>CM076990.1:47782426-57782426 GCA_039090855.1 Macrothele yani
TCATAGTCCACACGCAAAGTGACCACTCTTGCAAATGATACTGTCGTAGCAGCGACCAATTTTACTCTGCGTAACGTAATATGATCAAGCAAGTGGAAAGGCACTGGTTGACACTAGCGAAATAGAACCACCTCCGGGCTTGCGAGCGTTTAAACAGGGACGTGAAATATAATCTATAATCCTCCCTGGGACATCCTTCGGATGTTTATTTGGACTGAAGTCTGAAGAACATGCAGGAAATTCCATTTATTTTACATCTGGTTCTTTAGAATACGTGTCGATGGTATAATCCTTGTGTGGCCGTACGTTATGATTCATTAGGATAAAACCTACGATAAATGAACTTGTCATAAATGTCATTTCATAGGAATCAAAAAACTCGTCCGAGTATTTTTCGGCAGTCATGTGTTACATTGTTACTAAGAGGTATAATATAAAACTAGATTTCCATAGTCATCATCTTAGAGTCAGTGAAAGAAAGATTTTTTTTTTCATTTCGATGTTCAACCTTCATCGTGAGCAACTGTAAGGGCTATGAGCAGTCGTCCGTCTCCAATTTAGGTCTACTGATTACAGGAAAGGGAGAGAGCCAGTACCATAAGGAAAATATGCTCCCATACCTCATCCGAAACTCAAACCCTGGCTCATTCGGGCGTAAGGCCGAAAGCCAGCGCTTAGACCAATTCACCACCGGGATAGCTGTCAAGGATGGAATTTCACAACGGTCATTAAGGGATCATCAGCAGCTACGCATAATACACTCGCGGACAAAGAAATTTGCGCATCAAGAAAGAAGCATCGGATTGAACCGAAATTTTATTGACGTAATGATACTGATGAATGATGCACATGATGGCAAAAACAGAGCTGCAGGATAATTACAGAGGGATCTGTGGCACGGAATGCGGTCATCTTCAATAGCACATCGCTACGCCTCGTGCGGCGATACATGCTGCAATACGGTCCGGCATGGAGGTGAACAAACGCTTGATGTCCTGCGGTAGACTGGCCCACGCGTGTTGGACGGTGTGCTCCAAATCCCGGATAGTGTGGGACGGCGGCAGCTCCCATTTCAACTGGTTCAAACAATGTTCAATAGGGGGCATGTCCGAGGAGCGGGCAGGCCATAAAACTGTCTGGACATGACGTACGCAGTCCTGGGCAACCCGAGCCGTGTGCGGGCGGGCGTTATCCTTCTGGTATAGCGCACCTGGAATCTCGGCCAGGAATGGGAGCACACGGGGCCGTAGGATCTCATCCACATACCGCTGGCCCGTCAATGGTCCACGTACCACTACTAGAGCTGATCGGCTATCGTACGTAGGCAATGGCTCCCCAGACTATAATGCCTGCAGTGGGGGAGATTTGGCGCTGGATAGCGAGGTTGGGATTGTGCCGCTGACCGGAGGACCTCCAAACCCGGACACGATGATCATCTGTCCCCAAAACGAAGCGGCACCCAACGCTAAACACCACACGTCGCCAGTCTGTGGCGTTCCACGTCGCTCTTGCCTGGCACCACTGCACACGGAGCCGGCGATGTTTCGGTGTTAATGGCAGCATAGGTAAGAAGCACTAGGATCGCAGATTCGCTTCCGCGAGGCGTCGGGAAATGGTTCGTGGGCACACATGAAACGCTACATCTGCATGTATAGTGGACTGGGTCCTCGTGCATTCTGTTCTCGCCTGGAGAACGATTCTCTCTACCGGTGGTCCTAATGGTCCGTCCGGAGTCGCTCCGCCGTGTGGCAGTGTCATCACGTGTCCACTGCTTTCAACACAGCCGGACGGCATGGTCAGAACGATCCACGTGGTGGGGTATACGGCGCTCCGACCACCCTGCGGTTTTTTACCCGATGATCAGGACTCTCTCAAAGTCCGTAAGTTGCGCAAATCGACGTCCACCCGACATTCATGTCACTCTCTACTCTTGTTTGCGTCGGCCGGTGCTTTTCTCTTTCATGGGCCATCGACTACATGCCGGTTTGTAAGGCTGCCGGTTCGTCCTTGCAGCGCCACCACAGGGTGTGCGATCATGCGCACTCGCACCAAACGTGGATCATTTGCGTACCAGCAGACCCTCTAGCTATTTGTAAAGTTTCGCGGTTGTAGCATGTTTTCTTCTAGGTGCCCAAATTTCATTGTCCGTGAGTGTAAATATAGTACATGGAACCGTTCAGATGCAGTTATGAGGGCATAGAACAAAACTGCGTAAGAGGAAGCTCTTACAGCTAAGAAGTTTGTAACTAGAGCAGCAGTACCTATTTTCATCGAACAAAGTGCTTTTCGACTTGGCAGTGGCTTGTGCTGGCTAGTGTTTTCCTTCGGCGGTCGTACCGACCTTTGTGCTTTTCCTAAAGGTTTTATATCTTACATTAACCTTGCATTCTTTTACCACAGTACCTATAAACTTCTTAACTGTGTCTTGTTGATTGCTCGTGCAATAAACTTCTTAACTGTAAAAGCTCCATCTTATCAAGTTTTGTTCAATACTCTGAGAATTGCTGCTGAACGGTCCTCGTGTTTATTATATGCAGCTACTGATACGATGTTAATGGCTGTTGTAAAATTTCTTATCTTGCTGACTTGAAGATGATGATGACAATGGGAATCTATTAGGTGTGCAACTTAATTCTCGGACCGTAACCGCAAGCGATCATAGAACGTCGGTAAATGTAAATAGCTGTGTGCGATAATGGTAGATTGCAGCGCCAACCAACAGCTTTCCAGGCAACCGTAACCTCTTACAGCTGTAGTGACAGAAAAGACGAAAGTTGACGGTGAAAGCAATGTCGTTCGAGAAGCAACATTTGAGACACTGCCTCCTGTTCGCGTTTCAGCTGAAAAAAAGTGCTGCGGAAGTCAAGCAAATGATCTGTGCTGCTTTGGATGAGGCTGCTGTGTACATGTAAGAAGTGGTTACAGCGGTTTAAGCAAAGAAATTTCGATCTCCGTGATGCAGAACGTCCGAGACAGCCACAGAAAGTTGACGATGAGGAACTGGAACAATTGTTGGACGCGAATCCCCGTCGCGCACAGTCAGAGCTAGCCCAAGAACTCGGAGTAACACGGCAATCCATTGCAAAAGGCCTGCACAAGCTTGGACGGATTCACAAGGAGGGCCATTGGGTGTCCCACCAACTCACAGCAGCGAACAAGTTTAGGCGCTACGATGTTGCTGTGTCCTTGCTCTCCAGATTCAAGAAGAAAGATTTCCTCCACAAGATTTTGACCTGTGATGAGAAGTGAATTCTCTACGATGATCCTAAGCAGCGCAAATCGTGGATTTATCCAAATAAGCCTACCACCAGTACCGCCAAACCGAATATACATTTAATATATATCAAATACGTGGAGATAATGTAAATGGACGATGTCATCACTCTTTCCACGTTATTTTTTAAACAACGCATAGCGACTGAAAAATTGTATTCCGGCACTGCTGGGATCGAACCCCAGAACTCTCGATAACTAGTCGAGTGCGTTCGAATTTACGCTACAGCGCCAACAATTCTCAGCGCAATGCGTGGTTTATCAGTCAGCATCTGACTATACGAATGCGTATTGATGGTCTCAGCAACTGAGATGTCGTCATCTGGTGGCATTTAACGCAGCAGCTATTTTAATTGTAGCTTATAAATTCAAAGGGCGATAGAAATGTTTAATATATATCAAATACGTGGAGATAATGTAAATGAACGATGTCATCACTCTTTCCACGTTATTTTTTAAACAACGCATAGCGACTGAAAAATTGTATTCCGGCACTGCTGGGATCGAACCCCAGAACTCTCGATAACTAGTCGAGTGCGTTCGAATTTACGCTACAGCGCCAACAATTCTCAGCGCAATGCGTGGTTTATCAGTCAGCATCTGACTATACGAATGCGTATTGATGGTCTCAGCAACTGAGATGTCGTCATCTGGTGGCATTTAACGCAGCAGCTATTTTAATTGTAGCTTATAAATTCAAAGGGCGATAGAAATGTTTAATATATATCAAATACGTGGAGATAATGTAAATGGACGATGCCATCACTCTTTCCACGTTATTTTTTAAACAACGCATAGCGACTGAAAAATTGTATTCCGGCACTGCTGGGATCGAACCCCGAATATACATGCCAGAAAGTTGTTGCTGGGCATATGGTGGGATCAGCGCGGTGTCGTACACTATGATTTGCTCAAACCTGGTGAAACGGTCAATGCTGAGCGTTGTTTTCAGCAACTCATTCGTGTGAGTGACGCACTGGAGGCGAAAAGGCCATACACTGGCAAGGGCAGAAAATTGGTCCTGTTGCTTCAGGATAACGCGCGTCCTCACACAGCGAAAACAACTTTAAACCCGATCACCGACCTGGGATGGGAGCTTTTGTCCCACCCGGCGTATTCTCACATACTTCGCCCGGTCGGATTATCATCTCTTTCGCTCCCTGCAGCATCACCTGAGTGATACGCACTTCACTTCTGTCGAAGAGGTCCACACAAGTATTGATGACTTTATCAACTCAAAACATCCCTCTTTTTCCGCAGTGGCATTCGGCAGCTCCCTGATCGATGGCTCAAATGTATTCAATACGACGGGAATTATTTCCCTGATTAGGTACGTATTCGATTTGCTATAATTTGCTGTCAACTTGTCGTCCCTGTGGCCGAGAATTAAGTTGTGCACCTAATAGTTTTGTATTATATCTTCTAGTAACAATATAAGACATAGGCCTTTTAGAAAAAGAAATGCGAAGGTTGGTACGGCCACTGAAAGAACCCTCCCAGGCAACACATTCTGCTATAACGCCGAAATGCACTTCGTTCGATGATATCGAGAGCCATGCAGTAGGTTCAAAACTCACGCCTGAATATAAACACGTTTGCTGCATGACTCCACAGAGAAACGTGACTCATCTGAGGTCAAGACAGTTTAGCTTTGCCCTAAGATTTAGTTGACACGATTGTGACACCAACGGGAGGCGTGTACGTGGTCTGTATACAAAAGCACATATACAGCAGGTCTATGAGCATAATTATATAGTCCTTCAGTAATAATAGAGACGAATTTGCAGCTTTCTGCTGCTATGATGAGGGGTTCGAAAGCAGGACGAATGGTGTTGGTCTCTGCTACTGTCTGTCCATTAACAAGGTATGGTAGTTAACTGAGGGACTGAAAATATTGGACAGCCCGTGACAGTTTTTCGAATGGCTATTTGATACTGATTCCTGTGCCTTGAGATTACAGAATGTTTGACAATCGAGACACCTCTGTGACTGATTGGTCGGCCTCTAAATTCCCAACTGCCCCTTCCATAGTTTTGAATCTTCCATAAGTCTTCTTTGCGAAGTGGCAAGGGAGATGGTTGTTCTCCATTTAAGCAAAAAACTCCCATCGGCAGTTTTTTCGTTTCTTTAATATGTTGATATTAACGTTCACTGAGAAAATTTTGAAAGGAAAATGTCATTCAAAATTTGGGGGGTTATATGGATAAGTGAAATATTCAATCCCTTACTTTTTAGTGGCGTTGCATTTAAATGTTGGCAAATATATTGTATATTTTTTCAATATTGAAGGAGCTTATGAAATAGTGCGTAAATTCCCGAAACTTTATACACTGGTGTGCAAAAATTAAGGACAAAGAGGAAAAATTAGCATAACAGCGGAACGATCAGGCAGAACGGACCGAAAGACCACTCAGGAGATAGACTAGGGTCCCGTACGGTAGGGCATGCGCATATATGCAGCATGACGTAGAGCGCGGGGAGTGTCGGAAGGGTATAAAGCACACGGGCGGTGTACACTCAGCAATTCGGTGCCAACGTGTGATATGGCCAACAGGCAATCCAGTAGACCACATCTGGATGACTTTATCCGAGGCCGCGTCATTGAGAAGTTGGAAGAAGGATGAAGTGTGACTAGTGTGGCCGAGGAATTCGGGATCGCTCACAGCATCGTTTCACGAGCTTGGAGAGTATTTCAAACGACAGGAACAGCTGTCCGAGAGTTTAGCAGTGGTAGTCCACGAGTAACCACGGCGGCGGACAACCGGCATATTGTCCTACAGACGAGAAGAGACAGACGGCAGAAAGCGGGAGAAATCGCAAGGCACATGCAACAGACAACATTACGTCCGTTATCGCGTTTTACCGTGGCCAGGAGGCTAAACAAAGGTGGTCTATTTGCACGACGACGAGTACGGTGTGTGCCATTAACGCCTGCTCATCGGAAACGGCGGTTTCTGTGGTGCCAGGAACACAAGAACTGGACACATCAGCAATGGAGTCGAGTTCTCTTTACGGATGAGAGCCGATTTAGTCTGACGAGCGATTCTGGATGTATACACATCTTGAGAGAGCAGGGAACACGCAATCATACCTCCAACATAATCGAAAGGGACCGGTTTGGAGGTGGCGGAGTTCTCGTTTGGGGCGGTATCATACTTGGTTGCCGTACTGACCTCCATATCTTCCAAGGAGGTTCAGTCACTGGTGTCCGCTATTGTACCGAGGTTCTCCTATCTCACGTGCGTATGTTTAGAGGTGCTGGGGGTCCTGAGTTCCTCTTCATGGACGACATCGCTGCACCTCATCGTACAGTAGCTATCGCAGAGCTGTTGAAGAGTGAATATATTCAACGCATGGATTGGTCCGCAAGGTCCCCGGACCTAAATCCAATCGAACACGTGTGGGACCTTCTCGGAAGACACTTGAAGGCACGTCACCAGCTGCCAGAAAGGATTCCGCAACTACGATTGGCGCTACAAAAGGAATGGGCCGCGATGCCTCAACAGCTTCTTGACAAAGTCGTCCTTAGCATGGACAGACGTTGTTAATTCTGCAACGCAGTCAGGAGTGATCATATCCCCTATCCCCTACTAAAGACTGGATTTTTCTTGTCAACCGCCTGTCACATGGACGTTTCTGGACGCTTCAGTTGTGCTCGAAGCTACCTTTTCAATAAAGTGCCTTTGTATCCTTTGGATTCCTTGTTTGGACGGTTTTGCTCACTTGTCCCATATTCTTACATCTTGGGGATCTTATGGTATGATTTGAGTGTATGTAGAGCACTTCTGCACGACGTTACATTCGAAAAACCGTCTCGTCCTTAATTTTTGCACGCCAGTGTAAGCGTTTTTAGAAATTGAACAAGAGAGAGAGATTGGAATAATTGTATAAATCAGAATCGCTATGGGTGAGTTAATTAAAATGAAAACAAGAGCAAACAAAAACTAGGAGACAAAACAATTTGGTGTGGAGAGCGAACTGTTTTGGAACGACTTACACCCCCTTTTTATTTTGTTCTTTTAAAACAGACTGGCTAAATTGGAGGTTTGTGAAAGAAACTGCATCGAGCATTATTCTAAGAAAATGACAATGACGTTTTTTTTTTATTTTGGTTGGTATTTCGTAGAATGCTTGATTAATACCGATGGCATACTTTCGAACTACTTCATCCGTATTCGCATTTCATATGTAAATTATAAGAGCCATTCACAGCATGTTACGCATAAATTCTTGAAAGCTGTTTCATGAAGTCGTTGCATCTTCACAGAACAAATTAAAGAAAGTAATAAATTTCCGTCAATTGATCGTTGATTACTTAAGCAGAAAATGAGAATGTCTTGTAACGCAACATTCATAGAACATAGGATCATGTTAACTTCTGTGGCGTTTCTATTTTTAAGCTTTTGTTGCGTAGAGAAGGAAAATAGTTTCTTTCGGAAAAAAAGAAGCAGCAAGACAGCTTCTGCGTTTATTCTTCTTAATTTATTTGTCTAGGAATGCAAATACCTACGATTCCTGCTATTTCAAATTTTGGAACTTTGTAAAGTAATTAATGAAGTAATTCTGATTCAGTTTTTTGCAAGCTCTGATGATCAACAACTCAAATAGCAGGTGAATATATTTCTGCCTTTCACATGTCGCCATTTATTTCATAGTCTTTGTTATAAATGTCATCGAAAGGAAGAAAGAATTTTTTCAATCGGATATTTAGAAGCAAATATATGGAATAAAAACTGGGATAACAAAGTGATAAAGATTAATGGAGATTATATAACTCACCTTGGTTTTGCTGATGACGTAGTCATTTTTGCAAATGCCCCTCAGAGCTACAGAGTATGATCCAGGAACTTGCTGACAAGAGTAAAGAAGTGGGATTAAAAATGAACTTTCAGAAGACAAAAGTGATGTTCAATGCTTCTACAAGAAATGAAAATTTATCGATTGATGGGGAAAAGCTGAAGATATCCGATACCTACATTTACCTTGGGCAGCAAATATCAAGCAAATGTCACATTGATGAAGAAATTAATCGGCGTACAAAACTTGCCTGGAGAGCTTTTGGAAGAAACAGCATAATTTTCAAGAGCAATATGCCATTATGTCGTAAAAGAAAAGTGCTTGATCAATGCATCCTTACAGTGCTTACGTATGGTGTAGTGACGTGGACCTTAACTAAAAGAGACATACAAAGGCTGCAGACAACTCAAAACAGCATGGAGAGGTGCACGCTTGGTGTAACCAGGAGAGATAAGAAGAGGAACTCGTTGAAAAGGAAAATGAAAAGAGTGGAAGACATCGTGAACAGAGTAAAATCCCTGAAATGGCAATGGGCTGGACATGTTGCCAGAAAAACGGGCTTCCGATGGACAACCGAAATTCCAGACTGGATTCCAAGGGACAGAAAAAGACCCAGAAGAAGACCACATGGGAGATGGAAGGATTATATTCGAAAGCATGCGGGAGTGACATGGAGGAGACTGGCACAAGACAGACCGTTGTGGAAGAAACTTGGGGAGACCTTCATCCAGCAGTGGATTGGTAATGGTTGAGAATGATGACGATGATGAGCAATAAAAATGGATTTTGAATTCGATAGCATCTGCATTTACGCCCTCTAGTGGCGAAGTTATACATCGAAAATGGAGCTGTGGGATGACGCATGGGAGCTGTGTTTGTCTGACGGTCAGAATCGGCATAAGCCAGTAAGCAAAATGATGAAGGCATCGGGGCACTTTCTCAAGGGGGCGCCTTTGACAACGCAACGCCTGTAAAATTTTAAATGTTGAATATCCTGTTTCGAAAAAGAAAAATATTTCTATGGCTTGTATAGCCTTATTTTGTTTTATAGCCGAGGACAAGGAATGATTTTTACTGAAAAGCAGTGCTGACCAATTTGCCGTGCCTCTTCCCTCTTTGGCCACAGGCTGTATTGTTTGACGCATCCTCTTTCCTTTTCACTTCTTTCTTTTTCTGAGGAAACGAAACGCAGTGTTTATTTATCTGAAACCCCAATCCAAGGAAGGATTGGCCCACCGGAACACCGGGATATTTTCCGGTGGACTACTTAGAAAATGGCTCACCTTCTTGTATTCTTTTTGACTCGTTGTTTTTGGAACTAACAAAAAACACTGCCCTACAAAATTTTACTTTTCGACTGGGCTTTACATAACTTCAAGAGATATAGATTAATTTTGCTATGCTGATTTCAAAAATAACATTTATTTTTCTCTGTCACGTAAGGATTTTTCACAATGGGGAAAACAAAATTATGAATATGCTGTATCATCATCATCATTGTCAACAATTATCAATCCACTGCTGGATGAAGGTCTCCCCCTAAGTTTTTTCCAAAACAGTCTGTTTTGTGTGCCAGTCTCCCCCATGTTACTCCCGCATACTTTCGAATTTCATCCACCCATCTTCTATGGGGTCTTCTTCTGGGTCTTTTCCTGTCCCTTGGAATCCAAACTAAAATTTCGGCTGTCCATCGATGGTTTGTCTTTCTGGCAGTATGTCCAGCCCATTGCCATTTCAAGGATTTAACTCTGATCATGATGTCTTCCACTCTTGTCATTTTTCGGATCCACGAGTTCCTCTTCTTATCTCTCCTGGTTACACCAAGCATGCACCTCTCCATGCTGCTTTGAGTTGTCTACAGTCTTTGTATGTCTCTTTTAGTTAAGGTCCACGTCTCTGCACCATACGTAAGCACTGTAAGGATGCATTGATCAAACACTTTTCTTTTAAGACATAATGGCATATTGCTCTTGAAAATTATGTTGTTTTTTCCAAAAGCTCTCCAGGAAAGTTTTATACGCAGATTAATTTCTTCATCAATCTGACCCTCACTTGATATCTGCTGCCCAAGATAAATGTACGCATCTGTTATCTGCAGCTTTTCTCCATCAATCGATAAATCTTCATTTCTTGTAAAAGCATTGTACATCACCTTTGTCTTCTGAAAGTTCATTTATAATCCCACTTCTTTACTCTTGTCAGCAAGTTCCTGGATCATACTCTGCAGCTCTGATGGGATAGTTGCAAAAATGACTACATCATCAGCAAAACGAAGGTCAGTTAGATAATCTTCATATAAGTATAAATATACATTATATATATTGGTACAATTAAATAAAAATCATTTGTGTGAAGATAAAAGTAATTAATGAAAACAAAATATATATAAAAAAATGAATCAAAGTTAATATATTCTTAGAAAATGGTTTTCCTTTTCCGTCAAACGAACGTTTACGGCTTTTCTTATACGGTGAAATTTCAGAAGCAGAATCTCTCTTTAAACCCCAGCGGTAATCCGTCATCATATTTTTCCATCGTCCTTGATATCGTTTTTCCATATATTTTATATCTTGGTGAAATCTCTCACCTTGCTCTTCACTCACAGTACCAAGATGTTTGGAAAAATGGTCAAGGTGAGAATGCAGAAAATGAATTTTCAAGCTCATGTTGCAAACCAGGTTCTTAAAAGTTTTCTAGCATAGTTGCTACGATGGCTCTGTAATTAGTGTGCTTGTAATTGCCTAGAAAATTTCGAATGACATTTCTGAAACTAACCAATGCTTTTTTTTTCTGTTGTAGTAATTTTTTTCCTCAAAAGTTTTATCTTTAGTTAACCGCTTTATATCTGGACCAACAAACACTACTTCTTTGATTTTTGCTTCTGATAAATGTGGAAAAACATCAATCAAATATTGAAAACATTTACCATTTTTGTCCAGATCCTTGACCAATTATTTCACCGATCCTAATTTAAAATGCAAGGGTGGTAAAATAACTTTTTCTGGATCCACTAGGTTCGGGCGAAGAAAGTTCTTTGATCCTGGAATCGAGTTTTCTCTTTTAGGCCATTCTTTTGTGATCCAATAGTGCTTGTAAGTTCTACTCTTCCATTCACAGATGAAACACGGCATTTTTGCGTAGCCACTTTGCTGCCCTAATACACTGGTGTGCAAAAATTAAGGACGAAGAGGAGAAATTAGCATAACAGCGGAACGATCAGGCAAAACGGACCAAAAGACCACTCAGGAAATAGACTAGGGTCCGGTACGGTAGGGCATGCGCATATATGCAGCATGACGTAGAGCGGGGGGAGTGTCGGAAGGGTATAAAGCACACGGGCGGTGTACGCTCAGCAATTCGGTGAAAGCTATTGCATGGTGTACATCGGTTTGAACGACGTCGAGTTGCTGCCACCGTGTGATACTGCCAACAAGCAATCCAGTAGACGACATCTGGATGACTTTACCCCAGGTCGCGTCATTGGGAAGTTGGAAGAAGGTCGAAGTGTGACTAGTGTGGCCGAGGAGTTCGGGATCACTCACAGCATCGTTTCACGAGCTAGGAGAGCATTTCAAACGACAGGACCAGCTGTCCGAGAGTTTAGCAGTGGTCGTGCACGAGCAAACACGGCGGCGGACGACCGGTATATTGTCCTACAGGCGAGAAGAGACAGACGGCAGACAGCGGGAGAAATCGCAAGCCACATACAACAGACCACTGGACGTCCGTTATCGCATTTTACCGTGGCCAGGAGGCTGCACAAAGGTGGTCTATTTGCACTACGACCAGTACGGTGTGTGCCATTAACGCCTGCTCATCCGAGACGGCGGTTTCTGTGGTGCCAGGAACACAAGAACTGGGCACATCAGCAATGGGGTCGAGTTTTCTTTACGGATGAGAGCCGATTTAGTCTGACGAGCGATTCTGGACGTATACACATCTGGAGAGAGCAGGGAACACGCAATCACACCTCCAACATCATCGAAAGGGACTGGTTTGGAGGTGGCGGAGTTCTCGTTTGGGGCGGTATGATGCTTGGTAGCCGTACGGACCTCCACATCTTCCAAGGAGGTTCAGTCACTGGTGTCCGCTATTGTACCGAGGTTCTCCTGCCTCACGTGCGTCTGTTTAGAGGTGCTGTAGGTCCTGAGTTCCTCTTCATGGACGACAACGCTACACCTCATCGTACAGTGGCTGTCGCAGAGCTGTTGGAGAGTAAAGATATTCAACCCATTGATTGGCCTGCAAGGCCCCCGGACCTAAATCCAATCGAACATGTATGGGACCTTCTCGGGAGACGCTTGGCAGCACGTCACCAGCAGCCAGCAGCGATTCCGAAGCTGCGATTGGCGCTACAAGAGGAATCGGCCGCGATGCCTCAATAGCCCCTTGACAATCTCGTCCTCAGTATGGACAGACGTTGTAAATCCTGCAATGCAGTCAGGGGTGATCATATCCCCTATCCCCTACTAAAGATTGGATTTTTCTTGTCAGCCGCCTGTTACATGGACATTTCTGGACGTTTCAGTTGTGCTCGAAGCTACTTTTTCAATAACGTGCCTTTTTATCCTTTGGATTCCTTGTTTGGACGGTTTTGCTCACATGTCCCCTATTCTTACATTTTGGGGATCTTATGGTATGATATGAGTCTATGTGGAGCACATCTGCACGACGTTACATTCGAAAAACCGTCTCGTCCTTAATTTTTGCACGCTAGTGTATCATGCTCAGAATTTTAAAACCTCCACAGATTTGCCAGTTGTATTCATGATATTTTATTAAGGAGAAAGTCAAGATTTTCATAAGATTTCTTCAGATGTACTGAATGAGCAACTGGTATTAAGGCGGAAATGTTGCCGTTATGCAAAAGAAATCCTTTTGAGCTTCTCTTACTAGAATCAATTAAAAATCTCCACTGTGATGGGTCATAAACAGTGGAAGACAAATGCATTATAATTAGTTTGGTATTTATAAATAACAATCGATAATATCATTTGAGCTTTGTAATCGTCTGAAAAGGCATTTCTTTTAAAAAGAAAGTATTTCCTTCTATCTATTTCTGGGACGCTTGTTGTGAAACGATATAGAGAAATTCTCTGTACTTATGCGAGAAAAATGTCGTTAGGCCAAGCACGCTGTTATAAATTAATTAAGCTAACTACAGTAAAGCGCATGGTTAGTAGAAGAGGAATTTGCCTCGATTCTTATACTTCTCTGCAGTCACATTTTGGGTGGGCGAGTGACGTCAAGGTCAACGCTCACCAATCCCTTCCCGGAAGAGGTGAATCCTGTGCGATCTCAACGTAATCTCACTTTGAACTCAGGCGTTTTTTGTGTAGCAACATTTTTCAGAGTGATCTAGTAACATTCATAGCTACTGTTTTATGTGACTGATTATCAGTGATGCCAGGGATGAGATGTACTGTTGCAATTTGCAACAACAGTTTGTCGAAAACTGAAAAAGATCCTGATAAAAAGAACGTAATGTATCATTCTTTTCCAAAAGATCCAGAGCTTAGGTAAAAGTGGATTCATCTATTTCGCAAAAATGGGAAATGAAACCCTGCATCTTGTACTGCGTGTTCAGAACATTTTAAACCCGAAGATTGTGAGCGTAATTTCAAATCCCAACTTTTAAATTTGCCACCCAAAAAAATTTAAAAACCTTTGCCTTCCCTTCAAAAAAAAAAAAAATGTTGGAAAGTTCTGAGGTTATAAAACACGTGGATTCCTGCAATAAAAATCGCATTGAAAGACTGGCACAAAGAGAAACCAAAAATATGATTTCTGATTTGTTACTAGTAAACCGTTCATTTACAGTTCTGAGAAGCAAAATGCAGTGGAATCCGATGGAGTAATAGAAATCAGAGATATAGAATATGGGGCATTAATGTGTAAATATAGGCAGCTGCTGAGTGAAAATATTGTATTGCGCGAAAAGCCGTGAAATCAACAAAAGGAAATAAGGAGATTCAGCTCTAAGTAGTTAAAGTCGAGAATACGCTCGTTTTGTAATCTTAAAGGAAACCCAATATGATGGCCCGTCATCCAAACGCCCTTTTTGCGCTTTCCAACTCGCGTAAAAATCGTTCGATTTCGATGAACTTTTAGTATGTGGAAGGGGATCACCTGCGAAGGATCCCTATTGAACGTGAACGAAATGGGGTCAAATGTTAGGACATAGGAGCGGGATCCATTCCACCGCTCTTATGCGTCATAACTCACGTAAAAAGGGTTCGATTTCGATTAAATTTTAGTATATGGTAGGGGACCACCTGGGGACAAAACTTTTTGAAATTGGGCGAAATGGGGTCAAAGGTCAAGTTATGTCGCCATTATGCGTCATAACTTACGTAAAAATTATTCGATGGATGAAATGTTAGTATGTTGCAAAGGTCTGCCTATGAAATGGTCGAAATGGGGTCAACGAATCCTATTGAAAATGCACGAAATGGGGTCAAAAGTCTTGACATGGACTTTTACACAGGAGCGGAATCTATTCCATAGCCCTTATGCATCATAACTTACGTAAAAATGCTTCCATTCCGACAAAACTTTATCATGTTATTTCGGAGGTATACTGAACCGGTTCTGTAGAATATCATCCAAATGGGATCAAAGGTCAGGGCAGAGGACCGATATTTATTCCACAGCCATTGTCCTCATAACTTGAGTGATAACTTGAGTAATGATTTCTGGTATGTTGGGAAGCGTATTATAATCAATGCATTGCATGATTTTACTAACTTGTTTGAAGACTCATACAGAGTACACAGAGATTATCTGGAGGAGATATGCCGTAATGCATGTCCCACACACATTGCCATTAAATAAGCAAATGATTCAACCGTAGTGGTTCATGAGTCAATATGATGGTTTATGGGTCAAAATAATGGGTAGACTTAGAAAGGGGGTCTACTCAAGCAGGTAGTGCCAACACCACTGCGCAGCAAACTGTTAGTGACCAAATAAATATAAAAATTAGTTACAACAATTTCCTTTGTTGGGTGTGAGCACATTTCATAATTCAGAATGATCTTCACGGTGTTTTATTTGGAAATGGGATTTTCAAGAGACTCGTCATTTTTGTGAAAACCAAATTTTTGAATGTAAAATAAGTATGTGGCACAACACCTATTTTCAGCGCAGTGTGACGCTACATTCAATTACTACGAGCGCATTTCTAAAATTATTCCGCGGTTAAATTGTTGATGCAATTTGTTTTCGCCTGCGTTCATTTTACAACACATATTTCAACACTTCTCTGTCATCCAAGATTTAACAGAATGTTTTTTTTTCCATGAGAAAATTTTTGAGGTCTTCTCCTGTAGGTGTTTTTTTTTTTTTTTTTAGTGCACCACAAGCCTAAAATTCCCGGCCTGCTTTTGCCGTTCTTTGGTCGTTCCAACCCGCCCCTGTCCTCATCCCTCCGCAGCTGCTTGACGCGAGAATTAACGGTGGAGCGGAGGAAGTTAGAATGGCGACAAGGCCGTAGTCAGGAGACGCCAGGGCAGGCTGCGCCTGTTCTGCCAATGATTCGTATAAAATGAAAAACTCCTAATTGCAGTTTCCAGTGCTGAAGATGAAAATATTGATTTAGACAAAGTCAAATATTTGCAAACTTTAGTTATCAAACTTCCATCTCCAGAAGAAATTGCAGTAGTCAACAGATTCATCATCATCATCATCATCATTGTCAACCATTATCAATCCACTGCTGGACGAAGGTCTCCCCAAGTTTCCTCCACAACGGTCTGTCTTGTGCCAGTCTCCTCCATGTCACTCCCGCATATTTACGAATTTCATCCACCCATCTCCCATGTGGTCTTTTTCTGGGTCTTTTCCTGTCCCTTGGAATCCAATCTAAAATTTCGGCTGTCCATCTATGGTCTGTCCTTCTGGCAGTATGTCCAGCCCATTGCCATTTCAGGGATTTAACTCTGATCATGATGTCTTCCACTCTTGTCATTTTTCGGATCCACGAGTTCCTCTTCTTATCTCTCCTGGTTATACCAAGCATGCACCTCTCCATGCTTCTTTGAGTTGTCTGCAGCCTTTGTATGTCTCTTTTAGTTAAGGTCCACGTCTCTGCACCATACGTAAGCACTGGAAGGATGCATTGATCAAACACTTTTCTTTTAAGACATAATGGCATATTGCTCTTGAAAATTATGCTGTTTCTTCCAAAAGCTCTCCAGGCAAGTTTTGTACGCCGATTAATTTCTTCATCAATGTGACCCTCACTTGATATCTGCTGTCCAAGATAAACATATGTATCAGTTATCTCCAGTTTTTCTCCATCAATCGATAAATCTTCATTTCTTGTAAAAGCATTGAACATCACTTTTGTCTTCTGAAAGTTCATTTTTAATCCCACTTCTTTACTCTTGTCAGCAAGTTCCTGGATCATACTCTGCAGCTCTGATGGGGTAGTTGCAAAAATGACTACGTCATCAGCAAAACGAAGGTGGGTTAGATAATCTCCATTAATCTTTATCCCTTTGTTTTCCCAGTTCAGTGATTGAAAGACATTTTCCAATGTGGCATTAAAGAGCTTCGGAGATATGGTGTCACCTTGTCTCACTCCCTTTCCAATTTTTATGTGTGTTGTATTTTCAAACAGCCGAATCTTTGCACTTGCATTTTCATAGATGTTATTAATAATATTAATGTATGCATCTTCAATACCGCAGGATTTCAGAGCCGTGGTAACTGCTGATGGTTTCACCGAATCAAAGGCTTTTTCATAATCGATAAAAGCCATGCACAATAGAAGTTCATATTCCCTCGCTCTTTCAATTAGTTCTCTCAGTACGTGGATATGATCTATTGTGCTGTAGCCACTCCTGAATCCAGCTTGTTCTCTCGGTTGAGCCATGTCCAGTGTTACCTTCAAGCGGTGTGAAAGAACTTTAGTGAAGATTTTATAAACCACTGATAGGAGGCTGATAGGTCTGTAGTTCCTGAGATCCTCAATGTCACCTTTTTTATGTAGCAGGATCATTGTAGCGTTGTTCCAATCCTCAGGAATCTTCCCTTCATTAAGGCATCGAGTGAAAATTTGGGCGAGTACTGTTTCAATTTCTCCACTTGCTTCTTGTATGATGTCTATAGTAATTCCATCTTCTCCTGGAGCTTTCCCCCGCTTCATGTTCTTGATTGCATGAGCAACTTCTGCTGGGAGGACTGGAAGAACTCTGGTACCTTTCATGATGTCTGGAGTACATGTATCATCCCTTTCATATAATTTGGAGTAGAAATCTTTCACTCTTGTCAAAATTTCGCCTCTATTTCTTGTTATAGAACCATCTTCTTTTCTCAGAGCCATAATCTGTTTTCTTCCCTTACTGAGATGTCCCTTTGCTATCTTAAGGCTTTGGTTGTTTTCAATTGCTTTCCTCACTAGCTCACAGTTGAATTTCCTTACGTCTTCAGTGATACTTTTTCGTGTTGTCTTGCATAGCTCTATATATTCCACTTTGGAAGTCACATCTTCTTTAGTTGTCCTCATCTCTCTTCTTTTTTGCATCAACATTTTGGTTTTTCCTGATAATTTGTTCACATGCAACTTGTTCTTAGACCCAGCTAATTTTGTTGCTGTTTCCATTAGAGCTTTGGTTACTTTTCTGTTAACTTCCGAAATATCCACTTCTTCCGATGTTAGGCCTTCTAAAGCAGAGAATCTGTTCTTCAGTTCCAACTTGAAAGTATTATGGTGTTTTTTAAGGTTGGTTATGTCAATACATTTTGTTTGTCTTATGAGCTTGCCACGTTCCAGTTTAGTGTTGAGGTGCATCTTACATCTCACCAATCTATGGTCACTACCTGTGTTGAACTTGTTCAGCACACTGCAGTCTTCGATGACGAATTTTTGTTACACATAATAAAATCAATTTCACTTGTCGTCCCAATTGGATGTCTCCATGTCCATTTCCTGTGTGGCTTTTTCTTGAAAAAGGTGTTCAAGATGAAAAATCCTTCTGCCTCTGCAAACTCAACGAGAGTATTTCCACGCTGGTTTCTGTTGCCGTGACCGAATTTACCTACTGAAGTTTCATTCTGTTGCCGTTGCCCTATTTTTGCATTGAAATCTCCCATAATTATCTTCAAGTGCTGCTTACCTTTATTATTTAGATGACGAATTTCCTCATAAAATTCTTCAATTTCTTCTTCAGGATGACTTGTG
Organism: Macrothele yani; assembly: GCA_039090855.1. Classification (NCBI taxonomy): domain Eukaryota; kingdom Metazoa; phylum Arthropoda; class Arachnida; order Araneae; family Macrothelidae; genus Macrothele; species Macrothele yani. The sequence continues at coordinate 47,800,683 of CM076990.1, forward strand.
GTGGGTGCATAAGTTTGAATAATCTGAGCCTGGTATCTACTCGATAGTTGGATAACGAGTCGTGCAGCTCTGTCAGAGGAACTTTCAACTTCTACCACTTTATCCTTCAGTTTCTTGTTTATTATAAGTCCAACACCACTAGTTCTGCCAGTATCTGTCCCACGATAATAGAAGAGATGTCCACTTTTCAGTTCAATGAGATCTTCTCCTTTTCTCCTTACCTCACTTAGCCCGACGATGTCCCACTTGATCCTTTGTAGTTCCTCTTCCAATTCAAGAAGCCTTGAATCAGAAGATAGGGAGCGTCCGTTATAGGTAGCCAAGGTCGGCACATCAAATGGCAGCCTAGTCCGGTCCTCCGGGGATTCTTAGCACCCTCTGCCTTCATGTCGCACTGGCCGCTGCCTTGGCCAGGTACATTCCAACTGCCGGAGACTGAGGGCCAAGATTTAAGTTGTAGAGTCATTTTTGGAGGTGTTTGGCCATAACTCACCACGCTGGCCAAGCGGGTTGGTGAGTGTGGGATAGCATTTCCTCTGATCCCGATGGTATAGTTATACCGCTATTGGCGGTCGCCAGAGCCCCTTTAGTGGGAACAGGATGCACCACGAGAAGGCGGGGTTGACATTTGTCAAGGAGAGGCTGTGATGTTACGCATCACCTGACCTTTACAAACCCAGAAGAAAGAAAACCCAAATTCAGTCATTTTTGATGAAATTTGTAAGCAGCGAGTTGTCTTCAGAGATACTTATAATTTATTGGCCACACCCAGGACTTTCGGCTGTAGTACGGCTACTTGTGAATCCACCTTTTCTGTTTTAACGAGAATTAACTGCCCACAGCGGCATTTGATGATGTGCCACCAACGAATATCGAATTTGACTCTTCTTGTATTCGAACAAAACCGCACATAAACTCTTGACATGGACTTACTTTTGAGAAAATTTAACGGTCAAAAGAACCGATGACTACAACTATTTTGATTTTCTATTGGTAAGCAACGATTATGAATGTATTTTTATTTTACCAAATGTTTCTTGTTGTTTTTTATTTATATTAATCAAAATTGGTACTTTTGTACCTGATGTACCTGCAGGAAATTTTTCAAGGGGGTCAAGTGTTGTAACGTATATTCTAGATTCACTTTCCTTTTGATTTTTACTATCTCTGGTTATTTTATTTTTCTATGTAAATTATCTTCTTACTGAACGAGATGTTATTTCTCCCGCTGAATGAGATCTGGCAATGAGTGTAAGTCATGACGTGGTGGTAGCCAGTATAAATAGGCGCGTTCAACGATACCAGGGAGAGCTTTTGTTTATGTGGAGGAGAGCTTTTTGTTGATGTGTGTAGGGAGAGCTTTGTTTCATGTGTAAAGAGATCTTCGTTTTATGTCTAAAGAGAGCTTCGTTTATGTGAGTAGAGCTTCGTTCATGTGCAAGGAGCTACGTTTTATTGAGTAGCTGTGTGTCCGGTGAAGTGTATGTTGGATACTACCAGGAGTTTCTCTAATAAAAAGTTGTTCTAGTAAGTACGTTTTTCTCAGTTCATAGTTTTGTCAGATCTCTGTCTGGCTGTTAGGTTTATTTCATTAGTTGTTATTAATAACAACCAGCATTAAGACTTTATTCATCTTAATTACTACTACAACATTACTAGCAGTTAAAAGCTTGTTCATTATTTTTACTACACTACTAGCAGGAAAGTTTATTCATGTTATAATTAACAAAACAACAACCACTAGAAGAAGCATTAGTAGAAGGAAGCTTGAATTCATTATAGTGTAATTAATTAAGGTTTAGCCAATATGTAGAAAACAGTCATTCGTGAAAAGGAAAGATTATTACTATTACTACTACTAACTTACTACACCACTACTACTATCATTATTATTATTATTAATTGATGCTGCTCTTGAATATAGTGTATGTTAGTAATAGTCATGTATTATCATGTACATTGGTAACTGTTTTCAAAATAATGAGCAGTGTCGAGCAGGACCACGCCAAGCCTTTTAAGTTCAGCACACACCACCCTAGCGAAACTTGCTAGGTTTTCCACTTTCACGTTATCGTTCTCCAATTCCAAATTTCCAATAAATTTGGGATATTAAATTAAACGCCCCAAACTCCATCTTTCCTTGTGGTCCAGTTCTGTGAGTGTAAAAAAAAAAAGCAATAAATCAAATAAATACAGGGGGTCAAGTGACCTGTCGGCGCCCATGTGATGTACATAAGGTACTTAGTCTAGGTTGAAATTTGTAAAATTTCAGAAATACTCAAAAAAAAAAGGCAAAAAGTACATAGCTTTTTTGAGCATGCCCTAAATTTTATTGAGCCTGCCCTAAGTATAGAGTTTGGCTACGGCCCTGAATGGCGAGGATATCATGCAGGTCCCCTCATCAATGGAACAATACCACTTTGCGCGACAGCCTATAACCACGAGCGGTGGCCATTAAAGTGTGGAAAAGCTAGTGGTTTTTAAGGGTAATGCAATGCATTATGTGTTGGCCGAATCGCATTCTTTTGTCGTAAATGTTTCAAATTTTGCATCGTAACTTCTTGACAATATGTAAGAAAATACTGAATTTATAAAATTCTTAATTAAACTACTCCAAAGTATTAGGGGAGTAAGAGATATTATAAGGAAAATCGTGTGACGTTGTTGAACACAAAATATTATTTTTATATAAGATAGATACAATAGAGTATTCAGTAATATGGGTAAGAAAAAGAACATTAGCGAATTTTATGCAATATTATCATTTAATGTTCATGATCCCACATGCAATACAACAATATGCATCTCTGTACAAAGAAAAAAATGACTTTTTGAAGATTATAATTGATCTTGTGAAAGCACAAGTTTGTCCGCGACGGGCATCGAATCTGTGTCCCCTCACTCCGGAGTACGTCGCTCTCCCAACTAAGCTACGCTGACAGAATGACTCGCTGCAGATTTGTCGTCTTGACACATGTTTTCACCTCTGTAGTACGTCACATCATCTCCCTCTTAATTTTTTTTTTTTTTTTTTTTTTTTTGTCTTTGAAGCGAAGTAGGAATTTTTCTTTAATTCCAAACAATGTGTGGAACAAACATCGCACATTTTTCGAAGAACCCAACGGCCAGTGGATCCATTTTCCACAATCGGGCACCAGTGTGAAAACGCAAGTTTGTCCGCGACGGGCATCGAAGCCGTGTCCCCCTCACTCCGGAGTAAGTCGCTCTCCCAACTGAGCTACGAGGACAGAATGTCTCGCTGCAGATCTGTCATCTTGACACATGTTTTCACCTCTGTAGTACGTCACAACCTCCAGTAGGGTGTGCGGTTCCCTAGAATCGCTAAGACCGCTGCACACCTGTATGGCATTGAACTAATGACGTCATCATGGTGGTTTTAGGGGTATCTTCGCCACTGCTTAATGGGAACAGACTCCAGTTCACGAAGAGTTAACGGTGATTCCAGCTGAGATGTAACGCTTCTGCTAAGTGTGTTACACGCATGCTCGATTATATGTAAGTCAGGGGAGAACATGCTGGACACTCCATAAGCTCTATTACCTCCTCTTGAAGCATTTTGTCCACTAAGCGAGCTCTATGAGGTCGAGCATTATCGTCCATAAATAAAAAGGAACGAATCCCCAATGGCTGCAGCATACGTCTGTGAATCTCGTCTCCATATCTCTGGGTAGTCAGACTCTCGTTTCGAACGACGTACAGGTCCGTACGTCCACGGATACTTAAGACTGTCAAGATCATAAATCTATGTCCGCCGTAATGTGATGTTTCTTGCACAAAATCTGGGATATTTCGTGTGCCAACTTCCATCCAGATAAGAACTTGTCGATCGTCAGACTCTAGACTGAATCTCGACGACTCGTTGGAGAAGAGAACTTGATTCCACTTGTCATGTTCCCAAACACAATGTTCCTTAGCCTAGTTTCTACTAACCGCACGGTGTCGTGCGGTTAAAAGGACACACACGCCATTGGTCAACGTGTATAAAGGCCACCCTGGCAAAGGAGACTGCGGATAGTTTGAGTTCACAACTGCGTCATGTTGACACAAGACGTTCTCGCTGGAGCTGATTAGCATTTTTCCGACCATTCTTACGGGCTGTTAACAATATTTAATGATCGTCCCTTGCTGTAGTTGCTCGCCGACGGCCTAGACCTTGCCTACAGTAAAATATCGGGACTAAGGTAGAATTACAGAAGGTGAGTCAAAAGTTTTGCAATATTTGCATAAACGCATGTTCTGCGGCGGGTATGTTGAAAGGCGTGTAAATGGGTAGTCGTTGCTGGGAACAACATCCCATGTCGTTCTGTCTGTGGTTAATACGCCTTAAAGATGAACAGCTACAACCGGTTAATTAGGGAACTTTTGCTTTACGAGTTTGAACAAGGTCATAACGCTGCTCCAGCAACAAGAAACATCTGTCATGCGAAAGGAGAAGGCTCCCAGAGCCACAGCACCACAACCAGATGGTTCAAAAAAATTCGCTCACATGACAGAAACCTCGACGATCAACCAAGGTCAGGTAGGCCGCGAACCGTGGATTCAGAGGACGTGCACCAGGCCGTAGAAACAAATCCGTCAACCAGCACTCTAAGAATATCAGGCGAGCTTGGCACATCCAGACAACCGTGGTTCGTCAATTTCAGGACCTCAGCAAGGTCTCAGGAGCTGCCGCATTGTTCCTTACAAACTAACGCTAACCTCCGAGTGGATGTGTGCACGAAACTCCTAGAAAACCCGCGCGATGTACGTTTCATCAAGAGAACTGATCGATGAAAAGTCGGCCTATTTCCGTAATCCTAACACACAACGGCAGTGGTTGAGCCCTCGCCATCTTCCAGAACCTGTTACCAAACGTGGGTGCTTCGAGCACAATGTGATGCTCTGCTTCTGGTAGCATTTTGAAGGATTAATCCTTTACGAATTTGTTCCAGACGGTCGGACCATCAACGCAAACTTCTACTCTCAACAGCTGGAGCGGATGTATGCCGTTTTAGAGGAGAAGTACCTGGAATTGGCGAACGGAAAGCGCGCTGTCCTACAGCAGCACAACGCTCTGCCACATACCGCGCGAAAGACCCGGGAATAACTTCAGGAACGTGAGGACATCGAATTGATGCCATCCCCATCATACAGTCGGGACCTTGCCCCGTCGGATTATTATGTGTTCCGGTCCATGGCCCACTTCCTTCTCGGGCAGCACTTCAACAACCAGGAGGAAGTGGCAGCTAGGGTGAAGGCGTTCTTCGTCTAGAAAGGCAAGAACTGGTACCTCCGCGGAATCGAAGAACTGGTAGACAGATGGCTAAGGACGGTGCAACACGATGATTTATACTTTGAATGCTAGTCAGCTTTCGTCGTAAAGGTACATATGAAGGCATAAAGTTATCCAAATATTGCAAAACTTCTCACCCTCTGTTCGTATAAAAGTGAAAAAAGTGTAACTGAGAAATGTATAACCGCGGTTCCACTGTATTAGTTTATTAGCTTAAATGCATTCTGACTAAACATCATTTTTGACAGTTTTATTACTTTATACTACTGTACAACTGAGCTCAGAGATTGGTGCGTTGTTTCTAGCACAGTTTTGTTCAGAAAGTAATTACATTTTTGCTTCTTAATTGCGCATTTAATATGACCGCTCATATTTTGCTTAATTTTTCCCCTACTCAGTCAAGATGCAATCACAAGACTGTTACCATACGAGTAGAATGACATCGGAAAAGCTGGTTTACGAGAAAGAAATACCAGGGCGGATCAAAAAATTAGTTACCCTGTTGAATAAAAAAACAAATAAAGAGAAATACTCAGGGGATGTGCACTCATTTTCATAAAAATCCACGCACCAAGAAGGAGGCGTTGGATTGAAATGAGATTTTAGTAGTGAGATGGTGCATACCAAGGACAGGAGTGATTACAATATCACATCAGCAGGGCAATTTCCCTCGTACATACGGTACACATTTCAGTCAGCGTTGGTACCGCGTCGGATCCCCTCGTGCTCGGATACATGCGGTGATACGATCCGGCATGAAGTCAAAAAGACGCCGTATTTTATCCTGAGACAGACTGGCACACACTTCTTGCAACTGACGCCCTAAATCGCGAACACTGGGACAGGGAGAAAGTTGGCGTCCCCTTGGGTCACACACGTGCTTGATGGGCGAAAGATCAGGCAATCCAGCATGCCACGGAAGCGTCGAAGCATGACGTATACAATCCTGGTAAACTCGAGCCGTGTGCGGACAGGCGTTATCTTGTTGTAAAATGATTCTGGGCCGCCGCGCCAGGCAAGGCAGCACATGGGGCAGCAGGATCTCCTGTACGTAGCGCTAGGCTGTCATATGCGATGGCACCCCAGACCATCGCGCCAGCAATTCGGGACATGTGCCGCTGCACAGTGCGGTTGGGATTGTAGCGCTCACCTGCGGTTCTCCACACTCCGACACGGTGGTCGTCCGTTCCCATAAAAAATCGGGATTCGTCGCTGAACACTATACGTCACCAGTTCGTAGCATTCCACGTTGTTCGCTGCTGACATCACTGCTATAGACGCCGACGATGGTCCGGTGTTAGAGGCAGAAAACGTAAGTGCAGTCGAAAGTGCAGATTCGCCTGTGCCAGGTGTCTAGAAATGGATCTGGCGGACACAGGATTCCCTTGTACAGCCACCACATGTCTCTGGATATTGGACAAGGACGTCGTTGCATCTGTGCGTGCCACTCTCACGACCCCACGGTCCTCACTGCTGGTGGTGTGTCTGGCTTGTCCAGAACCAGTCCATCGCGTCTGGGTGCCTTCCCGTGACCATTGCTCCCAACACGATCGCACCGTACTGTCCGACCGGCCCAAATGGCGGCCGATTCGGCGCGCCGGCTACCCAGGCTCTCTCATCCCGACTATACGGCGTCTTCCAAACTTCGTCAGTTGCCCGTACCCACATCTACGGGGTCTCCTCAACATGTCTATTGCTTCGGGATCTCACCTAATTCTTACCGTGCACTCCGGCACGAATGTGGAGTCCCCTGCGCGGCGCCTTATAAGCCCCAAGGAATGCGAATGGGAAGCGCGGGCATGTGGAATCGCACGGAACTTTAATCATTTGCATGCCTGCTCCTGCTATTCGCTGAGTTTCGGTTTAATCACACAGTTTTTTCTTCGTACGCGGATTTTTATGACAATGAGTGTATGTTGGTTTAAAGGTACAACATTTCTTCATTTTTCGACATAGCCGCCTAAGGACTGTGAACATTTATCGGAACGTGTGATTAACTTTCCCATACCTGTACAGAAAACGCCTCCTCCGGTTTGGTGCAAACAGTTAAGGACCGCAGTTTTCGCAGCCTCGTCGGTTTGGAATCGTTGTCCACTTAGGTCCTGTTTCATTTTACCGAAGGAATGGTAGTCGCACGGGAATAAATCGGGGCTGTAAGGTGGATGTTGCCACACCTCCCACTTGAATGACTGCAGCAATTCCTTTGTTTTCCGTGCTGTGTGGGCTGTGGCTTTGCCGTGCAGCAGAATGACACCTTCGCTGAACTTACCCAGGCGTCTGTCCTTAATTGCCTTTCGCAAATTTCGTTGCGTTTGACAATATGAGTCAGCATTGATTGTCCTCCCTTTCGGTAGAAATTCTGTGTAAACAACACCTTTACAGTAAAAAAAAAACGTTTGTTTCTGTGCTGGTCGGTGAGTAAACGTGGCACGCATCACGCACACAATTTCCTAAATCCTAGCTGCTCGTGAATAATGGAACGCACAGTCCCGAACGAAATGCCTAACGTACAGGCAAATCCCTTAATTTTGATACCCCTGTTATCCCGTATCACGTCGTCAACGGGGGCAACATGCTCCGGAGTGCTGGATATTGAGAGTCTGCCTTCGCGGTAATCGTCCGTCTGATTTGTGCGACCCTTTTCAAATTGTTGGCATCACTCTACAATGGCCGGGCGAGACATGGCATTTTCCCCGCGTACAGCAAAGGTTTCACGATGGATGTCAGTGCAATTTAGGTGCTTACCCCACAAAAATCGAATGGTTCCTCGCACTTCCACTTTAGAGTAAGGATCCAGTTGACGCGCCATTACGAACTGCCTCATGCACACGCCTTTCACAGTTACTGAACTAAAACACCTCCCGTCGGCATCTCTGACGTACTGTCTACTTCGCTACCAAGCACACACGATCTGACTGAAATCTCACTCCAGATGGCGCTAAGTGTAACTTCCTTTTTGATTCACCTACGTAGATTTCATTGATGAGAAAGGAGTGGTTGGAATCTGTTGATATGCGATAGCAGATCCCACAGCGCATACAGCACAGAAGTCTGTACTGTGCTTTAAGTGACCATCCTCATAAAATTTTCGTCTCGCTTTCTTTCAAAAACGCTTTCTCTCTTGTAATTTCCGCTATTTTTCGCGGTGTCACGTCAATTCGTTGCGTGCGTCAATTCGTCGACTACGTCAATTCGTCGCCTGCGTCAATTCGTCGCGCGTCAATTCGTCGACTACGACAATTCGTCGCGCGTCAATTCGTCGAGCGTCACTTCGTCGCGGACAAATTCGTCGACACGTCAATTCGTCGCGTTGACAGATTTTGGTTACATACAAAACGAATGCAGGGAAACGTACGATTTCGAACGTCTTGCTCCCTGATCAAATTTATAAAGTTTGGACACGCAGACAGGATAGGAATATTACGTTTTTCTTTGGCACTAAAAATATTAGACGGTCTACGGTTTTCGGAACGGGTCAAGGCCCGGGGAGTAAGAGCCCCCCCCCCAACAAAATTTTCGTAAAATCTATAATTTTCAATTCAGAACCACCAAACTTGGTGTCATGAAACTAACATAGACGGGAGACGGTTTTTGGAAAGGGTCGGGGCCGGGGGGTCAGAGCCCCCCCCCCCTCCATACAAAACTTTCGTAAAATATACTGTTTTCAATTTAGAACCACCAAATTTGGTATATTATCCATGGTATTCTAACTTAGACTGTAGACGGTTTTTGGAAAGGGTCGGAGCCCGGATTTCAGACCCCCCCCAAAAAAAAAAACAAAATTTCGTAAAATCTAGTTTTTAATTTAGAACCACCAAATTTGGTATACTATATCATGGTACTCTAACTTAGACGGTAGACGGTTTTTGGAACGGGTCGGGGCCCGGATGTTGAGCCCCCCCCCCCCCCCCGCCTACAAAATTTTCGTAAAATCTACAGTTTTAAATTCAGAACCACCAAATCTGTTATACTATCTCGTGAAATTCTAACTTAGACTGTAGACGGATTTTGGAAGCGGTTGGAGCACGGGGGTAACCCCCTCCCCAAAAAAAAAACCGCCGTAAAATCTAGTTTTCAATTTAGAACCACCACTTAGTGTCATGAATCTCTAACTTAGCGGAAGACTGTTATTGGAACGGATCGGGGCCAGGGAGGCCAGAACTCCCCCCCCCTCCCGTACAAAATTATCGTAAAATCTACAGTTTTCAATTTAGAACCACCAAGTTTGGTATACTATCTCATGATATTGTAACTTAGACTGTAGACGGTTTTGGGAAAGGGGTCGGAGCCCGGGGTTCAGAGCCCGGAGGGTTAGGGCCCCCTCCCCCTACAAAATTTCGTAAAATCTAGTTTTCAATTTTGAACCACCAAATTTCGTATACTATCTCACGAAACTCTAACTTAGACTGTAGACGGTTTTTGGAAGCGGTTGGAGCCAGGGGGTCAGACCCCCCCCATGCAAAATTTTCGTAAAATCTACAGTTTTCAATTTAGAACCACAAAATTTGGTATACGATCTCATGGTACTCTAACTTAGACGGTAGAAGGTTTTTGGAATAGGTCAAGGCGCGGAGGTTAAGAACCCCTCACATACAAAATGTTCGTAAAATCTACAGTTTACAATTTAGAACCACCAAATTTGGTATCATGTAACTCTAATGCGGGAGACGGTTTTTGGAACTGGTCCTAGCGTGGTGGGTCAGAGCCCCCCCCCCCCACACACACACACACATTTTCGTAAAATATACCGTTTTCAATTTAGCACCACCAAATTTGGTATACTATCTCATGGTATTCTAACTTAGACTGTAGACGGTTTTTTGCAAAGGGTCGGAGCCCGGGGTTGGATCCCCCCCACACACACACACACAAAAATGTTTCGTGAAAACTACAGTTTTCAATTTAGAACCACCAAATTTGGTATACTATATCATGGTACTCTAACTTAGACGGTAGACGGTTTTCATAACGGGTCAAGGCCCGGGGGTAAGAGCCCCCATACAAAATTTTCTTAAAATCTACATTTTTCAATTCAGAACCACCAAATTTGGTGTCATGAAATTCTAACTTAGCAGGAGGCGGTTTTTGGAACGGGTCGGGGTCCGCGGATTCAAAGCTCCTCCCATCCCCCGTTCAAAATTTTCTTAAAATCTACATTTTTCAATTCAGATCCACCAAACTTGGTGTCATGAAATTCTAACTTAGCAGGAGGCGGTTTTTGGAACGGGTCGGGGTCCGCGGGTTCAGAGCTCCCCCACCCCCGTTCAAAATTTTCGTAAAATCTACAATTTTCAATTTAGAACCACCAAATTTGGTATATTATCTCATGGTACTCTAAGTTAGACGGTAGACGGTTTTGGGAACGGGTCGGGGCCCGGGGGTTTAGAGCCCCCCCCCCTACCAAATTTTGTAAAATCTACAGTTTTCAATATAGAACCACCAAATTTGTTATACTATCTCATGGTACTCTAACTTAGACAGTAGAAGGTTTTTGAAACGGGTCGGGCACTGAGTCAGAGCCCCCCCCCCCCCACATACATTTTTTTCGTGAAAACTACACTTTTCAATTTAGAACCACCAAATTTTGTATACTATCTCACGAAACTCTAACTCAGACTGTAGACGGTTTTTGGAAGCGGTTGGAGCCAGGGGTCAGAGCCACCTCCTTCTATACAAAAATTTTCGTAAAATCTACAGTCTTCAATTTAGAACCACCACATTTGGTATACTATCTCGTGGTACTCTAACTTAGACGGTAGACGGTTTTTGGAACAGGTCAAGGCGTGGGGGTTAAGAGCCCATCACATACAAAATTTTCGTGAAATCTATAGTTTTCAATTTAGAACCACCAAATTTGGTATCATGAAACTCTAACTTAGACGGGAGACGGTTTTTGGAATGGGTCGGGGCCGGGAGTTCAGAGCACCCCCCCTTACCCCATTAAAATTTCGTAAAATCTAGTTTTCAGTTTAGAACCACCAAATTTGGTATACCATATCATGGTAGTCTAACTTAGTCGGTTTTTGGAACGGGTCGGGGCACGGGGGTTACAGCCCCCCCCCCCACAAAATTTTCGTGAAATCTACAGTTTTCAATTTAGAACCACCAAATTTGGTATACTATCTCATGGTAGTCTAACTTAGACGACAGACGGCTTTTGGAACAAGACGGGCACGGGGTCAGAGCCCACCTCATAAAAAATTTCGTGAAATCTACAGTTTTCAATTTAGGACCACCAAATTTGGTATATATGTCATGGTACTCTAACTTAAACGGTAGACGGTTTTTTGGTACGGGTCAAAGCCCGGGGGTAAGTGCCCCCACATACAAAATTCTTCTTGACAATTGGTCAGAAGCCAGCCCCTAGATCACTCCGCCGCCGTAGCGGCACACGTTGAAATGTATTTTTCATACGGCCCCAAAAGCTCTTATGGACATACTAGATTGAACTGGACGCAAATAAATCATTAATATAATTTTTACTAGCAGGGATACCAGTTATTTGCCAGGTACGTATTACTATTTGTGGAATCACCAAGTTCAGCTGGTGAAAGTTAATGCGTGAAAAAGATATTCCTGCAATTTTCCAGTAAACTTATTTTAAATTTTTTGATTTAGTTAATTTAATTTTGCGAAACAAAAAAAAAAGAAAAAGAAATGGGAATACTTACCTTCTAGGAGACATCTATAGAACTGCCGTACATGTGACGTGTGCTTCTGTGAATCCCGCAACACCGAAATGCGATGTACCTATGTGATGTCGATTGCGTGCGACTTAACATTGGAATTGATCATCTTTTTCTTACCGTTTTGAATTTTGAATATCTGGAACTCTCTATTTACATTACATTATATTTCTTTCTGATAAGCCGCTCGTTGGTAGTGAAAGCTAAACTATATTGATTTGTGTTTCTAATACACCATTAAGCGCATATTTTTGCACTTTATTGTTATCTACAGTCCCTAACTTAGACCGTAGGTTGGTTAGTTGGTTGGTTGATGGTTTATGGTGCAAGGCCCTGAAAGGGCCAAAGAGCGCCTTAGAACGTAGATAGGGTATTCTTAAGAGTAAAAAACGGAACTTTTTACAAAAATTTTGTATGGGGCTCCCTTGACCCGGGCCCCGACCCCTTCCAAAAACCGTCTACCGTCTAAGTTAGATAAACATGAGGTAGTATACCAAATTTGGTTCTTCTAAATTGAAAATTGTAGATTTTACGAAATTTTTATGAGGAGGGAGGGCTCTCACCCCCGGGTTCCAACCCCTTCCAAAATCCGTCTAGCGTCTAAGTTAGAGTTTCATGATACCAGATTTGGTGGTTCTGAATTGAAAACTGTAGTTTTTAAGAAAATGTTGTATGTGTGTATGGGGGAGGGGGCTCTGACCCCCGGACCTTGACCCGTTCCAAAAACCGTCGACCGTCTAAAGTTAGAGTACCATGAGATCGTATACCAAATTTGGTGGTTCTAAATTGAAAACTAGATTTTGCAATTTTTTTATGAAGGGGGCCCTTACTCCCGGGATGCAACCCCTTCCAAAAACGGTCTACCGTCTAAGTTAGAGTACCATGAGATAGTATACCAAATTTGGTGGTTCTAAATTGAAAACTGTAGATTTTACGATTTGTTCTTATTAGGGGTGGGGCTCTGACTTCCGGGCTCCAACCCCTTTAAAAAGCCATCTAGCATCTAAGTTAGAGTACTGTGAGATAGTATACCAGATTTAGTGGTTCTAAATTGAAAACTGTAAATTTTAAGAAATTTTTATGAGGGGGGAGGGCTTTCACCCCCGGGCTCTAATCCCTCCCAAAAAGCGTCTAAGTTAGAGTTTGATGATACCATACTTAATGGTTCTGAATTGAAAACTGCACCCTCCTAAGCTCCCTTACTTTTACTTTCCTCATTGGATCCGCTCTGGTGTGATAACTGTCCGTTCTCTCGTAACTTCTGATCTAACCTCGAGACCTCTTTCTTCCCTGTTTCTATCTCCAACCGTTACTCTTGCTAACGAATATCTTTTCCTTCGCACAGCGCTTTGGAGCCTCTTTCCACTCCTCGCTTCACCTGATGGTCTCTTCTCGGTCCCCTCTGCTCCTCTTTCCCTACCGTTCTTTCTCCTCATTCGTAGCTCCCCGGTTCTAGTTACTTCTCTCTCCTCCTCTTCTCTTTATTGGCTTCTTCTTTCCCCTCCCGCACTTCCACTTTCTGTTCATTCTGCTCCTCCTTCTCTTCTCCCCGCCATCTGGACAGCATCTACCTCTGCCCTTTCCTCCCCTCTTGAACTCAATGTCCATTGGCAATTTCTTCACCTTCGTCTCCCCGCCCCATCAGTACTGTTTCGCATGACCCTTCTCACCTCACCGCAGTGCTCCTTTTGCCTTGAAGTCAGCGACGTCCAACATCAATACCTATTCTGCCCCGTTCTCCTGCCAGTCCTAAACACAGCATTTCGTCTTGCTGATCGAATTTGTGCTCGATCGTTACCATTTCTTGCATATGCTTGGCTACTCCAAACAAAGCATCCACCTAATCACTTGCCTCCTGTGTGCCGTTATATTTTTTCTTCTTGTGAAGTTCACTGTCTATGCTTTCCATCTTCAACAACGCTTCCCTGCTCTTATTCCACCTCCTCAGGAGGCAAGTGCTATCATTCGGAGATGCTTCCCAGCACGGTTAACCACTCGCCTCCAAATGAAGCACTCTCGTGCTGCCTCAACAAACACCGATAGCGTTTTTCAATCCACTTGGGCCCAATCGGCTGGGTGGTTCCATATCCACAATTTGCAGGTACATCTCAACCTATAAGTGGGTTTTTTGTTGTCGCCCACGTTCACTGTAACAAATCATGTTTTTATGTATTAATTTTGGTGCTTCGCTATTTGTGATTATTCTGTTTTAATGTGCCATTGAAGATAGCTCACCATGTTTCCCATGTTCTCTTCGATAATGTTGGGTTTTATGTTGTTGTATATAATTCTTCCTTCTGCACAGTTTACTGCCCACGCAATGTCCCCTTCATTATGTTGAATATATTTTTAAAATATTAGTCACTGTGTGTATAATATAATGTAACAAGATGCCCTTCTGAGTACATTTAGCGTTATTTCCCCTTGTCACTAAATACTTCTGTACATATGTTGTAAATTTTGAATGTAGCATTACTGTTGCATTTCTGTGAATTCGTACCTTGTGCATGTTTAATCTTTAGTATGATAGTAATGCTTAATTGGAATTTGTGCATAGTATAGAATCATGTCTTGCCCTGTCTACAATACTGTAGGTAAACATTTTCGTTTGTATCGCTCGTGCTTTATTGTCTGCCTCTCCTTCGCCCTACATGGCGAAATAATTTTTTTTTATGATTTTAACAATATTTTGTTTTACGTTTCACTGGAACTTTCCAGCTGATGTATATACCACTGTATTTATTGGCAGAATTCCATTGTCATGTACATAGAAATGTTATTTTACTGAAGAATAAAGGCAATTTTGAAATGTAGATTTTACAAAAAAATTATGGGGGGGGCTCTAATCCCCGGGCCTTGACCCGTTCCAAAGACGGTCTACCGTCTAAGTTAGAGCACCATGAGATAGTATACCAAATTTGGTGGTTCTAAAACGAATACTGTAGATTTTACGCCATTTTTTATAACGGGGGCTCTTACCACCCGGGCTCCAACCTATTCCAAAAACCGTCTAGCGTCTAAGTTAGAGTACCATGAGATAGTATACCGTTTTTGGTGGTTCTGAATTGAAAACTGTAGTTTTTAAGAAAATTTTGTATGTGGGGGCTCTGACACCCCCCCCGGGCCTTGACCCGTTCCAAAAACGGTCTGCCGTCTAACTTAGAGTACCATGAGATTGTATACCAAGTTTGCTGGTTCTAAATTGAAAACTGTAGATTTTGCGATTTTTTATGAGGGGGGCCCTTACCCCCGGGCTGCAACCCCTTCAAAAAATCATCTAGCGTCTTAGTTAGAGTACCATGAGATAGTATACCAGATTTGGTGGTTTTTGAATTGAAAACTGTAGTTTTTAAGAAAAATTTGTGTGTGGGGGGCTCTGACCTCTCGGGCATTGACCTGTTCTAAAAACGGTCTACCGTCTAAGATACAGTACCATGAGATAGTATACCAAATTTGGTGGTTCTAAATTGAAAACTGTAGAATTTGCGAATTTTTTTATGAGGGGGGCCTTACCCCCGGGCAGCAACCCCTTCTAAAAATCGTCTAGCGTCTAAGTTAGAGTACCATGAGATAATATACCAGATTCGGTGGTTCTGAATTGAAAACTGTAGTTTTTAAGAAAATTTTGTAATGAGGGGCTCTTACCCCCGGGCCTTGACGCGTTCCAAAGACCGTCTACTGTCTAAGTTAGTGTACCATGAGATAGTATACCTAATTTGGTGGTTCTAAATTGAAAACTGTAGATTTTACGAAAATTTTGTGGGGGGGAGGCTCTAACCCTCCGTGCCCCGACCTGTTCTGGAAACCGTCTACCATCTAAGTTAGAGTACCGTGAGATAGTATACCAAATTTAGTGGTTCTAAATTGAAAACTGTAGATTTTACGACATTTTTTATGTGGGGGCTCTTACCCCCCGGGCTCCAACCCCTTCCAAAAACCTTCTAGCGTCTAAGTTAGGGTACTATGAGATTGTATACCAGATTTGGTGGTTCTGAACTGAAAACCGTAGTTTTTAAGAAAATTTTGTATGTGGGGGGCTCTAACCCCCGGGCCTTGACCCGTTCCAAAAACCGACAACCGTCTAAGTTAGAGTACCATGAGATAGTATACCAGATTTGGTGGTTCTGAATTGAAAACTGTAGATTTTACGAAAATTTTGTATATGGGGGCTCTGACCAACCGGGCACTGACTCCTTCCAACAACCGTCTGCCGTCTAATATTTTTAGTGCCAAAGAAAAAGCGTAATATTCCTATCTTGTCTGAGTGTCCAAACCTTATAAATTTGATCAGGGCTAAAGACATTCGAAATCGTACGTTTTCCCGCATTCTTTTTTTATGTAACCAAAATCTGCAAACGCGACGAATTGACGTAGTCGACGAATTTGTCCGCGACGAAATGTCGCAGTCGACGAATTGACGCGCGACGAATTGACGCAGGCGACGAATCGTCGCAGTCGGCGAATTCACGCAGTCGACAAATTGTCGCACGCGACGAATTGACGTATAACCATTTTTCGCTATTTTTTTTTTTATTGAAGATTGCACGACCACCCTAAGCGCCTCAATGGGCTGTAAGCAGTCGTCCGTCCCTAATTTATGGTGTTTGCCGTAAGACATACACAAGACCCATGCCTCACAGGGATTTGAACCCGGACCCTTCTGGGACGAATGGTCATAAGCCAACGCTTAGACCTCTGCTCCGCTATTTCTTCCCCATGACGGTATCACAAAACCCCAAAACATTAAATGTCGTCTTGATAGCTATAATAGTTTTTGAGTTATGGCGGCAACAAATTACACACATGGACACCAATAATATCCTAGTCAAACTGATGTTCAGGAGACCCTCCCCCCCCCCGAAAAACTGGAATCACGAAATCGAATTTATTTTCGGTTACGATACCTTGTCATATATTAATATGACACATTAATATGAGGAAGAAAAAATTGGGGGTGGGGGTGTATGATATAACAACAAAAAGCTATTTTCAAATATGGTGTGAAAAGTGAAGGGCCCCAAAATTGATGCGGTACGTAGGACCCCGTTAACTCTAAATCCTCCATTGGCTCTCATCTTTCGCTTTCTGAACCTCATGTTGTTGGGTTTTTTTCTTGGTTGGAGTTAGAACAGTACACTTTATCACCAAATGTACTGCAAATTTTAGTTGTTATAAAAACCTGTGGATTTATTATTATAACTTTAAAAAACTAAAATGCATTAATTATTCAGATATTGGCTATTTAAAAAGCAAAAATCTGCTTCAGGGGTTGTGGCCCCGATTCCCCCCCTACCCTGCTGAATCCATGACTTCCCTTTAGGGGAACTTAAATTCATGTGCAGTTTATCTGGTATTTTAAAGACTATTTTTACTGGAGTGAACAATTTCTTTTTTCACATACCAACACCGACAATGCAAACAAAAACTGGATACTTTTGAATATAAAATGTTTAATTATGTTGAATAGATCCCGCTGCAGAAAGAGGAAAAGACTCAGTACTTTAAAGTGACTTCGTTAAGAGGTGTTTTCGTTCAGCACAAACATCCTTTTCGTATACGATGCATTTTTCCACTCTTGTCATTTCTGTTGATAATTTTTCCTCCAAAGTCTGAAAGTACTGAGGATTTTGGAGCCCTTTACGAAAACAGATTAACTACTGACAGGTTGACATGTTTCTGTTTAATCCCCAATCGAGATCACAGCCAGCGGCACAATATATTTCACTTGATCCTTGAAAGCACGTGCAACTCATCCTTCTCTCTTGCCTGATATTTACGAAAGAGGAATGACTTGTATTTATGTTATTTTGACATGACATAGTACAAAAAAAAATTAAAATAAGGATGGAATTAGGAATTAACCACAAAACAAAGTTTTTGTTACGTTCTGGCATGTGTATATGCGTTCCGGTGTGCTTTCGTATAAACCATCAAACCCCCCCCCCCCTCCGCCGAATTTTCTTTCCACAGGCACGTGTCTGAGTATCGATGTGTAATTTAACAGTTACCATTTGACATTTTGCAACGCGATGGATTTTGTGATTTTCGTAGCATACTTTTGCGGAGGAGTGATTAAACAGAATGCTCAGCCACAGTGCTTATAATTTTTCTTTTTTTTTTTTTTTTTTTTTTTCCTTTTCTTTTAATTTTCGAATGCCATTTTCAAATTACCTAAAATTTGTGCAATTTAAAAATGAGACACCGTGTTGATCTTGTTCAGATTTACCGTTCAGCAGCAGAAAAGTACACAGAGAATATTTTGGTAGAAGGAAAAGAAATTAAAAAGGTAGACGAATACATCTATTTAGCTGAAGTAATCAGTTTTAACCCTTTAAAGGGTAGATGTACCTGAACCAAAAGTTGCTCAAAATTCCCTGCGTTCCTCAAACAGAAGTGTTCTCATAGTGACCGGATTGAAGGAACACTACGAAAAAACAATTTCTTTCTTCCCTTTTATCTCAGGAGTATCGACTACAAATCTGTCGCTGGTTGTAATAGTTTCCGTACAGTAGTCTTACAGTGTGTAGTCTGATTCCCTTACAGTCCTTTATTTTCGGTTCCATCACCCAAGGAATGATTCGGAAGGAGTAATCGCCCGGACATGAACATCATGCCACAGGATAGAAATAAGTTATTCAAACATCTTTTCTCTGCTTTGTTAGGTTCGTCGGCCTTTTTTACGCTTTCAAACCGTACGTTGACGAAGCGTATATGCTCCAGCTTTGTCCGCCTGTCCGCACGATAACTCGCGTAAAAATGGTTCGATTTCGATGAAATTTTAGTATGTGGTAGGGTTCTAGCTGGGGACAAACCCTATAGAGAATGGGATTAATGGAGTCAAAGGTCACGACATAGGAGCGGGATCCATTCCATTGCCCTTATGCGTCATAACTTGCGTAAATATGGTTCGATTTCAATGACATTTTAGTATGTGATAGGGGACCACCTGGGGACGAACTCTGTTGAAAATGGAAGAAATGGGGGCAAAGGTCAGGACATAGGATTGGAATCTATTCCATCGCCCTTATGTGTTTTAACTTACGTAAAAATGCTTCGATTGAGACAAAACTTTATCATGTTGTTCAGAAAATATACTTTACCGGTTCTGTTGAATATCATCGAAATTGGGTCAAAGGTCAGGTCATAAGAGCGAGATTTGTTCTACAGTTATTATTCTCATAACTTGAGTAATAACTTGAGTAATGATTTGTGGTATGTTGGAAAGCATATCATAATCAATGCATTGCATGATTTTACTAACTTGTTATAGCATTCTTAGCGGAAAAGATAATCAGACAGGAAGGATTAATGACAATCATACCCCCAAATGACCACTTAGAATAACAAACTAAGGTAAAAGAGACGCTTTCTGATGCTCAGGTTCACTCATTCCTGTCGCGTTCGGCCTACTTCTCAGACAGTGGAAATATTCGTTCGAGCTGATTTCAGCCTATTTTGTTAACCCCGAGTTAAGTCGTTCCAACCGGTTAAAGGGTAAAAGAAAGACAAAGAAAGAGAAATCAATAGATTACCCAAGGTAATAGAGCCCTTTGGATACTTAAAGATTCTTTAACCGATGATCCATTGTGTTTAAAAAGAAAAATCTTCAACGCATGTATTAACCCCGTATTTACTTATGGAAGTGAAACATGGAGTATCACAGAACGACAATGTGAAAAAAT
Organism: Macrothele yani; assembly: GCA_039090855.1. Lineage (NCBI taxonomy): Eukaryota > Metazoa > Arthropoda > Arachnida > Araneae > Macrothelidae > Macrothele > Macrothele yani. The sequence continues at coordinate 47,820,344 of CM076990.1, forward strand.
AAGAGTATCGGTAAAAAAGTTAGAGAGAAGAATGTTAGGAATATATATAACAAGAAGAGATGGGGTTAGAAATGAAATATAAGAGAAAGAGCACGAAAAATAGATATTATAAAAATAATAAAAAAATCAAAGTGGAGATGGGCTTAACATGTTGGAAGACTGAAAGATGGACACGATTAATAACAGAATGGCAACCGAGAGATGGAAGGAGGGCGCCAGAGAATAAGATGGAGAGATGACCTTCAAAATTTTAGAGGTGCTAAATGGTGGGCTGAGGCTAAGGATCGAGGAACTTAAAAAATAGTGGGGGAGGCCCATACCCTGCAGTTGCTCTCAACAGGCTAAGAAGAGGAAGAAGTATATTGAAACGAATTTACCAAATATCAGTGGCGTATATTCTAGGCTAGCTAAGGTAACTGTGAAGCCCAGAGAATGCACAAATGAAACTGAATTAAATATACACAAATAAAAGTAAATTATCAACGGTATTAAAATATGTCGATGCTTTCGCTGCGAAAAAAAACGCGGGCGGATTAACTTCTTTGACTCAGTCTGGCGAGCGAAAACCAACGGCATAACGCAAGCAGCTCTTCCAGAGGCTTCGCTATTCTGATGCGAAAACCTTCTGCACCATCGCCTGCTAGCGTTTCCATGGCAACATGAATCATCTGGTAGAGGGGAATGGGCCATTACTTTGGGAAACGGTTCGCTCAGAATAGAGAAGACTTAGACTACCTCAGGCATTCGCATACTCCCGCCCATGAGATTGTTTCGAGAGAGTTGTTTCAGTTTGTGTGAAGGGTCAATGAATTTAAAATCAGATATATTATATCTTAAATTCGTGGCTTTGTTGGATTCGAACTGTTTTGATAAATTTTGTGAAAGCTTCCCTGAACATCTCCTGTCAGAACTTAAAGAACTATGCTTCAAATTTTGATACAGCTCGACTATAAAATGAACTGAAGTTGTTTGATTCCCTTGATGAATACAAAAACAAATCAGTAAGAGACATTACGTGTTACATAAAGTTGAATAAATTGGACATAGTGTTTAGTGAAGTGTACAAATTAGCACACCTCATATTAAGCTTTCCGTCAACAACTGCAGCTGCCGAAAGAAGTTTTTTTGCATTAAAAAGAATCAAGATATATCTTAGAGCCACACAAGAACATGCACATTCGAAAAACTTGGCTGTTTTGTCAGTAGAGAAAAACATTCTTTTTAAATATGCAAAAGTACTGGAAAGGAACATTTTATAAAAACGTACCACTCACGTTCACACAAAAGGAAAGAAGAATGGAGTTCATGTACAAATAAAGTATTCAGAAGAAGAATGGAGTTCATGTACAAATAAGTGTTCAAATCCTAACCCTCATAATTATTTGGTATCATGTTATCAATGGCATGTACCTAAAATTTAGAACAAATGTTACTTCTGTTACTTAACAATAAAAAATTAAACTTCGCAATTAAAAAAACGGTACTGGGGGGAGGGGAGGGAGACGGATGAGATAGCCCAGGTCTCGGACCCAAGATACGCCACTGCCAAATATGTAGGAGCAACTACAGGAAAAAAAAACTTGTAGAGTGTCAAGGGGTTTACAAATCTTGTACACATACCAGCCACTGAAATAGAAACGTTTACTCAATACCGGGTTGGACCTCCTTTATCCCGAATTACCGTATGTATTCTCACAGCTGGAAACCTACTACACTGACTGGCGGATCAAGATCAATCCGTCTAAGAGTAGTGCACTGTTGCTTTTTGGATCTCTCCAATGAGTACTGAAACTCGTTATGTTTCAAGAGACAATCCCCTGGGCTTTCTCCACTAAGTACCTAGGGCTCCAACTAGATTGTTGACTTAAGTGGGTAGCGAACACCAGCTACAGCACGAATAAAGCTAGACAATGCCTTGGGCAGCTAGCTTCACTACTCCACCGGAGAAGCTTCCTTACAACACGGCACAAAGTACTGCTGTACAACACGGTCGTCATGCCGGTGCTTAGCTACGCCTCCTCCATCTGGGTTGGTATTAGTAGGAAACAGCGAGAGAGAATCGAGAGGAAGCAGAGCCGAGCACTTCGAATGAACACTGAGGATCCCCTTTGGACCCCACTTCGGAACCTGAGGAACAGACTTGGAATCGAGGAGGTACATGAGTTTTCCACCAGACTCGCCAGAACGTTCTTCAAGAAAGCGGAAACTCACCGTAATGGACTTGTTAGGGGCGTGGTTGATTATAATCCCAGCGAATTCCTTAGGTATCCCAGAACTAAGACGCCGATCATTGATCACCCTTGACAGAAAGAGTAAGTATGTGAACACTGGTGGGCGTTAGACAGACCACAACCCCCTTCTTTTTCAGATTGGCATCGAGATGGTGAAAATGGATTCTGCTCGGACATTTGAATTTGGTATCGTTTAGTTTCAATCACTCCCTGGTGCGTCGGCGGTGGTGTTGTGATTCTCTGTGATGTTGTGCGGTGCTTCGTTCCCCCCCCCCCTTCCACACGGACTGGTGTCACGGATCACCCTCTACTTTCACTACATTTTTATGTTTGTCTTTCCTGTTGAGTTCACTTACTCAGATCTAGCTTCTTATTTCTGAGGGCAGTTTTAGACCTGGGATCAGACACTCCTTTCCTAAAACTTCTTCAAATATCGTATCGTATCGTATGTGGTTTTGGCATAGATTGCACAACGTGCATGTACACATACCAGGGATTCACCAGAAACTCCTCTAACTGACGCAGATTGGACGAAAAAGGGCTTTGCTCCCTGATCTGCTTTTCCATCATGCCCCATGCAGTCTCAATCCGGGCTTTGTGGTGGCCAGGGAAGATGGTGAAAGTCGCAGTCATGACCACTGAACCACTACTGCTCAACACATCTTGCGCGATATACAGTAGCATTGTCGTCCATTAAACAGCCGTCATGTACTGATAAAAAAATCCAAATTGCAGGATGGGCTTGCGCAGAGCACGTTCCGTGCGAACGAAATGTGCTCTGCACAATGACACCTCCTCCACAGCCATGGGCTATGCTTACAAGCCAAGCTGGGTCCGTTGGTTCATGGAGCTCCTGCCAAATTCTGTGGCTAAGTGCGGTTCAAAACAAGAGGTACCGTGACTCGTCGGACCATGTGATTTTTTTCCAGTGTCCAGTCACTGTGTTTCTAACACCACTATTGACGAACTTTCCGGTTCTTTGCAGAAATAAGTGGTTTTCGTATAAGCATGCTACTGCCAATACTGATCCTCTTCTATTTTTTGCGCATAGCTCGCTGAGATATGAGTCGCGAACGGCGTTCTTTGAATGCTTCGGTCAATTGCTGCACACAGGAAGTCATGTTTCTCCGTACAAGCCATCTCAGATGGCGGCGATCTCGTTCTTGACAGATTGTCGTCCCGTCGTACTTACGCCTCTTAGACAAGCAACGTGGGTTCCTTTTTTTCACTAATTAAAGACCCGGGATATCTCACTTTTTAAGAAACCAGCCAGCTCTGCTGTTTTCAAGATCATTGCTCCAGCCAGACTGATCTGATCGTATGTAGAGGATTTTAGGAAGGGAGTGTCTGACCCCAGGTCTTAAACAACTCTTAGAAATAGGAAGCTAGGAGATTTGAGCTAGAGTGCCCGATAGAAAAGTGACACGGAAGCGAGGTAGAAAGGTGTTGGAAGACGCCTTTATTCATTACCGGGGGGCCAGTACCCGGGGTCCGACAGCTTGACGTGCCCATCCGACGCACGGCGGGTATTTAGTGGTTCTAACATTCGTACCTTCCCTGGATCTAACCTGAGGCTAACTCCATGGCAGTCACGAACGCTGACCACTAGGCCACCCGCAGCCCCTCCAGAAAGACGGGCACCAACAATAAGCCCTTTCTTAAACTCCGAAAGAGCCTTTGTTTTTCCCATTGCGATCAACACTGCTGAAGAGCAGGAGTCTTAAATATTAGGGTGACTCAAAAGTCATTGCCATTTTGAAGAGTCGTCCTGTGTCAGGCAATTACTCGGTGCTCATGCGTTATGCAGATAAGAACAACGCATGACCGGAAAACCGGTATCGTCTAGTTGGTATATATAGAAGCACTCACTGTCGTGATTTATTGGAAAATTTTCTGCTGTCCAAACCTATGGACGAGAGATACCCGATCACAGTGCTGTTATGGCTTTTCTTTAAAAAAAAGGTTGACTGCTGCAGTGAGGAAAATGTGTGCTGTTGAAGGTGAAGGAGCAGTGTCTGAAAGAACGGCAAGATTTTTAGTTTCAGCGATTTAGAAACGGGTACTACAGTCTTGAAGACAAAGCACGTGCTGGGAGACTTACGACGGTGAATTCTGAAACTGTACGCCAAGCAGTACGGTCAAATCCGCGCACAAACACTAGACAACTGTCAAGTGAGCTGGGACTAAGCCAACAATTGTTCGCGAAATGCACATTCTCGGGAAGAAGCTCAGAAGCTGTGGACAAGTACCCCATGAACTGACTGCTGCTCAAGCTCAGCGACATGTTCATGTGTGTCGCCAAGTGCTGGAATATCCCCAGGACGACCGTTTCTTTAGGTGAATTGTGACATGTGGTGAAAAATGAATATTTTTCAGTAATCTTGACATGAGAAAACAGTGGTTAGATCCCAAAAAGCCACCAGAACCACACCCAAAAAGAGGAAGATTTGCGTACAAAGAGCTTTGAGGTCCCCATTCATTGGGAATTGTTTCCATATTGCCGAGGCCATTAATACGGAGTTTAATTGTGGCCAGTTGGAGCGAATGTATGCCGTTGTAAGCCGAAAGTACCCTGCTCTGGTGAACCGTAAACAAGTTATCCTCCAATAGTGTAATGTTCCTGTTCATCGTCTCGGTCAACTAAGGAACAAATACAAGAACTGAAGTATTTTGTTTATATTCCGGATTCTGCGCCTTTGGACTGCCACTTATTCCGGTCCATAGCACATTTTCTACTTGGGAAACACTTCCAAAACGTCCACGCTGTTGAACTTGGGGTCCATGACTTTTTCGCCTCGAAACCAAAGGAATTTTTTCGTGGGAGGATTCAGGCATGTCATCACGATGGTGTAGGATCAGCGAGCACGATGGCCTCTATTTTGAAGATTAAACTTTTACGTTTATGCATTTATACACGTCTTCCTCAACTATCAAAAAACGGTAATGACTTTTGAATTTCCCTAGTAGTTGCTTAGATCACGTGGTGACGCACGTGACCACGTATTTTGCATATACGCTGGGTAAATGATGTTCACGCACATCTGCATAAACGTTTCAAATTCAGTGGCCTATGTGCGGAGAACTGATATTTTTGCAGAGAGCGCCGACTATTCGGATCAACTCGTACCGCAGACGTCTAGATACTCAGTTGTTGGAGTTTTTTTTCTGTGTAACGCGAAACACTATCATGCTGAATATAAATATCAAACTTTTGCAACATATGGTTAACTCACGCACAGCAGGGACAAACCCATACCGAAAATGTTGTTGGAGATTGTTCCAGAGAAACCAGTTGGTCTTCAGAGATAGAAGAATGCTTTTGTGAATCAAAGGGTGGAGATATCGCCAAAAAATACTCTGCAGAGCTGAATGCTGTATTCGAGAGGCAGCTGAGATAACTAGACATCCGAAAAATGGGCGTTCGGATATTTGGCGCTATGTCGTATACCCTGATTTATTAGTTGTACAAATAAGTTTTAAAGCGCTTTTTTGTGTGACATATACCGCTAATTTACATATCCGACATTTCCCCGCGTTGTTGTCATTGTTCGTAACTGGTCCAGAGTATAAAATTGACATAGATGTTTGCCTAACAGTCAAATGCGCTTGCACATCGGTAGGTGAAAGATGGCAGGCGATACTGCATTTATTCGATACTGCATTCGTTACGAATTTCATCAAGGAAAAAGTGCTGCAAAAGCATGTGCATCGATCTGTTTTGTTCTCGGGAAGAATATTGTATTGAAAAGCACGTGTGAGTTTTGGTTTAGACGATTTAAAGCAGGTGATTTTGATGTTAGCGGTCGAGAACGTAGCTGCGCACCGCAGAAGGTTGCACACGAGGAACTGCAAGCATTGCTGTATGCAGATTCGTCTCAAACGCACAATCAACTAGCTGGACAACTGATCCCCAACTTCACAAACCATTTCCAATTATTTATGCGCAATGGGAAAGATTCAGAAGGAAGAAAAATGTGCGCACATGACCTGAGCCAGACGAACAAGGATGAGCGTGTCATGAAGTGTTTGAATCTGTTGAATAAACAACACAGAAAGTATTTCCTGTGGATAATCGTTACGGGTGATGAAAAGTGGATATGGTACGACAATCCCAAACGCAAGAAACACTGCAACGGTTTCGACACAGAAACTCAATATTCACTCCCAGAAAGTTCTGCTGTGCATCCGGTGGGACATGAAGGGTGTGCTCTATTATGAACTGTTGGAACAGAGTCAAATTGTTACTGTTGATCGCTACAAGCAACAATTGCTGCGATTGAACCAGGAAATTTGTCGCAAAACGTCCATTCACAGGCAAAGGATTGCATCCCGTGAAATTACTGCATGACAACGCTAGGCCGCATGTCGCAAAATCGGTCCAGGAAACGTTATTGAAGCATTGGCTGGAAAGTTTCGGAGCACCCGGCGTATATTTCAGACATAGCCCCTTTAGAATATCATTTGTTCTGATCGGTGCAACATGATTTGTCTGCTCTACGGTTCCGGTCATGTGAGGAAGGGCAAAAATGGGTCGACGACTTCATCGCGTCACACGGAGAAGTATTCTTCATGGCTGGAATCCGTCAGCTGCCCAACCAATGGCGGAAGGTGATACATAATGACGGTGCATATTTTATTAGATAAGAACGATGTACAGTGATGAGCCATTACGTTATGACCACCTACCTAATAAGCTGTAGGACCCCCTTTAGACCGCAAAACAGCGGCCACTCGGCGAAGCATTGATTTGATGAGGTGGCGATAGATATCCTTGGGCATCTGGTACCATAATGTCAACAGCAGGTCCTCCAGTTCCTGTACATTTTGGGGTGGTGGTGATTTAGCTTTAACCCGCTTTTCCAAGTCGAACCACAGATGTTCGACTGGGTTCATGTCAGGTGAATTCGGAGGCCAGGGCATTAACAGAATGTCACCAGAATGCTCCTCGAACCCTTCTGGCATGGTGACATGGCACATTATCCTTATGGTAATGACCATCACTAGCAGGGAACACAGTTGCCATGAATTTGTGAACTTGGGAAGCAACGATGTTCACGTACCTGACAGCTGTCAGGGATTGTGCTGTTGGGATAATGGGACCTAAAGTGTCCCAAGAAAACATCGCCCACGTCACAACACCTACGCCGCTGGCCTGTTTCCGCCCAGCAGTGTATCCAGGTGCCATAGCCTTCGTTGGTAATTGGCGTGTCCGCGTTCGGACGTCTACGTGATGCACCAGGAATCTTGATTCGTCAGACCAGGCCTATTTCTTCCAATCATCCACTGTCCAATCTCGATTATCTTAGGCCCATTTTATGATGCGTTGTTGGCGATGACGTGCAGTGAGTATGGGGACCCGGCTGGGTCTTCGACTACGCAGGCCCATGAGCAGAAGGCTCCGACGAACTGTGTGCTGTGACACATTGCCCTGACCACCACTGTTGCAACTGCGGGTGATTTGTCTCACTTTGGCTGTGGCCCTGTGGTCGCTGTGAGCAATGCGCAGCAGTCTGCGCTCTTCTCTGGCATCAATGAACTGCGGACATCACACGGCAGGACGACGTTTCGTCGTTTGGCCGTCTGTATACCACTTTTGATACGTACTCACTACAGCGGCACATGAACAACCCTCAATCCGCACCGTTTCCAAGGTAGTAGTTCTGAGACGCCGTGTCATCGCAATTTGTCCTTTTTCAAACTCCGATAAATTGGCAGGTTTTCCCATTTTGACTCCGAACACTCTACTAACCGAATGCCGGTCCTCGGGTTGTATATCCCAGCAAAAACACAAGTGCTGGGAAACTGCTGGCCACCAGCTGGCAGTGATGGATCACCGCTGGCTGAAATCTGCCACTCACGGCCCGGTAGTGGTCCGTTGGTGGCAGCGCTATCAGTTGGCGAGCCATTGATGGCCCAGCAGCATCGCCGTGAATTGTGGGCCTCCAAGCAAGTGCCACTAGTGGCCCGTTGCTGGTAACCAATGCAACCCCCAAAAGCAGGTGGAAGCAACGGGACTGCGCATGCGCAGAAGCAACACTTGTTGTGTCTCTCATGGTACCAGTTAGTTGAAGACGACGCTATCGCCATCGTGTTATTTTAGTGGACGTTAAGAAAAAATCCATATGTGGAGAGGTGAATTAATTTCCTAATGAAATTTTACGTCGACGAAGATATCAGATTAAGCCGTGAAGTACTAGATTACAGCCATGAAATACACCCACCCCAAACAATTCATGGAATGGAGTGGATGAATAACAAGGAAAAATTTTAAACCGCTTGAAACAAATATCCTGGAAAACCATTAAAACAACGTTTGTTGGAAAAAAAAAATAATTATACGCGTACAAAATTTATTAATTATTTGAAAGAAAAAAAAGCAACGCTCTGTGGTGTACTCATCCAAGGGTTGAATACACAAGACTGGGAGGAATTCGCTTCTAAAAATAACGAGAAGTAAAATAAAATATATTTTACTCTTTAAAACAAATGTAGCTTTGGACAACGGAAAGGAAAGACATAACGTTAAAAATGTAACAGAATGTGACATGAACCCGGGTAAATATATATTTATTCAACAATCTCTTTTCAAGACGGCAAGGACAGTACAAAACTTTGGAAAGCGACTCTAAGTATGTACACTCCTTGAAAATGAGTGAAGTTCCCTTAAGGTAAAAAAAAAAAACTATCGTTACGTTGAAAAAATTAATTGATCAACTATATGAAACTGACTTTTATGAAAAATACCTCGCAATATTGTGAAATGGAAAAGGGAAGCATTCGATTACACATTGCATACCAAACAGACAGCTTTAAGCATATCTCGAGCGTGGCAATCAGCTATCACGTCAACGGCCCAGGTTCAAATCTACTCAGATACAAACGGGTGTTTTTCCGATCTGTTGAAAATTTTACTAGCGCAGTGCGTTAATTCACAAGCTTCGTAAAGGTAGAAAAAATTGTAGCTTTGGGAAACTGCGGTTATCTTTGCTTTTTTTTTTTTTTTATTATTATTATAGCTACTACTGGGAAATTGGCGGACAAGATTTAGCAAGCCACTAGTTACGTCACGTGGTTGCCGGCTGCCACTAACGGCAGACTAGCGGCCCACATTAGGCTAGCCATCATTTCTGGCACGTGCTTACAGGGCCACTGAAGGGCCACTTGTGGCAGCTACTGCCTGTGATGGACCACTGATGGCCCTGTTGTGACATATGACAACTGATGGGGTGCCAACTGTTGGCCAGCTGTTGGCCTGCACTGCTGGCCCTTCTGTTGGCCGCCCGGACATTTTATTGACGGTTAGACAGCGGTAACATAGTGCTGGGCTATTGCTGGCAGGGCTGGCCCAGCAAGACTGTTTTTGCTGGGATATACTGCTCTGTGAATTTCACCTGGGCCACTGTTCGGTCTCCAGGCGCGCTCGTTTCTCTGGGCTGGGGGTGATCACAATGTAATGGCTCCTCTGTGTATATAATATAATATAATATAATATAATATAATATAATATAATATAATATAATATAATATAATATTTAATTATATAATATAATATTTAATTATATAATATAATATTTAATTATATAATATAATATTATATAATATCATATAATATGTTGAGCGAGCAGCGAGAAGTTTAGGTTGATTAGTACAGCCTCGTGTTGTACGCTGTACTTTCAGCACTATATATATGCTGCTGGCCACCCAAAATGCAAGACCAAGAAGGACACGAGACAGCAAAGCCAGATTTACTGGACACATAACAACAGACACAAAGATGAAACGATTGAGCTTACAGGCCCGTGCGACTTGCGGAACACGCAGACATCAATAGCTCGTGTGGCCCCCATGGCTGGCAATAACGGCCGCTACACGCCGCGGCATCAAACGAAAGGGGCTTTGGATGAGGGCTTGGGGTATGTCGGTCCATGCTGCTTCCACACGTTGTCACAGTTCATCAGGCGTAGCCGCGGGTGTGCTTGCCTGGCCACTCGGTTGCCGATCAGCTACCAGACGTGTCCGATGGGCGACATATCGGGAGAACAGGCGGGCCACGGCAGCAGTGACGCCTGGTGGGCCATGAAGAATTGTTGTACGATGCATGCCACTTGCGGGCGTTCATTGTCCTGTTGAAACGTGGCCGCTGGCAGGTCCTGTAGTCAAGGGAGGACTACAGGCTCCAAAACGTCGGAGATGTAGCGGTAGCTGTTGAGTGTACCGGCGATGCGTACCAGAGGGGTGTCATGTCCAATTGCGCCCCAAACCATAACGCCAGGCGACGTACCGGTATGGCGATGCATAATGCAGGCGTAATTCAGTCTCTTGCCGCGGTGCCGCCACACGGATCCGAACATCGTGGTGTGCAGGCAGAAGCAGGATTTGTCGGAGAAGACAATGTCGTGTCATTCCGTAGTCCAGGTGCGGCGTTCAAGGCCCACTGTCGCCGCGCTCGCCGGTGGTGTAACGTCAATGGGAATCGGAGCAATGGGCGCCGTACGACAAGTCCCCGCTCCAACAGACGACGTCGAACGGTACGTGCTGACACAGGTTGTTCCGCAACACACCCAAATTCCTGCGCTTACGTTCGTGATGTGGCGGTGTGAGCCGTCAATGCTCGGCGCACAACATGCCGGTCCTCTCGTTCGGTGGTGTGCCGTGGCTGCGGCAATCGCTCACGTCGGTCTGTCCGTCCCTCCTGCACCCACCGAATCCATACTTGCCTCACTGTGGGCGGATGTCGTCCCACACGGGCCCCGATGTCTCGGTACGATAAACCTCTGTTGCGATAAGCCACTATTCGTCCTCTGTCGAACTCCGAAACGTGCTGGAATGACTGCCGTATTCTGCGACGAGGCATCAGGAAGCTTCCCACGCACAGGTCCGGCAGCACAACACACTTCCACTACTTACACCCCGCCTTCTGTGCGCCCTTCTTATAGTGCTTCTCGGTGGCGTGCCGGGCGCACATGATTTGCATATGCCCTGCAATGCTAATCGTTTGCATGTCCTCTCGAGGGCGACGCATGCTGCGAATTTCAGGCCAATCGGATGTTTCCTTCTTGGTGTTGCATTTTGGGTGGCCAGCAGTGTATGTAAAAATGTTGTTGATAACAACATTTTATGCCTTCTCGTTCGTACCGCCTGACTCATGAGCAAAAACATAGTGACAGCACTTAGACTCGATTTGAATACACCTTGGTTTTGTGGAGACGTCACAGGTTGGGTTAGAGAGTAAATGAACATGAACGTTGTTATTGTTTTTCAACAGTCTTTGTGGAAGCTTTGCTATGATGACCAAAATGTACACAAGGATTGTTTACACAAAATTTGATGCTGCCTCTAATATGGTTTCATCACGAACTGCTAAACCCAAAGACATCCCTTTAGTATCATTTCTAAACGTTTTTTCATTAAGATCAGAAACAAAGCAAACCTGAAATGAAAAAAAGGGGGTGGACAAACTTCCCAAGCAAAACCAAGGATTTACTATATAAATTAATCCTTTCATGGCACTTTTCTTAGCAAATTTTACTCTACTGTATAAAAATATATCTCTTATTACCGTATCAAGGGAATTTCATGTTCTCTGGTCTGCATAATTATGTTTTAATAATTCCGTAATGTTTCTCATTATCTTTAAATATTTATTCCCGTGAAATTTTGTCCACAATTAGTAGCAAAGCGTCTCCAGCAGAAACAATTATACACTCGTGCCTTGGTTATTAATATGCAGATTTAGGAATCTCTTCTGTCCTGATGAAACATTACAGAATTTCTCGTAAGAATCCGTGAACAAATGCTGATTGCGTCATAATAAAAGTGCAGAAATTACAAGTTCCTCTGGGAGTCATGAATTTAGAAGCACAACATTCCTTCTTCCAGAAACTCTGCGACCTTACAAACCGTTGCAAACCTCTCTGCGTAAGAGCGACTTTAGAGACGCTCTTGTAAAATTCTATTTACGGCGAACGCTAATCTAGTTCTAAACCGAAGATGTGCTTTGTATTCCCTACAATACTGTGCCCAGTGTTCTCAACGTGAACCTAGGTAAATTAAATGATATTGGCATACCTTTGTTCGAGGACTGTTAATCCTTGGCAACAAATACACATTTATGTTGTTCTGTAAGTCACGTCTCGGCAGCTTTCTAGATCTCTTTTACTTTCTCGAAACAAGATGGTATGGCATATTAAATATTCAGGGAATTTAGCCGGCGTCACTCTTTCTTCCATTAAAAGTTCAGTTAATTCCTAGGTGCTTCAGACTAATAGTTTGTTCACGCTGTCAAGAAACGATGTTGCAAATCGACTTCCTAAAATGCAGATGCTGATACCCTGGTGTACAAAAATTAAGGACGAAGAGGAAAAATTAGCAAAAGAGTGGAACGAGCAGGTAGAACGGACCGAAAGACCACTCAGGAGATAGACTAGGGTCCCGTACGGTAGGGCATGCGCATATATGCAGCAAACCTAGAGAGCGGGGAAAGTGTCGGAAGGGTATAAAGCACACGGGCGGTGTACGCTCAGCAATTCGGTGAAAGCTATTGCATGGTGTACATCGGTTTGAACAGCGTCGAGTTGCTGCCACCGTGTGATATGGCCAACAGGCAATTCAGTAGACTATATCTGCAGGACTTTACCCGAGATCGCGTCATTGGGAAGTTGGAAAAATGTTGAAGTGTGACTAGTGTGGCCGAGAAGTTCGGGATCGCTCACAGAATCGTTTCACGAGCTTGGAGAGCATTTCAAACGACAGAAACAGCGGTCCGAGAGTTTATCAGTGGTCATTCACGAGCAACCACGGCGGCGGACGACCGGTATATTGTCCTACAGGCGAGAAGAGACAGACGGCAGACAGCGGGAGAAATCGCAAGGCTGCTATTGGCGCTACAAGAGGAAAGGGCCGCGATGCTTCAACAGCTCCTTGACAACCTCGTCCTCAGCATGAACAGACGTTGTAAATCCTGCAAAGCAGTCAGGGGTGATCATATCCCCTACTAAAGACTGGATTTTTCTCTGAGGCCGCCTGTCACATGGACGTTTCTGTCTTCTGTCCAGTTGTGCTAGAAGCTACCTTTTCAATAAAGTGCCTTTGTATCCTTTGGATTCCTTGTTTGGACGGTTTTGCCCACTTGTCCCATATTCTTACATCTTGGGGATCTTATGGTATGATTTGAGTCGATGTGGAGCACTTCTGCACGACGTTACATTCAAAACCGTCTCGTCCTTAATTTTTGCTTTCTCCTTGGCTTCTAAAAGTGGTCATTTAGGTGGATGATTGGCACTAAATAACCACCTCTAAAGGACCAGTTTGGTTTGGTTTTGTTTTCATGTAGGATGATGATCGACACTAACCCTTTCTAACCGGTTATCTGCTAAAAGAGACATTACAATATCGACTAACCTACGAAAAGAAAGAGAGAAGATGTTTAAGGCACTGGTTTCTACCCAGTAGCACGTTGTCCATGTCAGCGGATCGAGCCCTTCCCCATCAAAGTCTAGGGTCATAGAGCAGACTATATAGGCCAGATCTTATCAGGATCGACAAGTTTATGTTCCGTACAGCTGACGTGGGACAGGTAAAGGTATTAATTTATCGTAGCTTTTATAGAGTCCAGTCGCTGTGTGAACAAGTTCTGTTTGGAATGCTTAGAAAAGTTTGGACACCACTTGATTCAGAAACATCGGCCGTTTAAAGTGTTAAGCAGTTAAAACACATGACGAATGCAACCCTCTAAGATTTTAGGGAACTTGGATAAACGTGCGTGATTTTTTCATATTCAAGAAATTATTTAAGGTAAAATGTATTTTATGTTAAATCTAGAGTTTGTATTTCTGGGAAATGGAGGAAGACCTCTGAACAGATGTCTAAAAAAATAGTAGAAAGACACAATTTTTGTACTTATAGTTCCAAAAATTGAGAGAGAGAGAAAGAGATATTCTTTGTCTGGTTACAAACTCAAATTCATAAACAGACGTACGACAGCAAATATAAGAAAAATATTTTAAAAAAGACCACGTAAGTAAGTTGAAATTGCGAAGAAATAGTAACACGTTAAAGGCCATGCAGATTAGTATCCATGGCTCCTGGTGGTATTCCATACACTGAATAAATACTACGTATAGTATGAATTAGGTGTACGTATGCAAACGTTCTACCCGTCTTTTTAGTAGAGAAGAGAAACAATTGGTTTTTAAATAAATAATGTCTTTATTCTTTTACATAATTGCCATTATTATCTATGACCTCTTGCCATCTTTCTGGTAGAAATTAAATTCTCCTTCTGTAGAACTCCTCCGTTTTTGAGTAAAGAAATTCTTGTAAATGCAGTGTCGACAACTTCAATTTCATTACACGTTTTTTTCATTCTGAAGAGATCGGAAAAGGTGGTAGTCAGTAGGTGTAAGATCTGGGGAATAATGCGGTGAGGTAACACTTCCCATCCAATCTCCAGGAATTTTCTCTGAGTGGCGAAAGCTGTATGGGGTCTTGCTTTGCCATGTTGGGATTTGACATCTTTGGGATTAACCAGTGCTGAGCGCTTTGATTACAATCTTCCTTTCAGCCTTACTAACTCTCGGAACTACAGGTCAATATTGATTGTTTGGTTAGGTGCTAGCAGTTCCCAGTGGATTAGACCCTCAATATTCCACCATACACTTAAAAAGACCTTTTTCGGATGTAGTCTTCTTCCTCTTGAAGTCGATATAGCAAGCTCACCAACTTGACATACAGTCCTTTGACGCTTTACATTTCTGTACAGGACCCACTTTTCATCACCCGTAACTAATCGTTCCAAGAGAGGTTAATTTTTGTGACGCGCAAGTAAACAAAGTCAGGTGGCCATTGTGCCCGATAGATTTCTTGCGGATAGGGAATGTTGTACCACTGGTCGAACTTTGTGATAAACCAAAGCGCATGCGTCCTTCTTTCTACTGTTATTCTGTGTACAAAAAACCTTTCTGATAATTCTTCAACGGTTAGATGTTGGTCATTTGATATGGGTTGGTTGAGATCCTTTTTAGAAACCTCTCATGAGCTTCCAGAACTTGGTTGATCTTTGCAGTTCCTGTCTCCCTCGCGAAATTTCTGGAACCAACGACGATATATGCTTTCGCCTACAGCATCCTCGTCATACATCTCACAAATATTGTGGCAAGCATCAGCCGCATTGTTGCTTTGTCGAACTCATAAAGCAAACAGTTACTAACGTGATTCTTATTGCTTGACATGTTAACCCTTGTGTGCTTTATTTACGAAAAAGATGCGCCTGTATATAGTTGGTTTCATTTCACAGCCAGCTCCTTTAAGCATGTTGGCCGTCACACGCGCCACCCGTCATTGCACTTGTTCCTTAAATTTTTTTACTTGGAATTTGCATCGTAAAAAATGGGTAGAACTTTTGTACTCACGTAATACCAGAAACCATTTTTTTACTGGGGATAGCATTATCAGCATCGGGTAAAATTTACACAAACGGGAATTTCTTCCACAAAATTTCTGCCAATCACTTCAAAATTTCTACTCCGTCGAATGATGATTAGCCGTCTTCCCTCCCCCCCCCCCCCCCCCCGAGTTCTGAGCTGCCGTGGTCGCCACTGCTTGGCGGCTGCCTTGTCTTTTTCATGCTGCAAAAAGAAGCACTTTAAACATTTTCATATTACTGCTTTATACTCTTATTTATACATATCCCATGTGCGCGTTCCTAAACTTTAGTGTATTTTAACTTTGCCCAAGACATTATTACGACTTATTTGTTCGTCCACGGTCTGTATAATAATATTACAGATATTATGCTATTCGATAAATCTGTACCGATTTAAAAATATAAAGAAGTACAAAGGACATCCTGAAAGCAATGCCTCGTTCCTCATAAGATTTTTATTTGTAGCAGCAAAAATGTGAAACTTGGTGGCAAAATACTTGGACATATTGTTAATAATGCTAGCCTATTAAAAATATCGTCCATCACTTTCTATACATTTCCGCCATCTTTGAACCCATTGGTAAAATCCATTTTGGAACAATTCCTGATGCTGTCGTTTCACCCATGAGTTCACAGCTAGTTTAACGTCTGTCACATTGTCGAAACGTTCCCCACGAAGGGAGTTTTTCAAAGGTGAAAACAGGAAAAAATCTGAGGGAGATAAATCAGGACTGTAGGGGGGTTGGAGCATCACCATCCACCCGATTTTGACAATAGCCTGTGACGTCTTTATCGAGGTGTGGGGAGGTGCTTTATGAAGATGTATAACAACACTATGAAAGGGAATGTCACATCTTTTCCTTCTGATAATTTCCTTTAGCTTCTTCTATATCTGCACATAGTGAACACTGTTTATTGTTACAACTCCTGGATTCTCACGACGATCAGCTGTGATGAGGTCTTTCACACGTTGCCTGTTGGCATCTGTCACTGCAGTTGCGGGTCTTCCACTCTGTTGTTTGTCCGACACTGAACTTTCTCCCTCTCGAAACCTCTTCATCAATCTTTAGACATTACTGGTATCTATTGTGGCAGTTCCATACACCGCCAGACGTTTTCTGTTGATTTCTGGAGCCTGACATCCCTCTTCTTCCAAGAATTCAATTACGGCTCGCTGCTTTTCTCTAGCATGCATGACCTTTATTTCCGATTCTGAAAAGAAAATTGTTCCCACATTGGCAACATATCGTAGTACATGTCAGTGCATTTTCTTTAAAATCACTTCAAAATTTCAAAAGGTATTAAGGAGGAGGCATTACTTTCAGGATGCCTCTTGCAGTTTATCTCTTCAAAATTTCAAAATTTATTAAGGAGTGGGCATTACTTTCAGGATGCCCCTTGTAGTTTATCACTTCAAAATTTCAAAATTTATTAAGGAGGAGGCATTAGTTTCATGATGCCCCTTGTAGTTTATCACTTCAAAATTTCAAAATTTATTAAGGTGGGGGCATTACTTTCAGGATGCCCCTTTAGTTTATCTCTTCAAAATTTCAAAATTTACTAAGGGGAGGCATTACTTTCATGATGCCCCTTGTACCTTATCACTTCAAAATTTCAAAATTTATTAAGGAGGAGGCATTACTTTCATGATGCCCCTTGTACTTTATCACTTCAAAATTTCAAAATTTATTAAGGAGGAGGCATTACTTTCAGGATGCCCCTTGTACTTTATCCGCAGAATAAAGTACACTAGAACTCGTGTATAACCAGAGACTCCGGACCAACGGAAATCCTCGTTAAATCCGTTTTGAAAAATCTCACCACTTTAAATTGTGCGTACGTTATAATATGCCTCTATATTAATATTAATTGAATATACTGGAAAATTTAATTAACTAACCACAGTAATACAAATTATAATAAAATAAGCACTTACTTGAATGCATCGTAGCAGCTAATCCTGAAGCAGACATTATGTGGAAATGTTTTTAAATAGCCGTGGTGATGCAGTGGTCTAAGCGCTGGCTTCTGACCATTCGCCCGTGATGGGTCCGGGTTCGAAACCCGGTGGGACATGGATGTTACGTTTGTCTTATGGCACTGTCTGTCTCCCTCTCCTGGAATCAGTGCCCAAAATTAGGGATGGCTTGTTGCTCACGGTGGTCGTTAAACTGCCAAACAAGTATTTTTAAAACAAGAATCTAATGTTGTTTGTTTTGCTTTATATTTATGTTTGTGAAAGCACAAGTTTGTCCGTGTCCCCTCACTCCGGAGTAAGTCGCTCTCCCAACTGAGCTACGCAGACAGAAAGTCTCTTGCTGCAGGTTTGTCGTCTTGACACGTGTTTTCACCTCTGTAGTACGTCGCATGTTCTCTTAATTTCTGCGTATTCACATTTATTGCACTAAATACCTTGTTATCGCAATAATCTATATATATATACTGCTTCAAAAACAGTTTCGAGATATTCCGCACGATCAGTTGTTTTTTAATACGACGGTTGGTGAGTGTCCTGTTCTCTTTCTTCATTTGCTCCAGCAGTTTTTGACGACTTATCTGCCTCTACGATATCATCTGCAATAAGGATGTCAGCTATGGCAATGGCGTGATTTACATTAACAAGATCATAAATACACAGTTGACGTAGACCAGGAACATAAAATAGAAGTCATTGCTCTTTCCACTTTAATAAGTGAGTCACGAAAAATTCTCATCGGCCGCCACCGGGATTCGAACCCAGGGTCTTCCAGTTACGGGCCGGACATGCTTCCACTGCACGTGAGGAGAAGTGGAAGTATGTCCACTCACGTGTGCAGTGGAAGCATATCCGGCGCGTAACTGGAAGACCCTGGGTTCGATTCCCGGTGGCAGCCGATGAGAATTTTTCCGTGACTCACTTATTAACGTGGAAAGAGCGATGACTTCTATATGATGTTTGATTAATAAAATCGTCAATTGCAGCAACGTCATAAAAAATGTATTATGTTGTGCAACCAATTGTGGAGTGGCAGATCAACCATTTCATCATCAAAGTTGGCAGTGGTGTCTAACCCAGGTTTCCTAAAGTGGTTTTTGATGCATAACTGTGATGCGCATCGCTAAACATCTGCTATCAGAACAAGAGTCTCTTGCATAACTCTCTTTTTGAGCATTTGATGTACTCCCTCCCCGTTACTTTTCTATCAACATTCTTCAATTAGCACACCAAAATTTCCCTGCGCTATTGCGATTTCGTCTTGCGCGTGCTATTTTTTCTTTCCCTCCATTCCAGGACAGCGCTCAGAAAAAGTTTCTCTGTCACGTTAATTACGGAATTTCATTTTTTTTTTTTTACTTTGCTTGATAAAAAGAATCATAGCTCTTTTCTCTCTTGTTAAATCTCAGATTTTTTTTTTCTTTAAAAACGATCGAGCTCTCTTTTGAATTAACATTATACTGAACAAAAGCTCCTGTTTGGCTTGGTAAATCCGAGATCGCGTAAATTATATTCTCGTTATAAGCTGGTTCTACTGTAAAATAATATTTTGCAGCACCTTCATTTTAGGGGTTATATGTGAATGATGACTCAGTCAGTCTTCTTTCCAAGGGTTCAGAACATATGTGACGTACTACAGCGGTAAAGCACGTGTCATGAAGACGAATCTGCAGCGATACATTCCGTCCATGTAGCTTAGTTGGGAGAGCAACTTACTCCGGATTGAGAGGGCGCGATTCGACTTCCGTCACGGACAAATTGTGTTTTCACACATATCAGAAAACACACTGAGGCTTACAAGGAAGCCCACATGAACACATAAAATTTTACAACAAACGAACTCCGTAGAGAGAAATTACCTCTGTGGCCGACTTCAAAGAGATCCACGCGATCGGAAAATCTAGTCCCTGAAAAGCAACAAACTGTATGGACGGCAGATCGGGCACTGCCAGAAGCATATTTTTATGATATTCTTACAATTGATGATTTTGTTAATGTGGATGCTTGCATGCCACTCAACCGTGCTGTAGCGGTACGACAATACCTTTGATAAATCGCTACATGATAAAATGCATTTTCTAGATTTAGCGTGGATTTATTTATAATGAAAACTTATTTTACTTTAAAATAAAAAGATATTATTTACATTGACAATGATGAAAATCTACTAGGCAGCCAGAAACCCAAAAGTGCGAATGGCATGCAAAACGGTCGAAACTTAGGCCAAATTTTCATTCTGCTGCTGTATTATTCGCATAATAATTGTAGATATCGAAAAATGCGCTGGATGGCGATTGACTCAGGGAGTAATATGAAAATTAGAACGTGCAAAAAAATCTGCGTGCTTTTTTACGCTTTCCAACCGTAGGTTGAAGAAGCGTATATGCTCCAGCTTTGTCCGTCCGTCCGCACAATAACTCACGTGAAAATGGTTCGATTTCAACGAAATTTTAGTATGTGGTAGGGGACCACCTGGGGGCGAACCCTATTGAAAATGAGCGAAGCAGGGTCAAAGGTCAGTACATTGGAGCGGGATTCATTCCATTGCTCTTATGCATCATAACTTGCGTAAAAATGGTTCGATTTCTATGAAATTTTAGTATGTGGTAAGGAATCAAATGGGACCAAACCCTATTGAAAATGGGCAAAATGGTGCCAACGGTTAGGACGCTGGAGTGGGATCCATTCCATTGCCCTTGTGCATCATAACTTACCTAAAATGCTTGGATTGCGACAAAACTTTATCATGTTGTTCCGGAGGTATAGTGAACCGGTTCTGTTGAATATCGACGAAATGGGGTCAAAGGTCATTGCACAAAAGCCAGATTATTCCACAGCCATTATTCTCATAACTTGCGTAAAACTGCTTCTATTGCAACAAAACTTTTTCATGTTGTTCCGAAGGTATAGTGAACCAGTTCTGTTGAATATCATCGAAATGGGGTCAAAGGTCAGGACACAGGAGCAAGATATATTCCACAGCCATTATCCACATAACTTGAGTAATAATTTCTGGTATGTTGGAAAGCGTATCATAATCAATGCATTGCATGATTTTACTAACTTGTTATAGGAGGCTGGCTATCAGTGCAAAGAGGAATTTTCTAGCATAAACCGAAAACATATATTTCCATCGTAATGTTGCAAAGAAGACGCCTAGAACAGTTTTGCAACCTTTTTCTCCTGATGTACCACTTCTCATGTTCTAATTATCTGTATCCAGGGTATCATTGATTCAAGTTCAAATCATCTCCACTTTCCTTAGCGTTAATTAGGAGACGGCCCCCCCCCCCAATTCATGCAGCTGCGTCCCCTAAGAAGATATCGGTGATTTCGATTTTATGGCTTTTTATTGCTATGCGAGGTAGAAAGTGGACAATGATCTTTGAGGGGAACACTGAGACATTCCCACATTTGCTGTTTAACACTGGGATGTAGATGGGGGGGGGGGCACGCGAAAGACGGTCGGGGAAAATACAATTAAGGAATTTCCGCGCTTTCTGAAAAGAGCTGGGGGAAGAGCAGTAAAAGGTGGGACCACGCATTGAGAAAATAGGAAACGGGAACGCGAGGGATTGGGATCGGCGCTCGAGAAGGGAGCTGTTGGAACGATTTTTCTCCGGCTCTAAAAGATGACGGTAAAACGACGGAAAGTATTAGTGTTTTAGGATGTCCGATGCCGGAAAGTGAGATCGGACAGAAATAAAGGGGGGAAACGAAAACGTAGCAGCATGGGAACTCACGAAAAACCATTTAATAGAGAAACAGCTCAACGTGTTGATAATATCGAGAAAATCAAAGAGACCATGATAAAGCTTGAAAGATCATCCCTTTAACTTCACAGAATCAATATGGAACTAAGCAGACGTTTCCATTTGTGAATGTTTTATCGATTCTAAAATCCGGTTGATCGTTTCCCTAACCGGTACCATTGACTGAATAGCTCTGATATTAATTCCGTCAGAACGGTTTCAAAGGACGTGTTCATTACAACCGAAAATTCAGTGCCATACTTCTTATTTTTATTTGGAGGTTTAAAGAGCACCGTGAGCATCTCAATGGACTCCCGTCCCTAATTTAGAGCCAGTGGTTCCAGGGAATAGAGAGAACCAGTACCGTAAGACAAACAAAACGCCCATGCTTCATCTGGATTCCAACCCGGACCCGTCTGGGACGGATGTAGGTAAAAACACCCCCAGGAAAAAATACCCCCGGAGAAAATACCCCCGGAAAAAATAACCCCGGAAGAAATAACCCCAGAACAAACGGTTCACTGTAAACTGCCACACAGGAACACTGATGTGTGGCAGTGTTCCGGTGTGGCAATTTACCGGCAACCCTGCCACACATCTTGCAGCAACTTGGCTACAAAAGTTCAAAGGGGGAGGGGGCTATAAAGATTGCCGTTTCTGGGCCTACATTGATAACTGAATTGGGAAACGAATTCCGCGAAAACTTTCCATGTAAGCCAAGCGGGAATTGTACTTTAATTTGATGAAATAAATTGCCGAGGATCCGAGGTACACTTGGGGGGGGGGGCTCAAACCCCAATTTCCGTAATATTAGATTCTGGGCCGCTGGAGTCTGTCAGTGTATCCAGGCTGTTCCCCTTGAAGTGCCCGCGAGGTCCATGAGCTTGGGGGGGGGCTTTCCCCAAAAATGTTAAAATGGACGTAAAGCTGTAAACATTAGTACCATGCCTTATATAATGATTCTGTACACGACCACGAATTTTCAGGAGGGTGGGGGTTTACCCCACCCCTGAGTTTCTAAGAGCTATTTAGGGGTAACATCGAGGATACACTGACCGACTCTAGAGGTCCAGAATATAAAATTACGGAAGTTGGGGGTGGAGCCCTCCAAACCAAGCACCTCGTATCCCTCTCACAGGCTTCACCAAATTTCTGGGGGAGGGGGGAAGGGCATACATAGTTTACCATTGAACACAACATGAAGCATAGAAATTGCGAGCAAATCCCTTACCTTGAAGACTTGTCTGCGCTCTTAGATACTTGGACCCCACCCTCCTGAAAATTCGTGGTCGTGTAGAGAATCATTATGTAAAGCATGCTTCTAATGTTTACAGCTCTACGGCCATTTCAACATTTTGGGGACCCCCCCCCCCCCAAGCTCACGGACCTCACGGGCGCTTCAAAGGGAACAGCCTGGATACACTGACAAACTCCAGCGGCCCAGAATCTAATATTACGGAAATTGGGTGTTGAGCCCCCCCCCTCCAGTGTACCTCGGATTCTCGGCAATTTATTTCTTCAAATTAAAGTGCAATTCTCGCTTGGCTTACATGGAACGTTTTCGCGAAATTCGTTTGGAGTTCCCAATTCAGTTATCAATGTAGGCTCAGAAACGGCAATCTTTATAGCCTTTGAACTTTTTGTAGCCAAGTTTCTGAAAGATGAGTGGCAGGGTTGCAGGTAAATTGCCACACCGGAACACTGCCACACATCAGTGTTCCTGTGTGGCAGTTTACAGTGAACCGTTTGTTCTGGGGGTATTTTTTCCGGGGGCATTTTTTCCGCTTTTCAGTTTTCGGGGTATTTTTACCGTCTGCGAAGAATGGTCAGAAGCCAGCGTTTAGAGCAGTACACCACCGGAGGAGGACCCATTAATTTTATGCAACTTTCGTTATGAATCGAAATCTATCCAAAATGCAAGTGTAATTTTGTAAATTTCAGTGTTTCGCGGTTGTCTCCGAAACGCTAAGTTTCGCTTAAAAAACTAATAAATCTTTCCCTGGGAGAATCACTATAAAAATTATTTTTAGGCTCTCTCCGAAACATTAGAAGAAAGTGAAATACTGCTTTGTAAATGTTTTACGTAATTCTTTCTCAGAGAGCTGAGTAACAAGAATTCGTAAGTAGCATAGGCCGCTGCCGTCTTAGGCTAGCTACCCTGAAAGAAACCGTCAGTTTTTATGTTCACTAAGAGGAAATTTTTTGATTTCCTTTCGTCTCCCATTTCGGTAATTGGTGTGCTTCAATCAAATTTTGGGTTCTCTCGGTACTTTTTTAATGATTTCCACCAACGCAACAAGACGCAAAAGCTGCATTTTACTTTGAGAAAAGTGAAAAACATTCTAATGGATTCCCGTTGTACGGGCATCCAACAGATAGACAAAAAGAAAAAGATTAAAGAAATCGTGTTACACCAATGTGTGAACTTCCCACGACTTCCTCAGCGTTTCACTCTCTTATTTACTTCTCCGACATAAGAATGAAGGAAAGAGAGCACAAATATTCTTTACAGTTCCTTTAAATCACGTGACCGATTTCAATAGAATTAAAAAAATCATGCTTATTTTGAAAATTTCACTGATCTTCAGTGGGCAAAAAAAGTATTTGCACATATACATTACTTTGCGTAAAAAAACGTGGAAAACAACTGTGACGAAACACTTTTAACCATTGGATTATTTTTACAATAGACACTCATAAACGTGTTTCTTTTTTACTAATCAGAAGAAATATATATATAACAAATGAAAATCTTATTTTTTCATGCCAAAAAAGTATCTGCACGCTAGTAAAGATAAACAAAAACAATAAACTTTTGAAATTAGAAAAGTTCACGATTACTTAGTATGCATCATGCTCTTTGCTTTGATTACAGCTTGTAATCGCGTTGGCATTTATTCTAATTTTCTAGTTGTTTCTACACTGATTTTCAGTCATTTTTGCTGAGTACTTTCCTAAGTTCTGTTTTGTTAGAAATTTGCCTTTTCCTCACCTGCAAATGCCACAAATTCTCATAGGGTTGAAGCCTGGTGCTTGTGAGGGAGTTTTCAGTTGATTTGTTCACTTTATGAAACAACCGCGACCTTATTAGTTGAGTGTATGTTTAGGATCGTTGTGTAACGTACCAGGAGATGTGACGTACGTGCCAGAAGGACGCACACGAGATAAAGGCAGATTGGAATCAGAATAAACCGTCCGCGTAGCTCAATTGGTAGAGCAACTTATTCCGGAATGAGGGGACCCGGGTTCGAATCCTGGCGTGGACAGAAAATGACGGAGAAATTTACTTCGTTATAATGGCGTCCGAACTATCCGGATGACCCGACCGTTCAAAATCTTGCAATGGTGTGATGTTATTTCCACACCGCGAGATAGGAAAAATAAGAGAATCCCTTCTCCAGCATTTCGAAAAAAAAAAAAAAAAAAAAAAATACGGGGGAGATGATGTAACGTACCAGGAGTTGTGACGTACCTGCCAGAAGGATGCACACGACATAAAGGCAGATAGGAATCAGAATAAAACGCCCGCGTAGCTCAATTGGTAGAGCAACTTGTTCCGGAATGAGGGGACCCGGGTTCGAATCCTGGCGTGGACAGAAAATGACGGAGAAATTTACTTCGTTATAGTTGTCTTGTTGAAAATTGAATCTGTAATCCGCAATTTCGATTCACTGGACAACAATTTAGCTTTGAATATATCAATACATTGCCTAGCATCCATATTACCTTCACTAAAGGCCATATTGCCAACTCCATTAAACGCCGTACGTCTCCAAAGCATTACATGATAAAAGTTAAAGACACATGATAAAAAACTTATAAAAAGGAGAAAACCCTTTACAAGTCAGGTAAACTTTACTAAAAGATAAATTATTTACAGATAAAAATAGTTAGATCTTTCGGGATCACTATGTCCCATCCTCAGACTACAATAATATGTGCTAGTGTGTTCTATATATACATTGTCCATGAACTTCCATGACGTAGGTTAATTTTGAAGATTGCTCACCCACACTCTAGCGGAAATCAGGTTACAAGAGCAAATTCGTCAGCATTACACAACTGAATCAACATGCTATACATAAGGTAAGTTATGACATAAATTTAAAAACTTACATGGTTATTCCGTCTGATGTGGATAGTCTCCTGGAAACAACAAATTTCATGGTTTTGGTATTTCACTAGGTAATGAGTCATTACAACAGACTTGTAACTGGGAGTAGATATACAAGCTCTCTGTGAAAAGAAGAGTAGACATGTCTGATGGAGTGTAAAGGATACTGGCCCCTTTCCAGGCAGGATAAAGGATCCCACTGGGTGTAAGTCGAGCTAGGGCAGAGTTTATAGTCCCGGTCTTCATACTATAAATGCGTTCTGAAAGGCGAAGCTGTAAAGAGCCCTTTGTGGAGCCAAAAAAAAAAAAAAAAAAAAAAAAACGCTCTTTACAGCTTCGCCTTTTTGTGATGAACTACTGTCCACTGGTTTCATGGATATGCTGTAAATTCCAAACCTTTCCTCGGGATCTATGGGGTCTCTGTCTTTCTTAATAATTGATAAGATATTTGATGTCAGAATTCCAAGTTGTATCGACTACAAACATTCCTGAGAATTGACAAGTGGGCAGGTTAATAGTTGACAGACCCTACAAACGTGGGTCTCTCCCTCTCACGTCGAAGAGTATAGATAGTGGTATTGAGCTGGTTTCTCAAGTAGCGATTCACAACATCATCATCACACCCACGTGCTCTTGTAACAGCTTTGATTTTCAATATCTCCGCTTTACACTTGACGAGTAAGTAATTGCTCGTTTGACCATAAAACGGATGGCTGAAAGTTTATAACTAAGAGGATGAGCTAGGAAATATTGTAGAGTTCATCGTAGGTTTTCGGTGCACAGAATTATACAAAGACTGGGTACGATGGTTACTGACTAAAAGGAAATCCAAGAAGGGGATTGCATGGTTTTCTTCAACTTCGAAAGTAAACTTAATAGAAGTAAATTGATATCACAAACGTTCAGCAACTAACGATTTACTTTTCGAGAGAATGCTGCCACAAAAAACAGCACGTCGTCCACATACCTAATGTAGAATAGTGTAATATCGGCGTGCGAGTTCCAAACGGTATCTTCCAGTTCTTGTAAAAGAATCTCCGCCAGTACGGGGGAGAAGGGTGAGCCCTTCGGTGCTTTACCGATCTGTCGATAAACAATACCATTAAAGAAATACGGGATTACGCCATATAATACAAATTTTGAAGATGACAATCCGATTTTTGGCGTATATGTGACAAGGATGGTAAGTCAGATAATATCTGAAAACTTGAAAATTTTCATCGTCTGGACTCGAACCCGCGTCTCCCTGAAAACGCCTAGGTATGCTAACCACTACACCACCCAGAACGACCAAGTTTCAAGTTTCCGGACGATGAAAATTTTCAAGTTTTCAGATATTATCTGACTTACCATCCTTGTCACATTAACGCCAAAAATCGGATTGTCATCTTCAAAATTTGTATTATATGGCGTAATCCCGTATTTCTTTCATGATTTATCTGCTTCTCCGGGCAATCACGGGATAGGATTATTAACCTCCAGATTCGCTAAACATGAATGCCGGTTGCTTCGACTAGCGAATCCTGTGATGGTTAAATTCAAATTGATCGGAAACTTGAAACTTGGTCGTTCTGGGTGGTGTAGTGGTTAGCATACCTAGGCGTTTTCTGGGAGACGCGGGTTCGAGTCTCGCTCCAGGACGATGAAAATTTTCAAGTTTTCAGATATTATCTGACTTACCATCCTTGTCACATATACGCCAAAAATCGGATTGTCATCTTCAAAATTTGTAATGCCATTAAACTTGAACTATGTTCGATTTTGAATGAACCTCAATGCATTAATTGTGGCTTGAAGCTCAGAAACATCTAAGCCTAACCCATGAAGTTTAGCTTCAATAATTGAGTGCACTATATCCAAAGACACGCTTGGAAAGAGTGAAGCCACGTCCAAGGAAACTAGCTTGAACGGAATATGTTGAGATTGGAAAGTCTAAATCCTTTCCAGCTCTTTGGTTGAACTGGAAATGGAGTACTTAGAAGTAGCAAGAGGTTTTAAGTTGTACTTAGCAAAAGCTTTTTCCAAGAGGCGTGTTGGGTTAACGTAGCCTGAAACGAGTGGATGGGTCAGAAGGCCCTCCTTGTGTGTTTTTATTTTTCAAAATGCGTCAGGTACCCTACAGCCACTAGGAAGATGTAAATGATCTGCTAAGAAGTTAAGAAGTGATGAGTGGTTCCTCAGACGCCCAAAGGCTGCAATTGTAGCCTTGGTCGGGTCCTTAGCTACGACACAATGTGGAATGTTTCTTATAGCTTCACACATTTTTTTCCTGATAAATAAGTGTATTTAAAATAGGGATTTGGTTTGTTTTATCAGAAGCCACTAATGCCGAATTCGGGTCACTATGAAGTTGTTGTAATTTTTTCTGGTCTTTTCGAAAGTCGGTACTCGATCCGGTAGTAGGAGGCCTGTTGCTGATTGATTTCAGCACCTCATAACGAGTTACTTCTCTCTTATTTAGAGGTAAAGATTTGACGGTAAACAATTATTTGGACTTATTCCTCTATATGAGGAATAAGTCCAAATTTATTAGGATGATTCTCTAGATAAGCAAAGTTTAGGCCCCGGTACAATGCGGCTTCTTGAGTAGGATTCAAACGAACTTTGCTAAGGTTTAAAAATGGTGGAACAGAAGTGACAGGTATAATCCTATGAGAGTGAACTGGTTTATTTGAGGGTCTATTTAAGTAAGTTGGAGTAGGTCGGCTAGATATCAGAGCTCTTAATTTCTTGATCTGTGTGGTCTGCAGCTTAAGGGATTCAGACTGAATGATAACATGGATGATAATTAACAGACGATCAATCAGAATCGGATGTATTTTTTTATTAACAGTAAAAATTCACTGTAAGACCTCCGCTGTAAGAATGAGATTAGGCCATGTTTCCTCCTGATCTTTGCAGAGAGTCTTTTTGGTTTCTGCCACCTGATTATAAGCATATCTTGTCTTGAGTGTGGGTATCATGACAATTTGAGAAACCTCGGAATCACATTACGTTCTCGACAATTCACCAAGAATGCTAAGTGATTTTCTTTAACACCAAGCCAGTGCTGGAATTTTGTGAAAGTTCTAGGCACACCGTACATCATAAGAGTTGGTAAAACAATAGCGCATACCTCTGCGTTAGACAAAAGCGGTAAACATTTGTGCAGATAAAATTCAAAAGTCAAAGACAACACCGTCAATGCACGATAAAAACTTATAAAAAGGAGAAAACTTTTACAAGTCAGGTAAACTTTACTAAAAGTTTAAATATTTACAGATAAAAATAGTTAGATCTTTCGGGATCAATATGTCCCATCCTCAGAATACAATAATCATAGACAATGTACATATGGAACACACTAGCACATATTATTTTAGTCTGAGGATGGGATATAGTGATCCCGAAAGATCTTACTATTTTTATCTGTAAACATTTTAACTTTTAGTAAAGTTTACGTGACTTGTAAAGGGTTTTCTCCTTTTATAAGTTTTTACCTTGTATTGACGGTGTTGTCTTTAACTTCTGAATTTTAACTGCACTAATGTGTGTCTCTCTTATCATTACACCGCCATGTTTTACAGTTGGTTTTGTTTTGTTTTTTGTTTTTTTGTTTCAAGGGAAGTGTTTGGCTTTTGCCATACATATTTCTTTCCATCCGAACCGAAAGTATTAAACTGGCTTTCGTCGGAAAATACACTGACGGAAAAAAATCCCAACACCACGAAAAAATAGTTGTAGAGGAATGAAATGGCGGCAATACATTTGTATAGGTAAAATATTTAATTCATTAAAGTTTCAAGATCACAGCTTATTGTAAGCGCGAGAGGAGCCATTTTAAATGTGAAATGCTGGTACATTAATAACCGGTGTAACCGCCAGAATGTTGAATGCAAGCACGCAAACGTTCATGCATTGTGTCGTACAGGTGCTGGATGTCAGTTTGTGGGATAGAGTTCCATGCCTGTTGCCCTTGGTCGGTCAATACAGGGACGGTTAATGCTGGTTGCGGGTGACGCTGGAGTTGTCGTCCAATGATGTCCCATACGTGCTCGATTGGAGAAAGATCTGGTGATCTAGCAGGCCACGGCAACATGTCGACACTCTGTAGAGCATGTTGGGTTACAACAGCGGTATGCGGGCGAGCGTTATCCTGTTGGAAAACACCCCTGGAATGATGTTCATGAATGGCAGCACAACAGGTTGAATCACCAGACCGACATACAACTGTGCCGTCTGGGTGCGTGGGATAACCACGAGAGTGCTCCTGCTGTCATAGGAAATTGCTCCCCAGACCCTAACTCCAGGTGTAGGTCCAGTGTGTCTCGGCCGCAGACAGGTTGGTTGCAGGCGCTCACCTGCCCTCCTTCTAACCAACACATGGCCATCACTGTCACCCAGGCAGAACCGGCTTTCATCAGAAAACACAACAGATCTCCACTCCGTCCTCCAATGAGCTCTAGCTTGACACCACTGACGTAGCAAACGGCAGTGGTTTGGAGTAAGTGGAATGCACGCTGCAGGGTGTCTGGCTCGGAGCTGTCCTTCAAGTAACCGATTTGTAACAGTTCGTTGTGTCACTGTGGTGGCAACTGCAGCTCGAATTGCTGCGGCAGACGCGGTACGATGCGCCACGGCCATACGCCGTACACGGCGGTCTTCCCTCTCAGTAGTGCCACGTAGCCGGCCGGAACCCGGTCTTCTTGAGGCAGCACCTTCCCTTGACCACCGCTGCCAACAATCATGCACCGTGGCTACATTCCTGCCAAGTCGTTCTGCAATATTGCGGAAAGAAAATCCACCTTCTCGTAGCGGTATTACACGACCTCGTTCAAACTCCGTCAGCTGTTGATAATGGCTTCTTCGTCTTCTTAAAGGCATTCTTGACTAACATCAACACCCTACGTCGAATCTCAACGATAACTAACGCTCACGAACGTTACAGCGCGTATTTACAGCAAACCTGCTTTGCATGTTCTGATGGGCGCTAGTAGCGCCACACGTATGCGCCGAGCGTGAAATTTGCATAGACGTCATCTTACAGATGTACTCTCACCGCCTACCAACTGTCGTTTATCTAACACAATCCCTTCTTGGAGTTGGGATTTTTTTTCCGTCAGTGTATCATAGTTTGCTAAAATTCTGCTGGTTTGCTGACATAAGCTTTGGCAAACTCAGTCCTTTCTGCCTATTTGTTTCACTGACACAAAGTTGTTTTCTGAGTGTCTAGCCTCGAATACGTGCATCGTGAAACATATTACCAAT
This sequence comes from Macrothele yani, assembly GCA_039090855.1. Lineage (NCBI taxonomy): Eukaryota > Metazoa > Arthropoda > Arachnida > Araneae > Macrothelidae > Macrothele > Macrothele yani. The sequence continues at coordinate 47,851,086 of CM076990.1, forward strand.
AGTCTGAGAACTTACTGTGGTCCCCGATGTTGAAGCGACATCAGTAGCCAATTCTCGAGCACTTGCGGAGGGGATTTTCGTTACTTTCCTAATGATATCCCTCCGCTGTCTTACATTTAGCTTCTTCGGACGCCCAGATCGCAATTTATTCTCTGTGCTACCACTCTCTTTTTTCTTTTTTATTACGCGCCGAACACTCGAAAAGCTCAATTTTAACTTCTTACCAATTTCTCGATAACTGAAACAACAGTCATAAAGAGCTATAATCCTAGCCCGCATTGCAATGGAAACTCGCACTTCTTCAGAGCCATGACAGCTGAAACTAACTAAATTGCCGTTCAAAGATCTTGTAACATGTCTTTGAAACAGTGCGGAGCTTGCATTTGTTGTCAATTTGCATAATGTAATGCTTAACTGCTTTAAAACAGAGTGTTGCTATGTGTGCAGATACTTTTTTGGCATAAAAAATTAAAATTTTCATTTGTTATATGTATTTCTTCTGACTAGTAAAAAAAGAAACACACTTATGGGTATTTATCGTAAAAGTAATCAATGATGAAACGTATTTCGTCACAATTACTTTGTTGTTGTTGTTTTTTGATTGGAGGTTTAAAGACCACCGTGAGAAACTCAGTGGGCTATAAGCTGTCGCACGTCCCTAATTTAGGGCCACTGGTTCCAGGTAAGGTATAGAGCCAGCGACGTAAGACAAACACAACATCCATGCCTGACAGGGATTCGAACCCGGACCCATTGCGGACGAATGATCAGAAGCCATCGCTTAGACCACTGCGCTACATGTGCGGCCAAATTGTTTTCCATATTTATTTATGCAAAGTAATGTATGGGTGCAAAAGCCTTTTTTGTCCACTGTAGCATTTTTGATTTTGAAGTATGGGGCCAACGAGACAGAAAGTAATAGAGTGCTCACCCTATTAGCTGAAGTCTACCTGACGTGAAGAATTTTGAACATCCGGGAGCCATCACTATGACAGGCATCCTTGTAGATTTTTACCATTGATTTCAATGGCAGTGTCTTCCAAAACAAAAAATTACCTGATGTCAGCTTCTTGTATAGCATACAACAAGAAGTACGATTGCATTTACTCCCATATAGATGAAATTATGCATGAGGAAAAAAGACCAAAAGATAAGGATTACCATTCTCACATTTCAAGCTTTCCAATGCAGATATAATTTTCCAAATCGGACTAATAGTTGTAGAGATATAGTGTGCACGGACAGACAGACAAAATGATAACATAGGCACGTCTTTTTTTGCTTCTTATTAAAGACGTCATCACTTTTTAAAACACAAAACAGTGATGATTATCACTGTTTTGCGTCGAATACGATCATAACTTCTTTCTCGGAAATACTTGTCATATTCAATTTTTAAGTGTATTTACTATTCATACTTATAGTACGTTTTCTTAGGCATTTTTTTAGGTTAAACTAATGCAAATGTTATTAGTTTCCACGTTAGCACAGATCTTACTCAGACTTCTAGTTCTCCGTTTCCGCCCGTCATAGCGATGGCGGTTGCTCTTTCAGTTTCGTTCAAACGGCCCCATGTGATCCCATTCTTGGCCGGGATTCCAGGTGCGCTATACCAGCAGGATAATGCCCGCCCGCACACGGCTTGGGTTGCCCATAACTGCCTACGTCATGTCCAGACCTTCCATGGCCTGCCCGCTCGCCGGACATGTCCCCTATCGAGCATGTGTGGGACCAGTTGAAACGCCAGCAGCCGCCGTGCCGCACTATCCGGGATTTTGAGCACACCGTCCAACATGTGTCGGGAAGTCTGCCGCAGGACAACATCAGTCGTCTGTTCGCCTCCATGCTGGACAGTATCGCATGTATCGCCGCACGATGCGGTGCGACGCGCAATTGGAAATGACCGAACTACGTGCCACAGCTCTCTCCGTAGTTATCCTGCAGCTCTGTTTTTGCCATCATGTTTACCCTACGTCAGCTTCGAAAGCTACAAGTTTCAGGCTTGAATGTGTCGCTCCAGTTGGTCCCACAGATTATGCCACCTAGCGGCAGAAGTTTGCAATAGGCAGTATTCGAAATACATGTAAAATGTTTCTAATCATGGATGGTAATCGCTGTAAAAACAATTTTTCGAATATATCTTTGTCGTCCCGGTGGCGCAGTGGTCTAAGCACTGGCTTACAATCATTCGTCCGTGACGGGTCCGGGTTCAAATCCTAGTGAAACATGGATGTTGTGTTTGTCTTTCGGCACTGGTTCTCTTCGTACCCTGAAACCAGTGACCCTTAATTGGGAACGGGCGACTCCTCATAGCCCATTGAGTTGCTCAAGGAGGTCGTTAAATCCCCAATAAAAAAAAGGAAGAAAAAAGAAAAGAAGCCATTTTTCAGAAGAAAAAATATCCAGGAAAACAGAATATATTCTTACGCCTGTAACAAGAAAATCTTACATGATTTAGAACACAGAAAATATGCATGGGGAAAACACAAATCTGTGAGTGACGCGGATCGAACACGTGTCGCAAACCTCCGGAACGAAGTGCTCTAACCAACTAACAAACATCACATATTTTTTCGAAGAAAAAATATGATTGATTTTTAGGTTCGAGCGCCAGTGTGATAACCCAAATTTGTCAGTGTCAAAGGACCCCTCGCTCCGGAGTAAGTTGCTCTCCCAACTAAGCTACACGGACGGAATGTGTCGCTGCAGATTTGTCGTCTTGATACGTGTTTCAACTCTGTGGTATGTCACAGCATACAAAACTATTTTCCCGAAATGAGTTGTATCACTAAAATAAAGCTCGTTCAGTAGGATTTATAGATGCCTAGGCAAGGTTGCAAATGCAATATGAACATAAATATGACCTAAAGCCGCGTAGTAACAAAACAGTTGAAAGAAATTAAAGATTATGTGAGAAATATCCTTCGCTTTGAACGCTACGCTGTTCAGTATGCATTTTTGTCCCACCCTATCTAGCGGGAGAACTTCATTATTTAAAGACGATGTAAACGAAACTGTCTTTGCACACTATTTTTTGCGAAAATTGCGACATCCTGAATGACTGCTGGTATTACTTTGAAACTTACGACAACAGTTTGGGAAGTGCAAGTGATTAAAATGTCACTGAAAATGCGCGTGCGGTTCGAAGCAGCGCCCTCTGAATTGTCCGGTCTTGGGTACAAAGAGCTGGCACAAAGGTGATGTTGCAATTAGTGATGAGCCGACATTGAGTAGAAAGGGTGTTTCCTGTGTCTCACCATGCCTCGCCGCCGAAGAAGTTCCCATTATGAACAACTGACGGACTTTGAGCGAGAAAGAATTGTTGGGATGAGAGAAGCTGAATTTTCCTACCGTGAAATTGCCACACGCACAGGGAGAAACTCAAGTACAGGGATGCGAAGGAAGCGTCAGTGGACAGATGAGCTTCGAATGCACGGAAATCCAGGAAATGGACTGCAAATCACACAAATTCACAGGATGGCAGACACCTCTACCGCATAGCAGTGACCGATCGCACAGCGACATCCACGGTGTTAGAGCAGCATCGTAGTATTGCTACAGGTCAAGCTTTGTTGACCAGCACAGTTCAACGTCTTCTTCTTAACAGAAGACTGGTCGTTAGCTGCGCATTCCTTTGACCCTCAACCACAGACGCTCCAGGCTGCAATGGGGTCTCGAAAGCTGTACCGTCTAATTGCAGACTCCACAGGGAAATGTTTAACTCTCTCGCAAGTTTGGGATTATTAAGGTCCCTGACGGCGCTGCGACAGCTAGCCCGTCAGTCACCGGAAATCAGTCTTTCACTCGGACAGATTCGGTCCAGGGACCTGTGGGGATCTTGACCCCCCCCCCAGCAGTACTTTACACCCTTCGATCACAGCCCGCGTGTGTGGCGTGCTATGGGCGATCGGGGCAAGCAAATTTTCAAAATTATTCTGATCTCGTTGCCGCGAAATCGTCCGCCAACGCGAGTTTTTGGGACAAAAGTCCTTTATTAGGTATCTAGAAAAATTTTGGTACAGGCACATTAAAGTATGAGGGTCTCATGTACCCCTCTCATAAATATTCAACACTGAATCACACTAAACACACATAGAAAATATTTACATGGCCCACAGTACTAGGGCCAGTGCTGTGGTGATGACCCTGGGGCAGGGTCATCAGTAACACCTTGGTCAATAGTCCAAAAAGCTCTAAACTGAGTGTTACGTACCTCCGAGAGAACCACCTTCTGTCAAAAATAGTTGACCTGGCTTCTCCTTTGCTCAAGCTTCCTAATAAGACTAGGACATGTCTTACTGAAGCTGGAGTGAGAGACGTCCAGCTTCAGGTGGAACTTGGCATTTGCAGCAGACCAGTTGCTGCACTTCGGTGTGGCTGCACACTGGTGATGCTGGTGCCCAACTTCACCGCAACTGCCACACCTAGCTTCGGACTCTGGACAGTTGTTCCGGAAGTGACCGAAACTATTACACCGGAAGCACCTGACTTCACGCAAATATTCCTTTAGGCGGAGCACTGACCAACCCAAGTTCAGTGTTTTCCGCCTCATCTAGAGTTTGAAGGCCTTGGGCACCCCGTCTGCCACCCAGTGGACCCTACCTCTCTTGCTCCTTGATGAAGAAACGGGCTGTAAACCCGTTGCCGAGGTCGGGGTTCTGCCCACGAACCGCTTCCTCGAGCTTTTTGCCTGGAGCTGATTAGTAGGCGATCATGTTTTCTGCCGAGTGACGATTAAACTTGATACGCGGTGGTGGTAGCACTCTTGTTTGAAGACATCGTGTGAACCGCAACTTGCTGTGTACATTGTGCAGCGTCATGATTTTGGGCGCCATTGGGTTCAATTCGTGATCTCACCTGATACGATTTAAAAGAACCCGCAGTGGTGTCCCTTTTTTCAGAGTTGTCCTAGCGCTATCTTCCAACAGGACAATGCTCGGCTCGGTCACATGTGGCGCGCGGACAGCAAGGCTTCTTCAATGTACGGCAGACACCGCTTCTTCCCTGGCCTGACCGTTCGCCGGATATGTCTTCGATCACACATGTCTGAGACCTAATACGAATTGAAAGAACCCTCAACAGCCAACGATACATCAGGGATGTTTTAGATGTAGAGGTGTCCCTTTCTTCGGAGTTGTCCTACCACTATGTTTCAAAAGAAACAATGCTCGGTCGAGTGTGGCCCGCAAAGAGCAAGACCTCTTCCATGCAAGACAGATACCGCTTCTTCCCTGGCCTGGCCGTTCGCCGGATATGTCTTCGATCATACATGTCTGGGACCTGGTACGAATTTAATGAACCCTCAACAGCGATCGATACGTCAGGGATGTTTTAGAGGCAGAGGTGTCCCTTTCTTCAGAGTTGTCCTAGCGCTATGTTCCAACAGGACAATGCTCGGTCATATGTGCCCGCGAAGAGCAAGACCTCTTCCATGCTCGTTAGATTCTGTTTCTTCTCTGGCCTGACCGTTCGCCGGATATGTCTTCGGTCATATATGTCTGGGACATGGTAACTCTAAGACTGGCCCATGACGCGCCTCCACCAGTTACCACAAATGAAGTCTATTCTCGCATAGAAGCAGTTTGGCAGTCTTACTCCCAGGACGATATCAGAACTCTCTTCCATTCAATTCCACACTGTATAGAGTTTGTTATTTTTGCTCGAAGTGACTTCACGAGACACTAAGTTTCGAAGCAAAAAATCTTGTATAACTCTACAAATGTAATCAGTTATCTCGTGTAACATGAGGAATCTCTGATATACCGGTTGGTTGTAATTAAAGTGCCACTACTCAGTGAGCTTTGAAGGGAGTACTATGACAGATGTGAAACTGTGAAAGAAGGCGAATTAAAACATGCGGTCAAAAATCATGCAATATGAAAAATATGTCAACTATTCACCACCAAATGGAGGAATGGCCCTGTAAAAGAAAACATGAGCTGGAATGGGTATAATATTTATTGTTTTCGTTCAGAAATTACAAAGTTGGCTCAATATACACTATATTGACAAACGTCACCGGACACCTAGAAGAGAAACACAACATAGCATTTACTGACATACATAAGTATTGTTTTGGTCCACCTTGGGCCTTAACGCATGTACTGACCTTTCGAGACAGGCTTTCGACAAGGTTTTGGAACACAGAGATAGGTATGCGCTTCCATTCAGTACATAATGCTGCCTTAAACTGTTGCTTAGTATTAGGCCTTAGTCCCAATCTTCTCATTCATCCCATAGGTGCTCTATGAGATTAAGATCAGAGCTCTGTGCTGGTCAGTCCACACACGATACGGAATTATCATCAAACCACGCAGTAACAGTCTTTGCTTTATGGCTCGCTGCATTATCCTGCTGGTACAAACAAGGCTCGGTTCCATAGTATTGCCACAGACTTGGTAGAGCATAATTGTCCAGAATATCGTGGTAGACGTGCTGGTTAACAGGTTTGTCCACGATAACCAATGGGCCGGGACCATACTACGAAAACACCCCCGCACGTACCGCCATACCCACACATGGCCATCAGACTGATGGATCGTGTATCTGGATTCATCAGTCCATAGGACCCGTTTCCACTGATCTACGGTCCACGATAAATAATATTACGTCATGCTAAAGGACGAGTGGCATTCCCAGTGGAAATAAAATGCTTATGAGTAGCCACACGACCACGGTATTCCATGGAATACAGTTCTCTGCGAATGGTACGTGAAAATACCGAGGTTCCAGCATTTTTACTCACCTGTAGACTGAGGTCTTGTACAGTATTCCGTCGATTAGCTGGAACGACTCTCCTGAGGCTCCGACTTTCTCTATCACTGATTTTCTTTGGTCCGTCGGTGCGTTTTGCTGCTTCAGGCACGCCGTGTGTCTTCCACTTATTCAGTTCATCCGAAACAGTTGACTTGGGTATGTTTAAACGCCCTATCCTTTACTCTTATGGACAACCTACTAATATAACACCCAACAATCTTTCCTTTCTCAAAGTCAGTTTTCTCCTGTCGCGACATTGTCACTCAACCTCACAGTGCGTTATGATCGCGGTCAGCTGGAGGCTTGTTTACATATCGTTTGTAGCTGTACGGTGCATCTTAACAGCGCAGAGGATCCGTTCATTTGCTTTTAAAGGGATGTCCGGTGACTTTTGTCAATATAGTGCATGTGCCATCCTGGTTGATTACATGCTGAATACGCAATACAAAATTATGAACACACGCTTGTAGCATTTCAGCTGGAATATTTGAAGCATGTCTCATTATGCTTGACTTCAGATCTGGTATGGGGTGAATATGGCCTTGGTAGGCTGTATCCTTGAGATATCTGCAAAGCCAGAAGTCACAGGGATTCAAATCTGCAGATCGTGAAGGCCAAAAATGAGAAAAACCTCTGGAAAATTATGCGTTCACTCCCAGATGTATCCAGAAGCAGCTGTTTAACTGTGCAACCAACATGAGGTTGTGCCCCATCCTGCAGCATAAAAAGAGTATTCGGTAAAAAGGCTCTTTCTTGCAACGCAGGAATGACATGTTGCACCAGAAGGCCACGGTAACGTTCATTTAGAACGGTGCATCGCACTACCCCTGCAGGGGGGGTTTGCTCAAAGACAAATGGCCCGAGAATAAAACTGGGTGTGAATCCGCAGCATACAATCAATGACCTTTGAAACACAACATGTGGATTTGCAGTACAATAACATTAATAATATGCCCATTCCAGCTCTTGTTTTCTTTCACAGCGCCATTCCTTCACCTGGTGGTGAACAGTTGCCCTATTCTTTTTAATTTCATAATGCTTGACCGCATGTTCTAATTCGCCTTTCTTTCAAGTTTCACTGCTATATCTGTCATAATACAACTCCGTACAGAGCTCTTTGAGTAGTGTCACTTTATATAACCACCCGGCACATTTCATTTAAACAGCACGATGCTTTCTATTATTGCAATTTTCACAAACAATAATGTAGAAGAAAAAGGGAAAGGTTTTTCAAATGGAATTTTCAAAGCAATCATGTGGAATGAAATATATTCTGGATCCCACAGCATCTTCCTCTACGCCACCTCACTACGAAATTATCCATCGAAAAAACACGAAAATTCATAGTAGGTAATCTTTCTCAAATTTCAGGAAAAAGAATTTCATAATTGGACTAAGAGATGTAGTTTTCGCAGACTAACGTAGTGATAGTTCAGACATTTTCCTTTTTCAAAAGGCGTGCTAAAAACAGGTATTGGGGGGGGGGGTTGCTAATATTTTCTGTACGACAATTGTAAATTTATATGCAACTTTCGTCTCAGAGTACTTATTGTGCATACAGTACTGCATACAATAAATATAGTTTCATTGCTCTGAATAGTTGACGCCCTTTATGATGGATAAGTACCTCCAAAATTTCAAACTTTCATTGCTGAGGTTGCGTGATCACGTCACACGTAAGAACAGGCTAACAAGTCGTAAAGATCAATGAAGTATCATGTTTCAAAACTCAGCAATCTCTTTAAAACAAAGAGGAATTAGAGCGCTTTCTTAGGGTGTGCTTTGCAAAAAAATCGAAGCTGTTTTTAATCTCATGTGCCAATCCTAGTAAAATGGGGGCTCAAGGAGAAAACAATTACGTCAGTGTTCCATGAAATCGTTCGCGACAAAATAATGAAAAAGTAGCTTAAAGGTATGAAGAAATTAACTCGTGCACCAAAAGCTCTTGAATTGAAAACAAATGCCGTCTCCTGCACGATACACTTTAATGATAAAAAACTATGTACAATTAAAATAAATGTGTTTAAGAACTTTCAACACCACAACGGCGTCATCATCAGAAACAGTGCAGCAGTGAGCACAGAAGTGAGTAGCCTATATACTTTACAAGACACATAGCAGTTAATGCGCATGTGCAATAATCGGCAAAGTCCAAGTTAAGTTCAGTGGGTACAAGCATAGTTGGTGGGCGTAACCTGGCCCAAAAGTGTTTTCCAAGGAAGGGGGATAAAAACAGGGGGTTCATCGTTACAGCATCTTTCACCATTGACGAATATGTGAATACTTTCACAAAAAAGTGTTGATCAACGGTTCCTGGGAGAATCCAGAATAATGGTGCCATTCCAACATGGTAGGTAAGAACCGTTTAAACAGAGTCTCGACAAAGATGTAGCACCAGAATGCGTCCTGAGATTATACTGATGTTCGTAAATGCGGCGCCCCAAATTACGAATGGTAGAGCCAATATAACATAAATCGTGCTCTGCAGGGTTAGCAGATTTAAGTGGAACCAAATATACGCCGTGACGGTTCACACATTCAACACAATTTAAAAAGGACAGGTTGTCGGTACTTTGGGGTGCGTTAAATCTGGGTGATTCAACAACACGGAACATAAAATATAGAAGAATGCCAAAGACATTCTTACTGCTGTCGTTCATCTTGCGCCGCTGTCTACCAAGACAACCACAAAGATTTTTTTTTTTTATTGGAGGTTTAACGACCACCGTGAGCAACTCAATGGGCTATAAGCAGTCGCCCGTCCCTAATTTAGGGTCACTGGTTCCAGGGAAGGGAGAGAACCAGTGCCGTAAGACAAACACAACATCCATGCCTCACCGGGATTCGAACCCGGACCCCGTTCGGACGAATGATCAGAGGCCATCGTTTAGACCACTGCGCCACCGGGGCGGCCCCACAAAGATTAGAAACCCACTAATGAAGAAATGGAAGAAATGCTTTGTCGCTCTACACTGAACACAATACGATGACGTCAAGTCTTCATAACCTGGCACTTATAACCAAAGCTCTCAAGTTTTAAGAACGTCTTTCACGAGAAGAAAGCGTGGCTGAACTTCAGCCATTTCTAGTAAGTACAAGAATGGTTGGACAAGTTTATTTGTTGCCAAAACCTACACAACGTAAAAATTACCGTAGATAACGCAAGTTCCGGTCATGATGCTGCTGGCAAGTTTCCCGAAGAAAATGAATGCCACCCCCAAAGTAAATGTTCGATGCGAATGAAAGTGACTTACTTTCGAAGCAAATACCATCAAGTGACCTAATATCAGCAAAGAAGAAAAAGTAACGATAATGATAAACTAAAAACCGTCTAAGCACGTTATGTGAGATGATAAATTAAGATACTTTATTAAAATTAAAATACAAATGAGATCTTTCGGACCCCACCTGCAGGGTGCATCCTCCGACTGAAAAGACGAATGGAACAAGGTCGCGAAAGACACAGTTTTTATAAGTGTGCTGTGACAGAACGAATCATGATCTACGTATGTTCACAATTAAATCGAACTTTGTCATAGTGATTTGAGATGCACTTAAATGTTGTAACAAATGATAATATCAGCATTGCAATACCCATAATTAACTTAAGTGCAATACACCACTGCAGTTTGAAGTAGTAATTATTAACATGTACAGGTAAGTCTTTCAGTCTACAATAATGTTCCAATAAGAGGAGACCCTTTTAGTGATGTCGACTAGAGACTTGGAGCTACAACTTCAGTGCCAATCTCCACGGGAACGGTATGAACAAAGGTTTTTCATCATTACAGCAGACAGAGTCCATTTTGTAAATATAAAGGCTCTCGTTGATCAATAGCTGAGATTTAGATGAAGGGGCGGCAAGAATAGAAGATTTTTTCCATACTGGTTCGTGAGTCTCATTAAAAACTTGCCGCGCCAATGCCGTGGAAGTTGGACCATTTTTAATGTCATATTGATGTTCTGACAATCAAACTTTGACTGTCCGAGCTGTGGAGCCAATATAGCAAGTATCCTCCTCATTGGATAGACAGGACTTAAGAGGGGTTTTATAAATGCTATGCCTATGTAGATCTTCTGGTCTACCTCGGTCTTTTCTGATGAGTGAAAATAGATTTTGAGTCTTGAGTCCAAAGTTAATGCCAAAAAGTTCGGCAAGCCAATTGAAGGGAACGGGAAATGTTAGGGTTAAACGGCATGGAACCCACGAATGTGAATGAGTGAGATTCACTAAGTAAGGAAGAAGAATGGGTCCGAAGATATCTCCTATTCAAACAATCAATTAAGTGCCTGGAGTAGCAAAATAACGTAGCAAAATCCTTGATAGCATTAAGTTCAGCATTTCGAATGGCAGGGGTAGAAGAGTAAGCCCTTTTGAACAGAAAGGAGAAAGCGGAAAGTTTATAGCAAGTAGGGTGACAAGAATCATTTGGAATGAGAATGGGATGTGAAGAAGGTTTCCTGTAAACACTAAAAGAGATAGAAGAAGAATTAGAGGTACGCTTAAGAAGGAAATCCAGAAAGGGGAGCTGACCATTAATCTCGACTTCCGTGGTAATTTCAATGAAGGATAGGAAGGTAAAAAAGAATTTGCGAACGATTCTAATTCTGAGAGCGTGGAGGGCCAAAAGACCAGAATGTCGTTCACATACCTTATAAATGACAGTGGTTTAGTACGGCATGTGGACAGAATCCTAGTATCCAGGTCCTGCAAAAGGACTTCAGCGAGAAGAGGAGAAAGTGGCGACACCATAGGGACTTCCGAACATTGACGATATATAGCATTTTTAAACCTAAAATAAGAGCGTCTGTGGATTAGTTTTAAGACAGAAAGTATAGCTTGAATTTCTGAATCAGAAAAGTAAAAATGAGAAGAGAGTTTAAGAGCAATTAGATCATGAACAACACGGAACGGAATACTAGGGAAGAGGGATTTGATATCTGAAGCTACCAGAAAAGGGGTGGAATTCGAACAAGAAAAGGCCTTAATCCTAGATCATGAAGAAATAGAGTAAGAGTTTTCTCCAGGGGGCGGGTGGGACTAGCGAAGGTTGAAACCTGGGCTCTAATGGGCAAGTTGGCTTTGTATGTTTTAAGTTTGCCGAGAATTTCTGGAACCCGTTGTCCCAGAGGCGGGTGCATCTGACTGGAAATAGCAATGGGGAGGGAAGCCTGTTGGTAATGAAGCCTGCTAAGAGCTGAAAGAGTGGACTGGGTAAGGTCCTCAGATCTTATCTGGTGATCAATTTCAGAGATTGCAGTGGCCATCTTAGCATTATAATAATTGGTATTGAGAAGTACAATCTGGTTAGACTTGTCTGCTGAAACGATAGCGATGTCTGGGTTTGGTCGCAATAACTTCAGTTCTTTTAACTCCCCGACTAAGGCTGACGGTGGGTTACTTCTAGAGGAAACTGAGTTTTGAAACTCTCTAGAATTTTAAACCTTGTAGGTTCTTGTTCTGTAATTGAGAGCGACTTGATTATTCCCTCAACAGCAGGGATGCCCGTTAGTCCCAAGGCATTGGACATAAGATAAGCGAACTCGGCTCCATGATTGAGGGCTCTCACTTGAATGGGATTGAGATTAATGTCACTTCAGTTCACAAATGTGGGGACAGATGATTCCCGTACACATACCTGGTTAGACCTGTGCTTGGTCTTGAACTGACCTTGAGAGACACCAGATGCCGGAGTTTCTTGATTTGGACAAAAGGGCGGCGTTCGACCTCTGATTCACATGTGGCAGTAACTGTGATCAAGTGCCGGTTGAAGAGGATTGGATGGTTAACCCCAGAGAGTTTCTGGTATGCTGATTCAAACTGTCCAATAAACCTCTTTTTAATCGTATCTCAGTACATATTATTTTCTGACGCTGAGATAATTCGTGAGTCCCTCCAGGAGCGGGGATAGGATTTTATAACCAAATATCTTGGGATGAAATTAAGGTCTCTGCAATTCAGCAGAAATGCGAGATGCGACCCTTCGATCGACAGTCTGAGCTTGAATTGTCTGAATAGCTTGGTGGTCAGATCCATCGTAAAAACGTAGTTGATTTGCAAACAGCAATTCTTCAGAGCGGTTCACTGTGGATCCAAACAATATAAGTCTCTTACTGAAATCCATTGATAAACTAAAAACCGTCTAAGCACGATATATCAGATGATAAATTAAAATACTTAATTAAAATTAAAATACAAGTGAGATCTTTCGGACCCCACCTGCAGGGTCCATCTTCAGACTGAAAAGGCGAATGGAACAAGGTCGCCAAAGACACAGTTTTTATAAGTGTGCTGTGACAGAACGAATCATGATCTGCGCATGTCCACAATTAAATCGAACTTTGTCATAGTGATTTGAAATCCACTTAAATGTTGTAACAAATGATAATATCAGCATTACAAAACCCATATAAAACCAAAGTTCGGGTAAATTACGCCAAAGAATCAGCATGAAAAGAAATGAAATATCTGTTTATTGATGTATAAATATTATTAATAAAGCGTAAGCTTTCAACACCAACGAGTGCCTTCTTCAGACTTGTTCGTGGTTAGGCAAGACAAGAGGAATAAACAATGGAAAATTGAAAAAAAAACACGAACACAATTTGAGAACGTGATATGTTGCGTCGGGTGCATGCGACAACGCGAGATTTCAACATAAGCGTGCTAAGCGTGAAGAAATGGGCGCCATATTTGGGGAAGCTCAATGAGACGTCATCCTTGCAAACCACAGGGTTAGTCGCTTAGCACGCTTCTGTTGACATCTCTCGTTGTCGCATGCACCCGACGCAACATATCACGTTCTCAAATTCTGTTCATGTTTATTTTAAAAATGTCTACTGTTTATTCCTCTTGTCTTGCCCACAAATGGTCTTGCCTAACCACGAACAAGTCTGAAGAAGGCACCTGTTGGTATTGAAAGCTTACGCTTTATTAATAACATTTATACGTCCATAAACGGATATATTATTACCTTTTCATACATTACCCATAATTAACTTAAGTGTAATACACCACTTCAGTTTGAAGTAAAAATGCAATTATTAGCATATGCAGGTAAGTCTTTCAGTCTAAATTAATGTTCCAATATGAGTAGACCCATTTACTGATGTCGACTAGAGTCTCGGAGCTACCATTCCAGTTCCAATCTCCACCGGAACGGTATGAACTAAGGTTTTTCGTCATCACAGCAGGCATAGTTCATTTTATGAATATAAAAACTCTCGGTGAACAATAGCTGAGATTTAGATGAAGGGGCGGCAAGAAGTCTCCTGGATATAAAGCAGCCAAATATAGTGTGACTTATATTCTATTTTAACTTTCATTTTTAGTTCCTTTTCCTATGAAAATCTGAGTTTGTTCTCATTTGCGCTTTCCAAACTTAACGTGATATCTTCTCTCTCACGTGAATAGAGGTTTGGCAACAAACCTGAGGTGAGTACGCACGTTTCGTATGCGTGTTGATAAGAACGAGAAAAAAAAAATATATATATATATATATATTGCAACGCAGTTGTTTGTGGGTGGAGATTGAAGAAAAATGAAAAAAGGCACAGGGATCAAGTCTGTACTTTTGCTCATATTCCTTCAAAGTCCCCTGATTTGTCACCAATGGATTATTGTGCCGTCGGACGGCTAAAGAGAACGCTTTCTAAACGCAGACCTAAAACACTGATTGGACTATGGAAAGCAGTGGAAGTGGAGCAGAATAAAGTACTGATTTTAAGAAATGCTCAGTTATCTTGGAAATCTAGATGTAGGTTCATATCCGGAGAAAGGGCTATCAGATGGAACATTTAAGAAAAAGGTAATTTACTTTAAACATTAAAAATATAGCAACGCATCGTTGTAAGAATGTGTGAATTTCCTGTGTAGATGACACAAAAAATTTACTAAATAACGTTTTCAGTCTTCTGTTTTCTCTGAATTCAAGAAATTCCAAATAAGCAAATATTAGTAACCATTTTACTCGGTATTAATACTGAATCAACTAGTGGATAAACTGCTTTTAAAAGTGAGATGCCTATAAGTAAAAAACCTTTGGTAGCAGTAATGAATGCAAAAATAAATTGTATTCGGATCTAATATTTCAACAGTAAGGGCTTTTTTATTGAGATACTGAAAATATGAAATCGTACAGACTTTCTTATCCGAATCTGTATAATGCAATTTAAATAAAAAATGTACGCAAAAGTCAAAATAGGTTGTGACGTATATTCTGTTTTAACTTTCCTTTTGAGTTTCTTTTTCTATGTAAATTTGAGCTCGTTCTCTTAGACATTTTCAAACCTTAACGTTATGTCTTTTCTCTCAAACGAGAATAATGTTGGCAACACACTGAGGTCGGAACAAGAGTGACTTATGTATGTGATAAGAACGTTAGATAAAAAATACGATGCAGCGGTTCTTTTGTGTGTGGAGATGTTGCATCCATGCTGAGTTTGATTGTACGACGGCTAATTAAGGTATGTGAAGTTGTGCGTGTACCTCGTCGTGCTATGTTTTCGATTTGTTCTAAAATTGCTGGACCAATAAAACGTTTACGTAAGTCAATTGACTTACTGTATATGTTTCGTCTGGCCCTAAAAACCTTAATTTAAAGTGAGCTATCCGGTATAGATGCATCGCATTTACCTTTAGTTTAACATCTTTGCAGCCGGACTTTTGGAACTTTAACATAACAAATCTTACATAATGTAAAAAGAGTTACGTTACAAGGTAGAAAACAAGGTATGTACCTATATTGACAAAAGTCACCGAACACCTAGAAGGGAAACACAATACAGAATTTATTGACATACATTAGTGCGATATCGGTCCACCTTTGGCCTTAATGCTTGCACTGACCCTTCGATGCTTTCGACAAATGTTTGGAACACAGCTTTAGGTATGCGTTTCCATTCAGTACATACACTGAAGAGAAATTGAATTAGAGACAGCTGGCGTTATGAAAATGTGGCGCTGTGGGCGGCCCTGTAAACGGAAACGACATGACGTATGCAGCGATCCGACAATATAAGGAGTGTTGCGACGGGAATCAGTAAGAGTCGGACGCAGGCGAAGGATCTAAGTGCATTTGATCGAGGGCAAATTGTCGGGGCCCGACGAATGGGTCACTCCATCTCGGAAGTCGTGCAGGCACTGGGATTTTCACGAGCCACTGTGTCACGGGTGCACCGTGAGTACATCGAATCCGGTAAAACCATCCCTGCAAGGGTCAACGGCCGTGGACAACAGCGTGTGGATGAGCGGGGTCATCGTCGACTAGCTCTCATTGTAACAGCGGACAGACGGGCCACAGTGCAAGAAATCACTCGGCAATTTAACGCTGGTGCACAAAAACGTGTAAGCAGCCACACTATCCAGAACCATCTCCTTGCTATGGGGTACAGAAACCATCGTCCCACGAGGGTACCGCTGCTGACCGCACATCACAGGATGCAAAGATTAGCATGGACGCGGGAACATCGCCACTGGACCCTAGACATGTGTAAAAATGTTGCCTGGACTGATGAGTCGAGATTCACGTTGGTACATGCAGACGGCAGGATACGAGTACGGCGCAAACCACATGAAGCGATGGATCCTTCTTGCCAGCAGGGTACTCTTCTAGCTGGTGGGGGTGGCTTTCTCGTATAGGGACTGTTTACGTGGACTTAAATGGGACCCCTGGTGCGTGTGACATCGTCCCTCACAGGTCAACGTTACCGGGATATCCTGGACGACCATTTGCTCCCGTTTGTGCGCCTTCAACATCCCACTGGGGACCTCATCCTGCAACATTACAATGCACCGTGCCATCGCTCCCGAATTGTATCCGAATGGTTGGATGAACACTCCACCGACGTGACCTCGCTTTCTTGGCCAGCTAGGTCACTTGACCTCAATCCCATCGAGCACGTCTGGGATGTCATCCAGAGATATGTTCGAGGCTCTGACACCCCTCCATCAAGTCTTCGTGAACTGTGAGATCTTGTTCAGGGGTCGTGGATCCGTATGGCTTCCCAACACTTCCGGTGTCTTGTCGAGTCCATCCCGAGACGAATCGCCGCCGTCATCAGGGCGAAAGTTGTTGCTACACGTTACTAGACAGGTATCTCTAATTCAATTTCTCTTTAGTGCAATGCTGTCGCTAACTGTTGCTTAGTAGTAGGCCTTGGTTCCAAACTTCTTATGCGGCGCTCTAATTCATCCCATAGGTGCTCTATGGGATTAAGATAAGGGCTCTGTGGTGGCCAGTCCACATACGTTACGGAATTATCGTCAAACCATGTCGTTACAGTCCTTGCTTTATGGCTCGGTGCATCATCCTGCTGGTACCAACAAGGCTCGGTTCCATAGTATTGCTACAGAGTTGGTAGGGCATAATTGTCCAGAATATCGAGTTAGACGTGCTGTTTTACCGGTTTATCCAAGATAACCAACGGGCCGGGACCATACCACAAAAACATCCACCACACGAGTACAATGCCAGCTGCAAACTTGACCGTAGGAGCAGTACACTGTGGTAAATAGCGTTCCCCTGGCTGTCGCCATACCCACTCACGGTCATCAGACTGATGGATCGTGTATCTGGATTCATGAGTCCGTAGGATCCGTTTCTATTCATCTACGGTCCACGATAAATGTTCTTTACACCATGCTAAAGGATAAATAGCATTTCGAGTGGAGATGAAAGGCTTATGAGTAGCCGCATGACCACGGTGGTAACCCATGGAATGAAGTTCTCTGCGAATTGTACGAGTGCATACCGAAGTTCCAACACTTTTACTCCCATGTACACTGAGGTCTTGTTGTGAAGTACTCCGTCTATTAGCTGTAACGACTCTCCTGAGGCTTCGACGTCCTCTATCACTGATTTTCCTTGGTCTGCCGGTACGTTTTGCTGCTTCAGACACGCCACGTGTCTTCCACTTATTCAGTACATCCAAAACAGTTGACTTGGGTATGTTTAAACGCCTCTCGGTTTCTTTTATGAACAACTCACTAATATAACACCCAGCAATCTTTCCTTTCTCAAAGTCAGTTCTCTCCCTCCGCGACATTTTCACTCAACCTCACAGTGCGATATAATCGCGGTCAGCTGCAGGCTTGTTTTTATACCGTTTTCTGCTGTACCGCGCATCTTTACAACGCAACTGATCCGTTTATTTGCTTTTGAAGGGATGTCCGGTGAGTTTTGTCAATATAGTGTATGTTGTATGTTATAAATTAGCCTTATCTAAAATTACGAGATTTTGCTTCTCTCTTTTCGGTTTGGAGTTATTGAAAATTTTGCGATAGTATGTAACATTCTAAAATTTCGTTTTTACGTTTTTTTTACAAATATACGTTTTTTAAGGTACTCCCCTAGAAAAACCTATAACTGCTGCACTAATGCATGTATCCAAATGCAAAATGACTTTTGACACAACCTAATAGGTTATGATGGCAGATACTACAGTATTGACTCCTCTTTCTTGATAAGCTATCTACAAAAATCTGCAAAGTTTATCATCTACACAAAACATAAAATCGATATTGTTAAAAAAAAGAGAAAAATACGCTATTAGGTTAATTTTAGTCAGTGGAAGCAAATACACTATCTACTAACAAGTAATTGGACACCCCTGCAGTCGACGATATCTGCGGTCCTGATACACGTCACGGCCGCCGCCGTTAAATATCGTGTGGGAAACAACAACGCAACCAGTCGCATGCAAGATGCCACGCAGTTCGAAGCTCTCTGATTTCGAGAAAGATGTAATCGTCGGGTATCACAGAAATGGCCGATCCATACGTGACATATCCAGCTAGTTGAAGTACCCAAAATCGACAGTGGCCTACGTGATTGGCAAGTGGAAGATGAGAGGTGACTGTCGGAATGTTCCCCAACCCGGCAGACCCACAAAACTGGGAGTTAGAGACCGACGGGTGCTGGCCAGAGAAATTCGGAACAAATGCACCAAATCGATGGGCCACATCCGCGAGGAGTTTCAACGGGCATCCGGGAGTGTTCTTTCGATGAATACCATCCGTAAGGAAGCCCATCTGCTCGGTTATCATGGACGTGCTGCCGCCCACAAGCCTTTGATCACCAAGTCCAATAGCGCTGCTCGGCTAACGTAGTGCAAAGAACGTCGACAGTGGACCGTTGAACAGTGGAAACAGGTTCTCTGGAGCGAAGAATCAAGGTTCACCCTCTACCGTTCGTATGACAGGGTCTGGGTTTGGCGTCTGCCTAGAGAACGCCTCCTGCCGGAATGTATTGTGCCAACTGTGAAGTTCGGCGGCGGTGGAATTATGCTATGGGGGTGTTTCTCCTGGTATGGCACGGGACCCTTGGTCGCAATTCCTGGTAGACTCAACGCTGAGACCTACGGCACCATTTTGGAAGACCATGCCCTTCCTGCGTTGTGGCAGTTTTACGGGGTGGACCCATGTTACTTTCAGGATGACAAATGCCACATGTCATGTTGCGAGGTCCACCATGGCTTGGTATGGTGACAATGGGGTTAATCGAAGGGACTGGCCTGCGCAGAGCCCGGACCTTAACCCTATCGAGCACCTCTGGGACGAGTTGGAGCGTCGACTTGAGAGGTGACCCTACCGTCCGAAATCGGTGAAGGAACTGACCTGTCTTCTCCAAGCCGAGTGGAAGAAAATACCGCTAGCCGTCGTACAATGCCTGGTTGAGAGTATGCCCCGGAGGGTCGCTGCTGTAATCGCTGCTCGTGAAAGCTCCTCCAACTATTGAAGGTGAATAAACTTCGTTTTCCTTTGCTGTCACAGGTGTCCAATTACTTGTTGGTAGATAGTGTATTTTCCTAAAGGTACGGGGATTAATGTTTGTACCGGCTCTAAGCAATGGGTTCACTGCAGCACATAGCAAAATGTTCCTGTGAAATGTATGCTATTTTACAACACCAGTAGTTTATTTTTGCTACCTGGTCAGAGCTTAGGTTCAAATTGACTAAGAGGTTGTATCTTCACCAGAAAATTCACTGTTTAAATAGGAATGGTTTTCATTCCTCCCTTTCTTGCTGGTCCTGTGTTTAGCGCTTCTCGGGAACTTACTCCCTAAAGCTGTATAACTTACTCCCACTCAGTGAAGTAATAATCTATTGGTTCTTTTTAAAGGTGTTCTTAGAAAAACTGCCAGGATCTGATATTTTTTTCAAGCAGACTTACACAAAAGTGCCCAAAGTCATGGGATAGCAATATGCAAATTTTTAACTGGCGCTGCCGTCGTATAAAGCCTTCGATGCACTTCACGATTTTTATCAGTTGCGATTTTTATCATCATCTCGTCAGTAAGGTTGAACAACCACAATCGCAAAACAACCCTATCGCCATTCATGTATGGCAAGCCGACCATGAATTACCGGAGTTTGAACGAAGAATGGTAGTGGGAGTCAGACGGATGGAGCATTCAATTTCCGAAGTTGTGCGAACATTCAACAGTCCTCGATCCACGGTGTCATGTGTGTACCGAAAATACCTCATGGAAGGCATTACCACCCACCGTGGACAGCGCAATAGTCGACCAACTATGGGTGCTGAATGTCCGTGACCAGCGGCGTCTGACCAGAATTGTCCATGCTAACAGACAAGCGACACTGGCTCAATTAACATCCACATTCAATGCAGGAGGTACCAGAGACATATCCATCAGGTCAGTGTGGCATAATTTAGCGTCCATGGGGTATGGGAGCATAAGACACACCAGAGTGTCTTTGTTAACACCAGGATTTCGGACACAGCGCCTCACCTGGGCTCGTGGACACGGTAAATGAACCCTGGAAGACTGGAAACATGTAGCGTGGTCCGATGAGTCACGCTACGAGTACGAGCTGATGGTAGGGTTCGGGTGAGACGCAGAGTCCATGAGACCATGAACCCAACCTGCCAAGAAGGCACTATGCAAGCTGGTGTTCGTTTCATACTAGTGTAGGGTGTATTTACATAGCATGTTTGGGTCCCTCGGTACTCGTAAACACGTCATTAATCGGCAATCACTTTGTTGCTCTGCCGAGTGACTATTTGCAGCCCTTTGTGGACTTCATGTGTCCCAACACCGATGGGATTTTCCAGGCGGACAATGCACCATGTCATCAGGCCCAAGTTGTCCACAGTTAGTTCGAGGAGCGTTCTGGAGAGTTCCGACAGATGGTGTCGCCACCACGTTCGCCCGACACGAGCCCAATAGAGCTCTTACGGAACGTGGTGAAAAGTTCCATTCGCACCCAAGATCTTGCACCTACAAATACCAGGAAACTGTGGACGGCTGTTCAGACGGCATGGCTCAACATTTCTCCAGAAGTCTTCCGGCCACTTGTGAAATGGATGACACGTGGAGTTGCTGCACTTGGCCGGCCTAGAGAAGGTCCTACACGATACTAGGTACGTATCCCATGACTTTTGGTACTTAAGTGTATGCATTCAGCATAAGTCTGATGAAACCCGAATCAACATGAGGTTCGTTTGGGAAGATAAGAAAAAGGTTTTGGAGTGTGTTTTGAAACCAAATGAAGACGTGAAGATGTTTATTTGAACACCTTTCTGTCTAACCGTTCGTCTGTAAACACCTTTTTCCTTTTCTTTTTTTCTTCTTTGTTCTTGTAGTAATCAATAAAAAAATTCGATATTGATCAAATAATACTAACGAAGCGTTTTTGTATGAGACTGACGTTACTCTGTACTTACAAATCTCTATTTATTTCCCTTTTTAGCGCGTCTTTTGTTAAAAAAGATCGCGCTTATGCTACCGATTTGTCCGTCCGTCCGTCCGCCTGTACCCACGATATCTCTGCAACTATTAGTCCGGTTTGAAAAATTCTTTTTGCATTGGGATGCTTGAAATATGCGAATGATGATCCGTCCTTTATTTTATTTTATTTTTTTACCATGTACAATTTCGCCGCGAGAGGGCGTAAATGCAGATGATGTCGAATTCAAAAATACGTTTTATTCCACATATTTGCTTCTAAACATCCGATTGAAAAAAATTATTTTGGCTTTTGATTCCATTTATGTCGAAGAGTATTTTAGGTGTAGTTACTTTTTCAAATTACGCATAGATTTTCCGCTAGGGGGCCTAAAAGTAAATTACATTTTCCCCGATAACTCTTCTTCTAAAACTCCGATTTGAAAACTTTTTCTTCAGCGGATATACCTCCTGATGGAAAATCTTTTGCATATAATTTCAAATTTTTGGTAAAGAATACTTTGGCCACCAGGAGCCGGAAGTGTTAATTTTTGCTTCTGATGTATTTGCCACAAAATCTGAGCTTCTAAAATATCGATTGAAAAAATTATTTCTTGGAGTGATGCCACTCACATCGATAAACCTTCTTGGAATATTTTCTTCTTAAAATATTCCACAGTTTCTCCGCCAGGGGCGTAGATGTATACCTTATTTTTGTCATTATCTCTACTTCTAGTTGTCCGATTTGAACAATTCCTTCTTTGTTGGATAGTGTTTTCAGGTTGATATGTTTTTCATATAATTTCAAAATTTGCAAGTAATTTATAGACTTTCCGCTAGGAGGCATAAAGGTAAATTTGCATTCCTTCCAATATCTCTGCTTCTAAACCTCCGATTTGAAAAATTATTTCTCCATCGGATACAGCTTCTGTTTGGAAATCGTTTGCACATAATTTCTAATTTTTGTAAAAAAAAAAATGGTTTGCCCACCAGGGGGCGTAAGTCTTAATTCCCACTTTTGATGTATTTGCTGCAAAATATAAGCTTCTAAAATCTCGATTGCAAAGAAAGTCTTTTGTTTACCAATACTACTCATGTCGACAAACCTTATAGGAACATTTTCTTCTTGAAATAATGCATGGTTTCTACGCCAGGGACCGTAGATGTATATCTTATTTTTGTCAATATCTCTACTTCTAGGAGTCCGATTTGAAAACTTCCTTCTTTGTTGGATAGTGTTTCCGATGCAAAATGTATTTCCTACAAATTCAAAATTTTCAAGTAAATAGACTTTTCGCTAAGAGGCACAAAGATAAATTGCGTTTTCTGCGTTATTTCTGCTTCTAAAACTCCGATTTGAAAAATTCTTTCTGTATCGCATACAAGACCTCATGGAAAATATTGTTCACAAAATTTCTGATGTTTGGTAAAGAATGGTTTGGCCACCAGGGAGCATAAGTGTTAATTTCTGTTTTTGATGTATTTGTAGCAAAATCTGGGCTCCTTAAAACTCGACTAATTTTTTTTTTCCTTGGGCTGATACCGCTCTTATGGAAAACACTTTTTGAGAATACTTTCTTCCTAAAATAATGCATGGTTGTCACCACCAGGGGACGTAAAGTCACATCTTATTTTTGTCGATATCTCTGTTTCTAAGAGTCCGATTTGAAAAATTATTTCGGTGTTGGAGAGCGTCTCCGGTGCGAAATGTTTCTCATATAAATTCATGGTTTTCTTAACGCACAAGTCTGCAACCAGATGGCATAAGCGCACGATTCTGTTTACAGCAATATCTGAGGGATTAAAAACCCAATTGAAAAACTTCTTTACCGGTTCCGTCTAGATACAGCATTGTTCTCCATACCGGTTTCATTGACTTTCAATAGCTTTGATAAATTTAATTTGTATCAGAACGGATTCAAAAGACGTGCTTATTACACCCGCAAATTCGGTGTCATCTCTCTTGTTGTAAATTTGACTA
Organism: Macrothele yani; assembly: GCA_039090855.1. Classification (NCBI taxonomy): domain Eukaryota; kingdom Metazoa; phylum Arthropoda; class Arachnida; order Araneae; family Macrothelidae; genus Macrothele; species Macrothele yani. The sequence continues at coordinate 47,874,510 of CM076990.1, forward strand.
CGATTTCTGAATCCGATTTTTGCCACAGTTTCCTCTTTTTCTTGTTTCATGCAGAATGTTCGCAATACATGACTTAAATGGACGTTCACATTTTAAAGTAAGGTTATTTCCCATTCAGACCAAATGTAAAAATTCATTTTCATGGGGACACAGATCGGCATAGGAAATTGTTTTTCATTATTTCTTTGCACGAAATTTTCACATTAGCTGAAAATAAAATATTGAATAGGGAACACATAATGCGATTTTTTTTTTAATTTCACAATCCATTCACAGGCAAAAGCATTTGCCATTAGGAAATTTTACGTCACAAAATACAGGGCGGTTATAAATTAGTTGGACAAAAAAGAAAGCATTATTGTGTGGATGCATATAATAATAAGAGAGAATAATATATAGTTAAACACACCAAGTTTACTTTTTCACAAATGCTGGATGTATTTTCCCTTGGTTATTCTGCAAATGTCCCGTCTGTAAATCAGTTCTTCCCACGATGCTGTCAGCATGTCGGCAACCACCCACGCGAGTGCAACGATGATTCTTGATTTCAGACTTTTGAAGCGGCGAAAGGTAAACCTGATCTTAAAAAAAAACCATAGACAGAAATTTTTGGGCGTTAGATCCAGTGATCGTTGGAGGGTAGGAGGCATGCAATTCGGTAAATGAAACCATTTACTTTCTCACTACCACCTTGGTGGTAAATGACCTTCCATTGTTTCCTTGAGGATTGGCATTAGGTAAATCTAAAGTATGTCCAGGTATGTGATTCCGGTAACAATTCTTTCAGCAAAGAAAAATGAATCAAAAACGGAAGCACAACTCACGGCACAAAAAGCGTTTAGATCAGATCGGATCATATGTAGAGGATTTTAGGAAGGGAGTGTCTGATCCGAGGCCTTAAACAACCCTTAGAAATAGGAAGCTAGGAGATTTGGGTTAGGGTTCCCGATAACAAAGTGACACGGAAGCGAGGTAGAAAGGAGGAGGAAGACTCCTTATTTATTACCGGGAGGCCAGTACCCGGGGTCCGACGGCTTAACGTGCCCATCCGACGCACGGCGAATATTTTGTGGTTCGAGCGTTCGTACTTGCCTGGGATCGAACCTGAGGCTTCCCCGTGGCAGTCACGAACGCTGACCACAAGGCCATCCGCGGCCACAAAAAACGTTTACCTCATGAAGCAACATAATGTTTTCTCAGAAGATTTTAACGGCTTTATTCTTATTTAAAAGACCATGCAAATTTATGTCTTTTCCACACATTATTGGAGAAGTACAGTCTCATTTCATTGTCTTAATTTCGCAAAAAAGGAAATATTACTTCAAAGAACTTAAAAGGAATATGCCGCTGACAGATATCTAATAAAACCTGAACTCCGAACATTCACGAGTTTATTTTTGTAGATACTGTAAAAAACTGTTTTATATATAGATATGTTGATTCCCGAGGGAAAACATACCTCATATGTTGTAAAACGCTGTTTTCTTTTAATGAAGTATGTTTTCTTTATTAAAGTGAACTAAAGTGGAACGGGGGAAAAAAAGAAAATTCCTCTTTAAGATAAAATTGCCCTTCTAAAAAAACTAGAGATTTTTTAATGTTTCAGAATTCTTTTAATGTATATGTTCCTCATAAAGACAAAAAAAACGTTTTGTATTATGTGCAAGGTTTATAAAAGAAAACTTGATGAAGAGATTTTAAATATCATACGAGATGCAGGAAACATTTGAAAGTAAAAAAAAAAAAATCAAGGTGCATAGCTTCAAACAACCTGAGAGGCAGCTGTAAAAAAACCCTTAATGGTTAGTAATTAAGAGCAATTAATAAACTAAATGTCACCTTTCTGCAAAGAGAAGATAACCTTATGATTCCAATCCTGAATTCGTTCCTCGCGTGTGAACAGTGGGATCCCAATTGAAAAATATTCTGTCACTTGATTTTTACAGGGCACATTTTGAGAATGCCAAACTTCTTAACATTCTTTCTCACTGGAATGCAAATAAAAAGAGTTTTAGCGCCTTAATCTGACACAAAATTCGGTTGTCAGGAAACGAATATGATTCCTTTCGTTTTCTTCTGTAAAGCCTCAGCAATAAAAGCAAGCGATGTTGTAAGAAAAGAAATCTAATATATTTGTACCATAAGGTATGCCAATGAAAAGAGGTAAATAGATTTATATAGTCAGTGGATTAAAATTGCATTGAACACACACAGTCGCGTCACATTATTGTAACCACCTTCTACTTTTGTCGTCAACAGCGCGTAGCCAATAAAACAAGGCACATGTCGTGAGTTGTCTTGGAGGGTGTATAAGGTGATTTGTAGGCATTCTGAAAACATATCACTCGTTGCTTTCATGGATAAAAGGAGCGATTTATCAGATTTGCAAATGGCACCATTGCGATTAAGTGAAGTGGAAACTGCAGAGCACCACGTGCCGTTGATATGAGAGGTGAACGTCGGCTGCGAAGGTGTGCGAGGGCCGATCAAAACGCTACAATGGAGCATCTCACTGACCGAATGAACCAGGTGGCTACCGGAAGTGTGTCTACACCGAATGTTCAGTGAACCCTGCTGCGTATGGGAATAAACATTGCGATTAAGTGAAGTGGAAACTGCAGAGCACCACGTGCCGTTGATATGAGAGGTGAACGTCGGCTGCGAAGGTGTGCGAGGGCCGATCAAAACGCTACAATGGAGCATCTCACTGACCGAATGAACCAGGTGGCTACCGGAAGTGTGTCTACACCGAATGTTCAGTGAACCCTGCTGCGTATGGGAATAAACATTGCGATTAAGTGAAGTGGAAACTGCAGAGCACCACGTGCCGTTGATATGAGAGGTGAACGTCGGCTGCGAAGGTGTGCGAGGGCAGATCAAAACGCTACAATGGAGCATCTCACTGACCGAATGAACCAGGTGGCTACCGGAAGTGTGTCTACACCGAATGTTCAGTGAACCCTGCTGCGTATGGGGCTCCGATGCAGACGGATGGTCACTGCACCTATGCTCACGAAGGTGCATCGGCAGAAAATTCTTACATTTGCACGGCAGTATCGGAATTGGACCTCCGCTGATTGGTAAAGGATTGCTTTCTCTAATGAGTCACGTTTTCTGCTTCATCGAACGGATGGACGTTGGCGAATACGGCAAGAAAAATCTGAGAACAAACACTCTTCATTCATTGCTGGAAGAACACATGCTGGTGGGGGCAGCGTTATGATCTGCGGAATGTTTTCGTGGCATTCCCTGGGCCCTTTCATACATGTGGAAGGCACTATGGAGCGAATTCGTTATAAATCCGTCCTTGCAGACCTCGTACACCCATACATGTTGATTGACTTCCTGGGGCGGATGGGATGTTCCAGCACGACAATGCGACGTGTCACACAACTAGAAATGTCCGAGAGTGGTTGGAAGAGCACTATGAAGACTTCAAAGTACTTCCCTGGACCCCTGATTCTCCAGACTTAAACCCAGTTAAGCATCTGTGGGACCACCTCGATCGTGTAGTTCGCTCTATGGATTCTCTACCACGCACCCTCCAGCAGCTGTCAGATGCACTTGAGTCGGCATGGCTCCACATACCTGTGAACGCCTTCTAGCACCTTATTGAGTCCCTCTCAGCTCGTCTAGCTGCTGTCCCCGCTGCACACGGCGGTTACTCTGGATATTAGTCGGTGGTCACAATAATGTGACTCGGTCGTGTATTATGATAATGGCACCTAAACAACAGTTTTGCTTTAAGGTGGAAAGCGTTTCAAATAATGTATAGGATACAAAAACAAATTGCGCATTATGAAAATTTATCAGAAAGCCAATGCTAAAGAGAAGCGAATTTTGCCATGCAAGAGAGAGAGAGAAAGAGATATTTAAATTTTTGTTTTCCTTTGTGGATGTAGACTTGCTCCATTTGTAGCTCTCACAAATTTCATCAGAGATTCCAATGCTCTTAACGACATGAAGGCCCACATCTGAGCTGTGATATTTCCTCAAATATTAAAAAGATTCGACATAAAAAATGTAGTGACACAGACGGCCATTACAGTGCGCGAATCTTTCAACCCCTCTCGCCCGTGCGGGTGCGCAACCTCTGGTGTAAAGAATCACGTTACATTACCATGCTGCCATTTCTGTCCAAAAAAAAATGTATTTTATTTTGTAAAATTTCTGCTGTACAATATTATAGAAAAGTTATACAATATTCAGTAACTACAGAATATGTGCCACAATCATAATCTAACTCTACAAATAAAGAAAACAAATTCACTAATGAAACTCCCAAAATACGACAAATCACCAATGAAACTCACAAAACTCGACAAATCACCAAAACTTTCACAATAAATACAACTTCTGCACAACAACAATAAAACTCATTCCATTGAAAATTAATATCAATTGTCAATATGAATCAAATATTATGTGATAGTAATAATTAAATGTACAGCAAGGGGCCAGGAAAAAAGGCTGAAATACTGCCTGACAAGCCCCTGATACCCTCTAAATAAAAACAAAATATTCCAGTTGTGACGTACCTGCCAGCAGGACGCACACGACATAAAGGCAGATAGGAATCAGAATAAACGTGTGCGTAGCTCAGTTGGTAGAGCTACTTGTTCCGGAATAAGCGGCCTCGGGTTCGAATCCCCGGCGTAGACCAAAAATGACGGAGAACTTTACTTCGTTATAATGGCGCCCGAACTATCCGGATGACCCGACCGTTCAAAATCTCGCATTGGTGTGATGTTATTTCCACACCGCGAGACAGGAAAAATCAGAGAATTCCTTCTCCAGCGCTTCGAAAAATAAAAATGTGTGATGTTGCATTCCACACAGCAGATTGACTGGGAGTTCTACAGTGGATGGCTGCCTGCAACGATTCATGGTCACGGCTGACCCGTGGGCCATGCCCCCAGCCCTCTTTCGGGGGGGGATGTGACGTACCTGCCAGCAGGACGCACACGACATAAAGGCAGATAGGAATCAGAATAAACGTCTGCGTAGCTCAGTTGGTAGAGCGACTTGTTCCGGAATAAGCGGCCTCGGGTTCGAATCCCGGCGTAGACCAAAAATGACGGAGAAATTTACTTCGTTATACAGTCCAGTCAAGACAACGAAAGCAATTTTGCAATACTTTATTTATTTTTTTTTTTTTTTACAAATCTCAAACAAATAAATTCCAATATTCAATTTCCCGTCAAAAAAACTCCTTAGCACTCGCTTAAATACCAGATAACGTGCCTCTGATCTAATAATCAACGGTAATTTATTCCACTCAAGCAATCCCAACACATTGATATTATTAAACATTATAACTGTACGAGCCCACGGAACAGAAAAACCCGACCCGCCACGAGTATCACAGGAATGAGTTGCACGCCGTAATACAATCAAGTTGAAGTATCTTCTTATAAAAATACGTTCATGGGCCATCAGTAGCAATCTGTATTCATGTAGTTGCTCAATAGTTGATAACTGAAAATGACGAAAAAGAACCTCCGATCCAACCGAATAATTTAACAATCGGACAAACTTCCTCTGCAACACAGGTAAACGAACTATGTTATGCCTTGTAGTCGCACCCCATATTAAAATGCTGTACCACAATACAGGAAAAATAAAAGAACAGTATAAATTAACAGAATTCTTACTGACAAAAAAACAGAAATCCGCGAAATCATACCAATGCAAGATCTTAAACATAACGCAAGCTGATCCACCAGAGAATCCCATCTGAGAGATGTGTTGGGATTCCCATCTGGAGATTCCCATCTGAGAGATGGTCTAAGCGATGGTCTCTGATCGTTCGTCCGAAAGGGGTCCGGGTTTGAATCCCGGTGAACCATGGATGTTGTGTTTGTCTTGCGGCACTGGCTCTGTCTCTTCCCTGGAACCAGTGACCCTAAATTAGGGACTGGCGACTGCTTATAGACCATTGAGTTGCTCACGGTAGTCGTTAATCCTCCAACCAAAAAAAAAAAAAAAAAAGGTTCATGCAGAACTACACCCAAACATTTCACTGTGCTCTGGGGGTAAATATAAACTCAATTCACAAGGACGAGGCCTGATGTTGGAAAACTACACGCACCCCGTCTTAGTAACATTTAACGTTAAAAGCTTACATGCAAACCAACGAAGATACTCCCTAATTTCGAGATTTACTCGAGGAATCAACTCACTGAGGTTATTCCTCCTGAAAAATTGGCTTACATCATCAGCAAACAATACTAAATGAGCACCAGATGGAACCCGAAAAATATCATTTATATAGATCAAAAACAAAATAGGACCCAACACTGAACTCTTGAGGAACTCCAAATGAAGCAGACTCAACTCTAGAATAGTGATCATGGATCTGGACAAACTGCTTCCTGCCCAATAAATATACTGAAACATGTTAAGTGCAACACCTCTAACCCCAATCGTCTCTAACTTAGATAATAATATGTCATGGCATACAGTATCAGATGCTCTAGAGAGATCGCAAAAGAGTCCTACAACACAATTTCCAGAATCTAATCCGTCCTGTAAATAATTTATAACATCAAGAACAGCAGTCTCAGTTGAAAATCTCTTCCGGAAGTCATGCTGATTGTGGCCCAGAATATCGTTACTATCCAGATATTAAATTAACCTACGCTGCTTGCCACCCAAAATGCAACACCAAGAAGGACACGAGATAGCAAAGCCAGATTTACTGGACACATAACAACAGATACAAAGATGAAACGATTGAGCTTACAGGCCCGTGCGACTTGCGGAACACGCAGACATCAATAGTTCGTGTGGTCCCCATGGCTGACAATCACGGCCGCTACACGCCGCGACATCGAACGAGAGAGGCTATGGATGTGGGCTTGGGGTATGTCGGTCCAGGCTGCTTCCATACGTTGCCACAGTTCATCAGGTGTAGCCGCGGGTGGTGCTTGCCGGGCCACTCGGTTGTCGATCAGCGACCAGACGTGTTCGATGGGCTACATATCGGGAGAACAGGCGGGCCACGGCAGCAGTAACACCTGGTGGGCAGCAAAGAATTTGTGCATAATGCGTGCCACGTGCGGGCGCGCATTGTCCTGTTGAAACGTGGCCGCTGGCAGGTCCTGCAGGTAAGGTAGGACTACAGGCACCAAAACGTCGGAGATGTAGCGGTGGCTGTTAAGTGTACCGCCGATGCGTACCAGAGGGATGCGGGTGTCATATCCAATTGCGCGTCAAACCATAACTCCAGGTGACGGACCAGTATGGCGATGCATAATGCAGGCGTCATACAGTCTCTCGCCGCGGTGCCGCCACACGCGGATCCAACCATCGTGGTGTTGCAGGCAGAAGCGAGATTTGTGAGAGAAGAAAATGTCGTGCCATTCCGTAGTCCAGGTGCGGCGTTCAACGGCCCACTGTCGCCGCACTCGCCGGTGGTGTAACGTCAATGGTAATCGGAGCAATGGGTGCCGTGAGACAAGTCCCCGGTTCTGCAGACGACGTCGATCGGTACGTGCTGACACAGGTTGTTGCGCAACACACCCTAATTCCTGCGCTAACATTCGTGATGTGGTGGTATGTGGCGTTAATTCCCGCCGCACAACATGCCGGGCCTCTCGTTCGGTGGTGTACCGCGTGTGCGGCAATCGCTCACGTCGGTCCGTCTGTCCCTCCTGCACCGACCGAATCCATACTCGTCTCACTGTGGCTAGATGTCGTCCCACACGGGCGCCAATGTGTCAGTACGATAAACTGCTGTAACGATAAGCCACTAATCGTCCTCTGTCGAACTCCGAAACGTGCTGGAATGACTGCCGAATTCTGCGACGAGGCATCAGGAAGCTTCCCAAGCACAGGTCCGGCAGCACAACACACTTCCACTACTTACACCCCGCCTTCGTGCACTCTTCATATAGTGCTTCTCGGTGGCGTGCCGGGCCCACATGATTTGCATATGCCCAGCAATGCTAATCGTTTGCATGTCCTCTCGCGGGCGACGCATCCTGCGAATTTCAGGCCAATCGGATGCTTCCTTCTTGGTGTTGCATTTTGGGTGGCCAGCAGTGTATATAATGTAAGACTCTCCCAGATTTTTCAAACACCGAAATATTGGCAACTGGACGATAATTCGCCACATCAGTTACCAAACCCTTTTTAAAGATAACACTAATTCGACTAAGGGTCATAGGAGAGGGAACGATGCCTGTTTGGAAAATATTATTAAAAATGTGAGTTAATGGAACAATCAGACTCAGGGAAACAAATTTTATTACTTTTGGATGGACATCATCAGGGCCAGGGCCCTTTGAGAACTCCATTCCATTTAGTACTTGCAAAAGATCATCCGCTACAGTTGTCAAAAAAAGATGAAGAACAACGATACGTTAAATAATCAGTATAGCAACTACCAGTCAATGTAATGTTTGATATCAGTCTACCTGGCAGTTCCACCAAATAAGTATTAAATAAACCAACCACCCGATGAGGATCCGACTCCCTAACATCATCATAATCAAAAATGGCAACTATTCAAAGGCACGCGTGCGTTTTGTACACGACAGAATCTCGCTCAAGTTTGCCATGTAATAAAAGTCTCAGTTCACTTGCAAAAGCAATTTTGAGATGACTGAAATTATTCATCGACACCAAAAGTGTAAAGAAAAAGGAAAAGCTCTCACCTACTCGGCAGATTAAATCGGAAGCCATAAAGAAAAGTACTGTTTTTAGGTTACCCAGAATATCAGAGCTAAGCAGCAGAAAGACATGTCGTGTACTAAATGATAATAATAGTAACAAATACGCTGTCTTAGCGCGATATCAAAACTTTTTAAACTCTCAAAAGTGCGATAGTTAAAATACGAAGTTTATTTACGACGTGATTAAATTCAAGTAGACGAGACCAAGACGCAAAAGCTCGTAATGGCGTAAGTAGTACGCAAGATAACCAATTGACACAAGATCAAAAAGGCAAATAGAAATAATGTTGTCTAAGTATTAAATAATGTTTGGAGGATCCTGGTCCTCGCCGCAATGTTTTCAGAGTTGAGGAACGTTGATAGGTAAATCGTTGTTACAGCACACATCAGCATCATTGTCAACCATTAGCAACCCATTGCTGGACGAAGGTCTCCCCTAGTTTCTTCCAAAACGGTCTGTCACGTGCCAGTCTCCTCCATGTAACTCCCGCATACTTTCAAATTTGATCCACCCATCTCCCACGTGGTCTTCTTTTGTGTATTTTCTTGTCCTTTGGAATCCAGTCTAAAATTTCGGCTGTCCATCGATGGTCTGTCTTTCTGGCAGTATGTCCAGCCCGTTGCCATTTCAGGGATTTTACTGTAATCATGATGTCTTCCACTCTTGTCATTTTTCTGATCCACGAGTTCCTCTTCTTATCTCTCCTGTTTACACCAAGCATGCATATCTCCATGCCTCTTTGAGTTGTCTGCAGTCTTTGTATGTCTCTTTTAGTTAAGGTCCACGTCTCTGCACCATACGTAAGCACTGGAAGGTCGCATTGATTAAACACTTTTCTTTTAAGACATAATGGCATATTGCTCTTGAAAATTATACCGTTTCTTCCAAAAGCTCTCCAGGCAAGTTTTATACGCCGGTTAATTTCTTCATCGATGTGGCCCTCACTTGATATCTGCTGCCCAAGATAAATGCGGGTATTGATTATCTCTAGCTTTTCCCCAATCAATCGATAAATCTTCATTTCCTGTAAAAGCATTGTACAACATTTTTGTCTTCTGAAAGTTCATTTTTAACCCCCATCGTCAGCAAGTTCTTGGATCATACTCTGCAGCTCTGATGGGGTAGTTGCAAAAATGACTATGTCATCAGTGAAACGAAGATGAGTTAGATAATCTCCATTAATCTTTATCCCTTTGTTTTCCCAGTTCAGTGATTGAAAGACATTTTCCAATGTGGCATTAAAGAGTTTGGGAGATATAGTGTCACCTTCTCTCACTCCCTTTCCAATTTTATGGTTGCTGTATTCTCAAATAGCCGAATCTTTGCACTTGCATTTTCATAGACGTTATTAATAATATTAATGTATGCATCTTCAAAACCGCAGGATTTCAAAGTTTCAAAGCCATTGTAACTGCTGATGGTACACAACAGCATACAAGGTAATAAATAAAGAAAGTATCTCGTTTGTTTTATACTGTATATACAGTTTGATTCCTAAAGTCCTAAGTCACATCAATAACTTGGGAACAAAGACAACTAGAGCTATGGAAGTAAGGTATGGTATAGTAAAACAACCATGTGCTATCTGATGAGACTAACTGCAGCTCCCCTAGTGGCAAAATGTGGAAGTTAGCACTCCTATCTCGGAAACCATGAGAGATACGGGAAAGAGATCAATTAGAAACTTGTAAAGCATCAACGAATTAAATAGGAAACGACATATGGTAGAATCGGTTGGGATAAGTAGAAGACTGGAAACGCGAACTTGTGCGAAGCCGGTTCGTGTCGTTGTCGCGGTAACAGTCTAGCAGAGAGAAATGTATGACGTATGCGACCGCATGCCTGTAGGTGTCGTATGCAAATTCTGGTGTGACATAACGCCTCACCTGCCGTATCAGGCACGGGCTGGCAATGTATAAAGGATGGTCGGTCAGGAGCTATGTCATTCGTAACGTGAGTATCGGGTTAAAAACGAGCATGGCAGGCTATTCTAATGAACAGTATTGCGAGATCTTACTGCTATATGGAGAATTCGGACGCAACGCGAGGGAAGCGTCACGCCAGTATGGCTTACGATTTCCGACTCATCAATCGCCGACAGTGTGGACCATCAGTCGCGCGGTTCGAAGGCTACGAGAGACAGGCAGTATTGCAGCGCGTCCCCGTTCGGGCCGACCCACCGGAATGGGTAGGGATGTGCAACCAGTCAATGTTCTGGCATACGTTTTGGCCAACCCACACACCAGTACGAGGGAAGTCAGTATGGCATGTGGCTTATCACAATCCCATGTGTGGAACATTTTGCATCAGCATGGTGCTTACCCATACCGCTGCACGTACTGATGCCAGGGGATAACCAACGACGTCTAAATGGGTGCAATTTTTTAATGAACACCGTAGAAGAAAATGCGGCCTTTCTATCAAACATCCTTTGAACTGACGAGGCGCAGTTCACACGCGCCGGGGTGCTGAAAAAACAAGACACACATTCCTGGGCAGTTCAGAATCCATTTTTTAAACGGGAAATGAGGCATCAGGTGCGCTGGTCGATCAATGTCTGGTGTGGCATCTGGAAGGACCTAATTGTTGGGCCTGTGTTCTATGAAGGCGCATTAAATGGACGAATATACCTGCAGCTGTTATAAAGCACGTTGCCTGAGTGGTTAGATGATCTATCTCTGCAAGATGTACGCTCATTATGGATTCAGCATGACGGCGCTCCGTCACATCAACCAACAGCGGTACAGCACTTCCTGTCCGACACTTTCGGGCAACAGATCATCGGTTATGGTGGTCCCGTAGCGTGGCCTCCACGATCCCCGGATCTAACTCCCATGAATTTCTTCCTCTGGGGTTACCAAAGGATCACGTGTACAGGGTAGAGCCCAAGAGTCTCCACGATCTCCGATTGCGTATCGTCGCTGCGTGTGAAAGCGTGACACCTGTTATGCTGGCGAATGTACAACGGAAAGTTCTGTGTCGCATTCAAATGTGTATTGTGGCAGATGGTGGCCATATTGAACACTATTTACGTTAAACGCAACCTTATGTAAGTACCGCTGTTGCATTAGATACGACCAATGCACCTCATTTGTATTCATGCCTGAGTATAATAAACCTTGTGTTTCCCTCACGTTTCCAGCTTTCTACTTACACCAGCCGTTTCTACCATATGTCATTTCCTACTAATTCGTTGATGCTCTACAAGTTTCTAATTGATTGCTTTCCGAGAAAGGACTGCTAACTTCTACATGTTGCCACAAAGGCACTGCAGTCACTCTCATCCAAGAGCATGGTTGTTTTACTATACCATACCTTACTTCCATGGCTCTAGCTGTCTTTGTCCCTAAGTTATTGAGGTGACTTAGGATTTTAGGAATCACCCTGTATATGTACTGTACATATATATTAAGGTATAAGGGGTATGCAAAAGTTTCCACCGTTTTAAGGGTAAAGGAACATCTAGCTTTTACTACAAACAAACGAGACACTTTCTTTATTTATTACCTTGCATACTGTTGTGTGCTGTAACAACGATTTACCTATCAACGTTCCTCAACTCTAAAGATATTGAGTATTTAAGGAATAAACTACTTAACTACTCAATATCTTCAGAGTTGAGAAGTAGTTTCACAACACATCTATTCAACGAAATATTGGCCGTCAGCAACAATGACCTTTTAACATTTTTCAGGCAACGAATGAATGTTCCTGTGATAAAAGGACTCGGGTTTTGAGCTGAAGAACGCAGTGACGAAATTTTCCACCTCTGGTACTGTGGTGAACCGCTGTTGGGATAGGGTATGTTGCACAGAGCGAAACAGATTAAAGTCTGAGGGTGCAATGTCCGGGGAGTAAGCCGAGTGCGGTAAAACCTCCCAGTGTAACTGTTCAAAGGTTGATTTTGTGGTGACACCGACATGTGGTCTGGCATTATCGTGTAACATTGTGCGGGGCTCCAAGAAGCAACCTGGCAAAATTGGCTTGGCATCCTTTACCAGTCCATGGGCGTTTTTGCTCGATTCGGCGGTCAGTTTCATCAACTGATCACTGTATCGTTGTGTAGTGATTGTTTTTCCCGATTTTAACCGTTCGAAGTACAGCACTCCTTGCATATCCCACCACACACAAAACAGCACCTTTTTCCAGTGGATATCCTGTTTTGCATTTGGATGTTGATGGCTGACCTGGGTCGACTCAAGATCGCTTGCGCTTGCCTACTGGGATCTTGCAATAGACCCATTTTTCGTCCCCGGTGACAACCTTCCACAAGAAATTCTTCCCTTGAAACCTCTTCAGAAACGACATGCAGATGCCCAATCGTTGACCAATATTACGCTCCGTTAAAGTATGCGGAACCCACTGACCAATCTTCTGGATCTTCCCCAAGGACTGTAGACGCCGTACCACCGTCGATTGAGCCACTTTCAGACGTTTCGCCAGTTGCGTGGTCGATTGTGTGGCATCCTCTTGCAACAGCGATTTCAGTTCCTCGTCTGCGAGTTCCTGCGGTCTACTTGCACGTGGCTTGTCTCCCAAGCTTTGATCACCTTTCTTAAACCTGGCAAACCATTTTCGACACGCCCGCCCACTTATAACCGTTTCGCCATACGCCTGACATATTGAACCGTATGCTTCACTCGCACTTTTCCCTAAATTAAACATGAATAACAAACAGTGCCGCAAATGAACTTTATCGACAACCATGCTTGGCTTCTTGTACGAACTGACAGCACGGGTGCCGGGTAGACCCCTACAGCGCCCTCTAGCGGGAGCGTCGGAAACTTTTTCATACCCTTAATATACTTGTGTATACTGTGTATACCATGTGGTATATATTCCATTCACTTGTACCCAGTGTGTCTTCTTAAAAGGAACTTGTATATATTGGATCGACACTGAGATCCTTGGGTGTCAGAGTGTTAGAGCACCAGTACGATATCAGAACTGGGTCATCCTCAACTGCACTAGCAAGAAATGTGCCTCAACGACACTATACACCTAAATGGGACAATTTATAGCATTTAGCTTTTACTACGAAAGAAACGAGACATTTTCTTTACTGAGAGTTTATTTATTACCTTGTATGCTGATGTGCGCTGTAACGACGATTTGCCCTATCAACGTTCCTGAACTCTGGAGATACTGTTTCGAGGACCTGGATCCTCCAAACATTATTTAATACTTGGACAACATTATTTCCTTTTTTGCCTTTTTGATCTTGTGTCAATTGTTTATCTGACGTACTACTTACTTCATTACGAACTGTTGCATCTTGGTCTTGTATACTTGTATTTACGGCTTGTATCTATGGCATTCTTTGATTTGAGAATGGGCTTGTTGCAAGCCCGAAAGATCTCACTTCTTTCGTGCTTTTATCTGTATAGTGTTTTTAGTTGTAAATAAATTTCGTATTTTAACTATTGCACTTTTGACAGTTTAAAAGGTTTGATATCGTGCTAAGACAGCGTATTTGTTACAACTATTGTCAGAACCAATCGCGATATAAATGTTCCCGGAGCGCCATGCAGACTGGTTTGTATGTGTCATTAGTTAGATTTTGAAAATGATTACAGTTGCGAAACAATCCCGTGGTAGGTGAGGGAGATAAAACGGGAAATCTGCTCATCGTAACAGGTCTGGTGATCCTCACCTGACCGTGTTGATCACTGCAGCATAGTGATCACGATGGCAAAAGCTCGCGTAAGGAATGAGAATGCCCGGACAATGTCATCGGGAATCCTACCATCACACGAACACCTTTACCAAAGGCTCTATCATATAGGGAAACGTACAGCTAATTGGCCATTGTGTCGCATAAAAGGCGGAAGCGCATCGGGATGCAAAAGCTGGGCTAAAATATGACAGCAGTAGTTAGAGGAAGCATCCATCATCGTAGCGGGATTGGGGCTCGGAGGCGGACGCCCGAACGTCTCATTCACTGAATTTCGCGGCGAGCCATAGCAACCCCATAATGCACAACGGAAGGCAGTCTACAAAGTGCTACAGGCAGCTGTGGACATCCCCTTATCGACACGGACTGTGAATCGCAGATTTGCGGAGTCAGGTTTGCACTCTCATCAATCATGACGACGACTGGCACTTACCACGCAGCAAATCGTCCTGGAAGGTTGCAGTGATGAAGTACCGGACATGCGTGGTGAGACGAATTGTATCATATATTCAGAGACAAGCCTCGCTTCTGTATCAGCGCCGATGATCACCAATTGAGAGTCTATAGACGACGAGGTCACTAGAATGATTTAGCTTCCATCCATGATCCGTACGTTCGATTTTTCAAGATAAGGTGAAGTTTTTAGGTGTTTTGTTTCAAGAGAATTTAAAGTGGGACTCCCATGTTGAAGTTATTTCGCGGGACTTGGGGTATCGAATAGGAGTTTCATGTCCAGTCTCCAGTCTATTGCTATTGAGTATTAAATTAACACTATATTAATACAGACATTTGACGTGGACTAGAAACATCAAACAGAGACATCGCTCTTTCCACATTTATAAGTGAGTCACGGAAAAATCCTCATTGGCCACCGGCGGGAATCGAACCCAGGTTCTTCCAGTTACTTCCACTGCGCCACAGCGGCCTCGAGTTCCTCCAGCTTACATATCTTTGGTGAATCCCCAGCATTGTGCGGGGCTCCAAGAAGCAACCTGGCAAAATTGGCTTGGCAGTTAGTGTGTGTGAGTCTGGAGGAATTCGAGGCCGCTGTGGTGCAGTGGAAGCATATCCGGCATGTAACTGGAAGACCCTGGGTTCGATTCCCGGTGACAGCCAACAAGAATTTTTCCGTGACTCACTTATAAACGTGGAAAGAGCGATGACTTCTGTTTGATGTTCCTAGTCCACGTCAAATGTCTGTATTAATCATTCATTCGCCTTCTAATTATTTGTTAAGTTACTGCATACCAACTTTGGTGAATCCCCAGCATTGTGCGTGACCCCAAAAAGCAACCTACCGAAATTGGCGTGGCAGTTAGTGTGTGTGAGTCTGGAGGAATTCGAGGCCGCTGTGGTGCAGTGGAAGCATATCCGTCGTGTAACTGGAAGACCTTGGGTTCGATTCCCAGTGGCAGCCAACAAGAATTTTTCCGTGACTCACTTATAAACGTGGAAAGAGCGATGACTTCTGTTTGATGTTCCTAGTCCACGTCAAATGTCTGTATTAATTATTCATTCGCCTTCTAATTATTTGTTAAGTTACTACATACCAACTTTGGTGAATCCCCAGCATTGTGCGTGACCCCAAAAAGCAACCTACCGAAATTGGCGTGGCAGTTAGTGTGTGTGAGTCTGGAGGAATTCGAGGCCGCTGTGGTGCAGTGGAAGCATATCCGTCGTGTAACTGGAAGACCTTGGGTTCGATTCCCAGTGGCAGCCAACAAGAATTTTTCCGTGACTAACTTATAAATGTGGAAAGAGCGATGACTCTATATAACACTCTATTATTCTTATATTTATACTTACGTGTCTTATTGTCTGCTTGCTTGGTGTAGGAAACTAAATGTAACATTAATAGAATTTCTTCTTTACAAAAAAAAATTCGTTCGTCTGTTGAATGCAATGGAAAATGTGGAAATCCTGTTCAGTCGTTATAAATTATTGATCGTTGAGAGATTATACAGTTATCGATTGATGCTGTAAATGCATGAGCGTGTTTATGCCAACAAACGTCTCAATTTAAAATCTTTATGTTACCCTGCACGTAGTTCGGGTTTGATAACTTTTTAAGGGCTTGCATTAATGCGCTGTATTTTAATATTAATGCTCATTGCCCCCATCTCTGGAACGGGTTGCCGATTCATATAAAATCACTTGCCAGTTTTGTATCGTTTAAAAAAGAACTAAATGAATATCCTAATATATAATTTGCTAGAGCCCTCCTCCTCCTCAGTGCCACTTTTTAAGTCGTCATAGAAACAACCGAGAAACAAATGTTTGTGACGTCACGCTTAGCTTTTCGTGTTTTCGTGTAGGAGACGTAATCACCTACACGCGCACTTTCTTTTTTTTTTTTTTTTTTTTGGTCGGAGGTTTAACGACTACCGTGAGCAACTCAGTGGGGTATAAGCTGTCGCCCGTCCCTAATTTAGGGTCACTGCTTCCAAAGGAGAGAGAGAGCCAGTGCCGTAAGACAAACGCAACATCCATGCCTCACGGGATTCGAACCGGGACCCCCTTCGGGCGAATGATCAGAAGCCATCGCTTAGACCACTGCGTCACCGGGGTGGCTACGAAAAACTTTACAACAGGAATTTCGGTTCACTACCTAATCTGGTGTTTTGCCGCCCCGGTGGCGCAGTGGTCTAAGGCGTTGGCCTCTGATCATTCGTCCGTAAGGGGTCCGGGTTCGAATCCCGGTCAGGCATGGATGTTGTGTTTGTCTTACGGCACTGGTTCTCTCCCTTCCCTGGAACCAGTGACCCTAAATTAGGGACGGGCGACTGCTTATAGCCCATTGAGTTGCTCACGGTGATCGTTAAACCTCCAACCAAAACAAAAACAAAAATCTGGTGTTTAGCTATCTGTATGTGGCAACGTCAAGAGTACGGCGATCTGACGACGTCAAGATAAAAATAGTTCACGGAAAAGAAAATTGATACAGGGTTCACAGTCAGTGTATACGAAAAATGTTGTGTACAAGGAAGTGTTGACGAAACAGGGACTAAAGGTTTTACAAAACACATAACAAACAGACAGCCATTCGTACCAAATTCCATAACCGACTGTTCGGGAAATTTTCAGAAAACTGTGAGGCAACGTCGCCATCTTTTGACGTGGAACTCAATAAATGAACGTCAATAATTTTTGTATCATAAATTTTATTTTTCCCAGTTATTATTGACAGGCTTTCATATAATTATCTTAATAGTTAAATTTGATTAATTTTAGTTATATGGTATTACAAATGTGTGTATAAGTTAAAAAAATATGTAATTACTTGACATTTTTCTTGTTTTTAGGGGCCAAGGGTTAGCAGGCTATCATTTGCCTTTTTCCTCGGTTCCCTGCTATGTTGCTATGGAGTTGACTGCGTGTAACATAGCAAATAAATAAATAAATGAGCGCTATGCGCTGCCTCAGCCTGGTGTCATGGTTTGGGGTGCTTTCAGTTTCAATCAAGGAGGTTATACATGTATTACTGGAGACACCACTCCTATCCACGCAGTATTGGCCGCCATAAGTCACCGTCTGTGCTGCAAATGACGTCATGAGCAGGCACGACGCAGCCGCAGAAGAGAAGCTGCTTGGAAACTAATGGAACAAAAGCTTCTAAGCGTATAAACAGATAAAATGAGTAATTCAATAATCTTTAGCAATGATACACAAGCTTACTCTTTCATCAACGGTATAATTTAGTTCATTTTTGCCTGCTTGTGACGTCACACCACAAATTAGCTGTGACCTATGGCGGCAGAGCCAGTGGTGTCTCCAGTAATATAACCTCCTTGGGTTCAATAGCCTTTCACCATTGATACGCATAATGAGTTCAATAGCAGCACTACGATACGTCGATGAGGTGCTGCAGTCCGTTTGTTGCCAGATCAGGTCAGATCATATGTATAGGATTTTAGGTAGGGAGTGTCTGACCCCAGGTCTTAAACAACCCTAAGAAATAGGAAGCTAGGAGATTTAGGCTAGGGTTCCCGATAGAAAAGTGACACGGAAGTGAGGTAGAAAGGGAGAGGAAGATGCCATTATTTATTACCGGAGAGCCAGTACCCTGGGTCCGACGGCTTAAGGTGCCCATCCGACGCACGGCGGATATTTAGTGGCTCAAGCGTTCATACCTGCCTGGGATCGAACGTTTCTCCGTGGCAGGCACGAACGCTGACCACTAGGCTACCGTTTGCTGCCATATCTACGTGTCACCCCATATACTCAGTTTCAACATGATTACGATCTCCGGTACACTGAAATCATCCATAGACAGTACCTACAAGGTGTCTAGGTGTTCTCCTGGACTCTTCACAACCACATCGCAATGTCCATGAATTGTGGACACAGGTCAACGGGGCATGGTCAACGATAACTCAGGTCACCATCCGTGGACTTTTTCAGTCGATCCCCCGCCGTTCTGACGAATGTATAGCCGAGTATGACGGTCATACAACCTACTGACTCAAGCCATATTGTACTGTCTTCCACCTCATCGCATCCATTCAGAAATTAAATCACTTTTTTCCCACCTACTTGTCTACATGTACGGTAAGTCTCGTCTCAATTCGTGCATTCCTTCATTATGTGCCATTTTCAATGTCAAGTAGTGTATTATTAGTAGTACAACTTAAATTATGCGTATCGGTACACTGAACATTAAAGCATAGGTAGATAACATTTTGAAAAGTTTTTAGTTTTATTTATAGTCAGAGGGGTTCGGAATGATTTAGATAGATTACATCTACTGGAAAGCATCTCTTGAGATAAAAATAATCTGTCAAGATTAAGTTTTTTTTCCGTTCCTTTCGTTCCTGTAATAGTGAAACTGTCTTTATCTTACGCCATCGGGAACACTGGTGACTCAGCAGTTACTGGTGTTGATTTTATGACGTCACGCAGACAAAATGCTCCTGCCAATGAGAGCAGTTATTTGATACTAAAACCTTTTCCTGTTGCATCGCTGGTCAGCATGCTCTTCTTCCGTGTACTGCGTAGTTCGTTAAGTTACATGTATATTTCTTTAAGTACAAATGTCCCCTGAAAAATTGTTCAGCATGTGAAGAATTTCCTTTTCCCGTAGTACAAAAAGTGGGCCAAAAAAAGGCATCCTACACTGCTGGCCACCCAAAATGCAACACCAAGAAGGAAGCATCCGATTGGTCTGAAATTCGCAGCATGCGTCACCCGCGAGAGGACATGCAAACAATTAGCATTGCTGGGCATATGCAAATCATGTGCGCCCGGCACGCCACCGAGAAACACTATAAGAAGGGTGCACAGAAGGTGAGGTGGAAGTAGTGGAAGTGTGTTGTGCTGCCGGACCTGTGCGTGGGAAGCTTCCTGATGCCTCGTCGCAGAATACGGCAGTCATTGCAGCACGTTTCGGAGTTCGACAGAGGACGATTAGTGGCTTATCGCGACAGCGGTTTATTGTACCGGGACATCGATGCCTGTGTGGAACGACATCCGGCCACAGTGAGGCGAGTATGGATTCGGTGGATGCAGGAGGGACGGGAGGACCGACGTGAGCGATTGCCGCAGCCGCGGCACACCACCGAACAAGAGGTCTGGCATGTTGTGCGGCGGGCATTGACGGCTCACACCGCCACATCACGAACGTTAGCGCAGGAATTTGGGTGTGTTGCGGAACAACCTGTGTCAGCACGTACCGTACGACGTCGTCTGCAGGAGCGGTGACTTGTCGCACCGCGCTCATTGCTCCGATTACAATTGACGTTACACCACCGGCGAGTGCGGCGACAGTGGGCCGTTGAACGCCGCACATGGACTACGGAATGGCACGACATTGTCTTCCGTAGTCTCTTGCCGCAGTGCCGCCACACGCGGATCCATGATGGTCGGATACGCGTGTGGTGGCACTGCGGCAAGAGACTGTATGACGCCTGCATTATGCATCACCATACCGGTCCGTCGCCTGGCGTTATGGTTTGGGGTGCAATTGGATATGACACCCGCACTCCTCTGGTACGCATCGCCGGTACACTCAACAACCACAGCTACATCTCCGACGTTTTGGAGCCTGTAGTCCTCCCTTACCTGCAGGACCTGCCAGCAGCCACGTTTCAACAGGACAATGCGTGCCCTCACGTGGCACGCATCATGCACCAATTCTTTACTGCCCACCAGGTGTAACTGCTGCCGTGGCCCGCCTGTTCTCCCGATATGTTGCCCATCGAACACGTCTGGTCGCTGATCGGCAACCGAGTGGCCCGGAAAGCACCACCTTGCGGCTACGCCTGATGAACTGTGGCAACGTGTGGAATCAGCCTAGACCGTCATACTCCAAGCCCACATCCAAAGCCTCTTTCGCTCAATGCCGCGGCGTGTAGCGGCCGTTATTGCCAGCCATGGAGGCCACACAAACTATTTATGTTTGCGTGTTCCGCAAGTCGCACAGGCCTGTAAGCTCAATCGTTTCATCTTTGTATCTGTTGTTGTGTGTCCAGTAAATCTGGCTTTGCTATCTCGTGTCCTTCTTGGTGTTGCATTTTGCGTGGCCAGCAGTGTATATCAGCAAGTACACGTCCTCTGGTATTCGTTGAACTGGGATCATCCTTTACTCACCAAACTGCGTAAGTTTTCTTTCCCATACTATATCTTGGATAACAAATTCCTCCTGTGTGTATCGAGAGGTACCAAGCATTCGAATCTCGGTCGAACATTGAGTTATAGATTAGACTAATATTTAAAATTTGCCTTTTGCGAGCACAAAAGTTTCCTTCTTGAACTAGAAAATAATAGATCAGTGGTCAGCAACCTATGGCACGCGTTCAATACGTGGCACACGAAGAAAGTTTTAATGCCAAACAGAAGCTATCGCTCTTTCCACGTTTATAAGTGAGTAACGGAAAAATTCTCATCGGCCGCCACCAAGAATCATTTGGCAGTTAGTCGAATGTGGGTCTGGAGAATTCGAGGCCGATGTGATGCAGTGGTATCATGTCCGGCGCGTAACTAGAGGACCCTGGGTTTGATTCCCGGTGGCGGCCTATGAGAATTTTTCCGTGACTCACTTTTAAACGTGGGAAGAGCGATGACTTTTGTTTGATGTTCCTTATTCACGTCAATTGTGAGATTTTTTTTATTGGAGGTTTAACGACCACCGTGAGTAACTCAATGGGCTATAAACAGTCGCCCGTCCCTAATTTAGGGTCACTGGTTCCAGGGCAGGGAGAGTGAGCCAGTGCCGTGAAACAAACACAACATCCATGCCTCACCGGGATTCGAACTCGGACCCCTTTCGGACGAATGATCAGAAGCCATCGCTTAGACCACTGCGCCACCGGAGCGGCTTGTGAGATGTTTAATGACGCAGGGCATCTTCCTGGCACTGAGCGTAGAAAAACAAAATAAAATTAAGCGACGGTAAATATTCATAGTTTTCATCATATCTTTTCCTTAAAGCAAACCTACTATACATATAAAATATGTTTGTTTAACTCTTTCGTTGCTGAATGGGAAGTGGACGCTCCCCACCAAATATTCTTTCTGGCTGATATTATAGCTCATCTGAGTGACCTGAATTTGCGATATCAGTGAGGAAAACCAGTTCTTTGCCTTTATGAATACTGGAAAGGATTCATCACGAAACTGAATGTATTTTGTCATGATATCACCACAGATACAATTTTACCCCAACGTATATTCCTGTTAATGTTGGCGAATTATGGAAGTACATCGATGCACTCACATAACAGTTTATAGAGCAATGTCAAGATATTTGGAAACAGACAGTTCAAAGCTTCCTTTCCTTATCACACCAAAACCAATTGATTTTTTTAACTCCCCGTTCAACCTAACCCTCTTTGAATGGATGAATGCTGATGATTTTGAAATTCAGCGTATTGAACTGAAGGCGTCAGAGTTATAGATAACGGAATTCTGAGAATTGCCGAGAAATCTTGAAGAAAATTACACAGATAGACAACTGCTATCCTATATTGCTGGACAACTCTACCTGAAAAATGCATTTGCGTGAACAAAGTTGCATTTTCGTTTCTTTCGGCTTTTGGATCTACATATACCTGTGAGTAAATGCACTCATCGTCAAAAATTTTCTTGCACCCAGAAGGAAGCAACCGACAGGAATGAAACTTGGTGAGTAGATTTGACATCTTGAGACATGCAAATGATTCAATATTACGTTTGGCCGCGCATGTGATGCCAGCAAGGACGGATCGTAGCGCTGTGCCTGACCGTCTATATAAGGTGGCACAGTTGCGTGCGTTTTCCATTCTGACTCGTGCTGTTGTATTGGTTGCATCTTTTGCAAGTGACGTATGCCTCGAAGAAAAGTTCGGAAGCAATTCGAGCAGTTGGAGGAGTTCGAGAGGGGCCACAAGGGAAGTGCGGATATCACTGTCATATATCTTTCCGTGGGGTTGCTAGATTTTATGTTAGTGTGATCATTACTTATGCTTTCAGATTTGTGTGAGTTGATTGGAGTTTGGGTAAATGACTCCGGTACGGTATTTTCTGCCACCAGACCAGCTTTTCTGCTTGTCGGTCCTGGTCGAACTTGTTCTGCTTTGTTGCTCCTCAGAGGCGTGGTGAAGGATAAGTGACTTTGATTATTGAGAGAAGAGCATTGTTTACACAATATGTACAATTTTATATCCATGTTACCCTTCAACAGGTGACACGTATGATGAGGATAAAATTCAGATGATAAAGTACCATTGTTCTTGATTTCGAGCAAACCAACATCACAGCAAGGTCAGAGTTCATTCAGTACAGTTCTGCACTACATTTGTGCATACATACGGCATTGAGAATTTATCACAATATCACCAGAATTAGTTGCTTTCAAGTATGCAGGATATCTCAGGTGGAGGATTTTCTTGGCAGGCCGCAGTCTGTCATCAGACGACTTTTAAATATTACACATTTACCCGCAGGTATTGCATTGCATATATTCCCTAGTGGCCTTAACCCGCAGGTAGGCTCCTAACATATAGCTAGTCAGCCACAGCCGATTAGCTATGTATTGTATTGCATATATTCCCAAGTGGCCTTAACCCACAGGTAGGCTCCTAACATATAGCTAGTCAGCCACAGCCGATTAGCTATGTATTGTATTGCATATATTCCCAAGTGGCCTTAACCCACAGGTAGGCTCCTAACATATAGCTAGTCAGCCACAGCCGATTAGCTATGTATTGTATTGCATATATTCCCAAGTGGCCTTAACCCACAGGTAGGCTCCTAACATATAGCTAGTCAGCCACAGCCGATTAGCTATGTATTGTATTGCATATATTCCCAAGTGGCCTTAACCCGCAGGTAGGCTCCTAACATATAGCTAGTCAGCCACAGCCGATTAGCTATATATTTTATTGCATATATTCCCTAGTGGCCTTAACCCGCAGGTAGGCTCCTAACATATAGCTAGTCAGCCACAGCCGATTAGCTATGTATTGTATTGCATATATTCCCAAGTGGCCTTAACCCACAGGTAGGCTCCTAACATATAGCTAGTCAGCCACAGCCGATTAACTATATATTTTATTGCATATATTCCCTAGTGGCCTTAACCCGCAGGTAGGCTCCTAACATATAGCTGGTCAGCCACAGCCGATTAGCTTTCGTACATCTTATGCGCTCTCATCCCTGGAGCAACGATGACAGTTAAACTCTCCTGTTTCCTATCCGATCAAGAAGTGTCCAGCACAACTTCGTTATAAATTTTTCACGCTCAAAACTGTGCAGCCCTGACCTCCTACGACCAATCACGTAAGCTCACACCTTTGGAGCAGAGCACCATGTGGTAAACATCTTACACTCCTTCGCCTGTCTCTTGCTGCCTACAACTTTCTGAGCTACGAGGAGATACCCATGTTTTGTGAACTTCTAGGTCAACGCAGAATTCACCAAGGAAAGAATTTCCTTCACCCTTCTTCTCTGTGTGGAACCCTGGCACACGATATGGCGGACTTGTCGTTTTTCATCGCACAGGACAAAAATGGCGTCCCGTCTCCTATTTCGAATTTTTTCCATTTTTCCTGTCCTAAATATTTTCACCTAATTTTCACATCATCACAATCACCATAGCACGCGGTTGACGGCAGTGGGTAGAACAAGGCACGCAGCAGCGACAGGAAGGATCTGGGAGACCTAGAAGAGCCATGGATAGAGAGAGGACCGACGGGTTGTCCAATATGCGCGGAGTGCCCCCAACATCCATGATTGCGGATATTCAACGAGCAGTGCTGCCCTCCACGCATCGTCCAATTGGTGCCAGCACTATTGGTAGACGGCTGAACGACGTAAGACCACACGCACACAAACCGTTACGACGACTGCCCTTAACACCATTGCATCGTCGCCAAAGACTGCGATGGTGTCGTGCCAGACTCTCATGGAGCCACTCAGAATGGCAGCGGGTGATCTTCAGTGACGAGTCCCGCTTTTGTCTTGGAGGAGACGACCAACGAATACGTGTGCGGAAGAACCGTGATCAGTGCCAAGATATACAGTTTGCTACCAAGCGCCAAAATTCCCGAAGGCTTAGTGTCATGGTGTTGCCTACGATGCCAGATCGCCTTTGGTGTTCATCACAGGCACCTTGACAGCCCAACGCTACGTTTATGATGTCCTGCAACCGTTGGCCCTACCTTTTCTGAACGCTCACTCCGGTGCAATTTTTCAACAGGACAATGCTCGTCCGCATGATGCTGCTGTCTCGAGAGCTTGCCTTCAAAGCACTGACACTCTGCCATGGCCATCCGCATTGCCAAACATATCGCCGATTCAAAATGTGCGGGATGCCAATGGACGCGCTATCCACATCCCACTTCTGCAGCACAATCTGCATGAACTGCGTGAGAAGATTCAAGCTGCATGGAATGGCTTATCGCAAGACCCCATTAGGAACCTGTACAACTCCATGCCGAGACGCCTGGCATGCTGTGTGGGCAAACATGGCGACCCGACGCCATACTGAGAGACACAACTTATTGGCATGTAGCTCAAAAAAGATTGGCCATATCAGTCTCAATGTTTAATCACTTACTGTTCCTGGTAACCTTTACCTTCCTCCCGAATAGCATTGCAATCCGACATGTCTTTCTGTGTGCAACTATTTTTTGACGATGAGTGTATTTTCACACATGAAGATAGTTTCAGAATCCACGTGTACAAGCCGCGTGACAATTACACATTCATAACCCGTGTGAAACTTAAACTTATGAAACGTACTCCTATCACAGAGGAACTAAGAAAGCAAGGCGAGGACAAGAATTACACTACGATGTTTGTGATAATGAGAGCACTGAGTTCAGGTGTTTTGCCTTTCAGGTCCATTTGCGGCTGGTTTTTAGGATGCATACCCTTATTGAAAGTTTCTATGTCAAACTCTCTTGACTTTAGAACCTTTGTTAACAAAACTGTGAGCCAAGATATTTACATCTCCGTAGTTTACGGGTTACCATACATTGAACACAAAAAGGAACGCCGTTCAGTATCTTCTTACTACCGCTGTCTGTTTGTCTATCCCTCTTCGCGAACCACTCGTGCGTCCACTACCTTGACAGTTCGTCAACGAATGTCGCTTAGCACCGTCTTCATGCATGTTGAAAGCTAAATGAATTTATCTATGCAAGTAAAGACAACTCTTTTCGAAAAGTACAACACAACATGGCTTCCTTTAGAACAGTCTTCCAAAGATGGTGAGCAGTCTTTCAAAGAACAATGTGTTTCCCATACAATGGGCATTACTATTGTGACTTAAACATACACAGGTAAAAATATATCTTATGACTGTAACCCAAATTTGAATGATGTATTGGGTTGTCGGAAAAGTCATGACGTATTTAGCCATGTTTTGCAAAGGTCATTTATTGATAGAAAGAACAAAGATCAATCAATGATATAATGCCCGTTTTGTTCGATAACCTTTTGCCATCTTTCAGTGAGCTGCAGAATTCCTCGTTCATAGAAGGACCTGTCTTTCGTGGCGAAAAACTGTACAAGGTGCTGATTTACAGCCTCATCTGAATTGAACGTTATACCACAGAAGGAATGTTTAAGAGGGCGAAACAAGTGGATGTCTGACGGCGCAAGGTCAGGTGAGTATGCTGGGTGTGGCAACACATCCCACCCAAGCTCCAATAATTTTTGGCTGGCGATCAAACGTGTGTGTGGTCTCGCGTTGTTGTGATGGAACACAACACCTTTACGATGAACGAGCTCTGGACGTTTCTGGATGATGGCTTCGTTCAAACTGTCCAATTGCCGACAGTACACATCCGAATTGATTGTTTGGTTCCGTGGTAGGAGCTCGAAAAACACGACACCTTTAAAATTCCACCACACTGAGACCAGAACCTTCCGCTGATGAATGTCTGCTTTGGATGTCTTTGAGGCGAAGCAGCACGTCGGGACCAAGACCGTTTGCGCAGCACATTGTTGTACACAATCCACTTTTCGTCACCAGTTATCAGTCGCTTCAAAAAAAGACCGTTTTCCTCACGTTTAATGACCATATCGCAGATGTTTATACGCGCCGTCAATTGAGCTTCTTTGAGTTCATGAGGAACCCACACATCGAGCTTGCTTACCTATCCCAGCTTCTCCAGGTGGTCGTGAACGCTTGAATGATGGATGTGCAATGTGCCTGCAATCTCTCATGTCGTGTAACGTGGGTTTGACTCGATCAATGCCTTGATTTGGTCATCATCAACCTCGGTGGGCCTCCCGGACCGAGGAGCATCGTTGAGGTAAAAATCATCAGCACGGAATTTTGCGAACCACCGCTGGCACTGACGTTCTTGTAGAGCATTATCACCGTACACTTAACGCAACTTTTCACAAGCTTGATGCGCATTCTTCCCATTACGGAAGTGAAACAGTAAAATATGGCGAAAATACACAGTTTGGTATTCCATCTTCAACCTGATGTCAAATCAAACGAATCGCTCACTATTCCTTTTAGACTGCAGCTAGAACTGGCACCTGTCGAATACCATAGCGATAACAGAGCTGGGCATGTCCCTAGTACTTCCAAAACCGCCCAACGCCGCCCCGGTGGCGCAGTGGTCTAAGCGATGGCCTCTGATCATTCGTCCGTAAGGGGTCCGGGTTCGAATCCCGGTGAGGCATGGATGTTGTGTTTGTCTTACGGCACTGGTTTTCTTCCTTCCCTGGAACCAGTGACCCAAAATTAGGGACGGGCGACTGCTTATAGCCCATTGAGTTGCTCACGGTGGTCGTTAAACCTCCAAAAAAAAGAAAAAGAAAAAAAAACCGCCCACCGCCATCGGGTGCCAAAATATGTCATGACTTTTCCGACAACCCTATAGTATGACGAAGTAAATTTCTCCATCATTTTTATGCCAGGGGAGGGATTCAAAACCACAACTCTCGGCTCCGAGTGCTATCCACTATAATACACTGGCATATGCCCTCAATGCTATCTGCCTTTATCTCATGTGTGTCCTGTGGGGCAGGAACATCACAATATGAACTAAACGCAATACCATTTAAGTATAAAATGAGGTTCCTTCCATTTGTATCAGGCGAAATCGCGAATTGAATCCAATGACGCCCTAAACCAAGAAGCTTTTAGTTGGACCAAGGTGCCGTTCACCACGTTGTCTTCGAACAGGTATGCGACCATCATGGTGCATCAAGTTGAATCGTGACTCGTCAGAAAGAACAACTTGTTACCAATCAACGCTCCAATTTCTGTGTTCAAGACCCCATTACATCCTAAGACGTCTGTGGTTGAGGGTGAAAGAAATGCGCAGCAATGAGCTGATAGCGACCAGTGTTCTTTCAATCAGATGACGTCAAGTTCTTGGATGGCAAAGCCTGGTATGTGACAGTGCTCCACTGCTGCTCTAACACCGTAGATGTCGCTGTGCTATGGGCCACTACCATGCGATAAAGATGTCTGTCATCCCGTACAGTGGTGCGATTTTGCGGTCCATTTCCCGAAGTTTTGTGAATCCGAGCTTCATCTGTCCACTAACGCCACTTTCGCATCACTGTACTGGCGTTTCTTTCCGTACGAGTGGCAGTTTCGCGGTAGAAAAAATCCAGCTTCTCTCATCCCAACAATCCTTCCTCGCTCAAAGGCAGTCAGGTTTTTAAAATGCGACCTTCTTGGGCGACGGGGCATAGAGAGACACAAGAAACACCCTCTCAGTTCCGGCTTCTTTACAGCTCCGTCACAGCATCTTACTTGTAATAGGGGCAAAATCATTGTCTACGACAGCGGTGACGAAGCTGTAAAGAAGCCGGAACTGTGAGTCAGCGTCTTACTTGTAATAGCGGCAAAATCATTGTTTACGACAGCGGTGACGAAGCTGTAAAGAAGCCGGAACTGTGGGTCAGCGTCTTACTTGTAATAGTGGCAAAATCATTGTTTACGACAGCGGTGACGAAGCTGTAAAAAAGCCGGAAATGTGAGTCAGCGTCTTACTTGTAATAGTCGCAAAATCATTGTTTACGACAGCGGTGATGAAGCTGTAAAGAAGCCGGAACTGTGAGGCAGCGTCTTACTTGTAATAATGGCAAAATCATTGTTTACGACAGCGGTGACGAAGCTGTAAAGAAGTCGGAACTGTGAGTCAGCGTCTTACTTGTAATAGTGGCAAAATCATTGTTTACGACAGCGGTGACGAAGCTGTAAAGAAGCCGGAACTGTGGGTCAGCGCCTTACTTGTAATAGAGGCAAAATTATTGTTTACGACAGCGGTGACGAAGCTGTAAAGAAGCCGAAACTGTGAGTCAGCGTCTTACTTGTAATAGTGGCAAATTCATTGTTTACGTCGGCAGTGGCGAAGTTGTAAAGAAGCCGGAATGCGAGTCAGCGTCTTACTTGTAATAGTGGCAAAATCATTGTTTACGACAGCGGTGACGGACCAGTAATGGTACGGCGACTCACTGTCCCGCTTATAACAGTAAACAAGTTTTAATGAGAAACTACTAACACCGTTAATCTTGCATTTAAGTAAAATTTTAATCCCTGAGTTGACCTGAAATTTGACCCTGCATATCAAAAATATATACATATAACTGTGAGGCATGAAACAGAAAATTATAGTACATATTCCGGCTTCCTTAACTGCGTTCTGTTCCTTTGTTTCCCTACGTGTGGTCTTTTTGGCAGCGGAACCAAAGCCAGCGTTTAAGTTCAACTCCAGATAATTAAAAAGTTAACAACGAGTAAAGGTGGGGTGCTCTTAAGAGATCTGAATAGAAAAAGAAGAAAAGATGGCAACGAATTTTTGGTTGTGATGAGCACGTCTTTTGAATTCTTTTCGAATCAAATAAAATGTATCAAAGTTATTCAAATTGAATGCAGCCAGATAGAAAAAAATCAATCGGATTTCTACAATCGATAAAACATCCAGAACTACTAGAAACACCTACTTATTTTGACCAGCCGCGGCTAAAAAGTTTGTTACGAAAATTAAGAAACGACACAGAAAAGTTTTCTCATAACAGTCGGAGGTATCAGAGACAAAGCGATTTTCAAATCAAACAGTTAAAAGAAGAAACATAGGAGGAAAAATGATATAACTCTACACCTTCTAGCGGAAGAATTTTGCATAATGGAAAATTTTAAAATACGCGATAATGATTCCTCATGGCGAAAGCTATGCTAAGGAAAAAACAACTTTTCAAATACGTATCCCAGAATCAGATATAACGAGATAAATGTTTTTGACTTTTAACCCCCCCCCCTTGCGGGAAAGCTGTGTATTTTTTAAAAAACATAATGCCTCCCATCTTTATTGTAGGGAATGGCATACAGTATAAAAAGAAATTTATCTACAGGGCTTTCAGAAGCGGAGATACAGCTGGAAACAGAAGTACACAAATACCACCTAGCGACAGAACTGTGAACTACAAAACTCCTCAAGTACAAATCTAAAGCATTCCACAAAGTAAACGGTATCCGGTGATAAAACAATTTTTAATCGCACATTTTCAAGCAAAGAGATTCAGAAAAACAGATTAAACCTTTACGCCCCAGCGGCGTAAATATGGAAATAAAATTAAAAAAAAAAGAGTTTTCATAGTTAGAAGTATCTGATCGAAAAAGAATATTTTCAATCGGATATTTAGTCCGATTGAAACGTGATCTCACGCCCTCTAATGGCACACTTGTGCGTTAAGAAACATTTGAAATTATATGAAAAACGTTACTCACTGGAAACGTTCTCCAACAAAGAATGAATGTTTCAAATCAGACACTTAGAAGCAAAGTTATCGATAAACACAAGATAAACATCTACGTTCCCTGGAGGAAAAACTATGAACTATTTTAAGCAAGAGGTATTTGTTCTCAAGAAGTTTTATAAGGTGAGCGGTATCAGACCAAAAAAGAAATTTTTCAATCGAGTTTTCAAAAGCTCAGATTTTTCTGCAAATACATCAGAAGCAGAAATAAACACTTAAGCCCGCCTGGTGGCTAATTTATTCTTTACCAAAAATTAGATATTATACGCAAAACATTTTCCATCAGGAGCTGTATCCGATACAGGAAAAATGTTTCAAATCGGACTTTTAAAAGCAGATTAATCAGGGAAAATGCAATTTACCTTTACGCCCCCTAGCGAAAAATCTATGCATTACTTAAAAAAGAGACTGTACCTAAAATAGCCTTCAATATAAATTGCATCGGAAGAAGAAAGAATTTTTCAATTGGATATTTAGAAGCAAATATATGGGATAAAATGCATCTTGAATTCGATATCATCTGCATTTACGCTCCCTAGCGGCATTTTAAATAAACGGAATGTAATTCTCACTTTTAAAGCTTTCCAATGCAAAAATAATTTTTCAAATCGGACTAATAGTTCCAGAGATATAGTCTTCACAGACGGAGGGATGGGCGGACAAAGTGATAACATAAGCAAGATCTTTTTTGTACAAAAGACGTACTAAAAAATCACTGTTACAATTGCCTCTCTTTGAATGAATTGTTTACGAGGAAAAACCAAAAAAAAAAAAACCTATCTCAAGCGTGGGAAAAATGGGTTTCTGAAAGGAAGCTCACATCACTAACGACTTCCATGATATTTCAACAGAAAAGGAGACAGATAGTCTTGTTATGCTGAAATGGTAACCGAAACTATGACGTAATAGTGATTTTGGACTCCAAGCATTCCTCAGACACGGGAAAATTTCGACCCATCTCTAATAAGTAGTCGCTCCCATTTGTTTGCTCCGGGTAGTCAATAACATACGTCTCTGACTAATCGGCCACCTGACTGGCAAAAAGGAGGTTAAAAGGTGTTTGTTCTAGATGTCAATGTTTTAGTGTTTTGCTAAGAAAGATTCATAACCCGCAAATCTTCTTCTATTTCGCAGGATAGAAGAAAATTTGCGGGTAATGAGAAGTCCTTGTGACTTCTTAACGTTCGCTTAGGAAACATGAAATTTTCTGCCACCTCTTAATATTAGTGTGTTCTCTAATAAGGATACGATGAAATACTTGAATAGGTAAAATGTATTTTTTCTTTTTAATTTCAACTTTAAACTCGTACTCCAATCATTTCCACGTATTAGCAATTAGGCAAGGTAGAACGTGAACGTCTAGTGCCATTAGCTAATACAGCCGTCATGTTGATAACATTTTGACCACTGCTTTTTAGTTTGGCTTTTCAATGGGGATTTCCCATGAATGGGCAGTATCTTTGTGGGCATATTCTGTGCTTATCAATGAAATATATATACAGGGTGATTCACAAAGCAGTATACAGTTTCCAGATGCTGTAAAACAGTAAAATTTGAAAACACGGACCACAACTGCGAACCGTTAGGTACATGTACTCATAAAGTTTGTGTCTCGCTACTGAGAGAAGTGACGTAGGCGATAGCGCGCGTCACGTGACTAGTCAGTCAAAATGGCAGCGTCTGCAGTGGAGAAGGCGTTTTGTGTTCATGAATTGAGCAAAACGGAATCTGTAACTGTTGTGCAACGGCATTTTCGATCACGATTCGGAAAAGAACCTCCAACCTGAAAACCTATCTACAATTGGCATAAAAATTTTGAAACTACAGGCTGCTTGTGAAAACTTAAAAGTTCTGGACGATCGCGTTTGGGTGGAAATGTATTACCGGCTCGATGTGTGTCGTTTGACTAAGGGTGCTCACACAGAACATCTGTGACTGCCTCTAAAAATACTTGAAACATTCTCCTACAATTCTGTTACAGGTAACATAAAATACCTTACCTTGTTCTTTTTTTATAGTGCGTTGAAACTGTATAATTCTTTATGAATCACCCTGTATATAAATGAAATATATATGTTACCGTTAAAGTGTATAATTCAGTTATTTCATAGAATACCTAGTTATTTCAGGAAATAACTGATCAAGTTAAGTAAAGCGTGTAATAAATTAATAATTCCACACTTTAACTAGTTATTCTATGAAATAACTAGGTATTCTATAAATTAACTAATGATAGACAGTTAAAGTGTAAAATAAACAATTTGTCTGAATTATACAGCAAAGAAAATGTTATTTATATAAAGACGCAATAAAATCATTTGTTACAACAGGGATTACTAAAATGGCATTTGGAATTGCATAGAACAATATTTCTAAAACAAATAAATTTTTTGTTGACACACTGCGTTTTACATGAACATTTTTTAAATCCCACACTGGTACCTAAACTTTGAGCTGTAGCAACCGACAGGAGCGATTTCTCTATATCCGGCACTTCTTTGATCTGAATTAGTTTTTGTTAACAGACGCTCTAATATTCGGCTACAGTAATCTCGATATATTAAGTTCAGCAAATTATCATTAATTACAGAAATATTGCGTGTAAATGAAAGTAATACTTTCCATATTCTTAAAGGAAACATAAAAGTTAATATCATTATTATTATATAACACTTTATTGTGGGTTGAAAATGGTGTGCTATTTCTGACCAGTGGTTCTCACTTTACAGCCTTTTGAATTTGGGATTTATTTACTCGGTTATTTTACACTTTAACGGAGTGTAGATCGTTATTCTATGAAATAACTAGTTAAACCATAGAATACAAGTGAGTTTTGCGCTTTAACTGACTTGATCAGTTATTTCATGAAATAACTAGGCATTCTATGAAATAACGGATTTCATACTTTAACGATAACATATATATACACTGGCGAAAAGTGAAAAAAGAACACCAAGAAGGAGACGTCTGGTACCAACGAAATTTATACAGCATAATAACGGAACACAGAGGATAACGTGATCAAAACATTATGGCAAAATACAGCTGTATTTGCTGGTAAACTGAAAAATAACATTTCCATGTAACATGGTTAGTACGAGGTTGAACCGCCCTGAACTGCGTCACACTGTGCAATTCTGGCATGGAGTCTGTCGTACAGATGTTGGGTGTAAGTTTGGGGTATTGAGTTCCAAGCATCCTCAACCTGGACGCGTAAATCGGGGATAGTCGTGGCTGGCCGTGGAGACCGGACAATTCGTTGTCCCATAAAATCCCACACGTGCTCAATGGGGAACAAATCCGGTGAACGTGCAGGCCATGGAAGTCGTCTGACACCCTGAAGTGCATGTTGCGTTGCATGTGTCGCATGTGGGCGTGCGTTATCTTGCTGGAAAACACCACGATGGGACCGACCTTACAAATGGCACAACAACGGGCTGAATTATGTTGTTGATGTGGGAGGTGCTGTTTAACGTACCCGGTACAAACACTAGTTGTGTACGGGAGTGATAGCTGATCGCTCCCCACACCAGGAGACCAGGTGTAGGCCCTGCGTGTCGCTGGCGGATGCAAGAAGGGTGGAGAAGCTCCCCTGTGCGTGTGCGAACACGCATACGGCCATCGGAGGCTCCCAAGCAGAATCTGCTTTCATCGCTGAATACGACAGATCGCCATTGCGTTCCAGTGCAGACGTTGGCGACACCACTGCAGCCGTTCCTGACGGTGGACTGGAGTCAGAGGTACACATGCCAGAGGCACACGAGCACGTAGTCCTGCATCCAGTAGACGGTTGCGGATTGTTCGCACAGTCACCTCAGGTGCAACGGCAGCTCGGATTTGCGTCGCAGTGGATGTTCTGCTTGACAACGCCGCTCTTCTTATGTGTCGATCGGTCCGCTCATCAGTCCGTTTGTGACTCCTGGTTCCATGTGTTCTCGTGTGGGAATGTTCCTCGAACCATCTATGCCACCATCGTACCACCACCGATACTTCCCGTCCAATTCGCCCCGCAACAAGACGATACGACCACTCGGCCTCGCGGAGTCCGACTAGACGACCTCGCTCAAAGTCCGATAACTGCTGAAATCGTACACGTCTTCATGTCCTGGCATTGCAGCTTCTTCAGGGTCTTCGCACGTGTCCGTACGCCGACGACTGATTACATTCACTTCGCTGTACTTCTTAAATACCACCGATGATAATTTACATATTATGCCTACGCAAACTCGACCCCATTAACATATGTAAAATTCACGATCGTCCGCCAATTCCTTCTTGGTGTTCTTTTTTCACTTTCCGGCAGTGTATATATTTCTGCGGAGCGTGTTCTTGTATGCAGGGTTGCTGTTGAGTAGCTTCTCCTGCTCACCTACAAAAGTTTTGTGGCCGGCGGGAGGTTTGACAGCCATTTTATCTTGTCTGCCGTCTCTTTGTTCAGCAGTTTCGCAGGTCAGTCATTTCCTTTTTTCTTTTTATAGACTTTTGGAATTTTTTTCGCGTTTTAGTGCTTGCTGACATTCGTTTATATTCCGTTTTGTCTTATCAAAAACTGGCGTAGTTTTCTCTTGCCTTTGGCTTCGTTTTTTACGCTTTCCAACCGTAGGTTGAAGAAGCGTATATGCTCCAGCTTTGTCCGTCCGTCTGTCGGCACGATAACTCCTGAAAAAATGGTTCGACTTCGTTCGATGGAATTTTAGTATGTTTTAGGGGATCACCTGGGGACAAACCCTATTGAAAATGGACGAAATGGGGTCACGGGTCACGGCATAAGAGCGGGATCCATTCCATTGCATTTATGCATCATAACTTGCGTAAAAATGGTTCGATTTCGATGAAATTTTACTATGTGGTAAGGGACCACCTGGGGACGAACCCTATTGAAAATGGGCGAAATGGGGTCAAAGGTCAGGACATAGGATCGGGATCCATTCCATCGCCCTTATCCCATACTATTAAAAAAGCAATTCTTGTATGTATGTAATTTTTATTTTGAAAACGGTTCTAAGGATTTTGATGAAAGTCGTTAACCTACCGTTTTCTGGTACTAGAAATCGATTTAGCTTGATCTTGACTTTAGAAAAATCCGTTTAGTGGGTTAAATAACCAACCTGAATTACCACGTTTTTACTGTCATGGCGTCGTCCCATTAATGTTGCCCATGCTTAGAAATATTATGACGTCACAATCTCGCGCTTGAGATGTTGGCGCGCGGTCACACCATCTGTCTCATTACGTCACGCGTTGTGTGTGGATCCCATTAAAGTTTTATGACGTCACACTCTTTCGAGCAGATGGTCGATCTTCCCATCTGCCTCAGTACGTCACGCGTTGTGTGCGTATGTCCGGCCGCACGATAACTCGCGTAAAAATCGTTTAAATTCGATGAACTTTTAGTATGTGGAAGAGGATCACCTGGGAAGGAACCCCACTGAGAGTGAACGACATGGGGTCAAATGTTAGGACATAGAAGCGGGATCCATTCCACTGCTCTTATGCGTCATAACTAACGTAAAAAAGGTTCGATTTCGATTAAATTTTAGTAAGTGGTAGGGGACCACCTGGGAACAAACCCTATTGAAAATGGGCGGAATGGGGTCAATGGTCAGGCCATCGCAGCGAAATCACTTCCATCACCATTATGCGTCATAACGTACGTAAAAATTCTTCGCTTTGGATGAAATGCTAGTATGTTGTAGGAGTCTACCTATAAAATGAGCGAAATGGTGTCAACGAATCCTATTGAAAATGGGCGAAATGGGGTCAAAGGTTAGGACACAGGAGCGGAATCTAGTCCATAGCCCTTATGCATCATAACTTACGTAAAATTGCTTCCATTACGACAAAACTTTATCATGTTATTTCGGAGGTATACTGAACCGGTTCTGTAGAATATCATCGAAATGGGATCAAAGGTCAGGCACAGGACCGAGATTTATTCCACAGCCATTATCCTCATAACTTGAGTGATAACTTGAGTAATGATTTCTGGTATGTTGGAAAGCGTTTTATAATCAACGCATCGCATGATTTTACTAACTTGTAATTTTTTGGCCTTGTTTTCACGTTGTGCTCTGTTCAGGTTACATACTTCGAGGTTTGGGCCTCGTGGCTCTGCTTCCCTTTCGTTCGTAATACGAAGGCACACCTACTGTATTTGTACTTTCTTGTAAAGCATTCTTATAATAGTGTGTACATATCGCAACTTTTCTTTTTTCCTTTTTTAAGTAACTTTCCTTGTTTTGTATTACGTTTCTTTTGTCTAACGTCTTGCTGAGTATCACGGCAAATGTCTATAAAATAAATTTTTGTTGTTCGTTTCCTCGAATTTTGGTCACTATTTGTTGGCACAGGCCTAGGTTTTTTCTTTTGCCTCTTGGCTTTGCAATTTTTTTTTTTTTTGGTTGGAGGTTTAACGACCACCGTGAGCAACTCAATGGGCTATAAGCAGTCGCCCGTTCCTAATTTAGGTACACTAGTTCCAGGGAAGGGAGAGAGCCAGTGCCGTAATACAAACGCAACATCCATGTCTCACGGGATCCGAAGCCGGACCCCTTTTGGACGAATAATCCGATGCCATCTTTTCTTTTTATTTTATCTTTTACCTTGCTTCCTTCTAGAGTTTTAGCTCTGGTTGCATGCCTCGTGTTTTGAGCCACGTGACGCTGCTGTCTCATTTTCTGGAACTTGTGCCTTCAAGTAAAGCCTCTTTACATTGTTGAGTACATATTAAAAAAAAATTTCATGTTAAGTCTTTTTCCGAGTTAAGCTTTTTTACATTACTGTATACTTTTTGAAAATCTTTCTTTTGGGTTTTTTTCCAGGTTTTGTATTACGCTTCAATTGTCTAATTCCTCCAAAAAAAACAAAAATAAAAAAATAAACTGTCTGGCTCTAGTTTATTTTTTTATTTTTTTTTTATGCTTATGGGCTCTGTACTGGGTTTTCCTTGATTTGTGAACGACGAATCGTTGTGGGTTTGGCCATGTATATCATAAATGTATTGCTACATTTATTCTTAATTTTTACGTTTCCGTGGCTTAGAAGGTGTTTTTGATGACATTTACCGAAAATACATTTATGACATAGCAAAAACCCATATTCAACTAGGTCTTTGTAGAGATGAGTTAATGATGTGTTTTGCTGGTCCTTGATAAAGCCAAAGCTCAACAAACTTCTGCATTCTTGCATGTTTTTCCCTGCTCGTTTGCATTGGTGTTTTTTCCTCCTGTTTTCGGCTGCTGTTGAAATTGCTTCTTCTTGTAGTAGGTATATATGTATATATATTATATACACTGAAGAGAAATTGAATTAGAGACAGCTGACTTTATGCAAATGAGGCGCTCTGGACGGCCCTGTAAACGGAAACGACATGGCGTATGCAGCGATCCGACAATATAAGGAGTGATGCGACGGGAATCAGTAGGGGTCAGACGCAGTATGGGTTAGAAGAAGGATCTAATCGCACTTGATCGTGGGCAAATTGTCGGCGCCCGACGAATGGGTCACTCCATCTCGGCTGTGCAGGCACTGGGATTTTCACGAGCCACAGTGTCACGGGTGCACCGTCAGTACATCGAATCAGGTAAATCCATCCCTGCAAGGGCCAACTGCAGTGGACATCAGCGTGTGGATGAGTGGGGCCATCGTCGGCTAGCTCGCATTGTAACAGCGGATAGACGGGCCACAGTGCAAGAAGTCACTCGGCAATTTAACGCTGGTGCACAAAACTGTGTAGGCAGCCACACCATCCAGAACCATCTCCTCGCTATGGGGCACAGACGTCATCGTCCCATGAGGGTACCGCTGCTGACCGGACATCACAGGGTGCAAAGATTAGCGTGGGCGCGGAAACATCGCCACTGGACCCTAGACATGTGGGGAAATGTTGCCTGGACTGATGTGTCGAGATTCACGTTGGTACATGCGGATGGCAGGATACGAGTACGGCGCAAACCGCATGAAGCGATGGATCCTCCTTGCCAGCAGGGTACTCTTCAAGCTGGTGGGGGTGGCATTCTCGTCTGGGGAGTGTTTTCGTGGACGGAAATGGGACCCCTGGTACGTTTGACATCGTCCCTCACAGGTCAACGTTACCGGGATATCCTGGGCGACCATTTGCTCCCGTTTGTGCGTCTTTAACATCTCACTGGGGACCTCATCCTGCAACAAGGCTATGCACCGTGCCATCGCTCCCAAATTGTATCCGAATGGTTGGATGAACACTCCACCGACGTGACCTCGCTTCTTTGGCCAGCTAGGTCACCTGACCTCAATCCCATCGGGCACATCTGCGATACCATCGAGAGAGACGTTCGAGGCTCTGACCCCCTCCATAAAGTATTCGTGAACTGTGGGAGCTTGTTCAGGGGTCGTGGATCCGTATGGCTTCCCAACGCTTCCGGTGTCTTGTCGAGTCCATGCCGCGACGAATCGCTGCCGTCATCAGGGCGAAAGGTGGTGCTACACGTTACTAGACAGGTATCTCTAATTCAATTGCTCTTCAGTGTATATATGATGTACAATGCTTTTACAAGAAACGAAGATTTATCAATTAATGGAGAAAAGCATGAGACAACCGATTCCAACATTTTTCTTGGGCAGCAGATATCAAGTGAGGGTCACATTGATGAAGAAATTAATCGGCGTATAAAACTTGGATGGAGAGCTTTTGGAAGAAACAGTACAACTTTTAAGAGCAGTATGCCATTATGTCTCAAAATAAAAGTGTTTAATCAATGCATCCTGCCAGTGTTTACGTATGAAGCAGAGACGTGGACCTTAACTAAGAAAGACACACAAAGATTGCAGACAACTCAAATAACCATGGAGTGATGCATGCTTGGCGTAACTAGGAAAGATAAGAAGAGGAACTTGTTGATAAGTAAAATGACAGGAGTGGACGACATCATGACCAGAGTAAAATCACTGAAATGGCAATGGGCTGGACATGTTGCCAGAAGAACAGACCACGGATGGACAACCAAAATTTTAGACTGGATTCCGAGGGACAGGAAAAGACCCGTAAGAAGAGCACATGGGAGATGGGTGGATGAAATTCGAAAGTATGCTGGAGTGACATGGAGGTGACAGGCCCAAGGCAGACAATTGTAGAAGAAATTTGGGGAGACCTTCATCCAGCAGTGGATTGATAATGGTTGATGATG
The DNA here is from genome assembly GCA_039090855.1 of Macrothele yani. Taxonomy (NCBI): domain Eukaryota; kingdom Metazoa; phylum Arthropoda; class Arachnida; order Araneae; family Macrothelidae; genus Macrothele; species Macrothele yani. Next base: position 47,914,236 of record CM076990.1, read on the forward strand.
ATTTATATATATATATATATATATATCATCATTATTCTCAACCATTATCAATCCACTGCTGGACGAAGGTCTCCCCAAGTTTCTTCTACAACGGTCTGTCTTGTGCCAGTCTCTTCCATGTTAATCCCCCATACTTTCAAATTTCATCCGCCCATCATCCATGGGTTCTTCTTCTGGGTCTTTTCCTGTCCCTTGGAATCCAGTCTAAAATTTCAGCTGTCCATCGATGGTCTGTCCTTCTGGCAGTATGTCCAGCCCATTGCCATTTCAGGGATTTAACTCTGATCATGATGTCTTCCACTCTTGTCATTTTTCTGATCCACGAGTTCCTCTTCTTATCTCTCCTGGTTACACCAAGCATGCACCTCTCCATGGCTCTTTGAGCTGTCTGCAGCCTTTGTATGTCTCTTTTAGTTAAGGTCCACGTCTCTGCACCATACGTAAGCACTGGAAGGATGCATTGATCAAACACTTTTCTTTTAAGACATAATGGCATTTTGCTCTTGAAAATTATTCTGTTTCTTCCAAACGCTCTCCAGGCAAGTTTTGTACGCTGATTAAGTTCTTCATCAATGTGACCCTCACTTGATATCTGCTGTCCAAGATAAACGTACGTGTCTGTTATCTCCAGCTTTTCTCCGTCAATCGATAAATCTTCATTTCTTGGAAAAGCATTGTACATCACTTTCGTCTTCTGAAAGTTCATTTTTAATTCCACTTCTTTACTCTTGTCACCAAGTTCCTGGATCATACTCTGCAGCTTTGATGGGGTAGTTGCAAAAATGACTACGTCATTAGTAAAACGAAGGTGAGTTAGATAATCTCCATTAAACTTTATCCCTTTGTTTTCCCAGTTCAATGATTGAAAGACATTTTCCAATGTGACATTAAAAAGTTGGGGAGTATAGTGTTACCTTGTCTCACTCCCTTTCCAATTTTTATGGGTGCTGTATTCTCAAATAGCCGAATCTTTGCACGTGCGTTTTCATAGATGTTATTAATAATATTAATATATACATCTTCAATACCGCAGGATTTCAAAGTCATTGTAACTGCTGTTGGTTTCACCGAATCAAAGGCCTTTCATAGTCGATAAAAGCCATGCATAGTGGAAGTTCATATTCCCTCGTTCTTTCAATTAGTTCCCGCAGTACGTGGATATGATCTATAGTGCTGAAGCCATTCCTGAATCCAGCTTGTTCTCTCGGTTGAGCCATGTCCATTGTCACCTTCAAGCGGTGTGAAGGAACTTATGTGAAAATTTTATAAACCACTGATAGGAGGCTGATAGGTCTGTAGTTCCTGAGATTCTGAATGTCACTTTTTTTATGTAGCAGGATCATTGTAGCGTTGTTCCAATTATCAGAAATCTTCCCTTCATTAAGTCATCGAGTGAAAACTTGGGCGAGTACTGTTATAATTTCTCTACTTGCTTCTTGTATGATGTCTACAGTAATTCCATCTTCTCCTGGAGCTTTCCCCCGTTTCATGTATATATATATATATATATATAAGCACCCAGATCTGTCTGTCTCTCTGGAACGCTTGACGTCACGGCAACATCTGCATTGTTGCGCCATCACTTATCGAACATTTCGTGTGTGCTCTCGCGATGTCAGAATGATCGCCTATTATGTAATAGCACGCGATCACTTTTAGATGTCAAGGCGATCGCGTGCTAATTTAAAACCATTGGATTATTAATTACTCGAGTTCTATTTTTCCGATCTACAAAATTCGAATTGAATTTTTAATAGAAATCTGGAAGATGTGAATCCGTTAATTGGTGTAAATATGACATGGATATTAAGTCAGATAACATCCGAAAACTTTAAAGTTTCGTCGTCCTGGAGCGGAAAATCGAATCTGCGTCTCTCAGATAGCGCCAGGGTATGCTAACCACTGCCCCACCCAGAATGACCACGTTTCGAATTTCCGATTAATTTGAATATAACCATCCCAGGATTCGCTAGTCAAAGCAACCGGCATTCATATACAGCGAATCTGGAGGTTTAGAATTCATTCCGGTGATTGCCCGGTGGCGCAAAATATCGATGAATGAAATACGGGGTTACACCATTGTACAATACAAATATGACATGGATTTTAAGTCAGATAATAGATAATCCGAAAACTTGAAAAATTTTCGTCGACCTGGAGCGGTTTTCAAGTTTTGGGATATCATCTGACTTAACATTCATGTCCTATTTACACCAATAAACGGATTCACATCTTCCAGATTTGTATTGTACAATGGTGTAATCCCGTATGTCATTCATTGAATTCTTAATATCGCAGCAAGTTCAGCTTGCACGAGATGCCAGTGAGATGTTAAGGTGATCGCGTGCTGATTTAAAAACATTGGATTATCAATGTGACTCGAGTTCTATTTATCCGATTTACAAAATTCGAATTGATATCTTAATATCACGGTAAGTTGTGTTTGTATATTAATTTAATTTAGCACAATTCGAATATTAATTTGTAAGCTTTAATTATTTTTTACTTTTTTAATTTAACTAGCTTTCCGAGTTTAGTGCTGATTACATTATATTATACATTTTGCAAAATATCGATCTGTCTAAACGCTCAAACCTACAATAAAAACTGAAATCTTGCGATGTCAAAGTGAGCAAGATTGCATCTAAAAGCAGATGTCGGCGCGGCCCAATAGCACATTGTCGAGAATTCAGATAGTTCCTATTTGTAATAGTGATGTCGCATTATTTTGTAGAAAAAGCTTCGGTACGAAATTTCAAACTAACCGTGTAATAGGACTGTCTGAAACAAGCCGCGAAGAGAATAACAAGTGTGCCAGAGAAAAAGTCATTTAACGCGAAAGATCAAAGAAAAACCTATTAAGGTAAGTTTACACGAAGACAACTTTTCCGAGTTTAGTGCTGATTATATTACACATTTTGGAAAATATCGATCTATCTAAAGGCTCTAATCAACAATTGTTAAACAACAAATATTTTCCACAGAATGTTATTTGTCGCGAGGTCTTTTGAAAAACGGAAATAAATAGCATATAATTTTTAGTTCTAACATGAATGAGATCTTACTATATAAGTTTTTACTATGTTTCCTCACAGAAATCTGACGTCTATTTTATTTGTTTTCAATCTGCTTCAATTAAAAATTTCACTCCGTCACAGAACGGGCAACATCCCCTATACAGGGTGATTCAGCTAAGCGTGTACAAACTTCTGGGAGGGGTAGGTTGCACAAAGACAAATCGGAATCACAAAGCAATGCACGGTCGGAAACGCCATCTTCATGTTCTAGTGTACAGAGAGGACGAGAAATGAAAGAGCAGCACGTGGGAGATCAAAATGCTTTTTATTACTCACAAGACATTTGCGAAATGCATTGAGGTTACAGAACGTGTTCAAAGTCGCGACTGTGAGCTGTAACACACGCTTGACATCGTCGGCGCATGGAATCACGTATATTTTGAAAAATTCCTGGAGTGTCTCGAACTTCCGAAGCAGCTGCAGAGATGCGTGCTACAAGGTCCTCATCACTTTCAACGGGAGTGTCGTACACCAGTCCTTTGATGTAACCCCAGAAGAAATAATCAAGGCTTGTTAAGTTCGGTGATCTTGCAGGTCAATGAATGGGACCACCACGGCCTAACCAATGATGCCTAAATGTCATGTTTAAGTAATGACGAACGTCATTGCTGAAATGGGCAGGGTCCCCATCGTGCTGAAACCACATTGCACGGCGCAGCGACTGAGGGACTTGTTGTTCGTTCAATAGCTCTGGCAAAACGTCCTCCAGAAATATCCGGTAACTCCTTCCGTCCAGACGAGGAGGCATGAGGTATGGGCCAATTAAGTGGTCCCCGACAATGCCGGACCAAACATTAACAGCCAAACGGTTTTGTGCTGCACGTGGTGGTACAGCATGGGGGTTCTCCACCGCCCAATACATGCGCGTTATGTGCATTGAAGCAACCTTCCCGTGTAAAGCACGCTTCGTCTGTGAACAGCACAGAAACAAGAAATTGGAGTTCTGCCGCACTCTTCTGCAGGTATCATTACGCAAATGCAATGCGCTGACGGTAATCCTCAGGGCTTTGTGTCCGAACGCGCTGCACATGATATGGATGCAATTGGTCTTCGTGCAGAACCCTCTACGATGGATTGGTACAGACCGAGCCGATGGGAAATTGCTCGTGTGCTGTTATTCGGAGTGTCTGCTGCATGACTTAACACATTCTCTTTGATGGCAGGAGTGCGTACCCATCGTTCCCGACACCTGGAAGACTCCTAGAAGGAACGAGTGTCGCATAACCTCTGATTCAGCCGTGCAAACACTTGGTGGTTTGGCACTCGTCTCATCGGGTACCGTTCCTGGTACAGTCGCACGACGGCTCGTCCGTTGCAGTTCGCTGCTCCGTATGCGAGTTGCATATCAGCCATTTCCGCGTTCGTGAACTCAGCCATCCTACTACCTCTGCGGGCGGTTTACAAATGATAGTATCCTGAAAGAACGTATGAGCAGTCTCTGGGTCTAACAACGCCATCTACCGGATGAAGATGGCGTTTCCGACCCTACATTGCTACGTGATTCCGATTTGTCTTTGTGCAACCTACACCTCCCAGAAGTTTGTACACGCTTAGTTGAATCACCCTGTATACTAATATTCATTTAAAGCTTAAAAACAACTGTCTTATGACGAGCTATACGCTAGTGAATTAATAATTAATATGTATCTTAAATTTAATAACGACCATAGCAATTCTTATTAGATACGTAAAGAAAAGCCTGTAAAATATCAGAGGAACATCACAATTTCATTCAAGTTGCGTATTGCTGGGCTAAAGAAATTCCAATCAATATTTAGGATTATAAACTCTAACTTTCGCCGTGAGCTTTGAAAGATATGGTTGAGTGGGTAGCTTAATAGAATCTCGGCTGACTGGCTGTTCCATTAGAAAGCAAGGGCTAGCTAATTAGGAAGAGCATTAAGTAAGAGAAAGAAAGGAGGTAATCATGCTTTTCTAGGAAATCTTATTGAGGAAAATATGAACATCATTCGAAATATGCTTCATTTGCTTATAAACTGATTAGCTGGCGCAATATTTTGCCAAAATGATGTTGTCGCCATTACAGCCTTGACCTTTCCCGCTATAATTTAATTCTGTTTTCTTTGAGCAAGCAGAAAGGTGTAAAAGAAATATTTATTCATCGAAACAACGTACAGGGATGTCAGGCGAGTTTTTATCACAAAATTGGCAAATATGTTAGTGCAATGTGCTGAGAATATTTGCAGCAGGTATACTATCAATTTTTCATGAAAATGGCAACAGTTCTTTTGGGTGTGATTTCACGAGATGTAACGATCAAGTTATACGCCCTCTCCTCAATCCCGTTATCTTGTAGTCGTACTTACTTTCAACTCAGCGACGAAATTTATGTTTTTTCGTTCTGCAGCCGTCCTCCTGCGGAAAACAAGTCAGCAGCAGAAGAAGAATAATGGTGTCCAATTACAATAATGCAGCGATATGTGTAGAAGTTACTTTATATAGATAATCCGAAATGTGCATTTTTTCAAGCACAATTTTGGAACATTTAATTAAATACATCAAATGAATGCCTAAATTCAGGGACTAAGTAAGTGCCTCTGACGACATGGGCACAAGACTAGATGGCGCCCCCCCCTCACCAAATTTGTTCTTTTGCTAAACGGTGCGGGCTCATTACGTGTATGAGTCTTTGTCTGGAGTACGTTTTATTGCGTTATGTTAAGTAATTTTGCAATGATATTTATTATTAATGAAAAATATAGTACGTCTATTTCATAGTGTATCAGTGTACGTTTCAACTTATTGACCTTCAGGATTTTGTGAAAAATGAATGCGTTATGATAATAATATTTATTATTATAAAACAATACACTGCACCAGAAAAGACACAATAATGTGGGAAAAGGAGCAAATATTAAAACAATCTTAATGAACCCTCACGATGCAAAGGCAAATTTGATTAACACTTACGTTATTTTCCCCTTTTCCACCCAATATCTAACTGCACCATAATTATGGCATGATCATCGATTTTTTACGGGCCTTTGTATGGGGAAAATCGTCAATTACTCTAGAGTAGTTGTAACGTATACTCTAGATTCACTTTCCTTTTGATTTTTACTATCTCTGGTTATTTTATTTTACTATGTAAATTATCTTCTTACTGAACGAGATGTTATTTCTCCCGCTGAATGAGATCTGGCAATGAGTGTTAGTCATGACGTGGTGGTAGCCAGTATAAATAGGCGCGTTCAACAATACCTAAGAGAGCTGTTTTTTATGTGCGGGAGAGCTTTTTGTTGATGTGCGTAGGGAGAGCTTCGTTTATGTGAGTAGAGCTACGTTATTTTGTGCCAAGAGCTTCGTTCTATGTGATTAGGTTTTTTTCTTCATTATTGTGATACGATTAATGTGACTAGTGTGTGTGTGTTGGATGATTCCAGAAGTTTTCCTAATAAAAGCTTTTTAAGTAAGTACGTTTTTCTCAGTTCATAGTACTGTCAGACCTCTGTCTGGCTGTTAGGTTTATTTCATTAGTTGTTATTATTAACAACCAGCATTAAGACTTTATTCATCTTAATTACTACTACAGCATTATTAGCAGTTAAAAGCTTGTTCATTATTATTACTACACTACTAGCAGGCAAGTTTATTCATGATATAATTAACAAACAACAAGCATTAGAAGAAGCTTAGAAGAAAGTTGAATTCATTATATAGTCTATACCCAGAGTTATGTACTTTTCTACACACATTATCACGAGTGAGTTAAACTTTTTTCTCCCAATAACGCCCTTTTTTAATTTTTTTATTCTTGGGTAACGATTCGTGACTGGTAAGGTTAAAAACATTCTCAAAGCTATTTCTAAACTTGGAAATGTATTCTGAAGATTGTTTTCAATGATGAAAGTGTACATATCCCGTGGTGTGTTCAAGTCTTCGGCATTCATATATGACTGGAAATGTAGACATTTGTTGCTGAGAAAGTTTTCTAAGTCTCCTTGGTACCTATGAACAAGTTTATTTGATCTAGCCTTTATGTCACAAGCACTGATCTCTTTCAAATCCCTGAAAAGTTCAAACCTTTGCAGAACAACTTCGTATGATTTCCTCCCGTTTGTTAAATTGCTGTTTAAAGAATCCATAATCTTAAAACTGTGTTTATTGTTGCTCAGTTAATGCTCTCCGTCCACGCACATGGAGTGACGACTACAAATAATACAAGTTTTAAAAATTAATAAATTTTGTAAAATTACTTAAGTAAACATTTTCTTGTGTGGTGGTGCTAAAATATTCATAGAAAACTCTTTCAGCTTGGCTCCCCCCCCCCTAAATCTGGCGTCCTCGGCCCGTTGCTTAAGGTGTCCCTGCCTAAATTAGTTTGAAAAACATCAAATGAATACCTAAAATCGTTTCATAATGGGGAACTTCATCTGGTCCCATTAACGTACTGTAAGCATTTGAATTAAATAATGTGGCAATTGGAAAATGAAATTGATTTTAGAAAATTAATGCTCCCATAAATGAAAACACTTTATTTTATCAAAAGTAATTTCCACTCATGTTCATACAATGCTTGCAACGATTACGAAGCGACGGCTGGTACGCAACAGTTGGTATACTCTGCATCTTTTGAGTCCATTCCCACTCGAATAAAATGTATCGAAGTTATTCATAGTCAATGGAACCGGTTAGAATAAAATCAACTGGATTTCCACAATTCATTAAATATCCAGAAATAGAAACAGCTACTTAATTCAAACAGCGGCTAAAAAAGTATGTTACCATAATTAACAAATGGTGCACATAAAGTTTCTCATAGCAGAAGTATCAGAGACAAATGAATTTTCAAATCGAACAGTTAAAAGAAGAAATATAGAAGGAAACGTGATATGACTCATCTCTTCCTAGCGAAAGTCTTTCTCATAACTAAAAAGTTAAAAATATGCTAAAAGTAAAGCAAAAGCTGTGATAAGGAAAAACAATTTTTGAAATACGTTTCCCGGAAGCAGAGATGGCGAAGAAAAGGTTTTGACTTTTACGCCCCGCAACGGAAAAGCTGTACATTACATAAAAGGAATAATGCTCCCCATCTTTACTGTAGCGAATGGCATACATGGTCAAAAAAAAAGAAAATTTTCGGTAGGGTTTTTAGAAGCGAAGATACAGGTACAAACAAAAGTATAAAAATACTGCCTAGCTGCAAAACTGTCAAATACAAAAACTCCGCAAATACAAGCCTAAGGTATTCCATAAGTTAAATGGCATCCGATGTTAAAAGAAGTTTTCAAATCAGACAATTAGAAGTGGAGATATCGAAATAAACAGATTAAACATTTTCGCCCCAGGCAGGGAAATTTTGCATTATTTTGTTAAGGAAATACGCACAAATGTTTTTACAGTTCCTGACAGAAAAATAATTTTTCAATGGGATTTTTGTCCCGCAGATATAGCCGCGAACATGCTGTGAACGGAAGCGTGATCTTACGCCCTCTAATGGCACACTTGTGTGTTAAAAATATTTTAAATTATATGCACAACGTTTCGCTCCGGAAACACTCTCCGATAAAGAAAAAAAAATTTCAAATCGGACTCTTAGAAGCAGCGATATCGACGAAAATAAGATATACATCTACGCTCCTGGCGGGAAAAGTATGCACTAATTTAAGCAGAAGTTATTCTCAAACGGTTTTCAGAGGCGAGCGGTATCTGTCCACGAAAGAATGTTTTCAATCAAGTTCTTAGAAGTGCAGATTTTACTGCAAATGCATCAGAAATAAACACACTCTGGTGGCCAATCTCTACCGAAATTAGAAATTATACGTACGTTTCCCACCCACAGCTGTATCCGATGCAGAAAGAAGTTTTAAAAAACGGACTTTTAGAAGCAGAGATATTGGGAAAATCCCTATTTACCTTTACGCTCCCTAGCGGAAAACTTATATTGAAAAAGAAACTGTACCCAAAATAGTTTTCTTTATAAATGGTGTCGAAAGGAAAAAACAATTTTTCCAATCCGATATGTAGAACCAATTATATGGAATAAAATGTACATTGAATTCGATTATCATTTTCATTTACGCCCTCTAGTGGCGAAGCTACGTATCAGGGAAAACCGGAATGTAAGGGTCATCGTTCTCAAATTTCAAGCTTTCCAATGCAAAAAGATTTTTTTAATCGAACTAATAGCTGCAGAGATATTGAACGTACGAACAAAGTTATACTACAAGCACGTACACTGAAGTGCCAGAAAGACTGACTACAGACGAGCTTATGCAAAATACATAGCAACGTCACCTATGCGCGTACTCGGTTGCGTCCGCCGTGTGTATATAAAGCGATAGATATCCTTACCAGTTGTCAGAGCTGTTTTCGGAATGAGAATAAAAAGTAATAACGATTTAAACGAATTTCAATGCGGTGTCATAGTTGGCGCTCGTGAGATGAGCCATGGTATTTCGGAGGTAGAAACGAAGTTCGATTTTCATGAACGACCATTGCAAGGGTGTACCGTGACTACACGCATTCCGGCAAAACCTCCAACCTACGATACCAGTGTGGCCGTAAAATGACATTGGGTGAACGTGACCATCGTCGGCTGTCAAGAATCGTTTCACGCGATAGACGTGCAACACTCTCGCAGGTATCATCGGAACTCAATGCTGGAGCCTCAACAAGCATCAGCGTCCGGACTGTGCAACGGTACCATGCACGATATGGGCTTTGGGAGCAGACTCCCAACTCGAGTCCCCTTGATGGGTGCACGACACAGAGCTATGCGCCTCACTTGGGGACGGCAACACCGCCACTGGACACTTGGTGACTGGAAACAAATAGCCTGGTCTGACGAGTCGCGTTTCCAACTGTATCAGGCAGATGGAAAGATTCGTGTGTGGCGCAAACCCCATGAAGCCATGGATCCCGCCTGTCAACAGGGAACTGTACCAGCTGGTGGGGGGTCCGTAATGGTATGGAGTGTATTTAGCTGAACTTCACTGGGACCCCTGGTATGTCTACAAGCGTCTGTGACCGGCCAACGCTATGTGCGCATCCTTTCTGACGAGGTACACCCGTTCATGTCCTGCATTCATGCTGATGGGTTGGACCTGTTCCAACAGAACAATGCACCTCCACATAAGTGTCGGGACGCCACATTATGGCTAGAGGAGCATTCACCTGTGTCTGGGGTGTTTCCATTCCCACCCAAGTCCCCAGATCTGAACGTGATAGAACACATTTGGGATGCCATGCCACACGTTATCGAACACAGGAATCTGAGACCTCGGAATACACCCATATTGTGGAACGCTCTGCAGGAAGTATGTTGTGTATTGCCTACATCATATTTCCAGAAGCTATTGGAGTCCATGCCCCGTCGTATTTCTGCAGTTCTGCGCTCCCGTGGGAAACCTACCAAGTATTAGACTGGTGTACCAGTTTTTCTGGCACTTCAGTGTATATGTTTTTACAAAAGATGTACTAAAAAGCGCTTGTTAGTATACATCCATGAACCATTACATAACGACCACCGCCAGCCTAGAGAAGTGAGCGCGTCTGGAGACCGAACGGTGGCGCAGGTGAAGTTCGCAGAGAAGTATGTATTGGGTTGATGCATAAGTTCATGTCGTTTTTTTCACCGCACTACAATAATGTATTGCGTCCGAAGAAGAGAAAACGGAATCAATCAACTATGTATCCCCCACCCCCATTACTTACGAGGGTGTCCCAGCGCCTGGATAGGTTTACTGTGCTATTCTTGAAAAAACGTGAAAGTTTCGCTGCGAAGAAATCATCAAGGAAATTCTGGAGATCAACATCATTGTTGAATCATTCTGCCACGGAGTGCATTCGACAGAGATCAGAAAAGGTGATAATCTGAAAGGGCGACATCTGGGGAATAGGCCGGATGTGGAAGGATCTCTCATTTCATGCCCTGAATGACCATTTTTGTCATGTTTGTACTGTGAGGACGTGCGTTATCATGTTGGAGGACACCATGGCGCCGATGTGGCCGTTTCTGCTGAATTGCTCCCTCCACACGGCGGAGTTGCTCACAATAAAGTGCAAAGTTGATGGTCCGATTTCTCGGCGGCATTTCCCAGTCAATAATGCCTTCCATGTCCCACCAGACACGCAACATTATCTTCGCAGGATGAAAGTCAGGTTTTGGACGAGTTGTGGCCGTCTTGTTTGGGCTTAACCATTCCCTCCGATGCCTGAAATTCACGTACAGGCACCACTTTTCATCTCCAGTAACAATACATGACCGAAAATGTTTGTGTTGCTGAGAACATTCGCGATAACGGGCGAGCAAGGAACCATGTACGGCAACACGCTGATTCCTGTTGTTCTCGGTAAGAGTGTGAGGCACCAAAGACCCCAATTTCTGGACCTTTCCTATACGTTCCAGGTGTCGCACTGCTGTGGCCTGACCACAGTCCATCTCAGTGGCCAATTCCCGTGTGGTCTGATGCAGATCCAAGTGGATGAGATGGTTCAAACTATCCTCATCAAAGTGAAATGCACGACCTGAGCTGGGAGAGTTGTTGAGGTCAAAATTGACACCTCGGAACCGCTCAAACCATTTACTGGCTGTCCTTGGAGCAATAGCATCCTCCCCATACAAAGCACAAATTTGTCGAGTAGCGTCGGCGGCTGAGGATTCCTTGTTAAACTTGTAGAGGATCAGATGTCGGAAAAGTTCATTTCCTCTCTACTTGACACTCCGTACTTCCGGACCTGACAATCCAAAAAAACATTAGCCACAATCACACAACGCAATATGATTTAGATACACAACATTACTGGCTACAGTTTGATATACAACTGGCCATCTGCACCCTCACTACTGACCTGAGAAACACTCGTGAAAGAAAACGGCATGAACTTATCCATCAACCCAATATATAACCCGAGGAACGGCTTTCGGTTTGTACAGTGTTCGGTGTCAGATGGGAAAAGCTGCCGATTTATCGGAGTTTGATAAAAGACAAATCGTGATGGCACGGCGACTCGGAACTACGATCTCGGAAACGGCGCGGCTTGTGGATTGTTCACGTGCCGCTGTAGTGAGTACGTATCAAAAGTGGTGCACGGATGGTCAAACGACGAAAGGTCGTCCAGCATTGTGTCGTCCGCAGTTCATTGATGCCAGTGGGAAACAGAGATTGTCGCGCATTTTTCACAGAGACCTTAGGCCCACAGTGCAACAAATCAATCGCAGCTATAACAGTGGTGATCAGGGCAATGTGTCACAGCACACAGTTCATCGCAGGCTTTTGCGCATGGGCCTGCGTAGCCGAAGACCCATGGGGGTCCCCATGCTCACTGCACGTCTTCGCCAACAAAGCATGAAATGGGCCCAAGGTCATTGAGATTGGACCGTGGATGATTGGGAAAAAATGGCCTAGTCTGACGAATCAAGATTCCTTGTGTATTACGTAGACTGCCAAACGCAGATACGCCGATTACCAACGGAGGTTACGGAACCTGGAAGCACTCTTGTGCGGAAACAGGCCTGCGGCAGTTATGTTATGCTGTTGTCGATGTTTTCTTGGGACACCTTAAGCCCCAATATCCCAATAGTACAATCCCTGACAGCTGCCAGGTATCTGAACATCGTTGAGGATCAAGTTCACCCATTCATGGCAATTCTGTTCCCTGCTAGTGATGGCCATTACCAACAGGATAATATGCCATGCCACACCGCCAGAATCGTGAAGGAGTGGTTCGAAGAACATTCTGATGACTTTCTGTTAATGCCGTGGACTACAAATTGATCTGCATGAACCCAATCGAACATTTGTGGTCTGATTTGGAAAAGCGGGTTCGCGCTAAATCACCATCATCCCGAAATGTACGAGAACTGGAGGACTTGCTTTTGACATTACGGTACCAGATACCCTAGGATAGCTATCGCCACCTCATCGAGTCGATACCTCGCCGAGTGGCTGCTGTTTTGCGGGCTAAATGGGGTCCTAAAACTTATTAGGTAGGTGGTCATAATGTGATGGCTCAACGGTGTATTTCCCTCGAGATAATTGTTTTTCGAGTATTCAACGAGTTACCTGTTTGTGTCTTCAACTTTCAGTGTTGGGAAGGAAAATAAAGGAAACTGTAAGTGATCATCATTCCATTCATTCTTGCTTATCTGATATACGTAGAGATACGACAGAACCCCTGTTAGGGCATGATACAGTGCTTAAGGGACAACCGCTCTTTCACTTCGTGTTTACTTATAGCAAGAGGCAACACCACTTATTATACATATAACTCTCATAGAATCCGTCCCCTTTTCCATTTGACTGCGTATTAAAAGCATCTAGAATTGCAAATGGAGCTGGCAGATTAATCTTAAGCTTTTTCCGTTATATGCAAAGTAAAAGGAAACACTAAGATATGCTCAGATGGTGCTTTACTATGAGCCTAAACCATCCTAAAAATTGACACTTGCGTATTTGAATAACTTTCATCACTGCAGCATGGGTATATGTTACAACGAGAGAATCTAGTATTGCCCTTAAATAGATCACCAGATAGCATCTTTCTCCACATTATTATAACCGTAATTTTCGTCGTATTATCCGGAAACTGTGAAATTCACATTTTTTTTTTCGTATAATCCTGGGGTTTGATCAGTTGCACGGAAAAATACGTGAAACGGACGAACTGCACGGCAGCACCATGGTTATCAATGTCTGAATTGCACGGGAAACACCTGTGTGCCGGTGGGCGAATTGCACTTCTTCTCCCATCACGAACTCCTCATTTTTGCGAGATGTACACTGGTGTGCAAAAATTAAGGACGAAGAGGAGAAATTAGCATAACAGCGGAACGAGCAGGCAGAACGGACCGAAAGACTACTCAGGAGATAGACTAGGGTCCGGTACGGTAGGGCATGCGCATATATGCAGCATGACGTAGAGAGGGTGTCGGTAAGGTATAAAGTACACGGGCGGTGTACGCTCAGCAATTCGGTAAAAGCTATTGCACGGTGTACATCGGTTTGAACGACGTCGAGTTGCTACCACCGTGTGATATGGCCAACAAGCAATCCAGTAGACGACATCTGGATGACTTTACCCAAAGTCGCGTATCTGGGAAGTTGGAAGAAAGTCGATTTGTGACCGAGGAGTTCGGTATCGCTCACAGCATCGTTTCACGAGCTTGGAGGGCATTTCAAACGACAGGAACAGCTGTCCGAGAGTTTAGCAGTGGCCGTCCACGAGCCACCACGGCGGAGAACGACCGGTATATTGTCCTACAGGCGAGAAGAGACAGACGGCAGACAGCGGGAGAAATCGCAAGGCACATGCAACAGACAACTGGACGTCCCTTATCGCGTTTTACCGTGGCTAGGAGGCTGCACAAAGGTGGTCTATTTGCACGAATACCAGTACGGTGAGTGCCATTAACGCCTGCTCATCGGAGACGGCGGTTTCTGTGGTGCCAGGAACACAAGAACTGGACACATCAGCAATGGGGTCGAGTTCTCTTTACGGATGAGAGCTTATTTAATATGACGAGCGATTCTGGACGTATGCACATCTGGAGAGAGCAGGGAACACGCAATCACACGTCCAACATCATCGAAAGGGACCGGTTTGGAGGTGAAGGAGTTCTCGTTTGGGGCGGTATCATGCTTGGTAGCCGTACTGACCTCCACATCTTTCAAGGAGGTTCAGTCACTGGTTTCCGCTATTGTACCGAGGTTCTCCTGCCTCACGTGTGTCTGTTTAGAGGTGCTGTGGGTCCTGAGTTCCTCTTCATGGACGACAACGCTACACCTCTACGTACAGTGGCTGTCGCAGAGCTGATGGAGAGTGAAGATATTCAACGCATGGATTGGCCCGCAAGGTCTCCGGACTTAAATCCAATCGAACACGTGTGGGACCTTCTCGGGAGACGCTTGGCAGCACGTCACCAGCCGCCAGCAACGATTCCGCAGCGGCGATTGGCGCTACAAGAGGAATGGGCCGCGATGCCTCAACAGATCTTTGATAACCTCGTCCTCAGCATGGACAGACGTTGTAAATCCTGCAACGCAGTCAGGGGTGATCATATCCCCTACTAAAGACTGAATTTTTCTTGGCAGCCGCCTGTCACATGGACGTTTCTGTTTTCTGTCCAGTTGTGCTTGAAGCTACCTTTTCAATAAAGTGCCTTTGTATCCTTTGGATTCCTTGTTTGGACGGTTTTGCTCACTTGTCCCCTATTCTTACATCTTGAGGATCTTATGGTATGATTTGAGTCGATGTGGAGCACTTCTGCACGACGTTACATTCGAAAAACCGTCTCGTTCTTAATTTTTTCACGCAGTGTATATTAGGTTGCTGGCAGAATTGCGAAATGGCGAGGGGGGGGGTCAAAGAATTTTCTTTTTTAATTAAATAAAAATAATTACATCTCTACGCATCATTTTTCCTTCACACTTTATCCAGGCTTAGGACTGACAGTAGTGGCCCGTGGCGTGTTGTGTTTGAAAAATTTGCGGAGAGATAGAATTATCTTTATTTAACACAAACATTTCTAATTGTCGAATGGGTGTCTGATGTTTTGTTTCTTATGATCTTTTTCACAGCTGTAATATGACATGGCTTTTACGTACTGGTATCTCGTGAGTTCGTTGTTTTCATATTTCTGTTTCATTTTTTCCATGTTTCCTTTTCGCTTTCTGAACTTTGCGTTAGTTATCCTCTTCATGATGTGACCACTGTTTTTCATAGCATATATATCAACCTCGAACTGTTTTATAACTTCTATAAATGTAAAACTATTTGGGTGAGGAACACTGAAGCTTGCATTTAATCTGGCATGGAAAGATTATGTGACGTATACTACAGAGATGAAAACATGTGTCAAGACGACAAATCTGCAGCCAGACATTCTGTCCGCGTAGCACAGTTGGGAGAGCGACTTACTCCGGAGCGAAGGGACACGGACAAACTTGTGTTTTCACAATTCACAGGTGTTCGTTGTTCTTTCTCCTTCTGTTCCATCAGATGTGTAACGTACCAGGAGATGTGACGTACCTGCCAGAGGGACGCACACGACATAAAGGCAGATAGGAATCAGAACAAATGTCCGCGTAGCTTAATTGGTAGAGCAACTTATTCCGGAATGAGTGGACCCGGGTTCGAACCCCGGCGCGGATAAAAATGACGGAGAAATTTAATTCGTTATAATGGCGCCCGAACTATCCGGAAGACCCGACCGTTCAAAATCTCGCATTGGTGTGATGTTATTTCCACACCGCGAGATAGGAAAAATATGAGCAGCACTTCGAAAAAAAAAAAAAAAAAAAGAAAAAGAAGGGGAGATGATGTAACGTACCAGGAGATGTGACGTACCTGCCAGAGGGACGCACACGACATAAAGGCAGATAGGAATCAGAACAAATGTCCGCGTAGCTTAATTGGTAGAGCAACTTATTCCGGAATGAGTGGACCCGGGTTCGAACCCCTGCGCGGATAAAAATGACGGAGAAATTTAATTCGTTATAGATGCCCATATCATAGGTGGGAATTTGGTTTCTTCACCTACACAATTTTCTGTTAGGTATAATCAGTATATTTCTGGAGCCTTAGATCGTTTGGTATGTCGGACATCAAATCTTCCACGAAACATTCTGAAACCTCTTCGTGATGTGTAAATAAGGCAACCCGAAAGACCAACGCAGCCATTGTCCTATTGGCGAATTTTTGTCTTTATAATCATTTGTTAAACCAAGCTGCTGGATTTTGCTCCAGCACGTCTGTGCCACATGGAAACGACATCCTATGATATTGCATGTTGGCCAAAGATTTTGAATTGCTGTGTAAATTCCCGCCTCGAGATCAGCTGTTCGGCTGGAATCGCAATCCTTTTTCTTCACAGCGCTTGGACAGCATTTTGAATATATCTTCATATGTAGAGGTACTTTTATTCGGCAAAAGGAAGTGAACAAGTGGGATATAATGACAATTTTCATTTGTATGCATTGTAAACAACTGATTAAAAATTTTTGGGCAATATGTGAAAGTTCCATCGATAAATAGCATTTCACTTGCACATAAGAGTTTCATGTTCGAAGTAGTTGAGAAGCATACTATACCTTTAACTTCATTGTTGATCTGCAACGTTTCCTCAACTTGGTAGGTTTTGATTTCTAAAGATAACAGAGCGGCATAAACTTCTCCTGCGTTCCTATGTAGCGCTGGTAGGACTACACGCCTCGCTTTACTTATATTTTTCTTATATACTGAACTTCTTTTGTGTTGATGTTCGTTGCATATCAGGAAGCCGCACTACTGATTTCTTTCCTGATTAGTTTTTGAGGGCGTTCGCTTAAATCATCAACAGCTTTCCGTTTTACGCTGTTAGAAATCACCTACCTTTTTAAATTCTTGTCATACTCTCCATTGTGCCGTAAATCTGCTTTCAAAATGGCTGACGCGTTTTTGTCAAGATATAGCTTCGCTTTGCAGTTACGAACTACACATCTCCATTTTCAGCCTTCTTGAGTTTCGCACTCTTTGTAAAATTTGCAACCTTCCAATACTACTAACCTATGACCTTTCTCACCGTACATAGACTCCATTTCATAAGACAAGCCAACGTCTGCTACACGAAACAACACGAGACAAAAGAACGATGGGGACTACCCTAACAAATAGTCCTCCATAAGATAACAGTGGCGTCCCGTGCGATTGGCCCATCCGATAAGAATGGCGTTCCGTGCAATTCGCCCATCCGTTTTGATTGACAGCTTTCAGGGCCGTGCAACTGACCCTCGCCCATAATCCGCACCGGCGTATAATCCGCAGACTATGACATTCAGAAAAACAAATAGCCGTGTAATCGGCACATCAAAGATGTTGCACCGGAAGTGGAATTTCAGACAGAAAAGTCGGTTACATACTGACCAAGGAGTCCGAAGAAGTAAAAATAAAAGGCGATTTTATTAAATAAAGAAATTTATTTTTAAAGGTTACTTTTTCATATTTTTATCTCCGGACAGATAAAGCTCAGTGGCGTGGTATCCATAGATCACGCCAATGCAGCTCCAGAGTATTGTCAGTGAGCATGATAGCGACTTCCACCATCTTCCCTGGCAACCATAAAGCCCAGATCTGAACCCCATTGAGAATGCATGGGATATGTTAAAAAATCATATCCGGGATCAAAGTCCTCTTCCGGCAAATCTGAACTAGTTAAAGGACTGTCTGGTAAATGATCGGTATGCTGTAACGTAGATGCGCTTCAGCACCTTATGAAATCTATGCCAAACAGCGTACTTGCTAACGCCTAGTATGTTGTAGACGTAGATGCACTCCAACACCTTATGCAATCTACGCCAAACAGCATGCTTGCTAACGCTTAGTATATTGTAGACGTAGATGCACTCCAACACCTTATGCAATCTATGCCAAACCAGCATGCTTGCTAACGCCTAGTATGTTGTAGACGTAGATGCACCCCAACACCTTGTGAAGTCGATGCCAAACAGCATGCTTGCAAACGCCTAGTATGCTGTTAATGTAGATGCACTCCAACACCTTATGCAATCTATGCCAAACAGCATGCTTGCTAACGCTTAGTATGCTGTAGACGTAGATGCCCTCCAACACCTTGTGGAATCTATGCCAAACAGCATACTTGCTAACGCTTAGTATGCTGTAGACGTAGATGCACTCCAACACCTTGTGGAATCTATGCCAAACAGCATACTTGCTAACGCTTAGTATGCTGTAGAAGTAGATGCACTCCAACACCTTGTGGAATCTATGCCAAACAGCATACTTGCTAACGCTTAGGATACTGTAGACGTAGATGCACTCCCACACCTTGTGGAATCTATGCCAAACAGCATACTTGCTAACGCTTAGTATGCTGTAAACGTAGATGCACTCCAACACCTTGTGGAATCTATGCCAAACAGCATACTTGCTAACGCTTAGTATGCTGTAGACGTAGATGCACTCCAACACCTTGTGGAATCTATGCCAAACAGCATACTTGCTAACGCTTAGGATGCTGTAGACGTAGATGCACTCCAACACCTTGTGGAATCTATGCCAAACAGCATACTTGCTAACGCTTAGTATGCTGTAAACGTAGATGCACTCCAACACCTTGTGGAATCTATGCCAAACAGCATACTTGCTAACGCTTAGTATGCTGTAGACGTAGATGCACTCCAACACCTTGTGGAATCTATGCCAAACAGCATACTTGCTAACGCTTAGTATGCTGTAGAAGTAGATGCACTCCAACACCTTGTGGAATCTATGCCAAACAGCATACTTGCTAACGCTTAGGATGCTGTAGACGTAGATGCACTCCAACAGCTTGTGGAATCTATGCCAAACAGCATACTTGCTAACGCTTAGTATGCTGTAAACGTAGATGCACTCCAACACCTTGTGGAATCTATGCCAAACAGCATACTTGCTAACGCTTAGTATGCTGTAGACGTAGATGCACTCCAACACCTTGTGGAATCTATGCCAAACAGCATACTTGCTAACGCTTAGTATGCTGTAGACGTAGATGTAATCCAACACCTTATACAATCTATGCCAAACAGAATGTTTGCTAACGCCTAGTATATTGTTGCTAACGCCTAGTATATTGTAGACGTAGATTCACTCCAATACCTTGTGAAATCTATGGCAAATAGCATACTTGCTAACGCCTAGTACGTTGTAGACGTAGATGCACTCCAACACCTTGTGGAATCTATGTCAAACCGCATTTGTATTGTAATTCTGGCTAAAACAGGTCCAACCCGGTACTGAGTAAGAGTTTTTAATTCAATAGCCGGTATGTGTATGAAATAAGCAACTATTCTACTGATCCTTGATGTTGAATTACTCACATTCAACCTCTGCAATTGTCGTATTCCTTTTACTTTATAAACTACCATCTCTTCTGTTTAAATTTTAGGATAACGCTTTCAATTCACTTTTTTAAATGTTGTTTTAAAACTTCTTCCGCGGCAGTTCTGGAACACTGGGTCTCCACACGTGTAGCTCAAGGGGAAACTTCTCTAACGGACTGCGTCTACTTAATCTAAATTCCCAGCGTAAAAAGGAACGAAATAACATATCACCATTTCATGTCAATGTAAGTTTTGTTCATTTTAAGTTAACATGAAAAACGAACACAACGTCCAGCAAACAGACCACTGCGCCATTAAGAAAAAAATGTATCTAACGATTTCAAATGTATAATTTTAAATTAAGTACAATCGAGAGCATTACCATTTGAACTATTTGAGAGTGTAACCTATGTTTTTGTGTTATTCACAAAGACACGTGCTGCCCCGGTAGCCTAGTGGTCAGAAGCCCTGTTTTCCGAGCAAGTCGTTGAGCTGTGCTCGGGATCGAATCTCGAATGAGGCATGGGTGATATGCTTGTGTTACGGCTCTGGATCTCTCGCTTCCCTGGAACCAGTAGCCTGGATTAGGGACGATCTACTCTTATTGCTCCTGGAGTTGCTCGTAGTGAGTGTCAGACACCGACTCAATAAACAAATGAAATTCTCGCTTGGAAATAGTTATTATAGAAGTGAAGATAGGAAAAAGCAATAATAGACGAAGTGCGTCATTGTCTTCCATTTCATTGAGAAAAAGAATTAACATACCTAAAAACCTAAAGAATGGCGCATGAAGCCGCAAAGACGAGAGAGTTGGCAGAAACTGGGTCACGAGCTTTTCGGAAAGTCAAATACCTCAGATAACATAGGAATGCTTGGTATTCTGAAGACGTATAACCCCAGTCAGAGAGTTGTAAAGAATGAAGCTTTCGCATCAGAAACTTTTCCGTCGTTCCTTCTCATGCGAAATGAGAAGTCGGGGAAAGAAAACCTATTTCTTTTAATGGAGAAACCAGGACGCTTTGGCATTTTCAAGTTGGAACGTACCTATGGACCTGATGTATAAATTTCCGAATCAATTCGGTTCATGGCATATTGTGCTCTGGACTCGAAATAAATCCCACATGCTGGGTTGACATGCCAATGTTTCTAAAGACTGTTGTGACGAAAGCATCCAATAAAAATATACAAACCGTACGTAAATAGAGAGCAGTGTTATTTTTTCTTCACTGATAATAATTCTGATTTGAAAACATTTGCAGTAGGAAAATAACTAAATAGAAAACCTTGTGGATTAAATCATGATATATTTCAAAATTTACGGTCAAATGAATGGAGTTAGCAATAGACGAGATATAAAAAGATAAGACTTTATTACTAGATTATTATCAAAGAACAATATCTGAAAATGCCAATTTTTTTATTTATTTTCCACATTTCTTGTTTGAAAGAAAAAATCAACAATCAGTAGTATATAATCACATAGCATATATACACTATATTGACAAAAGTCACCGGACACCTAGAAGAGAAACACAAAATAGCATTTATTGCCATACATTAGTACGGTTTTTGTCCACCTTTGGCCTCAATGCATGCCCCGACCCTTCGAGACATGCTTTCGGCAAGGTTTCGGAACACGCTTCCATTTAATACACAATTCTGCCGCTAATTGTTGCTTAGTAGTAGGCCTTGGTTCCAAACTTCTTATGCGGCGCTCTAATTCATCCCATAGGTGCTCTATGGGATTAAGATCAGGGCTCTGTGCTGGCCAGTCCACACACGATACGGAATTATCATCAAACCACGCAGTAACAGTCCTTGCTCCGTGCACTATCCTGCTGGTACCAACAAGGCTCGGTCCCATAGTATTGCTACAGAGTTGGTAGGGCATAATTGTCCAGAATATCAAGGTAGACGAGCTGGTTAACAGGTTTGTCCACAATAAGCAATGGGCCGGGACCATAACACGAAAAACACCCCCACACGAGTACACTGTCATTTCCAAACTTGACCGTAGGAACAGTACGCCGTGGTAAATAGCGTTCCCCAGCTGCCGCCATACACACAGACGGCCATCAGACTGATGGATCGTGTATCTGGATTCATCAGTCCATAAAACCCGTTTCCATAGACCTACGGTCCACGATAAATGTTCTTTACGCCATGCTAAACGACGAGTAGCATTCCGAGTGGAGATGAAAGTCTTATGAGCAGCCGCACGACCACGGTAACTCATGGAATGAAGTTCTTTGCAAATAGTACGTGTGTATACCGAGTTTCCAGCATTTTTACAAACCTGTGCACTGAGGTCTTGTGCAGTATTCCGGCGATTAGCTGTAACGACTCTCCTGAAGCTTCGAAGTCCTCTATCACTGAATTTTTTTTTTTTTTTTTTTTTTTTTTTTTTGTCTGCCGGTACGTTTTGCTGCTTCAGGCACGCCATGTGTCTTCCACTTATTCAGTACATCCAAAACAGTTGACTTGAGTATGTTTAAACGCCTCTCGGTTTCTCTTATGGACAACCCACTAATATAACACCCAACAATCTTTCCTTTCTCAAAGCCAGTTCTCTCCCGCAGCTACATTTTCACTCAACCTCACAGTGCGATTTGATCGCGGTCAGCTGCAGGCTTGTTTTTATACCGTTTGCAGCTGTACCACGCATCTTAACAACGCAGCGGATCCATTCATTTGCTTTTGAAGGGGTGTCTGGTGACTTTTGTCAATATGGTGTACATCACTTTGTTCTTAAATAAGACTTCATGAAAGAAATTTCAGCGTAAAAATATTTTTTTCGTGCGGTATTTTTGTGAACAGTACTTGGAAATAACATTCATTGGAACATTAGTGATTTATTAATTTTCGAAGAGCAAGAAAATTGCGTAAGTTTATTATCGTTATTAATAATATTGTGCATATAAATACCTGGCGTAACTCTCATCCCTGTGGGCAGCTGCTCAGTGAACCAAAAATAGTATCTTCCTCAAGTAGTTGAACGTGCATCTCTCGATTTTCGTCATGGTATGTCCAACTATTCCCCCACCATTTTTATTTCCATTCCAGGCGTCGAGTTTGAAAGATTTCCATGAAATTTTGGGGAATCTAAGAGTAAATGATGGTGTTTTCTATACAGTGGGCATCGTGCCAAATATGAAGGGCAACATTTGGTCCAAAACAATGCGTAGGAAAGATTTGGCGATGTACGAAGCTATATAGCATGATGCATCGGCCGACGGCATGTTACCGTCCCACCATATATAGTCTGGTTGCAGTTACTAATTAGCACGGCGTAGTATACGGACCCGTCGACCAGCAGTTTACAGCTGAAACCTGGATTCGTCGAACCTAGTAATTCTTTTCCAATGTCCAGTTATGTTGCTCCCGTGGCCAATGCAGGTGTAACTGTAGAGGACGTTCAGTCAACAGGGGAACATGAACGAACCGCCAATCTTTTCAGCTCAATCGCAAAAAATGTCCGCTGGTAGACTTCCTCAGAAACTAGTATTCGTATCACTGGTTATTTTCTGCTGGTAACTAAAGGACCGTGAGTCGTCTGTTGTCTCGGATAGCACGTACAAATCTGCGTTCACCTCCAATGTCAACCAATAGTGGTTTCCCTTTTTCGGCATATCGGATCGATGTAAAACCTTCTTTGGACTACTCCTGGCAGATCTACACACCTTCTGTACGGCTGCGCTCGAACATCCAACAATGCCTACAGTGTATGAACGCTGGTACCGGCCTTGGTCTCACTGGTATTCATTCCATGTTCAAACTCTGGTAAGTCCTTTCACCGCCGCTCCGGGGACACGGTGATCTAAGCGCTGGTTTATGACTATTGGTCCGAGATGGGTCTCGGTTCGAATCCCGGTGAAGAATGGATGTTGCGTTTGTCTTACACATTGGATCTCTCTCTCTCTTCCCTAGAATCAGTGGCCCTAAATTAGGGACGGGCGACTGCTTATAACCCACTGAGTTGCTTGCTGTTAAACCTCCAACAAAAATGGGAAGTGGAAGGACTTCACTTCCCGATGAGAAGTGGAAGGACTTCAGTTTTGTTTGAGGTCGTTAAACATCCAACAAAAATGAAGTCGTTCCACTTCCCCATCACACAGAATTTGTACTGGTGAACTGTCACATCCTGCCTAGTGCCGTCTATGTGTATTCACCGTTGGTTGGCGCAGTCACTTCTATGTGATTTTGGAAGTGTCCCCTCGTGGAGACAGGAGTGGTCATAATTATTATCTTTCCCCACGAAGACGCAAACGCAGCGCCATGCACAGCGCAGGGCGGGTGCACAGGTACAAGTTATGCAAATGACTGCATTTGCAGGCCAATCGCACGAACGACGCGCGGGATATAAGCGCACAACCAGCCCGTGAGGCCATCAGTCGAGACGTCGTCGCGGCCGCGAGAAGTCAGTGGTTTTGCTGTAACCGTGTCTGGAGAACAAACAAGGAGTGCCAATGTCGTTAAGACGCCGTTGTACGAGATTTCGTCAAACGGATGAGATCACGAGAGGTGTCATCGTAGGCCTTCGTACCACCGGATGGTCCTTGCGTCGTATTGCGGAAGAAACGCAACGGGAGGCCACAACCTTCGGTCGTATTTGGAGACAGTGGTCCCAGGAAGCATCTCTGCAACGTCGTAGAGCAACCGGAGCACGGAGGTCCGAGCGCACCGATCGTTGCATCCGACGACATGCCGTAGCGGACGCACAGGCCACAACGGGCGACATTTTCCGGAGTGTACGGGGAGGCTTGGATGCTTCGATGTCCATGCGGACAGTGTCGCGCTGATTGGCTGCGTCTGGTTTGCTGTCCAGCCGTCCGTTGCAAAATCTACACTTAACAGCGAGCCATCGTCGTCACTGCTTGGCGTGGTGTAGCTCCAGAGCTGCGCGGGGTGCCGAATAGGGAAGTGCGGTGTTCAGTGACGAATCGCGGTTCTATCTCACTACGGATGACCTCCGTGTGAGAGTCTGGAGGCAAGGTGGCCAACGGGAGGATTCCTCAGCCATTGTGGAGCTCCACCTGGCCCGAAAACGTGGAATCACGGTGTATGGTGCTATCAGCGCCAACAGCAGCTCACCGCCGGTACGCATTACGGGAACACTGACGGCACGCCGCTATGTTGACGAGGTGCTGTAGCCCGTGGCACTACCGTATCTTCAGGGCATCTCAAATGTCATTTTTCAACAGGATAACACCCGGCCGCATACAGCTCGGATCAGCCTTTGCACGGTGCGCGGATACTTCCGTGGCCTGCACGATCCCCGACCTCTCGCCCATCGAGCATCTGTGGGACACGATTGGACGTCGGTTGAGTACCCTCCCATCCCCGCAAAATGAAGATGAACTGTCGACTCGGATCAACACCACATCGTCCACGATACCCCAGGACTCTATTCGGACTCTCATTTGCCTCGATGCCACGCCGGATTCAACGCTGTATCGCCCAAAATATAGGCCACACTCCTGATGTGTTGATATTTCCACTATGCGAAAAAATCATACATCCACGCATTCTTGTCTCCAATAATGATTCCTTAAATTTTTCCTCATTAATTTTTTTCTGACTTTCATTTTTTGAGGAGAACTGAACGACAGGAAAAACATTTTTTTCACTTTCTTAAACATTCGTTCAAGGATTTCAGTGGAAATTGTGTATTATAATTTTTGTACGTGTACTGTATATGTGTCTTTGGAATGAGAGCTAGAAAGAATTTGAACATAAATGGCTTAAAAAAAATTACTTTTAGTCTATGTGTGAAACTAGAACATGCGTAAACTAAACTATTGACTTCATTTTAAAAACTAAATTTTATATTTATATATATAGTAATTATGAACATTGGAATCGTAAAGTGAACTCGTGCATAATTAATGAAATTAAATTAAGCTTACATTATGACAGATTAAATAGTGTGTGGGGAGAAGCATGTATTGGTACAAAAGTTTATGACGTTCAGGTGTGTTAGCAAGACACAGCAAAATTTGGTATACAATCGTGCATTATGTCAGTAGAATGATATTTTTTAAGGAAATTAATTCTTTTTTTTTCTCCCGAATTCTGAAATTTGTTCTTCAGCAATTTGTAAATGAAAATGATGTGATTTTTTTATTTTTGAGTTTCGAGAAATGTTAATTGTGTACCTGATTGAACTTTATGTGTACATTAGGATCCCCGGGATTTACACCATTTCGGTTTCTTTTTTTCACTAGACAGGGTGTCGCCAAACCCAGAGATAAGGATCTTGCTTCTTGTTAGCCCAGAAATTCCTTAGGAAAGTCACCTTGAAAAACTTGAATTCAATAAATCCCCAGGGCATAGCAGGGTCAAGAAGACGCCATAGATGACCAGCAGGTTCTTCATCCCCCCACCACACCCCTCGTAAACACCTTCCCTCAAGTTACAGAGAGCATGGGGGAGGACTTTCAGCCAATAGCGTAGCTGAAAACCATAGCGTCCTTTTTGGCGCATGCGCGCTAGTTTTTGTAAAATTTTGAGCAAAGAGGAGATTTTCTCTCTTCACTCTCTCACTTGCTCCTAAGTTTTTCAAAGGGTAACGCCTCACTTGTTTCGTGTTGGACTGAGGTCAGCACCCGTGAAAAGAAGTTCATGTTGGGCGAACTTATCACTCACTCTGTGACGTACCTGCCAGCAGGACGCACACGACATAAAGGCACATAGCAATCAGAACAAATGTCTGCGTAGCTCAGTTGGTAGAGCGACTTGTTCCGGAATAAGCGGCTTCGGGTTTGAATCCCGGCGTAGACCAAAAATGACGGAGAAATTTACTTCGTTATAATGGCGCCCGAACTATCCGGATGACCCGGCCGTTCAAAATCTCGCATTGGTGTGATGTTATTTCCACACCGCGAGACAGGAAAAATCAGAGAATTCCTTCTCCAGCGCTTCGAAAAATAAAAATGTGGGATGTTGCATTCCACACAGCAGATTGACTGGGAGTTCTCAAGTGCACGTTCTTCAGTGGATGGCTGCCTGCAACGATTCATGGTCACGGCTAACCCGTGGGCCATGCCCCCGGCCCTCTTTCGGGGGGAGCATGGGGGGGGGAGATGTGACGTACCTGCCAGCAGGACGCACACGACATAAAGGCACATAGCAATCAGAACAAATGTCTGCGTAGATCAGTTGGTAGAGCGACTTGTTCCGGAATAAGCGGCCTCGGGTTCGAATCCCGGCGTAGACCAAAAATGACGGAGAAATTTACTTCGTTATAACTCTTTCACTCTGCAGTTGACCGTGATGTGAGGTTTCACCTCCCGCGCACACTTGCCTCTTGGGGGGTATTTTTAGGTTAATTTTTCATTCAAGCTTGTCTTGGAGTATGCTGACAGCAGTTCCACTCTTTGCTACGTCCGGAGTCACCTCTTTTTGAACTATGGAAAAGAGAAAGGACTTAATTATCTGTTTCCACAAGCTGAGCCTAACTGAGGGACTTGACGCCTGACACTCCCTGCCAATTCACTCCTGCTCGGAGTTCAGAGTCAAAAAAGAAAATGGAGTCCTGTATGAACCGCGGTGCCAACCTTCTCAAAGACGAAAGAGCCATCTTGGGTGACACCTTTATCCGCTGCTGAAAAGGAAAGGCTGGAAGAAGCCTCAACGGATGTTCTCTCTTCACGATTTCTCCCCCACCTAAGGACGATAGAGCCAAGACCGCCTAAAAGAAATATAACCAGAACCTAACCAGGCTTATCCGGAGATTAGTAATGACGTCCGCCACTCTCCCTTGAGGTAATACTGCCTAGAGGGAAAAAAGGTAACCCTTCTGATCTAAATTCACTTTTCGGCCTCCTGTTTCAACAGACCTTTCTTTTTTTTTTTTCCTCTCAGAAAAAAAAAATTTGGTAGTGGATAACAGGGTTGCCAAAGGGATGTAATTATTGTTGAAGTCTATGATATAACGAAGTTAATTTCTCCGTCATTTCTGTCCACACCAGGATTCGAACCCGGATCCCCTCATTCCGGAATAAGTCACTCTACCAATTGAGCTACGCGGACGTTTTATTCTGATTCCTATCTGCCTTTATGTCGTGTGCGTCCTTCTGGCAGGTACGTCACATCTCCTACTACGTTACATCATCTTCCCCTTATTTTTTTTTTTTTCTGAAGTGCTGGAGAAGGGATTCTCTCATTTGTCCTATCTCGCGGTGTGGAAACAACATCACACCATTGCGAGATTTTGAACGGTCGGGTCATCCGGATAGTTCGGGCGCCATTATAACGAAGTAAATTTCTCCGTCATTTCTGTCCACGCTAGGATTCGAACCCGGATCCCCTCATTCCGGAATAAGTCACTCTACCAATTGAGCTACGCGGACGTTTTATTCTGATTCCTATCTGCCTTCATGTCGTGTGCGTCCTTCTGGCAGGTACGTCACATCTCCTACTACGTTACATCATCTTCCCCTTATTTTTTTTTTTTTTTTCTGAAGTGCTGGAGAAGGGATTCTCTCATTTGTCCTATCTCGCGGTGTGGAAACAACATCACACCATTGCGAGATTTTGAACGGTCGGGTCATCCGGATAGTTCGGGCGCCATTATAACGAAGTAAATTTCTCCGTCATTTCTGTCCACGCTAGGATTCGAACCCGGATCCCCTCATTCCGGAATAAGTCACTCTACCAATTGAGCTACGCGGACGTTTTATTCTGATTCCTATCTGCCTTTATATCGTGTGCGTCCTTCTGGCAGGTACGTCACATCTCCTACTACGTTACATCATCTTCCCCTTATTTTTTTTTTTTTTCTGAAGTGCTGGAGAAGGGATTCTCTCATTTGTCCTATCTCGCGGTGTGGAAACAACATCACACCATTGCGAGATTTTGAACGGTCGGGTCATCCGGATAGTTCGGGCGCCATTATAACGAAGTAAATTTCTCCGTCATTTCTGTCTACGCCAGGATTCGAACCCGTATCCCCTCATTCCGGAATAAGTCACTCTACCAATTGAGCTACGCGGACGTTTTATTCTGATTCCTATCTGCCTTTATGTCGTGTGCGTCCTTCTGGCAGGTACGTCACATCTCCTGGTACGTTACAATGATTACTTGAACTTAGTATGATGTACGAGAAAATCTTAATGTATCGAGTAATGACGCGGGAGAACATGGGTGATAGTTGTGAAAAATGAAATTTATCGGGTCTTATAAAAGTAGGGGGGAGAGTTATATAATTGTTTTTGAAGTAACACAAATAATATAAAAGAAAAAAACTTCAGAGGCAGTTGTAATGCATTACACGCTGAGAAACCTCAGTGCTCATTTTATTTTTGGCCAAAGTGTATTGTTCTTTTGTATTGTGCATCATGTTTTGTAAATGCACCTAAAAGGGAAATATCAAGTGTAGATCATATAATTTTTTTTCTAAGCGAGTGATAATTGAATCTCAACGCTGAATTTTGAATAACTGAAAATTTACAAATTGAAACGTTAAAAATTTGGAATGTTAGACAAATCTGAAAATTGTGTAACTAATTTAGAAATATACACCCAACAAAATTGAAATTGGACTCTAAAACTCATTTTTGGTATTCGTGAGTGCTTTGTGAATGAAAAACAAAAGATAAAAAAAAGATCTGTAAAAAAATCTCAACAAAATTCTGATCAGACGAGAGGCCTGATCAACAATAAACACAGCTGATAATCAGTTTTTACACCTAAAAATTTTGAGTCACCTTTATTACTTGTTTATGTGTGTTCAGTAAATCCAAGTTATTGATAGGTAAATTTTGTACAATATTTTTTTAGTCAAGCTCATAAATCACCTAAGCACTTGGCAGAGTTCTAGGATGTGAGCCTTGTTAGATTTAATTAATTGACACTTCGACAACGTAAATTTTACCGTTTGTGCATACATTTTTCTTTTGTTCTACCACTAATTATTTTTTATACATCACGTGCCATATTGTGTCACATTATTTTATACAAGTGTATTTACAGTATAACGCATGGTCATAGTGACCGAGATTCAAATTAGAACAATTTTGCTTTATATCACTCCTTAATGATCATCCTGTATAGTCGGCCACTGGAGCCTAGTCTATATGTGACAATTAAATCATTTGTTCATGACCTGCTGTGTGTGAAGTTTGGTCGGTTTTCGAGCATTCCTTCATGGTGTCACATTTTCTCTGTCAGGTAGTGTGTATTCTTAGCTATTCCATTCCATCTCACTCCTTTAGGCGAGGGGCACAAATATGGGTAATAACTTGCACGTATGATTATTCTGCTCCCAAGACATTGTAGAGGAACACCACTCCTTGCATCAACGAATGGCGTACGTGCGCCGCAGAAAGTGACAGTGATTTCACACTGAAGAAGAAAATTACGATTTCTCATTATGCATTCTTTGCATTTCGCTTGTTTTATTTCATCATCATCATCATCATTGTCAACCATTATCAATCCACTGCTGGACGAAGGTCTCCCCAATTTTCCTCCACAACGGTCTGTCTTGTGCCAGTCTCCTCCATGTCACTCCCGCATACTTTCGAATTTCATCCACCCATCTTCCATGTGGTCTTCTTCTGGGTCTTTTCCTGTCCCTTGGAATCCAATCTAAAATTTCGGCTGTCCATCCATGGTCTGTTCTTCTGGCAGTATGTCCAGCCCATTGCCATTTCAGGGATTTAACTCTGATCATGATGTCTTCCACTCTTGTCATTTTTCGGATCCAAGTGTTCCTCTTCTTATCTCTCCTGGTTACACCAAGCATGCATCTCTCCATGCTGCTTTGAGTTGTCTGCAGCCTTTGTATGTCTCTTTTAGCTAAGGTCCACGTCTCTGCACCATACGTAAGCACTGGAAGGATGCATTGATCAAACACTTTTCTTTTAAGACATAATGGCATATTGCTCTTGAAAATTATGCTGCTTCTTCCAAAAGCTCTCCAGGCAAGTTTTGTACGCCGATTAATTTCTTCACCAATGTGACCCTCACTTGATATCTGCTGTCCAAGATAAACGTACGTGTCTGTTATCTCCAGCTTTTCTCCATCAATCGATAAATCTTCATTTCTTGTAAAAGCATTGTACATCACTTTTGTCTTCTGAAAGTTCATTTTTAATCCCACTTCTTTACTCTTGTCAGCAAGTTCCTGGATCATACTCTGTAGCTCTGATGGGGTAGTTGCAAAAATGACTATGTCATCAGCAAAACGAAGGTGGGTTAGATAATCTCCATTAATCTTTATCCCTTTGTTTTCCCAGTTCAGTGATTGAAAGACATTTTCCAATGTGGCATTATAGAACTTCGGAGATATGGTGTCACCTTGTCTCACTCCTTTTCCAATTTTTATGTGTGTTGTATTTTCAAACAGCCGAATCTTTGCACTTGCATTTTCATAGATGTTATTAATAATATTAATGTATGCATCTTCAATACCGCAGGATTTCAGAGCCATTGCAACTGCTGATGGTTTCACCGAATCAAAGGCTTTTTCATAATCGATAAAAGCCATGCACAATGGAAGTTCATATTCCCTCGCTCTTTCAATTAGTTCTCTCAGTACGTGGATATGATCTATTGTGCTGTAGCCACTCCTGAATCCAGCTTGTTCTCTCGGTTGAGCCATGTCCAGTGTCACCTTCAAGCGGTGTGAAAGAACTTTAGTGAAGATTTTATAAACCACTGATAGGAGGCTGATAGGTCTGTAGTTCCTGAGATCCTCAATGTCACCTTTTTTATGTAGCAAGATCATTGTAGCGTTGTTCCAATCCTCAGGAATTTTCCCTTCATTAAGGCATCGAGTGAAAATTTGGGCGAGTACTGTTTCGATTTCTCCACTTGCTTCTTGTATGATGTCTACAGTAATTCCATCTTCTCCTGGAGCTTTTCTCCGCTTCATGTTCTTGATTGCATGTGCAACTTCTGCTGGAAGGACTGGAAGAACTCTGGTACTGGTACCTTTCATGATGTCTGGAGTACTTGTATCATCCCTTTCATATAATTTGGAGTAGAAATCTTTCACTCTTGTCAAAATTCCGCCTCTATTTCTTGTTACAGAAGCATCGTCTTTTCTCAGTGCCATAATCTGTTTTTTCCCCTTACTGAGATGTCCCTTTGCTATCTTTAGGCTTTGGTTGTTTTCAATTGCTTTCCTTACTAGTTCACAGTTGAATTTCCTTACGTCTTCAGTGATACTTTTTCGTACTGTCTTGCATAGCTCTATATATTCCACTTTGGAAGTCACATCTTCTTTAGTTGTCCTCATCACTCTTCTTTTTTGCATCAACATTTTGGTTTTTCCTGATAATTTGTTCACATGCAATTTGTTCTTAGACCCAGCTAATTTTGTTGCTGTTTCCATAAGAGCTTTGGTTACTTTTCTGTTAACTTCAGAAATATCCACTTCTTCCGATGTTAGGCCTTCTAAAGCAGAGAATCTGTTCTTCAGTTCCAATTTGAAGGTATTATGGTGTTTTTTAAGGTTGGTTATGTCAATACATTTTGTTTGTCTTATGAGCTTGCTACGTTCGAGTTTAGTGTTGAGGTGCATCTTACATCTCACCAATCTATGGTCACTGCCTGTGTTGAACTTGTTTAGCACACTGCAGTCTTCTATGACGAATTTTTTGTTACACATAATAAAATCAATTTCACTTGTCGTCCCATTTGGATGTCTCCATGTCCATTTCCTGTGTGGCTTTTTCTTGAAAAAGGAGTTCAAGATGAAAAACCCTTCTGCCTCTGCAAACTCTACGAGAGTATTTCCACGCTGGTTTCTGTTGCCGTGACCGAATTTACCTACTGAAGTTTCATTCTGTTGCCGTTGCCCTATTTTTGCATTGAAATCTCCCATAATTATCTTCAAGTGCTGCTTACCTTTATTATTTAGATCACGAATTTCCTCATAAAATTCTTCAATTTCTTCTTCAGCATGACTTGTGGTGGGTGCATAAGTTTGAATAATCTGAGCCTGGTATCTTCTCGAGAGTTGGATAACGAGTCGTGCAGCTCTGTCAGAGGAACTTTCAACTTCTACAACTTTATCCTTCAGTTTCTTGTTTATTATAAATCCAACACTACTAGTTCTGCCAGTATCTGTCCCACGATAGTAGAAGAGATGTCCACTTTTCAGTTCAATGAGATCTTCTCCTTTTCTCCTTACCTCACTTAGCCCGACGATGTCCCACTTGATCCTTTGTAGTTCCTCTTCCAATTCAAGAAGCCTTGAATCAGAAGATAGGGAGCGTCCGTTATACGTAGCCAAGGTCAGCATCAGATGGCAGCCTAGTCCGGTCCTCCGGGGATTCTTAGCACCCTCTGCCTTCATGTCGCACTGGCCGCTGCCTTGGCCAGGTACATTCCAGCTGCAGGAGACTGAGGGCCAAGATTTAAGTTGTGGAGTCATTTTGGAGGGGTTTGGCCATAACTCACCACGCTGGCCAAGCGGGTTGGTGAGTGTGGGATAGCATTTCCTCTAATCCCGATGGTATAGTTATACCGCTATTGGCGGTCGTCAGAGCCCCTTTAGTGGGAACAGGATGTACCACGAGAAGGCGGGGTTGACATTTGTCAAGGAGAGGCTGTGATGTTACGCATCACCTGACCTTACATTTAAATATGTATATTTATTCTTAAACGAATCCGTCTTCCGTTTCGTTTTGGAACTATTTTATATGTATAGTCTGCCACACGAGATCCGCAGTCTAAAACGTTTCCAATCCCGCCTGAAACTACGGCGGAAGGATACTCAATAGCACTTTGGAAATGCTTCTAGTTTATGACTGAAAGACACATTTCGAGAGTAGTGATGGGAAAATTCAATCACTTTCGGAAACCGGTTAGTTATGATGTGTCAGTAAAGTGTTCTAGTTTTAATTTTTTCAGTACAGCGACAATTTGAAACAATTTCATTCGCGAGCTATTTAATTCAACAGGTGAAACATTGATATAATCAACTCAGCAATCAGACATCTCTGAATTGACTGTAATTACTGTTTCTCATGTAATATCAATCATATCAGAAAACTTAAAAATTTTGTCACCCTGGGTCGGCGAAAGAAATTTTTAATTTTTCTAATAATTTTGTTTTTAGATGAAGCGTTTACTGTTTTACATTTTCTAATAATTTTTTTAAGTTTGAGGTGAAACATTGTTTCGTTTGCTTTGCCGATCGGGTGTTTTAAAGAGGATCGGTAGCAAAACACCCAACTCTATCCGCGAAGTACTGCGCAAAATCATTCTGCGATAAATAACACCACGTAAACAGAAAATATTTAGCCATTCACAGTCGAATGACACGAACGCCCAACTTCCAAAGCACTGGAACGAAAATGTGCTAAGTGTTTGTGTTATAAATCGTATTATGTCTAAAGTAATCGCAGAATATTTCCAAAATAAAGGCATGTGTGTGTTTGTCTTAAAATTCGTTTAATAATCCTCATATGCAGATGAAACATAACAATACAAGGAATAAACATTTTCGGTTATTGTTGAAACAGTGAATTCTTCTATCTGATACTTTTCAGCATAGATATTTACAATAGTGACACGCTTAATGCTTTTATGAATAACGGCATTTTGGCACGTCTAATTTCCTGCTTGAAATCATGGAAGAGTTCCGAGAATTTATTTTGCGGTCTTGATGTTGTTCCAATTGGCTAATACATATTTATTAAACCTGTTTCGAAACACCTTAATCTTTGCATATGTCTTTGGCATGTTGTCACTAAGTTCGCTCATATGAAATTTACATATCTATGAGAGTAACTTTTGCAACAAATACTCCAAAAGACTAAGGTAATTATATATTCATAAGCAATTGCTCCCACGGTGAAAATTAAACACAGTGTTTTCGCTGGTATGACATTCCAAATGCTATACTGAACTTGCATAAAGCAGTGTCGGGAGTTTAGTGAACAGAGCCGTTCTGGTATCACGAATAGATAGAACACACTGTCATGTTCATTCCACTTTATGAACAGAGACATTTTACGATCGTAGCTAAACCTTAATCGCAATTTGGAGTAATAACCTGCAAGCTGACATGTTCTGTTAAGGAGTTAGTGTTGCGTAATGATTCGATTACACATCGACGTAATAAATTGTAACGCGTTGATTTATCCACTGTGTTTTTCCTTGAGGTATTCCTTATTTGATCCATACCACGAATTCTTACACTTTACTACTTTAGGGTATTATGTCAACCTCAGTTTAACGAAGGAGAACTGTCTACTCCGTTAGCACTTTACGCGGCCGATGTACATTTACTAAACGGTTCCCAAAATTTACATAGCATCCGGGTTTTACAAAAGTTACAGCAAAACGATTCTTTTCGTCCCTTTCATCTCAGCGGTATCGACCACAAACCTGTCGCTGGTGATAAGCGCTCTATTATAGCTCTTTATTCTCTGCTCCATGACTCAAGGTATGACGGGAAAAGGGTAGAATTCCCGACACGGATACCATGCTATCAGGTAGAAACACATGACTCAGTCACCTTCTGTCTTCTTTCTTAAGTTCGCCGCCGTTGTTATAGCCCTTCTATCAGCTAATCAGTCAAAAAGAATTAGGGTCATACATCCCCTAAATGACCACTTTCAATAACAAAGTTAAGAAGAACATAACGCTTTCTGATGGACAACTTCACTCGTTCCAGTTGCGTTTGACTCACTTCTGAGACAACGAATAACGTTCGTCTGAGCTGATTTGAGCCCGATTTGCTAACTCTGTGTTAACTTGTTCCGGACGATTTTATTTATTTTATATTCTGCCATACATTATAGTAATACTATACATGACAAAGTTTAACACAAGCAATACTTCATCACAGTAAGATGAAGTATTGACCAAAACAAAATACAATGTCAGTAATGTATCCTTAATATGTCATAACCTCATTACAATAAACATGCCATCAACAGCAATTAATGAACTTCCACAAATTAAACCAAAATTTGTAAAGTAGATGGCATGAAATATAAAAAATAATCTATGTCTCCGTAGTTCCCTGCAAATGGATAACATGGAGCCAGGGAAAAAGACTTTAATGAAAAAGCCTGACCAGCCACGATCCCCAAGAAATGCGTGTCAAGCCAAGAATATAGAGCACAAAAAATCACAATAAAACACAAATTACCATAAAAATACAGGGAAGTGAAGGATACTTGATTGAAAACAACTGCAATTAGAAAAGTAGATGGCATATAACCAGTACAATTACAGTATATTGATATGGTAACATATGCCAACATTACCTCTGATAAACATAGTATAAGAAAAACAATAAAAAATGTATATAGGACAATTATGTATAATAAACCAAAATTAATGTAATCCAAAAATGTACAGTATGCTGCCTCCGTGCTGTACAGTATGTACAGTGCATAGCAATGATATCCAATATGACAGTGAAGGTTAAGAATTAAACAAGAAAAGTTAGTAATCGGGTCCTGTACACAAAAGTATGCGAGAACCAAAGCAATGAAATATAAGCATCTCTCGTCTTACTCACTAAATTACTATATGAAACAAAGTAATAAAAATATTATATATACCAGGAATAATGATAAAGTTGTGATCGTAAAAAAACACGCTGATACTTACAGTTACGTAATAAGAGTATTAATGTAATACAGTACTGATACAATAAAGGTACTGTGAGGATCTCTGCGAATGAAAGGCCTCTACAAATATTTAAATGTGATTTAAATATTCAATTGATGCGTTATTCAAATTTGTCTTATAGTGATGAATACGATTTGTGAGTGTGTCTGTGTTTGTGTGTGTGTGTGTGTGTGTGTGTGTGTGTGTGTGTTCAAGTAACGACAGTGTAAGATATGTTTTAAGGGAACGGACAATTTATTCTTATAAAACGCTTCTGGACATTTTGTGAAAATTCTCCTATAAGACACCATGCTGCTCGAACTGTTAAGGAGGTCGTTGTTTGTCAAACACATGGTAATGTTCTCTAGGCCTTCTTATATGCTTGGAGGCGGAACCAAAGGGACATTCGTTACGAGGTGTCAACAATGCGACCCCCAAAAGGCTTGAGGGGTTCCCGAGAGGAGAAACGAGGAGGATATTCGAAGTTCCTATGAGGAGGAGAAAAAATTTCTTTTATGTTCGGTGGATGGTCAACTGCATGAACGTCAAAATGTAAATACGTACTTCTGTAAATACACTCACGGACAATGAAATTTACGCACTAAGAAGAAACATCGAATGAACTGATATTTTATGGACGTAATGATGCAGATGAATGATACACATGATGGCAAAAACAGAGCTGCAGGACTATTACAGAGGGATCTGTGGCACTTAGTCCGGTCATCTTCAAAAGCGCGTAGCACCGCCTCGTGCGGCGATACATGCTGCAATACGGCCCCGCGGCATGGAGGCAAACAGACGCCTGATATTGTCCTGCGGCAGACTGGCCTACACGTGTTGGACGGTGTTCTCCAAATCCCGGATAGTGCGGCACGGAGGCAGCTGGCGTTTCAATTGGTCCCACACATGCTCGATAAGGGATATGTCCGGGGAGCTGGCGGGCCATGGAAGTGTCTGAACATGACGTAGGCAGTCCTGGGCAATCCGAGCCGGGCGTTATCCTGTTGGTATAGTGCACCTGGAACCCCGGCTAGGAATGGGAGTACATGGGGCCGTAGGATCTCATCCACATACCGCTGGCCCGTCAATGATCCACTTACTAGTACAAGAGCTGATTGGCTATCGTAAGCAATGGCTCCCCAGACCATAATGCCTGCAGTGGTAGAGGTGTGGCGCTCGATATCGAGGTTGGGATTGTGTCGTTGACCCGTGAACCTCTACACCCGGACACGATGATCATCTGTCCCCAAAACGAAGCAGCTCTCATCG
The DNA here is from genome assembly GCA_039090855.1 of Macrothele yani. NCBI lineage: Eukaryota > Metazoa > Arthropoda > Arachnida > Araneae > Macrothelidae > Macrothele > Macrothele yani. Next base: position 47,951,989 of record CM076990.1, read on the forward strand.
CTAAACACCACACGTCGCTAGTCTGTGGCATTCCACGTTGCTCTGGCATGGCACCACCGCACACGGAGCCGGCGATGTTCCGGTGCTAATGGCAGCACATGTAAGGGGCGCTGGGATCGCATATTCGCTTCCGCGAGGCGTTGGGAAATGGTTCGTAGGCACACAGGAGTCGCTACATCTGCCTGCATAGTGGACCAGGTCCCCGTGGGATCCGTTCGTGCCTTGCAAATGATCCGTTTATCCTTTCTACCGATGGTCCTCCTGGTCCGTCCGTAGCCGCACCACCGTCTGAAAGTGCTGTCACGTGTCCACTGCTCCCAACATAGTCGGACGGTATGGGCAGAACGATCCACGTGGCGGGCTATACGGCGCGTCGGCCACCCTGCGGTTTTCAGCCTGATGATCAGGCCTCTCTCAAAGTCCGTAAGTTGCGTAAATCGACGTCTCTGGCATCTACCCAACATTCTTATCACTCCGTACTCTTGCTTGCGTCGGCGGGTGCTTTCCGCTTTTATGGGGAATCGACTATACGCCGGTTTATAAGGCGGCCGATAGGTGCTTGCAGCGCCACCACATGGTGTACGGTCATTCGAAATCGCACCAAACGTGGATCATTTGCATACCAGTACGCACTGTAGCTATTTGGGAAGTTTCGCGTTGTAACATGATTTCTTCTAGATGCGCAAATTTCATTGTCCGCGAGTGTAGAATTGTTTACCAAAATTCAATAAATGTTTGCAATCTCATCTAATAATTTCCTTAAGGGCCGGATTCATGCAGTCTACTGTAAAGAACAAAACGAAACGAACCAAAAATAGGGGCCTGGAACCCATAGGCGCCCAAGCACATCACAGGTACCCTCAACGCAGTGTTGTAATCAACTGTATATGATGCTTTGGTTGCCATTAAACTCTCTTCGAACTATGTTAACATAGGTAAACACTCTGTGAATCAAAAAATCTACGAAGCGGTGATGAGAATGTGGGTTTATTTCCACACATTCGCAGAAAATAATGTGCCGCGTTTTGAATTTTATTAAATCCAAAACACAGCATGTTATTTTTTTTTCATATTTTGACCTAATTTCTTGTTTCAATAATTTCATCGACAACATTGTCGCCCCGGTGACTGTGTGGTTTAACTGGGTTGGGGTTCGAATCCCAGGAAGAATGGATGTTCTGTTTGTCTTATGATACTGGCACTCTCCTTTACCTGAAACAAGTTGCCCTAAGTAAGGGAAGAGCGACTGCTTATACCACATTACGAGAGGTTTTCGGACACCACAATACTTTGGGACAAATGGATTTATTACCGCAATTAGTAGTTAGTCGGTCCAATTTTCGCTTGTATGACAGCTGCAATAAGTCGAGACATACTATGAACCAATTACTGATAGGTCTCGAAATGAATGGCTTGCCGTACGTCCTTCAAAGCTGTTGCTAGAGTAGAGAGCGAAGACGGTCGTTGTGGTCAATTTAGCATCTGTTGTTCCAGTTCATCCAAGAGGTGTTCTATGGGACTAAGATCAGGACTCTGCGCAGACCAGTCGAACAATTCCACCTCATTTTCCAAAAAACTAGTCTTACACATACCGTACCGTGTGGTAGGGAGCTTGATCGTGTTGGAAGAGACAACGGCTATTTCCATAATACTGCTACATTGCTAGTAGGGCGAAATTATCCAGAACGTTCAGGTACGCTTCAGAGTTCATAGTGTGTGGTGTAATAATCAACGGGTCGAGTCCCATCCATGAAAAGCATCTCCATACCATGATGGAGCCTCCACTGAAATTAACAGTTGGAAGAACACAGTCCGATGAAAGTCGTTCGACGGGCTGTTGACAAATCCAAATCCAAACACTCCCATCAGATTGGAAGAGTGACTCGTCACTCCACACAAAGAACAGCTTTCCAGTCGCCCATAGTCTAGGAATGACGGGAGACACACCACTCAAAACTGCGCTTCTATTTCACAGTAGTGATGTGTGGCTCGTGCTCCGCTGCTCTGCTATAATAGCCCACACTGTGCAACTCTCTGCGGATAGTTATGGTACTAACCGAGCCATTACAAGTATTCTTACTTCAGCAGCGGTGGAAACGACGCAAAAAAAAATAGGATTTCTTAGCATTTCTTACCATGGCTCTTTTGACACGTTCTGTCAGTTTATGTGGCTTTTCTGAATGATTTTGTTTTTCTGTAGATGCACAGTCCTGCTTCCATCTCTTCCCACCACTACTAACAGTCGATTTTGGCATGTTTAGTTTAACTGCAATGCTCCGTATGGAAACGTTACTCAAATGGCATCCTATGTGTAGCTAGCGCATCTGGTATGTTCAGTTTAGCTGCAATGCTCCGTATAGAAACGTTACTCAAATGACATCCTATGACGAGCCACGCTGGAGACTCGGAAAGTTCACGTACATGTGGCATCTCCACTTTAAAGTTACTGATAACACGGCAGAACATCTCAGTTTTATACGTAATGCGATCAAAAAGTTCCGAGACTAGGTACGTAGCGCGCCAACAGATGGCAGTACGAAGACGCCAAGCAGAGGTCGAGGGCAGGAACCTTCATGAGTCATTGAGCCGAGTGGCGTCGTTCTGTGAACATTGGGAGCTGTGTTAACCGATATTTGGTGACCACGTGCAAAACACAGCTGCGATTTCGGTACGGACTGCAAACTAGAGCAGCGAGCGAACATCAAATCCTGCGTGAAACTCGGCAAATCGGGAACGGAGACAAATGAAATGTTGCGGTATGGCAGTGAAACAATGAGTAGTGCGAGGAGTTTTGAGTGGCACTCGCACTTTCAAGAGCGGCAGAACGGCACTGGAAGATGACGAGAGGTCAGGGCGACAGTCCACGAGCAAAACCCTCAAAATTGTGGACAAAATTAGGGAACTGGTGCATGAGGATCGTCTGAGAACCATTCCAGACCTTGCTACCGTCGTTTATGGAACAGAGCAAGAAATTCTGACGTTGGTTTTGAACATGCAACACATTGATACAAAGTTTGTGCCAAAGATTCTGAACCCCGAACAGAAGGCGGTCTGTTTCAGTAGGTGGTGAATGATCCAACGTTCCTGTCTCGGGTCATCACTGGGGACGAGACTAATGCGGATCATCACTGGGGATGAGACTCATGCGGGTCATCACTGGGGACGAGACTAATGCGGGTCATCACTGGGGATGAGACTCATGCGGGTCATCACTGGGGATGAGACTCATGCATCATCACTGGGGACGAGACTTGGGTCTATGGTTACGACCCGGAGACCAAACAACAGTCGTCGCAGTGAAAGAGCCCGGCATCTCCACGACCGAAAAAGGTCCGACAGGTCCGGAGCGCAACCAAGTGCATGCTCATCGTGTTCTTCGACATTCGCGGGGTTGTGCATGGTGAATTCATCCCCCAGGGTCTAATTTTTGATAAGCAATGTTTTGGCCACCAGGGGCGTAAATTTTAATATTTGCTTCTGAGGAATTTGCCATAACATCTGAGCTTCTAAAATCTCGATTGAAAAAATTATTTCGTGGACCGATGCCACTCACGTCGATAAACCTTTGCGGAATATTTTCATCTTAAAATATTGCATGGTTTTTCCGCCAGGGGGCGTTTATATGTATCTTATTTTTGTCAAGATCTCTGCTTCGAATGGTCCGATTTGAAAAATTATTTCTGTACTGGATAATTTCCGGTGTGACATGTTTTTCGTATAATTTCAAATTTTTCAAGTAATTCTTAGACTTTCCGCTAGGGGGTGTAAAAAGTAAATTGTGTTTCCCCGGATATCTCTCCTTCGAAAACTCCGATTTGAAAAATTATTTCTGCAGAGGATACAGCTCCTGATGGGAAATCCTTTGCATTTAATATCTACTTTTGGTAAAAATGGTTTGGCCACCAGGCGGCGTAAGTCTTATTTTTGTCAACATCTCTACTTCTGGGAGTCCAATTAAAAATTCCTTCTTTGTTCAATAATTTTTTTCCGATGTGAAATGTTTTTCACATAAATTCAAAATTTTCAAGCTAATCATAGACTTTCCGCTATGGAGCGCAAAGGTAAATTGCGTTTTCTGCTTCTAAAACTCCGATTTGAAAAATGTTTCCTGTACCGCATACAGCTCCTGATGGGAAATGTCTTTTCACATAATTTATAATATTTGGTAAAGAATGCTTTGGCCATCCCGGGTTATAAGTGTTAATTTCTGCTTCTGATATATTTGCAGCAAAATATGAGCTTCTGAAAACTCGACTAAAATTTGTTTTTTCTTGAACCGAGACCGCTCGCATCGAAAAACCTTTTGAGAATACTTTCTTCCTAAAATAATGCATGGTTTTCCCGCCAGAGGGCGTAGATGCATATCTGATATTTGTCCATATCTCTGCTTCGAAGAGTCCGATTTGAAAAAAAATCTTTCTTTGTTGGAGAGCGTTTCCGCTACGAAATATTTCTCATATATATTCAAATTTTTCTTAACGTACAAGTTTGCAACCAGAGGGCATAAGCTTACGATTCCGTTTACAGCAATATCTGCAGGATAAAAACCCGATTGAAAACTTCTTTTTTCCGTCAGATAACTAATGCTTTCCGTACCGGTTCCATTGATTTTGAATAGTTTTGATAAATTTAATTTGCATCAGAACGGATTACAAAGACGTGCTCATTACACCCGAAAATTCGATGTCATCTTTCTTGTTTTAAATCAGCGAATTTTTTCTGTTGTATCGAGGTGTATTAAATTTAGCCTTTAATGTCCTTAAGTAGTACTGTGTTCAGTGAAGTAGACCCACGAGGGTCGTTCAGAAATTTCGTACCGTAACATATATAGAAAAACTGAATCTGTTTTTATATTTCAGCATGTTCCTAGCTTCTGCAACGCAATACTCCCATCAATGCCATAGTGTGATCGAGCTACAGCCTGTGCTGTAATACCCAAGTTTTTGTTTTCTCGTTTTCAGTGTGCATATCATTGTGATCTTGTCATTTGAATTGTTGTTTTTCGTGTCATACTATGCTTTACCATATTTACATTGTTATCAGTGTGCCCTCTGATTCCGTGACCTCCCGTCACTTTTATGTACTTGGGGCTATACCCTGGTCACCTTAAGTGCTTTCTGTCTATGCACCTAGTGTATTACACCGTGTTCCTGTAGTGTGTTTTACTTTGAGATGTCATGTGGTGTACGTCTCTATCTCTAATTTGTTATATTTGCCGCACTCACACACCTTCTTAGTGTTTAGCCATTTCCTTGCACCTGTTTGATTTTTGTACAGTTCTATACTTCCACATTGTGTAAATAATATTTTCGTGCTTTCACATTGTGTTAATGCTTTGATCGTGCACGTACAAATTTATGATAAATTCTGTCATCTGTCAGAACCTATAGCTTGTCCTGTGCTTTCACTTTATGCATATACTCATAACATCCCTGAGTGCACTCATGGTTTATCGTGTGCTTTTTACTGTACTTGTAACATTTCTTGCGCTGTATCGTGTCTTCATATTGTGTACTTTATTTGGTCATCCCTGTGTATAATATGGTTCATCATGTCTTGTTAATGTACCAGTTACATCTATTGCGTCGTACAGTGCTTTCATTTTGCGTTAATTCCTCTTGTAATCCCATGTGTGCATTCCTAGTTTTGCTCTGTGATCCTACTGTTCCTTCTGCATTTTTTTTCGTGCAATCCGCGCTACCGTTGAATTGTGAATGCTAATGTCATCTCAGTATATTTTCATGCTTACTCGTGTACATTAATTACCTTCACCCCGTCTGTATTATGTTGCTTTGGTGCCCTCGTTAAATAACTTGCACAATTGTGCACGCTGTGTTTTTATCTCATATATGTAATGTTTTTACCTTCACGGCGGTGTTTGTTCTTTTTCTAATTGTGTACTATTATTTCGCCTGTGTTATCCTGTAAATCATGCCCAGCCAATGTCATGTGACACGATGTGTTTCTCTCTGTCACTTCTCCTGCAATTTTTATGCAATAAGCTTTGCTTGTAGCATTTGTTATTCATCCCCGTTGTCATTGCAGTGTATATACCATCATGTTTTAACAGTTTGTATTATTTCCCAGTGAGACGCCCAACACTGTACGTCTCCCTCTTATGTTTTCTTATGGTGAATAATAATAAAGCGATTTTGAAACCTAGTGCCTTGATCCCGATGGACACCAAATCCCTATATCTATCTTTCAACCACACACCAACAGCTGCGATCACGTGAATTCAGGGAAACAAATAAAGCTAACTAGGGGAACGTTTTGCAGAACAGGTACTGAAGTAACTCAAATATAACAGTCGGTATGACGGTCTCTGTAATCTTGGAGGTGTACCTGAGTCCATTGTTTTGGAGGAGAGGCGATCCTTCGCAATTTTCACCCCTGTTTCCTTGACGGCTGCATAATGTTCGCTAATCAGTTTTGAGTTGTATGCAGCAGTGACAGCTGTGTACTTTTCATGTAGTCAGTCATGATGATGCCTCCTACATCCAAAAGGAGTGGCACGGAGCTACCTGGGAGACGGAGAAGATGCATGATTCCATATGAGACTTTATTCCTTAGTCTCCGGCTCAAAATGACAAAGTGATGGAATCATGTTTCATTCATTGAAGCAGTCCGGCACCAAAAATTAATTGGACTCATACGAAGTATGTTAAAGTTGGTGTGGCACATATGTTTGCGACATGCCTTTTTCCCATCTGTCAACGTTTATGGGACCCATCGCCCATTGATCTTTTACACCTTCAAATATTTAGTCAGGATTGAATCGGTATTGATGACTGAAATACCTACGGACTCAGATATACACTGCACGGTCATTCGTCTGTATCCGTCTTGAACCACGAGATCATGCACACAGTTGATATTTTCTTCAGATGGGGATATTTGGACGTGGGGGTTGTCCAGAACATTCTGTATCTTCACAAGGTCTCGTGCCACAACGAAACTCTCTGTACCGCTCGAAAACTGTGGAGCATACCTTATCCTCGAATGCCTTATTATGAATCTTCTCTGTTAAGAAGCAATTCAAAGACCGGTATTATATCACTACCCACGGTTCTTTTTTCTCCATTTCTAAATTCGCTGAGGTTTGGTTTTGTTCTCAAAATCACCTGGAAAGCAATTGGCGAATGGATCTACAAAACAAAAAATTGGTATTCAAAAATGTGTATTGCCTGCAGAAAAATGTGGATATTCATATTCACTAGAAGCATGTTGAAACAGGGACTTTTTAAACGCCCCTCGTATTCTACACATACCAGTTATTTTTTTTTTTTACAATAATTACCGTAAAGGTATACGAGTAGTGGTACAACACGTAGAGCTCTTTCCTAAAAGATGTGCTGCGCCTTCTGAAAGAAATGGGAACTCACGATGCTAAATTGAGGGTGTCATTGCCACATGTCACTATTACGCACAAGGAGCCTAAAGGTCCCACTATTATTGGGACTTTAGGCTCCTTATGCTTTAAATCATCCGTGCTCAGAATGTTCCATCAGCAACCAATGTTACGAAATAAAGGGAATGAGTTCCTAAAAAGGAATTCAACTTCACATTTTCTGCCAAGTGTGAAATCTAGGTTTGTGGTGCTTTAATTAAATATTTCTCAAGACATTTTAAGTCTTGCTATAATAAAACAGAATTGAATATCAGAAAATGACAAATGAACTTAACTGACGCTTACAAGCTATAGTATACAGCTACTGTTTATAACTCTCTTGTGTTTACACTCCCTTATGAACACACATCCTCACTTACGAACACTGTTGCAGAAATACGTGCGAAAACACGGTTGCAGGAACTTACATCAAATGTCACAACCGCAATTAAACTTATAATACTAAAATGAGATTCGCAAATCTTAGTTCAAGCTATAAGAAACTAATCACACAACTTGTAACAATCGTCGTAACGACCAAGCAAGATTAATGCTGATAATATCTCACCATCAGTATCACTAAACACACATGTCGATCTTTGTTTTTATCTTCTGCTATACCTTTGACGGGCTGCCAATGTCACCATATCAAGAAAACTCTTGGGAGTTCAGATATGACGTGAAGTTCAGAAAGCCTAACGGAGAGAGAAGCAAAATTTGCATAAGAGATAGCAATAACAAGGTAAAGTTTAATAGGCTATATCCACATCACAAGATCAATAAAAATGAGGAGTTTAAATTTTCGTTCAAACTTCTTTGGCCACCAAGAACAATCATAATGCGAGATTTGTGCTTAAACCGAACTGAAGCTCCCAAATGAAATAATTCACAATCTGAAAGCAATAAAAGTAATACAAGAAATCCTGTTGATATGCACTCATGTTCATAGGAAATAAATACAGCTATATAGCCGCCCACCGTAGAGGCGGAACATTGTTATCCCTTCAGAAGGCACGTGTTGTCTCTGCAGCATGCGGTGTGACATTGTCTTGCTGAAATACACCGATGAGCCACCACCCCCAGCCTAAAGATCTCAACCCGCCTGGAGGCCAAATGGTGGCGCAGGTGAAGTTCACAGAGCGGTATATATACAACCCGAAGACCGGCTTTCGATTAGTAGTGTTCAGAGTCGGAATGGAAAAAGCTGCCGATTTATCGGAGTTTGATGAAGGACAAATTGTGATGGCACGGAGCCTCGTAACTACGATCTCGTAAACGGCGAGCCTTGTGGGTTGTTCACGTGCGGCTGTAGTGATTACGTATCAAAAGTGGTGCACAGATGCCTAAACGACGAATCGTCGTTTAGCCGTGTGTTGTCCGCAGCTCATTGATGCCAGAGGGGAGAGGAGACTGTTGCGCATTGTTCACAGCGACCGCAGGGCGACTAATCAATCGCAGCGACAAGAGTGGTGATAAGGGCAATGTGTCACAGCACAGAGTTCATCTCAGCCTTCTGCGCATGGGCCTGCGTAGCCAAAAACCTAGCCGGGTCTCCATGCTCACTGCACGTCATCGCCAGCAACCAATGAAATGGGCCCGAGATCATCGGATTTAGACCATGGATAGCTGGAAGAATTTGGTGTGATCTAACGAATCAAGTTTCTTGGCGCATCATGTATACGGTCGAACACGGATACGTCGAATACCAACGGATGATATGGAACCTCAATGCACTGTTGGACGGAAATAGGCCGGTTGCGCTGTGTTATGCTGCTAGCGATGTATTCTTGAGACACGTTAGGCCCCATTATTCCAATACCGCAATCCCTGACAACTGTCAGATATCTGAACATCGTTGCGGACCAAGTTTACCCATTTATGGTAACTGTGTTCCCTGCTGGTGATGGTCATTACCAACAGGATAATGCACCATTCCACACTGTCATATTCGTCAAGAAGTGGTTCGACGAACATTCTGGTGACTTTCTGTTAATGTCTTGGCCTCCAAATTAACCTGATAAGAACCCAATCGAACATTTGTGGTTCGACTTGGAAAAGAGGGTTCGCACTAAATCACCAACATCCCGAAATGTACGGGAATTGGAGGAACTGCTGTTGACATTATGGTACCAGATACCTCAGGATACCTATTGCCACCTCATCGAATCGATGCCTCGCCAGGTGGCCGCTGTTTTGCGGGATAAAGTGGTTCCTATAGCTTATTAGGTAGGTGGTCATAATGTGGTAGCTCATCGGTGTATGGCACAAGGAATGTTTTTTTGGGTTTTTTTATTGGAGGTTTAACGACCACCGTCAGCAACTCAATGGGCTATAAGCAGTCGCCCGTCCCTAATTTAGGGTTACTGGTTCCAGGAAAGGGAGAGAGCCAGTGCCTTAAGACAAACACAACATCCATGCCTCACCGGGATTCGAACCCGGACCCCTTACGGACGAATGATCAGAGGCCAGCGCCTTAGACCACTGCGCCACCGGGGCGCCATACAAGGAATGTCCTGAAGGTAAGGAAAGCCTATCGTCCGCAGAATGTTACTGACGTAAGGGGCTATCGTTATGGTGGTACGGACTCTAAGCACCCCAGCCCATTATGCCCCGTGTTGGTGCAGAATGCCTGGTTGCGAATATACTCTTCCCAACGCCTCACCCCCTGTCGTCGGCGGACGTAGATTCGGCCATCATTTTGGCCTAAACAGAAGCGCGTTTCGTCCAAGAACACGATATTGTGCCATTCATCACACCACTCTTTCCGTTCGATGCACCATTGCAGCCTGGCAGTCGGTCGTTGCTTTGCCAATGGTAGTCTGAGGAGGGACTCACGAATCTGCAGTCCAAACTGTAATAGCCGGTGACGTACTGTTACGACTGACATGGAACAATGCGTTGCAGTTTGCCACTGCTGAGCCAGTGCTGTTGATGAAGCAGAATAGTCGCTCAAATACATTGCCATGAGGTGACTGTTGTCCCTCGGTGTTGTTTGTGTACGACGTCCAGAGCCTTCTCTTCGTGTCCTATGCCCTTCATCGTACCACTCCCTGCACGCTTTTGCCACGACGGACACAGTGCGACCCAGACGACCGGTAATCGCGCAGAGGAAAGTATTGCAGTCTCCGATGCAGGTAATGTGACCGGTGTCGAACTCGCCGATGTGACTGTACGACTGTCTTAAACAACGACAAGGTATCCTTACCTACTACTAACCAAGTACTGACATGCCGAGTGAGCCACGCTGCGCTGATAAGAGAAAAACGGCCGGTTTTCGGTCTGTGACGTTGCGCGATCTGATTAGCCTAAACACGGTGCTCATGCACCTATGACTTCGAAATGTTAATCATTTCTCCGATATTGCCTGATTAGCATGTCCTGTAAAAATCTATGTTGTAGCTCGACTCCTTTTAAATCTCTTTTGTTTCGGTTTTTTTAAAATGAGTGTATTATAACTACGTAGTAAACATCTCAGCTTCTAGTGAGAAAAACGTCGGATGAAGAAAATTCTAGAGAAATATTTCTTCGAATTTCACGGAGTTAAACTTGTCCTTGAGCTAAACAGGAAAATATTAGTCTTCGCAGCTGAACAGGAATATATTAGTCTTCTGAGCTGAACAGGAATATATTAGTCTTCTGAGCTGAACAGGAAAATGATAGTCACCTGAGTTAAACAGGAAAATATTAATCTCCTGTTCCGTCGACAACGTATATTGCCTTCCTTTTACAGTTTACATCAATTATCCAAAACAAAAGTGTATTTCATTACTTAGAACATCTCCCTTTTTAAATTAGCTGGTGAGACTGAGACAGTTCCTCTTAGTTTTTAAAAGCACTTGATTTTAGTTTACAATCAGTATCCTTTTTCCCAGTTTTGACATTTCCTCACTATGAGAGGAGTTTATGTGCCAGTTTAGAATATTTGCATCAAATCTGCCTCTTATTACAATTCCCACATGGTCTACCTATCTTCTGATAAATGTTTGTGTCTTTTTCAGTTGAGCTAATCTGCGTCTAACATTTGGAATTCCTGCAGAAATAGAAAGGTTCTGAAGCCAAAGAGAAAACACCCACCGCTAATACTAAGGATCGCGTATTTCACTTACATTTTCTTGTAAATGCTTCATGTTCGCTAAAATATAAAAATCTATTTTAAAAATTATTTATTATATTTGCAATCTATCGAATAATTAGCAATGGAACATCAGGGATTGAATCGCATTTCGTTTTCTGGGAGGTTTTGAAACGTGTTGAATACCAAGCCAAAGAACTACGAAACAGAAATTGAGTTATTTAACATTTCAGAAGAAAGTTCTTACCTTAGGGCCGTTTTCTGAAAGAAAAAAAGAAAATCTATCTCCGTTTCCACAAAATGCACTACAGAATAGTCTTTCTTTGAACCGCAAAGCCTTTCTTTTTCATCTCACATTTTTTTCTTCATTCGTGGGATGGAAAATCAGTAACACCTTTTTTGGAATTGAGCGTTTTCACTTACAGGTGCTCCGAAACAGCAGTGACGTTATTTTTTAAAGAAGGAAGTAAGCCTTTCTAGTCGAAAGTGGGTGTGACCTATGGTACCGTGGTTTATTAACTTTGTCTTTCGGGAGAACTTTCTTGATAAGATCTTCCTCCTACAACAAGATAATTCTTTGCTCAGTTCTTTAGGATATACAGGTTCGGCTTTTATTTGTTTTAGTTCTGTTTACACATACTTAAATACTTTGTGACGTGCCTACACCGCAGGACGCACATGAGATAAAGGCAGATAGCAGTGAGTGCATACGTTCGCGTAGCTAAGTTGGGAGAGCGACTTATTCCGGAATGAGGGGACCCGGGTTCGATGCCCGGCGTGGACAAAAATGACGGAGAAATTTACTTCGTTATATTGGCGCCCGAACTTCACGAATGACCTGGCCGTTAAAGTTCTCGCAGTGATGTGATGTTCTTTCCACACCGCGAGACAGGAAAAATTAGAGAATCCCTTCTTCAGCGCTTCGAAAAATAAATGTGTGTGATGTTACGTTCCACACACCAAATTGACTGGGATTTCTCCTAAGTACGTTCTTCAGCGGATGACTGCCTACAGCGACAGATGGTTCCGGCTGACCCGTTGGCCATGTCCCCGGCCCTCTTTCGGGGGGGGAGATGTGACGTGCTTGCACCGCAGGACGCACATGAGATAAAGGCAGATAGCATCGAGAGCATACGTCTAGGTAGCTCAGTTGGGTGAGCGACTTATACCGGAATGAGGGGACTTGGATTCGATGCCCAGCGTGAACAAAAATAACGGTGAAATTTATTGCGTTACAACTTTTACTCAATACCGCGTTGAAACTCTTTTAGCCCCGAATTACAGCACGTATGCTGTTTGGCATAGATTCCACAAGACATTGGAGTGCATCTACGTCTACAACGTACCAGGTGTTCACCAAACAGTCCTTTAACTAACTCAGATTTGACGGAGGAAAGTTTGCTCCCGGATCAGTTTTTCTGACACATCATATACATTCTCAACGGGGTTCAGATGCGGGCCTTGTGGTGGGCAGGGAAGATGGTGGAAGTTGCTATTATACCCGCTGACCCACTGCGGATCACATCTTGCGCGATGGATTGTTGTCCAGAAAACAACCGACATCTGCTGGATAAAATGTCAACGTCTTAGGATGGACTTAATCGGAAACAATGTTCAGATAATCCTTGGATGGCATACGACCTTCTAACAATATCAGGGGACCCGTTCTGTACCAATAGAATTTGCCCCACGCCATGACATCACCTACAGAACTTTGTGTTTACAAAGCAAGCTGGGTCCATTGCTCCATGGGGTTCCCACGAAACCTTCTGCCTACCATCTGTGCAGAACTAGGTGTACCACGACTTGCCGAACGACATGACTTTTGCCATTCTTCCAGTAATCTAGTCACGGTGCTCTGACACCTCTGTAGACGATCGTTTCAGTTCTTTGCAGATATCAGTGGTTTCCGTATAAGCATGTGACTCCCAATACCCACAATACCGATTCTCTTTCATTTCCTGCCCATAGTTCGCTGAAATAATAGTCGGGAACTGCCTTCATTGAATGCTTCGATCAATTGCTACACATAGGAAGTCCTGTTTCTACGTACAAGGCTTCTCACACGACGAGGATCTTGTTCCTGACAGATTTTTCTCGCGCAACAGTTGCGGCTCTTAAACAAGCAATGTGGATTGTTTTTCCACTGACTAAAAACCCGGACGTCACACCTTTTGAAAAACCAGTCAATTCTACTGTTTTCAAAATCGTTGCTCCAGCCATTCGTGCACCACGATAAGCTCTTTATCGAACTCATAAAGATTTTTTGTTTTTCGCATTGTCATCACCACTACTGACGATTACTGTCAAGCAGTAGCCCTAAATGGTTGCCTAGATAATAATAATAATAATAGTAAATTTTATTCTTGCTGTTAGATATATTGTATTATAGAGAACAGCAAAGGAGAATCAGAGAAATGTCCTGACAAAAGCCCTGATTTCCCAAATATATAGACAAGCAAGCATAGGTTCATCAAACACAGCAGTAATGTTAAGTGTTAGTTATATTGTAAATAATTTGTTTTTTATCATCTACACTGAAGAGCAATTGAATTAGAGATACCTGTCTAGTAACGTGTAGCACCCCCTTTCGCCCTGATGACGGCGGCGATTCGTCTCGGCATGGACTCGACAAGACACCGGAAGCGTTGGGAAGCCATGCGGATCCACGACCCCTGAACAAGCTCCCACAGTTCACGAAGCTTTGATGGAGGGTCGAACATCTCTCTCGATGGCATCCCAGATGTGCTCTATGGGATTGAGGTCAGGTGACCTAGCTGGCCAAGGAAGCGAGCTCACGTCGGTGAAGTGTTCATCCAACCATTCGGATACAATTCGGGAGCTGCATTGTCTTGTTGCAGGATGAGGTCTCCAGTGGGATGTTGAAGACGCACAAACGGGAGCAAATGGTCGTCCAGGATATCCCGGTAACGTTGACCTGTGAGGGATGATGTCACGCGTACCAGGGGTCCTATTTCAGTAGACGTAAACAGTCCCCAGACGAGAACCTACCCCCACCAGCTTGAAGAGTACCCTGCTGGCAAGAAGGATCCATCGCTTCATGTGGTTTGCGCCGTACTCGCATCCTGCCATCCGCATGTACCAACGTGAATCTCGACACATCAGTCCAGGCAACATTTTCCCACATGTCTAGGGTCCAGTGGCGATGTTTCCGCGCCCACGCTAATCTTTGCACCCTGTGATGTGCGGTCAGCAGCGGTACCCTCGTGGGAAGATGGCTTCTGTACCCCATAGCGAGGAGATGGTTCTGGATGGTGTGGCTGCTTACGCGTTTTTGTGCACCAGCGTTAAATTGCCGAGTGATTTCTTGCACTGTGGCCCGTCTATCCGCTGTTACAATGCGAGCTAGCCGACGATGATCCCGCTCATCCACACGTTGTTGTCTACGGCAGTTGGCCCTTGCAAGGATGGTTTTACCGGATTCGATGTACTCACGGTGACCCCGTGACATAGTGGCCTGTGAAAATCCCAGTGCCTGCACGATTTCCGAGATAGAGTGACCCATTCGTCGGGACCCGACAATTTGCCCACGATCAAATGCGCTTAGATCCTTCGTCTTACCCATACTGCGTCCGACTCTTACAGATTCCCATCGTATCGCTCCTTACATTGTCGGATCGCTGCATACGTCATGTCGTTTCTGTTTACAGGGCCGCCCACGGCGCCACATTTGCATAACGCCAGCTGTCTCTAATTCAATTGCTCTTTAGTGTATATGAACTTATGTAACTCAATTTTCAACATTGACGTGTAATGTCACCATGGCTTTTTAATATATTTATGGATGCTTGCATGCGTGATGTGAAGATGGATAATACTGGTTTATGTCTTGGTAATACCCAGGTGTGCAGATTGCTTTATGCTGATGACACAGTCCTGTTGGCAGAGCGCAAAAGTGAGTTGCAGGGAATGTTGTCTCGGATGTACTAAGTTTGCATGAAATTCAAACTGAGTATAAATAAGGGAAAAACCAAAGTTATGGTTTTTGAGAGAGGAACTGGTGGTACTGAATGTAATATAAGTCTAAATGGTACCGTGATTGACCAGGGGAATGTGTTTGTACGAGTATATTTGGGATGCTTGTTTGACAGAGAGAACAAATTAGGTGGCGAAATTAGTAGGCGAGTGAATTCTTCATTAAAAGTCATAGCTGCTTTAGGAGGATTTCACAGGAATGGTGGATTCTCAAAAAGTCCCGCATGGCTGTGTATGAAAGTGTAATTGTTCGTACTCTGATGTATGGCAGTGAAACCTGGCTACTACAGAAGAGACATAGGAGTCGTTTGTGAGCCGGAGAAATGCGTTACTTACAGGGTGTTTGTGAGAAGACACGTTCAGATAATGTGCAGAATGAAGATGTGTTGCAGTTGTTTAATGTGAAGCAAAATGTTGTTAGCAAGGTGGAGACTAATATGCTTCGGTGGTTTGGCCATGTGGGAAGAATGAGTGATGAGATGCTTACTAGGAAAAAATCGTTGGCTCAAGTGGCAGGAAAGAAAGGCAAAGGAAGGCCAAGGAAGGCATGCGAGGATCAGATTCAGGAGTGCCTGAATGAGAAAAAGATTATGAGTCTGAAGTATAGAAGGTCTTGTGTACGTCGTATGATGGATGTCACCGAGGTCCGTGTTGTGTGTCAAGATCGCTGTAAATGGAAAAGTTTGAGACGGCAACAGTAAGTAAATAAAATAATCAGTTAAAAATTTATCTGGTGGTTTGTATTATCTGTTAAATGTTTATTTGTCAGAAGGTTTTTCTTTGAGGAGATAACCTCTGAATATCACAGAACAGCTTAATGACATGTATGTAAGTATACCGGCGACTTTTCACTTAGCGTCCACCTTACGTGAGGGCCATTTCATAGGTATATTTTAAAGATGGTTCTTATTAACTGTGCGTTCGGTACATTTTAATGTCGGAATTCATTGTTCCCAAGACAGTTAGCCTATTTCGAAAGCGTAATATTTAGTGCGTGAAAAGTGAAAATGGCAATAAAGCGTGAACAAATGTGAAACCCTCTCGACATAATCCGCTTCCTCTCAACGTAGGAGAGTTGGCTCTTCGTTATTTTTAAGACTTGCTTATTTCTTCCTTTCGAGAGCAGAGACTTGCAGAAAAAGAAATTCTGCTGAAAATACTACGCCGATTGATAATGGTGTTGACAAATGATAAAAACCAGAGACATGGTTCGAAAAATCAATATATACTTTAGGGAAATCTGGCACTCGAGTGAAGTAATGGCTTTTAAGTCAAAATGCTATCTAATAGGATCGCAGGACTAAAAAGTACAATTTTCTTGTAAACTCGGAAAATTCTATTTGTTGTTACAGATTGCTATGATGTTCCAATAGTTCTGTATATGTTTGTCGATGAAAGAACATAAAAACAGTTTCCTATGTTGGCTTTACTTTAATGCAGTTACGACTCGTTTGTCGTGAAGTAAACTGTCAAATGTTTTGACGGCATTTCTTTTTCTTTATCTTTTGGTATCTACTGCAAAAAAACGATAAGTCATACAAGATGATTATATTCAATATATTTCTTGCACCACATAATATTTACACATCAGAGCATTCTTCTAGTCCATAGGCCCCCAGAATTCAGCAAAGATCTTTCAGCGGGGTAATGGAAATTAAGTCACAAAAATTTGGAAGTTTTTGTCTTGAAAAATAATCCCTAACTCAAAACTTTTCACAGAGCATTTTTTTTTATTATTTTATCCTTTTCTGCCTACCAGCATATTTCGTCTAAAATAACGTGAAAGGTTCGAGGACAATATGTATTTTTAACCAACTGGTAAAGACGCCCATGAATTTTAATCAAAACGTTAATTTCCTCCAAAATAAATAATGTGCTTTCTTAGACGCACTTATCGCTCATAATTTATTTTAGTTACAGCGGTATACCTGTCCATTATAAAGAAGAAGATGACACCGAATTTTCGTTTCTAATGAGCACGTCTTTTGAATACTTTCTGACACGAATTAAATTTATCAAAGTCAATGGAACCGATTAGGAAAACAATCAACCGGGTTTCTACATTGCTAAAACATCCAGAAATGGAGACAAGTACTTACTTCCATCAGCAGCGGCTAAAACGTATGCTACGAAGGTTAACAAATGGCGCACGGAAAGTTTCTCACAGCACAAGGAAGCTATCAGAGACAAAAGAAATTTTCAAATCGAACGGTTTAAAGAACAAAGTACACGTAGAAAGAAACGTGGTATAACTCTACCTCATCTAGCGGAAGAATTTTTCATAATGGAAGAGTTGAAAATAGGCGAAAAAATATTCTTCATTATAAAACAACTTTGCCAATACGTCTTCCGGAAGCAGATATATCGAGAAAAAATTTCCGACTTTCCCGCCCCGTAGCGGGAAATCTGTGTATTATTTAAAGAGAATATTGCTCCCCATCTCTACTGTAATGAATGGTATACAGTAAAGAAGAAATTTCTCAATATTGTGTTTAGAAGCGCAGATACAGATGCAAACTTAATTACACAAATACCACCTAGCGACAGAACTGTGAACTCAAAAACTCTTCATATACTAACTTAAAGTGTTCTACAACGCAAATGGTATCCGATGTTGAAAGAAGTTTTTAAATCGCACATGTAAAAGCAGAGATATTGAGAAAAAAAGATTAAGTATTTACGCCACCTACCGGTGAAATTGTGCATTATTTGGGGAAGAAAATACACGCACAGAGTTTGCATAATTAGTAGATCTGACCGAAAAAGAAGATTTTCAACCGGGTTTTTAGTCCAGCAGATATTGCTGTAAACGGAAAAGTGAGCTTACGCTCTCTGGTGGCAGACTTATGTGTTAAGGAAAATTTGAAATTATATGAGAAACATTTCGCACCAGAAATGCTCTCCAACCAAGAAAGAATTTTTTAAATAGGGCTTTAGAAGCAGAGATATCGACAAACATAAGATATACATTTATGACTCCGGACGGGAAAATTATGCATTATTTTAAGCAAAATGAACTCTCAAAACGTTTTCCAAGGTAAACGGTATTGGTCCATTAAAGAATTTTTTCAATCGAGTTTTCAGAAGCTCAGATTTTGCTGCAAATGCATCAGAAGCAGAAATAAACGCTTAAGCCAACTGGTGGCCAAACCATTACTTATCAAAAATTAGAAATGATATGCAGAACATTTACCATCAGAAGCTGTATCCGATGCAGGATGAATTTTTCAAATCGGAGTTATCGAGATATCGAGAAAAACGCAATTTACATTTACGCCCACACCGCAAAGTCTATGCTTTACTTGAAAATTTTGGAATTATATGAGAAACATTTCACACTGGAAATACTATCCAACAAAATAATTTTTTAAATCGGACACTTAGAAGCAGAGATATTGACAAAAATAAGATATACATCTACGTTCCCTGGCTGAGAAACCATTCATTATTTTAAAAAGAAAATATTCTCAAAAGATTTATCGACATCAGCTGCATCCGTCCAAGAAAGAATTTTTTCAATTGAGCTTTCAGAAGCTCATATTTTGCTGCAAATACCTGGGTAAACTATTTTTTATCAAAAATTGGAAATACAATCAAAACATTTCCCACCAGGAGCTGTATTTGGTGCAGGAAGAGTTTTTCAAATCGGAGTTTTAGAAGCAGAGATCTCGTGGAAAACGCAGTTTAGTTTTACACATAATTTTGCGCTACGGGCAATAATTATGCCCGTAGCAAAAAAAAAAAGTATGTGTAACTTGAAAAAGTTACTGTACCTAAAATAGCCTTCGATGTAAATGGAATCGAAAGGAAAAAGAATTTTTTTTCAATCGGATATTTAGAAACAAATGTATGAAATAAAATGTATTTTGAATTCGATGTCGTCTGCATTTACGCTCTGTAGCAGAGAAATTGTGCATCGCAAGAAAAACTAAATGCAAGGATCATCATTCTCGCATTTCAAGCTTCCCAATGAAAAAGAATTCTTCAAATCGGACAAATAGTTGCAGAGATATGCTGTCCACAAACAGTCGGACGGACAGACGGACAAACCAGTAACATAAGCACGATTTTCTTTTTTTCTTTCTTTTTTTGTACAAAAGGCGTGCTAAAAATAAAGAGAGAACCCTGATATTCTTTGTAGACAATTTATGTTATGCATCTTTTGCATGACAATGTCTTTGTGGGTGTGAAATAAAACGAGTGATTCGAGAATATACATTTATGTACCAACAACACATTGCATTTATTCGCCTCACTCATGAAAACACCGAGCCACAATTCGGTACATGCTAAGTGGAATTAAATCATAACAACGACAAATTAATATTAGGAACTCGAATTAATTTCCGCTGTTTTTGCCACACAAACACCTTTGTGTTGCCACGGAACGGTACAGGATAGTCTATTCAAAGTAGTGTCCGTTGGCAGCTACGACCCTTTCCCACCGTTGGGGTAGCAAATGGATTCCGCGGTAGAAAAATGCAGGTTCTTTCGAGGTGAACCATTCATCGAGCTATTTTTCGATATCCGCGACAGAAAGAAAATGCTGCTCTGACAGGCCATGTTGTAGCGACCTGAACAAGACCGAGAGAGCAATGTCCGGGGAATCAGGCGGGTGGGGGTAAGAAGTCGCAGCCAAGTGCTTCCAAGAGTTCCTTCACGGATTTGGCGACATGAGGTCTAGCGTTGTCGTGGAGAAGAACAACCTTGTCATGTGGGATCCAGTTTCCGAGCTTCTGGATCATTCCCATTGCCTTTAAACGTTTGTTAACCGTTGACGCATCGACCCGCAGTGTTTCAGACAACTCGTGGAGCGTCTGACATGAATCCTCGTCCAATAAGGTCTCCAATGCTCCATCTTCGAACTTTTTCGGCTGCCCAGGAACGATCTTTGTCCTTCACGTCATATTCGTTGGCTTTGAAGCGTCGGAACCACTCTCTGCATGTTGTTTCCGATAGGAAATTTTCCCCATAGGCCTGCACTTCTTCAGATGAAAGCAGAAGAGTAATGCTTCCCGCAAATGCTCCTTTTTTGGTACGAAACTCGACATCGTGAATGCGATTCAAACTCGTGTTCTGTGCCCTCCGATCGCGTGTCACACACTGCTTCGCCCAGACTACGGACGGTACGTGCGTGTGCGAGAGGTCACGTGTGGCCCGTGTCACAGCGCATCACTGCTGCGCTCTATTGGGCAGCAGCGGGAATTAATTCAAGCGCCTAATAAAATCATGCAATGCATTGATTATGATACGCTTTCCAACATACCAGAAATCATTACTCAAGTTATGAGGATAATGGCTATGGAATAAATCTTGCTCCTGTGCTATGACCTTTGACCCCATTTCGATTATATTAAACAGACCCGGCACATCTCCGGAACAACGTTATGACGTTTCGTCGCAATCGAAGCATTTTTACGGAAGTTATGATGTATAAGGGCGATGGAATGGATCCCACCCCTATGTCCTCACCTTTGACCCCTTTTCCTCCATTTTCAATAGGGTTCCTTCCTTGGTTGTCCCCTACTACATACTAAAATTTTATCGAAATCGAACCATTTTTACGCGAGTTATCGTGCGGCCGGCCGGACAGACAGACAAAGCTGGAGCATATACGCTTCTTCAACCTACGGTTGGAAAGCGTAAAAAAGTAAGTTTTATTGATTCCTGACATTGAGCGGTACTTAGGTTGGTGAATTTCTTTGTTGTTATGATTGCAGCGCATATGGGGCCAATTTTTTTTTTGGGGGGGGGTGTTCAGTTTGGAGACGGTGTGCGTGTGAAAAGCGAGAGTGTTCGAAAACATATTCTGTCTCTAATTTTATGGCAGGACAGTGCTTTGAAAAGGGCGATACTATAGCACATTCTCATCGGATAATTTAGCTTTCTCGGTGGGAATGAACAGGCCATATACAGTAAGAAATAGCCTGGGTTTCGGACAATGTTGCAAGAAACAACTAAAGAGAAAGAAACGCAGAAGAGGTTTGAAAGCGATGCTTCGTGAGGGTGTAGCAAACGAATGGGAGCAAGCTTCTGTAGCCGATACAACCAGATTAGAGGAAGAGAACAGGATACTCCGGTGTGGTGAATACGTGCATGGCTGGTAAGTTTAGAAAAAGACAAAAAGTGAAACTAGAACTCCCACTGTACGAGCTGGAGCCGTGTGATTCTCTAGCAAAAATTTCTAATAAATTGGAATAAAAAATTCTTAATCAACAGCATAGATTAAATGCAGTTTTATTTTACTTACTTTTCAGAAATCTCTTTTTTTTTCGTAGGGTTGTGCGGAGCTTGCAATCAATTAATCGAACCTGTAAACTTCGTGGCGTATACTGCCTGTTTTATCTTACATTTTTGTTAACTTTTCCTTGTGTACATTTTGGTTATTTCTCATGTTTTGCATATTGAGAGGCACGTCTGAACTCTCAAGAGTTTCTTCTCTACGTGATGATTGTCAGTCAGTGATTAATACAGACATTTAACGTGGACCAGGAACATCAAATAAAGATCATCGCTCTTTCCACGTTTATAAGTGAGTCACGGAAAAATTCTCATTGGTCGCCACCGGGAGTCGAACCCAGGGTCTTCCAGTTACCCGCCGGATATGCTTCCGCTACACCACAGCGGCCTCGAATTCCTCCAGACTCACACACGCTAACTGCCAAGCCAATTTGGCAGGCTGCTTCTTGGAGCCCCGCACAATGCTGGGGATTTACCAAAGATGGTAAGCAGCAACAGAAGAAATAATCAGAAAGCGAATGAATAATTAATACAGACATTTAACGTAAACCAGGAACTTCAAACAAAGATCTTCGCTCTTTCCACGTTTATAAGTGAGTCACGGAAAAATTCTCATTAGCCGCCACCGGGAGTCGAACCCAGGGTCTTCCAGTTACGGAAGACCAGTGAAATCAGGATAACTGCGTAATATAAACGTAAGAACAGAACGGCTTATGACAAAACTGATTTTCTGCTTTTTATCAGTACTGTTCTCGTCAAACAAATATTCTGCTTTGTGCTGTTAAGTCGTCAGTTGTAATTGGAGTAATCATTCTACAATACATTTCTTCCATCTTCCACATGTGTTAGCATGTGTTACATCTTCTATAAGTCGCAGTGATGTTCAACTTAAGTTCATTTAAGGAGGAGGATTCGGCTTCAAATGACTTTTTGTTGTTTTTTGTTCCGCAACTAATGTTAAGTGAACCCAAGAAAACATCGAAATTTTCCCCATCATATGGGCTCACGCGTAGCGCTGCGTAGTGATGATGACTGAGTTTGGAAACAATATGTGAGCTATTCCAAAGGGAACTTGGAAAACTGGATGGCTCTCGGTTGTGCGTTTTCTGTTTATAGGCCACCTGAAGATTGTAACCCGGATCAAACGTGGCGTTCTTCTCGGGAAAAAATTTCTTTTGCAACATGATAACTCCCTTCTTCAGGTTTCCGTGAACTTTGTATAACTACTCAAGGAGAGCTTTCTGAAGTGCATGCTATTGCATTTACAGTACTGTAGTACTGTCTGTATTTATCTTTGACTGATTTCTATTATTTTGCTGCAATCGAAAAAGTGTCTTCCCGAAGTAAAAGCATTCGTTATGCAACAAGCTGCCTTAGTGTTTGTATTAGGTGTGTGCAAATGTTATACCCGTTTTTCATGATGCAAATTCCAAGTAACAAATACACTGAAGTGCCAAAAGTCATGGGATTCGTACCTAGTATCGTGTAGGACCACCTGCTCTAGTCCGGCGAAATGCAGCAACTCGATGTGGCATCAATTCCACAAGTGACCGGAAGACCTCTAGAAAGATGTTGAGCCATGCTGTCTAAACAGCGACCCACAGTTCCCTGGTATTTGTAGGAGCAGGATCTTGGGTGCCAATGGTACTTTCCATCATGTCGCATAAGTGCTCTATTGGGTTCATGTCGGGCGAACATGGTGGTCACTCCATCTGTCGGAACTGTCCAGAATGCTTCTTGAACCAATTTTGGACAACTTAAGCCTGATGGCATGGTGTATTGTCTGCCTGGAAAATCCTATCGTTGTTGGGGTACATGAAGTCCATGAAGGGCTGCAAATGGTCCCCCAGCAGAGCAACAAAGCGATTACCGGCTAATGACGTGTTTACGAGGATCAGAGGATCCCAACCGTGCCAAACAGACACCCCACACATGTATGGAACCACCACCCGCTTGCATAGTGCCTTGTTGACAACTTGGGTCCATGGCCTCATGGGGTCTACGCCACACCCGAACCCTACCATCACCTCGTAACAACTTGTAGCGTGACTCATCAGATCACGCCATAAGTTGCTCTTCCAGGTTCCAATTACCGTGTTCACGAGCCCAGGTGCGGCGCTGTATCCCATGTCGTGGTGTTAACAAAGGCACTGGTTGGTCTTCTGCTCCCATATCCCATGGACGCTAAATTACGCAGAACTGACTGATGGATATATCTCTGGCACCTCCTCCATTGAATCTGGATGCTATTTGAGCCAGTGTCGTTTGTCTGTTAGCATGGACAATCGTGGTCAGACGCCGCTGGTCACGGTCATGTCGGTCACTGCGCTGTCCACGGTGGGTGGTAATGCCTTCCATGAAGTATTCTCGGTACACACGTGACACAGTGGATTGAGGAATCTTGAATGTTCGCACAACTTAAGAAATTGAATGTCCGATACCATGCCTCGTTCAAACTCTGATAATTCATGTCGGCTTGCCATAATCCTACTAGCAGTCGTTTGACCTGACTCCTGAAATTACACCTCGCAACTGATAAAAATCTTGGCCTGCGTCGAAGCCTTTTATACGACGGCAGGACCAGTTAAAAGTTTGCATAGTGCTATCCCTTGACTTTTGGCACTTCAGTTATAATGAATTAGCTTTGTTTATTCTTTTTGCTAAGCTAATTATTATGAATGAATAATGCTCTAAGCTTCAAAATAATGAATTCCCAAAAGGGTGTTGTTACTCGTTAATTATGAACTTAAACAAAGTCTCAACGCTGGTTATTTATATTAAGTAATCAAAGTCATAAACCTAACAGCCAGACAGAGGTCTGACAACTACTAAGAATTGAGAAAGACTGAACTTACTGAAAAACTTGTTTATTTCCGAGACTCTTGGTCAACTAAGGCACTCATATATCTTGTACATAATAATGAATAAACTTTCCTCTTATAGTACGCACACAACCAACACAACTCCAACACAACCTCAACTCCAACGCAACAACACAACTACTCCAACTCAACACAACAACGCAACCTCAACTTCAACAACACAACACCACTCTCCTTCGTCTCGATGAACGCGCCTATATACGAGCTACCACCACGTCATGACTTACACTCATTGCCAGATCTCATTCAGCGGGTGAAATAATATTTCGTTCAGTAGGAAGATAATTTACATAGTAAAATAAAATAACTAGAGATAGTAAAATCAAAAGGAAAGTGAATATAGAGTATACGTTACATCATCTCCCCCTTAATTTTTTTTTTTTTTGTTCTTTTTTTCTTTTTTTATGTCCGAAAAACCTATCAATTTTGGAGTGTAAGTCTTACATTTCGATGATTGACGTTTCTCGATCTTTTTTTTTTTTTTTTGATTTGTTGTTTGGTGGTAGCCGTATTTACATTATCAACTTGGCATGACAATTTACGAATCTGTATTCGACTGTGAAATTTGTAGTGTAGAACAAACCAAACCTGCATCGGCATACTTTCCTTTTATTCTGCCTAGCAGGAATCACTTTTTTAATTTCAAATTACGTGCGCCTCATTCGTTGAAATACATAACAACTGTATCAGCAGCGAAGATTGCCTGAAGCTGCCTAACAGTAACAATTTTATTATTTTCATTTCAAATTACGTTCGCCTCATTCGTTGAAATACATAACAACTGTATCAGCAGCGAAGATTGCCTGAAGCTGCCTAACAGTAACAATTTTATTATTTTCATTTCAAATTACGTTCGCCTTAGTCGTTGAAATACAGAACAACTGTATCAGCAGCGAAATTTACCTGGAGCTGCCTAACAGTAACAATTTTATTATTTTCATTTCAAATTACGTTCGCCTTAGTCGTTGAAATACAGAACAACTGTATCAGCAGCGAAATTTACCTGGAGCTGCCTAACAGTAACAATTTTATTATTTTACCCCTAAGCACATAGATATATACAAAAAAAGTGGATTAGTAGATGGACATAGAAGAAATATAAAAAAAACACACATATATACACAAAAAAGAATGCATAGGCCCACACGAAAAAAAGAAATTCTGACACGCCAACTGGTCGTGCAGGAAAAACAACAAACTGAGAAAAGAACCTGTCCACGAGAACTTACTTATCTCGAGGACGCATAAAAAATTCTAGTGCGATAACGTTTTCCCGGCCGAATGGGACTGGTGAAATCAGGTGGCTTGGATCTCTTCCGGGACGGTAATGGAACATCGGTCTGTTGTCGGTCAGGAATCTGGCGGTCTGGAAATCCCTGCGGCTGAGAAGAACGGTCAGAAGTCTGGCGGTCCGGAATCCCTTGCGGCTGAGAAGAACGGTCAGGAGTCTGGCGGTCTGGAAATCCCTGCGGCTGAGAAGAACGGTCAGGAACGTCAGAAGTCTGGCGGTCTGGAAATCCCTGCGGCTGAGAAGAACGGTCAGGAACGTCAGAAGTCTGGCGGTCCGGAAATCCCTGCTGCGGCTGATAGGAACGGGCTCCCCCAGGCTTTGGATATGAAGTCCCTTGGTGCTGGGGCCCGTTGTGTCCTTCCAGTATCTTTTTGGACGGACGTGTCTCCGGCCACATCGCTTGCTTTCGTTTACGCCCACGGGGCATGATAGTAGTAGCAGGCATCGGCCCTGTTTGCCCTGAACGGAGGTTCCAGGGGCGAAACCCGGGTGGATGCAAAGATTTCTGCTTTCGTCGCTGTTGCGGCGAAGCAGATTGGGGAGACAAGTCACGTTTGCGCCCAGCTTTTGGTGGTGCTGGACGGTGTGGAATATGAAATGTTGGATTCATAACTGATAAATCAGAAATGTCCGACGCCTCCGAGTCGCTGCTGTAATTCAGCGGTCGTGCAGGGCGATGTCTAGATTTGCCCACAGGAATACTTTCCGATGAGGTATTCAAAGAAGAAGTCTCCCGCGTTGATGCAGAGTGAGCCGGAAACGGCGCAGCAATAGTCTTGGCAATGGTTGGAGGGAAAGGAACGATACTAGCATTCGACGAACTCGAATCGAGCCTTTGTCTCATGGGAGAATCAGGTTGCGTGTGTAGAAACTCGTCTGGAGGAGGGGAGGGTGAAGGAAAAATCACTGGTGATTCGTCAAAAATGTTCGGTGGTTCGTCCACAATTTCCGGCGGTTGAACATGAGATATAGATTCTTGAGTCTGTGGAACAGAAGGTTGAGTAGGATTGATAATGAAATCGATATTCCGTTCGTGATATTGCGACATTGATCAACATGTACATATTGAAAATGGTTGTTCGGTTTCTCCAGAACAACATTATTGTCAAAGACATTTGCCACCCGATATGGACCTTCGTAGCTGGGTGCAAATTTCTTCACTAAAGTATGCGAAACAGAAGACTGGAAGTGCGTTTCCACGAGAGTAAGATCTCCAACGACAAGATCTGGTTCCCTACGCCTAGAATTATAATATCGTGCTTGAGCCGCTTGTGCTCCTAGCATTGCAACACGAGCTTTTTCTGCCATAATGTGTACTGATTGCGGAGTTGGTCGCTGATTTAGTTCGTCCATAATCCCCGTTAAATTTTCAAAAGGGGTTTTAATTTTGCGACCCAAAAAAAGTTCTGCAGGAGTAATTTTAGTAGACTCGTGGACAGACGAGCGGAGGGCGAGCGCAAAAAGTTCTAAATGGTCATCCCATCTTTCATGGTGATCCATTACAAACGTCGCAATCATTTTCACTAACGTTCGGTTAACACGTTCCGCAGGATTACTCTGGGGATGATATGGGGAAATGAATTTATGTTTAATGTGTAGTCTCGCACACATTCTTTCAAAAATGTCAGAAATAAATTGAGGACCATTATCCGAAACTACTTTATTAGGTGCACCATATCTAGAAAATACTTCATTAACTAAGACATTACAAATAATCTCAGCCGTAGCGGCTTTAATGGGAAAAACTTCAACCCATTTAGAAAAATTATCAGTTAGTACTAAAACATAACGAGCTTTATTTTTAACAGATAATGGATAAGGTCCCAATAAATCTATGGAAATAATATCAAATACATGAGAACTTGAACTAGATTTCAAGTGACCGGCCGGTCTTACATTACGATAATTATTAATCTGACACAAGTGACATGATTGAACGTATGCGAGCACACTTTGGTACATGCCAGGCCAATAGGCAACATCCCGCAATTTACAACGGGTCTTGCGAATACCTAAATGGCCTGCAAGAGGTTTGTCATGAAATTCATTTAAAAGAGCCATTCTAAGGGTTCGCGGAATACATAAGCGAAACTCTGCCCTAGTAGTCCTAGACTTTGTATAATAAAGAAGACCCTCTATTACTTCAAAATGTTGTGACCTTCCAGCCAGAGAAGGATCACTTGGTAGGGGCGAACCCGCAAGCAAAAAATTGTAAATATCCCCAAAATCTGGATCATTTATTAATTCTGCCATTATCTGTTCTCTGGATGTGATATCAGCTATCAGAAGTAAAGGCTGACATCCAGGAGTAGTTTCGGTGGGGACCCCACTAATCGGAACGCGAGATAATGCGCCCGGTAATTGATTCTTATGACCTGGCTGATACGAAATTTTGATATTGCTCTCTTGTAACTTCAGAGCCCACTTCATAAGTCTTTGAGATAGGTGCTTAGCAGAATTTAAATACTGAAGGGCAGAATGATCCGTAATTATGTTAACTGTCAATTCGTTAAGATAACATTGAAATTTATTCAGTGCATACACAACAGCAAGACATTCACGTTCCGTAGCTGAATAATTGCGTTCAGCTTTGGCTAAAGTACGAGACGCAAAAGCTATTGGATGCCCAGCTTGTGACAAAACTCAACCAAGACCAACTCCGGACGCATCAGTATAAATATCAAATTCCTTAGAATGATCCGGGAAAGCCAACACCGGAGGCTGAGTCAATGCAGACTTCAGTGTTTCGAATGCAGCGTTAGCTTCAGGTGTCCAAATAAACTTCTTGTATTTACGCTTTAAAGCATACAACGGCTCACATATTGTAGCATAAGCGGGGACGAACTGCTGATACCAACCGGTCATTCCCAGAAAACGGGATAGTTCTTTTGCTGTTTTAGGCCGAGGAAAGTCAACAATAGGCCTAATTTTTTCATTATCAGTGAATAAACCGTGGGGAGTGATTTTCAACCCCAGATATACAATCTCGTCCCTCGCTATCTGGCATTTACTAGGTTTTAACGTCAAGCCAGCATTGTATATAAGTTGGAACACCTGTTTGAGCAGAAAAAGGTGCTCGTCAAAAGTCTCTGATGTGATAATAATATCATCCAAATAGACATGCACATGGGGACCCAGGACAGGTCTGAGAACCGTGTCCATAAGCTTTTGGAAAGTAGCAGGTGCAGAAGCCAGTCCAAAAGGCATACGTAAATATTCATAGGCCCCAAAAGGAGTCACAAAGCCTGTTTTATCGACAGAGTCCGGATGTACTGCCACCTGCCAATATCCACTCGCCAAATCCAAAGTTGACATCCATTTGGTTGACGACAAGTCATTTAGAATATGTGACATGACAGGTAGTGGATAATTGATAGTTTTTGTGACTTGGTTGAGTTTGCGAAAATCTGTCACGAAACGAAATTCATTTGGTTGTTTCTTTGGAACCAAGAAGGCAGGAGCAGCCCAGGCGCTTGTTGATTCCCTGATTATGCCTTGCTTAATCATTTCCGCAATTTGACGTTGCATTTCCTGTTTTTTATGTGGAGCACAAGGGTAAGGTTTCGTCGCAATGGGTTTCGAACCATCAGTGTCAATAACATGATAAACCACCTGTGTGAAACCAGGTTGATCCGAAAATAAACCAGGGCTTTCCTGTAAAAGGAGAGAAAGCTGGTCTCGTTGCCCCTCATTCAATTGGTCACTCAACAATAAACTCGTAATATCTACAGGAACCGTCGGAATCATTTCGACAGGTTCCGGAAAGGAAATCACATGTTGTACAAAATTCAAAGTTATTTGAAACTTGTTAATAAAGTCCATACCCATGAGACATTTCACGGGTAGCTCGTCTATAAGCAGGAAAGAATGTGTAAAACGAGCTTTTCCCAGCCCTAAAGATAATGTGACAGTTCCTGCGATACTGAAGATTTCATTATTGGCACCTCGCAAATACTGCGTTGCAGGCTGAACGTGTATTGCAGAAAAAACGTCATTGCAAAACTTTGTATTTAGGGCTGATATCTCAGACCCAGTGTCGAACTTTGTCTCGACAATAACGTCTTCAAGTGTCAAGAATACATCAGGCAACTGAGGAGTTTGAACAGTCACTAATACAGTTTTAGGGTCAGAATGTTTGGTATCAGGAAGCAGGACCGACCCTTCGTCTACTTCCTGTGGAAGTTTTAAAGGAATTCTGGTGGTGTTATCATGTGGTCGGAAACCTCGACCCTGCCGGGTATCGGGAAAATTTTCACGATAAGGAAAATTGCGTGAACCCTGCGTCGGGAACTCCGCGTGTCTGTTGACATTTTCATATTCGTTACGTCTGCCCTCAGCACGGGCAGAAAAATTATTATTGCATGAGAACGTTCCGAATGCTGCTGAGTAAAACTGGGTCGAGCATACTGTGCATTCTGACGATATCCCGAAGCTTGCTCAGAAACTCGTTGTTGGTTCGCCACTCTTCTGTGTGGTGGAACGTATGAAGCTTGGGTGGGCACTTGTGTATGCTCGCGCTGAAAGTTTTGTCTATTATGCCGCTGAGGGTTTTCGGAATAAGCCTCGCGGGGTGCCCGAGCATGGTGAGTCGAAGCATGTTTGCCATGTCGCTCTTCATACGTGCGTATGAGGCGAAGGCATTCATGAATAGTGGTAGGGTGTCGAACCTCAAGAAAATCTTGTAAGAATGGGTCGAGCTGCTGTACAAGGGTATCCAACATGTCAACATGACTGGCATGTGGATCCCATAGATTATATAGGCGTGTAGTTTCCAACGCAAATGCAACAGGGCTATCATTGGGACCTTGTTGACGTGAAAACAGCTGTTGAGCAAGGCTAGCTCGACTGAGGCCGAAAGGAAAGACCTCCAAGAATTCTGCACGGAAATTCTCATAATGAGAATCCGGGTTCGACCCTCGCCACTGCCGATACCAGGTCTTGGCGGTATCCCTCAAGCAAGTGCCGGCAATTTGGACCTTGCAGTCTTCCGGAATATTATATAAATCAAAATGGTCTTCCAGATCTTCGAGGAACTTTAAGGACCCCTCCAAACCATTGAAATAAATTGTTCCTGCATGCGGCACGAAATGAGCAAGCATTCTGCTTTGCTGAGAGGATTGAACTCCCTCAGCTACGACCCGTGACTCAGAGTGATAAGAAGCTGGTGCATTCCGAAATGGTGAAGAATGCTTGGGTATGTGCAGATCATTCATATCCAAGTCAGAGCCACAGGCTTCGCGCAAATTGTCCAAACAAACACCATTACCCTCGAGACTTGCCGGATGGTGGAAATTTGAAGTTGTCTCAGGTAAAGAAGCCATGGGTAATAATAGTCAGGATCTCGTGTTCGAGAAAAGTTCGGGCGCCAATTATAATGAATTAGCTTTGTTTATTCTTTTTGCTAAGCTAATTATTATGAATGAATAATGCTCTAAGCTTCAAAATAATGAATTCCCAAAAGGGTGTTGTTACTCGTTAATTATGAACTTAAACAAAGTCTCAACGCTGGTTATTTATATTAAGTAATCAAAGTCATAAACCTAACAGCCAGACAGAGGTCTGACAACTACTAAGAATTGAGAAAGACTGAACTTACTGAAAAACTTGTTTATTTCCGAGACTCTTGGTCAACTAAGGCACTCATATATCTTGTACATAATAATGAATAAACTTTCCTCTTATAGTACGCACACAACCAACACAACTCCAACACAACCTCAACTCCAACGCAACAACACAACTACTCCAACTCAACACAACAACGCAACCTCAACTTCAACAACACAACACCACTCTCCTTCGTCTCGATGAACGCGCCTATATACGAGCTACCACCACGTCATGACTTACACTCATTGCCAGATCTCATTCAGCGGGTGAAATAATATTTCGTTCAGTAGGAAGATAATTTACATAGTAAAATAAAATAACTAGAGATAGTAAAATCAAAAGGAAAGTGAATATAGAGTATACGTTACATCATCTCCCCCTTAATTTTTTTTTTTTGTTCTTTTTTTCTTTTTTTATGTCCGAAAAACCTATCAATTTTGGAGTGTAAGTCTTACATTTCGATGATTGACGTTTCTCGATCTTTTTTTTTTTTTTTTTTGATTTGTTGTTTGGTGGTAGCCGTATTTACATTATCAACTTGGCATGACAATTTACGAATCTGTATTCGACTGTGAA
This sequence comes from Macrothele yani, assembly GCA_039090855.1. NCBI lineage: Eukaryota > Metazoa > Arthropoda > Arachnida > Araneae > Macrothelidae > Macrothele > Macrothele yani. The sequence goes on from CM076990.1 coordinate 47,984,046, forward strand.
ATTTGTAGTGTAGAACAAACCAAACCTGCATCGGCATACTTTCCTTTTATTCTGCCTAGCAGGAATCACTTTTTTAATTTCAAATTACGTGCGCCTCATTCGTTGAAATACATAACAACTGTATCAGCAGCGAAGATTGCCTGAAGCTGCCTAACAGTAACAATTTTATTATTTTCATTTCAAATTACGTTCGCCTCATTCGTTGAAATACATAACAACTGTATCAGCAGCGAAGATTGCCTGAAGCTGCCTAACAGTAACAATTTTATTATTTTCATTTCAAATTACGTTCGCCTTAGTCGTTGAAATACAGAACAACTGTATCAGCAGCGAAATTTACCTGGAGCTGCCTAACAGTAACAATTTTATTATTTTACCCCTAAGCACATAGATATATACAAAAAAAAAGTGGATTAGTAGATGGACATAGAAGAAATATAAAAAAAACACACATATATACACAAAAAAGAATGCATAGGCCCACACGAAAAAAGAAATTCTGACAAGCCAACTGGTCGTGCAGGAAAAACAACAAACTGAGAAAAGAACCTGTCCACGAGAACTTACTTATCTCGAGGACGCATAAAAAATTCTAGTGCGATAACGTTTTCCCGGCCGAATGGGACTGGTGAAATCAGGTGGCTTGGATCTCTTCCGGGACGGTAATGGAACATCGGTCTGTTGTCGGTCAGGAATCTGGCGGTCTGGAAATCCCTGCGGCTGAGAAGAACGGTCAGAAGTCTGGCGGTCCGGAATCCCTTGCGGCTGAGAAGAACGGTCAGGAGTCTGGCGGTCTGGAAATCCCTGCGGCTGAGAAGAACGGTCAGGAACGTCAGAAGTCTGGCGGTCTGGAAATCCCTGCGGCTGAGAAGAACGGTCAGGAACGTCAGAAGTCTGGCGGTCCGGAAATCCCTGCTGCGGCTGATAGGAACGGGCTCCCCCAGGCTTTGGATATGAAGTCCCTTGGTGCTGGGGCCCGTTGTGTCCTTCCAGTATCTTTTTGGACGGACGTGTCTCCGGCCACATCGCTTGCTTTCGTTTACGCCCACGGGGCATGATAGTAGTAGCAGGCATCGGCCCTGTTTGCCCTGAACGGAGGTTCCAGGGGCGAAACCCGGGTGGATGCAAAGATTTCTGCTTTCGTCGCTGTTGCGGCGAAGCAGATTGGGGAGACAAGTCACGTTTGCGCCCAGCTTTTGGTGGTGCTGGACGGTGTGGAATATGAAATGTTGGATTCATAACTGATAAATCAGAAATGTCCGACGCCTCCGAGTCGCTGCTGTAATTCAGCGGTCGTGCAGGGCGATGTCTAGATTTGCCCACAGGAATACTTTCCGATGAGGTATTCAAAGAAGAAGTCTCCCGCGTTGATGCAGAGTGAGCCGGAAACGGCGCAGCAATAGTCTTGGCAATGGTTGGAGGGAAAGGAACGATACTAGCATTCGACGAACTCGAATCGAGCCTTTGTCTCATGGGAGAATCAGGTTGCGTGTGTAGAAACTCGTCTGGAGGAGGGGAGGGTGAAGGAAAAATCACTGGTGATTCGTCAAAAATGTTCGGTGGTTCGTCCACAATTTCCGGCGGTTGAACATGAGATATAGATTCTTGAGTCTGTGGAACAGAAGGTTGAGTAGGATTGATAATGAAATCGATATTCCGTTCGTGATATTGCGACATTGATCAACATGTACATATTGAAAATGGTTGTTCGGTTTCTCCAGAACAACATTATTGTCAAAGACATTTGCCACCCGATATGGACCTTCGTAGCTGGGTGCAAATTTCTTCACTAAAGTATGCGAAACAGAAGACTGGAAGTGCGTTTCCACGAGAGTAAGATCTCCAACGACAAGATCTGGTTCCCTACGCCTAGAATTATAATATCGTGCTTGAGCCGCTTGTGCTCCTAGCATTGCAACACGAGCTTTTTCTGCCATAATGTGTACTGATTGCGGAGTTGGTCGCTGATTTAGTTCGTCCATAATCCCCGTTAAATTTTCAAAAGGGGTTTTAATTTTGCGACCCAAAAAAGTTCTGCAGGAGTAATTTTAGTAGACTCGTGGACAGACGAGCGGAGGGCGAGCGCAAAAAGTTCTAAATGGTCATCCCATCTTTCATGGTGATCCATTACAAACGTCGCAATCATTTTCACTAACGTTCGGTTAACACGTTCCGCAGGATTACTCTGGGGATGATATGGGGAAATGAATTTATGTTTAATGTGTAGTCTCGCACACATTCTTTCAAAAATGTCAGAAATAAATTGAGGACCATTATCCGAAACTACTTTATTAGGTGCACCATATCTAGAAAATACTTCATTAACTAAGACATTACAAATAATCTCAGCCGTAGCGGCTTTAATGGGAAAAACTTCAACCCATTTAGAAAAATTATCAGTTAGTACTAAAACATAACGAGCTTTATTTTTAACAGATAATGGATAAGGTCCCAATAAATCTATGGAAATAATATCAAATACATGAGAACTTGAACTAGATTTCAAGTGACCGGCCGGTCTTACATTACGATAATTATTAATCTGACACAAGTGACATGATTGAACGTATGCGAGCACACTTTGGTACATGCCAGGCCAATAGGCAACATCCCGCAATTTACAACGGGTCTTGCGAATACCTAAATGGCCTGCAAGAGGTTTGTCATGAAATTCATTTAAAAGAGCCATTCTAAGGGTTCGCGGAATACATAAGCGAAACTCTGCCCTAGTAGTCCTAGACTTTGTATAATAAAGAAGACCCTCTATTACTTCAAAATGTTGTGACCTTCCAGCCAGAGAAGGATCACTTGGTAGGGGCGAACCCGCAAGCAAAAAATTGTAAATATCCCCAAAATCTGGATCATTTATTAATTCTGCCATTATCTGTTCTCTGGATGTGATATCAGCTATCAGAAGTAAAGGCTGACATCCAGGAGTAGTTTCGGTGGGGACCCCACTAATCGGAACGCGAGATAATGCGCCCGGTAATTGATTCTTATGACCTGGCTGATACGAAATTTTGATATTGCTCTCTTGTAACTTCAGAGCCCACTTCATAAGTCTTTGAGATAGGTGCTTAGCAGAATTTAAATACTGAAGGGCAGAATGATCCGTAATTATGTTAACTGTCAATTCGTTAAGATAACATTGAAATTTATTCAGTGCATACACAACAGCAAGACATTCACGTTCCGTAGCTGAATAATTGCGTTCAGCTTTAGCTAAAGTACGAGACGCAAAAGCTATTGGATGCCCAGCTTGTGACAAAACTCAACCAAGACCAACTCCGGACGCATCAGTATAAATATCAAATTCCTTAGAATGATCCGGGAAAGCCAACACCGGAGGCTGAGTCAATGCAGACTTCAGTGTTTCGAATGCAGCGTTAGCTTCAGGTGTCCAAATAAACTTCTTGTATTTACGCTTTAAAGCATACAACGGCTCACATATTGTAGCATAAGCGGGGACGAACTGCTGATACCAACCGGTCATTCCCAGAAAACGGGATAGTTCTTTTGCTGTTTTAGGCCGAGGAAAGTCAACAATAGGCCTAATTTTTTCATTATCAGTGAATAAACCGTGGGGAGTGATTTTCAACCCCAGATATACAATCTCGTCCCTCGCTATCTGGCATTTACTAGGTTTTAACGTCAAGCCAGCATTGTATATAAGTTGGAACACCTGTTTGAGCAGAAAAAGGTGCTCGTCAAAAGTCTCTGATGTGATAATAATATCATCCAAATAGACATGCACATGGGGACCCAGGACAGGTCTGAGAACCGTGTCCATAAGCTTTTGGAAAGTAGCAGGTGCAGAAGCCAGTCCAAAAGGCATACGTAAATATTCATAGGCCCCAAAAGGAGTCACAAAGCCTGTTTTATCGACAGAGTCCGGATGTACTGCCACCTGCCAATATCCACTCGCCAAATCCAAAGTTGACATCCATTTGGTTGACGACAAGTCATTTAGAATATGTGACATGACAGGTAGTGGATAATTGATAGTTTTTGTGACTTGGTTGAGTTTGCGAAAATCTGTCACGAAACGAAATTCATTTGGTTGTTTCTTTGGAACCAAGAAGGCAGGAGCAGCCCAGGCGCTTGTTGATTCCCTGATTATGCCTTGCTTAATCATTTCCGCAATTTGACGTTGCATTTCCTGTTTTTTATGTGGAGCACAAGGGTAAGGTTTCGTCGCAATGGGTTTCGAACCATCAGTGTCAATAACATGATAAACCACCTGTGTGAAACCAGGTTGATCCGAAAATAAACCAGGGCTTTCCTGTAAAAGGAGAGAAAGCTGGTCTCGTTGCCCCTCATTCAATTGGTCACTCAACAATAAACTCGTAATATCTACAGGAACCGTCGGAATCATTTCGACAGGTTCCGGAAAGGAAATCACATGTTGTACAAAATTCAAAGTTATTTGAAACTTGTTAATAAAGTCCATACCCATGAGACATTTCACGGGTAGCTCGTCTATAAGCAGGAAAGAATGTGTAAAACGAGCTTTTCCCAGCCCTAAAGATAATGTGACAGTTCCTGCGATACTGAAGATTTCATTATTGGCACCTCGCAAATACTGCGTTGCAGGCTGAACGTGTATTGCAGAAAAAACGTCATTGCAAAACTTTGTATTTAGGGCTGATATCTCAGACCCAGTGTCGAACTTTGTCTCGACAATAACGTCTTCAAGTGTCAAGAATACATCAGGCAACTGAGGAGTTTGAACAGTCACTAATACAGTTTTAGGGTCAGAATGTTTGGTATCAGGAAGCAGGACCGACCCTTCGTCTACTTCCTGTGGAAGTTTTAAAGGAATTCTGGTGGTGTTATCATGTGGTCGGAAACCTCGACCCTGCCGGGTATCGGGAAAATTTTCACGATAAGGAAAATTGCGTGAACCCTGCGTCGGGAACTCCGCGTGTCTGTTGACATTTTCATATTCGTTACGTCTGCCCTCAGCACGGGCAGAAAAATTATTATTGCATGAGAACGTTCCGAATGCTGCTGAGTAAAACTGGGTCGAGCATACTGTGCATTCTGACGATATCCCGAAGCTTGCTCAGAAACTCGTTGTTGGTTCGCCACTCTTCTGTGTGGTGGAACGTATGAAGCTTGGGTGGGCACTTGTGTATGCTCGCGCTGAAAGTTTTGTCTATTATGCCGCTGAGGGTTTTCGGAATAAGCCTCGCGGGGTGCCCGAGCATGGTGAGTCGAAGCATGTTTGCCATGTCGCTCTTCATACGTGCGTATGAGGCGAAGGCATTCATGAATAGTGGTAGGGTGTCGAACCTCAAGAAAATCTTGTAAGAATGGGTCGAGCTGCTGTACAAGGGTATCCAACATGTCAACATGACTGGCATGTGGATCCCATAGATTATATAGGCGTGTAGTTTCCAACGCAAATGCAACAGGGCTATCATTGGGACCTTGTTGACGTGAAAACAGCTGTTGAGCAAGGCTAGCTCGACTGAGGCCGAAAGGAAAGACCTCCAAGAATTCTGCACGGAAATTCTCATAATGAGAATCCGGGTTCGACCCTCGCCACTGCCGATACCAGGTCTTGGCGGTATCCCTCAAGCAAGTGCCGGCAATTTGGACCTTGCAGTCTTCCGGAATATTATATAAATCAAAATGGTCTTCCAGATCTTCGAGGAACTTTAAGGACCCCTCCAAACCATTGAAATAAATTGTTCCTGCATGCGGCACGAAATGAGCAAGCATTCTGCTTTGCTGAGAGGATTGAACTCCCTCAGCTACGACCCGTGACTCAGAGTGATAAGAAGCTGGTGCATTCCGAAATGGTGAAGAATGCTTGGGTATGTGCAGATCATTCATATCCAAGTCAGAGCCACAGGCTTCGCGCAAATTGTCCAAACAAACACCATTACCCTCGAGACTTGCCGGATGGTGGAAATTTGAAGTTGTCTCAGGTAAAGAAGCCATGGGTAATAATAGTCAGGATCTCGTGTTCGAGAAAAGTTCGGGCGCCAATTATAATGAATTAGCTTTGTTTATTCTTTTTGCTAAGCTAATTATTATGAATGAATAATGCTCTAAGCTTCAAAATAATGAATTCCCAAAAGGGTGTTGTTACTCGTTAATTATGAACTTAAACAAAGTCTCAACGCTGGTTATTTATATTAAGTAATCAAAGTCATAAACCTAACAGCCAGACAGAGGTCTGACAACTACTAAGAATTGAGAAAGACTGAACTTACTGAAAAACTTGTTTATTTCCGAGACTCTTGGTCAACTAAGGCACTCATATATCTTGTACATAATAATGAATAAACTTTCCTCTTATAGTACGCACACAACCAACACAACTCCAACACAACCTCAACTCCAACGCAACAACACAACTACTCCAACTCAACACAACAACGCAACCTCAACTTCAACAACACAACACCACTCTCCTTCGTCTCGATGAACGCGCCTATATACGAGCTACCACCACGTCATGACTTACACTCATTGCCAGATCTCATTCAGCGGGTGAAATAATATTTCGTTCAGTAGGAAGATAATTTACATAGTAAAATAAAATAACTAGAGATAGTAAAATCAAAAGGAAAGTGAATATAGAGTATACGTTACACAGTGTATAAGTAACATGTGCAACAACAGATGGCGCCACTGATGATCAAATGCTTCGAGGAGTAGGCTATAAAATGGCACCAAGTACGCAGGTGCATCACATTGGCCGCGGGTGGCCGAGTGGGCAACGTTCGTGACTGCCACGGGAAGGGCCTCAGGTTCGATCCCAGGCAGGTACGAACGCTCGATCCACTAAATACCCGCCGTGCGTCAGATGGGCACGTTAAGCCGTCGGACTCCGGGTACTGGCCCCCTGGTAATAAATAAGGACGTCTTCCTCCCCCTTTCTACTTTGTGTCCGTGTCACTTTCCTATCGGGCGCTCTAGCCCAAATCTCCTAGTTTCCTATTTCTAAGGGTTGTTTAAGACCTGGGGTCAGACACTCCCTTCCTAAAATCCTCTACATATGATGATGATATGAGGTGCATCTCATTCGTAAACAAGTCACACAAGGGTTAACATCTGAAGCAATAAGAATCCCATTAGACGTTGATTGCTTTATCAGTTTTATAAAGACAACGATGCAGCTGATGCCTGTCTCAATACTTGTGAGACGTATGGCGAGGCTGGTTCCGGAAATTCCGCAAATGGCGCCGTTGGTTCCGGAAATTCCGTGAAGTAGAAAGAGAAACTGCCGAGATCAGTCACGTTCTGGACGCCAATCAGAAGTTTCTGAAGAGAATATCAATCAATCTATATCAAATGACCAACATTTAACCGTTGAAGAAATATCAAAAGGTTCTCTGTACACAGAACAACAGTAGGAAGAAGGATGCATGCGCTTGGGTTTATCACAAAGTTCGACCAGTGGTACCACATTCCCTATCCGCAAGAAATCGATCAGACAGAATAACCATCTGTCTTTCTTTGCTTGTGCCTCACAGAATGAACCTTTCTTGGAACGATGAGTTGCGCGTGATGAAAAGTGGGTCCCTTACAGAAATGTAAAGCGTCAAAGGAATGTATGCCGAGTTGACCTGCTCGATCGACTTCGAGAGGAGGACTACACCCAAGAAAGGTCTTGTAAAGCGTAAGGTGGAATGTTAAGGGAGCAGCTCGCACCTAATTAAACAATAAATGATGTCCTGTACTGCCAACAATTGGAAAGGCTGAAAGAAAAATTGAAATCTAAGCACCCAGCACTAGTTAAACGCAAAGAAGTCATCTTGCAACATGAAAACGCAGGACCCCATTCAGTTTTAGCAAATCACAAAAAAATTCAGGACATTGGATGGGAAGTATTACCTCCCCCAACTGTATTCCCCAGGCCTACGGACCACTACCTTTTTCGATCTCTTCAGGACAACTTCGCTGAAAAACATTTAATGAAGTTGAAGAGTCGACACTGCATTACAAAAGATTTTTGACTTCAAAATGGAGGAGTTCTACAAAAGGGGAATTCAATTGCTACCAGAAGGATAGCAAGATGTCATAGATAATAATGACAGTTATGTAAAAGAATAAAGATGTTATTTATTTTAAAAAATGTTTTTCTCCTCTACTAAGAAAACTCGTAGAACTTTTACACGCATCCAATACACTCAACGTAAAGTTTTTCCTGGAACGAATTGATGCTTTGTTCTTTGTGATGGTGGACGTGCATCGCGTTAGGAAGTGAATATTTGTAAAAGTTGCTCTTGTCCAAAATTTGGGTTTGTTCTTTTCGATATTTCTTTTCAAACAACCCTTATATGACAAGACATCACAAAAAGACTTTCTCACCGCCTCCGTGGCCGAGTGGTTCGAGACACTGGCTTCTGGCCATTCATTCGAGGTCGTCTCGCGTTCGAAACGAGGCATTGGTGATTCTTTTCTTTTCGTGGTTGAAAGACCTTCCGTTCCCATTCCCTTCCCCAAATTAAGGAAAAGGGTTCCAGAGAAGGAGCAGGACCAGCGCAGTCGGACAAAGGTTCCACCCATGTCTCACCCAGAAATGGAAACGGGTCAACGGGTCGACAATTTCTAGCGAGTCAAACTGGTCGGTTCAAGGTGTTCCTGGCCCGATTTAGAAGCCGTTTTATTTTCGTTTTATTTTTGAAATGCACAAAAAAAATATTTTTCAAGGTAAGATGCCCACCGTGGAATTTTGTGCTGGATACTTACTCGCGCACGCGGAGTGAAAAATGAATTGTCATGCAATATGATGGAAGGGAGTAGAGTGTCTTCAGAAGAAAAAGTGTCCTTTCCTTCTGAGGGTCAATGATGAAAAAAAACATCCACATTTTGAAAACTTTCAGCTCATCATAAACTTGTGAAAATTGCTTTTGGCTGTGAAACATTCTCTGAAGCTTGATATGTTATCAAGAAAACAGCGAAAACTGAAATAAAACATACAACAAGTTGCTTAATTCAAAGATTGCCTCCCCGTTGGCGCAGTGGTCTATGCGATGGCCTCTGATCATTCGTCCGAAAGGGGCCGTCCATAAAGTACGTCCGAGATTACAGGGGGGAGGGGGTTTCTTGACAACCGGACCAAATGAGACATGGGGGAGGGGAGGTTTTTCAGTTCGGACGTCCAGCGGCAAAAATATAGTGGATGGTATTTCTTCGTTCTTTTCCCCCTTTTTCTTCTTCTTTTAATAGTTAAAAAAAGGTATGAAATATTTCAGATTTCTGATGATATTTAGCTAAATCAGAATATTAATATTAAGTTCTCGTATTTTTACTACCAAACCTATCGTGTTTTGCAGATGGTGTAATCGGGAGTGTTGCAACTTTGAATGCGTGCGTTCATTTGTTGATCTTTATTTCAGAATGATAAAGTTCGGGTAGCATTTGGGAATAAATTAATGCCTAAATTATAAATATTTTCTGAAGAAAAAGTGTAAATATATAGAAGATTCCTTTAAATAATTACATGTTTTCTTTCCGTTTCTCAACGGACTTCTAAAAGCAGTCGTCAAAAATAAAGGGGTTTGCGGGAATTAGGACGTACTTTTTAGGGGAGGGAGTGTCAACAATCGGGCAAAATAGGATATGGGGAAGGGGGAACTCAAAAATAGTAAAAAGTCACGGATGTACTTTATGGACAGCCCCAAAGGGGTCCGGTTTCGGATTCCGGTGAGGCATGGATGTTGTGTTTGTCTTCCTGCACTGGCTCTCTCCCTTCCCTGGAACCAGTGACCCTAAATTAAGGACGGGCGACTGCTTATATCCCATTGAGTTGCTCACGGTGGTCGTTAAACCTCCAATCAAAAACAAAATTCTAAAGTTTTGACTGTAGTGCCATGAAAATTGAGTGGAACAGCCTTACCATTACTACGGAGGGGTTTTTTGACTCTCGCAAATGAGTCTGAAAACGTGTAAAACAGGTAGGTTATGTCTTGCAAATGAAGAACGACAGTTTCAGAATACTTCCTGTAAGTGAGTAAGTTACACTTTCCTATAATACATTTGGTTGATTTCCATATAACCTGTGATATCCACTGCAGAGAGACTTTTTGAACGCCCTGTATGTATATTATAGTTCAAAGCAGATTTGTTCGGGTCGAGTTCGTGTCAGTTAGGGATTGGGTCAGGGTCGGGTCAATTATGTGCAGTCCGGGCCCGGTTCGGGTCAACTATGTGACGTCTGGGTCCAAAAGTTTTGACCTGTTTCCAACTGTGGTCTGGAACTCGGTCCCCTCTAGGACAAGTGGTCCACAGTTAGCGGTTCAAACCACTCGGCCACCGCGACGTCATGGGTGGTTTGCTTGTCCGATGGCTCTGGCTCTTTTTTTTTTTTTCCCCTGGAAACACTGCCCTCAAATTAGGGGTGGGAAATTGCTTGTAGCCTTGTGGATTGTTCGTAGTGGTAGTTTAACGCCGTATCAAAAAATAGAAGCCTTATTCCAGGAAATTATCCCCGACACACGAAATCGCTGTGAAAAAATACCGGTCTATGTTATATTTAGTATTCTTAAATCATTCGGCTGAAAACGATTGTTTTTCTCGTATTGATTAGGAGTACTGGTTGAATCAACATAATCTGTTGTTCTTTCTTATCGGGCCTTATTTTCCGACTGAATACACTCACTTAACGAGTTAATTAAGTTGTCTTATCAATTCCATGTTTACTAAAAGTAAAGCTGGGCTAATAATAAATAGCATTAAATCTCACGAAAGTGATGGAAAGTGAAAAAAATAAAAGCAACATTCTTTTATATATATTTTTTTTACTTCCACTTCGTAAACAGACTTCGAAGATAGATTACTGTCCTTAATTTATGTGTAGAATAGTAAAAACATGTTTGCTTGTTCTTTTGAGCAAATAAATGTAGGTGGATATTTTGTTAAAGGAAAATTTTTCTGAAGCCTAGAGAAAAACAAGTTCAGCGTTAGAACATTGTGACCTTCACTGCATGTTCACCTAATGGTTTAAGAATTCATTCGGAAATAAAAATCAGACTGTGATTTATTGCCTGTGGAATGTCATACACACTCTCTAGAGACAGTAAAGAATGGCAAAATATATATATATGAAACCCATTTAAAGAAAAACTTAATTTTATGTGCGACTTAAAAAATAAATGAGTGTTACTTTTAAAATTAAAAAACAAGTAGTTTTTTTAATCCTTCATAGAAATTTAAAAAAAAAATTACAGTGGACAAAAATGTTATAGAATACGAAAACAAAACCTGGATTTAAAACTGCGAGAATAAAACAAGTACAATCTGCTTTCAAAAATCACCACATATGCGCATGAAATTTATTTATTTATTTATTTTTTGATTGAAGGTTTAACGACCACCGTGAGCAACTCAATGGGCTATAAGCAGTCGCCCGTCCATAATTTAGGGTCACTGGCTCCAGGGAAGGGAGAGAGCCAGTGCCGTAAGACAAACACAACATCCATGCCTCACCGGGATTCGAACCCGGACCCCTTTCGAACGAATGATCAGAGGCCATCGCTTAGACCACTGCGCCACCGGGGCGGCCGCATGAAATTTCATCACAATTCTTCCAGAAAGTAGTAAAACTATACTATAATACAACAGTGGTGATCAGGGCAATGTGTCACAGCACACAGTTCATCGCAGCCTACTGCTCATGGGCCTGCGTAGTCGAAGACCCAGCCGGGTCCCCATGTTCACTGCACGTCATCGCCAACAACGCATGAAATGGGCCCAAGATCATCGAGATTGGAAGAAAGTGGCCTGGTCTGACGAATCACGATTCCTGGTGCATCACGTAGACGACCGAGCGCGGATAAACCGATTACCAATGGAGGCTATAGCTTTTGGATGCACTGTTGGGCGGAAACTAGCCGGCGGCGGCGGTGTTATCCGGTAAGCGATGTTTTCTTCGGATACTTTAGGCCCCGTTATCCCAATAGCAAAATCCCTGACAGCTGTCGGGAATCTGAACTTCGTTGCGGAACAAGTTCATCCATTCATGGCAACTGTGTACCCTGCTGGTGATGGCCATTACCAACAGCACAATGCGCCATGCCACACCGCCAGCATCGTCAAGGAGTGGCTCGAGGAACATGCTAGGGACTTTCTGTTAATGCCCTGGCCTCCAAATTCACCTGACATGAACCCAATCGAACATTTATGGTTCGACTTGGAAAAGCGGGTTCGCGCTAAATCACCACAACCCCGAATATATACGGGAACTGGAGGACACGCTGTTGACATTATGGTACCAGATACCCCAGGATACATATCGCCACCTCATCGAATCGATGTCTCACCGTGTGGCCGCTGTTTTGCGGGTTAAAGAAGGACCTACAGCTTATTAGGTAGGTGGTCATAATGCAATGGCTCATCGGCGTATTGTCACATCTTATAAACTGTGATCGGTTTTGTAGCTCAATTGAACTTAATCTGCGAGGATATGATGAATCGGACTCGGCATCCAATTCAGAATACCCATGTAACGAGAAGGAGGATGTCTGCTCTACCTGCTTTTAAGCAGGCAGATTTTTTCGATATCTCTGTTACGATGTGACACGCGGGGTGTGAGAAAGTGAATCACCAGGGAAGCAGGCAACTATCGTTGGCCTGTATCTTGCTCCTGACATTCACACTGAAAACATATGCAAAGGAAGTATCCTTTTATGATATGCTATCAGTGAGTCTAGCGTCCGCGTCGTATCGTCGGTCGGTGGAAATCTTTGCTTTAAGAAAGAGATGGAAATATTTTTGTATGACAAATCATTTTTCACTCCACTGGCACCAGTGTCGAACGCAAAATTGCACAGTACGCAGTTTTCTTTGAAATATTTAAACAAAGACGTCTTTCTTTCCACGTTTTAGCAGCACTCAGCAACCAAAAAATTTTTATTCGGTCACCGCCGGGGAATATAGGATCTCTCGATATCTAGCCGAGCGCGTTAGCCTTACATTATGGTAAGGCTAACGGCTAGATATAGAGAGATCTGGGACTCATTTCCTCGGCGATGACCGAATAACAATTTTTCGGTTGCTCTGTGTTGCTAAAACGTGCAAAGAGCGATGTCTTTGTTTATTCACTGACACCACATGTAACGTGTCGCCGTTCAAATAAATCAGGAATGCACAGTATTGAAGAAAACGTACTTCTTACCTTACATTCAATTTTTGAACGACGGTTCTTGGGTGCCGTGTGTTGAGGTCGTTAAATCAATTAACAATAGCAAATTAATCCACATTCCTCCGAAGTTGACACGAATCACTCAAGAGGCAGTAATAAACATCAAACCTACATTTAATACATGACACAGACGGCCGACCGCACACATACTAAAGATACATAACATAAAACACCGGTGTTTTTTTTTCATCGTGAGTTCCATCGTGTTCAAAACACTCGAGTTCTCTTTTCCCACGGGGCGACAGCGCCCTCTATCAGAAACAGTTTTGACAGCTGCTCGGATTTTATTTATTTTTCTCTTCGGGAGCTGTTCCTCTTCCGAAATCCTCCCACCTTTGAGGTTCGGGATCAGTCACGAAACTCAAACACATAAATCGTTATAAGTTCATTCGCCGCACTGGCTTTAAGGTCCGTCCATAACGGGTTCGCACGTCTCCACTACCCGTCGCTTCTTCTTGCTTTTCTGACAACACTGGGTCATGTAAAATGTCTCTGGAAGTACGTCCTCTTTCGATGTCTCTCGATACTGCAGGAGGCTCAGGGACTTGAAGGGACGAGCGCTCGCTCTCTCGAATCTCAAGAGGATAAAGTCTCTTCACTGGTCGCAATAAGGATCCTGTTTTTGTCTTAACTTCGGCAACACGGACTTCACCGTCCTTGCCCGGAATAAGTTTTTGCACCTTGGCCAAAAGCCAATTGAGTCTCTTTGTCTTGTCGTCACCCACTAAGACCACGTCCCCTTCCGCAATGTTGGATCTCCTTTGAGCCTTTGAAAATTCTCTGAGATGCCCCAGATATTCGACTCTGAAGCGTTTTCTGAGATCCTGCCGAATCCTCTGCCTAAAGCTAAATCGTTTGTTCGGTCTTTCGGTGTCAATCAAATCCAGATCGGGGACTCCTATCTCTTTGATCTCTTGCAAAAACATAGCCGGTACGATTGCAACGAGGTCATCACTGTCCTCAGAAAGGTATGTTAGCGGTCTCGAATTAATCACACCTTCCGCATCGCAGAGAATCGTGTACAGTTCTTCGTACTGTAGACTGGCTTTACCCAGTACCTTTCTGAGCTCAGTCTTCACCATGCCTATCATCCTTTCCCAGAATCCTCCCCACCAAGGGGCAGAGGGTGAATTGAACTTCCATTGAATATTTTCCGCCGTAGCAATCCTTTGTACTCTATCCCAATGAATGGGTTTCAAGTTCTTAGCTGCTCCCACTAAGTTTGTTCCATTGTCGGAATAAATGGTTGTTGGACGTCCTCTGCGTGCAATAAATCTTCTAAGTGCCAGAAGAAATCCTTCGGTCGACAGAGAAGTTACCAGCTCTAGATGAACCGCTCGGTAAACTGCACAGGTGAACAGTACTATCCAACTCTTTTCATTATTTTTCAAAAACAACGGTCCACATAAATCGATGCCAACCACTTCGAAGACAAGGGCATCTCTAACTCTATCTTCAGGAAGAGGCGAACTAAGTGGTTCCAAAGGAAGAGCAGTATACCTTTTGCATCTGACACATTCTTTAATAACTTGCCGTATCGTATTTTTGCACTTTATTATCCAATAACGTTCACGCAGAGTCAAGATTAGGACCTGCAGACCAGCATGGCCTAGTTCAACATGTTTTTCCCAAATTAATTTTTTCACTATGTGATGTTTAGAAGGCAGTACTACTGGATGACGAAATGCCTCCGAGTCCTTTCTCATGGTGATTCTCGTATTGACTCGAAGCAGCCCTTCTACGTCGATAAAGGTTTTCAGAGAAGTTTCTCTATTTTCGCCAAAACTCTGTCTTTGGACTTCTTTCAACATTACCATTTCGGCCTTTTCGACTTGCTCTACACTTAACTCACCGAAACATCTTTCAGTTCGTTTGGCCTTTGCATTCCTGTAAAAACGAAAAATCCACGCCATGACTCTGATTATTCTGCTATACGAGGAGATCTTCGTAGAATATTCTAAAACCTTCTCAATTTCTGTGTTAGTAGCAGACACAATAGTTTTTCGCCTTTCTGAATTCACAACCTCCAAATTTGAAAGCGCTTCTGAGGCTGGCCATTCATCACACGGTAATTTTAGCCACTCCGGACCTTCCCACCAAAGAGAATTTTTCAACTCTTTCACCGTACATCCTCTCGAAGGGAGATCCGCAGGATGCATAGACCCGGCAATGTGCCTCCAGTCTTCTGGGTCTGTTAGCCGCTGAATTTCCTGAACACGATTGTAAACGAAGGTTGCCCAATTTTCATTTATTTTTATCCAGTATAACACATTCACAGAATCAGACCAATAGTACGTAGGCACGTTCCCCAGCCCCAAGTCTGATTTTGTTGTTTCTGCTAACCTAGCTCCAATAGTGCAGGCCAAGAGTTCCATCCTGGGTATGGAAGGTAATTTCAAAGGGGCGACTCTACAACGTGCTTGTATTAGCTGACACGTCGTGGACCAATCATTTTGACATCGGACAAAAATACAAGTAGCAAATGCTATCTTGCTTGCATCACAGAACACATGTAGAGATACCTCCGAATTGGCTTAAGCATCCTGTAGTATGCATCGTAGAATCAGCACATCACTCAAGCCTTCCAATTGCGCCTTCCAACGTTCAAATTTTCTAGATATAGTCGGAGGCAGCTTAGAGTCCCAAGTGATCCCGTTCTTCCAACATTCTTGCAGCAAAACCTTTGGCCCCAGTGTGACCGGGCACGTGAATCCAATGGGGTCGAATACTCGATGGACGACTGAGAGGATCTCTCGTTTTGTCAATGGGAACTTTTCATCGCTAGATAGCCCCTTCATGTCAATAGACAGCTCATCTGAACTCAGTGTCCAACTTAATCCCAGCACTGGGACCTTCCTTTCATCTCCATCTTCATCCTCCACTTCTGTCGACGCAGGAGCATGCTCCCACCCTCGCAAATCGAACTTGGCTGCACTGAGGATACTTTGTGACTCACAAATGAACTTTTCAAGCTCCTCTCGGCTGCACTGAGGATACTTTGTGACTAACAAATGAACTTTTCAAGCTCCTCTCGGCTGCACTGAGGATACTTTGTGACTCACAAATAAACTTTTCAAGCTCCTCTCGGCTATTCACACTAGAAACACAATTGTCAACATAAAACGACCTCAGGAGCTTTTTCGCCGTTTCTTGCAGATGACCCGGCGCGTTCTTCAGGTGAAATTCCATTGTTGATTCCAGCAGGAAAGGGCTCGAAGAAATTCCGAAAACAACTCTTTGGTGCTGGAAGGTTTTAAGATTTTCTTCCTTACCGTTCTCCCACCACAGGAACCTCAAAAATGGTCTATCATGCTCCTGAAGTCCAATCTGTAAGAAAGCTTTCTTTATGTCGGCAGTTACCCCAATTTTTCCCATCCGAAATCTGTTTATAATTGAGGGTATAAATTCTACAACATTCTGTCCCTTTTCCAGACAATCGTTAATGGAGGGAGAATTCTTCCCTCTCGCCGAGCCATCAAAGACAGGTCTCACTTTGGTCGTTGAGTTCTTGAAAACAGGAAGATGTGGCAAAAAATGCCCAGTTTTCACATTCTCCTCAGGAAATTTAACTTCTATAATGCCCTCCTTCAGCCACTCCCGGAAAACATCTTCATAAGCATCTAACTTCTCAGTCCGTTCTAAGGATTTAACACAGCTCTTCAATCTTTTAACTGCTATCTCCCTGCAGTCCGACAGAGGAGAGTGATCTTGAATCCATGGCAAACAAACCATATATCTTCCTTCTTGGTCTCTTGAAACATTACGAATAAAATGATCTTTCGCAGCGTCTTCGAGTTCCTTTCTCACGATCTTTTCGCCTGGATCGAGAATCCCCAAAGTATCAAGTCTCCACAAATCAGAAAGGTTTAATTCGCCAACGTGGAGAGAGATAAGGACATTAGATTTACTGGCTTCTTTTTCTTCTGTTTTTCCCATAAACTTCCATCCCAGACGTGTGTTTACTGCCACCAATCCATTGGAAAGGTGCTCAATTTCACCTGTAAATAACTTCCCTGCGAAGTCAGCTCCTATCAGAAAATGAATTTCCTTCGGATCTTTCTCATACAGACAGTCATGTTCATTTATGGAAATATCGCTAATGAAAACTCCACGATTTGTCAGTTCTTTTATGCATTTAGAGTCCGCTAACTTCGGAATGAAAGCACAGATTATTTTTTGATCCATCACCTCTAATTCGCAAATATAATCGCCTTCAAGATTGCTTAATTGAATTGAATATCTTTTGTGCTTTTCACTTTTTCTATTCCTCCAAAAAGTCCATGAACGACTTTTTCTTCCCCTTTGCATTTCAACTTCAGTGCTTTAGCGACAAATTCACTTACATATGATCTCGAGCTACCTGTATCAATAATCCCTCGTACATAACGACTGATGTCATTCTCCTTAATACAAACAATTAAAGTCTGTAAATACACCTCCTTGGAACATGAATTGTTAGTCAAAACACTGGCTTCCAGAGCTCTATCATTTTCTTTATTATTTTCTGGTTTCTTATCTTTCTCTTCGTGTTTATGAAAACACATAATAGATAGATGTCTATTACCACAGTGTGAGCAGGTAATCTTTACCTTACAAGAACATGAAACGTGTCCTGGTTTAAGACACCTAAAACAGCATCCCCTTTTTAACAGAATAGATTTTCTTTCCTCCGGAGACAGATTTCGAGTTTCTTTGCACTCAGAGTTTGCGTGAGGCTTGTCACAAAAAACACAAACGAGTTTTTTCTTTTGTTTCAGTTCAGTACTAAATAGCTCAGCTGCTGTCGGTGTATTTCCCTTTTCTCTCGAGTAACGTGAGAGCTTCCTGCCACAGCCACCTGACCGAGGAGCAAAAGTGGATGAAAAACTTTTGTGCCAGTCTCTGGTGACCGAAACACTAGCAGAAGTGCGCTCCCTGGAGGTCAGTTCCTTCCTCAAAATTTCAATCAAGTCTTTGATGTCATAACTGGCATTGGTACTTTGTTTATTGAATTCTAAGATCAGATCAGCGGGGAGCACTTTCAACAGCATCGGACACATAAGATTTCCATACGTGTCTGACAAAACTGCCAGCGACTCTAAACTTCTTATTTGCGTTTGAACATTATCAAACAACTTTCGAAATGTTCCGATATCACTGGAATTCTTGAGAGGGGAAAGATCAAGCAAGTTACTCACATGTGCATTTATTAACAAATCCTTTCTCCAAAATCGCTCTTCTAACATGTTTACAGCAATGTCGTAATTTTCCGGTGTGATAGCAAATCCTTGTACAGCGTTTATAGCAGTACCTCTTAAGTGAGCTTTAAGATAATTAAATTTATCTACTTTGTTCAAAGAATAATTCTTATGAATTGCCGATTCAAAAGAATTCCAAAATGTAAGCCATTGACTCACATCCCCTTAAAACTTGGAAATCGGCTTCGGCAATTTTATAGTCACAGAGTCCCTCACTCGTTCTTCTTTCGATTCATGTAGCTCGGGGCTCTGACCAAGAGACACGCCATTATTCACAACATTTTGCTTTAATATATGAACTCGTTTGTACGCTCTATATCTCCATGTAGTTATTTTCTCATGATATTCTTCATCACTTTCTAACTCAGACTGCAAGTCCCCTGGGTGTAAAACATTTTCCAGCTCGGAATCAATTAATTTTAGTTCTGTTGATTTTTCATTAAGATGTTCTAAAAGTTCTTCAAGATTATCTATATCCACATCAGCTAGTTTAAGTTTCGCTTCCAATCGCTTAATAATTTTGGTAACGGAAGTTCTCATCACGCCGCGTTTCTGTCTCAATCTAGCTCTAATTTCTTCGGCCATCTTTTCGTTCGAAACAATATATCAGAATGTCAACAAACGGAAGAATTCTCTCGGTTACGAATTCTGTGCTATGTTCAAAATATCTCAACTCAACATCCCGGCAGGGATGCCATTATGTAACGTGTCGCCGTTCAAATAAATCAGGAATGCACAGTATTGAAGAAAACGTACTTCTTACCTTACATTCAATTTTTGAACGACGGTTCTTGGGTGCCGTGTGTTGAGGTCGTTAAATCAATTAACAATAGCAAATTAATCCACATTCCTCCGAAGTTGACACGAATCACTCAAGAGGCAGTAATAAACATCAAACCTACATTTAATACATGACACAGACGGCCGACCGCACACATACTAAAGATACATAACATAAAACACCGGCGTTTTTTTCATCGTGAGTTCCATCGTGTTCAAAACACTCGAGTTCTCTTTTCCCACGGGGCGACAGCGCCCTCTATCAGAAACAGTTTTGACAGCTGCTCGGATTTTATTTATTTTTTCTCTTCGGGAGCTGTTCCTCTTCCGACACCACGTATTTGGAAGATTTTCACTTTGAAATATTTTTTTCTTTTTCAAAAGTAAAACGGAAATAAAACCGGGTCGAAATCTGGTCAGGAACACTTTGATCCAACCCGTTTGACCGGCAAGAAATTGTCGACCGTTTACCCGTGACCCGTCTCCATCTCCGATTATTAATCTTGTCCTTTTTTTTTACATAACATCCTTCTGCACTCCCGAGGCTAATTGTGTGTCGAAAGAGAATTCCATTACACGTAATAGATGAAGTCTTGTTTTAATTCTGTTATTCAAAACCGTTTTCTCCTTCTTCCTGATATTAAACATGAAACTAAGACGAAATTTATTTTCAGGAAAAGTGTCCCTCTAATCGGAATTTAGAAAGGCCCTAAAGGCCTGCTATTCGAATATACATGGTGACCGTTTGTTCAAACATTCCTCAGAAAAAATCGCTTTCCAGAACGATTCGATAAAAGCCTTCTGGATGTTAATTAATATTTTATAATGTAAGTTCCTCGAACCTGCATTTTAGCAATTTATTGTTTTTCTTTTTCAAAATAAGAAATGTTTTTCTTCTTTTAGATACTATGAGTTTAAACGATGTAATGCACACGATAGCTTTCAATCGAAATTGCTTCCTTTGTTCAGTACATATATACTATTTACTGACTACTTCTTCCTCCAGGCTATTCTTTTTCCCTTTGGTATTTCGTTTACTTCATGAATGAAATCTCCAAGGGGGAAAAAAACTTTATCCGAATCATTGTTACGTAATGACTCTTGATATCTTCGGTTTTATTCCAGATCTTTTCTCCTACATAGCAATTACTACGAACATTGCCGCCCACAAAAGACTTCAGATACTTAATTTTTGGGGGTCATAAATGAAAGCTTAAAATAATGTATTGTTACTGTAATTAGCCAGTAATTGATTCAATTGCAGTTTAAAGAATGAGATGAATATCTTATAAGATTGATGAATTGTTGTTGACCGGTAGTGTGAAAGAATGAAACATTTTGTTTGTTTGGATAATTAATTATCTTGAAATGCCGAGAAAATAGTGACCAAGAATGAAAAGTAACTATTTTGTCAGGGCAGATCAAAGCGAATAGCAGATAAACATCATTAGTTCTGTAAGGGACAACGACGCGTGCAGGTAACACGTTGCAGCACGTCAACAAGCTGTTGGATCTCAAAATAAGCTAAAAATACGAGGGGTGTTCGAAGCCTGACTTTGAAAGTAGTGGTTAGCAGCTGACACAAGTATTGCATCATACACTGACGGAAAAAAAAATCCCAACACCAAGAAGGGGTTGTGTTAGATAAACGACAGTTGGTAGGCGGTGAGAGTACATCTGTAAGATGACGTCTATGCAAATTTCGCGCTCGGCACATACGTGTGGCGCTAATAGCGCCCCTCGGAACATGCAAAGCAGGTTTGCTGTAAATACGCGCTGTAAAGTTCGTGAGCGTTAGTTATCGTTGATATTCGACGTAGTGTGTTGATGTTAGTCAAGAATGCCTTTAAGAAGACGAAGAAGCCATTATCAACAGCTCACGGAGTTTGAACGAGGACTTGTAATAGGGCTACCAGAAGGTGGATTTTCGTTCCGCAATATTGCAGAACGACTTGGCAGGAATGTAGCCACTGTGCATGATTGCTGGCAGAGGTGGTCAAGGGAAGATACTGCCTCACGAAGACCGGGTTCCGGCCGGCAACGTGGCACTACTGAGAGGGAAGACCGCCGTGTACGGCGTATGGCCGTGGCGCATCGTACCGCGTCTGCGGCAGCAATTCGAGCTGCAGTTGCCACCACAGTGGCACAACGAACTGTTACAAATCGGTTACTTGAAGGACAGCTCCGAGCCAGACGCCCTGTAGCGTGCATTCCACTTACTCCAACCCACTGCTGTTTAGCAACGTCAGTGGTATCAAGCTAGAGCTCATTGGAGGACGGAGTGGAGATCTGTTGTGTTTTCTGATGAAAGCCGGTTCTGCCTGTGTGCCAGTGATGGCCGTGTGTTGGTTAGAAGGAGGCCAGGTGAGCGCCTGCAACCAACATGTCTGCCGCCGAGACACACTGGACCTACACCTGGAGTTATGGTCTGGGGAGCAATTTCCTATGACAGCAGGAGCACTCTCGTGGTTATCCCACGAACCATGACGGCACAGTTGTACGTCGGTCTGGTGATTCAACCTGTTGTGCTGCCATTCATGAACAGCATTCCAGAGGGTGTTTTCCAACAGGATAACGCTCGCCCGCATACCGTTGTTGTAACCCAACATGCTCTACAGAGTGTCGACATGTTGCCGTGGCCTGCTAGATCACCAGATCTTTCACCAATCAAGCACGTATGGGACATCATTGGACGACAACTCCAGCGTCACCCCCAACCAGCATTAACCGTCCCTGTATTGACCGACCAAGTACAACAGGCATGGGACTCCATCCCACAAACTGACATCCAGCGCCTGTACGACACAATGCATGAACGTTTGCGTGCTTGCATTCAACATTCTGGCGGTTACACCGGTTATTAATGTACCAGCATTTCATATTTAAAATGGCTCCTCTCGCGCTTACAATAAGCTGTGATCTTGAAACCTTAATCGATTAAATATGTTACCTATACAAATGTATTGCCGCCATTTCATTCTTCTACAACTATTTTTTCGTGGTGTTGGGATTTTTTTCCGTCAGTGTATTTCACCTTCACAGCAGTCCTTGCTTTCGCGTATATTGGTCAAGGAAATGAGGTTGTCCACCCACTAAAGCTGAGTTCGGGCTCAATTTTCGGAGCCCGAGCCCGTCCGAGCCTGTGGTATATCAGCCCGAGCCCGTCCGAGCCTGTGGTATATCAGCCCGAGTACCGCCGAGCCCGAATTTTATACGTGCCCGAACACTGACTAACCTGTTCAACCATTAATAAAAAAACATCTCCTTTTCCACACTTCCACTCCCTCCTCCTGCAATTAACTAATGTATTTCTCAAATGGGGAGTGGTTGGAAGGGACCTCTATCTATTTTATAACGAAGTAAATTTCTCCGTCATTTTTGTCCACGCCGGGACTCGAACCCGGGTCCCCTCATTACGGAATAAGTCGCTCTACCAATTGAGCAACGCGGACGTACGTTCTGACTGCTATCTGCCTTTGTATGTCGTGCGCGTCCTGCTGGGCAGGCACGTCACCCCCCCCCCTCCCCCACCCCCGAAAGAGGGCCGGAGGTCATGGCCCACGGGTCAGCCGTGATCATGAATCTTCGTAGGCAGCCATCCGCTGAAGCACGTACTTGAGAGCTCCCAGTCAACCTGGTGTGTGGAACGCAACGTCACACACATTTTTTTTTGAAGCGCTGGAGAAGAGATTCTCTTATTTTTGCTATCTCGTGGTGTGGAAAGAACATCACACCATTGCGAGATTTTGAACGGCCAGATCATCCGGAGAGGTCAGGCGCCATTATAACGAAGTAAATTTGTCCGTCATTTTTGTCCACGCCGGGGCTCGAACCCGGGTCCGCTCTACAAATAGAGCTACGCGGACGTTCGTTCTGACTGCTATCTGCCTTTATGTCGTGTGCGTCCACCTGGACTCGAAGGAAGGTGAAACCCCAAGCAGTATTCATGAACAGATGTACATCGATGATGCACCTTCATATGCCACAGTCAAAAGATGAGCTCCTCTCTTTAAACGAGGAAGAGACTCGAAGGAAGGTGAAACCCACGCAGTAATCATGAACAGATGGTCCGTATGTACATCGATGATGCGTCTTCATATGCCACAGTCAAAAGATGAGCTCCTCTCTGTAAACGGGGAAGAGACTCGAAGGAAGGTGAAACCCCACGCAGTATTCATGAACAGATGGTCCGTATGAACATCGATGATGCGCCTTCATATGCCAAAGTCAAAAGATGAGCTCTTCTCTTTAAACGGGGAAGAGACTCGAAGGAAGGTGAAACCCCACGCAGTATTCATGAACAGATGGTCCGTATGTACATCGATGATGCGTCTTCATATGCCAAAGTCAAAAGATGAGCTCCTCTCTATAAACGGGGAAGAGACTCGAAGGAAGGTGAAACCCCACACAGTATTCATGAACAGATGGTTCGTATGTACATCGATGATGCGCCTTCATATGCCACAGTCAAAAGATGAGCTTCTCTCTGTAAACGGGGAAGAGATTCGAAGGAAGATGAAACCCCACGCAGTGTTCATGAACTGATGGTCCATATGTACATCGATGATGCGCCTTCATATGCCACAGTCAAAAGGTGAGCTCCTCTCTTTAAACGGGAAGAGACTCGAAGGAAGGTGAAACCCCACGCAGTATTCATGAACAGATGGTCCATATGTACATCGATGATGCGCCTTCATATGCCACAGTCAAAAGATGAGCTCCTCTCTTTAAACGGGGAAGAGACTCGAAGGAAGGTGAAACCCCACGCAGTATTCATGAACAGATGGTCCGTATGAACATCGATGATGCGCCTTCATATGCCAAAGTCAAAAGATGAGCTCTTCTCTTTAAACGGGGAAGAGACTCGAAGGAAGGTGAAACCCCACGCAGTATTCATGAACAGATGGTCCGTATGTACATCGATGATGCGTCTTCATATGCCACAGTCAAAAGATGAGCTCCTCTCTTTAAACGAGGAAGAGACTCGAAGGAAGGTGAAACCCACGCAGTAATCATGAACAGATGGTCCGTATGTACATCGATGATGCGTCTTCATATGCCAAAGTCAAAAGATGAGCTCCTCTCTATAAACGGGGAAGAGACTCGGAGGAAGGTGAAACCCCACACAGTATTCATGAACAGGTGGTTCGTATGTACATCGATGATGCGCCTTCATATGCCACAGTCAAAAGATGAGCTCCTCTCTGTAAACGGGGAAGAGACTCGAAGGAAGGTGAAACCCCACGCAGTATTCATGAACAGATGGTCCGTATGAACATCGATGATGCGCCTTCATATGCCAAAGTCAAAAGATGAGCTCTTCTCTTTAAACGGGGAAGAGACTCGAAGGAAGGTGAAACCCCACGCAGTATTCATGAACAGATGGTCCGTATGTACATCGATGATGCGTCTACATATGCCAAAGTCAAAAGATGAGCTCCTCTCTATAAACGGGGAAGAGACTCGAAGGAAGGTGAAACCCCACACAGTATTCATGAACAGGTGGTTCGTATGTACATCGATGATGCGTCTTCATATGCCAAAGTCAACAGATGAGCTCCTCTCTATAAACGGGGAAGAGACTCGAAGGAAGGTGAAACCCCACACAGTATTCATGAACAGGTGGTTCGTATGTACATCGATGATGCGCCTTCATATGCCACAGTCAAAAGATGAGCTCCTCTCTGTAAACGGGGAAGAGACTCGAAGGAAGGTGAAACCCCACGCAGTATTCATGAACAGATGGTCCGTATGTACATCGATGATGCGTCTTCATATGCCACAGTCAAAAGATGAGCTCCTCTCTTTAAACGAGGAAGAGACTCGAAGGAAGGTGAAACCCACGCAGTAATCATGAACAGATGGTCCGTATGTACATCGATGATGCGTCTTCATATGCCAAAGTCAAAAGATGAGCTCCTCTCTATAAACGGGGAAGAGACTCGGAGGAAGGTGAAACCCCACACAGTATTCATGAACAGGTGGTTCGTATGTACATCGATGATGCGCCTTCATATGCCACAGTCAAAAGATGAGCTCCTCTCTGTAAACGGGGAAGAGACTCGAAGGAAGGTGAAACCCCACGCAGTATTCATGAACAGATGGTCCGTATGAACATCGATGATGCGCCTTCATATGCCAAAGTCAAAAGATGAGCTCTTCTCTTTAAACGGGGAAGAGACTCGAAGAAAGGTGAAACCCCACGCAGTATTCATGAACAGATGGTCCGTATGTACATCGATGATGCGTCTTCATATGCCAAAGTCAAAAGATGAGCTCCTCTCTATAAACGGGGAAGAGACTCGAAGGAAGGTGAAACCCCACACAGTATTCATGAACAGGTGGTTCGTATGTACATCGATGATGCGTCTTCATATGCCAAAGTCAACAGATGAGCTCCTCTCTATAAACGGGGAAGAGACTCGAAGGAAGGTGAAACCCCACACAGTATTCATGAACAGGTGGTTCGTATGTACATCGATGATGCGCCTTCATATGCCACAGTCAAAAGATGAGCTCCTCTCTGTAAACGGGGAAGAGACTCGAAGGAAGGTGAAACCCCACGCAGTATTCATGAACAGATGGTCCGTATGAACATCGATGATGCGCCTTCATATGCCAAAGTCAAAAGATGAGCTCTTCTCTTTAAACGGGGAAGAGACTCGAAGGAAGGTGAAACCCCACGCAGTATTCATGAACAGATGGTCCGTATGTACATCGATGATGCGTCTTCATATGCCAAAGTCAAAAGATGAGCTCCTCTCTATAAACGGGGAAGAGACTCGAAGGAAGGTGAAACCCCACACAGTATTCATGAACAGATGGTTCGTATGTACATCGATGATGCGCCTTCATATGCCGCAGTCAAAAGATGAGCTTCTCTCTGTAAACGGGGAAGAGATTCGAAGGAAGATGAAACCCCACGCAGTGTTCATGAACTGATGGTCCATATGTACATCGATGATGCGCCTTCATATGCCACAGTCAAAAGATGAGCTCCTCTCTTTAAACGGGGAAGAGACTCGAAGGAAGGTGAAACCCCACGCAGTATTCATGAACAGATGGTCCGTATGAACATCGATGATGCGCCTTCATATGCCAAAGTCAAAAGATGAGCTCTTCTCTTTAAACGGGGAAGAGATTCGAAGGAAGATGAAACCCCACGCAGTGTTCATGAACTGATGGTCCATATGTACATCGATGATGCGCCTTCATATGCCACAGTCAAAAGATGAGCTCCTCTCTTTAAACGGGGAAGAGACTCGAAGGAAGGTGAAACCCCACGCAGTATTCATGAACAGATGGTCCGTATGTACATCGATGATGCGCCTTCATATGCCAAAGTCAAAAGATGAGCTCCTCTCTTTAAACGGAGAAGAGACTCGAAGGAAGGTGAAACCCCACGTAGTATTCATGAACAGATGGTCCGTATGTAAATCGATGATGCACCTTCATATGCCACAGTCAAAAGATGAGCTCCTCTCTTTAAACGGGGAAGAGACTCAAAGGAATGTGGAACCCCACGCAGTGTTCATGAACAGATGGTCCGTATGTACATCGATGATGCACCTTCATATGCCACAGTCAAAAGATGAGCTCCTCTCTTTAAACGGGGAAGAGACTCGAAGGAATATGAAACCCCACGCAGTGTTCATGAACAGATGGTCCGTATGTACATCGATGATGCACCTTCATATGCCACAGTCAAAAGATGAGCTCCTCTTTTTAAACGGGGAAGAGACTCGAAGGAAAAAAATACTCACAAGGTATGCTCAGTGGAGGTGAGCACATAAAAAATGTTTCAGAAAATGGATTACCTGGTCCTGTAAAACAGGCGAATCTGTGTCGTACAGGTTGCTGAAGAACTGGAGTTAAGTACCGGCACCCAGCAAAAACACAAGTGTTGAGAAACTTCTGGCCACCAGGTGGCAGTGATGGGTCACTGCTGGCTGAAATCTGCCACTCACGGTACGGTAGCGATCCGTTGGTGGCAGCGCCATCAGTTGGCAGCCATTGATGGTCCTGCAGCATCGCCGTGAACTACGGGCCTCCGCGCAAGTGCCACTATTGGCCCGTAGTAGGCAACCGAAGCAACCCCAACAATATTGGTGGAAACAGCGGAACTGCGCATGCGCTGAAGTAACACGTGCACAGTCTCCAAATCAGAAATCAAAGAAGAAGAAAAAATAATCCGTTATAAAATGGTATGTTAAATTTTCTGATCCGTTATAAAATGTTCCAGAAAGTGGAGGACCTAGTCCTGTCAAACAGACGAACCCGTGTCATACAGGTTGCTGAGGAACTGGAGTTAAATACCGGCACCCAGCAAAAACAGAAGTGTTGGGAAACTGCTGGCCACCTGCTAGCTGAAATCTGCCACTCACGGTACGGTAGCGATCCGTTGTTGGCAGCCATTGATGGCCCTGCAGCATCGCCGTGAACTTCGGGCCTCCACGCAAGTGACACTAGTGGCCCGTAGCTGGCAACCGAAGCAACCCCAACACGAGATGGAAGCAGTGGGACTGCGTATGCGCTGTCTTTCGTGGTTCCAGTTAGTTGAAGACGACGCCCTCGCCATCGTGTTGCTTTAGTGGATGTTAAAAAAAATGCCATATATACAGAGACGAATTAATTTCCTAATGAAACGCCGCGCCGACGAAGATTACCGTCGGAGGAAAATTATATAAATAATTAATGAACTGTAAGAAATGGTCAATTAATCTCATGTATTTATAGAAACTCATTTTTTAGCAAAATTTATGCACTAACACACGAAGAATCAAGAATACAAACAGTCATGAAACACACTAACTCCATTCCCATGAATAACAAGAAATAATTTCTGTATAATCTTCATAAGCTAAACCCCTTCAAACAGAAGTCCCGAAAAGACATTAAAAAATCGTTATCGTGGAAAAAAATAAGAATTATACGAGTACAAAATGGATATTTTCGTTGCAAAATTATCTAGTATTTGAAAAAAAAAAAAAGAGAAACAACGCTATGTGAATATAATGTACTCATTCATTCATTGAATACACAAGATTGGAGGAATTCGCTGCTAAAAATAACCGAAAGTAAAATAAAATACCGCCGTTCCGGTGGCGCTGTGGACTAAGCGATCGCTTCTGATCATTCGTCCGAATTGGGTTCGGGTTCGAATCCCGGTGAGGCATGGATGTTGCATTTGTCTTAAAGCACTGGCTCTCTCTCTTCCCTGGAACCAGTCACCCTAAATTAGAGACGGGCGACTACTTATAGCCCATTGAGTTGCTCACGGTGGAGGTTAAACCTCCAATAAAAAAAAAAAATAAGAAAAATGAAAAAAATATCATTCCTATTTAGAATAAATGTAGCTTCGGACCGTGGAAATAAAAGATACAACGTTAAAAATGTAACAAAATGTGACATGAATTTGTAATTATATTAATCAAATAATCGCCTTTCAAGACCAGAAGGACATCACAAGACTTTAGAAAACATTTTTAAGTTGGTACACTCGTTGTAAGTGAGTGAAGTTCCTTTAAAGTAAATAAAAAAATCGTTACGTTGAAAAAATAAATTTATGAATTACATGAAACGTACATTTATGAAAACGAACTAGCAATATTGCGATATTAAAAAGAGAACCCTTAGTTTCACATCGCGCAGGAGAGAGGTTCACCTTCAAGCAGACGGTCACGCCTGTCAAACTAGTGTAATGCTTAGAGCATCCGCTTTGTAAAGGAGTAGACCTTGGCTCGATACCAGTCAGATCCATCGGGTGATTTGCCGGCCCTGTTGAGAAACATTTTTCAGCTCCGTGACATCATGTAGGAGTTCCTTCGGGGAGGAAAGCAGTCGTGTGTGCTTTTGGTGAACTGTGATTATCTATTTTCTTTATTTTTTTACTACTACTGGAAAATTGACGGACAAGATTCGGCAAGCCATCAGTTACGTCAAGTGATTGCCGGCTGCCACTGCCGGGACACTGACGAACCACAGTGGGCTAGCCATCATTTATGGCACGTATTTGCAGGGCCTCTTAAGGGCCGCTTGTGGTAGCCACAGCCTGCAATGAATAACTAATGGCCCTTTTCTGGCATATGACAACTGATGGGGTGCCAACCGTTGGCCTGCTGCTGGCCTGAACTGCTGCCCCATCTGGTGGCCGCAGGGTCATTTTATTGACGATTCATGTAACGGCAACATAGTGCTAGGCCAGTGCTGGCACTACTGGCAGCCAACAATCCCAGTGCTGGCTCAGCAAGACTGTTTTTTCTGTGACTCACTTGTAAACGTGGAAAGAGTGATGACTTCTATTTGATGAAGACTGTTTTTGCTGGGCAGTGTTTTGACCATTTTGCATGACAGATTAGGGATGTCAAAGGTCAGTGCCAGATGGTTTCCTTGAATGTTAACACCTAAGATGAAGAACGATCGTGTTGAAGCAAGTCGGGTTCAACTTGACCACATCAACCACGATCCAGATGACTTCTGTTTTAGCATTGTGACTGGTGATGAGACGTGGCTTCACCATTGGGACCCTGATACTAAACAGAAGAGCATGCACTGGAAACATCACGGGTAACCACCACGGAAAGTTCAAAATACAACCATCTGCAGGAAAGATTATGGCCACCATTGTTTGGAACTCAGAAGGGTTGCTGTTAAATTGATTTTACTTGCCTCATAAAAGGATTATGAATGCTGCCTATTATGCCGCTCTATTACAGCAAGTTATCAAGAGCAAACGGCGAGGAAAATTGCGACGAGGTGCTCTGCTTCCCCAGTGTAATGCCCCAATTTATACACCCGGTGTTTCCATGCAAGATGAGACAGAATGCGGAATCCAACCGCTTCCTCACCCACCATATTCACCTGATCTCGTCCCTAGTAACTTCTTGCTCTTCAAAAATCTGAAAGAAGATCTGTGGGATAGGTGTTTTGCGGACGATTCTGAACTGAAGAGGGAAATATAATGTCGGTTTGAGGAGGAAGATAAAACAATTTTTACAGCGGAAATTCGCCGACCCTATAATCGGTACAAGAAGTGTATCCAAGTCAAGAGAGACTATGTTGAAAAATAAATCTGCGTTTTTGAAAAAAAAATTTGCCTTTATGTGTTTGGCTTAGAACTTATTGTTACTTACTGTTGTCTCCCAAAAAAAATGGAATAAATAATATACGAACTTTGTTACTTGCTTTTGTTTCCCGAAAAAATGGGATACATAATATACGAACTTTGTTACTTGCTGCTGTTTCCCGAAAAAATTGAATAAATAATAACGAACTTTATTACTTGCTTTTGTTTTCCGAAAAAATGGAATACATAATTTTCGAACTTTGTTACTTGCTTTTGTTTTCCGAAAAAAATGGAATACATAATTTTCGAATTTTGTTACTTGCTTTTGTTTTCCGAAAAAATGGGATACATAATATACGAACTTTGTTACTTGCTTTTGTTTCCCGAAAAAATGGAATACATAATTTTCGAACTTTGTTACTTGCTTTTGTTTTCCGAAAAAATGGAATACATAATTTTCGAACTTTGTTACTTGCTTTTGTTTTCCGAAAAAAATGGAATACATAATTTTCGAACTTTGTTACTTGCTTTTGTTTTCCGAAAAAATGGAATACATAATTTTCGAACTTTGTTACTTGCTTTTGTTTTCCGAAAAAAATGGAATACATAATATTCGAACTTTGTTACTTGCTTTTGTTTTCCGAAAAAAATGGAATACATAATATTCGAACTTTGTTACTTGCTTTTGTTTTCCGAAAAAAATGGAATACATAATATTCGAACTTTGTTACTTGCTTTTGTTTTCCGAAAAAAATGGAATACATAATATTCGAACTTTGTTACTTGCTTTTGTTTTCCGAAAAAATGGGATACATAATATACGAACTTTGTTACTTGCTGCTGTTTCCCGAAAAAATTGAATAAATAATAACGAACTTTATTACTTGCTTTTGTTTTCCGAAAAAATGAAATATATAATTTTCGAACTTTGTTACTTGCTTTTGTTTTCCGAAAAAATGGAATACATAATTTTCGAACTTTGTTACTTGCTTTTGTTTTCCGAAAAAATGGAATACATAATTTTCGAACTTTGTTACTTGCTTTTGTTTTCCGAAAAAATGGAATACATAATATTCGAACTTTGTTACTTGCTTTTGTTTTCCGAAAAAAATGGAATACATAATATTCGAACTTTGTTACTTGCTTTTGTTTTCCGAAAAAAATGGAATACATAATTTTCGAACTTTGTTACTTGCTTTTGTTTTCCGAAAAAAATGGAATACATAATATTCGAACTTTGTTACTTGCTTTTGTTTTCCGAAAAAAATGGAATACATAATATTC
This sequence comes from Macrothele yani, assembly GCA_039090855.1. NCBI lineage: Eukaryota > Metazoa > Arthropoda > Arachnida > Araneae > Macrothelidae > Macrothele > Macrothele yani. The sequence goes on from CM076990.1 coordinate 48,015,574, forward strand.
GAACTTTGTTACTTGCTTTTGTTTTCCGAAAAAAATGGAATACATAATTTTCGAACTTTGTTACTTGCTTTTGTTTTCCGAAAAAACGGAATACATAATTTTCGAACTTTGTTACTTGCTTTTGTTTACCGAAAAAAATGGAATAAATAATATTCGAACTTTGTTACTTGCTTTTGTTTTCCGAAAAAAATGGAATACATAATATCCGAATTTTGTTACTTGCTATTGTTTTCCGAGCAGACGTCACTTAGTAAGTAATGATATCATATATGGTAGGTTGCGCAAGCTTTGGGTCGGGACCCTTTTCAGGGTCGCGAAGGTTTATTAAGGTGTTGCAATTTCTTTCTCTTTAAACACAGATCTAAAATAGAAGTTGAAGATGATCTCAGAGTGGCGATCTCCAGTATAAAACCAAGAATGGGGAGCATAATTTCCAAGATTCAAGCTCAAATTTCACATTAGGTTTGTCAAACAAAGGTTGTGTAGTTTTTTTCCTCCCACTAACTGTTTTTATTTTTTGTTTCAGTATTTCCTACATATTATTTCTAGTTAAATGAAATATTTTGAAATTTTCAATTAATAAATGTAACTAATATTCGTGATTATAAAGTAAATGTCTTTTAAAAATGCATATATAATTATAATATTTAACTCCTTGTTTCATTTCTAATACATGGTGACATGGGGTCTCCATAATAAAAAAAAAATCCTTTAGTGCAAGGACGTTTCCAAGGGGATGGTAAGGTGGGCAAAATTGTACCACCCAGTTCAAGATGTACCATATTTAAAAAAAATGGAATTTGAAATATAATCTGGAATTTGTCAAGTAATAATGACATCCGAGTTTTTTGTCGTGTATCCGTACGTATTTTCCCCTAGAAAGTACGTTTTTCCTTTTCCGTAGAAACGTTATCAACATAACATCCACAGGGCCATGAAAATTCAGTTGTTCTCCACTTGTCCAAATCCTCAATATAAGCCTTTTTCCTAGTTGGTATGATTCAGGACAAATGAAAGAGGGTGAATAGGAATTCACTGAGGATATTAGTAATTGCTCTGCTGTATGTTTGTGCTACTTAGTAGGGGATTCCAGAGCGGAAAGTGGAGTGTAAAGCTGTACCAGCGCTCTTAAGCTTGCCCTAGGGCAGTTAGGGAAAAAGACGTGGCTGACGACTGCTTTGGAAGAGATGGGTGCAAAACAAGATTGCTGGCTTGAAGGCAAGGAGTTAAGGAGGTATTTCCTGCGTGTTGGAATCTTACTAACTTGAACTGTTGAGGGGAAACGGGCAAGTTAACCATGCTAACTTGAACATTTATTCTCAACCCTAATCCACGAAAACATTTGCTTTAAGATATTTCTCCTAGGCATGAAATTTGCTTCCAATGAGGGCATCTTACTAGTGCTGGTGGTAGTGTGTTATGTTTATTACACGGGTATGTAACTCTTTAGATTTTTCTAATTTTATTAAAAATGGATGGACAGAAGATTAGTAAACAAGTTAGTAAAATCATGCAATGCATTGATTATGATACGCTTTCCAACATAACAGAAATCTTTGCTCAAGTGATTACTCAAGTTATGATGATAATGGCTGTGGAATAAATCTCGCTCCTGTGCCCTGACCTTTGACCCCATTTCGATGATATTCAACAGAATCCGTTCAGTATACCTCTGGAACAACATACTAAAGTTTTGTCGCAATAGAAGCATTTTTAGTCAAGTTATGAGGATAATGGCTGAGGAATAAATCTCGCTCCTGTGCACTGACCTTTGACCCCATTTCGACGATATTCAACAGAATCGGTTCAGTATACCTCTGGAACAACATACTAAAGTTTTGTCGCAATAGAAGCATTTTTAGTCAAGTTATGAGGATAATGGCTGAGGAATAAATCTCGCTCCTGTGCACTGACCTTTGACCCCATTTCGATGATATTCAACAGAATCGGTTCAGTATACCTCTGGAACAACATACTAAAGTTTTGTCGCAATAGAAGCATTTTTAGTCAAGTTATGAGGATAATGGCCGCGGAATAAATCTCGCTCCTGTGCACTGACCTTTGACCCCATTTCGATGATATTCAACAGAATCGGTTCAGTATACCTCTGGAACAACATACTAAAGTTTTGTCGCAATAGAAGCATTTTTAGTCAAGTTATGAGGATAATGGCCGCGGAATAAATCTCGCTCCTGTGCACTGACCTTTGACCCCATTTCGACGATATTCAACAGAATCGGTTCAGTATACCTCTGGAACAACATACTAAAGTTTTGTCGCAATAGAAGCATTTTTACGTAAGTTATGACGCATAACGGCGATAGAATGGATCCCACTCCCATGTCGCTTCTTTTGAACCGATTTCGCCCCTTTTTCAATAGGGTTCGTTCCCAGGTTGTCCCCTACTACATATTAAAATTTCATCGTAAGCGAACCATTTTTACGCGAGTTATCGTGCTGACATGCAGACAGATGCACAAATCTGGAGCATATACGCTTCTTCAACCTACGGTTGGAAAGCATAAAAAATGACTCCAAACTTTAGATTCTTTTGTATTCCAGAAGGTGCAAAAACTTCAAGACAGTTCCAAAATTAATGAGTATGTGCCCAGGAGGGGGGAGGGGGAGATTGTACAAATACCTTTGCAGCCTGTAGAAAAAGGAAAACAAAATTCTTTCTTTCAGTGATTTGTAAATAAAGTTGCTATCAAACTTGCCCCAGCAACAATAATACTCCCCATCCTGATTTCGAAGTCGGCGACGTCCACCCGTAAAGAAGGTTGTGCACCACTAATACAGGGTACAGAAATATTTTCATTTGTTTACATCGTTTTGGATGTCAGATTTTACGAAATACTCAATGAGGAATTTTCATTCCAGAAAATTAAAAAAAAAATATGTTCCGTTAACAACGCTAATGAGTGACATAAAAGCCGGAGCACAAGAGACTCAAACAATTTGAAATCAGTAGCAACGCCCGAAACAAGATAAAGTTTAGGCAACCCTTATCCAAATACTTGGAAGTAGAATTGCCTCAGATTTCGGAGGGTTTTTTTCGGTTTTTGGAGTATTCGCATGCGGTATACTGATATAATGAGATAGCCTGAGGATGAGACCAAGTCTAAGCACTAAATTTATCTATATTCAGTAAGATTTAAAAATAAGTTTAAACAATTGTTCACTAAACCGGAAAAATCAACGAACGACACAAGCGAATCCGACTGTGAACTGATTCGAGAGAATCATTCCCTGCGGAAATCGTTCACCGGAAGCGCGCCACAAACGGATCCTACTCTCAATCGATTCGCGAGAAACATTCCCTGCGGAAACTGTTCACCGGAAGGGTTAACGAATGAGATAAATGGATCCCACTCTGAACCGACTCGCAAGTGTCATTCCCTGCGGAAATCGTTCACCGAAAGCTTCAACGAACGACACAAACGGATCTCACTCTGAACGAACTGGTGTAAGTTTTTCCTTGCGGAAACCGTTCACCAGAAGAGTCAACAAATAAATCAGTGTGACGAATTAAATTAGCGTGTCTATCTGATTCTTTCAAAAGAATCAGTTTGCCCATCGTTGCAACAGAACAGAGATGTAAAGCCCCTCCCAGGATGTCTGAGGTAAGTGGTTGTAACCGAAGAGTGCGAAAAAACTTGCTCAATGCCTGGAAGTCTGCTGGAAGTTATAATTTGTGATGGCATATACGCACTCGAAAGCAGTTTTGTATTTCAGAGGTATTCATTCGCTTTGGGGGTTTTCACATAAGGGATATTCAATCTGCAATGTTTTTTTTGTTGTTGTTGTTGTTATTTTTTACAAATATCATTATTTGCATTAAATTTAATGTCCATTTAATTTCCAAAAAGCTTTTTCCCAATTTTCAAAAACACAAATTTAAACTAAAACAAGTTCACTAAACCGGAAAAGTCAACGAACGACACAAGTGTATTTCTGCTTGCCATTAGCAAAAAATACTTCTTTCCTTTAAATTTTGATAAAATATTTTTATCATGCAAGACTCTTTTAACAGTTTAGAGGAAGATTCGCACTTTTTTCTATAGTATCTATCTTAGACTGTAAATCAAAATCTAATAAATTCCTATCTGCATTCTGCAACGTCGCTGTTCTTTCTCGTAGCAAACTCGCATCACGAACAACAAAGTTAAAAAAATGAATATCCAGTCAATAATGGAAATTATATATAATTTATGACTACTAAGCTTGCGCTGTTAAGATAGAATACTATTAACAACGGTTCGCACAAGAAAATGTTTATTATACATCGACTATAGTTTCGCAGAGCTTTTGGCTAGGCTTCCTCAGGACGAATCATTGTGACGAATGCTCACAATGATTTTTATGTTTACCCTCCATTCGTCCTGAGGAAGCCGAGCCAAAAGCTCTGCGAAACTATAGTCGATGTATAATAAGCATTTTATTGTGCAAAACGTTGTTATTAATATTCTAATAATAGAAATATCGGTTTCATCTGTGACACAGCTCTTATTGATTTCGTTTGAAAATGGAGATTTATTTATTTCTTAGTTTTGATTAAGTTTTCACATCATTTGCTTTAGAATCACAATTTGTTAAGCAGTTTTATTTTAATTTTGAACACCCTGAATTCCATATTTAGACAGTTAACCGGGTTAAACGAATTAACTGCGGGTTAGCAAAATGGTCTGCAATCTGCTCGAAGAAATAGTATATTCGATGTCTGAACTGTGGGTGAAATGCGGTTCGGACGAGTGAAAATGCGTATCAGAAAGCGTTTCTTTCCCCTTAGATTTGTTATTCAAGGTGGTCATTTAGGGGACGATTGACACAAATCCTAACGGATTGATAACCAGCTAAAAGGGGCTATAACAGTTTTGAGGAACCTAAGAAAAAAGAGAGAGAAGACACTTGAGTTGATTGCTTCGGCTCACTGGCAAAGTGTCCGTGTCAGAGGACTAACCCTTCCCACCCATCCATTGAGTCATGCAGCAGAGAACGAAAACTAGAAGCAAGCTGTTACCACCCTTGACAAGTTTATGGTCAGTACGGCTGAGATGCAGAGCAGAAAATTTGGGGCACCATTTGCTTCAGTTGCATCTGCTACTTAAAGAGTTACATTGGTTCTGATAATTGGATTTTTTAAAATTATGTGCATGTGATGAAATTACCATATGCTCACAGCGTGATGGAAAGTATCTAGAAAGGACGTTTTCCATTTCCCTTTGCCATGGTTGTATGATCCATTAGCATTAAGTGACAGTCTCTAAGAGGACTCTTTCCAGCAGAGAAATTGTTAAATTTTTTGCAAAACTCGAAGAACAAATGCAGTAACTCAGTTGTTAAAGTTGCCGTAAAGGCGACTTCGACGACTAAACTACAATACTTCTTAATAGGTCCCATCTCGTAGGCGGAAGCGGATGTCAGAAGTCAAAAGTAACTCGGGGGTTTGTGAAGAAAAGACTACCGTTTTAAAACTTTAAATAGTTCCGATTTTGAACTTTCTCTTGTGTATTAATATTATGAATGTATTTTCGTATGCTACAAGTATGTTCTCTATGTTCAGTTCACAACTCTGCGGCCTATAGTGCCATTCGTGACAATTCAATTCCCCTAGCAATATACCAACAGTTCGATGGTGGCTTTTTACTTTGCCAATAGAACACGTTAGTAAAATCATGCAATGCATTGATTATGATACACTTTCCAACATACCAGAAATCATTACGCAAGCTATGAGGATAATGGCTGAGGAATAAATCTCGCTCCTGTGCCCTGACCTTTGACCCCATTTCGATTATATAAACAGAATTGGTTCAGTATATTTTCGGAACAACATACTAAAGTTTTGTAGCAATCGAAGCATTTTCACGTAAGTTATGACGCATAGGGGCGATGAAATGGAGCCAGCTTTTGTGTCCTGACCTTTGACCATTTTCAATAGGATTCATCTCTAGGTTGTCCCCTAACACATACTAAAATTTCATCGAAATCGAACCATTTTAACGCGAGTTATCTTGCGGACGGACGGACAGACAGACCGACGGGCAAAGCTGGAGCATACCCACTTCTTCAACCTACCATTGGAAAGCGTAAACTATTACCCCGTTCAGAAAGCGAGGTCTGTGCGGGAATGATTTGATGAGATCGATGTAGAAAAACTCGTCTGGCCTGCACAAAGTCCCGATTTGAACCCCATGGAACATCTTTGGGATGAACTGGATCACCGACTGCGAGCCAAGCCGAATCTCTTGACATCAATGACCGACCTGACTGATCTGCTCTTACGGCAGAATGGAAGGCAGTTCTCGCAGCAACGTACCAAATCTAATGGTTACACTATCCGCACAGTGAGGCTGTGTTAGCAGAAAGGGATGGACCAACTCGATATTAATTTCTTTCCTGTTGCAGGGAGTTTGTGGATAGGCAAGTGTCCGAGTACTTTTGATTAGATAGTGTACTTTGGAAGCTAAATGCAAAACTTCCTTGCCAAGTGACTCTAAACGGCAGGAGTGAATGCATTTACTGAAGTGTCAGTGGCTGTCGTGTTTTTAAAGACACAGTCGAATCCTTGTCTGGGTTTTCTAGGAATACCCATGTTTTAAGGTATGTACCTCCATTACTTCCAAAGATCTGGATTTCTGGATGAACTCTCAGACGCAACAATATTTTATTTTTCGTTCTTTGAGAGAAACGCATTAAAGTGCTTTGACGAAAAAGATGCAATTCAGATAGATCCTAGTGTTTCATGAACTAAGAAGCTCCGTGTCTTCTTCCATGACATGGTTTCAGCGAAAGAGGCTTTTATTTGTTTCACTTTCTTTCCTTCTTAATCGTCAAAAAAAAAAAAACTTCAAATATACGGAAAACTTATCTGCCGTTAAACAGGATTTCTGTTCGCATAAACAGAACTAAAGCCATTGCTATATAATCCGCAAGGAGAGCTCACAAGTCGTGGGTGGCCGAGTGGGCAACGTTCGTGACTGCCACGGGAAGGGCCTCAGGTTCGATTCTAGGCAGGTACGAACGCTCGATCCACTAAATACCCGCCGTGCGTCGGATGGGCACGTTAAGCCGTCGGACTCCGGGTGCTGCCCCCCCCCCCCCGGTAATAAATAAGGACGCCTTCCTCCCCCTCTGTACTTCGCTTCCGTGTCACTTTCCTATCGGGCGCTCTAGCCCAAATCTCCTAGTTTCCTATTTCTAAGGGTTGTTTAAGATCTGGGGTCAGACACTCCCTTCCTAAAATCCTCTACATATGATCATGATCACAAGTCGTTTAACGAAGGATTACAGAAACATTAAGACACATGCAGAAAAACGTATGGTTAGGATTGGAAATCAGATGGCCGGTGGCGCAGTGGTCTAAGCGATGGCTTCTGATCATTCGTCCGAAAGGGGCCCGGGTTCGAATCCCGGTGAGGCATGGATGTTGTGTTTGTCTTACGGCACTGGCTCTCTCCCTTCCCTGGAACCAGTGACCCTAAATTAGGGACGGGCGACTGCTTATAGCCCATTGAGTTGCTCACGGTGGTCATTAAACCTCCAATCAAAAAAAATCAGATGAAGAGCGGAATTATCGATAGTCTGGATTAACGTCCAACGGTTACCAGATAATACGGTTAATTGGAAGCCTTCTCGGAAAAGCTTTTGAAGGGAAGTAAAAGCTTAAAATTCATTCACTAAAGGGGGAAAGTCAACGAACGACACAAGCGCATTTCTGATTGCCATTAGCAGAAAATGTATTATTCCTTTAAATTCCAACAAAATATTTAAATCCTGCATTCTCCAACGTCTTTGTTTTCCTTCTTTCTCGTAGCAAATTCACATCACGAACAACAAATTGAAAAAAAAACGTGAATCTCAAGTCAATAATGGAAATATCGATTTCAGCTATAACACTACTTTTATTGATTTCGTTTAGAAACAGAGCATTTTTTTTTAATCTTGGTTTAGTTTTCACATCATTTGCTTTGGAATCGCAATTTGTTGAGCAATGTTATTGGAATTTTGAGCATCTTTAATTCCGTGTTTAAACACTTAACCGAGTAGAACGAATGAACTGCGGGTTAGCAAAATGAACTGCTATCTGCTCGAAGAAATCGTATATTCGATGTCTGAACTGTGGGTAAAATGGGTTGGGACGAGCAAAAATGCTAATCAAAAAGCATTTCTTTCCCCTTAGTTTTGTTATTCAAAGTGGCCATTTAGGGGACGATTGACACAAATCCTAACGGATTGATTACCTGCTAAAAGGGGCTATAACATTGTTGAGGAACCTTAGAAAGGGGAGAGAGAAGACACTTGAGTTGATTGCTTCGGCCCACCGGCAAGGTGTCCGTGTCAGGAGACTAACCCTTCCATGTCATCCCTTGGGTCATGAAAGCTATAACATTGTCTAAAAGGGCTATAACGTTGTTGAGGAACCTAAGAAAAGAGAGGGAAGACACTTGAGTTGATTGTTTCGTCCTACCGGCAAGGTGTCCGTGTCAAGAAACTAACCCTTCCATCTCATCCCTTGGGTCATGAAAGCTATAACATTGTCTAAAAGGGCTATAACGTTGTTGAGGAACCTAAGAAAAGAGAGGGAAGACACTTGAGTTGATTGTTTCGTCCTACCGGCAAGGTGTCCGTGTCAGGAAACTAACCCTTCCATCTCATCCCTTGGGCCATGAAAGCTATAACATTGTCTAAAAGGGCTATAACATTGTCTAAAAGGGCTATGACGTTGTTGAGGAACCTAAGAAAAGAGAGGGAAGACACTTGAGTTGATTGTTTCGTCCTACCGGCAAGGTGTCCGTGTCAAGAAACTAACCCTTCCATCTCATCCCTTGGGTCATGAAAGCTATAACATTGTCTAAAAGGGCTATAACGTTGTTGAGGAACCTAAGAAAAGAGAGGAAGACACTTGAGTTGATTGTTTCGTCCTACCGGCAAGGTGTCCGTGTCAAGAAACTAACCCTTCCATCTCATCCCTTGGGTCATAAAAGCTATAACATTGTCTAAAAAGGCTATAACGTTGTTGAGGAACCTAAGAAAAGAGAGGAAGACACTTGAGTTGATTGTTTCGTCCTACCGGCAAGGTGTCCGTGTCAAGAAACTAACCCTTCCATCTCATCCCTTGGGTCATGAAAGCTATAACATTGTCTAAAAGGGCTATAACGTTGTTGAGGAACCTAAGAAAGGGGAGACAGAAGACACTTGAGTTGATTGCTTCGGCCCACCGGCAAGGTGTCCGTGTCAGGAGACTAAACCTTCCATCTCATCCCTTGGGTCATGAAAGCTATAACATTGTCTAAAAGGGCTATAACGTTGTTGAGTAACCTAAGAAAAGAGAGGGAAGACACTTGAGTTGATTGTTTCGTCCTACCGGCAAGGTGTCCGTGTCAGGAAACTAACCCTTCCATCTCATCCCTTGGGTCATGAAAGCTATAACATTGTCTAAAAGGGCTATAACGTTGTTGAGGAACCTAAGAAAAGAGAGGGAAGACACTTGAGTTGATTGTTTCGTCCTACCGGCAAGGTGTCCGTGTCAGGAAACTAACCCTTCCATCTCATCCCTTGGGTCATCAAAGCTATAACATTGTCTAAAAGGGCTATAACATTGTCTAAAAGGGCTATGACGTTGTTCAGGAACCTAAGAAAAGAGAGGGAAGACACTTGAGTTGATTGTTTCGTCCTACCGGCAAGGTGTCCGTGTCAAGAAACTAACCCTTCCATCTCATCCCTTGGGTCATGAAAGCTATAACATTGTCTAAAAGGGCTATAACGTTGTTGAGGAACCTAAGAAAAGAGAGGGAAGACACTTGAGTTGATTGTTTCGTCCTACCGGCAAGGTGTCTGTGTCAAGAAACTAACCCTTCCATCTCATCCCTTGGGTCATGAAAGCTATAACATTGTCTAAAAGGGCTATAACGTTGTTGAGGAACCTAAGAAAAGAGAGGGAAGACACTTGAGTTGATTGTTTCGTCCTACCGGCAAGGTGTCCGTGTCAAGAAACTAACCCTTCCATCTCATCCCTTGTGTCACGAAAGCTATAACATTGTCTAAAAGGGCTATAACGTTGTTGAGGAACCTAAGAAAAGAGAGGGAAGACACTTGAGTTGATTGTTTCGTCCTACCGGCAAGGTGTCCGTGTCAGGAAACTAACCCTTCCATCTCATCCCTTGGGTCATGAAAGCTATAACATTGTCTAAAAGGGCTATAACATTGTCTAAAAGGGCTATGACGTTGTTGAGGAACCTAAGAAAAGAGAGGGAAGACACTTGAGTTGATTGTTTCGTCCTACCGGCAAGGTGTCCGTGTCAAGAAACTAACCCTTCCATCTCATCCCTTGGGTCATGAAAGCTATAACATTGTCTAAAAGGGCTATAACGTTGTTGAGGAACCTAAGAAAAGAGAGGGAAGACACTTGAGTTGATTGTTTCGTCCTACCGGCAAGGTGTCCGTGTCAAGAAACTAACCCTTCCATCTCATCCCTTGGGTCATGAAAGCTATAACATTGTCTAAAAAGGCTATAACGTTGTTGAGGAACCTAAGAAAAGAGAGGGAAGACACTTGAGTTGATTGTTTCGTCCTACCGGCAAGGTGTCCGTGTCAAGAAACTAACCCTTCCATCTCATCCCTTGGGTCATGAAAGCTATAACATTGTCTAAAAGGGCTATAACGTTGTTGAGGAACCTAAGAAAAGAGAGGGAAGACACTTGAGTTGATTGTTTCGTCCTACCGGCAAAGTGTCCGTGTCAAGAAACTAACCCTTCCATCTCATCCCTTGGGTCATGAAAGCTATAACATTGTCTAAAAGGGCTATAACGTTGTTGAGGAACCTAAGAAAAGAGAGGGAAGACACTTGAGTTGATTGTTTCGTCCTACCGGCAAGGTGTCCGTGTCAAGAAACTAACCCTTCCATCTCATCCCTTGGGTCATGAAAGCTATAACATTGTCTAAAAGGGCTATAACGTTGTTGAGGAACCTAAGAAAAGAGAGGGAAGACACTTGAGTTGATTGTTTCGTCCTACCGGCAAGGTGTCCGTGTCAAGAAACTAACCCTTCCATCTCATCCCTTGGGTCATGAAAGCTATAACATTGTCTAAAAGGGCTATAACGTTGTTGAGGAACCTAAGAAAAGAGAGGGAAGACACTTGAGTTGATTGTTTCGTCCTACCGGCAAGGTGTCCGTGTCAAGAAACTAACCCTTCCATCTCATCCCTTGGGTCATGAAAGCTATAACATTGTCTAAAAGGGCTATAACGTTGTTGAGGAACCTAAGAAAAGAGAGGGAAGACACTTGAGTTAATTGTTTCGTCCTACCGGCAAGGTGTCCGTGTCAAGAAACTAACCCTTCCATCTCATCCCTTGGGTCATGAAAGCTATAACATTGTCTTAAAAGGGCTATAACGTTGTTGAGGAACCTAAGAAAGGAGAGGAAGACACTTGAGTTGATTGTTTCGTCCTACCGGCAAGGTGTCCGTGTCAGGAAACTAACCCTTCCATCTCATCCCTTTGGTCATGAAAGCTATAACATTGTCTAAAATGGCTATAACGTTGTTAAGGAACCTAAGAAAAGAGAGGGAAGACACTTGAGTTGATTGTTTCGTCCTACCGGCAAGGTGTCCGTGTCAAGAAACTAACCCTTCCATCTCATCCCTTGGGTCATGAAAGCTATAACATTGTCTAAAAGGGCTATAACGTTGTTGAGGAACCTAAGAAAAGAGAGGGAAGACACTTGAGTTGATTGTTTCGTCCTACCGGCAAGGTGTCCGTGTCAGGAAACTAACCCTTCCATCTCATCCCTTGGGTCATGAAAGCTATAACATTGTCTAAAATGGCTATAACGTTGTTGAGGAACCTAAGAAAAGAGAGGGAAGACACTTGAGTTGATTGTTTCGTCCTACCGGCCAGGTGTCCGTGTCATCTCATCCCCCTTGGGTTATGAGGCAGAGAACAGAGGTCTAGAAGCAAGCTCGTATCACCTATAACAGGTTTATGGTCAGTACGGCTGATATGAAGAGCATTACATTTGGTGCATCATTTTGTTCAGTTGCATCTGCTACTAGTTAAAGTGCTAAGTTAATTCTGATAAATAAATGTAAGGAACATCAGTTTCTTACTTGTGAGCATTCTTTTAATTGGATTATTTTAATTTATTTGCATGTGATAAAATTATCCTATGTTCACAGTGTGTGCGAAATACCTAGAAAGGACGTTTTCTATTTCACTTAGTCTTGGTTATACCATCCATTAGCTTTAAGTGACATTCTCTAAGAGGTTTTCTTTCTAACAGAGAGATTGTTAAACGTTTTGCAAAACTCGAAAGTCAAATATCATCGCAGTAATTCAGTTGTCAAAGTTAGCATAATGGCGACTTCGACGACTAAACTACTTCTTAACAGTTTCCATCTCGTAGGCAGAAGCAGATGTCAAAAGTCAAAAGTAACTCAGGGGTGTGTGAAGAAATGACACCCGTTTTAAAACTTTAAATAGCTTCGATTTTGAACTTTCTCTTGTGTATCAATATTATGAAAGCCTTTTTCTTGTACTGCAAATATACGTGCTATATGTTTAGTTTGATCGAAGCATTTTCGTACATTACGTGTTCTATATAAAGCAATTGGACTGCGAAATTGGCCTGATCCTTCTTCGCCATTATGTGTGAAGTATAATGAAGCTATTCATTTCATTTATTTAGGTAAGCGTCTGAATTTTCAAAGCTGAAGTCTTTCACATGATCGATAAGTAGCGAATGCGCTATTCTTTACCAATTCAAGGCTGACTCTCCAGCAAGCGAAACAATGTATTTTCATTTGTCCTAATATTTGGGCTTTGGAAGGTTCTGTTTTAATTGTATCCGATTTAAGTATGGGGACTGAGATATCCCAACATTTATGATGAGAAATTTCCATGTTAGACCGCGTAAGAAAGCTTTCATATTAGAAAAACATACCTTGAAATATACTGACTATCTGATCAAAAGTATCCTAAAACTTGCCTATCCACAAACCTTTGCTGCTATCACAGCCTCCACTGCTACGAAGGTTTTCCCTAGATTTTAGTATGTAGCTGCTGGAATTTCCTTTCATTCTGTTACAAGGGCATGAGCTAGATCGGGACTTTGTGCAGACTTGTCAAGTTCTTCCTCTCCCATCACATGAAACCATTCCTGCAAGCACCTCGCTTTGTGAATGGGGACATTAGCCTGTCGGTAAAGGAAAAGGCCTTTACCGAACCGTTACCGTAATCTTAAAAGAACAGAATTGTCGAGAGTGACATTACAGGCAACAGCGTTAAGATGGCACTGGAGCTAGAGAGCCCACACCAAAGAATGAAAAACAGCGCAAAACATGATGGATCTTCCACCAAACTTCACAGGTGACACAACATAGTCTGGCAGGTAGCAATAACCAGACATTCTCCACACTGAGACTCGTCCGTTAAGCGTGATTCGTCACTCCAGAAAATACGTTCCACGTCTCCAGAGTCCAATGAAGCAGAGATTTATACCACTCCAACCAACGCTTGGTCTTACTGATGTTAAGCTTGTGTGTGAATGGCAATGGAAACTTATTCCCTGCAGCTCTAAGCGAACTGTTATAGTGCTGGCGTTGCTTCCGGGGGCATTTTTAAACTCTGTAGTAAGAATTACCACCGGCATGACACTGTTGGTTAACGCGCTGTGTGCAGTGTAGGAAGCGGACGTTTCTGTCGGGTGTTCGAATTCCAGGCCTTTCGGCCATCTAGTCAACGTTTTTTTTTTTTTTTTGCTGACACACTGGACTTGGGGACGCGAATGCGTAAATGGTTCCCTGTGAAGTCGACCCCGGATGCCCTTTGTGCCTTACCCCCATGTAGCAGAGAAATAGAAAGCCGGCTGCATTAATTTGCCAGTTACCCTCAAAGGCTCATAATCGTTTTTGCGGAACTCAACCCGTCATGGACAGACGAGATAAAGAGAGTGTGTAAGCAGAATTGTCGGAATGACACTATAAGCAGCAGTGTTAAGATTTTTCCTGGGCACTGGAGCTAGGGGACTCAGATAAAAAAAATGAAGTACAGCCCACAGCGTGATTGCTCCTCTACCAAACTTCACGGTTGGCACAACAGTCAGTCACGTAGTATATACCTGGCATCCTTCTCACTCAGACTCGTCCGTTGGACTGGCAGATGGTGAATCGTGGTTTAAAACTCCAGAGAACGCGTTTCCACTGTTTCCAAGCTGTGCACCACTCCAGCCGACATTTGGAGTTGACCTTGCTTATGTTAAGCTTGTGTGCGACTACTCAGCCATTGAAACCCATTTACTTCAGCTTTCAACGAACCGTTATGGTGTTGGTGTTCTTTCCACATGCATTTTGGAACTCAGTGGTGAGGGTTGCAAATGTGAGCAAGCGATTTTATCGCGCCACCGCTTCAGCACTCTGCGGTCCCCCTCTGTATTTTTAATTGGCCGTCAAAGTCGCGGTTGCGCTGTCGTTGCTCTTAAGCGTTCCCATGCTTCACAATAACATCACTTGGAGTTGATCGGGGCAGATGCAGCATGGCAGATATTTCCCGAACTGGCTTGTTGCTAAGAATCCTATGAACGAGCCACGATGAATGCCACTGAGCTCTGCCGTACTGCTCTTTCTACTATTAAGGTTTGTCCATGATGTTTAACAGGTGTAACAAGACGCACGTGGGTTGCGTGTGGAGGATGCGAGGTAAACGCTGCCTGCCTACCAGCGTTGAGCCAGCTGTGAACTCTGGTACAATGCTGTCTATTTTCTGTGTCTATTTTTCATGATTTGGGCTGCACCCCTTATTTTCAGTGCTTGAGAATCTTAACGCTGTGGCCTACAATGCCATTCTTGACAATTCAGTGCTCCCAACAACATGCCAACAGTTCGGTGAAGGCCTTTTCCTTTACCAATAGAACAATGACTCCGTTAACAAAACGAGGACCATGCAGGAATGATTTGATGCGATTTTTGTAGAACTTGACTGGCTGGCACAAACTCCCGATTTGAACCCCATGGAACATCTTTGGGATGAACTGGATCACCGACTGCGAGCCACGCCGATTCTCCTGACATTGGTTACCAACCTAACTAATGCAATTCCAGTAGAATGGAAGACAATTCTCGCAACAACGTACCAAAATCTAGAGGAAAGCTTTCCCGCCCAGTGAGATTGTGTTAGCAGAAAAGAGTGGACCAACTCGAAGTTAATTTTTTCCTATTGCAGGGAGTTTGTGGATAAGCAAGTATCCGAATACTTTTGATCAGATAGTGTACTTTGGAAGCTTAATGCAAAACTTCCTTGCCAAGTGACTCTAAACGGCGGGAACGAATCCATTTACTGAAGTATCAAAGGTAGCAGTGTTAAAACACTGCTACCAATTTTCCTTAGTTTTGCTAAAGACACAGTGGAATCCCTGTCTGGGTTTTCTTTTGACTCCGGTCAACTGGTAGATTTTTGTAATCTACTGATTTTGTGATGTTTTAAAGCTACTTATACACTCAGCGTCATACTGTCTAAGGATGTCTGCATTTTCCTAGCACGCACCTTCTACGAGACTCACCTCGGAACTGGTCTGAAGAGAAAATTCTGACGAAGACAGAAATTATTTAAAAACGGCTTCCTGTTAATATTTTTTTTAGCACGTCTTTTGTAAAAAGAGATCGTGCTTCTGTTATCGGTTTGTCTGTCTGTACCCACTGTATCTCTGCACCTATTAGTCCGATTTGAAAAATTCTTTTTGCATTCGGAAGATTGAAATATGCGGATGATGATCCTTTATTTTGTTTTTTTGTTTTTTTATGTACAATTTTGCCGCTAGGGGGCGTAAATGCAGATGATGTCGAATTCAAAATTACGTTTTAATCCACGTATTTGCTTATAAACATCCGATTGAAAAAATTATTTTATCTTTCGATTCCATTTATGTCGAAGAGTGTTTTAGATATAGTTTCCTTCTAAAATTACGCACAGATTTTCCGCTAGGGGGCGTAATAGTAAATTACATTATTTTCCGATAACTCTTCTCCTAAAACTCCGATTTGAAAAATCTTTTTTTCAGCGGATACATCTCCTAATGGAAATTATTTTGTATGTAATTTCGAATTTTTGGTAAAGAATCCTTAGGCCACCAGGGGGCGTAAGTGTTAATTTCTGCTTCTGATGTATTTGCCAAAAAATCTGAGCTTCTAAAATATCGATTGAAAAAATTATTTCGTGAACTGATGCCACTCACATCGATAAACCTTTTCGGAATATCTTCTTCCTAAAATATCCCACAGTTTCTCCGGCAAGGGGCGTAGATGTATATCTTATTTTTGTCAATATCTCTACTTCTAGGAGTCCGATTTGAAAATTTTTTTCTTTGTTGGACAGTGTTTTCAGTGTGACATGTTTTTTTATATAATTTCAAAATTTTCAAGTAATTCATAGACTTTCCGCTTGGGGGCGTAAAGGCAAATTGCGTTTCGCTCTATATCTCTGCTTCTAAATCTCCGATATGAAAAATAAATTCTTTCTGCTCCGGATACATCTCCTGATGGGAAATCGTTTGCACATAATTTTTAATTTTTGTAAAAAAATTGTTTGGCTACCAGGGGCGTAAATCGTAACTTCCGCTTCTGATGTATTTGCAGCAAAATATAAGCTTCTGAATTCTCGATTAAAAAAAACGTCGTTTGCAGACCGACAATAATCACGTCGAAAAACCTTTTAGAAACATTTTCTTCTTAAAATAGTGCATGGTTTCTACGCCGGGGGGCGTGGATGTATATCTTATTTTTGTCAATATCTCTACTTCTAAGGGTTCGATTTGAAAAATTCCTTTTTTGTTGGAAAGTGTTTCCAGTATGACATGTGCCTCATATAATTTCCAAAATTTTCAAGTAATTCATAGACTTTCCGCTAGGGGCGTAAAGCTAAATTGCGTTTCCCACTATTTCTCTGCTTCTAAACCTCCGATTTGAAAAATTCCTTCTGCACCGGATACAGCTCCTGATGGGAAATCGTTTGCACATAATTTATAATTTTTGTAAAAAAAATGGTATGGCCACCAGGTGGCGTAAGTCTTAATTTCCGCTTCTGATGTATTTGCAGCAAAATACGAGCTTCTAAAATCTCGTTTGAAAAAAGTCGTTTGTTGACCGATGCTACTCATGTCGACAAACCTTTTAGGAACACTTTCTTTTTGAAATAATGCATGGTTTCTACGCCATGGGGCGTAGATGTATATCTTTTTTTGTCAATATTTCTACTTCTAGTAGTCCAATTTGAAAAATTCCTTCGTTGTTGGATAGCGTTTCCGATGAGAAATGTTTTCCCTATAAATTCAAAATTTTTACGTAAATCATTTAAGACTTTCCGCTAGGGGGACATAAAGATAAATTGCGTTTTCTGCTTCTAAAACTCCGATTTGAAAAATTCTTCCTGTATCGCATACAAGACCTGATGGAAAATATTTTTCAGATAATTTCTAATGTTTGGTAAAGAATGGTGTGGCCACCAGGAGTCATAAGTGTTAATTTCTGCTTCTGGTGTATTTGTAGCAAAATCTGAGCTCCTGAAAACTCGACTAAATTTTTTTTTCTTGGACCGATACCGCTCATAGGGAAAAACCTTTTGAGAATACTTTCTTCCTAAAATAATGCATGGTTTCCCCACCAAGGGACGTAAAGTCACATCTTATTTTTGCCGATAACTCTGTTTCTAAGAGTTCGTTAGCTCAAGATTCCGTTTACAGCAATATCCGAGGGATTAAAAACCCGATTGAAAATCTTCTTTCTTTGGTCAGATCTATTGTTTTCCATAACGGTTCCATTGACTTTGAATAGCTTTGATAAATCAAATTTGCGTCAGAACGGATTCAAAAGACGTGCTTATTACACCCGAAAATTGGGTGTCATCTTCTTGTTACGTTTTACAACCGTAGGTTGAAGAAGCGTATACGCCCCAGCTTTGCCCGTCTGTTTGTACGTCCGTACGATAACTCTGTAAAAATTGTTCTATTTTGATGAAATTTTAGTATGTGGTAAGGGACCACTTGGTGAAACCCCTATTGGAAATGGGGTCAAAGGTTGGGACATAGGAGCAGAATCCATTCCATTGCTTTTATGCGTCATAACTTACCCAAAAATACTTCGGTTGCGACAAACCTTAATCATGTTGTTCCGGAGGTATTCTGAACCAATTCTGTTTAATATCATCAAAATGTGGTCAAAGGTCAGGCACAGGAGCGAAATTTGTTCCACAGCCATTATCCTCATAACTTGACTACAAATCCTTCTATTCCGACAAAATTTTATCTTGCTGTTCCGGAGGTATACTGAACCAATTCAGTTTAATATCATCGAAATAGGGTCAAAGGTCACAGCACAGGAGCGAGATTTATTCCACAGCCATTATCCTCATAACTTTACTAAAAATGCTTCTATTGCAACAAAACTTCAGCATGTTGTTCCGGAGGTATACTAAACCAATTCTGTTGAATATCATCGAAATGGTATCAAAGTTCAGGAGATAGGAGCGAGATTTATTCCAGAGCCATTATCCTCATAACTTGAGTGATGATTTCTGGTATGTTGGAAAGCGTATAAGAATCAATGCATTGCATGATTTTCCTAACTTATTTTTACGCTTTCTAAACGTAGGTTGAAGAAGCGTATGTGCTCCAGCTTTGTCTGTCTGTCTGTCCGTCCGCACGATAACTCGCGTAAAAAGAGTTCGATTTCGATGAAATTCTAATATGTAGTAGGGTACAACCTGGGGAGGAACCCTATTGAAAATGGACGAAATGGAGTCAAATGTCAGGACATAGGAGCGGGATCCATTCGATTGCCCTTATGCGTCGTAACATATGTAAGAAGGTTTCGATTGCGACAAAACTTGATCATGTTGTTCTAAAGGTATACTGAACTGGTTCTGTTGAATATCATCGAAATGGCGTCAAAGGTCATAGCACAGGAGCGAGATTTAATCCACAGCTGTTATTCTCATAACTTGACTAAAAATGCTTCGATTGCGACAAAACTTTAGTATGTTGTTCCGGAGGTATACGGATCTAATTTTGTTAAATATCATCGAAATGGGGTCAAAGGTCAGGCCACAGGAGCGAGATTTTTTCCACAGCCATTATCCCTTATAACTTGAGTAATGATTCCTGGTATGTTGGAAAGCGTACCATAATCAATGCGTTGCATGATTTTAGTAACTTGTTTTAATTCATACTGGTTATCATGCAATATTTTTTATTCTAGATAAATAATTAGTGTGTTATACAAAAGTTTTCCTTAGTTTTGCTAAAACGCAGAATATTATTAAAACGTCTATGGTGCGAAATTTGTTTTAATGATACACTTTTTTTTACTTTAGCAGTTATTTCACGTACATTGGGAACTTCTGGGTGTCGTTTAGTAAAAGTAAATACATTTTTTAGGAGCACAACTGAGAGAACGGATTTAAGTGTGACTACATTATGCAATGATTATTCTACATAAACATTAATTTTAATTATCAGCATTTTTTATGAAGCTCATCATCATTGACACTAGTAGAAAAGTCACTTAGGATTGTATTTGTTTCAATTCTATTCCATAATGAAATGTCCGATTTTTGATCTCTCGAGTTTTGACAATGTGTTGTGTTCAATACAGTGAACATGTATGCAAGTGTAATATATCATTGGAAAGCTTGAGATCTGCAGATTGTAACCTTTTGGTTCACTTTATTAACACATAATATTTCCAACTCTATAGTTTCTCTTCAGTGAAAGATGAATAATCGTGATTTACGGGCGATTTTCCTCTACGAGTTCAAACTGGGCCACAACGCAGCGCAAGCGACGCGAAACAAGATGGTTCGTAAAATTCAAGGCTGGCGACACGAACCTCGACAATGATGAGCGTGGACGACCGAGTACCTTCGTCGATGACGACGCATTGAAGGCGCTTGTGGAAGCAGATCCACACACAACTGTTCGTGAGTTTGCGGGAGAACTTGGAGTAAACAACTCAGCTGTTTCTGTGCACCTCAACCAAATTGAAAAGTCCAAGAAACTCGACAAATAGGTGCTACATGAACTGAACGAAATCAACAAAACCGTCGTTTGGAAGTCTCGTCGGGGCTGCTTTTGCGCAACAAAACCGATCCTTTTCTCGATCGCATCGTGACATGCGACGAAAAGTGGATCCTGTACGACAATCGTC
Organism: Macrothele yani; assembly: GCA_039090855.1. Taxonomy (NCBI): domain Eukaryota; kingdom Metazoa; phylum Arthropoda; class Arachnida; order Araneae; family Macrothelidae; genus Macrothele; species Macrothele yani. The sequence continues at coordinate 48,035,763 of CM076990.1, forward strand.
AGCGTTCCGTGTCGTGGTTGGACCACGACGAAACTCCTCAAAACTTCCCCAAACCAAGCCTTCATTAACAGAAGGTAATAGTGACTGTTTCGTGGTCTTCAACCGGTTTGAGCCACCACAGCTTCCTGAATGAGAGCGAAACGATTACCGCGGCAAAGTATTGTCAAGAAATCGATGAAATGCACCGCAAACTGCAACGCATTCGCCCATCGTTAGCCAACAGAAAGTGCCCAATACTACTACACGGCAACGCGAGACCGCACATCGCACGCATCACTCTGCAAAAGTTGAACGAATTGGGCTATGAGACTCTACCTTACCTCATCCACCACATTCACCAGACCTTTCGCCAGCCGACAACCATTTTTTCAAGCATCTGGACCAATTTTTGCAGGGAAAACAACCAAGCTAATGCTCAAAACGCCTTTCAAGCTTTCGTCGCTTCCAGAACTTCTGATTTTCACGCTACCGGAATACATAACCTTGTTTCTTGTTGGCAAAAATTTGTTGAATCGAATGATTCTTATTTCGATTAATCCTATTTATGCAAAAATTAAGGACAAAGAGGAGAAATCAGCATAACAGCGGAACGAGCAGGCAGAACGGACCGAAAGACCACTCAGGAGATAGACTAGGGTCCGGTACGTTAGGGCATGCGCATATATGCAGCATGACGTAGGGAGGGTAGTGCAAAATGGGTATAAAGCACACGGGAGGTGTACGCTCAGCAATTCCGTGAAAGTTATTGCACGGTGTACATCGGTTTGAACGACGTCGAGTTGCTGCCACCGTGTGATATGTCCAACAGGCAATCCAGTAGACGACATCTGGATGGTTTTACCCGTGGTTGCGTCATTGGAAAGTTGGAAGAAGGTCGAAGTGTGACTAGTGTGGTCGATGAGTTCGGGATCGCTCACAGCATCGTTTCACGAGCTTGGAGAGCATTTCAAACGAAAGAAACAGCTGTCCGAGCGTTTAGCAGTGGTCGTCCACGAGCAACCACGGTGGCGGACGACCGGTATATTGTCCTACAGGCGAGAACAAACAGACGACAGACAGCGGGAGAAATCGCAAGGCACATGCAACAGAAAACTGGACGTCCGTTATCGCGTTTTACCGTGGCCAGGAGGCTGCACAAAGGTGGTCTATTTGCACGACGACCAGTACGGTGTGTGCCATTAACGCCTGCTCATCGGAGACGGCGGTTTCTCTTGTGCCAGGAACACAAGAACTGGACACATCAGCAATGGGGTCGAGTTCTCTTTACGGATGAGAGCCGATTTAGTCTGACGAGCGATTCTGGACGTATACACATCTGGAGAGAGCAGGGGACACGCAATCACACCTCTAACACCATCGAAAGGGACAGGTTTAGAGGTGGTGGAGTTCTCGTTTGGGGCGGTATCATGCTTGGTAGCCATACTGACCTCCACATCTTCCAAAGAGGTTCAGTCACTGGTTATACCAAGGTTCTCCTGCCTCACGTGCGTCTGTTTAGAGGTGCTGTGTGTCCTTAGATCCTCTTCATGGACGACAACGCTACACCTCATCGTACAGTGGCTGTTGCAGAGATGTTGGACTGTGAAGATATTCAACACATGGATTGGCCCGCAAGCTCCCCGGACCTAAATCCAATTGAACACGTGTGGGACCTTCTCGGGGGACGCTTGGCAGCACGTCACCAGCCGCCAGTAACGATTCCGCAGCTGCGATTGGCGCTACAAGAGGAATGGGCCGCGATGCCACAACAGCTCCTTGACAGTCTCGTCCTCAGCATGGACAGACGTTGTAAATCCTGTAACGCAGTCAGGGGTGACCATATCCCCTACTAAAGACTGGATTTTTCTTGGCAGCCGCCTGTCACATGGACATTTCTGTCTTCTGCCCAGTTGTGCTCGAAGCTACCTTTTCAATAAAGTGCCTTTGTATCCTTTGGATTCCTTGTTTGGACGGTTTTGCTCACTTGTCCCATATTCTTACATCTTGGGGATCTTATGGTATGATTTGAGTCGATGTGGAGCACTTCTGCACGACGTTACATTCGAAAAACCGTCTCGTCCTTAATTTTTGCACACCAGTGTATGTGTGATTCACGAACAGTGTACAAATCTGACATTTCGTTATGGATAACCAAATATTATTTGAAATTCCAGTAGATTTAAGGGTTCCTACGTATCGAGATTATGTCTATACTACATAACATTTGTAAGGTTGTGCATATTTCAAACAAAAGAAATCTAATATACTGATTTCTACTGGTTTTTTTGAGCTATGATCTGATTTCAGGCAAAAGTCTCTGGAAACATTGATAGCACCATTACGTCCAAAGATCTGGGTTTCTATATGAACTCTTAGACACAGCAATATTTTATTTTTCGTTCTTTTTGAGAAAGAAGTTTTTTGACCAAAAAGATGTAATTCAGATCGCTCTTAGTGTTTTATGAACTGGGAAACTCCTTACGTTCTTCCATGTCCGGCGAAATAGGCTTTTATTTGTTTCCCTCTATTTTCTTCCCCCTCATAAAAGAAAAGCTTCGGAATACTTGCCTGCCGTTAAACAGGATTTCTGTCCGTGTAAACAAAACTAAAGCCATTGCTACGTAATCCTTAGGGTAAACGCACATGTCGTTCAACAAAGGATTACAGGAATCTTAAAAAACACCTACGGGGAAAACTGACTGTTAGGATTGGAAATCAGACAAAGAGTGGAATTATTGGTAGTCTGGATTAACGTCCAACGGTTGCCAAATAATACGGTTCGTTGTAATTAGAAGCCTTCTCGGAAATGCTTTTGAAAGGAAGCATAAACAAAAAATCGTCCGTGCAGTATTTCTCGGTACATACTGAAAGAAGTACTAATCATAATCGTGGAATATTTCAGCTTCTTTCGAGATGTCTTTCAATACGGAACGCGGCAACAGCAATAATACACCCTGCATAATGTAATGTACTTCAGCAGAAAGATTATTAAAAGCATCAGTGAGCTCAGAATGTAATGACTTTTTCCAGATCTTCTGTCTCCTGACACTAATTGTTTATTCAAACTAGAGGAATAAGTTTGGATTTAAAACATTCCGCTTAAAATAAAACAACTAGCTGACACTTTTCTCAGCACATTTCACTAATAAACATCTAGTGGTCACAGAGATAAGATCCTCTTCAGTAATACTATATAGTAGATCAGAAAAAATTCTTAAAAATGTATCCCAACACCAGTATTTTGTTTTTCAATCGCAGCATTAAATGTTTCTGTTCAGCCGTCAACTGCCCGTGTACTTCTGGCACCATTTCCTTTTCAGTCACAGAGGAGTTCAAAAGTGCCTGCATTTCTCAGAAGTAAAAATAATTGATGAAAAACTGCAATGTATCCGTGGCACGAAAAATACTTCTTCATTCAACAATGGCCAAAAATCTCCGTTATCTAATAGGAAGATGCTGCTTAAACAAAGCAACAGATGTTATTTCTTGCTGCTGCACAAGTGCTCAATCAACCAGTTATACGAAAAAAAAAATAGCTGCATTCATTCCACGGTGGTCACGTGACCTCACGAGTGTTGTTGTAACAATGAGCATGCCCATTGAACTTATTTTTTTTTTCGTTACAGTTACAATACTGCGTATGGATATTTTTTGCGTCGTTAGCTTACATTTTCCAGTTGCTTTGTTTCATAATTTTCTGTCTACTTGGGAATGAAAATCATCGCGAACAGTCATTCCTGTGGGTGAGTAGTCAGAGGCGCGGGCTTAAGGCTAATCACTAGTGATACTTCCGACATCGAATCCTGGATGAAGTGTATGCGGCTTGCCAGCCGAATGAAGCTGTCTCCGGAAACAGTGACCGCAGTTAAGGGTGCTGGCGCTCGTAAAACCGTCAAACAAAAACAATTCATAATGGCGTCAGGTTTTTTAATTTTATCTACTCTAGAGCAGAATTATTACTCGCATTTCAAATGTCTTTTATACGCAGAAAATAATATTTTGCAAAAAAAAAAAATGCATAATGTTTGAATAACACGCTTTACCATTTTGTATCGCTCAACTTTCCGATGCTTCGCAAATAAACGAAAGGAAAGTGTTACGTCACTGGAGTGTAGAATGGAGTGATCTCATCTTCAACGAAGAATGACTCAAACTCATAATGTTCCAGAGTTCTAGAACAATCTGGAACTTTCAAAGTAACCCCAAGGATTCAAGTTTTAAGTATTGGGTTGATGCGAATGAAATGTCCGGCGCGAACGAGCAGTGGAGACAGCCCCCACAGCAGAATGGAACCACCCACAGGTGTTGCGGGTATTACGTCACAGAGTTACTATAAATAGAAAGCATGTGTGTGAAGAACTAGGTTCAGACGTGGTTTGTTTGGACGTAACGTGGCTTGTAAAGGAAACATGCAGACGCCGGATTTGAGACTCATCTTCCTGTATGAATTAAAACTGGGCCATTCTCCAAGAACTGTCGCTCGCTCAAAACATTAACAAAGCGTTTGGGGTGAATACAGCCAACGAACGAACCATTCGGCGATGGTTTGTGAAGTTTCGAAGCGGAGATACGGACCTGCAAAATGAAGCACGTTTTCATCGACCTGGTTTCTGACAATGTTCTGTTACGTGTGGTTGAAGCGGACCCCCGAAAAACGTGACGTGAGGTAGAGGCAGAGTTGAGAAATATCTCACCAGGATATCTGCAAAATCTTGGTCATTCATATTATCCAACTCAGCAGAAATATTCCCTGTTCGCCCTCTATAAACAGAGATATCCTGACAAATACAAATATGTGCTTAATCACTTGGCGGGACATTCGTTTACCGCGAGAAGTTAGAAAACCCTAGTTACTATAAAAGAAGTTAGTAAAATCATGCAATGCATTGATTATAATACGCATTCCAACATACCAGAAATCATTACTCAAGTTATGAGGATAATGGCTGTGGAATAAATCTCGCTCCTCTGCCCTGACCTTTGATCCCATTTCGATGATATTTTACAGAACCGGTTCAGTATACCTCCGAAATAATATGATAAAGTTTTATCGCAATGGAAGCATTTTTACGTAAGTTATGATGCATAAGGGCTATAGAATAGATTCCGCTCCTGTGTCCTAACCTTTGACCCCATTTCGCCCATTTTCAATAGGATTCGTCCCCAGGCAGGCCCCTACAACATACTAACATTTCATCCAAATCGAAGAATTTCACGTAAGTTATGAAGCATAATGGCGATGGAAGTGATTCCGCTCCTATGTCCTGACCTTTAACCCTATTTCGCCCATTTTCAATAGGGTTTGTCCCCAAGTGGTAGGGGACAATACTGAAATTTAATCGAAATCGAACCTTTTTTTACGTTAATTATGACGCATAAGAGCAGTGGAATGGATCCCGCTCCTATGTCCTAACCTTTGACCCCATTTCGTCCACTTTCAATAGGGTTCCTTCACAGGTGATCCCCTTCCACATACTAAAAGTTCATGAAATCGAAGGATTTTTACGCGAGTTATCGTGCGGACGGACATACGCACACAACGCGTGAGGTAATGAGGCAGATAGGAATCGCGACCATATGCTCGCAAGAGTGTGACGTCATAAAACTTTAATAGGATCCACACACAATGTGTGACGTAATGAGACAGATGGCGTGACTGCGCGCCAACATCTCGAGCGCGAGTTGTGACGTCATAAGATCGTCCCCAGGTGGTCCCCTACCACATAATAAAATATCATCAAAACCGAACCATTTTTACAAACGTTATGACGCATAAAGGCAATGGAATGCATTCCGCTCCTATGTCCTGACCTTTGACCTCACTTCACCTATTTTCAACAGCGTTCATTCCCATGTGGTCCCTTGCAATATACTAAAATTTCATCGGCATCGAACCATATTTACGCAAGTTATGACGCATAAGAGCAATGGAATGGATCCCAGTCCTATGCCGTGACCTTTGACCCCACTTCACACATTTTCAATAGAATTCATCCCGAGGTGGTCCCCTACAATATGCTAAAATTTCATCCACATCGAACCATATTTACGCAAGTTATGACGCATAAGGGCAATGGAATGGATCCCGCTCCTATGCCGTGAGCTTTGACCCCATTTCGTCCATTTTCAAAGGGTTCGTCCCCAGGTGGTCCCCTACCCCTGGGGACGAACCCTTTGAAGATTCCATAGGTCACGCATTAGTGGATTTCTGCGGTGAAGGAAAAGGTTTTTCAAGAACTGCAGATTCTAGACTCGAGATTCCATAGGTCATGCATTAGTGGATTTCTGCGGAGAAGGAAAAGGTTTTTAAAGAACTCTAGATTCTAGACAGAAGATTCCATAGGTCACACATTAGTGGATTTCTGCGGTGAAGGAAAATCTTTTTCAAGAACTGTAGATTCTAGACAGAAGATTCCATAGGTCACACATTTGTGAATTTCTGCGGAGAAGGAAAAGGTTTTTCAAGAATTTTAGATTCTAGACAAAAGAATTTTTAAGAACTGTAGGTGCCAGACAGCAGATTCCATAGGTCACGCATTAGTGGATTTCTGCGGAGAACGAAAAGGTTTTTTAAGAACTGCAGATTCTAGACACGAGATTCCATAGGTCATGCATTAGTGGATTTCTGCGTTGAAGGAAAAGGGTTTTCATGAACTGTAGGTTCTAGACAGAAGATTCCGTAGGTCACGCATTAGTGGATTTCTGCGGAGAAGGAAAAGACTTCTCAAGAGCTGTAGGTGCCAGACAGCAGATACCATAGGTCACGCATTAGTGAATTTCTGCGGAGAAGGAAAAGGCTTTCAAGAACTGTAGGTGCGCGACAGCAGATTCCATAGGTCACGCATTAGTGGATTTCTTCGGAGAAGGAAAAGGTTTTTCAAGAAGTGTAGATTCTAGACAGAAGATTCCATAGGTCACGCATTAGTGAATTTCTGCGTAGAAGGAAAACTTTTCAAGAACTGTAGATTCTAGACAGAAGATTCCATGGGTCACGCATTAGTGGATTTCTGCGGAGAAGCAAAAGACTTTTCAAGAACTGTAGGTGCCAGACAGCAGATTCCATATACGACGCATTAGTGGATTTCTGCGGTGAAGGAAAAGGTTTTTCAAGAACTGTAGGTGCTAGACAGTAAATTCCATAGGTCACGCATTAGTGGATTTCTGCGGAGAAGGAAAAGGTTTTTCAAGAACTGCAGGTGCTAAATTTCGCTGTAATCTTTAGGCATGAGAGTGCGACGGCTTCGAGAAATTTCTCCTTTTCCGTCATAATTTGGGTTATTCTCGAGATCGATGCATAACTGAACAGAATTTTTAAATATCTTTTAACAGAATTTTTTTTTACATTTTTTATATGCATTAATGAAAAGCTAGACCGACTAACAACTAATTGCGATAATACAGCCACTTTTCCCAAAACAGTGTGGTGTCCGAATGCTTTTGATAATACTGTGTACCTATAGCCAGATGTGAACTTCGCTAGACGGCTAATTCCATAGGTCACACATTAGTGGATTTCTGCGGAGAAGGAAAAGGTTTTTCAAAAACTGTAGGTGCTAGACAGCAGATTCCGTAGGTCACGCATTAGTGGATTTCTGCGGAGAAGGAAAAGGTTTTTCAAAAACTGTAGGTGCTAGACAGCAGATTCCGTAGGTCACGCATTAGTGGATTTCTGCGGAGAAGGAAAAGGTTTTTCAAGAACTGTAGATTCTAGACAGAAGATTCCATGGGTCACGCATTAGTGGATTTCTGCGGGGAAGGAAAAGGTTTTTCAAAAACTGTAGGTGCTAGACAGCAAATTCCGTAGGTCACGCATTAGTGGATTTGTGCGGAGAAGGAAAAGATTTTTCAAAAACTGTAGGTGCTAGACAGCAGATTCCGTAGGTCCCGCATTAGTGGATTTCTGCGGAGAAGGAAAAGGTTTTTCTAAAACTTTAGGTGCTAGACAGCAGATTCCGTAGGTCACTCATTAGTGGATTTCTGCGGAGAAGGAAAAGGTTTTTCAAAAACTGTAGGTGCTAGACAGCAGATTCCGTAGGTCACGCATTAGTGGATTTCTGCGGAGAAGGAAAAGGTTTTTCAAAAACTGTAGGTGCTAGACAGCAGATTCCGTAGGTCCCGCATTAGTGGATTTTTGCGGAGAAGGAAAAGGTTTTTCTAAAACTTTAGGTGCTAGACAGCAGATTCCGTAGGTCACTCATTAGTGGATTTCTGCGGAGAAGGAAAAGGTTTTTCAAAAACTGTAGGTGCTAGACAGCAGATTCCGTAGGTCACGCATTAGTGGATTTCTGCGGAGAAGGAAAAGGTTTTTCAAAAACTGTAGGTGCTAGACAGCAGATTCCGTAGGTCACGCATTAGTGGATTTCTGCGGAGAAGGAAAAGGTTTTTCAAAAACTGTAGGTGCTAGACAGCAGATTCCGTAGGTCACTCATTAGTGGATTTCTGCGGAGAAGGAAAAGGTTTTTCTAAAACTTTAGGTGCTAGACAGCAGATTCCGTAGGTCACTCATTAGTGGATTTCTGCGGAGGAGGAAAAGGTTTTTCAAAAACTGTAGGTGCTAGACAGCAGATTCCGTAGGTCACGCATTAGTGGATTTCTGCGGAGAAGGAAAAGGTTTTTCAAGAACTGCAGGTGCTAGACAGCAGATAATACGCCGACGAAATATTTCCCACTATTTCCACGCAGCAGCTCCCTGGTAATTCTATTAAGCAACATGTATAGACTGCAGTGCTGCCCAATCCTTCAGGATGGGGCCCGCCAAAGTATTTTAGGAGGAAACGAATGGTGAAATGAAATCCTGTGGCTGCATTATTATAGGAACAAAGAGAGGTTTCTTTCCACTTTCTAGTTGAAAGAAGCATCGGTTAATTGCATGGGAAAAGAGAGTGAAAGTCTGGGGGAGATTTTTTATTCATCATCATCATCATCATCATTGTCAACCATTATCAATCCACTGCTGGACGAAGGTCTCCCCAAGTTTCCTCCACACGGTCTGTCTTGTGCCAGTCTCCTCCATGTCACTCCCGCATATTTTCGAATTTCATCCACCCATCTCCCATGTGGTCTTCTTCTGGGTCTTTTCCTGTCCCTTGAAATCTAATCTAAAATTTCGGCTGTCCATCGATGGTCTGTCCTTCTGGCAGCATGCCCAGCCCATTGCCAATTCATGGATTTAACTCTGATCATGATGTCTTCCACTCTTGTCATTTTTCGGATTCACGAGTTCCTCTTCTTATCTCTCCTGGTTACACCCAGCATGCACCTCTCCATGCTACTTTGAGTTGTCTGCAGCCTTTGTATGTCTGTTTTAGTTAAGGTCCACGTCTCTGCACCATACGTAAGCACTGGAAGGATGAATTGATCAAACACTTTTCTTTTAAGACATAATGGCATATTGCTCTTGAAAATTATGCTGTTTCTTCCAAAAGCTCTCCAGGCAAGTTTTGTACGCCGATTAATTTCTTCATCAATGTAACCCTCACTTGATATCTGCTGTGGAAGATAAACGTACGTGTCTGTTATCTCCAGCTTTTATCCATCAATCGATAAATCTTCATTTCTTCTAAAAGCATTGTACATCACTTTTGTCTTCTGAAAGTCTGTTTTTATTATTAACTCCTAAATAGATTAGTCATAGTTTTCAGGCTCGTTCGGGCTCGGTCTCTGTCTTGCAATATAAAACTCGGGCTCGAACGGGTTCGGATTCTTTAAATTGAGCCCGAACTCAGCACTGATCTATTGGGTTGGAAAGAAAGTAATGTTTGCAAATGCAAAATAACAGAAAAGAGGTAATTGCTGTATATATACTGTATAAGTACGAATGAGTCCAAAATGTAATCGCCATCGTTTACCAAGACCTGCTCCCATCGCCTGGTCAGCTTCCGGATACCGTCTCTGCAGCAACAAAAAGGTCTATAATCAAGACGGCCATTGCCCTGAATATCACTGTCTGCAGCAATACAGTAAGAAAGATGAATGTGCGCGACAGCACCTATTGAGACAGGAAGAGTGGGTTATTCGGCGATGAATCCAGATATGGCCTATATTCCGCTAGTCGGCTCCCTTAGGAACAAAAGGCAATCAACAATTATGCCAACCTATGCATGCGTTCAGCGGAGACTCGGTCATGGTGTGCGGTTGATCGACTTTTGTGTCAGCACAGATCTATGGGCTGGTCGAAGGCACGTGAACGCTAGCATATACCGAGAAGACGTCACCAGAAGTATTCTGACACTCTTTCGCTGTGTGAGTGCGTGCGCTCGGTAGGTCATGGTTTTCCCCGCTATAGATGGTAATGCACGACTTTGTCAAACCACCTCGTGATTTGCGAGGTCGAAGATCGCTGTGTTTCACGTTTACCTCTACCTCCAAGGTCCCCCAATCTTAATCCCATTGAGCACGCCTGAGATGCACTGTAAAGGATTTTGTGACATTTTACCTGGTCTGTGGGTGGCCTTGTCCCAAAGTTTGGTGAATCATCTCATCTGAAGTGTGCCAAGGTAAGCCTCCTGTGTTTTTCGTTCATTCTCAGTTAACGAAGCATTTTGTCTTTTGAACCCTGGGACCTAAGTTGCATCTTTTACCTGACCATTTAATGTCTTTTTTGTATTCTACATCCTATGCTGACAATAACTGAACACTCACGATTGTTTTATATTCTGTTGATTTCCTTTTTTCTGTACATTTTCGAGTAGCTTGTTTCCTCCTGGGGGAAGCGTTAACGTATATTTTTATTTGTAACGATATCTCTGCTCCATGAGGCAGTTAGCTGTAAGCATGACTAGTATACCCCGAGATTTTGAAGCACTCCATTCTCACAGTCTTGCCGCCACATAGATTTTCTCTGCACTTAAAGGCAAAACTGGTATTAAAATATTATCGACTGTGCTTCTTAAAATACGTTGCACTATCTTCAGAAAAATTTCGGTTACACCTGCTAAAATTCAACAAACTAATTTTAAAAACCGGTACGTTTTTAGTAGCTTTTAAAGATTAAGTTTTTCTGTATTGCGACTCATGATTCTTAATCATCCGACTCATGGATCTCAATCATCTTATTCGTTCATTCATGAGACCCACATTAAGTTATTATCGTTTGTAGCAATAAGTATTTTTTATGTTCTTCCGCATTACGCCGGAGTCAGCTTCCATGTGAAAGAGACAAGGGGTTGACACGTTCTCAAAGCTAATCGATGAAGAATCGATACATTATCAGGCGAACATTTGGCGTGTAGTAAGAGGGCCATTATTTCTTCATCATAACTCGAGGAAAGCTATTACAAATCTAATGAAAAGTTCTCCTTGATGTAGCACTGACAACTCGAAGAAGTCAACATCTTTCCAGAATAATTAGATGATTGTCTATATTCGTTCTCACTGTGTTTTTATTTAATATGACTTCTTATTAGGATCGCAGATCTTCTGGTGCGTGAAAGACTACGGATACTTTTGCAGAAAAGCAAAGAATCGTATCGCTACATTTAATCTTATTCACTTCAACCCAAATTTATTTTAATCTTTAATGCATGTTTTCCATGTTCCACAATACGTGAAGTCTGTAATGCAAGTTCATAAACTACAATTCCAAAGGCCGCCACGGTGACGCAGTGGTCTAAGGCGTTGGCCTCTGATCATTCGTCCGTAAGGGGTCCGGGTTCGAATCCCGGTCAGGCATAGATGTTGTGTTTGTCTTACGGCACTGGCTCTCTCCCTTCCCTATAACTAGTGGCCCTAAATTAGGGACGGGCGACTGCTTATAGCCCATTTGAGTTGCTCACGGTGGTCGTTAAACCTCCAATAAAAAAAAAAACAATTCCAAAGCAGTTAATGCACACAATTCACGTGGACTACGAACATCAAACACAAGTCATCGCTCTTTCCACGTTTATAAGTGAGTCAAGGAAAATTTCTCATCGGCCGCCACCTGAAATCGGATCCAGGGCCTTCCAGTTACGCGCCGGACGTGCTACCACTGCACCACAGCGGCCTCTAATTCCTCCAGACTCACATACGACTAACTGCCAAGCCACTTGGCAGGTTGCTTCTTGGAGCACCGCAGAATGCTGTGGATTCACCAATGATGGTAAGCAGCAACTGAACAAATAACTAGGAGGCGAATGAATAATTAATACAGAAAAGTGACGTGGATTAGGAACATCAAACAGAAGTCATCATTCTTTCCACGTTTATAAGTGAGTCGCGGAAGTGTTCTCGCCGACCCGGAGACCGCATGGTCTGAGTCGCTGTATTCTGATTATTCGTCTGAGAATGCTTCCGGTTTGAGTGGTGTGCTTGTCTGATGGCCATGGCTCTCTCCTTTCCCTGGAACCAGTGGCCCTAAATTAGAGACAAACGACTGCTTTTAGACCCATTGAGTTGCTCTCGATGGTCATTAAAAGATGGTTCCACCTAAAAACTCTGTCCTATGTTTGCAATGGGAAAAACTTCTGTAAACAGTTTCCTCGCAATTAATGTATTCCCAAGCATGAAAATTTGAGCATCGATAAAAATATCTTTAAATTATAGCATGGCATACTTAGTACACTGCTGGACAATTGCTAAGGACGGATCATAAACGGCTATATAGCGCATAAAAAGTAAGTGTGGTTGGATGCCAAATGAAATAAAATAATGTCAGAATGCCAGGACATTACAAGAAAAACAATTTATTGTGCTCTGACATCCAGAAGGCTTTGGAACGTGTTCCAGGGACAAACAGGCCATTTTGTGCAGAATACGTAAACGAGAAAAAATGCAATTACCGTCTGCAGGCGTTCCGGCGTAAGATGTCAATACGGGATATGGCCACCATGGAGGGCGATGCAAGATTCCACACGTCGTGTCATGCTTTGCACAACATTATCAAGCAGCTGTTGGGGTAATTTATCCCATTCCTCTGTCAGTGCACGGATGTCCTTGTTTATTGGAGGGCATTGGCGACCAGCAAGAATCTTTCTCAAAGCATCCCACACATTTTCAATGGGATTCAGATCTGGAGAACGTGCTGGCCATACGAGGCGTTGAATATCCTCGCTCTCAAAACACTCCTGGACAGCGACTGTTCGATGACATGTTGCGTTGTTGTCCATGAAAATAAATCTATCACCGACAGCACCACGGAACATGCGAACATGAAGTAGCAGAACATCATTAATGTATCGTTGGCCAGTCATAGTACCAGTTGGAAGCACATAGAGGGACGTACGGCCATTGATCATGATGCCAGCCCATACCATGACACTACATGTCGGATATCGGTCCCTTTCCTGTACGTTTGCTGGACAATATGCAGTACCACTATTACGCCAGATCAGTTGTCGTCGACAATCAGACGATAGACTGTATCTACTCTCATCTGAGAAGAGGACAGCAGACCAGTCGTTATCAGTCCAATTGTGATGTTGATGGCACCATTGCAAACGGGCGGTACGGTGACGTCTGGACAATGGGATGCACACAACAGGACGGCGGGCGTATGGTCCTTCTTCATGCAAACGTCTGGCGACAGTTTTTCGGGAGATCCGCTTGCCAGTAGCAGCCATAAACTGATTTGCTACCTCACTAGCTGTGCTGCGCCGGTGTCTTTTTGTTGATACCGATCTTCTGCAGGTGTCGTACTGCGAACACGACCTCCCCTGTGACGTTTGCTACACTCTCCATTTGTTTGAAATGAATTCCAAAGCCTTGAAACAACACTGTGGCTGACGTCGAACTCCCTGGCAACATCTGTTATTTTTCACCCTTCTTCAATCTTGCCAATAATACGGCCACGCGTAAAATCATCTAGGTGATGTCGGGAAGACATACTGAAAATAGCAAGTTTGTCAATTGATTCTTTCCCTTTCAACTTTGCGTTTGAACAACAACGGTCAATACGCGTCAAATCATTTATATCTCTTATCAGCGCTATGACGTCACGAACAAGTTCGGCAATCCAAAATTTGCATACGCCCAACACGTCTTACTGTATCCCGCACTTATGCTAATTTTCACAATTTCCTCCCTTCCGTTTTATGGTTGCTATCGTTGCTATTGTCATCCGTCCTTAGCAATTGTCCGGCAGTGTATTTGCTGAAACTGAACCATATTTACGAGAGTTGTGCCGAAATTAATGCAAAAGTGGGCATAGCTTTTTTATTAACTTGCAGAGGCCATTCAAATTGCACATGTTGGTAGAGTAACTTTTCCACTACAGTAACCCTCCTTCTTCATTGCAGGTAAGTAATGAACTCCAAGCAGAAGAAACGTGATGTCATTGAGTCCTTCACGAAGGAAATGTGTAGGGTGTTCGACATCCACAGAAGAGTACAGAATGTTTATGGAGATGTCACCATTGACAAGAGTAATGTGCACAAATGGATGAAGAAGTTTGAAGGAGAGGAAACCAGCATTGAAGACAAACCACGCAGTGTGAGACCATCATCTGCGACCACTGAGACGAATCGTCAGTGAGTGGATGAATTGATTCACGCAGAGAGACGAGTCACAATCCGTGAGCATGTTGCACAACTGTACTGTGGTCACCCACAATGCCATACAGAAGATAGTGGGAGACTTAGGGTATCGGAAAGTGTGTCCAAAGTGGGTACCTCGGAAGTGGATACACGATTTGTACGAGAGATGGGTGTAAGTCTTGTCTGATGTGCTGGAAGGGTTTCCAGCCAATGAAGACACATTTTTTTCCGATCTGGTGACAGGGGATGAAACGTGGGAATATCTTTACAATCCAGAAACGAAGAATCAATCCATTGAATGGCGTCACACCTCTTCACCAAGGCGCAAGAAGTTCAAGAGTCAGCGATCAGCACAGAAAATCATGATGACTGTTTTTCGAAATGACAGGGGTTTCATTCTCCTTGATTTTCTGGAACGTGGCCGCACCGTGGCCAGCGAGTCGTACATTGAGACACTCAAAAGTCTTAAAGAAGCCATAAGGAGGAAGTGACCGAACAAGAATCTGAAAAGTATCCATATTCACTACAACAATGAGAGACCACACAAATTTTTGGCAACAAATCAGGCTGGACGGTGACCCCCCCTATCCACCGTACAGCCCAGATCTGGAACCCTCCGATTTCCACCTGTTCGGTTCAATGAAGGACAGCCTCCGGCAACAATGATTTGATGACACAGATGAGGTGAAAGTGGCTGTGAATAAGTAGGTGCAACAGTTCACACCTGAATTTTTTCAAAGATGATTCGAGAGTTGGGTTCAACGAAAACGCAAATGCATCGCTTGTGATGCAGACTATGTTGAGTAGTACCTTTGTATAAAAAAAGAGTTACTCTACCGACATGTGCAATTTGAACGACCTCTGTCAGTCAATAAAAAAGGTATGCCCACTTTTGCATTACTTTCGGTACAACCCTCGTATATTTAAAAATCAATCTATTTTCTTTGAGTAATGTTGGGACCTGCTAATAGATGGCGTGACCTGTACATTGATGACGTCAGTGGAAAAAAAGGTTTTGCGGCTTATTTCGGAATTAGAATTCAATAGTGCCTACAGTACTGCTATTTTTTTCAATACTTTTATTAATTTTTCGAATGGTATCACAATTTGAGTCTCTCCGTGAGATAGCCTGGAATGCTTAGAATGATCTGAGCAACTTAGATAAAAATGTTCTGACAATAATTTAGCTGAAAATGTCAACAGAATTGTAGGTTCTTCTGATTTCTAATTCCAAAATCTGTCGGTATTTGTTACATGAAGGGGTGTGTCTATCATTATATATAGCACATTCGCACTAATGTGTAGCTGGCTGTGTAAGCTGAAACTCTCTTCTCGATACCGCTGTTGTACTGAGCGGTAACATGATGCCATGGAGTTCGTCTGTTACCTGGCACAATTTTCTGCATCACCCGTTGTGCTTGAGCATCGACCAGTTTTTTTCCTCCCAGTGGAAGACCTTTGACGTTTTTTGTGGGACACTTATTGTACACTCGATACAGTTGTTGTTGCATAGCCGAAAAGGTTTGCCGTTTCTGAAATGCTTGCACCTGTCCGCCTAGGGCCCACTCTCATGTCTCTTTCAAAGTCACTCAGATCATGAGTCTTTCCCACAATGCCGCTATCTACACGTCCAGTACACGTCCGAATTCCTTGGAGTGAACTATCTACGTCATACACCGATGAGCCTAGAGAAACCACCCCCAGCCTAGAGAAATGAGCACGCCTGGAGACCGAACATTGGCGCAGGTGAAGTTCACAGAGCAATATATATACAAATCGAGGGCCGGCTTTCGGTTAGTAGAGTGTTCGGAGTAAGAACGGGAAAAGCTACCGATTTATCGGTGCTTGATAAAAGGACAAATTGTGACAGCACGGCGCCTCGGAAATACCATCTCAGAAACGGCGCGGCTTGTGGGTTGTTCACGTGCCCCTGTAGTGAGTACGTATCAAAAGTGGTGCACAGATGGCCAAACGACGAACCGTCGTCTAACCGCGTGTCGTCCGCAGCTCATTGATACCAGCGGAGACTCTCGCGCATTCTTCACAACGACCGCAGGGCCACAATGCGGCAAATCACCAGCAGCTACAACAGTGGTGATCGGGGCAATGTGTCACAGCACACAGTTCATCGCAGCCTTCTGCGCATGGGCCTGCGTAGCCGAAGACCCAGCCGGGTCCCATGCTTACTTCACGCCATCGCCTGCAACGCATGAAACGGGTCTAAGATCATCGATATTGGACCGAGAATGTTTGGAAGAAATTGGCCTGGTCGGACGAATCGAGATTCCTGGTGCATCACGTACACAGCCAAGCACGAATACGCCGATTATCAACGGAGGCTATGGCACCTGGATGCAATGTTGGGCGGAAACAGGTTAGCGGCGGCGGTATTATGCTGTGGGCGATGTTTTCTTGGAACACTTTAGGCCCCATTATCCCAATAGCACAATCCCTGACAGCTGTCAGGTATCTGAACATCGTTGCGGACAGAGTTCTTCCACTCATAGCAACTTTATTCCCTGCTGGTGATGGCCATTACCAACAGGATAATGCGCCATGCCACACTGCCAGAATCGTCAAGGAGTGGTTCGAGAAACATGCTAGTGACTTTCTGTTAATGCCCTGGCCTCCATTGTGGCTCAACTTGGAAAAGCTGTTTCGCGTTAAATCACAACCCCTCGAAATGTACGGATACTAAAGGATCTGCTGTTAACATTATGGTATCAGATACCCCACGATACCTATCTCCACCTCATCGAATCGATGCCTCGCCTGATGGGCGGTGTTTTGCTGGTTAAAGGGGGTCATACACCTTATTAGGTAGATGGTCTTAACCTAATGGCTCATCAGTGGAGTTGGGTCCGCAACTGAAGATGGCACGCGTGTCTGAGTGCTATTAGGGGTTCCTAATAATTTTCTGCTTTGATGTAGATTCGGTTGTGAACTTTGGCCCTCTGATTTCCCAGTGGCGTTCGGTCATTATGGGTATCATGATCTAAGTCTCGCGTGAAAACGAGAGAAAAATTTGTTTTTTCTTTTAATCGGAAAAATTCCGAAAGAAAATCCATATTAATCACTAATCCCCAGATTTTCTAAATGCAAATGTAAGCCACTACAATAGTTGAATAACTGGGTAACACATTACAGCCTTCCATGTACATTTGCTAGAGAGCACTGGATACCGCGTGGGTGGGAGCGGCGACTCTCGTCAACTCATTGCCTTGGCGAAGCTTCGGAGACGGTTAGGAATGAGCAGATGCGAGCTGAACTGCGCATGCGCAAATGTTTTTGGGTCTGCTCGCTTTTCTGTTTCACTGTAGAAATTTTGCTTTCGCGTCATCAGCCACAGAGCAGCTGATTTTCGTTTTCGGAGTTAAACTGTAAGGTTCGCTCGTGTAAGTAAAAAGACCCTTCCATAAAAACTGAGGGTAATTTGTTTTTGAGTTGGCAACAGTATGAAGGGGTAAAATAACCACGCAGACGAATAACTGAATTAAGGAAGTATCTATGGCAACAGTTATTAGCCGTGGCAGACGATTCTGATTTTGTTATTGCGCAGTTGTTTAAGGTCCGTCATACAGCTATAAAGGTGAGTGATTCAGAGTTAAGAAGTGAAATGCGTTGTGCGATAAAATTTTGCTATCGTTTGGGTAAAACGATTCCAGAAACAGTTGATTTAATGAAAAAGGCTTACAAAGATAAATGTTCGGGTGAGTCAACGATTTTTAGATGCACTATGATTTCAAAAAATGGCGTTTCTCGGCAGAGCTCGCTCCTGGGCCTGTTCGACTTGAAAGTGCTGTTACGGAGCCTATTGTTAACACTGTTTGGACAATCTTGCAACAGGATCGACGAATGACGTGTGAAGACATAGCGGCGTCAACTAATATTTTAAAAACGTCAATATTCCACATTCTACGCCACAAAATACTGCTGCATCGTGTGTGATCCAGATGGGTACCTCATCACCTGACGAGAGAACAATTGTTATCCAGAGTTATGAGTGGAAACAAATGATTGCAAAGGATCCAAACTTTCTAAACACAGTAATAACTGCCGATGAAACATGGGTCCACAATTTCGACCCCCACACGAAGAGTGTCGGGAAGCACCCAGGCTCGCGTCCTCCGAAAAACGTTCGCCAAACCAAATCGGCTCGGAAGGTGATGATGATAATTTTCTTCAATAATAAAGGTGTAGTCTACCAGCATGCCGTTCCTCCACAAATTACTGTCAATGCTGAGTATTACATTTTAGTCTTGAAGCGTCTGCGACGACACGTATCGATTAAGCTAGCGGAACTGGTGGGCAAGTGGACCTTACACCATGATAACGGCCGTCCACATGTGGCTGCTTGTGTTCAACAGTTTCTCACGAAATGCAGTATTGAATACATGCCGAATATCCGCATTTCTGAACATAAGTATGCTCTTCGCACAGGCCGTGTAAATACGGCGCTTACTACGACCATTTACCGAGAAGGATATGTTCCGGACTGGAAGGGTGTACAGGTGCTGAACTCCAGAGTCAACAAACAGACAGTCTTCCTTGCTGAAAGTCTTTTCATTTTGAAGTATGGGGACTTATGCTGCAACCAAGAACTTCCTACGTTTGTACCATCGTAATGGAGAAAGTTATTTAAATCCTTATCCGGGACAAATAATGATGACGAGGGACCCATGTACGTTTTATTTTTTCACTTCCAATTTTAGTTTACTTTAATTGTAATCTCTGTGTTATTATATGTAAACTTTGGTCTGTAGAAATGGCATCACATGTAAAGACATTTGGCCACGGCCAGAGAAATCTGATCACTTAGTGTCTGGTATAAAGACTCGGGTATCCACTGTTTCAGTTTGCACATAATTCCTGCTGATGAGACATTAGATGTCTCGAAAGTTCTTGCATTTAACTATGTTTTAGATTGTAAATAACGTTTTTATTTAGCAATTTTAGAGGACATGGTTTTAAATTCACCGCACGCAGACAGCATATGAGTACTTTTGTGAATGAAGGAGAAGTTTGTGGCGCAACATTCAACACAGATGCTGACGTTATTCAAGCTGTACAGGGGTTGCTAAAGCAGCTTCCACAAAATGCCTTTGCCACATGCTTTGAAAATCGGACTGCATACTTTGAGAAAGAATAGCATATATTTTACTGTAACAATATTTCTTCATTTTGTGTGATTTTTCTCTCAGTTTTTATGGAACGCCGTTGTAAAATGAGCAAAGTGGGCTTTTTACTGGAACACCATTTTAGTTTAATAAGGGATGAAGAAAAAAAACGTTGAAATCTTGAGCCCACATCGACTAAATATTTGTTTGGTGCAGAAACGTGAGAAGCAATCTAGAACTTTTAACGTGGAGTTGTATAATAAAATATCCTGGTTAACTGGAAGCGAGAGCAAGCACATTGATTTGTTTTGTACTGTTTAGTATTGGATCGTGATGTTAGCTGAAACCCTACATGGAATGATAGAATTAAAGGATATTTCAGAACGAATTAAAAGTCACGGACAAACTCCTCATCACATGTGATTGTATAAAATTTAAATTATTTGGCAAAGAAGATATAAGATCACAGCTTGATGAAGGGCATATGCTTTCGCAGAGTTAGATTTCATAATGAATGGGTTGAAAAAAATACACATGTTTAAAATATTTTAATCTGAAAGATGTTTCATTACTTTGAAGCGTATAAAAACTTGCTTACGTAATACAATGGGGAAAAAACGGTTAAATGCCCTAACTGTTTTGTCTGCTGAGAAAAAGTTTATTTCAAAAATTGACAATTTTAACACAAAAACTATCCAGAAGTTCGCAGAGAAAAAAACATAAGAGCTCAGTTCCTTTATGAGTGAGGGAAGACGAAAGCCTTAACTTTTATATTTTATCATCATCATCATTGTCAACCATTATTTAGCAATCCACTGATGGATGAAAGTCACCCCAAGTTTCTTCCACAACTGTTTGGCTTGCGTCACTCTCCTCCATGTCACTCCCGCATGCTTTTGAATTTCTTACACCCATCTCCCATGTGGTCTTCTTCTTGGTCTTTTCCTTTCCCTTGGAATACAGTCTAAAATTTCACTTGTGCATCTGCGGCCCGTTCTTCTGGCAATATGTCCAACCCATTGCCATTTCAGGGACTTTACTCTGATCATGATGTCTTCCAATTTTTTTCATTTTCCTTATCCATGAGTTCCTCTTCTTATCTCTCCTGGTTATACCAAGCATGCATATCTCCATGATCATCCTACGTCATTAAATAGGATTTCAGCGAGTGACGTTTCAAAACCTGTTAATCTGCTGAGAATACACTGAACAGCAATTGAATTACAGACAGCTGGTGTTATGCAAATGTGGCGCTGTGGGCGGCCCTGTAAACGGAAACGACATGACGTAAGAAGCGATCCGAAAATATAAGGAGTGATGCGACGGGAATCAGTAAGAGTCTGATGCAGTATGAGTAAGACGAAGGATCTAAGCGCATTTGATTGTGGGAATATTGTCGGGGCCCGATGAATGGGTCACTCCATCTCGGAAGTCGTGCAGGCAATGGGATTTTCACGAGCCACTGTGTCACGGGTGCACCGTGAGTACATCGAATCCTGTAAAACCATCCCTGCAAGGGCCAACTGCCGTGGAAAACAGCGTGTGGATGAAGGGTTAACGTCGGCTAGCTCGCATTGTAACAGCGGATAGACGGGCCACAGTGCAAGAAATCACTCGGCAATTTAACGCTGGTGCACAATAACGTGTAAGCAGCCACACCATCCAGAACCATCTCCTCGCTATGGGGTACAGAAGCCATCGTCCCATGAGGGTACCGCTGCTGACCGCACATCACAGGGTGCAAATATTAGCATGGGCGCGGGAACATCGCCACTGGACCCTAGACATGTGGGAAAATGTTGCCTGGACTGATGAGTCGAGATTCACGTTGGTACATGCGGATGGCAGGATACGAGTACTGCGCAAACCACATGAAGTGATGGATCCTTCTTGCCAGCAGGGTACTCTTCAAGCTGGTGAGGGTGGCATTCTCGTCTGGGGACTGTTTACGTGGACTGAAATGGGACCACTGGTACGTGTGGCGTCGTCCCTCACAGGTCAACGTTACCGGGATATCCTGGACGATCATTTGTTCCCGTTTGTGCGTCTTCAACATCCCACCGAGGGCCTCATCCTGCAACAAGACAATGCAGCTCCCGAATGGTTGGATGAACACTCCACCGACGTGACCTCGCTTCCTTGGCCAGCTAGATCACCTCACCTCAATCCCGTCGAGCACATCTGGGATGCCATCGAGATAAATGTTCGAGGCTCTGACCCACCTCCATCAAATCTTCGTGAACTGTGGGAGCTTGTTCAGGGGTCGTGGATCCGTATGGCTTCCCAACGCTTCCGGTGTCTTGTCGAGTCCATGCCGAGACGAATTGCCGCCGTCATGAGGGCGAAAGGTAGTGCTACACGTTACTAGACAGGTATCTCTAATTCAATTGCTCTTCAGTGTATATTTCGCAGTACGGAAGAAGGTTGAGAGCAATTTTTTAAATATTTTGACCCGAATAAATTTTAGGGCACCCACAGCCACTGTAATATCCAAGGATAATTTACTTTTCGTTACTGTTAAGTGTGCTTTAAAAATAACTTCGTTTAGCTATTCGTTGCAATACGTAGACCATTTTTACGTGTAATGTACAGGGGTTGGACATAATAATGTGAATACCTAGGAAAAGAAGGTTTTACGTACCTAGAAGGGTATGGGACCAACTTTTGCATTCAAAACTGCGTGAATCCTCCTTGGAACCGATGTATACAAATTCTGGATGGTGGTCAGTGGGTTGTTACACCGTTTTTCATGCAGAAACTGCTCCAGGTCCTTAAGAGACGCAGGCGGAGGATAACGGGATCTTACTCTGTTTTCCAACACAGACCACAGTGGCTCGATGATGATTCAGTCTGGTGATTGGGGAGGCCAAGGAAGGTGTGAAAGTTCGTCCTAGTGTTCCTCAAACCATGACTGGACATTCCGAGATCTGTGAATTGGGGCATTATCATCTTGATAGATGACATCCTCTGCAGGAAACAATGCCTGAGCCATTGGATGGACTTGGTCGGCCAAGATGGTTTCATACGCCCTACCAGTCATCCGTCGTTTCAAGGTGATCAGGGGACCTGCTGACCGCCCAGAGTAAGACAAGAACCACCACCATGCTGCACTGTTAGGAGCAGATACTCTGGATTGCACGCTTCTGACGGTGTTCTCCACATGTAAACACGTCCTGCAGTGGGGAATAGGGTGAAGGTGGATTCATCCGACCACAACACACGCTTCCATGCATTGGCAGTCCAAGTTGTTGGCTCTTGGCACCACTGCCGTCGTCGTTGTGCATTCACCCTGGTCACCAAAGGTTTCTCGATAGTAGCTATGCCATGAATATCTTGTTTATGCAGTTCCCTGAGCACTGTTTTCGTTGATACTGGAGTCTGGAGATGCAGATTGAGCTCCGCACTAATTTTCTGTTCCGTGTCTTATTATTACGGGTGAGGATACTCTTTAATGCTCTCCTATCTGTATCAGTCAGGGTCGTTTTCTGATCGCTCTTGGGTTTCGCAGACGAGGATTTGCCACGAAAACAGTATGCTGTCATGACGCTAGACACAGTACCTCTCGATAACCCCACTACCGTGGCGACTGTTGTCACTGAGGCACCAACTAGACGGCCACCAACAATTAACCCTCTTTCGATGTCCGTTAGGTTGCTCATTTCGTCGTCACTAATGAACGAAATTTTGGGACAAGACACTTTAAACGCCCTTAAACAAGACCTTGAAGTTCTAAACAAAGCTATTACAACCAAATGTGGTTTTAAAAGTAACGTCTCTGAGAGTGATGTTCACATTATTGTGTCCAAACCCTGTACATTACCTGATTTTCTCTTCATAATATTGTTCCTAACTCCTGAGATTTCAAAGTGTTAACTAAATAACATTTTTTATGGTATTCCACTTAAAAACGTTTTTCTCATAAATAAGCAATTTTAAGATTGGACAATCAGCGAACTTGTGCGAATCTATCGATACATTCCTGTAAGTCTCCGTCATTCACATTTCTGTAAACGACTAATGTTTTGGTTCGATTGTACTAATTACCTCATTGGCTTTTGTAACTGATTAATTCGAGAGGGTGATCTGTTTGGATAGAGATATTTTTAAAATACTGTGGTATGGCTCGTAACAGATATAACTAGGACAAGCCGCCAACTTTAACTGATAACTCGGGTACACTTTGAAAATTTTGAGCGCAGCTATTGCAAAATCGGAAGGCGTCAAAACCTGACCATGGACGATGTCCAATCGCATGCCAAAAACCACGGTGATCGGATGTGTCACGTCGTAGCTATGCCCGAACAACTAATTGTCCCGAGTTTTCGTATAGAGAGCGGATTTCTTCAATTATTATTAAAATTGGTCTGTTTTTAATAGTCATTATTTTTATATGACATGACCAATTTGTGCGAACGCTGCAGAAATTTCCACTATCAAATCATCCAGGCATTGAAGTCGTTGTCCGTAGATGATGTTTCTCGTTTCTCACAAACGACCACACGAAGAAATTGGGGGAAGTGAGATCCGAGGAGTTTGCAGGACAAGGAATATGGCCATCGCGGCTACACCAGTTGTCACTGAATGTGTTGTTGAGGAAGTTCCTAACTGCCAGTGACCAGTAAGGTGGGCCTCGTCCTGCTGTAAAATGACATCGTTATCCAATTGGGATACCAAGAAAATCTGTAGTACGTCCAGGTATGGTCCTGATCGTACAGTGTGCGCAGAGAAGAAAAACGAACCGTACAGATGGTGACGACTCACCCCTCAACCCACATTTATTTTGGGGCTTGCTCATTCCACTTCGAAGAAAGCATGGGGATTCTATGTTCACAAAGGGGATCAAGTACAGGCCTAGACAAATCCCCATCCAAAATGATAATTTCTGCTAAATACTGGCTTATTATATTTGTTACAAGCCATACCACAGTATTTTTAAATTATCCCTACCCAAATAGATCACCCTGTATGATTTGAACGTCACTTTAATATCTCAAACCATGATACGAGCATGTTGCGTTGAAGGCTTAAGTTCGTCTTTTTAAAACCCAAATTTCCAAGTGAAAAAACCTCGAACCTTCATCCTTCTGATCCGGAGCCGAATGTTTTCCCAGCTAAGCTACACCGACGAGGGCTTATCACTTATACTTGCCGTCTTCACTTGTGCTGTTGTGCATCCCCTATGTAGTACGTCACGGTCTTTACACTGAAAAAAATCGGAGCACCTCAGAGCCATTAAATTGCTTTGCTATTGCAATACCCTCACCGAATAAAAAAAATCACTGGAATTGTATTTCAGATGTGAGCCAAACGTGAATAAACATCTTCTGATAGAACAGAAAAATTCCTGAATTGAATTTACACTGAAAACCACCTTCATTAAAACGCTAAACTCTTCTTTTTCAAGAACAACAAAGGAATTTGGACATTCTGCTGTAAAGGGGTGAAATACGGTCGGATATTGGAAATGTACAAACAAGTTAGTAAAATCATGCAACTCATTGATTATGATACGGTTTCCAACATACCAGAAATCATTACTCAAGTTATGAGGATAATGGCTGTAGAATAAATCTCGCTCCTATGCCCTGACCTTTGACCGCCATTTCGATGATATTCAACAGAACCGGTTACGTATACTTCCGGAACAACATGATAAAGTTTTGTCTCAATCGAAGCAGTTTTACGTAAGTTATGACGCATAAGGTCGATGGAATGCATTCCGCTCCTATGTCCTGACCTTTAGCCCCATTTCACCCATTTTCAATATGGTTTGTCCCCAGGTGGTCCTCTACCACATACTAAAATTTCGTCGAAATCGAACCATTTTTACGCAAGTTATGACGCATAAGGGCAATGGAATGGATCCCGCTTCTCTGTCCTGATCTTTGACCCCATTTCGCCCATTTTCAATAGGGTTTGTTCCCAGGTGATCCCCTACCACATAATAAAATTTCATCGAAATCGAACCATTTTTACGCGAGTTATCGTGCGGACGGACAGACAGACAGACGGACAAAGCTGGAGCATATACATACGCTTCTTCAACCTACGGTTGGAAAGGGTAAAAAAACGGAATATCAATAAAACATTTAAAACAATGAGACATCACTGCATTATTATATCCAAAGAAGTACGGCCATCAAATACAAGACAATGTCACAAGCAGTATTAGCGTTTGTCCAAGTTGTTTCTACTTTGTTTTTGTTTACGCTTTCCAACAGTAGGTTGAAGAAGCGTATATGCTCCTGCTTTGTCCGTCTGCCTGTCCGTCTGTCCGTCCGCACGATAACTCGCGTAAAAAATGGTTCAATTTCGTTGAAATTTTATTGTGGTAGAGGACCACCTGGGGAGGAACCCTATTGAAAATGGGCGAAATGTGGTCAAACGTCAAAACATAGGAGCTGTATCCATTCCATTGCCCATATGCGTCATAACTTGTGTAAAAATGGTTCGACTTCGATGAAATTTTAGTATGTGGTATGGGACCACCTGGGGTGAACCCTATTGAAAATGGGAGAAATGAGATCAAAGGTCAGGACATAGGAGGGGATCCATTCCGTTGCCCTTATGCGTCATAACTTGCGTAAAAATGTTTCGATTTCGATGAAATTTCAGTATGTTGTTCCGGAAGTATACTTAATTAGTTCTGTTGAATAACATCGAAATGGGGTCAAAGGTCAGGGCATAGGAGCGAGATTATCCTCATAACTTGAGTAATGATTTCTGGTATGTTGGAAAGCGTATCATAATCAATGCATTGCATGATTTTACTAACTTGTTTCTAGGTTTCATGATCACCGTAAGTAGCTCTAGGGGCTATGAGTACTCACCCATCCCTAATTCGGGACCACTGATTCCAATGAGGGGAGAGATCCATTGCCGTAAGACAGGTGCACCACTCACCATGCCTTACTCGAGACTCGAACTCGAACAAAGAGTGAGAGAACCGGGATCAGACCACTACGCCACCGACGGTGCTGTTTTTTATTATACTGTTTGTTTTGAAAACGTTGCTACACGAAGACACATGCTCAAGTGCATCTCCAGAGGCTTCCCTCCGTCATTTCAATTCATTCTATCCAGTTTCTGTATCCGATATCATCGCGTTTCGTATAGCACAAAGCCTCTCCGGTGGCGCAATGGTGTATGAAATGGCTCCTGACCATTCGCCAGACATGGGTACGAGCTCGAATCACGGTGATGCCCATGGATATTGTGTTTGTCTTACCGTATTCGCTCTCACCTTTGGAATCAGTGGCCCTAAATTAGGAACGGGCGACTGCTCGTCTAGCTCATTGTGTTGCTCACGGTATATTGTTAAACGTCCTATTAAAAAAAATACATTAGACCGTGAGTTACAAGCTCTGTTTTGCCATTATCGGCAAATTATTTTGATCCATTTGTACCGGTTCATTTACGTACATCATTTGAAAACACATTTTCTTAGCTTGAAACCAGATTCAGTTCTAAAATCAGGTTGTGAACTTATTAGGATAAGAATTGCCTCCAATTTTACAACAGCTCTTGAACGGTGTAATTTATTCGTAATACTTCGTGTTGTGTTCTATGCAATCATACACTATATCGACAAAAGTCACCAGATATCCCTTCAAAAGAAAATGAACGGATCCGCTGCATTGTTAAGACACACGGTACAGCTGCAAACGGTATAAAAACAAGCCTGCAGCTGACCGCGATCATATCGCACTGTGAGGTTGAGTGAAAATGTCGCGGCGGGAGAGAACCGATTTTGAGAAAGGAAAGATTGTTGGGTGTTATATTAGTGGGTTGTCCATAAGAGAAACCGAGAGGCGTTCAAACATACCCAAGTCAACTGTTTTGAATGTACTGAATAAGTGGAAGACACATGGGGTTCTCGAAGCAGCAACACGTACCGGCAGACAAAAGAAAATCAGTGATAGAGGACGTCGAAGCCTCAGGAGAGTCGTTACAGCTAATCGACGGAGTACTGCCTAAGACCTCAGTGTACAAGTGAGTAAAAATGTTGGAACCCCGGTATGTACACGTACCATTCGCAGAGAACTTCATTCCATGAGTTACCGTGGTCGTGCGGCTGCTCATAAGCCTTTCATCTCCACTCGGAATGCTACTCGTCGTTTAGCATGGTGTAAAGAACATTTATCGTGGACCGTAGATCAATGGAAACAGGTCCTATGGACTGATGAATCCAGATACACCATGCATCAGTCTGATGGCAGTGTGTGGGTATGGCGGAAGATAAGGGAATGCTTTTTACCGCAGTGTACTGTTTCTACGGTCAAGTTTGGAGCTGGCAGTGTATTCGTGTGGGGGTGTTTTCCTTAGTATGGTCCGGCCCATTTTTTATCGTGGACAAATCTGTTAACCAGCACGTCTACCTCGATATTCTGAATAATAATGCCCTACCAACTTTATGGCAATATTATGGAACCGAGCCTTTTTGTTACCAACAGGATAATGCACCGAGCCATAAAGCAAGGATTGTCACGGCGTGGTTTGACGATAATTCCATATTGCGTGTGGACTAGCCAGCTCAAAGCCCTGATCCTAATCCCATAGAGCACCTAACGGATGAATTAGAGCGCCACATAAGAAGTTCGGAACCAAGGCCTACTACTACTAAGCGACAGTTAGCGGCAGCATTATGTACTGAATGGAAGCGCATACCTATCGCTGTGTTCCAAAACCTTGTCGAAAGCATGTCTCGAAGGGTCAGTACATACATTAAGGCCAAAGGTGGACTGACACCGTACTAATGTATCTCAATAAATGCGATGTTGTCCGGTGACTTTTGTCAATATAGTGTAAGTTGAATACTAAATGTTCTTATATTTCACTAATTGGGAATGTAATCATATACCACAATAAATTCTTATATTTATTGTGCTATATAATCGAATGACAAACAATAAAAGTTCTTAGATTCCTGGTGATAATCAAAAATCGAACGATGAAAATCATTACGTTCTTTGAGTTAGACAATGGGAAGTTGAAAAGCATAGGCTCTTAATAATCTCTACATTTGTTTCGTTTTGTTAAGGAAGGTGGGATAGTTTAAATACTTCTATTCGTACTTTGATGACGGAAAATGTCGATAATAAATATTCTTAAAAATCTCTATATTCATTGTATGTGTTAATCGAAGGTTCCACAGTAACAATTTTTAGAAATCGTAATTTTTACTAGCTGAAATTTACCCAGCACTGTCCGGGTACGACATTTGAGATGCAGTCTGTACATTATCATTTTTACTGCACTGAATGATTGTGTTATTAGTACAACTCACTTCCTGAACCGCTTAACTACAAAAAAAAATTCGTAGTTAGAAGCGCAGCAATAACATCTTTTGAATGTTTAAAGACGAACAAAATCTCAGTTGTAAGTTCATAAAACGTGTTTATAAACTGCGCATTAATCGTCTCTTTCCATTGGGTTTAAATTGTTTCTTTTCTCCTACTTTTCGCCTGTTCTCTTTCCATAGCTGTAACTGTGACCATGAATTTCCTCTTTCAAAAGGAATGTAGCCATTTCGGTGGCCGATTGGTCAGACGTGCAAGTTTCTGGCTGTCGTCCAAGATTGGGTCAGGGGTTTTGTCTGACAACACGGGACAATCTTAATGGTGTGTTTGTCTGACAGTGCTGGATCATTCCATATCGTGGACCAGTCGCCCTAAATTAGGGACGAGCGACTGCTTATGGCCAGTACAGTTGCCCGTGGGGTTCGTTAAACCCCAAAACGAGAAAAAAAGAAAGATGACACAGAATTTTCTGTGGTAATGAGCACGTCTTTTGAATCTTTTCTGACTTGAAAAAAGTATTTCAAAACTGATTTTTAGAAAATCAAAAAAATTCAACAAAACAGTGAATGAACTTACTTAACCTAGGGAAAAAAGCGCATAATTTAAAATATGCGATGTGAGAGAGGGGTGGGGGTGGGTATTCATAATGAATGGAACCGGTTATAAAAACTCGGCAGGATTTCTACAATCGATAAAATGTCCACAAATACAAATAGCTACTAATTCCCATTAGCGGCTGAAAACTGTGTTACGAAAATTTATAAATTGTGCACAAAACATTTCTCACAGCGGAACATATCAGACGCAAAAGGGGTTTTCAATTTGAAAAGTTAGAAGCAGATATACAGAGGAAAATGTGAAAACACTTCGCGCCCCCTAGTGAAAAAACCTTGTTCTACTTAACGAAGAAAATGGGAGCAAAATACTCTTCATAATGAAAGTGTCCTACCAAAAAAAACAGATTTTTCTAACGGATTTTTAAAATCGAATAAACTCTTTCAAATGGAAATATACACCGATGAGCGATTCCATTATGACCACCCCAATTCTAGGAAAATGAGCGCTCCTGGAGACCAAACGGTGGCGTAGGTGAAGTTCACGGAGCAGTATATATACAACCCGAGGATCGGCTTTCGGTTAGTAGAGTGTTCGGAGTCAGAATGGGAAAAGCTGCCGATTTATCGGAGTTTGATAAAAGACAAATCGTGATGGCACGGTGTAACGTACCAGGAGATGTGACGTACCTGCCAGAAGGACTCACACGACATAAAGGCAGATAGCAATTAGAATCAATGTCCGCGTAGCTTAATTGGTAGAGCAACTTATTCCGGAATGAGTGGACCCGGGTTCGAACCCCGGCGCGGATAAAAAAATGACGGAGAAATTTAATTCGTTATAATGGCGCCCGAACTATCCGGATGACCCGACCGTTCAAAATCTCGCATTGGTGTGATGTTATTTCCACACCGCGAGATAGGAAAAATATGAGCAGCACTTCGAAAGAAAAAGAAAAATAAGGGGGAGATGATGTAACGTACCAGGAGATGTGACGTACCTGCCAGAAGGACTCACACGACATAAAGGCAGATAGCAATTAGAATCAATGTCCGCGTAGCTTAATTGGTAGAGCAACTTATTCCGGAATGAGTGGACCCGGGTTCGAACCCCGGCGCGGATAAAAATGACGGAGAAATTTACTTCGTTATAACGGCGACTCGGAACTACGATCTCGGAAACGACGTGCCTTGCGGGTTGTTCACGTGCCGCTGTAGTGAGTACTTATCAAAAATGGTGCACAGATAGCCAAACGACAAATCGTCGTCCAGCCGTGTTTCGTCCGCAGCTCACTGATGGCGGCCTTCTGCGCATGGGCCTGCGCAGCCAAAGACCCAGCAGTGTCCCCGTGCTCACTGCACGTCATCGCCAACAACGCGTGAAACGAGCACAAGATCATCGACATTGAACCATACATGATTGGAAGAGAGAGGCCTGGTCTAACGAATCAAGATTCCTGGTGCATCACGTAGACGGCCGAGCGCGGATACGTCGGATTTTGTTCGACTTGAAAACCATTTTTGCGTCCGTGACCACTGTTTTGCGGGCTAAAATTGTCCTACAGCTTATTAGGTAGGTGGTCATAATGTAATGGATCATCGGTGTAAGCTGACGCCTCCTGACGGAAGAATTTTGAATAATGGAAATGTAGAAAATATATGAAAAATATTCTTCGTAGCAAAGACTACACTGAGTAAAAAGGTTGTTTCTAATACGTCTTCTGAAAGCAGAGATAGAGAGAAAAAGGTTTTTATATTCACGTTCCTTAGCACGGAAAAAAAACCAGGATAATATGCCCAATCTTAACTGTAGCGAAAAACATAAAGTAAAGAAGAAAAATTTTCAATGTGGATTTTTAGAAGTGGAGATACATTTGCAAACAGAATCCACATTAACACCACCTAGCTCCAGAACTGTGAGCAACAAAAATCTACAACTACATTCAAAATGTTCCACGAGGTGAATAGTGGCTGGTATTAAAGAAGCAGAGATATCCATAAAACTACATTAAACATTTGCAAACCTCAGCGGGGAAATCGTGCATAATTTTGGGCACAAAAATGCGCGTAAAATGTTTAGTAGTTAGTAGTATCTAATCGGAAAAGAACTTTTTTCAATCGGGTTTTCAGACCAGCAGATATTGCAGTAAACATGCTGTAAACGGAAATGTGAACTTATGCTCTCTAGTGGCAAACGAGATACGTTCTTCTGTGTTAGAAATGTTGTTCGACAAAGAATTTTTCAAATCGGACAGTTAGAAGGAGACATCTTACAAATTTCTATTGTACAATGGTGTAATCCCGTATTTCATTCATTAAACAAAATATTTTAACACTCTTATTTAATTAGATTAAAGTTTGATCAATACCAACCCGAGACATCGAGAAAAATAAATAGATATCTATTTTCCTGGCGGAAAAATGGTGCATTAATTTAAGTAGGAAATATGTACCAAAGCTTTTTCGTGGTCAGCGGTATCTGACGGCAAAGGAATTTTTCCAGTCTAGTGTTCAGAAGCGCAGATATTACTGCAAACACATTGAAAACAGAAGTCTATCCTGGCGGCTGCTGGTGGGAAATGTTCTACATACATTTCTAAAAATTTGTAAATATTTGTAAAACATTTCCTACCAGGAATTCTGTTCGAAGCAAAGAAGGATTTTTTCGGATCCGGCTTGTAAAAGCAGAGATATCACAAAAATCACATTTTAATTTTTCACCCCGAGCAGAAAAAGTGTGCATTACTAGTAAAAGAATCTTCGTTATAAATGGTATCGAAGATTGGAAAGAATGTTTTTAATTCGATGTTTAGGAGCAATTATATACGGAATAAAATGTATTTCGAATTCGATCTTACCTTCATTTACGCCGTCTAGCGGCAAATTGATGCATCGGAAAAGGACCAAAAAGTCAAGGATCATCCTTCTCACATTTCGGGCTTCACAATTCAAAAACGAATTTTTCAACTGTAACTAATTGTTACCAAAACATGGCGCTCACAGTCGAAGAGACTGACGGAGCGACATCATATCTCAGTAACTACTTGTACTATAAGCATGAACTTTTCTTTGACGTGCTAAAAAAGGAATGATGAGTTTGACTAACACATCCCTGTAATCTTTTGTGAATGGTGGATAAAATAATTTACCCAAATCAAGACCAGTGGTGAAGCACTGCATGCATGAGGAGAGCGAATTACATTCATCACCAAGAAAGTTCTGCTTTGCGATGGAACAACAATGCCCAAATAAGGGAAAACATTTTCTCGTAAATGCATACGGGACAAATATTTCATTCGTACGCTAATCCGTTCAACATCATTACAGAATTCTCAGTTGTCTTTTCCTGTTCCAGTAGAAATGGCATTGTAAATCATTTTGCTTCTAGCAAGCACCATTTCGGAAATTTCAATTGAAATCAGCCGCGGTAGCTCGGACGACAATGAAAAGCATTTCGAGTATCTACGATGACTTCCTGATGAGTTATATTTGCGATACACACCCGCACACACAAACACACCGAAGTTCTGTTATATTGTTACAGATGTTAGATAACTGATGGAGGGTAATACAGTTCTTATATCTACTGTACTGTAAAATCGAGATCGAATACCCAGGGTTGCACAACAATTACATCCACAGAATTGTTCTTTTGTGCCGTGACTTTTCTTCTTTTACTCCCGCTCTCTCTCTCTCTCTATCTCTTTTCTTTTCTCTTTTGGTTCCGTGATCACGTACGCTCGAACAAAAATCGGAAGAATTGTCTTATGTGCTTCAGTGGCCTTTCTTAACGTCTGAATCAATACAAATGTAATGTTCCCAAGCTCGCATAGCAGGAAGTTTTCATTGTTTATATCAGATCGCCTATCTTATTCTTCTTTTATTCATCGTTGTCTTTTTTAACGCTTTCATTTTAGTGTTGATAAGTGTTGCCACTTGTTATCTTCCATACCAAGTTAATATCTTCGTAGCCAAGGTATTTATCAGCAAACAGAAATTCCAATCTCGCATTGAGACGACAAGGATGTCCTCTCCTCGAAATGTGTAAGAGCGTAAACACTGCGTTACAACGTTTCCGTGCGTCGTGTTGAACTTTTAAATGTGTTTGAGTTCGTAGTGCTGCATAATTACTGAGGATGTCGCTAAGCGATTCCAGGATGACGCAATCGAAGGAGGGTAAAACTCGGAAATCAGAAAAACTCTGGACTGCTATCTGCAGAGTGGTCCTAAACAGCCATGTTCGACTCTGTTTTGTTCTCTTCCTGGCTGTTTTTATCGGTTTTGGCGTATCATATATAGTTCTTCTGCATTCTGGTACTTTAAAGGACGACGAAAATACAAATTCCCGGTGCCTTCTGGAACACGAACTGAGGTAATTATTAAAATTTGATTTCTATTCTTACATAGGAAATACTCGATTTATAAACCAAGTGTCTCCTATGCGGTACTTACTTTTCCAGATAATGTTTGTTCTTAATATAGAGCTACGCATTTTATAGAGATTGTCACTATTCGTGCATGTCATTCAATGATCGATGCAGTTGCCAGTGCAGACAGAACTCCAGGAGTTTTTAAAACGAATGTATAAGCAAAATTATTATAATTTTTACAGGACCGTGTGGTTAATACTGCACATAGTTTAGAATTATTACAATTTACGATTTTCAGTTTTTGCAAAACTTTAAAATGATTCTTTTAATTTTAAATTTGCTTGATAAATATAGTAATTAGCCTTATACCTTTAGTTATATGACAAGTAACATTTACAGGAACTACTGTCGTACTGCTTTAAAATTAGAAATAAGTAAGATACCACCAGAAATTTAAAAACTGCGTAATTAGACGAAAATTGTGTTTTCTCGATATCTGCGTTTGGGAAGTTTTGGCAATTTCCTTTGGATTTTATCTTCAGGTTCCTCAAAAAACAATAAATTCGAGGAATACTACATAAAAACATAAAAATATAACTGCACTTGGTTTGGTATTTACTAAAGTCATAGCAGCACAATTTTTATGTTTGGACCACAGGCTATCCGTTAAACCAGAACAGGCTTTACTAACAGGAATTTATATCACCTGACAGGTCAGCTTCCATAGCTCCTCAGCATCCTTTTTGTGTGCGTGAGTGCGTGTAGATAAATTGAGACTAAATAATCCCTAGAATCCTTAGAGGTTCTAAGTCATTGCAACACAACAAGAAAATTGCGGCTCTGAGATCGTTATTCTTTTCCGCCCGTCAAACTGCTACACCATCCAATTGGCGACTTGATTTGGAGTCAAGTACGTAAAGACACACTTCTTTCAAGCCCTTTGCTGCTCTGTTGAAAAGGTTGTCAGACGTAAGTAATACATTTTCAGAAAAAGGAAAATATTTGTTCCCTGTGGTAGATTCACATACACGAAGAAAATTGCTTTAAAAACCCTAAGACGCTGTCGTCTTTTCTTCTCTTAGGATTTAGCCGCCATTTACAAACGTATGAGAGTTTGGAGACCAATCTCGGCTCTCACGGCAATTTACCAGTGTGTGTGCAAAAACGGTTATTCAGTTCAATTTTTGCTGTACAACACCCGCCCCCAGGAAATAATCAGATTTTTAATAACCAAGTACACTGCCGGACAATTGCTAAGGACGGATGACAATAGCAACGATAGCAACCATAAAATGGAAGGCGGGAAAATGTGTAAATTAGCATAAGTGCGGGATACAGTAAGACGTGTTGTGCGTATGCAAATTTTGGATTGCCGAACTTGTTCGTGACGTCATAGCGCTGATAAGAGATATAAAGGATTTGACGCGTATTGACCGTTGTTGTTCAAACGCGAAGTTAAAAGAGAAAGAATCAATTGACGAACTTGCAATTTTCAGTATGTCTTCCCGACATCACCTAGATGATTTTACGCGTGGCCGTATTATTGGCAATATTGAAGAAGGGCGAAAAATAACAGATGTTGCCAGGAAGTTCGACGTCAGCCACAGTGTTGTTTCAAGGCTTTGGAAATCATTTCAAACAAATGGAGACTGTAGCAAACGTCACGGGGAAGTCGTGTTCGCAGTACGACACCTGCAGAATATCAGTACATAGGCCGCCCCGGTGGCGCAGTGGTCTAAGCAATGGCCTCTGATCATTCGTCCGAACGGGGTCCGGGTTCGAATCCCGGTGAGGCACGGATGTTGTGTTTGTCTTACGGCACTGGCTCTCTCCCTTCCCTGGAACCAGTGACCCTAAATTAGGGACGGGCGACTGCTTATAGCCCATTGAGTTGCTCACGGTGGTCGTTAAACCTCCAATCAAAACAAAAATCGGTACATAGTGCTATCAACAAAAAAGACACCGGCGCAGCACAGCTAGTGAGGTAGCAAATCAGTTTATGGCTGCTACTGGCAAGCGGATCTCCCGAAAAACTGTCGCTAGACGTTTGCATGAAGGAGGACTATACGCCCGCCATCCTGTTGTGTGCATCCCATTGTCCAGACGTCACCGTACCGCCCGTTTGCAATGGTGCCATCAACATCACAATTGGACTGATAACGACTGGTCTGCTGTCCTCTTCTCAGATGAGAGTAGATACAGTCTATCGTCTGATTGTCGACGACAACTGATCTGGCGTGATAGTTGTTTTGCATATTGTCCAGCAAACATACAGGAAATGGACCGATATCCGACATGTAGTGTCATGGTATGGGCTGGCATCATGATCAATGGCCGTACGTCCCTCTATGTGCTTCCAACTGGGACTATGACTGGCCAACGATACATTAATGATGTTCTGCTACCTCATGTTCGCATGTTCCGTGGTGCTGTCGGTGATAGATTCATTTTCATGGACGACAACGCAACATGTCATCGAACAGTCGCTGTCCAGGAGTGTCTTGAGAGCGAGGATATTCAACGCCCCGTATGGCCAGCACGTTCTCCAGATCTGAATCCCATTGAAAATGTGTGGGATGCTTTGGGGAGGAGTCTTGCTGGTCGCCAATGCCTCCAATAAACAAGGACACCCTCATCCGTGCACTGACAGAGGAATGGGATAAATTACCCCAACAGCTGCTTGATAATGTTGTGCAAAGCATGACACGACGTGTGGAATCTTGCATCGCCCTCCATGGTGGCCATATCCCGTATTGACATCTTACGCCGGAGCGCCTGCGGACGGTAGTTGCATTTTTTCACGTTTACGTATTCTGCACAAAATGGCCTGTTTGTCCCTTGAACACGTTCCAAAGCCTTCTGGATTTCAGAGCACAATAAATTGTCTTTCTTGTAATGTCCTGGCATTCTGAAATTATTTTATTTCACTTGGCATCCAACCACACTTACTTTTTTATGCGCTATATAGCCGTCTATGATCCGTCCTTAGCAATTGTCCAGCAATGTATAAGAGTTCTCGTTCATTTTTAGCACGTCTTTTGTAAAAAAGGATTGTTATCGGTTTGTCCGTCCTTCTGTAGACACTATATCTCTGCAACTACTAGTTCCCATTTGAAAAATTTTTTTTGTATTAGGAAGCTTGAAATGTGTGAATAATGATTCTTTATTTCATTTTTTTTCGATGTACAATTTTGCCGCTAGATGGCGTAAATGCAGATGATGTCGAATTCAAAACACATTTTATTACATATAACTGCTTCTAAGCGTCCGATTGAAAAAAAACTTTTGATCTTTCGATTCCATTTATGTCTACAAGTATCTTAGGTATAGTTACTTTCTCAAGTTACTCATAGATTTTCTGCTAGGGGGCGTAAAAGTAAATTACGTTTCCTCCGATAGGGGGAGTAAAAGTATCAAGTCCGAATTCTTCTAAAATTCGGACTTGATTTTTTTTTTCTTCAGCCTATACAGGTGTTGGTGGAAAATCTTTTGCATATAATTTCTAATTTTTGGTAAAGAATACTTTGGCCACCAGTGTTAATTTTTCTTCTGATGTATTTGCCATGAAATCTGAGCTTCTAAAATCTCGATTGAAAAACATCCTTCGTAGGCCGATACTACTCACGTCGAAAAACCTTTTCGGAATATCTTCTTCTTAAAATATTGCATGGTTTCTCCGCCAGGAGGAGTAGATATATATCTTATTTTTGTCAATATCTCTGCTTCTAATGGTCTGATTTGAAAAATTATTTCTTTATTGGATAGAATTTCCGATGTGACATATTTTCAATATAATTTCAAAATTTTGAAATAATTCATAGACTTTTCGCTAGGGGGCGTAAAGGTAAATTGCGTTTCCCCCGATATCTCTTCTTCTAAAACTCCGATTTGAAAATTCTTCCCGCACCAGATTCAGCTCCTGATGGGAAATCCTTTACATATAATTTCTAATTTTTGGTAAAAAATGGTTTGGCCCCCAGGGAGCGTAAGTCTTACTTTTCTCTTCTGATGTATTTACAGCAAAATCCTAGCTTCTAAAACCTCGATTGAAAAAATTCGTTTTTGTACCGATACTACTCACGTCGACAGACCTTTTAGGAATATTTTCTTCTTAAAAGAATGCATGGTTTCTACGCCAGGAGGCGTAGATGTATATCGTATTTTTGTCAATATCTCTACTTCCAGGAGTCCGATTTGAAAAATTCTTTCTTAGTTGGATAGTGTTTCTGATGCAATATGTTTTTCATATAAATTTAAAATCATCAAGTAAATCATAGACTTTCTGCTAGGGAACGCAAAAGTAAATTGTGTTTTCCCCGATATTTCTGTTTCTAAAACTCCGATTTGAAAAATTCTTCCCGTATCGCATACAGCTCGTGATGGAAAATGTATTCCGTATAATTTCTAATATTTGGTAAAGAATGGTTTGGCTACCAGGGAGCATAAGTGTTAATTTCTGCTTCTGATGTATTTGCAGAAAAATCTGAGCTCCTGAAAACTCGACTAATCTTTTCTATTTTTATTTTTATTTTTTTTTTTTTTGGACCTATACCGCTGACATTAAAAAAAGTTTTGAGAATACTTTCTTGCTAAAATAATGCATGGTTTTCCCGCTAGAGGGCGTAGATGCGTATCTTATGCTTGTCCATATCTCTGCTTCGAAGAGACCGATTTGAAAATTTCTTTCTTTGTTGGAGAGCGTTTCCGCTGCTAAATGTTTCTCATATTAATTCAATTTTTTCTTGACTCATAAGTCTGCAACCAGAGGGCGTAAGTTCACCATCCTGTTTAAAAAACGTCGACATTCACACATTCTACACTTCAAAATTGCCTTTATTCTTCAGCAAAATAACATTTCTATGTACATGACAATGGAATTCTGCCAATAAATACAGTGGTATATACATCAGCTGGAAAGTTCCAGTGAAACGTAAAACAAAATATTGTTAAAATCATAAAATTATTTCGCCACGTAGGGCGAAGGAGAGGCAGACAATAAAGCACGAGCGATACAAATGAAAATGTTTACCTACAGCATTGTAGACAGGGAAAGACATGATTCTATATTATGCACAAATTCCAATTAAGCATTACTACCATACTAAAGATTAAACATGCACAAGGTACTAATTCACATAAAAGACCATGGGTGAGAAGGAAATAACAGGTGCAATAGTATTTGGAGATATGACAGTAATGGTAGAAACAAATAAGCACAAATACTAATCATATGTACAGAATTATGCAGTGACAAGACAGAAATATGCTAAACGGACCCAGGAGAGCAACTTTACAAAAAACAGAAATCGAACAGTAATGCAATGCACAAGTTTCATATCATATGTACAGAACAATACAGTGACAAGGAAGAAAGCCGCTAAACATACCCAGAAGGGCAGCTTCTCATGAAACAGAAATGCAACAGTGATGCTACATTCAAAATTTACAACATATGTACAGAAGTATTCAGTGACAAGGGGAAATAACGCTAAATGTACTCAGAAGGGCATCTTGTTACATTAAATTATACACACAGTGACTAATATTTTAAAAATATATTCAACATAATGAAGGGGACATTGCGTGGGCAGTAAACTGTGCAGAAGGAAGAATTATATACAACAACATAAAATCCAACATTATCGAAGAGAACATGGGAAACATGGTGAGCTATCTTCAATGGCACATAAAACAGAATAATCACAAATAGCAAAGCACCAAAATTAATACGAAAAACATGATTTGTTACAGTGAACGTGGGCGACAACAAAAATCCCACTTATATGTTGACATGTAACTGCAAATTGTGGATATGGAACCACCCAGCCGATTGGGCCCAAGTGGATTGAAAAACGCTATCGGTGTTTTTTGAGGCAGCACGAGAGTGCTCCATTTGGAGGCGATTGGTTAACCGTGCTAGGAAGCGTCTCCGAATGATAGCACTTGCCTCCTGAGGAGGTGGAATAAGAGCAGGGAAGCGTTGTTGAAGATGGAAAGCATAGACAGTGAACTTCACAAGAAGAAAAATGTAACGACACACAGGAGGCAAGTGGGTAGGTGGATGCTTTGTTTGGAGTAGCCAAGCATATGCAAGAAAGGGTAACGATCGAGCACAAATTCGATCAGCAAGACGAAATGCTGTGTTTAGGACTGGCAGGAGAACGGGGAAGAATAGGTATTGATGTTGGACGTCGCTAAGTTCAGGGCAAAAGGAGCATTGTGGAGAGGTGAGAAGAGTCATGCGAAATAGTACTGATGGGGCGGGGAGACGAAGGTGAAGAAATTGCCAATGGACATTGAGATCAAGAGGGGAGGAAAGGGGAGAGGTAGAGGCTGTCCAGATGGCGGGGAGAAGAGAAGGAGGAGCAGAATGCACAGAAAGTGGAAGTTCGGGAGGGGAAAGATGAAGCAAATAAAGAGAAGAGGAGGAGATAGAAGTAACTAGAACCGGGGAGCTACGAATGAGGAGAAAGAATGGTAGAGAAAGAGGAGCGGAGGGGACCGAGAAGAGACCATTAGGTGAAGCGAGGAGTGGAAAGAAGCTCCAAAGCGCTGTGCGAAGGAGAAGATATTCGTTAGCAAGAGTAATGGT
This sequence comes from Macrothele yani, assembly GCA_039090855.1. Lineage (NCBI taxonomy): Eukaryota > Metazoa > Arthropoda > Arachnida > Araneae > Macrothelidae > Macrothele > Macrothele yani. The sequence goes on from CM076990.1 coordinate 48,076,124, forward strand.
TGGAGATAGAAACAGGGAAGAAAGAGGTCTCCAGGTTAGATCAGAAGTTACGAGAGAACGGACAGTTATCACACCAGAGCGGATCCAATGAGGAAAGTAAAAGTAAGGGAGGTTAGGAGGGTGAATAAGAGAAGAGAAGAAGAGAGGTTCATCTAGGAGATCAAGGGTTGAAGAAGGAAATGAACGGAGAAGAGGAAGCGAACGAAAGAGAGAAAGGCCCTCTCGCAGGACAGGAGGGAGGTGGGTCGGAAGAAGAGAGTATGCATCCATCTTCAGAAACAGTAGGAAGGTGAAAGATGGGTCACGGGAAGAAGCTAGAACATTCAAGGTAGTGGTAAGGGACGGAACAGTTGAAGTGGCAAGGCGAATGAAATGAATAATGCGATGTGTTTTATAAAGGACAGCTGGATCAGGAAACTGGATGCCACCTAATGAGGCTGGCAGATGAAGCGTGGCAGGTTTAACCCAGTGATGTGAAGACCAGATGACGGAAGTTGAGAGGCGAGTGATGGTCATCATTTGTGACACGGGCACAACCGTCGACATCCAAGAGTATTCGCATAGGGAGATAAGTTGTCGACGAACAACGGCTGCTCGTTGACGGAACGATGTGAAAGGGCGGGCCTTACTCCAGTAGGCAGCAGTCCGTTGTATCCGGGGAAGAAGAGCAGTCCAGGTGGCGGATGCAGAAGCCAAGGGCAATCCAACATACGCACCGAGGATCTTCTGTGTAGTGGCTGTCGACTGCGCACTTCAAGGAGCATCGGTGCGGGCAAGCCCAAGGCCAGCACCATAAGCCAGTACTTTTAGTGGCATTCAGCGCAGCTCCCGATATTGCAACATACTGTTGATATACAGAATACAGGCGATCAAATTGAGATACATCCCGGACGCAAAAGGTCACATCATCAGCATAGGCGGTGAAAATTATTCGATGATGACGAGTACTAGCCAATGTCGGCGGTAGGACATCCAGGAGTGATCTTTCGGGCTGCTAACAGGAAAGGCTCAAAAGCGAGAGCGAATAGCTGGCCGGAGAGCGGACATCCTTGCCGGATGCCTCACTTAAACGGAATTGGAGCGGTTAGAAATGTGGCCGCTCGAACATGGAAACTGGCGCCCTGATAAAGGGCCAAGAGTGCGGAAGAAAAGGCAGGAGGAAAGCCAAATTGTGAAAGGACAGCAGAGAGATAAAAGTGAGAAACGTTATCAAAAGCGGACTTTTGATCCAGATTGAGAAAGGCAAGAGGTTCATCAAAAGAACGAGCGAGGAAGTGAAGATGAAGGAGAAGAGAAACGTTAGTGGAAATAGTCCGACCAGGCACAATGTATGTCTGGTCAGGAGAAATAACGAAAGAGAGAACAGAATTAAGGCGACGGGATAAGAGTTTTGTATAGAACTTATAGTCAGTGTTTAGGATAGAGATAGGGCGCCAGTTTCCAAGATCCAAGAGGTCACCCTTCTTAGGAAGGAGGATGATGTGTGCCAAAGTAAAGTCGGGCGGTAACGCAGGAGAGGAAAAAGCAGACGAGAAACACGCAGACAAAAAAGGCAGAAGGCACGGTAGAAAAGCACGATAAAATGACAGAGGAAGGCCGTCAGGTCCAGGTGCGGCATGAGGATTGAGAGTAGCGAACGCCTCGCGGAGTTCGCGAAGAAAGAAAGGGGAGAGTAAAGAAGTAGATAAAGTAAAGGGGACCTGAGGAAGAGAGGAGAGAAGATGAGAAGCTAATGAGGATGAAGACTGCGTTACCGCACTGAACTTGGCGGTGAAATACTGTCTGGTGAAGGTGCATAGCTTCGATGGGTTCGAAGTGATGGAACCATCCTGGAGGCGAAGATGACGCAAAGATGTAGCAGAACGATGTTGAGATTCCAAGGCGGTTAAGTAATGGTGAGAATCAGCTGTAGGGGAGAGATGCAAGAAATGCATCCTGCAGGCTGCATCGGATGCGCGAGGAAGAAGCAAAGCGTGGAGATCTGCCAGATAGCCGGAGTATTGCGGATCATCAAGAGAAAGCATCGACAATAGAGCACGTAGATTTGCAATTTTCATATCGCTCTCATTCCGAGAGGCATGGGAGTAGCGCCGTACAAAAAGGACCAAGTCATGTTTGACACTGATCCACAGTTGCATCGCGTTGGACGTAGTATCAAGAAGGGGCTGACGACTTCGGAGGAACTCACGCACAGCAACACAAAATTGTTGATCATCCAGGAGCGAGTCCGGAAAAGTCCATACTCGGTGAATCCTTGAAGGTGAAGGCGAAACACACACCGACAGACTGACAATACTGTGGTCTGAAGCGGCGGAAGGATGATGGGCAGCAGCTGCGATCGACGGGAGAAGAGCAGTTGAAACATAAAATTTATCCAGCGGTGCTGCCGTAGTGCTGCCATGGATGGAAGAGCGCCAGGTAAAAGAGATTTCCGACGGGTGTAGATGCCGGAACGCATCAACCAATTGAAAATCATCAACTAGCTGAGAAATCTGTAATACACGTTGTCTGCGGTATTCTCCAACGGTTGAATTGCGGTCAAGGGCCGGCAACAACGTACAATTGAAATCTCCGCCGATGAGAATATATTCAGACGGTGGGATGCATGACAGCTCTGTACGGAGTGTGGAGAGAAGATCAGGTAACAGACGCTCATCACAGGGGACATATATGTTAAAAACATGATAGGTCACGTTTTCAATTCAAAAGACAACGACCTGGAGGTTGTCCACATGTAAGCACGAATCACTGGCGTCGAAATCAGAGGGAGTAGGCGGTGGTGGATCCCAAGTGCAAAGCCACCATTCCGTCCAACTCGATAAGCATGGTGAAAATCGTATGGCCAAGCCCGCCAACGAGAGAACAAAGTGGTAGCAGAGCAATTGGTCTCTTGGAGCAAGAGAAGATCTACGTGTAGAGGCGCCAAGTCCTCATACACTAAAGAATTTCTAGGAGAAGCAGAGAACCCTCTGCAGTTAAGTGTGGCCACCTTGAATCGGTAGGTCCTTCCCAGGTCGACACGCACGTGCGCTGGAATCTGTTATTTTCTTCGCTTGCTTCTTCATTCTGTCAACACTAAATTTGAGATCGGGATAGGAAAGCACAAGATTTCGAAACACAGATATCACACTAGAAACTTGGGTTAGAACAGTAGGAAGATCAAGCATATGACGTGCAACAAACTGATTAAAGAATCTAGGATGTTTATGAGAGCATAATACTTCATATATTTTATGAAGAGAAATCGGACCTACCGGTATATCCGCCTTCGCTTCAGCTAGGTATCGGAGAAAAGAATCTAGGGAAAGCACTGGGGGTGGAGTCTTAGAACCTGGAATCACAGCAGGATGTCGACTTGTTCGTGGCGAAGTACGACGTTGAGATGAGGAGCGGGAAGATGAGTCAACAGAACGACCTCTTGCAGCACCGGTGCGAGGAGGGAGCGGAGTCTGCGGAGCACTCCAGGACTCCCGTCGAGCAGGCTTGCTGGTAGTTGTAGGGTCAGAGTGAATGCCAGAAGAGTCACTAGCAGTAGGGCAGTCCATGTCAGTAACTGTACTTGGAATGTCTTCATCCGATGGAAGATGAAGGTCAGCAGTCAGGTCAGCTGGAGCAGCAAGGAACGTAGGCGGAGCAGTCGGTACCAGATGAGGAAAGTCCTCTGTCAACAATTGTGGGACAGGACGCCGTGGAGGAAGGCCCGATGGTAAAGCAGGTTGATGAAGTTCTGAAGACACCTCCTGAGAAGCGGTAGGGGTGGACGACACAGGGCTGTCACGAGTGACTTTTGGTCCCGAAGACTGAGGTACAGCAGGGCGGCGGAAGCACTCACTACGTTGATGGCCATACGCCTTACAAGTCTGACAATGAAAGGAGGTTAAAACGTCGATGCGTCGGATTTGATCTCCGCATTTTACAGTGAAGAGAGTAGGAAAAGTCTTGATATGTTCATCCGAAGAGAATACTACTCGCGCAACTCGTCGGGCACTTTCAATCGAGCGATCATCCTCGTCCTTTGGAGCAGCGGAGTGTGTGGTAATGTTACCCACAACACGACCGGATTGCATAAGAAAAGCACAAAGCATAGCATCTGTGACTTCAAGATGTACTGGGTACATCGAGACCGTTACTGGTCTCTGGGCGACAGGCTCAGGAAATAATTGGTGATCACCAACAACCAGCCCAGTCTGTAAGACAGAGGTAGCATCTGCCGCATGAAAAAAATAAACAATAACACTCGGCCCTCTGCGCGACATATGACGTATCGCTGACGGAGAGAACTTTTGTTTTAGAGCAGTTGAGTACATTTTGAGTGGTGTGTCTGGCAGCGCCTCAAAGCATACATCCAACTCAGTAGCCGTGGTGAAAGAAGTACCTGCTGGAGAATCCACTGGAATTTCGAGCACAACCTCATTACCAGAGTGACGGACATGAGGTTTTAAAGCTATTCAACAAATTGCTATTACAATAGTAATCTGACCATTCGTCCGAGACGGGTCCGGGTTGAAATCCCGATGAGGCATGTGCGTTATGTTTGTCTCTTTCTCCATTCCCTGGAACCAGTGGCCCTAAATTAGGGACGGCCGACTGACTGCTTTTAGCCCATCTAGTGGCTTGCGGTGGTCTTTAAATCCCGAGAAAAAATATTGCAAGCAATATGTGCTTCTGAGGAAGACTGAATCTTTAAGACAAGTATACCTAATATCTATGGAGGTTTAAAAGAAAGACTTTAGATGCAATACCTAATACACAATACCTAATATCTATGGATGTTTAAAAGAAAGACTTTAGATGCAATACCTAATATACAATACCTAATATCTATGGATGTTTAACAGAAAGACTTTAGATGCAATACCTAATATACAATACCTAATATCTATGGATGTTTAAAAGAAAGACTTTAGATGCAATACCTAATATACAATACCTAATATCTATGGATGTTTAAAAGAAAGACTTTAGATGCAATACCTAATATACAATACCTAATATCTATGGATGTTTAACAGAAAGACTTTAGATGCAATACCTAATATCTATGGATGTTTAAAAGAAAGACTTTAGATGCAATACCTAATATACAATACCTAATATCTATGGATGTTTAACAGAAAGACTTTAGTTGCAATACCTAATATACAATACCTAATATTTATGGAGGTTTAAAGAAAGGCTTTAGATGCAATACCTAATATACAATACCTAATATCTATGGAGGTTTAAAAGAAAGACTTTGGCAAATATTAGATGAAAAAAATTGTTGAAAATCACGTGGCCGCCGCAGTGGCGCAGTCGTCTAAGCGATGGCATCTGATCATTCGTCGGAAAGGGGTCCGGGTACGAATCCCGGTGAGGCATGGATGTTGTTTTTGTCTTACGGCACTGGCTCTCTGCCTTCCCTGGAACCAGTGACCCTAAATTAGGGACGGGCGACTGCTTATAGCCCATTTAGTTGCTCACGGTGGTCGTCAAACCTCCATAAAAAAAATGACTCGACAGATCAGTTCCACAGCTCTTCGTGATCCTTGTGTTTGTGAAACGGTTGCTCAGGCCTTATCTCGGAACCGTTGCATATGTACATCTCGGTACCGTTGCATATGTACATCTCGGTTACTTGCAAGACGCATAGAATTCGTCAATGACCAAAATGAGTCAGATTATATCTGAAATTTGATCTGAATTTAGGAGGCAAATATTTAAGAATTTTGGTTAAAAACAGAGATCTCATGTAAAATTCCAGTAAAAAGTTTACAAAAGAAAAGATGACGCAGAGTTATCGGATAGTAACGTCTGTTGAATCAAAACAACATGTGACAATATGAAATGTAATGACCATCAGTCATTTATTAGCATAGGAAACTTATAGGCATTTATTAGCATATGATAAGTAAGAATCTGTACTAGCGCCGAGTAAGTCCGATAAATCAGACTTTCGAAATCGGACTTTCAGGTGCAAAAAGAACGGTTGTAGATGGAAATATCCATTTGCACCCCTACGAGAAAACTGAATTACAGTAATAGAAGATTCGCGCAAAATTTCATTTCCTGAGAAATCTATCCAAAATAAAAGACTTGTTTTCGGTCTCACTTTTAGAAATAGAAATGTGGTCGCAAAAAGAAATAAACACTTACCCAACTGTGCATGATAAATAAATAGCACGTACAACGGCCGTTCCATAAAAACTGAGAGTAAAATCGCACAAAATGAAGAAATATAGGTACATTAAAATATATGTTATTCTTTCTCAAAGTACCTACCCTCGGATGATATGCAACGGTCCCGTCGTTCAGTCCACTTTTCAAAGCATGTGGCGAAGACATTTTGTAGAAGCTGCTTTAGTGACCCCTGTACATCTTTAATAGCGTCAGCACGTGCATTGATTGCTGCACCATGGAACTTCTCCTTCATTGTTGGAAACAACCAGAAATCGCACGGGGCGAGATCAGGACTGTAGGCAGGCTGTGGCATGATTTTAATACTGCATTTCGTAAGAAACTGTTGAACAAAAGCAGCCACATGTGGGCGGGTCTTATCATGGGGTAGGGTCCACTTCCGGTCGCTCAATCGATATGTGTCGTCACCGACGCTTCAAGACTGAAATGTAATACTCAGCATTTACAGTAATTTGTGAAAGAACAGCATGCTGGTAGACTAAATCTTTATGATCAAAGAAAATTATCATCATCACCTTCCCTGCTGATTTGGTTTGACAGACTCTTTTCGGAGGAGGCGAGCCTGTGTGTTTCCAGACACTCGTTGCGTGCTTCGTGAGGAGGTCGAAATAGTGGACCCATGTTTCATCGGCAGTTATTACTGTGTTTAGAAAGTTTGGATTCTTTGCAATCATTGGTTTCCATTCATAACATACCTGAAATCTGGCGAACAATTGTTCTCTCGTCAGGTGATGAGGTACCCATCTGGAATACACACGATGCAGCAATAATTTGTCGCGTAGAATGCGTAATGCCGACGTTTTTGAAATATTAGTTGACGCCGCTATGTCTTCACGCGTCATTCGTCGATCGTCTTGCAGGATGGCCCAAACAGTGTCAACAATACTCTTCGTAAAAACAGTTTCAGGTCGACCAGACCTAGAAGCGAGTTCTGCCGACAAACGCCCTTTTTCGAAATCATGGTGCCATCTAAAAATCGTTGACTCACCCAAATATTTACCTTTGTAAGCTTTTTTCATTGAATCAACTAGTTCTGGAGGCGTTTTACTCAAACGATAGCAAAATTTTATCGCACAACGCGTTTCACTTCTTAACTCTGGATCGCTTACCTCCATAGCTGTGTGGCGAAATGCAGACGTACCTTAAACAACTGCGCAGTAACAAAACCAGAATCGTCTGCCACCGCTAATAACCTGTTGACATGAATACTTCCTTAATTCAGATAGTCGTCTGCGTGGCTATTTTCCCCTATCGCACTGTTTCCAACTCAAAAACAATTACTCTCAGTTTTTACGGAACGGTCTTTGTATGAGGATTTAGAGTTCAGTGGTATGCTAACAAAACACATACAAAATGATTCGGCCGACCTGGTGGCGCAGTGGTAGTTGAACAGACAAGTCGCATATTTTTTCGGCTCCTGCGTAGAAGTCAACGTTCGTTAGTTTACTTGTTCTTTTTGCGGTATTTCGTCGTTTTGTGTTTTGGTTGCAGTGTTTCGTACCCTCGCTTCACGAGCAGTGAGGCTGAGTGCCGAGCGGGTGCTCATTTTTTGTTTTTGTTTTTTTCATTTTCGTGTGTCGTCAGTTACGACGCATGAGTTTTGGTGGGCCAGTGGTCGAGAATGTCCACTACCACTGTGAATAAGTCACCGTCGTCTACAGCTGCTTCGTCGATTGCTGATATGTCTTCGCTTCTTAGTTCTGTGCCTTCTTCGGGGAATGTTGCGTCGACTAGTGCTGCTGGACTTCCAGAAACTGTGCTTCTGGCCACCCGTGTGCCGGCTGCGTCTAATATTCCTGGTTCCGCTAGTTCTACTTCAACGTCGTTCGCACAAGCTGTGGGAAGTACCTCATATATTTCTAGTGATTCAGCACCACATTTCAAACGTGTAGCTTCGGCGTTGAAAATTATTCTTCCAAGTGATTCGCCGCAAGGTAAGCAGTTGTCGTCTGCCTTATTATTAAGTGTTTTCATTCCTGCTTTGCGTGACACCCCCTCCCCCAGTATCTGCATGCTGTGTCGAAGGTCGTTCCAGCCGAAAGCATTGTGTCCATTATTCGCTTGGGTGGAGGGTGGTTGTTCACTTCACCCACCAGCAAAGCAGTAGATTTAATTATATTTCATATGGTTGATATTGGGTCCTTTCATCTACAACCTGTCGCTGCAGCCCAAAGACCAGTTACGGTGACCCTCTCTCCTGTACCAACGGCTGTTCCTGATTCTCTGTTGATTGATGCCCTCAACACGATGGGTCGTGTTGTGGGAGTGACCAAGATTCTTCCAGCTACAGCCCGTGATTCCCCCCTGAAACATGTGCAGGGTGGGCGCCGCCAGTACCGAGTTATTTTTCCAACTTCTCAGTCAATTGCGGAACGCCCTGCAACTCTGGAATTAGTCACTGATACCCGGACGTACATTTTTAATCTTTTTGCAGGGGTTCAGTGCTTCCGCTGTAAAGGGGAAGGTCATCTCGCTTCTGCTTTTCTGCTTGTCCTCATGCTACTCCTGTTGCTAGATCTGATTCTTCATTAGCTACTACAGTTCAGGTGGCCGCTGCCCCTGCGGATGTTGTGCAGGCCGCTGAGGCACCTGCTCACATTCTACCTTCATCAATTTTGCCTGTTGTTTCTCCAGTCGTTCCTTCCCTCCCGGTTCCTGTCGTCGTACTGGATGGTTTGGAGCCCTCCAATGAGGATTTTCCATCGCTGGAAGTGTCTGCACCTAAATCACAACGTAAACGCCCCAGCTCACCTGGTGTTTCTACTCGCTCTTCTCGTTCGTCTCAACGTCTTCGGTCCAAGAAACCAGCCCATTCTACCTCGGGTTCACCTAGCCATCATGAGCCAAATTCTGAATTGCTAGTTTCGAACCGATTCGCATGTCTCCAGGATGATGATGTTATGGACACGGTTGCCCCTGATCCTGATGACACTGCAATGGTTGACTCTGACGATGATTCTCCTTCTCCTACACTTCTTGACATTTCTACTATATGTTTGAAGAACTTGCGGTGCCTTTGCACCCTCTTACCTTAACTGATCTGTATGCATTGACCACTCGCCCGCGTAAGGCGAAGTTGATCACACTGCCTTGCATTAAGAGTAAGCTTCACTTGCTGCCTGAAATGATTGCACAGCTAAACCAGTTCCATGCATTTATAACTAATGTTACTTTTCCTGGCGGGACTGAGCAATATGCTCGCCGTCTGGGATACTTACTCAAGATTTTGAGGGCTGAACTGGAAGGCTGGATGCAACCTACCAGTGATGTCCTTGTTAACACTACTTAGCTTTAATTGTAGAGGGCTTGCGTCTTCTGCGACGAATGCTTTGGTTTACGAGGACGTTCGTTACCTGGGGGCTAATATCCTCCTTCTCCAGGAGACGAACTGTTCCTTGGATGCCGGGTGTTCCCGCTGGAGACGCTGGCCGTACATTTTTTATCATAATTACCGGACCCATCTCAGGTCTGGTACCGCTATAGCGTTTCATGTGCGTTTTCATTCTTCCCTTTCTGATCTTGTTGAGTCACAGAGTCTGCTGGGTTCTTTTCAACATATTTCTTTTTGTTTTTGTTCTAAACGTATTCATGTTTTCAATATCCATATTCCGCAATCTGCTACGGATGCAGAAACTCTCCTCCAACATCTTTCTTCTATCCTTTCGACCCTCCATCCAAATGATACAGTCATTGTTGCAAGCGATTTCAATTGCACTTTGCAACCCGATTTTGACCGAGATGGTTCAACCGAAAGCCGTTCCGACCTTGTTTCCAATCTCACTCAACTCGTTGTTAATTTTGATTTGATTGATGCATTCCGTTCCCTCCATCCCCGGTCTAAGGAATTTTCCTGGTTCCCCCGGCTGCTTCACGCTGTGTCGCAGCACGCCTAGATAGATTCTATGTTTCCAGTTTTCTCCATTCCTCTCTAGTTGAAATTACTCATCATCCTTCCGTTTCGTCAGATCATCGTCCCGTTCTTTTAAAACTTTTTTTGCATTCTTCCTCTGTTCCCCTTTCCCCAGTCTGGTCGCTCGACGATTCAGTTTTAACTGATCCTGTTTTCTGTGCTGAAATTCGCTCTATGATCTCGTCTTCTGTGCAACAACTTTCTTCGTCTGACGACCCAGTGGCTCTGTGGCTTTCCACGAAAATTTCGATTATTTCTTTTGCACGTCAGTTTTCTTTCTCTTCCCGTACTTCTCGCTTTCAAGATATTGATGTTCTCCGTCGTAAATTGCAGACTATTTCTCCTTCTGATCCTACTTTTCCCGTGTTTCAAGCTCAACTTCGTCGTATTCTGTTTACTTTTGCTTCAACAGCCATTACTCGTCTGAAATTCACTCACTTGCGGTTTCACGACGACCCCTTTTCTAGTTTGAAGTCCCTTGAGGAGTATCATGTTAAAAGCAACACAATTTCCTTTCTTTCACTACCTGACGGATCTACAGTTACCGACCCTTATCGTATCTGTGAACTTCCTTTTTCCCATTATTCGGATCGTTTTCAACACCGACTCCTTTCTCCTGCAGATACCTCCCCTCTTCTTCATGTCCTCCTTCAGGTTCCACATTGTTTTTTTTATTCTCTTGTTTCTCCTATATCTCCTTCTGAAGTCCGCTCTGCAATTTCCAGTCTGAATGACCGTTCTTCCCCTGGCGCGGACGGTCTTCCGCTCTCATTTTATAAGAAGTTTCTTCCTTCTCTCCTCCCGCTTCTGGTTGCTTGTTTTAATGCCGTTTTTACTTCTTCAAATTTTCCAGTCTTCTGATTTCACTTTTGCTCTTCTCCGTCTCATCCCCAAAACCGGAAACCTTGGTCTTTTTTCTAACTGGCGTCCTATCTCTATTCTTAATACTGACTACAAAACCTTTGCTAAAATTCTCGCTTTTCGCCTCAATCCCGTCTTGCAGCATTTAATCCCCCCGCTCAAACTTACACTATTCCCTCCCGTTCGATTACTACCAACATTTCCACCATTCGCAACTTATATTTTCTTGCTTCCCAACTTTCCGAACCACTCGCAATTTTTAATATTGATCAGAAACAAGCTTTTGACTCCATTAATCACTCTTATCTCTTTGCTGTTCTTCGTCATTTTTGGCTTTCCTACTCTTTTCTGTCAAGCTCTTATTAATCTTTACTCTCACTCTTCTTTCCGTATTCGCACTTCCACATTCATGACAGCTACCATCCCCTTTGACAACGGGATCCGGCAGGGTTGTCCCCTTTCGGGTCAACTTTTTCGCTTGCATTTGAACCTCTCTTAATTTGTCTGCGTTCTCGTTTGTTTTCTGTGATTCCTCGCAGTATTGCTCCTACTCGTCACCACCGCATAGTGTTGTCTGCATATGCTGATGACCTCACTCTCTTTCTTCGCACTGAACGTTCTTTCGGTGTTGTCCTTTCTGCTTATCGTGAGTATGCTTCAATTCCCGGTTCCGAACTTAATATGTCTAAATCTGTCGGTCTGTGGGCCGGATCGTGGGTGGCACACGGTGATCGCCCTTGGGGTGCCCGTTGGTCATCCTCGGTCATTAAACTTCTTGGTGTGTACGTTGGAAATCCCGTGGCTGTGCCTGATGCCACATGGATTCCTTTGGTTCGGCAGCTCAATCGCCGTCTTGCTCCTTTTGCCGGTTCAAACCTTTTTTGTCCTTTTTTAGCAGAGCACATCTGGTTTCTTCCTTTCTTCTTCCCATTTTGACACATTCGTGGTTCGCTTATTTTCCCTCGCCCATTTTTATCCAATCCGCTCAACGTTTGATTACTGATTTCATCTGGAATAAAGTTCACTGGGTTCATCGTTCTACTCTCGTCCTTCCTCTGTCCTTTGGAGGTCTTGCCCTCCCAGATCTTTTTCAAAAATCTAATGCTATTCATCTTCAGACCTTTCTCCGTTCTTTTTCTCATCCTCAGATTTCATCGCTTACTATTGTTGATACTTTACTTTTCCCTCGCTGTCCGTTTCTCACTCTCGCTACTTTCCCTCATTCCAGATCACTTTCCCGATACTTGTCGCACCGTCTTTTCCCTCTGGCATTCATTATGTCCCGTCCGTCTCCCACCTACCTCAACTAATGATCTGCTTGCGGAACCTCTCTCTTTTACTCTTCTGCACTCCGTTCTCCCTCTTCACCGTACTTGTGCTTCTCCACCTGGTTCGCCAGTGGCGTGGTACAGGTATCCCAACTTGTACATGCTTCTCTCCGCTGGAAGTCTCTTTCCCAAATCGACCCCCCTCTTGCTGACACTCCCTTACATCGCACCCAACTCCGGTTGCTTCATTTTCAGCTTCAACGCCTTTACCCGTCCCTCGTGAATTCTTTTGGGTTAATTGTTTCTTCTTCGGCGTCCCCTTGCCTTCCTTTTCTGGTTTATTTGAATGATGTTCCCTTTCTGGTGCATCAAGTTACTGCAAAACTCTTGTACCGCCACTTTCTTACTTATTTTCGAGCACCTCTCGCTATTCCTTTTGTGCCTCCTGATGAAACCTCTCAGACATGGGTCATTTCACACATTTCTCTGGCTTCCCCAAAAGCAACTGATATTCATTGGCTACATCTTCATCGCCGCTTGCTCACACCGCGAACTCTTCATCGTTTTGGTCGCCTGTCTTCTCCCTTGTGTTTTTTCTGTTCAACGCTCGGGGATGTTCATCACGCATATGACTCCTGTTTAGTTTTACAGCCTCTTTTTCATTGATTTTTGCTCTTCTCTCCAAGGTCTGTCCTTCCTTTCACTCTGTTTCACATTACTATTTTCTTCGCCGTCATCATCCTTCCGCTGCTGTTCACAATCCAGTTTGCGCGTTTTTAATTTTGCAGGCCAAACTGACTATTTATTTATACTATCATACCAGTGTTGATCAGCCTGCTCTTCGTCGATATCATCCTGCGAGAGTTTTTCTGTGCCGTAGGTTTCATTCCTCGATCGAGTCCGTCATCCAACTTGAGTACGAGGTAGCTCTGGCCCGGCAGGCAGTTCCTGCTTTCTTCTCGATCTGGTCCCCCCACCTCCCTGGTTTCCGGTTGAGCATGGGTTGATTCAATTCGTTTGATCAGTTGTTTTTTCTTGTTTTTGTTATGGTGTACTGGTTTCTTCACTTTGTTTGTTTTTGCTTTTCCGGGTTGTTGTCTTGTTCTGTTTTTGATTGAGCTGCAGGTTTTTTTTGCCTTGTATTCATTCTTTTCTTCTAATCCTGTTGTTTTTCCTTTTTTTTACCGTTTTCCTTTTCTTGTTTTTATGATGACCCTTTGGTAATGTTGTACTGTTTTGCTTCCTTGAGATTCCGGTCTTTTTGTTGTTTTTTCCTCTGTGCTTTGTTAGCTCATTCTACTGGTCCGTATATTCTTTCTTGGATAGTGCTTTTCTATACTTTTCCTCTTACTAGCGGCCTCTGCCTCTTTGTCTGAATTTTCTTGTCGTTTTGCGCTGTGATTGGATGTTTTACAGCTAGTTGCTTTGACTTTTTTTCTGTCCGGAGTCCGTGGGCATTTGTGTTCCTGTGTTCTGTGTGTATTTTTTTTTCTGGTTCTTGGTGGTGCTGTGCAATCGGTTATTGTTTTTTGTGTCGGTATTTTTGTTGAGTTGTTTGTCTATGTATTATTGTGTGCTTGCTTTCTATGTTTTCGTCGGCCACAGTTGTTGGTCGACGCATTTCTTGTTGTGGTGTTTTGTTGTACTGGTTGGCCACCAATTGTTTGTGTTCACTGTTATTGTTTGGTATTAGTGTGATGCTTGTTGGGTGTTGTTGTTTTCCTTTGGGCTAGTCTGTGTTGTCTAGTTTTGCAAAATTTTTTTGGCGTGTTGTGTTTCTTTTGTGCTTGTTTGTTTGTTGTTGTTCCTGATCTTCTTTTTTGTACTGTGTTTCCTTAATGTGGTATTACCGTGTTTTTGTAATTGCTCTTGCTTTTTGCACGTGTTGTGTTTAGTTGTTCGGATGGCGGCTGTCCTACTCGCTCTGCTCCTGTGTGAGTTTTTTTAATACTGTGATTGTATTTTACCTATACTGCTAATGTGATAATCTTGTTTTTTACTTGTTTGTGCATGTTCTACTTTCGTGTTTCAGTTGGCTCCGCAGTTTAGGGAGCCTTTTTTTCTCATGCCTTGTGTTTCATGTTCACTTGTTTGTCTATTGGGTTACGTTGACCCAAGGAGTTGGTCAACGCTCTATTTGCCTTGTACTTGTTTTTACTGTGCCTCTTGTGTTTTTTTTTCTTGACTGTATGTGACTACATGTGTAGTGAAGTAGTCAGTTGAGGCATTTTTGTCTTTGATTATGTTTTAAGTGCACTTTTTGTGTTTTCGTTTTTGTGTTTCTTTGCACTCAAGCTCGGGTTCTTCGTCTTGCTTCGTGCTTCTCCTGTCCGGGCTTTTCCTGTAATATTGTATTTTTTCTCGGCACAGCTTTCTGTTGCCATGCACGACTGGACGTACTTTGTGTTGTTTTCAATGTGTTATGATGCTATGCGATCTTGTTTCCGCGTGATTCTCTCTATAGCGCCACGTCGGCTTGTGGGGTTTGTCAACGCGCGTCTTCTTGTTTTGAGTATGAAATTTGAATTGAGTGCGATCTTTTTTGTGAACCTCGTGTGCCTGTTTGGCTACATTTATTTTGTGTGATGCAGCGGTTTTTTCCCTTATTATCATGTATTCTTCTGTACAGTGTTCCTCCTGACTTACATGCGTCACTTCGTATTTCGTTTTTAGTTATAGCGGTTGGTTAACACCCCTCTTTATGTGCACGGTTTCTTTTTTGTTTTTTATGTTCTTCTTGTACTAATGTTTTGGCCGCTGCTGCATGTTTTCAGAAAGTACAGTTTTGTTTCTCCTGTCGCTGTCTTGCAGTGTCAGTCAATTTGTGTTGTGTTGTATTGTTGTTGTGTTTCTTACCTGTCACCTTTGTGTTCGCGCTGCTATGTACTAGTTTTTGGAATGTGTTTTTCTTCCCTCACTCTGGGGTTTGGGTTTTGTAATGTGTGTGTTTTTCGTTTTTGTTTTCTGTGTTCCTTTTTTGTCTGTATATATTTTAATCTTGTTCTGATGTTACCAGTTTTCTTCCCTCCTTTCTTTTGTGTTGAGACTTCTTGGCCTCGTCTCTTTTAATACAGTCGCATGTGACTGAAGCGTATCACATGCACCTTGCTTTTAGACTAATAAAGGTTTATTTTGAAGGCAGTGGTCTAAGCGATGGCTTCTGATCATTCGTCCGAAAAGGGTCCGGGTTCGAATCCCGGTGTGGCATGCATGTTTTGTTTGTCTTACGGCATTGGCTTTCTCCCTTCCCTGGAACCAGTGGCCCTAAATTAGGGACAGGAGACTGCTTATAGCCCTTTGAGTTGCTCACGGTGATCGTTAAACCTCCAATAAAAAAAAATGATTCGATTCTGACTGGGACAACTCGAGGATTCTGGCGTCAGCAAGTTAAGACGTTCATTATATTTATCTGAAAGATTACATATCATTAAATTTGGTAATTCATGCGGCAATATAAGTCTTTCTAGTTTTGTTCCACAACCCTGGAAACTATTCATCGAATCTGTGTTTCACACAGCAAAAGTAGAACATCCGTCATAATTTTTCTTGTACCTGGGAATTTCCACTGCCTACTTTAGGCAACGAAGACTTATGTGACTATTGCATCATGGAATTGTTTCTCAGTGTATTTATTTCTTGCTAGCTCTGTATACTGTGTCACTAGGCCTGATGATAAGGCCGAACGCTGCCTCGAAAGATCTTGCTTTAAGTATTTTAACCCACCTGTGTTTTAATTGTAACTAAAGTATTTTTAACTTTGCAATTTGAACCGGGTGAGTTTGCCATATCGTACTTAGACAGCTTAATTCTACTTCCTCCTACTATGTAGTACAAAATACTACGTACGTTTACTCTTCACCTGAGAGAGGAACATCGTTTTTAATAATTTCTTTGCGTGTATTGTCGTGGTTTTGCGTTTCTTCTACTAGCAATTATTTTTTAGAAGAGACAGAATAAAACATTAAGCGACCAATTCTTCCAAACCCTCACCGCCAACTTTACCATGGATGTTCACTTCACGCCAACGATTAACACCATCGGCCAATAAAGTTTTTCCAAAAGTTAACATTGTCAGCAGCTAGGTTTCCCTGAAAAGAAACTGATATATTGGGTTATCGCAAAAGTCCTGGCGTATTTTGGCACCCGATGACGGTTGGACGGTTTTGGAAGTACTAGAGGAATGCGCAGCTCTGTTATCGCTATGGCGTTCGACAGGTGCCAGTTCTAGCTGCAGTCTAAAAAGAATAGTGAGAGATTTGGTTGATTTGCGGAGATATGACATCAAGTTGAAGATGGAAGACCAAACTGTGCATTTTCACCATATTTTACTGTTTTACTTCCGTAAAGGGAAGAACGCGCGTCAAGCTTGCGAAAAGTTGCGTAAAGTGTACGGTGATAATGCTCTACAAGAACGTCAGTGCCAGCGGTGGTTCGCAAAATTGCGTGCTGGTGATTTTGACCTCAGCGATGCTCCTCGGTCCGGGAGGCCTACCGAGGTTGATGACTACCAAATCAAGGCATTGATCGAGTCAAACCCAAGTTACACGTCACGAGAGATTGCAGACACATTGCACATCCATCATTCAAGCATTCACGACCACCTGAAGAAGCTGGGATACGTAAGCAAGCTCAATGTGTGGGTTCCTCATGAACTCAAAGAAGCTCAATTGACGGCGCGTATAAACATCTGCGATATGCTCATTAAACGTGAGGAAAACGATCCTTTTTTGAAGCGACTGATAACTGGTGACAAAACGTGGATTGTGTACAACAATGTGCTGCGCAAACGGTCTTGGTCCCGACGTGCTGTTTCGCCTCAAACGACATCCAAAACAGACATTCATCAGCGGAAGATTCTGGTCTCAGTGTGGTGCGATTTTAAAGGTGTCGTGTTTTTCGAGCTCCTATCACGGAGCTAAACAATCAATTCGAATGTGTACTGTCGGCAGTTGGACAGTTTGAACGAATCCATCATCCAGAAACGCCCAGAGCTCGTTCATCGTAAAGGTGTTGCGTTCCATCACGACAACGCCAGACCACACACAAATTTGATCACACGCCCAGCACACTCGCCTGACTTTGCGCCGTCAGACTTCCACTTTTTTCACTCTCTTCGACAGTCCTTATGTGGTATAACGTTTAATTCAGATCAGGCTGTAAATCAGCTCCTTGTGTAGTTTTTCGCCACGAAAGACAGGTCCTTCTATGAACGAGGCATTCTGCAGCTCACTGAAAGATAGCAAAAGGTTATCGAACAAAACGGGCATTATATCATTGATTGATCTTTGTTCTTTCTATCAATAAATGACCTTTGCAAAACATGGCTAAAATACGTAATGACTTTTCTGACAACCCAATAGTACGCTGCAGGATTTTTGGTATGTTTCCAGTACGCTGCATTTGAATCTACCAAATATTAGCAAGAAACTGCAAATGGGTTTACCATTGGAATGGACATTGAAAGCTGAAGACGAGGTTGCCAATGAAATGCATGTATAACTGGAATTGTTAACAGAATGTGAAAGTACAAAACAGCACAAGGGTACCGACGATAGAGGTACGGTGCTGCAAATAAGCTAACGAATGCGCTGCAGATAGAAACCTTATTGACGGATACCTTGGAGATTTTTTTTTTTTGATTCACGGTTTTACGACCACTGTGAGCAACTCAATGGGCTGTAAGCAGTCGCCCGTCCCTAAATTAGGGCCATTGGTTCCAGGGAAGGGAGAAAACCAATGCCAGAAGACAAACACAAGACCCATGCATCACCGGGACTTGAACCCGGACCCTTCTCGGACGAATGGTCATAAGCCATCACTTAGGCCATTGCGCCACCGGAGGGGGGGGGGGGAGAGGAGGCACATGTATATTACAAGTTGAATGCTAAAGTAATTATTTACGGCTCAGTAGCAAACTAACGCTCATGTTTGTTTCGATGTCTAACGACCATCCCGGGTAATTCTTATGGCGATACACAGTCACTTCTCCCAAATTTAGGGCACCTGGTTCCAGGTCTGAAGTATCAAAAAGCACACCACCCATGCTTCATCCGGAACTCGAACGCTTGCTCAACTCGAACGAATGGTCAGAATCCAGTGCCTCAGACCACTCAACCACCTGGGCAGAAAACTAACGTAGTATCCAAATACACTGTTAGCCACCCAAAATGCAACACCAAGAAGAAAGCATCCGATTAACCTGAAATTCGCAGCATGCGTGGCCCGCGAGAGGACATGTAAACGATTAGCATTGCAGGGCATATGCAATTCATATGTGCCCGGCCCGCCACCGAGATGCACCATAAGAAGGGTGCACAGAAGGCGGTATGTAAGTAGTGGAAGTGTGTTGTGCTGCCGGACCTGTGCGTGGGAAGCTTCCTGATGCCTCGTCGCAGAATACGGCAGTCATTCCAGCACGTTTCGGAGTTCGACAGAGGACGAATAGTGGCTTATCGCGACAGAGGTTTATCGTACCGAGACATCGGCTCCCGTGTGGGACGACATCCAGCCACAGTGAGGCGACTTTAGATTCAGTGGGTGCAGGAGGGACGGACGAACCAACGTGAGTGATTGCCGCAGCCACGGCAAACCACCGTACAAGAGGACCAGCATGTTGTGCGGCGGGCAGTGACGGCTCGCATCGCCACATCACGAACGTTAGCGCAGGAATTGGGGTGTGTTACGCAACAACCTGTGTCAGCACGTACCGTTCGACGTCGTCTGCAGGAGCGGGGACTTGTCGCACGGCACCAGTTGCTCCGATTACCATTGACGTTACACCACCGGCGAGTGCGGCGGTAATGGGCCGTTGAACGCCGCACCTGGACAACGGAATGGCACGTCATTGTCTTCTCCGACGAATCCCGCTTCTGCCTGCAACACCACGATGGTCGGATCCGCGTGTGGCGGCACCGCGGTGAGAGACTGTATGACGCCTGCATTATGCATCACCATACCGGTCCGTCTTCTGGCGTTATGGTTCGAAGCGCAATTGGATATGACACCCGCACCCCTCTGGTACGCATCGCCGGTACACTCAACAGCCACCGGTACATCTCCGACGTTTTTGGAGCCTGTATTCCTCACTTACCTGCAGGACCTGCCAGCGGCCACGTTTCAACAGGACAATGCGTGCCCGCACGTAGCACGCATCGTGCAACTATTATTCACTGCCCACCAGGTGTCACTGCTGCCGTGGTCCGCCTGCTCTCTCGATATGTCGCCCATCGAAAACGTCTGGTCGCTGATCGGCAACCGAGTGGCCTGGCAAGCACCACCCGCGGCTACGCCTGATGAACTGTGGAAACGTGTGGAAGCAGCCTGGACCGACATACCCCAAGCCTACATTTCGTTTGATGCCGCGGCGTGTAGCGTCCGTTATTGCCAGCCATGGGGGCCACACGAACTATTGATGTCTGCGTGTTCCGTAAGTCGCACGGGCCTGTAAGCTCAATCGTTTCATCTTTGTATCTGTTGTTATGTGCCCAGTAAATCTGGCTTTGCTATCTCGTGTCCTTCTTGGTGTTGCATTTTGGGTGGCCAGCAGTGCAGTTGATAAATCTGCCAGTACAGCTAAGTACGGCTGTATACTTGGTATTTTTTTGTTTGGAGTCTCCGAAAGGAAGGTTGACAGGCAGCAAAGGCAATGGCCTAAGATAGTGACAGTTAGCAGATGGCCGACTATATCAGTTTGCGCTACTCACCAGAAAGTATTTCAAATGAGAAATTACATTGCGCAATATAGAAATTGCAACATCAGGAAGTATTGTCGGAGTGCCATACAAATTACTGGGTATGTGTCTGCAGGTGGGTTATGTAAATTATTACAGCTGCTAACCAATCACGTGATAGGTGAATGAGATAAAAAAACGTCTAGGAGTAGTTAAATTTGGTCTTCCTTACCTGAGCGTGGGGACAACTTCATCAGAGTGATTTCGATGGCGAAGGCACGTGTAAGGAGTGAGAATGCCTACGCTACATCGGGAATCCTACGATCACACGGACACTTATCAGAGGATTGACCATAAGGGCACGCACGACTGGTTGGTCCGTCCATCGCATCGCGGCGTAAAGGCATGGGGATGTAACAACGGTCGACTGAATGTGGCGACAGTGGTTGGAGGAAGCTGATGTGCGAGAAACTCTTCCGCTGTGGATTATTGCCATCGTGGAACTAGTGCACGTAGGCAGACTTCCGAATGCCTTCATCACTGCATTCGTCAGAAAGCTGTAGCAGTCCGATAATCCACAGCGGACGACTTTCAAAGAGCTGTAGAGATAGCTATCGACATCACCGTATCGACAGAGACTATATATCGCAGATTGGCTGAGGCAGGTTTGCACTCTCACCAGCTATTACGACGACTGCTATTCACGGAGGAAAATCATCTCACAAGGTTGCAGTGGTGCTATACCAGACAAGCATGGCGGGATGAATGGAACCATGTGTAATTCGGTGAAAACTTCCACTTCTAAGAGCCTGCGACTACCACCTGAGAGTCATGAGACGACGTGATCCCCGGGGTGTTATTTCTGCCATACGTAAGTGTCGTACAGCTCCTCAGGCTGGTGGTTTGTGGAGCTATCAGTTTCAGCATCTGTTCACCGCTGGTACGCACAGTAGGTAGAATGACAGAACGACGACACGTCGATGAGGTACTGAAGCCCGTTTTGTAGCCGTATCTCCGTGGTATCCTTGATTCTCAGTTTTAACAAGATAATACCAGCTGGCACACTGCCAATACCAGCAGAGAGTGCCTACGAGGTGTCCAGGTGCTACCCTGGCCAGCGTGGTTCTCACACTTCTTCCCAACAGAGAACGCGTGGAGCATCATTATCAGAGGACTTAATGCATCTGCACTACATCCTAACGATGTCACTGAATTGTGAACTCAGGTCAACTACGCATGATCAGCGATACCACTCAGGAACTTTTCTCTCGATGCCACGGTGTGTTGTCAAATGTGTAAGCCCAGGATGGTGGTCATACGACTTACTGACTGAAACCACATTATACTGTCTTCTCGACTCATCGCATTCATGTAATCCCTCAGACACTAAGTCACTTCTGTCCTACTGACTTGTTTACATGTTTGGCAAGTTTCTACTAGTTTCGTGCATTCCTTTATGGTGTAACATTCTCTATGATGAGCGCTGTAATTCAACAATAGGTAAAATTGTTACACATGCAATCTGCACTGTTAACTATAGACAACTTCTTCCAATTTGAAAACAAAACCTCGAAACCTCTTCTAATTTGTATTCACCATAAATGTAGGAGCGGCAATCAAGACCTTCAGATATTCATGCTTGGAAATGAGCACATTGAAGTGACTATCCTTCGTTAAAGATTATGAATAATTTTCTCAGTGTTAAGAACATTCCTTTCCTTTGGTTCTGTTCCCGTTTTGCTCTCTTCTACCTCTCTTGCTCTTTTGTCACTCTCCTTACACCCTCTCTTGATCTTACTTCATTTTAACTTTCATTCCCTTCTCTTGCTGCATCTTACTCTTTTCCATTTTGCCCTCTCTCTCTCTCTCTCTCTCTCTCTCTCTTGTGCTTTTCGTCTTTTCTTTCTGCCATCTGTTGTTTCCCTATTTTTACCTTATTTTTTCTGAATTTTCTACCAGCTTTTGCAGTCACTCACTCCCAACTATTAACCTATCTACTAAGAAGATTGCATCTTCTCTAAGAATTAGGGATATACCCTTTCCTAACAACCGACTATTTATTGTCCCGTTCCCAATTATTAGTGCCACCTCCAAATTTGCATTCAGATAACTTAATGCTATCGACTAGGCACATTCTTTCAGTTGCAACAACTCGTGGACTGTTCGTATTGCCTTTCTCCTGTACAACTCGTAGACAGTTCTCCTGTACAGTTCGTGTACTACTCATATTGCATTTATTCTGTAAAACTCGTGGACTGCTCTCCTGTACAGCTCGTGAACTGTTCATATTGCATTTCTCCTGTACAATTCGTAGACTGTTGATATTACCTTTCTCCTGTACAACTCGTGGACTGCTCATTTTGCCTTTCTCCTGTCAACTCGTGGACTGCTCATATTGCCTTTCTCCTATTAACATCATCGGCTCTAAACGATACCTTTCTAAAATGGACGCAAATGACTACTCATACTTTTTTTTTTCACAAACATTAACAGACTCTTCCTTCTTTGCAAAACTTTCCCAACATTAACAACTTTCATGACTCAGTTGTCTCTCTGACTTTACTTCTAAGTAAATCAGCAGCCTGCTTGCCCAGGGGCGGCGGAAAGTGAAGTTCGTTGACCGGGCTCGAAATTTCGAATGTTGGTGTACCCCCTCCCTTCCTGCTTCCCGGAACAAACAGGACAAAAACAATGCCTATAGAGCTTTGTTGGGGATTACGACCACCCGACCACTTACGTAGAGGAACTTTCTAAGGCACATCACAACAATTGCACATATGCCCAATAAAACAAAATAAAAATAAAAATCTTGGCTGAAACTGTTGACCGGGCCCGGGCCCTGGCGGCCCGAACGTTTCCGCCGCCCCTGTGATTGCCTGTTAACCTCTCATCTATAAATTCTGTCTGCAACACAGTTATATTTTTTCAATGTAATTTCCCACCATTAATTCTGTTCTGTTTTCCAACAGTGAATCCAATTGCAAAACAATAGCTTCCAAACTTTCAAAATTAATTCAATCATAAGACTTAGTGCTTATATATCCTCCCCTCCAGCAACTAGTGCTTTTAAATCTCAGGATTCTTTTAACTCCCAAGTATTTACCCGGGCTGTTTTGCTTGATTTTTGTTGTTGTTGTTTTATTTCTATGATGTTTAACGACCACCGTCAGAAACTCAATGGGATACACACAGTGGCCCGTCTTTTATTTAGGGCTACTGGTTCCAGGAAAGGGAAAGAGACAGTTCCCTCCGACAAACACACCGTCCATGCGTCCTCCTATCTCTGTAGAATAATTAGAAGCTTTCTCCTCGTACCACTCAACCGCCAGAGCAGCTTACCCAGGCTTTAACATCAGCATCAATTAACTTTTCGCAACTTTCTTTTGTTCTCCTCAGAGTTTAAAACCTCCTTGAAAGTCTAAGGTTTTAAGGATTTTCCCGCTTCTAATTTATCATCACTGTTTGCTGGGTATAAATGGAACCAGCGCCGTAAAACCCAAACACCACCCATGTCTTCTCTGGCATTCGAACTCAGACGATTAACCAAAGGCTGACTCGTCAACTGGGAGAGGCACCCATAACTAACTCTTCTGTTACTGTATCCAGATACCAGGAGAGTCTCTAAAATGACATCGGCGTCACTAGCTCTAAGTTTAGAGAAAAACCAGACTTGCGTAGAAAGAACCGATTTGAGGACTTGAAATGTTTATTGCGAATTCTAAATGATGACAACTGGGACAAGTCTTTTGCTAGAAGGATGGGCAAACTACGGCCTGACGGTGGGTTCAATCCGGCCCGCGGGACAAATAATTTAAAATTATTGCTTTTAAATTATGTAGTTATGCTTATGTTTATGTTGTATATATACTGCTGACCACCAATAATGCAACACCAAGAAGGAAGCATCCGATTGACCTCATATTCGCAGCATACGTCGCCTGCGAGAGGACATGCAAACGATTAGCATTCCAAGGCATATGCAAATCATGTGCGCCCGGCACGCCACCGACAATCACTATAAGAATTGTGCACAGAAGGCAGAGTGTAAGTAGTGGAAGTGTGTTGTGCTGCCGGACCTGTACGCGAGAAGCTTCCTGATGCCTCGTCGCAGAATACGGCAGTCATTCCAGCACGTTTCGGAGTTCGACCGAGGACGAATAGTGGCTTATCGCGACAGCGGTTTATCGTACCGAGACATCGGCGCCCATGTGGGACGACATCCAGCCACAGTGAGGCGAGTATGGGTTTGGTGGGTGCAGGATGGACGGATAGACCGACTTGAGTGATTGCCGCAGCCACGGCACACCACCGTACGACAGAGGGTGTGTTGCGCAACAGCCTCTGTCAGCACGTACCGTTCGTCGTCGACTGCGGGAGCGAGAACTTGTCGCACGGCGCCCATTGCTCCGATTACCTTTGACGTTACCCCACCGGCGAGTGCGGCAGCAGTGATCCGTTGAACGCCGCACCTGGACAACGGAATGGCACGTCATTGTCTTCTCCGACGAATCCCGCTTCTGCCTGCAACACCACGATGGTCGGATCCGCGTGTGGCGTCACCGCGGCGAGAGACTGTATGACGCCTGCATTATGCATCACCATACCGGTCCGTCGCCTGGCGTCATGGTTCGAAGTGCAATTGGATATGACACCCGCACCCCTCTGGTACGCATTGCCGGTACACTCAACATCCACCGCTACATCTTCGACGTTTTTGGAGCCTGTAGTCCTCCCTTACCTGCAGGACCTGCCAGCGGCCACGTTTCAACAGGAAATGCCCGCCCGCACGTGGCACGTATCGTGCAACAATTCTTCACGGCCCACCAGGTGTCACTGTTGCCGTGGTCCGCCTGCTCTCTCGATATGTCGCCCATCGAACACGTCTGGTCGCTGATCGGCAACCGAGTGGCCCAGCAAGCATAAACTGTGGCTACGCCTGATGAACTGTGGCAACGTTTGGAAGCAGCCTGGACCGACATACCCCAAGCCCACATCCAAAGCCTCTTTCTTTCGATGCCTCGGTGTGTAGCGGTCGTTATTGCCAGCCATGAAGGCCACACGCACTATTAATGTCTGCGTGTTCCGCAAGTCGTACGGGCCTGTAAGCTCAATCGTTTCATCTCTGTATCTGTTGTGATGTGTCCAGTAAATCTGGCTTTGCTATCTCGTGTCCTTCTTGGTGTTGCATTTTGGGTGGCCAGCAGTGTAGTTAGGGAAAGAAGCCATTTTTATTAGTTGTAGAGTTGCGTATCGAATATACACTGGCGTGCAAAAATTAAGGACGAGACGGTTTTTCGAATGTAACGCCGTGCAGAAGTGCTCCACATTGACTCAATTCATTCCATAAGATCCCGAAGATGTAAGAATTTGGGACAAGTGAGCAAAACGGTTCAAACAAGGAATCCAAAGGATATAAAGGCACTTTATTGAAAAGTTAGCTTCGAGCACAACTGGACAGAAGACAGAAACATCCATGTGACAGGCGGCTGCCAAGAAAAATTCAGTCTTTAGTAGGGGATATGATCACCCCTGACTGCGTTGCAGGATTTACAACGTCTGTCCATGCTGAGGACGAGGTTATCAAGGATCTGTTGAGGCATCGCGGCCCATTCCTCTTGTAGCGCCAATCGCAGCTACGGAATCATTGCTGGCGGCTGGTGACGTGCTGCCATGCGTCCACAGAAAAGGTCCCACACGTGCTCGATTGGATTTAGGTCAGGGGAACTTGCGGACCAATCTATGCGTTGAATAATTCACTCTCCAACAGCTCTGCGACAGCTACTGTACGATAAGGTGTAGCGTCGTCGTCCATGAAGAGGAACTCAGGACCCACACCACCTCTAAACAGACGTACGTGAGGCAGGAGAACCTCGGTACAATAGCGGACACCAGTGACTGAACCTCCTTAAAAGATGTGGAGGTCAATACGGCTACCAAGCATGATACCGCCCCAAACGAGAACTCCGCCACCTCCAAACCGGTCCTTTTCGATTATGTTGGAGGTGTGATTGCGTGTTCCCTGCTCTCTCCAGGTGTGAATACGTCCAGAATCTCTTGTCAGACTAAATCGGCTCTCATCCGTAAAGAGAATTCGACCCTATTGCTGATGTTCTTGTGCTCCTAGCACCACAGAAACCGCCGTCTCCGATGAGCAGGCGTTAATGGCACACACCGTACTGGTCGTCATGCAAATAGACCACCTTTATGCAGCCTCCTGGCCACGGTAAAACGCGATAAGGGACGTCCAGTTGTCTATTGCATGTGCCTTGCGATTTCTCCCGCTGTCTGCCGTCTGTCTGTTCTCGCCTGTAGGGCAATATACCGGTCGTCCGCCGCCGTGGTTGCTTGTAGACGACCACTGCTAAACTCTCTGACAGCTGTTCCTGTCGTTTGAAATACTCTCCAAGCTCGTGAAACGATGCTGTGAGCGATCCCGAACTCCTCGGGCCGCCCCATTGGCGCAGTGGTCTAAGCGATGGCATCTGATCATTCGTCCGAACGGGGTCCGGGTTCGAATCGCGGTGAGGCATGGATGTTGTGTTTGTCTTACGGAACTGGCTCTCTCCCTTCCCTGGAACCAGTGACCCTAAATTAGGGAAGGGCGACTGCTTATAGCCCATTGAGTTGCTCACGGTGGTCGTTAAACCTCCAATCAAAAAAAAAAGAACTCCTCGGCCACACTAGTCACACTTCGACCTTCCCAATGACCCGACCTCGGATAAAGTCATCCAGATGTCGTCTACTGGATTGCTTGTTAGCCATATCACACGGTGGCATCAACTCGACGTCGTTCAAACCGATGTACACCGTGCAATAACTTTCACCGAATTGCTGAGCGACACACAGTGAGGGAGAATTTTGTCATTTTCATGTAGGACTTCCGTCCACAGGTAGTAGAGTTTAGGTCCCAGCCACCTACAGCGAAATCGCCTTTTGGGCAGGACACAGAAACGGAAGGAATGAGAGCAAGTCTAGCGACTTTTGACAGAACAGTTTGTAGTGAGACTAGAGTACAGTAGATGGCGCCACCGTACAAGTACGATATTGCACATAGATGGGTGAGAGAATTTCAGGGAGGGCATAGGAAAGGATACCCATTTAACCAGTGGGTCCAGCCTGGGGGCCGTCACTTTACGTGCTCGTCCGATATTCAGCGATTGTTAGTAAATCACACCATCTCTGAAAGATCAGCCCAGGCTTGAACCTGGGGACCCAGCATCGATAGTCTGAAACACTAACCACTAAGCCATCCGCGGCTCTGAATTGCTGAGCGTACACCGCCCGTGTGCTTTATACCCTTCCGACCCCCCCCTCCCTCTACGTCATGCTGCATATATGCGCATGCCCTACCACACCGCAGCCTAGACTATCTCCTGAGTGGTCTTTCGGTCCGTTCTGCCTGCTCGTTCCACTGTCATGCTTATTTCTCCTCTTCGTCCTTAATTTTTGCACACCAGTGTAATTACTCAGGTTCGGCGGAACCGCTCGGGCCCGGTCAATAATTTCAGCCAAGATTTTATTTTTATTTTGTTTTATTTGGCATATGTGCAATTGTTGTGATGTGCCTTAGAAAGTTCCTGTAGGTAAGTGGTCGGGTGGTCCTAATCCCCAACAAAGCTGTATAGGCATTGTTTTTTTCTTCTGTTTGTTCCGGGAAGCAGGAAAGGAGGGGGTGCACCACCATGCGAAATTTCGGGCCCGGTCAACGAGCTTCACTTTCCGCCGCCCCTGTAATTACTATTAAATCGTTGTTCCTTAGATGAGTTTTTATCGAGTATTTATTCAAATGGAATAGAAGTTCAAGGTCCCAACATCCAGATTACGAAAACATGCTGGAATCTCAATCACAGTTTCACTCATAACACACTCTGTCCTATAAATCTTCCGAATGAACTTTAAAAAAATTAGTAGGTATGTATGATTGTTTTACATTTCCAATGTAAGGCTTATTTAAACTTATTCATCTCAGTCTATTAAGTATATGTGTTTGTCATTTCCCAAAAATAATTTTGAAGAAATATTAGGGAAAAAAAGTCGCCAAAAAAATTTTTTTTTCATTTGGCCCACCCATAAGTACGTTTGCCCATCCCTGTGCTTGGAGTTGTATTAACTTCAATATCGGTGCAAAAACCGTGAAGCTGAACATATCCCTGAACCAGCGCAGATGGGTCGCAAAGGAAGGACAGAGGAGACAATTGCTTACAGTCGATGTGGGTGTAGAAATGTTTGAAATAATATTTCTGATATGGTGGTAATCTTTCCAAAGAGCGCAAATGGTATTGTCCCGACACCGGTTTCCATGGCTACACCAGGGTTTTTCAAACTTCCGGATACAACCACTCCCTAAAGAATTAGCTGATTTCATGCGGCATTCCATCCATCGTTTTGAAGTCCTAAATGCACTCATGTGTATAAAAACACAAAACCTGAAAGGTATCGAGGCACGACTTTAATTTTTACAGGATATTCTAGTCAGGCAAAATCTCAGAAATTATTAGCATTTCGGTGTCATAGGTGCATGCGTACCGCATCTAGTCAAATTAGATCGCGTAACATCACAGCCCCGAAACCGGCCGTTTTTCTGTTATAATCGCCGCGTGGCTCAGTCGGCATGTCAGTGCTTGGTCAGCACTAGGTAAGAATGACTCGTCGTCGTGTAAGATAGTCGAACAGTCACATTAGAGATTCGAACAGAGGTCGCATTATCGGCATGAGACACTTCAATGCTTATCTCAGGGATATTGCCAGTCGTGTGGGCCACGGTGTATATGTCGTGGCAAGAGTGTGCAGGGAATGGTATGAAGAAGGGCATAGGACACGAACAGACGGTTCTGGACGTCGTACACAGAAAACGCAGAGGAGGGACAATCGTCATCTCATGTGGATGTCTTTGATCGACCGTTCTGCATCATCAACATCGTTGGCGCACCAGTAGCAAGCTCTGACGCATTCTCCCATGTCAACTGTAACAGTACAGCTGATATTTAGTACAAGGCTGACAGCACACCTGTTATTACACTTTGGACTGTAGGCTCGTCAGGCTACCTTTGACACCGCAGCAACGGACTGCCAGGCTGCAATGGTGCATCGAACGAAGGGAGTGGCGTGATGAATAGCATAATATCGTATTCCCGGACGAGCCGCGATTCTGTTTAGGCGAAAATAATACTAGGCATATCGCACCAACACGTGGCATTATGGTATGGGGTGCTATCGGGTACGAAAGCAGATCCTCTCTCGTGAGAGTCCGTACCATCATAACGATTATAGAATAAATTATCAATGTTTATTCACAATTAAATGTCTTATTAACATCGACTACAGTTTTGCAGAGCGTTTTCCTCGGCATCATCAGGACAAAAGTCACCCTTTATCTCAGCACCACAAGTGTGTAGTCTTAAATTATACACCATAACGATTGTCAGTTACGTAAATGACATTCTATGGCCGGTCCACCTTCCGTACCAGCAAGACGTCTCCAGGGCCATATTTCAACAGGACTATGCCACACCGCATGGTGCAGCCACAGCACATGCCTTCTTCAGAGACAACCACGTTCCAATTCTGCCGTGGCCGGCTAAATCGCCGGATTTATCACCAACAGAAAACCTCTGGGACATGCTCAAAAAGACAGGTGCATCGGTACGACTGTCTGCCAGCAACTCTTGATGAACTTTGTTTGCCGTACAATACAGCCTGGGTGGCTATTCCACAAGATACCATTCACACATTATTTGATTCGATGCCTCAGCGCGTACAGCAATACAAACCAGAGGTGGCCACACCGATTATTCGCTACATAAACGCAAATGGTACGCATGACACCGAGATGCTAATCATTTGCTCTGTATTGCCTAATATTCTATAAAAATTAAAAGACGTAGCTCGACTCCTTTCTGGTGTTCTGCTTTTTATGGACATGCGTGTACACTTATATCATTCTCATGAATTAAATAAATAAATCCATCGCTCTTTCCACGTTAAGCAACGCACAGCAACCGAAAAATTGTTATTCGGCCGCCGTCGGGGAATCGAATCCCGAATCTCTCGATATCTAGCCGAGCGTGTTAGCCTTACACCACAGCGTCCAATAATTCACGGCGCTATGTGTATTTTCTTTTTCAGTCAGCATCTGACATAATAAATCCGTAAGATGTGCTCAGCTATTGAGACGTCTCCATCTGGTGGACATTAACGGCTCTGGCTATATATAATTTCAGCAATAATCCAATTAATGCGCACCAGATGGAGACGACTCAGTAACTGAGCACATCTTACGAATTTATGATGTCAGATGTTGACAGAAAAACACACATAGCGCCGTGAATTGTTGGCCAGTGTGGTGTAAGGCTAACGCGCTCGGCTAGATATCGAGAGATTCGGGATTCGATTCCCCGACGGCGGCCGAATAACAATTTTTTGGTTGCTGTGCGGTGCTTAACGTGGAAAGAGCGATGGATTTATTTATTCAACTGACGCCACATACTTAGATGATTTTCACTCATGAATTAAACTGATGATTTCATTGTGGTTACAGGAAATAAACATACAATTATTTTTTTTAGACTTCGTATGAGAATAATCTTAAAGCTTTATAAAATGAAACCGTTTCGATAAAGAAAAAATAAATTTGGAATTCTAGTTGCGTTTTTCAAGACAAAGCGATATCAAATTTAAACCACGGAGTTGCCAACTTTTATTTTTATTGGAGGTTTAACGACCACCATGAGCAACTCAATTGATAATGAGCAGTCGCCCGTCCCTAATTTAGGGTCACTGGTTCCAAGGAAGAGAGAAGGCCAGTACCGTAAGATAAACATAACATCCATGCCTTTCCAGGATTCGAACCCGGACCCCCTTCGGACGAATGGTCAGAGGCCATCGCTTAGACCACTGCGCTACCGGGGCGGCTGCCAACTTTTGCATTATTCAGAAGGTCTAGATTTCGTCTCCGAGACTTCCGCTGCCAACTGTCGTTCCACAATTACTTTTTATTGTTATTCTCTATAAAATTCTAGATAACTCAACTCTTAAAAAACACAAAGCAAACAGAAAGAGCACGCAACCCGTTGCCTTTTATGTTGTTCATCATTAAACGAATGGCAAGCAAGCGAGTGGGTTTCTACAGCGAGTGGGTTTCTACATCAACTGGAGAAATATTTTCTTCCTTTGAGCTCCCTAGAAGAGCAAAAAAATA
Source organism: Macrothele yani (assembly GCA_039090855.1). NCBI lineage: Eukaryota > Metazoa > Arthropoda > Arachnida > Araneae > Macrothelidae > Macrothele > Macrothele yani. Next base: position 48,107,207 of record CM076990.1, read on the forward strand.
TATATATATAAACACTCAAATGCATTATATGCGTGGTTTAAAGGATAGCATATACACTGACGGAAAAAAATCCCAACACCACGAAAAAATAGTTGTAGTGGAATCAAATGGCGGCAATACATTTGTATAGGTAACATATTTAATCGATTAAGGTTTCAAGATCACAACTTATTGTAAGCGCGAGAAGAGCCATTTTAAATGTGAAATGCTGGTACATTAATAACCGCTGTAACCGTCAGAATGTTGAATGCATGCACGCAAACGTTCATGCATTGTGTCGTACAGGTGCTGGATGTCAGTTTGTGGGATGGAGTTCCATGCCTGTTGCACTTGGTCGGTCAATACAAGGACGGTTAATGCTGGTTGGTTAGGGGTGACGCTGGAGTTGTCGTCCAATGATGTCCCATACGTGCTCGATTGGTGAAAGATCTGGTGATCTAGCAGGCCACGGCAACATGTCGACACTCTGTAGAGCATGTTGGGTTACAACAACGGTATGCGGGCGAGCGTTATCCTGTTGGAAAACACCCCCTGGAATGCTGTTCATGAATGGCAGCACAACAGGTTGAATCAGCAGACCGACGTACAACTGTGCCGTCAGGTTGCGTGGGATAACCACGAGAGTGTTCCTGATGTCATAGGAAATTGCTCCCCAGACCATAACTCCAGGTGTAGGTCCAGTGTGTCTCGGCCGCAGACAGGTTGGTTGCAGGCGCTCACCTGGCCTCCTTCTAATTAACATACGGCCATCACTGGCAACCCAGGCAGAACCGGCTTTCATCAGAAAACACAACAGATCTCTACTCCGTCTTCCAATTAGCTCTAGCTTGACACCACTGACGTCGCAAACGGCAGAGGTTTGGAGTAAGTGGAATGCACGCTACAGGGCGTCTGGCTCGGAGCTGTCCTTCAAGTACCCGATTTGTAACAGTTCGTTGTGTCACTGTGGATGCAACTGCAGCTCGAATTGCTGCCGCCGACGCGGTACGATGCGCCACGGCCATACGCCGTACACGGCGGTCTTCCCTCTCAGTAGTGCCACGTGGCCGGCCGGAACCCGGTCTTCTTGAGGCAGTACCTTCCCTTGACCACCGCTGCCAACAATCATGCACAGTGGCTACATTCCTGCCAAGTCGTTCTGCAATATTGCGGAACGAAAATCCACCTTCTCGTAGCCCTATTACACGACCTCGTTCAAACTCCGTGAGCTGTTGATAATGGCTTCTTCGTCTTCTTAAAGGCATTCTTGACTAACATCAACACCCTACGTCGAATCTCAACGATAACTAACGCTCACGAACGTTACAGCGCGTATTTACAGCAAACCTGCTTTGCATGTTCCGAGGGGGCCTACTAGCGCCACACGTACGCGCCGAGCGCGAAATTTGCATAGACGTCATCTTACAGAGGTACTCTCACCGCCTACCAACTGTCGTTTATCTAACACAACCCCTTCTTGGTGTTGGGATTTTTTTCCGTCAGTGTATGTTGGAAAATATCCCTGTTGCCTGGACCTGCGAAAGGGGTTCACTCAATTACCCGTAATCAGTATTCCGCTTATGTTCAACGAGAAGACCTCACTTTCCAACAGCTCCGAGAGCAACTACTGTGTCTGAGACAAAATAAAAATAAAAATAAAAGATCTCCTATAATTTGCTCGTGACCCACAGTTTAAGGACCCCTGCCATTTCTTCTTCTTCTTCTCCTTAGCCTATTGACACCCACAGCAGGGTATAGTCCTCCCCAGTCTTTTCCAACTTCCTCGATCCTTAGCCACAGTCCACCATTTAGCACCTCTAAATTTAAATTTCTGAAAGTCATCTCTCCATCTTATTCCTTGGCGCCCTCTTCGTCTCTTTCCATCTCTCGGTTGCCATTCTGTTATTAATCGTGTCCGTCTTTCATCTTTCAGTTTTCCAACATGTCCAGCCCATCTCCATTTTGATTCTTTTATTATTTTTATAATATCTAATATTTCTTTTCTTTCTCTTATAAGTACATTTCTAACTCTGTCTCTTCTTGTTATTCCCAACATTCTTCTCTCTAACTTTCTTACCGGTGCTCTTATTTTTTTCACATTGTCGTTCAGTTATACTCCACGTTTCTCTTCCATAAGTAAATACGGGGTCAATACCTACATAAAGATTTTTTTAAACACAATGGAAGATCGCTGGTTAAATAGTCTAAGTCTCCAAAAGGCTCTATCACCCTGGATAATTCTGCTATTGATTTTTTCTTTCTTGTGTTTTTTAAAACTAATTACTTGACCTAAATAAATGTATTCATCTACTTTTTCGATTTCTTCTCCTTCTTCCAAAATCGTTTCTGTATCCTTTTCTGTATTGTTCATATACACTGGCGGAAAGTGAAAAAAGAACACCAAGAAGGAATTGGCGGACGATCATGAAATTTACATATGTTAAAGGGGTCGAGTTTACGTAGGGGTGATGTTAATTTCGGGACCAACTGGTGAGCGCTTACGCCACAGCACGGCATAATATGCAAATCATTGTCGGTGGTATTTAAGGAGTACGGCGAAGTGAATGTAATCAGTCGTCGGCGTATGGACACGTGCAAAGACTCTGAAGAAGCTGCAATGCCTGGACATGGAAGACGTGTACGATTTCAGCAGTTTTCGGACTTTGAGCGAGGTCGTCTAGTCGGACTCCGCGAGGCCGGGTGGTCCTATCGTCGTATTTCGGAGCGAATTGGACTGGAAGTATCGGTGGTTGGTACGATGGTCGCGTAGATTGTTCGAGGAACATTCCCACACGAGAAGACATGGAACAGGGAGTCACAGACGGACTGATGAGCGGACCGATCGACGCATAAGAAGAGCGGCGGTGTCAAGCAGAACATCCACTGCGACGCAAATCCGAGCTGCCGTTGCACCAGAGGTGACTGTGCGAAAAATCCGCAACCGTGTACTGGATGCAGGACTACGTGCACGTGTGCCTCTGGCATGTGTACCTCTGACTCCAGCCCACCGTCAGAAACGGCTACAGTGGTGTCGCCAACGTCTGCACTGGACAACGCAATGGCGAACTGTCGTGTTCAGCGATGAAAGCAGATACTGCTTGGGAGCCTCCGATGGCCGTATGCGTGTTCGCAGTCGCACAGGGGAGCGTCTCCACTCTTCTTGCTTTCGCCAGCAACACACAGGGCCTACACCTGGTCTCCTGGTGTGAGGAGCGATCAGCTATCACTCCCGTACAGAACTAGTGTTTGTACCGGGTACGTTAAACAGCACCACCTACATCAACAACATCATTCAGTCCGTTGTTGTGCCATTTGTAAGGTCAGTCCATTGTGGTGTTTTCCAGCAAGGTAACGCACGCCCACACACGGCACGTGAAAGAACGCAACATGCACTTCAGGGTGTGAGACAATTTCCATGGCCTGCACGTTCACCGGATTTGTCCCCCATTGAGCACGTGTGGGATTTTATGGGACAACGACTTATCCGGTCTCCACGGCCAGCCACGACCATCCCCGATTTACGTGTCCATATTGAGGATGCTTGGAACTCAATACCCCAAACTTACATCCAACATCTGTAAGACAGACTCCATGCCAGAATTGCACAGTGTGACGCAGTTCATGGCGGTTCAACCTCGTAATAACCATGTTACATGGAAATGTTATTTTTCAGTTTACCAGCAAATACAGCTGTATTTTGCCATAATGTTTTGAGCACGTTATTTTCTGTATTCCGTTATTATGCTGTATAAATTTCGTTGGTATCGGACGTCTCCTTCTTGGTGTTTTTTTTTTCACTTTCCGCCAGTGTATTTAGCTTTAGCTGTGTTTTCTGTCATACCTTTTTTAAGACTTTCCATCCATAAATCCTTTATCATATTTTGCATTTCACTATTGCTAGTTGTAATGATTACTATGTCATCAGCAAATCTTAAAAATATGTAATTATTCTTTCATCCGCAGAATCAACTGTCTCCCCAGTCTACCGAATGAAGATCAAAACGCAGAAATATGTGAGAAAGCCAACTGCTGCTGGGAAGAATATGGATACTCAGTTCCAAACTGCTACTACTCTTACCCGAATGATTACAAGTACTTCGTCCGAAATGGCACTAGAGGAAACACATCTAAAGGATACAAACTACAGATATCACCTTCTTTTAATACAACTCCACACGAAACGGAACTTGAGAGTAGTGTTGAAGTATCGGTGGAATATTGGACTTCAAACCACTTAAGAATCTTACTGAATGCTAGCGACGAGTTTGACCCATACAAACATCTCAAGTACCCAGAATTCAAAAGGCGAAACGAAACGGCTCGCCTATACGAAGTACAACCGCTGTCACAAAATGAACACTTTCAAATCCGCGTAACAAGATCAGGGCAAAGTGGTTCGAGAAAATCCATTTTCAATACTGCCTACGGACCTCTCATCGTTAGCCGTGGGCTCACAGAGATTACCACACTGCTTCCTTCATCTGACCTATACGGAATAGGACAGAGCCCTAAAACCACCTTCAGGCACGACCTCAAGTTTCATAGCAAATTTTCCATGTTTAGTCGAATGAATTATCAAGAGAACACTTCTGAAGCTTTTACGTTGTCGGCTGGAGTCCATCCGTTTTATATGGTCGTGGAAGAAAACGGACTTTCGCACGGAGTATTGCTGGTGTCTAGCCTTCCAGTTGAAATCACTGTAAGTGGAGCTCCTGCTGTAACATTTCGTTCGGGCGATACAAGACTGGATTTTCACATCTTTCTTGGACCCACTCCCGCAGAAGTCATTCAACAGTTGACTGAATTCGTGGGTAGGCCAGCTATGCCTCCATACTGGGCATTGGGTTACCACTCATGTCGCGACACTGACGATTTGGAAGCAGCGACAAAGTACATCAGTCACACGCGGAGTCAAAGGATTCCACATGAATCGGATTGCGGCACTGTGAGAGCCTTTGATAGGAATTCTGTTGTAGATCTGGGAGACTTCATTCAAAATTTAACTTCAACTTACAGAAAATTCCTCATGTTTCAAGGCCCTCACGATACTATGTCTTTTCCTGAGGGGGATGACTTTCAAGTTGGAGAAGAAGACGACATATCTGTGTTCATACGCAATTCAGAAGGGCAAGGAATTTTTGAAGGGAATCTCCCAAACGGGCAGAAAGTGCGTTATCCAGATTTTTTCAATTCGGGAACAGTGAGCGAATGGCTACAAAAGAAATTCAGACTTCTAAACGTTACGTTTGGTGGATTATTTTTGACCAGAAATACACCATTAAATTTCAATGAATCGGATACGCTGAACTGTTCGTGCTGTGAAATGGATAAACAGGACCAGCTTCTTCAAACAGCGAATAGTCTTTCCCAAGGAACGGTGTGCATGGGCGCAATTCACAACGACGGACGCCAGCACATATATTACCACAATATATACGGGTACGCACACACGGTCATGGTCCAAAAAGCAATTCAAGATCTTGTGGGTGAAAGAGCTTTCTTAACCAGCCTCTCAACATTCATCGGAAGTGGTGCATATGGTGGTCATTGGGGAGGCGACGTAGAATCAACATGGAATAACCTCAAACAGACCATCATACAGACGCTGGATTTTAGCATGTTTGGTGTACCTCTCACCGGTATTCCAGTCTGTGGATCTCACGGGAGCTTTGATCAAGACATGTGCTCCGCGTGGATACAGGTAGCTTCTTTCCAGCCCCTGATGTTTACTTATCGAGAAGATGGGCAGGAGCCTCTGATGAGAATGACATCGGTTGGGCGTAGAATTATTCAACTACGGTATTCCCTCTTGCCCTATTTATACTCACTGTTTCACAATGCCACGAAACTTGGTCACACTGTTCTTCGCCCGTTATTATTCGAATTCCCTAACGTCCGAGAGACGTACGGAATAGATGAACAGTTCCTGTGGGGTAGCTCCCTAATGGTGTCACCTAATCTCAAGCCGTCGTCTGTTGAGCGACTCTCCGTCTATTTTCCACCTGGATGCTGGTATGACTTCTTTTCAGGAAAGAAAGAATCGGATTCGATCAAGGGAAGCTACCGAGACCTCAGAGTTATCAAGAACCACGTAAATCTTCACATCAGAGGGGGACACATTATCCCGACCCAACCTTCTGGACTGTCCACCACTGAATCTAGGAATAACAGTTACGTTTTAACGATAGCCCTCAATTGTTTGCCGGATAGAGTAATTCCAGAAAATAAAATATTAGCATACGGCGAGGTATTCATTGATGACGGTTACTCGAAACTATCGTCTGAAAATTTCTTACTAGTTGCAGTAACTATGAGAGGTAAAAACATAATTATTCATTCCATCAAAAATGCTTCAGACCCAGATGAATTATGTGAAACACTGTCGAAATTTTCAATGAATCTGAAAGACATTCGAATCTATGGACTTCCTCAAAAGCCGATCAGTGTGTTTGTTGATGGCGAAGAAATTAATAAATTTGCCTACAATAACATTCTAGAAACTTTCATGATCGGTAACTTGAAATTAGATTTATGCCATAATCACACAATATCATGGTAGCCTGCATCTTCCGTAAGGATGTGACCCTATGTGGAACACGCTATTAACCCTCGTAAAAAAATATCTTTTTTAAAACATCTGAAATGCCACCGCCTAGAATATAGTTAAGAAACATATCGCTAATGAGTTTTGTGTCTCCATTGTGTGTTGCAGTACTTTTTAGCACATTACGTTGCAACGGCTTTGTGACAAATCATGTAGCTTTGTAGCTCAAACATGTGCCGTCTGCGAAATTTCCAATAATTTCGACATCAACGAAAATTGAAATGCCGCTGTGTATATATAAGAAAAGAAATATTATTTATTGCCTTGATATCCTAATACAAATTTTTTTTGGAAAATCGTAGCAATAACAATAAAGGAAATCGATTGTTTTTAACGCTGAGCACTTCTGGGAATTGGGAGTTGAAGAACACTTTGCGGATGGTTTTAATTTCCGATGTAACTTTGCTAGCGCAGTGTGCATGCGGCAGATTTTCGCGACAGTGCCTACTGGGAGTCCCTGTGTAATTTGCCACTACAGTTCTGTCATATGCAGATTTCAGTATATTTTAATTCTAGGAACTGGTTCTACGTCAATTCGTCGCGTGCGTCAATTCGTCGACTGCGTCAATTCGTCAACTGCGACGATTCGTCGCGCGTCAATTCGTCGCCTACGTCAATTCGTCGCGCGTCAATTCGTCGACTGCGTCAATTCGTCGCGCGTTAATTTGTCGCGCGTCAATTCGTCGACTGCGTCAATTCGTCGCGGACAAATTCGTCGACTACGTCAATTCGTCGACTACGTCAATTCGTCGACCACGTCAATTCCTCGCGTTTACAGATTTTGGTTACATACAAAACGAATGCAGGAAAACGTACGATTTCGAACGTCTTGCTCCCTGATCAAATTTATAAAGTTTGGACACGCAGACAGGATAGGAATATTGCGTTTTTCTTTGGCACTAAAAATATTAGACGGTTTTTGGAACGGGGCAGGGCCCGGTTGGTCAGAGCCCCCCATATACAAAATTTTCGTAAAATCTACAGTTTTCAATTCAGAACCACCAAATCTGGTATACTATCTCGTGGTATTCTAACTTAGACTGTAGACGGTTTTGGGAAGCGGTTGGAGAGGGGGGTAGAGGTTAGAGCCCCCTCCCCCCCCCTCCCCTACAGAATTGCCGTAAAATATAGTTTTCAATTTAGAACTACCAAATTTGGTATATTATCTCATGGTACTCTAACTTAGACGGTTTTTGGAACGGGTCAGGGGCCCGGTTGGTCAGAGCCCCCACACACAGTTTTCAATTCAGAACCACCAAATCTGGTATATTATCTCATGGTACTCTAACTTAGACGGTTTTTGGAACGGGTCAGGGGCCCGGTTGGTCAGAGCCCCCCACACACAGTTTTCAATTCAGAACCACCAAATCTGGTATACTATCTCGTGGTATTCTAACTTAGACTGTAGACGGTTTTGGGAAGCGGTTGGAGAGGGGGGTAGAGGTTAGAGCCCCCCCCCCCCTACAGAATTGCCGTAAAATATAGTTTTCAATTTAGAACTACCAAATTTGGTATATTATCTCATGGTACTCTAACTTAGACGGTTTTTGGAACGGGTCAGGGGCCCGGTTGGTCAGAGCCCCCCACACACAGTTTTCAATTCAGAACCACCAAATCTGGTATCCTATCTCATAGTGTTCACAAAGTATTTATTCAAGGAATGTACATGAGACGAGCAAGAGAAAAAACGTCTCAAAAAGAACAGTGACACATGAATGCACTATTTACAGATGACAGTAGATACCTATTTACAATATATACATGACATTTAGATGTAAACAAATCTTGAGGAGATCGTACACACTAGGTTGAGCAGCTATGGCAAGAGTTCAGGTAGAGCAGCACAGAGTAAAAAGTTATAATATAGTCTTATGAGCACTAACTGTACTGTGCAGCGAAGGTGGAGTCTCAACAACCCCAAGGCCTCTGGGGACCATGGAGAGAGGAAGCTGGGTTCACTTGAAGACGCAACGGCACCGTTATGAAAACAAGATAAGTACATGTACATGAGACGAGCAAAAGTAGAATGACCGATAATTGTGACATAGAAATGGGATACGTACAGATTACTGTAGAAACAAAGAGACATTATAGTTGCATGACATTCAGATGGAAATAGATGTTCAGGAATCTCGTGGAGATAAGACATACCTTGATGAGCAGGTGTGACGAAGGTTCGGATATAAAGAGTCACTGAGTTAAGTGTTAAATAGTCATACAAGCACCAACTGTAAGATGCAATGAAGTCGGTGTCCCAGCGAACCATGGGGCCGCTGGGGACCATGTAGAGAAGAAGCTGGGTTCACTTTGTCGAGAAACGGCGGTGTGGTACTCAAGGCGTAATCGAGAAAGGAGACATTCCCGAAAAAAACTGAGCAACGCGGCACTTGCGTGAGGTACCGTAGGAGGCACCTCCCGAGCACGACACTGTTGATGATAGACGTATATAACGTGCTTCACTAGCACAAAAATGTAGGTGCAGACTACAGGGAGTCTGATTGGAGGCACAAGGTTGAGCAACAGCGTTCGGTAAGCACTGAAGGAAAGATCAGTTGTACAGGATCTTTGCGCAATTGAAAAGGCAAGATTCAGCATTGGTAGCAGTATAGTGCAATATTGATAGACATGACTCACATCTGCCTCCCCGGCGCAGAAAGGGCAGAGTGGGGAGGAAAGAAGGGTCATCCGGTGCAAGATTGAGGGTACGGGAAGACGGTTATGTAAGAAGAACCAGTGGGTGTTGATCTCTGGGGGTGTAGATAGAGGAGAGAGGGTGGCAGACCACACAGCAGAGAGAGAGGAAGACGGGATATCAGGGATAGGTGTAGGCGTAGAAGAGCGGGAGAGAGAGAGAAATCTGTAAAGAGCGGATGCGGAGAAGGAGAAAATCGGAAGATCTATGCCGTGAGCCGACAAGAAAAAGGGGAGGGGGAGAGACGCGGATAGAACGGGAACGAGACCGGCGGGGGAAGCAAGATCGGGAAAGAGAGAAATAAGGGATGAGAGTAAGGAGGTGTGAACCTGAAGAGCATGGGGTAGAGCACGAATAGCAGGAGGAAAGTCGGAGAAGGAGCGCCAGAGAAAATCAGGGGTGACAAGGTCTCGGACTGTGACTACTCCGGCGCGGAGCCAGGTGGGGAAAGCAAAACAGGGGAGGTGCGGAGGATGAATGACGGAGGAGAAAAATAGAGGTTCTGAGAGTAGTTCGGAGGTTGTAGCTGGTGGAGAGCGAGACAGAGGGAAAGAGCGAAGCAAGGTGATAGCCTCCCGATAGACAGGAGGTAAGTTGGAAAGGAGGGGGCAGTGATCCATTAATAGATAGGAAAGAAAAGTAAGGTGGGGATTACGCGGGGAGACAGTGACGTCCCGGGTTGTCTCCGCAGGCAGAACCGGTGAAGCAAGAAGGCGAAGAAATGCAGACACTCGGAATGCCTGATAGTATAACCGCACGTCAAGCAGTCCAATACCGCCATTCTGAGGAGACAAGCTGAGAAGTGAAGCGTTAACCCAATGATGACCAGCCCACACGATATTGGTTTGGCACTGGGTGATTGCAAGAAGACGATGAACAGGTTGTTTGGACGCAAGCCAAGAGAACGTGCACATGGATAACAAATATGTTCGAGTGATCTGGGCACGCTGGTACAGAGAAGTGCAGAACTGTGCTTGTCTCCAGTTGGCAGCCGTACGCAGCAGGCGGGGGTGCAGTGCATTCCACGTTATCGTCGAGGCTGTAGGAGGTTTGCCAGGTGCACTCCTAGAAAACGCTGTGAGGATGTGGACCATTCGGCTCCCCATGGAGAGTCGGTTCGACTAGCCCACGACCCACACCACAAGCCAGTGCTTTTGACTCGTTTAGCGTGGCACTAGAACAAGAGGCATACCGAGCGTAGAGGTGGCGAAGTTTGCAGAATTGTGCATCTTGTCGAACACAAAAAGTCACGTCATCAGCATAGGCAACATAGGTGACAATATGATGGCGAGTGCTGGCGACCACTGGAGGCAGAGAAGCATAGAAGGATCTGTGAACGGAGCGGAGAAAAGGTTCGATCGCAAGAGCAAAGAGCTGTCCGGACAAGGGGCAGCCTTGCCGGACGCCGCGACGGAAAGGAATTGGCGCTGTGAGAAGGGTGGGCAACCTGACGTGGAAAGTGGCGTCCTGATAGAGGAGAGGAGAACAGAAACAAAAGAAGGTGGAAACCCGAAACTATAAAGTGTAGACGAGAGGTAAGCGTGAGAAATATTATCAAAGGCGGATTGTTGATCGAGAGACAGCAGAGCAAGAGGTTCAGAGCGAGATCGAGCGAGATGGATTAGGTCACTGAGAAGTTGAATGTTATGCGAGATGGAGCGCCCTGGGACAGTGTAGGTCTGGTTAGAGGACAGGATGTGGGAGAGGATTGGATTAATACGGCGCGAGAGTAGTTTAGAATAAAGCTTGTAATCAAGATTCAGAAGTGAGATGGGACGCCAGTTCCCCAAGTCTAGGAGATCACCCTTCTTTGGGAAGAGGACTATATGGGCAATTGTGAAACTCCTCGGAAGGGTGGATAGGTGGAAAGCAGCGGAGAAAGCACTAAGCAGAAAAGGAAGGAGGGCTGGGAGGAAAGCTTTGTAGAAACAGAAAGGAAGTCCATCTGGGCCAGGTGCAGCCTTGGAGTTTAGAGAAGAAAACGTCTCGGAAATCTCTGTTAGCGTGGGAGGCCGGAGGAGAGAATCAGAAAAATAAGAGGGACTTGAGGTAAAGCAGAGTGTAGACCAGATAAGGCAGTGCTGGAAGGAGGAGGAGTCTCACAAAACTTCGCTGTAAAATAGCTGCGGGCAACAGAGCAAAGAGTAACTGGGTCAGAGGATACCTCGCCAGTAGAGAGGCGGAGATGGCGAATTGAAGCAGAGGCATGACGCTTAGCTTCAAGATTGGAAAGAAACTCATAAGTGCAGGCATCGGGCGCGAGATGCTGTAATCTCAGCCGCCGAATGACCTGTTGCGCGAGTGGGACTAGGAGAGAATTCAGTTCAGCCTTATACACAGCAAAAAGAGGGTCAGCCATATTTATAAGGGAAAGCATCGTACGGATGTGATCCAAACGCATCCTCTGTAGCGTCGTGATCGTAAAAGCCTGATTTCGCACATGAAGCAAGAGGCGATGTTTTACCTCCAGCCAGAAAGTCAGGGCACACGGCGCAGACTGCAGTTGCGTGCGCCATTCGGAGAGGAAATGGCGGACTGAAGAGCAAAAGCCGGCGTCATCCAAAAGAGCGGCATCAAATGTCCACGGCCGGGTTGTCCTGTGCTGCGCATGAGTGTGGAACACTGTGAGAGTGATGGCGCAATGGTCGGACGACGCAGTGGGCTGGCAACAGGATGCAGAGATCGCTGGAAGAAGTATGGGCGTGGTATAAAATCTGTCAAGTCTGGCCGTGGCTGGGTTTATTGCACCAGATGCACGCCAGGTATGGGAGGGTGTAGTTGGATATAAGTGTCGATGGACATCTATCAGTGAGAAATCAAAAACGAGGGACTGTAGCTGCTGTACAAGGTCTGCACGATGTTCGCGTGAAGGCGGGGAACGATCAAGTTGAGGGTGTAGAGTACAATTAAAGTCGCCACCAACGAGAACTCGGTCGGTGGCAGGTATACCAGAGAGAGCACCGCGAAAGCACAGAAAAAGCTCCGACACATAAGTGGAGGTGTTTGGCACGTAGATGTTAAAGATATGAAACCTCTCCGTTTGAATAGTGAACGTGACTTGTTGTAAGAGGTCACGACAGAGATTTTTTACAGAAGAGAGTCATCGTAGAGCGAAAAGTCGAGCGTACCCCGACGGCAATACCACCATATGATGAACAGCTGAATGCGTAGTGGAAAGCAAAATTCCATGATCTCCAGCGGGTAAACAAAGTGGTAGGATGACAGTTCGTCTCTTGTAAAAGTAGCACGTCCGCACTCAGTGGGGAAAGGTCCTCATAGGCTAAGGCGTTCGCAAGTGGTGTCGCAAAACCGCGACAATTAAGTGACGTGACCTTGAACTTTTAGGTCCGTCGGCGGATGTAAGATGTGTTGACTTGCAGTAGCGAGAACATGTAGGCGCTGGATAAAACCCAGACCCCACGGAATGTCATCGACGTTCCGCCGAAGAGTGTGCAAAAGAGAATCAAGTTGACTGAGAACCCGAGGTAGGGCAGCTTCATACTTTAGTAAAAAAGCACGGGCAGTGGCCGTGCTGGTGGGACTCACTAAATATTCAAGAAGATCTACGTAAGGCAGCGGCTCAGCGGGGAAAGCATTCTCTTGAAGGAGATTAGTGAAGTCCTCTAACGAGGGAGAAACATCCTCCGTCTCTGGTTCAGTCCAGGCTTGTACTTGAGAAGACGAAATGCCACGTCGAGAGAAGATTGCGCGAGTAACCGGGCGATTAGACCGCCTAGTGAACAAGTGCTGGGATGAGGACGTTTTAGACTTCTTCAACTTCTTCCGTGAGGAGACACTGCGTTTGCCAAAAATCGTGGAGGAACCAGCTGGTATAGAAGTTTCTGTGCTGGAAAGGGTTTCGGCTGCTGGATCTGCAGCGCCAACGGTAAACACCGACGACATATCAGCAGGTAAATCTGTAGGAGCAGAAAGTATACGCTGCGGGGGTGCCGTAGGAAGCGTGGGAAAATTCCGATCTGTAACTGAAAGTGAGTCTGCCAAAGACGTTTGTCGACCAACGTCTGCAGGCCGACGTCGGGAAGATTTGGGTCCTGCAACCTTCCACTCGTGTGGAGACGTTGACACAGCAGTAACAGGAGGGACAGAAGGTGCCACAGCACTTGGCACGGTTATGGAAACAGCACGAGTGCAATTGGCTCGCACATGACTCTCACTTTGACAAAGGGTGCAATGCTGAGAAGTGATGATCTCGATACGACGTCGCTGTTGCCCACAGCGCACGTGAAGGACAGTTGGACAGGCCTGAAGATGAGTATCAGACGGAAAGAGCACACGAGCGGTGCGACGGAAGCCACGAATGGCTTTGTCTTCTGGGTCTCTGGGTGCCGCCGAGAGGGTTGTTATGGGACCGACTACTCGGCCGAACTTACTGAGTAACGTGCAAAGAATTGTATCAGATACCTCTGGCGGGACAGGGTAGAAAGTCACCTGAACGGGGCGGTGCGCGACTGGTTGTGGTAGTAGATGTACATCATTAATGGTCAGTCCTGCTGTCAAGACAAGGTCAGCATGTTCCTTTTTCTTGAAGTAAACCAGCACTGATCGTGGTTTTCGGGCAACATAATCTATTGCATCCGCCGGTAAAATAGATTTAAGAGCTCGGCTACAGAGCTGAAGCTTTGTATCCGGCAGCGCATCAAAACATACGCCGAGGTCCATCGTTGATTGCAGTTGACGGCCGGCTGGTGAGTCTTCGGGAATATCTATCGTTGCTGTGGATCCCACGACATGAAGATACGAATCGGGAAGGAGAGTATCAGACGATAGGAGTGACGTAGAGCCACTAGACATGGCAGTCGCATATGATGGAGGAACAGTACTTTTACTAGATGTAGAGGGTGAAACTCCAGCTGTTATAGGGAATCTGGTAGTTGAGATGAAGTGGTGGCCGTAGAAGCGACGTCACCCGACACCTCCATAGCATCCGCGACAGGGACAGAGAGTAGACCTGTAACGGCAGTACCCTCAGTGGGAAGGCAGCCCGTAGGCGCAGGCAAGGCAGAGGAACTCACGACGTCAGTAAGGCAGTTAGAGATCTCTGCGACCAACGAAGCTGTGTCAGCAGCTGGGTTGGAAGAAGAGGAGGAAGATGGCTTCTCTTCCAAGATAAGGGCCTGAGCTTCACCCTTATCTAATGCCGCCATGTCAACGGCGAGGCTTACCGAAGAACAAGACCAACTCGTTCGAAAAATATAACTAACGATAAAGAATAAAGTAATTCACTCACCACCTCGTGAGACAAACGAAACGAAAGCACTGATCTTCAACTGGAAGATGCACGCGAAAAGAAAAAGTACACCACTCGATTAACTACTCGAAAGCACGTAAAAGACAGAGCTCAAAAAACACACATCACATCACAATCTCATAGTACTCTAACTTAGACGGTTGTCGGTTTTTTGGAACGGGTCAAGACCCGGGAGTCAGAGCTCCCCCCCCCTACATACAAAATTTTCGTAAAATCTAGTTTTCGTTTCAGAACCATCAAATTTGGTAACATGAAACTCTAACTTAGACGCTAGACGGTTTTTGGAAGGGGTTGGAGCCCCCCCCCTTTCCCTCATAAAAAATTTCGTAAAATCGACAGTTTTCATCTTAGAACCACCAAATTTGGTATACTATCTTATGGTACTCTAACTTAGACGGCAGACCATTTTTGGAACGGGTCAAGGCCCGGGGGGTGAAGCCCCCACATACAAAATTTTCTTAAAAACTACAGTTTTCAATTCAGAACCACCTAATCTGGTATACTATCTCATGGTACTCTAACTTAGACGCTAGACGGTTTTTGGAAGGGTTGGAGCCCGGGGGGTCCGACCCCCCCCCGAATAAACACTTTTTCGAAAAATCTACAGTTTTCAATTTAGAACCACCAAATTTGGTATACTATCTCATGGTACTCTATCTTAGACGCTAGAAGGTTTTTGAAGGGGTTGCACCCCGGGGGGTCGGCCCCCTCATAAAATTTTGTAAAATCTACAGTTTTCATCTTAGAACCACCAAAATTTGGTATACTATCTTATGGTACTCTAACTTAGTCGGCAGACCGTTTTGGAACGGGTCAAGGCCCGGGGGTCAGAGCCCCCACATACAAAATTTTCTTAAAAACTACAGTTTACAATTCAGAACCACCTAATCTGGTATATTATCTCATGGTACTCTAACTTAGACGCTAGACGGTTTTTGGAAGGGGTTGGAGCCCGGGGGGGTCAGACCCCTCCGAATAAAAAACTTTTTCGTAAATACTACAGTTTTCAATTTAGAACCACCAAATTTGGTATACTATCTCATGGTACTCTATCTTAGACGCTAGAAGGTTTTTGAAGGGGTTGCAGCCCGGGGGGTCGGCCCCCCTCATAAAATTTTGTAAAATCTACAGTTTTCATATTAGAACCACCAAATTTGGTATACTATCTTATGGTACTCTAACTTAGACGGCAGACCGTTTTTGGAACGGGTCAAGCCCCGGGGGTCACAGCCCCCCACATACAAAAAGAACAAAAACATAACAAAAACACCCATACAAAGTAAAATGCCCAAAACATAAAAAGAAGTAACCACACAAAATGAAATGCCCAAAACATTAAAAAAACTGCAACCACACGAAACAAAATACCCAAAACATGGTAAGAAATTCTGTTTAAAGCACAATGAAGGTATACGATAGCAGAAATATATGTTTTTAAAACTTAATACAAGTGTCAAAACTGAAATAAAAAGAAAGAAAAAAAGAAATATCCCAAATTTCATTGTTACTTTAGATATTTTGACCTGTTGACATTTCGTAAACTGTACTTGCACTCGGTCAAAAAATATTACTTACAAGGACTCTTTAGTAACTTTTAATCGCTGTGGTCGTATTTATAAGGTTTGCATAACAAATCAAGTTAATAATGTTGCGCTTTCACTTACCGTCTCCCGCTAAGTTAGAGTTTGATGACACAAAATTTGGCGGTTCTGAATTGAAAAATAAAGATTTTAAGAAAATTTTGTATGTGGGGGGGGGGGATCTTACCCCCGGGCCTTGATCCGTTCCAAAAACCTTCTACCGTCTAAGTTAGAGTACCATGAGATAATATACAAAATTTGGTGGTTCTAAATTGAAAACTATAGATTTTACGAAAAAGTTTTTATTCGGGGGTCGGACCCCCGGGCTGCAACCCCTTCCAAAAACCGTCTAGCATCTAAGTTAGAGTACCATGAGATAGTATACCAGATTAGGTGCTTCTGAATTGAAAACTGTAGTTTTTAAGATAATTTTGTATGTGGGGGCCCTGACCCCCGGGCCTTCATCCGTCCCAAAAACGGTCTACTGTCTAAGTTAGATTACCATGAGATAGTATACCAAATTTGGTGGTTCTAAATTGAAAACTGTAGATTTTACAAAAAAAATTATTCGGAGGGGGTCTGACCCCCGGGCTCCAACCCCTTCCAAAAACCGTCTAGCGTCTAAGTTAGAGTACCATGAGATAGTATACCAGATTAGGTGGTTCTGAATTGAAAACTGTAGTTTTTAAGAAAATTTTGTATGTGGGGGGCTCTGACCCCCGGGCCTTGACCCGTTCCAAAAACGGTCTGCCGTCTAAGTTTGAGTACCATAAGATAGTATACCAAATTTGGTGGTTCTAAGATGAAAACTGTAGATTTTAC
Source organism: Macrothele yani (assembly GCA_039090855.1). Classification (NCBI taxonomy): domain Eukaryota; kingdom Metazoa; phylum Arthropoda; class Arachnida; order Araneae; family Macrothelidae; genus Macrothele; species Macrothele yani. The sequence goes on from CM076990.1 coordinate 48,124,153, forward strand.
GAAATTTTTATGAGGGGGGGGGTGACCCCCGGACTGCAACCCCTTCAAAAAACCGTCTAGCGTCTAAGTTAGAGTACCATGAGATAGTATACCAAATTTGGAAGTTCTAAATTGAAAACTGTAGTATTTACGAAAAAGTTTTTATTCGGGGGGGTCTGACCCCTCTGGCTCCAACCCCTTCCAAAAACCGTCTAGCGTCTAAGTTAGAGTACCATGAGATAGTATACCAGATTAGGTGGTTCTGAATTGAAAACTGTAGTTTTTAAGAAAATTTTGTATGTGGGGGCTCTGACCCCCGGGCCTTGACCCGTTCCAAAAACGGTCTGCCGACTAAGTTAGAGTACCATAAGATAGTATACCAAATTTGGTGGTTCTAAGATAAAAACTGTAGATTTTACGAAATTTTTTATGAGGGGGGGGCCGTCCCCGCGGGCTCCAACCCCTTCCAAAAACCGTCTAGCGTCTAAGTTAGAGTACCATGAGATAGTATACCAAATTTGGTGGTTCTAAATTGAAAACTGTAGATTTTACGAAAAAGATTTTATTCGGGGGGGTCTGACCCCCCGGGCTCCAACCCCTTCCAAAAACCGTCTAGCGTCTAAGTTAGAGTACCATGAGATAGTATACGAGATTAGGTGGTTCTGAATTGAAAACTGTAGTTTTTAAGAAAATTTTGTTTGTGGGGAAGGGGGGGGGCTAACCTCCCCCCCCCCTCTGCAACCGCTTCCCAAAACCGTCTGCAGTCTAAGTTAGAATACCACGAGATAGTATACCAGATTTGGTGGTTCTGAATTGAAAACTGTAGATTTTACGAAAATTTTGTATATGGGGGGCTCTGTCCAACCGGGCCCTGCCCCGTTCCAAAAACCGTTTACCGTCTAATATTTTTAGTGCCAAAGAAAAACGTAATATTCCTATCCTGTCTGCGTGTCCAAATTTTATAAATTTGATCAGGGAGCAAGACGTTCGAAATCGTACGTTTTCCTGCATTCGTTTTGTATGTAACCAAAATCTGTAAACGCGACGAATTGACGTGGTCGACGAATTGAGGTAGTCGACGAATTTGTCCGCGACGAATTGACGCGCGACGAATCGTCGTGGTCGACAAATTGACGCGCGACGAATTGACGCATGCGACGAATTGACGCGAGACGAATTGTCGTAGTCGACGAATTGACGCGCGGCGAATTGACGCAGGCGAAGAATTGACGTAGTCGACGAATTGACGCACGCGACGAATTGACGTGACACCCTAGGAACTTTCACGAATCCACTTGCGGGAAGTATATACAATGCAATTTTTTGTGTGGTAAAATCGTGTCTTCTGGAAATGTTCGTAACTGTGGTTGTGGAAAATATTTTTATTTTTTATGCTAATCCTAAATTAAAAGGATTTAAAGGAAAGAACAAAGATTCGAAATACTAAAATTGCCTTTCTTGTGCAATCCATTCGAGCGTAATCTCATTACCAGCCAGCTGTTGAAATAACATTGAACATTAGAACCTGGTGAAACAATCCCAGATGAGGACACTCACTTTTGGACATACAAGTATTTAAAAAACGTTCTGAATGTGTAAAATATAAAATTATCCGTTTGGAACAGATGTCCATTTTTTTAAAGTTCACAACATCCGTTTTTATTTTGTTAGTAAATTATTATTAAAACTTTAGTTATGTTCATGCATACCATTTATCTGCATACAGTGAAGAGCAATTGAATTACAGATACCTGTCTAGTAACGTGTAGCACCACCTTTTGTCTTGATGACGGCTGCGATTCGTCTGGCATGGACTCGACAAGATACCGGAAGCGTTGGGAAGCCATACGGATCCACGACCAATGAACAAGCTCCTGCAGTTCACGAAGATTTGATGGAGGGGAGTCAGATCCTCAAACATCTCTCTCGATGGCATCCCAGATGTGATCGATGGGATTGAGGTCAGGTGACCTAGCTGGTCAAGGAAGCGAGGTCACGTCGGTGGAGTGTTCATCCAACAATTCGGATTTAATTCGGGAGCTGCATTGTCTTGTTGCAGGATGAGGTCCCCAGTTGGATGTTGAAGACGCACAAACGGGAGCAAATGGTCGTCCTGGATATCCCGGTGACGTTGACCTGTGAGGGACGATGTCACACGTACTAGGGGTCCCATTTCAGTCCACGTAAACTGTCCCCAGACGAGAATGCCACACCCACCAGCTTGAAGAGTGCCCTGCTGGCAAGAAGGATCCATCGCTTCATGTGGTTTGCGCCGTACTCGTATCCTGCCATTCGCGGTACCAACGTGAATCTCGACTCATCAGTCCAGGCAACATTTTTCCACATGTCTAGGGTCCAGCGGCGACATTCCCGCGCCCATGCTAATATTTGCACCCTGTGGTGTGCGGTCAGCAGCGGTACCCTCGTGGGACGATGGCTTCTGTATCCCATAGCGAGGAGATGGTTCTGGATGGTGTGGCTGCTTTACAACGTTTTTGTGCACCAGCGTCAAATTGCCGAGTGATTTCTTGCACTGTGGCCCGTTTATCCGCTGTTGCAATGCGAGCTAGCCGACGATGACCCCGCTCATCCACACGCTGTTGTCCACGGCAGTTGGCCCTTGCAGGGATGGTTTTACCGGATTCGATGTACTCACGGTGCACCCGTGACACAGTGGCTCGTGAAAATCCCAGTGCCTGCACGACTTCCGAGATGGAGTGACCCATTCGTCGGGCCCCGACAATTTTCCCACGATCAAATGCGCTTAGATCCTTCGTCTTACCCATACTGCATCCGACTCTTACTGATTTCCGTCGCATCACTCCTTATATTGTCGGATCGCTGCATACGTCATGTTGTTTCCGATTACAGGGCCTCCCACAGCGCCACATTTGCATAACGCCAGCTGCCTCTAATTCAATTGCTCTTCAGTGTATATATAAGTGAAAGTTTGTATATTTGTTTGTTTGTATGTTTGTTTTTTTGTCCGCTATAGAAATCTACAGTTTTCAACTTAAAACCACCACATTTGGTATACTATTTTATGGTACTCCAACTTAGACTGTAGAAGGGTTTGAGAAGGGATAGGAGCCCGGGGGTGTCAAGGGGGTCCCCATACAGAATTTTCGTTATTTTAGTTAAATTTTCTACAGTTTTCAATTTAGAACCACCATATTTGGTACACTATCTCATGGTACTCTGACTTAGACAGTAGATGGTTTTGGGGAAGGGGTCGGGGCCCGGGGGTCAAAGGTCTGGGGGTTCAAAGTGCCCCCATACATACTTTTTTGTAAAAAGTTCTACAGTTTTCAATTACATCCACCAAATATGATATATTATCTCATGATACTCTGACTCAGACCGTCGACAGTTTTCGGAAGGGGTCGGAGCCCGGGGGTCAAGGGGCCCCCATAAAAAAAATTTGTAAAACATTCTACAGTTTTCAATTTAGAACAACCAAATTTTGTATATTATCTCATGGTGCTGTAACTTAGACCGTACACGGTTTGGGGAAGGGGTCGGAGCCCGGGGAGGTCAAGGGGCCCCCATACAAAATTTTCGAAAACATTTCTACAGTTTTCAATTTAGAACCACCAAATTCGGTATATTATTTCATGGTACTCTAATTTAGACCGCAGACGGTTTTTAGAAGGGGTCGGAGCTCGGGGTCAAAAGGTCCCCACACAAAATTTTCGTAAAATCTACAGCTTTCACTTTAGAACCACCAAATTTGATATAATATGTCATGAGTAGAAGATTTTTGTCGTGCTATTAAGAATTACTACTGTAGGATCATTTTTGCTGTCTTAAGCACGAAAAACAAGACGTAAACACCTTTCAACACAAAGTAACCAAGCCAAATTTATCGCAAGCTGAGAATCATCTTTACTTACGAAAATAAAACTTGTTTAAAAGGTTAAAAATTATTAAAATGAATTAAAACCAACGTGCGAGATCTTTCGGGTCCGTCACCACAGACCCATCTTCAGGCACAATGAGAGCTCACACGGGGCACGCTGGATTATATACACACCCATATGCATCGACGAGGTACAACGCATGCGCGACACTGAAGGTTAAGCTTTACACAAAGTAACAATCAAAATGAAAATATATACAAATGCATAAAAAACGAGTAATCAAAGTACAGTAAGTAAAGAGACAAAACATCCTTGAAGTGGAAGAGGGATTCTCCAACAGGAACCTCCAAGCAGCAGGTATGAGTTGCGGGGTTTCTTCGTTGCAGCACTGTGTCCGAAATGTATAAGCTCTCCAAGAATAGTACTGCAGATTTAGTTCTCGCCGAGCCCAACAATTTAACGTCATTCCATAGTGGTAAATAATCGCCCTTGTTAACTGTTCGTGCTAAGGCCGTTGCGGATGAATGGTTTCGAACATTGTATTTATGTTCGGAGATTCTAACCTCGAGTGACCGACAGGTTGATCTGATGTAGGCTGTCCTGGGGAGAGTGTCATCATTAGGTTGTAGTGGCATGGAATATACACTACACCATATTTTTTTCCATAATCGTAACGTGGTCACTATCAGACTTGACCAGGTTGAAAAGGCGTTCGGAGGGAATACCAACGTTATAGTTGAACTTACGGAACGTCTTATAGAGTAATGATACTATGGTGGGGTGGTAAGGGATGGAGCCAATAAACCGGGAAACAGGCAGGTTACGTTCGGGTTTAAGTGTGGTGAAATGATAGCGCTGAAACTTGTGAAGAATTTTAGTGAAATATCGACGGGGGTATCCGAACTTCTCAGCCATAGTGGAAATGCACTGAAGTTCCAGCGAAAGGTCAGAGTTCAATAAAGAATGTGTATAGGCTCTGCGAATCAAAGAATGAAGTGAATCAGATTTGTAACTGTTGGGGGTGAACGAGTTATATGGGATCATGACTGGAACAAACGTTGGCATACGATAAACTGAGGTATGAATGCGCCCACCTGGGCTGCGTTTCAACAATATATTCAAGTAAGGTAAGGACTCTGAAGATTCAATTTCTGAGGTAAAAGTAATCGAAGGGAGAACGGAGGAAAGTGATTCTGCAAAGACGCTTAAATAAGAAAGGGGGTACTTCCAAAACACCAAGACATCATCAATGTATTGGGTGTAAGGTAGGGGTTGGAAGGGTCCATTAATGAGTACAGTATTTTCAACATATTGTAAAACAATCTCTGCCAATACGGAAGAAAGGGGGATCCCATTGCTGTACCATAGTCTTGGCGGTAAATGATGTTATTAAACTTAAAATAAGTTCGGTTTTTAATAAGAGTGAGGGCTGATACAATGGCAGTGCATTCAGAAGGTTGTTAACGCAAGCTAGGTAGCTGTGGTGTAATTAAATCTATGGCTGTGTTTACAGGGACGTTGGGGAAAAAGGAGGCAACATCCAGACTTACCATTAAGAACGGTAAATCGGAATGAATGGCATGTATTCTGTCTAGCAGGGGCGGATCGTCATTAGGGACCAGAGGGGTCGGGCCCCACCTAAACATTTCTATTTCTAGAAATATTTTTTTTTACCTGATTCTTATTCCCTCTCTTAACTACATGGTGATAAACCTTTCCCTTCAAAAACCATTACCCAAGGGAAAAGTTTCCTTCAAAAACTAAAAACTATTCCCTGAGGAAAGAGATCACGTTCAGAGTGTGAGGTTATTGGTGCCAGCTCCAACAGGTCCCAGTAACATCACTACGCAAGCGAAGAGGAGACGATTTGCTCCCCGTCTCATTCAGTATGATGATCTACATACAACACTGCCTTAACCGCGTGTGCAAAAAAAGCTGTGGGGACAGATCTATCTGACCCCGCGCTAATTTGATTGGCCGGGAGAGTAATCATTTCCTTAACGCCGTGGGTTGACAGAGAAGCTTATCCCGACCAAGCTCAAGGGTGGCAGGAGGGTTACAAATGTCGTAGCAAAGTTCAGTTAGTTGTTTTTTCTGTGTGTGTGTCTCTCTCGGTGATGTGTTGTTCCTTTGTGTAGCGATTTTTTTGCTTGTCGAGTACAATGAATGGAGTGGATATTTTGTTAAAATCTCCGTTCTTTGCTTTAAATCTGGAAGAAAAGCTTCACTTAAAAAAACTCAGTGCTTATCACCCCAAGAATTTTTAGTTTGGGCTTCACTTAAAAAAACACAGTGCTCATCAGCCCAAGAATTTGAGTCGAAAAGCTTCACTTAAAAAAACTCGGTGCTTATCGCCCAAGAATTTGAGTTTTCAAGAGTATGAAGTTTACAAAGCGCTTTGCAGAACTAATTTCAGTTTTAACTAAGATGATTTTCTATGTTAAAAATAAATAAATATATGAGAAAACCTGTAAGTATAATTTGCACATGAGTACATATATGTTTTTAGGTTTCACAAGTTCTTTAAAAAAAAAGGTTAAACCTTTCAAATAATGCAAATGGTAGTATGGTACTTATTCTATATGGGACGAAATTCATGAAACATTCCCTCCCCGCATATATTTGGAGTTATTATTTTTTTCACTACATTTTTTTATCCTGTGAATCCTGTGATTATTCCTCAGTTGAGAAATCTGAAGAAACACTAAGCACAACTAACATAAATTAATGCTCATATGTTTTAAGGTAAAAATTTTATTTAAAGAGTTTTAACATTTTTCTGTTAATAGTTATGCATTCTATTCTGAGGATATTTTTTTTTCTTGTGCAATACAATAGTTGACACATTCCTACCTGATTTGGGCATTATTGTGAGTCAAGGGGGTAAACAGAGGCAGGGTAAAGGAATGTTGGGGGAGGGGGTCTGAATAGTTGGCCTAATAATGACAGTTTTTTTTTATTTCATTGTTTGACTTCGGCTACTGGCCCCACCTGTTTCAGTTGCCACGAGCCACCACTGCTGTCTAGGGCTTGAGTAGAACTGTGAATTGAGAATCTGGATTGTTGAGTAAGGGGGTGAGTAGAGATGCAAGCGATTTTTCCAAATTGCGTGTTGGGTTTGCATAGCCCGACACTAAGGGTCGGACTTGGTGGTTTGGGTTTATGTAGTTTAATTTTTCCGAACAATTCAGGAGTTCGTGGTCCGAATGGTGGGTGCATATGATCTGCAATAGACGGTTAGAGAAAATTGCTATTTTTAAGTTTACTGAGGGCTGTGACGATAGCGGATGTTGAGTTACGCGTGATAACAGAACGCGGAATTTGGTGAATAGATTCTATCATTTTTGAATTGTAAGCAGATTTAACAAGGAAAACTATTTGGTGTGATTTATCTGCAGAAGTAATGGCCAATGAAGGGTCTTTTGGTAATGACAGCAGCAAGGATCTATCATACTGTAACAGTTTTTGGTGCTCAGTGGGTGGTTGTGTACTTTCATGCGCTATGGTTCGAGCTATTTTGAACCGTAAAGGGTTTTGGGCTGGTTTTGGTAGAGTTTTGATGATTTGTTCAACCTGGGTAACGAACTGAAAAGTTTCAGGGTTAAGCACAGGAAAGGAAAACTTAAAACTTCTGTTAAGTGCATTTAATTCCTCCTCAGTTAACTGGCGTGAACTAAGGTTCACAACGGCGGCAGGTGAGAACCCAAGAGAGGCTTTCAGGGCTGAGGGTCTGTAAAGTTTTAGGGTTAAGCAAAGGAAAGGAAAACTTAAAACTTCTGTTAAGTGCATTTAATTCCTCCTCAGTTAACTGGCGTGAACTAAGGTTCACAACGGCGGCAGGTGAGAACCCAAGAGGGGCTTTCAGGGCTGAGGGTCTGAAAAGTTTTAGGGTTAAGCACAGGAAAGGAAAACTTAAAACTTCTGTTAAGTGCATTTAATTCCTCCTCAGTTAACTGGCGTGAACTAAGGTTCACAACGGCGGCAGGTGAGAACCCAAGAGAGGCTTTCAGGGCAGAGGGTCTGTAAAGTTTTAGGGTTAAGCACAGGAAAGGAAAACTTAAAACTTCTGTTAAGTGCATTTAATTCCTCCTCAGTTAACTGGCGTGAACTAAGGTTCACAACGGCGGCAGGTGAGAACCCAAGAGAGGCTTTCAGGGCAGAGGGTCTGTAAAGTTTTAGGGTTAAGCACAGGAAAGGAAAACTTAAAACTTCTGTTAAGTGCATTTAATTCCTCCTCAGTTAACTGGCGTGAACTAAGGTTCACAACGGCGGCAGGTGAGAACCCAAGAGAGGCTTTCAGGGCTGAGGGTCTGTAAAGTTTTAGGGTTAAGCAAAGGAAAGGAAAACTTAAAACTTCTGTTAAGTGCATTTAATTCCTCCTCAGTTAACTGGCGTGAACTAAGGTTCACAACGGCGGCAGGTGAGAACCCAAGAGGGGCTTTCAGGGCTGAGGGTCTGAAAAGTTTTAGGGTTAAGCACAGGAAAGGAAAACTTAAAACTTCTGTTAAGTGCATTTAATTCCTCCTCAGTTAACTGGCGTGAACTAAGGTTCACAACGGCGGCAGGTGAGAACCCAAGAGAGGCTTTCAGGGCAGAGGGTCTGTAAAGTTTTAGGGTTAAGCACAGGAAAGGAAAACTTAAAACTTCTGTTAAGTGCATTTAATTCCTCCTCAGTTAACTGGCGTGAACTAAGGTTCACAACGGCGGCAGGTGAGAACCCAAGAGAGGCTTTCAGAGCTGAGGGTCTGAAAAGTTTTAGGGTTAAGCACAGAAAAGGAAAACTTAAAACTTCTGTTAAGTGCATTTAATTCCTCCACAGTTAACTGGCGTGAACTAAGGTTCACAACGGCGGCAGGTGAGAACCCAAGAGGGGCTTTCAGGGCTGAGGGTCTGAAAAGTTTTAGGGTTAAGCACAGAAAAGGAAAACTTAAAACTTCTGTTAAGTGCATTTAATTCCTCCTCAGTTAACTGGCGTGAACTAAGGTTCACAACGGCGGCAGGTGAGAACCCAAGAGAGGCTTTCAGGGCTGAGGGTCTGTAAAGTTTTAGGGTTAAGCAAAGGAAAGGAAAACTTAAAACTTCTGTTAAGTGCATTTAATTCCTCCTCAGTTAACTGGCGTGAACTAAGGTTCACAACGGCGGCAGGTGAGAACCCAAGAGGGCTTTCAGGGCTGAGGGTCTGAAAAGTTTTAGGGTTAAGCACAGGAAAGGAAAACTTAAAACTTCTGTTAAGTGCATTTAATTTCTCCTCAGTTAACTGGCGTGAACTAATTCCTCCTCAGTTAACTGGCGTGAACTAAGGTTCACAACGGCGGCAGGTGAGAACCTAAGAGAGGCTTTTGGCTTAAAACTTCTGTTAAGTGCATTTAATTCCTCCACAGTTAACCCAAGAGAGGGCTTTCAGGGCTGAGGGTCTGAAAAGTTTTAGGGTTAAGCACAGGAAAGGAAAACTTAAAACTTCTGTTAAGTGCATTTAATTCCTCCTCAGTTAACTGGCGTGAACTAAGGTTCACAACGGCGGCAGGTGAGAACCCAAGAGAGGCTTTCAGGGCTGAGGGTCTGAAAAGTTTTAGGGTTAAGCACAGAAAAGGAAAACTTAAAACTTCTGTTAAGTGCATTTAATTCCTCCACAGTTAACTGGCGTGAACTAAGGTTCACAACGGCGGCAGGTGAGAACCCAAGAGGGGCTTTCAGGGCTGAGGGTCTGTTGTGAGTGGATTCATGGACCAAAAATCGTAATTTCTGCAGGTGTCTGTGCTGGTAAAGCTATACTTCACGTTCCACCCTGGCGAAATTTGCAATGATGAGCTTATGAAAAATCACAGGCGAAGCATATTTTACCAGGAAACCATATGCATTGTAAAACGTTCTATTAAAAAGGTCGACCTTGCTGTATTTCGCACGTATTTCTGCAGAAAGACGTCCAGACTCAGCACAGGTCAAAATCTTAGAGTCGCGATAGGACGTTAGCGTGGTTCTGAAGAGTAAAAATTTGGAGTGACACCAAGGGAACGGCAGTTTCGTAAGAAATTAAGGTGAGTTCGCTCCACTACCAGTTTTCGAGAAGTCCTGTAGAATATCTTGGTAGCGCGCTCCACGTGAGGGTTCACCGTGAGTTGACAAGTTGGACGATAATAAACTGCTGGCCACCCAAAATGCAACACCAAGAAGGACACGAGATAGCAACGTCAGATTTACTGCACACATTGCAACAGATACAAAGATGAAACCATTGAGCTTACAGGCTCGTGCGACTTGCGGAACACGCAGACATCAATAGTTCATGGGGCCTCCATGGCTGGCAGTAACGACCGCTACACGCCGCGGCATCGAACAAACGAGGCTTTGGATGTGGGCTTGGGGTATGTCGGTCCAGGTTGCTTCCATACGTTACCACAGTTCATCAGGCGTAGCCGCAGGTGGTGCTTGTCGGGCCACTCGGTTGCCGATCAGCGACCAGACGTGTTCGATGGGCGACATATCGGGAGAACAGGCGGGTCACGGCAGCAGTGACACCTGGTGGGCCGTGAAGAATTGTTGCACGACGCGTGCCACGTGCAGGCGCGCTTTGTCCTGTTGAAACACGTGGCCGCTGGCAGGTCCTGCAGGTAAGGGAGGACTACAGGCTCCAAAACGTCGGAGATGGTGCGGTGGCTGTTGAGTGTACCGGCGATGCGTACCAGAGGGGTGCGGGTGTCATATCCAATTGCGCTTCAAACCATAACGTCAGGCGACGGACTGGTATGGCGATGCATAATGCAGGCGTCTCTCGCCGCGGTGCTGCCACACGCGGATCCGACCATCGTGGTGTTGCAGGCAGAAGCGGGATTCGTCGGAGAAGACAATGTCGTGCCATTTTGTAGTCCAGGTGCGGCGTTCAACGGCCCACTGCCGCTGCACTCGCCAGTGCTGTAACGTCAATGGTAAATGGAGCAATGGGCGCCGTGCGACAAGTCCCCGCTCCTGCAGACGACATCGAACGGTACGTGCTGACACAGGTTGTTGCGCAACACACCCTTATTCCTGCGCTAACGTTCGTGATGTGGCGGTGCGAGCCGTCAATGCCCGCCGCACAACATGCCGGTCCTCTTGTTCGGTGGTGTGCCGCGGCTGCGGCAATCACTCACGTCGGTCCGACCGTCCCTCCTGCACCCTCCGAATCCATACTCGCTTCATTGTGGCTGGATGTCGTCCCACATGGGCGCCGATGTCTCGGTACGATAAACCGCTGTCGCGATAAGCCACTATTCGTCCTCTGTCGAACTCCGAAACGTGCTGGAATGACTGCCGTATTCTGCGACGAGGCATCAGGAAGCTTCCCACGCACAGGTCCGGCAGCACAACAAACTTCCACTACTTACACCCCGCCTTCTGTGCACCCATCTTATAGTTCTTCTCGGTGGTGTGCCGGGCGCACATGATTTTCATATCCCTGCAGTGCTAATCGTTTACATGTCCTTTCGCGGGCGACGCATGCTGCGAATTTAAGGCCAATCGGATGCTTCCTTCTTGGTGTTGCATTTTGGGTGGCCAGCAGTGTGTCTATATATATTGTATGCATACATACATATATATATATATATATATATATTCTATAAAGATACCTAAGCAAAAAAATACATATATAATTTTGACTCACACCTAGTACAACATAGAAAAGGTTATGTATCTACCTGTGTGAGTAGAAGGAGAAAAGATAAAAAAATAAAATAAAACAACTGAATGTAGAAGGTGTCGAGAATACTGAGCCTTGGCTTTATCAAGGACCAGCAAAAACTCTGCATTTTCTCACTTCCACAAAGACCTAGTTGGAAATGGGTTTCTGCAAGGCCATAGATGCAAGTAACATTCCCACCTAAAATAGTTTAAAAAATATATATATGTCATGTCCTCCGTAGAGTTGCATGACCTAGCACTAGTTAACAATTTCGCTTGTATCCATTAACCTTCCTGGCCCGACCCATGCTCTTCATCTGTTACTATTAAACAGAGAGAAGAAGATTAAAGAGAACTCAAGCTGTGAGAGTGACATAATAATTAGAAATGATTTTCAGCCATAACGAAATGCCAAGTTCGTTTGAGAGAGAATTTAAACCTGAAAATCAATGCAAAAGAAATCCAAATTTTTACATTGCAATTAAAATAGGAAATATTAATTTTTAACGAACAGATTTTTGAAAGAAAACTTGAGTCTAAAACCCCCTACTCTACAACTTATGACAGCACGAAAACGAGAATAAGTTAAAGATAATAATTAACTAAAGAAAACTTTGTGAAAGTTATATACCTTAAACAGTTAGTTGCAATATGTACAAAGTATTTCAGCAGTGCTTTAAGTGTATAATTAATTAGTTATTAAGAACTTAACTACTTTGAAAAAACAGCGCATAGAAAAGGAACAAGCTTAGCCATCTTCTGTTCCTAGGTACCCCAAAAGACGCTCAAAGTTACAAAGAAAAGAAAGAGTTAAAACCCGCAAAAATGTTAACAGACAAACCAATGCCTAAAAGCTGAAAAGCTAAAAAACAACAGAGAAAAAGTACATGAAGTACAAACATTGAACTTATAAAACCTAGAACCCAAAAACAAGGAAGAGAGCTTACCTCTTGTGTGACAAAAACTTTTCTCCTCACAAGAGAAGAACAAGGCTGACCTCTTCCGCCACTCCCTAGTCGCTGGGGGGCAGTGAGGGTGGGGCTGATGGCCTCCTCATACAGCAAGAAACCAACGCGCTGAGATTTTAACCAGAGAAAAAAATATATAAACTTAAGACTGTGGATCTGTATGATCAGAAAGAGCAGAATTAACTCTCCAGAATACATGAGAAATATTATAAAATACACGAGCAGTGTATTTAACAGAGGTAACCCATCTATTAGCCTCTTTGATAAAAGAGTTAATTTTCCTTTCAAAGTAATTAAATATCTACATTGGAATAATAACATTTCAACCAAAGTAATTGAGAATGTACTAATTTCTCAGGTCCTAAGAATTTCAAGAATTTGCAGCAACAATTTGGACTTCAATTACCACATTAATATACTATTAGAAAGTTTTCTAGAGAACGAAATTCCTTCTTCTTTCATCAAAAGAACTTTAAGAAAAATTATTCTGAATAATAGAGTAAGGTTGGCAGATCTGCTTTAATTTTCTACACAGTTAATAATATGATTCTGACCAATCAAAGCCGTAAGGAAGTTGGCTAGAGGATGCCTATTAACTACCTAAAGGAACCTTAGTGCTATGGATATGACGGTCCTATTAAAACAAAAAATTAAATAATATAAACAAAATCACAAAAAAAAGCTTAAAAATCTGTTTATAAAAGAAAATAAAAACAAATAAAAAAGAAAACTAGTTATTCATCACTAGGATAGCTATACTAAAAATAGTAAAACCAACATTAAAATTAATAAGATTCTGATTAATCTATAGAAGCTCACTAAGGTGATTTAATACATGCAAAGATTATTAAATACACTGCTCGTGTATTTTATAATATTTCTCATGTATTCTGGAGAGTTAATTCTGCTCTTTCTGATCATACAGATCCACAGTCTTAAGTTTATATATTTTTTTCTCTGGTTAAAATCTCAGCGCGTTGGTTTCTTGCTGTATGAGGAGGCCATCAGCCCCACCCTCACTGCCCCCCAGCGACTAGGGAGTGGCGGAAGAGGTCAGCCTTGTTCTTCTCTTGTGAGGAGAAAAGTTTTTGTCACACAAGAGGTAAGCTCTCTTCCTTGTTTTGGGTTCTAGGTTTTATAAGTTCAATGTTTGTACTTCATGTACTTTTTCTCTGTTGTTTTTAGCTTTTCAGCTTTTAGGCATTGGTTTGTCTGTTAACATTTTTGCGGGTTTTAACTCTTTCTTTTCTTTGTAACTTTGAGCGTCTTTTTGGGGTACCTAGGAACAGAAGATGGCTAAGCTTGTTCCTTTTCTATGCGCTGTTTTTTCAAAGTAGTTAAGTTCTTAATAACTAATTAATTATACACTTAAAGCACTGCTGAAATACTTTGTACATATTGCAACTAACTGTTTAAGGTATATAACTTTCACAAAGTTTTCTTTAGTTAATTATTATCTTTAACTTATTCTCGTTTTCGTGCTGTCATAAGTTGTAGAGGTAGGGGTTTTAGACTCAAGTTTTCTTTCAAAAATCTGTTCGTTAAAAATTAATATTTCCTATTTTAATTGCAATGTAAAAATTTGGATTTCTTTTGCATTGATTTTCAGGTTTAAATTCTCTCTCAAACGAACTTGGCATTTCGTTATGGCTGAAAATCATTTCTAATTATTATGTCACTCTCACAGCTTGAGTTCTCTTTAATCTTCTTCTCTCTGTTTAATAGTAACAGATGAAGAGCATGGGTCGGGCCAGGAAGGTTAATGGATACAAGCAGGAAATTGTTAACTAGTGCTAGGTCATGCAACTCTACGGAGGACATGACATATATATATTTTTAAACTATTTTAGGTGGGAATGTTACTTGCATCTATGGCCTTGCAGAAACCCATTTCCAACTAGGTCTTTGTGGAAGTGAGAAAATGCAGAGTTTTTGCTGGTCCTTGATAAAGCCAAGGCTCAGTATTCTCGACACCTTCTACATTCAGTTGTTTTATTTTATTTTTTTATCTTTTCTCCTTCTACTCACACAGGTAGATACATAACCTTTTCTATGTTGTACTAGGTGTGAGTCAAAATTATATATGTATTTTTTTGCTTAGGTATCTTTATAGAATGTGAATTCTGAATTTTCTAAACTGCTGCGTTGCGCGTTTTGATCTTCAGGTTATTTTGCAACCTTCGTTTTAAATTCTAAAGTTTTTCCTTAGTCTTCAGTTTTGCTCTTAAGTATATATATATATATATATACTATGTGGGATGTAAGGTCAGGTGATGCGTAACATCACAGCCTCTCCTTGACAAATGTCAACCCCGCCTTCTCGTGGTGCATCCTGTTCCCACTAAAGGGGCTCTGACGACCGCCCATAGCGGTATAACTATACCATCGGGATCAGAGGAAATGCTATCCCACACTCACCAACCCGCTTGGCCAGCGTGGTGAGTTATGGCCAAACCCCTCCAAAATGATTCCACAACTTAAATCTTGGCCCTCAGTCTCCGGCAGCTGGAATGTGCCTTGCCAAGGCAGCGGCCAGTGCGACATGAAGGCAGAGGGTGCTAAGAATCCCCGGAGGACCGGACTAGGCTGCCATCTGATGCTGACCTTGGCTACTTACAATGGACGCTCCCTATCTTCTGATTCAAGGCTTCTTGAATTGGAAGAGGAACTACAAAGGATCAAGTGGGACATCGTGGGGCTAAGTGAGGTAAGGAGAAAAGGAGAAGATCTCATCGAACTGAAAAGTGGACATCTCTTCTACTATCGTGGGACAGATACTGGCAGAACTAGTGGTGTTGGATTTATAATAAACAAGAAACTGAAGGATAAAGTTGTAGAAGTTGAAAGTTCCTCTGACAGAGCTGCACGACTTGTTATCCAACTCTCGAAAAGATACCAGGCTCAGATTATTCAAACTTATGCACCCACCACAAGTCATCCTGAAGAAGAAATTGAAGAATTTTATGAGGAAATTTGTCATCTAAATAATAAAGGTAAGCAGCACTTGAAAATAATTATGGGAGATTTCAATGCAAAAATAGGGCAACGGCAACAGAATGAAACTTCGGTAGGTAAATTCGGTCATGGCAACAGAAACCAGCGTGGAAATACTCTCGTTGAGTTTGCAGAGGCAGAAGGGTTTTTCATCTTGAACTCCTTCTTCAAGAAAAAGCCACACAGGAAATGGACATGGAGACATCCAAATGGGACGACAAGTGAAATTGATTTTATTATGTGTAACAAAATATTCGTCATAGAAGACTGCAGTGTGCTAAACAAGTTCAACACAGGTAGTGACCATAGATTGGTGAGATGTAAGATGCACCTCAACACTAAACTTGAACGTGGCAAGCTCATAGGACAAACAAAATCTATTGACATAACCAACCTTAAAAAGCACCATAATACCTTCAAGTTAGAACTGAAGAACAGGTTCTCTGCTTTAGAAGGCCTAACATCGGAAGAAGTGGACATTTCTGAAGTTAACAGAAAAGTAACCAAAGCTCTTATGGAAACAGCAACAAAATTAGCTGGGACTGAGAACAAGTTGCATGTGAACAAATTATCAGGAAAAACCAAAATGTTGATGCAAAAAAGAAGAGAGATGAGGACAACTAAAGAAGATGTGACTTCCAAAGTGGAATATATAGAGCTATGCAAGACAGTAAGAAAAAGTATCACTGAAGACGTAAGGAAATTCAACTGTGAACTAGTGAGGAAAGCAATTGAAAACAACCAAAGCCTAAAGATAGCAAAGGGACATCTCAGTAAGGGAAGAAAACAGATTATGGCACTGAGAAAAGAAGATGGTTCTGTAACAAGAAATAGAGGCGAAATTTTGACAAGAGTGAAAGATTTCTACTCCAAATTATATGAAAGGGATGATATATGCACTCCAGACATCATGAAAGATACCAGTACCAGAGTTCCTCCAGTCCTTCCAGCAGAAGTTGCACATGCAATCAAGAACATGAAGCGAGGAAAAGCTCCAGGAGAAGATGGAATTACTGTAGACATCATACAAGAAGCAAGTGGAGAAATCGAAACAGTACTCGCCCAAATTTTCACTCGATGCCTTAATGAAGGAAAGATTCCTGAGGATTGGAACACCGCTACAATGATCCTGCTACATAAGAAAGGTGACATTGAGGATCTCGGAAACTACAGACCTATCAGCCTCCTATCAGTAGTTTATAAAATCTTCACTAAAGTTCTTTCACACCGCTTGAAGGTAACACTGGACATGGCTCAACCGAGAGAACAAGCTGGATTCAGGAGTGGCTGCAGCACAATAGATCATATCCACGTGCTGAGAGAACTAATTCAAAGAGCGAGGGAATATGAACTTCCATTGTGCATGGCTTTTATCGATTATGAAAAAGCCTTTGATTCGGTGAAACCATCAGCAGTTACAATGGCTCTGAAAACCTGCGGTATTGAAGATGCATACATTAATATTATTCATAATTTAGGCTGTTTGAAAATACAACACACGTAAAAATTGGAAAGGGAGTGAGACAAGGTGACACCATATCTCCGAAGCTCTTTAATGCCACAGTGGAGGGCGTTTTTCAGTCACTGAGCTGGGAAAACAAGGGGATAAAGATTAATGGAGATTATCTAACCCACCTTCGTTTTGCTGATGACGTAGTCATTTTTGCAACTACCCCATCAGAGCTGCAGAGTATGATCCAGGAACTTGCTGACAAGAGTAAAGAAGTGGGATTAAAAATGAACTTTCAGAAGACAAAAGTGATGTTCAATGCTTTTACAAGAAATGAAGATTTATCGATTGATGGAGAAAAGCTGGAGATAACAGACACGTACGTTTATCTTGGACAGCAGATATCAAGTGAGGGTCACATTGATGAAGAAATTAATCGGCGTACAAAACTTGCCTGGAGAGCTTTTGGAAGAAACAGCATAATTTTCAAGAGCAATATGCCATTATGTCTTAAAAGAAAAGTGTTTGATCAATGCATCCTTCCAGTGCTTACGTATGGTGCGGAGACGTGGACCTTAACTAAAAGAGACATACAAAGGCTGCAGACAACTCAAAGCAGCATGGAGAGGTGCATGCTTGGTGTAACCAGGAGAGATAAGAAGAGGAACTCGTGGATCCGAAAAATGACAAGAGTGGAAGACATCATGATCAGAGTTAAATCCCTGAAATGGCAATGGGCTGGACATACTGCCAGAAGGACAGATCATCGATGGACAGCTGAAATTTTAGATTGGATTCCAAGGGACAGGAAAAGACCCAGAAGAAGACCACATGGGAGATGGGTGGATGAAATTCGAAAGTATGCAGGGGTGACATGGAGGAGACTGGCACAAGACAGACCGTTGTGGAGGAAACTTGGGGAGACCTTCGTCCAGCAGTGGATTGATAATGGTTGACAATGATGATGATATACTATGTGCGTATACACACATACATAAATATATATATAGATCACCTCCCCCCCCCCCCCAAAGGATTCCTCGGTGCGCCACTGCAACTGACATGGGCTGTGTTACGCATGGAGGATGTTCGATCCCTTGTAGGATCTGTTCTTAGGCGCCTGAGAGTCGTGATTGCACAGAAAAGTGGACCAACGCGTTATTACGTAGGTGTTCTTAATGTAAAACTAACTCGGTGTAGATAAAAGAATGATACTATAAAGGAATTGGAAATGCCCAGAAAAATGAACAAGGAAGCTCATGAATTCAGTTGTATACACTGGCGGAAAGTGAAAAAAGAACAAGAAGGAGAAGGAAACGTCTGATACCAACGAAATTTATTCAGCATAATAACGGAATACAGAGGATAACGTGATCAAAACATTATGGCAAAATACAGTTGTATTTGCCGGTAAACTGAAAAATAACATTTCCATGTAACATGGTTAGTAGGAGGTTGAACCACCATGAACTGCGTCACCCTGTGCAATTCTGGCATGGAGTCTGTCGTACAGATGCTGGATGTAAGTTTGGGGTATTGAGTTCCAAGCATCCTCAACCTGGACGCGTAAATCGGGGATGGTCGTGGCTGGCCGTGGAGACCGGATAAGTCGTTGCCCCATAAAATCCCACACGTGCTCAATGGGGGACAAATCCGGTGAACGTGCAGACCATGGAATTTGTCTCACACCCTGAAGTGCATGTTGCGTTGCACGTACCGTATGTGGGCGTGCGTTATCTTGCTGGAAAACACCACGATGGACCGACCTTACAAATGGCACAACAACGGGCTGAATGATGTTGTTGATGTAGGAGGTGCTGTTTAACGTACCCGGTACAAACACTAGTTGTGTACGGGAGTGATAGCTGATCACTTCCCACACCAGGAGAAAGGTGTAGGCCCTGTGTGTCGCTGGCGGATGCAAGAAGTGTGGAGATGCTCCCCTGTGCGTCTGCGAATACGGCCATCGGATGCTCCCAAGAAGAATTTGCTTTCATCGCTGAACACAACAGATCGCCATTGCGTTGTCCAGTGCAGATGTTGGCGACACACTGCAGCCGTTCATGACGGTGAGCTGGAGTCAGAGGTACACATCCCAGAGGCACGCGTGCACGTAGTCCTGCATCCAGTAGACGGTTGCGGGTTGTTCGCACAGTCACCTCAGGTGCAACGGCAGCTCGTATTTGAGTCGCAGTGGATGTTCTGCTTGACAACGCCGCTCTTCTTATGCGTCGATCGGTCCGCTCATCAGTCCGTCTGTGACTCCCTGTTCCATGTCTTCTCGTGTGGGAATGTTCCTCGAACCATCTACGCTACCATCGTACCACCACCGATACTTCCCGTCCAATTCGCTCCGCAATACGAAGATACGACCACCCGGCCTCGCGGAGTCCGACTAGACGACCTCGCTCAAAGTCCGATAACTGCTGAAATCGTACACGTCTTCATGTCCAGGCATTGCAGCTTCTTCAGGGTCTTTGCACGTGTCCGTACGCCGACGACTGATTACATTCACTTCGCCGCACTCCTTAAATACCACCGACGATAATTTTCATATTATGCCGTGCTGTGGCGTAAGCGTTCACCGGTTGGTCCCGAAATGAACATCACTCCTACGTCAACTCGACCCCATTAACATATGTAAATTTTCATGATCGTCCGCCAATGCCTTCTGGGTGTTCTTTTTTCACTTTCCGCCAGTGTAGTATGGAATAGCAATGAAGAAAGAAAACACGATTAAACAAATTCACAAGCTAGTGAACAAATACTTTAAATTACGGTGCACCTTATGAATATTAAGAAGAGAAAATAAGGTAAATTAAAGTTTCTGTTTACTCTTTTTTAATGCAAGAAGGTAGCGTGTAGTTTCAGTACGGAAGAAACGAAACCGAAGACAAAGTAAATGAACTGCAGAACGATGACTGGTGTTCAATTTCTGTTGCACAAACAATTTGGAGAAAATTATCTTTTGCACATCGTAGTATGACTGAAAAATGTTCCAATTAGTCTCGTACGAAACTTTATAAAGCAGTCATGAAGAAGTTCCTATAGTGCTTGATAATGAGTAATTGTATAATGGGTGTAGTGGCGTGTAAAATCTTGGCCAGCACAAACAGAAATAGGTAGAATTGATTCGCCGACGTACTGTAGAGTCATTCACACACAAGGAAAGGTAATGTACTGCGGTATGACGGATTGTGCAGCATGATTGGACCACACAGTAAAGAACTGCAGGAGATGATCAAGAATAGTGCAGAAGCAGTAAACTTGCGGTATGTTTTTCAGTCCGTCACAGTAGTGGTAGAAGATCTTCATTTAGTATAGGTGAGCTGGTGTCAGAAGGTGATTCTTCACCGCACGTCGCCTTCTCTGCGTTGATTAAGATTCGTGTAGCGCTGTTATAACGAAGTAAATTTCTCCGTGATTTCTGTCCACGCCAGGATTCGAAACCGGATCCCCTCATTCCGGAACAAGTCACTCTACCAATTGAGCTACGCGGACGTTTGTTCTGACTACTATCTGCCTTTATGTCGTGTGCGTCCTGCTGGCAGGTACGTCACATCTCCCCCCCCCGAAAGAGGGCCGGGGGCATGACCCACGGGTCAGCCGTGACCATGAATCGTTGCAGGCAGCCATCCACTGTAGAACGTGCACTTGAGAACTCCCAGTCAATCCGGTGTGTGGAATGCATCGTCACACACCTTTATTTTTCGAAGCGCTGGAGAAGGGATTCTCTGATTTTTCCTTACTCGCGGTGTGGAAAGAACATCACACCATTGCGAGATTTTGAACGGTCGGGTCATCCAGATAGTTCGGGCGCCATTATAACGAAGTAAATTTCTCCGTCATTTCTGTCCACGCCAGGATTCGAACCCGGATCCCCTCATTCCGGAACAAGTCACTCTACCAATTGAGCTACGCGGACGTTTGTTCTGACTACTATCTGCCTTTATGTCGTGTGCGTCCTGCTGGCAGGTACGTCACACTGTTTCAGAAGACTTGATGCCGATGAAGTGGAGCTGAAGACGTTTGGTGTAGTAGATGCTTGAAAGAAACAGTAAGTAAATAACATGGGTATTTTACTGTATCAGGGTAACAAGTGTATCGAATTCACATTGGTAATAACAGTATAGGAGAAAACAGCACACAGGTAGAGGACAGTGCACTGGCAGGACAAGTCTTGATTCAATAAATGCAAACTGGTAGGTGACCTTGCAAGCAGTCAGAAGCAGGCGTGACTTCGCAGTATTTCTCAGTGCTTGAAAAAATGGAAAAACCCGTATACTAATTGTTCTGAGTCCAAAGATGATGAATAGCAAGAATTCCACTTTGCATCCACGAAGGATGAAAGAAATATTGATGGTCTAACTGTTGCAGAACCGAAGGTAGAAATAATGATGCCTGAAGCAAGACATGCTGGTCACAGTAAAGCTTTCGACGAAGTGGATGGAATCTCCATGCTGACAAATACGACGTACGAAAAGCGCCAATGTGGATGTCCGTGATGGTTTATCTTGAATAAAAACGATTGTGAAAGATGACTATTGTTATGATTGAGGTGGGCATACTGCTTGCTAAAGTGTCAGATGAACAAGAATTTGCAGTTAAACACTGATAAAGAAGGACTGCTGTTTAAGAGCATTAAAAACGAGTCCTTGACCACCACAGGAAGGAGACAGTCACAAATTGTTTATAAAGGTACAGTGTTCTTGCTCACATATAAGCCTTGTGAAGCTCTTTTCGCCACCCCGGTGGTGCTGTGGTCTATGCGCTGGCTTATGACCGTTCGTCCAAGAAGGGTCCGGGTTCGAATCCCTGTGAGGCATGGATGTTGTGTTTGTCTTACAACATTGGCTCTCTTCCTTCCCTGGAGTCAGTGGCCCTACGTTAGACACGGGAGATTGATTATGCCCTATTGAGTTGCTCACGGTGGTCGTTAAACCTCCAATAAAAAAAACGTTCTTTTGTACGATGCTGAGGACGCTTTTCGGTAGATCAAATACCATTAACAGATGTCAAACAACTGTAACTGGACATAAATATGAATAGCTTTTGACAACAGACCAGCGGAATAGAAGTTTGTGAACATTTTATAGAGAAGGTGAGTCGAACGTTTTGCAATATTTGGATCACTTTATGGCTTCATATGTACCTTTACGACGAAAGCTGGCACGCATTCAAAGTAAAGGCCATCGTGTTGCACCATCTTTAGCCATATGTCTGCCAGTTCTTCGATTTCGCGGCGGTACCAGTTCTTGTCCTTCGAGGCGAAGGACTCCTTCACCCCAAATGCCACCTCCACCTGGTTGTTGAAGTGCCGCCCGCGAAGGAAGTGGGCCACGAACCGGAACAAGTAATAATCGGACGGGGCAAGATCCGGAATATATGCTGGGTGTGGCATCAGTTCGATACTCTCAAGTTTCTGGATTTTTACCCCGGTCGTTTGCGTGGTATGAGGCCGAGCGTTGTCCTGCTGTAGAACAGCGCGGTTTCTGTTCACCAGTGCCGGAAACTTCTCCTTCAAAATGGAATACATCCGCTTCAGCTGTTCTGAGTAGAGGTTGCGTTAATGGTCCGACCGTCTGGAACAAATTCATAATGGATTATCCCCTCGAAATTCCACCAGACGCAGAGCATCACCTTGTGATCGAAGCGCCCACGTTTGGCAACACGTTCTGGAAGCTGGCCCGGGCTCAACCACTGCCGTTGTGTGTTAAGATTACGGAAATTGAACCACTTTTCATCGCACGTAAAAATTCTCATGATGAAGCGTAAATCGTGCTAGCTTTCTAGGAGTCCAGAGCACACTTCCACTCGGCGGTTTGCTTCAGCTACCGTCACTCCGTGAGGGACAATGCGGCAGCTCCTGTAGACCTTCCCGAGGTCCTGAGTGTGACGAACCACTGTGGTCTGTGATATGCCCAGCTCGCCTGATAATCTCAGAGTGCTAATTGTCGGATTTGCCTCTACGTCCTGGCGCAGGACCTTCGAAACTGCGGTTCGCAGCCTACCTGGCCTTGGCTGATCGTCGAGGTTTCTGTCACCTGAGCGAAACTTCTTGAACCATTTGGTTGCGGTGCTGTGATCCACGGAATCTTCCCCTTTCGCATGACAAATGTTTCGGGCTGCTTGAGCAGCGTTACGGCCTAGTTCAAACTCGTAAAGCAAAAGTTATCTAATTAGTCGGTTGTGGCTGTTCGTCTTTTAGGCGTCACAACCACAGACAGAATGTTGACATGCAATGTTGTTCACAGCAAACGACTACCACTTTACATCCCTTTGGACTGACTACAGTGCGTGACTTAAGCTAGTTTAAACACGTGACATACCCACCGCAGCACATGCGTTTACGCAAATATTGCAAAACTTTCGACTCACCCTCTGTAGTAAAGGGTTCTAATCGCTTGAAGCGACGTGATCGTCTGAGCAAAAGTATAGCCAGGGGTATTAGCGACCCTTCCAGGAGTTAAGTGTCTATCATCCTAAAGAAGCAGGTTGCATTTCCACTGTCCAAGCCAAAGAAGTAGATTTATTGTTTCATTAAGTTCTCACCCAATACATAAACTTAAATGAAAAATGGCTAACGCACATATTGAAAGTCAGAAAAATGGCGCAGAAAATCTGAAAGATAATACGCGTCGACTATACGACGGCTCCTAAGCTAAATCGGAGTAGCTATGGCAGAACTTGTACAGTAAAACCTGTTTGAGACGAAACCTACATAAAACAGAATCCTGCCTTAGACGGAACTTCTTTTAGGTCCCGAAATGGAAGATAGAAAATTATGCACTATTTATCCTGTCTAAAACGGAACCTAATTAACGCGAAAACGGAAAGGTCAAGAGAGTAAATGAGCCTTGTAACAACTAAAAGTTTCCAGATGTTCCCGTACCGTTAAACATTTTAATTGAACACAAAACACTGCACGATCAAGGAG
This sequence comes from Macrothele yani, assembly GCA_039090855.1. Lineage (NCBI taxonomy): Eukaryota > Metazoa > Arthropoda > Arachnida > Araneae > Macrothelidae > Macrothele > Macrothele yani. The sequence continues at coordinate 48,147,997 of CM076990.1, forward strand.
TATTCAATTCGTCGAAATTCATTATCCGAACTTGTTATGCAGTGGCTTCTTGCGAATGTGGAATCCTCATCTTCTCCGAGAGAACTAGCGAAATCCATAACTGTTTTTCGTGCTATTGGATAGCTTGTAAAACCATCCCGCGAGGTGTCACCCGAAACTATTGACATGTGTTTCAAGAAAACAAAATTGCTTTGGAGGACTTACTAGACGTGTGTGGTGAAAAGACAAATAACCTGGTGGCACCACTAAACAAAGACAGTTTTGTAACCGTCAGTGCAAAGAATTATAAACGCAGTCGAGTCACATTATTGCGACCACCTCTTACTTCGACGTCAACAGCGCGTAGCCAATGAAAGAAGGCACGTGTCCTAAGCTGGCTTGGAGGGTATAAAAGGTGTTCTGTAGGCATTCTGAAAACATATCACTCGTTGCTGCCATGGATAAAAGGAGCGATTTATCAGATTTGCAAAAAGGGATGATTATCGGCTTTCGGGCCAAGGGTGGCAGTATTTCTGAAACAGCGCAGTGTGTGAACTGTTCGCGTGCTGCTGTAGTTAAAGTGTATCGTGATTGGAGAAATGGCACCTTTGCGAATAAGCGAAGTGGAAACTGCAAAGCACCACGTGCTGTTGATGTGAGATGTGAGCGTCGGCTTCGAAGACGCGTGAGGGCCGATTGGAACGCTACATGGAACAACTCACTGGCCGAATGAACAAGGGGGCTACAGGAAGTATGTCTAAAACGACAGTTCACCTATGCGTATGGGACTCCGATGCAGATGAATAGCCACTGCACCTATGTTAACGAAGGTGCATCGGCAGAAAAGGCTTACATTTGCACAGCAGTATCGGCATTGGATCTCCGCTGATTGGCAAAGGATTGCCTTCTCCAATGAGTTGCGTTTTCTGCTTCATCGAACGGATGGACGTTAGCGTATAAGGCAAGAAACATTGGAGAATAAACACTCTTCAACCATTGCTGGAAGAACACAAACTAGTGGGGGTAGAGTTATCGTATGGGGAATGTTTTCGTGGCATTCCCTGGGTTCACTCATACCTGTGGAATGCACTATGGACTGAATTAGTTATGAATCCATCCTTGCATACCACGTACACCCATACATGCTGATTGTCTTCCCTGGGGCGGATGGGATCTTCCAGAACGACAAAGCGACGTGTCACACAGCTTGAAATGTCCGAGAGTGGTTGGAAGAGCACGATGAAGACTATAAAGTACTTCCCTGGACCCCTAATTTCCCAGACTAAAACCCAATTGAGCATCTATGGGAACATCTCGATCGTGTTGTTTGCTCTATGGATCCTCCACCACGCACCCTCCAGCAGCTGTCAGATGCACTGCAGTCAGCATGACACCATATACCTGTGAACACCTTCCAGCACCATACTGAGTCACTCCCAGCCCGTCTAGCTGCTGTCCGCGCTGCACACGGCGGTTACTCTGGATATTAGCTGGTGGTAGCAATAATGTGGCTTATTACGTAGAAGTCTTTTCGTACTTCTACGTTATTTTAAAAACAAAACCATAAGATGAAATAGTTCCTAAATTAAACCTTAACGGCCAGACGAAACGTGTAAACAACAGAAGTCACACTTACGGAAAAGATGCTTTATTCAGGATGTAGCACTTCCATAACAAATCGGTATCAACATTAAGCACACCACACACCAACAACGCTACGTTCCACATTAATCGCTCTCCAACGCAACGCACTTTTCACAAAGCTCCCTTCACAACGCTCTTAAGCAACAGTTTACTCGTAGTTTATATCTCTCGTTCTTATCAAAACATACATACGTCACGTTCGTTCAACCTCAATTATGTTGTCAACAGTATTCGTTTGAGAGAAAAGATATCACGTTAAGAGTGAAGTACAACTGAGAATAAACTCAAGATTTACATAGGGAAAGAAACTAAAAAGGAAAGTTAATTTAGAATATACGTCACAGGCTCAACCGTGTAAATATGAACAGCAACATTGAGACTAACCATTGTTATGAAGATTTTGACTAAATTATTGAGTGATATTAAATTGATATAAAAAAAAAACAATTGATGTGAGGACATGGAAGTAGAGGACGTGAATGTAAAAATTGCATCTGAGATAAAAACATTTAATCAAGCAATACCACATATTCAGAATATTCGAGATTTTTCACTTCTCTGAGGTTACTTTTAATTATTTCGGTTAATGAGCAGCACATGTGCTCTCACTGAATGTCATACTGTAGGTTTACTTTACAGAAATAAATATAAAAATGAAAATAAATAAATACATCGCTCTTTCCACGTTCCAGAAACACACAGCAACCGAAAAATTGTTAAAAATGAAGTTCGTGAATTTTAGTTGATTAAGTACGAATAATACATTCTCTTAAAAATCACAGATTATGTAGAATCTGTTATTAGCATGACAAAATTAAAATGTTTATACTTGAATGGCTTCTATGGGTGCACCTGAGAAAGAGAAATATCATGACTTTCAGTAGTTGCTGATGTTGCTATTGAGTCTGGGGAAGCCAAATCTTATCAAATTCGCGAGGCATCTTACTACGAAAGACCGGCACGATTTTGCGTAATGCATCAAGCATAATTCCAAGAATTTACGTTTTTTTTTCTCTCTCTCTTCAGTCCGAATGCCTCAAGGACTATGCGGGTCTTCATATCCCAATACGATGCAGAATATTCACACCTTCATACATTTCAGCCGTACTGATATATACCAAAGAGCCAAAACATTATGATCACCAGCCAGATTTGATGTTAATCCTCCACGTACCGCCGAAACAGTTCTTACAAAGCGAGGATGGACGCTACAAGATTTTTTTTTTTTTTTTTGTTTGGAGGTTTAACGACCACCGTGAGCAACTCAATGGGCTATAAGCAGTCGCCCGTCCCTAATTTAGGGTCACTGGTTCCAGGGAAGGGAAAGAGCCAGTGCCGTAAGACAAACACAACATCCATGCCTCACCGGGATTCGAACCCGGACCCCTTTCGGACGAATGATCAGAGGCCATCGCTTAGACCACTGCGCCACCGGGGCGGCCTACAAGATTTTCAAAGGTGTCCTGTAGTATCTGGTACCAACACCTTACAAGCAGATCCTTTAACTCTTGTAAGTTACGTGGTTGTTTTTGTGGAGGTTTAACGACCACCGTGAGCAACTCAATGTGATATAAGCAGTCACACGTCCCTAATTTAGGGCCACTGGTTCCAGAAAAGAGAGAGAGAGCCAATGCCGTAAGACAAACACAACATCCATGCCTCACCGGGATTCGAACCTGGACCCCTTACCACTGCGCCACCGGGATTCGAACCCGGACCCCTTTCAAACGAATGATCAGAGGCCATCATTTAGACCACTGCGCCCCTGGGATTCGAACCCGGGCCCATTTTTTTATTGGAGGTTTAACGACCACCGTGAGCAACTCAATGGGCTATAAGCAGTCGCCCGTCCCTAATTTAGGGTCACTGGTTCCAGGGAAGGGAAGGAACCAGTGCCGTAAGACAAACACAACATCCATGCCTCACCGGGATTCGAACCCGGACCCCGTTCGGACGAATGATCAGAGGCCATCGCTTAGACCACTGCGCCACCGGGATTCGAACCCGGACCCCTTTCAGACGAATGATCAGAGGCCATCGCTTAGACCACTGCGCCTACGGGATTTGAACCCGGGCCCATTTCGGACGAATGATCAGAAACCATCGCTTAGACCACTGCGCCACCGGGATTCGAACCCGGACCCATTTCGGACGAATGATCAGAAGCCATCGCTTAGACCACTGCGCCACCATTGAGGCGTTACGTGGTTGAACCACCGCAGATAGGATTTTCTGTTACAACACAAACCACAGATGCTCAATTGGATTGAATTCTAAAGAATTTGGGAGCGAGGGTAATAATAATAAATACCTGGAGGTCTTCCTCATGTTCCGCGAACCATTCTCGAACAATTCAGGTAGTGTGGTCGTATCCTTCTCAGGATATCCTGTAGTGTGTAGTATCCAATTCAGGTAGTATCCTTCTGGAAGAAGGCACAGCTGGAGGGGAATATGATTGTCATGAAAGGGTGCACCTGGTCTTCAATGATGTTCAGGTAGATGTAAGACGTCATAGTTTCCTGCACGTGAATAACAGGACCTAATGTTCCCCAACATTGCCCAAAACATTACACTTCCTCATCCGTTTTGGTCCCATGGTGCATCCTGGTGTCAACATTTTCCCAGATAAACGGTGCACACGTCCCCGGAAGTCCACATGATGCAACAGGAAATGAGATTCATCGGACCAGACTACCTTATTCCAATTATTCAAGGTCCAGTTTTGAAGATCGCATGTCTATTATAGGAGCTTTCGACGATGAAAAGAGGTTAGCATGGGCACTAAGAACGGCTTGCGGCTACTCAGCCCCATTTTCAGCAGGGTTCGAAGTACTGTGTGTTGTGACAAATTACTCACGTCACCAACATTCAAATTACTGACGAGTTGCGCCACAGTATCCCTTCTGTTGTTGGCTCATAGCATATGGAATGGTCTTCGCTCACCTCTAGTATCGATGATCCGTGACCGGCCTCAAACTGAAAAAGCTACGAACCTTACTGGAGGTTCGTAGCTTTTCCCTCCACGCTCGGCAGTGGCGTAACAATGTTTCAAAATCTAAGGGGGGGGGGTAGGTCCGATCACACATTATGTATGAGGATCCCCGACTCTGAAAATCTGGGGGAGTCCTGACTCCTCCCCAGTGGTTACGCCTATGCTCCTCGGGTCACTTTTTGAAGGTATTAACCACGGCTAACAGTTAGCACCCTACAAGCCTTGCCGTTTCGGAAATTTTCCGACTCAGTCGTCTGGCCATTGCAATTTCGCCTTTGTCAAACTCGCAGAAGTTCGCTGCGTTTCCCATTTGAAGAACAAGAAAAACACTCATTAAAAGATTAGAACATATGTAGAGGATTTTATGAAGGGAGTGTCTGACACCAGGTCTTAAACAACCCTTAGAAATAGGAAGCTAGGAGATTTAGACTACAGTGCCCGATAGGGAAATGACACGGAAGCGAAGTAGAAAGGGGGAGGAAGACGCCCTTATTTATTACCGGAGGGGCAGTACCCGCGGCCCGACGGCTTAACGTGCCCATCCGACGCACGTCGGATATTTAGTGGCTCGAGCATTCGTTCCTGCCTGGGATCGAACCCGAGGTCTTCTCCGTGGCAGCCACGAAAGTTGACCACTATGCCACCCGCGAACCTGATTAACAGATTTCAGAGTCAGGTGTTATTTATATCGTTTCATGACCTTCCCACGCGCAGTCGTTTACTGCAGTTGCTTCGATTTGCATAAACACGAGCTGATCATAATGCTGCGGCTCTTCGGTATATTTCACATGCGTTGTTCATAATGAAAACTTTCCATTCAGTGTCACCAGTTGTCAGAATTGGAGACTTACTTTGCAGCAAGTAAATCTGCGCTTTCCATTCAAAAACATCCATAGTGAGGAAGCATTTTTCTACCATTTCATATCACGGCACATAACACCTAATTATTATTATTTTTTATTATTATTTTTCTTGGCCACATTCTAAAAAACTATATCTAAGGTCTGAATGATGATTTTATGCGGACTAAAAACACATATCAACCATTAATAGCGTCACACTGAAAAACTAAAATAAAACGGAAGCACGGCCTTAGATTAAACGCAAATTTTGATATTTTGCACAGCCGGGTTAACGACGTTAAAAACAATATCTCAGGTTTCCAGGAAGCAAATAATCTGAACGAAATTCAGATACTGAAGTATTTCAATTCCTTCTAAATTAAATAATTAATTTAATTCCTTCTGAAGAAATTAAAACACAATACACGACTTAGCGTAACGATGAAAGATAGTGTGTTTAACACGTCCGGATAATTTTATGCGTGATTGGTTTATATGCGAAACAAACAGAAAAACCTTGGTAGCCCAACAGCAGAAGCAAGCCTGCCTGCAAATAGAAGGATAGGAGGTACAAATAATATATATAAAGATTTAACATGTAGGATAACAAACTGATGGTACATTTTCCTAAGCACCATTTAACTTTTAGTTTGAATTACTTTCGGCACTGTTAAATTTGCTCTTGTGTATCAAATATGTCCTTTTGAAGAGTCTGCCTATAAAAATTCATTACATACGAGTTAAGAACCAAGAAATCCAACATATAATTCAGATACAAAGAAAATTACCTGAATAACACAACCCCAGTTACTACTGATACAAGGAATATTTGACAAAACCTATAAGAAACATTCGCAAAACATGGAAGAAACCTGTAAGCTATTACATAATGCATCAAGCATAAATCCAAGAATTTTTTCTTCCTTTAGTCCGAACGCAGCAAGGATTACGCATGTGGGTCTTCATATTCAAAAGATGTTGAAGAATCATCCCTTCATGCTTTTGAGCCGTACTAATGTATATCTTAAAAACATAAGCATTGTTGATTATGAAAATTCTCCGTTTGGGTCCACAAGTTGTCCGTTTAAAATCCCTATTCACAGCTAGTTACCATGCATTCAACTTAAAAATCCTTAGCGAGAAATTAATTGCTAAGACGAGATCAGTAGCAGGTTTTCTACAATTCTATATCACATTAATTCTTTGCACTGGGTCACAATCTAAAACGCTGAGGACAACATATTTCTAAGACATTTCACCGAGAAAATCTCGTATGCTTTTACATAATGCGTGAAACATAAATCCATAAATTTAGTTTTTCTCCCTTCAGTCCGAATGCACCTAGGATTATGTGGGTGTGCATATCCAAATGATACAGAAGAATTACGCCATTCATGCATTTCAACGGCACTGATGTATCTCAGAAACATATGCATTGCTCATTATGAAAATTCTCCTTTTCGGTTCACCAAAGGTCCTATTTGCAAAAAGCTGTTGCGCATTCAATCCAAGAAAATTTCTTTGCGAGAAAACATTTTCTCAAATGAGATCGATAGACATTTTTCTACCATCTGATGACATCACGATGCACAAATTCTTTGTACCTAGGTCACAACCTAAAAACCTGAAAAAATATATTCATAAAACATTTCACTGAAAAAAGCCCGTACACTTTTAAATAATGCATAACGCATAAATCAAGGAATTTCGGTGGTATTTTTTCCTTCAGTCCAAATGCACCTTGGATTATGTGGGTCCAGATATTCAAATGATGTAGAAGAATCACGCCATTCATGCATTTCAACCGTACAGATATGCATTTCAAACGTACAGATATTTATTTCAACTCAGAAACGTACATATTGTTCATTAGGACAATTTTCCATTTCGGATCACCAGTGGTCTTTTAAAAGCCTCACTTCGCAACAAGTTAGTGCGCGTTCAATCCAAAAATGCATTAATGAGAAAACGTTCTCTAAGGTGAGATCAATGGGCACTTTTCTACAAACTCATGACATCACGATGTACAAATTTTTGTATCTAGGTCACAACCTAAAAAGCTGAAAAGAAATCTTTTAAAACATCTCACTGGGAAAACCCCGTAGCATAAACCCCATCATGCATAAATCCAAGATCGTGTTTTTCTCCCCTTCAGTCCGAATGCACCTAGGATTATGTGGGTCTTCTTATCAAAATGATGCAGAAGAATCACGCCTGTCATGCATTTCAGCCGTACTGATACATCTCAGAAAAATATGCATTGCTCATTATGAAAATTTTCCATTTTGGTTCACCAGTGTTCCGTTTAGAAGCCTCACTTCACAACAAGATAATGAACATTCTTTTCAAAAAATTCAATATTGAGAATACACTCTCTAAGACAAGATCAATAGATGGTTTTCTAAACTTTTATGAAATCACGGTGCGTAATTTTTTTGTATCTGGGCCACAACCTAAAAAGCGGAAAAGAAATATTTATAAAACATCTCTCTGGGAAAAACCCGTAGGCTTTTTCATAATGCATCAAGCATAAATCCAAGATCGTGTTTTTGTTTTTTCCTTCAGTCCGAATGCACCTAGGATTATGTGAGGGTCTTCTTATCAAAATGACGCAGAAGAATCACGCCTGTCATGCATTTCAGCCGTACTGATACATCTAAGAAAAATATGCATTGTTCATTTTGAAAAATTTTCATTTGGGCTCACCAGAGGTCCGTTTAGAAGCCTCACTTCAGAGCAAGATAAACGTGCATTTCAAAAAGTTCCGTGCTTAGAAATCTTCGAACCCCAAACCGGTGAAGCAGACCTGTCTATACAAGTGGAATGATTGGAGGTAGAAATCATGTATTGCAGCATTTGACATTCCGGGTTACACTGTAATGTTGAATTTTTCAGATCAAATATTTATATATATCTGAATTGATGTCGATATTGTTAATTTCTAAGGGTTTTTTAATATTACATTCGGAAATATCTCTCTACGTAAATTCATTTCATGAGAGTTTATAACCCATGAAAGCTAATGTATGTGTTCGAATGGATCAATCACAAGGTTATATTTCTCTCTCTCTCTCTCTCTCTCTCTCTCTCTCTCTCTCTCTCTCTCTCACACACACACACACACACATCATCATCAGCAGCAGCAGCATTGTCAACCATGATCAATCCACTGCTGGATGAAAGTCTCCCGGAATTGTTTCTTCCTCAATGGTCAGTCTTGCGCCAATCTCCTCCATGTCACTTCTGCATGCTTTTGAATTTCATCCACCTATCTTCCATGTGGTCTTCTGGATCTTTCCTTGCCCCTTGGAATCAAGTCCAGAATTTCGATTGTCCATCGGTGGTCCGTTCTTCTCACAATATGTCCAGCTCATTGCCATTTCAGGGGTTTCATTCTAATCATGATGTCTGGTCCACTCTTGTTAATTGATAAGTCTTCATTTCCTGTAAAAACATCGTACATCAGTTTTATCTTCTGTAAGTTAATTTTTAATCCCACTTTTTTACTCGTGTCAGCAAGTTCCTGGATCATACTCTGAAGTTCGGAAGGGAGAAGTGGCAAAAATGACTACGTCATCAGCAAAACGAATGTGAGTTAAATAATCACCATTAATCTTTATCTCCTTGTTTTCCCCGTTCAATTATTGAAAGACATAACTTCACCTACCAATGCCTTGAGAAAGGTTCCCAGTGGAGAGCGAAATCTTGGTGAATCTTTGTGTGTATTATTACAACGAAAAAAAAAATAATAAACAGATGCCATAAGCGTTTCTTGAGTAAATATTTATAATTTTTCGATTTGTTAAATTTTCATTCTTTAAATGAACTGTTTTATTTTTATTTCTTTTTTTCTCTCATTGTTGGGACGATTATCTTTATTCATCACGAAGATTTTTTCTAAATCTTACTAAAGTTCTTCAACTTGTTAAAATTTTTAGTTAAAGGCAGTGGCAATGGCAGCGATATCCGCACGTTATGTCTGTTAACTTTACCAGACAACTTTACAGCCTCAGCAAAGGGGAAAAAACTTTCCGAAATATGGAGTATCATGTTCAAGCCTGTCTCGATGCACAGGGCGGACACTTTCAATATCTCTTATGATATGGTTCTATTTTCTATGGATGAAGGTATGTTCTTACCAAATATCATTCAATTGCTGTAATTATTCACGATGTTATTAGTAAAATCTTGGGTAAAATAGCGAGTGGGACACCCTGTATTTGCTAATAGTCGTCAGTTTTGAACGATGTTATTAGTAAATTTCCACAATCCCGGACACCTGTCAGGTATCTGAACATCGTTGCGGACCAAGTTCACCCTTTCATGGCAACTGTGTTCCCAGCTGGTGATGGCCATTACCAACAGGATAATGCACCATGCCACACTGCCCGAATCGTCAAGGAGTGGTTCGAGGAACATACTGGTGACTTTCTATTAATACGCTGGCCTTCAAATTCACCTGACATGAACCCAATCGAACATTTGTGGTTCTACTTGGAAAAGCGGGTTCACACTAAATCACCACCACCCAAAAATGTACTGGAACTGGAGGACCTACTGTTGAATTACAGTACCAGATACCCCAGGATACCTATCGCCACCTCATGGAATCGATGCCTCGCCGAGTGGCCGCTGTTTTGCGGGATAAAGGGGGTCTTATAGCTTATTAGGTAGGTGGTCATAATGTAATGACTCATCGGTGTAATCCTTGCTCTCTCGTCCTTTTTCAATGCATAACTTTGCATAGGACCTTATTCACTATCAATAGAGGGGTGTACGGATATTAATAACAGCGCAATGTATGTGTTGTGAGCAACAAACGCGCGCATATATGAGTGCAAAAATAGTTTATTTCCTAATTTTTTCAAGATACATTACCATCAGTATTAAATAAACTCACAAAATTTATAGACGGGTAAAAATGTACATAGTAATATACTATTTCTTTGCTGTGCATAACAAAGCATACATTCTCTGATGTACAAAAGCAAGTAACTGCATAAAAGTATCATATATGTATATATATACACACAAACACACACATTAAAAACAGATTACATGGAGAACAAGATACAAAGTGCTGGTACCTGCTAATATATATATATATATATATATATATATATATATAATTTGAACCCTAAATATCCAACTAATGCAAATTAAAGCAACATTTTATGGTATTCAGCAACAATTACACATTTTCATTTTAGAAGACACCAAAACGAAAGCAACGATCATCACTCATGACAAACATATCTACAATATGAAATTAATAGCAAGCAAAAGAACTTATAAGAAATCTATATAAGAGAACATCCCCATTTCTTATGCTTCTGAAATACTAAAGGGATTTTGCTAACATCAATTAATGCCTATCTACAATACATGCTGTAATTAAACTTTAAATCATAGTGGTATCTTTATCACTATACATCTGAACATAATTCAGTATACACATTTTTTTCAATTACATTACTCAGCATTAGCGGCATTACCACAACTATCAATAGAAGAGTCACTCATCTCAAATTCAGAGTTGCTGGCTCTAGAGAAGGAAAATAATCAGAACTTACAGATTTACAGCCTTATCACAAAAGGCCTAAGCATTAATTAATACATGGGTGATCAAGTAACTTACCAAAATTTGAGAGATGTTTGATCTGTAACTCATTGCTATGAAATATTCATGTACTTTTCACAGTAAACAAAAATACTTTTTAGCATGAAAAAAGGAAAAGTTTTTTTCTATTCTTAAGCGTTTTAAAAACCTCAGGTATAATAAATCTTTTATAATGTTATTCTTCTTTACACTTTACTCAAACAGCCTTTTTACTGTATAGAATAAAATAATACCATATTTTGCCATTCAAATCACAGAAGAAAATAATACATTGTTTTATTGCAGAAGCATTAACAATAATAATATGAACAGTTTCGTATACATTTTGAAAAGAAAAAAGCAGAAAGCACCAATTAGTAATTGTAACTCATGAATATCCCATGTATCTTATGCTATGTAGAATATTCCATATGTCTTATGCCTCATGAATATTTCATGTCTTATGCTATACATATTTCATCATTAATACTTTATTTTAGACTGTTGCGAGTTTTGCCATTTTCTTAATCCAGTTGCTTTCTGTGAACTCTGAGAAGGCAGTCTGATGCTGTTAGCACCAACAGAAGATCTTACCAGGACAATTCTTGAAGCAAGCTATTGTGAATTGGTGACTACCAACCACACTGACTCATTAGACTACTATAGGTAAAAGGCTTGAAGGATGACACCATATTAGTGGGCTGTTTCATGTTCTGACTGAAGTCTGTTTGTCGTATTGGCAACAAAGAGTTGAATTGTTACCGACAGACCTTTAGAGCATTACACCAAGTGGCGTGACTCCCCTGCAGTCACCGCAGCTGCGGGGGGGGGGTAGCAGGTGACGAAGGGGCATACTGCAGCTGCCAGTTATAGTTTTATGAAAAAATTCGAACACTCACAATAATTAACCCAAAGATTCATATTTTGCTTTTAAGATATATTTAGCTTTGCCTAAATAAATACCTAGTTTCACTTTTAAAACACTGAACATCTTACAGATTGAAAGTATTCGCCTCGTTGACTTCGGGTTGTAATACGATTGCTCTGCAATGGGTTGTAAATAATACGATCGCTCTCCAATCGCCCTCTCTCTGTGCTGCTGAGGAAAAGCATGAGGCCACAGTGGGAATCCCCATGGAGGATGTGGGAAAACAGTCAGTTATCTAGGATTACACTGCATGCGTCAACATTTATTCACAGCAGCCGCAGATCTGCCATGTGTAAGAGGGTGATTTCTTCAAGTGATTTATTTTAGTTTGGGACAAAGCAATTACAATTATTGTCAAATCTATTACTTAAAAAAGTTAAAACTACAGGGCTCTAGGTACCACCATTACTTTTGCAGACACTCTCCCTGACTTCATACCCCCCCCCCCAACACCACCACACACGCACACACACCGCAAAAAATGATGCGTCCTCCCTCGTGTTGGAAATCCTGGGAAAATTACTGTGCTGAGAGGTGCTGAGGTAAATCTTGCGGGGGGGGGGGGGGGCACACATTGTGCTAGTTATGCCACTATAAAAAAGGTTAAGTGATGATTATGGCCAAGGTGGATGTAGATATAGCCAGATTAAGAATAAGAATTTTTAAACTCCACAAGTTTACGTTTTGTTTAAACTAATTAATTAAACACAATTAATGTGAGGTAATATTGAGTGACACAGGACAGTAGAGAAATTTGGAAAAAAAGGTAGAGGCTGGACAGACAAATGCCCGGAAGCAGGGATTCTGGAAACTTCTCCGGTTTGAGGCATGGCACTCTGGAAGCGAGTGGTACGATGCAAACAGGAGAAGGGTAAATAGCCTCATGTGGCCCTTTCCTTAGAAGAAAGTGAAGGAACATGGTAGTTGAGAAATAATGATACAGTTTCAGCCCATTTGCACAATATCCTGAGAGGTACAGAAAGAGCCATGTCAAAAAATTTCTGAACTCGATGATCAAAGACATTTAATTGTAATTGGACTTCTGTCTTCTCTCTCCTTTTCTCTCAATGGACATTTCAATCCCACATGTACAATTGATTCAATTATGACAGACAGTAAAGGTGAACCATGTAAGTTTGCAGAATTTAGAAAGGACTAACTAAACAGGTTGATCCCAGTAACTGCTTCAATTCAAGTGGAATGATCTGGGTGGGCAGATATTTAATAAATTTAATAAAAGTGGGTTCTTAAGAAAGCTGCTAGATGGTTCATTTAAAACCATGCCCAATTAAAATCCATGTCTAACTAAAAAGGAAATTATGTGAATGAACAGGCAAACATAAACCACTCTGGTGGTTTTAGTTTGCTCTTTGGGTAGGAAAGATGCTCTACTTACTGAATCCAAGCAGAGTTAACAACTTTGCTGAGAATCGACCAATGGAACTTTTGTTAAGTTAGTTTAAATTCATCGTGGCACCTGAATGTAATGCCTAATTGGACAACAGACTGAGTACTGATTTTTAAATATCACTGCAATGAAAAAAAGAAAAACAATATTGTTCATCAGGTGTACCGAAAAAAAAAATGCATTTTACATGAGTCTATATATAAGCTAAAAATGGCAAACTGAACAAGTCCCTAAATAAGTTAAAAATGGCAAACTGAACAACCACACAATGTGTTACACAGAGCAATCAGATATCCCAAGTCCAGTACCTGCTGTAACATGTTCTGGGCGAGCTCATAGATGAGGCCACATATAACAGATCCCAAAGCAGCATTTCATTCAAACACGCAATGGAACTGACATTTTGAAAAACACATTTCTTACAAATAATACTGGGTTTGCCTCAGTGATATGCAGGAGCTCTCAAGACTGCTGAATTTGCAAAAAATAAAATCCTTACACAATAACACCACATCGCCAAACTTTATATTAAATATTTCTTTTAAGAAAAAACAATGATGGAATATAATATTTGCATCTTACAAGAACTTAACCAATGATGGACTGAGCTAGATGGCACTTATTTGTCCAGAAGCCAAATAACAATCGATATGACTCTGGAATTTTTAGAGGTTGTATCACTTTAAATGAACTGCCATGAACTGAACATTTCACTTTAAATGAACTTCCCATGAACTGAACATTTTCCGTGGGGTTTCTAAAATACAGTTTGTATAAACAAATCATAGGAGCACATAACAATTAAAAAAAAGAATACTGAAACTGTCATTGACAGTTACACAGCAAAAACTCAGCAGCATGTCTCTGATAACCTGACTATGAGAAGTGGTGCATGAATCAGAATAAAGAACACTTTCCAAATGTAACATGAAGAGTCATGTTTCTAATACACTGACACAAAAAATAAAGGATTAGCAATTTGGACAGAACCTCAAATGGATCTTCATAGACTGGCATATACAATCCCAATATAGACTAGACATGTATGTACAACACAAAATAGCATAAGAGCTATGCTGAGAGAGCAGATGTTCAGGCAGTTTTGTTTATGTGTGTGTTTATTCTACATGAGATTCAATGTCCAAAATTATTGCTCACACTACAGCCAAATATCTATAGTTAAGAATCTAATACAGATTTAAGCCCTTGTAAGAGTTAACACATTTTTCAAAATTAAATCCATGAAATTAAATGCACCTAATATATATATATATATATATATATATATATATATTACAATATAATTTAAGAAAAGAAAGGATACCGTTCCTAGAAAAAAACTATTTCAATTTTGTAAGTTTTCAAAAGCAATAATGCAGTCCTTTTTACTGAAAAACTTCATTATTCAGACAGAGAACAACAGTTTCGTTGCCAAATAGTTCTTGAAACCAGCAATCTTGCATACGTTTTTGCTCCAACTCGACGATAGTCAATCACAGGAAATACTACAAAAACTCTGTTAACGCAAAAAAAAAAAAAAAAAAAAAAAAACCTGCATGCCATACTCATGGAGAAACCTTTGGAAACAGTCATTTGAACTGTATTTAGGTAGCTTGGGTTCATATTAAACCTACAAAATAAATATAATGTGATGGACATGCAATAAAGATATACAGGATAACATATGAAATATGTAGACTTGAAGTACAAGGTTGTTACGAAAGGGCTTTTCGTTGCATGCGTTATTGTTCATCAAATACTAAAGGGAAAAAAATATCAGTCACATATATCCTTTTTAACATAAATGTGAATAGTTACTAAAATCAACATGACACTCACTTTCTCCTCAAACAAATATAAGTAGATCATGATTTTCTAACAACACAACTAACTCACTCACTCACTCACTCACTCACTCACTCACTCTCTCTCTCTCTCTCTCTCTCTCTCTCTCTCTCTCTCTCTCTCTCTCTCTCTCTCTCTCTCTCTCTCTCTCTGTGTGTGTGTGTGTGTGTGTGTGTGTGTGCACGCACCTTTTGGAATTAATATTTTGGTTTACAACAATATACCTTAATTAACAAAGGAAGCATTTAACTACTCAGAAAATAACTAGAGATAATCATTAATAATTACACAAACAATTTAAAAAAAAAGCATGCTACATGTCTCCAGCAATGCACCTCACAATACCTAACTTTGCATACTAAAACATCAAGATACTCCAACAAATTACAAATGTTCCTACTGAAGACTCAATGAAAACTCATATTTTAAACAATCATTAATTTAAAGGGGGAATTGTAAAACATCAGAAAGAATGAACCGAATGAGAAATATTGCCTTTGAAAAAGAAATTACACAAACTTGTTAAAAAGAAATTACACTTCATCTGAAATGCATCCTGAGATTCAAATATCTATCTAACTAATTGAGCAGAAACATTTTATTGCTACGAAAGGTAATAAAAGTCATTCATAGAGGGAAAAGTCTACAATTCTCAGTTTTGTTTTAACAAATGTTACACGGAGATAAATGGCAAGCTTACTTAATACTCTGTTAAATGTGAAGAATAATTTTGTTTTTTAATCAATGACAGAAAATAATTTGTAGAAGTGAGTGACATTTAAAGTTCACTTTTGCATTAAAATACCTAAAACACAGACACAAATTGTGCAATTTTGAACAAATTTGTAATAATCTAAAAACAATAAAAAATAATGATACATTGCATGTATGTACAGTAAATAATACTAATGGTAAAAATCATTACCTGAATTACATTCACAAATGAATTAAATGTGCCATAGCTCCTTACACTTTCAGAACAGGATTAAAGTACAGCTTCTGATAAGCAGTTTCCAAAAAATGGACATTTGGTTCTTCACCTGCATTACAATGGCTTTCCTTGGCTGCTAACTCAGGCAGTGGTGCCCATATGAGTACTTTTACGGAGGGGGGGCTAAGAAAAAAACCTTACCTCCTTCAAGGCTGTCAAACATTTTAGTAAATGTACAAGATACTGAAATACAACAAAAATAATTTTGAAACAATCAATCATTAATATCTTATTATTTTTAAAAATGCTTTAAAAAACGTTTCGTCTATTTCAGTGCTTTAAATTTATCAAAAATTTGGCTATACCAATGGCTGGGGGGTGGCTTGAGGCCCCCTCTGCCCCCCTTATAGGTGCCCTTAAACTCAGGTAACCAAGGAAGGCATGTGTGTCAAGTACACAGCATAATCATTATGAAAAGAAAAACAGACATTTTGCAAATGATCTTTCTCAGCTGTGTGGATTAACAGCCGAAAAAAGCAATTACAATCTAGACATAGCCAAATAAGCATAACTTACCCAGTGAACTCCTAAACACATTTGTAACATGCATCAGATGATGCCTCAACAATGGATGATGAGTGCACAGAATCATGGGGAAACCCACAAGCTTATAAAAGGCAATAATTCTAGATGTAGTGCCATTTGCTCACTGCTATGTGTAAATCAATATTGTTTTGTGAGGTACTGTGCTTTTTCACACCCAATGAATGCGCAATTTTGAAGAATAATATAATTATTGCCTTCAACTTTTAAAAAGTCAGCAATAATTGTTTTCTCAACACATAACTTTCATTGTGACTTTCCACAGCAGTCAGGTGGTAATACCCTCATCATGACAGTGACCCAACCAAAAGAGATCTACTTTAATCACTGTATCTACAAACTGATATGTAAGCTACGGTTTACAGACAACAAAACAGTTACTATGTCTTCACAAAATGCAATTTACACAAACATCAGCACTTTTGAAAAATACTAACGTGTATACAAATGTAATACTGACATTCACATCTGCAAGGCTACTTTCAGAAGTAAAGAGACATTCAGAAGTATTTAAGTATTTTTCAGCTTTGTCAGTTTCTTTTTCAAACGAATGTAGCACTCCATCCACATGATTTTCATTCCATTTCTAGATTTTTATGTAGCACTCCATCCACATGATTTTCATTCCATTTCTAGATTTTTATGTAGCACTCCATCCACATGATTTTCATTCCATTTCTAGATTTTTATGTAGCACTCCATCCACATGATTTTCATTCCATTTCTAGATTCTTTCATATGATAGCAGTGGTGATGTGTTCCACTTACACATCAAAAGTCCATTCTGACTCTGGGACGTAATGTCATATTCAAAGTTCATTATAAGAGATTATAGACAAGAATTCAGGATTCTGTTCAACTAGAGACTATATTTTATTGAGTCTTTCTTTTCTACTTATTACTGAGGTTAACGAGGTAGCATCATTCTGCTCCACTCTGCACAACAGGTTTCAGACAAGAGCTCACACATGCTATGAAGAAAAGATTTTCACATTAATAGCTGAAAAGTCAACAACAACAGCAATACAACACAATCACCCATTTATCAGGACTACTACTTAAACAGCAATTCAATCTCATTGTTGGTCAAATTCCTCTTATATTTATCATTATTTGTGACACAGAGAAGAGTCCCAAATTACTGTAGTGATAATAAAAGTGTTACAAATGTGTATTCCAATACAAAATATATAAACGATGTCTAATAAGAAGCACTTATTTGTGTTTGTGTGTGCACATGTGTGTGACAGTACATAATAGTACAATGTATGGCCACCTTTACTGATGGTACCACATTAGATGCAGGCATTGTGAAAATCTACTTTTGTGATCTACAAAGTAACAGTGATTCTAGCACATGACTTTCTGGCATCCTAAATGGATCTGCCTCTCACCACCACCACCAATGTTTTCCTGTACTAAGTTTTTTTTTTTTTTTTTTTTTTTTTTTTGATTGGAGGTTTAACGACCACCGTGAGCAACTTAATGGGCTATAAGCAGTCGCCCGTCCCTAATTTAGGGTCACTGGTTCCAGGGAAGGGAGAGAGCCAGTGCCGTAAGACAAACACAACATCCATGCCTGACCGGGATTGGAACCCGGACCCCTTACGGACGAATGATCAGAGGCCAGCGCCTTAGACCACTGCGCCACCGGGGCGGCCTTGTACTAAGTTCAACAACTTCCTTTCTAATCTATGTTCAGTATAATTTTCTCTTTCATTTTGATTATAATTTGTAAATAAATTGCAAGTCCACCTCTAACATGCTTAAACCCCACAAAATATGTGTATTTATGGCTGCTTCAGAAACATCATTAAGCTACAGACACAAATAGCAACAAACGATAAGTTGGGATATTATGTACAGTGAGAACTTAAGTTCAAAATTTCTACAAAGACTTCATTATGAAACCAAACACTTTTCATGCATTTTGTAAAATGCTGACACAATAAATGACATGGAATAAATTCCAAAAATGTTAAGACAATATGAAACAACATCAACATTTTTTTAATGTGAAGACAAAGGGCATTTTGGCATTTTTAACTTTTCCTCCATGTAAGGAAACCAGCTTTTTTTTTTTTTTTTTTTTTTTTTTCATGAATCACAAAAAGAAAAAAAATAATAATAATATTGAAAAAGCACTGCTGACAAGTAATACAATTGTTGTGATGACAATATGTCACCTTAACATAATAGCACCAATTTCTTTACAGATGATAAGAATACTGCTTGATAACATGAAGAAATATGAATTATTGTGTAAGGCACCAATTAATATCCTAATTATGTATTACTATAAACACTATAATGCTCAGCAGTTGCTTTTCATTTTTTACATACTTGAAATGGAAGCCCCAGTGTAAAAAGTATAAACAGATACACAAAGTATGATTCACAAATAACATAGTTCAAACAATTTGTATAATGGTAGATATGATGAAGACCCTATTGTGCTAATTGATACACAAATAAGGAAGATAGCTGTCTAAGCACGAACACTTTAGGTCAAACCAATTGTAACACTCAAATGAAGATAAGACGTATCACCGGTATCAAAAGTATACACAGTTAAAAATCATGATGACACGAGTAACTCATTCCATTGAGGTTTAAAAGGTTTAATGTTAAAAACTTGCGAGATCTTTTGAACCTACACTTATAGGTTCATCATCAGGCACCCAAACTGTAAGTGTAGGTTCGAAAGATCTCGCAAGTTTTTTAACATTAAACCTTTTAAATCTCAATGGAATGAGTTACTCATGTCGTCATGATTTTTTAACTGTGTATACTTTTGATACCGGTGATACGTCTTATCTTCATTTGAGTGTTACAATTGGTTTGATCTAAAGTGTTCGTGCTTAGACAGCTATCTTCCTTATTGGTGTATAATGGTACAAAATGTTTTAGCTCTGAGATACTAAAATTGATACAACAACAAAACATGAGCATGATATGATTCATGTCATGCAAAAATAATTTATACTAAAAATGATCCAATAAAACATGATAGCATTGCTTTGAGTGATATCTATGCATTTAAGTGGAATAAAAGTCAGATGAAGATGTGATATGCCTGAAACAAAAACAAAACAGAAAATATATTTTTTATAAATTACAATACTGTGGAACTGGGGAGTTTGCAATCTGTAAAAATATGAAAAGCTGGGAGAGAAAAAATATGTCCTAAATGTGTGGCTCTTGGTTCCCAGGAAAGGGGAAAAGCAGAAACTAGAAAATCAACCTAACTGCAACAAAGGGAGTTTTTCGTTTGTATGTTTGTTTCAGGGTTTAATGACTGCTCTGAGCAAGTTGTAGAGCTATAAACCCCGACGCTACTCTTTGAATAAAAAAATATTTAAATAATCTTTCCGCTTCGCAGAAGTTATCCCGATGAAACCCTAATCTCAAAAATCTTAGTATATTAATTTGCTATCTCGTGTACTTCTTGGTGTTGCATTTTGGGTGGCCAGCAGTGTAAAATCTTACCTCCTATGAACTCCTTGACCTTTTGTCCCTAATTTAGGGTGACTGATTTCAGGGAAAGGAGACAACCAGTACCATAAGACAAGCACATCAACCATATCTCATCTGGGACTCAAACCCAGACCCATCTCAGATGAATAGTCAGAAGCCAACACTTTGGACTACTCGGCCTCTGTAGCAGCACTGAAAGGGCTTGTAGAGCACTTTCATCCATATTTCTAACATATGAATACCTTACTACAGTTGACATAATTACATAACAACAGCGCATCAGTTAATTTGATGACCTTACCGTAAGATCAGCTTATGCTAACTGGCAAAATATTCAGTTTCAATGTATGTATGAGAGGCTAGATCACAATTTATTACACTGTCAATTCTGTAGAATGGAAAATGCATTATTTTATTTATTTTTTCTTTCATTCCTTTTCTGTTGTAGTCTACTGGCATAGAATACCAATTTCCTTTTTCTAAAAACACATAAAACAAAATTACTACCCAAACCAACAAAAAACTCCATAGTCTGTAGAATTACATGACCTAACTTAAAGACCTAAAAGAGCATGATTTTCTTGACCCCAGAATATTCCTATTAACCTGATAAACAAAACTGCTTTACACTGGCCCTAAAAATCACAGAGCACCTCTTTACTAAAGAAAAAAGAAAAGGACTAAAAGTTATATTCTCCTACAGTAGTCTTTGTATGTTGTCATTTTGATTTTCAAAAATTGACAAATTTATTTTTTGAGATTTCACAATGGAAACTTTTTTGAAAAACTACAGCTATATACAGCTTCTACTGCAATTATCACCTTATAGCAGTGATCAGAAGTAGCACACTACTTTTACAGTAGAGTGGCACATTTTTTTTTAATTTTGAGAAATAGAAAAATGTACTTGTAGCAGTAGCATGTAGTGAAAAATTATGCATCAAATCACACTACTTTAAACAAAAGTTAAAAAAAAAAAGATATTCTTCAAATCACATGACATTTCCAGACTTTCTGATGAATAACTGAGTTTTGTATTTTTAGAATACAATTCCATTGTTGGGTTGTTGTTGTTGTTTTAATATTATATCAATAAAATCTTGTTTCAGTTGGTCTTTTGTCAGGAAAATCAAATATCTGCATATTTTTCAAAAAAAAAAAAAAATGCAAGTTTATTTATTTTTAAGGGAAGGGGATGGGTGCAGGAGATAGCCCCAGTCACCCCATACTGGATCTGCCACTGCATCAAATGGATTTGTTATTAATTGGATATGGAATTCATATACTCAATCATCAACACATTACAGAAACCCAGGTGACCAACTTTAAAAAAAAAAAGCCTGCTTTCCAACACTTACTCAACGGATACTTTATATGTAATACACCATTTTACATATATATGGATCCCATTCATTCCAATTTTAGAGATTTTTCACAGCTCTCCCACAGTATCTCACCAACTTCAGTTTGGAATACCAAATGTTCCCGGTTTTCCCAAGTGATAAAATAAAATACAACACTGCTGACAATGCGTATGAATACTTTGAATTAAACACAGAAAGGTCATCTGAATTTGTAGCAGTTGGCAACACTGTGTATGCAGTTGCTGATTGGCTGGCACCTTGACTAATGACATGTGAGTAATTATCAGTATCACCGTCTGGTTGCTAGACATAAAATTATAGGTATACACAATCAACAAATTTGGCTACTTGAAAACAGGGCCGTAGCTTGGGGGCCGTCAGAGGAGGCTCAGCTTCCCTGAAAAGTTTTGAACCTCCCTAGGAAAGACTCTTTGAATGTAATACAGTCGAACCTTGATATGTCGAAATTTTCGATAAGTCGAAATATTTTCATTTCCCCTCACACGTAATAGAAAATGAATGTAAAACAAACTCGTTATGTTTCTAACCTCACTCTCGATATATCAAACTTTTCCTTTGTCATCATTGAATAAATAAAAAAAAAAACCTCCCAGAATATCCAAGAGTGTTTGACCGTCGCACAGGAAAACTTGAAGCTGATAGGAGCTCAAGCCCTCCGAGTTACCCTTTCAGCAACCCCAACACAGGAGGAAGCATCAAGAAAAATCACAGTTGTCTAAATGACCTGGAATAGCGACAGTCGGTCGGGAAGTCGTGGGAACGCGAAGTGTTTCGTCTCAGTATCAATAGATTACCCCAGCCATCGCAACCATGCCACCCAAGGAGGCGACTCACTGGGCTGCCAAAGCTTTCCTTCCATTCTTTTAACGGACGCCTATTTGAATGCCGCTAAAACGATGTCTACTAAATGTAAGTTGAATATTCTCTCGATAGCTGATAAAATGCGAGTCATAGAAGCTGTAGAGAAAGGTGGTAAAAAGAAAAATGAGATCGCAAAAGATTTTGAAATCCCTAGCTGTACTTTATCAACAATTCTGAAAAATAAAGAAAAGATTGTAAAGAGTTTTGATGACAACCATGGGAAAAGGAAAAAAATTAGAAGCTCTGAATATCCGGATGTTGAAACATGCTTAATGAAATGGATTAGCAACTGCCATTCACAGAACTTGCCTCTTGGTGGAACTCTAGTAAAAGAAAAACCTGAAGATTTTGGAAAAAGTTGGGACACACAGATTTTAAAGCGAGTAATGGTTGGTTCGAGAACTTCAAGAAAAGAAACAACATAACTTTTCTGAAGATGTATGGTGAAAGTGCTAGCGTCGACCAAGAATTGTGCATGGACTGGAAAAAGAGAGTATTGTCACCAATCCTGGAAAAATACGATCCAAGAAATGTTTTCAATGCTGATGAGACAGGATTATTTTTTAAGTGTATGCCTGATAAAAACTATGGCCATTAAAGGTGAAGCATGTCATGGCCGGAAAAGAAGCAAAGAAAGATTGACTTTGCTGTTTTGTGTTAATACGGATGGTTCTGAAAAGCTCACACCTATTCTGATAGGTAAATCTGCTAAACTCCGATGTTTTTCGGGAATCAAATCTTTTTCAATGACTTATTCAGCGAACAAAAAGGCTTGAATGACTGAAGAAATTTTCACTAATTGGTTAAAGGAATTAGACAAAAATGTCTGGTGAACAGCACGATATTGTTCATTTCTTGGACAACTGTACAGCGCATAATAGGGTGCCTAAATTAAAATCTGTAAAAGTTGAGTTCATGCCACCAAACACAACTTCTGAATTACAGCCTCTAGACCAAAGTATTATTCAGAGTTTTAAGGTAAAATATTGTCACAAAGTTGCACAAAAATGCATTGCTGACATTGATGAAGGAAAGTCAACTAACATGGACATTTTGCTGGCGATGCATATCTCTGACAGAGCTTGGAGGGACGTCACTGAAGAAACCATAGTTAATTGTTTCAAAAAGGCAGGATTTGTTTAAAATGCTGAAAAAGGAAAGCAACCAGATTATCCTTTCAGCGAAAATGAAGACAATCAACAGCTAAATGAAGACTGGCAACGCCTTTCTAAGGCATTCCATATTGAAGAAAGTGGGATTTTTCAAGATTTTGTTGAAGTTGATGGAAATGTTGCAGTGACTGGAGAATTAAGTGATGAAGATATTATTGCTGAAGTAAAAGTTGTATCAGACGAAGAAGATGAAATTGAGGAATCACCTTTACCAAAAGTGACTTGCCGAGAAGCTAAGTCATTAATAGAAAAACTTCCAAATTTCATCGAGTCAATGCCGAATATGACGCCAGAGACTTTCCATGCCCTTGCCCAATTGGAAAATGTGATTGAACGATCCAGTATCTGTTACCAAACTGTTATAGATGACTATCTTGAAAAGTGAAGAAATGTAAGATTACATTTTTGTATATACTATACATGTACATACAGTACTACAGTACATATAACATAGTAATGTACTACAGTACATACTACTGTATAATAAAATGTGCATCCAGTCATTTCAAGCTTCGCTTTATTGGTTATCAGCATTTTCGTGGATAATACTGTACATACCCAATTCTCTATCTGCAAGATAAGGTAAGTGATTTTTTTTTTAAATTGTAAAAAATACAGTACATATTATTTCATGAAATTTTGAAAATTTTTGATATCTCGAATCTTTTCTGTACTCCCTGCAAGTTCGACATATCGAGGTTTGACTGTATTAATTAAATTAGCACATGCCATATTTGGGGAAAAAAAAGAAAAGAATTTCAGTATCACACTTAAAAACTGACCACCGTTGGGCAACTGAATTACTAGACTGGATGGATACCAAAGGACAAAAAAGACATGAGAGATGGATGATATAGCGATATATATCGATTTAACTGAGAGGAAAGCCTGTAAATCAGCTGATTCAAGAACATATCCACACAGATGCATGTTTAATATACAGCCATACAATTCAGAGATCAATTATTTGTGCCTTTATAAACTGTTGCAACCGTGCATGGTAAGCCAGTTCATTTCCCATATTTATTATGATTACTCATTTTTAAGAGCTTTGTATTTAGTGAGATCCATTGGAAAAGTTCAGGCCCAAATAAATATTGGTGTTAAAGCACAAAAATACAAATAAAAGGAGAATAAACAATGAAAAGCAAGTCAAGCACTTCAAACTGCTTCACACTACGCAATGGGAAACCAATATATGCAATCGACACAATTATATCTAGTCATGGCGTGAAAGGAGAAGAACCTACATATTTCAGAAGTTTAGGCATGGCAGAAACGTAGTGTAAAACATACCACTATTAGATATGTGTGATTTATATTTGTAGACCCCTGTATCAGCTCAAAAACATGTTTCTCCATTAAATAAACTAGACTCAGTAGAGTTTCCAGTTAGTACAGCTTTCAGTTGGTAGTTAATTAACTATTCACAGTATAAAAATTTATCAGTATGTTATCTTTGGTCATCATTGAATGATTTTCCTTTGGAGTTCTTAAAGACATTTTGCCCGAATCTTTTTTAGAAAAATTGCCTAGCCTAGGTTACACAAACAACAGTTTTGCATTACATAAAGGATACTATTGTCCAATTTCAAGCAAACCGACTATTAACATGTTTTGTAACAAAGCTTGGAATATCAAATTTTGTCTTCATCTGTTAAACAGTTTTTAAGTCATTTCATTTAAAAAAAGAAATGGAGAAGAAATATCCCAAAGATGCCTCCACTTTTGGTGCAGTTGAGGGCATCAAAAGTGGTATGCTTGGGATATACGTATATATCCTTGAAACAGTATTGCTGTGCTTATTAATATTTCAATAAGTACTGCTATAATATAATATTAAAAATAATATTTTAACTTATAATATAGGTTAAAATTAATTTATGAAAGTACCTAAAATTTTTCTGGCCTCCCCTGCATTACTTGTAGCCTCCCCTAGAATTTAACACTATCTATAGCCCTGCTTGAAGAGAGCATCATACATCATCAATTGTTATTCCCAATCATGTGTGTTCAATTTAATTATTTTAAATCAAGTGACTTTGTAAATTATGTGTTCACTATCGTTATTCTCCCCAAGTATGGAACAGAAACATAAAGTTACTTTATTTATATTTTTCAGAGATAATTTCTGCAATATAAATTTCAAGAAGTTTAAAAGTAATAGCATTTTTTCAAGTTTGTTGGGTTAAAAGGTTCAATATCCATTATACTCATTAAAGATTTTTATTCTTCTCTTCTTTAGTATACAACTACTTTCAAAGATTGGTACCATATTTTGAAGTTTGCCATCTGGCAATACCGTAATGTTTTAGTTCACAAACACTGACCATCCATTTGAATTTGAATGCTCCCCACCATAAAAAAAAAGTTTTTTATTAAGCAGTAAGGCTTAACATTTATACAAAAGAAAAGCCCATGAGAAAATGTTCTTTTAGTGAGAGTTTAAGGAAGCAATTCCTGTTTTTAAAACAAAGCAATGTTGGTAGTGAAAGTTCAAAAGTGGAATGTTCTAAGTGCCATGCAGTGTTTAGAATTAGGCCAGGAGAAAAGGCATATATATATATATCATATTTTCTGATTGTATCATCATGGCACTAAACTGCCATTCAGTGCAAAACCTTCAGAGCACCTACAGCACTTTCACCTTTGATACTATTAGATGCGAGTCATACAGGAGTTTTTCTAACACATCCCTTCACTGTGTGATTTACGTTCGATTAAAATCAGCTACCATATCAGAGGAGGGGTGGAGTCAGAATGATCATCAAAAAAAATTTCTTTGTGGTAAGTTTACCTGCAGCTTTAAATTGGTATGGGATTATTCCCAATAACAAACCCAATAATGGAACTTTGATGCTATACGGAAAATGCAATAGTTGATCATATCAACACACACACCAGGCTGTTGTGTCTGCTAAGAGTTCCAAGTCAATCACTGACATTTTTTAAACAGAAAAAAAAAAAAGGAAAACATTTTCACCAGAAAGACAGCTTGTTGCGTGCAAGAGGTCACAACAATTCAGTCATTTAGGGCATATGATTTATGACAAAAGCTGGAAACCAGAATTAGTTGTTGGAAAATATATTGTCCATTTTATCTTATTTAGCCAGTATCTCCTTCATAGGATAAATATGATAATAGGGACCAATACATAACCCCACAGAAGAAAAGAAAATCAGGAACAAGAGAGAGAGAGAGAGAGAGAGAGACAGAGACACAGAGAGAGAGAGAGAGAGAGAGAGAGAGAGAGAGAGAGAGAGAGAGAGAGAGAGAGAGACCACATCTACAAAAGTCATACAGAAAATGTAGATACTCTTGTTCTCAATGGATAACAAATTTGATGCTTCAAATCATAACTAAACACAAAATCCCATGCTATACAATCAATTAATTTTAAAAAATGGATGAAATCTAATGGACAATGACAAACTGATAATTACTGCAAAAGCCTACATATATCTACTAAATGAAATGACTAAAATTCTGTTACTCAGCACTCTGCTAATAATGATCAGTTAGGAGTAGGGAATGACTGCACTCATTTAAACACTAGAGTCCCATACACACAGAGACATATAATTTGGTAGTTTTGCCAAAAAACACCAATTTTTTCCCCATTTAAATAACAAACATTACATTTACATAAGTACAGACATATATTATGATTGATCTATATCATACTTATCTAGATTCATTATAGTTCTTTTTTGTTGTTGTTATTTTGCTATTTACATTCATTTTTCTATTCTTTAATACTTTATTCTGTTAATGAATTTTGTGCCTCATACATACTTACTGAATAAATGATCTACTGTTTTCTCTATTAAATTGAAGTTTAAAATCTATGCATACATACAATTCAAGACAAATTTTACTTATTATGCTTGCAACAGTGATAAAGCATTTTATCATGATTTGCAGTTGAGTATTTTCAATAAAGCAATCATCAATTCTTCACAACATATTAAGGCACCTTGAAAACATACTGAAGAATTTTGCACACCCACTGATACATAATAAATTCTGGATAATTTTACACCTACAGCTATAAGTTTGAACTTCACGTGTAATAATATTTACAGAAATAAAAATGCACATAAACAGATTTATTCATGATTTCTTTTCAAGAAGTGCATCTACATACATAATGCTGTACTAACTTTGAACAATCCAAAAGTATATGCTACTGAAGAAAAAAAAAGATTGTAGCAATAATATTCACAGGGAATAACTTAAGTTATGAACAACTATAAAAATGACACCAGCCTTCACAAAAAATGTGATCATAAGACAGCCTGCATATAAAATCATAAAATCATTGCACTTTCAGGCTCATCATTTGTAGTTCTAAAGGCACCAGCATTGTCAGCAACAAACAGAAGTTTTTATTAATCAATCAATAATACACATAACAATGTTTCAAAACTCTTAAACTACAGCACTATAAAAAAAAAAAAAAAAAAAAAAAGCTCTAAAGACCTCAAAAATCACTACACTGTTCCTTAAAATCTACCATTACACAGCAAATTTAGATTAGTAAGATAAGAATTCACTTCTACTTCAAGCACTTTTGTAACATCTGACAATGAAGAAAGTAGACTGATTTTTGAGTGACATCTGGCAATGTCAATGGGGTGGTACAATGCCAGCTCATAAATTGTGATTAGTTTGAACCTTTACAACAGTAATTTAAATTCAGTTCTTTTTTTTTTTTTTTTTTTTTTTTCCTTTTTTTAAATGTGTAATAGAAGCATTTTGCTGAAGTAGTGTTCTGATCCTTTATAAACAAGTAAGCAGTTAGTTTTATAATAGCGAATAAACATATATTTTCAAAAAACCGCAGTGTGGTGCTGTTAATAATTTTTACGAAATGCTATATGTTAAAATAAAGAGTGGATCAAAATGTCTAGCATTTTCAAGTGATGTTTTAAATGTGGCTGAAATGGTGACAAATGATCACCAACTGACAGTTGGCAAGTTAGAAGAAATCAACATGAATGAAGAATCTGTTAGATTGATCTCACTGCCATCATAGCTTGACAAAAGACAGTGCACCTTCAAGAACACAGCTCTTTTGATACCTTCGTTTTTGGCACACAAATAAAACACCATGGCTGGAAAGTAAAATATGCAACACCTTTTCATGGGTTGGAATAAATGAGAAAGGATTAAAAAAAGACACTGATAAAAAATATGTATGCTCAAAAATATTATGTGGGATACAACAACATGGCCAGTAGAATATGATATGAATGACTGCAAAAGGTTTCATTTAAGAAAAAAGTTTGCTACTAGACTGGGCTCATGTGTAAATTTATATGTTACACATAACAGCCAAACAGTGGAAAAAGTGGCATACAACGGTCCAGCCAACCCTGGTGTCAAAAGAACAGGAATTTTGCACAACTGCTCACTACTTTTCATAGTGGATGCACATATGTTATTTTGTTGTTGTTATTGCTTTATTTGTGAGTTGAAACACTGTTCAATAAAAGCATCCAAAAATATGAGAGCTGTTCTTTACAGACAACAGAAACTAGACAGCATACAAAGTTTCAGAAGAAGTGATGGTAGAGATACTGAACAAATACAATACTGATGACCTAGCTTATATTTGCTAATCAGCATATTCTTGATATTGTGGGGAACAAGAAGTTAAAGTATTTTAATGAATCAAGTACATCCATGATGCAGTATTTTAGAAAAAAATTTTAAATATTTAATATGGACTGCAGCTCTCAGAAATTTGATTACTCTGCTTTTTTGTTATTCACCCTCTCCCCAAAATCATTATGGATACTCAGGAATTTCCTGTGCACTTGATTAATTATATTCCCCACGTGACTGAAACTAAAATGTTCTTTTGTTTCAAATGCTGATACTCAGAGCACATATAAAATGGAGAGACCACATGACTTACAAAAAAATTCTAGGAATTCTTCCACATGCAACACACACACACACCAGAATGCATGTGTTACATCAAGAAAAGGAGCACCCGAATTCCTCTTGAAGACCTTGTTCACCAAAAATCAGTACAGTTTTTTTTTTCCCCATAAAATTAGCCACAATCACTTTATTGTCAGACCTTGTACATATATTATCTGTATACAAATAAATTACAACAGCAATAACAGCACCTCAATCGTCAGGATGATCTTCAGTTTCAGTGTAACTTATCTGCAAACATTTTGTTGAAGGAACAAACTGAAACGAATTCCAATCCCAAGGTGAAACTGGAGAAAACGGAAATGCTGAAGTGACTACATTACAGCCCTCCTGTATATCAATGCTATCAGCCGAAATAATATAATCATCAGATGCTGCTCTTCTGTGGCGATGGGAAGGTCGTGGATGCTTAGTTTTGGTTGATAATGAATTTATTATTTTCTCAAGAGTACGTATCTCATCAGCCAACTTTAAGTTATTCAAGTACAAGACAGGACTGCCTCCACCAACTATGTGTGCGAGTGGAATCCATCTTAGATAACACTGTTGCCAAAGAGACAAGGATTTAATGTGAGGATCAATTGCACTTAAATTCTCTTCATCTTCATTCCAAACTACTGGTTTGATTATGTTTCCTATCATGAGGGGGCGACGCATGGAGTGCCGAGAGTCCTTAATGTTGGTGAAAGACCTTGGTCTTCCTGTATTGGGTGACTGCGTACCAACGGCAACGTCTCGGTACTTGTTCAAGACATAAAGGGGATTGTAGAAAAGTTTTATGTCATTCCTGGAGAACTGTTTTGACCAATTCCATGCACTCCTCAAAAAAAAATTATTATTTCCTGAGCTCTTACCCATGAGGACATCTTGCCTGGTCTTAGAACTAGCAAACAGAAATGTGTCAAATATACTGATGTGACACGAGTCCCATAAGGTGGTGAGGTATGTTTCAGAGAAATCAAACACGGTGGGGCACTGCTGCATTAACTGCCATACACAATCCAGAAACAGAAGGAACACAGGGGACTGGAAAAGAAAATAATGAATAAAATTAGTAATGAATTAATAAATACACTCATTTAATCTGCACAAAGATCTCAAATGTTGGAAATCAAGTGGTCAGACACAATATTCCCTCTAAGCAGCCATGGGGCTCTTAACCCAATGAGCTGAGTGGGCATCAAAACCACTTGGGCAAATTTTTTTATTTTCTCAGCTTCTCTTACTAATGCAGTAGAAGTTGGAACTTAGATTGGAACCCTTATTTTTTTCTAATCCACTCATTTTTAACACCTGTTCCTTCCGCAATTGATTTTAAATTAAAAAAATTATTAAAAACATTACATTAATAAAAAATTTTATTTTATAAAAAGTGAGAAGCTCAAACAAACATACTTCTGGAATGCTTACAATTTAACTGCCCAGTGGCTTACAATTTAACTGACCGGAATGCCTTTCCCCCGCCAACTAGCATGGATGCATTAGTTAGTACAATGAACTTGGTTACAGTTTGCTGTGATTGGCTGGCGCTGATGCATTGTTTTGAGAAAAGGCTCAATATCTGCCTCTTTCTCGGCGTGGGAAAATCACTAACCCGCATTCACTATCTGCTCGCACGAGGCTACTTTGCAAGCCTTTGAGAATGAAGAGGACAATGAGACGAACTTAGAAGGAGGCGAAGGGCATTTAAGGAAAGTGTTGCTTTGACTTTTGAGAGCCCGAATTTTATTTATTCATTATTATTTTAGCAGGTAATTGATTTTTGATTTATGAAAATTAATTAGGGATTTGGGATTTTAATCTAAAATGCTTACTGAACGAAAGATATTTCAGCAGTGCGACAACGCGCCCACGCAGCTTAGGGGGAACATTGGTCAGACATGAAATATATAATCACAGATCAGTGATCATCTCATACTCGTAATCCAATGTGGTACCAAGGAATGTTACTTTCTCGACTTCTGTTAGTTACCTGCAACTGTTTTTGCTTCTAACATATTACTGCTACCTTGAGTTACAACTTTGACCCACCTTGTTGAAGGATTTTCCTGGTATTACAGAATGTAACATCTCTCTGCACGATTTTTCTTCTCTCCTCTGACACATGTCACATGTCCCTGTGTGTGCAACAGTTAAGGCACCATTGTGTGCATAAACTTTTTCTTTTACCAAAGAAGTGTCGAATGAAGTTTTAATGTCTGCATCCCATAGCAGAATGTTCCTGATCAGTCTATGATGGATATCATGTTGCCACAAAATAATCCGCAGGGTCGTCACCCTGCGAGAAAACTACTGGGTACAAAAAACAACAAACATATCTGCACAGGAAGAAAGAAAAAAAAATTGTTGTTCAACACACATCACCTCGATTGTAACATAAGCGAATCTGAACTTATTTCCACTTGAACACCTACGAAGGTCAAAGGATGTATACAAGTTTACTGCACATGACACAGCTTGATTGGATCTTACTTTCTTCTAAAGAACAGTTAAAATAAACAAAGTTTGCCACTGAAAAAATTGTGGTCATTCATTATATGAGGGCTGTTCAGACCTCATATAACGTGATTCATTCATTCATTCATTCATACACAAACACACGCATGCACGCTAAGGGGGAAAAATACAGGGTGTCCATAAAGTCTTTCCCACATTACAAAAATTAATACAAAAAAAACTATGTAAGTTAAAATAGAATGGTTGGCAACATAATACAGCAGCACTCATAAGGTTGTTTTTTGTTTGTTTTTTTTCTGTTCTTTTAGGTGAGTGCTACTGCTGAGTAAGAGAAGCATTTCATCAATAATGGCTTGCATGCAAGAAAAAGTGGTGTGCATGATATGGTTCCATGAGACCAAATCAGCAATTACAGTCCAGCATCATTTCAGGAAAGAGTACATACGATCACCACTGCAGACCTGCCAACCTCTTGGAACCAAAAAACGTAACACTCAGATAGAAAAATCATAACACAACGCATGCTGATAATTTTTGAAGCCTATTTCAGCTATATAAATTCTTGATGATGAGAATGTAGGGATTTTTTCCTACATCAAAATTTTATTGAGAAACTAATTAAATCTAATCAACAAACACTTGTATGTTGTTAATTATTAGAAAAAAAAGTTACGATTACAGAAGAAATCTTCACTACGCATAACTTCCGTTTTCAGAAATTTTGAAAGATGGAAAACTTACATCCATAATCGGAAGTCTGCAAGACGATTTAATAGAACTCTGGAGATATCGTTTTTGTCTCTGGAGATATCGATTATCAGCAATTCACATGCTGAGATCAGATGATCTCGCGATGTGTTGATGAGACGATGTGTTGTTGAATAACCATAGAAATCGGCAGATTTCTATGGTTATTGGTGAAGCCTTGGATGTTCTCACGAAAACGAAATCAGAAACTTGCCGGATTTCTGAAGTTGCCGGTTTTCTGGATGCTGTATTTTCGAAGTCTTACTGTATTTCTACTTTGGCTTTAGTTTAATTATAAAAGCAAATTACAAAATAAAAAACAACATAAAACTCAAAAATACATAGGTATGTGGCATTACTCTTGAAATGCTTTCATAAACCACACAATCAATACATAAAATACTATTCATATTTAATTGTTTTGAAATAATGCTTACACTGGAAATTTAATGGTAAGGAAAGGCGAAATATTTGGAACCGTTTCAAAGCACCAAAGGGATTGTTATTTCTTAAATACATAATCATGGGAGCAAGTATTTGTGCCACATTTTATTTAGGGAAGGAATTTTCAACATACACTGCTGGACAATTGCTAAGGATGGATCATAAACGGCTATATAGCGCATAAAAAAGTAAGTGCGGTTGGATGCCAAGTGAAATAAAATAATGTCAGAATGCCAGGACATTACAAGAAAGACAATTTATTGTGCTCTGAAATCCAGAAGGCTTTGGAACATGTTCAAGGGACAAACAGGCCATTTTGTGCAGAATACGTAAACGTGAAAAAAATGCAATTACCGTCCGCAGGCGTTCCGGCGTAAGATGTCAATACGATATATGGCCACCATGGAGGGCGATGCAAGATTCCACACGTCGTGTCATGCTTTGCACAACATTATCAAGCAGCTGTTGGGGTAATTTATCCCATTACTCTGTCAGTGCACGGATGAGGGTGTCCTTGTTTATTGGAGGGCATTGGCGACCAGCAAGACTCCTCCCCAAAGCATCCCACACATTTTTAATGGGATTCAGATCTGGAGAACGTGCTGGCCATACGAGGCGTTGAATATCCTCGCTCTCAAGACACTCCTGGACAGCGACTGTTCGATGACATGTTGCGTTGTCATCCATGAAAATGAATCTATCACCGACAGCACCACGGAACATGCGAACATGAGGTAGCAGAACATCATTAATGTATCGTTGGCCAGTCATAGTCCCAGTTGGAAGCACATAGAGGGACGTACGGCCATTGATCATGATGCCAGCCCATACTGTGACACTACATGTCGGATATCGGTCCCTTTCCTGTATGTTTGCTGGACAATATGCAGTACCACTATCACGCCAGATCAGTTGTCGTCGACAATCAGACGATAGACTGTATCTACTCTCATCTGAGAAGAGGACAGTAGACCAGTCGTTATCAGTCCAATTGTGATGTTGATGGCACCATTGCAAACGGGCGGTACGGTGATGTCTGGACAATGGGATGCACAAAACAGGACGGCGGACGTATACTCCTCCTTCATGCAAACGTCTGGCGACAGTTTTTCGGGAGATCCGCTTGCCAGTAGCAGCCATAAACTGATTTGCTACCTCACTAGCTGTGCTGCAGCGGTGTCTTTTTGTTGATAGCACTATGTACCGATCTTCTGCAGGTGTCGTACTGCGAACACGACCTCCCCCGTGACGTTTGCTACACTCTCCATTTGTTTGAAATGATTTCCAAAGCCTTGAAACAACACTGTGGCTGACATCGAACTCCCCGGCAACAACTGTTATTTTTCGCCCTTCTTCAATCTTGCCAATAATATGGCCACGCGTAAAATCATCAAGGTGATGTCGGGAAGACATACTGAAAATTGCAAGTTCGTCAATTGATTCTTTCCCTTTCAAATTTGCGTTTGAACAACAACGGTCAATACGCATCAAATCCTTTATATCTCTTATCAGCGCTATAACGTCACGAACAAGTTCGGCAATCCAAAATTTGCATACGCACAACACGTCTTACTGTATCCCGCACTTATGCTAATTTCCACATTTTCCTACCTTCCATTTTATGGTTGCTATTGTCATCCGTCCTTAGCAATTGTCCGGCAGTGTAATATTGATGCTTTAGCTATGTTTTAAATTTGTACTCGCCAGCAAACAAAGTATGCACAAAAATTTTCAATGTGAAATGAAAGAGAATAATAAGAACACCTTAAATCCAAGGGCTGTGTACAACTGTATTCAGTAGTGATCAAGGCAATTTAACTGGTCATGATTAGAAAACTAATTATAGAAGATTCAAAGTGATTAGTTTGCTCAGAAAATACTAAGAAACAACTAGATTTAAGTTTCTGATATTAGAAAGCAAACTGATTTTATGGCAAATTTTTATATAAAGCATTCATTAGCAAATTTAAGTAAAGGTCAAAATAACCCACCAAAAAAAAAAAAAAAATCAGCTACTTATAAAACAACAGCTACTTAGTTCCACCAGTGGCTAAAAAGTATGTTACGAAAATTAACAAATGGAGCAAAAAAATGTTTCCTGTAGCAGAAGGAATATATTAGAGACAAAAAGATTTTCAAATCGAATTGTTAAAAGAAGAGATATAGAAGGAAGCATGATATAACTCTATGCCTTTTAGAGGAAGAATTTTGCATAATGGAAAAGTTGAAAACAGGTGAAAAGTGTTCTTCATATCAAAAGCTATGCTAAGGAAAAATAACTTTTCAAATACGTCTACCAGAAGCAGAGATAGCAAGAAAAAATTGATAGCAAGCAAAACGTTTCGACCTTTACAACCCCTAGAGGGAAAGTTGTACATTATTTGAAGAGGATCTTCTTACTGTAGCAAAAATCTTATTCACTCTTCCTCTTTATTATAGCAAATGGCATACAGTAAAAAAAGAAATTTCTCAATAGGGTTTTTAAGGGCTGAGATAAGCTGCAAACGGAAGAACACGAACACCACCTAGCGGCAGAATTGTTAACCACAAATCTCTTCAAATACAAACTTAAAGTGTTCCATAAGATAAATGGCATCTGGTGTTAAAAGATTTTTTAAATCGGACATTTAGAAGTACAGATATTGAGAAATATAGATTAAATATTTGTGCCCTCTAGTGGCGAAACTGCATTATTTTGGGAAGAAAATACACACAAGAAGCTTTCATGGTTAGTAGTATCTGATTGAAAGAGAATATTTTTGAATCAGGTTTTTAGTCCTGCAGATATTGCTGTAAACAGAAACATGATCTTACACCCTTTAGTGGCGCACTTGTGCGCTAAGAAATATTTGAAATTATATCAGAAACATTTCGCACAGAAAATGTTCTCCAACAAAGAAAGAATTGTTTAAATCGGACTCCAAGAAACAGAGATACGGACAAAAATAAAATATGTGTGTACGCCCCTGGTGGGAAAATTATGCACTTTTTTAAGCAGGAGGTATTCTCAAATAGTTTTCTGAGGTGAGCGGAATCGGTCCATGGAGGAAATTTTTCAATCGAGTTTCCAGCTCAGATTTCATTGCAAATACCTCAGAAGCAAAAATAAATGCTACCCTGGTGGCCAAACCACTCTTTACCAAAAAAGAGAAAGTATATGCAAAACATTTCCCCTCAAGAGCTGTATCCGACACAGGAAGAATTTTTCAAATCAGACTTTTAGAAGCGGAGATATAGGGAAAATTGTGATTTACCTTTATGCCCCCTAGTGGGGAATTTATGCATTATTTGAAAAAGGGACTGTAACTAAAATAATTTTCAATATAAATGTCATCAAAAGGAAAAAGAATTTTTTCAATTGGTTATTTAGAAGCAGAAATAAAATGCATTTTAAATTCGATACAATCTCCATTTGCAACCTCTAGTGGCAAAGTTGTGCGTCTGAAAAAAAAACGGAACGCATGGATCATCATTCTCACATTTTAAGCTTCCTAATACAAAAAGAATTTTACAAATCGAACTAATAATTGCAGAGATAGGGTCTTCCCAGTCGGACAGACAAAGTGGTAGCATAAGCATGACACAAAAGATGCTAATAATGCAGCTTCAGTCCTCTTAACAGACAAGAAAACCAATAGCCCCCCCCGCATTTTGCAGGGTGTGGGGAGGGAAATTTGTCAGGCATAAGTTATGTCAGTAGAAAAACCCTCAACTACAAAACATCGCGCAGGGACAAAAAGGCAGGTATGGATAAAATTCCAGGACATGTAACAGAATTTTAGGACATTTCCAGGACAAAATGGAATTCCAGGACTTTTCCAGGACACGTACAAACCATGCTTAATGTATAGAAACCAGTGTATAACAAACAAAAATTAATTTAAAAATACACCTCATCAGATCTTATAAAGCAGCAACTATGTATGTTGCTGATGAGGTTTGTTGTACAGCACATTTGCAACGATTGATTCTGATGTGTCTGTACACTGCACTGTTACCATCAGAGTTTTGGAAGGTATGCTGGATCATCTACCACATTAATATTAGAAAATGAAGGCATTGACTGTGGTGCCTAAAATGGTAGTTTCTGCAAAGATAAAGGGGATGGTTCAGTAGACGGTGGTGGTGGCTTGCTCTAAAAAAGCACTATAGGGCAAATGTTTGACTTTCTGTGCTGATCCTTACCCAGTTCCATGTATGGCACCAATCACTGTTGATTTCCTTATTAACCTTTCGGCTCCTTTCCAGTTAGAGATCATACTCAGAAAACACACCAGTTGGCAAATTCAGCAACTGAAAAAAAATAAAAATTTGCTAAACTTGTAAACAGCATAACCTGCCTTTTTCCATTTTATCTTCCTTGGCACTAATTGGAATAAAAGTTCAAGGGTCTTCCATAGAGAAAAAAATTCATTCTTCTTCTTCATCAACATCACTAAGGAGTTTCTAACAGCAAACTCTGTCAGCAGCCTCACAATCTTCTTCAACATGGCCACAGTTTTATTCCCAGTCTTGGGTTTTAGTTCACCCTCCTCCAAATGCTCACTGTTAATTTAATCAGTGATGCTGAATGTTTTCTAGTATTCACACACATCCACGTTATATATACAGGGTGATTCAAAATTCCACTGACAAAATGGAAGAGAAAGTCAGGCGTACGGAAACAAACAAAAATCACATAGGAACATATTGGCGCAAACAATATCTGGAGGCGCTACACGTCCCCTAAGATAGATAGTACATAATACAGGGACGCCAAGCAAGAAACAGTCGACAACATTTTATTTACACTGTACTTACACATGGCACGACAACGGTGGCAAGGACAGTTTTAGTTCAGACGCACTGACACGCATGACAATGACGCTGCATTGATTGGCGCACATTCTCAAAAATGCCTGGCGTATCCCAGAGACATCCAGCTGCCGCAACAACTCTTCCTACTAAGTCTTCGTCAGAGGCAACAGGAGTTTCGTATACGAGCCCTTTAAGATAACCCCATAAGAAAATGTCTGTGGGTGACAAATCGGGTGATCGAGGTGGCCATGCGATCAGTCCACCACGACCAATCCAGCACCCAGGAAAGGTGGCCAGCAGATGTTGTTCGACAGCTCTGCTGAAATGTGGGGGAGCTCTGTCGTGTTGAAACCACACGTGGTGACGTAGAGACATTGGAACCGTATCCAGCATTTCTGGCAGAACCTCCTGCAAGAACATTAGAGTCATGCGGTAGAATGTATGGCCCAAGCAAACAGTCTCCAACAATGCCGGCCCAAACACTGATGGTAAACCGTCGTTGAGAGGCACGCGTCCGTGTAGCATGCAGGTTATCATGCGCCCACAGGTGCATGTTGTGAACATTCATGACACCCTCTAGTGAGAAAGCAGCCTCATCACTGAAGAGAACAGTTGCTGTGAAGTTTGGGTCTGCCGCACTTTGCTGTAAAAACCACTTTGCAAAATCAACACGTTGCCTGTAATCACCGGGCTCTAATGCTTGGACGCATTGCAGATGAAAGGGATATGGGCCATCATTATGTAAAATGCACCAGACGGTGGATTGAAGGACATGGATGTTATGTGAAAGCACTAGAGTACTTGTCCCCGGGTCCCGTTCCATTTCATGGAGGACACTTTCTTTGATGGCAGGTGTTTGCATTGATCGGCCACGACCACAATCCCACCTCTGCACAGTAAAGGCACCTGTTTCACACAATCGCTGGTGCAACGTGATAAACGCTGCACGACTAGGTACTCGTCTGTTGGGAAATCTCTCCTGATAAAGGCGAAATGCCGCTCGTCCGTTGCAGTTAGCAGCGCCATGCATTAGATGCATATCGGCGAGTTTGCGGGACGTGCAACGTTGCATGTTACTCGTGCACAATCCACGGCTCAACCGACGCGGGCTTGCTCTGCCCACCTCATGGTCTCATCAACAACACCCTCTAGCGCCTCCAGATGGTGTTTGCATCGATATGTTCCTATGTGATTTTTGTTTGTTTCTGTACGCCTGACTATCCCTTCCATTTTGTCAGCGGAATTTTGAATCCCCCTGTCTATATTGTTTACAGCATCCTGTATCAAACCATGATTTGGTTTAAAGACATGATTTTTCAGTTTTCATAAGCACACTGCACAGACTGCTGTGCTGAGCAATCGAAGTCCAACTAAATTTGCAAAATGTGATGAACGTCATTCTTTGTTACCTAGTTAAGACTACTTGAACAACAACCATTGAAGAGTGTGGTGACATCCCTGAATTAATGTGGAATCCCAGTCAAAAATCATATCACTAGTGTGGCGCCACTAACCCAGTGTCTTGCCCCTTACCAAAATTGTTGTCTTTATGCAAACTTACCTATGTGTAAGGAGAACTACCAGGTATTGCAAATAGCCTGTAATATCTCAAATTTTCTAGTGAAAGAGTAAGTAGAAAAAATGGGTGAATGCCACTTAATTTGTTTGCTGATAAACACACTGAAACTTGGTGTGTGCAGTTTCCCCCAAAAATAATGTTCATAATATTCAGTTAAAATAACAAAGGAGAATATTACGAAGTTCAAGGGTTCTATAAAAGTTTCAGTTCGTGAGGAACTACATATTATACAAGTTTGATATATGTGGGTTCAACTGTGCAAATGTATATATTCCTTTTATGTGTACTGTCAATCCAATATACCAGGTAGTTCTTTACAACCAAACTCTTTTCACTATTTTTTAGCATCTCATCTTGTATGCACTTTCTTTATCATGTAATAACATTTAAATTTAGTTTATTGTTTTCATTCAAATATCCTCAACAACTTTTGCTGAAATGGATGCCAACATGTCATAAAATAGATGTTAGGGTTTGAAATTCTGATTTGTGCAATTTTATATGTTATTAAACAGTAGGAATTAAACTCCAAAGTAACAATATCAACAACAAAAACATCTCCTTTCAAAAGTTTAAACAGCTACATTTAGAAATCAATATCAATAAAGAAAAGTAGTAAACAGATTTTTCAGATAGTAATATAAATCCATAAAAACAAATCCATGCTGTAAGTTTCAATAAGCTTTTCAGCAATTAGAATTTCAAAAAAGGTTCACTTAAGCCTAAAAATGGAAAAGTACCAAAATTCTTCACAGAAGTGTTATTAGCTTTCAAGTTTGCAGTCATAAAACTTACTTCCAAATTATCAAAATACAAAACAGTGCCTCAATATTATAAATTCTACCCCTATCCAAGCTCTCTTCATTAGTTTTGTGCAGCTCTGTTCATATAAATAGCAAAATTTGCTAGAGTCCCTTTGCTACCCAATGACAAAAAAGTCAACTTCCAAAAATTGCCCTAGAGTTTGTTTTACTTTGTCAAACATGCATTCACACTAAATATAACTTCAGTAACATGGAAATAAAATACTATTACCTCTTCTGCTTCACACCCGCTGATGTGCCGCAGGCGTTCTGCAAAAGGATGTCCAAGAGCAACCCATTCCTTCTGAATCAGAGTTTGGAAGCCTGACTGTGTTCTATAATGTGGATCCAGTAGTATTTGAACCAAACTGGAAATTATGCAACATACATCTTTGCCTTCAGCATCTGAAAAGTAAAATATGATTATAAATACAAAAACACTATCATATATTGCTTGGCTCAACTGAGAGAACAAGCTGGATTCAGGAGTGGCTACAGCACAATAGATCATATCCACGTACTGAGAGAACTAATTGAAAGAGCGAGGGAATATGAACTTCCATTGTGCATGGCTTTTATCGATTATGAAAAAGCCTTTGATTCGGTGAAACACCATCAGCAGTTACAATGGCTCTGAAAACCTGCGGTATTGAAGATGCATACATTAATATTATTAATAACATCTATGAAAATGCAAGTGCAAAGATTCGGCTGTTTGAAAATACAACACACATAAAAATTGGAAAGGGAGTGAGACAAGGTGACACCATATCTCCGAAGCTCTTTAATGCCACATTGGAGGGTGTTTTTCACTCGCTGAGCTGGGAAAACAAAGGGATAAAGATTAATGGAGATTATCTAACCCACCTTCGTTTTGCTGATGACGTAGTCATTTTTGCAACTACCACATCAGAGCTGCAGAGTATGATCCAGGAACTTTCTGACAAGAGTAAAGAAGTGGGATTAAAAATGAACTTTCAGAAGACAAAAGTGATGTTCAATGCTTTTACAAGAAATGAAGATTTATCGATTGATGGAGAAAAGCTGGAGATAACAGACACGTACGTTTATCTTGGACAGCAGATATCAAGTGAGGGTCACATTGATGAAGAAATTAATCGGCGTACAAAACTTGCCTGGAGAGCTTTTGGAAGAAACAGCATAATTTTCAAGAGCAATATGCCATTATGTCTTAAAAGAAAAGTGTTTGATCAATGCATCCTTCCAGTGCTTACGTATGGTGCAGAGACGTGGACCTTAACTAAAAGAGACATACAAAGGCTGCAGACAACTCAAAAAGCATGGAGAGGTGCATGCTTGGTGTAACCAGGAGAGATAAGAAGAGGAACTTGTGGATCCGAAAAATGACAAGAGTGGAAGACATCATGATCAGAGTTAAATCCCTGAAATGGCAATGGGCTGGACATACTGCCAGAAGGACAGATTATCGATGGACAGCCGAAATTTTAGATTGGATTCCAAGGGACAGGAAAAGACCCAGAAGAAGACCACATGGGAGATGGGTGGATGAAATTCGAAAGTATGCAGGGGTGACATGGAGGAGACTGGCACAAGACAGACCGTTGTGGAAGAAACTTGGGGAGACCTTCGTCCAGCAGTGGATTGATAATGGTTGACAATGATGATGATGATGATGATATTGCTTACAACAGGCTAATGTTTAATACAAGCATTAAAACAACTAACTAACACTTTTTTTAACTTGACAAATAAATACAGACAAGTGGCGTGGATCAGGAACATCAAACAGAAGTCATCACTCTTTCCACGTTTTTTATAAGTGAGTCACAGAAAAATTCTCATCAGCCACCACCGGGAATCAAACCCAGGGTCTTCCAGTTACACACCTGACATGTTTCCACTTACACATGTGTATTAATTGTTCATTCGCCTCCTAGTTATTTGTTCAGTTGCTGCTTACCATCTTTGGTGAATCCCCAGCATTGTGCGGGGCTCCAAGAAGCAACCTGCCAAGTGGCTTGCCAGTTAGTCGTATGTGAGTCTGGAGGAATTCAAGGCCACTGTGTTGCAGTGGAAGCATGTTCAGCATGTAACTGGAAGACCCTGGGTTCGATTCCTGGTGGCGGCCAATGAGAATTTTTCCGTGACTCACTTATAAAAATGTGGAAAGAGCGATGACTTCTGTTTGATGTTGACAGATTATCCTGTTATATCAGTCAGGAAGTCAGCATAAGTGTAAATCTTCTACATGAAAGTGCAGTTTTTTGCCAATAGTTGGGCAAGAAATATTCAGCAAGGATCTTCAGAATTGCTTTTCTCACTGTGATTTTAAGCATCCAGACTTAGAGATGCCAGATATGACCAATAGTGAAAATGATGCCATTTTGGAAGTGCAACATGTCCGAAACTATGAACAGTTTCAATGCATCGACAAAAAAATTTGATGTTACTATGAAAATGAAGATTGTGAGGAAGCAAGTGCTGAACAACTGCAACAAAACACTAAAAAACATCGAAAGACTAGAAAAGTGATGAGGATGACACACCTGTGCTTGAGCAAGTAATAACTCCGGATGCCAGGAAATTTACTGCTGGATTACCATGTTATTCCATGCAGGAAGGACATGAAGACAGTCCTATATCTGCACTAGATACCTGTGCTGATTTTGTTCAATTGCAGTCAATCAATAGAACACAACAGGGTACACTCCATAAATCTTTCCAATGTCATTAACTGTTAAAAACCACAAGTATGTTTGATAAATGCATGAAATTAAAATTATTTTTAGGGTAAATAATTTACTCTGATCTGAACCATTTTTTCCAGTATTTTTATTGCTACTTAAATGATAGTTTGTCGTTTGTTCTATACCTTAACTCTTTGTGTGGAATGTTGCATGATTCCTGCAGCCGCTTAATTAGGCCAAAATGTTCTAGTCCCAATGTGTCCCAATTAACTGGAATCTACTGTATCGAATACCAATGCTTAGGTAAATATAAGTAATTATGTTGTACTGCTTATCAAGGTGTGTCTGAGAATTCTGCTAAACAACTTGAGAAAATTTTACAAGCAACTTAAACAAAAAATCAACAGCCCTAATAAAACTAGAAAAAAATGAGCATGAAAATGCAACAAATTGTGACTTTTTTTATATCAGTGTAAATACCTGAAATCACAACTGTAGTTTTTCTTTGAATCATGAAAGCAGCTTGCAAGGCAACTTTAAGACATGAGGATACATTTGAAAGCCATTTGGTTGAATCTAAGTTTGATAAGTAGTTACTATCTTTTTCCCAGTACTCCTCTGAGGTACCTAGAAATAAAAAAAAAAAAATGCTTGACATGACATAACATTCTGAACAATTAAATTACTTTATGCTACATTTCTCAGCCAATCTGACATCATTTCATAACTTTACCTAAATATGTGAGAACAAATAAAGAGAGAAAAGAGAGGGGGAGGGAATGGGCACCTCTAAATTCATCTACCTGGTCAAGAAGTTGTATAAACAAAAAACTGATATGTTATTCAAGTGTAACAAAACAAAAGTGAGATCAAACAACATTTGACATTATTGTTCATACTTGAATTTCATGCTAGTACAGTATTTTGTGTTTTATGCTACTTGTTCTTATTTAGTAGCTATTTTATATTTTACAAGATGGCCACAAAAAAAAAAAGTTGTGAGATACCTATTAATTACAGAAATCTGATATGATGAAAAATTAGCAAACAGTTTGAAGTTAGTGAAAGAAAGACATTTAAATAGACAACTCCAGTAATATACCATCATCTTACATGTGCCAAACAGAAACTATTTTGTTTAATCACTGCAGATACTTTTTAAAGGGCTATAGCATAAAATTAAATGCAAATTATTTCT
This sequence comes from Macrothele yani, assembly GCA_039090855.1. Taxonomy (NCBI): domain Eukaryota; kingdom Metazoa; phylum Arthropoda; class Arachnida; order Araneae; family Macrothelidae; genus Macrothele; species Macrothele yani. The sequence goes on from CM076990.1 coordinate 48,192,310, forward strand.
TACTCATATAAGCATATCAAGAGTCTCTCATACCAGATATTTCTTTGTTCCAATTTATGGTTCAGAATATAAAAAAATTATCATCGGCCGCCACCAAGAATTGTGAAAGAGCGATGATTTCTGTTTGGTGTTCCTGATCCACGTCGAGTGTTTGAATTAATTATCCATTTGCCTCCTAGTTATTTGTTCAGTTGCTGCTTTCCATATTATTAATGAGACTCACTTATTAACGTGGAAAGAGCGATGATTTCTGTTTGGTGTTCCTGATCCACGTCGAGTGTTTGAATTAATTATCCATTCGGCTCCTAGTTATTTGTTCAGTTGCTGCTTTCCATTTTATTAACGAGACTCACTTATTAACGTGGAAAGAGCGATGATTTCTATTTAGTGTTCCTGATCCACGCCGAATGTTTGAATTAATTATCCATTCGCCTCCTGGTTATTTGATCAGTTGCTGCTTTCTATCTCTGGTGAATCCCCAGCATTGTGTGGGACTCCATGAAGCAACCTGCCATGTAGTTTGGCAGTTTATCTCATGTGAGTCTGGAGAATTTGAGGCTGTCGTGGTGCAGTGGTAGCATGTCTGGCATGTAACTGGAAGACCCTGAGTTTGATTCCCGGTGGCGGCCGATGAGAATTTTTCCAGGACTCACTTATTAACGTGGAAAGAGCAATGATTTCTATTTGGTGTTCTTGATCCACGTCGAGTGTTTGAATTAATGTTACCCCTAACAAAATATTGATACACTGGTACCATCACAGAAAAGATGTTACTTGTTTCAAAGTATCAATATCTTAGGCCATCTTTTTTTAACAGCAGCAATCTTTTGAGGAATGCTTTCATAAGATGGTGATAAAAGGACAAGTGCTATTAGTTTCCATTGCTCCTTCAAAAAGGAAATGCCATTAAAGTAGCAAAAACAATACATGTAAGCCTCCCACCCCACCCCCTACTGGGCTTTGGCTTATTCCAAAGGTATCCAATTATTTTAGATTAGGGCAGCAGGAAGGTCAGACCAATGCAGAAATATCACTTTCCTCAAACAATGCTCGACACATTACTGAAATTAATGCCCTGGAGAAAAACTGAGGTGAAGACCGTTCCGAAGAACCATTTATGTGGATGCAATATGCAGTATCTTAAAGCCTCTAAAACTCTAAATTTAAGCTCTGGTCATTACAACTAATAGGCCCATTCCAAAATCTATGAAAAGTAACTCTAAACTATTATGCTTCCACTTCAAACTCTAAACTATTATGCTTCCACTTCAAACTCTAAACTATTATGCTTCCACTTCAAACTCTAAACTATTATGCTTCCACTTCAAACTCTAAACTATTATGCTTCCACTTCAAAATATCCCCCCCCCACCCCTGGAACTATAGTTGGTTGATTAGTCTATATTAGTTATGCTATGGCCCCAATGGCCTAAAAAAGCCAAACATTGGTGCTATGAACCCAATCACACAGCATTCACACTGAGAATTTTCTGCACTCAAATACAGACTTGAACAACTTGCAGCATGATCACTACTCTACAGTGTTTTTTGTCTGTTTATTTTTCAACACTGCTGGACAGTTTAAGAATAAAGGGCAACACAATGCTGCACATGGTGTTTGGCTTTTCCAAGTGGTACAAAAGATTTACGTACTGCATTTTTGTCACAAAACCCAAATCTATTAATCTCCTAAACAGTGGGCCTGCTTAAGGAAGTATTCGTCGACTTCTGAGATGGTAGTTTCATGGGGCTTTTTCACCACTCTGTTGTTACACAACTTCCTTCACACCTTGAAAATTATTTTCAGTCAATACTGTTGGCATCCAATATCTCCTTTTTTACCACAGAAACACTTCATTCCACCATTTTTTTTCACACATGTCTACCACTGATGACAGGTTCACAAACGTTGTAGTAAAATGGCATAAAATGGATATTGAAAAAAAATGGATATTATCCAGATACACTGTTTATGAGCTGATACAAAATGGTCTCCCAACAGACACTCAATTTCTCAACAATTCTACATGAAGCAGCCACAGCAGCAACAAACCTTCTTCAATATGTGGTCTCCTTTACAAATTACGAGGGCAGGATGAAAAGTTTCGTCTCTACTGCAACATTAGGATAACAGTGGGAAAATCCAGATAAAAGTCAGTCTGCAGCAGTCACATGAGTTTCCCCTTCATCATACTGGAGAAGAGTCCCTCAGCTTCACACAATTCCTGCTCAGTGTGAGTCACAATGGAGGGCTATTCAGATAAGTGGATCAAACAGTAAGTTGCCATTGAATTCCTGATTGCAGAAAAAGTTACTCCCATTGAGGATCGAAAGCAGTTTATGAGGATCAATGTGTTGACATGAGTACTGTGAAACAATGGGTAAAACAATGTAAAGATAAAGAAATGGGGACAGCAAATTTACATGACAAACTGGGGTTAGGGAGGATTGTGACAGTAAATGGACCAGTTTCATTAACAGTGTGAAGAAATGATCCAAGGAAACCATAACATAAAGCAAAAAGAAACTGCTTCTGAACTAGGCATTTATTTCTAAAGGATTTCAAAAAGCCAGGTGGGTACAGTGCACAGTGCCTGATGAGGCGAAGGCTGAGTGTAAATTTCCCACGAACTCTTCAAACATTTCAAAAACAAAGGTGAGACTTTTCTGGGGACCATATTGTCATGGCGAAAATTTTAACCTCTGGTGAATTTCAGAGACCTGATCAATCTTTCTGTTGGTTTATCAGAGATTAATTAATGCAAAATTTTCTCCCATGACATACGTTAGAAGAAAATTCCTGGTTGAAAGGCAGGAAAATTCGTGCGCAAAAATTCGCTTGTCTTAATCACAACCAGGAAAACAAAATTTCATGTTAATGAAAAAAGAGAATAATATTTGATTTAATTGACTTTGGGGTTTTGGAAATAATTATTTTATCTGTTCTTTTATCGCGATAGGAAAAGGCGAGTAGGTGTGCAGCTCAGAGAATCAAAATTAATTTTGGTTTAACATCACGGAACGAGAGAAAAAAGAAAATTAAAATTAGTGATTTTCTGCAAAGCAAGAATTCGCCATTTTTGCGTTCCTCATTTCCCAACGTCGTGAAAAAGTCGCCCAAAAGTGCAACATCTTTTCGTCTTTTGGGTAAGGAATTCAGCAACAGAATCTATTTTTAGACCTCAGGGTCAAGAGGCTTGGTCCCTACGTGTTGAAGGTCAAGTTCATCTTCCCTGGCCGACCAGAGGATGCACGTGCCTAGTAACATTTTTTTTTTTTTTTTCGTGGAGAGTGTTGGATGCTGCAACGATGCCTGAGTGAAGGTCAGAGGTCACTCGAGAGGCGTGGGAGAGAAATTCTGCTGTTGCCATGCAGAGGTCAGCCAATCAGGGGTCAGCATTTTTTCCCCTAGCATCCCAGAGTTTCTTTGACACTTTGAGACGCTTGTCTGTCACTTTTGTTCTTGTCCTCTTGCTGGCCGGGAGAAAGAGGGGACAGCCGAGTCTCTCCTCGCCTTTTTGGTGGGGAGAGCATTTGCTGACCACCATGAGTTGACATCGAGGTAAAAAGCTTAAAGGAGCCTAGTAGCGACGGTCTTCTAGCTTGGGGACTTGTCAGGTTCATGGTTAGTTACAAAAAAAAAAAATAGAGAAAAAAAAAAAGGAGCTCAGGGCTTGCGATGAATTGCTCACTGATTCCACCAAATGAAAAGAGGTGGAAGAAATTATGAAGAAAGGACAGGACCACCGTAGGACGAGACCTCCTCGGGGCGCAGCGAAAGATGATCACCGATGCACTCCTAAGCATTCTCGTGAGAGCTGATGGATAAAGAAAGGGGAACCTCCGAGCCTTTGCCGTCCACCTTCCAATGCAGCCGACCAAATTCCTACCAGGGTAGAGCCATGGGCATCGAAAAGGACAAGGGAGAATTACTCCCTCTGAGAGGGTCCATCATCACCAGCTTCGGGATGTCTTTTGTTTTCCCTGTGTTCAGGTGAAGTGCTCGGGCACATTGTGTCCAAAAGGAAAGAGAAAGACATTGTTGGAGGCGAAGAGAGGATCAACAGTGACAGTGTGACGAGAAGATTTTTTTATTATTTGAAACAAGAGTTGTTCATGCCCAGCCCAGAAGGTAAATTCTTTCTCGATTTTTTTTTTATAATGTTGTGACCGCTGCGGAATTGTTGAACGAGTGGGTCAGCAGTGTGAAATCAAATTTATAGTTCTGCGAAAAAAAAAAGAAGAAACTTTCTGTTTTTTTTTAGGTTAGCTGGATGTGGGACAGATGTCCCCATATTGTTGTCGTTCAGTTTTCAAAATTAAGATTTATTAGTTCCTCAGGCATGAGTTCAGGAAAAAAAAGAGAGGGGAGTTGAAAATGCTTTCATTTATGTTTTTTTTGTGTGTGTTGTCATGTCTGGTATTTTAGCAACTCCCAGGCCAGTAAATTTTAATGTATCGGAAAAATTTAGTTTAATGTTTGGGCACAGTGAATTTTGGTGCATCGATAATAGTTTAGTTGGGCATGTGATAATTGAAAAGCAGTGTTATTGTGATGTCGTGGGTGATAAAATAATAGTAAACATTTCTCTCTAGTCCTTTACAGCGTTGAGTTATTTTTTTTTTGAGTGAAGATAAATTATGGGATGATTTATATTGGGATTTTGGGAACATATTATAGTGTGATGAAATTGGAAACCTAAAGTGTTGTTTACATTCTTGGAGTGTTGAGTGTCGAAATTGAGATGGTAGGAGTGTTAATTGAGGACCAGTATTTTACATGCTCCAGATGAGTGTTAATCTCCCATTGGAAAGGGGTGATCTTAGGGCAAGCCGGGAACTTGTCCTAGGGCAGAGGGCTCTGAGTAGGGAATTTTCACCAGGATGCGATATGTGCAGAATAGAAGTTAAAGTATTTTTTGTTCTCAAGTTTAGTATTTCACAAAAAGAATGAACATCATGGGTTGAGAAGACACACTTTTGCTCACCAGTTCCAGTATTAATTGTTCTTTTCTTTGGCCTAAATTTTCTTGTTTTTACAAAAAGAGTCTAAATTGTAATTTTAATTTTCAATAAGGTGAAAATATTTAGTGGGTTATGTAAATGGTCAGTGTTATTGTCTGAAGTGGACCTGCGCATTGCCATGGTACAGAGGAATTTTCTTGCTAGTGATTTTTCCTGGGCTATATGTGGACATAGAGATAAGTGAATTTTCCTGGGATATATGTGGAGAGACATAAGTGAATTTTCCTGGGATATATGTGGATATAGTGATTTTGGATTTCTTGGGATATAGAGAGATAAGTGATTTTTCCTGGGATGTATGTGGATATAGAGATAAGTGAATTTTCCTGGGATATATGTGGAGAGAGATAAGTGATTTTTCCTGGGATGTATGTGGATATAAAGATAAGTGAATTTTCCTGGGATATATATGTGGAGAGAGATAAGTGGATTTTGTGATTTAGGATTTCTTGGGATATAGAGAGATAAGTGAATTTTCCTGGGATATAGTTGTGTTAGTTCTGGGCCGGATGTGCCTGGAGTATTTAGGGTTGAAGTACGACAGGCTCTTGCAGGCGTGGTTGATCAAGGTGGGATCATGCATTGGTTCGAAAAGGGGGAGCCCTGAGGACGTGGTTTTTGGGGGAAAACTTGTCTTCAACCCCCCCCCTCCAGTAGGTTCGCTGCTCACGGAGATATGTACTGCCGGCGAGGGTCGGTCGGGCGTTGCTTCAATAATTGGCGAGATCATGTTAGAGGAAATTCTGTACCTGATGATGATGTGTCACACTTGAGGATTTTTTCCTTTCCTTTGCCTAGGCTGAAATTGGATTCACGACCCAATTTCACGCCTTCCAGCCTGACTGGTATTTTCTTCCTGTGTTGGTTCTCAAAAACCCAGGGTAGTGTCTGAACTGAGAGTATTTGCCTCACCGCTACCTCAGTAATTCACGGCAGGTGTTAAATTTAAGTTTTGTTTTGTGATTTAGAGTGTCTAAATTTATTTGTTTATGATTTGCTGTAGTGCTAGGGATGTAAATTCTAAATTCTGGTTGTTGGTGTTAGTGAACTTGATATTTAGTTTGGAAATTTAGTTAATTGGTATTTTGAGCTTTTGTTTACAGTATAGAGTTATTAAATATCTTGAGCTATTATGTGAAGTGCTGAGTGAGGTGATTTTTATGAGCAAGCTAGTGCAAGAAGATTGTTTGAATTTCTGAATTATGGTGATGTTATGAATAGTGATAATTTTTAAGATTAGTTAGTGAGGTTTCTTTATAAGTGAAGTAGGTTCATTCAGGGTAGTTCTATAGGTTATGTAATGTTTATTAATGCTTGTGCTCAGTGTAAATTCTGTTTTGAGGATAATTTACTTGGTTTGTTTACTTGCTGATAGTAGATTTGTTAAAGTATAATTTGTGGCTCTTATTATAACTGTAAATTTAAATTGAAGTCTTCGAAGCTGGTCTGGGAGATTGCAGAGTTTGCTAAGATTGTTTAGGTGCAGTAAATTTAAATCAATAAGTGTAAAATTGTAAATTTGTCATTGAGCTAACTAGGTGAGAGAGAAGAGAGTATGTTTCAAAAAAACAGAACTTGTCCACCTGGTGGAATTAAAAATAATCCAGTATCTTTTTTTGTGTAAGCTATGTGAATCATGGTATAATTTTGGATGCATAAAGTCAATGCCTAGTGTTCAAAACAACTGTGTTGAAATATGTAAAGTTGTGCTGTTCATAAGGCCAGTGGCCAAAGAGAAATAGAAAAGAAATTGAGATTCTGTTTTTATACTGCTGTGTTTTAGCAAACAACAAAAAGGAAATGCCATCTGATTTTCCACTAAATGACCTTATTAAGTTTTTAAAGAAAAATAATAAATACAGGCAGTAGCCTTTAAAAAAAAGTCCAAAATTAGTGCAGTGTGAAAAATTTTGTGTGCTGTTGTCTTCCATGACTTGGTCCCATGTACCCCACCTTAGCTTGACTAAGGCTATTGATCCGAATCCTGGTATTATAAGGCATTTCATAACTGCAATTTTTGTCCTATCCTTTTAAATTGACTTTCACCGCCTCCACAAGTTGTTATTGAACGAGTGCATTTTATCCTATGACTTATGGTGACACATTTTCATACACATGCAACAATATTCACTTATTTTTGCACTTTCAGGTGACTCAACTCTGCGTGAACACAAACAACGCAAACTTTCCAATAACTTCTTGTGGAATGTAAATTTTCAGATGCATTTTTGTTTAGGATGTTAATGGCCTTCTAATACTTAGAAAATATTTTTGGTTTCGAAATGCATCCACCCATCTCCCAAATTTAAATTTTCTATAATTTCCATATCAATTTCAATACCAGCATAAATATAGTTGCTTTTGATAAATAACTTCAACCTTCAAAATTTTTTCACCATAACAATATTATCACAGAAGATGAAACATGGATCTACCATTAAGGCCCAGAGAACAAAAGATAGTTCATGGAATATCACCATGAAGAATCGGTGTAATCACAAAAATTTGAAACACAGGCCGCTGCTGAAAAGGTATCATGTTGTCTATTTTTTGGAATAGTGAAAAACTTAATGCTTGCTGATTTTTAGAAAAAGAGGCTACAATGAATTCTGAATGGAACTCTGAATAAACTGAAAAGTCATATACAAAGGACAGCAGGGCAGAGTGATCAAACACTTCTCCAACACAATAATGCTAGGCCTCACACACCAGTGCTACCACAGTTGCAGCCATCGAGTGCCTTGGGCGAACTGTGCTACCACATCTTTGGTACAGCCCTGATCTCACTCCTAGCAATTTTCACTTGTTTCCTAAACTAAAGGAATACTTGAGGGGTAATCACTTCACATAAGATGTGAAATCAAAAGTATGACACTGTTTTAGAAACAAAATCCCGAGCATTTTTAAGGACAGACTTCACAAAGTATTGACACGAAAGAAATGTATGAAGTAGGAGGTGATTATGGAGCATTTCTTTTAAATAAAAGATCAAGGTAAAAGTTGGACTTTGTTTCGTGGGAAAGAAAAAAAACTTTTACCATTATTTTTTTATTCAAGTAGAGGCAAAACTTTTCAGCCCACCCACATATTATCTGTAAGCTTTAATATTAAAACAAATGGCCAATAAATTCAATTAAGAAGTAGAACTAATGTAATTAACATTGGTTTAGTTAGCAAAAAAAAAAAATGTTAGTAAAACTATGCAATGCATTGATTATGATACGCTTTCCAACATACCAGAAATCATTACTCAAGTTATGAGGATAATGGCTGTGAAATAAATCTTGCTCCTGTGCCCTGACACTTGACCCCATTTTGATGATATTCAACATAATTGGTTCAGTATACCTCCGGAACGACATACTAAAGTTTTGTCGCAATAGAAGCATTTTTACGTAAGTTATGACGCATAAGGGCGATGGAATGGATCTCCTCCTATGTCCTGACCTTCGACCCTATTTCGCCCATTTTCAATAGAGTTTGTCTCCAGGTTGTCCCCTACCACATACTAAAACTTCGTTGAAATTAAACCATTTTTATGTGATTTATCATGCGGACAGACAGACAGACAGACAATACTGGAGCATATACGCTTCTTTAACCTACAGTTGGAAAGCGTAAAAAGAAAAGAAAAAAAGACTGGGATACAATTGAAACTAGAAAAAAAAACGTGTATATTCATTACACCAACTGCAGATGACATCACTAAAACCAAAGCATACTACTATGTTGCAAGCACTCAGTCATTTTTAATTTGCATAATGGAACATGCAAAAGATATCCAGAAAAATGTAGGGTAAAAATATTAGCACAGAAATTTAATTTAAGTTATATTAGTATGCTGTAACACTGAAAAAGATGAATTTTCAGAGGTTTTTTGTACCAAACAGATTAAATGTACTGATTACACACAAAACTGTCCAGCTATCTTTCTTTCAGTGTGCTATAATTTATTCATATAACTTCACCTGCAAATTAGTTTTACTACTGGAACCAAACTGTTTCACTAAAGTGCATGAAGGTACATCAGAAAATCAACATTAAATGGCAATACAACCATTTCTTCTCTTGAATGCATTATGGGTACAGCAACAAAGCCTCCTGGCAGCACAGAGATACAGTAGATACACATAAATTGTGAAGGGTAGCCAACACATATCTGTGAACGCAACACTGTTAAATCGAAACATAAATAAAAAAAATAATAATAATAAAAAAAAAATCAAGAATTACCACATGTAAATTGGAGCGTATTGTGTGGATGCTTCATCTTTTTCTCTATTTCTGAATATGAGGTTTGATCAACAAGTATCTGACCACATTTTTTTCCCCTAAACTAGACAGAACACAGTGCCAAGACTCAGTTGGGTGTGACCTTGGACATAAGTGTGCATACCTGAATTTTTGCCACACTGTCGGCTGGCTTATTTGGTGCCTGGAAGTGAAGGTGCTGCAATGAAATCAGTGCCTGTCGCATTCGTGTCTGGTGCTGCAATGAATGAATGAGTTGAGCAGAAAATCTTCATCAAATGTTTGCAACAAATTTGGCCACACATAAGTTCAAATAATTGAAATGATTAGAAAGAGTTTTGGTGATAAAACTATGAGTGCAACACAAATCAAGCAGTGGTATCAGTGCTTCAAAGATGGACGAACATCTGGTGAGAGTGATGAAGGAACATCTGGTGAGAGTGATGAAGGAACATCTGGTGAGAGTGATGGAGGAACATCTGGTGAGAGTGATTAGCATTCAGGAAGGTCCTCCATGAGCAGGAACCCCAAAATAATCGAAAAAAGGCATGCTGTAAATAAACTGTAAACAAGGAGTACTACTAGGCAGTTCTCCATTGCCTACAAGATGCAGTGTGGTGTTCCTGCAACTCTAGCCTGTTCCTACAATTGAAAATGCCTTTGAATGAGAGAAGATTTGAAGACACAGAGGAGATCAAGAAAATGCAATGCAGCCCGTGTACTGGTGGTCCTTAAAAGTAACGATACTTCAAAAAGTATCCAGCTGACGGCATGGCAAAAATTCACACAAATGCACTAAGTCCAAAGTCATGTGCCACTGTGTATCAGCATTGTGCTCTATTTAGTTTAGGAGAGAAAAAAATGCAGTTGGATACTTTTAGATCAGACCTTGTAAATTCACGAAGCACTGGAATTACTCAAAAAGGAGAAATAAGAGGCATGCATATCACACATTTACAGTACAGTTTATTGAAACAGATGTCTTCAATTAGATTTGTAAGCATTGTGAAAACTATTAGTTATGATTATTATATTTGCACTTTTAAGGTATTAACCTCTTGCAAAGTGCGCATAGTTTACGTGCAATTCATAAATGAAAAAACCATTAGAAAGTACCACGCACTCACCATAAAGATCATGGTAACCTCCAATGACAACACACTTCCAACACGTCATTCATTGTGATGTAACTGGGCTTCCAAGGTTTACAGACTTCTTGCTTACGCTTCTTACTTCCGGGTGTGAAACATCGTTTTTTTTTGTTTTTTTTTTTCCCTTAGCCTTATGAGATATTACTCTAAAGCTTGTCAATTCTATAAAAAATCACACATACAACTCATTCATTGGATGTGAGGGGCTGAATGGGTGTGACACTTGCAGTGGGAGTAGCAGAGGTTGTGAAACAGAAGGAGGAGTTTGATAATTACAGTTGACCAAGGTTTAATCACCTATGAATGTAAGGTTATGTACATAGTTTTTACTTGAATTGTATGAATGAGTTGTATGTGTGATTTTTTATAGAATTGACAAGCTTTAGAGTAACATCTCATAAGGCTAAGGAAAAAAAAATAAAAAAAAATATGATGTTTCACACCCGGAAGTAAGAAGCGTAAGCAAGAAGTCTGTAAACCTTGGAAGCCCAGTTACATCACGATGAATGACGTGTTGGAAGTGTGTTGTCATTGGAGGTTACCATGATCTTTATGATGAGTGCGTGGTACTTTCTAATGGTTTTTTCATTAGTTATGATAATTTTAATGTGTACAAGTGATGGTTTTTTTTGTTTTGTTTTTTTACAAATGCAGTAATGTCAACAAGAACTTAAAATTAATATCTTTCTCTGCACAGAAGTGACACATTCTCCCTGTTTTCCCATGTAGCCATTTCTTTCAGAAAATTTGAAAATTGCATTGCTTAGGATTAGAAATTGAACCCATATCTCTCAACTTCTATTTGAGTTTACTACCATTATACCGCCCAGGGCAACAAACTTCCAAGCAAATGAAGTTAAGTTTAGTTGCTTGGAAGTTCATTGTCCTGTGTGGTGTAATGGTTGTGTTGTACTACTGAGATGGCACAAGTTAAAACAGCAAGTTGCAGCAATAAGCCTTGCTGGCATGGTTAAGTTGGGAGAATATTCCGCTACGGAGTAGGAAGACATAGGCTCGAATCCCACAGCCAGCAAAAAGGTATTTTGCTATATTGCAGCAAACTCAAATGGAAGTTGTGGATTTATAATGCCTGCTCTCCTGCTCCAAGGTGATCAACAATAATTTCAAGTTTTCTGAAAGAGATGGCTACTTGGAAAACCATAAAAATATAGTGCTTCTATGCTGAGAGTGAAATTAATATGTGCCTGTATATTGGTCATATCAAGAATCATTTTTCCACAACACAATTGATTTCTCAGTTACTTCTATGATGAGAACTTAAAATGCTACTTACTTGGCATACAAAGTTCTTTCAATTTAACAAAACTACTTTGAATTTCTTTTGGACTAGGACACTGCTCACTAAGATCTATTACTTCTACTGATTGCTGCCGAGGACTTGCTCTGCTGATAGCATCCACCATCCTAAAAAAATATTTGCACAAACAAAAATATAAAATTACAAAAATATTCATTTTAAGGAAAAGGTGTGGAAGCATAGTTGGAAAGTAGAACAAATGGAAAAACAAAAAAACAAAAAAAGGACACAAGAATAGATACTTCTAACTGATATGAGATGGAGAAGCAATATGGACATGCACACACAGACAGGAAGACAAAAAGCACTGCAGGGGTAATCAAAAGAATGCCACAGCACATCTTACAAAGAGAAGGTCATATGACGCAGGTGCAAAAATTACCCTTGAACTCAAAAGTTACATACCATAAGTAAGGATTAAATTATAAACATTATGGGCCAGCATTTAACACTGATAAACATAAAATGTCATTGTAGAAATATAAAACATCCAGTTCTTTTTTTCTTCTTCTATTACTAATTCAAGTTAATTCATTTAGCAATTCAGCTGAACACCTTTAAAAAACACTATTATGATGAATAAAATCATTTTCCACAAATTCATACTGAGGGACTGTGCCCAACTACACATAAAGTAGTAAAACTATATCCGTAATCCAATTTATTGGCATAGAAATAGAAATAAACCTTCCAAGCCAGTTAGAATCAACAAGAATCAATGAACATAAAGGAGACACAAGGGATGGTATAATAACTATGGCCCTATCCAGAAGTTAAATTCAAGCCCACAGCTCCAATGTGAGATGATATAAAGAAATTAGCTTCTTATTCCACCCCTAAATCTACAGCCATTACAGAAACTTTGGAGGTCATCATACGAGTACAGGATGAAGTTCAAAATTGGCCAGATAAAATCAAACTGATGTCATCATATGGAACACATAGAAGTTTTATTAAAGAAAGAAAAGATTCAAGATGTCAATCACATCTCTTTTTCTAATACATACATATCACTGAGCTGTTCTCTGAGATTCAGAGGTTAGCTCCAAAAGAAATACAAACTACCAGATAATTTTTATTTACTGTTGCCATATCAAACTTCTTTCAGAATTTCTTTTTTTTTCCCTCTCTCTCTCTCTCTCTCTCTCTCTCTCTCTCTCTCTCTCTCTCTCTCTCTCTCTCTCACTCTCAAAAAAAAAAAAAAGAAAGAAAAAAGAAAAGAAATTCTAATAGACACTCAAAATACTCAAATCAAATATCCTCTCCTTACACAAAAATCAGACACCATTCACTATAAATCATCAATTAACAGTAACCTGAAGGACAAAACCTTTGCCCAAAGAAATTACATAGATAGTGACACCATGACCATGAATTTTAAATAGATTTAGGCATATGTCAGGATTGGCTATTACATACATTTTTCATACTGTTGACTACTGATGTTTTCTCGTATGTTTAGAAGAGCATTCTGACACCGGTGGGGAGGTATTCCTGATTAGAAAAAAAAAAAAAAAATAAAGAGGTGGGTTAGGGTGCCTTTATAGCACAGAACAGAGAAAAGCAAGGAAGCATTGGAAGTGAAGGAAGACTACTATTTATAGCAATAAGTACTGAAGCAGTAAAAGCAACCTAAGCAAACAAAACAATGCTTCCCCAACTCACAGTTCAGCTGATTTGAGATGGTCACCTGTAAATTTTACAGTGTTTGTAAGTCAATGTCTATTCGCTTAATGTTTCTTTTATTTTTCTTCTCAAGAAAGAAATCTGATGATTCAGCAGACCTTTCCAAAGTATATGGGTTTCTGAAATGGGAATGTAATTTTTAATTAATCTATTTTTGCATATATTTTATTTATTCTAATTCTGTGTGTCAGATACTATGTCATGTAGTGAGGTTTAATTATGGCATATATTATGTCAATTTGATAAGCAGGGAACTTATTACATCAATTTCTTTCATTTTTTTATGCAGCAATGGCTTGTAACCATGGAGGTTCATGATCTTTATAGCCTGAAGCAGACACAATGGACTGAGCAGAGGAGGGAGGTATTCATTTTTTTTAAATTGGGACACTTGGCAGCTATGAAAACATTACACTACTACAAAAATCATGAATTACAAAACATCACATAGGGGCAAAAACTGGAATACATAAAATTCCAGAACATGTAACAAAAGCTTAGAACATGTTCAAGGAAGTTCCAGGATAAGTAAGAACCACGGTACTAAGAAAACTGTTAGGAAAAAACAGGTGGATTCAGTGGTGTAGCATGATTAATAATGCAGATATTAGATCTGAGATGGGCATTTTCACAGCAGAAGTCAAAGTTAAAGTTAAATAAAAACAGACTTGGTCTGAGTATGCTTGTTGTATAGGGGAGGAAAGATTTCTGTGGGAAGTGTTACATTCTAAAGAAGTTAGTCACCAAGCAAAGCGAATACCAAAAATAAGATGAACTGATGGTGTAAACTTGGGAATTACTGACAGAAGGAGTGATTTACCAGGGACAAAAATCTTGAAATGAAACAAAGGAGACAGAGAAAGTTTGTAGACAATCAACATTAAATTTTCATTTTGCAATTATGTTCTCTATTTCTGTCAGTACCACATCAACCTAAACACCCTGTGTACAGGAGTGACATAATAATGAGTGAATGTTGTTTTTCTCTTTATTATAACTTAGAAAAAATACCTTACGAGAATATAGTGGAAAATCTAAACCCGTCGGTTTCATTTCTGTAGCTTTTCTATGATATGTATAACTGCTTTTCTGCAGAATCATAATCCATCACTGTTTTAGCCATTTTCATAACAGATTTTACTCAACACCATTCCTAAGATAACAAATTACCTTTTCTCATTAAATTTCTCTCGGTTAATTCTTGATTTATCATTATCTGTCATTTTCTTTCTGAAAATTATGAATAAATTCCACACGGTTTCTTTGGCTCATGACTTCCATATTTGGAAACAGCATGTTTGTCTTTCTCTGCTTCCAACATGTACTTGTTACTCTAACCCAGATCATTGAAATTATTCCAAATCTTATGGGCACAACCTAAGTTTTGAATCATAAAACAATAATAATAGTAATAAAATGGAAAACACAAATATCATCTCAATGACTAATACTGAACTCCATATGTATTTCATTTCTTATGAAAACTAACTCTTCCAGATAATGAGTGTAAAATAACAAAATATCTTTTTCTGCCCCCTTCCCCATGTTTTCACAATCTTTATTGCTAATCAAGAATACCAGCATTAGGTGCTGTAACCTGTACCAATAAATCACTAAGTATTATATGTCAATCAAATCCCCTTCCCTTTTTTTTTCTTCTTCCCATAACTCCCACATACTGCCCACTACCACAACCCAGCAATAAGAAACTATATGTGTTCATACCATTACACATTTAAGAACACAATCTGACAGTACAGAAAAAAATTGTTGAACAACTCACAGTTCTTGTTGCTTATTATCAGAAATACCAGAGTCTACACCAGCCATTCTCACTAAAGAAACACCAGAAGGAAGACCCCAACTCCAAGTCTGTAGGAAAACAAAACAAAACAAATCACATCATTAACATACACTAACTTGTTTTCTAAGTAGTGCAAAATTCATTTTTCAAGAAGAAAATATTTAGACTATTATTAGTATTTTTATGCTTATTTTTCTGGTAATCAAGAAATAGTAAAATGTTAATATATCATTAATGAGAAAACCAATTTTATATGTGCATTTCTTATTTATTTATTCTGCTTTGAAACCACATATGATCAAAATTAAAAACCAATGTTGATTATATAATCTTTTAATTATGTAATTAAAATACCCCCCTCAAAAAAAGAGACTCCTAACAGTAATGCCTTTTTTAATACCTTACATTCATTCCTATCTTTCTTGCTTCCACTGCTACTGCTGCATTTGCTTTCATCTTATACTCCAACATCACACACAACTCCAATCTTACTTCCAAACCAATTCCACCCACCCCCACCCTCCATCCTCCAAAGCTTTCTTAAGCCTATTTACCCACATTACTCCTGATAATGTGCAATGATAATTGCTCAAACTGATTATAAACAAGGATGCAACCGAGTCACAAAATTGATGTACCCTGCAGCTTGTGTGAAAAATATGGCTTTTCCAACTTGCATGAAATCATGCACTTGAAAAGGTTAAAGTATTGTGAGTCCTCAAAATTCAGAAAGATGATCTACTAGAACACCATATACTGATATTACCACCGCGAAGAGAAAATGGTTGGTACACATTTACAGAAAATAAATTCCAGGAGCTTAAATTTGTTATAATCATAGCACTTTGTTTTATATTTTGCAAATTGAGGTGAAATTCACTATGCATTTAGAATTCTTATGAAGTTCTATCGGTCTTGCAGCTCCACTGTTCTGTATAAAACTTACATGAAGCAATCTGGAACTTAGCACAATGATAACAATACAGAGCAATTTTGCTATGTACTGAAGATGTAACAAGTGTATAGTACAAGCAATAACGGGGGCCCATATACATGCATGTAAATTCATATCAGTTTTTTTCCCTACCTGGTGCACTTACTGTATTCACGGTTCAGTATAACCATGGTTTGTGATGTGCTCCTCGATTGTGAAAAATAGTTATAAACTACTTGGATCATCATTCATATTTGTGTTGCAGATTGTTGGATATATATCCCTGTCCTGTGAAGGAAATGACAAGGTAAAGTAAAAACTTATTACTACAATAAAACGGCTGGTTCTGTCAAGATCAGGCCTGATATCCAGGATTTCCTAGGTCTTATAGCCTAGGATTACAAATTATTGCAAACACTGCATCATTAGAATATTTCATCATTACAATACTTCAGTGTTTTCTATGAACATATTACAGTATTGTTGTATTCAGTTGCAACTCCTGACCTCAAATCACAAATTCGTTTCTCTTGGCTAAGACTGATGTTGTGCCATCTGGTGGAAAATTTTAGATTTAATCGACATAAGATACTAACGTATTACTGTGAAATTTATGTGTTCACATATTGAGCTGCATCAATTTTGCTAAGCTGCTATATGTGACCGAATGAACTATTGCTCTTATTTATGAATCTTAACTTGGAATCTAAGTGTATAATCCTTTTATATCACTTATAATAACTTAGGCATTTCTTAAGTTTGCTCACTGGGTCATGAAAAAATTTATCTTGTTCTACAGCTTAATATAGCAACAATTCTACTCTTCCATCTAATTTTCTTTTTTTTTTTTTTTTTTGAGCCCTGAGGTGCATTGACGCCCGACATGAGGTGTCACATGTGTAATCAAGGTCAGATTGAGGTGTCATCTGCTCCACAACGTGTGACCTGCAACAACTATTTTCACTCAACATGCATTGGTTTGCCTGATAACAAATATAAAGCCTTTTCTACTGATCTTAAAAACAAAATTCAATGTCAAGAATGTGCACTACATATTGTACAAACCTCAGAAACACAAACAAATTTAGCAGCATCAAAGAATAACAAATCTAATATGGCCTCCCTAGTTACTAATGAACATACTCAACTTGAGATTAACACTGTCAAGCAGGCAGTTTTGCAGATAGAAAATAAACTAGACTGCATCTCAGACTTAAAAAAGAATTTCAAGATATAAAGCAAACTGTTGAGTTCATAAGTTTCAGATATGATGATTTGATTGAAAAATGTAACAAACTCGAACAGTCCAACATCAAACTGGTGAAGAAACTTGAAAAATCAGAACAAAAGGAAAACAATAATTCCATACAAATCAAAGCCCTAAAAACTGAACTATCTGAATTAAACCAATATAACAGAAACAGAAATATAGAAATCCATGGTTTACATATAAATGATATTAATGATAAAACAGCAATTATTACCAGCATTGATAGACTAGCAAACAAACTACAAATAGAAAACTATGGATCTTCTGACATAGATGTTCTTCACCCTCTACCAGTGGGCCAAAATAAAAGCCATGATCCACCCATTATAATTCAATTTATAACAAGGATAAGTAGAGATAACTGGCTGGCTAAGAGGAAAACTCCAATCTTCAATTCTGACTTAGATCCAGCATTACAGCATTCCAGAATCTACATAAACAAAAACCTCTCACCACACTATAAACAATTGTACTGGCATGCTAGACAACTGGTGCACCAAGGACTAATTAAATATGCCTGGATAAGCAATGGCAATTTGTTTATTAGACAGAAGGATGGTGATCAAAGAAAAAAATTGTCCTACTGGAAGACCTACAGGTGTATGGACTTGCTACTTAATCAGTGCTATATTTTTCTGATTTTATACTAACTATTTTATGTTGCAGGACCAATACTATACAACCCAAGACTTAAACAAATTATTTCTAACTAATACAAACCTCACATTCAAGATTATACATGTTAATGCCCAATCATTACTAAATAAAATCACATTACTAGAAGCCTTAATACATACACCAAGATCAACATTGGATTTCATATGTGTTACTGAAACAAGGTTTCCGACTAAAAAATGTATTATTCCATTAAAAAATTTCATGATATTTAACCTCAACAGAGATTATTCTGAGGAAGGGGGGGGGTTATAGCTATCTATGTTAACAATAAATATCAATTTCTTTCTACAGTTAAGGAATTTACAATAATCGCGAAAAATATTTAAATACTTACCATACAAAATCAATTCTATATAATCTCAGTCTGTTATAGACCATCCAGCTCAGACTATAATGAACTATTTGGAGTGTTAAACCAACTGTTTAACTTTGTTAATTACTCTAAAAAAAGAAGGGGGGGGGGTCTTGATGGGTGACTTTAATATGATTTATCTATTAATAATTCTATAACACAACAATTTAATCAATTACTTGCTGTATCAGAATTCAATAATTAAATTACTTCCCCAACTAGAATTACCCAAAATACTAGTACCATAATTGACTTGGCTATATAACTAATGTCCAATCACAGCTTACAACTACAGGAATAATTGAATATGATATAAGTGATCATCCGCCCATTTTCATTTTACACAAAACTGGAAGTTGTCTACCGGAAGAAATTAAGACTGCAAACTTCCGTAAAATCAATAAAAAACTTTTGAAAACTTTTATGAGAAAAAGAAAACCTCCTAAAAATTCTGCTCCCTGAACGTACGAAGCAAAATTCAGACTTTAAGTAAAAATTTAACAACTTCTAAATGAAATTACTTGGGAAGACTCAGAAATATGAATCACCTGATTTAGCTTATGACATTTTTTTAAATCTTCAAAAAAAATATGATCTAGCTTTCCCTGTCTCCTTAACTAATATTAATTCTAATAAGAAACTCTGCAAACCCTGGCTCACCTCTTCCCTGTTAAATCGTATTAATAAGAAAAACAGACTCTTTGCAAAATTTGTAAGAAATTCAAATTATACAGAAATACACTTAATTCTGCTGTTAGAAATGATAAAAGATATTATGCAAACATATTTTCATTGAATAACCCAAAAGTAACTTGGAAAAACCTTAATTATTTACTAGGGAAACAGATTTATATGGTTACACCAGAACCCCTATTGGATTCCAGTGGTATGAAAATTTCTGATAAACACCACATGGCTGCCCATCTTAATGAACACTTTACTAATGTCTCTCATAATCTCAAACTAAACTTAAAATCATTTAATACTAATTTTCTACAATATTTTCATAATTCTTCTGTTGATAGATTTTTTTACTTATTACCTGTAACCAAAACTGAATTACTACAAGAAATAAACAACATTGAAACTAGCTCTGAACCAGAAAATGATGACATTCATCCTTCTGTTGTTAAACATATAGCTGAAATAATCATAAACATTCTACTAACTATCTTTAACCTAGTTTTCACTACTGGTATTTTTCCACATGCACTGAAAATTACAAAAATTATCCCTAAATATAAATCTGGTAAGAGTAATAATGATGCTAACAACTATCATCCTATAGCTAATATGTCAATCTTTGCTAAAATCCTAGAAAAATTAATCTATACAAGAATAATCTCATATTTACAAATATTTAATATCATTAATAAAAATCAGTTTGGTTTTCAACCTAATAAATCAACAGAATCTGCACTCTTGCACCTTCAGAATATAATTCAAAAAAATCTTGAATCAAAAAATATTACACTTGCTATTTTCCTTGACTTGACTAAAGCATTTGATACTCTCAATCATCATTTTTTTTAACCAAATTATATAATGTGGGTGTAAGGGGTATTGCACATGCCTTACTTAGTAATTACCTAACTGATAGATTTCAATATACTATCGTTGATCAAACTTAATCAGTACTACAACTGATTACTTCAGGAATTTCTAAGGGCTCAGTTTTGAGTCCCTTACTATTTAATTTATATAAAAATGATATTTTTAACATAACATCTGACAATGCTCTAATCCTCTATGCTGATGATACAAAAATATTATTCCATGGCAAAAACCTTAACGAAATGGTTGCTCAGGCAAATCATCAATTACAGATCTACTCGGAATGGTTAACATACAATAAACATATAATTAATCCTCGTTGTAAATGAATTTATGGCACCTCTATTCATAGTGTATTGTGGAATAACTTTTTACGGGTCTTATAGAGGTTATTTTTCATGAAAGTTGGTTGTCAAATTTTCGAACTAAAGCCTAGTTCGTCATCAGGAATACGTCACTGGAGTAGTTGCTGCCACTCAGTTGGAAGAGTCCAACCGCAATTATCATTAATTGTGGTACTTCTTCTTCTTGCTATTTCGATCCCTTCTTCTAGTTTTCTCTTTACTAAGTTTGATTGGTGGGCGATTATTTTTACTGAGTCCCAATTTATGGAGTGTCCACTTGCTTGTATATGTCTGTCTAGCCGTGTTTTGTTACTAACATTCCTAATAGCTGCTTAATCAGCTCTTTAAGAAATAAAAAACAGCTAAATGAGCTCTTCAAAAACTTCTCCAAAATCCAGTCAAGAGTTCCACAGATCTATGGTACAATAAAAGTTCACAAAGAAGGCCATCCAATAAGACCTATAATAGACACTAGAAATTCGCCACTCTCCAACATTAATTATTATTTACTTGGTCACCTCAGAGATATTTTCCCTTTTCCTCCCTACCTACTAAAAAATTCCATACAGCTAAAAGGAAAACTGGACAACTTGCCAGAATTAATTCATCCAGTAATGGCAAGCCTGGGTACAGTATCTATGTATACCAACATTAGCCTGGACCTCCTACTGGAATTCATTGCAGATGACCTCGCGAAAAAAAATAGTATTCCATAATCACAATAGAGAAATACTACTTAGCATATATGAACTGCTCCCATTTTCCTTCAATAATAATTTCTTCCAGTTTGGAAAGAAATATTACAGGCAAACTTCGGGACTTGCAATGGGTTCTCCACTAGCACCTCTGCTAGTAAATTATTATAAGTAAACTAGAGGCAAAAATCCTTATACAACCCTCCTTATTTGCTCTCTATGTAAGATACATGGATGATGTCCTAATTATAGTAGATACTGTGGACCAATCTCTACCCTCTCAGATTCTGGCAGAATTTAACTTACTAGAGAATACCTTGCAGTACACCTTGGAACAGGAAAAAGACCATAGTATCAATTTCCTAGATTTAACCTTGACCTCAAGAGAGGGGAAAATATTCACTCAGCTTTTTTAGAAAACCCACCAACACAGGGAAGATGTTAGACTTCTGCTCATTCCACCGTGATTATATTAAATCGAATACGGCGAGACAATGTTTGGAAAAAATTGAAATCCTGGTCTCTTCAGTTACTCAAAAAGATCTTCACAAAGAAGAATTAAAGGAAATATTGGCAGCAAACAATTACCCCTCCCCATATGTTAAGAAAATATTTAGACAAGCGCCAAAAAAGAAGCAAGGAAAAAACCAACTTCAAATTCACCAGCAAAATTACGTACCACAAGGGACTTTTCGAGAAACTGAAAAGGATCAGAGCAAAATATAATATCAGGCTAGCTCCAAATCTTAATAACAAAATAAAGAAATTCCTGCCAGCTTTAAAGCAAAAAGAATTGGACATCCAATTGCAAGAAGGAGTAATTTATTGCATCGACTGTAACTGCGGACTCAGCTACATAGGAGAAACAGGGAGAAGTATTAAGGTCCGAATGAAAGAACACCAAGCAGCTATTAGGAACATTAGTAACAAAACAGGGCTAGACAGACATATACAAGCAAGTGGACACTCCATAAATTGGGACT
Source organism: Macrothele yani (assembly GCA_039090855.1). NCBI lineage: Eukaryota > Metazoa > Arthropoda > Arachnida > Araneae > Macrothelidae > Macrothele > Macrothele yani. The sequence goes on from CM076990.1 coordinate 48,214,355, forward strand.
CAGTAAAAATAATCGCCCACCAATCAAACTTAGTAAAGAGGAAACTAGAAGAAGGGATCAAAATAGCAAGAAGAAGTAGTACCACAATTAATAATAATTGCGGTTGGACTCTTCCAACTGAGTGGCAGCAACTACTCCAGTGACGTAGTCCTGATGACGAACTAGGCTTTAGTTCAAAAATTTTACAACCAACTTTCACGAAAAATAACCTCTATAAAACCCGTAAAAAAGTTATTCTACAATATAATTAATGTTCATAAAACAAAATTCCTTATCTTTACTAGACAAAAAATATTACATACACAAGTTCCATATTTACTTTTAAATAATACTCCTATTGACATAGTACAGAACTTTAAGTACCTGGGAATTATTAGGTGGGCGACTTAATTTTCGGCCACGACACGTTGACAGCAAATTATAGCAAATCGAATGTGTACCTAATCAGGGAAATAATCCCGGTCGTGTTGGATACATTTGAGCCATCTGACAGGGAGCTGCCGAATGCCACTGCGAAAAAAGAGGGCTGTTTCAAGTTGATAAAGTCATCAATACTTGTGTGGACCTCCTCGACAGAAGTGAAGTGCATATCACTCAGGTGATGTTGCAGGGAGCGAAAGAGGCAATAATCCGATGGGGCGAAGTCTGGAGAATATGCCAGGTGTGGGACAAAATCTCCCATCCCAGGCCAGTGATCATGTTTAAAGTAATTTTTGTGGTGTGAGGATGCGCGTTATCCTGAAGCAACAGGACCGACCTATTGCTCTTGCTGGTGTATGGCCTTTTTGCTTCCATTGCATCACTCACACGAATGAGTTACTGACATTAACACTCAGCATTTACCATTTCACCAGGTTTGAGCAACTCATAGTGTACGACACCGCACTGATCCCACCACATGCAAAGCAACAACTTCCTGGCATGGATATTCGGTTTGGCAGTACTGGTGGTAGGTTGACCTGGATAAACCCACGATTTGCGCCGCTTAGGATTATCATAGAGGATCCACTTCTCATCACAAGTCAAAATCTTGTGGAGGAAATCCTTGTTCTTGAATCTGGAGAGCAAGTCATCACAAGTCAAAATCTTGTGGAGGAAATCCTTTTTCTTGAATCTGGAGAGCAAGGACACAGCAACATCGTAGCGCCTAGACTTGTTCGCAGCTGTGAGTTGGTGGGGCAACCAATGGTCCTCCTTGTGAATCCATCCAAGCTTGTGCAGGTGCTTTGCAATGGTTTGCTGTGTTACTCCGAGTTCCTGGGCGAGCTCTGACTGTGTGTGACAGGGATCCACGTCCAACAGTTGTTCCAGTTCCTCATCGTCAACTTTCTGTGGCTGACCCGGACGTTCTGAATTTCGGAGATCGAAATTTCCCTGCTTAAACCGCTGGAACCACTTCTTAAACGTACTGTAGAACACAGCAGCCTCACCCAAAGCAGCACAGATCATTTTCTGGACTTCCGCTGCACTTTTTTCAGCTGAAATGAAAACAGGAGGCAGTGCCTCAAATGTTGCTTCTCGAACAACATTGCTTTCACCATCGACTTTCGTCCCTTTTGTCACTACAGCTGTGAGCGGTTATGGTTGCCTGGAAAGCTGTTGGATGGCGCTGCGATCAGCCATTATTGCAAACAGCTATTTGCATTTGTCGACGTTCTATGATCACTTGTGGTTAGGGGCCGAGAATTAAGTTGCACACCTAATATTTTAACTTCCGACCTAAGATGGAATAACCATATACACTCAATTGCAAATCGAATTCCCAAAAACATTGGGATTGTCAGCAAAATTATTTCAAGTTTAACTACCAAAACGCTTAAACTTTTGTACTATACACTAGTCCAATTACACATTAATTATTGTTTTTCCTCATGGGGATAAACCACTCAAACCAACATCAAAAAACTACAAGTTCTACAGAAGAATAAATACATTAGGTTACTAGACTTCAAAAGAAATGTTTCTTCTCATACCAACTTCCAACCATTCACTTTCAACATACCCATGCCAACCTCAACCATTACGGAATTTTATCTATTAAACAATTACTTGATTTCAAAATAGGCAAACTTATGTTCCAAAGAATTAAATTAAACTTACATACAAAAATCATTGAATTGAATTTACATACTTATCACTAGAAGACACAGATCATTATTACGACCCAAACATCCTAAAACCCTCTTGATGAAGCAGAGCTTAAATTATATTGGTCCCAAATACTGGAATACACTATCAGTTGAGTTAAGCACAATAAACAACCTACATTTATTCAAAAACAAACTTAAAAAATACTTGCTAAGATAATTAAATAAATGATAATAATTTAAAACAAAATTATTAACAGTATATCTAACATCTAACTGCTGTTGTTTTCTGAACCTGAGTTTACTTGCCTATTTACTTGGGAAATCAGGACTTGTCAGGACTCTCAGAGGCATTTTCCCTGATTTTCGCTGCTGTTCTTATGAAATATAAATTATTTATGTATATCCACAAAGCCAACAATGTAACAGCAAAAATAAAATTATTTATTATTAATCACTTTTTGTCAGAAATTTATACAATCACCATGCTGTGGCGCATCTAACAGGCACAGCTGCACATTAAAAAATGAAAATGTATCTGTGTACATAACCACTGAAACAGAAAACTTGCTATCACGAATTACAATAAAAAAAAGAACTGCCTGAAAAAATCTGCTAATAATTTAAAAACTAAGAAACTATAATACTGCCAACAGGATTCACCCAAAATAATGGCATAGATTGTTCGCATGAGCATTGGCTGGAGGGGTTTTTGATGTAGGACTACATCTAACTCTGCAGATAGTATGGGACAATTTACGGCCGACCTCCTGTGACAAAAATAGGTCCCAATTGAAATCATTATAGTGTTAAAAATAAGCACTGCACACTAATCGTGATAGCATATTCATAAACAGCATGGAGTCCAATTTCCGTACGGCCCAATACATCGTGCACGCGACACTCTCCTCGCACCTGTGCGCGGGGGAGATGATGCAATTTTTCTGGCTGTGCTGCCGCTTTTGACTCAGTCTATCTTGCCAACTGTGAGTGCCACACGACTGTGTGTAGCATCGTTTTAAAGCTCTTGATGAGATCTATTCAAACATATGAAGAACATTTTGCAGTGATTTGAATTGAACATTTAAAAAAAAAATTCTTGTGAACTGGTGAACACTTTTGACAAAATTGCAGTTTATCTGGACAACCATGAGTACAAAATGACTGTGTCTGGTATTGTTTTAAAGCTCTCAACAAGATCTATTCAAATACATAAAGAACATAGAATTTTTCCGTGACTCACTTATAAACGTGGAAAGAGCGAAGATCTTTGTTTGATGTTCCTGGTCCACGTTAAATGTCTGTATTAATAATTAATATCACAGTGGTTTAAACTAAAATTTTTAAAAATTGTTTTCATGTGAATGGGTTAACATTTTGAACAACGCCATGGAATTCGCAGAATGAATGCAAGCAAAAGTGGTGAAAATCAAAACGAGAGGCAACAGCAAGTGACGAGGAACATAAGAAGCCCATGAAGACTGCAGCCCAATGAACTAGAGAGTATGGAGAACGCCTGAAAGCAGCAGCAGTAAAACAAAAATCCAACACACCGATCGTAGTTCCACGTTACAAACTCACAGCTCAGTCAGAACTGAGCCTACCTGTTGGGGTTTTTTTCTGTTGTTGTTGTTGTTTTTGCCATAAATCTGTGAAAGTGCAGCCAAGTGATGCACAAGCACATAACCTAATTTACCTGTGAGACCATCATCTATTCCCACACACACTGTCTGCAGAAAGGCCGGATATCAACCTCTTTTCATTGAGGAGAGCCTGTGCTAGAAGGAACAGCCCTGTTGGACTCGTGGGAAGGTTTTCACACACTGCTGTGACTCCAACTGCACACAATTGCTATACCACATACCATGTCACAGGAAATATAGCACTCAAACATCTTGCATTGCAGTGCCACATGAGATGAAAAAGATGACATCATATCTCCACACTCCATGGAAGGAAGTTATGTCATCTCGAGCAGTTGCTGCAGAGAGCTAAAATAAAGTGATGCAATCAATCCAAATATTTTGAACAATTTTCTTTTTTTTTTCTTTTTTTTTCCTTTTCATTGAAAGAAAAAATTCTAAGACTATTCCAGGAACTGTCACAAAAAAAAAAAAAAAATGAAAAATCAAGGACTTTCCTGGCCTAAAAAAAAAAGAGCAATTGAATTTTAGGATGATTCCAGGAGCAGTGCAAATCCTGAGAAAGCAAGCTTGTGTTATGGATGTGATGCATTGTTGGTCCTTGGGTGTGAAACCTAAGACTTGGTTTTTGCCTTCTCTAAACATCAAAAATTCATGCACTTTCCCTCAGAGTGAGAATTTATTAGCACAACTGTTCGTATAGAATTTCCCATAGTAAGCAAAATTATAGCAATGATAATGGGGTTTTTTCCCTACATTTTTAATAATTTTCACATGTTCGAAAATCCTTGCTATTCCATAAGTGTGGTGAATACTATTCACATAAACTTCTAATTATTTGAAGCTATGTAAAAATTACATATACTTGAATTTCAGGGTTATACGCATTAATATACTGGGAGATACCTGTGGTTACAAACGCACATGAATAATTTAGTAACATGTGTATTGAATAACCTAAACCGTCAAGGTTAACCGTAACCGTGATAGTGACACGTAAAAAGTGACAACAACAAGACAGCCTGAAGAAGGAGAAGAGTTTTCTCCGAAAATTTGCTATTAATGAAAAAATTTCCTAGTAAAATTCCCATAAAAGTTGCTTTAGATTATTAATGTGTATTGATTTAATTTACAGTAGCGAAATAGAAAAGTAAGAAAAAACACTTTCTCTCACCTTCAAATTTCTGTGTAAAAATTGTGAAAACTGATTTTTTTTTTCATTTATTTAATATTAATTTTGTGTATAATTGTGTACTCTTTTGTTTGGTTACTCAGTATTTGCATGATATTGAGAGTGCTTTGTTCCCAACATTTTTGGCCTTTCAGTTCTTCGAATTTTGAACAAAAAGATTAATCCCAACGACTTTGATCCAACCCCTCTTTTGGCATTCCAAAGTTCCAGAAAACGTATGCATCAGAAGTGGCCTTGCCTCGGGAAAAAGGTCACTTCAACCTGTTCATGTGGTCATTCTGTTGACCTGGAGCTCATTTCAATAAATCCTCAGCCTTTCCCCTTTCCACGGCAGTTCACGCCAAAGAAGCCCTGTGTTGTCCTCTCTCTCTCTCTCTCTCTCTCTCTCTCTCTCTCTCTCTCACACACACACACACACACACACACACTAGCTCCTTAAAGAAGAGCAAACTTCTTTTCTTTTTTTTTTTTTGGCCAATGGCTTTGCAACATTAGGTGAATCACATGCTCGCCATGAGGGTAGGGAATTCTTCAAGGGAACCCAAGCTGCTCGTTAATGAGGCATTACTTCTCTAATTTTTGGACAGTCGAGAACTCATCCAGAGCTGTTTTGTGACCAAGGATCCTGTTTTTCTCTTGTGGTAGCTTATTGCTTTTGTGAAGGTACTAGAGACCCATGGAATTTCAAATGTGACAAGTGGATCACATGTAACCCCTCTAGCAGCAATAAGCCATGATTTTGACATGCAGTCACCCCCTGAACATAAGCTCCACTGATTTAGGACTGCGACCTTGTATAATTAAGTCATCTAGCAGAACATAAAATATATGTACATTTTTTTTTTTTTACATAATTGCTATATCTCGCATTGCCTCAGCCTCATCTGTATTTTTGTTGTTGTTGTTTTTGTACTTTTTGTTTGAATAATCCTAACAGCAATAAATTTTGAAATTACTACACAACAGATGTGAAACTTTCTGGAGATGGCCAGATTGAAGAAAAAACAATGTGAAAACCCCATAAAATACAGAAATCCAGAAATACAAATTCAGCATCTCTAGAACAAATGAGCCACAACAGTGCTGATCATAACTGGTGCTCCAGGAGCAATGCCAAAAAAGTTGCAAAAACACCTAATAAAGCTTAGCCTCTTGTAGTAACACCAAATCATTTGTAAAACACAGCACTACTTGGAACTTCATACATTTCATGCTAATATTTGGTCAATTCTTTGGTCCTTTTTTTTTTTTTTTTTTTTTATGTATATAAACCACCAGCCAAAATGTGATCTTTTTATTGTTTTTCAACCATGAAACATTGTTGCTACATTTTTTACTTCATTAATAGCATTACTAATTTTTGCATATGTACTGATTCAATGCAATATAGCCTATAAAAAATTACCTTGAAATTTTGACATGGTTTTATAAAAAACAGTAAAAAAACACAATTTTCACTGAAAGTAATCTGTCATAAACAAAAAGATTTTGTTTTATATAATGGAAATTCAACTATATCACTTCATTAACTATGATTTTTCATTATACACTACAGAGATTTGTAGATTTTAGTTTACACACATTTTTGTTATGTAAGTTTACTTGGCATCTTTACAGTCAAGAATATAATTCACATATCAGTTATTATTGACAGTTATTTCTTGCAAAATAAAAAGAAAACTACATTATCTTCAAATTGTAATTAACTGAAAATTAAGCAAGTGATAAAAAACAATAGTTCTTTAGGAACTGAAGCTAACACTTAAATGGGTGTGCTTCCATGAGAAATGCATCATAATTTTACATTCCAGAAAATTCCACTGGTTAAAAAATGCAATTTTCCTCTTTTTTTCAAAGAGGAAATAAAAGACAGAAAATTCAGCTCAATGAATAGATGCTAATTAAATTTTCCTTGATTCAGAAAAATCAAAATGGTCATTTAAATGCAGGCATTTTTAACTTGTTAGAAGAATTTAACTGTTCTCTGGGTGTAATATTCATTAATATTTGCAATATACTTGAATTAATAATTGAAGTTCAGTTTGCACAAAAACTCTTCTTTAATTGCAAGCAGCAATGGTTTCATGTGGCATACACACATTATTTTTGTGGCAGGCCCAGTGAGCTTACAATCGCATCAGATCCATTTGTGCAATGGAAACTCATCTTCATACTCTTTGTGATCTATAATGCAGTTTTACATTGAAAATTGTAAATTTCCCTGTAATTAATTACATCGTTACGAAATATTCAATTCATGAGGCAACCTTAAGGGTTGTCTTATGCTATAAATGTGCTTTTGATTAAAAATACATAATATCTAAGGTATTGTTTACCTGATATTGTCAAAGTATTTTGCACGTTGTTGCTCTGTGAGGCACGTGCTCCCGGCCCGAGATATCTTTTTTGTTATGGGTTTTTGGCTAGTTATAAAAAAAAAAATTTTTAGAAATAAAACAATTAGGTTATATATTTCCAGTTCTACATTCATTCATTCTCACAATCAAACATTTTAAATTTACATTAATGAAAAGATTTTAGTAGAAAGAGTTATACTTATCGGGTCAGGAGACGTCTCACACGGGGTTCGTTGTCACCACGTTACGGCGAACGCTTTCGGTAGTATAATACTTCCATCGTCGGGCCTCTACTTCTACATGAGGGTTCCTTGCGTGTGTGTAGTCCTGGAGTTGCATGTCGGGAATCGAAAGGAAGGTTTGCGGTCATGTATGTGTTAGGTGATTTATTTCTCATGTGTCACAATCTACTGGATGAGTTCGTAGGTATCAGTCGTAAGCATAATTCATTTTTCATTTTTGTGTAGATATTTTTGGGCTATTATTATTTGTTTGTAGAAACAGGTGTATTATTTTTAGTCCTTTATTTAATGGTGTAATTTTTTTGTAATGCTCTTTTTTTTTTTTTTTGCCTTTTTTTATGGATTTTTTCTTTTTTTATAAGTGATTTCCAGGCTGTGTCTAGTGTGGTGGGGTCTTGTAAGTTGCATATTTTATATTTTTTTTTTTTTGTTCAATTATAACGCTTTCGGAAATTCTTAATTATTTTTCATTTGTTGGGTGGTTAGTAAATTAATATTTTCAATTAATACAGACATTTAACATGGACCAGGAACACCAAACAAAGATCTTCGCTCTTTCCACGTTTATAAGTGAGCCACGGAAAAATTCTCATTGACCGCCACCGGGAGTCGAACCCAAGGTCTTCCAGTTACGCTGTGGTGTAGCGGAAGCATATCCGGCACGTAACTGGAAGACCTTGGGTTCGACTCCCGGTGGCGGCCAATGAGAATTTTTCCGTGACTCACTTATAAACGTGGAAAGAGCAAAGATCTTTGTTTGGTGTAATATTTTCAAAATCAGGATATTGTTTATGTTTAATGCAGTGTTGGATAAGTGCAGTTTTTTCTTCTTTTTTGTTCCAGTTCTTTATATGTTGATGTAATCTTTTTATTAATCTATTGTTTGTGCTGCCAATGTAAGAAATGTGGTCCCCAGAACTCTGTGAAACAATAGGAATTTCATATACGCCTGCTGATTGTAGTACACTATTGTTATATGTTTTCCTTATAATTAAGTCACCAATATTCTGAACAGAATGACCAAAAATCATGTTGTGTTTCTTCATTAATCTTAAAAATTTCCCACTTAGTTCTCTAATAAAAGGGAAAGAACCTGAAAATTTGTATTTCTTTTTTGGGATGTTTTGACTGGACTCTTCTAATTACTTTTTGTATTCAAAAATCAGCTTTTTAACTGTTTTTGTGTCATATCCATATTGTTTGGTTGTGTTAATAATCCATTGGATTTCTTCTTCTCTGTGTTTCCTATTTGAGGAATGTGGGAAAGCTCGTTTTACCCAATTCCTAATACCATTTACTTTTTGAGTCTTTGGGTGTTCAGATTGATATGGGATCATTATAGGTGCATAGGTTGGTTTTCTAAAAACTCTATATTCAAAATTCAAGTCTTTTTTTATTAGTTCGATATCTAAGAAGGAAATGTTTTCATCTTGTTCAAATTCTAAAGTTAATTCAATCTCTGGGTAACAACAAGTGGTAAATTTATTCTTCAATATTTCAAGTTCTTCTTGTTTTAATTTAGACAAAATAAAAATGTAGTTGACATACCTACAATAAATTATGGGTGGGTACGGTAGTTTTTTTAATAATTTGGTTTTCAATATCACACATGATTATTTCTGAAAATAAAGAAGATAATGAGGATCCCATTGAGGCTCCTACTTCTTGCCTATATTTTTTTTTTTTTTTTTTTTTTTTTTTTGTCAAACTCAAAGTAATTGTTATTAGAAATATAGGTTAAAATGTTATATAACTCTTGTAATTGTATATTATTAAATTGAGATTTATTTTTTAACTCTTTCATGATAATGGCTATGGCTTTTGGTACAAGGGTACTTGGGAATAATGTTTTAACGTCTAAGCTTGCCATAAACATACCAGATAGTGGAACATTAAAAGATATAATTTTTTCAATGAATTCTCAACTATTTTTAAAATAGTATTCATTATTCATGAAAAAGGGGGCCAAAAATTTGTATAATTTCCTTTCTAGATTTATTAGTGGGGACTTTGATTTTGGAACAATAACTCTAAATGGTCTTATAGGGTTATGAGTTTTTATTTTTCCAAAAATACTTGGAACTACAGTACCTACTGGTGGATAGGCTCTAGTAATTTCTGAAGGTAGTGAACTATGATTTCTAATTTTAGCTAAAAAGTTTATCTGAGAGTCAGCAGGGTCTTTTTAGCATGTCTTTTGTAAAAAAAGATCGTGCTTATGTTATCAGTTTGTCCGTCCTTCCGTCTGTGCCCACGGTATCTCTGCAACTATTAGTCCGATTTGAAAAATTCTTTTTGCATTCGAAAGCTTGAAATATGTGAATGATGATCCTTCATTTCGTTTTTTTTTTTTTACGATGTACAATCGCCGCAAGAGGGCTTAAATGCAGATAATGTAGAATTCAAAAATACGTTTTATTCCACATATTTGCTTCTAAACATCCGACTGAAAAAAATATTTTATCTTTCGATTCCATTTATGTCGAAGAGTATTTTGGATATAGTTTCTTTTCCAAATTATGCATAGATTTTCCACTAGGGGGCGTAAAAGTAAATTGCATTTTTTCCGATAACTCTTCTTCTAAAACTCCGATTTGAAAACTTTTTTTCAGCGGATACATCTCCTGATGCACAATCTTTTGCATATAATTTCGAAATTTTGGTACAGAATACTTTGGCCACCAGGGGGCGTAAGTGTTAATTTTTGCTTCTGATGTATTTGCCATAAAATCTGAGCTTCTAAAATATCGACTGAAAAAATTCTTTCGTGGACTGATGCCACTCACATCGATAAACCTTTTCGGAATATTTTCTTCCTAAAATATTCCACAGTTTCTCCGCCAGGGGGCGTAGATGTATAACTTATTTTTGTCAATATCTCGACTTCTAGGAGTCCGATTTGAAAAATTCCTTCTTTGTTGGATAGTGTTTTCCGTGTGACATGTTTTTCATATAATTTCAAAATTTTCAAGTAATTCATAGACTTTCCACTGAGGGGCGTAAAGGTAAATTGCGTTTTCCCCTACATCTCTGCTTCTAAATCTCCGATCTGAAAAATTCTTTCTGCACCGGATACAGCTCCTGATGGGAAATCGTTTGCACATAATTTCTAATTTTGGTAAAAAAAATAGTTTGGCCACCAGGGGCGTAAACCTTATTTTCCGCTTCTGATGTATTTGCAGCAAAATATGAGCTTTTAAATTCTTGATTGAAAATAACGTTGTTTGTAGACCGATACTACTCATGCCGACAAACTTTTTACAAACATTTTCTTCTTATAATAGTGCACGGTTTCTATGCCAGGGGGCGTAGATGTATATCTTATTTTTGTCAATATCTCGACTTCTAGTAGTCCGATTTGAAAAATTCCTTTTTTGTTGGATAGTGTTTTCCGTGTCGCATGTTTTTCATATAATTTCAAAATGTTCACGTAATTCATACTCTTTCCACTCGGGGGCGTAAAGGTAAATTGTGTTTTTCCCTATATCTCTGCTTCTTAATCTCCGATCTGAAAAATTCTCTCTGCACCGGATACAGCTCCTGATGGGAAATCGTTTGCACGTAATTTCAAATTTTTGTAAAAAATTGTATGGCCACCAGGTGGCGTAAATCTTAATTTCCGCTTCTGATGCATTTGCAGCAAAATATGAGCTTCTAAATTCTCAATTGAAAAAATGTCTTTTGTAGACCGATACTACTCATGTCGACAAACATTTTAGAAACATTTTCTTCTTGAAATAATGCATGGTTTCTACGCCAGGGGCGTAGATGTATACCTTATTTTTTTCAATATCTCTAGTTCTAAAAATCCGATTTGAAAAATTCCTTCTTTGTTGGATAGTGTTTCCGATTTGAAAAATTCCTTCTTTGTTGGATAGTGTTTCCAATGTGAAATGTTTTTCCTATAAATTCAAAATTTTGAAGTAAATCATAGACTTTTCGCTAGGGCACACAATGGTAAATTGTGTTTTCTGCTCCTAAAACTCCGATTTGAAAAATTCTTCCTGTATCGCATACAAGACCTGACGGAAAATATTTTTCACGTAATTTCTAATGTTTGGTAAAGAATGGTTTGGCCACCAGGGGTCATAAGTGTTAATTTCTACTTTTGATGTATTTGTAGCAAAATCTGGACTCCTGAAAACTCGACTAAAATTTTTTTTCTTGGACCGATACCGCTCATATGGAAAAACCTTTTGATAAAACTTTCTTCCTAAAATAATGCATGGTTTTTCCACCAAGAGACGCAAAGTCACATCTGATTTTTTTCGATAACTCTGTTTCTAAGAGTTCGTAAGCTCACGATTCCATTTACAGCAATATCTGAGGGATTAAAGACCCAATTGAAAAACTTCTTTCTTCCGTCAGATACTATTGTTTTCCATACCGGTTCCATTGACTTTGAATAGCTTTGATAAATTTAATTTGCGTCAGAACGGATTCAAAAGACGTGCTTATTACACCCGAAAATTCGGTGTCATCTTTCTTGTTTTAATTATCTCACATTTTAATTCCTCAATAACTGTATTCATTTTACCAATATATTCATTTTTATCCAGTATTATTAACTGATTTGATTTATCTGCTTCACAAATTACAATAGTAGGGTCTTTTTTTAAGTCTAGTAGTTGTTGTCTTTCATATGTCATCTTTCCAATTTTAATTTCTTTTTAAGACCGCAGATTATATTCATCCAATATATTTCTATACAACTTCTCTTAAAGTTGGTTTGTGTATATATATTTCTATACAACTATCTTAAAGTTGGTTTGTGCGAATATGGGACACTTTGAATGATGGTCTCGATTTTCGGTATACACCTTTCAGTTGAGGGAATAGTCTGCGGATACGCAAATTTTTTGCCCTTCTGTAGTGCTGCCTGTTGTACTTCTGAGAGTTCGAGGTTACAGTAATTTTGAAACATGGGTAGAGAATTTTCATTGATTAATTTCTTGGTAGGAATATTTTTATCGATTAGTCTATTTAATTTATCAGAATGCCTTTTTCTGATTAATCTACTTATTTATCAGAATGCCTTATCCAACACTGCATTAAACATAAACAATATCCTGATTTTGAAAATATCAAATTACTAACCACCAGCACAAACGAAAAATATTTAAGGATTTCCGAAAGCGTTATAATTGAACATAAAAAAAGATAAAATATGCAACTTACAAGACCCCACCACACTAGACACAGCCTGGAAATCACTTATAAAAAAAGAAAAAATCCATAAAAAAAGGCAAAAAAAAAAAAAAAGAGCATTACAAAAAAATTACACCATTAAATAAAGGACTAAAAATAATACACCTGTTTCTACAAACAAATAATAATAGCCCAAAAATATCTACACAAAAATGAAAAATGAATTATACTTATGACTGATACCTACCAACTCATCCAATAGATGGTGACACATGAGAAACAAATCACCTAACACATACATGACCGCAAACCTTCCTTTCAATTCCCGACATGCAACTCCAGGACTATACACATGCGAGGAACCCTCATGTAGAAGTAGAGGCTCGACGATGGTAGTATGATACTACCAAAAGCGCTCGCCGTAACGTGGTGTTGACGAACCCCGTGTGAGACGTCTCTTGACCCGATAAGTATAACTCTTTCTACTAAAATCTTTTCATTAATGTAAATTTAAAACGTTTGATTGTGAGAATGAATGAATGTAGAACTGAAAATATATAACCTAATTGTTTTATTTCTAAAAAAAAAAAATTATAACTAACCGAAAACCCGTAACAAAAAGACCTCTCGGGCCGGGAGCACGTGCCTCACAGAGCAACAATGTGCAAAATACTTTGACAATATCAGGTAAACAATACTTTAGATATTATGTATTTTTAATTACATCGTAGTTCTACATTGTAAATTTCCCTGTAATTAATTACATCGTAGTTTTACATTGTAAATTTCCCTGTAATTAATTACATCGTAATTTTACATTCTAAACTTCCCTATAATTACAACACAAAACGCATTTAAAATTTTTTACCGATTGTAACAGAATTTATTCATGAGTAAACAGCAAGTACGTAGCACTTATTACAAAATACAGTATTCTCATATTTACAGTTTCCCATTAAAGATAGGATGGGGTTTTAATTTCTCCTTCCCTATTTTTTTTTTTTTTTTTTTTTAATGTGTGTGTCTTTCTGTGACTGCTATTTCTTAATTTTTTTTAAATTCAATACAAGGGTCGTTAAAAACTAAAGAGACTGATTTTACATGGGGCACAAATGAAATGCAGTAAACATACTTACACTTACATTACGTATTTTTCAATGTATAAGATGATATTTTTTTCTAAAATTTTTAGAGCAAAAATTGGGTGTGGTTTTATACACGGGGAGTAACCGGTTATGAGACCCCTATGGTTACTGCGGCGAAACGGCCAGTACCTCTTATGCCCTCTCTCCACTACGACTTACAAGAAGTTATTCCTGGTGGACTTGCAGGTCAGCTACAGCCTCTAGATGTTTCCATTAACAGGCCCATCAAAGCCCTGATGAAAGAAGAATGGAATAAATGGATGCAAAAAGCAGGTAATAACTAACTTTACACCGACAGGGAGAGTGAAAAAACCAACCATTACTGAGGTCTGCAATTGGGTCCTAAACTCATGGAATGAAGTCAAGCAAGAAGTGGCTGTGAAGTCCTTCAAGAAATGTGGAATCAGCAATGCCATGGATGGAACTGAGAATAAGCTAATATATATAGCCAGTGACTCAGATGACAGCAGTTATGCAGTTGAGGTTGAAAAAAGTTATATGTCTGGACTAATAGTGCTGAAGAAAGTGATGCATGATTTCATAGTTTCTATCTCAAAAAATATTACCTAATTTCTAAATAATATAAATTTCCAAACTTCTTTTTTCATATATATTACCACAGACTTTGTCTGAGATATTACCTAATTTCTAAATGTACTTCAATGATATTACCTAATTTCTAAAAAATATCAAATGTGTTCTTTTTTGTAATAAAAACATTGATTTCTTAATTTTCGGTTCGAAAAAGTAGGGGTTGTCTTATATATGGGGGCGTCTTATATATGGAGGCGTCTTATATATGGAGGCGTCTTATACACGGAAAAATACGGCACTTTTGAGGTATTTTCGTTCTACCTCAATGCATCAATTTCACCTTTCTATCCACTTCCAGAAGGTGTGTTCGAAGCCCTTCCTTGATATGTGGTTCAGGATACCCATCGTAGCATTGTTCAGTTCAGGATTTGATGCAAACCAACACCCACGAAGTTGTTGTTTTTTAACTTCAGGGAATAGGAGGAAGTCACATGATGCCAGATACGGTGAATATGGAAGGTGCGTCATTATTTCAAAGCCTAGATCTTGGATAACGTGCTGGGTAAGCAAAGCACGACGTGCACGGGCATTATCTTGATGGAAATTCAATCAGTTTGTGCATATTCTGGGCATTTAGAGGAATTTTTCTTCCTTAGAGAAACCACCTAAGAATATTAGTCTCCACCTTTCTAGAAACATTTTGCTTCACATTACAACCCTGTAACACATCTTCATTCCTCACACGATCAGAACATGTGTCTTGCCACAAACCCCCGTAAGTAACGCATTTGTCCAGCACACAAACCTCCTACGCTTCTTCTGTAGTACCCATGTTTCACCGCCATACGTCAGAGTAGGAACAATTACACTTTCATACACAGCAATTCAGGCCTCTTGAGAACCCATCATTTCTGTGAAAACCTCCTAAAGCAGCTATCACTTTCAATGAAGAATTCACTCGCCTACTAATTTCACCACCTAATTTGTTCTCTCTGTCAAACATGCTTCCTAAATTCACAAACTCATTCACCTGGTCAATCACTGTGCCATTTATAATTATCTTGCATTCAGTAGTAACAGTTCCTTGCTCAAAAACCATAACTCTGGTTTTTCCCTTATTTATACTCAGTTCATACAACCAGGACGACATACTCTGCAACTCACCTTTGCTCTCTGCAAACAGGACTGTGTCATCAGCATACAGAAATATGCACACAGGAATATTACCAACACATAAACCAGTATTGTCCATTTTGGCATTACACATGCACACATCCATATATATATTAAACAGCCATGGTTATATTACACAACCTTGTCTGACTCCTGCACCAACAGAAAACCATCTTGATTCAACACCATTCACTTTTGCACAAGGTCTACTGCCAGCATACGTGGCTTCCATACTACTAAGTAGATTCCCAGTAATACCATATTTTTTCAGTGCCTTCCACAGAAGTATCCTTTTTACTGTCATAAGCTTTCTCTAAATCTATGAAGGCAGCAAACACTTTCTTACCAACAAACAGATACTTTTCAAACATCATGCATAAAGCAAAAATTTTATTAGTGCAGCCTTTACAAGGCATAAAACCACTCTGAACATCCCTAATTTTTTCCGATGTAAGACCTTGTACCCTATCAATAATGACCTTTCTAAACACTTTCCCTGGCACACTCAGCAACCTAAAACCACGATAGTTCTTGCATTCAGTCTGATCACCTTTTCCCTTATACAAGAAAACAATAGAATCTCTCCAATCTTGAGGGGCCACTCCTAACTACCAGCACAACTGGCAAATTTCAGTTAACCAATCAACTACAAAGTCACCACCATATTTTAACATCTCAGCAGTTATGCCATCTTGGAGCCTTACCATTCTGAAGAGATGTTAGAGCTTTACACACCACTTCTATGGAAATCTCTTCTGTGCTTCCATCTCTCACTGTGACATCATCTGTTTCTGCCTAAGAATCTTTTTGCTTTCATTATAACTCACAGAAGTATTCCCCCCATCTTTTACTTAATGCACTGGGCTCCTATATCATTTCTCCAGTCCTGTTCTTCACACAACTTAAACTTTTATTTCCCCTATTTTTCCTATGTCTTCCAGAAAGGTTTTTCTATCCTTCCAAAAAGCCAATTCATGCCTTTCCACATTTTGGCTTTTTCAACTTTCGCCTTACTTTGGCAATAAAGTTGACCTGCCTCACGCTTCTTACAGCAATATTCATCCTCAGAAATTCTACCTTGCAACATCTCCAAATATGCTTCCTTCTTTCTCTTTACAGTTTCTTTGATCTCACTGTTCCACCAAGCATCATCTTCAATGTTACCCACAACTGCAGACCTCTTCAGCGGTAGTGACAACACAGTTTTTAAAACATGTCCACTTCTTTTCTACATCCCTCTTACATGACTTCAACTCATTCTGTCATTTACTGAGTAAATTAGGGTAATGCTGATGTTCCTCAGGGAGCCTTTCAACCTTTATTCTTTTCATCACAGGCCTCTTCCTATTTCTTTTTCTCCAACCAACATTCAGTTTCACTCATGACACTAACAAATAATGATCAGAGCCAACAACTAATGATCAACAAATTCCTTGTGCCATTCAGAAACTCTTGCATGAAACAAAGCATCATCCTTATAGGCTGTTTCAATCATTTCATACATTTCTGTCGTGGTTCTATTCAAATGCATGCAAAATTTTATAGCTGCTCTTTGTTCTAGCTTTAAATCCATACTGGGTTACAGAAACACATCTGAACTCTATGCCATCTACTATAAGAAGGAACTAGCAGAGCGCTGTAATAGCACATCGTCATATGACCGACCTTGTATGCAGGGATCATAGCATACTTCTGGAAAATTTTAGGTAGGAATTTTAGGAATTTTAGGAATTTTTAGAAAAATTTTAGGAAAATTTTAGGAGTGTATATCAATAAAAACTAGATGTATATTTGTATACATCTAGTAAAACAACTTTGTATACATTGTAAAGAGTTTGCTTCACACCCTTCAACCATATATACTGATAGACTGCGCATGACATCAAAATTTCTGGCTCCAACATAAAATCACATGACAACAGTCAAAAAGATGGGTTACACCTGCTGTGCTTATGGTTGCTCTGAGCGATATAGTAAAGAAAGTTCTATGATTTTTCATGGGTAAGAAACGAATTAAATACCTAAGTCAATAAAGTTCAATTACTTAACCAGAAACTTGCAGCTATTGATATAAAAATATAGTAACTTAAGAAAAAAAAATGGAATGCATGTTCCAAATTCTTCGCAAATGTTTATCACATTATAAATCACAAAATGTAAACAACCCGATCATGCATGTATATAGCTCATAAGTAAACTTACCTGAAGAGTTTTCATTATATATGAGGCGCATTCACATAATACACCGAAAACACTGAAGTTCTGCAGCGTAAATTAGTAATCATAACAGCATTTTTACACGAAATTTGGAGTCTGATGATGACGTGCCCAATGTTTGAGCCATGGCGGCTTTGATGCAGCTATTGCCAATGTGCAGTCCATTAGTATATATGGTCGAAGTTAACACCCAAATTTTTTGCATAACGTCTAATGTCTAAAGTTTAAGTGTGATTTACTTCTAATGTTCAGTTCTTATCTTTTCACGTGTTATTATCATATTCAAGTATATTTACCACATTCAAGTTTCACTTTGAACATTAATATGCTGTTGAACCAGAAGCAATTCACGATTTTCACAGTAAAGTTTTCAGGTTTCACATTAAATTATAATATCCTAAAAAGGTAATTGAAAACCAAGAACTATGTACAATTGTTCACTGAATTACTTTTTTCATATTATTGTTTTAACCTTTTCCTGATTAGCCTATCTTTTTCTGCTTCTACCACAACTAATTTACTTTCAGTTTTCTTTATTTCAGCTGAACCTTGTATGATCAAGTTAGAGGCAACTGCTATTTCAACAGTATTTTGTTTTTCTACAGCTTTTCTCATTCTTTCTGTTCCCTCTTGAATTATTGCTAGGGAGGCTTCTTTATCGTTTTTAAGTCTATTTATTTCTGCATCATTTTCTTTTATTTTGTCATCAAACTCAGCTTTTCTTTTTTTCTCTAGCTGCTTTTCCTTATTTTCCCTCTCTTTCTGCTTCCTTTCTTTTACCTTTTTTTATTCTTCTTCCTTCAGCTTATCAACATACTCTTTATAAAATTTATGTGAATCACAAACACTATTTAACAAATTTTTTGTTATGGGAACTTTACTTACACATCCATAGTGTTTAATGGCCCCTTTAACTATTCTTAATGATGTTATAGTTGAGTCTTTTAAGTTAGCCTTGTCCTTCCTTAACAGAGCAGTGTTAACCGAAAATCCCCTTTCTGCATCAGCATTACCATGAGGTAAAACTAAAATTGACTTTATGAGTTTAGCAAGATTTGAGTATTTTTCTTTTCCGCTAGAGTCTTTAATACTAAATATATTACGCCAGTAATGATCAATCCGCACTGGAATATGCCCTTCCTCTGAAAATTTCACTAGTTCATCTAGAGTTGGCTTATCGCAATTTAAAAGTTTCCACTCTTCTCTTACTCTATCAATTTGTTCCTCAGAAAGATGCAAAACACTTGAAATTCTGGTTATTTCCGAAAGTCCTTCAGTGACTGAAAGTTGAGTTGACTCTTTCTTTGGTTCTTTTACCTTTAAAACTTCTATGTCTCTTAGCTTTTGATTGCAGAATGGCAAATTTGACTTTAAATATTTTGTGGTTGCAATTAGTGATGATCTTACATCTAAGAGAAATAATTTCTGCCTGGTCTCCTGAACATTCCTGAGGAGATTTTTTGTCTTCATACCAACTTCTAACTCCCTAGTTTTTTCCATGAATTTTTGTTTTCAAAATCTACATTCTTTAGGTCTTCTCCAAATTTCCCTGCTATAATATCATCTTGGATAAACTGAGCCATAACATTCCTCATTAAAGTATTTAAATCAGAATATAACTGGTGTATTTTTGGTTCTTCACTCTGATAACATAATGAAAACTTTTCAAAATTTTGGTGTGAAAATGAAATTAATGCTAAATAGCAAGGAGTAAGCTCATTTTTCAGGAAACAGTGAATTCTTTTATACCTTGCCGAATTGCGCAGTTGTTTTTCAAATATTTTTTGAGATGGCAAGAAGTTTAAAAAATATTCTGTAATATTTAGCCATTGATCCAAGAGCCTCTGGGCTACAGAACCAACGGTTAACCATCTGTTGCTGACATGGCGCAAAAGAAATTTGGCAGTGACCAATGTTATATCCTCGACAGATTTATAATCCTCTCGTCTTGCAGCACTACTCTTTAAAAAGTAATGCATATCAGTAGCAAATTCGTCAAAATCTATATTTAAGCTTGTCAAAAAATTTTAAATGCATTACTAACAACATGCAGGTTGCAAAAACCTAGTTCCAAAGATTTCTGGCCTGTTTCTTGTTTTACAACTTCATTGAATTTGCGTAAAAAGCACTTATTTACATTTGGGCTGTCCATGGATACACAAATAATTCTGTTCAACGAAATATTGAAGGATGATAACACATCAAGAATTTCTTTTAGCAAAATATCTGCTGTTGCATGACCCAGAAAAACGCTTGTTAGGTATCGGCAAGAAACTGAATTTATTTCTGAAGACCAGTACCTGAGATACACATCCAACTGCCGTTTCACTTGTGTATTTGTAGTTTCATCAAATGCTATAGTAACCTTTCCTGGGCTACTAGATGCAATGTCTTTTTTCAAATCCTCTTCAAAATATTTTGACAATCCATGTGATATCACATAAGCAACTTTTTTTTTCTTTAAGTTGCATTTTGGCTGCAATAGCAGAATCAGGAAACATTTCTTTGAAAAGTTCAACTGTTTCAGTGCATGAAACAAAAGACATATTGTCCTTAGCAACTTTCATGGCCCATAATGCTTCGGCTTTAGCCAACTGTAAATCATGACTCAGTACTTCACTAATATTTGTTTTGGGCTGAAGATCCCGTCCTCCAAAGGCTTTCAGGATGGACTTATTTTGAAATGTACTTTGAAATTTCTGCAAACGTTTTTTTCCTTTATGATGTGCTTTTACTTGTGAAAAGCCACTATTAGAAATGTTGAAAATTTCTGAACACAATATACACTTAGCAGAAAATATTGTTTCAGTTGCAGAACACCATTCTTTCAACTTCACTCCGTCCAATTCTTTGGCGAGCCACGCATCTTGAAATTTCGTTTTGGATTTAGGCATCTTAAACACTTGTATTACTAACCAGAAAATGAAAGGGAAGTATAAAAACATGTTCCAATATTGCAAAACCAGACAACTTCCCGAAATTTGGCTGCGAGGATGTCAGAAGATATGAAAAAAAAAAAAAAAAAAAAAGCAGGTCACCACTAGAGAACTGAACCTGCACACAGCACAGAGAACACCATAAAAGACGTAAAACCAGAAACTATCATACGCATCTCACGCAAGTTCAGTCAAAGTGAGTCGGAGCCGAGATATATTGCGCATCGAAGGTCGCTGTCGCCGACGCATGATCGAAGGTCAATGATCACGTGCTCTACTGCCTGCCAAGATAATACTCAGCTACCATCCCATCGTCATTACCGGAGGTTACGGAAGGAGACCACATGTTTCCTCTTTGCTTCCACCCACCTGTGGTTTACAATAACAAAACATCAGCAGAAAGAGGAGGTTCCACAAGGCATGTACAAAAATAAAGTACGATCTTCTGCGTGCCACGAAGTTCGTCTGCAAAGCGCAAACCAGGGGTGAAAATGACCCCTCCCCTTTTCCCTTAGATCTCTTGTTACTCTCGAAAACTGTTCGAAGGCAAAAAAATGGAACGCCCGCCCCGAAGCAAGTGCATCTCGATGGCGTCATTTTCCCCTCCTTCAGCAGCACAGCATATAGGCTGTGTTTCTACAATAACAGGTCTTTTTACCTTACCGTAATGGTAAATTTATTGGCGTTAATAACGGTTGTGTTTTTAATAAAAATAAGCTTACGAAAATTTTAGGATGAATAGCAAATTTTAGGTCTAATTTTAGGAATTTAAGGAGGGTCACAAAATATTAGGAATTTTAGGAATTTTAGGAGGAATGCGATCCCTGTTGTATGTGTTCTGACACAGGCAGCTGCTTTTTTCTGTGTGGGTTTGTTTTGGCGCTATGACGTCAGTCTCGTTACTTTTTGAGTGGCCTATGCATAAAACTAAACTTCATTTTAAACTACACAGTCGAGTCAGACTATCATGACCACCTCCTAGTTTTGACGTCAACAGCGCACAGCCAATGAAAGAAGGCAGGTGTTGCGAGCTGGCTTGGAGGGCATATAAGGTGTGCTGTAGGCATTCTGAAAACATATCATTCGTTGCTGTCATGGATAAAAGGAGCGATTTATCAGATTTGCAAAAGGATGATTATTGGCTCTCGGGCCAAGGGTGGCAGTATTTCTGAAACAGCGCAGTTAGCGAACTGTTTGCGTGCTGCTGTGGTTAAAGTGTATCGGGATTGGAGAAATGGTACCATTGCAAATAAGCGACGTGGAAACTACGGAACACCGCATGCCATTGATGTGAGAGGTGAATGTTGGTGTCGAAGGTGCGTGAGGGCCGATCGACACGCTACAAAGGAGCAACTCACTGGCCAAATGAACTAGGGGGCTATCGAAAGTGTGTCTAAAATGACAGTTCAGTAGACCATGCTGTGTATGGGGCTCTGATGCAGACAGATGGTCAGTGCACCTATGCTAAAGAAGGTGCATCGGCAGAAAAAGGCTTACATTGGCACAGCAGTATCGGAATTGGACCTCCGCTGATTGGTAAAGGGTTGCCTTCTCCGATGAGTCACGTTTTCTGCTACATCAAATGGATGGACTTTGTGGTATAAGGCGAAAAACATCGGAAAAAAAAAACACTCTTCAACCAATGCTGGAAGAACACAAGCTGGTGGGGGCAGTGTTATGGTTTGGGGAATGTTATCGTGGCATTCCCTGGGTCTGCTCATACCTGTGAAAGGCACTACGGACCGAATTCGTTATGAAAATGTGACTCATTGGAGAAGGATTGCCTTCTCCGATGAGTCACGTTCTCTGCTTCATCGAACGGATGGATTTCGGGGTATAAGGCGAGAAACATCGGAGAAAAAACACTCTTTGACCAATGCTGGAAGAACACAAACTGGTGGGGGCAGTGTTATGGTCTGGGGAATGTTTTCATGGCATTCCCTGGGTACCTGTGGAAGGCACTATGAACCGAATTTGTTATGAATCCATCCTTGCAGACTACGTACATCCATACATGCTGATTGTCTTCCCTGGAGCAGATGGGATCTTCTAGCATAACAATGTGATGTGTCACACAGCTAGAAATGTCCGAGAGTGGTTGGAAAGGCACGATGAAGACTTCAAAGTACTTCCCTGGCCACCCCTAATTGCCCAGACTTAAACCCAATTAAGCAACTGTTGGGCCACCTCAATTGTGTTGTTCGCTCTATGGATCTTGCACCACGCACCCTCCAGCAGCTGTCAGATGCACTGCAGTCAACATGGCTCCATATACCTGTGAACACCTTCCAGCACCTCACTGAGTCACTCCAAGCCCGTCTAGCTGGTGTCACCGCTGAGTACGGCAGTTACTCTGGATATTAGCTTGTGGTCACAATAATGTGACTCGATCATGTATGAGCAAACAGAAATACTTATAAAGATGTGCAATCTTCACTTGAAAGCATGCATAGCTCAGTGTTGTAGTTAGACAGAAAAAAAGATACTTTCTGTGAGAGCAAAAAGAAATTTCGAGAAGAAAAACTTGGTCTTGAAAAAAAAGGAAGTTTTAGAAAAAGATATCAGGGGGGGGGGAGTAGAATAACAGTATTTTATATTTAAACTATATTTCATCATTTATTATTATTTTACTGCATTTACCTTCATCTTAAATAAAACGACGATTGACCACAAGCTTCGCTAATTTTGTATAACCACTTACCCAGAAACAAAAAACAGTAATAAAAATTTACACAAATTCTCTTTACTTACAGGAACTCTATGACCAGCAAAATAAGGAGCTGCTCTACTTAGGTTCATGTCGAGGAGAATGTATGGAACAACGAAACACTCCGGAAGGCTAAAAAAAATTAAAAAAAAGATATAAAATCATAAGTACAAACAAAATTTTTGAAAACAATTTACTACAAAATTTCCTGCATTAATGATATATATATATATACATACGGAAGAATTTATTGGGCTTTGTTTGAGAAAGGATAGATTGTGGAAGCTTGGAGAGCGAGTGCCTCAATTTTTCTCAAACAGCTGAGCTGGTAGGTTGTTGGGGAGCAGCCGTAGTTAATTAAAGTGTACCAGGACTGGTGTGGAAATGGTCAAACAATGACCCAGAGGCAAAAACTGTACAGGTTAGTAATAGTTGATGTGAGACGTAAGCGCTAGGCCCAACAACTTGCACGGGCCAACAGGCATGTACTGCACATGTGTCTATATTGGGTAGTCACTGTTCAAAACACTCTACAACCCAACACAATGGATATCAACCCAGAACAGTATTTGTCATAACCATGCATCACATGCTTGTATACAGGGTGTCTCAAAAATACACAGCAAAACTATAGGAATGAGTTCCTCATAGGTAGATAAGAAAGAAAGTTTATATCAACATAGGTCCACAAATGCTTGTTTCCAATTATGAAGGTCTGTCTATGACACTTAACTGTTCACATTACCTGACTCAGGTCTGTCTTGGTTTCCCAGTTATTTACCGGAATGTTTAATCTCCCGCAGGTGAATTCCTTCATCACAAGGTACTGACAGAATCTAATGGTTTTCCTTTCCGACCATGTACTCAAATCAGGAGCAAGCGGATATGCAGTTTATGTACGGTTTGGCGGATGGTAATGCTCTGGAGGCTAGTCGTTTGCACCACGAAAGGTTCCCAGGACGAAGATGTCCAGACAAGAAAATGTTTGAAAGTATCCATCGCCGCCTTTGTGAACATGGGACCTTTACATCTCGTGCTGCCAACAGAGGACAACCAAGATCTACGGCTCCTGAAGTAGAGGCGGAGATTTTGGATGTTGTGCATGCGACTCCTGGAATCAGCACACACAAATTAGCAATGCAACTGCCTGTTCATCGTTTGGCTATTCGGAGAGTGGTGCGAGAACGATAACTGTATCTGTACCATCTGGAATGGGTACAGGCCTTGTCACCAGCAGATTACCCTGCGCAAGTAATATTCTGCTAGTGGTTCTTGCAGCAATGTGGTACAACTCCTAACTTTCCTGCCCTAGTGATATTTACCGATGAAGCACATTTCACACATGACAGAATCCTAAACTTTCACAATCAGCATGCATGGGCCGAAGAAAACCCACATGCAATTCTTCCATCACGTCACCAACAGCCGTTCAGCCTAAACATCTGGGTGGGTGTTTTTGGTGATAAGCTATTTGGGCCCCATGCACTTCCCAGCAAACTCATGGGGTGGACATACCACACCTTTTTGGAAAAAAACATGCCTGATTTCTTGGACGACAGGACACTGATCATTCGTCAACAAGCACACTTTATGCACTATTGTGCTGCCGCACATTTTAGCCACCTAGCTCGCAATTACTTGAATCGAAAGTTTCCTAGTTGGTGGATAGGTAGAGGTTGACCAACTGCCTGACCTCCACGCTCACCAGATTTAAACCTTCTAGATTTGTTCTTGTGAGGCCATTTCAAATCATTGGTGTGTTCGACTCCAGTAGCAGATGTGGGAAAACTCTGCAGTCGAATTGTGGCAGGTTGTGAAACAATATGACACATGCCAGAAATTTGGCAGCGTGTTCGCGAGTCCATAAGACATCGATGTGAGGCCTGTATTGAGGCAGAAGGCAGACATTTTGAACAATTACTATAAGGTAATGTGAACAGTTAAGTGTCACAGACAGACCTTCACAACTCGGAAACCAAGCATTTCAGGACCTATGTTGATATAAACTTTTTTTCTTATCTACCTATGAGGAACTCATTCCTGCAGTTTTGCCGTGCATTTTTGAGACATCCTGTATTATGGGCTATGACAGCAGACGACCCCAACAACATCCTCTCCTAACCACAGATCACTGGCACAAAAGACGTGGCTGGTGCAAAGATCGTGCAAGTTAGACGTCAAATAATTAGAAAAAAGTGTGATGGTATGCAGAGTAATGTTTTTACTCTACTCCATGGATGGGCATGTATACATTTTGTGTAAACAATAAGAAACACTTGACTCATTATTCATGGTCTCCACAGTGCTAGGCAGTGGAGGCTGTTGTATGGCGTGGGGCATGTTTACCTGGCAGGAACTTGGACCCCTGGTGTATGTCAAACTATGTATGACTGGGGTTAGTTAATTGCTTGATAATTCTGTATACTCAGCGATGTTGCATTTTTTCCCCGAATGGCGACAGTGTCTTCCAAGATGACAATGCGCTGAGCCACAGGTCCAATGTTGTGCACGAATGGTATAAGGAACACAGTTCAGAC
This sequence comes from Macrothele yani, assembly GCA_039090855.1. Classification (NCBI taxonomy): domain Eukaryota; kingdom Metazoa; phylum Arthropoda; class Arachnida; order Araneae; family Macrothelidae; genus Macrothele; species Macrothele yani. Next base: position 48,240,273 of record CM076990.1, read on the forward strand.
TTCCAGCATATCCACTGGCCTTCGAACTCTTGCAGTATCAATCCCACAGAGCACTTGTGGGACACTATGGATCAGCATATCGGGCATCTGGATACACCAATCGCCTCCATACTTGTATTGACAGCCACATTAACACAGCTTGGCTGATCATAGCAAGCTGTGTGTAATACAAAAGAGACATAGGAGTTGCATGTGTGCTGGGGAGATGCATTCCTTATGGGGGGGGGAGACACATTCTGATCATGTGAGAAACGACGAGTGTTGCAGACGTGAAATGTTAGTAAGGTGGGGGCAAATATTGTTAGGTGGTTTGGCCACACTGAAAGAATGAGTGGTGAGATATTTACTAAGGGAATTTATTCAGTAGCAGTGGCATGAAATAAAGGTAGAGGATGGCCAAGGGAATCATGGGAAGACCACACTCAGAAATGTCTGCATGAGAAAAAGATAATGAGTGTGAAGTGCAAAAGGTCTTATGTGAGACATGTGATGGATGTCAATGAACCACAAGTTGTGTGCCAAGATCACTGTAAATACAGACGTTTGATACATTAACAATAGTAACATTTAGTTCCATTGGTTTTACACTTTAATCTTGAATGGATGGTTGGATGGATGGATAGAGGGAGGGAAGGAGGGGGAAGGGAAGGGCAGATATGTATGTGCGTGTGTATAGAAGTACTGCATTTCCCAGCAAAACATAGCTTTTGTGTACCTAATCTTTTCAATTGACATGTGTACATTGTCATACTTTTAGTTTAAATAGTACCCCCTCTATTACAGTACCTTACTTTAACTTCAACTAATAACAAGAAAGATAACATCAAATTCCTAAATTTTATGATAAACACATCTTTTATAATTTTTTCTGGCATGAAAAAAACATTAAGAAACGAAAAAAAAAAAATCAGTGAAAGGAGAATACATTCATGCCCCAATGGGAAAACTGATAATTTAAAAGATACAATATGACAAATATTCTTCTTAATAAACGGTACCAGTTACGAAAAAAAAAACAAGAAAGATGACACCAAATTTTCGGATGTAATAAGCACATCTCTTGAATCCGTTCTGACACTAATTATATTTATCAAAGGTATTCAAAATCAATGGAACCGGTTTGGAAAATAATCAACTGGTTCCAACAATCGATAACACATTCAGAAAAAAAAATCTACTTAGTCCCACCAGCGGCTAAAAGGCATGTCACGAAAATTAACAAATGGTGAACAAAAAGTTCCTCATACTACAAAGAAGGCACCAGAGACAAAGAGATTTTCAAATCGAACAGTTAAAAGAAGAAATATAAAAAAGGAAACATGATATAAGTTTACGCCTGCTATCGGAAGAATTTTGCATAGCAGAAAAGTTGAAAATAGGCAAAAATTATTCTTCATGGAGAAAGCGTTTGACCTTTACGCAGCTAGTGACAAATCTTTGTGTTACTTAAAGAGGATAATGTTCCACATCTCTGTTGTTGCGAATGGCATACAGTGAAGAAGAAATTTCTCAATAGTGTTTTTAGAAGCGGTGATACAGCTGCAAACTGTCAAAACACCACCTACCGACAGAACTATGAACTACAAAATTCCTCATATACTAGCCTTAAGTGTTCTACAAGGTAAATGGCATCTGGTGTTGAAAGAATTTTTTTTAATTGCACACGTAAAAGCAATGATATTGAGAAAAACAGAATAAGCGTATGCGCTCCTAGCTGCGAAATTGTGCACTATTTTGGAAAGAAAATACACACACAGTTTGAATAGTTAATAGTATCTGACCGAAGAAAGAAGTTTTTCAATCAGGTTTTTAGTCCTGCAGATATTGCTGTAAATGGAAACGTGAACTTACGCCCTCTGGTGGCAGACTTGTGCGCTACGAAACATTTAAAATTATATGAGAAACATTTCCCCACGGAAACGCTCTCCAACAAAGAAAGAATTTTTCAAATTGGACTCTTAGAAGCAGAGATTTCGACAAAAATAAGATATGCATTTACACCTTCCTGGCAGAAAAACCATGCATTATTTTAAGAAAAAAATATTCTCAAAAGGTCTTTCAATGTGAGCGGTATCGGTCAACGAAATAATTTTTTCAATCAAGTTTTCAGAAGCTCAGATTTTGCTACAAATACATCAGACACAGAAATTAACACTTACGCCCCATGGTGGCTAAACCATTGTTTATCAAATATTAGAAATTATATACAAAGCATTTCCTATCCGCAGCTGTATCCGGTGCAGAAAGAAGTTTTCTAATCGAAATTTTTGGAAGCACAGATATCAGGGAAAACGCAATTTACCTTAACGCCCCCTAGCGAAACTTTATGACAGCATTTTGCACTGGAACCGCTATCTAACAAAGAAGGAATTTTTCAAATCTGACTCTTAGAAGCAGAGATATTGACAGAAATAGGATATACATCTACGCCCCCTGGCAGAGAAACCATACATGATTTTAAGAAGGAAATATTCCGAAAAGGTTTGTTGATGTGAGTAGTATCGGTCCATGAAATAATTTTTTAATCGAGATTTTAGAAGCTCAGATTTTGTTGCAAATACATCAGAAACAGAAATTAACATTTATGTCCCTTGGTGGCCACACCGTTTTATACCAAAAATAACAAATTATAAGTGAAATATTTCCCATCCGGAGCTGTATCTGCTGCAGAAAGAATTTTTCATATCAGAGTTTTAAAAGCAGAGCTATCGGGGGAAACGAAGTTTACTTTTACGCCCCCTAATGGAGAATCTATGCATGACTTTAAAAAGTGACTATACCTAAAATAATCTTCGCCATGAGTAGAATCGAAAGGTAAAAGAATTTTTTGAATTGGATGTTTAGAAGCAAATGTATAAAATAAAATGTATTTTGAATTCAATATCATCTGCATTTACGCCCTCTAGCGGCGAAATTGTGCATCATAAAAAATCAAAATAAAGGGTCATCATTCACATATTTCAAGCTTCCTGATGCAAAAATAATTTTTCAAATCGGAATATTAGTTGCAGAAATATCGTGTCTACAGATGGACGGACAGACGGACAAACCGATAACATAAGCACGATCTTTTTTTACAAAAGATGTGCTAAAAAGTAGACAGGATATCTGCAACTGGTAAACATCCAGAAATAGATGTACCACTAGCAACTGAAATTTGGGTCACGAAAAATCACAAATTCTGCACAAAATGCTTCTCATAGCAGAAGTTTCAGGAGCATAAAGGATTTTTCAAATCAAACAATGAATAGAAGGGATAAGGAGGAAAACATTATATAACTTTATGCCCTCTAGTAAGAAAGCTGTTAGTTACTTAAAGAATAAAATGGGTTCAAAATACTTTTCATAAAGAGTTTCTGTCAAGAAAGGATTTTACTAATGGATTTTTAAAATCGGAGGTACTCCTTCAAATAAAAATATACGCCCTGGTTGAAGAATTTCAAATAACAGAAAAGTAAGAAAATATGCAGGAAGTATTCCTCATATCAAAAGCTATGTGATGGAAAAGAAATTGTACAACTTCTTGGAAAACTCTGCATTATTTCAAGAGGATAACGTTCCAAATCTTTATGCTATAAGTGCAAAACTACAATTTTCTGTAGGATTTTTAAAAGTGGATATACAGTTACAAACAAAAATACAAACTAATGACACCTAGTGTCAGAACTATGCCCTATAAAAATTCAAGAATGCATGCAAAATGTTTTACAAATTAAATATGCTCAGTGCCAAAAGAATTTTACAACAAATTTTAGTAGCAGAAATATTAAGAAAAATATATTATACATTAACACCCCCTAGCAGGTAATTTTTTTATTATTTTGGACAGAAAATGCAAATAAAATGTATTTGAATTTTTCCAAATAGATTTTCAGACATGCAGTACTGCTGCAAATATGTCACTGACAAAAATATAAACTTATACCATCTAGTAGCAAACATCCAAATTAAAAAGCATATGCAAAACATTCCTCACCAGAATATGGTAAGAATAGCAAGAATATTTTTTTTTTCAATTGAACTGTTAAGAACAGGAATATTAAGAAACATAGAATATACATCTGTCTCACTAGGTGAAAACACTGTGAATTATTATAAGCAAAAGATATGCACAAATAATTGTCCAGGGTGAGTGGTATCTAATCAAAAAAGGTTTGAGTTTTCAGGAACACTAGTATTACTGCACACATTGGAAACAGAAATATATACTTACACTCCTTAGTGGAAAAAATTGTTTATTACTAAAATTATAAGCTATGAGGATAGATTAAAAAAAAGGTTACAAGCAGCAGCATTGGAAAAGTAATTAGTGTGGAGGGTACATTTGTTGCCCAGAGTGGAGACAGATGGCGCTAGTTGTCTGACAGCGGTTGTTTGGGAATTTAGTGCAAGTTCGCAGACGCGTGAGAGCGATTGAAATGGCAAGACGTTTAGAAAAGTGGTCCCGCTTGGAGGTGCGAGCCGTAATTCGGTTCTTATGGGCAAAGAATGTGTCTGCACCTGCAATTCACAGTCAAATAGTCGAAGTTTATGGTGAAGAAGCAATCAGCCGACAACATGTAGCGAAATGGTGTCGCTCTTTTCAATCAGGCAGAGAAGATGTGGAAAACCGCAACAGGGCAGCGAGCGGCCGTCCAAGTTCGTCAATGACAGAAATATCAACACGGCACGAGTTGACGAAATGATTCAAAATGATCGACGAGTAACTGTGCGTGCAATGGTGTCAGAGCTGAGACTCAGCTATGGTACCGTTCAGCGTATTGTTTCTGATGTTTTGGGATATTCCAAGGTTTGTGCCCGCTGGGTACCACGTGCATTATCTGAGGAGCAGAAAGCCACACGAATGATGTGCAGCCTCACGTTTCTGCAGCGTTACCATGCCGACGGCCAGCAGTTCATTGATCACATCGTTACTGGGGACAAAACTTAGCTTTATCACTTCGTCCCCACGACCAAAAGAGCCAGTATGGAGTGGAAACACGCTGGATCACCAACGAAAAAGAAATTTTAAGGTTACACCCTCTGCCGGTAAAGTTATGGCAACCATATTCTGGGATGCATGCGGTGTTATCCTTATCGAGTATCTGGAGCATGGCCATACCGTTAATGCCGATCGCTATTGTGCCATTTTAACAAGGTTACGTGAAGCCATCCGACGCAAGCGGCCTGGCATGTTGAGTGATGGTGTCATCTTCCTGCATGACAATGCCAGGCCCCATACTGCACACAAAACTCAAGAATTGCTGCAAAGTTCAAGCGGGAAGTCTGGAGCCATCCCCCATACACCCCAGATTTGGCACTCAGTGACTACTTCCTTTTTCCGAAATTGAAGGAACACTTAGCTGGAAGAAAGTTCTCTTCCGACAGTGATGTGAAAACAGCTGCCGAGAACTGGATCAATGGGCAGCGACGTGATTTCTACCGAGCCAGGTTAAACAAGTTGGTCATGCGTTCTGATAAATGCCTGAACAGATTTGGTGATTATGTGGAAAAGTGATTAACAAGTATGCCTCATAATTCCCTTTTGAATTTTCTGTTGTTAATCAATCATTTTTATGGCCCTTGTAACCTTTTTTTTTTATTTTGGATCTATCCTTGTATATGCAAAACATTCCACACACCAAACTCTTTCCTACGCAAAAAAAGGAATTTCAGAATTAAACTTTTAGAAGCAGATATATCAGGAAAAACACAATTTACATTTAATGTTCATTGTGGATACACTATACATTTCTTTAAAGAGGAACTGCACCCAAAAATGGTCTTCATTGTAAGTGGCATTGAAGAATGAAAGAATTTTATCCATTAAAAATTTAAAAGCGATGAAAAGGAATAAAATGTATTTTGAATTTGATAGCATGGGAAAGCAAATTTGGACGGTACCTGTCACACAGAAGAAATTTCTCATTGGCATGTGTAACACGCCAACCAGGGCAGTTACATCTCCGTAACTCAGCCTCCCAGTCACTAGCTTTAGTAAAAACCAAAGAATTACACAAATTTTCTTCAGCATCTATGGAACATAAAACATTGGAATTAATATTTACATACATGACTCTTAATTAATATACACATATACTAGAAGAATAAAGGATATAATGCAAATATTCATCAAGCCTGTGAAAAAAGGTATGTAACATTCACAGTAACTCATGAAAAAATCAAATAGAAATCCTCACAATTACAACATAGCATAACTAGCCTCAGTTAATTTTTTTATATAAACCTGTTTGTCATTTTTAATTGTGATATGTTGCTCATGATAAAATTATGAACCATGCCAAATTTCACATACATAAATACATCTTCTACTGCAATACACAGTGCACAGAGTAATGGGTTGCAGACAAGGTTCCATTTGATTGCGTATTATGACTCAGAATACATGAGCAAAGATTCAACTGGCATTGAAATTGAAATACCATTTCTCTCTCTCTCACTAACTCAACTCACTCACTCACTGATCCACTCACTCACTGATCCACTCACTCACTCACTCACTCACCGACCCACTCACTCACTCACTCTCTCCACACGTTCACTTAATAATCTATCTTCCATTCTCCCACACACATGCTCACTCATAATATTAACATACATACTTATCATTAAGCAGTTCTCTGATATTCAGAGGTTAGCTCCTCAAAGAAAGACCACCTGACAAATAAACATTTAACTGATAATACATATCCCTGGGATGTAAGGTCAGGTGATGCGTAACATCACAGCCTCTCCTTGACAAATGTCAATCCCGTCTTCTCGTGGTGCATCCTGTTCCCACTAAAGGGGCTCTGACGACCGCCAATAGTGGTATAACTATACCATCGGGATTAGAGGAAATGCTATTCCACACTCACCAACCCACTTCGCCAGCGTGGTGAGTTATGGCCAAACCCCTCCAAAATGACTCCACAACTTAGATCTTGGCCCTTAGTCTCCGGCAGCTGAAATGTACCTGGCCAAGGCAGCGGCCAGTGTGACATGAAGGCAGAGGGTGCTAAGAATCCCCGGAGGACCGGACTAGGCTGCCATCTAATGCTGACCTCGGCCACGTATAATGGACGCTCCCTATCTTCTGATTGAAGGATTCTTGAATTGGAAGAGGATCTACAAAGGATCAAGTGGGACATCGTCGAGCTAAGTGAGGTAAGGAGAAAAGGAGAAGATCTCATTGAACTGAAAAGTGGACATCTCTTCTACTATCGTGGGACAGATACTGGCAGAACTAGTGGTGTTGAATTTATAATAAACAAGAAACTGAAAGATAAAGTTGTAGAAGTTTAAAGTTCCTCTGACAGAGCTGCACGACTCGTTATCCAACTCTCGAGAAGATACCAGGCTCAGATTATTCAAACTTATGCACCCACCACAAGTCATCCTGAAGAAGAAATTGAAGAATTTTATGAGGAAATTCGTCATCTAAATAATAACGGTAAGCATCACTTGAAGATAATTATGGGAGATTTCAATGCAAAAATAGGGCAATGGCAACAGAATGAAACTTCAGTAGGTAAATTTGGTCACGGCAACAGAAACCAGCATGGAAATACTCTCGTTGAGATTGCAGAGGCAGAAGGGTTTTTCATCTTGAACTCCTTTTTCAAGAAAAAGCCACACAGGAAATGGACATGGAGACATCCAAATGGGATGACACGTGAAATTGATTTTATTATGTGTAACAAAAAATTCATCATAGAAGATTGCAGTGTGCTAAACAAGTTCCACACAGGTAGTGACCATAGATTGGTGAGATGTAAGATGCACCTCAATGCTAAACTCGAACGTGGCAAGCTCATAAGACAAACAAAATGTACTGACATAACCAACATTAAAAAACACCATAATACCTTCAAGTTGGAACTGAAAAAGAGATTCTCTGCTTTAGAAGGCCTAACATCGGAAGAAGTGGATATTTATGAAGTTAACAGAAAAGTAACCAAAGCTCTTATGGAAACAGCAACAAAATTACCTGGGTCTAAGAACAAGTTGCATGTGAACAAATTATCAGGAAAAACCAAAATGTTGATGCAAAAAAGAAGAGAGATGAGGACAACTAAAGAAGATGTGACTTCCAAAGTGGAATATACAGAGCTGTGCAAGACAGTACGAAAAAGTATCACTGAAGACGTAAGGAAATTCAACAGTGAACTAGTGAGGAAAGCAATTGAAAACAACCAAAGCCTAAAGATAGCAAAGGGACATCTCAGTAAGGGAAGAAAACAGATTATGGCACTGAGAAAAGAAGATGGTTCTGTAACAAGAAATAGAGGCGAAATCTTGACAAGAGTGAAATATTTCTACTCCAAATTATATTAAAGGGATGATACATGTACTCCAGACATCATGAAAGGTACCAGTACCAGAGTTCTTCCAGTCCTCCCAGTAGAAGTTGCACATGCAATCAAGAACATGAAGAGGGGAAAAGCTCCAGGAGAAGATGGAATTACTGTAGACATCATACAAGAAGCAAGTGGAGAAATCGAAACAGTACTCGCCCAAACTTTCACTCAATGCCTTAATGAAGGGAAAATTCCTGAGGATTGGAACAACGCTACAATGATCCTGCTACATAAAAAAGGTGACATTGAGGATCTCAGGAACTACAGACCTATCAGCCTCTTATCAGTGGTTTAAAAAATCTTCACTAAAGTTCTTTCACACCGTTTGAAGGTAACACTGGACATGGCTCAACCGAGAGAACAAGCTGGATTCAGGAGTGGCTACAGCACAATAGATCATATCCACGTACTGAGAGAACTAATTGAAAGAGCGAGGGAATATGAACTTCCATTGTGCATGGCTTTTATCGATTATGAAAAAGCCTTTGATTCGGTGAAACCATCAGCAGTTACAATGGCTCTGAAATCCTGCGGTATTGAAGATGCATACATTAATATTATTAATAGCATCTATGAAAATGCAAGTGCAAAGATTCGGCTGTTTGAAAATACAACACACATAAAAATTGGAAAGGGAGTGAGACAAGGTGACACCCTATCTCCGAAACTCTTTAATGCCACATTGGAAAATGTCTTTCAATCACTGAACTGGGAAAACAAAGGGATAAAGATTAATGGAGATTATCTAACCCACCTTCGTTTTGCTGATGACATAGTCATTTTTGCAACTACCCCATCAGAGCTGCAGAGTATGATCCAGGAACTTGCTGACAAGAGTAAAGAAGTGGGATTAAAAATGAACTTTCAGAAGACAAAAGAGATATTCAATGCTTTTACAAGAAATGAAGATTTATTGATTGATGGAGAAAAGCTGGAGATAACAGATACGTATGTTTATCTTGGACAGCAGATATCAAGTGAGGGTCGCATTGATAAAGAAATTAATCGGTGTACAAAACTTGCCTGGAGAGCTTTTGGAAGAAACAGCATCAATTTCAAGAGCAATATGCCATTATGTCTTAAAAGAAAAGTGTTTGATCAATGCATCCTTCCAGTGCTTACGTATGGTGAAGAGACGTGGACCTTAACTAAAAGAGACATACAAAGGCTGCAGACATGTCAAAGAAGCATGGAGAGGTGCATGCTTGGTGTAACCAGGAGAGATAAGAAGAGGAACTCATGGATCCGAAAAAATGACAAGAGTGGAAGACATCATGATCAGAGTTAAATCCCTGAAATGTCAATGGGCTGGACATACTGCCAGGAGGACAGACCATCGATGGACAGCAGAAATTTTAGATTGGATTCCAAGGGACAGGAAAAGACCCAGAAGAAGACCACATAGGAGATGGGTGGATGAAATTCGAAAGTATGCGGGAGTGACATGGAGGAGACTGGCACAAGACAGACCATTGTGGAGGAAACTTGGGGAGATCTTCGTCCAGCAGTGGATTGATAATGGTTGACTATGATGATGATGATGACATATCCCTAAGGTGTTTGAGATTAGCTCCACAAAGAAATACAAACCGCCAGATAAATTCTTAACTGATTACTTACTTACTGTTGCAGTATCAAACTTCTCGATTTACAGCAATCTTGACACACAACATGGGCTTCACTGACATCCATCACACGATGTTTAAGATTTCAGAGGTCCATAACTTTAAAACTACTGCAGACAAAAACCTAAAAATTTGGATTTTCTACTATCTCTAGGGGTACTAGGTGAGCCAAATTTGAAAAACATCCAAGATGGTAAGGTTTCTTCACTAGATCACTTGACACAGAATGACCCGTAAATGGAAAAGTTTGATATGGCAACAGTATGTAAATAATCAGTTAAAAATCTATCTGGTGGTTTGTATTCCTTTGTGGAGCTAATCTCTGAATCTCAAAGAACAGCTTAGTGATGTGATATATAATATGTATGAGTAGTAGTTATATATGCTCTCTTTGTATATAATTTTCAAAATACCTCCCCATTTCACTTATTATTCTAAACTGATATTTCCCTTCTTTTACACTCTCTTGTCTCCTCTTCCCCTCTCTCCTCACACATTTAACTCAGATAACTCAGGAACCCCTGGGCTTCAACAAATATCTGCTGCAGTTTTCATCTATCCTCTATGTCTCGTCTCTGTCATAAATGTGATCACAATTCTTGATTCACAATCCGTCAAGTCTCCTTGTAGGCCACGACTTTTATATAACAGTGTGGAGAACTGTCTTGTGTGCACAGGTGAAGCACCCGGCATGAAGTGCTTGCACTCAGTGTCACTAACAACCATTCATGTGTGTGGGATAATGGTGATGTATTGATGTTAAAAAGTGCATCATTTTCCTGATGTCTGAAAGGAGGAAAACATAACTGGGTCTGTATACATATTTACAGCCACAACGTTTCATTTAAATTAACACTACATAACACATAACACATTACCTATTTCTTAAAAAATAAAATTGGGCAAGGCATTGGATGGCATGTGGGTGCTCCAGTCAAAAAGAATCTGGACCCTTTAATTAGCCCACTATAAATATACCTTTTCCTCCTCCCCTTCCTTCTTCTTCTACAGGATTTAATTTAAATGGGAGTGCATGTTCCAGGGTAGAGAGAGAAACAGCACCACATAGACAAATACACCTGTCATGCATGGCATTCCAAGCAAGGACGAGCAATGCACAAAATAAAACATTCACATCCCCGACCACTCAACCACAAGGCAACACAACAGATTCATTCATTCAACCTGTTACAGACACAATGAACACAAAGATGTCTGTGACCAAGTGAGCACTTCTTTGTCTGACATGAACTGCTTTCTTTCATGACTTTCTTTTCACACCTGAAAGTAAGGAAATTATTAATACAGTGGGGAAAGCCACTATTTTACTGTTCTTATCAAATGAGTCAGATAGCAAAGGTCTTAAACTTATCCTCACCTTTTGCCTGGTAGATAGGTGATATTTTGGGAATCTATTGGGCACAGGCTTTGCAAAACTGTAGTTAGCAATACTGTGGAAATAGTTTCAATACTGCAATTCATCAATGCAGCAGCCTACAATATGTTTAAATGTCCATCATTCATCATAATATCATTCACTTCAGCATTACTCACATGTATAATGACAGGGTGCAGCTAGCCAGGTCAGAGATCATCCTCAAATAAATTGTGCCTTCTGCAGAACTGTGCACAGCAAGAATTAACTGCTGTTCTATTCAAAGAGCATTCACCACTTAACTCTCTCATATGTTTGTAAATTTAGATGATTGATTAACCCACTCAAAAAAAAAAAATTGCTCAGCACTACTTAATTTTGAGCACTACAGTGCCACATCTGACTTGAGTAAAAGGCATGTTGTCTATCATATTTAAAATTCCATCTTTATGCCTTAGTTTGCATGAATGAGATGGCAATGACTGTTCAGTTAGTTCCTTACTACTGAGGCTATCTGCTTTTCATTTGAACATCCCCTTGTATTTTGTTATTCACTTTAGTGAAACCAAATTTGAACTTCTCACACATGTTATCATCAATTACAAACAGCAGTTGCCAAATCCATCACAAAAGCTATTTTGCAATCTATGTTCCCTAAATTTTGTTATTGAACATAATCAAATTCATATTACTTACATAATAATGCTGCAATCATCTTATACAATGAGTGGGGAAATAAGTTAATGATTTTTAATATATTTTAAATCTTTTCCAACAGTGAAATCAAATTATAAAACTAACTGAATAAAAGCCTGAACTAAATTGAGCAGCAATTAACTTACGTGATGGAGGCTCTTGATAATCAAATGCGAAGAGTAGGTGTACTCGGGGCACAAATGCATGATGAAGTATTGCACTTACAATCTAAAAAGGGAAAACAAACATTATATGAAGTAACCAAAATTTTAAGACAAGAAAAATATGCCAAATAATAAACTACAATATCATGGCACAAAGTAAAGCACAAACGGACTACAGCAGTAATAACAAAAACCTTACAAATAGGAATTATAATGGTAGTTTGGATTCATTAGTTGCTATGCCACTAATGAATCCAACTACCATGCAGCAGATAACCAAATTCTATATATTTTAGACTTCTCTGGCTAACAGGATGTACCCACATGGTATTATAATTCTGTTTAAAGAAATGTAAAGCCTACATGAAAATGTGTATACTAAAAACATCTCACATGGCTCAAAAATCACATGAAAGTAATCTCAAATTTTATTGGGAGGACGGATGTAAACTGAATGACAAACCCAGCTCAGTTATGCAAGTAGATTTCTATAAGCTTTTATATTTGTCGAAATTTCTCAGAACTTTCCAAACTGATAAACACTGTAAGAGTTTAGAAACTCAAACAGACATTTTGTAGAACACATGCAACTCAGTACCAAAATAAAAAGGACAATAAGCTTACCCTCATGGTGGCTCATCTTTAAACATTTCCGGCACATGTTTACTTCGTTAAGCAATATCCTGATGTCGAGATGTCACAGCATTAGCAATTTAATTCTATGCTAATACATCCCCTTAATTTTTTCAAAACAAGTATTAAAACCTTATTTAGCAGAGAAGAATAACATAACCCTTTCCCCCAAAACTATCCCACAAATATTGGGTTACATTATTCTCTTTGCTAAGTATGGTTTTAATATGTGTTTTGAAAAAAATTGAGGGGGTGTATTAGCACAGAATTAAATTGGTTAACTATTGCTGTGACGTCTCAACATCAGGATATTGCTTAACAAAGTGAATGTGCCGGAAATGTTTAAAAATGAGCCACCGCAAGTCAATAGGTAGCTTATCATCATTTTTATTTCTCACAACTTGTTAATGATAGAACCTCCATGCCATTTATCTCACGCATGTTGAAACTATTAGCTAAAACTCTTAGTTGGTTGGTTGGTTGGTTGTTGGATTTTATTGGCGCAAGGGCCAGGTTTGGCCAAAGAGCGCCAGACAAAGAACTATCAGCCACAGATTTTTAAAAACGTGGAAAATGATTAAGAGCAGACAGGCTTGGTAAAAGTTGAAAAAGAGTATGATGAAAGCTGTGAAGACAAGGTAGTTAATTAGGTTTATATAAAAATTTATTAATTTACTATTATAATTATAATTTTTTTTTCTTTAAACACAACTACACAAAGGATGAGTCACTCTCCTCCCCCCACACTCCTCTGCAATGCTGGCAGAGGGCGGGGACGAACTGTCACTCTCTTCCCCCCCCCCCATGTTCCTCTGCAATGTTGTTTGAGGCTGGGGACGAACTGTCACTCTCCTCCCCCCTATGTTCCTCTATAATGTTGGTTGAGGGTGGGGACCTCGCTGAGGCCGAGACAGTTGGATGGACACTGCACACCTTTGCGGATTGAGGGCCGGGTCTTCCGCACGTGCAGGCTTTCGGCTGGAAACTGGAAGAGACGGTCGGCAGCAAAAGAGAAGGCCCAGAATCAGGTATTCGAAAAATCTCGAGCTCGGGGAAAAACACCTGTGTCGCTTGGTCAGCTGTAGATCGCTTGGCAAGGGCGGCGAGAGCTACAGGGCGCGGAACAAAGGGCTGCACGGGTTGTGGCAGAGACTGAACTACTGCGGCAAAAGTACGCTGTCGGGTGGTGGGTATACCCAACTTGGCCTTGGCAGCAGGGTACGAGAGGCCTTCCAGGGTCTTGAGGCGCTGGATCGCCATCTCGTCCTTCCATTTCATACAGTTGCGGGAGTAAGCTGCATGGGCCTCACCGCAGTTAACACAGCAGGCCGCAGAAGTGCAACCTTCCCCGTCATGTTCACTGGAGCCACAATTTGCGCAACGAGCGGAACTCTTACAGAAACGTTGTGAATGCCCGTACCTCTGGCACCTGAAACAGCGCAGAGGACTGGGAATGTACGGGCGAACTCCACAGACCAAGTAGCCAGCCTTGATTTCGGTCGGAACTTTCGGGGAGTTAAAAGTCAAGATGACATTTTTTGACTTAATCATGGAACCATCACGCCGGAACATCATACGACGTGCAGCAATAACACCTTGATCAGCAAGTTCAGTCACGAATTCGTCTTCACTGCATGGCAAGAGATCAAACTCCGAAATAACACCCCGAGAGGTGTTAAGAAACGGGTGAGGTGTCACTTTTACAGGAATGCCTTGAAGACTAGTGAGGTTCAGAAAAGTGTTACTCTGAGAAACACTGCAAGTTTGGACAAGCAGGTCCCCAGAGCGAAGCTTCCTCACAGACTTCAAGGGGCCAACCGCAGCGTCCAAAGCTTTAGAAATGAAAAAGGGAGATCTGGTGGACAGTCTCTCATGCGGATCGATGGATTCTACAAGCAAGTGAGTAGCATGCGTAGTCACAGCAATCGAGGGAGACGACGCTTCGGAGCGACTGGTACAGCTGCCGAAGAAGAGGTTCCACATTCTTGGTCCAGGTCAAGGTCTAAAGACCGTTTAAGGGTATGAGACTTGGTAGGTTGAGAAGACGAAGGACAGTCGTTGTCAACTATCATTTTGTCAGGTGACTTAAATTTGGAGTTTTTGTTCTTTTTACCCATGGAAAAAAAGGAGGAAGATTCGTCTGCAGACTACTCCACCCACCACCGAGCCCTACAAGGGAGAACTGGAGGTCTGCAAGCCAAGAAAATGACGCTGGACACAGTTCTGGAGCTTATACGTTGCAGATATAGTCCGTTGGCTGTGATCACACGCACTCGGCGGACACTTCGGCCTCCGGGTACCGTCATGCCAACGCCTTTGGCATGATCCCACAGCCCCCGGGCTCACCCTGCCGTGCTATACGACAAAAAAGCCGCTAAAGCCGTGTACACAACTTGGTACAAGACTTCTGACTAGAGGTGGGTTAGTCTCTAGCCTCCCGTTTACAGCGAAGCCGGGGTCGAAGAGGAGTGTTGGTACACAGGAGGCACTTATCCGGTCTCCTGCGACCTCAGCCGCCAGACATCCCATTTCCGCCTCACGGGTCTCCGCACGCGGCAAACATGCAGGTAGGTCTAGCACCCAAACCAGCTAAAAGGAAAAAAAGAAATCCAAAGAAGACAAATCCTGGAAGGGAACCTAAACGGAATCTCAGCAACCTACGAACTGAGCGGTTAATATAATACAGTTAGTGGTGGAGGGTAACAAAACCACAAGACCGGGGTGTTAGTGCATAACGTGGTAGCGATTAGGTAAAGTATACAACACGGGCAACTAGCCAGTGGAGAAAATAAATAAAAACGAAAAAGCGAGACACAAGGCCAGCTCGGGATCGTGGGGCCGCGACTTCCCAACAGCTGGATGAACAGCCGTCCCTGCAAACACCAACAGCAAAGCGGTGGCATGACATCAGATGTTGACCAGTCACAAGGTCAGCTCGGGCCGTGGGGCGCCGCTCCCCAAATAACTGGAAAAACCAGTTATCCCCGTGCGGGGCTGAAACTCTTAACTGGCAACAGCATCTCATAGTACTAACGGACAAAAACATGAAATAAGAGTGAAAATATGGTGCATTTGTGTCAATAATGATATTCGTATTGCCTTCATGTACAGCTTGATGCAAAAGTCCTGCAACACCTCACGTAAACATGTATTTTAAGAATTTCATCGCATTTTGAAAAGTAATGCCATTTTCAAACATAATAAATAGTACATCATTTTAAAGATAATTTCGTAAGGAATTCAAAACTTTTTACAGATTTAACATGTCTGCATTACTTTTGCAGTTATGACAAAAAGAACGACTCTTAAGAAACACAAGGGACCAACAAAACGTGAAATCTGTTAGCTCAATCCTCTACACTTCTCTCTGACATTTGATTTCTGTGTATGTAAGGGGGGCCTGACGAGTGTTATTGTCATTTTGTAGTTGAGAGCACTTTACGTAGGCTGTGCAATGCTTCTGAAGTATTTGTTAGTTTAAAGTATGTTGCCCACAGACAAAGTGCTTACACATGCTAAGATTATTGTGCTGCATAATAAAGGAATGTCCTGTTGCCAAATTGCCATGAAATGTGGCTGTCATCACTCGGCAGTTAGCAGATGCATTAGTCATTTCTATATGACTAACAGTTTGGAAGATCGACATAAGAAAGGAAAGACCAAGAAAAAGTATCATGCGAAATGACCGCAGTCTTATTTGGTTGAGTGTGCAAGACTACTTGATAGCTGTGATAAATTGAGCTGTAAGCGGCAGCTATGCAATTCGGTAACTGTTTCCATGTGGACTCTAAATTGCAGACTGAATGAAAATGGCTTAGGAGCGCACAAGCCTGCAAAGAAGCCTTTCATTAATAACAAACAGAGAGCAAAACGTCTACAGTGGCACATGATCATAAAGGATGTACTGTGGATCAGTGGCGTAAAGTCATCTGGAGTGACAAAACAACAATATCTTTGGCACCCAACAAAGGAAGGACATTCATATGAGTCAGACAAAACAACAGATTCAAACCCTACTATACTGTTCAAACAATAAAGAACCCTACTGCTGTTATGATCTGGGGTTGCATCTCACCTCATGGAGTGGGTACACTGCATATCCTTGAAGATAACAAGAATGCTGCCCAACATATCCACGTACAGGAGAAAAAAATGCTTCCTTTATCTGTTAACATGTTCCCAAATAGTGATTTCATCTTTCAGTATGACAAAGCACCCTGCCATCGGGCACAAATGGTGGACAGATGGTTGGTTTCTAAAGCGGTCCAGGGATTGCAATGCCTCCACAATCGCCGGATCTTAATCCAATCGAAAACTTTAGGATGAAACTGAAAAAGAAGGTGAGTGCAAAGAATCCTACAAAGTACAGTTAACTGAAGCTGTCTTTTCATGCTGGTATCATCTAACATCAACGGAGGAGCTTGAACACTTTGTGAGTATGCCCAGGAGATGTGCCTTAGTAATTAAAAACAAAAGCTTCCCAATTAATTATTAATTGCCTGTATGTCTTGAAACATATTTAACATTCATTGACTAAATAAAAAAGCTTTAATGAGTTTCAATTATTTTACATTTTTATTTCTCGTGACAAACAATTTCGTGTAGTTTACAGAAATTAAAAAAAGTTTATGTTAGCTTTACAATTTCTTTCTGTCTTCTCATCCACTACATGTACAACAATGCAGGTATGTTAAAATTTGTAAAAAGTTTTGAATTCCTTATGAAATTATCTTTAAAATGATGTACTATTTATTATGTTTGGAATTGGCGTTACTTTTCAAAGTGTGGTCAAATGTGTAAAATACATGTTTACATGAGGTGTTGCAGGAATTTTGCACCAAGCTGTATATGTGAAGAACTGTTTCTTCGGGAGATTCGTTTCCCATTGATATGTGGAATGTCCCACGGAACTTGTGACCTACATCCATACCTGGATATGAGAAAAGGTCATGTTGATGCTACAAGGAAGCACCGGAGGGCTACAACTAGAGCAAATCTGAATGGTACTCAGATTTCTAAGCTACATCTGCTTAGCTTCAGCTGCTTGAAATTTTGTTGTCCTACGTGGTGTAACAATAGCATGCTCATTCAATTCCGCTCCAAGGCAATGTAATTTTCAAGTCTTCTGAAGAAGTCGTTACATGAGAAACATTGAAAATGTAGCACATCTGTGCTGATAATGATATTCATCTGTATGATGTCAAAAGATATACTCTCCTGTACACTGAACTATTTGATAGACTTCAATGCAGCTCAGCACTGTTCTTCATCATTAAAAAATGTTCAAGTTCTATTTTTTATTAAAAAAAAGGGGGGCTGTGGCAATTTATTTCCATAATGTTTCAGAACACAACTTTGAACTTTCAACTGTTTCTCATCCATCACAGAATTGAACTTTAATGTTTTGCTTTGTTATACTGTGTTAACATTTACTTCAACTATAACCATGACTAATATTACATATAACACAATAAAATAAAAACACATCCACAATAAATGCAAAATAACTCATTTTTGTGCTTATGTTAGTAACTAATACTCTACAGCAATGCTTCCCAAACTTTTTAGAACCACAACTTAATTTCTAGAACAACTTTCGCGACCCATCTAACTTAAATGGGTGTGAGGTGGAAGGTATTGTTTACTGTTTTTTTATTTATTTATTGCTGCACATAATTTTACAAAAAAAGCACCTAATTTTTTATTTTTTTATTACTGTTTTTAAATCTGTTATTGAATATAATGTTAAAAACCTGATCTATTTCTCATAATGAGGGGTGTGCGAAGGGTGCGCATGTTTTCCGTTTTTGTTGATGGCGACATTAACGTCCTCATAAATGAGAGTCATTTTCATGCAAAATCCAACTTTGCGGTTCACGGAGGTACGAAGATGTGAAAGGGAGCAGAATCTTCAAAGTTTAAGTAGAGAGATTATATATATATATATATATAAAGAAGAAGCATTTGAACGGGAGCCAAAAGCTAGATAAAAAACAAATGATGCAAACAAGCAGTGAAGAACATACAAGAATGCAGAAAGTTTTGAAAATGCTGAGCTTTGGCATTTTCAAGGACCATCAAAACACAGCATTAATGCATTAACTCATCTCTACAAAGATCTAGTTGAATCTGTGTGTGGGGGGGGGGCGGTTAACATCCACAGTGAGCAACTCGATGGGCTGTAAGAAGTTGCCCATCCCTAATTTAGGGTCACTGGCTCCAGGAAAGGGAAATGATCACTGCATACCACTGCACCACCAGGGCAGCAAGTGTGTGGGTGTGGGTGTGGGTGTGCACGTGCGCGTGTGTGCTTGAAATTAATTTTTAAAGAGGTGTCTTTGGAGAGACTGAAGATTTCTTTGTTGCCCTTTGCCGATATCCCAGTAGCCATGTCACCCTGCAAAGGATTCACAATCCAGTTTGTTTGTTTTGTTTTGTTTTGTTTTTTTGCCCAGAAACACTGCAACTTCATCATGAAGTTCCACAAGTCTCATCTGCCTTTTCCCCTCCATTCCATGAAAATCTGATTTTTAAGCAGTCAGAATCATACTTTTTCAACACTTTTCTTCATTTCAAATGCTTAGAACTCACTGTCGAGAGATCTTGTACAATGACATAGACTGTTTTTCTTTCACTTCATATCCACGGTGGTTCTGTTTTTTCTTCAATTCCAGCATTCTGCTTCGTCATTAGTTTCTTTATCGACCACTTATCCTGGTGCCCTAC
Source organism: Macrothele yani (assembly GCA_039090855.1). Lineage (NCBI taxonomy): Eukaryota > Metazoa > Arthropoda > Arachnida > Araneae > Macrothelidae > Macrothele > Macrothele yani. Next base: position 48,259,831 of record CM076990.1, read on the forward strand.
ATGCCCACAAAGTGGATAAACTTTGGTTTAGAACCCTTCAAAGTTAATGAACACAATGTTGTACCTGGACAGGACTCAAGAGAAAAGCTGCTCTCTCTTAAATATGATGATGGAAAGTTCTGGAAACTTTTACCAATGTTTAGAAATGGAAGCACCCAGTAGGATTTTGAGTTAGATGCATGTCATGGTCATTAGATTGCAGCACTCAGTTGTGGCTGGTTGTCTATCCAGGTTTCTGCTATTGTCATTAGATGGAAACACTAGTGTGCTGTGGCAGGTTGACTACCATGCTTTGGAAGGTGCCACAGGTATAAACATGAAACCAGATTCCAGAATCTGTGTATTATGCACTCTTCCCCCCCCCTTTCTTTTTCTTTTCTTCATTTTTTTCATGATTTTCTATTTGCAAGTAATTACAAAATTTTCAATTTTCAAAAAGTTTTTGTAGGTTGCACCCCACAGTTTGGGAAACACTGCTCTACAGAACTTAGTTTTACTGGAATATATGGCTTTTGTTTTAATACTGACTAAGTAGATGCACACAAACCACTCTTTCACAAAATTTACTTTTGATCTAAATCTACACAAGAATTTTTAAAAAGGAATATTAACAACTGAGAAAATATAACACCAGTTAAACATGAAAATCAAATCTAAAATTCATCCAACAAATGAAACTAAAAGCTCACTCACACGTTTCTGTACAGAAGGACAAAATTTGAAACTGAAGGTATATATTCTAAAATCCTAAAAATGAAAAAAAAAAATGGTTAATTTTTTTAATGTTAATAAAAACAAAAAAGTCAACAGTGCAAAATTTTTAATTGTAATTACCATCAAAATCAAAAACAGCTTATAAGTTTAAATAGCAAAACACAGGCTATATGAGAAACTTCATTACACAAAATTAATACATTACAATCCCAGATATTCCATGGTGCATAGGGAAAAAATCCACCTCTTAAAAGCAAATCAACTGGATTGAATTGTCTTACATCTATCTATTCATAGAAACTTATGTCAAAGAGTTTCAAAAAGTTAACTGAAGAGGCACACATTTATCAATGAAAATAAAAATTTTAATTCTTTCACGAAGGCCACTTTGAAACTAAATTAAGTTTTACCTTTCACAGATTATTCTTTTTATTATGAATTCTTAGGAATCCCTTATATCAGTTTAACGTATGAAAAAACATATCAGAACTTTGATGAGTTATAGAATTATGGCAAATAAGACACAGAAGTGTATTTTACCACTAACAAGAACCATAGAAGTAAGTTAATTTTGACAGCATAAAGCATACAAGTATGAGAATGCACATACACTCAATGGACAAAACACTAGAGACACCTACCTAATAGCATGTTGGCCCTCCTCTAGCATGAATAACATCCAGTACACGCCAAGGCATCAACCCCACCAGATATTAGAGGGTTTCTAGAGATAATACCAGCCATGCCTGTTGCAGCATTGTCCACAACTCCGCTCGAGGTGCCAGTCCAAGATCTATGGATTTGATGTTCTACTCCATGACATCCCTGAGAGCTTCCACAAGGTTTAAATCCACAGACCCTGGAGGTCACAGGATGGCTCCAAACTCAGATGGTTCCTGGAGTCATGCATGAGTGTTTGTGGCCCAGCGGGCTGGGTGGCAAACACCCATGGGGTCGAAGATCCATGGATTTGATGTTCAACAGGATGGTCCAAGATTCGTGGATTTGATATTCTGTGGAATGGTCCAAAATCCATGGATTTGATGTTCCGTTCCACGACATTCCTGAGAGCTTCCACAAGGTTTAAATCCAGAGACCTTGCAGGCCACTGGATGGTTCCAAACCCAGATGGTGTTCTTGGGGTCATGCCCGGGTGTTTGTAGCCCAGAAGAGCGGCACATTGTCTTGCCAAAACAGACCATCAGCCACAGGATGCGAGAAGGCCATGAAAGCAAGCAGATGACCAGCTAGCTGGTAGAGTGTAGTGGTCGAGGACCTCTTTAGACACACAAGGGACCTCATGTGTCCCATGAGGAGGCTCCCCAAACCATCACAGAGCCACCACCTCCTTAAACAGAGTTAACTTGGCATGATGGGGCCATGGTCTCATGCTGTTGAAGCCACACCCGCACCCTCTTGCCAGCTCGGTCAGGGTATGGAACTGGCATTTGAAAACATTTAGCATTTTAGCTAAAATTTTCGGAAATATTTTAGCATTTTGAAATTTCTTTTAGCATTTTTTATAAACAATTTACCATTTCTTTAGAAACATTTATTTAGAGACCAATAAAAACACTCGAGTTTAAAAACCAATTATTTAAAATTTTGTCATCAATTTACAATGCGACAATATTTTTTATTTAAACATTTTTCATGTGCAATTCGAAAATTGTCTTCTGTATAACTTGGCCCTTCTATGTTGATGGTTAATATGTGTTTTACATTTTCTGGTGATAAACGATTTCTAATATCAGTTTTGATCAAATTCATATCTGAGAAAGCTCTTTACAATCTACAGTTGTTAATGGAAGGGAATTGCGTTATTCAACAATGCTCACCATGACTGGATATTCGTCACGTAATTCTTGTTTGTAAAGAATTGAAATCACTTGTGTGAAAGAAAAATTTTTACACCTAGTTTTGAACATTTTTTTTAATAAATTCCATTCTAACAGTGATTTTGGTATATTGAAAAAAGATGCATGCACATTTGATCCTAAAATATGACACATTTGTGTGATTTCATCGCTACCATAGCTTAAAGAATCATTAAAGCTGCTATTTAAATTACTTGGCAAAAGAACATTGAATAAATTAATCTTATTTAAATCACCCAACCTTTTTTCAATATTTTCAACTAATTTTACAATAAACTGGGTAAGCAAAATACTTGCTCTTTCCCTTTCTTTTGAATTATCCCAAATCGCATGTCCCTGATATTCATATTGTGTACCAGAAATTTTTGCCATAGTATCAATAAAATTCATCAGGATAGTGCCTGTTCCATTTTTTGTGCCATTTAAAGTTTCAGTGCAAGAACTGACACTACATTAAACACTTGCAAAATCAACATTCTTCTTCTGAGAAATTAAACATAGATGATTATAAGAAATATAACATCTTCCATAAAGGCAGATGTAAACAAAAAGGTAGCATGTTATTTGCTTTAAAACGCCTTGAGTTACAGAGTGCATGTCTTCAATCAGTAAAGGTAAGTGTTTGCCAATTGGAATTGAAAGAATTCACACTGTTGCCAAAAGATAACTGCCTAGGTTCCAGAAACTGTTTAATTGTGTGAGTGTGTGCGTGTGCGTGCACATGCGTGTGTTAATGGCCAGTGTTTCTTGAACTAACTTTAAATGTTTTGTGCTTTTAGCAAATCGTTCAAAATTACTATAAATCCTGTTCAGAGCGGTTTTTTTTTTTTTTTTTATTGGAGGTTTAACGAACGACCACCGTGAGCAACTCAATGGGCTATAAGCAGTCGCCCGTCCCTAATTTAGGGTCACTGGTTCCAGGGAAGGGAGCGAGCCAGTGTCGTAAGACAAACACAACATCCATGCCTGACCGGGATTCGAACCCGGACCCCTTATGGACGAATGATCAGAGGCCAGCGCCTTAGACCACTGCACCACCGGGGCGGCCAGAGCGTTTTGATATTTCACCAAATATGAAAATTCATTAGCTGCCTGACTAGCAGCCAGATCAAGACAATGTACAAAACAATGAACTCCAAGCGTATGGGAAAGATAATGTTTTAGCTAAGTTGCAACCTCTTTTCGAATACCAGTCATATGACTGGCACCATCAGTTCCAATAGATGAAACTGTGTTAATGTCAGTCTCCAAGGTTTGAAAAACACTCATGACACATTTGTAAATCCCTTCAGCAGCACATGTCTCTAAAGCTTCAAGGCTTAAAAATTGTGTACACAACTTACACTAATAAACAAGTTTCAGAAAAATTGCTATGCATTGTTCAGTTGATGTATCAGTGCATTCATCTATCATTACTGAAAACCATCTAGCTTGTTTCAGTTTACACAAAATGTAGTCAGTAATCACCCCAGAAACGGCTACTTCCACCATGAACACTGAAATGAATCTTATAATTAGTATGATTGTCAACATTTAACTTTGTTAACACATCACATCCCAACTCAGTGCACAAGTGCATTAAAACATTAAACATTCTAATAGCCATGTTTTCTTTAGCCTCATACACACGATCTTCATTGCCACCAATATACCATCCGCAGACTTGTTTCTAAATTTCTCGACTGCGTTTTTAAAGCCTCCACTTTTTGCCTTTCGATTGTTCTCAACAGCTTGTTTGTGGTCAACAGATTTTTCATGCTTGGTAAAGGTGTCTACTTTATCAACAGAAGAACCTAAAATTTAAAACAAAGCTACATGCTTTTTTGTGAGCTGGATTCATTACAACTTCTACAGTTACAGGTTTATCTACAGTTACACATTAATTTTATGCTCAATTTATCATAATTTATTCGACAGATGCGAAGAGAAGCAGTATGAGAAATTCTCTTTTTGACATATTTTAGGAATTGCATTCATAAAGTATACCACCACACACCTCAATCTATTATCTGGAACTCCAAAATTCAGAAAGCCGTTGGTCTTCAGGTTGCTGGATAATTGTTCCGATACTTAATACATGCTTGTGTGTAGTTTGAATACCTTTATAGTTAAGTTCTAAGGTGGAAGAGGCTTTTAGACAGAAATTATATTGTAAAGTTGAAAGTGGGGTTCAACTTACACAGGTAAATTGCATTATGCAAACAAAAAAAAAATTCCGAATTGAAACTAAATTTGTGGAATTTTTTCTGAAATTTGTAAACATGGCGATGTTTCGAAATTCATCTTCGTAGATTGATTGCTGCGCAATTGATTGCCAAATGTGATTGTGTTCATCTTGGACACACTGTTTTTGAACGCCGATCAAGCGTAACAAAGAAACAAATGAATTTAACCAAAAGAAAAAAAGTAAATAAAGAGAGAAGAAACTTACCTCCAGAAGTTGCAAGGATGTTTTTCTTCTTGGATTTCTGGCATAGCTCGCACGAAATGTAAGGTTGACTATCATGACATCTTACTTTGGCCCACTTAAAAAGTGAAATCAACTTCTTCACTAAAGAGTTGGATACCTTAGGTTTTTTAGTAACACTTTCAATACCGTTTTTTCGTTTGGAACTTATTCCTAACCATTTATCCATATTTTGACTACGAAAAAATGTTCAACACACACGAAGAAGGCCATGTGAAAAAGAGACTACCGCGAAAGCGAACACTAAGAGGGTGAGAGAGAGAGATGACCATGGTTGGCGACTAGGTAGTGCCAATCTTCAAAAACCCAAAGCAGAAAGAACGTAAGGAGGAACTCAGTTTATGACATCAAACTGGATTGGCTACTTGTTTCTACGCATCATTTGATGTCACATGATCAAAGAAAAGAAATTCCACCACGAAGACATTTCGTATGAGTAAGTGGAACTGAGGAATTTTAATGGCGCTCACTAACAAGCAGCGCTATTTAAACGGTTTCGCATTTATGCGAAACGAAATATAAATATTTTAGCAAAATTGCATTTATTTTTGCAAAATGCGAAAAATGTGATCGCAGTTTAAACCCTGAGCTCGGTACAGCTGAAAACAGGATTCATTTGGCCATATGATACAGCACCACTCGGCAGAGGTCCAGTTGTGATGTTTCTGGCACCAAGCGAGACATAATGTCCGACAATGAGCAGTCATCAGTGGCACAGGACTAGGGCATCCAGCTCCCACAGTACAGGGTATGCAGCATACATCATATCATTCGCTCGCTGACGGTGTTTGGATTCCGACATTTAACCTGGATGTGATTTGTGCCGCCGTTGCTAAGGGGTCAGTTTGCATGATCCTGCATAATCTACGTTGACCCCAGTCATCAATAGCATGTGGTCTTACACCGCTTAATCTCTGGGTACTGTTATGTCTGTCAATGGTATAGTAACGGTACATCCTTGATACGGTTGCCCTCGGGAACCCTAGGGTTCTTACCACTTGGGTGATAGAATGGCCCATCTGTCTTGCGGCTACAATGTGTCCACGATCAAAGTCACTCAGATCACACATTTACCCATGTTCATTGATTGTGATACACTGTTGGAAAGCCCTGCTGTTTGCCCATTTGTTGCCTGTGTTCAGTTTGGGTCTGTTCTATTCTGCACAGGAGATGCCCATGTCAATTGCCCATCACCCTATCTCTAATATTTTGTCTATTGAGTGTATTTTCAAAAAGATATACTGGGTGTCTAAGAATTATTGGACACATTACAAAATTATGTACAATAAAACAACTGTGAGCATTGTCAGTTTTTCTATGTCATGTATTACTAACACTGTTTCTATATTTTTGTTTTGCAGAATTGTTATTCCCAGAATCTGATAGATGGCACTAGGTGTGGCCTGATGAGGAATGTATGAGAAATGCGCAATCAGCAGTCATGTCATCCGTACAGCAGAAGGCGATGTGTGTGTTATGGCTTGCGGAATCAAAATTTTGTCATTAAAGTTAAAAGATGGTACCGTTTAGAGTATGGTTGTAATCCTCCGTCAACAAATTCAATTAAGCGGTGGATGAAACAGTTTAAAAAAACTGGTAATGTGGAACATCGTGGAGGAGCCGGTAGGCCTAGCATCTGTGGTGAGACGATTGACCAAGTTAATGAAAGTTTCCAACGAAGCCCCAGGAAATCCGTTCGTAAAGCAAGCAGAGAACTGTGCATTCCAAAATTGACAGTTCACGATATCTTGCACAAGAAATTAAAGTTTCATGCTTATAAAATTCATATAGTGCAAAAGATGCATGTAAATGATCACACTCTGTGATACGATTTCACTGTGGATATGCTGAATCGAGTGGAAAACGACGAAAACTTTCTCAGTACTGTAATTTTTAGTGATGAATCCACATTTCATGTACCAGGTATTGTGAATCGTCATGACTGTAGGATATGGGGCAGTGAACCGCCTCATGCTGCTATGGAACTGGAACGTGATTCTCCAAAAGCTAATGTGTGGTGCGCCCTATCAAAAAGAGAAGCGATTGGCCCTTTCTTCTTCTGCGAAAAAACCATAAATAGTGACATTTACTTGGATATGCTAGAAAATTTTGCTATACCCCAGATCAAAAGATATGACTACGTCGTTTTCCAACAAGACGGTGCGCCTCCTCATTGGTCAAAGTGTGTACGTAAATGCCTAAATGAGCATTTCTCCAACAGATGGATTGGGCGTGGTGGTCCCATTCCATGGCCTCCTCGCTCTCCAGATCTAACTCCATTGGATTATTTCATGTGGGGTTATGTGAAAGATCATGTCTATCAGACGCCTTGTACTGATTTGCAGGAACTGAAGCAGCGTATCACAGCTGCTATTAATTCCACAATTCCTCAGATGCTTGCCAATACATGGCATGAAATCGAGTATCGCTTGGACGTACTACGAGCAACCAAGGGATCTCACATAAAAATTTATTAACTTGTGTAGTTACATTGTAAGTTAGTACAGTCAGTTTCTTTCTATCTGTTTAGTGTTTTGTTTTATATAATTTTGTAATGTGTCCAATAATTCTCGGACACCCTGTATAATGATGGCAACATATGCATCCAGAATTCTTTATTCATAAATCATACACTGAACTGTAGATCTACGACTTGTTCAAGAAATCGGTGATCTTTTAAGTGCATCAAATGCACTGGAAAGCACTTCATTTTTAATAAGCATATTCACATGCAGATGTTCACTATCCTATTCAATTTCAAAATACTGATGAAGAACATCAGTAGTTTCTATGGGATAAATTAGGGCTACAGGAAGCTACAAAGTGTGATTGCACAACATATTTATAGAGCTTAACTATTCACTTAATCAGAATAAATGCTTTTGGGTAATTCCTATCAAATAAACCAAAAGGAAAAAAAAAAAGAAAGAAATTACCACTATCCTTGACTTTTTTTCTTTTATTAATATTTGTCAATTGTCGACCTGCATGACAAATATGTGCCAAATTTTAGCTCATTTAATCTCATGGCTCAAAAGCACAGTGTGTTAGAAAAATGCTCAAAACACCTATTTCCTGCATTTTTGATTACACATATAATAAAATAACTCCCTTTCAATATTATTTTAGTGGCATTTGAAAATCTTTTGAAATAGACTTTTATTTCGTAAGAAACACGAGTGCATTTTCACAAAATAATATTTTCAAGGTCAAATACTAAATGCTGACTTTGAATTCTTAACAACTAACCTACCTATTCCCAATCCACCCCAACACCATCATTTCTTCAAACACTGCTCAATACACATAGTAACTTTCAAAATGGAGTTCCAAACAGTTCAAGAGCTGTGAGTTTTCTTATACCTTAAATAGGATGAAAACTCAAAAAACTTTTCTCGTATTTAAAACAAATAGCCCTCCACTTTTATTTTTGCAAGCATATATCTCTTTTCCCAATCTCTACAAAATTAAGTGCTACAATGATAACAAAACCAATTGCCCATCTTTGATTATTGTGTTTCAAAATTTGAATGCAGTTGCAAAGAAAGAAAAAAAAAGAAAAGAAATAATTAATGACTTCATGGCTTCCTCTTATTACTTTCAGTATTATAAATATTTAACGGGAATTATCGAGGATAAATTTATTAAGGTACATTACCTCTCAAATTTTCGATCTATACACTAGATCATCATCAGGAGTTCTTGCGTCTTACTACTTCCACAGGTCTGGCGACCAAGCCTGGTGGGTTTTCCATTCAGCATGGCCATTGATGTTGCCACCTTGTGTCTTGTGAATTTCCAGGGATTCCTCTAATTTCCGGACAATCCCACGCAATTATCCGGAAATTGGAAGAATCCCTGGAAATTTACAAGACACAAGGTGGCAACATCAATGCCCACCATGCTGGGTGGAAAATCCACCAGGCTTGGTCGCCAGACCTGTAGAAGTAGTAAGACGCAAGAACTCCTGACGATCGAAAATTTGAGAGGTAATGTACCTTAATAAATTTATCCTCGATAAGTCCCGTTAAATATTTATAATACTGAAAGAAAAGAAAGAAAACTAATTGATATGAGAGAAAAGTTCCTTCAATACAAGGAATACCAATGTAGGTACTTTCAATACCATTCTGATTTTTAAAAAAATGTCCTTCTGGAGTACCATAGAGCTTACTTTACACATTATTAAGTGCCCCTCTGCGCCACTTAGTTGTCAAAAAATGCGTCACAAACAACCATAGAAGTTGAAAGGTGCCATTTTCACTTTTCAACATTTGTAATAGCTTCTGCTATGGTCACCTTTCAGAACTATTCCAGAAAAATATGAAGGAAAAAGAGGCAAGTTACTGCTGCTATTACCACATATGGCAAAATACAGGATAAAGAGGATACAGCAGAAGAGACAAATAATAGCCACTATAATTAGGGTGGAACAGACAGTGAAGAATGAAATAAAAATGAGCTGTTATTTTCAATATAATGAACTATTGCCACTGCTCTTATTTCACAGCAGAAGTGAATACTATTTTGTTTGCTCATTTATTTGTTTTTTCCCAATGTTTTTTCCAATGGCACATGGCATATGAAATCAAAAAGCAAACTACTGACAAAATGGTAAACTAAACTAAACACACGGCTGACAGAGGGAAACTGATAACAACACTACTGTCAATACGAATGAAAATGTAAGGTGAAAATGGTGTTTATTGTAAGTACGGAGAAGAACATGTAGTATGAAAATGAAAGACAGAGCCTGCTACAGTGCTCCAGTACACCACAATAACTGTACTTCGAAATCTTTTTATCTTGGAAAAACCACCAACAATGTGACACCAAGAACAATGTTACATATAAGTTCACTGTTTAGATAAAAGGAATGTAAACTTTTATTATAATATCATTTATTACATGCATTATATTAAATGACTACTGAAATGATGGAAGAATCAATCCAGATCTTTAAAAGTATGCATAACACAAAACGATTTGTGAACACAAACAAGTTACTCATCATATTAAGTTGATGCATAAGTTCATGCCATTTTTTTCACCACACTACAGGAATGTATTACATCAGAAGGGAAAATAGAATCAATCAACTATGTATCCCCTCCCCCTCCCATTGTTTATGATGGTGTCCCAACATCTGGATAGGTCTGCAATGTCATTCTTGAAAAAATGTGCAGGTTTTGCTGTGAAGAAATCATCAAAGAAATTCTAGAGATCAACATCATTGTTGAACGTTCTGCCACAGAGTGCATTCAACAGAGATTGGAACAGGTGATAGTCTGAAGCGGCGACATCTGGGGAATAGGCCAGATGTAGAAGGATCTTCCATTTCATGTCCAGAATGGCCATTTTGGTCATATTTGCACTGTGAGGGCGTGCGTTATCATGTTGGAAAACACCATGGAGCCAATGTGGCTGTTTCTGATTAATTGCTCCCTCCACACAGCGGAGTTGCTCACAATAGAGTGCAGCGTTGATGGTCCGATTCCTTGGCAGCATTTCCCAGTGAATAATGCCTTCCATGCCCCACCAGACACACAACATGATCTTCGCAGGATGAAGATCATGTTTTGGACGTGGTGTGGGCATCTTGTTTGGGCTTAACCATTCCCTCTGATGTCTGAAATTCACATAAAGGTGCCACTTTTCATCTCCAGTAACAATATGTGACAGAAAGGGTTTGTGTTGCTGAGAACATTCGCGATAATGGGCGAGCAAGGAACCACATATGGCAACACGCTGATCTTGTTGTCCTCAGTGAGAGTGTGAGGCACCCAAGACCCCAATTTCTGAACCATTTCCATACATTCCAGGTGTTGCACTACTTTGGTTGGTTGGTTAATTTATTTTAATGGCGCAAGGGCCGTGGTTGGCCAAAGAGCGCCAAACAAAGGACATCAAAACAAAACTAAATCAATAAAAACGTACACAAGGTTAAAAACAGGCTGATGTGGTAAAAATGAAACATGATAGTGAACAAGGTAAAAGCTAGATAAGTTTAAAAAAGTTAATATCTTTTAAAAACGAAAACACTGCTTTCATGTCGCAGGCTTCGCCAATAATGGTTTGCAGCGTAGCTGCTCCTTCGTCCAACAGATGAGAGTGAAAATGACGAAAACGATGATCACAAAACCGAACACAAGTACACAAAACATGAAGGACAGTGAGACGACAGTTGCACGCCCCACACACCGGGACACCCTCGCCACACAGCAAAAAGCGGTGAGTAAAACAACAGTGCCCAATGCGGAGACGTGCAAGAACAACTTCCTCACAACGGTTCTTCCGCAAACTGGACTTCCATAGTCCGAGCTGTGGTTTGATAGAATGCAGCTTATTGCTGCCCTGCTGAGACCACAGGGACTGCCACTCGTCCAGGAGAAATGTCCGGATCAAAGGTCTAAAATCATGGAAAGACAGTGGCAGCCGAGCTGGCGACATGGAGGAAACAGACCTGGCAGAGAGATCTGCCAGCTTGTTACCCCGGATCCCAACATGGCCAGGAACCCAACAGAATCGGACCAGGAAGCCATCACCCTCTAAAGTTCCAAGACGACGACGGACATCACGGGTGACAGGTGAGTCCGTGTCCTCCGGAGAAGATAAAACCTGGATGACGGACTGGGAATCAGAGCAAACCATAGCGCGACGATGTGATCGAGACTGTATGTGGCACAAAGCGAGGTGTACCGCACGCATCTCTGCCGAAAAGACGGTGAATTCCGGCGGAAGCCTCTCGGCATGTGAGGCATCGCCACACACAAAAGCAGATCCAACGACATCCCCGGACTTCGAGCCATCAGTGAACACAGGCACGAAATCCGGGAAGAGAGACTGTTTCTCGGCAAAGAGCTGCTGGTACACCAGAGCAGGAGTGGAAGACTTTGGCCACACACAAAGGGAAAGGTCAGCCGTTGCTTGAACGGGCTGCCAAGGAGGATGGTCGAAAAAGATGGTCAAACCAATCCCAGACAAGTTTAGACCAGCATCGCGCACTATGGCAGACATCCGAATCCCGAACGTCGGAACACAGGAGGGGCAGTGGGAAAACAAGCGGACATAGTCCGGGTGGAAGATGGAACCATGCAGTGGATGATCAGGAAGAGATTTCAGTTTTGTATAAAACTGAAGAGACAGCTGCTTACGACGGATGCATAACGGCGGCTCATGAGCCTCCGCATACAGGCTATGCACAGGAGAGGTGCGGAAAGCACCAGTACATAGCCGCAATGCCTGGTGATGGACGGGGTCCAAAGGTGTTAAAATCGATGCTGAACCGAACGTAATGCATCCGAAGTCTAACTTTGACCGGATGAGAGAGTGGTAAATGCGAAGCATTGAGCACCTGTCAGCCCCCCAAGATGTTCGGGAGAGGACCTTCAGGATACTCAATGACTTCGTGCACTTCACCTTCAAAGACTTAATGTGAGGCCGGAAGGTGAGCGCACGGTCAAAAGTTAGCCCAAGGAACCTGGCTTCTGACACCACAGGGATGGTAGAACACCCCAGACGAAGGCTGGGGTCTGGGTGAAGACCCCGTTTGCGGCAAAAATGCACGCAAACGGTCTTATGCGTCGAGAAGCCAAATCCATTTTGGGAAGCCCAGTGAGAGATCTTGGTAATGGCAGACTGGAGCTGTCTCTCGATGGTGCGCATGTTAACTGACGCGCAAGAGATCTGCAGATCATCCACGTACATGGTTCCACGAACCGTCGGAGGAAGCAGTTGGAAAATATGGTTGACACGAAGGTTGAACAGAGTGACTGATAAAATGGAGCCTTGAGGTACACCCTGTTCTTGCGGATACACCGCAGAGAGGGTCGACCCGACGCGCACACGGAAACTCCGGTCCTGGAGAAATCCGGCGATGAAAGATGGTAAGTTTCCCCGCAATCCGCACTCGTGCAGATCACGGAGAATGCCGTATCTCCAGGTGCGATCGTAAGCTTTCTCCATATCGAAGAACACGGAGACCATGTGCTGACGCCGGACAAACGCCTCCCTGACACATGTCTCAAGGCGAAGATGATGATCGGTGGTGGATCGAGATTTGCGAAATCCACTCTGATGAGGTGAAAAAATGTGATGAAACTCTAAATAAAAAATGAGACGAAAATTAATGATACGCTCTAATACTTTGCAAAGGCAGCTCGTCATAGCAATTGGCTGGTAGTTCAACGGGTTGGTGGGATCTTTACCAGGTTTGGGAACAGGAACGACAATGGCAGTGTGCCAAGATTCGGGTAAAGCACGCTCTTGCCAAATCCTGTTAAACAGGATTAGCAGACATTCAAAAGAGGATGGAGAAAGGTGCTTCAGCATCTCGTAATGGATGTTATCTGGTCCGACAGATGTCCGGCCGGACCTATTCAGAGCGATCTTCAGCTCCACGGCAGTCAGCGGGCTGTTATAATCGGCAGCGGAAAACGGTCCAAAGGAAACCTTGGACCGTTCAAGCCGCGGCTGTAACTGCCGGAACGAAGCAGGGTAATTGCTGCTGCTGGACACCGAAGAAAAAGCGGCGCCCAGACAGTCAGCAATACCCTGAGCGTCAGCAACCGTTCCTCCATCACTCTCAAGAATGGAGATTTCCCCAGATGGGTACTGTCCCCGAATCTTATGGATCCTGTCCCAAACGATCTTAGGGCTGGTAGTGGAGTTAATCCCGGATACATATTGTATCCAGGACTCCCGTTGACTACGCCTACGAACCAATCGCGCGTAGGACTTGGCCTTCTTGAAAGCAAGTGGGTTCGCGTCGGTGGGGTACCGACGAAACCTACCCCAAGCCCGATGTTGGGCCTGATGAGCTGCCATGCAAGTGGAATTCCACCAAGGTCTCGGGCAACGTGGAAGTTTAGTCGACGTCCTGGGGATGGTAAGTTCTGCCGCTTGCACAATACAATCCGTTACCGCCGCAACAGCGTCATTGACCGATCCTGAGGTCACCATGCCTGGAGTAATAAATGCTGAAGCCGTGAATGTGTCCCACTTGGCACGATCAATATTCCATCTAGCAGGGCGAGTAGGGTAACGGTACCCGCCAGCCGCTAGATGGAGAAAGATGGGAAAGTGATCGCTGCCAAGGGGATCACCAGACACGCTCCAGGACCAGTCAGGATATAAAGATGGTGAACTCAGAGACAGATCAATGGCTGAGTATGAGCGGGTGGGTTCATGAAAATAAGTAGTAACTCCGGTGTTGTGGAGACAGAGGGACGTGTTGGAGAGAAGGGACTCAACAACACGGCCCCTGGAGTCTCGAGTGGTAGAACCCCACAACGGATTGTGAGCATTAAAATCTCCCAAGATGAAGAAAGGAGGCGGCAGCTGGTCAACTAAATCTTCCAGAACCAAAAGGCTTACAGCTTCATCTGGTGGTATGTAGATGGAACACACTGTGAACAGTGTGTTCACAGATAGTCGCACTGCCACTGCCTGCAAAGTCGTCCGAAGGGCAACAGCAGTGACAGGAATACCATGAGGAACCACGACGGCCACTCCTCCGCAGGCGATAACGCCATCCTGGTGATCATTGCGGAAAAGAGAATGTCTCCGCAGCGAAGAAGTGTCCGTCGTGCGAAGCTTTGTCTCCTGGAAACAAACGCACACAGGTGTGTGCGAAGACAGTAAGCCCTTCAAATCATCAATGCGTGATCGCAGACCTCGGCAATTCCACTGAATGAGCGTGGCCATAATGAAAAATGAAATGAAATGACAGAAAGAAGACGGACGACTAGTAAGTCTCCATGTCGTCAGTCACCTCCAATCCATCGGCAGGATCTGGAGGTAACACAGGGCTGTGTTTACCCCCTGTGTTGAGAGATGGTTTTTGCTTGCTCTGTTTCGGGGAGGATGAACCTTGTTTTACCTTTTCCGGCTTCTTCTTACCAGTGCCCTGGACCTGGTCCCTGTGATGGCCATAGATGGTTTCGGCACAGAGGGAGGTTTAGGCGACGATGTTGATGTCGCCTTGGATGCAATGCGGCGAGACTTCAGTGCTTCCAGACCAGCAGCGACGATGTCCTCAAAATCATAAGGACACCGCGCTGGGATGGTCACCTCAGTCTGGACCGCCACTGAAGCCTTCTGCACCACAACTGAAGCATAGGACCGCCGGCCTGGTTGTAAAGGGGCGATCCGCCGTCTAGCCTCGGGATATGAGAGATGCTCAGTTGTCTTCAGGCGTTGGATTGCCTGTTCCTCTATCCACTTTGGACACTGCTTAGAAGAAGCAGGATGAGTCCCTTCGCAGTTGACACAATGATCAGACTCTGCAGAGCAATCCGCCAAAGAGTGTTCTGTGGAACCACAGCAGCCACACTTTGCAACATTACGGCAAGACTGCTGGGAGTGACCGTAATGCTGGCACCTGAAACATCGCAAGGGGTTCGGGATGTACGGTCGAACATCAAGCCGTAAATAACCTGCCTTGATGGAAGTAGGCAGGTATGGGGAGTCAAACGTTAGGATGATGTTACGGGAGGGAATAGATTTCCCATCCCGCCTAAAAAGAATCCGCCAAACCCCAATGACATGCTGTTCACCAAGTTCCTCCAGCAATTCCTCATCGCTGCATTCAAGCAGGTCGCGAAGTTGACTACACCGCGAGAGGAATTGAGATAACCGTGTGGAGAAACCTGAACAGGAACGCCAAGCAAAACGGTCGTTTCCAGCAAGGTGGCACTGTGGCGTGGAGTAGAAGTTTCCACGAGAAGATCCCCGGTAGGGAGCTTCTTCACACTCTTTGGAGAGCCAGCAATGGCTTGCAGAGCCTTGTTGATCCAGAAAGGACTCTTGGTACTGAGTGACTGTGAAGAGTCACCAGATTTGATCAAAAGAAACAGAGCATTGCAATTAGATGTGACAAGTTTCTTTGTGGAGGAAGGTGTACTTTCCTCCACAGGGCGCTTTAAATTATTAGCATGGGAAACACTTGGGTTTTCCATGAAGGAGGAAAAGATTTGTCCGCCGACCTCCCCACTCACTACCGAGCCCAACGAGGGAGAGCAAGAGGTCCGCAAGCCCAAGAGGACGCAGGACACGGCTCTAGGGATAGTCAGCGGATATAGCAAGTTGGTAGGGCAGACACACGCTCAGCGTGCACCCAGACTTTCCCGTGCCCGGAGAACACCCCTTTGGCATGCCCACCCTACCCCCAAACTCACCCAGCCGAACAGAACAACAAGCCGCTAGAAGTATGGACACCACTCGGCCACAGACTTCCTGACTAGGAGTGGGTTAGCTCCCAGCCTCCCGTTTAGGGTGAAGCAGAGGGCAAAGAGGAGTATTGCCATCTGGAGACAACTACAACCCGGCCCCCAGATACCTCAGCCTCCAGCATCCCCTTTTCCACCTGTACGGGTCACCGCACACGACAAACATGCAGGTAGGTCTAAGCTAACCAGCTCCGGAAAAACAGAAAATGTAACATAAAAGAGAAAAGACAGGGAAGAGAACGAGGAATAAAACCCGGAACAGGCGCCTCATCACAACCTCAGCAGCCTACAACTGAGGCGGGTACATGTCAATAAATTAACGAAAGACGAAAAAGCAAAATTATAAGAGAAAATCGGCTCGGGCCGTGGGGACGCCATCCTCCATCAGCTGGATGAACAGCTGTCCCTTCGGTGATGTAATCGTCAAAGCCGCAGAGACAATAGAAACTGTCACAAGGTTAGCTCGGGCCATGGGGGCACGTTGCACTACTTTGGCCAATTCACATGTGGTTTGATACAGATCCAAGTGGATGAGATGGTTCAAACGATTCTCATCAAAGTGAGATGGATAACATCAGCATAGAAAGTCATTGAGGTCAAAACTGCCACCTCAAAACCACTCAAACCATTTGCAGGCTGTCCTCAGAGCAATAACATCCTCCCCATACACAGCACAAATTTGTGTAAATTATCCTCCACAGCTGTGGATCCCTTGTTAAACTCGTAGAGGAGCAGATGTTGGAAATGTTCATTCCTCTATACTTGACACTCCATACTTCCGGACCTGAAAACCAAAAAATCATTAGCCACAATATGATTTAGATGCATGATATTACTGGGCACATTTTGATGTACAACTGGCCATCTGTGCCATCACTACTGACCTGGGAAACACTCGTGAAATAAAACGGTATGAACTTATGCATCAATCCAATATTTTTTTCCTTTGTTCTACACAAAATCATTTTGTACATTCACTATGCAAATCAGAACTGACCTTGCAGTGCACTACTATTATTTCTCCATTTGAAAGTGGATTTGTTTGAGATAATTTTCTGCGCTTTCCCTCACCACCTGTGAAAACAGAAATAAGACAATGTTATTCCATTTATCACTCATCCATATATAATTTTGCTTTGAACACCCTCAACTTGCTTCAAACACCATAAACAGAACTAATGAAAAGACACAATTTCCAAATTACACTTAAAATACTACATTTCCTTAAATGATAAAGCTAATGCGACACGGATAGTGATGCATTAACAGTAAAATTTAAATCCTTTGTCTTAAGAATATGTCACAACAGTGGGATAACTATAACTATTTTTTCTCACATTATGAAACCAAAACAGGATTATTTTTCTTCAAAGAAGAAAGTATGTTCACAATGTTATGGGCAAAATTAAGGCTAAACAGATTGTCTACCACATTTTTCACTGGCTTATGGCTCAGTCCTGTCAGGACAAGTGGTGTGATTTGCACATTGTCTGTTAAGACTACACTGGTGATAGTGGTCATTACTGTTTTATAGTTTGCTCCCACGCATTTCAGGAACACTGAAAATCATGAATGGTTTTGAAAAACATGGAAGGTCTTCAAAGTATCCAGTTTTAAGAGTAAGTCAGGCTTGTCAACCAGTTTAGCTTCTTCAGACAGAAATTTGTGATCATTTTCATGACAGTGTGAGTACATCAGGAAATAATCACAAATTTCTATTTAAAAAACTACAACAGATTGACAAGCCTGAATCAAACTTGAAGCTGGAAAATTTGGGAGCCTTCCTCATTTTCAAAAACCACTCACAACTTTTTAATGGCTAAACCTCCACACCACTTCATATGCCATCTCCAGTGAAAGAAAACAATTAACAAAATGTGAGCATCAACATTACCAGTGCATCTTACATTTTGGTTTATAGTACATCTCATCCTAATTATGCCTATATACATGGACAGTAGTACTCTTATATATACACTATCTACCAACAAGTAATTGCAAACCTGTGATAGCAAAGAAAAACGAAGTTTATTCACCTTCAATAGTTGGTGGAGCCTCCACGAGCGGCGATTACAGCTGTGACCCTCCGGGACATACTCTTAACCAGGCGTTGTACAACGGCTAGTGGTATTTTCTTCTACTCGGCTTGGAGAAGACAGGTCAGTTCCTTCACAGATTTCGGACAGTGGAGGCACCCCTCATGTCGACGCTCCAACTCGTCCCAGAGGTGCTTGATAGGGTTAAGGTCCGGGCTCTGTGCAGGCCAGTCCATTCGATTAACCCCATTGTCACCATACCAAGCCATGGTGGACCTCGCAACATGACAGGTGGCATTGTCATCCTGAAAGTAACATAGGTCCACCCTGTAAAACTGCCACAACATAGGAAGCGCATGGTCATCCAAAATGGTGCAGTAGGTCTCGGCATTGAGTCTACCAGGAATTGCGACCAAGGGTCCCGTGCCATACCAGGAAAAACACCCCCATAGCATAATTCCACCGCTGCCGAACTTCACAGTTGGCACAATACATTCCGGCAGGAGGCGTTTTCCAGGCAGACGCTAAACCCAGACCCTGCCATCCGAACGGTAGAGGGTGAACCTTGATTCATCGCTCCAGAGGATCTGTTTCCACTGTTCAACGGTCCACTGTCGATGTTCTTTGCACCACGTTAGCAGAGCAGCGCTATTGGACTTGGTGGTGAAAGGCTTGTGGGCGGCAGCACGTCCATGATAAAAGAGCAGATGGGCTTCCTTACGGATGGTATTCGTCGAAAGAACACTCCCAGATGCCTGTTGAAACTCCTCGCGGATGTGGCCCATCAATTTGGTGCAGTTCTTCCGAATTTCTCTGGCCAGCACCCATCGGTCTCTAACTCCCAGTTTTGTGGGTCTGCCGGATTGGGGAACATTCCGACAGTCACCTCTCATCTTCCACTTGCGAATTACGCAAGCCACTATCAATTTTGGGTACTTCAACTCGCTGGATATGTCACGTATGGATCGGCCATTTCTGTGATACCCGACAATTACACCTTTCTCGAAATCAGAGAGCTCCGAACTGCGTGGCATCTTGCATGCGACTGGTTGCGTTGTTGTTTCCCACACGACATTTAACGGCGGCAGCCGTGACGTGTATCAGGACCACAGATATCGTCGATTGCAGGGGTGTCCAATTACTTGTTGGTAGATAGTGTAGTATGGTGTAAGTCACCATATTATTCTGTTCATCGTGTTATATCTGGTTCCGTACAACGTCATTAAACAAATCGCGTGGCATTTCGTAAAAATAGTTTTCAAAAGAAATATTTTTAAAAAATATTCTTCTTTGCTTTGTACTTACCTTTATATAAAACACTGCTTTACGATGGCCGCCGTTCTTCATTAATGAAGTCTTAATGTTTTCAGGCTTATGTTCTTTATATTGCATAGCTCGACGTTCATTGCTAGCTTTTATGTTGCTATGCCTAACATTCATATTGATAAGCTCAAGCTCAACACTCTTTTTAGGGGTGATCCACCCCTAAAAGAGTTGAGAGTTCATATATAAAGAGTGCAGTGTTTTATATAAAGGTAAGATGCAATATATTGCATCCATTCCTAAAAGAATGTTGAGCTTATCAATATGAATGTTAGGCATAGCAACATAAAAGCTAGCAATGAACGTCGAGCTATGCAATATAAAGAACATAAGCGTAAAAACAACAAGACTTCGTTAATGAAGAACGGCGGGCATTGTAATGCAGTGTTTTATATAAAGGTAAGTACAAAGCAAAGAAGAATATATATTTTTTAATTTTCTTTTGGAAACTATTTTTATGAAGTGCCACGGGATTTGTTCAATGACACTGCACAGAACCAGATATAACGTGAACAGAATAATTTGGTGACTTACACCATAAAATATATAAGATCACCAGTGCAGTCTTTCTTAACTGATGACATACAACTAACACAACTTATTTCAATGAAGCGGAACCATAGCTCAGCAAAACTAGAGTTGGTTGGTTGGTTATTAGATTTTATTGGCGCAAGGGCCATGGTTGGCCAAAGAGCGCCAGACACAAGACAAACAGACAAAAAAAAAAAAAAAACTGGGCATAAATCGCAAAATCTGGCTGACCAAGTAAAACCGAACCATGAGTACAAAGGAAGGGCCAAAAAAGACAATGAAACAAACAGTATGAAAAACATGGTACAATGGTGAGAAACAAGCCGATTAAGTAAAACTGAGGAATGAGAATGATAAAACACATTACGAAATCGAACACAACTACACATAGGATGAGTCACTCTCCTCCCCCACACACTCCAATATAATGCTGGCCGAGGGCGAGGACGAACTGTCACTATCCTCCCCCTCATGTTCCTCTGCAATGTTAGTTGAGGCTGGGGACGAACTGTCACTCTCCTCCCCCGATGTTCCTCTATAATGTTGGGTGAGGGTGGGGACCTCGATGAGTCCGAGACAGTTGCAATGCTGGTCAGGTGGACCACGGCAGTTGGATGGACACGGCACAACCTTTGCGGATTGAGGGCCGGGTCTTCCGCACGTGCAGGCTGTCTGCTGGGAACCGGAAGAGTCGGTCGTCTTCAAAAGAGAAGGCGCAGACTCAGCTGGTCGAATAAGCTGGAGCTCGGTGAAATCCACCTGTGTCGCTTGTTCAACTGTAAATCGCTTGGCAAGTGCGGCGAGAGCTACAGGGCGTGGAACAAAGGGCTGCACGGGTTGCGGCAGAGACTGAACCACTGCGGCAAAAGTACGCTGTCGGTTGTTGGGAATAACCAACTTGGCCTTGGCAGCAGGGTACGAGAGGCCCTCCAGGGTCTTGAGGCGCTGGATCGCCTTCTCGTCGTTCCACTTCGAACAGGACCGGGCATAAGCAGCGTGGGAGTCACCACAGTTTACACAGCAGGGCCTCTGAAGTGCATCCAGTCCCTTCGTGGTCTCAGGATCCACAATTGGCGCACCTCACAGCACTGTTACAGGACCGCTGGGAATGTCCATACCTCTGGCACTTAAAACAGCGTAGAGGATTTGGTATATAAGGACGAACTGCACATAACAAGTAACCAGCCTTTATTTCAGTAGGTACCTTCGGGCTGTTAAAAGTCAAAATAACATTTCATGATTTGATCAGCGCGCCATCGCGCCTGAAAGTCATGCGTCTGGCAGCTATGACACCCTGATCAGCAAGTTCACACACAAGTTCATCTTCATCACAGACCAACAAGTCGGGCTCAGAAATGACTCCCTTGGAGGTGTTGAGATACGGATGTGCCGTCACTTGAACTGGAATATCCTGAAGTCTGGTCAACTGCAGAAGAGATTTGCTCTGAGAGAGAGTGCAAGTTTCCACAAGCAGATCTCCAGAGCGTAGCTTCTTTACTGACTTCAAAGAGCCAGCAACACCCGCAAGTGCCTTCGAGATGAAAAAAGGAGACTTTGAGGAAAGTTTCAACATCTGGTCAGTAGAAGAAATGACGAGAAAAGTAGCTTGAGGTATCGAATCTGCAAGTGTAATGCGACGTTTCTGAGCTGACGGCTCAACACCTGGATCTAAAGATACGTCGCGGTGATGTCGTTTTTCAACGAAAGTTCTCTTCAGTGTGTTATGTTTGGGAGGTGGTTGAGGCAAATTTGGCGCCTGATCAATCACCATATCCTGTTGTTTTTTAAATTTTGAGGAGGGTTTATGTTTCCCCATGGGAGTAAGAAAGAATTCATCTGCAACGTACTCCGCCCACAATCGAGCCCAACAGGGGAGAACTGGAGGTCCGCAAGCCAAACACATGACGCAAGACACAGTTCTAGAGCTTAGTTGCAAATATAGTCCAATGGTTGTGTTCACATGCACTCGGCGGACACTTTGGCCTCCAGAGTACCGTCATGCCAACGCCTTTGGCATGATCCCACAACCCCCAGGCTTACCCTGCCGTGCTATATGACAAAAAAGCCGCTAAAGCCCTGTACACACCTTGGTACAAGACTTCTGACTAGAGGTGGGTTAGTCTCTAGCCTCCCGTTTACAGCGAAGCCGGGGTCGAAGAGGAGTGTTGGTACACAGGAGGCACTTATCCGGTCTCCTGCGACCTCAGCCGCCAGACATCCCATTTCCGCCTCACGGGTCTCCGCACGCGGCAAACATGCAGGTAGGTCTAGCACCCAAACCAGTTAAAAGGAAAAAAAGAAATCCAAAGAAGACAAATCCTGGAAGGGAACCTAAACGGAATCTCAGCAACCTACGAACTGAGCGGTTAATATAAAACAGTTAGTGGTGGAGGGTAACAAAACCACAAGACCGGGGTGTTAGTACATAACGTGGTAGAGATTAGGTAGAGAACACAACACGGGCAACTAGCCAGTGGAGAAAATAAATAAAAACGAAAAAGCGAGACACAAGACCAGCTCGGGATCGTGGGGCCGCGACTCCCCAACAGCTGGATGAACAGCCGTCCCTGCAAACACCAACAGTACCAAAATAAAAAACAAGCGGAGGCATGACATCAGATGTTGACCAGTCACAAGGTCAGCTCGGGCCGTGGGGGCGCCGCTCCCCAAATAACTGGAAAACCAGTTATCCCCGTGCGGGGCAAAACTAGAGTAGGCAATCTGTTAAACTTAAAACTGTAGATAAATTGCAAACATGCTTTCTTACTTAATTTGAACAAAGCTATGGTCAATTAACTTCACCAGTTTCTGATTAATTATAATAGATCTGACAATTAACTTCACCAGTTTCTGATTAATTATAATAGGTCTGACAACTCTTTTTAAAAATATTTAAAATTCACAGATTTTCCCAGCAAAAGAAAAAAATGACTTTTAATTATATTCTCAGAAAAGTACTAGTGAGTGGTGCTCTAAACTATTTCATAGGGTTTCCATTCAGAAAGAGGGGGAAGGGATAGACACAACCGCCTGTATCCCAAGAGACTTTTGTGTCAGAGAAGTGGCATTGGTATGGTGTCAAATGCCTGACTATGGCAGATTCAAGAGAAATGCACCATGGAAGAGAGAACAGTGGAGAAAATGAACAGATAGGCCTTATTTGTAGCCAAAGGTCCATTACCCAGAGTCTGATAACTTAACATGCCCGTCTGACACGCAGCAAGTATTGAATGATTCAAAACAACACAACCTAACTGGGATCAATCCTGTGAATATCTGGTCTAACAATGGTTGCTTTCACCACTAGGTCACTCATGGCAAAAACTACTCCAGGGTATGATTCAATTAATGTATCACTTACAAAGACAAATATTTCATAAAACCTACTCAATCTATTTTCTTAAGCTTTTTCCCCTACAACAAAAACACTGTTTTGTATATTTTTCTTTCCTTTTAAAGAAATTACACGTAAAACTAGAGAGGGAAGAAAGTTACAATGAAACATAAAAGTAAGTATAAAAACAGGCGTGATTACATTGAAAAAAATTATTTACACACCAATAATAAATCCAAATAAGACTTCAACACTTTTACATATCCTAAGAGATCATTTATATAAAACACTCATTACTCTCAATAACAAATTTAGCATACATGTATCGAACAGATATGCTGTGTGTTATGTGAAACTAAAAAGAAAGGATTCAGGATGAAATAAAAGAATAAACTGGTTAGTGTATGGTCTGGAATGCCTGATGATAAAAGATGATAAGCTGGTATAGGTTTGATTTTAAGTGAAAAGATAAATGACCTCAGGGTTTGAAAAATATCATGCCCAAGATGCCCAGGGCATGTAAATTATTGGCTAGGGCAGGTAAAAAAAATGCAATCTAATTGCCCAGATTCTAAATTTAAAAATGAAAAAGTCTGGAATAGAATTTCCTACAAGAAAAAAAGACAGTCATCGCATGTCATGTTTCAGTTCACTCCTAATCACCAGAAGTTGTATTATTGTTATAGAGTGCCAAGGACAGAAGAATACCACTTCTTTAATTATATTATGCTCTTGGTCCAAATATTAGAACTATATGTAATTTTGCTCTAAATGTTGTTTACAGTCACTGTCAGGATGCATGTCTCTGTGATGAAACTAAACTCCAGTGTTTAGTTACCACAGGCAAAAACTTCAATGAAAGGAACATGGCAGAATCACTACACCAATTTCATTGTCATATCAATTCACCATCATCATCTTAAAACACAGTCATACCAATTTCATCATCATCATCTTAAAACTTGAGACACATGCTTTTGGGCATTGAACATTTGAATTTAGGCCGTTAAAACAAAAATGCAAAACATAAAAAAAATCTTTTTTTTATTTAAAAAATGAGGGTTCTGATTTGTTATCTTAAAAAGATAAATTTTCCTGGGCATCTAGCTTTTTACTACAGGTAAATAATTTTTGCACATGCCCAGCTGGGCATGTACAAAAATTCAGATATTTCTTCAGATATTTTTCAAGCCCTGGATTTGATTCACTACATAAGTGAGAGAATTTTGTGGTTGTGCTTAAAAGTGAGAATATTAATTACAGTACATGGTACTTGAGCATAGCTTGAAAAATATCTGAAAAGTTACATGCCTAGCTGGGCATGTGCAAAAATTATTTACCTGCCCAGGTAGTAAAAGCTGGATGCCCTAACAAATCAGAATCCTAATTTTTTTTGTAAGTTAAAAAATATGATGAGATTTTTACATGTTTTGCATTTCCTGAAATTCCTGTGTCTTAATTCAAAACATTAAATGCAAAAAAGCGTGTATTTCAAATTTTAAGATGATGATGCTGAAATTGGTATGAAATAGAATGATGATTGAAATTAGTATTTTAGAAATTTAGTGATTCTGCCATGTTGCTATCATTGAAGTTTTCGCCCTTTGTCACTAAACATCGAAAGCTAGTTTTATCAGAGGCATGCATCCCGTTGCCGACCAACATTTGGTTCCAATTTCTAGACCTAGAGCATAATATAATTAAAGAAGTGATATTCTTCTATTCTAGGCATTCTGTAACAATAATACAACTTCAGGTGATTAGCAGTGAATTGAAACACAACATGTGACGACTGCCTTTTTCTTGTAGTAGAAAATTCTATTCCAAACATTTTTATTTTTAAACTTAGTTGCCCAGTCCAGGCAACTAGATTTTTTTTTTTACTTGTCCAGGCCAATAATTTATATGCCCTGGGCACCTTGGGCATGGTATTTTTCAAGCCCTGTGGAGAATTTGAACTTTCTAATAAGAAGGCTAATTTATAGATTGAGCTGAAAGTTATTCAGTGTTAGAACAACTATAGCTTATGCCATAACTATTCATAATTTATGTGCATACATTACAATAATAATATATTGTTGGTCCCAGCCCTCGGCGCTGTGGTCCCATTCCGTCTTCATCTCATTAAATGCCAGATGAGTGAAATAAGCCATTTTCAGTAATGACGTTTGACCCTAAAAACTATCTATTTCCCTTAAAACCACTTTTACTGACATGTGAACCCAAACAAAGGTGGCAAAATGACTTTTCAAAATCAGAATTCATTAACCCAACACAAACATACATTGACCAACATACACTAAAAACCAACGACCTATTTACATACACACAAATATTCCAATCAAAACACTTAAAACATATATACAACTATTTACACTTAACCTGTCCTATTGCGTTCTAAGTCATTCAGTCATTCTTGTTCCCTACACTTCACCACGATATTTATAGCATGTGGCCACAATACCTCTGCCTTTCACGCGTAGACTGCCTCAAGTACTTGCAGTCTATGTTCGTTTTTTTCGTTAAAGACATACAAATGTGCACTTTATTTCTAATTTCTTATGTGTCTGTGAAACTGCTAGTTTCCGCGTTTCGGCAGCGTTAAAAACAGCCGATTTTGAAAAATCTTTAAATTTGCCAACGATTTTCTCAAAAAGGCCATTTTTTTAAATTCTGAAAATTAAATTCCTGTTTTATTATCAACAGGAGAATATCTGTGTAAATTTTCACGGATCTAAAAACGCCCGTTTCCGAGTTAGACGCGTTTGAATTTGGTTTGAAAGCCTACAATTTCTCCGTGTTCTAAAGGTGCCATTTTGGAAATATCTTAGGCGCAAAGTACGTATTCTTTTACCCGAATGAGAGCGTTGGATCCGTCCACCTCACCCCTACCCTGAGCGATAACATGCCTAAAAAACGGTCTTGGAAAAAAAAATAACAAATCTATATATATATATATATATATATATATATATATATCATGAAAGATACCAGTACCAGAGTTCCTCCAGTCCTTCCAGCAGAAGTTGCACATGCAATCAAGAACATGAAGCGGGGAAAAGCTCCAGGAGAAGATGGAATTACTGTAGACATCATACAAGAAGCAAGTGGAGAAATCGAAACAGTACTCACCCAAATTTTCACTCGATGCCTTAATGAAGGAAAGATTCCTGAGGATTGGAACACCGCTACAATGATCCTGCTACATAAGAAAGGAGACATTGAGGATCTCGGAAACTACAGACCTATCAGCCTCCTATCAGTAGTTTATAAAATTTTCACTAAAGTTCTTTCACACCGCTTGAAGGTAACACTGGACATGGCTCAACCGAGAGAACAAGCTGGATTCAGGAGTGGCTACAGCACAATAGATCATATCCATGTGCTGAGAGAACTAATGGAAAGAGCGAGGGAATATGAACTTCCATTGTGCATGGCTTTTATCGATTATGAAAAAGCCTTTGATTCGGTGAAACCATCAGCAGTTACAATGGCTCTGAAAACCTGCGGTATTGAAGATGCATACATTAATATTATTAATAACATCTATGAAAATGCAAGTGCAAAGATTAGGCTGTTTGAAAATACAACACACATAAAAATTGGAAAGGGAGTGAGACAAGGTGACACCATATCTCCGAAGCTCTTTAATGCCACATTGGAAGGTGTTTTTCAGTCACTGAGCTGGGAAAACAAGGGGATAAAGATTAATGGAGATTATCTAACCCACCTTCGTTTTGCTGATGACGTAGTCATTTTTGCAACTAGCCCATCAGAGCTGCAGAGTATGATCCAGAAACTTGCTGACAAGAGTAAAGAAGTGGGATTAAAAATGAACTTTCAGAAGACAAAAGTGATGTTCAATGCTTTTACAAGAAATGAAGATTTATCGATTGATGGAGAAAAGCTGGAGATAACAGACACGTACGTTTATCTTGGACAGCAGATATCAAGTGAGGGTCACATTGATGAAGAAATTAATCGGCGTACAAAACTTGCCTGGAGAGCTTTTGGAAGAAACAGCATAATTTTCAAGAGCAATATGCCATTATGTCTTAAAAGAAAAGTGTTTGATCAATGCATCCTTCCAGTGCTTACGTATGGTGCAGAGACGTGGACCTTAACTAAAAGAGACATACAAAGGCTGCAGACAACTCAAAGCAGCATGGAGAGGTGCATGCTTGGTGTAACCAGGAGAGATAAGAAGAGGAACTCGTGGATCCGAAAAATGACAAGAGTGGAAGACATCATGATCAGAGTTAAATCCCTGAAATGGCAGTGGGCTGGACATACTGCCAGAAGGAAAGATCATCGATGGACAGCCGAAATTTTAGATTGGATTCCAAGGGACAGGAAAAGACCCAGAAGAAGACCACATGGGAGATGGGTGGATGAAATTCGAAAGTATGCAGGGGTGACATGGAGGAGACTAGCACAAGACAGACCGTTGTGGAGGAAACTTGGGGAGACCTTCGTCCAGCAGTGGATTGATAATGGTTGACAATGATGATGATGATATAATTGAATGTTTGTTTGTATGTCTGCTAAACAAATTTACAGTTTTCAACAATTTAGAACCACCAAACTTGGTATATTATCTCATGGTACCCTAACTTAGACTGTAGACGGTGTTTGGAAGGGATCGGAGCCCGGGATCAAGGGGCCCCACACAAAACTTCCATAAAATCTACAGTTTTCAATTTAGAACCACCAAATTTGGAATACTATAGCATTTTACCCTAACTTAGACTGCAGGTTGTTTTTGGAAGGGGTTGGAGCCCTGGGTCAAAGGGCCCCCACACAAAATTTCTGTAAAATATACTTGTATACTATAGTGCCCTAACTAGACCGTAGATGGTTTTGGAAGGAGGGCAGAGCCCTGGGTGGGTCAGAGCCTCGGGTCAAAGGGCCCCACGCAAAATTTCCGTAAAATCGCTCCGACCCCTTCCCAAAACCGTCTAGTCAAAGTTAGGGTGCCAAGAAAAAGTATACCAAATTTGATGGTTCTAAATTGAAAACTAGATTTACGGAAATTTTGCGTGGGGCCCTTGGACCCCGGGCTCCGACTAACACAGGGTTCTGCCCCCCCCCCCCCCCTTCCAAAAACCATCTACGATCTCAGTTAGGGCACTATAGTATACAAGTATATTTTTACGGAAATTTTGTTGGGGGCCCTTTGACCCAGGGCTCCGACCCCTTCCAAAAACAACCTGCGGTCTAAGTTAGGGTACCATGCTATAGTATTCCAAATTTGGTGGTTCTAAATTGAAAACTGTAGATTTTATGGAAGTTTTGTGTGGGGCCCCTTGACTTCGAGCTCTGACCTCTTCCAAAAACCGTCTACAGTCTAATTTAGGGTACCATGAGATAGTATACCAAGTTTGGTGGTTCTAAATTGAAACCTGTAGATTTGTTTAGCAGACGTACAAACATTCAATTCTATTTGTATAAATTTGTTATTTTTTTTCCAAGACCGTTTTTTAGGCATATTATCGCTCAGGGTAGGGTGAGGTGGACGGATCCAATGCTCTCATTCGGGTAAGAGAATACGTACTTTGTGCCCGAGTTTTTCCCAAAATGGCGCCTTTAGAACACGGAGAAATCGTAGGCTTTCAAACCAAATTCAAACGCGTCTAACTATGAAACGGGCGTTTTTAGGTCCGTGAAAATTTACAGATATTTTCCTGTTGATATTAAAACAGGGATTTAATTTTCAGAATTTTAAAAAAGGGCTTTTTTGAGAAAATCGTTGGCAAAGTTGGAGATTTTTCAAAATCGGCTGTTTTTCACGCTGCGGAAACTAGCAGTTTCACTGACACATATAAATTTGCAAATAAAGTGCACATTTGTATGTCTTTAACAAAAAAACGAGTATAGAAAAAAAAATCCATTTGAACCTGTTAAAAAAAATCTTAAAAATTTCAATGTTTTTTAAAAATCTCAAAGTTTACGATTTTTTTAAATTTTAATTATATGATGTGTAAAAAATATTAGCATCAAATATTATTATATGTTATACACACAATGTAATAAAAAATACTAGAACAAAATATATTTTTTAATTCTGCTGCAATGACTCGCTGAAGTTAGGAAAAGTAACCGATTTTTTTTTTTTAGAGAAATCTGAGACCGTGATGGTACGACCCTGCCAGAGTTGAAATGGAATGACTCTCTTGTTACCAGCCAACTAAGTTGAAACATTTTTGAAAGCTAACTAGCTTTGAGCTCCTCACCACCACGTGAAGGGGGGTCAAAACTCCTGAAGGTCTCTCATCGATCCAGCATTATCTTCTAAGGGAAGGAACAAAAGACATGGGCAGTGCATGGTTTATCGTGGCCCAGGTGGAAATAACTACGAACACAATTCCTCACCCCCCCCCCTTTAAAAAAATTGAAATCTTTGAATGTTTTAAATAGATAAAAATCTTTACACCATTATAAGCGCGTAAGTTGTATATGTATTCTACTTGTAAAATCAGTTTATTGGACAGGAAATATACTCAACTTACATTTTATGAATAAGCATGCACGCGTATGCGTTAATTTGTTATTTATTTAGTAGATTAGACAATTGCCATTACGTTTTGGAAAGGAGGTATGCAGAGTTTGGGTAGCGACCAGCGCTATCAACCTAGCAGCGAGGTCAAGAGCATTGCACCCCCCGGTTCGCAGAGGACAAAACTCTCTTGAGCGAATATTCTACTATTACAAAAAACTGAGGTTAATTTTAGCAACTATAACAAAAAGCAACTGCTCTTCTGACAGTAGCCTACAATTAGCAACTCCCAGAAAAACTCGAGGGTGTTTAGCCATCGAAAATTAACTTACAGTATGTGTGCCTACACTCTTTTTTCTTAAAATTATTTCACAACAGTTTTCTACTCTTTCATAGTTTTTTCTTATGCGATGTTAAATATATACGTAAACAAACAAACAACTGCTGTCTTTCGCAACTCAACTTTGTTAGTGGAGCAGCAAGAATTTTCTTTATTTGTTATCCTACCTACCCCCCCCCCCGGCAGTTTTTTAGGCATGTCATCACTCGGGGAAGGGTGCGGTGGACGTATCCAACCAGGGCCAGCTGATCCAATGCTCTCATTCTATCATTCGCGCAAAGAATATCTAACGCTTTGATTCGGGTAAGAGAATACGTACTTTGCGACTGAGATTTTTCCAAAATGGCGCCTTTAGAACACGGGAAATCGTAGGCTTTCAAACCGAATTCAAATGCGTCTAACTCGGAAACGGGCGTTTTCAGGTCCGTGAAAATTTACACAGATATTCTCCTGTTGATAATAAAACAGGAATTTAATTTTCAGAATTAAAAAAAATGGCCTTTTTGAGAAAATCGTTGGCAAAGTTATAGATTTTTCGAAATCGGCTGTTTTTAACGCTGCCGAAACGCGGAAACTAGCAGTTTCACAGACACACAAAAAATTACAAATAAAGTGCACATTTGTATGTCTTTAACGAAAAAAACGAATACAGAAAAAACTCCATCCGAACCTGTTTAAAAAAAACTTAAAAAATTCAATTTTTTATTTAAATCACAAAGTTTACGAATTTTTAAAATTTTAATCATACGATATGCAGCAAATATTAGCACCATATATTATTATATGTTATACACACAATGTAAAAAAAAATACAAGAACACGATATCTTTTTTAACTCGGCTGCAATGACTCGCTGAAGTTAGGAAAAATAACCGTTTTCTAGAGAGCTTGTTTGACGGTGCAAGATTTGAAACCCTCTATCTCGAAGGGAAAATTTTTTCTTGCCGAAAGAAAAAATATGGGTCTCCTTAATTTAGTCAAGGAACACCCCTTAATTTTTTTAGAGAAATCTGAGACCATGATGGTACGACCCGGCCTGAGTTGAAATGGAACCCATCTGGTGATCTTTTTGTAATTTCATCATGATGTTTGTACTTCTGTACTTACAACCAAAAATGAAAAATCTGCACTGGTTGGCATCTGTGTAGAGGTATTGCATGGTAGTACAGTGAGATTAAAGAAGCCGTAATGGAGGAAGGAAGTATAACTGGGGAGATAGCAAAGGCAGAATTATTGAAGCTGAATATTGCCATAAAAATCATGAGGCATAACACTGACAAGACTGTATTATCTTGTTATCAATATAAAGTGAGCAAATACAAAAATTACTTTACACAGAGACAATGGAGCGGAGAAGAAATTGTGTCATTTTCCGTTGTCATTAGTCCAAAATATGACACCCCAGTCTACTAGGAGAAAATGTTTTTCAAAAGTAATTTATTAAATCTTTTTGTTATACTCACACTGGTAAATAGCATCAATATTTATAAGGCATATGTCATTTTCTGACAGTAGCAGGTTTCTTTGGTGCTAAAAGAAAAAAAACATGAATACATAATTAAAAAAAGTTTTGTAAAATCTTTATGCATATACAGTAAGAATGTTTTACGTTTTACTCAATACTGAATTTAATGATAATAAAATATCTTATTATTGGATTATTAATAAACTTCATTCAATCAGCATGCCCAATCATCAGTCTTGAAATAAATTTTCATTTCTATGAAAGTTCAGTTACTTAACAACATAAGTACCAAGCTTTTGTCACACACACACACACACACACACACACACACACACACACACACACACTACATCCATTTATTCATTAACTTTTCTTTCCCACTATTATTTGCATGATGTGTACAGAAATACAGTGCAAAACATCATGGAAAAGCAAATACTTTAAAATAACAACCCAAACAATTTTAAAATTTGTTACTACGTGGTAACTCTCAAAGCACTCGTGTACATGAAGGGAATGTTTTCACAACTCTTATAAGTCCAGTTTTATAACTTCACTGACAAGGCAAACGATATAAGCAGAAACTAGATGCTTGTTTGCTTTGTTTTTAGTGGAAGGTGCCAGAATCAAAATCCACTTTTTGGTCTGTCAGTATGACCACCCACTTTAGAGCATTCATCCTTCTTTAACAAATGCTCTACAGATGGCATACTTTTCTAGCATATCACTCATAATACCATGCCAAAAGCATAATTGACATTTTGTACCTGAAACTAGATTTTTGGGGTCTACAATAAACAAATCAAAATCATAATACCTACAAGGTGGAGAAAATATACTAACGGAACTACACTACTGCTTGTGAAAATTGCAACACGAAGAAAGAATCACACTATTCAAATGAAATTCATATCACAGATTCCTCATTTTACACGAGATAACTCAATACATTTGCAGAGCTATATACAATTTTTACACAATTTTTTTGCTTCAACTCAGTATTGAGTGAAGCCACCTCAAGCAAACAATAATAGCCTCTACAAAGTGTCACATTGAATGGAAAGGGTTTTTAATATCACCCTGGGAAATAGCCTGCCAGGTTGCTTCTATGCAAGACCAGAGTTCATTTGTGGTGACTGGTGGACTAGTAACTTTGATGGGCCAGTAGCTTAGCTACCATATCCCAGACATGTTCAACCAGGGATGTATTTGGCAAACATGAAGATCAGGGAAGAAGTGGTACCTGTAATGCACAGAACAGGTATTGGAAATTCCGGGGCAGATGTGGCCGAGCATTGTGCTGCTGAAATACAGTGCCAGGACAATTTTGAAGTAAGGGTATCACCTCTGCCTCTTTTTTTTTTTTTTTTTTTTTTTTTGACTGAAGGTTTAACGACCACCGTGAGCAACTCAATGGGCTATAAGCAGTCGCCCGTCCCTAATTTAGGGTCACTGGTTCCAGGGAAGGGAGAGAGCCAGTGCCGTAAGACAAACACAACACCCATGCCTCACCAGGATTCGAACCCGGACCCCTTTCAGACGAATGATCAGAGGCCATCGCTTAGACCACTACGCCACCCGGGCGGCACACCTCTGCCTCTAAAACATCCCTGATGTATCACTGGCTGTTGAGGATTCCCTCAATTTATATCAGGCGATATCGTGAAGTGAACCCAATGGCATCCCAAACCATGATGCGCCGGTATGGTGCTGCAAGGTGCCATTCACCACAATGTCTTTAAACATGTGTGCAACCATCATGGTGCATCAAGCTGATTTGTGATTCATCAGAAAACACGACTTGTTGCCAATCAGCACTCCAAAGTCTGTGTTCCTGGCCCTACTGCAGTCTAAGGCGTCTGTGGTAGAGGGTCAAAGGAATGAGCAGCAATGGGTTGCTAGTGACTAATCCTCTTTTAAGCAGATAATATTGAACTGTGCTGGAGGACAAAGTCTGACCTGTGACAGTGTTTCACTGCTGCATTAACACAGTGGATGGCGCTGTGCAATTGGTCACTGCCATGCGGCAACCAATTGCACAGTGCATTTCCTGGATTTATGTGCATCTGAGCCTCGTCTGTTCGCATCACTTACTATACTGCCATTTCGTCCCATATCAGCGGAAACTTTGTGGTAGCAAAATCCATCTTCTTCCATGCCAACAATCCTTTCTCGCTCAAAGTCCGTCAGGTATTCATAATGCAACCTTCTTTGACGACGGAGCATAATGAGGAATAAGAAACACCCTTTCGACTCAATGTCAGCTCTTCAATGATTGCAACACCTCATTTGAGCCAGCTCTTTATATCCAAGATCGGACAACTCAAAGGAAAGAGCATGAGCATTTTCACTGACGTTTTAATCATTTGCACGTCCGAACCTGTTGTACATATCCTGTAAGTTTCAAACTAATACTAGTCGCCCCAGTGGCGCAGTGATCTAAGCGATGGCTTATGACCATTCGTTCAGAAGCAGTCCGAATTCGAATCCTGGTGAGGCATGGATGTTGTGTTTGTCTTACGGCACTGGCTCTCTCCCTTCCCTGGAACCAGTGACCCTAAATTAGGGATGGGCAACTGCTTATAGCCCATTGAGTTGCACACGGTAGTCGTTACACCTCCAATCAAAAAAAAATAATTAATAATACTAGCAGTCCTTCAGGGTGTTGCAATTTTCACAAACGGTAGAGTATCTTTTTTCCTTGGCATACACTCTCTAGACTTTGTTTGTTAATCTAACTAGTCAGCCCTTCTTTGAAGAGTAGTCCTGAAAAACACTCTAGTGACGCTTTTAGTGGCATGGGAAAGTACACGACAAAATCTAGTGGTCAATAACACAAAATCAGAAGTTTTTTTAGGTATACTATGTGGATCCTCACACAGAGATACAGAGAACAGCAAATCAATCCATAGCTATGATTTACAGATTTTGAAAACTTCTTTGATCAAGCTCAAAACTGAAAACTCAGTAGCTTTCTAAAACAAATAAATGGTAACAGTACTAGAAGAATTACAGCATGCTTGTGACGACTTACAACCAATATGCCAGAAAAGTAAGCACAAAGTTGGGCTTGAGGATTCACATTAATAAAAATTAAGCATATGGTACTCAATAACAATCCCAGTTTATTACTGGTCTACAACATATTAAGAGAATTGAGCAGCAACACGTTTAACTGAAATAAAGGATGTGAAGAAAATAGTGGAACACACTTAAGTTTCATAGAAGTTAGATATATTTTGCAAGGAAGCTATCAAACTATGTCTTAAGTTCTTCTTCAGTCAAAGTTTGGATGTCAATCACGTCTCACTCTTTCAATTAAAACCATAAATGGAGCTAAAACCATAAATACACCCTTTGGAATATTCCAAGCAATCGGAATTATGTACTGAATTGCCTGTAGTTTACTGGTCTCCATATAGCATCTCCTCAGAATTGAAAATTACATTGCCCTGGAGAGGGAATCGAACCTGCATCTCGCGAATTCCGGTCCAACATGCCACCCATTACACCACCCAGGACAATGAAGTTTCAAGCAACTAAGGCAAAGCATTCCCATATTTTTCTGAGGAATATTTCTTCCTTAATTCTTAATTTCCGCCTTTGGAATTTTGGAATTCTGGCTGAAGAACTAGACATAGTTCGAAAGCTTCCATGCAAAATATAACTTTTACATAACTTAAATGTGTTCCTCTATTTTCTTCACATCCTCTAAAATATATGGAAGAAAATATGAAAGAGTAGATAAATTCAAATATCTAGAATGTTGGTAAAAAAATAGTGGTAACCTTGATTTAGAAATAAAAACCAGAACTGGTGATTCATGACTAGGAATGGATTCAGGTTACAAATTACCATATATCTTCCAATGATATCTAAAAAAAAAAAAAAGTGATTCATGAGACCAGGAACAGACCCACATAACAAATTACCGGTTCTTCAGATATCATTAGATGATGAATATCCAAAGAACTAATGACTTATAACTGGTATTAAGTAATGATAACTTGATAACTGAAGAACTTGCGCTTTACAACCAGGAAAGGGCACTGGTCATCAGTCACCAGTTCTTCAGTTAATGGATGATGACATCTGAAGAACTAGTCATTCATGAACTGTGTCATGTGATGATAGCTGAAGAACTTGTGATTTATGAACTGTGTCATGTGATGATAACTGGCAACTTATGACCTGTGTTGTGCAATGATAACTAAAAAACTGGTGATTTGTGACCAGGAATAGACCCTGATCTTAAGTTACCAGTTCTTCAGTTATCAGATGATGGTATCTGAAGAACTGGTGGCTTATGAACTGTGTCATGTGATAACTGAAGAACTAGCAGTTTATGACCAGGAATGGACTCAGGTCACAAACTGCCAGTTCTTTTTGTTATAACCACAAAGAAGGAGACTGAAAAACAATATCTAAAACACTGTTAACAGTGACCAATATTGACTTCTTAACTGCCGCGCAAGTAAACAACAATGATTGTATCTGAAAAACTGGCAATTTATTACATGGTCTTAAATCACCAGTTCTTTAGTTATCATCCCACAACACATTGTCAGATTTTCAGTTATCTTCATGCAGACATAGTTCATGAATCACCAGTTCTTCAGATATCAACACATGATAATATCTGAAGAACTTGGGATTCATAATTTATGTCACATGAAGATAACTGAAGAACTGGTGATTCATGAACTATGTCGCATGAAGATACCTGAAGATCTGACAACTTATGGCCTGTGTTGTGGGATGATAACTAAAGAACTGGTGATTTAAGACCATGTAATAAATTGCCAGTTTTTCAGATACAATCATTGTTATTTACTTGCGCTGCAGTTAAGAAGTCCATAACGGTCACTGTTAACAGTGTTGTTGATACTGTTCTTCAGTCTGCT
Organism: Macrothele yani; assembly: GCA_039090855.1. NCBI lineage: Eukaryota > Metazoa > Arthropoda > Arachnida > Araneae > Macrothelidae > Macrothele > Macrothele yani. The sequence continues at coordinate 48,296,546 of CM076990.1, forward strand.
TCTTTGTGGTTATGACAAGGAAATAACTTTAGTTCTATTGATATGGGAGTGTCCAACATGAGTGGTCAATGATGAAAGATTCTTTTTTTCTTTTCATATTACAACCCTTCTTTTAATTTTTCTGTTATGATTTGTAGCTGACAGCTGATCATATTTAGATTCTCAATTCATTGCATGTCCAGCATCTCTTACATGATCCTCCAATTCTGTTTTATTGGACTCGTTATTTATTGCTGATTTGTGTTGCACCAGCTTAGTTTTTAGTCATCTGCCGCATGCAAGTATGTACACAGTTACAACCTGCTGACACAAAATTTCATTTTACTGTATGTCTGTTTTATATCTGAGAAAAAAAACTTTTTTTTTAATTGCAATTGATTCCTGGTGCATATTACTTAATGTTTTGGAGGGATTCAAAAAGTATTCTGAGCTAAGTAATTTTTCTAATGAGTTTTGTTTCTTTTAAAGGATTTTTTTTTAATTGGTTTTCTTTAACAACTCATGAATAACTGATTCAGAGTAATTATTTCATGGAAGGATTACCTTGCTTCTCTTTTGCATAACTTTTCAGGTCTTAAAGAAGTCAGATTTACTTGTTTTGTCTATAAATTGCTTAGCTATGTCTGTCTTTAGATGATATGAGTTATGACTGTATTTATTAGCATTGTGAACTTTTTCACATAGCTAAGTGAGAATTGTTTCTTTTCCAAGTAAAAAGCAACAGGTTAAGAAAATTAATTTTACCATCTTGTTTAACCTCCTGGGTGAAATACAGGAACTCTTTTAAAGAAATGAAAAACATCAAATTTTCTCCTTTCAAACATTTTCTTTATTGTCAATAATGAATAAAACATCATCCATATATCTTGCATTCATTCGAAAGTATGAAGGACTTGCCAAGATTGTTTGCTTCAGGCTTTCTCACACAATAAATTGCCAACATAGGTCATAGTGGTGATCCAATTGCATAACCATATTTTTGCATTAACAATTTTATTTTTGAATTGGGGGAAAGGATTTTTTCATTCAAAAAGAAGTATCTCATAAATACCAGTTGTTTTATTTTTCCTATATCCTGAAACACCACCAAATGTGCTAAGTCTTTGAACAATAAGTCTGATAAATCTATTCATTTCTGCTATAAGTTTTATGGGGAAGCTTGAACCAAAAAATATTGGTCTTTCTGTCATATTTTTTCCTGCATGCAGGATATATGGGTGACATTTTATTCTGTTTTGTCAATAAAAAAAAAAACTTTACCAGAGGAAATTCTGAAGAGTTTCAATTTTTGGATGAATCCTTAAATTTAAGCCTGGAGATAATGAAATTAAATGCTTGAATCTGACAAGTTTTTAAGTAATAAAAAAAAAATTCATTCTGCTCTTATAAAACAGCCTATAAACACCAATAAATTATTAGATTATATAGCATACCATCTAAATTGTGTTAAGATAAATATACTCATGGATCAAGCAGATAAATTTGATTTCACAAGACTTGAACAGATTACACGTGGAATTAAAGGTAACCCTTTCTGAAAATAATCTCCCTGAACCAGTATTCATAAATTGTTTAAAGAAAACAAATACAATAAGAATTCTAAAAATGAAGTAAAATATTAATCAAATTCTATTTTCACTTGAAGAACTTTCATTTCATTAGATTAAATTAAAGTTCTTCAAACGAAAATAGAAGTAAATATATCTAAGTAAACCCTTGAGTATATGTTTTAATTCCTACAAAGGACAACATAAAAAAGCATTGTCCATATATTAAACAAAAAAGAAAATTAAATTTTGCTCCAGCACAGAGTAATAAAACAACACAAAATGTAGTAATGGACTTAATGTACATAGAGACTTGCAGATGATTGAAAACCAGGCTGGCAGAACAAAAAACAGCAATAAACATGTCCAATAAAACAGGACTGGACTGATACTTATATAAGTGACACTTAACATGGAAAAAATTGGGGATCTCAAAAAATTATCATCCATCAATCACAAGTTATAGAAAGAAAATCAAAGGACTTGAAAAGAAATGGAATCAATCATCAGTGACTGCTTAGGTTGAACACACATGTCAATGAAATCAAATTTTTTCCTATCTGTAACCAAAAAATAAGGAAGACAGAAAAAACTGTTAACAATGACCACTATGGACTGACTATCAGTCTAACTACCACAAAAGTAAAAAACAAAGAATCCTCGATGAAGAAATGGTATCAAATTTTAAAAATTTGCCTAAATTAAAATTTAAATATTCTAGTAGGAACCAATATTAGAGCTTTGTGCAACTATTAATGATAAAGTTTGTTTTGTTCTTGAAAATAAAAAAAAGTACTGGAAAAATGAAAAAGTACAGCAGATTTTACACAAAAATTACTCATAAATTTTTAATCAATAGTAACTGAAAGAAAAGTATCTGAAATGACTTACAAGGTTTGAAGGGAACTTTTTTGTAGTCACAAAACTCAACTTAAAATTTGTACAAACTAAAGCACCGGATATTCCCCTATTCAGCTCACTCAAAGTGTTAAATTTCAACACATTTTCAGCTTTGACAATTACCACTTCCCCTGGAAGCAATGATGGCATCAAACTTGGTGTGGGTATCTCTTCATAGTCACTCTGAATATTAAAAAAAATAAAAACAGGAAAAGAAATAAATTAGAAGTCATGAAGCTACAGAACTACATGCAGTACCACAAAGAATAATGAAAAAAAAAAGCATAAGCATATTTCAGGAAAAAAATTCACATCATTAGATACACTATGAATCAATATGCAATTCAAAAATGGATGATACTGATACAGATGTCTTTCCCAAAAAAAAAAAAAAACAGAATTAGAAAAAAATTCTAAAAAGCTAAGTTCAACATTATGTGAATATTACTAACCACAGAAATAATTTTTAAGCAGGTTTACAAACAACCAAGTAATATATACATCATCATCAACATTGTCAACCATTATCAATCCACTGCTGGACGAAGGTCTCCCCAAGTTTCCTCCACAACGGTCTGTCTTGTGCCAGTCTCCTCCATGTCACTCCCACATACTTTCGAATTTCATCCACCCATCTCCCATGTGGTCTTCTTCTGGGACTTTTCCAGTCCCTCGGAATCCAGTCTAAAATTTCGGCTGTCCATCGATGGTCTGTCCTCCTGGCAGTATGTCCAGCCCATTGACATTTCAGGGATTTTACTCTGATCATGATGTCTTCCACTCTTGTCATTTTTCGGATCCACGAGTTCCTCTTCTTATCTCTCCTGGTTACACCAAGCATGCACCTCTCCATGCTGCTTTAAGTTGTGTGCAGCCTTTGTATGTCTCTTTTAGTTAAAGTCCACGTCTCTGCACCATACGTAAGCACTGGAAGGATGCATTGATCAAACACTTTTCTTTTAAGACATAATGGCATATTGCTCTTGAAAATTATGCTGTTTCTTCCAAAAGCTCTCCAGGCAAGTTTTGTACGCCGATTAATTTCTTCATCAATGTGACCCTCACTTGATATCTGCTGTCCAAGATAAACGTATGTGTCTGTAATCTCCAGCTTTTCTCCATCAATCGATAAATCTTCATTTCTTGTAAAAGCATTGAACATCACTTTTGTCTTCTAAAAGTTCATTTTTAATCCCACTTCTTTACTCTTGTCAGCAAGTTCCTGGATCATATCCTGCAGCTCTGATGTGGTAGTTGCAAAAATGACTACGTCATCAGCAACACGAAGGTGGGTTAGATAATTTCCATTAATCTTTATCCCTTTGTTTTCCCAGTTCAGTGATTGAAAGACATTTTCCAATGTGGCATTAAAGAGCTTCGGAGATATGGTGTCACCTTGTCTCACTCCCTTTCCAATTTTTATGTGTGTTGTATTTTCAAACAGCCGAATCTTTGCACTTGCATTTTCATAGATGCTATTAATAATATTAATGTATGCATCTTCAATACCGCAGGATTTCAGAGCCATTGTAACTGCTGATGGTTTCACCGAATCAAAGGCTTTTTCATAATCGATAAAAGCCATGCACAATGGAAGTTCATATTCCCTCGCTCTTTCCATTAGTTCTCTCAGTACATGGATATGATCTATTGTGCTGCAGCCACTCCTGAATCCAGCTTGTTCTCTCGGTTGAGCCATGTCAAGTGTTACCTTCAAACAGTGTGAAAGAACTTTAGTGAATATTTTATAAACCACTGATAAGAGGCTGATAGGTCTGTAGTTCCTGAGATCCTCAATGTCACATTTTTTATGTAGCAAGATCATTGTAGCGTTGTTCCAATCCTCAGGAATCTTCCCTTCATTGAGCCATCGAGTGAAAATTTGGGCGAGTACTGTTTCGATTTCTCCACTTGCTTCTTGTATGATGTCTACATTAATTCCATCTTCTCCTGGAGCTTTTCCCCGCTTCATGTTCTTGATTGCATGTGCAACTTCTGCTGGGAGGACTGGAAGAACTCTGGTACCTTTCATGATGTCTGGAGTACTTGTATCATCCCTTTCATATAATTTGGAGTAGAAATATTTCACTCTTGTCAAGATTTCGCCTCTATTTCTTGTTATAGAACCATCTTCTTTTCTCAGTGCCATAATCTGTTTTCTTCCCTTACTGAGATGTCCCTTTGCTATCTTTAGGCTTTGGTTGTTTTCAACTGCTTTCCTCACTAGTTCACAGTTAAATTTCCTTACGTCTTCAGTTATACTATTTCGTACTATTTTGCATAGCTCTATATATTCCACTTTGGAAGTCACATCTTCTTTAGTTGTCCTCATCTCTCTTCTCTTTTGCATCAACATTTTGGTTTTTCCTGATAATTTGTTCACATGCAACTTGTTCTTAGACCCAGCTAATTTTGTTGCTGTTTCCATAAGAGCTTTGGTTACTTTTCTGTTAACTTCAGAAATATCCACTTCTTCCAATGTTAGGCCTTCTAAAGCAGAGAATCTGTTCTTCAGTTCCAACTTGAAAGTATTATGGTGTTTTTTAAGTTTGGTTATGTCAATACATTTTGTTTGTCTTATGAGCTTGCCACGTTCAAGTTTAGTGTTGAGGTGCATCTTACATCTTTTCAACATTTAGCCCATTTTGTAAAGCTATCTCACTTTGATTTTTTAAGTAGATTTATAATGACAAAGGCAAGTAAGGAACTATCTGCTAGCAAATTAGAGAAGCTATTCAGCCCTTTCCTGCATCCCACTGCGCATCTCCATTACACCTGTATTTTCCCTGCTAGCTCTACAGTTAGAATCCACTACCACTATAATCATTTTAGTGAAAAAACAGAACAAAAAAAGGAAATAAACAAATGAATGTCTCAGGCACGGGCAGCACAAAATTCACAAGAAAAACTGAAAAAAAAATCAAGTAAAGATACCAAAGAGATTCTGCTTAGTTTCATTCAGTTTTCAAACACATCAAGTAATTAAATTGAGAATTTATTTCACTTAAATTCATTCACTCTTAATCCAATGGAATTAAATTCATTTCAATGGCAAAATGATTACTGTAGGTAGACAGCCAGCCTGCTATAAAACAATGAAACAGATTACAATGTTTATACTAGCTTTGACACAGAAATTTAAGAGTTGTGTAGTCACACCATATTTTTTTTCTTTTTTCATGGTAAATTTTAATTTTAATACAACAAAAATGGCACAACTTATTTTTTTTAAAAACTCATATGAAATCAACCACAAAATAAAGGTAAGAACATCAAAATCAAAGTTTAGATAATGTGAAAATTAGGACACAATTTGGATGTAAAAATAAGAAAATTTATTTTACTGAAAAATGTATACCAAGTTAATTAAAATGTTACATAACATCTCCTACAGAAAAAAGTATGATACAAAACCTGTCTCACAGGGGTTTTTTTTATACCTACTTAAGATACAAACGTAGAAATAACTTCAGATACACAGTGAGTGATCACTGAATTATGACCACCACCTAATACTTCATACGTCCTCCTTTCATCCTCAGTACAACAGCTATATGGCGTAGCATCGATTCTACAAGATACCAAAAGCAGTTGGGAGTTATGGCCAACCAAGCTGTGTGTAAAGCAGCCTTCAATGCAGGTATGGGAGTGATTGATGTATCCAGTCACCTGATATGCCGTTCCATGGTGTCCCACAAGTGCTCTATAGGACTGATATCGGGGAAGTTCGGAGGCCAATTGATATGCTTGAAGTCTGAACAGTGTTCCTCAAGCCATTCCTTCACAATGGTGGACCCATGGCCAGAGTAGCAGAATGTAAAGGTGCGTAGATAGTTTCCAAATTATTAGTTTTGCATGTAGATTAAAAAAATGTTATTTACTGTAATTAAAGCACTTACTCAAGGCTTTACTCAGATTAATATCCTTAATTCTGTTTTGACTTGAAGAACATTCAATTATTTTTTCACATCTTCCGAGTTATTTTGCTTTTACAGACGTTTCTGGCCTCTAGATTTTATCAAGGCTTGTTCTCAATGTATAGAAACTATATCAAAAGTTTTGTTTACACAGAAAGAATTGAAATTTTAAAGCCAGATTCTTCTTGCAGCTGCCAGTTATCAAATTAAAATCTTCTTATGTACTTTGTAAGACTACTATGTTTCAATTAAGTTGTTGAAAATGTTAAAATTCATACATGAGGCCGACGAAGAAGAAAAAAAAGCTGAACTTTATAACTCGATAAAAAATCAAAATGCGCAACAAGAATGCAGACTACTTTCAGTTTGTCTTTTGTTGACCGCAGCTCCACAGCATCCATCGCTTAATTTTTCTTTCTGTTGGTATCCTTCTCTCCCCATTTCTTTATTGTCTAACCGTCATGCTGAAAGAATTTTCACTCTGAAGACCATGAGTGCATGATATCAAAGTTTTAACTATTTTAGACAAATAGTGCAACTTTAGGTAAATATTTTTGACTGAACACCATGCACCAGTTCTTACAAATTTTCCAACTTCATCAATTCCATTTTCGGAAATTTTCCCCTCCTTCATCATGCTTAAATTCAAACACTTATGGGGGAAATAACAGTTAACAACAACACAGGAGAGTGGAAACTGAGCGAGGAATAAAAAAAATTGCGGTTACGGGAGAAATCCTCACTCCGCTCGACTTCCATTTTTGACCCCCCCCCTCTTCAATTTGAGATACAAATATTTATGGAATAAAATGATATTTCAGAACAATACTGGGCATAAGGAATCGCGAGAAAAACAAAATTACGATTACGGCAAAAACTTCACTCCGTCAATCTTACGTTTTGAATTCTGTCCTCCACCGTTGCCACCAAAAATTTTTGTTCAGTTGTGCATCAATCTCAAGAATAACTCAAATGACGACAGAATTTCTCGAATTCGAGGGAAGAATCTCGTGCCTGAAGTAAAGTTACGGGAAAATTTTCACGTCATCAAACTTCCAATCTCACAGATTGTTGCTTACAGTTTCAAGCTGAAACACAAACATTTATGCAATAAAATTATATTTAACAACAATGCTAGACAAAGGCAACGTCGCGAGAAAGAAATTACGATTACGGGGGAAATTTTCACTCCGTTCAACTTCCGTTTTGGAGAGTTCTGAGTCACGAAATACCGCCTGAAGACAGAAAACGACCCCAGTCCACCCACCCCCCAAAAAATCTCTTCAGTTTTGCACCGATCTGGATAATGACCCAAATGATGACCAAAAAAGCGGAATTCTACGAAAGAATCTCATGCATGCATTTATAATTTTTGAAGGTTCATTAATGGAACTGTTTTTCTGGATATAAAAATTTTCTTTAATTAGTCAAAGATTTAGCTTTTATGAGGTTCATAGTCCAATATTTTGCCATAAAGATGTCCATTTCACACATATTGCTGCACAATCAGTTGTAATGTACTTATTTTGTCCTCATTAGAATCTGCAGTGTTCTAATAATTATTTATTGTTTTATTAATTTTTCTTTAATTATCTTATTCTGTTTTTACCGTGGTTCGCGCTTCGCGGGCTTGCAGCAAGTTTTCAGTTTCAATGGTTGTGTACGCAAATACGTTTTATTTTTATACAACTCTGCCTGTGGCTCAGCGCATTATCATCTTGCAAGACACTGTTGCCATTCGGGAAAAAGTGGAACATTTCTGAGTGTACAGAGTTAGCAAGTAATTCACGATAGTGGGCACTAGTCATATGTGGTTCCACATGAACCAGAGGTACAAGTTCCAGCCAGGTAAACATACAACTACCTCTATTGGCTTGCACTGTGGAGACCATGCAGGATGGATCCAGTACCTCAGGTTGTTTGAACCAAATATCTATCTATATATCCAGACAAAGACGATCAGGGAGATTGTTAAAATTATGTTGATGATGATGTATTACAGCTAGGGTACTATTTTTTTAGGACTACACTGTCTCAGTCTGATAAATCCTTTAATTTACCGATCACACTTTGAGGTGGAATACCCTAAATGTGTTTTGTTTAGACCACAGTCCTTCACTTTTTCAGCAAATTACTTATCTTGTGCTGACCGATTTTCTGCCACAGGCTTTCAGCTGTCACATGTCATCATCAACGCAACCAACCATCAACAGAAGTTCCAGGCACTATATTGTAACTTCTGACTTCTAAAGTACCGTATTTTCTGGCATATAGTCTGCGGCAGGTAATAATCCACAGACGGTAAAATTCAGCACGAGAGAAAAAAATGTCGGCATATAATCCACAGACAAAATTCATAGTAAAAGTTTAAAAAAAGTTCCATAATCCACAATTTTGTCTAAATGTAGTAGCCATAATATGTATATATATATATATATATATATATATATGCGCACACACACTTTCTTTCCATTTAATAAGTTTAAAAAAATATAAAATTGTCGATTTTTTGAAAATTTTAAAAAGTTACTGTTACAATAACCCGCAATTTTCAAATGGTTGCGATATATATTTTTAATTTCTGTGAAATCATACTGTAACTCTGAGTAATGCTTAAATTAAATCAACAACTGAAACACTGGATTTCAGACTGTAAATAATTTGTGATGGTGTCAAAGTTCTCCCTTCAGTCTTGGAGCTGTAGCAGATGTGCCTGTGGCTTTGAAGTAGAGAAAAATAAACAAGTGGGAGTGGGGTTGGTACCTCGGGGAGAGTGGGGGGTGGGGTGGAGTGATGTTACAAAGGTCACGGTCAGAGCAGCCTGCAGCAATCCAATGTTCTATGGAATGCAAACGACACTCCCCTGTTAAGGGGCAATGCACTTTGCCACAGGCAATGTTTTCTCCCCTAACTTTTACAAAGCAGCAATCCCTTCGCAGAGAGGAAATGTCTACAAACACACAGACATTTTTCTCAAAGCCAGGGGGGGGGATATGTTGATGCAGTGACACAGTGCATGCATTATGCGTTGAACACGTGGCATTCTTAAAACTTTGACGTGATACAGATTTCTCTCATTATATGGCATGGTATGAAAAGCAAAACTGCTACATTTTTTTAAGTTTAGGGGGGAGGGGGCTTTGTACTATTCGTACTGTCGTATAATCCACAGTGGCTTGAATTTTAACTTTTAGGAACAGATAATCAGCAGATTATGTGCCGGAAAATACTGTACTTTTTTTCCATTTTTAGCAAAAACTTAAGATTTCTAAGGATCCCACAAAAAAAAAAAAAGCACTTCTTTAAGGGCTTTTAAGGGTTTGTAAGGACCATGAGAACCCTGTACTAGAAGCAGCTTTGTTAAGTTTGTAGTTTTCCCCCACAACAAATTCGGTCATCCAGTATGTACATTGTTCCCAGTTTAGTACACATGTACAGATCACTCACCCAGCTTTGATTTTTCCAGCCAGTTATTTTAATCCTCAGATGGTTTCCTACCATATACACCAACTTCTGAAAAATCTGAAGAGGTGTCCAAATTCAAAAAGCAGCTAGCGTTTCCACTGCTGAAATTTTAAGTGTTCAAATATCGGTATTAGCCTGTTATTTATTGCATTTCACTGAAAAGCATATGTTAGGATGTATCTTGTAAAATATCTTATAGTGGATAAATTGAATGATATAATGAGGAAATGTTAATGTAATTTATTATACAAAATTTTAAACTAGGACTTAACCTTCTGAAAGGAATTTATTGGCATTTAATGCCTGAGCATGCTTTTGTCTGGAACCACTGTGAACAACTCGATGGGCTATAAGTAGTCATCCATCCCTAATTTAGGGTCACTGGTTCTAGGGAAAAGAGAGCCAGTGCTGTAAGTTAAGCACTCTATTCATGCCTCACCCAGGATTCGAACCTGGACCCATCTCAGATGAATGATTAGAAGACAGTGCTTAGACCACTGGGGAAAGTTTGAGCATGCTTCCTTTGCTGTATATTGACACATTGTATGAATATTAATCAAGAGTAATATGTGGCAGAGTGGTCAGAGGCATGGGCTTCTGGCTAGTTGTTATACCCCATGCCAGGAGGCTCTAGTCTCAGATCAGACATGGATGTGCACTTGTCTTGTGGCACTCGCTGTCTTCCTTCCCTAGCACCAGTGGCCCTAAATTAGGGAGAATTGATTGCTTATAGCCCTGAGAGTTGTTAATGACAGTCACTAACCTCTCTCCTCAAAAAGAAAATGATCTTAACAGGTATTAAATCACTTACTCAAGGCTTTACCCGGATATATTTATTTGGTTCTAGTTCCAGTTAAAGAAATTTTCATTTAATCTTCCTTCCCTCTGAGTTCCTTTGGGTTTTTTCTACAGACGTTTCTGGCCTCTTGATTTTAGTCAAGGCCTGTTCTCAATGTATAGAAGGATTATCAAAAGTTTTGTTTACTCCTGAAGAAGTTATTCTTCAGGAGTAAACAAAACTTTTGATAATCCTTCTATACATTGAGAACAGACCTTGCCTGAAATCAAGAGGTCTAAAACATTTGTAAAAAAACAAAGGAACTTAGAAGGAAGGAAGATTAAATGAAAATGTCTTCAACTGGAACTAGAACCAAAGAAAAAGATTGTTACTCACCACTGTCAGTTTCAAGAGAGAAAATATCTTCCTCTCTCAATATCCCATCCAGTCAATACAATTTCAAAGCACCTTCTGCAGATGCCTTTAACACATTGGTCCCTCTGAGTAGACATTCTAATAAAGACACCCAACACTGAAAGTGATGTTTTCAGCTGACCACAAGCAACCAGTCATTTTTTCCCCAAATAAGAGGAATAGCTTTCACATCTAATGCTTCATTAAACAAGCTGAGGCACCTCTTTACACCCAAAGACACACATCCCCCCACCTAGTGGTGCAGTCCTGAAAAAATAAGTGACCTGGCACCCGGATCCCAACCCAAGCGTTACAGACTCCAGCAGGTATTGGGATGGGGGGGGGCAACCTACATATACAGTAAAACCTCGAGAATCCGGCATCCAGAAAACCGGCAACTTCAGAAATCCGGCACTTTTCTGATTTTGTCTTCGTGTGAGAATATCCGATGTTTCACCAATAATGAAGAAAATCTCCTGATGTACCATCTCAACAGCACATCGCGAGATCATCCAATCTCAGCGTGCTAATTGCCGATAGCAGCCTATGTGTAACATCAGGAGGTTTCTCTTTCATCATCTAGTTAGGCCACACTGAAGTGACGTGTACCAATGAGGTGGCGAATCGGTGTGCACATTTGAAATATGTGTCGAACATGTGATGATGATCCAAGCTCGGCGGTGACAGTATGTGAATTCAATTGTATAATGACATCTAAATGAGCCTCATGGCGCATCGCCTTTACGATGTACCATCAGTCGAAAAACCGTAACAGCGACATAAAATTCGCATCAGGTTTTCGCGATGTATCGATACATTGCCCAGACCTAGCGGTTGTTCTGGCTTTCTTAAAGTTTTTGCCTAACCGTTCACTAAATTCAGTTTTTTTTTTTTTTTTTTGACAGAGTTTTATAATAAATAGTACAAAAAGGTAATCACCAAAATTTTCACAAGAACAGGTTTTTTTTTTTTTGCAAATTGTGAAGAATGTGATCGGCAGCGCAACCCCTGCATATTTATAAGGTGTAGACTTGCAAATTGTTGTTAAAGTGAACTGTTATGTTTGAGTACGTGCTTTACGTAACCCCCAGTACACAATTTTTGGATAGCTTCAGAAATCTGGAATTTTCATAAATCCTGCACTAGTCCGGTCCCGTCGATGCTGGATTTTCGAGGTTTTACTGTATATAGTCTGGTACCCACTTCACTGGCTATTTCTGAGATGGTTTCAGTAAACAAAAGATCTATCAATTTGTGCCTAGCTATCATGACAAAATAAAGAGAGAGAAGAAGAAGAAAGAGAAAAAAACTTGGTTAAAATCATTTGTGTTGAAAAAAATGCCAAATTCTTGATGGGCAACGATTGAATAAATACTGTAAAATTAAAAAAAGTCTGATTCAATTAGGTAAAAAATAAAAAAATCCTCCAAATACGTGGCCGTCAGTAAATAAATAAATACATCGCTCTTTCCATGTTCCAGAAACACATAGCAACCGAAAAAAAAAATTCCGCCGCCGCCGTGGAATTGAACCACAGAACTCTTGATAACTAGCCGAGCGCATTAACTTTACACATAGCACCATGGATTGTTGGCCACTGTTGTGTAAAGTTAATGCACTCGGTTAGTTATCGAGAGTTCCATGGTTCATTTCCACAGCGGCGGCTGAAAAACAATTTTTCGGCTGCTATGTGTTTCTGGAACTTGGAAAGAGCGATTAATTTATTTATTTAGGTAAAAAATAGCTTGGCACCAGGCCTTAACTGCACCCTTGGATCCGCTTTTTTTTTTTTTTTACTAACGACGAAGCAAAGGAGAGCTTGGATTGCTTTAAATAATTAGCAAGATACGTTACAAAAAAACATTCTTTACTGCACTTTCTCACCATTCTGTTGCAACATAATCTTGTTTGTTAAGAAATCATTTGGCAGCCATACAAGATTTCCAAAAAAGTTACTCAATTTTCGACAGCAACCTGATTCTTCAGCTCCATTTTGACTTTTCTGGTTTAATTTCCCACATGTGAAAATAAATATTTAAAAATGGAATCAGTGCACATCACAACACAAATTTTGAAGAGTGCTGGAGCCAATGAGTACCCCTGTAGTCACCCTAAAGTCAATGCTTATGTTTCCTACCATAATGTTTTTTCTCAACATTATGTTTTTAATCGAAATCAACGGTTACCTTTGAATATTTCCATATTACAAAAAATGTCACACTACTATAAACTACATACTTAACAATATATAATCAAGGAAAAAAAGAGAAGAGGGGAAATAGCTTTCACAGAAGCCTCACTTATTATTGCTTCCAAAAAACATACATGCCACTATGGTATGCCAAAATCTCAGAACACACATAATAGACAGGTAATTTTCACGCAAACACACCCAATCCCTAATGCATACTAACTTATCTACCTCCACGAAGCTTTCAACTGAATTACCTTCGTGTTTCAAAACAGAACTTGAACTAATGTTCGTATCTAGGTCTTAATTCAAAGCAATCACTCTTGATATAAAAGACCATTGTCTGAATAAAAGGTCGGTTCAGAAGATATATATTTGTTTAAAAACTCTGCATTTGAGGTGTGGATATATCTACACATAAATTAGATGTGACATTTCTCATTAACTAATTACTGTAATTCAATGTATATTAATCGCCTGAATTAACAAAACCTTAAAACACAAATGAGCCCGCACAATTAAAACATTCCACAAGTCACGACTAACCTTGTCTTTACATTGTTTCTCCTCTACTGAATAATCACACACTGAGTTCTCATTGGCATCGCCTGACAAATCCACATAGGACGTAAATGTTTTAACAGAGTTAGATCTAGTTTTGAAATTAAGCCAATTAGCAGACATAGTTCTCATATATTAAGCTCCCAAAAGAGCATGGCGATAATCTGAAGAAATCCCTACTTCCATATAAGTCTTGGGTGGACAGACAAAACATAAATCACGCATAAGTGACATTAGTTCATTATGAATAAGCAACAATCCAGTACTTGGCACACATGATCAGCCAAACTCTGTTTACGCCCTCAGCCGTGGCCTACAGACATAAACATGGCCAGAGAGTAGAGTTGCCAGTTTCCAGCACTGTACCCGCCAAAATTTGGAATGTAACCACCTCGAAATTAGCCAAGAAAAAGTTTTTTCCGAGGAGGACGTGTCGGCATATTTTTTTTTTTTTTTTTTTTGATTGGAAGTTTAACGCCCACCGTGAGCATTTCAACATTTTATTGACAAAAGGCATGATACAGCTCGTCAAACTGGACAAGGAAAGAATACAGAGAAAAATATGAATGATACGCGAAAATAATATATACATGAATAAGGGGCATAGCCACCCAAAAGTATAAATACAAAATGCTAAAAACCCACAATGGGGACAGACCTGTGACACTGAACACACGCAAAAGACTGTAGGTCAATGACCTGTGATACAATACATAGAGCTGGAAAATACATTAAAAATACAGGATGCACAATAAATAAACAGTGAAGATAAAGTTTCGAACTCAGCACTACATAGGAGCACAGTGCATAGAACATGAGTGGTGCACACTGACATATCAGAAGATAACAAAACAGTTCAGAAACCACTTAATATACAATGCTAAGAAAAACAAGAAAAGTGAAGAGCAAGTAACATACTATACATATTTACATGCAGAATCACAGCCCGCTGGAGCAGAACAAAAATAAGTAAAATAACTCAGTAAGCAAGGTACTAGTAAGGTGAAGAGAACAGCCAAACACCAAAACAAAGACAATCCAAAAGAGGACACAATCAAGTCACCAGGAGGATGGCAGAACCATGAATAGAAAACCACCCGGTGCGCTGGGCCCAGGTGTTCTGAAAGGTGTCGATTGTGTGTGCAGAAGTTGCAGCTGTGAGTTCCAACCGGAGGCGCACCACAAGCCGGCCCCGAAAGCTAGCTCGCAGCCGCCCACCGGCCGACAGAAGGGATGGAAGTTCAGGAGAATTCCTGAGAGATTGATGAAATGAGTGAATCACTTGCTTGGTAAGCACGAAAAGAAAGCAGCAGGCATCCGGAAGGCGGGTGGGCGGATGTTTTGTGAGAAACAGCCACGGATATGCTTGAAACGGCAAGTCCTTGGACCAAATTATGTCAGCTAACCGGAAAACAGTATGAAGAAGTGGCAGCAAGATAGGGCAGTGGCAGTACATATGAGCGATGTCTCCGTCAACGCCACAGAAAGGACAGAGGGGAGAAGAGATAAGAGACATGCGATAGAGAAGATGGGGGACAGGGAGCCGGCGATGAAGGAACCGCCAGTGGGTGTTACGTTCTACTAGCGGAGAAGAAAGGGGAGAAGAAGAAGCAGACCAAACGGCCAGGGAGGAGGAAGGAGAAACCCCGGAAATGGAAAGGGGGGACTCAGAGGGAGCTCGAAGGAGACGGTACAGGGCAGCTGTAGTAAAAGAAAGGACAAGGGCGACAGAGGCACGAAAAGGAAGAAAGAAAGGGAGAAGGAGGCTGGAGCCGGGGACGACGAGGAGGCCGTTGTCAGAAACAAGAGAAGGATAGAGAAGCTGAAGAGAGAAACGGAGAAGGGCATAGTCGTCTTCGAGGGAAAAAGTTGGGGTGGAAAAGAGTAAGTCGAGGGGTTTCCAGGAAAAATCGGGATTAATGAGGTCCTGCACGGTTAGGATGCCGGCACGGAACCATGAGAAAAAAAGAAAGAAAGGTTGATTGGGGGGGTGAACCAGGGTAGAGAAAAAGAGTGGTTCTGCAAGGAGATCTAGGGTGGTGGTAGGAGGAGAGCGAGAGAGAGGGAGGGAACGGAAAATCGCTAGAGCCTCAGATAAAATAGTAGGAAAGTTTGAAGAGGGAATAGTAAAGTAGTCCATCCTGAGGAAAAGAAGAAAAGTGAAGGATGGATCGCGAAGAGAAAGAATAACGTCAAGAGAAAGTGTAAGAGAAGGAGAAGGCGAAGTGACGAGACGAAGGAAGGAGGCGATGCGGTATGCACGATAGTAAAAGTGAACATCTATAAGATTAATGCCCCCATGCTTGACAGGGAGATATAGCGTCGGAGCGGCTGACCAGTGCTTGGAGGCCCAGATTACTGAAGTAAAGATGCTGTTGAATTCCGTCAGGCGGGTTGACAAGAAGACGGTGGAGGTCCAGGAATAGGTGCAGAGGGAAAGTAAGTATCGTCAAACAATGTGAGCTCGCTGACAGTAAGAAGTAATGGGAATCGCAAATCTCCAAAACGCTGCTTGATGACGTAACCTAGACTGCAAACTGGTCCATGTCAATAGGCCCGCAGTATAGGGGTGACCGATATATTCAATGGGCTATAAGTAGTCGTCCCTAATTTAGGGTCAATGGTTCCAGGGAAGGGAGAGAGCCAGTGCCGTAAGACAAACACAACATCCATGCCTCACCGGGATTCGAACCCGGACCCCGTTCGGGCGAATGATCAGAGGCCATCGCTTAGACCACTGCGCCACCGGGGCGGCGTCGGCATATTTTCGCTCACATTACTATTATTGACTAAAGCTGATAGAAAGATTTTGTATAATTTGAAAAATTTCTCAGCTGGCACTCTATACACAGACAAGAACACTAACATGTCAGCGCCGCCCCGGTGGCGCAGTGGTCTAAGGCGCTGGCCTAAGATCATTCGTCCGTAAGGGGTCCGGGTTCGAATCCCGGTGAGGCATGGATGTTGTGTTTGTCTTACGGCACTGGCTCTCTCCCTTCCCTGGAACCAGTGACCCTAAATTAGGGACGGGCGACTGCTTATAGCCCATTTGAGTTGCTCACGGTGGTCGTTAAACCTCCAATCAAAAAAAACAAAACATGTCAGTGTCAAGTAGAGATCGATGGCTTCTGATCATTCGTCTGAGATGGATCAGGGTTCGAATCCCGGTGAGGCAGGGATATTATGTCTGTCTTACGACGTAATATCCCTGCCTCTATACACAGACAAGAACACTAACATGTCAGCGCCGCCCCGGTGGCGCAGTGGTCTAAGGCGCTGGCCTAAGATCATTCGTCCGTAAGGGGTCCGGGTTCGAATCCCGGTGAGGCATGGATGTTGTGTTTGTCTTACGGCACTGGCTCTCTCCCTTCTCTGGAACCAGTGGCCCTAAATTAGGGACGGGCGACTATTTATAGCCCTATGGGTTGCTCCCGGTGGGCGTTAAACCTCCAAATAAAAAAGTAGAGATATGTCGTTCGCGAACGATTCGTTCCAAAAGAACGAATCAGCAATCTGAGTCGTTGGTGAACGAATCTTTCCTGAAAAGAATGGATTCCGCAAAAGAGTCGATTTTTTTTCTTTTTTTTTTTTTTGATTGGAGGTTTAACGACCACCGTGAGCAACTCAATGGGCTATAAGCAGTCGCCCGTCCCTAATTTAGGGCCACTGGTTCCAGGGAAGGGAAAGAGCCAGTGCCGTAAGACAAACACAACATCCATGCCTCACCGGGATTCGAACCCGGACCCCTAACGGACGAATGATCAGAGGCCATCGCTTAGACCACTGCGCCACCGGGGCGGCAAAGAGTCGATTACCTGACTGAATGAGTCGGACCAAAGACCTTTGCTCAGAACTACTCAAAGCCAATGTCTCTGAAACTACGCTTTACTTGTCATCAAAACTTTTTTTTTTTTTATTGGAGGTTTAACGACCACCGTGAGCAACTCAATGGGCTATAAGCAGTCGCCCGTCCCTAATTTAGGGTCACTGGTTCCAGGGAAGGGAGAGAGCTAGTGCCGTAAGACAAACACAACATCCATGCCTCACCGGGATTCGAACCCGGACCCCTTACGGACGAATGATCAGAGGCCAACGCCTTAGACCACTGCGCCACCGGGGCGGCCATCAAAACTTCACCAGATGTCTCGGTGAGGTTCATGTTTTAGTCTAAAATCTTACCTTATTGAAAAGTGTACAAATGCAACAAATTACTTAAACGTTTCGAAACGAACTTACAAGAGTCCCGAGGAGAATAAATATTTCCATAAGAATTAAAATCAAATTTAAACTTAAAAATCGTCCATTAAACCGGAAACTGTCAACGAACGAAAGGATCCGACTCAGAAGTGTTTTTGTAGATAGAAATCGTTCTATAAACCGGAAGAATCCCTGACCGAAACCATGGCTTTCTGAAACGAACCAAGGGATCAATCTGATAATCGATTACGAACAACTGTCCCTGCTCCGAGACAGATTTGCCAGATCAGGCCTTTTAAGGCCTCCGAGGCCTTTTTCTGAGCAGCCAGGTCTCTTTTTTTCTTAACAAAAGGCCTCGCCTTTTTTTTTTTTTATGTTGTGGCCTTTTTCTTTACCTGTGAAGTGGGCTATTGTAACTTTAGTTTTGCCGAAGATTTCTTGACATCTTGGCATTTTTCAAATTGTAAGAATTTTACCTAAGATTTTTTTTTTTTTTTTTTTTGATTGGAGGTTTAACGACCACCGTGAGCAACTCAATGGGCTATAAGCAGTCGCCCGTCCCTAATTTAGGGTCACTGGTTCCAGGGAAGGGAGAGAGCCAGTGCCGTAAGACAAACACAACATCCATGCCTCACCGGGATTCGAACCCGGACCCCGTTCGGACGAATGATCAGAGGCCATCGCTTAGACCACTGCGCCACCGGGGCGACTTTACCTAAGATGCTAGGTGATGTTAGTGTGGCGCGATTGCTTTTTCCTAGAGCAAGAACTCTTTAAACCAAAACTGAATGGACGAAGCACTAAGATAATTGAAAGGCGGACGGAGACATAGTGTTTATAAACCTATGGTTTAAACTTCTCATTTCTGGGTGGGAACGGGAAGTTGAGTAAGGGAAGTTTTCAAAACCGGAAGTTGAGTAAGTTTCTGTAAGATTTATTATTATTTATGTATTTAACCACAATGGTGTCTAGCGCTCTCAGTAAGTTTGCTATATTTTGTTTTTATGTATAACCTTTAAGAGAAGAAAACACATTCGTAATAAACTGTATGAAGAGTAAACAAACTTTAATTTTATGAGTATGAGTACTTTAAATAAAGATAGGAAGGCCGCCCCGGTGGCGCAGTGGTCTAAGGCGCTGGCCTCTGATCATTCGTCCGTAAGGGGTCCGGGTTCGAATCCCGGTCAGGCATGGATGTTGTGTTTGTCTTACGGCACTGGCTCTCTCCCTTCCCTGGAACCAGTGACCCTAAATTAGGGACGGGCGACTGCTCATAGCCCATTGAGTTGCTCACGGTGGTCGTTAAACCTCCAACAAACAAACAAACAAACAAAGATAGGAAGAATCAACCTCACTGGGAAGAAGAATTCCAATGGTTGAAGATGGGAAGAGATGGGTACTGCTTTTGTAAAGTATGTCAGTGTTGTATTGAAACACTGAAAAAGTCAAATCTCAGTGCACATGAAAAATGTGTTAGGCATACAAAAGCTGTTAGTTCTGTAACAAAAGTGGCCTCCTTAAAGAAAATATGTAATGCATCAAAGCCACAAAGCAGTGACCTTACAAATACATTCGAAATAAAATATAATGTTGCTATGGCATGCCATTGCAGCCTTAGGGCTGTTGATCATCAAATGGATATTGTTAGAAAATTCAGCAAAGGGAATACATTAGAAAACATCAAACTTCATCGCACAAAATGTTCATGTATTATAAATAACGTTGTTAGTATAGCATTGTTCGAAGATCTAGTGAAAGAACTTCAATGTTCAAAATTTTCCCTTCTTGTAGATGAATCAACAAATATTTCTACGACGAAACTAGCCGCCCCGGTGGCGCAGTGGTCTAAGCGATGGTCTCTGATCATTCGTCCGAAAGGGGTCTGGGTTCGAATCCCGGTGAGGCATGGATGTTGTGTTTGTCTTACGGCACTCGCTCTCCCCCTTCCCTGGAACCAGTGACCCTAAATTAGGGACGGGCGACTACTTATAGCCCATTGAGTTGCCCACGGTGGTCGTTAAACCTTCAATAAAACAAACAAAACAAACAAACGACGAAACTATTGTGTTTGTGCGTCAGAGTTTTTAGCGAAAAAGGAAACTGTATTAGAAAGGAGTTTTTATGTCTCCTTTCTGTTACCTCTACAACAGGTGAAGCACTCTTTACAGTCATATCAGCATTTATGGAGAAAAATGGTATTCATATGCGTAATTGTATTGGCTTTTCATCTGACGGCGCCAGCAATATTTGTGGAGTGAAAAATTCTCTCCTTTCTCGCATGAGACAAGTCGCAACAGGAATGTTTGTTGTAAAGTGCACTTGTCACAGCATTGCTTGTCACAGCCTTGATCTATGTTGTGAATACGCATTCAAAACATGACCTTCAAATTTAGATTTCCTTATCGCAGAAGTAGCCAGATGGTTCAAGTGCAGCCCTCTTCGACGAGAAGAATTTGAGAATTTGTTCAAGGTGATGAATTCCAACTTTGTTCAGCCTTCCAAATTAATAACCCCCAGTAATACTAGGTGGTTGGTTAAAGGAAAATGTATTTTTTATATCTTATCACAGTGGCATGAGTTAAAAGCCTATTTTACGGCTATTTCTGAAAAGGATAGAAACTTCCATGCAAGAATTCTAAACAATATGTTTTTAGATGAAAGCAATTTTCTCTATCTAACCTTTGCCCTTCCTATTATTCAAGAGTTTGAAATGACAAATGCAGCATTCCAAGCAACAAATGCAAATCCACACAAAGTCTTCAGTGACCTACAGCAACTTTACAGATGTTTGAATGCCAGAATTTACCCAGAAGGCGACTCCATATGCAATTAGACCAAGTAAACTTTGGTGCGAACTTTGAAGTAGAGTTGCATAGAATCAGATTGAACAGGGATAAAGAATTTCAAATAAGAAGTAGATGCTTTGACTTTTTAAAAGCAGCTTCAAACCAGCTGAAATTAAGATTGGGTGACAATATAAAAGATTTAGTGGCTTTATCATACTTATGCCCAACGGAGTGCTTGAACCAATCTACTAGGAAGAAATTTAGTGAACTTCCTGTAATTTCACTTACATTTGGCGAAAATGTTGATGTAGTGGAATTTGAATCACAATATGAAAAGCTAGTCTTTGTGGACTGGAAGAGTGAAAGTAAAACAAAAGATATTCCTTTAGACCCTATTTCTTTTTGGACAATGGTCAAGTGTTACAAAAATTCAATTGAAAAAAAAAGGTTTTAGAGAGCTTTCAGACTTTGTTCTGCGGGCACACAGCATTCCCCTCAGCAATGCTTTTGTTGAGAGAATTTTTTCTCATGTTGCTATTGCTAAAAATAAACTTAGGAATAAGCTTAATATTAACACCCTTTCTTCTATTTTGAGAATCAAAACTCATTTATATTCCATGGGAAACTGCTGCAAAGATATGAGTGTCACATCAAGGATGAAGGAATTCTTTTCTTCTCAGATGTATAATGCTCCCTCCAGCAGTGTTGGTGATGGTTCTATGAGCATCATTAATTCTGAAAAGGAAACAGAACAAGATTGTCTCGACGCAATCTTGGAAATTAGATTTTAATTAAATTGCTTACTTTTAAAATTCTGATAAAATTCTTAAAATAGTAGGCCAAAATTTTTGCTGTCAGAGCAGTTATACAGAATTAATTCATTTTTGACCTAACTCGACAAAAGTTGTTTGTTTTTTTTGAATATTTTCTTATTTCTGCATTTATATGAGTGAAATATATTTAAAATCTATTTTTGTACCTAATTACAGGATTTTTCTTGATTGGAGGTTTAACGACCACCGTGAGCAACTCAATGGGCTATAAGCAATCGCCCGTCCCTAATTTAGGGTCACTGGTTCCAGGGAAGGGAGAGAGCCAGTGCCGTAAGACAAACACAACATCCATGCCTGACCGGGATTCGAACCCGGACCCCTTACGGACGAATGATCAGAGGCAAACGCCTTATACCACTGCGCCACCGGGGCCGCAATTACAGGAATAAACAAATCTATGAAAATGCCATATTACTGCTTAACTTAATTTTCATAACATGCAAATCAAAAGAAATTATTATTTAAAGTAAATAAACAAAATTAAAATTTTATAAAATAATTATTTTCATGTACATTTTGTCTAAGGCGTTTATTAAATATTACCTAGGCCTTTTATGTCAAGAAAATTAGGAAATCCTTTATTTCAGGCCTTTTTTGGCCTTTTTTCACTTAGCCCAGGCCTTTTTATGTCAGAAAAATCTGGCAACCCTGCTCCGAGACACAAATCGTTCTCTAAATCGGAACAATCAAACAACAGAAACGAACGAATTGGTCGGGAAGAATCTTTTAGCCGCCCCGGTGGCGCAGTGGTCTAAGGCGCTTGCCTCTGCTCATTCGTCCGTAAGGGGTCCGGGTTCGAATCCCGGTCAGGCAAGGATGTTGTGTTTGTCTTACGGCACTGGCTCTCTCCCTTCCCTGGAACCAGTGACCCTAAATTAGGGACGGGAATCTTTTAAGAGAGTCGAATTGATTCTTTCAAAAGAATCTGTTTGCCAATCCCTAGTGCAACGAGATAGAAGTAAGTAGAATGCTCACCCTATTGGCCGAAGCCCAGCGAACGTGAGGGATTTTGAACGTGTCGGCGCCATCGCTATGACGGGCATCGCAGTGAATTTTTACCATTGATTTCAATGGGAGTACTGTAGTTTGCACCAGTAAAAAGCATTATGCCAGCTTCTTGTGCGGCATATAATTGCGCAAATCGACTGAAAAAGAACTGTGGAATAACATTCAACAGTTTAGTGGTCAGCATTTATTGAAATATATTTATTACTCTCTATATTTCATATACGGGATGTAAGGTTAGGTGATGCGTAACATCACAGCCTCTCCTTGACAGATGTTGACCCCGCCTTCTCGTGGTACATCCTGCCCCTACTAAAGGGGCTCTGACGACCGCCAATAGCGGTATAACTATGCCATCGGGATTAGAGGAAATGCTATCCCACACTCACCAACCCGCTTGGCCAGCGTGCTGAGTTATGGCCAAACCCCTTCAAAATGACTCCACAACTTAAATCTTGGCCCTCAGTCTCCGTCAGCTGGAATTTACCTGGCCAGTGCGCCATGAAAGCAGAGGGTGCTAAGAATTCTCGGAGGACCGGACTAGGCTGCCATCTGATGCTGACCTTGGCTACGTATAATGGACGCTCCCTATCTTCTGATTCAAGGCTTATTGAATTGGAAGAGGAACTACAAAGGATCAAGTGGGACATCGTCGGGCTAGGTGAGGCAAGGAGAAAAGGAGAAGATCTCATTGAACTGAAAAGTGGACATCTCTTCTACTATCGTTGGACTGATACTGGCAAAACTAGTGGTGTTGGATTTATAATAAACAAGAAACTGAAGGATAAAGTTGTAGAAGTTGAAAGTTCCTCTGACAGAACTGCACGACTCGTTATCCAACTCTCGAGAAGATACCAGGCTCAGATTATTCAAACTTATGAACCCACCACAAGTCATCCTGAAAAAAAAATTGAAGAATTTTATGAGGAAATTCGTCATCTAAATAATAAAGGTAAGCAGCACTTAAAGATAATTAAGGGAGATTTCAATGCAAAAATAGGGCAACGGCAACAGAATGAAACTTCAGTAGGTAAATTCGGTCACGGCAACAGAAACCAGCGTGGAAATACACTCGTAGAGTTTGCAGAGGTAGAAGGGTTTTTCATCTTGAACTTCTTTTTCAAGAAAAAGCCACACAGGAAATGGACATAGAGACATCCAAATGGGACGACAAGTGAAATTGATTTTATTATGTGTAACAAAAAATTCGTCATAGAAGACTGCAGTGTGCTAAACAAGTTCAACACAGGCAGTGACCATAGATTGGTGAGATGTAAGATGCACCTCAACACTAAACTCGAACGTGGCAAGCTCATAAAACAGACAAGATGTCTTGACATAACCAACCTTAAAAATCACCATAATGCCTTCAAGTTGAAACTGAAGAACAGATTCTCTGCTTTAGAAGGCCTAACATCGGAGGAAGTGGATATTTATGAAGTTAACAGAAAAGTAACCAAAGCTCTTATGGAAACAGCAACAAAATTAGCTGGGTCTAAGAACAAGTTGCATGTGAACAAATTATCAGGAAAAACCAAAATGTTGATGCAAAAAAGAAGAGAGATGAGAACAACTCAAGAAGATGTGATTTCCAAAGTGGAATATATAGAGCCATGCAAGACAGTGCGAAAAAGTATCACTGAAGACGTAAGAAAATTTAACTGTGAACTAGTAAGGAAAGCAATTGAAAACAACCAAAGCCTAAAGATAGCAAAGGGACATCTCAGTGAGGGAAGAAAACAGATTATGGCACTGAGAAAAGAAGATGGTTCTATAACAAGAAATAGAGGCGAAAGTTTGACAAGAGTGAAAGATTTCTACTCCAAATTATATGAAAGGGATGATACGTGTACTCCAGACATCATGAAAGGTACCAGTACCAGAGTTCTTCCAGTCCTCCCAGCAGAAGTTGTACATGCAATCAAGAACATGAAGCGGAGAAAGCTCCAGGAGAAGATGGAATTACTGTTGACATCATACAAGAAGCAAGTGAAGAAATCGAAATAGTAATCGCCCAAATTTTCACTCGATGTCTTAATGAAGGGAAAATTCCTGAGAATTTGAACACCGCTACAATGATCCTGCTACTTAAAAATGTGACATTGAGGATCGCTGGAACTACAGACCTATCAGCCTACTATCAGTGGTTTATAAAATCTTCACTAAAGTTTTTTCACACCGCTTGAAGGTAACACTGGCCATGGCTCAACCGAGAGAACAAGCTGGATTCAGGAGTGGCTACAGCACAATAGATAATATTCACGTACTGAGAAAACTAATTGAAAGAGCGAGGGAATATGAACTTCCATTGTGCATGGAATGAAAAAGCCTTTGATTCGGTGAAACCATCAGCAGTTACACCGGCTCTGAAATCCTGCGGTATTGAAGATGCATACATTAATATTATTAATAACATCTGTGAAAATGCAAGTGCAAAGATTCGGCTGTTTGAAAATACAACACGCATAAAAATTGGAAAGGGAGTGAGACAAGGTGACACCATATCTCCTATTTTTTTTAATGCCACATTGGAGGGTGTCTTTCAGTCGCTAAGCTGGGAAAACAAGGGGATAAAGATTAATGGAGATTATCTAACCCACCTTTGTTTTGCTCATGCCGTAGTCATTTTTGCAACTACCCCATCAGAGTTGCAGAGTACGATCCAGAACTTGCTGAAAAGAGTAAAGAAATGGGATTAAAAATGAACTTTCAGAAGACAAAAGTGATGTTCAATGCTTTTACAAGAAATGAAGATTTATCGATTGATGGAGAAAAGCTGGAGATAACAGGCACGTACGTTTATCTTGGACAGCAGATATCAAGTAAGGGTTACATTGATGAAGAAATTAATCGGCGTACAAAACTTGCCTGGAGAGCTTTTGGAAGAAACAGCATAATTTTCAAGAGCAATATGCCATTATGTCTCAAAAGAAAAGTGTTTGATCAATGCATCCTTCCAGTGCTTACGTATGGTGCAGAGACGTGGACTTTAACTAAAAGAAACATACAAAAGCTGCAGACAAGTCAAAGCAGCATGGTGAGGTGCATGCTTGGTGTAACCAGGAGAGATAAGAAGAGGAACTCGTGGATCCGAAACATGACAAGAGTGGAAGACATCATGATTAGAGTTAAATCCCTGAAATGGCAATGGGCTGGACATACTGACTGCCAGAAGGACAGATCATCGATGGACAGCCGAAATTTTAGATTGGATTCCAAGGGACAGGAAAAGACCCAGAAGAAGACCACATGGGAGATTGGTGGATGAAATTCGAAAGTATGCAGGGGTGACATGGAGGAGACTGGCACAAGACAGACCGTTGTGGAGGAAACATGGCGAGACCTTCGTCCAGCAATGGATTGATAATGGTTGACAATGATGATGAGGATGTCGAATATATTTTCATTTGTTCGTATTAGTTTGGGAGACATTTTCTTCGGGGTATTTTCATTTGCATCTTCAATATTTTGGGATACCCCATAAAGAAATCCAGAATGCGCCACTGAGATCTTGGTAACATGTGATTGACCCAGGTAAAGCACTTTTATATGTCGGAACAAAGCGTTTACAAGGCCCGTTGTGATTGGGGTGTAGGAGAACTGGCCACCCGGAGAATTGGCCACCGGAGAACTGGCCACAAAAATTTAAGGGGCAGTATAAAAATTGCGTTTTTTGACAGCTTCGTGGCCACGACCACTAAATGTTGGTTATCTGAGTCATATAAAGTTTCCGTAATTTCGTCTTTTCTTAATTGCGATAATTAATGTAATTCTTTATAAACATGTTTATGATCTACCACTCAACAAATGATTCCAAGGTTTACAAAGTACGCACAAGTCTGCAAATTATCCGAGGGCATGTGCTGAGTGCTGACTCTGGAAACCTGTTGGTGGTGTGTGTGTGTGTGTGGAAGGGGGAGGGGATGATACCAATAAGTGTAAAATCTAAATTTATTTAGGTCCGATCGGGAAATTGAAATTTTCAATAATTACAAGCTACAACTCGACACATTATCTGAGGGCATGATGTGCCTATTCGGCAAACCGGGGGTGAGGAGGGTGTATTCCAAAAGTGTTAAACATCATAAAGAATTTCTGATCCGATCAGGAGATTTTTAGCATTTAGAGCCTACAAATCAACAAATTATCTGAAGGCATCTGCTACCTCAGGAGGCCTGTCGGGGGAAGGGGGAGTAACACCAAAAGTATAAAATATAAAGAACTTCTGATCCGGTCGGAAGATTTTCAGCATTTACAACCTACATCTCAACAAACTCTCTGAGGGCATGTGCTGACTCAGGAAACCGGTCGGGGCAGGGGGCGGGATTAATACCTAAAATATAAAACAAAGTATTTCTGGTTGTAAATGGTGAATATCTCCCGAACGGACGA
Source organism: Macrothele yani (assembly GCA_039090855.1). Taxonomy (NCBI): domain Eukaryota; kingdom Metazoa; phylum Arthropoda; class Arachnida; order Araneae; family Macrothelidae; genus Macrothele; species Macrothele yani. The sequence continues at coordinate 48,323,532 of CM076990.1, forward strand.
GAAATGGTGAAAATCTCCCGAACGGACGAGAGATTCTTTATATTTTACAATTTACACTTTTGGTATTACCCCTCATCCCTCCCTGACAGGTTTCCTGGGTAGGCCCATGCACTCAGAAAATTTGTTGAGTTACAATTTGTAAACGCTGAAAATCTCGCGATCGAACTGGAAATTCTTGATATTTCATATTTTAGGTTTTCACCCCCCCCCCCGACGAGTTTCCTGGGTTTGCACATAACAGCAGAGAATTTGTTTAGCTGTAGTAGTCTATAGACCTAGAAAAATATCGTAAATAAGAAAATACGAAATTATGGACATTTTATGTGTGTCAGATATCTCGGGAGACCTAGCCACGAAGCAGTCTAGAACGCAATTTTTATACGGCCCCTTAAATTTTTTATGGCCAGTTCTTCGTGCGGCCACTTCTCCGGTGGTCAATTTTCTTGTGGCCAGTTCTCCGATTTGTCTTTTTGCCCAAAAATCATGGAAATGTCTAAATTTCTAACTGAAAATGAAATATTAAAAAAAATAAATAGGAACAATAGTTGCTCAAGTAGTGGGGAATATAGCCACACGAAATTTGTTTATGAGGAACAATTTTATGGCACTGAAATTCCAATGTGTCCAGTTCTCCGTGTAGCCAGTTCTAAGGTGGCCACAATAGGTATAATCAATATTTGATTCTAGCTGCAGTACATCGAATATTTGATCCGATATTAAAAGAAAATATTATGCACACGACCTCTTCCCTCTGAACTACAGCCGGATGGCGGGAGCTTTTACAGCGCTTGGGGCGAAATTTTATTGCGGGGCCCGGACCAAAAATTCATTGTTGGCATTAGGATATAAATCCCATATTTTAATAAAGTCGTTACGTGAAAAATGTCCTCAAAGAACACACACGATGTGAAATTCACAAATTTTGACGGTGACAACGAATCCTCATCCCTCTACTCCAGAGCCGAATGCTTCACCAATTAAGCTACACCGAAAGAATTTATTGTTGCAACTTCTACGTCTTGACATGTGCTTCACCTCTGCAGTATGTCATAAAGAAAACTATCATAAAGAAAGTTCAGAGATAGAGAGAGAGAAGAGGGAGGGAAGGAGAGAAGAGGGAGGGAGGGAGAGAAGAGGGAGGGAGACAGAGAGAGAAAGTAAAAAGTGTTGAAATCTTCAATTTTCTTTCCAAGGAGATGGGGTTGAAATTGTATTATGACTCTTATAAAAACTTCCTTACAAAATGATAAAAAAAAAATACCTGTATAGCGAAATTTTTTGAATTGTGAATATTTTAGTGTAGGAATTAATAAGGATTCCTCTAAAGTAAATTCGTACAAATAGTTGTTTTTCCCCTGATACAAGGTTTTAGTGATTGATTTTTAATGCAAAGTGGAGAAAGTGACAAATTAGCGACTTTTTAAACTTTTATACGCGCTCATATATGATTTTTTTTTAATTTACAGTAATGTTTTTAAAGTCACGGAATAAATGGCTTCTATATGTAACCCGAAATTAACTTTGATGTTGTTCTTTTTATTTCTTTAAATTTAAGTATCTGGTTTGCAGGCAAATTGTTAAATATATAAAAGTAAGGGCAACAAAATGATGAAATTTAATTTGCTATTTATCAATGCGGAAAATAGAAACGTAGTTTCAATAATCACTTAAAATCCACAAATTTAAGTATTTGTACGGCGAAGGACGATAACCTATTTGAAAATGGAGGGATTGTAAACGAAAAAAAACCTTTTGAAAAAGAACTTTTTAAGGGCTTCGCACCCCAAAACTTACACACAAAGGAAATAATTGGTAAAAATTCAACCAAAAATTATTTTTTTCCTAAACAGCGGAGCCCCTTGAAGGCATGGGGCCCGACGCGAAAGCTCCAGTTGCCCTTATGGCCCAGCCGGCTTTTCTCTGTACTGTGGATCAAATTTAGGGCTTTGCTGAAATACTAATTAGAGCAGACGAGAACAGTTCAAGTATTCGTTGTTGTAAGCCCAATTCCTTTTCCGTAGAGCTAAAACTAACGGGGGGACGCAATTTTTTAGACACGGGGACATCCTGTGTGACCTTATAACATTGCTCCTGGGAATAGTGAACATTCGAGTTTTGGCCTCCCCGATGTTTTGAATGTTCTTAGATTCTACTAACGAATATTTCACTTACAAAACACGGGACCTAGAAACGACAGCCATGGCCAGGAATAACAAGACGCTGAACGCGGTTCCTTGCGCAGCATGAAACTGGTACCCTCTATGAAAATAGCGTCACAGAACACGTGATAATGTGCCTATATTATCGTCATTTTTTTATATTTTTGCTAATTAACAAAACAACGGAATTAAAATTTAAGTTTTCTTTTTGGTATTTTGAGGCCCCTTCGATTCCGAGGCCCCACGCACGCGTTTCCTGCGCCTGTGCGGTGATCCGCCCCTAGGCTATTTAAAGTTTTGTACTTGAGTAAAAGCGCAACACAATAAACTTGACTTTCTGTGAAAATTTTATGCATATGAGCACGGTTGGGGTTGGTTGAAAACTGATAAAAGGGCTTAAGGCCTGTTTATTAATTTCTATGCCTGTGTAAAAACGCAGTACCGCAACCTTGGCATGTTATCGAAACCTTATGAATACGTCGAACTAAAAATTCCTAAAAAAAGCTAGGCCGAAGGTCTTGCAATTAAGGTTTTGTGAGAGAGTAAAGGTGCAACATTAATAACTTGACATGTTATGTTAACTTTGTGAATATGAGCACAACGGATTAAAAATTTCAAGAAATCGCCTTTGGGATTAATGTGTTGTAGCAGAGTAAAAGTGTAATATTATCTTTATTTTCTATATAAACCATACTACGTGCTGAAATGGCCCAACTACAGTATATATACGTATCTTCAACCATATACCGAAGCGCGGACATGGTGAAACAAAAGTGTGATTTTGTTCGGTCCCTTAAAATTTTGTGGACAGCCCACATGGAATAGGACACGTTGATGTCAAAAACGTACTTTTCACATAGCTCCATAACAGATAGCAATGGACACGTCGCAATCTTTTTTTTAATAGTTGGGAGGTTTAACGACCACCGTGATCAATTCAGTGGGCTGTAAGCAGTCCCTAATTTTGCGTCACTGGTTCCATGCAGGGAAGGGGGAGAGCCAGTGCCAGAAGTCAAACAACGTCCATGACTCACCGGGATTCGAACCCGGACCCTTCTCGGACTAGTGATCAGAAGCCAGCGCATAGACCACTGCGCCACCGGAGCGGCTCACGTTGAAATCAACTATGTAGTTTTCATACTGCCCCAAACGCTCTTATGGACATACTAATGGAACTGGATGCAAAGAAATCATTAATGTTATTTGTACTAGCAGGGTGGTATTTCCCCGGTAAATATTACTATCTGGGAATCACCAAGTTCAGCGGGTGAAAACTAATGAATGAAAAAGATATTCCTGTAATTTTCCAGTAAACTTATCTTTATTTTTTTTATTTAGTCAATTTAATTTTATGAAACAAAAAAAGAAAGGAAGAGGAATGGAAATACTTATCTCCGAGACATCTATATAACTGCCGTACATCTGGCGTGTGCTTCTGAGAAACCGCGACACTGAAATGCAATGCACCTGTGTGATATCGCGTGCATGCGACTTGACATTGATAATTTTTTCGTACGTCTTAAATTTTGAATATCTGGAACTCTCTATTTACATAACATTGTATTTCTGCCTGATAAGCCGCCCGTTGGTGGTGAAAGCTAACGTTTATTAATTTTTGATTTTAATACACCAGTAACCGGATATTTTTGCACTTTATTGTTATCTACGGTCTCAAACTTAGACCGTAGGTTGGGTATTGGAGTGCTGAATTGTGTTGCAGATCTTAGGAGTAAAAAATTGAACTTTTAACGAAAATTTTGTATGGGGGCCCCTTGATCGCGGGTCCCGACCCGTTCCAAAAACCATCTACAGTCTCAGTCAGAGCACCATGAGATAGAATACCAAATTTGGTGGTTTTAAAATGAAAACTGTAGATTTGACGAATATTGCGTATGGGGGCCCCTTGACCCCGGGCCCCATATCTTTCCCAAAACAGTCTACGGTCTAAGTTAGTGCACCATGAGGTAGTATACCAAATTTGATTCTAAATTGAAAACTGTAGATTTGGCGAAAATATTCTAGGGGGGGGGGTCTCGACCACTAGCTCCGACCACTTCGAAAAACCGTCTACGGTCTAAGTCAGAGCACCATGAGATAAATTACCAAATCTGGTGGTTTTAAATTGAAAACTGTAGATTTGGCGAATATTGCGTACGGGGGGGGGGGGGGCTTGACCCCGGGCCCCATATCTTTCCCAAAACAGTCTACGGTCTAAGTTAGTGCACCATGAGGTAGTATACCAAATTTGGTGGTTCTAAATTTTTTTTATTGGAGGTTTAACGACCATCGTGAGCAACTAAATGGGCTATAAGCAGTCGCCCGTCCCTAATTTAAGGTCACTGGTTCCAAAGAAGGGAGAGAGCCAGTGCCGTAAGACAAACACAACATCCATGCCTCACCGGGATTCGAACCCGGACCCCGTTCGGACGAATGATCAGAGGCCATCGCTTAGGTCACTGCGCTACCGGGGCGGCCATTCTTTCTAAATTGAAAACTGTAGATTTGGCGAAAATATTCTATGGGGGCCCTTGACCCCTGGCTTCGACCAGTTCCAAACACCATCTACCGTCTAAGTTAAAGCACCATGAGATAGAATACCAAATTTGGTGGTTTTAAATTGAAAACTGTAGATTTGACGAATATTGCGTATGGGGGCCCCTTGACCCCGGGCCCCATATCTTTCACAAAACAGTCTACGGTCTAATTTATTGCACCATGAGGTAGTATACCAAATTTGGTGGTTCTGAATTGAAAACTGTAGATTTGGCGAAAATATTCTATGGGGGCCCCTCGACCCCGGGCTCCGACCACTTCCAAAACCATCTACCGTCTAAGTTTAAGCACCATGAGATAGAATACCAAATCTGGTGGTTTTAAATTGAAAACTGTAGATTTTACGATAATATTGATTGAGTGGCCGTGGGCACTGTTGGAAAAGGGCTGAAGCTATATTCACGCATAGCGTGAATATAGCCCACAGACTAGGTTCACGCTCCTTCTGTGATTGGTCCGAGCGATTGTAAGGGAGTGGTCTTTTTTCGGTAGGGATTTGATGATTGATGTCTTCCTGTTCAGCTGCACGGAATATTCTGTTGCACTTTGAATTATTGTCATTAGATGGCGTCGTGTTCTGTCCTGTAGGTTGTTTATATGAGATTTGCTCTGTTGAGAATTGTGATAAATGTTTACATAGGCGAAGCGGTGAGTATGTTTGAGTAGGTGCCAATGAAGAATTTTTAAATTAGAATAGGAGACAGCATGTAATTTCGCCATACCGTACGCGTCTTTTGGGGCAGTTTCGAAACATAAATGAGTTTTTTACTGATTAAAAAGTGTGCAAATTTGCGGAGGTAAGCTGTGCGGAGAAATTACAGTCACTTAACTCTCGGCCCCATCAGTCCAATGTCATATGTTTGGAGGAAGACTTCGTATTCATGTCTTGCATATTGTATATTTAAACTAGTAATTGAAAAACTACTTTTTAAAAGTAGCTAACTACTGCTACAATCACATTCTTGAAAAGTACCTTGCTACAGCTACAACTACGTTTTTTCAAAAGTAGCTACTTTTGATACCTAAGTTAAAAGTACAAATTCTGGAGATCTTTATATGCATATTTTTCATTTTTTTCCATCTCGATATATCGAGAAATACTTATATATTTCTATTTGTAGCAAATGCTGCACCAGTGGTATAACTACTAGGTAATGAAATGGCATGCTGCAGCTGCTAGTTCTAATTTTATGGAGAAAAAAACAAATAATTAACCCAAAGATTCAGATTTTTCTTTAAGATAAACTTAGCTAAAAGATATAAGATTTTTCTTTAAGATAAACTTAGCTAAAAGATATAAGATTTTTCTTTAAGATAAACTTAGCTGATAAATGTCAAGTTACTTTTAAAACACTAGATTTCCTACAGATTGAAGCTCTTTGGCTCGGTTGTAATACGATCACTCTGCAATATTTTTGATACGATTGCTCTGCAAAGAATTGTAAATAATATGATTGTTCTGCAAAGAATTGTAAATAATACGATTGCTCTGCATGGCTTGTAAAACGATTGCTCTGCATGGCTTGTAAAACGATTGCTCTGCAATGATTTGTAAATAATATGATTGCTCTCCAATTGCCTTTTCTCTGTGCTGAGGAGGAAAAGTACTAGCACACATGGAGAGCACCAGTCACCTAGAATTACGTACATGATAGGTGTAAACTTTTTTCGTGGCAGCCACAGATTTGTGATGGGTGATTTCTTCAAGTGATTTTAGTTTTGGACAAAACAATTACACTTTGCTATTCTTTTTAGTACTTATAGTAAGTATGTCTCATTCACTGCATAGGAAAACTTGAATAGGCTAGCAAATGACATCCATTTGCAAAATGTCACAAAAGTGTCCAAGTGAAGCTCGGTATCAGCAGTGGCGTATATTCGAGGCTAGCTGCGAAGCCCATAGAATGCACAAATCAAAGTAAATGAAATATACACAAATAAAAAACAATTAGCAACAGTATTAAGATATGTCGATGCTTTTGCTGCGACAAAAAACGTGCGGATTTGCTTCTTTTGACTAAAAGAATCTATCTGGCGAGCAAAGAACAACGGGTCTCCCAGGATGGTGTTATCATAACGCAAACAGCTCTACCAGTCAGTCTTCACTGTTCTGATCCGAAGACCTTCGATACGACCACCAGCTAGCATTTCCATGACAATATGAATGAGCAGGTGAAGGGGAATGCTTTGGCAACGGTTCGCTCAGAAAAGAGAAGACTTGGACTACACATTAGTCACTCACTTGCTCCCACCGATAATAGTATGTGTTTCACGAAAGTTGTTTCAGTTTGTGTGAAGTGTCAATAAATTAAAATTGGTAATATTGTATCTTAAATTTGTGGCTTTGTTGGATTCAAACTGTTTTGATAAATTTTTTGAAAGCTTTTCTAAACATCTACTATCAGAACTTAAAGAACTCTATGCTTCAAATTTTGATACAGCTTGACTAAAAAATCAACTAAAGGTGTTTTGATTCCCTTGATGAATACAAAAAGAAATCAGTAAGAGACATTTCAGTTAAGGTTCCATCTTCGGCCTGCTCGATAGATGGCGCCACGGTATGTCCCTTAGTGGATCTTTTATTTTAACGTAACACTGCAATAAGTATAGATATTTTTCATTATATCAATGGTATCTGAGACTTAGATTGCAATAGAATCGGGTAAAAGATATGATATGCTTGTGAAAGTTGTCACAAATATTCTAGGCAGCAGGGTTTAGATGAACATCGTAGAATAAAAGGTCATCACATAAGTAGACTTACCAATCCCGCCCCAGGTGCATCTTCTTTTCAATGCATAGTTTGTGACAAATTTACCCCTAAATCATCATATCTAAGGCATTGCAAAACATTTTCTCATTTTTCTTGCAGTGTTACGTTAAAATAAAAGATCCACTAAGGGACATACCGTGGCGCCATCTATCGAGCAGGCCGAAGACGGAACCTTAGCCGACATTTCTTGTTACATAAAGATGAATAAATTGTTGGACATTGTGTTTAGTGTGGTGTACAAATCAGCAGACCTAATATTAGTTTCCATCAGTAACTGCCGAAAGAAGTTTTTCTACATTAAAAAGAATCAAGATATATCTTAGAGCCATGTACATTTCAGCAACTTGGCTGTTATGTCAATAGAAAAAACATTCTTTTTAATTTTTAAATATGAAAAAGTATTGGGAAGAAACTTTTTATGTAAACGTAACACTGAAGTCCACACAAAAGGAAAGAAGAATGGAGTTCATGTACAAATAAAGTATTCAGAAAAAGAATGGAGTTCATGTACAAATAAGTGTTCAAATCCTAATCCTTATAATTAGTTTGTATCGTACTAGCAGTAGCATGTAACCCCAATTTCTACCAAAACTTAATCAGGACATCAATTTCTATGAAGTCCCACTCCTCTTTAAATGTACTTTTTTTTGCAATTCATCAAAATCTATCGAAAGTAACTTATTTAGGGATTACTGCGATGTTATGGTACCACGATGTCTTGCCCTGCGATGTTATGTCGTAGACTCACGAATTTCAATAAGTGTGACCACGTGTTAGTGCGACAGACAGCACTACCGTGATCACGTGATTTCTCTGCACCGGAGCCTGTCTTTCTAGTTAGCCTTGATGCAGCAAGTGTCGCAGAAGCGTCTGCTTAAGCAAGCTTTGTCGTGAAAGTAACTTCACGATAGCAGACGGTTAGGCTTAACGTGGAGGCTCGCGTTCGCTGCCGAAGTGAGGTTACTTTGAGGTGCTTAAAAAGGTAAATCCGTTGTCTATCTGATTTTTTTTGTATGAGCTTTCTTTCCTCTGAACTGAAGATTGTATTGATACCACTTTTATGGAGATCCGTCGAAAAACAGAGCAGAAATGCATTAGAGAAGCTTCAGGCTTTACAGTCGAGTGATACCGCGTAGGTCACTGTCTGTGAAAACGGGAATAAACATCGTACGTCACTGTCTGTAAAATGTGGTTTCATGTGCATGCTATTAATTTGGCGCGTGAGTTTTGATTGTGTTTAGAGATTTAAGCATCACATTCAAATTGTTCCGGCATTAGAATATAATAGTATCGGTAATTATTTTATTTTGTATTTTAAGGTTGATCTGTTGATCTTTCAGTCACAAAAACATGCCCAAAGAAGAAGTTCTCTGCAGTATTGAACGATTATCTACTAATCTTAAAACCGAAGATGCTTCTCCGATATTAATTAGTGTTTTAGATAGTATTAGAATTTTAGTTGAGAACAGCATTGATGAGACAAAGGAATGCTGCCCTGTTTTAGGTAGTGTGCTTCAGTTTGTGCGGTCGCTTTCAAATTGTTTTAGAAAATCACCTGTAGAAAATAGTTTATCAGAACTGTTTGGTGAAATAAAGCGACTATCTCAGGATCTGGAGAAAGCTCCCATGGCTGTGAAGCAACAGTTTGATGTACCTGGTCGTGATTTAACTAGTAGTAGTTTTTCTTCTGGTGGTGGAGTTGCTACATCTCTTGGTATTGGTAGTTTTGCTTCTACTAGTAGTGGTGGTTTAACACCAACTGCTGAAAATAATGATACAATGTCTGCAGGTGGTGGTGTAAACTCCGTAATACCACGGAAACTGGTGTTGGACGGTGGAACATTTGAATTTTCACTGTTGGCATCTAAGCATGGTAAAGTTACAAGAGGTGACAGTGAAGAAATTTCAAGTGATAAACTTGTAAATAGATCTCATGTGGAGGACTACTCCGAAATAATATTAAAAGGAGTCAACGGTTATGGCTGCGCTGTTTTCAGCGATTTCTCCTCTATTACTGCTCCCCCAAAAGAAAGCCAGTTAAGAAAGCGACGAAAGAGCAAAGGCAAATGAGGAAAGCGACAAAAGAAAGGCGAGTAAAGAATGCCACCATCAAAGGCAGAAGGAAGCAGAATCCGAGAAAAAAGCCTCCACAGTGACATTGAAATTAATTAATGAGAATAGTCAGATGCCAGAAGGACAAAAAAGAGCTAGCCACAAGTATGCTTACACTTATTGTTTATGGCTGTTTGAAATAGAACTGATTACATTTTCTTGAAATTTCACTATTTATTCTCAATCTGAGAGGCAGAGTTGTGTTTAAGTTTAAAATTAACAAAACTTGCAGATGTAGTAAAAATCTGGTGTTCATGTTCATTTTGTGGAACATTTATCACTGATTCTAAAATGCTGGAATTAAAAAATTGATTACTATGAAGTACATATTTTATGTTGTGATGTTCCTACCTCCCATATTTTTTTATTTTCTTCAATTACACTAGTTTCATTTGTACAAGAACCTTAAAAAATATGTGTATAGGCGACCAATAAATCTTTATGTAGTCTTATTTTATGTCTCTCTGGCTGATCTTGATAACAGCAGAGATCGTGCTAGGATTTTTTCAAAAGAGTAAAGATACTCCTTCACAATTTTTGAAGGAGTATTTCTTTTTCAAAGGAGTAATTTTAGAGAACGAACAATTATTGCATGAAAATTTTTAGCTAAATAATATTTTATATTAAAACTAATTATATCTATATATAAATATGTCAACATGAATTAGCATGTAATTGAATTTCTTTTATATAAAATAAGTAAGTCATAATTTATCAAAATCTTACCTACTTGTCTTGTTTTATTCATGAGGCTGCAAAAAAATGTTGTTTTGCTTTCAAAAGACTACCAAAACTTTGTGTGTTGCTCCACAGATTCAGATGTTACACACCCAGACTTGAAAAAGAGTTATATTGTGGAGGAAGAAAATCTACAGTCTATCTCAATTACAATAAGATAAAATAAACCTTCATTGGACATTGGGATGTGCAAGTTTGGTATTACAAAGGTCAACTAATTTATTACTTTTGAATATGTTTTCCTTCAGCTCTGAAAAAAAGAAAACATCTTAAATACTATGTATGAGATGTTTACAGTTTATATAATTGAGACTTGGTTTATTCAACCATTCTTCTGATATGAGGAATGTCCAGTTTCTCCCTTTGCAACTATTTATAGAGGGAAAATCACATTTAACAATAATTCAGGACAGTGGAAACATCGCGAAAAAAAAAAAATTATGATTACGAAAAAATCTTTGCTTCGTTCGACTTCCGTTTTCGGAAATTTCCCCTCTGTTTTCAAGCTGAAACACAATCAGTTATCAAACAACGTCACATTTTACAAAAAAAAAAAAAAAAAAAATGAGCAGATGAAATATTGCGAGGGAAAAAAATTACGGTTACAGAATAAATCTGCAGTTCGTCTAACTTCAGTTTTTCGAAAGTTTTGAAAGACGAAATTCCGTCCCCTGCCGGAAAACACACCGCCCCCCCTTCCACCGCCACCACACATGCACACACAACCCCCCAAAAATTATCTTCAGTTTTGATGACAACAAAGAGGTACTCTTCGAATCCGCAAAAGAAACTCGTGCTTAAAGTTTACAAGGAAAGTTTTGCTCCGTCAAACTTCCGTTATCATAAACTATTGTCTACACTTTCAAGCTGAAATGCAAACATTTATGCAATAAATTAATATTTAATAACAATACTGGACAGAGGAAATTTTGCGAGAAAAATTTATGTTTGCGGGAAAAAAATTCACTCCGTTTAGCTTTCGTTTTCGGAAGTGCTGAAAAACGGAATACCGTTCCCCACGCAGAAAATGAGCCCCCCTCCCACACACACACACACACACTAATCCTCGGGAAAATAAAACATCTTTTTTTTTTCATCGCTCGGGTATAACAGAAATGTGGAATTCCGCGAATCCGAAGAACAATCTCATGGCCTGATTTGTAACAGTCTGCAATATGCAAAATGAACTGCTCATACGGCTATGCATGGAAGCCGATTCATGGCTCCATAAACTGATTATGCTGCCGATATAATCGATTGCAATTTTCGGAACTCTGAACAGTCCATTTCTAAATCACATATTTTTACAAAGGATACGTTTTTAATGCGCGGATTTTGCGAGCGATCCAAAAATAGACCCAAAATTTTATATTTATATATATTTTTTCTTAAAATTTCATAAGGCAGGAGACTCCCGCTTAACAGCTTTGTTTTCGGTGGGAATCCCGCCCTGAAATGGCAATTGAACGAATTTCAAAACACGTCGCTTTTCACTTCCACCACGCTGCATCAATACACTAGCGTCTCAATCCTGATGCAGCTGAAATGCGAATGCCCATCAGTTGAGCTGCTCTTTCCCACACTGCCCTGAAGGTTCTTTCGAATGATTGCCGAAAGCCGATCCCTAGCTGATTAGCTCAGTAATTGGAACCAAATCATGATTTTTTTCATAAACTGTGACATAAAAGTTAAGATATAATTTCTTGATAAAAAAAAAAGTCATTTTTATGACAAAATCACGGTGTAATCACCGATTATAAAAGGAAATTTCATATGGAAAAACTGCATAAAAATACGCATTTCTAAATTTTAAAGCATATTCAGCGTTTTTAAGGCGTGAAATACGCGCGTAGGGCGTTATCACGATCTCTGGATAACAGAATGTGATAATTTTTTTAAACTAAATGCACTTTGTTAATTTATACAAGTACTTAATTGGCATGGTTGGTCCTGTGATTTTTAACGCTAGTAGCATCGTTACACTACCACACTTAAAGCACTTCAATTTTTAGTTGTGCACGAGCATAAACTATGTTTCTTCATTTTAAAGAAATTTGTGGAAAGTGACTATTTAATCTCGTAAATTCAGCCACACATACAAAAAAGTGTTTTTTGTTGTTGTTGTTTCCCAGTTTTAATGTGTTGCAAAACCTGAAAAATATTTCCATCAGTTCTCAGTCCTTCATCGGGAAATTCGTTAATAAGTGCCTTTGATTTACCAGAAAATACCAGAAACTTAAATTTAGTTGTTTCTTAGTATTTTATGAGCTAAGTAATCACTTTGCATCTTCTATAATTAGTTTTCTAATCATGCCCAGTTAAATTGCCTTGATCACTAATGAATGCACTTGTACATAACCCTTGGATTTAAGGTTTACCCATCATTCTCTTTCATTTCATGTTGGAAATTTTTGTGCATACTTTGTTTGCTGGTGAATACAAATTTAAAACATAGCTACAGCATCAATATTATCTTGAAAATTCCTTCCCTAAATAAACTGTAACACAAATACTTGCTCCCATGATTATGTGTTTGAGAAATAACACTCGCTTTGGTCCTTTGGAAAAGTTCCAAATATTTCACCTTTCCTTACCCTTGCATTTCCAAAGTAAGCATTATTTCAAAATAATTAAGTGTAAATAGTCTGTTATGTATTGATTGTGTGGTATACGAAAATATTTCAAGAGTAATGCCTCATGCCTATGTATCTTTACATTTTATGGTTTTTTTTTTATTCTATAATTTGCTTCAATAATTGTACTATAGCCAAAGTAGAAAAATAAATTTTTCCTCAAAATCAGTTTAGTAGTGTACTGTATATAAAAGTTTAGTAGATATTAAACCTGGTCACATTTTCAGTGACAGTTTTGGTATTTTAGTATTTATCTGTGATTCTAAGTTTCTGATTAGCTGCAGCGGACATCGTTTTTAACATTCTGCATTCTGTTCGCCCAAGGATGTAGGAAGTTGTTTGTTGTAGGTTGCAGGCTGAACAGACCTATGGTTTCACTCTATTTTAAGTAAAATCATTTGGATCGTATATTCTGGAAAAAGTCCAAAAGTCTTGAAATTTTGTGATTGAAAAAGCGTATGAACCATGACTCAGGCAAAAGCCGAAGGTTTTTTTTTCTTCATTTGATTGATTAAACCTTTCTTTGCAAAGAATAATAACTGCAACTTTCTGAGTGCTATACTACATTGCATTTTTAAGCATTGAAGAGAGGCTCTCTCATTGCTCATAACTCAAAAACTAAAGCACATAGAAACTCATGCATTGCACCAATGGATTCATTGGTAAAAATTAAGAAAGAATGATGACTTATACATTTCTTTTTACTCTAAATAATGGGGATTTGCGTTTTTACGAAATACATGTCCACCATGCACCAAAATTCAAAAAAATATATTTTGTAATCTATCGGAAATAAATAATTGAATTTATTCTTTGTTCAAAAACTTTGAACCATATTATGTGGCTCTATAAATCGTTAATGTTTATACAATAGTTTTGTTCTAGTGCCATTTACCATTGATGAGTTCAATAGATAATTCTGTAGGGGTGTTTGGGTACAAAAATATGATGTCCAGACTTACCATTAAGCAATTGGTATTGTTAATGGCCTTTATTTTATCTATGAGATCTTTTGAATTGTTAATATTGTATTCATGCTTATCATAAAGTTGTAAGAATTGGAAGAGGGCTCCTTCTAGATTGATAGTAGTGCCATACTCTTGTTCACTATTGGTCTAATAGGACTTTCTTCTTTATGTGTTTTTATTTTCTTGAACACATATGGGATTGTTGCTCCTATAGGAGGGTAAGCCTTACATTTTATTTCATCTGGCAGTTTGCTATGGTTCTTTAGAAAGGCCAACTGCCTAATGATAGTATCAGTAGGGTCTTTTTGCACGGGTTGTGCTTGTAAATCATCTGTCGCTTCCTTCATTTTTTTTATTATATTCTTTGGCAGTTATTATCACTATCTGTTTAGATTTATCTGCTTGCAAGCATTTCATATCTGTGTTGTCCTTTAGTTTTAATAATTCTTGTGTTTTATATTTTATCTGTGGTTGTTCCTTTTTCTTTCTGGTATTATTTATGGTTGTAACTTTTAACCATTTTGAATCTAGTTTGATTTTGTCTATCTCTAGGTAATTTCCTAATTGATTTCTTCCATTTGGGGAATCAAGATTTTGTGAAATCTTGATTCAGGAATCAAGATAATTGATAATTGTCCTATAACTGTGGCATCGACCAAAGACAACATATCCAGAAAAGAGCCTCCCATGACAGTTTTCTTGTGAAAAAAGAAGGGGCGGTACACTTTCTTTTTGGACACTGCACAGAACATATTTACCTTAGGGGAATCTCGCATGTGTTGCACTGTAAATCTGCGATTCTCTGTTCCCCAAAAGCGAACATTGTGCTTGTTTACCTGACCAATCACGTGAAATGTAGCTTCATCGGTGTAAACTAAGTGATTGGCAAAATCGTCATTTTCAAAACGGTGCTATATTTTGGCACAAAATTCAAAGCGCTTTGTCTTGTAAAAGTCAGTGAGATTTTGCAACATTTGCACTTTGTATGGAATCATATTCAGCTTCTTTCTTAAACTTAAAAAGTCCAGACAGTGGGCTGTGAAATCTGCACTTCATGACGTGCCCTCTGCGTTGATTTTCCTGTGCTTCGTTGAATGGCGGTGCAAACACTTATCGACGACTTCTTCCGATACATGCGGTCGTCCAGGACTTTTAAGTTTGTGCAAACAGCCCATAGTTTCAAATTTTTTTATGCCAATTATAGATAGATTTTCTGGTTTTAGGTTCTTTTCCGAATCGTGATCGAAAATGCTGTTGCACAACAGTTACAGATTTCGTTTTGCTCAATTCAAGAACACAAAATGCCTTCTCCATTGCAGATGCTGCCATTTTGCTGACTAGTTACATGACACGCGTGCTATCACCTACGTCTTTTCCCTCAGTAGCGGAACTCAAACTTTATGAGTACATCTACCTAACGGTTTGCAGTTGTGGTCCGTATCTTCAACTGTTACTCTTTTACAGTATCTGGAAACTGTATATTTCTGTATGAATCAGGGTGTATATATATTGTGATTACATCATTTAAATACATTTTTTTTTCTTTTTTTCCAAGTTGGGTTTTTAGAAGCCAAGATATAGCATGAAATGCAGTTATCTTATAGTACTGCTCATGAAGAACATCGTACATCGTGAAAAACATCGTACATCCATGAAAGAAGAATCTATATAGAATGTATTGATTATGATTGCAATTCACTTAATGTTTAAAAAATATTTCCAACTGATATGTGGAAAATGACATACTGTTAAATTAATAAATTAAATTTATGGAATTTAAAAGTAATGAAACTTAGAATTTTGCATCAGAGAAATGTGGGGCGTGCATGAAGGAATTTTTGTCATAATCACAGCTATCATTGCAAAAAGGATTATTTCAAATTGGATAGTCAAAAGTGGGGATATCATTTGAAGTAGCCTTATAGATTTTTGCAGTCTATTGCAGGGCTGCCAGACCTGTGACAATTGCGCCAGCCCGCGCCAAAACGTTGTTCTTGTGCCATTCTGCTAAAAAAATTGTGATTTTGATGAAATCTGAGCCAATTTTGCGCCAAATGTTAAAATTTACCGGTCATCGATATTTTAGCGGAATCTTACGACATTCGAAATCTATTCAGCGGTTAATTCGTATACGAGATTCTTCCGCAGATTCGTGTAGTCTCCTCCCCCTTTTTTTTGTGTGTGTGCCATTTTCGAGATCGATGCAAAAGTGAAGAAATTTTTGGGGTGTTAGTTAGGGGGAGAGGTCGTATTCCGTCTGGGGACGTTGTTTTGTCTTTAAACATTTGGAAATGGAAGTTAATTGGAGTGCAGATTTTTCCCGTAATCGTATGTTTTCTCTCGAACGATGTTGCTTTTGTTCAGCATTGTTGTCAAATATAATTTCATTGCATAATTTCAGCTTGAAATTGTAGGCAACTATTTCCGAAAACGGAAGTTATGCCACCCGAAAATTTCCCCGTAATCTTCGGCCACAAGATTCTTACGCTGATTAGAGGAATTCAGTCTTATTTGTTATCATTTGGACCATACACGAGATTGATGCACAACTGAACTGAAATTTTGTGAGGGTTGGTGGCGGCGGTGTGTGTGTGTGTGTGTGTGTGTGTGTGTGTGTGTGTGTGTGTGTGTGTGTGTGTGTGTGTGTGTGTGTGTGTGTGTGGGGTCGTTTTCTCCGTTGGAGGACGGGATTCGAAAACGGAAAGTAGACGGAGGTAAGATTTCTCTCGTAATCATAATTTTTTTCCTCGCGATATTTCCCCTACCCAGTATTGTTAGATACCATTTTATTCCACAAATATTTGTATTTCAGCTTGAAAATGTTAGATAAATTTCCGAAAACGGAAGCTGGACAGAGCAAAGACCCCCACCCCACTCCGCGATGTTCCCACTCCTATGTAGTTGTTAAATGCAGGCCTGTTTGTGCTCCGGGGAATTCAAACAAGGTGCCCCTGAAATTCCGGGGTTTAGAAAAGCCCCATTCGTGGATGAAATATTACCAGGTGACCAGCATTCGGCTCCTTGGGCACAAAGAGGGGAGGGGAGAATGCTTGGCAGCTTAGCACATGCACCTCTTTTCTCCTCCGAAAGCCGGCCACAGATGAGAGTGAAAGGCCATTATACACAGCGCCAAGGGGAGAAAGACCACCGGCCCCAACCATTAAGAATCGCACACACCCCTTCACCGTTTACAGTGGCCGTCTGGGTTGTTTTATTCGATGCGCTTTGTGCGACACTCCCGGTACCATCCCCTCCTCTGTCATTGACGGTGGCGGCATTTGCTCCTCTGATTTAAACGATCTTCCCATTCGCTAAAGGTGAAATAAGCGGGCCTAAAGGTCAGAGCAGTGGGTTCTTTTTTTTTTTTTTTTTTTTTGGCGCGATCCCAGATCACCGAATTCTTTTGTAGTAGGGTTTTGAATGCGAGAACCTATAATTCATATGTCTGCAACATGAATTGCCAGATTCGTGCCTTCGTGTCACGTGTTTTTCTATTGTGGTGGGTGAGAAGACATCTGTGAGTATGTGCAGTAGAACTCCCATAGGGACCTGTGTTGTTGAGAGTTCAGAAGCTAGTACGAGAAGTGAATTTGTCTCCTTTCCGTTCGGTGCTGATAATCAAGTAGCGGCTTAGAGAATTTCAGTATGCAGGGTTCGCGCCAGGGTTCTAGAATCGGGTAAAAATGTCCCGCAGGCTTTTTCTGGGGGTGATATTGAAAAATCAGGGGTGAATTTTAAACAATCGTAAACTTAGAAAAAAATACTACATTTATGGGAAAAAAAAAACGAACAAACACAAAAATAATATAAATATTTTATACATATCTTCTAATTTTGTTATTAAATATTTCAGCAGCTTTGTGAAATGGAAAGCTTTCTAGTGTAACATTTGCTGCTGATATTCGAATCAAATTTTGTAAAGTTTATTTTTTCAGTCTGTTGCAAAATTTATCTTTAATTCGATTTTGTGTGCTAAAAGAACGCTCTGCTGATGCAGAACTTATTGGCACAACCAAAGCAATTTGATACAACAACACTGTGCTTGGATACAGATCTTTATACCTGCAGATGAAAAGTTCTGCAACATCTGCAAATTTAAAACTAGCATGGCTATTTTTTTTTAGCAGAATAAATATATATGGATATTCACTCAACAGGCATTTCAAATCTTCAAAATCTTTGAAGTGGTCTAGCAATTTCAAAACAAATTTGCATGACACCGATGAGAATATTTACTTCCCATCCCAAAAGCGTTTGAGCTAATTGGCTCCTTTCACAACAATGAATAATAAAATAAACATAGGGACCTTTACAACGTCAAAAACCAAAAATCACTGTATGAGCCGTTGCTTTTAGCCCAAAAATTAAGACAGGATAAAAAAAAAAAATTCTCAGTGTCAATACAAGCATGAGCCAAATTTTAGAAAAGAGTTCTTCAGATGAGAAAAAACAGACCATTTATATATTGATAAAATAATGAATGGCATTAACTTACCTTTTGCAAATAACGTTGGTTTTGATAACGCCTTGCAAAATGAACAAAACATCAAAATTGTTTTAATTTCGTCGGTTTCGACTTCAAGCCAGTCATACATTTTGCGCCATTTCTCTTGAAAGTTAAGATTTTTTAAAATTTAGTTGGAGGTACAGCAGGAACGGCCTCACTACATTTCTCAGGCAATATTTCACTGTTTAAAATCATAGCATTCGATGCCAAACTTGCAGAATCCTCAGTAGAACGCTTCCTCTTTCTAATGAGGAACTTTTCCATTGTCATAGTAAGAACAAATACCAGAGCTGCCAACTTTTCAAAATAAAAAACCAGGACATCAACGTGCTTTCAGCGGCGCATATTTACACTTTATAAATGATAAAATTATATTTTAGGTTTCTCTATTTTTTCATTACAGTTAATTATTTAATACAAATAAAGAAATATTTACAAAAAAAATTAGTATTTAAGTATAAAAGATTAACACACCTTGTTAATGAGTTTCATTTTTAGAGAGAGAGAGACACTATTCTTTTCAGAGAGTCACCAATTTTTCTCCCCACCACAACAGAAGTTTTATCACATAAGGCAAGACAGTTCATCCACGGAATACCAAGATACTGAAATTCTTCAGACACAAGTTTGGCAATATTTTCACCTGTTGAACTGGTTTCTAGGCATGGCAAAGAGAGCAGCATGCATCTCACTCGCTTGCAATGATTATTATCAAAGTATGTTACCACAATTGCCCCCCCCCCAAATTTCTTAAATCAAGAAGATTGTTTGCAAAAATCAAGATTTACTATAAAATCAAGAAGATTTGAGACAGTACCAGAACTGTTAATTTATGATTATCTATTATTAGGGGAGAGCGGTAATGTATGGGATGTGCTAGCAGTTTGTTTGATGATACTTGTATTCAATTTTTTTTCTGTATCAGTCACTCATAGATGGAGTTCAGAAATTGTGATGATTTTCAAGGTTTTTAATTTTGTTTTTTTTAATTGAATGATGCAATTTTAGAAATAATTTGATTTCATTTAAGCAATGACAAGACAGTGACTTTTTTTTTTAATGCCCTTGGATGACAATTTTGTCCATCACGAATGTACGACAGTGCTATTTTAGATAAAGGATGAATAGTGTAAACTTTGAGAATATGAATATTTTTGAACACCATGCATCAATTCTTACAAATTTTCAGCTTCTTCACTTTCGTTTTCAGGAAAAAGAATTACGATTACGGGAAAAATCTTTATCGCCCCCCCTCTTTTCAAGCTGAAATGCAAACCTTATTTTGGGGGGTGGGGAATATTTAAGAATATAGGATATACATGTTCAGAACATCGTTGGAGGGAAAAATACAATTACAGGAGAAATCTTTACTACGCCCAATTTTTGTTTTCGGACAGTTTCCCTCCATTTTCAAGTTGAAATACAAATATTTATCAAATAAAATGATATTTAACAACAATACTAGGCAGAGGAAACATCGCGTGACGAGCCATTTTAGCGAAAATCCGGAAGAAACTATCTTCCGACCGTAAAACAACCCAAATCTCCGTAAAACTTTCGGGAAATCCGGAATACTTGGCAGGTATGCGGACGTCATTGCACCGATATCGGCTTTTCTGACATATTATGTAATATGACTTTGCCGTTCTTCACCCGATATCGGCTTTGCCAATGCATCCAATATCCTCTGGCAGTTCTTCACCCCATATCCGTCCGATATTGGCTTTGCCGATATCTGAATTTCAAAGGCGCTTACTTAGAAACGGGACCAATTAATAGTTTTCGCATTTGTGCGAAAAAAAAAAACCATAAATATATTCGCAAAATGCGATCGCAGTTTAAACCGTGATTTTAACAAGAAAGGACACAAAATTCAGAACTTTTACGAAATACATTGAAATCCGCAATTCTTTCAACCTGTCCGTAATTCGGTAATCATGTGGCCGAAACTGTAATGGTTGCCGGCAGGCACCCATAGCAGCGCGTGGGCTTTTGTCTCGTTGCACTCTACGCGGATTATCCCGTAATCCGCGTAGACAGCGCACGCCTTATCGGGAACCCTGGTATGAAATTTCTTGATTTTAGCAGTGATATAACCAAATTAGAAGAATCTGTCCGAAATGCTTTTCGATGTGATTGGCTTGAAAGCACGGATAGTAATGACGATACCGTCAGCACGTGGTGCAAGAAAATAGATAGTGCAGGACAAGCTTATTGTGTGTTTTGCAACTCATTACTGAAATATGGTGGAGAAGGTTATAAAGCCTTAATGAACCATGCAAAAACTATGACACATATTAAAAGTTCAATGACCCTGAGTTATTATGCAAGTGCGAAAGATATGGATGATCTGGTGGAGAGCAATAATCGACCACTTGATATTATGACAAGAAAAGCTCGTCAAGAAGTATTAGTATCATCATTCATCGCTCAAAATTCTCTTTCTTTTAGTTTGGCGCCAAATTTGATTGAGCTGTGTCGAGAATTAAGCCGGGACCAAACTGCGCTGAAATCTCTGTCCATGAACAGAACTACCGTATGTTACAAGTTAAAATACGGAATTGGCAGAACAGTTAAAGAAAATATAATTAGAACTTAAAGAACCATAACGTTTTCTTTAAATGTTTATGAAGTACTAGCAATGCACAAAAGAGCATACTTGCAATGCTAGTGCAGTTTTACGATGACGATCACAGTGAGGTTGTGGATCATCATCTAGCTTCTTTAAAACTGGAATCTTGCAATGCGCAAGCTGTTTATACAGTAATTGTCAGTACCATTGAAGAAAATTACCGCCCCAGTGGCGCAGTGGTCTAAGGCGCTGGCCTCTGATCATTCGTCCATAAGGGGTCCGGGTTCGAATCCCGGTCAGGCATGGATGTTGTGTTTGTCTTACGGCACTGGCTCTCTCCCTTCCCTGGAACCAGTAACCCTAAATTAGGGACGGGCGACTGCTTATAGCCCATTGAGTTGCTCACGGTGGTCGTTAAACCTCCAATCCAAAAAAAAAAAAAGAAAATTAGTGTAACACTATGCGTGGGAAAAAAAAGTGGTGTTGAAACTAGAATAAGAAGAAATAAAGCACCTCACTCATTAGATATTGATGATGACACTTGTCATATAGCAAATAACTGTGCCAAAATTTTTCATCATTTTTCAAAAGTTACTTGGAAGATTTTTTTTATGATATTTATTTTGACATGAAAAGCAAGCTGTAGCAAAAGGGAGAATTTTTTCAATGCAGTGCTTGGAATTAAAAAACTGAAGCCTCTTGAAGAGGTCAGATCACAGGTGGGCATAGATCGTGCTAGGATTTTTCAGAAGAGTAAAAATGTTCCTTCACATTTTTTGAAGGAGTATTTTTCTTTCCAAAGGAGTAATTTTAGAGAATGAACAATTATCGCATTAAATTTTTAGCTAAATAATATTTAATATAAAAACAACTAATTATATCTATTTATAAATATGTCAACATGAATTAGCATGTAATTGAATTTCTTTTATATAAAATAAGTAAATCGTAATTTATCAAAATCTTACCTACTTGTCTTGTTTTTTCCAGGAGGCTGCAAAAAAATTTGTTTTGCTTTTGAAAGACTGTACCAAAACTTCTGTGTGTGTGTTACTTCACAGATTCAGATTCTACACACTCAAACTTCAAAAAGAGTTCTATTGTGAAGGAAGGAAATCTACAGTCTATTTCAATTACAATAAGATAAAATAAACCTTCATTGGACATTGTGATATGCAAGTTTGGTATTCAAAGGTCAACTAATTTATTACTTTTGAACATATTTTCCTTCAGCTCTGAAAAAAAGAAAACATCTTAAATACTATGTATGAGATGTTTACAGTTTACATAATTGAGACTTGATTGATTGAACCATTTTTCTGATAAGACCCTTTCCATCTCAATTCAGGCAGGGGGTGTCAGTTGACCACCTCCAATTTTTTTGAAAAAAAAAATGGTAGTTATTCCTAATAGAGATATAAAGTACTGCAAAAGGATGTTTCATAAAAAAATTTTTTAGTCGAGCTACAGCATTTTGAAAACAGGCAAAAAAATACACTCGCGACGAAAATCATGTCGTCATGTGAAACGCCAAATTTTTAAATGCACACTCTTCCTAAACTATAACAGGTAGAAACTCGAATTTTTTTTATGTTACCAGATAGCAAAAAAATATATACATATATATATTTATTACAAAAAATTTTAATGTTCCACAAATTTAGGATTTTTTTTTAAAGAAAAAACTCATCAGGTGGGTAAGTGTGCCAACCTGCACCCTTACTAGGGTTGTCTTAGCAGTAATTTTATTTTTATCCTGTGATGCTTGTAACTCATAAAATTAATTTTTAAAATATACAGAATTTCAAGTAATCAACATTTTTGAATTGCAATATCTCAAAAACTCCATTTTTAAAAATTCTGAAATTTTGTCCAAACAATGTCCTAATAGTAGGTAGTTAACTGGGGAATCAGGTTACTGGATTTTTGCCTTGAAAATTTCCTACAAATTTTTGAAAATGCACTTCTCTCCTGCTCAAACCGCACAGTTGAGTTATTATTAAAAAAAAAACAAAAAAACTTCGAAAGATATTTCTGAAAAGTTTACCTGAGTATATATATTCCAAATTGCAGTGTCAATCTATATTTTAAAGTCATTTTTATGATTTTCAATAATTGTCACCTATGTACATGCTTAATTTTTTTTAAATCCATAGTCTTTACACATACAATACTTTATCTCAGTTGCAGTTAAGATTCAATTTCTATTTACATAAGAAAAAAAAGCCTCAAAAAACAAAACAAAATTATGAGCTTACCATCATAACTACAAATTATTCAAACTGAGAAAAGCTGTTGGATTTTATCGATTTCCTTCTCATCAAAGGTATGAAGTCGTGCAGAACATCCAGCAGGAGTTGGGGCATTCACCTTTAGAAGTACATTTTTTAAGGGCACTGGACACTTGACCTGTTTTCTTGCCACATTCTTCTGGCCACCAAAAACCTCTGGCTGGTCCATGAAAGATACATGTAATTTTTATCTTGATAAGGGTGGGGGAAATTTCCAAAAATGGAAGTGACAAAGTTTGGAAATTTGTAAGAATTGATGCATGATGTTAAAAAAAAAAAGTATTCATTCTCTGAAAATTACACCATTTATCATCTAAAATAGTGAAAGCTCTGATATAAGAATTCATGGCTCTCAGACTGAAAGTTCTTTAAACATGATGGATAAAATTGTGATCTGAGGGAATAAAAAAAATGAAAAAGGAAAGAAAAGTAACAAAGAAAAATGGTAAGGGAAAACTATCAGCAGAAAAAAAAAGTAAACAGTGGATGCTGTGCAGTGAAAGTCTACAGAAAACAAATATGGCTGTGGAACTTGCTGAGAAGAAAGAAGGGTTTGCTCACAAGAGGAAACCAGAGCTAATGTTCTAGCAAGTACAAGAACAAAACCAGGAAAAAAAAAAAAAAAAAACCATTTTGAAGCTATGTCTCACAAAACCACCCTATTTTGTTTGGAATTCAGTAATTTTATAATTATGAATACAGTGGTGTGATCTAGTTAAATATTTTCATAAATAAATTACAGTGAACGATTCAGTTTTGTTCATGCTGCATAATATTCACACTTTCTCACTGCGCAGTCTGATTTTTCACCAAATTAAAAAGTACAGCTTTGTTTTTTTCTTCGTCAGTTTTGTGCGTGTTAATTAAAATCTCTCACGAGCGGTATGGAAAAAGGAAAGGATTGTTTATATCGCATAACTTTTAATCAATTATCAGGAATACTGATCTTTTGGTTCTTACTTAAAGTCTGAATTTGGCCCCGTATGTTCAGGGAGCAGAATTTTGAGGTGGTTTTCTTTTTCTCATTTTAACCTACCTTGGGAACATCTTCACCCTCACACTTATCTTTTTCCAGATGGAAGGTGCGTTGAACCACTTACTAACTCGTAATCATCTGCTTAATATCCATATTCATACATGCAGGACCCCACGTATGCAAGAGCAGTGGCTCTTTCAGACAGCAACAACAAAAAAAGTCATAAACTGATTCTACTACTACTGAGGGGGGGGGGGGCAATCCTGCACCAAAACATCACTGCGCAAGCGTTAAGCGATGGAAGCAGCTTTTATCTAACCAACTTTACTAAATCTCACTGTTATCTTATGATTTTGGTTCCACTTGTAATTGTTCACAGCAGTAATGAAAATTTGGCATTGATATTACTGGATGAAAAACTTTGTATGAAGAGTATCATGGCGCAACTGCTGAAAGGTGATTTTACAATTTGATTATTAAATACGTTACATTAGTTTTCCTTTTATATCCAAGGTATGCTTTCCTTCAGAAAACCTTAGGAGTTTGTGATGTACATGCAAACCAAGTGCACATGGCTTACCAGTTGGTTGGTTTCAGAAATAATGTATTTTCATCTGAATGCCACGAATCTCGAAAAATATGAGCACTGCTAAAAACCACCAAACAACAAACAGTAATTACATATTATTTATTCTTCCTAAGTGCATATTCGCAAGCATCCAGTAACAATAGCAACAGTTCTTGGACGCAGCAGCATCCTATTTGTGTTACAGTGAAACATTCAGAAGAAAATCCCTGATATTAATGTGTTACGCTTAAAATATTGCAGGTCATGTAGTTTTCAATAAATCGTGGGTGGTATAATTGTTTTCCCATTTGTCTCAAGTAGGAACAACAGAAATGCTAATTAACAGTCGTCTCTGAAGCAGTAAAATGTCAACAAACCTGAAATATAACATTTTTTCATAGTTCATAAAATAATGGTAATTCAGTATATAAACATAACTTAAAGCACAGCATGGACTTAAAACAATTAAAAATACTATCATTAGCTGCTCCAAATTGCATATTTTCCTGCTCCAAGAATTGCTCCAAAACATGGTAGGGAGGGGCACTAACACCCCTGCTATTGGTAAAACTAATAAAACAATGTATGGGAAATTGTGGTCATAGTGCGAGTTATTCAGTGTGAAAAACACATTTTTTCAGTCTGAAGTTTTAGAACTAGAGAGATGTAATTCAAAATCCAGAAAAGAAAAGGCTTACATCCCATAGAACATGTTTCATAAAAAAAAAAAAAAAAAAAAAAGGTAGAAAATTACAAGAACATTATTATAATGGTCCCACTCATTGATTGGAATAGATTTTTGTACCTGGCACATATTGGATTTGTATGAGAATGTACAGATGAATGGACAAAGTAATATTGAAGCCCATATTGTTTTTCAAAAGATGTACCGAAAAGTTTTGCCCTGCAATTAATGTATTTTTCTCACTTGTCCGTTTCTGTTTTGTATGCACGAGACAAAAATGCACAAGTGGGAAAAATTCATTTAATTTTTGATGAAATATATGCATTACTTATATTTTCAATAATTTCCTCTGATCAAATAATTCTTTGACTCATTGTGACCACGGAAAGCAATCTCTTGCTTACCTAAAAAGCACATAGCTCTAATCATTCAAGCTACATACTATTGCAGGGTTCCCACGGTCCTTATAAACCCTTAAAGGTCTTTAAAAAGTGCTTACATTTTTTTTTGGTGCTTAAAAGTCCTTAATTTTTGCCAAAAATCCCCAAAAGTATTTAAAATGTACTTATAATTTTTCTTAACTGCCTGCATGAAATGCAGAAGTAACAATGTAGTGCGTACAACTTCTGCTGCTGGTTGGCTATGTTGATATGACGTCGATGGAAAGCTCGTGGGAGAGCACGGGGCAGGAGTGACTTTTTAATTTTGACTTTGGGTTTTCAATTCAAGCCATGAAATAATTATGTGTAATATATAAATCTAGATCTTGTAGCTTTAATTACAGTTTTATGGTTAACAATCTTTTTGTTGCATATGTGATTATTCTCTCATATGGAAACTGATTTGACCGGCAGAACTGTCTTTTAAATGGCATAAATTCTAATTTATTACATCCATAAACTTGAATTATAGGCAATAATATTGCAAGTTTCATCAACAGACTTTAGTTTATGTAGTTAAGTCATGTGTAAAAGTATGTTTTATATGTATGCTTTTTTCATGTGTGCAATTTGTAAGGTCCTTAAAAAATATTTGTTGGGTTCTTAAAAGTCCTTAAAAAGTGCTTATATTTTTTGGGTGAAAATGAGTGGGAACCCTGTATTGCTCTGTTACTTCCTACATTTTCATTGTTCTTTTCAATGTTTAATCAAAATTGATTACTTAAACTGCATTCAATATGGGTTTTACCAAATTGTTTAAGCATTTTGAAACAGGATAAATGGGTTTTATAGATAATGTATGCCTATTCTGCCCTTTATGAAAATTATTCAAGTCGTTAAATCCATTTTTATACCACACATTTGTTTTCTGGCGAAAACAACAAGCTAAGCCAGCAAAACTTTTTTTTTTAATCTTACTACATCCACAAAGCCAAGTCGTACCCCATAACTTATATACAAGGAATGCTTAATAGCATAATAAATCCGTTTATTTTTGTGGCGTAAATTTGCATAAAGATTTGCCAAGCTTTGACACTCCACTGGGCGCTTTCTCAAGGCAATGTAGACATAAAATGCTACATTATAAATGCTATAAAACAGATTAGCATTTGATTTATTTTTGTGTAGCTTAAATGTGTAGGTTTTATATAGTGTATTGGTTTTTCTTGGTTAGCATACATAGATATCCTCATGTAGGATTACTGTTCTGATCTTATGCTGTAGTCCATTTTTCTCATTCTAATCTTTCATTTAAAAGAAATTAAGTCACCAATATTCTCATTTCTATGGCATCATCTAAGTTACTGCCAGTTTAGATTGGTAATGCACTATTACATAACTACATACTTAGGAATTCAGCTAGCTTTGACACTGCTGTAAGAATACATGTGCAGATTACTTGTGGCATTTGTACTATCCTGTTTTTTTTTTGTTTGTTTTTTTCACTCTAATTCAGTTAAGTTTTGTCATCATCCTCAACCTACTTGCTTCTACAACTCCATAGGAGTTATTGCCTCCTCAGTAAGGGCACCCCTTCCTAATATATCTAGAGATTAGAAAGCTACTGCTACAACTACATTCTTAAAAAAGTAGCTTGTCCCAGTTGTAACAACTTTTTCTAAAAAGTAGCTACTTGTCCTGCATTTTACATTTTAGCTATCCAGCTTCCCTGTTGCCAATGTGCATGGGAATAGATCACTGTAAAATTAGGGAATCTTCATTGCCTTGACAATTTTTTTTCTTGTATTACTATCATTGTGCTAAGTTCCAGAGTGCATATGCAAGTTTTTTACAGTGCAATTTTTGTGGAGGGAAATTCTTCCATTTCATGGCAGTGGCAGTCATAATGTCAACAGTCAAAATGTTGACAGGGTTCAAAACATGCCCTCAGTCACAATGTAAGTCCTCATTTTTTCCCCCTGAATATTTGTTTTTCACTTTTTTCTTACATACATACATACCACTAAGCTGTTCTCTGAGATTCAGAGGTTAGCTCCAAAAAGAAATACAAACTTCCAGATATTTTTACTTATTGTTGTCGTATCAAACTTCTCCATTTACAGCGATCTTGACATACAACTCGTGCTTCACTGATATCCATTACATGCTGTACACAAGATCTTTTATGCTTCATACTCATAATCTTTTTCTCTGCAGACACTCCTGAATCTGATCCACCCATGTCTTCCTTGGCCTTCCTCTGCCTTTCCTTCCTGCCACTTGGGCTGAAAAGATTTTCTTAGTAAGCATTTCATCACTCATTCTTTCAACATAGCCAAACCACCGAAGCATATTGGTCTCCACCTTGCTAACAAAACTTTGCTTCACATCACACAACTGCAATACATCTTCATTCCTCACACAATCAGATCGTGTCTTGCCACAAACCCCACGTAAGTAACGCATTTCTCCAGCACACAAACTACTCCTATGTTTCTTCTGCAGTACCCAGGTTTCACTGCCATACATCAGAGTAGGAACAATTACTGTTTCATACACAGCCATACGGGACTCTCTAGAGAACCCATCATTCCTGAGAAATCCTCCCAGAGCAGCTATGACTTTCAAAGAAGAATTCACTCGCCTACTGATTTCACCATCCAACTTGTTCTCTCTGTCAAACATGCTTCCTAAATACACAAACTCACTCACCTGGTCAATCACAGTGCCATTTATACTTACATTACATTCAGTGCTACCAGTTCCTCTCTCAAACACCATAACTTTGGGGTTTCCCTTATTTATACTCAGTTTGAATTTCATGCAAACTTTGTGCATCCGAGTCAACATACTCTGCAACTCACTTTTGCTCTCTGCCAACAGGACAGTGTCATCAGCATACAGCAATCTGCACACATGGATATCACCAAGACATAAACCACTATTATCTATTTTGGCATCACGCATGCATGCGTCCATAAATATATTAAACAGCCATGGTGACATTACACAACATTGTCTAACTCCTGCACCAATTGAAAACCATTTTG
This sequence comes from Macrothele yani, assembly GCA_039090855.1. Taxonomy (NCBI): domain Eukaryota; kingdom Metazoa; phylum Arthropoda; class Arachnida; order Araneae; family Macrothelidae; genus Macrothele; species Macrothele yani. Next base: position 48,352,497 of record CM076990.1, read on the forward strand.
ATAAAACACCATTCACTCATACACAATCTCTACTACCAGCATACATGGCTTTTACACTATTAAGTAGATTCCCAGTAACACCATATTCATTCAATACCTTCCACAAAAGTGTCGTATTCACTCGGTCATAAGCTTTGTCTAAATCTATTAAGGCAGTAAAAACTTTCTTCCCAACAGCCAGATACTTTTCAATCATCATGCGTAATGCAAAAATCTGGTTAGTGCAGCCTTTACCAGGCATAAAACCACTCTGAACATCTCACACTTTCAATGATGTAAGACCCCATACTTTTTCAATAACAACCTTACCAAATACTTTCCCTGGCACACTCAGTAGGCTAATACCACGGTAGTTCTTGCATTCAGTCTAATCACCTTTTCCCTTATACAAGGGAACAATAATAGCATCCTTCCAATCCCGAGGGACCATTCCTAACTCCCAGCACAACTGCCAAATTTCAGTTAACCAGTCAATTATAGTCACCACCATATTTCAACATCTCTGCAGTTATGCCATCAACTCCTGGAGCCTTGCCATTCTGAAGAGATTTTAGAGCTTTACACACTTCTTCTCTTGAGATCCCTCCTGTGCTTTCATCCCTCATTGTGACATCATCTGCGTCTGTCTCAGAATCATTTTTGCTTTCCTGATCTAATAACTCACCCCATCTGTCACTTAACTCATTGGGCTCCCATATCATTTCCCCAATCTCATTCTTCACACAACTTACAACTTTGTTTCCTCTATTTTTCCTGAGTCTCATGTACTTCCAGATGGACTTTCTATCTTTCCAAAAAGCCAGTTCATGCCTTTCCACTTTCTCCTTCCCATCTTTTGCCTTACTGTGGCGAACCAGCTTAGCAGCTTCACGCTTCTTACAGCGATATTCATCCACAAAGACTCTACCTTGCAACATCCCCAAATAGGCTTCCTTCTTTTTCTTTACTGCCTCTTCAATCTCACTATTCCACCAAGCATCACCTCTACTGTTTCCCACTATTGTGGTGCCACAAACCTCTTTAGCAGCAGTGACAACACAGTTCTTAAAACATGCCCACTTCTTTTCTACATCCCTCTCACCAGACTTCAGATCCTTCAGTCATTCTCTGAGTAAGTCAGAATACCGCTGATGATCTTCAAGGAGCCTGTCGACCTTTATTCTTTCTATCCTGGGTCTCTTCCTATTCCTTTTCCTCCAACCAACATTAAGTTTCACTCGTGATACTACCAAATAATGATCAGAACCAACATCCGCACCTCTCATCACACGGGTGTCAACAACTAAGCGTTTCAAACGCTGATCGTAGACAACAAAATATATCACACTCTTTTGACCAAGAGTACGATTTTCCCAAGTATATGTGTGGATATACTTGTGGTTGAAAAATGTATTAGATACACACAAACCATTCCCAATGCAGAGTTCAATTAATCTTTCACCATTATCATTCACACAAGGATCATTAAACTTACCCAGAACATTGTCAGAAATTGCATTCTGCACACCTACTCTAGCATTGAAATCCCCTGCTGTTATAACTTTTTCTTTAGCACCAAACTGGCTCAAAACAGCTTTTAGCTCATTCCAGAAATCTTTTTTCTTATCAGAAGGTTCCGAGTCACAAGGAGCATACACTACAACAATTACAATTCTCTGAAGTTTCACTTTCAAACGAATCCAGAGAATTCTCTCACTTATGCAACTATAGTGAATCAAGTTGTTCTTCATCTTTTCACTTAAAATCACACCTACACCAGCCTGTCCTCTCATATTATCCAATACTCCAGACCACACACTCACCGTGCCATTCACTTCTTCTACCCCAATTTCCTTCTTTTTGGTTTCACTTACACACAGAACATCCAGTCTATACTTACTCATCTCCTCAATCACCTCACTCATCTTGCCATTTATACCTCTAGTATTCCATACACCAATCTTACATTCACTCAGCCGAGATCTCTTTCTCATACGCCGTTTAGAAAGTCCAGGTCGATTCTGTGGTGGACCGTCCTTCTCGAGTGTGGTAGGTCCACCCTTTCCCACACTTGAGTCATTCTTAATATTTCTTTTTGTCTTTTTAATCAGGTAAGTACATCAGTGTGGGGGATTAGCCCACAGCTGAGGGTTCCAGTTGGTCATTCAACCTAAGGATTCTGGAACAAAACCCAGTGAGTTGGGGTCTTTTCGCCAATGTCACACAGAACTAGCTTGCACCTCTCCAAGATTCACAGAGGCCCTAGTTGCTGTTGTGTGTGCCATTGTTACCACAGAGCGCCCTGAGGAGGCATCTTATTTCAGATTATACAGTCTTGGCCAAAAGTCCTGCACCAGTAGACCGAAAGTCAGTTTTTGATGTTTGAAGTCAATTTATACAGCATAATGGTAAAGTCAGGAAAACATTATACATCATTTTTAAGGAAATTTTATGCTGAATTCAAATATTTTTACAGAGCAGTAATAGAAGTGAAGTTACAAGCAAAAGTACAGTTAGTGTCTAGTCATAAAAAGCAAAATATAGTGGAATACGGGCCTTACAGACTTGATTAATGCTGTTTTAGATGTGGGTCCTTGTTGACAGATCTTTTGCTTCAATCTCACCCACAGATTCTCTATGGCAAGGCACGAAATTTCCGGTCGCCAGCTCGCCACCGGCGAGTGAAAAATTTGTCGTTGGCGAGTAAAACTTTTCTCATTGAATTACCGTAATTTCCTTAACAGCAGCAGCTATTATGATGTTAATTTTTTTCTTTCAAATATGCGGCATGTAATGTGATGCTACTGATATGCTGAATTTGCTTTCTGTAATTACTTTTTTCCCCGTCTGAAATTTCCCCACAGATGATGAGTGAACCTTTTCAAAGCATTTTTTTTTTCTCTTCCATAAACTGGGGTTCTCGGTGCTCATATTGCTTGTTTGGAATCTAAAGATTAAAGATCACCCTGCAGGCATGTTTATCTGCCACTGCTTTGAAGGGAAACTGACTCACACAAACGAACTTCGACCAGCAGGGGTGTGTGGGGGGGTGAATCCCATTGTGAGAGGCAGGCAGGCCACAGCAGAGACAATCCTTCAAACAAACAAAGAAAAGCAAAAAATCAACAAGCTTCCCTCAGATTTATAACACCTGCAATTCAGCTACTATAACGAACTTCGTGCAGGTTCTTCGGCACAGCATTTTTTTTTCTTTACTTTTGATAGCGAAGACATAATAACAGAGAAACTTTGTTTACAGAATATATAAAAATATGCACTATTTTAGTTGTATTTTTAGAAACTGGGAAGAGCAGTGTTTTTTCTTTGCAAAAGCAATTTTTGTAGGTCTTTTATTGTCAAAAAAAAAAAAGAAAAAAGAAGTGTGAATCACAGTAGATACTAGTTTTCTAAGAAAACTGCTCACTGTGAATGGTTGATCAGAGGATTTTCACCCTCATCCTTAAAATAATGAAATGTTTACCTATATAGAAAAAATATTTGGAAGACGTGAATGAATAATAAAAAAATATAGTAGGATAAAATTGTGAATTTAAACACAGTATTTCTATCCTATGTAACCAAACGGCTTAACTTTAGGGATCGGCTCTTAAAATGACTTGGTTTTTTACGCGTTCCCAGTTTAATAGGGCTACAGCTGTTAACGCACGGGTGCTGCACATACGGCAACTTTGGCTCCCAAGATGACTAAATTAACACTTCGCAGCAAACGTAAAACCTTAAAATTTTATTATAAATACCATATATATTCATGTAAAAGCCGAAAGTTTTTGGAAGAAATTCTTTTTAAAGTGAAAGTGTCGGCTTATACGCAGGTCCCAGTTTTTTTGCCAATTTCTAGCTGTTGGACTAGGGAAGTCGGTTTATACACGAACAAGCTTATACGCGAGTATATACGGTATGCAAAATGTTTATTTATTATTTTTTTCCTAGCAGCATTCTCCTCACGTGACGTCATGATCTCTGATTGGAGATCACAACCTTTGCAAAGCCTTCACGCATTGTGAGCTATCAAAGTTCTTTCTAAATTAGTGGACTCCAAAAAAAAATTGGAAGTGATGCATATTATTGTATTATTCTTATGAAACCATGCTTGTATAATTGCGTAAACCAATGCTATCTGTTGTTTGGTGGACAAGGGTTCTAAACGCTAACATACCTGCCATGTTTTACGATTAACTTGTAAAATTTATGGAAATGCAACTTGTTTTACAGGCAAAGTGTTAATTTTAAGGATTTGTGATTCTTTCAGATTTTTTTTTCTGGTGATTTTGCACCCAGCATTAAGACTTTTTATTTAACCTTAATCCATTTAAAATGAAGCACTGATGTAAGTTACAAATAAACTTTTCAGTTACTTAGGAACATTTGTCTGCAGTTTTCCCACATGTTGTTTTAAGGGTTGTTTCAAATGCTAAAGAGCTGAACTGCAGCTAGGCTTGTTTATCTTGGTATCCTCCCAATTCCGGACGTCCCAGTTCTGGACAACTCCCTAGTTCCCCAAGTCGCTGATTTAAAAGTTGTTGTTTTTTTAACAACTATCCTTCACACTTTCTCTAGGCTTAGGACTGGCAGTTCTGACATTGCGAGCTAGAAATGCATCGACACTGGCGTGTTTAAAAGTCGGGGGGGGGGGAGAGGGGGTCTTCTTTTTTAATTATTTATTTATTTATTTTCATTTTTTACATTTTGTGATTTTTATTTTATTTTTTGGGGATTTTTCTTTATTTTCTTTATTTTTTTTTATACTTCTTTCCCACATGACTTACTTTACAGAGAGACAGTTCTCCTTTCACTCAAATTTCTGAACATAAGCCAGTGTGCACAGAAACTTCCTTATGTCTCCATTTGCGACAAACTCTATCGTCGCTCTTCTGATTCTTTCATCAAGTTTAACTGTTTTGGCTTTCCTTTTCTTGCCTTCTAAAGAGATGTAAGACCTTATGAAAATCATTAAATTGATGTAAACATTTATGGTTTGTTGTAGAGGTTCACCACTGATCAGGCTGGGTTCGAGAACGGTGAAAGGAAAGCATAATGAACTGGGGTGGAAGATGAAAAGTGGTTTAACAGGCTAGCTTTTTAACTGTGTTCTGCTACAAATTGTGCATAAACAGTTATTTTTTAAAATCTCACTGTGGTTCTGTGTTGTGAAAGCAAAATATTATTCATATTAATTGAATTACCTGTAAGTAGATAAGCAGTGCACAAAATTTATAAATAATGACTGGTCACTATTAAAAGCAAGAAGTCATTTTGTAAAATTTTAAACAACTTTTAAAAGGCATTAAGAATTAGCTCTTTTTCTCTCTATGTGTTCTTGGAATTAGGAGAACAATATATTGCATGCACGCGCGCGTGCGCACACACACACACACACACACACACACACACACACACAAATACTTTCATATAAACACACACACACAGGGGTGAATTGGGTTGACCAAACAAGACAGGGAAATTTAGTCTAGTGATCCACTGTAAAAATACACATACGTGAATGCCTCATAAATTCTCTCGTGAAAAAAAGTCTGTTAGATACTGGATGAAAGAAAACTGTTGAAACACACATTGTAAAAGGAAATCAATTGTGTACAAATTTAAAACAAGTTACTGGTGAAAGAAGTATAAGAATCTGTTCATCATTTAATGTAGCATCGAACCATATTTCTCCTTTGAAAAATATGGTTTTGACTTAAAAACAAAACAAAACAACAACAAAAAACAGTCTCTCTTACAGACCTCATTTCCAACTAAATCACCATGAAGATTGTTTTGAAAGCTGAAATGTGCAAATATCACATAGCAATTTTTGTAGGCAATTAATTTTTATGTTTACTTCATCAGTGATCGCCTACTGCACAATAGTATTGGCATCTTGAGTAGATGCATTTTTTAAGTCTACCCATAATTTTGAAACCATGAACCACCATTCTGATCCAACAACCAGTACTGGTAAAGTGTTTTTTTTTTTTTAAGATACATGTGGGTGGAACATGGATTTCAGAATATCTCTGCTAGAGAAAGTTAAGAAAGTAACTTTTAAGGCATAAATAAAGCCCAAATGAAGTTAATGATTTCTATTTGTAAGTATAAAATATTATTTGCTTGTTCCAAAAAATCCAGACCAAAAAAATAAAACAAAAAACAAACAAACCGTGGGCCATTTTTTGGGTGGTTCATTGATTGAGAAATGTCCCATCATCCTGGTGGGCCAATATGTCCACACACACACACACACACACACACACACACACACACACACACACACACACACACACACACACACACACCTAATTTTTCTGTACCCCCACCAAAACCCCTCCTTCCTAGAAGTCCTGGATCCATGCCTGATGACTAACATCCTGAAATGATCAAAAGGAAGGGCATTGCCTTCCACCAAAACAACAAAAGCAGATCTCATGTTTCTTTGATTACCAGGAAAAAATTGTTGGAGATGATCTCCAGCCTTACCTCGCCTCTTCACTCAACTGTGTGCCTTGTGATACCCACTTATATTTAGAACTGTGCAGAACTTGCTCAATGGAAAGGTCTTTGCTTATTTGAAGGTATGAAAAAATCATCTTAACCAGTTGTTTCTCTAAATCTTGCAAAGTTATGAGTGAATGGAATCCCTAAGCTACCTGATAGATGACTAGAAGTATTGGGAAATAATGGTGACTACATTATTAAATAAAGTGGAAAAATTGTGTGTAAAAGTTTTGCCTGTTACCAAAACATGAGATCCCTGCTTTGTGCTTTAATTTCTTTCTTCTACTTTAATATTAATTTTATTTGTTATTATTTCTTCTTGTTTCAGGGTTTAATGACCTTTAAATGCTACAATGAGTCATTCATTCCTACTTTTGGGCTGCTGGTTCCAGGGAAGGTAGAAAAAAAAAAAACAACCTTAAACAAAATCCACATTTTGTCCAGCATTATGAGAAAAATAGGAGCCTATGCCCTCTAGATAACTCCACCGCAGGGAGGCTTATTTTAAAATTAGTATGTCATCAAGCACAAGAAATACTGACAGGTGCATTATAAAAAAAAGTCCATAATTTTTGTCATAGCAATTAAAATTTTATTGGATTTTTTTTTCTGGCCTACCTCTTAATATTTGTTTATTGTCGGAACAGTGGCATGTGGAAATAGAGATTAGAACACCAATTCATGCAGAAATTAAGAAGCACACAGCTCTGAGCCATCGATGAAAAGTAATAAAAAATACTACTTACTTCAGTGCTGAGTTGTGTTATGAGATACTCACTGTTCTATAAGATCATAGATGTTTCTCTTTTCTTGCTGCTCTTAAGGAACGTCTTCAGTGAAGAACCAATCTGAAAATGGAGGACTATAGAAGAAAGTTTATCCAATGTTGTAACTGCTATATCCTTGAATATGAGTTTCCAAAATGCATAGATTTTTTCTTTTATGAAAAACATATCCCTGCCACAGATATTCAGCCTGTTAAACAAAGATTTACTTTATTCAAGAAGAGGTTCCTGTACATTCTTATTTAACTGTCAGAAAATTTATGAGCAGAGTTTGCGTTTCACTGCTCACTAGGAAATGAAAAGAATTTTGCATTTCGGAAATTAATGTTTCTGTATTTGACAATAGCCTAGGACAAGCTTTCTCATACAGCCATCCACTGACACAGAGGTTTTCAAAAGCATGGAAGACAGGCCTTAAAAAAAAAGGCAAATGTCTGTGGTTTAATAAAAGAAATCAGAGCTAAACAGAAAATAAAGTACTACTTTCTTTGCATTTTTGACAAATATTATTAACATCTGATAAAATGTAAATATAATAATTAATTCCTTCACTAAATGAATGAAATACTTTAGAAATGCATAAGTCTTGTTAAATGAAAAGACAGAATTTTACAAAGCAAATATTGATATGATTTAAGAAAAATGCTTTTTGCAGACATAAATTAGTATAAAAATGAAATATTAGCAGCAAAGAGCAATTACTGCTCTAGTGAGATGACAAATATTATGTGAATAACATGTAAGGCTTTGGGTATTAGGAAAATTTTCTTTATTAAAAATAAGCTGATCTTTGATCACATAGTTTTTAATACAATGGAAACTAAGCACTTTTTTTCATTCATATGGATTTTTATACACTGGCATGCAAAAATTAAGGACGAGACGGTTTTTCGAATGTAACGTCGTGCAGAAGTGCTCCACATCGACTCAAATCATACCATAAGATCCCCAAGATGTAAGAATATGGGACAAGTGAGCAAAACAGTCCAAACAAGGAATCCAAAGGACACAAAGGCACTTTATTGAAAAGGTAGCTTCGGGCACAACTGGACAGACTACAGAAACGTCCATGTGACAGGCGGCTGCCAAGAAAAATCCAGTCTTTAGTAGGAGATATGATCACCCCTGACTGCGTTGCAGGATTTACAACTTCTGTCCATGCTGAGGACGAAGTTGTCAAGGAGCTGTTGGGGCATTGCAGCCCATTCCTCTCGTAGCGCCAATCGCAGCTGCGGAATCGTTGCTGGCGGCTGGTGACGTACTGCCAAGTGTCTCCCGAGAAGGTCTCATGCATGTTTGATTGGATTTAGGTCCGGGGACCTTGCGGGCCAATCCATGCGTTGAATAATTCACTCTCCAACAGCTCTGCGACAGCCACTGTACGATAAGGTGTAGCGTTGTCGTCCATGAAGAGGAACTCAGGACTCACAGCACCTCTAAACAGACGCACGTGAGGCAGGAGTACCTTGGTACAATAGCGGGCACCAGTTACTGAACCTCCTTGGAAGATGTGGAGATCAGTACGGCTACCAAGAATGATACCGCCCCAAACGAGAACTCCGCCACCTTCAAACCGGTCCCTTTCGATCATGTTGGAGGTGTGATTGCGTGTTCCCTGCTCTCTCCGAATGTGTATACGCCCAGAATCGCTCGTCTAACTAAATCAGCTCTCATCCGTAAAGAGAACTCGACCCCATTGCTGATGTGTTCAGTTCTTGAGTTCCTGGCATCACAGAAACTGCGTCTTCGATGAGCAGGCATTAATGGCACAAAGCCGTACTGGTTTGTGCCATTAATGCCATTAATGGCACAAACCGTACTATAAACCACCTTTGTGCAGACTCCTGGCCATGGTAAAATGCGATAATGGACGTCCAGTTGTCTGTTGCATGTGCCTTGTGATTTCTCCCGCTGTCTGTCATTTCTCACCCGTAGGACAATATACCGGTCGTCCGCCGCCGGGGTTGCTTGTGGACGACCACTGCTAAACTCTCAGACAGCTGTTTCTGTCTTTTGAAACGATCTCCAAGCTCGTGAAACGATGCTGTGAGCGATCCCGAACTCCTCGGCCACACTAGTCACACTTCGACCTTCTTCCAACTTCCCAATGACGCAACCTCAGGTAAAGTCATCTAGACGTGGTCTACTGGATTGCCTGTTGGCCATATCACACGGTGGCAGCAACTCGCCGTCATTCAAACCGATCTACACCATGCAATAGCTTTCTCCGAATTGCTGAGCGTACACCGCCCGTGTGCTTTATACCCTTCCGACACTCCCCCCCCCCCCGTCATGCTGCATATATGCACATGCCCTACCGTGCCGGACCCTAGTCTATCTCCTGAGTGGTCTTTCGGTCCGTTCTGCTGTTATGCTAATTTCTCCTCTTCGTCCTTAATTTTTGCACACCAGTGTATTTATATGGGAAAATACAACTTTTTATGACTAATAGGAAAGCTATTCCATCATGGATAGCAGAGATTGAGCAGTTCTTCACACGCTTACATGCTGAAGCAAGTGCCTTTGTAGGTGAACTTTTTGTATAAAACCTTTGCCACAATAAGAACATTTGTAGAAACGCTCCCCTGTATGTGTGGCAAAGTGGTTACGTAAATGAGTTTTAAAATTTGTAGAATAAAAGCACATAGGGCATTTGTGCCTGCGAGAAGGTACAGACATACATCTATTCTTGTGGACAGCATACTCCTCACTAGTTCTAAATGAATGGTGGCACACTTCACAGTTGAAGATACTATTACCTAAAAGAATAAAATGGTTAAAAGTTCATATATATTAAAATTGCATCCCATAAACTTTAGGCATATGTTATAAACAATATTCAATTATTCTCCTACCAAGTTTAATAAATGAATACTCAAAATGCATGGTGAGCTTAATATATTTTGTAATTATATAAAAACAAAAGAACATGGCAGTTTCAGCTATCAAGTAACTGATAGGAATTTATTAGATGAAGAATTATGAACTGTCAAAAGACAGCATCCTCATCATGGGCAGATCATCAATTATGTGACAGACAAACCCATCCAATCTTCATTCAAAAAAGCAAGATACGTAATGTTTTGTTAGTGTGCAACTATCAACCCTGTTTTAGATCCCCTGTTATTCCCTCTGCCACCAAGATTAACAAGGACCTGCCAGAAGGACTGTAGTTATGGTATAGACAACAGAAAAAAAGAAGGAAAGAAATGGCATCACACTCTAAAACAGCAGTCTAAACCTGAAATTAACCCTTTTTATTAGTATGCTGGAGTCAAGCCTCCACACCTGTTTGTATTTTTCTTTGGTAACAAGAATATGCTCAAAACATCTTTTGAGAAAGAGCAGAAGGCTGTTACCCGGTTTAAAAAATTAATAGTCACTTTGGAAAAAAAACACAAGAAAGCAGAGTGGAATCAGTTCTAGTTTGTCGGCTGGGAAACTGAGTAGAACCACTTCTGCTTCATCCACTGGAAACTAACTAAGAATCAGTTAGTTTACTGGAAAGGTGGGTAAAGTCAGTTCTCACCTACACAGATCTATAATTAGACCCACAGGTAGTAGCAGGAACCCTACACAGTTATCAGGAAGAACTGTTGCCAGCATTTCTTGGAGTCACTTTGCTGAACAGATAAAGGTAACTTGATCACGCTAGTTATGTTAAATTAAAACTTTTACAAAAAGTTCGTAAGTTGGAAGCTTTCGACCTTATCTTAGGTCTTCATCACGCCAATGGAGGACTAAGATTGTTGCCAGATTCTACATTTGAATTTTTCCTATTTTTGTTGCCAAAACTTAGAATTGATCTCCAGATCATCGGAATGTAGAGAGGAGATTCATAATTGCAAATCATTGAGTTGAAAATAATTTCCAGGCTTTAACGGAGGGCAAATTGATTGTCAAAAGAAGCAATTGAGTTGAAAATAATTTCCAGGCTTTAACGGAGGGCAAATTGATTGTCAAAAGAAGCAATTGGTTTTGCTTCGTTCCAGTGGGGAACTGCAGAAGTGTCTTCCATTGTCAAAATAGACAAGGCAGTATTAGGATTGGCTTTCGAAACATCTTTTTTATGTTCTAAAATTCTATGGTTAATGCTCCTGTATGTGCTTCCAATGTAAAAGTTATCCCCAGTAGAAGAAGAGATAGGAATGCAGTAAACTCCAGGGAGGTTCAGGCTTTCAACTTTGTCCCTATCCCTTTGTAGAAGTTTCAAGATGTTTGGGGTAGATTTAATGGCAAGATGGTAACCAAAACTTCTAAAAAGAATCTGTAACTTATAAGCATAGGAAGGATGGTATGGAACAGAACCACAGAATTTCAGGTCTTCTTTCTTATGAGGAAGGAGCCATTCGATTTTTGATTGGTTTTCACATTTCTTTATGAGGGAGTTGACTGTAACAGCAGGGAAACCATGAGAGAGGGCTATTGTAGAAATTTTGGAGAGAAAAAGAATATTCCACTATTTTTCTCCAGCAGTAAACCTTGAAAAGAGATTGGTCCTCAAATGCAAATTCCTGGCAGCCAACCATCCTCATACTGTTTTCTCTAATTTAAACTTTATCCACAAACTTCCTAATTCCTTTTCTCCTAGTGATAATCTGTATACTCTTGATGTAGAATCTTTGTTTCCCTCTGTAATATATTTTGATTCCTACATGCTCCTCATGAAGAAATTGATTCTTCAATTTGAACCCCCGGTCCTCTTATCAAAGATCTTTATGATTGTTTCCACACTATTCATCAACACAGTTGTTTTGTTTTCAACAAAATTGTGTATAGGCAACAATCTGGTCTCCCCATGGGCTCACCTCTTTCCCCTCTGCTTGCAGAAATCTACATGCAACATATTGAAGTTTCCATCATTCCTCAACACCCTTTTCAACCTTCCCTATGGTTAAGATATGTAGACGACATTTTCATTAGCTGGCCACATTCCGAGTCTGAACTACAGACACTGATCAACTCCATTACGGAAAAATTTCCTTCCATTAATCTCACTATATCTAAGGAAGTAAATCACAAAATTGATTTCCTGGATGTATCTATCTGCAGAAACGCTGATCTCTCCATTACTCGTTCCGTCTATCGTAAACCTTCTGCGGCCACTAACATCATTCCCTACAAATCTTTCACCCTGCATCTCTACAAGCTTGCAGCATTGAAGTCCTACATCCACAGGGCTCATATCATTTGCAACAACCAACTCTCTCTTCAAGAAGAACTCTCTAAAATTTCTACAATAGCCCTCTCCCATGGTTTCCCTGCTGTTACAGTCAACTCCCTCATAAAGAAATATGAAAACCATTCGAAAATCGAATGCCTCCTTCCTCACAAAAAAGAAGACCTGAAATTCTGTGGTTCTGTTCCTTACCATCCTTCCTATGCTTATAAGTTACAGATTCTTTTTAGAAGTTTTGGTTACCATCTTGCCATTAAATCTACCCCAAACATATTGAAACTTCTACAAAGGGATAGGGACAAAGTTGAAAGCCTGAACCTCCCTGGAGTTTACTGCATTCCTATCTCTTCTTCTACTGGGGATAACTTATACATTGGGAGCACATACAGGAGCATTAACCATAGAATTTTAGAACATAAAAAAGATGTTTCGAAAGCCAATCCTAATACTGCCTTGTCTATTTTGACAATGGAAGACACTTCTGCAGTTCCCCACTGGAACGAAGCAAAACCAATTGCTTCTTTTGACAATCGTTTTGCCCTCCGTTACCGTGAAAGCCTGGAAATTATTTTCAACTCAATGACTTGCAATTCCGAATCTCCTCTCTACATTCCGTTGATCTGGAGATCAATTCTAAGTTTTGGCAACAAAAATAGGAAAAATTCAAATGTAGAATCTGGCAACAATCTTAGTCCTCCATTGGCGTGATGAAGACCTAAGATAAGGTCGAAAGCTTCCAACTTACGAACTTTTGTAAAAGTTTTCATTTAACGTAACTAGCGTGATCAAGTTACCTTTATTTGTTAATATTGTTACGTGTTTTGCCCATCATCGTCATGCTGAACAGATGTACAGAGTTCATAATCTTTAAAGTATTACTGGCATTTACCATGTTGCTGAGGGAAAAAACTTCTTTTCACCGTGAGTGAGTGAGTGAGTGAGAGAGAGAGAGAAAAAGAGAGTTCATATCACCTCCTCTTTAAAGGACACTTCCTTCCTTTCTCAGACTGTTAAGAATTTAATCCCATGTTACAGGACGCTACAAGTGGGAAGTGACATACAAAATCCGACATTTACTTTAAGTGAATTCAAATTTAGATGCAGTTTTGTCAGTGAGGAAGCCTACAGATCTCAGACCCATCAAACCTCCAACTATCCTCCCTCGAGGAAGCCTACAGGTCTAAGACCCATCGACCCTCCAACTATATCCACCTATCCTCCCTTTTCAGATTAAGAATTTAATCCCAAGAACATATAAAATCTGATATTTTCTTTAAATGAACTCAAATTTAGATGCAGTTTTATCAATGAGTAAGTCTACAGATCTTGGACCTATTGATTATGTATCAAAATTAGCTTAAAATAGAATACAAATATTGCATACAGCATTAGAAAGAAATTATCCCTTGTTCAACTGAAATTTTTTGTTTGACACTGTTTATCAAAATTGTCTCAGAAAATAGCCACTTGTGTTAGTTGAGGTGTCACAAGGAAAGTCTGAATACAAAAGAAAAAAAAAATGCCTCTGAAAGATTTTAGGATCTCACCATTTTCAGGTTCTTTTTACTTGATGCAACCTTTATTGCAACCTTTATAAATTAATGAAGAACACACACTATGTAATTAACCATCCTATGCCTTCATTTACACACACACACACACACACACACACACAAACACACAAACACACACACACCAAATTTTGAAAATGGCCCTTAATACAATTCAATTTGACTGTATAAAAAATACAAGCAAGACAGTCAGTATAAATCTAAATGCAGCTACATAAAATATACTTGTAGACAAACAATGAGAGCACCAGTAATTACAATTGTCTATTGAAAGTCAACGCACCATACAAGGAGTATGAGAGTGATACTTCACTATGAAGGTTAAAAATTTTCGTGTAAGTGACAATAATTCTTAAAAGGTCGTCGATACACGATTAAAATAAACTTGTAGAGATGGTATTTACAAGTTTAAAATCATTTAATTAAAAAACACACACAAGATATTTCAGACCTTGTCCCAACATACCCTTCATCAGGTGAAAAACACTGTATAAACAGAAGTGCAGTTGTCTTAAATAGGACAAGTCAGTGGTAGAGACATACGCAATGAAAAAAGTTTAAAGAGGTGGCAGGGTAGTATGAATAGTCTAGAAAGGGAGACCGGGATGAAGAGGGTTAAGAATTCCACATGTCTCTACCATTGACTTGTCCTATTTAAAACAACTGCACTTCTGTTTATACAGTGTTTTTTACCTGATGAACGGTATGTTGTGACAAGGTCTGAAATATCTTTTGTGTTTTTTTTTATTTTAAACTTGTAAATACCATCTCTACAAGTTTATTTTAATCGTGTATCGACAGCCTTTTAAGAATTATTGATACTTCACAAGTTCTGCAACCTTTTCAGAATGCACAGATATATTGTTAGAACTAATTGTTTTTGTGTGTGCATGGGGAAGGATCGGAGGTCTTTGCAAGTGGAATAAAAAAAAATCTGCTTGAGAATTTATTCCCATAACTTAGAACATTCATAATCCTGAAATTTGATATGACTTAGTTTCATTTTTAAAAACAGTTCTCATTAATTCAACTTTCCTTCCAGACTACAAAATATCATTGAAAATTAGAAGCAGCACATATCAGGATCAAAATTTAATTTATCAGATGTGACTTTAGTACTAGTTCTCCCCCTCTCAATGTTGCAGGACTTCAGTATTAGTTCTCCTTCTCTACCCAATGTTTTGTTTCAGGATTTAACTAGCAACATGAGCATGTAAGAGAATAGGAAGTTTCTCATCCTAATCTAGGGCCACTGGTTCCAGGAAAACGACATAACTAGCCAGCAGCACAGGACAGACAAACCCAGAGTGCTCACTCTTTTTCAGGGATTAATTCTTTCTGTATGTTCAAAACTCTTAATTTCTCAAACACAAAATTATCATAACAGTAAAACACTTAATATCTATTTTAGAATTATGTACAGGTATGTATAACACATTAAGTCACTTTTGTATGATTTTTAGATTTATGCTAATACCAAATTTTCATCTAATTATTTATATCATACTTTATAAATATAACATTTATCTTTTTACCATTAATAAAAGAAATATTTAAATTTAGTGAATTGAAAAAAAAATACAAAAGATTTTCATAACATATTAGCTCACTTTCATATTGAAATTTCAACACAGCAAAATTAGAAAACTTACATGTTATTCAGAAATAAAATCCTTTCTTCACTTTCACATTAAGAAGCCTTCATATTCACAAGTCTCAACATAAATGATGGATTTTGGATGCATGTCATTTTTCAAATATTTCTGTGGGGTAACCAGTTTTGTACACATTGAATTAAATACCAAGAATGAAAACAGATACTTTAAACATTTTGGAAACACAGGCATGGGGTGAGGAGACTAAATGATCTTTTCTATAGTGGGCAATATTTTTTGACACTATGAAGTAGTCGTATTTTATCACTAAATGTGAGAAATGACACACAATACCAGCATTTAAATTTTTCTTTTACTTTCGGTTTATCTTCAGGTTTTTACGATAGACAGTTTCAGTTATTAGTAGTTACGCACAAACTAGAAAACAAATTATGGATTCGAAATCCATTGAATTAGGTTTCCACTACAGAGATATTAAAAAGATTCTATGGGTTTATCATTAAAATGGTTTTAAACACTTTACATATGACACAGTACAAAAGCAAGACCATGGTGTATTTCTGTTATGATAAGAAAACTGAACCAAAGAAATTGACCTCAGTATTTGTAATTGGTAGCCAATTGTAAAAAAAAAAATCTTAGCAACAATGCATCTCCAAATTTTGCAAAAAGTTCTTTACTGAACGACAAACTTTCTTCAGGTGAAAAAAAATATTTAACAAATGAAAATACTGTAATCAATTTCTAAATAATTGTAATTTTTTCTACTCAAATGTCAATACTTTTAACACAACATTAAATTTATTATTGTTAAAATACACTATCTACCAACAAGTAATTGGACACCCCTGCAATTGACGATATCTGTGGTCCTGATACACGTCACGGCCGCCGCTGTTAAATATCATGTGGGAAACAACAACGCAACCAGTCGCATGCAAGATGCCACACAGTTCGGAGCTCTCTGATTTCGAGAAAGGTGTAATTGTGGGGTATCACAGAAATGGCCGATCCATACGTGACATATCCAGCGAGTTGAAGTACCCAAAATCGACAGTGGCCTACGTGACTGGCAAGTGGAACATGAGAGGTGACTGTCGGAATGTGCCCCGACCTGGCAGACCCACAAAACTGGGAGTTAGAGACCGACTGGTGCTGGCCAGAGAAATTCAGAAGAACCGCACCAAATCGATGGGCCACATCCGCGAGGAGTTTCAACAGGCATCCGGGAGTGTTCTTTCGATGAATACCATCCGTAAGGAAGCCCATCTGCTCACTTATCATGGACGTGCTGCCGCCCACAAGCCTTTGATCACCAAGTCCAATAGTGCTGCTCGGCTAATCTGAAGTTACTGCTGCAAAACTACTTATAAAATCCTTTAACTGCAGCATAATAGTGTCAACAACACCAGGTTTCAGATGATTTGCATCCACAAGAATTTCTAGAATAATCTTGAAACTTTTAAAGCAAGATTCCTTCTAAGCACTCATTAATTTAGGATCTAAACACTTCATTCAAGTACTGCACAAGAGCATACTGCAGTGGGCATTTAGTGAGCAATTTTTTGACAAGATTTTGCAAAATTGATCTGCATTTCATACGAATTCCATTATCTGCTTTTCACTTACATTTGATGGCAAAGAAAGCCTTCACCTCCTTTTCAGCCTGGAATCCAATATCAATCATCCTATAAGTGGAACAATTTTTATTATCAGTTGGATCAATTTTTAGAAGTGCTGTAATGGTCTTTGTTTGTTCTAATACATTCATTTTAACAAAGTGACTCATCAGATTCCTTAACATTTTCTCAAAGTCTTTAGCCATGAATGGCAGCAATGGCTTATCTGCCTGATACTTTTTTAAAAAGGGACTCAGTTGCTTTGTAATAGAATTAAAAAAATATAATTTGGCAAGTGCCAATGGATCCTTCACCCATTTTTGGACAATATTAAAGGAAACTGTGCAAGGATTATTTACAATTTTCTGGGCTACCAAAGTTTCATACTTCAAAATAAAGGTCCAAATTTCTATAGCACTTTCACACACAGGAGAATTTTCAACCCACCTGTGTGAACAGAACTTTAGTGGCATTTTTACAGCATTATCCACATTTAAATAATCCTCACGCCATGCTGGTGAATCTTTAAATAACCTGTATAGGCTTGAGAGAAATTTTTCTATTTCCTAATCACTCACAGTAGTAGCATGTCTCAATGCATTATGCACTATGTGCAATCCACAGGTACCCGTGTTTAAGAGAGATGCATTTGAATTGGCCGATAAATCATCTTGAAATAAAGAAAAAAGCTTTAAATTCACATTCGGCCCATCCATAGAAAACTGAACTGTATTTTTTAAAGGCAAATCCTTCAAAGATTGCTTAAGTTTGTCTAATAAAATTTCTGCACTTGCGTGACCTAAAAACACAGAAGTCAGATACCGTGTTGTTACTCTGTTCTTGTCCCAAAATCTTATATGGATGTCCATTTGTTTTTGTTGAGAGCATTTATTTAAACTCTCATCAAACAAAACAACAAAATCTTTGCTTTCATTAGTCTGTTGCAACAAAAGTGATTTAAAATGGGGTGCCAAGCTAAAGCAGCAAATATATGAACATTTTGTTTGCCCATAAGAAAAGTTGAGAGCCATTTCACTGTCTGGAAACATCAATCAAAACAACTTGTCAATTCCAGCACATGATCTGTACGAATAATGGCTTTCTACCACTTTTAAAGCCCATAATATTTCGGCTTTTGTAGAATCTTTTCTGGGTAAACAACCTGTTGATGAAGATGGCTCTGGTGATGATGGTGTTTGTGATGCTGTTGCAGGTACTTTTTCAAATAGTCCATCTAAGGTGGAATTTCGACTTTTGTTTTCAGAACGGGTCACGTGCTTTTTTACTTTTCATGCGGCTTCCTCTGGTGATGATGGTGTTTGTGATGCTGTTGCAGGTACTTTTTCAAATAGTCCATCTAAGGTGGAATTTCGACTTTTGTTTTCAGAACGGGTCACGTGCTTTTTTACTTTTCATGCGGCTTCGCAATGCAGACTCTCCCATGAACGAAATATCGATGTTCTTTAAGCATAACAAACATCTCGCAACATGATTATTGCCGCAATCCTTACCAACCCACGTGGAATACTTGGGATTGTGCAACCAAAGATCACTCATATTTATTAAACACAAAAACAAGAAAATTCCAATATCTAACAATTAGATGACAACTAGAGACATCTCAAAGCAAAACACTAAGCCAACAAAAATCAAAGTTTTTTTTTTTTTTCAGTTGCTACACGCACATTGCAAAGAACTTTTTGGAAAAGCAATGTAAGGAATTCCTAACTCAGTAATGCCATGAGCCTTGTGTGTAATCCTATGCTGTTGCCAGATACATAAGAGTAATATAATACTTTGTGGCCAGAAAAAAAGTGCAACCAAAATATGGAAAATGAACCAACACAAACAAATAACTTCAACTTTTTGTTCTCATGGAACAACAGCAGCAAGCAGGACCTGTTGGCATGCACAATTTGTCAATCACTTCTACCATTTCATTCGCAGTCCCGTGGGCCACCTGTTGAACTGCCTCCTTCCCTAACTAATGATAAAAATGCAAAAAAAAGTAATTTTTTGAATTTTTATTTAATAGAGCTGAATTTTTGACAAGACACCATAACTTGGTCTTATAAGGTTACCCTGCAAATTTTGCTTGGATCAAATGAAAAGTTTTTAAATTACGCACTTTTTTTTTTTATTAACCCTCCGAGCGGTTTGAACGTGCTATGCACGTTCAAGGTCACCCCTTTCTAAAACTGCTTGACCGCGTGAGACTCGTTCTCTCTCTACAGCTCCAAAAGCGGTTTAACCACACCAGGCGCGATTTCCCTGACTACTTTGTTAGTCAGTTTGCACACGTGGAATGCGTTCACTATTGTCTTGGGGATTGATGGTTTGGTCACACTGGGTATGCTTCTAACGCAGGGGCAGTGATTTTAGGGCAGAGTACTCTAAAATCTGTAATCCTTATTTTGTGCTCAAAGGCTGTTTTCCCAGTCGCCTTAATTTCCATTCTTTCAAATGAAAGTCACTTTTGCATGGGTGTGGATTGTAGTATCAACAGCAGGTGCATTTCACCAGCCCCCTCACCACGGAATTTTGAAATTTTTCAGACACCATTCGTTTGTACCACGTATGAGCCGGAATGAACTCCGTTTTTTTCGTCTGAACCGCAATAGTTTTTGAGATATTAAAAAAATAATATTGAGAATTTACATATATATACAGGAGGCCGACCATTTCACCAGCCCCCCCCCCCTTTAAATATCTCAAAAACTATTGTGGTTCAAAAAAAAAAAAAAAAAAATGGAGTTTATTTCGGTTCATACGTGGTACAAACGAATGGTGTCTGAAAAATTAAAAATTCTGTGGTGGGAGGACTGGTGAAATGCACCTATCAGCAGCATCGAATGAACCCCACTTTAAAGCAGATAAAGAAGAAACAAGAAGGGGAAATCCCCGCCTTGCCGTAAGGAAAATGAAAGAAATGATACAATAGTTTTCCCCGTTGCAGAACAAGTGCTCTGGGGTAGCAAACACTCAACTCCTCTTGCAGTAGATGGGGGATCCAATTTTGACATACGGAACTCCCCGTCAGACTGGAGTGCACCCTTTCTCCCAGTGACGCAAAAGGAAAAAAATCGGGAATTCCGATCTAAATTTTTTGGCTGTTGGATTTTAAAATTCAAGGACTTTCCAGGCTAATTAAAGAAATTCAAGGCCATTCCAGGCCTTGAATTTTTTTTTTGAAATTCAAGGACTTTTCCGGTTTTCAAGGACGCGTGGGCACCCTGCAAACCGCACATGCCTCATCTAAGACTTAAACCAGCAAAATGAAGGTGTATTAAATAATCTACATTAATCTTTATCTGCTTGTCTTCCGAGTTCAAATATTGAAATGCCTTCTGCAATGCTGCATTGAAGAGTAGGGGAGATACCGTGTCACCTTGTCTCAGTCACTTTCCAATATTTGTATGTGCTGTGTCCTCAAACAGGTGAACCTCTGCACTCGCATTTTCATATCAATGTTATTCATAATATAAGGGTCATTCAAATGAAAATGCCCCAACAGACATAGCAAACTGCCTAATGGGTTTATCGTGGCAGCACTGACACAAAATGTAGGTGGCACCACTGTAGTGTTATGATGCAGTGAAATGTGGTGCTGTGATCACATGACATTGGAAGCAGTTGGCCTTTGTACAGGACCTTGTGCAAGTGTTCGGCTCAACCAGTCACGTGTCGCGCAGTGGTCTAAGCGATGGCCTCTGATCATTCGTTCGAAAGAGGTCCGGGTTCGAATCCCGGTGAGGCATGGATCTTGTGTTTGTCTTACGGCACTGGCTCTCTCCCTTCCCTGGAACAAGTGAGCCTAAATTAGGGACGGGTGACTGCTTATAGCCCATTGAGTTGCTCACGGTGGTCGTTAAACCTCCAATAAAAAAAAACCAGTCACTACTGAAGCAACAAACGCCAAACTGAGAGCAGTTATCCAATTTCTGACTGTGGAAGATGTCAGGACTACAGAGTTTCATCGCCACATGAGTAATGTGTATGAAAACTGCACGTTTTTGTCATGTGCTAAAGACTGGAGTAGGTGGTTCTGAAAAAGGCGGTCATCGTTGACTGATGATTCGAGGCCAGGGCAAGCACACCGTGTGATCACTGATGTTTCTGTCATTGAAGTGGATAGTCTCATTCAGGAAGACAGAAGAGTCACGGTGGATGTACTTGTCAATAAAGTCGGAATAGGTGTAGGGAGTGTGCACATTATTATCTGGGATCGTCTTCAGTACTGGAAGATTTGCACGCAGTATGCCACACAACTTGTAATCTGCGCAGAAGCATTGGAGCATTCACTATGGTATCATGAGGAAGGTCACCATTTCATCGACAACAAGGGCTCTCTGTTGATTGAATTTCTTGTTAATTGAAATCGACAATAATGGCTCCCTGTTGATTGAATTTCAGTTTCATCGACAATAGGCCTCCCTGTTGATTGGATTTCAGTACTTTAGTGAAGATTTTACAAAATCTTTCTTAAGGTACTGTCACATAGGAGGCTGATGGGCCTGTAGTTCCTGAAATCCTCAAGGTCCTCTCCTTTATGTCACAGGATCAATATAGCATTGTTCTAGTAATCATGAATTATCCCTTCTTTGAGACATTTAGTGAAAACTTGGGTGAGTATAGTATCTATTTCCTCACCAGCTTCCTGCACAATGTCTGTAGTAATTCCATCTTTCCCCAAAGTTTTTCTCTGTTTCACATTCTTAATAACATGGGCCACTTCTGCCAGGAGGAACTTTAGTACCTGTAAATTTATTTATGTCTGGAAGGTCAGATTTTTAATAACATGGGCCACTTCTGCCAGGAGAAACTTTAGTACCTGTAAATTTATTTATGCCTGGAAGGTCTATTATTATGGAAGGTCAGATGAAATGGAAGTTCTATTTGCACAATGATGCTGGGAAGCATTAAAGACTTAGGTAATATGAAATAGAACTCAGCAGAGATCAACAATAGCAAAGCATCATAGACCAATAATAATGTGGAAGTTATAGCAGGGCTTCTTAATTTAAGGCAGCAACAACAGACTCACAGTGTACACCACTGCTCACCAAAGCCATAACGATTTTGCAGAGCAATGATAAACTGATATTCTTTCAATCTTCAATTCCCTGAATTTCAGAAGAATTGTAATAAAATAAATCACATTAATGATGAAACTTTTATTGTTATGACTGAAACCTTACTTCCAAAGGAAAATTTTTTGTAGTAAATCATACAGAAATACACACATTTATGGTTTCAGTATTTGTGCAGATTCATATCATGACAGGAACTGTAATACTTAACAAAAAAATGCTAACATGAAAGTAGTAGAACACTTCATTTTACTGATTAATGACCAGACTGATGACATTTACAGAGAGAACCACATGCATATCTATCTACCTTATGATAATATGTTCAAAACAGTTATTTCATTTTCATATTTAATCACTACAATGGCACAGAATTTAAACAAGTGGTAAACAGTACTTGACTTTTACAATGAAACAGATAAATTTTAACAATACTTATTACAGGCTGTGTTCTTAAAATTAACACAAACACATTAGGGAATCAAATAAAGCTACAGTGATTAACGATGAGTAAACCATAAGAGTCAAACAATAACAAACGTGTATTACACTAGAACACACCTCACCACTCTGAAACTAATGTTCATGTTCTGCACATGAATGAAGTTGCTGCAGATGTTTCACAATACTGGATTTGCCAATTACACTGCAGTGCAGGTAAAATATGGGCAGCTTTTTCCCACAATAATACGGCGAAACTAATAACTGAAAAGGTACAATTGTGAAAATGTGATGCAGCGGCTGTTGAAATTGTGTTATTCACCAAATAAACACTCATTATATGATCAATTCTACATTGAGAATTAGAGTAAAGAAAAGTGAGTGATGTATTGTCATCACTTGCTCAAAATTTATCAAATATTTTCCTCATTTTACACTTTTGAAATAAAAGATCTCAGAAAAAGTCTATCTAATAATACTGCATTACTAGATTTGTTACAGCAGCTTGTGGAGTTAAGGCTTTTATTTTTCCTTCAACTTAAGCACAAATTTCATTCTTAAAGAGTTTATGCATTTTGTATATTCAACAACTGTGAAATAATTAACTCCTAAAAATATTCACTTCATCTATGAAAATAAACCATAGCATTGCACTATAGTCTCCTTTCACTGCAAAATACATATATTTCTACTCTTTTTTAGATTTCCTACATATTTCTTAGTATCATTACAAAATATTTTGTTATCATAATGCTGAGCAGCAAAATTTCAGGAGTGCAACAAGTTCCCTGCTTAATCCACAATGAAAACACTTCGGTACCTAAACATGTTGGTTGGTTGATTTTTATGGCGTAAGGGCCATGGTTGGCCAAAGAGCACCAGAAACAAGACAAACAAATAGTATTAAAAATGTGGTAAAAAGCTTAAAATATGACTGATCATGTAAAACTGAAAAATGAGAACGATGGAAGGGCTAAAAAAGATAATGGAACAAACAGTATTAAAAACATGATACAATGATTAAAATCTAGCTGATTCAGTAAAACTGAAAAATGAGGATGATGATAAGGCTAAAATCTAGATACGTTTAAAATAGTCAATTTCTTTAAAAAAATGAAAACACGGCAACAGAGTCACAGTGGTCATTGAGGAGCCGCTGCAGTGTAGCGGCGTCCTCGGTCAACAAATGAGAATGAAAGAAATGAAAACGTACATCATGAAAATGAACACAGGTACACAGAAGATGAGTGACAGTGAGTCGGCAGTTGCACGTCTCACACAGCGGCGCAGTGTCGCCACACAGCAAAAAGCGGTGAGTGGAACGACAATGCCCAATGCGGAGATGTGCAAGCACCACTTCCTCCCTACGGTTCCGACGATATGAGGATTTCCAGACTTCAAGATTAGGTTTAATACGATGCAGTTTATTTTCCACCTGTTGGTCCCACAGACCTTGCCACGTTCGCTTAATATGGTCGCGTACCAGAAAGCGGAAATCCCGGTGAAACAGTGGCAAGGGTGTTACGACCAAAGAGGAAGCAGATCTAGCAGCCGCATCAGCACACTCGTTACCCGAGATTCCAACATGCCCAGGAATCCAGACCTAAACATGTGCCCAATCTAGTTTAGATCTACACTGAAAAAACAGCGTTGTTTTCTCTTAGCACAAAAAGTATCAAAAAGGGAAACATTCTACATACTAAATAAACATGGAAAAAAAGAACTCATGGGCAGTTAAACATGGACTGACACATTAATGTGGACCCAAGAAGACTAAAAGTTTGACACCTGTGTAAAATAATCTTGTTCTTTGAAAGGCTCACAGAAAGTGCAGCATCTCTTTTTTTTTTAAATTAAATTTTTATTTCCCACTCATTAAGTACAATAGTTCTATGAAAATGACACATCAATATATTAATAAATATAAATCATATATCTATTTATTTTAAAACGAAGACTTACATATGTGAAATAATTTCCGACACTGAAATTTCTTTGATCTTGTAGTTCTGTTTCCTTTCCTACTGAGGCTTTATTCATAAACAAGAATTCAAAACTAAAGTGCATATACAAATGTTAAGATAAAGTTAAATTGTTACTTTATTTATAAGGATCAACTTGCATCATTATTTAATTTCAATATTATCAACTTCTACATTTTTAACATGTCAAATTTTTGTGTTGTAGCATTTTAACTACTGACAATGCCACAGAATTCTAACATTCGTTTGACACAGACAAGGACAGATGCTTTTTAGTCTGTTTAACAAATGAGCTCACATGAAGCTACCATCACTGGAACAATCAATAAGATCTTAACAGCATTGACAAATTAGGCAGATCATTCTGATGCTCCCTCTTCTCTCTCTTTCTTTTCAAACTATTGCATGATTTTTAAAGCAGTATTTATACTGTCTACAAATAATGGTCTTCAGAGATTGAATATCACCAAATATTTTAGCTTCATTGATGCCACAATTGGCTAAACATTGTTACTGCTTAGAGAAGGCACTACTGGGGGGAACACTGTTACCATGAAAGGATGTACCTGGACTGTAGTGATGGACAACATGGTTTCCTGCACATGAATGCCTAGACCAGGGGTGGGGAACCTTCAGCCTTCTAGGCCATTAAGTGTGGTCTTTTGAGTGAATCCAAGTTTTGTGGAACAAATCCTTTTATTTTTATTAATATGTTTTTGTTCATCTTTTATTATTTTTATTTTAATCTTAAAATGACCATATTTAAAATACCAAAAAGTAAAAGAAGATTCAACGAAATAATGCTACCCAACTGACAGCCACAATTAAAACATTAGTAAGTCATAAGGGATATTTTGACACCTGCTATGCTCATGACATTTTGAAGTCCTTAGAATACCCATGCCTTCGGCAACAAGCATGCAATATGCTTTTTGCTTTTTAACCACTTCTTGCTGAAAATCTACATTCTCCTACCAAAACCAAATCAAGACTCCCTTAAGGTCACAAATGATGGATACCCATCTAGAGAATCAGCTAAAATTGCGGACCTCCATGTTGCAACCAAATATTCAAATGCTTTCCAACAAAAAGCAGACACAACAAAGTCATTAAAAGGTTAGTTAACTTTAGAATTAACATTTTTTTTTCATTTTTTGAAGTTAGTTAGTACATAGTATGATTTTTACAAAATGATGTTCATTTCAAAGTATATCTAATTAAAATTTCTTGAATGTGGCCTTGTTAGATTATAGCTAACTTAATGCGGCCTTCCAACATGAAAAGGTAATCCACCTCTGGACTAGACCCAGGATTTCCTAGTAGAACATTGCCCAAAGCATTTCAGCACTTCCTCCACCAGCTTGTTTTCACCCCATGGTGCATCCTCATGCCAACACTTCCCCAGGAAATTTATGAAAATGCACCTGGCCATCCAAATGGCGCAACAGGAAACAAGATTCATTGGACCAGACAACCTTCTTCCAATCATTCAAGGTCCAGTTTTGATGCTCACATGGCTATTGTAGGCACTTGCAATGATGAACCGAGGTTAACATGGGCACTCGGAGAGGCCTGCGGCTATGCAGCCCCATTTCCGGTAGGGTTTGATGTACTGTGAGTTGTGACACATTACTCCCATCACCAGCATTCAAATTACTGGCAGGTTTTACCACAGTATCCCTTCTGTTGGCTCGTACAATACAGGATAGCCTTCACTGACCTCTAGCATTGACGAGTTGTGTTTGGCCCCACACCTTGCTGGCAGTTAGTGGTTTCTCTGTCCTCGGACCACTTTTTGAAGGTGCTAACTATGGCTGACTGTCCAGAAATGCTCTGACCCAGTTGTTTGGCCATTACAATTTGGCATTTGTCAAACTTGCTTAAGTCAACTGCCTTTCCCATCTGAAGAACAAGAAAAACATTGATTAACAGAGCTCAGTATCAGGTGCTATTTATACCATTCCATGACCTTCACATGTGTCTTCATTTACCTGCAGTTGCTTTGATTTGCATAAAGACATGGTGGTCATAATATTTTGGATCTTTGGTATATATTAACAATTATAAACGACACAAACATTTTAAGAAACAAATTGACAACGCAAATCATGTGACCCTGGCAGCATAATCTCAGCAACAATATTGTGAAGAACAGAATTGCTAATAGTATTTCCTAATATCAGGCTCATGACAGAACTTGAATCTAATCTTTCACTCCCTTTTTTGGATTTTCGCATATTTCGTGACCCAGATACTAATTCACTGCCTTTTTCAGTTTCTCGTAAGCCAACTGATTGCAATAGCCTTATTCCATTAAATTCCTCACATCCAACTCCACAAAAACTATCTGCCATTAACTTTTTCATAAGAAGAGCCTTCATGCATTCTTCAAGCGAGAGTCATCTACAGTCTGAAATAAAGTTTATTTTTCAATTGGCGGATAAACACGGATATCCGAGGACGTTGGTTAACAGATTATTCTGCAGAATTAGTAACGAAAGAACCATAACTCTAGAACAAGACCCAAAGCCTAACAAACGGTTTGTGGGAGCATTGGACCAGCACCCACATATCACTAACGCACTATCACGCATATGCTCAAAGCATAACATACAATTCGGTATCCGATCAAAGAATTTCATATCATCTGTTAGAAAAGATCGGGCAGCAACCAATATTATGAGAAAATGGGAGTGTACAACATACCACTGTTAGACACCTCAACAGGAGAACACGTTAGTAACTATGTAGGCTCGACATGGAGAAGTTTGGGTATTCATGTCCAGGAACATAAGTATGATATTCGAACTTTCCGCAATAATACGGCATTATCTAGAAATGTTGTTAATGAAACACTGCAACCAGACTGGGCGAACATTAGACTGTTGAACACCCCTGCGTACGTACACTCACAGCACCTTGCTGAAACCCTGTACATTGAAGCCTTGGGGGACAGGTGCTGTAATGATAACACGCCAGTGAACATACCAAAAGTTTGGAAAAACAACGTCGATTTGAACTTTAAATTATAAAATAAATTTAATAGAACAATAACATGTGAATTTGACAATAATTTTAACAGTGCAACACAATTTGTATTATCATGTGTAACTGAAGTGGGAAATTGTATGTATTGCTCGGCTGCGATGGCAACACCTAAACCTTGCGATGCTTGAGAACTATACCATGGTGCATTGCTGCACTCCTATAAAAGTCTATGCGAGTACTGCATTACCTCTCTGTTCCATCTGATGATGTGGTAAATGTTACCCTGAAAGTGCTAGAGGAGGTTTTAATTTGTAAATAGCTTTCATCTTTTATTAAATATCGTACATAGACGGTGGTATTTGTTTTGTATGATATATTGTACGAATTGTGCTTTTATCTACACAATTGCTATGAACTAATTTATGGTTCAAATACTGAATAACAAATAAAGGTAACTTGATCACGCTAGTTACGTTAACTGAAAACTTTTACAAAAAGTTCGTAAGTTGGAAGCTTTTGACCTTATCTTAGGTCTTCATCATGCCAATGGAGGACTAAGATTGTTGCCAGATTCTACATTTGAATTTTTCCTATTTTTGTTGCCAAAACTTAGGATTGATCTCCAGATCAACGGAATGTAGAGAGGAGATTCAGAGTTGCAAGTCATTGAGTTGAAAATAATTTCCAGGCTTTCACGGTAACGGAGGGCAAAACGATTGTCAAAAGATGCAATTCGTTTTGCTTCGTTCCAGTGGGGAACTGCAGATGTGTCTTCCATTGTCAAAATAGACAAGGCAGTATTAGGATTGGCTTTCGAAACATCTTTTCTATGTTCTAAAATTCTATGGTTAATGCTCCTGTATGTGCGTCCAATGTATAAGTTATCCCCAGTAGAAGAAGAGATAGGAATGCAGTAAACTCCTGGGAGGTTCAGGCTTTCAACTTTGTCCCTATCCCTTTGTAGAAGTTTCAAGATGTTTGGGGTAGATTTAATGGCAAGATGGTAACCAAAACTTCTAAAAAGAATCTGTAACTTATAAGCATAGGAAGGATGGTAAGGAACAGAACCACAGAATTTCAGGTCTTCTTTCTTGTGATGAAGGAGGCATTCGATTTTCAAATGGTTTTCATATTTCTTTATGAGGGAGTTGACTGTAACAGCAGGGAAACCATGGGAGAGGGCAATTGTAGAAATTTTGGAGAGTTCTTCTTGAAGAAAGAGTTGGTTGTTGCAAATGATATGAGCCCTGTGGATGTATGACTTTAATGCTGCAAGCTTGTAGAGATGCAGAGTGCAAGATTTGTAGGGAATGATGTTAGTGGCCGCAGAAGGTTTTCGATAGACGGAACGAGTAATGGAGAGATCAGCGTTTCTTCAGATAGATACATCCAGGAAATCAATTTTGTGATTTACTTCCTTAGATATGGTGAGCTTAATGGAAGGAAATTTTTCTGTAATGGAGTTGATCAGTATCTGTAGTTCAGACTCGGAATGTGGCCAGCTAATGAAAATGTCGTCTACATATTTTAACCATAGGGAAGGTTGAAAAGGGTGTAGAGGAATGATGGAAACTTCAATATGTTGCATGTAGATTTCAGCGAGCAGAGGGGAAAGAGGTGAGCCCATGGGGAGACCAGATTGTTGCCTATACACAATTTTGTTGAAAACAAAACAACTGTGTTGATGAATAGTGTGGAAACAATCATAAAGATCTTTGATAAGAGGACCGGGGGGTTCAAAATGAAGAATCTATTTCTTCATGAGGAGCATGTAGCCATAATCGTCATCGTCAACTGAATAACATTTCAACACATATACTCTGGCCCATAATGGATATAGAATTTTACCATTAGGATGACTTTAGCTTAGTCTTTGACCTCTCTTTTTATATTAAAATTATTATCATACCTTTGTTCACCTAGTAATTTTGAAACCTAATTTTAAATCAATATAAGTTTTGTAACATTTTAAATTATTGCTCAGCTGCTTTTTAGTACAGTCATTTGCAAAAGTTTAAGACCACCAGACATTTTTCTATCATTTTTTGTTTGTTTGAGGATTTAGTTACCACTATGAGCAACTCAGTAGGCTATAAGCAGTCACCTGTCTCTAATTTTGGGCCACTGGTTCCAGGGAAGGGAGGAAGCCAGTGCCATAAGACAAACACAACATTCGTCTCATGGGATTTGAACATGGCCCCATCTTGCACAACTGGTCAGAAGCCAATGCTTACACCACTACATCACTGGGGTGACTTCTGCCATTTCATCAGATTGTATCATATTATTTCCTGATTTCTCCATTTCATTTTGTAAATGTATCATATGGCTATGAGAAAGATTTACTGAGATCACCAACCATTTGAAGTTCAGTTTGCTGCTGCTTTACATACACAGAGTTTGTGATTTACATTTTCTCTATCTTGAATTACAGGCAAAAACAGCACAGTTTCACTGAGCATAATCCAGAGATCACAAATAGTGACTTTATACCATAAGGGATACTGTGAATGCAAAACATATGTAAAATTTGATGTCAGCAAAACTGCTATCCATCATGTGATGGTGAAATTTAAAGATGATGGATACTTAGCTATCAGAGTAGGAGTGACATTCCAAGGAAAACAATGCCCTGAGATGACCATACTATATGATGAATTGTCATGCTTTACTCGAGGAGTTTCTGAAGAAGATCAAGGAGTGTCTCTGCATTCTAAGAGGACAGAAGTTAGTATCAGTACTGTTTCAAGATGTTTGAGCAAAGAAATTGGATTGAAGTCTTATGAACATGCAACACCTCAACTAAATGCCATAATGAAAAAGAAGAGATTAGAGTTTGCTAGGAGACATGAATTGTGGACTTCTGAAAAGTGAATGCAATTTATTTTAGTAAATCAACTTTTCAGCAATTTATATCACATACACAGCACTTCTAATATCCAAAATGAAAAAGATTTGATAAGAAATACACACTTGCTACCACGAAACATCTTCCTAGAAAGACAATATGCCGGTTATGTCCGTATGTACTGCTGCTGTTGCATACTTCCTGCTGTCCAATACTGCTATGAACAAACTTAAGACAGCTGAATTCTCATATAGAATCCAGCTGTCTTAGGTCTGTTAGCTTGTCCTACAACATTTTCACATACCTCTCACTTACAGATGACAGGTATGAGGAATTCTTATAGGATAAGCTGACACTTTATACGATCAATCACGGAAGCATCACATTCATGCATGATGGTGCTTCGTGCTACAGATCCAAGATAGTGAAGGAATTTCCAATTAAGATGCAGACTACTGTGCTTGAGTGGCGTAGTCACAGAACCTGTATTTAAATCTAATGAAAAAATCTTTGGGCTGTTTTGAAAGACAAGGTCACAGGAAAACAGCCATCTAATGCAAAAGCTTTAATTAAAGCCATCAAATATGCTTGGTGTAAGGAAATATCCTAAGAGCACTGTGAATTTTTCATTTTCAGCATGCCACCCACATTTAGGGGTGGTAGTTCACAAAAAAGGGGCCATACCAAGTACTAAATCTAAATAATTTTGAGCTTTTTTGTTGAAAAAGTCTCTAAGTGAATATATATGTTCTGCATATATTTTTGAAATGCACCTTACAAATATAATTATATGTTACACAGGAAAACAGCCATCTAATGCAAAAGCTTTAATTAAAGCCATCAAATATGCTTGGTGTAAGGAAATATCCTAAGAGCACTGTGAATTTTTCATTTTCAGCATGCCACCCACATTTAGGGGTGGTAGTTCACAAAAAAGGGGCCATACCAAGTACTAAATCTAAATAATTTTGAGCTTTTTTGTTGAAAAAGTCTCTAAGTGAATATATATGTTCTGCATATATTTTTGAAACGCACCTTACAAATATAATTATATGTTTAAATATACCTTTGAAAACTGAAAAATAAAAAATGTTAGGTGGCCTTAAACTTTTGCAAATGACTGCATATAGTCAAATGTTCTAGAAAAATTAAAGCATATTCAACTTATGTCCAGCAATCATGATGTGAATGAGAGTTATTCCCAAATGGTGTACATAAAGAATAGCAGCTTACCCTTTTCTGGCATGTTTTAAGCTGCAGTAAGTCAAACCAGTTTCTTTTGAAACAGTAATGCTCATACAATGCAGCAGTGATTCACTCAGTAACTTTACACAAGCCAATAAACAGTCATTATTAGAAGTGGATAAGTAGCCACTGGTACTATATGCTAAAATATTTTGGATATACACTAAAAATGCTACACAAACAGTCTAGATAAAGTTTCCAATTATCTTTTCTTGGTAATGTAACAGCACTGTACTTTCTGGAATTTCCCACTTGAAACCTTTGACAAACATCAATCTAAATCAAATACATAGTAGAACCTGACGAAGAAATAATTTTCTCAGATATATGCCAGACAAGTGAGCCAATTATTTTTAGGACATAAACGTTGTAAATAACTGTCATATGCACAACATGACTAACACTTCAGAAAACTGAAAAATGGCAAGTATAACACTTCAGAAAACTCAAAAATGGCAAGTATACCCAGATAAAAATCAACAGATACATAGTTTGATTCTTGCCTCAGGAAATGCAATTTTCAGTTTTCGATGCAATTAATTCTGGCAATTTTGTGTCAAAAAGTGGTGACCTACTTTAAGTACTTCAACAAATGCTTAGGAGAATTTTTGTGTCCTCATACACTGGTGATAATGTTTCCTGTTGAAATTGCTAACTGATGACATGGAAGATGTCATTTGCCCAGAAGAGAAAATAATTAGCATCAAATGTAATATGTCTTATTTCATCTCCCCAAGTACACAATTTAAGTTTACAAACACATTTGTGTAATAGTAGCCTTTCCATAATATAACTAATAAAACAGAACAAGTTTTTGGAATTTATCAGGGATAAACAAAATCACTTTTCACTTCTGTAACACAGTACAGATAGTACAATTCAGAGCAAAAGGCTATAACATAATGGGGTCATCACAATCAATGCTCGCAGCAGCAGTTATTTCCACACAGGATTATCACAGTGATGCAAATACTGTACATTCTCTGACTGGCTTTCAGATACAGAATTTTGAATATAACATGATGATGCATCCTGAAGATGAATGTTTAATTTCATTCTCTGTTTGAAACTCACTATTAGTATCAGATTCAAGCACAAACTGTTAGAGAAACACATGATGATCAGAAACATTACTAATCCTTTTTTGTTTGTCTAAGCAGTCTTAGCCTCCTTGCAATTTCAACTCAACATTCTTTGCATCTGACTTTGAAGTAACACCTTTAAAAAAAAAAAATGCCCAAATTAACACACTTTGATGAAAAAATAATTAGAAATAAAAATTTAATAAAAAATATGATAAAATGATAAAAACAACAAATCAAATTTTTAATTATTTTAAATTAATTTTGAAAATTTTGAGGGCGTTTTCCTAATCTGTTCATGGTTACAGCAGTTTTCTTCTTAGAATTACATCACTGAGAGAAAGGTAGTATGATCTTTCTTTTGATAACTTCCTTTTGTACTAAAAAAAGTGATGCACTTAACTAATGTGCATTAAATGCTAACATTATGGGATGATGATACTGAACGAAAGAAAGGTCATGTGAACATCATTTAGTTCATGATGAAAGCTTTCAAAAGGATAAGACATATCAAGAGTGCTCAGTCCATAGAGAAAATTTTCAACAGGAAACAAAATGTAAACAACTTCTCAGTGGTAGCCACAGAAAGTGACAGAAACTCCATGAGAAGAAAAATCATAATTTTATAAAAAAAAATGGAAGAATTCCTCAACTCGTTTTATCAAATGCCTATATATGTAAAAATGACCCAACATATGGTTGAATTCACAGTTTCAAATTCCTCTCACCATACATTTGCACTTGTAAGAAGGTGATAATTATTTCCAAAGTCCAAAGGCAAACAACAGAACTCGCTTATAATGACCCCACATTTTGTGAGATCCTGGATTTAAAGAGAAAAACATGGAAATTCGTTTGGTATGATATTTAATTCAAAGCTAATTCAATCATCTTTAATGAACCAGATTGAATGAAATACTTGGATTTAACAATGGAGAGAGAAGCTAAGATCACTTTTAAAAAGCAAAGTAACAAAATTTAATGAAATTACATATTTGACGAGGCAAAGAAAATATGCTGTGCACTGTCCTGGAATGAAAATGATGGCATATGGGACAAAACTGTAACAGCACAGTAGATTCTTGGTGTGCTAGTAGAAAAATGTTGATAGAAAGGCAATAGGAAGAGTACATCAAATGCTCAACAAGTGAGTTGTGCAAGAGAATCTCCGCCACCCACTCCAAGATGCTGTGTCTTGGGAGCATCACATCAGCAAAGTTAAAAACAGGCCACCTACTCCTAGGCAAAAAGAGGATGGGTGGGGTTTATGCACATGTTTTAAAGTGGATTTCTGAGCAATGATTGCAGAAAGAGAAAGGGGAGTAATAGAATGAAGGTGTGGCCACAGAGTAAACAAGAAATGACATTTCCTGGAATTATGCATATTGCTACTAGCACCCTCTGCATTGAGTGTTGCCTTGGGTAGTGCTACTTTTTATGCAAGTCATTAAACAGCCCATCAAGTAGGAAATTTGAAACTTTTATAAGTGACCATAGGTGTAGCTAAAGGGGAGGGGTTCCTAGGGTTTGGGAACCCCCCCCCCGTTGAGGGGAAACAGAACAAATTTAAAGCGATATATCGATATATATGAGGCTTTCCCCAATGAACCAAATCCATGCCCCCCCCCATTAAGAAATTTTTGACTACACCACTGTAAGTGACAAAATGTCTAACAAGGGGACCTTACAGCTGACCACCCGCGGATTTCGGTGACTTTTTTTAAATGAAAGTAGAGGCAAAATGACGATATATATGTCCCGGCATTTGATCTAATGCCTCTTATTTTCGGAATAAGAAATCATAACGATCCGAGGATATCATAACGAAATTCGTAATTGCCTGTAAATGATACTTTACTGCAATGCCATGAGGCCTTGCAACAGTGTGTTATAGCATACATTTCCTGTTATGGTGGCTAATGTCGAAAAGCGGGGAATAAACAGTGAACTATTAGTAGCAGCAAAGAGCGGAATGCCTGCATTTTCCCATCCTCCCTTAAAGCTCTCTCGTTCCCACTTTTCAGAATTCTGTAAGAAATTACAAAAGCATTGTGTGATAGTAGATATTTAATGAAACATGTATTTCTTGTAACATGTATTTCTTAAGTAGATATTTAATGAAACATGTATTTCTGTATATCACATTTTAGCTTATAAAGTATAATTACGGTCTTTTATTTGAAGACCTAACATTTATGTTGCTAGGTATCACTATCTGAGGTTTTGCTATCGTTTATTGGTACACACAGTTGCAGATGATAATTATCATAAAAACAATGAAAACATAACACTTCTCTCTCTAACACGTGAACATTTGATAAAAGAACTGTTCGAGCACTAACATTTCGTTTGTCGAACGTCATCCGAAAAACACCTTTCATTCACATTTCCCAAAATCTTTCTTTCATTTATTAACTTTGCAGCAAATAAGAGTACTGCAACATATTCTTGAAAATCAGCGCAGAAAGTTGATGATGTATAAGTGAATGGATCTTCAGGGCATCTTCTTGCCTGTTTAAATGCCTATTTTCTTTTAAAAGGTCGATAGAGTTTTGTAACTTTTTAATAAATTTTTTACTTGATAGAAAAGGTACACATCACAAGGTTGACAGTATGGGATAAAATGAGATGGAATGATTTCGACAGTAGAAGAACAGGTGCAGTCATCTTTTGTGAAGACACTATTAAAGTGCGCTGGATCTGTTTGACCTCCCCATGAATCCAAGATCAAGAGAAACTTCTCTTCTTTGCAAAATAGTCGGATAATATTTTTCATGAAACTGCTGAAATGCTGTTTTGTTAATTTCCCTGATTTCGACGATGTTACGAATACATTTTCATATTCCGCCGTTAGTCCTTCCACAATCTTGGAAACAAGAGGTCCAAATTGCCCATGAGGCTCTTGCATACATAGAAAAACTTTTGGAAGTAATGATCTAGAAGCGGTCAATGCATACAAAAACAGCAGAATACCTCTGTTGTTTTTTCTCCATGCACAGAATGTGTTCTGTGCACATTGATTCTATGCTCACATCCTGTTTGATCAGTGTTAATGACATAATTCAATTGAAATTATTTGATCAGTTGTGAAAGACATTTTTGGAATTTCTCTGCTTCCGTGATAATGGTTGACAAATTCAATTCATTTTGTGACCTGATGTAGCGTGTCGCTTTTCGCTGGCGGATGCCATGAACCAGTTTGAATTTTTCAACCCACCCTTGTGATGCTGTAAAACGAAAATCATCCGACTGATGTTGCACCGCTTCAGCAGAAGCCTATTATTGTACCATTCGGGTTGTTACCGGCTGCTTTTTCTCTCTAGCTTCGCGAAATCGATGGAAGGTTCATTTGTTGGTTATGTGATATTTTCCCTTTAATCCACCTTCCCGTTCAATCTCTTGCCCCCATTTTTTAGGTCTTCCTTCCGTCGTAAAGCAGTATATCGTCCTTTTAGTAGAGATTTTAAACTCCATTTTGGATGCTGTTTAGCAAGCTATACGAGTTTTATTTTTGTGTCGGGTGAAATGTATCTTTTCTTTGATTTTTTCTCCTCGGATTCTTAGTCGTTCACACTCTCCGGAGTCGAAGAAGAAGTGGAAGAGAAACTGTCTTCTTGTGTGACATGTGATGTTAACGCGCCAGAAGGTATTTTCGGTGTCTCTGGTAAAGGTTCCTCACTTAAAAGCAGCTCCTCGCTATGCACCACTTCAAAGTTCTTCAACATTTGTAAATGATGGCTTCAGCCATAGATTTGCCTAAAAGATCTTTGTTTGATGTTCCTGGTCCACGTTAAATGTCTGTATTATTATTAATTAAACTACGAAGTTTGGAATGTCTACGTCATGATTTAGCCTACTTGGTGACTCCATCGAAGCACTGCTACTTTCCATACTTATATCACAAAATACATCTGAAAAATTTAGTAATGTTTCTAGATTTTTTGCACAGATATTTCCCAAAGCACAACCAAGTAGTTGGAAACTTGAAGGATACTGACGCGTTATTCCACAAATATTTACGATGACTTCTTCAACCTTCGACAACGTACGTTATTGTGTTGCATTCGTTTATTACACTGACATTCGTTGCGGGGCGCGGGTAAAAGAGAATGCTCATAGGGCCAGCTAACTTGTCCTTTTTTTGTACAGCTGCGACGTGCACTCATTTGCATACCTGTACGGGGAATTACAGCTGACCTTTCGTGGATTTCGGTGATTTTATTTTTATCGCGGATTTCGGTGATTTTATTTTTAAATGAAAGTCGAAGTAAAAGAAAGAAATGTGTGTCCCTGCATTTGATCTAATCGTCTTATTTTCGGAGTAAAAAAATGATAACGATCTGCTGCGCACCGTTGTACCAAGGAACTGAAAACGGCAAACAAGCGGTAAGCTATGCGGTGGAAGTTAGTAAAAATACCTCACTAACAACCGTATTTTGTGTAGATACTGAAATGAATAAAATTTGTATTTATGTAGTTATTTGTGTGGTACTGTATTTTAGGAGTAATATTTTTGAGATGAACGTTTAATTTTTAATTGAACATACACAACAAGTTGGATTAGCTATCAAGTTACATTGTCATATGAATATAACATTCATGAAGAGAGAACAACCTCAACCTGTGCATGGGGTGAAATTACCGGGCTTTGATAATTTGCATGAGTTGATGTTTTGTGACATTTTTCCTTTCTGTCATGTGTCACGAATAAATTCTCGTTGGAGGTTTTAAAAATTCTAACACTCGCCAAAGTTATACAGGCTGAAAGGTGAGCACGCGCAGGTATGCAAATAAGTGCACGTCGCAGCTGTACAAAAAAAAAAAGGAGAAGTTACCTGGTCCTATGAGCGTTCTCTTTCATCCGCTCCCCCGCAACGAATGTCAATGTAATAAACAAAGGCAACACAATAACTTACGTTGTCGAAGGTTGAAGAAGTTGTTGTAAATATTTGTGGAATAACTCGTCAGTATCCTTCGAGTTTCCAATACTACGTGGTTGTGCTTTGGAAAATGTCTGTGCAAAAAAATTCTAGAAACATTATTAAATCTTTCAGACGTATTGTGTGAAATAAGTATGGAATGTAGCAGTGCTTCAATGGCGTCAACAAGTAGAATAAATCCTGATGTACACATTCCGAACTTCGTAGCCTCATATGAGCCGCAAGATATTGCAAATGCTCTGACCATGTGCAAGCAAATTTTAAAAGACACGAACGTTCTGAAACAAACAAAATGGAGCATGTGTCCGAAAAAGCAGTGTTGATGGCCAAATCTATGGCTGAAGCCATCATTTATGTGTTGAAGAACTTTGAAGTGGTGCATAGTGAGGAGCTGCTTTTAAGTGAGGAACTTTTACCAGAGACCCCGAAAATATCTTTTGCCACGTCAACATCACATGTCATACAAGAAGACAGTTTCTCTTCCACTTCTTCTTCGGCTTTGGAGAGTGTGGACGAATATGAACCCCAGGATAAAAAATCAAAGAAAGAATACATTTCACTCGACACGAAAATTAAAATCGTACAGCTTGCAAAACAGCATCCAAAATGGAGTTTAAAAACTCTACGTCAACGAGGAGGTACTGCTTTACAATGGAAGGCAGACCTAAATAAAATGGGAGAAAGAAATTGAACGGGAAAGTGGATTAAAGGAAAAATATCACATGATCAACAAATGAACCTTCCGTCGATTTCGCGAAGCTAGAGAAAAAGCAGCCGGTAACAATCCGAATGATACAACAATGAGCTTCTGCTGCAGTGGTGCAACATCAATCGGACAATTTTCGTTTTACAGCATCACAAGGGTGGGTTGAAAAATTCAAACTGGTTCATGGCATCTGCCAGCAAAAATTGACACGCTACATCAGGTCACAAAATGAATTGAATTTGTCAACTATTATCGCGGAAGCAGAGAAATTCCAAACACGTCTTTCACGACTGATGAAAGAATTTCCATTGGATTACGTCATTAACACCGATCAAACAGGATGTGAGTATAGAATCGATGTGCACAGAACACTTTCTGTTCGTGGAGAAAAAACAACAGAAGTATTCTGGAGAGATTTTAACAAAGTAACACATAGTCACACCGAGCAGAATGCATTGACTGCTTCTAGAGCATTACTTCCGAAAGTTTTTCTATGTATGCAAGAGCCTCAGGGACAATTTGGACCTCTTGTTTCCAAGATTGTGGAAGGACTAACGGCGGAATATGGAAATGTATTCGTAACATCGTCGAAATCAGGGAAATTAACGAAAGAGCATTTCAGCAGTTTCGTGAAAAATATTATCCGACCATTTTGCAAAGAAGATAAGTTTCTCTTGATCTTGGATTCATGGGGAGGTCAAACAGATCCAGCACATTTTAATAGTG
The DNA here is from genome assembly GCA_039090855.1 of Macrothele yani. NCBI lineage: Eukaryota > Metazoa > Arthropoda > Arachnida > Araneae > Macrothelidae > Macrothele > Macrothele yani. The sequence goes on from CM076990.1 coordinate 48,391,807, forward strand.
TCTTCACAAAGGATGACGGCACCTGTTCTTCTACTGTTGACATCATTCCACCTCATTGTACCCCATACTGTCAACCTTGTGATGTGTACCTTTTCCATCAAGTAAAAAAAAATATTAAAAAGTTACAAAACTCTGTCGAACTTTTAAAAGAAAATAGTCATTTAAACAAGCGAGAAGATGCCCTAAAGATCCATTCACTTATACATCATCAACTTTCTGCGCCGATTTTCAAGGATATGTTGCAGTACGCTTGGTTTGCTGCGAAGTTAATAAATGAAAGAAAGGTTTTGGGAAATGTGAACGAATTATGTTTTCCAGATGACGTTCAACAAGCGCAATGTAAGTGCTCGAAAAGTTCTTTTATCAGATGCTTGCGTTGTAGGGAAGTGTTATGTTTTCATTGCTTTTATGATAATTATCATCCGCAACTGTGTGTACCAATAAACGATAGTGAAACCCCAGATAGTGATACCTGGCAATATATATATTAGGTCTTCAAATAAAAGTAATTATACTTTATAAGCTAACATGTGATATACAGAAATATATATGTTTCATGGGATGCAAGGTCAGGTGATGCGTAACATCACAGCCTCTCCTTGACAAATGTCAACCCCGCCTTCTCGTGGTGCATCCTGTTCCCACTAAAGGGGCTCTGACGACCGCCCATAGCGGTATAACTATACCATCGGGATCAGAGGAAATTCTATCCCACACTCACCAACCCGCTTGGCCAGCGTGGTGAGTTATGGCCAAACCCCTCCAAAATGATTCCACAACTTAAATCTTGGCCCTCAGTCTCCGGCAGCTGGAATGTACCTGGCCAAGGCAGCGGCCAGTGCGACATGAAGGCAGAGGGTGCTAAGAATCCCCGGAGGACCGGACTAGGCTGCCATCTGATGCTGACCTTGGCTACTTACAATGGACGCTCCCTATCTTCTGATTCAAGGCTTCTTGAATTGGAAGAGGAACTACAAAGGATCAAGTGGGACATCGTGGGGCTAAGTGAGGTAAGGAGAAAAGGAGAAGATCTCATCGAACTGAAAAGTGGACATCTCTTCTACTATCGTGGGACAGATACTGGCAGAACTAGTGGTGTTGGATTTATAATAAACAAGAAACTGAAGGATAAAGTTGTAGAAGTTGAAAGTTCCTCTGACAGAGCTGCACGACTTGTTATCCAACTCTCGAAAAGATACCAGGCTCAGATTATTCAAACTTATGCACCCACCACAAGTCATCCTGAAGAAGAAATTGAAGAATTTTATGAGGAAATTTGTCATCTAAATAATAAAGGTAAGCAGCACTTGAAAATAATTATGGGAGATTTCAATGCAAAAATAGGGCAACGGCAACAGAATGAAACTTCAGTAGGTAAATTCGGTCATGGCAACAGAAACCAGCGTGGAAATACTCTCGTTGAGTTTGCAGAGGCAGAAGGGTTTTTCATCTTGAACTCCTTCTTCAAGAAAAAGCCACACAGGAAATGGACATGGAGACATCCAAATGGGACGACAAGTGAAATTGATTTTATTATGTGTAACAAAAAATTCGTCATAGAAGACTGCAGTGTGCTAAACAAGTTCAACACAGGTAGTGACCATAGATTGGTGAGATGTAAGATGCACCTCAACACTAAACTTGAACGTGGCAAGCTCATAAGACAAACAAAATCTATTGACATAACCAACCTTAAAAACACCATAATACCTTCAAGTTAGAACTGAAGAACAGGTTCTCTGCTTTAGAAGGCCTAACATCGGAAGAAGTGGACATCTCTGAAGTTAACAGAAAAGTAACCAAAGCTCTTATGGAAACAGCAACAAAATTAGCTGGGTCTAAGAACAAGTTGCATGTGAACAAATTATCAGGAAAACCAAAATGTTGATGCAAAAAAGAAGAGAGATGAGGACAACTAAAGAAGATGTGACTTCCAAAGTGGAATATATAGAGCTATGCAAGACAGTAAGAAAAAGTATCACTGAAGACGTAAGGAAATTCAACTGTGAACTAGTGAGGAAAGCAATTGAAAACAACCAAAGCCTAAAGATAGCAAAGGGACATCTCAGTAAGGGAAGAAAACAGATTATGGCACTGAGAAAAGAAGATGGTTCTGTAACAAGAAATAGAGGCGAAATTTTGACAAGAGTGAAAGATTTCTACTCCAAATTATATGAAAGGGATGATATATGCACTCCAGACATCATGAAAGATACCAGTACCAGAGTTCCTCCAGTCCTTCCAGCAGAAGTTGCACATGCAATCAAGAACATGAAGCGAGGAAAAGCTCCAGGAGAAGATGGAATTACTGTAGACATCATACAAGAAGCAAGTGGAGAAATCGAAACAGTACTCGCCCAAATTTTCACTCGATGCCTTAATGAAGGAAAGATTCCTGAGGATTGGAACACCGCTACAATGATCCTGCTACATAAGAAAGGTGACATTGAGGATCTCGGAAACTACAGACCTATCAGCCTCCTATCAGTAGTTTATAAAATCTTCACTAAAGTTCTTTCACACCGCTTGAAGGTAGCACTAGACATGGCTCAACCGAGAGAACAAGCTGGATTCAGGAGTGGCTACAGCACAATAGATCATATCCACGTGCTGAAAGAACTAATTGAAAGAGCGAGGGAATATGAACTTCCATTGTGCATGGCTTTTATCGATTATGAAAAAGCCTTTGATTCGGTGAAACCATCAGCAGTTACAATGGCTCTGAAAACCTGCGGTATTGAAGATGCATACATTAATATTATTAATAACATCTATGAAAATGCAAGTGCAAAGATTAGGCTGTTTGAAAATACAACACACGTAAAAATTGGAAAGGGAGTGAGACAAGGTGACACCATATCTCCGAAGCTCTTTAATGCCACATTGGAGGGTGTTTTTCAGTCGCTGAGCTGGGAAAACAAGGGGATAAAGATTAATGGAGATTATCTAACCCACCTTCGTTTTGCTGATGACGTAGTCATTTTTGCAACTACCCCATCAGAGCTGCAGAGTATGATCCAGGAACTTGCTGACAAGAGTAAAGAAGTGGGATTAAAAATGAACTTTCAGAAGACAAAAGTGATGTTCAATGCTTTTACAAGAAATGAAGATTTATCGATTGATGGAGAAAAGCTGGAGATAACAGACACGTACGTTTATCTTGGACAGCAGATATCAAGTGAGGGTCACATTGATGAAGAAATTAATCGGCGTACAAAACTTGCCTGGAGAGCTTTTGGAAGAAACAGCATAATTTTCAAGAGCAATATGCCATTATGTCTTAAAAGAAAAGTGTTTGATCAATGCATCCTTCCAGTGCTTACGTATGGTGCAGAGACGTGGACCTTAACTAAAAGAGACATACAAAGGCTGCAGACAACTCAAAGAAGCATGGAGAGGTGCATGCTTGGTGTAACCAGGAGAGATAAGAAGAGGAACACGTGGATCCGAAAAATGACAAGAGTGCAAGACATCATGATCAGAGTTAAATCCCTGAAATGGCAATGGGCTGGACATACTGCCAGAAGGACAGATCATCGATGGACAGCGAAATTTTAGATTGGATTCCAAGGGACAGGAAAAGACCCAGAAGAAGACCACATAGGAGATGGGTGGATGAAATTCGAAAGTATGCAGGGGTGACATGGAGGAGACTGGCACAAGACAGACCGTTGTGGAGGAAACTTGGGGAGACCTTCGTCCAGCAGTGGATTGATAATGGTTGACAATGATGATGATGATGATGATATGTTTCATTAAATATCTACCTATATCACACAATGATTTTGCAATTTCTTACGGAATTCTGAAAAGTGGGAACAAGGTAAGGGAGGATGGGAAAATGCAGGCATTCTGTTCTTTGCTGCTACTGATAGTTCATTGTTTATTCCCTGCTTTTCGACATTAGCCACCATAACAGGAAATGTATGCTATAACACACTATTGCAAGGCCTCATGGCATTGCAGTAAAGTATCATTTACAGGCAATTACGAATTTCGTTATGATATCCTCGGATCGTTATGATTTTTTATTCCGAAAATAAGAGGCATTAGATCAAATGCCGGGGTATATATATCCTCATTTTGTCTCTACTTTCATTAAAAAAAAATCACCGAAATCAGCGGGTGGTCAGCTGTAAGGGTTCCCTTGTAAGTGAAAACTGTTATCCATAAACGACAAAGTAGCCATCACCAGAGTCAGAAAATGGCGAAAAAATGTTGCATATGTTATATGATATGTATGGATGTATAATACAAAAGTATATGCATAATTTAAAAATATTTTCACCCAAAAACAGATTTAGCGTGCGCCTGGATTTAATGGGGATTTCCGCTGGTCCTCAGCTCTTTGTTGTAAGTGAGTTCTATTGCATTTCATGGCACTGATGGATGAAATTATAATTCTTTACAGTAGAATATTTAAAGGTTGCATGTTACATGCTGACGACTTTCTGTAAATATTCTAATGATTTCTGAACCACTTCTTTAAGAAATCTCTGAACCACTTCTTTAAGAATGACCCAATGGCAAAACAAAAATTACAGGTTGCAAATATGAAGTGTGCAGATCATTTCAGAAATAAAATATGAAGCATGCAGGCAGTTTCAGAAGTGCAACTTTTTCAGGACATCTCAAGGGAAAATTGCAGAAATGAAAGTGTACGGAAGTCCCATCAAGTCAAAAATAAAATTAGTACCTGAAATTCTAATGAAAGTCTGTCCATCACACATCCCTTAATCACACCTAAGAACATCAAAACGATAGTTCTGTGAATTTTAAATGGGAAACAAATACACCAATACTAATAACATATACAATGAATAAACAGTAGTCTTAAATACTCCTTTATTAGGTAAAAATATTCTCAAGAAGTGCCAAGTTTTCGCTCTACTCAGGGAGGCCTTTTTTTTCTAGGTTACACATTAGAGCAGGACTTAAGATTCTCGAATCCTGCTCCAACGTAAAGCTTAGATTCTTGAATCCTGCTCCATGTAGCATAGAAAAAGCCTCCCTGAGAAGAATGAAAGCTTGAAAATTCTTGAGTTTATTTTATGTCTAATAGATGGATATGTAAACCCACTGTTTATTCAGTGTATTTGTAAATAGTGCTGTGGTTTTTATGCATTTTAAACCCATATAGCTCATTACAAAAGCAACATGTGAGGGGAGGTCAAAAAGTTTTTATTGCCTAAAGCAAGTGGGATTAGCATAAAAATTTTCATTGCGCAGAAGATGCATGACCTTGAGCTATTGACACATGCAAATGATCCCGCATTGTTGTAACGTGGAACACTGCTAGGGCTCTGAAAACAAAAGGGTGCAGCCTGTAAAGCAAGTCGAACGGCATACAGTGATTCCATTCCTACATTTGAAGGGCAACAATGCCAAACAAATTCACGCTGAGCTCATAAACATGCATGGGGACAATGCCCCATCATATGACACACCAGTAAAGTGGTGTAGACGCTTTCAATGTGGACAAACGAGTCTGTCAGACAAACCACAAAGTGGAAGATAGTCTCTCAGTGAAGAACCAGGCATTGCAAAAGAAGTGGCAGCCTTTGTGCTCGAAGACTGGCACTGTCACAGCGATCATGCAGAAGGTCAATATTAGTCATGGGTCAGTAGCCAACATCATTCACAATGAACTTCACACGATGAATGCCTCCGACACACCGGGTTCTGCGACTGCTGATGCCATTGCAAAAAGAATGCCAAAAGGATGTTGCAGTAGACATGTTGAAGCTGTGTGCGGCCGACTTCTTTCAATGGCTAATCACTATGATGAATGCTGGGTGTAGTACTATTATGATCCAGAAATGTGGGAACAAAGCAAACCATGGAAGCCTGCCGGGTCACTGACGCAAAAAAAAAAAAAAAAAAAAAAAAAGCGAAGGTGCAAGTCATCTCAGGAAATGTCATGCTCAGCATTTTCTGGGACTGACGTGGTGTGATCTTTACAGATTATGCTCGTAAGGGCCAAACAGTAATGGAGAAGTGTTACTGGGACCTCCTGCAGAAGTTACAGACCACCACCAAAGCAAAATGCCATGGAAAGCTCACGAAGTGGTGTGACTCCTTCACGACAACACCCTAGCCGATTCTGCTCAATAGCCGGTGACACTTGCAGTTAGTTTGGGTAATGAAATTCTGCCTCAGCCCCCTTGCTCTCCTGACTTAGCATCATCCAACTTCTTCATATTTCTTCAGCTAGAGTCCAATGCATGGTACGCATTTCACGGATGACGACGAGGTGATTTTTGAGGTGGAGCACTTTCTGAACAGCCAGACAGTGGACTTGTACAACACATATCTCGTCAAGTCATCCATCACTGGGAGAAATGTGTTGCCCTAGATGGGGGATATGTGGAGAAGGACTAACTCCACCACCAAAGCTCATGTACGTAGCTCTCTTTTTTCTTAGTGATAATAAAATTTGTTTTGACTGCCTCTTGTATTTTCGTCATCCTCCCTCAAATGTGCAATATATCATCATCATCATTGTCAACCATTATCAATCCACTGCTGGACGAAGGTCTCCCCCAAGTTTCCTCCACAACGGTCTGTCTTGTGCCAGTCTCCTCCATGTCACCCCTGCATACTTTCGAATTTCATCCACCCATCTCCCATGTGGTCTTCTTCTGGGTCTTTTCCTGTCCCTTGAAATCCAATCTAAAATTTCGGCTGTCCATCGATGATCTGTCCTTCGGGCAGTATGTCCAGCCCATTGCCATTTCAGGGATTTAACTCTGATCATGATGTCTTCCACTCTTGTCATTTTTCGGATCCACGAGTTCCTCTTCTTATCTCTCCTGGTTACACGAAGCATGCACCTCTCCATGCTTCTTTGAGTTGTCTGCAGTCTTTGTATATCTCTTTTAGTTAAGGTCCACGTCTCTGCACCATACGTAAGCACTGGAAGGATGCATTGATCAAACACTTTTCTTTTAAGACATAATGGCATATTGCTCTTGAAAATTATGCTGTTTCTTCCAAAAGCTCTCCAGGCAAGTTTTGTACGCCGATTAATTTCTTCATCAATGTGACCCTCACTTGATATCTGCTGTCCAAGATAAACGTACGTGTCTGTTATCTCCAGCTTTTCTCCATCAATCAATAAATCTTCATTTCTTGTAAAAGCATTGAACATCACTTTTGTCTTCTGAAAGTTCATTTTTAATCCCACTTCTTTACTCTTGTCAGCAAGTTCCTGGATCATACTCTGTAGCTCTGATGGGGTAGTTGCAAATATGACTACGTCATCAGCAAAACGAAGGTGGGTTAGATAATCTCCATTAATCTTTATCCCTTTGTTTTCCCAGCTCAGCGACTGAAAAACACCCTCCAATGTGGCATTAAAGAGCTTCGGAGATATGGTGTCACCTTGTCTCACTCCCTTTCCAATTTTTATGTGTGTTGTATTTTCAAACAGCCGAATCTTTGCACTTGCATTTTCATAGATGTTATTAATAATATTAATGTATGCATCTTCAATACCGCAGGTTTTCAGAGCCATTGTAACTGCTGATGGTTTCACCAAATCAAAGGCTTTTTCATAATCGATAAAAGCCATGCACAGTGGAAGTTCATATTCCCTCGCTCTTTCAATTAGTTCTCTCAGTACGTGGATATGATCTATTGTGCTGTAGCCACTCCTGAATCCAGCTTGTTCTCTCGGTTGAGCCATGTCCAGTGTTACCTTCAAGCGGTGTGAAAGAACTTTAGTGAAGATTTTATAAACTACTGATAGGAGGCTGATAGGTCTGTAGTTTCCGAGATCCTCAATGTCACCTTTCTTATGTAGCAGGATCATTGTAGCGGTGTTCCAATCCTCAGGAATCTTTCCTTCATTAAGGCATCGAGTGAAAATTTGGGCGAGTACTGTTTCAATTTCTCCACTTGCTTCTTGTATGATGTCTACAGTAATTCCATCTTCTCCTGGAGCTTTTCCCCGCTTCATGTTCTTGATTGCATGTGCAACTTCTGCTGGAAGGACTGGAGGAACTCTGGTACTGGTATCTTTCATGATGTCTGGAGTGCATGTATCGTCCCTTTCATATAATTTGGAGTAGAAATCTTTCACTCTTGTCAAAATTTCGCCTCTATTTCTTGTTACAGAACCATCTTCTTTTCTCAGTGCCATAATCTGTTTTCTTCCCTTACTGAGATGTCCCTTTGCTATCTTTAGGCTTTGGTTGTTTTCAATTGCTTTCCTCACTAGTTCACAGTTGAATTTTCTTACGTCTTCAGTGATACTTTTTCTTACTGTCTTGCATAGCTCTATATATTCCACTTTGGAAGTCACATCTTCTTTAGTTGTCCTCATCTCTCTTCTTTTTTGCATCAACATTTTCGTTTTTCCTGATAATTTGTTTACATGCAACTTGTTCTTAGACCCAGCTAATTTTGTTGCTGTTTCCATAAGAGCTTTGGTTACTTTTCTGTTAACTTCAGAGATGTCCACTTCTTCCGATGTTAGGCCTTCTAAAGCAGAGAACCTGTTCTTCAGTTCCAACTTGAAGGTATTATGGTGTTTTTTAAGGTTGGTTATGTCAATAGATTTTGTTTGTCTTATGAGCTTGCCACGTTCAAGTTTGGTGTTGAGGTGCATCTTACATCTCACCAATCTATGGTCACTACCTGTGTTGAACTTGTTTAGCACACTGCAGTCTTCTATGACGAATTTTTTGTTACACATAATATAATCAATTTCACTTGTCGTCCCATTTGGATGTCTCCATGTCCATTTCCTGTGTGGCTTTTTCTTGAAGAAGGAGTTCAAGATGAAAAACCCTTCTGCCTCTGCAAACTCAACGAGAGTATTTCCACGCTGGTTTCTGTTGCCGTGACCGAATTTACCTACTGAAGTTTCATTCTGTTGCCGTTGCCCTATTTTTGCATTGAAATCTCCCATAATTATTTTCAAGTGCTGCTTACCTTTATTATTTAGATGACAAATTTCCTCATAAAATTCTTCAATTTCTTCTTCAGGATGACTTGTGGTGGGTGCATAAGTTTGAATAATCTGAGCCTGGTATCTTTTCGAGAGTTGGATAACAAGTCGTGCAGCTCTGTCAGAGGAACTTTCAACTTCTACAACTTTATCCTTCAGTTTCTTGTTTATTATAAATCCAACACCACTAGTTCTGCCAGTATCTGTCCCACGATAGTAGAAGAGATGTCCACTTTTCAGTTCGATGAGATCTTCTCCTTTTCTCCTTACCTCACTTAGCCCCACGATGTCCCACTTGATCCTTTGTAGTTCCTCTTCCAATTCAAGAAGCCTTGAATCAGAAGATAGGGAGCGTCCGTTGTACGTAGCCAAGGTCAGCATCAGATGGCAGCCTAGTCCGGTCCTCCGAGGATTCTTAGCACCCTCTGCCTTCATGTCGCACTGGCCGCTGCCTTGGCCAGGTACATTCCAGCTGCCGGAGACTGAGGGCCAAGATTTAAGTTGTGGAATCATTTTGGAGGGGTTTGGCCATAACTCACCACGCTGGCCAAGCGGGTTGGTGAGTGTGGGATAGAATTTCCTCTAATCCCGATGGTATAGTTATACCGCTATTGGCGGTCGTCAGAGCCCCTTTAGTGGGAACAGGATGTACCACGAGAAGGCGGGGTTGACATTTGTCAAGGAGAGGCTGTGATGTTACGCATCACCTGACCTTACATCCTGTGCAATATATACTGTACCATATACCATACTTTCCAAGGATAATGCAGCACAAAGTATAATGTTGCAGCTCCATTTATTTTGTTATTTTGTTGGGCTGTTTTGGAAATAATGCCGTACTCAGTTTAAATCCACAGCCAACTTACCACAAAAGAATTTTCACTTGAAGACTATACCGACCCCCTCCACCACCACCACCATGTAGTAGTAGAGTACGCTCTATTACTTTCACCAAAAATAAATGACAATGAAGGGAGGTGTTAGGAAAATTGTTTATTTATTTTTAATACACTTTGATTCACCTGCACAACTCACATCTAATAACATTGGAGGCAAATGTGCTGTAGACATGTAGGAAAGTTATACAGTGCTATTCAAAATGATTGTCGGGGTTTTAAAAAATTGCCACACGTACTACACTTGAGATAGGAACATAAATTTTTGTAAATTGTGTAAGTAAACTCACCAAGTTTTATTTTGTACCTAAGAAATGCTCAATATGAGTGTCTTTTGCCACTCTGCATGCATCTGCATGGAAGTCCATTTCTTCCCGTACACGGTATAGTGTGTCTCAGTGTTGATGGCTTGAATGGCGTTGGTGATGCGCATCTTTTCTGGGACAGCTGTGGGTAGTGGAGAGGCAAAAACTTGATCCTTCACATAGTCTCACAGAAAAATAATTACATGGCATTAAGACTGGGGAACAAGGTGGCCAAGACAGGAATTTCTGATCAACGTTGGTTCCATGTCAAATTCATCACTGCAGTAAATGCTGGTTTTAAAATGCCTCCTTAAATTGAGCATACCACTTGCAAATGAAATTTTCAGAGGGCAGATCCCCCTCTTTATACAGAGGTGCTGCTGGACAATGGAAACAGACTGCTTTTGATGAAATTCAAGCACACAAAAAGCTTTCTCCTTTTCATCAGACACCATCTCATAAACATGTAAGCTACTGGCTGGCAAGACACTCTCCTGACCATCAAACGCCATCTGGCAGACATACCCATAAACAATTGAATGGTGGGAAGCTTGAAAAAAACTTTTAGGAGCTTTGCTATCCACTGGTACAGGTATAATTGTTGTATGTTAAATGCACTACTCACAAACAAGCATTGAAACCCCGTGAACATCCCTCTGCATATTAACCCCTTAAGAACCACATATTTTTATTAAAAATGATGCAATATGCCCAGGACATACACTGCAGTTCTTACCGGGGACCGGGGCTTTGTGTCTTCTGTAAATGATGATAGATGGTGACATGCTCAAAATACAGACTGTGTTGTATATTCTAATTTAACTTTCATTTTTAGTTCCTTTTCCTATGTAAATTTAAGTTTGTTCTCTTTTACACTTTCCGAACTTAACGTGATATCTTCTCTCTCACATGAATGAGGTTGGCAACACTCTTGAGGTCAGAGAGAGTGACGTATGAATGTGATAAGAATGTTAGATAAAAAGGATGATACGACAGTTGCTTAGTGTGTGTGTGGAGATGTTCGATCATTGTTAAGCTAGGTTATACGATAGATAATTAAGGTATATGGGAAATGTAAAACTAGGAGTGCTATACTGTGGATTTCATCAATTGTTGCAGGGCCAATAAAAGGTCATCATAAGTTTGGCTTCTGTACATGTTTCATCTGGCCGTAAAACCTTAATTTGAGCTTTCCTGTGCAACTATTGCTTGATATTCTCATTTAGTTAAGCATTTCCTTAGTCATGGTTTGAGACATAGTGTAACACCAATCTCGCCCATGAAAAAGGCTTATGTTATAAGACACTTATGTAAAATGAGTAGAGATTACACCTTAAGTATTTCCCACTTTTAATAACATTTAAAAAACTTGATTAGGTAATTATTGCTTTAAATATAAACAGGAATGAACATGAAAAAACAAAGAATTGGATATTTTCAACTCTGACGATGAAAAGTACCTGCAGTCACTGTCATTGTTTCTGAATCACCATCAGACATATTTCACAAGCAAAAAGAACAAATTGATATAAACGTAAAAAGAATCTCAACCTCAGTGAAAAGAAAACAAAACACAGACTTCCTTTTAAAGAGAAAACAATACCCTGATATAATATCGAATCCACCCTCATAACTCTTTGAACCGTCTGATGTTCGCTTTCCTTGCAGCTCTAGCCTTGAACAAAAAACAACATTTAGTTTCCTAAACATAAATATATGGATCCAAATATCAGGAAACAGGTGGAATGAATACAAACATATATGTATGGTTCTGGGGCTTAATCCAAGGCTATAGCAAAACATTTATATATGTCACTTCCTCCTAATGCATGAAAGACCTTCACACCCATCTCTATGGAAGGGGTCTTTCATGCATTAAAGATTTCCCCACCTTTCTATAAACAGGCATTAAAAGACCTTAAGCATTTCATAGTGGTGCATTTGTTATCGATTCCGGACAGCAGGAGGTGAATGTCATATAGCCTGTGGTTGACACCTACAGTGGCTTACATGTTTAGAAAGAGAGAGACACCACCCTAATTTCAGGTTTGAGGAGGTTATGTGAGAGTGGAAGTGCATACAATTTTGAGATCTCCCATGTTGCGAGCTCACCGACTGTACTACAGGCATGGCTGAAAAGAAAACCATGTTTTACCATCCCTAGCACAAAGATAAGAAAAGAAAAATCTAACTAAAAGAAAAAACAACACTAAATCTGAATTTATTAATCCTAGGTAAAGATTTTCGAACAGTAAATCATAAATCACCTGTGTGCAAAATAAAAGGCCAGAACGAATCCTTGATGATCTCCAAATCATCGATTCACATATAAACATGCAGGTTTTGTGACTTTGTTTGTATGATCACTAAGCTCACATGCTAATAATTTCAATGAAGAGTCAGCACTCCAAATTCTTTACAGCTGAGAGTTTACCATAAATGATTCATGAAATGATGCTCTACAATCATGAATGATGGTTATAATTTATAATGTTACTGAAAGCGGTTATAAGCAGCACCTTGTTAAAAAATGCATTATAGAGCTGCACATTTGTGAAATCAAATTTAATGTCACAGCGTCATAATCAGAGAACATGGTAAGTTTGAACACTATCGCATAAGAAGTTGTACGAATGTAATAAAGAACCTACCTTGAATTTCATTAGCCAATTTACAAATCTGTGCAAATGATTTATTGAATGGGTTTTAAATAAATAATTAAAAATGCTTCATAAAATACAAGCAGTGAAAACTAAGCAGAACTGCAATGATAAGTTGAAATTTTATATACAGTCTCAAATTACTATTAAGGCATGAATGTGAATGGTTATTCACTCTTGAAACTTACAAAAACTAAGAATATGTTTACATAACACTGCATTTGATATTTTACAAAAGTTTCAGTTCCTGTTTCACTCTACAGGAATCACTTTTTCGAAGATGGATCAAAAGACGTCTTTTCAGAATAAAGCCTTTTCCACAGATAGAACACTTATGCGGCCAGTCACTAGGAGGAGCATGAGTTAATATATGTCTCTGCAGGGTGATCTTCTGTATGAAGCCTTTCCCACATACATGACACTTGTAAAATCGTTCGCCAGTATGAGTAGCCATATGGTGGTTAAAATTTGTAGTGTAATCAGTAGAATATGAACATAAATGGCACTTGTGTTTATAGGCTGGACTACCTATACCACCACAGATATTCCTATGCGCTCCATATTCTTCAGCTGAATATAAGGAATGACATTTATTACACTCCTCAATATAAGTACCTAAAATGCAGAAAAAAAGAGTTTCAGTTTAATAAATTAATTCCTACATTATTTTTACTTAGAAATCTTTTAATGATAATAAGCATTGTAAAATATTACTGTTGTTTTTTCCATTATTTTTTGGCAGGTGACTAATCTCACAAAACTTGGAAATTATATCCCACTGGAGTTGCAATTTAGTCCATACATCCCGATTTCCATCTGAGTTACTATTACACCAATGAGGATAGAGCACTCCCATGAATAAGCCGTTAAGAACATAAATAAACACTGAAGTAACAAATTATTAGAATAACCAATAGCAATTAGATACATGCCATAATCCTTCCTTCATCAGCCATGGAATGAAACACGTGGAATGAACCATGTGGAATGAACCATGTGGTATAAGCATCAGTTCTTGCCAGATTTCAAAATAGATTTGAAATCTGGCAAAAACTGATGCTTATACCACATGGTTCATTCTACGTGTTTCATTCCATGGCTGATGAAGGTAGAAGTCAGAATTAAAATGTCCCAACACTTGTAATTTTTGAACATAACTTATGCATGATATGATGATATTAAGAATTCTTCTAATTTTTTGTGTGTTACATGTTTCACTGTCAATCCTTCTCACTATGATGCCATACTCATTTACATACACAACCATGATGTTGAGATGGCCTTATAAATGACTTACTGCAAAGGATTCAGATGTATACGAAGTGCATATAGTCGCAATATATGGGAAACACTTGTGATTTAAGCAACTTTGAAAGTCATGATACTGGGCCCTAGGTGAGCAGGTACAAGCACCTCAGAAATGCAGTGATAAACTAAAAACCATCTAACCACCATATATGAAATAATAAATTAAAATAAAAGTGAGATCTTTCGGACACCGCCTGCAAGGTTCATCCTCAGACTAAACAGATGAATGGAACAAGGTCGCCAAAGACATAATTTTTATAAGTGTGCTGTGACAGAACGAATCATGATCTGCGCATGTCCACAATTAAATCGAATGTTGTCATAGTGATTTGAGATACACTTAAATGTTGTAACAAATGATAATATCATCATTACAATACCCACATTTAACGTAAGTATAATACACCACTGCAGTTTGAAGTAAAAATGTAATTATTAACATATACAGGTAAGTCTTTCTGTCTAAAACTTCAAACTAGTTTACTTCAAACTGCAGTGGTGTATTACACTTAAGTTAGTTACGGGCATTGTCATGCTGATATTATCATTTGTTACAACATTTAAGTGTATCTCAAATCACTATGACAACATTCGATTTAATTGTGGACATGCGCAGATCATGATTCATTCTGTCACAGCACACTTATAAAAACTGTCTTTGGCGACCTTGTTCCATTCCTCTTTTCAGTCTGAGGATGGATCCTGCAAGTGGGGTCCAAAAGATCTCACTTGTATTTTAATTTTAATTTTAATAAAGTATTTTAATTTATCACCTCATATATCATGCTTAGACGGTTTTTAGTTTATCACTGGATTTTAAAACGAGACTCATATTGTTTGGACCTCAGAAATGGAAAATCTTTTCGGCTATGCAAGAACAACTGTATCGAGGATTACAATGAACAGTGCACAAACAAAACAAGCAGTCTTTCTGAGGGCAGAAAGAACTGATAGATGTTCGAAGGCAATAATGGCTGGAGGGGATTGTACGAGGTAATAGACGAGCTCCATTGCGTTAAATAACCGTGCAGTACAACAGCAGTATTGATAGAAGAATTCCAGCATACACAGCCCCATTGCACATTGGTATGAATGAGCTATAACAGCAGACACCCGTTTTTTGTACGGATTGTCTCGGTTAAAAACCAATAAATTCATCTGAAGTGGATATGAGAGCACCAAAACTAGAGGACCCTTGAGGACTGGAGAAAGACTGCGTGGTCAGATGAATCACATTTTCAGTGAACACATGCTGATGGAAGAGCTGAAACATGGAATCAACAGCATTAATAAATTGATCCCAGCTGCCCAGTGATAAACATACATGCTGGTGGAGGTGATGTAATGGTCTGTGGTATGTTTTTATGGTGGGCATTAAGGAACAGCATTTGGATACCACAAGGCATCTCAACATCATTATGGACCAGGCAGATCTGCACATGTGTACTGCATTTCCTGTTGGAGAAGTCAACTTCCAGCAGAATTATGAATCATTCTACAAGGCTCAGATCATCATACAGTGGTTCCAAGAGCAAGAAAGTGACTTCAGAGTGGTAAAATGGCCCCCACATTCCCCAGATCTTAACCCAATTGAACACCTATGGAATATGATTGAGGGAGCCATTCACTACAGAGATCTTCCAGTGAATACTTGGTGATTGACGGATGCCATCATGTACGCTTGGCTGAACATACCTGTAGAATTTTTCTATGTAGATCTCTTGTCGTCATAACACGATCTTATTGGGTATAAATGATACAATTGACAGTTCTAATAATTTAATATTATGAAGGTTACTATTAATATATACAGTAAAAACATTAGACCTTCCAGGTCTGTTGCTACCTAATGATGTGCTAGAGCTACCTAATGCAGTGTTGGTCTGCCCTTGCCCTTCAAAATAGCTTTGATTTGATATGGCATGGATTCAATGAGGTGTTTATTATTCTACAGGTATTAGTTAGAGGTTCTATCATGTTTATGTTGACTTTCGATGCAGATCTCTTGCCATCTTAACACGATCTTATTGATATATAATAATACAATTGACAGTTTAAATATCATACTCAGTTCCAATTTGCTACTAACATCTGAAGATGGATCCGTTGCGGACCTGATAACTGTATATATTAATATTAATCTTCATCATATGAAATTATTAAAACTTTCAATTGTATTATTTATATCCAATAAGATCGTGTTAAGACGGCAAGAGATCTACATAGAAAGTCAATGTAAACATGATACAACCTTTAACTAATATCTGTAGAATGATAAACACCTCATTGAATTCATGCCATATCAAATCAAGTTGTTTTGAAGGACAAGGGCAGACCAACACATCTTTAGGTAGCTGTTCCTAATAACTTGCTATTTCAGTGTTTATCCAGACAGAATTAGTCAAGGCCTTCATCTTCTGTCACTTGGGAAAGCAACATAGTAGCATATTTCAACAGAAATTCAGAGATGTGGGTTCTGATTCATGTTCAATAAGAAAACAATTTTCAAGTTTTGTTGCACATTAGCTGGAAGGGTGGCAAATGATTGCCACAGTTTAATGAGAACAAATAAACAAGTAGCTTATGTGCCTGCCACTTTAAATTAATTCATTAACCACTGTTTTTCCCATTAATTTAGTTATGAAACAGCTGCATAACAAATATACATTTAAACACAATGATGAAAAGTGAAAATTAGGTAACATATACAAGAAAAAGAGGGTGGCAAGAAATTATTCATATGTTTCAACTGAGAAAACAGCACAGTGCGACATATAAAACAAAATGCTACAAACAAAAATATATATATTTGCAGATCATATACATATGAAATTTAAATCTTTTACAACTATATACACTACCATTTCAAAAGTATTCAGACAACAGAAGTCTTGAAAAAAAATGGATTTTTATTAATGAAGTTAATGTGTGCCCACCTTTGGCCTAAATGGCAGCAGTGATCCTTCATGAAAATTTTCAACCTATGACAGTTAGAAGCTGGAATTTCACACCACCTTTCTTTCACAAAACAGTTGTCAACTTTACTAATGAAGTGAGGACATACAAACCTTATCCTGATTTGGCATTATACCTTGTCCCAAAGGTATTCTATAGAATTCTGATCAGGACTCTTGGATAACTAGGTTAATTCTTGAACTCCATTTTCCGTAAAACAGATCTCATGATGGCTTCAACGGCACAAAGGATTATCATGCTGGATCATGGAAGGTCACATTACAATGGGCAAAAAGTAATAATAATAAAGAAAAAAAAGCTCTTCTTTGAAATGCTTTTAATCCCTAGTCGAAACACTAGTTAATTCATAAACTTAAAAAAGTTTTAATAAGCTTAAATGATTTAATTTTTATACAAACTCCGAAAAAACGCAAGTACACTAACATACCTGATTGCAGCAGAAAAGATTTCCTCTAATGCAATATAATAAACAGAAAACTTGAAAATTTTTGCACTAAAAAATTGAACCCCACCGTAATAATAGCACCCTGAATTGTTGTGCAAAAAACAATACTGCATCGATTATTTCAGCCTTCAGTCTTGTTTTACACTCTTGAACAAGCAGCACTGAAGTTTTGTTCAGTACAACACTATGCAAAGATATTTTGGGGCAACTTTGAAAAGTTTAGGCAATTCTTTTTCATGCTATTTCCACCACACATTTATTTTGTTGTCATATGGTAAAGTGGACATAATTCTGAGATATACATCAACTTCATTTTTCATGTTGTGTGCCATCATGTTTATCTTCCCAATCACTGAAATTACATAGGCCTTTCTTTGGCAGTCATAACTCTGTATTAGTTTCATAGTTAGTTTTAGACTCATGAGAAAAGTATTTTGTCATTGTCATCAGCAAGTTTCTTTTGTACAGCATTTAACACTTCTGATTTTTCTGCTTCATTTAGCATTCTTAGTTGCCGGAAAGATAGACATAAAAACTTAGCAATTTTGTGCTGCAATTTAATGGAAAATTTACTGACAATAAATTGTTGGGTTCTTTCCTTTAGCTCCTTCATAAAGGAAGGACCTCCATTCTGTGCCTCACATTTGGCAAGCAACTTCCTGTACCACAAAAGAAAAAAAAGGCAATGTAATGCATTTTTCATGCTCTAAGGCTTTCGTTGCATCATGAAACGGTTTTAGAAAACCAATTAAATATTTCAAAATATTTACATGCAAGTCAGAAATGAGGCATTCATTTCTTTTAGCTAAAACTTCAAAAATTTCATCATGCTGCTCATGAATTGACACCAGCAGTCTGAGCTTTAAATTCCATCATGTTTCAACATCTTGGTGAACTGTCTTAACTGAGTCATTTACCAGTCAACTATGCTTCAAATAAGTGACTACTGCCTTTGAAGCATTCAGTGTTTCAAACACTACCTGCTTTGATTTTTTCAAGTACTTTATGTTAAAAACATTATGAAGAATGGTATTCATATTAAATGTGTAGACAGTGGTGGAAATGGGCCGGAACGCCGATCCGGGAGCGAAACCCCGCGTTCCGGAAGCAAAATCCTGCGTTCCGGCAGCAAAATCCTGCATTCTGCCGTTCCGGAAGCAAAACCCTACGTTCCGGCGTTCCATTATCGACACCAACAGAAAGAGAGCATTTAATTTTCATAAAACATTTCGTAATGCATCATACATTTCAATTAATGACACCATCTTGTATTAATTGTTTGTCGTTTCAATTTTTTTTTTATTTTCCTCTAATAAAGCTCACTCTCCATTTGTGTAGTTACTACCGGAGTTGTAGCTGTAGTTCTTCAAAAAAATTTCTCTTCGCCGTCTGGCGTCCTTTTTGCGATTTCCAGCTATGGTGACAACTGCAACGCTGCTTAATTCCACGATAAGTGCGAAGTGTTTGCGTGAGAGCGAAGGTCATGACAGGAGCTGATTTCTCGATGACCTTGCAACCTCTCTCCGCTCTTGGCATAAAATGACTTCGAAGTTCCTGTAACCTGGCAACGAGCTTAATTACTACACTCTACACATGCTGTCACTTCAACTCCAGCTCTTGTTGTGGTAGGACGTGACTTTTTGACTGATATTGTAGTCGTTGTTGTATGTTTTAATTTGTTCCTGTGTGAGAAAAGAAAATAATGAAAAGAGCTCTAACAGATTTCTTTGGGAAAAAAGATTAGTCAAAAGGAAAAAAAACAGAACTCGGGAATTTGGAAACCTCCCCCCCCCCCCGTTCAAGCTCGGACCGTGTGAAGTATCACCAAGAAAATCGCCGAAAATACAACAGTCAAAGGAAATCGCTGCATCAGGAAATTCATTAGAAGAATCTGAATCTCGGCAAAGCTCAACAAATGGTAAACCTGAGTGTTGGACTGAGGATCAAAATAAGTATTTTTTGAAAGAGTACTCTTGGCTTGTTTTAAAAAATGGGTCTTTAGGATGTGCCGTCTGTAAAACCGCCGGGAATATGAACGTTTCAGAATTTTTAACTGGTGCAAGGCTTTCTGAGGAGTGGATAGATTGCAAAGTTAGAACTACGACTGACGATAAGAAGAAGCATAATACGGCTCTAAGGGAAAAAATAAAGGAGCACAGAGAAAGTCACGCTCATAAAGAAGCTTCTAAAATGAACTCAAAACATTCTGCAGGCGTCTTTGAAAATATTGTTGAAAAAATAAATAAAAATAGAGTGGACAATATGTACAGAATATTCAATACCGCATATTTCATTGCGAAGAACAATAGACCTTTGGCCGATTTTCCTGGTTTGATTGATATTCAAAAGAAAAACGGCACTGAGATGAGGAGGATATTGCAGTCTAGGAAGACATGTACTGATATTTGCGATTCTATAGGAAATGACATGTGTAAAAAGCACTGTGAAAAAATCGTCTCCCAAAATATAAAATTCGGTTGATGAGTGTACAACTGTAAGCCAACTCTCAGTACTCATAATCTGCATAAAAATGTCCATAGATCCGGATGATATAAATGTCCAAACTCTATTTTTTGACTTGGTTGAATTACACGATTTGAAAGCAACAGCAATAACTGAATCGATTATGAACTGCTTGGTGAAGTACTTTCCAATAGAGCTAATTAAAAAAATTTGATATCTTTCTCTTCCGACGGAGCTGCAAACTTCGCAGGTTCCATATCTGGTGTGGCTCAACAGCTTAAAAAAGAATTCCTGAACTTATTATATGGCACTGTGCAAATCATAAGTTAGAACTTTCTGTCGGGGACGTAATTAAAGAGGTTTACGTCATACAGAGTTTTAAATCGTTTTGCGATAAATTATACTCTTTGTGTCACGCTTCACCAAAGAACGCCCGCGAGTTGCATCACTATGCTGAAGAAATTGCAGTTCTGTTTTCTTCAATCGGGAGAGTTCTTGGAACAAGATGGGTCGCATCTAGTGAGCGAACAGTATCTGATGTCTGGAATATGTTTCCAGCCTTGGCTTTTCATTTTAAAGCTACATCTGCTGATGCTTCAAGGGATAGTAAAGAAAGAAGCATGTTTTCTGGTTTACTGAAAAGACTTATGAGCACATGCTTCCTGGAAAATTTGGCACTAATGAAAACCGCCTTAAAGGAACTTAGTTCATTGTCACTGCGTCTTCAAGGGAATTCTGTATCTTTACCAGAAGCACATTCGCATATTTCCTTTACAGTGAAAGTTTTCCAAGGTTTAGCTGATGGAGGTTTTGACGAGTTTTATTTAGTAGCATCAGATGCCGTAAAAAATATGGTGTTTAAAGGGATGGACTTACATTCAAGGGGATATAAATCTGACGGGAAAATAAACCGTGTTCAGTTTTTTCGGAGTGCTGCCAACAATTTATCTGCCAGATTACTCAGGAGCGAGGACATTGTAAAACAACTTCAGGTTTTGTATCCGTCTTTTTGGCCGACCGACATAGATGTTTTATATGGAGAAGGAGAGGTTCTAAGTTTATGCCGAATATTCGGATTGGAAAAAGAAAGGAAAATCATTGAAGAGTTCAGATATTTCAAGGAAACCAAAAATGTTTCACATCACTTAAAAGTCTTATTAAAATCTGTTGCTGCGGTTGCTACATCAACAGCTGAGTGTGAAAGAGGTTTTAGCACCATGAATTTGATAATAACTGATTTAAGAAACGCTTTAAACGATACACACGTCAGCAACCTCGTGTTCATAAAAATAAACGGACCTCCTTCAAAGATCTTCAATCCCGAGCCGTACGTACGGAAATGGTTGAGTGACGGAAGGAGAAATGCAGATTTTTTGGCTTGCAGAGAACGCGAAGAAAAGATGCAAGAAGACGTGTTGAAACAAAAACTTTGGAGATTATTTTAGGAAATGTTTTTTTTTACAAATCGAAGTTATAATAGATATTGCAGCTAAATAAATGGATATTTCAGACAAAGCCAACTTACTTTGCCACCCCATATACAGTAGTTACATATCTCTGTCTCATCTGTTGGACGAAGGAGCAGCTACGCTGCAAACTATTATTGGCAACGCCTGCGATATGAAAGCAGTGTTTTCGTTTTTACAAGACATTGACTTTTTTAAACTCATCTAGATTTTAACTTGTTCACTATCATATTTCATTTTACCACATCAGCCTGTTTTTTAACCTTGTGTACGTTTTTTATTGATTTTGTTTTGTTTTGATGTCCTTAGTTTGGCGCTCTTTGGCCAACCATGGCCCTTGCGCCATTAAAATAAGTTAACCAACCAACCATATCTCTGCCTCAAGCACGAGCTGACATTTTTCTCCGATGTTTGTTATTTAAGGACACCTCCAAAAAGGGTGATACCTTTAATTGCACCGGCACACATTTGCGTGGTCTTTCTCATAAGAAACGTACTTCTGAATAAAGAAAACAGCTCTGACTTCAGCTAAATGTGACTATTTCATTTTGAACTTTAATAACAAAATTTCCTTATATGGTTTTATGTGTACAGCAAATGTGTTTGCAAATATTAAATTTTTAATGCATTCACTTGTACCATTGTAGTATTGTCGCCAAAACCCGTCGAAACTGCGTTGGGCCTTTTTGACGAATTCTGACTATGGAGTCAGAAATAGACAAACGTTGCGACGTCATTTTGATGGATTTTGGACAACACTACAAGTTGTACGTTGCGTTCTGGCAGCGAAAAATTCCCATTTCCACCATTGTGTGTAGAGCAATCAAGTCTCTCAAATAGCTGTAGAACATTTACTATATTTGCTCCTTGATCTGTTACAAAGATCAACTTATCAATTGCGTCAGTTGTCAGACCAATTTGCAAAAATCCTCTTTGAAGTTCCTACCCAATGTTTTCACCAGATTTTTGTTCATCAGGAAAATCACATGTAAAGAGCAGTTGGTTGATCAAATCCACTGTTCATCAAAATACTTAACAGTTACAGAGTAGTGCAAGCATTCTTTTTAAAATCATCTGTCCACATATCAGTCGTTGCTGCACAACATCCTTTTTTTATTGCATTGTTTATAGCTATCATGATTTTATTCTGTAGCTCATCTGCTGATTCAGCAATGTACCTTGAAATCGTGGTTGAGTGGGGGCAGTACTTCAATAGCTGACACAATTCCATGCAGAGAACTAATTTTTATCAGTGCCTGAGCAGGTTGAAGGAACCATCTCCACTAACAATATCTAATGGTTTCAAGTCCTTGCCACACATACTTACACAAGCCTCAAGAATTACTTGTTTTTTCCCTTTTTTCAACTTATTACACATTACGCTCAAAATACAATGCAAACATTTTGGATGAGGAACTTGTATCAGCAGAAATGCACTTACAGCTCTTAAGACGAGATATTACAGATTTTGAACTGTTACAGCTTAAAAAATTGTTGCACTTAATAAACTGCACAAAGTTTTTTTAGCTGAAGGGTTTCTGCATTGGCAAGCAGTTTAAAATATGACCAAATATCACTTTTCCCACTTACATTATCTGTTAGGAAGCATTTTCTTGTGCAATTCTTTTGATTTCTTAAATTCTATGGTAAAAGTAGTTACACTTGCAACTATGAGTACATGAAGACATCGACAGGGGTCTGCTGCAGACAAGTTTTCAAAGTTACATGCTGCAGGAATGTAATAAAATGCATCTTTCTCAACTAGTAAGTGGTAACACTACAAAAGTCAATCCCTATAGGGATTAGGGATAGGAAAAACAACTGATGCAATCCCACTCTATCATACGAACACATAAACACACAACCACCCGAATACAGACACCCCTGTCTCCCCATGTAACACACACACACTTGCTCAGAGCAAAATCACTCTTGGGGTCAAATCTTTTTGTTGTCAACAAGCCCCAAAGTGTTTTTACCATCTTACTTACAAATGGTAAAAATGCTTCGAGTGCCTCTCCTCGCCTCTGTGATTATGCCCTGGGCTACTTCATGGAAGTAAGAAAAACCACCAAAGCAGTTAAATGGACCAGAAAATTGGGAAACATGACTTTTTCTTTCTTTACCTACCATTGAGATAAAAATATGGGTCGACTTGGCCTGGCCATAGATGTCTGGAATTAAAAGCCCAGCCCATGCCGACCTCTAACTTAGGGTCTTCTTCTGCTAATGACACTTGATCTGGACTCTACCCCTAACAAAATGCTTTTGGCATCTAATGAAACAGTTACCTCACTTGGGAAAGCATCAGAACTGGAAAGGATGGTTTTGTTTTCTCTTTTGCATCTCTTTCAGTATCTCAGTCAATAGACTTATAGCCCACGTGTACTTCCCTACCAATTACAGTTTCCATACAGCTCAAGGGCATGGGGCACAAAAGGTTTCTATAGGTATGTTTAAGAATGTGCGCTTGTACATCAGGGATAAAGAAAAAAAATTCATTTCCGCAGTTCCCACGACTAAACTTAGTGTCAGTACATAAATTCCACGCAAAAAAATTTCAGTATGAAATCGTAGGAAAAAACGTGTGCAGGTATACCATCCAGCATATACTGACCCAGTTTGAGCACTGTATATGCATATATATATATATATATATATATATATATATACAACAGTGGAAATGAGCTGGAACACAGTGGAATTCCATTCCAGAAGTGACGCCCCACATTCCTAGAGCGATGAAACACCAAACTAAAGGGAGCATTTAATTTGAATAAAACATTTCATAATGCATTATACATTTCAATTAATGATGCAATCTTGTATGAACTCTTCATCTCTGAATAAAGAAAACAGCTCTCACTTCAACTAAATGTGGGTATTTCATCTTAAATTTAATAACAAAATTTCCTTATATATTTTATATCTATTGCAAATGGGTTTGTGCATATTAAATTTTTATGGCTTTCACTTGTACATTGGATTCTGGCAGCGAATAATTCCCAGTTCCATCACTGTGTGTATATAACTCAAAATTTATGTACCGTGAACACAAAGACTTAATGACAGCAGGAACTCTTATGCAGTGCCAGTTGTTTGTTACTCAGTAGCAATGTATGCACAAAACCTTTGTTTATTGATGATGGGAGTTGAAATTTGTGTCATGTGGCCCTTGAAATCTATGTTAGAAGCAGACGTGCCAACCTTCAAAATCTAAAAATCAGGAGATTTTTTACAGCTCATAAAATCACATGAGCACTATTTTTTTCAGATGCAGGAGCAATTTTCAAGAAGTAGTATTATTTTTTTCAGATGCAGGAGCAATTTTCAAGAAGTAGTATTATTGGTACATAGCATTTTTCATGTTTAAAAAGTTATTCTAAATGCAGACTGTATGTTTATATGCAAAATAAAAAGCATAGTGAAAATAGTTGTCACCAGATACAATTAATAGCATTTTTTTTTCCGCTCTCGAATTTCCGTATTCGGAAGTTTTCCCTCCAGTTTCAGACTGAAATACAAATATTTACGGAATAAAATTATATATAACAACAATACTGGACAGAGGCAACATCACAGAAAAAAGAAATTATGATTATGGAAAAAATCTTTATTTCGTTTACTTCCGTCTTTGAAAAGACGAAATACCGTCTCGATGCATATTTTTACGAATTGGTAAAATTCTTCGATGAGTAGTTTTATGCGCCGAAAAATTCACGATGCATATTTTTATGCCCCGAGAAAAATTCCCGACGTGTACTTTTACGCGGGGAGAAAAATTCCAGATGCGTATTTTTATGCGTCGAGAAAATTCTTGATGCATATTTTTACGTGCTGATAAAATTTCGATGCGTACTAGACGCATGATTAGATTACGCATTTTGGAGAACTCTGGTCGGCACATTACTTGAGCACTTCCGTGGAGAGAGAGAGAGAGCTACCGCACGGCGCGGAGCCATACTTGATGGCTCCGCACAAAGCCAGTGAGTCAAAGATGACATCATCGCGTAACACGGCGCTCATAAGGTCCGGTAGAAAATTTAAATGGATGGTTGCAGCCTGCAGGGGGTTGAAATATTTCGATTGAGCAATCGAAATATTAAAAAAATCCGTAAAAAAAAGACTTCTAACCGTAAATCAGTAAAATTAAGCAGAAATCCGTAAAAGTTAGAAAGTATGCAACATCCATGCCCCACTGCGATTCGAACCCGGACCCATCTCGGACAATTTGTCAAAAGCCGGCGCTCAGTTTCACAACTTGATTCTGCAGCAAAGACAATAACAGATAATATGTAAAGAAGAAACAAACTGCTAAAGATATGATATAAAATAAAACATTAAAAACCACGAAAGTGGCGTAATTCAAAAGGAAAAATCTCCCGCAAAAAGTAAGCGAAAGGAATGAGAAAAAAAAAATAAAAAAAAATTCACAAACTAAGTGTACCCAAAATGCTACAATAGAAGATAAAACAAAGCTGACAATAACAGATTCGCAATTAGATATGAACAAAGGAGCACATTAATCTTCTACAAAATGCGACGAAGAAGGGAAAAGAGACAAACATGATGCAAAACAAGAAATAAAAATCTCCACAGTAAAGCAAAACCGAAAAGCACTCCTCAAAACTCTGAAGAAAACATAAACAGAGCTCACAGCTAAGAACGTGGAGACGTGAAACGATAAGTAGGTCACAGCTGGCGCGCGAGTGTGTTTATAACCAACATAAAATAGACCGCTGCGACGCTGGGGGTGGCTTTCTTTTGCAGATATGAGGAGAGGAAAAGTACGATACTGATGACCGTAAATGCCGTCTTGCATCGACGCAGAAAGAAAAAGATTTCACAAGCGGTTCAAAATCTTTTTCTTCTGATCGATTCAAGGCGGTGGTTGATGGAATTTCGTTATTTCGACCATTATAACGGCTAATTATCGGTAAAAATCGGGAGAATTTGACATTTATCCAGAGGGCAGGAGGAACGGCTGAAAATTGGGAGTCTCCCGCCTAAATCCGGAGAGTTGGCACGTCTGTAGAAGCTTTTTGTTCTCTTTAGAATACACAAGACACCATGCCAATTTTAGCAACTATTGCAGCTTTCTAATTTTAACAAGCATTATTTTTTAACTCGCATTTCTTGTCTCTGCCCACATAAACAGAGAATGTCTCATTACTTTTCGATATCACAGACATCAATCCTTTCACCCAAACAACAGCTGATTCAAAATAATTAATCTCTTTCTCTCCCTCTCACTGCTACAACTTAATTTAACTGTAGACCAACCACATTTTCAGCACATAAAATTTACATGGACACAGGTTGGTTGGTTGGTTGGTTGATTTTTATGGCGCAAGGGCCATATTTGGCCAAAGAGCGCCAGACAAAAGACAGACAAACAAACAGTATTAAAAACGTGCTATGAAGCTTAAAATATGGCTAATCAAATAAAACTGAAGAATGAGAACGATGAAACATGGACACAGGCAATCCTGTGTACTAGATTACTGTTAGTTATGGTTAATGACACTTTACAAATAAATCACTCAAATATGACAAAATTGAGAATGTTTTAACTCAGAATTGGAACTAATTGAGTACAGATTTTGAGCACCTCATAGACAGTTAACAATTCTATCCAGAATTTCTTAGTAATGAAATCTATTCAAGTTCCTCTTTGTACCATATTTGTGAAAGGCAAACCAGTGTGCTTTAGTAAGTGAAATTGTCCTTTGTAAAACAGACAGGGCATTTGTTAACACTCTTGTTTTTTATCATTCTATCAAAATACACCCTATCCACCTGCCAAAATCATTCAACTTCAAAAAAAATTTTTAATTCATACCATTCATTCAGACTACATAAAATCTAACACTGCAAGACAGTTTTTGGAGAAAACCAACTTCCTGGACTCTACAGAAGTGCCCCCCCCCAATAATAATAATGAAAAAAGATCCACAGAAAATAATCAAAAATAATTTTGTCAGAAAAGAACTCCTCTTCCTCCTTCATAAATATTTTTAGGAATAAGACATAAAAGAGGTAGCAGCTGCATGATTACTTACCACAAAAAACTTCTTGAAAAACTAAAAAAGATTAGTGAAAAATATTAAATCATGTTTGTTCCAGATCTGCATAAAACAAGTTAAAGAAATTCCTTCCATCTCTAAAACAACATGAGAAAGACTCCCAATTGTACGAAGGGGTAGTCTATAGCACAGACAGTATCTGAGGACTAATCAACATCTTATACAGGTAAAATGGGATAAAAATTCATATGGGAGAATATTGGTAGCTATTAGTAACACTGGAAACAAGATTGGGTTAGACAGATGCAGACAACTAGACACTCCATATATTGGGATGCAGTAAAAATAATCCCTCATCAATCACACTTATTAAAGAAGAAACTTGAAGAAAGAATGGAAATAGCAAAAAGAAAAGTACCATGCTGAACAACAATTGCATTTGGGTACTCCCAACTGATTGGCAACAACTACTTCACTGACATAGTCCTGATGATGAACTATACTCCAAGTCAATCTAAGAGTGTACTGTTGTTGAAGATAGGAGAGCTGACTCACAGCATCTCCGGAGAGATGCAAAAATGGTATCAATACATGTCACACCCCTGAACAACCCCCTCCAATTACTGCTCTGTGACCTAACCGAAGCTTCTTGCATCATCTTTTTTCTCTTCTCTCACTGTCTCTCCTACAGTGGCATAAGTACACCTCCCTCACATTGTCCCAATTGTTAATTTATTGTCTCTGTGTTGCTAATGTTGATAGAAGTCTTCTATCGCTTTCACCCCATCATCCCCCTTTCCAAGTTACATACATTTCCCAGCTATACAGTCAGTAGCTGAAAGTGGGAGGTACTCTTGACTGGGTAATTTCTTATATCAAATCAATTTCAAAAATGCTCTGCCATTTTGAAAATTTGTTTTAAATTACAATTAAGCCTCATAAACTGCTGAGCAAACAAAAATGGATTCTGAGCAATAATTCTGCTGCTTTTTCAATCTAAATGCTAGGGGCTAGTTTTCATAGCAAAGGCACCTGTTTCACCCTTTCACAATAGTACACTCTCAGGTTGACTCAGAGTATAGGTTTTGGTTCGAAGATTTGACCATCAAGCATAAAGCAAATTAGCCTTATAAAATCCATAAATTTAACTGTGCCACAGTAAAAAAAAAAAAAAAAAAAAAAAAAAAAAAGAAGAAAGGAAAACGGATTGACATGATGTAGAGGAGGTGCATCATAAGAAGGAACTATACATTCACTTTGTTGACTTCAACTCTGTGAACTCTTCCAGCACCCATTTGAAGTAAACTTGCAGCAACACCCTGTTCACTATCCTCCCACTTAGTTTTTGGTGCCAAATGTTTATTGTATTTCATAAGTGTCACATAAACAATAATCAGTAAACTACAGTTTTCACAAAAAGACTTCTTAAAATTTTCCATAACCTTCTTTCTACAACAACAGCAACAAAAATCACTTGTTGCTGTTGTTGTAGGAAGAAGAATGCTGAATGTGTGCAAAGGTTCTACCCAGTTTTGTAAAAATGCAAATTGCAACCATAGTAGTTACATCACAGATGTTGCCAAGATGCTGAATTTTCGGCCAATAAAGCATGGAGCAGTAGAGCATATTGAGGCACTAGGTTTGTCTGAGGAAGTAAATCGTAATGGAAATCACGGACGGTGTAACATGGCATGCGATAAGGAACACATTAGACATTGTTTACTGAAACAGTCCGATAAAGGCAGTACTGCAGCCGAGGATTGCTGCAACATCTGTCAAGTGTATGAGGAGGATGCAGTTGATGATAGCACATGTCACTGTTGGTTTTGGAAATTTTGGGACGGAGACAGATGCTGTAAAGACCAACCATGTCCTGAACGTCCATCCATAGTTTCTGACGAGGATGTGGGCCAAGCCATAACAAATGACACACATCCAACCATTCAGGAATTAGCGGAAACATTGTTGGTACACAGAACAGCAGTCAAAAGATGGATGCATGTGCTTGGGTTCATCACCAAGTTCGATAAATGGGTTTTGCACCAGCTTTCTGCAAAGCAATAAGACGAGAGAATCCATACCTGTGTTTCTTTGCTTTCTCGTCACAGAAACGAACCGTTTTTGCGATGAATTGTAATGGGTGATGAGAAATGGGTACTGTACCATAATGTAAAGCATCGCCGGAATGTGTGCCAAGGTGCGGAGCCTGCTCCATCGACCTCAAAAGGAGGACTGCACCCCAAAAAGGTTTTGTTGAGTGTTTGGATGGGATGTCCGGGAATAATCCACTGGGAGGTATTGGCACCAAACCGAACGATAAATGCTGACCTCTACTGCCAACAGTTGGAGTGACTGAGAGAACAATTGACATCAAAGCAGCCAGCACTCGTCAATCACAAAGGGGTGATCCTTCATCATGATAATGCCAGACCTCATGCTGCTTTAATCACTCGGCAAAAAATTACTGGACTTTGGCTGGGAAGTGTTACCTCACCTGGCGTATTCCCCTGACCTGGCACCTACGGACTACCACCTTTTTTTATCATTACAGAATACCTTCGCTCTCTAAACCTTCGATGATGTGAAAATGGCATTACATGACTTTTTTGACTCTAAAACACAGGGGTTTTTCCAGCATGGGATTCACCTACTCATAGACAAATGACAAGAGGTCATACAAAATGATGGCAATTATGTGAAATCTTAGGTACGTTATTTGTTGTGTTCTCCTCCTTCCTTTGTAGCCTACAAAAACAGGTAGAACTTATGCACACACCGAATACATACACAGTTGCACTATTTTTGCCTCCAGAACAGGTTTAAAGATGAACTTCACTTTGAATCATAAGCAGGAGTTAATCTGTGCTGAAGCTTACCGGAGCACTGCTCCAGTATTTCTTCATTTTTTGGCAAATATTTAATTAAATATTAGCCAAAGCCAACCGGAGCTCCAAAATACACATTTCTTTTGCATACCTGAACGCACAAGTGCGCTTTAGCCATTGATTGATGCAACCAATCCTTCCTTCATTGGTTGTGAATGCGCCAATCTCAGTGATGTCACCTGCCACACACAAGTTTTTTGTTGCTGTCATCCTGTGATGTATGTAGCCTGTGAGAAGAAGGAGGTTATTGTTCCCAGGAGCATGCCTCAATCCCCAACTTTCCATAGGAAAGTAAAGTAAAAGAAAGGTTATTGCTGTTCTGCCTTGCACACAGATTTTTCTACTAATAGTTGATTTTTCTACCACATGGGGCTTAAATTGTCACGTAAGTACACATTAAAATATGAATAAATAAAAAAAAAATCATAATTTTGGTTGTTCCAGATGCAAGCTACTATCAAAATTTTCCAACAGAATTTTAAACAAGCAATAGTGATGGGAAAACTTTGCTGATTCCAATAAGTGTGGCTTTAATTGTGGCTGCATATTGGTCTCATCTCACACTTAGGGCTCCTGCACTTAAGTTTTTGTTAGATATTAAGCCCTGATCACAAGAATCTCCAATACTTTACTAATACTTTTGCAGTTATGAAAACATGAACACTTAACAACAAATGTTACAAAACAAAAACTTACGAGTGAGCAAAAGGTAAGCTCAAACAAAACATGCTGTTTTATCAAACATGGTCGCACAGAAATTTAATGAAAATATGTACACAAGTAAATTGCTATGTAAATTATGATTCCTCAAAGAAGATGAATAGTAACACCACTAATTAAAATATTTATGTGTAGTTTAAAGTCAGCTGAAGAAGGCTAGTGAAGACTCATATTAATAAAGGACATTGTCATTCCTTACAGCAACACAGGACACATTCTTTTTATTATCAGCATTATCTTCCAAGACAGTGAAAGCTATTGTGAGGAGAGCAAAGATCAGAAAACAGTCTTTTAACAGACATTCCAGATTCTCACAAAGGAAGTCAGAATGTTGTAGGGTAGTCCATACTCTATACATCTGGCATCCTGATTTTCAAGATGAAGCTCAACTGTTCTCCACTAAAGTACTAAGCAGACTGCAATTGCAAATGGACAACAAAAAGTACTGAAAATCTCTGTATCTCTTTGGGCTGTTGGTAATTTTCTATTAAACATATGGAGCTGAGTATAACCATCAATGGTAATGTCTGTTTAGACTTAAAATACCAGGTACATATTGGTGCTCATTTTGCTACATTAATGGGATGATACCACACCCTATGTATGCTTTAGATGTTATGGGATGTCCTTCATACCCAATCTACCAGTTGAATCATAAATCACCTGTTAAGAATATATTTTCTCATTTTTTTCTCTAGATACAATGCACATGCTGTTAAGACAATTCCAGATGAGCCTTTGCAAAGGATTTAAGGAAACATATATTATTACTAGTTACTAGTGCTGCATTGCAATTATTCACCCTTCCTAATGCTGTTTGGAGATAAGAATTCTATAAATCCTCTTCTTTGAGGAAAAATGCCACTACCTCTAACACAAGTGGGGGAACTATAAATGTTTGATACAACACTTAGTAGGTATAAGTTGGATATACTGGTCATCTAGTAATATTGGGATTTTGGGGTAACATTGTTCTTGGTCTTCAAGTAATATTAGTAGCGTTATGAAGCTGTCTGCAGGGAATGTAAACTACCATTCAAGACACATTCAGGTATGCAGTTACATCAGCTTGAGACAGGCCAGGTTCTGCTATTTCAATAGCATGACAACTTAATAAATCATATAAATGATGTTTGTCATATATCTTAACAGCAGTGTAACTTACAATTTCCAAATTTGAAAAATATGATTTGGAATTAAAACTAATTCAAAAACACTTAAGTTAATTAGGTTTATATAATGTGCTACATATATTTCAATATTAATTAGTAAATTTTAGATTATATATAAATTGACACTTATCCTATTTTATTTGAAGAACCACTATATTGCACATGTTTACAACATGAACCTTTCATATTTAACATTGCTAGATTCTTCCAAGACTGAAGAAGACAAACAAGTAAAAAAAAAAAAAGTGAAATTTCTGTTTTATTCCTGAAATAAATAACAATAAATAAAGAAATTAAAAAAAAAAACTTTTTGTAATTTTTTTACTTGTATAAATTAGTTAACACTGAATTCCCAATAGATTGCACCACATGATGGAATCTCTTTGTTTTGCTAAATACCACTACTGCACATGAACATAGCCTTTTTTTCAAGATGAAGTGAAACACTCACTATTTGAAAGCATAAGTGTGTGAGAACACAGAATACATCATTGATGATGAAATTAAGACAATTTTGGTAACATGTTGATGTAGATAATGTGTACAGGAGATGTTATTGTTTAGAAGGTAACCGCTGTTTTTTTTTTTTTTTTTTTTTGAAAGTTTTAAGTGCTTAAGTGCATTAATCTTCATGAGTTCAGAGTTAAAATTTAGCAACTTTGTAATGGATGAATCCTGTGGTTTCACAGTAGCCATATGGCTGGGGTAATGTAAAGTACAGCAAAGGCAGTTATTTATTATGCATTTCAATTATAAGTGCTTTTTAATATTTTTAAATAAAATCTGTAAAAACGTTTTTAAGAAATTAAACTCATTATTAAATTAATGAGTCTTTGAAGAGTCTAACAACATTAAGTACAAGAGGTTCATGCCATAAATGTGACAAACATGCAGGATGTAGTGGTGCACCAAGAAATAAAGTAGGGTAAATGTCAATTTACATAATCTAAAACTTACAAATTAATATTGTCACAATTTCCATTCCAAAATTCAAGGGCAAACAAAGCACATATATGTCAGGAAATGCTTTTACTGATGGTACATACTCATGTTAAAGCTTCTACAGCTGTTTAACTTTTGATATACAAACACATTATTACATTCAGTAAAGCTGAAGTACAAGAAATTTTTGACAAAATTAAGAAATTTGCCACACAATATGTGAAAAACTGATTTCTTTGTGATATATTTCACAACTGCAAAATGGTTTGGTAAGTAATCTTCCATAACAATACACAATAAAGTTACAAACTATAAGACATCTGCTATCGTAAAATGCCATTATTACCACAAAGGTACTGTACTTTCACTGTTTCCCTGTAACCACATCTTCAGAAAGCTTCAAAATTCATCACCCTGGAGTAAGAATTGAATATGTATCTCCCACTTTCTGTTCAAGCATGTTACCATTATACTAAGCTACATCAGCTTAGCTCAGTTTCTTGGAACTTCACTGTCCTGGGTGGTGTAATGGTAGCAAGCTTGAACCACAATCCAGAGATGCAAGTTCAAATCCAGCTCCATGGTGATGCAATTTTCAAGCTTTATGAAGAGGTGGCTCCATGGGAAACAGTGAAAATATGGTACCTTCCAAGTATCTGTAAAGAATTACTTCTTCAGTGGGATTTATTTCCCATTGATATCTAAGATGATATCTGTCATGTGTTCTTCAGTGACTTTTACAGTTTGCCCTTGAAATACCATTTGAAACATGTCAGTTTTTTTTCCAGTGAAAATTCAAATGTACCAAAGTAATAAATTATCTATTTTATTCAAAACTTAACATTTCACACCACAAACATTTTAAAAATACACAACTCAAAACTGTGAAAAAACAAAGTGTTTTATCCAAAACTTTTATAACAAACAAGCACATTTTATCAGTCTTGTTGAAATTACTGAACACGAGAAACTGTCTAAAATAATTTTTGTTAAGCATTGACAAAGTGTTTGAAATAGAATGTACAAAACAAAATTTCAAGGATTTCCTGCAGTCATAAAGAATGCTCTGTAAAAATATCAAACTGGAAATAAAAGCAAACAACAAACTGTGGTGCATGATTAAGTATTGATATAATTTATATTCACACATGCTTCTCAATGCAAATTATGCTACACAAAAATGATCAGCAATGCAACTTGCAAAATACTTTTTGAATTCACTCATTCATAATATCACCATGTTTAGTATACCAACTTACGTGTTATGTTTATTGCAATACAATAGACATAAACCTGTCAACTGGAAGAAAATTTACATTTAAAATCAAGGAATAACAGGAAGCCTAAGGTCAAAAATAACTAAGAAGCATATGAAATTAAACAACAAATACTAATAAGGCAAGGCGATATGATGATTTACTCCATTGCAGAACATCTGGAGAATTCTGGCATTACACAAGAAGGTTTTTATTGAAATGATATGATTCTAAGATGTATTAACTGAAAACCAAATAAGGAATATAAATGACATACATCCAACAGGATACAGAGAACAGATGAATTGTGCAACAGGCTATAACAACTGTAAGTACTCATATAATAATTTGTCAAATTATGCATGCCCATAAGTTTTTTTTATAATGTTATGTTAAAATAAAACACCCAATAAGGGCATTTTACATATTAAAAGTTTTTGTATTATGAAGTGCTCATTTTAGAAACTGATAGTATTGTAAACGTGTAGAACAGAATATAAGGTAGTAAATTGGTTTATTATGGAATATGTTGCAAAATACTGTCTGTACTTTTAAATTATTTTCAAGGTAAATTTGTTCTCTTCTCTTTTAATGAAGTACCAAAAGAAGTCTGCATTTGAAAAAACTAAATGTACCTTGTCAAAGAGAAAGAAAAAAATGCAATACCAGGAAATAGCTATTCAATTCGCATGCAAACTGGTACACGAGACTGTAACATGCAGCTATGTAAATGATCCCACTACCAAACCTATGCAGTATAAGCTGAAGCTATTATAATGGCATCAATGTGGTGACTCATGAGTAAGAAACTGATGTCTTTCTGAGTAAATTTGCCACAGACTGTTGAAACATAACTCATAAAGGAAAACCATCTCAGGTAGAATGCCAAGAACCTGTCAATGTCATAATTCTAATCGTAACAGACCTTAAAAAAAGACACATTATTGGCTTTCATGAAGATGGATGATTGGCTTGATATATTATGTTATATGTTGACCACCAAAATGCCCAAGTCCATCGTTGCTATACATGATGGATGAGAGAAGGCATGAACAGCCATCGGTTTGGCACAGGTCAGCCAAAAGTGACTACAAAGCAAGAAGACTATCTGAACTGGTGACTGGCTCTTACATAACTGACAGACTCACTCTCACAAATGAGAAGGGTGGTGATGTTGAGCATCAGTGACCCAATCACATGGCGAACCACTTCAAACCACTTTTGGAAAGCAGGCTTGCATGCATGACATCCATTGCATCACCTACCACTGTCACCCTAACCACCACTGTCACACTTAGAGTGATGTCACTCCTAAGCGACCAAGGTTAAAAACTGGCATTGTGTGTGGTGTACACTGATGAATCTCACTTTGGTGTTCAAGCCCATGGTCATTGGATACACATGTGGCGACGATGAGGCCAACACAACAATGCAGTGAATGTTATCAAATGACACATCACCTGATCAGTGAGCATCAGTTTAGCAAGCTATCTCCCTATGATTTGTACTTCACTTTGGTGTTTCATCACAGAAATAACACATTGGTATGTCAAAGAAATCCTCAAGCTCATTGCAATACTATTTACTGCAAAGTTAAATAATGTGTTGTTTCAGCGTCAGAATGACAATCCACATACTACAAATGCATCTAGGAAATGTCTACAAGGTGCTTGCTACCTTGGCCATCCCGATTCCCAGATCTGTTGCCAACAGAGAATGCTGGGATGACACCTGTGTCAACCATCTTTGACAACAGATGTCCTGAGATACCATCGTGACAATACATGGTGGTCAGTATGTCTGGACTCTACAAGATGTCTACACAATTCTATTCCTTGGAGAGAGGCCAAATACAATACTCATCAGGAAAGATTTACTTCATACTAGCACAGCCCTGTAAGCCATCTTTGCCTACATGTCAGTCGAAGAAAACCTCAAATCTGCTGTGATACAGTTTGTTGCAAGGTTAAAGAATGTGTTGTTTCAGCAACAGAATGACTGCCCACATACTGAAAATGCATCACCGCCCCGGTGGTGCAGTAGTCTAAGCGATGGATCATGACCATTCGTCTGGGTTCAAATCCCGGTGAGGCATGGATGTTTTGTTTGTCTTACGGCACTGGTTCTCTTTCTTCCCAGGAACCAGTAGCCCTAAATTAGAGACGGGCAACCGCTTGTAGCCCATTCAGTTGCTCATGGTGGCCGTTAAACCTTCAATCAAAAAAATAAAATAAAAATAAATAAATAAATAAATAAAATTGCATCCAGGCAATGTCTATAAGGTGTCAACATGCTACCTTGGCCAGCCTGATCCCGAGATTTGTCATCGATAGAGCATGCTAGGATGACACTTCCAGACTTTGTGTCAACCACCTTTGACAATAGATGCCCTAAGACACAATCTTGACAATGCGTGGTGGTCAGTGCCTCAAGACTCTATAACACATCTGTACAATTCTATTCCATGCAGAGTAACTGAATACATTGCACATTACAGAG
Organism: Macrothele yani; assembly: GCA_039090855.1. Classification (NCBI taxonomy): domain Eukaryota; kingdom Metazoa; phylum Arthropoda; class Arachnida; order Araneae; family Macrothelidae; genus Macrothele; species Macrothele yani. The sequence goes on from CM076990.1 coordinate 48,428,779, forward strand.
GATTTACTTTATACCAGCAGGGTCCTGTAAGCCTTCTTTTCCAACATTATTTTTACTTCTCTTTATTTGAAAATGTTATTGTTTCTTATGTAGCTACTATTTCGTGTATCCAGTAAGTTTTGTATCATTTGGGACACTACTTTCTGCTGCTGCAATTGTTTTTGGACAGAGTGTAATTATTTTTTTACAGAATAACCATGAAGAGCATAAAAATTCACATTTGTTTGGTGGTGGAGATAAAAAAAAAAAAAAGGTTGAAATAATCAGAATGTATCTTAAATTCACTATATTGTGGAAGTTAAAGATTGTTTCTTTTGTAGCTATATACATGAAAGGCTGAAATGTATCAGATGCACTGCTAATATATTTGTTTTTTCAATCAATTTTTTAAGTGAGTCATGGGAATAGAATTGAAGGGGCACATGCCCAAATGAATGGCCTCATGTGCCAATTTTATTCTTTAATAAACAATCATTTGGATTCATATTGTTTGGCAGAAGCAGTAAATATTTTATGAAAATAGTGTTTGGATCTTCCTTACAAAAAAAAAAAAAAAAAAAAAGGAAGCTTAGTTTTTAAGTTGGCTAAACTGCCCAGTTGTGTGATATTCTCACCTATTTGGAACATTCAACACCAAATTCAAATAAAAACATTATGAATAAAATAGTGAAAAATGTGTTCAGTGACTAACAGTCACTGAACTCATATGAATGTAGAAAATTTCATTGGCTCTGACCAATGACAATGAACACAAAGAAAGCTTGTGCCATGATAGCAGTAAAATATCCCACCAATTTACTTCTCCACGATTCTTCTCATATGGCAAAACATATTGACAAGAGATAAATGTCTGTGTTGAAATGCTCACTATGTGTCATGCTTCATGCCACTTTCCCATGCTTGTGTCATGCTTCATGCCACTTTCCCATGCTTGTGTCATGCTTCATGTCATTTTCCCAGGCTTGACACACTGAGAAACTATTCAGAACCATGTATCATTCTTTACCAATGAAAGGACTTTCAGAAAATGATTTCCAGAAATGTTTCCATGCATAATAGAAATGAATGAGTACATGAAATCAGAAAAGAGGTATTTTTGAAAGTGAATCTGAGTGTACCTGAGTTCACTAAAGATTAGCAGCAAAACATCTTTACTTGATCAGACCAAATTATGTATTTAATCTTAACCTACAAAGCTTTTGTTGCACTTCAGTATAAAGAGGATATCAATGAATTAGTGAGTAGTTAAACTGCCTTGTTTTAATATAAATAATGAAGTTTGGACCTTCAATTTATTCTTTATTTTTATTGAAATTGGCAGTCAAAAATTAGGGATATTTTCCTTCTTCGGTTTATTTGCCAAGCATCTGCATTAACAAATATCATTTTAGCATGACACATACAAACAGGTATGTGCAAAGGTTAGAATCAATTGCTTGGTGCAATACTACAACACATACAATAATGTGGTGGGAATTTTACAATTAAACTTAGTATATCACACTGATCCTAATAAAAAAAATCAATGTAAGCAATTTTTCATCATGTTTAACATTTTCATTAGAATGTATGAAAAACAAATGATATTGGAGATATTACAAAAATATAAAATCCAAGAAATTGTCTTTCCATATGTGCTTATTGCTACTTTACATGAAAGTAACACCAATTAGAAACTTCCAGAAACATTTAAGAAATAACAAAAGCCTAAGTTTATGGCTAATGAGTAAGACAAAGTTATCATGACTGATAAGTCACGAACTGGAAAATTTGAGTCACTGAAATTTTTCTTGATATCTGTTGCATGCTTCTCTGAAGTTGCTTGTAGAGAAAATTTTTATCCTAGATTTTCATATTCCATTATGGGTTCCTACTCTACAATGTTAACACAGACTTTTTGGAATGGCATAATCTCTCCAGTGATTTTTTAAATTAAATGTGAGAGTCATAACCCTTTTTCTCCTTCTATTTCCATTAACTCAATCATATACTTTTCCAGGGCTTCTCTAATGTTTTCTTCTTCTGCTATGTCTGCTCTCATTCAATCACCATGACGAGTGATATCTTAGGATATATCACAAAGAATGGATGGTTTTTAAAGTACTTCACTACCTTGGTTTGCAGTATTTACTCACCCACACAAACTAATTGTACCTGAGTTTACTTCACACAAGAAATGCTGAATAAGATGGTGGTTCAGTCTACTGCCATTTTTCCAACACATTTAAATTATTACTGAAAGTAGGTTAAATGTTGCAGGCTTAGTGACTGAATTCTTAGTATTCACAAACAAGTGCATGGACAGTAATTTGCAATCTTTCTTCCCACTGGAAATTGATGAAGTAGTACAGGGTGTCCCACTCGCTACTGAACCCGGCATTTCTTTAATAATATTAACATCAATGAAGATATTGCAACGAAATTTGAAGTGGACTTACCTCATTTCGTACGAAATGTGATGACATCACAACATGTTCTGAAAGTGGCCACCATTTGCATTCAGACAGCATTGAACTTGGCGCTGTTTGTCCGCCACATTCCTAAGTATGCGCCACTGAGGAGTAGTCCACCAGCCAGCCAGCCGGACACGCCTCTCTGCTGCTTTATGCAATTTCGCTGAGCATGTCCACACAATATGGTTGTTGATAGTGAGTGCTTGTGGCTCTTCGTGTATGTGTAAAAATGTATTGGAAAACAGAATCGATAGTCTTGTCAACAGCAATTTCTGGAGAGGTTTGCAGGCAAACATCCGCCAAGCAAGTCCACCATTTAGGCACTGTCAAAGAAATTGGAAACAAAGGGGACTTTTTTAGATAACCACGCAGGAGGTTGTCTACAAATGTCCGAGGAAATGATCCAGAATATGTAAAGGGCCAATACTTGCGTCTCGCAGAAAGTCGCTTCACCGACTGTTACAGGAAACATGGCTGTCCAAAAGCACTTACCAACATGCTGTGAAAAAGCGAAGCTTCATGCATACCGTATCTTTGTGGCCCATGAACTGAAAGAGCGTGACCACATTAAACGAATGACATACTGTCAATGGTTTCAGACATTTCTTCAGAAAAATCTGGGCATTCTGGATTATACATGGTTCTCGGACAAGACGTGGTTTCACCTGTCTGATTATGTCAGTTCTCAAAATTCCCATATTTGGGCTAGTGAAAATTCCAACGCAATACATGAAGAACCCCTTTATTCACAGAAAATTGGTGTTTGGTGTGGGATGACCAGACACCGCATAGTTGGTCCCATCTTCTTTGATACAACCATCACCAAAACAGCTACATATTGGAAATCTTCAACACCTTTGTAAATCAATTGGACCACAAAGAACTCTCCATTGGATATTACCAGCATGATGGAGTGACATCACACACCAGTATGGCTGAGATTCAGTCCTTTTCCGGCAACTGTGTCATTTCAAAGAGTCTATGGTCACCGCACTCATCTGATCTGATGCCTCCTGATTACTTTTTTATAGGGATATATAAAAGGGAGAGTTTACCAAAAGAAACTGTGAACCATAGGTGCCTTGAAAGCAAACATCACAGAAGAAACTCAGGCAGTGACGGCAGACGTACTGGCAATGACTTTCCATAATATGGTGTGCTGGGTTCAATGCTGTCTGGATGCAATGGTGGTCATTTCCAGCACATGTTGTGATGTCATCACATTTTGCACAAAATGAGGTAAGTCCACTTCAAATTTCATTGTAATATCTTCATTGGTGTTAATATTATTAAAGAAATGTCGGGTTCGGTAACAAGTGTGACACCCTGTATAACAGATATGAATAAAAAGAGAATTTTCAAAATTGAATATTAAAAGTCATTAAAATTCACTTTAGAAGTTCAACTTGGAACCTAAACTAACTCTTCAGATTTAATTATTTATACTGAAAATGGCAAAATTCTTACAGTTATAAAAAACAAACATGATTACCCCAAAATTGTTAGATTTAAATTCATACCATCCTGAATCTATGAAAACAAATGCTGCAAGTCAGTTAATAGACAAAATATCTAAACTGACTCAACTAAGGAATTAAAAAAATGTTCATGAAGAAGAATTTGAAGAAATTTTTACTGAATATATTTATCTACAAGAAAGTTTTAAAAACTAAGTAAAACAGAAAACAAGAGAATCTTACATAACAGAGAAATAAAAATCACTGTCAAAAATTTCCTGTCCCTGCCACAAAGGTTTATTTGAATCTCCCCAAATAATTAATAAAAAGTATAACAGACTGGGTCTTGACTACAGAATAACAAAAATTTCCCAGAAAACATACAATTTGGAAAGGATTCCAAATGTAGGGAGTTGCCTGCTTATGAAGAAACATGCAGTTGTGGGCTTCCTTACATTGGCAAAACAAGTTACCCACCAAAGAGTGGCAGAGCTTACAAAATTTCAAGAAAACAGTGTTCCCATAAAATTGGTTAACATAAGAACATAACAGAGAATCAGGACACAAAATTGATTTGGATAGGTAACAAAGATTTAATTAATAAAAAGTATAACAGACCGGGTCTTGACAACAGAATAACAAAAGATTTCCAAAAATCACACAATTTGGAAAGGATTCCAAATGTAGGGAGTTGCATGTTTATGAAGAAACATGTAGTTGTGGGCTTCTTTACATCAGTGAAACAAAGTTACCAACCAAAGGATTGAGTGGCAGAACACAAAGATTAAAGAAAGCATGTTCCCATAAAACTGGTTTAGATAAGAATATAACAGGGAATGAGGACACAAGATTAATTTAAATTCCATTAACATTATTGAATACCAGGAAAAAAAACAACCCTTCAAACTCAGAAGAGATAGGAAATCATCAAAGACAGCATGGGCATTTCAGTGCCAAGCGAACCCGACCAATTGTGAACAAATGATCAGAAGCCAGTGCTCGGACCACTGCGCCACTCAGGTGGTGATATGAAGGTTACATACAATGTTTACATTTTTCACTGAAAGCTAAAATAAAAGTTATTTTAATCATACAAAAATTAATTTATTCCTACCATTGCTTTTTATGTAACTACCAACTCTGGCATAAACTGGACAATTCTTTTAGATTGCTTTTGGATTTCACTGCCTTTAACATATAATTCATTTAAGAATTTATGATGACATTTCACAGAACTTCCGAAATCAAAACAGTTCTAGGCTGATGGATAATAGCTACTCTATCATTTTCAGATATATGCACACATACTTTGTAGATGCATGTGTGAATGGATATCACTTCAAAGAACAGTTACCCTGAACTGAACATGTTTAGATGCCCACAGAAATGCCAATACAAATCTACACAGAGTACACACACTTCATATAGCAGCTCAGATTTTCATTTCAAGTTATTTCACACACAGCCTAAATGGTAACTTTGGTGGAAAGAAAGTGATATCATGTGACCATGCCAATGTTCAAATGAAAGTACTAATCTAGGATATTTTTTTTTTTTTTGTGCTACCATCACTGGATTGATATGCAGGGTTGACATTACCACACAACACATGCTATTTGATTGGAGAATAATTGATAAGGATTTTACAAGGTGACAGCACCTGTCACCACCATGTTTGATTGTTTGGCGATCTCAAGTTGACCAGCAAGGGGGAAATATTAATAAAATTGGTAGACTACAGCATTGTGTAATAAAAACTTAAAAGTATACATATTTAACATTTCAGGCACAATAAAGCTAACTAAATGTTTACAGGAATTTTGCTGAGCATATAAGCCCAGCTTCATCAGGATAATTAATGCAGTTTGTATTTGGTAATAATTGATGACATGGCTATTCCTAAACTTAATGCATTATAACTACTTCAAAATTATGGGTCTTACTAACTTTATTTCAGAATAGCAACAGTGTCTTCCAAGATGATAATGCGCCAAGCCACAGGTCCAATGTTGTGGAGGAATGATTTAAAGAACAAAGTTCAGACTTCCAGCATATCAATTGGCTTCCGAACTCCTCTGATATCAATCCCATAGAGCACTTATGGGACACTATGGGACAGCATATCAGGCATCTAGATACACCAATCACCTGCATACCAGTATTGAAGGCTGCATTACACACAGCCTGGTTAGCCACATGTCACAACTGCTTCTGACACCTTATTAAGTTGATACCACGTTGGATAACTGCTGTACCACGGGCAAAGGAAGGATCCATGAAGTATTAGGTAGGTGGCCATAATTCAGTGATCACTCAGTGTACATGTACAAAGAAAATATGAAGGGAGGGAAACAGATTACAGATAGAAACAGAAAGCACACAGAGAGGTGGGATATTTAGCAGAGGGTAGAGAAAAAGGAAGTGCCTCTGCACATGTTTGGAGGTATGTATGTGGAAGCAAGATAGTTACAAAAGTAGAGTTACTAGTCTGAGAAGAAAAATGCAACAGACAGACAGAAAGGAGAATGCATAAATGGTACAGAGAGAAAGAGAATGTAATGATAATAATGACAAATTTTAGAAACAGAAAGACAGAGAAGGATGGGACATTCACTACCACGTAACACGTCTGGAGAAACAATCCAACTTTCTTTCCTGTTCTTTTATTTTCTTTTTTTGAAGTGTGGCTCTCTTAACATTGTCTTAGCAATTGAGTTTGCTCATTTTTAGCTAACACATACTGTATATTTTCTTTAAGCATACTTTTCTCACTGCAATCTCCAAACCCTCATTTACATGCCTTCACACCATCATTGGAATATGCAGTCCGAAATTTCAGAGCAGCTTCATACTTAGAAATGAAATAATAATGCCACATGCTAAATTGAAACTGAATGTGTGTGTGTGTCAAACACTTTGATTACCCATTCAATAAAGCATATTTAAGATTTTAGTGCATAAACTTTAGCTTGAAAGTGTGTAATACTCATATGCTTTGCCTGACATAAATAAATATTTATCTTTACATTTGTTATTGCTGCATTAGCGTTTGATTAGTCAAGTGTGATTGATCAAATACAGCACATATTATTCTATTCTTATTAATTAGATCTTGAAAAAGTACAGTGATTTACCTATATGTCAACCAAAATGACTTTTGAACATATGGAAATCAAAATAACTCACGCAAACATAACAACATAATTTAATGTTTTAATACTTTAAACAAAAGGAATCAATGATTTTTTTCTGACAAAGAAACAAATTATTGAGAGAAATCGCTGAACATTAAATCAGATACAATGGGCATGAGCTTTTTGCTGATGTCCTTGCAAGTGAACTTTCTGAATGAAATTCTTCCCACAAAAGGTGCAATGATACTGTCGTTCATTGGTATGAATTGCAAGATGTCGCAACAAATTTCCCGACTTGTTAGAAGAATAGTGACAGAAGTGACACTGATATTTTTTAAAGGGCATATTGCTACAATGAAGTTCCTTATGTACAGCATATTCTTCATCTGACACGAGTATTTGCTTGCACACAGTGCATTTTATTCTGACTTTGACATTGCCTAAAAGAAAGAAAGAAAAAAGAAATTTAAATAAACAAAGAAACACAGCATAAAGTACTCTACCTGACAAAATAAATAAAACCATTGTACACACTTTTTTGGGGGAAAACATGAAATTTATTTACCAAAACATTGCCAAATGATACCTAGATTAGGATATCCATGACTGATACTCGACAATGGCAAAAACAGTTATTCTGCCAGCAATTTTATCCTTAGATGGCAAGTATTTTAAAAAAAAAAATAATCGAAGATTAAAAGATATATCTTCATTAATTACAGTACGCATATACTTTTTCAGTGTGTGTGTATGTTTTGATGAAATTAAGAATATGAAATGGGGAGCTCCAAATAATAATGGAATTGCCATGGACATTATACAGGAAGCCATAAATACTTTTCACATGTCACCAGCATAGCTATGTTCAAAAAGTAACGAGACTAATTTTACATGGGGCAGGAGTGTAATACAGTAAACATACTTATACTTACTGTAATTTCGGGTAGATAAGCCGCAGCATACACGAGTTCAAAATTTAATTTTCGGCCCACGCAACTTATACAGCATGGCGGCATATACAGCTTTTTTTAGGGGAGGGGGAAGCAAAATTATGTAACAAAAAACGTTTTGGCTTGTTCCATTCTTTTTCCCACGGGAAGACATCTCAATAGAGAAGGAATAGAATAACGATGTTACAGCCATGTGCAATAAATTCCACCCACCCCCTCTTCAAACAAGACATGACAATAATAGGTTATAGGACTGAGGTGGGGCAGGTAAGAGAGAGGTGACTGATAAAACTCGGAAAAAATCTGTGGCGGGGGGAAACTTTGCAGGGAATCGATCTTGTTAGCAAGGATCACCCTTGTTAGTTGTTTCATGCTCAGAGCAACTAACTCTCTTTGAACTCATGACGTCATCAGCTTCGCTCTCTCTACCCTCTTGAAACGGGATATTCGACTACCATCCAAAATCGAATGTCATTGGTCAATGACTCAATGACAGCACATGCAAATTTCATCAGTGACGTGCACGTGTGCGTTCGTTGCATTCAGTTTGCCAAATCGCATTTTCTCGAGTACGCTTAGGTCTATGTTATCATGGAAAGTAAAATGACGAAATGCAGAAGTTATAATTCTAGTTTTAAGCTAATGGTAAATAAATATGTTTTTCCGAATCCTGGTAAAACATCAAAACTTTGACGATTATTTTGGGCTTCACCGAAGCAAACATTATTTCTAAAAACTGAGGTGAAATGCCAGAAGACAGCGAAAGTGATGCGGACGACCCCAAAGTTTTTTTAGATGATGAGCTTTTAAAATTTTTAATTCGGACAGTGAAGTTTCCGATTTTGATGGATTTGATTAAAAAACTATGCCTACCATATATTTTCAGAATGTTGTGTGTGAATTTTTTAAATTCTTGAGGTATAAATGTTTTATATAATTGGTTTAAGTGCCTTATGAATTCTTCGAGTAAATTCTTATTAAATAGGTAGCAGGGTAAGTGTTATCCTTAAGATTGAATCTTGTTTAATTGATATTTTTATTTATTATTTGAAAGATCACATACTATATTTTTATCTACGTAATGTTTTCAAGATTCCGCCGTTGTACTACCCCACCATACTGCAAAGGTGCAGAGTTTCTGATAATTTTTTTTTCATTCCGCCCCCTTTTTTTTATCACTGCAACGTATACGTCAGTGCGCCCTATTTACCCAAAATTACGGTACATATTTTTGAAGTATTCTCCCTCTACCTGAATGCACCAGTCCCACCCAGTGGCGGCTCGTGCTCCCGAGAGTGTACGTGCTGCGACTTACAGATTTAGATGCAGCCCGCGATACTGCCCCCTCCCCCACTACCGTTTTCACTAAAGGCCTTAAGAATTGGGCAATGGGATCATCTTGGTCATCGGGGAAAATACCCGAGAGCAGATTTTTGTACATAATACATACATACATACATACATACATATCACTAAGCTGTTCTCTGAGATTCAGAGGTTAGCTCCAAAAAGAAATACAAACTTCCAGATATTTTTACTTATTGTTGTTGTATCAAACTTCGCCATTTACAGCGATCTTGACATACAACTCGTGCTTCACTGATATCCATTACACGCCGTACACAAGATCTTTTATACTTCATACTCACAATCTTTTTCTCATGCAGACACTCCTGTCTTCCTTGGCCTTCCTCTGCTTTTCCTTCCTGCCACTTGGGCTGAAAAGATTTTCTTAGTAAGCATTTCATCACTCATTCTTTCAACATGGTCAAACCACCGAAGCATATTGGTCTCCACCTTGCTAACAACATTTTGCTTTACATCACACAACTGCAATACATCTTCATTCCTCACACAATCAGATCGTGCCTTGCCACAAACCCCACGTAAGTAACGCATTTCTCCAGCACCCAAATGACTCCTATGTTTCTTCTGCAGTACCCAGGTTTCACTGCCATACATCAGAATAGGAACAATTACTGTTTCATACACAGCCATGCGGGACTCTCTAGATAACCCATCATTCCTGTGAAAACCTCCCAGAGCAGCTATGACTTTCAAAGAAGAATTCACTTGCCTACTGATTTCACCATCCAACTTGTTCTCTCTGTCAAACATGCTTCCTAAATACACAAACTCACTCATCTGGTCAATCACAGTGCCATTTATACTTACATTACATTCAGTGCTACCAGTTCCTCTTTCAAACACCATAACTTTGGGTTTTCCCTTATTTATACTCAGTTTGAATTTCATGCAAACTTCGTGCATCCGAGTCAACATACTCTGCAACTCACTTTTGCTCTCTGCCAACAGGACAGTGTCATCAGCATACAGCAATCTGCACACATGGATATCACCAAGACATAAGCCTTTTTAATCAGGTAAGTACATCAGTGTGGGGGATTAGCCCACAGCTGAGGGTTCCAGTTGGTCATTCAACCTAAGGATTCTGGAACAAAACCCAGTGAGTTGGGGTCTTTTTGCCAATGTCACACAGAACTAGCTTGCACCTCTCCAAGATTCACAGAGGCCCTAGTTGCTGTTGTGTGTGCCATTGTTACCACGGAGCGCTCCGAGGAGGCAAACCCATCGCTCACTATGACCGGCGTGTAATTACATATAAATTAATATGATTATTCATTTTGTTCACCTCTTAGGCGTTAATGGTTAAATTTGTAATTGTATATTCAACAGAGTATTAAAGCCTAATATTTTGTGGAATATATGGCTTGATTAATCTGCCCCGACTTCTGTTGCCTAGAAAACATTATCAGATCTTGATCATCGTGGAAAATAGCCGAGAATAAAATCAAAGTTCTGTAAAAAGAACAAACGTTTATTTATTTACTCATTTATTTTTATTTATTGCATTTTTTTAAAAATAGGGTTTCATTCAGTTTCATATTTTTAATACCAAACTTTTTTACAGTGTGCTTCAATATACAATTCAGTCAATCAGTCTTGCAACTTAATTATTTGCAGTTTTTAATGCACTTTGAAGAGCTTAAATATGAATTAATTATATATGAATGAACAAAATTACTCAATGTATTGCACACGTAAAGAGTTTATGAAATGCAAAAGAAAAAGAAAAAGAAAAAAAGAACGTAGATAATAAATTGCACATGGATCAAGCTTTAGTTTCAGCCCTTCCCAAAACAGATTATGAAAACCACAGAATAAAGAACAAAACATTAGAAGCACAGATAGATTTTAACTGACTGATCAAGCAAACGTTATGAGAGCACAGAAACAAACAAACAATCAGATAAGTTTTCTCTCTATTCTATTGGTCAACTGCCCTGCTCCCAGTTCTGATGGGATAAAGAGGGGGAGTCTTTGGTTTCAACGCCATTTGCTCCCAGCGATCTTACATCATGCTGAGAGAAATACAGCACGCTGGAAACCTTTGTGGCCGGTTTGACAAGAGGACCCCGAAAGGTGTATGGTGTAGGAGGCAGGAATGACACACTGTTGGTGTCATGCTACTTGGTTTGTAGCATGAAAGACCGATTGCGTAGGATGCAGCAGAACCAAGCTGTTATTGCCGTGTGCTAACCGACACCACAGACTGAATGACGAACAGGAGCCTTGATTACGGCCCGTCTAAAAATCAGATTTTGGGCTGGCAGCAAATCATATGCATGCACTTTCAGGCTTTCAGCTACAATAAACAATACAAATCTGAATAAAAAAATGTTTAGCGTGCTGCAGCACGGCAGCACATAGTCACCAGCCGCCACTGGTCCAACCTATCTATCCACTTCTGGAAGGTGTGTTCGAAGCCCTTCCTCGACATATGGTCCAGGATACCAATCACAGCATTGTTCAGTTCAGTATTTGATGCAAACCAATGCCCACAAAGTTGTTTTGTCACTTTAGGGAATAGGTAGAAGTCACATGATGCCAGGTCCAGTGAATACTGAGGGTGCACCATCATTTTGATGCCTAGATCTTAGATAACCTGCTGGGTAAACAAATCATGATGCACAGTATTATCTTGACGCAAAATCCAACCAGTTTGTGCATATTCTGGGCATTTTTTGGAAATTTTTTCTTCAGAGGACCTTTAAGAACTTTAGAATAATAGGCACCGGCAACAGTTTTCTTTTGTGGAACAACATGGTCACACACAATTCCTTTTTATTGAAGAAAATCATGTGCATGACCTTCCCTGCACTTGCTTGAACCTTTGCTTTCTTGGATCAAGGACTGTGTGGGTGTTTCCATTTGGTGCTCTGTTGTTTTGTTTCTGGATCAAAATAGTGAAAAAAATGTTTCATCATATGTGATGACTCAATCCAAAAAGGTGTGGTTCATGTTATAGTCCGCACTTCCATTGGCGACAAATAACACGATTTGCCTTGTGTTCATCAGTAAGCAAGAGGAAAATCCACATTGTGGCAACTTTTTGGTACACCAATTCATTTCTCACAATGTCATCAACAGAACGAATGGACATCTGCATCACATTAGCAACCTTCTCAGTGGTCATTTGGCGGTCTTTGTGCAAGAGTGCCTCGATGGTATTAATATTAACCTTCATAGTCGATGTCGAAGGCCTACCGGAGCATGGCACATCTTCCACACACTCTTCATTCACAAATTTCTTGTGCCACTCAAAAACTCTTGCATGGGACAAAGCATAAATGAGTGGTAGGAAATACACGTAACTAAAAATCAAGTTAAGTTGATGGTAGTTAGGAGCATGCTTAAGTTGTGTATAATAGTTTTTAAGGCAAATATATTTCAGCCATTACTATGGCCTTCATCAGTGCGACTAGTCTCAACTATCATCAACTTAACTTAATGGGACAAAGCATCTTCCTTATAGGCAGTTTTAAACATTTCGTGCGTTTCAATAGCGGTTTTATTCAAACGCACGCAAAATTTTATAGCTGCTCTTTGTTTCAGTTTTAAATTCATACTGGGTTACAGAAACACATCTGATCTCTATGCTGTCTACTACAAGAATTAACTAGCGGAGCACTGTAATGACATGTCATCATGTGATTGACCTTGCGGGTGTTCTGACACAGGCAGCTGCATTTTTCTGCATGAGTTTGTTTTGGCATTACAAGGTAAGTCTCATTTCTTTTTGAATGACCTATCTAAACTTTGAGCTAATTTTTGAATACATATTTATTTTTTGCTAATCTAATCATACAGTTTTTAAAATATGAAGAGTGGGGTAGTAGTAATAATCAGCTAAGATTGCTTCCAATTCTTTAATGTTTTTTTAAGTCTTCTCTACAAAAAAAAAAAAAGATTCTACTTGTCAGACTTGCACCAGGATAAAATAATGAATTCTTGGCTATGCAATTGTGAGATTTGAAGACAAATCATGAGCAATGTAGACAGAAATACTATGGCAATACATAAAAATTACCAAGCAAGCCAAGATTTTGACAAGCATATTCTGAACACTAATCATACATTAAAGTGGTACTTGAAAGTAAACATATTGTCAGCAGCACTTCTGTGAACACTTTTTTTGAAGAGGGACTGGAGATTGAAAGGAGTCACAACAAAGGACAAGAAAGGTTAGTCATTAGGATCATAATGGCAACAGCAACTTTCTTAGTAGTGTCCTAAGGATAGGTTGGTATACAAGAATCTGAAAATTAAGGAGCTATAACAATTTTTATTTCTGAATTCACAAAATTAATCTAATTATTTTTTTAAATATTACAGTAAACCAAGAGCTGCAATGTATTCTCCTATTGCAGAACAAGAAGTTAAATACCATGACACATGAAAGCATAATAGAACAAGCTGGATTCAGGAGTGGCTACAGCACTATAGATCATATCCATGTTCTGAGAGAACTAATTGAAAGAACAGGAGAATATGAACTCCCATTATGCATGGCTTTTATTGATTATGAAAAGGCCTTCAATTCCGTGAAACCACCAGCAGTAACAATGGCTTTGAAATCCTGTGGTATTGAAGATGCATACATTAGAATTATTAATAACATCTATGAAAATGCAAGTGCAAAGGTTCCGATATTGGAGGATACAGCACAAATAAGAATTGGAAAGGGAGTGAGACAAGGCGGCACCATATCTCCCAAGCTCTTTAATACCACATTGCAAAATGTCTTTCAATCATTGAACTGGGGAAAAAAAAGGGATAAAGACTAATGGAGATTACTTAACTCACCTTCGTTTTGCTGCTGCCTCTTCAGAGCTACAGAGTATGATCCAAGAACTTGCTGACAAGAGTAAAGAAGTGGGATTAAAAATGAACTTTCAGAAGACAAAAGTGATGTACAATGCTTTTATAAGAAATGAAGATTTATTGATTGATGGAGAAAAGCTTGAGACAGCCGATTCCTACATTTATCTTGAGCAGCAGATATCGAGTGAGGGTCACATTGATGAAGAAATTAATCGGAGTATAAAGCTTATGGATAGAGAGCTTTTGGAAGAAACAGTACAATTTTTAGGAGCAGTATGCCAGTATGTCTCAAAAGAAAAGTGTTTAATCAATGCATCCTATGTCTCAAAAGAAAAGTGTTTAATCAATGCATCCTTCCAGTGCTTGCGTATGGTGCAGAGACATGGACCTTAACTAAGAAAGACATACAAAAGCTGCAGACAACTCGAAGCAGCATGGAGAGATGCATGCTTGGTGTAACCTGGAGAGATAAGAAGAGGAACTCATGGATCCGAAAAATGACAAGAGTGGAAGACATCATGATCACAGTTAATTCCTTGAAATGGCAATGCGCTGGACATACTGCCAGAAGGACAGACCATCGATGGACAACCAAAATTTTAGACTGGATTCCGAGGGACAGAAAAAGACCCAGAAGAAGACCCCATCAGAGATGGATGGATGAAATTCAAAAGTATGCTGGAGTGACATGGAGGAGACAGGCCCAAGACAGACAATCGTGGAAGAAATTTGGGAGACCTTCATTTAGCAGTGGATTGATAATGGTTGATGATGATGTAAAGCATATAAGAAATACAACCCAGATGCTTAAATCCAGTACCTCTTGCTCTTCAGATTTTACTAATATATGCCCCAGGACTCAAAACAGAAAACCAGATTGTACAGTACTTCAATCCACCCCATAAAAAAAAAAAAAAAAGAAAAGTGTAACTACAGGCAGCTTAATAAAAGGAAAAAAATTAGTTGTAAATGAATTTATGGCACCTCTATTCATAGTGTACTGTGGAATTAACTTTTTTACAGGTCTTATAGAAGTTATTATTATTAAAAAAAGTTGGTCAAAAAAAACCCCCTGCAAGAACAGTGTATTAAGATCAAATAACACTTTGCTTATTTCAACTTTTACCCTCCCTGCCTCCTACAGAGAGCACTGGAGCACAACCCAGATGCCGACGACACCCAATGCAAGGTTGGTTGAGCACAGGCAAATACAATGATATCACTCTAGCAGTCCACTGCAATGACATCACTCTAACTCTTCAGAGAAGAGACACATTTTTATTTAAATAATTTATGGAACTGTGGTGATTTTGTTTGCATCCCTGGACAATAGATAATGCTATCTGAACACTGCTGTCAGATTAGCAATTCAAACAGAACTGTTGGTTTGTTGCTGATTGTTAATGTCAATAATTCATTAAGGTGTAGTTGTGTTACGAACATGATGGTGTGCAAGAGAACATCCTATTGTAAGTGGAAAATCAAGTATGCCATTGCTAGAGATAGATACCTTCATTATAAAATTAAAACTGGCAACACCATTGGGAGATACCACATCAACAAGTTAATAGCTGTTAGACAGGATATTCCTCCTAGTTTTTAGAATTACTCAGTAACACACCTTCTAAATTGTTTGCAGATACCACAGTGTCTTCAGAAGTATCATAGCAATTCCTTTTGTACCTAATTCACGCATCAATTCCACACTATACTCAGAGTCAACCTAAGAGTGTACCACTATGTAGGATGAAAAACAGCTACCTCCACTACGAAAAGTAGTCCCTAGAGTTCTGAGTGAAAACCAGTAGAACTATTGCTCAGAATCAATTTTTGTTTGCTCAGCAGTTTATCAGACAAAATTGCCATCTAAAAAAAAGTTCCAAAAGTTAGTGCGCTTTTGGAAATAAATTTGTTATGAGAAGTTGCTGAATCAAGAGCTTTGCACTTTCAGCTGTTTCTGCCCACTTGGGATACAACTCAGACAGGGGGAAGGGGTGGAAGACCTCTTCCAACGTTAACAACACAGAGACAATAAATTGACAATTGGGGAAGCTCGAAGGGTAAGTTACTTAAACAGACGATAGGGGAAGCAGTTTGGCATCTACAAGACCCCCACTCACAATCCCTACTGCTTGTGAGGTGTGCGGAACTCTGGGTGGGTGGGTGGATCAGACAGGAAACAGTAGAAGAGCACATTAATGTGGATGGATACCGTTCTTGTATTCCATGACTAGTTGTGATAAGGCTCTCCCACCTTTAACAACAGTACACTTTTAGGGTGAATTGGAGTATAGTAGGTGTTGTTTACATTGTTTCCTGCATATACTTACACATACCCACTTGCCTGAAACTGTAGCTTAACCCTTTCCACTCGAATAACTTTTCACCGATACTCACCCAGCACTTGTATTTTTTTTCTGCAGTAGAGATTACAACTTAGCAGTGAACCAACTCATAAAATATTTCAAGTACAGAACAACACAACTTTTGAAAAAAAAAATTCTGCAATTGAAGCATTAAAATTAGGATTTCAAATGACACAAAGTGACACTGCCTAGTTACCATATTATTACAAGGGTGGAACCATTCTGGCACCTTTTTTAACATAAAATATTTGGTTTTGGGATAATAATGAAATGAAAATACTTTAAGAACCACAACATGTAACAACATAAATTAGCATAACATGTGAGGGAAAGAGAGGCAAGGAGTTAATCCATTGCTTTGATTTTTTATCAAGTTGCACACAGTTTTTTTCCCCTATACGCAATGTACCTCTGTACAATGAAACAACATACAGTGAAACTCTGCTATAACATCCTTCAGGGAACTTAAAAATAATGGCCATTATAGCTAATGGCTGTAGTAAATGATCTGAAATATTATTAAAAAACAGAATTTATACTTTAACACTTTTTTATCTAGTAAAAATAACTTACCTACTTTTTGTACAGCAGTAGTATGGTATTGATTAATCCAATACTTGTACAGTACAGATAAATATTTTTATTTAGGCACTATGTATGTAGTAATTAATACACATGTGCACATAATTTCCCAATTTAATCAGAGAGATTAAAGCACTACATTTTTTTTGTCCTCAAATTCTCCGTAGATGTAGCCCCAATGGGGAGGCAAGCATCACTGAACTGAATAAAACATAATTTCTTTCTCCTGCAGTGCATTCTGAGTAAAAGTTGAAAAAAACTGTGTACTTCTAATGTCTGCATGATATGACATCTGATTTTGGAAAAGTATTTTTAGACTTGAGATGACCATTATAGGCAGGTTTGCCTTTATTTCCATTTTCATTACAATAGAGTTCATTTATCATTGGGTTATAGGCAATTTCTCCAGGACCCACAATTTTTGGCTGTTACATCCGATCTTGTTATAAGCCAGTTTTACTGTATATGAAGAGAAACATACTATCACGAACACGAAATCAGGATGTTATCTAACAGTTTTAAATGTAATTAAAGAGACACAATTTGTGGATTTGGAGAACACCTACATCTTCAAGGAAAGGAAAAACCTAAGCAACTTTTATAGCTGAAGTGAACATTTCAAACCATTGCTGTATCTTCCAGCAAATGTGAAAGTGGTTTTTCTCAGATGAATAAGATAATCTCTCAGTTAGGTCTTCTCTTTCAATCACAGCAATAACCTTATTATTATTCATAAAAATGATTGGGCTTCCACTAACACATTTTGATCCAGCAAAATGTGTCCAATTGTGGTTCCTTCAAGGACACCATTGGGGATTGTATATGAAAAGCAAAGAGTGGACAAGAATGACAGATATATCTCAGGAGTTAAAAAAAAAAAATAGCTATATTTTAGGATCAAAATGAAGTTTCCTTCTGTTCCTCAATGTAATGTAATCCTTAATGAAAATTTGACTCTCATTTGTGGGTAAGTTTGGCAGAGATTTAAATTTCAGCATTTGCAATGCATTGTTACGACTTTTAGGCTTCAGATATCAGGATGCCAAATATTTTCGGACTGCGATCTGATCACTGGATCCGCAAATATACCTTGTTACCCAATTAGCCTGCACAGTACACCAAGAAACCAATGGAGGCACAGTATAACAATTAAAACAGGGATTTAATGGATACAGGCATAGTCTACACCGGATACTTCATGTAATAGTAAAAGCTATAATTTCTGGCCAGCTTTGGCCCTCTTTAGTGTTTCAGAAAATATGTCTTAACGAAAAGTCTGTTCATTCACAATGGGCTGCAAAGAAAATACTTATAAAGTACTTATGTAGTTTCTAGTATCCCAAGTACTGATGACACCGACAAACACAAACACTCACTCACACGCACTGGTATGTTGGTACTACGGGTAGCTTTCTCTTTTTCTCTTGGAGGAGGCAGCGTTGCTTACGGACTCCATGCACGCATTCAAATGCACAAACTTCTTTCCTCCGTGGAACAAGAAAAGGTGGCGATTAGCTTCACTCTCTCTCTTCGCAGGGGGGGGGGGCTCCTTTGTTGTTCCTGGTGCCAGGAATTTCTCCTCTCTTTCTGCGTGAGCTAGGCGATTCCGTGATTATTTTCTCTCTCTTTGGATTTCACCTGAAAGGCTCCTTACAGCAGGTATCAGTGGTCCGGATGGTGATGGAAGTTTACAGGCAAAGCTAGTGCTGGTTATTCCTCAGCTTATGTTTTTAGCTGGCTTTCCCTTTTGCTCAGATTTTCTAGAGTGGCAGCACACGGCAAAAAATTTCGAACGCGAGGAAAATCCCCGTCCTAGTTCTCTCAGCTGTCAAACGGATTCTGCTACTCAACAACAATCTCCCGTCTCCAAGAGGTGGAAAGCGGTGAATTCCACCACTTGAAAACTGTGGCATATTTATTAGTAAACGCTCCAAGTCCAAAAGCTGTCCTATTGTTTTGTGCACGGCACAGACAAAAGCTTCAAAAGTGCTTGCCGTTTAAACAACTTTTGAGCTATGGGAAAAAGCTTTTAAACTTTGACCTGTCCCATTTCCGTTTATGGGCTCTTTGTTCTCGTGGCAAACACCTGCAACTCGCCACTTGAATTCAAAGTGCTAGAAGATCTTTTCTTTATATACCACCCCTTGCAAGTGTTTAAATTATAACTCTCTGTTAATTAAAACCCCCAATCAAGTTTCAATTACTGTTAATTAGCCATGCCTCTCACCAATTAATTATGCGAGGGGGGGGATCATCACAGTATTATAAAACTGTTATGGAGGAATATATGCTGTCTTTTTTAATATAATAATTTAATATAACATGAACACATAAATTATGTTTTTACATTTTGTACCATGCAACAATAATAAAGCTTAAGGAATAATGTTCAAGAAATTTATTTGATTTTTATTAAGCTAATCCTCCCCATTTTACAGCAACTAATGTTTAAGAGTTCTGGCATGTTTTCCTCCAGAAAAAAGCAAAAATAAACACTGATCATTACTCTTCACATATCATATCACTCAGAAAGTATACTCATAGTGTAACATTTTAAACAACAATTTCATCAGAATGAATGTACTGATGATAATCTGAACAAGAAACCAGCCTACTGAACCAACGTATACACGATATTTGAACTAGAACATAGGTGAGAAAACCTTTTCACACCAATTTCACCTGATGCCCCCCCTTTATTTTGGTTAAATTATTAAGAAAAATTGTCCACTCATGCTTCACATGATAAATTCATAATAGCTTTCTTATGTTTTCTCCCATTAAGTTTAGAATCTGTGAGACAGAAGTCTGGTTTAGCACATTTAAAACTGTGTTCTTAAAATATAATAAGCAAGTCCTCATAAATTTGAGTGTGTAACAGAAGTATTATTTGGTTTAGCATTAATTATATGTAATTACAACTGTTACTTCATTTGTCAAGGGTGGATTCAGGAAACTTATAAGGGAAGGCCCAAAAATGAAACTTAAATTTACAGAAATGCAACTATGATATAGTGAAATAATGAACGCATACTGTTTGAAAAAAAAAATTACAGATAAAGTCTGTCCGTATCCCTTAACAAAACTTAACTATCAAAATTAAATTCATTGCACCAAGTTAAAAAGTACACTACCTCTTTAGCATTCCATTTTTGTTGATTTTTATTCATGCAAATTTTCATTGCCTTCTGTTATGCTTTTTATATTGATTGTCACATATAAACTTACATGAGTTTATCATGGTTCATTGTCTTTTTCATAGAATTTCAGGACTTATGAATATTTGTTCAGGCAGGTAATTCACACACTCCTACGTAAAAAATGTAGTAAAACCACAGGTCTGTTCAACCTGTAGCCTACAACAAATAACCCCTAAGGCTTCAGCAAAAACTATAAACAGAATGCAGAATTTTGAAAATGACGCTTAGTTCATCTAATAAAAAACTAAGAAACAGATTAAAAGTGACATACCAAAACGAATTTGGAAACAAAATTGTTTCTACTTAAGCTTTAATCAAATATTGAAGAAATATAAATACTATATAGGTACAAAAACTATAATTACACCATTAATTTGCCATTACTCTTGAAATGTTTTCATAAACCATTATCAATATGTAAACTAAACACTGTCTGTACTTAAAAAATTGCAGAAATTTAAGAGCAAGGAAAGGTGAAATACGGAGTAAGCATTTTGTTTGTGTTACGGCAAAATTCAAATTGAAAATCATTAATTCATTTGTCCTTGTCAGAAACTGCACCGTTTCTCTGACCTGTACAGTTATTTTCAGAGCAGAATGAGGAGTCGCATTAGGTTTTAAAAAATTTAAATTATCATAAAATGCATGCTTTCATATTGCTTAGCTACTACTTGTATCAACATACAAAAAGTCCACACATTTTTCCTTTCATTTACAATAAATAAATAAATAAATAAATAAATAAATAAATAAATAAATAAATAAATAAAGTTCAAAATCAGAGATTCAACGCTTTGTTACCGTTTTTCTTTCCCTGTAAACTTGTTTTCCCTGCACAGTGAGCACGCATAATCGGTTTCCAAAATAATTTTGTTTTAAACAAAACTTAACCTTCTATCCCACACATTTTAAGTGAATTTAAATATAAACAATCGGTACTGCATTGATTGTTCAATCTACTGTGAAAACAATTTTATGGGGCACAGAAATAGCTTGAATTTCACCATGGACAATTTAAGTACTGATTTTGAAATTTAATTTTGCTTTAAAAAAGGGGAAGGGTCAAAAATGATTGCTCTACTGCTTCATTTTGAAGAAGAAACTGTTAAAAATAGATAAGAAAATTTTAAAATTCCAAAAATCACAGAGTTTTTCTATCCTTACTAGAACAATAATTTTCAGCACAGTTCAGAACATTCTTGGCAGGATGTGGAATGAAAATGTTCCCAAAATATCAAAAAAACTTTGAAGAAATGTCACAGTATTAAAAACTCAAATTAACAAAACTCAAAAAATGCTTAATAAATATTAGAGCCTTGAAAACATGAAAAACTTTGCACAGATGATGAATAACATTACTTCACAGAGATTTTTGAAGAATATTCGATGTTTCCCGTACTCTGAAGAAGACCAACAGCTTTCGTACAGACTATGGAAAATCGGCACTTGGAAAGTCTATAATGTAAGTAAACAGAAAACATATTACAGCAAAAAAGGAACAAAATAAAAAAATAACATTAAATTCCACAAAAACAGGATTCTGGGGCACTGGGTACAAAAACTGGACCTAATCTGAGTAAATCTAGAAACTTGGCAGTTATGAATAAGTAGAATACTAGGTAAAAAAATAATTGAACATAGAACATCACGTGGCAGCAAAAAACGGGAATGGATAAAAATTTCAGGACTTGTAACACAATTTTAGGATATTTCTAGGATAATATTATGACATGAACTGTCAAATTTTCTGTTCATCATGTTTCATTTGACCTTCGTTGGAGGAACCGCACAGGTTTTTTGTTAGTTCTTATTGCTCTTGTGTTATTGTTTAAAATAAAGAAATGCATTTACCTTGAGTTTTGCTTCTTGTCGTTTTTAGTTTCTTCTACATGTCATCAATTCGTCGAGATGTTATACATTTTCGTTGATGGGCACATCTTTCGTACGTACATTATTAATTACATGAAGAAATAGCAGAATATTTATAAAGAAAAGTGTTTCGTCATTTTCACTTCGTTCACGAAGTGAGTATTTATTAAGAAATGTTTCACATTTCTGAATAATAATAAAAAAATATTTTCGTCGTATTCTCCTTAATAATAATAATTAAAAAAACATTTTCATCATATTCACTTCATTCACGAAGTGAATATGACGAAACACATTTCTTTATAAATATTCTGTTACTTTTTCATGTAATTAATAACGTACATACGAAAGATGTGCCCTTCAACGAAAATGTATAACATCTCGACGAATTGATGACATGTAGAAGAAATTAAAAACAACAAGAAGCAATACTCAAGGTAAATGCATTTCTTTATTTAAAACAATAACATAAGAGCAATAAGAACTAACAAAAAAACCTGTGCGGCTCCTCCTCCGAAGGTCAAATAAAACGCGATGAACAGAAAATTTGACAGTTCATGTCATAAAATCTAAAACCTATGTACCACATAATAGAAATACTTGATGAGTTTAAGGAATGAGTAACTCTCATAGGGTTATATACATATTTCTAGGATAAAATGGAATTTGAGAACAACTATGGACCAAGGGTTATTCCCTGGGTTGTGACTGGCAACATAGGGATTGGGGACCTTGTAAAACAGAATGTTAAACATAGGGATTTAGGACCTTGTAAGACAGAACTCATTAGGCCTATTGATATGACAGCATTATCCTCATCTATGTGATTGTTTAATAGTAGTTATCATTTACACAAATGGTATGTTAAGTTGTCAACTATATTTTGAGACATCTGTCTCTGATGTTATTGTTCAATATCCCTTCCATAGTGTGGTGTGCTTATTAGAGTCACACTGTCTGAGTAGTCAAGAAAGAATGAACAGTTTCACCAATAATTTGCTCATAGGTGGCTCATTTTAGTGTATATTCCATTAATGACAATGCGAACCCTAGAAAACACTGTACAGACTGCCCAAAGTAAGATACATTAAAATTCAATTCATTAAGTTCTGAAGGGGAAGGCCATGGCCTCTGTGGCTCCCTCCTTGTATCTGTGCCTGTCATTAGTCACATAATTTCAGAGTGCTTCTTCCCATATACATAATAAATATGTGGGTGGTCCTAACTGGGTGACCAGATGCAATTTGGAAGCTGCCTCAGCAGGGGCACTGACTTCACCAAATTATTGGGGAAGCAGGCTGAAGAGATCATACATGGGAGAGGCACATCTCTTCCATTGTCAGGAGGGAGAGGGGAGGGGGCAAAAAAAAAGATAAGCTACGAGATTGGGTGAATATTTTACCACGTATCCCGCAAACATGTCAAACACAATAAGGGGCTATCAATCCAGTTTCTTATGAAATGAGGAATGCTGAATACAGTGGTGTAGCCAGAAATTTCTTAAGAGGGGGGGTGTCCATGGATCTGGTTCATCAGTAAAAGCCTCCCAAAAAAAATACTGCAAGTGGAAAGAAATAAACCCAAAATCTTAAAGGTGAAAAATATGAAAAAAAAAACATTACTGAGAAAACATTTTTTTTTTACATTTGTATTCAATCTTCCTGAACAAGAGGGGAAGGGGGGCACTAAAAGGGAAAATGACCCAAACATGACTATGCCTATGGCTGAATATGGGAGAAAAGCTACTTATTTTATCACTTATTAAATCTTTGAAAAAAAAAAAAAAAAAGAGAAATTAGTGGCCTCATAAGGTGGAGCTTGGTTCACCTTATGAGGCCAAAGTGGTTAATTAAATGGGATGAAAAATACTGGATGGGCACTGCCTGAGGGAAGGAGGCAAGATTCATCTTGCTGCCCCATAGTTGGCACATATGTGCCTCAGCACTCTCCTTTCACTTGCTATTTCTGATTAGGAATTTAAGAAATGTTCTTGCACTCAAAGGGAAACGAAAAAAATAATTTTGCATTTTTGAACTTCCCTTTTTGTTGGTAAAGTTCGATTAACACTTACCGCACGTGGGGCTTGGCTTTCAATTCTTATTTCTGTTATGTGGATGCGGCATGGGGGTTTTTCATTTAGTAGCGGGTCCACTTCATTTTTTTTTTTTTTCCCCGTTGGTATTTATCTGGCCTCGTCACTAAATGAGTTTTTTTCCTTTGCTGCCTCCTCATTTACTTCAATAATTTTTCATAACCCGAGTACTTTCGGTAATACTCCATTACCGTCATCTAGGGGACGTTTTGCTCTGACTAGCACGGACCGTGTCAGCTGGGCATTTCGGTGGTTCTCGCGGGCTGCTACTGTTATCGGCTATCGCTTCTTCTTGGGCGTTGTGGCGCCATCTCTTGTTGGTCACTGATCTCATTTTTCGAACTTTTTCATTTTTTTGCTCAATTTTAATTAAATTTCTTCAGCTGTTTCTCAAAATATTAGGGTCATTATGGTTGCAAACTTTTGCCCTATTTTTTTCAATCATTACCGACTCTGCTATTCTGAGGTGTTTTTCGTATTTACAGCTTTTAATGATTTTTATATTTTCGAATTTAGGATATTTTTGGTTAGCCAGACAGTATTGAATAAGTGCTGTTTTTCTTCTTTTTCTGCCAATTTTTTACGTGTTGTTTTAATCTGTGTTTAAGCTTATTTTTGGTACTTCCTATATAAGCCATTGGAGGATTTTCAGTAATAGGAATTGAGTAAATACCTGCTTTTTCTAACATTTTTATTTTTTCATTATTTTTTATTACCATATTTTTGATGGTATTTACTTTTCCTCCAATTTGAATGTTATGCTTTTTACAAATATTATTAATTTCATTGGTTGTACCTTTAATGTAAGGAAAACCATTTAAATATTTGACTTCTTTTTTATTTACTACAGCGTTATTTTTTATTTTCTTTATTACTTCTGTGTTCCATTTTTTTTATTAAATGGTTAGGATAACCAAAGCTACCTGCAATTTTTTTATGAATTTGATTTCTTCATTGATGAACTGACTACTTTCAGAGTGCGTATATGCTCTTTTAATTAAGGTTTTTAGACTATTGCATTTTTGAGGATAAGGATGTGCCAAATTGTAAAAATGCAATAGTCTAAAAACCTTAATTAAAAGAGCATATACGCACTCTGAAAATAGTCAGTTCATCAATGAAGAAATCAAATTCATAAAAAAAATTGCAGGTAGCTTTGGTTATCCTAACCATTTAATAAAAAATGGAACACAGAAGTAATAAAGAAAATAAAAAAATATTGCTGTAGTAAATAAAAAAGTAGTCAAATATTTAAATGGTTTTCCTTACATTAAAGGTACTACCAATGAAATTAATAATATTTGTAAAAAGCATAACATTCAAATTAGAGGAAAAGTAAATACCATCAAAAATATGGTAATAAAAAATAATGAAAAAATAAAAATGTTAGAAAAAGCAGGTATTTACTCAATTCCTATTACTAAAAATCCTCCAAGGGCTTATATAGGAAGTACCAAAAATAAGCTTAAACACAGATTAAAACAACACGTAAAAAATTGGCAGAAAAAAGAAGAAAAACAGCACTTATTCAATACTGTCTGGCTAACCAAAAATATCCTAAATTCGAAAATATAAAAATCATTAAAAGCTGTAAATCCGAAAACACCTCAGAATAGCAGAGTCGGTAATGATTGAAAAAAATAGGGCAAAAGTTTGCAACCATAATGACTATAACGAAGTAAATTTCTCCGTCATTTTTGGTCTACGCCGGGATTCGAACCCGAGGCCGCTTATTCCGGAAAAAGTCGCTCTACCAACTGAGCTACGCAGACATTTGTTCTGATTGCTATGTGCCTTTATGTCGTGTGCGTCCTGCTGGCAGGTACGTCACATGACCCTAATATTTTGAGAAACAGCCGAAGAAATTTAACTAAAATTGAGCAAAAAAATGAAAAAGTTCGAAAAATGAGATCAGTGACCAACAAGAGATGGCGCCACAACGCCCAAGAAGAAGTGATAGCCGATAACAGAAGCAGCCCGCGAGAACCACCGAAATGCCCAGCTGACACGGTCCGTGCTAGTCGGAGCAAAACATCCCCTAGATGACGGTAATGGAGTATTACCGAAAGCACTCGGGTTATGAAAAGTTATTGAAGTAAATGGCAGCAAAGGAAAAAACTCATTTAGTGAGGAGACCAGATAAATACCAACGGGAAAAAAAAAAAAAAAAAAAAAAAATGAGGTGGACCCGCAACTAAATGAAAAACCCCCATGCCGCATCCATATAACGGAAATAAGAATTGAAAGCCAAGCCCCATGTGCGGTAAGTGTTAATCGAACTTTACCAACAAAAAGGGAAGTTCAAAAATGCAAATGCATTAATGCACATTAAAAAAAATAACCTCCAATATCGGAAGTAAATTGAAAAAAATAATGTTATAAAAAGGCAGCAAAATATATAATCTTCACTTGAGAGAATATTTCTGATTTCTTTTCTTAAAAAAAGGGGGAGGGGGATAAATTAAACCATTTACATATGTTAATTATATAACCATGCATTAATCACTGTATTACTCAAAGCACAGACCTGCCATCCTCTAAGAATTGAAATCCACAAAAAAAAAAAAAAAAGTTTCAGTGAATATTCAATCAACATGTTCGACTGACTGGTATGTCGACCTATTGATATATTATGCAAATGGTTTGTCTACTTTAATCAGTTTCATGTGTTATTATTAAGATATCTTGCACTATTTTATGTTTACAGTGATTAAAAAGCAAACAATACATAATCATCTTAGTAAGCTGCCATTAGGCTGCACTAAAGTTAAAAATTTTGTTTGCAACTGTGAAATTATTGTGATTGCAGTAACTTTTTACTTAACTGAGGTTTTGACCTAAAATTTTGTGCCACATTTTAGAACATCTTTCAAAAATGCAATTTAAAGTCTTATATGAAGCAGACATTTTTCATTTCTCTCTCTCTCTCTCTCTCTTTGTTTCTTTTCTTTTGTCGCTCTTTTAGCAGTTATTGCCAATCCTAATCCTACAGCACTTTTACTGAGTCTTTCCCACTAGGCTGTGAGTAGAAAAGGTTGGGGACGCAGAAGTGGATGAAACTGCGGTAAGGTAAATCAGAATAAACAGGCATCGCTCTCTTTGGGGCCACTTATTCTCCCTTTGGGATTGCACTTATCAGGGGAAAAAAAAATCTGTAAAATATATGGTCCATAAAAACAACTGTAAAATAAGTAGAATTTACATGCATCTTATGGGTAAACTGTAAAACTTGGCAGGTATGAAAGCAGTTTTCACTGCATTTTATTTGACTTATGGTATTTACATTCAATTCAATCTTTGTGCAATGCCACAGATATTCACAATGAAAATCATATACAATTTGTAAATGACATTTGTATGAAAAACATACTGAATATTTTTCTACAAGTGAAGATATCTTCAATTAATTGTATGTGTACATTTTGCATAAGTGATACTTCACCATGCACGATACATGCACAAAACATTTTCATAAAATGTTTATCTTTCTGTCACATTTATGTTCCTAACTCTAATGCTGTTTAGCATGGGAAATTGTTGGACTACCATAATTTAAGGTGGGATACTAAGATACTAAAAACGACCCAGAGGAACATCATGTAGAAAATGGGAGGATAAGATTAGAAAATGCGTGAGTATGACATGGAAGAAGAAAGCTCAGGATAGAGACTTGTGGAAGGACCTTGGAGTCATACATTCAGCAATGGTTGATGACGATTTTTTATATTAGCACATATCTTATTACTCACAAATAAATTTTCTTCTTTTTTATGATCCAGAAACTCATCACATTGTACAATTTAAGATAATTTTACCTCTGTTAATCCATAGCCCCACAGCAGAATTGCAGCAACTGGTGAAGTACACTGATTTTATTTTGGTCTTGCAGACAAAGACAATATCTCAAGAACTCTATTAAATCCTCTCTTGCAGACAAAGACAATATCTCAAGAACTCTATTAAATCCTCTCTTGCAGACTCCCAATCATGGATGCAATTTTTCCTTCTTTGTATGGAATTTTGTCTTTCAAAACTTTCCGAAAACGGAAGTATGACAGAGCGAAGATTTCTTCTGTAACAGCAATTTTTTTTTCTAACGATGTTCCCTCTGCCCTGATTGTTGTTAAATATTATATTATTCCATAAACTTCTTGCGTTTCAGCTTGAAAATGGAGGCAAAATTCTAGGTACAGAGGGCAGTGCTCTAGATCCTAATTATCATTGCAACTGCTATAGTACCTAAGTTAGTTCCCCCCGGTAGAAGAAATATATGATAGCCAGTTCTTTTCTTTATTAAAAAAATTCTATCAGCCCAAATTTTTATTGTTTTTCGCATCTACAGCAACAGTTATCTTGCCCAGTGACCACCCGCAGATTATTTTGGAACAACACGATATTTGCTGCAGACTGATCTGGAACTTTTTGTTATGAGGAACAAAGTAAAAATTATAATGCATGCCACCAAACATCTGTGCCCTTAACACTTAAATTTTGTGTCTGATAGGATATATAAATAACTGAGTCTATTACGATATGCCACTGCAGCAACATCTATCACTGTTGAGAGGGCACTATGGCACAGATGGAAATCAAAATTCTGCTAAATATAATTTTCGAAATGAAGTCTAGTTTATAGCTTTCTGCTTACTTTCAAATTATAGCTAAAACTACAATACCACAGGAGAAAATTACTTTTGATACGATGTCTATTCCTTACCTTTTCTCTTTATTTTTTAGTTATTACAAAAGTACAGTATTAACTGTTTAAATTAAACTGTGAATACACAAACTGTTTAGAAAGGCTTGTGTCCAAAAACAACAAGCAACAAATTTAATACTCACTCAACCAAACTTCACAAATAATTTGTGGTGTTATTCCACTGCACACATACCGGTGGCATATATTCGAGGCTAGCTGCAAAGCCCAGAGGATGCGCAAATAAAAGTTAATTAAATATACACAAATAAAAGTTAATTATCAACGGTAGTAAGATATGACAACGCTTTCGGTGCAAAAAAACAAAACATGAGTGGATTCGCTTCTTTCGATTATGAGAATCAGTCTGGCGAGCGATGATCAACGGCATCAAGGTAACACAAATAGGTCTTCGAGAGACTTCGCTGTTCTAATGTGAAGAGCTTCAATACTATCTCCTGCTAGCATTTCCATGATAACACGAATGAGCTACTGAGCTTGTGAGTGGCCATTGCTTTGGCCAAAGATTCGCTCCAAAAATATCAAAGACTTCGGACTACCTCAGTCCCTCCATGCCTCCAGCGCATGTTTCATGAGAGCTGTTTCAGTTTGTGTGAAGTGTCAATGAATTAAAATCAGTGATATTATATCTTAAATTCGTGGCTTTGTTGGATTCGAACTGTCAGGGCTGAGCACAACCACATAGCTCCAAAATAGTTGAAGAAGTGACAATTTTTCTGAAAAAAATAACGAAAAAGTCGAAAACAATTTCTAAAAAAGTAACCAAAATTTCACAAAATATAGCCAAAAAGTAACTCCCCCCATAATACTAATTTCTTACCTATCAAGCAGAGGTCATTATGGGTAACAGACACCTTGGAATAGTTAATAAGCAATTTTACTGTTCCCTTTTTATTTTTACAATCTGAAAAGAAAAATGCCCCCCCCCCCCAACTCATCACTTCCTGTTCTCATAAGGTGGTGCAGGCTGAAGAATTTCAATTTTTTTTAAGACCATCAGGGTGGAAAGTGGAGCATCATCCAGCATATTAATTTTTTCCTGACTGAGAACAGGCAACATGTAAAGATTATGCGAAAGAAAATCTGATAATTTAGGCCTGATTTATATTATTTATATTAATGTAGTGGAAAATTTGACATCCTGTACTGTTGTGAAATGCAATTTTCATAAAGTTTAATTTTTCTCCTTTTCGGCCAAAAAGTCATTTATGAAAGATTTCCTTTTTTCAACACGACGTTGAAGCATATCAACTGCGCTTTTGTGTTCAAGTTCTTCACTTCTGACAGATTTCATTCCTTCTAGCATTGCCTGTGTTAGATGTACCTCATCCATACTGTTACATCTCAAAGCCTTTTTAAGTCTTTCATTTGCTTCATGAAATAGTGTGTAACAAGCTTTTCTCTTTGTTGCTTTTGGGCTTTTAGACTCTTTTCCATCTTTTCAATAGTCTTTTGGTCTTCAGATAATTTCCAAGTTAATTCCATTTCTTTAGCCCTTTTTTCATCTTCTTCCTTCTTCTTTTGGTGTTCTTCATCTTCAGCCCTTTGTTTCTTCTCCAAGTATGACTTGTAGCGTTTTGCGGAACTATGAGCCAATGCAAGCAGCTCTTTAGTAATGGGAACAAATTCAGGTTTGCCATTATACATTTTTAGAGCATTACTCACAGTGAGTCTTGCTTTTAATGTACAAACACTCATTGAAGCTCTGTCATAACTCAGTACTTTTCCTGAAAGTGAAAAACCCCTTTCTAAATCAGTACTTCCATAGCTAAATAAGCTTTTAGTAATCTTGTTACAGTCTGGTATTTTGGATTCCCAGAAGCACTGTCACGAAGGTTGAAAAAATGTTGCCAGTAGTGGTTAATACGGATTCCTTTTCCTTCCTCACAAATATCAGATTCATTTTTGTTCACAAGAACCACAGGTTCTTCCAGTTGCAATACTTTCCATTCATCAAGTAGTTGGTCAATACAAACTGGATAGCATGGAAATGCTTGACCCAGTTTGACGATGCTACTACAGCTATGTTCTGACTTCCTTTCTTCAAATTTGAGACATTGAAAATATTGCAGAAGCTGATGTGAATCTCCTAGTCCAGTTTTCTTAAGTATGTGTCTACAAGCACTAACAAAATGTTTATGCACTTGTCTGCGAAAAACAATTAAATCTTTTTCTGGAAGTTTGGCTAATTCTTTCTCCACATCATCACTGCATATGATCTCTGTAATTGGGGTTAGGTTTTGGGAATCTTCAAGTAGGCTAAAATCCACATTGTTGCTTGCCATTGCTTTAGGGGTCCATATCTGCCCAAATAGGGTATAGACAAGTGACTTTAGTGAATCATACAGTACATGAATCAAAGGTTCACTTCTCTGGAAAAGCTTTGCCAACTTCGTGAATATGTAGACACTACTGGTAACAAAAAATAAAAAATAAATAAAAAATAAAATAAAAATTGGGCCTTCATTGATTGATCTTTTAAATAACTTACTATCTTTTTGTAACTCTTTGTACTCATTAAAGTTGAGCAGTTCTTTGGCATATGCATTAGGAAATACTGCACAATGGCATCCCACTGTTCTAATAGTCTCGAAGCAGCAGGCTCCAGGGTCAACCATCTTGATGGGGCATGTTTGATGAAGTGGTGGGTTGGAAGTCTTAAACCTTTTTGGATTTTCTCAAAATCTTCCAACCTCAATGGCCACCCATTGAAGAAATAATACACTGATATTATCAGTTCCAAAACATCTTCACCCAGATCCTGAAGTTCTTTGAGAAATGCATTGTATATAACATTAAGGTTGCATGTGCCAATATGAAGAAGTCCTTTTTTCCTCACCCTTAGCATTTCTTCATTCATGAGCCAAATAACTGTTTTATTAACATTTGGACCATCGCAGCTGAGGGCAATCAGATTTTGGTGGGGCAGCTGAGCATTATCCAGTGCAGCACATAAGTTATTGTGTATAACTATTCCTGTCGCTTGACCTATGAAGAAAGTTTCCAAGTGTTGAGAAACCACTTCATTTTTTGAGTCTGACCAGAAGCGAATCTGGGTTTGTAATTCCTTTTTTCCAGCACTATTCGTTGTTTCATGTAAACTCAAAACATAGAAAGATGGCTGTGCATCTTCAATAACCTGTTTTCTGAAATAAGGTGCTAAGGCCTCAGTATTGATGTAAGAAAGTTTCTTACGATTTAAAGAAAATCCCTCAGGAACACACCCTGGAAACATGGCTGCAAAGGTTTCTGCAATACTGTCACATGAAGTAGATGACAAATTGCACCACACTGTTTTCATTGCCCATATGAGTTCTGCAGTTCTTGCCATGCACATTTGCAAGGTGCGAGTAGCATTTGATGAAGATGACTGTGAAGCAGCATGATATACACACTCACCTTTAGATTTTGTGCCATGTTTTAGATTAACTGCAACCAACTGCAGTTGGCCTGGATGCAACTTCAAGTGAATATTTTCCTTGTGTTTGCTAGAATTGTAATGCTGGGTTACTGCGTGGAAACCTTTTCCTACATTTACAGTACAAGTGCATAACATTACAAAACAGTTCTGAATCACTCTGCTTTTTTGCTCATGTAGAAATTTTATATCCTGAAGAATCAGTCTTTAGAAGCCAACCTTCTTTGAAATGGCATTTTCTACATGATGAAGCAGAATATCCTCTTCCTGGTATGAAACCTCAAATCTGGAAACTGGCTTTCTAGCAGGACATTTCAGAAGATCTAAAAGAAGAAGTAAAAACTGTGTTAGAAAAAATAAAAACAAAAAGTAAAAGTAGCAAGTTTTCAGCAATCTTTC
Source organism: Macrothele yani (assembly GCA_039090855.1). NCBI lineage: Eukaryota > Metazoa > Arthropoda > Arachnida > Araneae > Macrothelidae > Macrothele > Macrothele yani. Next base: position 48,461,602 of record CM076990.1, read on the forward strand.
CTGAACTGTTTTGAATTTCTGCAAGAACACCAGAATAAAAAAACAACAACGAAATAATAAGAAATACAACTGAACTTTAATACAATTTTATTTAGCACAGTATAACCACATTTCACAAAGCAAATTTCATACAATCAACCCCACACACCGCTGATATTTGTAACATCAATTTATATTTCCGTGAGCTAACAAAATTTTAAATGATGATAAAATAGAAATGCAAGTCCATTAATTTCAGAAGAAAGAAATTTCTGTAATGAAGATATTCTTTTATTTTTGCTGACAATATATATTTCAGCAGTTTTGAATTTCATATCTCACATCGATCACTATTTAATGGGAAACATCTGGTCATTCAAAAACATTGCTATAAGATGCTTTTAGAAATTCAAAAACTTCCTTCAGATAGGTTTTGAATGCTCAGGAGTTTATTGACTTTGTAAAACTGGCAGAACATTTCTCAAAAGAAAAAAAAAAAGAAAAAATAATTCTCTGCAACTTCAACTTCATGATTACTCTCAGCAATTTTTTTAAACTATATTCTGCAAATCAGTGTTAAAGTGAGACCAGAAAAACATGCATGCATTAAATAACTTTACGTGGTAGGGTTGTAGAATGATGAAGAGTTTTTTTTGAGGGGTGGGATTGGGTTTTCCAAAACTTTCATATTAAGCCATTTGTTTTCAAATGTGAAAAAATACCAGACATTCGTCAAAATTCTGCCCCCCCCCGCCAATTTTAATGCATTAGACAGCAGAGGTGCCTATCAGTCATCACCATACAAAGTCTCATCGTTCATGCGCGGAAATGGTATTTCGTGAGAAGTTTATTACAATGGATGAGAGAACTTTAAAAAACAACAACAACGGGATCATGATTATAGGTTTTCAAAACCATCCTCCAAGTTAGTCAAATAATGCTATTGGGACTTGTTTTCGATGTTCAAAAGTTTGATTACACTTTATATATTTCAATTTTCATTATATTATTTTCATTCACCAATTATGATTAGCTAATCAATGAAGTTTGCTGCTTTTCTTCGCTGAACGAGTTCCCTCCCCCCGGCCCCAGTCCATAAAATTCGAACTATGCGAAATATCAATCGGGTAAAATAATGAAAAACGGGAAGATCTGTTAACAAATTTGATCTATTCAATAAATTTTTCTACCATTTTGTTGATATTCATTTCCATCAATGTATGGTGAAATCCACCGGAAAATACCGAGCTTCCTGTCCGTAATCAGACAGCCAAATCCGTAATATTTACGGAAAATCTGTAATGGTTGTTACCTCTGGGACAGTAATCAGCGTTTTCGAAATGCAATTGTTTTTCACGAAAGTTAGTGCTGACAGTGTGAACAACCTAATTTTTTTTCGATATTTAACGAAAAATAAAGTTAGCTATTGATAGAAAAGGCCAAGCCTCAAGTATTGAAATCCCTAAGTTTTCAAATCAGAAGCCATCTCGAGGGTCCAAAAGCAAAAAAAGATACATATCTTGATGTATGGCAAAATTAGAAAAATATTAATCCGTAAAAAATGACTCAAACAAAACCAATAGCAATCTTGCACATGGCCTCCGGTCATTCAACGATAACAATGCCACCGAATAAACTAACTAGAAACGATACATAGTTCACATTATATTACCAAAATGTAACAATTAACTGCTTTATTTAAAGAAAAAACAACGTGCTTCTTGAAATCCAATGATCTGACATTCGAATTTTTGCACGATTACAATACTTCCTCATACTAATATATGAGAAAGTAAAAATATAATCCAAATATATAAGCATGTCAGAAAATGAGATATTTATAAAACGTTAAACTTAATATTTTTTTTTAAATACAAATTCATAAAATAGCTAACATTCAACAGCAGTAAATGATTTATGAAATATAAATACATACCTCACTGAAAGTTGAACGCGTGGTACCAACTCATCACTTGGAAAGCAGTAGCACAAAGAGTTGTATGTCAACCATGTGACTGACGAAGTTCAGAATTCATTTATTTGTTTTCTACGGAATGTTGAAGTATGCAAGAGAGAAACATGAACCACACGAAAAAAAATAATGACTTTACCAACAGTCATAACACAATTAACACACAAAACAGACATGTGTACAGTTGCAGAGGAGAGTGTGACCTAACAGCCATTTTTTTCTAAACACACAGCTTGCAGTGAGCTTTTGCATTCTAGGCTACAAGGAGTACTTGGCTTTTCGCCAAAAGAGCGTGCTTGCTGTCCAGGCCCGCAAATGATCGTTGTTTGACAACGGGGGTTAAATTTTTTTTTCACAATGTTCTTAATTTTTTTTTCATGTTCCAAATTTACAAAAAGTGACCATTTTGGGTCAAAAAGTAACTTTTAGGAACCGACACCGAAAGAAGTTGAAAAAGTAACCCGTGCTCAGCCCTGTGTTTTGATACATTTTGTGAAAGCTTCCCTGAACATCTACTATTAGAACTTAAAGAACTCTATGCTTCAAATTTTGATACAGCTCGATTAAAAAATGAACTGAAGGTGTTTAATTCCCCTGATGAATACAAAACAAATCAGTAAGAAACATTACTTGTTATATAAAGTTAAATAATTGGACATAGTGTTTATTGAGGTGCACAAATCAGCAGATCAATTTTAAACTGTTCATCAACAACTGCAACTGCCAAAAGAAGTTTTTCCGTATTAAAAAGAATCAAGATATATCTTAGAGCCACACAAGGACATGCACATTCGAGCAACTTGGTTGGTTTGTTAATAGAGAAAAACATTATTTTTAAATATGAAAAAGTACTCGGAAGAAATATTTTTGTGAAAACATAACACTCAAGTTCAGACAAAAGGAAAAAAGAATGGAGTTCATGTACAAGTAAGTGTTCAAATCCTAATCCTCATAATTATTTGGTATCATGTTAGTAATAGCATGTACCTAAAATTAAAAAAAAATGTTACTTCTATTACTTAACAATTAAAAAATAAACTTCACAATTAAAAAAAAAAAAACCAGTACTCGGGGGGATAGCCCAGGTCTCGGGCCCAAGATACGCCACTGACACACACACATGGTAAATGGCTCAAAAAGCAAAACATAGTTTTTAAATTAAACATTACAAGACAAAAAACTATTAAAAACACACGTTCCTTCTTTCTATCTCTGGAGAAAGTAGAAAAAATACAAATGAATTTATATAAATGTAATTTGAAAAGTCAAGATATACAGGGTGTGTCTACTGGGGTGTACCTGTCCATGATTATGATAAATCGTATAAAATAAACCGAGCTAGTTAGACGTATGTGGTTTGTTGCATTGAATGGGTCATATTCTCAAGTTTTTTCTTCATTGCACTTTTGGAACAATAGGTGGCGCTGCACTTCTGTAGCATAGTTTGTTGTTGAAAGTGTCAGTCAGCGAAATGGTGTCTATGTAGGAGAAGGCTAATTGTGTTCTCTGGTTTCATGAAACCAAATCTGCAATTTCAGTGCAGCGGAAGTTTAGGTGTGAGTATGACAGAACTCCACCTGATGTGAAGAGCATTAGGAACTGGTTTCAAAAGTTTAAACAGATGGGCAGTATTCGTGATTGCGCAAGAAGTGGAAAACCTTACATTAGTGAGGAACTGTCGACAACGTGCGTGATGCATTTGTATGAAGTCCGAGGAAATCAATTCGTCATGCTTCTAGTGAACTGGGAATACCTATGAAGACAATGCACCACATTTTAAAAAAGCAGCTTCATTTTTTTTTTGCACATACATAAATTGCAAATTGTTCAAGCCTTGGTACCTAATGATGGGCCCAGATGTGTGACATTCGATATGGATATTCTTGAACGAATAGACGAAGATAATGATTACGTACCTGAAATGGATTTGTTTTTCAGACAAATCAACTTTTTATACCTCAGGTAAAGTGAACACACATAATGCTTGTATCTGGGGTTCGGAGAACCCACATGTGGTTTTGGAGAAACAGAGGGTAGCCCTAAAATCAATGTTTGGTATGGACTAATGGACAACAAAGTGATTGGACCGTTCTTTTTATTGAGCCTCCCATTACATCAGGTATTTACCTCAACATGATGCAGTTGTATGTTGCACCCCTGTACTGGGGTGTACCTGTCCATCAATTCTTAGATGACAAATTCCCTAACAGATGGATAGGCAGAGATGGTCCCATACCCTGGCCACCAAGATCCCCAGACAATATGCCACTTGACTTCTTTTACGGGGTTATATTAAGGATCAAGTTAATGCAACACCAGTTGCAGATATTAACACTTTGAAGGGAAGAATAACTGAAGCATTTGCAACCATCACAGATGACATATTGCACCAGACATGGAAAGAGATAGAGCACTGACTGGATGTCCTCTGTGTAACAAAAGGAGCCCACGTTGAGATATACTGATGACCTGGAAAAAAAAAAAAAAACTCTGGATTTCAGGTGAACTACATTGGAAAACCATATGTGTCAAACTAGCTCAGTTCATTTTATACACTTTATCATAATCAGGAATAGACACACCCTGTATTGTTAGGGTCATCATGCTCTCCATTATAAGTGTTACTAAAACAATGACACACAATGTATGAATGAGTATAATGTTTTGATTATTATTAAATATAATGCTTTCTTTTCAGTTTCTAAGTAAAAATAACACATTGACTAATGAACAGAATGAGTCATTAAATGTCTCTGCAAACAGATTTTTTGTATAAAGGTCTTGCCACAAAATGAACACTTGAACGGCCGTACACCCGTATGCCTAGCTATGTGCCTAGACAAGTTTCCAGAAAATGCAGTAGAATAAGGGCAAAGATGACACTTGTGTTTTCCAGGAACACTGTCTTCATGAGTTTTCATATGAGACTCATGCTGTTCAGCTGATACAAACAGTACCTTACAAAACACACACCTAAAAGCAAAACTTTCTGAAATAAGACAAAAACACGAATATCAGGCAGAAGTACTGACCTCTTCATATTTCAGTACAGAAATTGGTTTCACTAGGAAAAAAAATCAACCAAACCATAGTGTGTAAAGAAAATGAATACACGTATAAATTGGGTTGTTCAGTTGAAACGGCCAATTCCATAGTATTGCCACTTAACATAGTCCTGTTCAATTGGTGCCACACAGCAGATGCACATGTGACATGTCACACAACACCTTGGACAGCAGGCTTGCAATAGGATCATCACTTGTGTGTTTACTGGTGGTAGTGAATACAGTCCAAGTCAATTTCACATTGATTTTCTTTATGTGTTTAAACTGTGCCATTCTGAGACCGAGGCAGCAAGGAATGTGAATACAGCATTTGATGAAGGAACAGCTACTGAGCGGACTATGCATCATTGGTTCGCAAAATTTCAGTCTGGCAATACAAGTCTCCAAACTGAAATTAGCAGACATAACCCTGCAACTATTAATCCTGTTGAATTGGAGGAAATCATTGAATTGAATCCACACCAAATGGTCCAAGAGGTTAAACATGTTCCACATTCAATAGTGTCCTAGAACCTAGCACTCCAATGTAAAGGGAAAAACTTAGTCAGTGGATGCTGTATGCGCTGACAGAGGAACACAAGGCATGTCGCCTTGAAGTGTGCTCTTCTCTGCACAACAGGAACAAAATGGAAGGATTTATGCAGATCATTGTAATTGCTGATGAAAAGTGGACCCTATACAATAACTGTACTGCTGATGAAAAATGGATCCCATACAATAATCGAACTACTGATGAAAAGTGGATCCTATACAATAATTGTACTACTGATGAAAAGTGCATCTTACACAGTAATCATACTATTGATGAAAAGTGGATCCTATACAATAATCATACCACTGATGAAAAGCGGATCCTATATGATAACTGTACTACTGATGAAAAGTGGATTATATACAATAAATGTACTACTGATGAAAAATGGATCCCATACAATAATCGAACTACTGATGAAAAGTGGATCCCATACAATAATTGTACTACTGATGAAAAGTGCATCTTATACAGTAATCATACTATTGATGAAAAGTGGATCCTATACAATAATCATACCACTGATGAAAAGCAGATCCTATACGATAACTGTACTACTTACGAAAAGTGGATTATATATAATAAATGTACTACTGATGACAAGTGGATCCCATACAATGATTGTACCACTGATGAAAAGTGCATCTTATACAGTAATCATACTATTGATGAAAAGTGGATCCTATACAATAATCATATCACTGATGAAAAGCAGATCCTATACAATAACTGTACTACTGACGAAAAGTGGATCCTATATGATAACTGTACTACTGATGAGAAGTGGATCTTATACGATAATTGTAGATGTTCTGTTCAATGGTTGAGTGCAGCTGAAGAGACAAGAAACATGCCAAAGTCAGCCTTATAAAAAAAAAAAAAAAAGTGATGGTCATCCTTGAGACCTGGTTAGACCATCACAGTGAAATACAGCTGTGATGATCTTCAACAAATGCATGAGACACTGTGCAGAGGTCAATAGACACGGTATCCCGATGCTTCATGATAATGCTTGTGCCCATGTCACACAAATAACTGGAGCAACTTAACCTTTTAGGATATCAGACTCTTTTTTTTTTTTTTTTTTTTTTTTTTTTGATTGGAGGTTTAACGACCACCGTGAGCAACTCAATGGGACTATAAGCAGTCGCCCGTCCCTAATTTAGGGTCACTGGTTCCAGGGAAGGGAAAGAACCAGTGCCGTAAGACAAACACAACATCCATGCCTCACCGGGATTCGAACCCGGACCCCGTTCGGACGAATGATCAGAGGCCATCGCTTAGACCACTGCGCCACCGGGGCGGCTATCAGACTCTGACACACCCCGCTTGTCCTCCAGACCTTGCACTGACTAACTATAACTCCTTCAGCATCTGGACCACTTTCTGTCCAAGAGGATCTTTAACAATGATGCAGTTGTTTACCAGGCATTTAAAAGACTTGATTGCCTTCTGAGAACTGGAGTCTTTCAAAGTTGGCATGAACACTCTTGAGACCCTTTGGCTAAAATGTATTGTTGCCACTGGTGACTATGCTCATTGATCATGTAAGTTGTTTCTGCTTTTAAGCTTGCTTTCAACGCCCCAATGAAATCAGCCATTTCAACTCCGACAACCCAATGAAATCAGCCATTTCAACTCCAACAACCCAGTAAAATCATTTGATTATAATTGTTACACTTAAATAACAGAATTTCTAAACTGAATTCATTGTTTCATTAGTAACAGAACTTTCATTTTTTCAACAGGGTTTCATATCATCATTAAGAATATGAAAAAATATTCTTATTCTTTAACTTTGTCATATGATGCCACACACGACATCATTACAGCAAGAATGTAACAACACAATATGATTGAGAACGTAGTTCTTATGCCTAACCGTACATGTTTAAACTTAATATCAACACATACATAAGAACAGAAACTTCAACTTAAAACTTATGTCTAGACCAAAGTATTCTAGAACCAACAATTATGAATGCTGTGGACAACTGCATATACACAGGAAGAATATGTTTCACTAGAAGATTCTTTAAAGGGAACAAACAGTAAAAAAAAGTAAGGTAATATGTTATCAACTACTTTTATCTTTTAGCAATTCAAATATATAGAAATAACAATAATGAATACTTCATCTGCAAGGCACAACAAGGTCGGGTAGAAAAAAACAAAACAGAAAAAATGTTCAAGAGTTTTTTAAATGTTTTTGGCACATTCATTTATATTTTTAATGAATACACATTCATTCGTATTTTTAAAGAAATTAATCCGCAATATTTGCAACAATGAATTCAACCTGAACAGCAATAAACTCAATTTAAAATCAGTGTAGGTATTACAGTAGTATTTACCAGGAAATCTTTAGTGTCAAGGACTATTTAAATGAACTCGAAATCTTCATACAAGGTCAGATAAAAAAACATCCGGTTGGATTAGGCTATAATAAATGGGGAATTTTGGGCACCACTTCCCACTTAGAGCATCACTACACTTTGCTAAAACCATTCAGTTAACTTTCAGTTCTTGTAGAAATTTTAGTCATGTCTGAGAGTATAAGCAAAACATTTGAGAAAAATTTTAATCAAAAGTTGGAACATTTATTAATACATTTTATTTTAAGACTGGAGAACAAAAAAGTGTTGCATTATAAGTCAAACAAAAGTATTTGGGGTGATTTTCTACAATGCATCATAAAAAAAAAAAACAAAAAAACCAACAACAATATCCATGTTTAATGAAGAACTGGCATTATACTCAGAAACTGATATTTTTGTAAGTTTCATCTACCACTTTATCATGGGTGAGTCCAACTGGGACTTATTTTTATGTTTTGTTAGAGTTAATATGTGTATATCAATTACGAGAAATTTGTTCATATGTTCTTCACATGAAGTAACATTATCAAAATGGCTTTTATGTAAATTCTGAGTTGCTTACTATGTAACTAAAAGTTTGGTTGTATTGCTCGTTGAAAAGAGAGGATGGGTTTGATTGTGTTAAAATATCTACTTGCATATTAGTATGCATCATAGAACTATTTCTTAATCTACGTGTTTGATGTCACTGAAAATTGGAAGGGATATTCATCTCAACTAGTGAATTCAAAACCACAAACTTCTAACCCAACCAATATATCAGATATCATACAGCTACCTGACAAATTTCTTTCTAAATAACATACAGACTGACAGACTTTTTCAAAATCAATGTCTTTTTACACATTGGTTATTGACAGACTTTTCAAAATCAATGTCTTTTTACACATTGGTTATAAGTCCTAAATACTGGGTTTTGAGTTTTACAGACCGATTAATCACACATAAACATTTTATTCAATGTGCATATGGGAAGCATGAAAATAAAATGCTAAACCAGTGCTTTAAATGTCACAAAACTTTAATAAAGCTGATGTAAACTTGGAGAGGCATTGCAATACATCAAGTAAAGTAACAATGTTTGCTCCCTGAAAATATCCATTCCACAAAAAGATAAAAACAAAATAAAACATGATCAGATCTAATAAATAAACAAAGACATCACTCTTTCCATGCTTTATCAACACACAGCAACTGAAAATTTGCTATCTGGTCACAGTTGGCGATCCGAACCCTAAGTCTCTCGGTGACAGGATAACAATTTTTCAGTTACTATGTGTTGATAAAACAGGGAAAGAGCGATGTCTTTGTTTATTCACTGACACCACGTATTTGGAGGATTTTCAGTTATGTTCAGATCTGTAAGAACATGGTGACAACATGATCCTCTGAATATTAATAAGTTCAATAAATTTCACACGATTTGTAATGGGCAAAACCATTTTTTTTTTGGAAGGAATAGCACATGATTTTATTTTTATTTGCCTGTTATTGTATGATGGATATAATTGTATGATGGATATATCAAAGACAATCAATCCAGTTTTAATGGAAGTTGATATTTTGGTTATATGTGCAGTCTTGAAAAACTTGAAAAACACTTGTTTTATTTCTAGATCTGGCATGTATTCTACTTAATATAATCATTTAAATGGGTTGTTGATCTGAATTTTACATTAAGGTTTTTGATTCTACCTTATATTTAAAGCTTAGGGCCTGTAAGGCTTAACTTGACTCATAGCCTTAGTAAATTTAGCTTCACTGTAAAACCTGAGTTACTTCCACTTGCTTGCTGTAGCTTAAAGTCTTAATTATACATGTCATTCACTTTCAAATAATCACCAGAATTCAGAAGTACAACATTTACCTTACCATGTCTAATTCCTTTTCCTTAGTATAGAAGCATGTCACCACTAGAAATGAATTTCTTTGCTCATAACAACACACTGCGTCAAACTTCAGTCAACAACTTCGTTCGACTAGAAGTTATACATACAAAGATCATTCAACATTTGTACATTTGTGAATTGCTCTCTCTGCATGAACATACCTTGCTTAATATTGTGCTTTCATGAATTTCTCAACATTGCTCACTGCACTCAAATACTGTATTGGAGATCACCATTCACTGCTTTTTTGCAACCATTGCTACATGGTACCTAGATATTTTGCTGTATGTTCATAACTATGTATAAAAAGAAAAAATTGGTGCTTATATATATATCTTTCATGCTGTGCATAGATCACAGTAAAGGGGAACCATCATTATATACTTCTTTTTTATTTGTTTTGATTGCAAATTTTTTAAATCTTTTTTTCATAGTAGGGGGATGTTGACATTTCAAGAGATGAGGGTCCTCTCATGTGCTAGTCCTAGGGCCCGTTTTGATCGTTGGACACTATGAGCACGTAATTACTAACATTATTTGTATGAGCATGTAAGATAATGGAATAATAAAGAAATGTTAGAAGAATGATAATTGTTTGAAACTTACACCATGCATATCCAGTCTTTTGGCTGTGATGTACACCTCTAATTTAACCTTCCTTTCAAGTTCCTGTGTCCTTATTTAAATTTGGTTTCTTCTCATTAAAGGTTTTAATTTATAGACTTAACACAACAGAGTTTCTCCCAATGGATTTGATGTAGGCAATTCTGACAGTGGGTCAAAGGACAAGCAACATAGTTAAAGACACCTGAGATAAGAGCTCATCGTGTAGTATTTGGATATCAAGCTACCCCAGGATACCAAGTTTTGCAATTTCACTGGCTTTGCCACTGGTTAGTTCACATTAAATTAAAATAATCTACCAGAACACATACAGTTAACTGTTTCCTCTAAGCTCCAAGTCTGAGCATCCACACAGTTAAAAAAGGGTTACAAAACAAATAAACAGAAAATTAAAGCTTAACAGTAGATGATCAGTTTAGAAAAATCTTCTGTAGTTAAAAATCAAAGAAATTAAAAAGTAATAATGTTTATTTTCCAAGAAAAAAGTTCTACAATAAATGCCAATAACTCTTCTCACTCTCTTCTCCTGCACAAGGCAATCTCCACTTAAGTCTGAATTTTGCACAAGAGAAATTTCAACTGCACACATGCTGTAAAATTTAGAGGGTATACTGATAAAGATTAAAAATGAATGTTTATTACTGACTCCTTGCCAAACTGTTTGAGAATCATTGAAAAATGCCGTCAAATAATAATAATAATAATAATAATAATAATAATAAAAACACTCACAGAAAAACACACACAGAAAGAATGTCCAAATCTCAAAAATATGAAAAAATGCTTATATTACTTCTATATAAATAATATTATTTAGCTTTGATTCTCATCCTGTTTAATGGGTGCAATGTAGCTTTATTTTTTGGGATGTAAATCACTTACAGTTTCAGTTTATTTCTTCCTCATGCCTTCTCAATAACTGTGCTTCATAAAATGCAACATAAAGAAAAGACAGACTTACGTGACTATATTGTTGAAGCTTTAAGCTTCTCCAAAACATACATTTCACATATTGGGTAAATTTGTGTGTGCAGGAGACTGGATGATGAGGAGTTTTTTTTTTTTTCTTCAAAAAAAACAAAAAACAAACAAACAAAAAAACAAAACAGTTAATGATTGGGCCCTTTGTCTTGAGAGAGTATCTTTCTCATTTATTCCCATGCGTAAACTTTGTTCAAAGGCGACAAAATTTTTAAGTTTTCTGATGGGATTTAATTCACGTGTGAAACAGTAATTACAGTCAATTCGGTGATGTCCGATTGCTGTGTTAATTATCATGAACACTGTTTCACATAAATTTCACAGTACACTACCATGAATCATACAGTACTGTACTGTCAATAATTCTTGCTGTTCAATTCTGAACTTTAGAGTCACACTGACTCACAAAGAAGCATGAGCCACAAGGTGTAATCTAATATAACAGAATGCATTTCTCTCTATTTTTGAATGCAGGCACTTTTTCTAGTAAATATTATTTCTGTGGGCACCTTTAATGTTGGTGTTCTTTGTGTACACCAGTTTTTTGTGCATAACAACACTGGATGGAAATACATAATGTTTAATTTAAACGAATTAAAAAAAAAGTTGCAATATTTTGTACCTTTTATTTCAGATGTTATACACCGATGAGCCATTGCATTATGACCACCCCCACCCTAGAGAAATGAGCACGCCTGGAGACCGATCGGTGCGGCAGGTGAAGTTCACAGAGAAGTATATATACAACCCGAGGACTGGCTTTCGGTTAGTACAGGGATCGGAGTAAGAATGGGAAAAGCTGTAGATTTCTCAGAGTTTGATAAAGGACAAATTGTGATGGCACAGTGCCTTGGAACTATGATCTCAGAAACAGCGCGGCTTGTTCATGTGCCGCTGTAGTGAGTACCTATCAAAAGTGGGAAAAGCTGCAGATTTATCAGAGTTTGATAAAGGACAAATTGTGATGGCACAGTGCCTTGGAACTATGATCTCAGAAACAGCGCGGCTTGTTCATGTGCCGCTGTAGTGAGTACCTATCAAAAGTGGGAAAAGCTGCAGATTTATCAGAGTTTGATAAAGGACAAATTGTGATGGCACAGTGCCTCGGAACTATGATCTCAGAAACAGCGCGGCTTGTTCATGTGCCGCTGTAGTGAGTACCTATCAAAAGTGGGAAAAGCTGCAGATTTATCAGAGTTTGATAAAGGACAAATTGTGATGGCACAGTGCCTCGGAACTATGATCTCAGAAACAGCGCGGCTTGTTCATGTGCCGCTGTAGTGAGTACCTATCAAAAGTGGGAAAAGCTGCAGATTTATCAGAGTTTGATAAAGGACAAATTGTGATGCTACAGTGCCTTGGAACTATGATCTCAGAAACAGCACGGCTTGTTCATGTGCCGCTGTAGTGAGTACCTATCAAAAGTGGGAAAAGCTGCAGATTTATCAGAGTTTGATAAAGGACAAATTGTGATGGCACAGTGCCTCGGAACTATGATCTCAGAAACAGCGCGGCTTGTTCATGTGCCGCTGTAGTGAGTACCTATCAAAAGTGGGAAAAGCTGCAGATTTATCAGAGTTTGATAAAGGACAAATTGTGATGGCACAGTGCCTCGGAACTATGATCTCAGAAACAGCGCGGCTTGTTCATGTGCCGCTGTAGTGAGTACCTATCAAAAGTGGGAAAAGCTGCAGATTTATCAGAGTTTGATAAAGGACAAATTGTGATGGCACAGTGCCTCGGAACTATGATCTCAGAAACAGCGCGGCTTGTTCATGTGCCGCTGTAGTGAGTACCTATCAAAAGTGGGAAAAGCTGCAGATTTATCAGAGTTTGATAAAGGACAAATTGTGATGGCACAGTGCCTCGGTACTATGATCTCAGAAACAGCGCGGCTTGTTCATGTGCCGCTATAGTGAGTACCCATCAAAAGTGGGAAAAGCTGCAGATTTATCAGAGTTTGATAAAGGACAAATTGTGATGCTACAGTGCCTTGGAACTATGATCTCAGAAACAGCACGGCTTGTTCATGTGCCGCTGTAGTGAGTACCTATCAAAAGTGGGAAAAGCTGCAGATTTATCAGAGTTTGATAAAGGACAAATTGTGATGGCACAGTGCCTTGGAACTATGATCTCAGAAACAGCGCGGCTTGTTCATGTGCCGCTGTAGTGAGTACCTATCAAAAGTGGGAAAAGCTGCAGATTTATCAGAGTTTGATAAAGGACAAATTGTGATGGCACAGTGCCTCGGAACTATGATCTCAGAAACAGCGCGGCTTGTTCATGTGCCGCTGTAGTGAGTACCTATCAAAAGTGGGAAAAGCTGCAGATTTATCAGAGTTTGATAAAGGACAAATTGTGATGGCACAGTTCCTCGGAACTATGATCTCAGAAACAGCGCGGCTTGTTCATGTGCCGCTGTAGTGAGTACCTATCAAAAGTGGGAAAAGCTGCAGATTTATCAGAGTTTGATAAAGGACAAATTGTGATGGCACGGCGTCTGGGAACTACGATCTCAGAAGCGGTGTGACTTGTTCATGTGCCACTGTAGTGAGTACATATCAAAGTGGTGCACAGATGGCCAAACAATGAACTGTCATCCTGCTGTGTGTTGTCCTCAGCTCATTGATGCCAGAGGGGAGCACAGAGACTGTCCTGCATTGTTCACAGCGACCACATGGCCACAGTGCCACAAATCACCTGCAGCTACAACAGTGGTGATCAGAGCAGTGTGTTACAGCACATGGTTCATTACAGCCTTCTGCGCATGGGCCTGCATAGCCGAAGACCCAGCTGGGTCCCCATGCTCACTGCACATCATCACTAACAATGCATGAAATGGGCCCGTGGATGATTGGAAGAAAGTGGCCAGGTCTGATGAATCAAGATTCCTGCTGCATCACATATACAGCTGAGCACGGATACGCCAATTACCAACAGAGGCTATGGCACCTGGATGCACCATTGGGCTGGAACAGGCCGGTGGCGGCGGTGTTATGCTGTGGGCGATGTTTTCTTAAGGCACTTTAGGCCCCATTATCCCAAAAGCACAATCCCTGACAGATGTCAAGTATCTGAACATCATTGTGGACCAAGTCCACCCATTCATGGCAACAGTGTTTCCTTCTGGTGATAGGCATTACCAACAGAATAATGCGTCATGCCACACTGCCAGAATCGTCAAGGAGTGGCTTGAGGAGCGTGCTGGCGACTTTCTGTTAATGCCCTGGCCTCCCAAATTCACCTTATATGAACCCAATCGAGCATTTGTGGTTCGCCTTAGAAAAGCGGGTTTCTGCTAAATCAACACCACCCCGAAATGTACGGGAACTGGAGGACCTGCTGTTGACATTATGGTACCAGATACCTATCCTCATCTCATCGAATTGATGCCTCGATGAATGGCCGCTGTTTTGCGGGCTAAAAGGGGGTCCTACAGCTTATTAGGTTGGGGTGGGGGTATAAGCTTGAATAATCTGAGCCTGCTATCTTTTTGAGAGTTGGATAACGAGTCATGCAGCTCTGCCCGAGGAACTTTCATCTTCCAGAATATTGTCCTTCAGTCTTTTGTTTATTATAAATCCAACACCACTAGTTCTGCCAGTATCTGTCCCACAATAGTAAAAGAGATGTCCACTTTTCAGTTCAACAAGCTCTTCTCCTTTTCTTCTTATCTCGCTTAGTCCCACAATGTCCCAGTTGTTCTTTTCAAGTTCCACCTCCAATTCAAGGAGTCTTGAATCAGAAGATAGGTCCATTAAACATAGCCAAGGTCAGCATCAGATGGCAGCCTAGTCCTGTCCTCCGGTGATTTTTAGCACCCTCTGCCTTCATGTCGCACTGGCCACTGCCTTGGCCAGGTACATTCCAGCTGTCGGAGACTGAGGGCCTAGATTTAAGTTGGGGAGTCATTTTGGAGGGGTTTGGCCATAACTTACCACGCTGACCAAGCGGGTTGGTGAGTGTGGGATAGCATTTCCTCTAATCTCCATGTTATAGTTATACCCTTATTCGTCGGTCGTCAGAGCCCCTTTAGTGGGAACAGGATGCACCATGAGAGGGCAGGGTTGACATTTGTCAAGGAGATGCTGGGATATGTTACGCATCACCTGATGAAGATATTAGAAAAATCAGGTGTTAATGAAATTCCTATTAGCAGTAATTCTTCCTGTGACATACACTGAAAAGCAATTGAATTAGAGACAGCTGGCATTATGCAAATGTGGCGCTGTGGGTGACCCTGTAAACGGAAACGACATGACGTATGCAGCGATCCGACAATATAAGGTGTGATGCAACGGAAATCAGTAAGAGTCGGACGCAGTATTGGTAAAACGAAGGATCTAAGCGCATTTGATCTAGGGCAAATTGTCGGGGCCTGACGAATGGGCCACTCCATCTCGGAAGTCGTGCAGGCAATGGGATTTTCACGAGCCACTGTGTCACGGGTGCACCATGAGTACAACAAATCCGGAAAAACCAACCCTGCAAGGGCCAACTGCCATGGACAACAGCGTGTGGATGAGCGGGGTCATCGTCGGCTAGCTCACATTGTAACAGCGGATAGACGGGCCACAGTGCAAGAAATCACTCGGCAATTTAACGCTGGTGCACAAAAACGTGTAAGCAGCCACACCATCCAGAACCATCTCCTCGCTATGGGGTACAGAAGCCATCGTCCCACGAGGGTACCGCTGCTGACCGCACATCACAGGGTGCAAAGATTAGCATGGGTGCAGGAACATCGCCACTGGACCCTAGACAAGTTGAAAAATGTTGCCTGGACTGATGAGTCGAGATTCACGCTGGTACATGCGAATGGCAGGATATGATTACAGCGCAAACCACGTGAAGCGATGGATCCTTCTTGCCAGCAGGGTACTCTTCAAGCTGGTGGGGGTGGCATTCTTATCTGGGGACTGTTTACGTGGACTGAAATGGGACCCCTGGTACGTGTGACATCGTCCCTCACAGGTCAACTTTACCGGAATATCTTGGACGACCATTTGCTCCCATTTGTGCATCTTCAACATCCAACTGGGGAGCTCATCCTGCAACAAGACAATGCACCGTGCCATCGCTCACGAATTGTATCCGAATGGTTGGATGAACACTCCACCGACGTGACCTCGCTTCTTTGGCCAGCTAAGTCACCTGACCTCAATTCCATCGAGCACATCTGGGATGCCATTGAGAGAGATGTTCGAGGCTCTGACCCCCCTCCATCAAATCTTCGTGCACTGTGGGAGCTTGTTCAAGGGTCGTGGATCCGTATGGGTTCCCAATGCTTCCGGTGTCTTGTTGAGTCCATGCAGAGATGAATCGCCGCCATCATCAGGGCAAAAGGTGGTGCTACATGTTACTAGACAGGTATCTCTAATTCAATTGCTCTTCAGTGTATGTAAGCAGGCATATATAAAAAATCATCTTCAGAATTTGAACTTTTAACTTAAGACTAAATGTAGAAAAAGCAGCTAAAAAGGAGTGAAAGCAACTACTTTTCAGCAAAAGTAGTGTAGCTAGTAATTTCATAGAAAAATTAGTTGTTGCTTTAGCAAGCTACTTTTTGAGGATGTAGTTGTAGCAGTAGCTAGCTACTTTTAAAATATAGCTTTCCAATCACTGGCAGCCATGAATATGTGCTTCAATTAATTTAAAATGTAATCCAGAGTTACATAGAATACATCAATTCTAAATGATGACTCAGATTCAGATTGACTATCAATATACACAGTATCTGCTTCTCCCGAGGCAGCATCATTACAAAATTTTTTTCATTTCTTTATCCTTTTTATAGAAAAGTGTGATAAGTCACATGTCTTATACAACTGTGCAGGTTTCTGACATTATTACCAGCCATTTGTGTCATAACTGTTCCAACTCAGTCATAAGATTGTGAATCAAATTGCATCTGTGTCTATCATACAAAGGCCACTTGTTCTCAAATAATGGGCAAGCTTTTGTCATTTCTTCACAGGTGTGAGGGGAGATATGCCTAAGGAAAACACAATTTACTGGCCATTTCTAAATGCCCAATCTTTCTTTCTAGATTTGTAGATTTGAAAAATTAGTTAAACGTTTTTTTTTCTTTTTTTTAGTTTCACTCACAGTTTTATTATTTATAAATTAAATTGTCACCTAACCTGTCTTGCTGGGTCACAGGTCCCAGGAATATGTCTCTTTTACCCCCCCCCCCATGGTTGGGGACTACTGTGCATGCCTAGCTAAGGCCAAATAACTCAGAAATGCACAGTGCATATTTTGTGAAACTGAAGTTATGTGTTACATCAACTTACATATCCACATATAAAGTGTTTGCTTTGCGAAAAATTACTGGAACTGGGAAAAGTTCTGGATTTGAAATATGCTTTCTAGTGTCGGTAGCTTACCCACTGAAGGCAATAAACATTGTACCCAAAATTTTTGCTTTTTGAAATTTGAGAATTCCTCAGTGTGCACACTTTGTGGCACTTTAACAGAGCTTTTTCTGAAATAACGAAATACACTAATGTCCAAAATTAACATGATAAACACAAAATCATGAATAATGCAAGATTCACATGACAGGGTTTAATGACAGTTGGTACAGACATACATATATTGATAATGCAGCATTACACAGCAGCAAAGAAATGCCATCACTGCATGAGAAGGAAGCATGTGCACGGTAGCATGGCAGTCCAAAAGTGATGCAGCAAGTGGCATGGACTTTGAGGGGCTAATAGGAATGTGATTACTCTGGATAGTGATACAGATCGCTCTCATGCTGTTTACAAGGCTGTGAATGAGAGTTTGCGGCAATAAGTGCCACTCCTCCACCAAGGTGTTGTGACGTCCTGGGAGGGGGTCGCAGGCTTGCAATTGCTCTTCCCAGGGCATCCCAGACATGCCCTAATGGGTTCAGATCTGGAGATCTCATGGACCATTTCTCCTTTGAATATCGTCCCTCTCCAGGAGTTCATTGACTAGCCTAGCCATACAGGGATGGACATTATTGTCCACAAAAGAAAGAAAAAAAGAACTGGGACCCCCAACAGCTCCCCTTAAAAGCCATACACAGGGCTCTAGGATGTCATCCCTGTAGGGTGCAGCTGGCAGGGTTCCTCCTGGAATCACATGCAGTGGTGTGCATCTATCTAACATGATGCCAGCCCAAACCAGAAGTCCTCCACCACTGCAGCGGTAAATTTCCCTAATGTTGGAGGGAAGCACAGATTGAAAATTCATATTTAGGCTATACCATGACCTGTCAATGAAAAGAACACAGGCCCATTGGTTAGGGGGTCCAGGGGTGATGTTGTCAGGACCAATTAAGATGGACATTTTGCAGTGATGTGACGAGTGGGATATGGACTCTTCTTGCATACACACCTTTCTCATGGTTCCCGAAGCAGAGGAGAGCTCTAGCAAGAGTTGCCTGTCTGTTGACACCTACGGCTGCGAGCTGTAGGAAACCAATACCGGTCATCTTGACTTGTTGTGCTATTGGGTGTCCTTGTTCCAGCCTTCTTGTTATCGTTCCGATTTCCTGGAAATGTCTCCCGAGATTGGAGATCACTTGTCTCAAGACATCTAGCCATCTTGCTACCTCAGCTAGAGTTTGCCCTGCTTGCTCCACTGTAAAGGGTCTTCTAAGCGATGGTGCAGATTCATTCTTCCACTAACAGTCCAACTGAAACTTCAATTACTACACCACACTCAGAATGTTTACCAAGGTTGCATGCTTGCAATCTCAGTGACGTATGGTTGTCATTTGCATATTTCCACAGGAGCCAGCAAAATGTTGCTTGAAATGTAGATTTACATAATTCTCATTCTTTTTCCACCAAAAATATCAAGGACTTTTCAAGGACTCATAAAAATTTTCAAGACTATATTCGTGCCCAATAAGAACTCTCATGAAACACTAAAACAAGTTGTAACAAACAATAAAAAAAGTTAAATTAAAATTATAGTTATAACTAAACATAGGGGCATACCTTGGTGATGTATTATTGTTCCATAATATTTCAAGTTTCCTTCTCACTGACACAATGTGTTAGACATTTGACAAGACAGTTAAAAGCAAAATATTTTTCATTAAAGTCAAACTAAGTGAAGAATAAAATATAAGAAATTGAAAGCAACATTGCCTTCAGCACTATGGAATATGGTCATCAGTTGCAGACAAGCACACTGAAAATATTAGAAAGAAAGTAACACTTGACTGCAGAAATTTAATTTTCATTAATATTACTTAAAACCAAAAGCTTCGTCAAATTGCAAGTACAGTTTCTATGCCAAAATTGCATCTTTTATCCAATTTGATTTATAAAACGCATATTTCGTTTTACTTACATTTGGAATTCTTCTGGCTCTTGCACAGAGCTACACAGATGTATAAAGTATCTCTTTATATATATACTATATATATGAAAGATATCATGATCAGAGTAAAATTCCTGAAATGGCAATGGGCTGGACATATTGTCAGAAGGACAGACCACCAATAGACAACTGAAATTGACTGGATTCCTGAGCTACAAGCATTCAGCAAATTGCCAACCCAGTTTGAGACACTAGTACCTTACACCTACACTCTCTCGCATTTGCTTATCATAGTTCAGAATCACAACAATGTGAAAACTGAAAATGTGACCATTACGTATGTGCTCCTGATTCCAAGAGAGCGTTCCACAATACACCCTGCCATCTGTGACATTTTGGCGATAGCTTCTCTTCAATGAACTGTGGCTTTTCTGAAATTTGGTGAACAGAAAAACAAAACAAAAAACCAAGTACTTTTCAAGGACTCTTCAAAATTCAAGGACTTTCAAGGGCCATTGAAAAGGAAAATTAAATTCAAGGAGTTTTCAAGGACCATGGGAACCCTGATTTAGCATTTCCCCTTGTACGTCTCTGGGAAATCTTTAGAATATGTTGTTTTATTTTGGACATATTTTTGAATTTGTATTTCTGATTTTGGATACCAGTGTGGTTCATATTTAAAATAAATACCTACTGTATTAGATTATATGTTGCCTACATTTTTTGTTGTTGTTGTTTTGTTATCAAACTCCAATCTAGCAAATTAAGATGTCGTCAGGAATAAGAAGCACTTACTCATAGAATTTACGCAGATTAAAATAAATAAATTGTATTTTAATTGAATTATATTGTAGCTCTTATTCCACAAAATCAGTAAATATGAATTCAGCAAGAAATTTAATAACTTGAACTAAGTTTCTATCATCAGAAGAAAAGCAAATTAGAGAAACAGCAAAAAGGTTAATAATGATTTTTTTTCAAAAAAATTCCCATCAACATACATACATACATATCACTAAGCTGTTCTCTGAGATTCAGAGGTTAGCTCCAAAAAGAAATACAAACTTCCATATATTTTTACTTATTGTTGTCGTATCAAACTTCGCCATTTACAGCGATCTTGACATACAACTCGTGCTTCACTAATATCCATTACATGCCGTACACAAGATCTTTTATACTTCATACTCATAATCTTTTTCTCATGCAGAGACTCCTGAATCTGATCCACCCATGTCTTCCTTGGCCTTCCTCTGCCTTTCCTTCCTGCCACTTGGGCTGAAAAGATTTTCTTAGTAAGCATTTCATCACTCATTCTTTCAACATGGCCAAACCACCGAAGCATATTGGTCTCCACCTTGCGAACAACATTTTGCTTCACATCACACAACTGCAATACATCTTCATTTCTCACACAATCATGTCGTGTCTTGCCACAAACCCCACGTAAGTAACGCATTTCTCCAGCACACAAACGACTCCTATGTTTCTTCTGCAGTACCCAGGTTTCACTGCCATACATCAGAGTAGGAACAATTACTGTTCCATACACACCCATGCGGGACTCTCTAGAGAACCCATCATTCCTGTGAAAACCTCCCAAAGCAGCTATGACTTTCAAAGAAGAATTCACTCGCCTACTGATTTCACCATCCAACCTGTTCTCTCTGTCAAGCATGCTTCCTAAATACACAAACTCACTCACCTGGTCAATCACAGTGCCATTTATACTTACATTACATTCAGTGCTACCCATTCCTCTCTCAAACACCATAACTTTGGTTTTTCCCTTATTTATACTCAGTTTGAATTTCATGCAAACTTTGTGCATCCGAGTCAACATACTCTGCAACTCACTTTTGCTCTCAGCCAACAGGACAGTGTCATCAGCATACAGCAATCTGCACACACGGATATCACCAAGACATAAGCCGCTATTATCTATTTTGGCCTCACGCATGCGTGCGTCCATAAATATATTAAACAGCCATGGTGACATTACACAACCTTGTCTAACTCCTGCACCAATGAAAAACCATTTTTAATAAAACACCATTTACTCATACACAAGCTCTACTACCAGCATACATGGCTTTTACACTATTAAGTAGATTCCCAGTAACACCATATTCATTCAATACCTTCCACAAAAGTGTCCTATTCACTCGGTCGTAAGTTTTCTCTAAATGTATGAAGGCAGTAAAAACTTTTTTCCCCAACAGCCAAATACTTTTCAATCATCACGCGTAATGCAAAAATCTGGTTAGTGCAGCCTTTACCAGGCATAAAACCACTTTGAACATCCCACACTTTCTCTGATGTAAGACCCCGTACTTTTTCAATAACAACCTTACCAAACACTTTCCCTGGCACACTCAGTAGGCTAATACCACGGTAGTTCTTGCATTCAGTCTGATCACCTTTTCCCTTACACAAGGGAACAATGATAGCATCCTTCCAATCCCGAGGGACCATTCCTAACTCCCAGCACAACTGGCAAATTTCAGTTAACCAGTCAATTATAGAGTCACCACCATACTTCAACATCTCTGCAGTTATGCCATCAACTCCTGGAGCTTTACCATTCTGAAGAGATTTTAGAGCTTTACACACTTCTTCTCTTGAGATCCCTCCTGTGCTTTCATCCCTCATTGTGACATCATCTGCATCTGTCTCAGAATCATTTTTGCTCTCCTGATCTAATAACTCACGGAAGTATTCGCCCCATCTGTCACTTAACTCATTGGGCTCCCATATCATTTCCCAATCTCATTCTTCACACAACTTACAACTTTGTTTCCCCTATTTTTCCTGAGTCTCATGTACTTCCAGAAGGACTTTCTATCTTTTCAAAAAGCCAGTTCATGCCTTTCCACTTTCTCTTTCCTGTCTTTTGCTTTACTGTGGCGAACCAGCTTAGCAGCTTCACACTTCTTACAGCGATATTTATCCACAGAGACTTTACCTTGCAACATCCCCAAATAGGCTTACTTCTTTTTCTTTACTGCCTCATCAATCTCACTATTCCACCAAGCATCACCTCTATTGTTACCCACTATTGTGGTGCCACAGACCTCTTTAGCAGCAGTAACAACACAGTTCTTAAAACATTCCCACTTCTTTTCTACGTCCCTCTCACAAGATTTCAGATCCTTCAGTCGTTCTCCGAGTAAGTCAGAATACCGCTGATGATCTTCAAGGAGCCTATCAACCTTTATTCTTTTTATCCTGGGTCTCTTCCTATTCCTTTTCCTCCAACCAACATTAAGTTTCACTCGTGACACTACCAAGTAATGATCAGAACCAACATCCGCTCCTTTCATCACACGGGTGTCAACAACTAAGTGTTTCAAATGCTGATCGTAAACAACAAAATCTATCACACTCTTTTGACCAAGAGTACGATTTTCCCAAGTATATGTGTGTATATACTTGTGGTTGAAAAATGTATTAGATACACACAAATCATTCTCAATGGAGAATTCAATTAATCTTTCACCATTATCATTCACACAAGGATAATTAAACTTACCCAGAACATTGTCAGAAATTGCATTCTGCACACCTACTCTAGCATTGAAATCCCCTGCTATTATGACTTTTTCTTTAGCACCAAACTGGCTCAAAACAGCTTTTAGCTCATTCCAGAAATCTTCTTTCTTATCAGAAGGTTCCGAATCACAAGGAGCATACACTACAACAATTAAAATTCTCTGAAGTTTCACTTTCAAACGGATAAAGAGAATTCTCTCACTTATGCAACTATAGTGAATTGAGTTGTTCTTCATCTTTTCACTTAAAATCACACCTACACCAGCCTGTCCACTCATATTATCCAATACTCCAGACCACACACTCACCGTGCCATTCACTTTTTCTACCCCAATTTCCTTCTTTTTGGTTTCACTTATACACAGCACATCCAGTCTATACTTATTCATCTCCTCAATCACCTCACTCATCTTGCCATTTATACCTTTAGTATTCCATACACCAATCTTACATTCACTCAGCCGAGATCGCTTCCTCATACGCCGTTTAGAAAGTCTAGGTCGATTCCGTGGTGGACCGTCTTTCTCAAGTGTGGTAGGTCCACCATATCCCACACTTGAGTCATTCTTAATATTTCTTTTTGTCTTTTTAATCAGGTAAGTACATCAGTGTGGGGGATTAGCCCACAGCTGAGGGTTCCAGTTGGTCATTCAATATAAGGATTCTGGAACAAAACCCAGTGAGTTGGGATCTTTTCGCCAATGTCACACAGAACTAGCTTGCACTTCTCCAAGATTCACAGAGGCCCTAGTTGCTGTTGTGTGTGCCATTGTTACCACGGAGCGCCCCGAGGAGGCAAACCCATTGCTCACTACGACCACCCATTCCCATTAACACTGTGCTGCAAGTCAGAGAAAACAATCAAGTATGTATCCATGGCAAAGTATTAAAAATTAAACAATATTAACAATATTTACTAAAGAATAAAGCAAAAGTAGCGACTACAGCTCAAAACAAAGTAGCAAATGATAGATAAAACACACAGATTATGAGATTTACTTAGGAATAAATGGATGTTCCTTATTAACTTCAAATTTTGAGGTAGTAACCCTACCCTTCATCAGGACTACACTATAAGTGTTGCCAACTTTGGTAAGGCCAACTTTGGACTACACTATAAGTGTTGCCAACTTTGGGTAAAACTCCAACCTTTAAAATCATTTAATGTAGTTCTTCTTCTCTCAATTTTAAGACCTTCCAGCAGTTTTCTCTTGAAGAAATGTTGTTGGTGAGTCAGAATTTCTACTGAGTCCCACAGCATTTTATGTCCAGTAGATTGAACATGTCTGTCCAGGCCATTTTGTTTGCCATGTTTTTAATAGCTGCTTTATGTTCTGCCAGCCTGGTCTTAAGCTGTCTGTCTGTCTCTCCAACATAGCTGAGACCACACTCACACTCTAAAATTTGACGTTAATAAATAACATCTATTTATTCCAAAGTAAATCCCATAATCTGTGTGTTTTATCTATCATTGATTGTCTAGGAATGGCCATGACTTCAATTATTACTAAGTTTAAGAATGCTTATGGGTCAAAAACATGGCAAGCAGTGAAGTTAATAGAAAGAAGTAGAGTAAAACAAGATCGTTGTGTTTTCCAACTGAAATTCCTAAAGAAGTGCATAGAGGTTAACTTCATTCCTCCTTCTACTTCTCTGAAACTCAACAAAAATGTAAGTACTTTCTTATCTACTAACTTTGTGAGAAAAATTGAACAACAAACTATGACTGGAGCAGTGAAAATTAAGAACAAAGCATTAGAAAAACGTGTGTGGGACACGGAACTAACATGCATTAAAATCCGGGCAGATGTCTACTAGAAAATTGGCTAACTAAGGCTGTAAAAGATAAAAACAGGAAATCTGCAGAAAAACTAAAGCTTAAAGAAGATAGATGGTTACTTTCAACAGATAATATTAGAACCTTGCCAAATAGGGTGGAGTGAAAAACACTTTTTTTTTAATTTGAAACATCACCATATGCAATAGTTGCGATTTTATTACTGAAATGACCCTCCAAAATATGGATGACATTATTTGATATCTTAGGCTACCCCAAGAACCTCGAAGTTTGAAAGTTATAGGGAAAAATGGTTTAAAAGCACCCGCTTTCTCCATTTTGTAAATATAAAAAAAACTGTGTCACCATGTTATTTAATATCACCTTTGAGTATATAAACACGGGTAAAAGTTCAGCAGACATGAGCTAATTTCTTAGGCTTCCCCAGATCCCTTAAAGTATGTAATTTTTGCCAAAAATGGCATAAGTTGCGTAAGCATTAAGTTCGACAGCAGCCTTATTGTTACCAATTTGGGCTTAACATTAACACCCACGCCCTCTCATACTTTCTGGAAACCTCTTGTTGATTTTCAAAAACATAGCTTGCTGTTTTGCGCTCTGCTTTGTTTTTGTTACCTTTTTCATCTCATCCCACCCGCTCTCTCACAGCGGAGCTCTGTTTGCGAACTCACTGAGTCATCTTATCACAGTCGCACAGGTCCGTTTGGGAGAGAGTGTTGGCGGGTTTGTGTTGTAATGATGCAACAGTTTATTTCACTCCTAGTGACGTTAATTGGATCGTACCGGCATTTCCGTGTCGTCCAACTACTTAAGATGGCTGAAACAAGAAATAAAGCTGATTGCCCTATCCTCGGGAGTTATAAGGAGATACATGAAAATGTGTTCTACGTACGAAGATGTAATGCACCATTACTACCTTGTGAGGAATACTCTTAGGCAGGAAGGTGCAAATTATGAACCTGCTGCAGCAGAAATAGCAAGTATTGTCACGGA
Source organism: Macrothele yani (assembly GCA_039090855.1). Lineage (NCBI taxonomy): Eukaryota > Metazoa > Arthropoda > Arachnida > Araneae > Macrothelidae > Macrothele > Macrothele yani. Next base: position 48,487,672 of record CM076990.1, read on the forward strand.
CAAAGTGCTAAGTATATGGAAGAAAGCATCTCTTCCAACATCTCTCCACAAATCTGTCGCAAAGCGTATTACTGCATACAACACTGAAATCCGAAAGCTGAAAAAACATGCTGCAAGAATGGATGAAACCTACCAAAAGAAGATTGAACAATTTCGTGCAGATTCGGAACGTGTCTTTGACATACGCTCATGCAAGTGCAAATGTTTTAGAACCTGCAAATGCAGCTCTGCAAAAAGGGTACCCGTGAAAGAGCGAGACTTTCTGATGGACCAGAGAACAAACAGAAGAATGATAGTAGGTGGGCTTGACGCAAAAAGCACCAGTGAACTGAAGAAGAGATCAGCTTAAAAGAGTGATAGGGAAGAGCATGTCCGTAGGAAATTACAGAAAACTGCATCACTGAAATCGGCCCTGCGAGTCGAGGACAATCCTTCAGAAGAGGATACAAATACTAATTCTGCAGGAAAACCAGACGAGCCGGATCCTAGTCATTTGTTGGCCTCGGAGAAAGACTACGATTTCCCTCCACGTCGTTTTTCGAAACCTAGGCGTCAGATGACACTGTCTGCATTTTCTAGAAAGTGCAATAGGCGAGGCATCAGCGACCGAGCGGCAGCTGATCTTGCGTCGGCGTTGCTCCATGATGTAAGTGAACCGGTTCATTCGAAAGAATGTAATGTATCTGTTATTAACCGGCATAAAGTACGACAAGAAAGGAAAAGACCCGTCAAACAATTCAAGATGAGGTAAACTTGACTTGTCGCAAGATTGTAGCTTTATTTTTGGACGAAACTCTTACGAATACACAGACAGATGATGGCAAGTGGCACAAGCAAAAAGAATGGGAGGAGCATATTACACTTGTTGAAGAACCTGGTTCAGTCTATTTGGGATATTTTGCACCAAAGAGCAAGAGTGCAAGGGACACTTTCGACAGTATCTTCAGCTTATTGAACCAGAAGGCACTTGACTTGTCGGAGTTAGTCTTTATTGGAAGTGACGGGGAAGTGACTAATACCGACACAAATGCAGGTGTAATTAGGCGCCATGCTCAATTCTCCTGTACACTGGATTATATGTCAACTTCATTTTAATGAACTGCCTTTACGCCACCTCACTGAAGCACTTGATGGAAAACATCAGGTCCAAGAGGATTTAGTGGATTGACTGGAAAGCGCCTGAAAACGTGCGCAAACCTTCCTATTGTTAATTTCCAGAAAATTGAATTTTCGCTTCAGTCTGACATTAACTATGGAGATCTTAGCTTGGATCAACTTTATTTGTGGGAAATTTGTAAGGCAGTCTCTGCAGGTGATTGCCCACAAGATTTGGCAAATCGGGATACTGGAGCACTTGCACATTCCCGTTGGCTGACCCTCGCAAATCGCATTCTGCGTTTGTATGTTGGAACTAGTGATCTAACACCACAACTTGTCTCATTAGCCACCTTCATAATGAAAGTATATACACCATCGTGGTTCATGATCAAATGTAACGGTACCTGTAAAGATGGTCCAAATTTGCAGCTTTTTATATCTAGGTTTCAGTATCTTCCAGATAATTTAAAGGATATTATAAAAAGAGTCATTCAAGACAACGCGTATTTTGCCAATGCAGAAAACTTGCTCGCTGCAATGTTGTTTGACGACAGAAGGTATGTCCGTGAGCTTGCTGTTCGACGTATCATGAAGGCCAGGAAATCTTCCGAACAAACAACTATTATTAGGAAGTTTCGGATTCCTAAGCTGAATTTCCAGAGCAATGATTACATCGACCTAATCGACTGGCAAGAGTGTAATGTGACAGAGCCTCCCATCACATGGAAATGGAAAGACGATGAGCTTCTGGAATTGCTATAGTCAGATAAATATCCAAGTTCTTGCCACGAATTTACATAAATACCCTGCCATTCTCAGGCAGTACAGAGGATGGTTAAGATTGTAACAGATTCTTCTGCTCATGTGTGCGGCCTTCTTGCAAGAGATGGATTCATCAGAGCAAAAATTTTGGATAGGAAGCTGATGCCAAGTTTTGAAAAAAAGTCTGATTTCCAAGTGAAATAAACTCACTCCTCAAGTTATGCTATTAGGTAAGGCTGGTGTCTATCATATTTACATAACATGCCCTTTTTGGAGAAATATGGCAAATCTTGAGCTCTTTGGGGAAGTCTGCTGAATTTTTACCGTGTATATACACTCAAAGGTAATATTAAATAACATGGTGACAGTATTTTTTTTTATATTTAAGAAATTTTTTTTTATATTTACAAAATGGAGAAAGCAGGGTTTTCTAAACCATTTCCCCCTATAACTTTCAAACGTCGAGGTTCTTGGGGCAGCCTAAGATATCAAATAATGTCATCCATATTTCGGGGGGGGGCATTTCAGTAATAAAATCGCAACTATTGCACATGGTGACGTTTCAAATGAAAAAAAAAAAAAGTGTTTTTCACTCCACCCTATTGCCCAATCACACTAGGGCTAATAACAATCATGTTGTAGATCTCACAGAAGAAGGTATAATTATAGACTTTAAGGATATCCTTAATAAAGGTAGTAATTACAATCTCACTACCAATAATCTAAACAAAAAAAATCTAATTGTAGAATTGGAGAGTATTTGCAATGAAGTAGAAAAAGAAGATTCTGACACAGTGTTAAATTTGAGAAATCAGTATACTACTTGTCTTACAAAATTTGTGGAAAAGAAAAATGCATTAAGAAACATCCTATGAATTTCAAGCCAGTTCACCTCAGGGCTCTAAAAGAATTCAAATCTAATACTAGAATTCTAGCTTTAAAAGCTGACAAGAGCAAATCTCTGGTTCTTCTAGAAAAAGAGAAATACTTAAAAAAAATGGAAGATGAACTTAAAAAACCTATGTATGAAGTATTAGCTGAAACCCCCCTAGATATGTCTATAAAAAACTATAATAAGCTACTAAGATCCTTAAAAAGAAACAACCAACTTCATCCCAATTACAAGAACTTCTCTAAATAACATTACAGAATACCTCAACTGTATGGAACAATTAAACTTCACAAACCAGGAGAACCTCTGAGGCTGATTGTAGATTAAAAAAATTCACCCTTCTTGAACCTATAATATTATCTCCTGGGCCATATAAAAAGTAGCTTTCCAGATCCTCCTGCCTTATTAAAAAAATTCCCAAGATCTCCTTAAGAAATTAAGTAATCTCTCAGAACTAGAACACCCTTTAATTGCAATTTAGACATCCAAGCTATGTATACTAACATAGATACTGATTGGCTGTTGGAATTCATGGCTGAGGATATGGTGGATAAAATAGTCTTTCACAACTTCAACAAGGCTGTACTGACTGGCATCTATGAAATCCCGATTTTTGTGTTGAAACACAACTTTTTCCAGTTTCAGAATCAATTCTACAAACAAATCTCAGGTTTGGCTATGGGCTCTCCAGTTGCTCCTTTCCTAGCTAATTACTATGCAGGCAAGCTGGAAGAACAGGTTTTGACGACTCCTTCTATCTTTAGTCTATATGTTAGATATATGGATGACATTATTTTCATTTTAGACAGCACTGATAACTCTCTCCCATCTGCCATTCTTAAGTGGCTCAACTCCCTAGATGAAAAATTAAAATGCACTCTTGAACTTCAGCAGAACAATCAGCTGAATTTCCTGGACTTGTCTTTAATTCTTCAAAGAGGGAGAGTCATTACGAAGGTCCACAAAAAGCCTACAAACCCTAACAAAATGTTGAACTTTCAGTTAAACCATCCAGAATACATGAAGTGGAATGTATCCTCTCAATTTGAAAAAAAGATCAAAGTTCTCGACATGTCAGACTTAGACAAGCAGACTAAAAAAAAACGAACTTAAAATCATTCTAAAGGACAATCATTACCCTGCTCTATTAGTAAAAAAAATTATGGCCAAAAATAAAAAAGCTCTGAGACCAAGTCCAGAAGTTTTGTTAACTCGAAAAATCACCTACCACAAGGGCCTTTTCCCCAAACTCCAAAGATTAGCAAACAAATTTGAATCAGGCTAACACCAGGTTTAGGAAATAAGATCAGTAACTACCTTCCTAAATTAAAGCACCAAGCAATCTTGTTAAAAGAAGGAGTGGTCTACAATATCAAGTGTGAGTGTGGTCTCAGCTATGTAGGAGAGACAGCTTAAGACCAGGCTGACAGAACATAAAGCAGCTATTAAAAACATGACAAACAAAACTGGCCTAGACAGACATGTTCAATTTACTGGACACAAAATACTGTGTGACTCAGTAGAAATTCTGACCCACCGACAACATTTCTTCAAGAAAAAACTTCTGGAAAGTCTTGAAATTGAGAGAAGAAGAGGAACTACATTAAATGATTTTAAAGGTTGGAGTTTTACCCAAGGTTGGCAACACTTACTATAGTGTAGGGTTACTACCCGAAAATTTGACGTTAATAAACAACATCCATTTATTCCTAAGTAAATCCCATAATCTGTGTGTTTTATTTATCATTGATTGTCTAGGAATGGCCATAACTTAAATTATTACTAAGCAGCAAACTTAGCCAAAAAGATCATTCCAGTAGTTCAGATGACAGGAAAAAATGTAATGCTCAAATTCTACTGTGGACTGCAATATTAGTTACATAGAACAAACATCTCAAAAACTGTAAATCAAAATTAAGGAACATTTAATAGCTACTAATAATAGATGTCAAAATAGTGAATTGGCATACAGAGGCATAACTAGAGTGGGGTAGTTCAAGAGAGGGCCCCAAAATCACTGCTTGCAATCTGATTAAAATTGGAATTGAAACTCTTACACCAATTTCTGTCTGGTATACGTAAAATTCGAATTTCTTCTTTAAGATGTTTAGAGGATGCTAGTTGCTCACATTCAAAAAATGAAGGAGCTGTTCTGTAGTCCATTCAACTAAAGGAGAACCACAGCTTTTGTTGATAAAAATGGGCACCCCAGGTTTTCTTTGGTTGGGTGGATAAGATAAGGATTTGTTTTCCTTTATTTCAGTGGATCAGATAAGGACTCATGTTCCTTTAGTTCAATGGATAAGATAAGGATAACAACAACAACAAAAATGTTTATAGCATAGTAAAATTAATTCATTTACTGATGTAAAAAGTATATATAGAATCATCAAGCTTTCTCTCTCCACTGGGAAGCTTTTTCAAGGCAATGGATAAACATAGCATAGACAAGGCAATAGATAGCACTTTATGTCTATCTACTGCCTTGAAAAAGCCTCCCACTAGAGAGGGAAAGCTTAGTGATTCTATACATACTTTTACACTAGTAAATAAAAGATTTTACCACACTATTAAGTATTTTTATTATCCATAGGCCGGAGTACTTTTAACTAGTAAAAGATAAGGATGCCATTCACATTGTTGAAGATTCTTTGGGGGCTATTTGATCATTACTGTGGCTGTCAGCCACAACTGCCAACTACATTCTGCCCATTTGCTGTGATACTGAAAGTCAGAGTTTCGAAGCAGTTGCAAAAAGCTGTACAAATGGAAACAGCATAGGAAATATATAATAGTTATATATATTACTAATTTAACAGTCACACATATAACTACTAGTTGTAAAGCCCGCTAAGATAAGAATATAACGGGTTCTAGAAATCACTTATTGTTATTCAAGCGTTTATTAACGACGTTGGAAAATATCTTTGTACATGATATTTTTTGTAAATATTTTTCGGAATCTGGGAGTAGTTTTCCTTGTTCTGGCCCATGGACTACTTTAACTGTGACATCATCAAACCGTCGAACTCTTGACAATGCAACATAAAGTTGTCCATGGCTAAGCCTGGTTCAGGAAGATAGACAGCTACTTTCTCCAGTGTTTGACCTTGAGACTTATTAATGGTCATAGCAAAGCCGAGTTTTACAGGAAATTGTCGCCGTCTTAATGTAAATGGGAGGTCTATAACAGTAGGTGTGAGGTCACTTCGCGGAATAAAAACAGCTTTACCACATGCTGAGCCTGTGAGTACTCCTGCAATGACCAAATTGGGTTTTAGTTCTTTAATTTATCAGTCTTGTTCCATTGCATAAACCTCATTGTGTATTGAGGTTTCTCAGAAGCATGATAATAGCTCCAATTTTCAACTTCAGTCTGTGAAGTGGCATTCCTGATGGAATTTGCTCATTTAAAAACTCTATAGGATAATACCATTCAGTATTTTCTTTGCCGTCAGCATCAATTGAATCAGAGCTAAAATATGGTCTATAGCAACCTCATTAGATCTTGGAGCATCATAATGCCTTTGGTCATTTCTATGATCTTGAATAATAGCCATTGATACATTAGAAGGAACAGCATTATTCATTTGAGCATCTTAGATACTCTCTTGCTCGACTTCATAAAGCATTTTACATGCTTCCACAAATGGATTATTTTCTGTCATGAATGTATTCAGTGTTTGTAACAGATCTTTATTGCCTCCACTATTTTCTTGCATTTGCACTCCTCGGGCAGCAGCCTCATCAGGATCCAATATGTATAATTGTGCATATTTCCGCTGTTGACCATTATCAGGATGCAATGCTCTTGCACGATGCTATATTGATCCATTTATTCTAAAACAATAGCGGAGGAGCCATTTGTGCTCCCATCGACGCAAATGCAAGAGAACTATTAATCAACCGTATGTTAACCAAAAAGTTTTTTGAATGTTCATGCTGATTTCATAAGTTGTTCAATTAATGGGGAAATGCGAACAGAATCCAATTTTACTTCTCCTTTTGAGCAACATTTAGAAAATTTACCATCTAAACGTCTTTCTCCGGCAAAGATTTTGACTTTACAAAATTCACAAATTGTGCTCAAGAGTGCCACATGACGTATAGCATTTGTTTGTTGTTGTGAGTTCATTAATGTACTCTGAACTTTTCGAGTGCAGCATTCATTCCTTTGTTTGGGGGTCGTATTTTGTGCCTCTGCAATATGTACATTTGTCATGTGCCGAGATTCAGCTTCAATATGTTCTGGAGTCATATTATTAGTATGATGATCACGCAAACGTCGAATTTCAGAATTTCTTTCAACTACACTGCATGATTTTCTGGCATGTTCGGCATTCCGGAAGTTGACATCTTGTCTTTCGACTGCAGGGCGTTGTTCGTGCCTTGCTCGATCGTAATAGGCTTTTTTTTTATTATTGGGGGTTTAACGACCACCATGGGCAACTCAATGGGCTACAAGCAGTCGCCCGTACCTAATTTAGGGCCTCTGGTTCCAGGGAAGGGAGAAACCTGGTGCTGTAAGACAAACACAACATTCATGCCTCACCGGGATTCGAACCCGGACCCAGCTCAGACAAATGAGCAGAAGCCATCGCTTAGACCAGTGTTTCGCAACCTTTTTCTACTCGTGGCACACCATAAATAATTCATGACTCAGCACAGCACACCAAAATGTTAATCCCCTCAAAAACATATCATATGACAATGTTAATATAAATACGTAATGTAATCAACCTATTATTATTAGGATGGAACACTCCATACAAGGAACTTGTCCATCTTGAAAAAGTAAAATAGTTTAATAGTAATAGAAAATAACAAGACTGACTACCAACCACAATTTTTGGACTACTTCAGAGCACAGCTGTGATAGAACTGAAATAATTGTAAGACGCGGGACCTATACTCTTCAAAAGGAAGAACGGACACATATACCGACTTATTTAAAATAAAGTCTAACAATGGGTGGGTGCATCGGTACAAGAAAAAAGTAATAAATTTGAAGTAGCACTAACAAACAGGGACAAATACCAAAACAACGTAATAAAATAATAAAATACAGGAAAAGTTTTGCTAATCCCCGCACTTTTAGGGAAAAGCGTACACAGAACATGCGACAAGTGTAACAAAAAAGCCGCACAGCTTGGTGTTAGAGGCGAAAAAGTACACAGAACATGCGGCAAGTGTAACAAAGAAGCCACATACATAGCGCAGCAGTAGAGGCGAGAAATACAAATATATCAATAAGCAAAACTACGATATAACAACAACTGTGGGTAAATAATTTACATTTAATTTCTTAGAATACATAAAAATTTGCAGCATGTAATAAAGAATAAACAAGCATCATCTTATTTAATCAGTGCAGTGGCAGAGAATGAAATACAAGCATATGGAACACAGTAACTGGGATAAAATTAAAAAAATAAAACTTAACAATTAATTTCTTACAATAGGATAATAGGTAAAAGTTCGTGTCACAGCTTTCACCTTGTAGGGGTATACTGGTGTGCCTTGGCACACCATTTGCGTAACACTGGCTTAGACCACTAAGCCACCGGGCCAGCAAATAGGCTTTGCAGCGTTTATCTTCAATCTCTTCATCTAATGAAGGAGGTAAATTTCTTTTTTGACGCGGCATAGCCGAGGTTTAAAACAACAGTCAAGTTTGCGAAGGACACTAACGTTCGCCCTTGCCTTACTGAAATAAAAGTGATCCACGTCGTCGCAAGTACGTATTAAAATTAATAAATTTGTAAGTATTAACGACTATTAAATATTTTTAGGAGGAAAATACATGAAAAAAATAATATTTTTGTATGTTTAAATATGTAATAAATAAACATCTTACAGCCTAGAACTGTATTCTTCCACTTCCACCACACTAAAAAAAACCTCTTAACTTTGAACGAAAGAAAAAGATGTAAGCAAAACGTTAAACAGGAATAGTTATGGATAACACAGTGTGAGCACCGGAATATAAATGTTCATCTTTTTCTGGTAAACAGCATAATAAAGCATATCAAGAGTATGTAAAATAGAACCAAAATTCCTGACTTAGTTTTTCTATTTTTAAAGAGTTGACCCTGTGACATAACACATCTCTGATGTCATGTGAGAATGATTTGGATGAGATGGTGTCACACCAGCAGCTGTGTTCTTTGTTGCTATGACAACAAAACAAAATAATATACGCGTGAACTGTGCGCATGTAGGGGATGACATCATCTGCACGAAAACACAAAATGCTAATCGTGATGTCACAAACATTTGTTTTTCAGTTGTTGCTATGACGACTTAAAAAGTGATCCACATCGTCTGCAACTTAGCCTTTTATATATTACGATTACATTAAATTAATAACATATAAGCTAGTTACAACACTGAATGTAATGTAAGTATAAATGGCACTGTGATTGACCAGGTGAATGAGTTTGTGTATTTAGGAAGCATATTTGACAGAGAGAACAAATTGGATGGTGAAATCAGTAGGTGAGTGAATTCTTCTTTGAAAGTCATAGCTGCTCTGGGAGGTTTTCATAGGAATGATGGATTCTCTAGAGAGTCCCACATGGCTGTGTATGAAACTGTAATTGTTCCTACTCTGACGTATGGCAGTGAAACCTGGGTACTGCAGAGGAAACATAAAAGTCGTTTGTAAGCTGGAGAAATGCGTTACTTACGTGGGGTTTGTGGCAAGACACGATCTGATTGTGTGAGGACTGAAGATGTGTTGCAGTTGTGTGATGTGAAGCAAAATGTTGTTAGCAAGGTGGAGACCAATATGCTTCGGTGGTTTGGCCATGTTGAAAGAATGAGTGATGAGATGCTTACTAAGATAATCTTTTTAGCCCAAGTGGCAGGCAGGAAAGGCAGAGGAAGGCCAAGGAAGACATGGGTGGATCAGATTCAGGAGTGCCTGCATGAGAAAAAGATTATGAGTATGAAGTATAACAGATCTTGTGTCCAGCATGTAATGGATATCAGTGAAACACGAGTTGTATGTCAAGATCGCTGTAAATGGCGAAGTTTGATACGACAACAGTAAGTAAAAATATCTGGTAGTTTGTATTTCTTTTTGGAGCTAACCTCTGAATCTCAGAGGACAGCTTAGTGATATGTATGTATAGTTATAAAGAATTAATTATGCATACATGTATGTACAGTATATTTATACATTAGTGCACACACACACACACACACACACACACATATATATATATACTATGCATCAGATGGCAGCCTAGTCTGGTCCTCCGGGGATTCTTAGCACCCTCTGCCTTCATGTCGCACTGGCCGCTGCCTTGGCCAGGTACATTCCAGCTGCCGGAGACTGAGGGCCAAGATTTAAGTTGTGGAGTCCTTTTGGAGGGGTTTGGCCATAACTCACCACGCTGGCCAAGCAGGTTGGTGAGTATGGGATAGCATTTCCTCTAATCCCGATGGTATAGTTATACCGCTATTGGCGGTCGTCAGAGCCCCTTTAGTGGGAACAGGATGTACCACGAGAAGGCGGGGTTGACATTTGTCAAGGAGAGGCTGTGATGTTACGCATAACCTGACCTTACATCCCTGATGCTGACCTTGGCTACGTATAACAGACGCTCCCCATCTTCTGATTCAAGGCTTCTTGAATTGGAAGAGGAACTACAAAGGATCAAGTGGGACATTGTCGGGCTAAGTGAGGTAAGGAGAAAAGGAGAAGATCTCATTGAACTGAAAAGTGGACATCTCTTCTACTATCGTGAAACTGATACTGGCAGAACTAGTGGTGTTGGATTTATAATAAACAAGAAACTGAAGGATAAAGTTGTAGAAGTTGAAAGTTCCTCTGACAGAGCTGCACGACTCATTATCCAACTCTCGAGAAGATACCAGGCTCAAATTATTCAAACTTATGCACCCACCACAAGTCATCCTGAAGAAGAAATTGAAGAATTTTATGAGGAAATTCGTGATCTAAATAATAAAGGTAAGCAACACTTAAAGATAATTATGAGAGATTTCAATGCAAAAATAGGGCAACAGCAACAGAATGAAACTTCAGTAGGTAAATTCGGTCACGGCAACAGAAACAAGTGTGGAAATACTCTCATAGAGTTTGCAGAGGCAGAAGGGTTTTTCATCTTGAACTCCTTTTTCAAGAAAAAGCCACACAGGAAATGGACATGGAGACATCCAAATGGGACGACAAGTGAAATTGATTTTATTATGTGTAACAAAAAATTCGTCATAGAAGACTGCAGTGTGCTAAACAAGTTCAACACAGGTAGTGACCATAGATTGGTGAGATGTAAGATGCACTTCAACACTAAACTTGAACATGGCAAGCTCATAAGACAAACAAAATGTATTGACATAACCAACCTTAAAAAACATTATAATACCTTCAAGTTGGAACTGAAGAACAGATTCTCTGCTTTAGAAGGCCTAACATCGGAATAAGTGGATATTTCTGAAGTTAACAGAAAAGTAACCAAAGCTCTTATGGAAACAGCAAAAAATTAGCTGGGTCTAAGAACAAGTTGCATGTGGACAAATTATCAGGAAAAACCAAAATGTTGATGCAAAAAAGAAGACAGATGAGGACAACTAAAGAAGATGTGATTTCCAAAGTGGAATATATAGAGCTATGCAAGACAGTACGAAAAAGTATCACTGAAGACATAAGGAAATTCAACTGTGAACTAGTAAAAAAAGCAATTGAAAACAACCAAAGCCTAAAGATAGCAAAGGGACATCTCAGTAAGAGGAGAAAACAGATTATGGCACTGAGAAAAGAAGATGGTTCTGTAACAAGAAATAGAGGCGAAATTTTGACAAGAGTGAAATAATTCTACTCCAAATTATATGAAAATGATGATACATGTACTACAAACATCATGAAAGGTACCAGTACCAGAGTTCCTCCAGTCCTTCCAGCAGAAGTTGCACATGCAATCAAGAACATGAAGCGGGGAAAAGCTCCAGGAGAAGATGGAATTACTGTAGACATCATACAAGAAGCAAGTGGAGAAATCGAAACAGTACTCGCCCAAGTTTTCACTTGATGCCTTAATGAAGGGAAGATTCCTGAGGATTGGAACAACGCTACAATGATCTTGCTACATAAAAAAGGTGGCATTGAGGATCTCAGGAACTACAGACCTATCAGCCTCCTATCAGTGGTTTATAAAATCTTCACTAAAGTTCTTTCACACTGCTTGAAGGTGACACTGGACATGGCTCAACTAAGAGAACAAGCTGGATTCAGGAGTGGCTACAGCACAATACATCATATCCATATACTGAGAGAACTAATTGAAAGGGCGAGGGAATATGAACTTCCATTGTGCATGGCTTTTATCGATTATGAAAAAGCCTTTGATTCGGTGAAACCATCAGCAGTTACACAATGGCTCTGAAATCCTGCGGTATTGAAGATGCGTACATTAATATTATTAATAACATCTATGAAAATGCAAGTGCAAAGATTCTGCAATTTGAAAATACAAAACACATAAAAATTGGAAAAGGAGTGAGACAAGGTGACACCATATCTCCGAAGCTCTTTAATGCCACATTGGAAAATGTCTTTCAATCACTGAACTGGGAAAACAAAGGGATAAAGATTAATGGAGATTATCTAACCAACCTTCGTTTTGCTGATGACATAGTCATTTTTGCAATTACCCCATCAGAGCTGCAGAGTATGATCCAGGATCTTGCTGACAAGAGTAAAGAAGTGGGATTAAAAACGAACTTTCAGAAGACAAAAGTGATGTTCAATGCTTTTACAAGAAATGAAGATTTATCGATTGATGGAGAAAAGCTGGAGATAACAGACATGTACGTTTACCTTGGACAGCAGATATCAAGTGAGGGTCACATTGAAGAAATTAATCGGCATGCAAAACTTGCCTGGAGAGCTTTTGGAAGAAACAGCATAATTTTCAAGAGCAATATGCCATTATGTCTTAAAAGAAAAGTGTTTGATCAATGCATCCTTCCAGTGCTTACGTATGGTGCAGAGACGTGGACCTTAACTAAAAGAGACATACAAAGGCTGCAGACAACTCAAAGCAGCATGGAGAGGAGCATGCTTGGTGTAACCAGGAGAGATAAGAAGAGGAACACGTGGATCCGAAAAATGACAAGAGTGGAAGACATCATGATCAGAGTAAAATCCCTGAAATGGCAATGGGCTGGACATACTGCCAGAAGAACAGACCATCGATGAACAGCCGAAATTTTAGATTGGATTCCAAGGGACAGGAAAAGACCCAGAAGAAGACCACATGGAAGATGAGTGGATGAAATTCGAAAGTATGTGGGAGTGACATGGAGGAAACTGGCACAAGACAGACCGTTGTGGAGGAAACTTGGGGAGACCTTCGTCCAGCAGTGGATTAATAATGGTTGACAATGATGATGATGATATATATATATATATATATATATATATATATATATATATATATATATATATATATATATATATATATATATATATATATATATATGATCAGAGTTAAATCCCTGAAATGGCAATGGGCTGGACATACTGCCAGAAGGACAGATCATCGATGGACAGCCGAAATTTTAGATTGGATTCCAAGGGACAGGAAAAGACCCAGAAGACGACCACATGGGAGATGGGTGGATGAAATTCGAAAGTATGCAGGGGTGACATGGAGGAGACTGGCACAAGACAGACCGTTGTGGAGGAAACTTGGGGAGACCTTTGTCCAGCAGTGGATTGATAATGGTTGACAATGATGATGATGATGATATATATATATGGAGGTGGATTACAACCATGCACTTCTCAGGCATGGTAAGTCGTTTTTATGTTTTGTTTGTTCATTATTTTAATTTATTTTTTCTTGGAATGAATTTTTTTGGGCTGTTTGACAGTCTTTGAAAGTTGGTTGTTCGCTTTGGCCTTGCCTAAAGCTTCTTGCGAAACTTTGGTAAGCATTTTGTGTTCCTTTGTAGGTTTTACAAAAGTTCATTTTTAGTGGTTCTGAGTCTTCCTGTGGGCATAATGATTAATACAATATTTTGTAAATATTTTAACTTGTAACAGCAAAGCACCCACCACCTCACATGTAATCTCATCTTTTAATTGTTTGTAGGTTGTTTTTATTTTATTTTTTTAGGAAATAGTGAATTTTCATTTATTATAAATGTGCACTAAACTTAACTTTTTAATGTTTTCTTGTGTGTCTAGGGTATTAATTTGCTTCTCTGTGACTTGCAACCTAGCACTTTGGTATTAAACTTTATTTTTTAAAACATTTTTTGCTGTGGGTTTCCGAGACATGCAACTCGGTTATTTGGGTTCACTCTCGGGATTTGCAGCTGTAAATTGCTCCTTGAGCACCTTTTTGCTTCCTTTTTCCTAAATTTGTTGCTTTGTTTCTACTTTTTTCAAAGTTATAATGTTGCTATTTTTGTTTTAATTTTTTTTCCGATGTTTCCTACTTTTCTTTTTATCTGGCAGGATAAAGGTTTCATTTTCTATGACAAGCTTAAAGATATCCTTTCTATACCTTTTCTTGGTATTTAATACTAATTTCTTCCCTGGTTTTGCTTTTTGGGGTGCTCGGCTCCCTTTCTTTTTATTTTAAGTGTGATTATCTTGGTTGTTGTGTGGTCGGGCAATGTGTTTTGGTTTGCTGGGTTGGGTGTTTTTTAGAAATCCCTTTTAATTTGACAATTTTATCCCTAAATTTAATCTGTCCTTACAGCAAACTAAAATAGCAGAAACCCACAATTCTCTGGTCTCAGTAGATTAATGGGTGATTTTCTTAATGCTTGCTCTTGACGAAGTCAACAGAGAATCAGTCATTAATATGCTTCCCTGCATTCTTTTGTTTGTTATTTTCCCATCATTTGAATCTCGCCTGCTTCAGGTGGTTGGAAATTGGTGATTGTTGTTCTTCTGCTCGTATCCAGATTTTTTTGTTTAATTTTTTCTTTCCTTCAAAATTTGCTCATTGGTTTCACATTTCCATTCTATTTGTTCCTTCCTCTATGCAGCCTCTGGCACTTTGGAATTTCCAATTTGTTCTTGGTTTTTGCTTATTTTCCTTTGTATGATTTTACTATGTATATATATACACTGCTGGCCACCCAAAATGCAACACCAAGAAGGAAGTATCCGATTGGCCCGAAATTCGCAGCATTCGTCACTCGCGAGAGGACATGTAAACGATTAGCATTGCAGGGCATATGCAAATCATGTGCACCCGGCACGCCACCGAGAAGCACTATAAGAAGGGTGCACAGAAGGTGGGGTGTAAGTAGTGGAAGTGTGTTGTGCTGCCAGACCTGCGCGTGGGAAGCTTTTTGATGCCTCGTCGCAGAATACGGCATTCATCCCAGCACGTTTCGGAGTTCGACAGAGGACGAATAGTGGCTTATCGCAACAGCAGTTTATCGTACCGAGACATTGGCGCCCGTGTGGGATGACATCCAGCCACAGTGAGGTGATTATGGATTCGGTGGGTGCAGGAGGGACGGACGGACCGACATGAGCGATTTCCGCAGCCGCTGCTCACAACTGAACAAAAGGACCGGCATGTTGTGCGGCAGGCATTGATAGCTCGCACCGCCACATCACGAACGTTAGCGTAGGAATTAAAGTGTGTTACGCAACGACCTGTGTCAGCACATACCATTCGACGTCGTTTGCAGGAGCGGGGACTTGTTGCACGGCGGCCATTGCTCCGATTACCATTGACATTACACCACCTGCGAGTGCGGCGGCAGTGGGCCATTGAACGCTGCACTTGGACTACGGAATGGCACGACATTGTCTTTTTCGACGAATCCCGCTTCTGCCTGCAACACCACAATGGTCGGATCCACGTGTGGCGGCACCGCGTCGAGAAACTGTATGACGCCTGCATTATTCATCGCCATACCGGTCCGTCACCTGGCATTATGGTTTGGGGCCCAATTGGATATGAGACCCACACCCCTCTGGTATGCATCGCTGGTACACTCAACAGCCACCACTACATCTCCAACGTTTTGGAGCCTGTAGTCCTCCCTTACCTGCAGGACCTGCCAGTGGCCACGTTTCAACAGGACAACGCGCGCCCACACGTGGCACACATCGTGCAACAATTCTTCACGACCCACCAGGTGTCACTGCTGCCGTGGCCTGCCTGTTCTCTCGATATGTCACCCATCGAACATGTCTGGTCACTGATCGGCAAACGAGTGGCCTGGCAAGCACCACCCGCGGCTACGCCTCATGAACTGTGGCAACGTGTGGAAGCAGCCTGAACAGACATACCCCAAGCCCACATCCAAAGCCTCTTTCGTTCGCTGCCGCAGCGTGTAGCGGCCGTTATTGACAGTCAAAGGGCCACACGAACTATGGATGTCTGCGTGTTCTGCAAGTCGCACGGGCCTGTAAGCTCAATCGTTTCATCTTTGTATCTGTTGCTATGTGTCCAGTAAATCTGGCTTTGCTATCTCGTGTCCTTCTTGGTGTTGCATTTTGGGTGGCCAGCAGTGTATATGTAAAAGATAGGAAGACATATCGGGGTGCAATATTTTGTGGTTTGCCCAGGGTGCAGAACTACCTACTTAAGCCTCTGCTGGCAAACCACATAGAATTATGAAAATGTGAACTTTGGTGACATAAAATTAAAATATTGGATTATAAACCACACACACACACACACACGCACACACACGACTGATTACCAAAAGTTACTACATCTAGAAAAATTGCTTCATTTATGAACCCACAAAATATATATTAAGATTTTAATTTAAGAACTGGCCATAATAAAGGTGGAACCTGGCAACAAAATTCTGTGTAAACTAAGTCTTGGATACTCAGTTTCTCATCATTGAGAACAGCCCATGACAAAGATCTAGAGGCCACAAAAGTCTCATAATACAAACAATCTCAGAATATATGAAGAATATTTGGAAGCTTGTTAAATTATATATAAATTACCTGAATTTGATAACCTGGCCATGGCCAGTCTTGATGTAGAGTTATTGAATATTAACATAAACTTCAATAACTTCTTTAATTTGTAAATTAAAAAAATACAGTGTTATTATTTAAGACATTGTTATATGGTTATCATGGTAAATGTGGAAAATCTACGTATATAATAAAACAGCTGAAAAAATTAATACACATTTACGAAGCAACATCTTGTACAATGGTTGATGCACACACTTTGTAGTTATTCAGTGAACTTGCCATTGGTGGTGATGACGGCCTTGATCCTTGAGTGGAGTCCTTCACAGGCCTTGGTGACTTAGGCTCTTTGTTCCGGACAACCACATCTATATGAAATGAGTCATGACATTGGCAATGACATGCCTGATGAAGTCAATGGCGTTATAGGGATGCTTGTTGGTTTCTCTTTCAACTATGCCCCACATATAGTAATCCAAGGGACTGAAGTTGGGGATGCTTGAGAAGCCAAACGTCTGGGGACCAGTGGTACAGCACATTCTCTTCAAGCAATTTCTGAGTTGCTTTGCCCTTGTGGGCTGGGGTACAGTCCTGTTGGAAGTTAAAAGGCCTCTCGTCAGCAATGGCGTCCACCAGCAGCTTCATTATATCTCTCAGCACTTTAATACAGTATGGGACCCCAAATCCAGAAAGCTTGGGACCAAACGATTTCTGGATTTTGGGTCCTCATGCAGCAGAGCAATTGAATTAGAGATACTTGTCTAGTAACTTGTAGCACCACCTTTCGCCCTGATGACGGCGGTGATTCGTCTTGGCATGGACTCGACAAGACACCGGAAACGTTGGGAAGCCATACGGATCCACGACCCCTAAACAAGCTCCCACAGTTCACGAAGATTTGATGGAGGGAGGGGGGGGGGTCAGAGCCTCGAACATCTCTCTCGATGGCATCCCAGATGTGCTCAATGGGATTGAGGTCAGGTGACCTAGCTGGCCAAGGAAGCGAGGTCACGTCGGTGGAGTGTTCATCCAACCATTCGAATACAATTTGGGAGCTGCATTGTCTTGTTGCAGGATGAGGTCCCCAGTGAGATGTTGAAGATGCACAAAGGGGAGCAAATGGTTATGCAGGATATCCCAGTAATGTTGACCTGTGAGGGACGATGCCACACGTACCAGGGGTCCCATTTCAGTCCACGTAAACAGTCCCCAGGTGAGAATGCCACCCCCACCAGCTTGAAGAGTACCCTGCTGGCAAGAAGGATCCATCGCTTCATGTGGTTTGCACTGTACTCGTATCCTACCATCCGCATGTACCAACGTGAATCTCAACTCATCAGTCCAGGCAACATTTTCCCACATGTCTAGGGTCCAGTGGCGATGTTCCTGCACCCATGCTAATCTTTGCACCCTGTGATGTGTAGTCAGCAGCGGTACCCTTGCGGGACGATGGCTTCTGTACCCCTCTGGATGGTGTGGCTGCTTACACATTTTTGTGCACCAGCATTAAATTGCTGAGTGATTTCTTTCCCTGTGGCCCGTTTATCCGCTGTTACAATGCAAGCTAGCCGACGATGACCCCGCTCATCCACACGCTGTTGTCCACGGCAGTTGGCCCTTGCAGGGATGGTTTTACCGGATTCGATGTACTCACCGTGCACCGTGACACAGTGGCTCGTGAAAATCCCAGTGCCTGCCTGACTTCCGAGATGGAGTGACCCATTCGTCCGGCCCCGACAATTTGCCCACGATCAAATGCGCTTAGATCCTTCGTCTTACCCATACTGCGTGCGACTCTTACTGATTCTCGTTGCATCACTCCTTTTATATTGTCGGATCGCTGCATACGTCATGTCGTTTTCGTTTACAGGGCTGCCCACAGTGCCACATTTGCATAACGCCAGCTGTCTCTAATTTAATTGCTCTTCAGTGTATGTATACGCTGTAGTTGTTGCCCTTTATGGCATGTGTGAAAAATTGAATAAAAAGTCAAGGTTAAAACAATCATTAAGATACTAAACACTCTAAGAAGCTAACCAGTCATTGCCAGCATTCAAAAAAAAAAGAAAAGTTGCAAGTGATAACAAACAGGACTTATTGTTTTCCCTGCTCAGGGACCAAGTTCACTGGGGATGCTTGTGGGAGGGGGGGGAGCTATGTATGTATGTTACTGTAATATGATTCGAGGCATCTTAATGGTGAAAGGAAGAACAAGTTGGACAGGAGAAAACAGGAAGAGATTTTGCAGTGTGGTACCCCTTCCCCCCAGCAGAGGCAGGGAATTTAAGAAAGATAGGCAGATAACACAGCAGGGTCCCTCCTTTGCCCTCTCTGAGATGGATCCAGTCTTGGCTGCTCACTACAAAAAGACACACAGGCTAAAAGTGGGAGGGGTTCTTCCCTTTTAAGCTAATTTTCTTCCTTTCAAATAAACAGGATGGTTTACTGAGTTCTTTCAGAGCTCGAAGCTAGGAGGACTTTTAACACTGTCACCAGTCTTCAGAAAGAATGCATAAAACCCTTGATAACCTCCCATATTAAGGGAACGTCAGGAGATGCGTAACATCACAGCCTCTCCTTGACAAATGTCAACCCCGCCTTCTCGTGGTGCATCCTGTTCCCACTAAAGGGGCTCTGACGACCGCAAATAGCGGTATAACTATACCATCGGGATCAGAGGAAATGCTATCCCACACTCACCAACCCGCTTGGCCAGCGTGGTGAGTTGTAATGGCCAAACACCTCCAAAATGACTCTACAACTTAAATCCTGGCCCTCAGTCTCCGGCAGCTGGAATGTACCTGGCCAAGGCAGCGGCCAGTGCGACATGAAGGCAGAGGGGTGCTAAGAATCCCGGAGGACCGGACTAGGCTGCCATTTGATGCTGACCTTGGCTACCTATAACGGACGCTCCCTATCTTCTGATCAAGGCTTCTTGAATTGGAAGAGGAACTACAAAGGATCAAGTGGGACATCGTCGGGCTGAGTGAGGTAAGGAGAAAAGGAGAAGATCTCATTGAACTGAAAAGTGGACATCTCTTCTATTATCGTGGGACAGATACTGGCAGAACTAGTGGTGTTGGATTTATAATAAACAAGAAACTGAAGGATAAAGTGGTAGAAGTTGAAAGTTCCTCTGACAGAGCTGCACGACTCGTTATCCAACTATCGAGAAGATACCAGGCTCAGATTATTCAAACTTATGCACCCACCACAAGTCATCCTGAAGAACAAATTGAAGAATTTTATGAGGAAATTCGTCATCTAAATAATAAAGGTAAGCAGCACTTGAAGATAATTATGGGAGATTTCAATGCAAAAATAGGGCACCGGCAACAGAATGAAACTTCAGTAGGTAAATTCGGTCACGGCAACAGAAACCAGCGTGGAAATACTCTCGTTGAGTTTGCAGAGGCAGAAGGATTTTTCATCTTGAATTCCTTTTTCAAGAAAAAGCCACACAGGAAATGGACATGGAGACATCCAATTGGGACGACAAGTGAAATTGATTTTATTATGTGTAACAAAAAAATTCGTCATCGAAGACTGCAGTGTGCTAAACAAGTTCAACACAGGTAGTGACCATAGATTGGTGAGATGTAAGATGCACCTCAACACTAAACTGGAGCATTAGCAAGCTCATAAGACAAACAAAATGTATTGACATAACCAACCTTAAAAAACACCATAATACTTTCAAGTTGGAACTGAAGAACAGATTCTCTGCTTTAGAAGGCCTAACATCGGAAGAAGTGGATATTTCTGAAGTTAACAGAAAAGTAACCAAAGCTCTTATGGAAACAGCAACAAAATTAGCTGGGTCTAAGAACAAGTTGCATGTAAACAAATTATCAGGAAAAACCAAAATGTTGATGCAAAAAAAGAAGAGAGATGAGGACAACTAAAGAAGATGTGACTTCCAAAGTGGAATATATAGAGCTATGCAAGACAGTAAGAAAAAGTATCACTGAAGACGTAAGAAAATTCAACTGTGAACTAGTAAGGAAAGCAATTGAAAACAACCAAAGCCTAAAGATAGCAAAGGGACATCTCAGTAAGGGAAGAAAACAGATTATGGCTCTGAGAAAAGAAGATGGTTCTATAACAAGAAATAGAGGCGAAATTTTGACAAGAGTGAAAGATTTCTACTCCAAACTATATGAAAGGGATGATACATGTACTCCAGACATCATGAAAGGTACCAGAGTTCTTCCAGTCCTCCCAGCAGAAGTTGCTCATGCAATCAAGAACATGAAGCGGGGAAAGCTCCAGGAGAAGATGGAATTACTATAGACATCATACAAGAAGCAAGTGGAGAAATTGAAACAGTACTCGCCCAAATTTTCACTCGATGCCTTAATGAAGGGAAGATTCCTGAGGATTGGAACAATGCTACAATGATCCTGCTACATAAAAAGGTGACATTGAGGATCTCAGGAACTACAGACCTATCAGCCTCCTATCAGTGGTTTATAAAATCTTCACTAAAGTTCTTTCACACCGCTTGAAGGTAACACTGGACATGGCTCAACCGAGAGAACAAGCTGGATTCAGGAGTGGCTACAGCACAATAGATCATATCCACGTACTGAGAGAACTAATTGAAAGAGCGAGGGAATATGAACTTCCATTGTGCATGGCTTTATCGATTATGAAAAAGCCTTTGATTCGGTGAAACCATCAGCAGTTACCACAGCTCTGAAATCCTGCGGTATTGAAGATGCATACATTAATATTATTAATAACATCTATGAAAATGCAAGTGCAAAGATTCGGCTGTTTGAAAATACAACACACATAAAAATTGGAAAGGGAGTGAGACAAGGTGACACCATATCTCCGAAGCTCTTTAATGCCACATTGGAAAATGTCTTTCAATCACTGAACTGGGAAAACAAAGGGATAAAGATTAATGGAGATTATCTAACCCACCTTCGTTTTGCTGATGACGTAGTCATTTTTGCAACTACCCCATCAGAGCTGCAGAGTATGATCCAGGAACTTGCTGACAAGAGTAAAGAAGTGGGATTAAAAATGAACTTTCAGAAGACAAAAGTGATGTTCAATGCTTTTACAAGAAATGAAGATTTATCGATTGATGGAGAAAAACTGGAGATAACAGATACGTATGTTTATCTTGGACAGCAGATATCAAGTGAGGGTCACATTGACGAAGAAATTAATCGGCGTACAAAACTTGCCTGGAGAGCTTTTGGAAGAAACAGCATAATTTTCAAGAGCAATATGCCGTTATGTCTTAAAAGAAAAGTGTTTGATCAATGCATCCTTCCAGTGCTTACGTATGGTGCAGAGACGTGGACCTTAACTAAAAGAGACATACAAAGGCTGCAGACAACTCAAAGAAGCATGGAGAGGTGCATGCTTGGTATAACCAGGAGAGATAAGAAGAGGAACTCGTGGATCCGAAAAATGACGAGAGTGGAAGACATCATGATCAGAGTTAAATCCCTGAAATGGCAATGGGCTGGACATACTGCCAGAAGGACAGACCATAGATGGACAGCCGAAATTTTAGATTGGATTCCAAGGGACAGGAAAAGACCCAGAAAAAGACCACATGGGAGATGGGTGGATGAAATTCGTAAATATGCGGGAGTGACATGGAGGAGACTGGCACAAGACAGACCGTTGTGGAGGAAACTTGGGGAGACCTTCGTCCAGCAGTGGATTGATAATGGTTGACAATGATGATGATGATGATATACCTTATTTACACAAGCTTGCTTTAAAGCATTTCACTATAGGTATTCCAATGTCAAGGTAATCTGAGATTTGTGGTTTGCATGTGAACAGACTTAGGATGAATCTTTTTTTTTTTTTTTTTTTTTTTTTTACTTCTGGTCTCCTTCTTTTTTTGTTTGTTGTTGTTGTTTTATTAAAACAGTGAATATAAATAAACAAAAACACTAAAAACCATAAAATATGTGTCTAAAAATGCAGTATTCAAAATTTTCTCGGAAAAAAAAATCGGCAAAAAAATTCGATTATTATCATTTTTTTTTAAAATTCCGTTTGAAAAAAAATTCCGGATTGCGGGTCCGGTACTGTATACACATCTACATTGACCCTTAAACCCTTCTTAAAAAAGTGAGAGGACATGACATCTCCCTCGCTGGAGATGATCCAGGGGATCAGGACGGCGGCAGGAAATTTTGTGTGCATGACCCTGGGCATGTCATCAGTGTTCTTACACACACCTGTCATTCCTTCTATTGACATTCTGGCACTGATGGTTCTTCTTGTCTGAGAAAAATCTCAGCAAGTTGTTCTTCTCAGGGGACTTGACTTGTTGAGCAGATTCTTTGCCTTCGTCAAATGACTTTCTTGCATGACCTGGTCCATGAACTGGCCTTTCTTAAGAATGTAGCAGCTGTTGTGGAGGTCCGCGTGGATGATACTGTGGATGGCACCATAAGCAACACCCATCTCCTTGGATGAGGTGTTCATTGATTTTCTGGGATCGCTGTCCACCATCCTTTGCACTTTGGTGACAAACTCAAGTATTCTGATGGTGTCGGAGTGGCGGTCATGCTTTTTACGCTTGCAGGGATGTTGTTGGGGTCCTCTGCATTGTTGACCTTGTTTTTGTAGACAAAGACAGTTTGTGAAACTTGGCAATTTCTTTTTGGGGTTCTCCCGGCGCTGAGAGCTGACAGCACAGATGCTCTTTTAATTTCTTTTGCAACGGTGATGTTCATGACAACGTTATCAATGATTTACCTGGAAAAACAGTAAACTTAGCTTTCAAATGATGGTTTCTTAACTTTTTCAGGTTAAACAGTCTTTAAGAGGTAAGTATCTAAAATCATTCTACATTTACCATGATAACACTGTATTAAGTCATGATTAACTTTACAGCTAACTGTGAGTTACTTGAGTTACTCACGGTCTGATTTGGTCATAAGTGCTGCATTTTTCAGCACATAATCCATGGATTATCTGTTCCTAAAAGTTTAAATTCTAGCTACTGCAGATTATACAATGGTAACAATGGCACACACAACAGCAACTAGTGCCTCTGTGAATTTTGGAGAGGTGCAAGCTAGTTCTGTGTGACATTGGCGAAAAGACCCCAACTCACTGGGTTTTGTTCCAGAATCCTTAGGTTTAATGTCCAACTGGAACCCTCAGCTGTGGGTTAATCCCCCCACTGATGTACTTACCTGATTAAAAAGACAAAAAGAAATATTAAGAATGACTCAAGTGTGGGATATGGTGGACCTACCACACTTGAGAAGGACGGTCCACCATGGAATCGACCTGGACTTTCTAAACGGCGTATGAGAAAGAGATCTCGGCTGAGTGAATGTAAGATTGGTGTATGGAATACTAGAGGTATAAATGGCAAGATGAGTGAGGTGATTGAGGAGATGAATAAGTATAGACTGGATGTGCTGTGTGTAAGTGAAACCAAAAAGAAGGAAATTGGGGTAGAAAAAGTGAATGGCACGGTGAGTGTGTGGTCTGGAGTATTGGATAATATGAGAGGACAGGC
This sequence comes from Macrothele yani, assembly GCA_039090855.1. Classification (NCBI taxonomy): domain Eukaryota; kingdom Metazoa; phylum Arthropoda; class Arachnida; order Araneae; family Macrothelidae; genus Macrothele; species Macrothele yani. The sequence goes on from CM076990.1 coordinate 48,511,882, forward strand.
TGGTCTAGGTGTGATTTTAAGTGAAAAGATGAAGAACAACTTGATTCACTATAGTTGTGTAAGTGAGAGAATTCTCTGGATTCGTTTGAAAGTGAAACTTCAGAGAATTGTAATTGTTTGCTCCTTGTGACTTGGAACCTTCTGATAAGAAGGAAGATTTCTGGAATGAGCTAAAAGCTGTTTTGAGCCAGTTTGGTGCTAAAGAAAAAGTTATAATAGCAGGGGATTTCAATGCTAGAGTAGGTGTGCAGAATGCAATTTCTGACAATGTTCTGGGTAAGTTTAATGATCCTTGTGTGAATGATAATGGTGAAAGATTAATTGAATTCTGCATTGAGAATGATTTGTGTGTAGCTAATACATTTTTCAACCACAAGTATATACACACATATACTTGGGAAAATCGTACTTTTGGTCAAAAGAGTGTGATAGATTTTGTTGTTTACGATCAGCGTCTGAAACACTTAGTTGTTGACACCCGTGTGATGAGAGGAGCGGATGTTGGTTTTGATCATTACTTGGTAGTGTCACGAGTGAAACTTAATGTTGGTTGGAGGAAAAGGAATAGGAAGAGACCCAGGATAGAAAGAATAAAGGTTGATAGGCTCCTTGAAGATCATCAGTGGTATTCTGACTTACTCAGAAAACGACTGAAGGATCTGAAGTCTGGTGAGAGGGATGTAGAAAAGAAGTGGGAATGTTTTAAGAACTGTGTTGTCACTGCTGCTAAAGAGGTCTGTGGCACCACAATAGTGGGTAACAATAGAGGTGATGCTTGGTGGAATAGTGACATTGAAGAGGCAGTAAAGAGAAAGAAGGAAGCCTCTTTGGGGATGTTGCAAGGTAGAGTCTCTGTGGATGAATATCGTTGTAAGAAACGTGAAACTGCTAAGCTGGTTCGCCACAGAAAGGCAAAAGATAGGAAGGAGAAAGTGGAAAGGCATGAACTGGCTTTTTGGATAGATAGGAAGTCCTTCTGGAAGTACATGAGACTCAGGAAAAATAGGGGAAACGAAGTTGTAAGTTGTGTGAAGAATGAGATTGGGGAAATGATATGGGAGCCCAATGAGTTAAGTGACAGATGGGGTGAATACTTCTGTGAGTTATTAGATCAGGAAAGCAAATATGATTCTGAGACAGATGTAGATGATGTCACAATGAGGGATGAAAGCACAGAAGGGATCTCAAGAGAAGAAGTGTGTAAAGCTCTAAAATCTCTTCAGAATGGTAAGGCTCCGAGAGTTGATGGCATAACTGCAGAGATGTTGAAATATGGTGGTGACTCTATAATTGACTGGTTAACTGAAATTTGCCAGTTGTGCTGGGAGTTACGAATGGTCCCTCAGGATTGGAAGGATGCTATCATTGTTCCCTTGTATAAGGGAAAAGGTGATCAGACTGAATGCAAGAACTATCGTGGTATTAGCCTACTGAGTGTGCCAGGGAAAGTGTTTGGTAAGGTTGTTATTGTAAAAGTACGGGGTCTCACATCATTGAAAGTGTGAGATGTTCAGAGTGGTTTTATGCCAGGTAAAGGCTGCACTAACCAGATTTTTGCATTTCGCACAATGATTGAAAAGTATCTGGCTGTTGGGAAGAAAGTTTTTACTGCCTTCATAGATTTAGAGAAAGCTTATGACCGAGTGAATAGGACACTTTTGTGGAAGGTATTGAATGAATATGGTGTTACCTGGAATCTACTTAATAGTGTAAAAGCCATGAATGCTGGTAGTAGAGCTTGTGTACGAGTGAATGGTGTTTTATCAAAATGGTTTTCCATTGGTGCAGGAGTTAGACAAGGTTGTGTAATGTCACCATGGCTGTTTAATATATTTATGGATGCATGCATGCGTGATGCCAAAATAGATAATAGTGGTTTATGTCTTGGTGATATCTGTGTGTGCAGATTGCTGTATGCTGATGACACTGTCCTGTTGGCAGAGAGCAAAAGTGAGTTGCAGAGTATGTTGACTCGGATGCACAAAGTTTGCATGAAATTCAAACTGAGTATAAATAAGGAAAAAACCAAAGTTATGGTGTTTGAGAGAGGAACGGGTAGCACTGAATGTAATGTAAGTATAAATGGCACTGTGATTGACCAGGTGAGTGAGTTTGTGTCTTTAGGAAGCATGTTTGACAGAGAGAACAAGTTGGATGGTGAAATCAGTAGGCGAGTGAATTCTTCTTTGAAAGTCATAGCTGCTTTGGGAGGTTTTCACAGGAATGATGGGTTCTTTAGAGAGCCCCGCATGGCTGTGTATGAAACTAATTGTTCCTACTCTGATGTATGGCAGTGAAACCTGGGTACTGCAGAAGAAACATAGGAGTCGTTTGTGTGCTGGAGAAATGCGTTACGTACGTGGGGTTTGTGGCAAGACACGACATGATTGTGTGAGAAATGAAGATGTATTGCAGTTGTGTGATGTTAAGCAAAATGTTGTTAGCAAGGTGGAGACCAATATGCTTCGGTGGTTTGATCATGTTGAAAGAATGAGTGATGAAATGCTTACTAAGAAAATCTTTTCAGCCGAACTGGCAGGAAGGAAAGGCAGAGGAAGGCCAAGGAAGACATGGGTGGATCAGATTCAGGAGTGTCTGCATGAGAAAAAGATTATGAGTATGAAGTACAAAAGATCTTGTGTACGGCGTGTAATGGATATTAGTGAAGCACGAGTTGTATGTCAAGATTGCTGTAAATGGAGAAGTTTGATACGACAACAATAAGTAAAAATATATGGAAGTTTGTATTTCTTTTTGGAGCTAACCTCTGAATCTCAGAGAACAGCTTAGTGATATGTATGCATGTATGTATGTGGATAATACAGAGCCTTCTTTCTGTGTGTGTGTGTGTGTGTGTGTGTGTAGACATTTTCTCTCTGTGAACTGTGAAGGGACTGTTGCTTTGTAAAAGTTAGAGGAGAAAACATTGCCTGCAGCAAAATGCGTTGACCTTGAATAGGGGAGTGCCGTTTCCATTCCATGCTGCTCTGACCCGCAACCTTGGTAGCATCACTCGCCCCCCACTCTTCCTGAAGTTCCAAGCCCACTTGTTTAATTTTGCCCTACTTCAAAGAGAAGGCCTCTGGCACTACAGCTCCAAGACTGAAGGGGAGAACTTTGACACCATCACAAATTATTTACAGTCTGAAATCCAGTATTTTAGTTATTGATGTAATTTGAGCCTTACTCAGAGTTACAGCACGATTGCCACAGAAATTAAAAATGTATATTACAACCGTTTGAAAGTTGCAGGGTATTGTAACAGTAACTTTTTTAAGTTTTCAAAAAATTTCAGTGATTTTATATATTTTTTAAACTCACTAAATGGTAAGAAAGTATATATATATAGCAAAACTTCGAAAATCCGGCATCAATGGGACCGGATGAGTGCCGGATTTATGAAAATTCTGTATTTCTGAAGATATCCAAAAATTGCATAACGGAAGTTTCGTAAAGCACGTACTTACACGTAACAGGTCACTTTAACGAAAATTTGTGCATCTACGCCTTATAAATATGCAGTGGTCGTGCTTCCGATCGCATTCTTCAGAATTTGCAAAAAAAAAAAAAAAAAAAGTTTTGGTGCGAATATTGACGATTACTTTTTTGTACTATTTATTATAAAACTTTGTTGTGGATTATGCATCTGTTTTTTAACTTTTACTATGAATTTTGTCTGCGGATTATACAAAGACTTTTTCTCTCTCATGCTGAATTTTACCGTCTGCAAATTATATATACCAATGCAGATTATATGCTGAAAAATACGGTAATTTTGAGTTACTGAGTTACGTGATTTACTGAGTTACTTTATAACTAAAAGCAGACTTTTAAGTTTCACACAGTTTACACAAACAATGAACATAGAACATCTTAATGTGAAAACTGCACATTCTAACCAAGAAACATATCCACACTACTAATGACCTTATTAAGAACTTTTATCTTCCATACCTTCTATTCCTATTTCAAGGGAAATTCACAGTCTGGTTTGGTAGCTCTAAATCTGGATGACACTCCTGTGGAATTCAATGCTAATGGCAGAATTTCAGATATTGTTATACAGACACAGCACATGAACTGACTCCTCAAGAATTACTATTGTGGAAACTATGAATCTTGTTCTGATGTGATTTAAAATATTCATTTGACAGTATATGTCTATAGCAATAATATTTTATCTTCCACACACAAAACTTTCAAAATTCATAATTATGTCACTAGCAGCACTTTTCACAAAGCTTGTTTTCCCCCAAAAATTATTTTCTTTGAATGCTTTAACATGAAATATGTGAATATGTCATGAAACAGTTCACAGGTTTTGTTATAAAATAAAACATACCCAACTTATCAAACATCAATGACTATTTAAGCATGACCAACCACAAAAGGAACTGACAACTGAAACACAAAAGCTTAGAAATACAGCAAGAACAGAATTTTCCTTGGAGAAAAACAAAATTCAGTTTAAAAATAAATTTTACAAGCAAACAACAAGAATAGCAATGAGACTGTTATTAGCATTTTTACTGGATGGTTACCACAATGCTAGATGCAAATCAAGTTAAAACTTTCCAATATACCCAATTATCCACCAATGCATGTGATCCAATCATCCAGTATTCTCAGTTTTATCTCTATAATCCCAATTGTGCAACATTTCATGCCATTGAATGTCTGTTTTATTTCATTTTGAAGGTTTTCACATAGTTAATAATTAACACGCAATATTAACAAAAACAAGTCAGTTTACCTTCTGATACATTAATATTTTATGCCAGAATATACTTCCTGATGACTGATAAAAATCATCATCAAAAACAAAAACAAAGTGAAAAAATGTGAGTATGAAAAAGTGAGGCTTATTTTGTTGTTCATGCAACAAAAAGATAAAGGTGTATCAATACCTTGACCTCTTTTACATAATAATAATAATAATAATAATAATAATAATAATAAATAAATAAATAAAAATAAAAAAGTGCTAATGCTCTAGAAGATGTTTTAATGAAGGTGATTCAGATTTCACAGCAAGCGTTCAATAGAAGACAACAACAAAATGTGTTGTAATCTATCCTTTAGATTGATATCATCTGAGATTGATGTAAATAATATTAGGGGGTGAGCCAGTTACACTTTCCTGGAGAAATGTTATATGACAAAAGTATAAAAATGAACATAAACTTCCAATAAAGAACAAAATTCTGTCTATAGACAAATACACTATACTGACAAAAGTCGCTGGACACCTAGAAGAGAAACACAACATAGCATTTATTGACATACATTAGTACAGTGTCGATCCACCTTTGGCTTTAATGTATGCAATAACACTTTGAGACATGCTCTTGACAAGGTTTTGGAACACAGCAATAGGTATGCACTTCCATTCAGTACATAATGCTGCCACTAACTGTTGCTTAGTAGTAGGTCTTGGTTCCAAACTTCTTATGCTGCCTCTAATTCATCCTATAGGTGCTCTATGGGATTAAGATCAGGGCTCTGTGCTGGTCAGTTCACAAACAATATGGAATAATCATCAAACCATGCCATAACAATCCTTGCTTTATGGTGCAGTGCATTATCCTGCTGGTACCAACAAAGCTCGGTTCCATAGTATTGCCACAGGAGTTGATAGGGCATAATTATCTAGAATATCAAGGTAGATGTACTGGTTAACAGGTTTGTCCATGATAACCAATGGGCCGGGACCATACCATGAAAAACACCACCACACGAGTACACTGCCAGTTCCAAACTTGACTGTAGGAACAGTACACTGTGGCAAATAGCATTCCCCGTCATACCCACACACAGCCATCAGACTGATGGATCGTGTATCTGGATTCATCAGTCCATAGGACCCATTTTTCATTGATCTATGGTCCATGATAAATGTTCTTTACACCATGCTAAATGATAAGTAGCATTCTGAGTGGAGATGAAAGGATTATGAGCAGCTGCATGACCATGGTAACCCATGGAATGAAGTTCTCTGCAAATGATATGTGTACATACCAAGGTTCCAGTATTTTTATTTGCCTGTACACTGAGGTCTTGTGCAGTACTACATCGATTAGCTGTAATGACTCTCCTGAGGCTTCAATGTCCACTATCACTGATTTCCTTTGGTCTGCCAGTACATTTTGCTGCTTCAGGCACACCACGTGTTTTCCACTTATTCAGTACACCCAAAACAGTTGACATGGGTATGTTCAAACGCCTCTCAGTTTCTCTTATGGACAACCCACTAATATAACACCCAACAATCTTTCCTTTCTCAAAGTCAGTTCTCTCCCGCCATGACATTTTAACTTAACATCAAAGTGCGATATGATTGCGGTTAGCTGCAGGCTTGTTTTTATACCGTTTGCAGCTGTACCACACATCTTAAGAATGCAATGGATCCGTTCATTTGCTTTTGAAGGGGTGTCCAGTAACTTTTGTCAATATAGTGTATATAACTATGATTTGACTGGGCTGAATAAAAAGGTTCTAGCCCAAACCCAAGCTGCTTGTGAAGAAGTCCTGGAGATATGAATGTTACTCTCATCAAGTGTTTCCTTTACGTGGTATATAGGTTTTAATGTTGTGACATAAACTGTCATAAGTTGTTCTGTTCATCCCATTTTTTTTTTTTTGACATAGAAGTCGTTTGTGTGCTGAAGAAATGCGTTACTTACGGGGTGTTTGTGGCAAGACACATTCTGATTGTGTGAGGAATGAAGATGTGTTGAAGTTGTGTAATGTGAAGCAAAATGTTGTTAGCAAGGTGAAGACTAATATGCTTCGGTGGTTTGGGCATGTTGAAAGAATAAGTGATGAGATGCTTACTAAGAAACTTTTTTCAGCCCAAGTGGCAGGAAGGAAAGACAGAGGAAGGCCAAGGAAGTCATGGGAGGATCAAATTCAGGAGTGTCTGCATGAGAAAAAGTTCATGAGTATGAAGTATAGAAGATCTTGTGTGTGTCATGTGAGATTGAGTATGTATGTCAAGATTGCTGTAAATGGAGGAGTTTGATACCACAACAGTAAGTAAATAATCAGTTAAAAATTATCTGGTAGTTTGTTTTTTCTTTGTGGAGCTAACCTCTGAATCCCAGAGAACAGCTTAGTGATATGTACAGTATGTATGTATGTACATTTTTTTAGGCCTTTGCTAGAGGAACTCCACACACTTGTTAATTCTTATTGCTTATATGTTGTTATTGTTTTAAATAAAGAAAGTTCATTTACCTTGAGTCTTGCTGTTCGTAGTTTCTTATATGTGTCACTAATTTGATGAACGACATACATTTTCGCTGAAGAGCATACTTTTCTTATATACGTTACCAATTCCATGAAAAACACAAGAGGGTTAAAAGGAAGAATGTTTCACCTTATTCACACAGTGGAAAATGCTCTAGTTTAAAATAAAAATATTCTTATTGTAGTTAAAAAACTTTGTAACTATACATCTTCATCTGCCGTGGCCAATGAAAGGTTTAATCTGTGTCTTCAAAAATTCTTCATAAGACTCAAGTCCAGCTATCATTAAAAGTTTTAAGGTTAAAAGAAAGCTTAAAATTTAGGTCATTTATATTGAAACATGCACTATGAAAAAACAAAATGACTTAGAAAATCGAATTCTTACACCGTAGTTGCAAACTTCAGCTGTTTGAACATGTATGCTGCTGTTGAGTCAGTATTCGTAGTAATTCTGTACGGCCAAGGTCTAGCAGTCATCGAACTTCAATCTCAATGTCCCTCATAAACTGTATAACATATAGAAATTTTGTTTTAGCAGATGACACACAGACTCTAGCATTTCTATCTCCTATAAAGCCACTGTGTACCAGCTCTCACTAGCTTAGGCCTACGCGTCGTCATTTACTAACTAGACGTGTTTCGCTCGTATGGTTACCACAGCATCTTCAACAGAACTGTTGTCTACTTACATCGGCCAAACTCAAACTTAACAGATGTATTCCTGCACCAGAGGTTCAGCCTTTTCCCTTGCCCTGCCTTCCATCTGTTGGCAATCTTCAAAAGTGTATTCAAAGCTGTTTCTTTTTGATATTATTATATTTATTTTTATTTTTTTGAGATAATTTCTTTTCTATTACTATTATATTTTTCCACAAGTCTGACAAAATTATTGGGTTGTTATTATTGCAATTTTTGACAAGTATAGCTTCTGCTGTTAATATGGTTTCCATGTTTTTTGTTGTGCAAGCAGACGCATATTTTTCCAAGATGGTGTAGTTTGAGTTTCTATGCAAAATTCTATTAATGATGTTTTTATTTCTTTTTTGTTCTAGTTTGAAAGATGTTCCATCATTCTTAATTTAATACTCCTTTTTGTACTTCCTATACATGTATACTGTGAGATTGTTATATTATTTTGATCTACATTTGGAATACAGTATACTCCAGCTTTCTTCAAAATTGAGCTTTTTTGTCCTTTCATTGTTAGTAAAGATTTGATATCTTGTACGTGAGTGCTAAAACTCAAATTGCATTTTAAACACGTTTTTTTTTTCAAAATATTATTGACTTCTGGTATATATGGTAGTGATCCACAATATTTGTATACAAAATATGCCAGATAAATTTTTAACTGATTATTTATTTACTGTTGCTGTATGAAATTTCTCCATTTACAGCGATCTTGACACACAACTTGGGCTTCACTGACATCCATCACTCGACGTACACAAAACCTTCTATACTTCATAACCTTTTTCTCATGCAGACACTCCTGAATCTAGTCCTTCCTTGGCCTTCCCCTGCCTTTCCTTTCTGCCACTTGGCTAAAAAAAAAAAATCTTAGTAAACATCACATCACTCATTCTTTCAACATGGCCAAACCACTGAAGCATATTAGTCTCCACCTTGCTAACAACATTTTGCTTTACATTACACAACTGCAACACATCTTCATTCCTCACACGATCAGAACGTGTCTTGCCACAAACCCTCCATAAGTAACACATTTCTCCAGCACACAAATGACTCCTATGTTTCTTCTGTAGTACGCAGGTTTCACTGCCATACATCAGAGTAGGAACAATTACCCTTTCATACACATCCATGTGGGAATCTCTTGAAAACCCACCATTCCTGTGAAAACCTCCCAAAGCAGCTATGACTTTCAATGAAGAATTCACTCGCCTACTAATTTCAGCACACAATTTGTTCTCTCCATCAAACATACTTTCTAAATACATAAACTCATTCATCTGGTCAATCACTGTGCCATTTAAACTTTTATTGCATTCAGTACTAACTGCTCCTCGCTCAAAAACCATAATTTTGGTTTTTTGCTTATTTACACTCAGTTTGAATTTCATGCAAACTTCGTACATATGGGACAACATACTCTGCAAATCACTTTTGCTCTCTGCCAACAGAACTGTGTCATCAGCATATAGCAATCTGCACACATGGATATTACCAAGACATAAACCAGTATTGTCCATCTTGGCATCACGCATGCATACATCCATAAATATATTAAATAGCCATAATCCAAATTGATCAAAGATACATTTACTAATAAATGTATGAAAGTCTGTCTCTCCCCAATAACATAAGAATAAACAGACAGTTGGAGGAAGTAACATGCTAAAATGTGGAAAATGAATAGATCAAGAAGGTGAGGTATGCTCATATTCTTACTAGATTATTTGTTTAATTAGTTTTAATTTGACACGTTTTTACTTAAAAACCTATTAAGAACGTTTTTGACATCCTTATAGGTAATAGTGATTTAGTAGTTTCCAAAAGAAGCTTTTTCATTTGCTTTGTTTTTCAGGATAATTTTTTCAGAAGTGTGAATTTTTGTTTTTGGATTTCTATTACTATACTGTCATTTTTTATAGGTTGTCGCTAGTGCCATTTATTTATAAATGACACTTCATAAAAATAATATGATACTAAAAAATGTATCTTTTTCACTTCAGTATCCTTAGCATCTTTCTTGGAACATTACTAATTTCCTAGTTTGAAGTTGCTGGGGCTCAAAAGATGGGAGGGAACCAGAACCACACAGCAAATGCATCATTAATACCACATTTAAAACTGCATTCCTGAATACTCAAGAAATGCATATAGCATATTAAATCAGTTTATTTTTGTGGTGTAATAAGCACAAAGATTCGCCAAGCATTCATACTCCACAGTCTGGTGTATTTAAAATAACGTCTGCATTCCGATTCCATAGCACATCATGCAAGCATCCAAATTATATGAGTAATGAAGATTACACATGAAAGCACTTATTGAAACTGAACTGGAAATCAAGAGATCAAAATAAAATTTTACTGATAATAGAAAAAGTACTTTTATTGCAAAAATTTCAAAGGAGCACATTTATAACAATCAACCTCACTGGAAAAATATAAATATGAAAATGTTTAATTACTGATTCAATTTTACCAACACTTCCCCGTATTTTTCCTTTCATAAAATTCCAAGTAGAATTTACATTAACCTTTGTCTAGAAACCAGTACAAATATAATATTTATCAACAACTATTAAATATAGAAAATGTTTTAAATCCATTAAAATTGTTCAAGTTTGTCCATGGGAAGGGTGAGTGAGTAAATGTCTTTGCAAGCTCACTTTCTGAATAAAACTTTTTCCACAAAAAGAGCAATGATATGGCCGTTCCCCAGTGTGCCTGGCCATATGTCTTGTCAAATTAGCTGATTTGTTCGTTGAATATGCACACAGTTGGCACTGATGTCTCTGAGCTGGCCGTAGTGGGTCAGCATGCATGGCCATGTGTGTTGAAATATCAGATGCTTTGTCAGATGAATATGAACACATATTACAGTACAATTTGAATTCTTTTCCACCAGCATTATGCTCTTTACAGTGTGAAATGTACTGCTCTTCACTCAGGAACCACAAATAGCACCTCTTGCACTCAAATTGACCGTTTCCTGAAATGAAAGAAAAAGTACTTATTTCCTTTCTGTGATTGTTTCATTGTGCATTGGTAAATGTTTTTAAAAAACTAATCATTTGTTTTTATTATGTTGATTATTATGAATAAAAGTTGAAAAAATATTGTATGCCACATGTGACGTATATTCTAAATTAACTTTCCTTTTTAGTTTATTTCCCTATGTAAATCTTGAGTTTGTTCTCAGTTATACTTCACACTTAACATGATATCTTTTCTCTCAAATGAATACTGTTGGCAACACAATTGAGGTAGAATGAATGTGACGTATGCCTGTTATGAGATAAGAACCAGAGATATAAACTACGATACAACAGTTGCTTGGTATGTGGAACGTGGAATGTTGATTTGTGTTATGTGATTTCTATACTACCCTGAAGTGCTATAAACTGTGCTGGAGAAATAAAGCCAATTTCCGTAAGTTTGACTTCTGTTTTAAATGTTTCGTCTGGCCGTTAAGGTTTAATTTAGGAACTATTTCATCGTATGGTTATGCTTTTAAAATAACGTATCAGTACAAAAAGACATTTACGTCAAAAGTCAATTTCTCTGTATGGTGACATTAAGTACATTATTTTTTGCAATCATATTTCAGTACTGAATTGCTTTTAGCTCACTGTTCTTCATGTAACATCTCAGAAAATGAATTTATGGCACCTCTATTCATAGTTACTGTGGAATTAACTTTTTTACGAGTCTTATAGAGGTTATTATTCAAAAAAGTTGGTGGTCAAATTTTCGAACTAAAGCCTAGTTCGTCACCAGGACATCACTGGAGTAGTTGCTGTTACTCAGGCGGAAGTGTCCAACCGCAATTATCGTTAACTGCAATTATCGTTCAGTTCAAATTGGCTTTTTCACTGGTCTTGTAGAGGTTGTTGTTCAAAGGAGTTGGTGGTCAAATTTTTCGAACTGAACGATAATTGCAGTTGGACACTTCCGCCTGAGTGGCAGCAACTACTCCAGTGATGTCCTGATGATGAACAAGGCTTTAGTTCGAAAATTTTACCACCAACTTTTTTGGATAATAACCTCTATAAGACCCGTAAAAAAGTTAATTCCACAATCTCAGAAAAGTTGAAGATTGCACTACCTTGCAGCGGTTAACAAACCAGCATCTTCCAATTTCAATTCAAAGGCAATGTAATTTTCAAGTTTTCCAAGATGTTACACGAAGACAATAAACTAAAAGCAATTTACTACTGAAATCTGATAGATGATAATAGTGTACTTGTGAATAATATTTCTTAATTTCAGTGGCGTCGGGTCATTATTGTTATCTGGGGCTTTTCTTAATTTCAGTGGTGTTGAGTCCTTATGGGCATCCGGGCTAAGTTCCCACATGGAAATGAGAAGAAAATGTTTCTTCCTTTAATATGAAAAATCAAAAGAAGAAACACTCTTTAATAGAAAATTCTTTTTTATTGGAACACTCTTTCAGTTTATTAAGGGATGAAGAAAGAAAGAAAAAAACAAAAACCATTCAAGACTTGGGCCCCACATCAACCAAATATTTGCTTGGTGCAAAAACATAAGATTCAGTCTAGAACTCTAGTCTGAAGCATGTAAAAATTTGCTTACACGTAATACAATGGAGCAAGAATGGTTAAATGCCCTAACCATTTTATCTGTTGAGGAAAAGTTCATTTCAGAAATTGACAATTTTAAAATGAAAGTTACAGAGAAGTTCGCCAAGCAAAAAAAAAAAAAAAAACAAAAAACCCAGTTCCTATTCAAGTGATGTAAGACAAAAATCTAAAGTATTTATTTTATGTTATACAGCACTGCATACACACACACACACACACATATATATATATACACTATATTGACAAAAGTTACAGAGCACCCTTTCAAAAGCAAATGAACAGATCTGCTGCATTGTTAAGATGCACGGTACAGCTGCAAACGGTATAAAAACAAGCCTGCAGCTGACCGCGATCAAATCACACTGTGATGTCGAGTGCAAATGTTGCGGCGGGAGAGAACTGACTTTGAGAAAGCAAAGATTTTTGGGTGTTATATTAGTGGGTTGTCCATGAGAGAAACTGAGAGGCGTTTAAAACATACCCAAGTCAACTGTTTTTGGATGTACTGAATAAGTGGAAGACACATGGCATGCCTGAAGCAGTAAAATATACTTGTAGACCAAAGAAAATCAGTGATAGAGGACGTCAAAGCTTCAGGAGAGTTGTTACAGCTAATCGACATAGCACTGCACAAGACCTCAGTGTACAGGTCAGTAAAAATTTTGGAACCTCGGTATGTACACGTACCATTTGCAGAGAACTTCATTCCATTGGTTACCGTGGTTATGCGGCTGCTCATAAGCTTTTCATCTTCACTCTGAATGCTACTTGTCATTTAGCATGATGTAAAGAACATTTATCATGGGCCGTAGATCAATGGATATGGGCTCTAAGGACTGATGAATCTTGATACATGATCCATCAGTCTTATGGCCACGTGTTGGTATAGTGAGAGCCAGGGGAAATCTATTTACCACAGTGTACTGTTCATACAGTCAAGTTTGGAGCTGGCAGTGTACTCGTTTGGGGATGTTTTTCGTGGTATGGTCCTGGCCCATTGGTTATCGTGGACAAACCTGTTAACCAGCATGTCTACCTCGATATTTTAGACAATTATGCACTACCAACTCTGTGGTAATACTATGGAACCGAGCCTTGTTGGTACCAGCAATATAATGCACCAAGCCATAAAGCAAAGACTGTTATGGCGTGGTTTGACGATAATTCTGTATCGTGTGTGGACTGGCCAGCACAGAGCCCAGATCTTAATCCCATAGAGCACCTATGGGATGAATTAAAGTGCCGCATAAGAAGTTTGGAACCAAGGCCTACTACTAAGCAACAGTTTGTGGCAGCATTATGTACTGAATGGAAGTGCATACCCATGGCTGTGTTCCAAAACCTTGTCGAAAGCATGTTTTGAAGGGTCATTGCATGCATTAAGGTCAAAGGTGGACTGACACCATACTAATGTATGTCAATAAATGCTATGTTGTGTTTCTCTTCTAGGTGCCCGGTGACTTTTGTCAATATGTGTACATACAGACGCATAAATATAATTTTTACCTCATTCTATGTGGTTAAATATGATTTCAGCAGGTAGCATTTGGAAACCTCACAATCCATTGAAATTATTTTTGCATTTTTGAACTTCCCTTTTTGTTGGTAAAGTTCGATTAACACTTACCGCACGTGGGGCTTGGCTTTCACTTCTTATTTCCGTTATGTGGATGCGGCATGGGGGTTTTCATTTAGTTGCGGGTCCACTTCATTTTTTTCCCATTGGTATTTATCTGGCCTCGTCACTAAATGAGTTTTTTTCCTTTGCTGCCTCCTCATTTACTTCAATAATTTTTCATAACCCGAGTACTTTCGGTAATACTCCATTACCGTCATTGAGGGGACGTTTTGCTCCGACTAGCACGGACCGTGTCAGCTGGGCATTTCGGTGGTTCTCGCGGGCTGCTTCTGTTATCGGCCATTGCTTCTTCTTGGGCGTTGTGGCGCCATCTCTTGTTGGTCACTGATCTCATTTTTCGAACTTTTTCATTGTTTTGCTCAATTTTAATTAAATTTCTCCAGCTGTTACTCAAAATATTAGGGTCATTATGGTTGCAAACTTTTGCCCTATTTTTTTCAATCATTACCGACTCTGCTAATCTGAGGTGTTTTTGGATTTACAGCTTTTAATGATTTTTATATTTTCGAATTTAGGATATTTTTGGTTATCCAGACAGTATTGAATAAGTGCTGTTTTTCTTCTTTTTTCTGCCAATTTTTTACGTGTTGTTTTAACCTGTGTTTAAGCTTATTTTTGGTACTTCCTATATAAGCCATTGGAGGATTTTCAGTAATAGGAATTGAGTAAATACCTGCTTTTTCTAACATTTTTATTTTTTCATTATTTTTTATTACCATATTTTTGATGGTATTTACTTTTCCTCCAATTTGAATGTTATGCTTTTTACAAATATTATTAATTTCATTGGTAGTACCTTTAATGTAAGGAAAACCATTTAAATATTTGACTTCTTTTTAATTTACTACAGCTTTCCTTACTTATTAAAGGTACTACCAATGAAATTAATAATATTTGTAAAAAGCATAACATTCAAATTGGAGGAAAAGTAAATACCATCAAAAATATGGAAATAAAAAATAATGAAAAAAATAAAAATGTTAGAAAAAGCAGGTATTTACTCAATTTCTATTACTGAAAATCCTCCAATGGCTTATATAGGAAGTACCAAAAATAAGCTTAAACACAGATTAAAACAACACGTAAAAAATTGGCAGAAAAGAGAAAAAACAGCACTTATTCAATACTGTCTGGATAACCAAAAATATCCTAAATTCGAAAATATAAAAATCATTAAAAGCTGTAAATCCAAAAAACACCTCAGAATAGCAGAGTCGGTAATGATTGAAAAAAATAGGGCAAAAGTTTGCAACCATAATGACCCTAATATTTTGAGAAACAGCTGGAGAAATTTAATTAAAATTGAGCAAAAAAATGAAAAAGTTCAAAAAATGAGATCAGTGACCAACAAGAGACGGTGCCACAACGCCCAAGAAGAAGCGATGGCCGATGACAGAAGCAGCCCGCGAGAACCACCGAAATGCCCAGCTGACACGGTCCGTGCTAGTTGGAGCAAAACGTCCCCTCAATGACGGTAATGGAGTATTACCGAAAGTACTCGGGTTATGAAAAATTATTGAAGTAAATGAGGAGGCAGCAAAGGAAAAAAAACTCATTTAGTGACGAGGCCAGATAAATACCAACGGGAAAAAAATGAAGTGGACCCGCAACTAAATGAAAAACCCCCATGCCGCATCCACATAACGGAAAAAGAATTGAAAGCCAAGCCCCACGTGCGGTAAGTGTTAATCGAACTTTACCAACAAAAAGGGAAGTTCAAAAATGCAGATGCATTAATGCACGTTAAGAGAAAATAACCTCCAATATCGGAAGTAAATTGAAACATTGAAATTATATTTCACAGTACGGAAGAAGGTTGAAAGCAATTTAAAAAATATTTTGCCCCAGATGAATTTCAGCTCACCCTACACCACTGCTTAATTTCCATGTTGGCAACAGCAGTTTCCCACTAAGTAGTCTGGAATATGGCACAGTCGCTAAGATATGCTTATGTATATCCAAAATTTTCTGTGTATAGAAATCTATTTTCCCTCTACTACTGAATTTCAGAATGGGCAGTGGGCATTATTGAGTTGTGGTCTTGTCTCCTAAAGGGCACTGCTGCCATTTCCTTTCCAGACAGCCTTTTTTAATTGTGCTGCAATTGCAGTAGCATGCTCAATTTTGGCTTTGGCACTGGAATAGGCTTTTATGGGGAGTTTTAGCTATTTTTTGGTTCTAGTTTTACTTTGAATGGCTGAGTTTTTTTTGTTTTCTGTTTTTTTTTTTAGCTGAACAGTCTTATTCTTTTTGTTGTTTTTCAGCTCCTAGGGTTGGTTTCTGAGCATCCTTTGTTCCTTTGGAGGCATCATGTTTTTGTTTTGGCTTTGCATTTATGCAACTTTTTAAGGTGACTTTTCTTGTAAGTTACTCCTCCTTACTAATTGCAATACCTTGTACATAATGTTACCTAGTTGAAGCTTTTAATTCCTTTCTAGCAGGATTTAGTTATATGTTTTTAATTAATATAATGCAGCGTATCAGAATTATTGTGTGTGCATATGTACATGATGTTTTCATAATACGCACATATTTCTCTATGTATCGAGATTTAAAAACATGTTTTACATACGTTATTCTTTTTCAGTTAAAACCATTTAATGGTGGTTTAACTGTTGTAACTTTTACATGTTATATTTCCTTTGTGTGAAATGCAATTTCTCAGTTGGAAGTTATTAATATTCACTGCGAACATATATTTCGGTAATTGAATGCAATTCAAAGAAAAATCTTTCACGTACCTTTCAGTTGTAAGGATTTGAACATCGACCACTTACAACCAAGAGGTACGTGAAAGATTTTTCCTTGAATTACATTCGATTACCGAGATATATGTTCGCAGTGAATATTAATAACTTCCAACTGAGAAATTGCATTTCACACAAGGGAAATATAACATGAAAAAGTTACAACAGTTAAACCACCATTAAATGGTTTTAACTGAAAAAGAATAATGATGTTACCAGGAATCATTCTGATTACAACAGTAAATTGTGTCAGCAAATTTCCAGGTAGAGTGTGTGTTGGGCTCGATTAATCAGTTTGCAATAGGGTTTTTTTTTATTTTTTAATGTCTAATATCTTGTCTATTTTTGCTTTTCTAAATTTTTAGTTTTTTTTTTCATAGTTTCTTTTTGTTTCTTTTCTGTGTGGGGTTTCTGAGTAGACTCTGTTGCTCTTTACGGATTCGTTTTTATTTTTATTTTTAGGGCTTGTATATTTTTTGCTAAGTTTTTTCTTAGGTTTGTTTTTGTTTTGCAAACTGATTAATGCAGAAACCAACACTTCCTGGTCAGTGTAGAAATGAGAGAGTTGTGATCTGTGTCGGCCCTTGATGAAGCCATAGGTGATAGCTGTGATATATTCTACATTCCTTCTTTTTCTCCAGGTGGAGGCACCAGTTCAAAATTCGTAATATTTAATATTGTGTTTCCGAAATGCTGTATTCTTATTTTACTATATATATACAGGGTTGATTCAAAATTCCACTGACAAAATGGAAGGGAAAGGCAAGCGTACAGAAACAAACAAAAATCACATAGGAACATATCGGTGCAAATGCCATCCGGAGGCGCTAGAGGGCGTTGTTGATGAGACCATTAGGAGGGCAAAGCAAGCCCAGCGTCAGTTGAGCCATAGATTGTGCATGGGTAACATGCAACGTTACACATACCACAAACTCGCTGATATGCATCTAACATATGGCACTGCTAACTGCAACGGACGAGCAGCAGTTCACCTTTATCAGAAGAGATTTCCCAACAGACGAGTACCCAGTCGTACAACATTTGCCATGTTGCACCAGTGATTGTATGAAACAGGTACTTTCGCTGTGCACAGGCGGGATTGTGATTGTGGCCGATCAGCGCGGGCACCTGCCATCAAAGAAAGTGTCCTCCACAAAATGGAATGGAATCCGGGGACAAGTACTCGAGTGCTGTCGCATAACATCCATGTCCCTCAATCCACTGTCTGGCACATTTTTCATCATGAAGGCCCACATCTCTTTCGTATGCAACATGTCCAGGCATTGGAGCACGGTGATTACAGGCAGTGTGTTCATTTTGCACAGTGGCTTTTACAGCAAAGTGTGGCAGACCCAAACTTCCCAGCAACTGTTCTCTTCAGTGATGAGGCTGCTTTCTCACTAGAGGGTGTCATGAATGTTCACAACGTGCACATGCGAGTGCATGATAACCCGCATGCTACACGGATGCATGCCTCTCAACGACGATTTACCATCAACGTTTGGGCCGGTATTGTTGGAGACTGTTTGCTCCAACCGTACATTCTACCTGCAAGACTTAATGGAAGCACATATCTAACATTCTTGCAGGAGGTTCTGTCAGAAATGCTGGATACTGTTCCTGTGTCTCTGCGCCACAACGTGTGGTTTCAGCATGATGGAGCTCCCCCACATTTCAGCAGAGCTGTCAAACAAACATCTGCAGGCCACCTTTCCTGGGTGCTGCATTGGTCGTGGTCGACAGATTGCATGACCACCTTGATTACCCGATTTGTCACCCATAAACTTTTTCTTATGGGTTTATCTTAAAGAGCTCGTATACAAAACTCCTGTTGCCACTGACGAAGACTTAGTAGGAAGAGTCGTTGTGGCAGCTGGATGTCTCCGGGATACGCCAGCACTTGCCAACCTTAAGAAGAGAAAAATCCTGCAAGCATACTTTCGTATGTTTGAAATATCAATGGATATAATTTGAAGCGCACTAATGTTACGTTCATAGGCCTAGCCAAGGGGTGGTCCCCCCATTGAGGGAAGATTTAGTATGAATTTAAAGCGATATATATGTATATATGGGGCTTTTACCAAGGAACCAAACTAATGGCCCCCCCCCTCCATTTAAGAAATTTCTGGATATACCACTGGTTACGTTAATGCATATAAAAAAATGTAAAAAAAATTGTTAAAAAGTATTAAAAAAATTTCTGTTCAGTATGCATTGATCTTGAGAATAACCCAAATTATGACGGAAAAGGAGAAATCCCTTGAAGCCGTTGCACTCTCGTGCCTAGAGATTACAGCTTAAATTTTTTGCAGTCGAATTTCGGATTTCACAAATTTTTTCTCCATTTTTTAACTGAAATACAAATATTTATGGAATAAAATGATATATAACAACAATACTGGACAGAGGCAACATCACAGGAAAAAGATATTACGATTACGGAAAAAATCTTTCTTTCGTTTACTTCATTTCTGAAAGACGAAGTACTGTCCTGAAGTGTATTTTTATGAATTGGTAAAATTATTCGATGAGTAGTTTTACGTGCGGAGAAAAATTCCGAAGCATATTTTTACACTGTGGTAAAATTTTGATGCGTACTAGACCTGTAATTACGCATTTTGGCGAACTCTAGTCGGCACATCACGAGCACTCCCGTGGAGAGAGAGAGAGAGAGAGACAGCTACCGCACGAAGCCAGCGAGTCAAAGATGACATCATCGTGTGACACAGCACTCGTAAGGTCCGGTAGAAAATCTAAGTTGATGGCTGCAGGGAGTTGAAATATTTTGATTGAGCAATCGAAATATTAAAAAATCTGCAAAAAAAAAGACCTCTATCCATAAATCAGTAAAATTAAGCAGAAATCCGTAAAAGTTGGCAATATGCAAGCCCATTTTTGAAGATTTTCCCATTTTGGCAACGACGCACAATGTTTTTGTCCTGGCACAAGCACATTTTTTTCAATGTTACTATCTGGAGACATTTTCTTAAAAAGCACACTTGCATGGTCAGCACAGCTTAAAGGTAAGTTATGTTCCACGAGGAATGAAGTAAACAAGCACTCAGCACGGATAATGGCATCAGAAGAGGAACTATCTGGAGCAAAATTTAATGTTTTGTTATTTTCTACGCACTTAGAATTGTCCACATGTTTTTGCATACGAATGTGATTAACAATATCTCCTTTGCCCTTGTGGACAAAGGAAAAATCACATCTACAAATAGAGCAAAAGGCAAATTGTTGGCCCTTCCTTGATTCGATTATACACGGATAACACTGGGGACTTGGTTTTTTCAGCTGACTTTGACTGAAATAGGCATGCTGATTTTGTAACGGCAGCTAGTTTTCTTCTATCACGTCAGGTTTTCTCTCTACCGCTTATCTGCATGCGATTACTATAGCCGGGATGCTCTCCTATTTGCTGAAAACAAAGCGCCTCCATCGAGTGGGGAGGGAGGGGTGGAGGACGACCTTGTGGATCAGCAAAAGGTTGTTAGTTGTCTGGGCTATTCAGTTACATGCACGACAGCGTGGTGAGAGGTTATGTGCCGCTCTATATAAATGGAAATTCACTGTTAGCTATTTTTCATAACTTGCTTAGCAAATTATATTCTTTTATAAACACGTATTTAATTTATGATGTCTGCCTCTTCTGTTTCTCGTCGGAAGTGCATAAACAACCCTGATTCATTTCGTTATATCTGTGGAAGTTTCACGATTCCCAGTTAAAGGGCCAACATCAGCGCATTTGTAAAGCAAACCTATTTTGCATATTTCAAAGTTAAACTGGATGATCAGGATAAGTCATGGTCCCTTCATAAGGTGTGCAAGCAGTGTGTGGAGAGTTTACAGATGTGGACAAAGGGAACATGTGATAAGATGCCATTTGGAATACCTATGATTTGGCGAGAGCCAATAGATCATGAAAGTGACTGTTATTTTTGCATAGTGAAAACATCAGAATATAAAAAGAAAAATAAATTTAACATAGACTATCCTAGTCTACCATCAGCTATACGCCCACAGCCTCATTCAGCTGAAATACCAGCGCCGGTTTTCGTTACACCACCCTCTTTTGAAGAACATGATTCTGGTGATGAAGTGTGTGACAACAGTGATGCCGATTTGGTAATCGAAGATGACTCTGGAGACTGTCAAAGAAGGCTTCAGAACTCCTAGCATCAAGACTGCGTGAGAAAAACCTGCTTGAAAAAGGAACGAAGGTATTGTACTTTCGAACCAGAGAAAGTGAATTTCTGCAGTACTTGAGAAGTGATAGTGGCTTTGTATATTGCCATAACATACGAGGTTTAATGGAGGAATTGGGAATTGCAAAGTATAACGCAACTGAATGGCGAATGTTCATCGATAGTTCAAAGCGGGGCTTAAAAGTGTGTCCTCCTTCACAATGGCAATTTATTTGGGTCAGTCCCAATTGGTCATTCAGTTTGTCTTTGTGAAGAATATGGAGACATAAAGAGAGTCATTGAGTTGTTGCAATATCACACACACATAATTGGGACATATGTGTTAACATTAAAATGGTATGCTTCCTTCTTGGCCAGCAACGCGGATACACAAAATATCCCTGTTATCTGTTCATGTGGGACAGCAGAGCATGTGAGAAGTATTGGGTGGAAAGAAATTGGCCTCCACGATCTTCCCTCAAACCTGGTGATCCAAACATTCTACATGAGCCACTTGTTGATAGAAAAACATAATATTACCACCTCTGCACATGAAACTAGGTCTCATGAAGTAGTTTGTTAAAGCTTTGCCAACTCAAGGAGACTGTTTCACGTACCTCATTATGGCATTTCCTAGCCTGTCTTTGGAAAAAATAAAGGCCGGTGTATTTAATGGTCCACAAATTCGGCAGCTCATCAAAGATCAACATTTCATCGGTACAATGTCAGAACTGGAAAAAAATGCTTGGTTATCATTCAAGGCCATTGTCAAGGACTTTATTGGAAATACACGAACAAAGAATTGCATCGAAATTATTCAGAAACTCTTGGTCTCCTACAAAATGTTTGGCTACAACATGAGCATCAAGGTGCATTTTCTATATAGCCATCTTGATACATTCCCGGAAAATCTTGGTGCCGTCAGTGATGAACAAGGAGAACGATTCCACCAATATTCGAAGGTCATGGAAAGACGGTATCAGGGTAGATGGGATGAACACATGCTGGCTGATTATTGCTGGAGCATTCGGTGGGATTGTCCACAGATTAAACACCCCAGGAAAAGCTATAAGCGCAAATTTTTATCTTAACTGCTACGACTTGCACACAATTTGCCGGACAGTAGCAATATATCCTTTGTATGAACAAAATAGATGTAAATAAAGTACATTCAGGTAAATTATTTTTTCTTTATGTTCCATTCTATGTATGAAATTTTTATGTTTTTTGAGGAACATGGAGGGTACCCTGTATCGTAAAAAGTTGATGTGGTAGAAAAAAACTGAGGTCATATTTGGATTCACAACCCAAAAGTTAGTAAAAAATAAGTGTCAGATCTAAGTCAACGAAAACTGTGTTCCCCAGTGTAATCTATCGTATAACACTTCTTAAAAACAGACTGATAATTTCTACCAGCCATCGCGTGATTAAACACGTGTACGAAAAGTTCTCAGAAATTCCTGTGAAGAGAGACGAAGTACATCAAACAAAGCAAAACACTACCACACACTTCCTATACCATCGACAGACGAGAAATCTGCGTCACGTACGACCAATGCCAAGCCTGTTCCTGCTCCATGCCTGCAGCGCCAGAGGTAATTTGCGAACAGAAAAGTAAACATCGCTGCCAACGGCAGAGCAGAACTGCTGACTCAGAGGAAAAAGGTCGCTTCTCCGCTAATGAACCGATACCTCCGAAAACTTCGAACTTTTCCCCTCGTTACTTTTCACTTTACGCTACGGAAATCATGATGGAATCCGGCAGTATTAATTTATAATCCGGAATTCTGGGAAACGTAATGAAATCCGGCATTGCCTGCCTAAACCCGGAGGTTTGGCTGGCCTGCGCCAGGCATTTTTGAGAATGTGCGCCAATCAATGCAGTGACATTGTCATGCGTGTGTCAGTACGTCTGGATGGAACTTTGAGCACCTCCTGTAAAACTGTGCATACCACCACTGTCCTACCATGTGTAAATAAAATGTTGTCAACTGTTTCTTGCTTGTCGTCCCTGTATTACGTACTATCTCTCTTAGGGGACATGTAGTGCCTCTGGATGGCATTTGTGTCATATGTTCCTATGTGATTTTTGTTTGTTTCTGTACGCCTGACTTTCCCTTCCAGTTTGTCAGCAGAATTTTGAATCAACCTACCTGTATATATATACACGAGAGAGAGAGAGAGAGAGAGAGAGAGAGAGAGAGAGAGAGAGAGAGAGAGAGAGAGAGAGAGAGAGAGAGAGAGAGTGAGAGTGAGAGAGAGAGAGAGAGAGAGAGCCTTGAACCCACATAACTAGCAAAAAGATATTTTTAATGTACTTTATGGTTGAAACCCCTTTACAGGTTTGATGATGAAACACACACAAAACTCAAAGTAAATATTGGTTTCTGCACTCTCACCAAGTCAGAACTCCCAAAAAAGTAGTGTTTTCTACTTTTAGCAATTCCATAAAACTCAGGTTAAAGTGTGTCAATGTAACATACATAGGTAAGAATAGTGGATTAATAACAATTAATAACAGAGATGCAGAGAGCTTCATTTTGAAGAGGAATAACTTCCAGTCCAGTTAGATATGCCCTATTTATGCTACATACAATGTACCCATTTTAACATATTCAGTCTTGATACTCTCTGTTCAATAGATGAACAAAGTAAAAATTATAAAATTAAATAAAATGAAACATGACAGTGGACACAAAGACGGGAGGGAGAGAAGAGAAAAAGGAATAACAAACATACTCCATTTCTTTCTGTTTATTGCATGATTTTCTGTCTCTATATATACTGTTTCTTTGAATACTAATGGGGACTTAATGCTTTCTATCCTCCAAGGCCAGTAACATCTGCATAGAAAATCCTTCATACCCATAGCATCATACATGCCCACACCACTTCAATATCTTATCATTAACATCTTCCATCAAAGAAAGGCCTAGTGATTTTTAATGCTTGCACTATTAATTCATTCCTGACAATTTCTTACCCATGACTCACACTGTCATAAAATAGAGTGGACCTAAATTCTAAATTGTATATATATATATTTGATTTTGTTTTCTAGCCAAAATATATGTTAGTCAAAAATAGTTTTATACAATTAGAGAATTCTTTGGATTCGTTTGAAAGTGAAACTTCAGAAAATTGTAATTGTTGTAGAGTATGCTCCTTGTGACTCGGAACTTTCTGATAGGAAGGAAGATTTCTGGAATGAGCTAAACGCTGTTTGAGCCAGTTTGGTGCTAAAGAGAAAGTTATAATAGCAGGGAACTTCAATGCTAGAGTAGGTGTGCAGAATGCGATTTCTGACAATGTTCTGGGTAAGTTTAATGATCCTTGTGTGAATGATAATGGTGAAAGATTAATTGAACTCTGCATTGAGAATGGTTTGTATGTATCTAATACGTTTTTCAACCACAGGTATATCCACACATATACTTGGGAAAATCGTACTCTTGGTCAAAAGAGTGTGATAGATTTTGCTGTGTATGATCAGCGTCTGAAGCACTTAGTTGTTGACACTCATGTGATGAGAGGTGCGGATGTTGGTTCTGATCATTACTTGGTAGTGTCACGAGTGAAACTTAATGTTGGTTGGAGGAAAAGGATTCAGAAGAAGCCCAGGATGAAAAGAATAAAGGTTGAAATTCTCCCTGAATATCATCAGCATTATTTTGACTTACTCAGAGAACAACTGAAGGAGCTGAAATCTTGTGAGAGGGATGTAGAAAAGAAGTGGGAATATTTTAAGAACTGTGTTGTCACTGCTGCTGAAGAGGTCTGTGGCACCACAAAAGTGGGTTACAACAGAGGTGATGCTTGGTGGAATAGTAAGATTGAAGAGACAGTAAAGAGAAAAAGAAAGCCTATTTGGGGATGCTGCAAGGTAGAGTTTCTGTCAATGAATATCACTGTAAGAAGTGTGAAGCTGCTAAGCTGGTTTGCCAGAGTAAGGCAAAAGATAGGAAGGAGAAGGTGGAAAGGCATGAATTGGCTTTTTGGAAAAACAGGAAGACTTTCTGGAAGTACACGAGAATCAAGAAAAATAGGGGAAAAAAGTTGTAAGCTGTGTAAAGAATAGGATTGGGGAAATGATATGGGAGCCCAATGAGTTAAGTGAAAAATGGGGTGAATACTTCTGTGAGTTATTAGATCAGGAAAGCAAAGGTGATTCAGAGGCAGAAGCGGATGATGTCACAGTGAAGGATGGAAACACAGGAGGGATCTCAAGAGAAGAAGTGTGTAAAGCTCTAAAATCTCTTCAGAATGGTAAGGCTCCTGGAGTTGATGGCATAACAGCTGAGATGTTGAAATATGGTGGTGACCCTGTAATTGACTGGTTAACTGAAATTTGACAGTTGTGCTGGGAGTTAGAGGAATGGTCTCTCGGGATTGGAAGGATGCTATAATTGTTCCCTTGTATAAGGGAAAATGTGATCAGACTGACTGCAAGAACTATCATGGCATTAGCCTACCGAGTGTGCCAGGGAAAATGTTTGGTAAGGTCGTTATTAAAAAAATAGGTGTCTTACATCAGAGAAAGTGTGGGATGTTCAGAGTGGTTTTATGCCTGGTAAAGGCTACACTAACCAATTTTTTTTTATCTGGCTGTTGGTAAGAAAGTTTTTGCTGCCTTCATAGATTTAGAGAAAGCTTATGACCGAGAAAATAGGACACTTTTGTGGAAGGTATTGATCAAATATGGTGTTACTGGGAATCTACTTAACAGTGTAAAAGCCATGTATGCTGGCAGTAGAGCTTGTGTACAAGTAAATGGTGTTTTATCAAAATGGTTTTCTATTGGTGCAGCAGTTAGACAAGGTTGTGTAATGTCACCATGGCTGTTTAATATATTTATAGATGTGTGCATGCGTGATGCCAAAATAGATAATAATGGTTTATGTCTCAGTGATATCCATGTGTGCAGATTGCTGTATGCTGATGACACTGTCCTGTTGGCAAAGAGCAAAAGTGAGTTGCAGAGTATGTTGTCTCGGATGTACAAAGTTTGCATGAAATTAAAAAAAAAAAAAAAAAGGGAAAAACCAAAGTTATGGTTTTTGAAAGAGGAACTGGTAGTACTGAATGTAATATATGTCAAAATGGCACAGTGATTGACCAGGTGAATTAGTTTGTGTATTTAGGAAGCATGTTTGACAGAGAAAACAAATTGGATGGTGAAATTAGTAGGCAAGTGAATTCATCATTGAAAGTCATGGCTGCTTTGAGAGGGTTTCACAGGAATGATGGGTTCTCAAGATTGTACTGCATGGCTGTATATGAAAGTGTAATTGTTACTACTCTGATGTATGGCAGTGAAACCTGGGTACTACAAAAGAAACATAGAAATTGTTTATGTGCTGGAGAAATGCGTTACTTACGGGGGGTGGGGCAAGACACATTCTGATTGTGTGAGGAATGAAGATATGTTGCAGTTGTGTAATGTGAAGCAAAATGTTGTTAGCAAAGTGGAGACTAATATGTTTCAGTGGCTTGGCCATGTTGAAAGAATGAGTGATGAGAGCTTACTAAGAAAATCTTTAGCCCAAGTGGCAGGAAGGAAAGGTAGAGGAAGGCCAAGGAAGTCATGGAAGGATCAGATTCAAGAGTGTCTGCATGAGAAAAACATTATGAGTATGAAGTATAATAGAAGATCTTATGTACAGCGTGTGATGGATGCCAGTGAAGCCCGAGTTGTATGACAAGATCGCTGTAAATGGAGAAGTCTGATACTGCAACAGTAAGTAAAAATTACCTGGTAGTTTGTATTTCTTTGTGGAGCTAACCTCGGAATATCAGAGAACAGCTTAGTGATATGTATGTATGTATGTATGCACAATTGATAAAACATTCCCTAATTAAATTTTCTTGCATTTTTAGTAATCACATCCACATAATTAAAATCTGTTACCTGCTCTATCCAATTTTTCTGTACTACTAAACAATTTCTGGTTCCAGAACCACTGCATTGGATTTCAAACATGCATCTTCACCAAAAAATTTTCACAGGTCCTCCTCAACTGATTAAGATTACACTACAATACAAAAAATACTATTTTATTATAAAAAATATATATATTCTTTGGAACTACCCACTAGAATTATTTAGTTATACTATAAGCTTCTGGGGTAGTTGAACTTCTACCTTTTCAGATTTAAGGTTACTAACTCCAGGTAAAGAAAGAAAGCAGAATCACAGAACAAACATAAGATCAAGCCTGCCACCTGGAATTCATGAAGTCAATACTCTAATCATACCATCACTAAAGCAGCCAAACAACTCTATAGCCAGAGTTGTCATTCAAAATTTTTTCTTTCTCTGACAAGAACACACACATTTACAGATAGCTGTATGTTTCAATAATGAAGAATTTCATATCTACTTAACCATGATGGCTATTGAAGACCTGATTTGCAAGTGATATTTACTATTAAAATTGTTCTATAAAAAATTTAAAATCTTCCCAATAAAAACTCTAAATAAAGTTCTCCACAATTCTTAATGCCAAAGTTATACAATAATTATTTTTTTGAAAAATGCTGGTTGTTGGGTGTGGCCATTAGTGCATGTGCCATAAGCACTAATTACTACTAATAATAATAGCATTAATTTTTAAACAAGCATAATAATTTTTCACTGTTACTTAATATTTTTGAGAAATCAAGGCAGGTTGTTGTGTGTGGCAATTATTGCATGAGCCATAAGCATTTATTACACACTGTTTCTAAAAGATATTTTTGTTATCATTAAAGTTGACAATTTGTTAGTTAATCAGCAAATTTCACTTCCAAAATATTAAATTTACAAGATACAATTTGCGGAAAACATTTGGTGAATTCTAAGAAGCTATATGCTCCGGTTTTCACTGTAATTACAGCAGGCTTCAATACTGAAGTAAGCTGTAGAACTTGATGAAAGAAGATGCTGATAAACAAAAGCTTTATTATTTTTATGAATGCAATTCTGTTGAATGTAGTTGCTTCATTTGTAAACTCCTTCATTACAATGAATAGTCAAAACTTATGCCAATGCAGCCAACTTCTATAAACCCTATGAATACTGTACATACATTTGCATAACAGAGTAAAAAAAAATCTTACTCTTATAACTGTTGCTTTCGCTCTTGATATTTTAATGGAGAAGTCAGAATCATACTAAATTTCCATAGATGGGCAACTCTGTTAACAACCAAAATTTCTCATTGTGCCAAAAAAGGAAATTATAAGGTACAATTATGTTTACATAGCATACTTAGAATCAAAAAGGAGAGAATGATGCTGAATCATCAACAAAATCCATAGATGTAGTGAAAAAAGGAGGGTTATTTCACTGCTGTTACCTCTGTTACTCGTGTTTGAATTAGTTGTTAAACATAACTACTAGGAGATGTGATATATATACATTATACCCATTTTAAAATTGTATATATACATTATACCCATTTTAAAATTGAACCATGAAGTCTGCATTGCGGTCATGGTCATTAACGTGCCTGTAGACTTGTGGCATTTGCATGACTATTCTTCATTGGTACATTAAAAGATGAGAATGCTAAAATATTTTGACTCAGCAAGTAATCAAAAACTGGATAGCTGAAGTTGAAATAAAATTTGAAGAATTAACCAAAATGTCAATATTATAAAAACCTGATAACAATGAAATGGATGAAAGAAGCTAAAACAATTTGAAACCCATAAAAAAACTGAACTGAAAAAATAAATTATCACATTCACATTGGCCATGCATTGTAGAAGCATTGTGATTGCCTTAATACTGTGTCATGATTCATAGCATTACCTGTTGGTGTTGGCCACACCTGCACTCAATGTTATTGTCATTGAGGCCAAAGTACTTCTATTCATCTCTGTCCATGTCGCTTCATCTGTGGTTGTGTATCTGAGCATGCATATGCCCTGCTGGTTGGGCACTATTTACATATCGCTGAGTTGATATGTAAATAGCACCCAACCAGCAGACCACATGCATGCTGATTTCCCCTTTCTGTATCATGGTTTCAAACAATAATGACATACGCACATAAAAATAAGTAATGCATAAAAACAACAGTATAGGGAAAGTGTTAAACTTTGTTAAGTGAATTTCCTTAAAAGAAAAAAATTATCTTATTCTTAAGCAAAAAGCTAAAAAATGTAGCTGATTGTGCTTTAACCATAATATTATTTTATAAGTGCAATTAAAGTTTATCAGTAGCAGTAAAAGAAAAAAATAGTGCACTAAAAGAAAAAAATGTTTATCACTTGCCTCTTAAAGAAGAGCATTTCAGAAAATTATTTATCTGTGCATTTTAAATTACAGTACAATAATTCTGAATAATTTTTTCAGATACAAGAGCTCACTATTAATTTCTTCTTTCACAAAGAAATTTTGATCTTATTTTGAAAATGTTTTTGTTTTACTTTTTTCTTGATTAGTTGGTAAACTGGTTATATA
Source organism: Macrothele yani (assembly GCA_039090855.1). NCBI lineage: Eukaryota > Metazoa > Arthropoda > Arachnida > Araneae > Macrothelidae > Macrothele > Macrothele yani. Next base: position 48,541,445 of record CM076990.1, read on the forward strand.
TAAGCAATTCAGATCTTTCAAGCGGATGATGGGAATATACGTGCAAAAGACAACAACACCAATTTTTTTACATTCACACAACAATTAATATGTACACAAAATTGCAACTAATTTCCTTAATTAGTTCCACAAAGTTACTGAATTTTCAAAAACCAGATGTTAGTCTTTATCTTGTTGATAAGGCTTATTTCACTTTTACACTTATGCCATCCACTACCTAAAATAAAAGAAAATTTAATTATTGTATACATAAATCACGAAGCAGTAATAAGAACATAGCCAAAAAACAAATAAAGAGGACTAATAATTTGATTTTCTGAACACCAATATTGAATAAACACTTTGCATAGTATTTCAAAAACATAACACCATTTCTACACATTTGATATGCGTTATCTTAAATATTGGCACTACTACAACTAGTGTTAGCATGAACAGAAAAAATAAAAAAAAATAGGTACCTATTCTGAAAACATGCTGTAGGAACTCTGTAAGATTGTGCAAATATCAAATTTCAAACATACATCATACAAAATACTGACATCTTGAGATGAACATCTTTGTTTCTGTATCGTAACACACTTGATAAGAGAAAATTTCCATATGAAGAAGCTCATCATCTGTTTTTCAAGCATCCAGCTGTTGCACACATTATTTTTCCAAGCGCAGGGACCAGTTTTCCTGGTAAGAAATGCAGAAAACAGTACTTCTCAATTGTATCCAATGGAATTAGCACTGCCAGAGTAAAGATGAACTTTATATTTTCACAAGGATATTCAAAAGCACTTGAGATAAAAATGATTAGAAGTTGATTTGCAGTTGTAGAAGTAAAATCATGAAAGAACTGTGAAAAAAGAAATATTCAAACAGTAAACAAAGAAATAAATGCATATTTGGCACTCAGTACCATTTGAAATCCTGTTCAACATGTAACAATGTAATGGTCAGCAATGTGCTCAGCCAAGGCCATCTGAAAAACACAAGACCATGACATTAGAGAGATGAGTTCCCTCCATTTGTGACATTGCATGGACTGATAGGTTGGTGCCATGTCTGACGTCACACATGACAGCATTGGTAACCAATCAGAAGCTTTGGTTTCTGCATGACTTCACTAAAAGAGGAAACTCATCTTTCTAACGTCATGACCTTGTGTTTTCTAGAGCAGCCTTGGCTCAGCCTACTCAATCACCATAAAAATTAACTGGTTCTAAAAAATTACTGGCATACCTATTTAGTCTATGACAATCCCCAAAGTAGACAATGTTACTCTGTCTTGAAACTAGTACCACAATTGCAGTGCTATATTTTAGGCTTAATGATGTTGCTTTGTAAGACTAAAATTGATGTTGCAGTGAAACTTCCTTTATGAAGACTGCTATTATGTTTTTACACGACTTCATAAAATCCATGTCTCTTCACACACTTGCTGTCATTTGAAAAAAAAGAAAATCTCCTTTTTTGAACCTATTTCTGGTTTTCATACAGAAAGTTTTCTCTGCAACATTAATTTTAGGCTGGTGATGCAACATCATTAGGACTAAAATACAACAGCAATCGTAGTATTAGTTTTAAGACAACAAAACATTTTATCTACTTTAATGATAATGACAGATGAAATAGTTACGGCAATGATTTTTTTAGAATCATTTGTTTTTATGAAAACTAAGTACAGTAATGACTAGAGCTAGGATTTATATGTAATAAAAATGTCAAAATTATGTACATCAAATATTTATTAAAAGAGGAAATATATAGGGAAAAAATAAAAATGACGAAAATATGTAATGTATCTTTATATTTTGAATAACTTTCTATAATTTCTTTACTTATGCAGCCATAAGAAATTAAAAAAAAAATACTTCACAAATTTTAAATAACTGTACTCAAACCCAGGGTTTTCAATTTAACTTACTGCTGTTACAACTAGCAACAACATAGTACTTCAGGCTGCCAAAAACAAAGCTCCTCTTGTTTTCTCTCAAAATAACTTTAAATTGGCTGAACGACCTCTTGACGTCACATATGATGACTGGCGAAAACTTAAATCCCACTATATCCGATGGCCAGAATTCCTTGTCTTCTAAAACAGCACAATTGTCAGTTGAAGTTCCATGAAGAATGATTTTTATAGTTGCAAATGGTTTCTAAGTAAGTATATATATATTTTTTACAACATCTGGTGCTTTACAAATTCTCCAATGTGGTTTGGTACTTTTCCTGATATTTCAATCATCTGACACACAGCAAAACAAAAAAATATTTCCATCAGTTCTCAGTTCTTCATTGGGAAACTCGTTAATAAGTGCCTTTAATTTAGATGACATAGTTGATTTAATTTTGGGCATGTCGGTTTACTTAACAACTTAAACAGGAACAACAAACTTTTAACAATGGCATGAACGAAATGATTTAGGAAGAAACTGGACACAAAACTATGCATTAAATGACAGATGTCTATTTTCCTCATCTCTGAGATAACAGATGCAGTCAGGTGCCAGTATGGTGCTGCCATCTGTAGGCTTTGATGTGTAGTGAAACTTGCGATCTGTCAGCTCACAGGTTGCTACAACAGAAAATATTGGAAAGTTTTGCATAAAAACTGGCAACTTATGTAGAAATATTTTTAAATAATGCGAAAATAGGTAATGTATGTAGTAAAACAGTAAATATGTATAATAACGGAAAACAGGCCAAATATGTAAAAATATTTAATTACATATTAATCCTAGCCCTAGTAATAACCATTATATTATTACATGTTGGACAGAATTGTGAGTGGTACCAAATATGCATTTAAACTTATTTCCACATATCAGAGATCTATTATTTTATTGCACTGCATGCATTATAACCAGCCGAAATCTACAAAACAAAGAATTACTTAATAATCTAAAGCAACTTATGGGAATTTTACTAGGAAATTTTTTCATTAATAGCAAATTTTCGGAGAAAACTCTTCTCCTTCTTCAGGCTGTCTTGTTGTTGTCACTTTTTACTTGTCACTATCTGTCAGAAGGTTATCTGACACAAGAATGGGAAGGAAATTATCTTTTTTAAATGTGCAATTTTTTTTCTTTTTCAGGAGTGTAAATCCCAGATAGTTTGGTCCCCATTTTTTTTTTACTGTCCCATTTACCCTTTCTCTCTCTCTTTTTTTTTTTCATGTGTGCCACTATTGTTTCCCACCTTTTTCTTAATCACCCTGCTTCTTTATTTCTTAGCATTTTCATTTCTATTACCTTTAGAAATAGGCTTCCTCTCTTCCCTACATGTCTAGGCTCTTCTCAAATGGCACACTTTTACTCAATCAATGCATCCAAGGTAATTACAAGAAAAGAAGAGCACAGAGCTGATTCCTGGTGAAGTTCAACATTTATGTCAAAATATTCCAGCTTATCACTTCCAGTTTTAGTTGCTATTTTTGTGCTTTTGTCTCTACATTGCCTGTACAATTCTAACCACTTTTTCAGATACTCCTTTCCTTCTTAATGCCCAGTATATGAATTCATGTGACACACTGTAATATGCTTTCTCCAGATTTTAAAAACATATGTTTGGTAAGGTGACTCTTTTTCCCCCCAAATATTTTCCTTGTAATTGTACAATTAGTTAGAATAGATCTGTGGTTTCCCTGTTGTTCATAATACTAAATTGAACATTGCTTATTTTAACTACTACTTTTAATCTTTTGTCAAATTATTTTTTTTAAATGCTTTCAGATGTCTTGTCAATTTTATACCTCTGCAGTTATCACATGTGCATTCCAAGGGGTCTCCTATTTGTTTAAAAATAAGTTCCACTAAAACTTTTCAACCAATCCTCTAAAATGTTTTCCTCTGTCTCCAAACTTTGTTATTGCATGTCAGAAGTCCAGATGAGAAAGGATGACAAGAAGGGGCATACCTTACCATAAACACTGAGTTTCATTGGCACCTACTAACATTAACCAGCAGAGGCCCCCTGTGTAGAGTCACAAGGTGAAGAATGGCCAACCTGCTCGACAGTGGAAGGGGATCAAAGTATCTGGATCGTGGTGAATCATTTCTAACAGTGTCTATTCTCTGGAGAAATAACTGCAAACAATGCCTGTACTTCAGCAGAGGAGCCAATGAAAAGTATAAGGTCAACAATCTCTAAATTGTGGTTGGTTTAAGGAAGAACACCTAGCCATAAAATGTGGTACCGAATGACATTAAAATCTTTGAACAGGGTTTTCTTTCTTTCTTTTTAAATGTGCAACAATGGACTAAATCTTGCCAAAATTGGTCTCAAGAAATTTAATATAAATCTAACAGATAGAAACTTTTTAGTTTTAAGCAGAATTATACATTGTATTGCCCACCTCCCAACAGATGAAGTCATATGGATAACCAATACATGGAACACAGTAGTTATGGTCATGAGCAAAACTTTGAAGTGGCTTATACATTATTTAACAGATGAATGATATATGCCTTTTTGTGGTGCATCCTGTTCCCACTAAAGGGGCTCTGACGACCGCCAATAGCGGTATAACTATACCATCGGGATTAGAGGAAATTCTATCCCACACTCACCAACCCGCTTGGCCAGCGTGGTGAGTTATGGCCAAACCCCTCCAAAATGATTCCACAACTTAAATCTTGGCCCTCAGTCTCCGGCAGCTGGAATGTACCTGGCCAAGGCAGCGACCAGTGCGACATGAAGGCAGAGGGTGCTAAGAATCCCCGGAGGACCGGACTAGGCTGCCATCTGATGCTGACCTTGGCTACGTATAATGGACGCTCCCTATCTTCTGATTCAAGGCTTCTTGAATTGGAAGAGGAACTACAAAGGATCAAGTGGGACATCATCGGGCTAAGTGAGGTAAGGAGAAGATCTCATTGAACTGAAAAGTGGACATCTCTTCTACTATCGTGGGACAGATACTGGCAGAACTAGTGGTGTTGGATTTATAATAAACAAGAAACTGAAGGATAAAGTCGTAGAAGTTGAAAGTTCCTCTGACAGAGCTGCACGACTTGTTATCCAACTCTCGAGAAGATACCAGGCTCAGATTATTCAAACTTATGCACCCACCACAAGTCATCCTGAAGAAGAAATTGAAGAATTTTATGAGGAAATTCATCATCTAAATAATAAAGGTAAGCAGCACTTGAAGATAATTATGGGAGATTTCAATGCAAAAATAGGGCAATGGCAACAGAATGAAACTTCAGTAGGTAAATTCGGTCACTGCAACAGAAACCAGCGTGGAAATACTCTCGTAGAGTTTACAGAGGCAGAAGGGTTTTTCATCATGAACTCCTTTTTCAAGAAAAAGCCACACAGGAAATGGACATCGAGACATTCAAATGGGATGACAAGTGGAATTTATTTTATTATGTGTAACAAAAAATTCGTCACCGAAGACTGCAGTGTGCTAAACAAGTTCAACACAGGTAGTGACCATAGATTGGTGAGATGTAAGATGCATCTCAACACTAAACTTGAGCGTGGCAAGCTCATAAGACAAACAAAATGCATTGACATAACCAACCTTAAAAAACACCATAATACCTTCAAGTTGGAACTGAAGAGCAGATAATCTGCTTTAGAAGGCCTAACATCGGAAGAAGTGGATATTTCTGAAGTTAACAGAAAAGTAACCAAAGCTCTTATGGAAACAGCAACAAAATTAGCTGGGTCTAAAAACAAGTTGCATGTGAACAAATTATCAGGAAAAGCCAAAATGTTGATGCAAAAAGAAGAGAGATGAGGACAACTAAAGAAGATGTGACTTCCAAAGTGGAATATATAGAGCTATGCAAGACTTTACGAAAAAGTATCGCTGAAGACGTAAGAAAATTCAACTGTGAACTAGTGAGGAAAGCAATTGAAAACAACAAAAGCCTAAAGATAGCAAAGGGACATCTCAGTAAGAGAAGAAAACAGATTATGGCACTGAGAAAAGAAGATGGTTCTGCAACAAGAAATAGAGGCGAAATTTTGACAAGAGTGAAAGATTTCTACTTCAAATCATATGAAAGGGATGATACATGTACTCCAGACATCATGAAAGGTACCAGTACCAGAGTTCTTCCAGTCCTCCCAGCAGAATTTGCACATGCAATCAAGAACTTGAAGTGGGAAAAAGCTCCAGGAGAAGATTTAGAATCACTGTAGATATCATACAAGAAGCAAGTGGAGAAATCGAAACAGTACTCGCCCAAGTTTTCACTTGATGCCTTAATGAAGGGAAGATTCCTGAGGATTGGAACAATGCTACAATGATCCTGCTACATAAAAAAGGTGACATTGAGGATCTCAGGAACTACAGACCTATCAGCCTCCTATCAGTGGTTTATAAAATCTTCACTAAAATTCTTTCACACTGCTTGAAGGTAACATTGGACATGGCTCAACCGAGAGAACAAGCTGGATTCAGGAGTGGCTACAGCACTATAGATCATATCCACGTACTGAGAGAACTAATTGAAAGAGAGAGGGAATATGAGCTTCCATAGTGCATGGCTTTTATCGATTATGAAAAGGCCTTTGATTCAGTGAAACCATCAGCAATTACAACGGCTTTGAAATCCTGCAGTATTGAAGATGCATACATTAATATTATTAATAACATCTATGAAAATGCTTAGTGCAAAGATTCGGCTGTTTGAAAATAGAACACACATAAAAATTGGAAAGGGAGTGAGACATTGTGACACCATATCTCCCAAGTTCTTTAATGCCACATTAGAAAATGTCTTTCAATCACTGAACTGGGAGTATAGATCATATCCACGTACTGAGAGAACTAATTGAAAGAGAGAGGGAATATGAGCTTCCATAGTGCATGGCTTTTATCGATTATGAAAAGGCCTTTGATTCAGTGAAACCATCAACAGTTACAACGGCTTTGAAATCCTGCAGTATTGAAGATGCGTACATTAATATTATTAATAACATCTATGAAAATGCTTAGTGCAAAGATTCGGCTGTTTGAAAATAGAACACACATAAAAATTGGAAAGGGAGTGAGACAATGTGGCACCATATCTCCCAAGTTCTTTAATGCCACATTGGAAAATGTCTTTCAATCACTGAACTGGGAAAACAAAGGGATAAAGATTAAGGGACATTATCTAACTCACCTTCGTTTTACTGATGACATAGTCATTTTAGCAACTACCCCATCACAGCTGCAGAGTATGATTCAGGAACTTGCTGACAAGAGTAAAGAAGTGGGATTAAAAATGAACTTTCAGAAGACAAAAGTGATGTTCAATGCTTTTACAAGAAATGAAGATTTATCGATTGATAGAGAAAAGCTGGAGATAACAGATACGTACGTTTATCTTGGACAGCAGATATCAAATAAGGGTCACACTGATGAAGAAATTAATCAGCATATAAAACTTGCGTGGAGAACCTTTGGAAGAAACAGCATAATTTTCAAGAGCAATATGCCAGTATGTCTTAAAAGAAAAGTGTTTGATCAATGCATCCTTCCAGTGCTTACGTATGGTGCAGAGACATGGACCTTAACTAAAAGAGACATACAAAAGGCTGCAGACAACTCAAAGCAGCATGGAGAGGTGCATGCTTGGTGTAACCAGAAGAGATAAGAAGAGGAACTCATGGATCTGAAAAATGACAAGAGTGAAAGACATCATGATCAGAGTTAAATCCTTGAAATGGCAATGGGCTGGACATACTGCCAGAAGGACAGACCATCGACAGACAGCTGAAATTTTAGATTGGATTCCAAGGGACAGGAAAAGACCCAGAAGAAGACCACATGGGAGATGGGTGGATGAAATTCGAAAGTATGCGGGAGTAACATGGAGGAGACTGGCACAAGACAGACCATTGTGGAAGAGGCTTGGAGAGACATGGAGGAGACAGCAGTGGATGGATAATGGTTGACAATGATAATGATATGCTAGAGTTACAGGTCATACAACTAATTCTTGAGCTACATATGCTTTAACAGTGAAATCTCCAGAATTGTATGAATACTATCAAATAATAGGATTCAGAGGAACACTCAAGTAAATCCATTATAAAGCATTTTCTACACACACATATATATATATATATATATATATATATATACAAGGAGGTAACACTGACATGGCTCAACCGAGAGAACAAGCTGATTCAGAGTGGTTACAGCAATAGACCATATCCATTTACTGAGAGAACTAATTAGAGAGTTTAGGAATATGAACTTCCATTGGTGCATGGCTTTTATCGACAGAAAATGATTCAGTGAAACCATCAAAAAGCACACGCTCTTGAAATCATGTATTGAAGATGGTATATATTAATACATTATTAATAACATCTTACAAAATGTAAGTGCAAAGATTCGGCTGTTTTGAAAAATACAACACACATAAAAATTGAAAGGAGTGAGACAAGGTGACACCATCTCTAAAGTTCTTAATGCCACATTGAAAATGTCTTTCAATGGAACTGGGAAACAAAGGGATAAAGATTAATGGAGATTATCTACCGTTTTTGCAGTTGGATGACGAAGTCAGCTTTGCAAATCAGCCCATCAGAGCTGCAGAGAAGTGATCCAGGAACTTGCTGACAAGAGAAAGAAGGGATTAAAAATGAACTTTCAGAAGACAAAGAGATGTTCAATGCTTACAAGAAATGAAGATTTATCGTATTGATGGAGAACAACTGAGATACGATAATGTGAGTGTTTATCTTGGACAGCAGATATCAAGTGAGGGTCACATTGATGAAGAAATTAACGCTTTACAAACTTGGCCTGAGAGCTTTTGAAGAAAACAGTATAATTTTCTATATATTATATTATTATGTCTTAAAAGAAAAGTGTTTGATCAATGCATCCTTCCAGTACATGAGGAAAAGAGAGACGTGGACCTTAACTAAAAGACATACAAAGGTTGTAACCAAAAAAGCATGGAGAGGATGCTTGTATAACCAGTGAGATAAGAAGAGAACCTCGTGGATCCGAAAATGACTAGAGTGGAAATACATCATGATCAGAGCAACCTCCTGAATGGTACGGCTGACATACTGCCAGAAGGATGACTCATAGATGGACAGCCGAATTTTAGATTGATTCCAAGGGACAGAAAGACCCAGAAAGACCACATGGGAAGATGTATGAAATTAAACACAGTGGAGTGACAGGGAGGAGATCACACAAGACAGACCAAACTTGGGGAGACCCGTCCAGCAGTGGATAGATAATGGTTGACACGGGGAGATGATGATGATGATGATATTAGTCTCTACTTATCATCATCATCAACAACAACCATTATTGATCCATTGTTGGACGTAGTTCTCCCCGAGTCTCTTCCATAACTCTCTGTCCTGAGCTATTGTTTTCCTTGTGAGACCTACATGTTTTTGAATTTCATCCATTCATTTCCCATGCTGCCTTCTTCTGTATCCTTTTCTGTCAGTCAAATATTTCAGTAGTCGAAAGGTGGTCAGTTCTAGCAATATGTCCATCCCATTACATACATATCACTAAGCTGTTCTCTGATATTCAGAGGTTAGCTCCTCACAGAAAGAAATCACTGTTGCTGTATCTGTCATCTCTATTTACAGTGATCTCAGCACACAGCTCGAGCTTCATTAACATCCACAACACACTACATACAAGACCTTTTGTACTTCATACTCATTATCTTTTTCTCATTCAGACATTCCTGAATCTGGTCCTCCCATGGTTTCATTTGGCCTTCCTCTACCTTTCTTTCCTGCCAATTGGGCTGACTAAATTCTATTAATAAGCATCTCATCACTCATTCTTTCAACATGGCTAATCCACCTAAGAATATTAGTCTCCACCTTACTAACAACGGTTTGCTTCACATTACACATCTGCAACACATCTTCATTCCTCACATGATCAGAGTGTGTCTTACCACAACCCTCACATAAGTAACGCATCTCCCCAGCTCACAAATGACTATGTCTTTAAATCAGACTTATTTTTGTTATGTGGCTTCCTAGATTATTATATTCAAGCTAGTTAACTTTTTTTATGGGATTTATATAGGTAAAGTCTCAAATTTCTACAAATTTTCAGAGAGAACTCCTCTTCTTCATCAGACAGTCTTTCATTCAATCTCTGTCACAGTCTTCGATTAAGGTTAACCTTGACGGTTGATTTTGCAAAATGTCTTGCCAGATGTTAAGCAGCGAAAATTCCTTACAGTCATTAATGATGAAGTTCTGGTATTTTCCAATTTCAAGTCCATCTTCCAATTTACACTTCAGGAAGTTGGATTGATGTCCAATGACAGTCAGAGTCCCAGTCCATGTGGTGTCCTGTTTCTTTAATGTGCCTGTCTAATCCTGTCTTGTTTGAACAATTTTTTATTGCTGCCTTGTGCTCCGCAATGCGAGTTTCCAGCCTATGACCTGTTTCTCCTATGTAGTATTTTCCATAGCTGCAAGTTACTTTATAAATTACTTCTTGTATTTTTTAACAAGTTTTCTTTTCTTTTCTGGCAGTGAAACCTGGGTTCTGCAGAAAAGACATAGGAGTCATTTGTGTGCTGAGGAGCTGCTACTTGAATTTCTTAACTTTGTTTATGATGGCATCTGCTCTCGTCATTTTAATGATTCATGAGTTCCTCTAACTGTATTTTCTGGTTACACTATGTGGTAACCAGGAAATGAAGAAGAGGTTACATTATGTGGTAAACATGCCTCTTTGAGTTGTCTGCAGTTTCTACATGTTTTTTTTTAGGTTAAGGTCTATGTCTCCAATCCATAAGAACTAGAAGGATGTACTGATTAAAAGCCTTTATTTTTAAGACATAATAATAAATTGCTCCTAAAAATGTCATTGTTTCTACCAAATACTCTCCAGTCAAGTTGTATTTGCTTATTATTTTCTTTTTTGATGTGCTCCTCACTTGATTTTGCTATCCAAGACAGACATCAGTTACTTCTGAATTTACCTTATCAACCTCTAAATACTCAGAAATGTATTGTACATTAATTTTGCTTTCTGTAAGTTAATTTTTAACCCCACTTCTTTATTCTTGTCAGCAACTTCCTGCATCACATATACTTGCAGAAATGACTATTATGTCATCAATAAAATGAAGGTGTGTTAAGTAATTCATTATTATTTATCCCCCTTCCCAGTTCAATGATTGAAAGACATTCTGCAAAATGGCACTGAAGAGCTTCGAAGATATAGTATCTCCTTACTCCCTTTCCAATTTTAATACAGGCTGTCTCCTTGAACAGTTGCATCTTTGCAATTGCATTTTTTTTGATGCTATTAATAATATTCACACACTGAATGTGATGTGTCATCAATAGTGTAAGTACATAATTTTAAAGACATATTATAACTGCTGATGGTTTCATGGACTCAAAAGCCTTTTCATAATCAATAAAAGCCATACACAGTGAAAGTTCTTACTAATTTGTTCTTTCAGTAAGTTCTCTCTTCACAAGGATCCACTCCCGAATCCAGCTTATTTTGATTGTGCCATGTCCAGTGTTTTCTTCAAGCAATGTGGCACACACACACACAGTAATAAAAATTTATAAAGAGCTGATTACTTCCAAACTAGCACAGTCTTTGAATTTTATAATTCTGAATATTTTAAAAGCTACATGTTTCTTATGACAAATGATTATTTTTTCTAATTACACATTCTAAACTCAGTTTTGTTAAGATAAGGACTTTGACCAATCTCAATTATAAGTATAACATCATTCAACGGGAATAAAAAAAAAAAAAAGAAAAGAAAAATCATAGAATAGACAATACAAAACATCGACTTATACAGGGCGATTCGCGATTCCTAAAGTCCTAAGTCACCTCAATAACTTGGAAACAAAGACAGCTAGAGCTATGGAAGTAAGGTATGGTATAGTAAAACAGCCATGCACTATCGGATGAGAGTGACTGCAGCGCCCCTAGTGGCAAAATGTGGAAGTTAGCACTCCTATCTCGGAAACCATGAGAGATACAGGAAAGAGATCAATTAGAAACTTGTACAGCATCAACAAATTAGTAGGAAATGACATATGGTAGAAATGGCTGGGGTAAGTAGAAGGCTGGAAATGTGAGGGAAACACAAGGTTTATTATACTCAGGCATGAATACAAATGGAGTACATTGGTCGTATTTAATGCAACAGCGGTACTTACATAACATTGCATTTAACGTAAATAGGGTTCAATATGGCCACCATCTGCCACAATACACATTTGAATGCGAGACAGAACTTCCCGTTGTACGTTCGCCAGCATAACAGGTGTCACGCTCTCACACGCAGCGACAATACGCAGTCGCAGATTGTGGACACTCGTCGGTTCCACCCTGTACACGTGATCCCTTAGGTAACCCCAGAGGAAGAAATCCATGGGAGTTAGATCCGGGGATCGTGGAGGCCACTCTACGGGACCTCCATAACCGATGATCTGTTGCCCGAAAGTGTCGGACAGGAAGTGCTGTACCGCTGTTGGTTGATGTGCCTGAGCGCTGTCATGCTGAATTCATAATGAGCGTACATCTTGCAGAGACCGATCATTTAACCACTCAGGTAATGTGCTTTGTAACAGCTGCAGGTATCTTTGTCCATTTAATGCGCCCTCGTAGAACACAGGCCCAACAAGTCGGTCTTTCCAGATGCCACATCAGACATTGATCGACCAGCGCACCTGATGCCTGATTTCCTGTGTAAAAAATGGATTCTGAACTGCAAAGTAATGGGTGTTTTGTTTGTTCAGCACCCTGGCACGTGAGAACTGCGGCTCGTCAGTCCAAAGGATGTTTGATAGAAAGGCCGCATTTTCTTCTACGGTGTTCATTACAAAATTGCACCAATCTAGACGTTGTTGGTTATCCCCTGGCATCAGTATGTCCAGAGGTACTGTACAGTACGGGTTGGCACCATGCTGATGTAAAATGTTCCACACACAGGATTGTGATAAGCCACATGCCATACTGACTTCCCTCATACTGGTGTGTGGGTTGAACAAAACGTATGCCAGAACATCGACTGGTTGAACATCCCTACCCATTCCGGTGGGTCGGGCCAAACGGGGACGCACTGCAATGCTGCCTGTCTCTCATAACCGTCGAACCGTGCGACTGATGGTCCACGCTGTCGGCGATGGATGAGTCGGAAATTGTAAGCCATACTGGCGTGACGCTTCCCTTGCATTGCGTCCAAATTCTCCATATAGCAGTACCATCTTGCAATATTGTTCATTCGAATAGCCTGCCAAGCTCGTTCTTTACCCGATACCCACTTTACGAATGACATAACTCCTGACCGACGATCCTTTATACATTGTCACGCCACACCTGATACGGCAGGTGAGGTGTTATGTCACACCAGAATTTGCATATGACACTCAGAGGCGTGCGGTCGCATACGTCGTACATTTCTCTCTGCTAGACTATTACCGCGACAACGACACGAACCGGCTTCGCACAAGTTCGCGTTTTCAGCCTTCTACTTACCCCAGCCGTTTCCTACTAATTCGTTGGTGCTCTACAAGTTTCTAATTGATCTCTTTCCCGTATCTCTCATGGTTTCCGAGATAGGAGTGCTAACTTCCACCTTTTGCCACAAGAAGCGCTGCAGTCACTTTCATCCGATAGCGCATGGTTGTTTTACTATACCATACCTTACTTCCAAATTATTTAGGGGACTTAGGACTTTAGGAATCACCCTGTATATATGTCACTATAATGCTATACCTTTATCAAAATAATAAAATGTCAAGTTAATTTTTTCATAAAATGTAAGTAGTTTTTCCTTAAGCTATTTTCCTTTCTTTCTCTGTCTCTTCTCCTCACAGCTTACAGCCCACATGAAAAGAAAATCAGATGATTACTATGTTTCAAAGTTTCAAGTACTTCCAATATTGGATTTCGTAGGAAAAAGTCCGCTATTGAAAAGTTAATTCATTTTTTGACGTGCATTAATGCAATTGCATTGTTGGACTTATTAAATCCATGTTGAACACTTACCGCACGTGTTGGTTTCCGTATTTCTGTTGTGTAGATGCGGCATGGGGTTTTTTTTTCATTCGGTTGCTGTTCCTTTTTAATTGGCCTCATCACTAAATGAATTTTTTTCCGTATGCTGCTTCTACATTTAGATACGTTTTTACCCAAGTACTTTCGGTAACATTCCGTTACCGTCATCTAGGAACGTTTTGCTCCGACCTGCACGGACCGTGTCGGTAACTAGATGTCGGTAACATTCCGTTACCGTCATCTAGGGGACGTTTTGCTCCGCCCTGCAAGGACCGTGTCGGCATAGCATTATGTGGTTCTCGTGGGCTGCATCTATTCGCGGCTATCGCTTCTTCTTGGGCGAGAAAGTTCGAAAAATGAGATCGCTGGCAAACAAGAGATGGCGCCACAACGCCCAAGAAGAAGCAATAGCCGCGAACAGATGCAGCCCACGAGAACCACATAATGCTATGCCGACACGGTCCTTGCAGGGCGGAGCAAAACGTCCTCTAGATGACGGTAACGGAATGTTACCGAAAGTACTTGGGTAAAAACGTATCGGAATGTAGAAGCAGCAAAGGGAAAAAATTCATTTAGTGACGAGGCCAATTAAAAAGGAACAGCAACCGAATGAAAAAAAAACGCATGGCACATCTACACAACAGAAATACGGAAACCAACACATGCGGTAAGTGTTCAACATGGATTTAATAAGTCCAACAATGCAGATGAATACTAGGTAATTAGGAAGGTCAGCTATGGTTCTAGACTTTGCTCGGCGATGTTCTTCTGAGAAATGCACAAGATATATATAATTATCACAGTACATCAGATAAAATTTTAATTACAAAAGAGAGAAGGAAGAAATTGTAATTTTTTGCCCAAAGCATAAACAACATTAAACAAAAGAATATATATTAAACAACAGGATGGGTAGCAGAGAGTGAGAGAGAGCGAGATGAAATTAGGGTATTAAACAGTTTTTCATAACACTAAAAAAATTGGTGATAAATATTGCAGAAAACCAGAAAGAAAGAATTTCTAATTTACATGGATGACATAAAAACTTAGCACTTTATAACGCAATGATGCCAGAATAAACATCCAATCTGCTTCAGAATAATGCAATTTTCAAGTTTTCTAAAGAGTCAGTTGCATGGAGAAAAAAAGTTCATTCTAATCCTTCTGTGCTATAAGGTAATAACTCAGTGGATACAATAGTGGTGACATGCAGAACTACTTTTACAAAGCAACAACTTCTGTAACATTAAATAAAACAATATTTAATCACAATTATTTTATTTTTCTTGTCAACCGTCAACCAAGGTTTTGCCGTGCTTTGGCCCAGCTTCTTCAGGACGAATGGCATGTAAATATTCAAATCACATGTGAGACATCCTCAATGGTGTTGATGGTCATGGGTTTTTGACAGGCATTTCCACATACTTGATAGAAATGGAATAGATGCCATGTGTGGGCTGGAAGCTAATAGAAATGGTGCAGATGCCATGTGTGGGCTGGAAGTTGATAGAAATGGCATGGATGCCATGTTGTTGATCAGTTGTGAAAAATTTCGATATATAAGGTAAGCTTCCATAATATCAAGTTTGATGGTTGAATCCAGTTTGTTAGTAAGCTTAGCTTCTTCAAAATAAATTTATGATTACTTTCGTGACAATATTTAGCTACCAATGATTTCTTCAATTAACAGTTCCACATGTAAGTCTTGTGCTCCTTCAATCAATGACCTTAAGGCCCTACTAGTCTATCTTACATACAAAAGGTCACATTTGCATGACTTCTATGTCCACCTTAATGCCATCAGATCTGAATTTACAATGGCAAATTTCACATACTATGTTCCATTTAACACATAGCCACAATTTTGCTGAAAATATTCTAAAATAAACATACAAGTAGACAGACATGTACAATACCACTAAACACAAGATTATAAAAAAGCATTACAGATTTCTTGATTTCATTCATTAAAAAGAAAAGTTTTTTTTAAAAGTTAATGACAAATAAATTAGAATACAGGGCAGCCCATACTGAATTAAAAAATAATTGTATATATAATTATGAACATCAAACACACACACAAAATAACAAATAAACAAATGACTAGACATAAATAAAACATGCTGAAAATGTGGTTATAACAGTATGGTATCAAGGAAGTTTCTGCAATTGCAAATGAAAAATAAATGAGAATGCAACCCAAGCTGAATTTAAAAATATTTGTGTGTCCAACTGAACACCAAAAACACAAAAATAATAAACAAACAAAGAATAGGAATCAATTAAAGATGCTCAAATTATGGTTGTTATTATGGCATGATCCAAGGAATTTTGTGCAGATGAAACCAATAGGATTTTCTTGCCTGGAGAAAGTCTAGCCAGATGAATTTCTACATAGGTAAGTGGTAATTAAACTGTTGCCGGGTGCAGCATGACTACTAATGTCTCATTTAACAGCAGAATTAACAATGCAATGTAGAATACATCAAATTATATATACATAAAACTATGGTGTGGCAATGTGTATATCCAGTGTAATACTGGAAAAATCAGTTTTTATTAGTGTTAGGCTATAAATGCAAATGTTAGCTACATCACGTTCCCTGAGATCAAGTCAGGTGGTATGATACTTGTCACCATTTGAATAAATTTTACCATACAGTGGGCAGCTGTAGAAATATTTTAATTGCAGACCTAGTCCATAGTGATTTCCTAAGTCTCTTCTTGCTGCCCCCAAAGAGTGGAACAAATAACAATTTTTTGGATCTTATCCCACAAGGTAGTAGCCAACTTACTAAAAACTTTTCTGGTTAGAGCTGTATTTTGCTTCCCCACCTTTAAAACTCAATTGGTTTTCTTTCTGAACCTTACTGCCAAAGAGCATTAAGTCCTACTTTCATAGTGTAAGAGTTGTCCAGACATCTTGACAGTATGATGTGTATTCCTATTATCTGGCCCTCTTTCTTCTCCTAGTCACAGCAATTTATAATGACAGACAAAGATGCAGGGTGTTTAATAGCAACATTAAGACCATACTTATTAACTAAGTCCTTGAAGTTGTAGGAAAAGCCTGGAGTATAGGTGATGGAATTGGAAAATTTTTGGTTATGTTAACAACAGTTGTGGCTATACTGGTCTTTACATTTCTATGTAACTCTAAATCTTCCTTATATATACAGCGGTTGGACAGAATAATGTGAACACTACGCTCAGAGATGCGACTCTTAATGCAGCTGCATACGTTGCAATATGCAAAGGTATAAATCACTTTTTGGTTGCAATAGCTTTGTTTAGAACCTCAAGGCCCTGTTTAAGTGCATTTAAAGTGTCTTGTTGAAAAATTTCTTTCAGGGTGACAATGAAATGAAAGACCTAATGGACTTTGAAAGAGGGGTAATTGTTAGTGGCCGGCAAGTTGGTGTTTCCGTGACAAGTCGCCAGGGTAGTGGGGGCATTGAAAGCTACTGTGTCTAGTGTCATGACAGCATACGGTGTTTGTGGCAAAACCTCATCTGTAAAACACGAAAAACAACCCTGACTAATATAGACAGGAGAGCATTAAAGAGGATTGTTACTTATAATAAGGAGACCACGGAGCTGAAAATTAGGGCAGAGGTCAATCTGCATCTCCAGACTAGTAGCAATGAAAACAGTGTTCAGGAAACTTCATAAACAAGATATTCATGGTAATAATTGATGTCATGGCTATTCCTGGACTTCATACACTACAAATTTCACTAAATTATGAGTTTTGCGCAGGACTAAAGGAAATAACTTACGGTCAAATTTTCGGGTAGCATCCATACCCTTTCTCAGGACTACACTATAGTAGGTGTTGCCATTCATTAGATAAACTCCAACCTTTCACATCATTTAATGTTGTACCTCTTCTTCTCTCAATTTCCAGTCCTTTTGACAATTTTATCTTGAAAAAGTGCTGTTGATTTGTCAGAACTTCTACAGAGTCCCAAAGCACTTTATGTCCTGTATTTTAAACCTGTCTGTCCAAACTTGTTCTGTTTGTCAAATTTCTAATCGCAGCTTATGCTCTGCTAATCTGGTCTTAAGCTGTCTGTCTGTTAGATATTCATGGCAGAGCTGCTATTGCAAAACCTCTGGCGATCCAGGTGAGTGCTCAACAGCAACAGCAGTGGTGCCAGGAGCATACAACGTGGACTGCCAATGCATGAAAGCATGTAATGTTGTCGAATGAATCTACATTCACACGATTCCCCACCGCAGGACATCTTTAAGTGTGGAGAACACCATTAGAAGCATACAACCCAGGCTGTCTACTCCCAACAGTGCAGCATGGTGGTGGTTCTGTCAAGATCTGGGCAGTCATATTGTGGTTTTCAGCAGGTCCCCTGATCACCTTAAAAGGACGGATGACTGGAAGGGTGTATGAAACCATTTTGGCCAACCAAGTCCATCCAATGGTTCAGGCATTGTTTTCTGCAGGGGATGTCATTTATCAAGATAATACCCCAATTCAGAGCTTGGAATGTCCAATTATGGTTTGAGGAACGTGAGGACGGACTTTTCCACCTTCCTTGGCCTCCTTAATCACCAAATTTAAGACATCATCAAGCCACTGTGGTCTGTGTTGGAAAACAAAATAAGACATTGTTATCCACCTCCTGCATCTTTCAAGGACATGGAGCAGTTTCTGCATGAATAATGGTGTAACATCCCGCTAACCACCATTCAGGATTTGTATGCATCCATTCCAACGAGGATTCCGGCAGTTTTGAATGCCAAAGGTGGTCCCACACTGTATTAGGTATATAAAACCTTTTCCTAAGTGTTCACATTATTCTGTCTAGCCCCTGTATTTAATCCTTTTGCCTAAGTTTGCATTAATCTCTGTGCTTCTTAAAACTTAAACTTTTAATTGACCGATACTGTAGGATCCGTGCAACCATGATTTAAATGCATCATTTTGTATTCTCCAGGACAACATGATACAGGGAGAAAAGATTTGAGATAGTAGACAGTTCAGTGTAAAATCTAAAATCCAACCTCAAACCTCTGTTTCTACACAGAAGGGCATCTAGACAATGCAGTACCCGAACATTTCCCTTCAGTTTTTTTTTTTATTTTTTTTATGGAAGTCTGTATATATTAATTGAACACCAGATATTATTAAAGGTTTTGGAGTCCATGTCGCTGTTAAAGAAAAACATTATTTGACGTAATTTCAAAAACTGAAAGATATGTATTTATATTTTGCTTTCACCTATTTCTCTACAGTATAAATCATGGCCATCATGAGCAAAAAGATTAGGTAGCTTTTAAAATTGTTGGTCACCAATAATTTTACTATCATTAATTAATCTCCACCAATTTTCACATAGCAATTCAGGAAATTTTCAACACTGTTACCAATATTAAGTGCAGAAAGGAATTACAAAAGCAGTCCTGAGAAAAGAAAGATAACAGAAGGCAAAGCATAAGAGGTTTCTGAAAAGAATGAAGAACAAAAAAAAAAATTAATCTTTTGCAGTAGGCAAGATATGCTATGAACTAAACAGGCTATTGACCTTGGCTACAGATGCTAAAACATATCCTTTGCAATGACAGCAAACATTCTTTTGAAAGCATCTTCCAGAAACTGTCACGAGAAAAGTGGCACACATTTAGAAAGACACTAGCAGCACATTTTAAGAAACATCCGGTTAATGCTTCATGTTCACTAAGATTTAATTAAAAGGTTATTACTTTGAAGCACAACTGCCATCAAGAGCAGTAACAATACTGTTCTTCACATGTATTCTTGTACATGTATGCAGGATGAAGCAGTTAGGTCCAAATAATGAAATAAAATATATACAGAAGGAATGTTAATGGTAAAAAACTCACCTTACTCACAGCAAATTAGGCCTATTACATGTGAAGGTATATTTCGCCACTGTGGTTAAGTACTTGTACAATAGAACGGACAACATCAAATTTAAACTAACTATAAACTAATACACATGCCTGAACAGAAGATTCACAGAATGAATAAAATAATACTTCAAGTTAAAATTCTTTATCTACGTAAGGTTATTCACTAGGAACGACGATTAAAACATGAAAATTAAAACCCAAATGAATAAAAAAGGATAATACATAGGTATAGAATTTAACTTGAAGTATTATTTTATTCAATCTGTGAATCTTCTGTTCAGGCATGTGGATTAATTTAGATTTAGTTTAAATATGATGTCGTCCGTTCTATTGTGCAAGTACTTAACCACATTGGCAGAATATACAGCACCTTCAAATGTAATAGGCCTAATTTGCAGTGAGTAAGGTGAGTTTTTTACCATTAACGTTCATTCTGTATATATTTTATTTCATTATTTGGACCTAACTACTTCATCCTGCATGTATGTAGGAGAATATATGTGAAGAACAGTATTGTTACTGTTCTTGATGGCAGTTGTGCTTTAATGCCAATGGCCATGTAATGTCTCACCATATGCTATATTGCATTTGGGATTAAATTGTTATTACTTTGGTTATACTTTCAAATGGATCACCTAGCAGTAAAATTAAGTATCAAACATAGAAAGAATAAACACCAATAACTTACTAGTGGTGACAAGATATCAAGACAGAAAAATTGGGCCTCATTATCAAATAAGCTCAAAAGGCACAGGCCCTCAATGTGCAGGGGACTCAAATTCCATAACTTAAGTTATGTCATGATAGTGGGGAAAAATTACTATTTTTGAAGTAATACATTTTAGGTTACCTTTTTCTTTTAAGAACTTCTTGCATCAAGCAATAAAAAAGGTAACTTAAACCATTATCTTAACAAAAATTATATTCATTAAAAGATGGCACATAATTTGATAGTTCAATTCTCATTTATGCACAGATTACTTTGGATAGTGATAATTGAAGTTTAACTACTATCAGTGTAGAAAAAAGGCGCAAATGAAAGCAAAACCAACCTTTTTTCCCTGATAAAGTATACAGAAATCCAGTTTCAGTTGAACATATCTCAGTCAATTATGTACACAAATTAGAATGGTGTTCTGTTTACAGCTGAAGATTTAATTTAGAAATATGGGTAACTGCATTTTAACTTCACACAGGTTTTTGATGGGATTTTGACAGAATTCATAAGAAATGAGATAAAGCTAAAAAAAGAAAAACACAATTTACTTAACTGCTGACACATAGCTATTTCTAGGGATTTATTTATTTACACTTAATCACATAAAGTTACAGGAGTGGATGGCAGAGATCAGATGATTGGAAGTAAAGTGGATCTCATGAAGAATTTTGCAATAAGTTCACTTTGCTTTAAAAAAATTTAGTGTTGCAGAACTACCGCATTAGCAAAGGGTTCCTGCATGAGACATTGTACCTACAGCCCACCCAACTGCCTTAATCAGGCTCTAATAGTGAACAGAAAGATAAATTCGGTTACCACAGACACAGTGCTAATAGCCAACAGGCAGGACACATGCAGATGCCCTAGGATATGTATGACATAAAGACATTCAATGGACTACACATTAAAGTGCATTTAATTGTTCATAATTTCCTGATTTTTATTTGGAGTGGGAGATTTAAACTGCAAGGTTCGTACTCTTCCAAACAACAAAAATTCAACCCCTTTAAAGGACTTTTTAAAACCAAATTATCATATACGTGTGCTGTCGGTCCTCAGTAGGTAGGTATTTTAGCAAGTTCAAATCATTAAACTCAGCTGGGATGGGCACACTTTCAATGATGTGCCTGTTATCCCCTGCCCTTATGTTGGTTTATTTTATGAACTTTGAATTGCCCCTCTGTTTTGGTGTTTTTCGAAAGCATTTTATTTTGTGGAATAGTTTGAAAGGGTATACTATTATTACATTCACTCTCAGGAAAGAGCATCGCATGTCTGACATTTTATCTCAAGGTACCAGCTGTCTACATGCTCCCCTCAGTTGAACGCAAGTTCTGCGCTTTTTAATCAGCTTTGTGTTTTTATCGGAACTGCACAGAAATCTCCTATACAACTTTGTAGCACAAACAATTATTTTACACACACTCTTTCATATCATTACTTTAAAAACAAAACATTTTCCCCCCAAGTACTATCTATGGAGTTTTAGAATTTTTCAAGTACTTTCAAGGACTTGAAAATGAATTATTTTTTTCAAGGACTTTTCAAGGTTTTCAAGGAGCACACAGACAATGAACTGTTATGGCTTATTTAAATTAGACATGTTAAATAATGCTTAAAGATGGAACAGAATGGGTGACTTGGAAGATTAAAGAATGTGGATAAATAAGTTACCAAATTATAAGGAACTCAAAAGTAAAACACTTGTCTCAGGTGAGGATTAAAAATCAATGATACTCAATAAAAGTTCAGTCTTAAGAAAAAAATTATAGTAAAAGCTTTGTAAAACTGATTACTATTTCTAATACACAAACAAAATACATGAATGTGCTCATGAAAAGTATACAAATAATACACAAATGATTGTTAATGTTTGATGACCAATTTGAAAGGACGAAAAATGCTTTTTTTTTCACTGCTTAGCTCTTAAATCCATTTAACGGTGCAGCAGCAAAAAATACGCCTGAACACGGAGCTTTCACATGTCAAATGGATGGATTTTTAAAGGCTATTAGCTTAACTACACAGCTAAAACAATGCAACTAAACAGCAAGTATCTGACATACACTGTATTGACAAAAAAACACCACACACTTAAAAGAGAACACAACATAGCATTTATTGACATACATTAGTACAGTGTCAGTCCACTTTTGGCCTTAATGCAGGCACTAACCCTTCGAGACATGCTTTTGACAAAGTATTGCAACACAGCGATAGGTATGTGCTTCCTCCATTCAGTACATAATGCTGCCACTAACTGTTGCTTAGTAGTAGGCCTTGGTTCCAAACTTCTTATGCGGCACTCTAATTCATCCCATAGGTGCTCTAAGGGATTAAGATCAGAGCTCTGTGCTGGCCAGTCCACACACGATACGGAATTATTGCCGAACCACACTGTAACAGTCCTTGCTTTATGGCTTGGTGCATTATCTTGCTGGTACCAACAAGGCTCAGTTCCATAGTATTGCCACAGAGTTGGTAGTGCATAATTGTCCAGAATATTGAGGTAGATGTGCTTGTTAACAGGTTTTTTCATGATAACAATGGGCCAGGACCATACCATGAAAAACACCACCACACGAGTACACTGCCAGTTCCAAACATGACTGTAGGAACAGTACACTGTGGCAAATGGCATTCCCCGTCATACCCACACACGGCCATCAGACTGATGGATCGTGTATCTGGATTCATCAGTCTATAGAACCCGTTTCCATTGATTTACGGTCCATGATAAATGTTCTTTACACCATGCTAAACGACAAGTAGCATTCTGAGTGGAGATGAAAGGATTATGAGCAGCCACATGACCACGGTAACCCATGGAATGAAGTTCTCTGCGAATGATATGTGTACATACCAAGGTTCCAGCATTTTTACTCACCTGTACACTGAGGTCTTGTGCAGTAAGTATTCTGTTGATTAGCTGTAACAACTCTCCTGAGGCTTCGACGTCCTCTATCACGAATTTTCTTCGGTCTGCCGGTAGGTTTTGCTGCTTCAGGCAAGCCATGTGTCTTCCACTTATTCAGTACATCCAAAACAGTTAACTTGGGTATGTTTAAATGCCTCTGGGTTTCTCTTATGGACAACACACTAATATAACACCCAAGTATCTTTCCTTTCTCAAAGTCAGTTCTCTCCCGCCACAACATTTTCACTCAACCTCACAGTGGGATATGATCATGGTCAGCTGCAGGCTTGTTTTTATACCATTTGCAGCTGTACCGGGCATCTTAACAATGCAGCGGATCTGTTCATTTGCTTTTGAAGGGGTGTCCGATGACTTTTGTCAATATAGTGTATTTAAAATTTGAAAATTAAACCGTTTTGTTCAAAATAGATGCTGCATGCATTTATGATACTTGCACACAGTGTTCATATGTATTTCTTGCTGCCACACATTTAAATATGTCCATATCGACTTTGAGATATCCTAAAAACGTAGTGCATCAAAGTTTTCCATTCTCCACTGAGAATTCGGGTTTTTGGATCTTATTGGTACACCAATGGTTCATCACCAGTAACAGCTTGCCGAAGTGGATCATCTTTGATTTCTTCCCTTTCTAAAAATCCATGCTAATTTCAAGTATTATTTGCTTTTGTTCAAAACATAAGGTGGGCATCTAGTGGCTTTACTCCCTATACTTCTAATGGAAAAAAATTGAACCCTGTTTCCTCAGCAAAGAAAGATTCCCCATACATCAAAATTAGTCCACTGATAAAATACCTCCTAACTTAGATTGTGCAAACGCTGTTTTTTGCAAAAAAGTTTCCTGAACTATATTAAAAATTAATAACATTACTTCGATGTAGTTAAGGAAGAGTCACACCATATGTATGCAAGTATCATAACTATATCAAAGTAAAGTTATTAATTTTCAATATAGTTCAGGAAACTTTTTTGCAAACAACACCGATTGTACAGTCTAAGTTAGAACGTTTTTCATTAGTGGGTCAATTTTGATGTATGGGAAATTTTCCTTTGCTGAGGAAATAGCATCCAAATTTTTTCCATTGGAAGTATACAGGGCAAAATCACAAGAGGTCTAGCTTAAAGTTCCGGATAAAATTTTTGCATGAATTTCCCTGATTGTGAAACCTTTGGGTAAGTTTTCTAATTGCTTCTATATTTATTTATACCTAACTGTTGTATTTCATACAGTTAGCTGCCTGTTAGTTTTCACACCTTCCAAAAATTTTCAATGTTTAATACTGTTTGTCAATTGCATGTGCATGTACTGTATAGGTGTGTGTGTGTGTGTGCATGCGTTTTCCTTTCTTTCCTTATAAAAATGCTTGCTCCATTTTCCCACTGCAATTTCTTGATTGTATAATCGCCAAACAAGCTCAGTTTCCCTTAACCTCACAAGAAATTTAATGCCTATTCTTTGCTTCCAAACAGAAGTGATCATGATTGCATCAGTAATAGAAAATACAGTAGCACTACAGTAACTGCTGTGCACATCTGCCTTGGTCAAAGTCAATGAGACAATTGGGTTAGACATTAGGGTGGATCGAAAATACGGAAATGTTTTTTATTGAATCGCTATGGCATGGAAAAGTTGCCCCTGGTACAGCTAAAGATAATGTAAAAAATAAAAAAAATAAAGAAAAAATCAGATAATATTTTCTTGTGGAATAACTTTTTTTATGGGTCTTATAGGGTTTTTTTTTATGAAAGTTGGTTGTCAAATTTTTGAACTAAAGCCTAGTTCGTCATCAGGACTATGTCACTGGAGTAGTTGCTGCCACTCAGTTGGAAGAGTCCAACCGCAATTATCGTTAATTGTGGTACTTCTTCTTCTTGCTATTTCGATCCCTTCTTCTAGTTTCATCTTTGCTAAGTTTGACTGGTGGGCGATTATTTTTACTGAGTCCCAATTTATGGAGAGTCCACTTGCTTGTATATGTCTGTCTAGCCCTGTTTTGTTACTAATGTTCCTAATAGCTGCTTGGTGTTCTTTCATTCGGACCTTAATACTTCTCCCTGTTTCTCCTATATAGCTGAGTCCGCAGTTAATTACTCCTTCTTGCAATTGGATGTCCAATTCTTTTTGCTTTAAAGCTGGCAGGAATTTCTTTATTTTGTTATTAAGATCTGGAGCTAGCCTGATATTATATTTTGCTCCGATCCTTTTCAGTTTCTCGAAAGTCCCTTGTGGTACGTATCCCCCACTATTTTCTGTTTGCAAATGAAAATCAAAATTATAGAAATTTCCAAAATTTAAGCAATTTTATTGATTTTTTTTCTAAGAACCAAATAAATTACAATCAAATCACTATAGCATGGAAAAGTTGCATCTAGTATAGCTAAATTTATTATGTAAAAAAGTTTCTTAAATTAAGACAATATTTTCTGTTCACGCATGACAATCAAAATTGCAGAAATTCCACAAATTTAGACATTTGTAGAGATTCGTTCTAGATACCAAATCCTTCCCCCTCCACTCACTTGCGGCTGAGATCTGTCGATCTTGACCTTGGAAAATATGCCATATGCTCGTGGTAGGTGGCAAACAAAATAAAATCTGTATTTGATAAAGCATGCATCCCCACAGTATCGGAGTATAGAACAGCGCAGCTTATTAAGGCCTACCATGATAAATATTACAAACTGAGGAAGTGTTATAACCGAGACAAAAACAAACCAAACTTTCAAAACAAGCTTGACAGCTTTACAAAAAAATCCAAAGCACTTTTTGATGCTGCAACATGCAAGTGTTCTACGACACTGGATTACGTTTGTAACAAAAAATTTGACTCTTGTATTTTATCTAATATCAATCACATGCACCTGTGAGAAATCAAAAAATGTCCCTTTGGTTGAACTGAAGTTCCTGTATCTCCAAAGACAGCATAGGATAGAAAGGATTGAACCAGTAGATATACAGGAAACCCAAAAATCTAAAAAAAGAAACCAAAGAAAAGAACATAAACTTCACTGTGAAAATCATCTAAACACGTGGTGTCAGTTGAATAAATAAATCCATCGCTCTTTCCACGTTAAGCAACGCACAGCAACTGAAAACTACAACTCAGCCCAAGGACATGAAGAAAAGTTAGACTTCAACCTTCTGCTGTGTGCACTGAACAAAACACCTCACCTCAAACTGAAATAGAAAATTTTTCAGAAGTTCTTTACAGAAGATCAATTTTGTCTAAATTTGTGGAATTTCTATAATTTTGATCATCACGTCGAAACAGAAAATATTGCCTTAATCAAAACACTTTTTTAATAATCTAAAGCAACTTATGGGAATTTTACTAGGAAATTTTTTCATTAATAGCAAATTTTCGGAGAAAACTCTTCTCCTTCTTCAGGCTGTCTTGTTGTTGTCACTTTTTACTTGTCACTATCACGGTTACGGTTTACCTTGACGGTTACGGTTAACCTTGACGGTTTAGGTTATTTTTCAACAAATCCTGCCAGATGTTAGGCAGGGAAAATCCTTTGCAGTCTTTTTTAATATTGTATTTAGATAGGTTTGAGGCAACTTTTCAGCACTATAGTGATTCAATTATAATTTATTTGGTACTTCAAATCAATAAAACTGTGTAAATTTTTGAAATTTTTACAATTTTGATCGTCATGCGTGAATGGAAAATATTATCCGATTAATTTTTTTTTATTGCATTATCTTTAGCCATACTAGGGGCAACTTTTTTGCACTACAGCGATTAATTCAAAAACATTTTGGTATTTTTGACCCACCCTATGAGGCATAGTGTGGTCAAAGATCATAAAACATGCATGTTGCTCACCATTACCTCAATGCTACCAGATGTTAAACTGCAGAGTAAATTTATCAGTGATGTATTTCTAATAAAAAAAGTGCCTTAGCTGTGAACTGATTACATAAAAACAACTTCAAACGAAGACCCAAGGCTTTAAAAGAATTGCAAACTTTGACTTGCTATTTTTTTTATTGTTCAGTATATTTTATAAAATTTTTATTACTAATTACTTTAATTTAAATCCCTTAATTTGAGCAGTTTTTAATAAAACAAAAATATGTTTGTTAATCACATCTCAAAAATATACATTTTTTTAAGTAACACTGTTATTTCACATGATTACAAATGTTCACTGTGATTATTACTTGAGTCACACTGAATATATGTAACTAACACAGTCATACTGAATAAATGTAACTACACTGCCGGACAATTGCTAAGGACGGATGCCAATAGCAACGATAGCAACCATAAAATGGAAGGCAGGAAAATGTGGAAATTAGCATAAGTGCGGGATACAGTAAGACGTGTGGTGCATATGCAAATTTTGGATTGCCGAACTTGTTTGTGACGTCATAGCGCTGATAAGAGATATAAAGGATTTGGCGCATATTGACCGTTGTTGTTCAAACGCAAAGTTGAAAGAGAAAGAATCAATCGACGAACTTGCAAGTTTCAGTATGTCTTCCCGACATCACCTAGATGATTTTACGCCTGGCCGTATTATTGGCAAGATTGAAGAAGGGCGAAAAATAACAGATGTTGCCAGGGAGTTCGACGTCAGCCACAGTGTTGTTTCAAGGCTTTGGAAATCATTTCAAACAAATGGAGAGTGTAGCAAACGTCACGGGGGAAGTCGTGTTCGCAGTACGACACCTGCAGAAGATCGGTACATAGTGCTATCAACAAAAAGACACCGGCGCAGCACAGCTAGTGAGGTAGCAAATCAGTTTATGGCTGTTACTGGCAAGCGGATCTCCCGAAAAACTGTCGCCAGACATTTGCATGAAGAAGGATTATACGCCCGCCGTCCTGTTGTGTGTATCCCATTCTCCAGACGTCACCGTACCGCCCGTTTGCAATGGTGCCATCAACATCGCAATTGGACTGATAACGATTGGTCTGCTGTCCTCTTCTCAGATGAGAGTAGATACAGTCTATCGTCTGATTGTCGACGACAACTGATCTGGCGTGATAGTGGTACTGCATATTGTCCAGCAAACATACAGGAAAGGGACCGATATCCGACATGTAGTGTCACGGTATGGGCTGGCATCATGATCAATGGCCGTACGTCCCTCTATGTGCTTCCAACTGGGACTATGACTGGCCAACGATACATTAATGATGTTCTACTACCTCATGTTTGCATGTTCCGTGCTGCTGTCGGTGATAGATTCATTTTCATGGACGACAACGCAACATGTCATCGAACAGTCGCTGTCCAGGAGTGTCTTGAGAGCGAGGATATTCAACGCCTCGTATGGCCAGCACGTTCTCCAGATCTGAATCCCATTGAAAATGTGTGGGATGCTTTGGGGAGGAGTCTTGCTGGTCGCCAATGCTCTCCAATAAACAAGGACACCCTCATCCGTGCACTGACAGAGGAATGGGATAAATTACCCCAACAGCTGCTTGATAATGTTATGCAAAGCATGACACAACGTGTGGAATCTTGCATCGCCCTCCATGGTGGCCATATCCCGTATTGACATCTTACGCCGGAACGCCTGCGGACGGTAATTGCATTTTTTTCACGTTTACGTATTCTGCACAAAATGGCCTGTTTGTCCCTTGAACACGTTCCAAAGCCTTCTGGATTTCAGAGCACAATAAATTGTTTTTCTTGTAATGTCCTGGCATTCTGACATTATTTTATTTCACTTGGCATCCAACCACACTTACTTTTTTATGCGCTATATAGCCGTTTATGATCCGTCCTTAGCAATTGTCCAGCAGTGTAATATAGTCACATCTATTCTATTCTTAAGGAATAACAAAAAGGGTAGCTTAGTAAAAATAGTTTTTGCATGCATAAAATTAGTATTACTTAGCCTTAATGCCTGCATAATTTCTCTGCAGTTTTTTCTCCAAGCAATGAACACCTATGCAAAACACTTATTTTCAAGTTTTACGCTGCCATGGTGGACAGAGGTGTAGATTTCTGGTAAGTGGTCTGAGCTCCAATTGAAACATGGGTAGTGTGCCTCCCCACGTCCAATTAGGAATGGCCAACGGCATACAGCCCTTACCACCATGGGTCATAAGTTCGTAGTGTTTTGGGGTACAATGTTCAGCCCAGTATCACATGTTGACCACATATGGCCATTCAGCAAAATACAGTCCATCAGAGTCTACGGTCCTTTGCCAATGTTCAGCCAAAGATGCAATGACGTTGCGATACCAGGTGGCTGGCTTGGATGCCAAAAACTCAGAGCTGCCATCTTTAACAGCCTTCAAGGAATGGAACTGCCTGCTGGCCAAGAAGTGCACCATGGAAAGAAACAAGTGAAAATTCAAAAGTCTGGGCTATAGGCTGGGCATGGTAAGATTTTGACACCATTTAAATCCTGAATTTTCTAGCAGACAATACGTGACCTATGACATGGGGCATTGGAAAATTGCAGGAGGACCTACTTTCAGCTCACCATTGTGGGGTAGCGCTGACATAGAACATTGTATATGTGCAGAATAAAATTCAATGATCAGGTAAAAATGCTGTGTTATGCACGATTAAAACGAAGTCTGAAGATGACAGATGTAGTTCGTAAAATTACATTTTAATGAACTACATACAAAGATTAAAATGGCACTCATAAGATCTTTCAGACTCCCCTGGAGTCCTTCATTAGATGAAAATGACCCCCTGAAGTCTGGAACAGTGTGTGTGCCCTCCTACCTGTGTTTGGTGCAGGCCTCCGGTATGTAAATTGCTTGACTTTTTATTTGCTTCTGTGAATTGAATTATTCAGTGGCAACAACCATCCTATTTATATGCCATGACAACCTTCTTATGCGGTCATTTTCATCTGATGAAGGACTTCAGAGCAGTCTGAAAGATCTTATGAGTGTCATTTTAATCTTTGTATATAGTTCATTAAAATGTAATTTTACAAAGTACATCTGTCATCTTCAGACTTCGTTTTAATCGTGCATAACACAGCGTTTTTACCTGATCATTGAATTGTATACATGTTGCAGCTGGTCAGGTACAGGTTCCTATCGACGGCCCAACCATATGGCACAAGCTCCCAGTACACAGGACCCTCAAAATTCCACCATACACACAACATTGTCTTCATTCCAAAATGCCCTCTTTGAACCACTGCTCGAGCATCATTTCCTGGCCGCAGCCATTGGTTTCCGGTATCAAGATAACGTAGGAAGATCCACTTCTCATCATTCGTTACAATTCTCCGCCCAAACCGGATTTTGCAGCAATTCTCGACAACAGGGTAACATGCTCCTCAGCTTGCTTTGGGCTCAACTCATGGGGAACTATTCGTGGAGTCTGAAGTGAAAAGAGAGATGGTGTAGGTGACAAACGATGGTGGTTTGTGATGCATGGACCTCCTCTGCTAATCGTTGGGTGCTGGTTCCTGGGTGCTTTTCAACAGCTAGATTCAAGGCTTCGGTGTTGGTGGTGACTGGTCTCAAACACCTTGATTTGTCAACAAGCACTGTGTCTCCAGACCCGAAGTGTTGGAATCATTTTCTTGCTGTTGCAGGGTGCACTGTCCCCTCGCCTTCTACACTACAAATTTCCTTCACGGCAGCTGTCGTGTTCAACATTTTTTTCCAATAACGGCATAGCAGCACATGAACAACTAGTTTCTCCTCTAACATTCTCAACTCGTATGAGTGGCACACATGTCTTGGGCCTGGGGCATGTCAACCTGTCTGAGCAGTGAAGAATGTCACCCAATGAGGCATGGGGCACATTCCCCCTACAGAAGTCCCACCTGTACTGTGAAATGCTACGAACTTATGACTTACCCTGGTATACAAGCTCATGGTGAAAATGAACCCAAAAATTTATGACTTACCCTGGCATACAAGCTAATGTGAAAGTGAACCCAGTAACAAACAAACAACCTTCTCTTTACCCTTATGATCCATGAGGTGTCCTTCTGTGTGATCCAATGGTTTAATCTCATTCTTACAACATGAATATTTTGGTTATGATTGTATATGAAATGCAATATTAACTATTTTCGAATGCATGATCCAATCTAAATTTTTTTTTTTTTTTTACTTATCTTTTGCAACCACCTAACTACAAAAAGTACTTTAGTGTCACTAAGCCTAAAAATTAGTGCCTTAACACTGTTAAACCATTTTAAAGCCCTTCTCTAAACCCTTGAAGTTCGTGAGCTTAATTGTTGGATCACATACTTTTATGTGAGATCATATACAGGGGTTGTGCTGCCGATCGCATTCTTTGCAATTTGTGAAAAAAAGATTGTTTTGGCAAAAACATTGCTGATTATACTTTCAATGATGTCCAAGGAAAACCAATCTTTAATTTTTATTTGATTTGGTATTTAAAAAATGAAATTCAAATGTTAAGTTACTTTTTTCATTGTTTGCATTGCCTGTTAGACGAAAAGTGATTACAAGAGAAGAGTAATGCAATTGTTTTTCTGGTTATTATAAATCCACTGGAGGGTGAAAAAATAATGGCAACTTCAGATCACATTTGGCAAAAAAACAAAACAAAAAAAAAACTGAATTTGGCAAAAACTTGAAAAAAGTCAGTGCAACTGCTGATACATGTACATATATTTCAACGCGACTTAACTTTACATGATCTTATATAACCTTTAGAATAGTTCTACAAAAAGAATAGTGCTACTGAATCACATCATTCCCCTTAAATCATGATTCAGGGGGAATAGCATGATAAATCTATCTCAGCTTTATCCTAATAAAAATGGAAAGTTGTGAATAATTTTTCACTGAACATAAAAAAAAAAAAAATAAAAAAAATGTTAAACTGGAAGAAAACTCAACTAAAAAGAAATGAAGTTTGAGCTGCTACAGAGAAAGGCATTATCAACAACAAAAAATAAGGCATAAGAGCTGTATCCCTGTAAGGGCTGGGGACTATGAAATTAACTTTTTGAACCATAAAATTCACAGATTTTGCTCTAAATTTATGAGCTTCAGAAAACTTCTATCTTTAATAAAATAGTAATGCGCTTTGTTTTTGCATAATTGAGTTCAAAGTGAAAAAGAATTATTAAATAACCAATATGTTTTTATAAAAATATAATAAAATAAAATCAGAATAACAAAACTGATGGGCACATTTTTTTTTATATATAAGAAGCTCTTAGGTAAATTAAAGCTCAAATGTGTGATCTATTGTGATGGTCTTCCAGCAAAATTTCAACTGTTTCATGATACACCTTCTGTCACATAACTGGAATGCCCTAATGATATCAGTATTAAATGTGTTTGCTTTCTTGTCCCTTCTTTAATCTCTTTTGAGGGTCTTTATACTTCCCCCCCCCCATGTTTGTTTGGTTTTAAGATTTAATAACCCATGTGAACATGTAAGATTAAAGTCACCTTTCTAAAATCTAGGGTCACTGGTTGTGGGAAAAGTTGAGAACCTGCACCATAGGACAAACATACAACCCATGAATCACCTGGGATTCAAATCTGGTCTGTGATATCAGATTAACATTTTTGACAACTTCATATCACTTTTCTATTTGCCTACAGTAATCCATGTAAGAAGCAGAACAATTACCTGTCAGAAAGATCACTGCAGTCAGAGAAAACTCAGAAAAAAGCACTGCTATAAAGATCTGACCAAGAGGATATGAAAATACCTTCTGCAACATATAGTGATACCTATGAAAAGCAAAAGAAATACACTATCTGCCAACAAGTAATTGGACACCCCTGCAATTAACGATATCTGCGGTCCTGATAAACATCATGGCCGCCACAGTTAAATATCATGTGGGAAACAACAACGCAACCAGTCGCATGCAAGATGCCATGCAATTTGGAGCTCTTTGATTTCGAGAAAGGTGTAATCGTCAGGTATCACAGAAATGGCCGATCCATACGTGACATATCCAGCGAGTTGAAGTACCCAAAATCGACAGTGGCCTACGTGATTGGGCAAGTGGAAGATGAGAGGTGACTGTCGGAATGTGCCCCGACCCGACAGACCCACAAAACTGGGAGTTAGAGACCGACGGGTGCTGGCCAGAGAAATTCGGAAGAACTGCACCAAATCGATAGGCCACATCCGCGATGAGTTTCAACAGGCATCCGGGAGTGTTCTTTCGATGAATACCATCCATAAGGAAGCCCATCTGCTCGGTTATCATGGACGTGCTGCCGCCCACAAGCCTTTGATCACCAAGTCCAATAGTGCTGCTTGGCTAACGTGGTGCAAAGAATGTTTACAGTGAACCGTTGAACAATGGAAACAGGTTCTCTGGAGTGACGAATCAAGGTTCACCCTCTACCGTTCGGATGGAAGGGTCTGGGTTTGGTGTCTGCCCGGAGAACGCCTCCTGCCGGAATGTATTGTGCCAACTGTGAAGTTCGGCGGCGGTGGAATTATGCTATGGGGGTGTTTCTCCTGGTATGGCACGGGACCTTTGGTCGCAATTCCTGGTAGACTCAACGCCGAGACCTACTGCACCATTTTGGATGACCATGTGCTTCCTACGTTGTGGCAGTTTTACGGGGTGGACCCATGTTACTTTCAGGATGACAATGCCACCTGTCATGTTCCGAGGTGCACCATGGCTTGGTATGGTGACAATGGGGTTAATTGAATGGACTGGCCTGCGCAGAGCCCGGACCTTAACCCTATCGAGCACCTCTGGGACGAGTTGGAGCGTCGACTTAAGGGGTGTCCCCACCGTCCAAAATCGGTGAAGGAACTGACCTGTCTTCTCCAAGCCGAGTGGAAGAAAATACCGCTAGCCGTCGTACAACGCCTGGTTGAGAGTATGCCCCGGAGGGTCACAGCTGTAATCGCCGCTCGTGGAGGCTCCACCAACTATTGAAGGTGAATAAACTTCGTTTTCCTTTGCTATCACAGGTGCCCAATTATTTGTTGGTAGATAGTGTAGTTGTTCATGATTTCATGTGTCCTACATACTGCTAAATTTCAGTTTCATTCCATGCAACTTTGAAAAACCCTAAAGGGAAATCTACAGTTCTGATTTAGTTAAAATAAATATAAGTGTTAGGCAAACCTAAATTTTCAATGCAAAAATCTTTCTAATTTATTTGAAAGAAATGTATCACATATACTGTTCTTATTTATTCTTTGACATTCTGCTTTTTTCTCTCCTCTGTTATGTATACAGGAGTTATTGCAGGGTGTTTAGGGCTATTAACTTTTTTTTTAACGAGAAATTTATAAAATATTTTTTACACTTCAAACATTCATCAAAATATTCTTTCATAGTCTTGAAATAAATATAAAATCTAAAAATCTCACAAAGCAAATTTCTATTCTCTGTTATGTATATAGGAGTTACTGCAGGGTGTTTAGTGCTACTAACTTTTTTTTAAATGAGAAATTTATAAAATATCTTTTACACTTCCAATATTTACCCAGATATTCTTTCATAGTCTTGAAATAAATACAAAATCTACAAAATCTCACAAAGCAAATTTCTATCACAGGGTATTAGTAAAAATACATTAGTTTCTTTTGATCTCTTGATAAAAACCAGTTTTTTCTTTGTTCTAAAACTTTGAAATCACTACTAATGTCTCCACACATCCAGTGATTTGTTGTCATTATTCGTGTAAGTTTATGAGCTCACTGGAACTCCATTATCAAGGGAGAGATAAATTAGTGAGAAAAAACATACTCTCCTCATGCACGTCTGACACTCATTGTGGAAATTTCTCATTGTAGCCATCTTGTGTGTCACCATTAGGTAACGGTTGTTTTTCAGTGGTTGCTTGATAAGTTGGATCATGAATGTTATGGCACCATCTGTTGAAGTGTGTTGTTTAAAACTGTTTTTATCAATTTTTTATTCATAATCTCCAGATAGTTGGTCACTGCAGCTACTGTTATTTTAAATCATTTGAATATTTTTGGATCTATTTTCTTAATATTTTTAATTGAAAATTTTGAAACAAAACTAGAATTTTT
This sequence comes from Macrothele yani, assembly GCA_039090855.1. Taxonomy (NCBI): domain Eukaryota; kingdom Metazoa; phylum Arthropoda; class Arachnida; order Araneae; family Macrothelidae; genus Macrothele; species Macrothele yani. The sequence goes on from CM076990.1 coordinate 48,576,926, forward strand.
TCCAATGTCTTCAGAGCCACGAAATAAAAATACAGAAAAGTGTTTTCCATAAATCTGATAAACTGTCACATAAAACAAAATTAAGGTAAAAACAAAGAATGTATCCATGTTCAGTTGCTATACATCAATCAAGTAAAATTTGTTCAAAAGGGAAGCTCTACAAAAGAGGGGAAAATATGTTTACCCACAATTCTTGACAGTAGCAAACACCAACCAAAATTAGAAAATATTTCAAAAACTTACCAATAAATGAACAGGACAAAACAATATTTCAAATTTACAAATATATATATATATAAATATATAAAAAGAACATAGCAAACCAAGACAGAAGAATAAAATATAAAAGAAAAGAACAAATGAAATTATAAAATATCTCAAATATTTCAATAATTGAAGAACCTAAATAAAATAAAATGACTAATTTAGATGCTTGAAGAAGAAAAATGAAAGAAGCAATTGAGAACTGAGAACTTATATATTGATATCATATAGAAAGATTCAATGAAAAAAATATTAGGAAATTGTCTAATATAAGAAACCATGGTTTTTTACATAATGACATATGCCTATCAGTTCCATGAAATGGAGCTTCTATCCCCACAGCCAGGGGTCCTGCTGCTGGTCACAATTTTTGAAATTTGAAAAAAAAAAAAAAAAAATCGTTTTGGCGATGGGAAATTTTTTTTTTTTTTGGCAATTACCTTTTTATATTGTTGCAACGCTTTGGGGGAAAAATTGAATCTGGGGGAAAAAGTTGACAAAAAGTTTAAAAAAGCCAGAGCAACTGCTGCCCACAGCATTTAGGAAATCAGAGACTAATGAAGAAAATAAACCACTAAAAATGTTTTTGTAAAAAATTATCACCACCGATTAATTTAGGAAAAAAAATCATTTATAAATTTTTGTCATCTTATTTTATGTTAAATAAACATAGCTTTAAAAAACAAAAGAAGAAATTAAAAACAAAAATGAAAAACATATAACAAGGTCTGACTAATTTCACCATGCAAAGTAATTCCCCACATACACCCACACTAAGGTAAGAGAAAAAAAGTTAGCCCCAACAAAGAAGTTTACAGAAACTAAAATTCAAGAATTAAGAAAAAAAAAATGATTTACGTATATAAGAACAATGTTTTCTAATTCAATGGAATTATCTACATATAAAAAAACAAGAGCCCTGATGGGCTGTCCACTTCCTTTAGCATTTGCTGAAATTACAAAGCTTTAGAAATAAAAAGATAAAAGAAACGATTAAAAAACCTTTACAACGCATAACATTTATAGATGACATCTTCGCATTGACAGGTTTTGCCAAGGAGGAACTAACATATTTTATTAAAAAATTGATAAATACAAATAAAATTAATCAAAGTAATAAAAAAAATACCAACCTTTCATTTTTTGATATAAAAATAACTAGAAAGAAATCAACTTTAGAATATTAAGTTCATAGAAAACCAAGTTACATTCCAGTCATCATATCATACTGTATGATTCCTGTCCTCCATGGTCATAAAAAATAAACATGATCAAGAATTATGTAAAAAGAGATTTTATCTACTCAAGTAAAAACAATCAAGAGAACAAGAATTAAAACTGATTACTAATCCAGCTAAAACCAATGGATACCATACAAAATTATAAGGAAAATAATTTGTGAAACTACACATCCTAAAAAAAGGTCCCTAAAAAGAAAAAGAAAAGGCAATAATACTAACAAAAAATGTTATGGATCATTAATTACTATGTGACAAAATTTTTACCAAACCTGTGATAAAAATCAGTAAAAACAAAAACAAAAAACAACAACAAAACAACCGATTACCATTTCGGACAGAGTCAGAACTGAAAAAGGTATCCTGATAAAAAAAAATAAAAAATAAAACTACCATTCACTATAAATTTCATTAAATTATGGGCTTTACTCAGGAATAAAAAGAAATTCATTACAGTCAAATTTCCGGGTAGTACATCTACCCTCTTCAGGATTATACTAAAGTAGGTGTTGCCATTCATTAGCTAAACTCTAACCTTTCACATAATTTAATGTTGTACCTCTTCTTCTCTCCATTTCCAGTCCTTCTGACAATTTCCTCTTAAAAAAGTGCTGTTGATGTATCAGAACTTCTACAGAGTCCTAAAGTACTTTATGTCCTGTATTTTGAACATGTCTATCCAAACCTGTTTTGTTTGTCAAATTTTTAATTGCAGCTTTATGTTCTGCTAATCTGGTAAAACCCATAATTTAATGAAATTTATAGTGTATCAAGTCTAGGAACAGCCATGACATCAATTATTACCAAGTTTAAAACTAACATTTTAGTAAAAATATCTCAGGAGTCTATGAAATACCAACAACTTATAATTTCACACAGTGTCAGACATGCATGAGTAGAGTATGTTTTCTACTTACCTTTTTGTTTCTCTTTTGGAAATAGAAATCCATGAAGTCAGAAACATAAAAGAACAATGATAACAAACCACCAGATCTGTGAAGATAATGCGCAGTCACTTCAAAAGTTTTAGGACAAAGACAAACTACCTTTATGAAGAAATATGGAAATTTTAACATATTTTTACTTAAATGCCTCTGATAGACATAATAATGTTTGGGGAATTTTTTTTTAACTTGCACACATATTTCAAGACTATGAAAGAATATTTGAATTTTTCAGATGAAAAAGCATTTCATAAATTTCTCATTTAAAAAAAGAGTTAATAGTACTAAACACCAGCAGTAATACATATTTTTACAACTGAGAAGATATGCTCAGAATGTTAAACAATGAGCATGAGAAGTGCATATGATACAATTCATACAAAGAAATTAAGAAAATCTTGATACAAAATGGGATATGATACTTAATATTTTACAATAAAAGTAAAGTTAAAATGTTCACACTTTTACTTTGATGAACAATAACCGAAAATATTTTTCACATATTTCTCCATTTTTTTTTTTTGATGCTTATAAAACTTCAGGTTTCAATACTTTTGGCTTTCATTCTGAGATTTTAAACAAAAAAAGCATGAATGAGAGGAGAGTGTATGTATATACAGGGTGTATAGGAAAGTCCTTAAACAGGGAAATACTTTTTGAACGCAAAATGCTAGAGTTGTGGAAGTAGTGTGTACATATAGTGAAGTGACTATGTTCTATCAGATGAGGCCGATTGTAGTCCCCCCCCAGCTGAGAATTTTGGAAGTTAGCGATCCTATCGCGAGAACCAAGAGAGATAGCAAAAAAAAGTCAGTAGCAAACTTGTAGAGCATCACCGATTTAGTATGAAATGACGCCCTACATTCACCAAAAACTTCAATAGAAGTCCGGAAATGCAGATCTCTCGGTATCTGATCACCGGCATAAATGAGTCTCTCATCGCGTGCAGAAGTGTGACATTATAAGGTGATGCAAATTTACTAATAAAACTAATACATGTACATGTCAGCAAGGTACAATTTATTATGTACTGAACAGTAAAGTAGCAAAAAATTCATACAGCAGTAGGACATTATGAAGAATAAAAAACACAAAATAATGTTCCAGAAATACAAAATGTCAGTATGAATGAGAGGAGAGTGTATGTAGTGTGTACATATATACTTAAGCATTCGTGATGTGTCCACCATCGGCAGCAATACACATCTGCATTCGAGCTAGAACTTCTTGTTGGATTATTATATTTGCACTTTTAAGGTATTAAACCCCTGCAAAGTGCACTTAGTTTATGTGCAATTCATAAATGATATATTATTAAAAAGCACCAATCACTTACCCTAAAGATCATGGTAATTTCCATCCACAACACACTTCCAGCACGTCAATTATCGCAATGTTGTTGGCTTTCAAAGGTTTACAGACATCTTGCTTACGATGTTTCATCCCCGGAAGAAGGAATCGTAAGCAAGATGTCTGTAAACCTTTGACAGCTAACAACATTACAATAATTGACATGCTGGAAGTGTGTTGTGGATGGAAATTACCATGATCTTTAGGTAAGTGATTGGTGCTTTTAATAATATATCATTCTTGTTGGATGTTCTGCAGCATTTCAGGTGTTATGTTACTGCATGCTTGGATAATACAGGGTTGTAGAAATTTACCATACACAACCAAATGTAAGGCCACACGTCACGCTGATGTCTCTCGTACTGAAGTGTGGGTGGGCTAGCGCATAGGCCAGGTTGTCCACTGGCTGCACGTGCACACCTGCAAGTGTCGGCCTACCTGAACGGGAACGACTTGTAATGCCTCCGGTTTCTCTCAGCCGGCGAACGACACTGATGATAGTAGCCGCAGTAGGATAAGAACGATTAAGGAAACATAACGCATATTGGCGTGCTGCCTCTCTTGCCCAACGACCGCATTCCACGTACAACATAACCATCTCGCAGTACTCCTCGTTGGAATAACTAGCCATGTGTAGACTTGAAGATCCAGTCCATGCACTGTCTGACAAACCTTCCCTGGCCGCCAATTTATGCTTCCCGATGAGGTATGACATAGTGTTTCCATTTGCATACTTTCATCCATCTTTCGCTGTTTTGCAGGTCAAATTCGTTTATAGATTTTACGCTTTGCGATGTCATTCGTGACGTATTTAAGTCGGTGATCGGATACTGAGAGATCTGCATATCCGGACTTCTATTGGAGTTTTTGGTGAATGAAGGACTTCATTTCATACTAAACGCTCTACACGTTTGCTATTGACTTTTGTTCGCTATCTCTCTTGGTTCTCGCAATAGGATCGCTAACTTCCAAAATTTGCCGCTAGGGGTGCTGCAATTGGTCTCATCTGATAGAACATAGTCACTTTACTATATGTACACACTACTTCTACAATTCTAGCATTTTGCGTTCAAAAGTTATTTCCCTGTTTAAGGACTTTCCTATACACCCTGTATGTTTCAAACAGGGTTACTGTGACCTCTAATGACTTCCATGAAAGCATAGACAAGGAAAGAAAAGAACTACAGGAGGCAAACTTCATTCTTGGAATTCAGAAAGCATTTTATCATGGATGGCTTTTTTTTTCTCCAGCAGGGATCTGAACAAAGAAAAAAAAAAAAAGGAATTGGTGAGAAGGGTATCAACAAGACTAGGAATTTGAGATTTTATATTTCTATATTTGTCAAGGGCAGTGGTTGTGGCAAGTTTTTAGTCAGGGAGTAAAAATACTTCTCACATGATTTTCATGAAGTATTTTGTGATACAGTGTGGAAGAAATAGTCTTCTAATAATACGTGGTAATACGTCATGATAATTTACACAGTAATCAGACAACGCTGAACTGACCGTAATTACTGTTTCACACGTAACATCAATCACCTCAGAAAAAAAAATCACCTCTTGTCTGATTGCTGTGTTAATTATCATGATGTATTGACCATGTATTATGAGAAGAATATTTCTTCCACACTGTATACCTGAACAACTGAAGATTTACTTAACTACGCTGGATGGCAGCACAATATGCTCTGGCTAAGAATGAGGTCGGAGAATATTTCAATGCTCTTAACACTCAGACATACGTGTGACTTTCTTGTCCTGGGTGGTGTAACGGATAGCATGCTCGAATGATAATCGGGAGATGTGGGTTCAATTTCCGCTCCAGGGTGATGAAATTTTCAAGTTTTCTGTGGTGATTGATATTATGTGTGAAACAGTAATTACAGTAAATTCAGCATTGTATGGATGCTGTGTTAATTATCATGAAGTATTTTGTGATTTCTAAAAGCAGCACTACCTACCTCCACTCCCACCCAACCCTTCAGTTTGCAAACAACTGCCTTAGACATTCTCACTTCTAACTAAAAAACTGCCTTTTTTTTAAATTCCATTAAAAATATATGTATATCAATAAAAAAAAATCTGTTCTTGGAACATGTAGTTATGTTAATTATTTTAATAAGTATAGCAAAATTTAAAATAGGGTAATAATTTCTAAGATTAAAACATGCATCCTTACATCTGCGGCAAAGATCAAAATTCTGCGATATACCTATATACGTGCAATTCTTCCTACACATACAATTTAGTATTTCAACAGGTTGTAATTGAGAATGATCTTGGTTTCTCATATTTTTAATACAAAATTCAGTCTGCTTTGTCACAAGTTCAGTTCTGATCATTTTCTAGAAGTCGCTTATCAGTGCACTGAGAATTAAAATCCATATAGTCACATTGTTCTGTTAAAGGATAAAACAAAATGCCACCAGTAGGTTTAGTTCAATTTGAGTACAATAAAAAAACATTTAAGTTGTAAGATGCAGAACGGCTATTTCTTTTTCGACAACACTATCCACAAACTTTCAAAACTTTCGAGAAAATTGTTGCCCCCCCCCCCATTTCGCTCAGGCTTGCACACACATGCACCCTACAGTCCTTTTGTAGCTCTGTTGTTTGCCAAGCATGGCAGTAGAGTTCAAGGTGGAATTTGTCCTCGCAAGTTGTGACATAGATAACGCATTTTTTCCACACATGCCTTGGGGCCTTTGGGATCGTGTTTCTCCGCAGCTCAAGATATGCGAAACCTGGGAGAGAAGCAGAGTGGGGGTGGGGAACGAGGGAGGAATTACATTACTGATGGAGCAACTGCTGTGTTAAACAGTCGAGAAGAAAAATACTAGTAATGATAATAATTTTAAAAAAATACGTGGAGGTCAGTTAATTTTTTTGAGCAGTAAAAATACGTCTCAATTTTCTTTAAGGAAATAATTTTCGTTTTTGATGCGTGAAATACGCCTGTCCAGGCATTCACGCAATCTTTGGTCGATGGGTATGGTTAATAAACTCTGAATTCAAACAAAATCTTTCAATTTAGAAAAATCCAGTTTTTAGGTGCTACATGGAGATCTGCTTTTGTGCTAGAGAAGAAACCACAAAACTTTGTGTTACGCAAAAAGTTATCAATTAATTATATACAATCACATATAAAAGTATACATCAAAACCATATTTTTTTTTTTTTTTGAGAGAGAGCTTAGAAGCTCATACATATTACTGAAAACATTACTCTAAAACACTTTTACAGTACATACATGGCGCAACTGAAAAAGATTAAGAAATCATTAATTGACAAAAAAAAAAAAAAAAATACAAAAAAGTTGGTGGTCAAATTTTTGAACTAAAGCCTAGTCCCTTAAAAAAGTTAATTACACAATACAAAAAAATACAGTTATGATGTCAGTTGCATGGAGTGTTCATTGTGCTGTTACTTTTGGAACAACAAAAACAGAATGAAAAGAAAAAGCAATGAAGTTAATGGATGTTTTCTGAATTTACAAATGGCATTAATTTCACACAAAAAAGACCCATCAGAAACATTGAAAATACTTTTAATTAAACTCTCTGAAATATAAACAGCTAATCAATAGAATGGATCAAGCCATCAATGCTTACTATACAGTAACTCAGACAGGATTTATGCGCTCCCATGTCTCACGGCAAGAATCATATTTCAGTAAATGGGCTTGTAGTGAGCATTTCTGTATAAACCCTTTTCCACAGGAAGGGCACTTATGTGGCCGTGCACTTGAAGGAGCATGGGTTAGCAAATGTTTCTGTAAATTGACTTTCTGAATAAAATCCCGACCACAAACAGAGCACTTATATGGCCTTTCACCAGTATGTGTCGCAACATGTCTCGACAGGTTTGTAGAAAGGTTTGTGGAATAAATACAAAGGTGGCACTGGTATTTACGGAGCTGAAAGCAATCCTGCTGACGCCTTCTTCGCAAAGTGTATTCGACCCCTGTCTGGAATGCCTGGTATGAGTTGGTTTCATGAGTATGTTCACCTATTGGATAAAACACAGTCAGATGAGTTGCAACAACAGTAAAAACTTTCCCACAAAGTAACACAATCAGGTGTATTTGCAATTAAAGCAACAATTTGCAAAAAATTTAAATAAGCACTGGATACAATCACAAAGAATGAAAAGTTTATGACAGAGCAAAGAAGTCTTTGGCAATATTTTTCATTTGGTTTTATTATTCTTCAAGAGGTAACATCATTATGTGATTTTGTTAAAAAACAATTTCTTTTGCCCATGCTCAGCTGAAGAATAAATAACAAATATAGCATTTCTGTGGTCATAGAATTTCACTTTACATTCTTAGCCCACAGAAGTTGTACAGCACTCTGATGTTCCTCTGATGAACAAATGGAGGAAAGGTATTATGTTTAGAATGACATAACAACAGTGCAATGTTGCTGTTTCCTACATAAGAAATAGCAACATAGTAAGGACTAGTCTTTTATTTGTGTATTTTGTAGTGTTTGCAGTTTAAAAAATATAAAATATTAAATACACATACTGGCAAAAACTTCTACATTTACTCTGAAACTAAAATAAATTAAAAAACAAAATTACTAAGTTAAAATAGCTCATAAGCATTACTAAGAACAAAATATTTAGTCACACAAATTTCCAGCCAGCAGCCTGGAAATTTGTAGAGTGAACATCCTTCTTCAAAGTGATATTTGAAGAAAATCTTGATACCATGGTGCATACAACAACCAAACTTTATACTTACACATTTTGGACTTGTCTTTACAAGTTTTTGCAGTTCTAATTTTTCACTTAAGAAGTGCAGATAACATCAAATCATGTAATGTTTCTTCTTTTACTTTCTTTATTTCTTCACTTTTTTTACGTATCTTTTTTCTTTTTTTTTTTCATCCCTCAGAAAACTTGAAAATTGTATTGTTCTGGAGAAGGAATTTAATTCTCTTTTTCTGACTCCCGTATCAGTATGCTAACCAACTACATACACATAACACCAACCAAGATAACTAAAGTATATGAATCTGAACACAAGCTTTTTAGATTGTGTCAGTCAAAGTATCCACAGGTTCTTGTGGCAATAGTAATACAAATTTCATAACAGGGCTTGAAAAGTATCCAAAAAATTACATGCTCAGTCGGGCATGTGTAGAATTTTTTTTTTTTTTTTTTTTTTTTTTTTTGCACAGGTATCAAAAGCAGGATTAACTGGAAAACTTTATCCTTTGAGGCAACAAATCAGAAACTTCATTTATTTAAAGCTCAAAAATATAAAAATTTCTTAGCAGTCCTTTGCATTGCTACTTTAAGTGTATGTATTCAAAATGTTCAACACACAAATGCTTACACCTAAAGCTGTAAATATTATTATTGATGCTGAAACTGACATTTGAAAAATGTCTTGTTGCTGCTGCACTCACATATTTTTGAAACATTTGCTGTGTTGTCAAAAAAATTCATAATCATAATTAAACACAGCAGTTTCATACATTTTGTGATAGTCTGCCTGTTTCCATTTTGACAAAGGTGTGGATTCTGATTCTGCACTTACATCGCTGAGAAAAGTGGAAGTAAAATTTTTTAACTCATGCTAACAGAGAGTGAACAAACTATGGTATGGAGACAAATTTCACATATTTCCTAACTAGCAGCTAAACTCTTATTACTGGATTTTCCCCAAAGAACATGTTTTTTTTTTTTTTTTTTTTTTTACTTAAGGCAATTTGACCAACAGCAGCTGAAGTGACAAGCAGCTCTTCTTTGAGATAAACTGAGTGCCTGTGTCAACATGTTAACTCTTTTCGTAACTAGCTGGATCATGTAGCACAGGCTCATTTTTAAACAAAACTTTGTTTTAGTAACACAGCTTGTTCATTCTCTGCTTAATCAAGGCATGTATACAATGGCCTGCCCTCTTGTGAGTTTACTGAATTAAATTTTAATATACTTTACATTGTGCAGTATACCTTACGCTTGTATGAATTGCAATGATTTAAATTTTCATAGCTTTTTTCTCTACAGTTTCATTGCTGGCTATGATCTGAAAATTAACTTTTATTCAAATTTTACCACATTGTTTTATGATAATTAACACAGCAATTGGACGTCACTGAATTTGACTGTAATTACTGTTTCACACATGAATTAAATCATATAAGAAAACTTTAAAATTTTGCCGTCGTGGAGCGGATTCGATTCCCGCTCCACGGCGGTGAAATTTTAAAGTTTTCTTATGCGATTTAATTCATGTGTGAAACAGTAATTACAATCAAATTTGGCGACGTTCGATTGCTGTGTTAATTATCAAGATGTATTTACCACGTATTATGAGAAGAATATTTCTTCAACTCTGAACATTGTTTTATATCTGCAAATTTAATTATGCTCACTGTACCATCAGAAACTATCAACATCTCTGCTCAAAAAAAAAAAAAAAAAATTTTTTTTTTTTTTTTTTGGAATTTTATGAACCTTTTAATTTTGTCTTTACTCAAGGACATGCACATTATACCTTTTGATCTATTTGAACATCACTTTCAGAATAATTTCATCACAGTAATTATTTTTAATTACACAACCCACTTTTGTGCAATAGTTTTCTGCTACTGGTCTGAAATTTCTGATTTTAAAATTCTCTCAGGTTACAGATGATTTGCAAATGAATGTTTGTATGAGTACATATAAATACAAAAAACAAAACAAAAAACTAATACAAATGTGTATAGCACAATTTAAATGACATGACAAATGTACTAAAATGTGTAAACTCTAAAATAACTATCCAGTTGCTTTTTATATTTTCTTACTTAATAATTTTCTTTAGTCATGATGATTACATATTTCCTTTTCACATCATTGCTAGTCTTATTCTCTCACATGTTGATTATTAATCCTCTGTTCTTTTTTTGCATTTTACTGTTGCTCAACGGATGTCAAATCAGACTTTATTTTGACCCTCAGATCTTAGAATCTTCCCTATTCCCTCTTTTCCTTTGACTTTGAGACAGCAACATTGCATAGATGATCTTTTTATTGACAACAATTTTGCATGTTGGCAAACTGTGATCTATAAAGATGCTAAAAAAATTCATATCTAACTAGCAACAAAAGTGTACATCATAGAACAACATGAAGGTAAGTTTATACTAATGTAGTCTCAAATCTGTTTTTTAATTTAGTAAAATTATTTTTACACCATTAAAAATGGATTTAAGACTATCATTAGTTAAAGTCTACCTTCACATTTACATTTAACACACATTATACATTTACAATTTTTTTACCTCTTTTTTATTTCTTTATAATCATAATATTTCATGTTTTAGGTTTTCACAAATATTATACAATATTTTTCAATACTTCAAAAGCATTTTAGAAATAGCTAACAACATTCTTCATATATACATCAAATAATGTAATTTCCATCATACAATCTGTGGGTTATCTGTTAAAAAAGTTGTAAATTTAAGTTCCGTGGACAACATGCCACTTATTGTTTTCTGCAGCACTTTATTTAAAAAAAAATTGTGTCATAATTGTGCAGGACAGGCTGAAAAGTACTACAAGTATGTTAACAAAAAAAAAAAAAAGTAAAGTGATATGAAGACAAAAGTCAGCAAAGAATAGGAAATATGTTTGCTTTTTTTTTTTTTTTTTAAAGATTACAACTGTGGGAAGTTTGCGGCAGCACTGTCTCCCAGCACATAATCATTGCCATTGGTAAGCCCTTTGCAAATCTCATTCATTGGCTTTACTACGTGAATCTCATTTGTAAGTCTTTGCTGCACTAATCTCATTAACTAAAGCTATTATTTGCTCTTCAATTGAAACATTTTAAAGATACCCAGTACTATGGATTGTTTATAGCTTCTACAGAATTTCAGAACTAACTACAGAACTATGGTGGTTCTCGAAATACTAGATTTTTGCTCTGTATTCACTTTAAAAAAAAAGAAAAAAGAAAAAAAAACTATGGATTTTTGCTCTGCTCATTTTTTTTTAAAAACTAAAATTTTTTGCCTACAGTTACTTGATTTAATAAGATTGTTTTTTTCTTTATTTCTTTGGATGTCTGGTTTATCCATTGAAACACAAGAAATTATGGTGAACATAAAGAAAATGTTTGTGCTACAGTTTCTTATGCAAAAATGTAAACTATGTGCTAATGGTTTTAACAGAGTTTTATTTAAAACAAAATTCACATGTTTGGGTGTATTTCTAGTCAGAATTGAGGAAACAAATGTGAATGTGACAACTTGCCTTCATATCGTCAAGCCTATGTGAGATTGTGCTGTGTGGAAAGAGGTACGTAGGATGGGTAGAGCAGTGGCAAGAACAGCAATGAAGAAAAGCTTTGTTATGTGGAACCTCCAGTTGCATCTATCAAGAAACCATTCTTTTTGTCCCATCTTTATTACCACTATGGATGACGCTTTATTATCTGTTGTGGAAAAACATGTGGAGATGCAAAATACCTGTTGCATCAACCAATGAAAAGCAGAATTTCTTTTGACTGGAATTGTCTGTGATGTGCTGTCAACAGCATAACTTCAGAGTAATCTTTTCTGACAGATGAAAAAAAAATAAGGCTACTTTTTTGTATATTCCTTGCTTTTGTGAAGCACTAAAATGCTTCAGCATAATTTAAGCAAACCACAAATTCAAAAGGAAAAAACAGAAGTGAATGATGATGTTGCAAAATTAAAAAGTGCTTTGATTCCCTAAGTTTTCCAGAAAAATCCAAATGTGAAAGCAAAAAAAAGACTAACCTCAAACCTGAGTCTCTTAACCTTGTTAAGTATGAAGGCAAAACATAGGAGCGACATTTAAACCATTTTGTTTACCAAACAGAAAGGGTTTGTAGTAACTTAAAACTCCAAAAGCTGTTTTGCTGGCAGTGTCTATTTTTTTACAATGAAATTATGAAAAACCATTTAATCATTTTTCAAAAATAAAAGTACAAATAACTAAAATACATGTGATGTTACATTTTTCTGCACTAATTTTAAATAGTTCTTTAACCTTTCCCTTACTCTATAACCCCTGAAAAGGGTTAAGTTCTTCCCCCTGGTAGTTTCAAAATCATAGTCATCACCCACAAATATCCTATGTGGAAAGTTTATGGGTTCAAAAAATTATGATACAAAAAAAAGGCCCACTTTCCCAAAAAGTACTTGAATTCACTCAAAAAAAAAAAAAAAAAGTTGATTTATTAACATTAGCAAGTAAATTAATATGTGAAACATATATGCTTACACTACTAATATTGTAGTACTACTAACACTATTTTTTGTTTTGTAACATTTTTTTTTTTGCCGATTTGTGATATGAACCACGTGTACTTGTCTTTGTTTGATATAAAAAAATAAATGTTTAGAAGGGTCAAATGGCAATTTTTTATTAAATTGTAATGAAAATAATATAGTTGGTTTTAGAAAAATACTGTTACTATTAATAAAAATTAAAATTTTAACTTACCTTAAAACCACATGGTTTAGATACTTACTTGATTAGTAGCAATGTTCAAAGACCTTTTTCTTAAATATATTACTCTTTTTTTTAGTAAATTTTAACCTAAAATATGGGAAGATGAGGTACACAGTAAGATCAATCACGAATGTGGCTAATAAAAATGTAACCTAGGTTTTTCTTTCAGCACATTATAATTGCCTAAAAAACTGTTTTTTTTAGGTGTCTTTGACTCCACATCAACAAGTCAAAGACAACAGTAACAAATATTTTATTTGCTTTCACAAGGTTAAAAAGTGAATTGTGTGTTACTTTTTCCTCTGAAATAAGAAGTCTACATATTGTTCAAAGTTTTGCATAAACTTGGTTTGTATAAATGCCTCAGAGAACTAAATATGTTGTGCCAATAAATAGTGATAACAAAAACCTATCTGTGAAGTATGCAAGGGCAAGACAGATTGTCTAAACTTCTTTTAATGACAAATTGACATTAAACAGTGATAATAAAAACTTATTCATGAAGTATGCCAGGGCAAAACAGATTGTCTAAACTTATTTTAATGACAATTGAAACAGTATTGGTGAAGATTCTGACTGAAACCTACATTTTATAACCAAGTAACTGAAGAATTAAAAACAAAAATTGCAGGATGAATTCTGCAACAAATTAGGTATGTTTTGTTGTTGTTTCAATCAGAAAATCAGAAACAACAACAAAACCAGTTGCATGCCTACACATAAAGTTCATGGCACACCACTGCTGAGGACATAACATACACATAAAATATTACTGTGGAAATAACTTTTACAGGTCTTATAGAGGTTTTTTTTTATAAAAGTTGGTGGTCAAATTTTCGAACTAAAGCCTAGTTCATCATCAGGACTATGTCACTGGAGTAGTTGCTGCCACTCAGTTGGAAGTGTCCGACCACAATTATTCGTTAATTGTGGTATTTCTTCTTCTCGCTATTTCGATCCCTTCTTCTAGTTTCCTCTATACTAAGTTTGATTGGTGAGCGATTATTCTTACTGAGTCCCAATTTATGGAGTGTCCACTTGCTTGTATATGTCTGTCTAGCCCTGTTTTGTTATTAATGTTCCTAATAGCTGCTTGGTGTTCTTTCATTTGGACTTTAATACTTCTTTCTGTTTCTCAGAGAACTAAATAAGTTGTGCCTTAAAATAGCGATAATAAAAACCTATCTGTGCAATATGCAAGGGCATGCATCGACTGAACTAAATATGTTGTGCCATTAAATAGTGATAATAAAAACCTATCTGTGCAGTATGCAAGGGTATGCATTGACTGTAACTGCAGGTTCATCTATATAGGAGAAACAGAAAGAAGGGATCAAAATAGCAAGAAGAAGTACCACAATTAATGATAATTGTGGTTGGACACTTCCAACTGAGTGGCAGCAACTACTCCAGTGATGTAGTCTTGATGATGAACTAGGCTTTAGTTCGAAAATTTGACCACCAACTTTTTTGAATAATAACCTCTATAAGACCCGTAAAAAGTTATTTCCACAGTTAACTATGAAAAGAGGTGCCATAAATTCATTTACAACTAAAAATATTAGAAAGGGAGTATGACAAGGTGACACTACATCTACCATACTCTTAGACATTACAGAACATCTTTCAATAGTTGATTGAACTCAGAAGACAAGGATATAAAGATTGATGCTGATTATTTAACTGACCTTCGTGTCTAAAGGCAGTCATTTTTATTATACAAGCACCCCTTCAGAGCTGCACAGTATGATCCACGAACTTGCTGACATGAGTAAAGAAGTGGAATTAAATATGAACTTTCAGAAAACAAAATTGATGTACAATGCATTTCAAAGAACTGAAGATTTGAGGTTGATCAGAAAAAGTTAGAAGTAATCCTACCTTGACAATGGAATTCAGGCTGACCACACTGAAGAAGAAATTAATAGGTATTTAAAATTTTGTCAGGGTGAATTTAGAAGAAATGGTACAATTTTCAAGTGCATTTCACTGTTTCGTCTTGAAAGACAAGTGTTTAATGAGTGCATCCCTCCCAGTTATTACTTAAGGATCAGAGACAAAGACCTTAATTTAAAAAAAAAAGTCATGCAGAGGAGTTTTTTATAACAAAGTAACCAAATCTAAACTTATATTAAAGAACTATTAATGACTAAGGTGAAGGGTCGAACTCAAAACTTGTCACATGCTGCAAGCACTTTCAGATTCCCAAGCTTCCATCCTCAGGCAGAACTCCTATCAGGTCAGCCACATTATTAGAAGTGAGCTTTTCCCGAGCATTCCAAATGAAAATAGGATGTGGTCATGGATCCAACTACACATGTTCCAAGTACCAAGATCACTTACTGATCCGTGTGCTGCCATTTATAGATCCAAAAAGGAACCTAACCAAAAACTAAATTCGTCATTATTGTAGACATTAAGTTAATTTCATATATATTATTTTCTATTTTCTTCACTTAATGGTTTCTTTCTTTTTCTTTTTTGACATTTTTTTCCTGTATATATTATAGTTTTCCACATTAATATGTAAGTATTGGCTTTATACTAAGAGGGGGAGGGGGTTGACTCAAAGATAAAAACATACTACATATATGTATCATAAATTATGTGAGTACTAGTATCACTAATCTTAAATTTTATAACATTCTTGAAAGTATGTTGATAAATAATACGTATTTAATATATTTGACTCATTATAGTTTTTATGAAGGCAGTGGACAGAAGAAAGGAGAATGGAGAATGGAGAGATGCACGCTTGGTGAAATCAAGAAACAGACAGATGATATCATGATCAAAGTAAAGACCCTCAAGTTGCAATGTGCTAGACATATTGCTGGAAGAAGTGACTACCATTAGACAGCTGAAATACTTGAAAGGATAACACAGAAGGGGAAAAGACCGGGAAGAAGATCACATGGGAAATGGGTGGATGAAATCTGAAAATATTCTTGAGTAACATAGAAGAGAATTGGTCAAAGTAAAGAGTTGAGGAGACTTAGGGGAGTCCTTCATCTAGCAGTACATTGAGAATGGTTGATGATGATAATGTACAATGATCTGGAACACTCCAATTTTTTTCACATTTCTCTTAGATGCTGAAGGAACAGTGCAGATGAACATTGGTTTTTGCATATGCACAGAAATCAAATAAAACTCAAAAGTGGAATTCCTAAATTAAATTGTAATAAATATACTAACTACATTGTGAATGTAAAAATTTTTGTTTATGATATTTTCAGAGCAAATAATTTACAAAGGATGAACCCTCAGTTCATTTAGCTGTAGTTATAAAATACACAGCTAAATTTTCATCACAGGGATTCTCTCTCTCTCTCTCTCTCTCTCTCTCTCTCTCTCTCTCTCTCACACACACACACACACACATACACAAGAGCATGCATGCAATATAATATATACATGATGAAATAAAAACCAAATTGAAACATTTTAATTTTACATGAGCTTACTGTTCAAAATATTCATTTCATATTTTAACACACATATTAAAATTCAAGAGCAAAGCACAACTACACTGAAGTACAAAAGTGATTTCACTTTTGGCAGTCTTTTGAGTGTTTAAGAGGGCTTCACTCCAGAAATGGATGTTCCAAAGATGTTTACGATGCATGGCATCCGATAATGATGAAATTTTCTCAATTCTGATTCATGAAAATGAAACTAATGCATCATAAAAGAAACAAAGCAGCTAATGGTATTGTATTGGGTTGGTGTGAATGAAATGTCCAACAAAGGAATAAGCACACGTGGATGGCGAGGACGGAAAAGTAGGACAACTTATCAAGGCCAAATAATCCCGCTCAGAATCAACACATAGTTGCTATCTGTCAGGCAAGGCCATGATCCCAGAACAAAAAAGTCTTGTGGCTGGGACCTGAAGAAGACATCAATTGCACCTTGAACCTCGTCTGTCCTGAACTGTTTCCTGGACATGAAGTGATCCAGGCGCTGAAACAGATGATAGTCTGTCAGAGACAAGTCCAAGGAATCGGCAGGATGAGGCAATGCTTCATGCTCAAGGCACTTAGTATCAGCATTGTTCGTCGTGCAACATGAGGGCGGATGTTGTCCTGGAGCAGAAGAACACCATGTCTGTTGACCAAAGCCGGTTGTGTCTGCAGCAATTTCCAGTGCATCTGGTGTAATTCAGCACAACAATGTTCTGCAGTGATGGTTTGGCATCTTGCCAAGAAACTACGATGAATTATCCCAGCCATGGACCACCAGATAAGGAGCATCATCTTATTGGTGTGTAGGCATGGCTTAGGATGCCGTCCAGCAGACTGTGCCTTGCTTAACCATTGTGCAGATCATTTTCCGATTATCATAAAAGACCCACTCCTCATTGTAGGTGACGATTTGATGCAGTAAAAGTTCCTGTTTATTCCTAGCAAGCAGTGACGTGCAAACTTCCAAATGCCTAGTCTTGTTGGCAGCTGTCAACTCATGTGGCAGCCACATGTCCAGCTTTTTACCTTATTCAGCGCAGCCAGAGGTCGAACAACTGTTGTGTGGTGGACACCTACCTGTGCCGCTATCTCACATGTTTTTCGGTAGTCCGTTTCAACCACACGTAACAGAACATCGTTAGAAACAGCAAAAGGTCGGTGATCACGTGCTTCATTTTGCAGGTTCGTGTCTCCGCTTCGAAACTTCACAAACCATCGCCGAATGGTTCGTTCGTTGGCTGTATTCTCCCCAAATGCTTTGTTAATGTTTTGAGCGGCAATTCCTGCAAAATGGCCCAGTTTAAATTCATACAGGAAGGTGACTCTCAAATCCGGCATCTGCACGTTTCCTTTGCAAGCCACGTTACATTCAAATAAACCACGCCTGAACCTTGTTCTTCACAAACATACTAGCTGTTTATAGTAACTCTGTGACGTAATACCCGCAACACCTGTAGGTGGTTCCATTCTGCTGTGGTGGGGGCCTGTCTCCACTGTTCGTTCGCGCCTGACATTTCATTCATGCCAACCCAATATATGGAAGAGACATATTACACTGAAGAGCAATTCAATTAGAGACAGCTGGCGTTATGCAAATGTGGCACTGTGGGTGGCTCTGTAAACGGAAACGACATGATGTATGCAGCGATCCAACAATATAAGGAGTGATGCGATGGGAATCAGTAAGAGTCGGACGCAGTATGGGTAAGACGAAGGATCTAAGTGCATTTGACCGTGGGCAAATTGTTGGGGCCTGACGAATGGGTCACTCCATCTTGGAAGTCGTGCAGGCACTGGGAATTTTCACGAGCCACTGTGTCACGGGTGCACCGTGAGTACATAGAATCCGGTAAAGCCATCCCTACAAGGGCCAACTGCCATGGACAACAGCGTGTGGATGAGCGGGGTCATCGTTGGCTAGCTCGCATTGTAACAGCGGATAGACGGGCCACAGTGCAAGAAATCACTCAGCAATTTAACACTGGTGCACAAAAACGTGTAAGCAGCCACACCATCCAGAACCATCTCCTTGCTATGGGGTACAGAAGTCATCGTCCCACGAGGGTACCGTAGCTGACCGCACATCACAGGGTGCAAAGATTAGCATGGGCGCGAGAACATCGCCACTGGACCCTAGACATGTGGGAAAATGTTGCCTGGACTGATGAGTTGAGATTCACGTTGGTACATGCGGATGGCAGGATACGAGTACAGCGCAAACCACATGAAGCGATGGATCCTTCCTGCCAGCAGGGTACTCTTCAAGCTGGTGGGGGTGGCATTCTCGTCTGGGGACTGTTTACGTGGACTAAAATGGGATCCCTGGTACATGTGACATCGTCCTTCACAAGTCAACGCTACCGGGACATCCTGGACGACCATTTGCTCCCGTTTGTGTGTCTTCAACATCCCACTGGGGACCTCATCCTGCAACAAGACAATGCACCATGCCATCGCTCCCGAATTGTATCCGAATGGTTGGATGAACATTCCATCGACATGACCTCGCTTCCTTGGCCAACTAGGTCACCTGACCTCAATTCCATCGAGCACATCTGGAATACCATCGAGAGAGATGTTCAAGGCTCTGACCCCCTCCATCAAATCTTCGTGAACTGTGGGAGCTTATTCAGGGGTCGTGGATCTGCATGGCTTCCCAACGCTTCCGGTGTCTTGTCGAGTCCATGCCGAGACAAATCGCCACCGTCATCAGGGCGAAAGGTGGTGCTACACATTACTAGACAAGTATCTCTAATTCAATTGCTCTTCAGTGTAGTTGCTAGGAATTTGAAGCAAGAATTATTTAGGCTGTGAGCAGAATGACATATGTTAAAGATATGTAAAACAAAACCAGAATCTTACTGCAAATTAATATTTAAAAAAAAAAATATTTAATGATCAATCTTAAAAGCACATAAAAAATAAAGCTCAGTGTAATACCACAATGGACTTGATAAATTACTAGCATTGGATGGCACTAATCAGGAGATTGATGACTAATGCATTTTAAAATTTCTGTGACCCACTGTTTTCGCTAGGTGTTGTAAATATATACCTTTTATGTTTGGTCCAATGCTCTGATTTCTAAGAACCAGACTGGAAAAATTTGTTTTACACTGGATAAATGCAGCAAAAATTTTAAGAACTTCCTGCTTTGCATAGTGTCTATCACTAGATGGGGTGAGCATACTGTGAACAGGCATAAATGCATATTCACATGATACCTCTGGTTATTTGAAAGAACAATAAAAAAATTCATTGTTTTTAGCAGCCTTTTTGTGCTGAAAAATAAGTTTAATAATATCCGAGATATCTGGGGAAAATCTTAACATCAATCACGATCAATATTGTTCAGACACTTTCTGATGTTCAAGGTGCACCTATCAACCCCTCTGAGAACTAATCACCTCCACTCATAAAAATCAAATATGAAAAGTTCTTTATATATCTGGTTGCTGCAGCCATGACTACATTTTTTATATCATTTTTTCTACTAGGTGGTATAAGTTCAGATTTTAAGTTTGGCAATATCCCAGTTTCAACAGGTCAGACTGAAAAAATTTCTAGCTATAACTATGAACAATGTTATTCATATATTTTCTGATTTTCCAGGCAGACCACCTTTACCCCAGGCTATGTAAAAATATGTTTATATTTAGCAATATATCTGAGATAATAAAACTCCTGCTTTTAAAATAATATTTTTTGTAGATTGTTGATGCTATGGCTAACAAATATCCATAAACATTTTCTAGCTTTCTTTCATGTAAAATTTTTTCAACAAGTAGTGTAAATGCATGCTTGAAATAAGCACCGCACCTTTGCTGATAAATGTGAGATAAAGAAAATTTTTGCTTCAGTAGACAGAAGTAACCATTAGCAATATTCAGGGGTGTTTGTGAAGTGAAACAAAAATCTTGAATTGCTAGTATTGCATGTATGAGAGCCATCCAGAAAGTATCATTTGTGCATCACTCTTGTGCAAGTATTTGCTTCAGAGTTCCATATGTGCAGTTATGTTGCCTCATCCATTAGCATTTGATGGCATTTCCATTACCCTGATGGCATTTTGGGAGGTTGTGCATATGTTAAAGGTTTGTGCAGGGCGTTATAATGTTTACGTTAATAGAACAGCTTGCCAAGTGCGAGGTCCGGTCTGTGATAAGATTTCTGAATGCGAGAAATGTCAGACTGAGTAAGATTCATCGGCAAATCTGCAGAATCTATGGAAAAAATACGAATGCAGGAATGGTGCAGAAGTGGGTTCAAATGTTTAATGAAGGAAGACAGAGCGCTCATGATGAATTGTGCAATAGTAAGCCCTCTGTGGTCACAGATTTGATGGAGATAATGTATGAAAACATTAGGGAGAACAAACATGCCACAATTTCTGATCTTTCAGGATATTTCCCTGTAGTTTCAAAATCATTACTGGAATCCCAGGAAATGAGTGTGCTGATGCGACTGCTAGATCTGCCTCCTCTTTGGTCATCACACCTTTGACACTTTTGCAACAGGATTTAAGTTTTCTTATTTCGTGACCATATCAGACGAACATGGCGGGGTCTGTGGGACCGAGAGGTGGAAAATAAGCTGAATCGTATTAAACCAGCTCCTGGTGTCTGGAATTTATCATGTCGCTGGAACCGTAGAGAGGAAGTTGTACTATCACGTCTGCTCATTGTGGTTTCACTCACCGCTATTTGCTGTATGGTGACACTGCCCCTATGTGTGGGACATATGAAGTACCTTTGACCGTCGTTCATCTTTTGTGTTTATATCATCATTTTGTTCACGATCGTGTTTGTCATTTCTTTTAACCTACTTTACCAGACAACTCAGCGACCCTGAGTAGTCTTTTAAACGATCATTGTTAAATGTCATCTGTTTTATCCCTTCTATGTTGTATTGGTGTTTTTAGATCTATTTAGTGTATAAACATATAAAACAAGCGAAACACACAGAGTTACGTACGGTAAAAGGTTCATTTAGCGGTAGCCAAAAGCTACCGCCATCCACGGGGAATATGTTGAAAAGTACACAAATGGTGCATGTTTCGCTCGTTTTATATGTTTATGTGTTATTGTCGCATGAAGCCTGAGTTTTAAACTATCTAATGTATTACTGTTTTACCGACTTTTACCATTGTTGTTGTTGTTGTTGCATTATCTTACCTCCACGTTTATCTTTTAATGTTGTATTTGTTATTCCTAGCTTTTTAATTATACATCACTGGACTTGGCACTCTTTGTCCATTGAGGCCCTTGCACCATAAAACACTAACCAACCAACCAACAAGCCATGAAATCATTACAGAAGACCTCCAGTACTGCAAAGCATGTGCATGGGATCTGCTTTAGAATTTTTGGAGCGGTATGCATACGAAAGTGATGCATTTTAAAGCCATATAGTGACACGAGATGAAACTTGGATCTCTCACATCACAACTGAATGAAAAAAGTAGTCCCTGCAATGGAAATACAAGGGCTTACCTATGGCCAAAAATTTCACAGATAATGTCAATGAAGAAGGCCATGTGCACTTTCTTTTGGAACAGGAAAGGGATTTTGTTGGTAGAATTCCTACCTAAAGACATGACAGTAAACGTGGATGTTTATTGCAAGACACAGAGAAAGTTGTGTTGTGCAATTTAAAACAAATGGTGAGGCATGCAGACCAAGGGAGTAGTTATTTTTCATGACAACAAAAGGCCTCATTCTGTGAATGTGATGCAAAACCTGATCACCAAATTTGGATGAGAGCAGCTGGTCCACTCTCTCTACAGCCCAGAATTGGTGCCAAGTGAATATCATTTGTTTTCTCCACTTGAAATGATTTCTTGCTGGCTAGTGGGACAATGATGACCAGAAGACGATGGTTGAGTGGTGGCTGAAAACCCAGATGGCAGACTTCTATGAAGAGGGTATCCAGTAACTTGTGCCATGATATGTCAAATGCCTTAACATCCACTAGGAATATGTTAAAAAGTAGATTAATGTATGTAGAACTCATTGCACATTAAAATTTGTTATCAATATTGTTTTGTTTTACTTTCAAAGGGTACTTTCTGGATGGCCCTAGTATGTAACGTATACAGCATATTATTTATATTAGGTGCTTGAATTAATTCCCTGCTGTTTTTTGCCACACAAACACCTGTGTGTTGCCACAGAATGGTACAGGATAGTCTATTCAAAGTAGTGTCCATTGGCAGCTACGACCCTTTTCCACCATTGCGGTAACAAACGGATTCCGTGGTAGAAAAATGCAGGTTCTTTCGAGGTGAACCATTCATCGAGCCATTTTTGGATATCCGCAACAGAAAGGAAGTGCTGCTCTGACAGGCCATGTTGTAGCGACCGGAACAAATGGAAGTCCAAGGGAGCAATGTCCAGGGAATAAGGCAGGTGGGGTAAGAAGTCCCAGCCAAGTGACTCCAAGAGTTCCTTCACAAATTTGGTGACATGAGGTCTAGCGTTGCCGTGGAGAAGAATAACCTTGTAATGTGGGATCCAGTTTTCCAAGCTTCTAGATCATTCCCATTGATTTTAAACGCTTGTTAACCATTGACTCATCGACCTGTAGTGTTTCGGACAACTTGTGGAGCGTCTGACATGAATCCTTGTCCAATAAGGCCCCCAAATGCGCCATCTTTGAACTTTTCGGCTGCCCAGGGCGCTCTTTGTCCTTCACATCATATTCGTTGGCTTTGAAGCATCGGAACAACTCTCTGCATGTTGTTTCTGATAGGGCATGTTCCCCATAGGCCTGCACTAGAAAATGATGACTTTCCGCTGCAGATTTCTTGAGATGAAAGCAGAAGAGTAATGCTTCCCTCAAATGCTCCTTTTTGGTACAAAACTCGACATCGTGAATGCGATACAAACTCGTGTTCTGTGCCCTCCGATCGCACGTCACACACTGCTTCGCCCAGACTACGGACGGTACGTGCGTGCGCAAAGGAGGTTACGTGTGGCCTGGGTCACAGCGCACCACTGCTGAGCTCTATTGGCAACAGCGGGAATTAATTCAAGCACCTAATATATTACACACACGCCCAAATATGTACATTAACTAGCTACACAATGATTAACCACTTGTACCTGTGGAGTTTAATTTTGAACCTTTCTTTGTACCGACTACTCACAGCAGGTTAGAAATCTTATAGATGCAGCCGCCAAAATGATTCGATGTTGTCAGCATGAACAGATTGTTGTGAAACTAAAAAGACACCTTTAATTAATTACTACTTCATAGCATTTTAAGAAATAACATGGCTGAATATTCCAAAATTCTTACAAAACTTGAAAACCAAAAACACTCCCAGAAAGAAAAAGGCTTGAATATTCCACATGACGTTTCAGTTTTTCTGTATGCTTGATTTTTGATTTGTTTATTATCTACTTGTAGAGAAATGTAATAAAGAGGACAGTTGAAATATTAGGATGCAGGAGAGTTTTCTACAGGTAAACTGAGAATAATCAAAACCTCATAATGAAACAGACCAAGGTTAAGTGCAATGAGTATAAAAGATAGGTTTTCCAATTTCCAAGGATGCAAGGATACACTAGAATCTAGCAGTAGGCAAGAATAGGAAAATCATGACTCCCTGATGGACAGCAGAAGTATGTAAAGCTGTAAAAAGAAATTACTTCAAGAAGTATTTAAGTCATATGCATACTGGAAAAAATTATATCTAAAGGCAAATCTATGCATTATGGACTAAAAAAGAAAGGCATCTGTAAAATCACAGAATTATGTGGGAAAAAACCTTCCAAAATGGCCTAAAAGCTACTTTGAGTCTCTGTTATTGAAACCCATTGTTATTTGATAAATGACATTCCTCTTTTCCATTTTGTCTTGTTTTAGAGATGACTTTTCTTCATTTGTTACCTCCTTTCTGGTTGTAGTTGCTATCTTGATTTCACACTTTAAGAGCTTGCTTATGTTATTGTTCAATTTTTCCATAATTACCCATTGGTATATATTTGATATGTTTATTCTTTTTTACTATCTTAGTTCCTTGTTGGTTTGTGATTTTCTTTCTTTTAGTTTATGCAATACATTAATTACACAAATTTTGAAGATGACAATCCGATTTTTTGGCGTAAATGTGACAAGGATGGTAAGTCAGATAATATCTGAAAATTTTCAAGTTTTCAGATATTATCTGACTTACCATCCTTGTCACATTTACGCCAAAAATCGGATTGTCATCTTCAAAATTTGTATTATATGGCGTAATCCCGTATTTCTTACATTAATTACAATTCTTATGGGATAATCATTGCCTATAAAAGCATTTACCATTTGTGCCATTGCATTTTGCTAATTTTTTTCTGAAGATAGCAATCTAGCTCTTTTTATCAAATTTGTTGCAGTAATTATCTTGATGAGCTTGGTGTGGACCTATAAATAATTTAACATTATGTTGAATTTCTTCTTTAAAATTATGCCTATAACTGGTACTATCTTTTCTCTTATGAATTTCAGATTAAGGAACTGAATCTGATTACCCTTCTCCTTTTCCAATTTAAACTTGATATCTTGATACATTTTGTTAAACACATCAACCATTTGTTGTGAAGTGTGTAATCCTGAGTAATAGAAAATAAGAATATCATATCTAAATATCTTATATATAGTTCTATTTTTCTTTCAAAACAATTTTTCTTCTACATTGAATGCACAAAATTCTGCTAATTTTGGTGAAATTGCTGGTCCTAAGGACAGTCCTTTTTTTTGTCTGTATATTGTACCTATATTGTGAAAAGACAGAAGTGCAGTAACGATTTAAAAGGAATAGAAACTGACCTGGTAAAATTCCATGTTTTGTGATGAAATTGTTCTGATATTTTTTCTTCAAAGAATTTGTTCAACAAAGCAAACATTTCCCTTAGAGGTATAGAAGAAAACACATTAATAGCATCTAAACTTATCCTTTTGTTTATTTATTTACCACTGCAGCTTTTACTTTTCTAACCATTTCAAATGAGTTCTTTACAGAAAAATGGCTATAATTAATATGTTTTAAAATATCAATAAAAAATCTTTCAATTTATACAGTAGTCCTCATTTTGCAATCAAAAGTAGTCTTATTGGACAATCTCGCTTGTGTGTTTTAACACACAGTGTGGCAATTAAGTAATGAGACTGAATTTAAGAAAAAAAAATGGAAAATCAGGAAAACTTATATGAGCACATTTTATTTGAAGTACATTTCTCCTGCATTAATGCTAGAAGTGGCACGGACATTCAATGAAAGGAAAGGACTTAAAGAGGTTATCTTTTGGTATGGAGTGAAGAGCTGATGTCACAGTTCTTTGTATGCCTTCAATGTCTTGAAAAACGTTTCCTTTTAAAGGCAGCTTTAATTTAAGGAATAGACACGGTGACAAATCTGGAGAATAGGGGGATGGTTCAGTACACATACTTGTTTTCATGCCAGAAAATGCTGTACAGTGACTGCTCTATGTGCTGGTGCTTTATTGTGAAGAAGGAACCATTACCTGTTTTAGTACTCAGGCCTGACATGAACAATCCTCTTCCACAATAATTCCAAAGTGGATGTGTAAGTATTGCCAGTCACAGTTGTACCTTCAGGAATGAACTCATGACACAGAATTTCCTTGGTGCCACAAAAGCATACAAGAACTGCCTTGAATTTGGACTTCTGTAACAAGATCTTCTTTCCTTTGGATGATGACTGTGGCATCTTCCACTGAGTACTCTCATACTTTGTTTCAAGATCATAACAAAAACCACCATGTCTCATCACCTGCTACAATGCTATGGAGAAAATTTTGCATTGTTTCTGTAGTCTCAAGGATGCCTTTTGTGTACTCCACTGCATGTTTCTGGTCATCTGACAAAGCATGCAAAACAAAATGAGCACAAACTTCCCACCCCCAATCTTGCACTAAAATTAGATGAATTATCTCCTTATTAACACTGAGCTCACATTCCAGCATCCTCAAGGTCACACAACAGTAACTTTTCATCCTTTCGTGAACTTTCTCAAAGAGTTTAGACGTGCGCACTGAAACCGGGCGTCTGGGCCTTTGGTCATTTTCCAAATCTTCCCACCCATCCTTGAAACACGCATATCATCAGAATATACAAGATAGGCAATTAGCCTCATACACATCATGCAGGAATTCAATTGTCTAAGATGTAGTTTTAGCAATTTTCAAACAAAACTGGTTATTTGCTCTCTGCTCCATGACAGTGTTCTTCCACAGAATGATGTAAATAATGACAATGTTCTTCCACAGAGCATAAATAATTATCTGCACAATTCTCATGCAAATGCTGTTGCCATATAACTCTGATAAATGATATAAAAAAACCATGCCTTCCCAACCCATGTGTTTTACTGGGATTTAAAAAAATCATTCTTATTACTTAATTGCTGTACAGTGTAAATCCAAACAGTTCTCAAATTTTGTAGTTCATAGATATTATTTTTCTTACACTCATCATTTAGCTGCCAACATTTGCAATCAAAAGATGCACATGGAAAAAAATAACATGCGCAACATCACGGGGTTTCAAAGTTATAGACCATAATCACTGTAGTGCATACAAAAATGACTAACAACACTGTTTCATGCATAAAAGAGCCTTCTGTTCAAAAATCTAGATGTGGATTAACGTGCAGACAGTAATGTTTCATTACACACAAGAAAACTGGAAATTTTAAAGAAATGGAAATGTGTAGCAGTCACGCAAGTGACTGCCGTACTACTTCAGTGGTTTTGTGCTGAGTATGCACCCAATAATCACTGGCTGTTGTGGACAGTCTTTCTTTCTCTGAAACATTTTTCTTGTAGTACACTGCTACAGAAGGAAATGCTTTTGTTTTTTCAAGGCAAATTGCACTTAAAGTGCACAAGCTCATGCTTGGCTGAAATTCTGAGGAATTTTTCTTACTGTGATCAAGATCCTTTTTGTAAGGTACTGCTGTTAGCACAAGCATTCTTTCGGGCAAGGCAGCAGAGCTGCCTACTTTTAGAGCTGTTTATATGTAATCATCATCAGGAGCCAATGGAAATATATGTGTGATGTCATGGAATTTTCAAAATTATAAACACCTATTTTACATCAGTATGTCATGCATGAAATGCTTTTTATTGCAAAAGTACAGACAAATATTTTGTGAAATATATTTTTTCCCTCTACATTTAAAAAACATAAAAATGGAAATACCTGGTAGTGTCACACAAAAGCAGCTGCTTGCCAGCAGTGTCATCTTAGAATTTATCTAAAAGTCAATCTTGAATTGTTTATGTAGCAAACTTTTTTTTTTTTTCATAAATTTCTTCTTTATACATTAGATCTTGTGTTTGTGATTTAATTCTAAACCTCCTTCTCAAAAAAAAAAAAAAAAAAAAAAAACACTTCAAACTTACTCTACATTTATTCATTTTAAATCTTACTAACGTTTTGGCAACCATATGAACCAAATGGCACAAACAATCTTGAAAAAACTAACAACTGATGGTTGCATTCCTTTCAACCAGCTACAGCTTTTAAATGTGTCACTGTGATAACATTACCACATGCAAAAAAAAAAAAAAAAAAAAAAAAAGTTTGTTTTTCAGGGGATTCTCTGAAATTCAGATTTTAAATTGGTTAGGTTTCTTCTCTACCATTTGTTTGTTGTAACTCTCCACCATGAATTTGTATTGAGTTAAAATTTAATTATACAACACTATTTTCCCAACATTTCACTTTAGTAATGTGTTAGACAAATAGGAAAACCACAAATTGCAAATGCATCAGGGTATGAAACATAACATTGCTGCAAAAAAAAAAAATAAATAAAAATAAAAATAAACAGGTTTAACTTGCTTGCTTCTAATTTGCAGATTTGATACATCAAAGTTTATTTCTTAAAAGGTAACCATATCTGATTTGGGGGAAATTTACTGATGATAAATTGAGTAATTGTATTTCTTGCAATTGTGTCTCTAACAAATTATTCCTGTAGCTAGTAGAAAGAAGCTTTTAATGTACAGAAAGGCTTAGGATATAGTGACACTTTCGCAAAGCAGCACAATGCTTTCCCACCTCGAGTTTGAAGTTGGCTGTCACAGGAGCAGTTGCTGCAAATCCTGTAACATGCTTCAGCAATGGTTAGCAGCAATTCAAAAAAATTTATATCTGGGAGTCACATATGCCCAACATTGTTCTGGCTAATTGCTCCATACTTAAATTAATGAAGGGTAGCAATGACTATCCATGGGACAGCTGGTGAAATACGTACAGGACAACAGCAGCATATCAGGCAAATACTGGGAATGAGTTTTAGAGCTAGATCCTATCTCAAAGATTACAAAATTAATTTCACACAGTTACCAATGCAGGAAGTAAAAAACAAGAGAAGAACATCAGAAAAACAACAAAAGGAAATAAATTCATCAGTAAATTTCATCAAAATTGGGTGTGTCTAAGTTTTAAAAGATTACCAGTCTTGGAATATGTCTTTGTCATAGTCAGCAATCTTGACAACTACAACAAGGATGTATTCCAATATTCAGTAGGCCAAAAGAAAAAAAAATCAAAATTTGAAATTGTTTTTGAAAATCATTGTGCAGTAGCTGCCAAGAGGCAAAGAATTACCTGGGTGGCCAATGTGAAGTCAATGAAGGGAAATGTGCAAAAGAAAAGTCATTCAAGCTCTAAGATGACTGTGGAAAAAACAAGGTGCTTCACTTGAAAATAATGCCTTATTCCCTTGTTGTGACTGAGCTAAGCTTAAGCACTAACAGCTGAGGTTGAAAGTGGAGTGTCAAACTACCTGTGAAATGGTGAACTGTTTGCCAAACAAGAGTGAGCACAAAAGAAGGGTCAAAAACCAAAGTTCCTGTGCCTTTGATCGTCTGGCACAAAAAGTAATTACAGCGTTCATACACTTTTACAGGAAATAAATTTCAGGAGTCCATAAAAAAATTCCAGGAGGCCAAACTTTTGCTAGAATCACAGTGCTTTGCTGTCCGTATTGTAAACTGCAGGGAAGTTTATGACCCCCCCCCCCGTTTCAGGGTTAATTGACCACAATGTGCAACTCTGGGTGCTATAAGTAGGGCAGTAATTTTATCGCAAAAAAAGGCAAAATTTGTGGGGTGGTCACAGGATAAATTATGAAATTTCGCGAAAAGTTTGCGGCCGATCATATACAGTAGCACTTCCAAAAAAAAAAAAAAAAAAAAAAAAAAGGTCGCAGTAATGCAAATGGCTAGTAAGTAACTAAACAACCATTATAACTTTATGAGTTTTTAAAATTGATACTTACATTTACAAACCATTCAAATTCTGGCAATGTTATCAACGCCGTTACACTACATCAAGATTTCTATTTAAGTGGACGGCATTTTGATACATTATATTGTACATACACAGATTTTCTTCTTTAATGCAGTGTCTGTTGTCCTGTAATACGTTTTTAAATTTAGAAAAGGATTGTTCAGCATCGACACTATTTGTGGGTACTGACAAACAACAGATGGCGACCTTATGTAGCTTAGGGAAATGACCTTTTTCGTATTTCAGAAGTCTAGCAAACTTTCACTAACACAAAATTCTTTTACACTCACTTTATATGAACGAAATCCACATTTTAGTTGGTCCTCATCTTCGAACATAGGAATGTGGCTGAAAATAAACAAATCTTCTTTGTTGTCTAAAAGGTCCAAGGACTTAAATCGATCGGGATCAAACACCCTACATGCTTTGAAGAAATTTACGGCTGGCTGACATAATCGATAATTTTTACTTTCAAAAAAATAATGCTTAATTTTTTCATAAGTGGATAGAGCTCTTTTTGCAGTGACATGATTGCAGTCTTGACTCTTGCTAAGACGACTGTTGGCGATGTTCGATATTTCATTATATATTTTGTGCGCGGAAATTCGCTGGTTTCCAAATAAAGTGAGCTGTCCGAAAATATATGGCGCATGAACCTCAACCTGCTTCAGATTTTCTTTTAAATCTCTATCTTGAAAATACCAATGATTTTATCCACAATACAACTACTTCTGCTGTCTTTTTTTCTCAAAACACTCTGAGAAGTCTTCTAAATGTTTGCAGTGAAAAAGCACAGCCTCAAACCAACTGTTCCACATAGTCTGCACAGATACTGCAGGTAAGCAAGGTATTTTGTCCTTCTCTTGCAAAAATAGTCGAACATGTCCTTTACAGAAGGGACAAGTGCGAAGGCATGTTTAACAGCAACTACTAAAGAATTAACACTTCCAAATTCATTCTGCCAAATTTTGCCCAAAAGGTTTAAAAGATGAGCATTGCAAGTGGCATGAACACCATTAAAAAATACGGCTTTCAGGCTCTTTCCCCACGCTTTGGACATGTAAGATGCATTTTCGTCTGTCACAAAAGTGGTTATATTGGCAAAAGCTATTTCATACTTATTAACGCACTGAAGTATTGCCTTGCTGACTGCTTTAAAATTTAGGAATTCCAAAGTGGTGCACTCAAGGAAGATTGCATTCAAAGAGGTTTCATCATTGCGGCTTTCAACATTCGGTTCAGCTGATGGAACAGCAAGAATATTCAAAATGTATCTGTCTTCTGAATCAGTTGTTTCATCTGCTACGATGCTTACACCGGATACTGATTTTAAAAAATCTTTTACTTGTTGCTTGTGAATATCATATATTTTCAGCAAATAACATTTCCGTATCTAATTTGCATTTGGAAAAACACCAATATCTTTCAATGAATTTCCCAAGTAATTTTTTAACGTAGGTTTATCCAGTTTGAAGATTGGGATGTTAGCTGCACAAAAGACACCAGTTGATTTCGAAAGTTCCGTTGAGCGATGCTGTTCTTATGCAGTTCTTTTCTCAATTAATTCATCAACACATTTCAGTATTATTTTTGGTTTACTGTTCAGACACACCTTTTTTTATGCAGTTTGCTTGCTAAGTGCTTTTCAGAACTGTCCTTTCTTGAAAAATCCACTGATATGTGGCAACACGAACAGAAATTTGGATTTTTGTTTACATGAAACGTACTGTTGCTGTACTGCTTGCATCTTTCAGATACACTCATTTTACTCTGGTGACTCATTCTCAAAATGAAAAAACAATATCTAGAAACTACATAAATTACTCACACGAAAGTACAAATTTTCTAAGCTAACCGTCTACGAAACACTCTTTTCTGTGAGCTGCTTTCCCAGCTAAAATTAGTAACACAAATGACGACATCCGGTTTACCGTTTACTAGTCCGGCAAGTCGCAAAGGTCATTCAACAGTAGTGGGGGAAATCATGAAAGACCACGTGTGCATTCTTCAGCAGAGTGCATGTGACCTTGAATTACCCGTCAAGCTTGTTCAAAAAAAGTAACTTTGTAGCAAACAATCTTGAGAGGTAATTAAAGGTTTAAAGCTCTGGTTTGGACTTTCGAGTAGGATTATACTGCGGTATATTTTTCGCGTAAATTCTAACGAAGGCAGTATTACAATTATTTAATTATGAAAAATACAGTAATAAAAAATTATAATAGAAATTAGGCAAAAATAGGTAAAAAAATCTGAAATTCACGGATATATTTGATATTCTTGAAATTACAGAAAAACCCGTAAAATTCGTGCCACGACAGAATTACTGCCCTAGCTATAAGCTGTCACACATCTCTAATTTAGGGCCACTTGTTGCAGAGAAGGGACAGAGCTAGTGCCATCAGACAAAAAAACCACCCATGCCTCCTATGGGACTCGAAACCAGACCCACCTCGGGTGAATGGTCAGAGGAATTGCATCAGACCATTTGGCCAATAGGCAGCACTACACATTTAGAATACATCGACTGAAAGCAGAAAAAATATATACACATTAGTAGAGATGGGACATTCTGATTCTATAAAACCTTAAAACACGCTTCCTTGCATTTCTGAACCAAACAAAATAAAATACATGCACAATACTGATAATTTTCTTCCCTGTAACCCATATTTTTTTTTTACAGTGCCTATATATTAGAGTGCAGGCACTGAGCTAAAGTGCAAGACCCCAAAGCATCCACAGAGCATGAATCATGTAAACCTTAATAATGACACTGTACATCACCAAGCTTTACAGGATTTAGTGTTTTTTATACACTTTGATACAAACCTAAAAGGCAGGATATTCTATACTCTGGAATTCAAGAAACTAGAAACAAGAACCTGAAAAGCTCGAATGCCAACCCTTTGGGGAACCAGGAACTAAAAAAAAACAAGGAAGATGACACCAAACTTTTGGTTGTAATGGGCACGTCTTTTGAATCCATTCTGGCACAAATTAAATTTATCAAAGCTATTCAAAGTCAATGGAACCATGAAGCAGAAACAGTGAGAAAAAGGTTTTGAATTTTAGGCCCCTAGCTGTAAATCTGTGCATTATTTAAAGAGGACAATGCAACGCATCTCTAGCGTAGCAAACGGCATACAGTAAAGAAGAAATTTCTTAATAGTGTTTTTAGAAGTGGTGATACAGCTGCAAACTGAAGTACACAAACACCATAAACCGACAGAACTGTAACCAAAAGATTCCTCATGTACTAGCGCAAAGTGTTCTACAAAATAAATGGCATCCGGTGTTGCAAGAATTTTTTAAATCGGACATGTAGAAGCAGAGATATTGAGAAAAACAGATTAAAAATTTGCATCCCTAGCGGCTAAATTGTGTATTATTTTGGGAAGAAAATTTGCACATAGAGTTTGCATAGTTAGTAGCATCTGACTATAGAAAGAAGTTTTTCAATCCAGTTTTTAGTCCTGCAGATATTGTTGGAAACGGAAAGTGAACTTACGCCCTCTGGCGGAAGACTTGTGCATTAAGAAGAATTTGAAATTATATGAGAAACATTTCACAGTGGAAATGCTCTTCAACAAATAAAGAATTTTTCAAATCCAACTCTTAGAAGCAGAGATATTGACAAAAATAAGATATGCATCTACGCCCCTAGGCAGAAAAACCATACATTATTTTAAGAAGAAAGTATTCTCAAAAGGTTTTTTGATGTGAGCAGTATGGGTCCACGGAAGAATTTTTACCATCGAGTTTTCAGGAGTTCAGATTTTGTCGCAAATACATCAGAAGCAGAAATAAACACTTATGTACACCTGCCGATGGCCAAACCATTATTTACTAAATATTAAAAATTATATGCAAAGCATTTTCCATCAGAAGCTGTATCCGGTGCAGAAAAAAATTTTCAAATTGAAGTTTTAGAAACAGAGATATTGGGTAGAAATGCAATTTACCTTTACACTCCCTAGCGGAAAGTCTGTGAACTATTGGAAAATTTTGAAATTACATAGAAAACATTTTGCAATAGAAACTATCCAACAAAGAAAAAGTTTTTAAAATAGGTCTCTTAGAAGCAGAGATATTGACAAAAATAAGGTATACGTCTACGCCCCATGGCAGAGAAACAATGCATTGTTTTAAAAAGAAATAAAAAATATTCAGAAAAGGGTTATCGACGTGAGTGGTATCAGTCCATGAATGAATTCTTTCACTAATAATAGAAATATTCTAGAAACTTATTGCTTACCTATGCATTCCGCTTCTAGAGATGATTTACATTTCATACACGTTGTTAGGTCCTCATTGATGTCTTTGTCCTTTAGTCCGTAGTATATAACACAACACCCACTCCTTACACACTCTTCCATTTGGGTAGAAACTGTAGATCTTAACCTTTGGATTTCAAAAACGCCAACTAATAACTGTTATTGATACTCTAAATTTTTCGCCCATCCTTTGGGCATCTTCAGGAGTGTGGCGATGTCCCCACCGATGTTCATGGTTCTTTTATCACCAATGGAGTGATACTCCGATGTTGCCATTCGTCGGAGACTCAATCTTATATACGTTTCTTGAAACCATGCAGGCGCCACCTATGTTTCATCTTTTTTTTTCTTTTTACCTATCGCCGATGCTTTTTTATCTTCTTTTCTTTTTCTTGTGCTGCTCCCTCATCTTTTTTGCCATTTTTTTGGTGGTGTTCTGTTTCTTGCCTGGTTAGATCTTTCCCTCAGACAAGGGAGCAGCACAAGAAAAAGAAAAGATAAAGAAAGCATCGACGATAGGTAAAAAAAAAGAAAAAGATGAAACATAGGTGGCGCCAGCATGGTTTCAAGAAACGTATATAAGATTGAGTCTCCGACAAATGGCAACATTGGAGTATCACACTCCATTGGTGATAAAAGAACCACGATCATCAGTGGGGACATCGCCACGCTCCTGAAGATGCCCTAAGGATGGGCAAAAAATTTAGAGCATCAATAATGGTTATTAGTTAGCGTTTTTGAAGTCCAAAGGTTAAGA
Source organism: Macrothele yani (assembly GCA_039090855.1). NCBI lineage: Eukaryota > Metazoa > Arthropoda > Arachnida > Araneae > Macrothelidae > Macrothele > Macrothele yani. The sequence goes on from CM076990.1 coordinate 48,612,011, forward strand.
TATACAATTTCTACCCAAATGGAAGAGTGTGTAATGAGTGGGTGTTGCGTTATATACAACGGACTAAAGGACAAATACATCAACGAGGACCTAACAACGTGTATGAAATGTAAATCATCTCTAGAAGTGGAATGCATAGGTAACCAATAAGTTCCTAGAATATTCTTATTATTGAAATATATGCATGTAAAAGGAAATAGTAGCAATATCAGGACTAGTGATAGATCTCAATATGAACTGCTAATGTGAGTTGAATTCTTTCACTTAAAATTTTCGAAACTAAGACTTTGCTGCAAATGCAAAAGATGCAGAAATTAACACTTATGTCCCCCTGGTGGCCAAACCATTTTTTACCAATATTTAGAAATTATATGCAAAAGATTTTCCATCAGGAGCTGTATCCGCTGGAAAAAGAATTTTTGAAATTGGAGTTTTAGAAGCAGAGATATCAAGGAAAACACGGTTTTACTTTTACGCCCCTAGCAGAAAATCTATGTGTAACTTGAAAAAGTGACTATAACTTAAATAGTCTTCGATATAAATGGAATCGAAAAGTAAAATAATTTTTTCAATTGGACATTTAGAAGCAAATATATGAAATAAAATGTATTTTGAATTTGACATCATCTGCATTTGCGAACTCTAGCGGCAAAATTGTGCATTGAGAAAAAAAAAAAATGAAATGAAGGATTATCATTCACACACTTCAAGCTTCCCAGTGCAAAAATAAATAAATAAATAAATAAATAAATAAAAAAATCAAATAAATTAAATTGGATTATTAGTTGCAGATATAGGGTGTCTACAGATGAAAGAACAGATGGACAGATAACACCAGCACGATCTTTTTACAAAAAACGAGCAAACAAGTGTGAAAAAATTAATTTTCCGAATTTTCCATAAAAAGATCTGAATTTTTCACAAATGTCATAATTGGGTCATACGGTTACCCTGCAAATTTCACTACAATCAAATGAGATTTTTTTGAATTGCGCATAAAAAGTTTTATTATGACGTACTGCTAGCAAATGGAAATGAGATTAAAAATTTTAGTGGCTAATGTTCACAATTTTTATCTGCTTCACACGAAATTTGATAGGTTTGTTCCTTTTAGCAATTTATTACGCATGTAAAATTTTCAGCCAGTTTTGTCGAAATTCCACAAAAATAGAGAATCACATTTTTTATCCTAGTAGTGTGTGGGAGATGCTCATCAGTTGACGATCAGCTGGACCCGAACACTCGTTCAGGCAAGGAAGTTTCTGCATCCCCTTTCATTCCCACAATCTCTCCCTCCATTTCACAGCTGGAGAAGAGCTAACGTTTCTGATGCAACACTGGCTGCAAATATTTTAATCAAACTAGTTCAGCATAAAAAGAAATAAAATAATTCCAAGAGTTTTCCAGGAGTCATTAAAAAATTCAGTTTTTCCAGTTTTGCAGGAAATCCTGGAGGCATATGTACCCTGTAATTAGTCAGGAACAATCATGCATTGCTTAGTGGATTGACCCTGGTGAACGATTTTCCGCAATTTTTTGGGTATAGTTTGCAATGTCACAAAGTAGGCTGAAAATCTGAAAGAATTATGGAAAATTCCTAAAAATTGACAATTGTATTTTGTACAGCCTTCTTTTTATGCTGGAAATTATCCATAGCTTAAATATTTCCCCTCCTTAATTTCCAATGTTTCTTGTATTAAGTAATGTGTAAGATATAGCTTTTCTCTTGTCCTTCACTAGCAGACGGATAACCGCTCCTTCACTGCTTCAGAAGCTGCTGAGGAATGGGACAACAGGTGGTGTTGAAAATAATGCAATCCCAACATCATTTCTCACAGCGATGTCTCTGATGCTCTGCTAGTATTAAGTAATGAATATGCTACACTTTAGCTACATAACTTGAAGGATGGATGGCTAGTAACATAATAGTCTTTACTAAAGACAGGTCTTAAAAAAAAAAAGAACAAGAAAAATATCTGTTCTATTAAACAATTCACAGTGGAGAAAAATAAAATGTATATCTCCTCACTTTTATGCAAGACAAAATTGTGAATATTATCTCTGAACAAAGCCAAGTAAGCAACATATTTTACAAAATAATTTCTTCTTTTAATTCTCTTTTTATGTAGTTTTTATCAATTCATAAAAATATAATAACTTTCCTTTTAAAATAACATTAGAGATCACCACTTGAGATTCATTTATAAAATAAGTTTTTGATCCAAAAAATATTGTGCAGAAGTTGACAGTTTTATATACCAAATACAACCTCATAAACAAATACTTTATTTTCTACAAAATGTTGAGAGCAAAATTCACACAACTATAGTCTGATTTCATACTACACTACAAAACAGAGACAAAAATTAAAAAAAATAGTAGTAGAAATATAAATCAACATTCAAAACTGAGATCATGATTTTTATAAAGTACAGGGCCCAGCTATTTTAAAATGATGAAGCAATTATGTTGACTCCATTAAGAAGGCAGCATATGAATAGCTACTATGAGGTTCAAAATAATAAATCTAACCATATGATTCACAGTCTGTAGTCTTTGGAACTTTATGTATCTGCTTAACATTTCATGAAGGTACATATTCTGATCTGTCAGCATTATCTTCAAATCTTAGTCTTATTTATGGTAAAAAGTAATTTACACAAAATACATTGCATTATTGTCTGCATTGTTCACATTAACACACTTTGCTAAATGAGGAAGAAGTTGACGTTTTCGAATAAAACCCCGACCACAGGCAGTGCATTTGAATGGCCTTTCACTGTTAGGTTTATGTGTCAGCATGTGCCTTTGCATGTCAATCTTCTGAACAAAAGTTCTACTGCAAGAAGAACACTTAAAGGGTCGCTCACCAGAAGGATCATGCTTGAAAGAATGATTTTGTAGATGTATTTTCTGAGCAAAACTTTTACCACACACAGTGCACTTGAAAGGTCGTTCACCAACATGTGTGGTACAGTGCTGAGCCAACTCCGTATAGTCCCATGTTGAGTACAAACAAAGGTGACATTGCAATTTATCAACTGACACAGATGTACTAGGAACATTTTCCTGTATAAAGGACACTTCTGCTACTGTGAAAAGCTGTCTACTTTCTTCAGAATTATAGCTGATTATACCTATGAATAAATTATTTTTATTACTCATCGTGCAATGGATATTCATTATAACAACTATTTCAAGATGGTTTCCAACACAAAATAAAATAGGTTAAAGGAAAACTGAAAGAAGTTATTTATTTAATCAAAATGGTATCTCTCTCTTATTTTTCACAAAATGGATTGAATATATCACTATCAGATATTGCTGTTAAACTTGGAAGTGAGGGTAAACACTCACCATTAGCAATTTGTCAAAGTGTGTGTGTGTGTGTGTGTGCGTGTACGAACACGAAACAACAACTTTGAAAATGATACCGTGAGAAGTATCAAAAAGGCTACACATATACTTGGAAGTCTTAAATTTATGATGGAACTTCAGTACCTCTTCTATCCATCTTTGTGGTTTTAATTAGTATAACATATAAATACACAAATTTAAAACTTTAGGAGAGTTAAATATCTGGCAACTGTGTAACAAGAGATGGCAACTGTGTAACAAGAGAATGATGTATTATAACCTGACCATGTGGTTTTAAGGTAAGATAAATTTTCAACAATAGCATTAATTTTCCTTAAACATATAAACTATTTAATTACAGTACAGTAATTTGTTCAATAATGATCCCACTAAAGAATAAAAAAAACAACCCCCCCCCCCAAAATACATGATGTTCAAATCATGAATTGACAAACAATGTGCACATACAGTGATCTTCCTACAAAGAAAGTAGGGTAAGTGTATGTTTATCACATAAACTTATGCTTAAAAAAGTATTATTAGATTAGAAAATGTTTTATACTGTTGATTTTTCAACATTACAAAAAGTATAATTTGGAAAGCATGGAAACTTCTAATCATTTTGCTGATAGCTAATGGGTAACACATATAATAAAACATTTGCATGACAAATGGAGAGCAAAAAGCATGCAGTGTTTTTTTTAGACAAACAGGATATGATATAGTCCATACAAAAAATATAACAATAAAAACAACTGTTTACTTCTGTCTTTGCCTTATCTACTTAAAATTATTTTTTTTTCTCCAGTTCTACGATGAATCAGTTAATGCAGTTTGTAGGGACAGACTCTTAGATCCGTGTGTGTGTGTGTGTGTGTGTGTGTGTGTGTGTGAGAGAGAGAGAGAGAGAGAGAGAGAGAGAGAGAGAGAGAGAGAGAGAGAGAGAGAGAGAGAGAGAGAGAGAGAGAGAGAGAGAGAGAGAGAGAGAGAGAGAGAGAGAGAGAGAGAGAGAGAGAGAGAGAGAGAGAGAGAGAGAGAGAGAGATTAAGCAAAGTTACTTTTTCTACATTTAATCATTTTTTGAAGATACCAAATGGCTAGATTTTTGTCAGTTAAAACACTTGAACATAAAAGCTGTGCTCTGCACAGTAATTCCTTTCTACAAACCTGTAGCATTTCATAAATACATGTGAATTTGTAAATGAAATTTGATATCAGTCACAAAAAAATCAGAACTTCAGTTACATGGCTCAGCCACCACTTTATTTGCTCGCTAGAAACCCCAAACTTTCGTACAAAAATTCGTTATTTATTTATAGTTTGTCATGAAAATTTATGTACACATACCTTGAAACATGTAAAACAGGGCCTGCTTCCTTGTAATGGGTTTGGACCCTTTCTGTGACCTTGACTTCTTATGTTCCATGTGCACGCATAGTGGCAGTGTTGGCTCAGTTGTTGCGCAATAATCACGCACACAATCGAACAGTGGGTGTTCCTTGTTCGTAAATGCTGGCAAATGGGTTCATTTAAAGAGTATCCAACAGAATTTCAGACTACATTTGGTGTAAGAAGTTTACCTCCAAAAAGTTGTATCCCAAAATTGGTAAAAAATTTAGAGACAACAGGAAGCCTTGTCAATAAGCATATTGGATCTAAAGGCACAATTACAGGCATCACCATCAGAATCATTACACACACTTTCCTAAGAGATTAATCTTTTTTATTCCACATGTCAAAGAGTTGCCGAACAATCAAAACTGTCGTTATCGTGTGTTATGTGTTCAAAAATTGCTTCAGATGGACCATAAAAAGTGCAAGCGGTTTTGTTTATGGTTTCCAGATTTTCGAAGTCAGAATCCAGGGATTTCAGATGAAGTGTGATTTCATCTGAGCAGCTATACAAACTCTCAAAACATGCGTATATGGGCACAAGAAAATCTTCATGAACTGCATGCCTACTTTGCATTCAAGAGTGCGGTGTGGTGTGTCTTGTAGACAAATTATCAGGCCTATTTTTTTTTTCCCAAAACACTACCACAGAAATCTACCTGGAAATATTTAGTGAGTTTGTAAATCAGCTAACAGATGATGAACTAATTGATGGATATTTGCAACAAGATGATGCAACATGTCACACCTAAAATGTCAGCACGAGAGAAATTGGAAGTTTTTTTTGGAGATCGAGTAATCTCAAAAAAATCTTTGGCCACCAAGATTTCCACATTCAACACCACCTGACTTCTTCCTGTGGGGTTTATTGAAGGGAAAAAGAGTACAGAAATATATCCAGCACAATCACAGTTTTCAAAGAAGCTATGGGGTTGTCAGAAAAGTCATGATGTATTTTGGCACCCGATGGCGGTTTTGGAAGTACTAGAGGCATGCGCAGCTCTGCTATCGCTATTGTATTCAACAGGTGCCAGTTCTAGCTGCAGTCTAAAAGGAATAGTGAGCGATTTGGTTGATTTGCGGAGATTTGACATCAAGTTGAAGATGGAAGACCAAACTGTGCATTTTCGCCATATTTTACTGTTTTACTTCCGTAAAGGGAAGAACGTGCGTCAAGCTTGTTAAAAGTTGCGTAAAGTGTATGGTGATAATGCTCTACAAGAACGTCAGTGCCAGCGGTGGTTTGCGAAATTTTGTGCGGGTGATTTTGACCTCAACAATGCTCCTCGGTCTGGAAGGCCAACCGAGGTTGATGACGACCAAATCCAGGCATTGATTGAGTCAAACCTTTGTTACACGAAAAAGAGATTGCAGACACATTGCACATCAATCATTCAAGCATTCACGACCATCTTAAGAAGCTGGGATTCGTAAGCAAGCTCGATGTGTGGGTTCCTCATGAACTCAAAGAAGCTCAATTGACGGCACGTATAAACATCTGTGATGTGCTCATTAAATGTGAGGAAAACGATCCTTTTTTGAAGCGACTGATAACTGGTGACGAAAAGTGGATTGTGTACAATGTGCTGCACAAGCGGTCTTGGTTCCGACGTGCTGCTTCGCCTCAAATGACATCCAAAGCAGACATTCATCAGCGGAAGATTCTGGTCTCAGTGTGGTGGGATTTTAAAGTTGTCGTGTTTTTCGAGCTCCTACCACGGAACCAAACAATCAATTCGAATGTGTACTGTCGGCAATTAGACAGTTTGAACAAATCCATCATCCAGAGCTCGTTTATCGTAAAGGTGTTGTGTTCCATCATGACAACACGAGACCACACACAAGTTTGATCACCAGCCAAAAATTATTGGAGCTTGGGTGGGATGTGTTGCCACACCCAGCATACTCGCCTGACCTTGCGCCGTCAGACTTCTACTTGTTTCGCTTTCTTTAACAGTCCTTGCATGGTATAACGTTCAATTCAGATGAGGCTGTAAATCAGCACCTTGTACAGTTTTTCGCCTCGAAAACAGGTCCTTCTATGAATGAGGCATTCTGCAGCTCACTGAAAGATGGCAAAAGGTTATCGAACAAAACGGGCATTATATCATTGATTGATCTTAGTTCTTTCTATCAATAAATGACCTTTGCAAAACATGGCTAAAATACGTCATGACTTTTCCGACAACCCAATATATACCAAATGATTGAAGCCATTACTGAGGACACTAGGAAAAGTATTTCAAAATTTAGAGAATTGAGTAGAAATGTGCTTGAAAGTAAGAGGGGACCATTTTTAACATCAGCTGAGAGAAGGTCCTGTTTTACACAGTTCAAGGTATGTGCATAAAATTTTTCATTATGTACTATAAATAAATAGCGATTTTTTTTGACAAACATTTGGAGCCTCAAGCAAATGAATCACACTGTACAAGGGGATTTCATAAAGCTCTTGACTGGTATATGTAGAACAAAAGCCATTGCATTAGTATGGTTTACTCTCTTAAAAGTTTTTTTTTTTTTTTTTCATTTACGATATACAGTTTTTAGCTTGCAAAGAAAAAGACACACAGAATTTGCACACAAAACACAAGGTGCTACCAGCAAAGAAAGAAATGTTGATATAGCCTTTGTTTTCAACATGTAATTATAAGTTTAGAGAAGCTTTGAAACAAGGCCTAGATTGCTGACTTCAAAAGGAAAAGTCCAAATCTACATACATGCATAAACATTTTTTTGAATGTGCCACGGACCTATGAATCTTGTTTTATTTTGGGTAATAGGAAGGAGTTCTCTGTTGAGGTATCAAAGTTATCAGCTTTTTCTCTTGCATGTCCATGATATCCTATCTATTTTAGTTAATCCAGTTTACAGATTTGCTGATGGCAGCATCCTTCACATCTAAGAATATTCATCTACTTCTGCTGCAACAATACGAGGCCAAATACTGAAATGCTATTTGTCAATGACATGTGGCTTATCATATTGAGTTTAATTCTTCAAAGTTCACGCTTTTGATGTATGAGTGCAATTCTTTTCTTCTTATCATCTGTGACGTACCTGCCAGCAGGACGCACATGACATAAAGGCAGATAGAAATCAGAATACATGTCTGCGTAGCTCAGTTGGTAGAGCGACTTGTTCCGGAATAAGCGTACTCGGGTTCGAATCCCGGCGTAGACCAAAAATGACGGAGAAATTTACTTCGTTATAATGGCGCCCGAACTACCCGGATGACCCGACCGTTCAAAATCTCGCATTGGTGTGATGTTCTTTCCACACCGCGAGATAGGAAAAATCAGAGAATCCCTTCTCCAGTGCTTCGAAAAATAAATGTGTGTGACGTTGCATTCCACACACCAGATTGACTGGGAGTTCTCAAGTGCACGTTCTACAGTGGTTGTCTGCTTGCAACGATTCATGGTCACGGCCGACCCGTGGGCCATGCCCTCGGCCCTCTTTCGGGGGGGGAGATGTGACGTACCTGCCAGCAGGACGCACATGACATAAAGGCAGATAGAAATCAGAATACGTGTCTGCGTAGCTCAGTTGGTAGAGCGACTTGTTCTGGAATAAGCGTACTCGGGTTCGAATCCCGGCGTAGACCAAAAATGACGGAGAAATTTACTTCGTTATACATCATGTAGCCCATTGAGAGTAACCAGTTCTGCCCTGCTTCCAGTTTTGAATATTACCTACAATTTGTTGCTGCATAAATCACACACTGTTTCAAATTAGTTACGATCCCTCTTTTGTGCTAGACATTGTTTTCTACTGAGCTCAAATGACACTGCATAAATATAAAGTTTATCCAACCCCAGAATACTAGCACCACATTTTTAGAGCAGAACAGCTCTAAGTCATTTGTGCAATTAACATTGTTGCACTCACCTTAGATATTACTGGAAAATACATCTTCATAGGAAAATGAAATTTATCTCTAACACATGGTTAAACATGTATTAATGGCACCACATTTCTACATTTCCCATGCAACCACAATTTCAGAAAATTAAATTGCTTAACCCTAAAGCAGTATTTCAACCTAGATCCCTCCCAATTTTTGTTCGAGTGTGCTACCAATACACTACAAAGGAAAATGAACTTCCAAGCAACCGAAGCTAGGCATATGTAGCTTAGGAACTAGAACAACTTTCACATGTGTGCTAGTTTGAGCGATCCGATGTTTCCTCATAGTACTGATGATCCTTTCTCACTGAAGAACATATACAGTAAGTGATCACTGAATTATGAGCACCCCTATCAAAATTGGATATGGCCCGCTGACCACGTGATTTCCGAGAAGGAACGTTTAGTTGACTGACATGGCATACACTATATTGACAAAAGTCACTGGACACCTAGAAGAGAAAAACAACATATCATTTATTGACATACATTAGTACAGTGTCGGTCCTCCTTTGGTGTTAATGCATGCACTGACCCTTCGAAACATGATTTCGACAAGGTTTTGGAACACAGCGATAGGTATGCGCTTCCATTCAGTACATAATGCTGCCACTAACTGTTGCTTAGTAGTAGGCCTTAGTTCCAAACTTCTTATGCAGCACTCTAATTCATCTCATAGGTGCTCTATGGGATTAAGATCAGGGCTCTGTGCTGGCCAGTCCACACACGATATGGAATTATTGCGAAACCAAGCCATAACAGCCCTTCCTTTATGGCTCGGTGCATTGTCCTACTGGTACCAACAAGGCTCAGTTCTATAGTATTGCCACAGAGTTGGTAGGGCATAATTGCCTAGAATATTGAGGTAGATGTGCTGGTTAACAGGTTTGTCCAAGATAACCAATGGGCCGGGACCATACCACGAAAAACACCCCCACACGAGTAGATTGCCAGCTCCAAACTTGACTGTAGCAACAGTACATTATGGTAAATAGCGTTCCCCCGGCTGCCGCCATACCCACACATGGCCATCAGACTGATGAATCCAGTATCTGGATGCATCAGTCCATAGGATCCGTTTTCATTGTTCCACGGTCCACGATAAGTGTTCTTTACACCATGCTAAACAAATGAGTAGCATTCCGAGAGGAGATGAACGGCTTATGAGCAGCTGCACAACCACGGTAACCCATGGAATGAAGTTCTCTGCGAATGGTACATGTACATACTGAGGTTCCAGCATTTTTACTCACCTGTACACTGAGGTCTTGTGCTGTACTCCGTCGATTAGCTGTAGCGACTCTCCTGAGGCTGTGACGTCCTCTATCACTGATTTTCTTTAGTCTGCCGGTACGTTTTGCTGCTTCAGGCACGCTATGTGGTTTCAACTTATTCAGTACATCCAAAACAGTTGACTTGGGTATGTTTAAACACCTCTTGGTTTCTCTTATCGACAAAGTCAATTCTCTCCCGCCACTGCATTTTCATTCAACCTCGCAGTACGATATGATCACGGTCAGCTGCAGGCTTGTTTTTATACTGTTTGCTGCTTTTTTCACATATTAACAATGCAGCAGATCTGTCCATTTGCTTTTGAAGGGGTGTCTGGTGACTTTTGTCAATATAGTATATATAAGGTGTGAGTGGAGCAGTTGGCAGTAAAATTGAGCGTGATAGGCAAACAGAACAATTTATCGGACTTGTGAAAGGACAGATACTGTGGGAGTTACGAGATCGGGTGCCTCGATTTTCCAAATGGCTGAACTGGTGGGTTGTTCACAAGCCGCCATAGTTAAAGTGTATTAGGACTGTCGTGAAAATGGTCAAACAATGACCTGGAGGCAAAACTGCACAGGACAGGATAAGGTTGACGTGAGAGATGAGTACCGGGTCTGATGACTCATAGAGGCCAACAGACACAGCACTGTTCAACAATTGATTACCAAATACAACAGAGGTCAACCCAGAACAGTATCTGTCATGACCATGCATCACATGCTTGCCCGTATGGGCTAAAACAGCAAATGACCCCAAAGACCTAACCATGGTTCATTAGCGCAAAAGATTTGCCTGGTGCAAGATCATGCAAGTTAGATGTAGGATGACTGTATAAGAGTGTGCTGGTCTGAAAAGTCACATTTTTTATTCCATGCCATGGACAATCGTGTACCTATTTGGCACAAACAACATGAGACACTCAATCCATCTTGCAGGGTCTTCTCCACAGTGCAAGCTGGTGGGGGCGGTTGTATGGTATGGGGTGTGTTTATCTGGCAGGAACTTTGACCCCTGGTGCATGTAGAACAACATATAACTAGTGCCCACTATTGTGAATTGCTTGCTGACTCTGTACATCCAGCAATGCTGCACTTTTTTCTGAATGGTGACAGTGTCTTCCAAGACGACAATGTGCCAAACCACAGGTCCAATGTTGTGCAGGAATGGTTTGAGGAACACACTTCCAGCATGTTGACTGGCTTTTGAACTCCATGATATTTATTCCACAGAGCACTAGTGGGACATTATGGAACAGTGTATCAGGTATCTGGATACACCAACCACCTCCATATCTGCATTGAAAGCTGCATTATACACAGCTTGATTGCCCACATCTCCCAACTGCTTCTGGTACCTTATTGAATTGATGCCACCTTGGACAGCTGCTGTACTGAGGGCTTAAGGAGGACCTGCGAAGTATTAATTAGGTAGGTGGTCATAATTCAATGATCACTTAGTGTATATACAGTATATGATTGATCACTTAGTGTATATACAGTATATGATTGATCACTTAGTGTATATACAGTATACCAGTGCTTTGGATATCTTGTGAGAGAATAACTAGAAATGAATCTTCATGAAAATGACTATTGTCATCTCCAGTGCATGGCAGGTATGTAATAATGCCATTTTTGCCACAGAGGCACTACATTTCCACCATTTCGCATATAGCCATCGCACTGAAGCAATGACTACATGGGAAGCAGTAAAAAAATGGTGCTTCTGTGCCATGAATAACATCAGCTGTTCTGCTCTTTAATTTTCTGAATTTTGTTAATAGATGCAGATGTTGGGGTCATTGTGAGTGAACAATGCTTGCCCCTCCTCTATTTTTCTGATTTGCATAAATAAATGAATTTGAACACTTAAGTTAAGAAATATGGGAGCATGTCACTTTAACTTTGGTGGATGAGGTGACAAAGAAATACAAGTGTATGTAAAGCATTTGCTCTTCTATAGTGTTGGACACAGTAGCAGGGTGCCAGCCCAAAGTAATACCAGGGAGGAAAAGTTGGGAAAGCAGTAATGGTGACCTTCCCAATTCTCAGTAAAAACACCATATCTTGTTAAGAAGGCATTGTGTTAATATGAGAATAGAGAATTACATGTACAAGGGGAATGACCAAATCACATCATTGCTCTACAACAGAGAGCAGATGCTGGTCTGTCAATTTAGTAAGTCAGATTTGAATTTAGAATATTCAAAGCAAACAGATTATAAATTCTGAATTTTAAAACTTACTGATCATCTGTGCAACACCTTTCAGAAAACTTGAAAATTTCATCAACCTGGAGCAGCAATCAAACCTGTATCTCCCAATTTCCGTTCGAGTATATTCAATTTCCATTAAGTAGGCTTGAATGCAAATTGGGTGATGTGGGTTCGATTCCTGCTCCAGGACGATTGAATTTTCAAGTTTTCTGAGAAGGTGTTATGTGGATGATCAGTAAGTGTTCAAATTCAGAATTTATATTCTGTTTGCTTTGAATATTTTATCAATTTCACATGTATTATGAAGAATTTTTCTTCTTTTATTGATAGATTTGAATTTGTATGTTGCCCCTTGACAATCTTGGCTGTGTTTCCTAGGTTACCATTACAAATGCAATTTGCAGATGGGCTCCTAAGGAGTTTCAGTATTGATGGTCATCAGCAAAAAACAAACAAACAAAAAACTGCTGGCTCATCACATGATCTATGCCGGGAGACACTGTTGCAACAACTGGTGGATTTCAAAGTTGCTTGTATTAGGGCATAACTCAAAAAAATTGGCACTGCATTGTTCACTATATGTGTGAAAGTAACTCGACAGGTCACGGAAATGGCTCAGATTCCATCACAGACAGATTATGTGCCAATTTTGAAATTTAATTTCACTTAAAAAAAAGGGGGGTTAAGGATTACTCTATTGATTAGTATTGAAGAGGCTGATAGAAATGGGAAAACTTAAAAACTTGCATTTCATTAGAAAAAAAAATCTCAAAAATACAGAATCACTCTTTTTTATGTCACCAAAGATATTAAAAACAAGGAACATGATCAGAAAAATATAAAAACTAAGAATATAATCACAAAGAGAAACAAATAACAACACAAAGCTTAGCCAAAAAAATTTGATATTCCAAAAAACATTGAACATTTCCAATTTTTGACAGTTCCAAACATTTTTGGCCAGGGGATGGCTTGAAGACATTCCTAAAATATTGAAAAAAAAAAAACATCGACAAAATGTCATGATATTAAAAATATCCAAATACACATTCGCCAAAATGTTTTATAAATGTTAGAAACACGAAAATAAACTTTATGCAGATGTTGAGTAACATTATTTCATGGAGTTTTTTTATTTCTGTAGTATATTAGGTTTTCCACACTCCATAATGGAGCAAATCAACGATTTTTAAAGTGACTACAGAGAATCCGTAGCACTTGAAGTACGAACTAATTGGGACCACTTGTAGTTCGGATTTTTCATGTGCTTGGATTGTCAAACATATAAAAAAATACAAGTACGCTAACATTTCTACATTATACTATCCAAATACGTTACGCACATATTTCTCGATGTATCGAGAACTAAAAAAACATGTTTTCCATAACACACAAAGATTCCCAAACTGAGCACATCGCATATTCAACGTAAACTGCAGAGAGAACAGACAACCAGAGGTCGCAGAAGATGGCAAACAGATCTGCCGAAATGCATCGGACAATACATTCAAGAGGTATGACGAAGTTTTTGGTGATTGTAATTCCTCATGCGAATATTTTCCAACGTAATTTTCACATCTCCTTTGTCTTTATGTGACTCCCGTAGTTCAACTAAAAAGTATATCCTTCTCAAGAAACGTGTGGGCTTTTTGAAGTTAGTCAAAAAAAAAAAAAAGCCTACACCCAAGAACCTGATGAGAACAACAGTGCAAAGATTTGAACATCGACCAACTACAACCGAGAGGTATGTGAAATATTTTTTCTTGAATCGCATTCGATTACCGCGATATATATTCGCAGCGAATATTAATAACTTCCAACCAAGAAATTGCTTTCCACTCAAAGGAAATATAACATGTAGAAAGTTACAGCAGTTAAAATCACCATTAAATGGTTCTACCTGAAAAACTATCCAAATACATGCATCAAAAATAAGCAACTGTATACAAAAAAATTACATAAGACAAAGATTTTTTTTTTGTTATTATGCAATACGAAACAAGTTAGCCATTTTTATTACTGCTGTAAAATTTTTAAACATCAAGTACAAATTTGAAAACTTACCAATCATTACAAGCTGGTTCTGATTGCCAAGGGGTGTACTTCATGCTGAGTGCAGGGAATATAACTTTCCTCCCAGCTCACAGTGAACAATGGGGCTGAGGGATGAAACAAGATGTGGCACTGCCATGGTAATGGGTCGTAAAATCTTAGCCCCACAGGGAACAAATGACTGGAGACATTTTTACCTTTTGTCTCCGAGTATCAGAAGTCACCTCCATCTTCGACACATCGTCCCCAAAATTAGGAGATTCCCATTATCATCAAGTACCAAGTTAAAATGAATGGACTATACTTAAACTTTCCACCAACACAAAAAAAAAAAAAAAAAAAAAAAAAAAAAAGTGGCGAGGAGCTAGTTCAGATTTTTTACATTTTGGATTTTCGATGCTCTATTGTATCTGGGTCTTTTCCGAAGCAATGCCAGGGCACATGACAAAGTTTATCCAATTATTCCACTTGCTCATGCCATTAGCAGGAGATGACCAAATGCATGTCAGCTGGAAAAGGTGAACTTAAACTAGCTTTCCAGATAAAAGAAAATTACAATTTCAAAAAATAAAATAAAGATGTAAAAATTTACCTATTGCCTGTTACATGAGCAATGGAAGACACTGAAAAACTGAAGTACAGTAATTTTACAGGATTCATATTTACATTTATAGACTTTTTCAGGAGCATGAGGGGATATAATGAGAAAATGGCTTATTTAAGGAATTCTCTGTACATTCCTGGAAGCATATGAACCTTGTAGCTGTAGCAACAAGGATGAAAATCCTTTTTGCATTGGATAGCAGTAACCATGAGGATAAAAATTCGTGATTCATGTTAGGTGATATACATTTATTTTTTTTTTTTTAAATTTTGTGATCTAACAATATTAAGGGACATAAGTGTACACTACTGTTTGTGAAAATTGCAACACCATGAAGAACTGCTGGTATTAACTTGAAACTTGCAGGATATGTACAATAGGTTGGGACATGCAAATGATTAAAATGTCAGTGAAAATACATACATGGTTTCAGAGCAGTGCCCTTTGAACTGTCTGGTCTTTGGCATAAAAAGCTGGCTCAAACGAGATGTTGCAATCAGTGAAGAGCTGACATTGAGTCGAAAGGGTGCTTCTTGTGTCTCTATGTCCCATTGCTGAAGGAGGTTGCATTATGAACACTTGACAGACTTTGAGTGAGGAAGGATTGTTGGGATAAGAGAAGCTGGATTATCCTACCCAAAACTGCCATGCGTACAGGATGAAACATGGCATCAGTGGAAAGATGAGACTTGAACACAAATAAATCTGAAAAATGGACCGCAAACTTGCACAACTGCACGGGATGACAGACACTTCTACCACACGGCAGTGAACAATCACACAGTGGCATCCATGGTGTTAGTGCAACAGTGGAGCACTATCACAAGTCAGGCTTTGCCCTCCAGCACAGTGGTCTTTCAGTGCGAGTTGTGGTTCTTACGCCCTCTGGTTGCAGACTTGTGCGTTAAAAAAATGTGAATTTATATGAGAAACATTTCGCAGCGGAAACGCTCTCCAACAAAGAAAGAACAGTTCGATATCATCTGCTTAACAGAGGACTGGTTGCTGGCAGCCAATTGCTGTATATTCCTCCGACTCTCAACCACAATTGTCTCAGGACCCTGTATTCAAGACCCCATGGTCTTGAATACAGACATTGGCAACAGGTCATGTTTTCTTACAAGTCATGATCCAACTTGATGCACCGTGATTGGCATATATGTGTTCGAAGACATTGTGGTAAATAGTACCTTGCCATGTCATACCGGTTCAATGCCAAGCATCATGGTGTGGGCCACCATTGCATTCAATTTGCGATCTCTCCTGATATGAATGGAAGAAACCCTCAACAGCCAGCGATATACAGGGTTATTTAATTAAACTTCTAATATGGGTTTTTTCTTCTACAAAATATTTATTTCAATCGCAAATTTTCTGTTTTTTGATTTTTAATTTGCAATTTTCTTTCACCTGGGAAGCTAGTTTGGGTTCACTCTTTCCATCTCCTGCTAATGGGGTGAGCAACAAGTGTGATTGGACAAACTTTCTCATGTGCCTTGGCATTGCTTTGGAGAAGACCCAGATACTTCTAGGTACTACGGATTCTATGTAGTCACTATGAAAATCGCTGATCTGCTAAGGAGTATGGGAAACCTAATGTACTATACAAAATAAAAATCTCTGTGAAATAATGTCATTTAACATCTGCATAAAGTTTATTTTCATGTTTCTAACATTTATAAAACATTTTGGTGATTGTGTATTTGAATGTTTTTAATATCATGGCATTTCATTGATGTTTTTTCAATATTTTATGGGTCTTCAAGCCATCCTTTTGGAAAAAATTTTTGGAACTGTCAGAAATTGAAAATGTTCCATGATTTTTGGAATATCGAATTTTTTTGAGTTATTGTTGTTTGCTTTTCTTCCTGATTATATTCTTAGTTTTCATATTTTTGGATCATGTTCCTTGTTTTTAATAACTTTGATAATATGAAAAAGAGTGACTTTGTATTTTTGAGATTTTTTTTTTCTAATGAAATTTAGGTTTTCCTGTTTCTAAGTCTCTTCTTCGAAACAAACCAATTGAGAAGCTCTTTTGCCTCCTTTTGCTTTTCAAAGTGAAATTAAATTTCAAAATCAGTACATAATTTAACTGTGATAGAATCATAGTCATTTCCATGACCTGCAGAGTTATTTTCACAGCTTAGTGAACAATGCAGTACCAACTTTTTGGGTAATTTTGAAATCCTCTGGTAGTTGTAACAATGTCTCCCAGCATAGATCACGGGCTGAGCCGGCAGCTTTTTTCGCTGACTACAGTCGATGCTCAGACTCTGAAGGGGCCCATCTGTGAATTGCGTTTATAACAGTAACCTAGGAAACACAGCCAGGATTGTCAAGGGGTGGCACACAAATTCAAATCTAACTTACTAAATTGACAGACCAGAATCTGCTCTCTGTTATAGAGCAATGATGTGATTCATCCATACTCCTTGTACATGTACTTCTCTTTTCTCATATTAACACGAGAAAAGTTTTATTAAGTATTTAATTTAAGAAGCTAGAAATCCAGTTTTCAACATGAGCTTTATTCAAAGAATTATATCAAAGATATTTTAGAGGCAGAGGTGATACCTTTCCTTCAGAGTTGTTCTGGCGTTATATTCCAGCAGGGCAATGCTCGGACACACATGCGTGGCCGGAATATGTTCAAAACCTCTTCCACTAAATGACATGTTGTGTAGAGGTTGTTATTGTTGATTGAGTTGGCTCCACATCATACTGAGTTCCGAAGCGAAAAAATCTTGTATAACTCTACAAAGATAATCAGTTACCTCCTGTAACATGAGGAATCTGTGATATAAATTTCATTTGAACAGCACAATTCTCTCTTTGTGTTGCAATGTTCACAAACAGTAGCATATTTTTCATGTTTTCTTCAATATCTATACATATAAATATACTCATTGTCATAAAAATCCACACACCAAGAAAAACGGCAATTAATGCAAAAAAATGTTATATACTCATTGTCATAAAATCCGTGCACCAAGAAAAAACCATCCAATTAATACTGGGCTTCCCTGTAGCTATTCGCTGATTTTGCGAAAAAATTGGCAAATAGCTACAGGGAGGGCAGACATGCAAATGATTAAAGTTTCGTGCGATTCTGCATGCCCGCGCATCCACGACCGGCGCTACAATTGCATCCTTGGGGTTACAAGGCGCAGCACAGGGGACTCCACATCCGTGCTGAAGTGCACAGTAAGAGTCAGGTGAGATATCCGAGTAATAGACATGCAAAGGAGCCACCGTAGATGTGCGTGCAGGCAACTGACAAATTTTGAACAGGGCTGTATCATCAGGATGAAAGAGGCGTGGTGGCCGGTGCGCTGAATTGTTCGCCATTTGGACCGGTCGGACAGTATGGTGCAATCGTGTTGGGAGCAATGGACACGGGAAGGCACCCAGACATGGCGGACTGGCTCTGGACGACCCAGACACACCACCAGCAGAGAGGACTGTGGGATCGTGAGAGCAGCACGCACAAATGCAACGACCTCCTTATCCAATATCAAGACACATGAGGTGGCTGTACAAGGGACTCGTGTCTGCCAGAACCATTTCCAGACACCTGGCAGCGGCGAATCTGCAGTCTCGACAGCCCTCACAATTTCTGCCATTAACACCAGACCATCGTCGGCGTCGATTGCAGTGGTGTCAGCAGCGAGCAACGTGGAATGCTATGGACTGGCAATGTATAGTGTTCAGTGACGAATCCTGCTTCTGTATGGGAAAGGACGACCACAGTGTCAGAGTGTGGAAGACCGCAGGTGAGTCAGTGCTACAATCCCAACCTCACTGTATAGTGGCACACATCCCGAATGGCAAGAGTGATGGTCTGCGGAGCCATTGCATATGACAGCCGGATTTCCCTAGCAGTGATTCGAGGGACCTTGACAGTCCAGTGCTATGTACAGGAGATCCTACGGCCCCATGTGCGGTACTTTTCTTGGCAAGATGGCTCGGAGCTATTTTCCAACAAGATAACGTCCGTCCGCACACAACTCAGGTTTCCCAGGATTGTCTACTTCATGCTTTGACAATTCAGTGGCCTACCAGATCACCTGATCTCTCGCCCATCAAGCACATGTGGGACCAGATGCGACCCCAGCTTTCTCCAAGTCCCAGTGTTTGTGATTTAGAGCATCAGTTGCAAGAAGTTATAATGAATTAGCTTTATTTTCTTTCCGCTAAGCTAATTAATATGAATGATTCTCTTCCTACCAGCTAGCTAATGATATACTTGTACTAAGCTTCAAAATAGTGAATTCAAAAAGGTTGTTGTTACTAGTTAATTACGAAAAAGAATAAAGTCTTAACGCTGGTTATTTATGGTAAAAAACTAATGTTATAAACCTAACAGCCAGACAGAGGTCTGACAAAAACTATGAATTGAGAAAGACTAACTTACGTCAACTTCTTTATTATAAGACTCTCGGTCATCTAAAGCACACACACAACTTGTTTTACAATAATGAAGAATCTCTCCTCATAACAACACAATCTCTCCTCGTATTACAAACGCTCTCCGTAAACAACAACGCTCTCTCATAACAACAACAAAAGCTCTCCTCATAACAACACAAAAGCTCCCCTCATAACAACACAAAAGCTCTTTCTAAGTCTCGATGAACGCGCCTATATACTAGCTACCACCACGTCATGACTTACACTCATTGCCAGATCTCATTCAGCGGGTGAAATAATATTTCGTTCAGTAAGAAGATAATTTACATAGTAAAATAAAATAACCAGAGATAGTAAAATCAAAAGGAAAGTGAATATAGAGTATACGTTACAAAGTGTGGACCAACCTGTCCCAGGATAACATACGGCATCTCTTTGACTCTATGCCGGACCTTATCACCGCATGTATTTGAGCACGAGGTGGTCCAACATAATACTAACGCTGACCGAAATGCGTATCGTATGTCTGTGAGAAATTGTCTTGCTGTGGTGATATTGTAATCACTTCAGTCCTTGGTATGTACTATCTCATTACTAAAATCTCATTTCAATCCGATGCCTCTTTCTCGGTGCACAGATTTTTATGACAATGAGTGTAGTTAGAATATATTTTTTTCCTTTTTTTAATCTTTTTTCTTTCCATCTGTAAATTATATGTGTTTGCAATGTATGATGAACAGTTTTGCTATCTGGTGCCATAAATTCATAGTTTTGTGAGGTTATGTAAATGCATATTTTCACTTGGCACTAATCTCCATTTCTACTGTTAAGTTACAAAAAAAAAAAAAAAAAAAAACGCTTTTACCAATCATTGGTTATAGTTACAAGAAAAACATTTCCGAATCTTTTTGATTTAAAATATTTTGTCAGGTGACACAAAATTGGATTTTTAGTTCAGTGACATCCATTCTTACTTGTCAGATTGGAAAAATTCTTTAAATATTAGACTTATTTGAGATCAGCATATCACACAAAAATACATTTTTTTCTCCAGATGGACTATTTGACCCACCTGAGGGCCTTATATGATATATATATCAGCATTTTGAACTATGCTGGCACTTATAAAAGGGAAAATTCTATCAGCATACAATTTAAACAGACATGACCATCACCCTCCTTTACTTTTTTCAGTTTTTTATGTCCATTTTTTTTTTGTTAGGATGCACAAATTTTGATTTTTGGTTTTATACTTTACCTTCAATGTCAGTATATATATAAAGTTTTTTAATATGAATTTTTGCCTTTCAGGTGACAAAATTCTACTGATGCCACAGTTAAAAGAAAAATGAAGTTGTCAAAATAGGCTTGAGACTTTTGTCAAAAGATAAGCTCCTCATACTTGAGAATTTGGAGTAATTCTTTTCGTTTGATTTTACTCTTACTTCAACTTTGGTAAACAATGGAAGAGTTCTTGACAGGTCAAAAATGCTAACTGCAAAACAACTGCAGTTGACATTGCTACTGTAACATAATAGATGATATTCAGAGTGAATGGCCTTCGATCTGTACAGATCTTAAAATGGATATTGATGGCTAATAAATGCAAAACTGAGTGTTAACCTAGAAAATAAAGCAGATTCACACACACACACACATACACACACACACACACACACATGGTATTTTGAAAATCCTTTTTTTTTCAGTGGGAATTTTCTGTAGCTTAATTTATTTTCCCTCTCAAATTTTAAATGATTCTTCTATTAAGAAATGTGTACAAAAACACAGCTGTTTCCTTGTCCTTCAATACCTTTTAGTGGAATTCTGAAAGCAGGTGGATAAACATTCCTTGGCTGCTTCAGATATAGATTGAAACCAGATACTGATCCCAAATAAAAGCAAGAATGAGAGTTAATTTTCAAGACAAGCTGATATTCGAAAAATTAAAAAGTATTTTGCATAGTCCCCTTTTTCAGTAGGAATTGCTTTATAGTTTAACTATTTTCCATCTAAAATGACTATGACTTTCATAAACACAAGAAGTTTTTATTTTTATTTTTATTTTTTTTGTAGATATGCTGCATGATGCCAAAATGGACAATACTGGTTTATGTGTGCGTAATATCTGTGTGTGCAGATTGCTGTGTATACTGATGACACTGTCCTGTTGGCAGAGAGCAAAAGTGAGTTGCAGAGTATGTTGTCCCGGATGTACAAAGTTTGCATGAAATTCAAACTGAGTATAAATAGGAAAGACCAAAGTTATGGTCTTTGAGCGAGGAACTGTTAGCACTGAATGAAATATGTCTAAATGGTACAGTTGACCAGGTGAATGAGTTTATGCATTTAGGAAGAAGCATGCTTGACAGAGAGAAAAATTAGATGGTGAAATTAGTAGGCCAGTGAATTCTTCACTGAAAGTCATGGCTGCTTTAGGAGGTTTTCACAGGAATGATGGGTTCTCAAGAAAGACCCGCATGGCTGTGTATGAAAGTGTAATTGTTCCTACTCTGATGTATGGCAGTGAAACCTGGGTACTACAGGAGAAACATAGGAGTCGTTTGTGAGCTGAAGAATGTGTTACATTTCTTCATACACATACACGTTCTGATCGTGCGAGGAATGAAGATGTGTTACAGATGTGTAATGTGAAGCAAAATGTTGTTAGTAAGGTGGAGACTTAATATTCTTCAGTGGTTTGGGCATGTTGAAAGAATGAGTGATGAGGCACTTACTAAGAATTTTTTTTTAGCCCAAGTGCCAGGAAGGAAAGGCAGAGGAATGCCAAGGAAGTCATGGGAGGATCAGATTCAAGAGTGTCTGCATAAGAAAAAGATTATGAGGATGAAGTATAGAAGATCATGTGTACAGCGTGTGATGGATGTCAGTGAAGCACGAGTTGTGAGTCAAGATCGCGGTAAATAGAGAAGTTTGATACGGCAACAGTAAGCAAACAATCAGTTAGAAATTTATGTGGCAGTTTGTACTTTTTTGAGAAGCTAACCTCTGAATCTCAGAGAACAGCTCAGTGATGTGTGTGTGTGTGTGTGTTTGCTGCATTTGAAATACACAGGTAAGTATGTTTTTATTGTTAACCTGATTCTAAGGAAGTCAATTTGAATCATGCAAGGTTGCATAACTTTATGTGCAGTTTCAAAGAGTTGTGTCATTATTAAGTTTGAAAAGCAATGTCATAGACATTATAATGTTGCTTTAACCACAATGTATTTTTACTGTAGTCTGAAAGTGACAATAGTCCTACCAGTAGCATTGGGTCATTACGGGCATTCGGGATTAAGCCCTGCATAAAAATGAGAATTTTTTTTCTTTTTATTTGGAAAAATTACAAAAGAAAATCCATTTTAGTAATCAGTCCCCAGATTTTCTGAATGCAATATGAGCCACTACAATAACTGAATAACTGGGTAACACATTATAGCCTTCCATATATGTTGACTAGAGTGCACCGAATATTGCGTGCATGAGAGAGGCGACTCAGATCCACTCGCTGATGCTTCAGAGAACAGGAATGAATGAGCAGATGTGCTTTGAACTGTACATGTGTAAAACTGTCTCCCAGGGCTGATCGTTTTAATGTCATCAGCCACTAAGCAGCTGATTTTGGTTTGTGTATTAAGCCGTAAGGTTTGCTCATGTAAGTAAAATAAGCAAAGTGCACTTTGTGTTGGAATGAACGAACAAACGAACGAAGATGCCTTAAAAGTTCCAGTCTCCAACAACCTACAGCATGCTGTGCCTTTGGGGGAGGGAGGATTAAAAAAGAATAAAATTTAAAAGCGGGTACAGTGCACCATGATAGGAAAGGGAAGAAAGAAAAGTGTGGAATACATGAGAGTTCAAGTAGTATACAGTTTCCCATTAAGAATGGAAGTTATAAGCTGCCCTAAATACTTACCTGCAGCAGTCATAAAAAAAAAAAAAAAAAAAAAAAAAAAGAATTTTATGTTGGAACATCCTTTTAGCTTCTTAAGGGATGAAGAAAAAAACCCTACAGACTTGGGCCCATATTGACCAAATATTTGCTAGATACAAAAACATAAAATCAATCCAGAACTTTTAATGTGGAATGGTACAGCAAAATATCCTGGTTAAGTGGAAATAAAAGTAAACATACTTTGTTTTGTTTCTACTGTTTTTTTTTAATCTTATACAGCACTGCGTATATACTACGTGGTTAAGTATAATTTCAGCAGGTGGTGATTGGAAACCTCACAATCCCCTGAAATTATATTTCATAGAAAGGAAGAAGGTTGAGAGCAATTTTAAAAATATTTAGCCCTGGATAAATTTTAAGTTACCCTATGCCACTGAGTCCTACACATATATTAACTTTCAGTTGCTTCCTGAAGTGCACAATTCAATTTATTAGTTCTTCCTTTATATCATTATCTGATAGAAAATGGTACATTATGTTGCATCACTACTTACTATTACAACTCCTGAACGAAAGGTGTCAAATCTGAGCAAACAAAAAAGCATTCACACTTAAATTTCTTTCATTAATCATATTATTCATAAAAAAATCACCTGACAAATTTATAACTCCCTCTACCCAGAGTAGTTGTTCAAAACATTCTTAAAAATGACTATTTTTTTTTCTACAAATTTGAAATCTTCAAATACAGATTGGTATAACATATCTTTGTTTTCCTTACATACAATCAGAAAATGTTTTTTTATGTTCATAAACCATTTTGTTTTCATTTTCAGGAGTACACAACATATTTACCAGTTAATATTTCAAGTACATTCCAGTTAAATTCATTTTTTTACCTCTTAATGCTATGAACAAAACTAACTTAAAATGAGAGTGGCAATTTCCTATTAAGTCACAAATATGTTGACCTAGTTCAGAAAAATTGATAATTTTATGACTTACCACAAAAATTAACAACATAAAAGAGTACTTTGTTGCAGCAGCAAAAACTATGTACAAACTATTGCCACTAAAATGAAGAGAATAAGCTCAAGTGTTAGTTGGTTATAGATCCCTGATCAAGTATTAATTATGTCATCCAACTGCTTAAATGGCCATGATCAAAGTCCTAAGGAAAAGGAGTTGACTTGTTTATACTGAGTCTACCATAGATAAAATGTTTTGGTGTTGTGAACAAAATATATTCTCAAACACAGAACTGTGAATATTTTGTCTACTTTACAGGGAAACAGAGTGGCACAGATGCAGAACAAATGTTGAAAGACAAGAATTAAGTGAACAATTCAATGGGTAGTCTCCTGTTTGTTGTGGGAAACAGAAAGAGCATTTGATGTTCTGCACTGCTGACAAGCTGCTTTAGGTTATCATCATTGATTTTTTCCTCTCAGTAAGATGCACAGTTTGTTGTCCCTAATCAGTTGAAATGCATACACTATTCTTCATAATGCACAATGTTTTCTTTTGCTAAAAAACGTTCTGCACATGTGCAATTTCCACTGAACCAGCATATCTTTACAAGGTATGAACTGGAGTCCGAAATGAACGTGACAAATACAAATTCAAGGATATGTCCAAAACGAGATGACCGATTGTAAATGTTTTTCAGGGCCATGTGCAAGGGTAAACTTAAAGGCGACATACCCAAGAAACACTGTGTTAGCACCTATGGAAATATGCAAAAAACGACCATATACGCCATAAAGCTGGCAGGCACATGTCCTTGATAAACATTGTTCTGGTGTGGCAGTTGAAGCTTAAGTTGGACTGTTAAGCTGGCAGCACATGTCCTTGATAAACGTTATTCTGGTGTGGCAGTTGAAGCTTAAGTTGGACTGTTAGTGGAAGAATGGCTCAGCACCATCGCTTGGAAGACTTTTTATGATAAAGTGTGATTGATAGATTATAAACAGGATAATCGTAAGCTGTGGTAGTAAGATGACTGAATGTGTTGAGACAAGTGGTCTCCAATTTCTGGAGATGTTTCAGGAAACCGAAATAATAACCAGAAGGCCGGAACAAGGATACTTATGAGACACAATAAGTCAAGACAACCTGTATTTGTGTCTAACAGCTTGCCGCCATGGGGAGTCGACAACCAGGCAACTCTTGCAGGAGCTGTCATCTGCTATGGGCACCATGATATCGAGGTAAACAGTTTACAGAATATCATGAGAGGTCAGTATGCAAGAAGACCAACGATCTGCATCCCACTCCCCGTATTGTACAGAAGAATCTATCTGAATTGGGACTGACAACATCACCCTTAGAACCCTGATCAATGGGCCTGTGTTCTCTTCATTGACAAGTCATGGTAGAACCCAAACACGGGGCTGTTAATGTGTGTACATTTGGAGCGAGGCTCTAACTTAGAGAAATTGACCACTATGGTGATGGTGGACTCATAGTTTGGGCTGGCATAATGTTGGATGAATGCACGCTGCTGCCTGTGCTTCCAGGAGGGACCCTGACTACTGCATGCCACAGGAATGATGTGATAGAGCCCTATGTATAGCTTTTCAGGAAACTGTTGGCACCCAGCTTCTTTTTATGGATGATAATGCCCACCCCTATAGGGCTCAGCTAATTGATGAAGAGTAAGGATATTCACAGCATGGAGTGACCAGCAAGATCTCTGGACCCGAACTAATAGAGCATGTCTGGGTGGCAAGAACAACTACAAGCAGGCAATCTCCTTCCAGAACCCTCTCAGGATTCCAACGTGCCTTAGTGGAGGAGTGGCATTTATTGCCCCAAACTCTCTTTTGTAGCCTTGTAGACAGCATGAAGACTCAATGTGTGAACTGTATTGCTGTTCGGCATAATCACATTCCCTATTAGCCCCTTGAATCCATGGCAGTAGCTGCATCGCTTTTGAACTGGCATGCACATGCTTCCTTTTCATGTGGTGATGGCATTCCCTTCCTGTTGTGTATTGCTGATTTATTGATATACACCAATGAGCCACTACATTATGACCACCTTGAGCCTACAGAAATGAGCGCACCTGGAGACCAAACGGTGGTGCAGGCGAATTTCCCAGAGCAGTATATATACAATCCGAGGACCGGCTTTCAGTTAGTCAAGTGTTCGGAGTCAGAATGGGAAAAGCTGCCGATTTATCGGAGTTTGATAAAGAACAAATTTTGATGGCACAGTGCCTCCCAACTACGATCTCGGAAATGGCACAGCCTGTGGGTTGTTCACATGCCACTGTAGTGAGTACATATCAAAAGTGGTGCACAGATGGCCATGGCCAAACGACGAACCGTCATCCAGCCATGTGTTGTCAGCAGCTCCTTGATGCCAGAGGGGAGCAGAGACTGTGGCACATCGTTCACCGCGACTGCAGGGCCACAGTGTGACAAATTACCCGCAGCTACAACAGTGGTGAACAGGACAATGTGACACAGCACACAGTTCATCGCAGCCTTCTGCACATGGGCCTGCATAGCCAAAGACCCAGCCGGGTCCCCAGGCTTACTGCACGTCATCGCCAACAACACGTGAAATGGACCCAAGATCATTGAGATTGGACCGTGGATAATTGGAAGAAAGTGTCCTGGTCTGACGAATCAAGACTCCTGCTGCATCACGTAGACGCCCGAGTGCGGATACGGCAATTACCAGTGGAGGCTATGGCACTTCAATGCACTGTTGGGCGGAAACAGGCTGGTGGTGGCAGTGTTATACTGTGGGCGATGTTTTCTTGGGGCACTTTAAGCCCCATTATCCCAACAGCACAATCCCTGACAGCTGTCAGGTATCTGAACATCATTGTGGACCAAGTTCACCCATTCATGGCAACTGTGTTCCTTGCTGGTGACAGGATAATACGTCGTGCCACACTGCAAGAATCATCAAGGAGTAGTTCGAAGAACATGCTCGTGACTTTCTGTTAATGCCTTGGCCTTCAAATTCACATGACATGAACCCAATCGAATATTAGTGGTTTGACTTGGAAAAGAGGGTTCACCCTAAATCACCACTACCCTGAAATGTACGGGACCTGGGGGACTTGCTGTTGACAATATGGTACAAGATACTCCAGGACACCTATTGCCACCTCATCAAATCGATGCCTCACCGAGTGGTTGTTATTTTGCGGGCTAAAAGTGGTCCTACAGCTTATTAGGTAGGTGGTCATAAGGTAATGGCTCATCAGTGTATGTATGTATGTCCATATTGACTATCATTAAACTCTGTCATGTTGAATTTACAGTATTCATGTTTTTGTGTTTCTCATATTAATTTTGGACACCAGTGTTCATTGTCTTCCCATTTATACATGAACTATGAATTTTACTTGTGGAATAACTTTTTACGGGTCTTATAGAGGTTATTTTTCATGAAAGTTGGTTGTCAAATTTTCGAACTAAAGTCTAGTTTGTCATCAGGACTACGTCACTGGAGTAGTTGCTGCCACTCAGTTGGAAGAGAGTCCAACCGCAATTATTTTTAATTGTGGTACTTCTTCTTCTTGCTATTTCGATCCCTTCTTCTAGTTTCCTCTTTACTAAGTTTGACTGGTGGGCGATTATTTTCACTGAGTCCCAATTTATGGAGTGTCCACTTGCTTGTATATGTCTGTCTAGCCCTGTTTTGTAAACAAGCAAGTGTATGTATATGTCTGTCTAGCAGGGCTAGACAGACATATACAAGCAAGTGGTCACTCCATAAATTGGGACTCAGTGAAAATGATCGCCCACCAGTCAAACTTAGTAAAGAGGAAACTAGAAGAAGGAATCAAAATAGCAAGAAGAAAAAGTACCACAATTAACGATAATTGCGGTTGGACTCTTCCAACTGAGTGGCAGGCAACTACTCCAGTGACATAGTCCTGATGATGAACTAGGCTTTAGTTCGAAAATTTTACAACCAGCTTTCATGAAAAATAACCTCTATAAGACCCGTAAAAGTTATTCCACAATCACTATGAATAGAGGTGCCATAAATTCATTTACAACATGAATTTTACTTTGATTTTGTAAACTAACTTTACCCAATTTTTGCACATTTTCTCTTGTTTTGAAGCAAATTTCTTTAATCACAAAATTATAAAACCCATACCTAACAAATCTGAGTAACAAAACTAGGCTCAAAAAAGGAACTAGAGATGTATTAAACAATAAACACTGGACTTTTGACTTCAACAACTGAACTTTCAGAAATGCCTGGTATTGGTCTACAGCAAAGAGGTTGATCGACAAGTAGATAATGCAAGATGACATTTGCAAGAATGATGTGGCATAAAATCCTGAATTTGGGTTTGGAAACCATGGTGCATTCCTCATTCATATAACATTATTCATCAGGATAATGTTTATGAATAACGATATATTTACAAACATTTATACCATCAAAATCTCTGTCTCAAAATACTTTGCTTTAAAAGTCAGCCAGTAACCAACCATTTACAGACAATTAAAAATTATTCACTGATAAGAGGACTCAGAATCCTTGAAAAAAAAAACAAAAAAAAAACAGAATTATTATACATACTTCGTTCAACATAACTCTGAACAAAAATAAGCGTTTTCACTACAGAAAACACTACTTTCTGATACTTATTTCTGTGCTTTAATGTGCTTTTCTTTAAAACGGTACATACTGTTTTTATTATCTACTTTTAGATAACACATTGGAAGTAAATTCTAAATGAAAAAAAAAAAAAAAAAGAAAGAAATTTACCAAGTTGTATTGCAGTGAAACTTTTTAAATTTTGTTAAAGATTTCAGGAGTGCAGCAGTAAAAAAATCATGTTTCACACCTACCTGATTCAGCAAACATTGCAGAAATCTTGGAAGCATAACACCAGTTACTTCACACAACATGAGCAAGGACACACAGGCAATCTTTTACTATGATATGACACAGATATGTTTCTTACATTAACATAAAACATACCCTCAGGGTATGTTTTAAAATGCAAAAGACAGGACAGCTCAGGGTACAGCCTCTACCCTCAGGGTACAGCCTCTAAAATGCAAAAGACAGGACAGCTGGAACTTTGAACACCCTTCCCAAAACTTCCATGAAGGGCTGGCTGTTTTCCTTTGAATACTGACAAGATGAACCTTAAAACTATTATATCTTTTAATCTATGGTCCCCTCAAGAACTTTTGCAAGTCCACACTCCTGACAATAGGTCATCTAAAAAATTATATTGAATCAACTCACGCCATGAAAAATACCGAAATACATTAAGGTACAGAAGTTAAAACCTTTCCTTTGAGAAGAGAGCAGGTTGAAACCTTTCAGAAGACAGCAAGTGATATTTCTAGTGGACTGCAGTGTTTTAAGTTACAATCCTGAACAAGTGGATTGTTATGTTTAACTCAGCAAACTGTGTTCAACACCTCACAGTTTTAATAATAGTACGCATCCCATTGATATGTGACAGGATTTAAATTTGCGAGTTTTTGTTGATTGTAAAGTAAAATGAGTTGCACTTACTGTTTATCTGCGCACTGGCAAAATTATGCACTTGGAGCTAAATCATGCCACCACTAATGGATACAGCATGTTCACAGATGGGTGTGCATGATTAGCAAAAATGTTCAGATAACACATGGTAGTTGTGCAATATTGCTCACTAACCACAGATGCAAAAGCATTGCAACAATGAGTACCCCTGTCTATTACACTCCTTTTACCAGATTGCACGGTCTCCAACATTTAAGCTGAGTCCATGGTCTCATGGTTTTCCCCTGTTGGTTTTCTGCATCAGCATGATTGACGCATTCGAAAATATGACTCAGCAGATCAACAAATCTCCAGGTGATGATTGTTTAGTTTTTGATATTCCTGGAATCATGCGAGCTGCTGTTGTTTGTGCTGCTGCACACTCAGATGATAAATCCAACTGGAACAGTGGTTGTTTTACTCCATTATGCTGAGTATCTCACACTACATATCACTGAAGAAGTTGTCTTGACTTTTCCACACTGTATTCCAGGCCATAGCTATCACTGTCATGGTATTCATTAGCCTGCTCCACAAGCAGCTGAAAATTTCTTGTTTCTACACCTGCTCACGGTCGACAGTTTGCATGATGCTCAACTTTTTTGCCTGTCCAATATCCCACGAATACCCCATAAAATGTACAACACACACACACAGTCACACCAATGATCACTACTCTTCAAAAGGCAAAAAAAAAAAAAAAAAAAAAAAATTATATGCCCACCCATTATTCTCATTGGATAGTATCTAACGAAAATTAAATCATACCCACTGATGTGTCTTCTACCACGGAAGAAACCATCTTTTCACAAAAGTGGAATATTCAATGAAGGAAGAAATATTCTTCACAATACATGGAAATTCCATAAAACATTAAAAGCAAACAGATTATAAATTCTGAATTTGCTTGTAACACCTACTGGTCATCCATGTAATACCTCTCAGAAAACTTGAAAATTTCACTGCAATGAAATCTTTAAGTTTTCTGAGAGGTGTTACATGGATGATCAGTAAGTGTTACAAAAAATTTCAGCAAATTGAAATTTTCAACTGAGAGGTGTTATATGGATGACCAGTAAGTGTTACAAAGCAAATTCAGAATTTATAATTAGTTTGCTTTGAATATTTTAAGTGGAATATTGTTTTTCCCCCTTGTGTAATACATTTTGTAACTTAGACTGTATTCATAATTAACATACAACTCAAGGTATATTAGTTGAATACCAATAGTTTAAAACTTTGAAGTAATCAGAAAAATGTAATCAAACTGGTAAACACTGGCAGTTTCTAAAAAATCATAACACAAAACACAAAGATATTGGGTACAGGCATTAATTATAAGCATGTGTGGGTGATTTTATAAAATTCGGAACATTATCTAGGAAAAACATATAGTATGTAAGTAAGGATTCTAGTTTTGATACTTAAGCGTGCAGAAAAATAGGATTTTATATCATGAATAATTTTTAAATGTTGCTGTTATATGAGACATTAAACTTTCAAAAATTACAATAGGCTCTAATTTCGAGAAAAAATAAAGAAGTTTTTTTATTTAACAAAATATGCTCTTAAAACATATCCAGACAACAAAAAGAAATCACTTCCAGCATGATCTTTCATGTTGATTAAGTTGAGTTTTTCTAATAAAACCTCTACCACAAATTCTACATTTGTGTGGTCGTTCACATCGAGGATTGTGTGTCATGAAATGCCTTCTGAGATCAATATTTTGAATGAACCCTTTTCCACATATGGAACACTTGTATGGCCTCTCACTAGAGGGGGCATGCGTGCGAATATGTGTCTGAAGATGACCCTTCTGCATGAATCCTTTACCACAAACTGAGCACTTGAAAGGACGAGCAGCATGAGAAGTAGCATGCTTTGCCATATCAGCATTAGTGGATGCAAAATATGGACACAGATGACACTTGAGTTTGTGGGGGAAAACTAAAGCATCGCAAAACTGTGCTGGAGGCTCCTCCTTTATAGGAAGCAAAACTTCCACTTCACAGTCATTTCTTATAAATGTATGTTCACCTTTAATTTGGAAACCTGTAACAGAAAATATAAAATAAAAAATCATCAGTAATGTTCTGTGTAAGTCTAGCTGGAACAATTATTTAAGATACTAAATACAGCAGCTAATTTTACAAAAGGTACTGACACTGAATTAGTATTTCCAGGAAGTACAATTACATTGGCATATGGCTTAATCATCATACGATGACATGTTTCTATGCATTTGATGATATTTATAGCTTAGTTCACTATATTTATAGCTCATACCTAGAATAGCAGTTTGATAATATTTAAAATTTTGACACTGCTTTTCAGTCATTCACGATGAGTGTCGTAATTTCAGTTGGTTTGCAACCATGTTCAAAATATTACATCATGCACTAAATTTTGCAAAAAAATTGAAGAGCTGGAGACTAAAACTTGTTATAAAATACGTAGCATATGGTGATGAAACAATGAGCAAGACACTATGTTTTTATATACAAGCATTTGACATTTTAAACAAAGACATACAGTAGATGCCAAGCTCTAAAATCTAAAAGCAATTTTTACTACTCCCCCACCCCCCAAAAAGAAAAACATATACAATCCAGTCCACAGCAGTGAATTTAGGTATTTAACATGGCAACAAATACCAGTTTGTCACAACTACTTAAAAAAAGATAATAAACATTTTTTTGCTAGTGAAAAAATTAAAATACTATCTTAAAAAATAAAAATAAAAGATTACCTCCAGGCATGAAGAAAAATCATTCCTTGGAATGTTGATGCCTCTTCTATTCTGTGTGTTTTTGGCAATTATTCCACCCACCAGTGGTGCATCCAGGATTTTTTTATGAAAGTGGCCCAACATATTGAAGATGCAAATGAAAATACCCCAGAGCAAACATCTCCCAAAATATTGAGAAGTGATAATAATATCTCCACCATATTAAAGTGCACTGCCAATTATTCGTAAATTATATATTTAAAAACATACACAAGTATAATTATGAATAACCACCAATAACAAAGAATGATGGCACAAGTGATACCTCATGAGATGGGTCCAGGCTTCTGGGCCATCCACCTGGATGCACCACTGCCGCCCACCAGAAGCGTCAGTAAAATTGCATCTACAAATGCTGCAAAACACATGGTTCACAGAAACCTGTGACTTTTAACAAACAAGGCCAGTTCTAAATAAATAATTAAAAAAAACAAACCTTTACGATCGCACAACCGACTGCCACACTTTTCAATCCGATAGTAGCATACGCTGCAGAGACTAGAGAGCGTAAGCAAAAGGCTATTCAAGTGGAGCAGCGTCCATACAACACACACGTTCTGTGTAGCTGCAGGTGGCATGGAGAGCATTATGGGAGGGGTAAAAAAAAAAAAAAAAAAAAAAACGGAAACGAGTGCCAGAGCAGCATCCATGCAACATATGCTTTCTGCATAGTTGTGGGTGGTATGGGGAGCATCATGGGAGGGATAAAAAAAAAAAAAAAAAGGAAACAAGTGCCGGAGCAGCGCACATGCAACATATGCTTTCTGCATAGTTGCGGGTGGTAAGGAGAGCATCATGGGAGGGGTAAAAAAAAAAAATGGAAACAAGTGCTGGAGCAGTGCAGTGTATATGCAACATATGCTTTCTGCATAGTTGTGGGTGGTACGGAGAGCATCGTGGGATGGGCACAAAAAAAAAAAAGGAAACAAGTGCCGGAGCAGTGTCCATGCAACATATACTTCCTGCATAGTTGCGGGTGGAACAGAGAGCATCGTGGGAGGGGTAAAAAAAAAAAAAAGGGGGAACAAGTGCTGGAGCAGCGTACATGTGACATATGCTTTCTGCATAGTTGCAGGTGGTACGAAGAGCATCGTGATAGGGGTAAAATGGGAGCAAAAGGCTGAGCCAACATCAAATGGCTGCTATTATTCCCTGTTATTAGATTTCCTTTTGTAGATAGATAGCTCATGGGATTACCAATTATCCCTCCGTGTGGCAAGCACGCATATATACGTTCGAAGGTTTCTGAGCCCAAAGCGGTGAGGTTGCAATAAACGTTCATCAAAAAACCTGCTCAAATGCAGCAAGAACGCAATATTGCGTAAAAAAAAATTTCAGTTAACAACGATGAATACTATAGAAAGAAGAGTCTTCTGTTATACATCTGAAAAAATTTCGTGTTTCCTCTTCCAAAGCTCCTGCCATGTGGAGGGTTAAGATACAGAAATCTATATTAAGTAGAACACAGCTTTAAATCCCCCCCCCCTCCCCAGATGAACATGAAAAACAAACAAAAAATTTTAAGGTGATGAAAAAATTGCTTTCCATATCAGAAAAATCAAATAGTGATTTTCTGTAATTTCATCGGTATGTCCGTACTTCCATAACAGCAACCAAAAATCTGGAAAATCCATAGTAGTTGGCATCTACGCAGAGGACAAACATCTGTCAAAAGAAATGATTCATCAATCAGAACAAACTTGGCATCTCAAGTGCATTACTTAGTATGAAATAATAAAATTTACAAAGCGACTAACTGGTTATGATTTCTTTTGGCTTATGCTAGCCTAATGTATATGATAACTTTGCAATTAGTTACATCTCAGACTACTTTGTTCCAAGGTTTCTAGGACAAAAGCATAAAGAAAACTGCTACTCTAAATTCTGGCTTGCCATGAATGTGTAGAAACCAATGAAAATTTCAAAATAAACCTTTATAGTAACAGATGATGAATGATACCCTGTAACTTTTTTTTTTTTTTTTTTTGAACCTCTAAAGCTTAAAGAAAAACTTAAAAAGATTTGGTGACATGGAAACTAATGAATGACTAAGCAACTACCAGCAGTTCTAAGCCCTGAATCTGAGACATGTTTTCTGGTAAGGCAGGCAGAAATGTGAAATAGCTTGGCAGTATTGTAGGAGCTTACTTATGAGGTGCATTAATTTCTGATCTATGCCAATAAATTACCTTACTTTTTAGAGAATTCAGTCCCAGTATTTCTTCATTCTCCTATGGATCAGAAGGATTTTGGTGGAATCTTGCCTGACTGTATTGCCATTACTGATGTTGATACATATTTCTAATGCTAACACCACAAATAAATATCTATCATGAAAATTTTGATTTATTAATGTTTGGCAGCATTTTTCCAACAAAGTTTTCAGAAAAAAAAAAAAAACTGCAATGACAACAATACTACAAACTTCTACAAGGGTGAGCATCAAAATAATTTGCTTCATTATTTTAAATATACCATAACCTAAATACAAAAACAGAATGGACATTTAAGAACTGACTTGAAATAAATTCAAATGTAATGATAAACAATACTACTACTAATTTAAGACACATCAATTCTTTATAAAATCAAATTGAGTACATAGAACAGGTTCCCACATTTTGATGGGGAATGGCTATGATAATAGCTCCTTTGGTTCCCTTTTCCTTCTTTTTCCCACTCCTACATTACTATATGGCTTATATAAGAAGTAGTAACTTTCAATTTTTACTAAGTTATAATTATTAAAATTTTTAGAAAACAGAAGTGCAGTCCCTCTTAATATCTGTATTAAAATTCCAAAACAGTTAATAAATTGAAAAACAAGGTTTTTTAGTCTTGCATAATCATGTGTGTCAACAATTTCATTGTTAGGACTGTACAAAGCCAGTCTTACAAGATCTAAGCAGTGGAAGTGGGGGTGGATCAAGGTCACATTTAAATTAGAACTATTTCAAATATTCTTTTTTTTTCTTAAATAAACCCCAAGTTTATCAAAAATATTATGTATGAATAGTTTAAATAATAATAATCTCTTCCTCAATTCACATTTGCAACCAATTCTTATCATACTGGAGGAATATGCGTTTTTGATTTACACAGTTGCAATTCTTCACCAAGGTGTGTATATACACCCCAAAAAACTATTTGCTGAACTATAATCTACTCATCCACAGCAGCTGTTTACAAAGGAAACTTTAAAAGAACCTCAAACATTGCCACAACAGTTTTATTCAGGGCATATTAAAGAGATATGTACTATTATGTCCTGTTCAACCAAACAGTGGTTTGAAGGGAGAAATAAAAAAGGGATATGTTGCTTTAACTCCTACAACAACAGTGCCTGTTTAATGAAGAGAAGTAAAATAGGGATATGCAACAAGCACACAAAATGTTTCATCGTGAAAGAATATGAATTGCTGTAAAAATGCACAGTATCTCTCTGCATCTACAGATGGCCATGAAAAATTCTTTTCATATCAGATAGGAAGAAAAGATGGCCAAAATTTTCCAAGAACAGAGGTTTTCTTAGTAATAGAATTTTTAATCCTTACAAATAAACATACAAGGCAATTCAAAAGTGGTGATACCCATAACTTAAACAGGTGTTGGTCAGTGCACTCAAAGCCTCTCCTGGTCCATAAGGCAGCACTCAGAGAACCCCACCCACTCAGAGCTTCTCTGTGGTGTGAAGTTAACACACTCAGAGACTCAAAGTGTTTTTCACTGTTGAGGAAATTGTGCTAATAGACCAAAATCATAAAAGAACCATAAGTATGTATGTGTATGTATATGTATATATGTCTGTGCCTTCGGTTTTTCTTTTATATTTAGGTATATATAATATATGGGCTTGGTTTGCTATCTGATGGAGTCTATAAAGCCTTTTAGCATTACCCAGGAGGGACAGCAGTTGGAATTAGGGCATGGTTGGAGTACAAATCAACATCTAATATAACTGAAGCACTATT
The DNA here is from genome assembly GCA_039090855.1 of Macrothele yani. Lineage (NCBI taxonomy): Eukaryota > Metazoa > Arthropoda > Arachnida > Araneae > Macrothelidae > Macrothele > Macrothele yani. Next base: position 48,648,416 of record CM076990.1, read on the forward strand.
GTCCACATGCAGTTTTACTAAACATTCATGTTCTGTACAATGCCATTTTCATTCTTTCCCTGCTCTTCGTTCTTTATATAATTTATATCTTGAATATATCAATAGATTTTTGCAGTGCATAAACTCCATGTTATGTCCAGAATCACCGTTCAAAAAATAGTAAAACTGTTTTGCAAAGCGGTCAGTTGAGCATTGCTCAGCACAGAGCATCTTATGTCGAAAACTTCCTGCAGTACCCATCAGCTTATCACACTCACCTTCTAGTAAAGCAAGGGCTGATTTTAGTTAATTGTATTTGTTGTCTTCCTTCTGAGTGTAACTGGCCTATCAGATAAGGAAAAGGGATTAGGGTGAGTGCAACCGACCCCTGCCCACTTTGAACATGCACAGTTGCTCTGTGGAAACCTTTTTCTTTTTTTAGCCATCATATGGCACACATAGATCACTGGATGACATCAATTAATCAGTCAAATATTGGAGAAGATTAAAAAATCCGTCGATGCACAATATTAAAATCATAAAATCACTAAAATCTAAGATCAATTAAAACCTTTAATTACATACTTAGCATAGTTAAAAATATAGTTTACTCTAAAACACGTGAGATCTTTCGAGCCGACTGGGCTCATCCTCAGACGTGATTACAATGGAAGAAGCTCCGGGTTACATTATCATATATGTAGCCACAGTAAATGACGTCATAACAGTAAGCTGCATGAGTTTCATGAAACAATGTGCTATACCTGTAATTTATGTAACAACTTGAACTCATGCAGCTTACTGTTATGACGTCATTTACTGTGGCTACATATACGATAATGTAACCCGGAGCTTCTTCCATTGTAATCACGTCTGAGGATGAGCCCAGTCGGCTCGAAAGATCTCACGTGTTTTAGAGTAAACTATATTTTTAACTATGCTAAGTATGTAATTGTAATTAAAGGTTTTAATTGATCTTAGCTTTTAGTGATTTTAATATTGTGCATCAACGGATTTTGTAATCTTCTTCAATATCTTACATTTGCAAGAGAATTGGATGAATTGATGATAATCAGTCGAAGGTATGTATCATCTGTCTGCTGCAGTAAGAATTGGACTGTCATGTGAACAACATGTCCTTTTCCCAGCCACAGCAAGCTTTTATTATTGAATGTTATTTAGAGACACAGTCTTACACAAGAGTAAGAAATGTTTCAAGAAAGTTACACTGATGCTCCTCTTCTAAATAGTATGTTGGATTAAAAAATATTACAAAGGTGAACAGTATGATGACAACAATAGAAATATGAGTGTTACACCAGTTTACCAGATGCTATGGAGAGATCAACATCTTTAAATTAACTGACAATTTCTGACTAAGAATTACAAAGGCTATATTGCATATATATACAAACCACAAATAGTTTCTTAAAAACGTTCATACACTTGAAAAACTAAAACAGGATCTCTGAAAAATGGTCTTTCTTACCTATACATAAGTGTGCTCGTCAACACAGTGTGATGCAATAGAACAGATATGTTAATAAATCAATAAATTACATGATTAAGTGGTGGATCAAAACAGCAATAAAAAATATCAATGCATCCAAACCTTGCCATACAAAATTTGGGAAATGTTCCTAAGAAACACATAGGATTGCACTAGAATATTCAAAGCCATCAGAATTATGTACTGAATTGGTTGTGGGTTACTGGATTTCCATGTAATACCTCTTCAGAAACTTGAAAATTACCATACTCGAGCAGAAATCGGGAGATGTTGCTTAGCATTAGTTGCTTGGAACTTCATTGACCTGGGTGGTGTAACAGTTAGCATTTGAATGGAAGTCGGAAGATGTGTTTCGATTCCCACTCCAGGAAGATGTAGTTTTCAAGTTTCCTCAGGAGTTGTTACATGGAAGACCAGTAAACCACAGGCAATTCAGTACATAATTCTGATTGCTTTGAATATTCTCGCAACAAAAGTTAAATTTTACCTCTTTTTTTTTTTTTTTTTTTTTTTATACAGGGCACTCACATATATAACTGTTTTCACTACAAAAACTTAATTTTTGTACTCTGTATATATAGCACAGGAAAATAATTGTAAATATCAAATATATCCTAAAAAACTCACAACCTAATTTACGAAACAAAACTGGTAATTCTTACCAGGAGAAAAAAGAAAGGATTGTAGATCATATAGCAGCTGCCATCTATGGCATAATCAGGGGATGACAAAAATCACAACTTGCACATTTCTGCATAAACCAGAAAGTGTGGGTTTCTGTATTATTTAGTTTGCAAGCATAGCACCTAAGGAAACCTTAGGAAACAGAAAATTATATCAATCCCCATAATCTAAAAATCTAACCCAAAGAGCTATTTCCCCATCCCAAAACCCAACCCTTAAAGAGAAAAAACCAGAAGCCCAAAATTAAATTACTAAAAGACAAAAATAAAATAAATAAATAAATAAAAGTAATAAATGAAAATGAGACTAAACAAAACAACAAGAATCAATCTCAGTTGCAAACTGAATAATTCTGGCTCAACTCACACTAAATACCTCAGACCATATACTGTTCAAAATTGATGTATGTCGGTGATTATGCTTGTATGGCTTATTTGTTCATAATCATCATCATCATTGTCAACCATTATCAATCCACTGCTGGACGAAGGTCTCCCCAAGTTTCCTCCACAGCGGTCTGTCTTGTGCCAGTCTCTTCCATGTCACTCCCGCATATTTTTGAATTTCATCCACCCATCTCCCATGTGGTCTTCTTCTGGGTCTTTTCCTGTCCCTTGGAATCCAATCTAAAATTTCGGCTGTTCATCGATGGTCTGTTCTTCTCGCAGTATGTCCAGCCCATCATTGCCATTTCAGGGATTTAACTCTGATCATGATGTCTTCCACTCTTGTCATTTTGCGGATCCACGAGTTCCTCTTCTTATCTCTCCTGGTTATACCAAGCATGCACCTCCTCTCCATGCTTCTTTGAGTTGTCTGCAGCCTTTCTATGACTCTTTTAGTTAAGGTCCACGTCTCTGCACCATACGTAAGCACTGGAAGGATGCTTTGATCAAACACTTTTCTTTTAAGACATAATGGCATATTGCTCTTGAAAATTATGCTGTTTCTTCCAAAAGCTCTCCAGACAAGTTTTGTACGCCGATTAATTTCTTCATCAATGTGACCCTCACTTGATATCTACTGTCCAAGATAAACATACGCATCTGTTAACCAGTTTTTCTCCATCAATCGATAAATCTTCATTTCTTGTAAAAGCATTGAACATCACTTTTGTCATCTGAAAGTTCATTTTTAATCCCACTTCTTTACTCTTGTCAGCAAGTTCCTGGATCATACTCTGCAACTCTGATGGGGTAGTTGCAAAAATGACTACGTCATCAGCAAAACGAAGGTGGGTTAGATAATCTCCATTAATCTTTATCCCTTTGTTTTCCCAGTTCAGTGATTGAAAGACATTTTCCAATGTGGCATTAAAGAGCTTCGGAGATATGGTGTCACCTTGTCTCACTCCCTTTCCAATTTTTATGTGTGTTATATTTTCAAACAGCCGAATCTTTGCACTTGCATTTTCATAGATGTTATTAATAATATTAATGTATGCATCTTCAATACCGCAGGATTTCAGAGCCATTGTAACTGCTGATGGTTTCACCGAATCAAAGGCTTTTTCATAATCGATAAAAGCCATGCACAATGGAAGTTCATATTCCCTCGCTCTTTCAATTAGTTCTTTCAGTACATGGATATGATCTATTGTGCTGTGGCCACTCCTGAATCCAGCTTGTTCTCTCGGTTGAGCCATGTCCAATGTTACCTGTTCAAGCGGTGTGAAAGAACTTTAGTGAAGATTTTATAAACCACTGAGAGGAGGCTGATAGGTCTGTAGTTCTTGAGATCCTCAATGTCATCATTTTTATGTAGCAGGATCATTGTAGCATTGTTCCAATCCTCAGGAATCTTCCCTTCATTAAGGCATCGAGTAAAAATTTGGGCGAGTACTGTTTCAATTTCTCCACTTGCTTCTTGTATGATGTCTACAGTAATTCCATCTTCTCCTGGAGCTTTCCCCCGCTTCATGTTCTTGATTGCATGAGCAACTTCTGCTGGGAGGACTGGAAGAACTCTGGTACTGGTACCTATCATGATGTCTGGAGTACATGTATCATCCCTTTCATATGATTTGAAGTAGAAATCTTTCACTCTTGTCAAAATTTCGCCTCTATTTCTTGTTACAGAACCATCTTCTTTTCTCAGAGCCATAATCTGTCTTCTTCCCTTACGGAGATGTCCCTTTGCTATCTTTAGGCTTTAGGCTTTGGTTGTTTTCAATTGCTTTCCTCACTAGCTCACAGTTGAATTTCCTTACGTCTTCAGTGATACTTTTTCGTACTGTCTTGCATAGCTCTATATATTCCACTTTGGAAGTCACATCTTCTTTAGCTGTCCTCATCTCTCTTCTTTTTGCATCAACATTGTGGGTTTTCCTGATAATTTGTTCACATGCAACTTGTTCTTTGACCCAGTTAATTTTGTTGCTGTTTAAATAAGAGCTTTGGTTACTTTTCTGTTAACTTAAGAAAAATCCACTTCTTCCGATGTTAGGGCTTCTAAAACAGAGAATCTGTTCTTCAGTTCCAACTTGAAAGTATTATGGTGTTTTTTAAGGTTGGTTATGTCAATACATTTTGTTTGTCTTATGAGCTTGCCACGTTCGAGTTTAGTGTTAAGGTGCATCTTACATCTCACCATTCTATGGTCACTACCTGTGTTGAACTTGTTCAGCACACTGCAGTCTTCAATGACGAATTTTTTGTTACACATAATAAAATCAATTTCACTTGTCATCCCAATTGGATGTCTCCATGTCCATTTCCGGTGTGGCTTTTTCTTGAAAAAGGAGTTCACGATGAAAAATCCTTCTGCCTCTGCAAACTCATTGAGAGTATTTCCATGCTGGTTTCTGTTGCCGTGACCGAATTTACCTACTGAAGTTTTATTCTGTTGCCATTGCCCCATTTTTGCATTGAAATCTCCCATAACTATCTTCCAGTGCTGCTTACCTTTATTATTTAGACAACAAATTTCCTCATAAAATTTTTCAATTTCTTCTTCAGGATGACTTGTGGTGGGTGCATAAGTTTTAAAAATCTGAGCCTGGTATCTTCTCAGGAGTTGGATAACGAGTCGTGCAGCTCTGTCAGAGGAACATTCAACTTCTACCACTTTATCCTTCAGTTTCTTGTTTATTATAAATCCAACACCACTAGTTCTTCCAGTATCTGTCCCACGACAGTAGAAGAGATGTCCACTTTTCAGTTCAATGAGATCTTCTCTTTTTCTGCTTACCTCACTTAGCCCGACGATATCCCACTTGATCCTTTGTAGTTCCTCTTCCAATTCAAGAAGCCTTGAATCAGAAGATAGGGAGGGTCCATTATACGTAGCCAAGGTCAGCATCAAATGGCAGCCTAGTCCGGTCCTCCGGGGATTCTTAGCACCCTCTGCCTTCATGTCGCACTGGCCGCTGCCTTGGCCAGGTACATTCCAGCTGCCGGAGACCAAGGGCCAAGATTTAAGTTGTAGAGTCATTTTGGAGGTGTTTGGCTATAACTCACCACGCTGGCCAAGAGAGTTGGTGAGTGTGGGATAGCATTTCCTCTGATCCCGATGGTATAGTTATACCGCTATTGGCGGTATAACTATACCATTGAGCCCTTTAGTGGGAACAGGATGCACCACGAGAAGGCGGGGTTGACATTTGTCAAGGAGAGGCTGTGATGTTACGCATCACCTGACCTTACATTTGTTTATATATATATATATATATCATCATCATCATTGTCAACCATTATCAATCCACTGCTGGACGACGAAGGTCTCCCCAAGTTTCCTCCACAACAGTCTGTCTTGTGCCAGTCTCCTCCATGTCACTCCCGCATACTTTCGATTTTCATCCACCCATCTCCCATGTGGTCTTCTTCTGGGTCTTTTCCTGTCCCTTGGAATCCAATCTAAAATTTCGGCTGTCCATCGATGGTCTGTTCTTCTGGCAGTATGTCTAGCCCATTGCCATTTCAGGGATTTTACTCTGATCACGATGTCTTCCACTCTTGTCATTTTTTGGATCCATGAGTTCTTCTTCTTATCTCTCCTGGTTACACCAAGCATGCACCTCTCCATGCTGCTTTGAGTTGTCTGCAGCCTTTGTATGTCTCTTTTAGTTAAGGTCCACGCCTCTGAACGATACGTAAGCACTGGAAGGATGCATTGATCAAACACTTTTCTTTTAAGACATAATGGCATATTGCTCTTGAAAATTATGCTGTTTCTTCCAAAAGCTCTCTAGGCAAGTTTTGTACGCCGATTAATTTCTTCATCAATGTGACCCTCACTTGATATCTGCTGTCCAAGATAAACGTACGTGTCAGTTATCTCCAGCTTTTCTGCATCAATTGATAAATCTTCATTTCTTGTAAAAGTATTGAACATCACTTTTGTCTTCTGAAAGTTCATTTTTAATCCCACTTCTTTACTCTTGTCAGCAAGTTCCTGGATCATACTCTGCAGCTCTGATGGGGTAGTTGCAAAAATAACTATGTCATCAGCAAAACGAAGGTGGGTTAGATAATCTACATTAATCTTTATCTCTTTGTTTTCCCAGTTCAGTGATTGAAAGACATTTTCCAATGTGGCATTAAAGAGCTTCGGAGATATGGTGTCACCTTGTCTCACTCCCTTTCCAATTTTTATGTGTGTTATATTTTCAAACAGCCGAATCTTTGCACTTGCATTTTCATAGATGTTATTAATAATATTAATGTATGCATCTTCAATACCGCAGGATTTCAGAGCCATTGTAACTGCTGATGGTTTCACCGAATCAAAGGCTTTTTCATAATCGATAAAAGCCATGCACAATGGAAGTTCATATTCCCTCGCTCTTTCAATTAGTTCTTTCAGTACATGGATATGATCTATTGTGCTGTGGCCACTCCTGAATCCAGCTTGTTCTCTCGGTTGAGCCATGTCCAATGTTACCTGTTCAAGCGGTGTGAAAGAACTTTAGTGAAGATTTTATAAACCACTGAGAGGAGGCTGATAGGTCTGTAGTTCCTGAGATCCTCAATGTCACCTTTTTTATGTAGCAGGATCATTGTAGCGTTGGTCCAATCCTCAGGAATCTTTCCTTTATTAAGGCATCGAGTGAAAACTTGGGCGAGTACTGTTTTGATTTCTCCACTTGCTTCTTGTATGATGTCTACAGTAATTCCATCTTCTCCTGGAGCTTTTCCTCGCTTTATGTTCTTGATTGCATGTGCAACTTTTGCTGGGAGGACTGGAAGAACTCTGGTACTGGTACCTTTTGTGATGTCTGGAGTACATGTATCATCCCTTTCATATAATTTGGAGTAGAAATCTTTCACTCTTGTCAAAATTTTGCCTCTATTTTTTGTTACAGAACCATCTTCTTTTTCAGTGCCATAATCTGTTTTCTTCCCTTACTGAGATGTCACTTTGCTATCTTTAAGCTTTGGTTGTTTTCAATTGCTTTCCTCACTAGTTCACAGTTGAATTTCCTTACGTCTTCAGTGATACTTTTTCGTACTGTCTTGCATAGCTCCATATATTCCACTTAGGAAGTCACATCTTCTTTAGTTGTCCTCATCTCTCTTCTTTTGTGCAACAACATTTTGGTTTTTCCTGATAATTTATTCACATGCAACTTGTTCTTAGACCCAGCTAATTTTGTTGCTGTTTCCATAACAACTTTGGTTACTTTTCTGTTAACTTCAGAAATATCTACTTCTTCCAATGTTAGGCCTTCTAAAGCAGATAATATGTTTTTCAGTTCCAACTTGAAGGTATTATGGTGTTTTTTAAGGTTGGCTATGTCAATACATTTTTGTCATATGAGTTTGCCACGTTCGAGTTTAGTGTTGAACTTGTTTAGCACACTGCAGTCTTCTATGACGAATGTTTTGTTACACATAATAAAATCAATTTCACTTGTCGTCCCATTTGAATGTCTCCATGTCCATTTCCTGCGTGGCTTTTTCTTAAAAAAGGAGTTCAAGATGAAAAACCCTTCTACCTCTGCAAACTCAATGAGAGTATTTCCACGCTGGTATCTGTTGCTGTGACTGAATTTACCTACTGAAGTTTCATTCTGTTGCTGTTGCCCTATTTTTGCATTGAAATCTCCCATAATTATCTTCAAGTGCTGCTTGCCTTTATTATTTAGATGATGAATTTCCTCATAAAATTCTTCAATTTCTTCTTCAGGATGACTTGTGGTGGGTGCATAAGTTTGAATAATCTGAGCCTGGTATCTTTTCGAGAGTTGGATAACGAGTCGTGCAGCTCTGTCAGAGGAACTTTCAACTTCTACTACTTTATCCTTCAGTTTCTTGTTTATTATAAATCCAACACCACTAGTTCTGCCAGTACCTGTCCCACGATAGTAGAAGAGATGTCCACTTTTCAGTTCAATGAGATCTTCTCTTTTTCTCCTTACCTCACTTAGCCCGACGATGTCCCACTTGATCCTTTGTAGTTCCTCTTCCAATTCAAGAAGCCTTGAATCAGAAGATAGGGAGCGTCCGTTATACGTAGCCAAGGTCAGCATTAGATGGCAGCCTAGTCCGGTCCTCCGGGGATTCTTAGCACCCTCTGCCTTCATGTCGCACTGGCCGCTGCCTTGGCCAGGTACATTCCAGCTGCCGGAGACTGAGGGCCAAGATTTAAGTTGTGGAGTCATTTTGGAGGGGTTTGGCCATAACTCACCACGTTGGCCAAGCGGGTTGGTGAGTGTGGGATAGCATTTCCTCTAATCCCGATGGTATAGTTATACCACTATTGGCGGTCGTCGTCAGAGCCCCTTTAGTGGAAACAGGATGCACCACGAGAAGGCGGGGTTGACATTTGTCAAGGACAGGCTGTGATGTTACGCATCACCTGACCTTACATCCCATATATATATATATATATATATATATATATATATATATATATATATGGGATGAAAGGTCAGGTGATGCCTTATATATATATATGGGATGTAAGGTCAGGTGATGCCTTATATATATATATATATATATATGGGATGTAAGGTCACGTGATGCATAACATCACAGCCTGTCCTTGACAAATGTCAACCCCGCCTTCTCGTGGTACATCCTGTTCCCACTAAAGGGGCTCTGACGACCGCCAATAGCGGTATAACTATACCATCGGGATTAGAGGAAATGCTATCCCACACTCACCAACCCGCTTGGCCAGCGTGGTGAGTTATGGCCAAACCCCTCCAAAATGACTCCACAACTTAAATCTTGGCCCTCAGTCTCCGGCAGCTGGAATGTACCTGGCCAAGGCAGCGGCCAGTGCGACATGAAGGCAGAGGGTGCTAAGAATCCCCGGAGGACCGGACTAGGCTGCCATCTGATGCTGACCTTGGCTACGTACAACGGACGCTCCCTATCTTCTGATTCAAGGCTTCTTGAATTGGAAGAGGAACTACAAAGGATCAAGTGGGACATCGTCGGGCTAAGTGAGGTAAGGAGAAAAGGAGAAGATCTCATCGAACTGAAAAGTGGACATCTCTTCTACTATCGTGGGACAGATACTGGCAGAACTAGTGGTGTTGGATTTATAATAAACAAGAAACTGAAGGATAAAGTTGTAGAAGTTGAAAGTTCCTCTGACAGAGCTGCACGACTCGTTATCCAACTCTCGAGAAGATACCAGGCTCAGATTATTCAAACTTATGCACCCACCACAAGTCATGCTGAAGAAGAAATTGAAGAATTTTATGAGGGAATTCGTGATCTAAATAATAAAGGTAAGCAGCACTTGAAGATAATTATGGGAGATTTCAATGCAAAAATAGGGCAACGGCAACAGAATGAAACTTCAGTAGGTAAATTCGGTCACAGCAAAAGAAACCAGCGTGGAAAAACTCTCGTAGAGTTTGCAGAGGCAGAAGGGTTTTTCATCTTGAACTCCTTTTTCAAGAAAAAGCCACACAGGAAATGGACATGGAGACATCCAAATGGGACGACAAGTGAAATTGATTTTATTATGTGTAACAAAAAATTCGTCATAGAAGACTGCAGTGTGCTAAACAAGTTCAACACAGGCAGTGACCATAGATTGGAGAGATGTAAGATGCACCTCAACACTAAACTCGAACGTAGCAAGCTCATAAGACAAACAAAATGTATTGACATAACCAACCTTAAAAAACACCATAATACCTTCAAATTGGAACTGAAGAACAGATTCTCTGCTTTAGAAGGCCTAACATCGGAAGAAGTGGATATTTCTGAAGTTAACAGAAAAGTAACCAAAGCTCTTATGGAAACAGCAACAAAATTAGCTGGGTCAAAGAACAAATTGCATGTGAACAAATTATCAGGAAAAACCAAAATGTTGATGCAGAAAAGAAGAGTGATGAGGACAACTAAAGAAGATGTGACTTCCAAAGTGGAATATATAGAGCTATGCAAGACAGTACGAAAAAGTATCACTGAAGACGTAAGGAAATTCAACTGTGAACTAGTAAGGAAAGCAATTGAAAACAATCAAAGCCTAAAGATAGCAAAGGGACATCTCAGAAAGGGGAAAAAACAGATTATGGCACTGAGAAAAGAAGATGGTTCTGTAACAAGAAATAGAGGCGAAATTTTGACAAGAGTGAAAGATTTCTACTCCAAATTATATAAAAGGGATGATACATGTACTCCAGACATCATGAAAGGTACCAGTACTAGAGTTCTTCCAGTCCTTCCAGCAGAAGTTGCACATGCAATCAAGAACATGAAGCGGGGAAAAGCTCCAGGAGAAGATGGAATTACTGTAGACATCATACAAGAAGCAAGTGGAGAAATCGAAACAGTACTCGCCCAAATTTTCACTCGATGCCTTAATGAAGGGAAAATTCCTGAGGATTGGAACAACGCTACAATGATCTTGCTACATAAAAAAGGTGACATTGAGGATCTCAGGAACTACAGACCTATCAGCCTCCTATCAGTGGTTTATAAAATCTTCACTAAAGTTCTTTCACACCGCTTGAAGGTGACACTGGACATGGCTCAACCGAGAGAACAAGCTGGATTCAGGAGTGGCTACAGCACAATAGATCATATCCACATACTGAGAGAACTAATTGAAAGAGCGAGGGAATATGAGCTTCCATTGTGCATGGTTTTTATCGATTAAGAAAAAGCCTTTGATTCGGTGAAACCATCAGCAGTTGCAATGGCTCTGAAATCCTGCGGTATTGAAGATGCATACATTAATATTATTAATAACATCTATGAAAATGCAAGTGCAAAGATTCGGCTGTTTGAAAATACAACACACATAAAAATTGGAAAAGGAGTGAGACAAGGTGACACCATAACTCCGAAGCTCTTTAATGCCACATTGGAAAATGTCTTTCAATCACTGAACTGGGAAAACAAAGGGATAAAGATTAAGGGAGATTATCTAACCCACCTTCGTTTTGCTGATGACATAGTCATTTTTGCAACTACCCCATCAGAGCTACAGAGTATGATCCAGGAACTTGCTGACAAGAGTAAAGAAGTGGGATTAAAAATGAACTTTCAGAAGACAAAAGTGATGTACAATGCTTTTACAAGAAATGAAGATTTATCGATTGATGGAGAAAAGCTGGAGATAACAGACACGTACGTTTATCTTGGACAGCAGATATCAAGTGAGGGTCACATTGGTGAAGAAATTAATCGGCGTACAAAACTTGCCTGGAGAGCTTTTGGAAGAAACAGCATAATTTTCAAGAGCAATATGCCATTATGTCTTAAAAGAAAAGTGTTTGATCAATGCATCCTTCCAGTGCTTACGTATGGTGCAGAGACGTGGACCTTAGCTAAAAGAGACATACAAAGGCTGCAGACAACTCAAAGCAGCATGGAGAGGTGCATGCTTGGTGTAACCAGGAGAGATAAGAAGAGGAACACGTGGATCCGAAAAATGACAAGAGTGGAAGACATCATGATCAGAGTTAAATCCCTGAAATGGCAATGGGCTAGACATACTGCCAGAAGAACAGACCATTGATGGACAGCCGAAATTTTAGATTGGATTCCAAGGGACAGGAAAAGACCCAGAAGAAGACCACATGGAAGATGGGTGGATGAAATTCGAAAGTATGCGGGAGTGACATGGAGGAGACTGGCACAAGACAGACAGTTGTGGAGGAAACTTGGGGAGACCTTCGTCCAGCAGTGGATTGATAATGGTTAATGATGATGATATATATATATATATATAAAGTATATACAGGGTGATTCATAAATAAGTATACAGTTTCCAGATGCTGTAAAGCAGTAACAGTTGAAGACACGGACCACAACTGCGAACCGTTAGGTAGATGTACTCATAAAGTTTGTGTCCGGCTACTGAGGGATGTGACGTTGGTGATAGCGTGCGTGTCATATGACTAGTCAGTCGACGAACATCTTCCTCACCAATGGATTGGACGAGCTGCGGACTACAACACGCCAATGACCCAATGGCCACCCAGAAGTCCTGACTTAACACCTTGTGACTTTTTCCTGTGGGGGTACGTATAGGATAAGGTATTCGCTTCTCCCCTTCCTGTTGATCTAGCCGAGCTGAAACAGCGTATCACAGCCACTATAACTGCACTTGATTCAGATATCTTACCTCGCGTATGGGCGGAAATGGATTACCGGCTCGACGTGTGTTGTGTGACTAAGGGTGCACACATAGAACATCTGTGACTGTCTCTAAAAAAAAACTTGAAACATTCCCCTACAATTCTGTTACAGGCAACATAAAATATCTTACACTGTTCTTGTTTTATAGTGTGTTGAAACTGTATATTTCTTTATGAATCACCCTCTATATGTATTTTGAAAATGTTCCACAATTTGGCCTTCAATTCAGCTTTGCTTGTTTGGCGATCTCTTCTTCCTTGCGCTTGACAATCCAATTCATCCCAGAAATTTTCTACTGGGTTCTGGTCAGCACCTTGAGCTGACCAGTTCAATGTTTTGATGCACATATCCTCAAACCAATCTGTAACGATGCGAGCAATATGGCATGCTACACTCTCCTTCTGATAGAGGTATGGGTCTTTCCCAAAGTAGTGCCACAAATGTTAGTAGAGCCATGTAGTCTGGATGCCTAGGTAGAGATCAGCATTCATGTTTTCATCTGAAACAACTGATGGATCCATGCTGAACAAAAAAAAAAAAAAAAACAAAAAAACAGCTCTACACCATCGTGCTGCCTCCACCAAACTTCACTATTGGAACGATTCAGTCTGGAAGGTACCTTTCTTTGAGTATCAGCTATACCCAGGAACAACTATCAGACTGATAGACTGTTTACCATGACTTGTCAGTCCGAAGCACAGTTTTCCATTGGTATACAGTCCAAGATTGATGCTCCTTGCACCATAGTACTGGCATGTGGCATTAGTCAAAGTGATTAGTGACTTGAGGCTGGCTGCTTGACTGCAGTAACCCATGCTGTGCAGTGCTTTGCACACTATACTTATGCTAACACCAGTATCAATAGTTTCATATAGGGTTTCCATGGTTTGAGACAATGCTGATCTGCTTTCTGAGAAGAAAGTCCTTGGCAGAATTCTCCAGTCATATTCTTTTAGCTTTGGATGTTTCTTGGAAGATTCAACCCTAGTCCACTTCCAATATATCGCATCACCAATGGGCAACCTACGAATCTTCAATGCTGCTAAAATTTCATGTACAGAGCAATTGCTTACGTGGCACCTTATTATCAATCTGCACTGGAAACGAGTAAACTCTATTGATTGAAACATCTTGCATTTACAGTCAAGCTGTTGTTTGATCATTATCCTATGAGCATATTTATAGTTAGGTTTGTGATGTGGTGCATGTGTAGTAGTGATGGCATTAAATCATTCCTTTTTGGTAATTTATTCATCATTCATGCAAAAGAGTCATTCACAAATGATCATTTTAACGAATGAGCATTCAGTTTCCAGGTAGTGGCGTATACCACCCCGTAACTGGGGGGGTGATGTAGGGGCATAATGCAGCTGCCAGTTATAGTTTTATGAAAAAATTCAAACATACACAAAAACAAACAAACAAATAATTAACCCAAAGATTCATATTTTCCTTTAAGATATATTTAGCTTTGCCTAAATAAATTCCAAGTTTCACTTTTAAAGCACTGGATGTCCTACATATTGAAGCTATTTGGCCCTTTGCCCCCAGATTGTAATACGATCACCCTGCATTGGGTTGTAATACGATTGCTCTACAATGGGTTGTAAATAATACAATCACTCTTCAATGAGTTGTATATAATATGACTGTTCTCCAATCACTTTGTCTCCGTGCTGCTGACAACATGTGTGAGGCCACAATGGGATTCCCGGTGGAGGATGTGCGGAAAACAGTGAGTTACCTAGGATTACGGACATGACAGTAGTTAACATTTACTCACAGCAGCCACAGATCTGTGATGTATAAGAGGGGGATTGCTTCAAGTGATTTATTTTAGTTTTGGACAAACAATTAAATGTATTGTTAAATCTGTTACATAAAAATTTAAAACTACAGGGATCTAAGTACCACCCTTACATTTCCAGACATACTTTTTGACCCCACCCCCACACACAGCATCCTCTGTCGTGTTCAAAATCCTGGGAAAAGTACTGTGGGTTTAGGTGTGCTGAAGTAAGTCTTGCAGGGGGGAATTTTGCTAGTTACTCCACTGTTTCCAGGTTGTAACTATGCTGAGTAGGTAAACCATTCCTTGCAGGAAACCTGGGTTAATGACCAAAGCACTTTCAAGGACACAGCTCTTTTTGGAAAACTGTCCAAATGTGCGAGAGCTCTCTGCTGTTCCCAATGAGTGATTCACCTCGAGAAAACTCGAGTACACCATTCAAATGAATGACTATCACGAATCATTCCTATTCTTAAGTTTCACCATGTTCCTAGCTGACTACTCATTCATATAACAATGGACTCATGCGAATGGAAGAAATTAAACGCAATGTGACTTTAGTGTTTGTTCCAGTAATAGCGTATTGAATTATCATTCACAGCAGTGAGAGCAAACCATTCACCATAAAAAGTCATTCACTGTGAATGAATTACTCATGAATGGTCCCTCTACATTGTGTTGGACCAAATACACTATCAATAGAAGGGTGTCTGGATATTGATGGTAGGTTAGTGTATGATTTTGTACAACAAGATTGAGACTATATAGTTGCCATAATTATTTTTCCAGTGATAACCCCAGTCTCTAGTCAGGAATATGGTGACAAAGTCAACTGAAAGCACTGATAAGTATATATAGCAGACACCTAATCTGTTCAGAAAGCACTGATCTGAATTCGAAAAACACAGATGATGGCCTGCAATGAACTGACATCACGTACTGATTGATCTCAGCATGATTTTTGCTGCTACATCTGTATGTTTTACAAAACTAATACCACCGTCTATGTACAATATTTAATAAAAGATGAAAGCTATTTACAGATTAAAACCTCCACTAGCACTTTCGGGGTAACATTTACCCCATCATCAGGTGGAACAGAGAGGTAATGCAGTACTCGCATAGATTTTTATAGGAGTGCAGCAATGCACCATCCTATAGTTCTCAAGCGTCCCAAGGTTAAGGTGTTGCCATCGTAACTGAGCAATACATGCAAATTTCCGACTTTAATTTCCGAATGATTTAATGCCATCACTATTTTTGTCAATTCACATTGTTGTTTTTATTAAATTTATTTTACTACTATAATTTAAAGTTCACATTGACGGCGTGGTTTTTCCAAACTTTTGGTATGTCCATTGGTGTGTTATCGTTACAGCACCTGTCTCCCAGGACTTAAATGTACAGGCTTTCAACAAGGTGTAGTGAGTGCACATATCTCGGGGTGTTCAGCAATCTAATGTTTGCCCAGTCTGGTTGCAGTGTTCCATTTATGACATTTCTAAATAATGCCATATTATTGCGGAAAGTTCGGATATTCATAGTTATGTTCCTGGACACGAATACCCAAGCTTCTTTGTGTTGAGCCTATATAGTTACTAACGTGTTCGCCTGTTGAGGTGTCCAACAGTGGTATGTTGTACACTCCCCATTTGCTCATAATATTGGTAGCTTCCCGATCTTTTCTAATAGATGATATGATATTCTTTGATCGTGCACTGAATTTTATGTTATGCTTTGAACATATGCGTGATAGTGCATTAGTGATGTGTGGGTGCTCATCCAATGCTCCCACAAACCTTTTGTTAGGCTTTGGGTGTTGTTCTAGAGTTATGGTTCTTTCGTTAATAATTCTGCAAAATAATCTGCTAACTCTGCAAATAATGATTATTATTGCAAAATAATCTGCCCTTGGATATCCGTGTTTATCCGACAATTTAAAGATAAACTTTATTTCAGACTGTAAGTGACTCTAGCTTGAAGAATGTGTGAAGGCTCTTCTTATAAGAAAGTTGACGGCTGATAGTTTTTGTAGAGTTGGATGAGAGGAATTAAATGGAATAAGGCTATTGCAATCAGTTGGCTTACAATAAACAGAGAAAGACAGTGAATTAGTATCTGGGTCACAAAGTATGCGGAAATCCAAAAAAGGCAGTGAAAGATCAGATTCAAGTTCTATCGTGAGCCCGATAGTGGGAAATACTGATGAAAGTGCATTGGCGAATTGAATTATAATCATCCTTTGAATGAAGCCAAAACACAAGGATGTCGTCGACGTAACTAAGGTATAGACTGGGGACCAAATAGGATTCACTGAGAACTTTGTTTTCAATGTATTGTAGCAGAATTTCCGCTAACACAGCAGATAGTAGAGACCCATAGGCAAACCCTCAGTTTGCAAGTAAATTTTGACAAGAAATTAAAAATATGATCGCCGTTTAAGTAAACGAAGTGCGCTCATAATGGCTGTGATTTCGGGGGTGGGGACGTGAATTTCAGGAGTTTAGCCTCAATAATACAATGAGTGGTGTCCACAGGCACATTAGGGTACAGTGAAACCACATCTGAAAAGGCTAATATGAAAGGGCCAGTATGTGGCTGAGTCATTCTGATCCTTTCAATTGCCCTAGTGGAGCTTTTGACAGAATAAGGTGAGCTCTCTGCTAACTTAGCCAAATATAGGGCAAGGGCTTTTTCGAGTGGTCGAGTAGGGCTAACATAGCCCGCGACCAAAGGCCTAATATAGGTAGCCTCTCTTTTTGAAGTTTAATACGCCCAAAGATATCGGGCACACGACAACCATACAGCATTATCTAGAAATAAGAATAGATAGCCTACCTTTTGTTACAAGGCCAGCTCCTTTGACAAACATTTCACAGGATGATAAGTTAACGTGCTGGGAAATGTTTGTCAGTGCAGCTGGCTTTATAACAAAAGGTAAGCTATCTATTCTTATGAAATGTATGCACGTAAATTATGGATAGTTATGGCATAAACGGCAATATTCTATCACTGAAGTAAATTATCTAGAAATGTCGTAAATGGAACACTGCAACCAGACTGGGCGAACATTAGATTGCTGAACACCCCGATGTACGTACACTCACTACACCTTGTTGAAAGCCTGTACATTGAAGCCCTGGGGGACAGGTGCTGTAACGATAACACACCAGTGGACATACCAAAAGTTTGGGAAAACCATGTCATCAATTTGAACTTTAAATTATAATAATAAAATAAATTTAATAAAAACAATAACATGTGAATTGACAATAATTTCAACAGTGTAACATAATCTGTATATCATGTGTAACTAAAGTCGGAAATTTGCATGTATTGCTCAGTTACGATGGCAACACCTTAACCTTGCGACGCTTGAGAACTATAGGATGGTGCATTGCTGCACTCCTATAAAAGTCTATGCGAGTACTGCATCACCTCTCTGTTCCACCTGGTGATGGGGTAAATGTTACCCCAAAAGTGCTAGTGGAGGTTTTAATCTGTAAATAGCTTTCATCTGTCATTAAATATCATACATAGACGGTGGTATTTGTTTTGTATGATATATTGTATGAAGTGTGCTTTTATCTACATCTTTAAAGGGAGAACAAATATTTCGTGCTAAAAGAATATCATTTGCTGGAGTTAGCTGTCGAAGCACGATACTACAGAACATATACGCCTTAGTTGAAATACTTAAAAATTGCCAATAAAGAGCGATACCAACCAGGACAATGATCGATGGTATATAGGCTCCACACTTCGTAATTTAAGAATTCGGGTATCTGAGCAGCAGTATAACGTTAGAATGAACTCATCTGCTACCTCACTATCACGCCTGGCCAAAACTGGGACATACCACCCATCATGGACTGACACCTATCTACTATTAAAGACTAAAACAAAATCTATGACTCTGTTTGCAGAAAGTTTATATATACACTACAATATAAACCAATGTTGTAATGAAGAACCTTCTGTGTCTGTTTATCTCCCTTGGAAACAATTATTGAATAATTTATCTTACAGAAACAACCCTTCTTCCACTTCATGTAATCCTCCCGCCTCCCACGTTTCATTATGTAACTAATCCGCCATTTTCCATTAAACCCTTTCCGAACCCTATCTTATGCATTATGAGTTTTTCAACAACCTTATGCTCTGTTGCATTGTTATGTACGTACTACACTTTATCTTGAACTATACTGGCTGTTATCTTGTCCACCAGGATCGCTGCGTTCGAAATGCACATCATGAACCCAACCTATATATATAAAGCAGGTAGACTCTTTTGTTCTGCCAGTTTTCTTCACCTGATGATGCACAGGGTGCCCATGTGAAAGATCTTAAGTGTTTTTCAGCCTTGTATATATTTTAATCATTAAAATTTAAAGTATTTCAACTAAGGCACATATGTTCTGTAGTATCGTGCTTCGACAGCTAACTCCAACAAATGATATCTACATCATTATGTTTACTTTCCACTCCATACACTGAATACTTGATACAACTAATTTTAGAGTAAGCAAAATCAAGACAGTAAGGCCATTAGCTGGGATGCAAAATTGATACACAACAGGAAAATTTGAAAATAGGTGTACAGTTAAATACATAATTTTTTTCATGAGCGGTACCTATATTTTCAAGCTGTAAGAAGTAAGAGTCACTTATACAGTAGTCGCTGCTTAATGTGATTGTGGTTAATGTTATCAACCACATCAGAATCACCAAGTCCCGATCATTTGTTTTCAAATAAACATACAAATCAACCGCTTATTGTGATCACATTTCAGTTAATGTTATCATGAGATGAGAAGACTCATCCTCCCCTTTCAGTGACATCAAGAAGAAAAAGAAAGCATTTTCAGCTTACAGGCACCCTGTTGGATTTGTTTTCACAGTGTTTGCTAAACCCTTTTCTCAGAATTTCTCCAGTCAAGAAGGGTTGAGGGGACAGAACTGAAAGTGGACAGGAAATGCCATCTGGAAAGACTTGTTGTGCTGGTGATAAGGTTGACAGGTTCAACAGTTGTTGCAGATCGTTATCTCCCTTTCCTCCTCCGGGGCTTTCGGGGTTTTCCCTTTTATTCTTTTGTTCAAGCTGTGCTAATGGATCTTCCCCTGTATGCTTCATTTCAGTGTTCAGTCTTATTCTGTCAGAGAGCAGTTGCACACGTCCAAGATGGGCTCTAAGGAAAAGAAGCGTAATGATTTGTCTCTTAGTGAGAAAATGTCTCTTTTAGAATGGTATGATGCCCTGGCGAAAATGAGTCAGCGAAATGCAGCTTTAAATCTGAAAATTTCTCAGCCGCTTTTGTGCAAGATTTAAAAAAAATCGTGACGACATAGAGAAAAAGGCCATTGAGAATCAAAACTTGAATTTCAAGAGAAATCATAGTGAGAAAGATAGGCAGGTTGAATCAGCATTGAAACTGTGGTTCACAAATGTACGCGAAAGAGATGCCCGAGTTAATGGCCCAATGATGAGGCAGCAGAGGATTTAGCAGTGCAGATGGGAAAAGAAAGCTTCGTTGCAACAGATGGCTGGTTCAGTCGTTGAAAAAGGGAGAGAATATTGTTTACAAATGCACAAATGGTGAACAGAAGGATGCAGATTTTTCAGCATCTGAGAGATGGCTAAAAGAGGAATGCCAAAAATTATCGCAGAGTATCCACCACATGCCATTTACAATGCAGACGAAACTGGGCTGTACTATCGTGCCTTGCCTGAACACACCGACATGTTAAAAGATGAGAGCTCTAAAGGCTGGAAAATTTCGAAAGACAGAGTGACTGTGCTCTGCTGTGTTAGCATGTACAGGAGTAAAAGAAACCTTTTGACTATTGGCAAAAGCAGGAATCACCGCTGCTTTAAAGGCATAAAAAAACTACCAGTGGATTACTGCTCTAATTCTACTGCTTGGATGACATCTATGATTTTTAGTGACTGGTTATAGAAATGGGATAAGGAATTGAAGAAATTGTTCTTCTAGTCGTCCAGTGCAATGCGCACATTACAGATGTCAATTTAAAGCATATAAAGTTGATAGTCCTGCCTGCAAACACAAAGTCACTGTTGCAACCATGTGATCAGGGTATTATCAGAATATTAAAAGTGCATTACTGGCACGAAATGAGTAGCAGATTTTTAGAGAAATTGTTCTTCTAGTCGTCCAGTGCAATGCGCACATTACAGATGTCAATTTAAAGCATATAAAGTTGATAGTCCTGCCTGCAAACACAAAGTCACTGTTGCAACCATGTGATCAGGGTATTATCAGAATATTAAAAGTGCATTACTGGCACGAAATGAGTAGCAGATTTTTAGAAAGTATGGGAGACATGAATGAACTGAGGGTGAATAACCTTACAAAAAAAATTTATCTTCTTGATGCATTGCACTTACTAGCAATGTCATGGAACTGAGTCTCAGAAGAGACAATAAAAAAGTGTTTTTGTTCCGGAGGTTTTACGAATGAAGCAAAGGAAACAGTGCCTCATAGAAAACATTGAAATTCCACCAGACATGATAGTCAAAAGTATTTGAAAGACGGTGTCATCTATAGATGACAATATTTAAGTTAGTGCTACAGTCACAGAG
Organism: Macrothele yani; assembly: GCA_039090855.1. Lineage (NCBI taxonomy): Eukaryota > Metazoa > Arthropoda > Arachnida > Araneae > Macrothelidae > Macrothele > Macrothele yani. The sequence goes on from CM076990.1 coordinate 48,669,529, forward strand.
GCTGAAGTCTGTCCGTTTCTGCGACAGACTCAGTTTCTAACACTAATCCGATGACAAAACTGAAGTTTCTACTGTAGACATTCCACCGACAGTGGCAGAAATAAGACGAGCGTTGCAGATGTTATGCCTCGAATTGCAGCAAAGGTCGGATAACTTCCAGAAACATTATGAGTATGAAAAATATATTAAAGAAATTCTTCAAAAACTAACAATCTATATGTAACATTTTTATCTATAATAATACATACATACTATATTATGTTGCATTATGCCTTTTCTGTTGAGAAATTTTTTCACTTTGTTTTCCCATATACCATTTCGCTTCATTGACATGCTAAATACAGTTTCAGACTTTTGTCGTTTAATGTTATCAGTTGGTTATTGTTATCAAAATGCCCGAGTCCGATAGGGATCACAATAAGTGGCGACTACTCTATATGCATTTATTTGACAACTTTTACTCAAAAGTACTACACTATCATCACAAAGAATACTTATATAAAGTGATTTTGCATCATCAGAAACATATCTTATAAGTGCAAAATGCTTTTAGCATGGTTTTTGCTATACAAGAATTTATTAGATTAGTATTATAGTTACACCAAGCTTGTACAGCAAGGGAAGAGTTTATGTTAGCATTCAAAAATTTAACTAAAGCAACTATCTGTTTATTGGTATAAGGAATAAAACAAACATTTTGAAAAACTTTTGATTGATGCATGGCTTTTTCAAGGCATACAGCATAGAACCAACTGAATACTAGAAAGCTCTATTACAAAAGCCATCTGTCAATGAGCAAAAGCTTTGCAAAAAGTCTGTTTAATTCCTTATGCCAATGAACAGATGTTACTTTAGTTATATACTTGATGTATCAACAGTTCTGTTACATTCAACGATCTACTGATATAATGAAAATCAAGTTTCTATAAAAACATATTTAAAATTAATAACTTGGACAAACTGCATTTATTAGAATACTTGTAATAAAAAAAAACTTGAAAAAAGTTTTAGGTAGAAACATGTTTTCTTTTCAGCTAAGCAGAAGAAAATTATCACCTCCCACATGATCTTCTGTGTCGATCAAGTTCATTTTTTCTAATAAACCCTTTTGCACACAAAGGGCATTTGTACGGTCTTTCGCAACGAGGTACATGTGTCATGCGATGCCTTTGAAGGTCAATGTTTTGAGTAAAACCTTTTCCGCATGTTGAACACTTATAAGGTCTTTCACTGTATGGAGTATGTGTGCGAGCATGAGTGTACAGATGACCACTTTGGTTGAAGCGTTTCCCACAAACGGAGCACTTGAAAGGACGGGAATGTGTCGCATAATGTTTTGAAAATTCAGCACAATCGTGGGTAAAATATGAGCACCAGCGACACTGATATTTAGGATCAGGAATAGGAACATTAATGAACTTGTCAGAAAATATTTCAGCTCCAGTGGAAAAATATTGTAGTTCTTGCTCAAATTCATGATTTATACCTACAGTGGAAAAAAAAAAAAATATATTAGGTTCTAAAACTAATTAAACATATGCAATATACAAGTGAAATTTACAACAATGACATAAACATAAATTTTAAAATTCCTGGGATGAAATTAAATAAGTTTCATCTAATGCTTAATATAACATATACAAGATACAAGTAAAATTTACAACAAAGACACGAACATAAATTTTGAAAACCTTTTAAATTGCTAGGATGAAATTAAATATAAATAAGTTTCATCTAAAGTTCAATACAGCATATCCTACTTGAGTACACATATCAAGCTTAAACTTTTTGAAAATTAATAAACACCCACTCCCCATCTGAATTTGGGAGACAATGACAGAATGTTTACAGAGATGTGTGATAAGTCTGAAAGTTGGTGAAAATAGGCTTGGGTGAGAATAAATATTGCAAAACACATTAATTAAAGAAACTGAGAGTGCCTTTTGCTTTCGTTTCTTTTTGGTGAAAATCTTAGTACATGAGCTCACTTCTTCAACTGAAAGAGACAGACACAAGTGGAGCAACCAAATCTGTTTTGTTTTTAGGCCTTTTGCCATGACACATTTCAAAAGATCCAAACATATGGCCATAACATACACATTACACAAACTCAGAAAATCCTAAAAGAATGATTAAAAAGGTCTATTTACAAATTCTTTACCTATGTTTGGAACTAATTTCCTGTAGTTCAAAGCACTGGTTGAAATGCATAAGAAAATCTCCATGAATGTGCTTCTCTAGTCATTTTACATAAGTCAAATTATCAGAGCAATGAAGGGACATTACAATTAGATGTAATCTTCAAGAGCTGTTGTTTCCTTGAGTCTCATTCTGAAGAGGGTAACCACATTTCTCAGTACCACATGTTTCATGAAATTTGGAAATCTCTTTAGATGGTGCCACTTATGTTGCAAAAATCGCTGCTTGTGATCTGGGTCCCTTTTTTTTACTTCCTTTGCTATAATTATTACCCCCCCCCAACAAAATTAAGATTCTACAGCTGTATTGGTGAACAAATTGCCATTTTACTAACAGTTTGAGATTATGGATTACTTCTGTATGACTCATTTTGCCAGCAATAATGAAATAATGCTTTCTGATTTCTATTTCTTTACTTTCTTTTTATTTAGTTTTCTATGAATCTGATTTAGTCTGTTTTATTCGGATTAAACCAGCACAAAGATACTGAAATAATGTATTTCACTTTCATAGGAAAAACAACATATCTTAAATGAAACCATGTTTAACATTACAGCAAACATAAACACTGGCATACAGAAGCAGTTTGATATCATATGATCAGGATGTGTGTGTGGAGGGGGTTATTACATGCACCCAATAACTTTCCTTACTAAATAACCAGTCTCAAATACCAGACAAGAGGCTACCAATCAACAAAACAAGAAAGATGACACTGAATTCTCAGGTGTAATGAGCACATCTTTTGAATTCTTTCCACCACAAAAAGAATTTTTCAAAGTGGATTTCGGAAAGAAAAAGAAATTGAACTTACATTCCCAGCAGCAAAACTGTACATTAATCGAATATATAGTTAGTGCAGTGTTCTCCATAGTGAATGCATCCAGTTATAATTTTTTTTAAAAGGATTACTAGGATCTGAGAAATATTTGCAACTAACAAAGGCAAAACGGTACAGTACAAAAACTCACAAATTCTAGGCAAAATATTCCACATAACGGAAGGTATCACAAGCAAAAGGAATTTTTCAAATCAAGTAATTAGAAGCAGAGACATGGAGGAAAATGCAATACAAATTACAAAACAGCAGAAAATATGAGCAGCATATTTTATGGCAGGAGTTGTGTGATGGGAAAATAATTTTTCAAATATGACTTTTAGAAACAGAAATAGAAAGAAAACGGTTTATGCATATTGCAGAAAAACTTTGCATTATTTGAAGTGGATGTTTGTAATTTTTACAAATATAATACAGTGTACAGAACAAAATGAATTTTTGAATGGGATTTTCAGAAGCGGAGATGCAGCTGAAAACAGAAATGAGAATTTATGCTACCTAGCATCAGAACTGTGCATTATGAAATAAAAATATGCACAAAATGTTCCCAGAGATGAATGTATCTTATATAAAAATAATTTATAAAATCAGATTTGTAGTAGCAAGAGATATCATGAAAAATACAACATGTGTGCACTCGTAGTTAGCAAACTGTTTATTATTTTGAACAAGAAATGTAAATACAATATTTTCAGAAGTGAGAGGCACCTCACCAAGCATTTTTTTTTTTTGTCTTTGAACAGATCATTCAGCATGCAGATCTGGCTGCAAATACATTGTCAAAAAATTGTGCGGTTATGCCCTCTAGTAGAAAAAATTGTGCATTACAAAAATAATTGGAATCATATATTGAATTTTATGAGCCACAAAAATAATTTTTGAAATTAGATGTTTAAAAGTGGAGGTAACAGGAAAAATACAGCATATTTAAGCCTTCCAACTAAAAAACTGTGCATTGTCTTAAAGAGAAAATATGCATAAAATGTCTTCCACTGTGAATGGTGTTAGACCAAAATAAAAAAAAATAAAAAAGATTTTCTTTAATTCTAATAATTAATGACTTCATGGCTTCCTCTTATTACTTTCAGTATTATAAATATTTAATGGGAATTATCAAGGATAAATTTATTAAGGACACAAAGCAGCAATAAGGAACATCTCAAATAAAACAGGATTAGACATACACATACAACAAACTGGCCACAAAATGGACTGGGACTCCTTAAAAGTGATCAAACATCAATCCCACACAATTATCTGGAAATTAGAGGAATCCCTGGAAATTTACAATACACAAGGTGGCAACATCAATGACCATGCTGGATGGAAAACCCACCAGGCTTGGTCGCCAGACCTGTGGAAGTAGTAAGACGCAAGAACTCCTGATGATGATCTAGTTTATAGATCGAAAATTTGAGACATCCAGTACTGACTAAATTGTACTTTATGTTTTTAAATGGTATATATTTGTACTTAGACTATGGGCTTGAAAGTTTGTACCTTTAAAACATTACTTATTGTGCATCTGAGATACTTGTAACACTGGAGCTCCTTAGCATTATGCTCTGAATATAACTAGCACAAAACCCTTAATTTTACAAACAGCAATATTAAGCTTTCTAATGATCCTGCTACATAAGAAAGGTGACATTGAGGATCTCGGAAACTACAGACCTATCAGCCTCCTATCAGTAGTTTATAAAATCTTCACTAAAGTTCTTTCACACCGCTTGAAGGTAACACTGGACATGGCTCAACCGAGAGAACAAGCTGGATTCAGGAGTGGCTACAGCACAATAGATCATATCCATGTGCTGAGAGAACTAATTGGAAGAGCGAGGGAATATGAACTTCCATTGTGCATGGCTTTTATCGATTATGAAAAAGCCTTTGATTCGGTGAAACTATCAGCAGTTACAATGGCTCTGAAAACCTGCGGTATTGAAGATGCATACATTAATATTATTAATAACATCTATGAAAATGCAAGTGCAAAGATTAGGCTGTTTGAAAATACAACACACATAAAAATTGGAAAGGGAGTGAGACAAGGTGACACCATATCTCCGAAGCTCTTTAATGCCACATTGGAGGGTGTTTTTCAGTCACTGAGCTGGGAAAACAAGGGGATAAAGATTAATGGAGATTATCTAACCCACCTTCGTTTTGCTGATGACGTAGTCATTTTTGCAACTAGCCCATCAGAGCTGCAGAGTATGATCCAGGAACTTGCTGACAAGAGTAAAGAAGTGGGATTAAAAATGAACTTTCAGAAGACAAAAGTGATGTTCAATGCTTTTACAAGAAATGAAGATTTATCGATTGATGGAGAAAAGCTGGAGATAACAGACACGTACGTTTATCTTGGACAGCAGATATCAAGTGAGGGTCACATTGATGAAGAAATTAATCGGCGTACAAAACTTGCCTGGAGAGCTTTTGGAAGAAACAGCATAATTTTCAAGAGCAATATGCCATTATGTCTTAAAAGAAAAGTGTTTGATCAATGCATCCTTCCAGTGCTTACGTATGGTGCAGAGACGTGGACCTTAACTAAAAGAGACATACAAAGGCTGCAGACAACTCAAAGAACCATGGAGAGGTGCATACTTGGTGTAACCAGGAGAGATAAGAAGAGGAACTCGTGGATCCGAAAAATGACAAGAGTGGAAGACATCATGATCAGAGTTAAATCCCTGAAATGGCAATGGGCTGGACATACTGCCAGAAGGACAGATCATCGATGGACAGCCGAAATTTTAGATTGGATTCCAAGGGACAGGAAAAGACCCAGAAGAAGACCACATGGGAGATGGGTGGATGAAATTCGAAAGTATGCAGGGGTGGCATGGAGGAGACTGGCACAAGACAGACCGTTGTGGAGGAAACTTGGGGAGACCTTCGTCCAGCAGTGGATTGATAATGGTTGACAATGATGATGATGATGAATACCCAGAAGAGCCATTCTATCTTTTCTAATGGCCAATAAGATTATTTCTGACCTACTTACAGAAATAGTCTTTATTGGTTTCTAAGGCACATTACTTGGATAGCTCATCAATGGTAATAATCGGTAACCAATGGGTTACCTTAAAACAGTCTCTCTCAACAGAACTACACTTCAAATGCAAACTTAACAAACTGAACCTCTGTAATGTGCAGCTCAAAGTGTCTCACTACCAATGCGACTACATCAAATATTTGGTTTGTTCAAATGAAAGTGGTAATGAACATGGTAACTTATATGCCTAAGCTAAGACCGGAAATAATCACCATGAGCATTTAGGAAAGCATCCCATCTTGACACTTGGAAATTGATCACATTATCAAAGAATGAAGATGGCTGCTGGGCAAACCAATCCCTGACTACCTGTTTGACCTCGCTGTTGTTTGTAAAACGGCATCCTTTCAAGTGGTTTTTTTATGGGGCTAAAAATGTGGTAGTCACAAGATGACATATCTAGACTATATGGCAAATGCAGCAAAATATCCAATCACAGTTTAGCCAGTTTAGTGAGTGTAACATATGTTTGAGGTATGCAGCATTGCATTATGATGCAAAAGAACCACAACTTGCATTAACTTTCCGGGCAGATTTGACTTGATCACCTGCAGCAGGTTTTCAAGCATTGTGCAGTATTGTTCCTTTTCACTCTTGCACCATGTGGTAGCCAGTCCAGCCGTGTTGAATCATGGTGATAAAAAATACAGTGAGCATCACTTTACTAGTACTGATGATGCGTCATTTGCAATGCAAGTGCTTCCACTGCAAGCTCATGCAGCAGGTTCAAAGTGATGACACCAATTTTCATCACTGGCCACAATTCTGTCAAGGAGCTTTCCATCCTCCTTCTTGTACCACAGTAAACTCTTGAAGAACAGGCCCATTCATTAAGAAAAGCAAGGATCATCACACTCACATTTCAAGTTTCCCAACGAAAAAGAATTTTTCAAATCGGATTAACAGTTGCAGTGATGTTTTAGTGATAACATAAGAATGTACTTTTTTAATAAAAGATGTATCCAAAATAGTATATATCAATATATCATGAGTACAATCAACAGAGGTTTTCCAAAACCAAGTAGGAGTAAAAAAAGACCCAGCAATTACAGACAAATAATTTTATTAAGTTATTAAATTAAGTGCATCATAAATTTTGTCATTCTGCAGAATAAATGAAATGAAATTATTTATATAATCATTATGTCAGCAAAGTTCAGCAAAAATGAAAAAACTATCTTAATTTAGTTGATTAATGCATTCTTCAAGCACATACTCACACACATATGTACTAGTATACTAGTAGTAGAACGAAGGAGTTATAAACATGAGCCATTTGGAAAGGTAAGTATAAGATCCAAAGAGTTAGGAGAAGGAATGGTTAAACAATGACACAAAAGAAAAGAATTAAAATAATGGAATGGCAATGGAGACAGAAATGTCTGTGTGTCAATATTATACATAAAAAACTTTACATATTTACTTCAACACTAAATGTTGAACATTACCTTTGTACAAGTTACAGCGGTACGAGCAATTAAAAAAAAAAAATTCAGGACACAATTTTTCTTAAATTTCAGGACATATTTTGGCGGACCTGGCAGGTAAATTAAATCAAATATTGGTACAAATGCAGAAATGTTATTCTTTTATTAAAAAGCTATCTAAATTATTGCCCACTTGTTAGCAGGATTTTTTTCACTTTTAAAAAAGGCTAACAACGCCCCTAAAGTTTCAGTGGCTAGGTTTAGCCTAAATTCTGTTTACTCTTACGGACAATGCTAAAAAAATTGTCCGCAGTTGCATTACTGTGTGGCATAACAAGACTAGCATGTATCAGGTGTGGTAAAACTTCATACTTTTCAACTCCAATTGCACCAGGCATTTTCAAAATGTTTGACCATGCAGTATCAATTATAAGACTATTCGAAACACATTCTTCCAATTCATCAATTTGATATAAGGCAAACTCTAGTTCCAACTTGTCTAGATCACTGTCACTAATAACAGCAGCTGGAAAAATATTTGTCAAGTACATTACTGAACAAAAGGAAGCTTCTTCCATCCTGATTCCTATATCACCAACTTCTGCATACAGCAGAAATTCACTTTTCAGTCAGAATTTCTTCAAAATATAGTCATATCTAACACTTAACAACAACGCAGGATAGTCTGAACATCCCAGGAAAAAAAAATGATTACAGGAGAAATCTTCGCTTCGACCATCTTCTATTTTGGGAAACTCTTTCCTCCATTTTTAAGCTGAAATGTAAGTATTTATGGAATAAATGGATATTTAAGAAAAATACTGGGCAGAAGGAACATTGCCGCGAGAAAGTATTATGATTACAGGAGAAATCTTCAGTCCAACTAACTTCTGTTTCTGGAAGATGGAATTCCGTCCTCAAACGGGAACCGATTTCTGCTCAGTTTGTGCATCGATCACGAGAAAGGCCCAAATGACAGTGGCTGACATAATCCCGGGGCTCAACGCCGTGCATTATCTCCACTTAGCTTTCAAACAAGCAAAACAAATTCCTGCTGCTTTTCAGAAAGAAAAAAAAATAAGAAAGAAACAGAAAACTGCGTCACAAACCTCTGTTCAGAGGCTTCGGGCCGACGTAATACTGGCCCGAAGCCATGCTTTCTTTCCACTTAGTTTTCAAACAAGCATAACACATTTCTCCTCATCAAAAAAGAAAAAAAAAAAAAAAAAAAAAAAAAAAGAAAGAAAGAAAAGAAACAAAGAGGTGCGTCACAAACTTGGCTCAGAGGCATTGGGCCGACACAATCCCGGGCCACAGCGAAAGGAGCACGCCGGGCCGACGTAATCCTGAGTCACGGCGAAAGAAGCATACTGGGCCTACGTTAATCCTGGACTGGCACAGCACTTTCTTTCCACTTAGCTTTCAAAAAGCAAAACAAATTCCTTCTTGGGGGGGGGGGGGGAGAAAAGAAACAAAGAGCTGCGTCATGAAATTTATTCAGAGGCTTCAAGCCGACGTAATCCCAGGCCACTGCGAAAGAAGCACGTTGGGCCGACGTAGTCCCAGTCACAGCAAAAGAAGCACGCCGAGCCTACGTAATCCAGGCGCAGTGCTTTTTTTTTTTTCACTCTTTCAAACAAGCAAAACAAATTCTTCCTCCTGAGTAAAAAGAAAAAAAGAAAAAAAAGAAACTATGAGCTGTTTACGAACTTTGTTCAGAGGCTTTTACATTAATTAATTACAAAACCAGTAAAACTTTCTTATACAGCGAAAATCTGAATATCTGTAATTTTTTGTTAGCCATCCGTAATCCCAGGAGAAATCCGTAATGGTTGGCATCTTTGTGCGTCCTCCATAGGAAGTGCCTTCACGGCAGCTTCGATTCCCGAACGATCTCACAAATGCAGGAACGCATTCGCATACATCGCAAATTACAAGACTGAGAGTTCTTGGGGATGACGTCACAATGATAGAGTACTGTCTCTTTCCATTTTTTTTATTTATGCGGTACTTGTAAACGCTAAATGATGAATTGCTATACATAGTTTACCATTTATTCTTAAAATTTTAGGATTACACTCAAATTTTCAGGATATAGAACAAAAATAAGGACATTTCAGGACAAAAAATAAAAATAAAATCAGGAACTTCAGGACGACTCCGACCCCTGAAGTTATAAACATGAGCCATTTGGAAAGGTAAGTATAAGATCCAAAGAGTTAGGAGAAGGAATGTTTAAACAATGACACAAAAGAAAAGAATTAAATGGCAATGGAGACAGAAATGTCTATAAAATGACTATGCTATACATAAAAAACTTCACATATTTACTTCAACACTAAATGTGGAACATTACCTTTGTACAATATACTATACACACAGATGTGGAAAAAAAAAAGAAGCATGTAACACTTGTTACAACAATCTGAGTTGATAACTTTCTATGAAACAATCACAATCATATCCCCCTCCCCATCACTGCACAGTGATTCATTCAAGTAAACAAAAGCTAGTCACATTACATTACCTGTGAAACCTAGAAACCATTACTAATGTTAGTTTTCACTTACTATCATATTCATACCAATAATTAATATTGTTTTGAATCATGCTTACATGTATTTGAACATTTGAACATACCTAATTAACAAAACAATTAATATGCTTAGGCATAGTGGAATCTGCTACTGTTCAACATTCAGATTCATTTCTATGTTTGACATCAAATAAATGGCTGAGAAACACTACAATACTTGCAGATATATACAGTACATATATAGTATTTTCATTTTAAAATACAATACATACAATGTACATATTTTGGCAATTATAAGAATGTTTTTCAAAATGTATTTTTAACATTTTTTAATAGTGCTAATCTCCCTGTATCCCCTTTCTTTACAAAAACTCTTCACTACACTTATAGTGTGTTTAAAAAAATCTGCACACCTCTTATACAAATGCACCAGGTGCTTCCTCAATCAAATCATTTTCTTCCAATGTTTTCAAAGAAACAAACTCACACACGTTGTTTGTTGCCCCTTCGACACACAAATTTTCATCAACCATAAGGAAATATTTTGCATTTCCTTCATTGTTCAGACACGTAACTATTTTTAAAATGGCATCAAAATCCCCTTCTTTTGGATTGACAATGAACACCCATTTTTTGTTTTGAAAGAAGCTATTTTGCAGTCTTCTAAAAAAAGATTGGCCATATTGAAACCACAAACAACTAGTTTCTGTAATGGGGATGTGAAGGACAAGAAGCACCCTATTTTTCTTTAAAAAAGCTAAAGAAAATCTTTGTGGCAAAAATTTGCAGATTTTTTCACCTTGAACATTCATGTTTTTAACTGTCTTATGACCAAGAAAGATCACTATGCATTATTCAGAGGGTCTGCCATTTGGAGGTAAATATACAACTAATTATATACTTTGGGACTGGGGATTACAAAACTGACTGCTAAATAGAGGTGTTTGCTATTCAGGAGTGATAATTAAGGAGGTTTACTGTATTTTGAAACCCCGTACTTTTGATAATTTGTTTTATGCAATTTTACAATTCCACAACAGCACAAAATTTCCTGTTCACACTAACTGATCAAGTTTTGATGTCAGCTTATTTAAAAACAACACAACAACAAAAAAAAAAAAAAAAAAAAACATTATCATGGTGGATTCGGAGCTTCCACCTTAAGAATGTCGCAATTCGTTCTGAAAGAACGACAGCATGTGAAAAGTGTTACTCACCTTTGTAAGGATTGTCTAACCTTGTACACAGGTATTATCAAAAACACAAAACTTTTTTTTTTTACTACATCTTATACTGCATGATTGCCTAACCATATATGCTCTCCGAGTAGTTTCACAATTATGCACGGACAAATAATTCCACAACTCCAAAATAACAAAATGAATAATTTTTAATAAAACATCTATTAAAATAATTACATTAAAACGTTTTATTGTCAAGTTGACTTTTATTTTGAATTAACAATCACATGATATCAGTTCCAGTACATACTCAAATAAAGTGAGAACCTTACAAAATTCTGGATATGCATTACACAACACAGCTACATCATTTCAAACAAAGATTTATGTTTTAACAGTTTTTTTCTTGTGCATATGTGTGTGGGAATGCGCTTATCAGTTGCAACGAAACACTACTGAAAATCTTGATCACACTGCAAAATGCACATTTTGATGATCAAACTACACTGCATGCTTGGTTCCAGTAACTTCAAACTACATTGTATGCAGATGAACCCCACCCCCTTATCTTAAATACCTATTTATTATCATGTTAAATGACAAACCATTACAAACATAAACATACATAATTTACATATTCAACCAGAATCATATTTTTACCAGAAAAAATATAAATTAAGAAGACTGAAAAATAGGAAATATGTAATGATGAATTTTCATTATTTTTCTAATGCACTGCCTATATATATGCAACCAATGTGTTACTGTTGTATAAGCAATAACAACAGTAACACATTGGTTGCCAGAATTGATCAAATTTTTCTTAATTTTGGATGAATGACCTAGCCCCCCTTTCCCAAAAGTAAATATATGTAAAATTATACATAAGGCAAATATAAATTGCAAAGCTAATTACTTCCACTTTAATTTTAGCAAGAATATTAAAAAAATAAATTTGTTATTAGATCTACAAAGCACATTTTCATAAGAGGTTAAAAAAACAATGTAGGGGTGAAAATTAAAAAAACAAAACAATGTAAGGGCAAATATTATTTATACAAAGTAATGAGTTGTTTTTTTTTTACCAGAAAAAGATTCTATTCATGTCAATACTTCACCTGAAACTACCATGTACAACTTAATATAACTTATGAAATATTAAAGATCATAACTTTGTTCCAATGCATTCACTCAAAATTTTTGTAATAGCAGTCCTCAGATGTTTGACTACTCCAACAAAACTAAAAATTTATATTCAATCATTCACATTCAGCAACTTACCAAATATACCATTCACATTCAGTAACTTACTAAATATACTATTCACATTCAGTAACAAACTTCAGGTTTAGTAATTCTTGTTACTTTGTTTTGAGAAATTTAATTCTTTTATGCTGGTATTCAAACCCAAATGCATCATTTCATTACAAGAAGCAGAATAATGAGTATGACTTTGGTTCTGTTGACTCAAGGTGTTTTAAATATTATGACCACTCCTTTGTTTCATAATTACACAAAAACCATAAAAATATGAATGAACAAGAGAACTATGAAGTTTTTTGATTTACAGAACATATAAAAAATGAAATGATAGTGATCATATCCAATATTAGAAATTTCATTTATTTCATGTTGTCCCATCCTTTTCACACAATCTTGAGAGTTTGATATGGCTCACCATCATTTTTTCTAAAAAAAGCCTACTAAAAATGTTTTGCTTATGCCATCTTCCTTTACCAATATTTTAATGTTCTTGTAGATAGAATTTTTTGTTCAAACAGAAACTGTAGACCTAACCAAAGACCCCATTCCTTCCAGTAAAAATGCATGAATTCCACCAGGGGCAGATTGGCGGTCGCAAATGGGCCCGTTCAGTTGTACGTTCTGTGGTACTATTGTATCACAATTGAAAATCACTTTTTTTATTTAAGAAACAAAAAAAAAGTACATGTTGCTCTAGAAACAGTGGCAAGCATAGTACTAGGGGGGTAAAAAGTACACCCGTTTATCCTTAAATTGAAGTGAGTGTTGCGGAAATTTTTTTATCGGCTCATGCCAAGATTTTACTGCAATTTTTCTGTTGTGGACAATCACAGTTAGAAATTTCAAGATATTTAAATATCGTGGCAAACTCACTTAACTGATGTAGAAAGAGCGAATAACTAGGTTTAAATCACTACTTTAGTTAGGTATGTGTGTAATTGCGCTGGAGAAGCTTCTAATTTTGGACACACTCAATATTTATATTTGTTTAAAATTTTCTTTTAAGAATGCTGAAGTAAGAACATTAACATTTTTTAAAAAAACAAAATTGCTTATATAGCCTTTTCGTGTTTGATAGATCGTAAAATAATCTTGATTTTCATACCTTTGAGCCTCCAGTTCTTAAATTTTCAACAAAGTGGGCTGAAATTCCAACAAATATTTGAGAGAGAGAGAGAGAGAGAGAGAGAGAGAGAGAGAGAGAGAGAGAGAGATATCTGCTACTACCAAAATTATGTAGGAGTTGTACAAAAAATACTTTTGCTTATATAAGACATGATTTTTAAATTTAAATGAATGAAAAAAACTAAAAAAAAGAACTTTTACACTGTAAATTTTTCTATTTGTACTGCAATTTTTGTAATTTTTCTATTGTGGACAATCACAGTTAGAAATTTAAAGATTTTCAAATATTGTGGCGAACAGATTCTTTATTTAGTGATCATATATTCGTATGTGTTTCAATTACAAAACATGCTTTTATGCTGCTGTCATGTATCGTAAATACACCTTACTAAATAACGTAAACAAAACATTTTGCCAAGTCTTCATGTTGAAATGATATCTCCGTAAATGCCTTCATCTGCAGCATTTGTCAGTTATCACAAGGAGCGTAGGCTGCTTAGGTAGAACATTTCTGGGGAAACGGATCGTATATGAACATCCCCTTAAGTAATCTTACAGTTATTTCAAAATGGGTTTTTGATATTATTAGCTTTCACTCTGAATTCTGTGTTGTCATATAGTCCACTATACCATCGGGATAAGAGGAAATGTTATCCCACACTCACCAACCCGCTTGGCCAGCATGGTGAGTTATGGCCAAACCCCTCCAAAATGACTCCACAACTTAAATCTTGGCCCTCAGTCTCCGGCAGCTGGAATGTACCTGGCCAAGGCAGCAGCCAGTGCGACATGAAAGCAGAGGGTGCTAAGAATCACCGGAGAACCGGACTAGGCTGCCATCTGATGCTGACCTTGGCTACGTATAATGCACGCTCTCTATCTTCTGATTCAAGGCTTCTTGAATTGGAAGTGGAACTACAAAGGATCAAGTGGGACATCATTGAACTGAAAAGTGGACATCTCTTCTACTATTGTGGGACAGATACTGGAAGAATTAGTGGTGTTGGATTTATAATAAACAAGAAACTGAAGGATAAAGTTGTAGAAATTGAAAGTTCCTCTGACAGAGCTGCACGTCTCGTTATCCAACTCTCGAGAATATACAAGGCTCAGATTATTCAAACTTATGCACCCACCACAAGTTATCCTGAAGAAATGGAAGAATTTTATGAGGAAATTCGTGATCTAAATAATAAAGGTAAGCAGCACTTGAAGATAATATTGGGAGATTTCAATGCAAAAATAGGGCAATGGCAACAGAATGAAACTTCAGTAGGTACATTCGGTCACAGCAACAGAAACCAGCGTGGAAATACTCTCTTAGAGTTTGCAGAGGCAGAAGGGTTTTTCATCTTGAACTCCTTTTTCAAGAAAAAGCCACACAGGAAATGGACATGGAGACATCCAAATGGGACGACAAGTGAAATTGATTTTATTATGTGTAACAAAAAAGTCGTCATAGAAGACTGCAGTGTGCTAAACAAGTTCAACACAGGTAGTGACTATAGATTGGTGAGATGTAAGATGCACTTCAACACTAAACTTGAACATGGCAAGCTCATAAGACAAACAAAATGTATTGACATAACCAACCTTAAAAAACACCATAATACCTTCAAGTTGGAACTGAAGAACAGATTCTCTGCTTTAGAAGGCCTAACATCGGAAGAAGTGGATATTTCTGAAGTTAACAGAAAAGTAACCAAAGCTCTTATTTATGGAAACAGCAAACAAAATTAGCTGGGTCTAAGAACAAATTGCATGTAAATAAATTATCAGGAAAAACCAAAATGCTGATGTAAAAAAGAAGAGAGATGAAGACAACTAAAGAAGACGTGACTTCCAAAGTGGAATATATAGAGCTATGCAAGACAGTAGGAAAAAGTATCACTGAAGACGTAAGGAAATTCAACTGTGAACTAGTAAGGAAAGCAATTGAAAACAACCAGAGCCTAAAGATAGCAAAGGGACATCTCCGTAAGGGAAGAAAACAGATTATGGCACTGAGAAAAGAAGATGGTTCTGTAACAAGAAATAAAGGCAAAAATTTGACAACAGTGAAATATTTCTACTCCAAATTATGTAAAAGGAATGATACATCTACTCCAGGCATCATGAAAGGTACCAGTACCAGAGTTCTTCCAGTCCTCCCAGCAGAAGTTGCACAAGCAATCAAGAACATGAAGCAGGGAAAAGCTCCAGGAGAAGATGGAATTACTGTAGACATCATACAAGAAGCAAGTGGAGAAATTGAAACAGTACTCGCCTAAAGTTTCACTTGATGCCTTAATAAAGGGAAGATTCCTGAGGATTGGAACAACACTACAATGATCCTGCTACATAAAAAAGGGGACATTGAGGATCTCAGGAACTACATACCTATCAGCCTTCTATCAGTGGTTTATAAAATGTTCACTAAAGTTCTTTCACATCGCTTGAAGGCAACACTGGACATGGCTCAACCTAGAGAACAAGCTAGATTCAGGAGTGGCTACAGCACTATAGATCATATCCACGTACTGAGAGAACTAATTGAAAAAGTGAGGGAATATGAACTTCCATTGTGCATGGCTTTTATCGATTATGAAAAAGCCTTTGATTCGGTGAAACCATCAGCAGTTACAATGTCTCTAAAATCCTGCGGTATTGAAGATGCATACATTAATATTATTCATAACATCTATGAAAATGCAAGTGCAAAGATTCGGCTGTTTGAAAATACAACACACATAAAAATTGGAAAGGGAGTGAGACAAGGTGACACCATATCTCCGAAGCTCTTTAATGCCACATTGCAAAATGTCTTTCAATCACTGAACTAGGAAAACAAAGAGATAAAGATTAATGGAGATTATCTAACCCACCTTCGTTTTGCTGTCATTTTTGCAACTACCCCATGATAGCTGCAGAGTATGATCCAGGAACTTGCTGACAAGAGTAAAGAAGTGGGATTAAAAATGAACTTTCAGAAGAAAAAAGTGATGTTCAATGCTTTTACAAGAAATGAAGATTTATCGATTGATGCAGAAAAGCTGGAGATAACTGACACATACGTTTATCTTGGACATCAGATATCAAGTGAGGGTCACATTGATGAGGAAATTATTCAGCGTACAAAACTTGCCTGGAGAGCTTTTGGAAGAAACAGCATAATTTTCAAGAGCAATATGCCATTATGTCTTAAAAGAAAAGTGTTTGATCAATGCATCCTTCCAGTGCTTACGTATGGTGCAGAGACGTGGACCTTAACTAAAAGAGACATACAAATGCTGCAGACAACTCAAAGAAGAATGGAGGTGTGCATGCTTGGTGTAACCAGGAGAGATAAGAAGAGGAACTCGTGGATCCGAAAAATGACAAGAGTGGAAAACATCATGATCAGAGTTAAATCCCTGAAATGGCAATGGGCTGGACATACTGCCAGAAGGACAGACCATCGATGGACAGCCGAAATTTAAGATTGGATTCCAAGGGACAGGAAAAGACCCAGAAGAAGACCACATGAGAGATGGGTGGATGAAATTTGAAAGCATGCGGGAGTAACCTGGAGGAGACTGGCACAAGATAGACTGTTGTGGAAGAAACTTGGGGAGACCTTCGTCCAGCAGTGGATTGATAATGGTTGACAATGATGATGATGATGACATCCCATAATGACCATTATCTAGCTTTGGTCTGCAAGTTAATCAAACATGGGTGAGTATTTTCACTACTTTAACTAAAGTAGTGAAAAATTTAGCCCTGTTCAGCCCCCACGCCAATGCTGTTAACATATGTAGATTGTTGTGCCTCCTGATGCCAGGCCCCTCGAAACATTTCAGGATGAAATGAATGGTCAAAGAAACTATAGAAATAAATAGACATTCCTTCCCCACTCCACAGTTGAGGAAGAAATCGGTTATTTGCACTGGGAGAAAAGAGTGGAAGCTTGGAATAGGAGATTTTTTTTTAATGAATAAACAGATTAATAATAGTTTTTGGGCTCGTTCGGGCCCGGACTCTATTTTGCAATATAAAATTCGGGCTCGGGCGGGCTGGGGTTGACATAATTCGGGCTCTTAAAATTGAGTCAGAACTCATCTCTTATGAGCACAGCACTAATGCCTCCTACAACCAACAGGAGCAAATTCATCACCTCCCCCTTCCTTGGGGAATAAATAGAACATCTTGTTCTATTTATAACTAAGGATAACTAAATTCCAAGCAATTCAAGCTTATGAATCTGAATGAACTTTAGATTTGGTATTAGTTGAATCATCCTGATGCCTCCTTGAAGCTCTGATGACCATTCTAATCCATGAATGATCTTGGTCAAGAATCACCAGTTCTTCAGATAATAATATGCTTATACACCAGTCATGTACTTGAGAAGATAGTCTTCATTAATCTCAGTGATAACAAGTAATTTCAGATGTATAGCTCACTCAGATTTATTTGAAGAAACAACAGAGAATGTTAATTTGACATCCTTATAAGAATTATTTTACTGCCTGAATTGACAAGAGCATACATGATACTGATGAAAAAAAAACAACAGAAGAAAGAAAAAAAGCTGAACTTTTTAATCTGGTAAAAAATCAGAATGTGTAGTGAAACAGTGTGAATATATCAGAATGTATGGCAAAACAGCGTGAATATAACACAGCATGAGCAAAACAGAATTGATCATGTTAATTTATTTATGTACATATTAAACTGGAGCAATTAATTCTAGTCAAAACATAAAATTACTGACATATAAGAACAACACAGGATAGAGGAAACATCGCACAGGAGGGGAATGACGATTACGGGCGAAATCTTTGCTCCGTCTGTTTTTAAAAATTTTTCCTCCATTTTCAATGTGAAATACAAATATTTATGGAGTAAAATATTTATTAACAATACTGGGCAAAAGGAACATCGTGAGAAAAAGAAATTACAATTCTGGAAAAAACCTTCAATCCATTTAACTTCCGTTTTCGAGAGTTTTGAAAGATAAAATATCGTCCCCTGACAGAAAATGAACCCCTACCCCAACTAATCACCCCTAAATTTCTCTTCAGTTTTGCATCGATCTCGAGAATAGCCCAAATGATGCCGAAATAGCGGATGCAAATTCCGCTAAAGAATCTCATGTGAAGGAAACAGCATGAAACAGACTTTCTTGAAGGTCAAATCAACAATCAAAATTAGTCTAAGAATTCCTCTTTTCATTCTCACATGTTCACATCTACTGAATCCTACGCTACCAATCAACCATCATCCACCACTTCTCATCACTTGTCCCCCCATAGACCTAATTTTTTTATTTATCTGAATAAATTCTTGAAGGTGCTGTGGATTAGTTTGAATGACTTCCGTTCTTCCTTGGAACTGCTTAACTCACAGAGAAACATGTGCACAACTCTAGTCTACCTCCACGAACTATCTGTGGTACTGCAAACTTCATAAACTGTCTGTATGTTCTTGCAAACTTCACTAAAACTTAACTGTTGATTCTCTGTTCTAAGAATTTATGACCCAGGTTTATTTTGGTAAACGGTCAAAATGTGACCAGAAAAACACTTACTGTTATTACAAACTACTGGAATTACAGCATACAAAACAACTGGAATTACAGATAAGTTAAAAAAGCTACAAAAATTCACTAACTAATTATGACTGCATTGTATTTTGTTCTGGTGGAGCAATGTGCTTTTGTTATGTATCTACACATTTGTCCAAACCAAATACACATTGAAATAAAGTACCAGAAATACCACAGCAAACATGTATATTATGATGTTATGCTATATTGCAAGTAATACCAAGTGAGTTCAGGTATAGCAAGACTTGAACTTTATATATTTGTCGTAATTGAATTATCATCTTTCAGTCACCATTTGTAGGTAGGATGATCACTATTACTTACATTAAAATTGTTTTCTCTTGTACCTTTTATTTTTAAAATAATATTTTCCTTGAATGTTTCATCATCTTTATTTGAACCTACATTCAGTGGCTATTTAATTAAAGAAACTGGTAATAATGTTACAAAATATATTTCTCAAGAAGGAGGAGTTGAGGAAACTACCAATTCCAAATTGGAATTTGAGAAACAAATAATAATGTAAGAATATTCAAACTGGTGTTGATAACGCTGTTTGGATTTTAGGGGTAGAAAATCAGTTTTATGATTTACCTCCTGTACATAAAACCTGCTACTGAATGTTACTGCTTCAAAAATTTAGTGTATAAAATTCCTCAGAATTTTAAAAATGTGTGCCACCAAGGTATTTCTTCATACCCATTAAATTAGCCACTAGAAATGTGGGTTCTATTTGTGATTCAGAATGATGCATATTTTCAAAGAATTATTTTCATAGATTTTTCTAGTTTGGAAAGAAATATTACAGGCAAACTTCAGGACTTGCAATGGGTTCTCCACTAGCACCTCTGCTAGTAAATTATTATATAAGTAAACTAGAGGCAAAAATCCTTATACAACCCTCCTTATTTGCTCTCTATGTAAGGTACATGGATGATGTCCTAATTATAGTAGATACTGTGGACCAATCTCTACCCTCTCAGATTCTGGCAGAATTTAATTTACTAGAAAATACCTTGTAGTACACCCTGGAACAGGAAAAAGACCATAGCATCAATTACCTAGATTTAACCTTGACCTCAAGAGAGGGGGAAATATTCACTCAGCTTTTTAGAAAACCCACTAACACAGGGAAGATGTTAGACTTCTGCTCATTCCACCCTGATTATATGAAATCGAATACGGCAAGACAATGTTTGGAAAAAATTGAAATCCTGGTCTCTTCAGCTACTCAAAAAGATCTTCACAAAGAAGAATTAAAGGAAAAATTGGCAGAAAACAATTACCCCTCCCCATATGTTGAGAAGGTATTTAGACAAGTGCCAAAAAAGAAGCAGGAAAAAACCAACTTCAGATTCACCAGGAAAATTACATACTACAAGGGACTTTTCGAGAAACTGAAAAGGATCGGAGCAAAATATAATATCAGGCTAGCTCCAGATCTTAATAACAAAATAAAGAAATTCCTGCCAGCTTTAAAGCAGAAAGAATTGGACATCCAATTGCAAGAAGGAGTAATTTATTGCATCGACTGTAACTGCAGACTCAGCTATATAGGAGAAACAGGAAGAAGTATTAAGGTCAGAATGAAAGAACACCAAGCAGCTATTAGGAACATTGGTAACAAAACAGGGCTAGACAGACATATACAAGCAAGTGGACACTCCATAAATTGGGACTCAGTGAAAATAATCGCCCACCAGTCAAACTTAGTAAAGAGGAACTAGAAGAAGGGATCGAAATAGCAAGAAGAAGAAGAAGTACCACAATTAACGATAATTGCGGTTGGACTCTTCCAACTGAGTGGCAGAAACTACTCCAGTGACATAGTCCTGATGACGAACTAGGCTTTAGTTCGAAAATTTGACAACCAACTTTCATGAAAAATAACCTCTATAAGACCCGTAAAAAAGTTATTCCACAATAGATTTTTGTTCAACAGGTTATTAAAGGGCAAATACTCTTTCAATTTCCATTATTTTGTTTTCACAGAAATGCCGATTAAGAAGTGACACCAAGCCAGATAAATTTTAAGTAGAAATTATATAATTATTATTATATTTATATAATATTTCCATTTAAATTCATGTTTTATTACATCTTAGAAACTGAAAAAAAGCATTTTATTTCCTTAATGGGGGTGAACATTTCTCTTTCACTAATCCTCACATACAAGGTGTGATCAAAAAGTATCCAACATGGATTTATTTATAAAAAAAATTCACTAGACTTACAGATTTGAAATTTAAGCGCTTTCAAAGTAGTCCCCTATCAAAGCCACACACTTAAACCCAATGCTGTTTCCACTGCTCCAAGCATTTTTTAAGCCATCTTCTGAAATAAAGAACAGCTGTTTTGTCACATTTTGTTTTATCTCCTCAATTTCTTGAAATCTTTTTCCCTTTAAGTTGTATTAGATTTTTGGAAAAAGAAAAAGGTTGCAAGGAGTGAGATCTGGAAAATAGGGTGGTGGTCAGACCTACGCAATGCGGTGCTTAGCAAGAAACAGCTACACAAGTTGCGATGCATAAACAGGCGCATCGTAATGGTGGAGTTGCCGCTCGTCACTATCATGCAATGCCGGAATTTTGCAATGAACTGCATCCCTCAAATGCCCCAAAACTTGATAGTGGTACACCTTGTTGATTGTTTGGCCTGATGGAGCATATACATGACCTTATTCAATTTCCTCATTATTGAAAAAAAAAAAAAACCGGCCAGTATTGTCTTTACATTGCTGTGGCTCTGTCATGCTTGTTTGGGGTCTGAGAGAGTTTGGGGTCTTCCACTGCAAAGACTGGGCCTTACTTTTGGGGTCATACCCATAAACTCATGATTCATCACCAGTTATGATAGTTTTTAAAAAGTTTTCATCATTTTCAACACAATCAAGCAGGTCACTAGCAGCTGAAACATGGGTCTGTTTTTGCTTAGCTGGGAGCAATTTTGGCACAAGTTATGCTGAGACGTGTCTCATACCCAAATTGTCTGTAAGAATCAACTGAACTGAACTGAAACTAATGTCGAAGTCTTCAAATAACTCACGAAAAATGATTTGATTTTTTCGCACAGCTGAGTGCACAAGCTCAACACTGTTTTCACTTTTGCTGGTTGTGGGCCTCCCAGAATGTTCATCACTCTCAACACTTCCATGACCATCTTTAAAACGTTTATGCCACTCATAAATTTGTGCATGATTCATACAATCCTCCCCATAGACTTTCTGTAACCTTAAGTATGTGTCTTTACAAGTTTCGCCAAGTTTTTGACAAAATCTGATTAAAATTCGTTGATCAATTTTTTTTCGATACGAAAAATGCAACGTACAGCTTCACACACGTAAGAGCAAAGCACAACTGTAAAAAAAACAGGATGGCAAAAGGCAGATGTGACTCGCAACACAAGTGTAAAATGTTCCGGGGTCAACTTGTGCCAAATCACTTCCTGCTGAGTTGCGCGATTCTGAAATGCAATCCGCCTGGATATTTTTTTTGATCACACCTCGTATTCAGTTAATTTAATATAGAAAAATTGTGGGGGAAGGAGACGACGTTCCTTTGGAGTTTTTATCATTTGACAATTTCTTTTACAAACTTTTGGATTTTAACTTCATTTTTACAACTTCTATCCTTATCGTTTTTGGTTGCCCTTGTTTTTATTCATGTTGCTTGACATTTGAATCAGCAAAAATGGCATAGATGAAGCCTTGGCATTCGTTCAGCATGGAAGTCAAGCTGGCATTTCAACAAGTGAGCTTCTTTTCAATTGTACCTTCAACTGCTTTAACTATTATTTTGAACAACATTATAATTCCTCCATTGAGGGCAGAGCTAAGCATGATGCGAGTAACCGAAGTAGACAAACTTTTTCATGTTCCAAATTACATTTGTTAAAAACAGAGCATAATGAGCACTATTTCATATTGGCAAGGTCCTTGTTGTTGATAGATACAGGGGATCCATATTATATTAATATAGGAAGTTCACAGAAACAGAATAACTTTAGACTGCCAGCAGAATCTAAAGATCATGATATATTTGTCTTTCGGAAAATTCTAGAAAGCACATGTAACGCATGAGCATCCTATCCATATTACAAACTATTCAAATCATTAGAAACTATTATCTCTGCATAATTAAAAACAGAATGTTCACAGAAATGAAATAAGTTGCAGTATTCACTTGTGGCAACATCATACTTTTTGTCAACTGAAAGAACACTTTTTTTATACATATAGATATGGTTATTTGTTTGAAATTTCATTGTTAAGCAATCAATGCATGGATTTCTTATTTCTCATGATGCAGTCTACATTTAATACCTTTCAAGTACTGAAAACCTGTAAATTTATTTAAATACTAAAAACCTGTAATCTATTAAGAAATGCAGCTAAAGACGGTCCAGTACCATTACAAATAAAGTGTCAAAAATTATTTATTTTGTCATAGAAATGCACTATGTACTTTAACTTATGCATACAAACAATGAACAACTGGTTGGAGAGAAATTTCAACGACTGACTGGGTAAGAATAAGAATACTTAAAAGAAATGCAATCTCAATGTGTTTTTATGAAGATTGCTGCTCAGACTCAGTTGGATACTTTTGAAAATAGTTCTATCAATAGGAATATCTGTAACTACACACAGGGGTACAACTTTTATTAACATGGTAAGGCAATTTGAGAATTAATTTCTATCCATTAGCAGGAATTAATTTTTCTCCTCACTTACTTACCTAAGGCAATGGCACATTTTTTTTTTTTTTTGAGGAAGAAAAGAAAGCTACTCAACCCAGAGAAATAATAGATGACTTGCTTTGCTCCACAACTATTGTTTCCATGTATGGGCCATCAAATGGTCTGTTATTTATTGCTTAAAACAAAAAAACAAACAAACAAAAAAAAACATATCGAGCTCTGCTGTGGACAGATAACAGAATGGACATTTAGGTGAAATATTCTCTTCTGTAGCTTATACAACTAGAACATTCTCTATATGAAAGCTATAAGCAGAGCCATTGTTGTCCATTTTTAATCTTATTTACTTGCATCTAATTTTTAATAGGTAAATTTTTTATTAACCCAATTTTGCTCCAACTTCTTATTTATTCCTTGAATAAAGCTCATGTTGAGAACTGGCTTCCTAGTTTCTTAATTCAATTACTAATCAAAAACAAATATTATGGGAATTTTACTTGGAATTTTTTTTTATTTAAATTGCAAATTTTTCGGAGAAAACTCTTCTCCTCCTTCAGGCTGTCTTTTTGTTGTCACTTATTCTCGTCACTATCGCGGTTACGGTTAACCTTGAAGGTTACGGTTATTTTTCATCAAATCCTGCCAGATGTTAGGCAGGGAAAATCCTTTGCAGTCATTGGTGATGGAATTTTGATTTTTCTCAATCTCTATTCCTTCTTTTAGCTTTGTTTTTTTGAAAATTGCTTTGGAAACTGATGACTTTAAGGGAATTCCAATCCATGCTGTGAATAGTTTCTCTTACATGCCTATCTAAACCAGTCATGTTGGAGCAATTTTTTATAGCAGCTTCATGCTCTGCTATAAGAGTTTCTAGTCTGCGACCTGTTTCCCATTTATCGTTTTTGAGATAAATTAGTTTATTTTGACTATTTCTTACAATGAAATTAATAATTTTCAAGACATGTGGTACTTACATACCATTACCAAAAATACCTGCTAAGCCTCTTTATGCCTTCTCAGGAGCCCTCTTGTTCATGCGATGTGCTGTCTCATATGGCATATTCTGCCATGAATTCTATGGTGGGAACCTGCACCAAATGTCTGGATGAAGCTCTCTGATGGTAATCAGTAATTTCAGTGGCACGACTGCTATTCCTGCCATTACTCTATTGGCTTCACACATACTGTGCCATAATTAAATTTTTTTAGTTCTGTGTATCTAAAGTGTAAGTATCAGCTATACAGTTTAACTTATGAGACCACACACACACACACAGCATAAAAATTACTATAAACTACATCAAAGCAGTACTGTTCATTAGAAATGGGTCCGAGTCTGAATCCTGGTGAGGTGTGGATGTTGTGTTTGCCTTATGGCACCGACTCTCTTCCTTCCCTGGAGTCAGTAAACCTATATTAGGGATGAGAAACTGCTTATAGTCCATTAAGTTGTTCTTTGTGGTTGTTAAATCCCCATTGAGAAAAAAAGTGCTGAAAAATGTCCAGAGGTGACAGCTGTTGGCAATGACATTTAATCTTTTTCAAAAATGTATGTTGTTTTTAAGGAGGAGAAAAGGAGAAATAGGAAGGGTGGCTAAGTGTTTTGGCGTTACAGCCTAAAGCAGAAAAGATTCTGCTTTCCAAGAAATTAGCAATGTAGATTTTTGAAGCTGTAAAATGTTTAGCCTATCAATTATTTAAACAATTGTTAAGTAATTCCTTGTTTGAAAAGTCACAGTATCACTATAACTATTCAAAAATTTACGTGCCTACAATTACCTTAATGAGAGCAATGAGAGAAACTTACCTCTACTAGAAGGTCTGTTCTCTCTGAAAAAATACATTTCTTTGCACGTTTATTTCCATTTTAATATCTACGGTTGGTTTGGGCTGCTGGTGCGGTGGTTTTATGTTGTCTTCAACTTGTTCTTTTATTTGACTGAGTGAGTAATTTATTAATCCATCCTGTTGCAATGATACTTGATCCAAGAAACCTCTTTTTTACTTAAATCCTATATTTACACTGACTTTGAATAACCCTAACCAGTAGTCTAATTGGCTTATAAAACCTATCATTCAGTGAACCCAGTTACGTGAACATTCAGAAACCATAAACTAACTTCTTATTTACAAACACCAAAACATCTAACAAAACACATTTAAAAACCTAAAATGCAATTATTCACAACAAATTATCTCATTGCCCTCTATTTACAAACTCATCTCACTCTCTCATTCATGCACCACACCTCTGCCGTTCCCAACATAGATTGCCCCCGAGCAGCTTTCCACCCGTCCAGGGTCATCATCAGGAGGCTAGATGGTATCAGCTCTGCTATCACAGTGCAAGTGGGATGATATCATCCCAAAGCAGTGCAAGTGGGATGATATCATCCCACTTGCACTGTGATAGCAGAGCTGATACCATCTAGCCTCCTGATGATGACCCTGGACGGGTGGAAAGCTGCTCGGGGCAATCTATGTTGGGAACGGCAGAGATGTGGTGCATGAATGAGAGAGTGAGATGAGTTTGTAAATAGAGGGCAATGAGATAATTTGTTGTGAATAATTGCATTTTAGGTTTTTAAATGTTTTTGTTAGATGTTTTGGTGTTTGTAAATAAGAAGTTAGTTTATGGTTTCTGAATGTTCACGCAATTGGGTTCACTGAATGATAGGTTTTATAAGCCAATTAGACTACCAGTTAGGGTTATTCAAAGTCAGTGTAAATATAGGGTTTTAAGTAAAAAGGAGGTTTCTTGGATCAAGTATCATTGCAACAGTATGAATTAATAAATTACTCACTCAGTCAAATAAAAGAACAAGTTGAAGACAACATAAAACCGCCGCACCAGCAGCCCAAACCAACCGTAGATATTAAAATGGAAATAAACGTGCAAAGAAATGTATTTTTTCAGAGTGAACAGACCTTCTAGTAGAGGTAAGTTTCTCTCATTGCTCTCATTAAGGAAACTGTTAAGTAGTTTGCAAATTATGCCATCTTTACTTTCTATCATTTATTTAAGACTTCACAGCATTCCATAAGAAACCAATCCATGTGCAATGTGCAGCTAAAAAAAGGGGGGGGTCTACTAGAAATGATATAGTGAACTATTAAAAGCTTTGCAGCAATTTACTGGTTGTCAAGTGTTAGTATATTGCAAATAAAAATATTGTTCAATGATAATAAAACTGAGGTGAAATTCCTTGGAAACTAAAACAAAACATACCAGTCAAAAATAATAATTACTTCTATATTTAAATAATTCAAATAATATATATTTACAGAAAAAATACATTGTTTAGGTACAAAAGGCGCATGTAGTTCATGAATCAAGTGCAGTGAGTAGTTTTGAAGAAAAAATGCATTCTCTTGTTATTCAAGTTTTAATAGAATTAAACATCCATAAAGCAAACAGATTTGTTCACAAAACCTATTAAGAATGTAGTAACAAAAAATTTGTAAGATGGATTTTTGTTAAAAAATCTAATAATGTTCTGTATCATAGTTGCTTTTATCCAATTGGTGCTATTAGTTGTTTATATCACAACGTTCACATTTTTTCTGCATTATTTGTTGGCTATTGAGAAAACAACATTCTTTCAGTGTATAGAAAGTCTGAGTCTTTCACACTAAAACATTCATTTCAGTTTACTTTCCTGGAAAGTAAGTTGAATAAAGATTTTTAATTGAACACCAACCTCATCATTTTAATTACCACAGATAAGGATTGGATTTTTAACTTTCCACACAGATAACATTACTTGCATATGTGTAAGGGTCACAGACAGAAAGCCAAATGGCAGATTGAATCATAATTCATGGAATGAAACAGAACATTAAGAACAAACACAACAGAATTTAAAAACAAAACAAAAATTCATGGTTTTTATAAACAATATCTTATTACCTTTTTTGAAGAAAATCTGAATAACTGAAAATACAAAACTAAAGTAATATGTTCAACTTAATGAAATTATAAGGTCTTATGGAAATTCAAAAAATATTTATTGTAATTTAATAAATTATGTTCCATTTAATGCATTTATTATTAATATTATTGAATATCTATAAGAACTTTGATGCATGCTCCTATCTTTATTGGTGAATTGAGTGTGGATTCAGTTTGTAATGAAATATGTGAACTATTTAGTACTCTAGAACTTACCAGGTAATCATATTTCTTTCAATAGTTGATGCTCAATACGTTAAAAAGTGATACTAAGTTGATTTACAAATAAAACTTTACAAACATCTCCAAATTATGAGTTTTTTCAAAGGTATAGAAGGAAATAATATGTCGAATTTTTGGGTAGCACCCCTACCTGAAAATTCAACATATTATTTCCTTTTATTCCTCAGAAAAATTCCATAATTTGGAGATATTTGCAATGCCTTAAGTCTAGGAATAGCCATGTCATCAATTATTACCAAAAATAAAACTTCTTTAAAAATTGGTTACTTATGTAAATTTTTTTTTCAAAATTCCCCCAGTGAAAACTCACCATTCTACTGGAATGAATGTTCACATTGTTAAAAAGTATCTAAATCAATTTTATTGCAATTCTTCAAGTCTCTAAACTTGATATTCAAGAAATACATGGAAATGAAAATAAAAGCTTGTCTGGATAACTTCTAAATTTCTGGAAACTGAAGAAATGAAAGAATAATGAATTGTTCCTCCTGCTGAAGACCCATCAAAGTGGGAATGAAATGCAAACACTTGCAAGGTTAATATTTTAATACTCACAAATGTCACTTTATCATTATAATTGATTTTGACAGAACTTTTGATTTATTGCAATACGTAAACCATATAAAACTTTAATTTAAAAGTCTGTTTTTAAAAATACGGAACTTAGAGACTTGAAATACAATGCAAAGTTACCACAGTGAAGAATAAAAATAGTTTTAAAGAGTTATCAATTATTATTCAGGAAACTATTGTTTTCATTGAAGAAAGTATATGAATAAAACTTCATGAACAATTCTCAATAAACAAATAAATACACTAATCACCATTTTATACCTATTGAAAGCCTTACTAAATTTCTATAATCTAGGTAAATTTTAAGATTATAAAAAGGAAGGATGCAGACTTTACAAAAAAAAAAAAAAGGTCACTTTTTAACTCAAAGGAGCATTAGTTATAAAAAGGCATGGAGCAGACTGAAAAATATGGCACTTTATGAATTGAAGATGCGATAAGAGGTCTGTATGTTTTTAATCTAAATGAAATAAAGTTGCAAGTTATAATAATACAAGCATATAATTTAGAGCAATAACTTTTATAAATTGAATGATGATACAACATACTTTTAGTATGATGGTTGGCAGAAAATGAAGCTCCCATGAAAAATTCTTAGAATGAACCTTGCTGTAGCACCGACTACTGGAATTAAGTATCATTATATGATAAGTTCATTTCATTCTGTCTCATGACAAAACAGATTTATTTTTCTCAAATAGTTTTGCTTGAGCAATGGAGATAGTAGAATATAATAAAATGTTTTTTTTGTTTGTTTTCACATGTTTTCACTTTGTTTGTTGAATACAAGATTTTATAAACAGCAGAAAAAAAAAAAAGTCTACTTTTCAAAACAGCTCTTTAATATCAACTGGTCAATGAGATGCATGCCTTACAGTTGTAGTTTCAATCTGACTAAAACACTGTGGAAAACCATGAAGAAATGAACTCTAATTTGCACAGTAGGCACAGAAATATGATCCTGGACAATGCATTTAAAAAATTTTCAGAAGAGCTGGCTGTAGGGATGAAAGTTAAATGTGGCATCTCTACGTTACAAAAACAATATGTCTTATGATACTCTGGAAACTGCAGAGCAATGTGCCTACGGAAGTGTTCCCACAATTAAAAAAAATAAAATAAAATAAAAATTATGTTTATATGTGACAGTATAACAGTGGATTGACCATAACCAAGCAGCTGCAATGGAAAATGTAGTTAACTGATAAATAAATTATGGTGAATTACAACATATGACTTCAGTTTGTAGTATGCAGCAAATTGCTATGAAAAAGGATACATTTCCTGGCAGCAGAACCTTCCTCCCACCTTAAAAAACAGCACTTGTGAGCATTGCTAGCTCAATTTTTCAAAAGCATAATTTTGTTTATTGCATATGTTTCCTCTTCAATTTAACACCATGTTTTTAAGTTTTTTCCCCATTTCTTTTTCTTTTCTCATAGAAATTTTGCCACTTTTTGCTATGAAGAGAACATATCAGAAATGCCCCCCCCCCCCAAAAGTAGGAGATATGCTCCATCTCTGTACTCAAAAAATGTGATTTAGAACATCAGCTTTCATTTTTCCTTGTTATTGAAAATGCAATCCTCTTTGTCCTTTCACTACATACTTCAGTGCTGGAAGGATGAGAAAAAGGAAAAAGCCCCCCCCCCCTATTTATTTTTGATGAAACAGAGCAGCACAGAAGACTGGTTTTTCAAGGGTTTATAGAACTGAAAACATCTGGTTCATGTGATTACTTCCATTTGATAAAAGGTTGTATCAAATTACACATTCAACCTCACATGTAGAACAATACTGTATTGTATGGTAGTGCAGTTACTTGCTACTAAGGAAGCAATTAAAAACACTTAGATTAAAATACTTAAATTCTGTTTTAATTTGAGCTTTGATTATTCTTCAGATCTTCGTAGTTCAGAAGATATGAAGAATAATGGAAAGCTCTTCAAGTTAAAATTGTATGAGCAGGTGCTGCTAGTAAGGAAAGAAATGCATAAAAGACTTGGTAAAGCAGCATATATGATGAAAGAAAAAAATAAATATTATAATGAAAAACTGATATTTTCATGCAATAAAAAACAAAACAAAATAAAGAACAAATTTTTATTCATGCTTTTTTAGTAGGTCTGTTTTTCTTACAATGGGGTGATAGATTTGAGTTCTTTACAATGAGAACAATCAATACGGCTTTTGACCAACTCACTCTTTTTTCACCACGTGCAAAACAAAAAACCAATAGTTGATATGGTAGATTATGTACCAGATGAAATTAAAAACTATAAATGCATAATTAAATGATTTATTATATTATCAAATGATTATTTACTATATTATCCTTATCACATGTTTACATAACTATTATCACAGTGTTTAGCAGATGTTCTAACTCTAGTTCATCTGCCTTGAATCTGTATGATCAACAACTGATATAATGCAACAGTTCTGCTGCTGAAATAGTGATACATTAAAGCAATGAACATTCTTGCTTGTGTGGTTTATGTGACAGCAGTGCCACTACAGTCAAATCAATTTTTTAACTTTTCATATCATTGGTAACTGTGCAACAAAATTACCATTATAAAAAAGCAAAAGGTTCTCAAGTCCAGCATTGGGAGGTAGTTTCATAAATGACCAGCCTCAATGTAGAGATGTCATAGTATTTCTAAAGAAATCACTGATTATGCCCAAGAAATGTTCTGATGCAGCCCTTGAAAATCGATTCATTATGCATGAACTAACAGCAGCTACCATGATCAACAATACACACAGCAAACTGCTATTTTACCATATAAAGTGCATATCATTCATGTTTCAAAGCAAAATGACACCCTCATTCATGTACCACCTCTTTGTTGCTGAACTTGATCATTTCAGACTTAAGTACCTTGGAAATATTTTTACACTTGGATTAAAGCACATTTCATGTGTCTAACCAAAGTTAAGCATAGCAATGTTGAGAATCCAAAAATGTACGCAAGGGTGTAAAGCCCAACATTTTAGGGTGGGCTCATGTACAATTGGGTGACAGGTGTGTTTTTTTCTTTTTCTTTGTTGAACAAAGGAACCACAGAAAGTATTTATTTTGACATATATGCAAAGTATAAATCCTCTATTTGGAAGGGTTGCAACAATTTGTTATTTTCGAACAAAATGGTTTTAAACTGGTTGTTTTAAGTTGTTTGATGGGAACTTCTCAGGTACATAGATCTACTGTAGCAAGCCACTCAATTACCCAGTCTCCAAACCTTCTTGTACCGTATGTCTCTGGATCAAGGATTGTTTTCCAAACATCTAACGATGACATTACAACATTTCTAAATAAGATAACAGATGGCATCAGAAGTGAGATAGATGGAGGATATGTTGACCTACACAGAGCAAAAATCAGCAATTGGGTGTATATGCTAAGGAAATAACATTTTTAATTGGTAAAAACTGACTTACAACTAAGCTTCAGTTTGATCATGTTAAAATATAATTTTTAAGTGGAGGAATATAGTTTACAACACTACTGTCAAAAAGCATTCCCATGTTACCAGAAATTTAAAACTGGTAAGACTTTTTTTTAACTTTTTATACAGAAAGGGTGTACCCAGGGAAGTATGCCAAATGAATAAAACCAGTTAGCATAAGCAGCAAAATGAATGATGGTGGTGGATGATAAGTGTGACAGAACACACATTTACCAACAGAGGTGTTTACTGTGGTTCCTAAAGAACCAAAGGTTTCATTATTAGCCGATTTTTTTTTATGGAGCTTAGTTTTAGTTTTAAACAGGGCCCAATTTATGCTTTATGCACAGGCCTGCAAGGGCATGAGATACGGGTTCCCATTTTTAGGGATCACCAAAATTTTAAATGCTTTGTGTCGAACAAAAACATACTGTTCTATGTGGTTCTGTAAAATGTAAGGGTCCCAACTTGCAGGTAGGCCCAGGGGCTCCTGATGTCTAAGTCAAGCTCTAGCTACTATAAGATCAGAGCTTATTTTTATGAATACTTTGTAAATGATATTCTATATTCCATTCTATAAATTTAAACATATGGTTAATTTTGTAGCAGCAAACAATGATAACACACACAGCAATAAACAATATGAAATCACTAAGAAAAAGATGTTGGAGCTATGGGTGGGAGGGGGAAGCAGTATTTCAGAATGAATCAGATTAAACCTGTACAATACCCATTTTTTTAATGTGATTTTTATCAGCCACTACAACAGAGTTAGCCCCCATTATATGGCACTTAACCCAAGATTAGCCTTTTCTAGCTTTGAATGCAGGTGTTGTCAGGGGATTTCTGTATTAAAAGGTATTTCAAGCCCATGACACACTTCCCTGAAGAAATTCCAAGATTCTTGCGTCTTTCTTTATAAGTGATTTCCTTACTCGCCTTTCTCACTGTGTTCTGCAGATTGCTCTTGGAGACAGACTATTGGTTGTGAACTCAAAAAATCCCCACTGCGAGTTCCTCCAGGGGCTGCAGACCGTGATGAGGGCACAAAAATGTGCGAACCAGTCTCCCTTCTTTTCACAAGATGTTCATGTGCATGTGCTTTTGGTGTAGCACATATACTAACAACTGATCTGACATGTGGAAAAAAATATAAATAAAAACAAGGAACTCTCAGTAATCAACTGACAAATATTCATATTCATACCCATCCAAACTTTTATTTAACAAATGGGTCCTGCAAACCATCCTGATTTTAACAAACTGTTTGCTTGAACCAGATTGAACCAGCTACCATATAACTCTTGGGTATAAACTCAACAAGTACCTAAGGCAAAAGAAAATTCATCCATCCCTATCTTAATAATTCATGTCAATAGCCCAAAGGAAGAGACTGAGAACCTGAACTGAAGAATAATCACTGAATCCTATTCTTTCCCATTACTACAACACACATTCTCAGTATATGAAGCCAACTTCTTATTCTAACTATCCTTCACCTGAGAATGTTTCACAGAGTTGCATGATTTAGTCGATAAAGAAAATACCGGAGATTTTATTATATCACACTCCTATTGTACAACTAATGACACAGCAATGTACAAGGGTTGTCCCAAAACAACTGAGAATGTTTTTATATATAAAAAAAAAAGGGGGGGGGGGAACCTCAGTGGTCATCTTTTTCAAAATACTGTCCATTGCATCGAACACAGATGTCCCAACATTCCTCCTGCTTTTTGAATGTCTTCTGGAATTATTTTTCTGAAACGCTGTTGAAACACCCCTGCACAGCTGTTATAAGTTGTTGATCAGCCTCAAATTGTCGTCCCCCATAATGTCTTTTTTAAAATGCAGAACAATCAAGTAGTCACATGCTGACAAGTATGGACCACATGCACGTTTGAGCATCAACTTAATATTCATTTTTTCAAAATAAGAAATGACAGAACTGGCCATGTGCAGCCTTGCATTAAGCCGCAAATTAAAAGAAATGGGGAACCTAAGTTGAACAAACTCGTTTCATGTCCAAATGCTCAGTTAAAATTCTGTGAATTGATGATTTTGAAATGTGAACCATATCTTTGATATCTCTAATTGATAGGTGTCTGTCTTCCTGTATAAAAACACCTATTGTACTGATGCTTACCTTTGTAACACTCAATGAAGGTCTTCCACCATGTGCAATTAAAGCCGCTGACTCACGACCATCCATAAATTCTTTATGCCATCTGTACATTGTTGATTTTTCTAGATATTCATCTTTATAAGACCCTTGCATAAGACGGAAAGTCTCTCCAACAGATTTCTTAAGTCGACAGCAAAATTTAATGGTGCATCTTTGTTCCTCTTTTACATCCATTTTTTTGAAAAATCACAGCGCAAAAACACTAGTTAGGGATTTATAAAACAACACTTATTAAACTGCGCACTACTGATGATGCACACATGATAAACAGATGTGGTTGGTTGCTATGGTTACTACAACGACTACTGCTTTTTTGAGACTTGTGCCAAGGTTGAACGCAGTATTACACATTTTTTTATAAAAAACATTCTAAGTTCTAAGTTGTTTTGGGACAAGCTATGTATTTATCACTTTCAATCTGGTAAGCTGAAACCTCTTCAAGATTGTAAATTGCAAAATGGAAGGATTTATCTTCTAACATTCATCTATGTCCAGTTAACTGCTATGTTCCCTTCATTAGCCAAGTCATCAAATGAAATCCTGAAAGTTCTTCAATCTTTATATAATGTGGAAGAAATAATCAATCTGCAATCTTTCTTGGCAAAGTAGCTGTAATCTCAATACCTTCTCTGATAATCTGAAAATCTCTTCTGGAAGGAGATTCAAAAACCAATTCTTCTACTGAACATCTGCCAACTTTCATTTCAAGTGTAGAATGATCAGTATTAAGCTCATCTAAAACCTCATTGATAGACTTCAATCAAATGGAAAAATTATGTCACATTTGAATAAGATTTATCATTAATATGATGCCAGTGGTTCCAGGGAAGGGACAAAGGACAACACCACCAGATAAACACACCAACTATGCTCATCTGGGACTTGAACCTGGGCCCATCTCATACAAATGATTAGAAGCTAGCTCCTCAGACCACTTGGCCACTGGGGCAGCAAGAAAAGGTCTTGATAGTTATCAAAATGTCAGAAACACCAGCAGGAAAATAAACCACATAGATAACAGAGAGTCACACGAATTCTTCGACTGAACAATATTTTGCTATAACTTTGGATGTGGTGTTAGCCTAATTAAATATTTGCTATGCAAAAGTATGATGGTGAAGTCAAGAAATGTCCCAAATATGAAATAACATTTATTAAAACTACACTAAATAAAATTACAAAAGTGAAGCCATCAACAAGAATATTACCTAACAATAATACAATGTCATATAAATGAGATTTAACAATTTTCTGAGAATGGACCACCATTAATAGGAAGTGTGCTAAGCTCTCCATGGACAAATTTTGATTAATTGAATGTTCAAATCTTCCAGTCAGGGAATGTGTTTGAATGTGACATAAAATGTTTCTGGAATCTATCTTTTCGAATAAAACCTTTCCCACAGAGTGAGCACTTGAATGGACGCTCACTACGAGGAACGTGAGTCAGCTCGTGAGCCTGCAGAGTTACTTTCTGAATAAAACTTTTCCCACACACTGAGCACTTATGTGGTCTCCGGCCAGTATGTATGGCCATATGCCGGGACAAATTTGTCAGAAGATTTGTAGAATAAGAACAGTAAGTACATTGGTGTCGGCGGACAAGCGAAGATCCTCTATGCATTTTCCTGTGCAAAGAATACTCTTCTTTGTTTCTAAACAATAGCTGACACACACCACACATGTAGCTGCTGCCATCTAAAAGAGCAGAGAAAAGAAAAAAAAACTATACAGACATAGATCATGTTTTTACAACCACTTGAAAATAAAATGCACAACTGCTTCTTGAAATCTAACCGAAAAATGCAACAAATATGCACTTCAGAACAATATTCAGTATCTACAATTATAATTACAGCAGAAATAATTAGTACCTATCAAGACCACAGTTATGAAATCAGTGCCAAAGCTGTGCAAATAAAAGGGGAGGGGGAGGGGGTATAAACATTACATAAATAAATCATGAAGCTGCCAATGTGAATAACAGAAACAGAAAATAGGAGATGGTTTTAAATACCATTGCTGGAAGTGTTGTCCATTATATTTTCCTTCTTTTCTGTGGATAAGACTGTGTGTAGAAGCAGTTTTATACTGATGAGATGGGCATTGCTGCAATTCTACCCCACCTCCCAACCATTTAAGGGCTACATTCTGGACTATGACTTTAAAGTTTGGCAAGAGTGACTTAACCAAAATATTATGGCCAGGGGTGCATATTAAATTCTTTTTCAGGGGAGCGGGGTGGCAACGAAAAATAGAAGAAAAAATTAAAGCATTTTTTTAGTTATTTAAGGCAATTTTTTATTTTAACCAAAAACATTAAAAAAAAAAAAGAAAAAAAAAAAAAGGAAACACTTTCAGGACCCTGGGGGCCTTGCTACCCTCTAAATACATTTCTGATTATGGCCATATTGCAGTAGATAAATGTGTAACCACCTACTTTGGGTACGTAACTGCAGCAGTGATTGGGGATGGATATGATACCTGGGTTTGACTTCTATTCCAGATATTTTCAAGTTCACTTACAAAAATCATTGGCAAAGAAAAGTAAAACTGAAGGTATTCATTCACATAGGGCGAAAAACTTATAATGAATTTCTATGTATTTTGAGAAATTAAAGAATTTATAATTATTCTCTCTCACTGGTTTCTGCTACAGGAAATAAATATAAATTGAGAGGCCAATTTATTAGGTACATCTACCCTCATCACTCCAGCAGGGGGTGATTGGGGCAACCCCCCCAAGAAGGTTTTCTCTTTTTAAATGGCCAATATCTAAATAATTAATGCATTTATTTTTTAAAATTATAGTAATAAATCCAAAGGTTTTTGTAAAAGTTTTTATAACAACTAAAATTTGCTGTAAATTTGCAGATAAAATCTTCTGTTCTAGTTTTAGCAGAAAAATAAATAAATAAATAAAACTAGAGGTTCAGAAACAGAGAAAGATGAGAAAGTGAAAAGAGATTTTGATTGATCATGAAAAGAAATGGGTGAGCTTTGTTCTGCAAAAAGCACGTCTTTTGTATAAAAAGACCGTGCTTCTGTTATCGGTTTGTCCGCCCGTCCGTCTGTACCCACGGTATCTCTGCAACTATTAGTCCGATTTGAAAAATTCTTTTTGCATTCGGAAGCTTGAAATATGCGAATGATGACCCTATATTTCTTTTTTTTTTTTTACGATGTACAATTTTGCCGCTAGGGGGCGTAAATGCAGATGATGTCGAATTCACTATTACGTTTTAATCCACATATTTGCTTCTAAACATCCGATTGAAATTTTTTTTTATCTTTCGATTCCATTTATGTCGAAGAGTGTTTTAGATATAGTTTCCTTTTCAAATTACGCATAGATTTTCCGCTAAGGGGCATAAAAGTAAATAACATTTTCCCGATAACTCTTCTCCTAAAACTCCCATTTGAAAAATCTTTTTTTCAGCGGATACATCTCCTAATGGAAAATCTTTTGCATATAATTTCGAATTTTTAGTAAAAAATACTTTGGCCACCAGGGGGCGTAAGTGTTAATTTTTGCTTCTGATGTATTTGCCTTAAAATCTGAGCTTCTAAAATATCGATTGAAAAATTCTTTCGTGGACTGATGCCACTCACATCGATAAACCTTTTCAGAATATTTTCTTCCTAAATTATCCCACAGTTTCTCCGCCAGGGGGTGTAGATGTATATCTTATTTTTGTCAATATCTCTACTTCTAGGTGTCCGATTTGAAAAATTCCTTCTTTGTTGGATAGTGTTTTCCGTGTGACATGTTTTTCATAAAATTTCAAAATTTTCAAATAATTCATAGACTTTCCGCTAGGGGGCGTAAAGGTAAATTGCGTTTCGCCCTATATATCTGCTTCTAAATCTCTGATTTGAAAAATTCTTTCTGCACCGGATACAGCTCCTGATGGGAAATTGTTTGCACATAATTTCTAATTTTTGTAAAAAAAAATGATTTGGCCACCACAGGGCCGTACATCTTAATTTCCGCTTGTGATGTATTTGCAGCAAAATATGAGCTTCTAAATTCTCGATTGAAAAAAACGTCGTTTGTAGACCGATACTACTCGTGTCGATAAACCTTTTAGAAACATTTTCTTCTTAAAATAGTGCATGGTTTCGGCGCCAGGGGGCGTGGACGTATATCTTATTTTTGTCAATATCTCGATTTCTAGGAGTCTGATTTAAAAAATTCCTTCTTTGTTGGATAGTGTTTCTAGTGTGACATGTTTTTCCTATAAATTCAAAATTTTCAAGTAATTCATAGACTTTCCGCTTGGGGGCGTAAAGATAAATTGCATTTCCCGCTATTTTTCTGCTTCTAAATCTCCGATTTGAAAAATTCTTTCTGCACCGGATACAGCTCCTGATGGGAAATCCTTTGCATATAATTTCTAATTTTTGTAAAAAAATGGCATGGCCACCAGGTGGCGCAAGTCTTAATTTCCACTTCTGATGTATTTGCAGCAAAATATGAGCTTCTAAAATCTTGACTGAAAAAAAGTCTTTTGTTGACCGATGCTACTTACGTCGACAAATCTTTTAGGAACACCTTCTTCTTGAAGTAATGCATGGTTTCTACGCCAGGGGGCATAGATGTATATCTTATTTTTGTCAATATCTCTACTTCTAAAAGTCCAATTTGAAAAATTCCTTCTTTGTTGGATAGTGTTTCCGATGCGAAATGTTTTTCTTATAAATTCAAAATGTTCACGTAAATCATTTAAGACTTTCCGCTAGGGCGCATAAAGGTAAATTGTGTTTTCTGCTCCTAAAACTCTGATTTGAAAAATTATTCCTGTATCGCATACAAGACCTGATGGAAAATATTTTTCACATAATTTCTAATGTTTTGTAAAGAATGGTTTGGCCACCAGGGGTCATAAGTGTTAATTTCTGCTTCTGATGTATTTGTAGCAAAATCTGGGCTCCTGAAAACTCGACTAAATTTTTTTCTTGGACCGATACCGCTCATACAGATAAACATTTTGAGAATACTTTCTTCCCAAAATAATGCATGGTTTTCCCACCAGGGGACGTAAAGTCACATCTTATTTTTGTCGATAACTCTGTTTCTAAGAGTTCGTAGGCTCAAGATTCCGTTTACATCAATATCTGAGGGATTAAAGTCCCGACTGAAAAACTTCTTTCTTCTGTCAGATACTATTGTTTTCCATACCGGTTCCAATTCCTTTGAATAGCTTTGATAAATTTAATTTGCGTCAGAACGGATTTAAAAGACGTGCTTATTACACCCGAAAATTCGGTGTCATCTTTTTTTTTTGTTATTTTCTGGCATCATTAGTAATCGGGAGCAGAGAAAGTCACCGTGTGAGGTAGACTTTGAAGTGTGTGTGAGATAGTGTGGGTGACAAAGCAAAGTATGAACCTCGATTGGGTCATAAACAAAAAATAAATCAATAAAGGACAAAATATTCCTCATAATACATGGGAATCGATTTCCCATGTATTCATCATCATCATCATCATTGTCAACCATTATCAATCCACTGCTGGACGAAGGTCTCCCCAAGTTTCCTCCACAACGGTCTGTCTTGTGCCAGTTTTCTTCCTACATTGATTTATCTGTGGTACTGGTGAATTCTGATCTACATCCGTTTCTGAATGGGAGATGGGTCTAAACAGTATGAGGAAGCAACCATGTTTCGACTAGTGAAGATCTCAGGATATTCAGATTCCTAAGCTACGTTTGCTTAGTCTAAGTTGCTTGGAACTCCACTGTCCTGGGTGGTGTAACGGTTAGCATACTCGAATGGAAATTGGGTGATGCGGGTTAGATTCCTGCTCCAGGGCGATGAAATTTTCAAGTTTTCTAAGAGAGTTGCATGACTGACCAGTAATGTGGTACAAACAAATTTAGAATTTATATTCTGTTTGCTTTGAATATTCAAACAAAAACTAGTAACAAATTTCCAGGCTAAAACTTTTTCTATTAAATAATGCATTTGAATAGAAAGGATCAAACTTCATTTTGAAAGATTTTATCCAGACATGAGATTTAAAAGGCATGAAGTTGGTTCCCTTGAAAAGTGGGTGATTGAACACCATGAAAACAGTGCTGATATTTCAGTTCTTGTTGCAATTTGTGATTTAAAAATTTAGAACAATTTTTTAATGGAAATTTTTAAAAAGCCTTGCAATGCCTGGAAGAGGCAGCACCACAAATTTATAGTGTTTGTGTGTGCCAGTGCCCTCCACAAAGTTTCTCTCTCTCTCTTTTTTTAAGGACGGAACAACCGCATCCCTTAAAATGAGCTTCTAGATAAGCTACTGACAAGAGCACAGTGTCTGGTGGCACATCAGGCTGATCGGCCTGATACTTTTTAGACAAACATGTTTCTTTCTTTAGAAAAACTTTCCAAATGTCTCTGTACACTACTACTCTTTTCCAATCATTGTAAAATTCTCAAAAACCTTTTTTGAGCACATACATATACAGATGTATACACAATGATGCTTCCAAATATGTATGTAATAAAATAATGGTAAAACAAAAAATAAAATGCAAAACAAAAATAAAACAATCATTATGCATATATATATACACAATGATGCTTCCAAATATGCACGTAATAAAATGATGAAACAAAAACTACATTATTTTCTTATTCTACATACATACATATCACTAAGCTGTTCTCTGAGATTCAGATGTTAGCTCCCCAAAGAAATACAAACCACCAGAAAAATTTTTAACTGATTATTTACTTACTGTTGCCATATCAAACTTCTTCATTTACAGTGATCTTGACACACAACTCAGGCTTCATTAACATCCATCACATGATGTACACAAGACCTTCTATACTTCATACTCATAATCTTTTTCTCATGTAGACACTCCTGAATGTGATCCTCCCATGACTTCATTGGCCTTCCTCTGCCTTTCCTTCCTGCCACTTGGGCTGATAATTTTTTCTCAGTAAGCATCTCATCACTCATTCTTTAAACATGGCCAAACCACCTAAGAATATTAATCTTCACCTGACTAACATTTTGCCCCACATTACACAACTGCAGCACATCTTCATTCCTCACACAATCAGTGAGTGTCTTGCCACAAACTCCCCATAAATAACGCATCTCTCCACCACACAAACAACTCCTATGTCTCTTCTGCAATACCCACGCTTCACTGCCATACATTAGGGTAGGAACAATTACACTTTCATACACAGCCATGCAGGACTCCCTTAAGAACCCAACATTCCTGTGAAAACCTCCGAAAGCAGCTATGACTTTCAATGAAAAATTCACTCACCTACGAATTTCACCATCTAATTTGTTTTCTCTGTCAAACATGCTTCCTAAATACACACATTCATTCACCTGGTCAATCACTGTGCCATTTAGACTTATCTTGCATTCAATATTAACAGTTCCTCACTCAAAAACTATAACTTTTTGTTTTTCCCTCATTTATACTAAGTTTGAACTTCATACAAACTTCGTACATCCGGGACAACATACTCTGCAACTCACTTTTGCTCTCTGCCAACAGAATTGTGTCATTAGCACATGGTGGGCAATCTTAGTGAGAGAAGAGTTTGCCTTTATGGGCAAACTCTTCAGAGTTTACCCATGGAGGCAAACTCTTCGCCCACCTTGTGATAATGACACAGTCCTGGTGCTGATGACCACGCGCACCATGTGCTGATGACACAGTCTTGTTGGCAGAGAGAGAGAGAGAGAGAGAGAGAGAGAGAGAGAGAGACACACACATCACCCACCATGTGCTGATGACACAGTCCTGTTGGCAGAGAGAAAGACTTCATGGGTAAATTGGGCAACAATGGCACACGTGACAGCAACAAGGACCTCTGTGATTCTTGGAAACTGATACAATTTGAAGCTTCAGCATAAATTAGTGTTGAGGTACCAGCTAGTTCTGTGTGACATTGGTCAAAAGACACCAAATCACTGGGTTTTGTTCCAGAACCCTTAGGTGGAATGACCAACTGAAACCGTCAGCTGTGAGCCAATCCCCCACACTGGTGTACTTTCCTGATTGAAAAGACAAAATGCAATTGTTTTATTCTAGGTGCAACAAAATTTAAGTGAATTCACTTCTGCATTACTGATGCACTGACATATAGTTTTTACAAAAAACGGAAGTTCAGTAAGTGAAGAGAAATATTTCTACACTTTCTATGTAGGAAAAATATGTTTTGAAACATAGCAACTCAATGTGATGCCTGATACCTGACATATTTAAAATCAATAAGTCCACCTCAGCTAAACAAACAAATAAAAAACACTAAAGACCAAGCCAAAAGTTTGCAAACAATTTACTGAATTTTGCAGTGCTTAAAACACACTTCCGCAATTTAATTTATTATTGGTATCTCAGATGCTATTAACTCAACTAACATTTTTTCTACAAAACAACAAAAACTATGATTAGAAATTTTAAATTACAAATAAAAAATTCTGTGAGTCAGTAGTTCAAAAACTAAACACAATATTCAAAGTAGTTCTTAACTAAACAGAATGACTGCAGCAACCATAATTCATCATACAATTCTATTTGAATGTAAATATATTATATTCAACTAGCAATAAATACATAAATAAACAAATAAAAAATCACGCAAGGAACTAAGCCATCTGTATCGTATAAAGTTCTTCGGTAACCCTAAGGTTAAAAACATTAATGAAAACTCTGAATTACACTTTTGCATAAATTACAGGCAGTAATGGTATAAATTTTCACAATGAATAGAAAAAAAACCAAAAAAAAAAAAAACCACAAAAGATCCACAACTGAACTTTTATGTTTAATGTGGAATGAAGACACCAAGATCAGCACACGAAATCTCATTTTATACCTCCTTAGAAGGGAATGTACATGCATTCAGTCTATTAGTGCAACTTGGTTGCTCTTTGACTAATGGCATTAACATACAGAAAACTTCCTTCAAGTTCCTGTACGTAACATTTGATAAAATAGTTCTGATCCTTCATGAGAGATGAGAGATGAATGAAGAAACTGTGTTAGATAAAACAGACAGGTACTGACATAGTATTGTTGACAGCTTCATTGCCTACAGTTTCCTTGACTTGTTATCTAGCAACTAGTAACCTAAAATCTTACACCCTGTGGAATCTGGGTTGAAGTTGAAACTGACAAATTGACACGTATTTTTCTGCCCTTCACTTCAGTCTGTCTTTCCTATCTAGCACCCTGGCCCAAATCTCCTAGCTTCCTACTTCTAACGGCTGTTTAAGATCTAGTGTTACACACTCCCTCCAACATCATTCACTCACTGTTCAGTTTTAATCGACTTTTACAGAAAATGTAATTTCGCTGAAAAAAACTAGGACTTTTTAACTTCTCTAAGGTATTCAATAAAAGCAACAATAGCCAGCTGCTTGAAAAATTACATTATTATCATAAGTGCA
The DNA here is from genome assembly GCA_039090855.1 of Macrothele yani. Lineage (NCBI taxonomy): Eukaryota > Metazoa > Arthropoda > Arachnida > Araneae > Macrothelidae > Macrothele > Macrothele yani. Next base: position 48,713,257 of record CM076990.1, read on the forward strand.
TCATACAAATTATTTTACAGTTTATAGAGAAAAAGTATCTGCCAACTAAGCAAAAACTTGACTCAATTAAAAAAATTAGGCACAATAGTAAAAAAATTCAGGAGGTGGCTTTAAACAGAGAAAAATCAGTAGATTGCCAAAATCTATCAGTAGATAGGAGTCAAAATCAGTAGATATACTGATAACTCAGCAGAATGGTAACACTGCACACGGGTCTAGAAGATTTTGTCCAATTAAGTGGCTTCCCCAATTACACAAAGCTTTATTCCACAGAGCTAATTTGGGATGTTCTTCAAGAACTGCCCCAAATAAAAGGATGCCCCAGTTAACTGATTGCCTAATTAACTGGAAAATCTGCTGTATATATACATACATATATTCTGTTACGTATGTCCCCATATGTAACAGAATGTGTGAAGGAACGAAGAATATGTTGGAAAAATGATATACAGAATATGTGAAGAAACAGGTATATGTTGGAATGCCTGAAGGAACAAAGTGAAATGGAACAAAGTATATGTTCCATTTCATTTTGCTGTTTAAGTACTTCACAAATCATGAGGACAGGGTTTTGCTCTGTATTAATGCACACTGCACCACTAATGCACAAGAATCAAGTGCATACAAATTCATATATTAAATGCAATAAAGACAATACAAATAATGTTAATGAACAATCATATTCCGTTAACAAATAAGCAAAAACCTTATAATCATGTGTAATTACAGTATATGAGTAATGAGATATAATAATAAATAATGAAAAAGGGGGGGGGTGTCAGTACTTACCGATGCACAAAAACTATAACCAGAATTTGTTTTTTTGTAGATTTATTACCCTGCTACCAATCAGCATTAATTAAAGGCTGAGTCTACTGCTGAATGCTACTAATTTAATGATACTAATTTAGGCAAAAGATTAGTGACTAGCATGATAGTGTTTTGCACAGGAAGAAAACTGGGATTACTGTATGCCAAGGACCAACTCTATATGGGAATGAATCTGTATTTATTAATTTTTCATGGATGTCCACAGAAAAGTAATCAATGGGACAAGTAGATGACTAAGATTGAACCTGTTTTTAAAACATCAGACATACCTTTCAAGTGAGTACAAAACAGATTGAATTACCAATATTGTTAATACAGGATAAAAAACATGACAGATGTTAAATTACCAGTAATTATATTGAGTACTCCAGTTTCTAACATTTTGTGTTTGTTGATTCTCCAGTATCTCATATGCACTGGTTTAGTTACCAATGAGCATTTTTACCTGACACTGAGCAGATAATGAGACTGACTGAACACTTTCACTGTGGTTTTTGAAATAAAATTAAGATCACCTCCAAAGAATAGCCTATCAAAACAAAAACATTCTTTTAACTGAAAAGTTCTGTTTTACCACTTTCTTCTGTCTAGTTAACATGCTTATTTTATTCTGCCACTATCATTATTAACAGCATCCTGATATTAAAAATTGTAAGTTTTCATAGAATTGAAAAGGAAAAGTCAAACAAATTGGCATAGAGTTGGTTGTTTATACTTTCATAAAATATACAAAAAGTTATGTGTGGCACTTGAATACGAAATGATGACCCTTATTAATTATACCCCCTCCCCTATCAATTTTACTAATAAAATCAACATGGGAAAAGGAGTAAAAAAATAGTTAACAAATACCATGATGTGGAAAATAATGAGCAGATGATTAAGTGATGCGTAGTATATTCACACACAGAAAGCCACTTGGGTAGGTTTGCCAAAACACTAACAATTACACGTGAAAAGACCCTGATTATGCTACCAGTAAGAACTGTATTTGTGAAAGAGCATGAAGAGATTATCATATCAAACACAAGAGAACTGATTTTATTACAACAAAATGTATCTCTTTAAATGCTGTTTTGGGAGAATACAAGATAAATTAACTAACATAGGATTTTCTTTAGTGATTGGCAACAAAACAATACATATGGATTTCAGTTTTTTTTAAATTTTCGGAGAAGAGTACTTCTGAAATGATGACGCAAAGGGAACTTATTATTTTTATGCACAATGATGCTCTAAAGATAAAGAACAAAAGGCTTTCCAAACAAAAATTTAGGTAGAACACTGAATGTGTGACCAGTGATGCGGACAAAAGATACAATATCAGTAGCAATAAATACAAATCTGTACTACAAAGCCTAAAATGGAAATCATTCTCTGTCTTATGAGATAGAGGTGCTACAATTTTAGAATGTGTATCTGTTGAGTTGCTGTGCTGTTTCTGTGCATTTTAGTAATTTATGTACTTTTATGTTAATAGAGCATAGCTAATGTTTGAGTGAGAGAATGACAAAAGGCTGCCACACCCAGGCTGACACTGCAAGGTCACTGAATACAAACATATATGGCATGCACAGGCTGTGCAGGTAATACCAAAATAGTAAATATGTCTAAACATAACCAGCAAGGGTCAGACATACATATGGTGCACAATAGATCTGGCAATGTGGGTAGCATGATGTCAGCAGAACAGTACAAAAATGTCTGCTTCCTTGGAAGAATAGATAAACAAAGAACAGTGTTCTATCATCTGTTTCCTGCTCAGTAAGGGCATAAAGCCCATCAAATAATTTGCCACATTGAGCTGCAGAGTGGTAATGAATTCTAATTACTCAGCAGGGGTAGAAGTAGAGCAGCAAGCTAAATAGTGGTATACCTAGTGTAGTACTGACCAAGCCAGGTTGACAAGAGTTAAAAATACAGCAGGCAATATCACAGTCTATACGAGTCATCAGAGAAAAACATCACATTATGGTTAGGGCAGTAATTTCATCGCGGGAAAAAAAAGGCAAAAAAATTTGTGGGGTAAATTATGAAATTTTGCAAAAAATTTGTGGCCAATAATATACACTAACATTTAAAAAAAAAAAAAAAAAGCCAACCAAGTTACGAAACAGTAATACAAATGACTAGTAGGTAACTAAATAAGCACTATAGCTTTAAGTTTTTAGAATTGATACCTACATTTATAAACCATTGAAATTCTGGCAATGTTATCAGCGCTGTTACACGAAATCAAGATTTCCATTTAAGTGGACGGCATTTTGATACATTATATTCTATATACACAGATTTTCTTCTTTAATGCTGTGTCTGTTGTCCTGTAACATGTTTTTAAATTTAGAAAAGGATCGTTCAGATCGACACTGTTTGTGTCGTACTGACAGACAATGGATGACGACCTTATGTAGTTAAGGAAAACAACCTTTTTTCGTATTCCAGAAGTCTAGCAAACCTTCGCTGACACAAAATTCTTTTACACTCACTTTATATGAACGAAATCCACATTTTAGTTGGGCCTCATCTTCGAACATAGGAATGTGGCTGAAAACAAACAAATTTTCTTCGTCGTCTAAAACAGGGATCATAGCGTACTTCTGGAAAATTTTAGGTAGGAATTTTAGGAATTTTAGAAAAATTTTAGGAAAATTTTAGGAGTGTATTTCAATAAAAACTAGATGTATATTTGTATACATCTAGTAAAACAACTTTGTATACATTGTAAAGAGTTTGCTTCACACCCTTCAACCATATATACTGATAGACTGCGCATGACATCAAAATTTCTGGCTCCAACATAAAATCACATGACAACAGTCAAAAAGATGGGCTACACCTGCTGTGCTTATGGTTGCTCTGAGCGATATAGTAAAGAAAGTTCTATGATTTTTCATGGGTAAGAAACGAATTAAATACGTAAGTCAATAAAGTTCAATTACTTAACCAGAAACTTGCAGCTATTGATATAAAAATATAGTAACTTAAGAAAAAAAAATGGAATGCATGTTCCAAATTCTTCGCAAATGTTCATCACATTATAAATCACAAAATGTAAACAACCCGATCATGCATGTATATAGCTCATAAGTAAACTTACCTGAAGAGTTTTCATTATATATGAGGCGCATTCACATAATACACCGAAAACACTGAAGTTCTGCAGCGTAAATTAGTAATCATAACAGCATTTTTACACGAAATTTGGAGTCTGATGATGACGTGCCCAATGTTTGAGCCATGGCGGCTTTGATGCAGCTATTGCCAATGTGCAGTCCATTAGTATATATGATATGGTCGAAGTTAACACCCAAATTTTTTGCATAACGTCTAATGTCTAAAGTTTAAGTATGATTTACTTCTAATGTTCAGTTCTTATCTTTTCACGTGTTATTATCATATTCAAGTATATTTAACACATTCAAGTTTCACTTTGAACATTAATATGCTGTTGAACCAGAAGCAATTCACAATTTTCACAGTAAAGTTTTCAGATTTCACATTAATGCATATCAGTAGCAAATTCGTCAAAATCTATATTTAAGCTTGTCAAAAAAATTTTAAATGCATTACTAACAACATGCAGGTTGCAAAAACCTAGTTCCAAAGATTTCTGGCCTGTTTCTTGTTTTACAACTTCATTGAATTTGCGTAAAAAGCACTTATTTACATTTGGGCTGTCCATGGATACACAAATAATTCTGTTCAACGAAATATTGAAGGATGATAACACATCAAGAATTTCTTTTAGCAAAATATCTGCTGTTGCATGACCCAGAAAAACGCTTGTTAGGTATCGGCAAGAAACTGAATTTATTTCTGAAGACCAGTACCTGAGATACACATCCAACTGCCGTTTCACTTGTGTATTTGTAGTTTCATCAAATGCTATAGTAACCTTTCCTGGGCTACTAGATGCAATGTCTTTTTTCAAATCCTCTTCAAAATATTTTGACAATCCATGTGATATCACATAAGCAACTTTTTTTCTTTAAGTTGCATTTTGGCTGCAATAGCAGAATCAGGAAACATTTCGTTGAAAAGTTCAACTGTTTCAGTGCATGAAACAAAAGACATATTGTCCTTAGCAACTTTCATGGCCCATAATGCTTCGGCTTTAGCCAACTGTAAATCATGACTCAGTACTTCACTAATATTTGTTTTGGCTGAAGATCCCGTCCTCCAAAGGCTTTCAGGAAATTTCTGCAAATGTTTTTTTCCTTTATGATGCGCTTTTACTTGTGAAAAGCCACTATTAGAAATGTTGAAAATTTCTGAACACAATATACACTTAGCAGAAAATATTGTTTCAGTTGCAGAACACCATTCTTTCAACTTCACTCCGTCCAATTCTTTGGCGAGCCACGCATCTTGAAATTTCGTTTTGGATTTAGGCATCTTAAACACTTGTATTACTAACCAGAAAATGAAAGGGAAGTACAAAAACACGTTCCAATATTGCAAAACCAGACAACTTCCCGAAATTCGGCTGCGAGGATGTCAGAAGATATGAAAAAAAAAAAAAAAAAAAGCAGGTCACCACTAGAGAACTGAACCTGCACACAGCACAGAGAACACCATAAAAGACGTAAAACCAGAAACTATCATACGCATCTCACGCAAGTTCAGTCAAAGCGAGTCGGAGCCGAGATATATTGCGCATCGAAGGTCGCTGTCGCCGACGCATGATCGAAGGTCAATGATCACGTGCTCTACTGCCTGCCAAGATAATACTCAGCTACCATCCCATCGTCATTATCGGAGGTTACGGAAGGAGACCACATGTTTCCTCTTTGCTTCCACCCACCTGCGGTTTACAATAACAAAACATCAGCAGAAAGAGGAGGTTCCACAAGGCATGTACAAAAATAAAGTACGATCTTCTGCGTGCCACGGAGTTCGTCTGCAAAGCGCAAACCAGGGGTGAAAATGACCCCTCTCCTTTTCCCTTAGATCTCTTGTTACTCTCGAAAACTGCTCAAAGGCAAAAAAATGGAACGCCCGCCCCCGAAGCAAGTGCATCTCGATGGCGTCATTTTTCCCTCCTTCAGCAGCACAGCATATAGGCTGTGTTTCTACAATAACAGGTCTTTTTACCTTACCGTAATGGTAAATTTATTGGCGTTAATAACGGTTGTGTTTTTAATAAAAATAAGCTTACGAAAATTTTAGGATGAATAGCAAATTTTAGGTCTAATTTTAGGAATTTAAGGAGGGTCACAAAATATTAGGAATTTTAGGAATTTTAGGAGGAATGCGATCCCTGCTAAAAGGTCCAAGGACTTAAATTGATCAGGATCAAACACCCTACATGCTTTGAAGAAATTTGCAGCTGGTTGACAAAATCAATGCCTTTTATCTTAAAAAAAATGCTTAATTTTTTCATAAAAAGTGGATAGAGCTCTTTTTGCAGCCACATGATCGCAGTCTTGACTCTTGCTAAGAAGACTGTTGGTGATGTCCAACATTTCATTATATATTTTGTGCGTTGAAATTCGCTGTTTTCCAAATAAAGTGAGCTGTCTGGAAATATATGGAGCATGAACCCCAACCTGCTTCAGATTTTCTTTTAAATCCCTATCTTGACAATACTCAATGATTTTATCCATAACACAATTGCTACTGTTGTCTTTTCCTTTTTCAAAAAACTCTGCGTGGTCTTCTAAACGTTTGCAGTGAAAAAGCATGGCCTCAAACCAACTATTCCACCTAGTTTGCACAGGTACTGTTGGAAAGCATGGTATTTTGCCCCTTCTCTTGCAAAAACAGTCGAAAATGTCCTTTACGGGAGTGACAAGCTGTGAAGGCACGTTTAGCAGGAACTACTAAAGAGTTAACATTTTCAAATTCATTCTGCCAAATTTTGCCCAAAAGATTTAAAAGAAGCGCATTGCAGGTGATGTAAATACCATTAAAAAATATTACTTTCAGGCTCTTTCCCCACGCTTCGGACATGTAAGATGCATTGTCTGTCACAAAAGCGGTTATATTAGCAAAAGCTATTTCATACTTATTAACGCAGTGAAGTATTGCCTCGCTGACTGCTTTAAAATTTACGGATTCCAAAGTGATGCACTCAAGGAAGATTGCATTCAAAGAGGTTTCATCATTGCAGCTTTCAACATTCGGTTAAGCTGACGGAACAGCAAGAATATTCAAAATGTATCTATCTGCTGAACCAGTTGTTTCGTCTGCTACGATGCTTACACCGGATACTGATTTTAAAAAATCTTTCACTTACTGCTTGTGAATATCATATATTTTCGGCAAATAACATTTCCGCATCCAATTTGCATTAGGAATAACACCAATATCTTTCAACGAATTTTCCAAGTAATTTTTTTATGTAGGTCTATCCAGTTTGTGAAGTGGGACTTTACCTTCACAAAAGGCACCAGTCAATTCTAAAAATCGATTGAGCGATGCTGTTCTTGTGCAGTTCTTTTCTCAATTGATTCCTCAACACATTTCTGTGTTATTTTCGGTTGACTGTTCAGACACACCTTTTTTTTATGCAGCTTGCTTGCTTTAACCCTTTAAGTGGCCGACCTAGTAGCTGAACTAAATAGTTCCCAAAATATTCTGCATCCCAAAACAGAATTTTTAACATAGCGGCCAGGTTTGATGAAAGCTAGAGTAAAGCAATTTCTTTGGTCCTCTCATCTCAACAGTGCTGACCATAAACCCATCAAGAGTCACATGGCCATCATACCAATAGGAAGAATGACCTTATTCAAAAAGTCACTTCTACTGCTTTATTTTCTGGAGAGAAAGTCCCTTCTAGTCTTTTATTCTCTGTTCCAAGACCCAAAGCATGATAGGGAATGGCAGTATCCCTGATATGGATATCATGCTACTCGGGAGAAACGACATACTCTAATATGTTCTCTTTCCTTTCTTAGGTTCTTTGCCATTATTACCGGTCTTTTTGCATGTACTCAGTTAAGAAGGATTAGCGTCAATTATCCCCCTAAATGACCACTTTGAATAACAAAGCTAAGTATTCCCTCACAGTGTCTTCTGATGGTAGGTTCACTCGTTCCTGCCGCATTCGGCCTACTTCTTAGACAGCAAATATATTTGTTCCAGCTGATTTTAATCTGTTTTGGTAACCCCGAGTTAATTCGTTCCTGCCGGTTAAAGGGTTAATAGAAATATTCGACGTTGCAAGCGTGACTACTACTTTAGCATATTCTCACAAAACTTTCCCAAATTAACATGGAAACACTTAAATTCACCAATGGGTACACAAAATCATACAACACCACCAGTGCAGTGCCTCATTGATGCCAACGGCAATAAACTTACAGATATAAATGACATTACAAATGAACTCAACAAATCTTTCACCTTATTTTCACTCACACTAAAGAACAACTTGCCTATCCAAAATATTCAGTTTACAGACTACCTAAGAAACTCACATAGATCTAATAATTTCCATCTTACTGAAATTTCTGAAACCGAGATATCTTAACCAAATAAATACCAATTCCGATTCTGGATATGATGACCTTCAACCATCTATTGTTAGAAATGTTGCTAATCTAATCACGGACCCCTTACTACTTATATTTAAAGATATATTCTTATCTGGTAAATTTCCCGACCTCCTTAAAATAACAAAAATTATTCCAAAATATAAATCCGGATAAAAAAATGAGGCAAACAACTACTGTCCGATAGCAAACTTGTCAATTTTTGCTAAAATCTTAGAAAGATTAATCTACAATAGACTAATATCTTTCATTCACAAATTCAATATTATTCACCCAAATCAACATGGATTTCAAGCTGGTAAATCGACAGAATCAGCTCTGTTATACCAACAGCAAACAGTCCAAAATAATTTTGAATTAAACCTAAATACTATTGCTCAATTCCTGGATCTTTCTAAAACATTTGATACCCTAAACCATAGTATACTACAATATAAACTTCATACTACAGGAATTAGAAATAATGCACATTCGTTACTTAAAAGTTATCTCTCAGGTAGACAACAATACACACAAATTGACCAATATCAATCCTCTCTTCAGCTTATGCCATCCAGTGTACAACAGGGTTCCATCCTGGGTCTACTACTATTCAACATATACATTAATGATATCTTCACTTCAATTACAAACATTGATTTTCTCTTATATGCCAATGATATCACTATTCTTACCTTGTTTAATGCTACTAATAATAACAATATGAATGTCAACACTAAACTTAATAACATTTCTAAATGGCTGATCTCCAACGAACTAATAATTAATACTATCAAAACTAGATCCCTCGTATTCTCTAAACAAAAGACTCCTCGACCACTCTTCCCCATGCTATCCATAAATGGTACAACTATAAAAGAGGTTAGCTCCCTATCATATCAAGGGGTTACATTGCATAATGACCTCTGATGGAACAAACATATAGATAACCTGTTACTAAAACTCACTAATAACATTGGCATCATCAGCTCGGTACTCACTAACCTTTCCTTCAAATCACTAATTCAATTATATTATACTATGTTTCAGACACATGTCAACTACGCAATCTTATCTTGGGGACAAATGACCAAACATAATTTTACTAAACTTCAAATCCTTCAAAACAAATTTATTAGACTAATTGTTCTAAAATCCAACTCATATACTCAACTCTCATTATACAATAATGCAAGAGTTTTCCCTAACAAATTTAACATTCTTACAATTAACCAATTTTACTACTTTAACATAGGAAAAATTATGTTTAGGCATATTAAAAACAACTTGCATACTAATATCATACAAATTGTAACAAAGATGCACTCACATGACACACGCACAAAATCGCACATCCGACCAATTCATCCAAAGACAGAAACCATGAAACAAACTCTAAACTAAATTGGCCCTTCTTACTGGAACTCACTGCAGATGGAATTAACATCATTAGATAATATCAACCATTAAAAAAAAAAAAAAAAAAAAAAAAAAAACATAATGAACTGCAGCCACTAGATCACCTATAGTAGAGAATGACTACTATGTATATACATTAATACTAATCTTTTGTCATTGATATATATTGCAATAATGCTTTCTTTTCTCCTGTTTGCCACTGTATTTGGTTATACTATGTCAAGTTTATCAACTATTTTTTTAACCACCTTGTAATTCATGCTCACGGAGCATGGGACTCTGTCAGGCCTTTTCGGCCTTTTTCCCATGCTCCCTTGTTGTGCTTATTTCCATTCACTTGTAATACTATCACTCCTGCACAGCAAAATAAATGAATTGGATTGAACTGCAAATGCTTTTCACAACTGTCCTTTCTTGAAAAATCCACTGGCATGTTGCAACACAAACAGAACAATAGATTTTTGTTCACATGAAACGTTCCCTTGCTGTACTGCTTGCATCTTTCAGATGCACTCATTTTACTCACGTGACTAATTCTCAAAATTAAAAAACAATATCTAGAAACTTCATAAACTACTCACATGAAAGTACAAATTTTCTAAGCTAACTGTCTGCGAAACATTCTTTTCTGTGAGCTGCTTTCCCAGCTAAAATTAGTAACACAACTGACAACATCCGGTTTACCGTTTACTAGTCCGGCAAGTCGCAAAGGTCATTCAACAGTAGCGGGGGAAAATCCCAAAAGACGACGTGTGCATTCTTCAGCAGAGTGCGTGTGACCTTGAATTACCCGTCAAGCTTGTTCGAAAAGAGCATCTTCATAACAAACAATCTTGAGAGGCAATTAAAGGTTTAAAGCTCTGGTTTGGACTTTCGAGTAGGATTACTTTGCGGCATATTTTTCGTCGAAATTGTAACGAAGGGAGTATTAAAATCATTTAATTATGAAAAATATAGTAACCAAAAAAATTATAATAGAAATTAGGTAAAAAAGCTGAAATTCGCTGGTATATTTGATATTCGCAAAATTGCAGAAAAACCCATAAAATTTGTGGAAATTCGCGCCGCAACAAAATTACTGCCCTAATTATGGTGAATGAAGTGGTTGCCATGTTGAACTTCAATCATGGTTCAGCTTATCATATCATCCACGACATACTACAATTCCATACAGAGTCTGCAAGGTGGGTGCCAAGACAAATGGCTATAAAATAGGAAGACATTTTGGAATCTTTTTTTTCTTTTTTTTTTTTTGTCATTGACATGAAATGGAAAGTCTTTCAGCCAATCATACCACTTAATAAGGTGATTTTTTTATTTCTGGTCTTTTCATTCTAATGAAGAGACTCAAGAGGCATTGTGTGAGTGCCAGACAAATTTTTTCAAGGGGAATTCAAGCAATAGGCTTTCATTTATTTCTGATGGGAGGGGGGGGGGAACTACTTAGGGTAGGTGAAACATAAACATTTTCCTTAGAATTTGAGAACATGTTATTACCCTGTAAAACAATTAGGTTCCATCATTAGCACGGTGGTTCGAGGATAGACAAAAAAAAACCAAAAAAATCCTCCGAATTCCTGGCTGTGCTAAAAAAATTCCCACCTGGCTAGTGCACAAACGTCACAATCAATTACTACGAAATATGTAATTCACAAGAAAATCTTAGGGGTTGTCTTATGTTAGGTAACGTTAGGGGTTGTCTTATGTTAGGTAACGTTAGAGGTTGTCTTAAGTTATGTACTGTTCTTAAATTTCAGTTACCTTTCTATGGTGAGAAAAATACATTGAACATACTGATTGAAATGACCTGACCGCTGAGCAGGGAGCCCAGAAATATGTATTTTTCTCACCATAGAGAGGTAACTGAAATTTAAGAACAGTACATAACTTAAATATGTTGCCAGCTTTCAAAAACTCAAATCTTCTTCAGGATACTGACAGCCAATTTCTTATACACAGGAAAATGTTTCACCTACCCTAAGTAGTCCCATCAGGAATAATGAAAGCCTATTGCTTGAACTGATAATAATATAACCTAATTGTTTTACTTATAAAAGCTTTTAACTAACCAAAAAACCTGTAACATATTTTACCTCTTTGGCTGGGAGCAGGTGCCTCACGAAGCGACAACGTGTGAAATACTTTGCCAATATCAGGTAAATAATACCTTTGATATTATGTATATTTAATCAATTACTATTATGAATACTTACTCAGTGATGCCTGTAAGTCAAACTATGATTACTGATGAAGAATTCCTTATACCTCCTTATTCCCTCAGTTTCCTTTTTTTTTTTTTTTTTTACTTTTTTTTGTGAAAGATGTTACTTGAAAGTTAGTCTACAAAAAGCATACTTGAAAGTTAGTCTACAAAAAGCATAAAATTCTGCCAAAAAAACTACAGCCCATGAGTTTCTTTATTTTTAATCTGAATATGGATAGCAGAAAACTATCTTTCTTAAATTAGGGAATATTTTTTGCATTCACCAGCTCTTGAATCTATGTTAGGACATAGTCCATAAAAGCTCACCCTTTTAGGAGTTCCAAAGCCATGGAATTGATACACAGCAGAGCAAAAACTGTCAAGTTGCATGTTTTAGCCATGTACTTCATGGTTTAGGTTTAATATTTTTGAGCTGCTTGAACATACTGATTGAAATGACCTGACCGCTAAGCATGAAGCCCAGAAATATGTATTTTTCTCACCATAGAAAGGTAACTGAAATTCAAGAACAGTACATAACTTAAATATGTTGCCAGTTTTCAAAAACTCAAATCTTCTCCAGGATACTGACAGCCAATTTCTTATACTAATAAAAGTAAAAAAATTGCTCCAGGATACTGACAGCCAATTCCTTATACTAATAAAAGTAAAAAAAATACTCCAGGATACCGACAGCTAATTTCTTATACTAATAAAAGAAAAAAATGACAACTCTTCTGGAGTAGTACAATTCTAAAACAATCTGTATAAGAGAGCCATATACCTGCACTCAATGCTTACAATAAGATAGATACACACAAAAAATAGTATTAAAAAAAATCACAACACAATTCATACTTACTGACTTCTAACCTGACTTAAACAGAAGAATGATTCATACTTACTGACTTTCTTACTGACTTAAACAGAAGAATAATCATGTATTTTAAAATCAAATGGTGCTGAAGTACACACATTTTAAAGAAACAAATACCAGATACAGGATATATAGAGGTGTGGTACAACAAATAGTTTTGTCATAAATATCACATGAACCTGTGATGCATGCATTTTAGAAACACAACAATTACACATAAGATTTCTAGTGGTGTGCCAATCAAATGAATACAAAGAATAAATGCAATGTTATATAGTTGTTCGCTGGTAACCATGACACAACAAGCTGGCATAGTATGAAGTTCTGCGTAAACCAAAGATCTTACAGATCCCTTGAATTACGTAATCTCTCGTTATTTTAACCACATATTATGAACAATAATTTTTATAGAAACCTCACACATTGAAGTTCAGCATGGTTACCAGCGAACAAATTAAGTGTCATTCACTTCACTGAAAAACAAGAAATTATCTGCTGTTGACAACACCCAATGGTTCCACTCAGAAATAGGACAGTTTGCACAAAGACAAGGATGTTTTAGTGTTTTTTTACTACCTCATTCTCCCCACCACATGCTTCCCAATCATATATCTCCTGGACAAATGCTGCTCCCCCCTCCCCACCTCCTCTTTCCACCTTTTAATCACTTAATCTCTGTTTTCAGGAAATCTTGAAGTTCATTTTGCATCTAGAAACACCTTAACTACCATGTCAAAGGAACTTGAAAAACATTTAAAACAGTGATAGTAACAGTACAAAATAAGCAAAAATTGTTTTATATATCTGATGTAGCATGTAACAGGTAAAATTTTCAATTTTTGGCAGTCACTTTAATTTTTTCCTTCGTTAAATGTTTTGCAGATCTTGCTATTATTATTTTGTTGGCTATAGTTTTCAAATAAACTGAGTAAAAACATTTGATATGTGAACATTGTTATAACCAAGCATATAAGAAAAGGGATATTTTTGGCATATTACATTTTCAGGTTTTAATTAGTAAAACATAAGCTATTTATCAATTAATTGAAGGTAAAGTATTATTTACCTTCAATTAATTGATAAATTTACTAATTTCAACCTGAAATAATGTAATATACCAAAAATATCCATTTTCTTATCTGTCTGGTTATAACAATATTCACATATATCAAATGTTTTTGACTCTCCCTTCAACTTCTTACATATGGGTTCGGCTGCATTTCAACATGTTGGTTAATAGTTTTAGAGATACAAAAAGACAGTATGGCCAAAAACAGACTGGCACACATGCAACTATGACATCTGACTTAAAAAAAGTAGAAATGAACTCAGGGTAAAGGATGTTAATATCCTCAACAATCAATATGCCAGGGTTGTCTATATGCATATGGAGGTTCTGCTAGTAATAATTGTTTTCTAGACCTGCTAATATTAGCAATCAAACATTTTTCCTTTTGTATTTTTCCCCTAAAATAACGTAACAGTACTGGAATTTGTTTATTATCAGTCACTTTGTATGACACTTATCATACAGATGAATGAAACCAAGATTTATTTATAAACAACCTTTTTCTAACCTAGTGGAAATAAAAAAATGCTTGCAAATTCTTGAAAACTGCAAATTTGTAAAACAAAAATTATATTTATTAAATTATGCAATATTGATTAGACAAACTGAAATAATTACATATTATTTTTATATACTACACTAAATCAAAAAGAATGTAATAAGCACCGCAACAAGTACATACATTGTTACTTTCAAAAGAAAAGTTGAATAACCTCATACTTTCCAACAGTGTCCTTGTGCTCCATGCTAAAACAGGTGAGAATGACATATTATGCACTAATTCTTTACCTATATTTCAGGGCACTCAAATCAGGTATAATCTTCAGTCTTACACTGGATAATTTTTTCTTCCGAAGTTCTGCTTACACAAGTCACTCCTTAACCTGTGAAGCTGAAGCTGGCGCTGAAGAATAAAACCCTTCCCACACACATTACATTTGTGAGGCCGATCACTGGTGGGTCTGTGCGTTAGCATGTGAGTCTGTAAGTGAACTTTCTGAATGAACCGTTTCCCACAGACTGAACACTTATGAGGTCGTTCCCCTGTGTGCGTTGCCATATGCCGAGACAAATTTGTCAGCAAGTTTGTTGAATAAAAACACAGATGGCACTGGTGCTTATAAACCATGCTGGGAACATTGTGGACTTTCCAATGCAAAGAATATTCTTCCTTGGTGCTAAACATCAGCTGACATACACTGCACATATAGTTTCTATAATCTAAAAAGGGGGAAAAAACAGAAGTTATGCCTTCAGAAGCACAAAAAACCCAGAATTAAACCTTATCAGAATAATAAAACTTGCAACACGCTTCCTAAAACACATAAAAGCAAAATGTAAGGAAGAATTCAAAAACATGTTCCATGCAATATCTCATATTCAACTACAACAGAGATAAGCACATCAACCATTTATTAGATATATTCACACTGAATGTGAGAGCTTTTAGAATGTTAGGTTAAAATACAGCTTATACTTTAACAAATTACAGTGTAGTAAAACAGAGTATGTTAAAAACTACTATATAATTATCTCTCATTTTTTTTCCATTTTCATCAAGCAAGACATAAAAGTACAACCATTTTGGTAGTAATGGAAAACAGTAACAATGCAGGAAGATGGTAAGTAGTTTGTTGCAGAGATTCCCTGGATGAAGGGTTGAGGCCAAAAACAACAACCAAACTGTACCAGGTAAACATAACATCATCCACAACTGAATGCACCACAAGTGATAGATATGGGCATACATATCAAGATGAATACACATACCAAAAGTGATGCTAATTATCATAAAGTAAGGGTGGGTCTGCTTCTAATGGTCCGATTTGAAAAATTATTTTTTTATTGGATAGTTTTCAATGTGACATATTTTTCAAATAATTCACAGACTTTTTTGCTAGGGGGTGTAAAGGTAAATTGCATTTTCCCCGATATCTCCGCTTCTAAAACGCTGATTTCAAAAATTCTTTCTGCACCGGATACAGATCCTGATGGGAAATCCTTTACATATAATTTCTAATTTTGGTAAAAAAATTATTTGGCTACTAGGGGGTGTAAGTCTTAATTTTTGCTTTTAATGTATTTGCAGCAAAACCTGAGCTGCTAAAATCTCGACAGAAAAAAAAAAAAAAAATTCACTTGTGGACTGATACTCACGTCAACAAACGTTTTCGGAATATTTTCTTTTCAAAATAATGCATGGTTTCTACACCAGGGGCGTAGATGTATATCTTATTTTTGTCAATATCTCGACTTCTAGGAGTCCGATTTCAAAAATTCCTTCTTTGTTGGATAGTGTTTCCGATGCGAAATATTTTTCATATAAATTTAAAACTTTTAAGTAAGCCATAGCCTTTCCACTAGGGGGCACAAAGGTAAATTGCGTTTTCTGCGTTATTTTTGCTTCTAAAACTCCAATTTGAAAAATTCTTTCTGTATCACATACAGCTCCTGTTAGAAAATGTTTTTCATAAAATTTCTAATATTTGGTAAAGAATGGTTTGTTCACCAGGGAACATAAGTGTTAATTTCTGCTTCTGATGTATTTGCAGCAAAATCTAAGCTCCTGAAGACTCGAATAAATTTTTTTTTCTTGGACCGATACCACTTACAGCAAAAAACCTTTTCAGAATACTTTCTTCCTAAAATAATGCATGGTTTTCCCGCCAGGGGGCGTAGATACATATCGTATAATTGTCCACATCTCTACTTGTAAGAGTCCTATTTGAAAAATGCTTTCTTTGTTGGAGAGCGGTTCCGCTGCGAAATGTTTCTCATATAAATTCAAATTTTTCTTAACGCACAAGTCTGCAACCAGAGGGCGTAAGATCATGATTCCATTTACAGCAATATCTGCGGGATTAAAAACCTGACTGAAAACTTCTTTCCGTCAGATACTATTGTTTTCCATTGACTTTGAATAGCTTTGATAAATTTAATTTGCGTCAGAATGGATTTAAAAGACGCGCCCATTACACCTAAAAATTAGGTGTAATTTTTCTTGTTTTTTTTTATTGGAGGTTTAACTACCACCTTGAGCAACTCAGTGGGCTATAAGCAGTCACCCGTCCTTAATTTAGGGCCACTGGTTCCACGGCAGGGAAAGAGCCAGTGCCGTAAGACAAATACAACAACCATGCCACACCAGGGTCTTCTACTTAGCATGAAGTATAAACATTTTAAATCGATAGAGATATCACACATAGAAATTTTACTTTGCAATAACTGAAGAAACACCTCTATGAATTGGTTTTATAATTACGTCATAAATGGATCAATTTATAGTGATTTCTAAGAGCTATTAAAATAGTTATGTAATTCCTACACATGTACTTGCTGTTGAAGCCTTTGTTGTTGTTTATGTCAGGGTTTAATGATTCCCATGAGCATCTAAGACTATAAGGAATCATAAGTCCCTAACGTAGGGATACTGATCCCAGGTAAGAGACAAAACCAGTGACCAACCACCCATGCCTTATCTAGGACTTGAACCCTAACCTAGTATAATTTGCCAGATGCCTGCTCCTCTGACCACTCGGTTAGCTTTGGGGACTTGAAGAGCTATGCTTAGCAGGGATACTGTAATAGGCATGCAAGTCTCTTATTCCTTAAAAATTAAACTGATCAGAATTCCTCATAACCTCAACAAACCCAGAATCACTAAATCATCAAGCTAAGACTTATGCAGCCTACTACATCAAGGTTCGTACTCTTCCAAGCAAAATAAATTCAAGCACTTCTCAAGAACTTTTTAAACCCAAATGATCCTGTATGTGTACTGTAGGTCGGTCAACAGGTAGATATTTTAGTAAGTTCAGACCATTAATCTTAGCTGGGGCGGGCACACCTTCAATGACTTGCCTGCTACCCCTTGCCCTTAGTTGGTTTATTGTATTAACTTTGAATTGCCCCACAGCCTTGGCGTTTTTCAAAATCATTTTATTTTGTGGAATATTTTTGAAGGATACATTACTTTCCTATTCATCTGCTGGTATGATACTTATTGTTTGCTTTAACTTTTTTTTTTTTTTTTATGCATGACTTTGATACTTTCATGCATTTTTTGATTCAGCCAGGAGACGAAGGGTCCATGCATGAAGCACAAGCAATTCCTGCAAGTTTCACTCTCCAGAAAGAATGCATTTCTAACCCCTGTAAACAGAAGCCCATTACAATTTGTGAATATATCATTCCACTTATTTTGCTCTCCTGGCTGACGTTTTACTCTGTAGTGATGTCATAGCCAAGATACCAGCTGTCCACGAGCTCACCTGGGTTGAATGCAAGTTCTGCACTATTTAATCAGCTTGATGTCTTTATCAGAACTACACAGAAATCTTCTATACGACATTTTAGCACAAACAATCATTTTACACATGCTCTTTCATATCATTATTTAAACAAGTTAGTAAAATCATGCAAGGCATTGATTATGATACGCTTTCCAACATACCAGAAATCAGTACTCAAGTTATCACTCTTGGAATAAATCTCGGTCTTGTGCCTTGACCTTTGATCCCATTTCGATTATATTCAACAGAACCGGTTCGGTATACCTCCGAAATAACATGATAAAGTTTTGTCGCAATCGAAGCATTTTTATGTAAGTAATGATGCATAAGGGCTATGGAATAGATCCCGCTCCTGTGTCCTAACCTTTGACCCCATTTCGCCCATTCTCAATAGAATTCGTCCGCAGGCAGGCCCCTACAACATACTAACATTTCATCCAAATTGGAGCATTTTTACGTAAGTTATGACACATAATGGCGATGGAAGTGATTCCGTTCCTATGTCCTGACCTTTGACCCCATTTAGCCCATTTTCAATTGGGTTTGTCGCCAGGTGGTCCCCTACCACATACTAAAGTTTCATCGAAATCGAACATTTTTTACGTTAGTTATGACGCATAACAGCAGTGGAATGGATTCCGCTCCTTGTACTGACCTTTGACCCCATTTCATTCACTTTAAACAGGGTTCCTTCCCAGGTGATCCCCTACCAGATACTAAAATTTCATCGAAATCGAACGATTGTTACGCGAGTTATCGTGCGGACGGACATACGCACACAACGCGTGATGTAATGAGGCAGATGGGAATCGGGATCATCTGCTCGCAAAAGTGTGACGTCATAAAACTTTAATAGGATTCACACTCAACGCGCTACGTAATGAGACAGATGGCGTGACTGCGCGCCTACATTCTCAAACACGAAATTGTGACGTCATAAGATTTCTAAGCATTGGTAACATTAATGGAACGACGCCATGACATTAAAAACGTTATAATTCGGGGTGGTTATTTAACCCACTAAACGAATTCTCCTAAAGTCGAGATCAAGTTAAATCGATTTCTAGTACCAGAAAACTGTAGGTTAACGACTTTCATCAAAATTCTTAGAGCCGTTTTCAAAATAAAATGTACATACATACATACAAGAATTGCTACTTTAAGATGGACGTCAAGTAATTTTGCTTCCTATACTTCCAATGGAAAGACTTCTGTACACATTTTCTACACAATTAATGCGTTCCTAAGGATGAAAATTTGGACATCGATTAAAATAGCTTCATTTCATAACTTGGAATACTTAATATTTTCTAAACCATAACCGTAATTATGCAATCCAACATTTATTTGTCCACTGACGTCATCATAGCACAGGTCGCGCCATCTTTTTTCTGGTTTCAACACCACCAAAGGAAAAGTTACTGTTTTTTTAATATAATTATGCTTATGTTTTAGAAAATGTTAAGTATTCCAAGTTATAGTATGAAGTTATTTTAATCGATGTTCAAATTTCCTTCCTTGGGAACACACTAATTGTGAAGGAAATGTGTACAAAAGGTTTTCCATTGGAAATATAGGAAGCAAAATTACTTGACGTCCACCTTAATAGTGTTGAATAAGGGCGATGGAATGGATTCCGATCCTATGTCCTGACCTTTGACTCTATTTGTCCCATTTTCAATAGGGTTCCTCTCCAGGTGGTCCCCTACCTCATACTAAAATTTCATCGAAATCGAACCATTTCTATGCATCTTATGACGCATAAGGGCAATGGAATGCATCCCACTCGTATGTCTTGACCTTTCACTCCACTTCACCCACTTTCAATAGGGTTCGTCCTCAGGTGGTCCCTTACCACACACTAAAATTTCATTGAAATTGAACCTTATTTACGCAAGTTATGACGCATAAGGACAATTGAATGAATTCCGCTTTTATGTCGTGACCTTTGACCCCACTTCACCCATTTTCAATAGGGTTCTTCCCCAAGTAGTCCCCTACCACATACTAAAATTTCATAGAAATCGAACCATATTTACGAAAGTTATGACGCATAAGGACAATTGAATGAATTCCGCTCTTATGTCGTGACCTTTGACCCCACTTCACCCATTTTCAATAGGGTTCTTCCCCAAGTAGTCCTCTACCACATACTAAAATTTCATAGAAATCGAACCATATTTACGAAAGTTATGACGCATAAGGACAATTGAATGAATTCCGCTCTTATGTCGTGACCTTTGACCCCACTTCACCCATTTTCAATAGGGTTCGTTCCCAGGTGGTCCCCTACCACATACTAAAATTTCATCGAAATCGAACTATTTTTACGTGAGTTATCGTGCTGACAGACAGACGGAAAAAGCTGGAGCATATATGCTTCTTCAACCTACGGTTGGAATGGAAAGCGTAAAAAACAAAACAAAACAAAACAAAAATTCAAGTACTATTTGCAGAGTCTTGTACTTTTTCAAGTACTTTCAAGGACTTGAAATTGAACTTTTTGTTTTCCAGAAGTTTTCAAGGTTTTCAAGGAGTGTACGAACCATGTACATATGTGTACAACCAAGCTACTGAAAGCCAATCACTCTTCTTCATGCTATACCCAATACAGCCTCCTTGTGAGCATTTTTGAATCAACAATATTAAAATCTGAATTTGGTAAATATTAACTGCTTATAGCACCTTTTTTTATTACTAAATTAAAATTTTAGTACTTAAAGTACTGTAAAATTTTAGCACTTAAAGTAATTATTACTAAATTAAAATTTAGTACTTAAGTAAATGTTACACAGCAAAATTAATGGTGCAACGGTTTTAAAACACTTAGAAGAAAGTGAACTGCTAAACACTGTGTACCCCACTTTACATCATCTTCATCTGAGGCTCAATCATTTTGGTTGTCTTTAACTGATAACGTAAGAAGCTTTCAATGCATCTACATCTTCACATCACTAGTCAATTATATGATTCATAGTTGACACAGAATTGTCAATATACTAGAAATTACCAAAATACTTTATCAAATGATATTACAAAAATACTATTATCAAGTGAAAGCTATATTTAAATTTTTAAATGCAATGAAACTCAGTAGTTAGATAGAAATCACTTTTCTCTACAATTTTAGTGAGTCTTAGAAGCAACAAATTGTTGGATTGCATGACTGACTTAAATCAAAAGAGTTATAGGCTATTTCACACATTATGGTTTAAATCTGAGTTTGACTACTTTTGCACAAAACTGATGCATCAATGTCCTGTGCAGTTGATTATGTTGCTAGTTCCTTCATGCATTGCTCTTAGTGGTAGATATTGCTGCTTGAATTTGAGTGGGAATACCTTTGCACAACCTTGTATGCACTGTGATCAATTATGTGCTTAATTTTTTCATGTTTCTTCATGTATTGGCTTAGGGCAGAGAAAGCTGTTGTGTGACCTGGGTTCACGATCCCCCAGGAGCCTATAATTCAAGGCAATATCAGGTACAATGAAGCAACATTGTTCAATAACTTTACCAACAACCAAACTCAGCATAGCAACACTCCATCTGTCAATGAAAAAAGAGCATCAAGAAACTTGACACATAATCAACCAGAGGTTGATAATGCACACAAGATTATATAAAAGTACTCACAATTAAATTTAAACAATAACAGCATGCAGAATAGCTTACAAAGTTTTTGATTTTGGTTTCATAACTTAAGCACACATACATCAACAAATATTATTTCAATAAAACATAATTATGGAAAGAAGCCAGGGCTCTGCTTTCTTGAACTGGGGCAGGAAGGGGGGATTTGCCAAATGTTTATGTTTACAGGTAACATACTGTATTTATTCTATGACTTTAAAGCCCACTGAGGATCTCTCTACTATTATGAGCTATAAACATAAAAACTAGTCTTTTTCTTGCAAGCATACCTACATCTGGACAGAATCTTTCAGAGAATGTCTTTTTTGCTGCATTCCAAGCACATAATTTGAAAGCAGCAATTGTCATTCACGGGGATAATATTTATAGAACTGCCATCCACATGGAAAACCTTACCAGAAAATAAAATTGTACTGCTGTTGAGCAACAGTTAAACCCCTCACATCTGATTTCAGTTTGAGTATGCTGGTCATTACAATTACCAGTTAAAAAGGTCTTTTAATTTGATTTTCAGCAGCCTGTATTGGCGAAAGAAAACATGGTTAGATAGCTGCCACCTTCAGACCTGATATCATATCAGAAACAATTAATCTGATCTGATCAACATAAAATGGAAATTAATTAATAAAAAATTTTTCTCATGCAACAGGGAATTACTTAAGGCACAGAAATGCTCTTATTACGTATCCATGTGGATTATGATGGTATAATAAGTTTCCTCAATGGCTCACTTCCTGGATGGGAGTTGCCAAAACCAATTCTGTGCTTTAAATGGTCAACTAATATCTATACTTCTCATTCCAGAAACAGTCTCATGCTGTACTCTTCACAAACACACACACACACACACACACACACACACACACACACACACACACACACACACACACAACCATTTTTTGCCAAAAATCTCCTACCACCAAGAATAATAGTGTGAATACGCAAAACATTACGTAATAGCGACAATTAATCAGTAAGGAGGGGGAAGGAGCCGTTTGAAGAAAACCACAGATCACTGCATGTAACATAGTACAGCAATTGTTCTGATTCTGAAGACGGGCAGACGGGCCTGAAAACATGTGTAAGTCTTTTTGAGTGCAGGTGTCCCTGGACACAGTACATGAGTTTGGAAGATGGTCAGAAGAAAGTGTGTTTTTTAGCTAAAGTGCTTTATGGTTCATCATTTTACAGATTTTAAAACTGTTTGTACCACATCAAGTTTTAACTACTGCATCATTTTTAAATCTTTACCCAACTTCCAACAACTGGCATACAATTCCTCAGATATATAGTACTTAAGGTATGCGTGCACCGGCAAAGAAGTCTACAGTTTTTCCAGCAGAAGTGTAATTTGTCACTAACAACAGCGCAAACCATCTGTCAAGACAGTAAGTGTCTGTCGGCGCAAAGTGTCTGTCAAGATTAGTAAAAAATATCAGCTATGTACTGCAAGAGAAAAAAAAAACTATCAATAAATTGTAAGCACAGTTTTCTTTTACAATAGTATTTTCTTAAAAGTACGGGAACATTTTTCTTCCATCTAGATTATAACGTGTTAAAAGTGCCTCAACGATCTCACTAAGATGAAGATAATATACACGGTCGTATTAGAATAATATGACCACCCCCAGAATTACAGTGTACCTGCCCAGGCACATCACAAAGTGCACATGACAAGGTCAACCACATGGAGATACAAGTGGGCGGCCAGGACAGATGAGTAATAGCACATTACGTGAGCACAATGGGCAGAGGTAGGAATGATCATTGGTTACCATGCCATGGGTGGAAGCATCTCAGAAACAGCAGACTTTGTGGGCTGTTTGCGAGGTGCTGTAAGTAAGGGTGAACCAAGAATGGACCGCTGGAATACCAAGTATTTCCAGAAGTCATAACGGTGGAGCCCCAAAAGGCCATTGAACCCAGAGGAGAACGTCGCCTCTGTCGACTGGTAAAGGGCAATCAACGCGCAACGGTGCAGCAATCGACCACACAAATGAACGCTGGGGCACCCAGGTACATGTCCCCAATAACAGAAGAGCAAGCCCCGCTACGCATGGGTCTCTGGAGTCAACGCTGCATCAAGGCGTTCATGTTAACCCAGGTCCATCCGCAATGATGCCTGTAATTCGCATGGGACTGCTGTCATGGGATGATAGAAAAAGGTTGCCTTCTTCCCTGAATCGAGGTTTCCACTAAACAGAAATGGCAGGCGGTGGTGGATACGATGTCAAACACATACTTGTCGGTCAAGTACAGGCAGGCAGTGTACAAATCTGGGGAATGTTTTCTGGTATGACCTGGGACCGCTGGTACCACTGGATGGGTCCCTGAATGCCAATGGCTACCTGTCAATTTTTGCTGACCACATGCATCCCTTCATGTTGGACATTTACCCTGGTGGTGATGGTGTCTACCAACAGGGCGATGCGCCGTGCCACGTCACTAGGGGAGGGGGTGTGCCTGACTGGTTCCAAGAACACAACAGCAATGTCTCAGTTCTCTCTTGGCCGCTGAAATCACTCGACCTTAATCCAATAGAGCACTTGTGGGACTATTTGGATTGACAGCTTCGATGTGCTGACCCACAACCACGTCATCTCCGGAACCTCTGTGCTCTACTGTAGTCTGAATGGGCATGTGTGCCTCGGGCAACCTTTCAGGGCTTCATTGCGTCCATGCTACTCCGTCTCGTCGCTGTCATCCAGGCCAAGGGTAGTTATTCCCATTATTAGGTAAATGGTCATATTATTCTGATATGACAGTTATGTGTAACACGAAAAAAAAAATCCATACAAATGGAATTTATAGCAACCTTAAGTACCCTTCCTAACAGGATTTGTGTGCACATTAAATAAAAAAAAAAAAAAAAAAAAAAAAGGATCCAGAACTTATCGAGGGTTCATTAAAAAATAATTGGACCTCAAATTTTTGCTAGAATCATAGTGCTTTGTTTTGTATTTTGTAAATTGGGGTAAAATTTATTATACACTAAAAATTCTTAAGTCTTATAGAACCTACAGTTAGTTACACAGAATTCTTCAGTGTGGGCTACATTTTTGAAGTGGCAGAATTTCCATGAATAAAACTTACATGAAGCAGATAGGAACTTAACATAATGATAACAACTGAGAACAATTTTGCCATGGCACAGAAGATGCAACAAATGTGCAAGTATATATAGTAACAGGGACCCATATATGGTCCCTGTTACTGTATATATTTGACTTTTACTTAAAACTTGGCTTATATAGTGTATAACTTGACATATACTTAACTTTTACTTTTATTTAATCAGTTAAAAATGTTATCTGGTGTGTACAATATTCTAGAGGATAATGCTTACCTTGGCATTCCTTACTAGCGATGAACACATTTCACGCACGTTTTCCGGTCTTTGTTGACGTTATTGTCCTAATGTCCATTGTATGAGATGTATAACTTTACTTCAACACACTTTTCGCTGGGTATACTCAGTGGATCTTCACTTTATGATTCAAAAATATCAACTTTTATCGTTCTTTATACTCGAACTTTTCGCCCAGTCTACGGGCATCCTCAGGAGTGTGGCAACTTTTCCACCATTGTTCGTGGTTAACTTCGCGCTAATAGAGTCCGAATAACGGTGGAAAAGTCGCCACGCTCCTGAGGATGCCTAGAGACTGGGCGAAAATTTCGAGTATAAAGAATGGTAAAAGTTGATATTTTTGAATCCTAAAGTGAAGATCCACTGAGTATACCCAGCGAAAAGTGTGTTGAAATAAAGTTATACATCTCATACAATGGACATTAAGACAATAACGTCAACAAAGACTGGAAAACGTGTGTGAAATGTGTTCATCGCTAGTAAGGAATGCCAAGGAAAGCATTATTCTCTAGAATATTGTACAAGTTATTGTAAAATTGTGCACATAAAAGAGAATAGTAGCATGATCAGAGCTATTTAATAGTCTGAATTAGAACTACTAATAGGAATTGATGTTATCTGGTAGTTCATATTTCTATGTGGAGTTAACCTCTGAATCTGAGAGAACAGCTTAGTGATATGATTGGGACCCCTATGACTTTGAATGATCTATGGGACATACTTCATACATGCAACTAAATTCACATCAGTTTTTTTTTTTTTTTTTTTTTTTTTTTTGTTCCCAGAAACACTTACTCTGTATTGGCCACTTTCTGTTATAAATTAATATAATCACTGTACAATAGCGCATCTGACAGGCAGAGTTGCAAAAAACACACACAAAAAAATATATCTGCATACATAAACATTGAAACAGAAAAATTGCTGCAACCACATGAAGCATAAATCATGATAAAGAATAGAATAAGATAATTTAAAGAAAAATTAATGAAAAATAATAAATTATTATTAAGAGATTCCAATGGTGAAAAAGCAGCATATTATGACTGGATGTGCAGCAATGAAGTGGCTAGAATCACATTTTGCCTTCTACCACAAACGAGACAGTTGCATGAAATTTAATTTCACTTAAAATGCATGTTTTCCCATTAGTCAATCACTTATGGCTATATGAAAAAAAACAAAAAAAGCAAGAATTTTTCATTTTGCTTAAAAAAAGAGTTTAAATGTGAAACTCTCTGTCGCCATCTTTCATTACCTGTAAAGTCATTTTTAGAGGGCAGTGCAGTTTTTATAACTTTAATTTCACTTGAAACAAAGGGAAAATACTGGCTTTGTTCCCTAATAAAGCAAGAAATGTAAAAACATGCTAGCTTTGTTCCCTAATAAGAAATGTGGAAACATGCATTTAAATGAAATTAAAAAAAATAATCGGTGCAGTCATTGCTCACATGTCGTAAAAACAATTTTATGGGTCACAGAAACGGCACCAATTCAACTGTGAACAGACAAAAGTACCAATTTTGAAATTTAATTTCGCTGTAAAATGGCAAAAATGCTTGACCTGTTAATTGATTTTAAAAGTACTGTTAGTAATAAGAAAGCATGCATTTCATTAAGAAAAAGTCTTATAAAATACAAAGTTGCTCTTTTGTACTTACCAAAAAAATTAAAATGAGGAACATGATGAAACAAAATGTTACAAATGAGGAATATTAACCAGGAAACAAAATAAAACAGGTATAAACAAATAAAAAAAATTCAAAATGCAGAAAATCACAGAACATGTGCATCTCAGCTAGTGTGACCAACAATTATCCATGACCTTTTCATGACTTCGGTGACCAAGTAGGCACCCTGAAATTTTAAAGCAAAAAGAAATGTTGTTTAACAACAATAAATATATATGAAGAGCAGAAGCAATATGTCGTCATTGAGTTCTTGATGAAGGAAGAGTGCACGCTGCCCGACATCTACAGAAGGCTACAGAATGTTTACGGAGATGACACCACTGACAAGAGCAATGTGCACAGATGGATGAAGAAGTTTAAAGAAGGGGAAACGATCATTGAAGACAAACCACGCAGTGGGAGACCATCATCTGCGACCACTGACGTGAATTGTCAGCAAGTGGATGAATTGATTCGAGTGGCGAGACGAGTCACAATCTGTGAGCTTGTTGCACAACTGGACTGTGGTCACCATGCCATACAGAAGATGGTGGCAGACTTAGGGTATCGGAAAGTGTGTGCAAAGTGGGTGCCTCGGCAGTTGATATTCAATTTGAAGAAGAGAAGGGTGGAAGTCTGCTCTGATCTTCTGGAAGCATTTGAAGCCAATTAAGACACGTTTTTTTCCCGATCAGGTGACAGGCAATGAAACGTGAACGCATCTTTACAATCCCGAAATGAAGAATCAATCCATGGAATGGCATCACACCTTTTCACCAAGGCGCAAGAAGTTCAAGAGCCAGCGATCAGCACAGAAAGTCATGGTGACTGTTTTTTGGGATGACAGGGGTGTCATTCTCCTAGATTTTCTGTAACGTGGCTGCACCGTGACCAGTGAGCGGTACTTTGAGACACTCAAGAAGCTTAGAGAAGCCATAAGGAGGAAGAGATCTAACAAGGATCTGAAAAGGATCCACATTCACCATGACAATGCGAGACAATACATATCTTTGGCAACAAATCAGTCGATCAGCAAATTAGGCTAGTAGGTGGTCCCCATCCACCATATAGCCCAGATCTGGCACCCTATGACTTCCACCTGTTCGGTCCAATGTAAGACAGTCTCCAGGGACAACAATTTGAGGACACAGATGAAGTGAAAGTGGCTGTGAAGAAGTGGGTACAACTGATCATACCTGAATTTTTTGAAAGAGGATTTGAGAGTTGGATTCAACGATGGCGTAAATGCATCGCTTGTGATGGAGACAATGTTGATGGCGCAAATGCATTGCCTGTGATGGAGACTATGTTGGTTTATATATATATATATATATATATATATATACATTGTGAATCTACAAACCAAAAGAACTGTCTGCAAAATCTACTAATAATCTGTCAACAGGATTTGTCCATAATAACAGCATCCATTGTTCATGTGAGTACTCGCTGTAGGTCATTTTTTTGTCATAAATCTGTACAACTGCACCCAAGTGATGCATGAATATCTGACCAAATTTACTCATAAGATTTGCATCAACTATATCCATGCACACCAGCTGCAGGGAGGTCAAGTATTAATCTTCCTTCAGTGAGGAAGAGCATGAGCTAGAAGGAAGGGCCATCTTGCACTTGCTAGAAGGTTTACATTGCTATTATGATTCCAACTGCACACAACTGCTGTACCTCAAACTAAAGTCACTCAAACATCTTGCACTGTAGCACCACTTGCGAGGAAAGAGATGACACCATGTCTCCACACTCCATGGAAAGAAGTGGTGTTTTCATTAGCAGACACTGTACTGAGCTAAAACAAAGCGACACAATCAATCCATACTATTCCAAGATTTTTCACAAAAATATGAAAAATAAAGAACTTTTCAGACCTGGAAAAACAGGAAATCAAATTGCATGACTTTTCCAGGATTCCAGGGGGCATACAAACCTTGTACTAAGAATTATTAACCCAGCAATCAGACATATCTGAATTGCTTGTATTTACTGTTCATCACCTAACATTAATTACATCATCCTGGAGCAGGAATTGAACCTATATCTCCAGATTTCTGTTCAAGTATGCTATTTGTTGCACCCCCAGGACGATGAACTCCCAAGTATCTGAGAGTTAAGAATCAGAACATTCTCTGATTTTCATCAGTCAAAGAAAATTCTGCTTCTTCGTAGTGTATTTAAGTGAATCATCTGTCTCTTAGGTAGATTGTGTGGAAGAAATATTCTTCTCATAATACATGGAAATAATTCAGCTTTTTTACCATGTATTATGAGAAAAATATATTTTTCCCACACCATCTACCCTGTACTAAGGGCTTTGGTGATTATTGAATATTTTCAGTGAGACTAGAATCACTTTGATTACAATGAGGCACAGTAAAATCTTCCTTATTTATATATCTTCATCCAAAGCCATAACTATAAATGATTTTGAAAGCTTAAAGCCACACATTAAAAACATGCCTCAATGAAACAATTATTAATTTAAAATGCAATTATCATAAAATAATAAAACTTCAACAATCAAAAGTAATGTTTTTACAAAAATTTCATCACAATTTTCTCTTAGAAATGTTATAATTACAGTCTTTACATACATACATATCATCAAGCTGTTCTCCGAGATTCAGAGGTTAGCTCCTCAAAGATACACCATCTACCAGATAAATGTTTAACTGATGGAACTAGATTTTACTTGCTGTTCGTGTATTAGACATCTCCATTTACAGTGATCTTGGCACACAGCTCAAGCTTCACTGACATTCATCGTGCTTTGCACACAAGACCTTTTGTATTTTGTACTCATGATCTTTTTTTCAAGCAGACACTCCTGAATCTGGTCCTCCCATGATTCCCTTGGCTTTCCTCTACCTTTCTTTCTTGCCACTTGGGCTAAAAAGGTTTTCTTAGTAAGCATCTCATCACTCATTCTTTGAACATGGCCAAACCACCTAAGAATATTAGTATCCACCTTACTAACAACATTTTGCCTCACATTACACAACTGCAGCACACCTTCATTCCTCACATGATCAGAAAGTGTCTTGCCACATACTTCCTATAAGTAACGCATCTCCCCAGTACACAAATGACTCCTATGTCTCTTCTGCAGTGCCCAGGTTTCACTGCGATACATCAGAATAGGAACATTCACTTTCATACACAGCCATTTGGGCTTTTCTTGAGAACCCATCATTCCTATGAAAACCTCCTAAAGCAGCTATGACTTTCAACGAAGAATTCACTTGCCTACTAATTTCACCATCTAATTTGTTCTCTATGCCAAACATGCTTCATAAATACACAAACTCATTCACTTGGTCAATCACCATGCCATTTAGACTTATCTTGCATTCAGTACTAACAGTTTTTTGTCAAAAAAAACCATAACTTTGGTTTAATAATCTAAAGCAATTTTTATGGGAATTTTACTAGGAAATTTATTCATTAATAGCAAATTTTCGGAGAAAACTCTTCTCCTTCTTCAGGCTGTCCCGTTGTTGTCACTTTTTACTTGTCACTATCACGGTTACGGTTTACCTTGACGGTTACGGTTAACCTTGACGGTTTAGGTTATTTTTCAACAAATCCTGCCAGATGTTAGGCAGGAAAAATCCTTTGCAGTCATTGATGATGGAATTTTGATTTTTCTCAATCTCTATTCCTTTTTTCAGTTTTCTTTTTTGGAAATTGCTTTGGAAACTGATTACTTTAAGGAATTCCAATCCATGCTGTGCCCAGTTTCTCTAACATGCCTATCTAATCCAGTCTTGTTGGAGCAATTTTTTATAGCTGCTTTATGCTCAGCTATACGAGTTTCTAGTCTGCGACCTGTTTCACCTATGTAAGATAGTCCACAACTACAATTTACTTCATAAACTACTCCTTGCATTTTTAAAATATCTTCTTCTCTTTGAACTATTTTAGGGAAAATTGTTTTAACTTTGTTCTCTAAACTTGGAGCTAGCCTAATAATGTATTTCTTACTAATTCTCTTTAAAGACTCAAATAAACCTTTGTGATAAGAAATTTTTCTAGTGAATTTTACTTGTTGCTTTTGTGGGTTCTTCGTACCATTAAAATTCAGAAGCTTCTCAATTTCTTCTTTAGGATAGTTATTCTCTGCAAGTATGACTTTAAGCTCTTCTTTATGGGCTTCTTTTTTATCTGCAGTAGAAACTATTTTATTAATTTTTTCCAAAAACTGACTTGCTACATTTTTCTTAATAGAAACTGGATGATAGGAATTGAAATCCAGTAGTCTTTTAGTATTCATTGGTTTTTTATACCAACTAGTGAGGAATTTCTCATCTTCATAATAGATAGTAATATCTAAGAAGTTTATTCTTCTTTCTTTTTGAAGTTCAATAGTGAACTTAAGGGAATCATCTAATTCATTGAATGAGTCTAGAATTCTTTCTGGAACAATTTCTGAGCTATCTATTATAAATAAGATGTCATCCATGTATCTGCTATATAAGCAGAAGTATGTGGGTTGTACTAGTATCTTTTCTTCTAGTTTTCCTACATAATAGTTAGCTAAGAGTGGGGAGCCCATAGCTAGCCCCGATTTTTGAATGAAAAAAGTTTTCCCAAATTGAAAGTAGTTGTTCTGCAAAGAGAAAGTAAGCATTTCAAAAATTCCTACTAATATGTTTTTTTCCTTGTTGTGAAAAACTATTAGGTCTGCCAAGTCTTCCGCTATAAAGTCTATAAGTTGATCTATATTAATGTGAGTATACATAGACACTATATCTAAACTACCCATAATAGGAGAATCTAATTTAGGAAGAAGTTCTAGTTTTTCTTTTAGCTGCATTGAGTTTTTAATCAAGTTAGGTGGCTCTTTTAAAAGATTCTGAAGGTGTGACTTTAAAAAATAGTTTAGATTTGAAAGAATAGAGTTTTTTGAGTCTATTATTGGTCTAATTGGTTGGTGTTCTTTATGCAGTTTGACTATTCCATATATTTGAGGTAATCTGAACTGTAATTTTGAGAATTGTTTATAGTTTTCTGGAAGCTGGTTTTTCTTTTTTTGAAGTGAAATAAGCTTAGAGACTTTTTTAATCAAATCTGGTAGTGATTTTTCTTTTACTTCTTCATACATAGGTTTTTTAGTTCTTCTTCCATCTTTTCTAGATAATCTTTCTTATCCATAATAGTAATCAACTTACTTTTGTCTGTTTTCACAGCAACTACACTTTCATTTTTTCTGAAATCTTTAAGAGCTTTTAGTTGACTATTATCAAAATTTTTTTGAGGTTTCCTTACTTGCTTCTGGAATTTTGTAAGGCTATTGTAGTAATCTTTTCTGAGGAGGTCTGCTTTAATTTGGTCCTCTTTTTCTAAAGTGCTGCAGATGCTTTCCAATTCAATTACCAATTTTTCTGGATTTATTTATTTATTTTTTTTTTTTGATAGATTGAAATTACTTCCTTTATTTATCACTTGTAATAATTCTTGGCTAACTCCAGTAGCAGTGTTGTCCTTTACATGACTAAGAACTGCAGTTTTTTTGTTTTTTTACTGGAATAGTTTTTCTTCAAAAATTTCTCTTCTTTAAGGTTCAGCTGTTTAACAAATTTCTTATTTTTGTTTCTTACTCCAATTTTTAGCCAGTCATCCAATTCTGCTTTTACTGTATCCCTTAAGATTCCAGAAATTTTCTTTTCATTTTCTACTTTTACTTTTTTATAATAAGCAACATTTTTATATTTTGCTTCCATACTTCTTTTTAACGTTTTTTGCTCTATTTTTCTTACGATTCTCATAAAAGTCTCTTTAGATTATTAATTCAATTAAACTAGGAAGCCATTTCTCAACATGAGCTTTATTCAAAGAAATAACTTTGGTTTTTCCCTTGTTTATACTCAGTTTGGATTTCATACAAACTTTGTACATCTGGGACAACATACTTTGCAACTCACTTTTGCTGTCGGCCAGCACGACTGTGTCTCATCAGCACACAAGGATATTTTACCAAAACGTAAACCAGTATTATCCATTTTGGCATCATGCATGCATGCATGCATCTATAAAAATATTAAACAGCCATAGTGACATTACACAACCTTTTCTAACACCTGCACCAATAGAAAACCAATTCGATAAAACACCATTCACTCGTACACGTTCTACTGCCAGTATACACCATTCACACTATTAAGTAGATTCCCAGAATATCGTTAATATTCAGTACCTTCCACAGAAGTATCCTATTTACTTGATCATAAGTTTTTTCTAAAGGTATGAAGGCAGGAAAAACTTCCTTACCAACAGACATACTTTTCGATCATCATAATTAAAGCCAAAATTTGGTTAGTACAGCCCTTACCAGGCATATAACCCTCTTCACACTTTTCCTGAAGTAAGATCTCGTACCTTATCAATAATGATCGCTCCAGATACTTTCCCTAGGACACTCAGCAAGCTGATACCATGATAGTTCTTGCATACAGTCTAATCACCTTTTCCCTTTTATTAATTATATATAGTCTTTGGTAATAATCATTGTCAAAATCTGTTTCTACACACTGCTTTTTTTTGGAGGGGGGGGGGTTGAACCAAAAATCTTCCTCCTATCCCTGTTATGTACATAACTCATACCCTGTGAACCAACCATTTAGGTAGATCTTGACCTCCAATAAGACAATCCTCTCTTTACTGAGTGATACAAAACACATTTTCGTTCCACAATCATAAATAACCCAGAGCTACATCAGCTTGGTTGGACAATCACGAAATTCATTAATTTGTTTTTTCCATAGCCTTGTGGCCA
The DNA here is from genome assembly GCA_039090855.1 of Macrothele yani. Taxonomy (NCBI): domain Eukaryota; kingdom Metazoa; phylum Arthropoda; class Arachnida; order Araneae; family Macrothelidae; genus Macrothele; species Macrothele yani. The sequence continues at coordinate 48,746,904 of CM076990.1, forward strand.
ACTTTTGGAGATATAACAGTTCATTTCACCACTAAAATGCAAATTTAAACATATATAAAATAACGAAAATATTCAAGAACATAAAATGCTCTGGCTGATGCTTTAAACTTTTTTGAATAATAACCTCTATAAGACCCGTAATTGATTACTATTTATTTAAATAATAACCTCTATAAGACCCGTAATTGATTACTATTTATTTGAATAATAACTTCTATAAGACCTGTAATTGATTACTATTTATTTGAATAATAACCTCTATAAGACCCGTAATTGATTACTATTTATTTGAATAATAACCTCTATAAGACTCGACACTGATTACTATTTATTTAACAATAAAATTGGCACCTACAGCAGGAGCAACACTGGCCATACCCCAGTTACCAATGGTCCTGCCTTCATCAACTAGCACAGCTTTTCATTAATGTCATGTAAACAGTAAAGCACATTCTTGGAAATGAAAACTTACATAAATGGTTTTAGACAAATATGGTTATTTGTTTCCCTTTTTTAAAGATACCACAAAAACGTTCATTGATACCGGAAGAATCAAAATGATATTTCTGATTAAACAAAAATATTGGGCATTTTTTTTTTTTTTTTTGTGGAACCAATATAAGCAGAGCACATGCAAACACTTTGATGACACATATCTGGAAAGCTACAATGCATCAAACTAGTTCCCTTTAGCTAATGAGCTTCATTTATGTTTTAGAAATCTTTTAAAATCACACATAAACACACTTAATGTGTAAAAATTAGCAATCTTCTATGTCATACTTATGATAATCTCTGCAAAAGCATCACTTATCAACTGAATTATAATGAATGGAATTCCCACATAATCTCACAAATTTTATGCAGACATTAATTTTCTTTTAGCACTGACAGATTCACTGTTTTCAATATAATTGCTCAATATAAAATATTCAAAGCAAACAGAATATAAATTTTGAATTTGCTTGTACCACATTACTGGTAATCCATGTTAACTCTCTCAGAAAACTTTGAAAAATTTCATCACCCTGGAGCAGGAATCAAACCCACATCTCCTGATTTCCGTTTGAGTATGCTAACCATTACATAAATATTCAATCAATTTCCCATGTATTATGAGGAATATTTATTCCTTCATTGCTCAATGTAATTTCAAAAGTTAAAAACAGAACTTTCTTACTCTGGAATACCCACAATTCTACTTCTACAGCTGCTTGAAAAGTCTTTTAAGAAAAGTGAATAAGCTCAATATGTTGAATAACTTCAACATATTGAGCTTATTTGCTTTTTATTTATCTGTACTTCATGATATACCCTAAAATTCCTGTGGAAATAACTTTTTTACGAGTCTTATAGAAGTTATTATTCAAAAAAGTTGGTTGTCAAATTTTCAAACTAAAATCTAGTTCATCATCAGTACTACGTCAATGGAGTAGTTGTTGCCACTCAGTCGGAAGAGTCCAACCGCAATCAACTTCATGACTGAGTGGCAGCAATTACTCCAGTGACGTAGTACTGATGATGAACTAGGTTTCAGTTTGAAAATTTGACCACCAACTTTTTTGAATAATAACTTCTATAAGACCCATAAAAGTTATTTCCACAGTAAACTATGAATAGAGGTGCCATAAATTTGCTTACACCTAAAATTCCTACTCTGCAGAAATGGGCAGTTCACCTGATTAACAGTACTGCACTCACTAATACTTTTCAATCCCTTGCACACAGGTAGACTGCAACTGCTTTCCCTGGCAGTGAACAAAAATGGATGTCAGTATCTGTCCCAGCTCATGGTAAAATTGCACTATAATTAACACAAACATCTAATAACCACATTGCATCTAGCAGATTAAGTGTTGTACAGATAGGTTTGTCAAATTGTTTCATTTTGGCTATAACAATGACTTGGAATTTTCCAAGAAGTATGATTTTTCTCGTATCATCCTGGCTTTTATCTATTTGAATTAAGAAAAAATATGCTACCTTTTTTTTTTTTTTTTTTGTAAAGAAATGCTTCCTATTAGTTCATGCACATCATTCAGTACTAAAAAAAACACACAAAAATCTTTGGTTGCATGAATGACAGTGAAGAACAGCTTATACCGAAAATAACCAGTGTGTGTTTTGTCTACCACAGGATCTAGAGATTTATTCTTTATTAATTTCAGTGAAATGCACTAATTTTAAACTATATTCCAAGTTTAAAACACATAGTTATGGTATTATGAGGACATGCTTTTTATGATGAATTTTTTATATGTGTATATATTTAAGAAAAGCAATGACAGCCTTCACAAATCCTAAGCCTTTCTAAACATTTTTAAACATGTAAAACAGTTTACAGCAGAAGCTGAAACTATTTATATGAAATGGATAAAATATTTTATGCTGTCATGGTGTGAGTCTCCATGGCGCTATTATTGTATATCTGAACGAACAACTAATTTTTGAGCATTTATACAAATCATGGCACATTGCAGTGGCATTATATATAATAAAATATATAATTTAGTTAAATAAAGGAACAAGAATATAATAAATAAATAAATAAAAAAATTCACAAATTTCACACTATGTAGAGACAGATTCAATCACAAAAGCACAATTAATAAAAAATACACGAATTTAAGCAGTCCTTATAATAGATAAGACAACTAAAAATGATGTAACCATGTATTCAAAAAACTTCAAAATAATGGCTCACTTTTTGAATCTACGATGGAATTCAGTTAAAATCAATAACTGATCAACTACATAGCAAAGCACACTAGTGAAATTAATAGACAAAAGCAAAAATTCTAAGAAAACAGCTCACAGCATAAGTTTATTCAAAGAATTAATAAAGGAATACAAGACAGTTCAGTTTAGACAGACTAATTTACATGTAAGTAAAAATGAAAAATAGGAAACAATGAATATAAGAGAAGGAAAAAACAAAGCACTGACGAGTTTCAATGAAGCAAGTTTTGCATTGCCATTGTTCCAGATGAATAGGTATAGTTCTTTGAAATGCAACACCACAATTAAATAAGGAATAGATGCAGTTAGAAAGCTTTTGTTTCACATTCAACATAAATGCTTTTGTTCCACATTTGAAAATTCTGAGAAACAGCTTACAGCAGAAGTTTATTCAAAGAATTAATAAAGGAATACAAGACAGTCCAGTTTGGACGACTAATTTACATGTAAGTAAAAATGAAAAATAGGAAACAATGAATATAAGGGGAAAAAAAAAAAAAGCTCTGATGAGTTTCAACAAAGCAAGTTTTGCATTGCCACTGTTCCAGATGAATAGGTATAGTTCTTTGAAATACAATAACATAATTAAATAAGGAATAAATGCAATTATAAAGTTTTTGTTCCACATTCAACATAAATAAAATGTAACTAGAAGTATGATTTAGGTTTTATTAGATATTATAAAACACGAGAGTCAATAATAGGGAAAAGGTAGATGTAAGTAAAAGTAAAACAATCAATTCACTGATATGTATTCCTCATATATGTACACCATTCACTGCATAACTCTTTGATAAAATTCCTTTCGTTGTTGCTCATGAAACAAATACCAAACTGCTCATTGCAAGCTTATGTCAAACCTTAATTATCACCCAAAGTACTGAATAAGTAAATTGCTTTTTCTGGAATATCCAAAAGATTTTACCACAAAATGTTATATGTAATTGAATAGCCATTTTACATTCGAAATTATTATAACATTGCTTTTTCTGGAATATCCAAAAGATTTTACCACAAAATGTTATATGTAATTGAATAGCCATTTTACATTCGAAATTATTATAACATAACACTTTTAAGAGATAAACAATAATCCACACAATACACATTTTCATCATAAAAAAACCTACTACTTTACATTATTTAATGATTATATTATGGGTTTTAACTTGCCTATCATATTTAAACATATTTGGTACATGTATATACACTGAAGTTAACTCCTCCCTCAGTATTTTTAAAATTACACTTAGGACTAAAATATCTATATTTACAATGTTAAAAAAAATGGTTTTACAGGAATAACCAAAAGATTTACCACAAAATGTTATATGTAACTGAACAGCAATCTTACACTTGAAATAGTTCTTGCATAACACTTTTAAGAGATAAACAATAATCCAACAATATAGATATTTATCGTAAAAAACATTCAACTTTACATTATTTAATAGTTATGTTATAGGTTTTAAATTGCTTATCATATTTAAATCTATTTGGTGCGTATGTACACTAGAATCAACACCTTCTTCAGTAACTTTAAAATAATACATATAGGACTAAAATATCTATATTTACAATGTTAAAACTAAGCAAAATTTGATAACGAGGAACAGTACACCAATTATCTAGAATATAGTAACACTACACTAGTGATCCGATTTATTGGAGTAGGAAAATATACATAAGCGTTTCCAAGCTTTCACACATCAACCAGATGGCTTTTTCAAGGAAGTTAGACAGAAACTGCAAACTGAATAATAGAATGCTTAACAATTTGAACGCAGGAACTTGACAATAAATATATACAACGTTATATTCAGCCTAGTTTTAAATGAATTTATGGCACCTCTATTCATACTGTACTGTGGAATTAATTTTTTTACGGGTCTTATAGAGGTTATTACCACCAACTTTTTTGAATAATAACCTCTATAAGACCCGTAAAAAAATTAATTCCACAGTTATATTCATCTAAAGATACAAGATATCACGTTGGTTGTGCACGCAGCATCTTGATAGGGAGAAGGCGTTACTTGAACTGGTTGATGTGCGAAAGCTTGGAAACGCTTATGTACATTTTCCTATGCCAATAAATAGGATCAATAGTATAGTGTTACTATATTAAGCAAAATTATTCTTAACAATCATTTAAGAAATATTTTGCTAAGTTTGAACATCATAAATATAGATACTTTAGTTCCAAATGTAATTTTAAAGTTACTAAGGGATGGTATATGCATAGAAAAGTGTTTAAATATGGTAGGTAGGTTAAAACCTATAATAAAACTTAATATTAAATAACACTTTTAGATATGGCAGAAAAGCTTCTTTAATATTGTAGTGAAAGTAACCAGCTGGTCCAGAATTTTGACTAATGCTTTAGGCTGGACAATCATGTGCAAGAAACAAATAGGTATTAACTTTACCAGCAACCAAGCACTGTTATGAAAAAACAATACAGTGATTTATATCACAGTAGAATAAGTATATCACAACACATACGAGGAATATATTTAAATGCGTTTCTTTGTTTTTTTATTTTATGAGTCATTTAGTTGAACATATACAGGGCTCACCAATGCCTGCAATTTGATGACATTCAACCCTAGTTCACCAAGTTATCATTGCCTCCTACATTTGTAGGAGGGAATGCAGGCATGGGGAAAGGTATTAAAAGCCCTTGATAGCAATTTGCTTTGTTAAAATATAAAATCAGAGAATGTAAAGAATATGTGAATTTTTTTACTTTTGATCTTCACCTGACCTACCATTATCTCTGAGTAATGAAAGATGAGTTTTAAATGCATGCTCTTATCTCTGATTCATTACTGAATTCAATTATTTTGTGTTACACTCATTTGTGATTCACTGATTTTTTTCTTTTCATTAAATCTATATATCATTTTCCACCTTAATAATTTTGAAAAACAAAAGGGGGGGGGGGGACAGCTACTGACATGTTATTCCTCATGAAAGAAAAATTAAAATGAAAAAATTAAATAAAAAATGATTCACCATGTACTTTTTACAGCTGCAAGCAAATTTGTATGAGAAACCAGATGATTTTGAAAATTGCCAACTTTTGTCAGCACAACTTAAATTGTAAAAAAAAAAAGCAAAAAGCACAGCTTGCAGATAAACAAAACAGAATTAGAATGAAGAAAAGTCATGAGCAACCAAATGAACTTGCTTATGTGTAAATAACTGAAGAGATATTTCCCTTAACTTGATTCTGTGGTTCAAAATAATAAATAAAAAAAAATTGTTTTCTCTTTTATAGCACAAAACAGAAAAATGGAATAAATTAAAACACAGCAATTAATATACGAGAACAAATGGGAAGTAGTCTGTCATTTAATTGCTTTATAAAAATCAGATTTTACAATTTATCACTCTGATGGAAAAACAAAACTGAATTGCATAAATACAAAATTTAATGGATTAAAATTAAAACTACAAGTACACAACATAATAAATACACTGCCCTCATTCCATGAAGAAATAACAAATGTAAAATATGCTTATAGCTATATAAAATAAAGAGAAACTTAATAAATACTTTATACACTAGCTAACATAGTGCACAATATTTATGTGTTGTACAATGAATACTTGAACAAAAATTTAGCACAAGTATTTTTGATTTTAAATTAAGAAATGTTAAATAACAGCACTCATATACACCACCGTCACTTAAAGACAAAAAGTAAAAGCACAGAATATGTCTTCTGCCAACTAAAGCACAAAACTTTTAAAGTGTGTTTTTAAGCATGAAAATCTATGGCAGTTGGAAAAGTGGGTGACAACACAGACAAATCCAGCAGTTTACTCTCAGCAGTTATTTCCAACACTAGATTACCTGAGGTTTATCACTTTGTTTTGTTGGTGCAGCTGCATGACAAGCTGCTCTACAAAATCAATCAGATACACCGAATATGACCAGATATTTATGCTAATAAGAGAGCATATGAAAAGATCTATGGTCCAAGAAAAAAAAACAAAAAAAAACTGAGTAACACTTTTAACAGAAATTGTATTTGGTAAGGGTCACAACATCATAAGTCATAAAGTGAACTGGTTATACTATCTCACAAGTTTTCAATATATTTTCTTTCATTGATTGATAAACTTTTTTCCCTTAACACAGTTGTTATCTCTAATACAGGAAACTATCGCAATTTCGGGTAGATAAGCAGTAGCATACACGAGTTCAAAATTAAATTTTTGGCCCGCACGACTTATACAGTGGAGCATACGTTTTTTTTTTTTTTTTTGAGACGGTGGTGGGTGGAGCGAAATTATGTAACAAAAAACGTTTTGGCTTGTTCCATTCTTTTTCCTGCGGGAAGACATCTCAATAGAGAGGGAATAGATTAATTATGTTACAGCCATGTGTAATAATTCCACCCACCCCCTCTTAAAACAAGACATGACAATAATAAGTTATAGGATTGAGGTGAGACAGGTAAGAGAGAGGTGACTCCGATAAAACTCAGAAAAAAACCATGGTGTGTGTGTGGGGGGGGGGGACTTCGCAGGGAATCGATCTTGTTAGCAAGGATTGCCCTTGTTTCATGCTCCGAGCAACTAATTCTCTTTGAACTCATGACGTCATCAGCTTGGCTCTCTCTCCCCTCTTGAAACGGAATATTCGAGAACCATCCAAGATCGATTGTCATTGGTCAATGACTCAGGGACAGCACATGCAAATTTTGTCAGTGACGCATGCGTTCATCGCATTCAGTTCGCAAAATCACATTTTCTCGAGTACACGTAGTTCTACGTTACCATGGGAAGTAAAATGACGAAACACAGAACTTATACTTCTAGTTTTAAGCTAATGGTAAATAAATATGTTTTTCCGAATTCTGGAAAAACATCAAAACTTCGACGATTATTTCAGGCTTCACTGAAGCAAACATTATTTCTAAAAACTGCGGTGAAACGCCAGAAGACAGCAAAAGTGATGCGGACGACCCTGAAGTTTTTAGAAGATGAGCTTTTAAAACTTTTTTAATTTGGAAAGTGAAGCTTCCAATTTTGATGGATTTGATTGAAAAATTAAGTGTACCATATATTTTCAGAATGTTGTGTGTGTATTTTTTAAATTCTTGAGGTATAAATGTTTTGTAATTGGTTAAAGCGCCTTATGAATTCTTCGAGTAAATTTTTGTAAAATAGGTAGTAGGGTAAGTGCTATCCTTAAGATTGAATCTCGTTTAATCGATATTTTTATTTATTATTTGAAAGACCAGGTACTACATTTTTATCTATGTAATGTTATCAAGATTCCGCCGTGGTACTACCCCATCTTACAGGGAAGGTGCGGCGTATACACCAGTGCGGCTTATTTACCTGAAATTATGGTATATTTTATCAAAATTATGGCAAATCATTTCAACACAGAAGTGCTCATTTTAACTGTTTTCAGTGTAGCTTTTCAAAAAACTTGAAAACTACATCACCTTCGAGCAGGAATTGGAAGATGTGGGGTTCATTCTCACTTCAAAGAGATGCAATTTTCCCATTTTCTGATAAGCTACATGGAAAATAATAATGTGCTCATATGTTTTGCCATGTACCTGAGAAGATTTATTTTTCATTGATGTCTGAAAACATTTCTGAAATTGATATTATCCGAAGAAATATTTTTTTTAATTTTTAATAATTCACTGATTAAAGAAAATCTCACCAATACAGTAACTGCCTGACAGATCTACATCCCTGGTTTATTTTTGGCACATAAACTTAATCTCTAAATAAAAGTCTTAGCAGAGGACCCTAAATAATATCCATATTTGTATTGGTACTCTAAAGGTCACCTGTGTCCTATTAAAACAATGGTAATCCTTATTTCCCTATTACAAATTAATCAGCATATCTGGCCAAATCCCTTTTGCTATCTGTAAAGTTTATTAAAACTAAAAACTATTCATTACTGACAGCGCCGGATTTCTCATTAGGCTCAATAAGCGCTAGATGGGGGCCTCAAGCTGAAGTTCAAATGTGTGCTTCGCGAGTTAACTTTACACAGTGTTGACGGTGGGCTCCCAGCTCTTGAAGGAAAGATTACTTCTGGATTACAGCATTCTATACCGTGCAGTTAGTATGGGAGAAAACCTGCCATTTTGATTGGCTACCATGTCATTCATACCATCAACTGCCTTACTTCCCCATGCTGTCAACTGCCTTTCTTCACCACGTCGTCAAAGCCTTTCTTAATCGACTTGACAATGTGATCCCATCATCCATCATACCGCTTGCATACGTAGTTTTTGTTGTGTCTTCGCTTGGTGACGTTGATACTTTGTAACCAAAATAATGAAAAGCAAATCTGAATCTTGTGCATCAGAATGTAAACATAAAATATTAGAAGTAAAAGCTCATCAAGCCCAAGCAAATTCTATTGAGTCATTTTTGTGATGACTTATGTATCCACATCAGCAAGAGAAAGAAGTGGAGTCAACAATAATGGAGGTGGACTTCTACAAGTGCATGAGGTGGAAGGCAGTGAAGAAAACAAATTGGATCACCAAAGAGAAAATGTAGAAACAATTTGCACCTGGACTGCATCTGAAAATCCAAGGGAAATGGGAATCATAGTAAGTACTAATCTAAGCTTGAATCTGATACAGCAAGTATGGGTGCATACACAAAATATATTACATTATGCCAAATGTTACAGTTACCATTGCTTCTTTGATTTGGTTGTACATAATTCGTTTATACGTATTTGGCAATTATATATTAAATTTTGAATTTCAGATCACAAAAAATACACGGTTCTTGGATTCTTTTATGCATACATAACCCAGTATGTTGCAATTTTGGGAGAATTGAGACAGCATTTTTTTTTTTTTTTTTTCAGCCATAAATAGATGATGCAACTAAGAAATTTACTAAATAACATTCCCATTTTTTCTAGTTCCTCTGAATTCAAGAAATTTGAAACAAGCAAAAATTCATGAATGATTTGCTCAGCACTAAAGCTAAATCAACAAGTGAACAAACTGCTTTGAATAGAGTCATGAGTGCATATAAAGAATGTGTAATAGGAGTATTGAACCTTAAACAAAATCGCACCCAGATTTACTACCATGTATTTCAAAGGTAAGTTTTTTTTCTTCCCATATATTGAAAATATGAAATCACACAGAACTTCTTAACTAGCTTTTACAATGAAATTAAAATAAAAAAATAATAATCAAATAAATAGTAGTCAAAATGGAAATAGGCTTAACATAGCTTAGCTAAAAAAATTAAAAATAATAGTCAAAATGGAAATAGGCTTAACATAGCTTAGCTAAAAAGAATTCAGGCATATGTGCCTTAAATTATAAATTAAGAGTTATCTAAAATTACGAGCCCTCATTTTTTCTTTTTGCAGTCATTCAAAATTTTACAATAATATTAAACATTTTGAAATTTCATTAATACATTTTTTTATTTTACAATTTTTAAGGTCACCCCCTCGAAAAATGTATAACTGAATTTCTACTGTATATATACAAGAGTTGGACAGAATAATGTGAACACCTATGAAAAGAAGGTTTTACGTACCTAGCAGGGTGTAGGACCACCTTTGGCAACCTGAATCCTTCAAGGAATGGATGCATACAAATCCTACAAGGTAGTTAGTGGGGTGTTACACCATTCTTCATGCAGAAACTGCTCCAGATCCTTGAGAGATGCAGGAGGAGGATAACAGGATCTTACTTTGTTTTCCAACACAGATGACAGTGGATCGATGTTCAAGTCTCGTGATTGGGGAGGCCAAGGAAGGTGAGAATGTTCATCCTCATGTTCCTCAAACCATGATGAATTGAGGCATTATCATCCTGATAGATGGCATCCCCTGCAGGAAACAATGCCTGAGCTATTGGATAGACTTGGTTGGCCAAAATGGTTTCATATGCCCTGCCAGTCATCCATATTTTTAAGGTGATCAGGAGACCTGTTGAAAATCACGATATGACTGCCTAGAGCATGACAGAACCACCACCATGCAGCATTGTTGGGAGCAGACAGTCTGGGTTGTAACCTTCTGATGGTGTTCTCCACATATAAATGTGCCCTGCAGTGTACAATAGCGTGGAGCGTGGATGTGGATTTATCCGACCACATCACACGCTTCCATGCATCGGCAGTCCGAGTTGTTTGCTCCTGGCACCACTGCCGTCGCCGTTGAACATTCACCTGGGTCAGCAGAGGTTTGCAATAGCAGCACTGCCATAAGTACCTTATTTATGCAGTTCCCTGCAAACTGTTTTCGTTGATATTGGGGTCTGGAGATGCAGATTGAGCTCCGCACTAATTTTCGGTGCCCTGGTTTTCTTATTATTGGTTACAACTCTTTTTAATGCTCTCCTGCTTCTTTCTATCAGTCAAGGTCGTTTTCTGGCTGCTCTTGTGTTTCGTAGATGAGGTTTTGCTATGAACACAGTATGCTGTCGTGACGCCAGACAAAGTAGCTCTCAATAACCCCACTACCCTGGCGACTGTTGTCACGGAGGCACCAACTAGCTGGCCACCAACAATTAGTCCTCTTTCTAAGTCTATTAGGTCATTCATTTCGCCGTCACCCTGAAAGAAATTTTGCAACAAGACACTTTAAATGCACTTAAACAGGACGTTGAGGTTCTAAGCAAAGCTATTATATCCAAAAAGTGGTGGGTACCTTTGTGTATTGTGATGTATGCAGCTGCATTACGTCATGTCTCCGAGCAAGGTGTTCACATCATTCTGTCCAACCCCTGTATATAATAACTGCCAAACATCACTCATAGTACCAGTGCCTAAAAAAACATGAAGAACTTGTGGTCCTCATTTAGCTGTGGTAATACACTGTACGACTATTGCCTACAAGCAGTTAAATCACATATTTTGTTTACACTACCAGTATTTTGATTATAAACCATGACAGGTGTACAACATCATCAGTAAATCCCAGCGACTACAATTTTTTAGTTTCACGAATGGCTACGAACTTTAGAATATGTCAAAGTTTTGCACCATACAGATCATAATTTTTAGTAAAGAAAACCACACACAGAGAATGTACTTAATTCTACAGATGTACCTTTAAAACACCCAAGATGTATTAGAATGCAAAGTTGAAACAAGTGATAAGCTCTCTGAAAGCATGAAAGTACAGTGTATGATGCAAAAAGATTTAGTGACTTCTCATTACTACAGCATAGTAAATAAAACATTTAAGATAAACACACACTCTATGAGAATGTGAGAGGAAAGACATTTTGGTAATAATAATAAAAGTATGTACTGATTCTTAAATTACTTTCTGATCAATATCACATGAGGGTATGTAAAGTAAACCCTTTTTCACATTGGCAGTACTTTTTCAAAGCTTTCTTTACACGAGTCCTTCTTCAACATGTGGATCTGAAGCTGACGTTTCTGGATGAAACCTTTGCCACATGACTTACACTTGTGTGGCCTCTCACTAGTAGGCGCATGCGTCAGCAAATGTGTTTGTAAGTGAACTTTCTGTATAAAACTTTTTTCACAGATGGAGCACTTGAAAGGTCGCTCACCAGTATGAGTTGCCAAATGGTTGTATAAATTTGTCGATTTGTATGTGGAATAGGAACAAATGTGACACTGATGCTTGCGGACTGCAGGGAAACCACGGTGCTTTTCCACATGTATATTGTATTCTAACTCAGTACTAAACACTAAATAGCATCTCTCACACTGATAATTGTCACAACCTAAAGGAAGGAAAACAAACTCTTATTTAGTCATTACAATGTGTTTCGCATTACACAGGGTGTCCTGAAACAATGCATACACACTTTTTTTTGAGTGAAAATCTTCATTTTGAAGCACATGTGGATAGCTAATTTTTTTTTTTTTTTTTTTTTTTTTTTTGTGTGAATACCAACATTACATTAAGATATATGTTGGTATTCACAGATATAAAAGTATCACCACACTGGGGTATACCGAATGCTACTACTTTAACAAGTGACAACATTAAGCACTGAACTGATCTCACAGAGTTATATTTTGGAATCCATCCAGCATTTATGACAGCCAAAACCCATTGAAGACACTTGCTAGGTAAATGTCAAATTGATATGGAAAAAAATGGAACAACCAACATCATACATATAGAAAGAGACAGTAGTATCCAACAAACAGTTCAAAATGGCTAGTGACTAAAACTTGAAATGGAGAGACCTCAATCTGTAAGTATGGCACAACACCCTATAACTGGAAAAATTGAACTACAGGGGTGTTAAACAAAATCATGATGTAACAGTAGAGGGTTTCGAGTTTCACATGTACACCTATTGTTTCTATAATGGTAACACATGACCCAGTGCAGCCCATTGTTCTACTTACTTTAACACATTTTCAGTTGCTGTTGCATTAATTCATTATTTGCCAGTGACCAACCTGTAGACTGCCTTATGAAAACTTAAAATATGAGCGATATCTTTTTACACCAGGAAATCATCCAGTGCTTCTACAGTTAGATATTATGCACACCATAAGCACTGCCCTACCATTAATAACTGGATACCCCTCTACTGTTAGTAAATTAGGTCCTACACAAGCGCCATATCACAAACCCAACTATAAATATGCTCGTAGAGCTATGATGAAACAGTAGCATGACTGTGAAAACAAAATGCTTTAATCAAAGAAGTTAACAGATTACCAGTGCAGATTAATAATAGAGTGCAGCATAAACTATCATTCTGTATGTGACCTCTCAGTAGCACTGAACATCTTTAAATCGGCGGTTGGTGATGTGATACACAAATGTAAGAAGACTAGGTCTGAATCAAGGCTGTCTAGAAAACACAAGACCATGACATTAGAGAGAGGAGTTCCCTCTTTTAGTGATGACATGTGGAAATCAATGCTTCTGATTGGTTTCCAATGCTGTGGTGTGTGATGTCAAACACAACACCAGTCCATGTATCATCAGATTGATGTCACAAATGGAGGGAACTCACTTCTCTAATGTCATGGCCTTGTGTCTTCCAGATGGCATTGGCAGAATCTGCCAAGAAATGACTCAGTAAACCTTTCAAAACAGCAGAACATCTAAGCAAAGGACTGTCCACTCAGAATGTGAATCAACGTTGTCTCCAGCCATGCAAACCCGCTGTGAGACTACAGGAACTGATGTTTGCACCACACAGTGCACAGCATGATGGAGTTACCACTGTCGAGCAGTCACCCACAAGCCGCTAATCACTTCAACTAATGCCACCTGCTGATTAGCATGGTGTTTAAGGAATATTGATCTTTGACTGTAGACAAATGGAAAACTGTGGTTTGGACTGACAAATTATGATACAGCCTACCAGTCTGTTGGTTGAACCTGAGTGTGGTACATGCGAAGAGTAAAGTGCCTTCCAAACTGTATCATCCAGACGATGAAGTTTGGGGGAGGAAGCATGTTGGAAAGAAATTTATTTTTTTATGGTTTGGCTTGGACCCATTAGTTGTTTTGGACTAAAACATGAATGCTGTGCTCTAGCCAGACATCCTGGATAATTGTGCAGTACCAGCATTATGGCAGGACTTTGGCTAAAGCCCATATCTCTAGCAGCATGACAGCACATCATGTCATATGACGGTCATAACAAAAGTTCTGCACACGTGAATCTATTAGGTACATAAGAAGTTTTAAAGCATTTTCTGTGTGACATATACCACTAATTTACATATCCGACATTCCCCCGATTTGTTGTTATGTGACCGTAACTGATCCACAGTATAAAATGTGACACAGAAGTTTACCCAACAGTCAAATGCACTTGCACATCAGTAGGTGAAAGATGGCAAGCGATACTGCATTTATTCGACACTGCATTCGTTATGAATTTCATCAAGGAAACAGTGCTGCAAAAGCATGTGCATTGATCTTTTCTGTTCTGGTGGTGAATATTGTATCGAAAAGCATGTGCGAGTTTTGGTTTAGACAGTTTAAAGCATGTGATTTTGATGTTAGCGATCGAGAACGTAGCCGCGACCTAAAGAACGTTGCACATGAGGAACTGCAAGCATTGCTGGATGAAGATTTGTCTCAAACGCAAAAAGAACTAGCTGAACAACTGGGGGTAAATCAACAAACCATTTCCAATAATTTACGTGCAATGGGAAAAATTTAGAAGGAAGGAAAATGGGTGCCACATGACCTAAGGCAGAGGAACAAGGATGAGCGTGTCATGAAGTGTTTGAATCTGTTGAATAAACAATACAGAAAGTTTTTCCTGTGGGAAATTGTTATGCATGATGAAAAGTGGATATGGTACGACAATCCCAAATGCAAAAAAAACACTGGGTAGATCTCGGTGAAGCAACGACTTCGACACCAAAACGCAATATTCATTCCAAGAAAGTTCTGCTGTGCATCTGGTGAGATATGAAAGGTGTGCTCTATCATGAACTATTGGAACAGGGTCAAACTGTTACAGCTGATCGCTACAAGCAACAATTGCTGCAACTGAACCAGGAAATCTGTCGGAAACGTCCATTCACAGGCAAAGGATTGCATCCTGTGAAATTACTGCATGACAACACTAGGTCTTGTGTCGCGAAATCGGTCAAGAAAACGTTATTGTCACTTGGCTGGAAATTTTTGGAGCACCTGGCGTATAGTCCCAACATGGCCCCTTCAGAATATCATTTGTTCTGATCGATGCAACATGGTTTGTCTGCTGTATGGTTCCGGACATGTGGCAAAGTGTAAAAATATGTTGATGACTTCATCGCACCACACGACAAAGTATTCTTCATGGCTGAAATCCGTCAGCTGCCTGACTGATGGCGGAAGGTGATAGATAATGACGGCACATATTTTGATTCGTAAAAGTATTGTTGTTTTCTTTTAAATTACATGTTGCATTGTCTTAAAATGCTTTAAAACTTATTTATACATCTAATAAAACAGAAGTGGATGATACAACCGGGAAAATGATTGCGTCATGCCAAGGTAATCTTAGCAACGCAGTGGTGTCAGAACAATGCATTATCATTTGCTGTGCGGATGTGGGAGGATTTGGAAATGAAAGCATTCAGCTCCTCAGGTCGTGAAAATAGAAACTCTGCGGGGGAAAACTCCAACACAGATCCACACTGCCTTGCAAGAAGTTTGTGGGGAAGAAACTCTTGATCAACGAACAATTTCTCGCTGGGCATCGCGCTTTCAGTAGAGCCGAAGCAGCATTAAAGATGATCACCGCTCAGGATGACCTCAAAACGGTGACATACAAAACATTTGTCACCATAGTAGCAACGCTTCTCAAAGAGAATCACCGTTTGACAGTCGAGGTGATTGCTCATCAGGCAAATTTGTCCACAATGTCTGTTTACCGGATTTTGACTAAATCACTGGGAAAAAGAAAAATCATCATGTGCTGGGTGCCCTGTCAACTCACCTCCGAGCAGAAGGCAGCCAGAGTGAGCATCGCACAGGATCATCTCCACAGGTTCGAAAGGGAGGGCGACACCTTCCTGAACAGAATTGTCGCAATTGATGAGACTTGGATCCGTGATTTTGAGCCGGAACTGAAGACATAATCAGTGGAATGGAGGCATCCAAATTCCCCACGCCCCTCAAAGTGTCGTCGACAACAATCCAAAATGACGCAAATTATGATTTTTGCGTACGATGCCCAGGGTGTTGCGGTCTCTGATCGAGTGTTGGTAGGGTAAAATGTCAATGCACAATATTAGCATGACTTTCTGAGGACAAAGACCAAAAAATCCCTCAAAAGCACACCAACTTGTTGGAAACGGGAGCGATCCTGCTGCATGACAACGCGTCGTGTCATGGTGCAGTGTCGGTACGGTGACTTTGGTCGAAATATGATTCATAAATTTTATCCCACCCACCATACAGCCCTGATCTCAGTCCATTTGACCTCTATCTTTTCCTAAAGATAAAAAATCAGCTCAGTGGCATCTGCTACGAATCGCTGGACGAACTGTCATTGGATGTGACCCGAGTAATATGACAGCCGAACAAAGATGGCATACTACGGGGCATCCAAGGCCTACCTCACCACTGGCAAGCTGTCATTAGCAGTGGATAGGAGTACATTGAATGGCAAAGAGGTAAGTTTTCTCCGTTACTTCACACTTTTCTCAAAAATGGACAGTGTGCAGAACTTTTGTATGGAAACTGCTTACTGTTATAGATTGGTTTGAGGACATTGGTGTGTCAAAAAGTTGGACTGGCCAGCCCCGAAGTCTGTGGAGAGTCTTTGAGATGAATTGGATCATGAGGTGCATGGAAGAAGAGATCGTCCAACAAACGAAGCTGAACTGGTCACTGCTTTGAAGGCCAAATGTCAGAACATGTCAGTGGACATTTACAAAACTGATTGGATGTATTACATGAAGACTAGAGGCTCTCATAATGACAAAAGGTTTTAGCATACAACATTGAACTTTCTGTCAGTAATGGCTATTTGTAGATATGAAGGTGTCTGGATATTAATGGTAGGGCAATGCACTTTTCATTCAGGCTAAAAGAAAAGTGTATAATAGGAAGTGATTCCTTTACATTACAAAAAATACAAACCGTTTACAAGATTTCTGATATCTTAGAACATGTGGAATCTGAAACATGTGTAATTTACAAATCACACTGTGTGGAATATGATGAATAGTAGTGTTACAAACAATTGTTTTATGGAAAAATTGTTTAACAGAATTTCTGCAGGGAAGAAGGTTTCATTTAAGTGCCTCTAGTAATTTCAAAACACTTTCACCACCAATTGAGTGGAATGTTACTGGTGATAATCTTTGTGCATTTGTGACTTACTATGTCTACACAAGAATTTTCCCTACCTGCTGCATATACCAGCAATAAAATTGAGCAGGATTGTTTTACGTCACTTTTCAACATTGCTTTCTCTCTTCTTTTGCATGTTTCAAAATATTAGTATCGTGTACATATTATTTTGAGACACTCTGTGTAGCACAGCATCAAACATTACACACATTTCAATGAACTAAAACAAACTTCTTCAATAACTCAAAAAACAAATCTGCTTTTCTACTTAGGATGACAAAACAGAAAATTATATCAAGTGATATGCAGAAATTGATTTTAGTTTTATGGAGGAAACTTAGTGACATCACAATTATTAGTGATCTTATGGTTACATATAAATTTTTCTCACACCTGGGATCACACACACACACACACAAACAAACAAATAGTGCAGCAAAATCAACAAATTAACTCCTACACATTGACGCTCCATAGCAGAATTGCAGTGATAGGCGACAGTCACAGATCTTATTTTGGTCCTGCAGACAACAACGATGTCCCCAGAACGCTATTTAATCCTTTATGCAGACACCCAGTCACAGAACCAAGTTTTCTATCTTAGGGGAGAATTGAGTCTTCCAAAACTTTCTGAAAACAGAAGTTAGATGGAGTGAAGATTTCTCCTGTAATAGTGTTTTTCTCGTGATGTACCCTTTTGTCCAACATTGCTGTTAAATTAAAATATAAAAATTAAAATATAATTTCATTGCATAAATGTTTGCATTTCAGTTTGAAGATGGAGGCAACAATTTCCCCAAATGAAAGTAAGGTGGAGTAATTTAAAATTATTTTTCTCGTGACGTCCTCTCTGTTCTGGATTTATAAAATATCATTTTACTACACAAGTGCTTGTATTTAGGTTTGAAAATGGTGGAAATTTTTTTCCAAAAACGGAAGTTGGGTGGAGTGAATTTTTCCGTGATCGTAAAATGGTGGCAACAATTTTCGACAACTGAAGCTTAAAGGAAGCACATATTTCTCCTATATATATTCTTTTTCACAGTGTTTTCCCTGCATTGTACTATTGTAGACACACCATGTAATTCCATACATATATATAATTAAAATCGAAAATGCAGAAAAAACTTCCAAAAACAGAAGCAGGACAGAACAAAGATTTCACCCATAATTGTATTTTTTTTTATATTACCTTCGTCCTGTACATGATCTTAGTTTTCATTGCAATTGGTGTACTACATAGACTAGTTTTTTTTAGATAGCAGAAATATAAGCTGGTGAGTTTCTTTTCTCCCCCTCCTTCTCTTGTTTTAACTTCTATATGTATGAATTCTTAATGTTTTTGAAATCTGGTAGTTATCTAGCCCAGAGACCACATGCAGATTATTTTGTGGCACCATGATATATGTTGCAGACTAATCAGGAACTTTATGCTATGGGGCATTGAGGAGATTCTCTGCTTTGGAGTTTCACATTAAATAGAAAACTAATTTGCATGAGATGTACCCAATATTCATGCTTATGCCTGACAAAAACAATATAATAAATTTAGTGCCAACAAATGAATAGCACCTATCACTTTGTTTACAAAGCATGAATTTGCCATTGAGCAATAAATAGAAACTGTATTGTTGATAAGAAAATAACTTATGCTGTAAGTTATTACCTAGCACTGAAGAAATGACTGTCACCTACAATTTTTTAAGTTCCTATAATGAATAAAAAAAAAAAAATCTGATACAAATTAAAATAAAATAAAATATAATTCACTATGTTTTGTGCAAGGCTTAATTTTTGCACCAGCACAAAAAAATATAAGTTGCTGGAATAAACCTGTCATGATGAAACCCTGTTCCTTACATGCCAAACATATGAAAATTTTTTCTGGAAACAGAAAAGAAAATACCCAATGCATAAACTTTGGAATCACTACTGTACTTATGGCATGATCATGGCTGATAAGAAAAGTCTTATTTTACATAGCCTACATTTTAGTGTAAAAGTAATATTTTCTTACCTGTTTATTTATATGTTTGACAGGGTAGACATAAAAATTAAAAATGCATGTAGGATTTGAGCAAATAAAATCTAATCAAAGCCAGTGTTACATATTATACTATTGAAAACACTCAGAAACCAGTATTTCCTTTGAAAAATTATGTTTGTCATATCTTTGCTTGAATAACAAGTTATACAGAGCCGCGGATGGCTTAGTGGTTAGCGAGTCAGGCCATCAATGCAAGGTCCTCAGGTTCGATCCTGGGATGATCTTTCAGAGATGGTGTGATTTACTAACAATCGCTGAATATCCACCGTGCATCGGATGAGCACGTTAAGTGACGGCCCCCAGGCTGGACCCACTGGTTAAATGGGTATCCTTTCCTATGCCCCGCCCTCCTAAAATTCTCTCACCCCTCTATGTGCAACATCGTACTTGTACGGTGGCGCTATCTACTGTACTCTAATCTCACTACAAACTGTTCTGTCAAAGTCGCTAGACTTGCTCTCATTCCTTCCGTTTCTGTGTCCTGCCCAAAAGGCGAACTCGTTGTAGGTGGCTGGGACCTAAACTCTACTCACTGTGGACGAAAGTCCTACAAGAAAAATGACAACTGCCAGCCAACAAGTTATACAATGCATAAAAACTGAGACATCCACTTTTCTTTTTCAAATTAATCCAAAATCAGCAACTTGTTAAGAGGTAAGCAGTTGCTGAGAAAGGCAACACTGTCCCACTGTTTGAGTTCAATTATGTTCTTTAGGTCAAATCAAATTAAAGGATGTAAAATACAATTCTGTAACACTGTTACTCTTAAGACAAATCAGTACTCACCTTACATAGCTGACATGTGCCTGTACAGCAGTCAACATGGACCAGTTTCATAAAACTACCACAACTCAGCCATGAGGATTTCATGGACATCAGAGAACGATTCCACTCTCTGACATGAAAAGCAGTTGAGACATGTCATAGGGTTATCCAGAATGCATTCTGAAGAGAACATTCTTTTTTAATTTCAATAAACTTTTCACGAGGCAAAATACCATATTTTTTCATTTGATTATTGTAAAGACAATGCTATCCATTAAAAACTATGGCTGACTGCTTGTCATTACTATACAAACATATCAGCTCAGCTAACTGAAAGATTTCACACAATTTGTTTCTACTAGTCTATATCAAAAGAACATTTGCAGCCAACACTATTTCAATTTTTTAGCTGAAATGTTTTGCACTGTCTGTTTTTACTAATTAATGATGTAAAAACATATATGTCCACGCATATGAACATTACATAGAACCCACTTCCACTGATTAATGGCCATGGGCAATACAGTTGCTGTTTTCGCATTAGAACATTCCACAGGGTATTTCCATTTATTAAGGATCTTAGATCCATCCAACTTGAAAATTCCATAGAACTGGTTTATAGTCAAACATTTCATTGCCACTGGTCAATGGCAAATTACCACATCAAAGAACATTGCTCTTCACTGATGTTAAGTGTGATGACAATGTCCTGGAAAAGAATTCATGCCAAATATACATAAATCTGAACTAGTGAACTACGAACACTCCTCTGACAGTAATATATATAATTACCTCATCACCCCCCCCCATCCTTTTCTGTGGCCTTACATAATATAGCTCCTTTTGAAGGCTCCTTCCTATTCCAACATTACATTATGCATGAAGCACTTTAAGAGCTCCATATCTTATGTTGTTTCTTGAACCAACTGGAGTGACATGCGATCCATTTTACATAATACACAGGAACTCAAGTCAAACAGCTCACACATTTTTAACTCTTAAGTACTGTAAGATTTACAAATGATGATGAGTATTGATGAGATTTTAGTGAGGTCAGCTTAGTTAGTCTTTAACATTAACTAATTCTGTCACTGTCAGTAATAAAACAAGAAAAAAAACACATTTTTTGAAAAATCTACCATAAGCCAACTTATCAAATTTATAATTCTGTGGCCAAAAATTATTATTCAAACATCTCTTATTACAAATAATTTGAGATTTTTATTATCACTACTTTTATTTATGTTAATAGACCACAAAACTGAACTACATTTGATCCTCCTAGAACACAGGGGTTTTATTTTTTCAGAAACCTCATGCACAATAAATCCATGCAAACAGAGCTTAAGAAACAACATGAAATAAGTGGGTCAAGTTCTGGGATAACACGAAATTACATCCATATAAATTTTTGTATACCAGTACTTATATAAAGTACATAAAGTTACATAAATAATAAATGATATAGATAAACAAATTAGTACATTTCACAAAAACTAGATTACTGAAAATTTTTAAAGAATTTTACAAAATAATCACATAACCTAAATCAGAATCTGAGTCAGATTCAATTTTACCCATCTCTAAAGGTCATGCTGTGCCTAAACTTCTTGCCTGAGAAACAACTCTAGACTGAACAAAGAACTGTAAATGTTGACCATTTGGCCTTTTAGATCCCAGAAAAAAGTAGCACAAAATTAAGAGAAAATTGCCTAGTATGGAAAAGACACAGACAAAAGAGGAAGAAAACCCAATCTGATAAGCAATGGGACAACCTGGAAACAGATATGAAACAAAAACAAAGAAAAAGATGGTTTGAAAAAAAAAAGAATAGTGGAGGATATGAAGGAAGTCAAAAGAGAAGGATGAATAAAATGGATAAAAAAAAAAAAAAAAGACCTATTCACGTAGCAAGCCCCAGAACTGTCTGGGGTTAATACTGCCAAACATGAAATGTCTTCCAGAAGTAATGATACCATGAGCATACACAAAATAGCAATTATGCACATCCTTCTTTTAAGACAGGGATATCAAAAGATTTGTTACAAGTTTTTTACAGCAAAGCATTTATCACAACTGGAATTTTAGGCTATATTTACTCTCAATACTTAGGGCATGGTCATGATAATTTGTTTAAGCCTCTCTAGATCAGTGAAGTAACATTATACCAACAGGATGAGATTCTAATATGGAAATTATGTTCTAGGCATACACAAGCCTTCAGCAACAATCATTCATGTAGAAGGTTTTACACAAAACTTGAAAAGTGATTTTGGCTAAAATAGTTGTGAAAAGCTTTTCTGTGCTTAAAATATTGTTCCTCAGTCACAAGCATATGAGAAACTAAAAATTAAATAAATTCTCGAGAAATGTCTTAAAAACATCATGCTGCAAGAGGATGTAATTTACACCAGACTTCTCATGAAGATTTACATGCATCATATAGACAGATGGTAATGCTGTAACATTGAACGACCTGTGTGAAACGAAAATTGAAAATGTGGTTAATGAAGCATGTCTGGACATACATAAGAAAACAACAACAACAAAACAGACAGGAAAAAAAAGCTAGAATTTGAACATAGCATGCACAGTGAGTGAGGATTTGTATCACACCCATAGTACTTATATCACTGCAACTTGGTAGAAAGCCATAGAAGCAATTCAAAGTGAATTGCATTTATTTAGATAAAAAATTTCACATGTTCATTCTGAAAAACACTAAGATAAACATAAATAAAATGGAACACACTTAAAATTTTTCTGCATTGCTTCTACATTGGTTTACTTCTTCCCTATAAAAAACGAAAGCTCCTAACATGATTACAGATGTCTAACGTTTATAGCCCTATCGCCATTAAAAATGACAGAAGATTCAGACATGACAGTATGTCTGCATTAGCTTGGGCATCATGTTTAGGTGATCTGAAATAATACTGGTGTGATACCTGCGTGTAGGCAGTACAAGGGTCATAACAAAAGTTGTACACACGTTAATTTAAAATGGAAGTGAATGATGCAATCGGGCAAATGATTACTTCAAGGTCAGATTCTCAGCAACGCAGTGGTGACAGAAAGATGTGCTATCATTTGCTGTGTGGGCATGGGAAGGCTTGGAAATGGAAGTGTGTAGCTCTTCAGGTCGAGTCATGGTGCTAGACCAGCGCTCGTATGTGAAAATATAAACTCTGAGGAGAAAAACTCCGACACAGATCACACTGCCTTGTAAGAAGTTTGTGGGGAAGGAACTCTTGATCGAAGTACAATTTCTCAATGGGCATTTTTGGGAGGGCCGAAGCAGCATCAAAGGTGATCACTTCTCAGGCTGACCTCAAATGGCAACAGACAAAACATCTGTCACCATTGTTGCAATGCTTCTCAAATAGAATTGATGTTTGACAGTTGATTAGATTACTCATCAGGCAATTTTAGAGAGTTCACTCGATCAATTCTTTCTACCTTTGTAAACAAAAGTTATGTCAGACCTCACATTAACTGAGCGTTATTCATATAATGTTTATATACACGTTAAAATGCATTTTTTACGGAATTTGCAGCAACCATCGGCCCGCAAGTTCTGTGAAAAATTTTTTAAGTGGCCCTTTACACAAAAATGTTGGACCACCCTGTTATAAAACTCTTCAACGAGTAATATGAAATGCCTCTTACCTTGCTTTGATGTCTCCAAACTTGATGTATTGCTTCAATTTAAATTGTTGCGATACACTGTAGGGATGCAAATATATTATACAACTATCAACATGAACGTTATGAATTTATCCATTTTACAGAAGTAACATTCATGTCTGTAGTTGTATAATATACTTGCATCACTACAGTAATAAATTGAAGCAATACATTAAGTTTGGAGACATCGAAGCAAGGAAAGAGGCATTTCATATTACTTATTGAGGGGTTTATAACGATCTTTTAAGTCAATAATTTTGCGAGGGCACCACCAGCAGAGGTATAATATTACATCAATAATAACGTGATGCAACAGAAATGAGATACGAATATTGGATATTCATTGAATGTTTAGAATGTTCATAGTCAGGTAATAGCTTACAAGTTTATTTATTAACTTGGTCAATAATTATGTGATTGGGACATGCGAATGATTAAAATGTCTGTGAAAATGCGCATGCGGTTTTGGAGCAGTGTCCTCTGAGTTGTCCGGTCTTGAGCATAAAGAGCTGGCTCAAACAAGATATTGTAATCAGTGAAGTGCTAACATTGAGTCAACAGGGTGTTTCTTGGGTCTCAGTATGCGCCATTGCCAAAGAAGGCAACATCATTGAACACCTGATGGACTTTGAGTGAGGAAGGATTGTTGGAATGAGAGAAGTCGGACTTTTCTACTGCGAAATTGCTACTCATATAGGACAAAGCACCGGTACAATGATGTGAACATGGCGTTAGTGGACACATAAGGCTCAGATGCAAAAAAAATCCGGGAAATGGATCGCAAAACCACATGACTGCATAGGATGACAGACAACTCTACTGCACGGCAATGACTGGTCACACAGTGACATCTATGGTGTTAGCACAGCAGTGGAGAACAGTTACAGGTCAGGCTCTGTCCTCCAGCACAGTTTGACATTGTCTGCTCAACAGAGGACTGGTCACTAGCAGTTCATCGCTGCGCATTCCTTTGAACCTCAACTGCAGGTGCCTCAGGCTGCTATGGGGTCTCGAAAACAGACATTGGTGTGCTGCCTGGCAATGGGTCGTGTTTTCTGACGAGTTGCGATTCAACTTGATGCACCATGATGGTCACATGTGTTCGGAGACATTGTGGTGAATGGCACCTTGTAGCGTCATACTGGCCCAACACCAAGTATCATGATTTGGGGTGCCATCGGAATCAATTCACGATCTTACCTGATACGAATTGAAGGAACCCTCAATAGCCAGCGATATACGAGAGATGTTTTAGAGGTAGAGGTGATACCCTTCCTTCAGAGTTGTCCTGGCGCTGTATTCCAGAAGGACAATGCTCGGCAACATGTGGCCTGGAATGTCCAAGACCTCTTCCATGCACAGCAGATGCCACTTCTTCTCTGGCCTGCACTTTCGTTGGATATGAGCCTGATCGAACGTGTCTCGGACATGGTAGGTACGTGGCTAGCCTGTCAAGAATTTCCACCAGTCACCACAAATGAACTCTGATCTCTCATAGAAGCAGCCTGTTCCCCAGGTCAATATTACAAACCTCTTCCATTCGATGCCACATCGTGCAGAGACTGATATCGTCAGAAACAGAAACAGGTCGCTGACCACATGCTTTGTTTTGCAGGTCTGCATCTCCGCTTCAAAACTTCACAAACCATCACCGAATGGTTCGTTCGGTGGCTGTATTCTCCCCAAACGCTTTGTTAACATTTCGAGTGGCAATTCCTGCAGAATGGCCCAGTTTAAATTCATACAGGAAGGTGACTCTCAAATCCGGCATCTACATGTTTCCTTTGAAAGCTACATTATGTCCAAACAAACCACACCTGAGCCTTGTTTTTTACAAACGTGCTAGCTATACTACCTTCTTCACAAACGTGCTAGCTATAGTACTGTGGTGGGGCCTGTCTCATTCGTGCCAGATATTTCATTTGCACCAACCCAATATGTGGAAAGAACTAAAATTTCATTTCAATCATCACTACAGCCCTTTGACTCAAGTATTATACAGTTCTTCGACCACCTGGCTACCACGACAGCTTACCTTTTGACCATTTGGCTAACATAATAGACACCTGCCTCCCCACAGTGTAATTATGTGAAATCCGCAATCTCTCAGGTATGAATTCTGTGAAAGGTTGGCTTTAACTGGTGAGGATATGAAAAGTTTCAGAATCTTAACACTCCGATACTTGAGACTTTGCCATCCTGGGTTGTATAATGGATAGGATGCTCAAACAGAAATTGGAAGATGCGGGTCCCATTCCCGCTCTAGGTGATGTAATTTTCAAGTTTTCTGATGTGATTGATGTTATGTGGTGAACAGTAAACACTGACAATCCAGGTATATATGATTGCTAAAGTAATAATTCTGACGTACTTCCATGTATTAAGAGATCAAAGTAACAGGTTGCACTTGCAATATTCCATGGATGGATGAACTACCACATCTTGTAATCATAGCAGTAGAGATGTACCAGACTCTGATGAAAAAAATAAAAAAATGGTACCAAACATTACAAGAATGACACAAACAAAGCTGTGTAGAGGTGACTCAAAAAAAAAAAAAAAAACCAAGCCACTTTTTTAAAATCATATTTCCAAATATCTAGAACCTGTTCTTTACAGGACAAAAAGTTTAAGATAGTCCAACTAGATTATCCTAAGTGTGCCTATAATAAACACATTCATGCAACAAGATGTGCATGCTTTGTATAAAAATCCTTACAGTAACAAAAGCAAACTGCCCATAGTCAACAATATCCTACACACTTTACCATCATAGGCTGGTAAACAAGTGTAGCTACAACCCAGATAGTTAAAGGCAAACCAGTACATTTACACTTGACGTTCATAATTTACTTTTTGTAGACATCTGTGTGTTTCACTGCTGGATTTATGTTGGGAATATTTATTTTTCAGACAACTGCACGTCCAAAAAATGTGCAAGATAAATTCTATTAGTCTAGCATGATGCAGTAGGGAAAAGTTAGCACCTCACCGATTGAATGCTAATTTTTCCTATAATATGTGGTGAACCAATTGAAGTTATAACTATGTCATTTTGCAGTGTATGATATTTGGAACTGAATATCAGGTAATGCATAAGCACTGGGATTGCACTACAGTTCTTTTTCTGGAGTCAATAAATCAAGATTTGCAACTGGTCCTTCTTAGCTACAGATATTCATGGAGAGAGGAAGATGCCTCACAGAACAGCTCAAGAACTTTTGGCTTCTGATGTGGAGTCACTGAGGAGGAGGATTTTCTGACAAAATGGCCACTGGGACATCTGCTTGTAGAGCTATC
Source organism: Macrothele yani (assembly GCA_039090855.1). NCBI lineage: Eukaryota > Metazoa > Arthropoda > Arachnida > Araneae > Macrothelidae > Macrothele > Macrothele yani. Next base: position 48,774,227 of record CM076990.1, read on the forward strand.
TTGGAAAAAATGGATGAGCATATGCATACTTCTGTACAGTGCCAGAGCAGGCTTTTTAATCTGGGACAGTGAGACTTGAAATTACATCTCTTTGAGTTCAAGTGTTCTCCACTTTCACTCAAATAATACCATGATTTTCGTCATATAATCCACAGATTATTTGCTAAAAAAGTTTAAAATATAGGTTCTACAGATTATGTCGATGCAGATGATACGCTGATTAAAAAAAAAAAAATATGGCCCCTTTGATTTAAAAAAAAATCTGCAGGGTAATTTTGTAGGAGAGGGGGGTATGATTGGAAAAGGAACTCCCTTGAAAATATTTTCCTCAGTTCAGGAGTTACGGAGCGGAGAGGAGGAAGGGTTGTCATAATGAAAGATCAGAAAAGTTATAGGGAAGGACGGTGGGGGTCATTCTGTATTGTTGAGGAGGACAACTCTGACTGTTGTGCCGTCTCTGTTTTTGTCAACCAGTCAATGAAAACGTATGCATTGCATGAAACTATGCATTCCTCCTTTCGGATTTCGCATGCGCCGTGCCTTGTGTTTAGTTTGTCCTTCGCCATTTTGACCAACGTCTTTGCTGCTGATATTTTCTTCCTTCATTACTATTCATGATGTCTTTGGAAAGGAAACGTTTCAGTTACACTGCCGAATTTAAACTTAAAGTGGTGTGCACAGTTGAGGATACGATCATATCACTGCAGAATAGTTTTGAGGTCAGAAAACAATTCCGCAGTAACACGCGGAAAGTCACTGTGTTGTGGTCTAAAACGTAAACAAATCCGTCTGTAAATTCTGCGGGAAAATTCACAGGTCTAACCCTATTTTTAATTGGCCCACGTAAAAACCGATCCCCCAACTCTGAATGAAAGCAGGATTTCCTCCAAAAACATTCAACTTATATGTGAATTGATACGGCATTTCTATGATTTGTTCTGTATCAATGTTTCATCATTGGCAAGGTATAATGCAACACTCTTGAGCTGCATTGGCGTGATCGATGGATGCCACACCACTGAGCTTTGTCTGTCCAGAGATAAAAAATTTTTAAAAAGTAACCTTTAAAAATGAATTTCTTCATTTGATAAAACCGTCTTTTTTCTTACTTCATTGACTGGATGACAAAAACAGGTTATCATGTGACCGACTTTTCTGTCGGAAATTCCACTTCCGGTTCAACATCTATGATGTGCGGATTACATGGTGCTTTTTTTTTTTCTGAATGTCACAGTCTGCGGATTATACGCTGGTGCGGATAACACAACAAAAATTACAGTACTCAGTTCTTACTTTCTCATACCTCCTTTATAAGAAAGTATTATGATTGTTCAAAAATGGTTCTTCTGGGTTTTGACATAATTTTACAAAATATGTGAAAACTGGGTAAATAGTCAACAGCTGCCTGTTAATAATTGACGACAAGGCTATTCACAGACTTATTACAAATATTTAAAATTTATGGGGTTTTACTAAGGAATAAAGGATATTTTTAAGTCAAATTTTTGGATTACTCTTTCTCAGGACTACAGCTATAGTAGGAGTTGCCATTCATGAGGTAAATTCCAACATTTCAAATCATTTAATGTTGTACCTCTTCTTTTTTCTACTTTACCTAATAGTGTAGACCACAAGCTTTTCTTGGGACATGTGGCACAGTGCATGCTGGGTGGAGATTGGTTATTGAGCCCAGTGGCCACTGCTTGACGCTTCGGTGATGGAGACACGGTAGTTTTAAGGGAGAGCGTCCCCTCCATCGACATCACTGCTTTCACCTCCAATTTCTCTTTTAGCCAGTTGGTGAGTGCATTCCGGTTGCCTGCTACACAGTCCTCCCTTTCAGGCCACTTTGCACCTTGGCGCAAGTGGGAATTCTGGCACGACAGACTGGGCTTTGGCTATCAGACCTTTCACTGCCCAGTTTATGACACAAAGAGAAGGTAGCCACGTTGGCGGGAGTTACCTATAGGGTTTTTCAGAAAAAAAAAAAAAATCTGCATTTCAAAATAAAGTCTCCTAATTTCAAGGACTTGTGCAAAAAATACAATTTTCCAGGACTCCATAAGAGCAAATCTACCGTTTGAAGATTTCCAGGCCTGGACATTAAAATTTTCAGTTTCCAGGACTTTCCAGGTGCTGTGCGAACCCTGACACTAGTTAAAACTCAACACAGATATTTATTCTGCACAGTTATACAGCTCCTAGATACAACTTAGTATACTTCAGAACTTCATTTTAGCAAGTCATACAGAAGCAGAATAATATCGCAGAAAAAATATGCCGACCACAACAATTCAAGAGAACCGTAAGAACAACAATGGCAATAACGTGAGTGGTGTATATATATACTTTTTTGTATTGGATTTTGAGACCTAAGCATTCATGGGTGTGGGAGAACTTCAGCACATGCGGTTTCACTTCTTCCAACAGGAGAAAACTTCATTTGCCAACGAGTGAGCACCAATGAAATGAATCCTCATGGAAGGCAGATGAGCATAAATTCCATTTGCTGTTACAGTACTGCTCCTTTTCTGTTGTTTTTTTTCTCCCGCTGATTTTTTCTGGGGGTTTATTTACACTAAAAAATGCAAAAATGAAACAAAAATGCAAATTTATGTATTTATTATGGAATTTTAGAAAATATGCATTTACATGCAAATTTTTTATATATTTTTTTATTGGAGGTTTAATGACCACCATGAGCAACTCAGTGGGCTATAAGCAGTCGTCCATCCCTAATTTAGGGTCACTGACTCCAGAGAAGGTAGAAGCCATCGCTTAGATCACTGCGCTACCGGGGCAGCACAAAATTTTCAAAAATGTGTGTTTGTATGTGGAAATATTTATTTACCTAAAAATCCATTCTCTGTTCATTACTATGAAATCCAAGTAGTTTTACGATTTTTTCCATTTCAAGGTTTTACGGTTACCATGAGCAATTTTTAGGACTATAAGCAGTCATTCATCCCAAATATAGGGTCACTGATTCCAAGGAAGAGACAGAGCCAATGCCATCAGACAAACATATCACCAATACATAATCTAGGACTCTAGCCCAAGCCCACCTTGGACGAAAGGTCAGAAGCCAGTGCTTCAGAACACTCAACCACTAGGAAGGCTAATTTTGAGGCATCTTAGTATAATAACAACAGAATCAGCAGTACATACATATTATATTAGTTAATTAACAATAAAAAATGACTCCTACATATGCAGACAATGCATGATGTCATATAATCATGAAATTTGGCCCCAATATGTTAAATCTACTTCATAACAATAACAACTAAAATGAAAATCATTGCAGTCATCATCAAGCCCATTACTGAACAACTTTGATAGCACAGTTCACAGAAGAAATAATGTTATAAACAGGCATGAAAGTGATCATGGCAGAAAAAGGCTGGACTTTTCTCACATAGGAATATGCAAAAATAAATAACCTTTAAGCATTTATTAACTACCCTAAGCACCATATATGCATATATAAAAGCCGTGAAATTGTCTAACATTTCTTTAGGAATGAATAAGAATTTAATTTTAGTCAACGAGCTTACATCAAACCAATAATGTTAATCCCATGTTTATACTGATCTAATTTGCTTTACTGTAATTATGGCATTTCTGCATTGATCTCAAGAAATCCCCAGATGACTTCCAAAAAGACGGAATTCCACCTTTAGCGGAACTCTTTCACCCTTGTACACTGGTGTGCAAAAATTAAGGACAAAGAGGAGAAATTAGCATAACAGCTGAACGAGCAGGCAGAATGGACCGAAAGACCACTCAAGAGATAGACTAGGGTCCGGTACGGTAGGGCATGTGCATATATGCAGCATGACGTGGGAGGGGGAGTGTCGGAAGGGTATAAATCACACGGGCGGTGTACGCTCAGCAATTCGGTGAAAGCTATTGCACGGTGTACATCGGTTTGAACGACATCGAGTTGCTGCCACCGTGTGATATGGCCAACAGGCAATCCAGTAGCCGACATCTGGATGGCTTTACCCGAGGTCGTGTCATTGGGAAGTTGGAAGAAGGTTGAAGTGTGACTAGTGTGGCCGAGGAGTTCGGGATCGCTCACAGCATCGTTTCACGAGCTTGGAGAGCATTTCAAACGACAGGAACAGCTGTCCGAGAGTTTAGCAGTGGTCGTCCACGAGCAACCACGGTGGCGGACGACAGGTATATTGTCCTACAGGCGAGAAGAGACAGACGGCAGACAGCAGGAGAAATCGCAAGGCACATGCAACAGACAACTGGACATCCGTTATCGCGTTTTACCATGGCCAGGAGGCTGCACAAAGGTGGTCTATTTGCACGATGACCAGTACGGTGTGTGCCATTAACGCCTGCTCATTGGTGATGGCGGTTTCTGCGGTGCCAGGAACACAAGAACTGGACACATCAGCAATGGGGTCGAGTTCTCTTTACAGATGAGAGCCGATTTAGTCTGACGAGCGATTCTGGACGTATACACATCTGGAGAGAGCAGGGAACATGCAATCCCACCTCCAACATCATTTTAGTTCTCAATTGGGGCGGTATCATGCTTGGTAGCCATACTGACCTCCACATCTTCCAAGGAGGTTCAGTCACTAGTGTCCGCTATTGTACCGAGGTTCTCCTGCCTCACGTGCGTCTGCTTAGAGGTGCTGTGGGTCCTGAGTTCCTCTTCATGGATGACAACGCTACACCTCATTGTACAGTGGCTGTAGCAGAGCTGTTGGAGAGTAAAGATATTCAACGCATGGATTGGCCCGCAAGGTCCCTGGACCTATATCCAATCGAACACGTGTGGGACTTTTTCGGAATACGCTTGGCAGCACGTTACCAGCCGCCAGCAACTATTCTGCAGTTGCGATTGGCGCTACAAGAGGAATGGGCCGCGATGCCTCAACAGCTCCTTGACAACCTCGTCCTCAGCATGGACAGACATTGTAAATCCTACAATGCAGTCAGGGGTGATCATATCCCCTACTAAAGACTGGATTTTTCTTGGCAGCCGCCTGTCACATGGACGTTTCTGTCTTCTGTCCAGTTGTGCTCGAAGCTACCTTTTCAATAAAGTGCCTTTGTATCCTTTGGATTCCTTGTTTGGACAGTTTTGCTCACTTGTCCCATATTCTTACATCTTGGGGATCTTATGGTATGATTTGAATCGATGTGGAGCACTTGTGCATGACGTTACATTCGAAAAACTGTCTCGTCCTTAATTTTTGTACGCCAGTGTATAAAAAGTAACTGGTGTGTTCGTCATTGAAACCATAAGTATAGAGAGAGTATCTGAGAGTGGATAAAAGTTGATTAATTAGTATTATCATTATCTTGCACAGGACAGCTGTAGGACATATGAGAAACATTGTTATCAGCAAAATATGGTTTAAATTATATAAAATGAATGGGATCATTGATAAAGACATACACTAGCAAATCTGCCAGCTGCAACAAAAAATGCACCATAACATGTATTACCCACAACAACATGCATGTTACAAGTGGAAGGGATAATGGAAAACCAATGAATAAGGAAGAATTAGTGTTGTAAGACTGGGATGTATTTAAGAGCATCAGAATGAAAAAGACTGAAATTTCAGAAGTACTACAACCTAAATTTTCTTAAACTTCTCCTCAGCCATTTTACAAACCTAATTAAGATAGAATAAAATATCTATTGAAAAGCTGTGCAGAAGATTTTGTTTTTCAAGCATGCTGTAGTTTAGGCAGTATTATTATTATTATTATTATTACCAGTACTCATTTTAAACTGCTTTATGCTAATCTAAAAGCCATTCTAAGAAGACATTACACCCCAGTATCTAGACTTTAAGCTGAGGAAAAAAATTATTAATAATAACGGGATTAAAGAAAAACTTTCACACCACAACACATTAATCAAAAGGACCATACATTTTGAATATGAAGTACCTGAAGACATATACATGCACTATACCATAAATCTAGCACTCTACAAATTATAAACTAGCAACTTCAGGGAATTTATCAATAGACCATATGCATATTCCTTTAAGGAATGTTTGAACAAGAAATGAAATGAATCAAAATGTTGTTGTGCACAATCGTTATATAACATTTTGAAGAAATCCTATATTTCAAACTACTCTCAAAATAACCAACCCCACCATAACATTAATGCATAAAAGAGGATAAAAAAATGTGAAGCTGTTTGCACATACAAATAATTAAAAACTACAAAAACATATAGGGAAAAAAAGAAAGGAAAACCTGATTTAAAAATTAAAAAAAAAAGGAAACTGAAAACTAGCATTTTAGATAAAGCTGATGTTTACGTAATGCCAATTACCAATTAAAGGCACCTAGGAACTCAAAATAAAAAATATGTTTTTACATCAACTGCACAGAAAATGAAGTTTAAAAATCAAGGTAAGTGAATACATTACAAAATATAAGAGCAAACAAGCAAAAACAACCTTCGCTCATCATTGTATCAAAATTAATCCTGACCTGTCTGTGAAAACACTGAACTTGGAACAGACCATTGAAGAAAAAACATTTAATAGTGGTGGCAATCATTCAAAAAAAAAAAAAAAAAAAAAAAAAAGATAGCAACTGAAACAACCTAGTGATCCTATATGCTCTAAAACATTTAAACAAATCTGAAACAGCATTACTCACCAATAACAGTGTTTAAAATTAAGCACCAACAGATTGTTCTGCCATAGCACAGTAAAATATGCATGCAAAACAAAATAAGAGAAAAATATTCACAGAATTAAAACAAGTAGGTTTACATCCACAACAACAAGAATAAGGTATATACACTCAATCTAAAGATACCATAAATAATAATAATAAAGTATAAGATTTTTTTTATTTCACAGCATTTGAAGTTAGAATAATAAATATTTTTTATGTCTCTCTCACCAGAAGGCTAACTCCTTTTTATCGAAGTTTCAACTGATCAAGAACAAAATACCAAAGTTAATGAACTGTCAAACCCTGAGCCAAGAATACTTAACTGAAGGCCAGCTGGTATTGAAATTTGTGTCAATTACAAAGCAATCAGCTGGTCAAATTGCAAATGGTAAAAACCGTATGTGTTCTAGAAGACAAGACACTTAGACAGAACAGCACAATACTGTAATGTCTTTGGCATAAGCCAGTAAACAAAAAGCCAAACATAAAGAACCAAAACATTCCAAGATCAGACATATGCGATGCAGTCTGCCATGAGGTGTCTCTCAAACTGGAAATTGATTTAGCAACAATAGATTCAAATTTTGACATTCTCTTTCTAATCACAAGCCATTCTAACCAGTAAGCTACATATTTTTTTCAGACAAATATTTACATGTATGTATCTGTCTCTGCACACACGCACACCCTTATCACCAGCATGAGGTAAATTCCAACCTTTCGAATACTTGAATGTAGTACCTCTTCTTCTCTGTATTTCCAGTCCTTCTGATAATTTTCTTTTGAAAAAGTGCTGTTGATGTGTCAGAACTTCTACAGTGTCCCAAAGCACTTTATGTCCTGTATTTTGAACGACTGTCCAAACCTGTTTTGTTTGTCATATTTTTAATTGCAGCTTTATGGTCTGCCAATCTGCTTTAAGACGTCCGCCTGTTTCTCCCACACAGCTAAAATTACACTTATACTTTGATACATTTATAGTGCATTTTGAGATATTTATGAGATATTATCTCTATATCTCATGCTTTTGAGATATTTATAGTGCATTAAATCTAGGAATAGCCATGCCATCAATTATTACCAAAAATAAACTTGTTTGTAACTATGCCAACTATTTTTCAGAAACATTAAACACCAAAGCTCTCAATTATGTTTTGACCCTTAATGAAAGGTTATACATTGATCATCAACAAACACTGCTATAGTTTGAGATAAATTATTCATGGAAATGAATATTAATGAATACATATGATTAGGGGTGACTATAAAATATTAAAAATGGTTAAAGCAGTGGCAACAAAAAAAAAAAAAAAAAACAGAACGGTGCCTGATGAACATACATGTCTGCTTATGTGTGTGTGTACACAGCTTTCATACTTTCACCTAAATGTCTATAGATGCAACTTCATAGTATTTTCTAAATTTAAAAGACAGTAAATAATATTGCAATATTTCTATTTATACTGTCATTTGAATGAAAGAATGAATGTTATGAATATTTTGCAAAAACATATTTAGTTCACACTTTAATTTAAATGACAGCAGTTTTTGGATACATGGACATCAGAAGTCTCAAAGAAACTGCAGTTACTTACTTTATATCCTTATCACAGTTTTAATTACATGGGCTATCACATGTCGTTTGGTGAAAAATAATCATTTAAATATTACTTTCACACAGGCTAATCATGATGACATAATTCAATAACATGTAAACATGGAACTATCTGCTGTAATGCAGAACCTGAAATCACAGTATGAACAACACAAAATACAGGGGTTAGGCTAGGAAACATTTGAGGTTTGATTTATGTCTTGAAATAGGAGAGCATAAAACATTAATCAAGAACTAATTCATCAATAGAAGCTATGCTTAAAAAATACAGGGCTGTATGGTGCAAGCATCATCATATATATCCTAAAACTACCTCTTATGGTGGCAGTACCAAAACTACACATGCTTACCAATGTCAGTGGGTACTACAAGGATGTCACTTCCCAGACAAGTCATGAGCAGAGTCTGTTTGCATGGTTAGATCATCTTCAGTACTGACAAAATAACTACGCATAAATTAATATTACTAAACATGTTCTAAAAATCAGATTGATAACCCCACACAATGCCTCATACACTACTAAGCAACATAGACACAATTACATACCTCATGGGAAGAAATTAAACAAATAAACTTCCCCTAATTAGTATTACAAAACACAAGAAAAACTTATAAGCTACACTGGTAGCCATAAAATACTTTTGAAATAAAAATAATACCCCATTTTTTTCATCAAGTAAGAACATGACACACATTGTCACCACAACACAGTTTTATAACTTATTAAGGTACTTCCATGTTCTCACCATACTTTTTTCCACACATTTCTCAGTTTTGACTGAATATTGGAAATTAGCAATACAGATTGAGCATCATTCCTTATCTGAAATGTATGCAAGTGGAAGTGCCTCGGATTTAGGATTTTTTTTCTTCTGTTTTTTAAGTAGTTGTGCATGGCATATCTATATAATGAGATAGCTTGGGGAAGGGGCCAAGTATAAACAAAATCCTTTTATATTTCAAGAAATTAAAGCTGCCTGTGAATGATTTGTTCAAAAAGAACAAATGCGCAAACTGAGTTGTTTGCGAATGATTCGTTAATGAAAAGAGCTAATTCCTTAGATAATCAGTTGGAATTAATTTTCATGAGACATCAAATGCCAGGTGTCTTTGTGAGGTTCACGTTTTGGACAGAAAACATGACCTAATTAGAAGTGTAAAAAATGCAATAAGTTTCATGAATGTTTTGAAACCAACTTACAGAAAAAAAATTGCTTTGTTTTTAGATAAGATTAAAAAATAAATTTAAACTGAAAATCACTTACTAAACTGCAAGGGCCAATGAAAGGCACAAACAGATCAGACTCTGAACTGACTCACAAGTCTTTCCCTGTGGAAATCATTCACCGGAAGTGTCAACGAACAAACTGTTTTAGTGAATTGAATCACTTTTCCCAAAAGAATAAGTTTGCTCACTGCTACAACAGAATAGTGTCTGAGACTCACCCAGGGTATCTGAGGTCAAGTGTCATAACCTACAGGGTGTACAGAGATCTGTGCGATGCTTGGAAACATTTTCCATTTGTGATGTCATGTTGGCACTCAAAATTAGTTTTGGATTTCAGAAGTTTTCGATTTGGGAATTTTCAGATAAAGGATGTTTAACTTGCATTAAATAGAGGGAACTTTGTAAATTGTTCTTTAACAAGTAGTAGCACCCTGGTAAAAACATAAAATAAAAAAAAATAAAAATGTGAAAGTAAACTTCTCTGAACAATTTAAATAGCAAATGAAATATATATAAAAAACACATACTGAGCTTCAATTTTTTAAGATGCATTTAAATTGTACAGATATAACCAAATACATACTAAAATGTATAATAATGTTTAAACTATACTAAATCCCCTTTTAGAAATTTACAGCATTTCATTGCCAAATATTATAAAATTGGAATCTTAATCATAGCAGATCCTACAACCATTAAACAAGTACCAGAAAACAATATGGATTCCCACACAGCCTCTATTGACAAGGGAATTTTATTACATGAAATCTGCATGATGTTTACTCTTTAATCAGAATATCAAGAAAATCAGAGCCATATGTTATTTAAAAAAATCCAGGCTTCTGAATAGGAAGTTAATATTGTCATGCTCTCTCAATGCAAAAATGATATTCAGAGGTATCTTTGCCATTTTTCACCAAAAAAAAGAAAAAAAAAAAAAAGAAAGAAATGGACGGTTGTCAACAATGCAAAAGCACTCTTGACTTCAAACTATTTCTTTCACTGCCATGAAATAAGAAAATGGTACATTTGTTAAGTATGTATTTGAGGCAATAAAACATTAAAACTGTGATGAAAAAAATTCACTCTGAATACTTTTTTTGCAAAATATTTTTTAATTGGAATAAACTGTAACATCCACTTCCTTTAGAACTTTTTGGGGGCTTGCTGATTGAAAGAGCTGATGAAATATCATCACTGTTTTTTAACTATGTCTTAACATACAAGAATTTAAGTTTCAAGTCTAATTCAGGAGAAGATTTCAACTCTCTTTCTTAAAACTGATTTTCAATCTACATGCAGTATTCTTCAGCAAATGGGACTGTAACTGGCGTTTCTGTATAAAACCTCTACCACAAGTTGGGCACTTATATGGTCTTGCATGACGAGGAACATGTGTCAGTGCATGCGTCTGGAAATTGACTTTTTGAATGAAAGTTCGGCCACAAACAGAACATTTATAAGGCCGCTCATGTGAGGGTGCATGTGTCAATAAGTGTGTTCGAAGGTGTATTTTCTGGGTGAAACCTTTCTGACAAATGGAGCACCTGAACGGACGAGCAACAGAGTGAACACTTAAATGCTCTGAAAATTCTCCCCAAATTTTAGTGCTGTATTTGCAGAAGTGGCACTGAAATTGTTTTACAAAGGTAACGTCTTCATGACTGTCACTGTGTGCTATCAGTTCTTCTTCGGTGATGAAAAACCTGACACATCTGTCACATGAATACATGCGATTACCTAAAAGAAAAATAGAGCAATGTATTGTCTACATGAAAACCCTGCCAAAGTCAAAAGATCAATGATAAAAACAACAAAAACAAAAACATATGGAACAACATACTAGTCTTAAGGGCTTCTATCAAAACAGATGTAGAAAATAATTTCTGGCTTAGCATTAATAAAAATCTCAAACCCTTAATTATATTTCAATACTGGAATAACAGCAAAGAAAAGAACAGACCTATTACCCATTTAAGGACTGTACACCTAACAGATTGATGTTGCTGGAATAGCAGACCTCCTTTTGCAGTAAGAATTGTATACAGGGTAAAACCCTGGAAAAGCATGTTTTGTCAATTATACATCTCTTCAGGAACTACTTATTTTACATGCAAGACACTCCTTCAAAAACCTGATATAACCACTTCAAATCTTTTAACAGTACACTAGTTCAACATGCATACAGCTGAACTTTCCATCACTATCATGTATGATCACGTTATGCATGCAGACTTGCCAACCTTAAGAAGAGAAAAATCCTGCAATTTTCTATAGAAATCCTGCAAGCCTACTTTCGTATGTTTGAAATATCAATGGACATAATTTGCAGCACTAATGTTACGTTAAGGCATATACAAAATGTAAAACAATTTCTGTTAAAAAATATTTTAAAACTTTCTGTTAAGTTATGCATCGATCTGGAGGATAACGCAAATTATGACGGAAAAGGAGAAATTCCTCGAAGTCGTCGCACTCTCATGCCTAAAGATTACAAGCGAAATTTTTTCGGCGTCGAATTTCCGATTTCGGAAATTTTTCCTCCATTTTTAAACTGAAATACAAATATTTATGGAATATAATGATATATAACAACAATACTGGACAGAGGCAACATCACAGGTAAAAGAAATTATGATTACGGAGAAAATCTTTATTTCGTTTACTTCCGTTTCTGAAAAGAAAAGTACTGTTCCGATGCGCCTTTTTACACGAGAGAAAAAAATTCCCAATGCATATTTTTACGCATCGGTTAAATTTTGATGCGTACTAAATGCGCAATTATGCATTTTGGCGAACTCTGGTCGGCACATCACTTGAGCACTCCCGTGGAGAGATAGAGAGCTACCGCAAGATGTCACGAAGCCAGCGAGTCAAAGATGACATCATCTCGTGACACAGCGCTCGTAAGGTCTGGTAGAAAATCTAAGTGGATGGTTGCAGGGGGTTGAAATATTTCGATTGAGCAATTGAAATATTAAAAAAGATTTCTATCTGTAAATCAGTAAAATTAAGCAGAAATACGTAAAAGCTGGCAAATCATCATCATCATCATCATTGTCAACCATTATCAATCCACTGCTGGACGAAGGTCTCCCCAAGTTTCCTCCACAACGGTCTGTCTTGTGCCAGTCTCCTCCATGTCACCCCTGCATACTTTCGAATTTCATCCACCCATCTCCCATGTGGTCTTCTTCTGGGTCTTTTCCTGTCCCTTGGAATCCAATCTAAAATTTCGGCTGTCCATCGATGATCTGTCCTTCTGGCAGTATGTCCAGCCCATTGCCATTTCAGGGATTTAACTCTGATCATGATATCTTCCACTCTTGTCATTTTTTGGATCCACGAGTTCCTCTTCTTATCTCTCCTGGTTACACCAAGTATGCACCTCTCCATGCTTCTTTGAGTTGTCTGCAGCCTTTGTATGTCTCTTTTAGTTAAGGTCCACGTCTCTGCACCATACGTAAGCACTGGAAGGATGCATTGATTAAACACTTTTCTTTTAAGACATAATGGCATATTGCTCTTGAAAATTATGCTGTTTCTTCCAAAAGCTCTCCAGGCAAGTTTTGTACGCCGATTAATTTCTTCATCAATGTGACCCTCACTTGATATCTGCTGTCCAAGATAAACGTACGTGTCTGTTATCTCCAGCTTTTCTCCATCAATCGATAAATCTTCATTTCTTGTAAAAGCATTGAACATCACTTTTGTCTTCTGAAAGTTCATTTTTAATCCCACTTCTTTACTCTTGTCAGCAAGTTCCTGGATCATACTCTGCAGCTCTGATGGGGTAGTTGCAAAAATGACTACGTCATCAGCAAAACGAAGGTGGGTTAGATAATCTCCATTAATCTTTATCCCCTTGTTTTCCCAGCTCAGCGACTGAAAAACACCCTCCGATGTGGCATTAAAGAGCTTCGGAGATATGGTGTCACCTTGTCTCACTCCCTTTCTAATTTTTACGTGTGTTGTATTTTCAAACAGCCTAATCTTTGCACTTGCATTTTCATAGATGTTATTAATAATATTAATGTATGCATCTTCAATACCGCAGGTTTTCAGAGCCATTGTAACTGCTGATGGTTTCACCGAATCAAAGGCTTTTTCATAATCGATAAAAGCCATGCACAATGGAAGTTCATATTCCCTGGATATGCAAGTCTATTTTTGAAGATTTTCCCATTTTGGCAACAATGCAAGATGTTTTTGTCCTGTCACATGCATATTTTTTTGCAATGTTACTATCTGGGAACATTTTCTTAAAAAGCACACTTGCATGGTCAGCACAGCTTAAAGGTAAGTTATGTTACACAAGGAATGAAGTAAACAAGCACTCAGCATGGATAATGGCATCGGAAGAGGAACTACCTCGAGCAAAATTTAATGTTTTGTTATTTTCCACGCACTTAGAATTGCCCACGTGTTTTTGCGTACGAATGTGATTAACGATATCTCCTTTGCCCTTGTGGACAACGGAAAAAGCACACCTACAAATAGAGCAAAAGGCAAATTGTTAGCCCTTCCTTGTTCAATTATACACGGATAATCTGTCGTATAACACTTCTTAAAAACAGACTGATATTTTCTAATAGCAATCGCTTGATTAAACACGTGCACAAAAAGTTCTCAGAAATTCCTGCGAAGACAGACGAAGTACATAAAACAAACCAAAACATTACCGCGCGCTTCCGATAGAAATCTGCGTCAGGTAGTACGGTGGGTGTGCACCAAGGCCAAAAGCCCGCTCCCACTCTGTGCCTGCAGCGCCAGAGATCCTTAGGGGACAGAAGAGTAAACATCGCTGCCAACGGCAGAGCAAAACTGCTCGCTGCTGACTCAGAAGGGAAAGGTCGCTTTTCCGCTAATGAACAGATGCCTCAGAGAACTTCGAACTTTTCCCCTCGTTACTTTTTAATTTACGCTACAGTAATCAACGAAGTTCTCCAATGCCTTGGAGAACTTCGAACTTTCTCATTACTTTTTAATTTACGCTACGGAAATCATGATGGAATCCGGCAATATTAATTTCTAATCCGGAATTCCGGGAAGTGTAATAAAATCCGGCATTGCCGGCCTAAACCCGGAGAGTTGGCACGTCTGTGCATGCAACATATTTCATTGAAGCTCACCATAGAAGCAGTTATGACTAAAGATCCACTAGAGAAATTTGACACTTGTGCTCTTTCAAGGTTAATTTCTTTACTTTGAAACAGATACTATACTTAAGGCACCAGCTGGAAAGGAAGACACATCTTCTGCACATGCCAGATTCCTTCTCTACATGGGTAAACATAGATGCATGTTTGGTAAAGGAGTTCTGCATTTCATATGTTAGCTTCTATATATCAGTAACATTGGAAAAAGAAACCAAAGCTTAGCAAAAGACAAAATGTGGTGATGGAAACAGAGGACTTTACAATTCCAACAGTTTAAACAATGTATGGTCAGGTCAATATAATTACCTAAATGATCTATGCATTATTAAGTGATTAAATATTAAACTGAAATAGGAAGAATCAGTTGGTTACAATTTCTACAAGACTTACATCACCATTTATACAAGATTTCCATTTCTTGGAAATGTCAATATCTTACCTGGAGTACAGATATGATTCAACATAAATCTACCCATCTACACAAAGTCTGATTGCTAATACTGGTATTTGATGAGCTTCAAAGCCACCAGGAAATGAATTAAGCAACTGCTGAACCCTAATAGGTATACTTCCACATCTGCTTGAGCCACTACTTTCATGCTTGCTGGAACCTCAGTTGCATTATCAGTAGCAGAACATCTTATAGTCTCACCCACATCTTACCTTCACACAATCTTCACTAAAATTCTTTTGCCACTTATGAACACTGCATTAAAAACAAAACGAACAAATTTTACTGCTGTACCTATACAACATCTCTCCATTTAGCTGCTTCATGTTTTCTCTAAGTTTACTACCACGCTGCATGTAACAAACACTGATGCACTGAAGGCAACTAACACTGTTTCAAAATGTTGAAGTGCAACATTTTGAAACAAATTAGAGCTTAGCATATGACTTATTTACATTATCACAACTTTAAACTAATAATAAATAAAAGAGAACACTCATTTTCATCATGCCTAGTAGGCCTACCTTAACCATCTTTATTTAAAAGTTATTTTGCATTATTTATGGGGTGAACAAATGTAAGGCAATTTCAAGTCTGGTTGAATGAATGACCTACAGCAGAAAACATGTTTAGCTAGGCCTAAAGATTACGCACTCAATCTGCTTTTATGTTACGCTGTGAGTTTCACTTTGATAGAAATAAAAGAGGGAATCATATACACCATCTACCAACAAGTAATTGGACACCTGTGATAGCAAAGGAAAACAAAGTTTATTCACCTTTAATAGTTGGTGGAGCCTCCACGAGTGGGGATTGCAGCTGCGACCCTCCGGGGCATGCTCTCAACCAGGCGTTGTATGACGGCTAGCATTATTTTCTTCCACTCGGCTTGGAGAAGACAGGTCAGTTCCTTCACTGATTTCGGACGGTGGGGGCGCCCCTTAAGTCGACGCTCCAACTCGTCCCGGAGGTGCTCGATAGGGTTAAGGTCCAGGCTCAGCGCAGGCCAGTCCATTCGATTAACCCCATTATCACCATACCACAAGCCGTGGTGGACCTCGCAACATGACAGGTGGCATTGTCATCCTGAAAGTAACATGGGTCCACCCCGTACAACTGCCACGATGTAGGAAGTGCATGGGCATCCAAAATGGTGCAGAAGGTCTCGGCGTTGAGTCTACCAGGAATTGCGACCAAGGGTCCCGTGCCATACCAGGAGAAACACCCCCATAGCATAATTCCACCGCCGCCAAACTTCACAGTTGGCACAATACATTCCGGCAGGAGGCGTTTTCCAGGCAAAGTGCCAAACCTAGACCCTACCATCCGAACGGTAGAGGGTGAACCTTGATTAGTTGCTCCAGAGAACCTGTTTCCACTGTTCAACGGTCCACTGTCGACGTTCTTTGCACCACGTTAGCCGAGCAGCACTATTGGACTTGGTGATCAAAGGCTTGTGGGCGGCAGCACGTCCATGATAACTGAGCAGATGGGCTTCCTTACGGATGGTATTCATCGAAAGAACACTCTCGGATGCCTGTTGAAACTCCTCACGGATGTGGCCCATCCATTTGGTGCGGTTCTTCCGAATTTATATGGCCTGCACCCGTCGGTCTCCAACTCTCAGTTTTGTGGGTCTGCCAGGTCGGGGCACGTGCCAATAGTTGCCAATCACGTAGGCCACTGTCGATTTTGGGTACTTCAACTCGCTGGATATCTCACGTATGGATTGGCCATTTCTGTGATATCCGACGATTACACCTTTCTTGAAATCAGAGAGCTACGAACTGTGTGGTATCTTGCATGCGATTGGTTGCGTTGTTGTTTTCCACACGATATTTAACGACAGCGGCCGTGACGCGTATCACGACTGCAAATATCGTCGATTGCAGGGGTGTCAAATTACTTGTTGATAGATAGTGTATATATACATACATACATACATATAAAGTTCCCTCTTTTATTTCTGTCAAAGTGAAGCTCACAGCATCATGGCAACTCTTCTGTTACTCAGTAAGTGTCATAGTGAGAATAATTGGCAGTGAAACACGTAACACACAAAACATAAGAATAATTCTTGATGTCAACATATCACGCTTAAGTTACATAAAAATTACAAATGGTGGGATGTTTCAGTGGCGACTTCTACCTTCATCAGCCATGGAATGAAACATGTGGTATTGGCATCAGTTGTTGCCAGATTTCAAAATAGCTTTCCAAATCATAGGTATGTTAAAAGGTGCGTCTGTAACTCAGTGATTTCTCCACAAGACGTCAATCATGTACCATATCACACAGACAAAGAAGACATATGGAAAGTCAATGCAGTAGTGGTGACTATACTAAGTGAATGGTCACAGGAAGAAATGTGATCAGTAATCTGTTTTTTATAAGCTAAGGGCATATAGATAGTCAAAATCCATCGAGAGCTGGTGCTAGTCTGTTGGTGTAATGACAGCTGAGCATGTGTGGAAGTGGCATTGTGCATTAAGATATGATTAGGTAAGCACAGTGAATGAACAAAGGAGTGAGTGACTATCCTCATCCATTGAACATACTGACACATTAAACAGTATTATAGGAAGATGTCTGGCAACACTCTAAAAGAGATTCAATATTTCATGCAGCACAATGTAGGACATTGTTCAAGAACTTGTAGGCTACCAAAAAGTCAGCACTAGATGGGCTCCTAGGCAACTGACAGATTACCACAAAAAGGCATGCATGGCACAATTGTTGACACTTCTTTAATGATACATGGAAGAGAGGACTTGTTTAGCAAAATCATTATTGGAGATGAAACATGGGTGGTTCTGTTACAGCCCAAAGAGTAAGACTAAATCAGTGACATGGAAGCACCTTGGTTCCCCTCTCATAAAGAAATTCAAGACACTGCCAAGCCAAGGAAAGGAGCAAGCAATGAAGTTTTGGGACAAGTGAGGCATCCCTCTTGGTGGATTTTAAACCTTATGATGTAATAGTTAATGTAACTGCTTCATAAACCACACTAACCACCTGAAGGATGCTACTTGCTGCAAAATGCTTGCATTGCTACTAAAGGGAGCACTGCTGCTGTATGATAATGCCTGACTGTGCATTGCCAAACCACAGTGGGTTTCTTGGAATGCTTAGCAACAAGAAATTTCCCTGGCCCCTATATAGCCCTGTAATTTGGCATCGTCAAACATTCACCGTGCCCTGAAATTGAAAATGCATCTTTGAAGGTTATCCTTCCAATCTGATGTCGATATACAAGCAAAGGTCAAACAATGGCTAAATCTGCAAGACACATCTTTTTAAGGGCTTTGACTCCTTGATCTTCTATTGCATGCTTCAACAAACTTGGCGACCATGTCAAAAAATAAACTGCACATGTGAACATATGTGACCAATATATCCACCAAGAGGGATATATTATATATTGTACCCTGTTTGTTTCTGAGATAAAAACATAAGGACTCTTACATTCTGACTTTCCTTCATACACATGTAAGCCATGAAAAAATAGAAAAAGCAATATATAAAAAAACACACACACTCAAAAACTGTCATTGTATTCATGAAAGCATGCCAGACAATCCAAAATCGCTTTTCAGATCATAAATGCATACCAAAATGAAGTTAAATGTGGAACTTGTGAATGCATCCAAATACCGAAATGTAGCCTTAGAACTTATGGGCTCTCAAAATGGATCAAGTTTTCTTTATTTTGTAAAATGCTGACATGGAAAAAAAAATTTGCACACCTATCATTCTCACATATTTATTTTTAAAAAAATCTGAAACTGTAATATTGTCCAGTCGTTGATAACATATTGCTCACTAAAAGAAAAAAAGAAAAAGGAATTAACGATCAGGGTTCTAGTTCTATTGAACTTTGCACACTTTTAAATTTGCTGAAAAATGTCTAAAAACAAAGCCTAGTCAGTAGGAACAACAAAACAATTTTTTTCTAAATCTATGAAAGACAAATTTCTGAAAAGACAAAAATTTTCTACAATATCATTATAACACAACATCAGCTGCACTAACTCTGACATAATGGATATATTGAGTCAGTGAAAGACTAAATGTTCACAGGTAACAAACCAATATCAAAAGCATTAAAAAGAAAACTGAGAATATTTTTTTGTCAGCAGTTGCGATGAGATAATATTACTGACACTAAAAATTGTATATATAATCCAATTTTACAACATAACATTTCTACCAGATGGTATAGTGTATACTGAAACCTGCACAGTAAGCTTGAAGATTTACCATTATGGGCAGAAGTACAAATTTTCAAGTTATTGAAAAACTACATGCAGGTGCTCAAGGCACTTCTATATCATGCACAGTGCTAAAAAATCTATGCACAGTTGGGGAATTAAACAAACTAATCCGCACAATTATTCTAGGGTGTTGAAGCACATAACTTTACCACGCAAATAAATGACTTTGTAATACATCTATCTATCAGAAGCAATGAAGTTTTAACTATTAAGATTACCATGTTGAAAATATACCTTCATTCAAATACATTAATCACAAATTGATCTACTCCATCTTATACACAGCTAGATTGTACTGAGAAATATAGTGAAGAGACATTTTTCACATCCTTTATTCAAAGAAACTGGTACGCTCAGAAGTAAAATATTACATCTAACTTTATCATCATAGAAACATTTGGACAAATTAATGGTTTCAAGAAGTTACAAACAAGATTATACTTGACACTGTGGATCACATCTGTTTTTTCATATCTTTTTGCACAGTGTACTGTATATTTTTTGCACTGCAAAAGAAATGCTTCCCTTTCATGACTAACTGTAACAGCAGTTTGAGCAAAGTACATGATTTTTAAATTTGGGAAAGACAAGTTGAAAAAAACATTGCAATGTTCAAACCCAGCAGAAATAGCTTAAAAACAGTTCTGAGTAATCAACATAAAACACATATACTATACATAAACTGCCCAAACTACATATATATTCAGTAGTTAAAAAAAAAAAAAACTACTACAATATTATGATTCAACAAAGTGCTGAGCGGATGATTATCTTACATTTCATGAACACCCACATACTGATGTCCATCAACGCATTAGTATTATGTATAACACACAAAAACGCATCAGTCAAGTCAGTATGTGTGTAACAAAGGGGGTGCTGAAGTCATTCACTCCTTCCAACAGATACACCATTCACATTTACAGCCTACCACACATTTTATATCTAAATCCACTTACCAACACAGAAATGAACTGTTTCATGTACGTATGATCTTTCATTAAAACTTTTCCATGAACAATGGACCACACTCCCTAATGTACAATTTTCATTTTTTTATAAATTTCATTAAGTAAAAGATATG
The DNA here is from genome assembly GCA_039090855.1 of Macrothele yani. Lineage (NCBI taxonomy): Eukaryota > Metazoa > Arthropoda > Arachnida > Araneae > Macrothelidae > Macrothele > Macrothele yani. The sequence continues at coordinate 48,794,717 of CM076990.1, forward strand.
CTTCATTCCTCAAATGAGTAAGTATTATGAAAACTCAAACTGAATGCTAGCAGTCATAGTTAGTACAGCTGACTCATGTTATCAGACATGCTTTATTTGTGAAAGAGCAGTGACAAATTTTTTTTTTTTTGGTTTCAAGAAGTGACAAATTTTAGCAACTGACAAATTTTTAGCAACTACAAAAGTCTCAATGTAAATTCATTCATTAGTTTTCACAAGTAGAAGTGTTGAGGAGCTTGGCCACCTAGCATACAAACCTTTTCTTCCATTTTTCTCCACCCCCAGAATGGAGAAGGCAAGAAAATCAAGGCATTCATATTTCTACCTCTCACATTCTATGTTTATATGCTTTTTCATAGTTAAGTGACTGTGTTAAGTCTCTAATGCTAGGATGTGTTGTTTATTTGTAATTTTAAGTTACTGGCTCCACGAATGGGAAAGATTTTCAGTAGCAGAAGAAATAGGTTGAATGTAATTCACACAGAACAAATGAATGTAGGTTGTAAGTTAGTATGCCTTGCAACTGCTAGTGAACTAGCTATCATTAAAGAAAAAAATCCTTGAAAGATCATGTGCAACATAGGAAGAGGAATTTTAAAATCATATCACTAATCAGTCTTTTGAAATGATGATGCAAAAGGCATCACCAAGCAACCACTGAGGGAATGGGGAGATCTAGATAAACAGTACATGAAACTGCCAATGAATGGAAGAAGAGTGCATACACGCTTTTGCATATTGTCGTAATGCAACTGTCCATTTTCATTTTATATAACAAATATTTTACGCTTTCCAACCGTAGATTGAAGAAGCGTATATGCTCCAGCTTTGTCCGTCAGCACAATAACTCGCATAAAAATGGTTCGATTTCGACGAAATTTTAGTATGTGGTAGGGAACCACCTGGGGACGAATCCTATTGAAAATGGGGTTAATGGGGTCAAAGGTCACGACATAGGAGCAGGATCCATTCCATTGCCCTTATGCGTCATAACTTGCGTACATATGGTTTGATTTTAATGAAATTTTAGTATGTGGTTGGGGATCACCTGGGGACGAACCTATTGAAAATGGGCAAAGTGGGGTCAAAGGTCAGGACATAGGATCGAGATCCATTCCATTACCCTTATGCGTTGTAACTTACATAAAAATGCTTCGATTGAGACAAAACTTTATCATGTTGTTCTAGAAGTACACTTTACCGGTTCTGTTGAATATCATCAAAATGGAGTCAAAGGTCAGGTCATAGGAGTGAGATTTATTCTACAGCCATTACCCTCATAACTTGAGTAATGACTTCTAGTATGTTGGAAAGCGTATCATAATCAATGCATTGCATGATTTGACTAACTTGTTTTTTTTTTTAACGCTTTCCAACCATAGGTTGAAAAAGCGTATACGCTCCAGCTTTGTCTGTCTGTCTGTCCGCATGATAACACGCGTAAGAATGGTTCGATTTTGATGAAGTTTTAGTATGTGGTAGGGGACAACCTGGGTACGAACTCTATTGAAAATGGACGAAATGGGGTCAAAGTTCAGGACATAGGAGCGGGATTTATTCCACAACCATTATCCTCATAACTTGACTAAAAATGCTTCTATTGCGACAAAACTTTAGTATGTTGTTCCGAAGTTATACTGAACCAATTCTGTCTAATATGGAAATTGGGTCAAAGGTCAGGGCACAGGAGCAAGATTTATTCCACAGCCATTATCCTAATAACTTGACTAAAAATGCTTCTATTGCGACAAAACTTTAGTATGTTGTTCCGGAGGTATACTGAACGAATCAATAGTCAGGGTAGAGCGGAGAGTTTGTTTGCGTGCAATTTTTGGCATGTTGGAAAGCGTATCATAATCAATGCATTGCATGATTTTACTAACTTGTTATTCTTAACTGACTGAATTATGCCATAATATCCAGAATGTGAGTGTCTTGTTGAATGTTGTACTTTGAGCTATAGTGACAGTGGTGCTGGACAAAATGATGGCCCATCCTCAGTGAGATTGATTTGAGATTGAATTTTAAAAAGCATTTCCACCAAAGAAAAGAAAATAATATTCCCGGGGATGGGATCATTTAGGAAGAGAAATTCTTTTCAGAATAATAATGATGGCAAATATGAAATACTACACTCTATGAAAACAAGCAACAAGGTGGCATATGTTTGTCATGGTTGAAAATTCTCCAACATCACATTAAAAAATCCCATTAAAAAAATTGCGTCTTTTTTATTTTGTTTCTGAGTTTAAAAATGCCTATATACATTAAAAGCCTCAGAGAGTTGCTCCTGCCAAATTTAAGGTAACCGCTGCCATAGAAGGAAAAGAGCCAGAGCAGTAGAATAAGTCATCACTATGCTTAATCTGGTAGTTGAACTCTGGCCCAACTCTGATAAGCCACGAGCCTATGCCTCTGAACACTCCGGCACCGCGTCTGAAACGTAGTATATCATATTCTCGTGTTATGCACATGGAGAAGTACAGTGGAACTTTTCCCTACAAGTATGTATGTGTTCCAAAAATTGAAATAAGACTTCCAGTTTTGTTTTGGGTACCATGTATTAGGTGTGCAACTTAATTCTCGGCCCCTAACCGCAAGCGATCATAGAACATCGGCAAATGCAAATAGCTGTGTGCAATAATGGCTGATTGCAGCACCATCCAACAGCTTTCCAGGCAACCGTAACTGCTTACAGCTGCAGTGACAGATGGAACGAAAGTTCACGGTGAAAGCAATGTCGTTCGAGAAGCAACATTTGAGGCACTGCCTCCTGTTCACGTTTCAGCTGAAAAAAAGTGCTGCGGGAGCCCAGAAAATGATCTGCGCTGCTTTGGGTGAGGCTGCTGTGTCCTACAGTACGCGTAAGAAGTGGTTCCAGTGGTTTAAGCAGGGAAATTTCAATCTCCGTGATGCAGAACGTATGGGACAGCCACAGAAAGTTGACGATAAGGAACTGGAACAACTGTTGGACGCGCATCCCTATCGCACACAGTCAGAGCTCGCCCAGGAACTCGGAGTAACATGGCAAGCCATTGCAAAGCGCCTGCACAAGCTTGGACAGATTCACAAGGAGGGCCGTTACATGCCCCACCAACTCACAGCTGCAAACAAGTCTAGGTGCTACGATGTTGCTGTGTCCTTGCTCTCCAGATTCAAGAAGGATTATCTCCACAAGATTTTGACCTGTGATGAGAAGTGGATCCTCTACGATAATCTTAAGCGACGCAAATCGTGGGTTTATCCAGGTCAGCCTACCACCAATACCGCAAAACCGAATATCCATGCCAGGAAGTTGTTGCTGTGAATATGGTGGGATCAGCACAGTGTTGTACACTATGAGTTGCTCAAACCTGGTGAAACGGTCAATGCTGAGAGTTATTGCCAGCAACTCATTTGTGTAAGTGACACAATGGAGGCGAAAAGGCCATATACCAGCAAGGGCAGAAAGTTGATCCTGTTGCTTCAAGATAACGTGCGTCCTCACACCGCAAAAGCGACTTTAAACACGATCACTGACCTCGGATGGGAGATTTTGTCTCACCCAGCATATTTTCCAGACTTCGCCTCGACGGATTATCACCTCCTTCGCTCCCTGCAACATCACCTGGGTGATACATACTTCACTTCTGTCGAGGAGGTCCACACAAGTATTGATGACTTCATCAACTCGAAACAGCCCTCTATTTTTTCTGTGTCATTCGACAGCTACCTGACCAATGGCTCAAATGCATCCAACATGACAGGGATTTTTTCCCTGATTAGGTATGTGATCGATTTGCTATAATTTGCTGTCAACGTGTTGTGACTGTGGTCGAGAATTAAGTTGCACATCTAATATATGTTTTGATAATCATGTATGGGGATTCTTGTTATTGTAGTAATTAAAGTAATGTGATGAACATCATGTGCTACTTAGTGAACAATTTAATATACAGGTTCTTTATTTCATGGACTAATGTTTATAAATCACACATACTTGTTTTAGCACATTTTTTTAACATGAGAATGCCTTTCATGATGTTCTTTCCATTTCATACAGCAGAAATACTATTTCACGTATTTTTCTGCTTTTCTTCTGGTCATATGGTTCACTGTACATATGTTGATGTGTCTGTGAGATGCTCATCATGAACATCGTATGGAATCATAGCAAACATCAACAATTTTTTTTTTTATGGTTGTGTGCTTTTTAACTACCAACTACTTCCAAAGCTGGTGGAAGTCTACAAAACTATCATATAGTTTCCTTTTTGACTGATTTAGACTTGTTTCTTGTTCTGTTTAGTGACATATTATTACATCAGCAGTCATCTTAGACCTACCTAGTCATGGTAATGCATTTTGCAGAAAAAAGCAGCCAATTCTTGGGCATTGCTCTACAAACTATGTGGTAGTTTTGTGACATTTTACCAGTTATATCCAAGTCACGGCTATACCTATGGAAGATAATAGCCATGTATGATAGTTGCACTAAAACTGAAAAAAAAACTACAGGTTGGTTTTCCTGCTGCACATGTTATAAACTCATCGATACACACACACACACACACACACACACACACACACACACACACACGCATATATAACAAATCCATATTAAGAAAAACAACAGTGAAAAAAGAAAAAAACACATGAAATATTTTTCTTGACATCTGAAATGAAAAGAAAGCATTGACCATCATAAAATTAAAAATTATCATGCAAATAGATTGCATAAATTATTCATCTGCCCTGCAAACAATTACCTTTTTGTGATCAAGAAAACCAAAGGACAACTTATCGAGACCACTATGTATCATGCAAGTTTCAAAAAGACCTGCTATACTGAAGGTCTACTTCAAAGTATATGAAACTAAATGAAACTTCTGCAAGTATTCTTCTGTTTCTTTGGCTGTTTCTTATGTTTAGCTGTTTCTGGCTTTTTCAGGAACATCCAGGCCTGTTACTAGACAATCAAACTTTTTCACCGCATTACATAATTTGATAGGAGTTACAAACTTTGATAAACATGTCTTCACAAGAAAAAACTATATATGTATAATAGAAATTTTTGAAAAAATTCTTATTGTTTGATCCATATTAAATAGCATGATTTAACTGGCTTTATTCAGAGATTAAGTTATAGCAAAGTATTTTATTCACTAAAGGAAATCCCTTGATTCTCCTTCTCCAAGTAGTTTTCTTATGTGCATTTCTGGCTTTTTAGTGACTATCAAAGGCTGTTTGTTTTTAAAGCTTAACATCACTTTTCATAGCTTGTAAACACAGAGTATATTTTAAAAATTCTGCCACTCAAGTGCCCCAGTAGTCAGAGGCACAGGCTTCTGGCAAATTATCCAAGTTAGGCCCCAGGTTTAATCCTGAATGAGGCATGGGTGTTGTGTGCTTGTTCTATCTGTACTGGATTCTCCCTTCTCTTGAAAAAAATGGCCCTAAATTAGAGAAAGGCAAAAAAGCAACTGCCTGTAGCTTCATATGCTCACAGTGGTCATTAACCACCCCTATCCACAAAGTGTTGCCAGATTCCACCTTAATATCTTGCTACTTAGAATTACATATTATTGAGGATTTTCTGAATACTAGTTGTTGTCACTAAACAAGTTATTTAAGACAGGACAAATACAGTTTGAGTGTTCGTTGGCTAATCCTTTTACTCCTGATATTTCAGACTGGAACTACATTTCTAACCCATCATTATGATGCTGGATTTTAATGAAGCCTGTACAGTAAATCTTCTACTGATTTGAAGTTCAAAACCAAAGATTTAAATTTCACTTCACAGTGGCTTGTATCTGAAGGTTTCAATCAGTTTTACTATTGCAATGTTACTGTCTCACTTCTCAACAGAGGTTTTGTGGTCTTTGCTTCTCTATTTTAGCTAATATGCTGTATGTCCATTTTGCAAATAATGTTCCTTTCCTCCATCTTATCCAGTGCAAGGATGACCTCTTTCCATAAATTTTCAATTATATTTTGGGGTGTAGCTGCTATCTTCATTTGTTACTGTTTTGAGTTTTTGCTTATGATACTGTCAAGTTTCTATACTGACTTTACTGGTTTATTTTGTACTGTAAGTTTACATTTAAACTATTGTGATTTTCATTCCTTTTCCTTCTGTAAAATATTAATGATAATTTCATTGGGGAAATCATTATCAACTGAAGTTTTATCCATTTCTGCAACTGCAATTTGTCAACTCTCAGTGAAGGTAGAGAAAAGTGAATTCTTCAACTGAATACTTTGGTTTTTGGACTAAGTGGATAAATTGTAGCCAAAGTATAAATTAGAAGAATGCCTCACAAATAAAAGGAAAGCATCAATGTCACTGTTTTTCAGAAAGGCAGTCAAGTTTTCATATTACTTTCAATATCATCTTTTACTTTTAACCTGCATGTTCCTCATAACCTTCATAAATTTTACACTAAAACATCATGCTACATTTGATTCCACAATTATCAAGCCTTCAATTTCAATTCCGAATTGCATCTCTAACCAACAATTATCAATGCTGAATTTTAATGAAACTTAGTACATCATATCTCTCACATGTCAATGGCATTCTTGGATCATATTCAGTCTATGGGCTCTCAGAAATTAAGAATGCCCTAAATTAAAATGTCGCATGCTTTCACATAAATGTTATGATGAGAAAGTATGTATACACTGCATATAAATTACATAGCACAAAAGTTGATTATGAATTACAGAAAGATAATTACTTCAGATTTTAAAATAATATTGCAGTTACTGAAATTTCACACAAATGAATGGAATCATGTTTCACCAATTATGTAAACAGATAAAACACATAACGTTACACCATCATGTTTATTAGGATCCCAATGATATTTTTGTGGGGCTTTGTCATACAAAAATTACATTGTTTTTTCTGTGAATGCGCTATTGAACTACGTATCCATTGTTATCGCAAAGGTGGATTTTGCTGTCGTACCAAATAATAATTTGTTGCCCAAGATGAGAATAATGCATGTGATTTTTTATTTGAGAGAACCAAACCATACAGGAAAGGAAACCATTGAACTGCTGCACAGCGCTAGATACCATTTAAACTTTCCTTCAACACACACAATCATTTTACTCCTACCACTGAAGTAAAGAAATTCCAATACAATTACTTATTGCATGAAGCTGTAACCCAGAAAAAGACCATACTGTAGAAAATGAACCTTGCAATTACTACTGATTTAGTGGAAATTAATGAGTTCAGAATTAATGAAAGACAGCTAACAATATGACTGACTTCTTGCATTATTAATTTTTATGTGTTTTTTTTATACTGATTGTTCAATGTTTCATTACAGTAATATGAACAAATTTATAAAAACACAAAAAAGAGAAAGAAATTAAATGGGACACTAGTCTTCCTCACAAAGCAATTAATTTTTGTTATGAGTGGGGAGGGGGGGCTATGTAATACATGATATACTCATTTTAACAAGATTTTTACAGTGAAATGTTTTTTTTTTTTTTTTTTTTTTTTTTTTTGCTGCTTAATTATACCCAACTTTTGCTCCTGAGTAACAGCTTTTCTTTCCTTTCCTTAAAATTCCCTTTTAAAAAAGTGATGGAAATGTACCTTTTTTCAAAAGAATAAGTGAAAGAAGTACTCTTTCTTTCAAATGTTTTTAAAGGAAATATTAAGATTTTAACCAACAGGCCAGAACAGAGTACAAAGATGTAAAATAAGTAATTTTTTTACATTTCAGTAGTTCCTTTTCATTTTTTCCTTTGATGTTGTTTTATACAGTGTCGATGAAGATGTAAATATGCAAATTAAGAAAAATATGTGCCAAGCAACAAAAGATGTGCAATATGTACAGATCTTAGGAAAGGATTTATAGTTTATACACTTCCAGAAAAAGAAATAATTTATTTTGTCTAAAATAACAGCAAATAAACAAGCCTTCTTAAAAAAAGGCCCTAAGTAGAAATGAAGTGTCACTTAATAAGATTTTACTATTTCTATTTTATAGTTCTTTTTTCATCTGTTTAGTGACAAATTAAAAAAAAAAAAAATCAGGACTACAAACTTTACTTGATTATTGTCACTGCAATAGTTATGGTTAATGATCACAACCACTCTTCTGCAAGCAACAAACTCATGCGATCTCTGATGATGATCCTTTTTACTTTATGGGATATCCTGCTGATAGCTAATAATTTTTAGGCAGAACATTATCAATGATCACTCTGGTTAGTTGCAAACAGAGAAGTGGTTCTAAATGGTTAGCAGTTAATTGTTGCACATGCTGCGAGTTCAGAACCTGAAGTAAAACTGAAGTGCTTTCAAAAATTTCCTAACGAACAGTAAGGCTTAAGTAAGATAGCAAAAACTTAATTAAGAATGATTTGCAATATTTCAGGGGCACATAAAACCTCCTAAATGCTCTAAGACAGTGAACATAGATTTAGAAATTTTATTTTTAACTACACTATGCACTGAGATTATAGTTTATTAGGTACACCTGCCCACATAACATAATTGGCTCACTCAAACATGCAAGACATCATGGAGGACAGTGTGCAGTGTAAATGTTGTCTGACGTGTTGGAAAGAGCCATTTACATGATGAGGGAAGATGTGCCTAATAAACTGGCATCTCAGTGTGTGTGTGTGTGTGATACTGCCACTTAATGGAAAATTTGATACTCAGAAAAACCAGAGGGGAAAAACAATTTGGTAAAGTACACACACTTCCATCTTGTGCAGAAACAATTTCTCCATCCCATTTTGTGTAACAATGAGAAACAAATGCACACTTATGCTAGTGAGAGAAGCATTTACACCACTTGCAGGGAAATCTGTGCAACCCAGAAAGAATTCTCTGTCTTGTCTGTTAAAAACTGGAATATTATGACAAACATAAATTATACACCCAATTTGCATAAAAACTGTGTACTGGAAAAATAAAAATAAAAGTTCAGCTCAAACAGATTCTAAAAGAATTTTTTTTAGTCTTCCTCCCAAGAATGGAGACATGTTAACAGGAGATAGACCAATAAAGCAATAATGTAAGCATGTTACTTTTTTTTTTTTTTTACTTGTGTGTTATACAAGTTAAAAAACGTGATAAAGAAAAACTAACTAGTGCAAAAATTATTAATTTACAATGCCTAATAAAAACAGGAAACCAGTGGTCTCTGTCAAAGATTAAGATTTAGCTTAAATTGATGAATCATCCATTATTTTTAAAAATTAAATGGGAATAACAAGGTCCAGGACAAAAATAAATAATAATAAAATAAAATAATCAAGGTACAACATGCATTAGACATATTTTTTCAGCCTACTATGTCTTCAGGAAGTGTAACACAATAAAAATTTACATATATTATATATCATGGTACTGCAAAGACAATAAGTTAATAATGACAGAATTCAAATCAGACAAGATGCTATAATGTGCTAATATTTATTCAATGCCATTACTTTGTATTCAAAGCACTTATCATAGGAATCATGCACTTCTTGTGGAAAATGTCTGCAGTTTACAACAGGAAATCTAACAATACTTGCTTAACAATATTTGCTTTTCTATCATGAACAACACAAATCGCACATGGGATTTTGTGATCATCATAAAGGGAAATTACATAAGCCACATATTACAAAACAAAAGAAAGAAAAGTGATTTTCCAAAGCAACCACTGTAGATTTCAAATGCCAAGTGGCAATTTAACTTCTCAAAGTATTTCATATTTACATGGAAAACATAGTTTTTAAACAAATAATATATAGCAATTGAATTTTTTTCTTCCTTAAAAAGGAAATGATTCACCCTGCATTAAAATTACATATATCAGCAAGCCTGAGATAATTTCTTAAAAGCTTAATAATCAATGCAACCATTCTAGGTAACACTGTAATAAAAATATTAATAAACATATCAAAAAATAGTTTTGAGTGAGTGCCACAAATTTTGGAAGAATACAAATGTTTTAACAATACTAAAAGTATATACAATAGCAATTTAATTTTTCTCTTAATGTGGCAACATATTGTGCACTGATGTTTAGAACTTTGCTTCAAGACTTTTACAGCTATGCATATTTTTAACATTACTAATAACTCATGCATTTCTTTTGAACATTAGCTAAAGCAGCCTTTTAACACTCATTTTACATACTGGATTACTACTAATATAATAAAAAACAATGGGGGGGGTCGACAATTTCTAGTTGTGTAAATAAGCTGTACAAAAATTCCTTTTTTGTTCCCTGTTCTGCGGGCCTAATAAGAACGATCTGAAAAAAAAAAAATGCATCAGAATTTATTTCACATTCCCTTGTTTTTTGGGGGTTTTCTTTGGATAAAATAGCTAAACCCACTTGAATAAAAGAAGATTCCAAACTAGTTATCATATACACCATGACATAATTTCCTGACAAATATAGAACTTTGACAGTATCCATCTTGATATACATGTAAACGATTGAGTTTTCCTGAGGGATATTGAAATCACTTTGCACATTTATTCTTTTCAGTTTATGATTCCACATGTTGTGCAGGATAGTGATGGACCATTCATGAATGATTTGTTCACAATTAATGGCTTTGCACCTTGAATGGTTTGCTCTCAACACTGTGAATGATCATTCAATCTGCAATTATTGCAACACATGCTGAAGTTGTTGAACTTAATATTTCTTTTGTCCCCGAGTTCAAAAATAAATTTCTAATAAGAAAAATAATGTACAGTATTAGTATACGTGAACCATCAACAATCAGCTAGAAAATATTGGTGAAACTTAAGAATGGGAATGATAGGTAAATGCCATTCATTTGAACAGTGTTCCCTAATTGTTTGCCACGAGTGAATCATTAAGCGTGAATGGTGAATGCACTGTTTTCATAAACACAGGTTTCCTGCAACTAATGATTTACTTAGAGACAACCTAAAAACTGAATGATCATTTGTGAATGGAATCTTTTGCATGAATGAACTCCCAAGAAGGAATTATTTTTGCCATGACTAGTGCAGAGGAATCTGAACAGTTGATTGACATACATTCTGCTTTCATTCTTTCTTTTTTAATATTTATACTGGCTTGTAGAATCACTCAAATAATATAAAAGGGTTTTCAGCAATCATCTTCATATTACAGCACCACTGAATAGTGTTATACGCTAAGAGTGTTAGGACGTGTGTTAATGGCACCTGATTTACTTTATCAAAGTCTTTATGTCAACTGTTACAGAGGTATGTTATACTGCTATTCCAGTGCTCAACTTTAACCAGTAATGTGTTGGAGTTTGTAATGCATTTCACTCTGATTTGTGATTGGATTTGTGTAATATACAAGATTTTAGATATGCACAAGGAGTGGTTAAATAAAAGATTATGACTTAACTACAACATGACTTATGCAAATTTGTGTCTAATCATCAATATTCATGGAGTTCTTTAGACCAGGGGCAAATCAGGATGACCAAACCAAGCTAGGATCTTATGCACCCCTACAAACACACATACATACGTACAGGAAAATACCTCACAAATTATCTCATGAAAATAAATCTGTTAACCTGGATAGAAAAGAGCAGTTGAAATATGCATTGCAAAACAAATTCAGCCATGAACAAATATTTTAACAAGTTTTTATGAAAGAATATTAAATATCAGCTCATTGTTGAATGCAGCATTAAACCACACTCAAAATGGAGTGCTGTGACAGACAATTCTTTTCCTTTGAAGAATTTGGTTATCAGATCTCTTTTTTTCCAGTCATTGAGAATATATCATTCTGCAGGTTGAAATATGCAGATGCCACATAGCAATTTTCCTATGCAATTAATATTTATATTTATTTGGTCCCTGATCAAAACTACTGCATAATGGTATTGGTACTTCCACCTAGAGTAGCTGCCTTTTCTAAGTCTACCCATTATTTTGAACAATGAACCAATACTAGTAAATTGTTGTTTCCGTTGAGATAAATATGGGTGGAACAAGGATTTCGGAATATCTGTGCAGGAGAATTGCTTTATGCTCTGTATCAGTCTCTGGATAAGGGGGGAAGAATGATGAGCCATTACAATGGTGCTGGTATTGCTTTTAAGATTACTGAAGGAGGGTATGGTATACGACCAATGCTTAACTGTAGTTGGCTTTTGCTTAGTTAATTTATAACAGCATGCTTGGTACAGCACATAGGTGTAACCACGGGGGGGGGGGGGGCAGGACCCCTCCAGATTTTCAGAGTCGGGGATTGCCAATGTAAAGGACCCCCCCCGATTCTTTGGGAATATAATGCACACTTTTTTATGTTGTGAACCAACTAAATTTAATAATATAAGATTGTAATTTTTCGTAGAATGCATACATGTGTATAATGTGTACTTACTAAAACAGCGATATCGATTAAGCATGGTTACCAACATCTTTGGCGTATATAATAGAACTGTGAAGAGCAGCAAAAGCAAAGAAAGGGATGTGTGTTATTTATTGCCTTGAGCCACTCAGGGCCAGAGGAAAGGTTATCACTGACTGAATCTCGAGCCCTATGCTCCCAACTAACAGGTCTTTTTTTACTCAAAGCCACTGGCTCACCTTTGAAATGAGACCGGAGCAGACGGTGTCACATTTCACATGTGGCGCCGAGCGGTCCGAGTCCCAAACAGATAGATAAAAAAAAAAGCAATCACTTCCCATTTGTTTCGGGGGGGGGGGGGGGGGGGTTGCACTTGCATCTGAATGAACGTTTGGTGGGCTTACATATTATACGACACGGGAGAGTCAGGGAGACCTCCGATGACTTGACTTTAGAATCAGACGTGTGTTTATTGCACAGAATTACTGACATTTTGGAGAAAGTTTGAATCGTGGATTGTGAAGAACGAGTGCACAGCTAACGGATGTTTTATTCTTCGTGGGACTTTAAGATATTGTAGACCGTAGTGTGCATTTTGATTTTCTCCTTCCCGACGTTTGTTGGCCGCGTGACTGTGTGAGTTACCAAATACCAATCAATGACAATAAGAGACAACCAGTTTGTAGAACTTAATCAAGGTTTCTGCAATACAACAAAACGGCAAGTTGATTTTTTCGCATTGCACTGTTATTCTATTCTGTTATTGTTTAATATTTATTGTGAGTTTCTGACATTAATTCAATTCTTCATTTTTGCAAAGTATTACACATGTCTTTATAAATTAAAAGGCAATGGATCAAACCAATGTTGAATTGCTTAAAAAGTATGTGTAAATCTACAAGTCAATAGCCTGCCTGGTTGGGGAAAATCTTGAAACAAAATATCAATATTATTTTATTATGTATTGCACAAAAGAAACATGGTGCAACTGCAATTCCTCTTGGGAAATATGTCGAAAAAGTTCTGGCATTTTTCGATTTCGGCCTTAATTTTCTGGGTAATGTTCTTAAATTTCTGTGAAGTCATATCTGTATTACAGATTCTCCTCTATCTATTGCGGAATTTTATCAATGGTAGTCTTGTTCGTGGATTCTAGATGTAAAATAAAGTCCAGTAACCCCAGCCACACAGACGAATAGAGTGACTTTATGACTGCAATTGTTGTTTTTTTCAATTTGTACAATGATTATTGCTCTTTGTCCAAAACTCATTCCACAATCTGAAAATTGAACATCTTGGTTTTCAGATTCGTAACAATATTCCTTTGCTGGTAATCGGTTTCCCAGACCTACCAACATACATATAGTTTTTTTATACTGCTCGTCAGTGCACCGCATATATTCTTCCATTGATGCCTTCTTTTTTATGACGGAGTCGGTCAGTCGGATTCCTAATAAAGCAAAGTCAGTTCTAGAATTTTGTAATTTACATTTCTGCCTCATCTATCATAGTTTTACAGTTGTGTTCACTAAGTTCCACAATTCGCCAACAGAGGTGCCTATGTCGTGTACGTTAGATAGCGCCTCAGCAACTGCTTTGCTCCTGCGTGTGTGTGGGGGCAAACTCTATCTTATACAGTATGTATATATATAATGTGTGTATGTGTGATCGGACCCCCCCCCCCCCCCATTTTGAAACACGTTTACACCACTGGCCCAGCAGTACTTTTCTCAGATAAGTACAGAGAACTGTGCTGTCATTAGAGCAAATGCCCAACATACAGACAGAAGCTGTTTTTTTTTCTTTTATGGGAATAACTTTTCAGACAGATACAATGCTCAAATGAAGTTAACTTTTATAATTCATGAATACCAACATTTTTATTCATTCATTCCAAAAATCCAGACCAAAAGAATACAAGAAAGTGGGCCATTTCTCGAGTGATCCACTCTGGGAAATGTCCCTGTGGGCCAATCCACCCCTAATCTGGCCTCACATACTACAGCGGAATCAGCTTTTTCAGCAATGCAGTGTGTAAAAACTAATTTAACAAACAGAAAGCAAAATTTTTGGTGATCTTTCTTTGGATTACATTGGAGGGCCTGAATTTCAAAACTTGAACTCATGGTCAATTTTCAATGCCCCCCACACACCCAGGCAAGAAACAAAAATAATCCAATGTAAAGTCTTATGACAACAAAGGCATACATGAATGAGAAAGTTAATTTGAGTGATATGTCACTCATCACTAATGTCTACTCCTTTCAACAGTTTGTTGTTTTGTAGGTTCATTATTTTTCTCTGAGTCCTGATAAATTTCATTTGCACATTTAAAGTGTTTTTATTTACTTTTTTATTTGAAACATGTTAAATGGTTCAGTACTTCGGAGTGCTCTTAAAGGAAGGTATAAATAACAATGCACATTGAAGAACTTTGGGTTTGAAGGCAGAAAATGCATTTGGATACTAATAGTGTTTGTTGGTTGACAAACACTTACAGTACAGTACTCATCTGTTTATTTACTGGTGTAACATGATAAATAAAGATCATCAACATTCTGCTCTACACTATAAGGGGTTTTCAAGGCAGAAATTCTAATGGAGAGTGAAAGTTGGCAACATTACATATACTATACCATACCATACCAGTAACTAAACAGATTTCTACAATGATATAGGTATTTTTCAACTTGTGCAGTGTAACTCTTGATTGGGCTGTTTCTAAAATTTCAAATTACATGGAATTGAATATGTACTTTCAATTCACCTATTCGATAGGTTATTTTAACATGATATATTACTTTAAATTTCTTACAAGTGCCCCCCCCCCCACCGAGATTATGTTAATAAATAACACACCAAAACAATTGGTATGTTATTCATTGAAGAAAAAGGTTTAACAAGGAATTTCAAGTTTCTAATATTAAAAAAAACAAAAACAAGTGAACATGCTACTTAAAAGCAAGAAACTGTTGCGCACTGCATAGCAAATATTCTGAATAAGTTTCACACTACTCTGCTTTATTCGTTGTTTCAAAAGCAGAAACCAAATTATTCATCTGTATCACACACAAATAACGTTTAAAAGCTCCAACCTACCAAAACGCAGAGAATGGTGATCTACTGTCCACAGTTTCAAATAACTGTAGTCCTATAGTTGGACATCTTAGATATGACATGCTTTTTTAAAGATGCTTGGTTTCACCTCTCAGAATACACCAACTCACAAAATATGTGCAAGTGAACTACTGCAAATTCTCACCCTGTTAATGATAAGTCTCCATAAACAGAAAATCAGACTACAGTGTGGTATGTCAAATACACATGTAAAATGTCTCATTACCTTTGTTTCTTTGACATGACCATCAATGATATTACATACTACATTTTCTAGGAATCTGTGAATCACTTAGATGACTAGAAGCTCGCAGTTCAAATCTGGTTGCAAATCTGACAGGGCTTAGGACAAAATCATAGCTTTTTTTATTTTATTTATTTTACTTTATATATTTTTATTTGACAGAGAGCAACTAGGTAGGACTTGAAACACCTCTGTCACTAGATATGTCTGACAGAGTTCTTCTTTTGGCTGTGTTTGAAAGATAATGTTTGAAAACAAGTCTAAAACTGTTGATATCTTGATAAATTATAAAAATTACGCATCAAATTGCTGCAATACTATTATCATGCTTGATAAAACTTTCTAAAAGACATGAGGTGTTGTGTCCCATGTGTTTTACTAGACAAGAGGAAACTATTTCTGTAACCTGATCAAATGCATGTTTGCTTGCCAGTACCATCTTCATTAGAGAACAACTGCATGACACATGATTACAAATTCAGCACAGCCTGTAAGTAAATCACTTTGTATTATTCTCTTTCAATGATGATTTGCAAAACATTATGCATTTTCAAAACTTTAGTAAAACAATATAAACAGAGCCCCTTAAAGATTAAAATGCATGCATGCATACACACAAGTTTTTAAGAATGTTTTTCTCAGCTCTTTCTGTTTTAAGGTAGGAAAGGCAGTGAAAACATACCATGAAGAGTGGAGACAGACCGCTGTTGCCAACTACAACACACACACACACACACACACACACACACACACACACACACACACACACACACACACACACACACACACACACACACACACACACTAATTCAGAAAAAAAAGAATAAAAAGAATGGTAGCACCTCTAAACACCATCCAATAATCATTCCAATAATTTTCTCTGCATAACACTGAGGCTCATGTATAAAATACCAGAATATTTTTTTCTTCACTTTCAAGTTACAACAGCTTGGGGGGGGGGGGGGGTACACAGTTGCCATTTAGTAATATAGTACAAGGTTAGGACTTATATAATCAATTGTTGAATTATATTATGACTCTCATTACAACACTGACACTTGCAGGCCAAACATTATATGTAGGATCTTTTCTGGGAAAATGTAGGCAAATACTCAATTTATCATTTCCTTAATATTTCAAAATACAGCTTATGCATAGCATATTATGGACAAGATGTGAACCTCCATAGCAATCCCAACCTTTGAGAAAAAAGGTTTGGATTTATCCAAAACCAGGAATGTTACTATCATTCTAAAACTATAAAGCTACCAATTCACATAATATGATTGCTTTATAACACACTCTAACACAAAAGATCACATAAAAGTGTGATATGCTATTATGCTCTGAATGTATTAAAAACTAATAAAAAAACCCAACAGTTTTTCATTCATTAATGAACAAAAATCCCAATATGATAACACATTATTTTAAAACAATGATGACCATAATGAAACTGAACCAGAAC
Organism: Macrothele yani; assembly: GCA_039090855.1. Taxonomy (NCBI): domain Eukaryota; kingdom Metazoa; phylum Arthropoda; class Arachnida; order Araneae; family Macrothelidae; genus Macrothele; species Macrothele yani. Next base: position 48,811,881 of record CM076990.1, read on the forward strand.
ATAATTTTCTCTCTCTTTACAATGTGTGTATGTTCACACTGAGTGGCCACTTCATGGATATTTTGATAAATTTTTTAATATTACATCTACAGAAAGAAATATATTGAACTTGGTTGAAAACTAAGGCTTCATGCAACAACATCACAATGAACATAAAATTTGAGTAAAAAACAGTCACATATAGTAATGAAGTTTGTTAAGCGGTGGCTTTCGGCAGTTTTACGGCCTTGACCCCCGCGATGAACTGAATCCGAGGACTGGTAGCCAGAATTTAGTAAGGAGATCCAAATAAATGGGATTTGATGAGGTGTGTCTGAATTGCAATTCTCTGTAAACAAAATTCCAATGCTTTCTTGGAAACGTAGAGATGCTTTGTTGATAATGGGGCAACTTTTTTTTTTTGTTAAAAAGTTGTCCACTATCAACAAGAAACTTAAGACCAATTTCTCTAGAACAGGAGTTGTCCCTCTAGCTCTGAGGACAAAAAAAGTTGCCCCATTTTATTAACAAGGCATATTTACATTTCCAAGAAAGCATTGCAATTTTTTTTTACTAAGAATTGCAATACAGAGACCCCTCATCAAATCCCATTTATCTGGATCTCTTTACTAAATTCTAGCAACAGTTCCTGCACCGCAAAGTCACATTAATAGTTCTGGCAACTAGTCCTCAGATTCAGTTGATTGCGGGTGATCAATGATGCAGAATGGCCAAAAGTGCTTCCACAAAAATAATTTCATTACTGTATGTGAGTGACTGTGTGTGGGTTTCACTCAATTTCAACATTTTATTAATACACTGAACATAAGACATCCAATAAAATCCACTGAAATATTGTATCAATCATATATTAAACTGCATGAATATGTGAGCTTAAACTTTTAAGACCAATTTCTCTAGAACAGGAGTTGTCCTTTAGCTCTGAGAAAACAAATGATTGCCCACCAGTGGCGTACTGGAAAAAATCGAGGCCCCCTGCAAGAAATATTTTCGAGGCCCTTTTGAGAAAATTTATTAGCTTTGAATTACGGAATTTTTTTAAATTACATATTATTAACTAGATTTTATGGGCATTTTAATAATTCAGTCTTTGGAACATACAGGTATTTTTCATAAAATCAAAATTATTGCACTTTATTGCATGTAAATGTGCATGTCATAATTAAAATGATTACCTTAGTTTAATACCAATACAAAGCGTTACAAAACCCTTATGCCTAAGTTAATCATATGCACATTTTATTCATTTAAAGAACTAAGGCCAGCCTCTTTGAAATGCCTCACGATCACACACACAAAACAATGAATTACCATGTGACAGTGTCATATCTTTTCCAATTTATACAAAAATACAGAACATAAATAAGCAAATAAATAACAATCAAGATTTATAGCACAAAAAACTAAAGAAAGAAAAAAACAGTAAAACTACTCAAATTATTTACTCTTCAACATAAAGAAACACACTTAACATAATGCCACAATGTTTTGCACACAGTTAATTTTTTTTCTCTTGACCCTGTTATTAAAAGAAAAAAACAGGTCTGTTTCTTCATTCCCGCGAAGAACACCTATATTCTGAAGAATGCGTAATCATGTGTAAACAAGTGTGATACATATAATACCTTACCATCATTGGTATAAAAATTTCATTCATTAAACTGATATTTCTATCACTTTCTCTTGTATAATATTTATATTCATGTGTAGAAACTATTACTATGGCTAGGGAAAGGGACGTCAGGTTCTCTGGAACAGATGCTTTCCCACTATCCAGTGTTAATAAACTAAAACCGCAAAAATGATTTCTAAATATTTTACTTATACACTGTATTGACAAAAGTCATCAGACACCTAGAAGAGAAACACAACATAGCATTTACTGACATACAATAGTACAGAGTCGGTCCACCTTTGGCCTTAATAATGCATGCACTGACACTTCGAGACATGCTTTCGACAAGGTTTCGGAACACAGCGATAGGTATATGCTTCCATTCAGTAATAATGCTACCGCTACCTGTTGCTTAGTACTAGGCCTTGGTTCCAAACTTCCATAGGTGCTCTATGGGATTAAGATCAGGGCTCTGGGCTGGCCAGTCCACACACGATATGGAATTATCGTCAAACCACACCATAACAGTCCTTGCTTTATGGCTCGGTGCATTATCTTGCTGGTACCAACAAGGCTCGGTTCCATAGTATTGCCACAGAGTTGGTAGGGTATAATTGCCCAGAATATTGAGGTAAACGTGCTGGCTAACAGGTTTGTCCACGATAACCAACAAGCTGGGACCATACCACGAAAAAACCCTCACGAGTACACTGCCAGCTCCAAACTTAACCGTAGGAACAGTACACTGTGGTAAATAGCATTCCTCCGGCGGTCGCCATACCAACACACGGCCATCAGACTGATGGATCGTGTACCTGGATTCATCAGTCCTTAGGACCCGTTTCCATTGATTTAAGGTCCACGATAAATGTTCTTTACACCATGCTAAATGACGAGTAGCATTTCGAGTAGAGATGAAAGGCTTATGAGCAGCCGCCCGACCACAGTAACCCATGAAATGAAGTTCTGTGCAAATGGTACGTGTACATACCAAGATTCGAGCATTTATACTCACCTGTACACTGAGGTCTTGTGCAGTACTCCATCAATTAGCTGTGACGACTCTCTTGAGGTTTCAACATCCTCTATCACCGATTTTCTTTGGTCTGCCGGTACATTTTGCTGCTTCAGGCATACCATGTGTCTTCCACTTATTCAGTACATCCAAACCAGTTGACTTGGGTATGTTTAAACGCCTCTCGGTTTTACTTGTAGACAACCCACTAATAAAACACCCAACAATTTTTTCTTTCTCAAAGTCAGTTCTCTCCCGCCGCAACATTTTCACTCAACCTCATAGTGCGATATGATCGCGGTCAGCTGCAGGCTTGTTTTTATCCCGTTTGCAGGGTGAGGAGCTAAGGCGACCTTTGAAAAAGGTGAGAAAGGTGACAATTTTTTTTAAAAAGGTGACTAAAAGTGATTAAGAGACTTCTTGCCAATAGCACAAAACAACAAATATGGCTACAAAAAATATTTTTTTATAAAAGGCCAGGTAAGATCATAATAAATTTCTTTTTTATGATCTTACCTGGCCTTATTTTGATAATAATGTCTTGGATGGGGTATGGCCATTTTATTGTCATTATATAATTTTACAGAACAAAAAATTACACAAAATTCTGAAAATCTAATGACGTACAATTCTCTTTAATGTTCCAGAAAAACAATTTTGAATAAAAAACTGTTTGGCTTACTGCTTTCTAGGCATCTTAGCAAAAAATGATGTAATCATACTTGATTTTCTTTTCCCAAGATTCTTCTGAATGATTTCCACTTCCTTTTCTCTCACTCTTTCTTCTGTTCGATACATTTTACTCCCTTGAGCATGCCTTCAGCTAATTTTGCTCCCATTTTTAAATAATTTTTTTTCGAGTGCTTTCTTCAGTTTAGCCGAAGCTTCCAAAAAGAGTTCCTTTTTTGCCACCTTAGTTTGTAGGAGGTTTTTTTTTCTTGTCATTCACAGTAGCAGTCTCACATTTGATATACTTTTTTATCTTTTCCACCATTTTCATATCTTCTTCATAATCTGTTGGGGGTTTTTTTTTTTTTTGTTCTTCTTCTAGCATTTTTTCCAATTCGATTTTCTTTTTCCCTCTTACATTCTTCCATAAAGGCAGTGTACTTTGAATGTGCTTGTTGTTTGTACTTAATGAGTTTTGGATTAATGGGTACAAAAAGAAAATTTGGATATTGTTTCAAGGCATCCCTCACAGTCAGTACACTGTTTAAAAATCTTTCGGTCATTGCTGATTTACCTTTTCGTAATATATGCTTAGAAATGAAAAATCATCTCTCTATGTCAGCATTTCCATTTGACAAAGTAAGAGCTGCTCTGCTGCCTTTATGACTTTTGCAACATTTGGAAACTTTATATCTTTTGATAATGAGTCCCTTTTTGAGATGTGTTGCTGCTAGTAATCATCAACAGTTTTGTTTTCAAATGCTGTATCATCTTTTTCCAGTTGCAAAATTTTCCATTCATCTAACAAATAATCCAGTTGAACATGAAATGGCATAATTTTTGCAACTTTCAGTATGTCTCTGCAGCTTCTATCATTCACTCATTCTTTTTGGTCTAAAGATCTAAAATTTTTAAGTGATCCATTTGATAAGCAAGTCTTTTCCATCACATGCTAGCAAGCAGTATTATAGTGCTTTTGAGCTTCCTTCGGAAATAACAACTTATCACTTTCTTTCAGTTTAGAAAGCTCGTCTGTGACCTTTTCATTAATGACAAGTTCTTCAAGAGGAAGCAGATTACCAAATGTAAAACAGTTCATCAAGATCAACTTCAGAAAAATCAGTGATTTTTCTAATTACAGCAGCCTTTCATCCCAGAGCAGGAATTAAACCGGTGTCTCCCAGATAGCGCCCGGGTATACTAACCACTACACCACACAGAACGACCAAGCCTAAAGTTTCCGATTAATTTGAATATAACCATCACAGGATTCGCTAGTCAAAGCAACCGGCATTCATGTTTAGCGAATCTGGAGGTTAAGAATCCTATCCCGTGATTGCCCGGAGAAGCAAATAAATCATGAATGGAATGTGGGATTACACTATACAATACAAATTTTGAAGATGACAATCTGTTTTTTGGTGTAAATATGACAAGGATGGTATGTCAGATAATATCTGAAAACTTGAAAATCTTACCATCTGACTTACCATCCTTGTAATATTTACACCAAAAAATGGATTGTCATCTTCAAAATTTGTATTGTATGGTGTAATCCCGTATTCCATTTATGATTTATCTGCTCCTCCAGGCAATCATGGAATAGGATTCTTAACCTCCAGATTCACTAAACATGAATGCCGGATGCTTCGACTAGCGAATCCTGTGATGGTTATATTCAAATTAATCGGAAACTTGAGGCTTGGTCGTTCTGGGTGGTGTAGTGGTTAGCATACCAGGGCGCTATCTGGGAGACACGGGTTCGATTCCCGCTAAAGGACAACGAAATTTTCAAGTTTTCAGATATTATCTGACTTACTATCGTTGTCATATTTACAGCAAAAAATGGATTGTCATCTTCAACATTTGTATTGTATGGTGTAATTCCGTATTCCATTCATGGTCAACTTCAGTTTCATTATTCATCTCAGCATTTTGCTGAAATCCGGCTTTCTGAAAACAGTTAACAATTGTCAAAATCTGTAAATTTGGCCAAGAAGCATGCACCCAATGAATAAAATAAAAAACAGTGACTGCTTTCAAAAATTCTGCCACACGAAGGAAAACATTTTGATGACAGCCATCAAGATTTCACTTTTGAACGGAGTTTCTCAGAGGATGAAAGGATAAAATGTTATTGGCTCTATATAAAAAGTTATTGGCTTAGATGCCCCTCAGCTCATCTTCATTCTTCATTGGGGCTTAACACATTCGTAGACAGTAACAAAAACGCAGAGACATTTATGGAAAATTCATGTTTTCAGTAGGACAGCAAACTTAAGGTAACTGGAACCCCCATACAATTTTGTCGGCATTTGCAGCTTTGTACTTACAGCATGAAGTAAAGTTGGACGGCATATAACGTCATGTCACTGGATGTGCAGTGGCATATGCTGCCTTGCCCGCGAACTTGTTAATTATGAGGCCTTCTTAAGGGGAAGTATAGGAGTACAGAAATAACTACATTCACATAGTTGTACTATGTAACTACATTCACATACAGGGTGTTTCACTCGCTACTTTACCAGGCGTTTTTGCCATAACTGGAAGAGGAATGAAGATATTGTAATGAAATTTGAACTGGACTTAGCTTAGGCTGTGAGAAAGGAGATGGCATCATAACATGTGTTGGAAATGGTCCCCATTTGCATCCAGGCAGAGCTGAACACGACGCTTGATATTTTGGAAGGTTCGGGTCAGCATGTCCTCAGGAATTGCCTGAATTTCTTGAATGATGTTGGATTTCAATGCGACAATGGATTGTGGATTATTGCCATAAACTCTACCTTTTAGATAGCCCCAGAGAAAATAATCGAGTGACATCAAGTCTGGCGACCGCGGAGGCCATTCAAAATTACTCTGTTCTTGAAAAATGACTCAATTTCGGCCAGGCTGGCACCGGAAGTATGGCATGTTGCTCCATCCTGCTGGAAATATCCAATGGATAATTTCTCATCATCCAACTGATTCACAAAGGTCTGAAAAATTTCCACACAAGCTGCTGTCGAGTTGTTGTTTCGAAGAAGATCGGCCCAATAATGCGCCGCTGTGACATCACATAACAAACACCGATCTTTGCTGGACACAGGGGTTCTTCTTGTGTTGCGTGGGGATTGTCAGTTGCCCAAAAACGGGAATTTTGGGCTAGCACCACCACTGGGAATATTGGGCTAGTGGCGGCTCTAGCCCACCAATTTTGGGCTAGCGCCGCCACTTCTCTCTGACCATGCCCACGACGTCGGCGCAACTACACATTGATTACATTTGCTTTCTCACAGCCAAGGTAAGTCCAGTTCAAATTTCATTATGATATCTTCATTCCTCTTACAGTTATTGCAAAAATGCTGGGTAAAGTAGTGAGTGAAACACCCTGTAGTTGTATGCATACTTACAATAATGATCTTTCAACTTCTAGAAACTTCTTTTGAAACTATATTGTTAAATAGTACATTTTCTCCCAATATGGTCAAAAAAGGTTTGAAAAGGTGACTAATTTTAAAAAGGTTTGAAAAGGTGAGAAAGGTGACCGGCTCCTCATTCTGTTTGTAGCTGTACCGCAAATTTTAACAACGCAGCGGATCTCTTCATTTGCTTTTGAAGGGGTGTATGGTGACTTTTGTCAATATAGTGTATATTGAACCAAATTTTTTTTTTTTAATACTTCATTCAAAGCTGCCGTCAAAAATTCCTGGCTATTTCTTTAACAAATTTCTAATTAAGTTCTGCAAAAAAATTTGTAAAATATTTTATTTGCTGATCTAGTTAGCCCTTTTAGCCGGGAGCCCCCCCCCCCCCACACACACATAATGCAGGGTTTGTGGGGAGCTATCAGTACGCCCCTGTTGCCCACCTTCACTTTCATCTGCATTGAATTCATACAGGCTGTTTTCTTCTCATTTTAACAAACTCTAGCCATTTTAACAACTTATGTCATTTTAAAACAATCTGTGAGAGTGAGCACTGATTAAATATATTTAAGTTATGTAGTCTTGAATTGTGATAAGTGCATTGTAATGATAAATCAGAGTCTAACATAAGAATTTGGCAGGTTCAATTTTCTCATGGGAAGTTCTTATATGCAGTTGTTAGCTTAATAATTTACACTACCTCTGACTGTTCTTTTCCATAGACATAATATTAGAGTTCTACATAGGAAAGTAGCTGCTCAATGTATGAGAGGCACAGAACATATTAAATGCACCATTTAGCTTACACTCTGCATTCTACTTCCACAGAAAATTTTCTTTGCAAAACAGCATTGTTATATTTTGTACTTACCCATTAAGAAATGTGCATTACAATCCAAGAACTAGCATATTAGTGGGTAAAAATAGGTTAACTTCATTTTAAGCTCTCCTACAAGAAAATATGGCAGACTGACAGAGTGCAATTGCTAATGGCTCAAGTCTGCTACTGTATTAACCAAAAGACAAGCTCGCAAATACACTGAATGGACAAATTGTTATATACACCTGCTTAACAAAGTTTTGCACCACCTTTTGCTATCATAACAGCATACTGATGTCTTGGTAAGGACTCAATGAGGTGCTGAAAACACACTGGTGGTACGGCCTCCCATGAAGTAAGGTTCGCCTGTTGTTGAGACCTCCAGGGGTGATTGTGAGGTGACACAAGAAACCCTGAAACTCTGAGCTCAGTACCAATGTACACATAATGCATATTACAAGCATTTATGTATTACACATGCATTAACTAGCTACACAACAAATAACTTTTGTGCCTGTGCAGTTTAACTTCATATCTTTTCTTGTACCAAATTTTCTTTCAGTGTGCTAGTTTGCACATCATGTTATATATTAATTGAGGTCTATGCAGATCAGCTCTACTGGAAGCCTACAGTGGTTTCCATTCAATTTCTAAATGTAGTTCATTGGATTAACTGGATGTAATAACCAAATTATTTGATATAGGTGCACTTCCCAAAATGATGAAAAATCTTCCTTTTAGCATGCTCAGGGCTGCCACAGCCAGGAAGTGAAAGTAGTCGCTTTAGTTGCATAAATTTTCAAAAATAGTTGCACAGAAGAGCAATTTTAGTTGCAATTTTAGTTGAAAAGGCAGCTAAAATTGCTCTTCTGCACAACTATTTTACAAAAATTGCTCTTCTGCACATTACTAATCCCCTGAAAATCTCCAGGGCTTAGCAACATCTAATGATGCACAATCACAAACATTAAAAATCCAGTTGGTAATTGTTTACTTTAGGCACTTTTTTCCTACCTCGATGAAAGTCCCATTTGATACCTGATATCTTGAGCAAACTAGTTTGTGCCCGCCATGAATTACTTAACCAAAGCATTCAGCTGCAAAGCAGCAGCTGTCAGACGAGCGACAGCAAGAAACTAGTGTCAATCTACGTAAAAAGAACCAAAAATATCGGTTTCCTACATTTTGTAAACATTGTGCAAAGACGAAATTTCAAAAATTCTTTAAAAAAAAACTACTATGCATTTCTGCAAACTTCATGTTCCGAACATCGTTCAGCATCATTCTAGGTAATTTTCATCGAGAAAAGCGATAAATGCCTAAATTGCACTTTTAGAAAAAAAAATTTCTTAGTAGAACATTGCATTAGGCATTTTTCATCTTAAACAAATATTTTAATATGAAAACATATTCTCTTTGCAGGAACAATAAATTGTTGACAATAATTGGCCACGTGTTTCCGATATAGTTCGCAATTATTTTATTTATATTTTCGAAACCAAAAGTGCCAAAATTCCCAAACAGCTCGGCCACGGACCGATTTCCAAAATCCTTTGCTTAATTTTCACACATTAATAAATACCTATTTATTAAGTTGCATAATTTTTTGCAACTGAATGAATAACTATTTAGAAAAGAATTTCACAAAAAGAATTGAAAAAAGTTCAAGAATTTAAAAATCGCGGAAGAATCATGAAGTTTAACTGTGACTGAGATGATTCTTCTCATTCAGAAGAATCATCTCAGTCACAGTTAAACTTCATACAATTGGAATTTCTGGAAAAATAATAAAGTCTATTTCACAGATTCGTCCTCGTGGGAAAATAGTTACCTCATAGAAAAAAATAGTTTCCTCGATTGCAAAAGTAGTTGCTTTTTCACCCTTTTTTTTTTTACCAAATCTAGTTGCAATAGTTGCATCAGCTCAAAAAAGGTTGCAAATACAGGGTGTTCGGAAAGTCACTGTGCACCTAAGCTATGCACTTAGAAAAAATGTTCGAAGTGATCTCCACGAGCGTCGATACAGCACTGAACCCGTTTCAGTTTATTTGCGAACACTTGCTGCAGCTCTGCTTGTGAGATGTTTCTGATGAACGTAGTTATTGCAGTTTGTAATTGATCAAGCGTGCGCGGGCGATCACGATACACAGCAGATTTTGCAGCGCCCCACAGAAAAAAGTCTGGTGGAGTAAGGTCCGGGGAGCGAGGGGGGCCATAGGTTTTTTGAGATGACACGTTCGCCAAAAACCTCATTCAGAAGTTTCATAGAGGTGTGAGCTGTGTGCGCAGTAGCGCCATCTTGTTGAAACCAGCTGTAGGTGATTTCGTCTTCTTCAAGGTGGCCGATGAAGTCGTGCAGTATGGAACAGTAACATGCATTATTTACGGTGTCCTGAAAGAATAACGGCCCGACAATGCGCCGTCGGGATAGCGCAACCCACACTCCTATTTTCTGGTCATGCAAGGGTTGTTCGACACAGCATGAGGAGTCTCTGTGGACTACAATCGTGTATTTTGTGTGTTAACATACCAAGAGAGGTGGAGCCACGCCTCATCTGTAAAGAAGGTGACATCAAGAACATAAACAGTTTTCGTTTGAATAAAATTGTTAAACCATTCACAGTATCGGAGTCGTTTTACGTGATCCGCCGGTTGCAATTGTTGTACCACTGTTACTTTGTATGGGTAGAGGTGCAATGATTCTCTCACCGCTTTATGCGCTGTCGCAAGCCCAATATTTTCCTCTTGCGCCAACTTGCGCAATGATTTTGATGAACTCCACAGCAGGGAGTCAGAGATGTCCATCAACTTCCGATCGGTAAGTTTAGTTGGTCTCCCGCTTCATTCGGTGTCGAACACTGAGCCTGTCGCACGCAATTTCTCAATAAGTCGACGAACTGCATTACGATGAGGTACAGGTGCGTCTGGGAATTTGGCAGCAAATTGCTGCCGCACTAAATCCGTGTATTCATTGCCTTCTCAAAAGACGTATTCATCCAGAAACACACATTCCGCAATTGAAAGAACCATAGTGCAAAAAACTGAACAACAACAGCACACACGACAACTTCGATACTTACAGTAACGACGACTCCTCTCTGTTGACCTCTGGAACCCAACTGCCGCAATGCGGCAACCGAAGCTTCGAGCAGCTTGCTGCGCATGCGCAGTGAGCCCCATGGGTTCCCGCGATTGGCTGTGACTGGGATAATCCACTTTATTACGTTCCGGTGGCACATACTGAACTTGATAACTGCGAAAATAAAATGGTAGCCTAGGTGCACAGTTACTTTCCGAACACTCTGTAGTTGCATTTTAGTTGCATGTGGCAACCCTGCATGCTGCTATCTTAAGAGCTTGTTTGATAACAAAACAAACTCTCAAGGTGTTATTTTTTTTTTTTTTTGATTGGAGGTTTAACGACCACCGTGAGCAACTCAATGGGCTATAAGCAGTCGCTCGTCCCTAATTTAGGGTCACTGGTTCCAGGGAAGGGAGAGAGCCAGTGCCGTAAGACAAACACAACATCCATGCCTCACCGGGATTCGAACCCGGACCCCGTTCGGACGAATGATCAGAGGCCATCGCTTAGACCACTCTCAAGGTGTCACAAATTGTCTATGTTCATTATCTGAATGGAAATGCGGTATTTGCAATCAAACACTGCAGTGCCCGAAGAAAATTGAACTCAAAAGGAACTTTTAGTTATCACTTCATGGCATTTTTAGAAATGAAGGGAATGAGGAACCTCAAACTATTCTAAAACTTAGAAACCTAGATTTCCGGGTTTAAAGTGTGACCCAAACCTGGAATTCCGGGCTATACCCAGATTACAAACAGATCTGATCCTTAATGAAGGTTCATCGCCTCAAGGTCTGGTGATAAAGGGGGAGATTCGAGTGTGGGAAACTCACTTGAATGCTCCTGGGACTATCTGGTTGTTACTCAGGAAATATGCAGCGTAGTGTTGTCCTGTTGAAAGAGGTAATCATGGTGCAGAAAGACAATCATTATGAATGGGAGTAGATGGTTGGCAAAGGTGTTTGCATACCTTGTGCCAGTGATGGAGGTCTTGATGGGTACAAGGAGCTACAGGAAGCCCACGTAAACACACCCTTAACTGTTACACTGCCCCCTCCCCCAACCTGCCTGTATGATCCCATCTTTTCAAGTTAGGTCCATTGCTTCATGTCATTTTGCCATACACATGCATCCTTCTATCAGCGCGATAGCGTTAAAGCCCGATGATGATGCGCAAAACACGTAACAAGAAATAACAAATAAAGGTAAGTAGAGCACACTAGTTTACGTTAAGAGATTAGAACTTTTTCAAAGAAGTTCGTAAGTTGGGAGCTTTCAACCTCGTCTAAGGTCTCCATCACGGCATTGGAGGACTAAGGTTGTTTCCAGATTGTATGTTTGAACTTTTGTTGTTATTTTTGCTGCCAGATTTTAGAATTGATCTCCAGATCATCAGAATGTAGAATGGAGATTCTGAATTGCAAGTCTTTGGGCCGAAAAGAATTCCCTGGCTTTCATGGTAATAGAGGGCAGATTGATTGTCAAAAGAAGCAATACGTTTTGCTTCATTCCAGCGGGAATTGCAGAAATGTCTTCCACTGTTAAAATAGACAAGGCAGTATTTGGGTTGTCTTTCAAAACATCTTTTCTATGTTCAAAAATTCTATGGTTAATGCTTCTGTACGTACTTCCAATGTAAAAGCTATCTAACACCTGTGGAAGAAGAGATAGGAATGCAAACATTGCAAAAAAACTTTGCATAAATGAAAACATTTTACATTTGAAGTACACATACAGAAACATTAACCACAGAATTTTGGGACATAGAAATTTTTTTTTTTTTGAAAGGCAACCCAAATACTGCCTTTTCTATTTTGACAATGGAAGACATTTCTGCAAATCCCCGTTAGAATGAAGCAAAACGTATTGCTTCTTTTGACAATTGATTTCCTCTCCGTTACTGTGAAAGTTTCGAAATTCTTTTCAGCCCAAAGACTTGCAATTCAGAATCTCCACTCTACGCGCCTTTGCCAGTGCCCTGCAGTCAACAAGGGCACACAATATAAATGTTGATTGCCATAGCCTATTTTTTCCAAGCTACAATGAAATTGCACAAGCTTGCGGATGTACATACATACATACATATTAAGCTGTTCTCCGAGATTCAGAGGTTAGCACCTCAAAGAAAGACCATGTGCCAAGGACACATTTAACTAATAGAACTAGAATTTACTTACTGTTGGTGTATCAAATGTCTCCATTTACAATGATCTCGGCATACCACTCGACCTTCATTAACATCCATCACACACAGCACATAAGACCTTTTGTACTTCACACTCAATCTTTTTCTCAAGCAAATATTCCTGAATCTGGTCCTCCCATGATTTCCTTGGCCTTCCCCTAACTTTCTTTCCTGCCACTTGGGCTAAAAAAATCTCATCACTCATTCTTTCAACATGGCCAAACCACCTAAGAATATTACCCACCTTACTAACATTTTGCCTTACATTACACATCTTCATTCCTTACATGATCAGCGCGTGTCTTAACACAAACCGCCAGTAAGTAACACATCTCCCCGGCACACAAATGACTCCTATATCTTTTCTGCAGTACACAGGTTTCATTGCTGTACATCAGAGCAGGAACAATTACACTTTCATACACAGCCATTTGAGACTTCCTTGAGAACCCATCATTTCTGTGAAATCCTCCTAAAGCAGCAGCTTTAGCAGGATTTTACAATAAAGCTTGCAGATGTGCCTTTATTAAATTCTGACATCTGCCGGTAGTAGCCGTGTGATTCCTTATAACGATGTAGGATAGTCTGCACTAACCTTGAGAGTCAATTGCATATTTATTGGCTACATTCCTCCCATTGATGTAGTCTTAGTATACTCATGTGGATCTGACATGAAAATCCCAACAGTTCAGCAACTGCAGCAGTAATTGAAAAACTGGCCATCCTCACAGCTACTGTCTGGCCATGGTCAAACTCACTTATGTCACTGCCTTTACTCATGATTACTTTTCCGTGACTGATTTCTAAAGTGGACACCAGCTCTATTTATAGGCATTACCAGTTTCAGCATCCCACATGACTAGACACAATGCTTCTGCTAGTGATATACTATTGGGATGTACACAATAATTTGACCTTTCAGTGCAGTAGCTTCAAGGAAGAATCAGAAACAATACATTTTGAAACAATGCTTCAGAAGGAAAGTATTTCACTGAGAACATCCTATCCATTCTTGTTTGCAGGAAAGTTATATGTGCCCCAAATTAAGAAACAAAAAACAACAACAAAGAAATGAAAACGAGAGAGGTGTGTAATGGGAACATACAAGTATATATTGACAAATGCTTGCTTAAAGTAAATAGAAAGTAAAAAAATGAAACACGCAGATCAGGAATATTACTGAAATTACAGATACTCTCACAGTTACAGAAATTTTTAGGTGACAACTTGACAGCTGAACATACTGAAAGAAAAATCAAACCAACCAAGAAATCTTTAACTGAACTCTCAAAGACAGCAAACAAGACCTATGAAATGGCTAAGTTGAGGTAAGAGAAAAAATAACCTAGAAAACAACTTTTCCAAACAGGGAGTTGGGGAAATGGCTTGAGAAACTACCTAGCAGATCTGGAATGGTTTATTATGAATTCACAAAAACATTTGAGTTTTTGCACAAGACATATGACAGAATGAATACAGCATTTTCAACTTTCATCAACAAGTAACAAAGTAAAACCAAACATTAGACAATTTTACTGCATTTGTTAATCACCAACATATTTCCTTTCCGTAAGTTCAGAACAATACTACTGCTTGTGATTTCTGGAACTTCAATTCCCTTAGAACAAGCTATCACATTTGCCCAGTCATGATTTTTTTCTTTCATTTTTTATTTTATTTTTTGCATTGGTGTTTGTACATTCAATATAATATTTAACTAAAAAAAGTTTCTTTCTTTAACTTCAAGTCGGGACCTACAGAAAGCTTTCTTTAATAAGTGTGATTCCAACTGACGCTTCTGTATAAAACCCTTCCCACAAGTAGGACACTTATGTGGCCGTGCATGGCGAGGAACATGAGTAAGTTCGTGCATTTGCAAATTGACCTTCTGGATAAATGTTTTGCTGCACACTGCACATCTATAAGGGCGTTCGCTAGATGGAGCATGTGTTAACAAATGTGTTTGCAAGTTCACTTTCTGGGTGAAATCTTTATGGCAAATGGAACATCTAAAGGGTCGATCAACAGAATGAACTATTAAATGCTTTGAAAATTCACCCCAAACTTTAGAACAGTACGGACAGAAAGGGCACTGGTACATATTCACAAGGGTGACTTCTTCATGAATGTCACTGTGATTAATAAGTTCCTCCTCAGTGATGAAAAACTTGAGACATCTATCACATTCATACATTTGGTTACCTAAACAACAACAAAAAAAAAAAAAAAAAAAAAGAGTAAACTGTAATTAACAAACTTGGGAAGAAATTACATATACATTTCAAAAATATAGACATTTAGTCAACTCCCATTTATTCATGTGTGCATTACATGATTTGTAGATAATTTAAGATATACAAAATTGCACATATTCATAAATACAAGAACGTGTGAACTTTTTCCTTTTTCGTTTTTAGACTAGATTGTTTTCTGACAGGTGTCAGCAAGCAATAAATTCATATTACCAATCACAATTATTACTTCTGCAATTTAAGTAACTATAAATTGACTTCTTTACCAATATTTGCTATCTAATGATTATTGGCCATGGGTACATGATTTTTGTCGCATAAAAAGAAATTGCAGGTTCCTAAGATTTTGAAATTTTGTTGTCCTGGAAGACAAGTTACATGTACACTCTACAGATTCTAGAATATGTATGCAAATATCAGTTGCAAGACATGCTCAGCATATGTAAAAAAAACCCCACTTACATACGTAAAAATTGTTTCCAAAAAAACCCTCCAAGTTGGTAACCCATGCAGTTAAACTCAGCTCCCCATAGTAAGTAGTAATCATAATTCAGTGTCCGCACTGAGTAAGACTCTGTTTACAAAATATAAGGAATAAAAAGTCTTAAAATTACACAGATATTAATAAGGTTTATCTCCTGCTTTAATCACCAACTAAACAGATTAGATGTTTTATTTCTTGTGTTTGATTAACTGGGCATTTACAGCTCAACCTCATTTAAAAATGAAGCTTACTTGTAAACTGTAGTTCTGCAATACTTGTTTCTTTTATTCTTACAATTAAAAGCTACTCAATAAAACTGCATTTTAATGTTGATAATATTTATCCAAAATGTGCTGATACTTGAGAATATTTACAAAACTGTAGCCTTAACTCTGTGATGGAACATAATACCGTCGTCAAACAGCTGAAAGAACTGAGGTGACTCCCTGACACACACACAGAAGTGTTGTACCTCATCAAAGATGGCGGGCTCTTCTCTCGTTGGCTTCAGCTGCCTCAGCAGAGAACCAATCACAGAAGCACTCTATGTATTTCTATCTTGCTGTGTTCAACTGTCTCTTTCCGGTAATGCCATCTGATGAAATGAAAATGTTCTCGCAATTGTTCAATACTTTTTGCGCTGCATCGATTCCAAGATGGCGGCTTGTTTACAGTTTTTGTTTCGCTCCCGGTGAACTCTGTTAGATTTTTGCAGAACTGTTTTCAAATTCCTTCTATTTTTATTGAAGGACTTTGCTCCGCTGCCATTCTGAAGTTTCCGAGCTTTTTTTACAGTCGTTATTTTTTGGAAAGGCGGATTTTTGTTGTTTGAACTTATAGCACTTACTAAATTTACCATTAAGGAAAACAAAAGTGGTCCAAAAAGCATTTCGGACTTTAAGACCTACCAGCATGCCAATTTTTAGATCTCTAGGTTATTTAGAAGTGGTCTAACAATTCACGAAAAGTTCAAGCAGACAATGTTCCAAAGCCACCATTTGAATTTTTTTGTTTGGGGTTTCGTACTTTTCCAGGTATACGGACCTTACGACATATCAGCATGCCAATTTTCAGATCTCTACGTCATTTAGAAGTTGTTGAACAATTCGCGTAGGAACACACTCGCATTTTCCTTCTTTGCTTTTCATATACGAAGCCAAAGCCAATATTTACATAGGTATTTATGTACGCAGGCAGAAAACGTCAAACTTTAATAAAGCGTCCCTACGTCATTAAGCATTGTGTCATTCCCAGTTTGATATGACGCAATGCTTAACGACACTCAATGAGAAGAGAGTGCTAAAAATAGCTTCGTCACCATGGGAGCAGGTCACGGGACCAAAACGTTCCTCTGTGGTTATCGTGAAGACAGACAAACTGTTCGTTTCTTTCCTTTGGGTCTTTAAAAAATGCTTAAAAATCAGAAAATGACTTTTTGTTAAAAAAATTTTGTAAAAAGGGACGATAGTTGTAAGTTTATGCTGTAAAATTGCAATGCGTTATGATTTATAGTTTTTAAATGGATCCCATCACAAAATTTAATTTCTCGTAAACTAAATTGAAATTCGAAAAAAGGGCGACGAGGTGGGAAAATTCGGCTATGGCACTACATGCCTACAAAGTTTCGTCGTTCTATTGCTGTTAGTGTGTCCAGAACGCGATCTGATAGCACTTTTTTTCTTACCTTAACTTTGAAATCTTGAAGTATCGCCAGAATCGAAAAACGGTTTATTTCAGTGTGTTCTCCAAACAATTCTCTATAAGCGATGTAAATTTAGTATTTTTGTGTTCAATACGTTTTGCGTTGAGAGCTAGGAAAGCAAGAGTGTCGCGAGATTTCTAAAACAGCGGCAGCAGTTACTTTTCTTTTAGAATAGAGAGATTTAAGGACCACCATGAGCAACTCTGAGGGCTATTACAGTTTTCCTCTCCTAGGTTATGGCCATTGGTGCCAGGGAAGTAGGGGAATCGGCGCTGTAAGACAAACACACAACCAACGCCTCTTTTGGGACTTGAACAAGACACTTATTATTAAGCACAATGGACAAATAATTAGTCACCCGTGACAAAAATGACAGTAGGTAGTTACCGGCTGCACAGAGGGCACCTTGATATCATTGTTGGGAGATAAACAACACTGGTGTGGTCTACAGGATCATTTCTGTCTCGTTCAATGGTGAATAGCAACGTGTGCATTGAATTTAGTCTGCAATATGGGTCGTAAGACAAACATTACCGAGAGGCAAAAAGGAGCCATCATGTTTGGCAGTGTCCATGAACACAAAGTGAATGAAGTCACCCAATTTGTTGGAATGTCCAAGTGTACTGTCCAACGGGTCTACAAACAGTGGTGTATAATGTAGAACTGCTATTAAAAGCATCAACAATACTGTTTGTCACATATATTTTGTTTAAGTATACCGAGTGGAGTAGTTAGGTCCATATAATGATATGAAAATACAAAAAGAACATAAATGGTAAAAAATTCACTTACTCATAATAATTTAGGCTTATCTTATGTCCGACATCATCGTCATCGTCAACCATTACCAATCCACTGCTGGACGAAGGTCTCCCCAAGTTTCCTCCACAACGGTCTGTCTTGTGCCGTCTCCTCCATGTTACTCCCGCATACTTTCAAATTTCATCCACTCATCTCCCATGTGGTCTTCTTCTGGGTCTTTTCCTGTCCCTTGGAATCCTACCTAAAATTTTGGCTGTTCATCGATGATCTGTCCTTCTGGCAGTATGTCCAGCCCATTGCCATTTCAGGGATTTAACTCTGATCATGATGTCTTCCACTCTTGTCATTTTTCGGATCCACGAGTTCCTCTTCTTATCTCTCCTAGTTACACCAAGCATGCACCTCTCCATGCTTCTTTGAGTTGTCTGCAGCCTTTGTATGTCTCTTTTAGTTAAAGTCCACGTCTCTGCACCATACGTAAGCACTAGAAGGATGCATTGATCAAACACTTTTCTTTTAAGACATAATGGCATATTGCTCTTGAAAATTATGCTGTTTCTTCCAAAAGCCCTCCAGGCAAGTTTTGTACGCCTATTAATTTCTTCATCAATGTGACCCTCACTTGATATCTGCTGTCCAAGATAAACGTACGTGTCTGTTATCTCCAGCTTTTCTCCATCAATCAATAAATCTTCATTTCTTGTAAAAGCATTGAACATCACTTTTGTCTTCTGAAAGTTCATTTTTAATCCCACTTCTTTACTCTTGTCAGCAAGTTCCTGGATCATACTCTGCAACTCTGATGGGGTAGTTGCAAAAATGACTACGTCATCAGCAAAACGAAGGTGGGTTAGATAATCTCCATTAATCTTTATCCCTTTGTTTTCCCAGCTCAGCGACTGAAAGACACCCTCCAATGTAGCATTAAAGAGCTTCGGAAGATATGGTGTCACCTTGTCTCACCCCTTTCCAATTTTTATGTGTGTTGTATTTTCAAACAGCCGAATCTTTGCACTTGCATTTTTCATAGATGCTATTAATAATATTAATGTATGCATCTTCAATACCGCAGGATTTCAGAGCCATTGTAACTGCTGATGGTTTCACCGAATCAAAGGCTTTTTCATAATCGATAAAAGCCATGCACAATGGAAGTTCATATTCCCTCGCTCTAAGATAAGCTTATGTCCGACATAAGATAAGCAGTTACAATGAGTATTATGAGTAAGTGAAAAAACTACTCCACTCGGTATACTTAAACAAAATATATGTGACGAACAGTATTGTTGATGCTTTTAATAGCAGTTCTACATGAAAGTCTTTGGCCACATAATATCGCGCCATATGCCTTTTCTGCGTATGGGAATATAAGAACAGGGGTGTAGTTTGCAGTCAACTGAAAATTAGCAACATAACTGTGGCTGGAAAACAATTCTCACCAACAGGGACCGCCGCCATGTTTCACGCCTAGTAACTGCAAATCAGTTTCAAACCAGGCAACAATTGCTCCAAACAGTCAATGAAAATGCACTCCAACCAATTTCCGAAAAGACACTGCGACGAGAACTGCATGTGATGGACATCTGGAGCACAATACCATGAAAGAGACCTCTTTTAACAGCAAGTCACATGTTATCAATGGGCTCAGAGGCAACAAAACTTTACTGTGAAGAATTGGAAACAAGTAATTTGGTCTGATGAGTCTCATTTTTGTTTGTACTCTAATGATGGGAGGCAACGAGCGCATCGCAGGCCCAATGAAGCCTTTAATCCTGATTGTGTCAAAGGTGTTGTTCAAGCTGGAGAGGGTTCTGTGATGTTTTGGGAATGTTTTTCGTACAACAAAATGGGCCCTCTCGTTGCAGTGATGATAAATTTGAGCCAGCATGCGTACTTCCGCATTCTGAATGACGAAGTATTGCCCTTTGCCCTACATCTCCAGGAGCAGATCACATTTCCACTCCTGTCTTCCAAGACTGCCTTGTGCAAAGGGCTAAAACTGTGTCTGAGTGGCATGATGAACAATCAGTAACACTGTCTCACCTCGACTGGCCCGCCAAATTCCCAGATTTAAATCCTATTGAAAATCTGTGGGATTATTTGGAACAGAAGGTGAAACACTGGAATAGACATCAACATACTCTGGCAGAACTTTGGAACCAATTCATGTACGAGTGGCTGCAAATCAATGTTCAATACATCCACAACCTCGTGGAGTCTCTACCCCACCAGATTCATGCTGTTATGAAGGGAAAAGGCACCGCCACCCGTTATTAGGTGAATTCTGACAGAGGTGACTAATTTTTTGTCCGGTGTGCTTATGTTGGATAATAGGTGTATTGTTTTCTTTGAATAAAGCTCATGTTGAGCATTGGCTTCCTAGTTTCTTAATTCAATTACTAATCAAAAACAACTATTATGGGAATTTTACTAGGAAATTTTTTTTTTGCAAAATTTCAGAGAAAACTCTTCTTCTTCAGGCTGTCTTTTTGTAGTCACTTATTGTTTTTGATTAGTAATTGTCTTGTTTTCTTCATGTTCTTTACCCTTCATCCTAACACATACATACAATAAGGAATATAATACACACACTTCATTACTAAGGAAACATTGCCCAGCTAAGAGTCCAGTTATTAACTCTGAAATATTTAATCCCATAAAGATGCCAATGATCAATGACAATACCAATTTTCTAAGGATAAACAGCCACGTACAGTCATCTCATTACTCATAAAACAGGACACTTTGGTTACTGAAATAAAGGCTAATTACATGACATAATCTGTGCAAATATGGTGAGCCAAGGAAGAATTCACATTCTGTTAACTTAGGCGTGCAAGTGGCTAACTCACTTAATTTACACACTTAGATATTATACATCCAAGTGAAAAGTTAGCTACAAACCCTTAACGGTTTAGTAAGTGGTACTAGATCAGGGATGGCAAACCTATGACACACGTGTCACTGGGTGGCACACAAACACAATTTGCATGGCACACTGATGTGAAAACGTTAACATTAAATAAAAATTTAGTTTTTTAAAACAATTCTTCAACAGCATGTCAGTGGTGTGTTCTAGCAAATAACCGAACTCTGATAAAGAAATTAGTCTAGCCAAAAAGTGTCTGCCAAAGGGGTAGTAAATCAACCTTACCTTGTTTAATTGCCTTATACATTAATTCCCAAAAGACCAGCATCACGCGCACACAATTATTATTTTTCATTTTTTCATTCTGCTCCTACAGACTTCCACCACGAGATGTCCACACCTGCTTTGGCTCAAGCCCCTTTCTCTCCTGCTTCCCCCTTACCTTTGCAGGAGGGAGAGAAAACCAGTTTCACAGGAAGATGCACATGAGACGGCACGTTCTAGTGAGAACTGAAAGTAACCTTGAACAATGATCAGATCAGTTCATATGTAGAGGATTTTAGAAAGGAAGTGTCTAACCCCAGGTCTTAAACAACTTTTAGAAATACACTGCTGGACAATTGCTAAGGACGGATCATAAACGGCTATATAGCGCATAAAAATGTAAGTGTGGTTGGATGCCAAGAGAAATAAAATAATGTCAGAATGCCAGAACATTACAAGAAAGACAATTTATTGTGCTCTGAAATCCAGAAGGCTTTGGAACATGTTCAAGGGACAAACAGGCCATTTTGCGCAGAATACGTAAACGTGAAAAATGCAATTACCGTCCGCAGGCATTCCGGCGCAAGATGTCAATACCGGATATGGCCACCATGGAGGGCGATGCAAGATTCCACACGTCGTGTCATGCTTTGCACAATATTATCAAGCAGTTGTTGGGGTAATTTACCCCATTCCTCTGTCAGTGCACGGATGAGGGTGTCCTTGTTTATTAGAGGGCACTGGCGACAAGCAAGACTCCACCCCAAAGCATCCCACACATTTTCAATGGGATTCAGATCAGGAGAACGTGCTGGCCATACGAGGCGTTGAATATCCTTGCTCTCAAGACACTCCTGGACAGCGACTGTTCGATGACATGTTGCGTTGTCGTCCATGAAAATGAATCTATCACCGACATCATCACGGAAGATGCGAACATGAGGTAGCAGAACATCATTAATGCATCGTTGTCCAGTCACAGTCCCAGTTGGAAGCACATTGAGGGACGTACGGCCATTGATCATGATGCCAGCCCATACCATGACACTACATGTCGGATATCGGTCCCTTTCCTGTATGTTTGCTGGACAATATGCAGTACCACTATCACGCCAGATCAGTTGTCGTCGACAATCAGATGATAGACTGTATCTACTCTCATCTGAGAAGAGGACAGCAGACCAGTCGTTATCAGTCCAATTGCGATGTTGATGGCACCATTGCAAACGGGCGGTACGGTGACGTCTGGACAATGGGATGCACACAACAGGACGGCAGGCGTATAGTCCTCCTTCATGCAAACGTCTGGCGACAGTTTTTCGGGAGATCCGCTTGCCAGTAGCAGCCATAAACTGATTTGTTACCTCACTAGCTGTGCTGCGCCAGTGCCTTTTTGTTGATAGCACTATGTACCGATCTTCTGCAGGTGTCGCACTGCGAACACGACCACCCCCGTGACGTTTGCTACACTCTCCATTTGTTTAAAATGATTTCCAAAGCCTTGAAACAACACTGTGGCTGACGTCAAACTCCCTGGCAACATCTGTTATTTTTCGTCCTTCTTCAATCTTGGCAATAATACGGCCACGTGTAAAATCATCTAGGTGATGTCGGGAAGACATACTGAAAATTGCAAGTTCGTCAATTGATTCTTTCCCTTTCAACTTTGCGTTTGAACAACAATGGTCAATACGCGTCAAATCCTTTATATCTCTTATCAGCGCTATGACGTCACGAACAAGTTCGGCAATCCAAAATTCTCATACGCACAACACGTCTTACTGTATCCCACACTTATGCTAATTTCCACATTTTCCTGCCTTCCATTTTATGGTTGCTATCGTTGCTATTGTCATCCGTCCTTAGCAATTGTCCGGCAGTGTAGGAAGCTACAAGATTTGGGCTAGAGTGCTTGATAGGAAAGTGACACGGAAGCGAGGTAGAAAGGGGGTAGGAAGACGCCCTTATTTATCACCGGGGGGGGGGGGGGGCAGTACCCGGGGTCCGACGGCTTAACGTACCCATCCAACGCACGACGGATATTTAGTGGTTCGAGTGTTCGCACCTGCCTAGAATCAAACTTGAGGTTTTTCCGTGGCAGTCACGAATGCTGACAACTAGGCCATCCAAGGCCCAAATTGCCTTGAACAATTAACGGAGAGATTTCAAATTTATAGCTTGGTAACACTGCGATGCCAGTTCAGACCTTCAGTTCGTTGGTGAAGGTTGATTTGTTTGTAGCTACTGCTTATTTCTCTTGGGTATTGGAATTGTTTCTTTGCTGGTGTTTTTGTATCTGGACTCTACAAACATGTTTTCGGAGCCAAAAAAACAGGAACTTAACAAAGATGGTGGTCAAGTATTTTAAGAACAGTGGGCGTTGGAGTGATTGAAAACAAACAATAAAGCTTTCTGTTGCTTGTGTATGGAAACAATAAGTTTCCTGCAAATTCAATGTGAAGTGCCATTTTGAGAGGAATCATAAAAATGTTTGTTCCATGTCAAATGAAGAAAGAAGGGAGTGCATTTCACAAAATGTGAAACAATATAAAAAACAACAACAATCAAATTGTTTCGTATCTTCTTTCAGGCCAAGGAATAATATCACTGGCTAATTTTCATCTATCTTGCTGTATAGCACAGCATGGGAAGCCACTTTGTAATGGCGATTTTTTGAAGGCTGTTTTCTTAACCACATCTGGTGGTGATCTATTGGAAGATTTTTCCAACAAGCAACAAATTGTAAATAGATTGGGGAAATACCAAAGATAGAATAACAAGAATGTGTGAAGATGTTTCAGACCAAATTAAATTTGATTTGGATAATACCAACATGATTTCAATATGTCTTGATGAAAGCAATGATGTGATATCACAAGCAAGATTTAATATATTTTTGTTAGATTTCCTTGTGGAAATGTGATGAGGGAGGAATTTATTAAATTGCTGATTTTGCCAACTACGATCACAGGGAACTGCATAACGTGTGAAGTGAAGCAGGAATTTGTAGTAAAAAGAGACTAACTTAAATAAAATAGTCTGCGACTATTGATGGTGCCCATAACCTTGAAGACAACAGGTTATGATACATACAACATACATAACACTAAGCTGTTCTTTAAGATTCAGAGGTTAGTTCCACAAAGAAATACAAACTACCAGATAATTTTTCCTTACTGTTGCTGTATCAAACTTCTCCATTTACAGTGATCTTGACACATAGCTCGGGCTTCATTGACATCCATCACATGACGTACACAAGACCTTCTATACTTCACAATATACTTCTATACTTCACAGGTTATGAACCAAACATAAATGCCTTAGCTAGTAGCAGTCAACAGCAAGTTTCACAAAAATGTGATTATGTAAGTATGATTTTCCATTATCTCCTTACAAATTAAATCAGGCTCAAATTGAAATTGTCTTAGTCTTAAAACTAATCTACTTTACTTACCTATTCCGTTAATGTCATTTTTATGATATTAGGGGGAAAAGTTGCATGACGAAATGTTAATTTTAAAAAAAAAAAAAAAAAAAAAAAACGCAAACTAGGGGTGGCACACTAGACATCTGAAAGCAGTAAATTAAACTTTAAGTGGTAAACTAGTCGAAAAAGTTCGCCATCCCTGTACTAGACAGTTACTGAAAAAAACATATTGATATTTTCTAATATACTATTCTTAATCCAAAATTGCAAGATTTGATTGCCATCACATTTGAAAGTCTTCAAAGATATCAAAAAATTGCTAGACACAAGTGCTTTCAAACATTTATTTACATATGCCAATTGGTGACATATAACCAATTTTCCCATACAGATAAAAATATAAATAAATAAGTAAATAACTTCCACCACTGCAAATATACAACTTTTTGGAATGCTACACATTAACTGCTTGTGCTTTATTTTGTTCCCGTTTTGCTTGTCGAAATGCAGAACTATATAAGGTAATTTAATCAGCCCAAGTGGCAAGAAACAAAGGAGGGTCAGATTCAGGAATCCCTGCAAGAGGAAAAGATACTGATTACTATGATTACTAAGTACTAAAGGTCTTGTGTGAGATGTCCGATGCATGTCAGTGAAGCCCAAGTTGTGTAACAAGGTCATTGTGAATATGTGGAGCTCTGACACATCAACAGTAATAAATTATATTACTGTAATCCAACATCACCAGTGCTTTTTATTTGGCTGATGGTCTTACTTCGATGAATTGACCTCTTAATTTCAGAGAACAGTTTAATGATGTTTATGTATGTGTGTGGGTATAACTAAGAACAGTTTCAAGATAATTTTTTTAACTTAGAAATTTTTTAAAAGCAAATTGTTTGTTTTTGCAATTTTCAGGGAAAACTTACAAAATTAAAATTCAGAGTGATACTTGTTCACTTGGATACAGCAAAAGGATGACTACATTTCATGTAGTTTGATAATAAAACTACCACAGCCATGAGATATGCTAACAGAAGTAATCAGCAATGCAAATAATAGTATCATCAAAAGATGCATACAACTTCCAGTGTTCATGCCCGCAAAAATAATTCAGCAGAATTACTGAAAGTTTTGTTAACAAGGTGACCTCACGTTTTTTTTTTTTTTTTTTTTTTTATTAATTCTAGAAATTGTAGGATTAATTTAGGTATGCTGCACCACACAAGGTGCTAGCCAAAAGTAATTAGAATGTGCTGAAAGGTCATATATCACTTATCCTATCCTATAAATGCCCACATGTTTCTTTGAAACTAGTGGGGGATCCTCTGTATAAAGAATAATTCTCCCATCACTGCAAAAGGAAGTTAAAACTTTTCTTCCTGACTCAAGCAGTCAGAATATTGATGAGTCTTTTTGTCTGGAGTTCAGTTTCATTTTTGGAAACAAGAGAGCACAAGTTTATTAGCATAAAGTGTGTGTGTGGGGGGGGGGGAGGGCAGAGGGAGCTACTGCCAATTTATTTTAGGCACAAAGATTTTAGAAAATGTTATGGAGATGGGCACGCTGCCATGTTGGTCAACCACTCTCCGCTCTGCTATTTCTTAAGATGTTTTTGTGAGACATTTTCTCATAGATCCTTAAAAATGTATCTCTACATAATAGTGCTGGTACACATGAGTCTGGTGGGATAAATTTACAATACACTAACTCCTTTCAGTCTTAAAAAAAATGTGCATCATTCAAATTTGATAGCTGCACAAATTTTCAACATAATAGCTGTTTTGTTTCTAGATCATGCCCACAAATCTAGGTTTTGTCACTTTCTATGCCCACAATCCAGGTTTTGTCACTTTCTATGCCCACAATCCAGGTTTTGTCACTTTCTATGCCCACAATCCAGGTTTTGTCACTTTCTATTCAAAACTCATTTCAACATTTTCACCAGTACTACTTTGGATTATCTTACAGGCAAAGCCTCTTCAAGAAATGCATTACCAAAAGCACAATACACAATTCAAAAAGGTCGCCAAACTTCAACCTAAATAATGAAACCTGCCATACGTTTTCCTTTTGATAAAGTATTTTTGCTAAAAGTGGAGTGCTAAAAGTCTTTGTAAAGTTTTAACAAATTCTGAATGATGTTCCAGCGAGTGATGGGAGAATGTGAACATACAATATTATACACAAAACATTTGAGAAGAATGAATTTATCAGGGGTGTTTTGAAAGAAAGCTCAGTGCATGGAGATATTAACCTCAAATCAGCTGTGATTTCTACTGACCACTTACAAACAGTTAACATAACATTGCACAATTAACATATTTTACAAAAGAATTATCAAAACCGTTGATACAGGAAAATATTGGAAAACCGAAAATAATGGCAAGAAACATAGGGTAACTACCCACAAAAGGACATGTGCAGAGTATACAAAATAACAAAACACCAGTGACAAGATTCACATGTTTTTATAATTATGGCATTAGTTCATCACTTGCCTGTAATGTAGCTCATATTCTGCATGATCCTCAACAGTTGTCAGGGGTTCTACATCAGTGAGGAAGGTAGCAGGAATCTGCAGAAGTTTGTGGAAAACACAGCCAATCTTGCAATTGAAATCTTTATTTTGATTTGTCCCCAGGTCATTGGAATCTCCTGTCCAATATTTTTTAATGAGCATGCCAAAACACCTCCTGTTAGCAGCACAGTGGTTACAAAATCCTATTCTGTTTAATGCAAGCACTATTGGCATGAGTTGAAACTGTCAAATGAATTTCTGAATTTGTATATAGTCATTGCGCTCTAACGTTTTCAGCCTTGTGAAAGCCTCCCTGTGGGGGTGAAAGCTTGGCATTTTGTGTTATGTATTTAACTTAAACCATTAAAAAAGGATTTGAGATTGCTAATAGTCTACATTTATGTTTACCTCAAATCATAAGCTTTAATCATGAATGATCTTGCTACACTGGCACCAACAATTTACTCTTTTTGGAAAAGAAACAGGTCAAATGTTCTTTTTGTAATAAGTTACATGTTTGTAATCTGTTGAGTACATTGAAACACACAGCAAAATATTTGATAAAAACATCAGAAGGAACATCAGTTCAGCTACATACAATGTAATTAAGACATGTTTTTTGTTGTCCTGGCCCTGAGCTCAAGTCTTAGATAAGGTGTGGGCAGTGTGTTTGTACTATGGCTCTGTCCCTTCCTTAGAACCAGTTGTCCTAAATAAGGGACAGGCAACTAACTCCTCTTAGTCCAGCAGCCATTAAACCATTTACTTGCAAGGACTTATAAAACACACGGTGTTTCCAGTATTTAGCCCATCGTCTCCAGCTGGCTTGATATGTTACTAGTTTCAAAATTTAAATCGAAAAAATTAAAGCTTTCAAAACATCTGTAGCCTGAGTATTGTAACTTTCCACTAGAGCATATTATTAATAATTAATCCTTTATGCAGCCGACATACTTGTACCAAATGGTGCCAAAATTTTTCTGCGTTCCACGAACAGAAATATTCACATAGTGGCTGGGTTTTATGAAAGCTACAGCAAAAGAATTACCTACCCCTTCATCTCAGTAGCACTAACCATAAACTTATCACTGTGATAAGCATACACTTCTAGTCCTTTATTATCTGACCTAATGCACAATGGAGGAAGGCCAGTCCCCCTGACATGGACATCATGCCACTGGCTACGAACAAATGACTCAAATGTCTTTTCTCTCCTTTCTTAGGTTTGTCACCATTTTTACAGCCCTTTTAAGCACGTTATCAAAGGATTAGTGTCAAGCATACCCTACATGAACATTTTGAAAACCAAAGCTTAGAGGATGTCTTTTCTCTCCTTTCTTAGGTTTGTCACCATTTTACAGCACTTTTAGCCGGTATTCAAAGGATTAGTGTCAATCATACCCTACATGAACACTTTGAAAACCAAAGCTTAGAGGAAAGCAACACTTTCTGATATGCAGGTCATTCATTCCGGTTGTATTTGGCCCACTTCTTAGATAATGAATATATTCGTTCCTGCTAATTTTAGAGCTAACCCTGAGTTAATGAGTTTCAGCAGGTTAAACAGTTAATACAGCAATAATTCACACAGCTTTTATGGAATTTTTGCTAGAGTAATCGATTTTTTGTTTAGACCAAGTTTCAAGTTAAAAACCACTTTGTCCCCAGGTTGTCAATGTTATTTACTTCTGGGACATTTACAATTAACAACCTAGAACAATTCTTCAGATAGCAACCAAATCACATGATCTCTCTCAGTAAGAATCCCTTGAAAAACTTCATCCAATTTCTAATGCCATGAAACTCTTAAGAGCAGCCAAGCAATTTGCCATTAATAGGACTAATATATATGTTAATAAAATATCAATAAATTTAATAGCACAACAGGAATTCAGGTTAACAATAAAAAAGAAATACAACACCTACATTACACAATGCTGCTTATAAACACATGTGAAGCAGCTAAGACAGAAGAAAGTATATTAAAATAATTCCCTGTTCAAATGTAAGAAATTAAGTGAATAAGTTTTCAAATTTCATAAAGGCAAATATTGTCATATTAAACAACTTTTTGGAAACAAAAATTAACAGCCACAGAACTGAAATATGATTACTATTTCTTTGCATAGAAGTTCTATAATTAAGTTTCATTTAGGTGCCCAACTGTACTTCTAAAAAGGTAATCGTTCTCATTCACACAAAAACATGTGTTTAGCAAATTACTTCTACACTATCTACCAACAAGTGGTTGGACACCCCTGCAATCGACAATATCTGCGGTCCTGATACACGTCAAGGCCGCCGCCGTTAAATACCGTGTGGGAAACAACAACGCAACCAGTCGCATGCAAGATGCCACGCAGTTCGGAGCTCTCTGATTTCGAGAAAGGTGTAATCGTCGGGTATCACAGAAATGGCTGATCCATACGTGACATATCCAGCAAGTTGAAGTACTCAAAATCAACAGTGGCCTACGTGATTGGCAAGTGGAAGATGAGAGGTGACTGTCGGAATGTGCCCCGACCCGGCAGACCCACAAAACTGGGAGTTAGAGACTGACGGGTGCTGGCCAGAGAAATTCGGAAGAACCGCACCAAATTGATGGGCCACATCCACGAGGAGTTTCAACAGGCATCCAGGAGTGTTCTTTCGATGAATAACATCACTAAGGAAGCCCATCTGCTCGGTTATCATGGACGTGCTGCCGCCCACGAGCCTTTGATCACCAAGTCCAATAGCACTGCTCGGCTAACGTGGTGCAAAGAACGTCGACAGTGGACCGTTGAACAGTGGAAACAGGTTCTCTGGAGCGACGAATCAAGGTTCACCCTCTACCGTTCGGATGGCAGGGTCTGGGTTTGGAGTCTGCCTGGAGAACACCTCCTGCCGGAATGTATTGTGCCAACTGTGAAGTTCGGCGGCGGTGGAATTATGTTATGGGGGTGTTTTTCCTGGTATGGCACGGGACCCTTGGTCGCAATTCCTAGTAGACTCAACGCCGGGACCTTCTGCACCATTTTGGATGATCATGCGCTTCCTACGTTGTGGCAGTTTTACGGGGTGGACCCATGTTACTTCCAGGATAACAATGCTCACCATGGCTTAGTATGGTGACAATGGAGTTAATCGAATGGACTGGCCTGTGCAGAGCCCAGACCGTAACCCTATCGAGCACCTCTGGGACGAGTTGGAGCGTCGACTTAAGGAGTACCCCCACCATCCGAAATCGGCGAAGGAACTGACCTGTCTTCTCCAAGCAGAGTGGAAGAAAATACCACTAGCTGTCGTACAACGCCTGGTTGAGAGTATGCCCCCCGGAGAGTCGCAGCCGTAATCGCCACTCGTGGAGGCTTCACCAACTATTGAAGGTGAATAAACTTCGTTTTCCTTTGCTATCACAGGTGTCCAATTACTTGTTAGTAGATAGTGTATATTGCTGAATTAAAATTTTAAGTAAAACCATTCTTAAATTTTTTTATTCACATGTGGAAATTGTGAAAAATTTACATTTCAAAGGGGAGAGAAACACATCTTAAAGGGAGAAAAAAATATTAATATCACCGTGGGCATGTTCCACAATTTAAGATTTAATTTTTGTTGGAAGTTTATAGTTTAAACACACACAATATTACTGTGCATTTGTTATATCATGCAGTAATTCATCATCAGTACAATTCTTTGCCACAAAGAACTAGCCTGGATGTAAGCCACCCATTACTTATTCAAAATAACACACTTAAATTGACTTTATGGTGCAGACAGGGAGTTTGGATTATAACTCTGCCAGATGCAATTCAAATATACAACCTACATCCAAAAAAGTTTGAGGACTGATGCAATAAATAATATAAAAAAGCACCACATTCACAATACTGCCCTTTTAAATTAACACACAGTTTCCAGAATTTCTGAAGATTCTGAAAACAGTTCTGGATGGCACAATCGGAGATGTCTGCAAGTTGTTTTGTCATGGCTGCTTCCGCGTGCACTGTCTTTTTAGTGACCATTTTATCCTGAAGAATAGGAAGAAGTCACAGGCCAATAAATCAGGGGGAATACGCACATGTGGCAACAGAGTGATTTGATGGTGAGCCAGGAACTGTTGGACAGACAACACGGGATGTGGTTTTGCATTACCATGGAACAAGACCCATCATTCAGAATAAGGTGTATCAATCTGGCATTTAATTTTAATTTTCTCAGATCTTCACATAGAATTTCATGACAGATAGACTTACTGATGACCACCAACTCAGCCCAAAAGCTCACTAATTCGGTGATCTTTCTTTAACCTCTTCGATTTTTTCTACTGTTTGCACACTGGAGGGTCACACAGATCTTGGGACATCATCAAAGGATTCCCACCCATCATGAAACAGTGCATACTATTCGAAAACTCTGCTAAGGGATAATGCTGTGTCTTCATACGCTTCTTTTAATGTTCTGTAAAATTCAGTAGCTGATTTACCAAGTTTCCAAAAAACAGATGTTTATTCTCTTCTCTTCCATTGCTAAAATGAAATGGGACGAGAACATTTGTTATGACTTAATGCCTGTCTGCTGCGTCTCAGTACTGGTATAAACCAACCAATTTCCAGCTGTTTGCTGATTGGCCAAGGACTGCTGTCTCTGGCATACACATGATATTTTTATCTCACTACTGTTACGTTAGTTATGCGGTCAGTTCTGCAACTTATTAAACATAGGTTGCATAAAGAACTAAACAAACTTCTTCTAGAGGTAGGCTCAGAAGTGATTTTCCTGTCGAAGTTAAAGTACTGAGAAAGTAACGGGGTCTTTAAACAGTGACAAAAATTGCTGTTTATAAACAATGGTCATGGAGCTGTAAAGGAGATGTAACTTTGAGCCTGTCTTACCAGGGTTTCTACACATTTACAGAAAATAAATTACAGGACTTTTCTAGGAGTTCATCAAAACATTCTAGGAGCTTAAAATTTTGCTACAATCACAGAGCTCTGACTTATATTTTGCAAATTGAGATGGAGTTTACTATGCATTTAAAATTCTTATGAAGTTTTATGAGTTCTGCTACTATAGAGTGTTCTTGGGGGAAGGGGCGGGGAGAGTGAGTGAGTGATATGAAGCCATTTGGCACCAGCACAACAATAATGATGCAAAACAATTTTGCTATGACATTAAAAAGATTCCCTATTCCAGAGTCATCTATTCCCACACATATTGGCAACAGGGAAGGCCAGATATCAATCTCCTTCTGTGAGGAAAGTGTTTGCTAGATGGGATGGACATCTTGCACTGGAGGGAAGATTTCCACACACAGTTGTGACTCCAACTGCACATAACTGCTATGCCACAAACCAAGGTCACTGGAAATATGGCACCCAAACATCTTGCACTGCAGCGGCACATGAGATGAAATGGATGACATCACATCTCCACATCCATGGCAAGAAGTGATGTCAACATCAGAGCACGAGCAGATGCTGCAGGGAGCTAGAACAAAGTGACACATTCAATCCAAGCATTTCGAACAATATTTTAAAGGTATAATTTTGCAATATGGGGATTACTACGATGACATAAATATTACCTTTTTGTCAAATTTTTGGGTTGCCTGCCAACCCGTCACTGGGACTGACTTGAGAGTAGGTGCTACCACTCAAGCAGTAATATCCAGCCTTTATGTTCGTTAATCATGGCACCCCTTCTTCTTTCGATTTGTAGACTTTTCTCCAATTTCCATTTTACACAGTGCTGTTGATGTGAGAGAATTTTTTTAATCAAATGTCCAGTACTCTGTATGTGTCTGTCAAGGCCTGTTTAGTTGGAAATGTTCCTTATAGCAGCTTTATGTTCTACACTGTTGGACAATTGCTAAGGATGGATGACAATAGCAACGATAGCAACCATAAAATGGAAGGCAGGAAAATGTGGAAATTAGCATATGTGCGAGACACAGTAAGACGTGTTGTGCGTATGCAAATTTTGGATTGCTGAACTTGTTCGTGACGTCATAGCGCTGATAAGAGACATAACGGATTTGACGCGTATTGACCGGTGTTGTTCAAATGCAAAGTTGAAAGGAAAAGAATCAATTGAGGAACTTGCAATTTTCAGTAAGTCTTCCCGACATCACCTAGATGATTTTACGCGTGGCTGTATTATTGGCAAGATTGAAGGGCGAAAAATAACAGATGTTGCCAGGGAGTTCGACGTCAGCCACAGTGTTGTTTCAAGCCTTTGGAAATCATTTCAAACAAATGGAGAGTGTAGCAAACGTCACGGGGGAGGTCGTGTTCGCAGTACAACACCTGCAGAAGATCGGTACATAGTGCTATCAACAAAAAGACACCGGCGCAGCACAGCTAGTGAGGTAGCAAATCAGTTTATGGCTGCTACTGGCAAGCGGATCTCCCGAAAAACTGTCGCCAGACGTTTGCATGAAGGAGGACTATACGCCCGCCGCCCTGTTGTGTGCATCCCATTGTACAGACGTCACCGTACCGCCCGTTTGCAATGGTGACATCAACATCGCAATTGGACCGATAACGACTGGTCTGCTGTCCTCTTTTCAGATGAGAGTAGATACAGTCTATCGTCTGATTGTCGACGACAACTGATCTGGTGTGATAGTGGTGCTGCATATTGTCCAGCAAACATACAGGAAAGGGACCGATATCCGACATGTAGTGTCATGGTATGGGCTGGCATCGTGATCAATGGCCGTACGTCCCTCTATGTGCTTCCAACTAGGACTAGGACTGGCCAACGATACATTAAAGATGTTCTGCTACCTCATGTTCGCATGTTCTGTGGTGCTGTCGGTGATAGATTCAGTTTCATGGACGACAACGCAACATGTCATCGAACAGTCGCTGTCCAGGAGTGTCTTGAGAGCGAGGATATTCAACGCCTCGTATGGCCAGCACGTTCTCCAGATCTGAATCCCATTGAAAATGTGTGGGATGCTTTGGGGAGGAGTCTTGCTGGTCGCCAATGCCCTCCAACAAACAAGGACACCCTCATCCGTGCACTGACAGAGGAATGGGATAAATTACCCCAACAGCTGCTTGATAATGTTGTGCAAAGAATGACATGACGTGTGGAATCTTGTATCTTCCTCCATGGTGACCATATCCCGTATTGACATCTTACGCCGGAACGCCTGTGGACGGTAATTGCATTTTTTTCACGTTTACGTATTCTGCACAAAATGGCCTGTTTGTCCCTTGAACACGTCCCAAAGCCTTCTGGATTTCAGAGCACAATAAATTGTCTTTCTTGTAATGTCCTGGCATTCTGACATTATTTTATTTCACTTGGCATCCAACCACACTTACTTTTTTATGCGCTATATAGCCGTTTATGATCCGTCCTTAGCAATTGTCCAGCAGTGTAGTACACGGGTGCGAAGTTGTGTCCCAGTTTCTTCTACATATGATTTACCACAATTGCAATGTACACTGTAGACCACTCTTTCTTGTAGTAGAAAATTTTTCTTTTTTTGTTTAATGGGAAGAAATTTTTGAATTTCATTCTTCAGGTGAGGAGCAAGTTGAACCTGGAATTTTGAACTGATTCTCTGCAGCTTTTCAAGACTTCATTAACACAGGATTTTGACCAATTTTTTTCATTGCAAGAAAACAATGCAAAATTTTTCACGAAAAATATGAATATAAAGGTCTTTCTGGGCCTGAGAAAAAGGGAAATCAAATTCCAGGTCTTTTCCAGGATTCCACGGGAAGTGCAAATCCTGTATTACTTTTAATAGTGACAAAATCACAGTTTGTGATGGGTATGCTGTGAAGCAGAGTGGAGAATCATTATGACAGATGCTGAGAACTAAATAGATGAAAAAAATAAATAAAAAGGTATTGTTCCCCTATTCAAAAAATAGACTAGCTCTTTCCCTTTTCCATGCCCCCACAATTTACTTCAATGGTGTTTGATCTTGCTCAGCTCATCTTGAGTGCTCAACAGCTGTTAGGGTAAAAACCCCTCTTACAGTGAAGTGATTTATCTTAGAATGCCATGGTCATTAAGGCCTAAACTGTGGCACCTTACAGTGATCTTGGAACTGTTGCTTTTTAGCCACTGGTCTTAATGTCCACAGTGATTTCTCAGTAATGGTTACATAATATTATTTCTGACTCATCTGTAACTCCTTCTACAGCAATATCAAATTTTCCTGTTTCAGAAATCCAAACCCAATCAAAAAATATGATAAAAAAAATAGGTTATAAGTCCACATTTTTAACATGACAATAGGCATATTTTATAGGATACAGCTTTGATGAAGGCCTTATTTTAAACAGTGAGTGAATTCTAAAAGTACAGTTAAACAAATAATATTGTTAGTTTTTCTTTTTTTTTAATTTTATCATTCAAGGAGGTATTTTTACTGATTGCAAAATTGCAGTGCCGGTCAGAAAAATCTGAAAAGCCATACAATCATGAAAATTTAGGCACTTATTATTATTATTATCATTTTGCAGTTACAAATTAACAGTAAAACAATAAAAGTAGTAGAATGGCTACTGAGTCACTCAGATTTCTATAGGGATCATGAAAATAATGAGTTTGAAAAATCACATGGCACACAAAACAGATTTCAAGAAACTAGGAAGACTGCACAACAGCAACTTTCTCTTCCACAATAATTGCTATCTGTGTTTTCTGAAACATAATAAAAGTAAAAACAAGCGGATTAAAAATGGAAGACAAAGAAGAATTCCAAAATAATACTGAAAGATATACAATTGAAAGCCAATATTTAGTTTTTCAAAAAATATATGCTGTACATATCAAATGTATCAAGTGTGAGGGAATTTCTCAAGTCTTCATTTACATCTGCCATAATTAGGTACAACTATCAAAAGTGTACAATGATCTTGAAATCACAGGGATATGTTACTGGAGGAGGCGGTTTCTAAAGCACAGTTAATACCCGTGTAGCAACAAGCAGAAAATTATAGTGTACAATTTTTGGAGTGGAGAGGGGTGATTCACTCTACAATAGCTTTGTGCAATGAAACACCAAAACAATTTCTTGAACCATAATTTCCGTCGTATCATACGCGGATTATCTGCTTGAAAAGTTAAAAATATAGGTTCTGCGAATATTACGCCGATTTAAAAAAAAAAGAAAAAGAAGCTTCTGTGGCCCTTCAATTTTTTAAAAAAATCTGCAGTGTAATTGTATAGAGGAGGGGGTGTAATTGGAAAAGGAACTCCCTCGGAAAAATTTTCTCAGTTCAAGAGTTTGTGTGGAGCGGGGAAGAGGGAATGTTGTAATGAAAGATTGGGCAAGTTGTGGGGAGCGACGGTGGGGGCTTTGAATCGTTGAGAAGGACAACTCTGACTGTTGTACCACCTCTGTTTTTGTAAACCAGCCAATGAACGTACACACTGTGCTTGCTGCACGAACCTAAGCATTCCTCCTTTCGGATCTCATGTGCGCTGCCTTGTGTTTAGTTTTTCGCCGTTTTGACCAACGTCGTTGCTGCTATATTCCTTCATTGCTATTCATGATGTCTTTGAAAAGGAAACGTTTCAGTTACACTGCTGAATTTAAACTTAAAGTGGTGGACACAATTGAGGATATGATCATGTCCCTGCACATAGTTTTGAGAAGGTCGGAAAACAATCGTGCAGTAACATGCGGAAAGCTGCTGTGCCGCCGTCTAAAATGTAAATCAATCTATCGGTAAATTTCGTTGGAGAATTCATGGTAGTTTTTTTTATTGGCCCACGTATAAGCCGATCCCGCAACTCTGTCAGCAGGATCCCTCCAACAACATTGGCAAGGTGTAATGCAATACTCTGGAGCTGCATCATCGTGATCTATGGATGTCGCGCCACCGAGCTTTATCTGTCTGGTGTTAAAAATATGGAAAATTAACCTTTAAAAATTAATTTCTTCATTTATTAAAATCGATTTATTCTTAACTTCTTCAGACTCTTGGGTCATTATGTGCCTGACTTTTCTGTTGGAAATTCCACTTCTGGTTCAACATCTATGATGTGCAGATTATACGGCAATTTTTTCCCCGGAACATCACAGTCTGCGGATTATACGAAGGATTTTTTTTTTAATGTGAATTTCGCGGTTTGCGGATTATACGCCGGTGCGGATAATACAACGAAAATTACGGTATAACCAGGGCATTCTCTGACACATTAATTCTGCTA
This sequence comes from Macrothele yani, assembly GCA_039090855.1. NCBI lineage: Eukaryota > Metazoa > Arthropoda > Arachnida > Araneae > Macrothelidae > Macrothele > Macrothele yani. The sequence continues at coordinate 48,849,127 of CM076990.1, forward strand.
ACATGGAAACTGATTGCAGTTCTGATAAATTCTTAAGTCAACAATCAGGAAAATCTTGACCAAAAATTGAAGTCCCACCATTTTCATATTAATACACTCATGTTCATAAAAAATAGAACACATGAAGAGAATCGATTCAAGACTGATATTGACAGGATATGCTAAATCAGGCAATCTTACAGAAATGATCAGCATTTCAACATCATAAGTGCATGTGTGTATCACATCTAGGCAAATCAGATCGCACAATGTCACAGACCAGAAATCGGCTGTTTTTATGTTAAAAGTGCTATACGGCTCGGTCAGTATGTCAATGCTTGGTCAGCAGTGGGTTAGAATGCCTCGTTGTTGTGTAAGACTGTTGTACATTCACATTACTGAGTTTGACAGAAGAACATTATTGGCACAAGAGACTGCAATGCTTCCCTCAGGGAGATTGCCTGTCATGTGGGGGACATTGTGTCCATCGTGGCAACAGTGTGTAGGGAAAGATATGAAGAAGGGTGTAGGACACAAAGAAAAGGTTCTGTTATGCCACACACAGACAATGGAGAGAGACAACCATCATCTCATAAAGATGTCTTTGAGTGACTGTTGTGCATCATCAACGGTGATGGAACAGCAATGATGAACTGCGACACATTCCCCCATGTCACCTGTAACAGTACATCACCGGTTATTACAGTTCCCACAGCAGGCTCATCGCTCCCTCCTCAGACTACCTTTGACACAGCAGCAATGGACTGCATGGCTACAATGGTGCATCGAACGAAGAGAGTGGTGTGACAAATGGCACAAAATATCGTGTTCTCGGAGGAAATGCGCCTCTGTTTAAGCATAAATGATGGCCATATCTATGTCCATCGACAACAGGAGAGAGACGTCGGAAAGAGTGTATTTGCACCAGGCATACTGCACCAATACACGAGGCATTATAACCCCTGGTGCTATCAGGTACGAAAGCAGATCACCTCTCATCAGAATTCGTGTACCACCAAAACGAGTGCCCTTTTATGTCAATGACATTGTACGGCCAGTCGCTCCTCCGTACTTGCAGGACGTCCCCAGAACCATATTTCAGCAGGACAATGCCACACTGCATGCTGCAGTGACAACATGTGCCTTCGTCAGAGATACAAACTTTCCACTCCAGCTAGATCATCGGATTTATCACTCATAGAAAATCTCTGGGACATGCTTAAACTACAGGCGCAGCAGTATGACCATCCTCCAGCAACTCTTGATGAACTTTAGATGCTGGTGAATATAGCCTGGATGGCTATTGCACAGGACATGATTCACACATTATTTGATTCAATGACACAGCAGTAGGTACAGCAGGTGATACAAACTAGGTGGCCACACCAATTATCAGCTAGATCGATGCACCTGATACATATGATACCAAGATGCTAATCATTTGTTAATTAGGCAATTAACATATCCTGGGAAAATCAAAGTTGCAGCTCAACTACTTTCAGGTGTTTTTTTTTTTTTTTTTTTTTTTTATGAACACGAGTGTATGATGATAGTCAACCTTCTATTCACTACCGCTTGATTTACTGCCATCCATAAGGTCTGAACAGATGTGCTCTATACAAAACATCCCTTGATATATACTGCCACACCCTTGGAATCCGCCAATCACCAATATCATCATCATCATCATCATTGTCAACCATTATCAATCCACTGCTGGACGAAGGTCTCCCCAAGTTTCCTCCACAACGGTCTGTCTTGTGCCAGTCTCCTCCATGTCACCCCTGCATACTTTCGAATTTCATCCACCCAACTCCCATGTGGTCTTCTTCTGGGTCTTTTCCTGTCCCTTGGAATCCAATCTAGAATTTCGGCTGTCCATCGATGATCTGTCCTTCTGGCAGTATGTCCAGCCCATTGCCATTTCAGGGATTTAACTCTGATCATGATGTCTTCCACTCTTGTCATTTTTCGGATCCACGAGTTCCTCTTCTTATCTCTCCTGGTTACACCAAGCATGCACCTCTCCATGCTGCTTTGAGTTGACTGCAGCCTTTATATGTCTCTTTTAGTTAAGGTCCACGTCTCTGCACCATACGTAAGCACTGGAAGGATGCATTGATCAAACACTTTTCTTTTAAGACATAATGGCACATTGCTCTTGAAAATTATGCTGTTTCTTCCAAAAGCTCTCCAGGCTAGTTTTGTACGCCGATTAATTTCTTCATCAATGTGACCCTCACTTGATATCTGCTGTCCAAGATAAACGTACGTGTCTGTTATCTCCAGCTTTTCTCCATCAATCGATAAATCTTCATTTCTTGTAAAAGCATTGAACATCACTTTTGTCTTCTGAAAGTTCATTTTTAATCCCACTTCTTTACTCTTGTCAGCAAGTTCCTGGATCATACTCTGCAGCTCTGATGGGGTAGTTGCAAATTGCCAATATACACGTGCATTACTACACAACCTTCCATTCTCAACACAAAACATACTTGAAGTACCACCACTTGCAAGCTGCATGAGAATTCCCTTCCTGTTTTATCAGATCAAGATTTAATTGTGGCAAACCTTAATGTTGAAGACACTGATTCAATCAAAGATGTGATTCAGTGTCTTTTTACGTTAAAAGATTCTTTGAAACAAACTCTCAGGATGGCGGTATTTCAAACACACTTGTTAAATAGGATTGTGCTTCAGAAATAACTGGGCTGTAATCTAGAACACAAATGAAAACAGATGCATTTTTAAAGGAAACTAAGGTATGTAAAATGATCTTGTTTAATGCTATTAATTTTTATTTCATGAAGTTATTAAACTTCAGTAACACGATTTTTTTATTCATTTCCTTGTAATTAAAATTTTAACTTTGTCTTCCTGCTAACAGGCATGAAACTGGTCATGGCAGAAAAAAGGCTGAACTTTTCCCACATAGGAATATAAAAAAAAAAAAAAATTAATCTTTCAGCATTTATTAACCATCCTAAGCACCATATATACATATATAAAACTGTCTAACATTTCTTTAAGAATGAATAAAAAATTTTATTTCAGTCAATGTGCTTACATCAAACCAATAATGCCAATCCCATATTTATACCAATCCAATTTGTTTTACTGCAGTTATTGCATTTCTGCATGGATCTCAGGAACTCCCCAGATGACTTCTAAAAAGGCGGAATTCAAACGCTTTCACCCCTGTACTACGTAAAGTAAATTTCCGCATTTAATGCATGTCAGAAGCTTCCAAGATGAAAACAGACACTTCAAACTAAATATAGTTCACAACATGTAACTGCATTTTTTCTAATTAACATATTATTAAGTAAATGCTAATTGTGATTTTTGATGAATCATAATTAACAAAATTTGGGTTACTTAAAACTAATTGGTAAATTTTATATAATGCCACAGCATAATGTAACAAATGGCGGTACATCAAGGATTGAATATATCATAATTTTTGAGCTAAGAGCCGTGGCTCTTACATTACTAAAAGTGAAATTTTTCGGTTGTGCGGCCCTTATGCCGAATTTGTTTTCGATAAGACTGTTTCTTCTCTACCTTTTTTTTTTTTTTTTTTTTCATTTTCATGCAGATGCTTAGTAAATTTTTTCAAACCACGTCTTTTTTTTTCACAAATTCGACTGTGATAATTCCCCCTCCCCCTTTTTACTCATACGTTAGACACGTCTATTTAAATGATAACTCCGCTGTCCTGATGTTGGTTTAGGAGGGAAAGTGGACGACAGGAATGCCTGACTTAAATGCCCTTTGCATGGGGGAGTGTGGGATGGAATGGGGACATAAGCACACAGACGAGCAGCGTGACGTCCGAGGCTTCTGTGGATAGCGTGCCCAGGTTATCTCTTTCGTTGGTTGCAGCATACATCATGCAGGAAGGTGCGATGCAACCAAGGGAAGGAACGTTGATTTTCACTGGGGTGGGGAGACCGATTTGATGGCCACTTTCCTGAACAAAAGCTTAAGAGCTTAAGAGCTTAAGAACATGAACAATGCAGCTAATCTGGAATGTGATACAGGTGTTCCTTGGCTCTGTGCTCCTGAGTTTTGTTTCGATTTTAATTTTTCATTTTTTTTTTTTTTTTATTGACTCACGATGGTGGAAGTTGAAGGCTTCGGCTGGAAATGCTTTCTCACTAATAAGTGCTGTAGCATTATCATCTGATGTTAAACAATGGGTAATTAATTTAATACTTGGCTGAAGATAAAATCTTCACAAAGCAAAAGAAAAAAAGAAGGGAGAGCTTTCCCATTCATATAAAAGCGGAGCTCAACGCGAAGGCTCAGTGCGCAGTAAATGAAAGTAGGTCAAACCACTTGAAAGAGAGAAAGCGGCATCGCTGTTTCGAAGTGTTGGCGGCGAGATCCGCGATCCACGCACACGTGCGAGGGAGCTGGTAAAAGGGAGCATAAAGCAACTTTATTCTAACAAAAAAATCTGTAGATGAGAAATAAAAGCATAATACAGAAGGAACATATTATTAAAGAAAACATTAATCGAAAGCATTACAAGCGGTAATTTATAAGTTAATTACTTCTAAGACGGATTCTATTGCAGTGAACAGAGAACCATCCTGTAGCAGACATCCACATTGAATGGAATTTAGACAATTGCGCAGTTTTACGAGCAATGCAATATTCTAACGAGAGTCTTAAGATTAACTGTGATTTATATTGATTACATAAATGGTTTTGAGCATTTAATAAAGACAAACAAATACAGAGATGCCAACATCTGAAGGAAGTTATCAGTAGTACATATGCACGGCGCCCATAGTTCTTCCGTAGTGACGTCAAGTCAAGTTCCCACATTACAATTTGCAGGGTAGCATGCTTATTTCCCAGAATATACTGCTACATTTTTAGCAATATATTAATCTCGATCAGGGACAATACTTGGACAAATTTTGCAACATATTTAAGTACCCTTAAAATGGGGGAAAAAAACCTTGAGTAAATACACAAAAAATACATACCATTTCAACTCCACCTTTTAATAAATATGTTATGTCATAAGTGTGTGATGCCACACACTTATGGTTATTCCTCCTGTTTTTTAGAGTGAAAATGCCGACCGCAATCGTCTTTTCCGCCGTGTGCGATTGAAAAATCCACAGCACACGGGGAACAAAACCCATGGTTTTTGGATACCCGAGACAATTTTAGACAAGGAAATTTTTGCAAATAACTCTCCTTGAATTTTTGACAACTTTTTTGCGTCTTAGATCCAAGAATATTAGTAGAGACAGGTGGCCCTTTACCCGACGCTATTGCAAGTAAATTTGTACACGACAAACACAATGGGAGCAAAGAAAGAACAATTAACTTTGAAAGATTTCATAGCTTTATTATGCGGATAAATAGAAAATTAGCATTAAATGCTTATGATACGAAAAAACTAATCAAAAAGGTATTTTAAATTGCATAAATCAATCAATTCTGGAAAAGCAAAGGATAAAATAAAACATCTCTTTGTTTAGCAGAACATTTTTACAAGAGAAAAAAAAAAAGAACTGCACTTCGCAAATCTGTCAAAGTAACATAAACAATTAAGCTCTCTGCTGACAGCGAGGAGCATGGGAAAATAAGGTCACGATTGTGCGCACACACCCAGCAGCTAAGAAACGTCTCATCGCAACTGCTGCTAGATGTTTTCTTTGGCTGGTTGCCAAAGACACATGGAGAGACTTTCTCTTGCTCTGGGCAGAACATACTGCGCGCGAAGAACAAACTACTCCCGGGGAGGTAACATAAAAACAGGCAATAACAGCGTCCACACATCCAGGTAGCTTAGTTATGTGCTCTGCCGGAAAAACAAACATTCAGGATTTCTTTGATCCACAATTGTTTCCTTTGATCTGATGACTATTTGCTCAGAGCATTTTTTTTTCTGATACCCCACCTGCCCCTTACTTTGGTGAAACAAATATGCAATAGCAATTAACTATTTAAATTACATTTTAGCAAAAAAATATATATATATATATATATATATAATTCACGGAAACACGTGACCGCTGCAAACATGGAAATTCCAACCAATAACATTTCTTGTACTGCTGTGAATTTTTATTTTTTTTCACACCACTGGAACTGGAAGCCACTAAGCATGCTTCATAACTACAGCAATTCACGTCACACCACAACTAATCAACTTAACAACAAGAACAGAAAACGTGGAATCGACTCTAGTCTACCTCCATCCTTCGACAACTTACGTTAGTTCAGGACGCGGTTAAGGTTTTCCCGAAGTTAACAGACGTCGTGCATTACGAAAGCCTTTCCACAGCAAGCCAGGTACAAAGTCACGTGATCATACAGAACGATCTCCACGGCAACATTTCCGCTTGCTTGTCGGCCAGCCAAACATGCTTGCTGGGTAACAGCTTCGTGACATTACCGCAAAACACACTACATTTTGACTTTTTTTTTCAAAGAATTTAAAAAAAAAAAGAAAGTTTTCCGGAAATATCCGAGATTTCTGGAAAAATCCGTAGTTTTTTCACACCTTCTCTGTAGTCCGTAGTTTGAACATGATATCCGTAGAAACTACGGAGAATCCGTAGTACTTGGCATCTCTGCAAATAACATCATTAGCATGATTAATAAAAAATGTATAAATAACATTTTTTGCCAGTATGAAAAAATAAGTGCATAACGCAGATCGACACTGAGTTGCAGAATTAGCCTTTGAAGTATACATATAACCACGTTGGGTGTGAGTTAATTCATGAAAATAAGGAAGATAATTTAGTTTTCTGAGCAGCACCACGACTTCACAAGTGCGGTCCTTACGCCAATGTGGCTCTTAGTCCGAAAAACACGGTACATACAAAAATCATAAAATCGGTTCTTAATGTTTCCTAAAACAACCGTTAGATCTCGTGTACTCTATGTTACTTCAAAATTTCACTGCTAAATTAGCATTCAAACAAATATTTTTCTGAGCAAAACTAATCAAATAACATTTTTTCATTAATTTCCAAATACAATACATTACGATTTTCTAAATATAACATATTGCTATACTTTTTAATAACTGATGTCATGGCTATTCTTAGACTTGATACACTATAAATTTTACTAAATTATAGGGTTTACTCAGGAATAAAGGATATTACTGAGGGAGGGTAGGGGTGCTACCCAAAAATTCGACTCTAAGTCATATCATTTATTCCTGAACACCCCCCCCCCCCAAAAAAAAATTTAGTGAAATTTAAGGTATATTGCTATAGATTTTCACAAACCTGAACCATGAGTGAGCTGGATGACTGATTACTAGTGTGTCAACAATAACCATCGTATTCGAAACATATACCGTATATCATCATAATAGACAACCATTATCAATCCACTGCTGGATGGTCTCCCAAAGTCTCTTTTACAATGGTCTGTCTTGAGCCAGTCTCCTCTATGTCACTCCTGCATGCTTTCGAATTTCACCCACCCATCTCCCACTGGTCTTCTTTTGGGTCTTTTCCTGTCCCTTGGAATCCAGTCTAAAATTTTGGTTGTCCATTGGTGGTCTGTCCTGGCAATATGTGCAGCCCATTGCCATGATGTCTTCCACTCTTGTCATTTTCCTTATTCACTTGTTCCTCTTCTTATCTTTCCTGGTTACACGAAGCATGTTTCTTTCAGTTGTCTGCAGTATATGTATGTCTTTTTTAATTAAGGTCCATGTCTCTGCACTATATGCATGCACTGGAAGGATGCATTGATTAAACATTCTTCTTTTAAGACATAATGACATAATACTCTTCAAAATTGTACTGTTTCTTCCAAAAGCTCTTAAACTAAGATTTATATGCCAATTAATTTCTTCATCAATGTTACCCTTGTTTGATATCTGCTGCCCAAGGTAAATGTAGGAATTGGTTATCTCCAGCTTTGCCCCATCAATCGATAAATCTTCATTTCTTGTAAAACGAAGATGAGTTTTGTACATCAGTTTTGTCTTCTGAAAGTTCACTTTTAACCCCACTTTTTTACTCTTGTAAGTTCCTGGATCCTGCTCTGCAGCTCTGATGGGGTAGTTACAAAAATGATATCGTCAGCAAAACGAAGGTGCGTTAAATAACCTCCATTGATCTTTATCCCTTTGTTTTCCCAGTTCATTGACAAGGTCCGTACGCTTCCAGGCAAAATAAATTCAAGCACTTTTCAAGGACTTTTTAAAACCAAATTATCATATGTGAGTGCTGTTGGTTGGTCAGTAAGTAGGTATTTTAGGAAGTTCAAACCATTAAACTGAGCTGAGATGGGCACACTTTCAGTGACCTACCTGTTAAACCCTGCTTCTCGTATTGGTTTATTTTATTAACTTTGAATTGCCCCTCCGTTTTGGTGTTTTTTGAAAATAATGGAATATTTTGAAAAGGTACATCTACTGATATGATATTTATTTTGTTTGCTTTAACTTTTTACTTTTGATGCATGACTTTGAGTTCCAACACCTTAGGTACTCATTTAGGTGTAACTAATTATTTTTCTATTAGCCGAGCTTTCACACCTCAATGGAGAGCTTTTTCAAGGCTTCATACAACTGCTAAAAATAAGTTACTTATAATAACTTATTCTTAGCAGTTGTATGAAGCTTTGAAAAAGCCCTCCGTTGAGGTGCGAAAGCTCGGCTAATAGAAAAATAAATAATTAGTTACACCTAAATACAGAAGTTATTTAGTCATAGATATGGGTGTATAATATTTTATTACCTTAGTTACTCACTCCAGTTTTTACTTCAATTAAGAGGGGGTCGCATGGGAGAGCGAACACAACGAAACAACAAGGGCAGCATGAGCATCACAGGACATACTGTGCTGCTTGCTAGAAAAACTGCCGTGAGGGTGGGGTCGGACTGATGTTGCAGCGCATTCTGAGGTTATAGAAGTCATGAGGGGTAGGAGGGTTGTATAGCCAGGAGACGAGGGGTCCACATATGAAGAAGCACAAGCAAATCCTAGAAGTTCCACCTTTCTACAAGGATGAGTCCCAAACCCTAGTCAGCAGAAGCTCATCATGATTCGTGAATACATAATTCCACTTATTTTACTCCCATGGACATTTTACTTTTTAGTGATATCATTGACAAGGTACCAGCTGTCCACGTGCTCCCTTGATTTGAACGCAAGTTCCGTGCTATTTGATCAGCTTGGTGTTTTTATCGGAGCTACGTAAGAATCTCCTACACAGCTTTTTAGCACAAACAATTATTTTACACATGCTGTCATATCATTACTTAAAAAACAAAACAAGTTTTTCAAGTACTATTTAGTAAGTATAAAAAATTTCAAGTACTTTCTGGGACTTGAAAACGAATTTTTTTTTTTCAAGGACTTTTGAAGGTTTTCAAGGAGCATACGAATGATGAATGACTGAAAGACATTTTGCAATGTGGCATTAAAAAGTTTGTGTGAGACATGGTGTCACCTTGTCTCACTCCCTTTCCGATTTTTATTTGTGCTGTATCCTCAAATAGCTGAACCTTTGCACTTGCAGTTCCATAGATGTTATTAATAATGCTAATGTATGCATCTTCAATATTGCAGGATTTCAAAGCCATTGTAGCTGCTGATGGTTTCACAGAATCAAAGGCCTTTTCGTAATCAATGACAGCCAGCATACCATATACTCAAGTATAAGTCGACCCCTCTAGTTAAATAGCTAAAAATTAGTCAAAAACTGGGACCCACCTATACACAGTCAAGTCGCATTATTGTAACCACTTCCTACTTTTGATGTCAACAGCGTGTAGCTAATGAAAGAAGTCACGTGTCGTGAGCTGGCTTGGAGGGTATATAAGGTGTGATATAGGCAATCTGAAAACATATCACTCGTTGCTGCCATGGATAAAAGTAGCTATTTATCAGATTTGAAAAAAGGGATGACTATCGGCTTTCGGGCCAAGGGTGGCAGTATTTCTGAAACAGCGCAGTTTGTGAACTGTTCACGTGCTGCTGTGGTTAAAGTGTATCGTGATTGGAGAAATAGCACCATTGCGAATAAGGAATGTGGAAACTGCGAAGCACCACATGCCATTGATGTGAGAGGTGAACGTCAGTTGGGAAGGTGCGCGAGGGCCGATCGACACACTCCAGTGGAGCAACTCACTGGCCGAATGAACTAGGGGGTACCGGAAGTGTGTCTAAAACAACAGTTCAGCGAACCCTACTGCGTATAGGCTCTGATGCAGACAGATGGTCACTGCACCTATGCTAACGAAAGTGCATCGGCAGAAAAGGCTTACATTTGCACAGCAGTATCAGAATTGGACCTCCGCTAATTGGCAAAGGATTGCCTTCTCCAATGAGTCACGTTTTCTGCTTCATTAAACTGATGGACGATGGCGTATAAGGAGAGAAACATCGGAGAATAAACACTCTTTAACCATTGCTGGAAGAACACAAGCTGGTGGTGGCAGCATTATGTTCTGGGGAAATTTTCGTGGCATCCTCTGGATCCACTCATACCTGTGAAAGGCACTATGGACCGAATTTGTTATGAATCTATCCTAGCAGACCATGTACACCCATATATACTGATTGTCTTCCCTGGGGCGGATGGGATCTTCCAGCATGACAATGAGACATGTCACACAGCTAGAAATGTCCGAAAGTAGTTGGAAGAGCACGATGAAGAATTTAAAGTACTTCCTTGGCCCCCTAATTTCCTAGACTCAAACCCAATTGAGCATCTGTGAGACCACCTCGATTGTGTTGTTCGCTCTATGGATCCTCCACCACGAACCCTCCAGCAGCTGTCAGATGAACTGCAGTCAGCATGGCTCCACATACCAGTGAACATCTTCCAGCACCTTATTGAGTCACTCCCAGCCCGTCTAGCTGCTGTCCACGCTGCACACGGTGGTTACTCTGGATATTAGCTGGTGGTCACAATAATGTGACTCGACCGTGTATAAGCTAACCTTAAATTTCAAGTGTTTGGAAAACAAATTTATATATTGAAATAAAATTATGCAAATTTCAGAAATGTTCTTCTTTAAAAACCTTTAAAGTCACACTCTCAGAGATTCCAAATAGTTCATGTAAGTCTTTGTCAAAACTCAAAATGTCTCATGGCTCTTTTCTTTTTCATCTAAATCATAAATGAAATCATCATCTGTGCCATCTGTGGCATTACTTAAACAGACAGCATTGTTTGAAAAGATAATGACTTTGCACTTCCATAACAATGACACCGTAGGCAATTGCAAGAAGAGATGCTTACACTTGGTATGAAAACACAGATAGCTGATTGTTGTGTTTGTCCCCAACGGTGAAGCAATTTATCTGGTGTCGTGCTGAATGACTGCATCCCATAGCAAAGGTGAGGTGACATGCTCCAAGTCACACAGGGAAAGCAAGGAGGAAATTACTTCCCTTTTTTGGAAGCAAGAAATTCCATGGTCTCAATTTAAAATATGATTAAGTACACTGCCGGACAATTGCTAAGGACGGATGACAATAGCAATGATAACAACCATAAAATGGAAGGCCGGAAAATGTGGAAATTAGCATAAGTGCGGGATACAGTAAGACGGTTGTGCGTATGCAAATTTTGGATTGCCGAACTTGTTCGTGACGTCATAGCGCTGATAAGAGATATAAAGGATTTGACGCATATTGACCATTCTTGTTCAAACGCAAAGAAAGAATCAATTGACGAACTTGCAATTTTCAGTATGTCTTCCCGACATCACCTAGATGATTTCACGCGTGGCCGTATTATTGGCAAGATTGAAGAAGGGCGAAAAATAACAGATGTTGCCAGGGAGTTCGACGTCAGCTACAGTGTTGTTTCAAGGCTTTGGAAATCATTTCAAACAAATGGAGAGTGTAGCAAACGTCACGGGGGAGGTCGTGTTCGCAGTACGACACCTGCAGAAGATCGGTACATAGTGCTATCAACAAAAAGACACCGGCGCAGCACAGCTAGTGAGGTAGCAAATCAGTTTCTGGCTGCTACTGGCAAGCGGATCTCCCGAAAAACTGTCGCCAGACGTTTGCATGAAGGAGGACTATACGCCCACCGTCCTATTGTGTGCATCCCATTGTCCAGACGTCACCGTACCGCCCGTTTGCAATGGTGCCATCAACATCGCAATTGGACAGATAACGACTGGTCTGCTGTCCTCTTCTCAGATGAGAGTAGATACAGTATATCGTCTGATTGTCGACGACAACTGATCTGGCATGATAGTGGTACTGCATATTGTCCAGCAAACATACAGGAAAGGGACCGATATCCGACATGTAGTGTCATGGTATGGGCTGGCATCATGATCAATGGCCGTACGTCCCTCTATGTGCTTCCAACTGGGACTATGACTGGCCAACGATACATTAATGATGTTCTGCTACCTCATGCTCGCATGTTCCGAGGTGCTGTCGGTGATAGATTCATTTTCATGGACGACAACGCAACATGTCATTGAACAGTCGCTGTCCAGGAGTGTCTTGAGAGCGAGGATATTCAGCGCCCCGTATGGCCAGCACGTTCTCCAGATCTGAATCCCATTGAAAATGTGTGGGATGCTTTGGGGAGGAGTCTTGCTGGTCGCCAATGCCCTCCAATAAACAAGAACACCTTCATCCGTGCACTGACAGAGGAATGGGATAAATTACCCCAACAGCTGCTTGATAATGTTGTGCAAAGCATGACACGACGTGTGGAATCTTGCATCGCCCTCCATTGTGGCCATATCCCGTATTGACATCTTACGCCGGAACGCCTGCGGACGGTAATTGCATTTTTTTCACGTTTACGTATTCTGCACAAAATGGCCTGTTTGTCCCTTGAACACGTTCCAAAGCCTTCTGGATTTCAGAGCACAATAAATTGTCTTTCTTGTAATGTCCTGGCATTCTGACATTATTTTATTTCACTTGGCATCCAACCACACTTACTTTTTAAGCGCTATATAGCCGTTTATGACCCGTCCTTAGCAATTGTCCAGCAGTGTATAACACTTGTCATATTATTTCTGTAGGACATAGTTCATATATGCTTAGTGAGAAAATGATCCATTATTTATTTATATTTTTAACTGACTTGCATACAAGCTGTTCCTTTCACTTTAAAATATGAATTTCATGCAAAAACTTTCATCTTATACATGAGAATAAAACGTATATATATGACGATTTCAAACAGCAAAAAGCATATGATGTACTTGTTCAAGTATGATAGTCTACTAAATAAAAACTTCAAGTCTACATACATGGGAATGGCACGCTATCAGATGATATAACTGCCCACAAAACAGAAAATTCTCTAAGTAGCTTTTAACAATAGCATAAGACACATTACTTAATATTCACCTTTTGTCATGCACATGAATACATGCAAATTTTCAGAAGGCTCGTATTATTTGAATAAAAATTAATAACAAATAAAAGAACCTTACTCTTTTCACTTTACCATTTTGTTTACCCAGCCCAATAATTACAGAATAACAGTGAAGAAATGAAAACAACTTAGCTTCTGAACATCATGCAAAGAGGGAACAACACTCACCATTGCTTGTGCTCTGCTTGCAGATAGCTGAGCAAATTAAAAACAGTTAATTTGTTCAAACATCCAATTTTTTTTTTTTTTTTTTTTTTTTGGTTTTAGTTTCCAAAGTAAGTGACACTTTTCTTGTGTTCAGAGCATACACACTGTGATTGCACTTTTCATGCAAATCTTGGGATCAAAAACAAGGTTGTTACGACCATTTTGTGGAAAATTTCAGAACCACAAAAATATGGCACCTTGAAATTGATGGAAATACTGCATTTCTGTCTGGCACATGTTGAGTCAAACACTAATGTTGTTTGGCTAACTACATCTGTGGATTCATTTTTGAATTTAATATAAAAAATGAATATACTCTTCAGAAATATTTCAGAAAATAGTATCAAGATGAACTGGTAAAAACAGATGCTTTTTATGAAGGATATCATTACCACCACTGATTATTATTGAAGTTTTAAAACACAAAAGGAGACCCTTCTGATATTCAGAAAATTTTAATATATTTTTTATTTTTGAATACAACCAAAAAATTACTTTTCAGCAGTCCAAGTAAATCAAATGGTAATGCCTACACATTTAATTCATTCATCTGCATTTTCAAGTAACAGACACATTTTTCATTTCCTATTAACTTAAAACCTGGTAACCCATTTTTTCCCTTTTCCACAAACTTCAGGACTTTATGATTAAAGTGTTCTGCGATTACTCATTTTTTTCGTGACTTAAAAACGACATAATGAATCACAGTGGAACCAAAATTGATGTCTGGGGCTACAAGCACAGGCTTGGTTTTAAGCACAGCTCGGCACAGATTTAAATTTGAAAAAACAAGATCCAAAATAAATAAGCAAAAGTTAAAACCCTATTAACAAAAAAAAAAAAAAATTGCAACCCTTATTTAACAAAATGCAAGACATAAATCTGATACACAGACCCAACCTGACATCAGCCAGCAAAACAGACCAACAAATATCCCAAGATTTAAAACTTGAACTTAAGACAAAATGTTACAATTAATTACAAAATACTGCAATATTATATATTTGGAAATATTGTTATTGATAACGTACAGGGTCTTACATCAGAGAAAGTGTGGGATGAGCAGTGGCTTTATGCCTGTAAGGGCTGCACTAACTAAATTTTCGCATTACGTTTGATGGTTGAAAAGTAGCTGTCTGTTGGTAAGGAAGTTTTTGCTGCCTTCATCGACTTAGAGAAAGCTTATGATCGAGTAAATATGACCCCTCTGTGGAAGGTACTGGATAAATATGGTATCACTGGGAATCTACTCAATAGTGAGAAAGCCATGTATGCTGATAGTAGAGCATGTGTACGAGTAAATGGTGTTTTATCAAAATAGTTTTCTATTGGTGCAGGAGTTAAACAAGGTTGTGTAATGTCACCATGGCTGTTTAATATATTTATGGATGCATGCATGCGTGATGCCAAACTGGATAATACTGATTTATGTCTTGATAATATGCATGTGTGCAGATTGCTCTATGCTGATGACACAGTCTTGTTGGCCGAGAGCAAAAGTGAGTTGCAGAGTATGCTGGCCCAGATGTATGAAGTTTGTATGAATTTCAAACTGAGTATAAATAAGGAAAAAACCAAAGTAATGGCTTTTGAGCGAGGAACTGTTAGTACTGAACGCAGGATAAGACTAAATGGCACTGTTAATCATCAGGTAAACGAGTTTGTATATTTGGGAAGTGTGTTTGACAGAGAAAACAAATTAGATGGTGAAATTAGTAGTGAGTGAACTCTTCATTAAAAGTCTAGCTGCTTTAGGAGGATTTCATAGGAATGATGGGTTAAGAAAGTCCCAAATGGATGTATATGAAAGTGTACTTGTTCCTACTCTGATGTATGGCAGTGGAACCTCGGTACTGCAGAAAAGACATAGCCATTTGTGTGCAGGGGAGATGTGTTATTTATGGGGGATTTGTGGTAAGACATACTCTGATCATGTGAGGAATGAAGATGTGTTGCAGATGTGTAATATGTGAGGCAAAATGTTGTTAGTAAGGTGGAGACTAATATTCTTAGGTGGTTTGGCCATATTGAAAGAATAAGCGACGAGATGCTTACTAAGAGAATTTATTCAGCCCAAGTGGTAGGAAAGAAAGGTAGAGGAAGGCCAAGGAAATCATGGGAGGACCAGATTCAGCAATGTCTGCACGAGAAAAAGATAATGAGTATGAAGTACAAAAGGTCTTGTGTGCGGCGTGTGATGGATGTTAATGAAGCTCGAGCTGTGTGCCGAGACCGCAGTGATTGGAGACGCCTGATACAGCAACAGTCAGTTCTTTTTTTGAAGAGCTAACCTCTGAATGTCAGAAAACAGCTTAGTGATATGTATGTATGTATGTATGTATGTAAAAATTAACAAAATAAAATTAATGAACTGCCTAAAACTTTCAAATTGTGGCTACAGCACTATTTGAAAGAACAAGGGAACAGAAACTTCCACAACATATAGCTTTTATTAATTATGAAAAGGCCTTTGATTTTGAGAAACCGTCAGGAATTATGTCCTTGAAAATGCATATTTTAGCATTATTAATAAAATCTATGAAAATATGAGTGCAAAGGTTCAGCTATTTGAGGATACAGCACCAATAAAAATTGTAAAGGGAGTGAGACAAAGTGATACTGCATCTCACATTGCAAACTGTAACATCATATCTCCCATTGCAAAATGTGAGATATGCCACATGCAAAATGTCATTCAATCATTGAACTGGGAAGACAAGGGGATAAAAACCAATGGAGATTTTTTAACTCACTTTCATATTTTTGATATGGTATTTTTTTAACTACCCCTTCAGAGCTGTAGAGCATGATACAGGAATTTGCTGACAAGATTAAAGAAAGTGGTTTAAAATGAACTTTCAAACAAATAAAATTGATCTACAATGCTCTTACAAGAAATGGAGATTTGTTGATTGATGAGAAAATCTAGATGTAACCGATACCTACATTTATTTACCTTGGGCAACAGATACCAAGCAATGACCACATTGATGATGAAATTAATCAGCATATAAAACTTGGTTGGAGAGCATTTGGAAGAAACAGTACAATTTTGAAGAGCAATGTATCATTATGTTTTAAAAAGAAAAGTTTAATCAATGAATCCTTTTTACACATGGAGCAGAGACATGGACCTTAAAGACAAACAAAGTCTGCAGACGACTGAAAGAATCATTGAGAGATGCATGCTTGGTGTAACTAGGAAGGGTAAAAAGAGGAACTCGTACATCAGGAAAATGACAAGAGTTAAGACATCAAGAAGAGGAACTAGTCATAGCAAAATCCCTGAAATGGTAGTGGGCTAGACACATAACGCTAGAACAAACCACCGAAAGACAACTGAAATATTAGACTGGATACAAAGGGACAGAAAAACACCCAGAAAATCACGTGGGATATGTGAGGATGAAATTCAAAAGCATGCCAGAGTAACATAGAGACTGGCTCAAGACAGATAGTTGTGGAAGAAACTTGTGGAGATCTTCACCAAGCATGGATTGATAATGGTTGACAATAACAATGATGATAACTAAAATTTGGTCCCAATTCTTACGATTTTGATTGCATGAAAACTCAGTGCAAATAACAGGGAAATCACACCAAGGAAACAATGGTTTTTGCAATGCTACCATTTTAAGATTTTGCATTGTAATAACTGTCTGTTATATAGCAGGAAATTTACAAGTTAAATGGGGGTTCCAGAGATTCCAAAATAATTTTTTAAACTGTACCATATTTACAAACCAAGAAAAACTTTTCTTCTATAGAAAGTCTTATTTACACAACCTATTTAATATTTTAGCAATTTTCATCATTTGAGAAAAATGAACACCAGCTAAACTAAACAATGGAAAAAAATCAAAACTTAATTATTTGATTATATCAGCACTATGTCTTCAAAAATAAAGGCTAAGAAGAAAGTTAATAATTTATAAGGCCTCAGGATTTCATCACTGGCCTAAGATAAGTGTATTATGTCTATTTTAAGGAAAGTTGGTTTTCCAAAATAGTGATAGGATTACCATATACTATATGTTTAAAGGTGGGATCATTGCAGACATGTAAGGAATACAACATAATTCTTTAAGCAGCTGCTACCATCACAATCCACTTGCTTCAGCAGGTACACACACATATGCCCAAGGAGACTTCATGTTGTAGTTTATGTCAAAGAGTACTTTATTTTTCTATACATCCTATGTTTAGTGCTGCTCAGTTGCCACACCTTATCCTTGAAAAATAGAACATGTAACTTACTTATCATCACCCTACCTGGACCTGTGCACAGCTTAACAATTTAAGCTAAATAACTGTTGTTAATAGGGATGAATTTTAGAATGCTCATGCTTTCTTTATTAGTGAGTGCAAGTTTATTCAATTTTCAAAGCAGAAGTTAGTATTGTTAAACTCAAGCTGCCAGCTGCAGCCATGCCTGACAAATTGATGGACCCATCCATTATTAACTGATATATCAATTTCTTATAACTGATCAGTGTATCCACCAATTTCATTAATTATACTTTTATTACACACATGTAAAATGGATTTTCAACTATAAATATATGGTATCAATAATTGTAACAGCTGTCATAAAAATGATACATTTTTACACTGTGTATTGACCTATAGAAGTAATGAAAAAGGGCGGGTTATTTCACTGTTGTTACCTCTGTTACTCGCATTTGAATTAGTTGATAAACAGCCACTAGAGGATGTGATGCATATATATTGACATTGGATAATGTATATACTGTATATCACATCCTCTCGTGGCTATGTTTAACACCCAATGCAAATGCAAAGAACAGAAGTAACAATGGTGAAATAACCTCCCCTTTTTCACTACTACTATGAATTCTCAATTACTTTTCGACTTAAAAAAATATTCAACGATAAACAAGCGTTTAATACAGTAAACCACAACTTACAACTTATGCAATAAGACAAATAAAGTTTGAGAGAAATCTTTACTTTATTACTTGTGATCCAAAAATTAACATAACTATGAACTTATTACTTACTGACTTATTTTTGAACTCCCAACTTATACTGGACATTAAAGAAAAAAAAAAAAAGAAAGGAAGAAACATACAAGGAGACATGAAAATACCTAAAAACTATCAGCTACAGGCAACACTTTTTGAACAGAAAGTTCTAGAGATATGAGTGAGCAACTACAATGATGACCACAAGAACTGGAGTGGCACTAAGCACTGCTTCAAAACTAATTCTACAGACAAGCTGAGCAACTTAAATAACAAGGTTGCAAGTGAAATACATTTTCTTGTAATAATTGTTGGAACTTCTGTTTATTTAATAATTAATTGAACTAAATTTTAGTCAAGAATTCTCGTAGTACTCCATGGAATTCCTTCCATGCTCGAACCAGTTCTTCTTGCTGACATTTCTGCTTCATCAGACTGTTACAGCATTACAACACTGAAGATCTGCATATTTTTCATATCTTCAATAACTAGATGTGCCCCACTATGCATTTCATATTTTCGTTACCCTAAAAATATATAACAGCGTAGACAGCAGACTCAGTTGAAATTTGTTGACCAAACATCAGGTAACATTCATTTCTCTTCCAGTTTGTACAACAGAAGGTTTAATCATTTTCCTAATTTTCATTACCACATGCCTGGACTTCAAACTACTGCTGATTTTTCTTGTAACTGGTCTCAATTATACTTCTGTTGATCAAATTTATGCTAACATTTGAATGCTGGGCATTACAAACACAAGATTGAAAATGCCTATGTATAGTAAACACTTTCTTTTAGAGTCTGCCAGTTAGTTTTACAAAAGTTACATACACAACTGTGACACTGTCAATATATATCATATCTACAACAGTTAAAAATATGCTATTGTGAAGAGAAAAAAAGTTATGCTATTGTGTGTGTGCATGCATGCTATTTACTAAATGATCAAGACACAGACACAGACACACACACACACACACACACACACACACACACAAAGCTTCTCGTTTACTAAATGACCATGGCAACAAGTGAACAGTAAGTAATGTAGTAATGTTTTGCCTATTTTGCATCAGTTCATAACTTTTTTTCTACTGCTGCTGTGTAAATTTCCTGAAATGTGACACCCTTCAAGGCCTCCAGTATTACTTCAATCATGCCTCTCCATTTTCCATTCTAAAATCTACAGAACTATTTCACAAAGAGGTCAAGGATTTGGATGTAAGATGTATAATATCAGTTAAGCCTTTCTTTAAATAAATAATCTATTTTAAATACACAATAAAAACCCTAACACTGCCCTCCATCACTTTCTAAACATAACAATTGATGCAGGGCTATGGTTATACAAACAAAATAACTTAAACTGGTCCTTTCATATAAAAATTTTCATGTTCTTACAAGCAATTCTTTTATAGCATGTTCCTCCTGTTTGCTTATCAAACACCTACTATAATCCAGCATATCTCACAGAATTAACCTGTTTGCCACATATAACACTACCAGCATGAATTCAGTTTTTTTCCCCCTTTAATGAAGTTTGCAAGAAAGAAAAAAAAAAAAAAAAAAAAAGGTTTAGCCACAAAATTGATTAAAAAAAACAAAGTTATGTATTCTGTGCAAGTATATATACCGTACCCAGATATGCAGATTTTGTTTTAACAAATTTTACATAAAAACATCATAAGCATATGAATTATTAACACAGCAATCGGACATCTCTGAATTGCTTGTATATTTACTGTTTCTCACGTAACATTAGTCACATCAGAAAACTTGAAAATTACATCACTCTGGAATGGGAATTGAACCCTTATCTCCAGATTTCCATTCAAGCCTGCTATCTGTTACACCACCCAGGATGGATAACATGTTTGAACAGTAATCGGGAGATGCAGGTTCAATTCCCGCTCCAGGACAACGTACACGCAATTCAGATGTCTGATTGCTGTGTAAATATTTCAAATGTATTTCAACATATTATGTGAAGAATATTTCTTCCACACTATTTATCATAAGCATAAATTTTATATCATTTTACTTTCTACTCTGAATTATGTTTTGTACACATTAATTTCATACACATACCTTATTACTGACACAGCTTATCAGTACTATCAGTTTTTAATAACTTAAAAAATAGAAAAAATATGATGAAAATTCTGTGGAACACATAAAGATGTAACAGCAGGAGAAGTATTTGATATAACTATGGAACTTCAGAGAATTATATATATTGTTACTAATACAAACTGTTGGGTCACAACACCAATAACAGAAAAGAGCATGCCTCTATGAAGAATTACAAGATTACCTATGAACCATATAAAGCTTCAGTTCCACCTAAGTACTATTTTCTTTTTCCTATACTCTACCTCCAATTGGTTGGTTGGTTAAAAGGTGTTTAGAGGGCACAAAAACTTTAAGCTACTACAGTATGCCAACCACAAGTTTGCCGATAAAAAACATAATAATAAGACATAAAAAACCCATGCAAAACTGATTAAAAATATATAAGAAAGCAATCACATACATAAAAGACATGAACACTTTGAAAATACAAGACAAAACACAAGCTAAATTAAACAAATGTAAACAATCAACAACAAAAAAAAAAGGTGAGAGAATGAAGATACACAGTATAAAGTGATACAGAGTTACTGAGTCATCTGGTAAAATGGCTAAAACAAAGCAATACACACATTCATGAGAAAAACAAGAACACACAGAAAAAGTGCAGGCAACTATAAGTGATGAGTAGTATATTGGATTGCTGTTGCCACACAGTAACGAAGCAGTGAGCAAAATAACAACAATTCTGTATTGAGCTGTATAAGCGCACAACTCATTCCATACAATTCCATAGCTACCAACCACGCAAAACAACAACAAAAAAAAAAAAGGTACAGTATTTCTTTCTTTAAACTATGCTGCAAACCCCATTTGATTTTAGATTGTCAATGACATATAAATTGTAGACATTTAGTTGCAAGAAGCAGTGAAATTTTGTATTGTACACGTGAAAAATTTTACACCATTTTGAGACCCTAAAAATTGATAAAAATAGTGCTTAGAGTTGATACAGCTATAAGGAAATTTTTGATGTTTATGAATGAGAAGTTCAAATTCATTGTAAATTATTCATATTTAAGCATGCGTGAGCTTTAAACAAAAGGGAAAATATGCTTGCTCTGGTACTTGATACAGCAAGAGGTGACTAAGAAATGCAAGAATATGCATTCTAATTTAATCGAAATTACACTTTAAAAATAGGCATGGTGTTGCTTACTCTGCTGTAAAAACAATTTAACAGGTCGTGGAAATAATTTGTCTCTGTCATAGCCAAATTATGTATCAAGTTTGAAATTCAATTTCTCTTAAAGGAGAGCTGGGAAAGTGGCAAAAAATGATTAATTTTGAAGAGAAAACTGTAAGATATAGAGAAAACCATGCATTTCACATAAGGAAACACGCTTTAAAAATATGGTCACTCTTTTGCGTTATTGAAAAAACTGAGGAATATAAAAAAAAACATGATACATATTTAGGTAGATAAATAATAATAAAAAATGAAACTTTGTCAGGATAATTCAGAATGCAAAAACCACAAAATATTCACATTCTCACTAGTGTTACACAGCTGTTCACTGGATTACTTTCAGTGCCCTGTAACGTGAGCTTGTCAGGCCTTTGCTTGTGTGAAAATCAAGCAGTTCAAGGGTTTTAGCCATATTTTTTTGCCAATGATGAATAGAATTAATTACTAGTCAAATGAAAATGCACTCTTCTGCAGCAGTGCTCTTCACTGAATGCAGTGTATGGGGAAGATCATAAATTTGTTCATCCAAATGTCTACCACTCATTTTTGGGGTTCATACACATCTGGAGGGATTCAAAGTTTTTCAAGAACATTAAAAAAAAAAAAAAAAAAAAAAAGGCCCTTATTAGCAAAGCAAAAATAAGAAATTTGTGTAGTAACTTGACAAAGTTAAATTGGGGGGGGGGGGAGTAAGAGAAATATTTGCCCTTAAAATTATTTTTTAAACTTTTTTCTTTTAATTATTGATTTCTTAGTCTGAAAAATGACAGTATTAGAATATTGACCAAAGGAGGAAGTGTCATATTTTCCTTCGTATAATCTACAGCCCGTAAAATTTAGGGAAAACAAATCACCTCATAATCTACACCTGTGCCGTTGATCCCAAACTGTTATTTCCTTCAGTAAAGTCACATGATGAACCAGCAATCCAAAGAAATGGGAAAAAAACAACTTTATTAAAAAAATAAATGTCATTTTTAAGTACTTTTGTGTTAAGTGAATAAAGAGCAGAAGTCACAAGTATTTTCAGCATTACCAGCGTTTCCCAGTTACACCTGCAGCACCCACGAATGTATGTGATGCTGACATTTCTGCAGCATGTGATCATCAGTGACAGCTAATAATACCACCTTCATTGCATTGCATTTTCTGTAAAAATGCTAGCAAAAAAAAAAAAAAAAAAAATAATAATAATCTTTCCAACCATTAGCAGAACTCTATCTTAGTATTGTGTAATGTTTTCTTGCTGTTCCATTTTTGGTAATTTTCCAAATATTTATATACTTCTCTTGACACTTACAATGCATGTTTTTGCAGGTTTTGTGGGGCATACGTTGCCTTTTGGTATATCAATAACACAAATGAAAAGTGAAATAGTTTTATCCTATGAGATAAGAAAAATAGTTATCAATGATAACTTTTGCTGAAATGAATAAGCCCAGAATAACACTAGAATAACCAACCAGAAACCTAACCTTGTGGTTAAGATTTTGCAACTTATATCTTAAGGATCAAAGCAAAACAGTTACTACTCTCTGAAAAGAAGAGTATCTAGAGTACACTTAACAGAGTCCTGATAAACCATAACTCATTGATAAGCTTTAAATGTATGCAGTGAAAAGTGGATATATTCTTAAAATTTACTATGCGTAAGCTGTGATTTAATACCATGCATTTAATTTTATTCAAATTCAACAACACTAACTGAATCCTGTTAAAGTGAGGGTTACCCATCCAGCTTACTGCAGGGGAACTTTTTTTTTTTTTTGAGGGGGGATGTGACAAAAATGGAAGTTTTTAAAAACATTAAGGAGCAAATAAAAATAAATGAAAATTAGAAGAAAAATTAAAGCATTTGTTCTAATGCTAAGTTGATACATTTTCATTAAATTATAGAATCTCCCCCCCTGTGCGTGTCACATTTTAACAAAAGGAAAAAATAATGAAGCACCGTTGGAGAGGTAAAGCCCCTGCTCCTCCTCTAAATATGCCCCTGGTTTACAGCATAAAAGAAATTTTAAATGTTTTACTTTTTTGTGCAAATTTTTGTCTTAGAGTCTACCTTCTAACTGAAATATATTGCTTAAATACTGTAGCCACAAACCAAGGTAGAAAAACAAAACAAAAACGAAACCACAAACCAAGGTAGTTGGAAATATGGCACTCAAACATCTTGCACTAAAGCATCATATGAGATGACATCACACCTCCAAACTCCATAGAAGGAAATGATGTCATTGCAAGCAGGCACCATGCTGAATTAGAACAAACTGATGAAATCAAACCAAACATTTCAACCATTTATTTTTTTCACTGCAAGAAAAAATTCCAGGACCTTTTACAAAATATGAATGAATAATCAAAGCCTTTCCAGGCCTGGAAAGAAGAGAAATCAAATTCTAGCAGGATTCCAGGGGCCGTGAAAACCCATGCATATATTCCAGATTTATACTAATAATTTCTAGGCAGAACATTTGGATGAAGTTAGTGGCATTCATTATTTACATCACAGATTATGAGTAGTAAGTTGCACAAGTTTTCAAAACTAAACGTATTTATAACAAACAGCATAAGTGCTGTTTGTTTTTCCACCGAAAACGTAGGCCGTTCAAGAAGTAACAAGACTTGACGTCATAGCGCCAAAACAAACCCATGTGGAAAAATGCAGCTGCCTGTGTTGGAACACCTGCAAGGTAAGTCACGTGACAATGCATTGCTACAGCGCTCCACCAGTTCATTCTTATAGTAGGCGGCGTGGAGTTCAGACATGTTTCTGTAACCCAGTATGGATTTAAAACTGGAGCAAAGAGCAGCTATAAAATTTTGCATGCATTTGAATAAAACAGCTACAGAAATGCACAAAATAATTAACACTGCCTATAAAGAAGATGCTTTTGTCCCACGCAAGAGTTTTTGAGTGGCACAAGAAATTTGTGAATGGTGAAGAGTGTCTGGAAGGTCTTCAGTATCGGCTATGGAAGTTAATGTCAATACCATCGAGACCCTCCTGCACGAAGACCACCGAATAACCATTGAGGAGGTTGCTAATGTGATGCACATGTCCGTGGTTCCATTAATCACACAATGAGAAACCGCTTGGGGTAGGGAAAAGTTGCTGCAAAGCGGATTCCCCACTTGCTCACGGATGAACACAAGGAAAATTGTGTTATCACTAGTCGCTAATGGAAGTGCCGGCTACGACATGAGCCACACTTTTTGGATCAAGTCATCACACATGATGAAACATTTTTTTCACCATTTCGCTCCATAAAAAAACAACAGAGCACCCAATGGAAATACCCACAGAGTCCGCGATCCAAGAAAGCAAAGGTTTAAGTAAGTGCAGGGCCACTAAGCAGCACTAAGGCACCATGGTTAAAGCGGGAGAAAGGTACTTTTAGATGGCCATGTAGGCAGAAATGGCAATTGCTGTGTTTTATACGCAAACACATTCGTATATTAAATGAATGATCGTGGTACAGTTGGTTCACACTCTATAGCGTTTCATGAATTGCAAGAGTTTTAGTGTACTGTGGAATTAACTTTTTTATGGGTCTTATAGAGGTTATTATTCAAAAAAGTTGGTGGTCAAATTTTTTGAATAATAACCTCTATAAGAACCGTAAAAAAGTTAATTCCACAGTACACTATGAATAGAGGTGTAATAAATTCATTTATAACTAGAGTTTTAGTGTTAAGAAAATAACTTCTTTGTTACGACCGCAATCTTTTTTTTTTTTTTTTTCGATTGAAGGTTTTACCACCATTGTGAGCAACTCAGTGGGCTGTAAGCTGTCACCCATCCCTAATTTAGGGTCACTGGTTCCAGGAAAGGGAGAGAGCCAGTGCTGTAAGACAAACACAGCATCCATGCCTCACCGGGATTCGAACCCGAACCCTTCACGGACAAATGGTCATAAACCAGCTCTCAGACAACTGCGCCATCGAGGCAGCCCGCAATCTTCAAAATGACGTTATAGGAGGTAGATTCCCTGTACGTTAAAACTTTACTAACAAGAAATAAATCAACACAGAAAAATTAAACAAGTATACAGCATAACTGACAAGTGTTTCATGGTTGCAGGGGATTTTTTGCTGAAGTTGTCACTCAGCGCATCTCCTGTTTCTTTACGGGTAACATGAAAGGAAGCCCAGGTAGACAAGTGGTCAGAGGCATTGGCTTCTGGCTAATTTCTGGAACTGGTCCCAACACCCGAGACTAGGATGAAGTAGGCCCGGGACCCTCCCCTTCTTGGGACCAGTGGTCCCAAATCAGTGACGGGCAGCTGCTTATGGTCCTCATTACCCCCCCCCCAAGATATCCTGGAGGGGGGGAGGTTAACTACCACCGTGAGAAACTCGATGGGCTATAAGCAGTCGCCCTTCCATAATTTAGGGCCACTGGCTATGGGGAAAGGAGAGAACCAGTGCTGTAAGACTGACACAACATCCATGCCCACCGGGATTCAAACCCGGGCCCAATTCAGAGGAAAGGTCAGAAACCATCGCTTAGACAACTGCGCCGCCGGGGCGGCATATATCCATTACTGCCTCCCCTAATTCATAGGAGAGTCTCATAGGCCAAATCAATAAAAAAAAACACTGAATATTTAAATTATTATTAATACTTAATATTTAAAATCGTTTAGAAACCGCTCACCGCGAAGGCACTTCTTTCTTATAGAAATAAAAATAATAATATTCTTGGCATGTGACTTACACGTAACATTCACTCTTTTGTTTTAAATTGCCTAAACTCAGCATTTTTAACAAAAAGTAATAAAATCATGTATAATAAAATTTAATTAAAAATTATGAATGATTAAAGCAAGTCAAACTTTATGAAACTTTTGAAAGTCTTCTTTCCGGGTTCTTTTTGACGAATACGTTCACCGCTAAGGCACTTTTTTATTTAGAACTACATCACTGCAGGGAAGGTCATGCACCTGTTTCATTTTTGATAAAAAGAAAACGCGTATGACCATGTTGTTCCACAAGGGAAAACTGTTACCAGTGCCTATCATTCTGAAGTTCTTAAACATACTCTAAAGGGAAAAAAATCCCCAGAATTTGCATAAACTAGTTGGATTTTGCATCAAGATAATGCCCCTGCACATTGTGCTTTGCTTACCCAGGAGATTATCCAAGATGTAGGATTAAAAATGATGGCACACCCTCTGTATTCCCTGGACCTGGTGCAACGTGACTTCCACCTATTCCCTGAAGTGAAAAAACAACTTCGTGGGCATCTGTTTGCACCAAATACTGATTTTTTTTTAATTGGAAGTTTAACGATTACTGTGAGCAACTCAACGGGCTATAAACAGTCGCCTGTCCCTAATTTAGGGTCGCTGGTTCCAGGGAAGGGAGAGAGCCAGTGCCGTAAGACAAATACAACATTCATGCCTCACCGGGATTCAAACCCGGGCCCCTTTTGTGCGAATGATCAGAGGCCATTGCTTAGACCATTGCGCCAAATACTGAATTGAACAATGCTGTGATGGATATCCTGAATTATGTCAAGGAAGGGCTTCGAACACACCTTCCGGAATTGGAGAGAAAGGTGGGACCAGTGCATTTAGGGGGAGGGAGAATACTTCGAAAGTATGCAAGTGTAAGTATATTTACTGCATTACATTTTGCCCCATGTAAAATCAGTCGCCTTACTTTTTGAAAGACTCTCATATTTTACACTCACTGTATGACCCTAGCATGAATTCAAACCATGAAATGCCACTAAAATTTGGAATATCTTGTTTATTAGGTTCATGAAAATTCTAAAGATGCATTTGTAAAAATGTCTGTAAAATGTTACTGTTAACTATTTCAAGATGTAATTTTTACTAAATCCTTACTATGAGATCCAAGCTTATCTTAGTTTCACTGCTGTTTACAGCCTCCCCCTGCCCTATAATGGGGTAGGGGGCCCAACAGGTTGTTTATACCATTCATTGATAGCAGAACTGAAAAGTGTGAAAGACTTGTCAGCTGACACTACAGATTTGACATCTAGGTGTTTAGATTTAATTGAAAAGAAAAACTCAGTTTTTACAAACAGAAAAGGGAAAAACTGGAAACAGACTTTTTAAATTCAAATTTACTGACTGATAGTACTGAAGTCAAAGTTTAGCATTGAAATCTGATGATATTTACCCACCCCTCAAGTATGATTCTCTAAGTCTGACCAGACCACCACAGTACCATGCTTAAGACACCTGGGTTTTAATTAAAAGTGTCAATGTAAACACTTTTAAAGCAAACATTTCAGCTAACTCTTATATGGGGTGGGAAGAGTGAAAAAGAATCAAATGTTACACAGTCAAATTCTTTAAAGGATTATCACACAGTCAAATTCTTTAAAGGATTTATTTTCCTATAAAATGTATAAGATACGAATCTTTCTGTACTTGTTGAATTTCTAGAGCATCCTTTGAAATACATACATGCCAAGAAAAAAAAATGTGTGCACATAAACTGAAAAGTCAATTTCTTACACACACACACACACACACACACACACACACACACACACACCTGAAAACATGTGGTACAATGTGTTTCACCTCACAATAGTACAACACATTATGGCATGAACTTTACGAGGTGCTGGAAACATTCAGGTGGTATATTGGCAAATGATTATAGGATGGCCACCCATAAAGTTCTGAGAGTTGCCAGGGTTGAGTTTTGGGCTCAAATGCATAGCTCCACTTCATTCCATAGATGATCAATTGGATTCAAATGTGGAGAGAGAGGACATTTGAAGGCTGCAAACCCACTGGGATTCTCTTCTAACCAGTTCTTCCCCAAACAGGAGCAATGAGATAGAACATTCTCTTGTGCAAAGAAGTCATTCTACTGTGGGAAATCGCCTGAGCATTTTGGCAGGTTCCCCATTAAAGAACAGGCGTGTCGTTGTGGTGCCCAGAAAGCAGACTTCACCCACTAGATCCTTAACTGTACTTTTTATTTCAGTTAGGCAAGAAGAAATGGTGAAGATGACTGACCTCTCGATCCTGTTCAGCTTGCCCAGAGCTAGGCTAAGCATCTCGCTGAGATGGTTTGAGAACTCTTCATGAGGCAAGAAGACTACCTAGGGCCCATAGAGAACACAAGAAGAGGAACACTAATGGAGGACGATGATTCAGGCCTAGTCATCACCTCAGCACATTCCCAAGTGCTAGGGATGTAAAATACTCATTTTTCAGTGTAAATATCATCATTCATCCGTCACTGTAAAAGTTCTCGTGGTATTAAAGGACTCATTTCCCAATAAAAGGAGAACTTGCTTTTAAATGTGCTAATATAATTGTTTTGATTTTAATAATGAACTATAGCCCTGCCATAAGACTTTGTGGTGGCAACACACACCTCCCAGTTACCTGATTCAAAACCTCAGCCCATTAGCACATCATTCTGGTGGGCTATGAGTTGATACAGATTGGTTGTGATCCCGTGGGAGCAGCAGTTGCCGGTCAGTCCACCGACCAATCCTGTCCAAGTAAAGCACCAGCAGATCCCAGTGGGATTGCCTTTGCAAACGCCTTCACTAAACAACTAATTAAAAGGGCTCAGTTAAACCCTTTAGAGCCAGCTTTTGGCAAAGCAAGTTACCAGTAATATACTGTGGGAAATAAATAGCCACATCAAAATGGGTGTAAGTGGCTGGACAGTACATCAGCACAGTCTTACTCTGGGAAATAGACAGTCATGAATGGGTGTAGGTGGCTGGAGAGTATATCAGCACAGCCTTGTGCAGTATGGTAGTCCCAGAAGGTACAAGAGTCCCACATGGTCATCCATGAAAACATGATCCAGCACAATACACCCCCACACACCCCCTCACATAGGCATGTTGTAGCTGGAACTTCAATTTGTTGGATCCAGCTACCTGTTCCAAGTCTCCATGGTCCAGGGGTAATGTTTCTTCACCCACTACAAACTTATAGTTCAGTGATGTGCTGTTAACAAGGGTATTCAATGTGGGCATTTGCTGTTATAGCCCAGTTATTCTATCATAGGTCAAATCGTCTTTGTGCAAACCATCGTACAAACACTGTCATTGAATATTGACATCATCCTCTCCACTACGGTCCTCCATTCTGACGTTACATAGAGGAGATGGTGCTCACCTTGAACATCAATGGCCCATTTACAGCTACGTTGTCTTCTGCAGCTGCCAGTTTCAATGTAGTCTTGGTAGAAACGTACGGCAGCCTCATGTGACAATCCCAGACACTCTGCAGTCACAGAGATAGAGCACCCCGATGTTCCTTGCACTAACTATCAGTCATTGTGATGATTTTACCAATCATCACAATGGGTGATATGTTCAACAGCAGGTAGGTGTCTCACCTATTTACACCCAAACCCAGAGGGTTTCAGCTCATTGCATTATTGTAGTAGGGAAGGGCTGGTTTGTGGATGGGGACTGTTGCACATAATAAACTGTACTTTCAAAGAATTAGACCATTTCTCTGTCTTTGCAAGTCACTGAAACAATTGGAATAACTTTTCACATCAATTGTACGCATCCCTGAACGAAACACGAGTTTGTTTTACTGTGTGATTTTGGAATCCTCTTGAACCCAGAATTCCAGCCACTGTAAATTTGGGATACACAAATCATTATAGCCTTTGAAGCTCATAGATTGTTAAACAAAACAAAACTACAAATGTTTTTCAGTTTATTTTTTTGCTGTAATATACCTAAAACATGAGGCTGATAGACATGAACTTTCCCACTTTCATTGAAAAAATGCAGCTATGATAAAATAACTTGTGGAAATTCTTAAGAGTTACTTTATTGCTACAAATAAAAGTTACAAAACTGAATGCGGGCAATAGGACCTTACACAGATCCATGCCGCAGATGATGAAAAGAATGAATATTAAGTTAGTGAGGTGCCATGATTATAATGGAGAACTATGTTACACAGCCATATGAGATTTCTCACAATTAAGCACACTGCTTAATGTCTTTTCAACATGTGCGCTTGAAGCTGGCGTTTTTGAATGAAACCTTTTCCACAAATGCAACATTTATGAGGTCTTTCACTAGGGGTGCATGAGTCAGTAAGTGTGTCTGGAGGTTGACCTTCTGTATGAAGCCTTTCCCACAAATTTTGCATGTATGGGGACGCTCCCCAGAATGTGTAGCTACATGATTATGGAGATTGGTGGAGATATTTGTAGAATAACAGCATAAATGGCACTGGTACTGCCCAACAACAAGCAGTCCTTGATGTAGTTTCTTGTGAAGTAAATAGTCTTTCTCCGTCATGAACAGCAATTGGCATTTCTCACACTCATAGCTGTTGAAACCTGCAAAGAAAAAAAAGAGAGAATGTTACAGTAAAACCATCAAACACTAGCAATGGAATACAGTTTTAGTACCATATTTTCCGAGAATAATGCAACACCTAGTATAAGTGCTCGCCAGAGCTTTTAATCTACCATGTTTTTAAATTGTTAATAAAGATGTTTTTTAAAAGATAATTTAGGGATGTGGTGTGTGTGTGCTTTGGGCTTCAAAAAATGTTACCGTGCTTTGACAGCATCTTCAATCTTCTTACCTACAATTAGCACGAAATACTTTTAGTTCTTAAGTATAATGCACCAGTTCCATTTATCTTATTGGTTTGTTATTGGGGAATAAAGCTGCACCTAGTTTAATGCAGCAGGTAAACATACAACAAAGTAATTTTAAGTTGACGATCAGACTGACCGCTCACCATATGGTAGCAAAGTATTTGCATCACTTATCGACGATAAATGATGCAACGAAGAGAGGTGTTAAGAAATCTCTTTATTTTCAATACACTTCGAAGCACCTGTGCAACATGTGGAAAGATATGAAAAAAAAAAAAAAATGGCAGTCGTCACCACTGCTTCGTTGCTGTACTCAAGTAATTCTTCTTTCTTATGGGTAAAAGACCTTTACACCCTGTTTACAAGAGAAGGCAGGGATGTGAAAGACCATAAGTTTCACAGCAGGGCATTTTCTTATCAACTCCAGGTGGTACCAGGAAAATTTCATTTAGCCTGTGGTTGACAACTACAGTAGTCTGTGTGTTCAAAGAGAGCGAGACACCACTCTAATTTCACGTAAGAAGTATGTAACAGTGGAAGCACATACAATTTTGTGGTCAGGTGGTAGCAGGAAAATGTTAATTTGGCCTGTGGTTGACAACAACTACAGTAGTTTGTGTGTTCAAAGAGAGGAAGACACCACTCTACTTTCATGTAAGAAGAGTATGTAACAGTGGAAGCACATACAATTTTGTGATCTTTCCTTATACTGGCTCACCAATTGCCCTATTGGCATGGCTGAAAGGAAATTCACATTTTAACCCCCTAAGTCAACCCCGCCTTCTCGTGGTGCATCCTGTTCCCACTAAAGGGGCGCTGACGACCGCCAATAGCGGTATAACTATACCATCGGGATTAGAGGAAATTCTATCCCACACTCACCAACCCGCTTGGCCAGCGAGGTGAGTTATGGCCAAACCCCTCCAAAATGATTCTACAACTTAAATCTTGGCCCTCAGTCTCCGGCAGCTGGAATGTACCTGGCCAAGGCAGCGGCCAGTGCGACATGAAGGCAGAAAGTGCTAAGAATCCCCGGAGGACCGGACTAGGCTGCCATCTGATGCTGACCTTGGCTACGTATAATGGACGCTCCCTATCTTCTGATTCAAGGCTTCTTGAATTGGAAGAGGAACTACAAAGGATCAAGTGGGACATCGTGAGGCTAAGTGAGGTAAGCAGAAAAGGAGAAGAACTCATCGAACTGAAAAGTGGACATCTCTTCTACTATCGTGGGACAGATACTGACAGAACTAGTGGTGTTGGATTTATAATAAACAAGAAACTGAATGATAAAGTTGTAGAAGTTGAAAGTTCCTCTGACAGAGCTGCACGACTTGTTATCCAACTCTCGAAAAGATACCAGGCTCAGATTATTCAAACTTATGCACCCACCACAAGTCATCCTGAAGAAGAAATTGAAGAATTTTATGAGGAAATTTGTCATCTAAATAATAAAGGTAAGCAGCACTTGAAAATAATTATGGGAGATTTCAATGCAAAAATAGGGCAACGGCAACAGAATGAAACTTCAGTAGGTAAATTCGGTCACGGCAACAGAAACCAGCGTGGAAATACTCTTGTTGAGTTTGCAGAGGCAGAAGGGTTTTTCATCTTGAACTCCTTCTTCAAGAAAAAGCCACACAGGAAATGGACATGGAGACATCTAAATGGGACGACAAGTGAAATTGATTTTATTATGTGTAACAAAAAATTCGTCATAGAAGACTGCAGTGTGCTAAACAAGTTCAACACAGGTAGTGACCATAGATTGGTGAGATGTAAGATGCACCTCAACACTAAACTTGAACGTGGCAAGCTCATAAGACAAACAAAATCTATTGACATAACCAACCTTAAAAAACACCTTAATACCTTCAAGTTGGAACTGAAGAACAGGTTCTCTGCTTTAGAAGGCCTAACATTGGAAGAAGTGGACATCTCTGAAGTTAACAGAAAAGTAACCAAAGCTCTTGTGGAAACAGCAACAAAATTAGCTGGGTCTAAGAACAAGTTGCATGTAAACAAATTATCAGGAAAAACGAAAATGTTGATGCAAAAAAGAAGATGAGGACAACTAAAGAAGATGTGACTTCCAAAGTGGAATATATAGAGCTATGCAAGACAGTAAGAAAAAGTATCACTGAAGATGTAAGAAAATCCAACTGTGAACTAGTGAGGAAAGCAATTGAAAACAACCAAAGCCTAAAGATAGCAAAGGGACATCTCAGTAAGGGAAGAAAACAGATTATGGCACTGAGAAAAGAAGATGGTTCTGTAACAAGAAATAGAGGCGAAATTTTGACAAGAGTGAAAGATTTCTACTCCAAATTATATGAAAGGGATGATACATGCACTCCAGACATCATGAAAGATACTAGTACCAGAGTTCCTCCAGTCCTTCCAGCAGAAGTTGCACATGCAATCAAGAACATGAAGCGGGGAAAAGCTCCAGGAGAAGATGGGATTACTGTAGACATCATACAAGAAGCAAGTGGAGAAATCGAAACAGTACTCGCCCAAATTTTCACTCGATGCCTTAATGAAGGAAAGATTCTTGAGGATTGGAACACTGCTACAATGATCCTGCTACATAAGAAAGGTGACATTGAGGATCTCGGAAACTACAGACCTATCAGCCTCCTATCAGTAGTTTATAAAATCTTCACTAAAGTTCTTTCACACCGCTTAAAGGTGACACTGGACATGGCTCAACCGAGAGAACAAGCTGGATTCAGGAGTGGCTACAGCACAATAGATCATATCCACATACTGAGAGAACTAATTGAAAGAGCGAGGGAATATGAACTTCCATTGTGCATGGCTTTTATCGATTATGAAAAAGCCTTTGATTCGGTGAAACCATCAGCAGTTACAATGGCTCTGAAAACCTGCGGTATTGAAGATGCATACATTAATATTATTAATAACATCTATGAAAATGCAAGTGCAAAGATTCGGCTGTTTGAAAATACAACACACATAAAAATTGGAAAGGGAGTGAGACAAGGTGACACCATATCTCCGAAGCTCTTTAATGCCAAATTGGAGGGTGTTTTTCAGTCGCTGAGCTGGGAAAACAAAGGGATAAAGATTAATGGAGATTATCTAACCCACCTTCGTTTTGCTGATGACGTAGTCATTTTTGCAACTACCCCATCAGAGCTGCAGAGTATGATCCAGGAACTTGCTGACAAGAGTAAAGAAGTGGGATTAAAAATGAACTTTCAGAAGACAAAAGTGATGTTCAATGCTTTTACAAGAAATGAAGATTTATCAATTGATGGAGAAAAGCTGGAGATAACAGACACGTACGTTTATCTTGGACAGCAGATATCAAGTGAGGGTCACATTGATGAAGAAATTAATGGGCGTACAAAACTTGCCTGGAGAGCTTTTGGAAGAAACAGCATAATTTTCAAGAGCAATATGCCATTATGTCTTAAAAGAAAAGTGTTTGATCAATGCATCCTTCCAGTGCTTACGTATGGTGCAGAGATGTGGACCTTAACTAAAAGAGACATACAAAGGCTGCAGACAACTCAAAGTAGCATGGAGAGGTGCATACTTGGTGTAACCAGGAGAGATAAGAAGAGGAACTCGTGGATCCGAAAAATGACAAGAGTGGAAGACATCATGATCAGAGTTAAATCCCTGAAATGGCAATGGGCTGGACATACTGCCAGAAGGACAGATCATCGATGGACAGCCGAAATTTTAGATTGGATTCCAAGGGACAGGAAAAGACCCAGAAGAAGACCACATGGGAGATGGGTGGATGAAATTCGAAAGTATGCAGGGGTGACATGGAGGAGACTGGCACAAGACAGACTGTTGTGGAGGAAACTTGGGGAGACCTTCGTCCAGCAGTGGATTGATAATGGTTGACAATGATGATGATGATGATGAATGCAAGATAATAAAAAGAAACAAAACATTTTAACGTGCAATTTATTTAATCCTAAGTAGAATTTTCAAACAGTAAATTGCAAACCACTTGTTTGCAAAATGAAAGGGCAGATTGCATTGTTGCCGTTTTACATATTTCCTATTCAGATATACGCTGAAGTGCCAAAAAAACCCCAAAGAAACCTGAGGTACCTCTCTAATATTGTGTCGGTCCTCCTCGTGATTGGATAACGATAACGGCAGCAATGCGACAGCTCATGGACACCATGAGCTCTCTGTAGTACTGTGGAGACAGTGCACACCATGCTGCCTGAAGAGTGTCCCACAATTTCGTAATATTCGCCGGTGGAGGATTCCTTGCATTGACGGCCCGTTGAACAGCATTTCAAATGTGTTCACTGGTGTTTAAATCCGGAAAACAAGGGGGGGGGGGGCAAGTCAGGATGCTAAACTCCGTAGAAAGTTCCTTCAGCAATAACTGGGTAACTGTGGATGTGTATGGTGCCGCATTTGCGTGCTGAAAGAGGTCGTACGCATCAGAGTGGTGCATAACATGAATAGGTGCAAATGATCCCCAAGAATGGTTACATAGCCTCCCCAGTCAGAGTGGTCTGCAGATGTATGAGGAATCCTAATACATGCAAGCTAAAAACATCCTACACCATAACAGAGCCACAGACATTCTGCACTGTCCCTTGTAAGCATGCGGAATCCATTGCCTCGTGGGTTGTTGCTACACCCGGAGTCTGCCATCTGTCTGAAACTGTTGGTACCGCAGTTCGTTGGACTAGGCTACACGTTTCCAGTCATCTCGTGTCCAATGGTGGTGCTCCCGAGCCCAGGCGAGGTGAGGTGTACAGCCTTGTGTCGTCAGGTCAGCAATGGTACCCAAGTGGGTTGTTGGCTTAGGACCCCATAGAACGCAGGGAATGTAGCACAGTCCAAATAATGATGCTACTACTGGCCCCAGCATTGAATTGTGCTGTGATTTGCAGTAATCTTGCATGCCATGCGATTGTTACGATGCGTGCCAGATGCTGCTGTCCACGACTTTTCTACTGTCACACCAGTCTTGCACTATGGACATTTTCCCTGAGTTTATGTAGTCCGGGTACACCCTTGAAATTGTTGACCGTGTAAATCCAAATTTCATGGTAACTTCCGAGGTGGAGTGACCCATGTCCCAGGCGCTGACTATCATATGTTCAAAATCGCTTAAATCCTGATAAGCTTCTATCTCAACGACGAATCCAAATTTCATGGTAACTTCCGAGGTGGAGTGACCAACGTCCCAGGCGCTGACTATCATATGTTCAAAATCGCTTAAATCCTGATAAGCTTCTATCTGAACTACAAATACTACTATTGAGCTTACGGAGATACCTGCCTCTACACATGTCGTTTGCGAACAATACCATTTACCGCACGAGTGTGGTGGCGTGTAATGAAAATGATAGTACCCTTCTCAGTTTTTTTTTGGCACCTCGGTGTAATCATGCAGGTTTTGAGACTTCATCTGCGCGACTACTAGGCTCCCATACTAATAATCAATTCAGAGTTGGCACTCTGAATTTTTTGTAGCTTAGTACCTGCCATAAAATGTTTCACGAAACTGCCTGTTTTCATATTGTGAATGATGGTTGAATTATAATGTCACTGAAAAATGGTTATAAGCTACACTTAGTTAAATCAAAGAATATCTAACTGAGAAGAAGTTAAGGTTTGGCGAGACGTAACTAGCGCCGACATATCCCGGGATACAAGATGCAGTGCACAGAAACCAACATACAGGTTGATGCCAGAGTAGACTGCACATGCATGTTTGTGTTGTTTTGTTGACTTCAATTCTGGCAAAGAACAGTCAACCTAGCTACTCACAGCATGTGATTGTTACTTTCTTGGTAGCATAACTTCACAAATCAGATATGTTAGTTTTGTAGCACCAATTGCTTTAGTTAAAAGGCTTTTGTTTGGTCTTCAGTTTTTCAGAAACATTTTCAGAAATGCCAAATACTATGGATTGTTTGCATTTTGTACGGATTCTTAGGCCTAACTATAATATCTGCTAAAATTTAATTTAAATAGTAATATTAATTGTTACTGCATATTTGTTTCACCAAAATAAGGTATCGGCGGGATATCAGAGAACAACCACAACAAAAAACTGCTCTAAGCAATAGTCATCAGGTTCAAGGGAACAATTGTAGATCAAAGAAAAGCTCCACTGCCGTAGACCCCTAATGCCTTTTGCTCCTGAATGTTTGCTTTCCGGCAGACCGCATGAGCTCCCAGCTTCTGGGGGTGCTGTTGTTGCCTGTTTTACATTACCTCAACGAGAATTGACGTTCTTCATGCGAAGCTTTATACTCTTTGGTTAAATGCCGCTTTTCAGAACTGCAAGTTTATAAAATCTAATTTAATGGTGCAGCATTATAATTGGAAAATACAGTAACATCACATACAAAAAAAGGTGATGATCAACAATGAGTTACAATAAAAAATGTATTATCTTAAACAATTCAAAATATTTTGTAAAATATGACATACACTAGTGAACATTATGATTTTGGTGAACCACTATAATATAACACAGAAACAACAAATATATTAATGTAACTTTCACTTTACTATACAGTACCTTCAAAGCTGATAATTATTTATAGATGAGGTTTCAACAAAGAAAATAGATATACAACACTGAAGGCTAAGAAAACTGTAACTCAGGCTACACCACAACATTGCATAGAGAAATATATGCATGGAAAATTAAGTACAGAGAATGTAACACATGGAAAATGCACACACATAATTTGCAATCTTGGTATACATCTGCATGCCTCTTTCAATAAGTCATTTTAAAATGAAAAATTAAAAAATAAACATTATTTGAATGTGCAGTAAATAGTATTTCCTTCAGGTATCTAAATATTTCACTGCTACTACAAAAAAGAAGTGTTAATAAATAATTATGCTAGACACAAGCATACACTATTTAAAATATCAAATTCCATTTCTACATGCCAAGAAAATTATAGCTAAATTATAATATTTGCTAGGCATCAGAAATATTAAAACACAAAATTTATCAGCTACCTGTGGTAGACCAATTAGCATGCAATGAATTGCTGTTAAGAACTGGGTTTCATATCTCCTTTGTGACACATTAAAAGTAAGTTTATGGGGTTTGAAATCCTTAAGGAGGTGAAAGATATGCTGCAATTGATTCTGCACATCAGATTAGCCACAAATAATGGTTTTAAAATAAGCTTTGGAAACACTAGCAGTTTAACTTCAAGATGGATATCTTTGGGATGCAATAATACTGTATATTATAGTTAAAGTTCAATTTCTTGCTGAAATTGAGAGAAATATCTCATTAAAGTAATTTTTTTCAATTGGAAATTTATTTTTTACAGTACAATAATCTGTCATGGCACTTTACTGGAAAACTGATTTCTTCATAAGAATGTGGGAGGGGGGGGGTTAGTTTCTGATATGACAGCAAAAGGGCATGTTCTGTTACACATACTTATTTCTGGTGCAAATTAAAAGAAAAAAGCAATTCTAACTGGGTACTGAAAACTTATAATGTGAATGCCGAGGCCTTAAAGATGTTAAGTTCAATGATTTCACAACAGTGTAGATTTGTCATTAAACAATGTTTCACTTATAGAATGGACCCAGTTACCCGAGTTCATCAGAAATGACTATGGATGTTGCCACATTTGCTTGCTGGCACCCCATGCAATAATGTAGCCTTGCCTTAGATATGTTTTTTTTTTTTTTTTTTTTTGTCATTATGTTTTCTTTATTGAAATACTTGCTAGCTAATTTTTTTGTATGTTGGAGAAGTACAAAAGTATTGATATATTTTTGCTTCTTACAAATGCAAGATGATCTTTCTAGTAGGTAATGAAGGAACTCTCAATAGAGGTCTGTACAACAGGGCGAAGTGAAAAAAAAGCGATGTTTTGAATTTAAAATGCCTATATGTGCAAAAGTGGTCTACTGGCGAGTTAAAAGCTATCTAAAATTTCAGCTCGATCAGACTATATTTAGCGGTGCCCCAACCACCATGAACTTTCAAATGCTCTCAATGAATTATGATTATTAGCGTCGCAAATAGGACCTCCTACACCATCAAAAACCCACGCCGCAGTCTGTACCTGCATCACTTTTGGTTTGATTTTCAGTTTAGCAATAGCGTCCATTGAGGAGTCGTGCATTCCATTGATAGCAAATTGTTTGGTAATTTTTATTTAGTGCCTTGTGAGAAATAATCTTTCGAGTTCGTGCTGTTGCATAGACTCAATGCAACAGTGTTGACTGTTGGTGTTGTTGACTTGTGCGCTTATGAATTATAAAGCAACTAAGCCTAAAACAAGAAAGGACATTAAATGTCAGTGTTTGGAGTACCTTTAAAATTTAAAGACAATGTATTATCAACCTATGCTGATGTGATTCAAAATTATTTGTTGATATGTCAAAATTTACTGGAACCTTCCAAGAAAGAAACACAGCCAACTTCAGGACACATTTCTAACATTTTGATGGCAGAAGTCAAAATCTTATGGGCTAAGGCTTCTATTCAAGTTGTATTCGATCAACGGATTTTACATATCTACGATTAAAGAATTTCACAAAAAGTAAAGAAATATAAAAACAACAACAATGAAATCTAGAAACAGCGAGAATATGAAAAAAAATTGAACTTTTCAGGTGTCGGCGGCTGTTTGATATATCAGCGTGCAAGTGTTGTGACTAATTGTTGTGTAAGTGCAGGAATAAGATACCTATTAAAGAACGAGAATTTCTGAATGACCAAAGACGGCGGAGAAAAATGTTTATTGGCTAAGTAGACTTTGCAGCTAGCTAGCCAAAAGTGCAAACATGCATATTACAGAAAATCTAAAGAAATTAAAATTCTAGTCATGCCTTTAACTTCTCAATCAGGGCTAAGTTAGCTAGCTTCAGATAATTCAAGTAGTGAAACATCAGAGAAAGAGGAGGTTGCTGATAGAGAATGGGATACTAAATCTGGTATGAAAGGTGTTCGGAGTAAAAGTATCTCATTTGGAAACAAATAATCCAAAGCAAATGCGGATTAAATTTCCAAGTCTAGCACAGGCCTGTGATCTCACGGGAATTTCTGATAGGTCAGCTGCTGTATTACAGTAGCAAGTTCTGTATCAATGGGAAAATGTTGCAATCCTGTGATCAGCTTTCTGTTGTAGAATTCCAATGAGAACTGCCCCCAAATTACCAGATACTGATTTTATGAACCTAAGTACTAATCAAAAGTATTTGTACAAAATTAACACTTCCATATCAAATGGCAACTTTTCAGGCAGCAATCAGTCATTCTAGAAAAGTGGCACATTCGAGATGGTTAACAACTGCTAAGAGAATACTGCGTTTGTTTGTGGGAACTATGATTTCCTCTAAAAATTTGAAAGTGTTAATGAATTATATTTTAAAAGTTTATGTTCCAACATGGTTTGAAGTAAAAATCAAGTCCCCATATAAAGATGGACCATTGCATTTGCATAATTTGATCAAACGATCTTGAAAATTTGCCACTTGAGTTACGAACAATAGTTGACAAGATAACCAAAATGAACAGATACCCGAAAATGTTTTGAAAACTATTCTTGGAGATGAATGCTTTCATATCAGGGAAATGTGTTTAATACGCACTTTGAAATTCAGAACTGATACCACTACGAAAGGGATTAGAAAGTTTAAAGAACTAAAAATTTAGAAGCTACTGACTACACTGGGTTAATAAATTGGCAAACAGTCGCTGTTACTGAGCCACCAATTAAAAGAAAAGAAAAATCGACTATTGAACTTAAATGGTTGCTAATGTAAATAATATCCAAGGGCAAAGAGAAATTTTAAATTTCCCTCTTCATTTTTAGGCAGTACAGCACTGCGTGAAACTGGTTGCTGAAGCAGCTGAGACGGTATGCAGACTAGAAGCAAGAGACGGCTTTATAAGATCCAGAATTGTGTCTCGACAATTATTACTGAAATTTGAAACAGAATCGGACTTCTTGAAAAACCTAACATGAAATGTTTCACATAAAACATATATCCAAATCTTGTGGTATAAGTTCTTCGTTGCTTTGATTTAAAACTCTAACAAAAATTGAAATATCTTATATTTTGGAAACTTCTTACTACATTTAAAAGCGTTGGGGCACCGGAAGACATATTCGTATAAAACCTCATTTTTGCAGGGTAAATAGACACACTGTATGACCACTTATTGGCGTATAGGACAATGAAAATTCCACCAAAAATCTTTTTTTACCCATTTTCACTACCCCCTACTGTACAGGCCCCATCCGTTTCAGACTTTCATGAAGCGCTCTCTACCACCTGCTGCAAATAATGCAAGGCTTCCTCAGAAGCAGGGCTCTTTAACCTGCAGCCGCGGAACACTTTCTATTATTAGCGTGCAAGACGTTGTCCACAAAAGAAATTTTAAAGTAAAAAGATAAAAAAAAAAATTTTTTTGAAAAAGAAAAATGGATATTCAGGTACCTTGGATACATGGGCTTTCAATTCCCAAATAGGCTATGAGCATTGCTGCAATAAATTATACACAGTCAAGTCACATTATTGTGACCAACCACCTCCTACGTTTGACGTCAACAGTGTGTAGCCAATGAAAGAAGGCATGTGTCATGAGCTGGCTTGGAGGGTATATAAGGTGTGCTGTAGCCAATCTGAAAACATATCACTCATTGCTGCCATGGGTAAAAGGAATGATTTATCAGATTTGCGAAAATGGATTATTATCGGCTTTCAGGCCAAGGGTGGCAGTATTTCAGAAACAGCACAGTTTGCGGACTGTTTGCATGCTGCTGTGGTTAAAGTTTATCGTGACTGGAGAAATGGCACCATTGCGAATAAGTGACATGGAAATTGCAGAGTACCACATGCCATTGATGTGAGAGGTGAACATCGGCTTCAAAGGTGCATGAGGGCCGATCAACAAGCTACAGTGGAGCAACTAACTGGCCGAATAAACCAGGGGGCTACGCAAGTGTGTCTAAAACGACAGTTCAGCGAACCCTGCTGCATATGAGACCCCAATACAGATGGATGGTCACTGCACTTATGCTAAACAAAGGTGCATTGGCAGACAAAACTTACATTTGCACGGCAGTATTGGAATTGGACCTCCGCTAATTGGCAAAGGATTGCCTTCTCCAATGAGTCACGTTTTCTACTTCATCGAATGGATGGATGTTAGCATATAGGGTGAGAAACATCAGAGAATAAACACTCTTCAACCATTGCTGGAAGAACACAAGCTGGTGGGGGCAGTGTTGTGGTCTGGGGAATGTTTTCGTGGCATTCCCTGGGTCCACTCATACCTGCGGAAGGCACTATGGACCGAATTCGTTAAGAATCCATCCTTGCAGACCCCCCAGACCCATGCATACTGATTGTCTTACCTGGGGCGGATGGGATCTTCCAGCACGACAATGAGACATGCCACACAGCTAGAAATGTCCGAGAGTGGTTGGAAGAGCACGATGAAAACTTCAAAGTACTTCCCTGGCTCCCTAATTCCCAAGACTTAAACCCAATTGAGTATCTGTGGGACCACCTTGATCATATTGTTCTCTCTATAAATCCTCCACCAGGCACTCTCTACCAGCTGTCAGATGCACTAGTCAGCATGGCTCCACATACCTTTTAACACCTTCCAGCACCTTATTGAGCTACTCTCAGCACATCTAGCTGCTGTCCGCACTGCACACAGTGGTTATTCTGGATATTAGCTGGTGGCCACAATAATGTGACTCGACCGTGTATAAAATTTATTTTAAAAACTACAAAAAAATGTAAGTATATCAAGTACCTAGTTTGGAATTCTTTGTAACATGGTTAACTGCATAGTTTCTTTTTCTGAAAGTTAGGGTTTATGATTCAAAACCTCTCTGTCACATTGTCCACAATTTAAAAGAGGTTGCAGACCACCTGCTCTACAGAAACGGAGCTTCTCTACTGAAATGAATTACCTTGGCAGTAAAGGAAATGTAACACACAGAGAAAAGCCACCAAAGTGATAATAATTGGCAGTGAAACACATAACACACAAAACATAGAATAATTCTTGTTGTCGACATATCACGCATAAGTTACGTAAAAAATTACAAGTGGTGGGACGTTTCGGTAGTGACTTCTACCTTCATCAGCCATGGAATGAAACACATGGTATAAACATCAGTTGTTGCCAGATTCCAAAATAGCTTTCTAAATGATAGGTATGTTAAAAGGTGTGTCTGTATTGCAGGTGCTAGGAGTAAGGAAGAGCCATTTCTCCTATGAATTACTTCCACAGATAAGGTATAGACCTGACAACATACTTCTGTTACAAATGTAAAGAATTTTCCTCTTCAACACTTGCATATAAACAAGGTAGCCCTTGATCCTCAAATATGTAAAAAATATTCAAACTTCATCTTTATTATATTAACGTATAAACGTTAAACATTTACTGTTCATCACGTTGTTCTTGGTATAAACATAGCCCTCTGACGTGACCTCCAACATATAATGCGCCATAAAAGTTATTCATATCTACACAATAAACAGCACATTCCGAATCACATATATACAAAGAGCTAAAACTGGATAAAAAACACTATTCATAAACACTGTGTATATAAAGTTAGCATCAGCTGTCATTGTTTTTAGTTTTGAAATTTTTTTTTTTTTATGATTGGAGGTTTAATGACCACCGTGAGCAACTCAATGGGCTATAAGCAGTCGCCCGTCCCTAATTTAGGGTCACTGGTTCCAGGGAAGGGAGAGAGCCAGTGCCGTAAGACAAACACAACATCCATGCCTGATCGGGATTCGAACCCGGACCCCTTACGGACGAATGATCAGAGGCCAGCGCCTTAGACCACTGCGCCACCGGGGCGGCAGTTTTGAAATGCCATCAGCCACTAATGATGAGATCTTAAGAAA
The DNA here is from genome assembly GCA_039090855.1 of Macrothele yani. Taxonomy (NCBI): domain Eukaryota; kingdom Metazoa; phylum Arthropoda; class Arachnida; order Araneae; family Macrothelidae; genus Macrothele; species Macrothele yani. The sequence goes on from CM076990.1 coordinate 48,893,482, forward strand.
ACCCAAACAATGTGTAAAGTTTTAATTTTCTACATGGGTAATAGATACTAATAGCATTCCTATCTATAAATAAGGATCTTTTTATTATTATTATTGGAGGTTTAATGGCCACCGTGAGCAACTCAATGGGCTATAAGCAGTCGCCCATCCCTAATTTAGGGCCACTGGTTCCAGGGAAGGCAGAAAACCAGTGTCGTAAGACAAACACAACATGCATGCCTCACTGGGATTCGAACCCGGACCCATCTTGGACAAATGGTTGTAAGCCAACGCTTAGACCACTGCGACACCAAAGTGGCTTAAGGCCTTTGGATTACCCTGCATCTGAAAAATTAACTGGAGATTCCCACTGTATTTGCCATGTGGAAAAACTTTATTCACTGGAAACTGAAATGAGAATATATAAGTTCTCAAGCATGACGATGATGACGATAATAACAAATAAAGGTAACTTGATCATGCTAGTTACGTTACATGAAAAAAACTTTTACAAGAAAGCTCCCAACTTATGAACTCTCTTGTAAAAGTTTTTTTCATGTAACGTAACTAGCGTGATCAAGTTACCTTTATTTGTGATAAGTTCTCAAGTATACTGATTGACACTGAGGTTGTCCCACCCAGAAGAAGTTAGCTTAACGACAATCAAATTGGTAGATGTGTGCAGGAAGGTCGTATAAACAAATCATTCGAGTACATAACCAATCGTGCGAGACATTAAAGAGCAAAAATGGGCTGCCAAAGCCATGTCATGTCCAGTGCTTCAAGTTGTACAAAACAAAGCAACATGCTGTTGAGTGCTGCTACAGCATATCCAAGGACTGAACAGTCCACATAGACTTCATAACCAATTCTGTCATGTTGGTGAGAACTGAGACTGTACGTAGGTGGAGGAGTAAGACTTCTGCCAACTAGCTTATCTCCATGAAACTACAGCATCCAGCAGAACAGTTTTATGGGAGTATATTCCACTTGAAACTACTTATGACTCCAGGCAGACCTAATATTATCGATGAAAAATGTATTATTCTTCATGAGCTTCTGTTTCACACTTTTTAAGGTCTTGATCGAGGGAGATAGCATACCATTCATTGACTATATTATCATGCAATTTATTGATGAAAATAAAAAACGTTGACTCACCATTTATTAAGTTGAAATTTTTGCTTGTTACAACTCAGGTAAAATACTGCAGATATATATTATAACTTCATATGAACAAGTGGAAAAATGTCTAAATAAGAATGAAGTAAACAAACAAAAAAAAAAATATGTAGAATGGAGTAAGACCAAAACAAAATACAGAAGGATTGAAAATTTTTCCAAAATTGTCAAAACCATGAAGCTTAACACCAATACACAAATTCTCTTCTCCTGAGCCACTCCCAAATGCATTTCAACAGCATATGCCACAGCCTACACAGCTGAAACGCATATATATCTGCAGTATTTTACCTGAGTTATAGCAAGCAAGAATTTCAACTTAAAAAATAATGAGTCAACTTTCTTTATTTTCATCAATAAATTGCATGATAATATAGTTCAACAGCAATGACATTAAATTAAAACATGTGAAACAGAAGCCCATAAAGAATAATATATTTTTATCAATAATATTAGTATTGCCACACAGTGCAGCTGCAGGCCTCATTCATAAGTGACTGACCTATATCTAAAACTGGCCAGACAAACCGAGAGAGAGATAAACCATCAATCTAGGTATAATGTTAATCTATACAGTAAGAAGATTATCCTGCTGGAAAGCTTACTGCAAAAGTAATCTTTTTCAGGAGTACCAAAAAAATTATTCTACTGTATTACATTCAGACATGCAATAGAAATTACATTATCACACCAAAATTTACATCACTGAAGTCAACAGTATACATAAAAAAAAAAAAAAAAAAAAGATAAGCCAGAACAGAGACTTTCAAATTTCAATATACAGCAAGAGACTGACAATTTCGCATTGATTTTTTAAGATAATACAGGGTGCCCATAAAGTCTTTCCCACATTACAAAAATTAATATAAAAAAATGTATTACAGGTACAAGAAAAGGATTGCATGACAATTATGGTGCACACGTAAAGTTTTTTTTTTTCCAGTGTCAGTACACCTCCACATGGGTGCCATTTGTGGCCCAGAGAACATCCAAGAGATATTAGATTTCACGCCATGTTTTGTTTAACATCTCAACAGACACAGAATCAATGACGTCAGTCATTCTGTACTTCAACGTCTCGACATCTGGAACACTGCTAGAGTAAACTTGGTCTTGCCCCCTAGAAAACCAACCTCAACATCCTCGTCGTGGGGTGGTGGAAACAGGTGGATAAGGTGCTGTGATTCACAGTAGCTCCTCTTTTTGGAGTGTCCGAAACATGCTGGCTAACTGAGGCTATGGTCTACCTAAGCCAAGGTGTGAGGTATCATGCTGAGGGCTGAATGGTACTGAGGTAGTAAAATATCAGTATCATTAACGATCCCTTCGGGGCACCAGGCGAAACACTGTCGTAATTAGCCTTCCACCCGGGTAGGAGGATTACCGGGTGGTGACCTTTTATTTTCCTCCAGTTTCCTGGGACCAAATATGGAAACTTTTTTGGATACAACAAATCCTGGGTCCAACCTAAAAAAGCAGCATCTTCCCAGCCAAGGCCGGAATCTGTTGATCCTGAGGTGAGGCCCAGCTGCTGTGGGAACACCTCTCAGGCTAAGGCGGGGGAAGTTGTTTTGCAAAGGCAAACTAGACATCTGGAGGCAGCAGATAATACCGGGTTGCCAACAGAGTCTCTGGTTGCTAGTGAGGCTGGTAACAGCAAGGAAGGGTTGCGACTTAGCAAGACTGCTAAGCGCAACATCAGGAGGAAGTTAGCAAGGCAGATGAAGGGTCAAACTGACAAGGAATTGAGTTCAGTGAGACCCACATCTGTAGATACTTCTCCACCGGTGGTGGACAAGAAAGACAAGAGGCAGGGATCTGTTCTCTCTACCCCTTCTCCAGATGTGAGGAAGCCGACCAAAAGGAGTAGGGACGAGTCTCGTCCCAGCACTTATGGTGAGGCTGTCTCCACTGTTAGGATGGCCATCGTGAAGGAAAACTTTCAGAACGAGTGACTTGATGACAGCGAGGTTGGGACTATTCAGGAGGAGCTTTTGAGGCGGGTGGATAGCTTTCAAGTAGGAGAGCCTCTACCGCACATCAAGAGCTTTTCCCTGAACTCTGGAGCTCTTGTTTACCTTTGTGAGAACGAGGTAACAGGGCAATGGCTAACATCAGCCTTTGAAAAAAATGATAAGGTTTTGAGGGGCACTGGGCTCAAGGTGATGAGGGCCAGTGATCTTCCAAAACCAATCAAGGTTGCCTTTAGGACAAGGGATATTTGGACCAAGGATCCAAACGTCCTCTGCAGGAGGTTGTGTGCCTACAACAGCAGTTTGTATACAAACCACAGGAGGGTGTTGGATCGGGTGCAAGATCCTAAGGCCGTCAGGTGGATTTTCCAGGTAGACAGGGAATCGGCTAAAGCCATTGCTGAAGCCAGGTTCACTGCCTACACTGGGGTCGATGAGGGTCAATTTAAAGTACTACATGACCCTCAGGGCCCTAGCACTACAAAGGAGGACACAGAATTGGAAGAGCCTCATTCTGCAGTTGTGGAGCCAGAAACAACTGCATTGTCTTCCCCTGGCCATGGTCTAGAAGCAGGGAAGGACTCAGGTCCAGTTGTAGGTGGGGGGAAGACTGAGAAGGTGGATGTGATCGGCCCGGGTGGTGTCCATGAAGGTGTAGAGCTGGCTTCCAGCACCCACCAGGTGGATTCTGACCCGGCTGATCTTTCTACCACTTAGTCTCCAAGCCTATCTCACAATGGAGAACTGCATGAAATGTATCCAGATCAATCTTCACCATAGTCGGTCTGCATCTGCTGCTTTGTGCTGCAGATTGGCTGCGGAGGATGTTGATCTGGCTTTCATTCAAGAGCCATGGATACATAATGGGAAGATCCTGGGCTTACAAGGAGCAGGCTTTACCATCTTCTATAATACATCAAGTAGGAGACCAAAGACCTGTATACTGGTGAGCAAAAGATATCATGCTATGCCACTTCCAGAGTTTACCACAGGTGACACAACCGCGATTAAACTTTTTATGTCATCTGATAGTGGCAGAGAACAGCTGTTTGCCGTCTCTCTGCATACTTACCATTTGATGAACCTGAACCACCTTTTTCTCAGGAGGTAAGAGACATTGTCCACTTCTGTGAATCAGGTGGAAGACGCCTCATCATCTGCTGTGATGCCAATGCTCACCATATCATGTGAAGGAGCAGCGACTGCAACAGACGATGGGACAACCTTTTGGAATATTTGGTAAGTACTAAACTTTATATTCTTAATCGAGGCAATGAGCCCACTTTTATTGTTTCTAATAGAAGTGAAGTCATTGACCTCACCGTCTGCAGTGCTAACATGTTTGACCGCATTATTAAATGGCATGTATCTAGTGAACCTTCATTGTCTGATCATAGATATATTTGCTTTTCAGTTGCCGATGTAAGACAACAGCTGGTGTAAGTCAGAAATCCCAGAAGGACCAATTGGGTTGGCTTCAGGGAAGATCTGGCCGCACATATTGGAGGCATGGAATTTAACATGCGCTCTGTGTTAGATCTCGAGTTAGCCGTTGACCACTTGCAACAGTCTATTCTCGAATCTTACCACCAAAACTGTCATGCCAAGACTGCTAGCTTACCAAGGCAAGTTCCTTGGTGGAATAAACAGCTTAGCAGTCTTAGAGGCAAAACTAGAAGGCTTTTTAATAAAGCCAAACGTACTGGTAAGTGGACAGTATATAAGACTACCCTCACACAGTACAACAAAGAAATTAGAGAGGCAAAAAGAGCCTCTTGGAGAGATTTCTGTGGAAGTATTTCAGATACTCCCAGTACTGCCAGATTTATGAAAATCATGGCTAAGGACAATGCAAATTGCCTGAACACCATCAAATTGGTTGATGGGAGCTTCACAAAAACTGGTAAAGAAACACTAACAGAAATGCTAGGTGTACACTTTCCAGATTCAAGTATAATTGACCCCACTGGCGTACGCACAGCTGGCCTTGAGCACCGACGTGCAAAAAAGGACTGGAGGGTTACCAGGGAGGTGGTCAATTATTTTAGGATTAAGTGGTCCATTAGTTCTTTTGAACCATTTAAATCACTTGACTGTGATGGAATTGTTCCCATCTTGGTGCAGCAAGGACTGGAGATAATTACTCCACTCTTGTGCAAAATTTATCGGGCCTGTCTTGCTCTTGGTTATATACCAAGTGCTTGGAGACAGGCTAAGGTAATATTTATTCCCAAGCCAGGTAAGTCAAATTACCAGGAGGCAAAGGCCTTTAAGACCTATTAGTCTAATATCTTTCTTTCTCAAGGCTCTTGAGAGGATGGTGGATAGGCATATTAGAGGTGGTTTTACTTCCTAAACCCCTCTCAAAATTTCAGTTTGCCTATCAACAAGGCAAATCAACAGAAGCAGCTCTCCATGGCATTGTTTGTTGCCCGGAGAAGAAGGGACTAGAATTTAAGGAGGTGGCATTAGCCACTTTTCTTGATATTGAAGGTGCCTTTGACAGGGTCTCTACGGAGACCATTATAGGAGCTGTGGAAAGACATGGTGTTAATAGAACCTGTTGTCAATGGATTAAGGCCATGCTCACAAGCAAAACGGTCGTGGCCTCTCTACTCGGGTAGACTCTGTTGGTCTCCACCTGCCGGGGCTGCCCTCAGGGAGGAGTTAGTTCTCCCCTGTTGTGGTGCCTGAACTGCTAGGGATCCTGGAGGGGTCTGGTTGCGACTGTTTTGGCTATGCAGATGATGTGACCATAATTGTCAAGGGAAAATTCCCTAAAACAGTCTCGAGCGTAATGCAAAGAACACTGGGACTTGTTGAGGATTGGTGCAGGAAGGTTGGTCTATCAGTAAACCCTGACAAAATCACCCTTGTGCCTTTCACTAGAAAGAGGAATCTTTGAGACCTTGCAGATATTGCTCTCTTTGGGAAAACAGTTCCTCTCAATACACAGGTTAAGTACCTGGGAGTCATTTTGGATGGAGACTTAACCTGGAAACAGCACCTAGATTACTGTATTGCCAAAGCCAAGAAAGTGTTCTGGTCATGTAGGGGTGCTATTGGAAAATCCTAGGGTCTCAACCAGAGGATCTTGCACTGGATATATACTATGGTCACTTATGGCTCAACGGTGTGGTGGCACAAAGTTAACCTCTGCACGGTGCAGGCTGAACTTAACAAGTTACAAAGGCTGGCTTGCATAGGTATATCAGGAGCAATGAGAACTACTCCAACAGCTGCACTGGAGTTGCTTTTTGATATTTTGCCACTTCACCTTCATATTGAGGGTGAGGCCATTATGGGGACATATAGATTATGCTGCAATGGCATGGGGAGACCCTCGTTGTGGGTTGGCAGCCATACCAACCCTATTCAGGAGTATTTTAGTAAGGAGCCCATCTTTCAAATGGGAACCAACAACATGCTAGTAAAATATCATTTTGATAAAGCATTCAGTGTGAACTTTCCCAGTCGCAGTAAATGGGAAACGTCCTTTGTCCCTGGGTGCAGCGGTGAAACTGTTTGGTTACTGATGGCTTCAGGACAAACATAGGAGTTGGAGCAGGGGAATATTGCCTATCCAGAGGTTATGGTTCATGCCAAAGCCTTGGAAGGCATGCTGCCGTGTTTCAAGCTGAGGTGTATGCTATTCTACCATGCGCCTCAGAATGTCTGATCAAAGGGCATCACAATGTGCGTATCCAGATTTGTTCGGACAGCCAGGCAGCTTTACTGGCACTTTGTCAGTGCCGCATTTCATCAAAAATTGTTTGGAACTGCCTCCAGACCCTAACTGAACTGGTAAACCGGAACAAAGTGCAACTGTTCTGGGTTCCAGGGCATAGGGGTTTTGAAGGTAATGAGAAAGCTGACCTTCTTGCTAAAGAGGGGGCAGAGCAGGCTTTTTATGGTCCAGAGCCTGCATTAGGCCTCACCTCTGGTGTGGCCAGAGGACTAACTAAAAGGCTGCTGAGGACTAAGCAGCTTGACCTCTGGCATGATACCAGGGGTCAGAGGCAGGCAAAGGAACTTAATCAAGGACCCTTGCCTCACAGGGCTAAGGTACTCCTTAAACTGCCAAAAAAGGATATTGGACTAATTGTTAGTCTACTTACAGGACACTGCCGTCTTAACAGGTACCTTAATTTGATTGGGGTGAAAGAGGATCCACTTTGTAGAGGATGCCATCCGGAAGAGGAGACTTCCTTGCATTTTCTTTGCGACTGTGACTTTTGCAGCACTCAGGCTTGAACACTTTGGTACTCACAACTTGAGACCAAGTAATCTCTCTTTAGTACCAGTCAAGAGCATTCTTGCTTTTGCTCGTGCATCTGGTCTCTTTCGAGATTAGGGCTGGGGATGCACAATAGACCTTAGGCCACGGTGCTGGGTCATGTACCCCCCCCCCCTTTGGTACAAGTAACAAGTAAACTTGGTCTTTCACATAACCCCACAGGAAAAAAGTCTAGAGGGGTTATATAGGGCAATCAAGGTGGGTATGTCATGGGGCCATCATGGCCAATCTATCTATCCGGAATTATGGCATTCAGGAACTCGCGAATCATTATTGACTAATGTGGTGGGGCACCATCTTATTGGAAAATAACTGAAGGTTGGAGGGCATGCAACTGATCATCTGTACTCTTTTCTACAATGACGTTGCACAGCGACAGCCGATTTGGTTTCATGGAACCACAACACACACACACGCCGCATTTTCTTGCATGGAAGCCATTATCGATAAAATGCTCTTCTTATTCAGCAGCAGAGCTCACCTAAAGAACAGAGAAAAAACTTTGAGTGCTGCTATATTATGTTGCCAACCATTTTATTTTAACTTATATAGATTTTTTTATAATAATTTTTGTAATGTGGGAAAGACTTTATGGAGACCCTATAGTTTAATATATATCATATATAACATGACCTGTTGGTGCCCAACATCATACTGATTCACTTTGGATTTCCCTAACACAATAGAAGGGTTTTACAAAAATATCGTAATTCACTCTCTCTTCAAAACACTCATTTTCCGCCAAACCTTAGAAAAAATATTATTAACAATAAGGGTAGAACATTCCCTGTGAAAAAGAGAATTATCTGTGCATCATTAAATGAGTTTTGCAATAACACATCTGAGAGCATCAACACTGTCAACAGAATAGAACTTTTCTTGAAGGTGCTGTCATTGTGTGTGATTTTATTTTCAGATAGGCTGCCTTGTTGGGCCTCACTGTGTGATTTTGTTTTGGTGAAGGAGCATCTTTCCATGCCATAAGCACATAATTTGAAATTCACATTGATGCAACTAAAATCTCTAAAGCCTTCAATGCTTACAAATAAATAACAAAACACAGAAGGGGGGAGGGACTAATAGAATTACTGACAGAGGGTTAGGATCACAGTTTGTTTTTGTGTGTACCAATTATTTGGATTTTTCATATCAGTTTTATTTTCCAGAAAATGAGAAGCATTAACACTGACAATTTCTCAATGTGGGATCTCACTTAAAATGTTAGGTTACTATAAAGAATTTATAATAAGAGACATTGACTACAAAGTAAGAAAAAATGGAATTCATATGCTAAATGCTAAAAGCATTACACACACAGGAGTCAGAGCTATTACATTTACCAATCATGCACAGAATATAAGAGGCATAAAAATTGAAAATGTAGTATTGAAACTAACTAAGAGTGATTCAGCAGAAAAGATTGCTCAAACTACAAAGCAGACCACATTTTCTACATCAGTGCATAATAAAAATGACAACAGTATAAAAGCAATTCTCAGAAGCAAAATTTAAAAGCATCTTCACATTACACTCACCGAAAATATATTTGAGAAACCAGTTTTATCAACTGTCATAATTTTTTTTAAATACAATATTAGTGAGATAAAAAAAGTATCCATACATCAAGATTCATGCAGAATATAAGCAAGTTTCTTGCATGTTGCAAATGGATCACGGACATACAGCTGCACAAACTGCACAAAGCAGATTTTTCATTGTTAAAATACAACAGAAGTTTAAACTTACTGTAAACACTGCTCATAAAAGTGTGAACTCTTTGTTGTTCAGAAAGCAAGAAAATCACATAAACTGAAAAGGCATGCATTAATCCACTGAAACACTCCACATGGATTTCAAACTTCGTTTTTTTAAGTAGAAAGGTACCCCTGAACATTGGAGGCATAAACATAGTTCCAACATGAATGATACTTTATAGAGTAGTTAACACAGAGACAATTTTCAATAAATATTTTCTGTAAATGGAGTACTCGTGCAGGTAGCCACTATCCATCGAGTCATACATAAGGAAGCTGAAGTAAGCCTTGTCTGAATCTTCTAGGACAGTGCTCGCAAAAATAATGTTGACCTCCAAAAATGTAGTGTTAAGTATCACCTTTATTGTAGAGCGTGGGTAAGTTCATGCAATGGAGTCTTGCAATATAGACATTCTTATCACTGCAGCACACTGTGCTCATCATTATACTAGGCAGCAACTCAGTCTTCCTTTCCACTAAATTCTTATGATACTTCTGATCCCAGAAAGAAATTCTAAGGAAGGAAGAAAAATCACTATCCTTATCACATCATGTGTATTACAATAAACTATTTAGAATTTACCAAAATAACATGTGATTAAAATTGAGATTTCAAAGTACAGTGAAACCTCTGAAGTGAAAATCTTTAATAAGTTACCTTTAAACAGAAATTCTTTTCTTGGGTACTGCATACGATACCATGTAGATATTTTCTGTAGAGTGACTGCTTAGTTCTTAAGGATGGAAGTCATCAGCAACCTTTCTGTTCATCTACTGAACTGCAATGTCACATGCAGGACTAAAAACCTCATAACCAGTTTAAACAGGCTTCCACTGTTAATAGTTAGTCTGTTTTGTTTCATAAAAATAAGTTCATACAAAACATTCCCACACAATGCTCAAAAGTAGGTTGTTCTTTTTTATTATTCAGCTGTCAGTTTGTCAATAACTTTGACAGCAGAGATGCAAGTTTTCCCATTTGCACCCAAGCCTACCATCATCAAATGAAAGTTGCTGATCATTACATTTAAGATTTTTCAAGTATCAGAATGATGTCATCATAACGGTATGACATCTTGATTTAAAATCAAATACATTCAGGTAGTCCTACAAAATGTAAATAATGAGGGCAGAGAAAAGAGTTGTCCAGAGGTCAAGGTGCCTAGGGTTATAGGCTAGGGCTTTGACTTCTTGAACTGCAAAGTCAGAGTTTCAATCCCAGGGCAAGGCATGATTTTTTCTTTTTTTTTTTTTTTTTTTTTTGTCTAACAACTACCATAAGCAATTCTTAGGGATATAAGCAGTCACTATTCGTAATTTAAGTCTGCTAGTTCCAGGAAAGGGAGACAGCCAACACCACCCATGCCTTATCCAGGATTCATATCCAGGAAAAATGGTCAATAGCCAGCACTTCAGACAACTAAGTGACAAAGCATGAAAGTATTTGTGCTTTCAATTCTGGCTCTCTTTATTTCCTGGAACTAGGGGCCTATCAATTAAGGATGGAAAGGTCCACATCATCTTAAATACTCATTGAAGTCAAACCCTGAGACTGAAACAACAAAGTAGAGTAACAAGAATTTAGTGAACAAATCTTAAAAGTATTGCACAAATTAACATTTAATTTCCACATCATAAAGCACTATAAACACTTACTTTTGGTGTTAAAATGCCATTGAATTCCAATGTAGAAAACTTCTTAGAAAAGTTGAAAATTAAATTGTCTTGGAGTGCAAACAAGTTGCATCTCCCAATTTCTGTCTCAGTATGATATATAATCCTTACTCTACTGCAACACTAAAGTGTGTAAACCAAAATTATCAGCCAGAATACACTAATGAAGGCTCTGTAGGAAATTGCCATACTGCTCAGAAAGAAGTCCAGCAGATAGTTGCCAGTTTAAACAGAAAACTGCTATATAATTATTAACACAGCAATCAGGTATCACTGAATTGCCAGTATTTCACTGTTTCTCACGTAATGAATGACATCAGAAAACTTGAGAATTATATTGCCCTGCAGCGGGAATTGAACCCTGCATCTCCCAATTTCCGTTCCACTGATTTAATCCTTACTCTACTACAACACTAAAGTAAGTAAACCAAAATTATCAGCCATAATGCAGCAATGAAGGCTCTGAAGGATACCATACTGCTTAGAAAGTAGTTCAACAGATAGCTTCCAGTTACATTGGAAATCGGGAGATGTGGGTTCAATTCCTGCTCCAGGGTGATGTAATTTTCAACTTTTCTGATATGATTAATTACATGAGAAACAGTAAAATACTGGCAATTCTGAGATAACTGATTGCTGTGTTAATAATAGTGACATATTTTCCACATATTATGAGAAGGATATTTCTTCCACACAATTTACTACCTGCTATAGAAATTAAAATTTAACATTTTATTTCCAAAAGCATTAATTTTTTTAACAGAAATGCTATCAGCAATTGTCATTACATTACCCACTTGGAGAACATAAAAAAAAATGTGCAAGTCAGACGAAACCTTACAATTTCTAAGTATGACCTCCCAAGATACAGAAAATAAGTAGGAGTCTTACAAGCACACTGAATGACCGTTTAATTTGACATGTTTAATATACTTGCAAATGGATTGTTTCATGGCAATGCAATGCATATGAGAAACTTGGAGATACCAGTTTGGCTTCCAATCTAAGAGAATGCAAATTTATGCTTCCTGAGAAATTTTCCATAAGGATAACAGCATTTCTATGAATAAAACTAATTATATTTAGAGTGCAATGCTGTTATAATTTTTTGCTTGAGCATAAGCTCACAGGTTTCCTTCTATTAATCAGCTTTAAGTGAAACAATAAACACAGTTAAAAATTTTGCAATAAACTAAATCTGACTGAAGTAACTTCAAAAGACCATATTTACAGATATGAACAGAAAAACAGAAACACCTGCATCTGCATTTTTTTTATACTCAATGAAAAACAAATGAGGCTAAGAAATGTGTTGTTTACAAGTTGTGCCAGAACTTTTCTCAATAATTCTAAAGTAAAATATGCAAAAGAAGGGTGTGCAGTAAGATAGTACTCATAATGTGAAGATTGCAAGTTTCAAAAGAAAGGGGCATACTAATCAGGACTTGATTGAAAGCATAGTCTATCTAACTAACCACAGAACTCATTGGCCTTAATGAAAGCTGTGGTTCTTCTTTAGTAGGTCAGACTATACATTGGTCAGCAGAGCAGCACAAATCACCTACACTTATTGACGAACAATGCTGAGAGTTACGATATTTGGTAAAGCAATATCAGCGAAATGCAAATATGGAAGGAAGAAGATGCAATCAAAACTGGAGGCAAGAGCCATAGTGCAGATGGCAAGACAGAGCTAACAAGCAACAGCAGACCAACTATGAAGTCAATTCAATGCAGGATGTAAGCAGTTTATTTCTACAAAAACAGTGTACCAAGACCACTTAGTAGTTCTAATTCTGACTATTATATAGCTCTAATTATTGTACTATTCTCTTTTACGTGCGATATTTCAAAGTAACTTGTACAAAAATCTAGCGGATAATGCTTACCTTGGCATTCCTTTCTAGCGACGGGAACATTTCACGCACGTGTTTTCTGGTCTTTGTTGATGTTATTGTCCTAAAGTCCGTTGTATGCGATGACTGGCTTTACTTCTCACACTTTTCACTGGGTATACTCATTGGATCTTTGCCTTAGGATTCAAACATCAATTTTTACCGTTCTTTATCCTCAAAATTTTCGCCCATACTCTGGGCATCTTCAGGAGCGTGGCGACTTTACCACCGATGTTCGTGGTTAACTTCGCGCTAATGGAGTCCGATACTCCTTGTTGCCATTCATCGGAAAAACTTTCCTGGATATATTTCGTTATCAAGCCCGGCTGGTGCCATCTATGTTTCGTTAAGAACACTTTTTTTTTTTTTTTTTTTTTTAATCGAGAGCGCTAACTTTTAGTGAAAAGGCAGTGCTACAACGTGGGAAAAATACGCATTTCCACCTAAAACCCCAAGAACAGAAGAGTACATTCCTATCTTAGAAGATATTGTGCAGCGAGTGCATCCAGAACATGCTACCGATCTAAGGTTTAAGCTATTCAGAATCATGCTTAAAGAGTATAACGCTAAGCACAAAAAAAAAAAACTGTAAGATTAATAAATTAAAGTATGACAGAAAACAACTAGTAAATCTTTACAAAGACCCCACGATCAAATTCTGCGAAGCGGACAAAACAGGGCAAATTGTAATTATGGACACTTTGGAATATAATGATAAAATGCGGACGGCCATCTCAGAGCTACAGTGCGATAGCATCAACAAAGATCCCACCGACAAACAACTTACCTTCTTGGCTAATATAAGGAACCACAGCACGTTACCAACAGAAATAAAAATGCAAACCCTCCAATGGGAGCAGGGATGCCAAAAATATTCTCGAAAATTAAAACTCATAAAGAAAACACACCTTTAAGACTGATTCTATCGGAAAAAAAACTCACCACTCATCAACCTAGAAAAAAAAATATACAACTATCTATCCCCAATATTCATGAGGAATCAATATACATTAAAGAATAGCTATGAGTTTATAGAAAAAATCAAATTAATTAATCAAGACCTAGAGCAAATAACTATGGCCTCCATGGATGTTAAGGCGTTATACCCAAACACTCCTGTCGAGCTAGCCATCGAATTGATTATGCAACAACTAAGCATCAACAAAGAACTAAACTTGTCACAACTGAAAGAGCTAAAGAATACCTTATATTTCATCAAGGAAAACAACATCTTCCATTTTGAAGGAAATTTATTTAAACAAACGCAAGGTGGCCCTATGGGATCCTCATTATCGGCATTATACGCAGAAGTGATTATGGCATACCTCGAAAAAGAAATTATTCAAAATTTACCTGAAAAACCAATACTTTATGCTCGATATGTAGACGACATTATTATAATGTCTAAACTTAACAAAGCCGAGCTACAAGATCTAGCACAGCAGTTTAGCAAAATCTGTAACACCATAGAGCTAACTATTGAGTTTGAAGAGGATAATTGCCTATCCTTCCTGGACATTCAACTAAAGAAAAACAAAAATAGTTTTGAATACTCTGTGTTCAGAAAAGCAACTTACATACCTGTACTGATACCATACTCGTCGCACCATCCAGTGTTACATAAAAAAAACAGCATAGTAAACTTGATACGGCGAGCGTACACACACACATCTAACAACAGGCTAAAAAATCAAGAGCTAGAGTTTATCTCGAAAATATCACAAGAGTATGGGTACCTGAGCAAGCTTATTAATAAATGGATACATGAGAGTAAAAAGCATATGACTCAGAGTAAAGAAGGCCAAGAAGTGCACAACCAAGGGAAGATGAGAAATAAAAAATTGAAATACATTGGAGCTTTCCCATACCTGGAAGGAGTGAGTAAAGAAATCAATAGGTACTGTGACTTACAACTAGGAAGCTCAGTGCACACCGTGAAAAGTATGACTGTCAACAACAAAACAGAGGAAATGCTAGAAGAATCAGGAACCTACGAAATTCCAATAGCACACATACCCCCAATATCGTACATTGGAAGTACGAAAAACAGATTAAAAAAAGACTTAAACAACACATATCTAACTGGCAAAAAAAAAAGAAGCCAAAACTGCTTTAGTGCAATTCTGCTTGGAAAACCGGACATTCCCAAAGTTCGATGAAATTAAAATGCTAAAAAAGAATAAAAAATCAGAAAGGCAAATGAGGAGGGAAGAAGCAATATTAATCTATAAAAATAAAGCAAGGGTATGTAACCAGAACAACTCTAGCACATTATCGAGCCTGTGGAAGGAACTAATAAGACAAGAAAAACAACAACAAAAGAAAAACAGGCAAAAAAAGACAAGAAAACCAGGATAGGAGAAGAAAATTTAAAAAAAAAAAATACGGGAAAAAAAAGTGTTCTTAACGAAACATAGATGGCACCAGCCGGGCTTGATAACGAAATATATCCAGGAAAGTTTTCCCGACGAATGGCAACAAGGAGTATCGGACTCCATTAGCGCGAAGTTAACCACGAACATCGGTGGTAAAGTCGCCACGCTCCTGAAGATGCCCAGAGTATGGGCGAAAATTTCGAGTATAAAGAAAGGTAAAAATTGATGTTTGAATCCTAAGGCAAAGATCCAATGAGTATACCCAGCGAAAAGTGTGAGAAGTAAAGCCAGTCATCGCATACAACGGACTTTAGGACAATAACATCAACAAAGACCAGAAAACACGTGCGTGAAATGTTCCCGTCGCTAGAAAGGAATGCCAAGGTAAGCATTATCCGCTAGATTTTTGTACAAGTTACAGTGTACCAAGAGTTACACAAAACAGGATGTGGTGCATATTTTGCTGCTACCAGCTCCTGCAAACCATGGACCATCTATCAGTTGCAGCAAAGTAAATCTGCTTCCACTATATTTGTCTTGTCTAGCTGAATACACATGTTCTGACAACATGTAAGTGTACTCTCTTAACTGCTAACTTGTCAAAGTAAAGATTTCCAATGACTTCATCATAGTGTAGGGTTCTACACATGCTGGCCACTGAATTAGATACTTTTCTTCAATACCTGGTTAGACCTCCTTTAGCTCGAATTACGACACGCATGCAGTTTGGCATAGATTCTACAAGGTGTTGGAGTGCATCTATGTCTACAGCATACCAGACAGTCCTTTAATTGCCTTAGATTTGATGGAAGAGGGTTTTGTTCCTAGACCTGTTTTTCCAGAATGTCCCATACATTCTCAATGGGTTCAGATCTGAGATTTGTGGCAGCCAAAGAAGATGGTGAAAGTCACTGTCATGCTTGCTGAACACATATTGCATGATGGACGGTAGCATCATGCTGGATAAAAAGTCAACATTGCAGGATGGACTTGATCGGCAACAATGTTCTATTCAGATAACCCTTGGACGGCACCTGACCTTCCAGCAAAATCAGGGGACCTGCTCCCTACCAACAGAACATGCCCCACACCATGACACCACCTCCAGAACCTTGAGTTGTGTTTACGAGGCAAGCTGGGCCCACTGCTTCATGGGGCTCCTGCCAAACTCTGTCCCTATCGTTGGTACAGAACAAGGTGTACTGCGACTCATCAGACCCCGTGACTTTCCCCCAGTGTTCATCATGGTGTTCCTGAAACCACTGTAAACAAAATTTTCAGTTCTTCACATAAATCAGTGGTTTCCATATAGGCATGCGACTCCAATATCGATCCTCTTCTATTCTCTGTGCATAGTTCGCAGAGATATGGGTCGGGAACAGCCTTCATTTAATACTTCTGTCAATTGCTGCACACAGGAAGTCCTGTTTCTCCATACAAGCTTTCTCAGATGACAGTGATCTTGTTTCTGAAAGATTGTCATTATGCCACAGTTGCACCGCTTGAATGATTAATGTGGGTTATTTTTCCACTGATTAAAGACCCGGGATATCCCACCTTTTGAGAAGCTGGTCAGCTCTGCTATTTTCAAAATAGTCACTTCAGCCAGACGGACACTCACAATAAGATATTTATCAAACTCTGAAAGATCCTTAGTTTTTCACATTGTGAACAACACTACTGACAAGCAGCACTCTTAAATAGTTGCCTGGATCACATGGTGATGCACATGTCCATATATTTTGCATATACACTATATTGACAAAAGTCACCGGACACCCCTTCAAAAGCAAACGAACAGATCCACTGTGTTGTTTAGATGCGCAGTACAGCTGCAAGCGGTATAAAAACAAGCTTGCAGCTGACCGCAATCATATCGCACTGTGAAATTGAGTTGAAATGTCGCGGCGGGAGAGAATTGACTTTGAGAAAGGAAAGATTGTTGGGTGTTATATTAGTGGGTTGCCCATAAGAGAAACTGAGTGGCGTTTAAACATATCCAAGTCAACTGTTTTGGATGTACTGAATAAGTGGAAGACATGGTGTGCCTGAAGTAGCAAAATGTACCAGCAGACCAAAGAAAATCAGTGATAAAAGACATTGAAGCCTCATGAGAGTCGTTACAGCTAATCGACAGAGTACTTACTGCACAAGACCTCAGTGTACAGGTGAGTAAAAATGATTGGACCTCAGTGCGTGCACGTACCATTTGCAGAGAACTTCATTCCATGGGTTACCGTGGTCGTGCGGCTGCTCAGAAGTCGTTCATCTCCACTTGAATGCTACTCATCATTTAGCATGATGTAAAGAACATTTATCATGGACCATAGATCAATGGAAATAGATCCTATGGACTGATGAATCCAGATACACGATCCATCAGTCTGATGGCCGTGTGTGGGTACGGCGGCAGCAGGAAGAACGCTATTTCCCACAGTGTACTGTTCCTATGGTAAAGTTTGGAGCTAGCAGTGTATTCGTGTGGGGGTGTTTTTTGTGGTATGGTCCCAGCCCATTGGTTATCATGGATAAACTTGTTAACCAGCACGTCTGCCTCGATATTCTGGACAATTATGCCCTACTAACTCTGTTGCAATATTATGGAACCAAGCCTTGTTGGTACCAGCAGGATAATGTACCGAGCCATAAAGCAAGGACTGTTACGGCGTGGCTTGACGATAATTCCATATCGTGTGTGGACTGGACAGCACAGAGCCCTGATCTTAATCCCATAGAGCACCTATGGGATGGATTAGAGAGCCGCACAAGAAGTTCAGAACAAAGGCCTACTACTAAGCAACAGTTAGCAACAGCATTATGTACTGAATGGAAGCACATACCTATCGCTGTGTTCCAAAACCTTGTTGAAAGCATGTCTCGAAGGGTCAGTGCATGCATTAAGGCCAAAGGTGGACCGACAGCGTACTAATGTATGTCAATAAATCCTATGTTGTGTTTCTCTTCTTGATGTTCAGTGACTTTTGTCAATATAGTGTACGTTGCATGAGTGACGTTTATGTGCATCTACATAAAAGTTTCTAATTCAGTGGCCAGTGTGTGTATATTGCTAAAAATTGGGTCAATCATTCCTGTGGGAAGCAAGGTCACCAATGCAGCTTGTATGAATCTTCTGAGTGATCACAGGCTCCCCATAATGCAGCATTTCTTCTCAAGAGGTGATAGTGCCTTACAATATGGAAATGCCTCTAACCACAAGGCACATATGATTATCGTGTGTCTTCGGCAGCACAAAACCATTCTTAAACCTCTCCCTAACTCGCTTACTCATCAGACTTCAATCACAATGAGCCTGTCTGGGATTTTCGAGAAAAGCTTGTTTGCTAACATTTTCCACTATTCTTTCACCCCAGTTGAAATTGAGAGCTATTCTTGAGAGGGAAATTGTGTAAAATCCCCATATTCCACCACCAGAAACTTTTGCATTCTACGTCACTATATACTGTAGCTTTTATTATTAACATGGTAGGTAGTGGGGTCTATACTGTGTTCAAGAGATTCCTGTAGATAGAAAACTTCTCACCCCCAAATGTCTTAAAGCATAAATTTTTAAAAAGGACCTGAATTTTTTTTTTTTTTTTTTTTTTTTTTTTGGTATAGTGGCCATACATTTAAAATAGTTGGTACTGGTTCATGTGCTCACATGTCATTCAGTTAAATAGCTGTTCAAAAACATATATTCTGATTGTATGAGAAAACACGACAGTACATAATCTAATAAAACAGGATGTAATTTGAACTATTCTACAGACAGACAAAAGCTGTGGTTTTTCTTTCTTTATACTAATGTACTTAATGCTACTGCTACTTTGTGAGAAAATTTTGTTATAAAAACTACGAAGTTTCAGTTATGCTTACTTTTGTGCATTCCAAACGGATTTTTTCAGGTTGTCTACTGATTTCCAATGAACCAAATTCATGACTTTTTCATGACCTCTTCAGTAAATTCATGACCTCGACAATGCGGCACAACAACAACCATTTTCTTTGCACTTTGTTTATCTGGAGGAGATTTTAACTATTATTTTGCACATTACTGTTTTCTGATTGTAGCTGTTTTAGCAACAGATTTAGGAGAAACAAAGAAAAACACTATCATCATTGCATCAACATTACCAAACCAAAAGAAATTTCTAAGAATGGCTTTTACAAGTCCTTTAAGTAAGCAAGTGAAAAGGAATGTTTCACACTTTTACACACTTCTAGTCAATGATTTTATTGAAATAATCAGTCTAAAGTAAAACCATCTTTGGAATTATTGTTTTTGTGGGCAGACTATATGAAGAAGAGAGACAAGAAGATCCAGCATTAAAAATATGCACCCAATGAAACTCAATATAAAGAATAACTGTGTGCCAAAACAAAATACAGAATTCTATTATATTAAAATAAAGAAATAGAATTTCAGTTAATCATGTAAATGAAATCAACCTGACAAACTAAAACCATTTTGTTAATGCAATGATTTACAGAAATACTAAAAAAAGTTATGGTGTTAAGTGCATCTTAATATTTCAGATCAGACAAGATAGTACCATACATGAGACTTACTAACGAGCAAAAAAGCTGAACTTTTTAACCGGATGAAAAATCAAAATATGCGACGAGAAAGTGTGTATTTAACACAGCATGATGAGCAAGATGGAATTGTTCACTCTAATTTATTTACGTAGATTTTTAGAGCACACCACTGTTTTTTTTTTTTTTTTTTTCGTACTTGCTAGAACATCAGCTCAATTTTCATCTTGTGTTGCTTTCTTCTCAGCAAGTTACATGGCCATACTTGTCTTCTGTTGACTCTGCAGCTGAACTGCAACCTTTGCTCAATTTTCCTTTCTGCTGATATCATTCCCTTCCCATTTCTTCACCACTTTTCTTATTATTATCTATTTTCTTTTATTCACTCAGATGACAATAATTTAGCCATTATGCTGAAAGAACTTTCAGCCTGAGGACCATGAATGCATGATATCAAAGCTTTCACTACTTTAAATAAATGGTGTAACTTACAGAATATGAATACTTTCGAACACCATGCATCGATTCTAACAAATTTTCAAACTTCGTCACTTGTGTTTTGGGGCAATTTTCTCTCCCTATCAAGCTTAAGTGCAAACATTCATGGGGGAAAGTAACATTTAAAAACAACACTGGATAGTGAGAACATCACGGGATGAAAAAATATACGATTACAGGGAGAATTCTTCACTTCGGCCAACTTCCACTTTCGGTAATTTTTTCCTCCATTTTTAAGCTGAAATGCAGTATTATTGGAATAAAACCATATATAAGAAAAATACTGGGCAGAAGGAAAACCAAAGGAAAAAAAAATTAAGGGGTAAATCTTCGCTCTGCCTAACTTCCGTTTTCAAAAGTTTCGAAGGATAAAATTCCATCCTCAAATGGAAAACAAATCACCCTCCCACACTTGCCCCCCAAAAATTGCCGTTCAGTTGTGCATTAATCTTGAGAATACTGAAAATGGTAATGGCAGAATTTTTCGAATCTACAGAAGAAACTCGTGCCTGAGAAGAAAGACTATAAGGAAATCTTCGCGTTTTCCTTAACTTCTGTTTTCGGAAATCGTTGCTCACAATTTCATGATGAAACACAAACATTTATGCACTAAAATGATATTTAACAATACTGGACACTGGCAACATCGTAAGTGAAAAGAAATTACGATTACAGGAAAAATCACGGCATTTAACTTCCATTTTCACAAGTTTTGAAAAACGAGATACCGTTCGCTGACAGAAAACGGCCTCCCCCCATTTATCTTCAGTTCCGCATCGATCTCGAGAATAACCAAATGATGAAAAAAAGCGGAATTCCACGAATTCGCGGATGAATCTCATGTATGTAGTACTTATGAAAATACTATTTTATGACAGCTTAACATATTTTAATCCAAATGTAACATTTTTCTTTGTTCTTTCCGGTAATGAATAATCATGATGCTTGGAATGTATATAGCTAGTCATAAGTTTTATATAACGAGATCATATACAAATTTAATATACTTGGAAAGACAATTATGACAACTATACACATTCACAGTGTCAAGGAGAATCCCTAAATCAATAAAAAAAAATAAAATAAATAAAAATAAAATGTACATGTTTCATGAAATAAGACTTATTTTGATTGTTTTAAAAATATTAGGCAATTGTGTTTGACAAATGTGATTGGCACAAGGGCTTAAGAAAATGTTTCATCGCCAAAAGAGAAATTCAGATATCTTTGAAGTTACATCGAACGGTAACCAAACTAAGTGAAACAAAGATAATGTTCAAAAGTGAAATGACATTATATATTTAAATTCAGCTAAATTCAGGTGCTGACACAAACACAAACAAAAAAAAAAAAAAAAAAAAAAAAAAAAAAAAGAAAATTCATGACCACCCACTCAATTTCATTACTTTTTCAATACTTCCATGACCACCTGCTTAATTTCATGACTTTCATGAAATTAAATTGATAACATACACGATGGAGGGGGAAAAAACTTAACTTTTAACCGCACGGGTGAAAAATAAGAACATGCTGCGAAACAGGGTGACCATAACGCGGTGTGAGCAACACAAAATTGTTCACTGAAATCTATTACGTAAATATTAAGCTGGAGCACATCACTGTATTCAATATATACACTGGCGGAAAGTGAAAAAAGAACACCAAGAAGGAATTGGCGGACGATCATGAAATTTACATATGTTAATGGAGTCTAGTTTACGTAGGTGTGATGTTAATTTCGGGACCAACCGGTGAGCGCTTACGCCACAGCACGGCATAATATGCAAATTATCGTCGGTGGTATTTAAAGAGTACGGCGAAGACCCTGAAGAAGCTGCAATGCCTGGACATGGAAGACGTGCACGATTTCAGCAGTTATCGGACTTTGAGCAAGGTCGTCTAGTCGGACTCCACGAGGCCGGGTGGTCATAACGTCGTATTGCGGAGCGAATTGGACGGGAAGTATCGGTGGTGGTACGATGGTGGCGTAGATGGTCCGAGGAACATTCCCACACAAGAAGACGTGGAATCGGGACTCGTAGACGGACTGATGAGCGGACCGATCGACGCATAAAAAGAACGACGTTGTCAAGCGGAACATCCACTGCGACGCAAATCCGAGCTGCTGTTGCACCTGAGGTGACTGTGTGAACAATCCGCAACCGTCTACTGGATGCAGGACTACGTGCACGTGCCTTTGGCATGTGTACTTCCGACTCCAGCCCACTGTCAGGAACGGCTGCAGTGGTGTCGCCAACGTCTGCACTGGAAAATGCAATGGCGATCTGTCGTGTTCAGCGATGAAAGCAGATTTTGCTTGGGAGCCTCCGGTGGCCGTATGCGTGTTCGCAGACGCACAGGGGAGCGTCTCCACCCTTCTTGCATCTGCCAGTGACACACAGGGCCTACACCTGGTCTCCTGGTGTGGGGAGTGATCAGCTATCACTCCCGTACACAACTAGTGTTTGTACCGGGTACATTAAACAGCACCTCCTACATCAACAACATCATTCAGCCCATTGTTGTGCCATTTGTAAGGTTGGT
Organism: Macrothele yani; assembly: GCA_039090855.1. Lineage (NCBI taxonomy): Eukaryota > Metazoa > Arthropoda > Arachnida > Araneae > Macrothelidae > Macrothele > Macrothele yani. The sequence goes on from CM076990.1 coordinate 48,916,189, forward strand.
CCATCGTGGTGTTTTCCAGCAAGATAATGCATGCTCACACACGGCACGTGCAACGCAACATGCACTTCAGGGTGTGAGACAACTTCCATGGCCTGCACATTCACCGGATTTGTGCCCCATTAAGCACGTGTGGTATTTTATGGGACAACGACTTATCCGGTCTCCATGGCCAGCCACGACCATCCCCCGATTTGCGCGTCCAGGTTGAGGATGCTTGGAACTCAATACCCCAAACTTACATCCAACTTCTGTATGACAGACTCCATGCCAGAATTGCACAGTGTGACGCAGTTCATGGCGGTTCAACCTCGTACTAACCATGTTACATGGAAATGTTATTTTTCAGTTTACCAGCAAATACAGCTGTATTTTGCCATAATGTATTGATCACGTTATCCTCTGTATTCCATTATTACGCTGTATAAATTTCGTTGGTATCAGACGTCTCCTTCTTGGTGTTCTTTTTTCACTTTCCGCCAGTGTATATATATATATATAATTACATTTAACAGCAACACAGGATAAATGTAACTTTGCGGAGAAAAAAAAATTACGACTACCGCCGAAATCTATGCTCTGTCCGACTTCCATTTTAAAAAAGTTTTTCTCCATTTTGAAGCTGCAAAACAAATATTTACGGAATAAATTTATATTTAACAACACGACTGGGTAGAAGAAACATTGCAAGAAAAAAAGATTACGATTACAGGAGAAACCTTCACTCCGTCTAACTTCCGTTTCGAAAAGTTTTGAAAGAATTCTGCCCACTGACGGAAAACGACCCCACCACCAATCCCTCCCAAATTTCTGTTCAGATATGCATCGATCTGTAGAACTATCAAAATGTCGGTGGAAATGGTGGAATCCTTCGAATCCACTGAGGAATCTCATGCCTGAAGATCACAGGGAAATTTTCACACCAACTTCCGTTTTCGGAATTTTTCTTCCATTTTCAAGCTGAAATGCAAATATTTATGGAATAAAATTCTACTTAACAATAATACTGTGCAGAAGAAACATCGCGAGAAAAAGAAATCACAATTATGGGAAAAAATTTCACTCCGTTTAACTTCCGTTTTTGAAAGTTTTGGTAAAAGAAATACCATCCCAAGATCAACCCCCCCCCCCCCCCCCACACACACACACACACACACATTTCCTTCAAAATTTCTCTTCAGTTTTGCATCGATCTCGAGAATAACCCAAATGATGAAAAAAAAAAAAAAAAAAAAGAAAAGAAAACGGAATTTCGCGAATCTACGGACGAATCTGACACATGAGATAACTACTACCTAAAAACATATATATTATGAAAAATAAGAAAATTCACCTAATAGGAAACTTGAACTAGTAAAAGCTTGTGAATGCATGAAACAACCTGGTAAAGCATTTGGTGTATCCCATATCCAAGATATATTTTTAGTTTTTCTTCTAGAAACAGAATACTTTAATAAGTGCACATCTTTGCTGCATAATGAGCAGTTTGCACACCTGAACATGTTAAAAAATCAAAGGAACATTTTGGTCAGGCTTATATGTCTGTACAAAATACGATTTCTTCCTGCTTATTTTTTAAAAAAGCAAATATGGAAAATCAAATGCGTATGTAATGGAGAATCTTGGTCATTTACATCTACTAGATTGAAAATGTGTTTGCCGCCCCGGCGGTACAGTGGTCCAAGCACTCGCTGGCTTCTGACCATTTGTCTGAGATGGATCTGAGTTCGTATCCCGGTGAGGCATGGATGTCGCTTTTGTCTCACGGAACTGGCTCTCTTCCCTCTATGGAACCAGTAGCCCTAAATTAGGGACAGGCGACTGCTTATAGCCTATCGAGTTGTTCACTGTGGTCGTTAAATCCCCAAATAAACACACACAAAAAAAGAGTTTTCACATCAACCATCTTTTATAAACATACCAGACCTGCCAGCCTCTCAGAACCAAAAAACGTAACACTCAGATAGAAAAATCGTAACACGACGCATGCTGATAATTTTTTAAACCTATTTCAGCTACACAAATTCTTGACGATGAGAATGTACGGATTTTTTCCCTACATCAAAATTTTATTGAGAGACTAATTAATTCTAATCAGCAAACACTTTTATGTTATTAATTATTAGAAAAAAAATTACTATTACGAGATAAATCCTCACTCGGCCAAACTTCCGTTTTCGGAAATTTTGTGAGGCAGAAAACTTGCATCTTAAAAAGTCTGCAAGATGGTTTAATCGGGTTCCGTGGATGTCATTTTTGTCTGCAGGACCAAAATAAATCTGCGTGTGCATCCGCCGTCACCACAATTCTGATAAGAGGATTAGTAGAAAATGAATCTGCGATGTACGTCTGCTGTCGCCGCGATTCTTCTACGGGGTGGGTAAAAAATAAATCTGCAGTGTACATCGCCCGTTGCTGTGATTCTGCTACGGGGTTGAGTACAAAATAAATCTGTTGCTGTACGTCAGCCGTCGCCACGATTCTTCAACGGGGATGTGTACAAAATAAACCTGCGACGTACGTTGCCGTGATTCTTCTACGGAGTACAAATAAACCTGCAATGTATGTCGCCACGATTCTTCTACGAGGATGAGTACAAAATAAACCTGCGATGTATGTCGCCACGATTCTTCTACGGGGATGAGTACAAAATAAACCTGCGATGAATGTTGACGCGATTCTTCTACAGGGATGTGTACAAAATAAACCTGCGATATTCGTCGCCGCAATTCTTCAACGGGGATGAGTACAAAATAAACTTGCGATGTACGTCACCGCAATTCTTTTATGGGGATGAGTACAAAATAAAACTGCGGTGTACATCGCCCATCGCCACGATTCTGTTACGAGGATGAGAAAAAATGAGCCTGCGATGTACATCACCGGGATTTCTCTATGGGGATGAATACAAAATAAACTTGCGATGTACGTCACCGCAATTCTTTTATGGGGATGAGTACAAAATAAACCTGCGGTGTACATCGCCCATCGCCACGATTCTGTTACGAGGATGAGAAAAAATGAGCCTGCGATGTACATCACCGGGATTTCTCTATGGGGATGAATACAAAATACACCTGCGATGTACGTCGGCCGTCGCCGCGATTCTTCTACGGGGAAGAATACAAAATAATTCTGCGACATACATCGTCCTTTGCAAGAAAAAAAAATTACAATTACGGAAGAAATCCTCACTACGCCTAACTTCCGTTTTCGGAATTTTTGAAAGGTGGAAAACTTACATCTACACTGCTGGCCACCCAAAATGCAACACCAAGAAGGACATGATGTAGCAAATCCAGATTTACTGGACACATAACAACAGATACAAAGATGAAACGATTGAGCTTACAGGCTCGTGCGACTTGCGGAACACGCAGACATCAATAGTTCGTGTGGTCTCCATGGCTGGCAATAACGGCTGCTACATGCTGCAGCATCGAACGAAAGAGGCTTTGGATGTGGGATTGGGGTATGTCTGTCCAGGCTGCTTCCACACGTTGCCACAGTTCATCAGGCGTAGCCACGGGTGGTGCTTGCCGGGCCACTCGGTTGCTGATCAGTGACCAGATCAGGTGGAGAATGGGCGGGCCACGGCAGCAGTGATGCCTGGTGGGCCGTGAAGAGTTGTTGTACGATGCGTGCCATGTGCTGGCGCACATTGTCCTGTTGAAATGTGGCCTCTGGCAGGTACTGCAGGTAAGGGAGGACTACAGGCTCCAAAACGTCGGAGATGTAGCGGTGGCTGTTGAGTGTACTGGCGATGCGTACCAGAGGGGTGCGGGTGTCATATCCAATTGTGCCCCAAACCATAAAACCAGGAAAAGGACTGGTATGGCGATGCATACTGCAGGTGTCATACAGTCTCTAGCCGCAGTGCCGCCACACGCGGATCCGACCATCGTGGTGCTGCAGGCAGAAGTGGGATTCGGCGGAGAAGACAATGTCATGCCATTTTGTACTCCAGGTGTGACGTTCAACGGCCCACTGCCGCCGCACTCGCCGGTGCTGTAACGTCAATGGTAATCGGAGCAACGGGCGCTGTGCAACAAGTCCCCGCTCCTGCAGACGACGTCGAACTGTGCGTGCTGACACAGGTTGTTGCGCAACACACCCTAATTCCTGCACTAACGTTCGTGATGTGGCGGTACGAGTCGTCAATGCCCGCTGCACAACATGCCGGTCCTTTCGTTCGGTGGTGTGCCGTGGCTGCGGCAATCGCTCATGTTGGTCCGTCCGTCCCTCCTGCACCCACCGAATCCATACTCGCTTCACTGTAGCTGGATGTCGTTCCACACGGGCACCGATGTCTTGGTACGATTAAACCGCTGTCGCGATAAGCCACTATTCGTCTTCTGTCGAACTCCGAAATGTGCTGGAATGACTGCCGTATTCTGCGACGAGGCATCAGGATGCTTCCCACGCACAGGTCCGGCAGCATAACACACTTTCACTACTTACACCCCACCTTCTGTGTACCTTCCTTATAGTGCTTCTCGGTGGAGTGCCGGGCGCACATGATTTGCAAATGCCCTGCAATGCTAATCGTTTGCATGTCCTCTCGCGGGAGATGCATGCCGCGAATTTCAGGCCAATCGAATGCTTCCTTCTTGGTGTTGCAGTTTGGGTGGCCAGCAGTGTATAATAAGGAGTCTGCAAGATGGTTTAATAGGGTTCTGGGAATGTCATTTTTATTTGCAGGACCAAAATAAATCTGCGACGTATATCACCCGTTGCCGCGATTCTGCTACAAGGCTTTTGTCTGAAAAGGGAAAAAATGAAGGAAACGATGACTATTAAAAAAAAAAATGTATTTTTGGCTGAAAAATCGTATTAGCGTACTGCAGCATGATTTATCGTACTAAATACAATAAAATTGTAACAGTTGGAAAGTCTGACATACTATGAAAAGTACAAATGCACATTTCACACAGCCTTAGCTGGGAACACATATTTAAAAAAAAAAAAAAAAATTATGGGGAATTTTTTTTGTCTTATTCATATTCACTTGATACAAAAAATAGTGTTCTCCCTAGAGCCCCTTTACTAGGCAGCATGCCCAGCTACATTTCCTTTAATGAAAATTTTCACAAGACTCATAATCGTAAGAGTGGAAAACTTATTCCCACGTACACCATTAACTTTGATGAAAACCGGCAGAAATCTGGGTCGAATATGATTTATTTGTGAGTACTCATTTTTTAATCATTTATGCACAATTTTCTAATATTTATCATGTTATATTACATCAAATCCTACCACACTGTTAAAAATGTTTAATAAGTACTGTTGAGCAAAAAAAACTTTTTTTTTTTCCCCGACTGGCGAAGGCATTGTTAAAAGTACCACCCAGCTAAAATTTCTTACCACCCAGCTGTAAAAAAAAGACTAGGGAGAATACTACAATAATAATATTCTAATATAAGCTTCTAAAAGTAGATGTGTTGTAAGACATATAAACAAAATCACAACACAAGGACACATCATTTTTAAGGTATACAAAGCATGCCAAAAGATGTGGAACATATTGTGTTTGACTGGCTCCCACAAAGTTGGAATTCACTATATTAGATCTCATACATTTACGGATAGCTAATCAAAACCTTATTACAGATGAAAAAGTTAAATCATGAAATGCAGATAGAAAAAACAGAGTGTATACAAACAATAGAGAATCCATACAACATGAGCTCAGAAACTGGTACTTATAAGGAATTCTGTATGTTCAATGGTTACAGAAAGCATTGTTTCAAAATGAGCACAAACTTACCTCAGTGTTGCAACACTGTAAAATGAGAAAATTTCCATAAGAAAACATGTTAAGATATTAGTAACAGTACATAACTTTAAGAGTATTATAAAATTAGGCTGCAATAACTGTGGGTGTGTTTTTGAGACTTACAGTTTTTGTTCCAAATTAAACTTTAAAAAACTGATATTCTTAATATTCTGTAGGGATTTCCTGTCAGCTGGTAGGTAGTTTCAATTTCTGCTTATAAGTCTTTAACTTACCCAGTTAATATTTCTATTATATTTCTGTATATGAACAAAAAATATCACACACACAGTTAGTCCTTTATTTTAATGTATTTGTTTTTAACCAAATTCAACAAAGTTGTTATTCTTTCTTTGGTAATCCTGTCAGTTATTTGACTTCATAATTAAGACTGTTTTGCAACTTTTTTTTTTTTTTTGTACAGGAAGAACAAAAACTGTTGTTCAATATTATTTACTCCACATACAAAGGTCGTTCCATAAAAACAGTTTTTTTTTTAATTGGCAACAGTACAAAGGAGGAAAATAACCACGCAGATGACAAACTGAATTGAGGAAGTATCTATGGCAACGGTTATTAGCCATAGCAGACAATTCTGGTTTTGTTGTTGTGCAGTTGTTTAAGGTACGTCTGCATTTCGCCATACAGCTATGGAGGTGAATGATTCAAAGTTAAGAAGTGAAATGCATTGTGCGATAAAATTTTGCTATTGTTTCGGTAAAACGGCCCCAGAAACAATTGATTTAATGAAAAAAGTTTACAAAGATAAATTGGGTGATTCAATGATTTTTAGATGGCACCACGATTTCAAAAAATGGGTGTTTGTCAGCCGAACTTGCTCCTAGGCCTGGTTGACCTTGAAAGTGTTGTTACGGAGCATATTATTAACACTGTTTGAGCAATCCTGCAAGAAGATAGACAAATGACATGTGAAGACACAGTGGCGTCAACTAATATTTCAAAATCAGCATTCCACTTTCTTCACAATAAATTACTGCTACATCGTGTGTGTTCTACATGGGCACCTCATCACCTGACGAGAGAACAACTATTAGCCAAAGTTCAGGTGTGTCGCGAGTAGAAACAAATGACTGTAAAATATCCAAACTTTCTAAACACAGTAGTAACTGTCAATGAGACATGCGACCACTATTTCGATCCCCTCATGAAGCACGCAATGGGTGTCTGGAAATACACAGGCTCACCTCCTCCGAAAAAAGTTCGCCAAACCAAATCAGCTGGGAAGGTGATGATGATAATTTTCATTGATCATAAAGGTGTAGTTTAACAGCATGCAGTTCCTCCATAAATTACTGTCAATGCTGAGTATTAAATTTCAGTCTTGAAGCGTCTGCGATGACACGTATCAATTAAGGGACCAGAACTGGTAGGCAAGAGGACCCAACACCATGGTAATGCCTGCCCACATGTGGCTGCTTGTGTTCAACAGTTTCTTACGAAACGTAGTGTTAAAATCATGCCACAGCCTGTCTACAGTCCTGACCTCACCCCATGTGATTGCTGGTTATTTCCAACAATGGAGAAGTTCCATGGTGCCACATTCAACACAGATGCTGACACTATTCAAACTGCACAGGGGTTGCTAAAGCAGCTTTCACAAAATACCTTCTCCACATGCTTCGAAAAGTGGACTAAATGATGGGACTGTTTCATATCATCCGACGGAAGATTGAGAAAGAATAATATATTTTGATGTACCTATATTTCTCCATTTTGTGTGATTTTACTCTCAGTTTTTATGGAATGGCCATTGTACATACATTGCTATGTATACTGAATGACTTTTATTTATATTTTTCTTTCCCATATGCTTCAGCACACAGTAAACTTTCATGTCGGACATTAGGATATTGTCATGGATATGACAAAACGTGGTTTTAAAAAGTTTATATAATTTATTATTTTACATTTTCATGTCACCTCCTAGGATGCTGCCATGATTTTTTCTGTACTATTACAGCTTTTGATTCACTAATCAAATTTTAATCAAAAGCAGTAACAATACACTAATAGTGATTACTGCTTTTGATTAACCTTTTGAATCAATGATTGGATTAATCAAGAGATGTAGCAGTAAAAAAAAAAAAGATCATTCATGGATGCATCCTCACACCTGATATGAAAAGGTAAGTCTCAAATGTTCACAAATAATATAACTTTCTTTGTCTGAATGTTTGTTCCACTTTGGTGGCGCAGTGGAAAGAGTGCTTGCCTGTTTTAATTGCCGAATCCCTGCCTCAACTAAAACACATTTTTTTTATTGTTGTAATGTTTATGAAACACTTTCAAATTTGGACATCACAAACAAGAAAAACACCTGGTTATTACAAAATTATTCTACATATCTTATTTACTCTACATATCTCTATGTGAAAGTCCATCATTATTGATGGGCTTTAACATAGTAAATTACATATAAGGCTATAAAATCATATTTTTAAAAACATGCAATTTAGATGTAGCTACAACACTGCTTTTATGGATGCGAAATAAGTAATTTTAAGAATAGATGCAAACAAAGAAGAGCATGGGATGACACTGCTACATTTATGTAGGCCTGTAACATCAAGATCTTCACATAGCTAAAATAACAAGATAGTCCTTAATGCTTGCCATGATGCTGAGATAAGAGAGTCAATTCAAAAGACTGTAAAGAAAGCACATACGCTCAAAAGTCCAACAGTGATGTTGGTAACCAAAACAGGAAGTCTGTTGGACATTCCACAACATATCCAGAGCTTTAAATATGAGCACTTGAAAATGGCATATTTTCAAGTGCTCATATTTAAAGCTCTGCACATGTTGTTAAATATGAGCTGTTGAACATGGCTGTTGTAAATACTTTTGTTCTATTCAGTACTGTGCACGAGTCAAAATGACAGAAAAAAAAAATTCAGATCCACATATTAACAGGAATCAGAAGTAGCACTCTACTTTTACAGTAGCATAGTAAGTAGCATTACTAAAAACTGAACAAGAAAGATCATGCTGAATTTTCAGTTGTAATAAGAACATCTTTTTTAATCCTTTCCAACTTCAATAAAATTTTTAAAAGTTATTCATAGTCATTGGAACTGGTTAGAAAAAAGCAAACTGGATTTCTGCAACCGATAAAACATCCGGAACTAGAAACAGCTACTTACTCCCACCATCAGTTAAAAAGTATGTTACGAAAATTAGCAAATGGTGCACAAAAAAGTTTCTCATAGCAGATGGAAGGTATCGGAGACAATAGATTTCAAATCGAACAGTTAAAAGAAGAAATACAGAAGAAAATATGATATAACTCTATGCTCCTAGCAGAATAATTTTGCGTAATGGAAAATATTAAAATATGTGAAAAGTATTCTTCACAACAGAAGCTATGATAAGGAAAAAGTACTTTTCAAATACATTACCCAAAAGCCGAGACAGCAAAAAAAAAAAAAAAAAAAAAAAAAAAAAAGGTTTTACCCTTTATACCCCCCCCCCTAGTGGGAAAGCTGTGCATTTTTTAGAGAGGATAATGGTCCCTATCTTTATTGTAGTGAATAACATACAGTTAAAAAAGAAATTTCTCAGTAGGGATTTTAGAAGCAGAATACAGCTGCAAACAAAAGTACACAAACACCACCTAGCAACAGAACTGGGAACTACAAAAAAACAAGCCTAAAATGTTCCACAAGGTAATGGTATGTGGTGTTAAAAGAATTTTTAAATCGGACATTTAGAAGAAGGTATTTTGAGGAAAAAAGATCAAAACATTTGCTCCCCTAGATGGAAAACTGTGCATTATTTTGGGAAGGAAATATAGACAAAATGTTTTTACAGTAAGTAATATCAGATTGAAAATTTTTTTTCAATCAGGTTTTTAATTCTGCAGATATTGCTGCAAACATGTTGTAAACACAAACATGATCTTACGCCCTCTAGTGGCATACTTGTATGTTAAGAAATTTTTTTAATTACATGCAGAACATTTCACTCTGGAAATGCTGTGATAAAGAAAGAATTTTGCAAATTGGACTCTTAGAAGCAGAGATGTCAACAAAAATAAGATATGCACTATGCCCCGTGACAAAAAAAATAAGCACTATAAACTGCAGAAGGTATTCCCTAAAGGTTTTCCGAGGTGAGCAGTACAATCAACGAAAGAATGTATTCAATCGAGTATTCAGAAGTGCAGGTTTTGCTGCAAGTACATCAGAAATGGAAATACACTTGTGCCCCCTGGTGACCAAACTGTTCTTTACCAAAAATTATAAATTGTAACTAGAACATTTTCCACCAGGAGCTGTATCCGATGCAGAAAGAAGTTTTGAAATTGGAATTTTAGAAGCAGAGATATTGAGGAAATCCGAATTTGCCTTTACATTTCTTAACAGAAAATATATACAGGGGTTGAACAGAATTATGTGAACACTTAGGAAAAGAAGGTTTTACAAACCTAGTAGGATGTGGGACTGCCTTAATCCTCCAAGGAACAGATGTATACAAATCCTGGATGGTGGTAGTGGGATGTTACACCACTCTTCATGCAGAAACTGCTCCAGGTTCTTGAGAGATGCAGGAGGAGGACAACGGGATCTCACTCTGTTTTCCAAACACAGACCACAGTGGCTCAATGATGTTTAAGTCTGATGATTGGGGAGGCCAAGGAAGGTGTGAAAGTTTGTCCTCATGTTCCTCAAACCCTGAATGGACATTCCGAGCTCTGTGAACTGGGGCGTTATCATCTTAATAGATGGCATCCCCTGCAGGAAACAATGCCTGAGCCATTGGATGGACTTGGTCGGCCAAAATGGTTTCATACGCCCTGCCAGTCATCCATCTTTTCAAGGTGATCAGGGGACCTGCGGAAAACCACGATGTGACCACCCAGAGCATGACAGAACCACCACCATGCTGCACTATTGGGAGCAGACAGTCTGAGTTGTATGCTTCTGACGGTGTTATCCACAAGTAAACACTTCCTGCAGTGAGGAATAGTGTGAATGTGGATTAATCCGAACACATTACACGCTTCCAAGCATTGGCAGTCCATGTTGTATGCTCCTGGTACCACTGCCGTCGCCGTTGTGCATTCACCTGGGTCACCAGAGGTTTTGCAATAGCAGTTCTGCCATGAATATCTTGTTTATGCAGTTCCCTACACACTGTTTTTGTTGATATCGGGGTCTAGAGATGCAGACTGAGCTTCGCACTAATTTCCGGTTCCGTGGTTTTCTTATTACGGGTAACAATCCTCTTTAATGCCCTATTGTCTCTATCAGTCAGGGTCATTTTCCAGCAGCTCTTGTGTTTCACAGACGAGGTTTCGCCACGAACACGGCATGCTGTCATGACGCTAGACAAAGTAGCTCTCAATACTCCCACTACCATGGAGACTGTTGTCATGGAGGCACCAACCAGCTGGCCGCCAACAATTAGCCCTTTTTCGAAGTCCGTTAGATAGCTCATTTTGTCGTCATTCTGAAAGAAATTTTGCAACAAGGCACTTTAAATGAACTTGAACAGGGCCTTGAGGTTCTAAACAAAGCTATTACAACCAACAAGTGGTGAATACCTTTGCATATTGCAATGTACACAGCTATATTAAAAGTCACATCTATGAGCGTGGTGTTCACATTATTCTGTCCAACCCTGTATATATTACCTGAAAAAAAAAACTGCACCCAAAATAGTTTTCTTTGCAAATGGCATCAAAAGGTAGAAAGAAATGTTTCAATCAGATATTTAGAAGCAAATATGTGGAATAAAAATGCATTCTGAATTCTTTAGTTATCTGTATTTACACTTTGTAACAGGGAAGTTATATACGTATAAGAGGAAAAACTGGAAAGCAAGGATCATCGTTCTAACATTTCAAGCTTCTTCTTTTCAAAGCTTCAAGATTTCAAAAATTATTTTTTCACTGGAAATTTTTTTTGAAATCAGACTAATAGCTACAGAGATATGGTGTCCACAGACGGACGGACAAGGGGATACCAGAGCTGTATAAAAATAAAATGTATCTGCATGCACAACCATTGAAACAAAAAACTTGCTGCAAACCCGCGAATCACACAATAACAATAGAGTAAGATAATTTAAAGAAAAATTAATAAAAAAATAAATAATTATTAGAATGTTACAGATTTCAGTGAGGACAATAAGTATATTGCAACTGAATGTGCAGCAATGTGTGTGAAATGGATCATTATGGCAAAATATTAAAATATTGGACTATGAACCTTATTAAAAACAAGAGTGATTAAATATTTTTTTCTTTTGTATCTAGAAAACCAGTTCCATTAATGAGCTTTCAAAATTTATAAATAGCATTTTCAACATTTTAATTCAAAAATAATGGATGTTTGCAAGGCAAGGCACGAAACTCTGAAATCATCAGTGTCTCCCAACGGTGCCAATGCATAAACTAGAGACATAAATGAACATGTGAGGGTAACCCCCACCCCCCACCCCCACAACAAAGGTATTTCTGTTACTACTAGTATCTCTAATTATTATACTTATCAGCAAAGCTGTTACCGATACTTCGAAAGATAAAATGGTTTCACTTTGGGAATTGCTTACTACCTACACCTATACCTTTTTCTCACAACAGTAAATTATTTTGGGGTTGAGCTTGCAGTATGAATTTGTTGCTAAAAAATAAATTGCTTCAGGAAAATTTAAGTAACTTTGATTTCAACAACTACATGATATTGTCTTTAACATATACCACACTAAGAACGTTAATAAAAATTTTGCATTTGTATGAAATAAACCAATTACACACATAACATACCTTTTAAAAAAGTTTTGCCTTTCTTTCCAATTGCAAAATTACCCATTTAGCAAATAAATAAAAGAAAATCTGCAGTCAAGTTTTTATGTTACTAGAAGGGCAACTCCTCTTTTTCATAGGATATTGATCTTTTTTTAACAGAAATTTTAGTCGTTGAGTTTCAGTCAGGTGGTATTGATCTAAAGTTCTATTTACTAATAAAATAACAGTATATTTAGCAAATTGGATGTTGATCTAAGTTCCATTTATTAATAAAAAAAAACACATCATTCTGGTGTGGTGTTAATGTAAAGTTATATTTACTAATAAAATAACACTAGTTCTTAAAAAAGTATGTTATCTTCATTTGTTTTTTAGCGGAGACGCTATCAGGCTGACGCTTATGTTTCCAACATCCTTCATTTGCAGTGTCTTGTTTGTGTACCGAAGAGGAGAAGAACCTTTACTATTACAAATAGCCGTTATAATTGCTTCAACAGGTTTTGAAGGCAGAACTGTAGCACGTACTCTATTTATATATGCAGAAACATGACCCATCTGTATCAATTTTCCGACACCATATCCCAGCTTTCTCCTTTCGGGTGTCTTTTTTTCCAGCCAATCCCACCGGAATTTATTTTTGACTGAAGCCTCTAATGTCTTGAGATTGTCAGTTTTGGTTAAAAATTTCATCGTTGATGACGAACTTAACTTAACCTGTGTAAACTTTCAAATTCCTAAAAACATTCATACATCACACACACACACACAAAAAAAAAAAAACCATCACTTTTGCCTAAACAAAAACCCCCAAACCAAACGTTTCATCAGGGAAACAAAGACACCTCCTCTCCGTCACTGACTTACTAATACAATGAGGCAGGCTGCTCCCACGTGTAGGTGCAGACACGAGTGATGTACTTTATTTGCTTTAACTCACTCCCTTCCCCGCCATCTCCAAGTTCGAATCCCACATCACTCATCAGCAGAGATCGTGCTAGGATTTTTTCAAAAGAGTAAAAATACTCCTTCACATTTTTTGAAGGAGTATTTTTCTTTCCAAAGGAGTAATTTTAGAGAACGAACAATTACCACATTAAATTTTTAGCTAAATAATATTTAACATAAAAACAAATAATTATATCTATATATAAATATGTCAACATGAATTAGCATGTAATTGAATTTCTTTTATATAAAATAAGTAAATTGTAATTTATCAAAATCTTACATACTTGTCTTTTTTTATCCATGAGGCTGCAAAAAATTTTGTTTTGCTTTTGAAAGACTGTACCAAAACTTGTGTGTGTGTTGCTTCACAGATTCAGTTTCTACACACTCAAACTTCAAAACAAGTTATATTGTGCAGGAAGGAAATCTTCAGTCTATCTCAATCACAAAAGATAAAATAAACCTTCATTGGACATTGAGATGTGCAAATTTAGTATTACAAAGACCAACTAATTTATTATTTTGCAGCATGTTTTCCTTCAGCTCTGAAAAAAATATTCTTGAATACTATGTATGAGATGTTTACAGTTCACATAATTGAGACTTGGTTGATTCAACCATTCTTCTGATATGAAGAATGTCCAGTTTCTCCCTTTGCAACTATTTATAGAGGGAAAATAACATTTAACAATAATTCAGGACAGTGGAAACATCGCGAAAAAAAAATTACGATTGCAAAAAAATCTTCGCTCAGTCTGACTTCCGTTTTCGGAAATTTTTCCTCCGTTTTCAAGCTGAAACACAATCAATTATCAAACAAAATTATATTTACAATAAAAATGAGCAGAGGAAATATTGCGAGGGAAAAAAATTTACGATTACAGATTAAATCTACAGTTCGTCTAACTTCCATTTTCGAAAGATGAAATTCTGTCCCCAGCCATTATCTTCAGTTTTGATGACAACAAAGTCAGAGTTACTCTTCGAATTCGCGAAAGAAACTCGTGCCTGAAGTTTACAAGGACATTTTTGCTCCGTCGAACTTCCGTTATCGGAAATTATTGTCTCACTTTCAAGCTGAAATGCAAATGTTTATGCAATAAATTGATATTTAATAACAATACTGGACAGAGGAAACTTCGCGAGAAAAAAATTTTATCGCGGAAATTTTTTTCACTCCGTTTTGCTTTTGTAAGTTCTGAAAAACGGAATACCAGTGCAGTCCCCCAGGCGGAAAACGAGCCCCCTCCCCTAATCCTCAGAAAATAAAACATTGCCTTCAGTTTGTTTTTTCCATAGCTCTCAAAGTATAACCGAAATGTGGAATTCCGCGAATCCGAAGAACAATCTCATGCCTGATTCGTAACAGTCTGCGATATGCAAAATTAACTGCTCATATGGCTACGCATGGAAGCCGATTCACGGGTCCATAAACTGATTATGTTCCCGATGTATTAGATTGCAATTTTTGGAACTCTGAACGATCCGTTTTTAAATCACGTATTTTTACAAAGGATACGTTTTTAACGCGCGAATTTTGCGAGCGATCCAAAAACGGGCCCAAGATTTCATATTTATATATACTTTTTTTTTCTTAAAATTTCGTAAGGCTTAACAGCTTTGTTTCCGCTGGTAACCAGTCATCCAGCCCTGAAATGGCAATTAAACGAACTTCAAAACACGTCGCTTTTCACTTCCTCCACGCCAACGCTTAACTGCACCATGCTGCACCGATACACTAGTGTCTCAGCCGCCCCGGTGGCGCAGTGGTCTAAGCGATGGCCTCTGATCATTCGTCCGTAAAGGGAACGGGTTCGAATCCCGGTGAGGCATGGATGTTGTGTTTGTCTTATGGCACTGGCTCTTTCCCTTCCCTGGAACCAGTGACCCTAAATTAGGGATGGGCAACTGCTTATAGTCCATTGAGTTGCTCACGGTGGTCGTTAAACCTCCAATCAATAATAATAATAAAAAAAAAAAAACACTAGCGTCTCAATCTGGATGCGGCTGAATCGTTACTTATGACCAATGCGCATGCCCATCGGTTGAGCCGCTCTGCCCTGAAGGTTCTTCCGAATGATTGCCAAAAGCTGATCCCTAGCTGACTAGCTCGGCAATGGGAACCAAATCATGATTTTTTCATAAACTGTGACATAAAAGTTAACATACAATTTCTTGATAAAAAAAAATGGTCATTTTTATGACAAAATCCCGGTGTAATCACCGATTATAAAAGGAAATTGCATATGAAAAAACAATGCATAAAAATACGCATTTCTTAATTTTAAAGCGTATTCGGCGTTTTTAAGGCGTGAAATACGCGTGTAGATGCGTTATTGCAATCTCTGCTCATCAGAGCGAAAACTTGTTTTTTGCATCGAGGAGCAGAAGCTCCGACGAAATGACTGAGAATTTTCGCGCATGCCCTTCCCACAGAACAACGGACAACCACAGCACGAACTGCCGGCTTCGTGTGTCAAGCTCGAGTCAACTGCATCGGCGAGGAAGACAATATTATTATCACATTAATTCATTGGTGAAAAACAATTTTTTTTAGTAAATACTTTTGCCATGAATCATCTTTTTTTTTTTTTTTTTTTTTTGCTTTGTCGCTTATTAGAACTCAAAATTCAACAGTCTTAAAAATGTCTTCAAAGCTAAACATTCAGAATTCAGGGCATGAAAGATCGCCCAAACCCGGAAATCCGGGTTAGACCCGGAACACAAACAGCCCTGAATACATAAGGAAAATACTTTAATTTAATAACTGGCAACTACAAGAGGAACCTGACAATAAAATTTAAATTCTTTCTGTGTAAACAAAATTTTTAATACAGTTCCTACACATTGAGAACAGGCCTTGAAAAAACCAAGAGAACAGAAACGTTTGTTAAAACAAAATAACTCAGAAAATGTGGAAAAACAGTTGAACATTCTCACATTAAAATAGAATTAAATATATTAACCTGAGTAAAGCCTTTAGAAAGTGTTTTAACTGCTGTAAATAATATTTTAATTTTTTTAATCTACAAACAAGTATCTTCAAAATCTACTAATAATTTGGAAACTATCCGCGTACATCTATATTCTGCTACTCTGGGGGATACTATATGCACCTACTTTTTTACAAAAGAGGCGCTAAAAATGTAGTTGTAGCAGTAGCACGCTACAAAATAAAGCAACTTGTAGTGGTAATTTATGCTACAAATTGTACTAATTTAAAGGGAAAGGCAGCAGCAAAATGTTTGGACATGATCCACAAAACATTCTTGCACAATGCAGGCATTATGACACAGGGTTCTGTCTAACTGAAAGAGTCCATCCATATACACAGTCACCATGTTGGGCAACACTTGGTACAAAACAATGCCCGGTATACAACCTTGGTGGTCAGGGTATGTTGAAAGTTCAATGGAGGTCAGAGGACACAGTGATATCCACGATGACAACCATGCCGATAATCACTCCCTGTTTAAACTATGACAAGTCTTCCCCTTTCCCCACTGCATGGGCTTTGTACTGGCAAAATAACATGTGTTGCCTGCATATGTTTCTTGCTGGTTGCTGACATCAAATGTATATATGTGTGAAGACAGAGTTATCATAATGATACGGTCTATGAGGATTTTTTACCACTGTCTCAGCTCCTTGACATCTTGGCATATAGTGCCTTGCATTTGCTGTTTTTTCAACTCCTGCCACTCATACTGTTACTCATGGTTTTTCTGCTTTATGACCTCAGACCTTGCTGCAGCACTTCATGTGAGAAGTTCCAGAAAGAATTCTAAGAATTATGAAGAAAACTACACATCCACATTTTTGTTAGTTAGTTACATATTTGGACCACAACAACTGATAAAAGCTTGGTATTTATACTCAGATTTATTTTTACCATGCAATTATAGCTTTTTTTATTCAATTATTTATCTTTTCATTTTTTCCTATATAACTGCACAGCTATGGAGAAAGCATTCAAAAGCTTTTGATTTTACATTTTATTCCAGAAGATGCCTCTTCTTTGTCAGGTGAGGGCAATGTTCATGCTGTTTCTTCCTTCACAATTACAGTACCTTTCACAAATAAAATCACACACACACACACACACATCATTATCAATTAAGTTATCAAAAAAGTATCATCTAAATATATGGGAATACTTTCAATACAAATCTCCTAACACTCCATATTTTGAAACGTCTTCGGGCAATGAACATCAAAATTCAATACATAAACTCTGATATTTCTCCTTTATACTCAATATGATAAGTCCGTGCTTAGTTGAAAGTCTTGCAAAAGATTCTGTTCCTATTAACCACAAGATAATCAATTTTTAAGCTTTGAGTGTAATTGTGTGTGAAAAGGCTTTCATGTATTACATATTTTTACTTATGCCAAAGCAATTTTGAAATTCCAAGCTGACAGCACACAGTTCCTATGTCTTGAAACTCATAAACAGGTTTGTAGTTGCATGACGTCAGTGAAATGTGGAGTTCACTTCCTTTCATGGCCATTCCTGATTGCAGGTAGAAAACTTTTGCTACACAAACATTAATGCAAAGACAGAAAAAGTGAGAAACTTAACATATGAGAGTGGTTCAGATAAAAACATGCAGAACAAGTGGAAAGAGCAAATGCTTTATTAATATGTTGTACATGGGGATGGTAAGCATCCCTTTTTTTTTTACTTTTATGCAGTAGCCTCCTCTTGTAATATATGTTTGCCTTCGTGACATCAAACCAATGCATGAACAGCCACTCATGTGTCACTTGTTGCATACAACGGTCAGACCAAACATGCTTCCCCTTGCACTACCTGTTTGGATAGGCCCAAAAGATGGAAATCACTCAGCACCAAAAATCCACAAATGGGACAAAACCTAATCGCTCGTTAAGTTCTGTCATGCTGATGCGTCAGATATTGTGCAAGAACCTCTCAAAAATAGCCATGGTCAGAACAAAGTCTAATCAATGAGTATTTTTGCCCTAGGGGCAGAAAAAAAGAAACTTAAGTAATCTATTGAGTGTTGCTGTCCTAGATACCTTCAAAGTAGACACCTTCTGGCACTACATAATGGTTCCAGTGGTCAGTCTGCTGATCATAACATTTTTAAAAATTACTTTAGAGATCACCAATAGGTGCTGCATCACATTCTTCATCTCCTCTGTGTCTTCAATTTTTTTCCCCCTACAAAGGCATTTTCAACTCTGGGAACAGCCAGAAGTCCCAAGAAGCCATGCCTGGAGAGTATGGGCTTTGCCTCATTTGTGAGTGTTTGTCCAAAAAGGTCTGAATGAGGTGAGACAAATGGGTGATGGCATGGTCATGGTACAGCTGACAGTCACCTTAAGTCTCTTCAACTGCACTGCATCTCATAAGTGACAGAGAACTGCCTGGGAGTACTCCCTGTTTACTGTTTGTTCACAGCACACACGCTTTCTCGATCATATCGGGGTTCTTGGTCATGGAGGGCTTTCCTGACCACTCATCACTCTCCACAGATGTTTTTTCATCTCTGAAGCACTGATACCCCTCCTTGACTTGTGTTGCACCCACAGTTTAATTACCAAAAGCCTTCCCAATCATTTGAATTGTTTCAGCTGACGTGTGGCAAAATTTGATGCAGTCTCTGCTCAACTCACTCAGTCATTGCAACACAAGACAAGAATGTGATGGGCAGAGTGTTTACAATGCCAAACCTTCACTGTCAAGCACCAAATGAACCAACCAAAAGCATGGCAAAAATTTCGGCATGCGCACCAAATGAGCCAACTAATAGCATGGCAAAAATTCCGGTATGCGCACCAAAATCCAAGGTTGGCACCAATTGAGCCAATCAAAAGCATGGCAAAAATTCTGGCATGCACACCAAAATCTGAGGTTGTGCGCCACCATAAGTCTGAGCAATGTGCTCTGTCTAGTTTAGGAAGGGGAGAAAATGTGCGTTCAGATACGTTTTGATCAGGGAATATATGATTGCATAATGTACCTGTCCTTGCTCAGCAGTAACATGCACAACTAGTAGGCCATTTTTAAAAACATACATACACACATACATAAATATTATTAACCCTTTCTTCTAGATTCTCAGGTGATACACGCAGTTACAAAATCACAGAATAGCTTGCGTGTCGGGTGGCAAAACGCCACACTGATGACACCGCAATAGTTCGTATTTCAGGGCTTGTGTGATATTTCTTTTTTTGCCGAATAGGTCAGGTGTTATCCACCACGCCGCTGAATCATCTATAGCTCGTATGTCGGGGGTAGCGAGACTTTTTTTTTTTTTCTTTGTTGAATAAAGAAAAAGAAATATAATCGGCATGTTGGATGTCACCTGCCCTGCTGATGATACCTCTATAGCTCGCATGGTGACACTCACGAGACATTTCTTTTTCGCCGAATAGCTCACGTGTTGGGTGTCGCCCACCAAACCGATGATGCCTCTATAGCTCACATGTTGGCGCTCGCAAGACATTTCTTTTTCGCCAAATAACTCGTGTGTCGGGTATCACCTGCCACACTGACAATGCCTCCATAGCTCGTATGTCAGGATGGTGAGCCAAAGCTAAACTTTCACTGCTAAGTTGTGGACTCCACTGCAGAAAAAAAATAAAATAAAAAAATACGAGTGCTGGGTGAGTATGAGTGAAAAGTTATTTGAGTGGAAAGGGTTAAGCTATTCTCTGAGATTCAGAGGTTAGCTTCCTGATGGAACTAGATTTTACTTACTGTTGATGTATCACACAACTCCATTTACAGGGACCTCGGCACACAGATAGAGCTTCACTAACATTTATCACATGTCTCACACAAGACCCTTTGTACTTCAAACTCATAATCTTTTTCTCATAAAGACATTCCTGAATCTGTTTCTCCCAGGATTTTCTTAGCCTTTTTCTACCTTTCTTTCTTGCCACTTGGGCTGAAAAAATTATCTTAGTAAGCATCTCATCACTCATTCTTTCAACATAGTCCAACCACTTAAGAATAATTTTCTTCACCTTACTAAAAACATTTACATCTGCATCACATCTTCATTCCTCACACAATCAGAACGTGTCTTGCCCCCCCCCCCCCGGGGAAGTAATGCATCTCTCCAGCACACATATGACTCCTACGTCTCTTTTGCAGAACCCAGATTTCACCACCATACACCAGAGCAGGAACTATTACATTTTTATATACAGCCATTCGGGACTTTCTTGAGAACCCATCATTCCTGTGAAATTCTCCTAAAGCAGCTATGACTTTCAAAGAAGAAATCACTCGCCTACTAATTTCACCATCTATTTTGTTCTCTTTGTCAAACATGCTTCCTAAATATACAAACTCATTCACCTGGTCAACCTCTGTGCCATTACGACTTATATTGCATTCAGTACTCACAGTTCCTAGCTCAAAAACCATAACTTTGGTTTTTCCCTTATTTATACTCAGTTTGAATTTCAAACAACCTTCATAGAACCGTGACAACATACGCTGCAACTCACCTTTGCTTTCTGCCAACAGGACTGTGTCATCAGCATACAGCAATCTGTACACATGGACATTACCAAGACATGGTCCATTTTGGCATCATGCATCCATAAATATATTAAGCAGCCAGCCATGGGGACATTACACAATGTTGTCTGATTCCTGCACCAATAGAGAACCATTTCAATAAAGCATGATTCACTCGTGCACATGCTCTGGCAGCATACACCAATTTCATACTTTAACCAGATTCCCAATAATACCATATTTATTCAACACCTTCAACAGATGTATCAGATGTAAACTTCATTGCTATTTTTTTATTCTTCCACCAATTCATAAACCATTGAATGGTTGCACTGCTTCATATATGAAGTGTGTTACTGCTCTCACTTCCACTTTTGTGCAGCATTCTATATACAATGCCATCATTCTTCCAGCTCCTTCCGCTGAGATCACAACCAACAACATAACCAGGGGAACCATCTGCCACATTACAACCCACTGAAACTATACTGTTACTGTACCAGTTTGATTTCTTACTACATCCCATTTTGTCACTTAAGTTGTTTTTGTTTTTTGTTTTTTTCAATTGAACCACTTATGTATTTTGAATTTGTTCTAGTATATTCTTCATTTCTCACACGAAATGCATCAGATGTATAAACATTACAAAACTTACCTCTCCATAAAACAACCGAAGTACAATTTAAAATTATGGATCTAACTGGTACACCATTATTTTTTAAAGGAAAAACTGCATGTTACATCTTTCCACACTGACTTTAAATTAACTGTAAACAAATGCTGACAGCACTTTGCTTTAATTTTATGGAATATGACCGAAATAATTTTTACAACTAAAAATATTTTCATAATTTTTAATAATTTTTAGCAAATATGGATACACATATTTGCATACAACTTTTTGACACACAATATATTCAACAACTTTTTGACACACAATATATTCAACATACAACTCTTGCTTGAATATGCACCTACAGAACCAGAAAATCTTGGAGCTTTTAGCATGGAGACTAGGAAGTCCAAAATACATTACTGAGTGCAGAATTTTTTTGTATGTTGCAAGCACTGCACTACTCATATTCATCTGACTTATTTCCTGAAACAGAATGAAATGAAAAAAGCATGCTTCAATAGTAAAAGTTAAAAAAACTAAATATAATAATAATAATAATAATAATAATAATAATAATAATAATAATAATTACACATTGAGTAACTCTGTTTGTGAAATGGTGTTAGAAGCCAAATATGTCTAGATAACAGATCCATATTGACAGCTCATAAAACAATTTTGCCGCTGTTTCTGCAGGTCTTTGTATGCCTAATCTGTCTCATGGCTTTCCTATCAAGGTGCTATAAACCACTTCTCTGTCATTTCTGCTCTCATTCCTGACACACAAGTCTCTTCAGACAAAAGAAATCAGGTTTATGCCTAAGCTTGGGGGAATCCCCAAGAGAAAATTAAGCATGCCGTAGTCACTCACAGGTCAGTTACATTTGATGCACATGATTTGAGTAGTGCTTGTGCACTCCATCTTAACACATGTGCACATATAGGTATCTGTTTTAAAGGATAGTTACTTGTTTCTGTGTAATGATAATCAGTGCATGAGAAGGAAAGTAAAAGCAAAAGAAACAGAATCCTTCACCCAAGAATCAAAAGCACATTTTTGCAGTTCTCCCAACAGAAGTGATTCCCTAAATACAATATGAATGAGTTTTCCTAAAAAATTACTTGGGTCAGAGAAAGGGCACTATTACATTTCTACTGCTACAAGTCCTTAGAATTGTCAAGTAGCATGAGGTAGGATTTGACACTTTTAAAATATTAAAGTAGATGTGCTGACGACAATGAACCTTGCAACAACAAAAAAAAAAAAAAAAAAAAAACAAGAAAGATGACACCATATTTTTTGTTATAATGAGCACATCTTTTGCATTCTTCCTGACACAAATAAAATACTTCAAAGTCATAGTCAATGGAACCTGTTACAAAAAAAAGTGATTTTTACAGTGGGCAAAACATCTAGAAATAGTTACATTCTCCCACTGCCAGCTGAAAAGTAGGTTACGAAAATTAACAAATTGTACACAAAGTTTCTCATATTTGAAGGAAGATATTAGAGTCAAAGGGATTTTCGAACCAAACGGAAGAAGAAATACAGAAGGAAACATGATATAACCTTATACCCCCTAGCAGAAGAATTATACATCTCCAGGAAGCAAAGATAGCAAGAAAAGGTTTTGATGTTTACACCCCTAGTGCGAAAGCTGTGCAATTAATCATGATAATAATCATGAGGAACAATACAGCAACTATGTTTAAAAAGTAGAACTATACTAGTAATCCAAATTTATTGGTGCAAAATAAGAAACTTTGAATTCTATTTTATGCTAATAAATTTGTATTACTAGTATAGTTCTACTATCTTTTAAATAATACAGATAATACAGTATATTTTCCATGGTAGCAAATGGCATACAGTAAAAAAATGGATTTTTCAATAGGGTTTTTAGAAGTGGAGGTAGTGGCAAACAAATGCAAAACCACCACCTAGTGACAGAACCGTGAACTACAAAAAACTCCACAAGCACAAGCAAAATGTTCCACATCAATAGTATCTGCTGTTAAAAGAATAAAAGAATTTATTTAATTTAGTTTTTTTTTTTTTTCTTTTTTGGTTGTAGGTTTAGTTACCACTGTGAGCAATTTGATGGGCTATAAGCAGTTGCCCATCCCTAATTTAGGTCCACTGACTCCAGGGAAGGAAGAGAACTAACGCCATAAGACAAACACAACATCCATGCCTCACCAGGATTCAAACTATCTCTTAGACCATTGCGCGACTGGGGAGGCATTTTTTTTTTTTTAATTTGACATTTAGAAGCAGAGATATTGAGAAAAACATTAAACTTTTGCACCCCTAGTGGGGATATTGTGCACTATTTTGGGAAGGACACACACACACAATGTTTTCAGAGTTAGTAGTATCTGACCAAAAAGAAATTTTTCAATAGGGTTTCATAGTTCAGAGATATTTGCTGCAAATATGCTGTAAACAGAAACTTGAACTACATCCCCTAGCAGCATATACATGCATTAAGAAATTTTTTTAATTACATGCAAACGTTTCTCATCAGAAATGCTCTCTGATAAAGAAAGAATTTTTCAAATCGAACTCTTAGAACGAACAGGGTGTCTACTGATTTCCAATGAACCAAATTCATGACCTTTTCATGACATCTTCAGTTAAATTCATGACTTCTCGACAATGCGTGACACAATGACAACCATTCTAGACTCATAATCTAGTACCCTTGGCTTAAGATCCCAGGTTATTTTTTATTTTTACAAACCCTGAAATTAATTCCATGCAACAATAGTTTAGGCAAAACTGATGTGTCTATAATATTGCTGCTAAAATGGCTATATGGGGGGGGGGATGCTTTTTAATGAACCCCTACCTGAAAGCCAGTTGAGATGAAAGCTGAATGTAATTCTTATGTCACTAAAATTGCTTAACACGAATAATGTAATTATGTATGGCTTGCACTACGCCATTCACCAAATTCTATGTGTTTAAAGAAATAAAAACATTCAACTCTCATCTAGGATGGGGTATGGCTATTTTCAGAAATATTTATCATTACATCTAGTAATACACAAATTCTTTTAACATGGTAATGCTGTAAAAACTTACAAGTTTTTATTAAAGCAGTATATAAAACTATGAATGTACAACATTTATGGAGACTGAAATTTCACAGTGAAAGACTCAGTGTTTAAGTACCTTAGTTAAACTTGCTATCTCAGAACCTAGAACTTTAGCTTCTTCTTTTGCCTTTTCTATAAGCTTTCTTTTCTTATCTTTGAGTTTTTTTAGTTCTTGGAATGCTCTCCTTTTACAATTGGCCACTTCATCTTCATCAGATTTCTTCTTCTAATTTAAGGATTCTACTCTTTTTGATGAAGCATTTTTGACAGCTAATATCATTGATTTTGTGATGTCCACATTCAGTTCTTTCTCACTATTAGCTAAACCACCTAACGATAGTATTGCACTGTAAATACTTCTTTCTGCAACAACTGCATCTTCTTAAAAAAGTTAACAAAGAACATAAAAAGAAAAAGTTCTTCTTAAAAGTTCTTTTTTAACAGAAAAGCCTCTTTCAACTGCAGCATTGCCATGAAACATGCATGGCGGCTTCTGTAAGAACTTGATAGTCATGGTTCGCACTTTGTAGTAAATTCATCAAGAAGTGATCAAGTTTGTCCTCCTTAGGATTGAACTGTTTCAGTTGTTTTTTAGAAGATTCAGAAAATTGCAAATATTCCCTCTTCACAAAAAAAAAAAAAATCATGACCACCCACTCAATTTCATTACTTCATGATCACCTACTCAATTACATGACTTTTTCATGACTTTCATGACCAGTAGACACCTTGTAGAAGCAGAGATATCGTCAAAAATAAAATATACATCTACACCCCCTGGCAGAAAAGCCATGCACTATTTTGCACAGAAGGTATTCTTAAAAGATTTTCTGTGGTGAATGGTATCAGTCCATGAAAGATTTTTATTTTTTTTCAATTGAGTTTTCATAAACACAGGTTTTGCTGCAAATACATCAGAAACAAAATTTTACACTTATGCTACCTTGTGGTTAAACCATTTTTTCCCCAAAAGTAAAAAATTATATGCAGAACATTTCCCTCCAAGATCTCAATCTGATGCAGAAGGAATTTTTCAAATCAGACATTTAGAAGCAGAGATATCCAGGAAATTACAATTTACCTTAACGTTCCCTCACAGAAAATCTATGTATTACTTGAAAAAATAATTGTACCCAAAAGTCTTCATTATTAATGGCATCAAAAGGATGATATATATGGAATAAAGTTTATTTTAAATTATCTAGTGTCTGCATTTACGTCCTCTAGTGACAAATTTATGCACTGTAAAGAAAAAAAAAAAAAAAAACTGAAAGCCGGAATCTTTATACTCACATTTCAAGTTTTCCAATGCAAAAAGAATTTTTCAAATTGGTTTAATAGTTAGAGATAAGGTGTCCATGGAAGGATGGAAAAAGCGATAATATAAGCACACACTTTTTTCACAAAAGACATGCTACAGAAGATTTGAGTGCATATGCATAAAAAAAAGATATATAATGAGGAGAGGACATATGGAGAATACTTTTCTTTTCTTCCTTACATATGAAATTATGAAGACTATGAAAAAGAATATGTGTGTAATCTTTAGAATTACAGTTTGTCTTACAGTTTGTCTACAGCGAATATAGTGTTAGATATAACAGATACAACTAATGTGCAGCGCAACATCGACACATGGATCTGAGAGACAACTCTAGACATAACCTGTACAGAGTTCAAAAGCGCTCATGATATGAGTTCAAGATAATTATTACTTCACACATTTAAAACCAGCCTTTTTTTAACATGATGCATGTTCACGATGGACTTCTTGATATTCAGTGTTGGTGGTCTAGAAACAAATTACATGCCAGAAAAAAACAGGATACATAATGCAGTGATGGAAAGTTGCAAAACCATTTTTGGAGCAGCAAAATGCATTTTTTAAGCATGTAAAATACATTTTTAGAGCAGCAAAATGCGTTTTTGGAGCAGGTAAAATATATTTTTAGAGCAGGTAAAATACATTTTTGGAGCAGGTGAAACACATTTTGGAGCAACAAAATGCATTTTTGGAGCAGATAAAATACATTTTTGGTGTAAGAAAACATTTTTTAGAGCAGGTAAAATATTGGTAGATAGAACAAACTCTTAAGCAAAAAATGTTTTGGAAATAGATGCACCCTACTCAAATTTAAAACATCTTGCATTGAAATACACACACACATATGCAAACATTTTAGTTTTCAAATAGATCAAAAAAATTGTAACCATAGCAGGATTCTATTATTAATCATTTATTTTACAAAATAAATGTTTAATTTTTTGCTGCTTTTCTCAATATTTAATTGCTCACTTTTATTTTTTCCAATTTTTTAAAGATAGTTAGCAATGTTTTGTTTTGCTTCTTTTAATATTATCTGTCCACTTTCTATTGCACTCATGTCTTTTTTTTTATGCCATATTCAATGTTCATCTCAGCATTATTTAACATTTTATGAGAGAATCCAACTGCTGCAAATGTTCAGCTTCTTCTCATTTCAAATCACCTTGTGAACATTCAATTTCTTCTCTTTTTTGCTTGTTTTGCTGCATTTTTTCAGCACTAACCTGCTCGTGATATTTTTTTCCAGGATTCTTTATAAGCTGTCAGAAGTTTTTTGGTTACATTAATTTTACTCACATCTCCATTTAATCTTTTGACATGATCTTTGTGCTTCTCGGCCGCCTTGTGACAGGCTAAAATCGCAGCCACGTGGCTTATGAAACGTGATTCAACAAAACTTTAGATGCTTCATAAAAAAGCCACTCTTTACTATACATACTGCGATACACTTGACGATAAGTTTTATCTGACTTCGTTCTTTTTGTTGTCATAGCTTTTTCACTGCAACGTTTCGTTTCATTTTAATCTAAATTAACCCTTTCCACTCAAATAACTTTTCTCCCATACTCACACAGAACTCGCATTTTTTTCTTTTCTGCAGTAGCGGCCACAACTTAGCAGTGAAAGCTCAGCTTTAGCTCTCCAGCCCCGACATACGAGCTATAGAGGCATCATCAGCGTGGCAGCTGACACCCGACCTATTCGGCAAAAAAGAAATGTTTCGCGAGCGTCGACATGTGAGCTATAGATGGAGGGTGCCACCCGACATATTCCGCAAAAAGAAATGTCTCACAAGCCCCGACACACGAGCTATAGAGGAGTCATAGATGTGGCGGATGACACCTGACCTATTCGGGGAAAAAAAATTCCTCATGAGCGCCGACATCCGAGCTATAGAGGCGTCATCGGCATGGAGGGTGCCACCCGACACGTACGATATTCGGCGAAAAAGAAATGTCTCGCAAGCCCCGACCCACGAGCTATAGAGGCGTAATGAGCACAGAGGATGACACCCAACACTAAAGCTATTCAGCAAAAAGGAAATGTCTCGCGGGCACCAACATGCGAGCTATAGAGGCATCATTGGCATGGAGGGTGACACCTGACCTATTCGGTGAAAATGAAATTTATTGCGAGCGTCGACATGCGAGCAATAGAAGCATCATCGGCATGGTGAGTGACACTCGACACGTGAGCTATTCGGTGAAAACGAAATTCCTCGCGAGCGTCGACATGTGAGCCATAGAGGCGTCATCAGCATGGCGGGCAATACCGGAGCTATGCGGTGAAAACGAAATTCCTCGCAAGCTCCGACATACGAGCTATAGATGTGTCATAGACGTGGCGGATGATACTCGACCTATTCGGCGAAAAAGAAATTCCTCGCGAACGCCGACATCCAAGCTAAAGAGGTGTCATAGGCATGGCAGATAACACCCAACACGCGAGCTATTCGGTGAAAACGAAATTCCTCGCGAGCGCCGACATGCGAGCCATAGAGGCATCATCGGTATGGCGGGTGCACCGGAGTTATTCGGTGAAAACGAAATTCCTCGAGAGCGATGACATGCGAGCCATAGAGGCGTCATCGGCATGGCGGGTGACACCCAGATGACGTTTCATTTTCTTTATACGGTGAAAAAGAAACGTTTCGCGAGCCCGACGTGCGAGTTATAGGGGCGTCATCGGCGTGGCGAGTGACACCCGACCTATTCGACGAAAAAGAAACGTCTCACGAGCACCGACATGTGAGCTATAGAGGCGTTATCGTCATGGATTGTTCCACCCGACATGTGCGATATTCGGCGAAAAAGAAATGTCTCGCACGCCCCAACCCACGAGCTATAGAGGCATAATGAGCGCGGCGGATGACACCCGACATGCAAGCTATTCGGCAAAAAAGAAATGTCTCGCGAACGCCAACATGTGAAATATAGAGGCATCATTGGCATGGAGGGTGACACAAGACATATTCAGTGAAAAAGAAATGTCTCACAAGCCCCAACATACAAGCTATAGAGGCGTCATAGATGTGGCGGATGACACCCGACCTATTCGGCGAAAAAGAAATTCTTCGCGTGCGCCGACATCCGAGCTATAGAGGCGTCATAGGCATAGCGGATAACACCCGTGTTATTCGCGAGCTGTTCGGTGAAATCGAAATTCCTCACGAGCGCCGTCATGCGAG
This sequence comes from Macrothele yani, assembly GCA_039090855.1. Classification (NCBI taxonomy): domain Eukaryota; kingdom Metazoa; phylum Arthropoda; class Arachnida; order Araneae; family Macrothelidae; genus Macrothele; species Macrothele yani. The sequence goes on from CM076990.1 coordinate 48,945,418, forward strand.
CCAAGAGGCGTCATCAGCATGGCGGGTGACACCCGACACGCAGATGACGTTTCTTTTTCTTTATTCGGTGAAAAGAAACGTCTCGCGAGCCCCGACGTGTAAGCTACAGAGGCGTCATCGGAGTGGCGGGTGAGCTATTCGGCGATTTCGTAATGTTGGGTGTCACCTGACAGTCGAGTGGAAAGGGTTAAAACGTTTGCACCGAAATTTTTACAAGCACAAAGCCACATGCAATCAATGTAAAGACTTGGCAAACGGCGCTGAGCTGAGTTCTCTCTCGACTTTTGCGCACGGTACTCTCAAATGGCTGTATGGAGATTCACGTGATAAACTCCCCCTCGGTTGGCGGGGGAAGTTAGAACATCGAAGGCGCATAAGGAGCTATCTGTAAAGTGCGTTTTTTCGACCAAAAGACGGTAAAAAATAGAAATTGCGTGCAGGGATCTTCCGAGGGCTTTTCCGTAGTTTTTTCGCGTGACTTCCGTAAAACCGTAAGATGGAGTGAAAATCCGTAAAAGTTGGCATCTCTGAATACCTATGAATCCTTTAGAAACAGAACCATTGTATCCTGCCACGGGAGAGCCATTTTCAGTCGCCCTCCGCATCAACAAAATAGCTAATAACTGACCTTATACGAAATCACGCACCTCGCCCGGGATGAAATAACTGCGCTATCCCAAAGAGCAGGGAACGACATATAAACAATCTCAATTGCACAGCACTCCGAAAGACCACCAAACTATCAGTAAACAATCTTCATCAAGATTTCATAACGCACAGCATCGTTTCTCGTACATACCACGTGATTACAACAAAACTCTTCCTCCATAAGCAAAAACAATTTAATTTGCTACATCGCGAAATCGTTGTTTTTCCATCACTTTTGCCGAAAAAATAATGAATTAGAAGGTAGGAGAAAAACATTCCGAAATTTTGGGATTGACGGTACGGTACGTGTCGATTAAGCTACATTTTCACCAAATTACGCGTAGACCTTAAAAAAGCGTCATTCGATTCGACGTTTAAAACAGCATTTTTTGCCGTGAAAACATTTTTTTCACGCTGGAATTTTTGCTGTGGATTGCCGTTTCAGCGCAGTTGGGCGCAAATATTAAATTTTTTTGTAATGTGTAGCAGTTTGGCGCAAGATAATGAAATTGGTGCAGTTCGGCGCAATTGGCGCAAGCTTTCCATCACTGCATAATGACCAAAGTGTTGTAAAAACAAAGGAATAACACTAAAAATATGACAATTGTGTTGGATGCAGAAATACATATTTCTTATAGCAAATATGTATTCAACTAACATAACTTCATCTTCCACAACAGTTTTCAAAGAACTCATTCATAAGTTAGCTGGAAATTAGGTATATTTAAAAATTTCTGCTATGCTAAAAGCATCACTTTCAAAGTAAATTTTTTACACAACTGCATTAAACTACAAGAAAAAAACATCAATAAAACTGAAACTATCATCTCTTGTTTTTATGTTGGGTTGCACTTAAAATATTATTATTTTTGTATAAGACTGGAACTGTAACTCCTTTATCAATTATTGAACTCCATTTCACTTCTTTATCTGGATTGAAGCATTGTGCTCCCTCACTAGTTCCTTCAAGAAAAAGAGATGTGTAACTCCAATTTTAAAAGTTCAAACACCACACTATCTCACATACAGTGCCTACTACTCCACTAAATATACTTTATTTCCAACAGGAATAACTAAAATGAGAAAAAAATCAGCTAAAACTAGACTGCAAATGCTTTATTTCTTTACACATGAAAATATGAAACAGCTATACAAATCCTTATTCCACTACAAATGTAACAGTCAAACTTATGGGTGTAATGGGAAAAAGGAAAAGGAAGAAAAAAAGGGGGACAAAATTGTCTATTTATTTATTTTTACAAGTTCAAATATATTGCCTTCATTTTTTTATGAGGGGTGTCTAATAAGTATATGAATTTCTCTTCCAATCAATTACAGGAGAGAAATAAAAAATACAGGATGCATAAATATGATACTCACACTTGTAATACAATGGTACGAACAGTCAAAGTCACTTTTCCAAGTATTCTCCGTTCAGCACAATGCGTTTTCTCCACTGATCAACAAGTTGATTCATTCCGGTAGTGAAGAAATCAGCAGGGGTGTTGCAAATCCATTGAAGGACAGCTGCTTGCAGATCATCCATGTTCTCATAGTGGTAACCATGAAGACTATTCTTCAAGAAACCAAAAACATGAAAATTGGAAGGTGGCAAGTCTGGACTGTAAGTAGGGTGCAGAAGAACGGTCCACCTCAAAAAAGAAATTTTCCAACTGTAAGTAGGGTGCAGAAGAACGGTCCACCTCAAAAAAGGAAATTTTTCAATAGGGTTTATAGTTCAGAGATATTTGCTGCAAATATGCTGTAAACAGAAACTTGAACTACATCCCCTAGCAGCATATACATGCATTCAGAATTTTTTTAATTACATGAAAATGTTTCACATCAGAAATGCTTTTGCGATTTCTGCTTGCACTGATTTAGAAATATGTGGGTGAGCGTTATCATGCTGAAGCAGCACATTGTTTTCCAATGTTGACCGTTTGGTCCAGATACACTGCGTAAGTTTTCTCAGTGTCTTCACATAGGCTTTCGCATTTATTGTTTCATATTTTGCCAAGTACCTATATACTCGCGTAAAAGTCGAGAAATTTAGGACAAAATGAGAGCTTCAAAGTAATGGGGTCAACTTATACGCGGGGTCCAAAAAAATCATAAGTCCAAAAGTTCTTCCCATGAGGCAAAAGGCAATCCATCCCAAAAGAAATAAAAATGCCGATGCGGTATTAATTACGAAATCGATGCGGTATTAATTACGAAATCGCAACCCTCCGAAAGAAAAACACCGATGTGGTAGAATAACGAAATCGCGACCCTCCGAATTTCTCCGCGCTTTGAAAAGTCGCCTCTCTCCTGGCTTTGCGTATCCACAGCGCAGTCACAGCCGTGCATAGAAAGCTCCGCCCTTCCGACTACCAGTTGATTGCGCTGACCTTCGATGTAACGGAGCCATGTGACAGCCAGTGTTAGGTGTTGCTTGTTCTTAATCACACATGTTTTTCTTGTTCTTAATCGCACGTGTTTTTCTTGTTCTTAATCGCACGTGTCTTGCTTCTCTTCTATTATGGATGACACGGATTGTGTAAAGAAACGGATATCCTATAACGCAGGATTCAAGTTGAAAGTGGTTTCTTTTGCAGAAAATACTAACAACTGTGCTGCTTCACGTCAATTTGGCATTAATGAAAAACTGATTTGAGATTGGCGTAAAAAAAAAACAGACTTAGTGAAAATCCCAAAATCGCAAAAGGCGCTTGCGCCGTGGAACGACATCTTTCCCAGAGCTGGGAAGTGTCTTGAATGATTGGATTGTGGGCTGCAGACAAAATGGTTACATTGTAACGCAGACTGGTATATGTTTGCGAGCAATGAAGCTCGCAAAAGATGAAAAGTTTGCAGCTGCAAATAATACTTTTCGTGCCTCACCAGGTTGGTGCACAAGGTTCATGAACCACTATGGGTTGTGTCTACGCCAGCGCACCAAAATTGCACAAAAGTTACCTCGTGACCTCGAAGCAAAGATAATGGAATTTCAAAAGTATGTAATTCAAAAGAGAAAAGAGACTGCTTTTGAACTTTTCCAAATAGGGAACATGGATGAAACTGCCATGTGTTTCGACCTTCCTGGAAATAAGACGGTGAACCAAAAGGGCGGAAAAATATCTTGATCAAAACGACTGGCCACGAAAAATCCAGTTTCATGGTTGTTCTTTCCTGTTTGGCCGACGGCAGTAAGCTACCTCCGGTAAATATTTTCAAACGCAAAACTCTGCCGAAAAGCGTTGTCTTTCCGTCTGGTGTGCTCGTTCGTGCCCATGAAAAAGGATGGATGAACGAATCCGGAACAATTGACTGGTTAAAGAATGTGTGGAACAAAAGGCCAGGTGCACTTTTGAGGAAACGTTCTCTTTGGTGTGGGATATGTTTGTTGCACACCGTTGTGCAGAAGTGAAAAAAACTGCAGAAAATTCAAAAACAACTCTTGCTGTCATCCCAGGTGGGTTGACATCTGTTCTTCAACCACTAGATGTCTGCCTTAATAAGCCCTTCAAGGACAATGTGCGGAGGTATTGGGCAAATTGGATAAGTTCCGATTTGCCGAATGAAACCAAGGGCGGAAATCTAAAGAAGCCGGATATCGTTTTGATTGCGCGATGGGTCAAGGATGCTTGGGATGCGATACCTGCGGAAATGGTCATGAAAGCATTCAAGAAATGTTGCATTAGTAACAAACTTGATGGCACAGAGGATGATGAGATTTTTATGAGTGTCGATGACAGTGATTCTGATGACACAGGCATAGATGGGAATACTGATGTTTATGATGACGCGCCGATGACGGAGAGACTTTTTTTAACTGTTTGGCGAGTCTGACTTGGAATCGGATTTTGAAGGGTTCCGATGAAGTTTTTGGGTATGCAAAACAAATTTAGTATTATATATATAATTTTTTTCGTTTTCAAATGTATAAATTCATTGAAAAATTTTTTTTCTCATTCCGGGATTGACTTATACACGAGTTTCCGATTTCTTACGATTTTTTCCTCTGAAAGTGGGGGGGTCGACTCATACGCGAGTATATACGGTACTCAAGCAGAAGGATACCGTGTTTGTCCCAAAAGACAGTAGCCATGACCTCGGATGTTGACAAACCAACTTTGAACTTCTTTGATAGGGGAGAATTCAGTTGATGCCATTACATACTTTGCCATTTCCTCTCTGGTTCAAGCTGATGAATCCACGTTTCATCGCCTCTGATTATGCATACCAGGAATGCGTCACCCTCCTCATCGTAGCACTGTAACAGTTCATTGAAAATGTCTAGCCTTTGGCATTTACGCACCATTGTAAGCATTCGGGGTACCTATCTGGCACAGATCTTCCTATAGTTGAGATGTTCGTGAATAATTCGTCCAACAGAATCTTTACTGATATCCAATTCAATGGCAATATCCTGAACATGAATACGTCTGTCACCTTTAATCAAGTTGTCAACCTGTTTAATCATTTCATCAGTCACCGCCATGTTAGGCCTACCCGACTGTGCCTCATTTTCAAGGGCTTAATTGCCCAGCTTTGAAATTTGTAACCCATTCATAAACACTGGAATGAGACATAGCCACATCAACATGCGCAGTCCTAAGTCTTCTCGTAATGTTCACAGCCTTTACACCTCCTTTCGTCAAAAATTTGACTACTGCTCGCACTGAACAATTAACGTATCCTCCATTGTTTTTGATTGACAGCGCCACCTAACACCAGTATCAAGCCGCTCTGCTTTTACGGCGTTTCACTGAAAGTAGTCAGAACAGTTTCATCATACGCACAATTTTATATCGATAGTAATAAAAATGTGCATACTTATCAGACACCCTCGTAAAAGCATTTCAATTCTTTGAAGAAAGCTCATGTTGAGAATCGGCTTCCTAGTTTCTTAATTCAATTACTAATCAAAAACTTCTATTATGGGAATCCTTACTGGGAACTTTTTTTTTTAATTGCAAATTTTCGGAGAAAACACTTCTCCTTTTTCAGGCTGTCTTTTGTTGTCACTTTTTCCCTTCACTATCGCGGTTACGGTTAACTTTGACGGTTACTGTTATTTTTCATCAAATCCTGCCAGATGTTGGACAGGGATAATCCTCTGCAGTCATTGATGATGGAATTCTGATTTTTCTTAATCTCTATTCCTTCTTTTAGCTTTCTTTTTGAAAATTGATTTAGAAACTGACGACTTTAATGGAATCAATTTCCAAAGCAATTTTCAAAAAAGAAAGCTAAAAGAAGGAATAGAAATTGAGAAAAATAAGAAATCCATCATCAATGACTGCAGAGGATTATCCCTGTCTAACATCTGGCAGGATTCAATATAAAAATAACTGTAACCGTCACGGTTAACCGTAGCCGCTATAGTAAAGGGAAAAAGTGACAACAAAAGACAGCCTGAAAAAGGAGAAGAGTTTTCTTCGAAAATTTGCTATTAAAATTAATTTCTTAGTAAGAATTCCCTAATAGAAGTTTTTGATTAGCATTTCAATTATTTAAAACTTGCTGGCACAATTTAACAGTACTGTAATAGTTGATACCAGATTTTTGTATGTTAAAACACTGCATAGTCTTGGGTATCTTTATCCTGTTAAAAATATTTATCTCATTAAAATCTGAATGATGTAACTATGCAATGGAGGGGGCAACAAAACACAGTTGATGATTCATAGGTTTCATTCTTGGAGCAAATCCTACAACACAGCAAAAGCCCCAGCTATAACTATCTGAGAGTACAAAAATGAACTTTCAGAAGACAAAAGTGATGTACAATGCTCTTACAAGAAATGAAGATTTATCGATTGATGGAGAAAAGCTTGAGACAACCGATACATACGTTTATCTTGGACAGCAGATATCAAGAGAGGGTCACATTGATGAAGAAATTAATCTGCGTATAAAACTTGCCTGGAGAGCTTTTGAAAGAAACAGCATAATTTTCAAGAGCAATATGCCATTATGTCTTAAAAGAAAAGTAACTTGCACAAAATTCTAGCGGATAATGCTTACCTTGGCATTCCTTTCTAGCGATGGGAACATTTCACGCACGTGTTTTCCGGTCTTTGTTGATGTTATTGTCCTAAAGTCCGTTGTATGCGATGACTGGCTTTACTTCTCACACTTTTCGCTGGGTATACTCATTGGAACTTTGCCTTAGGATTCCAAACACATCAATTTTTACCGTTCTTTATACTCGAAATTTTCGCCCATCCTCTAGGCATCCTCAGGAGCGTGGCGACTTTACCACCGATGATCGGGGTTAACTTCGCGCTAATGGAGTCCTATGCTCCTTGTTGCCATTCGTCGGATATACTTTCCTGGATATATTTCGTTATCAAGCCCGGCTGGCGCCATCTATGTTTCATTAAAACAACTTTTTTTTTATTTATTTTTTTATTAATTTTTTTTTTTTTCCATTTCTTCTCCTATCCTGGTTTTCTTGTATTTTTTGCCGGTTTTTCTTTTGTTGTTGTTTTTCTTGTCTTATTAGTTCTTTCCACAGGCCCAATAATGTGCTAGGGTCGTTCTGGTTACATACCCTTGCTTTATTTTTATAGATTAATATTGCTCCTTCCCTCCTCATTTGCCTTTCCGATTTTTTATTCTTTTTTAGCATTTTAATTTCATCGAATTTTGGGAATGTCCGGTTTTCCATGCAGAATTGCACTAAAGGAGTTTTGGCTTCTTTTTTTTTTGCCAATTAGATATGTGTTGTTTAAGTCTTTTTTTTAATCTGTTTTTCGTACTTCCAATGTACGATATTGGGGGTATGTGTGCAATTGGAATTTCGTAGGTTCCTGATTCTTCTAGCATTTTTGCCTCTGTTTTTTTGTTGACAGTTATACTTTTCACGGTGTGCACTGAGCTTCCTAGTTGTAAGTCATATTTAGCACAGTGCCTATTGATTTCATTACTCACTCCTTCCAAGTATGGGAAAGCTCCAATGTATTTCAATTTTTTCTTCCTCATCTTCCTTTGGTTGTGCACTTCTTGGCCTTCTTTACTCTGACTCATATGCTTTTTACTCTCATGTATCCATTTATTAATTAGCTTGCTCGGGTACCCATACTCTTGTGCTATTTTCGAGATAAACTCTAGCTCTAGATTTTTTAGCCTGTTGAAATACCGCACGTAAAAGAGAATAGTAGAATGATTAGAGCTATATAATAGTCAGAATTAGAACTACTAATTGGAAAAGAAAAGTGTTTGTTCAATGCATCCTTCCAGTGCTTACGTATGGTGCAGAGACGTGGACCTTAACTAAAAGAGACATACAAAGGCTGCAGACAACTCAAAGTAGCATGGAGAGGTGCATGCTTGGTGTAACCAGGAGAGATAAGAAGAGGAACTCGTGGATCCGAAAAATGACAAGAGTGGAAGACATCATGATCAGAGTTAAATCCCTGAAATGGCAATGGGCTGGACATACTGCCAGAAGGACAGACCATCGATGGACAGTCAAAATTTTAGATTGGATTCCAAGGGACAGGAAAAGACCCAGAAGAAGACCACACGGAAGATGGGTGGATGAAATTCGAAAGTATGTGGGAGGAACATGGAGGAGACTGGCACAAGACAGACCGTTGTGGAAGAGGCTTGGAGAGACCTTCGTCCAGCAGTGGATTGATAATGGTTGACAATGATGACACCAGCTGACACCTAAACCTTTTCCTGTGCAAATTCTTTTTAATACATGCACAGAAGAAATGTATGAATATTATTAATATTGGCACTCCTAATTTTTGACAGATGAAAAGTGCAAACACGGCTCCCACTAAATTAATGTGATTTACAACTCCTCGTAAAATCAATTTGTACGAGGAACAAAATCATCAGCAAACACATGTATTATTTGCAAAATATAGTTTATCATATAGTAATATACTGTATGTCTCTAAATGCCTGTTCATTACGTAAATCAATTATTCAGTGTATCAACAATATCTGTTTACTGCTAATATGGATGTGATGAACTTAAATGGTTACATAAACTTCTCAAATATGTTAAAAAAAATTTAATTACCTGTTTCTTTATCGCAACTTTTTCAGGTTGTTTTCCAGTGGAATAAATCTGTGACAGTTAAAAATCACTAATGTCCTAGGACACTGCCGTGAATGACAAGAAGTACAATAAAAATTACAAACGTCAAACGGTCTGTGGGTAGGGTCATAATAAAAGATTTTAGTAAATAATACAGTGTAAACAATGTCAATTAATGTGGAAACATCAATTGACAATGTTTTCACATTACACACATACATGTGTTCTCAGATTCAGAGGTTAGCTCCACAAAGAATACAAACTACCAGATAAATTTTTAATTGATTATTTACTTACTTTTTAAACATTGTCAAGATTTTAGTAAATAATGCAGTTTAATGGGGAAACATCAATTGACAATGTTTTCACATTACACACTAAGCTGTTCTCAGATTCAGAGGTTAGCTCCACAAAGAAATACAAACTACCAGATAAACTTTTAACTGATTATTTACTTACTATTGCCATTGTTTTCACATTAAACTGCATTATTTACTAAAATCTTTTATTATGACGCTACACGCAGACCCTTGGACGTTGGTGATTTTCACTGTACTTCTTGTCATTCACAACAACGTCCTAGGACATAGTGATTTTCGAGTGCCCCAAAGGATCACAGAAGATTGATTCCACTGGATAACAACCTGAAAAAGCTGCAATGAAGAGACAGGTAATCCATTTTTTTTTTTTTTTTTACGTGTCTGAAAAATTTATATTTAACCATTTAAATCCATCCCATCAATATTAGCAGTAGACAAATAATGTTGATACATGGAGCAATTGATTTAAATGATGAACAGGTATTTAGAAACATGTAGTATATTACTATATGCTAGACTATATTAAGGCTCACATTTTTTGTTACCAATAAAAAATATGAATATTTACTACATCACATAATATAATGAGATCTTTAGTGCTTTCATTTAAGAAAATGATTTCAAGTACCTTGAATGGCATTCCACTGTCTGGATTTGAAGCTGACATTTCTCAGTGAAAGGTCCTCCATTAAGTCCACACTCCTGAGATGTCTTACTGTGGGATGCGTGAACTGTCAGCATGTGTCTTCGGAGATTTCCTTTCTGACTGAAACCTGCCCCACAAATCCTGCACTTATGGGGACGTTCTCCGGAATGGGTTAATTTATGATTCTGGAGATGTGTCAAGAAATTTGTGGAGTAACAACACCAAGGGCAACGATGCCTGCCAACAGCACGTGGTCGTTCATGCAGTAGTTTCTTGTGATGCGTGTATTTTATCTTTGAGTTGAACAGAACCTGGCATTCCTTGCACTCGTACATGTCATAACCTACAAAAAGCAAGATCCCATAAAATTTTAATCAATACTTTGAATAAACCACAACTAAGATGGGGGGGGGGGATAAGATAATCAATACAAATGTGGTATTCACTTGGTAAGTAAAAATTTTACCATAATCAATAACTTAAAAACAAATGTGTGGAACATTAAGTTTATCGAGAAACCCCAATGATTTGTTCATACTGGTTGAGGTATACATAACAAGAGAATTAACAATGGAACATCTAGTCCGCTACAGTAAAATGTCACAGATTCTTTACACATAAGGTGCCTACAAAGGCATGGAGTTCAAAATACTCAACAGCAAGAAATTTCCCAACTTCCAAGTTCACACCACTGCACTTCCTACAAAACGGCAGGAACTATATATGTGCAGAATTCAACAGGCGTGTCGGAAGTGTAGTACAAACAATGCAACACACTACAAACTTTGCTTCATAAAACATATTTGCATAACTCATTAAATCAGTTCAGCATAAAGAATTATAGCAAAAATTCTTCACAACACTGAACTCTCCCCCCCTCCCAACTTCCATCCTATAACAAAAAGGAGTAGTCTGTGTTATAGAATGTGTTTGTAGGCTTAGCTATATAGGACAAACAGGATGAAAAGTGTAAATCCCACTGGAGGAACACAAAGCAGGTATAAAAACATGGCTAACAAGACTGGTTTGGGAGGCATGTTCAGGCATCGGGACACCCTCCGAATTGTGACTTACTAACAATACTCACTTGCTAAGCTTTAAAGGGGGAGAAAACTACAGGAAAGAACAGAAATAGCTAGAAGAGGAGCCATATTAAATGATAATGACAGTTGGCCACTTCCAAAACTGAGTGGCAGTAACTACTCTGTAGACGTAGCACTGACAATGAACTAACCCAGGGATGGAGAACCGAGGTGTCCTAGGACACTAAGTGCGGCCTTTTGAGTGAATCCAAATTTTGCAGAACAAATCCTTTTATTTTTATTAATATGTTTTTGTTAGTCTTTTATTATTTTTATTTTAATCTTAAAAAATGACCGTATTTAAAATACCAAAGAGTAAAAGAACATTCAAAGAAATAATGCTCCCCGACTGAGGAGGCACAATTAAAACATAAAGTCATAAGAGCTATTTTGACACCTGCTACGCTCATTACTTTGTTCTATGGCTCCTACAGAACTACAGATGGAATTGAGTGAGCTCACATGACATTTTAAAGTCCTTATTTGACACTAAGAAAGATCCAGTTGAAATACGGAAACATGCAACAGAATACCCATGCCTTTGGCAACATGCACAAAAAATGCTTTCTTGCTTTTCAACCACTTAGTGTTGCGAATCTACATTCTCTTACCTAACCTAAATCAAGACGCCCTTAAGGTCACAAATGACGGATACCCATCTAGAGAATCAGTTAAAAGTGCGGACCTCCATGTTGCAACCAAATATTCAAATGCTTTCCAACAAAAAGCGGTTACAACAGAGTCATTAAAAGTTTAGTTGACTTCAGAATTAACATTTTTTTTTTTTTCAGTTTTGAAGTTAGTTAGTAGATAGATAGTAAGATTTTTACAAAATAATGTACATTTTTAAGTACAATCGTGGCCAAAATCCCTGCACCGGTAGACCGAAAGTCAAACTTTTGATGTTTGAAGTCAATTTATACTGTACAGTGCTATGGTAAAGTCAGGAATACATATATCATTTTACAGGAAATTTTATGCTGAATTCAAATATTTTTACAGAATGTTATTACCAGTAACAGAAGCGAAGTTAAAGCAAAAATACAGTCTCTAGTCATAAAAAGCAACAAATAGTGGAATTTGTGAAATTAATGTACAATGCATTTAACGTAAAAATACTGTTTATTACATTGACACTTGCAGGACACTTGAGATAACTGACCAACAAGAAAAATACGCTTTAATATTTAATTGGATAACCACGGTTACTTAGTAACAAAGTGCACCTTCTTGGTATGGAACTAACGGGCTTCTCTAATTATCCATTGGTGATAACACTGTGCCATACAGCCCTTACAAACTCAATTAAAGTCTTTATTTTTTTTAATTGTCTTTACATCTTTATAACTTATAAAAACAACCCTGAAACTTCATTTCATTTTTTTTCAATTTAAATAATCAGAAAATGAGTGAAGGAACTACTAATATTTAAATACATCTCATAATTTTTTAACACGAAAGTGCTGCAAATTAAATAGCTCACTATGCCACAGAAATTATTATACTATTTCCATGATAATCAATACATATGACAATGAAACAATTTTTTTACCAGTTAAAACAAATTATGAATTCCACAAAACATTTGAAGTTGTATTTTCACATAGACTGCTGAAAGAAAATTTTCATTGCAAGTAAAACAGATACTTAAAGGAATGGTATTACTATGCAATAGATCTAACAAACTTGGTAAATACAGAAAATTGCCTGGACTATTTATTTCCAGCATGATTTGTAAACTTCAAAACAGCATTTTTTGTGAAGCAATAATGATCCTTTACAAATGGTCAGTGTAGTTTATGGAATGAAGTTTCAATGCAAATTGTTCAATTTACAACTACATAGTGCTTAAGCTGTCACTCAAATTTCCACCGAGTCACAATTAAGTCGGTTATTTTGAGACAAAAAGACCCCACTGAAATACCAAAAAGTGAATATTTTCTGTAAATTTTTCTTTCATGATCCCACACATCACTGCTTCACCCTTGCATTGTTTTTCATCCCCATCATTTATTCATTCCAACATCGCTGCTTCACCCGGCTGACATGGTTTCCTTTCCAGACATTTTTATTTCAGTCATTGCACCCACCCCTGCTTTGCCATTATAGTTTTTTTTTAATCCCTGTCATTCTTTCATCACTGATTCGCCACGCCAACCTGGTATCCTTTCCCGTCATTTTCCCTTTCCCTCATCGCTCTTGCACACTGCTTCACTCTGTTGCCATTTATCCGTTGTCTTTTCTCCTACTGCAGAAAAGCATCGGTGAGCCTCAACAGCACCTTTAACAAGGCTTTGACGTGGTGGATACGGAAAGAGATGTTTCGCTACTGCAGCAGCAACCGGGCGAGCAGCATGCGCCCTTTTAGAAGGGTTGATCGGTCAGTCGGTGTGTTGTCGGCTGTGGCTTTGCTCATCCCTGTTCTTTGTATACATTTTCACAAACAACATGCATCAGCAAATGTAAGTACTTTTATTGAAATTAGAAGTGCAAAAGCCTATTTGTTTTTATTCTTGAATTTTATTTAAAGTACAAATTTTTGTAGTCAATGCATTGTGCTTGTATTTTCATATGGAAATATAGCAAAAAACAGAACTGTAAATTTGGCAAATCTGCATAGCACTTTGCTACAACTTTTGCTGACAAAATAGTCAAATTGCTACAAGAGAATGCAAATAGACGATGTCATTGCTCTGTCCACGTTGTTTTATAAACAATGCATAGCAACTGAAAAATTGTTCTTCCGACACTGCTGGGATCGAACCCCAGATCTCTCGATAACTAGCAGAGTGCGTCTATTTGCATTACCTCCATGCATATTGACAATAGTCACCAGACACCTAGAAGAGGAACACAACATAGCATTTAATATATACATAATATCTAAGGTATTTTACCTGATATTGTCGAAGTATTTCGCACGTTGTTTGCTCTGTGAGGCACGTGCTCCTGGCCCAAGAGGTTCCTTCATTACGGGCCTGGAGCACGTGCCTCACAGAGCAAACAACGTGCAAAATACTTCGACAATATCAGGTAAAATACCTTAGATATTATGTACATATTAATCAAAAGCAAGTTTATAACATAAGACAACCCATAAGGTTGCCTCATGAATTGCAATTTTCGTAACATAGCATTTATTGACGTACATTAGTACGGTGTCGGTCCACCTTTGGCCTTAATGCATGCACTGACCCTTCGCGACATGCTTTCTACAAGGTTTTGGAACACAGCAATAGGTATGCACTTCCATTCAGTACATAATGCTGCCACTAACTGTTGCTTATTAGTAGGCGTTGGTTTCAAACTTCTTATACAGTGCTCTAATTCATCCCACAGGTACTCTATAGGATTAAGATCAGGGCTCTGTGCTGGCCAGTCCACACATGATATGGAATCATCGTCAAACCACGCCATAACAGTCCTTGCTTTATGGCTCAGTGCATTATCTTGCTGGTACCATCATGGCTCGGTTCCATAGTTTTGCCACGGAATTGGTAGGGGATAATTGTCCCGAATATTGAGGTAGACGTGCTGGTTAACTGGTTTGTCCACGATAACCAATCGGCCGGGACCATACTACGAAAAACACCCACACAAGAGCACATTGCCAGCTCCAAACTTGACTGTAGGAACAGTACACTGTGGTAAATAGCATTCACCCGGTTACCGCCATAACCACACGCAGCCATCAGACTGATAGATCGTGTATCTGGATTCATCATTCCATAGGACCCGTTTCGAGTGATCTACGGTCCATGATAAATGTTCTTTACATCATGCTAAACACTGAGTAGCATTCCAAGTGGAGACGAAAGGCTTATAAGCAGCCGCACAACCACAGTAACCCATGGAATGAAGTTCTCTGCAAATGGTACATGTACATACCAAGGTTTTAGCATTTTTACTCATTTGTACACTGAGGTCTTGTGTAGTACTCCGTCGATTAGCTGTAACGACTCTTCTGAGGCTTTGACGTCCTCCGTCACTGATTTTCTTTGGTGTGATGGTATTTTTTTTTTGGTTCAGGCACGACATGTGTCTTCCTCTTATTCAGTACATCCAAAACAGTTGACTTGGGTATGTTTAAACGCCTCTCGGTTTCTCTTATGGACAACACCCAACAATCTTCCCTTTCTCAAAAATCAGTTATCTCCAGCTGTAACATTTTCACTCAACCTCACAGTGCGATATGATCACGGTCAGCTTCAGGCTTGTTTTTATACCGCTGGCAGCTGTACCACACATTTTAACAATGCAGCGGCCCATTCACTTGCTTTTGAAGGGGTTTCTGGTGACTTGTCAATATAGTGTATATTCACCATGCTAAAGAGAAAAAATTCTAGCTTTAACACTGACTACATATCATTGCTATGGTGATTATAGTGACTCTCAGGTACTTGTATCAGATCACACTATCTGCAGACCAGCAAACAGTAACACTAGCAGTCAAAATTTGTTTTAGTCATGTGTGAGTGCATGCACTCTCTCTCTCACTCTCATATGCACACACCTCTGGAGTACTGCCAAAATCTGATTTTTGAAGAGGCAACTAGCTACTAGTAGCATCTTTAACTGTTCTAGACACTTAAACACTGATAAGCTTACTTCAAACATTTACTTAAAAACATACTAGACTTCATACTTTTAAATTCTCTTTAAAAGTACTTCTTTTTCTGGTACAAATTTTGTGGATTAAGTAATTCAAACAACTTTAGATATCAAGTCAGCTCTCTTAGACTACTAGCAACACTACAGCAAAAGACATTACACTACTAGCAGCAGTATGAAGAGAGATAAGACAACTAGCAACACATAGTGTGAGGAGAGAGACTAGACTACTAGCAATACTGTGGAGACAGAGAGACAGCAGTGAGTAAGAGAGTAAACTAACAAAACAGCAGTGAGAGTATATTACTAGCAAACACTGAAGATTAAGAAAGTAGACTACTAGTAAACACTGTGGAGAAACAAGAGTATGACTCAAATCGGAAGTGAGTCATGCTGACAGACCACAATATTACCAATAACAATACCATATGAAGTTTTGCCAGAAAAAAATCTGTCAGTAAGCATTAGTAAGTTCATACAACAATTATCTCCACAAGGGCCACTAATTGAATATCAGGTCCACAGGGAATCCATTATTCATAATGTAATTTCATTTCAAAAATTGCTCTCACTTTGTATATGCAAAGAGAGCATCACATTCTAGACAATCAGACTCAGAAATTAACAGAAAAAAAAAAAAAAAGAGGATTTTTTTTTTTGAAGACTTTCAAGCTTTTTGTTTAAAAGGCTTGAAATTCCTCAAAAAAAATTTTTTGTTTGTTTGCTATTCATATAAATTTTGAACTCAACACACCTACGAAAACAAGTCTTGAAAAATATCTGAAAAGTTATGTGCCCAGCTGGGCATGTAGAAGCTGGATGCCCAGGAAAATTCATCTTTTAAGGATAATAAATCAGAACCCTTATTTTTTTAAGTTAAAAAACATGATTTTTTTTCTTTGAATAAAGCTCATATTGAGAAATGGCTTCCTAGTTTAATTGAATTAATAATCTAAAGCAACTTATGGGAATTTACTAGGAAATTTTTTCATTTATAGCAAATTTTCTGAGAAAATTCTTCTCCTTCTTCAGGCTCTCTTGTTGTTGTCACTTTTTGCTTGTCACTATCATGGTTACGGTTTATTTACCTTGACGGTTACGGTTATGATTTTTTTTTTTTTTTTTTTTTTTTACATATTTTGCATTTCTGCTTTAAAGGTCTGTATTCAAAATGTTCAACACCATGTATCTCAAGTTTTAAGATGATGCTGAAACTGGTATAAAATGATATGATGATGAAATTGATTTTTGAGAAATTTAGCGATTCTGCTATGTTCCTTTCGTCCAAGTTTTCGTCCTTTGCCACTAAATACAGGAGGCTACTTCCATCAGATGCATGCATCCTGTTGCTGACTATAAACAACATTTGGAGCAAAAGTACAAATGGTTCCAATTTCTGGACATAGAGCATAATATTATGTAATTAAAGAGGTGATATTCTTCTATCCTTTGCACTTCACAACAGTAATACAACTTCCGGTGATTTGCAGTGAAATGAAATGACATGCGACAACTGTCATTTTTTTTGTAGTAGGAAATTCTAATCCAAACTTTATTTTAAAATTTAGTTGCCCGGCCAATAATTTGCATGCCCTCGGCATCTCAGGTATGGTATTTTTCAAGCCCTGGAAAAGTAGTGCTGTAACTTTTAAAATAATAAAATTACTGAACCTGAGGAAAGTTTTCTGAAGATCCTTCCCTATTGTTCATTGTCTTATGTTTTTTGACATCTTGATGACTGAGAAGGCCTAGACGGTTGCACAACTAGTCTCTGGAAACACAATATTTGAAATGTGCGTTTCAGATTCCAAATGAAATGTTGCTGCTCATAATATTTCTTTTTAAATCTGGAAACGCAACTGACATGCAGTGTCAACAAATCAGCTTCAAAAGTTGTAGAGGTGTTTTAGAATTGAGACTGCTAAGTTTCGTGTCATTATGATATTTGAATTGAATGCATATGTTCAAAATGGTGGAAAAATTCTAGGCACAGAGGGCTCAGAGTGTTCTTGATCCTAGTCATCATTGCAATTACTGTAATACCTAGTAGGTGAGACAATTTTTATTTTTTTTTTTTTTTTAAGTGTGAGGAAATATAAGGTTAGTTATTTTCTTTCATTTTTTAAGTTTCTACTTGTGCAGATTTTTATTGTTTTTTGCATGTAGTAGTTATTTTGCCTAGTGACCACCTGCACAATATTTTGTGGTACCATGCTACATATCTGTCACAGACTGATCTGGACCTTTCTACTATGAGGAATGCATATGTACCATTCTTAAATTTAAAGGTAAGAACCATTTGACATTTTGGATGCCTTTCCTCTAATGTAGAATGAATTGATGTATTCACTTATTACTGGGTCCCCTAATGTATGTGATATTAAATCTGCTGATTCCATCTCCAGTGAATGCAAGTACTATACAAGGAATTCAACAAGAAATAACTATTTATACATTGAAGTGCAAGACAATTAATGTGCATATTTCTTTGAGGGAAACATAAATGCCAGATGTTTCTTATCCATTACGTAGGCAATGGACAAGTCAGCCTTAAACACAATGGCAATTGCATATGTATTCTGTTGATGTAGCAGCAAAGCAGACAATAAATATTAATTTCTAATTACTTTCAATTGAAATTATTGTATATATAGTATGAATATCCTTTTATTACATAAATGGCAACCATAGTAAAACAGTGGGTTAAATTTAAATTTAGATCAGACTATGTTAAGCTACACACACACACAATATAAAATACTTAAAAAATTAATAACATTCGTCCTGATGATGCCAAGCCAAACGTTCTGCGAAACTAGTCGCTGTTAATAAAAAATTTAATTGTGAATAAACGTTAATAACTTATTCTGCCTCAACAACACAAGTGTGTAGTCTTAAATTAATTATAACAAAAGCTAGGCATAAAAATTTATATCAAAGAACAAGTTAAAACAAGATGAGAACAAATTGAAAGATTGCAGAAAACATTGTGAGCAGCAGTTTGTGGATTTATCATAGACCAGCACAAACCACCACTTTCTCATTTCCACAAAGACCTAGTTGAATGTGGTTTCTGCTATATTGCATATATGTATGTCTGGCTCAAAAACCATATTATATAAAAATTACCAAACAAGATCAAGACAAATACTTCTCCTAACCCCATAATTTGGTCTACCAGTACATCATTGCCAAAGAGTAGAACCCCAATGAATATCATAAATTTTAGAAAATTGTATTTAACAATACTCAGTAATTCATTTTGTAAACCTACTGACTTTTCCTTAAATATTAAATACATATGCAACATTCAAGCCTGATCCAACATCCATGATAACCGATCATGAGATGTTCCAAATAAAAGCTTAATAAATCATAAAACACATAAAATAAAAGTTGCATTATTATGTACAAAAATATTATATATGAGTATGATGAATTAGCCAATATTATGTATATATGTATGCATAGCTGCCAACTAAATTTAATGAAAAATCAGAAGATTGCCCAAAAAAATCCAGGATTGCATAATAATCAGGAAGATTTTTCTGACGTTAGTCTGTTATACAATATAAAATGTCCACACAGAGCTAAAACTGTATATCTTGCTTTGCAATAGTTACACACAAATTTTTATATACACATCAACAAAACAAAGGAAAGATTAATAAAGAAGTTCACTATGTATAATTTACTAGATTTTGAAACACTCCATCCATACAAGTCAGCAAGACAAAATTCTATCCTTTTGGATACCTACGCAGAATTTCACTTTTTTTCTTGCTGCTCTTTGTCCCCCCCCCAATATGTACCGTGATATTGGACATTTTTTTGTTTTTGATTCCTTAAGGAATATCTAGCCACTTTCAATGTCCACATTTTTTTCTTTTCAAACCTATACTGTTTTCTTCTGCTTTATTTAACATTATCAGGGGTGCAGACAGACCTGCTTCTGAAAATGAGAAACACTAAGTGGCACTAACATTTTTTTCTTTTTCTAGTTTCCCTCAAACACCAATAGCATGTAAATGTAATAAATGCCTACATAGACTGGGATTAGCTCACGGTGGTCTTTAGTACCCATTAACAAGTGTTAGGATCTTGAAAACATGAAAATAAACTTTACACAGATGTTTAATAACATTATTTCACTGAGATTTTTTATTTCCATAGCATACTCAATGTTTCCGTCATCCGTAGTGGACCAACAATTTCCGTAGCATACTCGATGTTTTCTGTCATTCGTAGAGGACCGAGGATTTCCATAGTAACTATGTAAAATCCGCAGTACTTCCAGTCTCTGAATCTTTCTTCCCACCGTATGATGTTTGTTCAATGTCAAGCGGAACAGTGTGCACAGAGAATTTATTGTGCCGATGTCCTGACGATGACGACGGGGCATGGGGGCTCTGGTGCAGAATTCCCATCTCTGTTACATATTTTATTTATAGGGATATTTTTAGCAAAAAATACAGAAAATTTCTTTCGGCCAGAAAACTGGAAGACTGTATAAAAAATCAAAAATCCAGAAGAGTTGGCAGGTATGTGTATGTATGTACATATATATTGATTTCCCTTAATATATAATAAGTGGAAAATTAACAGAAGAAAGTGTCTTAGGAGTATGCCCATGTATAATGCCTAAAATTCGAAATTTCCATTAATCCAATGCAGTTCAAGTCAAGATCATATCAAACTATTCACTGTATGTCCATGTGTACATCCTAACTATTATTGTACACTGCAGCATTACTGTTGTACACTGTAAATGCATCATTATAACTAGTAACTTGAAAAGCTAGTAATATTAACAGTTGACTTGAAATAATTTGAATTTCAGTCTCAGATTCAGTCTTGCTTCCTAGTTTAAGACAGTAGAATCATATTCTAACCTTCAGTCATAGGTTTTGAATCTCACTCTCCTATAACATGAGCAGCATTCTCAATATTTACAGTAAAGCTGGTATTTTATGTGAGAATAACAGCAATCAGTGATTAAACACTTTGAAAATGAGAACATCAAAACTAAACTACTCACTTTCAAAAACTTGTTAAAGCATAACAGGGTGAAGAGCATATCTCTTAAAGACTAATTATCTAAGGAATGATAAAAACTTATTGACAACAAACCACACATACACTCAGTATCACAACATTTATCTATTTCATAGGGCTTTCAAATACCTCAAAGTATGATGACTGTCAAGTGTTTTTGTGTTTGTTCAAAACAAGACTACAAGTTCTGCTGTTGTGAACTTTAGCATATTTTCATGCACAACATCAAAAGAGAAAACCAGACTGATAAAATTTTCCTGTCATACTTTTAAAAGTTGGCCACATAAAAATGCCTCACTGGTCTTGTTCTACACAGATTAGGTATACCTAAATATTTCTAACAAGACAGTAAAGTACATAATACTTCTGTTGGGTTTTTTTCCCCCCTATGGCACAGCAATCTGCACAATGCCTAAAATATGCAGTCACCTACCCAAAATTTAGAACCAATGACTCCATGGAAGACCGGGTCTAAAGAACTAGCATCTGAAGGCTAAAAATGTCCTGCTCCAGGATTTGAATTTAGACTCAGCAATATCAGAGATCAGAAAGTTCTTGCTTGAGACCACTTAACCATTGTGCAATATTCTCAATACCACCTGATGTCAAAACTATGTTATGGTAAATTTTTTGTGGTTGCCTTAAAATCAGAGTACTAAAGCAGCACTCATTAAATTCAGAACACTAAATAATACTAATTCAAATACGAGTACAGGGGTTTGAAAAACTTGTTTTTGCTGACTTGGTGCTGGGCTAACTATAATGAGAATTCACTAGTTCCAACTAACTTTCAACTAGTGCAAAACAAATGAGAAGCAAAACACTATTTATGATGTAATACATTACTTCATTTTAATTTATAACCAGTTACTGTCAGATAATCTAAACAAGTTAGTAAAATCATGCAATGCATTGATTATGATACGCTTTCCAACATACCGGAAACCATTACTCAAGTTATGAGGATAATAACTGTAGAACAAATATTGCTCCTGTGTCCTGACCTTTGACCCCATTTCGATGATATTCAACAGAACCGGTAAAGTATACTTCCGGAACAACATGATAAAGTTTTGTCTCAATCAAAGCATTTTTATGTAAGTTATAATGCATAAGGGCGATGGAATGGATCCCGCTCCTATGTCCTGACCTTTGACCCCATTTCACCCATCTTCCATAGGGTTCGTCCCCAGGCGGTCCCCTACCTACCACATACTAAAATTTCATCGAAATCGAACCATTTTTACGCAAGTTATGACGCATAAGGGCAATGGAATGCATCCCGCTCCTATGTCCTGACCTTTGACCCCACTTAACCCATTTTCAATAGGGCTCGTCCCCAGGTGGTCCCCTACCACATACTAAAACTTCGTTGAAATCAAACTATAATTATGCAAGTTATGAGGCATAAGGGCAATGAAATGGATCCCGCTCCTATGTCGTGGCCTTTGACCCCATTTTGTCCATTTTCAATAGGGTTCGTCCCCAGGTGGTCCCCTACCACATACAAAAATTTCATCGAAATCAAACAATTTTTACATGGACAGACGGACAAAGCTGGAGCACATATGCTTCTTCAACCTTGAAAGTTGGAAAGCGTAAACAAACTACGAAATGAGTCAAATCCGTAGGACTACTGAAAAAGAGTAGCCCTACGATTTTGACGTCACGGGCAAGTCATGTGACCTTGTTGCAGGCCTGGCGAGGTATAAAGATGGCCTTGGCACAACTCACTTTTTGTTCTAGGAGAAAATAGAAGTAAAGCGTAACGCGCACACGACGTGTGACGTGATGAGGCAGATGGTCACGAGAGTGTAACATCATTAAACTTTAATAGGATCCACGCACAACGCGTGACATAACGAGGCAGATGGTGTGACAGCACGCCAACATCTGAATCGCGAGAGTGTGACGTCATAAGATTTCTAAGCATGGAAAGCATTAATAGGACGACGCCATGGCACTAAAAACGTGGTAACTTGGGGTGGTTATTTAACCCCTAAACGAATTTTCCCAAAGTCGAGATCAAGCTAAATCGATTTCTAGAACCAGAAAATGGTAGGTTAACGACTTTCATCAAAATCCTTAGAGCCGTTTTCAAAATAAAATTTACACAGATACCAGAATTGCTCCTTTAAGGTGGATGTCAAGTAATTTTGCTTCCTATACTTCCAATGGAAAAACTTGTGTACACATTTTCTTCACAACTAATGCGTTCCGAAGGATAAAAATTTGAACATCGATTAAAATAGCTGCATTTTATAACTTGGAATACTTATATTTTCTAAAACATAACCATAATTATGCAATCCAACATTTATTTGTCTACTGACGTCTTCAAAGCACAGGTCGTGCCATCTTTTTTCTGGTCTCAACACCACCAAAGGAAACGTGATTGCTTTTTTAATATAATTATGGTTATGTTTTAGAAAATGTTAAGTATTCCAAGTTATAATATGAATTTATTTTAATCGATGTACAAATTTCCATCCTTGGGAACACACTAATTGTGAAGGAAATGTGTACAAAAGTTTTTCTATTGGAAGTGTAGGAAGCAAAATTACTTGACGTCCACCTTAATAGTATGGGATAAGGGCGATGGAATGGATCCTGATCCTATTCCTGACCTTTAATCCCATTAGGTAATTTTTTACAGCAATGATCCTCAAAAAACATTTTTTTTCTATGCCTTTTCTTTTACAATACATTCACTATTTACAACTTTCTGAATAATTTATTACCACGTGAACATAAAAGAGTGGTAGGCAATGCACGTAACTAACAAAAAAAATTAAGAAGTGGTAGTATAGAACACGCTAAGTTACATATAAAAGTTTTAAGGCAAATATATTTCAGCCATTACTATAGCCTTCATCAGTGCGACGACGATTTGTTTAGTTGCCAGATGGGAAAGGTAAGTTTTGTAACGGTAACTCCGGGTGGCGTGATGCAATGAGGGATTTCCAGATGTATGGAACGAAAAGGGGAGCTCAGAGTAGAATTTTTGGAAAATAAAATTTCCAAACTTTCTCTAAACCTTAGAGCAAACTAATTTCCTTTCAAAATCGGTGATTTCCTTCCAAAATCGGTTTGCTCTGAGGTTTAGAGAAAAAGTTTGGAAATTTTATGTTCCAAAAATTGCTACTCTGAACTTCCCTTTTTTGTTTCATACATCTGGAAATCCCTCATTGCATCATGTCACCTGGAGTTACTGTTACAAAACTTATCTTTCCAATCTGGCAACGAAACAAATCGTAGTCGCACTGATGAAGGCCATAGTAATGGCTGAAATACACTGCTGGCCACCCAAAATGCAACACCAAGAAGGACACAAGATAGCAAAGCCAGATTTACTGGACACATAACAGATACAAAGATGAAACGATTGAGCTTACAGGCCCGTGCGACTTGCAGAACACGCAGGCATCAATAGTTCGTGTGGTCCCCATGGCTGGCAATAACGACCACTACACGCAGAGGCATCGAACGAAGAGGCTTTGGATATGGGCTTGGGGTATGTCGGTCCAAGCTGAATTGTTGCACAATGCGTGCCA
This sequence comes from Macrothele yani, assembly GCA_039090855.1. Classification (NCBI taxonomy): domain Eukaryota; kingdom Metazoa; phylum Arthropoda; class Arachnida; order Araneae; family Macrothelidae; genus Macrothele; species Macrothele yani. The sequence goes on from CM076990.1 coordinate 48,969,381, forward strand.
CGTGCGGGCGCGCATTGTCCTGTTGAAATGTGGCCGCTGGCAGGTCCTGCAGGTAAGGGAGGACTACAGGCTCCAAAACGTCGGAGATATAGCGGTGGCTGTTGAGTGTACCAGCGATGCATACCAGAGGGGTGCGGGTGTCATATCCGATTGCGCCGTAAACCACAATGCCAGGCGACGGACCGGTATAATGATGCATAATGCAGGCGTCATACAGTCTCTCGCCGTGGTGCTGCCACACGCTGATCCGACCATCGTGGTGTTGCAGGCAGAAACGGGATTCATCGGAGAAGACAATGTCATGCCATTCCGTAGTCCAGGTGCGGCGTTCAACGGCCCATTGCCGCCGCACTCGCAGGTGGTGTAACGTCAATGGTAATCGGAGTAATGGGCGCGGTGCGACAAATTCCCACTCCTGCAGACGGCGTCGAACGGTACGTGCTGACACATGTTATTGCGCAACACACCCTAATTCCTGCGCTAACAATCGTGACGTGGTGGTGCGAGCCATCAATGCCCGCCGCACAACAAGCCGGTTCTCTCGTTTGGTGCTGTGCCCCGGCTGCAGCAATCGCTCACGTCGGTCCGTCCGTCTTTCCTGCACCCACTGAATGCATACTCGCCTCACTGTGGCTGGATGTGGTTCCACACGTGCGCTGATGTCTCGGTACGATAAACCTTTGTTACGATAAACCACTATTCGTCCTCTGTCGAACTCCGAAACGTGCTGGAATGACGGCCGTATTCTGCGCCGAGGCATCAAGAAGCTTCCCACGCACAGGTCTGGCAGCACAACACAATTCCACTACTTACACCCTGCCTTCTGTGCATTCTTCTTATAGTGCTTGTCGATGGCGTGCCGGGCGCACATGATTTGCATATGCCCTGCAATGCTAATCGTTTGCATGTCCAATCACAGGCGACGCATGCTGCGAATTTCAGGGCAATCGGTTGCTTCCTTCTTGGTGTTGCATATTGGGTGGCCAGCAGTGTATATTTGTCTTCAAACTTTTATACGTAACTTAGCGTGTTCTATACTACCATCTTCTTAATTTACCCCGTGAACGTTGCTTTCGGTAATTTCGGATGGCAACATAATAAATCCCTCTAAAACCTGGGTGTTTTTGAGCACCTAAATTTTAGTGGTCCTTATTTTAATGGTGTGCATGGTGTTCCAGCAGAAGCAGTTGCCATCAACAGTGTAGATCATTAGACAACAGAACTTATATCAAGCATCAGAAATTAAACAACTTAATACATGGCAGTGGGAGAAAAGATTATAAATGCAGAAAAATGACTTCATATTTCAGTACTGTTACCATATTCTTTCCAAAAGGAAAAAAGGACTAAAAAATAACATCGCTGATTACACTGAAGTACATCTTTAAAAAAATTTTAACTTAAATATTTCGCATTGCAACTCTCACGTGATTTCACAATTACTTGCACATGAATTTGTGTTAAATAATTGATAAATGCTATCTAACAAACATGTCATTCATTAATTTCAGTCATGCTGAGGCTGTTATCACACAGCGTATCTATAGTGGTGCATAACAAAAACAAATTAAAAAAAAAAAAGATTTGGTATAGTCACATTTACTGCACATCTCTCTCCACAAATACTTTTACCAGCAAAACATAATAATACATCAAAGTGCTCACATACACACCTCCTACAGCATGCATAGACTGAAAAATCAAGTTTGTGTAAAACTCACTATGTTTAATGAAGTTTCACAAATCCCAACCACAACATTATTATACTTACCAAATTTTTTTATCGGACAGTGTACAGTTTGCAGCTGAAATCCCAGCTAAATGTGAAACAAGAGCTGTAGCAAAGCTGTTTTAAGGGTGCCCATATCCACCAACCACAGTCAACATTAAACAGCAATAGAAATGTACACAAAGGAATAAGATAAAAAAAATCTTTTTTTTTTTATCATTCTCATATAAGTCACACTCAATGACACAAGAAAACAAAAATATGACTTTTTTATTCTTTCACATATTCTGCAAGCTAAGAAGACAGATTTAATAAACCTCCATTAAAAGAAATAGCATCAACAGCATTTTTTAATTACTTAAGCAGAAATTTTCAGTTTTCAGGAATATCTGATCAAGTATTAGAACAGATCAACATCTATATATTAATTCTATAAGGTTTTTTACTGTGAGTCCTATTTTGAGAGAACGGCTGAACGTAAAGATATGGTTGAGGTATCAAAATGAAGGTCTTACCATGTAGATGTGCCAGTCGAAGAGAAAAATGAGTTTGGGGCAATGGTTCAGCCATGATGGGAAGGCAAAATTCCCATGGAAAGTCTATGGGAGAAGCGTGCGGTTGACATTCGATCGCCTGTGGTGAACTCACGCGCTGTTAAAAGCAGATTCATGGGGCGACTGAGATAGTCCAAAGTCCGAAGTCTCTTTTCCGAGCGAACCGTTGCGCAAAGCAACACTCGCAGGCATACGTAATAAAGTTCTTATCGGAACAGCAAACGCTCTTGAAGACCTGATCGCATTATGCCATTGGACTGTGTGATGTATATATACAATTTAATATTCATTCGATCCATTTTATTCACGTAGGCAAGACGTTTTCCATTATGTAAAGATGTTAGGAAACATTCCGTTGACCACTGTTAGTGAAAATTTTACAGGCTATTGCTTATAGCCCATCGAGTTGCTCCCGATGGTCATTAAACCTTCAGTCAAAAAAAATAAAATCACGAACCTGAACTATTGTCTTTACTGAAGTGGTTGAATGAATTTGTCAATCAAATAAAGTTTACATTTGTTGTTTCACATGAGTTTATTCTTTTATTCTTTTAATAAAAAAAAAAAAAAAAAAAAACTAACCGTCGATTCCGACGGGTGAAGAGTATTCACAACGTGAATCTCATTCCAACAACATTTACAAGCACAGTTGTGACTGAAGATGAGAATTGAAAGAGTGCGTATCCAGTTGAATTTTTGCACACAATCGAGATGAGTGGACTTCCGCCTCGCGTTTCACGACTGAAAAAGGGTGCAGTCATGATGCTCATCACGAACCTGGCCACACTGGTGGCCCAGTGGTCTAAGCGCTGGCTTATGATCATTTGTTCGAGAAGAGTCCGGGTTTGAATCCTGGTGAGGCATGGATGTTGTGTTTGTCTTATGGCACTGGCTCTCTCCCTTCCCTGGAACCAGTGACCCTAAAGTAGGGACGGGCAACTGCTTATAGCCCATTGAGTTGCTTACGGTGGTCGTTAAACCTTCAGTCCAAAAAAAAAAAAAAAATCACGAGCCTGGACTATATTGTCTTTACTGAAGTGGTTGAATGAATTTGTCAATCAAATAAAGTTTACATTTGTTGTTTCACATGAGCTTATTCTTTAAAAAAAATAAAAAATAAAACTAACTTGATTCCAGACGGGTTTCGTCTAGTTTTTTTAAACAGCGTTTCAGTTAGATAGCGCTTACATTTACTATGTTATTTTCTTGCATTGAAAATGCAATATATTTGGAAGTTTTAAAATAATTCAATTTTACAGAATTTACTGACAAATGCCAAAATGCACTTAGTGTTCAACTAACTTACAGATCTCAACAGCTTATGAGAGTGGATTGCTATTCCACATCATAGCTGCAAACAACCTTGAAAGGTCAAGAATAGGCAGATTTTCTGATTATCATCTATGTGCAAGCAGAATTTGAAATGATCTATGTACAAATGTACAATTATCTTTTATGTACAGTGTTTGAGATGCTTTTACGAGAAATTCAGTGAAACTGTACAAGTGTCAGATACACTTATACAATTTCCCATCTTTCATGAAGAAACTTGATGCTATTTCAGAGAAAGAGATGAGCATGATTTCACTTTTGCAAAATTTTTTTGCTTTTGGGCCATTTTGAAGCACTTCCGGCCCAGATGACTAAATTTGATTACCAAAAAAAAAGTTTCTAGCATACCATCATTCATTGACCTAAATTGTGTTCACTTTTTTTCTTTTCTTTTCTTTTTTTAACATGGCTGAACACTTTGCATTTCAGTCAGGAAGAGTATTGGTAGCATCAGTCGTTATAAGTTATTGTATGCAGCAAACATTTTTGCTTTTATTTTAAAGCAAAATGAAATTTCAAAATTAGTACTTATTCATCCGCAATGGAATCCTCACCATTTTTGGGACCCATTAGTATTTTTCAAGACAGAGTGCAAGACATTACAGATTTTTGAAATTTTACTTCACTTAAAATGTATGTTTCCTGTTCCTCAGTTACGTCTTGTTATACCAAAAAACAAAATGAGAGAGCATTTTGTTTTTTTGTTTGAAAAAAATTAAAGTTTAAAATCAGAACCTTCTGTATAGTTTTTCTTTTTTTTAATACACTGAGTGAGAAGTACTATTTTTTAACTTCAATTTCGCTTTAAATAAAACAAAATATGCCTATGTTCTGTGACAAAGCAAGAAGGGGACAAGGAACGAGAAAACATGCAACTTAAGCGAAATTCAATATAAAAAATCAATACTGCTGTTGTCTTTCTGCCATGAAAACAATTTCACAGGTCACAGAAATGGTATGGATTCCATCAGGGACAGGAAACAGGTTAAGCACCAATTTTGGAATTTAACTGTACTAAAAAAAAAAGGGGGAGGAGGCAAAAATCCTGGCTCTGTTGATTGAATTTGAAGAGACTGTTAGGGATAGGGGAATATCCATTTCCCTAGGAAAAGTTATTTAAAAATATTATCTCACTTTTCTACACTGTAAGGAACAAAAAATGAGGAAGGTGATCAGAAAAATATTAAAAATCAGGAATATGTTAAGGAAACAAAATAAAAAAAGGCAGACTTTGTTAGAACAACTTAAAATGCAGGGGGGGGGGGGAAGTAACATTCTTATCTATGCTACAACAAGGACATTTCCTAGCCTTTCAAAACTTTTTCTTGTTTTTTGACTTATCTGTGACCTGGCAGACACTTGGGGCAAAGGAAAAGATAAAAAGGGACAAAAAAGAAAATTCATTTTAATAATACATAATATCTAAAGTATTGTTTACCTGATATTGTCAAAGTATTTTGCACATTGTTGCTCTGTGAGGCACGTGCTTCTGGCCCGAGAGGTCTTTTTGTTACGGGTTTTTGGTTAGTTATAAAAAAATATTTTTTTAGAAATAAAACACAATTAGGTTATATATTTTCAGTTCTACATTCATTTATTCTCACAATCAAACATTTTAAATTTACATTAATCAAAAGATTTTAGTAGAAAGAGTTATACTTATCGGGTCAGGAGACGTCTCGCACTGAGTTCGTGTCATCATCAAGCCTTCTACATCTTCACGAGGGCTTCCTCGCGCGCGCGCGCGCGTGTGTGTGTGTGTGTGTGTGTGTAGCCGTTGGAGTTGCTTGTTGGGAAAATGAAGGGAAAGCAACTCCAATGGCTACACACACACACACACACGAGGAAACCCTGCTGTAGATGTAGAAGGCTTGACGATGACATACCGACCGTGTCGAAAGCACTCGCCGTGACATGGTGACGACGAACCCTGTGTGAGACGTCTCCTGACCCGATAAGTATAACTCTTTCTACTAAAATCTTTTTATTAATGTAAATTTAAAACGTTTGATTGCGAGAATGAATGAATGAATGTAGAACTGAAAATATATAACCTAATTGTCTTATTTCTAAAAAAAATTTTTTGTAACTAACCAAAACCCGTAACAAAAAAAGACCTCTCGGGCCGGGAGAACGTGCCTCACAGAGCAACAACGTGCAAAATACTTTGACAATATCAGGTAAACAATACTTTAGATATTATGTATTTTTAATCAAAAGCACGTTTATAGCATAAGACAACCCTTAAGGTTGCCTCATGAATTGAATATTTCGTAACTCATTTTAATGAAAAAAATATACTTTCACCAGCATCTTGGGGATTTTAAATGATTAAAAATCTAGAGAAAATTGTAAGAAGTTGTAAAATTGGGAGAACTGGCAGCTATGCAATATGGTTGAATGAGTAGGCTAAAAGATGACTAGAGCTGATTGATACTAGAAACAATAGGAGGTATAAATGTACAAACCCGCAAACAAGACATTCCTGAAAAGTGCATGCATTTACACACATACACAAAAGACACTACCAGCAAATTGGACACATGGCTTTAGCAAACACATCAACCACTTCTATATAACAGACTGCTACTGCGCTCAACACACGTGACTCCTCTCACAACTCATAATAGTTTGCTAAAAGCAGGGCTGAACTCGCAAATCAAAGCAAAGTGTTTACACATCTCACTCCTACTCATCATTGTGAATGTCATCAGTGTTGTCAAGCATGGACTGATGCTTGAGAACTGGAAAAGTGTTGGCTGTTTTTACTGATGAATTCCATTTCTGTTTTGATGTAAGTGGTGGACAAATGGGGTGCACAGATGTGCTTAGTGGAGAGGGAGGGAACAGACAGTGAGACTGAGTGCATAAACAAGACAAACCCACATTGAGAACACCAAGAGTAATGGTTTGGTGAACAGCTGGACATATTACAGGCGTTCAAATTTGATCTGGACTTTTGTTTCTAATGCATTAGTTTGAAAAATTGAGCGTATTATTATTGTGTTTGGCAACACTGGTACCTCCCGCTACCAGAATGCTACTTGTTTCAGTAATTTTCGTCGAAATGACAACTCCTGCATTGCAGAAAGAAAAATGGTGAGTGAAGGTGTTTCGACTTCGGTGCAGCAGAGAATAATTATAAAATTTCTTTGCAATGAAGGTGCGAGTGGCGGTGAAATTCATCAGAGACTTCAAAAACACAGTTTGGTGATTTATGTCTGTCCCGTTCATCCGTCTTTGAAGGGTGAAAAGCGTTCAAAGGAAGCAGACAAAGCATCGGCAACTAACCGAACAAGGCACGACCGGCAACTGCTGTTAACGACGCCATGACTGCGCGTGTAAATGAGCTCATACGGAACAGCAGGAGGATTACTGTAAGTGATCTGAGCTCTGCACTGAACATCAGTGCTGGCAACATGCATACCATCATCCACGATAAGCTGCACTTCAGCAAAGTGTGTGCCAGATGGGGACCGAAGCAGCTGTCCGACAAGCAGAAAGCCAGCAAGTTGCGAATTGCGAACATGGTGTTCCGAAGACATCAGAGAGAAGGAGACAACTTTCTCAGACGTGTGGTGACAGTGAACGAGACATGGATTCATCACCATATGCCAGAAAGCAAACATGCAAGCATGGAGGGGAGACACGCTGGTTCGCCTCCACCTAAAAAATTCAAGATCAGAGCATCAGCAATGAAGGTAATGGCTACGGTGTTTTGGGACATTAATGTTATTATTATTACGGATTTCCTGGAAGATCGTCAAACAATCAATGTCACCTATTACAGCGATCTCCTCAAGAACTCCTTTAAGGCAGCACTGAGAAAGAAGAGACCAGGACTCTTCAACAGTGGAGTACGCCTTCTCCAAGACAACACCAGGCCCCACACTGCTAAAGTGACTATGGAAACATTGGAGTAATTGGGATGGGACGTTGTACCACGCCCTCCGTATAGCCCGGATATGTCACCATGCGACTACCACCTGTTCGGCCCATTAAAGGAATTTTTGGGAGGGCAGAAGTTCAGATCAAATGAAGAGGTGAAAAGTGTCGTCCTGAGATGGTTTAAACAACAGTGTAAATATTTCTATGAACACTGGGATCCGGAAGCTTCTAGAACACTGGAAAAAATTTATGGACCACAACGGAAATTACTTCGAAAATTAAGTGATGGTAAATAAATATCTGATTAAAAAATCTAAGTTCAGGTCAAATTTGAATCCCCTTCGTAGAAGAAAATAACTCAGATGTTTGTGGAAAGCAACAGGGTAGTCCATTATTACAATGAAAAGTGTATAAATCCAGTGCTTATCTTATTTCTGGTAAATAGGGATAACACCCATCCTCATAGCACCAGCATCACTAGATCAACTTTAATTTTAAATGTTCTCTTGTAGCCTGAGAGATCACTGGATTATCTCCTATCAAAAATAATTAAGGCACAATTGGTAGAAGTTAGACTATGAGTAAAGGAATTCTAGAAGAGTTGGCTCCATAATCTTTATAGACATTTCAATGGCATTTGAAAGCATTAGTAGACAGTCCATATTCCTTGGAGGCTGAATTACAGTAAACAAGTGGTCTATCAATGTAGGAAGAAATATTCCTCATTATCATAATACATGGGAAATCGATAAAATATTAAAAGAAAACAATATAAATTCTGAATTTTGCTTGTAACTCTTACTTGTCATCCACGTAACATCTCTCAGAAAACTTGAAACTTTCATCGCCCTGGAGCTGGAACCGAACCCGCATCTCCTTATTTCTGTTTGAGTATGCTAACCGTTACACCACCTAGGCCAGTAAAGTTCCCAAGCAACTGAGACTAGGTGTAACAGTTAGCATACTCAAATGGAAATCGGGAGATGCGGGTGTGATTCCAGCTCCAGGGTGATGAAAGTTTCAAGTTTTTTGAGAGATGTTACATGAATGACCAGTAAGAGTTACAAGCAAAATTCAGAATTTATATTCTGTCTGTTTGCTTTGAATATTCAAACAAGTGGTCTTTCTAAAATCTACAGCTTACTAATAACCCTATAAAAGCAAATATACAGTTGCATTTGCTGTTTAATATAACCATGTACTATAAATTATGAGAATCACTGGAGAAAGCTCTAGGTGGCACAACCCTCTATCCATTTAGAACCCATCTTCCCAATAATGTTGCACTGCTGGCTGCTTCAGCTACATTATTTCAACATATGATCAACAGCACTTGTGCACTTGCTAAACAGAATCAACTTGAAATTATCAATCTATTGTCTCAGAAGATTATTCATGCCTTCCAACATTCATTGCATTTTTTGTTTTTGTTTTTTTCCTTGGATATAAAATATAAGCAGTTACTTTGACCTATGGAGACCAATGCTTCATTTATTGCTCAGTGATAAAAACTAATATTAACAGTGAAAATGAATTAAAAATGATTCAATAAAAGACTCCGTCCCTACACAAAAAGATAAGTTCTTCAAATACTTGCTTTTTTTTTTTTTTTTTATGTAGGGTAGAAGTTTTTTATAATCATTTTAAGAGCATTTTTAATTCATTTTTACCACACAGTAAATACTGGTTTTATGTCTGTGATGACAGACAAGTGATTTGTGAATATCTTTGTTCATCTATTTATTGGTCACATCTTTAATCTGGAAAATAATTCTACTCTTATTCAAGATTTTGCATCTCCATGTTCTCTCTATCATTCTTCATCCCTTAAATCTAAACAGTTTCATAGTCCCCCATCCCTTACACTAAGATCATATAGCATTTTCAGTGGGTATTCTGGTACTTAAAAGCAAATGCAATTTTACTGACATTCCAGGCAATCACTGCATACAAAGTTTTGAACAATTTGATAGCTTGTGCTCAGCTTTAAAGAACCAAGTTTCAAGTATTTAAAATCTTTCACCTATCTGTTTATTTGTCGTAGTAAAAAACATTCATACATATACGGTCCTAAATGTTTCGATTTTTCTTCTAAGCATGCTACATTTCTCAAATTTAAATCAACAATGAACACAATTATTGCCATGTGCAAACACTTCATATTTTAGAAAGCCCACTGATATTTGTAAATTAGTTTCCAACAAAATAACCATGAATTATTAAAAAGTTCAACATTTAAAAACCTTACACACACATCAACAGAAAAGTAAAGAGCACATATATCCTTACAACTCAACTTTAAAAGGACTCACTGTGTAAAGAAATAACACAAGTGCATTACTTTTAAGGAACTTCCTAAAATGAAAATAATCATCACAACTAAAGTCATAACTCTGATGATTTTTAATGATTTTTTTTTTTTTTTAGCAGGCATGGATACAGAATGTTTTGATGTGATAGTCCTACACAAAGTATTTGAACTCTCAGTTCTCATTCTCAGGTTACAGCTGTCGACCCAGATAATTTTTTGTAGACACATCAGCACAATAAACAACAATGGTAGCAATTAAATGATGATCAGACATAAAGCTGAGAGCAGGATGTCCTTTTATACATGGCAGAATACAAAGTTTACAATCATACATCCAATTTCCTAAAAGAAAACAAATCAGAAACTTTCAATCACATACAATTTACACATAGCATGTCTAAAAACAAGTGTACAAACAGGCACACAATACATTGGGCATAAAAATACGTACAGAAAAATAATGCACAACAGCCCCAACATACATTTCAGTACGTAACAGTAGTGCTCAACAAGATTTAAGATATGCCTTATTTTCTGCAATATTGTGTCATTCCTATTGAATCTAGTCCTGGTAGCTTCAAGGCGCTTCGTAAATCTTGATTTCTGTGTCTGCCTCTGATAAAGTTTTTATCATGTCCTTCAACACAAACCTGTAAGGCTCCCTGGAGTTTTTCACCCTCATTAAAACCTGTTCCACAGATAAAGGAACAATGGACAGTCCCAGAATGACATATATAAAAGATGGTGCAGAATATCCTTTAGATTATAATTATATGCTCGTAAATACTCAATGGTACAAGTCCTCATTTTACTGAAATGGAATCATTGTCAGTGCTTCACATTTACTATCTGCCCCCACCAATACTGACTGCTGTAGCAAATCAACTAATATCCAGTAACAACACAGTTTCAATGCTTCCAAAGCATGACACAACACTGCTTATGGTAGTTATCAGGTGTTGTTGTTCATGTTTAGTTGCACACAATTCTCATTTACCAATCTACTGCTGAGTGGAATCAACTGATTTACTACGAAATGGATGCTGATCAAATGACAGTAATGATTTTCATTCGTAGATATGAACTAGAACTAAGACAGCATGACAATGCTAGCAACAATGACTAAGAGCTACATTAAAAAATTTGATTTACTGGCATTCTTTAAAGAGATATCTATTTTTAAGTGTTATTTAGTGGAAGAATTTTCTTACACAGGTTTCCGGCCTCAAAACCTGTTTGTTGTCAGTAAACAAACATGATTTATACTCTTATTCAATCACAGAATTCCAGGACTTTTTACAAGACATACAATCTAAATATTCTTACTTACAATATAGCCAAATCACAGGTCTGTTCAACCTGTAAACTACAACATACAATTGCCACAGACTTTGGCAACCTTAATACAGAATTTTGAAAGTGATGTTTGCTTCACTTTATAAGAAACTTAGAATCACAGATAAAAACTGAAATACCAGAACTGTCAATGAAAATGTAACCAGGTTTAATTTCCACAAAACTTTTATGTATACTACACTATAATGATTTTAAAAGAAAAAAAAATGTTTTCATTTTGGCTTTAATTAAATTACTGAAAAATTACAGAATAAAAGCAACATATAACTCAAAAATATATAGATATAAAATCTATAGTTAGACCATGAAAGTACCATCCCTCTTGAAATGCTTTTACCAGAGGCATAAACAGCCATTTTTGTGTCTGGGTCAAATCACAAAATATTGCATCTCTCTCTACACACACATATATATACAGGGGTTGTCCAAAATAATGGAAACACCTATCTGAAATTGACTTTGGTATGTGCTGCTTTTTGAGTAAAATGAACATGGAGCAACATTTTTTTTTCTTTTTTGTAAAAAAGTGTTGCTTATTAGTGTTTGAATTACCCGGTGGTCTGCTGGCCATTGGCCAGTAAAGATTCCATTAGGCAAGTGAAATATTTATGTTACTGGTCCGAGTGACCAGTAACTTTTCTTTTCATTTGTTTTGGAATATACATGTTTATAAAGAACTGAACCAGATTTCAAAATATCCAGGTTTGGCTATGGCAGTTTTTGGGTTTTCTGAAATTCAGACATTTACCACTAAAAAACTGAATATTGGAATTGCAAACTATAGTTCAGTTATATATAATTTATGACTACAAACTTGTGGTGTTGAATAAAGTAAAAATATCAACGTTTACCACAATCAATGATTTATTATATATCGACTATAGTTTCACAGAGCTTCTGTCTCGGCTTCATCAGGACGAATCGATATATAATAAATCATTGATTGTGGTAAATGTTGATATTTTTACTTTATACTTCAGTTTTATGAAAATTTTAGATTGTAGCAAACCAAGGTCCGAATCAAAATATTTTGTAATATTTGTGCTACAAACTTTAATTTGAAATTAACTATATATTACTCTTCAGATACAAATACTATATGCATATTAAATGTATTAGTATTTGTGTCATTTCTGAACCAGTAAAAATGAGTGGACCACTACATTTTGGTATAAACTGGCTCTGCTGAAAAGTGATTTTTTTTTTCTTTTGCTGCAGTTGTTTTCTAATTTCTATAACTGCTTACTGTGCTTTGTGTTTTATTTTAGCTTTATTTGCATGCATACATGTACACATTCTGTTGCTTTAAATTTGTGATATACAGCTCCAAAGAAATTATACATAATTTTTTACATATTCTGTAAATGTGCAAGGATTTTCCTTCACGGACCAGTGATTTGCAAATTCGAGTGGTCCGCTGGGCCTGTAGAAAATCTATTTTTAATTCTAACACTGCTTATAGTCTCAAGGGTCTATGTGATTGCATTGTAAATCGGTGTTTGCATAATTTCGTTCCAGGTGAAGGCACAATGAGTGACCTGTCTGAGTTCCAAAGAGGGCAGATTGTAGGAGCTCGTCTGGTTGGTGCATCAGTGTAACCACACTGGCACAGGTATTGGGGGTATCGGGAAGTACTATGTCTAAGGTCATGACAGCATACAATGTTCACGGCATAACATCATCTGCGAGACACAACTGCGGAAGGAAAACCAAACTCACTGCGAGAGACAGGAGGACATTAAAGAGAATTGTGACCGCAAGGAGGAACACCACGGCGATGAAAGTGACTGCTGAGCTTAATGCACATCTCCAAAACCCAGTGTTGACTCATACAGTGCGAAGGAAATTGCATAAGGACAATATTTACAGCAGAGCTGTGGTTGCAAAACCCCTGGTGTCACAGGTAAATATGAAACTGAGACTACAGTGGTGCCAGGAACATAAAACATGGACTGTGGATCAATGGAAACATGTCTTGTTATCCGATGAATCAAGTTTCTCTCTATTCCCCACCGCAGGACGGGTTTACGAGTGGAGAACTCCTGCAAAAGGCTACACAACCCAGACTGTCTTCTTCCTACAGTGAAGAATGGGAGCGGTTCCGTAATGTTCTTACATGCTTGGGCAACCTTAATGCAGAATGTTAAAAATGTTGTCCATTGCAGCTAATCAGAAACTTAGAATCATGGATAAATACTGAAATACCAAAACTGTCACTAAAAATGTGACCAGGTTTAATATCTACCAAACTTTTACATACTAGATACTACATTGATTTTGAGAAACACTTATTTTTCTACTTTGGCTTTAGTTCAATTATTGAAGCAAATTACAGAATAAAAAAGCAACAACATAAAACTCAAAAACACATAGGTATGTTGGCATTACTCTTAAAATGCCTTCGTATACCACACAATCAATACATAAAATACTATTTCATCATCATCATCATTGTCAACCATTATCAATCCACTGCTGGACGAAGGTCTCCCAAGTTTCCTCCACAACGGTCTGTCTTGTGCCAGTCTCCTCCATGTCACTCCCGCATATTTACGAAATCCATCCACCCATCTCCCATGTGGTCTTTTTCTGGGTCTTTTCCTGTCCCTTGGAATCCAATCTAAAATTTTGGCTGTCCATCTATGGTCTGTCCTTCTGGCAGTATGTCCAGCCCATTGCCATTTCAGGGATTTAACTCTGATCATGATGTCTTCCACTCTCGTCATTTTTCGGATCCACGAGTTCCTCTTCTTATCTCTCCTGGTTATACCAAGCATGCACCTCTCCATGCTTCTTTGAGTTGTCTGCAGCCTTTGTATGTCTCTTTTAGTTAAGGTCCACGTCTCTGCACCATACGTAAGCACTGGAAGGATGCATTGATCAAACACTTTTCTTTTAAGACATAATGGCATATTGCTCTTGAAAATTATGCTGTTTCTTCCAAAAGCTCTCCAGGCAAGTTTTGTACGCCGATTAATTTCTTCATCAATGTGACCCTCACTTGATATCTGCTGTCCAAGATAAACATACGTATCTGTTATCTCCAGTTTTTCTCCATCAATCGATAAATCTTCATTTCTTGTAAAAGCATTGAACATCACTTTTGTCTTCTGAAAGTTCATTTTTAATCCCACTTCTTTACTCTTGTCAGCAAGTTCCTGGATCATACTCTGCAGCTCTGATGGGGTAGTTGCAAAAATGACTACGTCATCAGCAAAACGAAGGTGGGTTAGATAATCTCCATTAATCTTTATCCCTTTGTTTTCCCAGTTCAGTGATTGAAAGACATTTTCCAATGTGGCATTAAAGAGCTTCGGAGATATGGTGTCACCTTGTCTCACTCCCTTTCCAATGTTTATGTGTGTTGTATTTTCAAACAGCAGAATCTTTGCACTTGCATTTTCATAGATGTTATTAATAATATTAATGTATGCATCTTCAATACCGCAGGATTTCAGAGCCGTGGTAACTGCTGATGGTTTCACCGAATCAAAGGCTTTTTCATAATCGATAAAAGCCATGCACAATGGAAGTTCATATTCCCTCGCTCTTTCAATTAGTTCTCTCAGTACGTGGATATGATCTATTGTGCTGTAGCCACTCCTGAATCCAGCTTGTTCTCTCGGTTGAGCCATGTCCAGTGTTACCTTCAATCGGTGTGAAAGAACTTTAGTGAAGATTTTATAAACCACTGATAGGAGGCTGATAGGTCTGTAGTTCCTGAGATCCTCAATGTCACCTTTTTTATGTAGCAGGATCATTGTAGCATTGTTCCAATCCTCAGGAATCTTCCCTTCATTAAGGCATCGAGTGAAACTTTGGGCGAGTACTGTTTCAATTTCTCCACTTGCTTCTTGTATGATGTCTATAGTAATTCCATCTTCTCCTGGAGCTTTCCCCCGCTTCATGTTCTTGATTGCATGAGCAACTTCTGCTGGGAGGACTGGAAGAACTCTGGTACCTTTCATGATGTCTGGAGTACATGTATCATCCCTTTCATATAATTTGGAGTAGAAATCTTTCACTCTTGTCAAAATTTCGCCTCTATTTCTTGTTATAGAACCATCTTCTTTTCTCAGAGCCATAATCTGTTTTCTTCCCTTACTGAGATGTCCCTTTGCTATCTTAAGGCTTTGGTTGTTTTCAATTGCTTTCCTCACTAGCTCACAGTTGAATTTCCTTACGTCTTCAGTGATACTTTTTCGTGTTGTCTTGCATAGCTCTATATATTCCACTTTGGAAGTCACATCTTCTTTAGTTGTCCTCATCTCTCTTCTTTTTTGCATCAACATTTTGGTTTTTCCTGATAATTTGTTCACATGCAACTTGTTCTTAGACCCAGCTAATTTTGTTGCTGTTTCCATTAGAGCTTTGGTTACTTTTCTGTTAACTTCAGAAATATCCACTTCTTCCGATGTTAGGCCTTCTAAAGCAGAGAATCTGTTCTTCAGTTCCAACTTGAAAGTATTATGGTGTTTTTTAAGGTTGGTTATGTCAATACATTTTGTTTGTCTTATGAGCTTGCCACGTTCCAGTTTAGTGTTGAGGTGCATCTTACATCTCACCAATCTATGGTCACTACCTGTGTTGAACTTGTTTAGCACACTGCAGTCTTCGATGACGAATTTTTGTTACACATAATAAAATCAATTTCACTTGTCGTCCCAATTGGATGTCTCCATGTCCATTTCCTGTGTGGCTTTTTCTTGAAAAAGGAGTTCAAGATGAAAAATCCTTCTGCCTCTGCAAACTCAACGAGAGTATTTCCACGCTGGTTTCTGTTGCCGTGACCGAATTTACCTACTGAAGTTTCATTCTGTTGCCGTTGCCCTATTTTTGCATTGAAATCTCCCATAATTATCTTCAAGTGCTGCTTACCTTTATTATTTAGATGACGAATTTCCTCATAAAATTCTTCAATTTCTTCTTCAGGATGACTTGTGGTGGGTGCATAAGTTTGAATAATCTGAGCCTGGTATCTTCTCGATAGTTGGATAACGAGTCGTGCAGCTCTGTCAGAGGAACTTTCAACTTCTACCACTTTATCCTTCAGTTTCTTGTTTATTATAAATCCAACACCACTAGTTCTGCCAGTATCTGTCCCACGATAATAGAAGAGATGTCCACTTTTCAGTTCAATGAGATCTTCTCCTTTTCTCCTTACCTCACTTAGCCCGACGATGTCCCACTTGATCCTTTGTAGTTCCTCTTCCAATTCAAGAAGCCTTGAATCAGAAGATAGGGAGCGTCCGTTATAGGTAGCCAAGGTCAGCATCAAATGGCAGCCTAGTCCGGTCCTCCGGGGATTCTTAGCACCCTCTGCCTTCATGTCGCACTGGCCGCTGCCTTGGCCAGGTACATTCCAGCTGCCGGAGACTGAGGGCCAAGATTTAAGTTGTAGAGTCATTTTGGAGGTGTTTGGCCATAACTCACCACGCTGGCCAAGCGGGTTGGTGAGTGTGGGATAGCATTTCCTCTGATCCCGATGGTATAGTTATACCGCTATTGGCGGTCGTCAGAGCCCCTTTAGTGGGAACAGGATGCACCACGAGAAGGCGTGGTTGACATTTGTCAAGGAGAGGCTGTGATGTTACGCATCACCTGACCTTACATCCCAAATACTATTTATATTTAATTATTCCTTCCTAAATCAAATGTAACACAAATACTTGCTCCCATGATTATGTGTTTAAGAACTAACAATCCCTTTGGTCCTTTGAAAAAGTTCCAAATATTTCATCTTCCTTAGCCTTAAATTTCCAATGTATGCATTATTTGAAATAATTAAATACTATTTATATTTAATTATTTCGAAATAATGCATACATTGGAAATTTAAGGCTAAGGAAGATGAAATATTTGGAACTTTTTCAAAGGACCAAAGGGATTGTTATTTCTTAAACACATAATCATGGGAGCAAGTATTTGTGTTACATTTGATTTAGGGAAGGAATTTTCAACATAATATTGATGCTGTAGCTATGTTTTAAATTTGTACTTGCCAGCAAACCAAGTATGCACAAAAATTTCCAACATAAATAAAAGAGAATAATGAGAAAACCTTAAATACCAGGGCTGTGTACAACAGCATTTTATTAGTGATCAAGGCAATTTAACTGAGCATGATTAGAAAACTAATTATACAAGATGCAAAGTGACCAGTTTGCTCAAAAAATACTAAGAAGCAATCAGATTTAAGTTTCTGATGCTAAAAAGCAATCTAATTTTATGCCAAATTTTTATATAAAGCACCCATTAGCAAATTTCAGCAAAGGTCAAAATAACCCACAAAAAAAAAAAAAAAAAAAAAAAAATCAGCTGCTTACTCAGGGTTCATACACTTTTTTGAAAATGGAAATTAAAGAGTTCTTAAGGACCTTCAGGCTATTTTTAAGGACCTTTAAATATTTTTTAAGGACTTCATAATTGCTGCATGCAAATATACACAATATACAAAATGTGAGTTAACTATTACAACATAAGTCATTTTAACACAATAAATCAATTTTGTTGAAACCAATGAATATTCCATTGCACAAATATATGAATTAAAATTATTTCTACTAAAATAAACCTAAATACTCCAACAGAAAAACCAACTAACTTAAAAGTTCCTTATATACATTACTTACTGGTAATACTGGATCCATTATTTGTCCTGAAGCATATCTTTGCATCTACAGAACTAACACTCTGCTTCTTCGTATTGTGGTGTGAAGCATAAAATTTATTTACTTTGAAATTTCAATTATCAGCAAATTTTCACCCATTAATTGTGATTATATGCCCATCTTTGTGGTTTCGGAAACTTTTTAAATTTGCATTTGTTTTTCCTTCAAAGTTTATTCGAATTTATATTTTTTTATTAATTTACAAATTCATTTTAACAAAAACAGTATTAAAAATACAGCTTAGAATTCCATATGGCTGTGATTGTCAGTCTTTAAAATTTTTGGTATCTTTACCTTTCCATTCAATAACATAATTCCTTCCACTAGAATTACTTTTACAAATATGTACGAACACAGGCTAAGAAACTAAATGCATTAATTCTGTGGGTGGCATCACTACAAGTGCTGCAGCTGGAAAAATAACACTTTTATAAAAATGCAGCACAGCTTGTTAGACCTATTTTAGGTTAATGAAGCAAGTAAACACATTATCTAAATCAAATCGAAACACACAAGTTCATCATAACTTAAATCATATCATCGGAACTGAAAGCCCTAAGTTCAATAAAAATGCTTGCATAAATTTCAAAACTACATTGGCAGCATTCAAAGAATCAAAACTGAACAGTGAAGCATCACTTTCTTTTAAGTATTTATTTATTAATTTTTTTATTTACTACACAGCTTCCGAATTCCCAAATCTGGAGAAAAATTTGGTGTTCGTAGATTTGGATGAATAACACATTTTTGCTTGTGTAACTGTTGCATTTTTATTTATTTTTTTTTAATTCTACAGCTGTAGCACTTGTAGTAACTTTCTCCATACACTTAATGCAGGTTGATTTTCAACATTTGGCAATAGTGTATAGGTGTAAAAGCTTAAGCAAACTGCAGTAACAACAAGACACCAATGAAATTTCCTTCAGAATTCTTACTTCTATTTTACATCTTTTTTTTTTTTTTGCTCTTAAACTTAAAA
The DNA here is from genome assembly GCA_039090855.1 of Macrothele yani. Taxonomy (NCBI): domain Eukaryota; kingdom Metazoa; phylum Arthropoda; class Arachnida; order Araneae; family Macrothelidae; genus Macrothele; species Macrothele yani. The sequence continues at coordinate 48,988,201 of CM076990.1, forward strand.
AACAGTAATGCAATTTAACAATGACTGCAAGGAAATTATATTATGTACATATTCACTTTTTTGAGGTCAAACAAAGGACGTAGGCCTACAATGAAATCAATTTTTCAGCTCCTTTTTTGCAACTACTGACATGGTAATTTCTGCCAATTCTTCATATTTTTCCTTTATTAATTTTTGAAAACTATTTGATTGAAGGAAGCAGTTCATATCTCTCATCAATTCCCCTTGGGCGGCAAGGTCATCTGCACGTTTCTCTAATTTGGAAATATTTTTTTCTACTTTCAGTTTTTTTGTACTAAGCATTTGCAATTCCTCCTCAATCAATTTGCATATCCTCCCAGATGTTGCTTGGCACATTTCTTTTTTTTTTTTTTTTTTGGAATTTAAATATTGAACATATTTCTGTCGAGCTGAAAAGACAGAAGCTCTAAGCTCTTTACTTAGTACCACATTCTCTAATAAATAACAGAAGATAACGATCTGAACTGCACTGACCCCGTGCAAAGAAAACAAGAAGCCTAAAATAAATCTAATCTAAACCAAAGGGATTTGAAGGTAGCTGGTGGGCAAACTGCCAAAAGCAATACAGAACATGGGTAAACTTTTACAACATGCGATCTAGTGACGATCTGGTGACGTAAAACCATCATCAGTACAGTATGCTAATGAAACCAGCTGGCCTGTGTAACCAGTAACCCACGCATTTCTTTGGTTAAAAAAAATTTATGACCTTTTACCTTTTTAACGACGGAATATAATTACGGTATTTTTCATAAACTTTTTAAGAGCCCTTAAAAACAGAACAGAAATTAAGTTCTTAAGGGCCCTTAAAAAAGGTAAATGGAAATAAAGGAGTTCTTAAGGACTTTTAAGGACTGTACCAACCCTGTTACTTCTACCAGTGGCTAAAAAGTATGTTACAAAAATTAACAAATGGCGCAAAAAACGTTTCGCATAGCAGAAGGAAGGTATTAGAGACAAAAAGATTTTCAAATCAAACAATTAAAAAAAGAGATCGAGAAGAAAACATGATATAACTGTATGCCTTTTAGCGGAAGAATTTTGCACAAGGAAAATTTTAAAATATTATATAGAATGGCATACAGTAAAAAAAAAAAAAGAAAGAAATTTCTCAATAGAGTTTTTAGAGACAGAGATAGGCTGCAAACGGAAGTGCATAAACACGACCCAGCGGCAGAATTGTGAACCACAAACCTCCTTAAATACAACCCTAAAGTGTTCCATAAGGTAAAAGATATCTGTTGTTAAAAGATTTTTTTAATCAGACATTTAGAAGTACAGATATGGAGAAAAATAGAGTAAACATTTGCACTCCCTAGCGGCGAAATTGTGCATTATTTTGGGAAGAAAATACACACAGGGAGTTTTCATAGTTGGTAGTATCTGGTCGAAAGAGAATATTTTTCAATCGGTTATTAGTCCCGTAGATACTGCTGCAAACGGAAACGTGAGCTTACGCCCTCTAGTGGTGCACTTGTGCATTAAGAAATGTTTAAAATTATATGAGAAACATTTCACACCGAAAATGTTCTCCAACAAAGAAAGAATTTTTCAAATCGTACTCCAAGAAACAGAGATATAGGCAAAAATAAGATATATGTGTACGCACCCTGGTAGAAAAATTATGTACTATTTAGGCAGGAGGTATTCTCAAAAGTTTTTGGAGGTCAGCGGTATTGGTCCCCGGAGGATTTTTTCCATCGAGTTTTTAGCTCAGATTTTATTGCAAATACATCAGAAGCAAAAAAAAACACTTAGGCCCCCTGGCGGCCAAAACATTCTTTATCAAAAATGAGAAATTGTATACAAAACATTTCCTCTCAAAAGCTGTATCCAACGCAGGAAGAATTTTTCAAATCGGACTTTTAGAAGCGAAGATACTGGGGAAATCGCGATTTACCGTTACGCCCCCTAGCAAAAAATGTATGCATTATTTGAAAAAGGGACTAACTAAAATAGTGTTCGATATAAAAGTTGTCGAAAGGAAGAAGAATTTTTTCAATTGAATATTTAGAAGCACATGTACGAAATAAAATGCATTTTAAATTCGATACAATCTTCATTTGCGCCCTATAGCGGCAAAGTTGTGCATCAGAAAAAAAACGGAACAAATGGATCATCATTCTCACATTTTAAGCTTCCCAATACGAACAGAATTTCACAAATCGAACTAATAATTGGTGAGATATGGTCTTCGCGGTTGGACAGAGAAAGTGATAAAAGCACAAGACCAAAAAATGCTAATATGCTAATAATGCAGCTTCAGTCCTCCCAACAGACAAAAAAAACAATAGCCCCCCGTCCCCCATGTTTTGCAGGTAGGGAGGAAAATTTGTCAGACATAAGTTATGTCAGTAGAAAAATCCTCAACTACAAAATATCACACAGAGACAAAAAGACTGGAATGGATAAAATTCCAGGACAAAATGGAATTCCAGGACTTTTCCAGGATTTCCAGGACGTGTACGAACCATGTGTGTATATGTATGTATATATATATATATATATATATATATCATCATCATTGTCAACCATTATCAATCCACTGCTGGACGAAGGTCTTTCCAAGTTTCCTCCTCCTCCATGTCACTCCCGCATACTTTCGAATTTCATCCACCCATCTTCCATGTGGTCTTCTTCTGGGTCTTTTCCTGTCCCTTGGAATCCAATCTAAAATTTCGGCTGTCCATCGATGGTCTGTTCTTCTGGCAGTATGTCCAGCCCATTGCCATTTCAGGGATTTAACTCTGATCATGATGTCTTCCACTCTTTGTCATTTTTTGGATCCACGTGTTCCTCTTCTTATATCTCCTGGTTACACCAAGCATGCACCTCACCATGCTTCTTTGAGTTGTCTGCAGCCTTTGTATGTCTCTTTTAGCTAAGGTCCACGTCTCTGCACCATATGTAAGCACTGGAAGGATGCATTGATCAAACACTTTTCTTTTAAGACATAATGGCATATTGCTCTTGAAAATTATGCTGTTTCTTCCAAAAGCTCTCCAGGCAAGTTTTGTACGCCGATTAATTTCTTCACTAATGTGACCCTCACTTGATATCTGCTGTCCAAGATAAACGTACGTGTCTGTTATCTCCAGCTTTTCTCCATCAATCGATAAATCTTCATTTCTTGTAAAAGCATTAAACATCACTTTTGTCTTCTGAAAGTTCATTTTTAATCCCACTTCTTTACTCTTGTCAGCAAGTTCCTGGATCATCATACTCTGTAGCTATGATGGGGTAGTTGCAAAAATGACTATGTCATCAGCAAAACGAAGGTGGGTTAGATAATCTCCATTAATCTTTATGCCTTTGTTTTCCCAGTTCAGTGATTGAAAGACATTTTTCAATGTGGCATTAAAGAGCTTCGGAGATATGGTGTCACCTTGTCTCACTACTTTTCCAATTTTTATTTGTGTTGTATTTTCAAATAGCAGAATCTTTGCACTTGCATTTTCATAGATGTTATTAATAATATTAATGTATGCATCTTCAATACCGCAGGATTTCAGAGCCATTGTAACTGCTGATGGTTTCACCGAATCAAAGGCTTTTTCATAATCGATAAAAGCCATGCACAATGGAAGTTCATATTCCCTCGCTCTTTCAATTAGTTCTCTCAGTACGTGGATATGATCTATTGTGCTGTGGCCACTCCTGAATCCAGCTTGTTCTCTCGGTTGAGCCATGTCCAATGTTACCTGTTTAAGCGGTGTGAAAGAACTTTAGTGAAGATTTTATAAACCACTGAAAGGAGGCTGATAGGTCTGTAGTTCTTGAGATCCTCAATGTCATCTTTTTTATGTAGCAAGATCATTGTAGCGTTGTTCCAATCCTCAGGAATTTTCCCTTCATTAAGGCATCGAGTGAAAATTTGGGCGAGTACTGTTTCGATTTCTCCACTTGCTTCTTGTATGATGTCTACAGTAATTCCATCTTCTCCTGGAGCTTTTCCCTGCTTCATGTTCTTGATTGCATGTGCAACTTCTGCTGGAAGGACTGGAAGAACTCTGGTACCTTCCATGATGCCTGGAGTACATGTATCATCCCTTTCATATAATTTGGAGTAGAAATCTTTCACTCTTGTCAAAATTTCGCCTCTATTTCTTGTTACAGAACCATCTTCTTTTCTCAGTGCCATAATCTGTTTTTTTCCCTTACTGAGATGTCCCTTTGCTATCTTTAGGCTTTGGTTGTTTTCAATTGCTTTCCTTACTAGTTCACAGTTGAATTTCCTTACGTCTTCAGTGATACTTTTTCGCACTGTCTTGCATAGCTCTATATATTCCACTTTGGAAGTCACATCTTCTTTAGTTGTCCTCATCTCTCTTCTTTTTTGCATCAACATTTTGGTTTTTCCTGATAATTTTTTTACATGCAATTTGTTCTTAGACCCAGCTAATTTTGTTGCTGTTTCCATAAGAGCTTTGGTTACTTTTCTGTTAACTTCAGAAATATCCACTTCTTCCGATGTTAGGCCTTCTAAAGCAGAGAATCTGTTCTTCAGTTCCAATTTGAAGGTATTATGGTGTTTTTTAAAGTTAGTTATGTCAATACATTTTGTTTGTCTTATGAGCTTGCTACGTTCGAGTTTAGTGTTGAGGTGCATCTTACATCTCACCAATCTATGGTCACTGCCTGTGTTGAACTTGTTTAGCACACTGCAGTCTTCTATGACGAATTTTTTGTTACACATAATAAAATCAATTTCACTTGTCGTCCCATTTGGATGTCTCCATGTCCATTTCCTGTGTGGCTTTTTCTTGAAAAAGGAGTTCAAGATGAAAAACCCTTCTGCCTCTGCAAACTCTACGAGAGTATTTCCACGCTGGTTTCTGTTGCCGTGACCGAATTTACCTACTGAAGTTTCATTCTGTTGCCGTTGCCCTATTTTTGCATTGAAATCTCCCATAATTATCTTCAAGTGCTGCTTACCTTTATTATTTAGATCACGAATTTCCTCATAAAATTCTTCAATTTCTTCTTCAGCATGACTTGTGGTGGGTGCATAAGTTTGAATAATCTGAGCCTGGTATCTTCTCGAGAGTTGGATAACGAGTCGTGCAGCTCTGTCAGAGGAACATTCAACTTCTTCCACTTTATCCTTCAGTTTCTTGTTTATTATAAATCCAACACCACTACTTCTGCCAGTATCTGTCCCACGATAGTAGAAGAGATGTCCACTTTTCAGTTCAATGAGATCTTCTCCTTTTCTCCTTACCTCACTTAGCCCGACGATGTCCCACTTGATCCTTTGTAGTTCCTCTTCCAATTCAAGAAGCCTTGAATCAGAAGATAGGGAGCGTCCGTTATACGTAGCCAAGGTCAGCATCAGATGGCAGCCTAGTCCGGTCCTCCGGGGATTCTTAGCACCCTCTGCCTTCATCTCGCACTGGCCGCTGCCTTGGCCAGGTACATTCCAGCTGCCGGAGACTGAGGGCCAAGATTTAAGTTGTGGAGTCATTTTGGAGGGGTTTGGCCATAACTCACCACGCTGGCCAAGCGGGTTGGTGAGTGTGGGATAGCATTTCCTCTAATCCTGATGGTATAGTTGTACCGCTATTGGCGGTCGTCAGAGCCCCTTTAGTGGGAACAGGATGTACCACGAGAAGGCGGGGTTGACATTTTTCAAGGAGAGGCTATGATGTTACGCATCACCTGACCTTACATCCCATATATGTGTATATATATATATATATATATATATATAGAGAGAGAGAGAGAGAGAGAGAGAGAGAGAGAGAGAGAGAGAGACAGAGAGAGAGAGAGAGAAATATATATATATTTTTTTTATTTATTTATTTATATATAATAAATATACATATTTTTTCGTTTTCTGATGACGTAGTCATTTTTGCAACTACCCCATCAGAGCTGCAGAGTATGATCCAGGAACTTGTTGACAAGAGTAAAGAAGTGGGATTAAAATGATCTTTCAGAAGACAAAAGTGATGTACAATGCTTTTACAAAAAATGAAGATTTATCGATTGATGGGGAAAAGTTGGAGATAACCAATACCTACATTTATCTTGGACAGCAGATATCAAGTGAGGGTCACATTGATGAAGAAATTAATGGGCGTATAAAACTTGCCTGGATAGCTTTTGGAAGAAACAGTGTAATTTTCAAGAACAATATGCCATTATGTCTTGAAAGATAAGTGTTTGATCAATACATCCTTCCAGTGCTTACATATGGTACTGAGACGTGGACCTTAACTAAAAGAGACATACAAAGGCTGCAGACAACTCAAAGAAGCAGATGGAGAGGTGCATGCTTGGTGTAACCAGGAGAGATAAGAAGAGTTACTAGTGGATCAGAAAAATGACAAGAGTGGAAGACATATTGCCATGAAATAGCAATCGGCTGGACATATTGCCAGAAAAACAGACCATCGATGGACAGCTGAAATTTTAGACTGGATTCCAAGGGACAGGAAAAGACCCAGAAGAAGACCACACGAGAGATGGGTGGATGAAATTTGAAAGTATACGTGAGTAACATGGAGGAGACTGGCACAAGACAGACCGTCGTGGAAGAAATTTGGGGAGACCTTCGTCCAGCAGTGGATCGATAATGGTTGACAATGATGATTATATATATATAAATATATATCACTGAGCTGTTCTCTGAGATTCACAGGCTAGCTCCACAAAGAAATACAAATCACAAGATAAGTTTTTAACTGATTATATAAATTACTAGGGATATACACACTGAAGAGCCAAAACATTATCACCAGTGATTCTTTAAGTGAACTAAAGCAGCTGCGAGTAATCAACAATATGTGTGAAGGTTGTGATATAAATTAACACCTGATACTGAGCCCTGTTAAGGATCTACTAGTAACACGTTGGCACCAGATACCACAAAAGACACCTTTAGAAATCTTGTAACATCCATGTCTCAACATGTAAGAGGTGTTTTGGTGGCATGTGGAGGACCAACATCATATTAGACAGGTGGTCATAATGTTTTGGATCTTCGGTGTATATGAACCTTACTAATTAGGCATGTTTAAACTGTCACTGTTTTTATAGCTTTTTCCAACTGCTTTAGGGAGAGTTCGGACCTTCAATACCACACAAAACAGACGGAACGTAGGTGGTAGTTGAAAAATCTATAGTTAACTCATACAGTTATAAAAAAATATGGTTAGACCATAAATAAGCCATTACTCTTGAAATGCTTTTACCAGAGGTGTAACTAGGCATTTCTACACCAGGGGCAAACCAGAAAATATTGTGATTCCATCTGTCTTTATATCATACATATATAGCTTTTCATAATTGCTGCTTCAGAGAGTTCGGACTTTTGGTACCACACCAAACAGACTGAATGTATTAATTATTAATGAGTGAAGACAACTGGGTTTGAATATGCCACTCTAAATTAAATACAAGTAAAAACTCAAAAATCCGTTACTGGGCGTAAAAACTTTTATCTTAACAGAATGCAAGCTTTCACTTCCAATGGGAAGCTTCATCAGGCAGCGGAAAATATAAATAGATAAAACAGAATCAGAGCACAAATACAAGAAACTGATGAAAATGTTTCAATTCTAAGTTCAATCGCATTCACGCTCTGATTCTGTTTTATCTATTTATATGTATTTTCCACTGCCTGATGAAGCTTCCCATTAGAAGTGAAAGCTTGAATTTTGTTAAGATAAAAGTTTTTACGCCCAGTAACGGATATTTGAGTTTTTACTTGTATTTAAGACTGAATGTGTCTGGTAGTTATGGCTCGCAGCCACAGTAATGATAGAACAGCCCTCGGAGAAGTTCCAAAAATGTGAACAACATTCATAACTAAAGCAAAACCTCAGACCCTATTGGTGTCAATGGAGGCTGCAGTTCTTCTTTAGTTGGACGGACTCTACAACTGTGCCTTTGTTTCTGAATATGAGCTACTAACGTTCCTTGAATATTCAAAAAAGAATGTGAATTTTTTTGCAAAATACATTATACACAAATTCTGTAAATGGACAAATGACAAAATATGGTGAAAAAACAGTGCACCAAAAAACTGATGAAAAATGTTTCAATTCCAAGTTTAATCAGATTGAAATCAGGGATTCTTTTGCACTTTCTTGAGCTGCTCCCTAGGCAGTAAACTCACCTGCTGCACCCTAGTTACACCTCTGGCTTTCACATACCACAATTTAAACTAAATATTGCTTATAATTAAATATTTTGAAATAAGTCTTTCATTGGAAATTGAAGGATAAGGATTTTTTTTTTCTATCAAAGCAAAATTCAAACTGAAAATCATTATTTCATTTGTCTTTGTTAGAAACTGCACCATTTCTGTGACTCCTACAGTTGTTTTTGCAGCAGAGTGAGAGGATATTTTTGCTTTTTAAAGTTTCATTTCTCTGAAAAATCATGGTTTCCTATTGCTCAGTAACTTTCTGCATTACCAACAGATAAAAGGAGCACACATTTTTTCCCTTTACAAAAATTTTAAACAATTCAAAATCAGAATTCAGACCGGACACCGCATGGACTGGGACTCTGACTGTTACTGGACATCAATCCAACTTCCTGAAGCGAAAATTGAAAGAGGGACTTGAAATTGGAAAATACCAGAACTTTATCATTAATGTACAAAGGAGTTTTCACTGCCTAACATCTGGCAAAACATTTTGCAAAATCGCTGTAACCGCCAAGGTTAACCGTAACCAAAGACCGTGACGGAGATTGAACGAAAGTCTGCCTGACGAAGGAGAGGAGTTCTCTCCGAAAATTTGCAGAAATTATAAGAATTTACCTAGATAAATCCCAGAAAAAGTTAACCTGTCTGAACATTTGTGTGTGTTGCAGTCTTTCATACCCCATGAAGTCCATTTTCTCTGCACAGTGAGCATACAGTAGTGGCTTTCAACACACCTTTGCTTTACACAAAAGAAAATATGCTTGCCAACATATTTTAAGTGAAATTAAATATTAGAAACAGGTACTGGGTCATTCCACGCCAAATCGTCAGATGTTATTCACCACACCATCTCTGATTCTTACGATTTTTTTTTTCTTCATGAATAGATCACCCCAATGTATGAACATCCCGAAAGTTTCATTTTTTTATTATTATTCTTAGGTTAGAAGATATTAATTTTCAAATTCTGGTGCATAGCGGGTCTTAATCGTGTAAAAACGCAAATATCTCTGTTGTTTGGATCAAAAGAAGTACTAAAATCACCACTCCTTCGTAATTTCCCCCCAAGAAATCGATTGGTGCAATGCATGAATTTCTATCTTCTTCAGTTTTTGAGTTACGTGCGATGGGAGAGCCTTTTTTCAAAACATAAAAAAAAACAATGTAGTACAGTACTTAGAAAGTTGCAATTGTTTTCGTTTTTAAAGAAAAGTTTAGTCTAACAAATGAAGAAAAAAAAACAACCTTGGGCTTTCGAGTGCACGCTGAGAAAAGAATTTTTTAAATATGGTGCATAGCTCGTATTTTGCCACTGTGAAATCGCACGCAGCGAATAGCGTTGTGCAGCCAGCCAAACTGCAGTGGGAGTCAGTTGCTTATTTAAAGGTTACGTGTCAGGTGGGAGCTCACGAAACTCTAAAGAGCTTGTATGAACCAAAATGCACCACAGCACCCTAAAATAAGGAAAATACAGTTTGACGGTTACACTGAATGAAAAATTTTATGCCTCCTAATCACATTCCGGTGTCGAAGTGGTATAATTGGATTTATTTCCATTATTATTATTTTTTTTATTAATCATGCCAATAAATTTAGAAATAATGGGAAACATTAACAGACCTCAAACATATGAGTATGTACATTTTTGTTAATGTAATACCCAATGTATCACAATTATCGATTACCAATAATATGTAAAACAAGCATGGAACACATGTTATTATTTAGCGATCGTAAGTTGTCCGCTCTTTTTTACATGCTTCTGTTTCTCCTTATCAGTATCAACGCAGTTATTGTCCTTATATTGACAAGTTACTTCAGCTGTCTCTTGAATTAGTTTCTTTTCTCTTTTTTTTTTTTTTTTTTTTTTTTTGTTTAACACATTACGCCACAATCACAATGCACAAAGACGTTTAAAAACTAAGCAGCAACTTTCAAATCGCAAGAGAATAAGAGATCTGAGAAAATACACTACAGAGCTTTTCCACTTGCGGGCCATAGGTAATAAATTACGATCTGAGGGACTAGTTTGAAGTCTGGGGCCATTCTGTCTAAAAAAAAGTAGAAGCAAGCAGGTCAGACATAGCATGGATAAAAAGAGTAAATCGTCTCTAAGAAAAATAAACAGTTCTACATCTGTGGCGAACAGAATGCATTATACCATAATGGCAAATAAATTAACAAACACAGGGGCAGTGGCAACGCTAGCTTCTCAAAACTGGGTGGGTGCCTGGGGGGGGGGGGGCAGACTAAACATGATGGGAGAGGAGGCACACATTTTGAAGTGTGTGGCAGTAATTTTGGGGGAAATTCTGTTTATACGCATTTTACCGAACGCTGGTAACGTTATCTCTAATAATAATTAAAAGTTTTCAAGTTAATATGGTATGCTGTATTTTATTATTCAGTGTATGAGTATGTAGTATGGGAACCATGGATAGGAATCTCTATGGCAAGTTACTATTCACAATTTTAGCTTACTTAGGTCTTTTTTTCTTCTTTCATAAGGCTATTTATGAATTACAGTTTGTAACCTGACAAGGAATCTCTCTTTCTCTTATCGTTTTATTTTAATTACAAAAATTGTGTGTTTCTGCTGCTCTCTTGGAAATTTGTTCAAAGGACTCCCTTCATTTCCCTCCCATAAGTACAAAAACTAACAGCCATGTGGAGTGCCATTTTTTTTTTATTTTTTATTTATTTATTTTTTTTTTTTTGAGAGAGAGAGGGGTACAATTCATAAACTTCCTAAAGCCGAAAGTTTAAAATTGATCACTTTACATTGGTGACACGAACATTAAATACTGACCTTTTCTCGCGGGTCAAATTTATTTTCCATGCTACAGAAAAAGTATATTATATTACTTCCACAGAAAATAATCGGAGAAGATTTTGTGTGCGCGTATAAAATACTTCTAACACTTTTTTGCCAACATCATTTCTCATCCTGCGGCGAATGGCAAGTTTATACTTAACGATATCTTTACGAGGAGCAATAAATTTGTGGGATGCTGATCAGACAAAGTGCGAAAAAGGTCTGGAGCGTCAAGTCATTTGTAGTAAACCCTCCACAAACAACATCTAAAAATGAGAGGCTTCATTTCATCGCCGGCATGACAAATCTAAAAACAAAGCACGATGGAACTTTTCCTCCATGTATACATACAGACACACATACTCGCCAGAATTTTAAAAAAGCTGATTAAAAAATACAAGATGATTCCCAAAATTAGCCAATGAAATTTCTTCACAATCATAGAGCTTCGAAAGGGCAGGAGAAATGTCTTAAAATCGTCAGTCTCTCGTCTAGAGCAAAAGCAAGGGCAGTAATCCCCCCCTATAACTTTGGTTTTCCATCGATTTCAAGAAATGGTCTAGATGATGACACAAAACGCAGGAAAATCTCGCGAACACTGCAAGACTTTTAGATGTTAGATTTCATGATAATTGCCAAATTCATTATCGGAAATTTCAAAAAAAAAAAAAAAAAAAAAAATGTGTTTTATGTTCCATGGAACTCAACTTCCTGTTGTCCGATTTGATCAAATGTAATCAAAATCAGACATGGAAGTTGATCCCAGCGTTGTGAGACATCAAAATATAAACATCGTTCATGAACTAATCATGCTTTTTTAAAATAAAAAAATATAAAAATTGCCGCCCCGGTGGTGCAGTGGTCTTAAGGCGCTGGCCTCTGATCATTCGTCCGTAAGGGGTCCGGGTTCGAATTCCGGTCAGGCATGGATGTTGTGTTTGTCTTACGGCACTGGCTCTCTCCCTTCCCTGGAACCAGTGACCCTAAATTAAGGACGGGCGACTGCTTATAGCCCATTGAGTTGCTCACGGTGGTCGTTAAACCTCTAAAAAAAAAAAAAATTCCTTTCCTTTAAACGTGAGTTCAACAACGTACGCGTCTGCACTGCGTGAGCGCTTCTTGCTTGCGAGTGGGATTCTGTTCTTTTCCTGGTACCACATCTCCGCACAGCCGTGGCTACGACACAGCGTGCTTCCCCGACTGCGCTTTCACGCTGTGGCAATGCGCTGGCCATGCACCATATTTAAACATTCTTTTCTTGGCGCTCAGGCAAAAGCCCAAGGGGTTTTTTTCTTCATTTGATAGATCACACCTTTTTTTGCAAAGAATAATAACTGCAGCTTTCTACTGCCTTTTTTAAAAGCGTTGAAAAAAGGCTCTTTCATTGCTCATAACTCAAAAACTAAAGCAGATAGAAACTCATGGATTGCTTGGTAAAAATTAAGAAAGAATTGATTCATGTATTTCTTTTATTCTAAATAATAGAGGTATTTGCATTTTTACGCAAAACATGTCCGCCACACACAAAAATTCAAAAATTATATCTCCTAATCTATCAGAAATAAAAAATTTAAACTTTCAGGTTTTTTATAAGTTGAGAGTAGCTATCCATTAAAAAAAACATCGTAAAAATCAGAGATGCATTGGTGAAAAATTAATTCAAAATCTGATGATTTTGTGTGGAATCACCCTACTCCATTGTGCACTTTGCTGTGAAAACGATTATATGGTTTAAGTCAATGGCGCAGATTCCATCACAAACAGATTAATTAAGTACCGATTTTGAAATCTAATTTAACGTAAAAAAAAAAAAAATGGGAAAGGAACAAAAATGCTCACTTTATTAATTGTTCTTGAAGAGCAGACTGTTAGAAATAGAAAAAAACATACATTTCATTAGAAAAAATCTTTAAAATAATCACTTTTCTTCACTTGTACCGATGATATAAAAAATTAGGAACATGATCAGTAAAATATAAAAATTAAAAATATAATCATGAAAAGAAATGAGGTAAATTTGAATTTTATCTGACATAGCATGTATTTGCATATTTTAATATGCTTTTCAATCATACTGGTTTCCTTTATCAATAGAACTTTTATGTCCTTTAATCCTTTGTTTTAATATTTGTGCTGTATGTCCAACAGATTTGTCATTGCAGTCCATAGTTATCTGGTCTGCATACATATCACTAAGCTGTTCTGAGATTCAGAGGTTTGCTCTGCAAAGAAATACAAACTACCAGATAAATTTCTACCTGATTAGTTGCCTACTGTTGCCATATCAAACTTCTTCCTTTACAGCGATCTTGACACACAACTCGAGCATCACTGACATCCATCACATGACATACACAAGACCTTCTATATTTCATACTCAATCTTTTTTCTCATTCAGACACTCCTGAACCTGATCCTCCCATGACATCCTTGGCCTTCCTCTGCATTTCCTTCCTGCCACTTGGGCTAAAGAAATTTTCTTAGTAAGCATCTCATCATTCATTCTTTCAACATGGCCAAACCACTGGAGAATATTAGTCTCTAGATTTCATAGTAAACAGTTCCATAGCAGTGCCCATAAATGCAGTACCCACAATACAGCTGCATGTAGCTACAAATGTGTGTGACACTGAGCTTTCCATGGCATGTAATCATCTGTGAAATCAAATAATATTGCCTTCGTTGTATCGTATTTTCTGTCAAAATGCTAGTAAGAAAAAAGAAAACTTCCTTCGTACTGTTTGTGGATCTCCTTCTTCATATTGCATTACATTTTTCTGTTATTCACACATTTCTAGTAATTTTTCAAATATAAAATCTCTTCTGACAAATATGTCACAGATTTTTAAAAATTGAAGTACCGCAAAAACTTTTTCTTAAAGCAGTGTGTTGCAGAACCTAAATTTATAACTTTTTAACAGATAATCCACTGATTATGCAACAAAAAATATGGTAACTTTTACTTGATATCACATTGTCCAGGTAAATTATAACCACTAACATTAGTTCCCATGTTATCATTTTATGTACATATGAATACAGTTAATGAAAGACATGTCAATTAAACAATCAGTGGTAATTATTTCACTTTTTATTGAAAGAACAGATATTTATTTACCTGACTTTTAAACAAGTACTGCAACTTGCCCCATAAAAAAAATATGTGGGGAAGATATCCAAATTATTTTTGCTAAAGAAGAATTATAAACATGTTAAAGTCAGATATACAGTGCTTCTGAGTTCTTGAAGTTTCAACTCTTCTTATCTCGTGTTACCTCTTCATTCCCTTAAACAAAAATTAGTATAAAAAAAACTTGCATTTTAAGCATTATTTTCATTTTGTTAGTCTGTCTGCAGACTTCAGAGAACACTGATAGCAGTTTTCATGCTTAAGGCTGCATTTTTTTTTTCTTTTTTCTTATCCATCTATCTCCCTTCTTTTTCTTTCTTCCTTACTTTCTTATTTATTCATTTTCGAATTGGCACTGCCTGGAACCGACTCATTTCCACTTGAAAATATGAATCTCAATTTGGTGTGAAGATTTGAGCATATTAATAATGTTATACGACTACCACAGTAATAGTCATTCATATACCAGAAACAATGTAAAAGACAATCTGGAATATAAAATAATTATATTTACTGCATTTTGGCATCTCAGCTTGATTCTCACTACTAGATAGCAGCTTTTACAAGGCTTTGAAGCAACGTTTTTTAGTACAAAAGCGTGTTATAATTCACCAACTAAGCTGATGAAAAAGCTAGCAGTGTGCTATTCACAACATGCAGATGACTGAGTACATCAATGTAATTAAAACCTTATATTGTTCCATTTATGAGAGCAAAATTATCTCCAAAATATTGTGACATACTCAAATGAAGCATTTTCCATTAAAATTTTTGACTTTGCACATTTCAAGTACATTAAATAAAACCTATTAATTTGGCACTAAATTTATCATGTAACAAAAAATTAAATGGTAAGTTTCGTTATGCTTCCAGTCAACATTAAGTCAAAGGCCTCTCCTTAATTACACTTCACCTATCTCAAGCCATTTTGCTAATCCCCTTCAGATATTGAACACGAAGAACTTTTATAGCACGTAATGATTTTCCCAGAAATGGATTATTCTTGATTCTTATGACTAGCAAAAATCAGATTCCAGATAATTATTTTGCCATTTTTCATTTAATTTGTGGAGGCCCGTTCTGCGATTTCCTGCGATTTCTATTGAAATCATCTCAATTGATGCTTTCCGACAATTGCCCTTGCAAACAGAAGGACATCTGCTACACTCCTTTTATTTGTGCCTTGCTATGATTGGTGAAAACTTTTCAAACCAGCACTGCAATGTAAGCTGAAAAAACATTGTTCTTGACTCACAATTAGTTAACATTACAAATTGCTTCATTCAATGGCCCAATTCAAACTTGTCAAGCAAAATGGCACATAAAATCTTTTTACACTAGAACCTTAAAAACACATTTCTTTCTTTAGCTTTAAAAAAAAAAAAGGTATGTGTAGCACAATATTTGCTGAGCTTGTTAAGCAAAATGGCATAGATAATCTCATTACACATTCTTCGCTTAGAACCTTGATCCTCTTCCAGGCTAGTAAGTTTTGCATAGCATTTGCTGAAAAACCATATACAACAACAATCTACAACACCAAGTATAACTTCCATATGTATTTCAAGTACTAAAATATTAATTATAATACTTTTTGACACATTCTCGGATACAACTGACAAGTTTCTGTTTCTCCTTCATGTCAGTGATAGCTGCAGTTAAAAGGGTACGATTTGTCCAAAAAATCTGTAAAAATGTAATTTTAGCAAATTCCCTGGCAATTAAACTCTTACGCTCTTACAGTTTTTAATTATTGTTATGCATTTCAAAATCCTGTAAACACATTTTATCACAGAACAGAGGAGGAATAAAACCAACTGGGGCTGAGGGGCTGTCAACATATCATAAAAAGTCTAATGAAAAGGAATAATCTGACAAAAAGCTTCATTAAACTAACAAACCAGCTGCTTAAAATCTGATACAGATCTATCTCTATTTTACCTACCCTTTGATGCTCCAAATATATATATATATATGATTACAGATACCATAATAGTGTTCTCCCTAGAGCTTTTTTACTGGGCGGCCCATCCAGCTAATTTTCTCAGCCACCCAGTTAAATTTCCTTTAATGATTGTTTTCACAATGCACATAAGTTGATGAAAACTAGCTGAAATCTGTGTCAAATAAGATTTATTAGTAAGTACTCATTTTTTTATCATTTATGTACAATTTTCTAATGTTGTTTATCATGTTATGTTACATGAATACCTACCACACCAATAAAGATGTTTAATTAGTATAATAATGTTAATCAAAACATCCTTTTTTTTATTTATTTATTGGGGAAGGGGTCATAAAAAGTACTATCCAGCTAAAATTTCTTACCACCCAGCTGTAAAAAAAAACTTAGGGAGAATACTACATAAATTAAAAAAAAAAAAAAGAATCATGCCTCATGTATTATATTTAAACAGTTGAATTTACAGATTTTTATTGAAGTAATTTGCTTTATATTTGATAGTCAAATTTCCGAACTAGAACCTAATTAATCATGAGGACTACTTCACTGGAGTAGTTGCTGTCAATTAGTTAGGAGTGCCCAACCACAATTACTGTTTAGCATCATACTGCTTCTTCTCACAATTTCCATCGCTTCACAAAGATTTCTCTTTATTAAGAGTCATTGAAGGGTAATTATTTTTACTGAGTCTCAACTTATGGAGTGTCTAGTTATCTGCCTCAGTCTTGCTTGTTATGTTTCTAATAGCTGCTTTATGTTCTTCCATACATATTTTGATACTTCTCATTTTACCGATAAAGCTTAGTCTGCAGGTACAGTCTATGCTATAGACTACCATCGATAGGAGGTTTAACGACCACTATGAGCAACTCAATGGGCTACAACCAGTCGCCTGTCCCTAATTTAGGACCACTGGTTCCAGGGAAAGCTATAGACTACTCCTACTTCCCCTACTTGTAACTGGACGTCTTCCTCTTGCTTTTTAGATACAGAAGAAATATTTCTTTCTGGTGAATTTGAAGTTATTCTGCTCTGTTGTCTCTTTTTCCTTCTTATTCTTAAAAGTACTCTTCATGAATGAGGAGGGGAAGTTGTTTCTGATAAAATCCTTTTCAGTTCTTTGTGGGTATCTTTCTGTACAGTCTAGTAAGTAGATTTGTTTCCAAAAATTTGTATTGCAGTATTAAATGTTATGCTTCTAAATTATATTTTTCAAGTGTAACTGAATTATGAGCCTAACAGGTATATTCTACCCCACAAAACACACCTAATTTCTAGTAATATGCACCTTCATTTAATATAAAAAGAATGATTCCAATACTTGTGGAAAGATAGATATCGTGACAAATTCAAATTAGCATCTAAGCAACAAACTGGGAAAATTCTACACTGGAAAAAGTGGAAATATTTGGAAAATCTTGGATATACTTCCTTCTTACCTTATACAGTTTCAAATCCCACTCTGCCACATAGAAATACAACATGCACAATGAAAAAGCATAAGGCTGATAAAAGCCATTAAGGAAATAGTCGCAAACCAAAGTTACAAAACTACTCAAAGACAACATAATATCTAGCAAATCTGTGCAGTATAGTGACAAACAAAATACCCACACTTCTTAAGATGTCTGTGAAAAGTATTATTAATATATTATCAATATTTATACTCATGTTCAACAGAAAAAAAGGTATGAGTATTATGATCTTATGAGGTTACATCACACTCACTCATTTTGCTCATTAATAGTTGAAAATGAATATAACTTGCAAAGTCATAACACAATATAACATTACATTGTACAGCTGCTTTAAAGCACTGAATAATTACACTGCATGTAACTATCTGCAAGACAGCTTTACATACCTTTAATGTAATTTCATCATGTGACTCTGAAGCCTATTTTTCCGAACAAAAGCTTTCCCACAAATCTTACACTTGTGAGGTCTTTTATTATGAGGAACATGAACTGACAGCATGTGTATCTGAAGATTTCCCTTTTGTATGAAACTTGTACCACATATCCCACATCTATAAGGACGCTCTCCAGAATGAGTTGCTTTATGGTTGCGGAGATTTGTCAAGACATTTGTGGAGTAACAGCACCATGGGCACCTATGCCGGCCAACAGCGCGTGCTTCTTGATGCAGTTTCTCGTGGCGCAAATATTCAGTCTTTGAGTAGAACAGAATGTGACATTCTTCACACTCATATGTGACACAGCCTAGAAAATGAAAAATGTGTTTGATTTAGAAAAATATAATAATTTTTTTTTATGTGATACATCTTTCCACTACATTATTATTACATCTAATGATTAAGGAGGAAATTGTCCAAAATTTAACGAAAATATTAAATGGGAGGGGGGGAGAAAAGATATGATGCCAAATAATTAAAGTGATAAATAATGAAATGGTAAAACATTAATGAGATTAATAACAAATAGAGATAAAGCAGAATGCAAATTACCAGAACTATGTGACACTGAAGAACAGTTCAATAACAGAGAAGTTGGATAGCATGAAATAATTATTAACATAAAGGTACAAATACTACAAATTCAATTCATTGCTACTTCCAAAAACAATATATATTCTATTAAGAAGAGACCGAAGCAAAAAAAAATAATTTTTGACTCATACCAAGTACAACATAGAAAAAGTTATGTATCTACCGGTGTGAGTAAAAAGAGAAAAATAAAAATAAAATAATAAAACAACTAAATGTAGAAAGTGTCGAGAATACTGAGCCTTGGCTTTATCAAGGACCAGCAAAAACTCTGCATTTTCTCACTTCCACAAAGACCTAGTTGGAAATGGGTTTCTGCAAAGCCATAGATGCAAGTAATAAGCCCACCAAAAATTTTTTTATAAATATATATATATAAATGCATTTATGGAAAAAACCAACTTCAAATTCACCAGCAAAATTACGTACCACAAGGGACTTTTCGAGAAACTGAAAAGGATCGGAGCAAAATATAATATCAGGCTAGCTCCAGATCTTAATAACAAAATAAAGAAATTCTTGCCAGCTTTAAAGCAGAAAGAATTGGACATCCAATTGCAGGAAGGAGTAATTTACTGCATCGACTGTAACTGCGGACTCAGCTATATAGGAGAAACAGGGAGAAGTATTAAGGTCCGAATGAAAGAACACCAAGCAGCTATTAGGAACATTGGGAACAAAACAGGGCTAGACAGACATGTACAAGCAAGTGGACACTCCATAAATTGGGACTCAGTGAAAATAATCGCCCACCAGTCAAACTTAGTAAAGAGAAAACTAGAAGAAGGGATCGAAATAGCAAGAAGAAGAAGTACCACAATTAACGATAATTGCGGATGGTCTCTTCCAATTGAGTGGCAGCAACTACTCCAGTGACATAGTCCTGATGACGAACTAGGCTTTAGTTCGAAAATTTGACAACCAACTTTCATTAAAAATAACCTCTAAAAGACCCGTAAAAAAAGTTATTCCACAATATATATATATGTCATGACCTCCGCAGAGTTGTATGACCTAGCTTTAGTTAACAATTTAGCTTGCATCCATAACTTTCCTGGCCCGACCCATGCTCTTCATCTGTTACTATTAAACAGAAAGAAGAAGATTATAGTAAACTCAAGTTGTGAGAGTGACATAATAATTAGAAATAATTTTCAGCAATAACGAAATGCCAAGTTCGCCTGAGAGAGAATTTAAACCTGAAAAGCAATGCAAAAGTATTCCAAATTCTTACATTGCAATTAAAAAAGGAAATATTAATTATTTAAAACTCAGATTCTTGAAAGAAAAACTTGATTCCAAAACCCCCTACTCCACAACTTCTGACAACACAAAAACGAGTATAAATTAAAGACAATAATTAACTAAAGAAATGCTTTGTGAAGGTTATATGACATAAACAATTAGTTGCAATATGTACAAAGTATTTCAGAAGTGCTTTAAGTGCAAAATTAAGTAGTTATTAAGAACTTAACTACTTTGAAAACACAGCGCAAAGTACAAGAACTATGAATGGCCAGCTGCTTGGTATAAGTTTCCTAAAAAACGCGCAAAGTTACCAAGAAAAGAAAGAGTTAAAATCCGCAAAAAAGTTAACAGACTTGCCAGTGCCTAAATGCTAAAAAGCAAAAAAACAGAGAAAAAAAAAGTACAAGAATTACAAACATTGAACTTGGAAAACGTAAAACCCAAAGACAATGAAGAGAGCTTACCTCTTATGCAACTGAACTTTCTCCACACAAGAGGAAACATGGCCGACCTTTTCCCCAAACTTCCAAACTCCTCTGCCACTCCCTAGTCGCTGGGGGCAGTGTGGGTGGGGCTGAAGGCCTCCACACACTGAAAGAATCCAACTCGCGGAGATTTTAACCAGAGAAAAAAATATATATACTTAAGACTGTGGACCTGTATGATCAGAAAGAGCAGAATTAACTCTCCAGAATACATGAGAAATATTATAAAATACACAAGTAGTGTATTTAATAATCTTTGCATGTATTTAATCACCTTAGTGAGCTTCTATGGATTATTCAGAATCCTATTAATTTTAATGTTAGTTTTACTATTTTTAGTATAGCTATTCTAGTGAGTGAATAACTAGTTTTCTTTTTATTTTTTATTTTCTTTTATAAACAGATTTTTAAGTTTTTTTGTGATTTTGTCTATATTATTTAATTTTTTTATTTTAATAGGAACTTCATATCCATAGCACTAAGGTTCCTTTTAGTAGTTAATAGGCATCCTCTAGCCAACTTCCGAACGGCTTTCATTGGTCAGAATCATATTATTAACTGTGTAGAAAATTAAAGCAGATCTGCCAACCTTACTCTATTATTCAGAATATTTTTTCTTAAAGTTCTTTTGATGAAAGAAGAAGGAATTTCGTTCTCTAGAAAACTGTCTAATAGTATATTAATGTGGTAATTGAAGTCCAAATTGTTGCTGCAAATTCTTGAAATTCTTAGTACCTGAGAAATTAGTACATTCTCAATTACTTTGGTTGATATGTTATTATTCCAGTGTAGATATTTAATTACTTTGAAAGGAAAATTAACTCTTTTATCAAAGAGGCTAATAGATGGGTTACCTCTGTTAAGCTTAATATGCTTAAGTCTAGGAACTCAAGTTCCTGATTACTGTGGTTGGTTTTACATAAGTTAAGAGAGCTAGGATATAGTGGAAATTACTTCTGCATTATTATTAATTATAATAATTAATAATAATGCAGAAGTAATTTCCACTATACTTAAGGTAAATCCCTTAGATATTAATAGTTATGATTTTGAGAACCTATATACTAATCAAAGAGAGCCGCTCCAGGGCGATGAAATTTTCAAGTTTTCTGAGAAGTGTTACATGGATGACCAGTAAGTGGTACAAGCAAATTATGTTTGCTTTGAATATTTCTGTCGGTTTCCCATGTATTATGAAGAATATTTCTTCATTGATTTATGATAAAAAGAGGAACTCGTGGGTAAGAAAAATGACAAGAGTGGAAGACAGCATGATCAGAGTGAAATCCCTGAAATGGCAATGGGGTGGGCATGTTGCCAGGAGAGCAGACCACTGATGGACAACCAGAATTAGAGACTGGTTACCAAGGAACAGAAAAAGACCATATGGGAGATGGGTGGATGAAATTTGAAAGCATGTGGGAGTGATATGGAGGAAACTGGCTCAAGACAGACTGTTGTGGAAGAAACTTGGGGAGACCTTCATCCAACAGGGGGTTGGTAATGGCTGACAATGATCATGATGGTGATACATATCAAACATACAGAAAACATTACAAACAATTAATATCATTTACAATAATCTTGTGAATAACCCATTTGATTTTTAAAGGAACAAGTGTCTGCGAATCTTTTTTGCAGCACGATTCTGCCAGCACCAGAACAGTGGCCCTTTGGTGCTGAAAAGTAAAGCCTTTTATCTTCAATGTCATCCAATCTACTTTCTTGATTAGGGTTACCCAACTCAAAAGTACAACAAAACAAAAATTCCCTGACTTTTTCAGGTGGTCTTCAAAATTTTTCCAGAGTGGCAACACAAATTGTGTTGCAACAAATTGTTATATTTTTTTTTCATTCTTGCATTTTCTCACTGAAGCGCCATTTGTAAATTCTTTAAATAACTGTTTTGTATACAATTATCTGTTTTTCATTAATAACTGAAATGCAGGAGGCACATTATTTTCAGTACCACAATTCGATGATCTTTTGTGGAGTATACTGCCTGTATAGAATTTGTAAATTTTTATTATAGAAACAGTTTGTATGTATGAAAAAATCTGTCAGTTGATTAGTTTCAGTTTTTCTACAGTGCAGCTAAGTTTACTGACCAAATGGGCTTCTGGGAAATGTCCTAATACAAACAACTTTGAAATACACCAGGAGATGCAGCAAAGTCTCGTGCCATAGCTAGTAAGCAGTCAACATCTTTCTTTGCTGACGATCGTCAATTCTAGGACTCCTAAGAGGCCCACCTGCAAATTGTGTTTGTGTCAGTAATCTAGGAAACGCAGCCATGATTTTCAAGTGGAGGAAGGAAAATTCAAATCTTGACTTACTATATTTACAGAAAAGCATCTTCACCCTATCATAGTACAATGACATGTTTTGTCCATACCCATGTACCAAGCAGTTGTGCAGCAGGAAAGCGAGAGTCCAAATGAGAAAAATAAGGTGTCAGTGTATGCAAATAAGCTGACACCGAGGGCTATCTCAAGAACCACTTAAAGATACAGAAATCTAATACCATTTATGTTAAAGCTTAGAACAAGTGCTATACACAGTCTGAATGGACCCTGGCTAATACCAAAAAGTTATTAAATGTTATTAGCCTGATAGCAGGTAAAACAGTGAGCCAACTATTGAAAATATAGCTACTTCTAGACTTAAGTTTTTACAGTGCAATTGTAGCACTTAGATGGAAGCTCAGAAAACATAGCAGACAGCTAAGACTAGTTGGAAGTACCAGAGACAATTTTAGTAATTTGCATCAGATCCATGTTTCTGATTTGCATAAATAAATGGATTGGAACACTCAGGCTAAGAATTATGGGAGCATGTCACTTAGGATTCCAGTGGAAGGGGTGACAAAGAAACATAAGTGTATTTAAGACATTAACTCTTGCATATAGTGTAGGACACAGTAGCAGAGCACCAGCCCAAAGTAATACCAGGAAGGATCAATAGGGAAAACAGTAAATGTGACCCTCCCAATTTTAAGTAAAAACACCATATCTTGTTAAGAGTCCAATGTGTTAATATGAAAAAAAAATAAGTACACGAATAAGGGTACTTACTGACCAAATACGTGATGACGTATTTGGTCAATACCCTTATTCATGTATAGAATACAGATGTACAACAGAATACAGATGTTTTCTGTCAATTTAGTAAGTCAGATTTAAATTTGTATGCCACCCCTTGACAATCCTGGCTCATTTCCTTGGTTACTGTTACAAACACAATTTGCAAACGGGCCCCTTAAGGGTCACAGAGTGGATGGTTGACAGCGAATAAAGATACCAGCTCTGCCCACGATTTACACAGCGAGACTTTGCTGCATTTCTTGGTGCATTTCAAAGTTGCTTGTATTACGACATTAACAGCTTCTGTTTCAAGAAACATATTGCAAGAGAACCAACCAACAAAGGGCTTTGATCTATTGGTTGATTGGTTCTTTTGCCATGTGTTTCTCCAAGCAGGAGTGTATCATGCCATTGTACCTAATTGCTCCATGCTACATGACATGAAGCTGCAGAAACCAAATAAAAACTTCATTACAGGCAATTTCTAAAATTTGATTGTGATAATATTTTAGAAATTAAGGAAAAATGTAATGTATGGAAAGTAACATCTATCAAATTGCAGGTAGGTAGTAATTACAAACAAAAGTCTGGAATGTGAAAAAAATGTTTTTTTGGCAAAATCCAAAATTCTCTGATTTTTAAGAAAAATTTAAATTTTCCCAGAGTTTTTTTCCTGTCTTTTGGAATCATTTTCAAATTCCTCAAGAATTCAAGATCGTGTGGGAACCCTGCCTATTCATACACTGTTGTTTTCTACACAACTACCATAAACATTATTCACAAGCTCCACAATGCCATTCTCACTTGATTCTATTCAACTACATACCGATTCCTGCCTGTCTTCAAAGCATCACATTTCACAGCCTGACCTCAGTTTGGATAAAATGTTCTCACAACTTTGTTTCACTGCTTCAGCTGCAGGGAGATCTCCATTTATTCTTTTCTGGTAAACTTCTCCATGATCTTAATGTTTTGACTTTCCTGGTTATTTCTTTCTGAGCTTGAAATACGATGTTTGACAAAATGAAGGTGACAGGAAGAAAAAATGTCAGATACCTTTTAAATTTCCAATATATAATGAAACCACAAACATATTTTAGTATAACAATGAAACTACAGTACACAAAGACAGCCTTCAGACTGGTATAAGGAACTTCTACAGTGGTTGTATCAAAATACATAAAGAATACACATTGTAGAAGTAGATGGGAACTGCTCCAAATATATACAGGAGACAACACTTACATATGACCCTTGAACAGATGAATATGCTTGTTTATGATGAAGAATGTTCAACATAGGGATATTCAGAAGGCTATGATGGAACAAATCTCATTCTGCCGTCAGATCTGTCTTTAACTGATTGGGTGACAAAAGACGTGTAAAAATGCACCTCTGAAGGGCATTTCACACATATTCAATGGCAGAGATCAAAAAATAGGCTAGCCAGGCACTCTGGACCATCTGCTTCTATGTTCAAACTAGAGTAAAATATATATATATATTTTTAATCAGCCCAAGACCACCATTTAAAAGTTTGTTTTTCCAAAACTGTGGCAATTAAGCCAGCGTATTTTCATATATATATTTTGTAAGGTATGCAGCTGTTGAACCTTGCATGTTTTTGATGTATATCTAACATTCCTATTTCAGGAACCTGTGATGTGGCATATGAACACTGAGAGAAAGAGGCAGGAAGTCAGAAGAAAAAGCAATATTGATGAAGGTTGCCTACTTTCCGGCATTTATGACGTGGGGGAGTGAAAAGTAAAACAGCCCCCGAGGTTAGATGTGGGTGGGCTCTACCGGAACAGCAGATAATGTTATGTCTGCACATCATAGTTTGTGTACTTACCATTTCCTAAATTTGAGCTTTACTTTGTCATAATTTGCTCAGGACGAGATCAAAGCAAGGTGGAACTAGTGAATTCTTATTCTGGTTAGTCCACAACTAAATGGGCAAAACAGAATTTTTGACTCCTGAATGGGATTGACGTCTAGAAGGTCTTGCTGGTCAACCCATCTGCATGATAACCTCGGTTTCCAATCGTGAGAGCTGTGCTAGGATATGTGTTGTCTTCCATGAACATACTTGTCTAGCCTTTAAAGAGACATCACAGTGTTTGAGGATAGGATCTCTGTACTTATGAGTAGTTACAGCTTGTTCATTGAACTCATGAAGTAGAATAAGGTTGTTTATTATTATATCATGCCACTCTTTGCAGACTGCCTCCACCATAGGTATCCCTTTCCCTGATGTCGGAATGATGTTGTTTTCCTGGTGTCCTCTAGATTAAGCAACATTTAGTAACAGGTTGTAGGCTGAAATGGAAATTGTTAGAAACAGAACTGTAGCCCATTTATTTCCCAGGGCTCTTAGTCATCATACAATGACAGCACTAATTCAGATAAGCTCCTTGCTGATTGGGGTATACCACAGGCCTCCTGTGATGGATTCCACTCATATTTCAGCCACTGTAACAGTTCTGTTGGAAATTATCTCACCTGCAGAAACAGGCATCTCAAGAGACAGTGGGCCTGTTTTGCCATTACAGACACAGGTAACAGTCAGTTTGAGTCGATGTAGCTCTTCGTACAAAAATGATCTTTGTCGACACAGTGCGCCACTGTGCTACATTTACTCAGAATATCCTACTTTGAGTCATTCAACAGCCCACCATTTTAAAGAAGCATCCAAATGATGATGATTTGTCACCTTCAGTACTGACAAAGTGCCTAACACTCTATGCAATGCAAAGATTCAGGAATAAAGCAATGTCACCTAAGTTTTTATATGAATGAGTAATTTGCACATTGTAAAAGAAACTTGTAGAACATAAATCTATTTTGACTGGATATTCTGAATGTATATAGTTATGCTTGCATTACTTTGTTATTTGGGATATTGTTAAAATCCAAACATTAATGGGAACTCAATGTAATCTTAATTTCATCTACCACTATAATACATTCTAGTTTTTCATTTGAATGTTTTTCCTACCTGTATATTGGCTAATGTATGCCATGTGCAGTATGGGAGGCAGACATTACTGACATCAGTTCAAACCCCAGTCTGCAGTTTTTTCAGGGTTTTCCAGAGACTACTTGGCATGCAGACTTTAATATGTGTGTGGATGATTCTCTGTGCAGTTAGCATTGGACGTACTTTGACTCTGGTCTTACCAGATTTGGGCAAGCCGCCCAAACTTTCAAAAAATTCAATTAGGTGCTACAGCTCACAATATAAAATCCAGGCAGGGCTATCAATATTCACTAGATGAAGAAAGAGAAGGTCAAAGCTTATAGCTAAAAATTCTCATATTATGTTCATGCATAACATGAATACAGCTTATTTAAACTTTTGAACTTGAAGTTCTAGGCAAATTTTCGGGTTTTCCACGCAAGACTAAAAAAAAAAAAAACTCTTTTAGTTGTCTGTTTTGTTACTAATTCTTACCCTTTTTCCCCACATTTTTTTTTTCAAGTTGTAATCTAATATGCCAAGTCTCTATAAGTACTCATTTCAAATAAACAAAAAAGACATTTATAAGAATTGTCACAAATTTAAAATTCATCAAGCTATTGCCACAGGGAAAAAAAAGCTTAAGAGAAATAAAAATTATTAAATTACTTGTTCTGTGAAAATTTTACAAAAGTTGCATAACTTTTGAGAAATTTTATGAATTATAGTTGAATAGTTCCACTAACTTCTTTGATCTCTACATCTTGACATCAACTATAGCAAAATCAGTATTATAAAATTCATTTTTTATCTTAAAATCCGTTACCCATTCGAAAATAAGGTGTGCAAAATGTGCAGGTTTTTTCTTTGCAGGCCACATTTGCATTACAATCTACTTTACATGCAGCATATTTTTTGCTATGGTAGCTATAAACTGTGACAAAAGCTGAAGATATATTATCTGCTGCTGTGACACACTCATATTGTAAGAAGCAATTATCTAAAAGCACTGAAGAGAAGACAATACAAACATTAATTCTCTGAATTCAAACATGTCCATTTTATTAATTTTTTAATCACATATTGTTACTAAAAATTAGTTAATGGATGGAGAATTTCAATAGGTGTCTGAGCCTTGGACCACCCATGTAGTTGGTGCCTATGAGCTATAACATTCCTATTTCAGCTTTCTTTGGTGGGGGAGGTAAGAGATTGAAATTGGTTCAAGATGTGATTGGAGTGACAGCAGTATTTGTTTTTATCTTGCTGTGTTTCTCATCTATAACTTCTAACATAATGTATGGAGCTTACTCAAGCCAAACAAGACAGTACACCAGATGAGATGATGAGAAAGGAAATGGGAGGGGGGTCTATTATATGTGAAAATATTAATGACAACTACCTATAATACAATAAGCTTTTGGAGAACCATCAAAATTAAGTTGCACTGGTTGTAGTATAGCAACAAGAAATATGTTAACACAACTTCTGTACTACTGGAATAAAACATTTTTTTTTTTTTTCAGATACAATTTTAGAAAGGACATATATATTCACAACACAGAACACTGAAAATCTATGCAACTTACACTGCACATATATAGTTACACACTACACGGATCATAACACAGGAACAACGTATACAGTATACAAGTGGGAAGAAAAGTGACAACTAGAACCAAAATATTAATTAGCATGCCTCAAATTCTTACAGTAATTTCAACATGGACAATGAAATAATAATTTTTAATTTTTTAAGTGCTTAAAAGAATTCACTGTACTTCTTTCATTTATTTAAATATACACTGCAGCAGAGAACACAGCCAATCGGCAATGAAAACTACTTTACTTCACATTTCAGCTTTATTCACGAGATTCATTATATTCAATTAATTTCTATTAACCAATTACAAGAATCCTAAATTTTTAGAATTCACCAGCTCGAATGCACACCCAGAGTTTTTACACAAAGTTATACTAAATTGTAAATTACTCTGGTAGGCAATAAAAATTTTAAATGGGCAAATCATTTAATATAAGCAGCGTAACCTGTAGCACTCTCAGAAAACACTACTGATCCTTTGCGTTTTTAATGTCATTTGAAAAAAAAAAAAAAACATTTAAGTATTACTTCATTTATTTATCTGTAGGCACACTCTTTCTGTGAGCAACATTCAAATTTCTTTCCTCCCCCCCCCATTAGAAAGGGTAATGAATTTTGTGAATTTTCAAACTTCTCCAATCAGTTTTTTTCCTAATGGTAGAAACAAATTTTTACTTTTGGCATAATATCTGTGCTTCTCCAAATCAGGCTGTTAAAAAATTTCTGAATTCAAAAATTATGTTAATACAACTGTTAGGTGGAACTACAATAAAAACTTCCACTGACTTCCTCTTTCGCATAATGCACAGTTTTTCCACTGGGTAGCAAATATATGCATTTCTTTCGCATGGCAGAAATCATCACTTGCCTTTCACATAGCTCATTCTTTTTTTATTGGGAGTTTAATAATATAATCACAATGAGCAACTCAATGGGCTATTAGCAGTTGCCCATCCCTAACCTAGGGCCACTGGTTCCAGGGAAGGGAGACAGCCAGTGCCGTAAGATAAACACAACATCCAAGTTTTACTAGAATACATACCTGGACCCAATTCAGATGAAGGGTCATAAAACCAGCATTTAAACCACTGTGCCACCAGGCCAGGGACGAATTTGAAAAATATCATTTCACATCTTAGTTCTGTAACCACACACATGGACTATTTGCACATTTCTCAGCTTTATCTGATGCAAAAGTGTTTTGCTACAGTGTAAGTTTGGATTTGTTGGTCACCTATGATGATAAATATAATTTCTTATTTTTCAGATGCAGTATTCTCCTTTATATCTCTGCTTGTACAAGATGGTTTGAAACCTTTTTTTTTTGCTGGTTGGCATGGCCCTATTTTATCTTCAGTACCTTATCTCTGTTTCCAGTTGGACTGTTAAAACAGATGCCATAATGCTCACAATACACTACCTATTTCTCAGCACTTAATGATGAAAAACTATCGCACTAGGTAACATAAACATATATTTGTACCATGTATAATATTTCCACTTCTACTTCTTAATCGGGAAAAAAATTCCTCAGACATCTGAAGTTACCATCAGCAGGGTTTACCACACATTTTCTAGCTTGTCCAAAGCAAAATTATCCATGTAATGGCATACAAGAATATTAGTAGCTACCACTACATCTATGTTGTAATAAGTTGGATTGAAAAAATTCCTTATGCTCTTTTGAAAACATGACAGAGTTTATGCTTTGGATATCATGTAACACCACCAAGGTGATCAATACATTTCTTGATAATTTCAGCAACTAGAAAACTACTGCGTGGACAGTTTGAAATACCAGAAAATACTTTTGGCATTGCAGATTTACAATCTATGTCAAAATGTATTCACTGCACATAAAAATTTAGTGCACCCCCTTGTCCTCTTTCCTTAACTTTAAATGATCTAAAATGGTTTTAATGTCTTTCCTGGTCTCAATTACACTGGTGTGCAAAACAACTTAAGGACCAGCCAGGTTTTGAAGTGTAGCATTGCACAGGAGCAGCCTGGATTTGTGAAATTCAAACCATAGGAACTCCATTACTTACTGAAATGATGATGGAAACAACGACACAATTGCAAATACTAAAGGGTATAGTGGAATTTCATTTAGAATTAGCTACATAGTACTGAGTGGCATGATGCAGATGCATCACTGCCAAAGATGGCATGGAGGGGTAGAGGAGGTCCTCAGTCGGGAATATGATCACCCTTAATTGTCAATGCAAAATTTGCACCATCTGTCCATATTTTCCACTAGGTTGTTTATTTCTTGTGGTAACATTGCCCACATGTTTCCCCAGAGCGTCCCACACGTGTTCGATGGGATTTAGGTCAGGGGATCATGCTGGCTAATCTATCTATCTGCTGAATGTCTTCACTTCCCAACAGCCCATCAACAGCCACCATACAAAGAGGTGTGGCATTATCGTCCATTAACACAAACTGTGGGACAATGGCACCTCAGAACAGACAAATATGGGAAAGGATTACCTCATTACAGTAGCTTGCACCGGTTACCATACCTCCTCCCAGTATCTGGAACTCCGTATGTCCATCGATCAGAATGCCTCCCCATACCAGAATGCAGTAGCCACAATGGCTATTCCTTTCATTTAAGTTTTTGGAGCAAATCTGAGTTCCCACGAGACTAGCAGACATCCAAAATCGCCAGAGACTAAATCTACTCTCATCAGTAAAGAGTACCATACCCCACTGTTCTGCTGTCCAGTCCTTATGTTCTCTGAACCACTGTAAATGGTGTCTCCGGTGAACAGTTGTAAATGGAACACAGCATACTGGCTGTCGTGCCGTCCACCATTGTGTAGTCACCTGGCAACTGTCACAATATTGTGCATCCTGTGCTCATGTTCAATTGTTTTGCAAGGTTGCTTGTTGTCTGGTGTGTCGAACCCTCTTAGCCTGTTGGGGCAGATAGCGGTCCTCACTGGGATGTTTTTGGAGGACAAATACCATAAGTCTTTTGCACAGCTGCTCTTGTAATCCTGAAAGTCGACCATGAACGTATTATTATGAATGTTTTCTAAAAAAAGAGGGATGAAGTCAGCTTATATGCGAAATAAAAAGTAAATGTTTAGTGATGCAAAATGGACTTCATATTTTTTTTCTATGAATTCTCCAACTGAAATCTGTGTATATGTTTCCTATTCCTTACGGCCATATCATGCCAAATCAGTCAACAAAGCAGGCATTTCCTTTCTTTTGAAATCAATGCTTAACTAGTCCACCTCTTTTGTGCTCACATTCTAGTTTTCATGGAAGGCAGAACTGTTTCCGAATACTCTAGAGACGCATATAGCATATTAAATCCGCTTATTTTTGTGGTGTAGTAGGCAGGGGCGCCAACTTTTCCAAATTATTGGGAGGGGGGGGGGACCAAAAAGATAAACTGCGAGATTCAACGTGTATTTTAAAATGCAATTGTAATTGTTCATCAGCAAATGAACAAGGATACGAAAATATTCTTTTGTTGAATATTAATATTCTAAAAAAAGAAAATTCAGCCTGTGATTTCATAAAAAATATCCAGAGATTTTATTTCCAAAGTTTAGTAAAAAAAAAAAAAAAAAGAGAGAAATTAGCTGGGTTACTCAAACAAAGAACAAGAAGTGCAAAAAATAAATAGATAAATAAAGGTAATAGAGATCCGTTTCTGTATTTCATTTAATTTACTTTTGATAATTGTTTTAAGCATTTGCCACATATCACGAGAACATGTCTAACACTATTAATATGTGGCTGGTAATCCAGTTTCTTATCAAATCAGCAATGCAAAGAATGGGAAAAAAATGTTTTTATTTATTATGTTACTTATTAATTTTTTGTAAAATAAATCGGTAGAGCTTGGTTCACCTGAAGAGGCTAAAGCGACTATTTAATTAAACAGGACCAAAAATAGTGGGTGGGCACTGCCCAACAGTAAAATTATTGGAGGAGCAAGATTCACCTTGCCCCCCTATAGTCGGCACCTATGGTAGTAAGCACAAAGATTCGCCAAGTTTCCGCACTCCACTGGGAGACTTTTTCGAGGCAACTGTAGACATAAAAATCTACAGTTGCCTTGAAGAAGCCTCCCAGTGGAGTGTGAAAGCTTGGCGAAGCTTTGTGCTTACTACACCAGAAAAATAAATGGATTTAATACGCTATATGCGTCTCTTGAGTATTCACAGTGTGGTGTATTTATAATTACGTTACTGCTTCCGAATTTTTATTTGCCTCTAAAAAAAGATGGGGAAATGCTTGCTCTGTTGATTGTTACTGCAGGAACAGATCAGTAAGAATCATTGATGTTAATGAAGATGAAACAACTTGTAAATGAAATTAAAGCTCAGAACTTGGTACTATCTCTCAGCTTTGCAAACAACTTTGCAGGTAATAAAAAATGGTGCCACTCTAAATGAGACAGTAAAAATTGACTTTGAACAACAATTTCGCTTGAAAACAAAAAGAAAATTATTGTTCCATTGGTTGATATAGCAAGAGGAGTGTAGGGAATGGAAAAACACACATGTGATTAGGAAAATTCATTAAATATGTTAAAACATATTACCAGCTATTCAATACATGCCACGTTTTTCAAACTGAAATTTTATGATCACCTTTAACATGGGTCCCAATATCTTGCCTATTAATCTGTGAGGACAGCATATGCAGGGCCCAACTTACACAGAATCGGCTCCTAGGCACAGCACAAAATGAGCCCCCTTCCACATTCTTGAAAGTGCATTTGTCGCCACTAAATATTATCTATTAATTTAAAAGCTGGTTTAATAAATGGGACACTGTGCGGAGAAAAATAGGAAATAATATCTACTTTTATTAAATCTTAATATTACCAAGGAAATTCACACTTTTCACACTTAAAAATATAAAAGGGTAAGTAAAACACTACTTAATAGTTTAGTATTGTTATATTTTTGCATTTAATTATGCGCCGCTCTGGCGCCGCAGTGGTCTAAGCGCTAGCTTCTGACCATTAGCTCGAAAGGGGTCCAGGTTCAAAGCCCAGTGAAACATGGATGCTGTGTTTGTCTTACAGCACTGGCTCTCTCCCTTCCCTGGAACCAGGGACCCTAAATCAGGGACGAGTGACTGCTTATAGCCCATTGAGTTGCTCATGGCGGTCGTTAAACCTAAAACCAAAACAAAAAATTTAATTATGTAATAATTCAAATATTTACAGATGTTAAGTTGTTCATCCCCTTTTAATTTTATTTTTTAACCAATGAATATTATTTAGACTTTGTACAGACTGATGTTTTGGGGGCAAGGTGAACTTCCATGTACCTGATTAACTACCTGTGATGTGCTCAATATTACAGTAAAATAATTCTATTAACAGAGGAATGGTACTTAGATTTGAGCAAACATGCATAACTGGATAATTCTCACACTCATAAAAGCACATTACTCAGCTCATTAATTCACTTAATTTAGACACAAGCAATTTTAAAATCTGATACTTTACAATATGAAATACTCAAAGCTTCTACAAAGTATCTTAGCAATACAAAACCTCTCTCAAGAGCTGTATTGTATATATAGGAAAACAGCATATTTATATTTCATCTGCAAGTTTCAGATGAAAAGCACTACAATCACATTTGAAATTAAATGACTCCATATAAATCAGTTTTTACAAGTTCCCTAGGCTCTGATTTTTCCAAGCAATCAATATGTTTTGTGTTTGTGACTTTGACAACCAAATGTAAGTTTGTGTGTGTGTGTGTGTGTGTGTGTGTGTGTGTACATGTTATATAAAGTTATATAAAAGAAAGAACAATCATCAAAGTTAAGTGGCTAAGCTAAGATCAAGTTAGTTATTCACACCCTTACCACAGTATTGCTCTTTTTTTTTTTTTTTTTTTTGTCGCTCCATCTTTTTGTCTGCCCGCACACAAATCAAAACCATTGCAGCATCAATAAACATAAAACACTCTTTTTACACTACACAAATATGCAATTTTTTGGCATTTTTGCATTGCGATTCTATTGTTAACCACGTACCACACATTTTGCATTGCAATTCTGGGGCGCTTTAAAATGCAGTGACCTAGTAGGCATGGGCCTTGTGGGCTAGGTTTAAATCAGGCCCTGAGCATATGGGCACACAGAAGTTATGAACAAAAACAAAATGAAGGGTTCGTATAAAATGGACCATATTTAAACAAAAAAGAGGGTGTCAACTGAGCTTAATATACGGCTAGATATCTCAGAAGTAAACGACAAGAAACGCATAATACAGCAATAGTTTTCCATCAACTTGAAATCTCATTTTGACCACAGAAGCTGGACAGCTAATATAAATTATATAAAGTAAATAAAAATTTACGATACAAACTATGCTATTTAAAAAATAACAATTTGCTTTTCTCAATACAACTTGCCCTACAAAAAAATGAAAATGGATAATGCTGTGCAGATTAAATTTTGCCTACATGGAAAAAAGTGCTTTAAATGGAAAAATGTTTCAAATTGCATGATGTGTGTCTCTTGTATAAAAAGATGTAAACTTGATTAAAACATAAAATTCAAAAATTAAATAGGCAAGTTGGTAGTCCAATATGAAGAGAGCAGTATCTTCCAATATTTTCATTGGCTGTAATTTATACATGAAGGTCTAAAATAAAACTTCCTCCACGGTGGTATATGCTAATGAGGATTACCGTATTCTTCAACAGCATCACAACTGTTTTGGATTCATAAAAACTTCTGAAAAATGAAAAATACATACTTATTACAGAACATGTTTCTGCAACATAAAAAAAGTTTCAAAATTTAAATGCTTCAATGAATTCAATCTAGCAATTATTTCACTATTCAGTATTTAAGAGTTAAATAACACTGATCAATTCTGTTGAACACAAAATTGCATAAAATATTAATGTTTTGGAACATGTAAAAGGACAATTTCAGTGATCATAAAAAAAAAACAGACAATATATGGAGCAAAATATATATTAAATAATTGCAAACACATTAAGGGGCACATCTAAAATTCAGACATAATGACAATGCATAAAACAGAAGATATCACACAGCACAGAAGAACACAATGCACCTCCTTTTGCAATTATTTATGGCAATTCGAAAATATGATCAGGTGCACGAAGGTAAATCTAAAAGTAAAAGCAATTTGTGAATTAAATTGATACTACATCAGGGTGTCTACCAAATTTGGGAAACACAATTTCATGACCAATAAAGAAATTTTCATGACCACTTTTAAGAGACTTCTGTATATACGAGTATATATCATTTTGTCAACCATTATCATCCCACTGCTGGATGAAGGTCTCCCCAAGTATCTTCCACAACTGTCTGTCTTGAGCCAGTCTCCTCCATGTTACTCTGGCATTCTTTCAAATTTCACACACATACACATACACACACCTATTCAAGGCTGCAGTCACACATTAAAGAGGGGGAACACTATGCCCCCTCTTTTCTTTTTCTATAGAAAAAGTCCCCTCCCCCTGCTGTTCTGCTAGTAACAAAAATCTACTCATCATTCTTTGAGTGCACTTAAAAGTAAGTTGAAATACTAATCATTTTGCTATAAGATTTCATTACTTGCCTTTCTTTAACATTTGTAGCTGAAAAATGTCCGACTCCACAAGTAGTATAATTTAAATTGCTAAACTGATCCCAAAATTTTGTAAACAACATTATGTACATGTAATAAATGCAAAGACAGTTTTTGTTCTAGCAGTTTTCTTTGTGGAGGAAGGAACAA
This sequence comes from Macrothele yani, assembly GCA_039090855.1. Classification (NCBI taxonomy): domain Eukaryota; kingdom Metazoa; phylum Arthropoda; class Arachnida; order Araneae; family Macrothelidae; genus Macrothele; species Macrothele yani. The sequence goes on from CM076990.1 coordinate 49,023,931, forward strand.
ATGCCCCCTTTTTTTGGCACTTAAATCGTCAGATGGAAACATCTACATCTTATGTGGTCAGTGCATGGAGAATTACTTAATATTTTTTTCCAGAAAATGAACAGTTACTAAAAATAAAAAGGGATTCATGACCCTAAAGCAAAAGTCGTGACCTTTTCTTGACTTTCATGACTAGTGACACCCTGTACATGCAACAGCAGTTAAGACAAAGTGGCACTTGCATTATGCAATGCCATGTCAGTCTGCCTGCCTGCAGTGGCGAGGGTGTAAACATTGAAGCCTCTCTTTCTGATTGCATCCTGTTCAGCAGCTTGCAGCAATAACTTTTCTTTGGGTAAACTCAACTGAAATTGACAAAAGCTTGGTAGCACAGTATGATAATAAGTGTAGGTGTCAGAGAAAAGGTTACGAAGGTGTAGAAAGATTTACATCCAGCAGAACTGTAACTGTGACAATCAGGGAGCCTGTCAACGTCGAAAACTAAAGATCACACCAAACATGTGAACTCTCATTCAAGAAGGCAGATGGACTGCTGTGGCTGATATGTTAAACGTTAGTTATTTTTCTGCCTAGGCAAATCTGCACGATGAAACAGGATACCTGACATGTGTGCCAGGTAGGTCTGAAAACAGCTGACCAATAAATGTAAACAGCAGCATATGGAGATTTCCAACCAGTTTTTGCAGCATTGTGAAGGTGGTCTAGGTTCACTAGAAAGGATTGTCACTGGGGACGAAACCTGGGTGCACCATTTTGACCCTGAAAGCAAGAGACCAAGTATGGAGTGGAAATATCCTTCATCCCCAACAAAGAAGACTTTCAAGTGTCTCCACTGTCAAAAAATCTTGCTACCCTTACTTAGGAACATGCATCGACCTATTTTGGAACGTTATCAGGAACACAGACATACTCTTAACAATGTAACCCATTCAGCAATGTTTAAACATAGTTCCCTCTCTTTTACCTGTACAAAAAATAAGCACTTTTTAAGGACTTTGAAGCACCTTACCTACTGTATATGCAACAATGACACATGCATAAATACACTTTTACACACCACATAACTATACAAATTGAAGTATGCTGATGAAGTTCACAATATTTTTCCATATAATTTAAGTTTGTGGATGTAATAAATTAGAATTTATGTAATTTAAAAGGCAATTCTACTGGTCAAATCACTTTTTCTATCTGAGGGAATAATCACGTATGCAATAAAGTGTATGTGTATTGTAAAACAGTAGTTAAAGCCATGAGTTCAAGATTTAAATTTTGCACATAATCATCTCATGGTCTATATCACAAAATCAAAGTCAAAATTGCATCAAACAAAGGTCTTCACTCTTTCCACGTTTATAAGTGAGACATGGAAAATTCTCATTGGCCGCCACCGGGAGTCGAACCCAGGGTCTTCCAGTTAGTGTAACTGGAAGACCCTGGATTCAACTCCCGGTGGCGGCCAATGAGAATTTTTCCGTGACTCACTTATAAACCTGGAAAGAGCAAAGACCATTGTTTGATGTTCATGGTCCACGTTAAATGTCTGTATTAATCAAAATTGCATGTTCAAGATTTCATCTTTTCATTAATTTTCTTGTGGTATAACTGAATAATTGATGTTTACATATACAAAAAGGAGAATACAAAAGGGAAATATCAGTACCAAGAGATGGTGATGAGGCTTTTTGGGAGGAATCTGCTGGATGTGTTTAATTTAGCCCATGTGTGGTCCTTCACTTTTTTAGCAATTTACTTGTCTCACACTGTCCTGTGTTCTCCAAAGGGATTTCAGCTGAAATCACATGATGTCATCATAAGCACAGTCAACCTGCAGCAGAAGTCCTATGCACTACATCATAACTTCTAGATTTCATGCTGCCAGTTACAAAAATAAGTACTGTTTAAGTACTTTTTGCCATTTTCAACCAAAAATAAAGACTTTTAAGCAGGCCAACAAAATATAAGCACTTTTTAAGCTTATGGATTTATAAGAACCGTGGGAGCCCTATTAAAATGCTGAAACCTGCAATTTGCAAGAAAAAATGTTACTGGCAAAAACTGAGCTAGCCTTCATGCAATGATGACAAGTTAAAACCTCAAGTTTGATGTTCTTACAGTCCAATTTACAACCCAGAACTCATACTAAGCAATTTTCATGTCTTTTGTTCACTTAAAGAAGCATTACGTGGTCACCAGTTTGGTAATGATGCAGATATGGCGGAAGTGGAGCATATATGGATCCAGGGACAGAGAAAACCTACTCCAATGGGATTAAGAAGCTTGTTGACAGTTACAAAAAGTGTGCAAAACTGCGGGGAGACCACACTGACTACAGTTATGCAAGTTGCACGTTGATTTTAGTAAATACAACAAAACTGCTTTTACTTTTATGATTTACCACCATGCAAAAAGCAAATCATAATATTTAAAATTACACATTTGCTATAGAATAGCATAGTCTGCCAGCCTAATGAAAAACCACAAATCTTATGAATAAAGAGGTTAACATTTAGTTATAAAAACATTTAATTTTTCTTGTTGACCGCATTTTTCCAGACCTTAGCACAGTGAAACTATAATCAACAAGAAAATGAAATGTTAATTGTGAGTAAATGTTGGCTTCTTTATTCCTATTTAACTTCACAATGTGTGTAGTTTACGATCAACACAAATGGCAGGTCTTGTCGACGGTCTGAAAGCCAAGAGATAACATGGTTCCAATGGCTAATAAACACAGCACTTTCATGCACCTTGACAACAACTTCCACTATGGGATGCAAATACAATTGCACCCAAATATGTATAACAAACTCACATAATACAAAACTGTTCATAAAGTGATGTTTTTATAGATCCCTTAAACTTGGAAACATTTCCCTTGTTATTTTAACCGCATATTACGAACAATTTTTGCAGAAAAATTGTTTGCAATATAAAAAAATACACAAAAATTGTTCGGCAAACAAAATACACAGTTTTACCCCTTCCTCTTTCACCGCAAAACTTGGGATTACTAGTTATTTGCAATTTACTAACAATTCAGTAGCAGTAGTACACTCCCATTACCCAGAATTCCTCAATTCAATAAAGCATTGGCTACTTCACAAATATAGCTATCTTAGCATGATTGCAATTATATCTAATGGGTTAAAATTAACTATGATACACTTAAAACTTCCAATTTAAAAGTTTTAATTTAAAATCATTCATTAAATACACGACATCTTTCAGACCCTCTTGGGTCTATCTCAGATGCGTCCACAGTGAACTGGATCGTCATGAGTGAAATAAATATATAGGAGGTAAGTGGAATGTCAAAAGTCATGACGCATGCATCATTCCAGTTAACAATTTTATTCACTCTCATGGTAATCTTTCAAGTTGACGAGAAGTTGTTCATGAATCACTCGGTCCTTCTAGTCAGTTTTTGACATTGTTTTCCATGGTGATGGTATATAGCATGGAAGGAAGCTCATCATTACTACATTGTTCTTTATAATTATGGATGAACAGGCTTTCAGTGAACAGATTTGCATAGTTGAAGCGAGGGGTAGCCAGTATAGTGGCCTCATCCCAGACAGGATAACATGGTGTCTACAGTGTCCCATTAGCAGCTACAAGTTTGGAAGAAAACGATAAGATCTATATCGGCTCCACAGTTCGGACATTGAAAACCAGGCTTATAGAGCACAAGTATAAAGTAAAAACAGGATCAAGAGTGACTTTACTATCACGTTTAGTAATTAAGTGTACCCATTATCCTGTTTAGGATAAGACCACTATACTGGCTACCCTTTGCTCCAAGTACACAAATCTGTTCACTGAGAGCCTGTTCATCTACATTATAAAGAACAATGTTGTAATGATGGGCTTCCATGCTATATACCATCACCATGGAAAACAATGTCAAAAACTGACCAGGATGACCGAGTGATTCATGAACAACTTCTCGTCAACTTCAAGGATTACCATGACAACCGATAAAATTGTTAACTGGAATAACACATAAATCATAACTAACCAGTAAATGGATTACATAACTGAAACATTTTGTACTTTGGATTTCTATTAGAAACAGAAAAAAATTTCTTGTCAAAATCCTGAAACTGTACAGATGTTTTAAAAGATCTGACAAGACTTTAGAACTCTGCACTGATCTTGGAATTCATAAATGTTTTTTTTTTTTTTGGGGGGGGGAGAGTCTAGATATACATACACCTAATAGTGAAAATCTAGGATTCTGAAAAGATTTTCAACATGCCTCCTGAAAACCAATTTGATGTTATATATAATACCTTATTCCATCACACTTCACAGTTTAAACACAGACAAAATGCAAAAACAATAACACAAGCAATTAATACTATTAAATAACTGGAAAAATTAATATGCAATAAAACATTTACTGGATAAAAATTATTAAATATAAAGCTTCAAAAAATTAAAAGAAAACTGCCATAGTTCAAAATGAGCTTGATTTCACACACTAAATAAAACTTTCATAAGTCCAACACAAACATTATGAGAAATACTTTTTACTTACTATAATGAATGAATTTGTACATCTCATTTCAGAATTTAGTTACTACATGTGGTGATGAGTCAAGATTAGATTTTGAACACTCATAAAATCAAGTCTCACATTCATACGAGGGGCAGTCAAAAAGCTTGTTGCATGCACCCACAATTGTTTTTTTTTTTTTGCATAAAAGATTTTTGGATGCGATGTGGGGGCGTTACTTGTGCTTTCTCCTTGAAGCTGCCGTGTCAACTTTGTCAACGTGACGGGAACAGTTCGTCTGTTATCACTCGTGAAACATGTCGTGTCCATTGGAAGTAACATCCAAATTTGAAAATTGCAGTGATCCACTTTTTTCTGGGACAAAAAGATGAACCCCACTGAAATTCAATGCCAATTAATTGAAGTGTATGGTGACAAACCATTTTTACAGCAGAAGATCACAAAATGGTGTTCGTTGTTTGAGAAAGGAAGCATGGATATCAAAGATGATTACCGAGCTGGAAGGCCGTCAACTTAGACAACAAATGAAAACGTGGACCTCATTAGCGAATCGTTTCATGCAAACCACAGTGGACGAGATCATGGATGAATTGAATATTTTGCATGGAAGTGTGCACCACATCATCACCCAGCATCTTGAGTTTCAAAAAGTTGGTGCTTAATAGGTGCCTCACTTACTCACAGAACAACACAAGGTGCAACATTATCAAGCAGCTCTCACTTTTCTGGATCATTATCATAGAGAAGGAAATGAATTTTTGGACTGTATCCTGACCGGAGATGAGACTTGGGTCCATCACTTCTCACCATAAAAAAGCAGACTTCATGTGAGTGGAAACATTCACGTTCTATGCCTCCGAAAAAGTGCTCAATTTTTCCTTCTGCCGGAAAGATTATGCTCACCCATTTCTTCAACAATCAAGGTGTTGAATATTATGAATTCATGCTGAAGGGCACCACAATTAATATGACATCGTATTGTGAAACCCTAAAGAGGTTGCGAAAGGGATTAAAGATCAAAGGCCAGGAAAACTGTCCTTCATGACAAGGCAACACCATATTCGGCACATGTCATGAAGGCCCTCCTAGATAAATTCAAATGGGAGGTGTGGAAACATCCTCCCTACAATCCAGATCTTTCGCTTCATGATTCCCACGTGTTTGGTCCCGTGAAAAATTACCTTGAGAGGCAGCGACATCACTCTGATGAAGACGTCAAAAATGCAAAGCAAGAATGGTTATCGCAAATTGGACAACAATGTTTTCAAGAAGGGACAGAAAAACATGTGCCACGCTATGATAAATGTTTCAATAAACTAGGCAATCACATCGAAAAATTGCTCTTATATTGTATTTCCTACGTAAGTATAAACATTTTTCCAAAATGTTCAACATGCACTTTTTGTGTCAACTGCCTTATTCCTGATTTACCTACACACAAAAATCTCTAACACTGTGTTCAGCATACATAATGCAGGGTTCCCATTCTTTCTCAGAGAGAGAGAGAGAGAGAGAGAGAGAGAGAGAGAGAGAGAGAGAGAGAGAGAGAGAGAGAGAGAGAGGGGGGGGGGGGATTTTAAAGCAATGCAATAAGTTAGAATTTATGAAATTGAAAATACAATTTTGCTGGTCTGGTCAGTTTTCCTATTTGCATATGTGGCAAAGTGTACATAAATTGCAAAACTCTAGATTTTTCTCTAGCTCTAAGAAAATTCAAGATTTGAATTTTGCACATAATCATCAAATGATTTAAATTGCACAACCAAATTCAAAATTACACATTCAAGATTTCAGTTTTGCACTTAATTTTCTCACGGTATAACTGAATAATGTGAAACCAATTTCATGAATTTAATATGTTGATGACCTTCTCATCATAACCTTAACGTGCTTGAATTACATCAAATGTTTAAACAAATGGCATAAAAATCTAAAATTCACTACAGAAATAGAGGATAACCAAACCTCGGCTTACTTGGATATACAAATTACAAAGAATAATCAAGGAAGCAGCATCACAGTTTTCAGAAAGCACAATTGGTTTCCTAATATAATTCTAGCAAAATCTTATTCACCTTGGTCTTACAAAGAAGCAGCTCTCTGATCATACTTAAACCATGCCAATAATATCATGAGCAACACAAAAATCAAATATCATGAAATTCTAAAATTAAAAGAAATTGCTTTATGCAATGAGTGTAAACCCAATGTTATTACCAAAATCTACGAGCACTCATGATCCTGTTCTTTTAATGTGAAAAATAAATATAAACATACAGGTTATATTCAATATATGCCAGGTATATCCAACTAGATAAAAATAAATAAAAAAAAAATTCAAAATATCAACACTGGCATCAGACAAGGCCCTTCAATTATACACCAACTGAGAAGCAATAAAGACCCATCAAAACCTGAAAACAAAAGTGCAGTTTATTTTATACTTCTTTTTCCACCAGGTGGTTGCACTAAGAAAAATACATAAGAATGACCAACACAGCAATACCAACCCACCTTAAAGAACATAAATGATATATTAAATATTTACCAAAAAACTACAGATCTGGTTAAAACGGTTATTGATGATGAGTTTACACCTGTTTGAGATGAAGCTAAAGTAACTTCAAGTTACATAATATGGAAATGCTCTTTTCTTTGTGAATCTATCAAAATTTCAACTAATTATCAAGCTATCAAGGACTCCTCTATCAAAATTAATAATATCTGAGATAATTTCATGCAACATTTTCCCAAAATAAACACAACCAATAATATATTTTGAAATTTTAGCAAAATCTGACTGAAAGATGAAAGCACACGACAGCAGCTCTATGAAGAGTTGAAAACAGCTCAAGTTTGGAACAGCACACGACTTGATAGCTGACGATAGCCCAAGTGGCAAAAACCATGGTTTTGATTTGTACCTTCACTGGCATTTAGAAATGTAATCATTCTGATTAGAAAACGATCTATAAATAATAGTTATTTATTTGCATATAAAAAAAGGGGGGAAATACAAATATGAAATATCAGTACCATGAGATTGTGATGGGCTTGCTCGGGTGGAATCTGCTGGATATGTTTTATTTAGCCCATGATCCTTCACTTTTTTGTAGCAAATTACTTATCGCACACTGCCCAATGATTTCCTCCTGGCTTTCGGCTGACATCACATGCAGGGATCATAGCATACTTCTGGAAAATTTTAGGTAGGAATTTTAGGACTTTTTAGAAAAATTTTAGGAAAATTTTAGGAGTGTATTTCAATAAAAACTAGATGTATATTTGTATACATCTAGTAAAACAACTTTGTATACATTGTAAAGAGTTTGCTTCACACGCTTCAACCATATATACTGATAGACTGCGCATGACATCAAAATTTCTGGCTCCAACATAAAATCACACGAAAAAACCATTAGGAAGAACAACTCACTCACCATAAAGATCATGGTAACCTCCAATGACCACACACTTCCAACACGTCATTCATCGTGATGTAACTGGGCTTCTACAGGTTTACAGACTTCTTTGCTTATGCTTCTTATTTTCGGGTGTGAAACATCGTTTTTTTTTTTTCCTTTTTTCTTTTGCCTTATAAGATGTTACTATAATGCTTGTCAATTCGATAAAAATCACACATACAACTCATTCATACAATTCAAGTAAAAACTATGTACATAACCTTACATTCACAGGTGATTAAACCTTGGTCAACTCTAATTATCAAACTCCTTCTGTTTCACAACCTCTGCTACTCCCACTGCAAGTGTCACACCCATTCAGCCCCGCACATCCAATCCTCTAGTACTTTCGACAGGCCCCTGTCATCTTCAGGAGGCAGATGTGTCTCACCCGCCCACCACAGCTCAAGTGGGGGTGAGACACACCTGCCTCCTGAAGATGACAGGGGCACTTAATTTTCTAGCTTATTACTAAAATAGCTCATAAGTAAACTTACCTGAAGAGTTTTCATTATATATGAGGCGCATTCACATAATACACCGAAAACACTGAAGTCCTGCAGCGTAAATTAGTAATCATAACAGCATTTTTACACGAAATTTGGAGTCTGATGATGACGTGCCCAATGTTTGAGCCATGGCGGCTTTGATGCAGCTATTGCCAATGCGCAGTCCATTAGTATATATGGTCGAAGTTCGCACCCAAATTTTTTGCATAACGTCTAATGTCTAAAGTTTAAGTACGATTTACTTCTAGTGTTCAGTTCTTATCTTTTCACGTGTTATTATCATATTCAAGTATATTTACCACATTCAAGTTTCACTTTGAACATTAATATGCTGTTGAACCAGAAGCAATTCACGATTTTCACAGTAAAGTTTTCAGGTTTCACATTAAATTATAATATCCTAAAAAGGTAATTGAAAACCAAGAACTATGTACAATTGTTCACTGAATTACTTTTTTCATATTATTGTTTTAACCTTTTCCTGATAAGCCTATCTTTTTTCTGCTTCCACCACAACTAATTTACTTTCAGTTTTCTTTATTTCAGCTGAACCTTGTATGATCAAGTTAGAGGCAACTGCTATTTCAACAGTATTTTGTTTTTCTACAGCTTTTCTCATTCTTTCTGTTCCCTCTTGAATTATTGCTAGGGAGGCTTCTTTATCTTTTTTAAGCCTATTTATTTCTGCATCATTTTCTTTTATTTTGTCATCAAACTCAGCTTTTCTTTTTTCTCTAGCTGCTTTTCCTTATTTTCCCTCTTTTTCTGCTTCCTTTCTTTTACCTTTTTTGATTCTTCTTCCTTCAGCTTATCAACATACTCTTTATAAAATTTATGTGAATCACAAACACTATTTAACAAATTTCTTGTTATGGGAACTTTACTTACACATCCATAGTGTTTAATGGCCCCTTTAACTATTCTTAATGATGTTATAGTTGAATCTTTTAAGTTAGCCTTGTCCTTCCTTAACAGAGCAGTGTTAACCGAAAATCCCCTTTCTGCATCAGCATTACCATGAGGTAAAACTAAAATTGACTTGATGAGTTTAGCAAGATTTGAGTATTTTTCTTTTCCGCTAGAGTCTTTAATACTAAATATATTACGCCAGTAATGATCAATCCGCACTGGAACATGCCCTTCCTCTGAAAATTTCACTACTTCATCTAGAGTTGGCTTATCGCAATTTAAAAGTTTCCACTCTTCTCTTACTCTATCAATTTGTTCCTCAGAAAAATGCAAAACACTTGAAATTCTGGTAATTTCCGAAAGTCCTTCAGTGACTGAAAGTTGAGTTGACTCTTTCTTTGGTTCTTTTACCTTTAAAACTTCTATGTCTCTTAGCTTTTGATTGCAGAATGGCAATTTGACTTTAAATATTTTGTGGTTGTAATTAGTGATGATCTTACATCTAAGAGAAATAATTTCTGCCTGGTCTCCTGAACATTCCTGAGGAGATTTTTTGTCTTCATACCAACTTCTAACTCCCCTAGTTTTTTTCCATGAATTTTTGTTTTCAAAATCTACATTCTTTAGGTCTTCTCCAAATTTCCCTGCAATAACATCATCTTGGATAAACTGAGCCATGACATTCCTCATTAAAGTATTTAAATCAGAATATAACTGGTGTATTTTTGGTTCTTCATTCTGATAACATAATGAAAACTTTTCAAAATTTTGGTGTGAAAATGAAATTAATGCTAAATAGCAAGGAGTTAGCTCATTTTTCAGGAAACAGTGAATTCTTTTATACCTTGCCGAATTGCGTAGTTGTTTTTCAAATATTTTTTGAGATGGCAAGAAGTTTAAAAAATATTCTGTAATATTGAGCCATTGATCCAAGAGCCTCTGGGCTACAGAACCAACGGTTAACCATCTGTTGCTGACATGACGCAAAAGAAATTTGGCTGTGACCAATGTTATATCCTCGACAGATTTATAATCCTCTCATTTTGCAGCACTACTCTTTAAAAAGTAATGCATATCAGTAGCAAATTCGTAAAAATCTATATTTAAGCTTGTCAAAAAATTTTTAAATGCATTACTAACAACATGCAGGTTGCAAAAACCTAGTTCCAAAGATTTCTGGCCTGTTTCTTGTTTTACAACTTCATTGAATTTGCGTAAAAAGCACTTATTTACATTTGGGCTGTCCATGGATACACAAATAATTCTGTTCAACGAAATATTGAAGGATAATAACACATCAAGAATTTCTTTTAGCAAAATATCTGCTGTTGCATGACCCAGAAAAACACTTGTTATGTATCGGCAAGAAACTGAATTTATTTCTGAAGACCAGTACCTGAGATACACATCCAACTGCCGTTTCACTTGTGTATTTGTAGTTTCATCAAATGCTATAGTAACCTTTCCTGGGCTACTAGATGCAATGTCTTTTTTCAAATCCACTTCAAAATATTTTGACAATCCATGTGATATCACATAAGCAACTTTTTTTTCTTTAAGTTGCATTTTGGCTGCAATAGCAGAATCAGGAAACATTTCTTTGAAAAGTTCAACTGTTTCAGTGCATGAAACAAAAGACATATTGTCCTTAGCAACTTTCATGGCCCATAATGCTTCCGCTTTAGCCAACTGTAAATCATGACTCAGTACTTCACTAATACTTGTTTTGGGCTAAAGATCCCGTCCTCCAAAGGCTTTCAGGATGGACTTATTTTGAAATTTACTTTGAAATTTCTGCAAATGTTTTTTTCCTTTATGATGTGCTTTTACTTGTGAAAAGCCACTATTAGAAATATTGAAAATTTCTGAACACAATATACACTTACAGACTTGCCAACCTTAAGAAGAGAAAAATCCTGCAATCTTCTATGAAAATCCTGCAAGCTTATTTTCGTATGTTTGAAATAATGTTTTTTTTTTTTTTTGATTGGAGGTTTAACGACCACCGTGAGCAACTCAGTGGGCTATAAGCAGTCGCCCGTCCCTAATTTAGGGTCACTGGTTCCAGGGAAGGGAGAGAGCCAGTGCCGTAAGACAAACACAACATCCATGCCTGACCGGGATTCGAACCCGGACCCCTTACAGACGAATGATAAGAGGCCAGCGCCTTAGACCACTGCGCCACCGGGGCGGCTGTTTGAAATATCAATGGACATAATTTGAAGCACTAATGTTACGTTAAGGTATATAAAAAATGTAAAACAATTTCTGTTAACAAATATTTTAAAAAATTATGTTAAGTTATGCATCGATCTGGAGGATAACTCAAATTAAGACGGAAAAGGAGAAATTCCTCGAAACCGTCGGATTCTCATGCCTAAAGCGAAATTTTTTTGCCGCCGAATTTCCGATTTCGGAAATTTTTCCTCCATTTTTAAACTGAAATACAAATATTTATGGAATAAAATGATATATAACAACAATACTGGACAAAGGCAGCATCACAGGAAATTATTGATTACGGGGAAAACCTTTATTTCGTTTACTTCCGTTTCTGTACCGTCCCGATGCACATTTTTATGAATTGGTAAAATTATTCGATGCATAGTTTTACGCGCGAGAAAAAAGTTCCCGAAGCATATTTTTACGCATCGAGAAAAATTCCCGATCCGTATTTTTACGCGTTGGTAAAATTTCGATGCATACTAAACGCGCAATTACGCATTTTGTCGAACTCTGGTCGGCACATCACTTGAGCACTCTACCGCATGATGTCACAAAGCCAGCGAGTCAAAGATGACATCATCGCGTGACACAGCACTCGTAAGGTCTGTTAGAAAATCTAAGTGGATGGTTGCAGGGGATTGAAATATTTCGATTGAGCAATCTAAATATTAAAAAAATCTGTTAAAAAAGACCTCTATCCGTAAATCAGTAAAATTTTACGGGTAATCCGTAAAAGTTGGCAAGTATGCAAGTCTATTTTTGAAAATTTCTCCAATTTGGCAACAACGCACGATGTTTTTGTCCTGTTACACATGCGTGCGTTTGAAATGTTACTATCTGGGAACATTTTCTTGAAAAGCACACTTGCATGGTCAGCACAGCTTAAAAGTAAGTTATGTTACACGAGGAATGAAGTAACCAAGCACTCAGCATGGATAATCGCGTCAGAAGATGAACTATCTCGAGCAAAATTTAATGTTTTGTTATTTTCCACGCACTTAGAATTGGCCACGTGTTTTGCGTAAGAATGTGATTAACGATATTTCCTTTGCCCTTGCGGACAACGAAAAAATCACACCTACAAATAGAGCAAAATGCAAATCGTTGGCGGTTCCTTGATTTCGATTATACACGGATAATCTGTCGTATACTTCTTAAAAACAGACTGATATTTTCTACCAGCCATCGCTTGATTAAACACGTGCACAAAAAATTCTCAGAAAGTCCTGTTAAGACAGACGAAGTACATGAAACAAACCAAAACACTACCGCGCGGTTCCGATAGAAATTGCGGCAGTACGTACGGTGTGAGCCAAAGCCAAGCCCGCTCCTACTCTGTGCCTGCAGCGCCAGAGATCATTAGCGGACAGAAGAGTAAACATTGCTGCCAACGGCCATGCAACGGCAGAGCAAAATTGCTCGCTGCTGACTCAGAAGGGAAAGGTCACTTCTCCGCTAATGAACCGATGCCTCAGAGAACTTCGAACTTTTCTCATTACTTTTTAATTTACGCTACGGTAATTGTCGAAGTTTTCTGATGCCTTGGAGAACTTCAAACTTTTCTCATTACTTTCTAATTTACGCTACGGAAATTATGATGGAATCCGGCAATATTGATTTCTAATCCGGAATTCCGGGAAGTGTAATAAAATCCGGCATTGCTGGCCTACACCCGGAGAGTTGGCACGTCTGAATAAGTTTTGAGGGATTTCCATTCGGTGTCTTACTTATTACTGCTCGCATGCATTTTAAGGTGGCAACACTGCGATAACGCAGTACGAGACGCCAGCTGCCAGAGTCAGTATACGACGTTCGATTGAGGTGCGAAGACGTATTTGTTTTACTCGATGGAAAATGGCAACTTTCATCCCGACAACACAGCATTTGAGGGAAGTGTTAGTGCATTATATTTTTGTCAAGAAAAGTGCTGCCGACAGCTATCGCTTAGTGTCAGAAATCTATGGTGAACATTCCCCATCCATAAAAACATGTGAGTATTGGTTTAGGCAAGTCAAAAGGAATGATTTCGATGTCAGTGATAAAGAACGTTCTGGACCACCCAAAAAAATTGACGATGCAGAATTGGAAGCTTTATTCGACGAGGATCCGTGCCAGACCCGAAAAGAACTAGCAGCAGCATTAAATGTTAGTCAACCATGCATTTTACAACGTTTAGCTGCCATGGAAATGGTGCAAAAAGAAGGGAATTGGGTTCCACATGCTTTGCAGGAAAGAGACCTTGAACGTCGAAAAACCATTTGCAAATTGCTGCTTCAAAGGCAAAAAAGAAAGGGGTTTTTGCATCGTATTATTACTGCCGACGAGAAATGGATATGGTACGATAACCCTAAATGGCAGAAAGCATGGGTGAAGCCAGATGAACCGGGTCCTTTAACGCCAAAACGCAATATCCATGGGTTCAAAGGTAATGCTGTGTATCTGGTGGGACCAGAAGGGTGTGATCCCCTATGAATTGCTGAAACCATCAGAAACTATTACTGGTGATCTGCATCAAACCCAATGAATGCATTTAAAACGAGCTCTCAAGCAAAAACGACCGGAATGGAAGAATAGACACAACAAAGTCATCTTACAGCATGACAACGCAAGACCACATGTTTCTCGACCTGTGAAAAAGTACTTAGGAGGATCTGACTGGGAAGTTCTATCCCACCTGCCATATTCACCAGTTATTGTGCCATCGGATTACCATTTGTTCCAGTTGATGCAGTCAGCACTTTCTGGAGAACGGTTTAGTTCTTATGAAGACATCAAAAATTGGCTGGACAACTGGATCTCTTCCAAGGAACTGGAATTCTTCCTTCGGGGCATACGTTCACTGCCCGAAAGATGGAGTAAAGTTGTAGCTTCAGAGGGAGCATACTTCGATTAACATTAAAATATTGTTTCTGTTCTCCAACAACGTGTTTTGTTCACCTCAAATCCCTTAAAACTTATTTATATACCCAATATGAAGCTCTAGATACTGGAAGGACATACTGTAACTGGTGAGGTAATCTTTACCCATACTGGTGAGGTAATCCTTACCCACATGTCTGTTCTGAGATGCCATTGGCCCACAGTTCGTGGTAATGGCTGATAACCCAAGACCCCACCATATGGGGGCTGTTGACGAGCTGTTGGAAAGTGAAGACATTCAGTGGGTGGATTGGCCATCACCTTCCCATAACCTAAATCTTGTAAAACACATGCAGGACACTATAGGGAGATGCGTTGAAGCATGTCAACACACACGCAACAAACTGTCCAACAGCTGAAGATGGCAATGACAGAAGAATGGGTGATGTTATCGCAAGAACTCTTTAACAACCTAGTGTGAAATATGGACAGTTGGTGCAAAACATGCATCAACGTTAAGGATGATCATATCCCCTACTGAGGACCTCTTCTCTTTGTACCATCTTCGGCATTGAAGCATCTGTATCACGGCACCCAGTGGTATGAGTCAATTCAGAATAAAGTTCCACTATATCCTTTAGTATCTGCAGTTGTGTTGGTGTTGCTTTTGTCACAATTTCTGTATGTAATGGAGTTCCCATGGTTTGAATTTCATATATACATGCTGCTCCTGTTTGCCGCTGCAGGTCAAAACCTGGTTCGTCATCAAGTTTCGCACACCAGTATACTTTCTGCCAATTTTGGAAAACAAATAAGGACTCCTAAGCACCCTAACAAAAAAAAAAAAAAAACTTTTTAAAGGCCTTTAAGGGTGGTTTGTAAGGACCAAAGAATCCTGATAACAGTTTGTCACAAGTGAATGACATCATAACATACAATCATGTTCATATGGAATTTTGGTACTGCAGGGCTTGAGAAATACCTAGAATGTTACATGTCCACCTGGGCACATGCTGGAAAAATTTACCTGCCCCAGAATAAAAGCAGGATCTCCAGAGTATCTTTTGATGCAAAAAATCAGAAACCTCATTTATGTAAAAAAAGCATAATAAACTTATTTTAGCAACTCCCATTGCTAGCAGTAAGTAACATTTAGGGCAAAACATTATATTGCCTAAATGTCTATATCTAGATTACAAGACAGTTACAGATTTAGGGCAAAACATTATATTGCCTAAATGTCTATATCTAGATTACAAGACAGTTACAGATTTAGGGCAAAACATTATATTGCCTAAATGTCTATATCTAGATTACAAGACAGTTACAGAAGTTATATATATCCCTAACAGCCAGAGTAATACAAAATCCTCGGTTTGACTGATGAAAAATGGCAGACAGAAACAGTGTTTTATTATGGTTGCAAATTCAGCATTCCAATTCTTATTTCAAATCTAACTGCCCAGCTAGGCAATTAGTTCATTTTTTCCCTCCAAAGGCCACTAACTTACATGTTCCTGGCATTTCAAGCATAGTATTTTTCAAGCCCTGTAGTGTATGCACAGTACTGAAAAAATTCATTTGACCTCAAACCGAATCATAATAATGAACTACAGCAGCTGTTGGATTTTCTGCATATCACTTGAAATGCTCTTTAAACAAATAATGATATTAGTTAGACTATGCAGAAAGAAAAGAGCAAATAAAAATGGTAATTTCAGAAACACACAATTATTTGGTTTGGCACTTTTTAATGCAAAATAGGCGAATTTATTTGACTTTATTTGTTACAAAACGGTCCAAGATTGCTTTCTAACTCTACAGCAATAGCAATCAAATTTTTGTCTAAGTACATCTCAAAACAATGAATGATATTAACAAAAACCACATTTTTAATTTTGCTGCTTAACTGTAAACACAATGGTAACAGGAATAGACAAAATATCTTTTTTTCTTGTAAAATAGAAGTTAAATCAAAAGTGAAAATACTGTATTAGGCCAAAAAAGAACCTTGTGAAGTAGACTTTCGGTTGTACTTCAGTCGAAAATGAACGTACACGCATTCAGCCGTGACAGGAAACAGACCTACATAAGGGAGAAAACAAAATGTAATATGAGTAAATAAAAATAGTTAACACACAAAAATTACTTATTATCAGAATGTAGTTTACTATATTTTCTTCAATGCATACTCAAAATACAAGGGCCGCTCCATAAAAACTGAGAGCATTTTTTTTTTAGTTGGCAACAGTGTGAAGGGAAAAAATAACCATGCAGAGGACTAACTAAATTAAGGAAGTATCTATGGCAACAGTTATTAGCCGTGGCAGACAATTCCGGTTTTGTTATTGTGCAGTTGTTTAAGGTACGTCTGTATTTCACCAAAAAGCTATGGAGGCGAGTGATTCAGAGTTAAGAAGTGAAATGTGTTGTTGTGCAATAAAATTTTGCTATGTTTGGGTAAAACTGCTCCAAAAACAGTTGATTTAATAGAAAAAGCTTACAAAGATAAATGCTTGAGAGAGTCAACATTTTTTAGACTGCACCATGATTTCAAAAAAAAGCCATTTGTCAGCAGAACTCGCTCCTAGGCCTGGTCGACCTGAAAGTGTGGTTACGAAGCATATTGTTAACACTGTTTGGGCAATCCTGCAAGAAGATCGACGAATAACATGTGAAGACATAGCGACGTCAACTAATATTTCAAAAACGTCGACATTACGTATTCTATGTGACAAATTACTGCTGCATCGTGTGTGTTCCAGATGGGTACCTCATCACCTGACAAGACAACAATTGTCAGCCAGAGTTCAGGTGTGTCATGAGTGGAAACAAATAATTGCAAAGGATCCAAACTTTCTAAACACAGTAATAAGTGCCGATAACATGACCAACTATTTGGACTCCCTCACAAAGCGTGCAACAACTGTCTGGAAACACACAGGCTCACCTCCTCTGAAAATAATCTGCCAAACCAAATTAGCTGGGAAGGTATTGATGATAATTTTCTTTGATCATAAAAGGGGAGACTACCAGCATGCCGTTCCTCCACAAATTAGTCAATGCTGAGTATTACATTTCAGTCTACAAGCATCTGCAATGACACATATCAATTAAGCAACCGGAACTGGTGGGCAAGTGGACCCTACACCATGATAATGCCCGCATGCATGTGGCTGCTTGAGTTCGACAGTTTCTTATGAAATGCAGTACTGAAATCATGTCACAACATGCCTACAGTCCTGATCTCGCCCCGTGCGATTTCTGGTTGTTTCCAACAATGAAGAAGTTCCGTGGCGCAACATTCAACACAGATGCTGACGTTATTCAAGCTGTACAGGGGTTGCGAAAGTAGCTTCCACAAAATGTCTTCGCCACATGCTTTGAAAAGTGGACCGAACGATGGGGCCGTCGTGTATCATCCGAGGGAAGATACTTTGAGAAAGAATAACATATATTTTGCTGTACCTATAATTCTTCATTTTGTGAGATTTTACTCTCAGTTCTTAAGGAACATCCATTGCATGCAGTGCACATACTGTTCTTTTTTTTTAAAGATGTTACAGAATACATTGCTGTATCTTTATACTTCAATATAATAAACAAGTAAATATTCTAACAAGGCACACAGATATACCAAACTCACCATCACAATCAGCAAATTATAACCCTAATTTTGAACTATGTATATTTAGTTACTATAGTTTACATCAGCAGCACTTTTTGCAGCATTACTAGATGCCTGGCTGAGCATAAAAACGATGTCACCTACGGTACACCTATTTTTGCCTTGGCTTTACTAACTCTCTCAGGTATTTCAGTAGTGGCCCTCTGGACAAATACTAAGAAAATCACTCCTTTTGTGAAGAAAAGGGTTTTCCTTTTTTCGTGAGAGCATTAAAATACCTGTAACATACCTCTTCAAACTGCGATGCCGACAGTCCATATTTTATCCCCATCATTTAAAAGTCACTCCTATCCTTTGGCAACAACTGAAATGAATAACTTGAATGAAAATCTGGCAATCAGTCTTGCTCCATTTATTTATAGTTGATCAAGACCTCAATGGGGTTGAAAGCACAACACTGTGTTCCTAATTTTCCTTATGTAACCGAAGCGTGCTTAATACTTAGAGCCTACATTTATTTGTTACGTGTGAATTGCATTCCTTGTATTGGGTTGGCTGAGAAGTTTGTTCGGTTTTTCGTAGGATAAACCGAACAAACTTAGCTGTCTAACTTTATTTTTAATTGAAGGTTTAACGGCCACCGTGAGGAACTCAATGGGCTATAAGCAATTGCCCGTCTCTAATTTAGGGTCACTGGTAAGAGGGAAGGGAGATAACCAGTGCCGTAAGACAAACTAAACATATATGCCTTACTGGAATTCGAACCCAGACCCTTCACGGACGAATGATCATAAGCCAGCGCATAGACCACTGCGCCACAGGGGCGGCTGTCTTTAACTTCATTCGAAACAATTTTGTTAGATTGTACTGTGACAGCTGTCATATCAGAGTACATTTTAAAAAAAAAAAAACTTATCAAAATTGGTGAATTTTTGTGTAGTTATTTAAATATTGAAGATGGAAGAAAATAAGCAACATTTTTGGCATATCATGCTTTATTATTTCAAGAAAGATAAAAATGCAACTAAAACGCAACAAAAGTTTCGTGCAGTGTATGGAAAAGGTGCTGTGACTGATCGAACGTGTCAAAAGTGGTTTGCAAAGTTTCATGCTAGAGATTTCTCTCTGGACGATGTTCCACGGTTGGGTAGACCAGTTGAAGTTGATAGCAATCAAAGTGAGATATTAATTGAGATCAATCAATATGGGAGATAGCCGACATACTGAAAATATCCAAATCAAGTGTTAAAATTCATTTGCACCAGCTTGGTTATGTTAATTGCTTTGATGTTAGGGTTAAACATAAGTTAAGCAAAAAATACCTTCTTGACCATCTTTCGTCATGTGATTCTCTACTTAAAAGTAATAAAAATGCTCCATTTTTAAAACAAATTGTGACAGGCGATGAAAAGTGGACATTGTACAATAATGTGGAACGGAAGAGATAGTGGGGCAAGCTAAATAAACCACCACCAACCGCACCAAAGGCCGGTCTTTTTTTTTTTTTTTTTTTTTTTTTGGATTGGAGGTTTAACGACCACCGTGAGCAACTCAATGGGCTATAAGCAGTCGCCCGTCCCTAATTTAGGGTCACTGGTTCCAGGGAAGGGAGAGAGCCAGTGCCGTAAGACAAACACAACATCCATGCCTGACCGGGATTCGAACCCGGACCCCTTACGGACGAATGATCAGAGGCCAACGCCTTAGACCACTGCGCCACCGGGGCGGCAAGGCCGGTCTTCAAAGAAGGTGATATATATATATATGGTGGAATTGGAAGGGAGTCCTCTATTGCGAGCTCCTTTGAGACAATCAAACGATTAATTCCAACAAGTACTGCTCCCAATTAGACCAACTGAAAGCAGCACTCGAGGGAAAGCGTCTGGAATTAGCTAACAGAAAACACATAATCTTCCATCAGGATAATGCCAGACCACATGTTTCTTTGATGATTTGGCAAAAACTGTTACAGCTCAGCTGGAAAGTTCTGATTTATCCGCCATATTCACCAGACATTGCACCTTCAGAATTCCATTTATTTCAGTCTTTACAAAATTCTTTTAATGGACAAATTTTTCAATTCCCTGGAAGACTGTGAAAGGCACCTGGAACAGTTCTTTGCTCAAAAAGGTAAAAAGTTTTAGAACAATGGCAGAAGGTAGTGGAACAAAACAGTGAATACTATGTTGTTCAATAAAGTTATTGGTGAAAATGAAAAATGTGTCTTATTTTTACTTAAAAACCTAAAGAACTTTTTGGCCAAACCAATGTTAGGTACAGAGAGTTTGCATATGTAACAAGCTTCCCTGCACATACTCATGATGAAGTGGAACAGGTCACAGTTTCAAAAAACATATTTTTTTCACACTTGACTCAAACCTTTGGAGAGTATGGTGTGTCTCATTCACAAGTGGTTGCCTGCCACAATTTTAGTCCTTCAACATTCTACCTTCCTACAAAATCTACACCAACTTGCTTACATACTGGCAATGCCATAAAAACACAAACTAAGCTTCATAAATATACACTGAAATACCAAATTATTAGATACACCTAACTAATACTTTGTTAGGCAGTCCTTGGACTTCAAAAGCAGCCTTGATTTGATGTGGCATGGATACAATGAGGTGCTGAATATTGTTCTACAGATATGTTCAGCCAAGCAGATGTGATGGAATCCAGCTATTGTTGAATGTTTCCTGGAGGAGGATCTCTATTATGAATGGCTTACTCAATCTCATCTCACAGCTGCTCAACTGGGTTAAGATCTGGGGACTGCAGAGAGCGATTTTAAGACTTTAAAGTCACTGTCATGCTACTGGAACCACTGCGTGACAATCCGAGCCTTGTAGCACCTCTCCATTAGGAAATACCATGTACAGGGCTTGAAAAACATCTGAAAAGTTATATGCCTAGTTGGGCATGTGCAAAAATTATTTACTTGCCAAGGTAGTAAAAGCTGGATGCCCACAAAAATTTATCTTTTAAGATTACAAATCAGAACCCTCTTTTTTTCTTTTTTTTTTTTTTTTCTTTTTGGAAGTTAAAAAATATAATGAACTTTTTCAAAATGTTTTTCATTTTTGTTTTAAGGGTCTGTATTCAAAATGTTCAACACACAAAAGCGTGTATCTCAAGTTTTAAGATGATGCTGCTAAAACTGGTACGAAATGATATGATGATAAATTTAGTGATTCTGCCATGTTCCTTTCATTGAAGTTTTTACCCTTTGTTGCTAAACACTGGAGGCTAGTTCCATCAGAGGCATGAATCCCCATCGCTGACTATAAACAACATTTGCCACAAAACTACATATGGTTCCACTTTCTGGGCCTTGAACATTAAAGAAGCGATATTTTTCTGTCCTTGGCATTTTGTAACAATAATACAACTTCCAGTGATTAGCAATGAAGTGAAAAACAACATGTGACCACAGTCTTTTCTTGTAGTAGCAAATTCTATTCCAAACTTTTTCATTTTTAAATTTAGTTGTTCGGTCCAGGCAACTGCAGTGAAACCTCTCCAAGGTGACCATTGCCGGTACTTTTTAAAAATGGTCGTTCAGAGGGGTGGTTGCTAAATATGGGGAGGTTTTTGTGGCATATCCAATGAACAGTTTTGAGATTAAACTTTTGTAAAATACTGCATAACTTTTATAAATTATGTATGCTGAATTGCTACATTCCAAACATGATGCATCCCAGTTTATTTACAGTATGTACGTATGCATGCATGTGTAAAAATAATAAAAATACTACAGTGGGTCATTCCATGTCAAATCAAACATTTTCACAAGATGTCACTCACCCATATCAGATTTTTGTGAAAACTGGTACAAGGTATTGTACTGGTGAGATATGAAACCTGTTAAAATTTTAGGTCAGTCAGTCCAGTAGATCTTGAGTAATGCCACTTTAAATTGCGTTTTCACGCTACGAGTTTTCACAACTACACTGTAGGACAAAAAAATTCATAACTTCACGACTAACTGTTGCAGCCACATCATGTCTTTTCTTAAATGATCTGCATGATCCATAAGTTTGAGAACAACTTGTTTTGGCAGATTTTGAGAATTAAAAGAATACTTTTTTAAATTTGATGACCAAAGACATGGAAAAATAAGGCCACATTTTTTTGAACAAAACAATTTTTTTTCAAAATGAGCCCCAACTTCAAATTTGCTAAAAATATTTTCATGTGTTTATTATAATACAACCTTCCAAGCAGGAAAAAAAAAAAAAAAAATACTTTGGGCAATTCGCAATTTTGGCGGAGAAATAAAAAAATCATAATTGTGTGTTTTATATATTTTATATATGGAACATCCCAACATGATATTACCCAATTTTTTAATGGTTGCTTGACCATTCTATACACCCCCCACCCCCAGTTTAACCCAATAAGTGAGTAGCTCAAAACAATTTTTACTTTATTTTTATGTGCCACTATCTTGAATGTCGGTTCCTTTTTTCTTTTCTGCGGCAGGCCAAAACAAGGCCTCACAAAGGTTTTGAAAAAAAGGCAATTGCACTACCTTAAAGAGGACATTTTAGGCTTACAGAAAATGTGAAGAAATGATAGAAAGTACTTTTTAACCTTGCTCAAAATGGCATTGAAATCTGCAATACTCGCAAGCATAAATCACCATTTTTGATGGACTGTTAAGGTGACTGGCGTGTTGGAACCCCAAGTTGGGAATTTTTGTGTAGTAACTATGGCTAGCAGGTTTCAGCTATGGAGAACCTAAGTCTGGTAGAACATGCACGCAAGCACGTTTTAGATCATCAGCAAATAAAATAATTTATTTTGGATCTTCAGATTTTTAAATATTCTACTTTCATATTTAAAATGTGTAATCAAATAAAAGCAGGGGTGCAGAATATGTCCGAACACGCGAGCAAGGTTCAGGAGAAATTAAGGCAGCTCTGGGGCTCTGGGGAAATTTTTGCCCGAGGTAAAATAATAATAGTAATAAAATGAAAAATTGACTTATTAACAACGAATGTAACAAAAAAAATAGGAGTAATTTACTTCACGGTAATCAGGTAATCATTTTGAAAAACGTGTCGTTATGAATATAAGAGGTTATGAGGGCTGTGATGTACTGCGAACTGCTGCTTGCAAACGATTCACCGAGCCTAAACTACTTTACTAATGCCAAGGCGGAGACAGCGTGGCGTGAGTAATAAGTACTATGCAACCACTTGTCACACTAATAAACGTTTTTGAAACTAATGGTCCGTGCGCCCCAGAGGTCTAAGCGATGGCTTCTGATCATTTGTCCGAGATGGGTACGGGTTCGAATCCTAGTGAGACATGGATGTTGTGATTGTCTTATGGCGCTGGCTCTCACCCTTCCCTGGAACCAGTGACCCTAAATTAGGGACGGGGACTGCTTATAGCGCACTGAGTTGCTCTAGGTGATGGTTAAACCTCCAATAGAAGAAAAAAATAATAATAATGGCAGCGAATGTGTCATAGGTGCCAATCTTAAAAATTATTGGGGGTTCCGGACATTTTAAAGCAAATGACCCATGCATTTTTCAAAGGATTTAAGTCGAATTAAAATTTCATTCTGTAAAATTATCTGGCACAATTAGACGCCTGGAATGCTAGAATGAAATAAATTATAGTTAATTACAGAATTTTTTAGCTGTTTATTTTTCAGCCTCTCTGCTCCGGGTTACTTTTTGATTTGCGTATTCTTGTTTCGCCTAAAATTTTCACCTGCTAGAGGAGAGAGATTCACCTGGAGAACTAAATCTTTTGTGCTTATAAAAAAAAAAAAAAAAAAAAAAAAAGGGGGAACAATTTTTTTTTCATGAAAAAAAAAAAGCTAGCTGTTCATTGGAATAATTATTAGGTTTTTTTTTAGTTTTTGTTTTTTCAAATTTTTAAGTAATAGGCTTTAAGGATAGTTCTTGATCATCGACACACACTCTAATAATCGCTTAAACTTGTATGAAAATCTGCTACAGTTTTGGGTGAAATTTCAAACAAAAAAAAGTGTTCTGGGAAAATATTGGCCCTGAACATTTTCTGCACCCCTGAATAAAAGTAATTTAAACTGTTGAATGTAAAGTAATAAGGTACAGGAATTTCCTTTAGTTAGTTTTTCATCCAATGAATGTAAATACTTTTAAGTGACAAAAAAGACATCCAACCTCAATTTTTGGAACCAATAACGAAAATGCTTGTCAAAAGTACTAATGAATGTTGAGTCTCCCCCCACCCCCAAATAATTCCTCCTTACAGGACTTCAAAGTACAGTTCTATCCTCACTTGCTACCTCTGTTCTTCCCTCCCACTAAAATCTCTAGTCATTGTGGATGTTTCTACTTAATTCAGTTCAGAAAAAAGTTGTGTATTACCACAGACTGTGAGAAATATTGAGTACTTCACTGATGGTTGTTCTGTACAATATAAAAACTGCAAGAATTTTCTGATCTTGGGCTATCATGAACCGTTTTTTTTTTTTTTTTTATATATATATTGGTAGAGAAGTGGTCATTCTTTGCAACAAGACATAGCAAGTCACAATGTGATGGTGCAGATTGTAAAAAGGCTAACAACAAAACCCAGTTTGCAGCGACCTTTAGCTCAACAAATAACACTGCTGCAACAATGTATAACTTCTGCAAAGATAATATAAAACAAATTACATTTTTTTGTGTGTGTTCAGAAGAGATGAACAAAGTGTGTAATCAGCTTAGTCCCCGTTTTGAGAAAGCAAAAGCTCTTCCTGGTACACGCACAATGCACCACCACTTCCCAATTTCGGAATTGGGGCTAAGAGATTAAGTTCTGATAAATATTACAGAATTATTTCCGAAATCAGTGTAACTTATTTTCAAGATGAGTTACAGTTACATGCTAACTGTGGCGTAGCATGTGTATGGGTCATCATTCCATGTCAGATCACCCAGGGCATGTCACCCACCCATCTCAGATTGTTGTGAAAATTGACACAAAGTATTCTACTGGTGAGATATGAAACCAGCTAAAATTTTAGGTCAGTCGGTCCAGTAGATCTTGAGTAATGCCACTTAAAAAATTTGGTAACTCTGCCTTTAAAGTTTTCACGCTATGAGTTTTCACAACTACACTGTAGGACAACAAAAATTCATAACTTCACAACTGTTGCAGCCACATATTTTTTTTTCCTTAAATGATCTGCATGATCCATACATTTGGGAACAACTTGTTTCTACACATTTTTTTAATTAAATGTTTTTTCACTTTTTTTTTACATTTTTGAATTAATAATTTTTTTACACTTTTTTTTTTTTTAATTTAATGACAAAAAACATAAGAAAATGACTCCACACTTTTAATATACAAAACAATTTTTTTCAAATGAGCCCCCGCTTCAAATTTGCTAAAAAATATTTTCATAAGTGTATTATAATGTAAGCTTTCAGCAGGAGAAATAAATACTTTGGGCAATTCGCAATTTTGGCGAGGAAAAAAATAAATAAATAGATGACTTGTTTTATATATGGAACATCCCAACATGATATTACCCTATTTTTATCACGTCTTTTGTAAAAAAAGATCGTGCTTATGTTACCAGTTTGTCCGCCCGTCTGTACCCACGAAATCTCTGCAACTATTAGTCCGATTTGAAAAATTCTTTTTGCATTGGGAAGCTTGAAATATGCGAAAGATGATCTTTTATCTCGTTTTTTTTTTAATGTGCAATTTCGCCGCTAGGGGGCGTAAACGCAGATGAAGTAGAGTTCAAAAATACGTTTTATTCCACATATTTGCTTCTAAAGAAAAAAATTATTCTATCTTTCGATTCCATTTATGTTGAAGAGTATTTTAGATAGAGTAACTTTTTCAAATTACACATGACTTTCCGCTAGGGGGCGTAAAAGTAAATTACATTTTTCCCAGTTAACTCTTCTTCTAAATCTCCGATTTGATTTTTTTTTTTCCTTCAGTGGATACATGTCCTGATGGAAAATCTTCTGCATATAATTTCAAATTTTTGGTGAAGAATACTTTGGCCACCAGGGCGCGTAAGCATTAATTTTTGCTTCTGATTTATTTGCCATAAAATCTGAGCTTCTAAAATATCGATTGAACAAATTCTTTCGTGGACTGATGCCACTTACATCGATAAACCTTTTTGGAATATTTTCTTCTTAAAATATTCCACAGTTTCTCTGCCAGGGGGCATAGATGTATATCTTATTTTTGTCAATATCTCTACTTTTAGAGTCAGATTTGAATAATTCCTTCTTTGTTGAATAGTGCTTTCAGTGTAACATGTTTTTCATATAATACCAAAATTTTCAAGTAATTCATAGAATTTCCGCTAGGGGGCATAGGGATAAACTGCGTTTCCCCCTATATCTCTGCTTCTAAATCTCCGATTTGAAAAATTCTTTTTGCACCGAATACAGCTCCTATGGGAAATTGTTTGCACATAATTTCTAATTTTTGTAAAAAAAAAAAAAAATGGTTTGGCCATGGCCACCAGGGGCGTAAATAAACCTTTTAGGTTGGTTGGTTGTTTGATTTTTATGGCGCAAGGGCCATATTTGGCCAAAGAGCGCCAGACATAAGACAGACAAACAAACAGTATTAAAAACGTGCTATGAAGCTTAAAATATGGCTGATCAAATAAAACTGAAGAATGAGAACGATCGAAGGACTAAAAAAGATAATGAAACAAACAGTATTAAAAACATGATACAATGATTAAAATCTAGCTGATTCAGTAAAACTGAGAAATGAGTATGATGATAGGGCTAAAATCTAGATACGTTTAAAATAGTCAATTTGTTTAAAAAATGAAAAAACAGCAACAGTATTGCAGTGGTCATTTACGAGCCCCTGCAGTGTAGCGGCGTCCTCGTTCAACAAATGAGAATGAAAGAAATGAAAACGTTCATCACGAAAACGAACACAGGTACACAGAAGATTAGTGACGGTGAGTCGGCAATTGCACGTCTCGCACATCGGCGCAGTGTCGCCACACAGCAAAAAGCAGTGAGTGAAACGACAATGCCCAATGCAGAGACGCGCAAGCACCACTTCCTCCCTACGGTTCCGACGATATGAGCTTTTCCAGACTTCAAGATTAGGTTTAATACGATGCAGCTTATTTTCCACCTGTTAACAGGTCCCACAGACCCTGCCACGTTCGCTTGATATAGTCGCGAACGATAAAGCGGAAATCCCGGTGAAACAGTGGCAAGGGTGTGATGACCAACTAGGAAGCAGATCTAGCAGTCGCATCAGCACACTCGTTACCCGAGATTACAACATGTCAAGGAATCCAGCAAAACTGAACCTGAAAACCGGCCTCGAGCAAACGACAAAGCAACCGTCTCACATCCAAGAGAAAAGGATGGTCACGGCAATCTGCAGATGATAAGGACTGCAAGACACTTAAAGAATCCATATAGACCATAGCACAATGATGAGAACTCGACTGAACATGGAGAAGGGCGAGCTACACAGCATGCATCTCCGCCGAAAACACTGTGGCCTCAGCTGGGATCCGCGCTACTGAAACGTCATCAACACAGACAGCCGCGGATACAACAACTCCATGCATCTTGGAGCCATCAGTAAAAATAGGAGTGTAGTCAGAATTGAGGTCACGGTGCTCAGCGAAGAGCTACTGGTACACTGACGCAAGGGTTGAGGATTTATCGAAAGATGTAAAGGTGGTATCAACCATGACACCAAGTGGGTGCGCCATGGAGGATCCCCAAAGCCCCTGGTCTCTCCAACAAGTGACAAGTCCAGCCCTACATCACGGGCTACGGCCACCATACGAAGACCAAAGTTTGAAATGCACGAGGGCCGGTTCCCGAATAAACGAGCATGCTGGGGATGAAAAACTGCATCGTATAAAGGATGGTCTGGAAGAGATCTAAGTTTCAGGTAGAATTGAACAGACAGCTGCAGACGGCATAATTCAAGCGATGGTTCGTTCGCGTCAGCGTAAAGGCTGGGAATCGGAGATGTTCGAAATGTTCCCGAACAAAGACGCAGTGCTTGATGGTGAATAGTGTCCAAAGGCCGGAGAACGGAACGACGAGCAGAGCCATACACGATACAACCATAATCCAGTTTTGACCGTATTAATGAATGGTAAATTCGAAACAAAAACATCCTGTCTGCTCCCCACGAGACTCGCGAAAGGATTTTTAGAATAGATAGAGCCTGCAGACAGGAATTCTTGAGCCGCCGAACGTGCGCACGGTCGACGGTCAGTCCAAGGAACTTGGTCTCCGGCAAAACTGGTATAGCTGCACGGTCTAAATGCAGTTCTGGGTCAGGATGGAGGCCACCCCTCCGGCAGAAATGGACACACGCTGTCTTGTCGGGAGAAAGAACGAAACCATTGCTATTCCCCGCTTTAAAGATCTGGTTAATTGCAGACTGCAACTGCCTTTCAATAAAATTCATGCTTGATGACGAGCAGAAAATGTGCAAGATAAACAGTAGCCGAAACCGCAGGTGGAAGATTTGTGAAAAAGACAATTAATGCGGAGGATGAACAATGTGACAGATAAAATGCAACCTTGAGGAACACCTTGTTCTTGATGGAACGGTACCGAGAGCGTCGTACCCAGGCGCACCTAGAACACCCGATTGCAAAGAAAATTTACAATGAATGTTGGAAGATTTCCTCGCAACACGCATGCGTGGAGGTCACGGATAATACCGTGCCACCACGCTCGATCATAGGCTTTCTCAATGTAAAAAAAAAAAAACAGAAACCAGGTGCTGCCTACGCACGAACGCCTCGCGCGCAGATGTCTCAAGGTGCAGGAGAGGATCGTGAGGTGAATGATGACGGCGAAAGCCGCTTTGTGATGGTGAAAGTATTTGATGATACTCTAAAAAATGGACTAACCGGGAATTAACCATGCGTTCAAGAACTTTACACAGACAGCTAGAGAGAGCAATTGGACGATAACTAAAGGGAGACTTGGGATCCTTGCCAGGTTTGGGAAAAGGCAGGCTTTTCGCCAAGATTCCGGGAAACTGTGCTCCGACCAAATACGGTTATACAAAATTAAGAGATTCTCGAGAGACGACTGCGAGAAATGACGGAGCATGTCATAGTGGATGCCATGGGGACCGACAGATGTAGCGCCGGACCGATGCAGAGCCACCCTCAGTTCAACCATGCTGAAGGGGGAGTTATATCCAGTGTCGAGAAAAGGCGCAAAGGAGATTCTCTGGCGTTCGTTCCACAGTGGATTTTATTCTTTGAAAAGAAGTAGGATACGCCAGGTCACTCGACACGGAGGCAAACGCCTCCCCAAACAATCAGCAAAAATAAACCTTTTAGAAACATTTTCTTCTTGAAATAATGCATAGTTTCTACGCCAGGGCGTAGATGTATATCTTATTTTTGTCAATATCTCTACTTCTAGGAGTCTGATTTGAAAAATTCCTTCTTTGTTGGATAGTGTTTCCGATGCGAAATGATTTTCCTATAAATTCAAAATTTTCAAGTAAATCATGGACTTTCCGCTAGGGGGCACAAAGGTAAATTGTGCTTTCTGCGTTATTTCTGCTTCTAAAACTCTGATTTGAAAAATTCTTCCTGTATTGCATACAAGACCTGATAGAAAATATTTTTCACATAATTTCTAATGTTTGATAAAGAATGGTTTGGCCACCAGAGGGCATAAGTGTTAATTCCTGCTTCTGATGTATTTGTATCAAAATCTGGGCTCCTAAAAACTCGACTAAATTTTTTTTTCTTGGACCGATACCGCTCATATGGAAAAACCTTTTGAGAATACTTTCTTTCAAAAATAATGCATGGTTTTCCCACCAGGAGACCTAAAGTCACATCTTATTTTTGTCAATATCTCTATTTCTAAGAGTCCGATTTGAAAAATTCTTTCTGTGTTGGAGAGCGTTTCCAGTGCGAAATGTTTCTCATATAAATTCATGTTTTTCTTAACGCACAAGTCTGCAACCAGAGGGCGATTGAAAAACTTATTTCTTCCGTCAGATACTATTGTTTTCCATACCGATTTCATTGACTTTGAATACCTTTGATAAATTTAATTTGCATCAGAACGGATTCAAAAGAAGTGCTTATTACACCCAAAAATTCAGTGTCATCTTTCTTGTTTAATTATGTGTTTGCCATTTTATACACCTTTTCTTGCCATAGTTTAACCCTATTGGTGAGTAGCTCAAAACAATTTTTATTTTGTTTTTATGTGCCACCATCTTGGATATAGGTTCATTTTTCTTTTCTGTGGCACACCAAAATAGGGCCTAAGATCAAAAGTTTTGGTTTTCAATGCCCTAAAAAGGACATTTTAGCCTTACAGAAAATGTATAGAAATGATAGAAACTATTTTTTTTTTTTAACCTTGCTTAAAACGGTGTTGAAATCTGCAATACTTGCAAGCATAAATCAGCATTTTTGATGGACTGTTAAGGTGACTGGGAGCTAGAACCCAAAGTTGGGAATTTTTGTGTAATAACTATGGCTAGTAGAGTTTTCAGCTATGGAAAACTTATTTGTCTGGGTTTGGTCCCCTTCCCCCACCCCACGATCAAAGTTTCAAATTTTTCGACTTTTACAGATTTCAAGGTTGCATATCTCAAAAGAGGGAACAAATTTTTTCCGCCACCAAGGATACATCCCTAGTACTCAACAAAAACTGTGAGTTTCATTTTGTGGTTCAAATTGGTTTAGAAGTTACAGGCTGTGAAATATTTGTGAATAAATGGCAACATTTCAGCACTCGGAAAGGCACAGAAACAGATGAATATTTATGCTTATTTCTGTTTCCAAAATATTTTTTTTAAGTCTTGTGGAATTATATTTTAAACACTTTTAACTACCAAATACTATAAGTACCAATTTATACATAAGGTAAATAAAAAAAACTGAAAAAAACTTACCAGAGCATACTGTACAGTTTGCAATTCACAAACTTTTGAAGCAACACTTATAAAATGGTCAAGCAACCACTTAATTAAAAAATTGGGTAATATGTCGGAATGTTCCATATATCAAAAACACGCCATATTTGATAATTTTTTTTTTCCTCGCCAAAATTGCGAATTGCCCAAATTATTTTTAGCATGTCTTTTGTAAAAAAAAGATCGTGCTTATGTTATCGGTTTGTCTATCCGTCTGTCTATAGACACGATATCTCTGCAACTAATAGTCTGATTTGAAAAATTATTTTTTCATTAGGAAGCTTGAAATGTGCAAATAATGATCCTTTATTTGTTGTTGTTTTTTTCGATGCAAAATTTCGTCACTAGAGGGCGTAAATGCAGATGATATCGAATTCAAAACACATTCCAATCCATATATTTGCTTGGTGTAAGTGTTGATTTCTGCTTCTAATGTATTTGTACAGCAAAATCTGAGCTTCTAAAATCTCAATTGAAAAAATTCTTTCGTAGATCGATACTACTCATGTAGACAAACCTTTCCAGAATATTTTCTTCTTAAAATAATGCATGGCTTCTCCACCAGGGGACATAGATGCATATCTTGTTTTTGTCAGTAGCTCTTTCTTCTTTGTTGGACAGAGTTTCCGGAGCGACATGTAGTGGCCGAAATTGTGGAAACCTTTTGGAAGAAGTGTATTTTTGAGGTTTGATGGCTCATAAACAATACTTTCTTTTTAGTAATACCATAAAATTATATACCAATGAAAAGATGATTTCATCAAGAATGTAATGCAACAACATTTGTTCAATTATCTGTATTCTACAAAAAGTTACAGCCAAATAACCAGAAAAAGGAAGCACAACTTGCTCAGGTTGATATGAAGTAGATTTCTTTCATTTGAATGTAGCCAATGAGCACGAGTGTTTGGAGAGCCAATCAGGTGTCATCTTGTTTTGGCAATGAACCAATCAGGTCACAGTAGGAGAACATTTGCCAGCGTGTTATGTGATTGCTATCAAGTTGGTTGGGTTCTTTTTGTGTGTTCTTTCATTTAGTGACCTTGCAAAACGTAAAAAAATTAAAGAAATGGCGCAAAGAGTTGATTGGTCACCCAGAAAGTGATGTAAAATAGCACTATTAAGCGAACAAGGCTTCAGTTATGAAGAAATTAGAAGAAAAATTGATAGAAACTTAACTGAAGGTGACACTTCTAAATTTTTGAAGAGGTATAAGGAGACTCAGTCACTACAAAACCAGACTGGTAAAGGCAGGAAAAGGTGCACAACAGCAAATGATGATAGAAGAATTAAGAGACTGTGTCTAGGTGACAGAAGAAAATCATTTGGGTGTATACAAGATGAAATGGCACAATGCAATGTGAAGTTTAGTGCAAGGACTGTTCGGCGCTAACTGCAGAAATTTGGTCGAAAAGTTAGAATTCCACGAAAAAGGCCACTTTTATCTCTCAAACAAAGATTGAAAAAATTACACTGGGCTAAAACCCATGTTAACTGGACATCGGAACAATGGGACAGTGTTATTTGGAGTGATGAGACCAAAATCTCCCTGTTTGGTAAGTGATGGCATAAAACACGTAAGAAGAAGAAATGGAGAAGACTTGTATCCTGATTGCATTACATGTACCATGAAACACCCAGTTAGAATTATGATCTGGGGTTGTATGACATCAAAAGGTGTGGGCAGAATTTGTGTGATTAATGGGAATATAAATGGCCAAAAATATATTAATGAAATACTTGAGCCCAAACTGAAGCCTTCCACACGTGATCTTTTCCAAGATAATGAAGCATTTATATTTCAACAGGATTTAGCTCCATGTTATGTTGCTGCTGTGTGCAAAAAGTTGTTTCAAGATAATCATATTCTACTGCTGGAATGGCCTGGGAATAACCTTAACCCCATCGAAAATCTATGGAGCCGACTAAAGAAACTTGTTAGTCAGAAGCAACCCAGCAATAAAACCCAATTAATAGAAGCAATAATTCAATCTTGGTTTTACATTATAACAGCTGCGGAACTAAAAAACTTGGTTCATTCCATGGGAAGGCAAGGTAAGGCCGTATTTAACGCTAAAGGTTACCCAACTAAGTATTAACTGACATGGTGAGAATTTTTGTATATCTCATTTTTTCTATGTGTTTCACTTTTCTTCTTTATAACTGCTGTTCTAAAACAAAATTATTTATAAAAATTATTAAATTACATTCTTGATTAAATTATCTTTCCATTGATATATAATTTTATGGTATTACTCCAAAAAAAGTGGTGTTATGAGCCATCAAACCTCAAAAATACACTATTTCCAAAAGGTTTCCACAATTTTGGCCACTACTGTAATTTCAAAATTTTCAAATAATTCATTGACTTTCTGCTTGGGGGAGGAAAGATAAATTGCGCTTTCTCCGATACCTCTACTCCAAAACTCCGATTTGAAAAATTCTTCCAGCACCAGATACAGCTCTTGGTGGGAAATTTTTTTATTGTAATTTCTAATTTTTTTTATAAAATATGGTTTGGCCACCAGGGGGCGTAAGCATTAAATTTCTGCTTCATAGGTATTTGCAGCAAAATCTCATCTTCTAAAAGCCCAATTGAAAAACTTCTCTCGTGGACCAATACAGCAAAGGTCGATTAACATTTGAGAATATTTTCATCTTAAAATAACGCATGGTTTCTCCACTAGAGGATGCAGATGTCTATCTTATTTTTGTCAATATCTCTGCCTCTAAAAGTCGAATTTGAAAAATTCCTTTTTTGTTAAATAGCGTATCAGGTGTAAAATGTTTCTCATATATATAAGTTCAAAATTTTCAAGTAATGCATAGACTTTCCGCTACGGAGCGTAAAGGTAAATTGTGTTTTCTCTATCTCTGCTTCTAAAACTCCAATTTGAAAAATTCTTTCTGCACCGGATACAGTCCTGATAGGAAAATTCTCAGCATATAATTTCTAATATTTCATTATGGTTTGGCCACCAGGGGGTGTAAGAGTTAATTTCTGTGTCTGATGCATTTGCAGTAAAATCTGAGCTCCTGAAAACTTGATTGAAAATTTTTTTTCATGGACTAATACCGCTCACATCGAAAAACTTTTTGAAAATACTTTATTTTTAAAATAATGCATGTTTTTTCTGCGAATGGGCGATGCATATCTAATATTTGTCGATATCTCTGCTTCTAAGAACTCGATTTGAAAAATTCTTTTTTTGTTGGAGAGCGTTTCCGCTGCAAAATATTTCTCATATAAATTCAAATTTTTCTTAATGCACAAGTTCGCCACCAGAGGGCATAAGTTGACGTCTCCATTTACAGCAATATCTGCAGGATTAAAAACCTGATTGAAAATTATTTTTCTTCAGTCAGATACTACTGTTTTCCATACCGGTTCCATTGATTTTGAATAGCTTTGATAATTTAATTCACATTAGAATGGATTCAAAAGACATGCTCATTACACCCGAAAATTCGGTGTCATCTTTCTTGTTTTCTCCTCTCGAAAGGTTAAATCATAATATACACATAAAAATATTTCTAGCAAATTTGAAGTGGGGGCTCATTTTGAAAAAAATTATTTTGTTTAATAAAAATGTGGCCTCATTTTTCCATGTCTTTTATCATTAAATTAAAAAAAAAGTGTTCTTTTAATTCTAAAATGTGCAGAAACAAGTTGTTCCCAAATGCACGGATCATGCAGATCATTTAAGGAAAAAAATTATGAGGCTGCGCTGCAACAGTTAGTTATGAATTTTTTGTCCTACAGTGTAGCTGTGAAAATTCACAGCATGAAAACTTTAAAGGCAGAGCTACCCAATTTTTAAAGTAGCATTACTCAAGATCTACCGGACGGACTGACCTAACATTTTAACAGGTTTCATACAGGGTACAAAACAAAAAAAAAATTGCCAGGTGCTAAATGGCCCATGCATCTAAATATTTAGGAGCCATTCACAATTTTTTAGGAGCCAAAAATTATTTTTTTTTTACACACACAATTGAAAAGTAACTAAAATTCTGGATGGCGATTTCGCCCAGCATAAACTTCTCAGCAAGTACCACAGCCACATTTGTCTTTTGTTGACTCTAAGCAGCATCCAGTGCTTAAATTTTCATTTTGTTGACATCTTTGTTGCCCTTCCCATTTCTCTATTGTCACTTTTTTTTTTTTTCTTTCAAGTTTTTGGATGACAATTTTATCCATCATGCTGAAAAACTTTCAGTCTGTGGGGACCATGAATGCATGATAGCTTTCACTATTTTTGATAAGATAAAGTGTAACTTTGAGGATATTAAATAATGCTTTTGAACACCATGCATCAATTCTTACAAACTTTTCAGCATTGTTACCTTCGTTTTCGGACCCACCCACCCCCCTCCTCCCCTTCCCTTATCAAGATGAAATGCAAACCTTTTGGGGGGGGGGGGAATATTTAAGAACACAGGACATATGTTTGGAACATCGTTGGGGAAAAAAATTAGTTAAGAGAGAAATTTTTGCTACGTCTGATTTCCGTTTTCGAACATTTCCTCCTCTATTTTCAAGGTGAAATACAAATATTTATGAAATAAAATGATATTTAACAACAATTTTAGGCAGAGAAAATATCGCGTTAAAAATAAATGTACGATTATGGGGAAAATCTTCAATGCATCTAACTTCCGTTTTCAAAAATTTTGAAAGACAAAATTTCCGTTTTCGAAAGTTTCAGGCGGAAAGCTACCTTCACCAGTACCAATTGCTTCAAAATTTCTGTTCAGTTATGCATTGATCTCGAGAATAACGCAAATTAAGACGGAAAAGGAGAAATTCTAGAAGCTGTGGTACTCTCATGCCTGAAGATTACAGGGGAATTTTAGCACCGTTGAATTTCCGTTTTCAAAAATTTCCCCTCCAGTTTCAAACTGAAATTCAAATATTTATAGAATAAAATGATACATAACAACAATACTGGGCAGAGGCAACATCGAGGGAAAACGAAATTACGATTACAGAAAAAATCTTTAGTTTACTTCCGTTTCTGAAAGACGAAATACCGTCCCGATGCGTACTTTACAGTTTACACGTTGGTAAAACTCTTTGGAGTGTATTTTACACATTTCTCAATGCGTATTTTTACAAGTTGAGAAAAATTCCTGATGCATATTTTTACGCTTTGGTAAAACTTCTATGCATAAACTCAGTTTTTGAGGCGTACTAGACGCGTAATTACGCATTTTGGAGAACTCTGGTTAGTGCAACGTGCTCAAAAACGATGCCCCATAAGCCAAGAAGTTATACTGACGCTAGATTTACAATGAATCGATTCAAAGGACAACCGACGTGTAAAGCGATGACAAATAATCATACAATTCTTCAGTTGCAATTACGGAATTTCATGCAAGCCGCAGTTCCGCTCTGCTTCAGGTTGAGAGGGGCGGAAGGGTGCTTGCAAAGGTCCAACGATCACTGTGGGAGGATCCTGCGCATGGTTCAAGGTCGCTTCTTTAACTTGCTTGTGGGACGATAGTGCAGGCAAGAAGGGGAAAGTCAGCAATGCGAGCACGCGCGATTGACACACAGTTTTATGTGTTAAGTGCATCTTGAAGATGAATTAAGAAACTAAGGGGGAGGGGGCGGACAATTCTTGCAAACAACTAAGATTCGCGAACAAATATAGTCATTCAGATTAAAAAGAATCATAATAAATGCAGTACAAAATACACGTAGTCGCAATTTGGCCCCTGATTTCAAACCGCTGGTCGCCAAATGCAAAAATGCAGTTGCATCTCACTCATGGCCCCCGTTAATTTTGAACCCTGGTTTCATATCTGACCAATACAATACTTTGTACCAATTTTCACAAAGATCTGAGATGGGTGGGTGACATCTCGTGAAAATGCTGGGTGATTTGACATGGAATGACCCATATTGGAAACTTTCAACTCATCACAAGCTTGTGAAAATTGGTGTTGCTGTGAAACATATTCTGAAGCTTGATATGTTACCGAGAAAACAGCAAAAACTGAAATTAAATGCATAACAAGTTATTTAATAAGCTATACATATCGTAAAATTATGCGGTTTCGCTAAGGAATAACAAGTTAGTAAAAATCATGCAATGCATTGATTATAATATGCTTTCCAACACATCAAAAATAATTACTCAAGTTATGAGAATAATGGCTGTGGAATAAATCTCGGTCGTGTGCCCTGACCTTTGATCCCATTTTGATAATATTCAACAGAACCGGTTTGGTATACCTCCGAAATAGCATGATAAAGTTTTGTCGCAATCGAAGCATTTTTACCTAAGTTATGACGCATAATGGCGATGGAAGTGATTCCGCTGCTATGTCCTGACCTTTGACCCCATTTCGCCCATTTTCAATAGGGTACATCCCCAGGTGGTCCCCTACCACATACTAAAATTTAATCGAAATCGAACCTTTTTTTTACGTTAGTTATGACACATAAGAGCAGTGGAATGGATCCCGCTCCTATGTACTGACCTTTGACCCCATTTTGTTCACTTTAAATAGGGTTCCTTCCCAGGAGGTCCCCTACCATATACTAAAATTTTATCGAAATCAAACGATTGTTACGCGAGTTATCGTGCGGACAGACATATGCACACAACGCGATACGTAATAAGGCACATGTGAATCGCAGCCAACTGCTCGAAAGAGTGTGACATCATATAACTTTAATAAGATCCACACACAGCGCGCGACGTAATGAGACGGATGGCATGACCGCACACTAGCATCTCAACCGCGAGCTTGTGACGACGCCATGACACTAAAAATGTGGTAATTCGGGGTGGTTTTTAACCCACTAAACAAATTTTCCCAAAGTCCAGATCAAGCTAAATCGATTTCTAGTACCAGAAAATGGTAGGTTAGCGACTTTCATCAAAATCCTTAGAGCCATTTTCATAATAAAATTTACATAGACCCCACTCATCCACATGCTGTTGTCCACGGCAGTTGGCCCTTGCAGGGATGGTTTTACCGGATTTGATGTACTCACGGTGTACCCGTGACACAGTGACTCGTGAAAATCCTAGTGCCTGCACGACTTCCGAGATGGAGTGACCCATTCGTCGGGCCCCGACAATTTGCCCCCAATCAAATGCGCTTAGATCCTTCGTCTTACCCATACTGCGTCCAACTCTTACTGATTCCCGTCGGATCGCTGCATAAGTCATGTCGTTTCTGTTTACAGGGCCGCCCACAATGCCACATTTGCATAACGCCAGCTGTCTCTAATTCAATTGCTCTTCAGTGTATGAGCCCATTGACCAAACCCATTAAAGTATTCCATTTTCTGGCATTTCTCTAACATTCTAGAAACTGCTGTTAACCTGTGGCAAAAAATATCAATGTGATAATTTTGTTCTGTAGCTGCTATTATATCTGACCTTTATCTGTAGTGACAGGTGTGTAGGTCTCGTCACATCCTGCTTCTCCCAAATAGGCATTTAACACATTTGCAATATTCGGAGTGGTCTTTCTCTTGGGGAACTGAGCACAAGAATACATAGCATGGTTAAGACTCCAACACAGGAGTCATGCTGCTGATCACATTCTTTGCAATTTGCGAAAAAAGAGAATCACTTTGTAAGGTGACAGAGTCAAGCTCCCAATAATTATTTTCATGTAGCAACCTTTTCTGTGTCAATTTATTTCAAGTGTAATGTAATACAAATTCCAATGCACATGGAAGACATGTGGCAGGTTTCTTTTGTATGCCGCATTAAGGAGTGCCTAGTGGCATCTGTTGACCTTGACGACGAGGTCACATGGAAGACATGTGGCAGGTTTCTTTTGTATGCCGCATTAAGGAGTGCCTAGTGGCATCTGTTGACCTTGACGACGAGATATGATGTATCGGGGCAAGGTCACTGCTCCCAGAGAGAGGCAAACTCCATGGCAGACTTGTATAAAAATAAATGTATCTGCGTACACAACCACCAAAACAGAAAATCTGCTACAAACCCACGAAGCGCAAAACCACGATAACAATAGAATAAGATAATTTAAAGAAAATTTAATAAAACAAATAATTATTAGAACATTACAGATTCCAATGAGGACAAAATAAGTACATTAAAATTGAACATGTAGCAATGTGTGTGAAATGGGCCTTCATGACAAAATATTAAAATATCAGACAGTGTACCTCATTAAAACAAAAGATTAATTAAAGGAATTTTTTATATTTAAAAAAGTAGTTCCTTTAATGAATATTCAAAAACTATAAATAGCATTATTCTCAACAACTTAATTCAAAAATTGTAAAATACATGAGGAAAAGATTTTAATTTATAACCGGCAACTGGAAGAGGAACCTGGCAATAAAATTAAAATTATTTCTGTGTAAATGAAACTTTTGATACAGTTCCTATACACTGACAACAGGCATTGATACAATCTAGAGGCCAGAAACATCTGTAAAAACAAAAGAACTCAAATGTTAAAAACAATTGAACATTCTTCAAGTACAAATAGAATAAAGAATTTTAATCTGAGTGATGTCTTGAGTACGTGTTTTAATTGCTGTAAACAGCATTTTTATTTCTTTTTAATCTACAAGTAAAAATTATCTGCAAAATCTGCTAATAATTTAGAAACTATCCATGTACGTCTACATTCTGCTGCTCTGCTCCATAGGAACAGGATTCCAGAGACATGGAGGAGGGGAAGGAAGCATAAGGCTATAAAGGGGAGTGATACATTCACCTTCGATGTGGTCGGACGGTGGATGGTCCAGTGTCATATGAGGACCGGGTTTTTCTCTTGACAAACAGCATGTTCGAGCCGGGAGTGTCGGTTAGGCCTCTTGAGGATTTACGTTTTGACTGACGGAATAGTCAAGGTTTTTCGGTGATCAGAGATCGACTGGTATTGGACGGAAAGAGTCAAGTTAAACGTGGCGGAGGGTCTTCCGGGATATTTTCGAGATAGTAAAGTGTTTGACATCTGGAAACCTGTTGTTGCGTGGAGATAGATGGCTAATTGAACAGATTGTTTCCCATCTATTAAATTTTGTTACGTTTAACAAAGAACTGGTTACTGGAGTCACTCGTCTCAGATATCAAGTAATTGCAGACTACACACTCCAGTATTTCAGCGATCGAGTTCAGCTCTACATGAATCAAAAGAACCTACGTCAGGCCCGTTTGGGAGATTCAGAATTGGCAAGGCCTAGTGGCGGATTGAACTCAGCAGTGCCCAACATATTGTAGTGCAGTTGGTAATACATGTAGTATCGGCAGTATGTGTAGTATTGCCAGGAATTCAGTGGTAACAGACAAAGGAACGAAGTGCACGTGACGACAGGTGCCAGGAATCCAGTGGTAACGGACAAAGAAACAAAGTGCACATGGTGACGCTGATGAAGGACTTGTGTTAACAGATGAAGTATTAACAGAATGAAACAGATGAAAAAGAAAGAGGCTCAAAACCTCAGGTAATGCATTATTTTTTCACCTTTTTTTTTCCTGTTGCTTCAACCTGCTAGGATAGGAAACAGGAAAGCGTTAGGATATTTCCCATCATGGCATAAGGGCTAAGGCAGAACAAAGATAGTACACGTCAGACAGTCATTATGCACACAGTGTTAATAAGAATTTGTGTTTTCTTTATTATGTTGCATGAAATCAATCAGTCATTGGTGTTATATATTGTGCTTAATTAGTTATCAATCAGTCATAGTGTTACATCGTGCTTAATCAATTGTAATTTTAGGATAACTGAATAATGTTCGGAGAAAATAAATCAGTGTTACAAACAAGCAATGAAGATAGGAATGAAGGGGATGACCTTAATTCTAGTATTGAAGTAGAAATAAATCAGGATAAATCTATTGTAAGTCAGGATAGGATGGGTGGGAATTAAGACTAAAAGTTTTGGAATAGAAGATAGGAAAGCAGAAAGAGAACAAAGAAAGTTAGAGCTAGAGTTAGCACTGGCAAATAAGAGAGGAGAAGAAGAGAGTTTGAGTTAAAGAAAATTAAGCTAATGAAAGATAAAGATGTTGATAGGAGTAAAGGCCATGATAAATTGTCTGATTATATTAGGATCCTAGAAAAGACATTACCTAGCAGTCCAAGTAAACTGGACGAAATTTAGATTTTTTTTAATTCTTTAGAAAGAGCTTTTATGCTATACGAGATTCCAGATGTGTTAAAAGGTAAATTAGTAATTGCACTTTTTAACTCTTAGTGTGTGACCCATTTGTTCCGAATGCTGACGCTGGATGATTGTAAGGATTATGAGGTAGTAAAAACTGCTATTTTAGCAGAGTGTCATCTAATGTAAGATATCTATAGGAAACAATTTGATCAGGTAACTAGAGTAAACGGGGAAAGCTACATGCAACTAGCAGGGAGATTAAAAAGAACATTAATATACTATGTTAACAGCAGTGAGGTCAAAGAACTTGACCAATTAGTGAATCTTATTATATGTGATAAGTTTAAGACCTTGATATTCCCTGAGCTAAAGACCTACATTTTGCAGAGAGGAGCAATGGGGAAGCTAGAGAAAATTTGTTATCTAGCAGAATTATGTGACCTATTTTATTTACAAGTCATGTGGGGACAAGGGGCAGCAAGGAAGAAAAACCCAGACAAGGATATAGCAGCGAGTTCACAGTGAGCCAGGCTAGGGGTAGCGGACCAAAACACAGTATGGGCCTAAATTCCCTAATCAAGGTGTGAAGATAGTTAGTAAACTAGGCAGTTTTGAGAAGATGGGAGTTTGCTTTCATTGTGGGATGAAGGGACATTTCAAGAATAACTGTCCTCAGAAATCATCGTCCAAGGGAAACAAGGGTAATTCAGGGAATTGGAGGAAAGACCCGAGAAGAATTAATCGTGTCAGCCTAGAGCAACGAGATGGGAGGGATGTGGGAGGGCGATTTTCCTTTCTTCAGTAGTTTTCTCTTGAAAGCGGCTGAAGAAAGGAGAATCACTGCATGGGTAGACAGGGTGTCCGCACTGGTGAGTTTACGGGCCGGGAAAGCAGAAATCCCGTTAACGTGGTGAGGCTTATGAGCAAAAATGAATCGGAAGCAGTGGCATTAGTAGACACCGTGTCCGAATTTTCTTTTGTAAGGGCAGAGGTTTTAGGTGAACAGTCAGTTGAACCGCAAGATTCAGTGATTTTGACGAGTACTGATGGAGAAAGGAGGGAATTTCCTATCAAACAGCTGAGGGTCAGAATTGAGAATTAAGGTATGATCAAAGCAGACAAAGGGGTAGGTTCGTTAGCCAAGATTTTGAGTGCCATTGTTCTCAACCTCACTAATCAGGTAATTTTAGCACCAGATGATTTTCTGAGGTTAAGGGAGTTACAGGAAGCAGTGCCTCAGTGGCCGACAGGGGGAGAAAATTCCAAGTCAGAGATGGCAGGCAGTCACGTGGTGGGAGAAAAGGCTGAGTCGAAGATGTCAGATAAGCACCTGGTAGGAGGAAATGTCAAGCCGAAGGTGTCTAGTAATCGTGGGGTAGGAGAAAGCAAGGTGATGAGTTATGAAGATGAACATTTCGCTGTCGGAGCCATGCTTAGAAGCAGTAAAGATAGCCACGGGGTAAAGCAATGTAGGGGTGAAGGGAGAGTGCACGTTGCAGTCACGTGGCGAGGCGAAAGAGGATAACCTAAGGGCGGATCAGAGTTATATGCCAGGCGCTCTACAGGTTAGGGGGAAATTTAACAGGAGCAGCAAGAGCAGATGGGCAAAAGACAGCCCCAGACAGGAGAAATTAATCCTAGCTGTACGAAGAGCGAGATATTGGGGGCAGTAATTTCCGATACTAAAGCTTTTGCTCAGGAACAAGATAACGACCCAACATTAACACATTCGCTGCCAGTATGAATAGGGGGTAATCCACCCCAGAAACAAAAATTTCAACTATGCACAAGGTTGTATTGTGGAAATACTTCACAGGTGTTTATGGTTCTCATTTTTTTACCTTCTCATACATTAGTGTGAGAAAGTATTGTAATCGCGAAAAAGTAGACTTCGAGATTTCAACAGAAATACACGTTTTGGGGTCCCCCAAACACGATTTCACTATTTCCAGCATGGTGTGTGTTCACCATAAATCAGACAAAATATAATATTTGGGGGTTTTGTGGTTCCTTGATGTGTTGTTCAGGTTTTGGTACACCTGGTAGAAATAAAAGTGGGCGTTCCCCGTAACACTTTTAACGAGCAATATAAATAAAACAGATTAAATAAAAAAAAAAAAAAAAAA
The DNA here is from genome assembly GCA_039090855.1 of Macrothele yani. Classification (NCBI taxonomy): domain Eukaryota; kingdom Metazoa; phylum Arthropoda; class Arachnida; order Araneae; family Macrothelidae; genus Macrothele; species Macrothele yani. The sequence goes on from CM076990.1 coordinate 49,067,217, forward strand.
AAAAAACGGGGTGGGTTAGCACAAGTGACAAGCGTTGGATGTCAGGTGCTGCCGATGATGCCTTTAGCAGTCACTGTGCAGGTATACGTTTCAAACTCTTTTGTATTTATAATGACATCAGAAAAGACACACCGCACACAGTAGTTTAAAGATATATTACAGTAGTTAAAGCAGAGCTTAGAAAGCAACGCTTTCAAGGTCGTATCAGCGGTGGCTCTGATCAGAGTCATCGACATGTACCTAGCATTGATATATGGCTCTGATCGGAGCCATGGGCAGCAAAATTTTTAAAAGAAGCCAGAGGATTAGCTAAGGAAGCGAAAGAAGCTTATCATTATGTGAAGTTGGAGAATAAATTATATCGCAAAGAAGAGGTTCCGGGTCAAGATGGTTTTCAAGCAGGTAGAATTCCTACGAAGAAGTACGAAGTAAATGTGACTATTCAAGACATATTTCAGAGGGCAGCTGGGTTACAGAAAGGTAGTGTCGGGGGTGATAAAGATGATGTGAGATTTATCTTCATGGCTCAAAGAAGGGTGAATGAAATTCCTGTACGAAGTGAATGGTATGAGTCGGAGATTAGTAACTGTTATTGGATTGGTGACCTAACAAGTGACCAAAAGGCAAATTATCCAGTCTCTGTTCTCATGCAGCCCAATGGAAATGATGATCGGTTAAATGTGGGGAAACATTTTGGATCTTTCAAACAGCGGCAGGTTCAAAGGTTTTTATTTGCCAACCCTGTCAGTGGAGTCCCAGAAAGATTCAGCATTCAAGATAAGCATCTAGCAACTGTTGCTGAAGCCAGTAGCTATAAAGATCAGGCTCATCACAAAATGGGATAAAGGTTCCATGCTATTTTATCGGAGTTAAGGTTCTCACCCCTTACCAGGATTATGTGGTGGCATATTTGGATGATGTTGCTATTTTTTTGCAGTCTTGGGAGGAGCACTTGGAACATCTGCAACAGGTGTTAATGAGTTTACAAAATGCAGGTTTACAGGGAATTTGTCTAACTGCTGTTTCGCGCGTAAGGAGGTGCATTATTCAGGACATATTGTGGGATCAAGGAGCCATCGCCCGAATACAGAAAAGCTCCAGGCTATTAGACAACCTACTCCTCCTCAAACCAAAAAGAAGTTAGAAGCTTCCTAGGTTTAGTTGGCTTTCATAGGACTATGTGCCGAGATTCACAGAGACAGCAAAGCCTCTGATGGATCTCATGTCAAAGAAGGCACAGGACAAAGTTTTTTGGATGACAGAGCTGGAGAGTGCAATCCAGCAGTTAAAAGATAAGTTATGCCAAGCTTCAGTGTTATACTCTACCAATTTTGAAAAACCTTTTTTATTGCATACTGACGGCAGTACTTTCGCAGTAGCATGTTGTTTAAGTCAGCATGATGAGGAACGTCAGATTCGACCGCTGGCGTATGCCGATAGAAAGTTAAGTGACACGCAGGCACGGTGGGTGGTGAGCCATAAAGAGGCGTATACTATTGTCTGGAGGTTGTAGAAATTTGAAGGGTGGACCTTCGGACATAAGATTGATAATCCACTCACTTTCCTCACTAATGCAGCCTCTCAGGGTTCGAAACTGCAACGCTGGATTTCAGCCATCTCACAATTTAATTTATGTTTAATGCATGTGCCAGGGAAAAGGATTCCACACGTTGTCACGTTTGAATTTCATTGACTAGGGCAGTGCCACGATGGGGTAGGCCGAGATAGCTGCAGGCTATACAGCAGAGGGTCACGAGAGTGATACCCATGGCTAACTCCCAACTACAAGAAAATACTAGAAGTGAAGTGAGCATGAAATGCCACAAGAACTATATCCACAGTCCATTACGGTGGTAGCAAAACTATAAGAACTTTCCTTTGTGGGTTGTGTTATCAACAGTGTGTTACTGATCGAACTTTATCAATAGACTTGGTGATTCGCTCGCGATACATTATAAATGCGACAAGTTCAAAAAGTGGGGAGCTGTAAGGGGACAAATTCAAGCTCCCAATAATTATTTTCATACAGCAACCTTTTCTGTATCAATTTATCATTTCAAGTGCAATGTAATACAAATTTCAACTTAAACACATAAAATGAGCGAAACACATAAAGTCACGTACAGTAAAAGGTTCGTTTAGCGGTAGCTTTCGGTAATCATACGACCTTAATCACCCGCGATCGACTGGATGGGCTGGTTGCCAGAACTACAATTTGATGTTGGGGTGTTGGAAATGTTGCCAGATTTTAGAGTGATCCAAATAAATGGGATTTGGTGAAGTCTCTGAATTGCAGTTTTTGGTGAAAAAAATTTCAATGCTCTCTTGGAAACGCAGAGATGCCTTGTTGATGAAAGGGGCAACTTTTTTGGTTTCTTTCCAAATGGGAACTACAGAGGTGTCTTCACGGTTAGTGCAGATAAAGCTGTCTTTGGAAGACCATTGGAAACATCTTTTTTGTGTTCACCAAGTCTTGTTTTGATGCTTCGGTATGTGCTTCCAATATACACTGAGAGACCAGAGGAAGTTGAAATGGGAATAGCATAAACTTCAGGGGTGTCCAAGGGTGAGACAGGATCCCTGTCTTCAAGCAGGCACATTATTGCAGAAGGGTTTGGTTTCACTGTGAGGGTGTAGCCCATAGTTTTGAAAAGTTTATGCATCTTATAAGAGAAGGATCCATGGAAAGAGATGGAACCAATGAATGGTGGTTTTTCCATTATTATTGGTGAGAGAGCAGACAGATTTTTCAAGTGGGAATTTTGGAGAAATTTTTGAATTGTATAAAGTGGGAACTGGTGGGCTATGGCAATTTTCTTTGTGGTATCAATTTCTTCATTGAAGGAAGATTCAGTGTTGCAGACAATCCTGGCACGATTGACATAAGTTTTAAAGGCTGCACATTTGTGAGCAGTTGGGGAGTGGGATGAAAATGGGATTATGTTTGCTATTGCAGAGGGTTTTCTGTAGAGAGATCTGTTGAGATGATTCCCTTGCCTTGGCAGGTGGACATTCAAAAAGTCAATGCCTTGCTGTGATTCTTCATTGATGGGAACTTTAGGGAAATCTTTTTCAAGAAGAGATTCAAGGTCAGATCTATTGTAAGTATTACAAGGTTTCTTACCTTTTTAACATTTCACTACACGTTTCATTCTTTCTGCCGTCGTGCTTGGTTTAGGCTTCCGGTGCAGTGTTCTATATTTAATCTTCAGGTTCTTTCAAATGCTCTACCAACGCTCAAGTCCCTGAAGTGCCTTGTTGTCCAGGTTGCAAATTTGTATCCCCCTCCCTTCCCACCAGCTTGTAAAACCTAACTTTCTTTGCTAAAAACCAATTATTGAACACAAAAAAACTTTTGATATTATGAACAAACACAAACTGCCTATTTACAAACATACAAAATTCTGAACGAAAAAGTTAAAAACGTATAAACAAATATTTACACACGACTCATTCCTTGGACTCCTCAACACGTCCTAAGCCATTCCAACGCAGATTCCCTCAAGCACTTTCTTACGCTCTACAGGGTCCTCCTGAAGAGGTGTTCTAGATGTTTTCTCTTCTGCCACTGCAGCAAGAGTGAGTGATACGGCCGGCTTCCTTGTCCCACTCCATCGTCATCCACGAAACACTTCCACCGTGGCTCCATCTGTTACTGACCCTAGTGAACTTTTCATTTTCTTTTTTCCCCCTTTTGCGTTTTTGGTTCTTTTGGTCAATTTTTATTAGTTCCTTCCATTTCTCATTAAGGATATTTGGATCGTTATTATTACAAACTCGGTATCTATTTTTTTCAATTAATACAGATTCTGCAATACGTAGGTGTCTTTCATTGCGACATGTTTTTATTATTTTAATATCTTCAAACTTCGGATATGTCTGGTTATCGAGGCAGTACTGTATCAGTGCTGCTTTTGCTTTTTTTTTTTTTTTTTTTGCCAATTTTTAATATGCTGTTGTAATCGGTGTTTTAACTGAGTTTTAGTACTTCCAATATATGAAATTGGTGGGATTCCACTTATGGGTATTTCATACACACCAGCTTTTTCCAAGATACTACATTTTCCAGTTTTATTAATTATCATATCTCCAAGTCATTACTTTAATTCCCATTTGAATTCCATATTTATTGCATAATTTATTTATTTCCGTAGAGATTCCTGGTAGGTAAGGTGCTGCTCCGACATATTGTAATTGTTTTTTCTGTTAGGTGAATATCAGGGATCATAGCATACTTCTGAAAAATTTTAGGTAGGAATTTTAGGAATTTTTGGAAAAATTTTAGGAAAATTTTAGGAGTGTATTTCAATAAAAACTAGATGTATATTTGTATACATCTAGTAAATCAACTTCGTATACATTGTAAAGAGTTTGCTTCACACCCTTCAGCCATATATACTGATAGACTGCGCATGACATCAAAATTTCTGGCTCCAACATAAAATCACATGACATCAGTCAAAAAGATGGGTTACACCTGCTGTGCTTATGGTTGCTCTGAGCGATATAGTAAAGGAAGTTCTATGATTTTTCATGGATAAGAAACGAATCAAATACCTAAGTCAATAAAGTTCAATTACTTAACCAGAAACTTGCAGCTATTGATATAAAAATATAGTAACTTAAGAAAAAAATGGAATGCGTGTTCCAAATTCTTTGCAAATGTTCATCACATTATAAATCACGAAATCTAAACAACCCGATCATGCATGTATATAGCTCATAAGTAAACTTACCTGAAGAGTTTTCATTATATATGAGGCGCATTCACATAATACACCGAAAACACAGAAGTTCTGCAGCGTAAATTAGTAATCATAACAGCATTTTTACACGAAATTTGGAGTCTGATGATGACGTGCCCAATGTTTGAGCCATGGCGGCTTTGATGCAGCTATTGCCAATGCGCAGTCCATTAGTATATATGGTCGAAGTTCACACCCAAATTTTTTGCATAACGTCTAATGTCTAAAGTTTAAGTATGATTTACTTCTAATGTTCAGTTCTTATCTTTTCACATGTTATTATCATATTCAAGTATATTTACCATATTCAAGTTTCACTTTGGACATTATTATGCTGTTGAACCAGAAGCAATTCACGATTTTCACAGTAAAGTTTTCAGGTTTCACATTAAATTATAATATCCTAAAAAGGTAATTAAAAACCAAGAACTATGTACAATTGTTCACTGAATTACTTTTTTCATATTATTGTTTTAACCTTTTCCTGATAAGCCTATCTTTTTCTGCTTCCACCACAACTAATTTACTTTCAGTTTTCTTTATTTCAGCTGAACCTTGTATGATCAAGTTAGAGGCAACTGCTATTTCAACAGTATTTTGTTTTTCTACAGCTTTTCTCATTCTTTCTGTTCCCTCTTGAATTACTGCTAGGGAGGCTTCTTTATCTTTTTTAAGCCTATTTATTTCTGCATCATTTTCTTTTATTTAGTCATCAAACTCAGCTTTTCTTTTTTTCTCTAGCTGCTTTTCCTTATTTTCCCTCTCTTTCTGCTTCCTTTCTTTTACCTTGTTTGATTCTTCTTCCTTCAGCTTATCAACATGCTCTTTATAAAATTTATGTGAATCACGAACACTATTTAACAAATTTCTTGTTATGGGAACTTTACTTACACATCCATAGTGTTTAATGGCCCCTTTAACTATTCTTAATGATGTTATAGTCGAGTCTTTTAAGTTAGCCTTGTCCTTCCTTAACAGAGCAGTGTTAACCGAAAATCCCCTTTCTGCATCAGCATTACCATGAGATAAAACTAAAATTGACTTGATGAGTTTAGTAAGATTTGAGTATTTTTCTTTTCCGCTAGAGTCTTTAATACTAAATATATTACGCCAGTAATGATGAATCCGCACTGGAATATGCCCTTCCTCTGAAAATTTCACTAGTTCATCTAGAGATGGCTTATCAGAATTTAAAAGTTTCCACTCTTCTCTTACTCTATCAATTTGTTCCTCAGAAAGATGCAAAACACTTGAAATTCTGGTTATTTCCGAAAAGTCCTTCAGTGACTGAAAGTTGAGTTGACTCTTTCTTTGGTTCTTTTACCTTTAAAACTTCTATGTCTCTTAGCTTTTGATTGCAGAATGGCAAATTTGACTTTAAATATTTTGTGGTTGCAATTAGTGATGATCTTACATCTAAGAGAAATAATTTCTGCCTGGTCTCTTGAACATTCCTGAGGAGATTTTTTGTCTTCATACCAACTTCTAACTCCCCTAGTTTTTTCCATGAATTTTTGTTTTCAAAATCTACGTTCTTTAGGTCTTCTCCAAATTTCCCTGCAATAACATCATCTTGGATAAACTGAGCCATAACATTCCTCATTAAAGTATTTAACTCAGAATATAAGTGGTGTAGTTTTGGTTCTTCACTCTGATACCATAATGAAAACTTTTCAAAATTTTGGTGTGAAAATGAAATTAATGCTAAATAGCAAGGAGTTAGCTCATTTTTCAGGAAACAGTGAATTCTTTTATACCTTGCTGAATTGCGTAGTTGTTTTTCAAATATTTTTTGAGATGGCAAGAAGTTTAAAAAATATTCTGTAATATTTAGACATTGATCCAAGAGCCTCTGGGCTACAGAACCAATGGTTAACCATCTGTTGCTGACAAGACGCAAAAGAAATTTAGCTGTGACCAATGTTATATCCTCGACAGATTTATAATCCTCTCGTCTTGCAGCACTATTCTTTAAAAAGTAATGCATATCAGTAGCAAATTCGTCAAAATCTATATTTAAGCTTGTCAAAAAAATTTTAAATGCATTACTAACAACACGCAGGTTGCAAAAACCTAGTTCCAAAGATTTCTGGCCTGTTTCTTGTTTTACAACTACATTGAATTTGCGTAAAAAGCACTTATTTACATTTGGGCTGTCCATGGATACACAAATAATTCTGTTCAACAAAATATTGAAGGACGATAACACATCAAGAATTTCTTTTAGCAAAATATCTGCTGTTGCATGACCCAGAAAAACGCTTGTTAGGTAACGGCAAGAAACTGAATTTATTTCTGAAGACCAGTACCTGAGATACACATCCAACTGCAGTTTCACTTGCGCATTTGTAGTTTCATCAAATGCAATAGTAACCTTTCCTAGGCTACTAGATGCAATGTCTTTTTTCAAATCCTCTTCAAAATATTTTGACAATCCATGTGATATCACATAAGCAACTTTTTTCTTTAAGTTGCATTTTGGCTGCAATAGCAGAATCAGGAAACATTTCTTTGAAAAGTTCAACTGTTTCAGTGCATGAAACAAAAGACATATTGTCCTTAGCAACTTTCATGGCCCATACTGCTTCGGCTTTAGCCAACTGTAAATCATGACTCAGTACTTCACTAATATTTGTTTTGGGCTGAAGATCCTGTCCTCCAAAGGCTTTCAGGATGGACTTATTTTGAAATTTACTTTGAAATTTCTGCAAATGTTTTTTTTCCTTTATGATGCGCTTTTACTTGTGAAAAGCCACTATTAGAAATATTGAAAATTTCTGAACACAATATACACTTAGCAGAAAATATTGTTTCAGTTGCAGAACACCATTCTTTCAACTTCACTCCGTCCAATTCTTTGGCGAGCCACGCATCTTGAAATTTCGTTTTGGATTTAGGCATCTTAAACACTTGTATTACTAACCAGAAAATGAAAGGGAAGTACAAAAACACGTTCCAATATTGCAAAACCAGACAACTTCCCGAAGTTTGGCTGCGAGGATGTCAGTAGAAAAAAAAAAAAAAAAAAGCAAGTTACCACTAGAGAACTGAACCTGCGCACAGCACAGAGAACACCATAAAAGACGCAAAACCAGAAACTATCATATGCATCTCACGCAAGTTCAGTCAAAGCGAGTCGGAGCCGAGATATATTGCGTATCAAAGGTCGCTGTCGCCGACGCACAATCGAAGGTTAATGATCACGTGCTCTACTGCCTGCCACGATAACACTCAGCTACCATCCCATCGTCATTACCGGAGGTTACGGAAGGAGACCACATGTTTCCTCTTTGCTTCCACCCACCTGCGGTTTACAATAACAAAACATCAGCAGAAAGAGGAGGTTCCACGAGGCATGTTCAAAAATAAAGTATGATCTTCTGCGTGCCACTGAGTTCGTCTGCAAAGCGCAAACCAGGGGTGAAAATGACCCCTCCCCTTTTCCCTTAGATCTCTTGTTACTCTCGAAAACTGTCCGAAGGCACAAAAGTGGAGCGCCCGCCCCGAAGCAAGTGCATCTCGATGGCGTCATTTTCCCTCTCTTCAGCAGCACACCATATAGGCTGTGTTTCTACAATAACAGGTCTTCTTACCTTACTGTAATGGTAAATTTATTGGCGTTAATAACGGTTATATTTTTAATAAATAAGCTTACAAAAATTTTAGGAAGAATAGCAAATTTTAGTTATAATTTTAGGAATTTAAGGAGGGTCACAAAATATTAGGAATTTTAGGAGAAATGCGATCCCTGGAATATGTATCCTGCATCTTTACTTGTACTTCATAAATCCATTTATTTATCTTCTGGGGAGGGTATCCATAGTTGTATGTGATTTCTTTAATTTAATTTATTTATTCATTACGAAATTCTTCTTTAGAGGAATGTGTGATAGCTCTTTTAATTAATGTTTTTATGCTATTACATTTCTGTGTGTAAGGGTGTGTTGAGTTATATAGTATCAGAACTGGGACATAAATTTGTTTTCTGTGTACCTTGTACTGCAGTTGGTTATTTTGCTTGATGATCTTGACATCCAAGTAAGGTAAGATATTTTCTTCTTCATGTTCTACTGTCAATTTTATTGTGGGATAGATATTACTAAGTTGTTGTGTTAAAGATTCCAGCTCATCAATTTTCATTCTGGTCATGATGAAGATATCATCTACATATCTGCAATGAACTAATGGTGGTTCATCCAATGTACTGATAATTTGTTCTTCTATGTTGTTCATAATTACTTCTGCAAACAGGTTTGACAGAGGAGAGCCCATTGGGCCACCAAAATTTTGTTTGTATATTTTCTCATCCTATTTGAAGATATTATTTTCATAGATGTATAATAAAATTGTTTTTAACTCTTGTAGTTGTGTGTTATTAAGAGATTGATTTTGTAATTTTTTATTAATAATCTCAATAGCTTCTGGTACTGGGGTACTTGGAAACAATGCCTTGACATCCATACTAGCCATTCTGTAATCTTTTAGATCTTGGTTTACATTTTTTTTTTTTTTAAAACACACCAGAGTTGAATAATTACGAAACGCATATAGCGTATGAAATCCGTTTATTTTCGTGGTGTAGTCAGCACAAATATTCGCCAAGCTTTCGCACTCCACTGGGAGGCTTTTTCAAGGCAATGATAGACAGAACATATCAATTCTTCTATTGCCAATTTCATTTTTTGGATATATTCTTCTGTATTCAAAATCACTATTTGGCCTGTTTTGCCTTGAAAAAGCCTCCCAGTGGAGTGCGAAAGCTTGGCGAATATTTGTGCTGACTACACCACGAAAAATAAACGGATTTCATACGCTATATGCGTTTCGTAATTATTGGTTTACATTTTTCACAATTTCAATAAATTCATATGTATTCTTTACATTGTATTATGTTTTCATAAATATTGGTGCCAAGAAACTGTAAATATTCTTTTCAAGATTAATCAATGGAGAGTTCCTCTTGGATATTATAAGTCTCATGGGGTTATCATCCTTGTATGTTTTAATTTTTGCAAACAGTCTTGGGACCTTCGCACCCATTGGTGGTTTCGCATTTTGATCTCATTAGGTAAGGTGCTGTGGTTCCTAATGTTAGCCAAATATTTTACTTGATTATCAGTTGGGTCCCTTTTCACCTCAGAACATTTCAATTCTTCTATTGCCAATTTCATTTTTTGGTTATATTCTTCTGTATTCAAAATCACTATTTGGCCTGTTTTATCAGCTTCACAAAATTTGATATTCTTGTCTTCTTTTAATTTCAACAGTTGATATTTTTTCATATTTTAACTTCATTAAATAATAATTTTTATTATTTTTTTCATTATATTCCTTTAATATAATTCGGAATAGTTTACCACTAAACTCTTCCTTATCCCCATTAGGGATATTTCTGATGATATCTTCAAAATTTGGTATTAAATCTTCGGTTTTTGTTCTCTTCTGTGGAAAAGCATATTTTTTTCCCCCGTTGTAATAAGGCTCTCTGTGAATAAGTTAGCTCGTGTGATGACATGTTCTGGTAAACCTCATAGTCATTTTCTTTTTGTTCATGTTCTGTATATTAGTCCAATAGTCGATGTAATTTTGCAGTAACCCTTTTTTTGTGGTTGTCTTTCTTTCTTTTTCTACTATTTCAGTAATCTCTCTTAACGTAGTATCCAAGATTTCATTCTTCCATGATCCACTAAAATTTCTGTATGTTTCATTACTTATATTTTTCCATAATTTTATGGAACATACAGAAATTTTAGTGGATCATGGAGGAATGAAATCTTGGATACTGGATACTACGTTAAGAGAGATTACTGAAATAGTATAAAAAGAAAGAAAGACAGCCAAAAAAAAGGGTTACGGCAAAATTACATCGACTATTGGACCAATATACAGAACATGAACAAAAAAGAAAATAAGTACGAGGTTTACCAGAACATGTCATCACACGAGCTAACTTATTCACAGAGAGTCATATTACAACGGGGGAAAAATATGCTTTTCCACAGAAGAGAACAAAAACGGAAGATTTAATGCCAAATTTTGAAGATATCATCAGAAATATCCCTAATGGGGATAAGGAAGAGTTTAGTGGTAAACTATTCTGAATTATATTAAAGGAATATAATGAAAAAAATAATAAAAATTATTATTTAATGAAGTTAAAATATGAAAAAAATTAACTGTTGAAATTAAAAGACAAGAATATAAAATTTTGTGAAGCTGATAAAAAAACAGGCCAAATAGTGATTTTGAATACAGAAGAATATAACCAAAAAATGAAATTGGCAATAGAAGAATTGAAATGTTCTGAGGTGAAAAGGGACCCAACTGATAATCAAGTAAGATATTTGGCTAACATCAGGAACCACAGCACCTTACCTAATGAGATCAAAAATGCGAAACCACCAATGGGTGCGAAGGTCCCAAGAATGTTTGCAAAAATTAAAACACACAAGAATGGTAACCCCATGAGACTTATAGTATCCAAGGGGAAACTCTCCATTGATTAATCTTGAAAAGAATATTTACAGTTCCTTGGCACCAATATTTATGAAAACACAATACAATGTAAAGAATACATATGAATTTATTGAAATTGTGAAAAATGTAAACCAAGATCTAAAAGATTACAGAATGGCTAGTATGGATGTCAATGCACTGTTTCCAAGTACCCCAGTACCAGAAGCTATTGAGATTATTAATAAAAAATTGCAACAGGATCAATCTCTTAATAACACACAACTACAAGAGTTAGAAACAATTTTATTATACATCTATGAAAATAATATCTTTAAATAGGATGAGAAAATATACAAACAAAATTTTGGTGGTCCAATGGGCTCTCCTCTGTCAAACCTGTTTGCAGAAGTAATTATGAACAACATAGATGAACAAATTATCAGTACATTGGATGAACCACCATTAGTTTACTGCAGATATGTAGATGATATCTTCATCATGACCAGAATGAAAATTGATGAGCTGGAATCTTTAACACAACAACTTAGTAATATCTATCACACAATAAAATTGACAGTAGAACATGAAGAAGAAAATATCTTACCTTACTTGGATGTCAAGATCATCAAGCAAAATAACCAACTGCAGTACAAGGTACACAGAAAACAAAATTATGTCCCAGTTCTGAAACCATATAACTCAACACACCCTTACACACAGAAATGTAATAGCATAAAAACATTAATTAAAAGAGCTATCGCACATTCCTCTAAAGAAGAATTTCGTAATGAAGAAATAAATTATATTAAAGAAATCACATACAACTATGGATACCCTCCCCAGAAGATAAATAAATGGATTTATGAAGTACAAGTAAAGATGCAGGATACATATTCACCTAAGAGAAAAAAACAATTACAATATGTCGGAGCAGCACCTTACCTACCAGGAATCTCTACAGAAATAAATAAATTATGCAATAAATATGGAATTCAGATGGGAACCAAAGTAATGACTATTGGAGATATGATAATTAATAAAACTGGAAAATGTAGTATCTTGGAAAAAGCTGGTGTGTATGAAATACTCATAAGTGGAATCCCACCAATGTCATATATTGGAAGTACTAAAAATCAGTTCAAACATCAATTACAACAGCATATTAAAAATTGGCAAAAAAAAAAGAAGCAAAAACAGCACTGATACAGTACTGCCTAGATAGCCAGACATATCCGAAGTTTGAAGATATTTAAATAATAAAAACATGTCGCAATGAAAGACACCTACATATTGCAGAATCTGTATTAATAGAAAAAAATAGATACAGAGTTTGTAATAATAACGATCCAAATATCCTTAATGAGAAACGGAAGGAACTAATAAAAATTGACCAAAAAAAAAAAAAAAAACACAGAAGGGAAAAAAGAAAATAAAGAGTTCACTAGGGTCAATAACAGATGGAGCCACGGTGGAAGTGTTTCGTGGATGACGATGGTGTGGGGCGAGGAAGCTGGGTGTATCACTCACTCTTGCTGCAGTGGCAGAAGAGAAAACATCTAGAACACCTCTTCAGGATGACCCTGTAGAGGGTAAGAAACTGCTTGAGGGAATCTGCGTTGGAATGAATTAGGGTGTGGTGTGGTTGGTTGTTCATGGGGTGTTGAGGAGTCCAAGGAATGAGTCGTGTGTAAATATTTGTTATACGTTTTTAACTTATTCGTTCGGAATTTTGTATGTTTGTAATAGGCAGTTTGTGTTTGTCCATAATATCAAAAGTTTTTTGTGTTCAATAATTGGTTTTTAGCAAAGAAAGAGGTTTTACAAGCTGGTGGGAAGGGAGGGGGATACAATTTTGCAACCTGGACAACAAGGCACTTCAGGGACTTGAGCATTGGTAGAGCATTTGAAAGAACCTGAAGCAGTGGTGGCTCGTGGTAGAAAAAATAGGTGAAGAGCTACAAGAGCAATATGAAAAGATATCTACTGTCTTCAATGAAAGTCAGTTAATGAGAACTTACCTATTTTTTTATATATTAGATCAATTCTTCTTCCTTTTAAACCTGGAAATTTGTCGATTATGTCGTCATAAAATGGCTGTTTCTTCGTGACATCAAGAAAATGTCTTTCCGAATAGAAATATTTGCCAAAGAAGCAAGTTCATCTGGAGAAATAGTGTTTCTTGAGTAAGTTTGTATTCTTTTAAGGCAAGAAAAACTTCTTTCCACTGAAACACTTGCAGATGCAATTGTTAAAATCCGGGAAACCAATTTATAAGCTTCTGTAAAAATGCCTTTATCTTCATGAAGCACTCGAAAAGTTCATGAGTCGATATATTCCTTAATTTTTCATCAGCATATACAAGACTCAGTTCATTTTTAAGACTCTGGTGTTTAGTAAATATTTTTCCGTAAAAATGTTGTAAATTTTCAAAAGCGTGAGAGGGAAAGCATGAATTAAATTGGTCGAATTTGGTTGTGTCAGCAAGACAGGGAAATTAAAGTTTAAGTTTCTCACTGTCTTGAAATATTATACATTTCCATAAGAATGTGGTACAAATTTTCAAAATACAATTGTTTATAATTTTTAAAAATTGTTTCTTGCCGTTTAGATCAGCTTATTTCTGTGATTTTGCAAAGAAAAAATCCCTAGTGGATTGCAAAGAACCCTTGGCAATCCGTCCCGTTACACTGCGATCTCTTCGTAAGGACACAACTCCAGGTGCAGAGCCTTGATGTCTCATGATAAAACACTTCACTTGCCCGGCAGATAGGGGAGGGTGACGTCACAGTTACCATGGCAACTGGAACGAAAACTGCAGACTTCCAAGCATTCACATTTCAGCTCTTCACTTGAACTGTTTTGCATATAAAGACTTGTTTTCCGTATTGAACGCGCATTGTGATGTGATATCTAATCAAAATTTTGGCACTCAATAAAGGCAAATAAAGAATATATTATACGAAACTATTAAATAAAATCTTATTTCAAATAAAATAGGTGAAGAGGCACTTCACCTGAAAAGCCGCCACTGACCTGAAGACCAAATATAGAACACCGCACCGGAAGCCTAAACCAAGCACGACGGCAGAAAGAATGAAACATGTAATGAAATGTTAAAAGAGGTAAGAAACCTTGTAATACTTACAATAGATCTGACCTTGAATCTCTTCTTGAAAAGATTTCCCTAAAATTCCCATCAATGAAGAATCACAGCAAGGCATTGACTTTTTGAATGTCCACCTGCCAAGGCAAGGGAATCATCTCAACAGATCTCTCTACAGAATACCCTCTGCAATAGCAAACATAATCCCATTTTCATCCCACTCCCCAACTGCTCACAACTTTGCAGCCTTTAAAACTTACGTCAATCGTGCCAGGATTGTCTGCAACACTGAATCTTCCTTCAATGAAGAAATTGATAACACAAAGAAAATTGCCAAAGCCCATCAGTTCCCACTTTCTACAATTCAAAAATTCCTCCAAAATTCCCACTTGAAAAATCTGTCTGCTCTCTCACCAATAATAATGGAAAAACCACCATTCATTGGTTCCATCTCTTTCCATGGATCCTTCTTTTATAAGATGTATAAACTTTTCAAAACTATGGGCTACACTCTCATAGTGAAACCAAACCCTTCTGCAATAATGTGCCTGCTTGAAGACAGGGATCCTGTCTCACCCTTGGACACTCCTGGAGTTTATGCTATTCCCATTTCAACTTCCTCTGGTCTCACAGTGTATATTGGAAGCACATACCGAAGCATCAAAACAAGACTTGGTGAACACAAAAAGATGTTTCCAATGGTCTTCCAAAGACAGCTTTATCTGCACTAACCCTTGAAGACACCTCTGCAGTTCCCATTTGGAAAGAAACCAAAAACGTTGCTCCTTTCATCAACAAGGCATCTCTGCGTTTCCAAGAGAGCATTGAAATTTTTTTCACCAAAAACTGCAATTCAGAGACCCCTCACCAAATTCCATTTATTTGGATCTCTCTCTTCTAAAATCTGGCAACATTTCCAACACCCCAAACTTCAAATTGTAGTTCTGGCAACCAGCCCATCCAGTCGATCGCGGGTGATCAAGGTCGTAGGATGACCGAAAGCTACCGCTAAACAAACCTTTTACCGTACGCGACTTTGTGTGCTTCGCTCGTTTTATATGTTTATGTGTTATTTTCGTGTGAAGCCCGAGTTTTAAACCAAATTTCAATGCACGTGGAAGGTTTTTTTGTACGCCGAATTAAGGAGTGCCGAGCCAGGCATGGGCTTAGCGGCCTCCATTTACCTTGACCTAGACGACTGGGTCTGATGTATCCGGGTAAGGTCATCACTCCCAGAAAGAGGCGAACTCCATGGGAACAGGATTCCAGAGACACAAAGGGGGACGGAAAGATAAGGCTATAAAGGGGAGTGGCACAATTGCTCAAGATTACTTCTTGTGTTTTGCCTTCAATGTGGTCGGATGGCGGGTGGTCTAGTGTCACACGAGGACTGGGATTTTTTCTTGACGAATGGTGTGTTCAAACCGGGATTGTCTGTTAGGCCCTTCAAGGATTTAAGTTTTGACTGACGGAATAGTCAGGGTTTTTTTAACAATCGGAGATCGACCGTCATTGGACGGAAAAAGTCAAGTTAAACGTGCCAGAGTCTTCCGGGATATTTCCGAGATAGTAAAGTGTCCGCCATCTGGAAAGCTGTTGTTGCATGGGGATAGCTAATCGAACAGAGTGTTTCACATCTATTAAATTTTGTTACGTTTAACAAAGGACTGGTTATTGGAGTCGCTCGTTGCCTCAGATATCAAGTAATTGCCAACTACACGTGCCAGTATTTCAGCGATTGAGTTCAACTCTACATGAAGCAAAAGAACCTACGTTGGATCCGTATGGCAGATTTGGAATCAGTAAAGCCCAGTGGTGGATTGAACTCAGCGGTGCCCGACAACTTTGGCAATGGAAAAAAGTTTTGGTGAAAATATTGGTGCTTACCTTTTTGTACCATTGGAACACTTTGGGAAAAAGAAACTGAATTTGGCAAATTGGTTGGCGAAAACTTTAAAAAAGCTAGAGCAGCCACTGCAACATGATTTATCAGCAACTTGTTCTTCAATCCAGAAGACTAAAATCCGAATAATTTTTTTGTACAATGTTATCAGTCATTCGTGAAACATGCAGCTTGTTCTTCTATGGCTGCTGGTTGTAAGGAATATTTAATATTGTTTTTCATGTTTTCAATCATCTTTGTACAATTAGAACTTACTGTCTTCCTGCCCACTAATACACCATTTACATCTCTGTTTCCATATGCATTGCTCCCAGTTTCACTAGTTCTTGAGGAAAGCCATAAAAGTATTTATTATCTACTACAGTAAAAGCTAAGTGAGCTCCTGCCACTAGTTCACTTTCACATTTCCTTAACTGATCCAAATCAAGATTTCGTACTTTAACTGATGATCGTTTAAACAGCAAAGTAGATTGTTCACTCCCTCCACGTTTTGATGGAGGTGTGCATGCTTTCTTTTTATTTTTTTTATTTATTTATTTTTTTTTTTTTTTTGCTGCACTATCAACATTTTTCTTTATGATTATACACTTTCCACATTTTGAACAACAAGCAAGGCCTAAAAAAGACAGAATTACTCACTGTTTTTTTAATGAGATGAAACAATTTCCAGCATTCACTCTTCCCCTTTTTGTTTTCAACAAGCACATATTTGTGGGCCTCAACACCTTTTTCAATCTCCTTAATAATAAATTAATCCTCATTAACAAATAAAGCATTAATTCTGACATGGCTGCCTCATGACCAGAGTGCAATCACTGAAATGACAATGGGTTGGACTGTTGCCAGAAGAACACATCACCGATGGACAACCAAAATTTTAGACTGAATTCTGAGGGACAGGAAAAGACCCAGAAGAAGAAGAAGAAGACCCCATGGGAGATGGATGGATGAAATTCGAAAGTTTGCTGGAGGGACATGGAGGAGACAGGCTCAAGACATACAATTGTGGAAGAAATTTGGGGAGACCTTCATCTAGCAGTGGATTGATAATGGTTGATAATGATGATGATGATTACTTAACACTATATTTTTGATAGTATTTACTCTGTTTCTCAATTGTAAGTTATATTTAATACATAATTTATTCATTTCAGCTGAAACTTTTTTAATATTCAATAAAGGAAAAGAACCTATGAATCGAAACTGCTTTTTGAAATTGAGAAATGAATCAAAACTGCTGTTTCAAATTGAGAAATGAATCAAAATTTGTGTTTACTTTCTTTTGTGTCATTACCCCTGAAACATTTCTACATTTATTTTTCATCTCTGAACCCACTTATCAAAATCTCTAGTTGGAAACCCATAAGCTTCAGAAATCTTTTTAATATATTTTAGTTCTTCACCTCTATAAAAATCATTTGATGAATGTGTGAATGCTCTTTTAATTAATGTCTTAACACTATTGTTTTTGTGGGACTTAGAATGGAAAGAATCAAAATGAATCATAACCTGTATAAAAGATGGCTTTCAATACACCCAGTGTTCAAAATAATAACTTTTTTTAATGAACTGAATGTCCAAAAGAGATAATTGTGCCTGACTTTCTAGCTCAACTCTTAGTCCTATGGAAGGACAGATATCATTACATTCTTCAGCTAATTTCTCCAATGCCATTTTATTGAGCTTTGTTAATATAAATATATCACCCACACATCTGCAGTATAAAGGGGTTGGTTCTTCCAATTGTTCAATCACAGCTGTTTCTAAAAAATGCATCAACACTTCAGCAAATAATGCTGAAAGCAGTGATCTCATTAGTCCTCCATAATTCTGTTTGTAAAATGTACTTTCAAACAAAAAATGTTATCATAAATATAATATATCCTTTAATTCCTGTATTTGTAGGCCCATCTAATATTCCTGACTTAGTTAAATTTTCTGAAATAATATCTATTGCTTTTGGGACCGGTGTATTTGGATATAATTGCCCTAACATCGATACTTGCCAAATTATAGTTCTTTAACTCTTGTTTAATTTGTTTTATCTGATCAATGAAAACATAACTATTTTTCAATTATATCAAAGGTGAGTTTTTTTCATACATAACAGAGCCAGAAACCTATAGATATTTCTTTCCAATTTTATCAAAGGTGAGTTTTGTTTAGGGACCAATTTTATCAAAGGTGAGTTTTGTTTAGGGATCTTAATGGTGTATCTTGTTTGTTTTAATTTTTGAGAAAATTTTAAATACTCCTGCCCCAATTGGAAGAAAAGCTTTCCTGATTAGTTATTAGGTAATGTATTATGATTTCCTACTTGAGCTAAAAATTTAATTTGCTTTTCTGTAGGGTCCGTTTTAATAATGGTACAATTTAAATCAGTTATAGCTTTATTAATTTTCTTATTATAACCCTCAGTATTCAAAACAATCTAGCCTGACTTATCAGCTTCACAAAACCTTACATTAGTGTTGTTCCTATATTTGAGCAACTGTTGTTTTTCGTGCTGCATTTTTTTTAACTGGAAGTTGTTTTTCTTATACAAGGCATTATATTCTTTTAAAATTATACGGCATAATTTAAATCTAATTTCATCTTTATCTTCAGCCAGAATATTAATAATAATGTCTTCAAATTTTGGTATAATATCTTCAATTTTGGGCAACATTTGTGGGAAGGCATATTTTTTTCCCATTTGAAGCACTGCTAATTGACTGTAAGTTAACTTCATTGCTGATTGATTTTGAAAAACTGGGAATTATTATACACTGTTGTGCAAAAATTAAGGACGAAGAGGAGAAATTAGCATAACAGCAGAACGAGCAGACAGAACGGACCGAAAGACCACTCAGGAGATAGACCAGGGTCCGATACGATAGGGCATGCGCATATATGCAACATGACGTGGGGGGGGAGTGTCGGAAATGTATAAAGCACACGGACGGTGTACGCTCAGCAATTCGTTGAAAGCTATTGCACAGTGTACATCGGTTTGAACGAAGTCGAGTTGCTGCCACCGTGTGATATGGTCAACAGGCAATCCAGTAGACGACATCTGGATGACTTTACCCGAGGTTGCGTCATTGGGAAGTTAGAAGAAAGTTCAAGTGTGACTAGCGTGGCCAAGGAATTCGGGATCGCTCACAGCATAGTTTCACGAGCTTGGAGAGCATTTCAAATGACAGGAACAGCTGTCCGAGAGTTCAGCAGTGGTCGTCCACGAGCAACCACAGCAGCAGACGAACGCAGAGTTCCCACTCTTTTTCTCCCATAAAAAATAAGCACTTTTTAAGGACTTTTTAAGCACCTATTGAAAAAATTGTAAGGACCTCGGCAATTACACGCGCACTAGCTTTATATACATATAGAAGAAAATGTATGTAAATACATTTTCTTCTATATGTATACACTGAGTGGCCACTTTATTATGACCACCTGACAGTTTTAAGCAAATGAGCTATGGCTGCACGCTGTTGCCACCAGAGGGCGAGGCTAGTATAAAAAGGGAAAGCTTAGTGCTTGCGACAGTAGTAGAAGTGATTTTTGGGTGACGAGATGGGTAAAAAATGTGATTTGACAGACTTTCAACGTGAGATGATTGTAGGAGCTTGGAGCCATGGAACGAGTATCACCGCAACCACCGCATTAGTGAAATGTTCCAGAGCAGCTATTGTTAAAGTGTTTAAAGACTGGACTGTCAGCCAAAAAACTGGGTCTCTACGTGCAACGTGTGGTCGTCATCGACCAGTGACTGCTCGGGCGGAACGGAGAGTGTCTAGACTGGTAACAGACAACAGAAGGGCAACAGTGCAGCAAATTACAGACCATCTTAATCAAGGATCCCCTCGAATTACCTCTGCACACACTGTTCGCCGTACACTGCATCGGATGGGATATGGCAGCCGAAGGCCTGTGGGTGATTCCATGCCAAATCAACCAGTCACTCAACCTGACCATTTCAGATTTCAATGAAACCTTCAGGGATCATTCTCCTTAGTGATATAAATGAGAATATATTTTAAAAAAAAAATTTTATCTCACTGGGTTTTCATGTAATTAATTTTTAAAATTTTTAAACATTGTCGTCTTTTGGCTTGCATAAACTTTTTCAATCTTGAATTTCTCAAGTTCTATAAGGCCTAGAGAGTTGTTTGAATCCTCATTTTAAAGAGAATTTCATAAGTTTTCATTTGATATGCAACTTGACTATGCTTTTTGAAAAAAAAAATTAGTTTAAAAAAAAACATTTAAGATAGTGTTTTTTTTTTTAATTTTGAAAAAAAATATGTTTTTTGTAATATTATAAGCTTTAAATCCTGAAACTTTTAGAGTGAGATCTCAAAGGGATTAGGAGTTCTGGTACCAATGGAATTGTTTTAAATACCAGTTAGGGCTACATTGCTACCTTTAAAATTTTTAAGGTAAAAAATAAAAAAATAAAAAATACATTTGCTATAAGGTAACAATTTACATTGGGGTCTATTACAGATAAGGATTTACTAAGCCCTGCAGCGGCAGCCCTAGTAAAAGAATTCTATCAAAATGATGTGGTTAGTTGTCAAATGCTTGGTAAAAAAGACTTGTTTCAGTCAAAAAATATGGCAAACGTGTACATGTTCAAAAGTATTTAATTCTAAGTACATTAAAAGAATCATATGTACTGTTTAAAGGGCGTTACCCTGATCAGAGAATTGGAATTTCTAAATTTTGTGAGCTTCGTCCCAAGCATTGTGTTCTTCCTGGGTCCAGTGGGACACATTCTGTGTGTGTTTGCACAATACATCAGAATGCCACATTAATGATGGCTCAGTGTAAAATACCTGAATTGACAAATGGTGAACTCCCGATTAAAACAAACAAAGATGTAACAAACAATATAATTTGCAAAATGCCAACATCTAAATGTTACTTCACAAATTGTGTTAATTGCTCAGGAAGTGATGATATGAAGTTTTTGAGCTTAATAGCATTGAAAATGTGAGTTTCAAACAATGGATGCAGATTGATAAAAAGTGTGTCCTGGAAACTATTATAAAACTGACAGAAGAGTTTTGGGATTATTTGTTTCAGATTTTGCCAAAACTTTTAAGATACTCTTTCATTGCTACTCAACAGTCTTCCACTTTGTGACACTTGAAAGAAAATCTACCTCAAAACCAATACATTGTACTTTGTGATTTTGCTGAAAATTATGCATTTCTGCTTCAAGATTTTGCACAAGGCTTTCATTGGAACAATGCTCAAGCAACAATACATCCAAATTTTGAAGATGACAATCCGATTTTTGGCATAAATGTGACAAGGATGGTAAGTCAGACAATATCCGAAAACTCGAAAAAAAAATTATCGTCCTGGAGCGGGACTCGAACCCGCATCTCCCAGAAAACGCCCGGGCATGCTAACCACTGCACCACCCAGAACGACCAAATTTCAAGTTTCCGATCAATTTGAATTTAACCATCACAGGATTCGCTAGTCGAAGCAACCGGCATTCATGTTTAGCGAATCTGGAGGTTCAGAATCTTATCCCGTGTTTGCCCGGAGAAGCAGATAAATCATGAAAGAAATCATGAACAATACATCCGTTTGTTATATACTACGTTGACGAGGAAACCAAAAAGTTGGTGCACCTGAGCTTAGTAGTTCTTTCTGATTGTATGGTGCATGATACAGGTTCTGTTCATTTGTTTCAACACCTCATGATTGACTTTCTTAAACAGAATCTGCCCCATAAACCTGAAAAGCTGAATTACTTTTCAAATGGAGCATCATCACAGTACAAAAACAAATCACTTTCTCAATCTCTGCCATCATGAGAAACATTTTGGCATCAAGGTGGAATGGAACTTATTTGCATCGTCACAAGGAAAAAATGCATGTGATGGGGTCAGAGAAACTGTTAAACAATTAGTGGCATTGGCCAGTCTACGAATGGTCTACAATGATCAAATTGTGACCCCTCACCCACTTTATGATTGGGCTAAAAGGCAATATTGTCAACATCAGTTTTTTGTTATTCCACTACAGACGAATATGAGGCAGAGGAAAAGACCTTGAAGAGTAGGTTTGAAACAGCAACAACAATAAAGGGTACTCAACAATTTCACAGTTACAGTCCTGTGAATGCGACTAGAGTTTCAGTGAAAAGCTACTCATTTTTAGAGGAATCAAGTGTAGAAATAGTTTCAGCTGATGACGATCTGCACATTAATGACATTGTTGGCTTTGTTACATGCCAATACTCAGACAAGTGGTGGTTAGGTTGTGTGTTAGGAATAGAAGAAGATGAAGTAAAAATAAGTTTTTTGGAACCACATGGCCCTTCTCCATCTTTCAAATACCCACAATTTACTGACATACTAGTTATGCACAAAAGTGAGGTTTTAACAAAAGTTGATCCTACAACAGCTACAGGAAGAGTTTATCGACTTACAGACTCAGAAACCAAAAAGGCAAACAAGAACTTATTTGTAAAATTAAAGAACTAAGAGGTCGCTATTTTGGCATAACTACAACTCTGAGTGCTAACTAAAAAAATTTATTAATTTTACCAGGTAAAACTTTTAGCCTGTTGGGACTGTCCTTCCTTTGTTTTATGTTTGACTATGTATTATAGTATGATGTATTACGTAGATTTTAAAATTAAGTGTCTGTTATCATGTAAACACACTAAAATGAGAATTATAATCCATTATTACTTGTACAGTAACTTTAAGTTTTTTGCCATAGCTCCCTAGTCCCACTCTAAAAGTTTCAGGATTTAAAGCTTATAATATTACAAAAAACATTTTTTTTTTTTCAAAATTAAAAAAAAAACTACCTTAATCATTTTTAAATTATTTTTTTGTGAAGTCCATGCCACGTTGCATATCAAATTAAAACTTATGAAATTCTCTTTTAAATGAAGGATCAAACAACTCTCTAGGCCTTATAGAACTTGAGAAATTCAAGATTGAAAACGTTTATGCAAGCCAAAAAATGACGATTTTTCAAAATTTTAAGAATTACACGAAAACCCAATGAGATAAAAAAAATTTAAAAATATATACTCATTAATATCATTAGGGAGAATGATCACTGAAGGTTTCATTGAAATCTGAAACGGTCAGGTTGAATATAGAAATTTTTTGGTTGATTTGGCATGGAATGACCACTGTTCGAACACCTTTGCTGTCTGCAGTTAACAAAAGAAAACATCTCCAGTTCGCACAGGAGCACAAGGATTGGACAGCCAATAATTGGAAACAAATTATGCGGTCTGATGAATCACGTTTTCAGTTGCACCATGCCGATGGCCGAGTGAGAATTTGGCGGAAACAGCACGAAAGCATGTACCCCAAATGCATTGCTACAACCCTTCAAGCTGCTGGAAGCAACGTTATGGTTTGGGGAATGTTTTCCTGGCATGCTTTGGGCCCTTTAATTTGTTTTGATCAACGTCTGACTGGCACATCATATCTAAACATCGTTGCGGACCAAGTGCAATGGTTTATCCCAATGGCGATGGCTACTTTCAACAAGATAATGCGTCCTGCCATAGTGCTCATATTGTACAGAATTGGTTTCAGGAACATGCCGGTGAGTTTACTTTGCTTAGGTGGCCCCCACAATCTCCAGATCTAAACCCCATTGAGAATTTGTGGGATGAAGTTGAACGAGCCATCAGACAGCTGGATCCTCAACCCCGCAATCTCACACACCTGGAAAGTGTTATTCATCAAGCATGATCTCAGATTCCACAAACCACCTATCAACATCTCGTGGAGTCCATGCCACGAAGAATCGACGCAGTATTAAAGGCGAAAGGTGGCACGACGAAGTACTGATGGGGTGGTCATAATAAAGTGGCCACTCAGTGTATAAAGACACCAACTTTTTTTTTCTCTGTGCCTAGGCTCCAAATATTAATCAGGTATAGCATTTCATATGAACTCGCGTGCTCCACGAAAACGACCGATCGAGAGTTTATGGGCAAATGTGGAAAAATTGAAAAAAAAAAAGTCCGAACAAAATTAAAAATAAGCACCTTTAAGCACTCCGAACAAAAACAAAATTAGCACTTTTAAGTACTTTTTGCTCTTTTTGGGAAAATATAAGGACTTTTAAGCACCCCAAAAAATATAAGCACTTTTTAAGGACTTTTAAGGATTTACAAGCACCGTGGGAACCCTGGGCCGGTATATTGTCCTACAGGCGAGAAGAGACAGATGGCATACAGCGGGAGAAATCACAAGGCACATGCAACAGACAACTGGACGTCTGTTATCGCGTTTTACCATGGCCAGGAGGCTGCACAAAGGTGGTCTATTTGCACGACGACCAGTACGGTGTGTGCTATTAATTAACGCCTGCTCATCGGAGACGGCGGTTTCTGTGGTGCCAGGAACACAAGAACTGGACACATCAGCAATGGGGTCGAGTTCTCTTTTCGGATGAGAGCCAATTTAGTCTGACGAGCGATTCTGGACGTATACACATCTGGAGAGAACAGGGAACACGCAATCACACCTCCAACATCATCGAAAGGGACCGGTTTGAAGGTGGCAGAGTTCTTGTTTGGGATGGTATCATGCTTGGTAGCCATACTGACCTCCACATCTTCCAAGGAGGTTCAGTCACTGGTGTCCGCTATTGTACTGAGGTTCTCCTGCCTCACGTGCATCTGTTTAAAGGTGCTGTGGGTCCGGAGTTCCTCTTCATGGATGATAACGCTACACCTCATCATACAGTGGCTGCTGCAGAGCTGTTGGAGAGTGAAGATATTCAACACATGGATTGGCCCGCAAGGTCCCAGGACCTAAATCCAATAGAACACGTGTGGGACCTTCTCGGGAGACGCTTGACAGCACGTCACCAGCCGCCAGCAACGATTCCGCAGCTGCGATTGGCGCTACAAGAGGAATGGGCAGTGATGCCTCAACAGCTCATTGACAACCTCGTCCTCAGCATGGACAGACGTTGTAAATCCTGCAACGCAGTCAGGGGTGATCATATCCCCTACTAAAGACTGAATTTTTCTTAGCAGCCGCCTGTCACATGGACGTTTCTGTCTTCTGTCCAATTGTGCTCGAAGCTACCTTTTCAATAAAGTGCCTTTGTATCCTTTGGATTCCTTGTTTGGATGGATTTGCTCACTTGTCCCATATTCTTACATCTTGGCGATCTTATGGTATGATGAGTCGACGTGGAGCACTTCTGCACGACGTTACATTCGAAAAACCGTCTCGTCCTTAATTTTTGCACGCCAGTGTACTTAGTTCTTGAACTGTAACTTCCTCAAAAAAATTATTTACATTTTTTTTTCCATTATTTTGTTTAGTAATATCTTCACACTTTAGCACAGCTTTCTTAATCTCTGTAAACATTCTATCCAAAATCAAATTCTTCCAAGAATTTTCAAAATTACAATACTTCATATTTTGTATAGTGCCGTAAATTTAAACATTTTGCATGCAAATTTTAAATTACTTTCCTTTTGTTTACAATTTCTGAATTGAATCTTGTATTTTGACATGTCTTAAGGATTTTTTTATCATTTTTATTAAGTGGGCCATTTTTAATTCTGAAGTATTTAGGATTTTAAAGGGTCATTCCATACCAAATCAACCAAAAATTTTCAATATTCAACCTGACCATCTCAGATTTCAATGAAGCCTTCGGGGATCATTCTCCCTAATGATATAAATAAGAATATATATATATATATATATATATATATATATATATATATATATATATATATATATATTTATTTATATCATTGGGTTTTCACATAATTAATTTTTAAAATTTTCAAAAATAGTCGTTTTTTGGCTTGCATAAACTTTTTAAATCTTGAATTTCTCAAGTTCTATATGGCCTAAAGAGTTGTTTGACCCCTAATTTTAAAGAGATTTTCTCAAGTTTTAATTTGATATGCAACTTGAGTATGCTTGGTGAAAATAAAAAAAAATATAAATTTAAATTTTTTTAAGATAGCTTTTTCTAAAAATTTTGAACAAAATATATATGTTTTTTGTAATGTTATAAGCTTTAAATCCTGAAACTTTTAGAGTGGGATCTCAATGGGATTGAGAGCTATAGCAAAAAAATTAAAGTTACTGTACAAGTAATAATGGATTATAATTCTCGTTTTAGTGTGTTTACATGATAACAGACAATGAGTTTTAAAATCTACATAATACATCACACTAATACATAGTCAAACATAAAACAAGCGAAGGATAGTCCCAACAGGCTAAAAGTTTTACCTGGTAAAATTAATAAAAGTTATTTTCAGTTAGCACTCAGTTGTAGTTGCGCCAAAATAGCGACCTCTTAGTTCTTTTATTTAACAAATAATTTCTTGTGTGCCTTTGTGGTTTCTGAGTCTGTAAGTCGATAAACTCTTCCTGTAGCTGTTGTAGGATCAACTTTTGTTAAAACCTCACTTTTATGCACAACTAGTATGTCAGTAAATTGTGGGTCTTTGAAAGATGGAGAAGGGCCATGTGGTTCCAAAAAACTTATTTTTACTTCATCTCCTATTCCTAACACATAACCTAACCACCGCTTGCCTGAATATTGGCATGTAACAAAGTCAACAATGTCATTAATGTCCAGATCCTCATCAGTGTCATCAGTTGAAACTATTTCTACACTTGATTCCTCTGAAAATGAGTAGCTTTTCACTAAAACTCTAGTCTCATTCACAGGACTGTAACTGTGAAATTGTTGAGTACCCTTTATTGTTGTTGTTGCTGCTTTAAACCAACTCTTCAAGGTCTTTTCCTCTGCCTCGTATTCGTCTGTAGTGGAATACAAAAAACTAATGTTGACAATATTGTCTTTAGCCCAATAATAAAGTTGACGAGGGGTCAAAATTTGATCATTGTAGCCCATTCGTAGACTGGCCAATGCCGCTAATCGTTTAACAGTTCTTCGAACACATCACACGCATTTATTTTTTTCCATGTGATGATGCAAAGAAGTTCCATTCCGCCTTGATGCCAAAATCTTTCTCATTATGGCAGAAATTGAGAAAGTTTGATTAGTTTTTGTACTGTGATGATGCTCCATCTGAAAAGTAATTCAGCTTTCAGGTTTATGGGAGAGATTCTGTTAAGGAAGTCAATCATGAGGCGTTGAAACAAATGAACAGCAACTATATCATGCACCATACAATCAGAAAGAATAACTAAGCTCAGGTGCGCCAACTTTTTGGTTTCCTCTTCAATGTAGTATATAACAAACGGGTGTATTGTTGCTTGAGCATTGTTCCAATGAAAGCCTGTTGCAAAATCTTAAAGCACAATACATAATTTTCAGCAAAATCACAAAGTACAATGCATTGGTTTTGAGGTAGATTTTCTTTCAAGTGTCGCAAATAGGAAGACTGTTGAATAGCAATCAAAGAGTGTCTTAAAAGTTATGGCAAACTCTGAAACAAATAATCCAAAAACTCGTCGGTTTTATAATAGTTTCCAGGACACACTTGTTATCAATCTGCATCCATTGTTTGAAACTAATTTTTTCAATGCTATTAAGCTCAAAAGCTTCTTCAAACCGCCTTCAAATCATCACTTCCTGGGCAATTAACACAATTTGTGAAATAACATTTAGAGGTTGGCATTTTGCAAATTACATTGCTTGTTAAATCTTTGTATGTTTTAATCGGGAGTTCACCATTTGTCAATTCAGGTATTTTACACTGAGCCATCATTAATTTGGCATTCTGATGTATTGTGCAAACGCACACAGAATGTGTCCTACTGGACCCAGAAAGAACACAATGCTTGGGACGAAGCTCACAAAATTTAAAAATTCCAATTCTCTGACCAGGGTAACGCCCTTTAAACAGTACATATGATTCTTTTAATGTACTTAGAATTAAATACTTTTGAACATGTACATGTTTGCCATCTTTTTTGACTGAAACAGTCTTTTTTTTTACCAGGCAAAATTTGACTAACCTCATCATTTTGATAGAATTCTTTGACTAGGGCTACCATTGCAGGGTCCAATGTTCTTCCAGGCTTTGGGTCAGGAGATGACATTATACCTTTTTCATTTAACACTGTTTTTGCCTTTCTAGCAGTAAAATTAGACACTCCAAAATTCAGTTTCAATTTTTTTTTAGAGTCCAGCTTTTGGGAAGTGTAGCTAGAACCTGCATTCTAACACTTTTTGTCTGTAGTAGCATTGAACTTTTCTTTCAATTGATTAATAATTTCATTGTCATAATTTTTTGCAGCGTCAGATTAGTGGTACCTGGATTTAAATTAAGTACTTTCGTTCGAAAAGCTCCCGTCACTGTTTTAATCTTTGCTTCTGGGTATTTTTTTTTCAATCAAACATTTTCTTTTAATAGGTGTTTCTCCGATAGCAGTCAAGACTTTTGTTCAAAGCTTTAATTGCCTCTTTTTTCTCTGGAATTGACAATGTATTTTGAACTGGTACTTCAGGAAAATTCAAATGGTCTTGTGATTCAGAGATGGCTGAATGCAAGCCTTCTTGCTCAGTTAAAATCTCTGGAAGCTTTACGACACCCATCACATATCTTGTCACCTTCATGTAAATTGGCATTATGTCTCAAAATAATTTCATTTACAGATCTCAACTGCTTCTTATAATAATTATGACCAGGTTTCTTAAATGGGTTACAATATACCAAAAAATTATTTGATGTACTGGGTTCACCCATATTGTCACAGCGTCCTAATAATAGAGTTAAAATTATAAGTATAATAGAGTAGAGTTAAAATTATAAATGATAGTACATGTCAAATTGTCTGAAACAATAAAAAAATATCTTATATAATAATAGGCCTTTAAGACTAAATAGAACTTACTGTACTTTTGAACTGGAGAGAGGCCTAGTTGTTCCAAACAAAGATGTCAAAAATGGTTAAACTTATTACTTAACAAACACATAACACTTATTTCACTTCCACTGAAAAAAACTATTAACTTATAAAAAATCATATTTTTATGTGAAACACTTTAAGTAACACTGCCAACAACTAACTGTTCACTCACTGAGATCTTAGAGGAAACGAAGCAAAAGTTGAGCTAGAGTGGGCATGAGTCAAACTTCTGCAAGAACATGAATCAGACAAGTCTGTACAGGCTTGTGCCAGAACACCTGTGATTAGCAGACTATTTACTTCCATGCTATCCCTAATTTGTCTGCCTGCAGGTTTAGTAAATCATTATCTGTAACAGACCCTAATGAATGTAAATTGGTTACCTTTTAGCCAATGTGTTTTATTTTTATTTACTTTTTTTTACCTTACAAAAGTTAAAGGTAGCAATGTAGCCCTAACTAATATTTAAAACAATACCATTGGTACCATAACTCTTGATCCCATTGAGATCCCACTCTAAAAGTTTCAGGATTTAAAGCTTATAATATTTCAAAAAACATTTTTTTTCAAAATGTTTAAAAAACACTGTATTAATTTTTTTTTAAACTAATTTTTTTTTTCACCAAGCATAGTCAAGTTGCATATCAAATTAAAACTTATGAAAATCTCTTTAAAATGAGGAGTCAAACAACTCTCTAGGCCTCATAGAACTTGAGAAATTCAAGATTAAAAACGTTTATGCAAGCCAAAAAAAAACCGACGATTTTCCAAAATTTTAAAAATTACATGAAAACGCAATGAGATAAGAAAATTTAAAATATATTCTCACTTATATCGCTAAGGAGAATGATCCCTGAAGGTTTCATTGAAATCTGAAATGGTCAGGTTGAGTGACTGGTTGATTTGGCATGGAATCACCCTAAACTGGTATTTGCAAGTAACTAGAAACTGCCTGAATTTCACATTTCCACTAGTTTAATTCTACTCTTTTCATAACCCTTATCTTTTGAAACTTGCGCCTCTCGAAGAGATCTCAGTATAGCATATTCAATTCCAGTTCAAAATTCATATTCAAAAGATGAGGGATTATAAAATAAAGCTTGGAATACTAGAACGTTACATAGTCAGATTTTTGGGAGTTTACAGGAAATACTTTGGAGAATATGTGGTAGGATCCAAAAAAGTTCAGGGACTTGGCGTAAAGTTCTTTACCTTGAATACTTTAAAACACTGTTGCACAACCAGCTTCAAAATAATCCCCTTGGATGACGATGCACTTTTGCCAGCGCTCGTAAAGCTTCTGGAAGCATTGCTGAAAGCCATGTTTTGCAAACCCTCGTAATGCCTCCTGTGTTGCTGTTTTTACCTCATCTCTTGACACAAAACAACATCCCTGCAGATTTTGTTTCATCAGTGGAAAGAGGTAAAACTCGCAGGGGTTTAAGTCAGGTGAATAGGCAGGTTGTGGAAGCACATTACTACGATTTCTGGTGAGAAACTCCATGACCAGTAGGGACCAATGTGCAGGCGCGTTGTCATGGAGAAGTTACCATTGTCCACTTCGATCGGCCGTTTGTCAGAGGCCGGTTGAGTGAGTACTGTGCTATTGATTGCGAATCAAATCGACTGCTGTTCCAAAAGACTCTGCTAGCAGAGCGAGGGGAGTTGTTTTCTCCCCTCAAAAACTTGATTTTTCTTCTCTTTCGTTTTCAAAACGAAGGGAAGAAAAAAATTTTTTTCATTAATTTGAAAAAAGTGTTTCGGTGCAGTCAGTTCGGACTTAGAAAAACTGTCCTTGTAAGGGCAAAGTCCGGGCTGCGGTCATAGCAAGGTGCGCAACTCTGACATACGAGCGGGTACGTCGTCGTCGTGCCGATCCCCCTGATCTACGGATCAGGCCAAATCCCGCACTCAACCGGGGTCAAGTGCAGGTTACAGCGGAAAGAACCCTAGAGTACCGCTGAGCACTTGACTGTCGAACGTTTTAAGTCTAACCGACCAGGGACACAGGTCCCAGGGCTTGCACTCGGCTAGCAACCCGAGTAGAGAGATGGCAGAGGACGCAGGGGCTCAAACCCCGGTCCAAGTGAGCCCGTTGAGGCAGACTGCGACTTAGGAATTCCGTCGGAATTCGCAAGCGCAGTCAACTCCTTCTTCCAAGAGTTGGAGAGGATTCTAGAGAATCCTTCAAACAAGGTTCTGGTTAACACCAGAACCAAGATAAGGAAAGTAGCGAACTCGCTACAAGCAGCTTGCACCAAGCAAGTGATAGAGATGAGTCTCATCCAAGGGAGACTCCAGGAAAGAAGTGAGCACGCTAGCGCGGCTCCAAAGACATATGCCGAAGCGGCTCGAGCGAAGCCAGGCAAGGGGAATACGGCCCCTAAGCAAAAAACGTGTAAGAAGGAGGTAGCCAAGAAGGTGGCACCCAAGAGGGTCGAGAAGAGGCACGTGCTTCTCGTTTACCCCGCAACAGACAAGGGTTCTCCCTCGTCGGAAGACGTAAAGGCGGCTCTGCAAACTCAGATTTGCCCCGCCAAACTCCAGATTGGGGTTAAGGGAGTTAGAAAGGTCAATGGGGGAGGAGTAATGGTGGAATGCTCCTCCGCCAAAGATATAGAGAAACTGGATTCGGAGCTAAAGAGCAATGCAGTGACGAAGGAGAACCTTCGGTCCAGATTGCCAGCTAAGAGGAATCCAAGGTTTATCGTCTACGGGATAGACGGAAACCTGTCATGGGAAGAGGTCGAGCAATGTCTCGCGGAACAGAACCCAGAGTTGGAGGAGAGCAGCCTCCAGCTCAAGTTCTCGTTGAAGGTGAAGGGTGGGAAACGCCACTGGGTAGCAGAGGCGGACCCACTGACCTTCAAAAAAGTAATGAAGCGAGGCAAGCTCGGAGTGGGATGGACCGTCCACTCAGTAAGGGAATATCTGAGGGAGGTCCGTTGCTACAGGTGTAACGGGTTCGGGCACTTTAGGTCAAGGTGCACCGAAGAGCAGGATAGATGTGCCCGGTGTGGGGAAACCGGGCACAAGCTGCGCCAAGAGTGCAGCAATAGCCCGGTCTGCACTAACTGCTTGGCAAACAACAAGAGATTCAGGCGTCGAGTGGATGTAGGCCACTCGAGCCTAGACAAGGAATGCCCAAGCCTTGTCAGAGAACTGGCTCTGCTAAAGAACGCACTCATTATGGATAATAAACCAAAGAGAGGCGTTAAGGTGCTTCAAATCAATCTGCACCACGCACGGGCAGCAACAACACAGGCCCTGGTGACAGCCACTGAGCAAAAAGCTCATATTCTGCTATTGCAGGAACCATTCGAACAGGGGGGAAGAGTGGTGGGCTTCCCTAACTCCTATCGGATCTACCACCCTAGGGTGGCAAAGCCCAGGGTGGCCACGGTCGTGAAAGACCCGTCCCTAGCGGTTCTCGAGATAAAATGCTCCGAGAACGTGGTCGCCCTCGGCGTGGAATGTGGTGATGCGAAATTTTTAATGGTGAACGTATACAGTTCTCCGGCAGGCAATTTGAGAGAAACGCTGAATGAGCTAATGGCTCTATTAGGGAATTCCCCAGTCATGAGATAATAATAGCAGGCGACTTCAACGCGAAGAGTCCTCTCTGGGGCAATCAGAACGAGGACGAACGCGGCCAGCTACTAGTGGACTTTGCCAACGCGGCAGACCTGAGTTTCTTGAACGATCCAGAGAGCACCCCGACCTTCCAAGGGGCGAGGGGCTCCTCTTGGATCGACGTGACTCTCGTCAGAGTCTCAAAGCGCAGCCTTGTCCAGGATTGGCAAGTACTGGACGACGAGAGCTGCAGTGACCACCTAGCGCTATCTTTCGTTTTGGGATCGGAAAAGCCCATCCGACCCAAGCGCAAAAGATTCTTAATGAAGAATCTAGACTGGTGGGCTTTTA
Organism: Macrothele yani; assembly: GCA_039090855.1. Taxonomy (NCBI): domain Eukaryota; kingdom Metazoa; phylum Arthropoda; class Arachnida; order Araneae; family Macrothelidae; genus Macrothele; species Macrothele yani. The sequence goes on from CM076990.1 coordinate 49,100,193, forward strand.
AAGCCAAGCTAACTACCTTGTTGGGAGGTAGGAGGGAAGAAGAGGCCGCAGAAGTGTCGGACCTCAACTCCCTCTTTGAAGAACTAACCAGTCAAATAACAACGCTATGCGAGAGTAGTAGGGGAAATAAAAAGGGGAGCCAAGGACCCCCACCCCTGGTGGTCGGAGAAACTAAAAGCTCTAAGGCGAGAGCTAGGCGGAGTAGGAAAGCTCTGCAAAGAGCAAAAGCTACTCCGCAAGACAGGGAGTGCACAGAAGTGCATAAAAGGCTCGTTCAGCATACAGGAGAGAACTGAATCTCTCGAAAATCTCCTACTGGAGAAAACTGTGTGAGTTTCAAACTCCGGCTGACCCTTTCGGGATCCCCTATAAGATCTCGAGGGGATCCATAACCGAACCGCTAAAACTAGCAGCGGTAGAAAGGGCAGACGGTAGCCTATCAAAGACTCTTGATAGTACCGTAGAAAGTCTCTTGGATTACCACTTCCAAGGAGACGAGGGAGAAGGGGACTCCCTCAACAAAAAGAAATAAGGGAAGAAAGTCGGAACCCGCCGGACACTGGTGAGGACCCCCCCTTCACGAGAGACGAAGTGGAGAATGCCCTCTCCAGTCTAAATACGGGCAAAGCACCAGGCAAGGATGGGTTCGACCTCAGCATAGTCAGAGAAATCTACTATGCAAATCCCGGGTATTTTGTGGCGCTCCTAAACGAATGCCTCGGGAGGGGAATCTTCCCAGACTTGTGGAAAACAGCGGTGCTAGTTCTTTTCAACAAGACCGGAAAGAACAAAATGACCCCGCAGCCTATAGGCCCATCTGCCTCCTCTCGGCGTGGAGCAAGGTGCTGGACAAGCTCATAACGAACAGAGCGCTTGGCTTCCTCATGGAGCAGGGAAAGCTAAACAGGAACCAATTTGGTTTCCTTCCGGGGCGTTGCGCAACGCAGGCAATTCGCAGCCTCCGAGAGAGGGCAGAGAGGAACAAAGCGGAGGGGCTCCATACCTGCTTCATCTCACTAGACGTGAGGGGGGCATTCAACAGTGTCTGGTGGCCAATGGTTTTAACCAGACTTAAAGAACTTGGCTGTCCAAGGAACCTGTTCAAACTGATCAGCAGCTACCTGTCTGATAGAAGAGTCGAGTTCGAAGCGGGAATGGGCAATCCTCGCGTTCGTACCATAGAGGGTGTCCGCAAGGATCCAACTCCGGGCCGCTCTGGTGGAATATAGTTGCTGATTCAGCACTGAACCTAGACCTGGGGCCCGCAGTGGAGATTCAAGCCTATGCGGACGATTTCGTTCTCGTGGTCTCCGCCTCAGGGAGACACGTGATCGAAAGAGAAGCACATAGGGCCTTGGATGTGCTAGAAAATTGGAGCAGAGAAAGCAAACTGTGCTTCGCTCCTGAGAAGACCACTCTGCTAGCAATAGCTAAGAGAGGAGTAATGAAAACACCACCCCAGTGCAGATTCCAAGGGTGCACTATCAAGGCGGTGCGTGAAATGAAATACTTGGGTGTGGTCCTGGATCAGAGTCTATCAGGGCTGCCACACCTGAGGCACCTTAGAACAAGGTGCACGATGATTCTCAATAGATTGAATGGCATGAGGTTAACGGGCAAAATCAAGAAGGCCATCTATCAGAGAGGAATTGAAAGAATTCTGACGTATGCAAGTGGGGCATGGTGGAACCCCACAGTCAGAATGAAGAAGGGGATAAACCAAATCCAAAGGTTGGCCCTACTGGGGATAACCGGTTGTTTTCGCACAACGTCAACCCTAGCACTCCAAGTGCTGGCGGGGGTGCGAGCCGGCAGACCTAGTAGTGGAAAGGGGAGGCAGCAATGCACTGCCTAAGGTCAGGCGAGGACGCCTACCTTCTCGGTGCGCCGCATCGAGCCTCCGACATGGAGATGGAAAGTGTGGACTGGCAGATCCACCCTGCCGAGGAAATTTGCCCACCGTGGGACAAGGAGAAACCCACGGGAGTTGGGCATGAGCTGTTCACGGACGGCTCAAAGTTGAAGGGACAAGTGGGGGCAGGCTTCTGTGCGTTCTCGGACGGGAACGAAGCCACTGCAGGAAGCGTGAAATTATCGCAGAACGCTTCGGTCTTTCAGGCTGAACTTCTGGCGATAGAGATGGCACTCACCTGGGCACTCCCCAGGCGTAGTGACGAAAGAATAAAACTCTACTCGGACAGTGAGGCAGCACTGCAGGCTCTGAGTAGATTCAGGGGGAAGAAACCCCATCGTCCAGAGGATCAAAACCCTCTTGAGGGCAGAGGGAGATGGGGCAGTTAGTTTCCACTGGGTACGAAGCCATGTCGGAACCCTAGGAAACGAAAGGGCAGATCAGCTGGCGAAGGCAGCCACGCTGAAAGAGACGGTCGACGTGCAATGCAGAACGCCGCGAAGGTGCATTCGCGCAGCACTAGCACGTCGGACCATGACCGAATGGCAGGTCAGATGGGACACGGGAGAGACAGGGCGGAAGACACACAGAGTGTTTCCGAAAGTCTCGACCAAACGAGCACAGACAAATAAGTTCCTGAATCAAGTACTCAGTGGCCATGGCATCAGCCCTGAATACCTAGGCAGATTTGCCATCAGGAACTGCACTTGTCCCTGTGGAAAGAGAACGGCAAGCATAGAACACTGCGTACTTGAATGCAGTGGCTTCGCCGAATGGAGAAACACACTGATCCCAGGTGTGCAAAGAACGCGAAGATTGGATCTGCTCATCCAATCTTCCGTTAACAGGAGGGGATAATAGCCTTGGTTGAAAGGCTAACCCTCCAGCAACATACCATCTTCCCCAATCAAACGGGGACCGAAACGCAGGAGGTGAACGTGCACACCGAAAGCGAATCGGAAGATGAATGAGGGTAGAAGTCTGTGGGAAAGCAGACGAAGAAACCACCAATGTAAATATTCTGTAAATAAATTTTGCTATCTCTTGATGTTGTAAGTCCTAAGCATGAGGACAGTGTATACATGTGTGTAGGTGTTTGAAAAAGAAAATAAAGGGAAATTATTCCCCAAAAAAAGTTCGAGGGCAAGGAATCTTCCAGTCAGCGAAAAAGTAAAGAAACGACCTATCCCGCCAGACAGAGCGGGAACCCAGACAAGGTATTCTAGGTCGCCTGCCAGCACGTCACCACGGGCTGGTCTCTGGGCCATTGGGGTGGCCAGGGTCCGAACCGCGTCTCAAGGCAGGATAATTGTCGCAACATTTCAAAAATAACATCCAAGGTGCTCAACAAGTCCCCGTGGAGCCAAGACAGATTGGCGGAACGGGACAATGAAATCAGTATATATTGTCCACTTCACCTCATCTCCGGTCGCTTACAACGGATTGGCTCGGTCGCAAGTGACGTAAAATGTACAGATAATAATGTTCTTTGTTAACTGTTGTACCCTCAGGAATAAATTCTGAATGGACAATGCCATGAGAATCAAAGAACACCTCCAGCTCGACTTTACTTTGCTGCAATCCTGCCTGAATTTCTTTGTTTGAGGTGAAGATGGTTATTTCCATGTTGAAGAAGCACGCTTTGGCTGAATATCAAACAAGTAGCACCACATTTCATCACCTGTGATGATGTTATCAAAAAAAACCATAGGATCACTATCGGCTTTCTCGATTAATTTGCCCGATATCCGCTAGAGCTGAGTTCGGGCTCAATTTTCGGAGCCCGAGCCCGAATTTTATATTGCAAGATAGAGCCTGGGCACAAAAACTGTCTAACCTGTTCAACCATAATTTAAAAAAACATCTTCTTTTCCACACTTCCACTCTCTCCTGCAATTAACCAGTATATTTCTCAAATGGGGCATGGGGAAAGAACCTCTATCTATTTAATTTTACAGAGTAACTGCATGATTTTCTTTGACCGTTCGTTTCCACCTGAAGTGCTTCGAGCGGCCGGGCATCCAAAATGATCGGGAGATGCTGCAATTGAATGTTGCTCAAATAATGCTAATACAGGGTGATTCAAAAGTTCCCCAACTCTATATTTTAAAACGTATTTGTTGTAAAACCATAAAAGATATCCAAGTATGCTGCTTGTGGCTGTTGTGTGTGACCTTGGGGAACGACCTGTGCCATGTGATAGCAACACATGACACTATGCTTACGCGGGTGCTGGCAAGCAGTAATGCTCAGTCCAAGTCTTACGCAAGAACAGAGTCGCTTTGTTAGAAGTTTATTTTGCGGAAAAATATTACCAACGTTGCATCCAGCTCTTTCAAAGGAAGTTTCCTGATGCTCCTATACCAGGGGAAACAACTGTGTATGACCTTGTGAACCGGTTTCACGAGACAAGCAGTGTTCAGGATGAACCTAAAAGTGGCCATCCGTCCTTGGTGACGACCACATTTCTGAAGAAAATTCACATTTTCCTGCAACGCTTTTCCCAGAAGTCACTTCGGCGGCTGTCTCAAGAGTTAGGGGTGTCATATTCAGCCTGCCAGAGGGCTACTAAATGTCTAAAATTACGGCCGTACTGAATTTGAGTCGTGCAAGAGCTACTACGTCCTTTGGACTCCAAAAAGCGCATTGCTTACTGCCAATGGTTTAAGAGTTTCACGCGCAATAGTGCGACTAACCAGCTTAACAACACTTTTTTCAGTGACGAGGCATGGTTTCATTTGAATGGATATGTCAATAGCCAAAACACTTGCATGTGGGCTGCGGAGAATTCACGCAAATTGCATGAGGTTGGACTTCACTGTCAGAAAGTTGGAGTGTGGTGCGCCATGTCTAGACAGCAAATTGTAGGGCCATTTTTTTCAACACAACTGTAAATTTCGCTGTGTATGCAGACATCATCCATCAATTTGTAGCGATGCTGGAAGAACACGAATGTTACTGTTAGTTTCAACAAGATGGAGCAACGTGCCACACATCAAAAGACACAATGGTGATGCACCACGAGGTCTTCTACACGATCGATTAATCTCGAAAAAACTTTCGCCGCCTCTCTCACCAGACTTTTATTTGTGGGGCTATCTGAAAGACACAGATTACTACAAAAACCCTAAGACGGCACAGGACCCGCAGAACAACAACATTATAGCCGTGGGGGACATACCAGCCAACACACTGAAAAGAATGTCCACCAACATGTGTCGTTTGGTGACTTTGTGTCTTCAACAGAAAGGTGGGCAATTCCAGCATCTACTGTAAAGTGGTTTTCATTACCTGTAAGTATGAGTGTCAATATAGCAGTATGTAAAAATAGTTATACATCACTACATTCATAGTAGAAATATTTGAATTCAGAGTTCGGGGACTTTTTAATCACCCTGTATTATAGCGCCATAATGTGTTGCAATATGTATGTTGCTAAATAGAATTAGCAGGGAGCTACTGCGTGGAAATAGTGGGTAAATTATCTTTGGCAAGCTATCAACTATCCAATATCTATAGTTCTTGAAAAAGCTTTTTCTTCTCTGCAGAAACATACTAATGCGTGGCTTATGGCATTTTCTACCAAGCCTTGAATAAATAGCCATCTCGAATGCCTGCTCCCCAACCAGAACCAGTCCCCGAAGAATTCCCTTTACCAACTATAAAGTGTCTCATTTGCTAAATCATGTAAAATCACATTTATATATAAAAAAAATTATTTTGCTCTCCCTCTCTCTAAGAGCCCGAGACAGATTCGGGCCTGGGCTCTGCCCATCTGAGCTCTGATATCCGCATCTGTTCATCTTTTTTTTCGTAGGTCAAAAGGCGAGGGACAATGTGCTGACACATGCTGCGCATGTTAAGATCCTCCGTCAAAAAGTGCTGGCACGTGGTTTCCGATAAGTTAGTGGTGTTAGCAATTTCCTCAATGGTTCAGCAACGATCCTGATGAAGACCCTGTGCTACCATCGTAATGTTTTCCTCACTAAGTGCGGACACAGGTAGACCACAGCACTCATTATCTGCGATGGATTCTCGGCCCTCTTTGAAACGCCGATACCACTCGTACATACATCTTCAATCTCACCAACATAGAGTGACTGTACACCTTCAAAAGCATTTCTAAGGTCTCTGCAGCTGTTTTACCTAAACGCTGACAAAATTTAATGTTACAGCGTTGCTCTTCAAAAGCCATATTTCTCACATCGCAGAAGACCGACGACTAACCACAGTGCAGGAAACGTCTGCGTGCGCATTCCAATCAGTTTCCATGGGCCAAACCATTCTGACTACGGAAGAGAAGGATGCCAGAATGCATTATAGACGCCGTAACTTTAACTAGATACTGCTGGCATTGCCACAGGTAGATGCTGTGCCCGAACTTTTGGATCCTACTCCGTATGATTATTATAAAAGCCTTTTCAGCATTGTTTTGAATACTGTGCAACATTTCAGGCAAATAAAATGAGTGCAGAATGATTTCAAATTCAAATAAAAGCTATTTCACATTTTGGCATAATCAAGTTTTTGACAAATAAAAGAAATCTGAAAGATGTTTACTTAGGACAAGTACCCAGCACAATATTTAACAATGAATAGATGAGCTGCCCAAGTTTAGTGTAAGTTGACAGAAATTAAATCACACAACTGCAAATTAGGCAATGTAATTCTGTCATCAGAAACTTGTGAAAGTTAAGACTGAAGTAACTATCCACTTATCGGCATAAGGAATCAAAAATATATTTTGCTAAGCTTTCACTCATCAACGGATGGCTTGTTCAAGGCTTATCGCATAAAACAAACTGGAATACTAGAACATTACAATATAAATAAGAGTATGGTTACACGAGAAACAAAGAATGATCAAACATGCAGCGTGTTCTAAATTTGAAGTCATGAGATGCATTAGTTAGGCATGTGGTCATTTGGAGGGGCTAAATTACTTATGCATTGGCTCAAAATTTTTAGCAACTCCAGAGATAGTCATTATAAGTCTTGCAGCTGGTGATAATTTCCAAACTTTCTCAGAATGCTGTTGTTTTTGGGTTCGAGGAGGGGGCTAGTTTAAGCATTATTATCATAAGGAATTATAAATTGCAGACTACTGTACAACCGATTCATAAGACACTAGACTACAGCTTCTTCAAGAGTCTTTCCTTTTTTTCCTCTTCTTTCATCAGTGGCTTTTTTTTTTTTTTTTTTTTTTTTTTTGCCTTAGCAAGCCCGCTAACGACAGCGTCTCCCTGGAGTTGCCAAAAATTTTAATCCAATGCGTAAATGATTTTTCTTCTCCAAATTCACCATGTGCCAAACTAACACATCTCATGACTTCTAATTTAGAACATTCTGCATATTTAATCATTCTTCATGTGTCTCGTATAACCATATTCATATTTAAATTGTAGCATTTTAGTATTTCAGTTTGCTTTATATGCTATCAGCCTTGAAAAAGCCATCGATCAATAAGCGAGAGCTTGGAAAAATTTATTTTTGATTCCTTACTATTCCTTGTATTGTTTATTTCTTAATTCCAGATAATTGCTTCAGTCTTACTGTGTATACTTCAGGGTTCATTCTAAGCGTTTTTCGTGGGGCGGCGCACCCTGCCCACCTTCAGGTTTGAAAAATTCCGTCCTGCCCACCCTCACGCTAAAATTATGCACCCTACTGCCTTTTAAATTTAAAAAATCCCATCCTGACCGCCCTAAAATGGAAACTGCAAAATGCACGCAGAGACCTGCCCTAATCAATCCTACACTGCTGTGAAACCAAAATAGCGCACCGATTCTATATTAATCTCTCGTCAACGTCTAGAAAGTCGTAATGACCCCCATTGGTTAAGATTCCTAGAAGACGGGAACCGATAAGATACAATCACTTATTGTTTGTTTCTCTATGCCAGTAGGGAAGGAAGCGTGAGATTTAAGACAAAAGGACCTGCCCTCTGAACCACTGGTGGAGAAACGAGTTTGTACAAATTACTTACAAAAGTGGTGACCAGTATTTGCTCTCTCTACTCTCCCCCCCCCCCCTACTCTGTCTCTACATGCACTCCTAAGCGCTCCCAGCCTTCATGTTCCTCTTCCCAGCCTGCCTACAGGAAATCTGTACGATCCTAAATACCTCTCAAAGTTAGCCATCAGTATTCTAATTATAACCATCAGTCAACACGGCGGGTGCCGTAGATTACTTTAACCCTTGCAGATTGCTTTCACAAAGTTTCAAAAGTTTATATTATTTATTTCATTAACTATTTACTCAATTCAATCCCAGGAACAGACAGCGCAACACGGCTACGCCCGTCGCAGTTTTTTGAAAAGGCGTGCAGACTGCTTTTTCTGACAATTTCTTTCATTGTTTTGAGCATTCCTTTCAATTTTAGAGCAAAGGAAGGGAAATTTTTTGGTGACTTTAACGTTGGATCCCGCTTCCAGCTATGTAAAGTTACGTCGATAGATCAAGTAACAATTGAATTTTGAAGATGTGAATCCATTTTTTGTTGTGAATATGACATGGAGAGTAAGTCAGATAACATCCGAAAACTTGAAAATTTCGTCGTCCTGGAGCGGGAATCGAACCCACTCCCAGATAGCGCCTGAGTATGTTAGCCACTACACCACCCAGAACGATGATAAAGTAACACTTGTTCAGAACTTTTTATTTTATTTTATTTTAATTTTCTTCTTCTTCTTCCTTGTTTTACAAACAGGTAACTTAACAAGAATATTGCTTTCTTTCAATAATGAAGCTATTTGCCATAAAATCGGAGCTTCTAAAATATTGATTGAAAAAATTCTTTCGTGGACTGATGCCACTCACATTGATAAATCTTTTCGGAATATTTTCTTTTTAAAATATTCCACAGTTTCTCCGCCAGGGGGCGCAGACATACATCTTATTTTTGTCAATATCTCTACTGCTAGGAGTCCGATTTGAAAAATTCCTTCTTTGTTGGATAGTGTTTTTCGTGTACATGTTTTTCATATAATTTCAAAATTTTCAAGTAATTCATAGACTTTCCCGCTAGGGGGTAGCAGTAAATTGCGCTTCCCCTATATCTCTGTTTCTAAATCTCCGATTTGAAAAATTCTTTCTGCATCGGATACAGCTCCTGATGGTAAATCGTTTGCACATAATTTCTAATTTTTGTAAAAAATAGTTTGGCCACCAGGGAGCGTAAATCTTAATTTCAGCTTCTGATGTATTTGCAGCAAAATATGAGCTTCTAAATTCTCGATTGAAAAAAACGTCATTTGTTGACCGATGCTACTCGTGTCGACAAACCTTTTAGAAACATTTTCTTCTTAAAATAGTGCATGGTTTCTACGCCAGGGGGCATAGATGCATACCTTATTTTTGTCAATATCTCTACTTCTAGGAGTCCGATTTGAAAAATTCCTTCTTTGTTGGATAGTGTTTCTACTGTGACATGTGGTTCATATAATTTCAAAATTTTCAAGTAATTCATAGACTTTACGCAAGGGGCATACATGTAAATTATGTTTTCCCTTATATATCTCTGCTCCTAAATCTCCGATTTGAAAAATTCTTTCTGCACCACATACAGCTCCTGATGGAAAATCATTTGCACATATTTTTTGTAAAAAATGGTTTGGCCACCAGGTGGCATAAGTTTTAATTTCCACTTCTGATGTATTTGCAGCAAAATATGACCTTATAAAATCTCGATGGAAAAAAAGTCGTTTGCTGACCAATACTACTCATGTTGACAAACCTTTTAGGAAAATTTTTGTTTTGAAATAATGCATGATTTCTATGCCAGGGGGCGTAGATGGATATCTTATTTTTGTCAATATCTCTACTTCTAAGAGTCCGATTTGAAAAATTCCTTCTTTGTTGGATAGTGTTTCCGATGCGAAATGTTTTTCCTATAAATTCAAAATTTGCAAGGAAAAAGCAGACTTTCCGCTAGGGGGCACAAAGGCAAATTGCGTTTTCTGCATTATTTCTCCTTCTAAAGCTCCAATTTGAAAAATTCTTCCTGTATCGCATACAAGACCTTGTGGAAAATATTTTTCACATAATTTCTAATGTTTGGTAAAGAATGGTTTGGCCACCACGGGTCATAAGTGTTAATTTCTGCTTCTGAAGTATTTGTAGCAAAATCTGGGCTCCTGAAAACTCGACGATTTTTTTTTTTTTTCTTGGACCGATACCGCTTATATGGATAAACCTTTTGAGAATACTTTTTTCCTAAAATAATACATGGTTTTCCCACCAGGGGACGTAAAGTCACACCTTATTTTTGTCCATTATCTCTGTTTCTAAGAGTTCGTAAGCTCACGATTCCGTTTACAGCAATATCTGAGGGATTAAAAACCCGATTAAAAATCTTCTTTCTTTCGTCAGATCTATTGTTTTCCATACCGGTTCCATTGACTTTGAATAGCTTTGATAAATTTAATTTGCCTCAGAACGGATTCAAAAGATGTGCTTATTACACCCGAAAATTCGGTGTCATCTTTCTTGTTATTCCTGTGAAAACAAACTTGCTGAAATATAGAATTCAAAATGCTGGTGAGCGCACTTCTGAAAATATGCTTAGCAGGAATTCCGTTTGCCTGACGATGGTTATAAATATTTATCAAAAGTAGTTGCTTGTGTATTCTTCTTGTTTAATCCTAGAATGAACCCAGTATACTTGGTGTATCAATCAGTTCTGTTATAGTGAAAGTTATTTTTTTTTTAATATCTTATTCTTGGATCTTGCCTTCCTTACATTTAAAAGAAGACAATTACAGAAGATAAAATTATTTTGTAAGTGTAAATATGCACATCGATTTATACAAAATTATGAACTTAATTAGACTGGAACACAGTTTCAAATGACTTAGATGCTTATTTTCATTGTTTAACATTCACAATGTTTAGAAGAACATGTATGACATTTTACACAAACTAAATGAGGAATGCCCTGCCAGTCAGGGAAGGAACCGGTAAGTACATCTGGCATATTTCAGTTGTATTGTTCTATGTTATTTATTTTTTTTATAGTGATCCCACTGAGATCCCATTATGAAACTTTCAGGATATGTAGAAAAATAATGTATGTTAAACATATATATTTTTTAGATTTATTAATATTAATTTTTCAATATTAATTTTTTTTGAATGACCTTGAAATTTAAATTTTTTTAATAGTGTTGTGTGGCATATTAAATGAAATCCCAACTAAAGATCTTTAAAATGAGCCACAATTTATGAGCCTAGCTCTACCAGAACCAGAATAATTGGCAGTTCAAGTTTGCTAAGCAGATGAAATTTCATAGTTTTTTTGAAATTTTAAAATTCAATAACTAAAAAGTGGATGCATTAAAAATTCTGAAAAAAATTGTGTTTGTTTATACTAATCAGCACTACAAATATTCCAAGTTACATGAAAATCAAAAACGGTCGGGCTGTGAGCCTGGTTGATTTTACATGGAATGACCCCAATATCCTGCTACACAAAAGAGTAGCCTGCAGTGTAAACTGTAATTCTGGGGAATCTATGCAGGAGAAACTGGGAAACAACTCAGGACTCATGTAACACAACATAGCACCACTATAAAAAATATCAGCGAAAAGGAGTTGACAGACATATTCCAAACACTGGACATTCATTTAACTGAGACCATAAAAACTATCTCATCAGCAGCACATTGTGAAAAGCAAATTGGAAGTAAATGTGAAAATGAAGGAAGAGGAGCCACAATAAATGACCACAATTGCCACAGAAATGCAACACCTACTCTCTTGATGACAGGTTGGAATACAATCCACAAAAGTCACTGGTAATCCTCATTAAAATAATAGCCAAATTTAAACAAGAAATTAACTGTTCACAATTATTCCAGTAATTGTGAGTTACTTTTAGAACTAATATTATAAGCACCATAAATCTGAGATCTTTTTAAATAATTGCATACCTTTTTAGTTGCTTGGCACAAATTCTTGGCAAATTCTTGCAATGAATTGTTGAACATTTAGGAAACCACACTGATGAGTACAAGCAAAATGTCTTACTGTAGTCACTAGCATAAACTTTCCCTTCCCATCTTTTTTAATGATCAGTTAAAAAAGGAAGCTCGCATCAACATGAAAATATCTTCTCTCAGTGATATGTATATACAGGGTGATTCCTAAAATCCTAAGTCACCTCAATAATTTGGGAAGAAAGGCAGCTAGAGCTATGGAAGTGAGGTATGGTACAGTAAAACAACCATGCACTATCAATGAGTGACTGCAGCACCCCTAGTGGCAAAGCGTGGAAGTTAGCACTCCTATCTCGGAAACCATGAGAGATACGGGAAAGAGATCAATTAAAAACTTGTAGAGCATCAACGAATTAGTAGGAAATCACATATGGTAGAAACGGCTGGGATAAGTAGAAGGCTGGAAACGTGAGGGAAACACAAGGTTTATTATACTCAGGCATGAATACAAATGGAGTACATTGGTCATATTTAATGCAAAAGCGGTACTTACATAATGTTGTGTTTAACGTAAATAGGGTTCAATATGGCCACCATCTGCCACAGTACAAATCTGAATGTGAGACAGAACTTCCCGTTGTACGTTCGCCAGCATAACAGGTGTCACCTTCTCACACGCAGCGACGTTACGCAGTCAGAGATCGTGGAGACTCGTCAGTTCCACCCTGTACACGTGATCCTTTAGGTAACCCCAGAAGAAGAAATCCATGGGAGTTAGATCCGGGGATCACGGAGGCCATGCTACGGGACCACCATAACCGATGATCTGTTACCCGAAACTGTAGGACAGGAAGTGCTGTACCGCTATTGGTTGATGTGCCGGAGTGCTATCATGCTGAATCCATAATGAGCGTATATCTTGCAGAGACAGATCATCTAACCACTCAGGTAATGTGCTTTGTAACAGCTGCAGGTATCTTCGTCCACTTAATGCACCCTCATAGACCACAGGCCCAACAATTTGGTCCTTCCAGATGCCACACCAGACATTGATCGACCAGCGCACCTGATGCCTAATTTCCCGTGTAAAAAATGGATTCTGAACTGCAAAGTAATAGGTGTTTTGTTTGTTCAGCACCCTGGCACGTGTGAACTGCGGCTCGTCAGTCCAAAGGATGTTTGATAGAAAGGCCGCATTTTCATTACAAAATTGCACCAATCTAGACATCATTGGTTATCCCCTGGAAGTATGTGCAGCAGAACTGTACAGAGCGGGTGGGCACTATGCTGATGCAAAATGTTCCACACACAGGATTGTGATAAGCCACATGCCGTACTGACTTCCCTTGTACTGGTGTGTGGGTTGGCCAAAACCTATGCCAGAACATCGACTGGTTACACATCCCTACCCATTCCGGTGGGTCGGCCCAAACAGGGACGCACTACAATACTGCCTGTCTTCCGTAGCCGCCAAACCTCGCGACTGATGGTCCACGCTGTTAGCGATGGAGGAGCCGTTTCTACCATATGTCATTTCCCACTAATTAGTTGATGCACTACAAGTTTATAATTGTTTATAATTGATCTCTTTCCCGTATCTCTCATGGTTTCCGAGATAGAAGTGCTAACTTTCACATTTTGCCACTAGGGGCGCTGCAGTCACTCTCATCCGATAGCGCATGGTTGTTTTACTATACCATACCTTACTTCCATAGCTCTAGCTGTCTTTCTTCCAAAGTTATTGAGGTGACTTAGGACTTTAGAAATCACCCTGTATATTACATTTTTTGCACAAGAATGGCTACCATAAATATCATAACGAATTATAAATTGCCGACTGCTGTACAACCCACTCATAAGATACTGCAGCTTCTTCAAGTCGCTTTTTCTCCTCTTCTTTGGTCAGTGGCTGTTTTGCCTTGGTATGCGGAACGTGGTCATATTTTCTACGCTTTCTATTCACTTTCTCTTCATTCACTTCTGGGAACATCAGAATTTCTGAATCAGAAAACAACCTAACTCCACCTTCTACAGGTAAAGATGCATAACTAGAGTCATCACGATGGACAAATTCAATGCTATTTTCCACATATCTAGAGAGCTCTCGAGCTAGCATGTCGCAAAAATGTTTGTCATTCTGTTTCATATCATTCCTTCCTTGAGGAACTAAAAAATTCTCATGCTCAGAGTTGGTTACAGCATTTTTACCCTTCTTATCCTCAGACTTCTTTTTACTATAAATATCACTGAACCTAGGATCAATAGCTTCCAGAAAATGTTTATCTTTCTTGTTAACGGATGTCATCTAAAAGAAAGCAAAAAAAAAAAAAAGTCACTTAATATTTCAGAAAAATCAGCTGAAAATTTAATAAAACACGAACTTTGAATTTATACAATTTTTCATATTATTTTACCACTGTTACGTGCAAAATATTTTTAAAAAATCACGTAGAATTTACAAAGTAAATAGGTCTTTCCAGCAATTTTTGCATCTTTTGTTGTGGACATTTTAGAAAATTCAAATGAAAGAACAATATTAAATGCATTATTATGTTCTGGGAGGTAGCACCATGGCACTTGCTATTAAGAAGAATCACAGTAAGCCCATCCACTTTGGCACACTACAGAAAACATAAATGGAAGCCACAAAAATTCCACACTTCATATCCTCTTGCATGGGCATAAACCATACAAGCACTAGGCTTGGGATTTGACAACAGCAAATGCAGTTAGAATAAATTATCAACATTTATTCACAATTAAATGTTTTATTAACATCAACTACAGTTTTGCATGGTGTATGGGCTTGGCATCATCAGGACGAATGGAGCTAAATCATTCAAATCATTGTTGACATCATCAGAGTTCTGATGGTCACGGATTTTGATGAGTTGTTTCCACGCGCTTGAAAGAAATGGAGTAGACGTCATGTCGTTGACAAGCCGTGAAGTTCCAGTACATGTGGAAAGCTCCTAATATATTAAGCTTGATTAGTTGAATCAAGTTAATCAATAAGCATGTAGTGTTTCCAAATAAAAATCTATGGCTATTTTTGTGACAATGTTGGGCTGTTGATAACATCTTTAGTTCATAGTTCTATACGTAAGTTCACATTCACAAGGTATCTGATAAATTCCCCAGGAATTTATGTCTTCAACGTAATCTTTTGATCCGTAAAAATTCACCTTGTTTATGGGTTTGAAAATAACTTTGAAATTAAAACTTAAGAGAATTTTAGAAATTCCGAAGCAAATGGTATAACCGCCCAATTTATTCGTACTGGGAGGTCTATTGACATGAGCAAGCAGACAAGCTTAAGGTTTTCTAAATTTTTGGATAGCTTTGTCTATAACAGAAGGGCTGTATCCTCTGTGTACTGCAATTTATTTTAGAAAATCAAGCTCTTTCTGTAAGCAATCCTCAGTTGAGTATATATGTATTGCACAATATACATATGTGTAGAAAGTAGAATTTTTTTGTTTCCATGGGTGATTTGATTTTGCACATGGGGTAACAAAACAGCAAATGGTTTTCAATTAACTGTTGTTCTAAATGATCCTTCAGAGAGTGACACAAGGACATCCAGGAATGGTAAGCAGCCATTATTTTCAGTCTCACATGTGAAATACACTGCTGGCCACCCAAAATGCAACACCAAGAAGGAAGCATTCGATTGGCCTGAAATTCGCAGCATGCGTCGCCCGCGAGAGGACATGCAAACGATTAGCATTGCAGGGCATATGCAAATCATGTGCGCCTGGCACGCCACCAAGAAGCACTATAAGAAGGGTGCACAGAAGGCGGGGTGTAAGTAGTGGAAGTGTGTTGTGCTGCCAGACCTGTGTGTGGGAAGCTTCCCGATGCCTCGTCGCAGAATACGGCAGTCATTCAAGCACGTTTTGGAGTTCACCAGAGGACAAATAGTGGCTTATCGCGCCAGCGGTTTATCGTACCGAGACATCGGCGCCCGTGTGGGACGACATCCAGCCACAGTGAGGAGAGTATGGATTCGGTGGGTGCAGGAAATATGGACCGACCGAGGTGAGTGATTGCCGCAGCCGCTGCACACCACCGGACGAGAGCACCGGCATGTTGTGGGGCGGGCATTGACGGCTCGCACCGCCATATCATGAACGTTAATGCAGGAATTAGGGTCTGTTGCAAAACAACCTGTATCAGCACGTACCATTCGACGTCATCTGCAGAAGCAGGGACTTCTCGCATGGCGCCCATTGCTCCGATTACCATCGACGTTACACCACCGGCGAGTGCGGCGGCAGTGGGCCATTGAACGCCACACCTGGACTATGGAATGACACGACATTGTCTTCTCCGATGAATCCCGCTTCTGCCTGCAACACCACGATGGTCGGATCCACGTGTGGCAGCACCACGATGAGAGACTGTATGACGCCTGCATTATGCATCGCCATACCGGTCTGTCACCTAGCATTATGGTTTGGGGCGCAATTGGATATGACGCCTGCACCCCTCTGGTATGCATCGCCGGTACACTCAACAGCAACTGCTACATCTCCGACGTTTTGAAGCCTGTAGTCCTCCCTTACCTGCACGACCTGCCAGCGGCCACGTTTCAACAGGACAATGCGCATCCGCACGTGGCACGCATCGTGCAACAATTCTTCACGGCCCATCAGGTGTCACGGCTGCTGTGGCACGCCTGCTCTCCTGACATGTCACCCATCGAACATGTCTGGTCGCTGATCGGCAACCGAGTGGCCCGGCCCGCGGCTACGCCTGATGAACTGCGGCAACGTGTGGAAGCAGCCTGGACCAACATACCCCAAGCCCACATCTAAAGCCTCTTTCATTCGATGCTGCGTGTGTAGCGGCCGTTATTGCCAGCCATATGGGCCACACGAACTATTGATGTCTGCGTGTTCCGCAAGTCGCACGGGCCTGTAAGCTCAATCATTTTATCTTTGCATCTGTTGTTATGTGTCCAGTAAATCTGGCTTTGCTATCTCGTGTCCTTCTTGGTATTGCATTTTGGGTGGCCAGCAGTGTATATATGAGGATCAATTGAATTGATACGTTCAACTAATTTAAATATTTCCGGATTCATGCCATTCCAGGACAAAAGTATCATCTACAAATCAAATCCACAAGTTGAATGTAACAAGTTGAAAGAGTTTTGTCCTCAAAGTGACACATGTAGACTTTGCATAAAACAGGCGACAGTGGGCTACCCATTGCTAGGCCTTCTGTCTGTTGGAAAAATCTTTCACGAAAAAGGAAACTATTTTGTTTGATACAAATTTCCACTAATCTCAAAATTTCTTCAACTCCAGTTGGTTAAAATGATGTTCAATGAGACTTGCTTTCAATGATTTGGGGGCTCCATTCACTGAGATACTTGTGAACATAGATTTCACATTGAAGGACAACATGAACTGATTGTTGTATAGATGTCATTTTAGTAGATTAACAAACTCAATGGAATTTTTTATAGCAGTTTTGTTTGAAAAAGTCGTTAAGCGGGATCCATCCACCTTAATAAAACGACTAGAGAGATTCATTCACCTTATCTACTTCTTCGAACAAAATTCCTGTAAAAAATTTCCATTGAGTTTGTCAATCTGCTAAAACAACATCCATAGACCATACAGCAATCAGTTCATGCTATACCATGTGAAATCCATGTTCACAGGTATCCCAGTAAATGGAGCCCGCAAATCACTGAAAGCAAGTCTCATTGAACATCATTTCAGCAAACCAGAAGTTGAAGAAATTTTTGAGACTAATGGAAATTTGTATCAAACAAAACAGTTTCCTTTTTCATGGAAGAGTTTTCCAACAGACAGAAGGACTTGCAACAGATAGCCCACTGTCACCCATTTTATATGAAGTTTACATGTGCCACTTTGAGGACAAACTCATTTCAGTTTGTTACATTCAACCTATGGATTCGGTATGTAGATGATACTTTTGTCCTGGAATGACATGAATTCAGAAATACCTAAATTAGTTGAACTTATCAATTCAATTGATCCTCATATACAGTTCACATGTGAGACTGAAAATAATGGCTGCTTACCATTCCTGAATGTTCTTGCATCACGCTCTGAAGGATCCTTTAGTACAGTTGCTGTTTTGTTACCCCAACATGCAAAATAAAATCATCCATAGAAACAAAAAAATTTCTGCTTCTACACATATGTATATTGTGGAATACATATATGCTCAACCGAGGATTTCTTACAGAAAGAGTTTGATTTTCTTAAACGAATTGCAGTACACAGAGGATATAGCCCTTCCGTTATAGACAAAGCTGTCCAAAAAATTTAGGAAACAGAACCCTGTCTGCTCGCTCATGCTAATAGGCCTCCTAGTACGAATGAATTGGGTGGTTATCTCATTTGCTCCTCAGATTTGCTCCGGAATTTCAAAAATTCTCAAAAGTTTTAATTTCAAAGCCCTAAATAAGATGAATTTTTACAGATCAAAGGATTACATTGAAGTCATAAATTCCTGGGGAATTTATCAGATACCTTGTGAATGTTGACTTCCATATATAGGACAGGCCCGCACGGCTTTAAGTTTCC
Organism: Macrothele yani; assembly: GCA_039090855.1. Taxonomy (NCBI): domain Eukaryota; kingdom Metazoa; phylum Arthropoda; class Arachnida; order Araneae; family Macrothelidae; genus Macrothele; species Macrothele yani. The sequence goes on from CM076990.1 coordinate 49,118,606, forward strand.
ATATGAAGTAACACAAGGCTTATGTACAGAACTATGAACTGAAGAAGTCATCAATAGTCCAACATTGTCACAAAAATAACCATAAATTTTCATTTGGATATGCTACGCTTATTAATAAACCTGATTCGACTAATGATAAACCATATCAAGCTTAATATATTAGAAGCTTTCCACATATACCGTAACTCTTCATGGCTTGTCAACGGCATGACATCTACTCAATTTCTTTTATGCGAGTGGAAACAACTCATCAAAATCCGTGACCATCAGAACTCTGATGTCAACAATGATTTGAATTTTTATAAGCTCCGTTTGTGCTGATGATGCCAAGCCAAACACTCTACGAAACTATAGGTGACGTTAATAAAACATTTAATTGTGAATAAACATTGCTAATTTATTCTATCTCAACATCACAAGTGTGTAATGTTGAATTTGAAAATTCAGGTGCCATTTAAAAAGTTACTAAAACCACATTAGATTTACACATCCTAAAATGCTTACAACCAGGGTTGGACAAATCCATGGCACTTGAAACTTTTCATCTGGCACCTGAGTTTTGGAATTCTATTTTGAAAATTTTATTTTTAAAAATTTGGGTTTTTCGTATGAAGCTTTAATGTCTTAAGTGAATGAACAAGTACAGTACATGGATTTTTTCTGTTTACATGTTTTTTGTAAATAAAATTATAATAATGAAGATGCCAATATCAACTTTTGGCACTATCACCAGCAGTGTTACGCATTCTGCAGCAATAGTGGCAGTAGTGATTCAGGCTGAGGTGTTGCGATAGAATCTAACAGACGTGTGCACATTGCAGGGCTAAGTATCAGAGATATTCATAGGAATCATAGCTATGGCATTGATTTCGTGTATAATGCTTATAAGTGTACTTATTTATGGGTGGTTTTATTGAATGCTGTACACCAGAAGACTAAACTGAACTTTTTGAAATGAAAACATATTTTGACATGCACCTATTGATACTAAACTGAACTTTTTGAAATTAAAACTTATTTTGACATGCAACTATTGATACAAGTGTGCAATATGTTACCTAGCTTCAGTTGTGGATATCGCACTGAATTATTGAATCAGACCTAAGAAAAATGCTCTAAGAAAAATGCATTAATATTTGACCACTGAAGGTCACAATTTTGTAGGTGTAGTTTTTGTTTAGATGAATTGTGGGTTTTTCCTCTTATCTCTTGAAAAGTGTACTGGCTCCCGGAAAAAAAAGCAACAGGAGCCTGAAAAACTGAGACTCATGTCTACTCCTGCTTACAACAATGCAATATGCTATAAAAAAAAATGTGCAGAAGCTTTTTAATTATATTAGGCGTACAAATAAGTTTTAAAGTGTTTTAAGACAACGCAACATGTAATTTGAGACAAAACATCAATACCTTTACAAATAAAAATCTGCGCCGTCATTATCTATCACCTTCCGCCATCGGTCAGGCAGCTGATGGATTCCAGCCATGAAGAATACTTCGTCGTGTGACGCAATGAAGTTGTCAACCCATTTTTTGACTTTGTCACATGTCCGGAACCGTACAGCAGACAAAACAATTTGCATCAATCAGAACAAATGATAGTCTGAAGGGGATATGTCGGGACTATACGCCGGGTGCTCCAAAACTTCCCAGCCAAGCGTCAATAACGTTTCCTTGATCGATTTCGCGACATGCGTTCTAGTATTGTCATGCAGTAATTTCATGGGACGGAATCCTTTGCCTGTGAATGGACGTTTTCGACAGATTTCCTAGTCAATCACAGCAATTGTTGCTTGTATCGATCAGCAGCAACAGTTTGACCCCATTTTAATAGTTCATAATACAGCACACCCTACATATCCCACCAGATGAAGAGCAGAACTTTCTTGGAGTGAGTATTGTGTTTTGGTGTCGAAATCGTTGCTTCACCTGGGTCTAACCAGTGTTTTTGCGTTTGGGATAGACGTACCATATCTACTTTTCATCAACCATAACGATTTTCCACAGGAAAGACTTTCTGTGTTGTTTTATTCAACAGATTCAAACACTTTATGACACGCTTATCCTTGTTCCTCTGGCTCAGGTCAGGTGGCACCCGTTTTCCTTCCTTCTGAGCCTTTCCCATTGCACGTAAATTATTGGAAATGGTTTGTTGAGTTACCCTCAGTTGTTCAGCTAGTTCTTTTTGCATTTGAGACAAATATTCATCCAGCAATGCTTCGAGTTTTTCGTGTGCAACCTTCTGCGAAGTACCGCTACGTTCTCGATCGCTAACATCAAAATCACCTGCTTTAAACCGTCTAAACCAGTGGTTGTCAACCTGGTCCTTACCGCCCACTAGTGGGCGATTCAAGCTTTCTTGGTGGGCGGCGAGGTTTTTTGCCCGTTGTTAAAAATTTTGTTCTTCCTCCATATATCAAATACCTTGCTAACAACTTCGCGAGTTTGACTTTTTAAAATATGCTTTTGTAATTTGCTTTTGAATTCCTTCTTTAAACTTTGAATATAGATAATAATTAAACCAAAGTAATCCGTAAATACAGTGTTGAGGATAACACAAAACACATTTTATTAATGATGTAGATCACGCACAAAATAACATAAGAAATTAAATGCGAAAAAACTTTTTCTTTTCTTGCAGAGAATGTTATCTGCAGAGCTAAAACCACACAACATTAAAGGTCGACGACACAAACACCTGTGTGAAAGCACTTAAAAGTAACACAATAGTTCCTGAGCGATTTTTATCGCTACAGAAAAGAAACAACATAAAAGTGTTTTCCCTTTGACAACGTAGTGCATGTGTCAATAAAATGGCTCAATCCATTCATCCCCCCTCCAAGATAGTCACGTGACACACACACACAAAAACTTAATTCAGAGTCGGGTTGTTTATATGAACAAACACATCTGTAGAGTGTGGGAATGGCTTCTTTCTCACATAGTTCTCCTGGCGGCAACTTCAGTTCAACGTGCTTTTAATATTGCTTTGTTTTTCCACCATTTAGTGTGCATAACCAGAGCAAAGCTTGCCACCGGCCGTCACTCAGTCTTTGAGCTGTACCTCTTTCATGGTGGGGGACAGTACGTGGTTAGATTTGTGAGAGTAAGCACACGTCCACGGATTGGAACGAGTTGATAAATTGTGCAACAAATTGTGAACTCATGTTTCAAAAAAAGAAATACACATGTGGCTATTTACCAGAGTATCTGAAGATGGGTTTCATCGAATCTATTACAAATAAACAGCTTCCAATGTGTTTACGATGCCACAAGGCATTATCCAATGAAGCCAAGTCGATTGTGAGAGCATCTTGCGACAAAGCATTCAAAAGATAAAGATAAGCCCATTGAATATTTTCAAGAAATCTATAAAAGATTATAAATCGTTCAACAATAACTGCGTCATTTAAGACAAAACATGCAAAAAAAACAAAGATGGATTAACTGCAGCTTATCGTATATCACAATTACTTGCAAAAAGTGGTAAAAGTCATAACATTGGAGAAACTTTTATAATACCCTCTATCAAAGAATTTATCTCAACAGTAATGAATGAGGATACACCTGAAGTTTTAAAAACATTGCCCCTTAGCGATAGCACGGTAAAGTGACATATTGACGAAATGGCAGTTAATGTTGAAAATAAGCTTATAGGCAGGGCTCAACAAATCCCGGGCACCAAGTCGCTCAGGTGCCTAAAATTCGGGCCATGGCGCCTAATTTTTTTCTTACTTCAGATTTCGTAATTTACAGTAAATACTGTAATTTCTATTGTATAATCCATAGATTATCTATTAAAAAGTCATGTTTAGGTACTGCGGACACCAGTAAAAAAAAATGTGCAGCGTTTTATAAAGTCTGCAAGGTAATTGTCAGGAAAGGTGGTTATTTTTCAAGGTGTGTTTTTTTTTTCTTTACAGACATTACTATTTGCATGTGCGGAAGCCTACATGTGAGAATTTGTGACTCTTGGAAATCCCGCAGAGCTATTATTCCGTAGCATATAACCATTATGCGAATCGCATTGGCCAACACTGTTTACTTAATTTCCTTCATTAAATCAGTGAAATGCGAATTGCATTGTCTAATTTTGGTGTGCTAATTGTATTAGATGAGGATTTTCCTTTCTTTTCGGTATTCAGTTGAAGCATATTAAGAAATAAGACAATGCTATGGACAGTTCGCAATTTCAACAGATTTTTTAGTGTAACTAGTGAACTACAGTAATGCTGCAACAGCTAGCGATTTTAGTTCTTTATTTACTTAAAAGTAACACAAAACTACTTCAAAATGACAGTTACTTTTTTAATAAGACGATAATTTCTTTCTTACATCTTTGGATTTCTGAGTCGGTCCTGTGAATCGCTGTTTTCTGTCGGAAATTACGATTCACGATTAACACGATAGGTGCGGATTATATGACTGTCATACATGCCAATTACTACGGAAAGTCTGTAGTTTCTACGGATTTAGTTGTCTGACTACGAAACTCACTCTCAAAACTACAGATTCTACAAATTTATTTTGTTTAAAAAAAAAATTTGCTATTTTTTATGATATACATAAGATTCTTAAGCGGATTCGTGGAATTCTCCGCTTATTATTATTATTTTATTTTTTTTGGTCATCATTTAGATCATTCTCAAAATTGATGCAAAACTGAAGAGAATTTGGGGAGTGGGTCATTTTTCATCTGGGGACGGTATTTCGTGTGTCACTTCCGTAAACAGTAGTTAAATGGGGTAAAAAGAATTTGCCCTAATCATAATTGTTTCTCTCTCGATGTTGCTTCGTATTTCAACTTGAAATTGTAAGCAAAAATTTGCGGAAACGTAAGTTAGATGCCGCGAAAATTTCCTCCTATGATCTTCAAGCATGAGATTTTTCCGCCAATTCTAAAAATTCCGCCTTTTTCATTTAATTTCACCACTCAGGAGATTGATGCACAAGTAAACAGAATGGGGGAGGGGGGTAAGTGTACGTCGGAGGACGGAATTCCATCTTCACGAAACTTTCGAAAACGGAAAGTAGACAGGGTTCAGAATTTTTCCGTAGTCATTATTTCTTTTTACTCGCAATGTTGCCTCTGTTCCCGTAATTGCTATTCCCCACTCCATAAGTTTTGCACTTAATGTTGACAAGGGAAGAAAGAAATTCCCGAAAACGGAAGTGATGAATTTGAAAAATTTGTAAAAATTGATGCATGGTGTTCAAAAGTATTAATATTCCCAAAGTTACACCATTTATCTAAAAGAGTTGAAGCTTTGATGTCATGTGCTGATGGTTGTTATCAGAGGGAATAAAAAACAAGAAAAGAAAAGCGAAAAATGAAGAAGTATGATCATATGGTAAGTGGAGGTTCGTGCACTGCTCGTTCACTTGCTTGGATTTTCTGTCTGTCAAGCATTGTGGAATTCTGAACACATTTTACTGGAGGAAGTTTCGAACTTAAATCTTGCAATCATGCCCTTGCTGGGGAATCAACTTTGTGTTTCACACATGTTAAGTTTGTTTCATTCTAGTCCTTGTTTGTTGTAACATTTTGTTGGGGTGCATATTTGTTTTTTACAAAGAGATAGATCACTTCGTAAAATATAGTTATGTATTCCATGCATTACTAGTTATTAGTAACAAGGCTAGCCAATGCTGACAGGTGTGGACTATAGTTTTTTTGTTTTTTTTTTTAAATATCATGGTCTGAGATATGCTTCTGCGGATTATGCAAAGGAAAAAATAGTGTTTCTCAGAATTTCACGATCTACGGATCACATGCTGCCGCGGATAATACGTGGGATTTTTTTTTTTTTTTTTCACAGCCCTTGGATTATATGTCCCTGCGGATCTCACAAAGGATTTTTTTTTTATTTTATTGTCCACAGATTAGACAAAGAAAAAAATATGGTACTTTGAATTAACATGTACAAAATATGACATCCGCAGAGTATTTTAATAAAATCGAAATCTGGAATTTTTATTTTTTGAGATCATCTACTCACTGAATGAATGGAAAAAGAAAATTGTGAAGCAAATTAGAACTTTATTTTGCAATAAGTGGTTTGGATAAAAAGAAAAAAAAAATGACAACAAATATGGTTTACCACTTTTGTTCCAGCATCATAACCAAACATATTTTTGTTCATGCGACTTATTGATTTCGTTTCACCTGGCTCCTAAATTTTGAAGCTGGCTCTTAGATTTAGAACATATTTGTCGAGCCCTGCTTATAGGTATTCTCCAAAACTCTTCATTTTTCATACAGTTGGAAAAATCTACCATTGCAGATAATAATGCTCTATTGATGACATATGTACGGTACCTTGATGAAAACAATACATTTCAAAAAGAAATGCTATTCACTGTCAATCTTATTACAGATACAAAAGGATTATCAATATTTAATGCTCTGAAATCATAATTTGCAAAATATAATATACACTTGAACAATATTGTTGCATGCGCTACTGATGGAGCACCATCAATGGTAGGTCGCTATCGTGGATTTGTTGCTTATTTGAAGGAAGACGTGCCAAACGTCTTGTGTATTCATTGTGTGGTGCACAGACAACATCTTGTACAAAACTTTTTAAGTACAAATCTCCATTCATCATTAAGTATAATAATTAGAGCTGTAAATAAGATAAAATCTAACACCAAAGATGATAGAATGTTTCGACAGCTGTGCCAGGACAATAATGAGCAATTTATACTTGGTTAGTTGTCAAATAAATGCCTGGTAAAAACGACTGTTTCAGTCAAAAAAGATGGCACACACGTACATGTTCAAAAGTAATTAATTCTAAGTGCATTAAAAGAATCATATGTACTATTTAAGGAGCATTACCCTGATCAGAGAATTGGAATTTCTAAATTTTGTGAGCTTCGTCCCAAGCATTGTGTTCTTCCTGGGTCCAGTGGGACACATTCTGTGTGTGCTTGCACAATACATCAGAATGCCAAATTAATGATGGCTCAGTGTAAAATACCTGAATTGACAAATGGTGAACTCCCGATTAAAACATACAAAGATGTAACAAGCAATATAATTTGCAAAATGGCAACATCTAAATGTTACTTCGCAAATTGTTTTAATTGCACAGGAAGTGATTATTTGAAGGCTCGGTTTGAAGAAGCTTTTGAGCTTAATAGCATTGAAAATGTGAGTTTTTCAATGGTTGCAGATTGATTATTATTTTTTTTTTTTAATTGGAGGTTTAACGACAACCGTGAGCAACTCAATGGGCTATAAGCAGTCGCCCGTCCCTAATTTAGGGTCACTGGTTCCAGGGAAGGGAGAGAGCCAGTGCCGTAAGACAAACACAACATCCATGCCTCACCGGGATTCGAACCCGGACCCCTTTCGGACGAATGATCAGAGGCCATCGCTTAGACCACTGCGCCACCGGGGCGGCGCAGATTGATTACAAGTGTATCCTGGAAACTATTATGAAACCGACAGAAGAGTTTTCGGATTATTTGTTTCAGAGTTTGCCAAAACTTTTAAGACACTCTTTCATTGCTACTCAACAGTCTTCTTATTTGAGACACTTGAAAGAAAATCTACCTCAAAACCAATGCATTGTACTTTGTGATTTTTCTGAAAATTATGCATTTGTGCTTCAAGATTCTGCACAAGGCTTTCATTGGAACAATGCTCAAGCAACAATACATCCATTTGTTATATACTACGTTGATGAGGAAACCAAAAAGTTGGCGCACCTGAGCTTAGTTATTCTTTCTGATTGTATGGTGCATGATACAGTTGCTGTTCATTTGTTTCAACGCCTCACGATTGACTTTCTTAAACAGAATCTGTCTCACAAACCCGAAAAGCTGAATTGCTTTTCAGATGGAGCATCATCACAGTACAAAAATCAAACTTTCTCAATATCTGCCATCATGAGAAAGATTTTGGCATCAAGGCGGAATGGAACTTCTTTGCATCGTCACATGGGGAAAATGCATGTGATGATGTTGGAGGAACTGTTAAACGATTAGTGGCATTGGCCAGTCTACGAATGGTCCACAATGATCAAATTATGACTCCTCGCCAACTTTATGATTAGGCTAAAGACAATATTGTCAACATCAGTTTTTTGTATTCCACTACAGACAAATACGAGACAAAGGAAAAGACCTTGAAGAGTAGGTTTGAAGCAGCAACAACAATAAAGGGTACTCAACAATTTCACAGTTACAATCCTGTGAATGAGACTAGAGTTTTAGTGAAAAGCTACTCATTTTTAGATGAATCAAGTGTAGAAATAGTTTCAGCTGATGACACTGATGATGATCTGGACATTAATGACATTGTTGACTTTGTTACATGCCAATATTCAGGCAAGCGGTGGTTAAGTTATGTGTTAGGAATAGGAGATGAAGTAAAAATAAATTTTTTGGAACCACATGGCCCTTCTCCATCTTTCAAAGACCCACAATTTACTGACATACTAGTTGTGCATAAAAGTGAGGTTTTAACAAAAGTTGATCCTACAACAGCTACAGGAAAAGTTTATCGACTTACAGACTCAGAAACCAAAAAGGCAAAGAAGAAATTATTTGTTAAATTAAAGAACTAAGAGGTCGCTATTTTGGCATAACTACAACTCTGTGTGCTAACTAAAAAGAACTTTTATTAATTTTACCAGGTAAAACTTTTAGCCTGTTAGGACTATCCTTCCCGTGTTTTATGTTTATGTATTAGTATGATGTATTATGTAGATTTTAAAAGTGTCTGTTATCATGTAAGCACACTAAAACAAGAATTATAATCCATTATTACTTGTACAGTAACTTTAAGTTTTTTGCCATAGCTCCTGATCCCATTGATATCCCACTCTAAAAGTTTCAGGATTTAAAGTTATAATATTACAAAAAAACTTTTTCAAAATTTTTAAAAACACTATCTTAAAAATTTTTAATTTTTTTTTAAATTAAAAAACGTTTTTTTTTTTACCAAGCATAGTCAAGTTGCATATCAAATTAAAACTTATGAAATTCTCTTTAAAATGAGGGGCCAAACAACTCTCTAGGCCTTATAAGAACTTGAGAAATTCAAGATTGAAAAAGTCTATGCAAGCCAAAAAATGATGATTTTTCAAAATTTTAAAAATTAATTACGAGAAAACCCAGTGAGATAAAAAAAAAATTTAAAATATATTCTCATTTATATCATTAGGGAGAATGATCCATGAAGGTTTCATTGAAATCTGAGATGGTCAGGTTGAATATTGAAATTTTTTGGTTGATTTGGCATGGAATGACCCTTTTTACAAGAAACAAAGATTTATCGATTGATGGAGAAAAGCTTGAGACAACCGATACCTACATTTATCTTGGGATGCAGATATCAAGTGAGGGTCACGTTGATGAAGAAATTAATCGGCATATAAAACTTGGATGGAGAGCTTTTCGAAGAAACAGTACAATTTTTAAGAGCAATATGCCATTATATCTTAAAAGAAAAGTGTTTAATCAATGCATCCTGCTAGTGCTTAGCTATGGAGCTCAGAGACATGGACCTTAACTAAAAGAGACACACAAAGACTGCAGAAAACTCAAAGAAACATGGAGAGATGCATGCTTGGTGTAACCAGGAAAGTAAGGGGAACTTGTGGATAAGGAAAATGACAGGAGTGGACGACATCATGACCAGAGTAAAATCACTGAAATGACAATGGACTGGACATGTTGCCAGAAGAACGGATCACTGATGGACAACCGAAATTTTAGACTGGATTCTGAGGGACAGGAAAAAAGACCCAGAAGAAGACCCAGTGAGAGATGGATGGATAAAATTCAAAAGTTTGTTGGAGTGACATGAGGGAGACAGGCTCAAGACAGACAATTGCGGAAGAAACTTGTGGAGACCTTCATCCAGCAGTGGATTGATAATGATTGATCATGATGAGTATGTTGATGAATAAATACATGTGCAGGGATCTCTTCTGGGTGTTTCTACCAAAATCATGGATGATGTAAAGTCTGATTCACAAGCTTCTATGATTTTGTACTGCAGCATTTTCTCTATCTGTGCTTTGAGAATATTAATCTGCCTGGGCGACATTCTATAAGGCTTGACTTCAACAGGAGCATCACTAACTAGCTTGATATCATGTTCAACAGCCAAGAGAGTTCTTCCTGGAACATTAGAAAACAATTTCAAATGATGACGTAATATTTTTTTCAGATCGTGAATTTGTTGGTCATTTAAGTGATCTCAAAGTTTGCTGTTTTCCTCGACATCAGAAAAGTTAAACATGTTAGGATCTTTTTCCACTTGCGGAAATTTAATCTCTAAATCTGTTTCACCACTTTCAAAAACAGGCAATAGGTTCACAAATTCTGATCGTTTATAGTATGGTTTCAACATGTTAATGTGGTATACTTGATGTTTCACAATCTAGCCTTCAAAACTTACCACATAATTAATTTCAGAAGTGTTTTTCTCAATTTTCCCTGGTCCCTTCCACTGTTCCGCTAACTTATTTGGCCTACAGGTAACAAAAAACAAATCTCCTTGAAATTCAGGTTTTACTGCATTTCGATCATACCAATATTTTCTTTTAATTTGAGCCCCTTCCATATTTTTAGTAGCAATTTCTTTACATCTTTTCATCCTATTTATTAACTCAAACACATATTCAGTGACATAATTTTCTTCAGGAAGACCTATCCATTTTTCATACAATAGTGTCATTGGAGTCCTTAGATCTTTGCCATGCACTAATTTAGCAGGCATGAACCCTGTGCTTTCATGTGTCACAGTTCTCAAAGCAAACAGTGCAGCTGGTAACTGTTTCTCCCAATCCAAAGCAGACTCAAGACACAAAACTCTCAACATCCCTTTAATATTTTAGTTGAAGTTCAGTCTATACATACATATATTTGAACAATAAAATATGTGGGAGATAGGCAATGTATATTAGGACAAAGTCCTCTATAGTACTGTTACACACGTTGTAGTATATGAGCTCAGAAAAGACAAGTTGACTTCAATGATAATGGAATATTTATATCTGAACTTAAGAATATTTCTACATGTACAGTATATTTACATTTAAATGTCGAAAGCTCATATAGGTTATATCCAGTGAGACATAAAAATCAGCAATGAAGCATGTGGAGTAAAGGATCCAGACTTACAAATTTTGCTAGTAGACATTGACCACCAAGACCACATTTGTTAGTGGCCATAAAAAAAAAACTCAGGGGCCAAACTATGAAAAAAAAAATCAAATTGTATATTACATGCTAAATTATTTTTATAAAATTGCTTAGTATAATATCAGTATGTTTTATTTTGCATATTTCAGTTATAATATTCTTAAAAGTTGAAACTGAAGTAATAAAACACTGCAGGAGAGTGGGAACATCACGCAGGAGGGGAGTGTGCGTGCTTACGTGAGAAATCTTTGCACCATCTGACTTCCGGTTTTGGAAATTTTCCTGCTATTTTCAATCTGAAACACAAATATTTATGAAGTCAAATATTACTTAGCAATAATACTGGGCACAGGCAACATTGCGAGAAAAAGGAATTACGATTGCAGAAAAAATCTGAACTCTGTCGACCTTCCGTTTTCAAAATTTTCGTAAAGATGAAATTCCGACCTCCGACGAACAACCCTGTCATCCCCCCCCCCTCAATTGTATTCACTGGTTCATTGATCTCGGCAAGGACCAAAATAATAACGAAAAAGGCGGACCCTCGATTTCGCGGAAGAATCTGATGTCTGAGATTACGGTGAAATTTTTGCGGCGTCTAACCTCAGTTTCCGCCCATTTTTGCCTACAGTTTCACGCTGAAATACTTTTATACAATAAAATAATATTTAACAATAAAACTTTACACTAAGGCAACATCGGGAGAGAGAAAACTACGATTACTGTAACTCCATTCAACTACCGTTTTCGAAAGTTTTGACACACGGAAGACAGTCTCCAGACGGAACTCCCCCCACCCACCTACCTGCAAATTGTCTACAGTTTTACGCTGATCCTGAGAACGATCTAAATGGTGACAAAAAAAAAACCCGCAGAATTCCGCGAGTCCGCTAAAGGATCTCGTGCATATCATAAAACAATAAAAAAAAAAAAAAAGAAAATTCGTAGAATCCATAGTTTCGACAGCGAGGGTTCATAGTCAGCCAATTAAATCCGTAGAAACTACGGACATTCTGTAGTAGTTCGCAGGTATGGAAATATTATTACAGTACAACCTCCAAAATCCGGAAATCCGGACTATGCCGATTCCGAATTTTAGAATTTTCCTATGGAATAAGCAGGCTTTCAGCGAACATACATTAAAAATAATAAAAAGAAAATGCCTAACTTCTAAAGTTTTCATCGGATTTTGACGAAATTTCACATGGAAGTTTATTTTGACGTGTCTTGATTACTGTTAAATTTGCATTCAGTTATTTAAAAAATTGGATAATTTTTTTTAAATAAAAATTTCTCCCAGTTGGACTTTTCCGACGCAGACAGTTGTCCACCACCGGCTTTCATCCCCACCGCAACCTCGTTCCCCTACGATGAACCATCAGCCTTGGCGCATTCTTTGTATTCAAAAACTGATGCCCTCGCCTTTGTTTTTAACTTTTTTTTCTTTTCTGCTGTTCAAGCAGATGAAAAAGGTGATGGCCGACTTCCGTACAACTCAAATTTTGTGCCATTTCGTGCGATTTCCGTACATTTGGCGTAAAAATTTTCAAAAACGTGCGAGTTCCGTACAAGTTAAAAAAATTTCTGTGCAATACAAGTTAAATAAAATAAATGTTTTCCCGTACAGGTCGCCAGAATTGGCGATTTAATCAAACATTTTTAGTCGCCACGACTATGAAGTTTATCGCCAGTGGCGACCTGGCGACCGTGAGTCTGGATCTTTAATGTGGAGCAACACATATTGCGCTCAACTTACTCTGGCTTCAGTCCCTCTGGTTTGCAATCAATCATGCTTCTTGTCCGATGTCCACTGTTGTACCACATCATTAAAGGTATTCCACGTTAATGATGTGGTACAACAGTGGACACTGGACAAGAGTTCAACACAAACATCAGCACAATTCTAAAAAGAAGGGGGTGATGAGTTAAAATATAGCCTGAAACATGTCTGGGCGAGCAAGGAGAGACTTGTTGACTTTTTAAATCTTTTAATCTTGATACTTCATAATAGCTTGGCATAGAACAGCGAAATGTTTCAACTGCTGAAATTCTGGCTGTGTCGACGTAATCTAGTCTTAACAATAGTCTCAAAATTATTTTAACTCATCACCCCCTTCTTTTAGAATTATGATGATATCCGTGTTGAACTTTGAACGTGGAATACCTTTAATGATGCGGTACAACGGTGGACATCAGACAAGAAGCATGATTGATTGCAAACCAGAGGGACTGAAGACGGAGTAAGGTGAGCGCAATATGTGTTGCTCCATATACTTCATTGCTGATTTTTGTCTCACTGGACCTATATGAGCTTTCAACATTTAAATGTAAATATACTGTACATGTAGAAATTCTTAAGTTCAGATATAAATATTCCATTATCACTGAAGTCAACTTGTATTTTCTGAGCTCATATACTACAACGTGTGTAACAGTACTATAGAGGACTTTATCCTAATATACATTATTCTGTTTTTAATAGTTCGGTGGAAACGCTCTACTGGATTACTTTGAGGATGGTATACAGAACTATGAGCAACTTTTACTCCGAACCGCTCAAGAAATTCTTAGTGTCAAAATACTCATAAAACTGGCTCCTTGATCAGTTTAAGTTTCTTTCGGAAATCCCATTCGGCTAAAAATAAGTAACAAAGCGTCAACTACTGACGTGGATCCTATATCTGGAACTGGTACCGCATCTGGATGTTTGGATGACAACACATAGCTGTTACAAACTGTTAAAATCAAGGGTAGAAATATATTCTGAAATCTGGTGGCCAGCTTTAAATTTTTTAGTGGCCAGACATTGGACCAAAGGGGGGGGAGGTATGTATAATATCAATCATGTACACTACATTTCTCTCCAAAAATTGCTTTACCCTCAGCCTTTAGCTTATCTCTCCCTGGTGAAAAGAAAAATGGTACCCACTATTTTTTTTTTCTTCTGGGGTTCGGAAATTCTTGAATTACTGTAATTTTTGTCGTTTATCCCCAGACCCCGGAATTCACACATTTTTTTTTTTTACCTTCATATATAATCTGCACCTGGGTATAATTTACACACTGACATCCACAAAAAAAAAAAAAAAAAACCTTATTAAGTCAGAGCTTAAAATTCAAATTTGAAAATGGGAGTTTTTTTTTTTTTTTGATTGGAGGTTTAACGACCACCGTGAGCAACTCAATGGGCTATAAGCAGTTGCCCGTCCCTAATTTAGGGTCACTGGTTCCAGGGAAGGGAGAGAGCCAGTGCCGTAAGACAAACACAACATCCATGCCCGACCGGGATTCGAACCCGGACCCCTTACGGACGAATGATCAGAGGCCAACGCCTTAGACCACTGCGCCACCGGGGCGGCGGGAGTTTTCCCATTTGTGTTTGTAAATGGAGGGGATTGAGAATTTCAGGTGGGGAGTTTTGAATATGTGTCTTAATATTATTAAGACTCTAGGTAAACAGTAATTTTTCAAACAATATAAATTATATTTGATCTTTAAAACAAACAGGTGAAATAGATCTAAAGCAAAACATGTACTACATTCAATCTAATGCAAATTATCATGATTCATTTTACAAAACTAGAGTTGTGCATTTTGCAGTACATTGATATCATAAAATTGTGCCTGAAGTATATATGTCTGTCTTTCATTCCTTGCCACAGTTAGCAAGATTTGATGAGCTGTTTTACTTCTAAGGGTTTATCTGGCCCAATTTCAGTAATATGCATTGAGATTTTTGTTGCTCAGTGGATCTCTAAATGGACTGAATTCTGTTGAGTGTGCTAAAGCCACGTTCACATGGTACAATCGTTAAACACAACACAAGACTTACTTGCAAAAGAAACTTTTGACACTAATGGAAATCTGTGCAGATGGTTGTTTATAAAACTCTTAGAAAACTTTGGACATTGGCACATATACTCATTTTTTACAGCTATGTTTGAATAGTGAATATTCCATAACTGCATCTTTAATTTTTGAGAAAAAAACAAAACAAAACTGGTCTGCCAGGCTGTTGAAAGACTGTACCAAAACTTGTGTGTGTATTGCTTCACAGATTCAGATTCTACACACTCAAACTTCAAAAAGAGTTCCGTTATGGCAGAAAGAAATCTGCAGTCTATCTCAATCACATAAGATAAACCTTTACTGGACATTGTGATGTGAGCAAGTTTAGTATTACAAGGGTCAACTAATTTATTATTTGTTAACAAGTTTTCCTTCAGTTCTGAAAAGAAAAAAAAAATATCTTCTTGAATACTATGCATGAGATGTTTACAGTTCACATAATTAAGACTTGGTTGATTTAACCATTCTTCTGATATGAGTGTCCGGTTTTTTCCTTTGCAACTATTCATGGAGAGAAAATAACATTTAACAGTAATTCAGGACAGTGGGAACAGCGCGGAAAAAAATTTACGATTACAGACTAAATCTGCAGTTTGTCTAACTTCCGTTTTCGAAAGTTTTGAAAGACTAAATTCTGTCCCCAGGGGAAACCCCCCCCCCCCGACACGACACGAGCGCACACACCCCAAACCCCCACCCTAAAAAAATTATCTTCAGTTTTGCATCGTTCTCGAGAACAACGCAAATGATGACAACAAAGCCAGAGTTCGAATACACGGAAGAAAATCATGCCTAAAGTTTACAAAGAAATTTTTGCTCAGCCGAACTTCCATTATCGAAAGCTTAAATACAAACATTTATGCAATAAATTGATATTTAATACCAATTCTGGGCAGAGGAAACTTGGCAAGAAAAAAATTATGACTGCAGGAAAATTTTTCACTCCGTTTAACTTTCATTTATGGAAGTTCTGAAAAATGGAATACCGTTCCCCAGATGGAAAATGATCCACCCCCTACACACACTAATCTTCCGAAAATAAAACATTACTTTCAGTTGGTTTTTTTGCATTAATTTCGAGCATATAACCGAAATGTGACGAAAAAGTGCAATTCCAGGAATCCGAAGAAGAATCTCGTGCCTGATTCGTAACAGTCCCCGATATGCAAAATGAACCGCTCATGCGGCTACGTATGGAAGCCAATTCATGTGTCCATAAACTGATTATGTTCCCGACATAAACGATTTATTCGATTTCAATTTTCGGAACTCTTAACGGTCGTTTCTAACGCACGAATTTTTATGAAGGATGATTTTAACGCACGAATTTTGCGAGTGCACTAAAAACAGACCCAAGATTTTATATTTATATACATGTTTTCTTAAAATTTCGTAAGGTGGGGCTCCCGCCTAACAACTTTATTTCAGCAGGAATCCCTCCATCCCACCCTGAATTTTAACCCCTGTAAATAAATTCATTTTTAAAGGAAGCTTTTTTAACATATTTTTTTTTCAGACGCAAATAAAGCTTAGTGGCGTGGCATCCATAGAGCACAAAATTTAATCATGTTGATGCAGCTCTAATTGCCTTACACATTGCCAAAGACGAAACGCTGATACAGAACAATTCATAGAAATACCGTATATACTCTTGTGTAAGTCGGAAGGTTTTGTAAGAAATCCTGCTTTCAAAGTAGGAGAGTCCGCTTACACAGAGGTTACAAAAAAAATAAAAAAGAGGGCTTGACTTCTGTGAATTCTCTCATGGAGTTTACAGACGGGTTTGTTTATGTTTTAGATGTTGGTTTTTTGCCTGTCACTGCACGCTAGTTTCTGAGCTTTTGAAAACTATCGCGTTGTGGCATGATCATATCCTCTGCTGTGCCTCCCACTTTAAATTCGGCAGTGTAATTGAAATGTTTCCTTTTTGAAGACATCGTAAATAGCAATGAAAGAAAATATCAGCAGCAAAGATGTTTGTCAAAATGGCGAAGGAAGAACTAAAATACAAGGCACAGTGCACACGAGATCCAGAACATGGAACTTTGAAAGGAGACATGCATATGTAGGTTCATGCAGCGAGCACAATGCTTACATTTTCAAATGAAGGTTGACGAAGAGAGGGCAGAAGCGCATGTGCATGCACATACACACAGTTGGCGCTTTGTCTTTTCCAACAATACAAAGACAAATTGACTCCCGACGCCCCTTCCTACAACTTTCCCAGCCTTTTATTATGACACCCCTTTCCCCTCCTCTTTGCTTCATACAAACCCCTGAACTGAGGAAAAATTTTCTAAGAGAGTTCCTTTTCCAATTATGCACAATTACATGGCGGATTTTTTTAAAAATCAAACGGCCGCAAAAACATTTTTGTTTTTAAATCAACGGGTTTTTTTTCATCAGCGTATAATCCGCAGAACCTAAATTTTTAACTCCTTTAGCAGATAATCCGTGGATTATACAATGAAAATTACGATACATGGTTTTTCACTGTTGTTTTCTGTGATGGCCTGGGTATATGTACCCAAAGCAACAAAGAAGAAAATTTGGCAACATAGCACAAGAGGGAATCTTATTAGGATATGAACAAAGATCTAATGGATACAGAGTATTAAATAAAGAAACAAACAAAATAGTTGTTACTAGATCAGTAAAATTTGATGAACGTAAGCAAGCTGTAATAAAAAGTAAACCTGCTGAAAGGAAAGAACATAAAAAAGAAATTTTCGTTCAAAATGAAGTAATGTCATTAGAAACTGTGGAAGAAAATAATGATAGAAAAGAACCTGAAAATGTTCAAAGGAAGTCTTGAAGAACAAACAAAGAAATGCCACCAGAAAGATTAGCATATGTTGCAAAAGTTCAATATAAAAAGGATCCTCAAAATTTAAAAGAAATCCAGGACATAAACGAAGTAGAAAAAGAAAATTGGTTGAATTCCATAAAGGAAGAACTAGATGCATTGAAGAAAAATGAAACATGGACTTCGGTAGATCTTCCATAAGGAAAGAAAGCCATTAAAAATAAATGGATTTTCAAAATAAAATACAAAAGTTATTCCACAATCACTATGAATAGAGGTGCCATAAATGCATTTACAACTAGAAATAAAATACAATGCAAGTGGAAAAGTCAAAAGCTATAAAGCAAGGCTTGCTGCAAAGGGGTATACACAACAACCGGGATAATACTTTGAAAAAACTTTTTCACCCGTAGTAAAACATACCACTTTAAGAACTTTTAACAGTTGCAGCAAATAGAAAATGGAATGTTCATCTTGATATAGAATCTGCTTTCTTGCATGGAAAATTAGAAGATATATTTATGGAACAACCAGAAGGTTTCAGAGAATCAGGAAAAGAAGAAAAAGTTAGTAAATTGCATAAGAGCATACATGGTCTCAAACAAAGTGCCAGAAATAATTGGAATGAAACATTAACAGAATACTTGTGCAACAAGGCCAGGGCTTCAAACAAAGTACAACAGATCCTTGCTTACTATCATTTAAGGATGGAAAACAAACAACTTATTTAGCTATGTATGTAGATGATATATTAATTGCATTGAATAGCACAGAAAATATAAAAATTGCAAATTTGTTGAAAAATCAATTTGAAGTCAAACATTTAGGCCACATAACATATCTTGGAATTCAAATAGAAAGAGAAGATGGAAGTTTTCTTCTGAGTCAAAGTAATAAAATAAAGGAAATTATACAAAATTATGATACAGATCAAAATAAGGAACATAAAACAATCAGTACAGACTACAGAAAGAACATTCAAGAACTTCTAAAGGATAGCCTAATGCACTTTATAGAGAAATAGTAGGAGCTGTCATGTATTTATCTACAGTAACAAGACAAGACATTTGAACTCCATAGGCATCTTAAGCAGAAAAACCAAGTAAACAAGATTGGATAGCCATTATGAAGTTAATTTATTATTTGAAAACAACAGTAAACCTTAAATTAAGACTATCTAATTTTAAAAGGCTATGCAGATGCTGATTGAGCAGCAGACCGGACTGACTTGAAATCAACATCTCGATTTGTTTTCATGCAAGGAAAGAGTGCCACATGTTGAAGCAGCCATAAGCAGTCAACAACAGTCTTATCAACAACTGAAGCAGAGTTCATCGCCACTGCAGAAGCAAGCAAAGAACTATTGTGGTTGCAAGAGTTACTCAAGGATTTTGATTGTGAACAGACTAGAACCATTACAATATTTCAGGACAGCAAATCAACTATACAACTTATAGAAAATCAAAAGATCAATCCCAGATCTAAACATATTATGGTGTGGTATCAGTTTGTGAAAGAATTGAGTGGAACTGTTCTTCAGTTAGACTAATGTAATACTTCTGAAATGGTTGCGGACATTTTAACCAAGCCATTGGCTAGACCCCAGTTTGAGAGACTTAGACTGACACTAGGCATGATAAAATGAACTCCTCCAGCCAAGTGGGAAATGGTTAGAAATGATTATAAGAAATATGACTGTCAGAGTTCCACAACATTTGAACTAGAAGCCTCGGCGCATATTTAACAGAATTACAGGTGGCGTTGCTCAAACAGTTTTATTTGTTTGCTCTTGTCAGCGTTGCCTGGATCTTCGTTCTGCTGATGTCAGTACGTCTTCTAAGCAGTTTGATCTTCGACTGAACAACAACAATGTCGGTGATATATGGAGGGTGTGTGTGTTGGAATAGTGAGTTATTACATTTGTGTGGAGATGTATATGAATAAATGTTCAAGTGTTTTCATTCAAGAGTTTATAACAAATAGCTAGTTTAATTTGATGAATTGTGGCATCTATTTGCTAACTGCTGATTAAAGGATAGATCTTCATGCAGCTGGTAAGTGGCTTACTGCATTACATAAAAGGCTATCATCAATTACAGATTTTATTTATTTAGAAATAACTAACATTATCAATGTTTATTCACAATAAAATGTTTTATTAACATCGACTATAGTTTCGCAGAGCGTTTGGCTAGCATCATCAGGAGGAATGGAGCTTAAACACTCAAATCATTGTGACATCATCAGAGTTCTGACGGTCATGGATTTTGATTAGTTATTTCCACATGCTTGAAAGAAAAGGCATAGACGTCATGTCGTTGACAAGTCTTGAAGAATTCGTTATACGTGGAAAGCTTCTAATGCATTAAGCTTATTAGTCGAATCAGGTTTATCAATAAGAAAAGCGTTTTCAAACAAAAATTTATGGTTATTTTCATGACAATGTTGGGCTATTGATGACTTCTTC
Organism: Macrothele yani; assembly: GCA_039090855.1. Classification (NCBI taxonomy): domain Eukaryota; kingdom Metazoa; phylum Arthropoda; class Arachnida; order Araneae; family Macrothelidae; genus Macrothele; species Macrothele yani. The sequence goes on from CM076990.1 coordinate 49,138,891, forward strand.
AGTTCATAGTTCCATATGTAAGTCTTGTGTTCCTTCACACGGAAACTTAAAGCCCTGCGGGTCTGTCCTGTATATGAAAGTCCACATTCACAAGGTATCTGATAAATTCCCCAAGAATTTATGTCTTGGACTTAGTCTTTTGATCCGTAAAAATTCATCTTGTAGAGTTATGTTTCCTTCTATATTTCTTCTTTTAACTGTTTGATTTGAAAATCTCTTTGTCTCTGATACCTCCTCCTCAAGCTTCGCGAATGTTGGTCGCCAGTCGCCAAATGGCGACCAGATATTTCGTAGTGGCTAGTAAATTTTTTAGTATAGTAGCCAATGATGGCGAGTAGATTTTTCTCCCAAGTGAGCAACTATTTGTCCTACTTTTCCCCCACTAGGACTCGGAAATGTATCGATACATCCCGAAAAACGGGTGTGAATTTAACATTGATGCTACAGTGTTTCGACTGACGAAACTACAATTCATTACCACCGTGATGTAAATGCTCGCGATGTAATCGCCATCGTGAGCCACCAAGCTGTGACCAAGCACTGTTCTTCAAACCGGTTTTCCCAGTCAGAGACACATGAATATCAGCTGATCCTCATGCACGCAGGCGTCTCCGACGTAGTTTTTCGCTGTGTCTCGTTCCAGATCGGGGGATTGCTCATCAGAACTTCACCTGCTAGGCGAGTAATCGTGGACATTGTAGGGATACCATCACGATGCAGACACGATGTTTAAACAGGTTTCTTATCTGGCCTCCGTGTGTTGACGATGCTATTAAGAGGCCATCGTGTTCCACGCGTTGGATCTCGGAAATTCACAACAGCTTAGGAACAATAGGAAGTATGTGGCAGGTTTTTTGACGTGAATACGTCATTAAAATTAGACCAGTACTAGGTGACCAGTACGGAAAGTTGAGCGTTACGAAAAAATGGGCATCGAGTTCGGTCTAACAATTTCTATATTATCAACGCAAACCAACCTAGTGTCATTTGATAGCTAAGAGAACAAAGACTTGTTAGTGACCTTACGTTACCACACAGACCCGGGGGGGGGCTTCGCCCTGCGCCGCACAAACTTCTAATCAGTATAACTCGGCATTGCAAAGCGCTACGACGTCGAAATTGGTCTCAAACGAAAGCTTTAAAACACTAGAAGTGAGATCAAATACAGTGTTGGTTGTGAAACTTAAGATTGCAGTTGAAAATTTTCACGATGTTGGCATATACTCGTCGAAAAGCCAAGCAGAAATAGATAGAGTGTAGTCTACGCGGAAGAGCAACTCGTCAGCTTTCGATAAACACCCCAATGTCCACGGCAGAACATATGAGAAAGTATCGGGAAAAAAGAAAATTGTTGCGGAGCAGTGCGCGAGCACTTCGGCGGCAGCGACGCACAAGCCCATTGACGTGGATCATCAATCATCAGCATTAAACCTCATAAAAACCAGTAATTGGGCATGTCTGAATAGTGACACTTTAAATGACTTAATGATGATTAGAAGCAATGGCACTTCAAATGAGGATTTTGATCCTCAAAATGCTATTCAATTGTGGTGGGCAGATACCTATGATGGGAAGATCAGACACAGTACGTATCAGTGGTAAATTGTATCAACATTATTAATGCCACTTTATGTACATATATCCTAGCTTTTGTCCCTTTGTTTTAAATAGTATTAAAAGAAATCCGTCATCTAAATTCAATGGCCTCTCAAAAATAAATTATGTATGTGTAAATTAAGATAGTAAGGGTAATATTACAGCACTGAAAATAAATTATCAAAAAATCAATCATTTTGGAACAAAAGCATATGCAATATTTGCAGTCAATCTAATGATCCTATGCAGTAACTGCTCTGCATCTGTTTTTATGAAGTTAATGGGGGAGGTGTCTCTCAATTAGAAAGAAAAAAAAACATGAACCCATGTAATTTCATAGAAACGTAAGTAGAAGTTATTGAATTATTTTTTTTTTTTTTAATTTTGTATGGCCAGTAGATTTTGTCATTTGGCTAGTAAAATTTTTATTCCACTAGCCACATTGGCTCGTAGAAATTTCAGCAGTTTTGCAAGGGCTGCTCCTCCTGCAATGAGAAACGTTTGTTAATCTTCGTAATGTACTTTTTGGCCAAGTGCTGGTGGAAGTAAGTAGCTGTTTCTATTTCTGGATGTTTTATCAATTGTAGAAATCCAGTTGATTTTCCCTCCTGACCAGTTGCATTGACTCTGAATAACTTTGATAAATTTTATTCGCTTCAGAATGGATTCAAAGACATTCTCATTACAACCAAAAATTCGGTGTCATCTTTCTTGTTTTTACTGTGACCACATATGCTCATAGCTTAACAACAGCTGCAAAAAATTTAAAATCTTAGTTGAAATGAAAGTAATAGGTGTACAAATAAGTTTTAAAGTGTTTTTTGTGTGACATGTACTGCTAATTTACATATCCGACATATGACTAACTGGTCCAGAGCATAAAATGTGACACAGAAGTTTGCCCAAGAGTCAAACACACTTGTCCATTGGTAGGTGAAAGATGACATGTGATACTGCATTTATTTGACACTGCATTCATTACAAATTTCATCAAGGAAAAAGTGCTCCAAAAGTATGTGCATCGATCTGTTCTGGGGGAGAATATTGTATCGAAAAGCACGTGTGAGGTTTGGTTTAGACCAGGGGTCGTCAACCTTTCAATACGTACTGCCCACTTTTGTATCTTTGTTGATGGTAAAATTTCTTTACCGCCCATCGGTGCCGCAGTAACTCAATTTAGCGCAAGTGCAAAAAAACTTTTAGAGGGGAGGGTTTCTAAAAATATGTGCTTAAAATTTACAGTTTTATTTATTCTTTATGTATGTTTATATGTAGATAATTTCAATTTAATGTATTTCTGCATCTCCATCAATACAGCACCTATAGTGCGGGAGCTGCTTAAATTGAAGAAAATGAAAGTTAAATGTGAAAACAATGATGTTTATTGAAATTACCTTTAATTAATGAGATCCTTGAGGCCGATGCTGCGAGACTAAATATTTGATGCCTGGTTCGATTTTCGTAAGGAACAAACGAAGGTCTCCTCTTTCGGTGATATTCAGGCGGTTTCTCTGTTTGGTGATAATATGTTTAAAAGCACTAAAGCCGGATTCTACAAGATATGAGGTAGGGAAAGGTATCAATAAATTAAATAGCATTTTTCACATATTTGGATATAATGCAGGCATTTTTTATTTTGCCCGAGTTTTCGGTATCCACCACTATCAAATTATGTTTGCTCTCTTCATCATATTTAAGTTCTAATTGTTCTTGTCAAGTTATATCAACTTCAGCAAAATTTTCAGTAAAAGGATTTATTATCCAGTCATACACCTTCAAGTTCAAAATATCTTTAAATTGTTTTTCCATATCCAATTTAAGTTCATTGAGGTGGCTATTGAACCTTTCAATCTCCTCTGGAGTTACATCTTTTATAGATGATAGTTCAAAAAACTGGTGAAATTCTCTCTTCGAAAGATTATGACGGAGAAGATCAAGTTTTTCGATAAATAATGACACAATATTTTTGCAACTGATAAGAGTTATATTGGCTCCTTGAAGCTGTAAATTAATTTTATTAAATCTCTTGAAAATGTCTGCCAAATAAAAGGCATCATTCTTTACTGTTTTTAATTGTTGACAGACCAACCTCATTATAGGTTTAAAAAACTCTAACACTATCATATAATGCTACAAAATGAGACAAGCCTGTACCCTTTGAGAGCCATCGAACTTCTGTGTTTAAAAGTAACCTTGCATCATTTTGATAGAATTCTTTGACTAGGGCTACTGTTGCATCATTTTGATAGAATTCTTTGACTAGGGCTACTGTGCTTCCAGGCTTTGGGTCAGGGGATGACATTACACCTTTTTCATTTAACACTGTTTTTTTGCCTTTCTAGCAGTAAAATTAGACACTCCAAATTCAGTTTCAATTTTTTTAGAGTCCAGCTTTTGGGAAGTGTAGTTAGAACCTACATTCTAACACTTTTGTCTGTAGTAGCATTGAACTTTTCTTTCAATTGATTATTAATAATTTCATTGTCATAATTTTTTGAAGCATCAGATTTAAATTAAGTACTTTCATTCGAAAAGCTTCGTCACTTTTTTAATCTTTGCTTCTGGGTATTTTTTCAATCAAATGTTTTATTTTAATAGGTGTTTCTTCGATAGCAGTCAGACTTTTGTTCAAAGCTTCAATTGCATCTTTTTTCTCTGGAGTTGACAATGTATTTTGAACTGGTACTTCAGGAACATTCAAATGGTCTTGTGATTTTGAGCTGTCTGAATGCAAGCCTTCTTGCTCAGTTAAAATCTCTGGAAACTTTAGTAAAGCTTTACGACACCCATCACATATCTTGTCACCTTCATGTAAATTGGCATTATGTCTCAAAATATTTTCATTTACAGATGATCTCAATGGTTTCTTATAATAATTATGACCAGGTTTCTTTAGGTTACATCAATATACCAAAACATGCTTTGATGTACTGGGTTTGCCCATATTGTCACAGAGTCCTAATAATAGAGTTTAAATTATTAAAACAATAAAAAAAAATATTGTATATAATAATAGACCTTTAAGACTAAATATAGAACTGACTGTACTTTTGAACTGGAGAGAGTCCTAGTTGTTCCAAACAAAGATGTCCAAATTGGTTAAACTTATTACTTAACAAACACATAACACTTATTTCACTTCCACTGAAAAAAACTATTAACTTACAAAAATCATATTTTTATGTGAGACACTTTAATCACTCACTGAGATCTTAGAGGAAACTAAGCAATAGTTGAGCTAGAGTGGGCATGAGTCACACTCCTGCAAGAACATGAATCAGACAAGTCTGTACAGGCTTCTGCCAGAACACCTGTGATTAGCAGAATAGACCATTTCCATCTCAATTCAGGCAGGCATGACCAACATGTGTCAGTTGACTACCTCCAATTTTTTTGAAAAAATTACTCCTAATAGAGATATAAAGTACTGCAAAAGGATTTTTCATAAAAAAAAAATTTGGTCGAGCTACAGCATTTTGAAAATAGGCAAAAAATACACTCGTTATGAAAATCATGTGAAACGCCAAATTTTTAAGTGCACACTGCTTCTGAACTATATAACAGGCAGAGACTCGAATTTTTTTTTTTTTTTTTTGAAGCTATTGAATTGGCCTTTCTGCAAATTCACAGAAATTGGTCAAACAAATGTTGCCAAATGGCGAAAAAAAAATTATATTTATTACAAAAAATTTTAATTTTCCACAAATTTAGGATTTTTTTTTTTTTTTTTTTAAGAAAAAGATTTCTCAAGTGGGTAAGTGTGCCAACCTGCACCCCTACTAGGGTTGTCTTAGCAGTAATTTTATTTTTATCCTGTGATGCTTGTAACTCATAAAATTATTTTTTAAAATATGCAAAATTTCAAAAAATCAACATTTTTGAATTGCAATATCTCAAAAACCCCATTTTTAAAAATTCTGAAATTTTGTCCAAACAATGTCCTAATGGTAGGTAGTTTACTGGGGGAGTCGGGTTACTGGATTTTTGCCTTGAAAACTTCTTACATGTTTTTGAAAATGACACTTTTTTTTCAATTTCTTTTTTTTTTTTCCAATTTTTGAAAAATGGCACTTTTTTTCAAATGTTTGAATTCAGTGAAAAAATGAGAACTGTAAACATTAGTTAGTAAAGTTTTAATAGCAGGAGAACAGAATTTCTGGCAGGGATCGCACTACGCAATCACCAAGTAACCAAATGTGACTAAATCCGAAAATGGCAAGAAAAAAATTAGTAACATTGAAAATGGTGGTGAATGATTTTATGAAACTTGGGCAGTTCTTGACTCATGGGTAAACTGCAATTTGCGGTAATTTTTGGGCTAAACTGCAGCTGATATGATTTCAAAGTTTGATTTTCCAAAGCTGTAGCACTGAAAATGGTACTGCCCAGTGCAATTTTTATGGAGTACTGTGAAACACCTATTAAGGCTGCTGGAGGGTCATTGGGGAAGTCGATGAAAATAAGAGCTACTGAAGGTGGGGGATGTCGAGAGGGAAGAAACTCTTCTGTAATTTATAATAAGCGGATCCAGAGAAATGGGATAGCAGAGGTTAAACAGTCTGCAGCACATAATCTATTGTTGGTGTTGCACTTTTGACTTTGCTCAAAACTGATCTTCAATTCTACCTGAGAAAGTGCAAAGTTACTACTGGCAAACAATGTCCAGATCTCACTCTTTACATGCATTGCGTACTTTCTAAATGAGACTAAGTCATTTGTGGTAGCATGCAAGGATATAAGTCATGACACAGCACATGCTCTGTGTGCCATTCTGCTTACAAAAAATGAAATTGCTAAGACTTGTCCTTTGGAAGAATTTAAAACAATTGTTGACATCTCAGATGGAGCAGCCGGGCACTTCAAAAACAAATATCAGTTCTGCGAATTTATGAAGGGGACCCAAATTTAACAAGGAAGTGGATCTTCTCAACCACAGGTCAATGCAAGAGTGCATGTGATGGTGTGGGTGGCCTGTGCAAACATTTTGCTACTAAATTCAACTTACAGAAAGAAGCTTCACAAGCTGTAAGAGATGCACCTTCATTTGTTGAAACTGTCTTCCCCTTGATCCCAAAGACTAAACTTCTACTCCTCACAACTTGTGAAGTTCAATCCTATTGAACCAGCAAAGTAGAAGAGTGGGATACAGTAAATTCTGTTGTTGAAATACAGTCGCAACATTCCCAGTTAGTACAAGGAAATAAACCATCAATGGCCAGAACAGTCCAGCACCCACATAAAGCAGTGCAATTTTCAAGCCAACAAAAAAAGAACCCATTTTCTGCGAATGATTTTCAAATAGGAGAATTTATAGGATGCATTTATGACGTTAACTGGTGGATGAATGGGACAGATTACAAACATATCTAAAGAATTTGAGGACATAACAGTATATTTCATGGACCAGCCAGAGGTTTTTGGTGGCCAGAAGAATGTGGCAAGAAAACAGGTCAAGTGTCCAACGCCCTTAAAAAATGTACTTCTAAAGGTGAATGCCCCAACTCCTGTTGGATGTTCTGCACGACTTCATACCTTTGATGAGAAGGAAATCAATAAAATCCATCAGCTTTTCTCAGTTTGAATAATTTGTAGTTATGATGGTAAGCTCATAATTTTGTTTTTTTGAGGCTGTTTTTCTTACGATAATAGAAATTGAATCTTAACTGCAACTGAGATAAAGTATTGTATGTGTACAGACTATGGATTAAAAAAAAATTAAACATGTACATAGGTGACAATTATTTAAAATCATAAAAATGACTTCAAAATATAGATTGACACTGCAATTTGGAATATATACTCAGGTTAACTTTTCAGAAATATCTTCTGAAGTTTTTTTGTTTTTTTTTAATAATAACCCAGCCATAAAGGTTTGAGCAGGAGAGAAGTGCATTTTCAAAAATTTGTAGGAAAATTTCAAGGCAAGAATCCAGTAACCTGACTCCCCCAGTTAACTACCAACCATTAGGACATTGTTTGGACAAAATTTCAGAGTTTTTAAAAATGGGGTTTTTGAGATATTGCAATTCAAAAATGTTGATTTTTTAAAATTCTGTATATTTCAAAACTTAATTTCATGAGTAACAAGCATCACAGGATAAAAATAAAAGTACTTCTAAGACAACCCTAGTAGGGGTGCAGGTTGGCACACTTAGTAAGTCTTTTTTGTTAAAAAAAAAAAAAAAAATCCTAAATTTGTGGAAAATTAAAATTTTTTGTAATTAATATAAATTTTTTTTTGCCATCTGGTAACATTGGTTTGACCAATTTCTGTGAATTTGAAGATTCAGGAGTAGTGTGGAGTAGTGTGCACTTAAAAATTTGGCGTTTCACATGATTTTCGTCACAAGTGTATTTTTTGCCTATTTTCAAAATGCTGTAGCTTGACCAAAAAAATGTTTTATGAAAAATCCTGTTGCAGAACTTTATATCTCTATTAGGAGTAGCTACCATAATTTTAAAAAAAAATTAGAAGTGGTCAACTGACACCCCTGTCTGAATTGGGATGGAAAGGGCCACTATTTACTCACATGCTATCCCTAATTTGTCTGTAGGTTTAGTAAATCATTATCTGTAATAGACCTTAATGTAAATTGGTTACCTTATAGCCAATGTATTTTTTTATTTTTTTTTTACCTTACAAAAGTTGAAGGTAGCAATGTAGCCCTAACTGGTATTTAAAGCAATACCATTGGTACCATAACTCCTGATCCCATTGAAGATCCCACTCTAAAAGTTTCAGGACTTAAAGCTTAATATAATATTACAAAAAAACAATCTTTTTTTTCAAAATTAAAAAAAAAACTATTTTAATTTTTTTTTGAAATTAAAAAAAATTCACCAGGCATAGTCAAGTTGCACATCAAATTAAAACTTATGAAATTCTCTTTAAAATGAGGGGTCAAACAACTCTCTAGGCCTTATAAGAACTTGAGAAATTCAAAATTGAAAAAGTTTATGCAAGCCAAAAAATGATGATTTTTCAAAATTTTAACAATTAATTACATGAAAACCCAATGAGATAAAAAAAATTTAAAAATATATTCTCATTTATATCACTAGGGAGAATGATCCCTGAAGGTTTCATTGAAATCTGAAATGGTAAGGTTGAGTGACTGGTTGATTTGGCATGGAATCACCCAAAAGCATTGTATATCACTTTTGTCTTCTGAAAGTTCATTTTTAACCCATGCCTCACCAGGATTCAAACCAAAACCCATTTCACACAAACGGTCATATGCCATTGCTTTGACTATTGCATCACCGGGGAGGCTAACATTTTGTTTCACATTACACATCTGCAACACATAAGCAGAACTCGTGTCTTTCCACAAACACCCAGTAATGCCTCTATCCAGCACACAAAAGTCTCTTCTGCAATACTTGGGTTCCACTGCTGTACATAAGAATAAGATCATTACACTTTCATACACAGCCATTTGGAACATTTTCGAGAACCCGTCAGTCCTGTGAAATCCTCTTAAGGCAGAAATTACTTTCAGATGCCATGGTTACCCAGCAATGTGCCCCTTGGAAGCAAACTTATTTCTCACCATGATTATCCATCCAGGAACTATCTGTAAATACTTCAAATGCAGTGTACCACAATTATAACTGTCATCCCAGCAAAATAAAACATCAAGGCACAGCTATTTTACAACTGCACAGTATAACTTCTTTTGAGAAGGGTTCACACCAGGAGAATATGTATGTTCAGTCTACACGATTTGACGATTACTAAAATATCCAAATCTTCTATCTCAAATTTTTTTGCTTTCAGGTCTAAGAAATCCTTAAAGGCATCTACAATTATAGGAGTCACTCATCCACAATTTAGAGCTACTGTGAAGCAGAACCAACACTGCAGTAGCATAACCACTAAATGACTATATATAACACACTTATACAGTAGTATATGATCAAATGATCATATGTAAATGATTTTAGGAAGGGACTGTCCGACTCCAGGTAATAAACAACCCTTATAAATAAGAAACTAGGAAATTTGGGTTAGAGTGCCCACTAGGAAAGTGACACGGAAGCAAATTAGAAAGGGGAGGAAGACGCCCTTATTTATTACCGGGGGCCAGTACCCCGGGTCCGATGGCTTAAGGTGCCCATCCGACGCACAGCGGATATTTGGTGGATCGAGCGTTCGTACATGCCTGGGACCGAACCTGAGGTCCTTTCCATGGCAATCCTGAACGTTGCCCACTAGGCCACTCGCAGCCCATATAGTAGTATATAACACACTGAGTGCTTAAAAAGCCAGCAGCTATGCTAAGATCAATGGGTCAGCAAAAGGGAGCCAACTGGCATATTATATATCACAGTTTCTTCAGTCGAGCAAATTCTCCAGTTAAGTTCAACTATACTTTGTACTCTGTGGTAGTAACCAGCTCTATTTCAGTTATTTTATTCCACCAGAATGACAACTATCACATTATATGTAATTCTGATTAATTATGGATAATTATTCATAGTTAATTCACGTAAAATATTTAAATACGAGCCAACTAAGCAGAAATTCTCCCATAACTTTCACATATTTATCTTTACACGATCACTTTATTAAGATTTTCAATTAGTAGTCTTTTAAGATTGGCCATAACAAAACCGGCAAATGTGACATACAACTTAAAAGTAATCTACTGCTCCAAAATTATTTCAAGCAGTTGAACATTTTTGTTACCTAAATGTGACTTCAGATAATAAAATCAGCCGCAGTACACCAATTCCAACCGGTTTAACAATTTTTTGTGTATCATTTTTTAAATAGCAAAAAAAATGCCCATTTATTAATGGTCAATAGAGAAAATGTCACATAACAAGCTTGCGCAACCTACGACTTCGCTAATTTATATAAACCTGATCAGACTTCGACATACATATCTAAATAACTTATGTTTAAATTCACGGTTTCATGAGCTTTACTTGGTTGGTGAATTCTGAACCTCAATACAGAAAAAAAACACCAAACGATAAATATCTCGAAGACAAAATCCATACAATTACACGCACGAAGAAATCATAAATACATACCTACAACGGAGATACAAAACAAAAAAGAACATGCATACAGGTGTACTCTTAACAAATCATAATAAAGGACTCACCAGTGGATTTTTTTAGTTTATAACTGTTTTTTATAAGCGCATGTGAATTTTCTTAGCATTTTAGCAATGACTACAGTTGCCACGAAAAGTCAAAATGAAACAACACAACTACTGACTTATTTTATGTTCTCCTAAAAACAAATGTTTCAAAATCCCTACAACCAAACACTCCTTACCGTTCGATCTAAAACTCCTTTCATATTTACGAAATTGAAACGATTCCGATTAACATTGTACTAAATTTGATATCTATTCAATTATTTTCAACCCATCACAGCGTTCTAAAACTCTGTCAATCAACAGGGTGACGTAGAAATGACATCACCGCACTTCCATCTCGTTGTACATCACGCTTCAGAAGTTAAATCCATCATATATAAACGTGTTACGATATTATTTGTAGAAGCTCTTGCACACAAAGCCAAGAAATTACAAAATTTCGGTTTGTGGACCTTATGCCGTTGTGTTCTTACAGTGAATTTGCTTGCTAAATAAAGATTTTTGTCTAGTGCGGCTCTTACTCAGATGCGGCGTTTAGCCCGAAAATTACGGTAGTTTTTTCCATGCTTACTGGATTCCGATGTTATTCTACTTTTCTGAGTATTAAATCTGTGTTCAGTTTAGTTTCAATTGCTGCTTTGAATTTAAATTTCTTTAAGCGCCTTCCCTCCCCCCCCTTTTTTTTTTGAAAAAAGTTTACTTGTTTAGCAAGGGTAAGGCTGCCGCCCCGGTGGCGCAGTGGTCTAAATGATGGCCTCTGATCATTCGTCCGTAAGGGGCCCGGGTTCGAATCCCGGTGAGGCATGGATGTTGTGTTTGTCTTACGGCGCTGGCTCTCTCCCTTCCCTGGAACCAGTGACCCTAAATTAGGGACGGGCGACTGCTTATAGCCCATTGAGTTGCTCACGGTGGTCGTTAAACCTCCAATCAAAAAAAAAAAAAAAAAGGGTAAGGCTAAGGGGTAAGGTGACCAGATATTGGAACACTGATTTGAGGACAAAAGGGCGTAGCGTCTCCAAATCGGCATTTATTTGGGGACATATACGTACTCAAAATAAATATGCAAATATTTTTGTCACAAAACTGCTTTGCTTCAATTAGTGTGATTTCACATATGAAAATTTATGTCTTGAAAGGATATGTCCTGTAGAATGCTGGTAATTTGTACTGACAAAGTAGAATTAAGATGGCCAGAACATATTAGCAAAAGCGAAATGCTTTACCTTGTATACGTGCCGAATTAAAATCAAGATGCACGCCAAACTAATTGCATGGCGAATTTTTCATTTTGCCAAAGTTTTTGGAAAAACTTAAATCAAGTACAGTCGAAATTTGACCGCGCCAGTTGTTCAGTATCCTAGTGCTGGCCACTGACCATTCGAACAAGTGGGTACGGGTTCGAGTCCTGACTGAGACATGGATGGTGTGTTTGTCTTACAGCACTTGTCCTCTCCCTTCCCTAGAACGAATGTCTCCAAATTAGAAACAGGTGACTGCCAGTGGCTCCAATATGACTACTTTTAGGGGGGGGGGCTAAGAAAAATCCTTACCTCCTTCAAGGATGTCAAACATTTTAGTAAATGTACAAGATACTAAAATACAACAAAAATAAAGAAGTTTGATAATTGCAATCAATCATTAATATCTTATTATTTTTTAAAATGCTTTAAAAAAAGGTTTCGTCTATTTTAGTGTTTTAAATTTATCAAAAATTTGGCTATACCAACGGTTGGGGGGTCAATCCCCCCCCCCCCCATGGGCGCCCTTGGTGTTATAGTCCTTAGAGTTGCTCGCAGGGGTCGTTAAACTCTGAAAGAAGAAAAAAAAAGTCAAAATTTCTTTTCACAAGAAGCATGTCGGAAAATTAGTATGCCGCCCCGGTGGCGCAGTGGTCTAACCGATGGCCTCTGATCATTCGTCCGAAAGGGGTTCGGGATCGAATCCCGGTGATGCATGGATGTTGTGTTTGTCTTACGGCACTGGCTCTCTCCCTTCCCTGGAACCAGTGACCCAAAATTAGGGCCGGGCGACTGCTTATAGCCCATTGAGTCGCTCACGGTGGTCGATAAAACTCCAATAAAAAAAAATAAAAAAAAAATAGTACAACGAAAATTACTTTTAAGAACATTTTTCATTAGAAATCTGACAAGCTACTGAGGAAGTGTAAATTCGAGGACAAACATCAAAATTTGAGGACAATTTGCGTTCCCAAAGGCATCAGACGTTTTTGGGGAGAGTAAACTAAATTCGAGGACTGTCCTCAAGAATTCTGGTCAGCTTAGGTATAGTGGTTATGAGTGGTTATACTTTGGGTCACCGAATGTGACGAGATGGCTCTGGTGTAGCCTTTGTTTTTTTTGTTTTTTTGTTTTTTTTTATTGGAGATTTAACGACCACCGTGAGCAACTCAATGGGCTATAAGTAGTCGCCCGCCCCTAATTTAGGGTCACTGGTTCCAGGGAAGGGAGAGAGCCAGTGCCGTAAGACACACACAACATCAATGCCTCACCGGGATTCGAACCCGGGCCCCGTTCGGACGAATGATCAGAAGCCATCGCTTAGATCACTGCGCCACCGGGACGGCGTGTAGCCTTTATATTTGCTATAACGAGTGACTGAGGAATCATTGATCCAATTCGGTTGAGCCCTTCTTGTGTGCCGTGTGAAAAGTCTGCATAAAACCTGAATTGGAGTTTTGCTGGAGTTCACCATCTTAGGCTTCCCATATCCCACCACTCATCTACTTAGAATTACTTTTATTAGCGATTCGTTCTACTAGATCCTTCATGCTTTATTTGAATTTCTTGTATTCGATGAATTATACACTTGACACTGATGTAATCGAGGGCCGTCACAGGCAGTCAATAAAGCTCTTTTTGGCCAGTCACGAGCATTCAATAAAGCTCTTTCTGGCTGATCATTACACACAGGGCCGACGCTAGCAGGGAGCTAGAGGGAGGCTCCGTCCCTTGCAAGTCAAGCAAGCCTCCCTATAAAATGGACGTCCTTGTAAATTGTTTAAACTTTTAATTTCGGTGGTTTATGAAAATTTCTTTTGTATTTCATTATAAGAATAAGTACTTCACATTAGTTACTCATGTATTGCACGCTTAACCCTTTAACCTGCTGAAACGAATAAACTCTGGGTTAGCAAAATCGGCTGAAATCAGCTCGAAAGAATATATTGAGTGTCCAAAATGTGGACCGATCGCACCTGGAACGAGTCTACTTGCTCACCAGAAAGTGTTGCTCAGCTCTGTTATTCAAAGCGGCGATTCAGGGGAATGAATGACACTAATCCTTTCTGATTGATTACCTGCTAAAAAGGCAAGATACACTCACGGACAATGAAATTTGCGCGCCTAGGGAAAAACATGACACACTGAGAAGGTAAGACTCTTACTTGAACATGTTCTGTATTTGTTTTCGGACTTTAATTACTTCTTTTTCTCTTAATGTAAATGGCATCACTTGTATAATTTTTATGACGTATATCACCTTAGTCACGAATACTATAGTATATAGTCGTTGCTTTTATGTGTTCCTGGGCTTTTGAGCTTGAAAATGGGGCCAAGTGAGCCCCAAAAGTGCTAGCTATGTAAATAGGTTTTTAAAATTGTAAACAAATTGAGTTTTATTCGGCAGTTTTAGGGATTTGTTTTAACTTATCGTACTACAGACAGCAAACTTGTGTTCCTCATTTTCACATGCTGCAACAGCGAAACTTTGCAAACAGGTAGAGTGCGTGCTGGTATTCAAATGATCCACGTTTGGTGCGAGTGCGCATGCCTGCACACTTTGTGGTGGCACTACAAGCACTCACCGGTAGCCTCATAAACAGGCGTGTAGTAGTTGCTCCATGAAAGCGAGAATGCCGAGTAGACGCTAGAGACGTCGATTTACGCAACTTACGGGCTTTGAGAGAGGCCGGATCATCGGGCTAAAAACCGCGAGGTGGCCGGCGCGCCGTATAGCCTGCCACTTGGATCGTTCTGACCATACCGTCCGACTGTGTTAGGAGCAATGGACACATGACGGCACTGGCACACGGCGGGGCAGCTTCAGACGTATCAAGAGAACCACCGGTAGAGAGGATCGACGGATCGTGCGCCAGGCACGAACGGATCCCATGGGGACCCGGGCCACTATACAGGCAGATGTAGTGGCTCCTGTGTGCCCACGAACCGTTTTCCGATGTATCGCGGAAGCGAATCTGTGATACCAGCGCCCCTTATGTATGCAGCCATTAACACCGGAACATCGCCGGTTCCGTGTGCAGTGGTGCCAGGCCACAGTGACGTAGAACGCCATAGACTGGCAACGTGTGGTGTTTAGCAATGAGTGCCGCTTTATTATGGGAACAGATGTTCATCGTGTCCGGGTGTGGAGGTCCCCGGGTCAACGGCAGGCCACAGTGACGTAGAACGCCATAGACTGGCAACGTGTGGTGTTTAGCAATGAGTGCCGCTTTATTATGGGAACAGATGT
The DNA here is from genome assembly GCA_039090855.1 of Macrothele yani. Taxonomy (NCBI): domain Eukaryota; kingdom Metazoa; phylum Arthropoda; class Arachnida; order Araneae; family Macrothelidae; genus Macrothele; species Macrothele yani. The sequence continues at coordinate 49,154,091 of CM076990.1, forward strand.
TCATCGTGTCCGGGTGTGGAGGTCCCCGGGTCAACGGCACAATCCCAACCTCGCTATCGAGCGCCACACCTCTTCCACTGCAGGCATTATGGTCTGAGGAGCCATTGCCTACGATAGCCGATTAGCTCTAGTAGTGGTACGTGGATCATTGGCAGGCCAGCGGCATGTGGATAAGATCCTACGGCTCCATGTACTCCCATTCCTGGCGCGCTATACCAGCAGAATAATTCCAGCCTGCACACGGATCGGGTTGCCCAAGACTGCCTACGTCATGTCCAGACACTTCCATGGCCTGCCCGCTCCCTGGACATGTCTCCTATCGAGCATGTGTGGGACCAGTTGAAATGCCGGCTGCCGCCGTGCCGCACTATCCGGGAATTGGAGCTCACCGTCCAACACGTGTGGGCCAGTCTGCCGCAGGACAACATCAGGCGTCTGTTCGTCTCGATGCTGGTTCTTATTGCAGCATTATCGCCCCATGAAGCGGTGTGACTCGCTATTGATGACCGTACTGCGTGCCACAGATCCCTCTGTAATCGTCCTGCAGCAGTGATATAGAAGGGGCTTAGCGGGCCTTAGCGGCACTAAGGCACTATTTTTTAGGCTTAGCGGCGCTAAGCCACTTCTCGTGATTAGATGGTAAGAGAAGCCTGCTAAAGGAATTTTGTAGATTATCGTGTATACAAAAATAGAGAAATATGTGTTCTGTATACAAACAAACTCATATCTTAACCAAATGTTCATACTAGAGATGCCTACCCTGGCGGTGAGTGGTATGAGGCGCCGGCCTCTGACTATTGGCTCTAACCGGACGCTGGCTTGAATCCAGAAAGGTGATGCGCTTGACCAATGGCACTGGGTCTGTCACTTACCCGAAAACAGTTGCGCGAAATTAGAGACGTGCAACTGCTTATAGCCCTACGAGTTACTCACGGTGGTAAAGAAAAAAACAAAAAAAATACTGTATGGATGAGACGATACAGTCTGATCATGCAGTAGAGGAATCATGGATACTAAGGGTTCGAGAGTACAAAGTCAATGTCACCTCTTTTTTTCTCGACGGCAGTTAAAATAGGTGGTGGATATTCCGTGGGGTTAAGGTTGCACTGCCCCGAGAAAAAACAACGGTAGTGAAGAGCATTTCTACTAAACTGCTCGATATCGGCTCTAATAAAAGTTACCCACTCATCTCACTCTCTGCTTCCTTATGGGCAACATAAAAGACATATCGTGCATCCACTTCATAATCTTAGTTAAAACTGTGCATTAGTCACAATCAGTCGATGTAACTGTGTTAGTTGTATTTCTTGAATGTGACTAATACGTGTTATTCACATGAATATTTGGAATCGTGTAGAACGACACAGCGGTATTTAAATAAACATTTAATATTCTTAGCATCTACCACGCAACATTCTTTTATTTAAAATTGTTCAAATTGTGCAATTTTAATATAAATTGATAAAAGTAATTACGAGGTAGTAATGAAAATTTAATTAAAATTATTGAATAATTGAATTAAATCAGATTTCACAGTTCTTTTGAAAGCTTTTTAAGGGTGTTCTTCCTGGGTTGAGGCTTCCTAAACCGTTCAGCGCTAAGGCACATTTTTATTTAGAACTCTGCAGCTCTGTTTTTGCCATCATATGTATCATTAATCTGTATCATTACGTCCATAAAATTTCAGTTCAATCCGATGCTACCTTCTTGGTGCGAAAATTTCATTGTCCGTGAGTGTAATATTCCCTCTTTTAGTGACGTCATGCAAAATCCAAGGTTTCCGACTGATTTCCAACGTTTTTGTGTGCGACGTCAAACACAACACCGACGTACCAGTCCATGTAACCAGAGACTGACGTTTCAAAAACCTATGAAAAGAGAGAGAAGATATTTGAGTCATCTGATTCTACCCAGTGGCATAATGTTCGTGTCACGGGGACTAGCCCTTCCCCATCATGCTTTGAAAATAAAGGAATGGAAGGAAGCGATTTTCACCCATGATAGGTTTACGATTTTCACTGCTGAGATGAGAGGAGGAAATGAAGTGATTTACAGCAATTTTCGTAAAACCCGACTGCTGTGTGAACAATTCAGTTTTGGGTATTTGATTCAAATAAATTGCCGCTTAATGGGTTTAAAGAAAAAGCAAAATTGAATTCACACAGCATGAACGATGGATAACTCAAAAGAAATTACTTTTGAAAGTAAATCAATGAGAACAACTGCGCCAATGATCCTGTGCTATATGGGCACCCGCGACTTGTTGCTACAAAGTGTCAGAAAAGAGAGAAATTCTTTTTTTTCTTTTTCTTTGGAGAAACTTAAAATATAATTTAAAAGAAGTAGAGACGGAGTGAGGTAGAAAGAGAGAGAGAGAGAGAGAGCTTTCAACATCTTCCTGTTCATTGTTTTGCTGTCAGTAAGAGTGGTTTTTGTGATTCATGTGTGGGACAAGTGTTTATTGGCGGGAATCTGAGGCCTTTGGTTTTTGAGGGGGATAGGGAGGTTTGGCTGTTCACCACGGTAAGAAGAGGCTACTTCTGAGGATAGCAAAGGACAATACGAGATTAAAGATGGAGAGAAAGAGCCAAAATTCGGCCTGAACAACTCCTCAATGTCATTGTCTGGATCAACGGAAAAAATTCAGAATAATAAACTAAAATAAATAAAGTTTTTTTTCATGCTAGTTGGGAGCTATCTTTCCTGAAACTCAGCCACCGTCAAAACAAATTATGATAATGTCATTTATATCTTACATTTCAGAACTCAGTCCCCTCCCCCCATCCTTTTAATATCTTAAATTTAATTTTTTATTTTCGTGTTACTTTTGGGCATAGAGAAATTGTACGATAGTGAAATAAATTAACGAAAGAACGGAAATACAAAGCAAAACTTGCATCTATATTAGAGAATAAATATACATTGGTTTCTATAAATTAAGGAACAAAACAAAAAGTCGCTATAAGTTGGCTAGTTCTATCGTACTTCTGTAAAGTACAACAGCATCAGTGAATGGCGTGCAAATGAGTGGCGCTGGCATAGCTTTATACAAATTAACTACAGCATAAAACTGGTAGTTTCTCAGTGAGTCGCCAATTCACGTGCAGAGATTGAAGAAAGGATTTCGTGATGGATATTCTGTTGCAATGACTTCGAGACGTCATTTACCAGTGGAATTACACTACCGAGCTGCATTCAGACTCGAAGCAAGTCAAAGTCAGGCGGACGTAGCCAGATGGTTGAACGTAAATCATTCTGTAGTCCAAAGCCCGTGGAACCGCTTCCAAACCACAGAATCATGTTCCCGCAGGTACAGCAAAAGCAGGCGTAGAGTAACAACTTCCTCACAAGATCGGTATTTGCGGCTATATGTGCACGCCGGAACAGGACTGCTACACCGATCCATCTTCGATCTGTGCTTGCTGCAGCTACCGGAAGACTAAGATTATTGAAAATACCGGAAGACTAAATTCATCTAGGACACCTGAGATTATTGAAAAAGTGCGTGGTTTCGTGGCAAACAATCGATGTGCGTCACTAAGAATGATGGAAGAGTCTTTAAACATCAACAAAGAAACGATTCGAACCTTCCTGCATGAAGATTTGGGCAAAACAAAAGTCTGTGCTAAATTTGTTCCACACACGTTAACCAATGAGCAAAAATCAAGGAGAAGTGCACATTGCAAAGACATCATTTCAGCTGCTGAAAATGATCCAAACTTCTTAAAATCGATTGTTACTGGTGATGAAACATGGTGTTTTCAATGTGATCCTGAAACAAAGCGACAAAGTGCGGAATGGAAGTTAAAAAATTCGCCACAAGCCAAAAAAGCAGGAAAAGTTTCATCGAAAATCAAAACAATGCTCATTACATTCTTCGATAGTAAGGGTATTATCCACAAAGAATTTGATCCAAGTGGACAAACAATTACTGGTGAATAGCAAACCAAAACAAATTCCAAGTGGACAAACAATTACTTATTTTGAATAACAAACCAAAACAAATTATAATTTCTTGTTTCTATTTCATTTTACAGACCCAGTCTTAAAATTCTTTGACGCACTGTGTATAACATGAGGTAATTACGGTTGGCCGTAGTTAGTACGGTCAAAAAGTGGTCCGAGGAGAAAAAAACCACGAACCATCGTCAAGATGTAGGCTGTCCACGGCTCATCGATGCTTGAGGTGTTGCGAAGGCTTTCCCGTATGGTATGAGCCAACAGAAGGAATACTATGACGCAACTCGACGGAAATTTGAATGCTGGTGACGAGAATAATGTGTGACAACACACAGTACATCGAACCCTGCTGAAAATGTGGCTGCGTAGAAGCAGGCCTTCCCAAGTGCCCATGATAACTTCAGTTCACCGTCGAAAGCGCCTACAATGGGCACATGAACATCCAAACTGGACTTCGATTGTAAAAAGGTCGTCGGCTCTGATGAATCTCGTATTCTGTCGCACCATGCGGATAGCCGGGTACGTGTGCGTTGTACACCTGGGGAACACCGCGGGACGAAAATAAGCTGATGAAGGAAGTGTGATGTTTTGGACAACGTTCTGCTGGGAAATCCTTGGTCCAGTTATTCATGTACAGGAAACTGTGACGTCTACCACCTACCTAAACATCATTGCAGAACAGGTGCGTCCTTTCATTGCAAAAACGGTACTCCTGTGTAGTACTGCCTTGTTTCAGCAGAAAAAGGCGCCATGCCACCAGTGTTTCTTTCAGGCATACATCCAGGGGAGCGAAGCCCTCCTGGAAACACCCCCCCCCCGGAGACATTTTAGGTTACCGAGCTAAATTTTAATAAATTCAGGTTATGATGAAAAGGAAGTTTCGTTTCTTTTAAAATATGATACAAATATTTGTTCAATTTTATTTTTTTGAATATTTGTTCAAATGGTACTGGTTATAGTTTATTTTATTAAAAAGTGTATTGTGACGCATGGTATTCTTCAAAATATAATAAGTAGACTAATCATACCTAAATGTCTGGGAATGGTGATTCAGGAACAAGAGTGCGTTGAATGCATTTTAACAGATAAAAATTCAAGCCTGCAGGACCTCCCCTTCCCTTCTTTAGCTGAGAACAGTTTGTTATTCCTGAAATGTTTAAAGAATTAATTACTATATCAGGTATGTATATAGAATTTTTCTTGGGGGGGGTAAGAAAAAGGAAATTTTGAAATCCACCATCTGGAACAAAATTAAAGTTAATGAAGAATTTAAGAAAAATTAAAGCATTTTTTTCTAATGTAAGTTGATACATTTTTATTAAATTAAGGCATTTTTTTCTAATGTAAGTCGCATTTAAACAAAAAATGAAGCATTTTCCGGGGGGGGGGCGGCTTTAAATGCGTCCCTGTGCTAGATATACAGTAATTACTTCTATATATATAAATATAGCAGTGGCGGCTTTTCAGGTGAAGTAGGTGAAGTGCTTCTTCACCTATTTTACTCAAAATAAAATTTTATTCAGTATTTTTTATAATATATTCTTTTTTGCCTTTATTCAGTTCCAAAATACTGAAAATTTTGAATAGGTATTAATTCACATGGCGCGCTCAATACGGAAAGCAAATCCTTATACGCAAAGCAGTGCAAGTGAAGAACCGAAATGAGAATGCTTGGAAGTCTGCAGTTTTCCTCCGAGTTGTCATGGTAACCGTGACTTCACCCTCCCCAATCTGCTCGCTCAAGTGAACTGTTTCAGCTTCACGCGCCTTACCTCTGCATCTTTCAGTTTTTGAGCGTAAAGTCGTGAGAGATCACGGTGGAGTGGGCGAACTACCAGGGTACATTGCAATCTGCTAGGGCTTTTTCCTTGTGGTGCTGTGGAACATTATTTTCGGAAAGGAATTTGTTCTTTCGTGCTTTGTGATTATTTGTTGAAAGTTTTAACTGATATTTTAGGTTTGTGTACAATTTAACTTACAGTGATAGTTTTTAGTATGCATCCTGTGGACGACATTGTTTGTAATTTATTGCAAACTCCATATACTCTGTGGAAAGATGAAGATAAAAGAGACATTTTGCTTCAAGGACGACCAACGGATTCACTGACAATTGTTGCCAAGAACGAAATCAAGAAGACCGGTAAATCTAACCATATTAATTTTAAAAATTGTTGGTTTACTGAATATAAATGAATTTGCAGCACTTCTGTGTTAATTTTTTTTTTTTTTTGGCCCTGCTTACTTTTTAGTAATAAACATTCGGCGTGGAATAAAGACGGATTCTCAGATTTATTAAGCGTAACACGGTCACTTCATAAACATCCTGATTCTAGCGAACACCTGAAATGCGGATTAACGTTAAGGAATTTTGAAAACATTCAAAACACCATTGCCGATGCCTTGAGGAAGAATGCTAGGCTTTTGAAAACGCATTTTAACGAAAACGTTCGTTTAAATAGACTTTTCCTGCAGACAGTGATTGATGTAGTATTAGTCTATACTGTATTTGAGCAAACAAGAACTAGCATTCCATGGCCATGACGAAAGCATGGGCTCGATAAATCGTGGAAATTTCATTGAATTACTTTCATTGTTGATATGAAAAAGTTCTTTAGAAATTGAAAATCAATACGAAAGGATAAAAACTATTCAAAATGAATTAATTGAATGTATTTCTGAATATATAAACGATCACGTCAAAAATTAAATAATTTTTTATTGTTGATTCGGAAGGTGTATTGGTTGAGGGGTTTTTGGGTTTCCATGATGTGAATGAAGATAGAACGTCAGGAGCTTTATACAAAATGCTAGACAAAATTTTGGAAAAGTTTGATTACCAACACAAATAAATAGGACAATATTACGATGGGGCAAGTATAATGTCTGGACACATAAATGATGTACAGAAAAAAAGTCAAGGATGAAGCTTCTCAAGCTGTTTTTGTTCAATGCTTAGTTCATCGTTTGAATCTTGTATTACACCAGAGTTTTTCTAAAATTTCTAAGTGTCGAACACTTTTTGCAAGCCTTAGTGGAATTGCTTCGTTTGTTCACCATTCTGCGAAGCGGCCTTATACACTTATATCAACAACCGCAGGATGCACACCAACAGAAACTCGATGGTCCTCCACTTCGAAATTAGTAAGTGTAGTTGTTGAAGATTGGGATAAATTGAAGGAAGTGTTCGGATTTCTCCCGTCCCTATTTAAGGGACACTGAATCCAGGGAAGGGAGAGAGCTGACAAGACAAACACAACATCCATGCCTCACGGGATTCGAACCCGGACCCCACCTTAGACGAACGGTCAGAAGCCAGAGCTTTTACCACTGTGCCACCAGGAGGGGGGTTACAGAGGAGACGCCAGCCGCTCATAACTGGCTGGGATATTGGAAGTGGGCTAAGCATGATGGAAGGGGCACAAATTTTGAACTGTTTGGCAGAAATTTCGGCAAAACATTCAGGTCACGCGATTTTACTCTACGCTGGTAATGTTATCCCTAGTAGAAAAGAAAAGTTTTCAAGTTCATACTGTACGTAGTATTTATTCAATGTACAATCGTGGCCAAAAGTCCTGCACCAGTAGATCGAAAGTCAATTTTTGATACTTGAAGTCAACTTATACACTGAAGAGCAATTGAATTAGAGACAGCTGGCGTTATGCAAATGCGGCGCTGCGGGCGGCTCTGTAAACGGAAACGACATGACGTATGCAGCGATCTGACAATATAAGGAGTGATGCGACGGGAATCAGTAAGAGCCGGACGCAGTATGGGTAAGACGAAGGATCTAAGCGCATTTGATCGTGGGCAAAGTGTCGGGGCCCGACGAATGGGTCAGTCCATCTCGGAAGTCATGCAGGCACTAAGATTTTCACGAGCCACTGTGTCACGGGTGCACCGTGAGTACATCGAATCCAGTAAAATCATCTCTGCAAGGGCCAACTGCCGTGGACAACAGTGTTGATGAGCGGGGTCATCGTTGGTTCGCTCGCATTGTAACATGCGGATAGACGGGCCACAGTGCAAGAAATCGCTCGGCAATTTGACGCTGGTGCACATTAACGTGTAAGCAGCCACACCTTCCAGAACCATCTCTTCGCTATGGGTACAGAATCCATCGTCCCACGAGGGTACCGCTGCTGACCGCACATCACAGGGTGCAAAGATTAGCATGGGCGCGGGAACATCGCCACTGGACCCTAGACATGTGGAAAAATGTTGCCTGGACTGATGAGTCGAGATTCACGTTGGTACATGCGGATAGCAGGATACGAGTACTGCGCAAACAACATGAAGCGATGGATCCTTCTTGCCAGCAGGGTACTATTCAAGCTGGTGGGGGTGGTATTCTCGTCTGGGGACTGTTTACGTGGACTGAAATGGGACCCCTGGTACGTGTGACATCGTCCCTCACAGGTCAACGCTACCGGGGCCAAAAGTCCTGGACGACCATTTGCTCCCGTGTGTGCGTCTTCAACATCCCACTGGGGACCTCATCCTGCAACAGGACAATGCACCGTGCCATCGCTCCCGAATTGTATCCGAATGGTTGGATGAACACTCCACCGACGGGACCTCGCTTCCTTGGCCAGCTACGTCACCTGACATCAATGCCATCGAGCACATCTGGGATGCCACCGAGAGAGATGTTCGAGGCTCTGACCCCCCCTCCATCAAATCTTCGTGAACTGTGGGAGTTTGTTCAGGGGTCGTGGATCCGTATGGCTTCCCAACGCTTCCGGTGTCTTGTCGAGTCCATGCCAAGACGAATCACCGCCGTCATCAGGTCGAAAGGTGGTGCTACACGTTACTAGACAGGTATCTCTAATTCAATTGCTCTTCAGTGTACAGCCTAATGGTAAGTAAGGAATACATGTTATACATCATTTTAAAGGAAATTTTATTTTTACAGAATGTTATTACCAGTAAGTGAAGTGAAGTTACAAGCAAAAATGTGCAAGTGAGGAAACACAAATTCAGTTCTGAAAAAGCGTTCACGCCCCTCTAATCCACTATAGCTTTCTCTGACGTCAGCTAGTGAGATATAAAATGATGTAATATCATATTCCGACTTAGAGCCGCGGGTGGCCTAGTGGTCAGCGTTCGTGACTGCCATGGAGGTAACCTCAGGTTTGATCCTGGGCAGGTGCGAACGTTCGAATCATTAAATACCCGTCGTGCGTCGGATGGGCACATTAAGCCGCCGGACCCCGGGTACTGGCCCCCTAGTAATAAATAAGGTCATCTTCCTACCCCTTTCTAAATCGCTTCCGTGTCATTTTCCTGTCGGGCACTCTAGCCCAAATCTCCTAGCTTCCTGTTTATAAGTGTTGTTTAAGACCTGGGGTTAGATACTCCCTTTCTAAAATGGTGCGCTACATATGATCTGATCTGCTACCAACTTAGAACGCAGCTGCTTGTAGTCAGTTGACTGAAGTTTATGCAGAATTCCTGATGTTATTTGAATTTCAGAATGTCAAAGACCCGAAAATTGGTCCTGCCTCTTCAAACCAGGGCAAAAATTATGACTTTGCATGAACTTGGATTCAGTAGTCGTAAAATTGCTGTTAAATGTGGCTGTGATCATTCCACTGTCTTGCGCACCATTAAAAGAGTTGCAGAAACTGGATGTGTGGGAAACAGAAAGAGAACAGGTCGACCAAGGCTGTGTGTTGAACGTGATGATCGCATGTTGATTCGTCGTTCCTTAAAATCATGGTTTAAAACAGCCACTGATTTAAGAAATGAGTGGGAGAATGAAGTAGGCATTATTGCATCTGCACGTACAGTTCGTCATATAGGCTACAAGAAAACGGACTGACTGCACGAAAAGCTGCACGAAAACCTTTCCTTACTGAACAACAACGGCTCAAAAGAATTGCTTGGGCCAAGGCACACAAGAATTGGACTGTTGATGAATGGAAAAATGTTATTTTCAGTGATGAAACAACTGTTGCTATTTCCGCTAATAATGGAAATGATTATGTACGTCGTCGGGCTGGTGAAAGATATAAGGCATGCTGCACCCAGCCCCAACAATCAAGCACCCACATTCGGGGATGTTATGGTCCTGTATTTCAGCCAGTGGTGTTGGTCATCTGCACATTGTTGATGGCACATTCAATGGATCGAAATACTGTATGTGGATATTTTGGAGTCCAAACTTCTACCATCTGCACAAGACATGGGTTTGCGGAATTTTATCTTTCAGGACGATAACGCGCTATGTCATCGGTCAGAGTTGGTTGACGAGTGGTTTAATCGAAAAGTTATAAGAAAATGTTAGTGGCTGGCACAGTCACCGGATCTTAATCCCATAGAGAATCTGTGGGTGAGTTTGAAGCAAAAAATTCGTCAACCTAGGACCCACATCTAAAACAGCATTAATTGAGTCTGTACGGGCCATATGACACCGTGTTATCAGCAATGGACAACTAGAGAAGCTCATTAGTTCCATGCCAAGAAGGTGCACTTTGTTACTAAGAAACCGTGGTTATCCAATTAAATATTAAAAGCGCATTTTGCTTGTTGGTAAGTTATTTCAAGTGTCCTGCAAGTTTCAATAATATACTGTACAGCAATTTTACGTTAATCGCATTGTACACTAATTTCACAAATTCCACTATTTTTTGCTTTTTATGACGAGACGATGTACTTTTGCTTGTAACTTCGCTTCTATTACTAGTAATAACATTCTGTAAAAATATTTAAATTTAGCATAAAAGTTCCTTTAAAATGATGTATAATATGAATTTTTGACTTTACCATTACGCTGTGTAAGTTGACTTAAAACATCAAACATTCACTTTCGGTCTACTGGTGCAGGACTTTTGGCCACGACTGTATGTAGTATGGGAACCATAGATACGATTCTCTATGGCAAGTTACTATTTCTTCGCAATTTTAGTTTCCTTAAGTCGCTTTTTTTTTCCCCGATTTTTTTTTTTTTTTGCTTTCATGAGGCTGCTTATGAATTTTAGTTTGATTTCTCTCATCGTTAAAAGCTATAATAATAAATAATAATAAAAAATGGCGTGTTTACTACTACTACCTCAGAAATTTGTTCACATGATTCCCTCCATTCCTTAGAAGTGCAAACACTAAATTTAACAAACTCATTTTATATAACAAAATTTCAGTGAATTCGAGAAATTCACATATATTTATTCAAGTTCCCTGAAATCTTAGATGGTTGCACCAGGGGCGTCGACTTCACCAAATTATTGAAGGGGTAGACGTGAACAGATCAGACGTGAGAGGGGCATGTCTCTTCCATAGTCAGGAAGAAAATTAAAAAAAAAGAGGGGACTACGGAATTCAACGTATATTTTAAAACACAATTGTAATTGCTCATCAGCAAATGAACAAGGAAACGGAAATACTTTTTTTTTTGCTGAATATTAATATTAAAAAAAAATTCAACCTATGATTTTATAAAAACATCCAGAGATTTGGTTCCCAAACGTTTATAAAAAAATTGGTAAATTAGCTGAGTTCCTTAAACAAAGAGGAAGAAGCGCAAAAAATAGATAAATAGATAAATAAAGGCGCCAGAGATTATACGTTTCTGTACTATTTATTTTTTTTAATTGTGATAATTGTTTTAAGCATTTACCACATATAACGAGTTAGCTGCTAAACACAATACAGGGCTGACGATTCAGTTTGTAATTGAATGAGCAATGCTGAATATGGGGAAAAGTTTTTATTTATTTTGTTATTTATTATTTTTTTGGAAATAAATCGCTTTGGCCTCATAAGGTGGAGTTTGGTCCACCTTATGAGGCTAAAGCGATTATTTAATTAACCAGGACGAAAAATATTGGGCGGGAATTGCCCCCAGTAAACTTATTGGAGGGGCAAGATTCACCATTCCTCCCCCCTAGTCGGCGCCTATGGGTTGCACCCGCCATATGTTCCAACTGCTCAATTATTTTTTTGGAAGGGGGTGGCTAAAGGGAGGGGGGCTTCAGCCCACCCCAGCCAAGCTCATCCGTACTGTTGCGCCTGCCGGTATATCTTCATGTCAGTGCAATGCTGTGTTTATTTGATTTAAACTGACATCCTGATTCATTTTAAAACTGTATTCCTATTTTTTAAATTGGTGAATTGCTAATTGAAATGCGGAATATTTATTTGATGTCTTTGTATCTTTATCCCATCACTTTTATTTTCTTCGGTAGTTCCACTCTTTTACACTTCCGCTGTTTTATGGATTTAAGTCGATTGCAAATTTACATCCAAACGAATTACTCTCGAAGGTGGTTAAGTTTTAAGCAGTGATCAAACATCTAAACATCTCTCATGAGGAAACAAAGTGGATGTTACAAAAGTGGGAGAAAAGTTCAATTTTAAGGTCACTTTCTATAAATAAATCTGCCGAGAAAGGAACTAGGATGCAGATAAGCCCGAAAAAGTGTTGGTTGGACGATATCGCAGATAAGGAATTCAAAATGTGGGAACAAGCCTAACTGAAAATGCTGAGCATGAACTACGTTGAAAGATGAACGTTAGATGGAAGTTATTTCATAGACGCACTGTCAGATATCATCAGAAGTTCACTTAAAAATATTTTGCTAAATACAGATGTTGAGTAAAAGGGAGTTTGTTATTTGGACGTTGGAATGCATTTTCAAAAGAATTTCGACTAAGATGCACGAACAGAACGCTTCGTAGTTGCTTGTAAAGCGGCGTACTAAAACCACGAAGTATCATCTCTTTGTGGTCGCTCTACGGCTTCAGACAAGAGAAGAAAAGAAAAATCGTTTTTTTTTTCTTTTTCTTTTCTTTTTTTTTTTTTTTGTTCTCTTTAGATCGGCTTTCAGTAGGATGGTAAATGTCCTCCGGATTTCCATTCAACTGCAACAAAAGAAAAAACAACAACAAAGGAACGGAACGAAGAGAGAGGGAGAGGCAGAAATTCAGATTTCTGAGGAAAAACTCGTTGTAGGTCCCTTCAAGAAATGTAAATGCGTAGGACTTAACTATGAAGTTACACACCGGAGGAAATGCCTGGAAAAATTCTGTTTAGGCATATTTACCAGAAAAAAATATGGTGCGACTTTCTAATCTTACGACATTGCGACTGATATGAATATACGTACATGGCACATTGCCAGAACACGGTGAGTCTGTAAAATTCGAAAAGACGTTAATCTTCATTCGCATGGTTAGTGTTGTCCGATGCAAAAAGACATTTCGAATGTGACTTACAGATGCCTGAAAACATTGTGCTCAAATAGATTTGCTTCAAAAGTGCTACTTCAAACACACCTTGAAAAAAAAATGAACAGGAAAAATGACCCTTAATTCTTGTGAGAAATGAGCTCATCCTTTAGATCAGAAATACATGTGGTATTATAAAACGTAGCTTTCTAATATCATCATCATTGTCAACCATTATTAATCCACTGCTGGATGAAGGTCTCCCCAAGTTTCCTCCTCAACGGTCTGTCTTGTGCCAGTCTCCTCCATGCCACTCCCGCACACTTCCGAACCTCATCCACTCATCTCCCATGTGGTCTTCTTCTGGGTCTTTTCCTGACCCTTGGAATCCAATCTAAAATTCGAGCTGTCCATCGATGGTCTGTCCTTCTGGCAGTATGTCCAGCCCATTGCCATTTCAGGGATTTAACTCTGATCATGATGTCTTCCACTCTTGTCATTTTTCTGATCCAAGAGTTCCTCTTCTTATCTCTCCTGGTTACACCAAGCATGCACCTCTCCATGCTGCTTTGAGTTGTCTGCAGCCTTTGTATGTCTCTTTTAGTTAAGGTCCACGTCTCTGTACCATACGTAAGCACTGGAAGGATGCTTTCTAATATACAGAGCATTAATTGCCATATGAATTCTCATAACTCAGGGTTTATTATAACAATCCGTTCTTCATAAAGAAAGCAATCTGATACAAAAATAACTTTTTAAATCGGTCTTTTAGAAGAAAAGAGACGGTTAAAAAGAGAAATATACATTTGCACCCAATGCAGTAATTTTCCTAATCTGCATCATCTCGTGTTATTTCCCTAATTCATGTATTACCTCACCGTAAAACTGAATTGCAGTAGCTGAAAATTCCCACAAAATTTTATCCACGAAGAAATCTATTTGCAGCGTAAAAGGACCTTCGAAGTGAATTTTTTGTTTTCGCGAAAACAACAACAACAACAAAACACATCATCATCATCATCATCATCCTCAACCGTTATCAACCCACTGCACGATGAAGGCCTCCCCAAGCCTCTTTCAGTCTGACTTGAGCCAGTCTCTTCCAAGTCACTCCGGCATGCTTTCAAATTTTTTTGCGCGAAAACAAAAAACAAAACAAAAAGCACATCATCATCATTATCATCAACGATTATCAATCCACTGCAGGATGAAGGTCTTCCCCTAATCTCTTCCACAATTTTCCACCTTGAGCCAGTCTCTTCCTAGTCACTCCGGCATGCTTTCAAATTTCGCCCACTCATATCCTTTGTGGTCTTCTGGGTCTTTTCCCTAACCCTTGCTATATATCCAATGTAGTATTGCAGTTGCACAACGGTGGTCAGTTCTAGCGATATGTCCAGCCCATTGCCATTACAGGTTTTTTACTTTGATCGTGATGTTATCAACTCTTATCATTTCTCCAATTTATGTATTCCGCTTCTTATCTTTTCTGGTTATATCAAGCATGGTTGATGTGCGAAAGCTAGGAAGCTGAGTTTTATTCTAAGCCAGTAAATTCAGATTATTAGTATAGTTATACTATCTTAAGGCGTTACATGTTACACTTGTTTCCGCATACACAACTATACGCATCCTTCAGAATATAATGAGTTAAAAGATGTTCTTCACGGGAACGAAAAAACAGAAACCTGTGTAATTTTTTTCATTTCAGAGTCAAAAAAAAAAAAAAAAAAAAAGGCTTTTTCTATGAGCAAAACATTGTAACGTTAAGTGGTTTTTTTTTATATTCAAAAGTAAATAATTTCAGTAATTTTGCTCTTTTTGTGATACAGTTCTTTATTGCTACTTTTTAATTCGGCTACTTATGTTCTGTATTTTCGTATAAATCGGAAAAGGTCATTAGACATTGTCACACGGCCGTTATGTGTTTTATGTGTGTGATCGTGAGGCATTTCAAAGAGGCTGGCCTTAGTCCTCTAAAGGAATAAAATTTGCATGATGTGATTATCCTAGTTTTATATCAATGCTTTGTATTGGTATAAAACTAGGGTAATCATTTTAATTACAATGTGTACATTTGCGTAACACGCAATAAAGTGTAACAATTTTGTTTTTACGAAAAATACATATAGGTTCCAAAGAATTTGAATTACAGAACGCCCGTAAAACCTAGTGGAATTTAAAAATTTCAGTAATTGAGAACAGATACATTTTCGCAAAAGGGCCTCGAAGATATTATTTGTGGGGGAGTTTTTCAGGTATACGTCACTGCACCAGCCATTGTACCTATATTCTGTTACCATAGGCTCCGACTTGAAAAAATATAGGGGATTCCGGAAATTTTTAATCGCATTACTCATGCATTTTTCAAAGTATTTAAGTCTAATTTAAATTTCATTCAGTCAGATTATCTGGCACAGTAAGACGCCTGAAAGGCTAAAATGAAGCAAATTATAGCTAATTACAGAAAACTATTTCTTGTTCTAGATAATTATTTATTTCATTTATTTTGCTTTTGTAGTCGCGACGTTATTATATACACAGGTGTTCAAAAATTAAGGACGAGGAGGAGAAATTAGCATAACAGCGGAACGAACAGGCAGAACGGACCGAAAGACCACTCAGGAGATAGACTAGGGTCCGGTACGGTAGGGCATGCGCATATATGCAGCATGACGTAGGGGGAGGGGGAACTGTCGGAAGGGTATAAAGCACACCGACGTCGAAGGTTGAAGTGCGACTAGTGTGGCCTAGGAGTTCGGGATCGCTCACAGCATCGTTTTACGAGCTTGGAGAGCATTTCAAACGACAGGAACAGCTGTCCGAGAGTTTAGCAGTGGTCGTCTACGAGCAACCACGGCGGCGAACGACCGGTATATTTTCCTACAGGCGAGAAGAGACAGACAGCAGACAGCGGGAGAAATCGCAAGGCACATGCAACAGACAACTGGACGTCCGTTATCGCGTTTTACCGTGGCCAGGAGGCTGCACAAAGCTGGTCTATTTGCACGACGACCAGTACGGTGTGTGCCATTAACGCTTGCTCATCGGAGACGGCGGTTTCTGTGGTGGCAGGAACACAAGCACTGGACACATCAGCAATGGGGTCGAGTTCTTCTTACGGATGAGAGCTGATTTAGTCTGACGAGCGATTCTGGACGTATACACATCTGGAGAGAGCAGGGAACACGCAATCACACCTCCAACATCATCGAAAGGGACCGGTTTGGAGGTGACGGAGTTCTCGTTTGGGGCGGTATCATGCTTGGTAACCGCACTGACCTCCACATCTTCCAAGGAAGTTCAGTCACTGGTGTCCGCCATTGTACCGAGGTTCTCCTGCCTCACGTGCGTCTGCTTCAGAGGTGCTGTGGGTCTTGAGTTCCTCTTTATGGACGACAACGCTACACCTCATCGTACAGTGGCTGTTGGAGAGTGAAGATATTCCACGCATGGATTGGCCCGCAAGGTCCCCGGACCTAAATCCAATCGAACACGTGTGGGACCTTCTCGGAAGACGCTTGGCAGCACGTCACCAGCCGCCAGCAACGATTCCGCAGCTGCGATTGGCGCTACAAGAGGAATAGGCCACGATGCCTTAACAGCTCCTTGCCAACCTCGTCCTCAGCATGGACAGACGCTGTAAATCCTGCAATGCAGTCAGGCGTGAACATATCCCCTACTAAAGACTGGATTTTTTTGGCAGACGCCTGTCACATGGACGTTTCTGTCTTCTGTCCCGTTGTGCTCGAAGCTACCTTTTCAATAAAGTGCCTTTGTATCCTTTGGATTCCTTGTTTGGACGGTTTTGCTCACTTGACACATATTCTCACATCTTGGCGATCTTATGGTATGAAATGAGTCGACGAGGAGCACTTCTGCACGACGTTACATTCGAAAAACCGTTTCGTCCTTAATTTTTGCACGCCAGTGTACAATGCACAGATACTGTGAATTTGCAACTAAATTGTCTTTATAAAAGTAACAAAAACATGCAAAATTTATTTAAAGGTTTTTTTACCAATTTTAAAAATGTCAACAAATTTTTTCTTCAAATGATTTCTGAGTTTAAGTGGCAGTTTAGGAGGGAGAGGACATAGCATCAGCCGCACGTCCTGCGTTTTCCGTGGGCTCTACTTCGTATCAGCTGTGAATGCACATTATGCCCAACTTGGGCTGCTTCTCTACTTTCTATGCAGAAATCGTCGACTTTGAAGAGGTTTTAGAGGCACTTGTGCAGCATGTACAGCCAGGAAAAAATGAGACTAAAATACAAAAGCACATAACTAAACATTTGCGAAAAATTACAGAATTCATCATTATCTTGTAATTACAGAAACGCTGTTTAGTATTTTCTGAAAATTAAACAAAATTGTGCTTCATAGGGCGGAAGTGCATATTGCGCATTAGCCAATCACGGCCTTGCTAAAGCTGTGGGAGCCTTGTTGACCTTCAGGAACTGCTGCAGAGAGTAAGAGACGACCGTTATCAACCTGTGCTCCAGCACATGTCTTCAGGAAGTGACGTCACGTCACTGAATCCTCCCCAACCGGAGGGCGCAAGAAATCAGATGACCACATTTGGCTTCACTACAGGCGGCAGATGATCACATTAGGCACCAGAGGCATCTCCTCTCTCTTCTAACCTCCTTGGTTCCCGACTGTCCGAAGATAGGGTGGATCAACTGACTGTACAACATATTTTCGCCTTTATCATTATGACCTCCAATAGGTTCTCGTATCTGAATATAGAGCTAGACTTTTATATTTGGTGGGAACCCAGACAAACCGAAGAATTTTCTTATAAAGGAGGCAGTTTTAAATGCTCTTAAACAACGGTACTTCAGGTATTGTCTGTCGCGTCAAATTTGATGAGCGCGAACAAACACTAATTTTTTTTTTTTTGAGGCACAATAAACAACTGAGGGGAAAATTTCTATACACACTTTCTATATATAGTAAACGGGGAATGAATAATAAAAAACTTGAAGAATTGATAACGAAAAACAAAATTTATGCATATATGCGTATGTGTATTTTTCCCACGAAATACGCGCAAAAACATTAGGTGTTCGAGGAACCCACAACAAAATCATTGGGGATTCAGAAAGTGTCTCGAACCCACGGCGCCTATGTATGTTACCATAAGAAACCCGGTACTTAAATTATTGTAC
The DNA here is from genome assembly GCA_039090855.1 of Macrothele yani. Lineage (NCBI taxonomy): Eukaryota > Metazoa > Arthropoda > Arachnida > Araneae > Macrothelidae > Macrothele > Macrothele yani. The sequence goes on from CM076990.1 coordinate 49,172,389, forward strand.
AGGTGATTGTATGATGCCTATGTAAGGGAGTAACTAGTGTGTTGACGTGTTTCCGCGAGTATTTCATTTCTAAATCTTCAAGATTTCGCTATATCTTTAAGATTTAAGTGTATATGACCCGAAATTTTGCTGTTTAGTCATTTTCTTTCTAATTTTATTTATTTCTCTGCTCTGTGTATACGGCCATCCGTGATATAGCCTCGCAATTTATTGCTGACTAGTCTTGTTTGCTTTTTCTCGGATATGATTTGATCTAGAAAGTTCCGGGTAGTAAGCGAACATTTTTTCTACGTAATTTCTGCAGTACATTTTGAATCGAATCAGAAACTATTGCTTTCCAACATGCATCTGTTCACTGCCAACTCTCCCCATTCATAGATGGCACTGCACGTTCAATTGGTCCCCGGAGTTTCAGAACCGCCAGCATTGCGTTTGCCAGTCCATGCTATTCCAAGGTCTTTGGTTAAAACTGTTTGCGCCCCGATCCATGACGCTAGGCTGAGGAGTTGGATGACGCTCACGTATGTCAATAAGTTCAGCCCAGTGTCCATGAGCAAGACCGACTCCTTAGGAGAAGCACACCACCCATTTTCTCATCCGGGATTCGAACCCGGTCTAAGCGTGGTCGGTCGATTAGTAGGAAGCTTGTGCCCCTGACTACTCGTCCTGCAGTTTCATATATTTGTAGAAATTCAAACGTGATTCTTTGCTTCTTGTGCATCTGTAACAGGGCCGGACGGAACTTTTGCGGGGCCCGGGGCAAAATTTCTCTGCGGTCCCTCGAAAATACATCTCATAGTTTAATAAAATCGTTACGTGAAAAATGAGAACACATGAAAATTATCATAAAGAAAAAAACTAACTCAAATTACTGTGAGCTTAAGAAAAAGGCCATAAAATGGACTGAAAATTCAGAGAGACAGAGAGAGAGAAAAAGAGACAGAAGGAAAGAGACAACGAGAAACAGAGAAAAAGATACACGCGCGCACACACGCACACACACACGCACACACACACACACACATAGAGAGAAAGAGGCAGAGAAAGGGGAAGAGACAGAAAGACAGACAGAGAGATAGAGGAGTAAGAAGCAGAGACAGACACAGACAGACAAGCAGAGACAGAGGCACACTGAGGGAAGGACAGAGAGAAAAAGACAGAGAAAGAGACAAAGAGGCAGACGAAAGAGACAAAGAGGCAGACAGAAAGAGACAGAGACGGGCACAGAGAGAAAGAGGCAGAGACAGAGAGCAAGACACACACACACACACACACACACACACACACACACACACACACACACAGGAAGGAAGACAGAGACAGACACACAGAGAGACAAAGCAACAAGTGCTAAAATCTACGATTTCCTTTCAGGGGAGAAGGGGTTTAGGTTGCGTTGTGATTTTTATAAAAACTTCCTCACAAAATGATAGAAAGATATCTTTAGCTAATCTGCGTAACAATATTTTCCCATAGCAAACATATTTGCTTAGCGAATTATAAGGATCCCTCTTAAATAAATCCTTATATATCCTGGTACACGTTTTAGTGATTTATTGTTTACGCAAAGCGGAATAACTGACAAATTTGTGACTTTTTGTACCTTTTATACGCGTTCATGTCTGAAAATTGCTTTTTTTCTCTTTAATTTCCAATACCGTTTTTAAAGTCACTAAAAAATTGCCCTCCATATATAGCCCCAAAACAACTTTGATATTGTTCTTCTTATTTTGTTAAATTTCAGTATCTGGTTTACACACAAATTGTTGAGCAATAATAGGGAGTCACAAAATGTAATAAAGTTTACCTTTCTATTTCATGAATGTGGAAAAAAATTTAAGATATAAAAAAGTGAGGAGAGGGGAAAGATTGTAAACTAAAAAAAAACAAAAAAACATTACAAAAAATATATTTTAGGCCTAGCGTCCCAAAACTTAAAACAAATAACAATAAATGTAGAGAATTCTAGTAAAAATGATTTTGCTTTTATTTTCTAAACTACGGGGCCCCTTCAAAACGCGGGGCCCGGGGCGACTGCCCCGTCTGCCCCTATGGTCCAGCCGGCCCTGATCTGTAATTTTAAGTTTGCCTACCTGGTGGTTATGCAGACTCAGGAACTAGCTTCTAGATTATTCTTCCGAGATGGGCCAGGGTTCAAACCCCGCACAAGGCATGGGCGATGCGCTTATCTGATGGCTCTGACTCCATTTCTTCCAGGGAACCAGAGTAACCAAATTACTGATGGGAGACAGATATAGCCGTCGGAGTTGCTTATGGTGGTCGCTGACGCAGAGGCGCCGTCGATTTCACCAAATTACTGGGGGAGGAGGCGTGAAGAGGTGAGACGTAGGAGGGGTACGTTTCCTTCATTTTCAGGAGAAAAATAAAAAGGGGGTGGGGGATAAATTGCGAGGTTCGACTTATATTTTAAAATGCAATTGCGATTGGTCATCAGCAAATGAACACGAAACAGAAATGTTCTTTTGCTGAAAATTTATATTTTTAAAAATAAAACTTAGCCTGCGATTTTGTACAAGTATTCAGAAAGATTTTATTTCCAAACGTCTATTAAAAATATGAGAAATTAGCGCGGTTACTCAAACAAAGAACGAGAAGGGCAAAAAATTAAATAGATAAATAAAGGCACTAGAGAGCAAGACTTTTCAACCAAAGGGTATTGCTTGTTAATGTTGTATCGAGCAGAGATTTGGCCAATCAAAAAAAAAAAAAAAAAAAAAAAAAAGATAAAATACAAAAAAAAAAAAAAAAAAAAAAACACCTGAAAGAGGAATCGAAAGATGTCTGCTAAACATAAGACTCAACAAGTTAGTAAAATCATGCAATGTATTGATTATGATACGCTTTCCAACATACCAGAAATCATTACTCAAGTTATGAGGATAATGGCTGTAGAATAGATCTCGCTCCTAAGACCTGACCTTTGATCCCATTTCGATGATATTCAATAGAACCGGTAAAGTATACTACCAAAACAACATGATAAAGTTTTGTCTCAATCGAAGCATTTTTACGTAAGTTATAACGCACAAGGGCGATGGAATGGATTCCGATCCTATGTCCTGACCTTTGACCTCATTTCGTCCATTTTCAATAGGGTTCGTCTCCAGGTGGTTCCCTACCACATACCAAAATTTCATCGAAATCGAACCATTTTTACGCAAGTTATGACGCATAAGGGCAATGGAATGCACCTCGCTCCTATGTCGTGACCTTTGACCCCATTTCACCCATTTTCAATAGGGTTCGTCCCCAGGTAGTCCCCCACCACCTACTAAAATTTCATCGAAATCGAACCATTTTTACGCGAATTATCGTGCGGACGGGCTAACGGACGGACAGACGAACAAAGCTGGGGCATATACGCTTCTTCAACCTACGGTTGGAAAATGTAAAAAAACAAAATCAAAAATGAAGAAATAAGTGGTAAAACAAAATTTTTATGTATTGGAGAAAACATATTTCGAAAGAAATGGAAATGGGCAGGACGCATTCATGGATGTTTGTGTTTGTCTTTCAGCACTGGCTCTCAATGTATTACTTGTCCAACACTGGCTCTCAATGTGTTACTTGTCCAACACTGGCTCTCTGTGTACATTGGCCATTTGGTATACTGTAAAAACCATGTTTGATGTGTCCACAATGTGTTACTTGATCAACACAGGCTATGTGTAAATTGATCATTTGGCATGCTGTGAACCTACTGTATATATCTGTCAACCAAGTCAAATATATGTTCAATGTGTCTGTCCAGCAAGTCCAATACATGATTTTTTGAAACTTTTAACCAAAAAAAAAAAAAAAAAAAAAAAAAGAAGAAGAGAAGAAATTAAAATATCAGCTGGAAGACCTGAAAGAAGATGGTCAGATGATACAAGGAAAACGGTTGGAATTCTTTGGCACAAACAAGCTCAGGATAGAAACAGATGGAAAGAATTGGGAGGTATCTATAGCCAGAAAGGCTATAAAAAAGATTAAAAAAAGAAAGAAAAGGGATTATACGTTTCTGTATTTTTATTTATTTATTTTATTTTTGATAACTGTTTTAAACATTTACCACACATCACGAGAACATGTCAAACAGAATACGGGGGCTGGCAATAAAGTTTCTTACCGAATGGGTAATGCTGAATATGGGAAAACAGTTTCTACTTACGTTACTTTGTTATTCATTGATTTTGACATAAGACTACGTCTAACTCCGCGGATAGTATGGGGCGACTTACGGCCGACCGACTGTGACAAAAATAGGTCCCATTTGAAATCATTATAGCGTTACAAATACGTGCCGCACACTAATCGTGTTAGCATATTCATAAGCACCTTGAAGTCCAATTCGCGTACTGCGCAATACAACGTGCGCGCGACACTCCCCTCGCTTCCTGTGCATGGGGGAGATGATGTAATATTTCTGGGGGTGCCGCCGCGTTTGACTCAGTCTATCTCGGCAACCGTGAGAGCAACACGACTGTGCGTGGTATCGTTTCAAAGCTCTCGACGAGATCTATTATAATATATGAAGTATTTCGCAGTGGTTTAAACTGAACATTTTAAAAAATTGTTTCTTTTGTGAACCAGTGAACACTTTTGACAATAGAGCGGTTTACGTGGACAACCCTGCTTGCAAAACGACTGTGCGTGGTATCGTTTTAAAGCTTTCGATGAGATCTATTCAAATATACGAAGAACATTTCGCAGTGGTTTGAATCGAGCATTTAAAAAATTGTTTTCTTGTGAACCGGTGAACACTTTTGACAATATCGCGGTTTATCTGGACAACTGTGCGTGGTATTGTTTTAAAGTTCTCGGCGAGATCTATTCAAATATATAAACAACATATCGCAGTGGTTTAAACTAAAATCTTTAAAAATTGTTTTGAAGGGTTAACATTTTCGACAATGCTGCGGAATTCACAGAATAAACGCAAGCAAAAGTGGAGAAAATCAAAACGAGAGGCAAGAGCATGTGATGAGGAAAATAAGAAGCCCAAGAAGACAGAGCACCATGTTGGGTAATGCGTGTATCCATCTGCTTTGTGTTTGTAATGTATGCAGCATTAGTTATAAAAATTATGTAAGCTACTTTTTATATCATAGACCTGTGTTGGATATAACAAATTATATAAATGCTTTGAAACCATACTCGACAAACTCATTAAAACTCTGTGATCTGTAAGTCTTAATCCTACGTTCCAAACTGACGGCTCAATCATAACTGAGCCTGACTTTTTTTTTTGTTGGAAATAAATCACTCTGCCCTCATAAGGTGGAGTTTTGTCTACCTTATAAAGAGTAATAAATTTCTTGAAAGGAAAGAAATACATTTTTTGGAATTAGCACAGCACGCGATAGCCTGAATAGCATGGGAAAACATTTTTTCTCTATAGAAATATTCCAACTCACGCATTTTGAAAATGACATACACACACGAAACCAAAAACTTATTTAGTTAAAGAGATCAAAAAATATTGTGTGGGCACTAGCCCTGCCTTGTAAAATTATTTGAGGGGCAAGATTCACCTTCCCCCTCCCCATAGTCGGCACCTATGCACTAACCCTAAAAAAGAATTTAACTTTCGAGAATTTGCAGTGAATAAAAATCAGCGACATGATATTCTATGAGCAGTATGCTTCTTCGGATTATGGCAGTAATTATAAAAATTCCGACCTTATTTTTCCCAGTGTAACGTACGTAAGTGTGAAATGAAAATAAATCAAACCTGTATTTCTTAAAGACAATATATTTCAATGGAAAAAATAAAGAAAAAGAAACTGTTTTAAGCTTAGTCTGACAGTATTTTAGCAATGCCCAACATCGACGCCTTATCTTGACAGTCTCGCCTTTCTGCATTAGTATATTTATTGTGAGAAACCCTTTTTCAGAAGCTGTCAAACCATTATAATTTGATATTTTGCTTAGTTGTTCAATTGATTCGTTGCATAAGAGACGAACAGACAACTGTTGTCGTTTTTTTTTTAACTTCAGAAAAAAAGAAATACGGTGTTCATGCAGTACTTATTGAATGTATATGCATATGGGAGCCGTGCGCTTGGAGGTACCCTGAAGCGGTTTCAGCATGACAGGAAGCCTTCTAAAAGCAAAGTGGAACAACGGTGTCGATGGCTGACACTGCACAAGAGACAGAGGGAGAGATTGGGAGGGAGGGGAACAAATATGGGGGAGGAATGTGATGGCAAAGAAGCTTGGGTTTAGGCTGAGAACAAACTCCTGGAAAGAAAGGTTTCACGCGATGCACGCATCACCGTTAGATAGTGCATTTTCTACACACGTTTCTCCGTTTTTTGGATAAACACACGAATCGAACTGAAACTTCGGTTCTTCAAATCATGACGGACGAAGACGAAAACAGCCCGACGGGGCGACTGATTTCGGACGATTCCGCTGTGGGTACTCTCGGGGAAGGTCTACAGTCATCGGATCTATCTTTATTTGCATTCGCATCTTTATTGCCTTCAGACCTAAACTCTGAAGAGCCAGATGATTCTTCCCTTTTAGGTAGGTTAATCAGTTTCTTATTCTTCTGAATCTGTTAAATACACCTGAGAGGAGATGCGAATTCTTGTACTACTGTGTCTGGGTTTGAATTCTTGTACTACTGTGTCTGGGTTCGAATTCTAGGCTACACACTGATGATGAGTTTGTTCCCTGGAGCACCGGCTGCATCCCTTCTAAATTAGGGACGATGGGTACCTTTTAGCCCAGCAAACCCTTATTGTTTCGCTAATCCCCAAAACGAAACAAAAAAAAAAAAACCGAACCCTCGCAGATTAATAAGCCATGTGACTGCTCATAGTCAGAGTTGGAAACAGGCCAAAAGTTTTCGACCCGGACCCGACCCGGATGTCACATAATTGGACCCGTCCCGAACCTGACCCAGAAAAATCTGCTTTGAATTATAAACTCGAAACTTATTTTGTAATTATACATAGTCACATATATATTTTTTGCAGTTTTCTAGATAACATATATACATCTGGCGTTCAAAATGTCTCTCCGTAGTGTGTGCGTCGTAGGTTATATAAAAATCATGCAAATGTATTACAGCCGCCCCGGTCGCGCAGTAGTCTAAGCGCCGGCTTATGACCATTAGTCTGAGAGAGATCAGATCAAATCATATGTAGAGGACTTTAGGAAGGGAGTGTCTGACCACAGGTCTTAAACAACCCTTAGAAATAGGAAGTTAGGAGATTTGGGCTAGAGTGCCCGTTAGGAAAGTGACTCGGAAGCGAGGTAGAAAGGGGAAGAAAGACGCCCTTATTTATTATCGTGGGGGAGGGGGCGTACCCGGGGCCCGACGGCTTAACGTGCCCATCTGACGCACGGCGGATATTTAGTGGTTCGAGCGTTCGTGCCTGCATGGGATCGAACCTGAGGTCTACCCCGTGGCAATCACGAACGTTCACCACTAGGCCACCCGCGGCCCCTCGTCTGAGAGAGGGTCCGGGTGCAAATCCTGGTATGCCATGGATGTTGTGTTTGTCTTACGGAACTGGCTCTTTCCCTTCCCTGGAACCAGTGACCCTAAATTAGGGACGTGCGACTGCTTATAGTCCATTGAGTTGGGCTATAAGCAGTCGCAGTGGTCGTTAAACCTTCAATCATATATATATATATATATATATTACGGGAACGTGTAATATACTGACTTACTTACAGAAAGTGTTGAAACTGCCGTCCTTCACAAAACCTAACTTTTTTACACATATTTTCAAACACATCTGCGAGAGTCAAAAGGTTCCTCCGCAGTAATGTTAAAGCTGTTTCCCTTAAGTATTACAGTCAAAATTTTCGAATTAAGTAACTTGTATGTTTAATTTCAGTTTTTACTGTTTTCTTGATAATATATCAAGCTTCAGAATATGTTTCACAGCCACACCAATTTTCACCAGCTTCTGATGAGTTGACAGTTTCCAAAATGTGGATGTTGATTTCATCATTTGCCCCTCAGAAGGAAGAAACAATCATGAAGTCAACATTCACATTTTGGAATCTTTCAATTCATTTCAAGCTTGTGAAGATTTGTGCTGCTGTGAAACTTATTCTGGTTTTCTAATAAGACAAAACAACTTCCAGTATTCACTCTTCCACTTTTCGTCTTCAACAAGCACGTATTTGTTGGCCTCGACGCCTTTTTCAATCTCTTTAATATTAAATTAATCCACATTAACCCTTTAAGGGGCCGATGCATTTGAACCAAATGGTGCCCAAAAAATTGCTGAGCTGCTCAAACAGTAATGTTCATACAGCGGCCGGGTTTAACGAAAGCTACGGCAAAACAATTCCTTTCCCTTTACCAACACAGTAGTATGACCGTAAATCTATCACAGGTGATGAGAGCTCTCTCCTAGTCCTCTGCCCTAGTGTTCTCTACCAGTCTGCTGTATGACATAAGGAATGAAACAAAGGGCCAGTTTCTTCCCAGTGTCATGGTGTCATTGTCTAGTCCCTCTGATATGGACATCATGTCATTAGGCAGAAAAATATTATTCAAACATTGTCTCTCTCTTCTTTCTTGGGTTCGTCATCATTGTTGTACCCTTTTCAGTAGGTAATCAGTCTTAAAAGATCGGTGCCAGTTATTCCATAAATGACCACTTTGAATAACAAAGCTAAGGTTAGGTAAACGCGCATTTTGATTCGCAGGTTCACTCCTCCTAGCCGCGTTTGGCCCGCTTCTCAGACAGCTGATACATTCGTTCGAGTTCATTTCGGTCCATTATGCTAACCCCGAGTTAATTCGTTCCAGCCGGTCAAAGGGTTAACAAATAAGGCATTAATTTCGACACGACATGTAATGGAACGGGATGTTACCAAGTCAAACAAAAACCTCTGAATGCTCAATGCAAAAGATGAGATGTGAAAAGCAACTTTCCGTCTTACAATGTGACACGCGGGGTGTGAGAGAGTGAATCATCAGAGAAGCAGGAGACAAGAGTTTCCCTGTATCTTGCTCTGGACAATCGCACTGAAAACAAACGCAAAGGAAGTATCGTTTTACGATATGGTGTCGGTGAGTCTAGCGTCGGCGTCGTATCGTCTGTCAGTGGAAATTTTCTTTGATTTGAGAGAGAGACTGCAATATATTTGCAGGACAAATCATTGTTCACTCCTCTGACACCAGTGTCGAGCGCAAAATTTATTTCACAGTACGCATTTTTTTTTTTTTAATATTTTTTTCTTTTCAAAACTGAAATGGAAATAAAACCGGGTCAGGAACACCTTGGCCTGACCTGTTCGACCCGCAAGAAATTGTCGACCTGTTGCGTGTGATCCGTTTCCATCTCTGGTCATAGCCACAGTTATGAATTCGGGAATCTTTAAGGTAGCAGCTCCGATGGCTGAGTGGTCTGAAGCGCTGGCTTCTGATCATTGTTCCAAGGTTGGTCTCCGGTTCGATCCCTGGCTGAGGCATGAGTGGTTCATATGTCTGATGTCACTCCCCCGGAACCAGCAGACCCAAATCGGAGATGGGTTACTGGTAATAAATAAAGATATGATCTGGTTCGTAGCGGTTTTTCCCACACTTATTCTATCTACATTTTTAGTACTTTCTGTGAACGCTCACTTAAATACGGAGGAATATCTCTATCTCCCTGGTTGGGCCGCGGGTGGCCTAGCGGTCAGCGTTCGTGACTGCCATGAAGATAACCTCAGGTTCGATCTTGGGCAGGTACGAACGTTCGAACCACTAAATACCCACCGTGCGTCGGATGGGCACGTTAAGCCGTCGGACCCCGGGTACTCCCCCCGGTAATAAATAAGGGCGTCTTCCTCCCCCTTTCTACCTCACTTCCGTACTTTCCTTTCGGGCACTCTAGCCCAAATCTCCTAGCTTCCTATTTCTAAGGGTTGTTTAAGACCTGGGGTCAGACACTCCCTTCCTAAAATCCTCTACACATGATCTGATCTGATCTTTCTCCCTGGTTGCCATTATCGGAAACAATCATACTTTGCTCATAAGAAACGTACAAGTACAACAAAAGTACAACTTAGCATTTGCTGAGTTGAGCTGTGTGTGCGAAACTTTATGATATTTGTAACAGTCAAACTATGATGCAAATTAATAATATAAACACCCAGATCTATACCCCCGCCCTCTCTCTGTTCCTCTGGAAAGCTTGACATCACAGCAACGACTGCATTGTTGCGCCGTCACTTATCGACCAATTCGTGTGTGCTCTCGCGATGTCAAAATGATTGCCTGCTATATAATAGCATGCGATCATTTTTAGATGTCAAGGTGATCGGGTGCTAATTTAAAAACATTGGATTATTAATGTCTCGAGTTTTATTTTTCCGATCTACAAAACTGGAATAGAATTCTTAATATCACTTTGATATATCATGGAGATCACGTGCTAATTTAAAAACATTGGACTTTCAATGACTCGAGTTCTATTTATCCGATCTACAAAATTCGAATTGAAATCTTAATATCACGGCAAGTTGCGTTTGTATATGAATTTAATTTAGCACAATTCGAATATTAATTTGTACGCTTTAATTATTTTTATATATGTCTGATGTCACTCCCCCGGAATGCCGCCCCAATAACACATTGTCGAGAATTTAGATATTTCCGGTTTGTAATACCAGATGTCGCATTATTTTGTAGAAAGAGCTTCGGTATGAAGTTTGAAACTAACCGTTGAATAGGACAGTGTAAAACAAGCCGTGAAGGGAATAACAAGTGTGCCAGAGAAAAAGTAATTTAACGCGAAAAATCAAAGTAAAAGTTATTAAGGTAAGTTTACAGGAAAACAACTTTCCGAGTTTAGTGCTGATTATTTTACACATTTTGCAAGATATCGGTCTATCTAAACGCTCTAATCTACAATTGTTCAACAACAAATATTTTACACAGAATGTTATTTATCGCGAGGTCTTTTGAAAAACGGAAATAAATGGCATATAATTTCTAGTTTTAACATTAATGAGTTTTTACTATATAAGTTTTTGCTACATTTCTTTACGGAAATCCGGCATCTATTTGATTTGTTTTCAATCTGCTTCAATTAAAAATTTCACTCCGTCATAGGACGGGCAACAACCCCTATATATTAATATTTATTTAAAGGTAAAAAACAACCGTCCTAGGACGGGCTATACGCTATAGTAATTAATAATAAGGAATTATACACTTATACTTAAAATATTATAGCAATACTAGTAATCCAAAACTACTTGGCGCAAAATAGAAATCAAAGTTTAGCCAAGAACCTACTGACAAGAGTAAAGAAGTGGGATTAAAAACGAACTTTCGGAAGACAAAAGTGATGTACAATGCTTTTACAAGAAAAGATTTATTGATTGATTTAGAAAAGCTTGAAACAACCGATACTTGCATTTATCTTGGGCAGCAGATATCAAGTGAGGGTCACATTGATGAAGAAATTAATCGGCGTATAAAACTTAGATGGAAAGCTTTTGGAAGAAACAGTACAATTTTTAAGAGTAGTATGCCATTATGTCTTGAAAGAAAAGTGTTTGATCAATGCATCCTTCCAGTGCTTACGTATGGTGCAGAGACATGGACCTTAACTAAAAAAGATATACAAAGACTGCAGACAACTCAAAGAAGCATGGAGAGATATGCATGCTTGGTGTAACCAAGAAAGGTAAGAAGAGGAACTTATGGATAAGGAAAATGACCAGAGTGGACGACATCATGATAAGAGTAAAATTACTGAAATGGCAATGGGCTGGGCATTTTGCCAGAAGAACAGACCACCGATAGACAACTGAAATTTTAGACAGGATTCCAAGGGACAGAAAAAGACCTAGAAGAAGACCCCATGGGAGATGGATGGATGAAATTCGAAAGCATGCCGGAGTGACATAGAATAGACAGGCTCAAGACAGACAATTGTGGCAGAAACTTGGGGAGACCTTCATCCAGCAGCGGATTGATAATGGTTGACAATTATGATATATATACTGCTGGCCACCCAAAATGCAACACCAAGAAGGACACGAGATAGCAAAGCCAGATTTACTGGACACATAACAACAGATACAAAGATGAAACGATTGAGCTTACAGGCCCGTTCGACTTGCGGAACACGCAGACATCAATAGTTCGTGTGGCCCCCATGTCTGGCAATAACGGCCGCTACACGCCGCGGCATCGAACGAAAGAGGCTTTGGATGTGGGCTTGGGGTATGTCGGTCCAGACTGCTTCCACACGTTGCCACACAGTTCATCAGGCGTAGCCGTGGGTGGTGCTTGCAGGGCCACTCGGTTGCCGATCAGCGACCAGATGTGTTCGATGGACGACATATCGGGAGAACAGGCGGGCCACGGCAGCAGTGACACCTGGTGGGCCGTGAAGAATTGTTGCACGATGCGTGCCACGTGCGGGCGCGCATTGTCCTGTTGAAACGTGGCCGCTCGCAGGTCCTGCAGGTAAGGGAGGACTACAGGCTCCAAAACGTCGGAGATGTAGCGGTGGCTGTTGAGTGTACCGGCGATGCCTACCAGAGGGTTGCGGGTGTCATATCCAATTGCGCCCCAAACCATAACGCCAGGCGACGGACCGGTATAACGATACATAATGCAGGCGTCGTACAGTCTCCCACCGCGGTGCCGCCACACGCGGATCCGACCATCGTGGTGTTGCAGGCAGAAGCGGGATTCGTCGGAGAAGACAAAGCCGTGCCATTCCGTAGTCCAGGTGCGGCGCTCGACAGCCTACTGCCGCTGCACTCGCCGATGGTGTAACGTCAATGGTAATAGGAGCAATAGGCGCCGTGCGACAAGTCCACGCTCCTGCAGACGACGTCGAACGGTACGTGCTGACACAGGTTGTTGCGCAACACACCCTAATTCCTGCGCTAACGTTCGTGATGTGGCGGTGCGAGCCGTCAATACCCGCCACACAACATGCCGGTCGTCTCGTACGGTGGTGTGCCGCAGCTGCGGCAATCGCTCACGTCGGTCCATCCGTCCCTCCTGCACCCACCGAATTCATACTCGCTTCAATGTGGCTGGATGTCGTTACACACGGGCGCCGATGTCTCGGTACGATAAACCGCTGTCGCGTTAAGCCACTAATCGTCCTCTGTCGAATTCCGAAACGTGCTGCAATGACTACCGTATTCTGCGACGAGGCATCACGAAGCTTCCAATGCACAGGTCCGGCAGCACAACACACTTCCACTACTTACACCCCGCCTTCTGTGCACCCTTCTTATAGTGCTTCTCGGTGGCGTGCCGGGCGCACATGATTTGCATATGCCTTGCAATGTTAATCATTTGCATGTCCTCTCGCGTGTGACGCATGCTGTGAATTTCAGGCCAATCGGATGCTTCCTTCTTGGTGTTGCATTTTGGGTGGCCAGCAGTGTATATTTGTGCCATATGTCGACGGATTTTCTTTGAGCATAGGCTTGTGGATGCTGCTTCATTAAAATGTGACGTGATTTGCTGCAAACAAGCCTTCCGATTCCTCCCTACGATGCGGGCCAACTGTCGGTGCCCTCGATCATCCATTGTATTTTTGCGGCCACATTTCATCCGAGTGTTAGCGGCTTTGCCGAATTTCACGTACTCCTGATATACACTTGCTACGGTTTGTAGCAGAAATATTAACAGTTTAGCCGTTGCGCTGACTGAACATCCGGCTTTTTTGGCTCCCACGACTTGACCTCGATCAAACTCACTTAAGTCTCGTCCTCGACCCATGCTGGCAATTGACGGAATGTATTCCTGTGCGTACCGACCCACTCTATTTATAGCCCCAACCGGTTTTCCGGCACACCGCGATTTGCTTCTGTCCTTTTGCTTTGCGTATTTTCACCGGGGTGTACGTAATAATTTGTCCTTTCAATGTATATATATAATCATCATCATCATCGCCAACCATTATCAGTACACTGCTGGAAGAAGGTCTCCCCGAGTTTCTTCCACAACTGTCTATTTTGTGTCAGTCTCCTCCATGTCCCTTTCGCATGCTTTCAAATTTAATCCACCCATCTCCCACGTGGTATTCTTCTGGATCTTATCCTGTCCCTTGGAATACAGTCCATAATTTCAGTTGTCCATCGGTGGTCCGTTCTTCTGGAAACATGTCCAGCCCATTGACATTTCTGGGATTTTACTCTGATCATGATTTCTTCCACTCTTGTCATTTTCCTTATACACGAGTTTCTCTTATCATCTATCCCGATTACACCAAGCATGCATCTCTCTGTGCCTCTTTGAGTTGTCTGTAGTCTTTGCATGTCTTTTTTATTTAAGGTCCACGTCTCTTCTCCATACGTAAGCACTGGAAGGATGCATTGATTAAACACTTTTCTTTTATGACATAATGGCATAGTGCTCTCAAAAAATGTACTGTTTCTTCCAAAAGCTCTCCAACCAAGTTTTATACGTCGATTGATTTCTTCACCAGTGTGATCTTTGCTTGATATCTGATGTCCAAGGTAGATGTAAGTATCGAATATCTCCAACTTTTCCCCATCAATCGTTTTGTATATGTGTGTGTTATTTTCTGGCTTCTTTCAGGACAACAGGAGTGATATAGATTTGCGAAGAGAATTATGTTTCTCTACATTCGTTCCAGAGAACACAAACTGTTCGCTGGAATGAATGTACAGATGTTGCGTTCCTGTTTCATGCGTTTTTCGAGAATTCTTCAAACTGCCTCAGCGTTCTTTGACTTACAGATACAAATCAGTATGTACATTGTGTACTGCTTAAACTCAGTTTACCACAGGCAGTTGTGCGCGGTAAACAATAAAGCGGGAATATCCTTGATACACTTAGGTTAACACGTGTTATTAATACTGCCTAGTTCTTAAAAGTAAATATAATGTAAACGCCAAATTTGCAAATGCATGTATTTTCCTTTTAAAACACGCGGGGAAGTATAATTTAATTTTTTACGCTTTCCAACCGTAGGTTGAAGAAGTCTTTGTCCGTCTGTCTGTCTGTTCGCACGATAACTCGCGTAAAAATGGTTCGATTTCGATGAAATTTTAGCATGTGGTAGGGAACAACCTGGGGACGAAATCTATCGAAAATGGACGAAATGGGGTCGAAGGTTAAGACATAGGAGCGGTATCCATTACATCGCCCTTATGCGTCATAACTTACGTAGAAATGCTTCGATTGCGACAAAACTTTATCATATTGTTCCAGAGGTATACTGAACCGGTTCGGTTGAATGCCATCGAAATGAGGGCAAAGATCAGGGCACAGAAGCGAGATTTATTCCACATCCATTATCCTCGTAACTTGACTGAAAATGCTTCTATTGCGACAAAACTTTAGAATTGTTGTTCCGGAGGTATACTGAACCAATTCTGTTTAATATAATTGAAATGGTGTCAAAGATTAGGGCACAGGAGCGAGATTTATTCCACAACCATTATCCTCATAACTTGAGTGATGATTTCTGGTGTGTTGGAAAGCGTATCATAATCAATTCATTGCATGATTTTACTAACTTATTGTTTTGATCACAGCAACATACACTGACTGGACTGTATCCATCAAATACCTGCCTAGTAACGGGTAGGCCAACCTTTCGCTCGGATAAGGGCAGTCACACGGAGGGGCATTGAGTCCACTAGGTCACAAAAACTTTTTACAGGTATCTTCACCCATGCTTGCTGCACCGCTGTCCATACTTCCATCACACTCCAGGATTCAGGATCCAAAGCTCAAACAGACTTTCCCCAGCATCCCAAAGATTTTCCACAGAGTTCATGCCGGGTGAACGGGAAGGCCATTCCAGGGTAGGAACTTTTACAGAATGCCGTTCTAACCATGTTCTAATCACCACAGCTCTGTAAGGAGGCGCATTGTTGTACTAGAAGAGTCCATTGCTCTGTGGGTGCATGATGACCATGAACGGATGTAGATGGTCTGCGATCATGGACACATAGCGTGGATCGTTCAGAAATGCATCTAGACGCACCAGAGATCCCACAATGTGTCAGTTGAGCACGCCGGAGACCATAACCGAGTCTCCACCAGACTGAACTGTTTCTTGATGACATGCCCAGACCATCATTTCGTGCGGTTCCCGCGAGATCCATTCGCACTTTCCCGTCTACGCGAAAATACTGTAAATCGGACTCGTCGGGCCAGAAGACCCGTTTCTAATCATCCAAGGTTCAATGTCTTGGAATTATGGCCTCCCAGCGCTAAAAAAAAAAAAAAAAAAAAAAAAAAAACCGCAGATCGTTAGAGAAGATTTACAGCTCTTCCAGATGGATTGCGACATCACTGCGTGGCAGGTGCAGCTGTTGTTCACCCATCGAGAGAAGCGTCGTGTACCTTGAAACCACACATCCGGGTCTCTCTCTGATGTGAGCGCGGTTGGAAAGAAAACCGTGTGAGCCCTCTGGTTAATGATTGTGTGCGGTCGTGTGTTCCGATAATGTCTGTGTGTGTTGTCTATTAATAGAACTAACTGCTCCTGAATAAAGGAAGCAATTTTATTAAATATAATGTTCCCGATCATTAGACTCAGTTACGCTACACAATTTTTTGTATGTGTGTTTCTTATCATTAAGTAAGTGTTTTTATCTAACAACTATGCGATTATGTGGCAAGACTAAAGTCAACTTCTACAACAAATATGGCGTCTGTTGGCCTCAGTAAGAAATACGTTATTGTATTATCGTGGAGCACGTGTTGTGAAGATATTAGCTCAAGTTGGATATAACTGTGTCTACGTATCATCCTTTGTATTATAATTACAAGTTTTTCTATTTGTTTGCATACAACTCAGGTCGGTATATGGTTTTTATTATTATTAGTATGATGTGCTATCTGTTCTATTATTGTTAAGCAAACATTCTTCCGCTTTGAATGAAGGTATTGCAGAAAACCTTTTTTTTTTTCTACTGCGTACCGAGCTGATTGGAGCGTTGCTATTAATTATTTAACTACACATTAAATTTTAGAAATTATCAATTTTAGAATTTATTACCATAAGTTGCTCATATGGTGAAGACGGGGGTGACCTATGTCTCTACCATAAATCCCCACCGTCTTCACCATAAGTCAGAGGTGATTTGTGCTATTTGCCGCTCTTCAGTTGGTTGCAACTATGCGAGACACACGTCGACGACCACGTTCATCCGCCAACTTTCTCCGCTAACAGCGCTGTCCATGATGCGATGTTATCCCGGAAACGGGGAACTCCCGATACACTTTTGATACCAACGAACTGGGATGCTGCAATTGCTGTACCATCTCCCCGATACAATAACCCATACGTCGGGCACCTACTATCATCTCTCTTTCAAACTCTACTAACTCGCGAAGTTTATCCATACTGACATCGTATTACCGTCTACGTGAATGCAGCAATATTCTCTACCTACATACCTACTAAGCGGTGGGTTCATCTACTAGCGAGAGGGGTGACAGCGTCGCATTTCCTTGGAACCAGGTATCCTATGATTTCTATGTTCTCAGTGTATAATGCTTACACAAACTATTGTTATTTATTACCAATACTAGAAAACCCGTAATAAATGACGGGTATAAAACAGAAGGAAATTAAATTACTTTGAAAAGTGATAGCCGCATTTTTGTTGAATGTGTGTTGCTCATGTTGTATGATACACGCTATCACTATTAGCCACACATGCATAATTGTGACGTCACGCTCTCCTTTTCGTGTTTTCAGGTAGGTGTTCAGTGACTAGAAACTGCTTCTCGGATAAAATTGTCGAGATGTTACGTAACAGCTGTGTGACGCAGCGCAGCTAAAAAGTTTCGTGTTATTATTATCAGTGTAAAAAATTTAATTAAATAAATCTTATACTGTATATTGTACGGTCAATGCATCCACAACGAATTGATACACACCCACACATAAAAATACTAGAAAACATGAGTTAACATGCTTAATCTTAGCATGCAGTAATTAAATTAATATATTATAACTCAGCATATCCCCTACGAGCTGCACATTCTGAGAGAAGACGTATAATTAGGCTGAGCGAGGCCTGTTGGTCAAGTCGCCGTATCACCAGGCACTTTATTTGGGTCGGAACAACGTGGTAATCAGACGATGTTGGCGCCAATGTGTCGAGGAGGGCACAACCCAGCGGCACGCGGGCAGAGGATGGCTGAGGGCAACGACAGAACGCGAGGATCGAGCCGATTGTGAAAGCCACACAAACAGAGCCGAATTCGTCTCTTTCAAACATCCGTGGCCATGTTGCGTTGTCTACAGGTACGGAAGTTGCCATCCGTACCGCTGCCAGACGACTTGCGGTACGGGGACTACATTCAAGGAGGCCACTCCGCCGCCAACAACTGACCAGAAAGCATCGTCGGCACCGGTTCTGTAGTGTCCGGTTCGATCAACGTAAGATAGTGACCAGTGACGTCGTGTTGTCTTCAGTGATGAGTCACGGTTTGCACTTGGCGCCGATGACCAGTTCATGCGTGTCTGGAGAGAGACCGGCCAGCGCACGGATCCTGCCTTTATCGTGGAAGGGCACACAGCCCGCACACCGGGAGTGACTGTCTGGAGAGCCGTTTTCTACGATAGCTGATGGACACCCTTGGTAGTCCTCCGTACCGTCCTCACGGCTCAACAGTACGTCGACGACATTCTACGACCTGTTGTGTTACCATTTCTGCTGCAGCGTCAGTGAGCTATTTTATCAATAGGATAATATCCGGCCACACACGGCACCGCTCTCCCAGGCCTGCCTCTGTAATGTCGACACCCTTCCATGGCCAGCCTGATCGCCTGACCTCTCGCCGATCGAACATGTTTGGGATACGATGAGACGCCACATATGCCCATCTCAGATTATCGGCTAGTTAACCAGCAATTTGTACACCATCTGGCATGCTATACCTCAGTACAGAATCCATTAACTGTATGCATCTATGCCATGACCAGCAATTTGTACACCATCGGGCATGCTATACCTCATTACAGAATCCATGAACTGTATGCATCTATGCCATGACCAGCAATTTGTACACCATCTGGCATGCTATATCTCAGTACAGAATCCATGAACTGTATGCATCTATGCCATGACCAGCAATTTGTACACTATCTGGCATGCTATACCTCAGTACAGAATCCATGAACTGTATGCATGTATGCCACGCCGGGTAACAGCTTGCATCCGAGTCAGTGGTGGCGCTATACAACCTACTGCCTTGTTCCACGCATGTAGCTGTTTTATCCGAATAAATGGCCAAACTGCTCTGGAATTGCAATCGGTTCCTTTCCTACTGTATATATACTTTGCACAAACCAATTTTCATCTCGATTGGATGATTCCATCTGGGTGCTTCGTATTTTTATTTTTTTCCCCTGGATTTTGGTATTTTTCTTTTTCTATTGAAAAAGAATAAATATTTGTGACATTAAGCTTTAATGTTTCTAATGAGTTGTTGAAACGATTTTGATCGTGTGACGTAAAGCAGCTGTAATGCCATGTTAGAATGCTTTGGATGAGATGATGTCACAACCGCAGCTATGAGAAATCTTTTTTATTTATTATTTTTTTTTTGTGTTGCAGAAAAAGCAGATGATTTACGTGTGGCATTACAACGGAAATTACTCAAAAGGATTATCATTATTTTACGAACAGTGCAGTTATGTGCATACAGTAAATTGTCAAAACAGCAATTTTACAGTGACATTAAGTACTATCTGAACTGTACCCGACTTTTCCCTCCCAGTGAATATATTGTGTTTAATATGTGGTGTAACGCTCAAGAGGCAATCTGTATATTTCGAGATTTACTGCGGTAAATAACTGTGTTCTCAGTACCAAATTGTTTTTTTGTTTTTTATGTACTACATGAGTGTGTAAACTTTGTTAGTAATGCAGTAATAAAATATTTGGAATGCCTGAATATGAAAAAAAGCCTTAGATGTACCTCATAATACATCTTTATAAACTGCCTTAACCGTCTGTCCATTATGTGCTACGTTTGTGTGTGTGTGTGTGTGTGTGTGTGTGTGTGTGTGTGTGTGTGTGTGTGTGTGTGTGTGTGTTCGCATCTTCTGTTTCTACAGTTCAAGTTGTAGCCATGAAATGAATCGTAGGTAAAATATAATTAACCTAACTCACCGCCTGTAACGAAACATTTCATTCACCGGGTGAGTGACGTACATTCGTCACCAGCAAACAGTGCGACCACGGATGGAATAACAATGCTCAAATAAGGAAGGCTGTTTTGTTTCTCGCGATGCACACGTGCAGGGATATTTTCAAACAAGCGCCAATGCCAGAGCACGCAGGCACGTTCAAGATGAAATATGCGTCGTTCTCGGCTATCTCTCTTGTTCCTCTACAAATAGCATCCTAATATACAAAAGGCTAAGGTGCCACGACGAGGATCACTTTTTAAGTCGTCATAGCAACAACCAAGAAACAAATGTTTGTGACGTCACGCTTAGCTTTTTGTGTTTTCGTGCAGGTGACGTCATGAACTACACGCTCACAGTGCACGCGTATGTATATCACTTTGTTTTATTGTCATAACAACAAAGAACAAAGCTGCTGGTGTGACGTCATCTCATCCAAATCATTCTCACATGTCGTCAGAGATGCGTTACATCACACGGTCAACTCTTTAGAAATAAGAAAACTTTACGTCAGGAATTTTGGTTCTACTTTACATACCCTGATATGCTTTATTACGCTGTTTAACAGAAAAAAAAACATTTATATTCTGGTGCTCACACCGTGTTATTCGTAACCGTTCCTGTTTAATGTTTCGTTTACATCTTTTTTCTTTCGTTCGAAATCGGATTTTTTTTTTTTTTTTTTTTTTCGAGTGCGATGGAAGTGGAAGCATACAGTTCTAGGTTGTAAGATGTTTTACAAGATTATCATTTTTTTCATGCATTTTCTTCCTAAAATATTTAATGGCCTTAAACATTTAATAAATTTATTGATTTTAATACGTACTTGCGACGACATGGATTACTTTCGAGTCAGTGGTCCGCGGTTAGCGTAAGGTTGGGAACCCTTGCCTTAGATGAAGCATCAGTTTTCAGCATGCCTCGACAACTACGAGATTTATTTGCATACATTCTTATCTTTGTTTCACCACCCAAAGGACATGAATTGTTTGAAAAATATAAATCCCATCTTTGGAAAGATATTGCACTCAGACATAGCATTGGATATGCTGAAGATTGTGAACACTGCTTGAATTTGACCTTCAAGAGATTAACGACGCTCTCAAAATTAACAACAGCTCATGCGATAAATATAATCTTCCAAT
Organism: Macrothele yani; assembly: GCA_039090855.1. NCBI lineage: Eukaryota > Metazoa > Arthropoda > Arachnida > Araneae > Macrothelidae > Macrothele > Macrothele yani. The sequence goes on from CM076990.1 coordinate 49,193,663, forward strand.
TACATCAAGTAACATTCCTCAAAGCCCGGATGTTTATTTCTACAGTGCTACGGAACGACAAAAAGCTACAGAAATGGCAAGTAATTTAAATGCAGAGCAAAAAGCAGCGTATGACAGTATTGTGTCAGCAACCACTAATGATGATCTTCCTCATAGATGTTTTTTTCTTGATGTCCTGGGGGCGCAAGAAAAACTTATCTGTATAAAACCCTCCTCAGCACTATCTGTGGAGGGGGAAACATAGCTTTGCCTGTTGCATCCACAGGAATCGCTGCTAATTTGTTAGGACGTGGCAAAACATACTTTAAACAATATAAGTTATTGCCACCTTCAAATGAAACGTCTACGTCAAATATAAAGATTAATTCCACCGACGCCGAAAACATTCGATCTGCGAAAGCCATCAACCATCATTTGGGACGAAGCTACAATGGCCCCCGGTACTGCTTTACTTGCAGTTGACCGAATACTGAAATATATTATGAGAAATCAGAAACCTTTTAGTGGCAATGTCCTTCTACCTGGAAGAGACTTTGGACAAACTCTCCCTGTTGTCAAACATATTGACAGAACCAAAATACTCGAAGCCAGCATTAAGTGCAACCAATTATGTAAGAAGTTTGAAATTTTAAGACTCAAAAGTAATGTTCGATCTGTTGATTCATCATTCAGTGAATGGCTTTTACGACTTGGTGATGGTGCCAATTAGGCAGCTGATGGCCTACCAGAGGAAATGATAGAGATACCTACACATATTTGTTATGATGGTGATATAGCCAAAAAACTATTTGGTGAGAACTTGAAAATTTCTGATTTTAAAACATTTGCAAAGAAAGCCATTCTGTGTCCCAAAAACTCTGAGGTTAACAAATGAAATGAAAATGTTCACGATCTCTTAGAGGGGACAGCAAGCACATACTTAAGCTCTGATTCAATTGATGCCGATGGCGAAGAAATTACTGAACAATATTATCCTATAGAGTTTTTAAATGAGCAAACTCCATCATCAGGAATGCTACTTCACAGACTGCAGTTGAAGATTGGAGATACTATCATGCATGAAACAAGACTGATAATTAAAGAACTAAACCCCAATTTGATCATTGCAGAAGTACTCACAGGCTCAGCATGTGGTAAAACTGTTTCCATTCCGCGAATTGACCTCGCACTTACTGATGTAGACTTCCCATTCACATTAAGACGACGGCAATTTCCTGTAAAACTCGCTTTTGCTATGACAATTAATAAGTCTCAATGTCAAACACTGGAGAAAGTGGGTATCTACCTTCCTAAACCAGTGTTTAGCCATGGACAACGTTATGTTGCATTGTCAAGAGTTCGACGGTTTCATGATGTCACAGTTAAAGTAGTCCATGGACTAGAACAAGGAAAACTATTTCCAGATTCCGAAAAGATATTTACAAAAAATATCGTGTACAAAGATATTTTTGCAAAGTCGTTAATAAACGCTTGAATAGCAATAAGTGATTTCTAGAACCCGTTGTATTCTTATCTCAACGGGCTTTACAGCTAGTAATAATATTTTTGCTTCTTACAATCTTCCCGTTTTGAATTTCGACTTGAAGCCGGCCACTGCAACTGGGACAACAATGAAAATTAATTTGAATTCAGTAACACTATACTAAAGATCCGATTTATTGGCGTAGGAAAATACACATAAGCGTTTCCAAGCTTTCGCACATCAACCATATTGTTTTTTCAAGGAAGTTAGAAACTGTAAACAATAATTATTTAAAATCGCTTTTAAATTGTTAAGCGTTCTATTATTCAGTTTGCAGTTTCTGCCTAACTTCCTTGAAAAAGTCATCTGGTTGATGTGCGAAAGCTTGGAAACGCTTATGTATATTTTCCTACGCCGATAAGTCGGATCACTAGTATAGTGTTACTATATTCTACATAATTGGTGTACTGTTCCTCGTTACCAAATTTTGAATTGTTTACCACGATTTCTATATTACACACACACACACACACACACACACACACACACACACACACACACACACACACACACACACTAAGTTCATTAGCAGAAATTCGTAGAAGTCCTGTAATTTTTTCTTCTGTTCTTCACGTTTATTCAAGTTCGTTGAAAACCACGATATCCGGGCTCCCTAATCTCTTATTCGTTCAGGTGGTATCGTATTGAGGGTGAATGGCTCATTTTTTTTAAATATGAAATAAACAACACATAACAACTTATTTCTTAATAGAAGATGAATGATAGGGTTAAAATAATATATTTTAACCCTATACAATATTGTTATAGTAATGAAGCCATACCCGATTGGGAGAATATAGATTTAGTTACTTCTCACAACACACATAAAAAGATTCTGACAGCTGAAGCTATCATAATTGAGAAAACCAAGGCATATAATTGCAATTTAAATGTCCCGATCGAATTATCACCAACATGGTTGAATATGGTAAAACAGGAAAAACAACGAATAATCCAAATAAGAAGATCTAGTCGACAAAGGAAACAAAGTTTAAAAAACAGGTTGACACTAGATGGTGCCAGCGATGTTCTACGTGATAAGCGTGATGATGACGCAGACGATGGAGATGGCAGCACCGTCGACTTATGTTATAGTTAACACGCAAGGAACAGTACAACACATGATCTCCTTGAAAATGGCCACGAATGAGTGTGCTGAAACGCGCGTCGGAAATTTCGGGATCTGGATTCCTTCGATGATGACTGTTGTATATATCGTTATCAGTCGAATTTGAGGTTTGAGTTATGGTTTTTTACTTGAATTTTATTTATTCTTTGGATTAATTTTCTTTCAAGTTCTATTAAGAACAGGGTTTTTATGTGTTCGATAAAATATTTTTAGAGGTTTTAGCTATCATAAATATTTCATTGTTGCCTACGGAGAACGTACATTTTATGGAACTTCGGCTACGTAGTTTGCTGTTGCTTGAGTGTATACCGGGGTGCAACTAGTCAAAAGGAGACTGCAAACCAATGAGGTAACAATGGTATTATTTTAACCCTATCATTCATCTTCTATTAAGAAATAAGTTGTTATGTGTTGTTTATTTCATATTTTAAACAAATGAGCCATTCACCCTCAATACGATACCACCTGAACGAATAAGAGATTAGGGAGTCCGGATATCGTGGTTTTCAACGAACTTGAATAAACGTGAAGAACAGAAGAAAAAATTACAGGACTTCTACGAATTTCTGCTAATGAACTTAATGTAATATGCCACGTAATGACGTTCATTAATTAACGTGTAATTTAACGTTTTTTGAACTGATATTAATATTAACACACACACTCTCTCTCTCTCTCTCTCTCTCTCTCTCTCTCTCTCTCTTTCATTATTATAGATTAGTCACGGGGTATCTGTAGTAGCATATTTTTTTTTCATAATCTATAACAGATTTTTTTTCGTGAGGGAATTTATGAGGTATGCCAGAGCTATAATCATTCCTGTAGGTACGTGCGTTTTTGTAGGGGTGCACAAGACTAAAATTTCAGGTCTGGTTTGGTCGTCCTAATACGACCCTGCTAATGGTGTAAATCTATAATTGCATTAAGCTCAATTCCTCCATCTTGTAGTAGTCACACCGGAAAAATTATACTGTTCACAAGACAGCTATAAATTAGTTTGATTACATTCCTATAGATTAGTAAAACACTGTTGTGTCTCATGAGGAAAATTTTGATCACGCACCTCTTGATCATAAAGAAAAAGAAAAGTAAAAGCTTTTTATTTTTTATTTCACGATTTTTTAAGGAATAGTTTTTCTATTCTTTTTCTACAATGACAGCACAGTTCATAACACCACATCATTTTCAATTAAGAAAAGCACACTGTTCCGACGGTTTCATTTCTTGCGGGAGGGAAGGGGAAGGGGGGGAGGCGGGCTAACAGCTACCATGAGCAACTCGTACGGCTCTAAGCAGTCCGTCCGTCCGTCCCTGATTTAGAACTACAGGTTCCAGGGAGTGGACAGATCTAACACCACCAGAGTTTTAAATCCGCATCGCCTTTGCAAATTCGATCCCGGATCCATTTCGGAAGTATGGTCAGAAACTGGGGCATCATACTTCTCAGCCACCGAAACCGCACGCTTTCCACGCCATATTGGCAGATGAAACAGCATCGGTCTCGGACAGATAATATTCATCATTGCCAGAGATGTAATAATCATCATCACTTTGTTTTTCAGAATTAACAAATCCAATACTAGTTCACACACACACACACACACACACACACCAGAGATGGAAACGGGTGACAGGGTCGATAATTTTTTGCGGGTCAAACTGGTCGGGTCAAGGTGTTCCTGACCCGATTTCGACCCGGTTTTATTTTCGTTTTATTCTTGAAAAGAGAAAAAAATATTTCAAAGAACCCTTCATAGGTCTTTGAAATAATACTTCAGAGCTGTAGAGTGATCCAGAAAAATGCTGAGAAGGATAAAGAAATGGGTTTAAGAGTGAACTTTCAGAAGACAAAACTGAGATACAATGCTTTTACAAGGAATGAAGATTTTGTTATTGATGAGGAACAGCTCGATACGTACATTTAGCTTTGGACAACAGATATCAAGCAAGGGTCACATTGATGACGAAATTAATCGGCGTATAAAACTTGGTGGGAGAGCTTTCGGAAGAAACAGAATAACTTTTAAGAGCAATGTATCATTATGTCTTAATAGAAAAGTGTTTAATCAATGCACCCTTCCAGTGATTACGTATAGAGCAGATTTGGACCTTAACTAACAAAGACATACAAAGGCTGCAGACAACTGAAAGGTTGGGGCCGCGGATGGCCTAGTGGTCAACTTTCGAGACTGTCACGGAGAGGCCTCAGGTTCGATCCCAGGCAGGTACGACAGCTCGAACCACTAAATATCCGCCGTGCGTCGGATGGGCACGTTAAGCCGTCTGACTTTGGGTACTGGCCCCCGGTAACAAATAAGGGCGTCTTCCTCGTCCTTTCTACCTCGCTTCCGTGTCAATTTCCTATTGGGCACTCTAGCCCAAATTTCCTATCTTCCTGTTTCTAAGGGTTGTTTAAGACCCAAGGTTAGACAATCTCTTCCTAAAATCCTCTACATATGATCTGACAACTGAAAAAAGCATAGAGAGATGCACACTTGGTGTAACCGAGAAAGATAAAAAGACGAACTCGTGGATAAGAAAAATGACAAGAGTGAAAGATGTCATGATCAGAATGAAATCCCCGAAATGGCAATGGGCTGGACATATTGGACCACCAACGAACAACCGAAAATTTAGACTGGATTACAAGGGACAGGAAAAGACCCAGAAGAAGATCACGCGGGAGATGGGTGGATGGAGGAGACTGGCCCAAAACAGTCTGTTGCTGAAGAAACTTGGAGAGATCTTCATCCAGCAGTGGATTGATAATGATTGTCGATGACGATGATATAATCGAATTTATCGTTCAAAGCAGATTTTTCCGGGTCAGGTCCAGGTCGGGTCTAATTATGTGAAGGCCAAGTCTAGATCTGGTTCGGTTGCAAAATTTTTGACCTGTTTCCAACTCTGACACACACACACACCACAGTTGTATACAGAGTTGTTGAAAACCTTTCTCTATTAAATCCCAGTTTCATCAGTATTAAGTTTTAACCTTCATCAACTGCTGGTTGGGCGCATTCAACCAAAGCTAAAGCTATGAATAAAGTCAAGCTACCTTTCCCACCTTCCGTGCTGACGATCCTCGTCCTGTTGCCTTTGACTCTGAACATCGTAGTTTGTACTGCTTCATTGTCCAACACGATCTTTTCCACATGCCCGGGAAAGAAGATATAAAATCTGAGGTTCCCCAACCTTCGACAACGTGCTGATGAATGCTCGCTTCCGTGAACTAGAATTTTGGAAAATTTTGAAAGGTCGCAATAAACCCTTCTACAAAAAATAAATGCTATTGAGATCTTTATAAACGGGATAAAATTACACTGCGTTCATTGAAAATGCGAGCGCTATAACCTGTGCTCGTTATAGAAGGGATCGTTACAAAAGGATCATATTAACACCACAGGCATCGACTATGGTCATGTTCATTAGCTTAAGCATGCCCCCTCCGAAATTAGGGCATCCTCATCATGCCTAGATTTCTACGAGGGTAACCCAAGTTGTCTTTCGGCAACTATTTCTGTATTGTAATCAGAACTCATGGAATAAGATGTTCCTACAGTTAATATCATCCAAAGATTATTAAACATCAAAATCAATACGCTCAATGCATTTTTGAAATGGTGTGTGTTGAGTATATTATTTTTGTATAAATACATTCTGTAATATTTTATTTCAGTTAAAATTATATACTGAATTCAATATAGCAAACATTTTTCAAATCTACTGGGATATGAAAAATCGTTAAGAACATTTTTTGTTGATAATACCGTATATTATACACTATCTACCAACAAGTAATTGGACACCTGTAATAGCAAAGGAAAACAAAGTTTATTCACCTTCAATAGTTGGTGGAGCCTCGACAAGGGCCGATTACAGCTGCGACCCTCCGGGGCATACTCTCAACCAGGCGTTGTACGACGGCTAGCGGTATTTTCTTCCACTCGGCTTGGAGAAGACAGGTCAGTTCCTTCACCGATTTCGGATGGTGGGGGCACCCCTTAAGTCGACGCTCCAACTCGTCCCAGAGGTGCTCGATTGGGTTAAGGTCCGGGCTCTGCGCAGGCCAGTCCATTCGATTAACCCCATTGTCACCATACCAAGCCATGGTAGACCTTGCAACATGACAGGTGGCATTGTCATCCTGAAAGAAACATGGGTCCACCCCATAAAACTGCCACAACGTAGTAAGCGCATGATCATCCAAAATGGTGCAGTAGGTCTCGGCGTTAAGTCTACCAGGAATTGCGACCAAGGGTCCCGTGCCATACCAGGAGAAACACCCTCATAGCATAATTCCACCGCCGCCGAACTTCACAGTTGGCACAATACATTCCGGCAGGAGGCGTCCTCCAGGCAGACGCCAAACCCAGACCCTGCCATCCGAACGGTAGATTGTGAACCTTGATTCGTCGCTCCAGAGAACCTGTTTCCACAGTTCAACGGTCCACTGTCGACGTTCTTTGCACCACGTTAGCCGAGCAGCGCTATTGGACTTGGTGATCAAAGGGTTGTGGATGGCTGCACGTCCATGATAACCGAGCAGATGGGCTTCCTTACGGATGGTATTCATCGAAAGAACACTCCCGAACGCCTGTTGAAACTCCTCGCGGATGTGGCCCATTGATTGGTGCGGTTCTTTCGAATTTCTCTGGCCAGCACCCTGTCGGTCTCTAACTCCCAGTTTTGTGGGTCTGTCGGGTCGGGGCACATTCCGACAGTCACCTCTCATCTTCCACTTGCCAATCCCGTAGGCCACTGTTGATTTTGGGTACTTCAACTCGCTGGATATGTCACGTATGGATCGGCCATTTCTGTGATACCCGACGATTACACCTTTCTCGAAATCAGACAGCTCCGAACTGCGTGGCATCTTGCATGCGACTGGTTGCGTTGTTGTTTCCCACACGATATTTAACGGCGGCGGCCGTGACGTGTATCAGGACCGCAGATATTGTCGATTGCAGGGGTGCCCAATTACTTGTTGGTAGATAGTGTATTAAATTTACTCACAAGTATGAGCACTGAATACAAAAACGGGTACTATTTTAAAAGTTTCTACTGGATAGAGTTTAAAAATAACACATTTTTTTTTATTTGTATGAAAGAAAATTCATGCATAAACGCCTTTGCGGGGGTGAGGGTGCGGGGGATTCGAGTATACCCTAAGATCATCGAAATTCTACTCTTATTATTAGCATTATTTCAATGGGGAATTTTTGTTGGAGCCATTGAAAGTGATCGTAACAGCGGGCGATCTTTATAAACATAGTTCATTAAAGAGAGGTTTGACCAGGGGCGCCGTCTTCACCAAATTATTGGAAAGGGGGGGGGGGTGCAGGCGTGAAGAGATCAGACGTGGGATGTAGCACGTCTCTTCCATTGTCAGGACGAAATAAAAGGGCGAAAAGATCGACTACGAAATTCGACGTATATTTTAAAATACAATTGTAATTGCTCATCGGCAAATGGACAAGGAAACAGAAATATTCTTTTGTTGAATATTAATATTTTAAAAAGTATAATTCAGCTTGTGATTTTATAAAAATATCCAGGGAGATTTTATTTCTAAACGTTTATAAAAAATGAGAAATTAGCGGGATTACTCAAAGAACAAGAAGAGCAAAAAAAAAAAAAAAAAATAGACAAATAAAGGCGCTAGATATTATAAGTTTCTATATTTTTATTTATTAATTTTATTTTTGATAATTGTCTTAAACGTTAACCACATATCATGAACACACGTTAAACACAACACGGGGCTGGCAAACAAGTTTCCAAATGAGCAATGCTATGAATGGGAAAAAAGAGTTAACTTATTTTGTTATTTATTATTTTTTTGCAAATAAATCGCTTTGGCCTCATAAGTTGGAGCTTGGTCCATCTTATAAAGAATAATACAATTCTATAAAGGAAAGAAATGTATTTTTTGCAATTAGCACAGCATACAATAACCTCAATAGCATGGGAAAACATTTTTTTTCTGTAAAATTATTTCAACTCACGCATTTCGAAAATGACATACGCACACAAAAACTTATTTAAATAGGGCCCAAAATTTTGAGTGGGCACTGCCCCCTAAAAATTATTAGAGGGGCAAGATTGCCCCCTATAGTCGGCCTCAGTGGGTTTGACAATATTCAGATGAGAGCAGCGATAATCTTGCTACTGGCTGTTCGGCCATATGGGAGTTTAGATCTCAGCAAGTACACCGATGCGGTGCATTAGTAGTCACGACTAAGGTAGGGAGGACGTAGGCTTGGCACTGAGAAAAATCGTAAGGAACACCAAAGATTTGTGTGTATGCTTTCTTTTTTTTTAAAAAAGGTAAAAAATCTAAATTCGTGGCATCTACCAGTAATTTTTTACGTTGATAAGAGAAGCCGAGATACTTTTTTTCCACGAATGTAGATGCAAGTTTCGCATTGTTTTTCGCTCTTTTTTGTAATTTACTTTACTAGCGAATAATTTTTGCATGCTAAAAAGTATAAACAATGGAATAAAATAGAAAATCAAAAAAAGGAAAGAGTGTAAAACCAAACTCTCTTGAAATATATATACAATATACACTGGCGGAAAGTGAAAAAAGAACACCAAGAAGGAATTGGCGGACGATCATGAAATTTACATATGTTAATGGAGTCGAGTTTACGTAGGTGTGATGTTAATTTCGGGACCAACCGGTGAGCGCTTACGCCACAGCACGGCATAATATGAAAATTATCGTCGGTGGTATTTAAGGAGTACGGCGAAGTGAATGTAATCAGTCGTCGGTGTACGGACACGTGCGAAGACCCTGAAGAAGCTGCAATGCCTGGACATGGAAAACGTGCACGATTTCAGCAGTTATCGGACTTTGAACGAGGTCGTCTAGTCGGAATCCGCGAGGCCGGGTGGTCGTATCGTCTTATTGCGGAGCGAATTGGACGGGAAGTATCGGTGGTGGTACGATGGCGGCGTAGATGGTCCGAGGAACATTCCCAAACGAGAAGACATGGAACCGGGCGTCACAGAAGGACTGGTGAGCGGACCGATCGACGCATAAGAAGAGCGGCGTTGTCAAGCAGAACTTCCACTGCGACGCAAATCCGAGCTGCCGTTGCACCTGTGGTGACTGTGCGAACAATCCGCAACCGTCTACTGGATGCAGAACTACGTGCACGTGTGCCTCTGGCATGTGTACCTCTGACTCCAGCCCACCGTCAGGAACGGCTGCAGTGGTGTCGCCAACGTCTGCACTAGAAAACGCAATGGCGATGTGTCCTGTTTAGCGATGAAAGCAGATTCTGCTTGGGAGCCTCCAATGGCCGTATGCGTGTTCGCATGTTCGCAGACGCACAGGGAAGCGCTTCCATCCTTCTTGCATCCGCCAGCGACACACAGGGCCTACACCTGGTCTCCTGGTGTGGGGAGCGATCAGCTATCACTCCCGTACACAATTAGTGTTTGTACCGGGTACGTTAAACAGCACCTCCTACATTAACAACATCATGCAGCCCGTTGTTGTGCCATTTGTAAGGTCGGCCATTGTGGTGTTTTCCATCAAGATAACGCACGCCCACACACGGCACGTGCAACGCAACATACATTTCAGGGTGTGAGACAACTTCCATGGCCTGCACGTTCACCGGATTTGTCCCCCATTGAGCATGTGTGGGATTTTATGGGACAACGACTTATCCGGTCTCCACGGCCAGCCACGACCATCCCCGATTTACGCGTCCAGGTTGAGGATGCTTGGAACTCAATACCCCAAACTTACATCCAACATCTGTACGACCGACTCCATGCCAGAATTGCACAGTGTGACGCAGTTCATGGCGGTTCAACCTCATACTAACCATGTTACATGGAAATGTTATTTTTCAGTTTACCAGCAAATACAGCTGTATTTTGCCATAATGTTTTGATCACGTTATCCTCTGTATTCCGTTATTATGCTGTATAAATTTCGTTGGTATCAGACGTCTCCTTCTTGGTGTTCTTTTTTCACTTTCCGCCAGTGTATATATATATATATATATATATATAATTACATTCTCTGAATTTGTTTGATGGGGTTTTAGTTCCAGGTTCCTTACAGCCAGAGCCAAAATAATTCTAACTCAAATGGAAAAACTATTTTTAGTGTTTTAGTTAAATATTCTGGCCATTTTCAGTGGATCCACGCAATGTAATCGAAGAGTATTTGTGCCGCCCCGGTGGCTCAGTGGTCTAAGCGCTGGCTTTTGATCATTCATTCGAGATGGGTCCGAGTTCGAATTCCGGTGAGGCATGGATGTTGTGTTTGTCTTACGGCGCTGGCACTCTCCCTTCCCTGGACCCAGTGGCTCTAAGTTAGGGACGGGCGACTGCTTATAGCCCATTGAGTTGCTCACGGTGGTCGTTAAACCCCTAACAACAACTACAAAAAAAAAGTATTTGATGTCGCATTTCGACTCTTTCTACTACTCTTCTTAAGGTTCCACTTTTTTCTCCATCTTAAATCGCGGATTCTCTTTCGCTAGTAGTCGGAAATAGCCTCTTCTTACTGTGGTCAACAACCAAACATCCTCTCCACTCAAAAACCAAAAGATCTTAGATTATTCCCAACAAATACTTTTTCTTCCCAGAAAGCTTCATAAAGTCATTCGTACTTACAGCAAAGCAATGAACACGAAAAAGTCCAAGGCTCTCTCTCTCTCTCTCTCTCGCACTCGCACAGAGATTTTACTCCAGTACTATTTTTCAAATCCTAAAAGAATACATTTAACTAAAACCTTCCCATGACTCTTTGGAAGTAATCAACTACGAGGAAGCTTTTTAACAGCAGCTTAGCATTTTCTAGCCCACTTACTTAGTAACAAACAGTGCTTTAATCTTCAGGGCACTTATGCCTCCACCTTCGTCTCTTTTTTTGTTTTTCATATCCGGGATGGGGGGTGGGGTGCGTCTACTTGCCTTGCAGGGGGGCTGAGCCTCCTCTAGCTCTCTGCTAGCTACGACCGTGACCATGCAAAGCAGAAAAATGTACATTTATAATCTTTTCCCCCTCGTTGTTCCAAGTTGCTCTTTTAATCTAAAAAGACTCTTCATCTAATTTTTTACGCTTTCCAACCGTAGGTTGAAGAAGTGTATATGCTCCAGCTTTGTCCGTCTTTCTGTCTGTCAGCAAGATAAGTCGCTTAAAAAAAAAGGTTCGATTTCGATTAAATTTTAGTATGTGGTAGGGTACAACATGGGGACGAACCCTATTGAAAATGGGTGAAATGGGGTCAAAGGTCAGGACCCAGGAGTGGGATCTATTCCATCGCCCTCATGCGTCATAACTTACGTAAAAATGCTTCGATTGCGACAAAACTTTATCGTATTGTTCCGAAGGTATACTGAACCAGTTCTGTTGAATATCATCGAAATGGGGTCAAAGGTCAGGTCACAGGAGTGAGATTTATTCCACAGCCATTATCCTCATAACTTGAGTAATGATTTCTGGTATGCTGGAAAATGTATCATAACCAATGCATTGCATGATTTCAGTAACTTGATCTTTCTGTTAGGAAATTCAAATTCGTGCAGAAATAATCAAAAAGTAATCGAGGCAGCTGCCTTCGATGCACGATCTTGATCAGAAGAGTCACACACAATACAAATTCAAATTCATAAGGGAACTTTCAGGGTTCTAGGGAAACCTGAAAGTTCTTATACCTCAAACTATATATATGTACAATAAAATCTTTAAATTCAGCCAATGAATTTGAATTTGTATTGTGTGTGACTCTTCTGATCAAGGTCGTGCATCGAAGGCAGTTACCTCGATTACTTTTTATTTGTTTTTTTCTAATCTTACTCTTTTTAAAAGTGGCGATGTGCAAAACACAAAACAAATCTTCTCCACTCAGAGGACAAACACCAGGAAAAGTGAGAAATGCCAAGATCAGATTCCATAGATTAAGGGGCGGGGCTTCTAACGGGGCTGTAGCGTAAGTGTTCACCATTACCAATTGGCCCAGGAGGCATATACGGCTTATATATTTATATAGAAAGGAAGTATAATAGTTTTAGTTTTGTCTCGTATGATTTCCACTCGATCATAATTAGCGGCTAGAAGACGAACAGCTTTCAAAGCAGTGACTCATTAACCCTTTAAGCGGCCGATGTACCCGAACCAAATGGTGCCCAAAAATTTCAGTGCTCCACAAACAATGGTGCCCGTAATTTTCAGCTCTCTACAAACAATGGTGCCCAAAATTTTCAGCGCTCCACAAACAATGGTGACCAAAATTTTCAGCGCTCCACAAACAATGGAGCCCAAAATTTTCAGCGCTCCACAAACAATGGTGACCAAAATTTTCAGCGCTCCACAAACAATGGAGCTCAAAATTTTCAACGCTCAACAAACAGTGGTGCCCAAAATTTTCAGCGCTTCAAATAGTGACTGGGTTTTACGAAAGCTAACAACTCATTTTCTCCTCTCACCTCAGTAGTACCGACCATAAACCTGTCACTAAAGAAAAAGTGCTTCCTTCTAGTCCTTCACCTTCATTCTCCTCTCTATACCCCAAAGCATGATATAAAAGGGTTAATTCCCCTGACACGAACATTATGATACTGGGTAGAAACAACCGATTTAGAAATCTTCTCTCACCTTAGGTTCAACACCATTTTTATAGCTCTTCTAGCAGGAAATCAGTCACAAAAGATTAGAGTCAATTATCTCTCTAAATGACCACTTTGAATAACAAAGCTAATGAGAAAACACCGCTTCCTGAAACGCAGGATCACTCCTTTCAGCCACGTTCGGACCACTTCTTAGACAGCGAATATATTCGTTCGAACGGATTTCAGTCCATTTTGCTTACCCCGAGTTAATTCGTTCCAGCCAGTTAAGGGGTTAAGAGTAAGCGTTTCATATTGCTGTGTACAGCGCGATGGGTAGGGCAATTTCAGCTTTTTCACTACCATCCATCCACTCCTCCCTGCTTGCACTTGGGCCCGTTAATAGGAAAAATTAGTGTAACTTCATATCGCATGAAAAAAATGCCCCAAGAAAAGTATAAAATGCTAAATTAATAAAAATTCCAAGACAAAATCTAGGAACCTTAAACTTTTAACTCATGTTCTTGTGAAACCAGTGGAAAATACAGTGACATTTTATGAAAACTCTGCAGGTCATTTATTAGCTTGAAGAATGCACTACGTATTAATTGCGTTAAAACACGAAACTGCACTATCATATTGCTGGTTTTAACGGACTTCATAATGATTCTCCGTCATAAGTTCTTTCAGGGCCCATTCAAATGCCTTAGCTTTGGTAGTCTACTCATATGTCTTAGCCTAGGGGTCCACTAAGGTCTTAATTCAGCCCTGGTCGTGGTAGGTGGTATCGAACGCAAAACGAGTTTTCTAAATCCAACCTATAGATGTCAATATGTCTAGATTTTTTGAATCCGACTTATAGATGGTAAGATAGTTTAGATTAGTTTCCTGATTAAATGACTACCATGAGCCCCTCTGTGAGCTATAAGTAGTCGTTCGTCCCTAATTTAGGGCCACAGTCATCTGACAAGCAGTCCACCCGTACCGCATCCAGGACTCAGGGTAAGGCCCGTACCAAACGAATGATCAGAAGTCAACTCCATAGACAATGGGGCGGTCTCATGGACTTGACAGAAGACATTTTAATCCTTTAACGGCAATGTCTCTAAAATTTTGTATTACTCTAAATACCATAACGCCCGAAACTGTCTGTTGGTTCACTTTTTTGTTTAGTAACAATAATGGCGACTGATAGTGACCCCTGATGATCCTTCATAAGTCGTGCAAATTTAAAGAAAAGGTAAAGGTAGGAAATCTGACTCACTCTAGAGAGGCGTTTCGGGTGGCTATGGTCATTTGCATGTACGGGCGTTTTCGGCATTATGGTCGTTAAACGGTTGAAAATACGATATATAGGGGATGTTCTTATTTTTAAAGTTAAAAAAAAAATGTGAAGGAAATTTTTCAATTCCATTCAAATGCCTACTGTTATGATAATTAAATAATATTTATAACGTACATGTTTGTCCGCGCCGGACATCAAATCCGAGTCCCCTCACTCCGGAGTAAGTCGCTCTCCCAACTGAACTACGCGGACATGTGCTCTCACTGCCTTTATCTCGTCCTGCGGGGCAGGAACGTCACCCCCCTTCCCGCGAAAGAAGGCCGGGGGCATGGTCCACAGGTCTGCCGGGACCATGTGTCGCTGTAGGCAGTCATCCCATGAACGGGCATTTGAGAAATCCCAGACAATTTGGTGTGTGGAACGTAACATCACACTGATTTATTTTTTCGAAGCACTGAAGAAGGGATTCTCATTTTTCCTGTCTCGCCGTATGGAAAGAACATCACGTCATTACGAGAAACTTTAACAGCCGGGTCATCCTGGAAGTTCGGGCGTCAATATAACGTACAAGTTTGTCCGCGCCGGGCATCGAACCCGGGTTCCGGAGTAAGTCGCCCTCTCAACTGAGCTCCGCGGACATGTGCTCTCACTGCCTTTATCTCATGTGCGTCCTGCGGTGAGGCACGTCACATATTAATTATTAAAATTATTGATTTTCATGCTGCTCATCATTTATTTATTATTTACATTTATTTATTAATAAATAAATCTCTACATCCCTACAAATGGTGGATCTAATAACAGAAGTTGACATAACATTATCGTGTATTAAAATTAATTATTTTAACCTGTCAATAGATGCTCTACGAAGGAGTCATAACTTATATTAGAAATATCCGCACAGTGCGCATTGAATTCTATGTATTTTTCCATAACGGGGAATTTCCCCCAACTCCACTTCGGGAATTGAATTCGCTCATCAACTCCCACTTAAGCAGTTTTCTCAGAAATTTCCAAATTTAATTAGAATTCAGTTCTCCAACGCGTTTTAGGATAGAGAAAAAAGCTATGTACATGATTATGCCATTCTTGTAAGAATTACGTTGAAATTGCGCAGTGTCTAAGCGATTGCCTCTGATATTTCGTCCGAGATGGGCCCGGGTTCGACTCTCGGTAAGGCGTGGATGTTGTGTTTGTCTTACGGCACTGGCTCTCTCCCTTCCCTGGAATCAGAAGCCCTAAATTAGGGACCGGCGACTGCTTATAGCCCACTATGTTGCACACGGTGGTCGTTAAACCCTCAATCAAAAAAAAAAAAAAAAAGAATTACTCCCATATTTTGATATTTTGCCGCATGTCGTTTATCTCTGTTTGAAAATCATTTGCTTAAAGAAATCCCAGGATATTTCGCGCAATAATTTAAGAACGCCCACAAATTTTGTATTTATTTTTTTATTATTTGTTTTGAACGAGGGAAAAAGTGGTATTTATTGATTTATCTGTGTATACATTATTCCAGGGGTGTATACAGAATTTTTCTCCGAGGAGGGGGGTGCGACAAAAAATGACAGTTTTTTAAATCCACCGGAACAAAATAAAATTAATGAAAAATAGAATAAAAAATTAAAGCATTTTTTTCTAATTTAAGTTGATGCATTTTATTAAATTAAGGCATTTTTTTCTAATTTAAGTTGATGCATTTTATTAAATTAAGGCATTTTTTAGTCTAATATAAGTCACATTTTAACTCAAGATAATGAAACACTTTCGGGGGGACCAAGTCTTCCTTGGCTCCCCCTCTAAATACGCCCCTGCATTATTCTGAGAGATGCTGCAAATGAATTTGTATGCTGTCTAATAAACCATAGACAAACGCTTTACACGGGAATAAACTTATCAGATTTGATTTTACGCTTCTAAAAACAAAAGCATGTAATTAAAAAAAATTAAAAAAAACAACGACTGCTGTTAATTCTATCTTTTTGCGGTACTTACCCAGTATATGTCATCTCTACGTTGTTCTATGAATTGTAAATTCCTTGAGCAAAATATAAAATAAAACAGGGAGAATACCTTGAACAAAAATCGCTAAATGAAAAAAACAACAACTTGTAAACTCGCCGAATATTAAATTCATCAATCAGATAGGACTGACACTGAACAACTGTTGCTGCGAACGGCATCCAGAGATAAACACATAACTCAATTTGCAACGAAAGAAAATCCCTCCTACTTACTAATGCTCCGCAAATACAATTAGTAGCAGATGCTGCTTCACAAGAGACTGGAGCAATTTGATTCGAAAACATGGGATTTCTTCCGGATTGATTTTGTGAGCAACTTGCGGATAGCGCTGCAGGCAGGTAAAATTGAACAGTAAAGAAAAAAAAAAAAAGCGGGGGGGATATGTATTAGCAAATTAGCAATTATTTTGTGCTCCGTGATTTATTACGAGTATGATTCTTTTCGTATTGATTTATTGATCAGGTGAAAAAAAAAAAAGATACTGCAGACGATATTCAAATATGAGAATATACAAGTTTTTGTCTCGCAAAAGTTGTATCAGTTAATGACGGAATTCATTAGAAACGAGAAACGAAAGTAATGAAAATATATCCCAATTATGGTATTTTATTGCTTATTTCCTAATGAAGATGATAAATGAAACTCAATGAAAACAAAGGCCAAAAATTAATAGCGAAAAACTTTCCTCTCAACACAACTTGGGCATGATATTATTAAACGCGAAACCTTATTTGAAACATTTGACCGATTTTTTCCCCATCTGTGTCTTGAGGAATATCTTAAACAATAAAAGCTTTTAATCTTACGCATTTCTTTTCGCCGAGCGTGGTCCGTGTTCGAACCCCAAATGCGGCATAGGTGCTCTCTCTCTTTCCTGGAACCAGTAATCCTAAATTAGGGAAGAGTGAATAATTCGAGTTGCTCACAGTGATTGTTAAACCCCAAAACAGAACAGAACAGACACATTTCTTTTGAAAAACTAATTTAGTAATAAAACAAAACAAAACAGGATTATATTCCTAAACCGGTAAAGTTTCGGAAATATGTAATTATGTATAATACGAGCCACTTTCTAGATTTTTGCTCAAAAAACGACATGATTCTGTAGATACCGCGGTTTAATTTTTAATTCCAGCAAAAGGAATCTTAATTTTTTCTTAAAAAAATAGGTCAATATTATGCATAAGCCAGATGCAAAATGATCTTTCAGAATCTTTGCACGAGAAATGATTTCTTATTATAAGTTGAAAAGTTTGTTTTTTTCAAAGAAAAAGGATTAATAAGAAATGTATCAGATAAGGATGCGCGTTCCAATTGCAAGAGTAGTTTTCATGTTATTGCACGAGAAACGAATTTAAACAACAACAAAAAAAATCACATTTGGTATCTTTTATTTTTTCTCAAAATAGAATGTTCTTACTGTAATAGATTTGTTTTAGAAATTATTCTTTGGATTACGTTTGCAGCATAGTTTTATATAACCCTTGGTTCAGTTCCATGGATGAAAGTATTAATGAGAATCCTATGTCATTTAATACCTTATAATATGCAATGAAAGAACAAATCCACATGCCTGAATGAGAAGAGTTCCATGCAAAGCGTTTACAAAAGTGCGTCTTAATTACATGGAAAAAGCCTACAATTATATATTCCACTAACTAGCTTGGAAACACCATAATCTTCTTGAGTGTTTGGTTGAATGATTTAGCTGATCGCCTACGCTTCCTCCGAACATTAACATTATGTTAATAAAAATGGGACTTTGTCTGCAACATTTCGTAGCGTTTATGTGATGCTCCGGATAGCTTTATTGAATTTAGCAGTTGCGAAAGTCCTTAACCAAGCGCAGAAAGCTCATTTCAAGAATACATTTAGAGATCCACTGAAAACCAGTGCAAACAATACGTCTAGGGATTCAGTGAAACAGTAGAAATTCAACCTTTTATTTCACCTCATGCATATGTACACTAAAGTGCCAGAAAAACTGGTACACCAGTCTAATACTTGGTAGGTCCCCCACGGGAGCGCAGAACTTCAGAAATACGACGGGGCATGGACTCCACTAGCTTCTGGAAATATGCTGGAGACAATGCACACCAAGCAGAGCGTTCCACAATTCGGGTGTATTCCGAGGTCTCGGATTCCTGTGTTCGATAGCGCGTTGCATGGCATCCTAAGTGTGTTCTATCAAGTTCAGATCTGGGAACTTGGGTGGGATGGCAACACCCCAAACTCAGATGAATGCTCCTCTAACCATAATGTGGCGTCCCGACACTTGTGATAAGGTGCATTGTCCTGTTGCAACAGGCCCAACCCATCAGCATGAATGCAGGACACGAACGGGTGTACCTCGTCAGAAAAGATGCGCACATAGCGTTGGCCGGTCACAGACATTTGTAGACGTACCAGGGGTCCCAGTGAAGTCCAGCTAAACATACCCCATACCATTACGGACCCCCCCCCCAGCCGGTACAGTTCCCTGTTGACAGGCGGGATCCATGGCTTCATGGGGCTTGCGCCACACACGAATCCTTCCATCTGCCTGATACAGTTGGAAACGCGACTCGTCAGACCAGGCTACTTGTTTCCAGTCATCAAGTGTCCAATGGCGGTGTTGCCGTGCCCAAGCGAGGCGTATAGCTCTCAGTCGTGCACAAATCAAGGGGACTCGAGTTGGGCGTCGGCTTCCAAAGCCCATATCGTGCAGGGTACGTTGCACAATCCGGACGCTGATGCTTGTTGAGGCTCCAGCATTGAATTCCGACGATACCTGCGAGAGTGTTGCACGCCTATCGCGTGAAACGATTCTTGACAGCCGACGATGGTCACGTTCACCCAATGTCTTTTTACGGCTACACTGGTATCGTAGGTTGGAGGTTTTGCCAGAATTCTTGTAGTCACGGTACACCCTTGCAATTGTCGTCCGTGAAAATCCGAACTTCGTTTCTATCTCCAAATTACTATGGCCCCTCTCACGAGTGCCAACTATGACACCGGGTTGAAAATCGCTTAAATCGTTATTACTTGTCATTCTCATGCCGAAAATAGCTCTGACAGCTGGCAAGGATGTCTATCGCTTTATATACGCACTGCGGACGCAACCGAGTACGCGCATAGGCGACGTTGCTATGTATTTTGCATAAGCTCTTCTGTACCAGATTTTCTGGCACTTCAGTGTATGTTAGCACCACATCGAAAACACTTCAATAGCTGAACATCAAGTTCGTAATATCAAATAATCTTGAAGCCACATTAGCTTGAAAATAACTTGTTTTCAATGATCAAACACAAGTGATAATCGAAGCGAGAGAATTAAACAATAACATAAAACTTTAAACATCAAGTTTGTTTAAAATCGCATAACAAATCTTTTTTCAAATCAATTACAGGCAAGCTGTAGCTGAATTCTAACAAAAGCCCCGAATATCTAACGAGAACAAAGCTCCAATACATCGTAAACATCCTTTTTATGTCTGTTGGAATCACACATCGTTCTTCTCCTGACCTCAATTCAGGTTGCCACAAAACATTGAGTGAGAGAGAAAATGTGGCGTTTAGCTCGTAAAAAGCGTAAGGAGAACGAACTAAAATTTACATAGATAACCGGAACTGAAAAAGGAAAGTTATATAAGTTATTTTAGAATAAATGTCACAGCACTTAATTGTTGAATTCTCAAAAGGTATTCACAACAGTGGCAATGTTTTAGATGAAGTAGTTAATATAGTTAAAGAATTTGCGGCAATGTCTGGTTTTTAAATTTCAGGAATTTTTGAAAACATCGCCACTTTGGTGAAAGCATTAAACTTTCAAATTTATATGACAGTTTGCCTGCAATGTGATGCCGATGTCAACTGTTTTCACAGGAGTTTTTATTTATGAAAAACTACACTATCAACAGGGTATTACTATTCATGGCAATTTTCACGATTGAGTGGCAGAACTGATATATTGGAGCTCGTGTAAAAATATATGGCATTCCAAATTGCACGAAATCTGGCAACGAACATCCAAAAAGTCAATTGAAAAAAGTAAGGAAATAAAAATAAATGAAATAAATTATGGGACTTCAAAATCCACACAGTCAGGTATGTAGAACACAACATGTCTGATTTTACCGTAGTAGAAAGAAAACAAGTAAGGATTACTGAAAGGGCAGTTCCGGAGTTGCCAAGTGAAAGAATCACAGAATAACGAGCTTTATAAATACAAATTGGACAACTCCGGAAGAAGAGAGCCACGAAAGTGCCTCTCATAACTAGGCCTAATACCAGAGCAGTTGCAAAAATATCTAGGAAAGCTCGATCTCCCATGGAAATAACATTAACTTCTTTGCATAGTGTCGAAATTTGGTCTATTCTTAGAACTTGAACTGTAAAAAGCAATCAGTTAAAACTGATATCCTTTCATTATTTTTGACTACAGACAGGGCCCGATTTTCAAAGAATCGGGCCCTAAGCACAGCACAAGATGAGCCCCCCCCACACACCCGTCCACAATCTTGAAAGAGTAAGTGCATTTGTCGCCACTAAATATTATCAATCAATTTAAAAGTCGATTTAATAAATGAGACACTAAGGGAAAAAATAGCAAAGAACATGTACTTTTATTAAATCTTAATGTTAGCAAGGAAATTCGCACTTAAAAATATAAACAGGTAAGTGAAACATTATTTAATGGCTTAGTATTGCTAGTTACGCATTTAGTTATGTAATAATTCAAACATCCACAGATGTTGAGTTATTCATCCACTTTTAATTTTATTTTTAACCGATGGACATTATTTAGACTTGGAACAGACTAATTTTTTAGGGGTAAGATGAACTTCCATGTAGCTGATTAAGCACCTATGATGCGTTCCATATTTTAGTAGAATAATTATATTAACAGAAGAATGATACTTAGATTTGAGCAAACATGCATAACTGGATAATTCTCACGCTCATAAAAGCACATTATTCAGCTCATTAATTCATTTAATTTAGACCCAAGCAAATGTAAAAATTTGATACTTTACTTTATTATGTGAAATGCTCAAAGCTTCTACAAAGTGTCTTAGCAATGCAAAACTTCTGTGAAGAACTGTATAGTATAAAGTATGTAGGAACATAGCACATTTATATTTCACCGCAAGTTTCAGATGAAGAGTAGTGCGATTTTCCTGCCTTATCCATTACTCATGTCTGAAATTAAATGGAATCCATATAAACTAGTTTTTACAAGTTTTCCCTAGGGTTTTTCCAAGCAATCAATATGTTTGCGAGTTTGAGGACTAAAAGTAAGTTGCGTAATGGTGTGTGTGTGTGTGTGTGTGTGTGTGTGTGCATACACTACACATATACTTTATGTTAAAGTTTCCACACAGGGAATGAGAAAGGCATACTTACTAAAAGGAAGAGCTAAAAGTAATAGCAAGGTGTAATTGTTTTGTCCAAAACTAAAATAAATCACTTAAAGAAATCACCCTCTTATACATTGCTGATCTGCAGCTGCTGTGAATAAATGTTTGCGCCTGTCGTGTACGTAATCCTAAGTAACTGACTATTTTCCCACATCCTCCACAGGAAATCCCACTGTGGCCTCGCACTTTTCCTAGGCAGCGCAGAGAGAGAGAGCGATTGGAGAGCGATCGTATGATGTACAACCCATTGCAGAGCGATCGTATGATTTACAACCCATTGATGAGTGATCGTATTACATACAACCCGGAGCCAAAGGGCCAAATAGCTTCAATCTGTAGGACATCCAATGTTTTAAAAGTGAAACTTGACACTTATTCAGGCCAAGTTAAATACTATATCTTAAAGGAAAATATGAATCTTTTGGCTAATTATTCCTTTGTTTTTGTGCGTGTTTGGATTTTTTCATAAAACTATAACTGGCAACTGTAGTACGCTCCTTTTGTTACTACGGCCCCCACAGCTGCGGGGGCTGCGGGGTGATATTTACGCCACCGCTCCCTAAAGTCCTCAGATCAGTGTTAGTCATACACTCAAAACATCAGCTCTTATTTCCGGCTTTGGATTACGGAACTGCCTTTTGACCTAATGCCAGGGTTGCCAAACACGAATTCGTCGAGATACGAAAATGTGACTTTTAAGCAGCAAGAAGTTTAACGAGAATAAACTAAATTTACATAAGAAGACAGAAGCTACAGAGAAAGGTTCAATTAGAGCATACGTCACACACATTTTGAAAGAACAAAGTAGCAGTGGAATCTCGGTAAGTTTAAGCAGAAACCACTCCAAAATTCTGGTCTTCTCCGTGACCTATTCGTACTCTCCCATTTTTCTTCTTTTCCGTGAATACTATGCAGTAAAAGGGAAAGTAAAGGGGATCAGTAGAGACGACAAACAGGCAGAAGTATCAATCATTGACTCCCTGTAAATGAGATTTTCGTATTACTCACTCTAAACAACAAAATCGAAGTAAGTGGCGAACTACAACCATGCCACAAGAGCTCTTCATGGAGATACAGAGCAAAAGAAAATTGAAGCAAGAGACGAAATACAACCATGGCCAAAAGAGCTCTTCATGGAGATACCGGGAAAACAGAAAATCGAAGCAAGTGGTGAACTACAGACATGGTCACAAGAGTTCTTCACGGATATACAAGGTAAAAGAAAATCGAAGCAAGTGGCGAACTACAACCATGGCCACAAGAATTCTTCATGGAGATACAGGGCAAAAGAAAATCCGATCGAAATTCTAAATTCCACAGACACATTGCGAAAAGTTGACGTTCTGTATTTCGCATAAGGTACGTATCTGAACTGCTCGTGACACGGAAATTACAAAGCGCTTTTTACTTTAGCCACAGGTTAGTCTCTTTTTAGAACGATGTAACCACTTCAAAATACATGCACTGTATATTCTCCAAAGGCAATTTGCATTATTTTACGTGCTTTACTCACGAATGATTGGAGCAATGAATTCATTCTTGACCAAATAATGAGAAAGTGCAGTCTCACTGAACATGTTCTTTCATGGAGTCATATTTATTAAAGATATCTATCCAATTTCGATATTTCTTTGTCCTTACTTGTACATAAGCTGTCTGATCAACTTGCAGCTGGGACACAACAATTTTCGTGTCTTCACCTTCCACCTGTAGTCAGGGCCGGATGGAGCTTTTGCGGGGCCCGGGGCGAAATTTCATTGCTTGCACTAGAAAATAAAGCTCATTTTAATAAAGTCGTTACGTGAAGATGTCCGTAAAGAAAACTCAGGATGTAAAACCCACAAATCTGCCCGTGACGGCGACGAATTCGCACCCCTCTGCTCCGGAGCTGAATGTTTTACCGATTAAGGTACACCGACGGAATTTATCTCTGTAACTTTTCCTTTTTGACATGTGCTTCACTTCTGTAGTACTTCGAAACTAAAACTATCGTAAAGACAAAATGATTTTCTCAAAGAAGCATTTGCTTTAAGCTCAAGAAAAAGACCAGAATATGCATTGAAAGTTCAGAGAGAGAGAGAGAGAGAGAGTAAAACTGTTAAAATCTACGATTTTCTTTCCGAGGAGATGGTGTTGAGGTTGTATTTCACTTATTGTATAAAACCTGCTTCACAAAATGACAAAAAGCTACGTGCGTAGCGAAAAATTTTGAATTGCGAATATTTTAGTGTAGAAATAATAAATAATAAATTCGCATAAATAGTTTTTTTCTCCTGATATATGTTTTAGTGATTGATTTTCAATGCAAAATGGAGTAACTGACAAATTAGTAACTTTTTAAACTTTTATACGCGCTCACATTAGATTTTTTTTTTAATTTCTAGTAATGTTTTTAAAGGCATTGAATAAATGGCCTCCATGTGTAGCCCGAAACAAACTTTGATACTCTTCTTTTTTATTTTATTTAAATTTAAATATCTGGTTTGCACGCAAATTGTTAAATATATAAAAGCAAGGGCCACAAAATGATGAACTTAAATTTGCGATTTCATGAATTCGGAAAATATCAAGGTCGTTACAATAATCACTTGAAATCTACAGACTTCCGTATTTGTACGGCGAAGGACGATAACCTATTCGAAAACCGGGCGATTGGAAACAAACAAACGAAAAACCTTCAAAAAAAAGAAACATATTTTTATGGGCCTCGCACCCGAAAATTTACACAAAAAATAGTAATTGTAAAAAATTCTAACTAATTTTTTTTTTGTTAAACTGCGGGGCCCCTTAAAGGCGCGAAGCCCGGGGCGACTGCCCCGGTTGCCCCTATGGTCCAGCCGGCCCTACCTGTAGTTGGGACAAAGCAATTTTCGTTTCTTCAACTTCAACCTGTAGTTGGGACAAAGCAGTTTTTGCTTCTTCATCTCCAACCTGTGATTGGATCAAAGCAATTTTCGTCTTCAACTTGCATCTGGGACAAAGCAATTTTCACTTCTTCATCTTCAAACAATTTTCGTTTCTTCATCTTCAACCTACAGTTGGGTCAAAGAAATTTTCGTCTTCAACTTGCAGCAGAGACAAAGCAATTTTCGTTTCTTCATCTTCAACTTGCATTTTGGACAAGCAGTTTTCGTCTCTTCGTTTTCAACCTGCAGCCGGAGCAAAGCAATTTTCGCTTCTTCAAACAATTTTTGTTTCTTCGTGTTCAACTTGCAGCTGGGACAAAGCAATTTTGATAGCCCGGCCAGATCCCGGATGAGTAATGGCGCTGTGCTTATTCTGAGACGCTGTCCTCTACCTTGTCTTTGGTCTAAAATATAGGACGAGCAACACCTTATAGACTTACATTGTCATGAAGAAGGATGGAAGGTGCTGTAAAACCCTGAAATATAAAAAGAACTGATACTGGTAAATGAAAATATGATTTTTACTTGTTTCCGAAATCAATTGTAGATGCAGTACATATAAACTGCGACTGAAATTACGAGGACACTTGCTGTTGCGTTTGTAAAAAGCAAAATTCTTCCGTTTTTTTTTATAGGGTGCGCTTTACAGCCAATATTGGATAACGCAGAGACATTTTTGCAACCACAGGAGGCATCTTCATTGGACGAGTCCGCACCACATGCTCCAGAAGTAGAAGAAAAAGACGAATCAAGATTTGAACTTCAGGGAAATAAGTAAGTTTAAACTACACAGTTAGAATTTCTGATAAAATGTTTAGTTGTATTTCATGTGTATTACGAGAAGATGTCCTGATAAGTCTTGGGCTTTCAGAATTTCCTCTTTTTTCGACAACTGAGCCATACGTCACACGAAAGCATATATCTTGCAAAATGTTTTTGACAAATTTTGATCCCATCGTGACATGAATAACCATTTCATTTCCAGGTGTGAAGTAAAGACTGCTTCCTCTCAAGTAGAGTTCAAAACAAAGCAGAACAGGGCCGTAATTAAATTCCTGTTCCTCAAAGGGAAGACAGCGAAAAAAATCCGCAGTGAAATCAAAAACTGAAGACGAACATTTTTTCTCTTTGAAGCCAAAAGATGTTTATAAGCGTCTGAATAGTTTAGTGCAGTAAATTGGTCGTCTTCGAAGGAGAATTTGAAATTTACTTTCACAATTCCTTCGAAAATACTTTTTTTTTAATTTCTGTGATGTTTCAGGACACAGTGTACCTAAGAGACTACTGTATATTCCCCAGGAAGTTTTTGCAAATCATTTCCTGAGAATACGTTTCTTCGAATATGTGTTCAAAGCATCTCTGAATTTTTTGATCTGTGTGACGAATGACTATCTTAGTTTTGTCCCCCAGGCGTTCAATTGGGTTAAGATTTGGGGACTGTGTGGGCCATTTTAGCACATTGAAGTAACTGTGTTTCTCCTGGAACCACCATGTGACGATCCGAGCTTCCGATTTTGCGAATTATCCTGCTGGAAGTAGCCCCTCCATTTGGATACATCATGCATATGTATAGGTGTACCAGATCCACAATAGTACTAAGATACCATGGAGCATCGTAATGCTGTTCCAAATGTATTAAAGAAAACTTAATGCCTGTCATGAAAAAAGATCCCAGACTGTTACATCGCCTCCACAAGTGCTCACAGTTAACGGTAGGCAGCTGGGATTCATCGATTCATGCGGTTGACTCCATATTCTGGCCAATTTCTGTAATTTCAGTCACGTCGGGTATTAACTGAAAACATATTCTGTAATTTCAGTTACGTCGTGTATTAACTGGAAACGTAATTCATGTAACCAGACGACCTAATTCTAATCCTCAATTCAAGAGTCCAGTTTTCGTTCCCCAGGGCCCACTGCAGACCAATTTGTCGGTTTTTAGATGAGACTAGTACACGAAGGAGATGTCTGGTGCTACAATCGCACCGTATGCATGGGCCCCTGAAGCTTAGTTTTCAGGAGGGGGCAAACAGAAATTGTAACTATGAATAACATAAACATATACCGTATTCCACACACTGTGTCTTCTTGCTATCTAACCTTTTTTACCACACACTCAACACATAAATTTAATTTAAAACCAGAAGACCCAAAAAACTACATAAACAAGTTTGTAAAATCATGCAATGCATTGATTATGATATGCTTTCCAACACACCAGAAATTATTACTCAAGTTATGTGGATAATGGCTGTGGAATAAATCTCGCTCCTGTGTCCTGACCTTTGACCCCATTTCGATGGTATGCAACAGAACCGGTTTACAATACCTCCGGAACAACATGATAAAGTTTTGTTGCAATACAAGCAGTTTTGCGCAAGTTATGAGAATAATGGCTGTGGAATAAATCTGGCTTTTGTGCAATGACCTTTGACCCCATTTCGTTGATATTCAACAGAACCGGTTCACTATACCTCCGGAACAACATGATAAAGTTTTGTCGCAATCCAAGCATTTTAGGTAAGTTATGATGCACAAGGGCAATGGAATGGATCCCACTCTAGTGTCCTGACCTGTGACCCCATTTCGTCCATTTTTAATAGGGTTCGTCCCCAGTGGCTCCCTACCACATACTGAAATTTCATCGAAATATCTTTACGCAAGTTATGACGCATAAGGGCAATGGAATATATCCCGCTCTTATGCTCTGCCTGACCTTTGACCCCATTTCGCCTATTTTCAATAGGGTTCGTGCCCAGTGGTTCCCTATCACAAAATAAAATTTCATCGAAATCGAACTATATTTACGCATGTATAACGAAGTAAATTTCTCCGTCATTTCTGTCCACGCCAGGATTCGAACCCGGATCCCCTCATTCCGGAATAAGTCACTCTACCAATTGAGCTACGCGGACGTTTTATTCTGATTCCTATCTGCCTTTATGTCGTGTGCATCCTTCTGGAAGGTACGTCACATCTCCTGGTACGTTACATCATCTCCCCCTTATTTATTTTTTTTTTTTTCGAAGTGCTGGAGAAGGGATTCTCTTATTTTTCCTATCTCGCGGTGTGGAAAGAACATCACACCAATGCGAAATTTTGAACGGTCGGGTCATCCGGATAGTTCGGGCGCCATTATAACGAAGTGAATTTCTCCGTCATTTCTGTCCACGCCAGGATTCGAACCCGGATCCCCTCATTCCGGAATAAGTCACTCTACCAATTGAGCTACGCGGACGTTTTATTCTGATTCCTATCTGCCTTTATGTCGTGTGCATCCTTCTGGCAGGTACGTCACATCTCCTGGTACGTTACACATGTTATGACGCATAAGGGCAATGGAATGGATCCCGCTTTTATGTCCTGACCTTTGACCCCATTTCTCCCATTTTCAAAAGAGTTCGTGCCCATGTGATTCCTTACCACATACTAAAATTTCATCGAAATCGAACCATTTTTACGCAAGTTATGACGCATAAGGGCAATGGAATAAATCCCGCTCTTATGCCCTGCCTGACCTTTGACCCCATTTCGCCCATTTTCAATAGGGTTCGTGCCCAGGTGGTTCCCTACCACATACTGAAATTTCATTGAAATCGAACCATATTTACGTAAGTTATGACGCATAAAGGCAATGGAATGGATCCAGCTCCTATGTCCTGACCTTTGACCCTATTTCATCCATTTTCAATAGGGTTTGTCCCCAGGTGGTTCCCTACCACATACTAACATTTCGTCGAAAACGAACCATTTTCACGTGAGTTATCGTGCAGACGGGCGGACGGACGGACAAAGCTGGAGCATATACGCTTTTTCAACCTACGGTTGGAAAGCGTAAAAAGACGGATAGTTGAAATCAGGCAGCATGTCAATACGATAGGAAATTTTATTGTTCTTTTGATCGTTTTGGCCAATAGTGTCAACCCCCAGAGGCCGCCACGGTGGCGCAGTGGTCTAAGGCGTTGGCCTCTGATCATTCGTCCGTAAGGGGTCCGGGTTCGAATCCCGGTCAGGCATGGATGTTGTGTTTGTCTTACGGCACTGGTTCTCTCTCTTCCCTGGAACCAGTGACCCTAAATTAGGGACGGGCGACTGCTTATAGCCCATTGAGTTGCTCACGGTGGTCGTTAAACCTCCAATCAAAAATAAAAAAACCCCAGAGACTACTCAGTTGGTCATCAAGAATGTAAAACTATCCTCAAGACAAATTTCTCGGAAATTTTCGAGAGATCTTTGTCCAGTAGGAATAGCTGCTGCAGATGATATATTTTTCATTTCTTTGCCTTTCATACTTTCCCATACTGTACTCATGTGCGCTGTTTTCCAACATATAAAGGAACATTTCATTATTACTTTCTATTGTAAATCATTGCTTTTTCTACTGTAAGTTTCCAATGTTTTTCTTAATTTTGCTGCATAAACGTTCAAATAGAAGCTCTACATAAAAATTATGTCGTACCAATCAGAATTAAGTGTTATCGCGAAAATCTGTATAGTACGTTCCAAGGATAGAAAAGACATGGGGATCTATTTCCAGGGAACGGCAAGTGTTCCATCTTGCCCCCCTATATGCGCGTCCATGTTCATATGCCGAACATGAACATTATCGATTAGTATCTTTCATGACTTTTTTTTCCTTGCCATAGAACGTTTTCATTACTCGACACAGTAAACTGACGGAAATTTTCTATAGTAATTGCTGTTGAGCCATTTCTATGTCCACGCATTTCACTTCAAAATTATTGTTGACAATAGCGTCTCATGCGACGAAACAGTGTCTTATGAGGAAAATGCGCATAATTTTAAAAACATTGGCTCTATTTTCTTCTTGGTCATAACGACCGTATTTTCAGCAAGTCTTTCGAATACGTATTTATACAATCACCAAGTCCGTCTGTCGGTCCATCTATGGACTTTATATATTTTTTTTTATTTTTTTTTTTGGATTGGAGGTTTAACGACCACCGTGAGCAACTCAATGGGCTATAAGCAGTCGGCCGTCCCTAATTTAGGGTCACGGATTCCAGGGAAGGGAGAGAGCCAGTGCCGTAAGACAAACACAACATCCATGCCTGACCGGGATTCGAACCCGGACCCCTTACGGACGAATGATCAGAGGCCAGCGCCTTAGACAACTGCGCCACCGGGGCGGCGGACTTTATACACTGCCGGACAATTGCTAAGGACGGATGACAATAGCAACGATAGCAACCATAAAATGGAAGGCAGGAAAATGTGGAAATTAGCATAAGTGCGGGATACAGTAAGACGTGTTGTGCGTATGCAAATTTTGGATTGCCGAACTTGTTCGTGACGTCATAGCGCTGATAAGAGATATAAAGGATTTGACGCGTATTGACCGTTGTTGTTCAAACGCAAAGTTGAAAGGGAAAGAATCAATTGACGAACTTGCAATTTTCAGTATGTCTTCCCGACATCACCTAGATGATTTTACGCGTGGCCATATTATTGGCAAGATTGAAGAAGGGCGAAAAATAACAGATGTTGCCAGGGAGTTCGACGTCAGTCACAGTGTTGTTTCAAGGCTTTGGAAATTATTTCAAACAAATGGAGAGTGTAGCAAACGTCACGGGGGAGGTCGTGTTCGCAGTAGGACACCTGCAGAAGATCGGTACATAGTGCTATCAACAAAAAGACACCGGCGCAGCACAGCTAGTGAGGTAGCAAATCAGTTTATGGCTGCTACTGGCAAGCGGATCTCCCGAAAAACTGTCGCCAGACGTTTGCATGAAGGAAGACTATACGCCCGCCGTCCTGTTGTGTGCATCCCATTGTCCAGACGTCACCGTACCGCCCGTTTGCAATGGTGCCATCAACATCGCAATTGGACTGATAACGACTGGTCTGCTGTCCTCTTCTCAGATGAGAGTAGATACAGTCTATCGTCTGATTGTCGACGACAACTGATCTGGCGTGATAGTGGTACTGCATATTGTCCAGCAAACATACAGGATATCCGACATGTAGTGTCATGGTATGGGCTGGCATCATGATCAATGGCCGTACGTCCCTCTATGTGCTTCCAACTGGGACTATGACTGGCCAACGATACATTAATGATGTTCTGCTACCTCATGTTCGCATGTTCCGTGGTGCTGTCGGTGATAGATTCATTTTCATGGACGACAACGCAACATGTCATCGAACAGTCGCTGTCCAGGAGTGTTTTGAGAGCGAGGATATTCAACTCCTCGTATGGCCAGCACGTTCTCTAGATCTGAATCCCATTGAAAATGTGTGGGATGCTTTGGGGAGGAGTCTTGCTGGTCGCCAATGCCCTCCAATAAACAAGGACACCCTCATCCGTGCACTGACAGAGGAATGGGATAAATTACCCCAACAGCTGCTTGATAATGTTGTGCAAAGCATGACACGACGTGTGGAATCTTGCATCGCCCTCCATGGTGGCCATATCCCGTATTGACATCTTACGCCGGAACGCCTGCGGACGGTAATTGCATTTTTTTCACGTTTACGTATTCTGCACAAAATGGCCTGTTTGTCCCTTGAACACTTTCCAAAGCCTTCTGGATTTCAGAGCACAATAAATTGTCTTTCTTGTAATGTCCTGGCATTCTGACATTATTTTATTTCACTTGGCAACCAACCACACTTACTTTTTTATGCGCTATATAGCCGTTTATGATGAGTCCTTAGCAATTGTCCAGCAGTGTATTTATGCACCTATTTGCCCGATTTCAGAAAACTGTTTTCGCATTGGGAAGCTTGAACTGTGAGATCTTCGCCTTCTGGTGTTTTTGCGATGCATATCTTCGCCGCTAGGTGTCGTAAATGCAGATGTTAAAGAATTCGAAATTCAGTGAAGGAAATCGGCGAAAAAAGAAGTGCACTTACTCGCCCTAGCGGAAATATTATGCATTATTTAAAATGCACAGCGTGCGCAGTGTTCTTCATAATGAATAGAGCCAGCTGCAAAAATAATTTGGGGTACCCGGTGGCGCAGTGGTCTAAGCGATGGCTTCTTATCATTCGTTTGAAAGGGGTCCGGGTTCGAATTCCGGTGAGGCATGGATGTTGTGTTTGTCTTACGGCACTGGCTCTCTCCCTTCTCTAGAATCAGTGGCCCTAAATCAGGGACGGGCGACTGCTTATAGCCCATTGAGTTGCTCACGGCGGTCGTTAAACCTCCAATCAAAAAAAAAAAACATTTTAAACGGGATTCATAGAATCGGTAAAACATTTGCAAGTAGAAATGCCTACCGTAATTTTCGGACTAAGAGCCGCGGTTCTAACGGTAAAAAAGAGCGGCTCTCATCTCGAAATGTTTTCCTTAACAACTGATCAACAAACAGCAATTGTAAATTGGTGTGTGATATCACTCTCGCAGTAAATAGCCATGAATTGCCCTCTCTTTTTGAAACCGTACGTTCATTTCTGCTAGAATACTGAGAACGAGAGAAAGATTCTTTACTTGCATTTCCCCCAGTAACTGAGTCTTTTCCATTTTTCTTATTGGGTTGGAAAGAAAGTAATGTCCGATGACGAGATACCCGAAGTCGAAGCCCCAGCAAGGGGGCTCATTGGCCACTGAGATTGCGCAGCACACCAGCATGACATCAGCAGGTAGGTGGCTTAAGTCAGTGGCAGTTAGTCGTCAGAAGGCGAAGAGTTAAAGCGCCAGCCAGCATGACAGTGGACAAGGAGCGCATCTGCCATTGCATGCTGTATGAGTTTCGTCGTGGTAGCACTCCCGTAAGTGCTGTGAGGAACATTACCAGTGTGTACCCCAATGCCATATCACATCGTCAGTGCTGTCGTTGGCTCGAACGGTTTCAAGAGGGAACTGACCAGTCAGACCGTCCCAAAGTTGAAAGACCCGCAACAGTGGATACCGACATGCTGAAGACCTCAGTGGAGACCGACCCACGTGTGACCACGCAAGAGTTGCCCGAACAACTGGGATGAGAACTACGCACTCGAGCATTATCACGCACCTGCGTCAAATTGGAAAGGTGCACAAGAGCGGATTTTGGGTACGCCATCAACACACAGTTGAGAAGAAAGCAAAACGCATGAGTGCATGCGTTTTCCTGATTGCACGTGACCAAGCTGAACCGTACTTGGGTCGCACTGTGACAGGTGACGAGAAATGGGTCCTGTATGACAAGGTCAGCACCCTGAAACAATGGTTGGACCTAAAAAAAGGCCCATGCCGTCACCCCAAGCCGGTTGTCACCCACGTTAGGTCCTGCTGCCTGTTTGGTGAGATACGTGGGGTGTAGTACTTTTTGAGCTGCTGTCAGACAACACCACTATGCCCATTGAGTTGCTGTCAGACCTAGCATACCACAGCTTGGGCTGGGAGCTGCTGCCGCAAGGAGCTCCTTCCCCGGACATGCCTCAAGAGACAACCACCTTTTCCCGTCGTCGCAGCATTTTGGTTCACCAACTGATCGCGCACTTACTCACTTCTTGGCATCCAAGCCGCCACAGTTCTACAGGAACGGTATCCAACAGCTGCACAGACTATGCGATGGGAGGATGTCGTAGCAGACGATGGCGACTATATTTCTGACAGATTTGTACTTGTATACCCCTTCAAAAGCAAATGAACGGATCCTCTGCGTTGTTAAGATGCGCGGTACAGCTGCAAACGGTATAAAATCAAGCCTGCAGTTGACCGCGATCATATCGCACTGTGAGGTTGAGTGAAAATGTCGAGGCGGGAGAGAACTGGCTTTGAAAAAGGAAATATTGTTGAGTGTTATATTGGTTATCCATAAGAGAAACCGAGACGCGTTTATACATACCCAAATCAACTGTTTTGGATGTACTGAATAAGTGGAAGACACATGGCGTGCCTTAAGCAGCAAAACGTACCGACAGGCCAAAGAAAATTAGTGATAAAGGGCGTCGAAGCCTCAGGAGTGTCGTTACAGATAATCGACGGAGTACTGCATAAAACCTCAGTGTACAAGTGAGTAAAAATGCTTGAATCTCGGTATGTACACGTACCATTCGCAGAGAACTTCATTCCGTGGGTTACCGTGGTCGTGCGCCTGCTCATAAACCTTTCATCTCCACTCGGAATGCTACTGGTGGTTTACCATAGTGTAAAGAACATTTATCGTGGACCGTAGATCAATGGAAACGGGTCCTATGGACTTATGAATCTATATACACGATCCGTCAGTCTGATGGCCGTGTGTGGGTATGGCGGCAGCCGGGGGAACGCTAACCACAGTGTACTGTTCCTACGGTCAAGTTTGGAGCTGGCAGTGTACTCGTGTAGGGGTGTTTTTCGTGGTATGGTCCCGGCCCATTGGTTATCGTGGACAAACCTGTTAACCAGCACGTCTACCTCAATATTCTGGGCAATTATGTCCTACCAACTCTGTGGCAATTCTATGGAACCGAGCCTTGTTGGTACCAGCAGGATAACGCACCTAGCCATAAAGCAAGGACTGTTACGGCGTAGTTTGACGATAATTCCGTATCGTGTGTGGACTGGCCAGGGCAGAGCCCTAATCTTAATCACATAGAACACCTACCGGATGAATTAAAGCACCGAATAAGAAGTTCGGAAAAGGCCTACTACTAAGCAACAGTTAGCGGCGGCATTAGGTACTGAATGGAAGCGCATACCTATCACTGTGTTCCAAAACCTTGTCGAAAGCCTGTCTCGAAGGGTCAGTGCATGTATTAAGGCCAAAGATGGATCGACACCGTACTAATGTATGTCAATAAATACTGTCTTTTGTTTCTCTTCTAGGAATCCGGTGACTTTTGTCAATATAGTGTATATGGTAATTAACACTTTTCTGTTGCCTTGCGATTTGCAGACATTACTTTCTTTCCAACCCAATACTTCACTGAACAAAAGTTTTAGAACAGCGAAATCTGCCCAAAGTACCGAAATTCAGCGTTGTTACGTCACCAAATTTAAAATTAATAGGAAAGGAACAGCATGATGACGTTGGGTGACATTTGTCTCATACTCGGTCAACAGTAACTTAAAAGCCAAGTATAAGTAAGATAAACTCATAGCAGTGATCCCACGTTTCTATCATGTCACAACCTGCAGCACTTCCAGATATTTAGTGTTCTATAAGACAGGGTGAAAGCTGTTATCAAAAATAGCAACCGTGGTTTTCACACGGGGCAGTAAAAGTACTTGAAAAGATAGAATTGATTTTTACACTGCCGGAAAGTGAAAAAGAACACCAAGAAGGAATTGGCGGACGATCATGAAATTTACATATGTTAATGGGGGTCAAGTTTACGTAGGTGTGATGTAATTTCGGGACCAACCGATGAGCGCTTACGCCCCAGCACGGCATAATGTGCAAATTATCGTCGGTGGTATTTAAGGAGTACGGCGAAGTGAATGTAATCAGTCGTCGGCGTACGGACACGTGCGAAGACCCTGAAGAAGCTGCAATGCCTGGACTTGGAAGATGTGTACGATTTCAGCAGTTATCGGACTTTGAGCGAGGTCGTCTAGTCGGACTCCGCGAGGCCGGGTGGTCGTA
The DNA here is from genome assembly GCA_039090855.1 of Macrothele yani. Classification (NCBI taxonomy): domain Eukaryota; kingdom Metazoa; phylum Arthropoda; class Arachnida; order Araneae; family Macrothelidae; genus Macrothele; species Macrothele yani. The sequence continues at coordinate 49,229,021 of CM076990.1, forward strand.
TCGTCGTATTGCAGAGCGAATTGGACGGGAAGTATCGGTGGTGGTACGATGGCGGCGTAGATGGTCCGAGGAACATTCCCACACGAGAAGACGTGGAACTGGGAGTCACAGACGGACTGATGAGCGGACCGATCGACACATAAGAAGAGAGGCGTTGTCAAGCAGAACATCCACTGCGACGCAAATCCGAGCTGCCTTTGCACCTGAGGTGACTGTGCGAACAATCCGCAACCGTCTACTGGATGCAGGACTATGTGCACGTGTGCCTCTGGCATGTGTACCTCTGACTCCAGCCCACCGTCAGGAACGGCTGCAGTGGTGTTGCCAACGTCTGCACTGGAGAACGCAATGACGATCTGTCGTGTTCAGCGATGAAAGCAGATTCTACTTGGGAGCCTCCGATGGCCGTATGCGTGTTCGTAGACGCACAGGGGAGCATCTCCACCCTTCTTGCATTCGCCAGCGACACACAGGACCTACACCTGGTCTCCTGGTGTGGAGAGCGATCAGCTATCGCTCCCGTACACAACTAGTGTTTGTATCGGGTACGTTAAACAGCATCTCCTACATCAACAACATCATTCAGCCCGTTGTTGTGCCATTTGTAAGGTCGGTCCATCGTGGTGTTTTCCAGCAAAATAACGCACGCCCACTCACGGCACGTGCAACGCCACATGCACTTCAGGGTGTGAGACAACTTCCATGGCCTGCACGTTCACCGGATTTGTTCCCCATTGAGCACGTGTGGGATTTTATGGTATAAGGACTTATCCAGTCTCCACGGCCAACCACGACCATCCCCGATTTACGCGTCCAGGTTGAGGGTGCTTGGAACTCAATACCCCAAACTTACATCCAACATCTGTACGACAGACTCCATGCCAGAATTGCACAGTGTGACGCAGTTCATGGCGGTTCAACCTCGTACTAACCATGCTACATTGAAATGTTATTTTTCAGTATAACAGCAAATACAGCTGTATTTTGCCATAATGTTTTGATCACGTTATCCTTCTGTATTCCGTTATTATGCTGTATAAATTTCGTTGGTATCAGACGTCTCCTTTTTGGTGTTCTTTTTTCACTTTCCGCCAGTGTATTTTTACGTTGTTATAGCTACTATTAAAAAACTAACAATACAGCTGTCTCGGTCTCAGCTGATGTCGCAAGATTGTGGAATGATAATGTGTTTTTTCTTTCAGTTCTTCACAAGGTCGTCCGGGCAGAAGAAAGCAGAGGAGATATCGTACCACATTCTCGTCATTTCAATTAGAAGAACTGGAGCGGGCGTTCCGAAAAAGCCACTACCCAGATGTGTTCTGCAGAGAAGAACTAGCGTCAAAGATCGATTTGACGGAAGCAAGAGTACAGGTAATTGGATCTTAAACAATCTCCAAGACCAAACGAAGGAGACAAGAGCATGAATAACTAAGCTCTGTTACCCCACAAATAAACCTACCGGGACGAAGCAATTCTCCTGCTAGAACAAATGCAGTTCATCATAATTCTGATGTTATTAATCTCAAAAGATCGCTTAGCGAGAGAACAGCACAGCTACATTTAAATTTTGCGGTATTTACTCTGGTATGTGTTACATTTTCTACTTCGAATTCTATAACTCTTAAAAAATGGAGATTTTCTTTTTTTTGATCGGAGTTTTAACGACCACTGGGAACAACTCAATGGGCTATAAGCAGTCGCCCGTACCTAATTTACGGTTACTGGTTCCAGGGAAGAGAGAGAGCCAGTGCCGTAAGACAAACACAACATCTATGCCTCACCGGGATTCGAATCCGGACTCCTTTCGGACGAATGATCAGAGGCCATCGTTTAGACCACTGCGCCACTGGGGCGGCAAAATGGAGATCAGATTACTTTTTTTATTGGGGGTTTAACGACTACCTTGAACAACTTGATGAGCTTATAAGCAGTCGCTCATCCCCAATTTAGGACTACCGCCTCCAGGAAAGGGAGAGGGCCAGCACCGCAAAAGAACCCGGACCATCTCAGATGAAAAGTCAGAAGCCAGCTCTTAGACCACTACGCCACCGGGGGCGATAGATCAGATCATTTTCTTGAAATCAACGCAAATATTGCTTTATGATGATATCAGTTGGGATATGCTTGGATTTAATGAAAAAGTGCATGTTCGGTAAAACATATCAGAATTTAACGTCAGTATACGTTTAGCAGTACTTATGAAAACGAACGTATTACAAATATCATTAGCCGCCCCGGTGGCGCAGTGGTCTAAGCAATGGCCTCTGATCATTCGTCCGAAAGGGGTCTGGGTTCGAATCCCGTGAGGCATGGATGTTGTGTTTGTCTTACGGCACTGGCTCTCTCCCTTCCCTGGAACCAGTGACCCTAAATTAGGGACGGACGACTGCTTATAGCTCATTGAGTTGCTCACGGTGGTCGTTAAACCTAAAAAAAAGAAAAAAAAATAATATTACGTGTTTCGCTACAAGTCGGAGCTCGAAACTGTGCCGAAAAAATGAGCCTATAGCAACAGAATTCACACTACTTTACTGACGACTTCTCAGGACCAAATACAACACTTTTCAAGTCCTTATGAATTTACAATTGCAAATAGAACCCGCTTACAAGGAGTCCGTTTTAGGAAGATTCCGGATTTAACGGGCAACACAGGAGGTTTTGTTTGGTGTATTGTTAATTCAAAGCAAATTTTATCGTTTTTGACGAACAAACTTAATGAAATCCCCAGATTTAATGAGGGTGAGAAATGCAGTGGCGTTACTACCACCCCCGCAGCTGCGGGGGGGTGCAGGTATCGAAGGGGCGTACTGCAGCTGCCAGTTATAGTTTTATGAAAAATTCAAACACGCAGAATAATTAACCCAAAGATTCATATTTTGCTTTAAGAAATATTTAGTTTTGCCTAAATAAATTCCTAGTTTCACTTTTAAAACACTGAATGTCCTACAGATTAAAAGTGTTTGGCTCTTTGACTTCCGGTTGTAATACGATTGCTCTGCAATGGGTTGTAAATAATACGATCGCTCTCCAATCGCCCTCTCTCTGCGCTGCTGAGGAAAAGCGTCAGGCCGCAGTAGGATTCCCCGTGGAGGATGTGGGAAAACAGCAGTCAGTTACCTAGGATTACGTGCACGACATGCGTCAACATTTATTCACAGCAGCCGCAGATCTGCCATGTGTAAGAGGGTGATTTCTTCAAGTGATTTATTTTAGTTTTGGACAAAGCAATTACACGTATTTTCAAATCTATTACTTAAAAAGTTAAAACTACAGGACTCTAGGCACCACCATTACTTTTGCAGACATTCTCCCTGACTTCCTAAGCCCTCCCCCCAACCACCACACACACACACACACACACACACCGTGAAAATGCATCCTCCCTCGTGTTCGAAATCCTGGGAAAATTACTACTGTGTTTAGGGGTGCTGAAGTAAATCTTGCGGGTAGTTACGCCACTGGAGAAATGCTAAGATGATCACTTTTAAAAAGCAAAGTAAAATTAAATTCCATATTTAACGAGGCAGAAGAAACCTGCTGCACTTTAGAATGGAGGGAAAGAAATGTTGGCCGTCAGAACGAAATTGCAACAGCGTAGGGGAATCTTGGTCTGCTACTGGAAAAATGTTGATAGAAAAGCAACGGGGAGGGAGCACATCAAATGCTCAACCAGCGAGTTGTGCAAGACACTCTTGCTATGGTAGCTGATGCTTAGTGATGCGTATCACGCTCTTGCATCCAAAATTGTCTTAGAAGTGCTAGGTTCGATACCACTGTCCACTTTGATAATGAAATGGATGATCTTCCACTCTCTGATTGATCGTGATGTCAGAACAGCACAACACATTTTAATAATGTTTCTTCAGCTGACCATTGTTAATGTATATAGATGACGCTGCCTCAGCATCTGGCATCCATTTTTTTAACGTAGAGAAGTTAAGACGTCAGACCCTGCTGAGGCGAATGAAAAATGCGAAGAGTCTAACACTTTCCCACCGTCGTATGCAACATCCACTGATTGTGGGGGAAATCTCGAACGTTTATTTTGAAGCATCAGACTACGGCGATAACGAGGTACGTAATGCACTAAGTGTTCTTCGGCGAAAATTGAAGCAATGTAAATATAAATCAAAACGAACATTAGATTCTTGTTTTAAAAATATTCCCACATGATGTCTTCTTCAAGGTTTGCTCTCAATATGTATCCATGTAAGTACAGGTAGGACTCGGTTTACGTCGAGGTTAGGTTCCTGGGATTTCCGGCGTAAAATGAAACACAAATATAATGGGAACGTATGTAAATACATCAGGTTCCGTTCCAAGATTTTCAGTAATCAACACAAAATACTTGCAAAATGTTTCCTTTCATGACATTTACATATTGTAAATTGCATAATGTTAAAGAAAAAGAAAATTTACTTCTTTAAAACGGTAGAATTGATATACACCGATGAAGCATCACATCATGACCACCCCAGCCTTGAGAAATGAGCGCGCCCGCGGACACCGAACGGTGGGGCAGATAAAGTTAACAGAGCAGTATATATACAACCCGAGGACCGGCTTTCGGTTAGTAGAGTGTTCGGAGTCAGAATGGGAAAAGCTGCCGCTTTGTCAGAGCTTGATAAAGGACAAATTGTGATGCCACAACGCCTCGGAACTACGATCTCGGAAACGGCGCGTCTTGTGGGTTGCTCACGTGCCGCTGTAGAGAGTACGTATCAAAAGTGGTGCACAGATGGCCAAACGACGAACCGTCACCCATCCGTGTATTGTCCGCAGCTCATTGATGCCAGAGGCTAGCAGAGACTGTTGTGCATTGTTCACAGCGACCGCAGGGTCACAGTGCGGCAAATCACCCGCCGCTACAACAGTGGTGATGAGGGCAATGTGTCACAACGCACAGTGCATTGTAGCCTTCCGCGCATGGGCCTGCGTAGCTGAAGACCCAGCCATGTCCCCATGCTCACTGCAGGCCATCGCCAACAACGCATGAAATGGGCCCAAGATAATCGAGATTGGACCGTGGATGATTCGAAGAAAGTGACCTGGTCTGACGAATCAAGATTTCTGGTGCATCACGTAGATAGCCGAGCGCGGATACGCCGATTACCAAAGGAGGCTATGGCACCTGGATGCACTGTTGGGCGGAAACAGGCCGGCGGCGGCGATGTTATGCTATGGGCGATGTTTTCTTGGGGCACTTTCGGCCCCATTATCCCAATAGCACAACCCCTGACAGCTGTCAGGATCTGAGCATCGTTGCGAGCGCAGTTCACCCATTCATGGCAAGTGTGTTCCCTGCTGGTGATGGCCATTACCAACAGGATAATGCGCCATGCCAGAATCGTCAAGGAGTGGTTCGAGGAACATGCTGGTGACTATCTGCTAATGCCCTGGCCTCCAAATTTGCCTGACATGAACCCAATCGAGCATTTGTGGTTCGACTTGGAAAAGCGGGTTCGCGCTAAATGACCGCCACCCCGAAATGAACGGGAACTGGAGGACTGCTGTTGACGTTATGGTACCAGATGCCCCAGGATAACTATCGTCACCTCATCGAATCCATTCGTCCCCGAGTAGCCGCTGTTTTGCGAGCTAAAGGGGGTCCAACAGCTTATTAGGTAGGTGGTCATAATGTAATAGCTCATCAGTGCATGTTTGGTTTCTTCTTTCTGATAAGTTGCTGTACAACTCTCTCAGCTCCTTTCTTATTAACTGCTGAGCTCCGCTCCTAGTTGGAGTCGTTGCTATAGAAGATTCCACATCCCTTATTAATAAGAGCAAAGCTTCTTGCATTGATTCCACTGTTAGAGTCCTGACCGGCAATGTACACAGTCAGCTTCACTTTCCTCTGTGTCTTCTCTGGACGGTTGTTCAACTAGCTCTTTTAAGTCTTCCTTTGAAAGCTTTTCACCATGACTGTGAAGGAGCTCATTTATGTCACCAACTTTTACATCGTCTAGCCCTATGCTACCTCCGTCATATTCTCTATTATTGATGCAAGAGGAGTGTCGTGCTTTTGTCAATTCGGAATGCAGTCAGGCCAAAGATTACACCAGACGCCATTCATACGTAATTTTGACACTTCACTCCATACCGCAGAAATGATGGAGGTCCCTTTCATGATGTCGTATGATTTCCAGTAGTCTCTCAACGTGACATTATCGGACATTTGGTCAGCCTCAGAAATTTCCTTGTGTGTTGTCCGTAGGTAATAAGCTAGAGGCCTGCACGGGCCGGGCCAGGCTTTTTTCCAGACATTTACGACCGAGAAGTGATGGGCCGGGCCAAGTCAACCCATTCTTTTTTATCGTAATGGTTAAGAAAGAAAAAAGTCGTGTTTCCCGATTTCCTGGTCTGTTTCACTATTTTGCTGGCTTTACTTACTTCCATGACATACATATAGAGGCGAGGAGAGGCACTCAAAGTGTTTTTACCATCTGTACGTACACTCATTGTCAATAAAAATCCGCGCACCAAGAACGCAAAACTCGGCGAATAGCTACGGGAAGGGCAGATATGCATATGATTAAAGTTTTGCGCGATTACGCATGCCCGCGCGTCCAAGACCAGCGCTGCAATCGCAAACCTTAGAGATTATAAGGCGCCGCGCAGGGAACTCCACATTCGTGCCCAAGTGCATGGTAAGAGTCGGGTGAGATCCCCGAGCAACAGACATAGTTGATTGATGGATTGATTGATTTGAGGTTTAACGACCACCGTGAGCAACTCGATGGGCTATAAGCAGTCGCCCGTCCCTAATTTTGGGTCACTGGTTCCAGGAAAGGAAAAGAGCCAGTGCCGTAAGACAAACACAACGTCCATGCCTCACCGGGATTCGAACCCGTACCTCTTTCGGAAGAATGATCAGGGGCCATCGCTTAGACCACTGCGCCACCGGGGCGGCGCAACAGACATGGCGAGGAGCCGCAGTAGATGTGCGTACGGGCAGCTGATGGAGATTGAACGAGGCTATGTCGTCGGTATGAGAGGGGGCAGAGTGGCCGTCGCGCCGAATCGGCAGCCATTTTAGCCGGTCGGACAGTACAGTGCAATCGTGTTGGGAGCAATGGACACGGTAAGGCACCCAGACACGGCCGACTGGCTCCAGACCACCCAGACCCACCACCAGCAGAGAGGACCGTGGTATCGTGAGAGCGGCACGCACAGATATAACGACGCCTTTGTCCAATATTTAGAGACATGAGGCGGCTGTACAAGGGACTCCTGTGTCCGTCAGAACTATTTCCAGATGCCTGGATGAGGTGAATCTGCACTCTCGACGGCCTTTACGTTTTCCTGCCAGTAACAATTGACCATGGTTGGCGTCGATTGCAGCGGTGTCAGCAGCGAGCAACGTAAAATGCCACGGACTAGCCACGTATAGTGTTCAGCGACGAATCCCGCTTCTGTATGGGAATGGACGCCCAACGTCATATGGAACGGACGGCCAACGTCCATGTGGAGGACCGCAGGTGAGTGCTACAAAATCCCAAACTCACTGTATAGCGGCACACGTTCCGTGTAGCCGGACTTCCTTCGCAGTGATCCGAGGGACGTTGACAGCCCAGCGCTACGTACAGGAGATCCTGCTGCCCCATGCGCTGCCTTTCCTGGTTGGGTAGACCGGAGCCATTTTCGAACAAGATAACGCCCGTCTGCACACGGCTCTCAGGTTTCCCAGGACTGTCTACGTCACGCTTCGATGCTTCCGTGGCCTGCCAGAACGCCCGATCTCTCGCACATCGAGCACGTGTGGGACCAGATGGGACGCCAGCTCTCTCCATGTCCCAGTGTTCGTGATTTAGAGCGTCAGTTGCAAGAAATGTGCGCCAATCTGTCCCAGGATGACATACGGCGTCTCTTTGACTCCATGCCGGACCGTATCACCGCATGTATCCGACGCGGTACTAACGCTGACCGGAATGTGTACCGCATGTCCGCGGGAAATCATCCTGCTGCTGTGATATTGCAATCACTTCTGTCATTGGTATGTACCATCTCACTACTAAAATCTGATTTCAATGTGAAGCCTCCTTCTCGGTGCGCGGATTTTTACGACAATGAGTGTATCAAGATGGTAAAACCACTTTGCGGCTTGTTGATAACAAAAAGATTCTACCCCGAGCGAGTGTGTGTGCTGTAGAGGACTGAGGGTTGTCTGCATTAGGGTGGTGTGTGTGTGAGTGTGTGTGTGCGCGCGCATAGGTGCCGACCTGAAAAATTATTGGAGGTTCCGGAAATTTTCATTCGAATTACCCAAGCATTTTTCAAAGTATTTAAAGTATAATTTAAATTTCATTCTGTCAGATTATCTGGCACAATAAGAGGCCTGAAATGCTACAATGAAGCAAATTATAGTTAATTACAGAATTCTTTTTTTCTCTAGATAATTATTTATTTCATTTAATTTTGTTTTTGTAGACGCGACATTATTATATACAATACACAGATACTGTGTGAATTTCCAACTCAATTGTCCTATAAAAGTAACAAAAACATGTAAAATGTATTGTAAGTTTTTTTACCAATTTTAAAAATGCCAATAATTTTTTTATTCAAATGATTTCTGAGTTAAAATAGGAGGTTAGAAGGGAGAGGACATGGCATGAGCCGCACGCCCTGCGTTGTCCGCGGGCTTTACATCGTATCAGCTGTGTATGCCCAGTATGCCCAACTTGGGCATCTTCTGTACTTTTCTATGGAGAAATCGTTGACTTTGAAGAGGTTTTAGAGGCACTTGTGCAGCATGTACAGTCAGGTAAAAATGAGACCGAAATATACGTGCACATAACTAAGCATTTGCAAAGAGTTACAGAAATACTGTTTAGTATTTTTTAAAAAAATTAAACAAAATTATGCTTCGTCGACCTGAACTCCATATTGTGGATTAACCAATCACGGCCTTGCTAAAGCTGTGGGAGCCTTGTTGACCTTCTGGGACTGCTACAGAGAGTAAGAGACGGCCGCTATCAACCTGTGCTTCAGCACAGGTCTTACGTCACCGAATCCTCCCCACCCGGAGGGTGCAAGAAATCAGATGATCAGATTTAGCTTCATCAGCGACTGCTAAGGCCATCTTCTCCCTCTCTTCTAACCTCCTTGGTCCCGGACTGCCCGAAGATAGGGTGGGTCAACTGACTATACAACATATTTCCGTCTTCATCATTATGCTCTCGAAAAGGTTGTCGTCTCCGAATGTAGAGCTAGACTGTATTTTGTGGGAACCCAGACAAACCGAAGAATTTTCTTTTATGAAGGAAGCAGTTTTAAATGCTCTTAAACAACGGTACTTGAGGTATCGTCTGTCACGTCAAATTTGATGAGCGCGAATAAACACTAATTCTTTTTGGAGGCACAATAAACAGTCTAGGGGGTACATTTCTATGTACACTTTCTATATATAGTAAACGGGGAAGGAATAATTAAAAACTTGAAGAATTGATAACGAAAAACAAAATTTATGCACATATGCGTACGTGTATTTTTCTCACGAAATACGAGCAAAAATATTAGGGGTTTGAGGAACCCACAACAAAATCATTGGGGTTTCAAAAAGTGTCTGGAACCCACGACGTCGGCACCTATGTGTGTATGTGTCTGTGTGTCTGACAGATTGGATGACATTGATTGTTTTTCTTATTCCTAATCCATATAGGGATTGCCTTTTGTAGTGTTACCCCTTGGTAGTTCAGAGAAAGGGAGATTTTGAACGAGCTTAGTCTTCCTTTTTCTCTCTATCCTTAAAGGTTATAATCTTCGAGATATTGCCAAAGTTTAATTAACATTTTTAGGCTTACATTCAGTTAAATATTTTCAATAATATCTCATTTCATTATTTAATTTTTACAATTTAATAAAATACAATAGAAAAACAAAATAATACCGAATGGCACACAACGGGCCGGGCCTAAATAATAGCTGCAACTGACGGGCTCGGGCCGGGCCTTAAATGCATGGCACTGAATCAGGCCGGGCTCACCAAATAAGGCCAGTGCAGACCTCTGTAATAAGCCTTGAAGGTCAATATCGCTCCTTGATCCGTAGGTTGTAAAAGTGAAGTTGCATTTTGTGGAAGGAAGACAATCTTGACCTCTAGGCGATTGGTATTCATATCACTCAAATCTGCATGGTTACCACAGTCATCGTTCATCAGTAGAAAAACCTTTAATTACGTATTTAAATTTTAGGCCGTAGTTCAATCATTTAGTATCACAGTTTAACCACAATGTCAGGACCATTCGTGTCTAGGAAGTCGGGCAATCATGACTCATCACTCTCTCCAATCGTGATAGCTCACAGGCGAAAAAGTGAAGCGGGTGTAAATTGAAGCTGCGTAGAGCGAGTTCTACCTGTACATATTTTATTATAATATAGTTTGTATTACTTTAGTTAGTTAATTAAATCTGTCAAATGTATCTGATATTTATGTATATCTACACTGAAGAGCAATTGAATAAGAGATACCTGTCTAGTAACGTGTAGCACCACCTTCCGCCCTGATGACGGCGGCGATTCGTCTCGGCACGGACTTGACAAGACACCAGAAGCGTTGGGAAGCCATACGGATCCACGATCCCTGAACAAGCTCCCACAGTTCACGAAGATTTGAAGGAGGGGGGGGGGTCAGAGCCTCGAACATCTCTCTCGATAGCATCCCAGATGTGCTCGATGGGATTGATGTCAGGGGTCCAAGCTGGCCAAGGAAGCGAGGTCACGTCGGTGGAGTGTTCATCCAACCATTCGGATACAATTTAAGAGCGATGGCACGGTGCATTGTCTTGTTGCAGAATGAGGTCCCCAGTGGGATGTTGAAGACGCATAAACGGGAACAAATGGTCGTGCAGGATATCCCGGTGACGTTGACCTGTGAGGGACGATGTCACACGTACCAGGGGTCCCATTTCAGTCCACGTAAACAGTCCCCAGACGAGAATACCACCCCCACCAGCTTGAAGAGTACCCTGCTGGCAAGAAGGATCCATCGCTTCATATGGTTTGCGCCGTACTCGTATCCTGCCATCCGCATGTACCAACGTGAATCTCGACTGATCAATCCAGGCAACATTTTTCCACATGTCTACGGTCCAGTGGCGATGTTCCCGCGCCCATGCTGATCTTTGCACCCTGTGATGTGCGGTCAGCAGCGGTACCCTCGTGGGACGATGGCTTCTGTGCCCCATAGCGAAGAGATGGTTCTGGATGGTGTGGCTGCTTACACGCTTTTGTGCACCAGCGTTAAATTGCCGAGTGATTTCTTGCACTGTTGCCCGTCTATCCGCTGTTACAATGCGAGCTAGCCGACGATGACCCCGCTCATCAACACTCTGTTGTCCACAGCAGTTGGCCCTTGCAGGGATGGTTTTACCAGATTCGATGTACTCACGGTGCACCCGTGATACAGTGGCTCGTAAAAATCCCAGTGCCTGCACGACTTCCGAGAGGGAGTGACCCATTTGTCGGGCCCCGACAATTTACTCACGAACAAATGAGCGTAGTAGATCTTTCGTCTTACCCATACTGCGTCCGACTCTTACTGATTCCCGTCGCATCACTGCTTATATTGTCGGATTGCTGCATACGTCATGTCGTTTCCGTTTACAGGGCCGCCCACAGCGCCACATTGGCATAACGCCAGCTGTCTCTAATTCAATTGCTCTTCAGTGTATATTAATAAAGTTACCGTGTCTTTTTGTCTGTCGGTCGCCTTCAGAGGAAAGTACATAACGTAGAGATTTGAAATTTGGTGTGCATACAGCGGTTAAGAGGACACACACACATGATGCACCGCGAAAACTGTTTCTTAAAGCTCCGATTAATTGATTTTTAATTAATTTATTAATTTTCAAAGTATTTAAAGTACTAGGGACTGCGCCTCTAGGCTCGCTACGCTCGTTTCCAGAGTAGCGCTTGGATCCAGAAGCCCGATCTTCAAGTATATCACATGAAATAAAAACTGGAAAACACCACCTAGTGACAGAACTGTTAACTATAAAACTCCTCATATACTAACCTAAAGTGTTCTACAAGGTAAATGGCATCCAGTGTTGAAAGAATTTTTTAAATCGCATTTGTAGAAGCAGAGATATTGAGAAAAACAGGTTAAACATTGGTGTCGTCTAGCGGCAAAATTGTGCATTATTTTGGAAAGAAAATAGACGCTGAGTTTTCATAGCTAGTAGTACTTGACTGAAAAAAGATTTTTTCAATCGGGTTATTAGTCCCACACACATACTGACGAAATGAAAATGTGCTGCCAATTGTTCAATACATTTTACGCTGTATCGATTCCAAGATGGCGGCTTGTTTGCAGTTTTTGTTTCTCTCCTGGTGAACCCCCTGTTGGATTTTCGTGGAATTTTTTTTTCATTTTCAATTTCCTTCTATTTTTATTGAAGGACTTTGCTCCGCCGCTATTCCGAAGTTTCCGTGTATTTTTACTGTCGTTATTTTTTGGAAGGGCGGACTTTTGTCGTTTGAACTTATAGCACTTACTGAATTTACCCCTAAGGAAAACAAAAGCGGTCCAAAAGCATTTCCGTAAACCGTTATGCTAAATCGTTCAACAACTGAGATAGCTTTACCAACAAAACATATGCATAATAAATTCTCGGCGGCACCATGCCAGCAGTTCCTCTGTGGTTATCGTGAAGACAAACAATCCATTCGTTTCTTTCATTTGCGTCTTTAAAAAATGCTTAAAAATCAGAAAATGATTTTTTCTTAAATTTGTTTTTTTGTAAAAAAAGGATGATAGTTCCAAGTTTATTTTGGAAAAATTGCAATGCGTTATGATTTATCGTTTGCCATATATACGTTTTTTACGTGGTCGACCGTCTACGTGATACACCAGGAATCTTGATTCGTCAGACCAGGCCACTTTCTTCCAATCATCCACGGGTCTAATCTCGATGACCTTGGGCCCATTTCATGCGTTGTTGGAGATGATGAGCAGTGAGCATGGGGACCCGCTGGGTCTTCGGCTACGCAGGCCCATGCGCAGAAGGCAGAAATTAACTGTGTGTTGTGACACATCGCCCTCATCACCACTGTTGCAGTTGCGGGTGATTTGTCGCACTGTGGCCCTGCGGCCTCTGCGAACAATGCGCTGCGTACGACACAAGGCTGGTTGACGTTTCGTCGTTTGGCCATCTGTGCACCACTTTTGATACGTACTCACTACAGCGTCACGTGAGCAACCCACAAGACCCACCGTTTCCGAGATCGTAGTTCCGAGGCGCCATCACGTTTATCAAACTCCGATAAATCGGCAGCTTTTCCCATTCTGACTCCGAACACTCTACTAAACGAAAGCCGGTCCTCGGGTTGTGTATACACTGCTCTGTGTACTTCAACTGCGCCACCGTTCTGTGTTCAGCCGCGCTCATTTCTCTAGGGGGGGGGTCATAATGTAATGACTCATCGGTGTAAATAACTTATCCCAAAACAACTGAGAATGTTGTTACAGAAAATGTGCAATACTGCGTTCGACCTTGTGCATGAGTCTCGAAAAACAGTAGTCGATGTAGTAACCATAGCAAGTGACCACATCTGTTTATCGCGCACGAGTCTTCGGTAGTGCGCAGTTTAATAAACGTTGTTTCATAAACCCCTGACAAATGTTTCCGCGGTGTGATTTTTCTAAAAAAAATGGATGTGAAAGAGGAACAAAGATGCGCCATTACATTTTGCTGTCGATTTAAGAAGTCAAACAATTTACAGATGGCATAAAGAATTTATAGATGGACATGAGTCGGTGGCTTTAATCGCGCATGGAAGAAGATTTTCAATGAGTGTTAAGGAGTTAAACATCAATTGAATAGGTGTTGTTATACGGTAAGACAGACACCTATCAATGAGAGAAATAGAAGATATGGTTCACATTTCAAAATCATGAATTCACAAAATGTAAACCGAGCATTTGGGCATGAAACGAGTTTGTTCAACTTGGATTCCCCATTTCTTTTCATGTGTGGCCCAATGGAAGGCAGCACATCGCCAGTTCTGTCGTTTCTTAGTTGGAAAAGATGAATATTAAGTTGGTGCCCCAACCTGCATTGAATCCATACTTGTAACCACGTGACTTCTGGTTGTTCCCCATATTAAAAAAGACATTACGCGAACGACCATTTGAAACAGATCAACAACTTATTATAGCTGCGCAGGCGTGCTTCAACAGCATTCTAGAAGAATTCCATAAGGCATTCAAAAATTGGGAGGAACGTTGAAACACCTGTATTCGATGCAATGGACAGTATTTCGTGAAAGATTACCATTTCCTTGATAATTAAGGTACGTATATGTTTTTCATTAAAACATTCTCAATTGTTTCGGGATAATTCTTGTATATTTCTAATAAGGTTGTATTCAGTGTTGCATTCAGAGAGTTTTTTCCAGGGGGGGGGGTTCAAATTTCGAGGGGGCTAAAACTTGTTGACTGATTATATACACATAATCACAATTTTGTTATTTATATTTATACACTGGGTGGCCACTTAATTATGACCACCTGACAATTTTAAGAAAATGAGCTATGGCTGCACGCTGTTGCCGCCAGAGGGCGAGGCTAGTATAAAAAGGGAAAGCTTAGTGCTTGCGACAGTAGTAGAAGTGATTTTTGGGTGACGAGATGGGTATAAAATGCGATTTGACGGACTTTCAACGTGGGATGATTGTAGGAGCTCGGAGCCATGGAGCGAGTATCACCGAAACCTTCGCATTCGTGAAATGTTCCAGAGTAGCTGTTGTTAAAGTGTTCAAAGACTGGACTGTCAGCCAGAAAACTGGGTCTCTACGTGCAACGTGTGGTCGTCATCGACTAGTGACTGCTCGAGCGGAACGGAGAGTGTGCAGACTGGTAACAGACAACAGAAGGGCAATAAGGCAGCAAATTACATACCATCTTAATCAAGGATCCCCCTCAAGTGATCTCTGCACGCACTGTTCCCTGTACACTGCATAGGATGGGATATGGCAGCCGAAGGCCTGTTCGAACACCTTTGGTGTCTGCAGTTAACAAGAGAAAACGTCTCCAGTTCGCACAGGAGCGCAAGGATTGGACAGTAGATAATTGGAAGCAAATTATGTGGTCCGAGGAATCACGTTTTCAGTTGCACCATGCCGATGGCCGAGTGAGAATTTGGCGGAAACAGCACGAAAGCATGGACCCCAATTGCATTGCTACAACCCTTCGAGCTGGTGGAGGCAACGTTCTGGTTTGGGGAATGTTTTCCTGGCATGCTTTGGGCCCTTTAATAATTCGTGTTAATCAACGTCCGACTGGCACATTATATCTAAACATCGTTGCGGACCAAGTGCATCCTGTCATGTGGATGGGTTTATCCCAATGGCGATAGCTACTTTCAACAAGATAATGCGTCCTGCCTTAGTGCTCGTATTGTACAGGATTGGTTTCAGGAACATGCTGGTGAGTTTACTTTGCTTAGGTGGCCCCCACAATCTCCAGATCTCAACTCCATTGAGAATTTGTGGGATGAAGTTGAACGAGCCATCAGACAGCTGGATCCACGACCCTGCAATCTCACATTCCTGGAAAGTGCTATTCATCAAGCATGGTCTCAGATTCTACAAACCACCTATCAACATCTCGTGGAGTCCATGCCACGAAGAAACGACGTATTATTAAAGGCAAAAGGTAGCCCAACGAAGAACTGAGGGGTGGTCGTAACAAAGTGGCCACTCAGTGTATTAATATATATAAAAATTTTAAATAAAGTATAAAAGTTTTCTTATGCTCTTATATCGCAAATGCAAATTCCTAGGAATCTACACATACATGTGATTAAAAATGTAGAAATGTTATAACTTTGCGTTAATTTAGTAATGGACCACGGACTTCACCATGAGGTGTAAAATATTGAGGATGCTAGTAAGATAAAGCTGTGCTGGAGAAAATCCCTCCAAGACATTGGGAGTGGTAAAAATGTCCTTGCCTTACTACAAGCGTGTTTCTGATTATTAAGGAATCATGACAGTGTTATCTGAAAACGTATGGTGTAAGCCATTTCCCTGCCATCTACAAAAACTAACTATCCGTTTGGATGGCAGTTTGAGGTGCCTCGATATTTTTTAATTTTTTTTTTGTCATGGAGTGTAACCTCCCACGGTAAAAAAAAACACACCTCATTATGGGAATAATTTCTAATAGTTTGCTATTGTTAAAAATTAGGTAGCAAATATTTTGTTTTATTGGAAGCACTAAAGTCACGTGAGCTACATTGAGAGTTAACCGCATACATGGAAAGTCGGCATCTAGAAAACTGATATAAAACTGAATGCCAGCTTCCAAAATATGATGATATATTTCACTGCAAAAATTTCTGCTGTGTGGAATTAGGTTTTATTGCGGAAGTAGTCCGAGTTGTCAGTGCTTGAAAAATTGCCCCTTCAGCGAGGACTATTTAACCCTTTAACAACCATAACGCCCAAAACGCCCGTACGTACAAACGGCCATAGCCGCCCAAAACGCCTGTCTAGAGTGAGTTAGATTTCCCACCCTACTTGTTCTTCAAATTTTCTCAACCTATGAGGGATCAGCAGAAGTCACCCTCAGTCACTATTGTTATTATTATACAAAGAAGAGAAACAACAGACAGTTTTGGGCGTTATGGTAGTTAGAGTGATAGATGATTTTTGTGTCACGGTCGTTAAAGGGTTAATATTTTGTTGCAGAACGATAGAAATTTCAGACTGAAGTCCACGTGTGGATGTTTTTTTTTTTTCTATTATTATAATATTTTCCCTCATTTCCTTAATTTTTTTAAATTAATTTCTCCAAATATTTAGCTATAAACGAACACAATTAGACTAAATATAAGGAGGAGATCGCCCCACAACCTACGAAGTTTTTGGCCGATCTCCTATGGATTTTCAGGGAGCCAGGCATCCCCGAGAAGATGCCTGAATACATCACTGTTTGTATTGCAGTTGATATAGGTTCATGGATTTCTGGGGGGGGGCGGCTAAGCATCCCCGAGAGGATGCCTGAACACATCACTGGTTGTATTGCAGGGGCTAAGCATCCCCGAGAAGATGCCTGAATACATCACTGGTTGTATTGCAGGGGTTAGGCATCCCGGAAAAGATGCCTGAATACATCACTGTTGTATTGCAGTTGAAATATGTTCATGGATTTCCGGGGCGGGCTAAGCACCCATGAGAAGATGCCTGAATACATCACTGGTTGTATTGCAGGGGGCTAAGCATCCCCGAGAAGATGCCTGAATACATCACTGGTTGTATTGCAGATGAGATAGGTTCATGGGTTTCCGGGGGATAAGCACCCCCGAGAACATGCCTGAATACATCACTGGTTGTATTGCAGTTGAGATAGGTTGATGTATTTCCGGGGGAGCTAAGCACCCCCGAGAAGATGCCTGAACACATCACTGGTTGTATTGCAGGGGGCTAAGCATCCCCGAGAAGATGCCTGAATACATCACTGGTTGTATTGCAGGGGGTTAAGCATCCCCGAGAGGATGCCTGAATACATCACTGTTGTATTGCAGTTGAAATATGTTCATGGATTTCCGGGGTGGGCTAAGCACCCATGAGAAGATGCCTGAATACATCACTGGTTGTATTGCAGGGGGCTAAGCATCCCCGAGAAGATGCCTGAATACATCACTGGTTGTATTGCAGATGAGATAGGTTCATGGGTTTCCGGGGGGATAAGCACCCCCGAGAACATGCCTGAATACATCACTGGTTGTATTGCAGATGAGATAGGTTCATGGGTTTCCGGGGGGAAGCACCCCCGAGAAGATGCCTGAATACATCACTGGTTGTATTGCAGTTGAGATAGGTTGATGGATTTCCGGGGGAGCTAAGCACCCCCGAGAAGATGCCTTTATACATCACTGGTTGTATTACAGTTGAGATACTTGGAACCTCACGTTACAGAGGTTAAGTTTGTCATATTTATTTAAGCATAGTGCTGCTAACTGTTTAAGTTAACCCGTGGGCTGCTACTGATGATTATTGTTGAAGAGTTATATGTGTGATGCGCCTTGAAGAACCAAATAAAGACATTTGTTCCTATACTGTTCTCTTCTGGCAGATTGAAAGCCTAATATTGCCCTTTATAACGCTTTTGTGCTAGTTGTCCGGAGCATAATTTTAAGAAGCTCCAGTGTTTCAAGAACCACCAATAGTACGACAAGTAATGTTATAAGTGAAACGTTAATTAAAAAAACATTACAAGTTATTTATGAAGCATGTACGTTATCAACGTCTTCGGATGGGGGGAAAGAGAGCAGAGTTGTGTGCATGTGTGTCGAGGGGAAAGAAAAGAAATCAGAAACATTAGTATTCCACAGAGATCCAATCAGTTTGTAAAATAAGGCTCCAGTGAAACTGGGTAATATCTTTAAATTCACACAAAGTAACGCACGGTTCAAATTTAATATACCGATATTAATTACGAAATATTGCAACCTTTGTTCAACGTTATTTATCAGGCTCTGCTGAGTTATTACCACTAAAGGAACTCGTGATTTCCATGAATTAATATAAACTTAGGAATTTTAAGCCCTCATGCTTAATAACCCTCTGATTTCATTGATAGTTGCTTTATTTTCAATGGAACTACCATGAATAAGGATTGTCGTATTTATTTAATAACGCCTGCAGGTATGGTTCCAGAACAGAAGAGCAAAATGGCGTAAACAAGAAAGATTGGCTCACATAAAGGAAAATCTGGAAAGCAGTAACGTTCCTTCATCTTTGGGATACAGCGGCGTGATGAGACTTCCACAGGAGCTTCTACAGCAAGTATCAGGTAAATATTCACATCCTTATGATCCGATTACTTTTCGTCCGTAAGGGGTCCGGGTTCGAATCCCGGTCAGGCATGGATGTTGTGTTTGTCTTACGGCACTGGCTCTCTCCCTTCCCTGGAACCAGTGACCCTAAATTAGGGACGGGCGACTGCTTATAGCCCATTGAGTTGCTCACGGTGGTCGTTAAACCTCAAAAAAAAAACCAAACCGATTACTTTTCTTTTTACTTCGCTGTTTAGCTTTCCCCCTCACTCGTAGTCATCTGCAGCGTACACAAGTTCCTTGCTGATTGTAGATTTTCGTTACTCTGTGTGTGTGGTGCACAGTGTTGCCAACCTCTGAAGTTGCAATTATAGTACCATTTTTTGACAACTATGGTATTTTTATATAAGTTATTGTACATCAAAAATAACGGAATGTAAGTTAACAATGCTTCTATTTTATGCATTTTTATGATTGAGGGAATAAAAAAAGGTTGTTCTAAGTTTTATTTTATTTTTTTCCAGTTTAGTATTAACCAAGTATTAAGTGCTATACATTTATGACTGATTATTTAACTTAAAAATGATGAGAATCATTTTTTATTTCGTTTTTTAAAAGGAATTAACATACTGATTTTTTTTAATGAAAATCTACTCGTCAATTACCAGACATTCTTCATCTGGTCTCCTGCTTCTGCAATCCAGCTCAGAAATGTTGCGAAGTGGTGTTCTAGCTATAACACGTACGTTGGTCGCAATTTCCACAAGGGACAACAGCTTTTATACAACTTTATTAACAAATCAGAATAAAAAAACATACAAGTATAAATGAACCTAAGGTTTTCAATAGTACAGAATACAAAGCTACTGTACCTTACATGGTAGTTATGTGACATAATAAACTCGCTATTGTTCATAATACAATGAGCTAAATTATAGTACTTGTATTATAATTACAGTAGTTGGCAGCACTGCTGGTGCGGCATGTGAGGTTATAAGTGCTCGAAGTAACTAAAAGGTTCATGTTAAATCTTTGGTAAACTTGAAATTCAAGTTTTTATCAAGTTTTCCTTACGAGAACCAATACCATTTCTTTCCACGATGATACACGATATGATGATTTTTTAGAAATGCTCCTCATGCAAATCGTTTGTAGTTTTCTTTAGAAATGTTCCTCACGCAACTTATCTGTAGTTTCTTTCAGAAATGTTCCTCATGCAACTTATCTGTAGTTTTGTTATAGGAGAGTAATCTTCAGGACTGTACAATAGAAATTACCGTTTTACAATTATCTCACGCGAGTTACCATCTCAAGAAGTGCTCAGCTCATTGCGAGCTTGAGAATTATGCGGCATGAGTAAGCGAAATGATTTTACACTTTCATGATGCTTATACAGATTATCTATTATCTCCTGATGCTTATACCGATTGATTACACAGTAAACCTTCCCAATGACCACCAATCAGCAAAACTTTTCTAACGACAAACTGTCGGGGTAACTTTCCCAACGACCATCGATCGGGCAAATTTTCCTAACAACCAGTGATCAGGGAAATGTTTAATGATCACAAATCGGGAAAGTTTTACGACCACCCGTCGGAGAAAATTTCCTAAAGGCCACCGATCATAAAATTTTACCAAAGACCACCCGTGAGGGAAATTTCCCTAAGGATTACACATCGTAGAAATTTTACTAACGTCCACACACCGAGAGAATTTTCTAACGACCACATATCGGGAAATTCTTCTTACTACCACCGATCAGGGAAATCTTCCTAAACTACCAATAGGTGAAATTTCTTAACGACCACAAATCGGGGAAATTTTCCTGACGACTACAGATCAGAAAAAATTCCTAACGACCACCCGTCTGGGGCATTTTCCTAACGACCATCGATTATGAAATTTGCCCAACCAACCCCTGTCGAGGAGAGCACCTAACGTCCAGCGATCAGGAAAATTTTCCCAAAGACCACTACTCGGCGAAATTTTCCTAACGACTACTAATCGGAGAGATTTTATTACGACCACCAATCAGGGAAATTTTCCTAACAACCACAGACCGGGGAAATTCTCCTAAAGACCACAGACCGGGAAAATTTCCCTAGCGACCACTAATAGGGGAAATTTTCTTACGACCACCAATCAGAGATATTTTCTAACGACCACAGATCGGGAAAATTTTCCCAACGACCACCGATCGCGGAAATTTACCCAACGACCACAAGTCACGGAATTTTTTTCAACGACCTCCAATCTGGGAAATTCCTTAACGACCGCAAATCAGGGAACTTTTCCTAACTAACACCTGTCGGGGAAGTCCGTTCCACGAACACCGATCGGGAAATTTCCCCAACGACCACCAATCGGGGAAATGTTCTTATGGCCACCAATTAGGGAAATTTTCTTAACGACTACAGATCGAGGAAATTTTCCCAACGACCAAAGATCTGGAAAAAATTTTCAACAACCACACATCTGGGAAATTTCCCTAACGACTACACATCAAGGAATTTTTCTTACGATCACCAATCAGGGAATTTTCCTGATGACCAGCGATCGGGGAAATTTACCCAACGACTACCTATGTAAAAAATTCCTTAACGCTCACAAATCAGAAAAGTTTTTCTAACGACCACAGATCGGGGAAATTTTCCCAATGACCCCATATATATGTGCAATTTTCCGAACGACCACACACCAGAAAATGTTTCCAAAAGATCACACATCGGGGAAATTTTTCCAACGACCACACATTAGGAAAAAAATTAAAACTACACATCGGGGAATTTTTCGTACCACCACCAGTCAGTGAAATTTTCCTAACAAGCACCGATGGGAAAAGTTTTTAACGACCACAAATCAGGGACATTTTCGTAACAGCCACCGATTATGAAACTTTTCAAACGACCACCCGTCAAGGAAATTTCCCTAACGCCTACATATCGGGGAAATTTTTCCAACGACCACGGCAGGAAAATTTTCCTGCCCCATCAGGGAGATTTTTGAACGTCTACAAATCGGAGAATTTTCCTAACGATTACTGAACATCAATCATCAAATTTACCGAACGACCACCTGTCGGGGAAATCCACCACACAACCAGCGATCGGGGAAATTTTCTTAACGACCACTAATCAGGAAGGTTTTCTTAACGACCACTGACCATGAAATTTACCGAGCGACCACACGTCGTGGAAATTTTCCTAACGACTACACATCGGGGAATTTTTCTTACTACCAGTAATCAGGGAAGTTTCCATAATGACCACCGATCGGGGAAAATTGCCCAACGAATACACTTCAGGGACACTTTCCCCAAAACCACCCATTGAGGAATTTCTTTGATGTCCACAAATCAAGGGTTTTCTTAACGTCTGTAAATCGGGGAAACTTTCTAACGACCTCCTGTCGGAGAAATTTACCCTACGGCCACCGAACGGGGAAATTTTCCCGACGACCACCAATCGGGGAAACTTTCTTATGACCAAATGTCGCGAAATTTTTCCGCTGTCCACCGATCAGGGAAATTTACCTAACAACTACGGATCGGGGAAATTTCCTAAAGATCACCCGTCGGAAAAAATTCTCTACAAACACCGATCGGGGAAATTTTCTATAAGACCACCAATAGGGGAAATTTTTTGGAATTCTAGAGAAATTACTCAACCAACTATCGCGAAATTTAGCTAACGACAATTAATTATGAAATTTGCCCAACGACAACCCATCCGAGAAATTTTCTTAACAACCAGAAATCGGCGAAATTCTTTCAACGACCACATATGAGAAATTTTTTTTTAATGACCACCGATGAGGGAAACTTACCTAACCACCACCAATTGAAGGAGATTGTTTAACGACCACAAATCAGATAAAAAAATTAACGTCCACAGATCGGGGAATGTTTTAACGACCACCGATCGGTGAAATTTTGCCAACGAGCACAGATCGGGAAAGTTCTATAATGACCAGGTGTCACGAAATTTTCCTAACGACCACCGGTTATGAAATTTGCCAAAGGCCACAGATCGTTGAAATTTTCCCAACGGCCACACTTCAGGAAAATTTTCCTAACGATCACCGATCAGGGAAATTTTCTATCGACCACCCGTCGGGGAAACAACCACTGATAAAGGAAATTTTCCTAACGACCATGGTTAGGGGAAATTCATAACGACCACGGTTAGGGAAATTCATAACGACCACAAATTGAGGAAATTTTCCTGACGACTACACATTGGGAAGATGTTCTAACGACTAACTGTATGGGAAATTTTCGTAACCATTATCGATTATAAAATGCGCCCAAGGCCCACTAATTAGGGAAATTTGCCCAACGACCACATATCAGGAAAATTTTCCTAACAACCAAATACCGGGGAATTTTCCTAACAACCACATACCGGGGAATTTTTCTTACGATCATCGATCAGAGAAATTTATTTAGTGACCGCCGAATGGGGCAATTCATAACGGCCACAAATAGGGCAATTTTTCCTAACGACCACCGATAGGGGGTGGTAACTTTCCCAACAACTACCAATCGGAGAAATTTTCCGAACGATCACTGATCATGAAATTTTTCCAACTACCCGCCCGGAAAATTTTCCTAACTACCACAGATCGGTAAAATTTTCCCAATGACTACACATAATGAAAATTTTCCTAACGACCACTAATCAGGGAAATTATCCCCATGACTACCGATCGGGGAATTTTTCCTAACGACCATCGCCAGGGTAAATTTTCCTAGCGACCATCAATCGGGAATTTTTTTTCAACTACCACCGATCGGAAAAATTTTCCTGACACCACAGATCAGAGAAATGTTCTAAAGACCACTTATCTGGGAAATTTCTTAACCACCAATGATTATGAAATGTGCTCAATGAACACCGATCAGGCAAATTTTCTCAACGACCATACATCAAAAAATTTTTCTAACGGCCGCACGTCGAGGAATTTTGTTTAGAGCTACCGATCAGGATAATTTTCCTAACGACGGCCGATCGGGGAAACTTTTTAACTATCACAAATCGGGGAAATTTTCCTAACCACCACCGATTAGGAACATTTTTCTAACGACCACAGGTAGGTCAATTCTCAATCAATCACCCATCGGGGAAATTTCCCTAACGACCACCGATTATGAAATTTGCTCAACGACCACCCGTCGGGAAAATTTCCCCGACGTTCAGCAAACGGGGATTTTTTTTGACGACAAACTGTCAAGGAAACTTTCCTAATGATCACAGATTATGAAATTTGCCCAACAAACACTGATCGGGGAAAATTTACCCAACGTCCACTAATCAGGAAAATGTCCCAAACGACCACCGATCGGGGAAAATCCGACAACCACCAAACGAAGAACTTTACTATAATTGTTACAAAGTTGTATATGTATAGAGCACAGCATTCATGGTAGTTACTGTTTTGGGACAAAAACTGTTCCATCCAGCACAACTTGCTATGATAATCAACTACGGTAATTAGCAGTTATTACAGTGTACTAAGAAACAAAATGAAAAATTTTATCTTCTTTCAGTGACTCATTTCTTTGCATCTTTTTCAGACAGGCAGTATATCCTTACTTCCGAGACTCACTTATTAACGTGGAAAGAGCGATGATTTCTGTTTGGTGTTCCTGATCCACGTCGAGTGTTTGAATTAATTTCCTTACTTTGTGATATATAGTCACTATTACGAGTGGATAAATTAAAAGACACTTGTTTGAGCTGCGAAAGACTTTACGTGGAAGAACCAGTCCCTACTCAAGTAAATTTGTAAGACAAATAATTAAGAAAACTTTCAATGCATAGCTGGGTACAAGCAGACTCCTAGTACCTAGAGTAACCCAGCTGACTGTACCACTGGTCCTAGAACTAAACTGAAACTAGAAAAGTTCAGACAGAACATCCAAGTCACTGGCTGGTGAGAGTTTCATTGCACTAGCAAGCAGAGCAAAGAAAAGTAAGGCACCAACAGTGAACCTTTCTTCCATACACACTACAGGACGCGAGGGATAATGATATACGCAGTCATACCTTCGAACCAAGAGCAATGGTAGAGCAGAGGTTCCAAAGCCTAGAAGCGTACCAAACTAGGTATAAGGAAGACAAACAAATTATTGATGCTGGAATTACACTACTGACCGTCTCAGCTCTGGCACCTCTGTAATCACTGAAGATGAACCAAATGAGAGTAAACCGTGTGCTAAGTTGTTACAAATGCTGGGAAAACTACTTTTGAGAAGTTACAATTTCAAAAAAAGTAGTTCGCTACAAATAAAACTATTTTTACTGAAAAGCAGTCTCGCTACAACTACTTTATTTAAAAAAAACTTTGTGAACATAAACACATACACGTGAATACATTTCGAGTCGTTGGAGTTTTCATATGCTGCTCGTAGTAGTCGAGGTATGGCAGTGTGATTAAGGGAGCAATGACGTGAAAGTTTCAAAATTCACATTTTGGAGTTTTCTGTCCTACATATTCTCCAAAATATTCTGCCAACAATGGTGTGATTTTTATTAAGTTTGGATGACTAGAAGTATTCCTAATTAATATTTTTAGCACACATGACATGTGATCTAAATTTCATTGCCGTAAGAACTCTTACGACTGAGTGTATACTTTTGAAGAAATGTGTTTTGGGAAAAACCTAAAACCCAAGTAAATCGTTGAATAACGTTGATTGGAGCTACATACCAAAGAACATTTTCGTTTCCCTAAAAACTCTTAGATTTGGTGCTTATGAAGCTGTCTGCTATTTCAGTGAAGGACCTGTGAATAAATGTCAGTCATTTGTGTTTCACTCCTGGAAAGCGGATGGCTGAAATGATGAAGAGACTGTCACAGTAAAATTTGTTCCTCGTAAAGTAGCGGGAATGTAGCGCCAAATTTCGTTACAACAACTTGATTTTTTGTAGTTGTAACAAAATTTGGCGCTACATTCCCGCTACAAAAGTAGTTTTGTTTTTACGAAGAAAATTAATTTTCTATTTTTTGTAGTTGCACTACACTACAAACTACGTATAATAAAAGAAGCACACTACTGTATCGTCGCTAATAGTAGCGCACTACTTCTCAGCACTGGCGCTGTGCAAGGAAACTATAAAAGGAAAATCGGTTATGGAATCTAAGTAAGAATAAGTTTTATCCGGAAAATTAACTTCAAATGTTATGCAATAATAAAAGAAAGCATTTCTTTAACATTACAACGAATGCTAAGGAAAAAATTATTGTCAGAGACATCAAAGCCCCTGTACATCTTGGGCCTTCACCTTGCTGAGGCCTACACTACGCCAATGTGCTCTACAGGAACTACGATGTTTAAAACTACTTTATGCGAATTAACATTTTTTGTATTGTTTTAAAAAAATTAATTTATGTATTTCGGTTAACATTTTGTTCTTTCTTTAGTATGGTGAACACGAAAAAATCCGTGCAGAGTTCTCTTTTGAAGCATTGTTTTTCAATTTCTCTTTTTTTATTAGCCACTAACGATGGGTCCCTCTTGTCCGGATTTTCCTGCATCGGGCAAGAAATGTTGTTTCCTGACAGTACACTATCCCTCCCACCTGGGCTTCTTCTGTCACCAACTGATCTGGGTAGCTCTTGTGGTGACTGGAGTGACGTCATCACATCTGTGCCTGTACAAGGAGGAAACCTAACCATGGCGTCACAGACAACAGATGTTCTTAAACTGGCTCTCGAAGCAGCTGAAGCCAATCTCCTTACGTCACCTCCCGTATCCCCTATTGACACACCTGTTTCTTTAGAAGAAAATCTGTCACCGGACTGCATTGATCATTTCAAAGAGGAAGACCACTGTATTTTCTTAGTAGAGCCATCTTCAGAAGAAAGAAAAGAAAAACTGCTTGTTTAGAACACCTTGAAGATTCTTCTTGTAAAACATCTCTTAGACTTTCTATTTGAAAATGTAGTTCATAATGCAAGGTATTTTTTAATGAAGCTTTGTTTCTTGTGTAGTTTTACTTGATTCAGTGCCTATTAATTAATAACAAGGAACTGCACACCAATTACCCTTAAAGTAGTATAACTATATTAGTAATCCGAATTTCTTGGTGTAGAATATAAATCAAAGTTTCAAGCTTTCGCACATCTGCCAGATGGCTTTTTCAAGGAAGGTAGACAGCACAGAGTCATTGAAAAAGCCATCTGGTTGATGTGCGAAAGCTTGGAAACGTTGATTTATATTCTACGCCAAGAAATTAGGATTACTAGTATAGTTATACTATTTCAGTGCATATTATTGCTACTAAGTGAATAGACCGGCCGATTCGTCATCGAGCCGGGGAGCGAGTTTTGTGAGTTTGATTGCGATTTTCAGTTCGTTGCGCTTGAGTGTTTAAGAGCACCGCTCATCTTGCGAGAGAGGATTCCTTCCTCCCTCGTAAGAAAAACAGAAGGGGAAAGAAGAAAAGAATTGTTTTTTTTTTTTTTTTTTTTTTATAAGACTGAAAGTGTTTTGGTGCAGTCAGTTCGATTAGGGACTTAGAATAAAAAACGCCCTTGTGAGGGCGAAGTCCCAATTGACCGCAAGACTCGTTTGTGACGAATAGCGGGTACGTCGACGCCGTGCCGGTTCGGTCAGTGACAGGACTGTTTGATCCGTCACTGGGCTGAAGCCCGCGCGCCCGGGTTTTCTGAGCGTTACCTTGGGTGGGAGAACCCCAGGGTGCCCACTCAAGACTCAGAAAAAATCTTTGCATCTCTCTCACAGAGATGCAAACCTCCCACAAGGGAGCGATGTTGAAGGGGGTTCCCCAAAAAATGCTTTGAAGACAAAGCAAGGCTCAGCCTTACCTACCAGGGTGAAACCCTCGGAGGTCCAGGCGGCGGAGACACCCTCTCCTAAGCCCGGTACCTCCAAGTCACCAACGGCCTCACCGATGGTGACCTCAGAGCCCACTCCGAAGGCCAAACGGGGGATGAGACTCCCTAACAGAGGCCACCAAAGAGTTCCTATCCCTGGTGGGGGATGGGTCTCAGATGCTAAAGTCGCCTTGGGCACCCTTCCCAAGACGACAAGCAAGGCTACGGTGGGAAAGATTGAGGCGGCCTTGGATAAGATTCAAGACGCCTGCAATCAGCAAGGGTTGCGGACCTCGAAGCTGGAGGGCAAGCTCGAGGAGAGGGTGGAGCGGCAGGGCCCCCCTCGTGCAGGGACCTAAGTCCTACGCCGCCGTAGCCAAGATGGGTGCCACGAAGGCGCAAAGGTCTGTGCCGGCACCCAAGATGAAAGCAGGGAAGAAGGTGGTGCCAGATAGGAGACACGTGCTCCTTATCTATCCCACCGATGAGGGCAAAACGTCGGACGACGTGAAGGCTACTCTCCTATCCGCAGTGCAGCCAACGAAACTGCAGATAGGAGTCAAAGGTGTCCGCAAGGTGCGGAACGGAGGGTGGCGGTAGAGTGCTCGAAGAGCGACGATATCGCCAAGCTAGAAGGCGAGCTGCGGAGCAATCCCTGACCAAGGATTGCACCCACTCGAAATCGCCCCAAAAGCGACTCCCGCGTCTGATTGTTTACGGCGTCGACGGGGAGATCTCGCGAGAGGAATTCGAGGCCGGGATTAAAGAGCAAAACCCGGACCTCGAAGGGAATTTAAGGCGAACTTCGCCATTAAGGCCAAAGGGGGGTAAGGTCCACTGGGTGGTGGAAGCCGAACCCCTGGCCTACAGACTATTAATCAAGCGAGGTCGACTAAACTTGGGATGGTCGATCCTTCGCTTGAAAGAGTTTGTGAGAGAAGTCCGATGCTTCCGGTGCAACGGCTTCGGCCATTTTAGGAATGGTTGCAAGGAAGCAGAGGACAAGTGCGGGCAGTGCGGTGAGACAGGTCACCGGCACAAGGATTGCACCGCTGCTCCGAAGTGCAATAACTGCACATCCGCGAATAAGCGGTTTAAACTGAAGCTGGAAACCGCCCATTCTAGCTTCAGTAAGACTTGTCCCTCCCTATTGAGGGGAGTTGGAGCAGCAGAGAAGCCGAACCAATTATGGTTGATCGGCCAAGGACAAGCACCGGTCTTAGAGTACTCCAGCTCAACGCTCACCACGCGAGAGCCGCTACAGGGCAGATTCTTAAAACTGCCAGCGAAGTTGCAGCCAAAATCCTGTTGATACAGGAACCGTACCACTCCCATGGTAGGGTAGCGGGGGTTTCCCAACTCCACACGGAGGTACTACTCTCGATGCGAAAAACCAATGGTAGCCACAGTCGTTCTTGATCCGGACCTGGGAGCTCTGGAGCTGGAATGCACATCCAATGTGGTGGCATTGGGCATCGAGAACAGTAACAGAAAAAATTTTGCTTGTCAACGCATACTGTTCGCCGTCAGGTGCTCTCTCGGACGTGCTAAACACTGTCTCGCGGCTGCTGGATTCCCACCCGCAACACGAGACAATCATTGCAGGCGATTTTAACGCGAAGAGTCCCCTCTGGGGCGACCAAGAAGAAGATGGGCGAGGTAGCGAATTCCTTGACTTCGTCATTTCCTCAGATCTGACGATCAGGAACGACCCCGACAGCGTTCCCACGTTCCAAGCTGCCACTGGGACGTCGTGGGTCGACCTCACCCTCACGAGGACATCAGTCCTCAACCTCCTCCAGAACTGGCAGGTACTGGACGATGTGAGCTGCAGCGACCATCTAGCTATAACCTTCACGATAGGGTTTGAGAAAAGTGGGAAAAAACCCAGGTCCAGGTTCGACGCCCGGAACCTCAAGTGGTCGGAACTCCAAGGCCGACTATCGGATCTGCTAAAAGAACGAAGAGCAGCAGATCTTGATGAGGTAGATCTCAATCAACACCTTGGTAATCTTACCAAAGAGATAGTAGAGACCTGTGAAGGTTGCAGGAAAGCAGGGGGAAGGGCAAGACCCCTGCTCCCCTGGTGGTCGGAAAATCTAAGTCTTCTGCGAGGGAAGGCCAGACGCAGCAGACGGAGAATGCAACGTGAGAGATTTGACCCAGACAGGAGGGAGCGCCTGAAAAGGGAATATAATCTCCACAATGCAATGTATCGCAAAGCAATGATAACATCGAAGAGAGAGCACTGGAGACAGTTGTGTGAGACCACCCCTGTCGGCAACCCCTTTGGGGTACCGTACAAGGTGGCGAAGGGCTCGATCACCGGCCCACTGTTACTGGCTTCCGTCAGAACAGAGAGTGGCACCAACACCGCCACCCTGGAAGACACAGTGGAGGTACTCTTAAACCACCACTTCCCTTCCGATGAGGAGATGGGAGACTCCCCGGATCAAACATCGATCAGAGAGCACTGTAGAGAACCGCCAGACACGGTTGACGACCCGCCCTTCACGGAGGCGGAGATAGGTGCTGCAATCAATAGCCTGAACAAAGGCAAGGCGCCAGGCATAGATGGGTTGGACCTCTCGATCATCAGAGAGGTGTTTCTATCCAACCCTGGGTACTTCGCTGCCCTGTTTAATAAATGCCTGGAAAGAGGTTGCTTCCCATCAATGTGGAAAACTGCGCTGCTTGTCCTCTTCAGCAAAGAAAACAAGAGCCGAGCAGATCCCGCAGCTTATAGGCCGATTTGCCTGTTGACAGCGTGGAGTAAGGTGCTGGAAAAGGTCCTCGTGACCCGAGCAACCCACTACCTAGTCGGCCTAGGTAAGCTCTCCAGCCGCCAATTCGGTTTTACACCGGAGAAGTGTACCAGTCAAGCACTGGTCAGCCTTACTCAGCAGGTAAAGCAAAACCGTGTACAGGGAAAGCACACCTGTCTCGTTTCTTTGGATGTGCGGGGCGCTTTCCAACAATGTCTGGTGGCCACTGGTCCTGGACCGTCTGAAAAAACTTGGCATCCCCAGGAATCTGTTCCTGTTAATAAGCGATTTTCTCTCGCATAGAAGAGTAGAGTTCGAGGTCGGAGACAAGACCTTTAGCAGGGAATACACCAAGGGGGTGTCCGCAGGGCTCATGCTCGGGCCCCCTGTGGTGGAATGTGGTTGCAGATACAGCACTTGCGCTTCCTCTGGAAGACGGTGCAGCTGCAAGCCTACGCAGATGACCTAATGCTAATAGTGTCAGCATCTGGTAGGCACGTGATTGAGCGGAAGGTACACACCGCTCTCTCACAGCTAAATAGTTGGAGCAAGGAGTGTAAGCTCTGCTTCGCTCCCGAAAAGACGACACTAATGCTAATAGCAAAGAAGGGGGAACTGGTCACTCCACCAAAGTGTCGCTTCAACGGGCATACTATTAAAGCGGTGAGAGAGATGCGGTACCTAGGGGTCATCCTTGACACCAGATTGTCAGGGCTACCGCATCTTCGCTTCTTGAAGGACAGATGCACCAGCATTCTAAATAAGATCAACGGAATGCGGCTGCCTGGGACAGCCAAAAAGGTGCTCTATAAGCGAGGGGGTGGAGCGCATATTAACATATGCGTGTCCCGCCTGGTGGTCAGATACGGTCAGGATGAGAAATGGTATTAACCAAATTCAGCGCAGGGCGCTATTGGGCATGACCAGGTGCTTCCGAACGACCTCCACAGCAGCGCTTCAAGTGCTGGCTGGGTGCGAACCGGCGGACCTGGTCGTAGCGAGGAAGCAGCAATGCAGACCCTACGCTATGGGGAAGATGTTTCCTTCCTGGGACACCAGTATCGGTCGTCCGAGGTGGAACTTCTGAGGATGGACTGGACTTGCCATCCAGCCAATGAGCTTTGTCTGAGTTGGGATAAAGCCCTCCCCACAGGGCAGGGGATGGAACTGTACACGGACGGTTCTAAAATAGGAAGTAGTGTCGGCGCAGGTTTCTGCGTGATCTCGGATGGCAACGAGATGCAAGCGAAACGAATGAAACTCTCGTCTAATTCCTCGGTGTTTCAAGCAGAGTTATTGGCGATCAGAGAAGCACTGCGCTGGGTGCTTGCTATGAATGGAGAAGGGGCATATAGCATACACTCTGACAGCCAAGCGGCCCTGAAAGCGCTTGGCCAGTTCGGGAGTAAGACTCCCTTGTCAGAGAGATAAAAGTGCTATATAAATCAATGGAGAGTAGGAGGGTTACCTTCCACTGGATCCGAAGTCATGTCGGTACGGTTGGAAATGAACGGGCAGACCAGCTAGCGAAGGAAGCTACTGGTAAAGAGGAGATAGATTTTCAGATGCGAACGCCGCTGCAAAGTGTGCGGACGCAACTGAAATCAGCCACATTGGTGGAGTGGCAGCAGAGATGGGATGAAGGGGATACGGGTAGAAGGACATACCGTATCTTCCCCGAATCTCGATAAGGCGCATTGAGAGTAATGGCTTCCTCAACCAAGTACTAACCGGGCACGGAGTGTCGTTGAGTACTTCCGCAGATTTGCGGTTAGGGAGCGAGTGTGCATGTGTGGTGCCCAGACTGCAGATGTCGCACACATGATTCTAGAATGTGCTTCTCTGGCAGGGAAGAGAGCAACGTTAGTGCCAGAATTGGCAAAGACGAGGGACCTCTCGATCCTGCTCGCATACCCAAGAGCGAGACAGGGGCTCATCGAGATGGTCAAGTACCTCAAGGAGGAACAGGCGGTCTACCTAGTAGAGGGGTGACCGAAGAAGAGCGAAGAAGGAAGAAGAAAGAAGAAAAGAAGAGGATAGAAGAACCGAAGAAGGAAGAAGAAAGAAGAAAAGAAGAGGAATGAAGAACCGAAGACGGGAAACAGATGACTCGAGCCCAGAGTCGTCACCACAGAACCTACCCTAGTCCTGTGGTAATGTAAATACTGTAAATATTTCAATGTGAGAGGGCCCATTGAGCAAAGGACTCGTTTCCTAAGCGAAGATGGGTTCCTCAGTGTAAGTAACAATGTTTGTATCCTGTTTGTTTAAATAAAGGGCAGATGCCCCAAACAGTTCGCGCCAGCAATTATTCTCCCAGTCAGGGGCAGAGAGGAAAATTTCTAGCCCCTGCCCAAATGGCACGCACACCCGGGTCATAAAGGAGAGGTGGGAAGTGCCGGCAAGCAACGGGGGTAGCAGCGCACTGCAGGTCCACAGACCGATCCTGTCCGGATGGAGGAATGTCGGATCCGGGCAGGATTACTCGCAACGCCGTCACCAAAAATCTATCGAGAGAGTTCTCCTAACCCTGTGGAGTCCGCATTTGGACGGTACAGGATAATGGTCGTCAGCTAGTCGTTACTAAGTGAATAATGTTTTGAAATTCAAGAATATTTCCTGTTCGTTGAACATTAAGAGAAAAACGGACTTGTCACACAGGCATTATATCATTCGCTATCATTATTTTTTTCGAAAGCAAATCTTTCGGGAAGCGCAATTTATTCCCCAAAAGCTATTCAATGACATAAAAGTCGTAGCCAGTGCAGTCCGGAAATAGTCAGGGCCGTAGCTACCAGGAGGGAAGGCCCTCCCAGAAAGGCAATTTCAGGGGCGTAAATTCATATTCTGGGGTATCTAAAAATAGAAACTGTGTAACTAAAAAAAAAAGTTACACCGTTCAGTATTTTCTTTTAAAGACTTTAGTCAGTCTCATACAGTATTCCATGCAGTTAACCAGGGGGTAGAGTAATATACACTATGAGACGTGAACATCTCATATATCCATGCAGGGAATTTTTCAAAACAATGAATGAAGGCATAGGAAACAAAGTGAAAATCCTCCAAATACATGACGTCAGTGAATAAATAAAAACATCGCTCTTTCCACGTTTTAACAACACACAGACACAGCAACCGAAAAATTGTTATTCGGCCATTGCTGGGGAATGGAATCCCAGATCACTCGATATCTAGCTTTGTTAATTCACTGACGCAACGTATTTGGAGGATTTTCACTTTGGATCTCGCCCTTTGGATTTAACTGCTATAATTAATATATAGCGAGTGCCGTTAATGCCCACCAGATGGAGACGTCTCAGTAGCTGAGCCCATTACGAATCTATGATGTCAGAAGCTGACAGAAAAACCCACATAGCGCCGTGGATTGTTGGCCACCGTGGTGTAAGGCTAACGCGCTCGGCTAGAT
Source organism: Macrothele yani (assembly GCA_039090855.1). Taxonomy (NCBI): domain Eukaryota; kingdom Metazoa; phylum Arthropoda; class Arachnida; order Araneae; family Macrothelidae; genus Macrothele; species Macrothele yani. The sequence goes on from CM076990.1 coordinate 49,262,842, forward strand.
ATCGAGAGATCTGGGATGCGATTCCCCAGCAGTGGCCGAATAACAATTTTTCGGTTGCTGTGTGTTGCTAAAACGTGGAAAGAGCGATGTCTTTGTTTATTCATAGGAAACAATATGCTGATAGCCTAACCTCTATGACCTTTCCGAACATTCATAGGAAACAATATGCTGATTGCTAAAACGTGGAAAGAACGATGTGTTTGTTTATTCATAGGAAACAATATGCTGATAGCCTAACCTCTATTACCTTTCCGAACTTTCATAGGAAACAATATGCTGATTGCTAAAACGTGGAAAGAACGATGTGTTTGTTTATTCATAGGAAACAATATGCTGATAGCCTAACCTCTATGACCTTTCCGAACATTCATAGGAAACAATATGCTGATTGCTAAAACGTGGAAAGAACGATGTGTTTGTTTATTCATAGGAAACAATATGCTGATAGCCTAACCTCTATGACCTTTCCGAACATTCATAGGAAACAATATGCTGATTGCTAAAACGTGGAAAGAACGATGTGTTTGTTTATTCATAGGAAACAATATGCTGATAGCCTAACCTCTATTACCTTTCCGAACTTTCATAGGAAACAATATGCTGATTGCTAAAACGTGGAAAGAACGATGTGTTTGTTTATTCATAGGAAACAATATGCTGATAGCCTAACCTCTATTACCTTTCCGAACTTTCATAGGAAACAATATGCTGATTGCTAAAACGTGGAAAGAACGATGTGTTTGTTTATTCATAGGAAACAATATGCTGATAGCCTAACCTCTATTACCTTTCCGAACTTTCATAGGAAACAATATGCTGATTGCTAAAACGTGGAAAGAACGATGTGTTTGTTTATTCATAGGAAACAATATGCTGATAGCCTAACCTCTATTACCTTTCCGAACTTTCATAGGAAACAATATGCTGATTGCTAAAACGTGGAAAGAACGATGTGTTTGTTTATTCATAGGAAACAATATGCTGATAGCCTAACCTCTATTACCTTTCCGAACTTTCATAGGAAACAATATGCTGATTGCTAAAACGTGGAAAGAACGATGTGTTTGTTTATTCATAGGAAACAATATGCTGATAGCCTAACCTCTATTACCTTTCCGAACTTTCATAGGAAACAATATGCTGATTGCTAAAACGTGGAAAGAACGATGTGTTTGTTTATTCATAGGAAACAATATGCTGATAGCCTAACCTCTATTACCTTTCCGAACTTTCATAGGAAACAATATGCTGATTGCTAAAACGTGGAAAGAACGATGTGTTTGTTTATTCATAGGAAACAATATGCTGATAGCCTAACCTCTATTACCTTTCCGAACTTTCATAGGAAACAATATGCTGATTGCTAAAACGTGGAAAGAACGATGTGTTTGTTTATTCATAGGAAACAATATGCTGATAGCCTAACCTCTATTACCTTTCCGAACTTTCATAGGAAACAATATGCTGATTGCTAAAACGTGGAAAGAACGATGTGTTTGTTTATTCATAGGAAACAATATGCTGATAGCCTAACCTCTATTACCTTTCCGAACTTTCATAGGAAACAATATGCTGATTGCTAAAACGTGGAAAGAACGATGTGTTTGTTTATTCATAGGAAACAATATGCTGATAGCCTAACCTCTATTACCTTTCCGAACTTTCATAGGAAACAATATGCTGATTGCTAAAACGTGGAAAGAACGATGTGTTTGTTTATTCATAGGAAACAATATGCTGATAGCCTAACCTCTATTACCTTTCCGAACTTTCATAGGAAACAATATGCTGATTGCTAAAACGTGGAAAGAACGATGTGTTTGTTTATTCATAGGAAACAATATGCTGATAGCCTAACCTCTATGACCTTTCCGAACATTCATAGGAAACAATATGCTGATTGCTAAAACGTGGAAAGAACGATGTGTTTGTTTATTCATAGGAAACAATATGCTGATAGCCTAACCTCTATTACCTTTCCGAACTTTCATAGGAAACAATATGCTGATTGCTAAAACGTGGAAAGAACGATGTGTTTGTTTATTCATAGGAAACAATATGCTGATAGCCTAACCTCTATGACCTTTCCGAACATTCATAGGAAACAATATGCTGATTGCTAAAACGTGGAAAGAACGATGTGTTTGTTTATTCATAGGAAACAATATGCTGATAGCCTAACCTCTATGACCTTTCCGAACTTTCATTGGAAGCAATATGCTGATTACTAAAACGTGGAAAGAACGATGTGTTTGTTTATTCATAGGAAACAATATGCTGATAGCCTAACCTCTATGACCTTTCCGAACATTCATAGGAAACAATATGCTGATTGCTAAAACGTGGAAAGAACGATGTGTTTGTTTATTCATAGGAAACAATATGCTGATAGCCGAACCTCTATTACCTTTCCGAACTTTCATAGGAAACAATATGCTGATTGCTAAAACGTGGAAAGAACGATGTGTTTGTTTATTCATAGGAAACAATATGCTGATAGCCTAACCTCTATTACCTTTCCGAACTTTCATAGGAAACAATATGCTGATTGCTAAAACGTGGAAAGAACGATGTGTTTGTTTATTCATAGGAAACAATATGCTGATAGCCTAACCTCTATTACCTTTCCGAACTTTCATAGGAAACAATATGCTGATTGCTAAAACGTGGAAAGAACGATGTGTTTGTTTATTCATAGGAAACAATATGCTGATAGCCTAACCTCTATTACCTTTCCGAACTTTCATAGGAAACAATATGCTGATTGCTAAAACGTGGAAAGAACGATGTGTTTGTTTATTCATAGGAAACAATATGCTGATAGCCTAACCTCTATGACCTTTCCGAACATTCATAGGAAACAATATGCTGATTGCTAAAACGTGGAAAGAACGATGTGTTTGTTTATTCATAGGAAACAATATGCTGATAGCCTAACCTCTATTACCTTTCCGAACTTTCATAGGAAACAATATGCTGATTGCTAAAACGTGGAAAGAACGATGTGTTTGTTTATTCATAGGAAACAATATGCTGATAGCCTAACCTCTATTACCTTTCCGAACTTTCATAGGAAACAATATGCTGATTGCTAAAACGTGGAAAGAACGATGTGTTTGTTTATTCATAGGAAACAATATGCTGATAGCCTAACCTCTATGACCTTTCCGAGCATTCATAGGAAACAATATGCTGATTGCTAAAACGTGGAAAGAACGATGTGTTTGTTTATTCATAGGAAACAATATGCTGATAGCCTAACCTCTATGACCTTTCCGAACTTTCATTGGAAGCAATATGCTGATTGCTAAAACGTGGAAAGAACGATGTGTTTGTTTATTCATAGGAAACAATATGCTGATATGCCTAACCTCTATGACCTTTCCGAACATATCGTTGGGATGAAGAGCTAATTGTTTGCTCTGTCACAGAAAGTTATCCGAGCGTTTAACCTTGAACTGAATTTTTCCAAGCCTTACCCCTAAAGCTTTTGCTATTGTTACGTTCACTATCCGATACTCATTCATTCTGCATTTCAGTGGAGCGTTGTGTTGTCGGCGTTCCCATAGTATTCACGCTTTACTTGGTATTTACACCCTGTGATTCTTGGGTAATCACCTAGTTTTTACATTTTTAATAAAATTGCGTTAAAAACCTGAAGCGCGATTTTGGGACGACCAATACTCTCCTATAAGAGCGGTGTGTAGGAAAGTAAAAACCACGTCTTATTTGAGTGGAACTCGAAGGGACCTAATTTTGATCCCGAAGGGGCATAATTTCAAGTCTCGCGCTCCCAGATAAGAAAAGCTTGCTGCGGTCCTGAGGATAACAATTGGGGAACTGGGGATTAGAGTTATACTGAACTCAAAAATAGCCATCCGGATGGCTAAGTGGTCATAAGCGAGGATTTCTGGCTAGTCGTCCGAGTTGAGCCCAATTCAAGTTCTGAATGAGGCATACATGCTACAAGTGTCCTACTGCGCTCACTGCCTTCTTCCTTACCCCAAACCATGGGGCTCAAATTAGGGATGGCCCTTAGATGCTCACAGTGGTCGCTGAACTCCCCAACAAAAGACCCCAAAAAACATTAGGTATATGCATAAGTTTCCGGCGCTCCACGTAAAAGCAAAACGGTAGAATATTTGTCAGAATTCCATGCTGTGGACGTAAGGCTGCAACACTGCGTTGAATGATACGTGTTGGCGGACAGTCCACACTTGCAGTTAGTTGAGCTAAGACATGGTGGCCGACAAAGTGTACATTCGTCCCTGCCTGTTGTTCATGCTTAATTTCGGGAAAACCGCTGCGGAAGTGTGAGAGATGATTTGTTTGGCATACGGCAAGAACGCTGTCGGCGCACGCACGTGTCGTGAGTGGTTTATGAAGTTCAGAAATGACTGTTGCAGCAGCGTAGCGGACGGCTAAAGGAGATTCCGAGCGCAACAGTGTTCAAAGGCTGAACGTATGTACTTCATTGCATGCCAGACATCCGAAAAAAGACCACATTACGGGGGAAAATGCATTCATCATGACAACCAGCAACACAAAATGTCATGTGCAGGGCCCGACCAGCCAACGACATTAACACCGAAAGTCAGCATTCACTGTAAGAAAGCTATCTGTATCTTTAAGACATGCAAAAGGTGGTGTATCATGATTTCATGCAACCAGGTGTAACCGTAACTGCAGAACACTAGAATCGTCAGCTACTGCTTTGGAATGAGGAACTGCAAAGGGAACGGCCATTTTCGGAACATGGACATCGGAAGGTAATTCTGCCGCCCGAGTGGCGCAGTGGTCTAAGTGATGGCTTCTGCGTATTCGTCCGAGATGGGTCCGGGTTCGAATCCCGGTGAGGCATGGATGTTGTATTTGTCTTGCGGCACTGGTTCTCTCCCTTCCCTGGAGTCAGTGGCCCTAAATTAGGGACGGGCAACTTCTTATAGCCCGTTGAGTTGCTCACGGTGGTCGTTAAACCCCCTATAAAAAAAAAAAAAAGGTAATTCTGTTGCATGATAACGCACGATCTCATATCGCTGCAAAGAACAAGAAAACCATCATTCAGCTGGGGTTGAGGGTTCTTCCTTTAGCGGGTTAATCCCCCAGACTTGGCATAGGAGTAACAGTGCCGACTAGGTGGAGCACTGTTACTCAATGGCTTCTGCTTATTCGTCTGAGATGAGTCCAGGTTCGAATCCCGTGAGGCATAGATGTTGTATTCGCCTTACGGCACTGGATCTCTTCCTTCCCTGTAGTCAGTGGCCCTAAATTAGGAACGGGCAACTGCTTATAGCCCGTTGAGTTACTCACGGTGGTCGTTAAACCTCAATAAAAAAATAAAAAAATAAGCAGTAGCTCGTGCCAAATTTAGGGTCACTGCTTCCAGGGAAGGGAGCAAGCCAGTGCCGTAAGACAAACGCAACATCCATGCCTCACCGGAATTCTAACCCGGACCTCTTTCGGACGACTGATTAGAAGCCATCGCTGAAACCACTGCGCCACCGGGGCTGCGTTAAATTTGTGAGTTGAGTGTCTTGTAAAATAGGTTAGATAACAAAAACGCATGCTGGGAATATTTATATGGTGTTTGTGTGTGTTCATTTCAGTTACGATTCTCGTTTGCCCCCTCCTAAAAACTAAGGTAAGAATGCCCATGTCTCTCAAACTATTCCTTCAACATATGAAAATTTGCAAACTAGCTGTTATTTTACGAAAACACTGCTGATTTTTTTTTCGATTGGAAGTTTAACGACCACCATGAGCAACTCTATGGGCTATAAGCAGTCGCCCGTCCCTAATTTAGGGCCTCTGGCTCCAGGGAAGGGAGAGAGAGCCAGTGCCGTAAGACTAACACAATATCCATGCCTCACCGGGATTCGAACCCCGACGAATGGACAGAAGCCATCGCTTAGACCACTACGCCACCAAGACGGCGTGGCGGGGTTTTTTTTTTGGTTTTTTTATTGGAGGTTCAACAACCACCGTGAGCAACTCATTTGGCTATAAGCAGTCGCTCGTCCTTAATTTAGGGCCAATGGCTCCAGTGAAGGGAGCGAGCCAGCGCCGTAAGACAAACACAACATCCATGCCTATGCCTCACCGGGATTCTAACCCGGCCCCATCTCGGACGAATGGACGCAGAAGCCATCGCTTTCACAGCGCCACCGGGCGGCCTGCTGAATTTCGCCCCCATTAATTAGATAACTCAAAGTACATTTAACATGGGCTCAAAATATTCCCACACTGTTGGTAGAAAATGCATACGAACCCATTTTTTTTTTTTTGATTGGAGGTTTAACGACCACCGTGAGCAACTCAATGGGCTATAAGCAGTCGCCCGTCCCTAATTTAGGGTCACTGGTTCCAGGGAAGGGAGAGAGCCAGTGCCGTAAGACAAACACAACATCCATGCCTGACCGGGATTCGAACCCGGACCCCTTACGGACGAATGATCAGAGGCCAGCGCCTTAGACCACTGCGCCACCGGGGCGGCCGAACCCATTTCACAGCATATAAAGGAAAATAGGTTTATCACAGCATACAGATAAAAAAATCATATATTGTTTGTCCATATCTCAGTTGTTATGCTGTAGATTCGAGTACTGTATAGCTATATTGAAAAAGAAATTTGAAGGCGTTGGCCTCTGATCATTCGTCCGTAAGGGGTCCGGGTTCGAATCCCGGTCAGGCATGGATGTTGTGTTTGTCTTACGGCACTGGCTCTCTCCCTTCCCTGGAGCCAGTGACCCTAAATTAGGGACGGGCGACTGCTTATAGCCCATTGAGTTGCTCACGGTGGTCGTTAAACCTCCAATCAAAAAAAAAAAAAAAAAAAAAAAAAAAGAAATTTGAATCACATAAATGAAAGCATAATGCAAGACTTTCTGCTAGAAGGGGTAAATATAAATCACTACTGATGACAATCTAGCTGTGTCTCAAGGATTCAAATTCTCTTTTAATTCGATGTTAACCATGATTTTTTTTTCTCAAACTTTTTTTATTAGGTGGTGCATGTGCGCAGTTCGTAGAAGACAAAGTGGAGCATTCCCTTCAGTTTTCATGTTTTGGCCTGACCAAGGTTTTCCACATTTTTTCCTGGTGCAAAATCGTTTCACTAAGTGTTTAAATGCAAAACTACATCTGCCTTAACATTACCTTTCCTAGAAGAAAAATCATGAGTTTTTAAAAGGTTCAATTTGGATAAACATGCGCAATTTTCCATGCACAGTTTTCCACTTTTACGGTAGCCCAGTTTTTGCGAAGTGGCGCAAATATTTGACGTTTCTTATTTATTTCCAGAAGATGGATTCGACACATTATGATCGGATTGTGTAGAGGTGCCATCCCCAAATTGGGAACTTCCAGAAAAAGAATGCCAGAGCCGTAGAAGAACTGGCCCACACTACCAATGCCATATCCTGGATTCGGACCCGGGTTCAACTCAGACCTTCATTCTCTGAACCACACCGATAATGAATAAATAAATAATGGTTATCATTACTGCCAAATAAAACAGCTGTTACTAAGGGGTGTTTCAGAATTTTGAATGTAAGGGCTAAGGAAGATTTATTTCTGCTTGATGCTTCTTGGAAAGGGGGAGTACCCTAAAAGAGGGCCCCAGCCAGATAGCGAGAACTCGGATCGTCTAACAAGGATCGCGAAAGGATTCTTCCTGGCCGTAACTCGATGAAAATTAGTGGACACGCGAAGAGCGGAAGCTGCAACAACCACAAGTAGCACGCCTGAACACCTTTCTCCGGACGAGGAGGGTGACCTAAAGTTTTATCCCCGCTATTTGCGAGCGTCTAAGAGACCAGTGTTTATAAGTGACGTCTCACTCTGGCTTGTTTTTTGTTTTTTTTATTGGAGGTTGAACGACCACCGTGAGCTATTCAATGGGCTATAAGCAGTCGCCCGTCCCTAATTTAGGGTCACTGGTTCCAGGGAAGGGATAGAGCCAGTGCCGTAAGACAAACACAACATCCATGCCTCACCGGGATTCGAACCCGGACCCCTTACGGACGAATGATCAGAGGCCATCGCTTAGACCACTGCGCCACCGGGGCGGCACTCCGGCTTGGTGCTATCCGGAGTGGTTTCGAGATCATGTGAGGTCATACAAGTTTTAAAATCCTCACAAGCCCAATGTACACATCCGTATTTTTTTTTTTTTTTTTTTTTTTTTTTTTTTGGAGGTTTAACGACCACCGTGAGCAACTCCGTGGGCTATAAGCAGTCGCCCGTCCCTAATTTAGGGTCACTGGTTCCAGGGAAGGGAGAGAGCCAGTGCCGTAAGACAAACACAACATCCATGCCTGACCGGGATTCGAACCCGGACCCCTTACGGACGAATGATCAGAGACCAACGCCTTAGACCACTGCGCCACCGGGGCGGCCATCCGTATTTGGTAATAATAGAAGTAAACAGTTGGCACTGGCTTTGCTCTGCTAATATTTTCCATCTGTTTGTGAGTGAACAGTGGATAAAATAATCCATTGTTCAAAATTATTATGGCCACGCAAGATAATTTTTTAGTTTTGCTAGATTTCCTATTTTTTAAATGTAAAAGGCAGTAAATACATTTAGAAAAAAAAAAAACCCAAAATAAACAGTTTTCTAGAAAGCCCCGCATTACAGAACCCCGCAGAAATTTTCAAGAAAGCAGATATTATCATCGAAATAAAGGGGGAAAATATTTTTCACAAACATATGGGAAGTTCACAAGAACACTGTTTTCAGAAATACGAGTTTCGGTATACTTAATTACCTTTAAGTTCACTGTTCTCCATGTATAAGATCTCACCAGAAAACTTGAAAATTACATGGAGTAAAGTGAACTTAAAAGTAATTCAAAATCAAAATTTAATTGCTGAAAACAATGTATAATACTTGGAAACAGATTTTGTACGAGCTGATTTCTTCCTTTTACCACAGATTAACATATTTTACCGACTGGAACGAAGGTTAGCAAAATGAACTGAAATTAGTTTGAACGAATATCTTTGCTAAGTAGAGCGCAAAGCGTGGCTGGAACGAGTGAACCTGCGCATCAAGACACGTTGCTTTTTCTTTAGCTTTGTTATTCAAAGTGGTCACTTAGGGGGTTATGGACACAAATCCGTTCGGATTACCTGCTAAAAGGGCTATAGATGGCGATAAACCTTAGAAAGGAGAGAGATGATGTCCAAGTCACTTGTTCCTACTCAGTGGAACTATGTCAGTGTCGGGGGAACTATCACTTCTCATCATGTCTTGAGTCATGTAGTAGAAAATTAAAGACTAGAGGTGAGCTCTTATCACCAGTGACAGTTACTCTAATGGCCAAAATTGCGGAAACTTTTGGGGAAAATTAAATAATATATTTAATTTTCCTCAAAAGTTTCCATGAATTTTAATTTTATATTAAGTTCGAAGGTCTGATGGCTCATAACATCACTCTTTTTGAGAATAACACTATAAAATTCTGCATCATTTGAAGGATAATTTAATGCAGAATGCAATGCAACAAACTTCGTTGAATTATCTTTATTCTATCAAAAGTCATAGAAAAATAACTAGAAAAAGCAAACGCAAGTGCCTTTTGTAACAAGAAGTGGATTTTCTTAACTCAAAACTGACCAATCAGATGATTGTTCTGAGAGCCAATCAGATGTTATGACACAGCATGGAACCAATAAGGTGTTAGTATGAGTCAGCTCTCATTTCGAGATACCACAACTAATAATAGAACTCATATTCAGTTGCGTGAGTGTCATCAATTTGGTCACTGTTTTTTCCACGTATTTTTTTCTATTTCGTGTTAACTTAGTCAGCTGTGTAACTCAGTAAAATGACAAACAGAAAAGTAGGTGAGAATCTAACCAAAGGAAGTATTGCTAACCTGTGCAAGAGGTATCAGCCGACTCAGTCAAAACCAAACTGGTAAAGGCCGGAAAAGGTGCCCAATAGCATGTGGTGGTGAAAGAATTAAAAGTGTGTTTAAGTGACAGAAGAAAATCTTCTGAGTCAACTAAAAATGAATCGTCTCGGTGTTGTTCGAAGATGAGTGCTAGGACCGTTAGACGCAAACTAAAGGGCTTTGGTTTAAATTCTAGAATTCCAAGGAAAAAGCAATTTCTATCTTCCAAACAAAGAAGGAAGCTATTACAATGAGCTGAAACCCAGGTTAATTGGTCTGAGGAACAATGTTCATCTGGAGTGATGAGACCATAATATCCATATTTGGTAGTGATGGCATAAAATATGTAAGAAGAATTGGAGCAGAATTGCTGCCTGAATGCATTACATCTACCATGAAGCATCCAGTTAGTGTTATGATCTGGGGTTGTACGACAGTAAAAAAGGGTGTGAGTAGAATCTGATTAATAGTACTTTAAATGACAAAAAATACATCGACATACTTGAGCCAAAACTGAAGCCTTTGGCATGTGATCTTTTCCAGGATAATGAAGCCGACATATTTCAACAGGATTTAGCTCCTTCTGTTGCTGCTGTGTGCAAAAAGTGATTTCAGAAAAATCATACAACACTTCTAGAATGGCCAGGTAATATCTCTGACCTGAATCCAATGGAAAATCTGTGGAGCCTGTTTAAAGAAACTTGTTAGCCAGAAGCAACCAAGGAATAAAGCACAACTGATAAAAGCAATCCTACAATCTTGGTTTCATGTTAAACACCTGATGAACTAAAATGCTTGGTTCATTCAATGGGACGCCGTTGTAAGGTTTCCCGACTAACAAGTACTAACAGAAATGGTGAGAAGTTAGGAAATACGCTTTAACATGTCTTTCTGTGTGTAACTTTTAAAATGCAATTTTTTTTAATGAAGTGTGCTGCATTACATCCTGCATCAAATTATCTTTCTGATATTTAATTTTACGGTATTATTCTAAAAAAAGACTTACGTGAGACTCAGACATCAAACCTCAGAAATAGGCTTTCATAATTTTGGCCACTAGTGTATGTGGTCGGTACTGCTGAAAAGAGAGGGCGAAAAAATTGTTTTGCCGTAGCTTTCGTAAAACCCGGCAACTATGTAAACATTTGTGTCTGAGGAAAGCATAAAAATTTTTGGGCGTCATTTGGTTCAAGTACTTTAAAACGCATATTACTCAAGGCCAATTTCAAAATATTTTTATTTAATTCACAAATCACCTAACACTTTACAAAAATAAATCACACACGAGTAAAAACACAACTGAAGTTAAAAACTATACAAATTAGTGAACGCAGTGCAATATATTTCAAACAAAAGGAACAATCCAATACTGAGTAAAAACACGCAGAGATACATATTTATTCCACACATAATATATTTTAAAGCAAGATTTAATTCTGGAATGAGTACATTTTGGATAAAGGCATCCTAAGTAAAAATACAGATCATAAAACAATATACCAGCTCTTTATAAACATACAATGAACAATTTTCCAAAAAAAAAAAAAAGTAAAAACTTTAGAAACAAGAATACTTTACATTAAAAAACTGAATATAAAATATGGAGTTATGAACAAGTAGAACAATAAAATCACCATTAAAAAAATGTTAGTCGTAGAAAATAAATGCTTCAATTAAAAATGAATTTCTGCGGCACACATATCACTCAAAGTGTCGGCCACAACACCAATACCTTCAAAAAATATTTGAGATCATTGTAAATATAAAGCAATTTATTACCATCATTTTTTCTTCTAAAGAAGTAGAATAACAAGGAAGCCAAATCTCCAAAAATTAACATGGAAAAGCTAGATTTGCGCATTTGACCATTCAACTAATTTTCAGTTATGTGTTTATAAAGCATAAATCTGACTGCAAAAATGATAAAAATAAACGATACCTGAGCTGTCCAACCATAATTAAATAAGCACAGCGGACAAAAAAATTCCTGCCCATAATAGACGGCAGCATTGATTTGATACACCGGTATCTCGCGCTTGTAGTAATGCAGCGATATATAGGCATACGAGAGTACATTGCTATGCCGTAACGCTCTTCCAGAACTTTCTTTCTGAGCTGAAGACTTATTACACAGAAAAAAAAAAAACTATCCGTCTAAGAGAAGTGCGTTGTTGTTCTTTGGATCTCCACGGAGTTCCAGTACTGGCGCGTTCCGAGAAACTATCCTGGGTGTCACTTTTTGCTAACTGGAGTTGCAAATGGACTTTCATGGGGTAGCCAACACCAACTACCGTCACGAAGAGAACTACGCAGAACATCAGGCAATGAGCTCCACTCTACAGGTGAAGCTTCCTTACAACACGTCCCGAAATGCTGTTGTACAAGACGGCCGTCAGGCCAGTGTTAATATACGCTGCTGCCATCTGGGCAGGTGTAAGGATCACAGGAAAATATTCGCGGTGGTGCCAAACAGAGCACTCTGAATAATCACCGGGGAAACTTTCTCGAAATTTAAGGCGTTGATTCGGCGTCGAGAAGGTACGCGAGTTTCCCATCAAGAAGTTCAAGAAAGCGACTGCTCATCCAAGTGAACTTGTCAGGGAGTGAAGTCGACCAAGACTCCGTGTAGTCCTAAAGTGTTCCAGACTTAAGGTGGCAGCCACTGTTTCCCCTTGACCGGAACATAGGGAGAGTGGCAATACTGAGTATTACTCTTGAGTCAAGACGTAGAATTGGGTCAGATGGTAAGTCCTTGTGAAGTAACAAGGTGGATGATAAGACAGACCATCAGATGAGTCCCTAGACTAGATAGTTATGTTCTTTTCAAGGTTGATGTGAGAAGCTGAGTTGGTGTTTAGAAACTAACAATCCTACGAATAGTATGATATAATAATAATAATGACATACACAGCAGTGTACATCCGATTCGACCATTGAGTGTAGACATTACTGTGGTCGATAATCAGTGTTCACAGGTAGGGATCGTTACAGAGTATCACTCCTTGTGACTGGGAGCCTATTTCAAACCTGATGTGAGTTGTTGTAGTCACGCAATAAAAAACTAAGCCCCTTATTCCCTAAAGAACATTTTGAAGGGAACTTCATTTCATAGCTATTAGGAACACAGTACTTTGGAAAAGACCCCTTGTTAACAGCTGAACGTAAAGCAGTCCACCTGCAATGAGCTAGAGGCATTGGACTGCAGGCGGCTGGAACACTTATCAGGTCAGATGAGTCACATCTATGTATTCCAGCAATGTAAGAAGTACAGTGCATTGCAGGAGTAACGAAACCTTCTATCTGGACTGAGTTCAATGTGTTATTACAGTTGGAGGTAGATCTGTGTTATTCTGAGGATGCTTCGTTCCCTTACAATGAATTAAGTCCTTCAATTGAGGAGCCAAATATATTTATTGAGTAAAAGCACAAGGCAGACATATTTAAAAACATTAAGCGATATGTACAAATGAAGGAAGGTAATAAACATTGCCTCAAAGATGAAGATATAAACAAAAACTAAGAAAATTTATTTGATATACTGTGAAAATAGAAGAGAACAGTTTTCGAAATACAGTATAGAAAAGGAAATAGAACTGAAGATAGACCAAAGCATGGACAGAGATCATCATCTGCTGTCGTAAACAACCACAAACAATAAGCAAAACACAAAGAATAGCACAGAAACAAACTAAGATAGGTACAACAGTATCACAAAGAAATTATTGTGAAAAATAAAGTAGCATGACCCACAACAAATAAAAAGTGAGTACCAATCAAAGACAAGCAAGCAAGTAACAGAACAGAAGAGCAGTAAGTTAGGAGCGTAGTCAAAACAATGGCAGATGAGTACTAACGAGAGGCTCGGTAGTGCAACAAAGAAGACTGTCCAGAATGTCTAAAAAAGTTCAATACGAAGGTGTTTCATCTGCAGAACGCTGTTGAAAAAGTTGCAAAAGTCCATGCTCTCTTCTTGGTAAAAAAGGAGATATCGATCGATATGCCGTCGAAACAGTCTCCAGTCATTAGGATCTAAACAAAAAACTGCATTGCAGTAATCAAAGAAGGTATTGACGTCATACTGTTCAGTGAATGTTGTCATACGAGGAAAAGGTTCAATCGGAGTAGTGGCAAGTCGAAGATATCGGCGTCTCAAAAAACGAGTCCAGAGGTCTTATCGATGATCAGCTTTATCTTCACATGACAATATAATGCGCTCATCAAAACGAAAGACCGCAAAAATATTAATAAAATCTGGCTCTGCAAGATCAAGGATAAGCACTTGGTAGAACAAAAGAAACGGAATCCACAATAAGTCCCCCAGACGAAAGGGAAAACCAACCAAATGAATAATGGAGCAACAATAGCAGGGGAGCGGGCTTGGAGGCAAGCAGATTCAAGGAGATATATATATATATATATATATATATATATATATATATATATATATATATATATATATATTTTATATATTATGTTCAGAAGAAACATACGACTCACCAGAAGCATCGTTTCTGGAGTTCTGGAGAGAAGGCACCGAAGAAGAAAAACTTACTAGAAGCATCATTTCTCGAGAGGAGGAGGCGAAGAAGAATTTAATCTGTCCAGAGCCAAATCTGCAGATGCAAAAGAAGAATTTGAAATTAGTATCAGAAGGAATTGAACTGCAGGCGGCCGGAATACTGTTTTCTGGTCAGACGAGTCACATCTCTGTCTGTATTCCAACTAGGTAAGAAGTACAACGCATCGCAAGAGTATAAATACTTCCCATCCGGACTGCGTTCAAGGATGGGAAGTAAGATGATCTGTGATGCTTTACCTATTATGAACTAAACCCATCAGTTGAAGTACTGGCCAGTTTAAATTAGGTAGGTTATATACAGATTTTAGAAAGATGACCAGGAGCTCTTTTTTCTCCGTCGTTTGAAAGCTAAAGACAACAGACACTCCGGTATTCCAGCATGGAAAATGCAGGATGCGCAGGGATGAAACTCTTCGTAACTCGCACAATGATAACATTGGGTCACATAGACGCACCTCGCAAAGTTACCGGATTTACATCCCATTGAAAACCTTTAGAACTATCTGGAACGAATGGTGAAACCCTAATAGGCATTCACGTAATCTAGCTGAATAACGCCCACTATTCGACATTCCAATGCGGAAGTACCGTTCTTACAGGCGAGAGAGACAGAACCTAAAGTGTATGCATCCCTCTATATATGATTTGTATGTAACTAAATGCTGGAACCGCGATGAATTGAGGCAAAACTCTTGCCCTCCCCCAGGACAAAACATTTTCAAGAAACTTAAGCACAGGGATCTGAGCTAACATCAAACCGCGCTAATCAATGCGTCCTGAGCTTCTATTAGCAATGACAACCATTCCGATTTGCCAAAAACCAGAACAGAAATCACCACTTCTTTAGACGTTACACAGATTAACGAAGAATAAAGTTTTGAAAACACGTCACAAGCTTTATGTTACTTTTGGCATAGAAATAACAAAAATTATAAGAAGGCTGGTTTCACAAAACGTCCAAAGAGTTAGCTATGTGGAAACAGCTGAATGACATTTTTATTTTCTTCAAAGGATTGGGGGGGGGCATGCTTATTAAAGCACATTAAACATTCATCTTTTATTGGCAATTCCTAATTACATACGTCAAATAAAAATGTAACTGAAAGACTTTTCTTATTCACTTTCAGAAAACAAAGCAATTCTCAAGGTGGGTGGAATTTTTTTACGTCCTGATTTTTAAAAACTGTATGAAATGTTTTCCTGTTTTTTTAGAAAACTTTTATGTAAAATTAATTATTTTTTTGGAAAATTTTATGTAAAAAATTCCCATTTTTTAGGAAAATTTTATGTAAGAAATTCTTTTTTTTCTAAAAATTTATAAGCTGGTTAACCTTACATAACAACCTGGTGCAGCAGACAGCATAAAAGTTTTGTACAACCATCTTCGAACAGCAGATACTATGTTTCTTAAACATTTAAAAAAGATGTCACACATTTTAACTATACAACAAATATTTCTCTATAATTACTGCATTTATCATCGCAAGTTTCACCACCAAGGGAACAACAAAACTCTATATATGAACAGGTTTCACAATACAGACAATGTTTGCTCTAAACGATGTTTTTCGTTACAAATAGACTTAAAATACACAACGAAAGGCCCACAATACAGAATCACCCCACGTATCCTATATCGCACAACCACTACAGATGTGCAGGCTTTGAAGTGTACACAAAATTATTCTGGTGATCTGTAGAGAAGAGGAAAGCATCCTCTTCTTTACAACTGATGGTAATTCTAAGCTAAGTCTATTAATCACAAAGGTTCTTCGATAATAATGACAATCTTTCCATTGTGAAAACTCATGTATTCCATTTGTGAAAACTCTTTATATGTCCATATAATATTTCGCAAATGTTTGAAGATAATTCATCTCCTTACATTCACTTTTTAAAACTAAAATTCAAAGGAATTCTTCAGTGAGGTGCAAAAAAAAAAAAAAAAAAAAAAAGTGGGAAGGGCACTACCATTTTCATTACATGCCACCACACCCATGTAGTAAATGGTATCGTCCGCAAACGACTATATATCGAGACATTTCTCCGCAAGCTCAAGTACACGGGCAGGTCAGGACGTACGCAGATGATACAGCTGTTGTCATCAGGTCCCTGAACAAAAGCAGAGCAGTGAAGCTCCTCCATGACTTTCTCTCTCAGCTGGAAACCTACTACACTGACTGGCGGATCAAGATCAATTCGTCCAAGAGCAGTGAGCTGTTGTTTTATCTCTCTCTCCAAGGAGCATCGAAACTTGTTATGTTTCAAGAGAAAATCCCCTGGTCCACCTCCACCAAGTACCTAGGGTACCAACTACACTGTCGACTTTCGAGGGTCGCGAACACCAGCTACCACACGAACAAAGCTAGACAATGCCTTGGGCAGCTAGCTCCACTAATTCACAAGAGAAGCTTCCTTACAACACGGCACAAAGTACTTCTGTACAAGACGGTCGTTAGGCCAGTGCTTACCTACGCCTCCCCCATCTGGATAGGTATTAGCAGGAACCAGCATGAGAGAATCGAGAGGATGCAGAGCAGAGCACTCGGTATGGTTACTGGGGCTCCTCCATGGACCCAACTTCGGAACAGACTGGGAATTGAGAAGGTACAGGAGTTTTCCACCAGACTCGTCAAGAAGTTCTTCAAGAAAGCGGAAGTCCACCCTAATGGACTTGTTAGGGGTGCGGTTGATTACGATCCCAGCGAATTCCTTAAGTATCCCAGAACTAAGGCGACGATCGTTGATCCCCTTTGACAGAGAGAGTATGCGAACAGTGGTGGGTGTTAGACAGACCCCTACCCCCCCCTTCTTTTTCAAGGTTGGCAACAAGATGGTGAGAATTTGATTGCTGCTCTAGCATTCGGATCTGGTTTCGGCGAGTTTCAGCCCCTTTCCCCCGGGGACGTCAGCGGCTGGGTGGTGTGATTCTCTGTGATGGTTGTCTGGTGCTTGGTTCCGCCTCCCTTTCCCGCCTTGGACGGGTGTCACAGTTTGAAAGATATGTCCTCTCCTTTCACTAATTTTTCTGTTTATCTTTCCCATTGAGTTCACTTACTCAGATCTCCTAGCTTCCTATTTCTAAGAGTAGTTTTAGATCTGGAGTCAGACACTCCCTTCCTAAAACTTCTTCAAATAGCGTAGCAAGCTCAAGTAGTAGCATTCGCAATTCAGATGGAACCTTATCAGGATTTAAGCAATTTCGAATGCGGTATGACAGTCGGTGCCCGGGAGATGAGTCGCTCCATATCGGTAATTGCCATGAAATTTGGATTTACACGATCAACAATTTTCAAGGGTGTACCTGGACAACACAAACTCAGGAAGGAAATCCAGAGTGCGAGACCGGTGTGGCCGTAGAAAAGCCCTGGACGATCGAGGACAGCGGCGTCTGGTACGCATCGTAACAACCACCCGACGTGCAACATTGCCACAAATCACAGCGCAATTTAATGCTGGGGCCAGTAGTAGCATCAGCGTTCGGACAATGCAACGTTCCCTGTGTTGTATGGGTTTTTGGAGCCGACGGCCATCGCTGACCCGACGACACAAGGCTGTGGTGTGCCTCGTCTGGGCTCGGGAACACCGCCACTGGATGCCAGATGACTAGAAACATGTCCGTATGACTTTCCTGTCAGGCACTCTAGCGAAAATCTCTTAGCTTCCTACTTCTAAGGGTTGTTTAAGACTTGGGGTAAGACACTCCCTAAATTCCTCTACATATGATCTGATCTGATCTGGTCCGATGAGGGATGGTACCAACTGTTTCGAGCAGATGGCCGACTCCGGGTATGGTGACAACCCGATGAAGTAATGGATCCCGCTTACAAGAGACATGCAGGCCGGCGGTGGCTTTGCAATACTTTGAGGTGTTTTCAGCTGGCCCGCATTTGGACCCCTCATACGTCTGCAGACCGCTCTGACCGGTGGAAACTACGTAACCATCCTTAGATATCCATTACTCCCCGTTCATATCATGCAACCACTCCGACCTCTTTCAACACCACACACGCCCACAGTCGCACTGATTATAGCTGGAGGAAAATTCCACGGAGTTTGGCTTCCTGCCTTGGTCCTTTCGTTAGCCCGATTTAAACGCCATCGAACACATTTTAGATACTGTTCAACGTGCCTTCAATGCCTGGAAACCTGCACCGGCGAATATTACGGAATTGTGGGATGCTCTTCAGGAAGTGCGTAGTCACCACAGTACTACAGGCCGCACGTGGAGTTCATGCCCTTTTGCGCTGCTGCCGTTATCCGATCGCGAGGAGGACCAATGCGGTATTGAATAGGTATCCCAGATTATTTGGGTCTTCAGTGTATTTTCTGCTTATTCTTTTGAATAGGCGCAATGAAGATGACTTATCTCCAAAAACTTGCAAAATATTAAACATTTTCTGGTAAAAACCCCATAAGGAATCGACATTTAAAGTGAGTTTTATGATGATCCTATCACTTTGCAAGTTTTAACTTCAACATGAAAATCCTTAAAGCTTAATAGCATGCAACCGAAGTAAGTTATTACAGTTGTGCAATTAAAAACATGTCTTTTGTAAACTTCAGTTTGTAGTCATCATAAACACCTTGGAACAAAATAACATCCTCCGAAAATGCTTTAAATATCTGCAATCATACACAGAAAAAAATCCATCACATAAATGGATGTGTAATGGATTAATAAAGGCAAGTGGTGTAAAAAGCTACTGAGCTTAGGCAAGCATAATGAGCAGAAAGCAGAGCTTTCCGAATTTGAATAAATTTTCCTTAAAAGTCTTTAAAGCAAAAACTCATCTATAATTCACCTTCTAACTTTGTGTTTAGTTTCATGATGTTGTAACAGCGGGAAATGCAATTAAATACTAATGCACAATCGAAGCAGCCAGATGAGAGGATTTCAGCCAGGATCTAAAATGAGTCATCATTGAAACATGATTGCTGTGCATTATGAAAACAATGAGATTATGAAGACAAGTATATTGCGCTTGGCACTTATAAAACATCGAAAATGACTGGACTAGAAAAAAAATTGTGACAAGAACAATACGTTTGATATGTTTCTCTGTCAAAAACTTTTGTTCAGATTTTGAAATAACAGGGAACGCGCAGAGGCACACGTCAGCCTTGATCACACAACCTGAACCAACTATTTTATTTACCGTTTGAAAATAAAATGAATGCTATATATGAAAAATAAATCGTATGCTTGAATCCTAACTTGACTTTATTATGTAGATACATTGCACAACAAATGTGGATATTTAGTTACCTTCTAAAATAAACACTGACAATGATGAAAGTGGATTTTTCTGGAACACACGTGATACTACAAAAATTAAAGAAGAAATATTCCTCATAAATACATGGAAATTCATTAAATAATTCACAACAATCAGAATCGTGTACTGAATTTCCTGGTCACTATGTAACATCTCAGAAAAATTTGAAAATTAAATCACCCTGGAGCGGATATTGAAATTTTCTGGGATGTTAATGGTCGCCAGTAAACTACAGCCAATTCATGCAATTCTGATTGCTGTGAATAATCTACAAATTCAGTACACAATTCTGCTTGCTGTCAATAATTTAGTGGACATGCAAGACTACTCCTGCGAAACTCTGTTAGCTGTTACAATTTTAAGAAAATGAAGAATGACAATATGAACTCGCAACTACATTTTCACCAGTATTTCATATGTGTAGAAAATCTCATCACTTGCATGCTAAAGTACAGTTTTTTTGTTGCATTACATAAAAATGCACACTGGCTGTCTTTGCCCTTCAATGATGCTAAAACAGTGTTTGGATTAATTCATTTGATTCTAGTTGAAGAAATTTTCATTTAATCTTCCGGCTATTCTTCCGCAAAAGGATGCATGGGCTCATCTAAGACAGCGAAATGCTAGCACAGTTACGCGAGCATGAACAGGAAGCATCAAGCTACTGTTTTCGATATGGCAATGGATCTGTTGTTTACATTCGAACGCAAACATCATGGGAAGTGGAAAAAATATTTGCATTCTGTTCTTACTTTCTTTATTTCATCATGATGACTGACTTTGCTTTCATCAAAGAAAATATTTCATGGATTACATGCAAAACAATAACTGAGATACTGAAAAAAAAGCTAAAAAAAAAAAAAGGATTAACTTACCACTATATACGTTCGGATACTGATAAAAAAATTATTTTCGTATTTACAAGTAGTATTTTAACTCGTATTGCAAATATATAGAAAAAGACAATTTTAAAACAAAGACATCAACATAACCATTCGGGATTTCTTATTATTTAAAGCATTTCTTTGGAGACGTCTGTACTAATTGACACTACATTCCCTTCAGAATATGAATTCTATCAATCGGTCACCTAGATTGTCTTTATGTACACCTTGTTTCATTATGCAACTTTTTAAATGTCACCAAAAAACATGCTGTTTGCGTTCGAATGTAAACAACAACAGATCCGTTGCCACATCAAAAACAGTAGCTTGATGCTTCCAGTACATGTTCGCGGAGCTGTGTTAGCGTTCCGCTGTCTTAGCTGTGAGAAATGAGCCGTGCGCCCGTCTGTTCAAGAATAGCCAATCTATCTTCCCTCTGCGTCGCTTTGTTTTTTTTTTCAGACGTTTCTGGCCTCTTGATTTTAGTCAACGCCTGTTCTCAATGTATAGAAGGATTTTCAAAAGTTTTGTTTACGCCAGAAGAATTTAAATATTCTTGCCAGGTTCCTCATGGCAACAGTATGAGGAACCTGGCAAGAATATTTAAATTCTTCTGGCGTAAACAAAACTTTGAAAATCCTTCTATACATTGAGAACAGGCGTTGACTAAAATCAAGAGGCCAGAAGCATCTGTAAAAAAAAAAAAAAAAAAAGGAACTATGAGGGAAGGAAGATTAAATGAAAATTTCTTCAACTGGAACTAGAACCAAATAAATATATCTGGGTAAAGTCTTGAGTAAGTGATTTAATACCTGGATTAATTTAACTTATATGTAACAGAAACACCTTTTATCCAATTACCAATAAAACTAAAAATACCTAATATCCTCCATTTTACTGGAGGATGAGAAGAAAAAGAACAACAACAAAAAATATTTCAATAAGACAGTGTTATCAGGAAAAGCAAGGGCATAAAAAACTAAAAGAGGTGACAAAAATTAAGTGATTTTAGAAATTAATTCAGAATTAATGATGGTACCTTATATACTAATATATGCTCCTGCTCAGGTAGATGTTCAAGAAATATACCTCGCTGAAATTAGGCCACAAGTGACCTAGTGGTTAGAGCAACCACCTTCCAACCAGATGGCCACTGGATCAATCCCAGGCAGGCTGAGTTGTTTTGAACCACTGAATGCTTGTTGTGCATCAGATGGGCACATTAAGTCATGGGCTCCTGGGTATTGACCCCCTGTCACATATAAGGTCACCTGTTCCTTCGTCCTGTCCTTGTTCTCTTTCCCTGGAAGTGCTCAATGTGACTTCATAACTCCTATGTGGACTCGCACTTCCAATCTGGCTCTCCAACTTCTCCACCCTGTCTACCCTCCATTGTATCTGAGCATCTAGACTCAATCTAATGTGACTTCATTTCTGGCATGCAGCACATAAGTCGTCCCTAAGTAGTTGTGCCTAAAGTAGTAATGTGGCTTATTATATTCCAAAATTTGCATGACCCATCATTAGGACACAAAAAAGTAACTCAGCCTATCATTTGCAGGAACTGGCTTTGGAAAAAAGAATGAACTAGAATAACAAGACAATTCAAAAACATGGAACTTGATTTTGCCCAAAGTTTGCATCCTACCCAGGTGACTACTGGGTGAAAAGCTCTGGGAATGCCAACTGAACGAAAAAGGAAAGAAAAAAATTCCAGAACAGAGGTATTTAAGAACCCAGGTTTGACTAAAATATTGATACGACGTGCCATATGGTTAGGTACAATGCTTAATGTTCTCTAATATTCAGGAGCTGGTAAGTTGCAGCATAAACGGATACTAGCAAATCTGAAATACAGAAGTATGGTAACCAGAGCCAAAATAAAACAGAGAGCAAGAATTAAACACACAACTACTTTTAATTGGTGGAACCTTTCGGCCAGGAGACGTTTCCCTATTGCTTTACAATCGGGAGATTGTCTCCCCTTCTTTTTAATAAGTCGGAGCCTGCCCTTAGAGTTTGCGAAATAGTACTTCACTGCCAGGCATACCTGAGCTCATAAAAGTTTAGAATCTGCACGCATTTAGTTCGCTCGGCAAAGTTTGCAGTCTCTCACTGGCACACTTTCTCAAGGTTTCTTGTTCAGGATAAGGCTAACACAAAAGCATAAGGAAAAAGTACTTACAATTAAGTGATGACTTGGTGAAATTCAGTGAATGCACTTATTATTTCTTATGGGACGGCGTGAGGCGGTCCCCCCTGTTTCCTTGGCAAGGTGACACACAAAGGACTCGTAGACACACTGGGACACAGGTATGGTCCAGCGTTGGCTCAGGTAGGGGAGTTTCTCCTGTGCCGTTCGCTTTCGCTCTCTCTATCTTTAGTTCTCCACTGTTGATGAGCTTGAAGAGGTATCACTGGGGTCAGCGTGGTCAATGACCCAGCGTAACTAGGAGATCCGGCAACTCACTGACAATCCTCTGGACTCTCTTATGGCATCAAACGCTGTTCGGCCAACTTCTAGGTTTGGTTTTTCTCTGCTTCAGCTCTGCGATGCTTCATCTTGCCAGCTATTGGACTTAACTCTGCCAACAGCAGCTTGTATTTCTCTCATAAAATTTGCGTGTTGGACCTTTTCCCTCGCGTAGACTGACAATAGCTACCCAGGAATTCGGCTCCAGGATTATTCCTCTTTTTTATCAGCTATGTACCCCGCTAGACTGACCTTGGCTAGTCAGAGAATTACACTCCCTTCTGTGGGTAAAAAGGTCCCCCCAGTTCCGTCTTATATCCACAGGACGAGGAGTTCAACTAACTGTTTTTCTCTTCCGTCCTTTTACTCCCTAATCTACTGCCAGGCACCTGCGTTTTTGTAAACCTCTGGAGATTGCTCTTTTTTTTTTTTTTTTTTTTTTTTTGGTACAGGACACTTACTCGTATCGCTTGGCCTGCTCAGTGGCTGCCTGAATACAATAATCATAATTTGAGCAAATTATGATTATTGCAGTCAGGGGCAGCCACTTCAAGTGGGCATTTATGTCAGGACGCTTAACAGCTTCCTGACATTAATGCCCCACTTAAAGCATTATTTATGAGGGCCCAGGTGCTGCTCTCTTGCCAAGGCTGGTGGTCCACCTTTGTTTTGGGGTGGGCTCTTCATACAACCATCATCTACCGTTTGTTATCAACTCAGCTAAAGTGCATTACCAAACCTACCCAATTAAGTGTACTAATTTCACCATTTAATTTTGTAATAGGCCAAATATTTAATTAAAACATTAACATAATTTAGTCAAACCTTTTGACTCATCCCCCGCTAATTAATTATTCCAGACCCCAAATTTTGTATCAATATATTAGATGTGAGGTTGCTTGGTACCATACTAACAAGGAATAGATCACATCACAGCTCTATGCTGTCTAAAGACAACTTGATCTTTAAAATATAAATATAAAAGTAATGCTGGATGACTTCACAGTGTATCCCAAAATTTGAACATTTCTAAAACAAAACAATAACAACAACAACAAAAAAAAGGGTAGGCTTTCAAACAACAGTAAAGTTTTACCTACAGAAATGTTCAGAAAATAAGCACACATTTAATAAGAGAGTATGTGGCTCTTGTATATGTAATACGGTCCAAGATTGTTTCACATTTCTTGAACTGAGCTACCAGATAAGGACAACACACTCCTTTATTACAAAATTTGTGCTAGTTGTTGCATCTCATATTGTAATCCAGCAACTAGTACACTGTAGGGTAATCCATAGATTAAAATTTCCTTTTCACAACTCTTTGAGGTAAAAGGCAATCTCCCACACTTGACACAAGCAACAAGAAAATTAATGCAAATGATTTGCTACAACCTAAAGAGGCATGAACAACAAATAATGCAAGGATTACAAAATAAATAAAAATACTTTCACTACAACAAAAGTTTTAGTAGTCTAGGTGAAATGCTCATAAGGTCTTCCAATAAAAAAATTGAAGTGGTTTGATATGCTAAAAAACAGCTGTAAGTGTTTTGTTATGTTAGTAAAAAAGTCTGTGGCTTTGATATGATAAAAAAGAACATATTGCCATCCATATGAAATACAAAACACACAACTTCAAAACATAATACTAAAAAGTTTGCATGTTTGACATTATAATAACATGTTCAAGAAGTGTTTATATCATGTCCAAAGATTTTATGCTTTTGCTTGAAAACTAAAAAACAAAGCAGTTGAAAATATTTCAAATATGGATGATGAGGATTAAGAACAATCACCATGGTACTTTTACACTTGCACACCAACTGTATATGTAGACATATGATTAAGTACTGGCACAGATCACTTGAAAAAATGCTGATATGTAACAAACAAAATTTAATGCTAGCTATATAAAAAATAACCAATAACAATGTATATTTCAGTTTCACAAGGATAAAGAAGCAGGTGCGAAAGTTTTGTTACAGGTAGAACACACTGGAGATAATTTTCAACTATAATACTTTCTTAATGTAAAACATAAATGAAAAATCAACAAAATTTCCTAAATTATTCACACAATAAATACAGATTTCCATAATAGCAGTATCCTCTCACAAAATGGATTTTTCATAATATAAATAATATATATTTTTAAATTATATAATGACTGAAGTCAAACTTCACAAGAACACATTTTAAAGTGCTATCACAATCCATTTTCCTACCATGCTCCACTTCCGAATCAACATCATTTGAATGTTTAACATTCTTCACGAAAAAAAAATTAACTGAAACATGAGAACATTCCAACAGACAAAGGGGTTAATGCAATTCCAACAAAATATATCTCTCTCCTTTTTCTATGACTTGTATCAAACCATTTGACATATAATACAATGCTTAAATATAGCACAACTGTCACATAATATATATGATTATATAACTTTTGTACATAAAACAGGAATACTGAAAAAATGTTCATGACATTTAAAATACTTCACTGCAATATTCTGTTTTATACGTATTTGGCTGCATATTGCAACTGCCACAGTTTAAATTATGTGAAACAAAATATCACCGATTAAATTTGACTAAATAAATAAAGATACACAAGATGTAACCATTACCACAGAGCTGGAAAATGCAATTTTAAGTTGGTAGCACTGCATATTATGCTACAAGTCAAATGTCAACATAAATATATTTCTCAGTTCACATAAAATAATCAACCCAGTTTGATGCAACAATGAAATATAATAGCATTCAATGACTTATTCCATATATAAAATTTATACATAATAGATTCCAGTTAATTAAGACACATTAGTGTTAGAACACTTTGGCCCAATTAAGCGGCTACCCCAATTATGTGAAGCTTCATCCTAAAAAGCTCATTTAGGATGTTGAAGAACTGTCCCTCAATAAATGGCCGCATTGATTAACTGATGGCATACTTAATAAGAATCTACTGCAAATTAAAATATGGTAAAGCTTTTCTAAAAAATTTTGTCACATTTCCCTAATCTCTTATGAAAGAAAATATTTTGGGATCTTAGTAGTAGTTGAGTAATCAAATATCACCCAGTTATATACTATGCCTTACTCTTGTGTCAACACCACTGTATACAATTGCTATGATTTGATCTATGTTCGTACAATCACCATGTGTGATAAGATTTTCTAGAAACTGTTCAGATAAAAGGCAAAACATTGCTAATTACTACACTGTTTAGTTATCATTATTATTGTCTTGGAATGTGTTGTTTCTACAACCTCCTTTAGGAAGCTCAGTGAGAAATTCTTCTTTAAATTTGAATGAGAATTTATGTTCATCACATTTTTTAGAACTGAATTACCACTATATATCCCAGAACAAAATATTTGGGATCCTAGCAGTAATGAGGGAAGGGGAAGACATGTCAATAACATGCAGAGAATAACTGTGCCACAAACTGTATGATTGCACATTCATGGATATTAAGTATGTCATCAGTTATGCGAGGTTTGATTAAAACATATCCAGCCTCATCCTTCCCCCTCCTAAACTAGACAGAGTACAGCAAGGAAACTCATGCAAACCTTGGACTTTAGTGTTCAATTGTGAATTTTTTGCACACTGTGGGCTGGCTCATTTGGTGCCTGGTAGTGAAGATTTGGCACTGTGAACTAGAGATGAGCCCGGATTTTAGGAGCCTGGGCCTGGCCCGCTTTCTTTTTATTACATGTGTTTGATGAGCCCGGGCCCGGATTCTTGGAAAATTTTGCTTATCAAGGCCTGCATTTATGCATTATGCACTGGCCAAAGATATGGCCCAAGCAAGGATTAGTTTAAAAAGTTTAGTTCAGTTAATCCACTTCACAATATTAATATGTTTTTAGAAATACTATGCATAAAGCCAAATGTTCTAAAATGTGGATTTGAAAATAAAAAAATAATCAACGTGCGCTTCAACCGTATCAGGGGAATCAGTAATTTTGGTAAAGGCTGAAGAAAAGAAAATCGTTTAGAAACAAAAAATTCCATTCGTTATTTCTTTTTGATTTCTAAATTTACTTTTATTTTGAATAAATTGCATTGTAAAACGTACAATGCTGTTCAGACAGTTGCAAGGGTTTAAAATTTGGACTCTAGAAAACTCCTAATCTTTGCAATATAATTTACATATATGCTAATTGGTAAAGGTAGTTTAGAGTGATGTAGTAGAATATAAAAAAAGCATGTAGGGAAATTTCCAAAATAAAAAGAATAAAAAGAATGTAAAAGCATTCCAGACCAAATTATTCTGCATTTTGTAACATTAACAAAGCTTTGCGCTTAATAGTATAATAATCACAATATTATCATATGTGTGTGCAGTTTCCAAATCAAGTTCATCATGTGGAGAGGGAGGGAGAGAGAGAGAGAGTATAATAATCATATGTGTGTGCAGTTTCCAAATCAAGTTCATCATGTGGAGAGAGAGAGAGACAGAGACAGAGAGAGAGAGAGAGAGAGAGAGAGAGAGAGAGAGAGAATTGCATCTAATGCTTCAACTTCATCTTCTTTTCTCTAAAACTCGACCTTCAACTTCATCTTCTTTTCTCTAAAACTCGACCTACTGAACTAAAAACCAACGTCACCTCAAAAATCGCGGGAGTGATGACAATTTAAAAAATAAATAACAATACTTCTAACTGCGCTATTTTGGAAATTAACACATCATTTTAAGGATATGATTCTTGATTTTTAATAAAATACAAAAAAGGGAATGTAATTTTTTTCCAGTTTTTCGATATCAGACCTTAAACTAATCCTTGCTTGGGCCATAGCTTTAGAAAATGCATAATGCAAGTCTTGCTAAGCAAAATTTGTCTTGCAATGGCAGCTAGCTTAGGAAATTGAAAATCCTTCCACCATGGTAACAAATCCACAATGAAATTCAACACGTGTAATTCAACCGGGCTCGGAATTACACGTGTTGAATTCATTACAGTAATGAAATTCAAGACGTGTAATTCAGAGACCAGGCGGTTTTTTGGTAGTTAATGAATTCCGAGCCCGTACGAGCCCGGGCCCGAGCTCATGTCTACTGTGAACTGTGAGCCTGTTGCATTCTTGTCGTGTGCCATTATGTAGTCATCGTAGTGAGTTGAGCAGAAAATCTGCATCTAATTTTGCTACAAACTCAATCAAACTTCAGCTGAAACAATTCAAATGATTAACCCCATTGTCCCAGTGGAAGAGTGCGGGGTTTCCAAGGCTAAAAAAGGTCACAAATACTGCAGCAAAGTCATGCTGATGGTATTTTTTGACCGTCAAGGCATGTTTCATTATGAATACACTCCAGAAGTACAAACTGTAAACAAGGAGTACTACCAGGCAGTTCTCTGTCACCTGTGAGATGCAGTGCAGTGTAAGAGACCTGCACTGTGGCAGCAAGGTGACCAGCAGCCGCACCATGACCATGCCCATTCGTCTCATCGCCTTTTTGGCCAAACACGGGGTCCTACAAGTGAGGTAAGCCCCATACTCTCCAGACATGGATCCTTGCAACTAGTGCAGTGCTAATTAAAAAAGTATATGAATGCACAGTGCCTTTACATCTTCAATACCTTTCCTCTCTTTACCCTCCATTCCACTTCTCCCCTTTTTACTTTCTTTAGTATAAGAAAGTACAGTGATCCGTTGAAATCAGGCTTCTGGATTTACACATTCAAGGAACAAGATTCCACCATTTTGGTAAGAAAACACTGAAATGTTGGGACCCAAATGGGGGCCGGGTTGCAAAAACTAAAATCAGTCCCACATTATCAAGTAAGTAGACATTGGAAGCGGAAACTAATTTAGACTGCAATGGCGAAAGCCATTTATCACTGGGAGTCTTAATTCTCAAGATATTTGGATAATAGGGGCAGTTTGAGTACAGTACAAAACAAATTTAAGAAAAAATTATCTAGTAAGATGTTGTTTTAAGCAACATTTTATGGAGATAGCAAAGGTGAAAATCTTACATTGCACTGAGTTTTAGTTCTGAAAATATTTTGAGAAATGATAAAATAGCTTAGTCATGCAACTATGCATTGGGGGATGTTGGCTGTCTTTAAAATTAGTCCAGAGTAATTACGGGGCACTCGTAACTGGACTAAATTAACGGAGACTAACAACTAGATTCCTTAATAATGACTAGATTAATTAAATTTCTGATTACAAATATAATTTTCCACTGCAATATACCCACCTTATCATACTTAAAGAGCAGCAGAAAAAGGAGTTTCAAGGGACTGCACAGTGAGAATAGATTTAGAGATGAACTCTACCTTCAAACAAACATGTGATGTTAATTCCACTAACTGGCAGTTTTTCTGTTGCATTTTCAATGAAAGATAATTACAGGACATTAATATTAAAAAAAATTATGCTATATAATTTTTGCTATATAATTATGCATGCTGGATAGAAAAAGTACTGGAATGCATTTCTGGCCCCACTACACCACTGCTTGCAACTTCTGCCTGTTCCCAAAGTTGAAAATGCCTTTGAAGGGGAGAATATCTGAAGACACAGAGGAGATCATGAAGAATGTGGTGGAGCATTTACTTGTGATTCCTAAAAGTGACTTTAAAAAATGTTATGATCTGTGGACAGACTGCTGGAAGAAGCATGTAGTGTCAGAAGGTGCCTACTCTGAAGGTAACTAGGGTAGCAACACAATCAACACAATAGGTTGTGTAGGGTTTTTGTCCTGCACCTAGGTTAGATTGCTATTTGTTCAAACCTTGTAGTGTGATTTTAGAGTAACAATCCTTTTCATGTACACTATACTCAAGAAGTAACCCACCCCTGTAACACACCTGCTGTATCTTCAAATAACCAAACCTTTGCACTTGCATTTTCATAAGCTAATATAAACATCAGAACATTTTCTTAACATATGCAACTGTACATATGATTTATACAATGATAACCCAATTGGGAATTTCATTGTTTAAGTTATGTGGAAGTACACATGTGAAGGTTAGATGAACCAATAAATCCGTCCTATTTTTTTTTCCTGTCGAAAACATGAAATCTTAGTTCTGTGGTAAATTACCATATCATCCATTAAAATTAATAATATAAAAAAAAAAAAGAATGCTACAAAGTGAAACTGTGAGTTGCTGAGACAGCAACTGATATTGCTCACCTATTAACACATAATCATAACAACAAATCATGTCTAGATAAAGCTGGTGTATACGAGATCCCTGCCTGTCCAACTTCGAGCCAAAATAGTAATAATAATGGCTGTATACATTGGTAGCACAAAACAAAATCTAAACAGCAGATTAAATGAACACCTCCATAATTGGAGTAAACATCAAGCAAAAACATCATTAATTCAGTACTGTTTTGACAACCAGATTGGACAAATGTTAAAATTAAGACCAGCCACCACAATCGTAAGCAGATTCTTATATCTGAAGCAGTACTTATTAAAATAACTAAAGCCTATAACTGCAACTGTAATACCCCACATTAACTCTCACATGCATGAAAACATTTAATATATGCACAAAAGAACTCACAAAATAAAATATAAAAATAAATATGCTAATGCACGAAAGGCTCAACAACTACATAAAAACTATCTCGCCAGACCTCCAAAAGATAGGGCCACAAAAACAGACATAACGAGACTCAATGTTGGATGCTGCGTGCGATGACATTTCAGAATCGGAGATAGACCACAACAGCTGCTAAGCCGAAGGAATTCATATGCCACTGAGAATAGCCATGAGTAGATGGTAGAAATGTGTCTGGCAAAAACTGGTTGTGTGATGCTTGTTTGTAAGGTTTGGTTCCACGGAAACTAACATCTTGTATCAATTTTTTACTAGAATCATGTCTTTTACTTCATTAGTTGTTTATTGATTTCACTTATTTATCATTTTAATTCTTCATATTCATTTTGCAACATCACAAATATTTTGTACTATGTGACTCCAGCCTCTGATGGATGCTTGGTTTTAATTAAGGTCTTTTTAACCTTCAGAATTTCTTATCATATACTATCATCATGAAATTTTCACACACTCACTTGCTTGCTTGCTTGAACCAATCCTGCAATGATAATGTGACCAAGCCTAATTACATGTCTTTCATATGTACAGCCATAGTAGGACAAACCTATCAACCGAAGTAGTGGAACGAACATATGATATACAACCGAAGTTATAGAAGGAAATTGTGTAATTGAAATAGTAGAACGAACCTGTAAAACCGGTGTAGTGGAACGAACCTGAATAAACAAAGTAAGATGATTGTCATTGAAATATTATTAATCATGCCACTGAACATCTTAGCATGAAAGAATTCTACATCCCGCCAGTAAACTTTACGTGAGATGCAGAGTATAATGATGGATTTTTTGGTTCATCTAACCTTCACACACACATGCAACTGTATCTAATAATCTTTCAGGACAAAAACAAATCCATTTAGAAAACATCAAAATCACATATGACATGGAATTTTGGGAAAATTTGCTAAATTACAGATCAACAGTCACAAGCTGTATAAGAAATACATAAAATAGCTGATCCATTAAATACAGTGATTCTTTCTTAAATACCATCATTTTAATTACAGTCAAACCTCGGTTAAACAAACTTCAAGGGACCAACAGTTTTGTACGTAAAATCGCGGAATTCGCTATGTCGAGGCAGCCTTTCGAATGAAACATTCAAATTAAGCTAGTGTTCATAATAGAATATGTAAGCAGCTATGTTGTTTCTTTCAGTGAAATTTAAATTATGTATAGTACTTTTAATTGTGAATTTATTATAAAAAATGCTATAATACGTACACATTTACTTTGCATATTAAATACACAATTCGTAGATATTAGACTTCGATATGTAGCATCAAAATTTAAGCGTACTTTAAAATTGCGAGAAAAATATGACAGTTGATTTTTCTCAAGCATTTAGCTTCTTAAATAATGATTTCAGTGTCTTAAACTGCATGAAACAGAACATCAATTAGAACTAATTAACTTGCAAAAACAGAATATGTGTTGATTACCTTTTTACATTGTAGAAAAGAAATGCTGTAGAGAAGATTGTTTATTATTTTCTGCATGTTTAGCTTTATAAATTGCAGCTTCAATTTTATGAAGTGCATGAAAAACATCATTAATATTGAACGTCATCAAGTACTTTTTAGCACATTCTATACTGTTACCAGCATCACTAAAGCAGCTAACTTTCAGTTCTGCTTCATCTTCTTCATCAGAATCTGATGCATTTAGTCCAATCTGTTCATCGAAAACATCATGAAGGGATTGCATTTGGGCTAACTTTTAACGTGAAAATGAGGGTTAACATAGTTTTGTTGTTTAAAAAATAAAATGTTCGCTAAATTGAGGAAATGTGTTCGTTAAATCGGGAAACGACAAGCATTAATTTCAATGTGATTCCGTCGAGAACATAAAAAATGTACGTAAAATCGCGGAATTCGTTAAATCGCAGTCCATTAAATAGGGGTTTGACTGTATCAGAAAAACTAAAGCACCTTTTGATGAATTCTAGGGGCAAATCATGTTCTTTCTTTAAAAATCACTATTTATTTGATAAATAAACATTATGGGATATTTTATCCAGATGTTTTGGAACTTGGGGTTTTCTTGATAAGGCCCCCTTATTTGGGGCCCATTCCTAAAATTTGCTAAAAAACATTAAAAATAAGGACTGCTTATACTTTGGTGCACCTCCCCCTCCCAAGAAAACTTACATAAGTTTTAGTAGTTCTTATTGTGTTGCTTTTCCAGAGGCCAAATCTTTTTTTTTTTTTTTTTTATAATTCCGTAATGCAAAAAAAAAAAAAAAAAAAAAACTTAAAAACTGTCTGCAAGGTAAATGAATGCATAATTGTTAAATCTGCCATAAAATTTATTATATCACAAAATTAACAAATCAGAGTTTTTTTTAATGAGCCAGTTTAAGATTTTGATATTCAAATTAATATTATACAAAGTAATATTCAGTTGCAACAGTCAAAACCTGCCATTACCCTGATAAGAAATGCATAACAAAAAAGAAAAACCTTATTTCATTCAGAATGTACACTTCATCATTCCTTAGATGTGTCGGCTTTTTTAAAAATCATGGCCTAAAGAAATAATAAAAAGGTTGATATCCCTAAAATATTTTTTTCTAATCTTTTTTCAACTCATTCAATCAAACATGTTCTCTCAGACAAACTTTCTGTTCTTGCTACTCCCAGCAGTAACTTTGTTGCAGTAACAGCCCTATCAGATGATGATTTAGGTGACTGTGCTATAGCACTGACCACGCTAACTTCAGATGCAACAGTGATTTGGAATTTCACACTTTTAAAATCATATTTGGCCAGATTGTTTAGCTTAAAAATGCCCTACCACATGTTAGTTTTATCTTTAGTAGATTATTCCCATGATTATGTAAAAGATATTTGGCAATAAAATTTCCCCACAGCACACATACACATATGTAAATATGTACGAGGGGGTGATCAAAAGGTAAGATGAATGGAGCTGCCCTTGCAGCGGAAGCAAAAGAGAGGTGTCTGACACAAGTGATCATTAACTCTCAACCCTTGCATATGTCGCCTGGTCAGAAACC
This sequence comes from Macrothele yani, assembly GCA_039090855.1. Taxonomy (NCBI): domain Eukaryota; kingdom Metazoa; phylum Arthropoda; class Arachnida; order Araneae; family Macrothelidae; genus Macrothele; species Macrothele yani. The sequence goes on from CM076990.1 coordinate 49,296,579, forward strand.
GGGTTTGCAGCAAATGCCAGTAATCTTCCAGAGACAGCAAATAATGTACATGTGCGCTTCTCATTTATTCAAAACTATTGAGATGTCAAAGTTTGAGCAATGTGCAGACATGAAATTCTGTTTTCACCTTGAATATTCGGTGAGTGAAATGCATGAAAAACTAAAAACTGTTTATGGTGAAAGTGCTATGACCCAAAAGACAGTGTTTAAGTGGTTTTCAGGTTTAAAGATGGGGCTTCTTCCATCAAAGATGAATCTTGTCGTGGAAGACCATTAACAGCGGTAACCGACGACATCATAGAAATTCACGCTATGATCAGGGAGAACTGATGCTTCACCATCACGGAAATTGCAGCAGAGACTGGTCTGTTGTTTAGTTCTGTTCAAGCCATTCTCACTGACAAATTGAGCATGAAACATGTCAGTGCCAAGTTCATTCTTTGTCTCCTGAACAACAACCAGAAAAGCAATCGTATCAGAATTTTATCTGAGTTGTTTCAACATGAAACAGCAGATGCAAAGCTTTTACGGACAATTGTAAAGGGTGATAAAACCTGGGTCTATGGTTACGATCCTTAAACAAAGGTACAAAGCTCTCAGGGAAAAACCCCTTCCTCCACCAGACCCAAGAAAGCACATCAATCTCGTTCACACATTAAAGTATTGTTTGTGTCATTTTTCGATATTGAAGGATTGGTGCATTGGGAATTTCCACCATGTGGCTCAACTGTTAATGTTGCACATTATTTGGAAATCCTGAAAATACCTAAGGACTGCAGTCCATTGCAAGAGGCCGGAGTAGAAGACCAGTGGATGGATGCTTCACCATAACAATGCGCCAAGTCACACTGCTCTGCCGATCATCCAATTCTTGGCTGCAAAATCCATTTTGGTGATCCCCTCCCCCTTATTCACTGGACCTAGCACCAAGTGACTTTTGTCTGTTCCAGAAACTTAAGGCAGTTATGAATGGTAAATATTTTGAAACTATGGAAGACATCGAAGGTAATGTAATGAGGGTTTTAAAGGGTCATTCCAAAACAGGACTTTTATGAGTGGTAACAACAATGGCAGAAACACTGGAATAAGTGAGAGTGAGAGAGAGAGAGAGAGAGAGAGAGAGAGAGAGAGAGAGAGAGAGAGAGAGAGAGAGAGAGAGAGTGCGTGTGTGTGCGCCAAGGGGGATTAATTTGTGTAACTCTACTATTAAATCACTGTCTTTCGTAAAAACATTCACCTTAGTTTTGATCACACCTTGTACATTGCTAATTAATGTCATTTTTAAAATAGGGTATATAATAGAATTCTGTGCTTGAAACTCATTTTGTAAATTTACTAAACAGTTTTGCAAATTTAGCTAATAGTTTTAAGAAAAATGAAGTGCAGTTATACAGGTGTGTGTGTGTGTGTGTGTTGGTTGGGGGGAGGTGCATTGATTGATATAATTAAACACTATAAACTTATAAAATTAAAGTAAAAAAAGAACTTCACCTTGCCAATCTAACTGAAATGAAGCTATCTGGGGTGAAAAAATTTCAACAGACAACTTCTGAAATGCCACATAATATGGCATTGGAAATGAAAGGGAGTTTTTTACATCTCTGACTTCCTAAGGCTCATGTAGAAGCCTCTTTAGAAGGAAGAATGATTCTGTCCTCCTTAAGCTTAGGTGGTACGGATTTATTCAAATTGCTCACATCCTCACCAAAATCTCTCTTTCATTGAAAAACTTTCTAATCTCAACTAGAATTATTGGAGCCCTCTTCATAGTTAAAAATGTGTAAAAATAGCATTTTCTAGTTTCAAAGTTGAAAGTAGACAACAAATCTAGCTAAGTTGGAGCTATCTAGCCAAAAAGAAAAAGCTAAAATAAAATTAATTAAAACATTTGCTTACATGATCTGTCAAGTGCCATGCCCCAGAAATGTGTATTTAGAGGGAGGGGCAGGGACGAAGAAATATTAAAAATGCAGGAAAATTTCCTTTCCGTAGTTTAAAACTGAAAGGAATAAGTATATCTACCAAGATAAAGCTATTTGGATGTTAAAAACTTTAAAATGATTTCTAAGTGGAGTGCCATGTTATTAAGGCCTTGAAATTAGAGAAAAAAAGTTAAGAATGTGAGAATATTCACTTGCCAGCTTCAAAGTTGAGAGAAAACAAAATACCTGATCAAGATTAACTTATTTAGGTGCGAATATCAGCAGAAAATTATTCTGTTCTTCAGCTCCTAACAGCCCTGGAAATTGAGGAAGGGGAGAGGGCCCCATTAAAATTTCCCTTCTATCTTCAAAATTGAAAAGAAAAACCCCAGTAAAATCTTAAGTAAAATGAAGTTATTTTCAGGCAAAATAATAATATTATTAATAACAACGAAAAATACATCTATGAGCTAACTGAATTTGCGGAACAACTATGTGTCGCCATTTCTTAACAACATGACTTTGCGATAGTGCCAAAAAACTGTATCAGATTCCCTGATATCCTTATACTTCCTTCACAAAAACATTTTTATTGGACATTGGAATTTGGGGTTACAAATCAAGAAGCAATGCCGAACAGTAAGGTCGGATTCGCATGAGAAAAATTCACGTAATAAATTCGATTATACCTCTTTTAATATCACGAGCATGTTTTGTGTCAAGTTCCATTTCAAAACCAGACAATAACAATACTCCCCTATACAGAGAATGCTGACAATAAAAGCATGCTATTTCACACCTCTCTGACCTGTTTAAGCCAGCAACTGATGCGGGGGGGGGGGGGCGCATTTAAATGCTTTTAGGAAATAAAGATAAATGTGAGACAGTGAAATTCCTGTATATTTATATTTCAATTTACAGCCTTTCTATTAATACTTTTGCATTGATATAATAGATAAGTAACTTCTACATTTACTAAATATATTGCACTTACTGGATTTTGACATTATTCAATTTTTCTTTCTTTTGAGAAGTGTTAGCTTTCTTTATCATTGCAGTTTATTTTTTATTGTACATTGTAGTCCCCTACAATTGAAATGTGATACAAAAAATATTAAATAATAATCTGAAAAAGAAAAAAAAATGATTGGTCAGTGTGAAAAGGACCCCTAAATGTGATAATAACCCAGTGTGTTCGTACCTTTTGCTAAGGAGAAATCATTCCTGACATTTTGATGACAAAATTTTTTTTATAAAACATAATTATTTAAATTTTTGTTTCTTTCACAATAAATTTACATTCGAAGTCATCTGAATAATTTTTATAACTGGTTTCTCCACAATTTAGGACACCAAAATAAAAATGAGGATTATGGTCAACACCAATACTTGGCATTAATTTTAAATCATTCATTCTGGAACATTACCAGTTTTCAGAGTGTTCCAGATACTGGATAAAAGATCCCAGACTGTAGTAGAAAGTAATAACTTCCATGAAAAAATTTCAAAATACTGATTCGCAATAAAATCCAGAATCTATACAAACAAGCAAAAAGCTTAAGAAAGATAGTAAAAAAAAAAAAAGACTAGAAAAAACACTAATTAATTACTGGTGTACAAAATAAACAACAAATTAAATGCAACAAACATCTATGAAGAGTTATAACAACTAAAAAAACACATTTCAGAAGAAAATCTATAAACATTTACATCCCACATGACTTTTGAAATGACAATCCACAAAACAGATTTTAATCTATGTTATTTAAAATTGTATTTTTTTCATCATTACAAAATTAAAATAACTTGTACCTGGATTCTTATAGGCATGGCTCAATATATACATTTTGATAAAAAGTAAATGAATAAATAAATAAAGATTTCCATTACATTTAATAATTAAAAATTAATATTTTACCTGACAAAATAGCCTCACAGTATACTCACTGTACTTTCAAGAAAATAGCATCAAATTTTCCAGAAGAAAAATAAGTAACGCACTATACATGTATCACAGGTTTTGAATTATTACATGATAAAATTTTACAGCATGTAATGAATGACAACCCTGCAAAGCAGGTTCCACATAAAAAAAAAAAACATGTAAAATTTGCAATTAAATTAAATATATGAAATATACATATACAGTATATAAGTTGTTGTTTTTCACATCAGTCCTACCTAAGGAAATATTTTTGAAACCATATTTTCTTTCATCTCATCAAGCCTTCAACTACTGTCTCTGCAACAATTACAGTTAAATACACAAATCCAATCTTTCTGTAGTGAATTACTCTGTAATGATAGTTGGTGATGGAGTTCTTTCAATATGAAGTCCCTTTTATTTTGCCACTATGATATTCTGTATGCCTTACAACCATATGATTTGTAGTTCATTTTATGAACAGTTTCTATTGGGTTGTCGGAAAAGTCATGACGTATTTTGGCACTCGATGGCGGTTGGGAGGTTTTGGAAGTACTAGAGGCATGCACAGCTCTGTAATCGCCATGGCATTCGACAGGTGCCAGTTCTAGCTGCAGTCTAAAAGGAATAGTGAGCGATTTGGTTGATTTGCGGAGATTTGACATCAAGTTGAAGATGGAAGACCAAACTGTGCATTTTCGCCATATTTTACTGTTTTACTTCTGTAAAGGGAAGAACGCGCGTCAAGCTTGTGAAAAGTTGCGTAAAGTGTACGGTGATAATGCTCTACAAGAACGGCAGTGCCAGCGGTGGTTCGCAAAATTCCGTGCCGGTGATTTTGATGTCAACGATGCCCTCGGTCCGGGAGACCCACAGAGGTTGATGACGACCAAAGCAAGGCACTGATCGAGTCAAACCCACGTTACACGACACGAGAGATTGCAGACACATTGCACATCCATCATTCAAGCATTCACGACCACCTGAAGAAACTGGGATATGTAAGCGAGCTCGATGTGTGGGTTCCTTGTGAACTCAAAGAAGCTCAATTGACGGCGCGTATAAACATCTGCGATATGCTCATTAAACGTGAGGAAAGCGATCCTTTTCTGAAGTGACTGATAACTGGTGACGAAAAGTGGATTGTGTACAACAATGTGCTGCGCAAACGGTCTTGGTCCCGACGTGCTGCTTCGCCTCAAACGACATCCAAAAGCAGACATTCATTAGCGGAAGGTTCTGGTCTCAGTGTGGTGGGATTTTAAAGGTATCGTGTTTTTCGAGCTCCTACCATGGAACCAAACAATCAATTTGAATGTGTACTGTTGGCAATTGGACAGTTTGAACGAATCCATCATCCAGAAACGTGCAGAGCTCGTTCATCGCAAAGGTGTTGTGTTCCATCACGGCAACGCGAGACCACACACAAGTTTGATCACCTGCCAAAAATTATTGGAGCTTGGGTGGGATGTGTTGCCACACCCAGCATACTTGCCTGACCTTGCGTCGTCAGACTTCCACTTGTTTCGCTCTCTTCAACAGTCCTTGCGTGGTATAACGTTCAATTCAGATGAGGCTGTAAATCAGCACCTTACCTTGTACAGTTTTTCGCCACGAAAGACTGGTCCTTCTATGAACAAGGCATTCTGCAGCACACTGAAAGATGGCAAAAGGTTATCGAACAAAATGGGCATTATATCATTGATTGATCTTTGTTCTTTCTATCAATAAATGACCTTTGCAAAACATGGCTAAAATACATCATGACTTTTCCGACAACCCAATGCTATATGATCTTCTAATTCACTTATCATATGTTCTTTATTGCTGACTTTATGTTTTACCAGACAAGCTCTTAGAGTTGTTGTTTTTTTATGTGTAAAAGCCCATAGCTCCATTCCATTTTGTAAGCAATTCTTTTTTTATTTTTGTGAAGACATTTTGTTTGTTTAATTGTGAGCAGTTATTTCTTATATTGTTTAAGATCTGCTGCATTCTTATATCAAAGTTTTTACTAATATTTTGGGAGTATTCAAATAAATTACTGTGATAAGTAATTTTTGTAGCAATGTTATTTTTAAATGGTCTTTAATTTTTTGTTCTTTAATTTTCTAATGACTGTATACCTCTGTGATAGGTAGTTTTTCTAGAGTAAGCTTCATTTCTGTTTTTAAGTGTCCTTACACTTTTTTCTTTTCTTTTAAATAAAATCCTAATAACTGTATCTGGACAATTATTTCTTGAGAAAATCTCATTTTTCTCTGTAATTTTTTTCTACTGAGTCAAATTCATTTATTTTTCCTGTAAACAAACTTACTAGATTTGCTTTTATAAAACAAGGCTTGTATCAGTTACAAATTTATAGCACAATTGGCATTCCCAGGGTCATGTATACCAGAGTATCAATTTTACCTTCTTTTATATAAATAAAACTGTTTCATCCCCCTCTCCCACAAAACTCATCTGGTTAAACTTTTAAACTGAATTTTTAGGATTCTTCTAACTGAAAATTTCATACATCCTTTCTCTGACCTATCAATTTTACTGTCAATAATGTGGGGGAAAAAAAAAAGGCAGCCAAGTGTCTTGCATTTTGAGCATAAAATTTGCATTATAAAGAAAAAACAAAATCATTGAGAAAAATATTTCACAATTTTTTTCACATTCCTCACTACCACTAGGTCTGCCAAGTCCTCTGATAAATCTTCAGCAAATATATCTAAATTTATATTAGCATACATGGAAACTATATCCAAACGTCCATAATGAAAAAAACCTCAAATCAACATGCTGTGGGGTTGAATTGAGGTTCTTTTAGTTGCTTGGAAATTTTAACCAGAGTAACACGCAATTTTAATCATTTTTGAATGTGAATTATTCCACATTTTTTGGAAACTCGGTACTATGTCTTTAACTATTGTTTATAATTTTCAGGAAGTTGATTTTCATTGTTGATGTCAACAATTGAAAACAGAATCAATGCTTAAGCAGCAGAAAGTGTTACATGAATGATTCTTTGCATTCAAGAAATAGAAGTCATTCTGCCATCAGATAATATCTAAAAGTCTAAAATGCAAGGTGTGAAATACAACGACACAAAGATTTTGCACAAAAATGTGCAATTTTCCTTTCTTTCTACAATTAAATGAAAAATTCCTGAACATAGTCAATTTTTCTCATACAAGTGTTTCTTCTCGTGATAATTTTAACACTGCAGAAGACTAAGAAATATATAACATGCTGTTTAAGCTTTGGCCGCACTGAAGGTCAACGATGGAATAACTCGTTTTTACTTTTATGAGAATTAGCTGTGCACTAAGGAAGAAAATTGTTTCTGTTAAGTGAAAGATGATTTCATCGGAATTAATTGTGCACTAAGAAAGACAAGTTTTATGTTTAAGCAACTGAAGGCAACACCTGGTGATCCAGTCCTACACATTAGCCATATGTTATAGGTGTTCTAAATGTCCTGGCACAATGACCTGTAAATTTCAACTGTGGTTATTTTGCTTTACCATCTTAATGACTGCATGGCAAACTTCCATTAAAGTTTAGTGATATGAGTTAATTAAAAAGTGGTCCATGACCTCAATTTAAAAAAACATGTTTTCAGTTTTTTCATAAAAGTTTACTATGAACACCCTTGGACAAAATAATGGTAGAAAATAAGCTTCAAACTTATAATATGATAATTATTTAATATACTTTCAGAACTCTGCTAGACTCTTTTTAATGAAATAAAATAAAACTGCAATTAGTCAGATACAATATTTACCACACAGTAGTTAACGTGCAACAGATAATGGGAGGTGGAGATACAAGATTGCATTATTCTTGTCTGCCCCAATGAAACGGATGGTTAATGTAACTGAAAAAAAAAACAAAAAAACTTTATTCTCTTTATGTGCTGGGTTGATTTAATGTGCTTATAGATGTTTCTGGCCACTAAACATAATTCGAGGTCTTCTATTAATTATCACAAGGTCCATAAGAAACCCAGAGTTATAAACAGTCTGTAAGAAAAAATTTTAATAGTTCAAGTGTTTGAATATAATTTATCTTAGTAGAGCCACAAAAATTACCTTTTACAAAATACACAATCCCGAGATGTTTGTGTGCATGGATGGAAGGGAATTTCAAGAAGAACAAGACTTCTTCACAAAGGCCTGCTACCACTGGCAAGAATTGTATAATATATCTCTCTAGTAACTACTTATCATTATTTAACTACAAAATTGAATTATCACAAATTCAAATGAGTAACAAAAATTGAATAATGAATAAGTTAGCATGTGATATGAAACTTTCTGATAAAGAAAAATTAGACGAAGTAATTTAAGTCTGTGCACCAGAAACTTTTATCAATTCACTTTCCAACGTTTCATTTCTTAATTAGTATCAGTAACTGGATTATGATGTTCTATAGTTCAAGGGTGATGTGTGACTGGGAAGAATGAAACAATGAAGGATGAAGTTAATTTCTAGTTTTTTGTGGAATAGCTTTTTTACGGGTCTTATAGAGGTTATTTTTCATCAAAGTTGGTTGTCAAATTTTCGAACTAAAGCCTAGTTCGTCATCAGGACTATGTCACTGGAGTAGTTGCTGCCACTCAATTGGAAGAGTCCATCCGCAATTATCGTTAATTGTGGTACTTCTTCTTCTTGCTATTTCGATCCCTTCTTCTAGTTTCCTCTAGAAGAAGGGATCGAAATAGCAAGAAGAAGAAGTACCACAATTAACAATAATTGCGGATGGACTCTTCCAATTGAGTGGCAGCAACTACTCCAGTGACATAGTCCTGATGACGAACTAGGCTTTAGTTCGAAAATTTGACAACCAACTTTGATGAAAAATAACCTCTATAAGACCCGTAAAAAAGCTATTCCACAATCACTATGAATAGAGGTGCCATAAATGCATTTACAACTAGGGTTAATTTCTAGTTCAAGCCATTGAGATCAAACAACCAAATCAACTGTTTGATCCCTTGTATACAATCCATGGATCAACAAACATTTCAGTTAACAAATATACAGATAATTCACTAGTTGGGATCAATTTTTAAGAACAAAAAACTATTTAAATGGTATTTAAAGGTATGGAACACTGGAGTGTGGTATCAACCAACAAATTATCCCCAGAATAGATTTCAGTGATCAAACAGTCATTATTGTGAAGACTGCATTCTCAAATAATTACAAATCCATCTTGATGAAATGTGAAACTTTGATTACGTATAAAAATTTTGTTTGGACCCATACAAATATGTTTTAAATATGAACTGTACAAACCGAGAAAAAAAATCGAAAATATGCCTTACAGCATCATTAGTGACACACAAACTAAGTAATGTAGATTTTCGATATATTACTATTCCCTGAATATATAAAAACAATGACAACAACAACAGTTTACACAAACTACCACTTTTTGTGGTGTGCAGTAAAACTACAGTTTTTTCCACAAAGAACAGTTTTAAATATAATACCAGACAGATATTATGATTGCAGTAATGATAACTCTCACATCCATCCACATGCTAAAAATTGTCTCTAAATTGCAAATTTCATATAATCCATTTTTAACGTTTTCATATAATTACAGTAGTTCTTGTGCTCACCACAAACTATATATGTTAGTAATAAATACACCACCCAGTATAACCAAATAAATAATATAAATTATATTACATACTTAAATCACTTTGTTTTCACCATTCAAGTATATGAGTGGAAGACGTAGCAGTGGATAACTTGTTTCATATTAATATGCTAGACATTCTGTCATTGATCTGTGTATGGAACACAATCAGTCATCTGAAAATAAAGAACAAAATTAATATATTCACTAAGTTCACAAGCTAGTTGTGCATAGAAAAAAATAATCTGTAATGATTTCAGTGAATATATAAGTGTGATATGAGATTTGGAGAATTTCAAACCCTTAAAATGACACTTAGGTTTAAAAAATGTCCAAATCAGTGGATCACATAATGGATAATGCTATTCGGAAAATGTTATTAGAATTATTATGACCTGACCAAGTCTATAAAAATACATAAAAAATTATTATTGTTCATCTGCACTTTAGTCAGTTACCATTTGCTGCATCGTTTTATTTAATTATATCGTTCAAATGCATAAAATAGGAAATATTAACTCTTTTATCCTTAAGTTAATCAATTTATTTCTTTTTCTGAACACTCAAAAGATAAACAAGTTAGTAAAATCATGCAATGCATTGATTATGATACGCTTTCCAATATACTAGAAATCATTACTCAAGCTATTACTCAAGTCATGAGGAAAATGGCTGTGGAATAAATCTCACCCCTGTGCCCTGACCTTTGATCCATTTGGATGATATTCAACAGAACTGGTTCAGTATATCTCCGAAATAACATGATAAAGTTTTGTCGCAGTCGAAGCAATTTTACATAAGTTATGATGCATAAGCGTTATGGAATAGATCCTGCTCCTGTGTCCTAACCTTTCACCCCATTTCGCCCATTTTCAATAGGATTCGTCCCCAGACAGGTCCCTACAACATACCAACATTTCATCCAAATCGAAACATTTTTACGTAAGTTATGACTCATAGTGGCGATGGAAGTGATTCCGCTCCTATGTTCTGACCTTTGACCCCCATTTCGCCAATTTTCAATAGGGTTTGTCCCCAGGTGTTCTCCTACCACATACTAAAATTTAATCGAAATAGAACCTTTTTTACGTTAGTTATGACGCATAAGAGCAGTGGAATGAATCCCACTCTTATGTCTTGACCTTTGACCCCATTTCGTTCACTTTCAATAGGGTTCCTTCCCAGGTGTTCCCCTACCACACACTAAAATTTCATCGAAATCGAACAATTTTTACGCAAGTTCTCGTGCGGACGAACATGCACACACAACGCGTGACGTAATGAGGCAGAGGGAATCGCGACCATCTGCTAGCAAGGTGTGACGTCATAAAACTTTAATAGGATCCACAAACAACGCGTGACGTAAGGAGATAGATGGCATGATCACGTGCCAACATCTAATGGGGCGACGCCATGACACCACACTACAAACTTGGTAATTCGAGGTGGTTATTTAACCCATTAAACAAATTTTCTTAAAGTCGAGATCAAGCTAAATCGATTTCTAGTACCTGAAAATGGTAGGTTAACGACTTTCATCAAAATCCTTAGAGCCGTTTTCAAAATAAAATTTACATACATGCAAGAATTGCTCCCTTAAGATGAACGTCAAGTAATTTTGCTTCCTGTACTTCGAATGGAAAAATTTCTGTACACATTTTCTTCCCAATTAATGCGTTCCCAAGGATGAAAATTTGAACATCGATTAACATATCTTCATTTTATAACTTGGAATACTTAATATTTTCTAAAACATAACCGTAATTATGCAATCCAACATTTGTTTGTCGACTGACGTCATCAAAGTACAGGTCGTGCCATCCTTTTTCTGGTTTCAACACAACCAAAGGAAAAGTTATTGCTTTTTAATATAATTATGGTTATGTTTTAGAAAATATTAAGTATTCCAAGTTATAATAAAGTTATTTTAATCGATGTTCAAATTTTCATCCTTGGGAACACATTAATTGTGAAGGAAATGTGTACAAAAGTTATTCCATTGGAAGTATAGGAAGCAAAATTACTTGACGTCCATCTTAATAATATGGGATAAGAGCGATGGAATGGATCGCAATCCTATATCCTGACCTTTGACCCCTTTTCGTCCACATTCAATAGGGTTCGTCCCCAGGTGGTCCCCTACCACATACTGAAATTTCATCGAAATCGAACCATTTTTACGCACGTTATGACACATAAGGGCAACGGAATGCATCCCGCTCTTATGTCCTGACCTTTGACCCCACTTCACCCATTTTAAATTTAAATAAGATTCGTCCCCAGGCGGTCCCCTACCACATAGTAAAATTTCATTGAAATCGAACCATATTTACGCAAGTTATGAGGCATAAGGGCAATGGAATGATCCTGCTCCTACGTCATGACCTTTGACCCCATTTGTCCCATTTTCAAAAGGGTTCGTCCCCAGTTGGTCTCCTACCACATACTAAAATTTCATCGAAATCGAACCATTTTTACGCCAGTTATCGTGCGGACGGACAGACGGACAAAGCTGGAGCATATACACTTCTTCAACCTACAGTTGGAAAGCGTAAAAAACGGTTGAAGCATTTGCACTTTTCCTTAGAGCTCATGTTCAAGAATAAAATTCAGTATGCAAACAGCAACTGGATAGAAAAAAGACACCAGATGAGAAGATTTTGTCTGGTACCTTCACCAACATATTTTTTATCATACTTTGATTTAATTACTACTTATTCATGACTTCAAGAACAAAAACAGCAATCCCCCCACACATGTTTAAAAATAACCTTAATTCTTTTCATTTCAAGAGAACCATTTAAAATGACAACAACCTTGTGAATCAGAACTATATTTCAAATGAGGTCTCAGGAATAATACACAACTTTTGTCGACAGAATCAAAATTTGAATGTTCTACAATATTCCAGAACTTATTTGAGCTATCTTTACAAAATCTACAAAAGTACAGAGAACAGCAGCCCATACACATGCAGTACTGTATCTTTTTCCTCACCACAATATACACTTCCGAAACCCAACACAAAACACTCCAAAGTTTAGGGTTCAAGATATAAACATAGTGATAGAGATATAAACATGCTGATATAATTCAAATTTCCACAGAGAACTAGAAAATGCTGATACAAAGGAAAACATGTATAAAGCTTAAAAGTTAGAACTTTCCAAGCCACCTCAGTCATACAGTGGCCTAAATGCTGGCTTCTGGCTTTTCGTCCAAGAAGAGTCTGGTTTCGAATCCTGGTGAGGCATGAATGTTGTGTTTGTCTTATGGCACTGGCTGTCTCTCTTCCCTGGAACCAGTGACCCTAAATTAGGGATAGCGACTACTTATTGGCCATTTGAGTTGCTCAAAGTGGTTGTTAAACACCAAAAAGAAAACAAGAAAAAAAAAACTTTCTGACACAAATGTTCTAAACAACCTATAATTTAAAGTCTTCTTCATGCTCCTACCTGTCCTTTCCAGAAGTAACTTGACTAGCAGATTCATCTTAGGAACAGAAATATCATAAAAATTACAAATACAAATTCATGCAAACAACACGGAAGAATGTCCACCACAGCAAGGTGAAAGATCTTGATAATACTTACTTGAAGCAATAGAAACAAGAAAGATGACACCAAATTTTTGGTTGCAATGAGCATGTCTTTTGAATCCTTTCTCACACAAGAAAAATATTTCAAAGCTGCTTTTTAGAAAATCCAAAAATTTAGCAAGAAAGAAAATACACTAATACCACCTAGGGAAAAACTGTGCATAATATAAAATGCGTGTTGTGAGCAGTGCTCTTCATAAAGAAGAGAACAGGTTAAAAAAAAATTAGATTTCGTAAAACATTCACAAATAGAAATACCTGCCTACTCCCACTAACAGCTGAAAGAATGTCACAAAAATTAACAAATTGTATACAAAAAGTTTCTTGTAGCACAAGACATCTCAAGCAAAAGGAATCATATAAAAAAATTAGATGGGGGAAATGTGATATTACTTTATACCACTCCTAGAAGAAAAGCAGTGGATTGCTTAAAGAAAAACATGGGCATAAATTACTCTTCATAATGAAGAGTATCCACCCAAAAAAGTTTTTTTCTGAGAGATTTTTAGAATCGAATAAGTGACATGCCTAGTGAAAAATTTTGAATAACGACAAAGTAGAAAATATGCAAAATGTATTCCTTATAGCTAGAGCTATACTAAGTAAAAAGAATTTCTCAAATATGTCTTCTGTTGGAAGCAGAAAAAGTGAGAAAAAAAAAGTTTTGACATTTATGCCCCTAGTGGGAAAATTGTGCATCATTTACAGATGATGATATTCTCAATATTTACTGCAGTGAATGGCATACAGTAAACCGGGAATTTTTCAATGACATTTTTAGATGAGGAGATACTATTGCAAACAGAAATACCCACTATCCTAACCTAGTACCAGAACCATGTCCTTAAAAAGAACAAAAACAAGTGTACACGCAAAATGCTTCACAAGATGAATGGTATCAGTGTCAAAAAGATTTTTTAAATCAAACTTTCAGAAGCACAGATACAAGAGTCATAAAAAAAGTCCTGTACACGTTGATCTAAAACGAAAGCAGATGATGCAATCAGGAAAGTGATTGCATCATGTCAAAGTCAGACCCTCAGCAACACAGTGGTGTCAGAACAATGCACTATCATTTGCTGTGTGAACATGGAAGGGTTTGAAAATGGAAGTGTGCAGCTCCTCAGGTCGAGTCATGGCATTAGACCAGTGCACGTACATGAAAATAGGAACTCTGCAGTTTTACTCCGACACAGATCCACACTGCCTTGCAAGAAGTTTGTGGAAAAAGAAATCTTGATCAAAGAACACAATTTCTCGCTGGAAATCACGCTTTCAGGAGGGAAAGCAGCATCAAAGATGATCATCGCTCAGCCCAACCATAAACAGCAACAGACAAAATATCTGTCACCAATTGTTACAACATTTCTCGAAGAGAATCACCTTTTGACATTGGAGGAGATTGCTAATCAGGAAAATTTGTCCACAATGTCTATTCACCGGATTTTGACTGACTCACTGGAAAAAGAAAAACAGCAGAGTGCTGGGTGGCCCATCAACTCACCCCCAAGCAGAAGGCAGCCAGAGTGAGCATCGCACAGGGTCATCTCCACAGGTTCAAAAGACAGGGCAACACTTTCCTGAACAAAACTGTCACAATTGATGAGATGTGGACAAGTGATTTTGAGCCGGAACTGAAGTCACAATCAGCGGAATGGAGGCATCCAAGTTATCCACGTTCCTCAAAGTGTTATCAACAACAATCCAAAATGAAGCAAATGATGACTTTTGCATACTATTCCCAGGGGTGTTGTAGTCTCTGATCCAAGTGCCGGTATGGCAAAATGTCAATGCACAATATTTTCATGGCTTTCTGAGGACAAAGTTGAGGCCGAAAATTTGTCAAAATCGCTTCAACTTGTTGGAAATGGGAGCAATCTTGCTGCATGACAATGCGTGTCATAGTGCAACATCGGCACAAGGATTTTTGTCGAAATATGGCTGGAAAACTTTATTCCACCCACCATACAGCCCTGATCTCAGTCCACCCGACTTTGATCTTTTCCCAAAGTTAAAAAATCAGCTCCATGGCATCCACTAGGAATCGCTGGAGAAACCGTCATTGGACAAGACCCAAGTTATACTACAGCTGAACAAAGATGGTGTACTACAGGGCATCCAGGACCTATCTCACTGCTGGCAACCTGACATTAGCAGCAGAGGGGAGTAAACTGGACATCAATAAAGCAAGTTTTTTTCCATTACTTCACACTTTTCTCAAAAATGGACAGTGTGCAGAACTTTTGTAATGACCCTTGTATTAAGAAAAAGAGATTAACACATTTGGGCCTCCTATTCGAAATCATGAGCTCTTTTGTGCAGGATATGAGCACAAGGTGTTTTCATCATTAATAGTATCTGACTGAAAAGGGATTTTTTCAGTCAGGTTTTTAGATGTGCAGATATTGCTGGAAACAAAAATGTCAATGTATGTCCTCTAATGCCCTAATGGCAAACTTGTGCTTTAAGAAAAAATTGAAATTATATAAAAAATATTCTACATCAGAAACATTGTCCGACAAATTTTTTTTTAAATCAGATGGTTAGAAGCAGAGATATCTTGAAAAATAAGTTACAAATATGTGCCCATGGCAGAAAAACTGTTTATTATTTTAAGCAGAAAATATGCACTTTTGTGCATATTTTAAGGGTATCTAAAGTGAATAGCATCTAGCCACAGTTTTTTAAATCAAGTCTTTAGATGGGCAGATATTGTAAATATATCAGAAACAGAAATATATTCTAATGCTCTCTAGTGGCAAAACAGTTTCTTACAAAATATTACGAATTATATAGAGAGCCTTTCCCACCAGGAATTCTATCTGAAGTAGAAAGTGTTTTTCAAATCATACTTTTAGAAGCAGAGATATTGGAAGAATCGCAATTTTCCTTTATGCCCTGTATTGAAAAAACCATGCATTACTTGAAAATGAAATTGGTCATAAAACTGTCTTTATTAGAAATGGGATCAAAGGGATGAACAATTTCTTTGAATCTGATAGCAATCAAACATGAAGTGGCAAGATACAACTTGCACTTGCATTTTGTTGATAATGTATTTACACATTCCCTACATCCCCTCTACAGAGTTCATAAAGCATGAAAAAACAGTGCAATTTTATTACCACTTTCTTGAAAACTGTGAAAAATACTTCTTACTAGATTGGGGCTTTTGCCCCACCAAGCCACTAGTTATAATTAAATGTGTAGCTCACAAGTTGCATTAACCAAATGAGTGAGGGCATTTCAATTCATATGAAGTCCTTTTTAGGAATGTTTTTTGCAAGCAAAATGACAACCACACCAATGGTGGCCAAACCTTTTCACCTCATGAACTGTTTTCCATCTAGATTCCAATAATCGAAATAGAAAGTGTGTTTTTTTCTCAAATCAGATTTTTAGAGCAGAGATATCTGAAGAATCACAATTTTTCTTTATGCCCTGTATTGGAAAAACAAACCATGCATTACTTGAAGACGAAGTTGGACATAAAATTGTCTTCATTAGAAATGGCATTGAAGGGATGAAATTTTTTTTTTCAATTAGATATTTTGAAGCAATGCTACAGAGTAAAAATGAAATTTAAAATATTAATCTATCTACTTTAATCCCAATTTATTAATCCAGTCTATTTTAATACCAATATATTAATACAATCCATTAGCTCATTAAATTATTCCCAATCTATTAACCCACATCTTAATCTAATCTATTATAATCCCAATCTATTCATTCATCTGTCCAATCTATTAATCCATCAGTTTTAATCTCAATCAACTAATCCATCTAATTAATCCCAATATATTATTCCATCTAATAAATTATATTCCATTAATCCATCTAATTAATCCCAATATATTATTCCATCTAATAAATTATATTCCATTAATTCATCTGTCTTAATCCTAATCCACTAATACATTCAATTAATCCCAATTTATTAAACCACCTAATTAATCCCAATCTGTTAATTCATCTAATTAATCCATTAAACCCATAATTAATCTATCAATCTTTTCAATCAATCCAATCATTAATCCATCTAACTAATCCCAACCTATTAAATTCATCAGTCTTAATTTCAATCTTTTAATATATTAATCCAAACACAACCTGATTTTGAGGCCCCATCTTAAACTAAAATGCATGAAACGAAAAATACATTTATTATTTCTAATTAAAGAAAAAGGCATACATATAAGAAATCACACACTCGTGTAATAGAAAAGCATTTAGTATTAAGTAGTACGTAACCAACACATACATAAATAATTAATACAGACATTTAACGTGGATCAGGAACATCAAACTAAGATCTTCGCTCTTTCCACGTTTTATAAGTGAGTCACGGAAAAATTCTCATTGGCTGCCACCGGGAGTCGAACCCAGGGTCTTCCAGTTACGCGGCGGGTATGCTTCCGCTACACCACAGTGGCCTCGAATTCCTCCAGACTCACACACGCTAACTGCCAAACCAATTTGGCAGGTTGCTTCTTGGAGCCCCACACAATGCTGGGGATTCACCAAAGATGGTAAGCAGCAACTGAAGAAATAATTAGAAGGTGAATGAATAATTAATACAGACATTTAGCATGGACCAGGAACATCAAACGAAGATTTTTGCTCTTTCCACGTTTTATAAGTGAGTCACGGAAATATTCTCATTGGCCGCGGCGCATAACTGGAAGACCCTGGGTTCGACTCCCAGTGGCGGCCAATGAGAATTTTTCCGTGATTCACTTACAAAACGTGGAAAGAGCGAAGATCTTAGTTTGATGTTCCTGGTCCACGTTAAATGTCTGTATTAATTATCCATTCGCCTTTTAATTATTTCTTCAGTTGCTGCTTACCATCTTTGGTGAATCCTCAGCATTGTGCGGGGCTCCAAGAAGCAACCTGCCAAATTGGCTTGGCAGTTAGCATGTGCGAGTCTGGAGGAATTCGAGGCCACTGTGGTGTAGCGGAAACATATCCGGCGCGTAACTGGAAGACCCTGGGTTCGACTCCCGGTGGCGGCCAATGAGAATTTTTCCGTGACTCACTTATAAAACGTGAAAAGAGCGAAGATCTTAGTTTGATGTTGACATACATAAATAACCTCGTTTTATTGTTTCAAACAAAAATTAATGAAATATCTTAGCTATTTGATATCATTTTGCATGTAGAAATCATATTCAAATGGAACTTTTCTTGCTTTTAGTTTAGGAAATTTATCAATAATAGATTCCTAATGTAATGCTTGAACAGCACTGTTTTCTCCAAACATAAGTGACAAACCATTTAAATGCTACTGATTTAATTAATAACTTGTAACCCATTTAAGTACAAGAAAAGGGTAAAATGCTAATGATTTAATTAATAACTTGTAACCCATTTAAGTACAAGAAAAGGGTATTCACAGCTAGTGTTACAAACAGGTACTGTTAAAAGAAGCATTAAAATAGTTATTTCCAAAAAATATATATTTTTTTTAATCAGGATTTGGTGAATGACTGCAAGAGTGAATACTTTCAGTGATACTTTCTTTTCATCTTTGGTTTAGTATTGGTAATTAAATTCAGTTAGGCTTTGATCAAGGTATACTAGTGCTATTATTACTAATGCCTTGCACCAGTATTAATGCGCACTGGATGCTGTATGCAATTCCATTCAAAGTGTGCAAAACTGTTATCCACTAGGAAAATAACATCATACAGCACAACATAATTTGCTTTTATTACTGTCATCATTTTATATTTCTTATCAATTAGCAAAATATTATAAGTAAAGAAAATCTATTCTTCTTTTTGGTATTTTGACTTACTGGTATTTCCTCCCATTGACAGTGAAGCCCCAAGAACACGCTTCTTGTTCCTATGCAAAGACCCCACCACTGGTGGCATACAAGGTTAGTTTCCAAACCGGATGACCAATAGAAAGTCACACAAAGCTTACAATCTATCTAACAATGTGATCAATAATTTAGCATGCAAGCAAAGATTCCTAAGTAATGCGGTGAGATACATAAGGTTATTCCCTAACCAACAGATTAATGAGAAAAAAAGTATCGCTGAAATGCAATGGAATGCCAAAGTAACTTCCTATCTAAATTTATCTGACATGATCACCAACTCTCTCTCTCTCTCTCTCTCTCTCACACACACACACTTATTTAGCACCTTGATTATTGTTAGAGATCATAAGAAACATGCAGAAAATCATTTAAACAATGTACAGTACTTTAAAATGTCTTACAAAATGATGACCACAAATTTATATTTGCACAATATACTTAATATTTCTGCTAACCTCTAAAATAAGATCTTTCTTTCTTTTTCTACCACAAGTTACCAGAGGACTCAACAGCAATTCATCAACATCTTTATTGCCACCTGTAAAGAATAGTTCTCATTAATTTCCATTTCTTTCCACTGCTATAATGTGGTACTATAATTAGTAATGAAAATATTTCTTTCAGAACACACACACACACACACACACACACACACACACACACACACACACACACACACACACACACACACACACACACACACACACACAAAGGGTTTTAACTATTCTTTTAGTTCTCAAGTAATTTTTCCAATACAGTGTTCCAATAAGAAAAAAGAAACATTTAGTAAATAATGTTACTTTTCTCATTACTTCCTGTGGTGCTTTCAACCCATCAGTATTAGCAGTTTTCATCAACAAGAAGACTGAAATTTGGATGGTAACAAAAAGTGTTAATCTTAAGTTAACTGGCAGCTACAGTACAATATAATTAATGATATGAGTATGACCCAAACAAGGCATTAAAAGCAAAGACGTGTAGGTGATTTAGAAAATATTTATCTCAGTATGAGCAATGCCAATATTCAACTTCCTATAAACAATGAAAGTACAGTTAGTCCAATAATTTGGCTACATTTTTATGGAACAAATAAAGTCATGAAATTAATATGATAAATATCATTTAACCTGGCAACTTTTCTATCTTGTATCTCATCCACCTTTTTCCATTTTGTACTCTGCTTTTGTTTTAGACCAGACTTGTCCTGCTAGTCATTCAGAACCAGAACTACAAAATAAAATCACCACAAATATGACTTGCCTGTGTGCTGAATACCTTTTCTGAGATCAAGCTTTATTCAAATTAGCTAGCTGACAAAGCATAATATACTGATTTCATTGTCCCGTTCCGCCAATCTGTCTTGGCTCCACGGGGACTTATTGAGCACCTTGGATGTTATTTTGACATGTTGCGACAATTATCCTGCCTTGAGACGCCGGTTCGGACCCTGGCCACCCCAATGGCCTAGAGACCAGCCCGTGGTGACGTGCTGGCAGGCGACCTAGTATACCTTGTCTGGGTTCCCGCTCTGTCTGGCGGGATAGGTCGTTTCTTACTTTATCGTTGACTGGAAGATTCCTTGCCCTCGAACTTTTTTTGGGGAATAATTTCCCTTTATTTTCTTTTTCAAACACCTACACACATGTATACACTGTCCTCATGCTTAGGACTTACAACATCAAGAGATAGCAAAAATTTATTTACAGAATATTTACATTGGTGGTCTCTTCGTCTGCTTGCCTACAGACTTTCGCCCTCATTCTTCTTCCGAATCGCTTTCGGTGTGCACGTACACCTCCTGCGTTTCGGTCCCCATTTGATTGGGGAAGATCGTATGTTGCTGGAGGGTTAGCCTCTCAACCAAGGCTATTACCCCCTCCTGTTAACGGAGGATTGGATGAGCAGATCCAATCTTCGCGTTCTTTGCACACCTGGGATCAGTGTGTTTCTCCATTCGGCAAATCCACTGCATTCGAGCACGCAGTGTTCTATGCTTGCCGCTCTATTTCCACAGGGACAAGTGCAGTTCCTGATGGCAAATCTGCCCAGGTATTCAGGGCTGATGCCATGGCCACTGAGTACCTGATTCAGGAGCTTGTTTGTTTGTGCACGTTTGGTCGAGACCTTTGGAAACACTCTATGTGTCTTCCGGCCTGTCTCTCCCGCGTCCCATCTGACCTGCCATTCGGTCATGGTCTGTCGTGCTAATGCTGCGCGAATACTCCTTCGCGGCATTCTGCATTGCACGTCAACCGTCTCTTTCAGCGTGGCTGCCCTCGCCAGCTGATCTGCCCTTTCGTTTCCCTGGGTTCCGACATGGCTTCGTACCCAGTGGAAACTGACTGCCCCATCTCCCTCTGCTCTCAAGAGGGATTTGATCCTCTGGACGATGGGGTTTTTTCCCCTGAATCTACTCAGAGCCTGCAGTGCTGCCTCACTGTCCGAGTAGAGTTTTATCCTTTCGTCACTACGCCTGGGGAGTGCCCAGGTGAGTGCCTTTTCGATCGCCAGAAGTTCTGCCTGGAAGACAGAAGCGTTCTGCGATAATTTCACGCATCTTGCAGTGGCTTCGTTCCCATCCGAGAACGCACAGAAGCCTGCCCCCACTTGTCCCTTCCACTTTGAGCCGTCCGTGAACAGCTCGTGCCCAACTCCCGTGGGTTTCTCCTTGTCCCACGGTGGGCAAATCTCCTCGGCCGGGTGGATCTGCCAATCCACACTTTCCAGCTCCATGTTGGAGGCTCGATGTGGGACACCGAGTAGGTAGGCGTCCTCGCCTGACCTAAGGCAGTGCATTGCTGCCTCTCCTTTCCACTACCAGGTCTGCCGGCTCGCACCTCGCCAGCACTTGGAGTGCTAGGGTCGACGTTGTGCGAAAACAACCGGTTATCCCTAGTAGCGCCAACCTTTGGATTTGGTTTATCCCCTTCCTCATTCTGACTGTGGGAGTCCACCATGCTCCGCTTGCATACGTCAGAATTCTTTCAATTCCTCTCTGATAGATGGCCTTCTTGGTTTTGCCCGTTAACCTCATGCCATTCAATCTATTGAGAATCACCGTGCACCTTGTTCTAAGGTGCCTCAGGTGTGGCAGCCCTGATAGACTCCGATCCAGGACCACACCCAAGTACTTCATTTCACGCACCGCCTTGATAGTGCACCCTTGGAATCTGCACTGAGGTGGTGTTTTCATTACTCCACGCTTAGCTATTGCTAGCAGAGTGGTCTTCTCAGGAGCAAAGCAAAGTTTGTTTTCTTTGCTCCAGTTCTCTAGCACATCCAAGGCTCTATGTGCTTCTCTTTCGATCACGTGTCTCCCTGAGGCGGAGACCACGAGAACGAAATCGTCCGCATAGGCTTGAATTTCCACTGCCGGACCCAGGTCTAGATTCAGAGCTGCGTCTGCCACTATATTCCACCAAATGGGTCCGGAGTTGGATCCTTGTGGACACCCTCTGTGGTACGAGCGCGAGGCTTGCCCATTCCCCGCTTCGAACTCGACCCTTCTATCAGACAGGTAGCTGCTGATCAACGAGAACAAGTTCCTTGGACAGCCAAGTTCTTTCAGTCTGGTTAAAACCATTGGCCACCAGACACTGTTGAATGCCCCCCTCACGTCTAGTGAGATGAAGCAGGTGTGGAGCCCCACCGCTTTGTTCCTCTCTGCCCTCTCTCTGAGGCTGCGAATTGCCTGCGTTGCGCAACGCCCCAGAAGGAAACCAAACTGGTTCCTGTTTAGCTTTCCCTGCTCCATGAGAAAGCTAAGCGCTCTGTTCGTTATGAGCTTGTCCAGCACCTTGCTCCACGCTGAGAGGAGGCAGATAGGCCTGTAGGCTGCGGGATCATTTTTGTTCTTTTCGGTCTTGTTGAAAAGAACTAGCACCGCTGTTTTCCACAAGTCTGGGAAGATTCCCCTCCCGAGGCATTCGTTTAGGAGCGCCACAAAATACTCGGGATTTGCATAGTAGATTTCTCTAACTATGCTGAGGTCGAACCCATCCTTGCCTGGTGCTTTGCCAGTGTTAAGACTGGAGAGGGCGTTCTCCACTTCCTCTCTTGTGAAGGGGGGGGGGTCCTCACCAGTGTATAAGAAATCACTCCTCCTTTTCTTATAAAACAGAAGTCTTGACGCTTACTGAATACAGAATGTTCTGTTTCTAATTGGCTAAGAAATGCCAATTTTCATGTACCCTGAATTTCAATTTATGATAAGATTACAATTCAATATACAGGGTGATAAATGTTCATGTTAAGGAATTCACCCAAAAACTTTAGCATTACAGATAAGATACTGCAATAGTTATGCTGCAAAATATCCCTCGCCCTCAGAAAAAATATGGTAGTACAGCCTGGGGCCCATAACTAGGGTACAGCCAGTGTGGTCCCTGCCATCAGGGTTGGCAAGGTAATTTACTCGTTCATATTTTACGTAAATTACATGCAATATACAAGTAATATACTTGGCATAGAAAACCAGCTTTTTCTTTTTTTTTTTACACAGATATAAAAAACTAGTTTTCTTTCATGTATAAATGATATAATATAAAACCACTTTAACTATATTACATTTTAAACTTAAATTTTCTTGTATCCTATGAAATCATTATTTTCTTAAGATTATTCATACAGAATATTCAAGCAAAGCAAACTGAATTTACTTGTACCACTTACTGGTCATCCATGTAACACTCCTCAGAAAACTTGAAAATTTCATCGTCCTGGAGCAGGAATTGAACCCCGCATCTCCCACCCCAACCAGTTAGTGGTACAAACAAATTCAGTTTGCTTTGCTTAAATATTCTGTGTTCCATGTACTATGAAGAACATTTCTTCCTTCATTGATTTACTCATACAGCTCAGCCACCTATTAACAGATTTTTTTTAGAAATTAGATCTGTTCTTTCTTGTATATTAAAAAAAATAGAGAAAACAATCTATCTCTTGCACTAGCATCAATAAAAATCACAATTCAAGATTTTATTAACAGCTTCAAATTCGAGTGTATTTCAGATTTATGTAATTGTAGAAAATAAACAATTTTATGTTCAGTTTGTTCACCAAAGATAATATTTTGAGACCTATAATTCAAAATAGGGTACATTTGCATCTAATAATATTTGTGTTTGACATGTTATCCAGATGTACACTTCAAAATCATAATTTTACCTTTTTAAAACTTTAAATGTTTTTCATATTGACTGTGCTATACTTATACCCTTAAATCTACATAGGAATTTCATAGCGTATATGAAATTCCTATTGTTTCACAGAATTCTAAGGACCACAGTTCTTACATTGGCAGCACAAAAAATAGATTAATAAAAAGATTACATCAACATATAAAGAACTGGAACAAAAAAGAAGAAAAAACTGCACTTATCCAACACTTCATTAAACATAAACAATATCCTGATTTTGAAAATATTAAATTACTAACCACCCACACAAATGAAAAAGAATTAAGGGTTTCTAAAAGCGTTATTATTGAACAAAAAAAGATAAAATATGTAACTTACAAGACCCTACCAACCTAGATACAGCCTGGAAGTCACTTATAAAAAGCAAAAAAATCCATAAAAAAAGCCAAAAAAAAAAAAAAAAAAAGAACATTACAAAAAGTCACACCATTTAATAAAGGACTAAAAATAATACACCTGTTTCTGCAAATAAATAACAATAGCTCAAAAATAGCTACACAAAAAAGAAAAGAAAAAAATTGCACTTATGACTGATATACCTGCCAACTCATCCAATAGATGGCGACACATGAGAAGCAATCACCTAACACATACAAACCGCAAAACTTTCCCTTCGTTTTTTCGACAAGCAACTCCAGCGGCTAAACACACGCGAGGAAACCCTCGTGTAGATGTAGAAGGCCCGACGATGACACACCGACCGTGTCGAAAGCGCTCGCCGTGACGACGAACCCCATGTGAGATGTCTCTTGACCCAACAAGTATAACTCTTTCTACTAAAATATTTTAATTAATGTAAATTTAAAACATTTGATTGTGAGAATGAATGAATATAGAACTGAAAATATATAACCTAATTGTTTTATTTCTAAATTTTTTTTTTTATAACTAACCAAAAACCCGTAACAAAATGACCTCTCGGGCTGGGAGCACATGCCTCACAGAGCAACAACGAGAAAAATACTTTGACAATATCAGGTAAACAATACTTTAGACATTATGTATTTTTAATCAAAAGCATGTTTATAGCATAAACCAACCCTTAAGGTTGCCTCATGAATTGAATATTTCGTAATTAAACTGCTTGTTTTAAATGTAACTGAATTTTTACTTCTAACACTGAAAACATCACTGTCTATTAACACTTTGTCATTATTTTAATTTTCACTGAAGGGAATATTCCTATGCTCTTTAGATGTTTATAATTGCCACTCTCAGTTCTCACACACTCTTAATCACACTAATAATCTTCACTGTTATGATCTTGTAACTTAAGAGTATAATATATTTGAACCAATTTCTTCGAACGTTCGAAGCTGAGCCGGTTTCTTGTAGTATTATTTACAAAAGACTAATTAGAGAAAAGTCTTTCAAGATGGGTTGAAGATCTTGGGATGTTGATTAACTTCAAAGCAACTGCTGACAACTCCTTATGGTGCCAACTGGCGAAGTACCAAAATGTTCATGGTGATTTAACACCCTTCTTCGTAAGCACTCCAAACTTTCCACATTTTCCTCGATACTGCTAAAAACTGGTTATCCCCGAGGGGTCGAGGTTCTCTAAAATGAACTCCTCTACTTGTTCATGATGTTTCTTATTCATTTTATGCCCCTGGTACATAGGATGGAGAACATTGGCTGCAAGGCTGTATGCATTTAGCAATTGGTTTCTCCTTTTTTCTACATGTGGCATGAGGTCCTTACGGTCCTCAGGTAGACGTAAGTCTATCCACAATTCAACTGCATCTGCAGCAGTTGCTTCTTTTTTCTGGCATATATTTATTAGCTGACTTACTGGATTAAGCACTATGATTGCATTGGCAACTTCTTTGAGAAAGGCACTATCATAGAGGAGGGACTTAATTTGAGAAGACAGTTTCTCAGCTTCATCAGTGGCAACAACTTTCCTCATTGCACTTAAGATTGTTAGTCAAGGACAAACAGGCATCCCTCTGAAAGCACCAGTGAGTGTCTGCAGCGAGGCATACTTTAGAGCCACCATTTTCTGTCAGTTTATGTTCTCAATCAGGGTGCTTGAAAGACCTCAAACACCATGTTCACACGAGATACAATGTTTTTTGAGAGAAGATACTTAACTAGAAGATTTCCAGTATGGGCATTGCAGGCAGAATGCCACAGGCCATGAGTTTTAACCTATTTTATCCATGTTACTGGCATTGTCAGAAACTGTACAATAAATATTCACATTGTATCATTCTTTAGCTAGCTTTTTTGATTCACTCACCACATCACAAAGTGCTTCACATGTTTCTGGCGAACCAGACATGTCGAGAGCATCAAGAAAAACACTTTCAACTTTCAGTTTTGTCATTACTTCCGTGCGGATTGTGAAGAATTGCTACAACATTTTTTGTGTTGTTCGATTCATTTTTCCAACAGTCCATGAACAAAATGGAGTCTGTGTCTGCAACACTGAGGGTGATTTTAGTAACTTCATCATACATCTCATCCAGAAGTTTATCAGAAAGGGCTTTCCTTGTTGGTGGTTTATAGGCAGGCAGCACTTTTTGGTAGAACTGTTTAAAATTCACCAGTTCTACCACACTAAATGGGATGTTGCAATCATAGAAAACCTTGGCAATAGCAAGATCTATTTAATGCTTTGTGGAGGCATTCATCCTGTCCAAAAAATTGGTTATCTGTCGTTTAACCACGGAAGATTTAGAACTTACAGTGATGGGTGACTCAAAGTTGAAACTGTCTTCCTCTTCATGAGATGAGGAGGGTACACTCGTCACCACGAACATGGTTAAGCAGGAACTGGAGCTTGCAAGTGAAACTAGAGGATCGTCAATGTCTACAGACATTTCCGAGTCCGATCAATGCAGGGTAGAACTGGAACTCACTGGTGGTGGTGGCAGTAGGAGCGGTTCAGGAGTTTTGGCAGAAGTTCAGGCACAGACCTTCCTGTGAGCTTTCAGATGCTCGCTTGCTGTATTCTAGACAGTTAATCCACATTCATAACACTTGGCACAATTTTTGTGTTCCACTTTAATTAGAATAAATCCAAGTTCCTCGTACACATTATGAAGAGGTCGACTGCCGCGATTCATAGTGGGAAGAGTCTTCGATTAGAATATTGAGCCTCCCTCAATAACTAGTGAGGATGGACAAAAACGGTGTTTAATAAGAATGCTCTCGGCTTTGAACTGAAGCCAACACTAAAAACCTCCCGCATTTAAATAACAGAGAACATGTGTAGTTCACATATTTGTTATAGTTTTACCGCAGAAAGAGATTTTCCTGTGTGAATATGAAGGCTAGGAAAAAAACAACAATATGACGTGATAGTGAGATGTATGTGGTATCCTGGTGGTATGTCATGCGGGCATGGCAGTTGGCACTGTTCCAATATGATCATATAAAAATACTGAAGGGTATGTTGGTTTTTTAAAGGATCTTCGTTTTTTGTCGTATTTGTACATAGCAAGTTAATTAAAAGCACAAAGCCGTGGGGTTTTTTCTTGTTTTTTTACATATTTTACACATTTTTGAATGTATTTTACATTTTCTAAGTATTTTACACGTTTTTTATGCATCAGGTAGAAAACCTTTCTTTACACGTAATTGCACAACCCTGCCTGCCATAGGTGCTAATTAAACAAAGGCACTGTACAGTGTTTTTTCTCCAGAAGTTGACTAAGTTTTTCAGTCACAAAGCCATGGAAAGGTATGTTAATTCTTTTCTTATCTGCTGAATGATGTAGCCCCGGGTTATAATTGTGAGTGAGCATATATTTTATATTCCACAACAATGGGGGGCTGGCTGGTGGAAGGTCAAGCTCTGAGCAGGAGGTCATCTTGTCATCCTGAATTATTGATGGACAGGTAGTGAGTTAAGCATGTGACAGAGATAGAAGCAAGATTTTTTTTATGGGCCCCAGTATGATCTGTGAATAGAAACAGATTTTCACAAAGTTACTGATTAATCTGTTAAATTGAAAGCACCAAAAGTTAGATTAATTTAATTTGTAGATATGTTACAGTTATTTGCTTTTTCTAATGTGTACGGTGAATAATAATATAGTATCTTCATTACAAAATGAATATTTCCCTTATAAATATATTTATAAGAGAAACTATAACTATAAATTGTTGTATGAGTTACTTTTTAAACTTTTCTCATTATTTGACAATAGCATTTTAAATTAATAATTTTTTTCATTAAGGAACAATTCTAATGCATGACCATAAGCTCCCTAAAACCTAGCAACTGCTGTGGTACAGCTATTAAAAATTAGCCACATGCACGAGTCGATCAGTTGTGTGAAACCATGAGAGTACAACATACACAGTTTTACTATATTTCAAAATTAGTCATTATTTCACAAAAAATCACCCCCCCCCCAAATTCCAAATTTAAATTTCAAAACCCTCAAAGTTTTTTTCTATTCTTAGTTTGGGGGATAATGACTGCTGTGAGCAATTAGTTTGATGGGATATAAGTAACAGCTCATCCTCAGTTTGGGGCCAGTGGTTCCTGGGAAGGGAGAGAGCCAGTACCATAAAACAAATGCACACAATATTCATGCTTCACCCAGAATTCGAACCTCGACCCATCCAAGACAAATTATTGGAAGCCAATGTCTTCTACCACTCAGCCATTGAGGCAGCTTCAAAGATGTTAATAACATAAAGCCATTATGTGGGTCCCATAGCAATTTTAATTCAGGAAACAAATTGTTAACAGACAGATATTATGAGTTTTTAAGTCTTTTTATAATTTATTTTAAAATAATTTTAAAAATTTGTACCACTTCATCAGATATTGTGATATTAACCTCTGAAATGTTTAACATTAGTAATTTGGAATTTACTTGGAGAATTAGTCAAAAATAAACGAACTGCTGTAAAAACCCATATTTTTTTCATCCTGATCTTTAAAGTACAGTTATGTTTTGCTATGATCAATGCAACACAAATGCAGTGCAACACATTTTTAAATTCAGCTTCACTACCAGTTGCTCATATAGGTCAGTTTAACTTAATTATATGAGGCATTTTCAACCCCTTGCACTGGAATGAGAAGTTAAACTTGTGACGCATCCTACTTGGAACAAGGAGTTAAACTTGTGATGAGAGAGAAAAATATGTCAAAAAATTATATACTTCATACAGCAACTAAATCCTGTGATTGATTTCTTTTGATATCCAAAACAGCTGCATACTATACACTAAATGGCCAAATTATTATAACCACCAGACCATTTTATGCAAAGCAGCTATCCCACAGATGGCTGAATTGGTATAAAACCGGGAACACTGAAGGCAGGTAGAGACTAAGGAAGTGCATTGCGAAAAAAATAATGGGTAAAAGACGCAGTCTGACGGACTTTGACAAGGAATGATCATGGGTGCTTGAAGCATTGGTGTCAGCATTCACAAAATGGCTGCACTTGTGAACTGTTCGAGGGTAGCTGTTGTTAAAGTTTACAGAGAGTGCACCATCAGTCAAAAATCTAGGTCTGAGTGCAAGGAATGTGGTCATTAATAGCTACTGGATGCCCAAGCTGAATAGAGTGTAGGCAGACTTGTTCAGTCCAACAACACTTTGTCAGATTACAGAATCTGAATCAGGGGCCAAGTCTGACAGCCTCTCAATGAACAGTTCACCACAAATTACATCATATGGGCTACAGAAGCAGACAGCCTGTCTGTAAACCATTGCTATTTGCAGTGAACAAAAAGAAATGCTTCCAGTTCACTCAGAAACACAAGAATTGAACAGTAAATGAGTGGAAAAGGGTAATGTAGTCTAACAAATCACATTTTCAACTACATCATGCAGATGGATGGGTGAGGATATGGAGAAAGTGGACCCTTCTTGCATCGTCACTACTCTTCAAGCTGGAGGAGGCAATGTTATGGTGTGGGGCATGTTTTTGTGAGAGTGTTTGGGCCCCTTTGGTTCATGTGAAGCAACATCTGACTGCCCAATAGTATTATAAATCATTGTCCACCTAGTTATGTTGAACATCTGACTGCCCAATAGTATTATAAATCATTGTCCGCCTAGTTATGTTGCTAAGTCCGCCTAGTTATGTTGATGGTTTATCCCAATGGAGATGAATACTTCCAGCAGGACAACGCTCAATGTTATAGTGCTCAAACTGTATGCAAATGGTTTGAAGAGCATCACAGTCTTTTCACTGCTACAGTGGTCTCCTCAATCACCAGATCTCAATCCAATGGAGCATTTGCAGGATGAAGTCCAAAATGGCATCGGACACCTGGAACCACTACTTCAAATCTTCAAGAGCTGGAGGGCGCAGTTCATCACATTTGAGCTAATACACTCCAAGCCACTTACCAACATTTAATAGAGTCCATACCAAGACAAATTCAAGCAGTATTAAGGGCAAAAGGTAGCCCAAAAATGCACTAACTAGGTGGTCATAATAATTTGGCCATTCAGTGTATAGTGACAAAGAAATTAGCAGGAATGGTTTGACAAACACAACGATGATATGAGACATTTCGAATGGCCACAAAACTCACCTGATCTCAATCAAATTGAACATCTGTGGGACGGACATCTTGGAATGCCAAGTAAGGCAGTTGGACACACCACCCGTTTCCATACTGGAACTGAGTACCACAATACAAACAGCTTGGTTGCAGATCCTCACACAACTGTACAGACACCTCATAGAATTGTTGCCAAGCTAGGTAGTGGCTGTTCTCAGGGAGAAAGGAGGGTCTGTGACATATTAGGTAAGTAGCCAGAATTAAGTGTACACTCAATGTAAATCCACTGATTCCACATTTTGAGAGCCATTCAAATTTTCAGTTTATTGAGTCCATAACAAGTCCAAATTATTGGACTAAGAAGAAACTGTCCAATAAAGTTATACTAATGGTTCCACATTTTTATCACATAAAACATAAAATTTCATAAGTTGAGGTTCTATCAGTCGTACCAAATGAATTCACAAATTCCAATGTAACATACTGGAACTGGAAATTAGCAGATGTGTTCCTGTAACTGTGAGATTACATTACATTCCCTAAAAGTGATCAAAGCAAGGCACTTCACAACAATTATCATCAGTTCACTCATGAAGAAATAATTCAAGAATTTGAAAGACATAAAATTATGAAATCACTTTGGCCACTATAAAATCTTTCATACATCATTATCTGTGGAAATAACACCTTACCAGTAATTACACTGATTAACATGCCACTGAACAGCGCAATGGCCCAGCCTAGGCCAGCATACCACATATAAGAAAGCTTGTAGATTGCAAGAACCTGTCTGGTAATTAAAAAAATAAGGAATAATGTTAGGAAAGAGAAGCAGTCAAATAAACATGACATTCTTCACTGAGTAGTGACATAACATGAATAAAGAATCCTCAGTTAGAACTTATTTTATCTGTTGTATTTTACTGTCCAAAACAAACATCTGAGAGATTAATATTGTTACGCTAGACTCCGGGGCGGTTTCAGCCGTGTTCGCACTAGAAGAAAGCACTCACGTGGTTGACATTGTTTCTTTAGCTGCTGCCAGTAGAGATTTCAAAATTATTGGAATATTGAAGGGTGCATCTGAATTGCAAGAGTTTTTATTGAAGAGAATTAAAATGCTTTCTTTGTAGCATAATGAAAATTTGTTTGAAAAGGGTGCAATTATTTTGGTACAATTCCAGTTTGGAGAGGCAGAGGTATCTTCAATAGTCGAAGAGAAAGCGCAGAAGTCAGAAGGCTTTTTCTGACGCCTCTTTTATGTTCCAAAATTCTGAAAAAGTGTTCCGACTTCTGCGCTTTCTCTTCAACTATTGAAGATACCTCTGCCTCTCCAAACTGGAATTGTACCAAAAGAATTGCACCCTTTTCAAACAAATTTTCATTATGTTACAAAGAAAGCATTTTAATTCTCTTCAATAAAAACTCTCGCAATTATGAAGCACACTTCAATATTCCGATAATTTGGAAATCTCTACTAGCAACAGCTAAAGAAACGTAGTCAACCACTTGAATGCTTGCTTCTAATGTGAACGAGGCTGATCTTTCAGCCAAAAGATCTTACTGAATCTCAAGTTTAGTACGTAATAAATCATGGATGAAATTTTTCACTTCATTATTGGTTTCTTCATATTACGTGAAATGGCTTTTCTACCGATATACCTGTTCAATTCCACTCCAGAGCGAGTTTTCTGGTGTGATTGATGTTATATGATTAACAGTAAATACAGGCAATTCAGGAGTATCTGATAGCTGAATTAATAATTCTGACATATTTCCACATAACTAAAAAATCACAAGTGCATAAATGCACTAGCAGATACAATGTGCTAAGGAAATGAATCAATAACTACCATTTACAGTACCAAAATACTGTTCTACACGTGTTTATACTAGCAATTTTAAGCAGAAGTCAACAGGTTCCTAGTAATATTAACTGAAAGCAAACGACATGCAGCACAATCAAAAGGACTTACCCCAACTTTGAAAAGTAGGCCTACATCTATTGTCGTCCGGCTTCCTCTGCTAGTGAATGTATATCAGCAGTCGAAAAGACATATCACAATGAATAGTAAAAACTTCCTCTGCTAGTGAACGTATATCAGCAGTCGAAAGGACATATCACAATGAACGGTAAAAATGACAAATTGAGTAAAACATGAATGAAACAGCACAAAACCGAGTGTGAAATTCAAATGAAATGAGAACATTAAAATCGATTGAAAAGTAAAACCAACAAAGTTAAAAGCTGAAAATGACAAAACTGGGGAACCTATTTACACTCTACCCATGCTACCAGCATCCAAACATGTTTCGGCAAATATTATGCCTTCGTCAGTGGAAGAGTTCACAAGTGCCCAGTTCTCCATAATCGACTCAGATGTAATATGACATGCCTGAATGAAAAGACAGTATATGTTAACTTCGTCGCATAAGCTATGAACACCTGTACCCTATCGTGCAGTTCTTGTATAGCGCCGTCTGTGGGGATTTTGCTGACGCATTCGTCCTGCTGATCAACCAAGTCAAGCAAGCAGAGTTTATCTAACTTCCGTTTAATATTATGTTGATTATCAGAATGTAACAGGTATCTCCATGCATGTGGAATATCGATAGGTGAATTACTGTTACAACATTTCTCTTTATATTTTTCAATAATTAGAGCCTCAGAAGTGAGAATTTGTTTATGAGATCGAAGTGAGGTTAAAATTTTGACATTTTCCCAATCGGGTACAGCATTGTGTTCGATGCAATATTAAATGGGTGCTGATGAAGCAATTCATTTAATTAATCAGCAGTTGTAAACAGAGGGAACTGAAGACAAAGAAAGGAACAGCATTATCTCGTCTTTGAAATATATTACTAACAGCAATTATTTTTCATATGATGAGATAATTTATAAACAAACATTTGGAGCTCCCATGGGATCCCCACTCTCCTGCTTGTGTGCAGAAGTAGTATATTACAGCATACTGAAAAAACAATCTTCCAACAACCTAACCTGGACTTACCTTGTTTATACCCAACGCTACATAGGTGATGTTCTTGTCTTCTGGCAACATTCTAAAGAGAAACTTGATGAATTCATAAATGCATTTAACAGCATTTATCTTATTATTAGGACCACATTAGAACAAGAAATTGGTAACAAACTAAATTTTTTGGATTTGAGTTTATTACACTACGATGATTCTATTGAATATAGTGTTTTTAGAAAGCCAACATATGTTCCAGCTTTGATCCCATGCAATTCTTGACATCCCTGGAAGTACAAAACAGCTGCTTTTTCTTATTATATCAAAAGAGCAATTACACATTCCTCTTCCTCACAATCTGAACAGGCTGAGTTGCAGAGGATCAGGAATATGGCAGAAGCATTTGGTTATAGTGCTAGATTGAATATTTCCATTTATAACAATATCAAAAATAACGATCAGATTTTGCATAATAAAAAAAGTGAATATAAAGCTTACTTATCAATTTCTTTTTACCACCTATTACCAATTTGTTAGAGAGAGAATGTGCAGAGCATAAAATATTTTTGGCTGAAACTATCATTGTTAATGGTGCCTTATTGACTTACAATGAGAACAAGTCAATCTTCGATAAATCGGGTGTATATTGTATCCCGATAGTAACTAACTCATATCACAAAGATTCTATGTACATAGGCAGTACTAAGAGACACCTTATTACTCGATTAAAAGAACATGCATACAATTGGGAAAAGAAAAGACCCAAAACAGCACTCATTCAATATTGCATCGAACACAATGCTGTACCCGATTGGGAAAATGTCAAAATTCTAACCTCACTTCGATCTCATGAACAAATTCTCACTTCTGAGGCTCTAATTATTGAAAAATATAAAGAGAAATGTTGTAACAGTAATTCACCTATCGATATTCCACACGCGTGGAGATACCTGTTACATTCTGATAATCAACGTGATATTAAACGAAAGTTAGATAAACTCTGCTTGCTTGGCTTGGTTGATCAGCAGGACGAATACGTCGGCAAAATCCCCACAGATGGTGCTATACAAGAACTGCACGATAGGGTATAGGTGTTCATAGCTTATGCGAAAAAGTTAACATACTGTCTTTTCATTCAGGCATGTCATATTACATCTGAGTTGATTACGGAAAACTGGGCACTTGTGAACTCTTCCACTGACGAAGGCATAATATTTGCCAAAACATGTTTGGATGCTGGTAGCATGGGTAGAGTGTAAATAGGTTCCCCAGTTTTGTCATTTTCAGCTTTTAACTTTGTTGGTTTTACTTTTCAATCGATTTTAATGTTCTCATTTCATTTGAATTTCACCATTTCGTACTCAGTTTTGTGCTGTTTCATTCATGTTTTACTCAATTTGTTGTTTTTACCGTTCGTTGTGATATGTCCTTTCGACTGCTGATATACGTTCACTAGCAGAAGAAGTTTTTACTGTTCGTTGTGATATGTCTTTTCGACTGCTGATATACATTCACTAGCAGAGGAAGACGGACGACAATGGATGTAGGCCTACTTTTCAAAGTTGGGGTAAGTCCTTTTGATTGTGCTGCGTGTCATTTGCTTTTAGTTAATATTACCAGGAACCTGTTGACTTCTGCTTAAAATTGCTAGTATAAACACGTGTAGAACAGTATTTTGCTACTGTAAATGGTAGTTATTGATTCATATTTCCACATGTTAAAAGAAGAATATTTCCTCCACAAAATTTGTACCCGAGAGACTGGTGATTTCACTCAATGCTACGAGGAGGCAGAATTAGCTTTGACTGATGAACAACTGAGAATGTTCAGGTTCTCAACACTCAGATGCTTGGAAGACTTTATTGTCCTGGGTGGTGTAATAGAATGCATGCTCAAACGGAAATCAGATGCGAGTTCGATTCCTTCTAAAGGGCAATGCAATTTTCAAGTTTTCTGATGTTAATGATGTTACATGATGAACAGTAAATACAGGCAATTCAGGGATGTCTGATTGCCGAGTTAATTATTCTAATCCACACAGTTATTTACAGGAGAGGCTGTATATTTAGAAAATCACCAAAACTGTGTTGATAAAAATTTATATATATATTACAATACAAAGATACAGGCTCACAAACAGTTGGAAAGCTTTTTCTTTAATTGCTTACAAACACTTTGATAGAAAATATGATGCAACAAAAGTGATTTCATTTGCTCCTGTGGAAGATTATGTGCTGTTGGAAACCAGGTATCACACACATTTGTGAGTCTCACAGGCAGAGCTGGCTTTAGTGCAGTATGTGTACTGCAGCCACACTGGGCACCAAGATGAACTTTGTGTGTGCGTGCGTGCGTGCGTGAAATGGTAGAGCACACGAAAAAAAGAAAATTTCCTGTGAGTTAATACAGACAAGTGACATGGACCACGAACATTAAACAGAAGTCATCGTTCTTTCCACATTTTTATAAGTGAGTCAGGGAAAAATTGTCATCGGCCGCCACTGGGAATCGAACCCAGGGTCTTCCAGTTATGCGCCAGACATGCTTCCAACTGCACCACAGCGGCCTCGAATTCCTTTAGGCTCACATACGATGAACTGCCAAGCCATTTGGCAGGTTGCTTCTTGGAGCCCCCGCACAATGCTGGGGATTCACGAAAGATGGTAATCAGCAACTGAACAAATAACTAAGAGGCGAATGAATAATTAATACAAACAAGTGATGTGGACCACGAACATTAAACAGAAGTCATTGCTCTTTCCACGTTTTTTTTTTTCTTTTAATAATTGAGTCATGGAAAAATTCTCCTCGGCCGCCACCGGAATCGAACCCAGGGTCTTTCAGTTACACGCCGGACATGCTTCCACTGCACCACAGCAGCCTCGAATTCCTCCAGACTCACATACGATGAACTGGCAAACCACTTGGCAGTTTGCTTCTTGGAGCCCCCTGCACAATGCTGGGGATTCACCAAAGATGGTAAGCAGCAACTGAACAAATAAGGGTTCAATTCCCAGTGGGGGCCGATGAGAATTTTTCCGTGCCTCACTTATAAAAAAACGTGGAAAGAGCAATGACTTCTGTTTAATGTTCATGGTCCACGTCACTTGTCTGTATTAATTATTCATTCGCCTCCTAGTTATTTGTTCAGTTTCTGCTTACCATCTTTAGTGAATCCCCAGCATTGTGCAGAGGGCTCCAAGAAATAACCTGCCAAGTGGCTTGGTAGTTCGTTGTATGCGAGTCTGGAGGAATTCAAGGCTGCTGTGGTGCAGTGGAAGCAAGTCTGGCGCGTAACTGGAAGGCCCTGAGTTCGATTCCTGGTGGCGGCCGATGAGAATTTTTCTGTGACTCAGTTATAAAAATGTGGAGAGAGCGATGACTTCTGTTTATTCCCAGTAATGTAGTTTGATTGTCACAGCACTGTTACAATTAAGGGGGAAAAAGAACATTGTTTTTGGCATTGATTTTGGAATCAGTGTGCACAACTAATAATATATACTGTATATGTTTCATATGTGTCCAAAAAACCATGCAATCTAGAACTCCTCCCCCCCAAAAAATCGAAAAAAACAACAACTTGTGGGGGCGTCAACAAATATTGTCATACCAGGTGCTATGAATGCTAAAGCTGGCACTGGACACAGGTCAAACTATGAAACTGCACACTATGGAATCTAACTATGAAACTGTCAGGTCAAACTATGAAAGTGTGGTAATGGTAAAAAAAAAATTGGTGTGCCTGGGAATGATGTGTTTACATATTCATTCAAGAGAAGTGATAAAGTGCAAGCACTTGCATCACAGGAAAAGGGGAAAATTGGTGACAATGATAATATCAGCATTGACCCCACACTTTTGTTTCAGCACCTGATTGTTGCAGCAAGTCATGGGGAAGTAAGCCTCTAAGAAGCACTGCAGCATGAAATCTGTGCTTATCCACCTTCGCTTTTTGAGTCTTAACAGTTTTACAAAAAGTTCAGAAGTTTCATGACAGTACACTGCATCACTGAACATTGTAAATCGCTAGTGATGCTGCAAATCAAGAGATATACCAACAAGAGGCACAGACCCATGTAGCAGGAGATCAAATAGAAACAGACAAACCGAAGAACTGTGTATTGGATGATGGATCATTCTTGCATCGGCTAATATGGAAAGCAGGAGAAACCTATGTATCCATAGCCAACTCCTATGGCTAATTCACCGGCTTGAAGTACGGCAAATTCACTATTGTTTTTTATGGCAATGATAATATCTTAAAACTGACACCAACAGTGAACTTCTCACCATAAACCACTTTCCTTGGCAAGAAAGAAAGATTTCTCCAGAATGCTTTCAATAAATCTGGAATGACCCATCTCACTAGTGATCATCTTGAGAGACAAGGCTACAAAGTCATATACGTACATGATGATGTTGATGTTGAAATTGCACAAGAAGCACTCATGTCTTTAAAAGTAATGGGCACAGTAGTAATGGGAGGAGACTCAGACTTGTTAATCGTCGAAGTTCGCTACTTCTAATGTATGACATACATATAATTAAACACATTAGGTCAAACTTTGCAATTATCTATTTTTCCTTCATGCTTTGACAGTGTGACTCCACTTCACGCATTCATGAAATTGGCAATATTGTGTCATTCAAAAAGCTTATGATCTGTGATGACCTGCAGAAAGTGGCAGAGATTTTTTTGTTCCGATAACAGAACGTCCGCAGATATTGATTGAACAAGTTGCAGAAAGGGCAGTACTTTTACTATACGGGAGCAGAAAAGAAGAAACACTCCAATCACTTTGTCATTGAGTCGTCACGGAAAAAGTTGCCTTTTCCAAGGCTTTTGTGAAGCCAGAGCAACTACCACCAACAGAATCCGCAGGAAAGTACCATGCTTTTCAAAGTTATTTACAAATTCAGTAGTGGATGAGAAAGTTCAACACAGAAGATGCTTGCTCTTGGGAATGGCTAAATAAAAGTAATGAGTATTTCTCTAAACTTTGTGATTTGTCCCCAGCACCAAGCTCATTACTGTCACTCATTCGATGTAAGTGTCTAAAGGGATGTGATAACATGCACTGTAGCTGCAGGAAAATGGAGTTTCCATGTACTGATATCTGTGGACAGTGCCAGCAATTCGGGTGTGAGTACGTTTCCCATGATTTCTATGAGAGCAATTCAGAAGACTCTGACATTAATTAGAGGACTAAACTATGCACTGATATAGAACTTGAAAATATACGATGTACTTTCTAGTAGTATTCATAGTTTGTTTTATCATTGTTGTAATACTTTTAATTTTTCTGTTTATTTCATCAGTAACAGTTAATTTCATTCATTAAAGTTTACAGTTAGCACAAATATGTGACTTCTGTACAGGTCAGTTAATTCCACCCCACCCCCTTATACCATTAACTAATACCTTACCTAAAGGTTAATTGAATAATAATTTAGATCTAATACAGGGTAAGTCAAAATGATGTTCCCGATTTCAATGCTTTACCACACGATATGTGATGAGTATTTTTACTTGCTAGATGTGTACTTTAGAAGGCAATCTCTCCGAATTCCAATGCCCTGCTACTGATTCCGCGGGTGGTCAGTAGATGGCGCGGTATGTCCGGCAGAAGGAACAAGTCATACAATGGTGGCAATCAGACAACAGAAAGCATTTCATGTTCTCGATTTTCATACAGACAAGTCAGTTGTGACTGTTTAACTTCATTTTTGGACAACATTTAGGGTAGAGCCATCCTGTGGTAAGTTAATTCATAATTGGTATTTACGATTTCAAGACACGGGCTAGACATCCGTCAATAGGAAATGATGTAGTGTGAAGCGTGTTCGGGTAAGTTACGTAAGGAGCCCTCAGAAATCCACTTATCGAGCAGGTCGAGAACTTGGTGTCCCGCAGAAAACTGTATGGCGAGTTCTGAGGAAATGTTTGCACATGCAACCGTATCGTCTGCAGTTGATTCAAAAGCTGAAGAGGGATGACTGCCACCTGCAAGCGTCTTTCTTTGAGAGATTTCTCACTCTAATGGAGGTAGTTTTTAGTGACAAAGCAACATTTCACATTTGAGGAAAGGTGAACAGACATAACGTGAGAATTTGAGGCACTGAAAATTTCCATGCAATCTTGCAGCATGAGTGTGCTTCCCCAAAAGTA
The DNA here is from genome assembly GCA_039090855.1 of Macrothele yani. Classification (NCBI taxonomy): domain Eukaryota; kingdom Metazoa; phylum Arthropoda; class Arachnida; order Araneae; family Macrothelidae; genus Macrothele; species Macrothele yani. Next base: position 49,336,328 of record CM076990.1, read on the forward strand.
AATGTCATCTGTGCAATTACTCATCGAAAGGTGTATGGGCCCTTCTTCGCTGAAGCCACTGTGACAGGAATTACCTATCTTGACGCGCTCAAACAATGGCTTCTCCCACAGCTAGAAGAAGACATTGGTGACTGCATTTTTCAACTCAATGGCATTCCACCGCATTTCCATAACGAGGTTTGGGGCCACCTCAATAACAGGCTACCAAAACGATGGATTGGCCATTCAGCTGAGGGGGGATGAAGAACTATTGCGTTAGCCACCATGATCCCCAGATCTCACCCCATGTGAGTTTTTCTGGTGGGATTTGATAAAGGATCATTTCTATGTACCGCCACTTGCAATGATGCTGGTTGATTTAAAAGTCCGCATCACAGCAGCCATCACATAAATTGACACTGACATGCTACAAAGAGTTTGGCAGGAACTTGATTACCAACTTGATGTGTGCCATGGTACACATGGAGCACACATTGAATATTTATAAGTTGAACAAAATTTTATGAAATGTGCATTTCAACAGTACCAGTTGTGTGTATCTGCTTTACATTAAACATGAGTACCAAATCATTTAAATCGAGAACATCATTTTGACTTACCCTGTACAATAACAAAGTGATAATCAGTCTAAAAACATGTGACATACTTGTATTTTCCCAAAAATGGTTTAAACGTCAAAATCTGGCATGTTAGGTGACCAATTTGAAAATATGTAATTTTCACAACTTTCTACAATGGGAATTTGTTGAACTTTTGATATGTAGTATAAAAATATTTTCTTTCTTTTTTTTTTTTTTTTTTGATTGGAGGTTTAACGACCACCGTGAGCAACTCAATGGGCTATAAGCAGTCGCCCGTCCCTAATTTAGGGCCACTGGTTCCAGGGAAGGGAGAGAGCCAGTGCCGTAAGACAAACACAACATCCATGCCTCACCGGGATTCGAACCCGGACCCCGTTCGGACGAGTGAGCATAGGCCAGCGCCTTAGACCACTGCGCCACCGGGGCGGCATAAACATATTTTCAACAATAATTCTTAGGAAATTTCTTGTGTTACAATTTCTTCTGGGTTAGCCCACTTTTTTTCGTATTTTGCCCTGGACTAGATGGTTAAATGTTTTTTTTTTTTTTTTAATGTCTTGACATTGCAGACATAAAAATATTCTGACAATTATTAATATTTGCATTTTATGTGGTCAGAAGTTGCAAGTATATGTTAATTATTGTGCCTTAATATTCATTGTAACAGCTAAAAGACATGAACAAACAAATAGTGATAGGAATTGCAAATAATCATGTTTGCATATGGGGGTGACTTTAGCTTACCACACACATATCAAAATTTCAAAGATGTTTAGTATAAGTGTTATGAGATGCATGGCAGCTGTCCTATAATAATGCTGAAACTTAAATATATGAATAAACAAATGAACAGCTAAAACAACAGTTACTAAAAACTAATTAATAGTAAGTAATTCTTTACAAGAAATAGCTAAAGAATTATTCAAAAAACTCTGAACTGTTTCGTTCTATGCACAGATATTATATTTCCATCCCCTGGATGACCATCAAGGCTCACAATGCAGAAGCCTTCTGTCACAAGGTAATAATTAGTTCAAAATGGACAAAATACCCTGTAGGTCATCCAGGGGCTCAAAACATCTGTGCATAGAAAGAAACAGTCTAAATGTTTTTGAAAAATTCTTTTATAATATCTTGTGAGGAATCACGGACTATCTACTCTGGGTAAGCCAACTTTTTAGTTTTTGTAAACATTAATATTCTAATAGCAACAGAAAACTATTAATAACTGAAAATTGAATCATGAAATAAAAAAAGTTTAAAATATAACTCAAAAAACAACTGTCAAATTGCATAAAACATATAATACAGGTACATTTACCCACCGCACACCAAACAAACTATGAAACTAGACAGACAGTGAAAAATGACAAATAGCACTGATGTGCCATCAACTGAAGATGTCTGTCACACTAGATAGTCGCTAATGCATCCACAAATCTTATGGTAAAGTTACAATTAAACTGGAGAGCATATTAAAACTTCATCTATTATTATAATATTACATCTACAAGAAAAAAATACCATGAACAGAACCACATCTTCAAGTGAAACAATTTTACTTTCCAGATAAAAATGCATTTCAATAGAAGTTCATGGCAACAACTGCCTAGACAACTATCAGCTAAAATTTCCAGAAATGTCAGTTCCAGACCAGTGGCAAGTTAATGATTATACTGCCCCTTAAACCCTGAAATACTTTCTGTGTCATATAAACTTATTTAAGAAATAGAAGTTTTATTAATGCAGTGATGATTGTGAGATGAAAAAAAAAAAAAAAAACACGAACCCTAACCTCAGTACTATATATACATAATCATTATTTATATATTAAGTTGAATATATTGCTAATAAGAATCACCTGAGAACTGGACTAGGACAGAACCTGATGCTGACCATATACATATGAGCCTTCTCCATCAGTTGTTCACAAAATCTTCACTAAAGTACTATCACATTGCTTGAAGGAAACAGTGGACATGGCTTAGCCAATAGAACATGCTAAACAACAGGAGTGGCTACAACACTATAGATCACATCCATGTACTGAGAGAACTAAGTGAAAGAGCAAATGAGTATGAACTTCTATTATGTTTGGTTCAAGAGAAGGCTTTGATTTAGTGAAAAATAACTGCCTTTGAAATCCTGTTGTACTGAAGACTCATACATTAATAATTATTAATAATATATATGAAAATGCAAGTGTAGAGGCTCAACTGTTCAAGGACACAGAAATTATAAAAATTGGAAAGCAAGTAAAACAAGGTAACACCATATCCTCAAAGGTCTTCAATGACACAATGCAGAATGTTTTTCATTGAACTGGGAAGACAAGGGAATAAATATTAATGGAGATTATCTAACTCGCCTTTGTTTTGCTGACGATATACTCATTTTTGCGAGTACCCCTTCAGAGTTGCAGAGTAGGGTCCAGGAACTTTCGAAAAAGAGTAAAAAAGTGGGCTTAAAAACGAACTCTGAGAAAACAAAATTGATGAACAATACTTTTACAAGAACTGAAAATTTGGCAATTGATGGAGTAAATCTACAAATAATCAATGCTTACATGTACCTTGGGCAACAGATATCAAGAGAGGGCCACATCAAAAAAGAAATTAATAGGTGTATAAAACATAGCTGGATAGCATTTGAAAAGAACAGTACAATTTTCAAGAGCAATCTACCAATATCTCTTAAAAGAAAAGTATTTAATCAATGCATACTTCTAGCTGTTACTTATGAATCAGAGACATGGACCATAAAAATGACATTCAGAGGATGCAGACAATTGAAAGAAGCATGGAGATGTGCACATGGAGTAATCAGGAAAAATAAGAAAAAGAACTCATTGATAAAGAAAATGGCATGTGTGGATAGCATGATCAAGGGAAAATTCCTAAAATGGAAATGGGCTTAAGATATTGCTAGAAGAACTGACCACTGAAAGTTAGGTTTATCACAAAGATATGTCCAGGTTTTAGTGATATGTTTACACCTTATAGTTTACAAGTTTAATGTTAGATGTAAGATAAACTTACAAGAAATACATTTGCAGTGCTTAAGATAAAAAATGCTTCAATGCTTACCTGTAGTCCTCTCTAATACCTCTTCAACACATTTGGTGAGGTGCAGTTTTCCATTGGAACAGGTGCAGTTTCCTTTTGAAAACGCAATCTCCGCAGGAAACTACACCTCACCAGATGCGTTGAAGAGATATTTAACAGTACTACTGGTAAGCATTGAAATCTTTATACTAAGTACTGCAAATATATTTCTTGTAAGTTATCTTGTATATATAACATTAAAATTGTGACCACTGAAATGCTAGACTGGGTTCCAAGGGACAGGAAAAGACCCAGAAGATGACCATGTGGGAAACGGTGGATGAAATTCAAAAGTATGTTGAAGTGATGTGAAAGAGAATGGCTCAAGACAAAAAGTTTTGGAAGAAACTTGGGAAACCACCCAGCAGTGAACTGATAATGTTTTATGATGCCAATGGCATATTATTCCTCATATATTAATTAGTTACACAATTATGAACCACCAATACCTGTGAAGTATAACTTTGCACTTTGTTTCAAATCTTTTTCCTCAATGTTAGGAATTCCTCAGAATGTACCTTTGAATTCTTCTGATTAAAGATGTCATGGCTTCTTCTGTTTAAGCTAATTTAATAAATGAGTTTCTATGAATAATAACAGCAAAAAAGATGATTATTTGAAATACCACTTAAAAATAATATTTTTTTCCCCTCTTAATACCAATAGAAGCTCATTTATTAAATATACTTTTTTCAAGTCATATTTCACACTTCAGATTAGCTCTGGATGTTAAAAAGTCCTGCTACCATGATGTTTTATAGTCATTTCCATTCAATTCTCAATGCAGTTAATTACATTCACAGAATCTTATGTAACCAAATTATCTGATATTAGAGACTCTGCCCAGCTTCGCACGGTAGCAATTTAGGATTTACGGCGAATCTAAAGAGAGACGATTATTACATTCAACAGGAGACTGTCTTTCTCTTTGTAAAGCCATTCTTTGTCTGTCATTTTTCAATCGAGATTCTGTTTCTTGGAAAGTTTCATTATGACGGGATAAACAAATTGTTTTAGCGTCCGATGTACTACGACATATATTCGATTTTCGTCTCGGCATAATGTTAAAATATTTAAATTTTAATTAAAGAGCTACTCAAGGAGATACATACGTGTGGACGAAAACAACTATGCATTTAGTCTGTGAGAGCACCAATAAACCAACTCTTTCAGAGTCCGATGTAACAACGCATTTATCTGAGGCCTTACATGCTGTCAGACCGGCCGCCGCACATGCCCCTCGCGTCCTTTTCCCAATGAGCAAAAAGTTTCGTAAACCAGTCGCCACGCATCGTTGTTTAGGCAGTGGAAGCCACGAAAGAATGCAAACGGTGTTTTTTTCTTTGACTTGTCACTAAAATCGTTACTGCACTCCCTTTTGTCATAGATTAATGTTTTATACACCTAAACCTTCCTCGACAAATGCTCTATGGAATGGTGAAAACCACATCAAAATCCGTGCAGCGATTCTTGAGATTAGCCCGAACAAAGAGACAGATGCCTACCGGGGACTTTATTTTATACTGTGTATAGATACTCTTTTCAAGTCAAATTTTGCATTTCAGATTAGCTCTGGATGTTAAACGTCCTGCTACCATGATGTTCAATAGTGATTTCCATTCAATTCTCAATGTAGTTAATTACATTTCACAGAATCTTATGTAACCAAATTATCTGATATTAATGCAGCTGCCAAAATGATGAAATAGTCTTGCTTTCAGTATGCATGACTGTTGTGAAAGTAGAAATACACTTTCACTTAATTACTATTTGGTAACATTTTCAGAAGTGACATGATTGAAGATTCCCAAATTCTTGTAAAATTTAAAAACCTGCATTTTCAGGCTTAAAAATACCGCATGACAAAAACTTGAATTCCAGGCTACACCTATACTCGGAGGACAAAACAAGCCTAATAAATGAAACCAAAACAAAAATCATGAAGAGCTGATTAGTTAAGATTTATGGGTTAAAGATACTCTGCAAAAGAAAAAAGTTTTTGAAAAGCACAAAATTTTTTACGTCATATCTCCACTTACAAGTGCTTAGAAAACAGCAATAATGTGTACCAGTTTTACTAGTCACTGAAATAAAAATATCCTAATTTAACTGGATTAATCTGTGAAGTGCAAGAAAATGATCTTTAAAGCATATTTATTAATATGAGATATTATACATGGCATTTTGTAAATATACTCACTTTTCTTCTGTATTATCTGTCATATTAATATTCTCATGCAATCTAAATTTTTCATTAGTTGCCATGCTACTATTAAAGTCCTGAGTGAACGTTTCAATCGAAGCATTTCCAGGACATTCACTGACAGACAATTTGAGATTCTGAGGTTTTATATCAGAGGCATAACTCCCAAATCCAATCCAGAAGCAAATCATCAAAGCCAGGATAAAGCCTGTCATAGCACCCTGCAAGATTGAAAGACAAATTAAAAATTCTGGAAAAATATAACACACTGGAAATTAGAGAAATATTTAATAACCATGACACAGAAATAAGAAAGGGTGTCATTGAAAACATTCATTATGAAACACTCCTTGAAATTTTTTGTTCAAAAAAAAAACAAAAAAAACTGTCTCACTGCTATGATTTTTCTTTTGTTTTTAATTATGAGGGGTGGTTGGGAAGTAGTACCCATTTTAAAGCAAAAAAAAAAAAAAAAAAAAAAACAATAAAGATTCCAGAACAAAACTCTTTATTTGACATCTATATATCTTAGGCCATTTTTCCATGTAAGCACCCTGGACATTTAGGCATTTATTGTACCGTATGACAAGTTTTTGGATTACCTCATCATACACCTCCGTCACCAGTGCATTCAGAAACATTGTGACTGCTGTCTTCAGCGCTTCCTCACAAAAAGTCCTTCAGTTTCATGAAAAGGTGAAAGTCATTAAGAGCCAGGTCCAGGCTGTTGGGTGGATGGTCCAAAGCTGCCCATTCATAATTTAAAGGAGTTGATTTGTATTCTTGGCAACGTGGAGCCAGGCATTGTCATGGAGGAAATTTACAACGCTAGACATAAGGACTGTTCTGTGATTCTGAATGTCCCACTGCAATTGCTTCAGTTTGCACAATGTGCATCATTATTTATTGTGGCTCCTTGGGGGCTGGAACTCAACAAGGAGAGGACCTTTTCAGTCCCAGAAGAGATGCTGACTTTCTGAGTTGAGATTGTCTACTTGAACTTCTTTGGTATGGTTGGTGAACGTGGATGATGCCATTCCACTGATTGACATTTGTTCTCATGTGTAGCATAGGAAACCCAAGTTTTGTCCCTGTCATGATGTGTGTGTGTCAGAAATTCAAACCCTCCTCTTGAGTACTGGTCCAAAAAAGACAATGCAGCCCTCATACAGTTTGTTTTGTGTTGGTCAGTAAGCATGCGTGCAACCCACCTCACAGGAATTTTTCTGTACCCGAGATAATCGGTAACAATTTCTTAGATTATCGTGCAAGAAACGTGTAAATTTTTCATGGATCTCGTCAAGTGTGACACTGTTTATGTCTGATGAACTCATCAACACAATGCAAAACATCATCTGTAATATAAATAATATCAAAAGGTATTCTTTACCTATTATTGAAAAAGTATTTCTCACGTTTGTTGCTTCGTGAGGCACGTGCTCTCGTCCCGAGAGAGGTCAAATTGTGTTACGGGTTTTTTGTTAGTTAAAATTTTCTTTAAATAAAACATTTTAGTTAAATATTTTCAGGAAAATATTTAATAATTTAAAAATAATAATTTTAAAATATTCAATAATTAAAAAATAATAATTTTAAAATATTTAATAATTAAAAAAATAATTTTAAAATATTTAATAATTAAAAAATATTTTTAAAATATTTAATAATTAAAAATATTTTTAAAATATTTAATAATTTTTATAAATAAAACATTTTAGTTAAATATTTTTAGAAAAATATTCAACTAAAATGTTTTATTTGTAAAAAAATTTAACTAACAAAAAACCCGTAACACAATTCAACCTCTCTCGGGACGGGAGCACGTGTCTCACGAAGCAACAAACGTGTGAAATACTTTTTCAATAATAGGTAAAGAATACCTTTTGATATTATTTATATTTAATCTAAAGCACGTTTTTAACATAAGACAACCATTAAGAGTTCTCTCATGAAATTTTGTAATCATCTGTAAAGATAGATGGGCACCTGGTTCATTCCTCATCATGGATGTTCTGCCTCCCTGCATTAAACTTTTGACATTATTGCCTCACTGTTGATGCACCCATAACAGCATCATCATAAACTTCCCGATTTGATGATGAATATCTCACATGGTCGTATGTATGTATCATCATCATCATCATTGTCAACCATTATCAATCCACTGCTGGACGAAGGTCTCCCCAAGTTTCCTCCACAATGGTCTGTCTTGTGCCAGTCTCCTCCATGTCACTCCCGCATACTTTCGAATTTCATCCACCCATCTTCCATGTGGTCTTCTTCTGGGTCTTTTCCTGTCCCTTGGAATCCAATCTAAAATTTCGGCTGTCCATCGATGGTCTGTTCTTCTGGCAGTATGTCCAGCCCATTGCCATTTCAGGGATTTAACTCTGATCATGATGTCTTCCACTCTTGTCATTTTTCGGATCCACGTGTTCCTCTTCTTATCTCTCCTGGTTACACCAAGCATGCACCTCTCCATGCTACTTTGAGTTGTCTGCAGCCTTTGTATGTCTCTTTTAGCTAAGGTCCACGTCTCTGCACCATACGTAAGCACTGGAAGGATGCATTGATCAAACACTTTTCTTTTAAGACATAATGGCATATTGCTCTTGAAAATTATGCTGTTTCTTCCAAAAGCTCTCCAGGCAAGTTTTGTACGCCGATTAATTTCTTCACCAATGTGACCCTCACTTGATATCTGCTGTCCAAGATAAACGTACGTGTCTGTTATCTCAAGCTTTTCTCCATCAATCGATAAATCTTCATTTCTTGTAAAAGCATTGTACATCACTTTTGTCTTCTGAAAGTTCATTTTTAATCCCACTTCTTTACTCTTGTCAGCAAGTTCCTGGATCATACTCTGTAGCTCTGATGGGGTAGTTGCAAAAATGACTATGTCATCAGCAAAACGAAGGTGGGTTAGATAATCTCCATTAATCTTTATCCCTTTGTTTTCCCAGTTCAGTGATTGAAAGACATTTTCCAATGTGGCATTAAAGAGCTTCGGAGATATGGTGTCACCTTGTCTCCTCCTTTTCCAATTTTTATGTGTGTTGTATTTTCAAACAGCCGAATCTTTGCACTTGCATTTTCATAGATGTTATTAATAATATTAATGTATGCATCTTCAATACCGCAGGATTTCAGAGCCATTGCAACTGCTGATGGTTTCACCGAATCAAAAGGCTTTTTCATAATCGATAAAAGCCATGCACAATGGAAGTTCATATTCCCTCGCTCTTTCAATTAGTTCTCTCAGTACGTGGATATGATCTATTGTGCTGTAGCCACTCCTGAATCCAGCTTGTTCTCTCGGTTGAGCCATGTCCAGTGTCACCTTAAAGCGGTGTGAAAGAACTTTAGTGAAGATTTTATAAACCACTGATAGGAGGCTGATAGGTCTGTAGTTTCTGAGATCCTCAATGTCACCTTTTTTATGTAGCAAGATCATTGTAGCGTTGTTCCAATCCTCAGGAATTTTCCCTTCGTTAAGGCATCGAGTGAAAATTTGGGCGAGTACTGTTTCGATTTCTCCACTTGCTTCTTGTATGATGTCTACAGTAATTCCATCTTCTCCTGGAGCTTTTCCCCGCTTCATGTTCTTGATTGCATGTGCAACTTCTGCTGGAAGGACTGGAAGAACTCTGGTACTGGTACCTTTCATGATGTCTGGAGTACATGTATCATCTCTTTCATATAGTTTGGAGTAGAAATCTTTCACTCTTGTCAAAATTTCGCCTCTATTTCTTGTTACAGAACCATCTTCTTTTCTCAGTGCCATAATCTGTTTTCTTCCCTTACTGAGATGTCCCTTTGCTATCTTTAGGCTTTGGTTGTTTTCAATTGCTTTCCTTACTAGTTCACAGTTGAATTTCCTTACATCTTCGGTGATACTTTTTTCGTACTGTCTTGCATAGCTCTATATATTCCACTTTGGAAGTCACATCTTCTTTAGTTGTCCTCATCTCTCTTCTTTTTTGCATCAACATTTTGGTTTTCCTGATAATTTGTTCACATGCAATTTGTTCTTAGACCCAGCTAATTTTGTTGCTGTTTCCATAAGAGCTATGGTTACTTTTCTGTTAACTTCAGAAATATCCACTTCTTCCGATGTTAGGTCTTCTAAAGCAGAGAATCTGTTCTTCAGTTCCAATTTGAAGGTATTATGGTGTTTTTAAGGTTGGTTATGTCAATACATTTTGTTTGTCTTATGAGCTTGCTACGTTCGAGTTTAGTGTTGAGGTGCATCTTACATCTCACCAATCTATGGTCACTGCCTGTGTTGAACTTGTTTAGCACACTGCAGTCTTCTATGACGAATTTTTTGTTACACATAATAAAATCAATTTCACTTGTCATCCCACTTGGATGTCTCCATGTCCATTTCCTGTGTGGCTTTTTCTTGAAAAAGGAGTTCAAGATGAAAAACCCTTCTGCCTCTGCAAACTCTCTACGAGAGTATTTCCACGCTGGTTTCTGTTGCCGTGACCGAATTTACCTACTGAAGTTTCATTCTGTTGCCGTTGCCCTATTTTTGCATTGAAATCTCCCATAATTATCTTCAAGTGCTGCTTACCTTTATTATTTAGATCACGAATTTCCTCATAAAATTCTTCAATTTCTTCTTCAGGATGACTTGTGGTGGGTGCATAAGTTTGAATAATCTGAGCCTGGTATCTTCTCGAGAGTTGGATAACGAGTCGTGCAGCTCTGTCAGAGGAACTTTCAACTTCTACAACTTTATCCTTCAGTTTCTTGTTTATTATAAATCCAACACCACTAGTTCTGCCAGTATCTGTCCCACGATAGTAGAAGAGATGTCCACTTTTCAGTTCAATGAGATCTTCTCCTTTTCTCCTTACCTCACTTAGCCCGACGATGTCCCACTTGATCCTTTGTAGTTCCTCTTCCAATTCAAGAAGCCTTGAATCAGAAGATAGAGCGTCCGTTGTACGTAGCCAAGGTCAGCATCAGATGGCAGCCTAGTCCGGTCCTTCGGGATTCTTAGCACCCTCTGCCTTCATGTCGCACTGGCCGCTGCCTTGGCCAGGTACATTCCAGCTGCCGGAGACTGAGGGCCAAGATTTAAGTTGTGGAGTCATTTTGGAGGGGTTTGGCCATAACTCACCACGCTGGCCAAGCGGGTTGGTGAGTGTGGGATAGCATTTCCTCTAATCCCGATGGTATAGTTATACCGCTATTGGCGGTCGTCAGAGCCCCTTTAGTGGGAACAGGATGTACCACGAGAAGGCGGGGTTGACATTTGTCAAGGAGAGGCTGTGATGTTACGCATCACCTGACCTTACATCCCATGTATGTATATATATATATATATATATATATGTTTTTTTTTTTTTTGCATTAAGAAATTGAATCACAGATCTCACTTCACACATAGCAGAATTATCTATTTCCTTGTTTATTTTAAACATGCAGGGGAAAATAAAAGCTATTAATGGGATGAAATTCACACGACATACAAAACAGAAGTGGCTGGCACTGGCTAACCTTGAACTGGATGGATTCATTCACCTGTGCAGGTGCAATGCCCAAACAGATACTATTTCTCAGCTGCCCTTAGTACGTATATTCACAGCAAACTGTGGCTAATGGAAAAAATTAAAACTCCATGAGTAAATTACAGAGTGCTGCAAATTCGCTTTTATAATGCAGAATTATGAGACATTTCATACTTCAAATATTAACACTTGCACTACACAACTTGGCTGCATAAAAATCTATTTTTCATGGTTCAGTTTCACATCTTTACAATTGCTGAGCAGGTGAAAATTGAAGAAAGTTCAAATAAAACATGCTGCTGTTAAGGAAGTATGAATCATATAAATATGAACATATATTATTAAAAACATGATTGATTGTAAAAGGGTCATTTAAACGAAAAAAAACAAACAAAAAACGGACATAGCCGATGGTTGAATGGGTTTGCCATGGCAATGTTGACACAAAACATAAGTGGCACCACTGCACTATTATGACGCAGTAAAACATGGCACTGCATGCAGGTGTTCAGTCCAACCAGTCATGATTGAAGCAACGAACATTGAACAGAGAGCGGTTATTCAATTTTTACCCGTGGAAGGAGTCGGGAGTACAGAAATTCATTACAGCATGAGTAACATGTACAAAAACTGCAGGTCTTTGTCGCATGTTAAAGACTGGAATAAATGGTTCTGAGAGGAGCAGTCATTGTCGACTGATGATTCGAGGCCAGGGCAATCACACTGTGTGATTCCCGATGTTTCCATAGCTGAAGTGGATAATCTTATTCAGGAAGACAGAAGAGTCACAGTGGAAGCACTTGACGACAAAGTTGGAATCAATGTAGGGAGAGGGAATGTGCACACCATTATCCGGGATTGTCTGCAGTACCAGAAGATTTACATGCAGTGGGTGCTACACAACTTGCAATTTGTGCAGAAAGCCATTCATCTGCATCAGTAACCTGAGGAAAAGGTCACTATTTCATCAATAGAATCATTACAGGGGATGAAACATGGTGCTCTCATTATCATCCTGAAAGCAAAAAACAAAGCAACCAATGGAAGTACACATCATCTACATTGCCAAAGAAGTAAAAGAGAATGCAGACAAGTGCACAAAAGGTCATGTTGACCGTTTTTGACCACAAGGGCTCCCTGTTGATAGAGTTTCTTACCATCATAAACACTGCCCGGCATGTAGACACACTCAAATCTCTGTGAGCATCACTCAAGTCCAAGAGGGCTGGGCTGCCCACCGCTGGAGTCATTCTTTCTCATGACAACACCTGCCCCCACACTGTGAAAATCGTCCAGGATTACAGTTCCAAATTCAGGTGGGAAATACTCCAGCATCCTGCATACAGCCCAGGTTTGTCTCTCTGTAACTTTCACATTATTGGGGACCTGAAGAAGCATCTGTAGGGGCACAGGTTTTATTCGGATGAAGAGGTTCAGGACTCTGTTTGGGAATGGTCCTGCCAGCAACCCACCACCTTCTACACATGAGTAATCGAACATCTAGCATCACAGTGGGATAAATGCCTTAATAGCCATTTTTAAGGTGAGTCACAATATCTTTTTCGTGCATCCTTTGGCTCATTTTCATTTGAATGACCCTTATACCAGTGACGTAGGGTGATTTCAATAAACACTTAATATACATATTAAGTTCGTTAATAAAATTATTACATAATGAAAAAGTTTCTTTTTTATAAATTAATGGTTTTTAAAACTACGTTCAAAGTTGAAATATAATTAATTCTCAACTTACTTCATTTAAATATAAAATCCATTCATCTTGTATGTAAACAAAATTATTTTTCTATTACCATTTCCGTAAAATTCTATTTGGGATTCTGTCTTGAGTCATTCTAAAAAATGCTTTTCTATTGACAGCAGAGCAAGTCTAGTTAGTCTTTCCTGTCCATGAGTAGACCTTGTGAAAGTCTTGATTCTCTTCAAAGTTGAAAATATACGTTTCACTGTTGCTTTTGTTGCTGGTATTGTAAGAATAAGTAATAAGAGCCTATAAGTTTCAGGCATCACTAGATTTAGTTTCTTTTGAATCATATACTTTAACATCAGATGAAGGGGTTTGCTGCACATTTCATTGTCAGGGGCTGAGTATAACCACAATAAGTTCATTTTGTAGGCGTACTGAATCGAAATGTCTGTGATAAGTCTTTAAAAGGAGACTAAATGCTGTCTCAGGAAATTTTTCTTTCATCTGTGGAAATCTGTCTCTCCAAAAAAGTTTTTAATTCAATATTTTTGTAATTTCCAAATTGGTCTGTTAGTTGTACAATTAGATTGTCTAAGATTTCATAGAACAAACTTCTGTAAAATACGTATGGGTCTTCATTTCTTCTTTTCCTGGGCTGTTCAGTGGAATTTTCCAAAACATTTTTCCAGAAATCAAAGGAATTTTGACATTTTTCTTTTATTACATTTTTCACATCTTCAATCTTTTTGCAGCAATATACTACATCCAAACTTTTGTTTTGCAGGACATCAAACAAAATATCTGTATGTGAAAAAATTGAGGAAAACACGTCCAACAAGAAACATGCTTTGAAACTATTAAAAAACAAAGCACATCCCCTAGCCCGTAGAATTCTTTCAGAATCCCACTCATCTGAACTATATCTACAATACTTTCAAAAAAGTCTGTCAAGTGGACTATGTTTTCTCTCAGAGTATTCACTAGGTGAGATGAAATATTCCACCTGGTAGGGGCCAATCTGGTCAGTTTTTTATTCATAAAGAGACTCAGAGCATTTGTCCTTTTAGGTAATTTGGAGAAAAATGAACTAATTCCAGATAATATAGTAAAAAAAATTACCACATTCTGTAATATTGCGCACAAATTGTTGGAGAACTAAATTCAAGACATGACTGTAGCAGTGGACAAATAAAGCCTCTGGATATTTTTCTTTAATTTTGGCCTGTAGACCTCCAACCCCTCCCGACATGATAGGAGCTCCATCATAAGTTTGTCCTATGATTTTATTTGACACTTCATATTCACAAATATCTTGATCCACAAGCTAGAAAAGTGTCCCAGCAGAATCGCTCTTGTATATCGGTTTCCTCGTCAACATAACAGAAACAAATCGATAATTGAGATTTGTTTGCTACATCAGATGTTTCATCCAAAAGGATAGAAACAAACCCAGTTTTATTAATCCCCCCCTCCCCCAACAACATCTTTCAAAACACTGCTGATTGCAGCAATTAGGTCGTTTTGTATTTGAAGAGATGTACCTCTGAAAACAGTTGATGTTTTTGAATGTTCTTTCAGCTGAGCTTCATATTGGGCTGTGTAGTTTAAAAGTTCGACATAATTTCCTTTATTTAGGGAATCGTCCACCTCACTGTGTCCACGGAAAGCCAGTTCTGGTTTTGTTAAAAAACAAACAGCTTTTATTAAACATGATAAAATGTGTCTGTTTTTTTCCCCTGCTCATTGTGCATGGTGACTTCTAGAGCTCTCTGATGATCCAACTGAAGGTCAATCCTGCTGCTTGAATCTCCAAAAGTTTGTAACTTAAAACAAACAAGTTATTTGAGCTCTGGTTTTTTCATATTTTCCCACAGCTTTGCACAAATTATTCAGGTCACAGAATCTGCCATTTGACCACACAGACTTTTCGGTACTAAACAATAGGCAAGGCCAGCAAAATAATCCATTCAAATCGAAGCAGCCTGTTAACCACAATGTTTTCTCATAATTTGCTTCAGTAAAATGCCGCATGTAAGAATGATTTTTGTCGTTGTATAATGCAGAGAGATTTGGAAGTTTAGGAACTGGTCACCCTTTTCTTATTAATGGCAATTTTTCTTGAAATGGTTTGCTTCTGAAAGATGTTTTCAACAATTCATCTATAACACACGGACACACCATACAGGTCTTAATAAAGAAAAGTCATGAAACAAAAACAGACGAATAAATAAAGTAACAGAATTAGTAATGAAACAGTCTCAAGCAAACACACTCTGTAACATGGTGAAATCTTGCACCCTCTCCCTGAAATGAGATGGCCTTTGCTACCTATATGGCGGTTTGATTCAATGAATAACCTTGAAGTAGCACAAGCACATTAACGCTTCTTTCTCTGCATGGCAGGGAAACCACACATTGAGCGGGAGTGAGAGGTTTTTGCTCCCGGGTCATGTGGTCTCTTGCACTCTCTCTCCAAAATGAGATGGCCTTTGGAGCAGCGTATGTGCATTGCTGCTTCTTTCTCTTTCCACGTATTGACACTTCTGACAGCAGGTTGAATGAAGGACTTCTCTTTTTGATTAAAACACATTGCAAATAAGGTTTTTTCTTGAATACGTACCTACGCTCTGTGTGAATTGTTCTAAGAAAAACAGTTGCGAAAATTTTCAAAAATTGTTAAAAAGCAAAAAAAAAAAATAGTTGGTCCATCTGCAACTACCAAAATCCCCTTGAATATACGCCACTCACTTATACATACTGAAAAATGACACATTTTAAGACTGAAAAACATTCACAATAGTCTGACTAAAGGATATAGTTCTTCCATACTACACTGCCGGACAATTGCTAAGGACGGATGACAATAGCAAACGATAGCAAACATAAAATGGAAGGCAGGAAAATGTGGAAATTAGCATAAGTGCAGGATACAGTAAGACGTGTTGAGCATATGCAAATTTTGGATTGCCGAACTTGTTCGTGACGTCATAGCACTGATAAGAGATATAAAGGATTTGACGCGTATTGACCGTTGTTGTTCAAACGCAAAGTTGAAAGGGAAAGAATCAATTGACGAACTCGCAATTTTCAGTATGTCTTCCCGACATCACCTAGATGATTTTACGCGTGGCCGTATTATTGGCAAGATTGAAGAAGGGCGAAAAAACAGATGTTGCCAGGGAGTTCGACGTTAGCCACAGTGTTATTTCAAGGCTTTGGAAATCATTTCAAACAAATGGAGAGTGTAGCAAACGTCACGGGGGAGGTCGTGTTCGCAGTACGACACCTGCAGAAGATCGGTACAACTGTCGCGAGACGTTTGCATGAAGGAGGACTATACGCCAGCCATCCTGTTGTGTGCATCCCATTGTCCAGACGTCACCGTACCGCCCGTTTGCAATGGTGCCATCAACATCGCAATTGGACTGATAACGACTGATCTGCTGTCCTCTTCTCAGATGAGAGTAGATACAGTCTATCGTCTGATTGTCGACGACAACTGATCTGGCGTGATAGTGGTACTGCATATTGTCCAGCAAACATACAGGAAAGGGACCGATATCCGACATGTTGTGTCATGGTATGGGCTGGCATCATGATCAATGGCCGTACGTCCCTCTATGTGCTTCCAACTGGGACTATGACTGGCCAACGATACATTAATGATGTTCTGCTACCTCATGTTCGCATGTTCCGTGGTGCTGTCGGTGATAGATTCATTTTCATGGACGACAACGCAACATGTCATCGATCAGTCGCTGTCCAGGAGTGTCTTAAGAGCGAGGATATTCAACGCCTCGTATGTCCAGCACGTTCTCCAGATCTGAATCCCATTGAAAATGTGTGGGATGCTTTGGGGAGGAGTCTTGCTGGTCGCCAATGCCCTCCAATAAACAAGGACACCCTCATCCGTGCACTGACAGAGGAATGGGATAAATTACCCCAACAGCTGCTTGATAATGTTGTGCAAAGCATGGCACGACGTGTGGAATCTTGCATCGCCCTCCAGGGTGGCCATATCCCGTATTGACATCTTACGCCGGAAAGCCTGCAGACGGTAATTGCATTTTTCATGTTTACGTATTCTGCACAAAATGGCCTGTTTGACCCTTGAACACGTTCCAAAGCCTTCTGGATTTCAGAGAACAATAAATTGTCTTTCTTGTAATGCCCTGGCATTCTGACATTATTTTATTTCACTTGGCATCCAACCACACTTACTTTTTTATGCGCTATATAGCCGTTTATGATCCATCCTTAGCAAATTGTCCAGCAGTGTAGTTTCAGAGAATATTTTGGTCAATTCCATTCTTAAAAAATGGTGACTAGGAAAATGTTTAGGTTCTCATACAAAATGGAGAAACAAACGAATGCAGCTACACTATCTACCAACAAGTAATTGGACACCTGTGATAGCAAAGGAAAATGAAGTTTATTCACCTTCAATAGTTGTTGGAGCCTCCACGAGCGGCGATTACAGCTGCGACCCTCCGGGGCATACTCTCAACCAGGCGTTGTACGACGGCTAGCGGTATTTTCTTTCACTCGGCTTGGAGAAGACAGGTCAGTTCCTTCACCGATTTCGGGCGGTGGAGGCACCCCTTAAGCCGATGCTCTAACTCGTCCCAGAGGTGCTTGATAGGGTTAAGGTCCAGGCTCTGCGCAGTCCAGTCCATTCGATTAACTCCATTGTCACCATACCAAGCCATGGTGGACCTCGCAACATGACAGGTGGCATTGTCATCCTGAAAGTAACATGGGTCCACCCCGTAAAACTGCCACAACATAGAAAGCGTATGGGCATCCAAAATGGTGCAGTAGGTCTCGGCGTTGAGTCTACCAGGAACTGCGACCAAGGGTCCCATGCCATACCAGGAGAAACACCCCCATAGCATAATTCCTCCACCACCGCCAAACTTTACAGTTGGCACAATACATTCTGGCAGGAGGCCTTCTCCAGGCAGACGTCAAACCCAGACAGCCATCCGAACGGTTGAAGGTGAACCTTGATTCATCGCTCCAGAGAACCCGTTTCCACTGTTCAACGGTCCACTGTTGACGTTCTTTGCACCACCTTAGCCAAGCAGCGCTATTGGACTTGGTGATCAAAGGCTTGTGGGCTGCAACACGTCCATGATAACTGAGCAGATGGGCTTCCTTGCGGATGGTATTCATCGAAAGAACACTCCTGGATTCCTGTTGAAACTCCTCGCGGATGTGGCCCATCGATTTGGTGTGCTTCTTCCAAATTTCTCTGGCCAGCACCCATCGGTCTCTAACTCCCAGTTTTGTGGGTCTGCCGGGTCGGGGCACATTCCGACAGTCACCTCTCATCTTTCACTTGCCAATCACGTAGGCCACTGTCAATTTTGGGTACTTCAACTCGCTGGATGTGTCACGTATGGATTGGCCATTTCTGTGATACCCGACGATTACACCTTTCTCGAAATCAGAGAGCTCCGAGCTGCGTGGCATCTTGCATGTGACTGGTTGCGTTGTTGTTTCCCACACGATATTTAACGGTGGCGGCCGGGACGTGTATCAGGACTGCAGATATCGTCAATTGCAGGGGTGTCCAATTACTTGTTAGTAGATAGTGTATATTATTGTGAGGAAACTAATAAATTCTACCCTCAGAGTACAACTCAACTATCTGAACAACTTCTAAAGGAAGTCTTTACAAATACAATATATTCCTTTGTGGGATTATTCAACTCTTCTGCAACTACATTTTAAACATTAAAGAACATAAATTATCACATATAAAAATTTGAAAGACAAGAAAAGTCTACTGCCCTTTCCTTGTCTTCCTTTTTCACTCCAGGGTGGAGAGGAGGAGTTGTTGCTATTCAATGTCTACAAAAAAAACAGTAACTATTTTACAATAAGTAATTAAAACACATACATGAAACCATTATTTCTCACCTTATGGTTTGCTCTTGGAAAAATCATGCCTAAAGAATATAATCCCAGCATTGGCCCACCAACAACATTGAATATGGTAAGAGAAGCTTGGAGAATTCCACCCAAACGGTCAACAACACATGTCAGAGAAATGCACAGGACACCATATATGAATGCTATGAAGAAAAAACAAAACAGGGTGCCTGATTTAATGATGCACAAATTTATGTTATGCAATTAACAGCACTCATGAAAGAACATTGATTAACCAATCTAGTAGATGTATTGAAAAAATGCTTTTGAGCTTCTTAAACATGCACACAAAAATAAGATTTTCCATATGTTCTCTACTTTTTTCTGTTAGGTGGTGTAATTATACCCTGAGCAGACAGTTTACTAGGACCAGTACACCATTTTATGCAAATAGGATTGTCATAGTACTGCATCAGGACTTACCTTAGATTATTTTTTCAGGTATTTAAACATTTCCAGACTGAGGAGATGTGTAGATGTTATTCAATCACAGGTTCAATACAGTGAACCTAAAAAACTTCCTCGAAAGTGAGAAAAATAACATTGCAATTTAATCCGATTTTCATTTATATATTTTTTACGCATTTACAGGGGATAAAGCAACTTTGCCAACATTCTCAAACTTTCCTCCTTAACCACTGATTTTCTTGTCTCTTTGGGTGACTGAGCTTCTGCCAAATACCCTACACATAATTTGGATGGACTTTTACCCCTACCAGTTACTCATTGTGTCTCAATACTCTTGCTATCCTGAAGCATTGCTTCCTTCTGAAGTCCTTTCAGCCCTCCAACATATTCTCCTCAAAACATTTTTCTCAACTACTTTAGTGAATACCTCTATCATTCCCAAAGAACAATGAACTTAGATGCCAATGATCACAGCATTGCTCCTCAGACTAAGAAGCTCAACTCTTATTTAAATACTTCACACGTACATGAAAAGTTGGCCAGAGTTTGAAAAACAAAAGACTAACAATGGATGATGCAAGAGTGTGAGTAAATGGCATTACCTTCAACTAAAAATTCCTGAATGGAGGGCTCTAAAACTTCTAAAATGATCACAAAGCAATCATAAAAAAATTTGTAAGGAAAGTATGGATATAGAAAGGAAAAACTGTGAGTGTGAAGAAAAAGGAGGAATCAGTTTTATAACCCAAAAATCCTTCTTGATTGCTGCCACACTGAAAACAACTCAGCTGCATAAAATAGCAAAATTATACTAGAATCTGATTTATTGACATAAGAATATAAATAAATGTTTCCAAGCTTTCACACATCAACCAGATGGCTTTTTCAAGGAAGACAGGCAGTTTCAAGATAGACAGAAACTGCCAATCTTCCTTGAAAAAGCCATCTGGTTGATGTGCGGAAGCTTGGAAATGTTTATTTATATTCTTATGCCAATAAATCGGATTACAAGAATAGTTACTATTTATGCAGTACATCGGTGTATAGTTCATTGTTATTAACTCAGCTGCATGTTTATTCTTCAATACATAAATTGCTTATGCATAATAAAATTACAAAATAATTTCAGGTAAAATCTTATTTACATTCTTAACATCTTAGATGAACGAGAAAGATGCACAAGATAAATACCGATTACTTTGGTGAGCAGCGTAATTCGAGTTTCTGCAGTCTTCATAAAGAAGTAGGGTCGAATAAAGTCTTCTAATGTGACTGCAGCTAAAGAATTGATGGCTGAGGACATAGTGCTTAAAGCTCCACTGAAAATTCCAGCCACAAACATACCAGGGAGTCCAGGAAGTGAGCCAAGTGATTTCATGACAAAATATGGAAGAATCTGAAACATTTCACAAAAGTCGTTTTACACAGTGAAGCTAAAAATGTCTTTTGATTCAGTATTACTGTTAAGATTTAGTACCTTATTTGAATATGATTAGATGTAGCATGTGTTTTAATATGTTATAGAATAAAATATTATAACAGTGGCATACTGCATTGTCAAGAGTTTATGCAAACAGATTCAAATAAAGTAAATACCACTGAATTCTCATATTTTTTTTATCTCAAATCTACCTAATACCAGTTAAAGTTTTTGCAAATGTGCAATGAACAGTTTCCTAATAAAATAATTTTATGCTACATATTGCATTGGGAAAGCTAGAAAGTGCATAACAAATCATTGCTGGGGTTGGAGCAACCTAATGCAAAATAATTTTTAACACTAGACTTCCATAATAAGGGCAGACTTACACAGTCAAACACAAATAAATTGTTTTGCTCCAGTGAAAAAAAATAACAATTGTGCACCAGGAAAATCAGAAGCCATGGAAAAAAATTGATAATGGTTTGAGATGGCCAATGTTAATATTTTTCCAATATGAAAAGTAGAAGTTGAGTTAAACAAAAATATAAAATGCATTCCTTCTGATGGGAAATTTTTGCATCAGAAATCCTGAAAAATGCAAGGGAGATTGTGATTCTGGCTAAAGCATACAAAATAAAAAGGAGACATTTAAAATGACAGATATAGCTCCAAATGTAAATACACTGTGATTTACCACAAGCAAGAAAACTGTGAATCTAGAAAAATATATATTATTTGTCTTATAATGATCATGGCAAAACTAATGGATGTCAGATTATATATATTTTTTTCAATTAGACCTGCAGAAACTTAAAAAATATTGTTGGGCTAAAAATCTTAGTTTATGTGGCTAGCATAATTGTTTTACATCAGAAAATGCATGACAATGTCTGACCACAGCTACAGTTGTTGAGTGCAGAAACAGCATTTCCAATCAGACTTTTAAAAATGTACGTATACATCTAAGTCATCTCAGAGAAATATGCATTTACACCATCTAGATGATCAGTACATCTTACAAAGCAAGTAAATACAGTTATAGTTTTGCTTACAGTTCTATCTACTGAACACAAAAAGAACTCCTAGTACATATTTTAGAAGTGTAGGTGTCATAGTAAATGTAAAAATGTGTTTATGTCACCTAAGGAAAAAACTTTATATCACAGGAATTCAAAATATGAATCAGCATCCTTACAATTAGAGCTATCCAGTGCAATATTTTTTCAAATCCAACTTGTACTATGATCATGTATCTTTTTTTTTTTTTTTTAACAAAAGCTATGGTGAAAAATGTTGAAAAATGTGTATCTTACTAGTAATAAAGCAAAATTTTTCACATGATTTCTTACGTACTAAATTTTAGGAATAGTAAGATCTTTCACCTGAAACATCAGCCTTGTTCACACTAGAAGCAAGCACTCACGTGGTTGACATCGTTTCTTTAGCTGTTGCCAGTAGAGATTTCCAAATTATTGGAATATTGAAGGGTGCGTCTGAATTGCAAGAGTTTTTATTGAAGAGAATTTCAATGCTTTCTCTGTAGTGTAATGAAAGTTTGTTTGAGGAGAGTACAATCCTTTTGGTACAATTCCAGTTTGGGGAGACAGAGGTATCTTCAATAGTCAAAAGAAAAGTGCAGATGTTGGAAGACTTTTTCTGACAACTCTTTTATGTTCCAAAATTCTAAAAAGCCTTCCGACTTCTGCACTTTCTCTTCGGCTGTTGAAGATACCTCTGCTTCTCCAAACTGGAATTGTACCAAAGGAATTGCACCCTTCTGAAACAAATTTTCATTACGCTACAGAGAAAGCATTGAAATTCTCTTCAATAAAACTTGTTGCAATTTGGACGCATCCTTCAATATTCTGATAATTTGGAAATCTCTACTGGCAGCAGCTAAAGAAACGATGTCAACCACGTGAGTGCTTGCTTCTTGTGTGAACAAGGCTGATGTTTCAGGCAAAAGATCTTACTACTCCTAAAGTTTAGTACATAATAAATCATGCATGAATTTTTTTGCTTCATTATTGGTTTCTTCATATTACATGAAATGGCCTCTCTACCAGTGTATCTTACTTTCCAGTACTGTTCTTTTCCCCATTCTTCTTGATAAATTACAACCATGCTCATTAGAAATGAGAGTCTACATGCTCTATCACATGTTTTCATAATAAAACAGTTAGCATTTAAAGCAGAAATCTCATTCTTCCAGCTCAAAAAAACAAAACAAAAAAACTACATCATACAAGATACCTTATTTGAAGTTGGAAATTCTTATATTACAGTACTCACTAACAGACATTATAGAAACTAAGACAGTGAGCTGGCCTGTATGTAATAAGTGAACAGCACAAATTCTAGGTTCAGTTTCAACATCCAACCTTTTCATTTCACTTTATATTTTCTCTTTAAATGTCCAAATTTTGAATTCAGTCAAATTTTGAGAACTACGCACAGTGTATATAGCATGAAACAATCAAGGATGCTCTAATCTCTTGCAATGGCATGTTCATGGGAAAACCCATACCATTCATGGATACAATGGTTGAGAACATTGATACAAAACAAAATAATTTAAACACATTATCTTACTCAGTAATGTTGTCTTTGTTTTTGTTTGGGATTTAAAGACCACAGTGATAAACATAGAAATTGTGCGAAAACACACAGAGTCACGTATGGTAAAAAGGTTCGTTTAGTGGTAGCTTTGGGTCATCCTACGACCTTGATCACCTGTGATCGAATGAATGGGCTGGTTGCCAGAACTACAATTTGAAGTTGGAATGTCGGAACTGTTGCCAGATTTTAGTAGAGAGATCCAAATAAATGGGGTTTGGTGAGGGGTCTCTGAATTGCAGTTTTTGGTGAACAAAATTTCAATGCTTTCTTGGAAATGCAGAGATGCTTTGTTGATGAATGGGGCAACTTTTTTGTTCCTTTCCAAAAGGAAACTGCAGAGGTGTCTTCAAGGGTTAGTGCAGATAATGCTGTCCCATTCATCAACAAAGCATCTCTGAGTTTCCAAGAAAGCATTGAAATTTTGTTCGCCAAAATCTGCAATTCAGAAACCCCTCACCAAATCCCATTTATTTGGATCGCTCTACTAAAATCTGGCAACAGTTCCAACACCCCAACTTCAAATTGTAGTTCTAGCAATCATCCCATCCAGTCGATCACGGGTGATCAAGGTCATTGGATGACCGAAAGCTACCGTAAAACAAACCTTTTACCATATGTAACTCTGTAGGTTTGCTCTTGATTTCTGTGTTTACGTGTTATTGTTGCGTGAAGCTTGAGTTTTAAACCAGACCACAGTGAGCAACTTGATGGACTATAAGCAGTCACCCATCGCTAATTTAGGGCAACTGGTTCTAGGAAAGGGAGAGAGCCAGTGCCATAAGACAAACACAACATCCATGCCCCACTGGGATTCGAACTTGGACCCATTTCAAACAAATGGTCATATGCCACACATCAGTGATGTAATCATAAATTTGTTACAGGGAAAGAGAGTGTCTGAAATCCTCTCTCTCTCACTCTTTTTTTTTCTTTTTCTTTTCTAGTTTCTCACACACACACACGCATGCACGCACGCACATGCACGCACGCACATGCACTTGCTAGTGAATTTCTTTTCTCAGGGATTATGTATCAATGAACTTTGACAGGCACATACGAAATGTCAAATGTAATTTTATCAAATCAACAAAATTTTTTAAACATGCTGACATTGTTCCCCACAATGTCACTACTAGCATGAGAATTTCACCACAGATGAACAGCCAGTGGGCATTCGTCACTGATTTTTAAAGAAGGAGAGTGGTTCTCTGCAGAGACCATTACTCTGAGAACGACAGAGAAATGATTAGGTTGAGAAACAAATTAACCCTCATTGAAAGATCAGAATGAGAAGTAAATATCATATAACAAGGAGCCTGAACCTTGGGACCATGGAATTAATATGGTTCAAAAGTCATATTAAGCTAGTACACAAATCTGAGAACTTGCTACCCTACAGTCACTCATCCTGGCTACCTGGTCACCCACACTCTAAAGCATACAGTCTGCTGAACTGTCTTTACATCTTTTTAACTAGATATAATTGAACTTAACATACAGTTTTACATAGCACTTACATGAATGAATTCAAAGATCAGCAAAGGAATGCAGATTACTACAGACAGGGCTGTAGCTACTGGGAGGAGCAGTTGTAGTTTCCAGAATGGATATATAATAGGGGCATAAATGCATAAATTCATGCACTAAGGGGCACAAAAAAAAAAAAAAAAAAACAGAAATGCATAGTCAAATCAGGATAATCCAACTTTTCCATTAAATACAATAGCCTCAACAAAGGCAAGGCAATAACAGAATGTATCAATAAATTTACTGAAAACTGTAACTCAAAAAGAATGTTATACACTTCAGTATTTTCATCTTTAAAGGCTGTAGTTAGCCACCTACAGTATTCTGTGCAGCAAACCAAGGTACAGAGTAACCTACTCTGTGAGGGATTTACCACTTATATGCACAAAAAGAATTGTATGAAATAGCAGAGAGTGGCACAAAAACCAATATGAGGATATGCCTAACCTCTCTGACCTTTCCATATATGCAGTAGAAATGAACAGCTAATTAGTCATTTGCGTTCTTTCACAGAAAACCCCTCTGAACACTTAAGGTTGAATGGAAGTTTTATAAGCAGCAGTCTCTCTCTCAAAATTGTAGCATACCAGGTTACGTGTAAAAGAATCGTGTATTTTTGATAATCTGAAATTCAAAATTTAATGTACAATTGCAAAAAATGTATAAATGAATTATTCATAGAAAAAGCTATAGAAACTACAGTAAAATACCGAAACTAATGCATAATTCGGTATAAAAGTGAAAAGTGTATAATTGCAAATTGTATAACCGAGGAACAAAATTATTGAACAAAATTTACCATATTTAACAGAATTTACCAAATTCTTGTATTTATTAATATTATGCTTTTCCTCAAAATTATGATTACTGAAAACATTATTTTGCAAAATACATATATATATACACAGTCGAGTCACATTATTGTGACAACCAGCTAATATCTAGAGTAACCATCGTGTGCAGCACAGACAGCAGCTAGACGGGCTGGGAGTGACTCAATAAGATGCTGGAAGGTGTTCACAGATATGTGGAGATATCCTGACTGCAGTGCATCTGACAGCTGCTGGAAGGTGCGTGGTGGAGGATCCATAGAGCGAACAACATGATCAAGGTGGCCCCACAGATGCTAAATTGGGTTTAAGTCTGGGGAATTAAGTGACTAAGGAAGTACTTTGAAGTTTTTATAGTGCTCTTCCAAACACTCTCTGACATTTCTAGCTATGTCATATGTCGCATTGTCGTGCTGGAAGATCCTATCCACTACAGGGAAGACAATCAGTATGTATGGGTGTACCTGGTCTGCAAGGATGGATTCATAATGAATTCAGTCCATAGTGCTTTCCACAGGTATGAGTGGGCCCAGAGAATGCCACGAAAACATTCCCCAGACCATAACGCTGCACCCACCAGCTTGTGTTCTTCCAGCAATGGTTGAAGAAAGTTTGTTCTCCGATGTTTCTCGTCTTATATGCCAACGTCCATCCATACGATGAAGCAGAAAACATGACTCATCAAAGAAGGCAATCCTTTGCCAATCAGCAGAGGTCCAATTCTGATACTGCCGCGCAAATGTAAGCCTTTTTCTGCCAATGCACTTTTGTTAGCATAGGTGCAGTGATCATCCATCTGCATTGGAGCCTCATACACAGCTGGGTTCGCTGAATTGTAATTTTAGACACACTTGCGGTAGCCCCCTGGTTCATTCGGCCAGTGATTTGCTCCACTGTGGCATGTCGATCGGTCCTCATGTACCTTCGAAGCCGATGTTCACCTCTTACATCAATCGCACGTGGTGCTCTGCAATTTCCACGTTGCTCATTCGCAATGGTGCCATTTCTCCAATCACGATACATTTTAACCACAGCAGGATGCTAACAGTTCACGAAGTGCGCTGTTTCAGAAATACTGCCACCCTTGGCCCGAAAACCGATAACCATTCCTTTTTGCAAAACTGATAAATTGCTCCTTTTATCCATGACAGCAATGAGTGATATGTTTTCAGATTACCTACAGCACACCTTGTACATATACCCTCTAAGCCAGCTCACGACATGTGCCTTCTTTCATTGGCTATGCGCTGTTGATGTCAAAAGTAGGAGGTGTCACAATAACGTGACATGACTGTGTGTGTAGTATGTATATATATACACCCAGTCGAGTCACATTATTGTGACTCGACTGGGTAATATAATGAACTAATATAATGACAGGATGTTCCAACAAAAGTTTTCCACTGAATTCATTTGGTTCATCAAATTATTTAGCAAGTATTATAAGCATTATTATAATCTGACTAAGTATAAATAAGGGAAATACCAAAATTATGGTTTTTGAGCAAGGAGCTGTTAGTATTGAATGTAATATAAGTCTACACGGCACAGTGATCGATCAGGTGAATGAGTTCGTGTATTTAGGAAGCATGTTCGACAGAGAGAACAAATTGGATGGTGAAATTAGTAGGAGAGGAAATTCTTCATTGAAAGTCATAGCTGCTTTGGGAGGTTTCCAGAAGTATGACGGGTTCTCAAGAGAGTCCCGCATGGCTGTGTATGAAAGTGTAATTGTTCCTACTCTGGTGTATGATGGTGAAACCTGGGTACTACAGAAGAAACATAGGAGTTGTTTGTGTGCTGAAGAAATGCATTACTTATGGGGGGTTTGTGGCAAGACACATTCTGATCATGTGAGGAATGAAGATGTGTTGCAGTTGTGTAATGTGAAGCAAAATGTTGTTAGCAAGGTGGAGACTGCTTTGTTGGTTTAGCCATATTCAAAGAATAAGTGATACGATGCTTACTAAAACATTTTTTTAGCCCAAGTGGCAGGAAGGAAAGGCAGAGGAAGGCCAAGGGAGTCATGGGAGGATCAGATTCAGGAACGTAAGCATGAGAAAAAGATTATGAATATGAAGTATAGAAAGTTTTGTGTATGTCGAGTGATGGATGTCAGTGAAGCCCGAGTTGTGTGTCAAGATCACTGTAAAAGGAGAACTTTGATATGTCAACAATCAACAATCAAATAATCAGTTAAAAATTTATCTGGCAGTTTGTATTTCTTTGTGGAGCTAACCTCTGAATTTCAGAGAACAGCTTAGTGATATATGTAATATCTGACTAATGCATGACAATTGACCAACAGCAAATATGTTAAACCAAAAGCACAAGCAAGAACAGCATATGATTGGATTAAATCTGATTACTCCAAGAAGAACTGAAATAATTTTTAATTGAATATGCAATGTTGTTCCCAAATTCTTCTATTTTAACTAATTGTTTAATTCAAATTAGTTTTAAATCATTATTGGAGCTCATTACATTTTCTAAATGTAGCAGTCACATGTTAAACAGAAATGCTGAATAGTGTATTTTTCATTATAATGCTTATTCAAAGTCTTCCATTTCTCTGAACAAACTGCTCCATATAAATCTATGGCAGATAATTACTCAAAAAGCACCACAAGCAATTAAAGGAAGCTGAAAGACTTGTGCCACTCAGAGACTGGACATGCTACCATGTACTATAATCTCTAAAATTAAAATTTTTGTAACTGCAAACTGAAAATGAACCAAAAATGGGTCGAATAATAAACTAAAAATTGTAGCTGACAGATTATGAGAATCATAAGAACCAATTAGTAGTTTAGGAAGATATCTTTGGTAATGTATTTCTTCTTGCCTTAGTTATCAATTACATCTCGTAGATTTAGTTGAAATATAATCTGCTGCGTATGCCAACTGTTCTGTGAAGTTTATTGGTTTAGTGTTTAAGATACCAGCAAATAAGCATTGTTCTACTATAAAGTTCAGTTAGAAGCTTAGAAAAACACAAAAGAAGATGCTGCAGATGCTATTCAGAACAAATGAAGAGTCTAATATGAATGAGTGCTTTTGCCAGAAGTTGAGATGTGAACATGAGAATCATCCTCTGGTCATTCCAGTATCGCAAAACAGCAGGTAAGATAGAAGTATGTAACAGTGCATTCATGCTAATCATTGCAAAATAAATTCAGGAAATGATAGTCTGCCAGTATCCCTGCTGGGTTGAGTCATAACATTTTGATATGATTTATAAATGCATCCCATTTTTTAATACATTTTCCCCATGAACTAACCAAAGATCAGGAGGAAGCAGATATGACAGTCTGTAATCCCATATTCCTTAACCGATTGTTTCATGGGAATGGAAGTTGGATGCTTTCATATGAACAAATAGCAGTCTTCTGAATGAAAATGAACATAAGTTCTCACCAAAACAATCAATCTAGGTAGAAAAAATGCAAGGATAAAGTAATGCAAGAAGTTTTCTATAATGTCTAAGGAACTGTGTGTCATGAATATTTAAAAAGTGACAAAAAATCATGAGGAAATACTGCTTCATCTAAAAGGAATAGCTTTGAGAATTCATTTCAGTTATTCTTTCACACTTCTCAAAGGAAAGCAATGGTCACCATAGACTGAAGCTATTTACATACAAAAAGTGCCCCACTCACTCCTGTGAAAAGACATGTGACTTAAAATAGTCGATCTATGGGTATCACTATCATGAAATTACAAATGCATATGCTTTCAATTCTTGCAAACCACACACATACATCCTACATACTTCTGCTCTCTCATAAATGGCATGAAAGCCTTATGTTCTCTTGTTTTACTAATACATCACAACTATCTTGTGTTTTACAAATCCGTCTCTACTATCTTGTATTTTACTAATCCATCTCTACTATCATGTGCTTTACTAATCAATCTCTCTCTCTCTCTCTCTCTCTCTCTCTCTCTCTCTCTCTCTCTCTCTACTATCAATCTCTGGGCATGTACAGAATATACTATTGAAATCAGTTACTTAAACACAAGTGCTATTTTTCATATCTTTAAAGAAGACAGTGTGGAATGTTCTGCATACCAATAAGCAAAATATGGGTATGTTATGACTGAGTGTACATAATCACTATCTTTCACACTTTTTCTCTCTCCCTCTCTCTTAGTAATCTAATGATGCCATGATCTCAAAGGCTACAATGCACTGTCCACTTCTAATTTAGATTATTACTGGCACTAGAGGAGAAAGAAACAGTCAGAATAAAATTCAAACCAAGTTAATCATGCAGGGCATTTTTTTAAAAGCTTCTCAACCACTAAACATGCATCTCTCAATTCTTATTCATTTGAAATTCCTTGTGTTTATGCATTTCACTAAAAGATTATGGAAAATTTTACTTCTTCTCATACAAAATTTTCCAGAATTTTTTTATCCCTAGAACATGTTTAATACCAAAAAACTGAAAATTCACAAAAGTAAAGACATACCTGATCTGGAGACTTAATGCCAGTTTCTTCAGATCTCAGAAATGGATCACAATTATAAAAGTATGCATAGACCACTAATCCTGCAAATGATGTGGAAATGCTTAATAGACTTGTAATTGGCCAACTAAGCCATAAAGCCCTTAAAGAGAAGGTAAGATAAAGAGAAAAAAAAAAGAAGTAATAACATAAGAATGCAAAGAAAGTATATTTAATTAGTGAATGCACTAATGCAAACATAATACTTATAAATGTAACATAATCACAGAAATTTGAAAATTTGATCGTCCTGGAACAGGAATCAAACCCACATCTGATTTGCGCTCAAGTATGCTAACCTTTACACCACCCAGGACAATGAAATCCAAACAACTGAAGTATTTAGGTATAATGTTTAATCCAAACAACTGAGGTATTTAGGTGTTTTAGGTGTAATAGTTAGCATACTCAATCGCAAATTGGGAGATGTGGGTTCGATTCCCGTTCCAGGAAGATCAAATTTTCAAATTTCTGTGGTTACGTTACATAGAAAGAACAGCTTGATTTATGTCTATATTAATTATTCCATGTGTTTCCAACTTGATAATACTTATCATCGATACATAATTTCAGGTTCATAACATGTTTACTTCACAAAGCTTTAATTTAAC
This sequence comes from Macrothele yani, assembly GCA_039090855.1. Lineage (NCBI taxonomy): Eukaryota > Metazoa > Arthropoda > Arachnida > Araneae > Macrothelidae > Macrothele > Macrothele yani. The sequence continues at coordinate 49,367,310 of CM076990.1, forward strand.
ATGCTTTAATTTTTTATGTCAAACATTTAAATAAAAAATACTAAATACTCCAAGTAATTAATGACATCATGGCACCTTTAATTATGTATATTACAGTGAAAGAGTTGAATTTTGGGGTTTTATAGAGGTAATTTGTTTTAAATTTGATAGTCAAATTTTCAAACTAAATACTACATTTGAGATCCATAGATTTCCAGGTTCAGGACAAAATCTGATTACAAAACCTTAAATTCATTTAAGATTCAGGTGATCTATAAAAAATTAACTACAACATCCAACAGAAATAACTTGATTTCCAACAATCATAAAGAACAAATACAGGAAGAAAAAGCACATACCACCAATGCACACCATTACAAACTACACTATTACTAAATCACTGTAACAATTATCTACATTTTATATTATTATAACACTACATCAAAATATAAAGTATGGCATCATTTAAATGACAAAGAGTCTCTATTTTTTCTAGTTCCTGAAGCAGTGTTGAATAATCAGATCCAAAAGAAAAACATAGTGACTCCAAAATACTTGAATGAAATAAAGTTTCTGAAGTAATCCATATTGCATCCCTACACAAGTATAAAATTTACTTCATGAATATAACATTTCAAAAATTTCACATCCAGCACATCAGGAACTGCTCACATTCATTTGTTTCAACCATTGGGATACTGCCCTGACTGCTATCTATATAATAAGTTTCATATATAGCTTCATAATACAAGTAGCATAAACAATGTGGTGTAACAGAAACTCAGTCTACTATTATATGAAAATATGTCCATGCATGTCGAAAACATGTGCATAGCAATTTTTGTATTTTTACACTCATAACAGAAGTGATGTAAGCTGAAACCTAGATCTAAAAGAAAGTCCTCCATCATGGGATGTCATGTGCAATGGAATGTTTGATGTTCTGATTATATGAAATATAAAAAGCCCTTTAAAATGAGTACAAGCATTAAGATATTAAGAGTATGTGTAAGAAAACATACAACCAGCAAAGAGAAGCTGAAAGAATCTCAGCAAAAAACAGTGCTAAAACATATGGTGCTGCTTTAAACAAAAACAACAACAACAAAAACAGCTTTATTTACATTCAGTACAACTTGTGGAAGGCTGGCCTGTATATGTCCTTTAGCTGGGAAAAAATGAGTAAAACAGGAACTGGAAGTCTGAAATTAGGCTTGTCTGATAAACCCAATGCAAATTCAGCAAGAATATGTAGCAAATCAGCTAACAAAATGTAAAAATTTGTTAATGGATAAAACAGCACTGGAAGACACTTTTACTTATAGCACTTTCTGAAAATTGCAGTTTTGTTTACTTTGATTACCTCTTCGACTCAACTGCACTTTTTTTTTCTTCAGGTTTTAAAATTTTTGCCGGAAGCCTTTTCACATTCTTTGTTGCAAAAAAGTCAACCAAAGAATCTGTCAGAAGAAATCTACAATAATTACACAATAATTTTAAAAAATGTGGAAGTTTATATATTAATGAACTACTAAATATACAGAAATGGTAAAGTACCAGCCCTGATGCACCACTTCTGAACACCACTGAAGAATGCTGGTGTTGAAATTTTGAAAATCATGGGAAAATTTCAAGTAGTAACAGGATGTTTAGAATAATCACACACACACACACACACACACAAACTTGAAGAAAGATCAGCCACTTTTGTAGAAGAATGTTTCTATACACAGGACAAGAATAACCTGACTATGGAGTTCAAGTTACAGAGTGTGTACTTCTACTGCAGACTATAGTTCCAGTTTAAAAGCCGTGTTTGAGCTTGAACTAAGACCTGAGAAGCACATGGATATATAGATGTTCTAAATGTCATATGTATGCACATTAAAATAAAAAGATCCTAGTTTTGGTCGTGTTTCTAAAAAATACAAATATTCGCATTTTGGCAGCATCATCGTCACTTCTGTTTTGCTTTGGAGAGGCCATACAGTTAACACGAGGATATTTACTGCAACAGGAGGGGAAAGGGTCCACAAGACATGGCACCCCCATTAGTGTGCGGAGAAATACTGATAAACAAGAGATTTTATGTCGGTGAATCGGTTTCACAAACTGAACAGTGTAATCAGGTTTGCTTTTCCCTAAGTATAGAATATTAAGGGCAAAAACATGTGCTAGTTAATTAACTTCACGTATGCTTTTCCACAACATGCTGCAAAACTGATTTCAGTTTTTTTTTTTTTTTAGATTGGAGTTTTAACGACCACTGTGAGCAACTCAATGGGCTATAAGCAGTCGCCCGTCCTTAATTTAGGACCACTTGTTCCAGGGAAGGGAGAGAGCCAGTGCCGTAAGACAAACACAACATCCATGCCTCATCGGGATTTGAACCCTAACCCCTTTTGGACAAATGATCAGAAGCCATCACTTAGACCACTGTGCCACCGGGGCGGTATGATTTCAGTTTAATGAACACAATATAGTGTGACTGGCAAAACAGTTTTGAAGTTAAATACTTTCCACACTTTTATGAATACTGAAATAGAAGGCCCAATGGAAGGAAATTTTAAACCAATTTGGTAAGTATCATGAAAGACCTGGAACTTGAACCACACATAAAGAAACAAACTAAGAAGTGCAGTGGTACAGAAACAACCCTTGACTTTTTAATTTTTATGGGAAATAAACTTTTAATAAAATATTTGATTGTTCACATTTCTAAATGTGGCATATATGCTTAAAATAATGTGCACTGTTACTGTTCAACATAATTTAAAACAAAGAATGTGATTTATTTTTAAATTATTAGTGTTTGGTAGCTACTACACTTCTAACTGCACATCTACAACAAATCTGACCAGTACATGACGATGCAGCTACTTGCTATGAAGCAGACAAATCTCTTGGTGAGAAAGTTCCAGAGTGTCTTTTACAAACCAGCCTTTTAGAAGGAAAGATATTGAGATGAGTGGGTACAAATGCGAATTATTTGAAGAAGAAACTACATGCAAAATGGTCTTCATTGTAAAAGATATCAAAAGTCAGAACTGTTTCAATCAGATTTTCAGAAGCAATTATATGGAATGAAGCACATTTTAAATTTGACAGCATCAGAATTTACACTAACAGCAAAATTGTGCATCAGAAAACTCCCAGAAGTCAAGGATCATTGTTCTTGCAGTTCAGGCTTTTCAATGTGAAAAATAATTTTTTGAATCAGACGAACAGAATGCACCGACAGACAGACGGACACACATAATGATAACATAATCATGTCTTATTTTCCAAAAGACACAATAAAATCATATCAAGTGATACCTGTACCAACAGAATTCAGAAAACAAGACTAATATACTGAATTCTTCACTTTCAAACTGAATGTATTCTGCCTCTTAATTTTACAAATTACTTCATTGGGGAAAAAGTTTACATTAGAACCATAAAAAATTGAATGTCAGTTTTCTTTTTTAGCATTAAATTAATTAGTATGGTAATTTGGCATTACTGTACAGCATGAGGACAAACTTTGTTATCAAGTATGCATTAGATTTTTTTTAACTTTTTTTTTTGTAGGTTCAGTTGCAAATAAAGAGATACACAATCTGATCAAAAGTATCTGGACACTTTTCTATCCATAAACTCCCTGTAATAAGAAAGTAACTAATATTGAGTTGTCCATCTTTTGCTGCTATCACAGCCTCCACTCTACTGAGAAGGCTTTCCTCTAGATTTCGGTACAATGCTGCAGAAATCACCTTCTGCCACAAGAGCATTGGTCAGGTCAATCACTGATGTCTGGCAGTTTGTCCTGGCTCTAAGTCAGCATTCCAATTTGTCTCAAAGGTGTTCCATGGGGTTGAGATTGGTGTTTTGTGCAGGCCAGTCAAGTTCTTCCACACCCATTTCATCAAACCATTCCTCTGTGGACCTTGCTTTGTGGATGGGAGCATTGTCCTGTTGTAGGTAAAGAAAAGGGCCTTAACCTAACTGTTGCCATAATTTTGGGAGCATAGAGTTGTTAAGAATGACATTATAGGACACAGCATTAAGATTCCTGGGCACTGAAACTAGGGAGCTAGGACAATGCAATGAAAAACAACCACAGAGCATGATGCCTCCTCCACCAGATTTCACAGTTTGGTAGGTAGCATTCACCTGGCATCCTCTGACAGACACATCTGTTGGATTCACCACTGCAGAGAATGCATTTCCACTGCTCCAGGGTCCACTAGTGCCAAGCTGTACACCACTCCAACTGATACCTGGCGTTGATATTGCTTTTAGGCTTGAATGCAGCTGCTTGACCATGGAACACATGCCCTTCAACTCTTGAAGAACTGCTATGGCATAGATGTTGCTTCCAGGTGCATTCTGGCAGTTTTGTTGCACCAACTGCTTCAGCACTCAGTGGTACCACTCTGTCATTTTATGTAGCCTAGCAGGTCACAATTGCTCTGTTGTTGTTCCTTGGTGTTTCCAGTTTACAATAACAACACTTGCAGGCAGCTCCAGCAGAAATTTCCTGAAATGACATGTTGGCAAGATGGTATTTTATGACAGTGCCACTTTGTAAGTCACTGAGCTCTGCTGTATGGCCAATTCTAGTGCTCATGGTTGTCTATGATATTCGCCAGGTTAAGTTCATCTTTTTATACCTGCATGAGCCATAACTATGATGTGCATGGACAAATCCACTACTCAAAAGGGGTGCCCGGACACTTTTGATCATAAAGTTTATATGCTTCTGTAATTAATTATTTAATCAAACAAAATAATAGAGAAGAACTGCTCAAAATGCATTAATTATTTAATGCATTTGTGCATGTGCATTAATTATTCAAATGTATTAATTTTTTTTGTAATTAATGTTTACTGTAATTTTTATTACTTTTCATTGGTTTAGGGTATTCACAATATTAATATGTCCAATCACTTTTGATCATTCATTGGTTTAGGGTATTCACAATACAGTATCACACTTCTTGCTATACATAATAACATGCATATTAAAGTGGAGTGTACTGACTATTTTATGACAGATAAGTTAGTTTTACATTAATTTCTGTGATTACACTTATGTACTAAATAAATTGAAACCTCAGATAACTGATTCCTTTATGTATAACTGGTCTGTACATGCTCTAACAATCTACTTGAATGTATCTGGACTTAAATACATAAATACAAGGTGTCCAAAAAAAAAAACTGTGTGCTACATGTCAAACTACATGTTGAAAGTAACACCATGTTGAACTGGTTCCTATAGGAGGTGTTGGAAATGAGCCCCACCGACATCAGACATGTCTGCACATGCTTCTGCATGTTGGTGAAGACCTTTCTCAGAGTATGTGGTGGGACTTGTTAGATGTGGGTCATTATTGCCGCCCATAGCTCTTGAAGTGTATGCGAATTACCTACGTACATAGCTTCAATGACGTATGTTGTATAATAATACTGTTACCCACGTTGATTCATAACTGTGTCGATAATGACCAGCCGACAAAGTATCATATTGTTTCACTATTTATTCCCGATCCTCCAGAGTATATTCGCATTTAAATCGATTATAGTTGTTATATAATGAAAATGCTGAATTAAATATCCCTGTAAGCCATTACAACAGTTCTGTATTGCCATTCAAATTGTTCGCAGTGAACTAAATGTATAACAACACTAAGACTCAATATCCTTAAAGTCTATCATACTATTACATAAAAGTCTGACTACAGTAATGTTTCGTATCATATAGTCAGACTTTTATGTAATAGTGTGATAGACTTTAAGGATATTGAGTCTTAGTGTTGTTATACACTTAGTTCACTGCGAACAATTTGAATGGCAATACAGAACTGTTGTAATGGCTTACAGGGTTCTTCAACACAGCATTTTCATTATATAACAAATAGATTGATTTAAATGCGAATATACACTGGAGGATCAAGAATAAATAGTGAAACAATATGATACTTTGTCAGCTGGTCATTATCGACACAGTTATGAATCAACGTGACTAACAGTATTATTATACAGCATACGCTGTTCAAGCTATGGATAAGTCACCATGTCTGTATGTACTTTCATGTGTTCGCCTTATTGTGAGGTAAACTTTATGAAATGTAAATGAGAATTTACCTATGTACACCTTCCCCTTCAGTGCTCCCCACAGAAAAAAATCAGGTGGTGTCAGATGTTGTGACTGGGCAGGTCACAGTCCCTGGGAGATGTTGTGATTCCCGAAGAATTCCTCCAGAAGCTGTATTGATGCACCAGCGGTGTGAGCAGTTGCATTGTTTTGCTGGAACCATCCTTCGTTGATTTCCTGTTCTGTGAGTTTGGACATGAATGGTTGGATAATCTGGGCACGGTACCGGTCTGAGTTAATGGTTTCACTGAAGAAAATGGGCCCAGTAATGCACGTACGAATCATGGCACATCCAAACACTGACCTTCTCATTGTGGAGAGGCACCTCCTTAATTTCGTGGGGATTTCCAGCACCCCACAGACGATTGTTTCTGCTGTTGATGTACCTGGACGGGTGGAACCATGCCTCATCTGTAAAGACAGTCACATTCAGAATGTCTTCACCTTCTCTTGGAACCACCTGCAGTACCAAACATGGGCCTTGTGGTCTGTTTCTTTCAGTTGATGCATGATAGACACTTTGTACGGATGGAAACACAACTTCTTTTTAGAATATTGTGGGCTGTACTCTTTAGCACATTAGCTTGTTGTAACAGCCGCCTCACAGATTTGTGTAGAATCTCCTGTATCCTGTCCTGGATACCTTGTATGATCTTGTCTGCCATGTAAGGCCTACCCGGGGGGGTCAGAACACTGCCAGTTTCTCTAAACTTTGCTGAGAGCTTAGGTACTGAATTACGGTAGGGGACGTCTGCATCACAAAATTTCTTTATTGTTACATTACTGCAATTCGTACATTGAGTGCAGTCTTTATTCAGACACTCTGCAGTATCACCACATACTGTATGCAATCTAGATTAGTTTTTACATAACAAATTCTCCATTCAGCAAAATTTTCATAATGATCTTGCAACTTTGTTATATGGAAGTTTGACTGTATATTTATTCAGCAGTACAACTCCAAGGCTAATGCCATGCGTAAACTTCTATGATGTCCAGGAAACTGTGCCAAGAATCCATAACTACATTGCCCAGTGTCAGCAGAAGCCATATAAGAATATTTTTCATTATTCACTAAGTATAGAATTATCTCACAGAAGGTGGGAACAGGTATGGGCTGGCCCAGCTTCATCAAACAGAAAGTATGCCAAGTACCTACTGACACTACAGTGACAATGCCCTAAATCCTCCATGCTATTCACAATTGACAACGTGAGACTTTCATCCTTCCAAAATCCTAGGAACTCAGATTACAGATCAGCACACTTGAAATACAATCATAAATGGAATCAGAATGTTTAAAATTAACCTCACATGAATATATGTGCAGACATTTTCTGTTACTTTTTTCTGTAAATTCATTCATTCTTGCAACTTTGTTAATTCTGTAAATTCATTCATGTGAGGTTATTTTTCAAATTAACCTCACATGAATGAATTTACAGATATGCTCTGTTACTTGGCATTATGAAAATACCCAGATATTAAAACTTCATGTATGTGCAGACATTTTCTGTATGTGCAGACATTAATGTATGTGCAGACATTTTCTGTTACTTTTTTCTGTAAATTCATTCATTCTTGCAACTTTGTTAATTCTGTAAATTCATTCACGTGAGGTTATTTTTCAAATTAACCTCACATGAATGAATTTACAGATATGCTCTGTTACTTGGCATTATGAAAATACCCAGATATTAAAACTTCATTTAAATTAAGAACAAATGATAGTGTTTCAGTATATTTACTCATGCCAGTTGAAGTTAAGTATGGTACTAGTACTCAATTAAGTGGGGAGAAAGAAAAGGAACTTACATCTGGGATTCCTTCAAATTCTTCACAGTGAGTAATCTTTGTACCTGAGCTTGATTGATGCCATATATTGATACATATGTAAAAATGCCACCAACAGCAAGACTCCATACTGTATGTCTTACTGTTGGATCAGGATCAAAGCTAAAAGAAATGGAAAATACATGAACTACATAATTATTAGTTACATAAACCAGTACAATCTTTCTAAATTACAAATTTAAAGTAAAATATTATACCTATATAACAGTCTTTCCTACAAAACCCATAACTCAACAGCAAAATAGTTTCTCCCATACAGATTCAACAGAAGGGCAAGTTGGCTGGGTGAATGCATCAGATATGTCCCAAATTGACTGCTAATGATCTTGTACTTGACACTGCATGGCTATACAACATCAAAATTTACTAATAAAGTATGTGCTATAGTTTCATAATTTTGATCTTTCACTTCATTCCATTTCAAAGATACAATTTCACTGAGAAGCAGTGAATTTATATGTTCTTTATCTGAAGATATAAAAATTAAGCCAATTTTGTCTATTAGACTGATTTATTTTAGACAATGATGTGTTTATGCCCCACTCTTTTCTGTCTACCGAAAGGGAAAACTCAACACAAATCAAGCCAAGTAACTAACTTGACGTACATCACAAACTCATTCATAAACAGTGTGGTACCTTGGAAACCTTCAAAGACAGGAAAACAACAAATATGTCTTATGTTGTTGTTCTTTGTTGCTTTGTGTAAGCAGTGGATGTGTGTTTTTCTTGAGTTCAAAGAGTGATTTGTTCTATTTGTCCTGGTACTTACTACAATGAGTTGATGTTTGAAGGAAAAGTTTCTGGATGAATAGTAATTAGACTGTGTGCTGAATGAAGTGACTTATCAAAGTGAGATGCTCCCATAGGAAACACTTCTGGTACAAAGTGCCAGACACATACTTCTTACTTCATGTTTGCTTGTAGGACTGCAGAATGGAACAGCAACATTTGATGGATTGAAGTTTTAATTTCTGTTATTAATTTTTAATAGTCATGGCTCATTATTATTTTACCTATATTCATCATTTACTATTGTAACTATATTCATCATTAAAATATCAGTTTATTTCCCTTCCATTTATAACAAATTGTTCTGTTTTGTTTCAAGAGGAAAGCAGTTGATTAACATTTGCCATTCTCTATTTAGAAGGTTCTTAACATCAATAACAGTTTAGGATAGACATATTACATTGATTAGATTGAACAATTTTTTTCCACCATGTTTATTTTCTATCATTCTCAATGGCACCACTTTTACCCCAGACATTGTTTTTTATTTTGGAATTTCACATTTTTTTTTTTTCATGGTGAATGTAAGCGTGATAACAAACTCGAATGTATTTTCGAAAAAGCAATAAGTAAGATAGATGATTTAAAAGATGGGATTAAGATAGATGCATTAGTATATGAGGATTAAGAACAATGGATTAGAAGATGGAATTAAGGTAGAAAGATCAGCAAATGGGATTAATACTAATGGATTCACAGATGGGGACTAAGAAAGATTGATTAGAAGAGTTAGAAGAGATTAACAGTTGGTGTTTTATACATATGTACGCACGCACATGCACGCACATGCATGCACACACACACACACACACACACACACACACACAATTTTTGCCATCAAATAACTGAAATTATGTACAACCTCATCATTTTCTAGCATCAAGTATTAAAAGAAGTAGAATATTCAGCTCATTTTTAAAAGAGATTGATTCAACTGTACTATAAGAAACTACTTGGGGGGAGAAGGTTTGTAAAGAATATATATGTGTATATATATATATAACAACTAGAGAAGGAGTAGTGATAAAAAAAACAAATACTAGAGCAAAAAAAAATGTTTGAAGAGGAAGGGTGGAGAAAGATAAAAATGAAAAGCAAAACAGAGAGAAAGAAACCAATGAGAGGGGAAGGTAGGGAAAAGAAACAATACCAGAAGAAAGGGGGAAAGGGAGGGGTAGGGTAGAGAAGAAAGGAAAGTTTGAAAGATAGCAGATAGGAAGAAACCAACATGAAAAATGGGGGAGAAAGGGAAAATAAAATGGGGAGAAGGACAAAAGAACAAGGAAGGCAGAAAAATGGAGGATACATTTTACACAGTATCTTCAAGGGTAAGGCAAGCAAAATGCTTCCGAATTTTATAATTTTTGCCTTTGCCATCAGATTTATGCACAACCTCATCATTTTCTAGCATCAACTATCAAAAGAAGTATTCAGCTCATTTTCAGATTTTTAGAAAGAACTGAGTCAACTGTACTTTAAGAAACTATGTGCGGGAGAGGGTTTGTAAGCAATCTAGCAAAAAAGAAAGTTAAAGGGGGTGATTTCTAGATTTAAACAAACCATGTAACACAAAAATTCTGGAAAAGGAATCAAAGAATGCCAAAGCCAAATGGAAGGAAGACAAAATCACTGACATTCTGAATAAGAGAATTTCTGCAAATGTGAGAAATACTGTCATGACCACAATAGCTCTTCACAGAATGATGTGGTGAAAGAACAGAAGAAATACCAGCTAACATCAAATAAGTAAAAATTAATAAAGAATAAAAATAAGAAACTTACTTGAAAAAATTAATTCGATCTCCTTCTTTGGCAGTGTTCCAAACCTTTGACATGCCTCCAACATCAGAGCTTCCTTTCAGGATCACAGTAAGAATGGCAGAAAACATTAAAAAGGACTGAAACACATCAGTCCACAACACAGCTTTCATTCCTCCCTGAAATAAACAGTCTAATTAAAAAGGGCTGAAACCTATCTGCCCAAAACATGGCTTACATAGTGTGTTATATACACTATGAAACCAAAAGGAGGCAGTTATACATTTGCCCACAATACAGTTTTCATTTCATATTAAAATAAATGCAAAGAAATCAAATAGTTTACTGTAACAACTATAACAACACAAATGCCTTTCTACCTCAACTACATACTATCTGATTAAAAAAGATTGTAACACATATTACTACAATATAGGTCTCTCTCTCTCTCTCTCTCTCTCTCTCTCTCTCTCTCTCTCTCTTTCTCTCTCTCTCTCTCTCTCTTGATTATTCCATTATAGAATATAAAATCAAATAAAAATGGATTGCCAAAAGTCAATGCACAACAACTTTAAATCCCATATTGCTATTACACAAGCAACTATAATATATACTCTACAACACAACTTTATTCCACCCTAAAACTGTATGTAAATTAAATCACTACACAGTAGGATGATCTTGCAACACTTAAACTGATGTGGGGAAAACTTAAATGCTTTGCTATTATTTTATAGAAAATGGTAGAAAATACTGATTAAAAATAAACAACAGTAGTTATACTTTTACAAGACTGAAAAAAAAACTGTGTGAATGAATAAAAATGTGGTGTTATAAATAGTGAATTTTGTAAAACACATGCAATATATGGGGCTAAAGTTTGTGAAAGAATATCATTCATCTGCACACTTACAGGACTCTCTCAGTGTAAGTATTAAGTTGAAGTCAAAATTTCTTGGTTTTCACGAAACACCTGTCATTTGAAACTTATGAATTTTACAAAATCAAACCTAGGTGCTGTAAATTTTAAATATAACATTACAATACACACATTTCAGATTTTCGTACTTTGGTGTGTGTGTGTGTGGGGGGGGGGGGTTAACAACCACTGTGAGCAACTCAGTGGTCCATAAGCAGTCACTCATCCCTAATTTAGAATCAGTGGTTCCAGGAAAGGGAGACCCATTACATTAGGACAAACACAACATACATGCCTCACCATTCGAAAATGCACCCATCCCAGACGAATGATCAGAACCAGAGCTTAGACCACAGTGCCATGAAGGCTACATTTTTGTACTGTACTAAGATGTATTAATTATCATATACACTAAAGTGCCAAAAACACTCGGATACCTCTGTAATACCACGTTGGTCCTCCTCCCGATCAGATAACGGCAGCGACATAATGGGGCATGGACTCCACAAACTCTCTGTAATACTGTAGAGACAGTGCAAGCCAAGTTTCCTGAAGAATGTCCCACAATTCTGTAATATTGTCCAGTGAAGGATTCCTGTTATTGAAGGCACATTGAATAGCATCATATATTTGTTGGATGCTGGCAAATGAGGGGAGCCAAGTCAGGATGCCAAACTCCGTGAATGTTCCTCCAGCAATAATTGGGTGACTTTGGACATGTGCAGCAGCACATTGTCGTGTTAAAAGAAGTTGTAGCTGTTGGAATGGTTGCATGACATGAACAGGTGCAAATTATCCCCAAGGATGGTTACCTAGCCTCCACCAGTCAGAGCAGTCTGCATACATATGAGGAGTCCTAATGTGGGTCAGCTGACAAAACTCCACACCATAACAGAGCCACCACCAGCCTGCACTGCCCCTTTTAGGCATGTGGGATCCATTGCCTAATGGGGTTGTCACCACACCCAGAGTTGGTCATCTACCCGAAACAGTTGGTACTGCAAGTTGTTGGACCAGGCTGCACATTTGCAGTTTTCAAAGCCAATAGTGGTGTTCCAGAGCCCAGGTGAGGTGCACAGCCTTGTGTCATCAGGCCAGCAATGGCACCTTGGTGGACAATCAGCTGCGGAATCCCACAGAACACAGGGAACGCTGCACTGTCCAAATGCTGATGTTATTACTGGACTCACTATTTAATTGTACAGTGATTTGTGGCATTGTCGCATGGTGGACGGATGTTATGATGCATGCCAGACAAAGCTGTTCCACATAGTGAAAACTTCTGCACGATGAAAATCTATCCCTGCACCATGATGTCATAAAAAATCCCTGCACGGTCATCCAGGAATTTTCTATGTCCATACCAGTCTTGCAATCTGGATTTCCCCTTCAGCTTGTGTACTCCAGGTACACCTTTGAAGTTGTTGACCATGTAAATCCAAATTTCGTTGTAATTTCCGAGATGCATTGATCCATCTCCCAAGCACCGACTATCGTAACATATTCAAAAATCGCTTAAATCTTGATAAGCTGCTATCTGAACTGTGAATCATAATACTAGGGCTTGCGGAGATTTCTGCCTCTACATATAGGTCTTTTGGGTATGATGCCATTAACTGCATGGATATGATAGGATATAATGAAAATAGTAGCACCCTTTCAAGTTTTTTTCGGCACCTCAGTGTATATACTTGTGCATAAGTCAATCACTGCTTCTTTTCTTTTCTTTTTTGAAAGACAATCTAGATTTTTTTTTTCTGTTTTTTTTTTTTTTTTTTTATGTTGTGTACAAGTTGGGTCAGATTGCTGTATGTTGATGACACAGTCCTGTTCATGGAGTGCAAAAGTGAGTTGCCGAGTATGTTATCCCAGATGTATGAAGTTTGTACGAAATTCAAACTAAGCATAAATAAGGGAAACCCCAAAGTTATGGTTTTTGGGCAAGGAACTGTTAGTACTGAATGCAAGATCAGTCAAAATGGTACAAAGATAGATCAGACAAATGAATTTGTACATTTATGAAGCATATTTGATAGAGAAAACAGATTAAATGGTGAAATTCGAAGATGAGTGAATTCATCTTTGAAAGTCAAAGCCCCTCCAGGGGATTCCACAGGACTGGTGGGTTCTCAAAAAGGTCCTGAATGGCTGTGTATGAGAGTGCAATTGTTCCTACTCTGATGTACAGCAGTAAAATCTGAGTACTACAGAAGACATAAGAATCATTTAAGTGCTGAAGAGATGTATTACTTATAGGATTTTATGGCAAAACATGCTATGATCATGTGAGGAATAAAGATGTGTTGCAGGTGTTTTAAGTGAAGCAAAATACTCATATTGCTAGTAAGGTGGAGGCAAACATTCTGAGGTGGTTTGGTGCCACATTGGAAGAATATGTGGTGAGATGCTGACTATAAGAATTTATTTAGCCCAAGTGGGAGGAAAGAAAAAAAAATACTAGAGGAAGGCCAGAGAAATCATGGCAACAACTTTCAAGTATACTTTCTACATATAAACTCAATAAAAAGTGGAAGCATTCCATCTCATTAACAGTTTCCGAACATTTAAAGCTCTACCATACATACTCTAGCATAACCTATTCTAGATATCACTACAGACCTCTTATAAAATTATGTCAACTTTTATTTTATTCATACTATATGTTACATGAATTATTTTCATGTTATAATTAAGGTCATTCTTAGGGGAAAATTCCAATATTTAGCAATTTCAACTTATGAAATGCATGAAAATATGAATAATATATATTTATCAGTATTTTTGACTTCATTGTAACACAAAAAACAATCCTCTTACAAAAATAGACTTCTTGTGTTATATCTCTAGGTCTGTGCATCTACTATATCAAAATGAAATTATAACCTAACTGAAAACAGAGAAAGAAGTCACTAAAAATTTAGTGTGTTGTAGTTTGCATAATTATCAGGTAACGACAAGGGTAATTTTTATGAATATTTTTTTTTTTTTTTACATTTACAAAATCACATGCTTTTGTTTGGCATGTCTGTTCATATGTGGACACAAGGCTGGATTAGAAAAATTCTATGTGTGTCAAATATGGCTAAGTATGACAATTCTTCTAGTTCTTCTATGTTTTTAGTGCTTCCAAGCTAATTATATATGAGAAAAAAAATAAAAAAGCAATTGTAAGGGCAAAATACATTATTAACGTAATGTCGGACATTCGACATCATTTTCATATTTTATGTGATTACGATACAAGGACTGGAATTAGAAGTCAAGCGACAAAGGAAAGAAGCAGCACATGTTTTCCCGTTTCCAGGAAAAGAACTCTTCTATTTTTTTCTCAATACCAGAAAAGGAACATTTCTGCAAGTTAAATTTGTCGGATAACTAAAGGCCCTTGAGGCTAATGGTTTTCGGATGTACTGTAAGACTCCAACATGGCGCCCGACCGTCTGAGAAAATGTACAATGATAAAGGTCAAGGTCGCGATAGAGGCCGTTAGGTGACCTTCGTAATCAGTAACAAAGGCTGGGGTCAGGGAGCAAGCGGGTCGGAAAAGAAGGGGGGGGGGGGCAACAGCGGAGGCTCATTGTCTGCCTCTCGCTAGATGGGTCATCGCGTCTCAGAAGATAGGGCAGAGGTTAGCACGTGACCAGGGGTGGGGAGAAGAGTGACCCGCAAAGCTTGATATTCAGTGAGTTGAGGGTGGGAGCTTGGTGAAAGAGCACATGCATGTTGCTCGGTAGGAAGCTAGAAACTTAGTATGACCTTGTGGATGGACGGGAATTTAGCGTTCTTGTGATACAGGCCATTGCAGGTTCTCACAAGTGTGTGGAGATTCTGTACCGAAGAGCGGACAGACTCCAGCAGGTATTATTAGGAAGAACAATAAAGTATGAGCAAGGAGAGCTGCACGACGACGAAAACGCATGTGTGAAACAATGCGTCAGTAATTTCTTGCCATAAACAAAGTCTCCAATATACAGCCTAGGCTCGGACAGCATTTCTTTGAATGATGATTAAATTTGATTAAGTATGGAAAACTTTGATGGATTCCTTTCAAGGCCTGTCTCTTCATTACTCATTCACCTCCCCTCCCTTGATTAGCAGATCTTACTATAACAAAGCTGAGGGAGCAGAGTGCCTGTTTGACCAATTATTATAAATTATTGGTTATCTAAGTAACAGGAACCTTGACCTATTGTCTGTGGGGTGCGTGCCCCGGTGAACGAGCATTGATTACAGAGCCTTGCAGGACTTTGGATTACATAAGGCAGGTGGAGCTTTTACGTTCGCCCCTACAGCAAGATTCATAAGATTCCACTAACATGTAAAAATCATTAATCATTACACTAAACAAACTGCTAAAAATTGAAGATAAGGATTAGAAAGCACACTATTTCTGTTGAGAAGCATGACCTAAAGTAGCTAAATTGTGAACCACATGAAATCTATGATGTTCTCATCCTATTCTTAACAAGAAACTCATAAAAGAACTAGATCCTATCAACCAAACTCCCAAACCATTAGTTTTATTTTATAATGGACTAAGTGTCTAGTGATCTGGGACAAAGTCTTGTCAGGTTCATAATCAAATCAAGATTTCAGTTGTTCAGTTTCTCATCTTTTCAGCTTGTTTTGTGTATCACAGATGTTTCAGGCCTTGGGAAGCTAGATATATCTAACATTACAATAATAAAAACTCCGTAATTTAAATGCGTTTGTTCTCTCTTTGTTCTTTTTCAGAAGAATATTTTAATACAATTTTTTCCCTTTAAGAAGTCTAAATACATACAGCTGCATTTTGCCACAATATTTCTGCCTTAAAAATGGAGAGAAATGCAATTCTTCACTGGAAAATTTAAGATGGATAGACAAATTTAATTCTTCAGTGGAAAAACTAAGTGTTATCAAGGTTCTTCTGTTTTCCCTACCATGAATGTTTTTGTCAGGTAACAGATGATGCAATACTGAGTGGACAGACACATTATTTCAATGGCCAAGGTCCTACATTAACCTGAAACTTTCTAACTAACTAAGCCTGGTTACAAATAAACTCTGAAGTTACTCACCTTTTTGCCTAAAAATCTTTCAGGAGGTTTTCGGCTTGTTAACAAACATTTCAAACATGTATATTTGTTTGTTACAGCGTGGTTCAAGGCTTTAATACATTCTTTAAAACTTGAGAAACTTCTATTTTCTCATGCAAGCATGTGCCAAACCATATGTACTGAAAGATCTTTTGAAAACATGAACAGAGATACCCAATTAAAATGCAACTCATTTAAGAACGCATAATACAAAATTTCTTAATTTTTTTTTTCGTTTAAAAAACTAACATCCTGTTAAAAATCTTTGGCCACAAATATTTACACATCAAATCATTGATTAACAAAGAAATCCTAAAAGAACCAACTCTTCTGAAAAAAATTTAAAAATGTACGATCCACCAGCAAAATCAACTCTCTCCTAACACAGCAACAACATTCTCTCCAAGTACTTTCTGCCACCTCCGAGGCCATTATCAAGGAGCGCCTGCAACCACCGACTGCTCTCATTGCACTCCAGCACAGGGAATGCTCTAGTCCTGGCATCATATGTCTCATCTTGTACTGCCTCGGTAGCGCCTTCTGTTAGGTGATTCAGCATACTACTTTCTCTGTTTTGGTTCAAAAAGTCTGTATTCTATGGCAAACTGTTATTGTTTTTGTATTATTTATTTTCTTGTAATTTGTCATAGTAATTTTTATGTCATTCCTTCTATTTTTTTTTTTTTTTTTGTCCTTTTGGTTTTCTATTCTAATTAATTTTTTCCAGTATATGTTTAAACTGTTAGGGTCATAAAAATTACATAACCTGTGCCTGTTTTTTTCAATCAACATGGTTTCTGCTAATCTTAAACACCTTTTGGTATGACAATTCTTGATAATTTTTATTTCTTCAAACTTCGGATATTGTTTATGTTCAATACAGTATCGGACAAATGCAGTTTTTGCTTCTTTTTTTGCCAATTTTTAAGATGCTGCTGTAGATGATGGTTTAGTTTATTTTTAGTGCTACTTATGTATGATATTGGGGGACTTTTACTTATTGGGATTTTGTAAGCTCCATTAAGCATTTTTATTTTCATTATTATTGAGGACGACATTTTTAATCGTGTGCACTTTATTGCCCAATTGTAAGTTATACTTGTTGCATAATTTATTTATTTCAGCTGAAATTCCCTTTATGTATGGAAGTGATCCTATGTATTTAATCTGCTTATTATAATTTCTCCTTGTGTTTGAAGTATTAATACAATTATTCTGTACTTCAGTAATCCATTTTTCAATTTTTTATTAGGTTACCCATAATTTTTGCAACTTCTTTAATATATTTCTATTCTTCATTTTTGTAATGCTTATTTGATTGTGTGAAAGGTCTTTTAATTGAAGTTTTTATACAGTTACATTTTGAGCTAATGGATGATATGAATCATACAGTATAATCAAAGGTACTTATGACGATTTTCTATGTACTTTACATTTCAATGTATTAGATCATTTAATTAATCATTTGTACATCAAGGAAAGCCAAGGTATCCTGCTGTTCGAATCCAATTGTTAATTCTATGAAGGTATACTCTTCATTAAACTTTTTCACCAAGTCTTCTAATTCTGTGTAATTCAGTTTTGATCAAATTAAATTGTCAACATATCTATGGTATATCAGCGGTGGTTATTTCATATTTTTTATCACTTTAGATTCAATATCTGTCATAATAACTTCTGCAAATAGTGTGGAAAGGAAAGAACCCATTGGTCCTTCAGCATTTTATCTATATATGATGTCTTCAAATGCAAATACATTATTTTCACATATGTAAAAACATTGTGTTTTTTAACTCTCTAGTACCTGTATTTCACTTAAAATTTTATGTTGTATTATACAAGTTCTTCAGTAAAAATGTCTATTGCTTGTGGAACTGGAGTATTTGGATATAAAAAATTGAAAACTGCGTTAATCCAATGCCTTACATCCATACTGACCAATTAGTAAAATTCCAAATCTTGTTTTATATTTTTAATTAAGTCAATGAACACATAAGTACTTTTTAAACTGTATTGCTTTTTCATAAGCATTAATTAGTGCAAGAAAATTAAAAATATTTTTTTCTAATGAAATCAAGAGTGAGTTCACTTTTGATACTATCAACCTCATTGACACTTCTGGTTCACATATTTTGATCTTAGCAAAAATCTTCGGTATACCGGCTCCTATTGGTGCGAAAGATTTCTTTATTTCCTGTGGCAATGTGCTATGATTTCTTATCTTTGCCAAGCATTTTATTTGGTTTTCAGTTGGGTTTTTATTGATAACTGCACAGTTTAATTTTTCCACTGCTTTATGAATTTTATTATTATAATCTTCTGTGTTCATTAGAACAACCTGTCCTTATTGATCTGCTTCACAAAAAAAAAAAAAAAAAAAAAAAAAAAAAAAAAAAAAAAAGAAAGAATTGAGATATACAGTGTGGCAAAGAATTTTTAAGACTGGGTATGTAAAATGAAATAGAAACAAGAAATTATAATTTGTTTTGGTTTGTTATTCAAAATAAGTCCCTCCAGCTTCAATACACTTGTTACAGCGATTTAATAATGATTCGAATGCCTGTTCCAGTTCACTTTGCGGAATTGCCTACAAAGCATGCGTCGAAGCTGTTTGTATGGTCGAAATATCATCAAAATAACACCCTTTTAAAGTCATTTTAAGTTTTGGGAATAAAGAAAAGTCACAGGGTGCTAAATCAGGCAAATACGGTGGATGATTCAACACACAGACGTTATTTTTCGCCAAAAAATCTACGAACAAGAAGTGAGGTGTGACTGGGTGCATTATCGTGCAACAAACGCCAACTATTTTCATCCTGATATTCTGGACGAATGCGATGAATTCTGCCCATCAAACGCCTCAAAACATTTAAATAAAACTCGCCAGTAATTGTTTGTCCACTTGGAACAAATTCTTTGTGGATAATACCCTTACTATCGAAGAATGTAATGAGCATTGTTTTGATGTTTGATGGAACTTTTCTTGTTTTTTTGGATTGTGGTGAGTTTTTCACTTCCATTTTGCACTTTGTCACTTTGTTTTAGGATCATATTGAAAACACCATGTTTCATCACCTGTAACAATCGATTTTAAGAAGTTTGGATCATTTTCAGCGGCTGAAATGATGTCTCTGTAATGTGCACTTCTCCTTGATTTTTGTTCATTGGTTAACGTGTGTGGAACAAATTTAGCACAGACTTTTGTTTTGCCCAAATCTTCATGCAGGATGGTTCGAATCGTTTCTTTGTTGATGTTTAAAGACTCTTCTATCATTCTTAGTGACGCACATCAATTGTTTGCCACGAAATCACACACTTTTTCAATAATCTCAGGTGTCCTAGATGAACTTGGTCTTACGGTATGCTTATCATCTTCTAGCGTATCTCTTCCGTCCAAAAAAACGTTTGTGCCACAGGAAAACATTTGATCTACTTAAACAAAACTCACCGTAAACTTGTTTCATCATTTGGTACGTTTCCGAGGCACTTTTACCAAGTTTTGCGTTAAATTTAATAACAGCACTTTGTTTCCATCCTAATAATTCAACATGAAAAAAATTTTACTTCTCTAATAAAATTTTACTTCTTTAACAACTGTGCAGTACTTTTGGTAGAAAGCAAGCCGATGGTCACGGTTTATAACGCATTCGCGATTACACTGGTGGCACCAAAGTAGGCTGAAATCTAGCGCCAGTCTTAAAAATTCTTTGACGCACTGTGTACATTAAAAAATTTGCAAAAAATTATGGGTATCTTAATAAAAAATTGTAAAAATGGATTATTGAAGTACAGAACAATTGTATTAATACTTTAAACATAAGGTGAAATGGTAATAAGCAGATTAAATACATAGGATCACTTCTGTACATAAAGGGAATTTCAGCTGAAGTAAATTATGCAATAAGTATAACTTACAATTGGGCAATAAAGTGCACACCATTAAAAATGCCATCCTCAATAATAATGAAAATAAAAAAATGCTTAGACAGAGCTGGAGTTTACGATATCCCAATAAGTAAAAGTACCCCAATATCATACATCAATATCATCACTAAAAATAAATTAAACCATCATCTACAGCAACATCTTAAAAATTGGCAAAAAAAAAAAAAAAGAAGCAAAACTGCATTAATCCAATCATCATCATCACCATCATTGTCAACCATTATCAATCCACTGCTGGACAAAGGTCTCCCCACATTTCCTCCACAATGGTCTGTCTTGTGCCAGTCTCCTCCATGTCACTCCCACATATTTTCGAACCACCCATCTCCCATGTGGTCTTCTTCTGGGTCTTTTCCTGTCCCTTGGAATCCAATCTAAAATTTTGGCTGTCCATCGATGGTCTGTCCTCCTGGCAGTATGTCCAGCTCATTGCCATTTCAGGGATTTAACTCTGATCATGACGTCTTCCACTCTCGTCATTTTTCAGATCCACGAGTTCCTCTTCTTATCTCTCCTGGTTACACCAAGCATGCACCTCTCCAGGCTTTCTTTGAGTTGTCTGCAGCCTTTGTATGTCTCTTTTAGTTAAGGTCCACGTCTCTGCCCCGTACGTAAGCACTGGAAGGATGTATTGATCAAACACTTTTCTTTTAAGACATAATGGCATATTGCTCTTGAAAATTATGCTGTTTCTCCCAAAAGCTCTCCAGGCAAGTTTTGTACGCCGATTAATTTCTTCATCAATGTGACCCTCACTTGATATCTGCTGTCCAAGATAAACGTACGTATCTGTTATCTCCAGTTTTTTTCTATCAATCGATAAATCTTCATTTCTTGTAAAAGCAGTGAACATCACTTTTGTCTTCTGAAAGTTCATTTTTAATCCCACTTCTTTACTCTTGTCAGCAAGTTTCTGGATCATACTCTGCAGCTCTGATGGGGTAATTGCAAAAATGACTAGGTCATCAGCAAAACGAAGGTGGGTTAGATAATCTTCATTAATCTTTATCCCTTTGTTTTCCCAGTTCAGTGATTGAAAGACATTTTCCAATGTGGCATTAAAGAGCTTTGGAGATATGGTGTCACCTTGTCTCACTCCCTTTCCAATTTTTATGTGTGTTGTATTTTCAAACAGCCAAATCTTTGCACATACATTTTCATAGATGTTATTAATAATATTAATGTATGCTTCTTCAATACCGCAGGATTTCAGAGCCATTGTAACTGCTGATGGTTTCACCGAATCAAAGGCTTTTTCATAATCGATAAAAGCCATGCACAATGGAAGTTCATATTCCCTCGCTCTTTCAATTAGTTCTCTCAGTACATGGATATGATCTATTGTGCTGTAGCCACTCCTGAACCCAGCTTGTTCTCTCGGTTGAGCCATGTCCAATGTTACCTTCAAGCGGTGTGAAAGAACTTTAGTGAAGATTTTATAAACCACTGAGAGGAGGCTGATAGGTCAGTAGTTCCTGAGATCCTCAATCTCACCTTTTTTATGTAGCAGGATCATTATAGCGTTGTTCCAATCCTCAGGAATCTTCCCTTCATTAAGGCATCGGGTGAAAATTTGGGCGAGTACTGTTTCAATTTCTCCACTTGTTTCTTGTATGATGTCTACAGTGATTCCATCTTCTCCTGGAGCTTTCCCCCTACTTCATGTTCTTGATTGCATGAGCAACTTCTGCTGGGAGGACTGGAAGAACTCTGGTACCTTTGATGATGTCTGGAGTACATGTATCATCCCTTTCATATAATTTGGAGTAGAAATCTTTCACTCTTGTCAAAATTTCGCCTCTATTTCTTGTTACAGAACCATCTTCTTTTCTCAGAGCCATAATCTGTTTTCTTCCCTTACTGAGATGTCCCTTTGCTATCTTTAGGCTTTCGTTGTTTTCAATTGCTTTCCTCACTAGCTCACAGTTGAATTTCCTTACGTCTTCAGTGATACTTTTTTGTACTGTCTTGCATAGCTCTATATATTCCACTTTGGAAGTCACATCTTCTTTAGTTGTCCTCATCTCTCTTCTTTTTTGCATCAACATTTTGGTTTTTCCTGATAATTTGTTCACATGCAACTTGTTCTTAGACCCAGCAAATTTTGTTGCTGTTTCCATAAGAGCTTTGGTTACTTTTCTGTTAACTTCAGAAATATCCACTTCTTCCGATGTTAGGCCTTCTAAAGCAGAGAATCTGTTCTTCAGTTCCAACTTGAAAGTATTATGGTGTTTTTT
This sequence comes from Macrothele yani, assembly GCA_039090855.1. Taxonomy (NCBI): domain Eukaryota; kingdom Metazoa; phylum Arthropoda; class Arachnida; order Araneae; family Macrothelidae; genus Macrothele; species Macrothele yani. Next base: position 49,390,013 of record CM076990.1, read on the forward strand.
TAAGGCTGGTTATGTCAATACATTTTGTTTGTCTTATGAGCTTGCCACGTTCGAGTTTAGTGCTGAGGTGCATCTTACATCTCACCAATCTATGGTCACTACCTGTGTTGAACTTGTTCAGCACACTGCAGTCTTCGATGACGAATTTTTTGTTATACATAATAAAATCAATTTCACTTGTCGTCCCATTTGGATGTCTCCATGTCCATTTCCTGTGTGGCTTTTTCTTGAAAAAGGAGTTCAAGATGAAAAACCCTTCTGCCTCTGCAAACTCAACGAGAGTATTTCCACACTGGTTTCTGTTGCCGTAACCGAATTTACCTACTGAAGTTTCATTCTGTTGCCGTTGCCCTATTTTTGCATTGAAATCTCCCATAATTATCTTCAAGTGCTGCTTACCTTTATTATTTAGATGACGAATTTCCTCATAAAATTCTTCAATTTCTTCTTCAGGATGACTTGTGGTGGGTGCATAAGTTTGAATAATCTGAGCCTGGTATCTTCTCGAGAGTTGGATAACGAGTCGTGCAGGTCTGTCAGAGGAACTTTCAACTTCTACCACTTTATCCTTCAGTTTCTTGTTTATTATAAATCCAACACCACTAGTTCTGCCAGAAGCTGTCCCACGATAGTAGAAGAGATGTCCACTTTTCAGTTCAATGAGATCTTCTCCTTTTCTCCTTACCTCACTTAGCCCGACGATGTCCCACTTGATTGTTTGTAGTTCCTCTTCCAATACAAGAAGCCTTGAATGAGAAGATAGGGAGCGTCCATTATACATAGCCAAGGTCAGCATCAAATGGCAGCCTAGTCCGGTCCACCGGGGATTCTTAGCACCCTCTGCCTTCACGTCGCAGTGGCCGCTGCATTGGCCAGGTACATTCCAGCTGCCGGAGACTGAGGGCCAAGATTTAAGTTGTAGAGTCATTTTGGAGGTGTTTGGCCATAACTCACCACGCTGGCCAAGCGGGTTGGTGAGTGTGGGACAGCATTTCCTCTGATCCCGATGGTATAGTTATATCGCTATTGGCGGTCGTCAGAGCCCCTTTAGTGGGAACAGGATGCACCACGAGAAGGCGGGGTTGACATTTGTCAAGGAGAGGCTGTGATGTTATGCATCACCTGACCTTACATCCCATTAATCCAATACTATATCGAATATAAACAATATCCAAAGTTTGAAGAAATAAAAAAAATATAAAGAATTGTCATACCAAAAGGCATTTAAGATTAGCAGAAACCGTGTTGATTGAAAAAAACAGGCACAGGTTATGTAATTTTAATGACCCTAACAGTTTAAACACATACTGGAAATAATTAGAATAGAAAGCCAAAAGGACAAAAAAAGGGGGGGGATGAAATAAAATTAGTATGACAAATTAAAGGAAAATAAATAATACAAAAATAATAACAGTTTGCCATATAATAGAGATTTTTGAACCAAATCGGAAAAAGTAGCATGCTGAATCACCTAACAGATGGCGCCACCAAGGCAGATCTGTGAGGAGTGAGGTGAGATGATACAACGCGAGGACTAGAACATTCACTGAGCTGGAGGGCTTGAGAGCAGTCGGTGGTTGCAGGCGTTCCTTGATTCTTTTAGGATTTCTTCATTTAGACTTCTTTCGTTAATTATTATTGATGAGTAAATATTTGTGGTCAAAGATTTTTAAAAGGTGTTAAGAGTTTTTTAAAGGGAAAAAAATAAGGAATTGTGTATTATACGTTCTTAAATGAGTTGCATTGTAATTGGGAATCTGTGTTCATGTTTTCAAAAGATCTTTCTGTACATGGTTTGGCACATGCTCGCATGAGAAATAGTTTCACAAGTTTTGAAGAATGTTTTAAAGTCTCGAACCACGCTGTAACAAACAAATAGACATGTTTGAAATGTTTGTTAACGAGATGAAAACCTCGTGAAAGATTTTTAGGCAAAAAGGTGAGTAACTTCAGAGTTCATTTGAATTCTCAAAAGCACGTTAATATTAGAAGAAGCTAAGTGGGACATTGACATTAGCAATGCTGTATTGATGCATTAAGCCTGAATACTTTTAACCATAAACTGTGCTGGTTGCTTTGAAGTCTTTTGTACTATCCCTCCTGTCAAAATTTTCCCACATCAAACATATACTCATAGAACAATCATCACAATGACAAGAGTTTATTTTATTATTACTTTTTTTAAATTAGTTTTGAGGGTTTTGGGAAACAGCTCAGGATGAAGAATAATAAATCATTAAGTGAAACAATTTTAATTGTTTAAATGAAGCTTTCAAAAATTTTACTTACTATTGTGCAATAAAATGTGCACACTGCTCCAATAGATAGGACAGAAGTCCACTTTGATATTCCAGTCACAGCACTCAGAGTTAAAGCTGGAGCATAGAGAACAATAGACATATACAGGATCTAGATAAGCAAGGAAAAAAATGCATTTGTAAAAGCACAGTAGTTTTGTGATTTTATAATGAATCATCACCAGCACTGATTATTCATGTATTTACCTCTAAATAACTTTAACATCACAAAGGATATCCTCATCCTATGAATGTGTCAGGCAAATGATGATTAAAAAAAGTTTTAATAGCACGCCAAGAGCATGAAAGAACACTAAAGTTCGCTCAAAATAACTACTTGAAAACAAAACAAACTTGTAACACAACTTGCTTAACACATTCACTACCACATAACACCACGAGACGTCATACAATAATTGTCCCCAGGTGTTGATGATGCCAGAAGGTATCATATAATCATGGCTTAATATTTCCATTTGTAAAACATTCCACTCTTGGAGAAACTCATACATTTTGTTATTGGCATGGATAAATAACCTCCAACTGTCTAGAAATGTCCACAGTTTATGGACAACAGATTGTTTCCATATGGTTCAGAGAAGGGAAACTTAGTGGACTACCCGTAGAAGCAGCACAGTGTTTGCTTTTCATGGCATTGTTTCTTTTCCTTTGAATGCCCTGGTTATTTTGGTTTTTTGGGGGGAAGAAAATTATCAACAAATAAATGCTTGAGTGGCAATACAATGTGTTTGCTAGTTAGTGTTTATGTGTAACAGAGCAGCCTATTGAGTAGGCTAAGGGATTAAAAAAAGAAAAAACACTTAGTTTTGACAAAAAATGGATAAATTTGGACATGTCACCAGCTAGTCCCTCTGTGGTCAACTATAATAAATTCATATCAGGGGTAGATAATTGTAAAAAGAAAACCATAATATTTTATAAGAAAAAAGCTATCTATTCATATACAGTAGAGCACCAATTATATGTTTCTCTATTGTTCGTTTTTATTGTTTATACATTGAATTTATGCAATCCTGCAAGACTTCAATATGTGCCATCTTTAATTTATTTCAGTTATACATTATAGTCAGACTGTAAGTTTTGTTTATACATTTTCATTTTCTTGCTAAAAGGAAAAATTTCTTTCTTTGAGCCTTTAGAAAGCAAGGAGAACCACCTGCTTTTTTTTACTGTAAACTTCCCTTACTTCTTTTCTGTTAATTGCTGCCACAGACAGCGGTGGATCACTGCACAGGTGCAGGAAGCAAGTGTTTTGGGGCCTCAAAACATCAAACAGAAAACTAGATTTTTACTTTCAACATTTTGTTAATTGATAAAAATGTAAAATTATAATAATGAAAATAAAGACAAATTCTGTTATATTCTGTGATGTTCTTTTCACAATAGATAATAGTTTCATGTGCTATGAATGGAACTACATTCAGCATCTAGTGTGCATTTTCACTAGTGCAGCAGGTAGATAAAAGCAGCAGATGTTGATATAAAAGCTTAACTGAATTTAAACGCCAATATCAAATCAAAGCTGGTAAGAAAGTACCACTGAAAATATTCAGTCTTGAAGCCATTTGCTAAATTCTAGAAAAGAAATCTAGCCCAAAAGAAAATAATTTTAATATTTTTTACAAAACCTGTTTGTAATGCAAGTAGTGAATCTTCATTTTCTGTACTAACACAAGTTAAAAATTATTTAAACAAGCCATTAAGTCATTTAGGCAATTGTGACTTATATTTATAGAAAATGAAGATCAATCATTAGATTACGAATATAATATTGGTAAACCCACCAAACTTAAAGACAGAAAAGTTCCATTTTTATATGATCTTTACTTAAATATTTACCAACAAACTAAGAAATTTCACTTGTTTTCATTCAAAACAAAAAAGAAGTCTGTTTATATACAGTATATATATATATATCAGGTGAGTATTCGGGTGTGCTAGGTGTGTGGCACACACCCACAGAGAGTCGCAATTTATTTAATCTATACTATCAATATTACGTTTTCTGATTTATTTCTAATAAAACTCTGCAGAGTTTGTCTTAAGGCTTCGATTGGTAGCTAAAATTAATTTCCCCACACAATGCTTCCATTAAGAGGAGAAGGTTCATTCAGTAATCATAATATCACATTTGTGCTAAGATCTTCGGGTGTGCAGTTTCTCGACAACACATCCGACAATGTTCAAGCAACTGTGGTACAAGCACTCCCTAGATGGCACTGCAGGTCACGTTTTTATTTCCCTGTGGTTTCAAACATTACAGCTGATCTCTCAGGGTACATGCTAGCTAAATAGAGCAGCGCTTGCAATCCCATGAAGCAACAAAATTCCACATTGTCACCAAAGTTTGGCATAAGGCTTCGGTTGGTGTGCAAACAAAACTAACTCAAGTTTTGAGTTTTGTTTGGGTTAGTTTTTAACAAAACTAACCCAAACAAAACTCACCAAAATTTGGCATAAGGCTTCGGTTGGTGGCTAAAATTAATTCCCTTATACACTGTATTCGTAAAATGGAAAAGGTTCGTTGCTTCATTGAGTAAACAAAACATAGTAAGTAATATTTGCATCCGTAGGTGTGCTGTCTGGCCAGCGGATACCCGAGGCGTGCAAAGCAGCTGTGCTAAAAAGCTCTCCAGATGGGGCTGCAGGTCATGTTTTTATTTCCTTGTGGTTTCAATGCAGAGGCCAAATAAACTTCCCATGGTATGCGTGCCTAAAAAAGCACTACTGGTCATGCGTTTGCGTTTTGTATCTCAAGGAGTCGAAAATACAATTCAATGTTCTGCCACGAATTACAGTTTTTCTGTTTTTTTCCTCGCAGTGTGAATCAACGAGTTTATGAGCACAGATTTAAAAACAGAATTTAAATTGTTATCCATATAGGATAGGGTAACAAAAATTCATTCTTTTTTTTATTAAATGATCACTAAATAAAAAAATGCTTTCGTATGTTCAAAATCAATGTGTGAATTTTTCAGCTCAAATTACATAATAAAATGTTTACATGTTTCTCTTTCTGTAACAGCACACACTCAACCTAAATGGGGACACACGACGCCACTGATACATATATATGGCACACGACGCCACTGATGGAAACAGCAACAAAATTACCTGGGTCTAAGAACAAGTTGCATGTAAATAAATTATCAGGAAAAACGAAAATGTTGATGCAAAAAAGAAGAGAGATGAGGACAACTAAAGAAGATGTGACTTCCAAAGTGGAATATATAGAGCTATGCAAGACAGTACGAAAAAGTATCACTGAAGACGTAAGGAAATTCAACTGTGAGCTAGTGAGGAAAGCAATTGAAAACAACCAAAGCCTAAAGATAGCAAAGGGACATCTCAGTAAGGGAAGAAAACAGATTATGGCACTGAGAAAAGAAGATGGTTCTGTAACAAGAAATAGAGGCGAAATTTTGACAAGAGTGAAAGATTTCTACTCCAAATTATATGAAAGGGATAATACATGCACTCCAGACATCATGAAAGATACCAGTACCAGAGTTCCTCCAGTCCTTCCAGCAGAAGTTGCACATGCAATCAAGAACATGAAGATGGGAAAAGCTCCAGGAGAAGATGGAATTACTGTAGACATCATACAAGAAGCAAGTGAAGAAATCGAAACAGTGCTCGCCCAAATTTTCACTCGATGCCTTAATGAAGGAAAGATTCCTGAGGATTGGAACACCGCTACAATGATCCTGCTACATAAGAAAGGTGACATTGAGGATCTTGGAAACTACAGACCTATCAGCCTCCTATCAGTAGTTTATAAAATCTTCACTAAAGTTCTTTCACACCGTTTGAAGGTAACACTGGACATGACTCAACCGAGAGAACAAGCTGGATTCAGGAGTGGCTACAGCACAATAGATCATATCCACGTGCTGAGAGAACTAATTGAAAGAGCAAGGGAATATGAACTTCCATTGTGCATGGCTCTTATCGATTATGAAAAAGCCTTTGATTCGGTGAAACCATCAGCAGTTACAATGGCTCTGAAAACCTGCGCTATTGAAGATGCATACATTAATATTATTAATAACATCTATGAAAATGCAAGTGCAAAGATTAGACTGTTTGAAAATACAACACACGTAAAAATTGGAAAGGGAGTGAGACAAGGTGACACCATATCTCCGAAGCTCTTTAATGCCACTTTGGAGGGTGTTTTTCAGTCGCTGAGCTGGGAAAACAAGGGGATAAAGATTAATGGAGATTATCTAACCCACCTTCGTTTTGCTGATGACGTAGTCATTTTTGCAACTACCCCATCAGAGCTGCAGAGTATGATCCAGGAACTTGCTGACAAGAGTAAAGAAGTGGGATTAAAAATGAACTTTCAGAAGACAAAAGTGATGTTCAATGCTTTTACAAGAAATGAAGATTTATCGATTGATGGAGAAAAGCTGGAGATAACAGACACGTACGTTTATCTTGGACAGCAGATATCAAGTGAGGGTCACATTGATGAAGAAATTAATCGGCGTACAAAACTTGCCTGGAGAGCTTTTGGAAGAAACAGCATAATTTTCAAGAGCAATATGCCATTATGTCTTAAAAGAAAAGTGTTTGATCAATGCATCCTTCCAGTGCTTACGTATGGAGCAGAGACGTGGACCTTAACTAAAAGAGACATACAAAGGCTGCAGACAACTCAAAGTTGCATGGAGAGGTGCATGCTTGGTGTAACCAGGAGAGATAAGAAGAGGAACTCGTGGATCCGAAAAATGACAAGAGTGGAAGACATCATGATCAGAGTTAAATCACTGAAATGGCAATGGGCTGGACATACTGCCAGAAGGACAGATCATCGATGGACAGCCGAAATTTTAGATTGGATTCCAAGGGACAGGAAAAGACCCAGAAGAAGACCACATGGGAGATGGGTGGATGAAATTCGAAAGTATGCAGGGGTGACATGGAGGAGACTGGCACAAAACAGACCGTTGTGGAGGAAACTTGGGGAGACCTTCGTCCAGCAGTGGATTGATAATGGTTGACAATGATGATGATGATGATACACTATCTACCAACAAGTAATTGGACACCTGTGATGGCAAAGGAAAACGAAGTTTATTCACCTACAATAGTTGGTGGAGCCTCCATGAGCGGCGATTACAGTTGCGACCCTCCGGGGCATACTCTCAACCAGGCGTTGTACGACGGCTAGCGGTATTTTCTTCCACTCGGCTTGGAGAAGACAGGTCAGTTCCTTCACCGATTTTGGACGGTGGGGGCACCCCTTAAGGCGACACTCCAACTGGGCCCAGAGGTGCTCGATAGGGTTAAGGTCTGGGCTCTGCGCAGTCCAGTCCATTCGATTAACCCCATTGTCACCATACGAAGCCATGGTGGACCTTGCAACATGACAGGTTGCATTGTTATCCTGAAAGTAACATGGGTCCACCCCGTAAAACTGCCACAACGTAAGAAGCGCATGGTCATCCAAAATGGTGCAGTAGGTCTCGGCGTTGAGTCTACCAGTAATTTCGACCAAGGGTCCCGTGCCATACCAGGAGAAACACCTCCATAGCATAATTCCCCCGCCGCCGAACTTCACAGTTGGCACAATACATTCCGGCAGGAGGCGTTCTCCAGGTAGACGCCAAACCCAGGCCCTGCCATCCGAAGGGTAGAGGGTGAACCTTGATTCGTCACTCCAGAGAACCTGTTTCCACTGTTCAACAGTCCACTGTCGACGTTCTTTGCACCACGTTAGCTGAGCAGCACTATTGGACTTGGTGATCAAAGGCTTGTAGGCGGCAGCACGTCTATGATAACCGAGCAGATGGGCTTCCTTATGGATGGTATTCATCGAAAGAACACTCCCGGATGCCTGTTAAAACTCCTCGTGGATGTGGCCCATCAATTTGGTGCGGTTCTTTCGAATTTCTCTGGCCAGCACCCGTCGGTCTCTAACTCCCAGTTTTGTGGGTCTGCCGGGTTGGGGCACATTCTGACAGTCACCTCTCATCTTCCATTTGCCAATCACAGGCCACTGTCAATTTTGGGTACTTCAACTCACTGGATATGTCACGTATGGATCGGCCATTTCTGTGATGCCCGACGATTCCACCTTTCTCGAAATCAGAGAGCTCCAAACTGTATGGCATCTTGCATGTGACTGGTTGCGTTGTTGTTTCCCACTCGATATTTAATGGCGGCGGCCGTGATGTGTATCAGAACCGCAGATATCGTTGATTGCAGGGGTGTCCAATTACTTGTTGGAAGATAGTGTGTGTATATATATATATATTTATTTATTTATTTATTTATTACTTATTTAATAACACTTATGGGATGAACAATGTGATTTTTTTCCCATTACACAAATAGGCGATTTTTTATATGTATGCATTTTTGTTCAATTAAAAAATAACCAATAAAATTTTCAATTCATACATTTAGTTTAATATCCTTAAAAACACATTTTAGATTTTTAGAGGGAGAGCTTCAAAATGCACTTGGGGCCTTCAAATGCTTAATTCACCACTGGCCACAGGCATCTAGTGGGGAGGACAGAGATCTGTCATGGAATGCTATGAACAAGGAGAATTGGTAAAAACAAAAGCTGGCATTTTCAAAGCTATGACCTTTGTAGCCATGGCTTCACAAAAGGTTTTACTGTAGATAGATGATAAAAAAAACTGTCTGACTAGTCTGAATTCTATTCAGGAAGACCTCTCACAACTGGAAAATTCTGAATCAGTGATAACACCAGTCAGAATTTGGTTGAATTTAAGCACAGGAGCTTTTGAGGATTGTGCCAGGTGTGATTCCGAACTTAAAATGACATCACTTTTGACAACTGACGGAAATGAAAGATGGTGAGAACAGCAGTGGCAGTGATGGTGAAAAAAGTGTTATCACTCTACCAACCCTAAACTTTGTCCAAGCTTTGCTGCCTATGATGTGATGAAAATGTTTCACATTGGTTTTGACATAAATGAGAGTGCAAAATGCTCACACAACAGCAGACAATGAACTTTTTGCATTGGAAAAATTCATCTCAGGCTTAACTGGCATACTATTTTAAAACTGTAATTAAAAAATAATGTCCAATTAGACTATTTGAAGCGAGAAAAATACAATACAGCACATATTATTCCAGAAAACATTTGTATGAAAATGAAAGTCAATTAAATTAAGGAATAATGTTTCATTAGTGATAAGTGCATAAAACATTTGCTTTCAACTTTAAATATGTCATTTTTAAAATGTAGAAGTTTGTATTTTCTATAACAATGTTACAGTATTTGTCATTTTCTTGTAGGACTTCCGTCCACAGTGAGTAAAGTTTAGGTCCCAGCCACCTACAGCGAGATCGCCTTTTGGGCAGGACATAGAAACGGGAGGAATGAGAGCAAGTCTAGTGACTTTGACAGAACAGTTTTAGTGAGATTAGAGTACAGTAGATGGCGCCACCATACAAGTACGATGTTGCACATAGAGGGGCGAGAGAGTTTCAGGGAGGGGGGCATAGGAAAGGATACCCCATTTAACCAGTGGGTCCAGCCTGGGGGCAGTCACTTAACGTTCTCATCCGATGCACGGTGAATATTCAGCAATTGTTAGTAAATCACACCATCTCTGAAAGATCAGCCCAGGTTCGAACCTGAGGACCTTGCATTGTTAGTCTGACTCGCTAAACACTAAGCCATCCGCGGCTATAACAATGTTAAAATTTGAAGTTTCATTTATGCATTTTGATATCAATCCCTGAAAGAAATAAACAAAAACAAAGAAAGAAACATATCGATGCTTTACTGTATTTCAAACGATGATTATTGGTTCCCATAATTTGTATGATAGATTCTCAGGACAGAAGATGAGCTTTTACAATTTTCGACTGCCCACTGTACAACAGCTGTTGCATCCAAGACTGGCAACTTCCCAAAAGATATCTAAGTCACTGTATGAGGACATTTTTCAATCAAAGTAAAATAACATGAAATGGGATGTTCTTAGAGAAGACAATATAAAATGTGTTATGCCAAAGGGATTCATGGGGAAACCATCTGTTACTGTGTCCAGCACTCAGAAAATGTTACACTGTTTTCAGAAATGCTTTGAATTATACCATAAATAAACGATAAATGTTTTTAGTTTCTTGGTATTTGTGAGTGTTATTTCTCTTGTTTTATATGCAACAGTGTGCACAACATGTATTCAGCAAATGTCTACATCATTATCAGTATATTTCATTGCTGGCAAAATTATAATTACAAATATCAGTTATGGATAAATTTTCTCGTATTTTCGGATACCAAAATCAAGCAAAGCTATGAGATGCAAACACGTGGCCAGGTTGTTCCAAATGCATAAAAGCTCATATGTGGTGGTGCATGCCATGTTGTAGCATCATGGGATATGTGCCCAAGTTTCTTACTGGCATCTTTTGATCACCAGTAAAATAACAATGGCAGCAGACGTGTTAATAGAAACTCAGAAGATAAGTAGATTTCATTTTTATCCTACTTCTTCAGTCTCTCCACGTCTTCAGAGCAACAAAAAGATGACACACTAAAGTGCACAACTAATCCATTTCCATGTGTCACTCGCCTCCAAAAATCAAATTTCCCACACATTGTTTTAGTAGCACTAGCCTAACTTCTTTTAAAAAAAAAGCCCTTTATTAAAATACCTCAGAACCAAGATAGCCTAGTAAAAAATTAACAGAGCTTTAATTTCTCCAACATATAAATTCACCAATTTTGTTTTGCTGGCCTAGAGTGAATTTATTTTTCATAACGAGGTAAATAATAAAAGTTAGATATCTCTTAATTCACTCTATTTAAAAGTAACCAGTATGCATGCCAATGGTAATTTCAGAGTTCTGCCACTGAAAAAAGTTGATAACAGTTGGGAGAAGATATTCACTTTTTACTGAAGAGACATCAGGCCTGGAATCTTAGATGGAGGTTACCTAGCTAATAAGCATTAGATTATGATAATGAGAAAGATTAATGCACTTCATTGGTAAAATCATTAATGTTATTAATTTTAGTAACTCAAGAATTCAGCAGCAAAACTTTGATTACTGCTTGTTTATTGTCATACATCTCAAAGTCCTCAATCTTGAACTAACTTCGGTCTCCTATGGGCCAACAAACAGTATGCACTTTGTAATGTGTTCTCTCCACCATCGAATGGAACTAAAAGATATATCTACAAGGCTTTTCTTTTACTCCACTGATTTCTGCCAGATGAATTGTTTGGTGTAGAACAGAACCATGTTCAATTTCTGTGGTACTGTGTACCTTTTCTTTCATTGCATCCCATGCTTAATGCACATTCACATAAGTGAAGAATCTCTTGCACAATCCCTAGTACAACTTTTTGAAAACCACAGAAAGCACGTTTCTTCTGCAATTTAAATTTGTGAAGTTTTTTTATTTAAATGTTGAAGGAACAATGAGAAAACAATCAACAGAAAACAATGTTTCTTCAACATTTAAATAATAAAACAAAGTTTTTTATTTAAATGTTGAAGAAACAATCTACCCTTACCCTTATAATGAGTAAAAATAAGCACAACAAATGTCCTGCTTTTCCTTGTGTTCCCTTAACCCAGTCCCACTCCCATCAACGAGGCACATACTGAAATAAGAGGCAAGCCAGCTTTTGTTTGTGCCCAAGGAACACACTGCTAGGAGAGGTCAAATGGATGCATGCAAGTCATTTTTGTAAAACAGCATTTCACATAAAACAGTGTTCCCTGTGGGACTAAAACTAACTTCATGGGTAAGCAGGAGAGATGAGCAATAAGAGTAAAGACTAAAATAAGGAAAAGGAAGCTAAATCCTAAACAATATAACATTTTTAAAAAGGCTGATAATACACTGCCGGACAATTGCTAAGGACAGATGACAATAGCAACGATAGCAACCATAAAATGGAAGGCAGGAAAATGTGGAAATTAGCATAAGTGCGGGATACAGTAAGACGTGTTGTGCATATGCAAATTTTGGATTGCCGAACTTGTTCGTGACGTCATAGCGCTGATAAGAGATATAAAGGATTTGACGCATATTGACCATTGTTGTTCAAACGCAAAGTTGAAAGGGAAAGTATCAATTGACGAACTTGCAATTTTCAGTATGTCTTCCCAACATCACCTATACTCGGGGCAAAGCTATCCTGGCAATGAGGCCAAAGCTACGGTGACCTTTTCACTCCCAGTATTACTCCGCACTAATGGTGTGTAATTAACCTTCACTCGGAAAACTTCTCCCACAAGCCCTCAGGGCTGGCTGTCACCGTGATCCCTTACCAAACCCCTCTATTTTAACCCCTCCCCACCGCCGCGCGCTTTGCAGACCAGTAGACAAGCAGTTTATTTCTCCCTCTCTTATCTTTTTTTTTTTTTTTTTTTTGAGATGTTACAGAACGTGTAACGTTTCTTTCTTTCTTACTTTTAAAATGAAATTATCTTTGCTAAACACGGGAAGCAGTCTTAAGTGGCCTAATTTTGTTTTCACATATTTTTCCATTTTTTTTATATATTTCATATATTTATACTTATTGCTTGAAGATTACCAACTGCGGGATTTAATTAAAAGTAATTTTACCATGTCATCAGTTATGCGTAAAATTTCGTTCTTTCAAAAATTTTGCCTTGATTAGATTTTTTTTTTATAACAGACATCCGTTAAATGTGTATGCATTTTTAACTACCCTGTGTTGCCATAAGTACTGGACAAGAGCCCGTCTCTGTGGTAAATGATATTTTAAGGTTCACTGTAAACTACCACACATCTTTCAGCAACTTGGAAAATTGCTACACATTGGAAAATTGCCACATGTTTTTCATTGATGGGCCGGGCACAAATTGCTGTTCCTCCGAGGAACACTTTCAATGTGTGGCAGTTTTCCAAGTTTCCGAATTATGTGTGGTTGGGAAAGGAACTCTTTCATTTGTCTGAATTTTCATGCCGGTTCATGCGCGTTTAAGGCAACTGCGCACAAAAGTTCAAAAGGAAAAGATGGCCGTTTCTTGGCCTATATTGAGAACTGAATTGGGAACTCCAAACTAATTTCGAGAAAACGTTCTATGTAAGCCAAGCTAGAATTGCATTTTAATTTTAAGAAATAAATTGCCGATGGATCTGAGGTACTTCAGTACTAAATTCAACCTTCATTCTCGCAATGGTGCGACTTGAAATGCCAGTGAGTTCTGCCGTAAGAACTGTTAATTCATTTTATTTATTCGGCGAATGTTTTCCCATCAATTTAGTGAAAACATTCATAATGATCACCTTAGCAGAGCTTCGTAGTGGTTTCCCAGGTTTATGCGGCTGAAATACACTCGAGTGACCGGCAGATGCCATTCGAAAAAACCGAAAAGACAGAAGAGTGTTTTAAAACAACAATCAAGGAGAAACGCGAAATGCCCTCGGAAACACTTTTTTCGCCCTCATCCTTCCACTAATGACCCCCACCCCCCACAGCAATAAATATCCCCTGGGTTGACAGCTTAACTCTGACCCAAACAAGAATGCTGTGACAGAGAACCATCAGTGACGTCACCAAAGCACGAATATCTGTATTTTTTAGAAATGCCGCTGAAACTGAGATCTGAATTTTTTAAATGCACACACACACAACGTATTGAACATCTGTGTCATTTCTAAGTGCCAGTTGAAGCTGGAGTACGAGCTTTTAGATCGGAACTATTTTATGCAGTGGAAGTATACACTCTGTAGCCTTCCTTCCAATGACAGGTTAAGTTTGCCCCGAGTATAGATGATTTTACACGTGGCCATATTATTGGCAAGATTGAAGAAGGGCGAAAAATAACAGATGTTGCCAGGGAGTTCGACGTCAGCCACAGTGTTGTTTCAAGGCTTTGGAAATCATTTCAAACAAATGAAGAGTGTAGCAAACGTCACGGGAGGTCGTGTTTGCAGTGAGACACCTGCAGAAGATCGGTACATAGTGCTATCAACAAAAAGACACCAGCGCAGCACAGCTAGTGAGGTAGCAAATCAGTTTATGGCTGCTACTGGCAAGCTGATCTCCAGATAAACTGTCGCCAGACGTTTGCATGAAGGAGGACTATACGCCCGCCGTCCTGTTGTGTGCATCCCATTGTCCAGACGTCACCATACCGCCCGTTTGCATTGGTGCCATCAACATCGCAATTGGACTGATAACGACTGGTCTGCTGTCCTCTTCTCAGATGAGAGTAGATACAGTCTATCGTCTGATTGTCGACAACAACTGATCTGGCGTGATAGTGGTACTGCATATTGTCCAGCAAACATACAGGAAAGGGACCGATATCCTACATGTCGTGTCATGGTATGGGCTGGCATCATGATCAATGGCCGTACGTCCCTCTATGTGCTTCCAACTGGGACTATGACTGGCCAACGATACATTAATGATGTTCTGCTACCTCATGTTTGCATGTTTCATGGTGCTGTCGGTGATAGATTCATTTTCATGGACGACAACGCAACATGTCATCGAACAGTCGCTGTCCAGGAGTGTCTTGAGAGCGAGGATATTCAATGCCTCGTATGGCCAGCACGTTCTCCAGATCTGAATCCCATTGAAAACGAGTGGGATGCTTTGGGGAGGAGTCTTGCTGGTACCCAATGCCCTCCAATAAACAAGGACACCCTCATCCGTGCACTGAGAGAGGAATGGGATAAATTACCCCAACAGCTGCTTGATAATGTTGTGCAAAACATGACACGACGTGTGGAATCTTGCATCGCCCTCCATGGTGGCCATATCCCGTATTGACATCTTACGCCAGAACGCCTGCGGACGGTAATTGCATTTTTTTCACGTTTACGTATTCTGCACAAAATGGCCTGTTCGTCCCTTGAACACGTTCCAAAGCCTTTTGGATTTCAGAGCACAATAAATTGTCTTTCTTGTAATGTCCTAGCATTCTGACATTATTTTATTTCACTTGGCATCTAACCACACTTACTTTTTTATGCGCTATATAGCCGTTTATGATCCGTCCTTAGCAATTGTCCAGCAGCGTATATGTGGATGTTTGTGTATTATGGTGACCCACAACTGACCACCTTGAGTTTTCTCCCTTGTTACTTAAAAACAGATTGGGAATGCACCCTTACTCTCTGATCCATGGGCCTCTTATTCTGGAAAAAATCATGCTCCTGTGAATTGCACTTGTGTTGTCACATCAGCAGTTGTTTCGTTTTTTGCATGATCAGAGCATCACTTTTTGTTTTGTTTCTTCCTAATCTTTTGGTTCAAGTTTCAACTTGATTTTCATAAATATGTGGCACTACAGCACTGGGAAAGAACCGCCAAATAAATGTTAGAACGACAGCACAGAAAAACGAATTTGGATACAAATTATGATGTAGAAAGAAGAGTTGGGATATTTTGTGAACACAGTGGGCCCTTCAGTTCACTTATGTATGACACTGACATCTGCAAGATGTTTTTCATGCCTTGCAGCATTTCCCCATTGGCTGATAAACTTTCTGCATTTGTAAGTGGAAATAACTTCAAAATTGAGCACATAAGATTTCATGCCTTTAGTATAAGCTTTCAGTGTGTTTTGGAGAAAGAATGGGCGATGAATGAATAGCCTGACTCTTTGAGGCAAGTAAAGCTTTGTGTTTCTCACAAAACTCCAAAAGGGCACATTTACTGAACTTATTCAGATCAGAACATGCTAATGTGAAAAATTCTCGACCATTTTCTGATTTCACATGGCACTACAAACTAGATGTTTGTTTTGTTTTGTTTTGTTTTTTTAAATTGACATTGGAGACAACTTCAGTGAAATGATACATTATTTTCTACATATACTGTTGATGTGCAAGTTTGTTTTTTTCTGACAGACCAGTGAGCATTTTGGTAGAGCAATGATTTTCAAATTCTAGTGGCCCACTGGACATGCAGAAGACATTTCTAATTCTAACACTGGTTGGTGTACCTCAGGGGCGGTTCGTCATTAGGGGCCAGAGGGGCCGGGCCCCACCTAAAAATTTCTATTTCTAGAATTTTGTTTTTTTTTCCCTGATTCTTATTCTTTCTCTTAACTTCTTAACTACATGGTGATAAACCTTTCCCTTCAAAAATCATTATCTAAGGGAAAAGTTTCCTTCAAAAACGAAAAACTATGAGGAAAGAGATCACGTTCAGAGTGTGAGGTTATTGGGGCCAGCTCCATCAGGCCCCAGTAACATCACTACGCAAGCGAAGAGGAGACGATTTGCTCCCCGTCTCATTCAGTATGAAGACCTAAATACAACACTGTCTTAACCGCGTGTGCAAAAAAGCTTGGGGCCAGATCTACCTGGCCCCGCGCTAATTTGATTGGCCGGGAGTGTATCCATTTCCTTAACGCCGTGGGTTGACAGAGAACCTTACCCCGGCCAAGCTCAAAGGTGGCGGGAGTGTTTTAAATGTCGTAGCAAAGTTCAGTTAGTTGTTTTTACTGTTGGTGTGTCTCTCTCGGTGATGTGTTGTTCCTTCGTGTAGTGACTTTTTTGCTTGTTAATATCTCCGTTCTTTGCTTTAAATCTGGAAGAAAAGCTTGACTTAAAAAAACCCAGTGCTTATCACCCCAAGAATGTTTAGTTTGAGCTTCACTTAAAAAAAAACAGTGCTCATCAGCCCAAGAATTTGAGTCGAAAAGCTTCACTTAAAAACTCTGTGCTTATCAGCCCAAGAATTTGAGTTTCCAAGAGTATGAAGTTTACAAACGCTTTGCAGAACTAATTTCAGTTTTAACTAAGATGATTTTCTATGTTAAAAATAAATAAATAAATGAGAAAACATGTAAGTATAATTTGCACATGAGTACATATATGTTTTTAGGTTTCACAAGTTCTTTAAAAAAAGGTTAAACCTTTCAAATAATGCAAATGGTAGTATATGGTACTCATTCTATATGGGATGAAATTCATGAAACGTTCCCTCCCTGCATATATTTGGAGTTATTATTTTTTCACTCTATTTTTTATCCTGTGAATCCTGATTATTCCTCAATTGAGAAATCTGAAGAAACACAAAGCACAACTAACATAAATTAATGCTCATATGTTTTAAGGTAAAAATTTTATTTAAGGAGTTTTAACATTTTTCTGTTAATAGTTATGCATTCTATTCTGAGGACATTTTTTTCGTGTGCAATACAATAGTTGACACATTCGTACCTTATTTTGGCATTATTGTGAGTCAAGGGGGTAAACAGAGGCAGACAGAGTAAAGGAATCTTAGGGGTGAGGGGTGGGGTGGGGTCTGAATAGTTGGCGTAATAATGACAGTCTTTTTTATTTCATTGTTTGACTTCGGCTACTGGCCCCACCTGTTTCAGTTGCCACGAGCCGCCACTGGTGTACCTACAGTTCCTCGTTACTAATTTGATGCATTACAGTAATTTGCAACATAATATGCCCATTATTTTCATTGAGTTTCATTCAGCATTTCAGAAAGGGACAGCGACAGCTTTATATGTGGATAAACCTTATACAACCATTTTGCTTTTGCATACATGAAACTTATAAACAATTCCAACTTAGCCTAACCTCTAAACAACTATCATTTTTTTGTGGTTCTAGTGATGAGTGTTTTCAGAGTTCACAACACACGAGAGTACATTTTTGCTTGAATTTCAACATAAAATAAATTTTGGAATCTGTAAGTGAAAATAAAAAAAAATAATAATAAAAAAAATGTATAAATTCCATGTTTTATGGATCATATGAACCCATTTCTGGACAAAATATTAACCATCATTTAACAATAATCTGAGCAACAAGCTCAAGAAAGGCTGGATTCAAAAACTTGTCTTGCATTTTATTTCCCCAGGACAATGAAAACTGAAAATATCAATAAAGTCCTCATGGAAGAGGGGCTTTACCAATTTTTTGGTTCATAATGTATTGAATACCATCCCACATTATAAGTTTGTTATACCTATAAACAGCGTTTTTACATTGTAATTATATAAAAGAAGTATTTACATTACAATCTGCATATTGCATATTAAACTGTACTTACCATTTGAATCATAAATATAATGCAGGCAGTCATGCGTGTTAATTTTCCAAAACGAAGTTCAAGGTACTGTAAAAGAGTAAAATTTAGTGTAATACAGCATAACAAATAAGATTCAAAAAATTACAAAGACTGCATCAATGGCACTATCTTCTTTTAAGAATCTAATCCAGCACAGAAATTAAGCCTGTACAGAGATGTTAAATATTTCAGTGCTACTACTTTATGCAAGATGCCTGAAGGTGATCTATTCTGTGCTTTTGAAAAGTGGTAGAGTGCAGAAGATAATATATGGTACATGAAGGGCACTTGCCTTTGGAGAAGAAAGAATGCCCAAGCCACAGAGATCCCTCAGATACCAAGTGTGCAATTATCATTACATTTCAAAATAGCCACCACATTTAAAATCATGACAAACAACCTTCATACTATAAAACACCACCAGGTGTCCTAAGTTTCATGGTGAAACATCAAATTGGATAATAGTTATGTTCTTGAATAATTTTTCTTCCTGTGTAGAATCATGGCAAATTTTAGTAGTGAAATATCTTAAATGTGTAATTTTGCAATCCTTGTAAGATGGCATTAATATCACTTTTTGTCAAATTTTTGGGTTGAACCCATCATCCTAGCAATATTTGTATTGCAAATTCTATTTTTAAGAATTTTTCTTGTTTCTCAATTTTCACTGATACTCACTCACTATTTTTGTCCCCATTGTAGATGAGAAATTCTTAACACTACTCTGCACAGGGGGAAACTGATAAAAAATATTTTACAAAATTTTTTGGTGGAAATTTCATATGAAGCTGGTTAAAAAAATAGCGAGAAATTTTGATGGCAGCTGTGAAAGAAGTATTAAAAGGAAAAGCACTTTTTTATTTTCAGTAAATAAAGTAAAATATTTAGAAATAAATTCCGTGGTTTCAGTTCATATGAACTGGATGATGGGAACGCAGCTACTCGAGATGACTTGAGGCCCCCTTTTCACAGCCATAGCAAGAAATGAATTAAATTTTTATCCCAATGAGGATAAAGAGTTATGTATTACAATCGTTTGCACATACCTATGCATCCTTCAGAATACAATTAACTAAAAGATGTTTTTCATGGGAACTTTTTACTACATATAAAATATTGTGGTCTGATGTTAAATGTGTTTTTTTATATTCAAGAGTAAATAATTTCAAAAGTTTTGCTTTTTTCTTCCGCAATTCTTACTTACTTATATTCTATATTTTCCTATAAATCAGAAAAGGCTCTTAGGCATTCTCAGATGTCAGTTGCGTGTGGTCTTTTTCGTAATCCTTTGTCAGAGTGTCAGCATTTACATAGTTTCTCGTCATGTTTCTGTTTCGTACCTTAAATTTCGTTATAGTTTTGATGCCACTTTTGCATCTGATGTAAACCATTTGGCATGGCTCTCTTTAGTCCACTGAGGCCTCTCTCGCGAATAAACTCCAACAAATGGCAGTTACGTGTTTTATGTGTGTGCTCGTAATGGATTTCAAAGAAGTTAGCCTTAGTTCCGTAAAAGAATAAAATTTGCATATAGTACCTACTACCAGTAATGTACATGTTTTGTAGTACTTTGTATTTGTATAAAACTAGGGCGATCATTTCAATTACAAAGTGAGCATTTGTGTTACACACAATAAAGGGCAGTAATTTTGGTTTTACAATAAGTACCTGTGGGTTCAAAAGAATTTGAATTATTGAAAAACTCATACAACATAGTTAATAACATGGAATTTAAAAATTACAATAATTAAAAGAGCTCTAATATATTTTCGCAAAAGGGCCTCCAAGATAATTTTTGCGGGGTGTGGGGGTGTGGCTCCAAGCTTTTTCGGTACACTACCAACTCTGCAGGCCACATTTCAAATGCATCGACTTGCTTCTCATTATTTTCTGAAAAATTCTATCATTTACATTTGTAAGCAGCCACTAGGAAAGTGCAGTAGAACCCTGGTTTGCAACTCAGTCTCTATCTACCACTCCAAACATTTCCCTTCTTAATCTGACATCAATATGAAAGAATCATAGATGCAATGAAGGATGAAACTGAAGTTATCACTATGAACTTTCACATGCATTGTGCTCATTTGGCTTACACAAGAGGTAGTGCTTTCTTGATGTATCTATCCATTTCCACTCACAGAATTTGAGCTGAAATTGTACAGGCAGATGGACCAATTCTGAAGACAGTCTGAAAGTTCTTTAAGAAATACTGAATGGGTTTGAATGCTACAGGGAGATCTCTCATGAGAATAAGGTGTCTCTTAAGTGAAAAAACCATTGGAATACAGGGTAGACCAAAATTAACCGTTGGTTTAAGAAAAATGATTTAGAAATGAAAGCATAATTAACATAAAATGCATAATATTGTACAAACCTGATTTTTTTTTTTTTTCACAAGTCACAATTTTACAAATATTCTATGTAGCTGCTACATGTTATACAAGAAAGTTCACTTCCAACTCAATCTGTTCACTTACATTGCTATAGAATTCATTCATACCAACATTTTGGTATGAACGAATTCTATGCAGTCATGTGATTTTGCAGCCCACTTCCTAGATTTCGGTGCATCCAAGCCACATCTGTCCACTGATGCCACATTTGAATCACTGTACTGGCATTTCGTTCTATTCAAGTGGCAATTTTGCAGTAGGAAAATTCAACTTCTCTCATCCCAACAATTCTTCCTTGCTCAAGTTTTATCAGATTTTTATAATGCAACCTTTTTTGGCGACAGGGCACAGTGAGACACAAGAAACACCCTTTTGACTCAATGTCAGCTTTTCACTAATTGCAACATCTCACTTGAGCCAGGTCTTTATGCTTAAAACGGGACAGTTGAGAGGGTGCTGCTCCAAAACCACATGCACATTTTCACTAACATTTTAATCATTTGCATATTTCAACCTGTTGTACATGTCCTGTATGTTTCAAACTAATACCAGCAATCCTTCATGGTTTTGCAATTTTCACAAACAGTTGTGTATTATCAATCCTGCTGCACTGGGGTAGCTGATTGCAGGTTGGGAGGGAAATGTTTTCTTTAACTTACATTCAACACCCACATAATGGCTTGCGTGTTTGGAAAGATGGAACCATCTCTATGATTTCATGTGCAATTAAGATGGGGTTTTTCTGTTGCTTGCTCACCAACTGAACATGCACCAGAAAAAAACGTTTTCATATGAAATCAGAGAGATGAACATCTGACAGAACTTTACCAGCAAAGCAGAAGGGTAGATTCCATCTTTTTTTCTCCTTGGAATGGAAGGTAAATTGAGTGTCAGTGGTACAGTAATTTAAAAACCCACTGCACCGGTGTTGAGAAATTTGGATGATAAGATTTGTCTTTTTTTTTTTTTTGGAGGAGGGGGAGGGGAGTTGACTGTTATTGTAGGTTATTTCAAGTTGGTTAATTTAAAAAAAAATGCATTACAAGGTCGTATTATATATTTGTAAATATTAAAAAAATATAGTTGTAAATATGCAAAAAATATTTATAGCTATACTATTCACAACAGTCTAAATTGTGTACTGAATTCCCCGCAATTTGCTGTTTACTATGTAACATCTCCACAGAAATACTGGTGACTTATGACCCATATCCATTCCTGGATTTGAAAGTATTTTTGATGCTACAAGGAAGCATAGGATTGCTTTGACTTAACTAGCAAAATATGAGGTTGTTCAGATTCCTGAGTTATAATTGCTTAGCATCAGTTGCTTGGAACTTCATTGTCCTAGGTGGTGTATGAGTAATGGGTAGCAGGCTCAAATGAAAATCGGGATGTGCGGTTCGATTCCTACTCCAGGACGATATAATTTTATGGTGACCAGTAAACTACAGGCAATTCAGTACGCAATTCTGATTGCTGTGAATAATCTAGTGAGTTTCCCATGTATATTTATGAGGAATATTTCTTTCTTAATTTCTATTTATAGCTGTGTCCTTTTTTTTCAATCCAGAATTTTAGTTACAAGTTTATAAAAATGATAATATAACCCCACCTCCTGTGCCACAAATGGCAAGTTGCTGTGGGTGTCAGTCACTAACATTTTTTGCAAAATTTGCTCATGATAAAAACTAAATTGGTTCTCTCCAAATTACTTAGTCACCTATAAACATGCAGGTTTCGAGACCACTGTATTTACCAGTTAGCAAGTCTCCCATGCTAATAATCAATGAAGAGTCAACACACCATTTTTATAATACAATGGCTATCACAAATGACTTACAAAGTGTTCTTTATATATCATGAATGATGGTTGGAATTCATAATGTTACTGAAAGAGGTTATAAGCCATATCTTATTAAACATCACATTTCAGAGAACAGCATGTTCATAAAATCAAGCCTAGTACACCTTCATTGAAATCGAAAAATATGGTACCGATCAGCAGTTTTAGGAGTCATTGTTTATCAGACTTGATTCTCCTTTTTTTTGGGGGGGGGGGGAAAGGTTAACTACTGTGAGTAACTCAATGGGCTATAAACAGTTGTCCATCCCTAATTTAGGGCTACTGGTTCCAGGGAAGAGAGACAGCCAGTGCCATAAGACAAACACAACTTTTATACTTTACCAGGATTCGAACCTGGACACATCTCAGACAAATGGTCAGAAGCCAGCGCTCAGACCACTGCACTATTGGGGTGCCCTTGATTCTCTTAGTCAAAGTAACACGTTTCTAAATATGCTTTCCAACTGTTTTAATTCCCTGAGCTTCCAATGTGAATCAAGGTAGCTCAGAATATATAGCATTGTACGTGTTCATAGTACAGAAATTTAATTATTGTACATGTGTAAAGGGAATTTACATGCAAAGGGAATCTGTTAATCATTATTTCCAAATGCTTGCCACCTGTAAGGAAGTTAAAATATGAAATGGAAGAAAAGGAAGTGATGGCAAGAACTCACCTCAAATGCACTAGTAGTCCCTATTTGAAAAAACACTGGCAAAAACACATAGGCTGCAATTGGTGTGCCAATGCAATATGCAATATTAATTATAAGGAACTGGGTGCCATTCATGTAATTCTCAGCTGCAACACCAAGCAGAGTTACAGCTGACATGAAGCTGGCCATGAGAGAAAACGAAACTGGCAAAAGTGACATCCCTTGATCAGCCAATAGGTATTCTCTTGTAGTCTTCTGCTTTCCACCAGAAAATTGATAGTAAATACCAATTGATGCTGATAGAACTAGCATTGAACTAAATACAGCATAATCTGCAATTCCAAAGACAGCTTCACCCGGTTCCATGGTCACAAACTGAGGAATTCTTACACGACAGGATTCAGGCGTCTTCAACTACAAAGCAGTAAAAGACATTAGGAACAATTTTTACAAATTTTCGAAGTACATTTTTTTCACTTCATAAGAATATATGTAAAAAAATTAAGTATTTTATTTAACTTCAGAAAATTCAGCATTAAACTAGCAATATGTGTCACAGGCATATAGCAATTAGTGAAGCACTAACTTGGCATGCTTTTACTCCATATATTGCTTGTTTACCATCAGTGGCGGCTCGTGGTTGGAAAAATAGGTGAAGAGGTACAAGAGCAGTATAAAAAGATATATACTGTCTACAATGAAAATCCCTTAATGAGGACTTACTTATTTTTTGTATATTAAATCAATTTTTCTTCCTTTTAAAGCTGCAAATTTGTCGCCATAAGATGGTTAGATGGTTGTTTCTTCGTGAGCATCAATAAAATGTCTTCCTGAATAGAAATATTTGCCAATGAAGCAAGTTTATCTTGGGAACTAGTGTTTCGTGAGCAAGTTTGTATTCTTTTAAGAAAACTTCTTTCCACTGGCACACTTGTACATGGAATTGTTAAACTGAGGAAAACCAATTTATAAGCTTCACATGCCTTACCTCTGCATCTTTCAGTGCAACTGTCATCCCCGGAAGAAGGAATCGTAAGCAAGATGTCTGTAAACCTTTGAAGGCCAAGAACATTATGATAATTGACGTGCTGGAAGTGTGTAGTCGATAGAAATTAGCATGATCTTTAGGGTAAGTGATTGGTGCTTTTTAATAGTATTTCAATTTATAATCTTCTGTAAAAATGTCTTTGTCTCCGTGAAACACTCGAAGGAGTTCTTGAGTCAATATATTCCTTAATTTTTCATCGGCATATACAAGACTCAGTTCATTTTTAAGACGCTGGTGTTTAGTAAATATGTTTCCATAAAAATGTAGATTTTCAAGAGCGAGAGTGGGAAAGCATGCATTAAATTATTCGAATTTGGTTGTGTCAGCAAGTCAGACAAATTGAAGTATCTTACAGTCTTGAAATCTTATATCCATTTCCATAAGAATGTGGTCCAAAATTTCAAAAATCAAAATACAATTGTTTATAATTTTGAAAAATTGTTTCCTGTGTAAGAGCAGCATATTCCCGTGCTTATTTCTGTGATTTTGCTAGCTTTTCCAAACTGTGTTTCAAATAACTCATCGTTCCTTTTATGGCTCAAAATTTCACGAGGTTTTTTTTTAATTTGAGTTACACAGTAGTTTATGTTTAGTTATCTTTCCTTCAAAAGTTCGAATAATAGATTGGTGGAGCCAAAAATTTAAATTCAAAAGTGTTCATATAATTCAAAAACCCCTTGACAAGATGAATTGATTTTTGTCTGATTATTCGCTATTTGTCAGAAATCCGAACACTTCTTTCAATTTATCCCATTCTTCAACAACTGTACTTCTAATTTCGAAGTGGAGGACCATTGAGCTTCTGTTATGGTTGTCTGCATCTTGCGGTTGTTGATATAAGTGTATAAGACCGCTTCGCAGAATGGTGAACAAACAAAGCAATTCCACTGAGGCTTGCAAAAAGTGTTCGACACTTAGAAATTTTAGAAAAACTCTGGTGTAATACAAGATTCAAACGATGAACTAAGCATTGAACAAAAACAGCTTGAGAAGCTTCATCCTTGACTTTTTTCTGTAGCCCATTTAAGTGTCCAGACATTATACTTGCCCCATCGTAATATTGTCCTATTTATTTGTGTTGGTAATCAAACTTTTCCAAAATTTTGTCTAGCATTTTATATAAAGCTCCTGACGTTATATCTTCATTCACATCATGGAAACCCAAAAACCCCTCAAACAATACACTTTCCGAATCAACAATAAAAAATTATTTAATTTTTGAAGTGATCGTTTATATATTCAGAAATACATTCAATTAATTCATTTTGAATAGTTTTTATCCTTTCGTATTGATTTTCAATTTCTAAAGAACTTTTTCATATCAACAATGAAAGTAATTCAATGAAATTTCCACGATTTATCGAGCCCATGCTTTCGTCATGGCCATGGAATGCTAGTTCTTGTTTGCTCAAATGCAGTATAGACTAATACTGCATCAATCACTGTCTGCAGGAAAAGTCTATTTAAACGAACGTTTTCGTTAAAATGCGTTTTCAAAAGCCTAGCATTCTTCCTCAGGGCATCAGCAATGGTGTTTTGAATTTTTTCAAAATTCCTTAACATTATTCCGCATTTCAGGTGTTCGCTAGAATCACGATGTTTATGAAGTGACCATGTTACGCTTAATAAATCTGAGAATCCATCTTTATTCCATGCCGAATGTTTATTACTAAAAAGTAAGAAGGGCCAAAAAAAAAATTAACACAGAAGTGCTGCAAATCCATTTATATTCAGTAAACCAACAATTTTTAAAATTAATATTGTTAGATTTACCGCTCTTCTTGATTTCGTTCTTGGCAACAATTGTCAGTGAATCCGTTGGTCATCCTTGAAGCAAAATGCCTCTTTTATCTTCATCTTTCAGCAGAGTAAATGGAGTTTGCAATAAATTACAAACAATGTCGTCCACAGGATGCATACTAAAAACTATCACTATCACTTAAATTGTACACAAACCTAAAACATCAGTTACAGCTTTCAACAAATAATCACAAAGCACGAAAGAACAAATTCCTTTCGGAAAATAATGTCCCACAGCACCACAAGGGAAAAGCCCGAGAAGATTGCATGGTACCCTGGTAGTTCGCCCACTCCACCGTGATCTCTCACGACTTTACGCTCAAAAACTGAAAGATGCAGAGGTAAGGCGCGTGAAGCTGAAACACTTCACTTGAGCGAGCAGATTGGGGAGGGTGACGTCACGGTTACCATAGCAACTCGGCGGAAAACTGCAGACTTCTAAGCATTCTCATTTCGGCTCTTCACTTGCACTGTTTTGTGTATAAGGATTTGCTTTCCGTATTGAGCGCGCCATGTGAATTAATATCTATTCAAAATTTTGAGTATTTTGGAACTGAGTAAAGGCAAAAAGAATATATTATAAAAAAATACTGAATAAAACTTTATTTTGAGTAAAATAGGTGAAGAGGCACTTCACCTACTTCACCTGAAAAGCTGCCACTGTTTACCATGCAAGTTATTCTTATTGGATGTGTGTGCATAAGTTCTAACCACTTTTTGTAGGCTACAAAGAAAAGAGGAGAACACAACAAATAACATACCTAGGATTTCACATAATTGCCAACATTCTGTATGACCTCTTGCCATCCATCTACGAGTAGGTGAATACCACGCTGGAAAAACTCCTGTTTTAGAGTCAAAAAAGTCATGTAATGCCATTTTCACATCATCGAAGGTTTGGAGAGCAAAGGCGTTCTGTAACGATCAAAAAAGGTGATAGTTTGTAGATGCCAGGTCAGGGGAATAAACCGGGTGAGGTAACAACACTTCCCAACCAAACCCCAGTCATTTCTGCTGGGTGATTAAAGCGGCATGAGGTGTGGCGTTATCATGATGAAGGATCACGCCTTTGCGATTGACGAGTGCTGGCTGCTTTGATGTCAGTTGTTCTCGCAATCTGTCCAGCTATTGGCAGCAGAGGTAAGCATTTATCAATTCGGTTAGGTACCAACACCTCCTAGTGGATTATTCCCTGAACATCCCACCAAGCACTCAACAAAACCTTTTTGGGATGCAGTCCTCCTTTTGAGGTCAATGGAGCAGACTCCGCACCTTGGCACACAGTCCGTTGACACTTTACATTACAGTACAGTACTCATTTCTCATCACCCGTTATAATTTGTCCCAAAAACGGTTCATTTCTGTTACGAGAAAGCAAATAAACACAGGCACGGATTCTCTCCTCTCGTTGCTTTGCATAAAGCTGGAGCCGAACCCAGTGATCGAACTGGGTGATGAACCTAAGCAAAGGCATCCTTCTTTCGACTGTTGTTCTGTGTACTCACAATGTTTCCGCTATTTCCTGAACGGTTGGATGTGGGTCATTAGTTATGGCTTGGTCCACATCCTCATTAGAAACCATGGATCAGAAACGTGGTTGATCTTTTCAGCTTCTGTCTCCATCCCGTAATTTCTGAAATGAACAGTGACATGTGCTATCATCAACTGCATCCTCCCCATAAAATGGACAGATGTTGCGGCAAGCTGTGGCTGCAGTACTGCCTTTATCGAACTCGTACAGTAAACGATGTCTAATGTGCTCTTTATCACATGCTATGTTACACAGTCCGTGATTTCCGTTATGAATGACTTACTCAGACAAACCTAGTGCCTCTATAAGCTCTACTGCTCCACACTTTATTGGCTAAAAATTTGGCATCGCAGCATCATCTGTGACGTAACTACCCGATCGGAATTTGCATCTATTACAAAAACCGGTAGAACTTTTGCACACACCCAATACATTGCAAATCTTGAAAGAAAATAGTATGACTAAATCCATCCGCAGTTCAAATTTCAGAGAAATTCTTACTTTTTACTGATTTCTCTGTCATTCATCAGATAACAGTTTGCTGGTACATCAGGGATGCTGGTACATCAGGGATGCTACTATATTACAAAATCAGGGTGGGCAAGTATTATTTTTGCTGGAGCAAATTTGATAACTCTATTTACGAAACACCGAAAGAAAGAATTTTTAATGATACTACTGGCTACAAAGGAATTCGTGCAAAGCCTCCTTGGATGCACACACACTTGGATCTGACTATTTACTTGACTAGTAAATCAACATGATAATGACTAATGGGTTAGTGGTGTAAGATACAAGTGTTGGCAGAATATTGCTTTCAACTTTTTTCTTGCAGTGCATTGCCTTGATTGCTTTTCAAAACTTTGCATGTTTGATTATGAAAATAGTACTGTGCTTGAACAATTTCTTTAAAGAACATTCTTTTTGTTTATCTAAATCAAATTTTAGGCTGTGACATAGAGAGACAATACCTCTGCCTTCCTTCAAATCCCTTTCTTCAAGCCAGAGATCTTGCCTTGCACTCCTCTTCTCCAAAGCAGTCTTGTCAGCCACATTCTGCTCCCTTACTCTTCCAGGGCAGGCTTAAGAGTGTCAGTGTAACTTTAGCCCCCGCTTTCCATGTTGTAATATTCCACTTAGCAGCACAAAAAACAACAACAATTCATCTCCCTTCCTTCAAACCAGCTACATTGCCTTGCACTCCTGTCCTTCAAAGCAGTCGTCAGCCATGTCCTTCTCCTTTACTGTCACAGGGCAGCTTGATGTCCAAGCATAGGTTAAACAAGCCACCCTTTTACCACGAAGACTTTGATTCCTTTATCTCCAGCTACGACACCTGTTTCAACCGATTTTGTGGCTATGTTAAAAAACAAACTGCAGATGTGTCTATATAGTTTTAACAGCACTACGACCACATCCAATGTTGTAATCCACTACTCAGTAGTACAAACAGACAGCAGAGCAATTAGTAATGACTGCCCTCCTCATCTCCTGTCCACTCTCCTAATCTCCTGTCCACTCTCCTCATCTCCTGTCCACTCTCCTCATCTCCTGTCCACTCTCCTCATCTCCTGTCCATTCTCCTCATCTCCTGTCCACCCTCCTCATCTCCTGTCCACCCTCCTCATTCGCCCCTGACCATACTAACATGAAAAAAGGCTTAAACTAAGGAACTGGAAGAGTGGAGAACAATTGAATATTCATTGCCCTGCTGATGCTAAATAGAAAAGTTTTCTACAGAGAAGTTGTGACATACTACAGAGTGTGAAAAACATGTCAAGATGCCAAACCTGCAGTGATACATTCCATCAGTGTAGTTTAGACGGTTAGAACAACTGGCTCTAGAGCAAGGAGGCACAGGCTCAATCCCAGCTGTCCACTCTCCTCATCTCCTGTCCATTCTCCTCATCTCCTGTCCACCCTCCTCATCTCCTGTCCACCCTCCTCATTCACCCCTGACCATACTAACATGAAAAAAGGCTTAAACTAAGGAACTGGAAGAGTGGAGAACAATGGAATATTCATTGCCCTGCTGATGCTAAATAGAAAAGTTTTCTACGGAGAAGTTGTGACATACTACAGAGTGTGAAGAACATGTCGAGATGCCAAACCTGCAGTGATACATTCCATCAGTGTAGTGTAGACGGTTAGAACAACTGGCTCTAGAGCAAGGAGGCACAGGCTCAATCCCAGTCACTGACAAAATTGTGTTTTTGCATTGGCACCCGATTATGGGAATGGATCTACTGGCTATTGAGTTCTTCAAAAAGTGTGTGATGTTTGTTCCATATACTGTCTGGAATTAATGAAAATTTGTCCTTTGTTTCAAAATATAAGAATAATAATAAGAGGGAGATGATGTGACGCAATACAGAGGTGCAAGTGTCAAGACGACAAATTTGCAGAGATACATTCTGTCAGTGTAGTTTAGTTGGTTAGAACAACTGACTCCGGAGCGAGAAGGCACACATTTGAATCCATCACTGACTACTTTGAGTTTCACAAAGTAAACAACACAATTCCTAGGAGAAAATACATAGAGCTACATGAAGAAAAACACAAGACGTATTATTACTTGGCAAAGTACAGAATTTAAAGTTAAAAAAAAAAAGAAACCACTTGAACTAGGTGGGCAAGAAAATTTTCAGGGTGGGCTCTTGCACCCCCTTGGCGACATCTCTGTGGTACATACAGGAACCAGAAAATCACTTGCCAAATAGCAACTGATTTATAAAAGTATTTCATGCTTCACACAAAATATACTCAATTTAAGTGGAATAACTTTCACACAACCATGCACTTGCTCATTAGTTTGTATCTCATCCATTTGCAAATAAAACTGTGGTCATGCTTCTTAGTCACAGCAGTCCAAGTGTGTTTTTAACTCCCTATGTTGTATTTCTATTGATAGATGAAATACTGCTCCTTTTATTACTACTGTGGGCAAAAAGAGGTGTGTCGGGTCTCGGGAACTGGATTTTACCCATCATACGTGCTTTTTGATAAGCTTTTTCATTCTACAATAATGAATTCCATGCAAGCAAGATGTTATGTAGGAAATATTAGAAGCACTTGATGTACTGATTCTACACATCTGATGCTAAACTTGGAGTCATTTCTACAATGATAAGAAATATCGTTCTATATAGTAGGAATGACTTTCATGTAATAAAGTTTAAAAAACATTATGGAATTATTGGCTTTCAACAGAGATATAGATTACAACCTACCTGCAAAGCAAAAATAAAAGATTGATTTCAAATGAAGAATTTTTTTTTTCTTTTCTCATCTATATATTTTGTCATTTTCTCTGGAAAACTGTTACAAAAGTTGATAAACATGAATATTAATATAATGACTTATCATATCTCTCTCCAAGAAATTTAATATTACCAAGTTACACATTAAATGTTGATAATGTCATTCAAGTACAGACAAAACATAAAAGAATGGCTATTCTGTATCACTGTATGAGCACATACCTGATTTGCAAATATATATTTGATTTCAGGGTTTAACTACCACCATGAGCAATTCCGAGTGCTATAAGCTGTTGTGCATCCTTAATATGAAGCTGCTGGTTCCAGGGAAGGAAGAGAGCCAGTGGCGTATCTTGGGTCCGAGAGCTGGGCTACCTCACCCCTCGTCCCCCCAGTACTGTTTTTTTTTTTAATTGCAAAGTTTAATTTTTAATTGTTAAGTAATAGAAGTAACTTTTTTTCTAAATTTTAGGTACATGCTATTGCTAACATGATACCAAATAATTATGAAGATTAGGATTTGAATGCTTATTTGTACATGAACTCCATTCTTCTTCTGAATACTTTATTTGTACATGAACTCCATTCTTCTTTCCTTTTGTGTGAACTTGAGTATTACGTTTTCATAAAATGTTTCTTCCGAGTACTTTTTCACATTTAAAAAGAATGCTTTTCTCTATTGACAAAACAGCCAAGTTTTTCAAATGTGCATGTCCTTGTGTGGCTCTAAGATATATCTTGATTCTTTTTAATGCTGAAAAACTTTCGGTAGTTGCAGTTGTTGATGAAAAGTTTAATATGAGGTCTGCTAATTTGTGCACCTCACTAAACACTATGTCCAGTTCATTCAACTTTATGTTACACGCAATGTATCTTACTGATTTCTTTTTGTATTCATCAAGGGAATAAAACCCATTTTTAGTTCATTTTTAGTCGAGGTTTCAGCTCATTTTTTAGTCGAGCTGTATGAAAATTGGAAGCATAGAGTTCTTTAAGTTCTGACAGTAGATGTTCAGGGAAGCTTTCAAAAAATGTATCAAAACAGTTTGAATCCAACAAAGCCACGAATTTAAGATATAATATCTCCGATTTTAATTCATTGACACTTCACAAAAACTTAAAAAACTCTCGCAAAACACTCTTGTGAGCGGGAGTATGCAAGTGACTAAGATAGTCTGTCTTCTTTTTCGGAGCGAACCGTTTCCCAAAGCAATGGGCCAATCCCCTCTACCAGCTGATTCAGGTTGTCATGGAAATGCTAGCAGGTGATTGTAAGGAAGGTTTTCGCATCAGAACTGCAAAGACTCTGCAAAAGTTGCTGCATTATGCCGTTGGTTTTCGCTCGCCAGACTGAGTCAAAGAAGCAAATCCGCATGAATTGTTTTTTTCTGCAGCAAAAGCATAGAAATATTTTAATACCATTGATAATCGACTTTTATTTGTGTATATTTAATTCAGTTTTATTTGTGCATTCTATGGGCTTCGCAGCTAGCCTTGAATATACGCCATTGAAGATAGCCAGTGCTGTAAGACAGATGCACCACTCTTATCTCACCTGGGTCCACTTAGACAAAGAATCAAAAGCTAGCATTTAGACCACTGTGCCCCTAGGATGTCTCAATGTATGTACTGTTAAGCATCTGTACAGAGAGTAGTGAGTTACCCATTTTGGTGATTTAAATGTTATGACACTTAATTTTGACAGCACTATAGAATTGAATGCCTATTAACATGAAATGAAATGAAATTCTGAGGAAAACCATATGCTCATCCCGTTGATTTACATGAAAAATAAAATGGAAATTAATTATTTAAAGTGAGAGAGAATTTAAATGCCAACATAGTAAGAAAGAAATAGCAATTTATCTTACTAGCTCCAAAAGAAAAAAAAATCAAATATGGAACTCTTAACGTTTGTTTCAGTGTAGCTGATAATATGGCAAGGAGGCTGTGTATGACTGATTATAGTGAAAAAAAATGTCACAAATATAATTTTTCACTAAGAAAATAGTAAGTAACAGAGATGAAACTACAGGAGGAAAAATTACATACAACCTCTTTTAAGTGTTGTAGACTAGCAGTAGTTCTCCATCAATGGTTTTAAGCTTAAGCTCCAAAGGAGGGTGAATGACAAACTAACACTCATGTCTGACCTAGGTTGAATCTAGTCAACACACACACACATGATCCTAAATACTTGGACACCAAGTGATGTGATATATTCTCCTCACCCATAAACTCTTATTACCAAATCCTTAAAAATGACACATTACAGTGAAGACAATATAATAATCCCTATGCTGTAGCACACACAAAAGGGTATTATACTATAAGGATAGGGTACAATTAAAGTTTACAAATCTTTAATTTATATTTATCCAATGCACAAATATCTTTCTCACAATCTCAGATCTTGGTAATTAAAAACAAATCTTTCTGACATCTCATGCCAAATATTTTGCTAAAAAGCCCACATGCAGACCTACATTTCACAAAGCTGATTAAGGATGAAATGAGAAAGAAACCTTTCCCCTTTTACTTCAAAGGGATTACATGATAACAGAATATCCTTTACAAAAATACACCATTTATCGCAAATATTTTTACAACTCAATGTTGTAAAATACTTCTGCGCTGAACACTGAAACCAACTTACAATCTCGTGAAAAAGTTTCAGGCCTGCTGCAACTTGGTCATCGGCGCCACACTCTGAAAAATAGTTTCTAAATAAAAGTACAGCATGGGCAACTAGCCCATATTTAACCCCTCCCCTAGGTTCCAGACACAGTGTTTATGAACCATAATTAACGTAGTTCTTCCCTGGCCATCGCCAAATTTGGAAACAAGCGGCAGCAGACGCACGTCTCCTATGAGAGTGGTTCAGGTATGACTATAGTCGTCCTTATCATATTATTTTTTCACGACTTGCTCAAATAAGCAGTTTTCAAGAAATCGAAACTACAGTACATTTTACGGTAGCTGCTTATTGGAATAATTACAATAAGCATCGGTAATAAATTAAGTACGCAAGTTACTTCATTTTAGAAAGAAAATATTTACTCACGGAAAAGTAGCTGATACAAAACCCTTGAACATGAATTTTGAAATAGTTTCAGCTCAAGCTAACTCAATTTCACTATAAAACTTTCCTCGAAATTCATTTGCTAATTTTTTTCACCTTTTGGAGGTACAAATTGTAATTTGTTTCTTAGTTTCGTTCTCAGTGCCAACAGTTAACTCCCGTTTCCTTGTACAAAAATGTTTACTTAAACCTCAAGACCAAAACTCGTCTGCTGTCTTTCCGTGCACACGCGTGAGGGTCAATTCGGTTACGGATTTTGTTTAAATACCATTTCTTCCTCTTCTTGTACGATAAATTTTTGGTTTCAGGTAGTCCAGTTCTAGTGTAAACTGATAAAAAATAATGACCATATGTAGAGGATTTTAGGAAGGGAGTGCCTGACCCCATGTCTTAAAAAACCCTTAGAAATAGGGAACTAGGAGATTTGGGCTAGAGCGCCCGATAGGAAAGTGACACGGAAGCGAAGTAGAAAGGGAGAGGAAGACGCCCTTATTTATTACCGGGGGCCAGTACCCGGGTTCCGACGCTGAACGTGCCCATCCGACGCACGGCGGGTATTTAGTGGATCGAGCATTCGTACATCCTGGGATCGAACCTGAGGCCCTTCCCGTAGCAGTCACGAGCGTTGCCCACTCGGCCATCCGTGGCTCTGTAGTGTAAACTGACACACAGAGAAGTATTTATGGGCATGAACAATCAGCAGGCTCCTAGAGCGGAAGGTTTCAAGAAGAGGAAGCAGATCTTTTTGACAATTTGAAAATAACTTCATAACCATGCGTAAAAGGATGTTAAATTGTGCCGAAAAATTAGTTTCGTGGCATTGGTTTTGAATTTTGTGTGTATGCATGTGTTTATGTTCTATCAGTCAAAAAGTGTAAATAAAATCAATGAAAGCTTTGTTTTTATAACCACACTAGCCTTCCAAGGCCAAAGACATAGACCACTGCGAAGCACCGTGGGGTTCGTTCTTAGGGGTACACTCAGTTGGAGTGGCTACTTCTAATCTACGAGGATGCCAGAACAAAGATATCAATCACCCATGCCTCAACTGAAGCCCGAACTCTGCCATAGCTCAGATGGCAAGCCAAAAGTCTCCTCCCATGCCTCTTGGCCGGTGGCACGGCAATGTGGCTTAAAGAGTGAAAAATAAGATAAAATGAAGATTTGCATTGGATTCCATTTTTTCTTTCGTTGCAGCGTACTGCTCAAGTTCGTGTAGACGAAAAAGATAGGGAAAACGTGCTTTCAAGGAGTGGTTAGAAACCACAGGGATGGTACTGTTATCTGTTACCTTTCAGCTGAAATTGGAGCACTTTAGATTTATTTATTTTTTTTTTGGTTGGAGGTTTAACGACCACTGTGAGCAACTCAATGGGCTATAAGCAGTCGCCCGTCCCTAATTTAGGGTCACTGGTTCCAGGGAAGGGAGGGAGCCAGTGCTGTAAGACAAACACAACATCCATGCCTCACCGGGATTCGAACCCGGACCCCTTACGGACGAATGATCAGAGGCCAGCGCCTTAGACCACTGCGCTACCGGGGCGGCCTTTAGATTTCCATCGGTTAGTTTGTTTCCTCAAGGGTTTTAAATGACCCGAGACAAATTTAAATACCCGGTTTCTTACAGTAACACAACATACAAAGCTTGTGGCGTAGTGGTCTAAGCGATAGCTTCTGATCATTCGTCCGAGATGGGTCCAGGTTCGAATCCCGGTGAGGCATGGATGTTGCGTTTTTCTTACGATGCTGGTTCTCTCCTTTCCCTGGAACCAGTGACCCTAGTGACAGAAAATTGCTTACAGCCCAATGAGTTGCTCACGGTGGTCGTTAGACCCCAAAAAGCAACAGCAACAATAAAAATAGAGAGCTCTTGTTTGTTTGTTTTCGAAAAAATTCTGTTTGTTTGTTTGTTTGATTGGAGGTTTAACGACCGCCGTGAGCAACTCAATGGGCTATAAGCAGTCGCCCGTCCCTAATTTAGGGTCACTGGTTCCAGAGAAGGGAGAGAGCCAGTGCCGTAAGACAAACACAACATCCATGCCTGACCGGGATTCGAACCCGGACCCCTTACGGACGAATGATCAGAGGCCAACGCCTTAGACCACTGCGCTACCGGGGCGGCGAAAAAATTCTGTATAATTTAGTTCATAACCGCCTTTTTTGCGTTCTTTCTACTGTCGTGTCGTTTGGAATGTGATACGTGACTGTAACCATTATTTCATTATTTATACAGCAATTTTTTTTATTGGAGGTTTAACGACCACCGTGAGCAACTCAATGGGCTAAAAGCAGTCGCCCGTCCCTAATTTAGGGTCACTGGTTCCAGGGAAGGGAGAGAGCCAGTGCCTATAGACAAACACAACACCCATGCCTCACCGGGATTCGAACCCGGACCCCTTCGGACGAATGATCAGAGGCCATCGCTTAGACCACTGTACAGCAATTGCATCCAGTGGCGTACGCAGATTCGTCTAATGGGAATAAATCATGGCGATGCGGGCTCAACATTGCCTCGGTGAAGCTGTTTTTGTGTACGCACGTTAAGTTTTTTTGTGCCGCCCCGGTGGCGCAGTGGTCTAAGCGATGGCCTCTGATCATTCGTCCAAACGGGGTCCGGGTTCGAATCCCGGTGAGGCATGGATGTTGTGTTTGTCTTACGGCACTGGCTCTCTCCCTTCCCTGGAACCAGTGACCCTAAATTAGGGACGGGCGACTGCTTATAGCCCATTGAGTTGCTCACGGTGGTCGTTAAACCTAAAAAAAAAAAGTTTTTGTATGTACCAGTGAATTTAGACCAGTGAATGGTGATTTTCTCCGTTATCTTAAAAGTTTCTTAGCGATAGCTTGTGATCATTCGTCCAAGATGGGTCCGGGTTTGAATCCCAGTGAAGCATGGATGTTGTGTTTGTCTTATGATGCTGGTTTTCTCCCTTCGATGGAGCCAATGGCCCTAAATAAGGGACGCTCACGATGGTCGTTAAACTTTCAATCAAAAAAAGAAAAAGTTTCTTTGGCGTGTCATTGATGTTTTTTAATTTCTCAACGGGAGGTGTATATCTATTGGCACTATTTCATTGCATTGTCTTTGTCGTTTGTGTGTTACCACTGTCCCGTTTTAGACTGTGGTACACGGCAGTTTCCCCTTTCTCATTGCTCTTCCAGCCAGACACGTTTGTTTCCAATGTCAATTTTTTGCTTGTTTGGAATTTAAAGGAACAGTAAACTTAAAAACAAGGTCCTCGAAAATACGGAATTTTGCTGTCATGTTATGCGGGTGATCGGGTGATGCTCATAGAGCCGAAATTTGTTTCTCTACGGCCATTGGGAGCTGAGTAAACAGCTGACAAAGTTTCTGGTGATGACCTCACACTAGACAAGCCGAGGCTTCTCGTCAGCCTCGAGACAAGCGGTCAGTCAAACCACTTCTCGCACCAGTGGCATCTGTGTACTCCGTGCGGTTGTGAGAAAAAGTACGAGGTAATTAGTGTCAGGAATTTCCCTCCTTGTATTGCACGTGTCCTGTTCTTTAGTCATCAAACTTTCTGCTGCAATTTACACTACTGGAATGAATTTTAAGCAGTTTACGGATTTCGCCGGAACCCCTGGTATACAAGCATTCAGTAAATACTTTTTACAAAGTGGTGAAATTTTTAATTGGGCCAATGATCAAATTTACATGGCACAGTATGAAAAAACAAATTACTGATGAGTTAAAATTATGCGATTCCGAAATTTGGGTGAGTGGAGATGGGCAGTTTGATTAGCCAGGTTTTTGCGCCAAATACTGTACATATTCCATTATGGATATTTGCAAGGGAAATACTGTAGATTTTATTGTCGTCCAAAAAGGTGTTTTTGACGGAGACTTAGGAAATAATGCGTGCGATTTATTACTCTCAGGCCTCTATGAAGAAATAAAGATACCGTTTTTTTTATCAGATAGAAGCATTCGTTCCCTCATGAAGAAAAAATATCGCAAATTGATCATCACATGACCAAAACTTTGATTAACATCTAAAAGCTGCTGAAAAGAAAGCTCCTTTACTAGAAGCATGGCAGTCCAGTATAACCAACCATTTATGGTGGTCAGCTCAAACGTGTAATGGAGATGCTGAGCTGCTGATAGAAACATTTCTATGTCTGACTAACCCGCCATACAGTAATAACAGTAGAAATAACCGTTAGATAAACTGCCTTTTTATCTAACTGTTCTTTCTAGTTCATATTTTTCTTCTTGTTTTCCATATTATGTTCAACTATTGCGGTATTTTTATTTTCGTGGAGCGGGGGTCATTAATGACTTTGCACTTGGGCTATGAGAAATACTCATAAACTTGTTTCTCCTATGACAATAGGAGAAACTTAAAAAAATATATATGCATTTAGTTCAATGAGAAATAATTATTTATATACTCGCATATAGACAGTAGCTGACAAATCTTTAGAGACAGTGGGAGTTAATCGAATTAGTCTGTGTCATTTCCAGAGCAACAAACAAAACCCGAATACTGTTGTTCATTAGATTCAGGAAAACATTCTAACAACACAAGAAGGGATTACTTTTCTGATTTTTCGCCCTACAGGTATACAGGCATTCACCCAATATATGAATTGTTTGTGCGCAATGCGTCTCTATAGTTTGCTACATACAACTTCATATTTTTTTCTCGTTGTTTTCAGCCCGAAGAATCATTTGATAAAGATTTGCCTGTAAGTTGTGGATGTTTAAACAACACTGTCGAATGATTCATGATTTATTGAACATTGGGCACTACCTTTTATTTTCAGCATCTGATCACTCTCGTTTCAACACAAACACTCAGCGTTTATTGACATCCTCTCGCAGTTATAATATTGGCACCAGTCAAGATCACATTTTTTCCCCTGGAATTTGTTTTCACATTTCTTGTTAAACATTCGTACTGTACCGACAGAATATCGTGGTTCAAATGAATAAGGATTTACACTAGCCATTTAATAGATTGATGCGATCGACTGCGCTGCACAGAACGGTAAAGAGCACCGACTGGAGCTCTTTTTTTTTTTGATTGGAGGTTTAACGACCACCGTGAGCAACTCAATGGGCTATAAGCAGTCGCTTGTCCCTAATTTAGGGTCACTGGTTCCAGGGAAGGGAGAGAGCCAGTGCCGTAAGACAAACACAACATCCAAGCCTCACCGGGATTCGAACCCGGACCCCTTACGGACGAATGATCAGAGGCCAGCGCCTTAGACCACTGCTCCACCGGGGTGACCGACTGGAGCTCTACGCACGCTGAGCGTCCGGTTTCTTCTAGTGTGACGTCACTGCTGATTTTAAAAAACGCTGTAGCAGGAGAACTACTTACCATAAAGCATTTCTATTGCGACAGGTTTCATGTCTCTTTCGACATTACATTTTCGCGCGGAGAAAAAGAAATGCTCGAAATGAGTTTACTGTTCCTTTAACGAAAATCGTGATCAACTCTAAGGTCTACAAACAGTCGTTCGTCCCTAATTTAAGACCACTGGTTCCAGGGAAGAGAAAGATCGAGTGCCGTAAGAAAAACATACTATCCATGCCTCATCTGGGGCTTTAATCCGGCGCCTCTCGGATGGCTGGTCAGAAGCCAGAGCTTAGACTATTGCGCCAGTCTAAGCTCTGGCTTCTGATGAATTGTACAGTCTGTGGTGTACATGTCATTCCAGTGTCTTATTGTGCATTCTGTGGTGTACGTCTGTTATCATTATCTCGTCGTTAAGCCTGTGCTGTGTACTATTTGTTGATGCTGCTTCATTATCTGGCCTATGGTGCTTGTCTGTTGCCACTATATCATAATTCAGCATGTGATACAGGTTTTTTACTACGACTCGCTGTGTTGTACATATAGTTCCCACAATTTAAATTTCCAGAAACCACGGCATAAGTGTCATCCCAACCGAGGAAGTTAGAAGAAGAGGAGGTGAAGGGACCCGTTTTGAGTGAAGCCAAAACAGATCAGATGTTTCTGTCTTCTCTCTCAGGTGGTGGGAGTCTGCGCTGCAAGAGTTCGGGAACGTGACGTCACTTCCTGTGGCTTAAGCAGTTTTGCTTAGCGCATGCAAACCAAAGATGGAAAGAAGGCATATTTCGGACTTCTTATTTCTTAACATTAGGCTTTTGGTTAAATTTCAAACATGGTTACTTACACATGGGCAGTATGCATGGTTACTTGCACATGGGCCGTAAGTAACCATGCGCACTATGCACTTCCACTCAAAAAATCATTATTTTGTTCATTTTTTTAAAGAAATACCAACACATATTTTCCTGTTTTTTCTCAAAATATTTTATTATGGGAATGAATATTTCAGCCTCAATTTTTTTCATGCCTGTATAGGTAGAGCAAGGGTTCGAAAAACCCGTTCAAAATCGCGATTTCCCCATAGAGATATACAGGAGATTCTTAGGTTGGGCGCATTGGCGTAGTGAGCTGATAAAAAGTGGCGTCACGCCAGAAGCACGGGGAGAGGGGCTGTTGCCAGCTCCTCTTACTGCTAACCTCCTTGATCCCAACGCCACTGTTACCTTGTCACCCTGACTTATTGGAATTGCGGAATGAAATTTTGTGTGGGATTACAAGATAATAATTATAAGAACAAATTAATAATCTTACTGTTTGTTATTTGTTAAATTTTTTTAACAAAAATAAATTCCATGTACAAAGCAAAAACATTCCATTTATGTTTATATGGATATTTCTTGTCTGCGGGTACCGCTGTTAATAGTTTATATTTTTTTAAAAACGTGAAACACATTTTGGAACATACACAAACACTTTTATCAGTATTGCCATTAAAATTTGCTCAGATTTTCAGTTCGGCTTACAGGGTCTCTACATGAAACGTGTTTCTTGTATCTTCTCATGTTGATTTCATTTTTGAAAACATTTTTTCGGATTCCACATTACATTCGAAATTGAAAAAAATATCGGATATCAATTTCTTAAAATCTCTAATATTTCATTTAGAGGCAGCCATTTTGATGATATCTGCATATTTTAGTTCATCCGGTTATAATTTTAAATTTCTTGTAATGAAAATATTGCCTTAATTAAAGATTATTATTTGTATAATTTGCCTCCATCTTCATTTCTTAATTTTAGACGCATAATTGCTGAAGATATTAAGTTGAATGTTACCAACTCAGTTAAAAAAAAAAATGTCGAACATACACAAAATATATTTGTCACCAATATATCGTACCTCTCGTTTAAATATTTCTTCACATTCTGCAAAGTTAATAGAAAAGTTTTGTTGCCCTGCTGTTTTTTGCGTGTATGAAGCTAATTCTTTCATTTTGTTTAATACTGTGAAACCGAAAAATTTATTATTGATTTTATTCTCAAGTTTTAGCTTTAAATCGTTTATAAAACTGTGTGTTTGCCCAGCTGAGGTCTTTTGTTTTCTACATTTTAATTTCATCGGCAAGTATTTTCGTTTACATTTGCACCCATCGCTAACGGGACTTCAGAGCAAAATCTCTCAGCGAACACGCGCCTTGGAATTGTTTTTTTTTTATTCTCCAACAGTTATTTCGTTTCGGGGTGGAAAAGTGGATTCCCCGTCAGTGATCAACAGAAATAAATAGAAACCTACACTGTGCATGTAGCATTCATGTGTCAATGAATTGGCTGGTAATTGTTTCGCGGCGCGAATTTCCGCGATTTTTTTCCGCGAATTTTAGAGGTTTCTCTGAAATTTCGCGAATATCAAATATATCCGCGAATTTCAGAATATTTTCCTATTTTTGCCGAATTTCTATCATAATTTTTGGATAATTTTTCATATTTAAATAATTTTATTACTGCCTTCATTTACGTGAAAAATAACCGCAAAGTAATCTTACTCCAAAGTCCAAAAGAACAGAACTGTAAACCTTGAATTACCACTCAAAATTGCTTGATGGGTAATTTCAGGTCGCATGCATTCTACTAAAGAATGCACGTGAGGTCTTTCGTGATTTTCATCCCGCTACTGTTGAATGACTTTCGCGACTTGTCGCACTAGTAAACCGTAAACCGGATTTCGTCAATTGTATTAGTAGTTTTGGCTGGGAAAAGCAGCTCACAGAAAAGAGTGTTTGAGTTTCGCAGACGTTTGGCTTAGAGAAGTTTTGTGCTTTTATGTGAGTATTGGTCTATAAAGTTTCTAGATATTGTTTCTTAATTTTGAGAATGAGCCACGTGAGTAAAATAAGTGAATCTGAAAGATGCAAGCAGTACAGCAAGGGAACGTTTCATGTGAACTAAAATCTATTGTTCTGTTCGGTTTGCAACATACCAGTGGATTTTTCAAGAAAGGACAGTTGTGTAAAGCATTTAGCAAGCAAGCTGCACAAGAAAATTTGTGTCCCAACAGTCAACCGAAAATAATGCAGAATATGTTGATGAAGTAATTGAGAAAAGAACTGAACAAGAACACTCTTTCCTGAAGTTTCACAATTAACGTTGAGTATACCAAGAATTGCGACCAAGGGCCCCGTGCCATACCAGGAGAAACACCCCCATAGCATAATTCCACCGCCGCCGAACTTCACAGTTGGCACAATACATTCTGGCAGGAGGCGTTCTCCAGGCAGACGCCAACCCCAGACCCTGCCACTGCATCCGAACGGTAGAGAGTGAACCCTGATTCATCGCTCCAGAGAACCTGTTTCTACTGTTCAACGGTCCACTGTCGACGTTCTTTGCACCACGTTAGCCGAGCAGCGCTATTGGACTTGGTGATCAAAGGCTTGTGGGCGGCAGCACGTCCACGATAACCGAGTAGATGGGCTTCCTTACGGGTGGTATTCATCAAAAGAACACTCCCAGATGCCTGTTGAAACTCCTCGCGGATGTGGCACATCGATTTGGTGCGTTTTTTTCGAATTTCTCTGGCCAGCACCCGTCGGTCTCTAACTCCCAGTTTTGTGTGTCTGCATGTTCGGGGCACATTCCGACAGTCACCTCTCATCTTCCACTTGCCAATCACGTAGGCCTCTGTCAATTTTGGGTATTTCAACTCGCTGGATATGTCACGTATGGATCGGCCATTTCTGTGATACCCGACGATTACACCTTTCTCGAAATCAGAGAACTCCGAACTGCGTGCCATC
This sequence comes from Macrothele yani, assembly GCA_039090855.1. Taxonomy (NCBI): domain Eukaryota; kingdom Metazoa; phylum Arthropoda; class Arachnida; order Araneae; family Macrothelidae; genus Macrothele; species Macrothele yani. Next base: position 49,433,094 of record CM076990.1, read on the forward strand.
TTGCATGCGACTAGTTGCGTTGTTGTTTCCCACACGATATTTAACGGCGGCGGCCGTGACATGTATCAGGACTGCAGATATCGTCGATTGCAGGGGTGTCCAATTACTTGTTGGTAGATAGTGTATATGCGTCGGCAGAGCCCGGTTAAGAAGACAGAGGCCTAGGGGCTGGACAGTATTTTGGGACCCCTGTGTTAGTGGTACATCTAGGATTTTACTATATCTGGCCAAACAAAAATACCCAGGAGAAAACATTCCCAAAATATGATGAGGAAGCGACAAAAATATCCCCGCCATATTGAAGTGAGTATCCCATGATTCATGTGCCAGTATTAGTGTTAACAAGAAAATATAAAAATGCATGGTTGAAAACTGTTATAAATGGTCTCTGTACGTCGGTTACCGCTGTCGAATTTTACAGTCGGTGGAGTATATCTCATTCCAGCGTTTCATTGTACAATGTGCGGCGTAGAATCTTTGCAACTGTGTGAAATTCCAGTCTATGACGTAAATTTATTGCTGCTGTCTCATTGTTCAGCTTGTGGTGTAAATTTATTGCCTATATCTCATTGTTCAGTCTATGGTGTACTTCTGCTCCACTGTCTCTTTGTACAATCGCCGTCCCGATGGCCGAGTGGTCAGAGGCATGTTTATTTTTTGTAGTCGTACGAGTTGGGCTAGAGTGAGGCATAGATGGTGTGTTTGTCTTCGGGCGATGGCTCTCTTTCTTTCTCTCTCCGTTCCCTAGTACCAGTAGCCCTAAATTAGGAACCGAACCCTGCTTATAGCGCTCAGAGTTTCTCACGATGGTAATTTAACCCCGAAACAGCCGCCCCGGTGGCGCAGTGGTCTAAGCGATGGCCTCTGATCATTCGTCCAAAAGGGGTCCGGGTTCGAATCCCGGTGAGGCATGGATGTTGTGTTTGTTTACGGCACTAGCTCTCTCCCTTCCCTGGAACCAGTGACCCTAAATTAGGGACGGGCGACTGCTTATAGCCCATTGAGTTGCTCACGGTGGTCGTTAAACCTTCAATAAAAAAAAACCCGAAACAAATATATGTTGTATGATCTATATAGGCTGTCTCATTGTTAAATCTATAGCGCAATTTTATTGCTTGTGCACCATTATTCAGTTTGTGATGTATTACCATTTCCTTTGTATTTAATGTACTGTTAACATCTACTACTGTTGTGTTATTGTACGGTCTACGGTGTACATTTCTTGCTGATGTGTCATTGCACGTACTGGGACGTACATCCGTTGAAGTTCTATCATCATTATTTAACTTGAAGTTTTAAGTCTATTTCTATTGTTTCATTGTTTAGGGTCTGATGTACATCGATTGCCAATGTTTCATTCTAAGTCTATGGTGTACATTTCTTGCGGAAATTTCATTGTATGGCATGTGGTGTACATCTGTTGCAAATATTTCAACGTTAAGCTTGTGGTGTAGGTCCATTGCCTTTGTATCATTGCTGGGCGTTTGGTGCACATCTGCTGTAATGTCTCATTGCACAGCATGTGGTGCACGACTGTTGCCATTACCATATTGTTCATCCTGTGGTTTACACCTGATTACGTACAGTCTCTTAAAATAGTATAACTGTACTAATGATCCTAATTTCTTGGCGTAGAATAGGAATCAAAGCTTCCAAGCTTTCGCAAATCAACCAGATGGCTTTTTTTAAGGAAGGCAGTCTGCTGCTATCTACCTTCCTTGAAAAAGCCATCTGGTTGATGTGCGAAAGCTTGGAAACTGATTCCTATTCTACGCCAAGAAATTTGGATCATTAGTATAGTTATACTATTTTGAGTATAGTTGGTGTACAGTTCTTATCTATTAGATACAGTGTCTTATTCTACCTGGAGTTTATGTCTACTGCCACGTTTTATAATTCATATTATGGTGTGTGTATCTATTGTTAGAGCTCTGCTTTTGAGCTTGTGGTTCACGACTCTCAGCATTTCTGTTGTGTTTACAATGTTGCATACAATTGTTGTCCTTGTTTATTGTTTAAACAGTAGTGTACCATTCATCAATTCCAACAGATTTGGTTGATGATTTTTGTTCTAAACTGGTATGCCAATGAAACCATGACAGAACGGACTAACATTTATTTCTGAAAGAAACATTTTATGCTCCTAAACAAGACTTTCATGATGCGGATATCGTGTCACATATCTAGTGATTGGACAGACAGACAAATGAGCACAACCTTTTTATAGGAAGCTTTGCTCAATGAAACTAATACTTAACCAAAATGAAAATTATGCCAGAGTAGATTTAAATAACAAAGAAGTTTTAAGATATGTTAAGCACTCTGGATGAAATACGGAACAAAACTTTTATACGCAAATTATGAACTGTCCTTTGCCAATTACGTCCCACTCGTTCTCTATTGAGGAGACGTCTGCGGATCGCGTTGTCATCTGCAGCACTTGGGCAACTTGTAGGAACTGTCTGTTGATTCTTGATCTGAATAACAGTATTGTGACGATTATACGTGTTAAGAGAATACAACGTGTTTTGTCACATTTTTTTCTCAAGCCGACCATGGTTTCGCTGGATATTGACCTGGTTTCATCAGGACAAATGGCACGTACATATTCAAATTTTATATGATATCATAAAAGATGTTTACAATCACAGGTTTTGGTTAGTTGCTTCCACGCGCTTGATAGAAATGGGGTGGATGCCGTGTCATTAACAAGTTACGAAGACTTTTGATATATATATGGAAGGCTACCAAAATATCATGTTTGGTGGTAGAACCTGGCTTGTCAATTAGTTTTGCTTCTTCAAAGAGAAATTTACGGTCCTTTTCGTCGCAATGTTTAGCCATCGATGACTTCTTTAGGTCACAGTTCCGAATGTAGGCCTTGTGCTTCTTCAATCGAAAACGCAAGGCTCTACGGGTCTGTCCTACACTATCTACCAACAAGTAATTGGACACCCTGCAATCGACGATATCTGCGGTCCTGATACACGTCACGGCTCCCGCCGTTAAATATCATGTGGGAAACAACAACGCAACCAGTGGCATGCAAGATGCCACGCAGTTCGGAGCTTTCTGATTTCGAGAAAGGTGTAATCGTCGGGTATCACAGAAATGGCCGGTCCATACAAGACATATCCAGCGAGTTAAAATACCCAAAATCGATAGTGGCCTACGTGATTGAAAAGTGGAAGATGAGAGGTGACTGTCGGAATGTGCCCCGACCCGGCAGACCCACAAAACTGGGAGTTAGAGACCGACGGGTGCTGGCCAGAGAAATTCGGAAGAACCGCACCAAATCGATGTGCCACATCCGCGAGGAGTTTCAACAGGCATCCGGGAGTGTTCTTTCGATGAATACCATCCGTAAGGAAGCCCATCTGCTCGGTTATCATGGACGTGCTGTCGCCCACAAGCCTTTGATTACCAAGTCCAATAGCGCTGCTTGGCTAAGGTGGTGCAAATAACGTCAACAGTGGACCGTTGAACAGTGGAAACAGGTTCCCTGGAGCGACGAATCAAGGTTCACCCTCTATCGTTCGGATGGCAGGGTCTGGGTTCAGCGTCTGCCTGGAGGACGCCTCCTGCCGGAATGTATTGTACCAACTGTGAAGTTCGGCGGCGGTGGAATTATGCTATGGGGGCGTTTCTCCTGGTATTGCACGGGACCCTTGGTCGCAATTCTTGGTAGACTCAACGCCGAGACTTACTGCACCATTTTGGATGACCATGCGCTTCCTACGTTGTGGCAGTTTTACGGGGTGGACCCATGTTACTTTCAGGATGACAATGCCACCTGTCATGTTGCGAGGTCCACCATGGCTTAGTATGGTGACAATGGTGTTAATCGAATGGACTGCCCTGCGCAGATCCCGGATCTTAACCCTATCGAGCACCTCTGGGACGAGTTGGAGCTTCGACTTAAGGGGTGCCCCATCGTTCGAAATCAGTGAAGGAACTGACCTGTCTTCTCCAAGCCGAGTGGAAGAAAATACCGCTAGCCGTCATGCAACGCCTGGTTGAGAGTATGCTCCGTAGGGTCGCAGCTATAATCGCCGCTCGTGGAGGCTCCACCAACTATTGAAGGTGAATTAACTTCGTTTTCTTTGCTATCACAGGTGTCCAAGTACTTGTTTTTAGATAGTGTATATAGGAAGCGCCACAGTCACATGGAATTTGATAGATTCCCCACAAGTTTTTGTCTTCAACAAAGCCCTTTTATCCTAAAAAGTTCATTTTGTTTATGGGTTTAAAAATTACTTTAAAATTAAAGGTTTTGAGAATTATTGAAATTTTTAAAGCAATGTAACAGGAAAATGGAATAATGGTAACATTCTCTTGCAATGGGCGCATCACAGGAGTTAACGTAGAGATAGGCTTCGGTTTCCGGAATTTTGTTAGAGCCTTATCTATAGTGGAAGGGTTGTATCTTCGTTGTACTGCAACACGCTTAAGGAAATAAAGTTCTTTTTCTAAACAGTCTTTAACTGAACATATATGTATCGCGCGATATACGCAACTGTAACAGGCGCTGAGTTTTTGTTGCCAAGGGTGATTGAATTTGGCATGTGGAAGTGAGAAAACAGCGAAAGGCTGAAGCCTTTCGCTGTTTCCCACTTCTACAAATATATATAAAAAATACATATTGTATATTTTTTTATGTTTTCTCACTCCTACAAATATATATATATATATAATAGGGAAGTAAGGTCAGGTGATGCGTAACATCACAGCCTCTCCTTGACAAATGTTCTTGTGGTGCATCCTGTTCCCACTAAGGGGCTCTGACGACCGCCAATAGCGGTATAACTATATCATCGGGATTAGAGGAAATGCTATGCCACACTCACCAACCCGCTTGGCCAGCGTGGTGAGTTATGGCCAAACCCCTCCAAAATGACTCCACAACTTAAATCTTGGCCCTCAGTCTCCGGCAGCTGGAATGTACCTGGCCAAGGCAGCGGCCAGTGCGACATGAAGGCAGAGGGTGCTAAGAATCCCCGGAGGACCGGACTAGGCTGCCATCTGATGCTGACCTTGGCTACGTATAATGGACGCTCCCTATCTTCTGATTCAAGGCTTCTTGAATTGGAAGAAGAACTACAAAGGATCAAGTGTGACATCGTCGGTCTAAGTGAGGTAAGGAGAAAAGGAGAAGATCTCATTGAACTGAAAAGTGGACATCTCTTCTACTATCGTGGGACAGATACTGACAGAACTAGTGGTGTTGGATTTATAATAAACAAGAGACTGAGGGATAAAGTTGTAGAAGTTGAAAGTTCCTCTGACAGATCTGCACGACTCGTTATCCAACTCTCGAGAAGATACAAGGCTCAGATTATTCAAACTTATGCACCCACCACAAGTCATCCTGAAGAAGAAATTGAAGAATTTTATGAGGAAATTTGTCATCTAAATAAGAAAGGTAAGCAGCACTTGAAGATAATTATGGGAGATTTCAATGCAAAAATAGGGCAACGGCAACAGAATGAAACTTCAGTGGGTAAATTCGGTCACGGCAACAGAAACCAGCGTGGAAATACTTTCGTTGAGTTTGCAGAGGCAGAAGGGTTTTTCATCTTGAACTCCTTTTTCAAGAAAAAGCCACACAGGAAATGGACATGGAGACATCCAAATGGGACGGCAAGTGAAATTGATTTTATTATGTGTAACAAAAAATTCGTCATAGAAGACTGCAGTGTGCTAAACAAGTTCAACACAGGAAGTGACCATAGATGGTGAGATGTAAGATGCACCTCAACACTAAACTCGAACGTGGCAAGCTCATAAGACAAACAAAATGTATTGACATAACCAACCTTAAAAAACACCATAATACCTTCAAGTTGGAACTGAAGAACACATTCTCTGCTTTAGAAGGCCTAACATTGGAAGAAGTGGATATTTCTGAAGTTAACAGAAAAGTAACCAAAGCTCTTATGGAAAAAGCAACAAAATTAGCTGGGTCTAAGAACAAGTTGCATGTGAACAAATTATCAGGAAAAACCAAAATGTTGATGCAAAAAAGAAGAGAGATGAGGACAACTAAAGAAGATGTGACTTCCAAAGTTGAGTATATAGAGCTATGCAAGACAGTACGAAAAAGTATCACTGAAGACGTAAGGAAATTCAACTGTGAACTAGTCAGGAAAGCAATTGAAAACAATCAAAGCCTAAAGATAGCAAAGGGACATCTCAGTAAGGGAAGAAAACAAATTATGGCACTGAGAAAAGAAGATGGTTCTGTAACAAGAAATAAAGGCGAAATTTTGACAAGAGTAAAATATTTCTACTCCAAATTATATGAAAGGGATGATACATGTACTCCAGACATCATGAAAGGTACCAGTACCAGAGGTCTTCCAGTCTTCCCAGCAGAAGTTGCCCATGCAATCAAGAACATGAAGCGGGGAAAAGCTCCAGGAGAAGATGGAATTACTGTAGACATCATACAAGAAGCAAGTGGAGAAATCGAAACAGTACTCGCCCAAATTTTCACTCGATGCCTTAATGAAGGGAAGATTCCTGAGGATTGAAACAACGCTACAATAATCCTGCTACATAAAAAAGGTGACATTGAGGATCTCAGGAACTACAGACCTATCAGCCTCCTATCAGTGGTTTATAAAATCTTCACTAAAGTTCTTTCACACCGCTTGAAGGTAACACTGGACATGGCTCAACCGAGAGAACAAGCTGGATTCAGGAGTGGCTACAGCACAATATATCATATCCACGTACTGAGAGAACTAATTGAAAGAGCGAGGGAATATGAACTTGTATTGTGCATGGCTTTTATCGATTATGAAAAAGCCTTTGATTCGGTAAAATCATCAGCAGTTACAATGTCTCTGAAATCCTGCGGTATTGAAAATGCATACATTAATATTATTAATAACATCTATGAAAATGCAAGTGCAAATATTTGGCTGTTTAAAAATACAACACACATAAAAATTGGAAAGGGAGTGAGACAAGGTGACACCATATCTCCGAAGCTCTTTAATGCCACATTGGAAAATGTCTTTCAATCACTGAACTGGGAAAACAAAGAGATAAAGATTAATGGAGATTATCTAACCCACCTTCGTTTTGCTGATGCTGTAGTCATTTTTGCAACTTCCCCATCAGAGCTGCAGAGTATGATCCAGGAACTTGCTGACAAGAGTAAAGAAGTGGGATTAAAAATGAACTTTCATGAAGATTTATCGATTGATGGAGTAAAGCTGGAGATAACAGATGCGTAAGTTTATCTTGGACAGCAGATATCAAGTGAGGATCACATTGATGGAGAAATTAATTGGCATATAAAAATTGCCTGGAGAGCTTTTGGAAGAAACAGCATAATTTTCAAGAGCAATATGCCATTATGTCTTAAAAGAAAAGTGTTTGATCAATGCATCCTTCCAGTGCTTACGTATGGTGCAGAGACGTGGACCTTAACTAAAAGAGACATACAAAGCCTGCAGACAACTCAAATGAGCATGGAGAGGTGCATGCTTGGTGTAACCAGGAGAGATAAGAAGAGGAACTCTTGGATCCGAAAAATGACAAGAGTGGAAGACATCATGATCAGAGTTAAATCTCTAAAATGGCAATGGGCTGGACATACTGCCAGAAGGACAGATCATCGATGGACAGCCAAAATTTTAGATTGGATTCCAAGAGACAGGAAAAGACCCAGAAGAAGACCACATGGGAGATGGGTGGATGAAATTCGAAAGTATGCGGGAGTGACATGGAGGAGACTGGCACAAGACAGACCGTTGTGGAGGAATCTTGGGGAGACCTTCGTCCAGCAGTGGATCGATAAAGGTTGACAATGATGATGATGATGATGATATATATATAATATATATTATAAATTGTGGTTGCGAGAGATCCATTTGAAAGAGTAACCAGGACGTCAAGGAATGGTAGGCATCCGTTATTTTCAGTTTCGTAGCGGAATTGAATGTGAGGATCTGTTGATGTTGGCAGAGTGCAGGCGGGCGTTATCTTGTTGGAACTGGGCATCAAGGATACCACTGAGATACTGCAAACAAAGAAAGGCTGCAGAACCGCTTCTGCGTTTCGTCTTGCTGTCACTGCACCCACTGTGCGTACCAGCGGTGAACGCCTATTGCAACTGATAGCGCCACAAACCATGGCATCAGGCTGAGGAGCTGTATGATGTTCACGGATGAAAGCAGGATCATTCCAATGGCCATGCCGTCCCCAGACTGACAATCGGCGATCGCCGGCTGTGAGCCAGAAGAGGAACTCGTCGCTGAATACGAGACAGTTTCATTCGTCCTGTCACGCATATCTGGTACGCACCACTGCAACCTTGAGCGACGATGTGCTGCGGTGGGTAGCAGACGTCGCAATGGTTGGCGAGAGTGTAAATCTACCTCAGCCAATGTGCGACTGTCAATATGGGGATATCCATAGCTGACGACAGTTCTTTGGTTGTCGTCCGCTGTGGATTGTGTCTTGTCGTCAAATGCGGTGATTATTGCATTCGGACGTCTGTCTACGTGCAACCAGTCCCACTACGACGATGCACGTTACCTTTCTCCAACCACTGTTGCATCCCGAAGCGTTTTTGCTGTGATGCGACTCAGGGATCAACCAGCCCTATGTAGCCCTATGGTGAAGCCTCTAATAAAGCTGCCCGTGTGGTGTTGGATTCCCAGTGACGTACGTCGACATGGTATTCTCACTCATTACACGTGCTTTCTCCACCTATATCATTACAATGCCCTAGTCCACATGCCAAGGTGATGACGACCAAACATAGCTACGCGTTTGGCCCCTTTATCTTGCTCCCCTATCAAGCGATACGTTCGCAACTGCAACCATTTACATAACCCAACTGTAGACACGCTTTCCACCAGTGGCGTAACTTGGGGTATCCCCCCCCCCCCCGCAAGATTTACTTCAGCACCCTATGCACAGTAATTTTCCCAATATTTCGAACACGAGGCAGGATGCATATTTCGCGGTGTGTGTGTGTGTGTGTGGTGAAGGGGAGGGAAGGGGTTAGGCACTCAGGGAGGGTGTCTGCAAAAGTAATGGTGGTACCTAAAATCTTGCAGTTTTAACTTTTTAAGTAATAGATTTGGCAATACGTTAATTGCTTTGTCCAAAACTAAAATAAATCACTTGAAAAAATCACCCTCTTACACATTGCAGATCTGCGGCTGCTGTAAATAAATGTTGACGCCTGTCGTGCACCTAATCCTAGGTAACTGACTGTTTTCCCACATCCTCCACTGGGAATCCAACTGTGGCCTCACGCTTTTCCTCAGCAGCGCAGAGAGAGGGCGATTGGAGAGCGATTGTATTATTTACAACCCATTGCAGAGCAATCGTATTACAACCAGAAGTCAATGAGCCTAACACTTTCAATATGTAGGACATTCAGTGTTTTAAGTGAAACTAGGCATTTTTTTAAGGCAAAACTAAATATGAATCTTTGGGTGAATTACTGTGGCTGCAGTACGCCCCTTCGTTACCTGTGCCACCCTCCCAGCAGCGGAGGAGGTAGTTACACCACTAGTTTCCACCAATATGCATCGCGCTTTTGTCTCGGGATTTAACGACTAACATGAGCGAGGAACTCTAAAGACTATAAACAGTCCCTAATTTAGGGTTCCAGGTTCCACGAAAGAGAAAGAGATGGCGCCACCGGACAAACACTTTACCTTTACCTCATCCGAAGCTTAAAACCCAGCCCATCTCGGATAAGTAGGCAGAAGCCAGCGCCTCATACCACTCAGCCACCGTGCCGGCACTCAGCATTTTTAGGTATACACAGTGCGTCAAAGAATTTTTAAGACTGGCGCTAGATTTCAGCCTACGGTGGCGCCACCAGTGTAATCGCGAATGCGTTATAAACGGTGACCATCTGCTTGCTTTCTGCCAAAAGTACTGCGCAGTTGTTAAAGTAACTCAAACGAAACGGCCGTTCATTAGAGAAGTAAAAAATTTTCCATGTTGAATTATTAAGATGGAACAAAGGGCTGTTATTAAATTTAACGCAAAACTTGGTAAAAGTGCCTCGAAAACGTACCAAATGATGAAATAAGTTTACGGTGAGTTTTGTTTAAGTAGATCAAATGTTTTCCTGTGGCACAAACGTTTTGTGGACGGAAGAGGTACGCTAAAAGATGATAAGCATACCGGAAGACCAAGTTCATCTAGGACACCTGAGATTATTGAAAAAGTGCGTGATTTCGTGGCAAACAATCGATGTGCGTCACTAAGAATGATGGAAGAGTCTTTAAACATCAACAAAGAAACGATTCGAACCATCCTGCATGAAGATTTGGGCAAAACAAAAGTCTATGCTAAATTTGTTCCACACACGTTAACCAATGAACGAAAATCAAGAAGAAGTGCACATTGCAGAGACATCATTTCAGCCGCTGAAAATGATCCAAACTTCTTAAAATCGATTGTTACAGGGATGAAACATGGTGTTTTCAATATGATCCTAAAACAAAGCGACAAAGTGCGGAATGGAAGTCAAAAAACTCACCACAAGCCCAAAGAAACAAGAAAAGTTCCATCGAAAATCAAAACAATGCTCATTACATTCTTTGATAGTAAGGGTATTTATCCACAAAAAATTTGTTCCAAGTGGACAAACAATTACTGGTGAGTTTTATTTAAATGTTTTGAGGCGTTTGATGGGCAGAATTCGTCGCATTCGTCCAGAATATCGGGACGAAAACAGTTGGTGTATGTTGCACGATAATGCACCCAGTCACACCTCACTTCTTGTTCGTAGATATTTGGCGAAAAATAACGTCTGTGTGTTGAATCATCCACCGTATTCGCCTGATATAGCACCCTGCGACATTTCTTTGTTCCCAAAACTTAAAATGATGCTAAATGGGTGTTATTATGATGATATTTCGACCATACAAACAGCTTCGACGCGTGCTTTGGAGGCAATTCCGCAAAGTGAACTGGAACAGGCATTCGAATCATTATTAAATCGCTGTAACAAGTGTATTGAAGCCGGAGGGACTTATTTTGAATAACAAACCCAAACAAATTATAATTTCTTATTTCTATTTCATTTTACAGACCCAGTCTCAAACATTCTTTGACGCACTGTGTATTATTAGGAAGAGGAGTTCGATTAGTAATGTTGCGATTATTAAATCTGTTCAGCAACTTTCACTCAGGTAGACTCTCTTGTCCAACTTTTACAAGGGCGGTCATGGGTTCCGCTCCAGTCAACCATCAGCAGTTGTCCCATGTTTCTCATTTTTTTTTTTTTTTTTTTGTTGCAGTCATTTTTTTTTCTGTTGCAATCATTTATTTTTTTTTTTGTTCTTTTCTTTCACCTCTATTCCATACTCCTTTCTGCGTGAAAAAAAAAAATCGAGAGTACCCTGGTAATCTTTGTAGATAATTTATGCTATGCATCTTTCGCATGCCAAGACCTTTGTGAGTGTGTAATAGAAACGAGTGGTTCGAGAGCATACATTTACTTACGTACAACACATTGCGTTTATTCTCGTCACTCAGACGACCACACCGAGCCATAGTCGGATACATACTAAGTGGAATTAAATCATAACAATAAATAATAAGAATGTTTGCTAATTCCTGACATTGAGCGGAGGTAGGTTGGTTATTGAATTTCATTGTCGTAAAACCAATGATATGAAGTTTTATGAGTCATAAAAGTAAATATTAACTAAACTATGACGGCAGCAATAGTAAGTATGTCGACTGTTTAGTTTTTCAGAAACAATATTTATTTTCATTATTATCATATATCATTCAAATTTAGACGAATGTAAGAAACGACCCTGACATCGATGAAAAGTGATGTAGCTACGAAAGTCCATCTGCGCATGCGCAAGCTAAAATCTGAAAAGAAAAACTGAATGGCAAGTGTGTTAGTGAAGGGTGACTTTTGATCTAGGATATCTGCAGGTTGCACTCCATCGTGTTATACATCATTTTAAAGCTTTTGTCAATAGCAGGTGACCCTCTCGGGGGGGGGGGGGGCAGAAGTAGCCAAATTTCGCTGCGGTGCCTATTTTACTACTGTCGGGAAAGATGCATAGCATCAAAATGCATTTTTATAATAGCATTTACCACATTTTTTTTCATTGGAGGTTTAACGACCACAGTGAACAACTCAATGGGTTATAAGCAGTTGCCCGTCCCTCATTTAGGGTCACCTGTTCCAGGGAAGGGAGAGAGCCAATGCCGGAAGACAAACACAACATCCATGCCTCACCGGGATTTGAACCCGGACCCCTTCGGACGAATGATCATAAAGGTTTAAAAACCGGAGGTTTTACTTTCGTGCTACTAGTCAAATGGTAATTAAGGCTGTCAAAGCACGATCAGATTCGTCTTAATATAGAGCACAAACACCACACCTCCCAATCCCCATCTAAAAACGATGGTTAAAAAACGTCTTTATTTACAATTAAAAGGGTGAGTTTAAAAGCTCTAGCGAGCACTTTTGCGAACCGCTATGGTCGCATAATCAGGCTAAGGAGTGATATCATTATGAAGCGGTACATGATTTATATAGTAACAGTGATGAGCACAAGATTACAAATATGTAAATAAGATGAGTAAAAGATATTAAATGTCAAACACTACAAACTATTTACAAATTACTTACATTATTTTGAGGGTTCCTCGCTTGGATATACCAACATGAGATCTCTCCAGGCACTGGGAACATAAACAGGCATACCCTCATTGCAGCACTTGGGTCCCAGTTTTATAATGTGAAGACTCTCAGTAAGCAACATACAACTTTTTGTCGAGGTTGTTGATTAACAAGTTTGCATTGTCCTAATCCGGTTTTAGGTCTCCCTCAATGACAGTTTTTCACAGAGTCGAAGTAACTGCTCCTTTACGAATTGCTTATTTATGTTCAGCCCATCTGATTCCCAGGCTTTTGTAGGTCAAACCCTCATAGCAGAGATTTGCAGATTGTCCATTAATGTCCAAACAGTGGGATACTGTAAACACCAAAATGATGCCTAATCATAGTCTCTATCATGCCTAATCATAGAAAAAAGGTTCTGGGTCTTGACACCAAATCCTAAAGAATATTTTTTGCAGGTGTTTTTTAGCAAAGTAACAACTGGTTTTAAATAGGTTATACTTCCCATGTAGGTAGTTCTGGGTACACTTCTGGTGAGGGTTATACAAGTTTTACGTTTATATTTTTGTATAAGTTTTTTAACACAATCCGTGGGGGTACCCATGTGCTTTTGCAATCTCGTTAATCTTCATCAATTTCTGATTACAATAATAGGAATTTGAAGAATGGGTAAAGGCTCTATTAACTAGGAATCTAAGTGCTGAATACTTATAAGGGGTTGGTGTACCAAAATTGAAGGGGATCAGAACCGGGATAGAGGTAGGCTTACGATATACAGAGAACTCAAAGTTCGTATGGTTAAGGGAGTGTGAAACCAAGAAGTCAAGGAAGGTCAGTGACCCTTCTTTTTCTATTTCTATAGTAAACTTTATGCCAGGAACTATGGATGATAAATCAGAGGAAAAAACATTTAATTCAGCAGTTGAGTGAGGCCAGACAAGGAAAACGTCATCAACACATCTGATGTATAAAGACGGTTGAACACTGCAGTATTTAAGATAGTGATTTTCTAGGTGCTGTAGTAAGATTTCAGCAAGAACAGGTGAGAGTGAGGAGCCAATAGGTGCTCTCTCATTCTGTTTGTAGACAGTATTTTGGAAGCGGAAGAAACTTCTGTCCCCTACAAGTCTTAAAGCTTGAAGGGTAGTATCAATATCAACTTGACTACATTGATTCTGGGAGAGTAGAATTTCCTCAATGTGGGAGTAAACAACTGAACGAGGGATATTAGGAAAGAGGTTTTCAACATCAAGGAAGGCTAGGAAAAACTGTGTTTTCGGAAATTGGCAGGACTCTGGAACCCGGATGAGGTAACATATTCCGGGAGATACAGGTCGGTAGTGAGCCAGAGTTGCGTAATTTTGTTAATTTAGTAATTGTATAGGCAGTCGGGTCTGAACTAAGGGTAGAATGAGGAATTTTCTGAATAGTAGCCGACATTTTAGTAATATAGTCAGCTTGATCCATAATGACAATTTGGTTTGTTTTGTCCGCTCCAAGATTGGCAAGATCCGGGTCTCTTGCAGAGGGCGAGAAGTTCAGATTTAGAATATTTCCAAGAAGAGCCAGAAATTACTTGTTTATTTTGCAGGAGGCCGCATGTTTTATGACGAGTATATTCCTGTATTTCTGGGGGAGGTGCTTAATAATTTCTTTAGTCTGGGGAATAATCTTCATTAGCTTTGGGTGTTGAGAATTGGGAAACAGAATTTGTAACCTAGATTTAAGGCTTCAGTTTGATTTGTCATCAAGGGTTTGGAACTCAGATTTATGAAGGAAGGGGGCCGATTAAGTGGTCTTCCAGGTCCCCCAAGATGGTGTCAATGTATTTTCTTGAGTTCAGCGTGCCGTCGATTACATGAAGGCGGCCAACACCACTTGCTGCCATACATGCCCAAATCATAACGCTTGTTGTGTGCTTTACATTGGCTTCCATGCAGTCAGGATGTAGCTCTTCTCCTACTCTACGTCTCACGTATTTTCGGCCATCACTACCAAATAAGGATATCTTACTTTCGTCACTCTATATAACTTGCTTCCACTGATCGTTTGTCCATCCAATGTGTTCTTTTTACCACTGTTGTAATTTCTTGCGCTGCTGTAGATTCAGATATGGTTTTCTTTCTCGGAATCCTACCTCTTAGTCCCATATCTGATAGTCTACTCTTTATCGTTCTTGAACTGACAGAAACACCAGTTGAGCACAGTTCAGCTCTGATAGCCTCAGATCAAATTTTTCTGTCCTTCAAACCGTATTTTTATTCTACTTTGATCAACAGCTTTTGCGCACTTTTTTCGGCCTTTTCGTGGTTTGTTTTTCAGTGACTTTTTTTCCTGATAACGTAAATAGCACCCTCGTACACCAGATGTTGTCACTTATCCACCTACTTGCATTGCAATTTCAGCGCAAGAAAGACCCGATTCATGTAATAAAACAATCCTGGTCCTTTTCGTGAGTGACCAATCAACTCTTTTCTTTGGTGCCATTGCTGTACTTATTATCTACACGTTAATTTTAATAAATACTAAAATTATTCACGCAATCTACAATTACGCTTCACTTACACCGCTAACAATTTCTCCTATAGAACAAACAGCAAAACTGACCCTCAACTTCTCACAAGATGTATTGTACTTACTGCCATTTGATTGGTCCCCACAACAAGGACTGTTTCTTTTTTAGACTAAAAGTGAGCATAGCTTTTTTTGTACTGCATATATTTGATTTCTGTTCTTGTATTGGATTCAGCATTACATTTTCTTCAAATTGACATGTAAACATTTGCATTTGGTGCAAAATAACATTTCCTATAAGCCTGCAAAGTTGTAAAAAAAAAGTTTCCACAATTTTTGTCACCACTGTACACACTCATATGATACACGAAGACACACTCACTCCAACATAAGCCTTAGTACAATAACTCACATAATACTCATTATTCAATTCTCACTTCGCAATTACGCATCGTTTTTTCTTCAAACTTCGTCTCCTTCTGGCATGGAAGCAAACCAGAAACAAAACTACCAGCGCTCCGCTGTTGCGGTTCTTACGTCACCCACTATCAATAAACAATCGCCAGCGTGCTGGGCTGCATCTAAGTCCAAGTTACAACAGACTATAACGAAGTAAATTTCTGCGTCATTTTTGGTCTACGCCGGGATTCGAACCCGAGGCCGCTTATTCCGGAACAAGTCGCCTTACCAACTGCTTTATTCTGATTCCTATCTGCCTTTATGTCGTGTGCGTCCTGCTGGCAGGTACGTCACGAACCCGAGGCCGCTTATTCCGGAACAAGTCACTTTACCAACTGAGCTACGCAGACGTTTTATTCTGATTCCTATCTGCCTTTATGTCGTGTGCTTCCTGCTGGCAGGTACGTCATATCTCCCCCCTCCCGAAAGAGGGCCAGCCGTGACCATGAATCGTTGCAGGCAGCCATCCACTGTAGAACCTGCACTTGAGAACTCCCAGTCAATCTGGTGTGTGGAATGCAACGTCACACACATTTATTTTTCGAAGCGCTGGAAAAGGGAGTCTCTGATTTTTCCTATCTCGCGGTGTGGAAAGAACATCACACCAATGCGAGATTTTGAACGGCTGGGTCATCCGGATAGTTCGGGCGCCATTATAGCGAAGTACATTTCTCCGTCATTTTTGG
This sequence comes from Macrothele yani, assembly GCA_039090855.1. Taxonomy (NCBI): domain Eukaryota; kingdom Metazoa; phylum Arthropoda; class Arachnida; order Araneae; family Macrothelidae; genus Macrothele; species Macrothele yani. The sequence continues at coordinate 49,449,387 of CM076990.1, forward strand.
TCTACGCCGGGATTCGAACCCGAGGCCGCTTATTCCGGAACAAGTCGCTCTACCAACTGAGCTACGCAGACGTTTTATTCTGATTCCTATCTGTCTTTATGTCGTGTGCGTCCTGCTGGCAGGTACGTCACAAGACAGTGACGCATCGTTTCCAATTTTCGTTTGATCGAAATATTTTACTTCAGATTTACGTTACTTCTGTAGGGAAAGACATATAGAATAAAAAAATAGAAAGAAAAGACACCGAGATGTCATATCATGAACAACTAACAAAACATCACACGGATCGCTTCGTTAACATATTTAGACCTGTCACGTCAAAATTTCGGAGACATTTAGCAACTGAGTTTTACTTTTTCATTTTTTTTTCTGAATATTAAAATCTTCCATTTTCTAAACTAAAGACACGGGAAGATAATTCGACTGGTCTGCGCTTTCACATGCGCTCCCTTTTTCCCCTTTTAATGACCCCCGTGAGCATCTGAAGCTACAAAGTGCATTCTGAAAGTAATGCATTCTCCTTAATAACTTTCGAAATTTTGAAGTGATTTTAATGAAACTGCACTGACATGTATTATGATATATGTTACCAATGTGGGAACATTTTTTTTTTCATAATCGGAAATAAAGATCATGAATGACAGAGAAAAGCAGCGAGCCGTAATTGAATTCCTGGAAAAAGAGGGATGTGAAGCTCCAGAAATTCACAGAACTTTCCTGACGCTGTATGGAGCTGCCACAATCGATATCAGTAATGTTCGAAGAAGGATAAAGAGGTTTCGAGAGAGAGAAAGTTCATTGTTGGACAAATAATGGAGTTGGAAGACCCTCAACTGCAGTGACATATGCCAACAGGCAATGAGTGAAAGACCTCATTACAGCTGAACGTCGTGTCACCATCCAGGAGTTGTGTGATGCAATTCATTGTGGTCATAGCTCTATGGAAACATTAATTTAGAATCTGGGATACAGAAAAATTTTTTCAAAGTGAATTCCGAGAAACCTAACCCATGAACAATGTGAGCAAAGGGTGGACATGTGCCGGAACCTCTTGGACTGTTATGAGAGAGAGGGTGAGGTTTTTTTCTCTAATGTTGTGACGTGGGATGAAACCTGGGTGTTCTTTCATGACCCAGAAATAAAACGTGCGTGATTGGAATGGCACCGCACGTCTTCACCTCGACAGAAAATGGTGGAAACAACTCGTTCCGCCGGGAAACTGATGGTGACAATTTTTGGGGACAAACGTGGTGCCATTTTGACTGATTTCCTTGAACGGGACGCAACAATAAACAGTGCTCACTATGTGCAGACATTGAAGAAGTTAAAGTAAGCTATCAGTAGGAAAAGACTTGACATTCCACTTCACAGTGTTGTTTTACATCATGATAACGCACGTCACCACACCTCAATGGAGACTTCACAGTCTATTGCCACAATGGGGTGGACGGTAAAGCCCCAACCCCACTACAGTCCTGATTTGGCTCCTTCAGTCTTTTTTCCCTCTTTGAAAACCACCCTTCGTGGGGAACGTTTCGACGACGTGACAGACGTTAAATTGGCTGTGAACTCATGGGGGTAAAACGACAGCCTCAGGCATTTTTCCAAAATGGATTTTAGCTATATGTTCAAAGATGGCGGAAATGTGTAGAAAGTGATCGACAATACTTTGAATAGGCGTGCATTATTAACAATATGTCCAAGTATTTTGCCGCCAAGTTTCACATATTTGCTGCTACAAATAAAAATCTTATGAGGGACGAGACATTACTTTCAGGATGCCCTTTGTACAAGAAGTCGTCTGTACCAAATTTAGGGCTATTGATTCCAGGGAAAGGACAGAACCATCTTCATCGCGAAAACACAACATGCGGAATTCAGAATAGGCTAGCGTTATGATTAACAATATATCCAAGTATTTTGCATTTTGCCAGCAAGTTTCACATTTTTGCTGCTACAAATAAAAATCTTATGAGGGACGAGACATTACTTTCAGGATGCCCTTTGTACAAGAAGTCGTCTGTACCAAATTTAGGGCTATTGATTCCAGGGAAAGGACAGAACCATCTGCATCAGGAAAACACCACATGCGGAATTCAATTTCTACCCAAATTAAACGAATGGTCAGTGTCTCTAACTACTCGGCCACAAGACCAGCTCCACGCATTTTGAAATAAATTGGTCATGATGCGATTTACTGTAGTTCGGAATTTTATGTTATAGAAGTTCAAATTTAATGCGACATGATGAAAATGAAGTGTCGATAATATCAATGTATTAACTGACGATAATCTCAATGTAATAACTGTCGATAAATCTCAATGTATTACTCTGCTATTACAAAATTTAAACACAGCACCACCTCGTGCACTGGGGACAAAATGAAGATGCACCCTATTTTGAATACTGTAACAGCAAATGCCGCCTACGTTTGCATTTTCCTAAAATTGTTCCTAACAATGTAATGGACCATGTGAGAAGTCAGCACAGACTGTTCCGGTTTGGTCTCTTACGATCTCATTACTGCAGAAGTTTCTTATTTCGCAATATTACTGGGTGTATTTATAGATCTAAGTTGCAAGGCTTTCTTTGTGTCTCAATGAAATGTGGCTGTCAAGATATCTGGCCCTTTTTTCGTCACCGAAATAGCTGGTTTATCTTTTCCTGAGATAGGAGATACCGTCAGAGGAAAATGAAATGCACGGTAAAGCTACTTTCAATTTTTTCTTGATGGTATCTTTTTTTATTTATGTTCCGTAACTCTTTTCTTAATGCTTCAGTAATGGTTTTCCGTACGGCAGCTGCATAGCTTCACATTTTGGGCCGGAGGCGGGAACTTGAATTATGGTTCCTACTGCTTAAAAGAGGGGAAAGTTAAAACATGTAGACTTAGTAGTAAATGACCGAGTATTGTGGAATAACTTATATACACTGGGTGCCAAAAAAGAATCAGCGCCAGTGTGTGTGTGTGTGATTGTGCAGGGGCTCATGAAGTGCACACGACGTCCGGTGCCAGTCATAATTTTTGAATTTTTATTCCTTTTTCACATTAGAAAGTAAGAAGTAAATACCTTTTGAAATCCTTTCATATTTCCATCAAGTAAGCACTTTTTATAAAACACGAAACCCAAGAAGCAGGCAGATCAGATCATATGTAGAGGATTTTAGGGAGGGAGTGTCTGACCCCAGGTCTTAAACAACCCTTAGAAATAGGAAGCTAGGAGATTTGGGCTTGAGTGCTCGATAGGAAAGTGACACGGAAGCGAGGTAGGAAGGGAGAGGAAGACGCCCTTATTTATTACCGGGGGTTCAGTACCCGGGGCCCGACGGCTTAATGTGCCCATCTGACGCATGGCGGATATTTAGTGGTTCGAGTGTTCGTACATCAAACCCGAGGTCTTCTCCGTGGCAGTCACGAACGTTGGCTACTAGGCCACCCGCAGCTCCAAGAAGCAGGCAACTTCTGGCCTAGCGATCTTTATTTTATTTTATTTTTTTTTTTTGATTGGAGGTTTAACGACCACCGTGAGCAACTCAATGGGCTATAAGCAGTCGCCCGCTCCTGATTTAGGGTCACTGGTTCCAGAGAAGGGAGAGAGCCAGTGCCGAAAGACAAACACAACATCCATGCCTCACGGGATTCGAACCCGGACCCCTTTCGGACGAAAGATCAGAAGCCATCGCTTAGACCACTGCGCCACCGGGGCGGCGCGATTTATATAAAAGTCTGTGACGTACTACGGAGGTAAAGCACGTGTCAATACGACAAATATGCAGCGATAGATTCCGTCCGTGTAGCTTAGTTGGGAGAGCAACTTACTCCGTAGTGAGGGGGTAGCTGATTCAATCTCCGTTACTGAAAAATTTGCATTTTCACAGTATGCATAATCGTTCTCACAGTTCATGTTACCCAGTCGGGAAGAAATTTTCAAATCTGGCTAGGCCGCCCCGGTGGCACAGTGGTCTAAGCGATGGTTTCTGATCATTCGTCCGAACGGGGTGCGGTTCGAATCCCGGTGAGGCATGATTCGAACGGGATGCGAATGCGTGCATGGTTACCTCTGAAGTCGGCACCGGACGCGCTTTGTTCCTGTCCCCCTTTCCCAGGATACCTGGATTTACCAGATGTGTGTCGATGCGCTGATTGTAAAATAATGTAAGAAGAATGAAATCTGATGCCCCATGGCAGCAGGCTTCTACGGGGATTTTACCCACTAGATGAAAGCACGTCAATAATGACGGGGGAAATAAAATTTATGATACAGAAGTTATTCACATTTATTTATTGAGTTTTTGAGTTCCACGTAAATAAATGGCGACGTTGGCTCACAGCTTTCTGAAAATTTCCCGAGCAGTCGGTTATGGAATTTGATAAGACGGGATGTCTGTTTATTATGTGTTTTGTAAAACCTTTAGTCCCTATTTCGTCAACCCTTCTTTGTACACATTTTTCGTATACTGAACCCTGTATCAATTTTCCCCTGTTCTTTTCCCTGAACTATTTTTATCTTGACGTCGTCAGATCGTCGTACTATTGACGTTGCTACATGCAGAATGCTACACACAGGTTCAGACAGTGAGCAAAACTTCGTGATGTAAAGTTTTTCGTAGCCGCCCCGGTGGCACAGTGGTCTAAGGAATGGCCTCTGATCATTCGTCCGAAAGGGGCCCCGGTTCGAATCCCGGTGAGGCATGGATGTTGTGTTTATCTTACGGCACTGGCTGTCTCCCTTCCCTGGAACTAGTGACCCTACATTAAGGACGGACGACTGCTTATAGCCCACTGAGTTGCTCACGGTGGTCGTTAAACCTCCAATCAAAAAAAAAAAAAGTTTTCGTATCTCTAGAGCGGACCGTGTGACGTAACGCATCTCTGACGTCATGTGAGAATGATTTGGATTAGATGACGTCACACCAGCAGCTGTGTTCTTGTTGCTATGACAACAAAACAAAGTGGTATACGCGTGGACTTTGCGCGTGTAGGAAATAATGTCACCTACACGAAAAGCTAAGCGTGACGTCACAAACATTTGTTTCTCGGTTGTTGCTATGACGACTTAAAAAGTGGCACGGAGGAGGATGAGGGCTCTAGCAGAATATATATTAGGATGGTGTTGATGATTATGATATTTATACAATGGATGACAGAGCAGTCGAACGTTGCGCTGAACAACAGAACAACATGAATTAGAAGATTTGCATTGTCTTGAAGGAAAATGCTGAAACAACTAGGCCTCCCCGGTGGCGCTGTGGTCTAAGCGATGTCCTCTGATCATTTGTTTGAAAGGGGTATGGGTTCGAATCTCGGTGAGGCATGGATATTGTGTTTGTCTTACGGCACTGGCTCTTTGCCTTCCCTGAAACAAGTGACCCTAAATTAGGGACGGTCGACTGCTTATAGCCCATTGAGTTGCTGACGGTGGTCATTAAACCTCCAATCAAAAAAAAAAAAAAAAAAAGGGACAACTGGCATGTTGAAACCTTATATTTTTAAGATAAGGTTTATCACAAATTGCCGCCCCGGTGGCGCAGTGGTCTAAGGCGTTGGCCTCTGATCATTCGTCCGTAAGGGGTCCGGGTTCGAATCCCGGTCAAGCATGGATGTTGTGTTTGTCTTACGGCACTGGCTCTATCCCTTCCCTGGAACCAGTGACCCTAAATTAGGGACGGGCGACTGCTTATAGCCCATTGAGTTGCTCACGGTGGTCGTTAAACCTCCAATAAAAAAAAAAAAAATCACAAATTACACTAAGTTAGCTTTGCGTTAGGAACACCTACCTAATAAAGCGTAAAGCGTTGTCTACCTTTCTGTCCAATTCCGGCTCGCACATGCCTAGGAACAGATTCTGCATGGTGTCGAACATCCCTGTATGTACACGGTCGAGTCACATTGTTGTGACCACCAGCTGATGTCCAGAGTAACCGCCGTGTGCAGCGCGGATAGTTGCTAGACGGGCTGGGAGTGACTTTATAAGGTGCTGGAAGGTGTTCACAGGTATGGGGAGCCATGCGGACCGCAGTGTATCTGATAGTGGCTGGAGGAACCGTAGAGCGAAGAACACGATTGAGGTGGTCCCACAAATGCTCAATTGGGTTTAAGTCTGAGGAGTTAGAGGGACAGGGACGTTCTTTAAAATCCTTATCGTGCTATTCCAACCACTCTCGGACATTTCTAGCTCTATGACACGTCGCATTGTCGTGCTGGAAGATCCCATCCGTCACAGGGAAGACAATCAGCATGTATGGGTGTACGTGGTCTGCAAGGATGGATTCATAACTAATTCGGTCCATAGTGCCTTCCACAGGTATGAGTGGAACCAGGGAATGCCACAAAAACATTCCCCAGACCATAACGCTGCCTCCACCAGCTTGTGTTCTTCCAGCAATGGTTGGAGAGTGTTTGTTTTCCGATATTTTTCGCCTTATTCGCCAACGTCCATCCGTTCGAGGAAGCAGAAAACGTAACTCATCGGAGAAGGAAATCCTTTGCCAGTCAGCGGAGGTCCGATTCCGATACTGCCGTGAAAATGTAAGCCACCTTCGCTAGCATAGGGACACCTTCGCTAGCATAGGTGCACCTTCGCTAGCATAGGGGCACTGACCATCCGTCTGCACCAGAGACCCATACGCAGCAGGGTTAGCTGAGCTGTCATTTTAGACAACTTCCGGTAGCCCTCTGGTTCATTCAACCAGTGAGTTGCTCCACTGGAAAGTGTCGATCGCCCTCACGCACCTTCGAATCAGACTTTCACCTCTCACATCAATGGCACGTGGTTCTCCGCAGTTTCCACATAGCTCATTCGCAAAGGTGCCATTTCTCCAATCACGATACACTTTAACCACAGCAGCATGCGAACAGTTCACAAACTGTGCTGTTTCAGAAATACTGTCACCCTTGGCTTGAAAGCCGATAATCATTCCTTTTTTGCAAATCTGATAAATCGCTCCTTTAATCCATGACAGCAACGAGTGATATGTTTTCCGAATGCCTACAACACACCTTATATACTCTCCAAGCCAGCTAAAGACAAGTGCCTTCGTTCATTGGCTACGCGCTGTTGATGTCAAAAGTAGGAGGTGGTCACAATAAAGTGACTCGACTGTGTAGAATCGGTTCATAGGTGTCTGCGAGAGGTCTGTTTCCTCTGCAGCAGTTCGTTCAGTTCACGCTCAATCCGTGGAGAAAGATTAGCAGTTCTAACACACTGTTCTAGCATATACCACAAATGATCAATTGGGGTGCAGTGAAGGGAGTTTAGCGGCCAAGGCAATGTGACGAATTCGTTGTCACGTTCCTCCAAAAACTTAGTAGTTATATGAGCCTGATAACACGGTGGGTGAACTGAATGACTGTTGCACATCGTTACTGAGATACCAGTCGTGACAACCGACGCTCACCTCTAGGATCAACCGTGCGTGGCTGACCAATGTGAGCCTTTCTGCTGGATGTCTGTGCATGGTTAATCCAATCTTGGTACACCCTTGATATAGTAGTACGGGAGCAGCCAACAAATGTGGCTGATCAATGTGAGCCCTTCTGCTGGATGTCTGTGCATGGTTAATCCAGTCCTGATACACCCTTGATATAGTAGTACGGGAGCAGCCAACAAGTATGGCTCACCAATGTGACATCCAGAAGAAGGATGTCTGTGCATGATACATCCAGTTCTGGTACACCCTTGATACAGTAGTATGGGAGAAGCCAACAAGTGTGGCTGATCAATATGAGCCCTTCTGCTGGATATATGTGCATGGTTAAACCAGTCCTGGTACACCCTTGATACAGTAGTACGGGAGCAGCCAACAAGTGCGGCTGTTTTCGAAATACTGGTGCCTGCCTTCCAGACCACAAGTTTCTGGCCGCTGTCAAATTGGCTTAAATCGCCACATCTCCCGATTACCAACAAATGTTAACTGATTACATACAAATGAAAGATGTACACAGTTTCTAGTAGCCGCACGTGACGTTGATATCACGTGATACTTCGTTATTTAGTTTATTTGTTTACTATTTCTAGCTGTTACATGAGATATTACTACAATTAATTAAATTATTTACATATCAGTATAGGAATACTGAAACAGCACGGAGAATCAAGGAAAAGGTCTACATAGGGACCTGACTTAGCCTGGAAACCCCGAAGTCATACTTAAATAGTCAAATAGAGCCCAACGTTTGACAGATCATGAAAAGAAAATCGAAATATCAACATGAAACAGGCAATGCTCGTTTTACAATATTCACCCACCCCTTCGGCCTTGTTGTCCCCCTCCCCTATTTTTTTTTCGTAGTAATGAGATTATTAGTGTGCAAACAAGTAGCTTTTTAGTTTCTTTTTAAAAAAATTATACTTGTTAATTATTGCTATTTCAGAAGGTAAATGATTCCAATAGTGATAGTTTATGCTTTGCTTAATCAATTCAGCTTTTGGCTTACATGTTTTAATTAGTCTTATTTCTGGTATCACATTTATGAGTAACCCTTTGGATATCAATAATTTCATAATTGATATTGTTATGACCACCCCACCATTAATTATGGAATTAATGGGCGTGGTGGATGTATGCAATTAATTAGGTATTAATTAATTACGTTCGAGGCTGTAATGGAGTTAAAAAGTGTAAACAGCAGAGAAAGTTTTATCTGGATGTTAGGAAAGAAAAGATACGAAGAATTCTCACTATGGTTGGGTGGTCGGAGTTTGAGCGCTTTGACGTCGTAAATCGCATGTCGTAGCAGACGTGCAGTCTAAACACTGGAGGAACGAATGGATCGAAGTAAGACGTTGCGGGCCACTTGTAGAACTAAATGAAGATGTGGGACAAGAGGGTGAACGAATAATCGTAAAGTCGTCGATTGTTTAGAGCATTTTCGAGAACAATTGCTCTCTTTTTGTGTGGTCTGATCGGAAAACAAGATTGCGCACTTCGCGTGGAAAATAAGGAGGAAATTTCAGTTGTCTGTACGCTCTCTTAGGTGAAAGACGAGATGTCTTTGGGGCTGCTATGAGATTTGAGAAAATGAAGCAGCAAACCTTCCGCATTTTAAAGGAAAACAGCAACTCGAGATTATCTGGATAGGCCAGATTGCCATTGGGACGGCGAAATGCTTATGTCCGCGTGATAAAGCAGCAAATCCTGTGCTGCTAAACCATACAATAATTGCGACTGGTTGGCCCAGTAAAAAGCGAACCTATAGAGAAATTAAGAAGTCGGAGAGTTGACGTTGGTCGCTCCATGGAGAAGCGACGCCAAGAAACAGAACTCGAGCTGGAAACGCTAAGGATAGCGTTGTGGTGAATCGTCATCACGGTCATATCCTCCCTGATGCCGCAAAGGAGGTGAGGCGAAGCTCCATCAACAACAACATGTGTGTGTGCGTTACACAACGGTAGCAGTGCGACTCCTACGGGTGAAAGCGACGGGACGAAGTCCGCGCCAAAGCTATCGGCAGCGTAAGAGAAGTGTATTGGATACCCTACCATTTAACCGGTAATAACTATGGATTTACGGATGATAACCCCATCCATGTAAGTAGAAACATTTTGTTATTGTTGTCACATCTGCTACGCTATTAGTAGAGGAACTGAACTGATAAATTGTAAGAACTGAACTGTGGATTAAGTTCATCAGCTGAGCCCATCTTACGGATTTATGATGTCAGAAGCTGACTTAAAAATACACATAACACCGTGGGTTGTTGGCCACTGTGGTGTAAAGTTAACGCGCTCGGCTAGTTATCGAGAATTCCGTGGCTCAATTCCACGGCGGCGGCTGAAAAGCAATTTTTCGGATGCTATGTGTTTCTGGAACGTGGAAAGAGCGATGTATTTATTTATTTACTTTCTTACGGAGTTAAATTTCGGTCAAAGTTGACCCAACACTGATGAACAGAAGATAACTAATTTTGATACGTATTTGTGCCATTGTTATTTTTATAGCCAATTAAATGTTTGTTTAGTGAAGTCAGCGCCTTTGCAGAACACATTATTTATGTGTACGAATGTGATTGGTTTTAATTGTTTAAGTGTGTGCCCACATAATACAGTCTTCACGCTAAGTACAACGTTGAATGACCGTGGAGAAAAAATTTAATAATTGCTCGGCCACGGTCGTTACATTGTTGGTCCGCGGTGAGATAGCGGCCGCGACCGTTACATTGGTTGCAACGGCCGAGGTCGTTAAAATATTATTCTTTATTATTTTATACATATTTAGTCTAAGGTTATAGTTAATTAGTTGCGTAATATATCATATACCATATGTATTGGGATTAACGTGCGTATGAATGTGAATATCAGCGTGATATGCCATGTTAGTGTTAGTATTATGTTTAAGATTCATTAATCTAATATATTTGTTTTGTAGAACTTGTAATTTCTTAATATTTGATTTTGTTGTTTGTGCCCATGATGAAAGACAATAAATGAAATGCGTTTGAACAAATATATAATATAATAGAATTAGAGTTTTAATAGAAAGGTTAGATCATATGTGACAAACAATTCCAATATTTCTAGAAATTTTATTGAAGATTTGATCAGCGTGTTTATTCCATTTTAAATCATTCTGTAAGTAAATTTCCAAATGGGTAAAGTTATCAGTAATATAAATTTTTTGTTATCATAATATATCAATAAGTCCTGATCTATATTCATTCACTGCCTTGTAAATAACACAGCCTTAGATTTATTAGTATTGACTAATAATTCATTTGAGGTTATCCAGTCATAAAATTTGTGTGTTTGATTATTGCAAAGAGATATGATCTGGTGTATGTTATCTCCCGAAAATAAATAGTAGTATCGTCATCATGTAGTGTTAGAGATGAGGTGGCTTTAATAGAGAAAATGTCATTAATGTAGATATTGAATAAAATGGGGCAAGTATTGAGCCCTGAGGAACTCCTGAGGTAATATTTCCCATTTATTTTGAAAAATTTGTGAGTATTGCGTTCGATTTGTTAAATAATCGCTCCGAATATGTAAAAGAACGGGGTGTTCCGGATGCGAAGCTAACTCGATGTACATATTACCGTTGACCGTTCCAGTCAAACGCCTTCTGCATAATAAAAAAGTTCAAAACACCCTCGATGTGTGTCTTTCATTTCGACGACAGCATTGGTTTCCGTAAATTTAAGAAAATACAGAAAAATCGCGATAACTAAAAAAAAAATAAAGATTAAATGCTACGAAAATTGGTGAAACCCCGTATCATATTGTACGTTAAAAAAAGGCCTTGGAACATTTTGTAAGAAATACTTTTTCTGACGCAAGTGACCACAGGTGAAAATAAGTTTCCTTCAATTTTTTTGTAGGCTATGAACAGACTCTTACCTGTGTAATTTCTTTTTGTTCAATGAATATTTCTTATTATTCCACATAATTTCATTTCAATAACTTTAAATCACATTTTGCCCTTATAAGCTTTCTGGATCAGGAGAATAATGCAAATTGGAGCCCGTTGTTTGCATAATTTCTCAAATTACAATACACTGAAGTGCCAGAAAAACTGGTACATCAGTCTAATACTTGGCAGGTCCCCCACGGGAGCACAGGACTGCAGAAATACGACAGGGCATGGACTCCACTAGCTTCAGGAAATATGCTGTACGCAATGGACACCATACTTCCTGCAGAGCGTTCCACAATTCGGGTGTATTCCAAAGTCTCGGATTCCTGTGTTCTATCACGTTCAGATCTGGGGACTTCGGTGGGAATGGCAACACCCCAAACTCAGATGAATGCTCCTCTAACCATAATATGGCGTTCCGACATTTGTGGGGAGGTGCATTGTCCTGCTCGAACAGGCCCAACCCATCAGCATGAACGCAGGACATGAACGGGTGTACTTCGTAAGAAAGGATGCGCGCATATCGTTGGCCGGTCACAGACGTTTGTAGACGTACCAGGGGTCACGGTGAAGTCCAGCTAAACACACCCCATACCATTACGGAACCCCCCCCCACAGCCGGTACATTTCCCTGTTGACAGGCGGGATCCATGACTTCATGGGGTTTGCGCCACACACGAATCCTTCCATCTGCCCGATACAGTAGGTAACGCGACTCGTCAGACCAGGCTACTTGTTTCCAGTCATCAAGTGTCCAGTGGCGGTGTGGCCGTACCTAAGCGAGGTGCATAGCTCTGTGTCGTGCACCCATCAAGGGAACTCGAGTTGGTCGCTCGAGTTGGGCGTCAGCTCCCAAAGCCCATATCATGCAGGGTACGTTGCACAGTCCGGACACTGATGCTTGTTGAGGCTCCAGCTTTGAATTCCGACGATACCTGCGAGAGTGTTGCACGCCTATCGCGTGAAACGATTCTTGACAGCCGACGATGGTCACGTTCAGCCAATGTCTTTTTACCGCCACACTGGCATCGTAGGTTGGAGGTTTTGTCGGAATTCTTGTAGTCACGGTACACCCTTGCAATGGTCGTCCGTGAACATCCGAACTTCGTTTCTACCTCCGAAATATTGTGGCCCATCTCACGAGCGCCAACTATGACACCGCGTTGAAAATCGTTTAAATCGTTATTACTTGTCATTCTCATGTCGAAAACAGCTCTGACAGCTGGCAAGGATGTCTATCGCTTTATATACGCACTGGCGGACACAACCGAGTACGCGTATAGGGGACTTTGCTATGTATTTTGCATAAGCTCGTCTGTACCAGTTTTATGGCACTTCAGTGTCACTCAGTAGGCAAAACATTAGATAGGGGTGATGGGTAGTTGACATAGGTATATACCCTGCGCACAGTGGAGCAGACCCAAACCAAACGCAGGCGATAAATAGGCGACCATCAGGGCTTCCCAGCAGTGCATCGCAATCGACGAACATGGGTAAACGTGGTGATCTGAGCGACTTTGATCGTGGACGCTCTGCCGGCGAAAAACCGATGGGTCATTCTGTCGCCCAAGTGGTAAGAGCGCTGGGGTTCCCGAGGAAAATCGTATCAAGTGTGTACCGGGAGTATATCATCAACGGACGTACCAACGCCCAGAGCGCAAGCGGTGGCCGACCACACGCCACTGATAACTAGGTCGACGTAGACTATCTAGGTTTATACAGACCGACCTTCTGGTAACGGCAGCGCAGTGAAATGTTTAAATGTCGGAAGCCCAAGCAGCGTCAGCCAGCAAACGGTACAGCGCACGCTTCATACCCTGGGATACGGGAGCCGATGCGCTACTCGCGTGTCATTTTTGACTGCTCATCATCGGACATTACGCCCTGCTTGGTGCCAGGTATGTCAAAACTGGCCCTCTGCAGAATGAAGCCGCGTCGTGTGGTCAAATGAATCCCGCTTTGGGCTGTACGCAGATGACGAGAGGACATCGACAGCATGAGGTCATAGGCCCCGTCGTGCGGTCAAATGAATCCCGCTTTGGTTTGTATCCAGATGACGAGAGGGTGCGGGTGTGACGTCGACAGCATGAGGTCATGGGCCCCGCCGTGCCAGGTTGGCTTTGCTCAAGGCGGTGGTGGCTCCGTGATGACTTGGGAAAACATCTCATGGGACACACTAGGCCCTTCAGTGCGTCCGGAGAGGTCCTTTAGTGCGCCTGGAGAGGTCCTTTAGTGCGCCTGGAGAGGTCCTTTAGTGCGTTTGGAGAGATCCTTTAGTGCATCTGGAGAGATCCTTTACAGCGTCTGGAGAGAGGTTCTTTAGTGCGCCTGGAAAGGTCCTTTAGTGCGTCTGGAGAGGTCCTTTAGTGCGTCTGGGGAGGTTCTTTAGTGCGTCTGGGGAGGTCCTTTAGTGCGTCTGGGGAGGTCTTTTATTGCGTCTGGAGAGTTCCTTTAGTGCGTCTGGTGAGCCTGTGCTTGTTGATCACCTGTACGCTTTCAAGTCCTTCGCATATCCTGCGGCCGATGGTCTGTTTCAACACAACAATGCGCCGCTCCATCGGGCCGCAACCATCGAGGAATGACTTAAGGAACACTCATTTGAGTTTGAAGCCAACTAGTGGCCCCCAAGGTCCCCGGATTTAAATCCCGTGGAATCTCCTTGGGATGCCGTGGTGCGTTGATCCTGAACCGACGCTTCCGGTGGAGTAGTGGACAATGCTGCAACGGACATGTCTGATATTACATCCGGAAACCCTCCGACATCTGGTGGAGTCCATTCTTTGATGTGTACAGGCTGTTATTCGCGCTCGAGGAGGACAACACGCTATTAGGTAGGTATCTCTAAGTTCTGTCCATTGAATTACATCTGCCGTTCCACAAAAAGTGGGAGTAAAATCACACAAAAAGGAGAAATATAGGTACAGCAAAATACATGTTATTCTTTCTCAGAGTATCTTTCCTCGGATGATATGCAGCAGTCCCATCGTTCAGTCCACTTTCGAAAGCAAGCTGGTGAAAGGAATTTGTGGAAGCTGCTTTAGTGGCCCCTGTGCAGCTTGAATAACGTCAGCATCTGTGCTGAATGCTGCGCTTCGGAACTTCTCCTTCATTGTTGGGAACAACCAGAAATCGCAATGGGGCGGGGTCTGGACTGTAAGCAGGCTGTGGCATGGTTTCAAAACAGCATTTCGTAAAAAAGTGTTGAACACAAGCAGCCAGATGTGGGCAGGCGTTATCATGGTGTAGGGTCCACTTACCTACCAGTTCTGGTCGCTTGATCGATATGTGTCGTCGCAGACGCTTCAAGACTGAAACGTAATACTCAGCATTGATAGTAATTTGTGGAGGAACGGCATGCAGGTAGACTACACCTTTATGATCAAAGAAAATTATCATCATCATTTTCCCAGCTGATTTGGTTTGGCGGACTTTTCCCTGAGGAGGCGAGCCTGGGTGTTTCCAGACACTCGTTGCGCGCTTCGTGAGGGGATCGAAATAGTGGACCCATTTTCCATTGGCAGTTATTACTGTGTTTAGAAAGTTTGGATCCTTTGCAGTCATTTGATTCCACTCATGACACACCTGAACTCTGGCTAAAAATTGCTCTCGTCAGATGATGAGGTACCCATCTGGAACACACATGATGCAGCAGTAATTTGTCGCCTAGAATGCGGAATGTCGACGTTTTTGAAATATTAGTTGACGCCGCTATGTCTTCATACATCATTCGTCGATCTTCTTGCAGGATTGCCCAAACAGTGTTAACAATACTCTCCGTAACAACACTTTCAGGTCGACCAGGCCTAGGAGCGAGTTCTGCAGAGAAACGCCTTTTTTGAAATCATGGTGCCATCTAAAAATCGTTGACTCACGATTTTTAGATTAAATCAACTGTTTCTGAAGCCGTTTTACCTAAATGATAGAAATTTTTTATCGCACAACGCATTTCACTTCTTAACTCTGAATCACTCACCTCCATAGTTGTATGGCGAAATGCAGACGTACCTTAAACAACTGCGCAATAATAAAACCAAAATCGTCTGCCACGGCTAATAACTGTTTCCATAGATACTTTCTTAATTCAGTTAGTCGTCTGCGTGTTTTTTTTCCCATTCGCACTGTTGCCAACTAAAAAAAAACCAAAAAAACTTTGTTTTTATGGAACAGCCTTCGTGTATTCAAATGTTCTGTGTCACGCAGTGTAGTAAATCATTGTGTTTGTGAGCATCCAGAAAAAAAAAACTCTCTCTAGTGAGCTCCAAATAAACTTTATTAACTCTAAACAACATTACATCAACATACGAACATGCAATAAATAATATATGTTTATGTACATTATAACAAATAAGAAACTTAAGGCCATGTTTTTCAAATCATACATTTTATTTAATCATCGGAGAATGTACCTTGTATATCACATTTGGACCCCAGTGACCAAGGAAAGGAATGACATTTATCATCAAATCTCGTAGTTTGGGAATATCGTCCTTCCCTCTGACTCACCAAATATTTACACCAAATTTTTTTTTTTTTTTTTTTGATTGGACGTTTAACGACCACCGTGAGCAACTCAATGGGCTATAAGCAGTCGCCCGTCCCTAATTTAGGGTCACTGGTTCCAGGGAAGGGAGAGAGCCAGTGCCGTAAGACAAACACAACATCCATGTTCGACCGGGATTCGAACCCGGACCCCTTACGGACGAATGATCAGAGGCTAGCGCCTTAGACCACTGCGCCACCGGGGCGGCCCAAATTTTTTGAACATAATTTTATATCCTAAAGAAAATAATATTTCATGCTAATTAAATTGAATCCGCTTTCCACTAATAAAAGATCAATTGAAACTCTTTAAAACGCGAAGGCATCATGCTGACTGATAAGAGTGAAATTTCACCACTCTCTGCGTCACTGCTGCAGATGGAAATTCTGACAAATCAGAATCTCTGCGTCTACGTGTGTCATAGTCGTGGCCCATCAGGGTCTAGCAATATGACGAAAAGAAGGCTGTGTAATAAGAGATCATCCGAGTTTCCATTCCAAGAATCGGCATATTTTGTGATCATGTGTATGGCTCAGTGAGCGAGGTGAACCGTGTCACAATGTGGAAACTTCAGAGCAGTGGCTGAATTTTTTTACGCTTTCCAACCGTAGGTTGAAGAAGCGTATATGCTCCAGCTTTGTCCGTCTGTCCATCCGCACGATAACTCGCGTAAAAATGGTTCAATTTCGATGAAATTGTAGTATGTGGTAGGGGACCACCTGGGGACGAATCCTATTGAAAATGGACGAAATGGGGTCAAAGGTTACGACATAGGAGCGGGATCCATTCCATTGTTCTTATGCGTCATAACGCGTAAAAATGGATCGATTTCGATGAAATTTGAGTATGTGGTAGGGAACTGCTTGGGGACGAACCTTGTGGAAAATGGACAAAATGGGTCAAAGGTTACGACATAGGAGCGGGATCCATTCCATTGCCCTTATGCTTCATAACTTGCGTAAAAATGGTTCGATTTCGATGAAATTTTAGTGCGTTATAGGGGACCACCTGGGGACGAACCCTATTGAATTTGGACGAAATAAGGAAAGCCACGACATGGGACTGGGATCCATTCCATTGCTCTTATGCGTCATAACTTACGTAAAAATGCTTCCATTGCGACAAAACTTTAGTATGTTGTTCAGGAGGTATACTGAACCGGTTCTGTTGAATATCATCGAAATGAGGTCAAAGGTCAGGACACAGGAGCCAGATTTCTTCCACAGCCATTATCCTCATAACTTGAGTAATGATTTCTGGTATGTTGGAAAGCGTATCATAATCAATGCATTGCATGATTTTACTAACTTGTTATGACATTTCTCAACTCAGCACTTTTGCCCGGTATATAATGGTTCTTATTTCGTTTGAGAAATACTCAAAATTTCAGTTCTCAAGCCATAAATCTTTTTTTTTTTTTCGTGCAAAAACTTTGACATCTCGCTCTCCTTTCTTACTGAGTCACAAAATTCTTTAAATTCTTCATTTTTCTGTTTAAGTCTTTTGCCTGTATGGATGAAAATTTTCTTTTCGGATATTAAAATATAATCAAGGAAAGAAATGTTTTCTGAAGAAAAAGTATACCTTTTCAGATATAATTAGTTTAAATTGATCAAAACTACAAATTAAAAAAAGGGGCATTAGCGCATCCTACATTTCTTAAAGTTACTGGTCACCTTAAAGTGATATATCTACTTTTACTCGCAAACTGGTAATACTAAGGAGAAATTCTATTATTATTTTTTGGCACTCTTTACCTACTCTAATGTCCTTCCTAAAATTTCTTCCAAATGTTTTGCATGGCTTGTAATATTTTAAAAGCTAGAACGAAGTCTTTGAATTCTTTTCGAGCCATTTTAAAACGTGAAAGTGCATGCTATTATTATTTTCAAAAGCTCCTGAAATATTCAAATGTATTTTTACAATGAATCGACGTTCTGACCTTCCAGTGCAAGGTATCTTTGCTGAAAATATTTTTACAGGTGTGAAAATTTAACGAATTATTCCGTTGAATAGATTTCAAAGCGTCCTGATGAGAACACATTACGTCACAACCAGGTGATGATAAGAACTGAATGCTCCG
The DNA here is from genome assembly GCA_039090855.1 of Macrothele yani. Lineage (NCBI taxonomy): Eukaryota > Metazoa > Arthropoda > Arachnida > Araneae > Macrothelidae > Macrothele > Macrothele yani. The sequence goes on from CM076990.1 coordinate 49,467,362, forward strand.
TCATTACTCGCGCTAGGCCACCGTATTGACCCACATAATAGATATGACCTGCCCGATAGGGAGATATCTACGACAAAAAGTGTTAGCGTTATCGAAAGTTTTGACCGCTAGATGGCAGTAGACCGTAACTAAAAATGTAAACAACGGATGATAACAGGTTGTGGTTTCTCCAATGGAATACGTCGTTTAAAATTAAATAAAGCCACACTTTAATCAAAAGCGAACTGATGTAAGTGGCGGAATTAAGATAAAAGAGATAGCCATTTAATTTCAGATCGTTATTATCGCAATAGAGATCATATTTTTAGTGATATTTACGAGATTTAATTATCTCGCAATGGAAGCATAAAACCTGTGTTATTAACAAAAATAGAACATGGAATGCTATTTTCATTACAGGATATGCTTATTGACGTAGCGAAACGAAGTCAAATGCCAAAATGAATGCACTGAGCTGATTAAAAATTGTAAAAACTAGCAGGTCCGTCTTCTAAAATATTATTACCGTAAAAATACTTCACGAACACTGTTTCTTTAACAATTAAAATACGGCAAAATATGATTCAAACCTTTTTAAATAGAAAATTTGTGTGAAATTCTGTGGAAAACATCAAAGATTTTCCCATGACAATGTACTTGCAAGCTAACACAATGTTTACTTTGTCATGCATACGCCAAAGATGCCACATCTCTTTCTTTCTATAACTCAGCTGTTTTTATATCAATGCATTATAATATACTAATACGTTTTGACTTAAAAATAACTTTTTGACATACTAAAGTTCAACTTGCCTTTCCTTGAGATTTGAAAATCCAGGTTTTTCGTAATTCCACATTGCTGGAAAACACGCGAAAATTTATTCCTGTGCACCTGGGATTTTCCCTATAAGACTTACAGAAAGAAACACAGCAAGTCATTTCCTTTGTATCTTCTTAAAATAATGTAGACAAAATTTAAGTGAAATACATCACAAGGAAATAAACTTAGATCAAACACTAGCTATACTCAATACGTTCCTAATGACTACCGCCACAAAATACGTATTATAATACATATTTTTTCTGTTCTGTTACCGACATCACCAAGTGCCATATTTCGGCAGCGTCCAAGCTTTATGGTGGTCAAGCAGTACAGCTCAACGAAGAGGTCATACCTATTACGTTTGTTTCGGTCATAGGTGTTTGGATTTGCGAAGAAAGGTAGAGAAAGCTGAACAAAAATGTTGAAATGCAATGGTTCTCTATGAACAGGATCTGTATGCCTTTTTTGACGGTCCAGTAGCACAGTTGTGTCTGTTTAAAAGTCAAAATATGGCATCTTAAAAGCGATTAAAGTTCAGTTTAACTAACAGATTATTTTATGATGTCAACCGATAAAGGAATGTAAGTGATACTTGAGGAAATGTTTGCCAAACCGCGCCGGCAATTATGTACAAGAAAAAATCCCTTCCTCCAATTTTTTTCGGAAAACCGTTAGTATTCAAACTGGAAAAAGAATACAGATTTAGTGCAAATATCTTCATTAACCCAATGCCCTCTCTGGTTTCACAGAGAACAGCACACGATTTTAATTTCCTGGGAGCTTATTCAAATCATTGTACAAACCTGTCAGTGCTTTTACAAAATGACTCCTACTTAAAAGTGACAAACTTGTATTCAGGAATAGTGCGCTCAAAACAAGAACGGTATACATCAGTCGCGTTGGAGCCAAGGTAGGTTAGAATAAGACTTCTGGAGATGCTCCGGTCAATGAAGGAATACCACTTTGCGCGAAGCCTATCATCGCGAGCTGCGGGTATGGGAAAGCTGGTGTTTTTCAAGGCTATTGCAGTGCATTTTGTATTGGCCGAATCACGTTCTTTCTTTCGTGTTTCTATTTTCGCATTGTAACTTCTTGCCGACATAGTCGAAAATGTTGTATTTATAAAATTCTTAATCATTTGGAGGCGCCATCCTATTCTATTAAAAACTGAAATACATAAAATGCTGGTGGAAGTTCGAAACAAAACAAAACATTAAACTTGAAAAACTACACTCGCCTGTGGAGCGAAACTCTTTCTGGTTTGGTATTAACATGATTTCTACAACCGAGAACCACGCAATTTGAAACTACAGCCATGGGCTTCCATAGGTTAATTTTGAGGAAGAGCAAACACATTGTAGCTACAAATAACATGTAGAAAAAACCATGTGCAAATTTCTGCCGCACCTTTTACTCTCTAAGCAAGTAGACAGTAAGAAGGCACGGTGGAAATTTGCTTGCCCCTCCTGGAAACTAAGCCCCTGTTTTTATCTCACACATAATTTTAAACGAATACCAGAAGACCGAAAGACAACGTAAAAGAGATAGATAAATGAAATATGAAGCTTGCTGAGACAATAAGAAAATTTCTTTGTTGTTCTTTCGAAGCTCGCACCTTTTGAAAATTTTCTTCCCATGCACCACGAAACCCCAGAGGTCACTCAATCAGTCAAGAAGAAGAAGAAATGAATACTCTCAAGACAAAGTTCTGGATGAACCTTCAGAAGATCTCTGTCCAGCAGTGAATGGCTATTGCAAAGGATGATGTTATGTTTTTCATTGCTTTGAGTTTCATGTTTTTCATTGCTTTGAGTTTCATGTTTTTCCGTACCTAGGTATGCTCTGCTCCAACGTTCAAGACAAAAATTCAAGTCAATATTATTAATTTCCACTTTATCTACTGTAAATTACCAACATTCCCCTATTTTTACTGCATAAGCATGCACCCAGAAGTTCAACAGAAAAATTAGCTGTAAGAATTATTGTTGTCGCGAAAATCTTTGTAGTACCTCCAAACAACTGAAATGACGTAGTCAGATTTCCATCCCTGGAAATCTGGCTACGTCATTCCTTCTTGTCCCCTTCCCATGGACGCCCATGGCCACAGCTGCAATACTATGAAAATATCTCACAGCTAAAATTGCATACAACTTCGTAGGACATCATGTAAACAACATCAGAATTCCCACACTTTAATGACGGCTCTGTCTTCACGATTAAAAGACCCAAGGCATTTCCAGAAATCTTATTATAACACCCTTGGCCGGAGCTGAGAGCTCTTAGAACTTTGTTCCTTCCTTCAAGAAAAATGCTGGAGGGAAATAGTCACCCAAACTGCCGAGAAAGCAAAACACAAAGGTTTATCTATTTCTGCCTTTAAAAAGGGCAACGTCGAACTCGAGAATATTATATTCTTTCATTCGTTCCTTTCCCCCAAGAGAATTGTTGGTTGTTGCGCTCCGGTTTCTATAGAGTTCAGCGCCGAAACCGTATGTCAGTTGTCATGGACTTGAACATAAAAATTCCATTTTTTTCTTCTTGCAGTTTAGCCTTTCTCTATGAAATATGAACGCTCGCTGCTTGAAATTTATCTAATTCAGATTTGGAAAATAATTAACTTCGCGATATTGAGCCTTTATATTTTTTTTTCCAAAGAGCAGGAACGTTAACTAATTTTTCAGAAAATATCGATTTTCTGCAATTTTACTTTTCTTAATGAATCACAAAAGTATATAATTTCAGATTTCCAGTAAGTTATAATTTTAAAAGATAGTTTCATAACGTATTCTAATAAAATTATCCTCCTAAATAAAAAAAAAATCCTTGAAATTCGGAGTCTAAAATTTATTGGAACTATTTAAATTAAATGTAATTTAAAACTGAGTAATGGTTGACTCTTATTCGAAAAACCAAAAATGCCGATCTGTAGCATTTCAAGTGAAAAAAAATTACACCATCACTTCACATTTTTTCTTCATGTTATGACTTTCCCAAATTTGATTCAGTGGGAAACAGAAAGGTTACATTCATATTGTCTAAAAATTACGGGGAAAATACTAAAATTCATAATACTTTAAAAAATCATTCTAGAAAATCACATACAATAGAACGCCAATTACCCGAATTGATAGTTCACCGAATCACTGCAACTGAGGAATGCGTGCTCGTTCTGTGATGTCAGCCCCACCCGAACTACGCAACATTGGTCAGCCCAGGTGGTCGTTATTTCATCTCATTTCAATCTGTTTTAAGCCGTCGTCGTTTCGCATGTCAGTTTTCAGCATTGTTTTATGTTTGATTTTCAAACCCACGTTGGAATTTTTCAAATAAAGCGTTTTGAAAAAGGGAATTACATTAACTATTTTTTCATGTTTACTTCAAAAGTGCTTTAGTTTTATTATTGTTATTAATATTATTACGCATTATAATAGTGTTTTTCCGTGGATAAGAATGTTTTCTTTCCTTTCATCTAAGTAATCGAATTTTTAAGTATCCGAACCACTTTTGTCACGAATTAATTCGGATAATCGGAGTTCTATTCTACTTTTATTTCCTTGTTCAAACAAAATTTAGATTTTAAAATTATTTTTTTTGCAGTGAAGCTTTTGAAAAAAGAAAAATAACCTTTGGAGAAACCAAGTTCCCCATTTCTCGAAAATTATTGCCACCATTATTATTGCTTGCCGTAGGGCAGCAAATTTCTCACTTTGAAACAAGTCACACTTTACTATAAGTAAAACAACATGTCTTTGAGAAATTACAACAATACAAATATTCACCATAATAGTTTACAAAACATAATTTTCACAAAAATAGTAAACCTGACAGAGTTTTCTAATCTAAGGCACAATCTTGAACAATACGTACATCAACACAAATCAAGTGTAACGACTAAATATTGATTACATTAAAATATTTTTTTCCAGTTGCTGAGATACCGAAGAAAGATCTACTTCAATAACTTTGGATCATTAATTTTTCTTCTTCGTGTTTAGCTCAGTATCGTGATAGTGCTAAACAAATGAATTACACAGGAGTTGATCAAAAAATGCTGAAACATGATTTTCTAGTTCCAATATACAGAACTAGCAACTGCGACTTTTTCGAACGAATGCTGATATGTTATTTGCTAGATTATCGTATTGTCAGTCGATCGTGAATCGCTTTTGAATTGTGTGTGTTACTGTCAATTTATTTACGCCATAGAGTGAAATGTGGAGCATAATACTGAATTTGGATTCAGAACTGGGAAGCGTGTTTGTTTCTGAAACTTCTGAAACTCCCGAAATGCTATTTACAGCAGGAACAACAGCAACAGCTCACATTTGTTTAAATGCAAGTGAATGTTTCGTCTCTCTCTATTTACGATTTATATTTCAAGGAGAACATGACGTCATACAAGCAACTTTAAGATAACAAAACCTCAGATTTCTTTCAAATTTTCCCAGCAACATTTAATTTGTTGTGAGAGTGACAAACGTTTATTGACTTCCGTTGTAAATAAAGTCATGGGTATTCTGATATACCATATGCAAATATAAAGTATATCTTAAATGTTCAAATATCTTACATATCCCATTTTAATTGAAAGCTTACCTTACATTTTCGGTATTCGTGGCATTTCTAAACTCCAGCTTCGGCGCCACAAAACAATGCATGAATTTCGGTGGGAGCAAATGATTACAAATGACGAGTGTCTGTCAAGAGCAAAATGAGCTCTCGATGCTTAGAGAAATGGCGTAACGTCACTTAAAGTGAATAATTTAGATCAAAATATCGGAAAACTGCCTATGAGATCACTGAAGAAATTGCTACCTTTGAGCTCAAGTTAAGCTACTTTAAAGGAAATTTTGAAGAGACGAGTGTGTAAGTTTTTCACGGCTGTTGAGAAACTGGAGCAAACACACTTATGTTTACCAGTAAATATAGTAGCCATCATCAGGGATGAAAATCCAAGAGATTATAGTTATGGCACTGAAACTTAGCATCAGTCCTCACCTCTTCCATGCCACTGCAGAAAAGACAAGACATTTTAGTAAAACCAAACTTAATTTCAATATATGTCGATTTACAAGAGTTGAAATTAAATTATCAGCCAGTATACGAATAACGAAATGTTTCCGTGCAGCAGTGAGGAGGAAAAGTTAGAAAAAGTATTTATCCAATAAGTGGTAAATACACCACGACAATGCACCCACGTACTAAACCCAGCTTGTGCAAATACAAACTTTCAAAATTAAAAAAAGAATCCTACGATAAATAGAGCCACTATATGAGCCTGATACGTCTTCTTATTTTATTTTTTTACCCACCTAAAATAAGTAAAAAATTGAAGGCCAGCAGATTTGATAACATAGAAACTTCTAGTATATGTATATGTCAAAATGATAACATAAATGAATAATCGTTGCAAAACCGTAAATAAAAATGAGTAGATTAGCATCTCACTTCTGGAAGTGAGAAATTTATAGGATTCTTTTTAAATAGTTCTCGATGCATGTGTTGTTATGAGTACGAGGGTCGTACCGAAAGTAATGCAAAACTGGGCATACCTACACCACTTACGGATAAGTTGCAATTTGCCGTCCCTTTAGCGCAGTAGTGTAAGCGTTGGCTTCTCACCATTCGTCCGAGATGGGTCTGGGTTCAAATCCCGGTGAGGCATGGATGTTGTGCTTGTTTGACCACACTAGCTCCCTCCCTTTCCTGCAACCAGTGGTCCTACGGTCCTAAATTAGGTACGGGAAACTGCTTATATGCCATCGAGTTGCTCACGGTGGTAGTCACCCCTTTTTTTTTTTTTTCTTTTTTTGGATTGGAGGTTTAACGACCACCGTGAGCAACTCAATGGGCTATAAGCAGTCGCCCGTCCCTAATTTAGGGTCACTGGTTCCAGGAAAGGGAGAGATCCAGTGCCGTAAGACAAACACAACATCCATGCCTCACCGGGATTCGAACCCGGACCCCTTTCGGACGAATGATCAGCGGCCATCGCCTTAAACCACTGCGCCACCGGGGCGGCTAGTCACCCTTTGCCTCATAATAAATAAATAAATAAATAAATAAATCGAGACTTCTTGCCTTTTTAATACTGATGTGTATTATCATCTTTCGGACCTATCTTTTAAGTTCAATCGTGCTCATTTCTATTGTTTAATTTCTTGTCATCAGCTTTACCAAAACCATTTGTGTACGGTAATGGGAATACAGTGCTGGCTTTCTCGTGTACAGTATGAATGCTTGTGTTTGCACAGTATCTGACCCTACATGGTTTCGAAACCACCAGTTCCAGCATGTTCTATGTCATGAAGTGGTGACTCAATGTGTATTACGTTCAAACGACTGATTTTCATCAAACTCATCTGTATAGCCATAGTGGCTGAGTAGTCAGCGATACTAGCTTCTGCCCACATGTTAGAGAAAGCGCTTGTCCCACGGAGCTGATTCTACCGCTTCCTTGAACAAATGGCCCTAAATTAGGGACGGAGGATTGCTTAGAACCCTAGATGTTCGCGGTTGTCGTTAAATCCCGAAAAAAAAAAAAGAAAAAGCCTGATGTGCAGACTTTGTATTACCTGTTCCCGGGCAGACAGGCTAAGAGGTTATGTATTGATTTGATTTCAAACGGCAGAATTTCTTGTAACTATCGGAAAGAACTGTATTCAGGGTTCGAGCTGTCTTTCAGGTTAGCTTCATCGATGTAAACAATATTTTTTCTTCGATCAAACAGTGTTTACTGCAACAGAATTCTTGCTGTATGTCAAGAAATAAAAAATAAAGGAAATTTCACCATTTTTTAAAAAGAAAATTCCTCTTCAGCGCGTAAGAAATGTTTAGGAGTTTCGTCATAAGCATCTTCGCCTATAAAGAAACTCATCTCATTTTCCCATCTTATTTATCACCTTTTCTGATTCCCTTCAGAAATTATGCAAAGCAGCTAGCGAAGTGCTAACTATGCCACTGCAACTTTGGTGGCATAAAAATGACAGCTTCAAAGCTTCGAAATCCCTTCTGATTGTCAAAATTCTTTTATCGGTGGGGGACGTGAGCTTCTGCCCAAAACCAAAAATTAAGTTCACTTATGTCTTTAAAAAGTTTTCGGTTTTTCGTAAAGGAGCCTTTTTGTATAATTACTCCTCACAAAACAAAAGCACTTTCTCCACGATGTTAGAATTCTTTTTTCTTACTTTTTTCCTCGCTATTCATACATCGAAATTAGTGGCGTAGGCTACGGGTATGTAGGGTACGCACTGCGCACCTAATTTATTTTGGAAATCAGTAACGCAACTACTTAAATGGCTCTGTGCTTCGATGCGTATTTTATTTTGCATTACCGCGTTTCTGCTCTTAAAGTTACAACAGCTCATAACATAATTTTGCTTCTTTAAGTTGGACGTCAAGTAATTTTGTTTCCTATACTTCCAATGGAAAAACTACGGTACACATTTTCTTCACAATGAATGCGTTCCCAAGAATGAAAATTTGAACATCGATTAAAATAACTTCATATTATAACTTGGAGTACTTAATATTGTCTAAAAACTATAATTATATTAAAAATCAACAACGTTTCGTTTGGTGGTGTTAAAACCAGAAAAAAGATGGCGCGACCTGTACTTTGATGACGTCAGTAGACAAACAAATGCTGGATTGCATAATTATGGTTATTCAAATTAGTATAACTATACTAAAATTCCAAAAATTCTTGGCGTAGAACAAAGATAAAATTTCCAAGCTTTCGCACATCAACCAGATGGCTTTCTCAAGGAAGGTAGACAGCTAACTGCAAACTGGATAATAGAACGTTTCAACACTTTAAACGCGGTGACTTGACTAGACAATAAATGATTAGGAGCAAACGTGATATTTCGAAGAAACGAGGTCACGTTGGTTGGGCACGCGGTACAATGGTAGAGAACTCATCATTATTTGAAGAATTGATTCCAAACACGTGGCAACTCCAGAGAAACGCTATCATTGCAAGCCTCGCAGCTGGTCAAGATTTCCAAGGTTTCGCGAATGGCGATAGATTTAGGTGTGGAGTATGAAGCTAATTTCTTTACATCACTCCATATAGGATCGGCGGGCTTGAACTTGACTTCTCTTGATAGGGCAGTGGTTATTTTCCCGTCTCTTGTATCCCTTTTATGTTCGCTGATTCTAATTCCAAACGAACGTTTGGTCATTCCGATGTATTATCGCCTGGAGCCGTCCGGATATTTTAGTGGGATGGCATAAACACCTGCCTCATTGAGAAGAGGGGGCTTGTCAATATTTCTCTTAAGCATCGTGTATAAAAATGCCGGAGACGTTATGCCGATACCGAAGTTCATCCTCCTGAGCGCGTTTTTGAGTTGCTAGGAAACATTTGGTATGTAGGGAATAGAACCCAGCAAGCGAAGTTTCGGCATAGAAATACTATTAGCACTGCTGGTTCTGGCTTTCTCGATAAAGTTATGCATCTGGTTCGAAGTATATCCTGCCTCAGTGGCCAATTCGACGATGCTTCTTAGTTCGGATTGTCTAGAACGGACATCGGATGAAACAGCGAAAGCTCTTCTAATTCGAGAACGGAATAAGGCGGTTTTGTAAACATCAGGGCAGAATGAACTGCGGAGCATCAGGTTGGGAACGGAGGTGGGTTTATAATAGGCGGTTGTCAACCGCCTTCATACGAAAGCCTATTAGAAACTATGGTTTGAGGAACATATTATTATAAATTATGGTTTGAGGAACACAGTTCAGACTTCCAACATATTGAGTACGATCCGGAGACGAAAAGACAGAGCACGTGTGTCTAGTAAGCAGAATTTTGCTGCCTACCCTGGCCTCTCTCTCTTTCTCTCTCTCTACTGTTTGTGAAAGTCTTTTGCCTTTTGATTACTTTTCCAGTCGGAATTGTGGCATCTTATGAATTAATACTGCATTTGTCCTTGTATTGAAGAAAGTTACTTGATGTGAGTCATTAAAATAGTACATTGTAATATATTTCATTCTGCGTTCAGCCGAGTTTTTCTTTCGATAACACTGCTTTGCTCTTTTATACTATTTATGTTCTTTTTTATGCTATGTTAAATATACATGAGCTCATTGTGATTTAATTTCTGAATAACGACAAAATGAATTTCTGTTTATGAAACAATCGATATAAACATCATTTCGGTACAATACAAATTACATTCAAGTTAATCGGAAACTTGAAAGTTGGTTGTTCTGGGCGGTGTAGTGGTTAGCATACTTGGACGCTTTTCGGGATACGCGGGTTCGATTTCCGCTCCATGCCGATGACATTTTCAAGTTTTCGATTATTATCTGACATAACATCCATGTCATGTTTACCCCAATAAACGGATTCAAATCTTCTAAATTTGTATTGTACAACGGTGTAATCCCGTATTTTTTCATTCATTGATCATTTCGGTATTTCAATGAATAAATAAATGTACACATTTGTTAAAAATTCTAACTGTTACAATTACCATTTGGGTATAAGAATTTCCGTGAATATAAAACCTGTAAAAAACCTGAACTGCATACTCATCTACGAAGACTACAGCATGCCACTGATTGTAATGTAGCCAGACATCCAGCAACTCTGTTCTCTTTACAGTTTCTTGTTTCAATAAATAAACAAATGATTGAATAAATAAACGAATAAGTAAATAACCTAATTCAATAAGCTTGGAAAACAATGGTCGCCATACATTATGGAAAATTTGAACGTTATACACATACCGGTCCAAAAAATTACGAACCTTTATGATAAGACAATCACAGACAGTAAACGCCAGTACATGCAAATGTCGCAGTCACATGAGCTGATGACGTTTGTCTTGTCGTTTATAAAAAAGAGTACAGATTATTTAGCTGCAGTAACTCATGTAAACACCGGAAAACCCAGAATCTGTTGAAATTTGAAAAAGGTCAAATCGTAAACCACGATCAACGAAACAAAGGAAATTACTGGTTTCTCAAAATAACCATTTAAAAGGTATTTAGCGATAGGAGACAAGCGGATTTTCTATTGTTGTTGTTTTTCGGGAGTTTGACGACCACTGTGAGCAACTGGATGGGCTATAAGCAATCGCCCGTCCCTAATTTCGCGCCACTGGTTCCAGGGATAGGCGAAAGCCAGTGCCGTAAACACAAAATCCATGCCTCACCGAGATTCGAACCCAGACCCATCTCGGACGAATTGTCAGAATCCATCGATTAGGTCACTGCGCTACCGAGGCGGCGCGAATCTTCTATATCGGAAAGGTATAAATGTTTCCCGAAAGCTAGACTTAAAGAGAGCGACTGTCGAGATATAAGCATTGTAAGAAAGTGAGAGGCCTTCTAGTGTACTGAAACTGACCACTGAATTCAACCAAGGTCAGGAGCAGCCCATCTTTACCCGAACCACCCGTAGGGAGCTAAAGAAATTGGGTCTTGGCAGTGGTCTTCCCATTCGAAAGCCACTGGTCTCAGCAAAGAGCGGGAAAGTCGGTTGTAGTGATGCCGAGAACGCAGTAAATGAACACCAGAGCAACGGAAGAAAGTAGTGTGATCAGGAGAATCACACGATGCATTGTTTTGCTACTGATGATCGTCCAAGAACCTCATGAAGCGACAGACGTGACATGCCTTATGAACGCTTTCCAAGTATCTGGGGATGACATCATGCAATGGGGAGGTTCTATTGGTACCGACTGGGTCAACTGATTCCAGTGTAAAGAAGGATGACATCCAGGGAATACCTCAGCATTGACCAAGTGCATTGTGCAGTGTTACAATTTTTCCCTGCGTATGATGACATCTTTATGGATGACAATGCAGCAGTACAGTGTGACAGAGTCGTGCAAGAATCGTTTGATGGGCATGGGAACGACCTTTTTGGGAGTTTCATGGGCATGGGAACGGCCTTTTTGTAGCTACCACCGGGAGCAACTTAGTGGATATATAGCAGCCGCCCATCTCTTATTTAGGGACACTGGTTCCAGGCAAGGAAGAGAGCTAGTGACGTAGGGAGAAGCAAGGCATCCGTGCCTGACCCGGGATTTCAACCCAGACTCATGTCGGGGAATTATTATAAGCCAGTGCTTCGTACCATTCGGCCACCGGGACGGCAAGAGAAGGACTTCCATCAGCTCATCTGGTCTCCACAATCCCCTGATCCCTATCCTATTGAAAATGGGTGGGGCGTTCTGGCATTGATGTCCTGTTCCATCAAAACTGATAGAATTGCGGGATATTTTGAGGCTATTTTGAAACAAAACAAGCTCAAGCTCCTCATAAAATACATGCCGCGTCACGTACTTGCTATTATCATTCACAACAAAGGGTGGCGCAGTGGTCTAAGCGATGGCCTCTGATCATTTGTCCGAAAGGGGTCCGGGCTCGAATCCCGGTGAGGCATGGATGTTGCGTTTGTCTTACGGCACTGGCTCTTTCCTTTCCCTGGAACCAGTGACCCTAAATTAGGGACGGGCGACTGCTTGTAGCCCATTGAGTTGCTCACACTGGTCGTTAAACCTCCAATAAAAAAAGGGGGGGGGGGGCTCTACTCGATACTAAATGAAGGTTCGCATTTCTTTGACCAGTGTGTACAACAATTTGCTAATTAGAAGTGCCTTTACCTTTTAAAAATAAATCAGAATTCAGTTGACATTTATTATTTAATGTATGGAAATAATGTCGCATTCCTGTTGTACCTGTAATGATGAAAACAATATCATATTAACATTTCGGTTTGATGATTGTTCTTTGAATTCTTTCAGAAGAGGAAACTGCTTTCTAGTTAAAAACGAAAGAATTTATGGTTACAATATTATAACACAGTTCAATGGATATTAATATATCTCTTTCAGTCCAGACATTTACGTATTTTTAACACATGCTAATGTAACGTTTTCTATAGAAAAACAACATAATTTCTCAATTGTATTTTTTAACTTTTAAGAGTTAGTGCAATGGTTTGATGGGGTTATCAGATCTTTCTACTTCTGATAATGAATACAAGATCTACCAAAAAAATCTGCACAAACTTCATAAAATTAAATGAAACAAGGAATAGGCGTACGAAGTTTTAAAATTGTGCAGTTTGAAACGGAAGTCGTTGGTCTATTGCAAGACGATAAAACATAGTATTCATTTTTTAAAATTACAGATATCACCATAGTGTAGCAACAAAATAATAAGAGTAGGACAAATAAGAAACATGTCTGATGCAGATATAAATTTATAAACACAACTTAATTTTGAAAAATACAAACATTTAAAAGCAAGAACGAAAGATTATCGTTTCTGTAAATTATTTAGAATTGTATTTCCAAATAATCTTAACTTCCAGAAAAGGATATAGGAAATCAAAATTGTCTTTCAATTGTGATTACCATACGTTTTCCTTTAATCGTCTTACAACGTATTTTTCCATACGTTTTCCTTTTTAACAACTAATATTTTCGTTTCTTTTACACTGCAACACTGTAGTATGAATTTTCATTCAATCAGAAAATAAAAATCATTACACAGTTATTGTGTAATTTTTACACAATATATGTATTCGATCCTTCTTCTTCATTACAATAGGTCAGCCAGTGATACATACTATATATATGTATAATTCGTCAGTGTTGTGTACGATCGTTGAGTGCTACTTTTACAGCAAAATGTTGTTAATTTTGTTTTATTACAGTAAATTGGAGCAACATTGCCTACTGCCTTCAGCATATTAATATTATTTATTATAATAATATCGATCGGTGCCACTTTTTTACAATAACATTTGACCGTATTGCTTTTTAAAATATGATCGGTCAGTGTTGGCCATAAAATGATTCATAAATGTTATTGAAATAACATTTATCAGTGCTAATTTATACAATACAGAGCACATTTAAGGAGACAGGGGCCTGGGGGCTGAACAATATTTTGGGCCCCCAGTATTAGTGGCCCATCTAGGATTTCATTATGGGTGGCCGAATAAAAATACCCAGGAGAAAACATTCCTAAAATATGATGAAGAAGCCATAAAAAATGTTCCCCGCCATATTGAAGTGGGTATCCCATGATTCATGGACGAATCAGTGTTAGCAAAAAAATGTTAAAATGTATGGTTGAAAATTGGATACAAGTTCAGTTCTTCTTTAATTCCCCCTCCCCTCAGGGTTCATCTTGTTGAAGTTATATCGAAGTGGTGGACAAAATAATATTAAAATATCATGATTCAAACGAATTCGTATTGTATGAAAATTTCCCCCAATTACGGGTATGTACAAAAAAAACCCCATCTGTAATGCTTTAGCAAGATTTGAGGATAGACTGGGGGACTGCTAAAAAAAGCGAACTGCTAATAAAAGATGAAGCGAACTGATTGACTGAACTGATTGATAAAGATCTTTATTCCTACAACAACTACTGACTGCAACAACTGCAGCTAAAGACTGAAACAACTACTGCTAAAGACTGAAACAACTACTGCTAAAGCGAACTGATTGACTGAGGGACTGCTAAAAAAGCGAACTGTTATTACACTTTTTGCGGACTGCTAGAAAAAACCGGAAAGAAATAGAATTTTTTCACAAGGCAGGTTCTTATAGTTTTTGCTGTGCTATCTGCAAAAAAAAAAAAAAACAAACCCTGTAGAACTCTGTCAATTCTTAACGACTCTTGCATAACTTTGGGGCCCCTTGAAAATGCAGGGCGCAAGGCTGCAGCCCCCTAGCCCCCCATCTTAAATGGGCTCTGGTACAATATGATCGATGTCACGTAATACAGTAAAATCATTCAGTGCTTCTTTTCTGCGCACTAACATCAATTAATGTTACTAATCAGCATAGTGCAAGCGATGTCTCTTATTAACAGTACGATCAACGCTCACCATTACAATACGATAAATCAATGCTGTTTGTTCCAGTAAGACATCAGCGGTACTGCATGCTAGGGTTACTCATTACATTGTGATAGGTCAATGTTGTTTATTACACAGTGGTCAGTCAATGTTTCTCAAGCAAGTGTGCTTGATATTACCTTTTCTTCCCTCAAGAATAATTTGGGTTAATAAGATTTCTGCAGGGATCATTGTTATAAGAAATTAACTATATTTTCCAAATATCAAGACTTCTCCTGATTCCCGAGTTAATCAACATCTCTTCGCCAGCATTTTCTTATTTCACATACTGTTATAAATATTTCAGAATACTGTACAAATGAAAGCTGAATATTTATGCTATTTAATGATTCTTTCGCAGACAGAAACATTATTACAGTTTGCTGTTATGGCTTTCTAAAAATTGCATTTTGTCCACACCAGTGGAACAACGAAGTGCTTTGTAATTTTTGTGGTTCCAGTGTATCAGTGACTAACTTGTAACAGACGGCAACGGTCCTGAACATTATAATCACTAACACGAAATATTTTTGAAGACTTTTGATTTATGCTAACATAATACCCTCCCCCTTTTTTTTATAAAAGAAATTCTTTCAGACTATGCATTGCCAATTTTTCATCCACAAAATTTGACATCGTATTTTTATATTTAACTTTGTTTTTGTTTTCTTCAGCAAGATTATTACCTGTTTTCTCCCCTCGTTGGTTGCGGTATTCTTCCACAAGGATCCGCGTGAAACTCTTGATCATTGAGTTACACTTTTTTTATTAGATACTGTCATTATTCCCCTGTCTAATTTCACGAAAAGAGCATTTGTGAACAGCAAGATGGGTTGTAGCCGTTGTCACGTTAAACTGTTAACCAACAGAACGACAAAATGTCGTGGAAATACGTTTCAATAATATTGTTTTCTGAAGGAAATTTTTGAGTCTAATAAATCGTTGTATCCATCGTTCTCATAATTTCAAAACAATCGAGCTTATGAATATGTCAATCCAAACATTGTGCTCAACTCACGAATGGAGATTCGTCAGTCGTTTTGTATGAACATATTATCATTCGCATATTTGTCTATACACCACACCACTATCATTGCTAGTTTTTCGTTCACATCCGAATAGCCTTCTTTAGCGAGCTTTCTCTAAATGTAAATTGTGATTACATCACTGCGCGGTTCATGACAGACAGTTTTAAATTTTCGAATCTACATCGTCTTAAAGCTTTCCCCAGAAAGAAATCCGACTACACGTGTTTCGCATCACTAACACCAATACTGTAGGGCATTTAAAACTTACGTACCTGCACTGCTGTCCGGGGCAGGTGTAATAAAACTTACAGGAGATAAAATCAAATGCACAGGAGATAAATCAAGTTCAGTATAAGAACATCATTTATGAAAATACTATTAATACGTTGGTTACCCTCAAAAGCAGTGCCACTGATGTTTTATTTACGAAGACTTTTTCATTAGTAAATAAAACATATGAAGCATTGGTTCTAAGGTAACCAACGCATTAATGCAATTTTCATTTATACAGTTCAAACTCAGATTTCAAATCCAAAATTATAGAGTTACCACCAACCTTCCACGTGGGGCTGTTCAAGGCCATCTAGAAAAACCCACGGATCATGAATCAAAGATTCAAAATTCGGAGTCAAAGCTTCTGTAACTTTGATAGCCGTCTTCGATTACTGGTTACCTCAAAAGATTTAGTCGCCCGTATGCAATTCAACCGAATCTTGACAGACGAGAAAGACGTGACGTCGTAGGTCCAACCGTCTTGAAATTAAGAATGAACAGATGTTCAGATAGAAAAGCTGCAAAGTAAACGCAATGAAAAATTAGAGGTAGAATGTATGTATGCATTGCCTCTGGCTAAATGCTAAGTCTATTAAAATCTAAGTTTCTGAACTAAATTCATTATTTTCGTTTATTTTTAGCTTGGCGTTTTTTGTTTGCGATGTGCTATTATGTCAGGAGTGTCATTTATCTTTATTTTGCTGTATTGGAAAGGGATTAGTAAATCCTATAATTTGACTGTCATTGCTTTTGCCTTGGGTAACTTACGCTTCTAGTGCTGCCCATTGCAAAGCAAGTAGAATCCGGTTAGTGTCAGCTGAAAAGAAGAGATGAGTACCAGAAAGGAGCATTGGATTTGTCAGAATGCGCGGGAAAGCTTAAGAAGGAAGGGTCCCTTAAAGCCACAAACAGCTTAAAAGAGACTTACCCCTCCCCCAGGACCAATGTATCAGTCAACCAGTGGGCGAGAAGAGTGGAGCGCGAAAAGAAATCCACATAAGGGGCATCTAGAAAGAACAAGAGGAGTTCCCTCTTTATTGACGTCACGTGAAAACGAAGGCTTCCGATTGGTTTCCAACGCTGTCGGTTATGACGTGAACACAACACCGACGTATCAGGTCGTGTAACATGAGAGTGAGGTCACAAACGAAGGAAACTTACCTCTCTAATGTCATGGCCTTGTATTTTCTAGACGGCTTTGGGCTGTTCCGTCGTTAGCCATCGCTGCCATTTATCATCGGTAATAATTAAATCTTTCTTTTTTTTTCTTTTTCAAAAAATAAAAAAGTATAGCACAATTCAGAGAAATATTTTGATAAATAATCTTTTCTTGGGTATATGTCTTTCAACAATACCTTTTATTTTTTCTAATCTGTATGGAGGGGGAGGGGAAAACACAAAAGGAAACTTTGGGGGAACGTGATAATGCAAGAGTGATGCAATCCATGACGAAACAGCTGCACGTAAAAGGCGGTGTGTCTCAGAGGAAGTTCAGCCTATTTCAATTATTAATTTATGCTACGGTAGTATCATTACCGAAGTCATTTGCAGGGCTCAAGGTGAAGCTCAACAGCATCGTTTGCCGTGAAATCGCAATGGAGTTGCGATTCAGGTCACCGTCGCACAGCTCGAAGAAGAAAACTCAAACATTCTGTCAATTAGTTTTTTTTCTATCATGTTCTGACTAGCAATAAATGTGAGTTCTTTACAAAATTTTAGTAACTTGAAACTGGTCTTCCTTACTGCTCGTTATGAGTTGTTTATGGCAATACATAAATTTTCAACTATAATGACATGCGAGAAAATGGAAGACAAAGACGGTATGTTTCATTCCTAATTCTAACACACCATTCTGACGTAATAATAAAGCAATTATCATGAACTTTCATTTCTAACATATATCAAAAGTTCTTCAGTCTCACCATTTCAGCAGGAATTGTGGAAATGTCTACTGAAATTTTCATCTCACATTTCGGGATAACTGAGAGATTGTTTGAGAAATTATTCGGGAAATTATCCATATGTAATGAATTCCTCAAAAATATTTTAGAAATGGAGAGAAAGACGTGACCACTGTTTCTTATACACAGCAAAACGTAGTTGTTGCCATTCAAATTCAATACTCCTTTGAAATACAGTCTCATACGCATTATCGTATCTTCGATAAGTTTTGCTTCCCGACATTACTCAGCCAGTCAGAATTGTATATTTATATACCATTGATACAAGAGGATAACAATGAAATCCTCTTCTTCGTAGAATGAGTCTTCGGAAATTTTTTCCTTAAGGATTTTTTTTTTTTTTTTTTTTTTGTTCTGTGAAGACATTTTTGACTTTTTCAAACCTCTTCGCCTAAGAAAATAATTATTCTTGAAGTCTTTTTTCCAGAAAAACAAAATACATTTCAGTAGCAGTGAAATTATTATCCCCTTAACCCTTACTTCCCCCCCCCCAAAAAAAAAGTATATTTGAACCTGCTCTGCGAAAATTTTACTCTTCCAGTTCTCTTCTCCGGAGAAAATAACTCACTTTCAATCTTCTTCCTGTGATAAAATTGAGTTATGAATCCTACACCCTATAAAAAAATGTGTCTTACCGATTCTTCTGTTACTGAAAACTACGTCTTCCCACCTAGAAAGGTGCGTCTTTTCAACTTTTTTTTCTGAAGGAAACTGGGAATCTTGACACATCTCTCCAAAATAATTTTTCCTCTTTTTAATCCCTACCAGCAGAGAAAAAATTTTCAACTTTTATCCCGTAAAATTTATATTTTAAGACACTTTGACACCCCGAATAATACATATCTTGAAGCCATACTTTCTCACCTCCCCCAAAAAAAACTTCTTTTCCCATGGGAACCATATATTTTATACACCCTGCGTTCTCCAGGGAAAAAAAGTCTTTTCAAATCCCTTTCACTCTAAAACTAAATTTAGTTATCGTTTGAACCATCAGAAATCATCGTACTTTCAAAGAACATTCTCTTTGCTAGAAAACTCTATACTTGGAATACTCGTTTTCCTAGAAACAAATAGCTTTTTTAAATCCTCTTCGTCAGAGAAAATATTTTATTGGTTATAGAATATGTCTAAGAAATTTTAACTTTTTGCCACACAGGAAATTTTATTATTTCAAGTCCCTTTTCCCGAAATATTTTTATTACGAGGTACTCGAGCATTCATGCACTGAGATAATTATATCTTTCCACCCCTTATCCCTCAAAAAATTTATAATTTTTTACAGCGAATATTTTATGTTCTAAATCACCGTTTTTTCTAGAATATCACATCCCTGAACTCTTCTTCCTTCTAGTAAATTAAACATTTTAAGTGCGCATCCTAGAGATAATGATTGTCATTTTTCAAATTGTTCCCTTGCTTTTTCTCCGAAAAAATTATATCGTTTGACCCTGTTCTCCTGAAGAAATTATCAACTTCTGAACTATCTTTTTCTTCTTAAAAAAAAAAAAGATTGTGTTTGATACAAAAATTTCATGTTTCAAATCATCTTCATATTTTTCTTATGAGAAATGTATCTTTTGAGCCGTCTTTGTATTTCCCCATGAGAAACACATCTGTTGAACCTTGTCATATATTCTTATGGAGAATTTATTCCTTGCCTCTTTCTATTTTCCATGAGAAATATTTCTCGGCCAAATAACACTGAATCTCGAACATTTTCAAAATTTTTTCTCTGAGATCGTTTGTATCCTTTTCTGCTTTCTTTTGGGAATATGTCTTTTGGAGCTTTTCTTGTTTCACAGTGAGAAAAACACATATCCTGAACCATCTCCATTGGAAACGATTATGTCATTTTCATCCCCTTTCCCAAAGAAAATATTTTTTGATTACAGAAATGGACATTTATTCCGTTCTTGAAAAATTTTCTTTTGTCAAATGTTTAAATTTAGATTTTTCTCTTCCCACAATCATTTGAGGAAAGTTTCTCGGCCAAATCCCACTGAATATTCGTATCCGGAAAAAAGAACATATATGAAATACTAAGAAAATTGCATATAAAAATATTCCTCCGCAACGAAAATTTTATTTTTAAAATCGTCTTCATCGCAAATAGTTTATTTTCAAATTATATTTATAAGAATTAATTCCAACGTTTGTTCCCATACCTCCGAAATAATTTTATCAATACTTTTCTCATTATTTTTTCGAAAAAATCTTGACCTTGTGCTCCTTTTCTTCGGGAGAGAATTATATTTTTCTGAGAGCTCTTTCCCTGGAACACTGCAGTTTTTTTAACATTGAGAAAACATCCTATTTTGGGCATTAATTTTTCGAATCAAAACTGATGAATAAAATTGCCTATTTTGGACGCTCTTTCTTTGGGTAAGAATTCTGACGAGCCCTTTGTTGCGCTGACATCAAAGATCCATTTTCATACTCAAAGAACGTGATTACTTTTCAAGATGAATATTCAAACATGTGTTTAATATTTTTCTCCGTGAATATATTATGCACATATAATATGCTTAGCAGAAGTTTTGATCTAGATAATTGTTGGCAACAAAACAACAAATCACTCGTTTTAAAGAAAGCCATTCTTTTGAATAATAAATTTCCCCATGTGAACTGATATCAAGTGCGCATCCTTTTTTCTTTTTTTTTAAATTTTTCCCCATTTTTATTTGCAGTGAAAACCCTAAAATTCATGGAAGCACGAGGATGTGACGTGAAGATTTCGAAAAATTATTCACAAACTTTGGAAGACATTTGTGAAGGAATGTTTTGGCAAGCTCCGTAACACGGAGCATCACCTTGAAACGGGCTACGTAGTTTCAAGATGGGAATTTAGGTGATGGGAATATATTTTCATTTTCATTAGGTTCTTCATCATCATAAAACTATAAATCTCTTGAATTAATATTGCGACTCTGTTAAATGGACGATCTGTACTATCACTAAGTGGACGACTGCTTAATTTTATAGTGAAATCAGTTTACTTTTCACTATCACATAAATATGGACTAACAACAGTTTTCTAGGTCTCAGCTAATAAAGTGAAAAGACATCAGGAATCAAAATTAACGAACGACTATGGGAATTTGGACTGCGTACGACTCATGCTATATTTTAAATAAGTTTACTCAACACTAACATCATAGCGTTACGTAGAGTGATTGAAATAACTACGTACGGTATATTGAAGTAGCTGTAAGTTCTACACAAAAACACTAAACATAATTTGTTCGTTCGCAATCTGATAAGCATCATAGCTAACTAGGTAGTATACATGTATAATCGTAGTATACATGTATAGTATATCGGTGATGGTGTTCGCTTGCAGTGCTGTAGTGATGCCAAAATACAACACCAAATATTTCACATTCAAAATAAGTAGAAATCCAAGTCTCTCTCTTTACCGGAGTTATCGAGGAAGAAGAAGGCACAGACATAAAAGTAACGCAATGGCAACATTTGTTGTAGTGTTTATACACAGAGATCAGTTAACATGACCTGGACCTATATGGTCATAACCACTAATACTATGAATTAGAATACATGCTAAAATTTATTGTATTAGAAGTTTTATTAGTGTATTGATTCTGTTGCTCATTTTATTAGGGTGCCATGAAAAGTAATTGCGTTTTTGGCATTTTTGTGTCGCTAATTTACATAGTTTCGGAGGGTTGGGTTGTCGATGTTGTAGATCGCAATGAAACTCGTTGCGTGGGAAACCGGTTCGTGCATCAGCCGCGATAGCCCAATGGTTGGAGCAGTCGGCTGTCGTTCCGTTGGGGAAGCGTTGGATCCCAGCCTGAGTGTCCCGAACACTCGTCGTACTTTGGAGGAAACGTTAAGCCGATGGTCTCGGGGTTCTGGACCCATGTTAAATATAAAAAAATATGTTCGTCACCTCTCGAAGTTCACCTCCTCTTCTGATATCCTCTGGCACGATGTCAGTTCGCACTTCCCCGTCTGGTACTCGTACTCATGTCTCCTAGTCTCTACCCGCTTTCCTATCACAGTCCCTAGACCCGCCTTTTCTCACTACAGCTTTTATAACGCAGCGCAGAGCCTTGTTGTCACGGTAACTGCGTTCGAACCTTTCTTGGGTGGAAATCCTATCAGAAATAGTTGCCTAGTTGAAATGGTTCATGCATGGTACACGTGTTTCCAACCGTGCATTGAACGTTGATCGCATTGCACAAAACGGCCATGAAATTTGAAAAACTGGTTGTGTTCCGCCATTACTAGAAGAAAGTGGTTCTGAATTGACTAGATACACACAAAGTTAAACAGGTTTAAGACGCCGTTTGAAAATCTTATTTTACATTTAAATCAAGTAAACCAACTAGAAAATCGCATTCCTCTTTCTTTATTTTCTCTAACGATTTTCTTTAAAAAGTAGATTGATGAAGGGAAAAAACTCTGAGTCGCAAGGTGTGAAAGAATCTCAGCAGAAGTTACAATTCTAACAATCATGTGCTCTGAGGGTAAATCAACGAAGAATCACATTCTCTATATCTTGCGTGGCCCACAGAAAGAGAATGGGAGTTTTTTTTTTTTTTTTTGATTGGAGGTTTAACGACCACCGTGAGCAACTCAATGGGCTATAAGCAGTCGCCCGTCCCTAATTTAGGGTCACTGGTTCCAGGGAAGGGAGAGAGCCAGTGCCGTAAGACAAACACAACATCCATGCCACACCGGGATTCGAACCCGGACCCCTTCGGACGAATGATCAGAGGCCAACGCCTTAGACCACTGCGCCACCGGGGCGGCGAGAATGGGAGTATCAGTAAGATTATTATAGTTTACGATTTCATCCAACACCGTTTGTGGAAAGACGGTGTGAGTCTCATATTTTTATTTCGAAAAAGAACTCATGGTATTCGACAGAGTTTTCTAAATCCTTTAATATTAAAGGCAATTGGAATAGTCGTCATATAAAAATACGTGTGCGGGAACTGTTACAAGCAGGCGCCTAAATTCTTAGGGCACGTCGTGAGATCCTTGTAACATGCACACGTTAATAAAGAATGTGTTATGTTAAAATACTTTATATATTTATAGTGTTTGAACTGGGAAAACGTTTGATCTGAAACACGCGAACTGGCGAGATTCCATTCAAACGGAAGAGCTGGATGTCTTGTAGAATTGCTATTTATTAAATCTATTAGATTATCCGTCTAGAGAAACCGTGAAGTAGGGCTCCTAAGCGAAATCGTAAGCGAAATATCGCGAATGGCCATCCATGGTGGTGGTGATTAGGGAAGATCAGATGCCCCAGCGGGATGCAAAACTTAGGTGTTTCAGCCTTATACTATTAACCCTTTAACCTATTTATATGGACCACACCCTTTACCCGGGTCTTTACGATAAGCCAATATGACGGAAGTAGACCGAAACAAGCAGCACCTTGTAATTTGTTCTGCAATTCATGAACGATGGCTTTCGTACAATATATTACGGACTTCCACTGCTAATTTTTTTATTAATACCTTTTTTTGCCCATTTATCATGTTTTCAGGGATAACAGAAGTGTTCTATTCTGAGGGGGAAAAGGAATTCAAGGTTAAGGGCAGTTTGAAAGAAATAAAAGGCTCTGGCAATGTCGATGATACTTTCAGTTAATTCAATGCTAAATATTTCAACTGCTTGACTGCTCTCTTTCATGTTATTTTTATGGAAAGGAACATTCATAGTCAGTGTAGCGTATAAAAAAAGAATTATTAGAAGGAGTGCACTGAATCGTATCTAATGCACCGAAATTTGGAGTCAGTTATTTATTAATCTTCAAGAATGCAAGAAGACAAACTATTGAGGCCAATATTTTTTAGGATATAAAATTTTCCTCCTGATTTGGAAAAAAATTGTACAAATGATGTTCCACCTATGCTTTTTACCTGTATTGAATAACTACATTGTTACTTCCTAAATTTAAGCAATTATTTTCTGGGATTGGAGGTTTAACGTCTGCCATGCGCAACTCAATGGGATATAAACAGTCGCCCATTCCTTATTTAAGTTTCAGGAAAGAGCCAGTGCTGGTAGACAAACATAACATCCATGCCTCACCGGGATTCGAACCCGGACCCATCTCGGACGAATGGTCAGAAGCCAAAGCTTAGACCACTGTGCCACGGGAGCGCGATTTATCAATTTTCAGAACAGAATGTATGAGACAGAAACAGAGGCGTAACTACAGCGGGGAAGGCGGCAAGAGAGGGCACAAAACTAACTGCATACAATCTGATTGAAATCGGAATTGAAACTTTTGCACCAGTTTATGGTACAGTTTCTTCGCTCCGTGCTTTCCCATTTGCCCATTTTTTTTATTGGAGGTTTAACGACCACCGTGAGCAACTCAATGGGCTATAAGCAGTCTCCCGTTCCTAATTTAGGGTCACTGGTTCCAGGAAAGGAAGAGAGTCAGTGCCGTAAGACTAACACAACATCCATACCACACCGGGATTCATCAAAAGATGCAGGGTTATTAGTTGTACGCGTTCAGAAATGAAGGCGCGCTTTTGTACAAACATCGCAAGATAAGGATATCATTCACGTTGCTGAAGATTTTCTGGGGGCTGTTCTATCCTTACTGCTGCTGCGAATCACGATTAGCTGCACTTGATCCGTTTGGTGTGGTACAGAAGATCCGAACTAGCTGGAAAAGCTGCACAAACAGTCGAAGTTTGATTGTTTTTGTTGGGTTTTTTTCCTTAGGAGTTTAAAGACCACGGTGAGCAACTCACTGAATGGTCTGTAAAAAAAGCACCTGTCTCTAATTTAAGGCCACTTGCTCCACTGATGGGAGAGAGCCAGTGCCGGAGGACAAACACACCATCCCTGCCTCATCCGGGATTCCAGCCTGAACCCACTTTAGACGCATGGTTAGACGTAAATATTCCTAATTTAAGGCACCAGGATCCCTAAATTAAGGACAGAAGACTGCTTATGGCCCTTAGAGTTGCTCACGGTGGTCGCTAAACCGCGAAACAAAAACGAAAAAAAAAAAAAAAAAAAAAGACAGATGGGGACACAATGCTTTGTGGTTTGCCCCGGGCGTAGAAAGACCTATTACGCCTCTGGACAGAAAACTGATTTCCTGCATTTAAGTTACTACGTTGTTGAAATGGGATAAATAATTGATGAAAAGTTCGTGTTTTATGCAGATACTTTCCTGTTCAACTTTCCTGAAGCACAATTATTACCTGAAATAGTTATTTTAACCCTTGAAGCGGCCGTTGTTCCTGAACCAAATGGTTCTAAAAAATTTCTACGCTTCCCAAGAAGAAATGCTCCCATAGCTGCATTTCTACCTCTCATCTAGCTCCGTACCGACCAAAAACCTGACATCAATGATAACCGTTAGTTTCTAGTCATTTATTCTCCGCTCTGTGACTCAAGAAACGACGGGAAAGGGCGAGTTCCCTATTATGGCACTGGGTTGAAACAAGTGCATCAAACATCCCTCAGCTTTTTTTGGTTTGTCAACGTTATTTTCTCAGTTAATCAGCCTTTCTCGATGCATTTGGCCCCAAAACAGTGAACCTGCGTATCGGTTTCGGATGCGCAAGTTCTCTCGTTTCCTCCGCGTGCGGCCCTCTTCTTAGACAGCGAATACGTTTGTCACTGCTGATTTCAGTCCATTATGGTAACCCCGAGTTGATTCGGTCCAGCCGGTTGGAGGGTTGAGAGCTACTCCTCGTTCCAGTTTAATTTTCCGTAGACATAATATAAAGATACTCCTTATAAAGCGGTCAGTTTGTGAAAACACAAATTTGCCATGATGGAGCCGATTGCTCTACCAATTAAGCGCCACCGACGGAATTCCTCGCTGCAACTCTTCCGTCTTGATATGCGTTTCACCTCTGTAATATTTCGTAGGTTTACAAATTGAAAGTAAGAACTCGGATCATTTTGTTTCGTTTCAGGTTTTAATGACCACACTGAGCAACTGTAAGGGCCATTAACAGTCGCCTGCTTCTAATTTTGGTCATTGGTTCTGGAAAGGGGCGAGAGAGCCAGTGCCGAATGACAGGTACACCGCCCAGTCTCATCCGGTATTCGGGCACAAGCCGACTCCGACGAACAGTCAGAGGTTAGTGCTTAGTCCACTGCACCACAAGGGTGGCTTATTTTGATAGAGTATCAAAATAAGAACGTGTCGTAAGTACATATATTATGTGTGTTTTCTTAGGAATCATTACAATGTTCTGTACACCATGTCAGCAATGGAATATGTGTTTCCCTCTGCTTCAGCGATTAAAAATAGCCTCAATGTATTACTTCTGCAATGAAAAACATGCCTTGCTGTTTCAGCGGTTCAATAATTTTCTCTGGATATAGAAACATCATTAATATGCACTGTACACTGATTCAGGAACAGGCATTATGCACCGTACATTGGTTTAGTGATTGTTGATATATGAAATGCATTTCTTCAGTGTTAAAAAATATTCCCTGTTTGCTGTTTCAGGAACGGAAGTGGTGCATTACACGTTTGCAGGTAAACAATAAGTTTGAGGTGTACGTTGCTTCAGGGATAGAAATAAAATAACTGCTGTGCACTTTATCGTGTTGGCATAGATGAAATTTCCTCTTTCCTCCGGTACACATGTTGTAGACATGTTCGAACCCCAGAGCAATGTGTCGTCCAGCAACGTCATGTAGTATATGTATGTCACACGGTCGGTATACATCTGGCGAACGCGTTGTCTGTCTCATTTCATGCTAAGGTTCAACTGCGTGTGCACAGGCTTCGGTTAAAGTCGTCCATGGAGATGGGCCAGTCACGCGCAGTTGTTCTGTGCACGAGTTCAAACTCGAACATCCCGTGGATATGGTAATCCGAAACATTAATGCGACATTTGGGCACGGTACTGCGAATGAACGTATCTTATGCCGATAGTTCGTAAAATTCCAAGCAGGAGACACGTCCCTTGAGGTCGTCCACCAGATGAAGAGTTGAAGAAAATCCTGGGAGTTGACCAACGGCAAAGTGTCCGTGACATCTCAGCGAAGGTCCGCGTGCAATCATTCGGCAGCTGTCCGGAGCATGGCGGAAGGTGAAAAAGCTGGATTTCTGGGTAACACACAAATTGACAGCAGCTAATATGACACGTCGTTTGGAGATATGTATTTCCCTCCTTGGCAGGCACAGATGGGAGGAGCTCCTACCTAGGACTGTAACATTCGTTGAAAAATTGGTCCTCTACAATAATTCTAAGCGAATAACACAGCAGTTAGATACCATGGAGTTATATATTATGCACGGCCTAAAGCCACCCCTTTACCCATGGAAATGCTGATTTCCATACGGTGGTCTACTGTTGGCATGATACAGCATTCATTTCTCCGACAAGGTGTGAGACCATCAATTCGGACTGCTATTGTGCGGAAATGCAGCAGATATGCAAAAAGCTCTGTACTAAGCAGCCAGTTTTGGTCAACAGGTATGAGGTCCTTCTATTACACGACAACGTGCGCCACATGCCTTCCAAAGGACCGTCCAACAAATCCACCAGCTGGATTACAAAACTCGTAAGCACCCTGAATATTCCCCAGACCTTGCTTTCACAGATTACCACCTCTTCTGGCATCTGGACCATTTTGGCGGAGAAGACTTTTTGAAACTACAAAGCTGTGCGCCAGCCACCTTCTATTCTTCGCCAACCCCGGAGTTTTATCGCCACACGATCCATAACCTCGTAATCCGTTGGTAGAAGGATGTAAATGCAAAGGGAAACTATTTTTATTAGGCAGGTAGATGCCTTTCTATTTCTATGAGGACTTGCAGGTGGCACTCTCATTTCGGACTATTTTATCTGCACCAACCTAATATGATGATGATGTTGATGATGTTATCCATTCAGTCGAGTCCGATTCTTGGCGATTTTATGGGCTGCGGCCCTCCATGACTCCCGATCTTGAACTCCCTCCCTCATCTGTTCCATGTCCAGTCCAGCATTCATTTTAATTGTGTCCAGTCCAGCATTCATTTTAATTGTGTCCAGTCCAGCATTCATTTTTATTGTGTCCAGCCAACATGTTAACATGTTCTTCGTCGTCCTCGTCTTTTTGTTTTCTCCATCTTTCCAAGCATCATATCTTTCTCTAATGAATCCGATCGCATCGCATCAAATGACCAAAGTAAATGAGCTGTAGTCTGATAATATTTTGTATGATTTTCATAAAGCAACCATTTATACAGCTGTAATTCTGCTGAAGCTTATTATTCAGAAAAAATAATAAGCTCCAGCAGAAAGCAAAATACCTAATTCACCCACATTTAGCACACAAATCACTTTTAAGCACTGAGAAATTAGAGTTGTACTTTATACGTGGGTTGTCTTCGTACAATTCTAGCTCCGTATTCTAGCTCTTTCCATTCGGAAGGTCGTTGGTTGAAATCAAATCGGGGACGAGAATAGAGAGGGCTCGTAGCCGGGAAAGTAGTGGCTGGAATGGAAGCTTTTGCTAAATTTCAGTAAAAATAGGGAAAAACTTGAAACGGATTTTTATGAAATAAACGGAATTACTGACTACAGAAAAATTCTGACAAAATGCTGAAGTTAGACGAAACGAAAATTTTTAAAACGGAAATTTCGTCAAAAGACACCTACCGGTAACATTGCTGCACGTTATTTTCAGAATTTTCCAGTGAATTCACATCATTTATTTTTTACAGTGCAGTATACGACAATTGACAGCTGAGATGGGATGTTCCCAATCCGGCATCGTTCGTCACCTTCACCAGTTTGGTTTCTCTTCCAGGTGCCATCGAATGGTTCCCCATGAATTGTCACCCCAGCAGACGGAACAACGGGTCGTTTTCTGCCGCAGATTGCTGTCAAATCTACAGCACGATACGTTTAGGCGCCGTATCGTCAAACATGATGAAAAGTGGGTATTTCTATGTTACTCTACCCAAGCAGGTTAGAATAGATAGAGTAAGGGCCAGCTGTTTCCCTCGTGTAATCAAAATGAAGCCACCGAAACGTCATGATTATGACGTCACAGCCAATCACAGCATTTGCCGCCATGTTGGTGAGACAACTGAGAATTAAACATAACATTGAAAAAGGTAGAAGCAACGGCGTCACACTGGGCGTGGCCATGAGCTCCGCGTCGTCTGCTCAAAGTGCTTCAAATTTGTGATGTCATCCTTACTCCATCTATATTCTAACCTCCTTGACTCTACCACTAGGAACTAGTAGCTGTGGCTACGCCAGGAAGCACAGCCACCAGTACAAAGAGTTCGAGAGGAACGTCATGCTGTGCATTTAGTAGAATTGTGATGGCCCTGTGCACAGATAATTCGTGCTAGATGGTCAGACTGTGAAAGGGAACATATATGCCGAACAATTTTGCAGCGGGTCCACAATAATCTGCTCCAACGCTACCTAGCGCTCATCAATAGGAAACTGGCGCTTCTGCAAGTGGATAATACCCCAAGCCACACCTACCTCATCCTCCATACAGAACAGACCTTGTCCCATGTGACTACCATCTATTTCGCTCTATGGCACATTTCCTACAAAGACGGCACTTCGCTTTAATATTGGATGTGGAATCTGCCATCAGAGAATTTCTGTCCTCGAAACCTGCCGAGTTGTACCGCAGTGGGATTGTGGCTCTGGAAGAACGTCCCCAAAGGACTATTGAAGATAAGTAACTGTGCTTTGTAGAATGAGGTGAGTACGTGTGACTTTCCTCCATTAAACGTTTTAACTTCAAACTGGGAGACAATTTGACTCACTCTGGTACTAAGGTTTTGATTTAAAAACGCTTGTTGCATCTACAGGTAAGTATTTGATTACTGTTCGCGACATAGTACATCATGCAACAAGACAGAAAAGTCAGTCATAGTTTAATCTGCTCCCCCCCCCCCCATAAGTCATTGTTATCTGTTATAGTATCTTGAATCGTTTAGAGAATTCGAAATGAGATTTCAAGAATTGTTGTCCTTCAACAAGTCGATCGATAAGTACCGTAATTCCTTCATTGAAATCCATTTTGCTTAGAGAATATTTATCAGTTGAGAAATCTTTACTCGGAAGAGAAACGCCGTGAGATTTTTCTTAAAATATTGATAAAAACATTCAATATCTGATATTGTCGTTGTTCTTTAAATGATCATAAGGCTTTTCATTCCCAAAGCAACTGCAGCACACGAAACGTTGAAAACTGAATATCTAAATTTCTTTAATTAGTTTTGTGGGTTCTAGCATTTGCACGACATCTCCTCTGTAGCGAAGTATGTACGTTGATTCCAGGCACTATTTCTTTTTATTTTAATAAGTGATTACGAAAGCCAAGGTCATGGGTTTTGGGCGAAGTAATTCTAACAAAAGGTGCATAATTAATCTCGGCGCAGAAAAAATAAGTTCATGTATTTCGGAAGTCTGAGAAAGTAAATTAATCCGCTAGTGGAATTAATTTTGAAAAGTTAGTGATGCTTTTTCGACAGGTTAGTGTTAGACTTCTCAAACTGCTTTGAACTATAAATAACGTATATTAAATTACTATAATTCTTATTTACTTGTATATAAGCATACTGTCTTAGTAGATTATCTTATCATATTGATTATGTTTCATACTGTTTTATAATTTCACGCACTTCTGCTGTATAAAAATATTTTATAAAATGGACATCTATGGCAAACTATTTTTTCTTAATATAGAGATTTTTATACAAAGTGTGGTAATTTCTTTACTGGGTTTGAGACTAATGATGTACCAGACATGAAAACTCTAAAGGAGAAAATATTTCTAGTTCATGTAAATAAATAAATTAGGCCTATGTTATATATCACGGTTTAGTAGTAAATAAATAAATTACGTTATATATCGAGGTTTAATAAGCGCTGGGCTACTTTAAATTATCATTTATATAAACATATTAAGTAACCAAAAGCAGAAAAATATCACTTATTCATATTTAAATGACACAGTGTTATGGATTAATGATGGGTTTTTGAGGGAAATGCGTATCTATCTAGAATGGTTTTAATCATCTACATACCAAAGGCGAATGCTGATCCTAGTCGTAAAACTTTGTCAATATTTTTTTCTCGACAAGTGCAGTATTTTTTGAAATCTCAGATAATGGTAAAAAAATATGAATCTTCAACTTGCATTTACTAATTTTATTTTACAGGTGAAAACATTGCATTTGCTGCTAAGTCATTCTAAAATGGAATCTAGCTTGAGTACTTAACCAGGGAAGAAACGAAATGTTAAAATCATCAGCGATGTTCTTGTTCTTTCAGTGATCATATTCAAGGCAGCTGTTGCGTGTGAATTTAAACCGGCATGTCATGAAATTACGACCGTTGAAGATATTCAACAATTCTTATTCTTTTGCTGTAGTGAACCCACAGATAAAAGAGATCCCTGTTGAATAGAATAGTACCATCTACCAGGGAAAAGTTTGTAAAAACAAAAGTTAAAGATTCATATTTCTATTGCATATTCATCATATCCATGAGAATACGAATATGTAACACAAAAATGTTGGCAAGATTTCCTCAATTCTTTCTTCACAATTTTCGAGATTAGTTAGTAGATAAAGCACTTCCTATAGATGTTGCCGGCTGAACACTGAATTTTTATGCCTCATTTTTAATTTAAGATTAATTGTTTCTCTAGTTTATAATTTTACATTTTATTTTTCATTTTACGATTGCTACTTTTCTAGTTAGAATAAGTTATTTTTTGCAATTTATTCTTTATGTTAATCTAGTTTTAAAGTTATTTCATTTCCTTTTTCTACAGTTTTATCTTACAATCACTATTTTTGGAGTTTATATATACGTATATATATAGTATATAGCATTAATTATTTTACACTTTTTTATTTTGTCTTGTTACATTTTTTTTATTTCACAGCCTTGCACTTTGTGTTTTATATGTATTTTATTTCTAGGTATTATCGATCTATTAATATATTGGTATTATTGTTTTAAAGTTTAAAGTTGCTGCTTCTTCCTAGGTTGAAATTTTTGCATTTTACTAAACATATCTTCGAGTGCGAGAATGATCGGAAAATTTTAATGCCTTCCTCTTCCTCGTTTCATATCAAACTTATGTAATCGATATGTAACAGTCTCGGTTGATATATCGATTATGTAACAGTAGGTGGATTTCTGCCACAGAACTGAGTATTAATGCGTCGTGATTTATTTCCCAGAAGCCTCTACATGGTTGTATTAACAAAGCAACACGAAAGCACTGCAGCATCTGCTTATTATTATTATTGATGAAGAGTCACATATGCTATGGAAAGGTCTTTATTAAGTCAATCCGCTTCTCGGCATCTGACCTAGCAGATGTATTAGAATGCAGGTAATGATAACTAAGCGATGTTTTCGTAACGAGCAGGAATTTCACATATTAGAACCGTAACCTATCCTGAGATAAAATCTATGCTACTTGATCTGATATATTATTTACTACAGGTGTGAAAACGCAGGCAGACTTAAAGTAACTGATGAAAACTTCAAGTATTTTTACTATGAGCTAAGTTTAGGGCCAAAAGTCTGAAACAATTATTTTTCAACGATCTGTCATGCAGGTGATTCATCAACCATTTTGAAAAGAAGTATGTAACTCCAGTCATGTCGTCAATATCAAAACGAGGGCATTTTTAAAATACGCTTCGTTTCTGAATGTAAATGATTCATATTTTAATAAATAATCATTTATTGAAAGGTTTTTAGCACCTTTTTTGTAAAAAATATATAGAAGAGCTAATAAGGGAGAACACTCTGCATTTTGAATTGGAAGCAGTTTAAAATTATTTTTATCATTTTTAATGCAACGTGGTATTTTAAATCAGAAGCTGATGATCTTTTTAAGAAAATAAGGCATTTTGGTGTGCAGAAGAAATTTCATAAAACCTCTCTCTTCTTTTTTTTTTTTTTTTCTTTCAAAAATGGGAGAGATCTAGAAAAAAAACTATTTGTAAATCAAATCTTACGCAAACATCGTCATAACAAACGTTCTGATTGGTGCATTACTAATGGGAAAGACTTTATTAAATACATTCTTCACACATTATTTTCCAGAATGGAAAATAAGTCTAACAGTTTTCACGGCGCTTTAATTAAAAAATGAACTTATCATTTTTTTCTTATCACTTATCAGATTACTAACGTAGTCCTGAATCAAAAATAACAGATATTTGCAATATAACTGACGTAAAATTATAGATACAAATTAAGTGGCATTGCAGCGATTAAATAATATGCGCCAAGTAAACCATATACAACTATTTCCCATTAAATAAGACTTATCAGATCTCGTTGCTATTGTATTCATCACAGGGGTTAATGAAATTTTATCAACTCACATCCCTGCTTTATAAAGATAAAAATGTCTGGTCATGTTTCGGTATTTTACCTGCTGCTTCTCATTAGCCAATCAGAACACAGACACGTGATGCCTTGTTTAGCTATAACGAGGAGAAAGAGTGAGGTGTTACCGAGATTTCAAAATAAGCCCATAGACCAATTAGCTTACGATGCGATGAGCAGTGGGTTACTGCATTAAAGCAGAAAGAAAAAATAGAAATTCTAAACTTTCTAGAAAGTATGGCATGTTTTAAACGCTTCCAATCCAAAATTCAGGACTTAACTCTACGTAGCTTTTCAGCGTAATTTGTTTTGCATTTTGCTAAGATACAATATTTGACAATTTTAGTTGCAGTGCGTTTTGCGATTAATCAGCATGATTTATGGACATCATCAGTTTAGAGGAAATATTAGGGTAAATAACAAAGGTTTTTTTTTTTTTAAACTGAACGCATCGCACATGAAAGAAGATAAGTTAAATAAAATTGTTTTTACCTAACTGAAGATTTTCATTGATTAGAAAACATTTTTTCATCCAATTATGACTTAAGTTTCTGAAAAATATCTCTTTGTTTCGAGAACTTACTGTACGTTACCCAAGGTAATCACAGAGTTCTACTGAATCACATGAAGTGGTGGTATTTTTCCTTAAAAACTTTCAATGGAGACCTGTTCATCAGAGGGATGTGAAATGATCCAAATATCGACAAGCTTTTTTCTAGAACTCTTTTCTGAATGATGTCGTTGATCGGACGTAGTTTTGGCCGACGTGTCCTTTCTTTCTTCGTTTGTAGTTTTTCCCAAGTTGGCAACTTCGGCCAGTTCCAGTTCTTCTTTCTCTGGGATGGGGAATAGGGCGGACGAAATATGTCCGCCATGACGCCGATGGCGTTTCCTTCTGCCCCTTCTGTGACGGGTAGTCACGTGACCGGAAGTGTAAGTAGTCGAAGAGCGTTTGACGTCATCTGTTACAAGGGAAACTTCTTCCATTCGACTGTAGGCGAAGTTCGGCTTGGGCTTATGCTTGTGAAGAAGACAAGGTGCTTTACATGACTGATGCATGATGGATCCCACACTGAAGCCTCTGTGTTCGCTTTTCTCAACCTGCTGTGACTTGCGCTGAGTAGGGTAATGACCGGAAGCAAGTGGCTGCCAGGCTGGTCTCGGTAAAGAAGGGTTTCGGCCGTAGTTCTTCAGACGAAGGACTTGAGCTCGACACACTACGCATCGTAAAGGAAGTCTTCTTTGGGAAACGGCTGCATGGACTGTCTTCATGAAACATTTCTGACAGACGACCCGGTGACCGCAGGGGAATGTTTGCATCGTTGCCTTCGAGCTGATGCAGACCACACACTGGAAGTATACAAGAAAGAACAGAACTTTTTTTTAAAAGTGATTTGTTAAAACGTAACATTTTTCATTAAAATAAAATCTACAGCAGCAGCAGCAGATCTGGGGAGGGGAAGGGGGCGACCCCCACCTCCCTAAGCAGATTTTTATTTTTTAAATATCCAATATCTAAATAATTAATGCATTTATTTTTTGTAAAATTATAGTAATAAATACACAGGTTTTCGTAAAGCATAGCTGCCAACTAAATTTAATGAAAAACCAGAAGATTGCCCAATAATAATATAATCAGGAAGATTTTTCTTACGTTTGTTTGTTATACAATACAAAATGTCCACACAGAGCTAAAACTGTATATCTTGTTCTGCAATAGTTACCCACGAATTTGTATATGCACTTCAATAAAACAAGGGAAATATTAATAAAGAAGTCCATTATGTATAATTTACTAGATTTTGAAACACTTCATCCATACATGTCAGCAAGAAAATTCTATCCTGTTGGATACCTACGCAGAATTTCACTTTCTTGCTGCTCTTTTGTCTCACCCCCCCCCCCTCCCTTCATGCTTGCCAGGATATCGGAAAATTTTTGTTTTTTGATTCTTTAAGAAATACCTAGCCACTTTCAATGTCCACATTTTTTTTCTTTTCAAAACTATACTGGTTTCCTCTGCTTTACTTAACATTATAAGGGACGCAGAGCTGCTAAGTTGAGAAATACTAAATGGAGCTAACATTTTTCCTTTTTCTAGTTTCCCCTCAAACACTAATAGGAATCCTTCAGTAAATGTAATAAGTACCGACACAGACTGGGAGTAGTAGCTCACGGTGGTCTTTAGAACCCATTAACAAGTGTTAGGATCTTTAAAACATGAAAATAAACTTTACACAGATGTTTAATAACGTTATTTCACTGAGAATTTCGATTTCCATAGCATACTCGATGTTTTCCGTCGTCCGCAGCGAACCGACGATTTCCATAGCATACTCGACCTTTGCCGTCGTCCGTAGTGGACCGACGATTAGCATAGCATACTCGATGTTTTCCGTCGTCTGTAGAGGACCGACGATTTCCATAGTAACTACGTAAAATCCGCAGTACTTGTAGTTTTCTCCCTACCTCATGATCTTATTCAGCATCAAGCGGAACGTTGCCCACGGAGAATTTACTGTGACGAAGTCCCGACGATGACGACAGGGCACCGGGGTTCTGGCGTACAATGGCGCAAAATCTGTCTTTTGTAGCAAGATAGCGCAAGATTTTTCTTTTGGCGCAGAATTCCCATCTCTGTTATAAATTTTATTTATTGGGATATTTTTAGCAAAAAATAGAGTCAATTTTAAAATCCGGAAGAAAAGTTCTTCCGACCGGAAAACCGGAAGACTATGTAAAAAATCGGAAAACTTCCGCAAAATTCTGAAGATTTGGCAGGTATGGTAAAGGTTTTCATCGCAACTAAAATTTGCTGTAAATTTGGGGATAAAATGCTCTGCTCTAGCTTCAGCAGGAAAAAAACCAACAAAAAACCAGAGGGAAGATGAGAGCGGAAGTCAAAAGAGATTTTCACTGGTCACGGAAAGCAATGGGTGAGCTTCATTCCGTTTTTTAGTATTGTCTGGCACATAGCCCACTTGACAAGACAGGGGGTCACCAGTTTTAGTGGCACACCCAGGATTTCACTGTGGGTGGCCGAATAAAAATAGCCAGGAGAAAACATTCCCAAAATATGATGAGAACGCCAGTAAATAGGCCCGCCATATTGAAGTGTGTATCCCATGATCCATGGACGAATCAGTGTTAGCAAGAAATTTTTAAAATGCATGGTTATAAACTGGACACCAGCTCAGTTCTGCTTTAACCCTCCACCCCGGGGTTCAGCTTATTGAAATTATATCGAAGCAGTGGACAAAACCTAAATATCATGATATCATATAACCTAAATATAATATGAAATAAATATCATGATAACCTAAATATAATATGACCTAAATATCATGATAACCTAAATATCATATGACCTAAATATATATGACCTAAATACATGTATCATGATATCATATGACCTAAATGTGACCTAAATATCATGATATCACATGACCTAAATGTGACCTAAATATCTTGAATATCATATAATATCATATGACCTAAATATCATGATTCAAACGAATTCTTAATGCATGAAAATTTCCCCAATTATGTGTTAAAAAAACAACAACATCTGTAACGCTTTCGAAAGATTTGTGGATGGTCTGGGGACGATTATATTTTTGCGGACTCCTGGTAAAATGAAGGAAAGAATTAGAAAAAAATTCACAAGGCAGTTTCTTATAATTTTCGCTGTGCTATCTGCAAAAAAAAAAAAAAAAAAAAACACTTTAGAACTCTGCCAATTCTTCAAGCATTCTGCATAATTCTGGGGCCCCTTGAAAATCGGGGCCCGGGACTACAGCACCCCTAGCCCCCCTCTTAAATGGGCTCTGGTCTGACATCGTTTGTAATTGGGGGCAGGGAAAAGGTCACCGTGTGGGGTAGACTTTGAAGTGTGTGGGAAATAGTGTGAGCGACAGAGCGAAGTGCGTAGCTCGGTCGGGTCATAAACAAAAACTAGTAACAAATTTCAAAGCAGGAAATTTTTTAATTAAATTAACCCATCTGAATAGAAAGGGTCCAACTTTATTTTGAAAGATTTTATCCAAACGTGAGATTTAAGAAGATTTTAGTTTGTTTCCTCAAAAAACGGGCAATTGAATACCGTGAAAATAGTGATGATATTTTTGTTCTCGTCCGCAATTTGTCATTTAAAAATGTCGAACAATTGTTTTAACGGGAACTTTTGAAAAAACTCTTGCGATGCCAGGAAAGGGTCGGGCTGCAAGTTTATAGTGTATGCGTGTGGCACCCTCCACAACGTCTGTCTCTTTTTTTTAGACCGGTGCACCCCCCTCCCCTCCCCAAAATGAGCTTCTAGATCTGCTACTAATCTACAGTGAGTTTCCCATTCACACGAGCGACGACACTCCAGAAGTCTTAAACTGAAGAGATAAGCGGTGAAGTTTTTCTCAGGATCACGATGAGATTTTCTTTAGATTTCATAAACTGGCGTTCAAAGTCGAAAAGACATTTGTGGGGAAATAAAGTGATTTCACTAAATGAAATGTCATGACAAGTCCATTTCAGCATTTAAATTTACATATTGCAGAGTATATACATAGTTGTCCAACATCCAAATTAAATGACCTATAAAAATCCATCCGGGGAGAGAAACTATCAGTTCTCGTCGAAAGCGTGAGTAAGAAGATTGCCTTTGGACGAAAATTCATGACTTACATGAAGGGCGTTCTATAAAGATTCGCATTCATCTGCGCACAAACTCGGTAGGTTCAGTAATCCTTTTCTACATAGTCAACATTCAAAGAAACACACTTTTCCCGGCGATAGATTGTCTCAGATTACGCTTTAAACCTCAACTCTGTCACGGAAATGCTTGCCCCATGAATATTACTTCAAGGATGGAAAGAAGAAGAAGTCAGAAGATGCAAGATCAGGCGATTAGGGCGGACGTGGCAAAATATCGAAGCCGCATTCGCTGCCTTTTGTTGTGGGAGGCATGAACTGGTGCGTTGTGCTGGAGCAGTAAGACGCCTTTCGTTAGCATTCCTCGTCGGTGCTTTTCCCTTCCATTGTTTGGGGCTTTCCTTTTCTTGCTCGAAATGATGAACAAAACTTTTGTCCATCATTACTAATCGAGAAAAGGCTGCCTGATTAACACTTAATATGCTGTAGACGTAGATGCACTCCATCACCTTGTGGTCTGGAACCTATTGTGACGTGCCTGCCTCGAAGGACGCACACGACATAAAGGCAGATAGCAGCGAGAACAAACGTCTGCGTATCTCAGTTGGTAGAGCGACTTGTCCCGGAATAAGTGGGCTCGGGTTCGATCTCCGACGTGGACCAAAAATGACGGAAAAATTTACTTCGTTATACGATGATAAATCGCACGCGTGGCGCCGTAAATCGCTCTAAAGGAGGTCCAACACGGTATTGAACAAAATTTTCTGATTTTGAGTGGCCTGCAGGAGAGGATTGAGTCGACGAAACCATGCCGAGAATTTTAGTCTTGTGGTCCATTACAGAAACACAAGTACCCACAGGGAAACACCTCGTAAAATCCCCAATGAAAAAAAATTCTGTACAAAACTCCTGGATGAAAGAAAACTGTTGAAATATGCACTGTAGAATAAATTCAGTCGTGAACAAATTTTAACAGCAATTTAAATGTGAAAGAATTCTAAAAATCCACTCATGATTGAAAGTAACATATTAAACTGTACTCAAAACGGGGTGTTGCACCAGATAATTATATTTATTTGGTTATTTATCGTCTACTGCGCAGCTGTGTTCGTACCACATCCTAGAATAGAGGCCTTTCTTAAGTCTACCCATTATTTTGATTGATGAACTACCATTTTGATCCAAACCAATACATCGAGATTTTAGAACCTCATATTTTGCTGCAAATACATCAGAAGCGGAAATTAAGATTTGCGCCTCCTGGTGGCCAAAGCATTTTTTCACAAAAATTAGAAATTATGTGCAAACGATTTCCCATCAGGAGCTGTACCCGGTGCAAAAAGAATTTTTCAAACCGGAGATTTAGAAGCAGAGATATAGGGGTAAACGCAATTTACCTATACGCCCACTAGTGGAAAGTCTATGAATTACTTGAAAATTTTGAAATTATGTGAAACACATGTTACACTGAAAATACTATCCAACCAAGAAGAAATTTTTCAAATCGGACTTCTAGACGAAGAGATATTGACGAAAATAAAATATACATGTATGCCCTCTGGCGAGGAAACTGTGGAATATTTTAAGAAGAAAATATTCCGAAAAGGTTTATCGATGTGAGTGGCATCAGTCCACAAAAGAATTTTTTCAATCGTTAATTTAGAAGCTCAGATTTTATGGTAAATATAACAGAAGCAAAAATCAACGCTTACACCCCCTGGTGGCCAAAGTATTCTTTACCAAAAATTTGAAATTGTATGCAAAAGATTTTCCATCAGAAGGTGTATCCGCTGAAGAAAAAAATTTCAAATCGGAGTTTTAGAAGAAGAGTTATCGGGAAAAATGTAATTTACTTTTACGCCCCCTAGCAGAAAACTTATGCGTAATTGGAAAAAAAAAACTATATCTAAAATACTCTTCGACATAAATGGAATCGAAAGATAAAATATTTTTTTCAATCGGATGTTTAGAAGCAAATATGTGGATTAAAACGTATTTTTGAAGTCGACATCATCTGCATTTACGCCCTCTAGCGGCGAAATTGTACACCGTAAAAAAAAACGAAATAAAGGATCATCATTTGCATATTTCAAGCTTCCCAATGCAAAAAGAATTTTTCAAATCGGACTAATAGTTGCAGAGATATCGTGGGTACAGACGGACGGACGGATAAACCGATAACATAAGCACGATCTTTTTTTATAAAAGACGTGCTAAAAACGGGTATAAGAAATCTGATGAAAAAAGGTATAGAAGCATTGATAGATGTGCGCTTCTAAATTCCATCTGCCCAGATTTACATGCCAGTTACTGATACGGAGGTCTCACAATCGTGCTCGCTTGACGATCGCAGAAGACAGATGATGGCATGATTCCCACGAGGAGTACGATGACACGATGACTTATTCGTTGCGTGACACCCTTAGACCTTACCTTTTTCTTTCTGTTCTTTGCGCTGATAAATCTTCTACCTGGGCTAGAATGAGCTGCCTCTATATCTCCCTCTCTTCCAGCAAACCGGCGACTCGGTGAAACTTCCATAAAACAAGCTTTTGATGTGAACTTTCGTTTGCAAAGCAGATGGATCGTGTTGGTGCGAAAAACATTGTTTGGCGTGTGATCGTTTTATTTTGGGCTTCTCAGGAGTTAAAGC
Source organism: Macrothele yani (assembly GCA_039090855.1). NCBI lineage: Eukaryota > Metazoa > Arthropoda > Arachnida > Araneae > Macrothelidae > Macrothele > Macrothele yani. The sequence goes on from CM076990.1 coordinate 49,507,949, forward strand.
TTTGCAAAATGCTTCATCATTTCGAAGAACATGACGACGCATTCTGTAAAATGAGACCTGATTTCGTATTCATCCCTTATCACCGCCATTGCCTGTCACGTGTGCGTATGTGACACAAGGATATCAATTTTTTTTATTGCAGGTAAAACAAAATCAAACTAGTATGACTTATTCTTTTTTTCTTTTTAGCCTGTTGGCACACATTACAGGGTACAGGCCTCCCCCCCCTCTTTTCCAAATTCTTCGATCCTTAGGCTTAGTCACCTCTAAATTTAAATTTCTGAAAGTCCTCGCTCCATCTTGTTGTTTGGCGACCACATCTTCTCTTTCCATCTGCCAGTTGCAAATCTGTTATTAATCGTGTCCATTTTTCAGTCTTCCAACTTGTCCAGCCATTATAATATCTATTATTCCTGTTCTTTCTCTTATAATTTCATTTCTAACTCTATCTCTTCTTGTTATTCCTAACATTCTTCTCTCTAACTTTCTTACCGAAACTCTTATTTTCTTACACCATCGCTCTGTGATACTCCATGTTTCACTTCCATAAGTAAACACGGGGTTAATACATGCATTGAAGATTTTTCTTTTTAAACACAATGGAAGATCGCCGGTTAAATAGTCTTTAAGTCTTAGTCTTTAGTCTTTATTGGTATGACAGCCTATTGTAAGCAAACTAAAATTATGCTGTTTGGAAAGTAAAACTTTTTTTATTGACAGCTCATTTTTCACCAATATTTGATGCAGATTAGCGAAATTTCTTAAGAATGATGTCTTTATGAATTACTAGCTGAATTGCCCGGCGTTATACGGGAGAATTTGGTGATAATTCTTTATCTAAATTATGTACAAATCAAATGAAAACGATTAATTTTTTATGGCATGAACCGTACCTAATACTGTATTTCATTTCTTCATTGAATTTGAATTTTATTCCTTGTAGAGTTTTTTCCGTTTGATTTTTTTTGTATACATAAATCAATTTTTGCACTTACCACAACGAAAAGTATTAAATTCGAGTTCAAAATAAAAAAAAACAAAAAATGGAACTTTTTTAGGTAAATTGTGTATGGGGGCCTCTTGACCCCAGGCTCCGACTCCTTCCAAAAACCGTCTACGGCCTAAGTTAGGCCATGAGATAGTATGCCAATTTAAAATAAAAAAAGTAAAAAATGGAACTTTTTACGAAAATTTTGTATGGAGGCCCCTTGATCCCGCGCTTCGACCACTTCGAAAAACCGTCTGCGGTCTAAGTTAGAATACCATGAGATAGTATACTAAATTTGGTGGTTCTACATTGAAAACTGTAGATTTGCATAGCGGACAAACAAATGATCACGATAATATGTAGAGGATTTTAGGAAGGTTAATGTCTGACCCCAGGTCTTAAACAACCCTTAGAAATTGGAAGCTAGGAGATTTGGGGTAGAGTGCCCGATAGGAAAGTGACACAGAAGCGAGGTAGAAAGGGGCAGGAAGACGCCCTTATTTATTACCGGGGGGGGGACCCGGGGCCCGATGGCTTACCGCACCCACCTGACACACGGCGGATATTTAGTGGATCGAGCGTTCGTACCTGCCTGGGATCGAACCTGAGGTCTTCCCTATGGCAGTCACGAACGTTGCCCACTAGGCAACCCGCGGCCCTAGCGGACAAACAAACAAACGTTTAACTTTATATATTAGATTGGGACCGCCCCAGTGGCGCAGTGGTCTAAGCGCTTGCTTCCGACCACTAGTAGTTCGAGATGGGTCTGAGTTCGAATCATGTGGCGCATGGACGTTTGCTTGTCTTAAGAAGCTGGCTGTCTCCCTTCCTTGAAGACAATGACCCTAAATTAGGGAAGGGTTGACTGCTTATAGCCCATAGAATTGCTCACGGTGGTCGTTAAACCCCTAAACAAACGAACAAATACAAAACAATATTGAGTACACAAAAATGTTCTTGCCGTTTTGCGCATAGCAACAGAGAACGTGACGTAAGCGCAGAACGAGGGACGGGAAGAGCCGCTGTCCCTCTATGCTGCAAGGTTAAAAGTTGGTCATTGATAGGGTAGGTGGCAAGTTTCTGTGCAAATCGTGTTCAAAATGAAGCCTTCTCAGACGACAGTAAGGGGATGTATGGTCAACGAGTTCAAACCGGGTACAAACATTACACAGCTAACGAAACGGATATGCACATCATTTGATGCAGTAGTGCTAATGAGGGAACCACCAGAAAATGGTTCCGGAAATGTCGTTGTGGTGACAAATCGTTGGATAATGACTCACGCGATGGACGATCACAAGTGCTTGATGATGACCAGCTGCGCACTACCATTGAGTAAGACACCATGCAAACGTGTCACCCCCATTCCAGAAGGTTCGGTGTAAATGCTGAAACCATTCGCTTACATTTACACGCCATGGGACAGACATACAAACAAAGCTGCTTGGTCCCACATAATTTGGCAGATGACAACAAGCAGCAGCGGGTAGCTGTATGCATGTAGTTTCTCTCACGTCAGCACAAGGAGTCTTTCCATGTGATCACCTGCGATGAGAAGTGGATTCAATATCCTGATCGGAAATGTGTCCCACCCTGGTTGTCAGAAGCTAAACAAGGGCGGTGCAGGCGAGTCAGGTGGGGCAGTATATATATAATTGCAAGCAGCACACGAAAACTACAAAAAAATTTGAAAAGTCTAAACGCGGGACGTGTGCAGAAAAGAATTCTCAAGAAAATAGCAAAATGAAAAAATACCAGTAATAAACTTCATAAATAAACAAAAGGCCAGAATAGAACAAAATAAATCATAAGTTAAACCAAACTAAATTAAATACACAGACATAAAAGAGCTAACCCAAAACAATGCAAACCAAGCATGGAACAAAAGGGAAGAATGCAGAAAATATTATAAATAGCGAACTATGGCTTTCTCAAAGACCAGCACCGTTTGCCATTAATTCATTTTCACAAAGACCTACTGTAGTTGAAGATGGGTTTATGCTGTATCATACATATACATATATGAAGTAGGGATGAGTTCGGGCTCAATTTTAGGAGCCCGGGTCCAATGGCCTAGAGCCCGGCCCGGCCCTCTTTCTTTGATTACATGATTCTTGGAAAATTTTGCTTATCAAGGCTTGCATTTATGCATTATACTCTGGCAAAAGATATGGCCCAAGCAAGGATTAGTTTAAAAATCACTAGTTTAAAAAGTTTAGTTCAGTTAATCCACTTCACAATATTAATATGTTTTTTGAAATAATATGCATAAAGCCAAATGTTCTAAAATGTGGATTTGAAAATAAATAAATAAATAATTAACGTGCCCTTCGACCGTATCAGGGGAATCAGTAATTTTTGTAAAAGCTGAAGAAAAGAAGATCGTTTAGAAACAAAAAATTCCATTCGTTATTTCTTTTTGATTTCTAAATTTACTTTCATTTTGAATAAATTGCATTATAAAACGTACAACGCCGTACAGACAGTTGTAAGAGTTTGAAATTTTGACTCTAGAAACCTAATCTTTGCAATATAATTTACATATATGCATGCTAATTGGTAATGGTAGTTTAGAGTGATGTAGTAGAATATAAAAAAAGCATGTAGGGAAATTTCCAAAATTAAAAAAAAAAGAACGTAAAAGCATTCCAGACCAGATTATTAGTGCATTTTGTAACATTAACAAAGCTTTGCGCTTAACAGTATAATAATCACAATATTATCATATGTGTGTGCAGTTTCCAGATCAAGTTCATCATGAAAAAAGAGAGAGAGGGAGAATTGCATCTAATGCCTCAGCGCTTCAACTTGATCTTCTTTTGTCTAAAACTCGACCTGTTGCACTAAAAACCAACGTCAAAAAAAATCGCGGGAGTGAGGAAATTTTAAAAAATAAGTAACAATACTTCTAGCTGCACAATTTTGGAAATTAATACATCAATTTAGAGATAAGATTCTTGATTTTTAATAAAATACAAAAAATGGGAATGTAATTTTTTCCCTGTTTTTCGATACCAGACCTCCTGAAATTAATCCTTGGTTTGGCCATTGCTTCGGACAATGCTTAATGCAAGTCTAGCTAAGCAAAATTTGTCTTGCAATGGCAGCTACCTTAGGAAATTGAAAATCCTTCCACCATGGTAACAAATCCACAATGAAATTCAACACGTGTAATTCAACCGGGCTCGGAATTACACGTGTTGAATTAATTACAGTAATGAAATTCAAAACGTGTAATTCCTAGCCCGGGCCCGAGTTTTTCGATAGGTAATGAATTCTGAGCCCGTCCGGGCCCGAGCTCATCTCTAATATGAAGCACCAGCGCCAAATTCAAACTAGAACCACCACATCAAAATAATTTTTTTAATTATTCTTACCATAGAATAACTCCCCAGCTTAGACACAAATTGAAAATAGGGGGAAGAAAAAAATATTTTAAGCAACCCTCAGATTTTTGCCATAAACCTTAGATACATGTATGACATACAGTTTCGACCTATCGTCTACAAGACAAAATCCAACATAAATTCCAAGAAATTACTTAGACCATAGCAAAAAAAAAAAAAAAATTAATATGTACAAAAATATTGGAGAAGTGTGTTACAAGAATCCGCTAAATGATTCATTATGCCCCCCAAACATTTGGTATGGAAAAACTGTGACCCTAAGTTACGTACAAAAGCATGTTACCAGAACAAAAGAAAAGGGGTAAACTAACAGCTAGAATATATCCTTAAGCAAATCCAAAAAAAAAAAAAAAAAAAAATAATAATAATAATGTGACATTTCGAGCTGTCGACAAAGAGTGGGCAGGCTACGCCTCATTGATGTCATATATGACCATATGTAGAGGATTTTAGGAAGGGTGTGTCTGACCCCAGGTCTTAAACAACCCTTAGAAATAGGAAGCCCGATAGGAAAGTGACAGGGAGCGAGGTAGAAAGGGGGAGAAGGACGCCCTTATTTATTACCGGGGGACCAGTACCCGGGGTCCGACGGCTTAACGTGCCCATCCACGCACGGCAGATATTTAGTGGATCGAGCGTTCGTACCTGCCTGGGATCGAACCTGAGGTCCTTTCCGTGTCAGTCACGAACGCTGACCACTAGGCCACCGCGGCCCCCTCATTGATGTCAGAGGTCAGCACAGGCTATAGCGTTTTGTCCGCAGCAACAGGAGGACTACGATGGCTGAATTTCAATAGTGGTGAAGGGTCCATGGTGTCCGAATGCACAGTTTATCGAACACTCTTGAATATGGGACCGCAGCCGCAGATCCATTCCTGTGCCTATGCTCACAGCTGTTCACCGTCGTCAACTCTTGCGATGAGCAAGTAATCATCGACATTGGACCATTGACTGGAAGATGGTCTCATGGCCAGAGGAATCCCATTTTATGTAACACCATGTCGACGGAAGAGCTATGTATGACTTTTAACAAAATTTCTGTTTTTAAAAGTTTCCATTTCTTCTAACTTTAGTATTTTGACAAATTGTCCACAGTGGTTTCTTTCAGGAAAGTCAGTTTCAGAATTTTCCCTACTTATAAAGAAATTTTGCACAATCGTCGTTTGTTCTGCCCTTTTGCCAGAGACTCTTCTTTCCTGACGTAGGAAATCACCGAATCCTTTCCCTCTGGTGAATTTCGAACCAGGTTCGTGTTCAACAGCAACCGCGCGTGCTACCGTTGAGACAGAAAGACTTGTAAACCATCCTCATTTATAAGGTAATAATTGAGCGATGGTGAAAAGTTTTTTGCTAATAATGCGGGTAAACTAGTCATTCTACTTTCTGTTGGAGCTTTTTTTTTTTTTTTTTTTCTTTTTTTTTCTGAATAGGTTTGTGCTAATTTTATTTTTTTCTGTAGGAGTACTTATTATAAATCCCGTAAGTATTTCACCGTGATTTTTCGAAGCAACACAATGTTTCGAAAAAACAGATATCTTTTTAAATTGACAAGCATTTCCAATTTTCTTTAAAAAAAGGGTGAAATGCACTGCTTTATAGTATTATTTCACATAACCCGTAAATATAAAATTTGCTCTTGATAGCTATTTGTCTTAAGGAGACCACAAATCGATTTCATAGACACCATACAATCGTCTATGCAATAATTTAAGTACCGGATCTCTTACGGTAACACTTACATACAGAGCTGGTGCCGCCCAGGTGGCGCAGTGGTTTAAGCGCTGGCTCCTGACCATTCATCCAAGATGGATCCGGGTTCGAATCCCCGCGAGACATTGATTTTGTGTTCGTCTAACGGCATTGGCTCTCTCCCTTCCCTGGAACCTGTGGCCCTAAATTAGGGACGGACGACTGCGTATAGCCCATTGAGTTGCTCACGGTGGTCGTTAAACCCCCAATAATAAAGAAAAAAGCTGGTGCAAAAAAATGGGTAGAGGGGGAAGGAATATCCGTTGCCGCAATAATCAAAATTTCATACAATGTGCTATCCACAATATGCTATCATGTTACAGAATTTCAGAATCAGATCCTCCGAAAGACGATTGAAATTTAATAGTTAATCAAACCTCAAGTATTCATTCGAATCTCTCTCATTACCGGAAATTCCCGTCACATGGATACGGAAAAGTGAGAAACGAATTTTTCCACTTATGTACGAAAAGATTACGGAAATATTTCTAAAAATTCAGAATTTTCCGTTAACACCTTTTAAAAAACGGAATTTTACCATTAATGTATAATCTGTCTCTTCTTTTCCAAACCAGTGCGCTAATTAAAAAGTTTCAGAAAATTCAGAATTTTACCGTTAACATCTCTTAAAATAAAAACGGAATTTTACCGTTAATATTAATATATGAAAGTGTGGAAAAAATTCAGAAAATTCAAAATTTTACCTTTAATATATAAAAGAAAGTGCGTAAAAGTTTCTGAAAATTCAGAATTTTCCCTTAACACCTCTTAAAAACGGAATTTTACCGTTAATATATGAAAGAAAGCGCGAAAAAGTTTCTGAAAATTAATCCCTGGCGTACGAAAGATTTCTGTAATTCAGATTTTTTTTTTTCGTCATTTCTTGGAAAAGGTTGTACGAGGAATATGCTTCGTTAATTCACTAAAGGAATAATGGAAAATGGCCTATGAGTTTCAGAATGTTTTTACAATGTATCCTGTTAACGTCAAGTCGATAGAACTGTTTATTTGAGAGTTATGACTGAGTAAATCAGCTTTGGCATCACTGCAAAATCTGGGCGAGGGCTATTTTCATTATTTGGGTCTGGCGGTGAGAAACGCATAGACACATCCCAAAAAAACTTGACAGGGGCTTCCCTCGTGTGTCGTTTCGATAGGAAAGTGGTCAGAGGCATGGATCTTTGGCTAATGATCCTAATATGACTAGAGTTTTGTATGTGTCTGTGTCACTGTCGCTTCCCTCGAACCAGTGACCCTAAATCAGGGATGAACGCCCCGTGGCCTGCGAAGGCATTTCACGACTTCGATGTGCTTGCTCATTCACTTTTAGTATCAAAAGCAGCTATGATAAAGATTTATGGAAGATACACTATGTTGACAAAAGTCACCGAACACCTAGAAGAGAAACACAACATAGCATTTATTGACATACATTAATACGGTGTCGGTCCACCTTTGGCCTACACGTGTCTTCACGAGCTCCGTGTTTGAGTGCTTCACGTACGTGTTTTGTGTGTCCCATCATTGTTCTTCTATGTGTGTGTGCCGAAGTTAAAGGTCTGTACTTTCGTTTAAGATACCTCGCGAGTTGATGAGTGCTCATTTTTTTCATTATCAGTGTTTTAATTTTCACACCGAGCTGCTCGTTTTCTTCGTTAGTCCTTGCCATTGTTTGTTTATGGCATCTGCCGATGAGGGCGCTGTTCCCGCCCACTTCGCTGCAGCTCCTCTCGTCGCCTCTTCAACGACAGACGCAGCCGATCAATCATCTTCGCTTGTTAGTGGAGAGCCTCTTAATTTTGCTCCTGTCATTTGCACGTCTTCTCCTGCTCAGGTCTCCGACGCTGCCATTGAGAACGTGGATGTGACGTCCCTGGCCTCTGCCGGCGATGATGAATTCATGGACGTCTCTGATGTCGTCGCTAATCTGCCCTCTACAGTTTCTACTACCTCTGCTTCCAGTACATTGTCTTATGCTGCGTCAATGCCTTTCAGAGAGGCGCTTCTGCACGCATGTATTCTGCGGCTGCTTCTGGTATTCCACCAGCTTCCTCCTCGTCTCGTCTGCTCCCTATGGATTCTTACGTTACTCTCAACGGTGACACCATCTTATTAGACATTTACGAGAACTCTCCTGCTAGTCAAAGTCTTTATTCGTCGACTATCGAGTTGGGGGTTTGTTTTGATGCGCTGCCCAACACTCCTTTGAAGCAGTACAGCTCTGCTCTCAAGAAGATGCTTCCTTCTGGTGCCGTCACCCACCTCACCCGAAAGCCACGAACTGTGATTGTTTATTTTTCGAAGAAAGAATATGCTGAGCTTGTCTTGTCTCGGGGCCTATCGATTGGCGATCGTCACCTCTTAGCCGAATCCATTGCCCAGCGTCCTGTTCTGATCTCTCTACACCCCCACTCCCGCCGGAGATCTCTGATGATATACTGTGTGCTGCACTTAGTCGATGCGGCAGAGTAGTCGGCCCAGTGATGACTCTCTCCTCTTCCCCTTCTGACCCCGATGATTAACATATCTGTGGCTTCCGTAGAACTGCTCGCATCATCTTCCCGTCGGAAGAGCATCTCATAAAGTTTCCACGGTTCCTGGATGTTCGTTGTGGTAACGAGCGCCTCCGGATTGAGCTCCTCACCTCTGCTCATTGCTCACGCTGCAAGGCTTACGGCCATCAGCAGGCTCTTTGCCCCCATGCAGAGCCACTGACTCCTGCAGTTCCAAGGCAGCATTCTACCTCTTCCTCCGTTTCTGCTGCCATGCCTCCTCCTGCGTCTGCACCTCCTGGATCCAGTTCTGCCGGAAATCTGATGAAAGCCTTCGATCAACACGCGTCTTCCGATGTTGCTTTCTCCACTCTGTCGGATTTTCCACCGCTTGACTTCTCCTTGCCTTCCCGTGTTCTCTCTCCATCAGAGGACATCACGGCTGATCTTCAAGCTTCATTCACCGTCGGCACTTTTGCTCCCGGCGATGAGGTGAACCTTTCCTCTGATTCCACATCTCGTGTGTCATCGATCCACGGCAAACGTCGCTCTACTGCCAGTACCAAGGCCCGGAGGATAAAGAAGAAGTCACCTTCTCCGACTGGCCGCCCACATCGTTCCACCAGTCTAGCAGGCTCCCAGTCTCTCTTGTCACGTTCTAGCTCTTCCTCTTCAAAGTCCAAGGGTCCTCTGCCGACGTTTGAAGATTTTTCGACTCTGCTTACCAATGCCTCTCTTCCTTCAGAACCTGTCTCCTTTGAAGATCTTTACGAGTTTCTCACTCATAAAATAAATCTGGAGGCTTCTCTCATCTTTTTATAGCAGTTTGAAGCTGTTCTGCCAGAGGTCTTCACCCAAGCAACCTCCATTCTCAAATTCCTCCGGCATAATGCCAAGCAACCCGACTACGTCTTGTGGTGTCGTGGTATCATCAATCGCCTTGACACATTCCAGAAAACTGCCCCAGCTGCCCTTCATCTGACGTCGGACTTACCCATTCAAGGTCGCCACTCGGAATTGTAGGAGGGTTGCTAATCCCCTCGCTAACGCTCTCGTTCTGGAAGATCTCTCGCCTCTTGGGGCCAACTTACTAATTCTGCAAGAGACGAACTGCCACTCCTCGACACGTTTTCATAGATGGCGCACTTGGGACTTCACCTTTCATCATGCTTTCCGTTACTCTGTGCACGGTGGTCCAGCAGGAGTAGCAGTCTGCCATCTCCGCATGCCGTGAAAGCTCCTTCTATGCTACGTTATCGCCAGTGACTACGTGGTTCGCTGTTACACCAAGTACGTTACATCTCACGGTGAGTTAAGACTCTGCATTAAATTTTTGATGTTCTTTCGCACTGCGGAACCCTGCCTGTGATCATTTTGTTTTTCCTCAAGCATTGCTCTGTTTGCATCACGTTGTAAATTTGTCATTACTCATTCAATGTATATCATCATCATCATCATTGTCAACCATTATCAATCCACTGCTGGACGAAGGTCTCCCCCAAGTTTCCTCCACAACGGTCTGTCTTGTGCCAGTCTCCTCCATGTCACTCCCGCATATTTACGAATTTCATCCACCCATCTCCCATGTGGTCTTTTTCTGGGTCTTTTCCTGTCCCTTGGAATCCAATCTAAAATTTCGGCTGTCCATCTATGGTCTGTCCTTCTGGCAGTATGTCCAGCCCATTGCCATTTCAGGGATTTAACTCTGATCATGATGTCTTCCACTCTCGTCATTTTTCGGATCCACGAGTTCCTCTTCTTATCTCTCCTGGTTATACCAAGCATGCACCTCTCCATGCTTCTTTGAGTTGTCTGCAGCCTTTGTATGTCTCTTTTAGTTAAGGTCCACGTCTCTGCACCATACGTAAGCACTGGAAGGATGCATTGATCAAACACTTTTCTTTTAAGACATAATGGCATATTGCTCTTGAAAATTATGCTGTTTCTTCCAAAAGCTCTCCAGGCAAGTTTTGTACGCCGATTAATTTCTTCATCAATGTGACCCTCACTTGATATCTGCTGTCCAAGATAAACATACGTATCTGTTATCTCCAGTTTTTCTCCATCAATCGATAAATCTTCATTTCTTGTAAAAGCATTAAACATCACTTTTGTCTTCTGAAAGTTCATTTTTAATCCCACTTCTTTACTCTTGTCAGCAAGTTCCTGGATCATACTCTGCAGCTCTGATGGGGTAGTTGCAAAAATGACTACGTCATCAGCAAAACGAAGGTGGGTTAGATAATCTCCATTAATCTTTATCCCTTTGTTTTCCCAGTTCAGTGATTGAAAGACATTTTCCAATGTGGCATTAAAGAGCTTCGGAGATATGGTGTCACCTTGTCTCACTCCCTTTCCAATTTTTATGTGTGTTGTATTTTCAAACAGTCGAATCTTTGCACTTGCATTTTCATAGATGTTATTAATAATATTAATGTATGCATCTTCAATACCGCAGGATTTCAGAGCCGTGGTAACTGCTGATGGTTTCACCGAATCAAAGGCTTTTTCATAATCGATAAAAGCCATGCACAATGGAAGTTCATATTCCCTCGCTCTTTCAATTAGTTCTCTCAGTACATGGATATGATCTATTGTGCTGTAGCCACTCCTGAATCCAGCTTGTTCTCTCGGTTGAGCCATGTCCAGTGTTACCTTCAAGCGGTGTGAAAGAACTTTAGTGAAGATTTTATAAACCACTGATAGGAGGCTGATAGGTCTGTAGTTCCTGAGATCCTCAATGTCACCTTTTTTATGTAGCAGGATCATTGTAGCATTGTTCCAATCCTCAGGAATCTTCCCTTCATTAAGGCATCGAGTGAATATTTGGGCGAGTACTGTTTCAATTTCTCCACTTGCTTCTTGTATGATGTCTATAGTAATTCCATCTTCTCCTGGAGCTTTCCCCCGCTTCATGTTCTTGATTGCATGAGCAACTTCTGCTGGGAGGACTGGAAGAACTCTGGTACCTTTCATGATGTCTGGAGTACATATATCATCCCTTTCATATAATTTGGAGTAGAAATCTTTCACTCTTGTCAAAATTTCGCCTCTATTTCTTGTTATAGAACCATCTGTTTTGTTGTTAGAGCCATAATCTGTTTTCTTCCCTTACTGAGATGTCCCTTTGCTATCTTTAGGCTTTGGTTGTTTTCAATTGCTTTCCTCACTAGCTCACAGTTGAATTTCCTTACGTCCTCAGTGATACTTTTTCGTGCTGTCTTGCACAGCTCTATATATTCCACTTTGGAAGTCACATCTTCTTTAGTTGTTCTCATCTCTCTTCTTTTTTGCATCAACATTTTGGTTTTTCCTGATAATTTGTTTACATGCAACTTGTTCTTAGACCCAGCTAATTTTGTTGCTGTTTCCATAAGAGCTTTGGTTACTTTTCTGTTAACTTCCGAAATATCCACTTCTTCCGATGTTAGGCCTTCTAAAGCAGAGAATCTGTTCTTCAGTTCCAACTTGAAAGTATTATGGTGTTTTTTAAGGTTGGTTATGTCAATACATTTTGTTTGTCTTATGAGCTTGCCACGTTCCAGTTTAGTGTTGAGGTGCATCTTACATCTCACCAATCTATGGTCACTACCTGTGTTGAACTTGTTTAGCACACTGCAGTCTTCGATGACGAATTTTTTGTTACACATAATAAAATCAATTTCACTTGTCGTCCCAATTGGATGTCTCCATGTCCATTTCCTGTGTGGCTTTTTCTTGAAAAAGGAATTCAAGATGAAAAATCCTTCTGCCTCTGCAAACTCAACGAGAGTATTTCCACGCTGGTTTCTGTTGCCGTGACCGAATTTACCTACTGAAGTTTCATTCTGTTGCCGGTGCCCTATTTTTGCATTGAAATCTCCCATAATTATCTTCAAGTGCTGCTTACCTTTATTATTTAGATCACGAATTTCCTCATAAAATTCTTCAATTTCTTCTTCAGGATGACTTGTGGTGGGTGCATAAGTTTGAATAATCTGAGCCTGGTATCTTCTCGATAGTTGGATAACGAGTCGTGCAGCTCTGTCAGAGGAACTTTCAACTTCTACCACTTTATCCTTCAGTTTCTTGTTTATTATAAATCCAACACCACTAGTTCTGCCAGTATCGGACCCACGATAATAGAAGAGATGTCCACTTTTCAGTTCAATGAGATCTTCTCCTTTTCTCCTTACCTCACTCAGCCCGACGATGTCCCACTTGATCCTTTTTAGTTCCTCTTCCAATTCAAGAAGCCTTGAATCAGAAGATAGGGAGCGTCCGTTGTAGGTAGCCAAGGTCAGCATCAAATGGCAGCCTAGTCCGGTCCTCCGGGGATTCTTAGCACCCTCTGCCTTCATGTCGCACTGGCCGCTGCCTTGGCCAGGTACATTCCAGCTGCCGGAGACTGAGGGCCAAGATTTAAGTTGTAGAGTCATTTTGGAGGTGTTTGGCCATAACTCACCACGCTGGCCAAGCGGGTTGGTGAGTGTGGGATAGCATTTCCTCTGATCCCGATGGTATAGTTATACCGCTATTTGCGGTCGTCAGAGCCCCTTTAGTGGGAACAGGATGCACCACGAGAAGGCGGGGTTGACATTTGTCAAGGAGAGGCTGTGATGTTACGCATCACCTGACCTTACATCCCTTCAATGTATATATCATCGCTTTTATCAGTTTGTATCATTCCTGTTCTTTTTTTTTCTTTGAGACGATTCCATGTTGCTCGTCTTCTCTGTTTTGTTACATTAAAGAAATTCTGAAACCATCTTTGGCCTTAATGCATGCACTGACCCTTCGAAGCTCAGTGGTTGGGTTTTGAGCTCCGTGATTTTCGTTGCTATAAGGTGTTTATTGAGTGCTTTAGTTTCTGTGATTGCGTGTATCTTCAAGTTGAAGATCTACACTTTACGTTCGTGTATCTCCCAGGTTGGTGAGTGCCATATTTTTTCATTATTCACTGTTTTATTTTTCAACCGATCTGGTCTTTTTTCGTTAAAGTCTCGCCATTGCTTCGATGGCGGAGGCAGACAAGGGTGACGCCCACATCCTTATCTTGGCAGATCAGCCAGCTACCTCTGTGACGTACCTGCCAGCAGGACGCACATGACATAAAGGCAGATAAGAATCAGAATACATGTCTGCGTAGCTCAGTTGGTAGAGCGACTTGTTCCGGAATAAGCGTACTCGGGTTCGAATCCCGGCGTAGACCAAAAATGACGGAGAAATTTACTTCGTTATAATGGCGCCCGAACTACCCGGATGACCCGACCGTTCAAAATCTCGCAATGGTGTGATGTTCTTTCCACACCGCGAGATAGGAAAAATCAGAGAATCCGTTCTCCAGTGCTTCGAAAAATAAATGTGTGTGACGTTGCATTCCACACACCAGATTGACTGGGAGTTCTCAAGTGCACGTTCTTCAGTGGTTGTCTGCCTGCAACGATTCATGGTCACGGCTGATCCGTGGGCCATGCCCCCGGCCCTCTTTCGGGGGGGGAGATGTGACGTACCTGCCAGCAGGACGCACATGACATAAAGGCAGATAGGAATCAGAATACATGTCTGCGTAGGTCAGTTGGTAGAGCGACTTGTTCCGGAATAAGCGTACTCGGGTTCGAATCCCGGCGTAGACCAAAAATGACGGAAAAATTTACTTCGTTATACCTCTTCTTCTTCTACCGCGGTAGCTCCTGCTCAGCTTAATGAGGTGGCTCCCGAGCGTCATTGCGACGTCATGGACACCTCTTCTTCTCCAGCTATAACTCCTACCAAGTGCGGTGGTGCCAAGTCTCCTATCTACATCTCAGCAGATGATGACGTCTCCGTTATCAGCGATACTGAGCTCATAGCTTCCACTTCTCATCAACTTCCTGATCCGCCCTCACTGCTAGGGGCCGCTCCGTCGACTTCTCGACCAATGTCTGCCCAAACGTCCTATGCTTCTGCAACTTCTGGGGTCCTCACACCCACAGTTTCATCTGCTATGCCTTTTCTTAAATCCTATGTCACTGTCGTCGGTTCTACTGCTACAATTGACATACCAGAGGATTCCCGAGCTGGTCACCTTTTTTCCTCCACTATGGAACGGGGCGTCTATTTTGATGCGCTTCCAGACACTAAGCTGTGGCAATATAGCAGAGCCCTCAAAACTATCTTACCAAAGGATGCTATAGACTTTGTAGCTCGAAAACCCAGATCTGTCTTGGTCTATTTTAAGGATAAAGCGCATGCTGACCAGGTCCTTACGGAAGGTCTAACCATCAATGACGTGCATCTGTTAGCACAACCGGTTGCGCACCGCCCGGTGCAGGTGACCCCGTACCACCAGAAGTATCCGACGCTGCACTCTGCACCTTGCTCAGCAGGTACGGCAGAGTTGTTGGCTCCATAACAGCTCTTTCTGCGGCTCCCAGGAACCCTGAAGACAAATCAATTCGGGGTTTCCGCCGCACTGCTCGAGTCCTCTTTTCATCTGATGCTCAGCTGAAAGCGGTTCCGAATGTTTTGCACATCCGCTGTGGACAGCAACGCCGAAGAGTTGAGATAATCACTTCACAGTATTGCACTATCTGTCAGAGCGAAAGTCACATAAGGGCTCAGTGCCCACGCGCCTCCCTGCAAACAGCTCCACACACTACAACTTCTTCTACTTTGTCCACCAACGCTTCACAGACTTCTTCCTATTCGAGGAAAGTCGCGGAATCAAGATCTTCCAAAAGTCAGCTTACTGCCATTGGTCAACAAACGACTTTGATGCCTCCACCTCTTTTTTTTTTTTTTTTTTTTTTGATTGGAGGTTTAACGACCACCGTGAGCAACACAATGGGCTATAAGCAGTCGCCCGTCCCTAATTTAGGATCACTGGTTCCAGGGAAGGGAGAGAGCCAGTGCCGTAAGACAAACACAACATCCATGCCTGACCGGGATTCGAACTCGGACCCCTTACGGACGAATGATCATAGGCCAGCGCCTTAGACCACTGCGCCACCGGGTCGGCGCCTCCACCTCCTGCTGATCCTAAGAATTTTCCCAGGCTTCCAAAATAGACTCCCCCTAGTACTTTTACAACCACTGCTGATGTACATGTTGACCACTCCTCAGCTTTTACCGTTGGCTCCATGACACGAGTCACAGGTAACGCTTCGGGTTCAGACTCTCCAGACGATCATGAAGCTTTAGTGGTTGCTGGAAAACGCAGGGGTGCTTCTCGCCCCAAGACGAAGAAGTCAAAGACTCTGGCGTCCCGAAGATCATCTCGCTCTTCTACCCGCTCATCCACTCGCTCCGTCAGCTCTCGACGACCGTTCTCCAGGTCGCCTCTACAGACTTCCTCTGAGATAGCATGTGAGGGTGCCTTTCCCTCACAAGATGAATTCACAACTTTTCTTGCTGAAAATGCTTTCCCTGCTGAGCCTCTGCCATACGAGGACGTGCTGGATTGCCTTTTGGGATCCTCTAGCCCTTCCTCAGCACGCACTTCCATTCAGCAGTATGAAGCAGCTCTACCACAAGTGCTGTTCAATTACACTCACTTGAAAACACTCTTCGGCGCACTGCGGACGAGGTCCCGTGGAGTGCTTGTTTTCCCCGTCGACTCCACTCCATCACTACAGCCAGTCAATTCCTACTGCATCCCACAACTAACCTAGACATTCAGGGTGGTGTCACTTAATTGTCGCGGTTTTGCGATACCTCTTGCGAATGCACACGAGAGGATCTTGGTACGAGAGGATCTTGCTCCGCTGAATGCTGATATATTACTTCTGCAGGAAACAAACTGTACTTCCACCACTCAATTTCATCAATGGCGTCAGTGGGATCATACTTTCCATCACGCCTACAGCTAACTGTCGCGTGGTGACATGGCAGTTGGTGTTCACTCACGTTTTCGTTCAACTCTTTCCACCTTCTCAGTGAAAAACTTATGTCGAGACTTATTACAACGGGTCTCTTTCACCATCGCAGCTGAAAAATTTCATGTATTCAACATTTATGTTCCTTGCACTCCTACTCACGTGCCAAAGCTGTTTGCAAAACTTCGACGGGCTCTGTCACGTATTCCCATCACCGACCGGGTACTTATCGGAGGTGATTACAATTGCACTCTACATCCCCTAACTGATCGCTCTTCTGCTTCCAGAGAACACCGTACGGAAGTAGTACATCTTTTACAGTCTATCACTTCAGACTTCTCACTCGCAGATGTTCAACGCCATTTGTCACCAACCCAGACTACACATACATGGCGTGCACCAAGAGCAATTGATCCTCCTACAGCAAGATTGGATCGCTTTTATGCAACTTCTTTTCTTCTACCAGCAATATCAGATTCATGCTGTACACCCACAGCTTCCTCGGATCATTGCGCCATTGCCATAACAGTTTTTGCTACTTCAACACAGCCACGTACAATCCGGCCTTGGACTTTTGACGACACTCTTTTAGATGACCCAGCCTTCTGCTCATCGGTGCGAGATTTTCTCGCGGATTGGCGTCCAAGGCTTCAATCTGCACCGTGCCCCCTCAACTTTTGGTTGGAAGTAAAACGCCACCTCATACTACTGGTACGAAACCTGTCATACTCGATCATGACACAACGGAGGATGCGACTTTATCATACTAGGCAAATGCTTTCTTTGCTCAATCTTGCTGATCCCCTATTTCAAGTCTACCAGGCAGAATTACATTCACTTTTGGTGCCGCTTGCAAAACAAGCCCTTCAACGCCTTAAACTACAACATCTGAAACCTGATGCTTGTTCGTACGAATTCCTTACGTCACTTGAGTCAACTCGCCGAGCCTCTTCTGTTTTACAGCACCTTCGTCTTCCAACTGGAGTAGTATCATCCGAACCAGTTCCAATTTGTTCTATGGTACGGAATTACTACATTTCAAAATTTTGTGAAACTCCTCCTCCCTCCCCTACGGCTTCTGCTCTTCTGTTCTCTTCTTTGCCTCAGGTCCCTTCTCATCTTTCAGCCAGCCTCCTCCATCCTCCCACTTTAACTGAGCTCTCTGACACTTTCTCGTCCCACAACCCCCGGGCTTCACCTGGCCCGGACGGTCTCCCTGTTTCTTTCTATAAGGCTTTTCTTCCTGCCCTCCTTCCGTTTCTCTTCTGTGCTTTTTCTACTGCCATGCATCTTACATCTCTTCCGAGGAGTTTCACGCTCGCACATGTTGTACTTTTCCCCAAGAAGGGTGATCCGCTTGACTTGGGGAATTGGCGTCCCATCTCACTCTTAAATAATGATTATAAACTCTATACTAAATTTCTGTCCCGCCGGCTTAACCCCATACTCCCTCATATTCTCTCCACTAATCAAACCTATACCGTACCCGGCCGCTCCATCTCCCATAATATTCAGCTTCTTAATGATCTAATTCACCTCGCCCGCTCTCGCTCAGAGCCCCTTGCTCTTCTTTCCCTCGATCAACGCTCAGCATTCGATAATATTTCTCATGATTACCTTCTTGCTACATTACTAAATTTCGGCTTTCCTCCTTCCTTTGCTTCTCTTCTCATCTCCCTCTACCGGGACGCAATTTTCCACGTTAAGCTGCTCAACCTTCTCACAGCTCCCATACCCTTTCGTCGCGGCGTGCGTCAGGGTTGCCCCTTATCCGGGCAGCTCTTCGCCCTCGCTATAGAACCTTTTTTACGCGCAGTCCATCGATCCTTCTTTGCTTCACTACCACCGGTGGTAGCCAGCACACGTCATCATGTTGCTACCTATGTTGCCTACGCCGACGATATTACATTTTGCATTCGGCAAGACTCACAATTTCACGATCTCCACAATATCTACAATACCTACGCCTCATGTTCCGGAGCAGCGCTAAACACAACGAAAAGCACAGGCTTATGGACCGGTTCGTAGTCTAACCGCACTGACTCTCCTTGGGGAGCAGAGTGGTCCAACACCTCTCAACGATTCCTAGGAGTCCACCTTGGAAAACCAGCAACTGCTTCACTCGTCACCTGGACGACTCTCCGGCCACGCCTACATCGCTCGGTCGCAATCTGGCGGCGTGCACAATTCTGCACCTCCGTCTTTCAAAGAGCACGTCTAACGCACACTTACCTGCTTTCAATGTGCACGTATTCCTGGTTGGCTTCGAAGCAACCAGCACTACGTCTTCTTGAACTCACCCGCTGTCAAACTCAGGTTATCTGGCCCGGCCATCACTGGGTCGGAGCACCTCAACTCAGCCTGTCTCCTTCCAACGGAGGCATTAGTCTACCCGACGTCAGATCCTATTACAAGGCTTATCGTGTGTCTACGTTTTTACGATCACTTGCGGCACCTGCTCACTCTGCAGTTGCTGCTCGTGATGTCATAGTCTCTCCGCATAACCCACGCTTTACTCTCCTTTCGTTCTTACTCATGGACCACTTTTCCCTTCTCACACTTTTCCCTCCTGTCTACAAAGAGGCTATCTCCTTTCTTCGTTCCCTCCCTCTTTCTCGCTCTCTTCCTGCCTCCACAAATGACCTACTTTCCGGATCTCTTTTTTTTCTTCTCTGCTACACCCTCCCCATCTCCCATGTTTTGCTTTTCCTTCATGGCTCCGAGCTGGAGTCGTTACAGTCAGCGATCTTGTTAACACCGATCTTTCCTGGCTCCCCTTCTCTTCTCTACCCTCTGCTCTCCGTTTCAATGCCAACCCTCACTTTGTTCACAACTCTTTTATTTCTACTATAATCTCCCTGTTCCCTGAGCTTGCTACTCCCTCAGGTCTCATTTCTGTCCACTCTGCCTCTCTCCCTCTCCCATTTTTTCTGTCGTCCAATGGCCCACCTCTTCCTCTTGTCTCTTTCTCAACAGCTGATCTCTACCGTTTTCTCTCTCGCTCTTCCGCACCTCTTCCCATTTCTGGCATTCCACTTTCTTCTACCTCCGCAGTGTGGTCCGCTGCTCTTTCCCCACTTTCAGCACCCCTTGAAGTCAATTCACATTGACTTTTCTTACACAACCGCCT
Source organism: Macrothele yani (assembly GCA_039090855.1). Lineage (NCBI taxonomy): Eukaryota > Metazoa > Arthropoda > Arachnida > Araneae > Macrothelidae > Macrothele > Macrothele yani. Next base: position 49,527,550 of record CM076990.1, read on the forward strand.
CCCTGTGCCGTCGATTTTACATCGCATGACCATTTTATCTTCACCCTTCTGTCCGTATTGTGGCGAGGAGGCCTACGTCCAGCATGTCTTCATGTATTGCACAGTATTATTGCCAATACTCCATCTCGCTTTCACGCTAGCGCAACGATCCTGTGAGACCGTCCTTACCTTCAGCGCCTACCGAACACTACTTCTGAACTCTTCTCGCTCTATTCACCTTCCGGCAGTCTGCTCCTACATCTTCGTGCTTGTAAAACATATAATTCACGTATATCATCTTCAGCGTCCCCTCGAAGCTTCTACTGACATAAATAAAGTCAGTACTGCGTTACTTTGTCATTTTCGTAATCGCCTGCTCTCCCGCCTTCGACTAGAACTTACCACTGCAGTTGCACGCTGCAGTGAACCACAGTTCCTATCAACTTGGTCACCAGCAACCTCTTGGTTTGCAGGGTCGCCCACAACGCTTCACCTTACAGTCGGAACTTTTGTTTCACCTACCTCCTGATAGATACAATTTTTGCCATGCTGATTTGTTATCAATCTCTGCTTCACCAGAGACTATTTTTTGTCTTTCCCGACAATTTTTCATACATAAATTGCATTCTCTCATCATTGTATTGAGCTTTGTGAATAGGTCGTTGCGTTAGCTACAAGCACCTGTAAATCTTCTTTTCATATGTCATTTTGAGATGATTTTCCTATACACATTTCCTGGTTTTTTCTTGCTTCGCAACTGAGTGTAATCTTGTTCCTCAACATTCACTGTACTATATTATTTGTACTCTCTATTTTATCAGAATTTTTTTGTTTGTCTCACTATTGTACATCACTTTCAGTAGATCAATTATTGTATAGAATCCTATGAATTGTTCGAAGCATGAGCTACTTATAATTGTCACTTTCTTTTCACGCTTTTTTTAAGACTCAGTTCTCATCCTCTTCACATGTTTTATTTCGTGTATAACTCATGTGTAATTCCTTTGTTTTTCATTGCTCATCTTGCTGAATTGTGTATTCTCTCTGCGATGTCAGAGACTATTTCTTTTTACCACCTCTGACAAACCAATATATATATAAATTGTAACTTCTCATTGTACAGAATCATGTAAATAGGTCGTATCACGAGCCACAGACATCTGTAAACTTTGTCGTTTTTACAGTATGTTCTTATCTTCAATTCCTGATTCAACTGTGTAATTTTACTTATCAACAGTGTAAATTTGTGTTCTCCAATACTCACTGCGATGAGTTGTGTCTTCTGTCTGTATTTTCAGAGATTATTTTTTCTTTTGTATTCTCAGGAAAATTATTGTATATAACTATTTTTCATATCACCGTTGTGTGTAACATGTAGTACCGCGAGTCACATTCATCTGTAAATTTTTCATCATCTGTCTTTCGAACTTTTGATTTCATGTTTGTCTCCTTGATCACCTGCAACCTCCTGGTTTTCCAGGTCACCCACAACGTATCACCTTTCGGTCAGAACTTTTTTTTTTTTTCATCAGTATTGTGTAAAATTTATACTCTATAGTGCTCATCATTCTGGATTGATTCTACTCTCTGTATTACCAGAGATTCATATTGCCTCGCCAGATTTCTACTGCACTTAACTGTTGTCATGTCAACGTTGCACAGAATCCTGTATTTAACGTAGCGCAAGCTGCATACATCTGATAATTTCTCATCACCTGTCTTTTGAATCTATGTCTGCAAGCTCGAATTCTGTATTATTCCTTGCATCAATACTGTGCAAAATTAATATTGTATAACGCTCTTCAAGCTGAATTGTTCCTATTCTCTGCTTTGTCAGAGACTTTTGTTGCCTCACCGGACACTCGAGTGTAACTAACTTTTTTACTATCATCAATGTACAGAACCGTGTAAATAAGCAGTAGCGTAAGCTACAAGCATCTGTAAATATTTTTTTTTGTCATACATCATTTGAGATGATTTATTCAAGCACATCTCCTGTATCTTTCTTCTAATAAATACTGTGTGAAAACTGACCTTTCGAGACATGCTTTCGACAAGGTTTTAGAACACAGCGATAGGTATGCGCTTCCATTCAGTACATAATGCTGCCGCTAACTGTTGCTTAGTAGTAGGCCTTGGTTCCAAACTTCTTATGCGGCACTCTAATTCATCTCAAAGTTGCTCTATGGGATTAATATCAGGGCTCTGTGCGGGCCAGTCCACACACCGTACGGAATTATCGTCAAACTACGCTGTAACAGTCATTGCTTTATGGTTTGGCGCATTATCCTGCTGGTACCAACAAGGCTCGATTCCATAGTATTGCTACACAGTTGGTAGGGCATAATTGTCTAGAATATCGAGGTAGACTTACTGTTTAATAGGTTTGTCCACGATAACCAATGGGCCGGGACCATACCACGAAAAACACCCCAACACGTGTACACTGCTAGCTCCAAACTTGACCGTAGGAACAGTACACTAAGGCAGATAGCGTTTCCCCGACTGCCGCTATACCCACACACGGCCATCAGACTGATGGATCGTGTATCTCGATTCATCAGTCCATAGGACCCGTTTCCATTGATCTACGGTCCACGAGAAATGTTCTTTGCACGATGCTAAACAACGAGTAGCATTCCAGATGAAAGGTTTATGAGCAGCCGCACGACCACGGTAGCCCATGGAATGAAGTTCTCTGCGAATGTTACGTGTACATACCGAGGTTCCAACATTTTTACTCACTTGTACACTGAGATCTTGTGCAGCACTCCTTCGATTAGTTGTAACGACTCTCCTGAGGCTTCAACGTCCTCTATCACTGATTTTTTTTGGTCTGCTGGTACGTTTTGCTGCTGCAGGCAGACCATGTGTCTTCCACTTATTCAGTATATCTAAAACAATTGATATCTAAACGCCTCTCAGTTTCTCTTACGGACAACCCACTAATGTAACACCCAACAATCTTTCATTTCTCAAAGTTAGTTTTCTCCCGCCGCAACATTTTCACTGAACCTGACATTGCGATATGATCGCGGTCAGCTGCAGGCTTGTTTTTATACCGGTTGCAGCTGTACCGCGCATCTAACAACGCAGCGGATCCGTTCATTTGCTTTTGAAGGGGTCCGGTGACTTTTGTGAATATAGTGTGCTTTCCCCCAGTTTGGTAACGTCCTCAATGCGTTGCATCTCTATGTATGTCAAAAATTGTATGACACCTTCGCACGAAAATATGGGATTCATCGATTTCATTGTGCTTGCCATTTTTCATGTCGCTGATAATCAGAGGTTCCACAGTATTCCTCATTTAGCATTTCGGAAAATAACTCTTGGAAGAAGAAGCCGTTTTAAGAAAGTCCAAGAAACGAAAACCACTGCAGATTTCACGCGAGGCGGTTATCGCTGCTTTTCCTTGATTGCGTCACGGAAAAATATCTTTAATTTCCACGGCATGTAGGTAAATATATTTAATCACTGAGGAAAACGCGATGCACGTAAGGTAAACGCAAAATATATGCAAATTATTTTACTTCTGAGTAATCACTCTACAGAAGCAGGATGGCTGTTACGTTCTGTGTTTCGTGACATTAGACAACGCCCAAAACTAAGGGAATGACCCCAGAGGACCGATACATTGAGAAGGCCTTTTCACATGTCGCGACTACTAGTGGAAGTTTATAATTTTGCAGCTAGCGGAGAGATCGTTTAGAGAACGAATTTGTTCATCCAATTGTCATCTTCTTTCCTATCCAAATACCGATTACTTCTTTCTAATCCAAATATAACAACAAAATATATCATATAGAGATAGGCTGACCATACGTACCGTTTTGAACGGGACAGTACCGGTTTTTTTTTTCATATTTCCCGGCCGTTCCGTCGTTTTAATAAAAAGGTCAGTTTTGTCCCATTTTTTCAAAAATCTATAAATATACTTGTATATTGGTCAAGCAAATTTTTCCTGAAATGAGCAAAAACGCCTAGACTTTCAGGACTTTTGTAATATTGTAGAGTTTATTCTTTGTCTTCCAGGAAGTACAGCACCTGTTGAGAGAATATTTTCTGTTATCAACAGTACGTGGTCAAAGGAGAAATCTAGGTTAAGTGTTGGGACAATGAGAGCTATGTTACATATAAGACAAAATTGTGTCATTGAGTGTGAGAAGTTTTATGATAAGGTGCTGAAAGACCGAAGTTTGCTGCGTAATATTACTTTATAGGAAAAAATATTCACGGTACGATCATGGTGAAATACAGTCCCCCGCTAAGTGTACCTAAATATTTGTATGCGTTCAGTCACTGTTAACTGAAGAATAATGGTAAGCTCAATATGTTTAAGTAATAAAACTTTTTTATCGTCTTACTTTTTTTGTCCCGTTTTTGTTTCAAGGAAATATGGTCACCCTATATAGAGATCATATTTTTCTAGTAACGGTCGAAATATTCGATAATGTGCAATCAGAATGATAAAAAAATGCTTTTTGATAAAAGTCTCAAACAAACTAAGCTGATTTCAATGAATCTTTTTTTTATTGACAAAAGGCTTATTTCACTCTGAGATACACTTTCAAATGAAATATACACTAACGCCCCCTAGCAGTTGAACTGTGCATTGTGAGAAAGTAGATGTACGAAATCTATGCCTTGTGGTGGGAGATACGAGATGGAGAAACAATTTTTCAAACGCAGATAAGAAGAATTTTTTTACAAATGGCCCCCAAGCCGGTAAACTGAAATATTCAGAGTGCGTAGTGTTGGCTGTCTGTATCATAGCGAATGACATATGGCACAAGCATATTTTTTTCAATTGGATTTTCTAAACAGGAGACATGGTAACAAAACAAAAACAAAGAAAAAAACGAAACGCTCTTAGGTTACCTAGTCGTAGAACTGCGGGTTATGAAAAACTGAAAAATATATGCAAAGAGTTCCACAAAATGAATAGTATCAGATATAAAACAAAATTCAATCCGCTTTTTAAAAGCAGAGATATCGAGAAAAATTGAATATATATTTACGACCTCAGCGGGAAAAACTGTGCATTGTTTTGATCAACAAAAATACAAAAAAAAAAAAGACCTGTAGTGAGCTGTATCTGAACAAAAAGAATTTTTGTATTATCGGGTTTTTAGACGCTTAGATACTGCTACAAATACGTGGTAACCAGAAATATGAACTCACGCCCTCAAGTAGAGAAATTGTGCATTACAAAAAATTTCAATTTATATGCAAAACATTCTTCATCATAAACTCAGTTCGAACCAAAAATAATTATCTAAATCAATATTTTAGAAGTAGAGATAGTGAGAACCATACTGTGTACACTCTCGCCCTCTAGTAGAACAACTATGTATTAGTTTTCGTTGGGTGTTGTATTTGATCAACGATCAGTGTTTTCAATCGACTTCAGAAGTATAGATACGCCTGGAAATATATAGCACGGAGTTAATTAAACCATGCAATGCATTGATTATGATACGCTTTCCAACATACCAGAAATCATTACTCACGTTATTACTCAAGTTATGAGGATAATGGCTGTGGAATAAATCTCGGTCCTGTGTCCTGACCTTTGATTCCATTTCGATGATATTCAACAGAATCGGTTCAGTATACCTCAGGAACGACATACTAAAGTTCTGTCGCAATAAAAACATTTTTAGGTAAGTTATGACGCATAATGGTAGGGGAATAGATCCCGCTCCTATTTCCTAACCTTTGCCCTCATTCCGCCCAATTTCATCGAAATCGGACCATTTTTTACGCTTTCCAACCGGAGGTTGAAGAAGTGTATATGCTCCTGCTTTGTCCGTCTGTCCGTCCGCACGATAACTCGTGTAAAAATGGTTCGATTTCGATGAAATTTTAGTATGTGGTAGGGAACCACCTAGGGACGAACCCCATTGAAAATGGGTGAAATGGGGTCAAAGGTCAGGACATAGGAGAGGGATCCATTACAGCCCTTATGCGTCACAACTTGCGTAACAACGGTTCGATTTTGATGAAATTTTAGTATGTGGTAAGGATTCACCTGGGGACGAATCCGTATTGAAAATCTGCGAAATAGGGTCAAAGGTCAGGACATAGGAGAGGGATCAATTCCATTGCCCTTATGCGTCATAACATGCGTAAAAATAGTTCGATTTCGACGAAATTTTAGTATGTGGTAGGGAACCACCTGGGGACGAACCTTATTGAAAATGGGCGAAGTGGGGACAAAGGCCAGGACGTAAGAGTGGGATCCAATCCATTGCTCTTATGGGTCATAACTTGCGTAAAAATGGTTCGATTTCGATGAAATTTTAGTATGTGGTAAGGACTCACTGGGGACGAACCCTATTGAAAATCTGCGAAATAGGGTCAAAGGTCATGACATAGGAGAGGGATCCATTCCATTGCCCTTATGCGTCATAACTTGCCTAAAAATGGTTCGATTTTGATGAAATTTTAGTGTGAGGTAGGGAACTACTTGGTGACGAACCTAATTGAAAATTGGCGAAATGGGGTCAAAGGTCCGGACGTAGGAGCGGGATCCATTCAATCGCCCTTATGCGTCATAACTTACGTAAAAATGCTTCGATTGAGATAAAACTTTATCATGTTGTAGAGGAAGTATACTTTACCGGTACTGTTTAATATCATCTAAATGGGGTCAAAGGTCAGGTCATAGGAGCGAGATTTATTCCACAGCCATTATCCTCATAATTGAGTAATGATTTCTGGTATGTTGGAAAGCGTATCATATTCACTGCATTGCATGATTTTACTAACTTGTTACGTAAGTTATGCTACATGAAGGCAATGGAATGGATCCCGCTCCTACGTTCTGACCTTTGACCCCGTTTCGCCCATTTTCAACTGGGTTCGTCCCCTGGTGGTGCCCTACCGCATACTAAAATCTCACCGAAATCAAACCATTTTTACGTGCGTTATCATGCGGACGGACAAACAGACAGATAGGCGGACAAAACTGGAACATATACGCTTCTTCAACCTACGGTTGGAAAGCGTAAAAAAGAAATATGCTGTTACGCTCCTTAGTGGTAAAATATAGCGCTACGAAATATTAGAAATTACATGCTTCTTTGCCATGAACGCAATCCAACGTAAGAAGAATCTTTCAAATCGGACTTTTAGAAGCAAAGATATCGGGGGAAGTGCGATATATATTTGCGCTCTCTACCGGGAAAATTGTACATTATTTGAAGAACCTGTACGTAAAAGAATCGTCTCAAGCTGTAAAGAAATTATCCGGAAAATAGAGAAGCATGTATTTCAAGCTCAAAAAATCGTACAAAACACTGGACCTGACACTCCAGGTAGCCCCCATTGGAACTGACGGTCTTGTTCCACCGATCATTTATCGCAATGGGATAATATGAACTATCCCATTGCGATAAAAGTTTGTCGAGTGGCAGCTGAAGAAGTCATCCGTGCAACATTTCACATCATTGTCATTAGCAAAGTTTTTCTCAGCGAGAAAATTCGACTAAGACCGGAAGTGATGAAAGTCGGACAGGGCAAGGTTCGTCGAATAAGGTGGGTGCGATAATATTTCCCATTCCTGCTCGTGCAATTTCTGCTGGTCCCGTAAAGCGACATCTGGACGAGCGTTATTCTGGTGAAAAACAACTCCATGGCGATTAATCAACACTGGACACTTTTTTAGCAGTGCAGCATGGAGAAGGTCGTGGATGCAAACCTCGCTGTGATGGTATTGTTCAGCGATAAGAGTTCATAGTGAATCACGCCGCGACAATCCCACTGGCATCTCGGCGTCACCTTCCCTCCATGAAGGGGGTAGCTTAGCGACCTTTTGAGGGGGCTATCCCTGCTTGATTTCATGCACCACGCACCCTCCAGCAGCTGTCAGATGCACTGCAGTCAGCTGCTGCCCATACCTGGGAACACCTTCCAGCACCTTATTGAGTCCCTCCCAGCCCGTCTAGCTGTTGTCCGCGCTGCACACGGCGGTTACTCTGGATATTAGCTGGTGGTCACAATAATGCGACTCAACTGTGTATTTTTGTCAAGATCTTGCAACACAAGACAAGCTTCCGTTAATTCGTTTACCTTTTGTGCATGCCTTTTTCAAAGGTCGTGCGTGAAACATTTCGTACGACTCAGACATTTTGAAAGGGGTTAGTACTGATATCTTTATCCCGAATCGCCAATAAAAGGTATCACGGGGAATAATTGAACTCCTCTAACGGTATCAAATACCTAACCTCCAAAATCCAACACCGGTTGATAGAAAAATCCCTTATTAATATAAAAGTCAAGAAAAGATTATACTAGATCGACTGGGAAATCCATTCACTCACGAAGGTAGGACCGACTTGGTCCTTTATTAAAATACGAAAAATATGTAGGCAATACAAGCTTTAATGTCAAGAAGAAACCAAAAACAATGTCAAAAACAATTTGATTAACACCCAGATCAATAGCAAAAGAAAATTGAAAAAATCAAAATTATAATGTTCCCTAAACCGCACAACATAACGCCATATGTTGTTCACCTTCTTCATATATTGTAAGGGTTGTTCAAAGAGTAGTGAGGCTCTTCGCTTGGAGTGCGCTTGCGCTTCCTAATTTTGTCAATGGGTGGCGCTAGTTCACCTTCTTCATATTGTTATGGTGAAAAATAAAAAGTTTAGGTAATGTGGGTGATTAACAGTTATCTTTATGCTAATATTAAAATTGAGGTAAATATTGAATTTAGGTGAAAATTAAAATTTGGGAGATGGGTGTATGCTCCAAATGTGAAATTCAATATCCCTACAACTTTTTTCTCATGAGAACATAAGTGGCCACTGGCCGAAAGTATTTGACTGCTCTGTCATTCCATAAATTTTAGAGAGGGGGATACTGCAAGCGCCCATGCTTAGCAGTAAATCAGCCGCCCCCTTTACGTACTCTTACAAAACCCGAGTAAGCGTAAAGTTTCACACGTTACCGATGCAAGATTTGAGTCGTAAGAGAGGAAAAAAACAAGGGGGACAGAGGAAGGAAATGAAGATCTCAGAACCATCACATACAATGCACCTTTACACAGGCATATCTACAACTCTGAATGGGCAGACTGATTTACACAACAAATAATTTTTTTCTATATTTTTTTTTTCATAATTGACACAATTTTCCTTATGATTTTGGTTACATAAATACAAGTAGATGGTAGAGTGACAACATTATATATACACTAACGGAAAAAAAAAAATCTCAACACCGAGAAGGGGTTGTGTTAGATAAACGACAGTTGGTAGGCGGTGAGAGTACATCTGTAAGATGACGTCTATGCAAATTTCGCGCTCGGCGCATATGTGTGGCGCTAGTAGCGCCCCTCGAAACATGCAAATCAGGTTTGCGGTAAATACACGCTGTAACGTTCGTGAGCGTTAGTTATCGTTGGGATTCGACGTAGGGTGTTGATGTTAGTCAAGAATCCCTTTGGGAAGACGAAGAAGCCATTATCAACAGCTCACGGAGTTTGAACGAGGTCGTGTAATACGGCTACGAGAAGGTGGATTTTCTTTCGGCAAAATTGCAGAACGACTTGGCAGGCATGTAGCCACTGTGCATGATTGTTGGCAGCGGTGGTCAAGGGAAGGTACTGCCTCAAGATGAACGGGTTCTGGCCGGCCACGTGGCACTACTGAGAGGGAAGACCACCGTGTACGGCGTATGGCCGTGGCGCATCGTACCGCGTCTGCGGTAGCAATTCGAGCTGCAGTTGCCACCACAGTGACACAACGAACTGTTACAAATCGGTTACATGAAGGACTTGTTTTGTTTTGTTTTGATGTCTTTTGTTTGGCGCTCTTTGGCCAACCATGGCCCTTGCGCCATTAAAATCAAATAACCAACCTACCTACATGAAGGACAGCTCCTAACCAGACGCCCTGTAGCGTGTATTCCACTTACTCCAAACCACAGCCGTTAGCGACGTCAGTGGTGTCAAGCTAGAGCTCATTGGAGGACGGAGTGGAGATCTGTTGTGTTTTCTGATGAAAGCCGGTTCTGCCTGTGTGCCAGTGATGGCCGTGTGTTCGTTAGAAGGAGGCCAGGTGAGCGCCTGCAACCAACCTGTCTGCGGCCGAGACACACTGGACCTACACCTGGAGTTATGGTCTAAGGAGCAATTTCTTATGACATCAGGAGCACTCTCGTGGTTATCCCACGCACCCTGACGGCACAGTTGTACGTCGGTCCGGTGATTCAACCTGTTGTGCTGTCTTTCATGAACAGCATTCCAGGGGGTGTTTTCCAACAGGATAACGCTCGCCCGCATACCGCTGTTGTAACCCAACATGCTCTACAGAGTGTCGACATGTTGCCTTGGCCTGCTAGATCACCAGATCTTTCACCAATCGATCACGTATGGGACATCATTGGACGACAACTCCAGCGTCACCCCCAACTAGCATTAACCGTCCCTGTATTGACCGACCAAGTGCAACAGGAATGGAACTCTATCCCACAAACTGACATCCAGCACCTGTACGACACAATGCATGAACGTTTGCGTGCTTTCATTCAACATTCTGGCGGTTACACCGGTTATTAATGTACCAGCGTTTCACATTTAAAATGGCTCTTCTAGCGCTTACAATAAGCTGTGATCTTGAAACCTTAATCGATTAAATATGTTACCTATACAAATGTATTGCCGCCATTTCATTCCTCTACAACTATTTTTTCGTGGTGTTGGGATTTTTTTTCCGTCAGTGTATATATATATATATCTGTTTTCTTCCCTTACTGAGATGTCCTTTTGCTATCTTTAGGTTTTAGTTATTTTCAATTGTTTTCCTCACTAGTTGACAGTTGAATTACGTCTCCAGTGATACTTTTTCGTACTGTCTTGCATAGCTCTATATATTCCACTTTGGAAGTCCCATCTTCTTTAGTTCTCCTCATCTCTCTTCTCTTTTGCATCAACATTTTGGTTTTTCCTGATAATTTGTTCACATGTAACTTGTTCTTAGACCCAGCTAATTTTGTTGCTGTTTCCATAAGAACTTTGGTTACTTTTTTGTTAACTTCAAAAATATCCACTTCTTCCTATGTTAGGCCTTCTAAAGCAGAGAATCTGTTCTTCAGTTCCAACTTGAAGGTATTATGGTGTTTTTTAAGATTGGTTATGTCAATACATTTTGTTTGTCTTATGAGCTTGCCACGTTCGAGTTTAGTGTTGAGGTGCATCTTACATCTCACCAATCTATGGTCACTACCTGTGTTGAACTTGTTTAGCACCCTGCAGTCTTCTATGACGAATGTTTTGTTACACATAATAAAACCAATTTCACTTGTCGTCCCATTTGGATGTCTCCATGTCCATTTCCTGTGTGGCTTTTTCTTGAAAAAGGAGTTCAAGATGAAAAACCCTTCTGCCTCTGCAAACTCTACGAGAGTATTTCCACGCTGGTGTCTGTTGCCGTGACTGAATTTACCTACTGAAGTTTCATTCTGTAGCCGTTGCCCTACTTTTGCATTGGAATATCCCACAATTATCTTCAAGTGCTGCTTACCTTTATTATTTAGATGACGAATTTCCTCATAAAATTCTTCAATTTCTTCTTAGGGATGACTTGTGGTGGGTGCATAAGTGGACGTGGACCTTAACTAAAAGAGACATACAAAGGCTGCAGACAACTCAAAGAAGCATGGAGAGGTGCATGCTTGGTGTAACCAGGAGAGACAAGAAGACGAACTCGTGGATCCGAAAAATGACAAGAGTGGAAGACATCATGATCAGAGTAAAATCCCTGAAATGGCAATGGGCTGGACATATTTCCAGAAGGACAGACCATCGATGGACAGCCGAAACTTTAGATTGGATTCCAAGGGACAGGAAAAGGCCCAGAAGAAGACCACATGGGAGATGGGTGGATGAAATTCGAAAGTATGCGGGAGTGACATGGAGGAGACTGGTACAAGACAGACCGTTGTGGAGGAAACTTGGGGAGACTTTCGTCCAGCAGTGGATTGATAATGGTTGACAATGATGATGATGATGATGATATCATCATCATCATCATCATTGTCAACCATTATCAATCCACTGCTGGACGAAAGTCTCCCCAAGTTTCCTCCACAACGGTCTGTCTTGTGCCAGTCTCCTCCATGTCACTCCCGCATATTTACGAATTTCATCCACCCATCTCCCATGTGGTCTTTTTCTGGGTCTTTTCCTGTCCCTTGGAATCCAATCTAAAATTTCGGCTGTCCATCTATGGTCTGTCCTTCTGGCAGTATGTCCAGCCCATTGCCATTTCAGGGATTTAACTCTGATCATGATGTCTTCCACTCTCGTCATTTTTCGGATCCACGAGTTCCTCTTCTTATCTCTCCTGGTTATACCAAGCATGCACCTCTCCATGCTTCTTTGAGTTGTCTGCAGCCTTTGTATGTCTCTTTTAGTTAAGGTCCACGTCTCTGCACCATACGTAAGCACTGGAAGGATGCATTGATCAAACACTTTTCTTTTAAGACATAATGGCATATTGCTCTTGAAAATTATGCTGTTTCTTCCAAAAGCTCTCCAGGCAAGTTTTGTACGCCGATTAATTTCTTCATCAATGTGACCCTCACTTGATATCTGCTGTCCAAGATAAACATACGTATCTGTTATCTCCAGTTTTTCTCCATCAATCGATAAATCTTCATTTCTTGTAAAAGCATTGAACATCACTTTTGTCTTCTGAAAGTTCATTTTTAATCCCACTTCTTTACTCTTGTCAGCAAGTTCCTGGATCATACTCTGCAGCTCTGATGGGGCAATTCCAAAAATGACTACGTCATCAGCAAAACGAAGGTGGGTTAGATAATCTCCATTAATCTTTATCCCTTTGTTTTCCCAGTTCAGTGATTGAAAGACATTTTCCAATGTGGCATTAAAGAGCTTCGGAGATATGGTGTCACCTTGTCTCACTCCCTTTCCAATTTTTATGTGTGTTGTATTTTCAAACAGCCGAATCTTTGCACTTGCATTTTCATAGATGTTATTAATAATATTAATGTATGCATCTTCAATACCGCAGGATTTCAGAGCCGTGGTAACTGCTGATGGTTTCACCGAATCAAAGGCTTTTTCATAATCGATAAAAGCCATGCACAATGGAAGTTCATATTCCCTCGCTCTTTCAATTAGTTCTCTCAGTACGTGGATATGATCTATTGTGCTGTAGCCACTCCTGAATCCAGCTTGTTCTCTAGGTTGAGCCATGTCCAGTGTTACCTTCAAGCGGTGTGAAAGAACTTTAGTGAAGATTTTATAAACCACTGATAGGAGGCTGATAGGTCTGTAGTTCCTGAGATCCTCAATGTCACCTTTTTTATGTAGCAGGATCATTGTAGCATTGTTCCAATCCTCAGGAATCTTCCCTTCATTAAGGCATCGAGTGAAAATTTGGGCGAGTACTGTTTCGATTTCTCCACTTGCTTCTTGTATGATGTCTATAGTAATTCCATCTTCTCCTGGAGCTTTCCCCCGCTTCATGTTCTTGATTGCATGAGCAACTTCTGCTGGGAGGACTGGAAGAACTCTGGTACCTTTCATGATGTCTGGAGTACATGTATCATCCCTTTCATATAATTTGGAGTAGAAATCTTTCACTCTTGTCAAAATTTCGCCTCTATTTCTTGTTATAGAACCATCTTCTTTTCTCAGAGCCATAATCTGTTTTCTTCCCTTACTGAGATGTCCCTTTGCTATCTTAAGGCTTTGGTTGTTTTCAATTGCTTTCCTCACTAGCTCACAGTTGAATTTCCTTACGTCTTCAGTGATACTTTTTCGTGTTGTCTTGCATAGCTCTATATATTCCACTTTGGAAGTCACATCTTCTTTAGTTGTCCTCATCTCTCTTCTTTTTTGCATCAACATTTTGGTTTTTCCTGATAATTTGTTCACATGCAACTTGTTCTTAGACCCAGCTAATTTTGTTGCTGTTTCCATTAGAGCTTTGGTTACTTTTCTGTTAACTTCAGAAATATCCACTTCTTCCGATGTTAGGCCTTCTAAAGCAGAAAATCTGTTCTTCAGTTCTAACTTGAAAGTATTAAGGTGTTTTTTAAGGTTGGTTATGTCAATAGATTTTGTTTGTCTTATGAGCTTGCCACGTTCCAGTTTAGTGTTGAGGTGCATCTTACATCTCACCAATCTATGGTCACTACCTGTGTTGAACTTGTTCAGCACACTGCAGTCTTCGATGACGAATTTTTTGTTACACATAATAAAATCAATTTCACTTGTCGTTCCATATGGATGTCTCCATGTCCATTTCCTGTGTGGCTTTTTCTTGAAAAAGGAGTTCAAGATGAAAAATCCTTCTGCCTCTGCAAACTCAACTAGAGTATTTCCACGCTGGTTTCTGTTGCCGTGACCGAATTTACCTACTGAAGTTTCATTCTGTAGCCGTTGCCCTATTTTTGCATTGAAATCTCCCATAATTATCTTCAAGTGCTGCTTACCTTTATTATTTAGATGACGAATTTCCTCATAAAATTCTTCAATTTCTTCTTCAGGATGACTTGTGGTGGGTGCATAAGTTTGAATAATCTGAGCCTGGTATCTTCTCGATAGTTGGATAACGAGTCGTGCAGCTCTGTCAGAGGAACTTTCAACTTCTACAACTTTATCCTTCAGTTTCTTGTTTATTATAAATCCAACACCACTAGTTCTGCCAGTATCTGTCCCACGATAATAGAAGAGATGTCCACTTTTCAGTTCAATGAGATCTTCTCCTTTTCTCCTTACCTCACTTAGCCCGACGATGTCCCACTTGATCCTTTGTAGTTCCTCTTCCAATTCAAGAAGCCTTGAATCAGAAGATAGGGAGCGTCCGTTATAGGTAGCCAAGGTCAGCATCAAATGGCAGCCTAGTCCGGTCCTCCGGGGATTCTTAGCACCCTCTGCCTTCATGTCGCACTGGCCGCTGCCTTGGCCAGGTACATTCCAGCTGCCGGAGACTGAGGGCCAAGATTTAAGTTGTAGAGTCATTTTGGAGGTGTTTGGCCATAACTCACCACGCTGGCCAAGCGGGTTGGTGAGTGTGGGATAGCATTTCCTCTGATCCCGATGGTATAGTTATACCGCTATTGGCGGTCGTCAGAGCCCCTTTAGTGGGAACAGGATGCACCACGAGAAGGCGGGGTTGACATTTGTCAAGGAGAGGCTGTGATGTTACGCATCACCTGACCTTACATCCCATGATATATATATATATATATATATATTTTTTTTTTTTTAAATTGGAAAGGGAGTGAGACAAGGTGACACCATATCTCCGAAGCTCTTTAATGCCACATTGGAGGGTGTCTTTCAGTCGCTGAGCTGGGAAAACAATGGGATAAAGATTAATGGAGATTATCTAACCCACCTTCGTTTTGCTGATGACGTAGTCATTTTTGGAATTGCCCCATCAGAGCTGCAGAGTATGATCCAGGAACTTGCTGACAAGAGTAAAGAAGTGGGATTAAAAATGAACTTTCGGAAGACAAAAGTGATGTTCAATGCTTTTACAAGAAATGAAGATTTATCGATTGATGGAGAAAAGCTGGAGATAACAGACACGTACGTTTATCTTGGACAGCAGATATCAAGTGAGGGTCACATTGATGAAGAAATTAATCGGCGTACAAAACTTGCCTGGAGAGCTTTTGGAAGAAACAGCATAATTTTCAAGACCAATATGCCATTATGTCTTAAAAGAAAAGTGTTTAATCAATGCATCCTTCCAGTGCTTACGTATAGTGCAGAGACGTGGACCTTAACTAAAAGAGACATACAAAGGCTGCAGACAACTCAAAGTAGCATGGAGAGGTGCATACTTGGCGTAACCAGGAGAGATAAGAAGAGGAACTCGTGGATCCGAAAAATGACAAGAGTGGAAGACATCATGATCAGAGTTAAATCCCTGAAATGGCAATGGGCTGGACATACTGCCAGAAGGACAGATCATCGATGGACAGCCGAAATTTTAGATTGGATTCCAAGGGACAGGAAAAGACCCAGAAGAAGACCACATGGGAGATAGGTGGATGAAATTCGAAAGTATGCAGGGGTGACATGGAGGAGACTGGCACAAGACAGACCGTTGTGGAGGAAACTTGGGGAGACCTTCGTCCAGCAGTGGATTGATAATGGTTGACAATGATGATGATGATGATATATATATATATATTTATTTTCTTCTTCCCCCAGAAAGATAAAAGAGGAATACAAATTTGTGAAGAAGTGAAGTTACACCGATTCACCTGAAGTACAATGTCCTCACGCCGACCTACTGATAACATAAAAAAACTAAAGTTACCTAAAGAACACACACACACACAGCAACACTCACAGGAAAGATAAATTTTGAAAGATAAATTTTCGAGAAAATATTTCTGATTTTTTCTCAACTTTTTCTAAGATGACGTATATACACTAGTGTGCAAAACTTAAGGACGAAGAGGAGAAATTAGCATAACAGCGGAACGAGCAGGCAGAACGGACCGAAATACCACTCAGGAGATAGACTAGGGTCAGGTACGTTAGGGCATGTGCATATATGCAGCATGGCGTAGGGGGGAGTGTCGGAGGGATATAAAGCACACGGGCGGTGTTTGCTCAGCAATTCGGTGAAAGCTATTGCACGGTGTACATCGCTTTGGACGACGTCGAGTTGCTGCCACCGTGTGATATGGCCAACAGGCAATCCAGTAGACGACATCTGGATGACTTTACCCGAGGTCGCGCCATTGGGAAGTTGGAAGAAGGTCGAAGTGTAACTAGTGTGGCCGAGGAGTTCTGGATCACTCACAGCATCGTTTCACGAGCTTGGAGAGCATATCAAACGACAGGAACAGTTGTCCGAGAGTTTAGCAGTGGTCGTCCACGAGCAATCACGGCGGCGGACGACCGGTATATTGTCCTACAGGCGAAGAGAGACAGACGGCACACAGCTGGAGAAATCGCAAGCCACATGAAACAGACAACTGGACGTCCGTTATCGCGTTTTACAGTGGCCAGAGGGCTGCACAAAGGTGGTCTATTTGCACGACGACCAGTACGGTGTGTGCCATTAACGTCTGCTCATCGGAGACGGCGGTTTCTGTGATGCCGGGAACACAAGAACTGGGCACATCAGCAATGGGGTCGAGTTCTCTTTACAGATGAGAGCCGATTTAGTCTAACGAGCGATTCTGGACGTATACACATCTGGAGAGAGCAAGGAACACGCAATCACACCTCCAACATCATTGAAAGGGACCTGTTTGGAGGTGGAGGAGTTCTCGTTTGGGGCATAATCATGCTTGGTAGCCGTACTGATCTTCACATCTTCCAAGAAGGTTCAGTCACTGGTGTCCGCTATTGTACCGAGGTTCTCCTGTCTCACGCGCTTCCGTTTAGAGGCGCTGTGGGTCCTGAGTTCCTCTTCATGGGCGACAACGCTACACCTCATCGTACAGTAGATGTCGCAGAGCTGTTGGAGAATGAAGATATTCAACGCATGGATTGGCCCGCAAGGTCACCGAACCTAAATCCAATCGAACACGTGTGGGACCTTCTCGGGATTTCGCTTAGCAGCACGTCACCAGCCGCCAGCAACGATTCCGCAGCTGCGATTGGCGCTACAAGAGGAATGGGCCGCGATGCCTCAACAGCTCCTTGACAACCTCGTCCTCAGCATGGACAGACGTTGTAAATCCTGCAATGCAGTCAGAGGTGATCATATCCCCTACTAAAGACTGGATTTTTCTTGGCTGCCGCCTGTCATTCTGTCCAGTTGTGCTCGAAGCTACCTTTTCAATAAAGTGCCTTTGTATCCTTGGGATTCCTTGTTTGGACGGTTTTGCTCACTTGTCCCATATTCTGGACATCTTGGGGATCTCATGGTATGATTTGAGTCGATGTGGAGTACTTGTGCACAACGTTACATTCGAAAAACCGCCTGGTCCTTAATTTTTGCACGCCAGTGTATCATCATCATCATCATTGTCAACCATTATCAATCCACTGCTGGACGAAGGTCTCCCCAAGTTTCCTCCACAACGGTCTGTCTTGTGCCAGTCTCCTCCATGTCACTCCCGCATACTTTCGAATTTCATCCACCCATCTTCCATGTGGTCTTCTTCTGGGTCTTTTCCTGTCCCTTGGAATCCAATCTAAAATTTCGGCTGTCCATCGATGGTCTGTTCTTCTGGCAGTATGTCCAGCCCATTGCCATTTCAGGGATTTAACTCTGATCATGATGTCTTCCACTCTTGTCATTTTTCGGATCCACGTGTTCCTCTTCTTATCTCTCCTGGTTACACCAAGCATGCACCTCTCCATGCTTCTTTGAGTTGTTTGCAGCCTTTGTATGTCTCTTTTAGCTAAGGTCCACGTCTCTGCACCATACGTAAGCACTGGAAGGATGCATTGATCAAACACTTTTCTTTTAAGACATAATGGCATATTGCTCTTGAAAATTATGCTGTTTCTTCCAAAAGCTCTCCAGGCAAGTTTTGTACGCCGATTAATTTCTTCACCAATGTGACCCTCACTTGATATCTGCTGTCCAAGATAAACGTACGTGTCTGTTATCTCCAGCTTTTCTCCATCAATCAATAAATCTTCATTTCTTGTAAAAGCATTGTACATCACTTTTGTCTTCTGAAAGTTCATTTTTAATCCCACTTCTTTACTCTTGTCAGCAAGTTCCTGGATCATACTCTGTAGCTCTGATGGGGTAGTTGCAAAAATGACTATGTCATCAGCAAAACGAAGGTGGGTTAGATAATCTCCATTAATCTTTATCCCTTTGTTTTCCCAGTTCAGTGATTGAAAGACATTTTCCAATGTGGCATTAAAGAGCTTCGGAGATATGGTGTCACCTTGTCTCACTCCTTTTCCAATTTTTATGTGTATTGTATTTTCAAACAGCCGAATCTTTGCACTTGCATTTTCATAGATGTTATTAATAATATTAATGTATGCATCTTCAATACCGCAGGATTTCAGAGCCATTGCAACTGCTGATGGTTTCACCGAATCAAAGGCTTTTTCATAATCGATAAAAGCCATGCACAATGGAAGTTCATATTCCCTCGCTCTTTCAATTAGTTCTCTCAGTACGTGGATATGATCTATTGTGCTGTAGCCACTCCTGAATCCAGCTTGTTCTCTCGGTTGAGCCATGTCCAGTGTCACCTTAAAGCGGTGTGAAAGAACTTTAGTGAAGATTTTATAAACCACTGATAGGAGGCTGATAGGTCTGTAGTTTCTGAGATCCTCAATGTCACCTTTTTTATGTAGCAAGATCATTGTAGCGTTGTTCCAATCCTCAGGAATTTTCCCTTCGTTAAGGCATCGAGTGAAAATTTGGGCGAGTACTGTTTCGATTTCTCCACTTGCTTCTTGTATGATGTCTACAGTAATTCCATCTTCTCCTGGAGCTTTTCCCCGCTTCATGTTCTTGATTGCATGTGCAACTTCTGCTGGAAGGACTGGAAGAACTCTGGTACCTTTCATGATGTCTGGAGTACATGTATCATCCCTTTCATATAGTTTGGAGTAGAAATCTTTCACTCTTGTCAAAATTTCGCCTCTATTTCTTGTTACAGAACCATCTTCTTTTCTCAGTGCCATAATCTGTTTTCTTCCCTTACTGAGATGTCCCTTTGCTATCTTTAGGCTTTGGTTGTTTTCAATTGCTTTCCTTACTAGTTCACAGTTGAATTTCCTTACGTCTTCGGTGATACTTTTTCGTACTGTCTTGCATAGCTCTATATATTCCACTTTGGAAGTCACATCTTCTTTAGTTGTCCTCATCTCTCTTCTTTTTTGCATCAACATTTTGGTTTTTCCTGATAATTTGTTCACATGCAATTTGTTCTTAGACCCAGCTAATTTTGTTGCTGTTTCCATAAGAGCTATGGTTACTTTTCTGTTAACTTCAGAAATATCCACTTCTTCCGATGTTAGGCCTTCTAAAGCAGAGAATCTGTTCTTCAGTTCCAATTTGAAGGTATTATGGTGTTTTTTAAGGTTGGTTATGTCAATACATTTTGTTTGTCTTATGAGCTTGCTACGTTCGAGTTTAGTGTTGAGGTGCATCTTACATCTCACCAATCTATGGTCACTGCCTGTGTTGAACTTGTTTAGCACACTGCAGTCTTCTATGACGAATTTTTTGTTACACATAATAAAATCAATTTCACTTGTCATCCCATTTGGATGTCTCCATGTCCATTTCCTGTGTGGCTTTTTCTTGAAAAAAGGAGTTCAAGATGAAAAACCCTTCTGCCTCTGCAAACTCTACGAGAGTATTTCCACGCTGGTTTCTGTTGCTGTGACCGAATTTACCTACTGAAGTTTCATTCTGTTGCCGTTGCCCTATTTTTGCATTGAAATCTCCCATAATTATCTTCAAGTGCTGCTTACCTTTATTATTTAGATCACGAATTTCCTCATAAAATTCTTCAATTTCTTCTTCAGGATGACTTGTGGTGGGTGCATAAGTTTGAATAATCTGAGCCTGGTATCTTCTCGAGAGTTGGATAACGAGTCGTGCAGCTCTGTCAGAGGAACTTTCAACTTCTACAACTTTATCCTTCAGTTTCTTGTTTATTATAAATCCAACACCACTAGTTCTGCCAGTATCTGTCCCACGATAGTAGAAGAGATGTCCACTTTTCAGTTCAATGAGATCTTCTCCTTTTCTCCTTACCTCACTTAGCCCGACGATGTCCCACTTGATCCTTTGTAGTTCCTCTTCCAATTCAAGAAGCCTTGAATCAGAAGATAGGGAGCGTCCGTTGTACGTAGCCAAGGTCAGCATCAGATGGCAGCCTAGTCCGGTCCTCCGGGGATTCTTAGCACCCTCTGCCTTCATGTCGCACTGGCCGCTGCCTTGGCCAGGTACATTCCAGCTGCCGGAGACTGAGGGCCAAGATTTAAGTTGTGGAGTCATTTTGGAGGGGTTTGGCCATAACTCACCACGCTGGCCAAGCGGGTTGGTGAGTGTGGGATAGCATTTCCTCTAATCCCGATGGTATAGTTATACCGCTATTGGCGGTCGTCAGAGCCCCTTTAGTGGGAACAGGATGTACCACGAGAAGGCGGGGTTGACATTTGTCAAGGAGAGGCTGTGATGTTACGCATCACCTGACCTTACATCGCCAGTGTATATACATATATATATAGCACCCTCCTGCATAGAATCAAGAGATATGAAGACCACTTAAAAAAATGATCATACAAGTTTTCATTTTCTCTTATAGAAAATGCGTTGGACTGTTGTCAGTCCTGAATGAAAATTCACATATATTGGCCAGATTTATGTGTTTCCAGGACATAGCAACAGGATAATATATTGTAAGGGTTTTTCAAAAAGTAGTGACTCTTTGCTTGAAGGGCGCTTGCGCTTCCTAATTTTGTCAATGGGTGGCGCTAGTGTACAGACGATTTATACACAATGCAAATTCACTGCAGCTTTTTTGTTACGGAAGTCATGTGACGTGCTGGACTAATTTTATTGTTCTCTCGTACAAAATGGATACGTCCAAAATTGCTCACCGTGCTGTAATTCGGTTTTTGAAAGCGAAGGAAAAGCCACCAAGCGAAATACACAGATGAATGAAGGCGGTGTGTGGGCCTGCTTGTCTTCCACGCAGTACTGTAATGCGGTGGTACCATTCTAGTGGTGAACGAACAAGAACTGCAGACCAGCCAAGATCAGGAGCACCACATCGTGCTGGTTCACTGTCGACAATTGCACGCGTGGATGCTGCAGTAAAGGCTAACCGAAGAATCATGATGCGAGAACTGGCGAACAGTGCGGGTGTCAGCAATACGATGATGCATTCGAACCTTGAACATCGTGAGGTCTGCACCGCGTGAGTACCGGAACATCTGTCCGATGAACAGATGAGTCAACGAATGGGACCATCGTTACAACATCGGTTCCCCTACCATGAAGAAGGTGAAGATTTCGTGCTACGCATTATTGCTGAGGACGAAAGTGTCATCATTTCGAACCAGAGCCGAAACTCAAGAGCATGCGGAGGGAACATGCATCATCGCCAACGCAGAGAGAATCACGGTCCACCATTTCCGCCAGCAAGGTGATGTTAATCCTGTTCTTTGACCATTTAGGATCATTGATTCTCGAGTGGCTACCGAAAGGATCAATCATCAATGCCGAACGATATTTTCAAACTTTCATGAAGCTCCTACAAGCCATTAAAAACAAGAGATCTGGCAACCTCAATCAGGGTATTGTGTTTCTGCATGATAACGCCCGGCCGCATATGGCAGTCACCACTCAAAGGACATTGCAGGGCTTTTGCTGAGAAGTCCTTCAACACCCGGTGTATAGTCCTGACCTATTGCCCTCCGATTTTTGACATCTTTGGACCTATGAAAAAATTCTCAAAGGCAAACGTTTCACTTTCAGGTGCGTGCAGCTGTAGGTAACTGGTTGCAGCATCAGCATGCCTCTTTCTATGCCGCAAGAATACAAGGACTTATGCAACGATGGGGACGCTGTTTAAATGCTGGCTGCGATTATTATGTTGGTGCGAATGAAATGTCCGGCACGAACAAGCAGTGGAGACAGTAGCCCCACCACAGCGGAATGGAACCACCCCCAGGTGTTGCGGGTATTACGTCACAGAGTTACTATAAATGGCTAGCACGTGTGTGAATAACAAGGTTCAGGCGTGGTTCGTTTGGACGTAACGTGGCTTGCAAAGGAAACATGCAGACGCCGGATTTGAGAGTCATGTTCCTGTATGAATTTAAACTGGGCCATTCTACAGCATTGGTCGCTCGAAACGTTAACAAAGCGTTTGGGGAGAGTACAGACAGCGAACGAACCATTCGGCGATGGTTTGTGAAGTTTCGAAGCGGAGATAGGGACCTGTTGCTGTTTCTGACGATGTTCTGTTACGTGTGCTTGAAGCGGACCCACAAAAAACGTGTCGTGAGATAGCGGCAGAGGTAGATGTCCACCGCACGACAGCTGTTCGGGGTCTGGCTGCCCTGGGTAAGGTCAAACAGCTGGACATGTGGCTGCCGCGTGAGTTGACAACTGCCAACAATACTAGGCGTTTGGAAGTCTACACGTCGCTGCTTGCCACGAATAAACAGGAACATCTACTGCATCGAATAGTCACCTGCGACAAGAAGTGGGTCCTTTATGATAATCGGAAATGATTTGCACAATGGTTAAGCAAGGAACAGCCTGCTGGACGGCATCCTAAGCCACGCCATACACACCAAGAAGATGATGCTCCTTGTCTGGTGGTCCACAGCAGGGATAATTCATCGGAGTTTCTCGGAAAGAGGCCAAACCATCACTGCAGAACGTTATTGTGCTGAATTACACCAAATGCACCGGAAATTGCTGCAGACACAACCGGCTTTGGTCAACAGACATGGTGTTCTTCTGCTCCAGGACAACGTTCGCCTTCATGTCGCACAACGAACGATGCTGACACTAAGTGCCTTGGGCTATGAAGCACTACCTCATCCTGGCTGTTTCCCGGGCTTGTCTCCGACATACTACCATCCGTTTCGTCGCCTGGATCACTTCCTGTCCGGCAAACAGTTCACGACAGACAACGAGGTTCAATGTGCAGTTGATGACTTCTTCGGTTCCAACCACATGACGTTTTTCATTCCGGGATCATGGCCTTGCCGGACAGATGGCAACTACGTGTCGATGCCGAGGGGGATTATTTTGCCCAGGTAAGTTATTCTATTTTTCCGTTCGTGCGCTGGTCCCTTGAAGAACATTTCATTCGCACCAACCCAATATTTTTAGGTATGGCTAAACTCTTTCAGGCAGAAAGTCTTACTACTTACTGAACAACCTTTATACATTACAGATTACCAATTTACTTAATACCACTAAATTCTATTTTGCATTGCAATTCTAATCACGCTAATTACAGATTAAATTTACATTACTATATTCAGTATTAAACAAAAACACGATTCAAGCCAGAAGCATATACCCCCCAATCAAAAACAAAACTAAATTAATCGTTAAATTCACAAAAAACATTGCAATAAATTCCCATTCCGATACTGCACAAAATAACCTCTAAATCTAAATTACATTGCAACATTTAACTTGCGTCATTAAATTCTATATCACATCACAACCAAAACTCAATTTATAGATTGAATTGATATTCCTGAAATCCAAAATCATCAATATTACAATGCAATTCCAAGCAATTTCCAATTTTAATAACTTTTAAAGTTAGCTAATATCTATAATATTCACAAAAACAGGGGTAAAGTATTGTCAGTGAAATAACTTATCAGGCGTAGGGGATAACAACCCCGTTTTGAGGGAAGCAGGTGTCAAAATACTAAAAAAAATTGCACTTTATAAACAGTACCCAAAGCTACAAGTGTAGGAGCATTTAAAGCAACTAAGGTAAAGCAGTAATTTGTTTCAAGTAGAAATTATGTGAAAATAAGTCTTTTTTTGCTTGCCAGTTTTAGTAAAATAATCATTTCTCGGGGGTCCGATGCAACATTTTTGCAGCATTTTTAAATTTTCAAATTTCCAGAACATATTTAAAAAAAAAAGGGGGGAGAATAATGAATGTTTGTGCTGTATATTAACTTTCCATCTCGTTTCGTCTTAAATCTTTCCGTTAGCGCAATACTTTAGAAAACTTGTTCCATGCGTTTTGAAACCTTCTTTCGAAGATGTGTAATTTTCCCTTAAACTTCATAAACATAATTTTGTTAAAATAAAAGATGATTAACGGGAACTAACACATTTGTTCATCTCAGCTTTCCGTTCTAGCCCAACTGAAGTTAGCAATTTTTCTTTATTTACAATGAAACCGTACAGAAATTCTTTTACTTTTCTTAACATCAGGTCTTTGGGTGATGACTTGAAATTCCGAAGAGTGATGTGAGGAAATATTATTAGCATTATCGCAGGAAATGAAGTGGGTTAAACATTTTTGTAAGTTTCGAAGTCTCCTATTAAAATCCGGGAGGAATCACCCACCTCTTTTCAAAATTATTCTCGCTGGCTACCGGGATGTGGAATAATAAAAATTATTGACAAAGCACGACAGAACGTTTTACCGAGAAACTAATGTCCTCGGAATTGCTCATTTATTGGATAGCACATTTTTATCTCAAAAGAAAAGCAATTTCACAACGCTGTATCTCCAACGCTGGATCATTAATGCATTTAGCCCGAAATATTGCATTTCTGTAGTAACACACATTCACACACATACACTCATGGGCCAAATCATTATGGCCACCCCTGTTTCTACGAGTGAGTGTGTCCCACCACACGTAGCAGCGACGTCACTGGCTAGCGCAGAATGCACAGAGGAGGAGAGACAGAGGTCCATCTCTGGTGTTCAAGACAGCGCCCCAGTGGTCGGACATGAAACTACGATAGCGTCTGTCACGTGATGCGGTACCAGTGCCTATATACGTAAGTAGCACCACGGAGAGAGTTGTAAACTCAGGGCCGTGGGTGGCCAGTGGTCAGCGTTCGTGACTGCCATGGAGATAACCTCATGGTTCGATCCTGGGCTGGTACGAACGTTCGAACCATTAAATACCCGCCGTACATGGGATGTGCACGTTAAGCCGTCGGTACCCCGGGTACTGGCCCTCCGGTAATAAATAAAGGCGTCTTTCTCCCCCTTTCTACTTCGCTTCCGTGTCACTTTCCTATCGGGCACTTTAGCCCAAATCTCCTAGCTTCCTATTTTTAAGGGTTGTTTAAAACCTGGGATCAGGCACTCCCTTCCTAAAATTTTCTACATCTGATCTGATCTGAGTTGTAAACTCTTGAAAAACAAAAATGAAAAAAAGGAAGACAGACGTTTACGGTTGGACGTTTTAGTTCCATGTCCACCCACTGGCGCACTGTTCTATTAAGATCTTCGGAGCCAAATTGTTGCCATGTGTCTCTATGGAAGATTAACCTCTGAGTCTCCGGCTCTGTGGCCGAATGATCCAAAAGTATCCGGACTGCGCCTGCACGGTAGAGTACTTGTATTGCATACCCACGGTGATTATTGGATTACGTTACGACATTATCCTCCCTCCCAGAAAAACTGGTTTCTTCCATGTGCGCCACGTGCTCGCTGAGGTACATTCGGATATTGTGAGCAACTTAGCCAGTTTTCGGCGATTGATGAAAAATGGCGTTTTTTGAGCAGCGCGTTAATATTAAATTTTGCGTTCATTTGGCCAAAAGTCCATCAGAAACTTACAAAAGATGTCGAAACAAGTTTATGACGAAAACCCCTCGTCGATGTCAAAAACATTCAATTGGCATCGACGCTTCATAGAAGGCAGACAGAAGATCGAAGACGACGAACGAAGCGGGCGGCCAGTGACAGCTCGCACGGGAGAAAACATTTTGAAGGCTTCGGCCATCGTACGCGCTTGCAGACAAATGGTCGAACAAATAGCAGTGACTGCTGAGATATCGGAGACTACGTGTCAACGGATACTAACAGATGATCTGAAGATGCACCGGGAGTGTCAACACATCGTCCCACGCATGTTAACTGAAGATCAGTTGGCCATACGGATGGAAATGGGGGACGATTTCTTTACCACCGCAGACCAGACCCGCACTTTCTTAGAACAATCATAACGGGGGATGAAAAGTGCTGCTTCTACTTCGACCCGCAGACTAAGCGGGCATCAGCTACGTGAAAATCGTCATCGTCTCCACGCAAGCAGAAATTCCCAAGAGATTGCAGCAAAGGCAAGATCATGCTAGAGGTCTTCTTCGACATCCAGGGTATTATCCCTGAAGGACGATCTGCAAGAGGTCTTTGACATCCAGGGTATTGTTGTCCTTCGATATCCAGGGTATTTATCCCTGAAGAACGCACTGTCAGCAAAGAGCCTGCTATAGTGTCAGCAAGAATCAGGCTAAAGGTCTTCTTCGACATCGAGGGTATTGTTCTACTTCGGCATCTAGGGTATTATCCATGAAGGATGCACTGCTAGAGGTCTTCGACATCCAGGGTTTTTTATCCCTGAAGGACGCACTGTCAGCAAAGAGCATGCTAGACTGTCAGAAAGAATCATACTTGAGGTGTTTTTCGATATCCTGGGTATTTTTCTTCTTCGAAATCCAGTGTATTTATCCCTGAAGGACGCACTGTCAGCGAAGAACATGCTAGACTGTCAGCAATGATCATGCTAGGGGTCTTCGACATCCATGGTATTGTTCTCCTTTGATATCCAGGGTATTTATCCCTGAAGAACGCACTGTCAGCAAAGAGCATGCTATAGTGTCAGCAAGAATCATGCTAAAGGTCTTCTTCAATCATGCTAAAGGTCTTCTACTTCGACATCTAAGGTATTATCCATGAAGGATGCACTTCTAGAGGTCTTCTTCGACATCCAGGGTATTATCCCTGAAAGACGCGCTGCTAGAGGTCTTCGACATCCAGGGTTTTTATCCCTGAAGGACGCACTGTCAGCAAAGAGCATGCTAGACTGTCAGCAAGAATCATACTTGAGGTGTTTTTCGATATCCAGGGTATTTTTCTTCTTCGACATCCAGTGTATTTATCCCTGAAGGACGCACTGTCAGCGAAGAACATGCTAGACTGTCAACAATGATCATGCTAGGGGTCTTCGACATGCATGGTATTGTTCTTCTTCGACGTCCAGGGTATTATTATCCATGAAGGAAGCACTGCTAGAAGTCTTCTTCGACATCCAGGGTATTATCCATGAAGTACACACTGTTAAAGGTCTTCTTCCACATCCAGGGAGACGCACTGAAAGACGCACTGCAAAAGGTCTTCTTCGACAACCAGGGTATTGTTCTTCTTCGACATCCAGGGTATTTGTACCTGAATGACGCACTGTCAGCAAAGAGCATGCTAGACTATCAGCAAGGATCATGCTAGAACTCTTCTTCGACATCCAGGGTATTGTTCTTCTTTGATATCCACGGTATTGTTCTTCTTTGGCATCCACGGTATTGTTCGTCTTCGACATCCAGGGTATTTATTCCTGAATGACGTACTGTCAGCAAAGGGCATGCTAGAGTCAGCAAGAATCATGCTAGAGGTCTTCTTCGACATCGAGGGTTTTTTCTTCTTCAACATCCAGGGTATTTATCTCTGAAGGACGCACTGTCGGCAAAGAGCTCCATCTGGACAGCATGCGACATCTACGTAAGTCGATCCGCAAGAAAAGGGCTCAACTATGAGGCCATCAGTTGTAGGTTCTGTGGCACACAATGCACCGGCACTCAGGTAACTCCTCGTTTGTGAGTTTCTCGCCAAAACGAGAACTGTTTTCGTTTCACACCCACCATACTCACCTGATCACCTCTTCTCTGAACTGACACATCGACTTCGGGATATTTTAGTTGTCGAACGGTGATTTGATAGCGCGACGAAACTTGATAAGTAGCTTACTGAGTAATAGGCACGCGATTTAGCGAAAAAAAATTAGTTAGAAATTTCTCCACTAGTAAAGCAGGACGGACACGTGTGTAAATTTACTTTTTATTGACAACCCAGACATTTCAGCACAAAATCTGCTCAATATGCTGGCCATCACGAAAGATGACATGCTGCAAACAAAACACTGCACGCGGTCGATGTTGGCCATTTCACGTCTGATACTTGTTTTCAGATGTGTGTGTGTGTGTGTGTGTGTGTGTGTGTGTGTGTGTGTGTGTGTGTATGTGTGTGTGTGTGAGAGAGAGAGAGAGTGAGAGAGAAAGAGACAGAGAGAGAGAGAGAGAGAGAGAGAGAGAGAGAGAGAGAGAGAGCGACAGAGAGAGAGAGAGAGAGAGACAGAGAGAGAGAGAAAGAGACAGAGAGAGATAGAGAAAGCGACAGAGAGAGAGAGAGATAGTATGTCTTGCCGATAAACTCTGTCTTTCATGTATCCCCAAAACCAGAAGTCATAAGGAGTAAGGTCCAGTGAGTCGGCTGGAGAGGACTGCTGAAACCATCGAGAAACCATACGTGCATTGCCGAATGTTCGATTGGGCAATTTCTACGGCACAGCTGTGGAGTGCATTACGGCTCACCTTGTCAGCACTAGAAACTTCAACTTCATCCACGACATTTTCCGAAAATTTCCGGGCTATATCCAATTCTTCATTGTCTTCCGGATATCATCCTTCTAAATTCCGTGAGTTAAATTCGTCCTCTCCGTAATCCTTTGATTTGTCGAAACTGGTGTAATGCACTGTTTACATTACTCCGATTTTGACAATATAATTTTACCGGTAGCGAATGTTTCTTCTGAACTACAGGGTGAGTCATTAGCAATAAGCCATGTGAGAGGTAGTTTGGGATGGCGTTGTTTTTTCGGAAATAAACAATAGTTTGGACTGAAACTTATTTATAGGTAGAAAGAGCATTTAATGGACTATCAGGATTTGCTTTGGTGGTGGATATGAATATGAATTAATTGTGTGTTGTTGTTTTTTGCTTTCAGAACATGGGCAAAAAAACGGCAGTTCGAGTACTGTTGCGTCAATTTTGGAAAAAATGACTATCTGCGCATGCTGCGGTTGCCGAAATTTGTGCAGTGGAAGGTGTGGGTGTAGTCTGCTACGCCACAGCAAAAAGATGGTTTGTTCGATTTAACAAGGGGGACACCAGCCTTCAAGATGGGCCTCACTCTGGCAGACCCCCAACGGTGGATTCGGAAGCCCTGAGTGAAGCCGTAGAGGCAACACTAACCACAAGCACTCGCAGATCGGACGAGATTGCGGTATCACACTCCAGTGTGGTTCGCCATCTCCACAAGCTTGGGAAGGTCAATAGGTGCTGCCGAGTGGTACCCCACGAACTGACCACAGCACAAGCTCAAAGGCGGATGGAATTGTGCAGAGAGCTGCTGAACCACTACATGAACGAGCGCTTCATCAGGCGAATTGTTACGTCTGATGAAAAGTGGTTCTTTTTACGTAATCCTGACTTGCGAAACCAGTGGATTAACCAGGGCAAGCTTCCAAAACCTGTCGCAAAGCGGGGACGCTTCGAACATAAAGTCATGTTGTGTGTTTGGTGAAGTTTTGAGGGGCCCGTACACTTTGAATTCGTTCCAGCTGGGCGAGGCGTCTCCGCTGCACTCTACTCTCAACAGCTACATAGGATGTACGAAGCTCTGGTCTGTAAGTACCCGGCCCTGGTCAACAGAAAACAGGTTCTTCTTCAACATGTTAACGCAACACTCCACATCGCCCGTTCAACGCGGATAAGATCTGGGAGCTTGATGGAATCGAACTTCTTCTACATCCTGCCTATAGCCCAGATTTTGCCCCAAGTGACTACCATTTGTTTTGGTCGATGGCACATTTCTTCCGTGGCAGAACCTTCCGAAACCGTCATGAGGTGGAAGCCGGGGTCCAGGAGGTTTTCACCTCAGAACTCAAGGAGTGGTACAGAGCGGGAATTTACAATTTGGCAGAAAGATGGCTTCAGAACATAGAGCATAATGGTTTGTATTTCGAAGATTGAATTGTATGCGTTTGTACTTTACACATGTTTGAAGTTTTCCTATCCAATGGCTTATTACTTTTGACTCACCCAATGACTAGGGTCAGTCTGATCACAGCCGATTTTATCCTACAAGACGCAGCATGCCATGTAAACATTTACATACGAAACTTTCCATATGAACGACCTGCAATTTCTTGAATTTCAGCAGTGATGCAGAATCTGCTGTGCATCATAGGTAATCTCTTGTGGTAGACACCATACTTAGCAGAATTTTTTTCTAATATCATTAACTATGGCTTCTGACCATTCCTCCGAGATGGGTCCGAATCACGGTGAGACATGCATGTTGTGTTTGTTTTGCGACACTGGCTCTCTCTCTCTCTCTATCTATCTTTCCTGGAACCAGTGGCCCTAAATTAGCGACGAACGACAGCTTATAGGCCATCGATTTGCTCACAGTGGTCGTTAATCCCACAAGAAACAAAACGCACGGGTCTATTACTTTCTTGCGTTTGCAGCACCCGCCACTTTTCCCCTAGCGGCGATTTGAAACTAATTTCTTCCTGCTAAATCTTCAAAAAGCTACTACTAAGTTTCGTCGAGAAATCTCCATTTCTCGCGTTTTTACAGACCCGAGAATAGGGACATCTATTTTACAACCACCTGGTATATACTGTGTATATACACTGAAGAGCAATTGAATTAAAGATACCTGTCTAGTAACGTGTAGCACCACCTTTCGCTCTGATGACGGCGGCGATTCGTCTCGGCATGGACTCGACAAGACACCGGAAGCGTTGGGAAGCCATACGGATCCACGACCCCTGAACAAGCTCCCACAGTTCACGAAGATTTGATGGAGGGGTCAGAGCCTCGAACATCTCTCTCGATGGCGTCCTAGATGTGCTCGATGGGATTGAGGTCAGGTGACCTAGCTGGCCAAGAAACGAGGTCACGTCGGTGGAGTGTTCACCCAACCATTCGGATACAATTCGGGAGCGATGGCACGGTGCATTGTCTTGTTGCAGGATGAGGTCCCCAGTGGGATGTTGAAGACGCACAAATGGAAGAAAAGGTCGTCCAGGATATCCTGGTAACGTTGACCTATGAGGAACGATGTCACACGTATCAGGGGCCCCATTTCATTCCACGTAAACAGTCCCCAGACGAGAATACCACCCCCACCAGCTTGAAGAGTACCCTGCTGGCAAGAAGGATCCATCGCTTCATGTGGTTTACGCCGTACTCGTATCCTGCCATCCGCATGTACCAACGTGAATCTCGACTCATCAGTCCAGGCAACATTTTTCCACATGTCTAAGGTCCAGTGGCTATGTTCCCGTGCCCATGCTAATCTTTGCACCCTGTGATGTGCGGTCAGCAGTGGTACCCTGGTGGGACGATGGCTTCTGTATCCCATAGCGAGGAGATGGTTCTGGATGGTGTGGCTGCTTACACGTTTTTTCTGCACCAGCGTTTAATTCTCGAGTGATTTCTTGCACTGTGGCCCGTCTATCCGCTGTTACAATGCGAGCTAGCCGACGATGACCCCGCTCATCCACACGCTGTTGTCCACGGCAGTTGGTCCTTGCAGGGATGGTTTTACCGGATTCGATGTTCTCACGGTGCACTCGTGACACAGTGGCTTGTGAAAATCCCAGTGCCTGCACGACTTCCGAGATGGAGTGACCCATTCGTCGGGCCCCGACAATTTGCCCACGATCAAATGCGCTTAGATCCTTCGTCTTACCCATACGGCGTCAGACTCTTACTGTTTCCCGTCGCATCACGCCTTATGTTGTCGGATCGCTGCATACGTTATGTCGCTTCCGTTTACAGGGCCACCAACAGCGCAGCATTTGCATAACGCTAGCTGTCTCTAATTCAATTGCTCTTCGGTGTACACACAACACGAGCAGGGAGTGTCGACTCGCCACTACGAAGTCCGTGCAATTTAAAAAGGGAAAGACTTGTTGGAGTTAAAAGGGGTGTAGTGTTTTAAATATTTTGCAGTAGTTAATCAATTAGTGTTCTTAGCTAATTATTCGATGAATAGGTCACCTAATAATATACGTCTTACTATTTGAAAGTAAAGACCACGGGTCAAAGAATCAACATTTATGTAAAACTTAAACTGATTTCATCTCTGAACATGAAGTAGTAACGAACAGGGAGTAGAAGCCACAGATGCGCTTTATCTTTGTTTAGCTTTTACCTGACAATCATAAATCTCACAACATAGGGTTTTTGAAATAGGAAGCTCATACAATTCTAACAAACATAGCAATCTCCACAATATATTTATTGGGTTGTCGGAAAAGTCGTGAAGTATTTTAGCCATGTTTGCAAAGGTCATTTATTGATAGAAAGAACAAAGATCAATCAATGATATAATGCCCGTTTTGTTCGATAACATTTTGCCATCTGTCAGTGAGCTGCAGAATGTCTCGTTCATAGAAGGACCTGTCTTTCGTGGCGAAAAACTATTAAGCAGTTGTCACAGGCCTTAGGCAGAAAATCCCCCAAAACACTGACCAAGTGCTTAAAGTATCAGTCTGTTTTCAACCCTATCCGAAACAAAGTAATTTTTTGAGTACCTGTATTTGATAAAGAAGGAAAGAGTTTGGTGAGTTATGATTTTGTGCTGTCAGTTGTATAAGGAAAAAGAGATTATCCGCTTAATTAGATAATTGGCAATGTAGTCACATCATGGGCGTAGTCAGGAGAGGGGGGTTTTGGGAGTTCAAACCCTCCTCGAAACGTCAAAAAGGAAGATTTATAACAGGTAATATTTATCGAAAATTAATGAAACCTTCAGCAAAAATCGCACCTCCCCATCCCCCCAACCTGAATTGTACCTACGCTCATGAGCCACGGCAAAAAATTTCTCAATACAATTCAGGTTGCGTCATATTCAAAAAGTTATATGGACAATTATACTTTGATTTTCTCTTTTGATTTTAATACTTTTCTGAAAGTCCACGTATAAAGATTCAGTAATTAATAACAAAAAATATAACTACAATAATAATCATAGCATCTGTGAGAGGGATGCTGCAGCTTGTGATTTTTACCAAGCTCTCTATATCCGGCTGCATGACCCATAGTTTGCGTAGTAGAGAAGCTTCCACCTCTAATCTATTTCTTTTCTTGCTCTTAATTTTAACTAAATCCGAAAATCAGAACTCACAGTTGTAAGGAAAATGTTTAATGGCTCTATCTGATAGCTATGGATAATTGTGTGCAGCATGCCCTCAAAATTTAAGAGGAGGGATTCTCACATTCTTTTGAAATTTCCTGCGCACCATTTGATAGGCCGCCGTGAACCACACTCTGAGAAACACTGTCCTACACGGTACCCGTATATCCGGATGGCATTGGGCTGCTTCAGAAAGACAATGCCCAATGTAATAGGAGTCGTATAGGGTAGGAATGGTTTAAAGATCATGTCCAAGCATTTCGTGTGTCCCCCGGGGGCCGGATCCCCCTGACTAGAATCCCATGTAACATTTGCGGGACGTAGTAGAGCGGAGCATAGGACGGTGCACGCTATTGCTAAGTTTCGTCACCGAACTCCGGAATGTCATTTTGTTCATTTGGTACAGGACACCTGAAGACATCTTCCTCGGTCCAGTGGAGTTAATGCCCAAACTACTGCAAGCGGTTATCGCAGCGAAAGGAGGCGCAACACTCTATTCGGTAGGTGGTCGTAATATTATGGTTCATGGGTGTATATAAACTGTGTAGACAAAAGTATTCGGACACTTCCACATATTCAAATAAGCGTACATTTGCAGAACCAGACACTCACGCGCGGGGTATGTTGAGTCCTGTATATAAAGGGGAGCGTTAGCACACCTATCACAGTTAAGGCCGCGGGTGGCCTAGTGGGCAACGTTCGTGACTGCCACGGAAAGGACCTCAGGTTCGATCCCAGGCAGGTACGAACGCTCGATCCACTAAATATCTTCCGTGCGTCGGATGGGCACGTGAAGCAGTCGGACCCCAGGTACTGGCCCCCGGTAATAAATAAGGGCGTCTTCCTCCCCCTTTCTACCTCGCTTACGTGTCACTTTTCTATCGGGCACTCTAGCCGAATCTCCTAGCTTCCTATTTCTAAGGGTTGATTAAGACCTGGGGTCAGACACTCCCTTCCTAAAATCCTCTACATATGATCTGATCTGACCACCTATCACAGCGCATTGGAAGTTACTTTACCGCTCGGAGCTGAACTAACGGACTCTGAAAGGGACATAGCGATTGGATGCCACCTAAGCAAGCAATCAGCGCGTAGGCTGTTCTTCTGGTAGTCCAAAATCCCACTGTCGCTAGTGTTCTTCATTGATGGAAAAGAAATGGTACCACTACAACGGAGCTGAGCTCTGGGAGGCCGCACAAACTGGATAATCATGCCAAACAACGCTTACTGTAGAATCTGAAGAAGACGCGCACATCTTCTGACACATCGCTGGCCAGTGACGTCGCACAACCAACCGGGACAGGTTTTTGTACTAGAATACTCCATCTGGAAGTGCATGCCTGGGGTTACTATTCTAGGTCAGCTGTCCACAAGCCCTATATCACTATAGTCAATGCCAGACG
Organism: Macrothele yani; assembly: GCA_039090855.1. Lineage (NCBI taxonomy): Eukaryota > Metazoa > Arthropoda > Arachnida > Araneae > Macrothelidae > Macrothele > Macrothele yani. The sequence goes on from CM076990.1 coordinate 49,562,599, forward strand.
ACGACTGCAATGGTGCCTAGTTCCCTGTTTGTGGAAAACAGAAGAGTGAAAGAGAGACACGAGGAGTGACTTATTACGCTACTCCCTCTTTCGTTAAGGTGCGCATATATGGGCGTGGCGTTTGGCCGGGGAACCCTGCTAGACTACATTGCCCCCTACAGTCAAGTTTGAAAGGGCATCTCTGATAGTTGTGAAAACACACGTTTGTCCATGACGAAGATCGAATCCGTGTCCATGACGAAGATCGAATCCGTGTCCATGACGAAGATCGTGTCCATGACGAAGATCGAATCCGTGCCCCTTCCCTCCGGAGTAAGTTGCTCTCCCAACTAAGCTGCACAAATGGGATGTTCCGCCGTATATTTGTCGTCTTGACACGTAATTTACCACTGTAGTACGTCACATCATCTCCCTCTTATTATTATTATTATTTTTGAAGCGAAGTAGGAATTTTTCATTAATTCCAGACTATGTGTGGGGCAAATATCACACACTTTCCGAAGAATCCAGCGGCCAGCAGATCCATTTTAAAGTTCTGGTGACAATGTGAAAACACAAGTTTGTCGGTGACGGGGATCTAACTCGTGCCCTCTCACTTCTGAAAGTTGCTCTCCGAACTAAGCTACACGGACGAAATGCACCGAAGCATATTTGTCGTCTTAACAAGTGATTCACCTCTGTAGTACGTCACATAGTATGGGAATGTTTTAGCTGGGAAGAACTGAGTACTTTGGTTGTGGTGTTCTATAGCCTAAGGGCAAGCACATACGAAGACATTCGGAACAATTCCGTACTACCTACACTGTGGCAGCATTTCGACACAGATCCCTGGATATTTCAGCAAGATTGCTACACGTTGCAAGGTCTGTTCATACCTTGCATGAAGAGCAAGATATCCAAGCGATGAATTGGCCGTCAGAAATTCCCACTTTAAATCCAATAGAACATCTGAGTTGCCAGTTGGTGCTCATTATCCAATCTCGTCCGGTAAAATCTTCCTCTACGACAGCTCTGGCAGAGGCTTTGCAGAAGGAATGGAGGGAAATTCCGGTACAGGCCTACTAGACTCGTAGACAGCATGACTAGAAGGGTCACTGGAGTCATAATGACCAAAGGTGGACCGACTGTGTACTGATTTTGTCGCTCTTTTTTTCCATTTGACCTAGGTGTGCGAATACGTCTGTTTAGTGTATATATATATATATATATTTGCCAAAAGACGCATTACAATGATACATACAGTTAAACGTATTATACACTGACGGAAAAAAATCCCAATACCAAGAAGGGGTTGTGTTAGATAAACGACAGTTGGTAGGAGGTGAGAGTACATCTGTAAAATGACGTCTATGCAAAATTCGCGCTCGGCGCATATGTGTGGCGCTAGTAGAGCCCCTCGGAACATGCAAATCAGGTTTGCTGTAAATACACGCTGTAACGTTCGTGAGCGTTAGTTATCGTTGAGATTCGACGTAGGGTGTTGATGTTAGTCAAGAATCCCTTTAGGAAGACGAAGAAGCCATTATCAACAGCTCACGGAGTTTGAACGAGGTCGTGTAATAGGGCTACGAGAAGGTGGATTTTCTTTCCGCAATATTGCAGAACGACTTGGCAGTAATGTAGCCACTGTGCATGATTGTTGGCAGCGGTGGTCAAGGGAAGGTACTGCCTCAAGAAGACCGGGTTCCAGCTGGCCACGTAGCACTACTGAGAGGGAAGACCTCCGTGTAAGGCGTATGGCCATGGCGCATCGTACCGCGTCTGCGGCAGCAATTCGAGCTGCAGTTGCCACCACAGTGACACAACGAACTGTTTCAAATCGGTTACTTGAAGGACAGCTCCGAGCCAGACGCCCTGTAGCGTGCATTCCACTTACTCCAAACCACTGCCGTTTGCTACGCCAGTGGTGTCAAGCTAGAGCTCATTGGAGGACGGAGTGGAGATCTGTTGTGTTTTCGGATGAAAGCCGGTTCTGCCTGTGTGCCAGTGATGGCCGTGTGTTGGTTAGAAGGAGGCCAGGTGAGCGCCTGCAACCAACCTGTCTGCGGCCGAGACACACTGGACCTACACCTGGAGTTATGGTCTGGGGAGCAATTTCCTATGACAGCAGGAGCACTCTGGTGGTTATCCCACGCACCCTGACGGCACATATGTACGTCGGTCTGGTGATTCAACCTGTTGTGCTGCCATTCATGAACAGCATTCCAAGGGGTGTTTTCCAACAGGATAACGCTCGCCCGCATACCGCTGTTGTAAACCAACATGCTCTACAGAGTGTCGACATGTTGCCGTGGCCTGCTAGATCACCAGATCTTTCACCAATCGAGCACGTATGGGACATCATTGGACGACAACTCCACTGTCACCCCCAACCAGCATTAACCGTCCCTGTATTGACCGATCAAGTGCAACAGGCATGGAACTCCATCCCACAAACTGACATCCAGCACCTGCACGACACAATGCATGAACGTTTGCGCGCTTGCATTCAACATTCTGCCGGTTACACCGGTTATTAATGCACCAGCATTTCACATTTAAAATGGCTCTTCTCGCGCTTACAATAAGCTGTGATCTTGAAACCTTAATCGATTAAATATGTTAGCTATACAATTGTATTGCCGCCATTTCATTCCTCTACAACTATTATTTCGTGATGTTGGGATTTTTTTCCGTCAGTGTATAAACGATCTGCATATGCATATGATAATGATGATGGTATAACGTATAAAAAATTACATACCTCTTCTTCTCTGCATGTTGCCACTTCCAGACGGGCGTTCTCCAATTTCGTCATTAACCTGTCCTGAGAAAAGAATTTCCATCATTAATATCAAATAAAAAAATAAGCGGTATATTGTATTTCATTTCAAAGAGTCATCAGACACCTCTTATTTACAATGATCTATGCCGTTTGTTTGCTTTACAGTTGTGCGTGGGTATAACCCTACGGTGTAAAACCTATATGATCAGTAAAAGCTTTAGCATTTTTATTATAAATGCTCGTTTATAAATAAAGCAGATATATTTTAAAAACCATGTCTTCTCCGCACACTTCATATAGACAATTAAAACTTTGCTTTCTATTCTCCGAAATTTAAGTTTCGGACACTAATTTCTTCTGATTCATTACCTGCTTAGAGTGTTATGCGACGGACTAAAGAAAGGAGAGAGATGTTTGAGTTTCTTATTTCTACTCAGTGGCAACATGTCCCAGGCAAGGCGACTAGCCCTTCCCCATTATGCCTTGGGACATAGAGCAGACAATAAAGGACTAGAAAGACCGCTTACCACCAATGACAGTTTTATGATCGGCAATGCTGAGATGGAGGAAAGAAGGAATTATTCAGTAGTAGCTTTTGTAAAACCTGGGAGCTATGTGAACATATCAATTTGGGGAGAGCAGAAAATTTTGGACACTATTTGGTTCAGATGCATCGGTCACTTAAAAGGTTAAGTACTACGGAAACCATGCTATGGCCCAGACACATAACTCTCGGCGTGGCAATAGTCCGTGTCACAACATGCCACAACGCATGTTTCAAAACGGATTTGGAACCATGCATGCTTGGTTCCTGATCTGAGCCTACTGGTTCCAGTAAAGGAACAGAGCACCATGAGGCAAATGCAATGCGTCGTCCGAGACTCGTACCTGGGCCCATCACCGACAAAAGATCAGAAGCCAGCGCATCAGACCACTCTGCCACCGGGGAGGCCCGAGTATTTTCAACAAAATGAAGTATTTGAAGCAGACGAGCCAAAACGAACTAATCTTAACGCTACGAAACTTGCGGTGTTCTTAGGTTTTAAGGTTATAACTCAGGGGTTATTAACCTATGGGTCGCTGGGGTATCCGAGATGGGTCGCCGTAGCTTCATCCTTTGACTTCCCCGGTTGTCTAACAAAAAGTGGACATTGAAATTAGCATACATTTCAGATATATTTGGAAACATAAGTTAAATACCTCAATTGACATTGACAAGACTTGCCTGAACACTTTTCAGACATTGTAGGTCTCCAGGAAGAGCTCACTGAAGTCTAAAGTGATGAAGCTTTAGACTTCACTGAGCTCTAATCTTTCGTAGCGTCAAAGTTTCCAAAAACAAACACTGTGTTCATTTTGAATAAAATTGAAAAAAGAAAATCCCATTCTAGTCAACCAAGCTATGCAAGTGTTACTTCCATTTTTGACTACCTACCTACGTGAAGCTGGCTTTTCGACACTTTCTGTCATGAAAACTAATATTAGAAGCCTACTGCAACCAAAGCATGACTTGAGATGCTGTCTTTCAAAGACACGACCGCGGTTTGAAGTGCTTCCAGCAGTACTGCAAGGCCATGGATGAACTATTGTGAGTACTTATTTTTGAAATCTATTTTATAAAAAGTTTTAATTTCCAATTATTCATATCATTTGTTTCACAATATGTTATTATTCATATCTTCCCACTGTATAGATAACCCTAACCCACTGCCCCCACACTTGGTTGCGCCACTGCTTTGATTGCAATTTCAAAAACCAAAAATTTTGCTACACTGTGTGCGATAATGAATAATTATTACAATTACTTATATTATTACATTAGCATTTTTAATTTCAAAATAAACCCATAGGTCGCGAAGTTGATCGTCTTGTTGATTATGGGTCGTAGCCAAAAAGGTTAAGGACCCCTGTTATAACTATATGTCAGTTTGATTAATTATCAAACATTAAGTGAAGTTTGATTAATTATCAAACATTAAGTGAAGTTTGATGAATTATCGAACATTAAGTGAAGTTTGATGAATTATCGAACATTAAGTGAAGTTTGATTAATTATCAAACATTAAGTGAAGTTTGATTAATTATCAAACATTAAGTGAAGTTTGATGAATTATCGAACATTAAGTGAAGTTTGATTAATTATCGAACATTTAGTGAAGGTTGATTAATTATCGAACATTAAGTGAAGTTTGATTAATTATTATCGAACATTAAGTGAAGTTTGATTAATTATGGAACATTAATGAAGTTTGATTAATTATCGAACATTAAGTGAAGTTTGATTAATTATCGAACATTAAGTTAAGTTTCATTAATTATCGAACATTAAGTGAAGTTTCATTAATTATTATCGAACATTAAGTGAAGTTTGATTAATTATCGAAAGCTTCAGATAGCTTAATACTCAATGCCCTTAATTAAGCTTCTTCTTGGTTACTCAGTCCAAGGACTGGTTGTTCAGTAGATGTAATCTGTCTCTCCATTCCTCTCTATTCTCTGCAGTTCTCTTCAAGTCATAGTATGTCCTAGTATTAGTGTCTTGGAGTAACTGTGCCACAAAACTATTCCTTCGTCGTCCTCTTCCTCTCTTGCCTTGAATTTTCTCTTTCAAAGCTTTCAGAATCGTGCCTCCATGGCGCAATATGTGTCTTATCCATAACATTCTTCTTCTCTTTAACATGTTGATCAAATTCCTGAGTTCTCCCATTCCCTCCAGGACCTTCACATTAGTTTTTCTATCGAGCCAACTTATTCTCTCCATTCTTCTATAGCTCAATATCTCAAAGGCCTCCAGCCATTTCACTTCCCTCTTGGTCAATGTCCATGTCTCAACCGTAGAGAGCTACTGGCCAAACATATGCCTTTAAAATTATCTTCCTCAGTTTTAGATCTATATTTTTGGCTGTCAGTAGTCTTTGATTCTCTGTAAAAGCCGTTTTTGCCATCCCCATTCTCATCCTAATTTCCTTTTCATATCTCGCATCTTCAGTAATAATTTGACCCAAATAGCAAAATGATTTAACCTGTTCGATGTATTGTCCCTCAATTTAAAAAAAAAAACCCTGTTTTAGAACCTTTCCTATTACCATTAGTTTTGTCTTATTTTTATTTATCTTCATTCCATAGATATCTGTATTTTTGTGTATTTTTGATTTCATGCGCTGTAATGATTTGGCTGATCCTGATACTATTGCCTCGTCGTCAGCAAACTTGATGGCCTTAATTCTAACTCTATTAACCCAAACTCCTTCACAGGATCTCCCCAAGGCCTGATCCATCATAACTTCGGCATAAATACCAAAAATGCCAGGTGACAACAAGCATCCTTGCCTATGAAAAAGAAAATTAAGCATAGATAAGTAATCATTGGGTACTTACTCAAACTTCAATGTTTTTTTAGTCTTTTAGGCTAATAGTTAGCATAATTCATCATATCACTTGTAGTGAGACACATTCTTCACAGTGAGAGATTCAAAGCATCAAACTATTATCTCAAAAACATTTAGCTCAAAACAGTACATAGCTAACAAAAATCAGCTAGCCTAACGAAAATCAACTTCACGGCTCGTTCGCCAGTTAGCCAGCGAACATACATTAAAAACCCCTTTTTATCTCATCTTTTTACGTACGTCACAGTACTTCTGACCTCAGTTCTTGTTGTTGTCAAAAGACATTTGCGCGAAAGAGAAAATGTAAATGTTAAGTGTTGAAATTACTTAAAGAGAACAACCAAAAGTTACATAAACATAGGAATTAAAGAGGAAAGTTATACAATGGTCATATAAAGTCAGGGTGCATGCACTGAAGGATGTATGTATCTGTCTCAAGTAACAAGCATTGAAATAACATCAGTAAGGCTACGTAACGCAAACGATAAAGAGTGCGTTGACACAAACAATTTACTGAGAAATTTCTGCACACAACAAAGTAGCACAGTAATGTAGACAAAAAGGCAAATTGGGAGAATGTCCATACCTCTGAATTTCAATACCCGGTAACACCACCTGTGTGTCGAAGAACGGCTTGATACCTACGAAGCATACTTGCAATGACATTTTTGACGAATGTCTGGGGCAGCTCGTCCCATTTTACAGGCAACACGTTACGGAGGTTTGCCACTGTACTAGAGCATGGAACGTGGTTATCCAGACGTCGCTGTGCAGAGTCCCAAATGTTCACAATAGTATTAAGGTCAGGAAACCTCGGAGGCAGCTGCAACGATTTATTCCCATGATTTTCCAGTTCCTGAAACACGCTCCAGGCACGGTGGTCATCGAGAAAACGGAATGCATGTCCAATAACAGCGTGAAACAGTGTCACAATGGGCATAATGATCCAGTTTCAATACACTGCAGCTTTCATGTTTTTTTTTTTTTTTTTTTTTTTTTGACAAACATACACTGAAGAGCAATTGAATTAGAGATACCTGTCAAGTAACGTGTAGCACCACCTTTCGCCCTGATGACGGCGGCGATTCGTCTCGGCATGGACTCGACAAGACACCGGAAGCGTTGGGAAGCCATACGGATCCATGACCCCTGAACAAGCTCCCACAGTTCACGAAGATTTGATGGAGGGGTTCAGAGCCTCGAACATCTCTCTCGATGGCATCCCAGATGTGCTCGATGGGATTGAGGTCAGGTGACCTAGCTGGCCAAGGAAGCGAGGCCACGTCGGTGGAGTGTTCATCCAACCATTCGGATACAATTCGGGAGCGATGGCACGGTGCATTGTCTTGTTGCAGGATGAGGTCCCCAGTGGGATGTTGAAGACGCACAAACAGGAGCAAATGGTCGTCCAGGGTATCCCGGTAATGTTGACCTGTGAGGGACGATGTCACATGTACTAGGGGTCCCATTTCAGTCCACGTAAACAGTCCCCAGACGAGAATGCCACCCCACCAAGTTGAAGAGTACCCTGCTGGCAAGAAGGATCCATCGCTTCATGTGGTTTGCGCCGTACTCGTATCCTGCCATCCGCATGTACCAACGTGAATCTCGACTCATCAGTCCAGGCAACATTTTTCCACATGTCTAGGGTCCAGTGGTGATGTTTCCACGCCCATGCTAATCTTTGCACTCTGTGATGTGCGGTCAGCAGCGGTACCCTCGTGGGACGATGGCTTCTGTACCCCGTAGCGAGGAGATGGTTCTAGATGGTGTGGCTGCTTACACGTTTTTGCGCACCAGCGTTAAATTGCCGAGTGGTTTCTAGTGCTGTGGCCCGTCTATCCGCTGTTACAATGCGAGCTAGCCGACGATGACCCCGCTCATCCACACGATGCTGTCCACGGCAGTTGGCCCTTGCAGGGATGGTTTTACCGGATTCGATGTACTCACGGTGCACATGTCTCGTGAAAATCCCAGTGCCTACACGACTTCCGAGATGGAGTAACCCATTCGTCGGGCCTTGAGAATTTGCCCACGATCAAATGCGCTTAGATCCTTCGTCTTACCCATACTGCGTCAGACTCTTACTGATCCCCGTCGCATCACTCCTTATATTGTCGGATAGCTGCATACGTCATGTCGTTTCCGTTTACAGGGCCGCCCACAGCGCCACATTTGCGTAACGCCAGTTGTCTCTAATTCGATTGCTCTTCAGTGTACGTTATAAACATCTGAGAGCTGTATTGGAACTTGGTTCAGTGCACGATTTATTCCAAGTGGCTAGAAATGAGTTTGCAAAAATGTGTCTGCTAGCTTTTCGTAACGTACGAAGTTAAATAAACAAGTTAGTAAAATCATGCAATGCATTGATTATGATACGCTTTCCAACCTACCAGAAATTACGCGCAGATAAACCCTCCTCCCTACCATGACTATTGATTCGTTCAGTATACCTCCGCAACAACATACTAAAGCGTTGTCGCAATAGAAGCATTTTTACTCAAGTTATGAGGATAATGGCTGTGGAATAAATCTCGCTGATGTGCCCTGACCTTTGACCCCATTTCAATTATATTCAACAGAACCGGTTCAGTATATCTACGGAACAACATGATACCGTTTTGTCGCAATCGAAGCATTTTTACGTAAGTTATAACGCGTAAGAGCGATGGAATGGATCCCGCTCCTATGTCCTGACCTTTGACCCCATTTCGTCTATTTTTAATAGGGTTCGTCCCCAGGATGTTCCCTACCACATACTAAAATGTCATCGAAATCGAACAATTTTTACGCGAGTTATCGCACGGACAGACAGACAAAGCTGGAGCATATACGCTTCTTGAACCTACGGTTGGAAAGCGTCAAAAAGAACTTTGTCCACATATTTGGTTTCTGCACTGCTATCATTTCCGTACATATTAATTAGTGATGAATACTGGATGTATCGTTAGGAGCAAAAATAGCATTGTTTTATAATTATTTCATTTGTACTTAGTATTAGTGTATGTATATTATTATTGTATAATACTTGTATTTGCGGGTGTGATAGTTTATGTGTTTGTATTATTTGTATTTTTACTTATATTTTCATTTTTGTGTTGTATTAATTAATTTCTTACATATATGTATTGTATTTCTTTTGTATTTGCATATGGTACGATTTGTATTTGGTTAATCTTTTTTTTTTGCGCGCAGAAATCGTGTGTGCGACTTGATTGTATGTTAGATAGTATAACATGGAAAGTTATATTCAATTCAAATTCAGTATGTTTGATGTTTCTTTTTATTACGTGGGAACACCGTGCTCACCGCTGCTTCTTTTGCCTGTGCCTACTCCAGAAAAAAATAAACAACTAAAAATCCCCAGAAATGTATGCACTTGACTGTCACGTGTCCACAGCAGTCATTTTCTCTAGCTGATGCTGCCAGGAAATTCAACAAGCATCCCAGGTATTTGAAGTTGTCTACTTCAATTTTACTTCCTTTCAATTTCATATCAGCTGATGTTATAAATTATTATCATATGTTAAGTTTTACTAGCGTTAATTTTTAAGCCCAATTCCATACTTTTTTTGAAGACATGTTCAAGAAGGGGCTGAAAGTGTAGAATATTTGTTGCAATTTAAGACATGTCATCAGCATAGCGCAAGTCGTTAATTATTTGGCCATTTGTAATTATTTCTTCATTCATTCCGTCTGAGTTCTACAAAAATATGACTTCTGAATACATGAACAGAAGCGCAGACTGTGCACAGCCCTGTCTCACTCCTCTTTTAATTGCATCATTAGTACCACAAAAATGTATGCAACGTGTTCGTCATGGAGGATATGGTCCGGTGGAAAAAGAATATTTTCACTCTGACTCTTAGAAGGAAAGAAATAGTGACAAAATAATAATATGCATTTGTATCCCGCTAGAGGAAAACTGCGCATTTCTAAATGCAGAAAATGTAGGTAATGCTTGTCATAAAGAAAGACATCCGGCTCAAAAATTATTTTTCGTCCGACTTTAAAAGCGGAGTATGGTCGCAAACAGAAATCTAAATTTACGCCTTCTAGCCGTAAAACTGCGCATCGTTAGGAGCAAAAATAGCACGCCAATGTTGTCATAGCGGCACGTATCAAACACAAAAGTTTTTTTCGGTCGCCATCTTACAAGCGTGAAAGTATGATTTTATTTCCACTGGCGGACAGAGTTGTGCATCATGCAAAGTAGAGCATTTTTCCTCGTAAAAAGAAGCCATCTAAGAAAAAAATAGAATTAAATTTGGACTTGAAGAAGAAGAAAGGAAATAAGATGCATATCTAGCTCCCTATAAGGAAAACTGAGTTATTTAAAGGAGAAAATTGAAGCAAATGTTCGTCAAACACTGAAAGGTACTCAACGAAAAAATGATTTTCTTCTATCGGGCTTTTAGAGGGAGTGATATAGAAGAAAATTAATACCGAGATAAATAGACATGTGCATTTCTCTTTTCTAGACGGGAAAATAGCGTGGGTCATCATTTCCATCGTTCAAGCTACCAGAAGAAAAATGAATTTTTTAAACCTGTGAACCGTATACAAAGCGGATGCCAATGTGCGTAGATAAAAAGTAATAAAGAAAGACGTCACGCATGTCCCAAGATCCTTTTTTTTTTGTTGTTGTCGCCATTAATTACCGAGATATCAAATAATGCCCTCACACCTCTCTCTTTTTTGTGAGTTAATTTTTTTGCGATCTTCAAAGTTCGCTACACATAATAAATCAAAACGAAATTGTTTACTGAATGGCTTCAAACTAGAAGTGATGAAAGTTGTCGGGGAAAACAGAAACTAGGAGAATGCTTGAAGAACCATATATCAGAGAATGAAGAAAAAAAAACCCACAAAAATTTGAAACGATGCTTTTTTGTTTGACTCAGATGCTTGTTTTCGACTCGATGCATCTTTTTTTTTCCAGTATAAAATCAAATGAAATTTTTTCATCTAATGCACTCGTGCCAAGATCTCATTTAATATGTAATCTAAGAGAACAATAAAATAGTCAGTTCTTGAAAATATTCAATAGTGGAAAGCTTTGTTTCTTTTAGTTCGGCACAGGAGCTACACTCATTGTCATAAAAATCCGTGCACCAATAAAAAGCCGTGCGATTAACGCGAAACTCGGCGAATAGTTATGGGGAGGGCAGACATGCAAATGATTAAAGTTTTGTGTGATTCAGTATGCCCGTGCGTCCAAGACAGGTACTTCAATCGCAATCCTTGGGGATTATAAGGCGTCGCGCAGGGGACTCCACATGCGGGCCGAAATGCACGGTAAGAGTCAGGTGAGATCCCTGAGCGATAGCCGTGCCGAGGAGGAGCCGTAGATGTGCGTACGGGAAACTGGCGGAGTTTAAACGAGGCCGTATCGTCGGACTGAGAGAGGCAAGGTGGCTGGCGCACGGAATCGGCCGCCATTTGGGCCGGTCGGACAGTTCTGTGCGATCATGTTGGGAGCAATGGACACAGGAAGGCACCCAGACACACCACCAGCAGAGAGGACAGTGGGATCGTAAGAGTGGCATGCACAGATGCAATGACGTCCTTGTCCAATATCCAGGGACAGGTGGCGGCTGTACAAGGTACTCCTGTGTCCGCCAGAACCATTTCCAGGCACCTGGCAGAGGCAAATCTACACTCTCGACGGCCCTTACGGTTTCTGCCATTAACACCTGACCATCGTCGACTTCGATTGCAGTGGTGTCAGCGGCGAGCAACGTGGAATGCTACGGACTGGCGACGTATAGTGTTCACCGACGAATCCCGCTTCTGTATGGGAATGGACGACCAACGTCATATGGAACGGACGGCCAACGTCCATGTGGATGACCGCAGGTGAGTGCTACGCTTCTGCTATGATCCGCTCGTCCTTCTTACAACCGGATCAGACCATTACGGCGGACAGGCATTGCCAAGAACTTGACATTGTGAACGGGAAAGTGTTCACCAAACAGCAGGCATTGTTCAATCGTCTTGGTACTGTACTTCTCCACGATAACACAAGACGTCACGCTGCACGCCATACGATCCAGAAGCTGCTCCATTTGAGATGGTGCGAACCCATACCTCATCCCCTTATTCACCTGATCTGTTCAATACGGACTATCAATCTTTCAAACACTTGGAGACCTTTCTACAAGGTATATCGTTTCCTAATCAAACATCAGACAAAACCACATCCCATGGGTTTGTCGCATTCATTCCGAAGCTCGACATTTTTTCACAACGGCATACAGAAGCTTGCATCTCGTTGACAAAAGTGTGTTGCTGCTGGAGGTGATAATTTTGATTAATAAAGTTTATTTTGCAACGTGTTTTGGGTGTTTGAAGTTTCCATCAGTATTCTGAGATTTCATCGCTGCACCGGCGGGGCAGTAGTCTAAGCGCTGGGTTCTAGCCATCCGTCCGAAATGAGTCAGGGTTCGAATCTTTGTGAGGAGCAGATGATATGTTTGTCTTATGGCACCAGCTCTCTCCCTTTCCTGGAACCGTAAATTAGGAATGGAGAATTCTTATAACCTACTGAGTTGCTCATGGTGGACCTAAAACCTCCAAACAAACATTTCATCTGCAATAAACATATAAATTATTTAGTAGCGGGAAAATTTCCTTTTGCAAGTCTGACTGATGGGAATTTTTAATCACATAATAGTGGGACTAATTTTTTTTGGTCAATTTGATACAGGAATTCTAAATTATTTAGCAGTGGGCAGCTTTCTTTCTTTCTTTTCTTTCTATCTTTCATTTCTATCTTTTTTTCTTTCTTTTCTTTTCTTTTTATCTTTTTTTTCTTTCATTCTTTCTTTTTTTTTGTATTGTTTTGCAAGTCTGGTAGAAATTTTGAGCGAATTATATTGTGTTGAGGCTTATAATTTGTTCAACCTGGTAGAGGAATACTAAATTATTCGCTTGTAGATAGTTAGTTCATTTTCCGTTTCAAGTGTGAGAGGAATTTTAAATTACACCGAAATAAGGGACTAAATTTCTTTTGTCAGGAGGACGTAGAAATTCTGTGTTATTCAATAATGGGCTTCTTCTTGTCTTCTATTAATCATACACAGAATCTATCATAAACAATATAATTTGGGCTTACACACAGATAAAATAGCTCGTGAGGTGTCGAGAAATGTTGGAATTATTGGTAGTATGTTGAATAGTCTCACTACGAAAATCATTAAATTACTATACTATTCTTTAGCACTCTCTCGTTTAACTTACTGTCTCTCTTGTTGGGAATCGACAACTCAGCGTAACCTCAGAAAACTTCAGGTGCTTCAGAATAAAATTATTAGATTTTTAGAACTGAAATTAAATCCGCGTTTAATTGTTACTACAGGTTCACAAAACTATTGTCAAATTGTCTCGATAATAATAAACATAATATTTTGAACATTAACCAGTTGTATTTACACTCTCTAGGTACTCATATGTTCAAAAGAATTAAATTAGGATTTAATGATGATATCATCGACATTCATTGAGAAACTCATGACATGATACGAGACAAAGACACATGTTACAACCATGTTTTCCGAAAAATCAACAAATAAAAACTGAGTATTGGATATCAAGACCCAAAATTTTGGAATGATTTACCTAAAGAAATTTATGATATTAATAATTATGGTTAGAGCAATAATTCTGTCGCGGCGCGAATTTTAGGGGCTTTTCTGTAATTTCGCGAATATCAAATATATCCGCGAATTTCATATTTTTTACCTATTTTTGCCTAATTTATATTATAATTTTTGATTACTGTATTTTTTTATAATTAAATAACTTTAATACTGCCTTCGTTAGAATTTACGCGAAAAATATACCGCAAAGTAAACCAGAGCTTTAAACCTTGAATTACCTGCGCCGTATATTTCCGGACAGCTCACTTTATTTGAAAATTAGCGAATTTCCGCTTACAAAATATATAATGAAATGTTGGACATCGCCAACGGTCTTCTTAGCAAGAAGAGTCAAGACTGCGATCACGTCGCTGCAAAAAGAGCTCTGTCCACTTGTTATGTAAAAATTAAGCATTCTTCTTTGTAAGATAAAAAGCATCGATTTTGTCAGCCAGCCGCAAATTTATTCAAAGCATGTAGGTGTAGGGTGTTTAATACCGATCAATTTAAGTCTTTGGACATTTTAGACGACGACGAAGATTTGTTTGTTTTCAGCCACATTCCTATGTTCTAAGATGAGGACCAACTAAAATGTGAATTTCGTTCATATAAAGCGAGTGTAAAAGAATTTCGTGTCAGCGAAGTTTTGCTAGACTTTTGGAATACGAAAAAAGGTCGTTTTCTTAAGCTACATAAAAGGTCGCCATCCGTTGTCTGTCAGTAGCCGCAAACAGTGTCAATGCTGAACGATCCTTTTCTAAATGCAGAAACGTGTTACACAACAGACACAGCATTAAAGAAGAAAATGTGTGTATGTACAATATAATGTATCAAAATGCCGTCCACTTAAATGGAAATCTTGATCTCGTGTAACGGCGTTGATAACATTGCCAGACAGAATATGAACGGTTTATAAATGTAAGTATCAATTTTAAGAACTTATAAAATTACACTGCTGTCCACCCAAAATGGAACACCAAGAAGGAAGCATCCGATTGGTCTGAAATTCGCAGCATGCGTCGCCCGCGAGAGGACATGCAAACGATTAGCATTGCAGGGCATATGCAAATCATGTGCGCCCGGCACGCCACCGAGAAGCACTATAAGAAGGGTGCACAGAAGGCGGGCTGTAAGAAGTGGAAATGTGTTGTGCTGCCGGACCTGTGCGTGGGAAGCTTCCTGACGCCTCGTCGCAAAATAAGGCAGTCATTCCAGCACGTTTCGGAGTTCGACAGAGGACGAATAGTGGCTTATCGCGACAGCGGTTTATCGTACCGGGACATCGGCGCCCGTGTGGGACGACATCCAGCCACAGTGAGGCGAGTATGGATTTGGTGGGTGCAGGAGGGACGGACGGACCGACGTGAGTGATTGCCGCAGCCGCGGCACATCACCGAACGACAGAACCGGCATGTTAGGCGGCGGGCATTGACGGCTCGCACCGCCACATCATGAAGTTCGCGCAGGAATTAGGGTGTGTTGCGCAACAACCTGTGTCAGTACGTACCGTTCGACGTCGTCTGCAGGAGCGGGGACTTGTCGCACGGCGTCCATTGTTCCGATTATCCGATTACCATTGACGTTACACCACTGGCGAGTGCGGCGGCAGTGAGCCGTTGAAAGTCACACCTGGACTACGGAATGGCACGACATTGTCTTCTCCGACGCATTCCGCTTCTGCCTGCAACACCACGGTGGTCGGATCCGCTTGTGGCGGCACTACGGCGAGAGACTGTATGACGCCTGCATTATGCATCGCCATACCGGTCCGTCTCCTGGCGTTATGGTGGGGAGCAATTGGATATGACCTCCGCACCCCTCTGATACGCATTGACGGTACACTCCACAGCCACTGCTACATCCCCGACGTTTTGGAGCCTGTAGTCCTCCCTCACCTGCAGGACCTGCCAGCGGCCACGTTTGAACAGGACAATGCGCGCCCGCACGTGGCACGTATCGTGCAACAATTTTTCACGACCCACCAGGTGTCATCGCTGCTGTGGACCGCCTGTTCTCCCGATATGTCACCCATCGAACACGTCTGGTCGCTGATCGGCAACCGAGTGGCCCGGCAAGCACCACCCGCGGCTACGCCTAATGAACTGTAGCAACGTGTGGAAGCAGCCTGGACCGACATACCCCAAGCCCACATCGAAAGCCTCTTTCGTTCGATGCCGCGGCGTGTAGCGGCCGTTATTGCTAGCCATGGGGGCCACACGAACTATTGATGTCGGCGTGTTCCGCAAGTCGCACGGACCTGTAAGCTCAATCGTTTCTTCTTTGCATTTGCTGTTATGTGTCCAGTAAATCTGGCTTTGCTATCTCGTGTCCTTCTTGGTGTTGCATTTTGGGTGGCCAGCAGTGTAATTTCAGATTTGGACACCATAAACAAAAAGAATACCTGGTTATAAAAAGGTTACTCTACATATCTTACTTTTCAGGGTCATTATTGATGGGTTTTCACCTAGTACAATAATAATTTGTTCAAAGATGAACATCTACTTCCTTTTACTAGCCAAGCATAGCAGTACAATTTATGCAGTAACGGGCAGTTTTTTTTGTTGGTTTAACGACCACCGTAAGCAACTCGATGGGCCATAAGCAGTCGCCCGTCCCTGATTCCGGGTCATTAGTTCTAAGAAAGGGACAGATCTAGTGCCTTAAGACAAACACAACATCCATGCCTCACTAGGATTGGAAGTGTCAAGCACGTCTGACGAATGGTCAGAAGCCAGCGCTTAGGCCACTGCGCCACCGAGTCTTCACTTCAATGATACTCTCTGTATTACCACATACTTTGTAACGTACCAGGAGATGTGACGTACCTGCCAGAAGGATGCACACGACATAAAGGCAGATAGGAATCAGAATAAAACGTCCGCGTAGCTCAATTGGTAGAACAACTTATTCCGGAATGAGGAAACCCGGGTTCGAATCCTGGCGCGGATAAGAATGACGGAGAAATTTACTTCGTTATAATGGCGCCCGAACTATCCGGATGACCCGACCGTTCAAAATCTCGCAATGGTGTGATGTTATTTCCACACCGCGAGATAGGAAAAATAAGAGAATCCCTTCTTCAGCACTTCAAAAAAAAAATAAAAAAAAATAAAGGGGAGATGATGTAACGTACCAGGCGATGTGACGTACCTGCCAGAAGGACGCACACGACATAAAGGCAGATAGGAATCAGAATAAAACGTCCGCGTAGCTCAATTGGTAGAGCAACTTATTCCGGAATGAGGGGATCCGGGTTCGAATCCTGGCGTCGACAGAAATGACGGAGAAATTTACTTCGTTATAACTTCAAGAGTTTTTCTAACGATTCGTATCGCCGCCCCGGTGGCGCAGTGGTCTAAGGCGTTGGCCTCTGATCATTCGTCCGTAAGGGGTCCGGGTTCGAATCCCGGTCAGGCATGGATGTTGTGTTTGTCTTACGGCACTGGCTCTCTCCCTTCCCTGGAACCAGTGACCCTAAATTAGGGACGGGCGACTGCTTATAGCCCATTGAGTTGCTCACGGTGGTCGTTAAACCTCCAATAAAAAAAAAAAAAACGATTCGTATCAGCCTAATTATTATTTTTAAATCGCACACACTACAATAAAACCTCTGTTATACGTTTTTCACTTTTATACGTAATTCCGCGCCGGGATTCTCCCCCCCGACAGACCCCCAATACACCTACAAATTTCTTCAGACACCCCCTAAAAATATCAACACCCCTATCTGGGCTGGGGGGCGTGTAACGAACAAAGATAAACACCCATTCACATATACAAATATGTGACATTAAACATGAGTGAATTTAGCATGATGATGATATTGTCACATTCCATCCGAAAGAAATCGAAGCTACATGATCGACAAGTTCATACGGAGAAAGAAACGATCACGAGAGGAAGACGCAGACATAGCGTGAATTTCTTAAACATTATTTACTTTTGATTGTCATTCAGTATAATGTAGGACAAAAAGCGCAGTCCCAATGGCGAGGACAAATCAGCTAATGGGCCACCTCGCCCTTGCCCTTGCATTATTTGGTTGAGTGCGAGTAGCATCATAATCCTAAACGAAGTAGGTTGGGAAACGAAATTTAACACTGTGGAGTTATTCGAAAGCGCAGGCAAGGCCTGTTTTTCTTCTTTTTTTTTTTTTTTTTTTTTTTATGTTCCATTCGTTGATGTGTGCAGTAGCGCAGTCAGGAATGGATCCAACAGGTCCAAGACATTTTTTGAACTGAAATACTCAGTCGAGTCACATTATTGTGACCTCCAGCCAATATCCAGAGTAACCGCCGTGTGCAGCGCGGACAGCAGCTAGACGGGCTGGGAGTGATTCAATAAGGCGCTGGAAAGTGTCCACAGGTATGGGGAGCCATGCTGACTGCAGTGCAGCCATAGAGCGAACAACACGATCGAGGTGGTCCTACAGATGCTCAGTTGGGTTTTAAGTCAGGGGAATTAGGGGGCCAGGGAAGTAGTTTGAAGTCTTTATCGTGCTCTTCCAACCAATCTCGGACATTTCTACCTTGGTGACACGTCGCATTGTCATGCTGAAAGATCCCATCCGCCACAGGGGAGACAATCAGCATTAATGGGTCTACGTGTTCTGCAAAGATAGATTCATAACGAATTCGGTCCATAGTGCCTTCCACAGGTATGAGTGGACCCAGAGAACTCCACGAAAACATTTCCCAGACCATAAAGCTGCCCGCACCAGCTTGTGTTCTTCTAGCAATGGTTGAAGAGTGTTTGTTCTCCGATGTTTCTCGCCTTGTACGCGTTCGATGTCCATTCGTTCGATGAAGCAGAAAATGTGACTCGTCTAAGTCAGCAGACATTTACCAATCAATAGAGTTCTAATTCCGATCCTGCCGTGCAAATGTAAGCCTTTTCTGTCGATGCACCTTTGTTAGCATAGGTGTAGTGACCATTCGTCTGCATCGGAACCCCATACGTAGCAGGGTTCGCTGAACTGCCGTTTTAGACACACTTCCTGTAGTCCCCGGTTCATTCGGCCAGTGAGTGGCTCCATTCTGGTGCGTCGATTGGCCCTTACGCACCTTTGCAGCCGACGTTCACCTCTCACATCAATGGCACGTGGGTCTCCGCAGTTTCCACTTCGCTTATTAGCAATTGTGCCATTTCTTCAATCACGACACACTTTAACCACATCAGCACGCGAACAATTCACAAACTGCGCTATTTCAGAAATACTGCCACCCTTGGTAATCATCCCTTTTTGCAAATCTGATAAACAAAACTCCTTTTATCCATGACGGCAACGAATGATATGTTTTCAGATTACCTACAGCACACCTTATATACCCTCCAAGCCAGCTCACAACACGTGCCTTCTTTCATTGGCTACGCGCTGTTGACGTCAAAAGTAGGAGGTGGTCACAATAATGTAACTCGACTGTGCGTTAGGGTAACGAGAAAGAGAGTTCATTTATCTACTTTCGCACACAAATGAAACTATGGAATGCTTTACACTATTATTAAAAATAATCATTCAAAAATATTTTTATGAAACGTACTGCATTTTTATTTTCCGTTCATGTACTTTGGTTATATGAAAGAGCTAGGTAAGCGTGAGTTTTTTGTTCGCAGTCTGTCTGTGTGCCCATTCCTTTGTAACGCAATATGTCTTCAATGATTTGGGTTATGAATTTCAAATTCTGTGTTTTGGACATATTAGCGAAAAATAATAATTTTGTTGATTTAAAAAAGAATTCGTTAAATGACGTTCCATTTTAAGAAGAAAGCGCCCAAAACGTTTTTCCAATCTGCTCTCTCGAAAATGGCTTTACTGACAAATCCAGAATTTATAACCTTCTATAATCACCCCTTTGAATTTGAACAAAACAGGTCAAGAGTGTTCGATTTAAATAGAAATCATTCAAAAACTTTTTCAATGCAATATGCAGTGACTTCAGTTACAAACTCGAAATTCGGCATTTGGGACATTTTAGCAAAGGAAAATTGTTTTACGAAGTTTCAAAGAAAGAAGGAAATCGGGTTCGTTTTGAAAAGAAATCAGTCAAGAAATTTTCTGATACAGTGTCAAAGGAAGATGCAAGATGAAAAGTTTCAACTACATAATAAGTTGGTATCACCTTCTGAAATAACAACTTTGTCGAATTTAAACGAAATTGGTAAAACAAAGATAAATCAATCAAACATAAATTTTGTAAATCTCAAACAGCTGGAGTTATGAAATCAAAACTTTATATTTAGGACCTTCTACTAGGGTGCAACAGAACGTAATACAGCAATTGTTCCTTTTCTTTTGCTCTCGGATCTGCCACAACAAGTGCATAATGAAAGGAAGAGTACATCGGATGCAAATAATCCATAAAAATGTATGGAACCAGATATACTGATGACGAATTTCACTGACAAATGAAAAAAGCGTCTTCGTACTTGAAATATCCTTGGATTGAACGAACATCTGA
Source organism: Macrothele yani (assembly GCA_039090855.1). Taxonomy (NCBI): domain Eukaryota; kingdom Metazoa; phylum Arthropoda; class Arachnida; order Araneae; family Macrothelidae; genus Macrothele; species Macrothele yani. Next base: position 49,582,850 of record CM076990.1, read on the forward strand.
AGGATACAAATGCAGCATTTGTTGCCGATTTGGTATGGATGGCAGAGTTAGTTCAACTGTTAGTTTATTTGTTGTGGATGACAGAATTAGTTCAACTATCTACTTCAAAGAAATTAGGGGGAAAGGCTTTAAAACATGAACAAAGCCGTTCAATGAATATAACGGCCTTGGCTGCATCTAGCACAAAACTGGAGGGTGTGGATGTTAAAACAATGGTATCTATGCACTTCAACAAACAGATGAAAAGGGAAAGTAACTCAACTAAGGATCTGGTAAAACTTGCATACTACTTGCTTAGATCGGAAATTCCGCACGCGACTTCGAACGGACCTAATCTACTCATAACTTTGTAACATCTGGGTTATGGTGACCTAATCTACTCATAACTTTGTAACATCTGGGTTATAATGCTGCTACTTGAAGTTCATTCTCAGGGGTATGTCTTGCGCTAATCTTTACTCGCGTGACAGATGCTGTCACCTTTTAGGGAATGTTTGCTTTACCCTCTTGTAATCTCCAGTAGTTTTTCTTTTTGGGGACAATAATGCTCCTAACCCCATACAGTATTTTATTGGGTAATCTTCAATAGGTACACTGAATTACGGAGTCAGTCAAACAAAGGTCTTAGCTCTTTCCACGTTTATAAGTGAGTCACGGAAAAATTCTCATTCGCCGCCACCGGGAATCGAACCCAGGGTCTTCCAGTTACGCGCCGGATATGCTTCCACTGCATTACAGCGGCCTCGAATTCCTCCAGACTCGCACACACTAACTGCCAAGCCAATTTGGCAGGTTTCTTCTTGGAGCTCCGCACAATGCTGGGGATTCACTGAAGATGGTAAGCAGCAACGGAGAAATAATTAGAAGGCGAATGAATAATTAATACAGACACCCGACGTGGACCAGGAACATCAAACATAGGTCTTCGCTCTTTCCACGTTTATAAGTGAGTCACGAAAAATTCTCATTGGCCGTCACCGGGAATCGATTCCCGGTGGCGGCCAATTCCTGGTCCACGTCGGGTGTCTGTATTAATTACGGAGTCAGTTTCTCGGGTTGGTGTACTCCCCTCATCCTTTCAGTGTTCTTTACTATGAAATTGTTGTGTACTTGTTTTTCATTGCTTTGTTCAATTCACCCTTATTATGCATCACCATCGCATTTGATGTATTTGTTTCTAGCCCATGGTGGAGGCTATGCAGTGTTTATTCAGATAGTTTACTGACAGAAATGTATTCATTTTGATGACGGGTGTTAAAGTTAACGATTTTATACCTTTTATGATTTGGGTGCTGTTATATGCGTCTTATTCAATGCCCCCTTTCGTGTCTCTTACTTTGTGCATCCATACTGGCCTGTTGACTTGATTTTTGACATTGTGCTAACTTTTTGTATGACGAAGTAAATTTCTCCATCATTTTTATGCCACAGGAGGGATTCGAACATCCAACTCTCGGCTCCGGAGCTCCGAGTGCTATTCACTATACTACAGTGGCATGTGCTCTCGCTGCTATCTGCCTTTATCTCATGTGCATCCTGCAGGGCAGGCACGTCACATTTGTTATCATAAAACACAGCGCTCAGTAGCAGTTACATGAATCCTCAGCTTCACATTCAGTATTTTCTACCATATAATGCAATAATTTTACTTTTTTTTTTTTTTAATTCGAAGTCTATAAATATCAGCACTTCCCTCCAGAAAACCGCAAGAGCGAGGAGCGACTGGGGCGGTCATACATAGTGAGGGTAAGCCGAGGCTTGACAATTAACTATTTTATAAACTTCTTCGCTTCTCATTCTGGTCTTCCTTGAGAGACGTCTTGGTTCGCGCAATCCTCACTTCTGTTTCCAGACGGGATGCAATTCCTCCCACTATGGAGTGTGATACCCGTTATTAGCGGGCAATGTAAAAAAAAATACATGTATATAGCAGTCAAATGTTTCTTTTTTTAGCTTTCTTGTTTAAAGTCAGTCATTGCAACCGTAAAACATATGTACGTATCAGTGGCGTATCTTGGGTTCGAGACCTGGGCTATCTCCCCCTCCCCTCTCCTCAGTACTGTCTTTTTTTTATTTTAAATTGCGAAGTTTAATTTTTAATTGTTAAGTAATAGAAGTAACTTTTTTCTAAATTTTAGTTACATGCCATTGCTAACATGATACCAAATAATTATGAAGATTAGGATTTGAACACTTATTTGTACATGAACTCCATTCTTCTTCTGAATACTTTATTTGTACATGAACTCCATTCTTCTTCTCCTTTTGTGCGAACTTGAGTGCAACGTTTTCATAAAATGTTTCTTTCGAATACTTTTTCATATTTAAAAATAATGTTCTTCTCTATCGACAAAACAACCAAGTTTTTCGAATGTGCGTGTCCTTGTGTGGCTCTAAGATATATCTTGATTCTCTTTAATGCTGAAAAACTTCTTTCGGCAGTTGCAGTTGTTGATGGAAAGTTTAATATGAGGTCTGCTAATTTGTGCACCTCACTAAACACAATGTCAAATTTATTCAACTTTATGTAACACGTAATGTCTCTTACTGACTTGTTTTTGTGTTCATCAAAGGAACAAAACACCTTCAGTTCATTTTTTAGTCGAGCTGTATCAAAATTTGAAGCATAGAGTTTTTTTAAGTTCTTACAGTAGATGTTCAGGGAAGCTTTCACAAAATTTATCAAAACAGTTCAAATCCAACAAAGCCACGAATTTAAGATATAATATCTCTGATTCTAATTCATTGACACCTCACAAAAACTGAAACAACTCTCGCGAAACACTATGATGGACGGGAGTAAGCGAATGACTGAGATAGTTAAGTCTTCTTTTTCTGAGCGAACCGTTTCCCAAAGTAATTTCCCATTCCCCTTTACCAGCTGATTCACGTTGTCATGGAAACGCCAGCAGGCGATTGTACGGAAGTTTTTCGCATCAGAACTGCGAAGACTCTGGAAGAGCTGCTTGCGTTATGACGTTGGTTTTCGCTCGCCAGACTGAGTCAAAGAAGCGAATCCTCACGCGTTTTTTTTTCGCAGCGAAAGCATGGACATTTTTTAATACCGTTGATAATTGACTTTTATTTGTGTATATTTGATTCAGTTTTATTTGTGAATTCTCTGGGCTTCGCAGCTAGCTTCCAATATACGCCACTGGTACGTATAATCTTCATTTTAGCCTGCTACAAATTTTGCAAATATACTTTTCAATCATATGGCGCAAATATCAATGTCCACTGTTTCAGCAACCCATGTTAATAAAAACAAGATAACCATCTGAAGCTTCGCAAAAAGATTCTCGTTTGTAATCGTTCTTAACAATAAAATATCAACAGTACTCACTTTTGAAGTGTTCTCAGTTTTTATCCTAGGTCATAAAACAATTATTTCGTTACAAAAATTTTTAGCCTTGGAAAAATTTACTTTCATGCAACACACCCCAAAATTTTCAGCACCCCCCCCCCCCCCCATTTTAAAATTCTTGGATAAACCCCTGATTCCGCGCTAGTCCCGATATTTTACAGTAGTTTCTATCGCTTTTTCAATTCGGTTATACGTAATTCATTTGTACGCTTTTTGCAATTATACGTTAAATTTTTAATTTCAGCATGCCAGTGGTCTAAGCGATGGCCTCTGATCATTCGTTAGAAAGGGGTCCGGGTTCGAATTCCTGTGAGGCATGGATGTTGTGTTTGTCTCACGGCACTGGCTCTCTCCCTTCCCTGGAACCAGGTACCCTAAATTAGGGACGGGCGACTGCGTATAGCCCATTGAGTTGCTCACGGTGGTCGTTAAACCTCCAAAAAAGAAAAACGTTTCAGATTATCAAAAATACACGGTTCTTGCATTTTTTTTACACATAAACCGTTATGTTACAACTCTGAGAGAATTCAGTTCAGACAGAGATTTGTTTCAGGCATGAAATAGATAACGCAATTAAAAATTTATTAAAATTACGTTCACAGTTCTTTTTTTTTTTTCTTCTTCTTCTCTAAATTCAAAAAAGTTGAAACGAGCAAAGCTTAGAGAATTACTCGGTACTAAGGCTAAACTAATTAGCGAGCAAACTACTTTGAAGTAACTAACCGTAAAGAATGAGTATAGGGGTATTGAATATAAAGCAAAATCGTGTTCGGACTCACTACCTAGTATTTCAAAGGTAAGGGGTTTATTTTCATGATATTAAAAATATGAAATCGTACAGAATTTCTTGTCCTAATTTTTATAATGAAATTAAATGAAATTAGACGAAATCCGTCGGAATAGACGGTTAGATTCTTTTTTTTTTTTTAGAATAGAATAAACTCATATGAAACAATAAATGTAAACTTTGTTAGATTGACAAATGAATTCAACCACTGCAGTAAAGATTATAGACAAGGTTCGTAAGTTTTTTTTTTTTTGTTGTTTGTTTTTTTTTGGCTGAAGGCTTAGCAACCGCCATCAGCAACTCAATGGGGCCCGTCCCTAATTTAGGATCACTGGTTCCAGGGAAGGAAGAGAGCCAGTGCCGTAAGACAAACACAACATCCATGCCTCACCGGGATTCGAACCCGGACCCTACACGAACGAATCATCATAAACCAGCGCTTAGATCACTGCGCCATCATAAGCCAGCGCTTAGATCAGCTTCGTAATGAGCATCACGACTGAACTCTTTTTCAGTTGTAAAATGTGAGGTGGAAGTCCACTCATCTCGATCGTGTGCAAAAATTCAAATGAATAGCGCACTCATTCACTCTCATCTTCAGTCACAACTGTGATTGTAAATGTTGTTGGAATGAGATTCACGTTGCGAATACTGTTCACCCGTCGGAATCAACGGTTAGTTTTTTTTTTTTTTTTGTTCTTTTTTTGAAAAGAATAAACTCATATGAAACAACAAATGTAAACTTTATCTGATTGACAAATTCCTTCAACCACTTCAGTAAAGACAATAGCCAAGGTTCGTGATTTTTTTTTTTTTTTTGACTGAAGTTTTTAACGACCACCGTGAACAACTCAATGGGCTAAGCAGTCGCCCGTAATATTTTAACTAACAATGGTGAACGGAATGTTTATTTACATCTTTACATAAGGAGAAACGTCTTACCTACGTGTATAAACTGGATCGAATGAATATTAAATTGCATATATACATCACACAGTCCAACGGCATAACGAAAATCAGGTCTTCGAGAGTGTTCGCTGTTCCGATGAGAAGAACTTTGATACCGATGCATGCTAGCATTGTTTTGCGCGACGGTTGGCTCAGAAAAGAGACTTCGGACTTTTGACTACCTCAGTCTCGAATGTAAATCGCACGCTTCTCCCATAGATTTTATATGGGAAATTTGACGCCCCACAACTACCGAACTGTTACCCTAATCTCATGTTTCTCTTCGACGGGCGCATCTACATGGTAAGACCTTTATGTTGTTAGCTCAACCATATCTTTACGTTCAGCCGTTCTCTCAAAATAGGACTCACAGTAAAAAAGCCTAATAGAATTAATATATAGATAATCAATATAAAAGTCAAAATAGACATAGTATCAAATAAAGCTTCATGTATGTATGTATGTCTTGTATTATAAATCAGCGTAATCTAAAATTTTGAGGGTTTTTTTTTTTTTTCACTTTTTTTTTTTTTGGAGGCATTCAAAACTTTACAATATTACTTAGCATTTTGAAATTTCATTTATTCGTTTTTTACATTTGAACGTCTTTTCAGCTCATCCCCTGAAAAAACGTATAACCGACGTTCCACTGCATTTATAAATTTAATGGCTAATACACTCTTTGAAAAAAATGGAAGCGCCCGATAAAATAATCCGTCAACCGCGGAATTTCAGGTGACAGATTCAATGGTTAGAAATACGACGCCAGTAAACATACAGAGCGGTCTCAGCGCTCAGGAGAGCTGCTGATCCCGGGACGTATGCAAGGAACGTCGCTCACGTGCATTGACCATTCTGGGAACTGTTGCAGTTGCGTTGACATCAGTGGCCGACGAGAATGTGATGTCACGACGGCGCATCCCGATGATTCTATCAGCAACTCAGAGAGTTCGAGAGAGGAAGTATCGTGGGTCTAAAAGAAGAAGGTTGGTCATGTTGAGGGATCGGTAACGGATGTCATTTGGATCGGAGCTCTGCCGCAGTAGGACGATGTTGGCATCCCTGAAACCCGGTGGTCCTAGGCAAACAACTGAGCGGGAGCATAGCGCAAGATTAACAGCAGCCAGAATGACACCGACTGCATCGTTATCTACCATTTACGTAGCGTGCAGGAAGACAGCTAGCAGAGACTGACTACATTCCAGCAGCACTTTACGATGGCTACCATTAGGCACCGAACATCAGAAGCGCCATCTGGAGTGGTGACGTGCCCTGATAGCGTAGACTGCGCCCCAATGGTACTACATAGTTAAGAGTGACGAATCCCGCTTTTGTTTGACAAACTCATACATGTCTGGAGGGATTGGGTCAGCGTTTCGATCCGGCTTGCATTGTGGAGCGGCACAGGTGTGGAGTTACCACACCTAGAATTAAAATCTGGGGGCCATCTCCTATGTAAGCCGGCCTTCCCTAGCAGCATTATGTGGTACCTTTAACAACATAGCTATATGTTGACGACATCTTGCGATCAGTGGTGTTGACTTACTACCACGACATCCTGCGACCAGTGGTGTTGACTTTACTGTCATGTCTTATTCATATCTATACGTTGAAGACGTCCTGCGACCAATGGTGTTGACTTTACTGTCACGTCTTATCCATAGTATATCCGTTATCCGTTATACTATGGATAAGACGTGAAGCAAATCTCTCCGTCATTTCTGTCCACGCCAGGATTTGAGCCAGGATCCCCTCATTCCGGAACAAGTTGCTCTACCAATTGAGCTACGCGGACGTTTTATTCTGATTCCTATCTGCCTCTATGTCCTGTGCGTCCTTATGGCAGGTACGTCACATCTCATGGTACGTTACATCCTCTCCCCCTTATTTTTTTTTTATTTATTTTTTTTTTTTTTTCGAAGTGCTGGAGAAGGGATTCTCTTATTTTTCCTATCTCGCGGTGTGGAAATAACATCACACCATTGCGAGATTTTGAACGGTCTGGTCATCCGGATAGTTCGGGCGCCATTATAACGAAGTAAATTTCTCCGTCATTTTTATCCGCGCCGGGATTCGAACCCGGATCCCCTCATTCCGGAATAAGTCACTCTACCAATTGAACTACGCGGACGTTTTATTCTGATTCCTATCTGCCTCTATGTCGTGTGCGTCCTTCTGGCAGGTACGTCACATCTCCTGGTACGTTACAATAGCTATACGTTGACGACATCCTGTGACCAGTGGTGTTGACTTTACTGTCATGTCTTATTCATATCTATACGTTGAAGACGTCCTGTGACCAATGGTGTTGATTTTACTGTCACGTCTTATCCATAGCTATACGTTGACGACATCCTGTGACCAGTGGTGTTGACTTTACTGTCATGTCTTATTCATATCTATACGTTGAAGACGTCCTGCGACCAATGGTGTTGACTTTACTGTCACGTCTTATCCATGGCTATACGTTGACGACATCCTGTGACCAGTGGTGTTGACTTTATTGTCATGTCTTATTCATATCTATACGTTGAAGACGTCCTGCGAACAATGGTGTTGACTTTACTGTCACGTCTTATCCATAGCTATACGTTAACGACATCCTGGGACCAATGGTGTTCACTTTATTGTCGTCTTATTCATAACTATACGTTGACGACAACCTGCGGCCAGTAGTGTTGACTGACTGCCACGACATCCTGCGACCATTGGTGTTGAGCTTACTATCACTTCTTTCCTTGGGCCATTTACCAGCAGGATAATGTCATTACGCACACGTCTCATCTCTCCCGGGAATGTCTCTGTGTTTTTGACCCCCCCCCTGGCCAGCCCAATCTCCAGATCTTTCGCCAATCGAGCACATATGACACATGCTGGGACGTGCATTGCAGCCGAGCAAATTAGAGAGCGCTTGCCAGAATCTGAAACAGAGCAACATCCGATTGTTGTTTGACTGACCGAATATCGGCATGCATCGTCGCAATGGGTTGCTATATTACATACTAACCGGTTACGCTCATGGAGCCACTGTTGTAAAATAAAGAGCGTTGCTGTGAAACTGAAATAACTTCATTATTTTTAAACCCTCATTGCACATGCAAAGTCTCAGCACGATAAGACACTTGCTTTCGGAGGTTTCTGTTTTTTATTTTTATTTTTTCGTCTTAGAGCGTATTATGATTTAATTAATGAATAATTTTCGGTGCACGGCGGTAATAGCCAATAACTATTTTGGCGAAATTCCAACGTGACTACCATTTGCACATTGAAGGCTGTATAAAAATTTTATTCCTGGGCAATGAGGTCAACACCTGAGCATGCAGTTTGCGGACTTCTACTCACAGCATTAAAGTCGTAAATCGATCCCAACCGTAGTAACCATAATTATCGGAGAACACTCATGTTTCCATCTCAAACTAGTTGCACAAATATCTGCTGCGCCAGCATATACCTGAAGATTCCTCCTAGGTTTCTGCAAAACTTCAAAGCTATCATGACGCTTCATGAATTCCAACCCCCAAATCAATAATTTTCAAAGCGCAATTTGATGTTTCTATGCTTAATATGCTGAAAATGATGTGTCTAATAATGGTGCTTCTATTTTGCATACTACGAAACATAAACTTTGAACCTGGCATCATTAGTGAGAAGCAGCAGGTGGTTGCTCTTTAGTCTTGATGCTCGTAAAATCATTTTTCATCCTTTTTCGTGCACCCTAATGACGTTCATTAGCGCTGCAAAGGGGAAACCAAGATTCAAAACACGGATCCCATCTCGCTATTTTATTTAATATAAAACGTCATAAATCTTTTCAAGGGTTTAAATACCAGAAACAATGTCAGGTACATCATTAATTTTGATGAAGAGCATTACCGTGATCTTCGCAATGTTAAGCGAAAGAGAAGCGTAAATGACTCTCTCATGTGTGTATGAAATTTGTTCACCTGCACTAGCTTACATAAAATTCTGAGAGTGTTATAAATGAAAGGAAATAAAAAAAATAATTGTGTCTTTAAAATATATACGAGTTTTTTGGTTCTCAGCATCTGTTTCTCGCATCGACGAATGCAGTTTAGTTATTACTATTTTTACTCCCACTCATTCTCCAAATTAACAATTTCGTTTGTTGCAATGATGAAAGAAATGAAAGCCGATTTCATCATTAGATAAATTACAGAAAAACGCAAAGGCGCAAAAAGAGAAAAGCAGAATATACGCCAAATGACGGTGGTTGAAGGTTCACTTGGACTTTTTACTGTAACTCTCCATATTCCGTAGAGATTGCGCCTGAATCCGTTCAACATTCGTGACTGTTACATGTGACGTACTACAGCGGTAAAACACGTGTCAAGACGACAAATCTTCAGTGATACATTCCGTCCGTGTAGCTTAGTTGGGAGAGCAACTTTCTCTGGAGTGAGAGGGCGCTGTTTCAATCCTCGTCACGGACAAATGTGTTTTCACATACAGAAAAGTCTTAGGATCCACCGTACGAACGCTCGAACCGCTAAATATCCGCCGTGCGTCGGATGGGCACGTTAAGCCGTCGGATCCTGGATAATGGCCTCCCGGTTATAAATAAGGACATCTTCCTCCTCTTTTCTACTACGCTTCAGTGTGACAATTCGGTGAAAGCTATTGCACGGCGTACATCGGTTTGAACAACGTCGAGTTGCTGCCACCGTGTGATATGGCCAACAGGCAATCTAGTAGACGACATCTGGATGACTTTACCCGAGGCCGCGTCATTGGGAAGTTGGAAGAAGATCGAAGTGTGACTACTGTGGCCGAGGAGTTCGGGATTGCTCACAGCATCGCTTCACGAGCTTGGAGAGCATTTCAAACGACAGGAACAGCTGTCCGAGAGTTTAGCAGTGGTCGTCCACGAGCAACCACGGCGGCGGACGACCGGTATATTGTCCTACAGGCGAGAACAGACAGACGGCAGACAGCAGGAGAAATCGTAAGGCACATGCAACAGACAATTGGACGTCCGTTATCGCATTTTACAGTAGCCAGGGTGCTGCACAAAGGTGGTCTATTTGCACGACGACCAGTACTGTGTGTGCCATTAACACCTGCTCATCGGAGACGGCGGTTTCTGTGATGCCAGGAACACAAGAACTGGACACATCAGCAATGGGGTCGAGTTCTCTTTACGGATGAGAGCCGATTTAGTCTGATGAGCAATTCTGGACGTATACACATCTGGAGAGAGCAGGGAACACGCAATCACACCTCCAACATCATCGAAAGGGACCGGTTTGGAGGTGGCGGAGTTCTCGTTTGGGGCGGTATCATGCTTGGTAGCCGTACTGACCTCTATATCTTCCAAGGAGATTCAGTCACGGGTGTCCGCTATTGTACCGAGGTTCTCCAGCCTCACGTGCGTCTGTTTAGAGGTGCTGTGGGACCTGAGTTCATCTTCATGGACGACAACGCTGCACCTCATCGTACAAAGCTGTCGCAGAGCTGTTGGAGAGTGAAGTATTCAACGCATGGATTGGCCCGCAAGGTCCCCTGACATAAATCCAATCGAACACGTGTAGGACCTTCTTAGGAGACGCTTGACAGCACGTCACCAGCCGCGAGCAACGATTCCGCAGCTGCGATCCACACACGTGTTTGATTGGATTTAGGTCCGGGGACCTTGCGGGCCAATCCATGCGTTAAATGTCTTCACTCTCCAACAGCTCTGCGACAGCCACGGTACGATGAAGTGTAGCGTTGTCGTCCATGAAGAGGAGCTCAGGACCCACAGCAGCTCTAAACAGACGCACGTGAGGCAGGAGAACCTCGGTACAATAGCGGACACCAGTGACTGAACTTCCTTGGAAGATGTGGAGGTCAGTACGGTTACCAAGCATGATACCGCCCCAAACGAGAACTCAGCCACCTCCAAACCGGTACCTTTAGATGATGTTGGAGGTGTGATTGCGTGTTCTCTGCTTTCTCCAGATGTGTATGTTCCAGAATCGCTCGTCAGACCAAATCGGCTCTCATCCGTAAAGAGCACTTGACCCTATTGCTGATGTGTCCAGTTCTTGTGTTCCTGGCACCACAGAAACCGCAGTCTCCAATCAGCAAGCGTTAATGGCACACACAGTACTGGTCGTCGTGCAAATAGACCACCTTTGTGCAGCCCTCTGGCCACTGTAAAACGCGATAACGGACGTCCAGTTGTCTGTTTCATGTGGCTTGCGATTTCTCCAGCTGTGTGCCGTCTGTCTCTCTTCGCCTGTAGGACAATATACCGGTCGTCCGCCGCCGTGATTGCTCGTGGACGACCACTGCTAAACTCTCGGACAACTGTTCCTGTCGTTTGATATGCTCTCCAAGCTCGTGAAACGATGCTGTGAGTGATCCAGAACTCCTCGGCCACACTAGTCACACTTCGACCTTCTTCCAACTTCCCAATGGCGCGACCTCGGGTAAAGTCATCCAGATGTCGTCTACTGGATTGCCTGTTGGCCATATCACACGGTGGCAGCAACTCGACGTCGTCCAAAGCGATGTACACCGTGAAGTAGCTTTCACCGAATTGCTGAGCGTACACCGCCCGACCCGTGTGCCTTATACCCTTCCGGACACCCCCTCCACGTCATGCTGCATGTATGCGCATTAGGGTGGAGCGAAAAACACTTTTTTTTTATTTGAAACGTCACCATGTGCATTAGTTGCGATTTTATTACTGAAATGACCCCCCGAAATATGGATGACATTATTTGATATCTTAGGCTGCCCCAAGAACCTCGAAGTTTGAAAATTATAGGGAAAAATGGTTTAAAAACACCCGCTTTCTCCATTTTGTAAATATAAAGAAAATTGTGTCACCATGTTATTAAATATCACCTTTGAGTGTATAAACACGGGTAAAAGTTCAGTAGACATGAGTTAATTTCTTAGTCTTCCCCAGATCCCTTAAAGTATGTAATTTTTGCCAAAAATGGCATGATAAGTTGCATAAGCATTAAGTTCGACAGCAGCCTTATTGTTACCAATTTGGGCTTAACATTAACAATCCCTCCCCCCCCTCTCTCTCATACTTTCTGGTAACCTCTTGTTGATTTTCTAAAACATAGCTTGCTGTTTTGCGCTCTGCTTTGTTTTTGTTACCTTTTTCATCTCAGCCCACCCCCTCTCTCACAGAGGAGCTCTGTTTGCGAACTCGCTGAGTCATCTCCTCACAGTCGCACAGGTCCGTTTGGGAGAGAGTGTTGGCGGGTTTGCGTCATAATGATGCAACAGTTTCTTTCACTCCTAGTGACGTTGATTGGATCGTACCGGCATTTTCGTTTTGTCGTCCAACTACTTAAGATGGCTGAAACAAGAAATAAAGCTGATTGCCATATCCTCGGGAGTTTTAAGGAGATGCATGAAAATGTGTTGCCTACGTACGAAGAGGTAATGCGCCATTACTACCTTGTGAGGAATACTCTTAGGCTGGAAGGTGCAAATTATGAGCCTGCTGCAGCAGAAATAGCAAGTATTGTCGCGGACAAAGTGCTAAGTATATATAAGAAAGCATCTCTTCTGACATCTCTCCACAAATCTGTTGCAAAGCGTATTACCGCATACAACACTGAAATCCGAAAGCTGAAAAAACACGCTACAAGAATGGATGAAACCTACCGAAAGAAGATTGAACAATTTCGTGCAAATTCGCAACGTATCTTTGACATATGCTCAAGCAAGTACAAAAGTTTTAGAACCTGCAAATGCAGCTCTGCAAAAAAGGTACCCGTGAAAGAGCGAGACTTTCTGATGGACCAGAGAACAAACAAAAGAATGATAGTAGGTGGGCTTGACGCAAAAACCACCAGTGTACTGAAGAAAAGATCAGCTCGAAAGAGTGATAGGGAAGAGCATGTCCGTAGGAAATTACAGAAAACTGCATCACTGAAATCGCCCCTGCGAGTCGAGGATGATCCTTCAGAAGAGGATACAAATACTAATTCTGCAGGAAAACCAGACGACCCGGGTCCTAGTCATTTGTTGGCCTCGGAGAAAGATTACGATTTCGCTCCACGTCGTTTTTCGAAACCTAGGCGTCAGATGACACTGTCTGCATTTTCTAGAAAGTGCGATAGGCGAGGAATCAGCGACTGAGCGGCAGCTGATCTTGCGTCGGCGTTGCTTCATGATGTAAGTGAACCGGTTCATTCGAAAGAATGTAATGTATCTGTTATTAACCGGCATAAAGTACGACGAGATAGGAAAAAGACCCGTCAAACAATTCAAGATGAGGTAAACTTGACTGGTCTCAAGATTGTAGCTTTATTTTTGGACGGAAGAAGGGATGAAACTCTTACGAATACACAGACAGATGATGGTAAGTGGCACAAGCGAGAAGAATGGGAGGAGCATATTACCGTGTTGAAGAACCGGGTTCAGTCTATTTGGGGACATTTTGCACCGAAGAGCAAGAGTGCAAGGGACATTTCCGACGGTATCTTCAGCTTATTGAACCAGAAGGCATTTGACTTGTCGGAGTTAGTCTTTATTGGAAGTGACGGGGAAGTGACTAATACCGGCACAAATGCAGGTGTAATTAGGCGCCTTGAAGAGAAGCTCAATACTCCCGTACACTGGATTATATGTCAACTTCATTTTAATGAACTGCCTTTACGCCACCTCACTGAAGCACTTGATGGGAAAACATCAGGTCCAAGAGGATTTAGTGGATTGATTGGAAAGCGCCTGAAGACGTGCGCAAACTTTCCTATCGTTAATTTCCAGAAAATTGAATTTTCGCTTGAGTCCGACATTAACTATGGAGATCTTAGATCGAATCAACTTTATTTGTGGGAAATTTGTAAGGTAGTCTCTGCAGGTGATTGCCCACAAGATCTGGCAAATCGGGATCCTGGAGCACTTGCACATTCCCGTTGGCTGACCCTCGCAAATCGCATTCTGCGTTTGTATGTTGGAACTAGTGATCCAACACCACAACTTGTCTCATTAACCACCTTCATAATGAAAGTATATGCACCATCGTGGTTCACGATCAAATGTAACGGTACCTGTAAAGATGGTCCAAGAAATTTGCAGCTTTTTATATCTAGGATTCAGTATCTTCCAGATAATTTAAAGGATATTGTAAAAAAGAGTCGTCCAAGACAACGCGTATTTTTCCCATGCAGAAATCTTGCTCGCTGCAATGTTGTTTGACGACAGAAGGTATGTCCGTGAGTTTGCTGTTCGACGTATCATGAAGGCCAGGAAATCTTCCCAACAAACAACTACCATTAGGAAGTTTCGGATTCCTAAGCTGAATTTCCAGAGCAATGATTACATCGACCTAATCGACTGGCAAGAGTGTAATGTGACTGAGCCTCCCATCCCACGGAAATGGAAAGACGATGAGCTTCTGGAATTACTACAGTCGGATAAATATCCAAGTTCTTGCAACGAATTTACAAAAATACCTTGCCATTCTCAGGCAGTAGAGAGGATGGTAAATATTGTAACAAATTCTTCTGCTCATGTGTGCGGCCTTCTTGCAAGAGATGGATTCATCAGAGCAAACATTTTGGATAGGAAGCTGATGCCAAGTTTTGAAAAAAAGTCTGATTTTCAAGTGAAATAAACTCGCTCCTCAAGTTGTGCTACTAGGTAAGGCTGGTGTCTATCATATTTACATAACTTATGCCATTTTTGGAGAAATATGACAAATCTTGAGCTCTTTGGGGAAGCCTAAGAAATTAACTCACGTCTGCTGAATTTTTACCCGTGTATATACACTCAAAGGGGATATTAAATAACATGGTGAAACAGTATTTTTTTATATTTACAAAATGGAGAAAGCGGGTGTTTTTAAACCATTTTTCCTATAACTTTCAAACTTCGAGGTTCTTGGGGCAGCCTAAGATATCAAATAATGTCATCCATATTTCGCGAGGTCATTTCAGTAATAAAATCGCAACTATTGCACATGGTGATGTTTCAAATAAAAAAAAGTGTTTTTCGCTCCAACATAATGCGCATGTCCTACCGTACCGGACCCTAGTCTATCTCCTGAGTGGTCTTTCGGTCCGTTCTGCCTGCTCGTTCCGCTGTTATGCTAATTTCTCCTCTTCGTACTTAATTTTTGCACACCAGTGTAGTTTAGAAAACTTTCAGTCGGATATTGACATTTAAAAATAATTTATTTAAATCGAGACAATTTTGATGCTATGCATCTTACCCGACAGTAGTAAAGTAAACCCCAATTAAAAATTTCTATGTAAAGGAAATGGGTAACGTTGTGCCATTGTCAAAACCATTGTTGAAATGTGATCATGCAGCATACTGTCCCATGAAGTGACGCAGTAATAGTTAATTTCATTGTTACTCAACAATATATTTTACTGAACTATCGCCGAACACTATTTTCATCACATTTTACATAAACGTAGCAACATTTCATTGAAATCTGCGTACATTACGTGACCCCATGCTAAATGTGATAAAAGCAATTACAAAAATGCATTTTTGGTGCTATGAAAACCGTGAATCTTAGCGAAATTTGGCTTCGTATCAACTTCCTTCGGTTTACCTGCAATTGACGAGAACTTTAAAATGATGTATAACACGATGGGGTGTAATCTATAGATATCCTGGACAAAACGTTACCAATCCCTATCATTAACACCCTTGCGATTCAGATTTTCTTCCTATCTTGAGGTCAGATGTTTTGTTGCGCATGCGCAGTTGGACTTTCATAGCTACATCCCATTACATCAATGTCAGGGTCATTTCTAACGTTCATCTATCAGGTAATCGGAAAGGTATTTGCTGTTTTTCAAGGGAGCAAAAGAAACAACTTGTAATGATTGAATTTGCGGAGAGATGGGATTCCGCCCGCGGTATATCATCAGCTGATATCCCAAAATGTCTTCCACATATGAAACAGATGAGTAAGCAGTTTGGTAGTGGAAAGAAGTGCGATTACAGTGGCGGTATCAGTGCAGATTATTCGTGGGTGTTTGTTATACGAATTTAAACTCGGTTCATCTGCTGCAGAAAAACTCGCCGCATTTGCTTAGCATTCAGGGAAGATGCTGTGAAGGAACACACAACTCGAAATTGGTTTCGAAAGTACAGAGGCGGAGATGAATTCCTTCAAGATAAATGCCGGAGTAGTCGTCCTGTCAGCCTTGACACAGAAACCCTGAAAGCTGTTATAGCGCAGAACAGTAGCCAAACATGCAAGGAACGAGTCCAGTCATTTGGTGTTAGTGATGAAACCGTCCGAAGACATCTGCATGCAATAAGTAAGGCATACAAATTGCCCAAGTGGGTCCCCCACGAATTGTCTGCAGTGAACAAACAGCAACGTGTCTCAGCTTGTCTTGTATTACTGTCTTGCTATGACAAGGAACCATTTTTGGATAGGATACTCACATTTGATAAGAAATGGGTCCAGTACAGCGCCTCAAAACGTTCCGGACATTGGTTGTCCACCAGTGACTCAATTCCTCACACATCGAAGCCAGCACTGCATTTACGTAAAGTTGTGCTGTGTGTATGGTGTTGTTCATTATGAACTCTTGCAACGCGGCCAAACGATCATCGCTTCATTGTACTGTGAACAATGAAACGTCTGCATGAGGACCTGAAAAAGAAGGAAGCAGCACTGGTCAAGAGAAAGGGAGTTCTGCTCCTTCAAGATAATGATCGTGCCCACTCCGCTTCATTGACCGGGGACACTCTCAAAGAACTTGGGTGGGAGCTTTTATGTCATCCAGCTTACTCACGAGACATCTCTCTTTCAGAGTATCACTTGTTTCTTTCACTCCACAATCATTTGCGTGGACACTTCTTCCAACTTTGATGAGTTGCACGCTGCTCTCCAAAACTTTTTCTCTTCCCGTGACCCGGCATTTTATCGCAGGAGTATATATAAGATGTTAGCGCGTTGGCAGAACGTTGCTGATGCCCATGCTAATTATTTTGTAGAAAAATTGCTTTTCTACTACGTATGTGTTGTACTTTGTCTCAGTCTCCGAAAACAGCAAATACTTTCGCGGTTACCTGATAAATCTGAATAATAAGAATAATAAATGTACAAAAAGTTTAAAACTTTCCAGAAGCACCCACTCAGCTCACAGCTGACTCCCTCTCCTCTTTAACAAAGTTGAACGTAAAGACTTGAATCGCTTGTACCTTCAACCTTACTAAAAGATCAAAAGGTTGTGGCTACGGCGTCTGCACAATTTTTTCCAGGCGGAGTCAAAATTGAGTTCCACTACACAAGACCTCTCTAAACTTTACGTCATTCAAGATACATGATAAAAATAGTCTCAGTCGCATTGTGGGAGAAAAAATATACTTACACTGCTGACCACCCAAAATGCCACACCAAGAAGGAAGCATGCGATTGGCCTGAAATTCGCAGCATGTGTCACCCGCGAGAGGACATGAAAACGATTAGCATTGCAAGGCATATACAAATCATGTGCGCCCGACACGCCACCGAGAAGCACTATAAGAAGGGCCCACAGAAGGCGGGGTGTAAGTAGTGGAAGTGTGTTGTGCAGCCGGACCTGTGCGTTGGAAGCTTCCTGATGCCTCGTCGCAGAATACGTCAGTCATTCCAGCACGTTTCGGAGTTCGACAGAAGACGAATAGTGGCTTATCGCGACAGCGATTTATCGTACCGAGACATTGGCACCCATGTGGGACGACATCCAGCCCCAGTGAGGCGAGTATGGGTTCGGTGGGTGCAGGAGGGACCGACGGACTGACGTGAGCGATTGCCGCAGCCGCGGTACATCACCGAACGAGAGGACTGGCATGTTATGTGGCGGGCATTGACGGCTCGCACCGCCACATCGCGAACGTTAGCGCAGGAATTAGGGTGTGTTGCGCAACAACCTGTGTCAGCAATTACCGTTCGACGTCGTCTGCAGGAGCGGGGACTTGTCGCACGGCACCTATAGCTCCGATTGCCATTGACGTTACACTACCGGCGAGTGCGGCGACAGTGGGCCGTTGAACGCCGCACCTGGACCACGGAATGGCACGACTTTGTCTTCTCCGACGAATCCGCGTGTGGTGGCACCGCGGTGAGAGACTGTATGACGCCTGCATTATGCATCCTCATACCGGTCCATTGCCTGGCGTTATGGTTTGGGGCGCAATTGGATATGACTCCCGCACCCCTCTGGTACGCATCGCCGGTACACTCAACAGCCACCGCTACATCTCCGACGTTTTAGAGCCTGTAATCCTCCCTTACCTGCATGACCTGCCAGCGGCCACGTTTCAACAGGACAATGCACGCCCGCACGTGGCACGCATCGTGCAACAATTCTTCACGGCCCACCAGGTGTCACTGCTGCCGTGGCCTGCCTGTTCTCCTGATATGTCTCCCATCGAACACGCCTGGTCTCTGATCGGCAACCGAGTGGCCCGGCAAGCGCTACCCGCGACTACGTCTGATGAATTGTGGCAACGTGTGGAAGCAGCCTAAACCGAGATACCCCAAGCCCACATCCAAAGCCACTTTCGTTCGATGCCGCGGCGTGTAGCGGCCGTTATTGCCAGCCATGGGGGCCACACGAAATAATGATGTCTGCGTGTTCCGCTAGTCGCACGGGCCTGTAAGCTCAATCGTTTCATATTTGGATCTGTTGTTATGTGTCCAGTAAATCTGGCTTTGCTATCTCGTGTCCTTCTTGGCGTTGCATTTTGGGTGGCCAGCAGTGTATTTCTTAAAACAAAGAGAAAAAATAATGTTACAGATTATTCAATTATAATATTTAAAAAAAATAATTGTATAAATGTTTCGAAACCTATTTTATACTGCCTGACAGAGAAAATGCCACGCAATAATGGAATACTTGAAAACAGACCAAACTGCACGCACGGATTGCCAAGTAGGCGCTGAACAAATTATTTAATTGTCACATACAGACTAGGCTCCAGTAGCCGAATATACAGAATGATCAATAAGGAGTGTGGCCCCCATTTCGGGCAATACAGTGTTGAATCCGACGAAACATCTAGGTAATGAGAGTTCGAATAGAGTCTCGGGGTATCGTGGACCATGTGGTGTTGACCCGAGTCCACAGTTTATCTTCATTTTGCGGGAGTGGGAGGGTACTCAACCGACGTCCAATCGTGACCCACAGATACTCGATGGGCGAGAGGTCGGAGGATCGTGCTGGCCACGGAAGCATCCGCACACCGTGTAAAGCATTCAGGCTGATCAGAGCGGTATGCCGGCGGGCGTTTTCCTTTTGAAAAACGGCGTTTGGGATGCTCTGCAGATACGGTAATGCCACAGGCCGCAGCGCCTCGACAACATAGCGGCGTGCCGTCAGTTTGCCCGAAATGAGTACCAGCGGTGAGTGGATGTTGACCCTGATAGCACACCACACCATGATTCCACGTTTCCAGGCCGTGTGGCGTTTCCACAATAACGCAGGAATCCGCCGGTTGGCCACGTCGCCTGCAGACTCACACACGGCGATCATCCGTGGTGACACAGAACAGCGATTCATTGCTGAACACCACACCGTTCCATTCGGCACCCCACGCAGTCCTGGGGCGACACCATGCCAATCGGTGACGACGATCGCTCGTTGTTAAGGGTAACCTTGGCAACGGACGGCTGGATAGCAAACAAGACGCAGCCAATCGGCGCGACGCAGTTATCGTCGATATTGCAGCATCCAGGCCTCCCAGCGCAGTCCACAAAATGTCACCCGTTGTGGCCTGTGGGTCCGCTACGGCATGACGTCGGATGCGACGATCGGTGCGCTCGGACGTTTGTATCCGTGCTCTGCTCTCCCTACGACGTTGCACAGATCCTTGCTGGGACCACTGTCTCCAAATGCGACCAACGGTTGTGGCAACACTTTGCATTTCTTGCGCAATACGACGCAAGGACCATTCAGCGGTACGAAGACCTACGATGACACCTCTCGTAAACTCATCCGTTTGATCGCGTACGATGGCATCTTAACGGCATTGGCACTCCTTGTTCGTTCTCCAGACACGGTTACAGCAGAACCACTCACTTTTCGCGGCCGTGACGACGTCTCGACTGATGGCCTCACGGGCTGATTGTTCTCTTATATCCCACGCGCCATTCGTGAAATTGGCCTGCAAATGCAATCATTCGCCTAACTTCTACGTGTGCACCCACCCTGCAATTCGCATGGCGCTGCGTTCACGTCTACGTGGTGTATGTAGTATTTTCTGTGTCAGGCAGTGTAGGTAGCAGAATTAAGCTGGATTACGGTTGTGTGACTTCTTGTCGGAAGAAAATAAAAATTGCAGTCTGTTATTACTTTTCTCTAATCCATCGACTGTCTTTCTTATAAAATCTGCATTTCCGTGCATCCAATTCTTATAGAGACTCATTATATCAGGCCACCTAGTCCCCACTGTGTCACGGTTGATCTCACAAAAGACTTCACCCTACGTAGGGTACTGAAATATTTTTTAATGGTAGATGTTGTTGCTGGGAGAGTGACTGCGATTTGTAGTGCCCTTGAAACTGCCTAGTAAAATTCCTCTGCTTCCTATATATACTTTCTGAAAACGAAATTTTCTGTTTCCGCTAATGATTTGTCTATCCAAAACTAGTACCATGACCTCGATTCTGCGTCTAAATTATCAAGTTACACGCCGTGCGTTGCTGAAATGTCTTTGACTGACAAATAAAGTTCTGCCTCAACAAGTTTAATAATACACTGGCGGAAAGTGAAAAAAGAACACCAAGAAGGAATTGGCGGACGATCATGAAATTTACATATGTTAATGGGGTCGAGTTTACGTAGCTGTGATGTTCATTTCGGGACCAACCGGTGAGCGCTTACGCCACAGCACGGCATAATATGAAACTTATCGTCGGTGGTATTTAAGGAGTACGGCGAAGTGAATGCAATCAGTCGTCGGCGTACGGACACGTGCGAAGACCCTGAAGAAGCTGCAATGTCTGGACATGGAAGACGTGTACGATTCCATCAGTTATCGGACTTTGAGCGAGGTCGTCTAGTCGGACTCCGCGAGGCCGGGTGGTCGTATCGTCGTATTGCAGAGCGAATTGGACGGGGAGTATCGGTGGTGGTACGATGGTGGCGTAGATGGTCCGAGGAACATTCCCACACGAGAAGACGTGGAACCGGGAGTCACAGACAGACTGATGAGCGGACCGATCGACGCATAAGAAGAGTGGCGTTGTCAAGCAGAACATCCACTGCGACGCAAATCCGAGCTGCCGTTGCACCTGAGGTGACTGTGCGAACAATCCGCAGCCGTCTACTGGATGCAGGCCTACGTGCACGTGTGCCTCTGGGATGTGTACCTCTGACTCCAGCCCACCGTCAGGAACGGCTGCAGTGGTGTCGCCAACGTCTGCACTGGAGAACGCAATGGCGATCTGTCGTGTTCAGCGATGAAAGCAGATTCTGCTTGGGAGCCTCCGATGGCCGTATGCGTGTTCGCAGACGCACAGGGAAGCGTCTCCACCCTTCTTGCATCCGCCAACGACACACAGGGCCTAAACCTGGTCTCCTGGTGTGGGGAGCGATCAGCTATCACTCCCGTACACAACTAGTGTTTGTACCGGGTACGTTAAACAGCACCTCCTACATCAACAACATCATTCAGCCCGTTGTTGTGCCATTTGTAGGGTCGGTCCATCGTGGTGTTTTCCAGCAAGATAACGCACGCCTACACACGGCACGTGCAACGCAACATGCCCTTCAGGTGTGAGACAACTTCCATGGCCTGCACGTTCACCGGATTTGTCCCCCATTGAGCACGTGTGGGATTTTATGGGACAACGACTTATCCGGTCTCCACGGCCAGCCACGACCATCCCCGATTTACGCGTCCAATTTGAGGATGCTTGGAACTCAATACCCCAAACTTACATCCAACATCTGTACGACAGACTCCATGCCAGAATTGCACAGTGTGACGCAGTTCAGGGCGGTTCAACCTCGTACTAACCATGTTACATGGAAATGTTATTTTTCAGTTTACCAGCAAATACAGCTGTATTTTGCCATAATGTATTCCGTTATTATGCTGTATAAATTTCGTTGGTATCAGACGTCTCCTTCTTGGCGTTCTTTTTTCACTTCCCGACAGTGTATTTTGGGGAAGTACGGGGGATGTTCACCCATTTTTAGAACGATTTTCTATAGCAACATAATTAATGTTTAAAATAAAGTTATTTCTTTCTCAAATGTTCCATCTGATAGCCCTTTTCCTGGATATGAACATACTTCTAGATTTCCAAGATAAATAGGGAATTTCTTAAAATTTATACTGACATCTCATTTCACTCTTTTTCCGGTGCTTTCCAGAGTCCAATTATTGTTTTATGTCTGCGTTTAGAAAATGCTCCTTTTTAGAAGTCCGAAGGCAAAATAGTCCAGTGGTGATACATCAGGGGACTATGAAGAAATATAAGCAGAAGGTGTAGACTTTATACTCGTACCTTTTTAGCACGTCTTTCGTAAAAAAAAACATCGTGCTTATGTTATTGGTTTATCCGTCCGTCCGTCCGTCTGCCTGTAGACACCATATCTCTGCAACTATTAGTCCGATTTGAAAAATTATTTTTTCATTGGGAAGCTTGAAATATGCGAATGACGATCCTTTATTTCGTTTTTTTTTTTTTTTACGATGTACAATTTCGCCGCTAGAGGGCGTAAAGGCAGATCATGTCGAATTCAAAAATACGTTTTACTCCCCATATTTGCTTCTAAACATCCGATTGAAAAAATTATTTTATCTTTCGATTCCATTTATGTCGAAGAGTATTTTAGATATAGTTACTTTTCAAATTACGTATAAATTTTCCGCCAGGGGGCGTAAAAGTAAATTACATTTTTCCCGATAACTCTTCTCCGAAAACTCCGATTTGAAAAAAAAATTCCTTCGGCGGACACACCTCCTGATGGAAAATCTTTTGCATATAATTTAAAATTTTTGGTAAAGAATACTTTGGCCACCAGGAGGCGTAAGTATTAATTTTTGCTTCTGATGCATTTGCCATAAAATCTGAGCTTCTAAAATATCGATTGAAAAAATTATTTCGTAGACTGATGCCGCTCACATCGATAAACTTTTTCGGAACATTTTCTTCTTAAAATGTTCCATAGTTTCTTCGCTAGGGGGCGTAGATGTATATCTTATTTTTGTCAATATCTCTACTTCTAGGAGTCCGATTTGGAAAATGACTCCTATGTTGGACAGCGTTTTCAGTGTGACATGTTTTTCATATGATTTCAAAATTTTCAAGTAATTCGTAAACTTTCAGCTAGGGGGAGTATAGGTAAATTGCGTATCCCCCTATATCTCTACTTTTATATCTCCGATTTGAAAAAAAAATCTGCACCGGATACAGCAGCTGATGGGAAATCGTTTGCTCATAATTTCTAATTTTTGTAAAAAAATGGTTTGGCCACCAGGGGGCGTAAATCTTAATTTCAGCTTCTTTTTTTTTTTTTTTTTGATTGGAGGTTTAACGACCACCGTGAGCAACTCAATGGGCTATAAGCAGTCGCCCGTCCCTGATTTAGGGTCACTGGTTCCAGGGAAGGGAGAGAGCCAGTGCCGTAAGACAAACACAACATCCATGCCTCACCGGGATTCGAACCCGGACCCCTTTCGGACGAATGATCAGAGGCCATCGCTTAGACCACTGCGCCACCGGGGCGGCAATTTCAGCTTCTGATGTATTTGCAGCAAAATATGAGCTTCTAAATTCTCTATTGAAAAAAAAAAAAAAAAAAAAAAGTCGTTTGTAGACCGATACTACTCATGTCGACAAACATTTTAGAAATATTTACTTCTTAAAATAATACATGGTTTCTACGCCAGGGGGCGTAGATGTATATCTTATTTTCGTCAATATCTCTACTTTTAGGAGTCCGTTTTGAAAACTTCCTTCTATGTTGGATAGTGTTTCCAGTGTGACATATTTTTCATATAATTTCAAAATTTTCAAGTAAATCATAGACTTTCCGCTAGGGGGCACAATGGTAAATTGCTTTTTCTGCGTTATTTCTGCTTCTAAAACTCCGATTTAAAAATTCTTCCTGTATCGCATACATGATGGAAAATATTTTTCATTAAATTTCTAATGTTTGGTAAATAATGGTTTGGTCACCATGGGGTATAAGTGTTGATTTCTGCTTCTGGTGTATTTGTAGCAAAATCTGGGCTCCTGAAAACTCGACTAATTTTTTTTTTCTTGGACCGATGCCGCTCATATGGAAAAACTTTTGAGAATACTTTCTTTCTAAAATAATGCACGGTTTTTCCACCAGGGGACGTAAAGTCACATCTTATTTTTGTCGATATCTCTGTTTCTAAGAGACCGATTTGAAAAAAAAATTCTGTGTTGGAGAGCGTTTCCGGTGCAAAATGTTTCTCATATAAATTCATGTTTTTCTTAACGAACAAGTCTGCAACCAGAAGGCAAAAACTCACGATTCCGTTTACATCAATTTCTGAGAGATTAAAAACCCCATTAAAAAACTTCTTTCTTCCGTCAGATACTATTGTTTTCCATACCGGTTCCATTGACTTTGAATAGCTTTCATAAATTTAATTTGCGTCAGAACGGATTCAAAAGACGTGCTTATTACACCCGAAAATTCGGTGTCATCTTTCTTGTTTTTTTACGATGTATAATTTCGCCACAAGAGAGCGTAGATGCAGATGATGTCGAATTCAAATACATTTTATTCTATATATTTGCTTCTAAGCATCCGATTGAAAAAAACAATTTATCCTTCGATTTCATTTATTTCGAAGAGTAGGTTAGGTATAGTTACGTTTTCAAGTTACGCATAGGTTTTCCGCTAGTGGGCGTAATAGTAAATTACGTTTTCCCCGATATCTCTTCTTCTAAAACTACGATTTGAAAAATGTTTTCTTCGGCGGATACAGCTCCTGATGGAAACGTTTTTGCGTATAATATCTAACTTTGGTAAAGAATACTTCGGCCACCAGGAGGCGTAAGGATTAATTTTTGCTTCTGATGAGCTTCTAAAATCTCGATTGAAAAAATTCGTTCATAGACTGATACCCCTTACGTCGATAAACCTTTTTGGAATATTTCCTTTTTAAAATATTAATGGATTCTCCGCAAGGGGGCGTAGTTGTAGATCTTATTTTTGTCAATATCTCGGCTTCTAATGGCCCGATTTCAAAAATTCTTTCTTTATTGGATAGAGTTCCCGGTGTGACATGTTTTCCAAATAATTTTAAAAGTTTCAAGTAATTCATAGACTTTCCGCTAGAGGGCGCAAATGTAAATTCCGTTTTACCCGATATCTCTGCTTCTAAAACTCCAATTTGAAAGCTTCTTTCTGCGCCAGGCACAGCTCCTGATGGGAAACCTTTTGCATATAATTGCTAATTTTTGGTAAAAAATGTTGTGGTCACCAGGGGGCATAAGTGTTAAAATCTGCTTTTTGTGTGTTTGCAGCAAAATCTGAGCTTATGAAATCTCGACTCATTTTTTTTTTTTTTTTTTTTGTTGGACTGATACCTGTCACATCGAAAAACCTTTGAGAATACTTTCTTCTTCAAATAATGCATGGTTTTCCCGCTATGGGGCGTAGATGCATGTCTTATATTTGTCCGTATCTCTGCTTCGAAGAGTCCGATTTGAAAAATTATTTCTTTGTTGGAGAGCGTTTCCGCTGCGAAATGTTTCTCACATAAATTCAAAATTTTTTTAACTCATAAGTCTGCAACTAGAGGGCGTAATTTCACGATTCCGCTTACAGCAATTTCTGCTGGATTAAAAACCCGATTGAAAAACTTGTTTCTTCGGTGAGATACTATGGTTTTCCATACCGGTTCCATTGACTTTGAATAGCTTTGATAAATTTAATTCTTGTCAGAACGGATGCAAAAGACGTGCTCATTACAGCCGAAAATTCAGTGTCATCTTTCTTGCTTCATTTTTTCAAGAAATAGAGTAGCAGATTTGGATGTATGTCTGGTATCCTTATCCTGATGGAGTTCTACTCTTTGAAGGATAAAGGAATGGTATTTTCCCTTTAAATACAGGATTGAAAACATTATTTTGGTAATACGTAGAATTGATTTTAACATTCTATTCAACTTTCCTTAACTATAATTTCCCAATGCACGTGAAACCAACAACAATCACGTATCCTTCACTGAAACTTTCTTTACATTCTTGCAACCAAGTTTGTAAGTCTTTTTCTGCTCTTTTGCGATCGTAAATCGCCTTTTTTTTTGTTACAGTGGTTTAGACAAATCCATGCTTCATCAATAGTCACAATAAATTTTATTTACATCAGTCTCCGGCTAAGCGATTTTCATGAAGAGGTTTACCCCGTGTTCTGCGCTCAGCCACCTGCCGAGGCAAAAGGGGGTGAACATCATGGTTTTTTTTTTTTGGGGGGGGGGGGGGTTGTTTTTTTTTTCAGATTCAAGTCTGTTTGTAATCTTGTTTACAGTTGGGTCGGTGAATTTTCTTTTAAGACCAAAGACCTTACTTATGAAATAGTCGTAAAAGTACCTACCCTCTTTAGATATTCGTTTTGTCTTTTTCCTGTTAAAAGCAATACTTGACGATTTGCCCTCTATTGTTAATAATATTGCTTATTTCACAATTAGAAATGCTAGTTCCGTGATTTTCATTCACAGTGTTCTTTAATTACAGAATATGAATATTTATTTTGGTTAAGAGCAAAACCATAACCTTCCATCCATAGCTTGTTTATGTGCGATTTTCTTAGGGACGATATTTAACTGCAGCAGTATTTCTCTCGCGTTCATCTCACACGGTGTTTTCAATTTCAATTCTTTGAACTTCTTTTATTTTCTGTAATATCTTATCAAAAACGTTCCAAAAATGTGTGAGCCGCCTTGGTGGAGCAGTGGTCTAAGCGATAACTTCTGATCATTTGTCCAAGATGGGTTCGGGTTCGAATCCCGGTGAGACATGGATGTTGTGTTTGTCTAACGGCACTAGCTCCCTCCTTTCCCTGGAACCAGTGGCCCTAAATTAGAGACGGGCGACTTCCCACTGAGTTGCTCACAGTTGTCGTTAAACCTGCAATTTAAAAAAAATGTGTGAAACTGTAAATTAAAAAGGAAAAACGCAGGTTTCTTCTCTTTCGAGAAGTTGCATTCCAGAGGAGTTATCAAAGAACTAAAATACCGAGTGTAGGTAGATAAATAGCAATATTCTTCCGCAGAATTTTATGGTATATTAAATATATGCTCTTGTTTGGCCACTTTGGGGGAGAGGGGAGAAAATGGGCTTCGACAGTAGAGAGGTCCACTTGGAAGACATCGAGCGTGGTTTGCCGTAGTGACCCTAGCGAGAAAGCCTAAAGGCGCAATTTCATCCCTTCTCTATTCTGCCCTAATATATATTTTTTTAATTCTAATTTTATTTTGGGGATCCAATTTACGGGGAAGGGGGTTCACTTGACCTTTGCAGGCGCTCAAGTTTGTGTTTGTATGCTGATTACCTAACATTGGCTGGATCTGGAGCAGGTTAATGAAAGGAATTCATATCTCCGAAATCCCTTCAGTCTTTTAATTTTTTTTTATTTTTGGGTTTAACAAACACTGTGAGCAACTCGATGTGAGCAACTGGCCCCTAAATCAGGACCACTGGTTCCAAAGAAGGGAGAGAGCTAGTCCCATAAGACAGGCACAACATCCATGCCTCTTGGGATTCGAACCCAGACCCACCTTCGACGAATGGTCAGAAACCAGCGCTGAGACAACTGCGCCATTGAGCTGCCCGTAAATATAATTTTATATTTAATATTACCATAGTCACTACCTTGTTATGGTACGTAGCGACATGCTAGACTCAATGCTACGTGAATTCATGATGCTACGTGAATTCACAGTGCTACGTGAATTCATGATGGTTACTTATTTCGGGATACTTTTTTTAACTCATCGGCAGTTCTTACATCAAATGTATTACGCCAAAGCAGTTATTAATGAATCAGTGTATTTTAAAGTAACCTTGTTTTATGGATAAATGACTTTCCCCAAAACTCCGGAGCAATGGTTTTTTCGCTAGCGCCAGAATTTCTCTTTATCCATGAAAAAAGTAAAAAGTTATAACAGATGACATCTCGCAACTGGCAACAACTACTAAAACAATGCGTCCATAGGAATTGAAATCCCTGGTAACGTTCGTTGAAGTTCGTGTTCGGATATAAATGGGCTCCATCCCATCATGGGACATGGTATTTACGAGACGGAAATCATCGTCAAGTCACTAATCCCAGTTGCCATTAAGATTCACCTGAGTATGAAGAAGAAAAAATTAGGAAATAAAAAAAAGGAAGCGAAGTGGCAGCAGGCATCATATTAAGACACCGCAGGCGAGAGAAGCTTAACAAATGAGGAAAAGCTGAGAGAGAGAAAGTACTAATGAACAGATGACCTAGATCGGCAAAGGGTGAGGGATTATTTTGGAAACGCCATCTTCCTCTTTCCCTTTCGTGGGAGGATGAGGAGGAGGAATCGATCGAATACGAAATGGTCGATATTTTTAGAACCGCCTCTGTGCTCCGAGGGCGAGTGTCCTGTTTCGCAGTTACCTCAACTCAGAATCCGCGGAAGTTTTGCTCTGAGTTTTCAGCGGTGAAAACTTCTTCACAATCGATAAACAGTTTTACTGTAATTTTAGAGTGAGACTTTAAATTAAAATTTCGCTTTTTAATATGGAAAATTCAGAGAAAGTATTGACAAGTTTGTTTGAATTTCTTTTAGCAAAACTCTGTTTCGCTGAGGGGTTCTTTTACCTCGGCTTCTTAGCAGTCGGAAATGTGAAGGTCCTAACAAGAATGAAGCGGATGAGACATAAGTGTAATCTTTTTTTCCGTGATTCTGATTATCTTCTTTCTTTGGAGTCAGAAACCATAAATTACTATCGAGCAATACTCCCCTAATATCGTAATTTTCATGGGGTTCATTTAACAGCTAAGAAATTCGCATAAATCAGAAGTCTGATTCTGATGGTTCCCGTTTATGGGAGACGACACTTTAAATTTCAAAAGGACAAAAAGAATGTTCCTAAAAAGTTTTGAAATTTTGAAATATATTGCATTTTTAACGGTTTGACGGCGGCCGAATAACAATTTTTCGGTTGCTGTGCGTTGCTTAACGTGGAAAGAGCGATGGATGTATTTATTTACCTGTCTTATTGTCTGCTTTCTTGGGGTAGCACAACTAAACGTAACATTAATAGAATTTCTTCTTAACAAAAAAAAATCGTTCGTCTGTTGAATCCACTGGAAAATGTGGAAATCTTGTTCAGTCGTTATAAATTATTGATCTTTGAGATATTATACAGTTGTCGACTGATATTGTTAATGCATGAGCGTGCTTATGCCACCAAACATCTCAATTTAATAAATTTATGTTATCCTGCACACAGTTAGAAAACGCGTGGGTATGATAACTTTTGAATTCCAAGAGCTCGTACTAATGCGTTTTATTTCAATATTAATTCTCAAAGCTCCCGGCTGGGGAACGGGTTGCCCATTTATATAAAATCACTTGCCAGTTTTGTATCGTTTAAAAAAGCACTAAAGGAATAATTATGCTAATAGTTAAATTTGATTAACTTCAATCATATTGTATTGTAATTTCGTGTATATAAATTGAAAAATATTTAATTATTTGATTTTTTCTTTGTTTAGGGGTAAGGGGCTAGTCAGACAAACATTAGCTGTTTTCCCGGGTTCCCTGCTATGTTGCTTTGGAGTTAACTGCGTGTAGCATGGTAAATAAATAAAACAAAATAAAACATTATAAAATAAATAAATAAATAAGCCTATTGTACCTGCTTTAAAATAAAATAGTATAAAATAAATAAGAACGCAACACATTGCGTTCTTATTTATTTAAGAACGCAACACATTGCGTTCTTATCAGAATGCAATGTGTTGTACCTAAGCAAATGTACACTCTCGAATCCCCCACTCGTTTTATTTCACACCCAAAAATATTTTGGCATGCAAGAGATGCATAGCATAAATTATCTACAAAGAGTACCAGGGTGCTCTCTCGATCCTTTGAAGACGTTGCGTTTCGCTTAGATAAATTCTAACATTCAGTGCTAATATTACTTGAATAGAAGTCATGGTTCAAACATTGTACATATAATAAAATTAGGCCGTTTAGTATACAGAACACTATTTTACGATCTTCGGTATACGGTTGCCGCAGTGAGCTCCTGGTCTAACCGACGTGTCGTGTTGCTTGGATTAAGCGGTGGTCTTGCCGAGGAGAAGTGACCCTCGGATGTCCTTTCCCAGATCTTATCGAGATGTTTTCGATGTCCTGAAATTGTCTCCAGAGTGTGGCAGACAACGGATCGATCCACATTTAACCATCTGGCCACTTCAGTTTGAGACTGTCCTGCTTCTAACCTTTCGATAGCTATCCACAGCACTGAACATCTAAAGGAATCCTCTGAGACATACTGACGTTTCATCACTGCACCCGACAGTGCAAAAGCCAAGATTGCCCATGTATTCGACTTCAGTCGTTTACGTACGGAATCCACTTGTGTGTGGCATATGTTAATTTTGGTGTCACGTGACTCCGTGTGGTGCCGTTGTCCATTTATTGGCTACAGCATTTGCTGCCTTCCATAACCGGGCTCTTGTGTACAATTTACGTGCGATTCCTGGACAGCGTTCCTCTGTTAACTGGATCTTCGTGGTTGTTGT
Organism: Macrothele yani; assembly: GCA_039090855.1. Lineage (NCBI taxonomy): Eukaryota > Metazoa > Arthropoda > Arachnida > Araneae > Macrothelidae > Macrothele > Macrothele yani. Next base: position 49,613,658 of record CM076990.1, read on the forward strand.
TGCTTTAATTTGGAGCACCAGTGTAAAGCTGCTTATTTTGCCGCACCAGTGACGAAGCAGTCTATGCTATGACTACTGATCATTCGCCCAAGATGGGTCAGGGTTCGAATCCCGTGAGGCATGGATGTTGTGTTTGTCTTACGGCACTGGCTCTCTCCCTTCCCTGGAGTCAGAGGCCCTAAATTAGAGACGGGTAACTGCTTGTAGCCCATTGAGTTGCTCACGGTGGTCGTTAAACACCCAATAAAAAAAATTATTACATGTGGCAAAATTCCAGCTTTCAAAAATGCAGATGAATTTGGACAGCTAAGATTTGCTGATTATAATTGCATTAGTTAAATGAATACTTAGTTACCCTTAAAGGTACATTTGAATGTCCTGAAGCTTTTTCAATGGTGAACTTGATCGTTACACCAGAAAACTAAGATTCTGCATGTGATATGTCTCGCTGATCACGAGCATTTTTTTATTCTAACTGAATTCAGTTCAAAGCCTGTTTGTTAACTGAAGATCTTTTCCGACATTTCTCAGGGTGGAAGTTGGAATACTCAAGGCCACTCTTTATTGCTTAAAGCTGAGCGTTTCTAAAAAAAAAGAGGATTTTTTTTATTGGAGGTTTAACGATCAACATGATCAACTCAATGGGCTATAAAGAGTTGCCCGTCTCTAATTTAGGGCTCCAGGAAAGGGAGAAAGCCAGTGCCGCAAGACAAACACAACATCTATGCCTCACCGTGCGAACCCGGAACCATCTCGGACGAATTGTTATAAGCCATCGCTTAGAACACTGCGCCACAGGGGCGACCACATAGGATTAGAGAAAGACCATCTTGACTTTCTTCAAAAATGAGAGGAATATTTATATGAAGTAATTCAAAAATGCTCCTTCTCGGTGCTACCACGTTATCTCGATGCTGCCGTGATAACAAGAGGAATTACACTCCTTAAAGTGTTCGTAAATTGATGAAATACCACATCGTAAGATCGCACTGCAGTGCTACGGATCAGTTTGTTCAACCAAGGTCGTCTAGAAAACACACAGCCATGACATTAGAGAGATGAGTTCCCTCTTTTAAGGACGTCACGTAAAACTAAAGGCTTCCGATTGGTTTCCAACGCTGTCGAATATGACGTCAAACAAGACATCAGCGTATCAGACCGTGTGATTTGAAAGTCACGTCCCCAACGGAGGGAATTCATCTCTTTAATGGCATGAATTCAACTCACAATGTATATATATAGGAAGTCGTTTTCTGTTTGGGGCTTTAACAACCACCGTCAACAACTCAGTGAGCTATAAGCAGTCACCCATCCCACTTCGGGTCATTGGTCCAAGGCAAGGGAGAGAACCAATGCCGATTGACAAACACACCATCCATGCCTCTCAACGGGATTCGAACCCGGACCCATCTCGGACTAATGGCCGAAAGCTAGCACTCAGACCACTGCGCCACCGGGAGGGCTCTAAAACGTTTTGCCACTTGTGTTAAAAATTGTCACAAAACTAACAACCCGGCTTCATGTAGTTGGCTGAAAAATGTGAACATGAATTCTGTAATTCTGCCTCGGATTGTTTTCTTCATATATCTCAGTGCTGCTCAGAAAAAGAATTCGCCCATTCAAACCTGATGTTTAGGAGAGCGAAGGGATCTTCTATTTTCAGCCTTTTCAAACAGACTGATTCTGCAGTCGTCCGCTACACGCAGATGGCGCGGTAATCCTGCCCTTACTATTAAGCGTTAGGTAACAATGTTTTCTTATATAATTTCTTTGGATCAAACTTAGCATCCCCAAAAAGACTTTTGGGAGTTCTGTTAATGTTTTTTCATTACTGGAGTCTACAGGGGAAGATACGTCTACTGCTCTGCTAACGGTAATGACCCTCTTCCAAGTATAAAATTGTGTCTTATTTCATTCCATTGTGTTTGCATTTTCAATCAGACTCGCACTCTCGAAACCCGTTGTGGCTTAAGACTACTGACGACATAATGGGTTTACGCTTACCAAAAGTCAAATGATCTTTTCGAAAGACCGATACAATGCATTTGGGTACCATCAGAGTAAATTGGTGGAACCGCGTACGTGCCAAAGCTGCGTTTTACATCTTTTCGGGACAAATGCTTCATTTGAAGGTTTGATTTGACGGCCATGGTAACACTGCACTTTTTAAAATTGCCTTTGACATTACAAGGCAAGCCGAATACAAACGAAATATGTACATTATGGTTTTCGTCAGATTATTAAAGTTGCTAATTAGGGCTTCAGAGATGCACACATTGTACACAAGAATGTGGGAAAAAAACTGAAATTTAGCTGAGCTAATAGCCAAATACAACTGAAGATTGTAACGAAGTAAATTCCTCTGTCATTTTTGTCCACGCTGGGCATCGAACCCGGGTCCCCTCATTCCAGAATAAGTCGCTCTCCCAACTCTGAGCTACGCGGACGTATACTCTCGCTGCTATCTGCCTTAATCTCATGTGCGTCCTGCTTGGCAGGCACGTCACATCTCCCCCCCACCCCCGGCAAAAAGAAGGCCGGGGACACGGCCCACGGGTCAACCGAGACCATATATCGCTGTCGGCAGTCATCCGCTGAAGAACGTACGTTGGAGAAATCCCAGTCAATTTGGTGTGTGGAATGCAACATCACACAAACTTATTTTTCGAAACGCTGAACAAAGGATTCTCTTATTTTTCCTGTCTCGCGGTGTGGAAAGAACATCACACCATTGCGAGAACTTTAACGGCCAGGTCATTCTTGAAATTCGGGCGCCAATGTAACGAAGTAATCATCATCATCAGTGGGGTAATAGTCCCGTAGGTGCCTGCTGTCCTGGGGCATCAAATTTCAATAGTCTTACATTGTTTTACTACCAGCGCATCGACACTGATTTGGTAAACCCAAGCATCCGGGGAAGTAGGACCAAGGACAAAGCGCGTCCGGGGCCGACTTCAGAGAGAGCCATCTACGTATTGGCGTCCCCAAACGCGGAGAGTCTGCAGAAAAACCGCAGATTAGATGGCCGGCAGGACCGGGATTCGAACACCCGTCAGAAACGTCCGCCTGCCACGCAGTGCATTGCGACTTAACCAACTGCGCTACGCCGGTGGTAAAGCATGAATAGCAACATAAAAGCAAAATACAGATAAAATGTGAAGCAACATAAATCCGAAAAGACAGGTACATAAAGCAACACTGCTACCTTGGTGTATACAATCTGTCCGACAGATTAGCCCTGCAAGCACCCAAAACAAAAACATTATATCGGATAGAGATCGACATGGACCACATGGGACAGTGAGCACACCGCAAATGCTCAGATGTAACACTCCTGCCTCTCCCCAGAGATTCGTGTATCTGAAGCGAAAAATAAGATGAAAAACATTTTGTTCCTCCCATTTCAAATCCAAACAATCAGAACAATAAAAAACTTGAAACATTCCACTAATTTGCTTCACGTCCTCCTGTTTTAAAATAGCTGCATCTCGCTACCGTCAGCGCACGGGGCACATCACTAACAGCCAACTAATCTTGTGTTCTCGGTTCTCTTAAGTACATGTCAGCAGTTACCCTCTAATTCTTTCGTACTACTAGCAAAGAACGGGAGTAGCATGATGTGCATTAGAACAAACTGCGAGCCTTCCTTTCACTACTATGCTGCTGTACTCTTAGCTGATGATGGTTGATCCTATTTCTTCACAAATGTGCTATTTTACTTCATTTTTATTAATTTATTTCCTTCTGATAGTCCTTCCAATTACCCTTTTCCGGGCTATATGTTTGAATCTCTGAAGCAGGCCGGACTGAGCTAAGCAACGTCCCGCTCAACGTTCTGCATTAAGTGGGACGTTGCTTTCCCCATTAACCCTAGCTAGCATCTGTAGTATCCGCCTTACGAAAGTGCGTTTGGCTTCCGACAAGCAGTAGAGAGTATTAGTATCCATAACCTAACATCCATATCGGCGCTCGTTAGAGTTTGTTTGATGAAAATCCTAAAGATAAAATGGGATGAAATGAACGAACGAGACGCATGAACTTCTAAGGTAGACACTGCCATTAGGGAATCAATAGAAATATTGTCAGAAAGGGAACCATGCAATAAAGAAAAAACAGAGCAATCAAAAAATCTGCTAAAGTTGAATGAAATAAACTGTAATATTATCACGTGTTCTTTTGAGTTGGTGTAAGTTTTTCAATAAGTTACGAACGCGTCTGATATTTTCAGTTTTTCATGTTCTCATGATAGCGGTGAGTTTCCGGTGGTAGCATCGTAACATCACAAAATTGCATTTTAAATAATTCTGCGTTCCCAAGTTGAGTCAAAAGTTTAGGCTATCGCTTAGAAGTTCCTATTTGTGTATATGTTTTGATACCATTAAAAAGGCTACATAATAACCAGATGCTGTGTTTGTGTTTCGGTTTTAGTTTTAAAACCCAAAAATCAGAACGTAACGTTAATTTACACTTTCGTAAATTGTGGATTACAGTTCGCGATTGATGACGCAAAAAGGGTAAACCCAAATTTAAACGAGTTTTAAAGTCCCTAAAAATTTCAATTCGTGATTAATTATCTTGATAACATTTAATCAAACGAAATGTCGATAAAGGTTATTCAACACAAAAAGAGCGGAGTTTTCTAGTACTACATAACAACACAAAGATTTGCTGCTCATTAGTATACTGTATGCATCTTTGTGGATCATGAATTTGTTACACAACTTTCCGTACATGAACTTTCCCAGTAGAATACATGTACTGCAGTGAAAAAAAATTGACATTAGTGTAAGCTGGGCTGACAACGGTGTTTCGTGTTTTCAATGAACTCATACTACTTACGGGTCACCGGAACAGAAAGTTGTGCTCAACCAGTACTTCCGGTGGTCACTGTGTCAGGCGTCACCTCACGATGTCACTGTCCTAATCTGCCCTAGACATTCCTCACTTTGAGTCAACACCCAAGGCTATTCCCTTCCTTCAGTGTCCCAAAACTATTAAATGTTTATGCTTCCTGTCAGCGATATTACAGATTTATTTTGAGAGAGAAATGATCTTCCTTGTACTGGACATATTTTAAAAAACAAATATTCTTTGTAAGTGCGCTGTTGCAACGTATCTACACTGACGGAGAAAAAAATCCCAACACCAAGAAGGGGTTGTGTTAGATAAACGACAGTTGGAAGGCGGTGAGAGTACATCTGTAAGATGACGTCTATGCAAATTTCGTGTTCGGCGCATACGTGTGGCGCTAGTAGCACCCCTCGGAACATGCAAAGCAGGTTTGCTGTAAATACGCGCTGTAACGTTCGTGAGCGTTAGTTATCGTTAAGATTCGACGTAGTGTGTTGATGTTAGTCAAGATTGCCTTTAAGAAGACGAAGAAGTCATTATCAACAGCTCACGGAGTTTGAACGAGGTCGTGTAATAGGGCTACGAGAAGGTGGATTTTCGTTCCGCAATATTGCAGAACGACTTGCAGGAATGTAGCCACTGTGCATGATTGTTGGCAGCGGTGGTCAAGGGAAGGTACTGCCTCAAGAAGACCGGGTTCCGGCCGGCCACGTGGCACTACTGAGAGGGAAGACCACCGTGTACGGCGTATGGCCGTGGCGCATCGTACCGCGTCTGCGGCAGCAATTCGAGCTGCAGTTGCCACCACAGTGACACAACAAACTGTTACAAATCGGATACTTGAAGGACAGCTCCGAGCCAGACCCCCTGTAGCGTGCATTCCACTTACTCCAAACCACTGCCGTTTGCTACGTCAGTGGTGTCAAGCTAGAGCTCATTGGAGGACGGAGTGGATATCTGTTGTGTTTTCTGAAGAAAGCCGGTTCTGCCTGGGTGCCAGTGATGGCCGTGTGTTGGTTAGAAGGAGGCCAGGTGAGCGCCTGCAACCAAACTGTCTGCGGCCGAGACACACTGGACCTACACCTGGAGTTATGGTCTGGGGAGCAATTTCCTATGACAGCAGGAGCACTCTCGTGGTTATCCCACGCACCCTGACGGCACAGTTGTACGTCGGTCTGGTGATTCAACCTGTTGTGCTGCCATTCATGAACAACATTCCAAGGGGTGTTTTCCAACAGGATAACGCTCACCCGCATACCGCTGTTGTAACCCAACATGCTCTACAGAGTGTCGACATGTTGCCGTGGCCTGCTAGATCACCAGATCTTTCACCAATCGAGCACGTATGGGACATCATTGGACGACAACTCGAGCGTTATCCCCAACTAGCATTAACCGTCCCTGTATTGACCGATCAAGTGCACAAACTGACATCCAGCACTTGTACGACACAATGCATGAACGTTTGCGTGCTTGCATTCAACATTCTGGCGGTTACACCGGTTATTAATGTACCAGCAACTCACATTTAAAATGGCTCTTCTCGCGCTTACATTAAGCTGTGATCTTGAAACCTTAATCGATTACATATGTTACCTATACAAATGTATTGCCGCCATTTCATTCCTCTACAACTATTTTTTCGTGGTGTTGGGATTTTTTTTCCGTCAGTGTAAATTAATATTCGTAAATCACAAAAAATAACTTTCGTTACAATCCGAAAATTTCCGTAAAATTTGGAAATTACGTTGAAAAAGAATATGAATTATTACATAGGTCTACAAAATGTTGCAAATTAAAAGTTATTTTGAGTTATTCTGGCAGATTTTGCAGATATTTGCTGTGCAGACAGCAAATACGATTGTAGTTTTATTCTACCACGTAATGTTTTTTTACAGCGATGCAGCATTTTGAGACACTTCTGGAGTTTCAAAGTTTTGCCCTCAAAAATGAGAGTCGTTTCTTATTTACCACAAAACAAATTGCGTTTTATTTATTGCTCGCAAATCTAAATGTCACTAGTAGTGCCCTGGTACATCTAGCACCGGCCGCACCCATACGAAACTTGCGAGCTCCTTACTGTTGCTGGTATGACTGTTTGGCATTTCTATTCTTCTCAGTTTTACTTATTCTTTTGCACTTTCATGTCATGAAAGCCAAATGGTTTCAAAACCAAGTCCACTTAGATTTGAGAATAGTCCAAATTCTCAGTAGCCACCCCGGTGGCGCAGTGGTCTAAGCGATGGCCTCTGATCATTCGTCCGAAAGGGGTCCGGGTTCGAATCCCGGTGAGGCATGGATGTTGTATTTGTCTTACTGCACTGGCTCGCTCCCTTCCCTGGAACCAGTGACCCTAAATTAGGGACGGGCGACTGCTTATAGCCCATTGAGTTGCTCACGGTGGTCGTTAAACCTTCAATCAAAAAAAAAAAATTCTCAGTCTGATATTATTTGTGGTGAGCCCGTTGGGAAACAAAAACAAAAAAAAATGCGTTATGTCTATTTTGGGATGTAATTAGGGGATCAAGAAGAATTATTTTCTGCCCACGTCGTTTACCTTTCGTCCGTTGAAAAATTAAGTAATTGAACTTTAGATAAAGCGACCATGCTGGCCTTTTAGAACACCTACATGGCACGGCGTGAACAACAGAATCACCATGATGAATGTAATGTTACGAGATACAATAAAAACAACAAATCAAGGATAGTCTACCCTAATTTAAAACGGATATGAGACCCGTTGCCTATAGTGTGGATGTATCAGTTTCAACATTTTCTCAGTGTCTGAATAGTACCGATGTGCCATCTGACTCAAACCCAGGTCTTGATTTCGTTTTTTTAAGTAGTAGCAACACTTGCTAGTGGCCTTATTTTTTACTAGCAAATTGCATTATCTACTAGCGAAAGTTTATTAACATTATAATACAAAAGAAACTTTAACATGTCCCCCTCCATTAGTCAATCACGGCAACATTTGCTTTCACCCCTGTAACTGTCACGTTGCAATGTTGAAAAGATTACAAAGAATTATATATAACTCACCTTTTCATGACCTGGCCGATAATAACCTAAAAATTTTATTCTAAAACCCTTTTTTAATTTAACTTTAATGACAAAGTTCAAGAACACTATTATTGACAAAGTTCAAGAACACTGTTATTGACAAAGTTCAAGAACGCTAAAATATTGGGATCTTGATTAAAAGCGAAAAAATTAACAAGTGGAACTATTTTCAATTGGTACAGAAATCGTGAAAACACGAAACTTGGGGTCAAACTTGTCTTCGGACGGACCTTCAACCTCAATACTTATGAGAGCATTCAATGTTTGTAAGTTTAAACTGCCCCTCCAATCACCCTGGATTCTCTTCATGAAACTGAACCCAACCTCACATGCAGAAGTAGATAAGGGAAATATATTTGACATTTCTTCTAGTGCCAGAATGTTTTTATAATGTTTGTACTTTTAAAGAAACATTCATTTCCAGAAAGCAATTATTCCTTTTTCTATGTGTCTAAAATATTCCACACGCGCACTGCAGTGGAGCTTTACATTTCACACTAAAAACTTCAAAATTTTCCACTAGCAATTTTTGCTGGAACCACTTTTTATCACTAGCAAAATGCATTTGTTTGCTAGCAACTTGCTACTAACTGCTATAGTCGAAATCGAGCCCTGCTCAGAACCTGATTTCATCATCTGTGACATATACTTTAATTCAACTTTCATTTTTAGTTTTCCATGTAAATTTGAGTTCGTTCTCCTTTAGTGTCTTCCAAACTTAACGTGATATCTTTCTTCTCTCTGGCAAGAGTATGGTTGGTAACACCTTGAAGTCGGAACGTATGACATGTGTATGTTTTTTTTTTTTTTTATTGGAGGTTTAACGACCACCGTGAGCAACTCAATGGGCTATAAGCAGTCGCCCGTCCCTAATTTAGGGTCACTGGTTCCAGGGAAGGGAGAGAGCCAGTGCCGTAAGACAAACACAACATCCATGCCTCACCGGGATTCGAACCCGGACCCCTTACGTACGAATGATCAGAGGCCATCGCTTAGACCACTGCGCCACCGGGGCGGCAACGTGTGTATGTGCCAGATCAGAACTGAACGATATGTAATGTTTGAGCAGCAGCACAAGTGTGGAGATAATGGAAGTTATAATGTTCATTGTGGAAGAGACGTTGTCTAATTGGAGTTGCCGCCCAATTAGACAACAGTGGCGGCCGAATGGTAATAAGCCAGCGCTTAGACCACTGCGCCACCAATTAGATTTTGGTGACGCAGGGGTCTAAGCGCTCGCTTATGACCATTCGTCCGAAAAGGGCCCGGGTTCACATCCCGGTGAGGCATGGATGTTGTGTTTGTCTTACGGCAATGGCTCTCTCCCTTCCCTGGAACCAGCGACCCTAAATTAGGGACGGGCGACTACTTATAGCACATTGAGTTTCAGACGGTGATCGTTAAACCGTCAATCAAAAGAAAAAAAATGGAGTTTGAGCTATTTGAAGACTGCGTGTTATATTATAGTGTTGTTGTTATTTTCTTAACCAAGTGTTATTATTATTAACTCATGTTCGTTTGATTAAGATAGGAATATAGAGTTGTAGTTACGCCTTGTTGAAGTGAAAAAGGATTAGTGGCTGAATAAAGACTATTCGTAAGTAACTTTTTCTCGACGTTTCCTTGAATGACTCCTGTTTCACGGTAGGTGAAATTTTTGAGAACTGATTTCGGTAGTGTTTAGTCAGCTATACTTACACGAACATTAAACATCCCAGGAAAAGATTTTAATTTTACTGCAAAGAAAAGTGAAATATCTCAGCTTGTTACCAGAAGAAATTAAACAGTCTAGCGCGGGATTTAGGATTGACAAAATAAAACGCTAAAATATTGGGATCTTGATTAAAAGGGAAAAAATTAACAAGTGGAACTATTTTCAGTTGGTACAGAAATCGTGAGAAGGAATTTTCTACCATTTTACGAAAGAGGTATCTCTAGTTTATTGCAACAATATCCCCGATGTGATTCACAAGTTAGCTGCCATCCGTTACGATCCAAATAACTGGCGCCTATTTTATTGTCTCGTCGAAAAGACCTTTAAAGCCTCTTTATTGCACAATGGAGAATTCAACTGTCATCTATTTCAGTTCCTATACATTATCTGTATGCATGAAGAAAACGTATCAAACTATGAAAGAACTACTAACCAAAATAAAATACAATGAACGCGCATGGGTAGTACGCTGCGATTCGGAAGTTAGAGGAATGATAGTGGGACCGCAAAGGGGTGACACGACGAAGTTTCTGTTTCCTGTGCGAATGGCATAGCAGGGCTCGAGACGAAAAAAGAAGTAGACACATAAATTTACTTTGAATGGGAGAGACAAAAGTTTATTTAGTCCACAAATCCACAGAAAGTTCTGCTATTCCCATTTCACATTAAATTAGGAATCACGAAGCAATTTGTGAAAGCACTTCATAAAATTGAAAGACGTCTTCAACATTTTGTAACCAGATTCCCTTATGAAGCAAAATTAAAAGGAAGGATATTCGACAGTGCAAAAGAACCTTGGTGAAAGATTCTACCTTTGAACAGAACACGATGGCTTTAGAAAAATTGAGCATGGAATGTATTCAAAAATGTAATCACGAAATTTCTAGGTAATTGCAAAGATTCCATTGCATAACAATTATAGCAGATGTGCAGGAGAAGCTGTCGGAGTGCAACATGCGCATCTAGTCACATTTTTGATGCTATGCATTTTTCCCGACAACAATACAATAAATCCCGAGTAAAAAATTTCCGTGTAACGAAAATGAGAAACGGAAGCAGTCAAAATTATTGATGAAATCTGATTGTGACTCATGCTGTCTCAAGAAGTGACGCAACAATAGATAATTTCATTGCTACTCAAAAACACATTTTACTAAACTATTGCCGAACATTATTTAATCACTAATTAATAACAACGAACAATACACAACTGTACTTAAATAGTATAACTATACTAGGGATCCGAAAACTATATACTAGTTTTCGGACCACTAGTATAGTTATACTATTTAAAAAAATTATTTAATCACGTTTTACATAAACGTAACAATACCTCATGGCAATAATCTGCCCAAATTACGAGAAGCTATGTTAACGGTGATAAAAGCCATTTAAAAAAATGCATTTTTATGTAATCCCGTATTTCATTCATTGATATTCTGCGTTCCCGGGCAATCACGGGGAATGAATTACAAACAAACCCCTCCAGATTCGCTATATGCTTCGACTAGCGAATCCTGTCGGTTGCTTCGACTAGGGAATCCTGTCGGTTGCTTCAACTAGCGAATCCTGTGATGGCTATATTCAAATTAATTGGAAACTTGAAACTTGATCGTTCTGGGTGGTGTAGCGGTTAGCGTACTCGGGCGCTATCCGGGAGACGCGGGTTCGAATTCCGCTCCAGGACGACAAAATTTTCCAAGTTTTTGGATATTATCTGACTTAACATCCATGTAATATTTACACCAATAAACGGATTCACATCTTCCAAAGTTGTATTGCACAATGGTGTAATCCCGTATTTCATTAATCGATATTCATTCATTGAAATGCATTTTTGTTAAAATGGTGTGTCGTAGTGAAATTTGATTGCCTCTCGACTCGTTTCCTGTTACTGACAAGAGCTTTAAAGTGATGTATAACACGATGGTGTGTAACCTGTAGATATCCTAGACCAAAAGTTACCAATCCCCCTCACAAATACACTTGCGATTCAGCTTTTCTTTCTATCTTGAGGTCGCATTTTAGCTTGCGCGTGCGCAGATGGACTTTCGTAGCTACATCACATGCCATCGATGTCAAGTTCGTTTCTTATACGTTCGTCTAAATTTGAATATTATATAACAACAATAATAATAATTTTTGTTTTTGAATAACCAAACAGTCGAAATGCTTACTATTGCTGCCGTTATAATTTAGTAAATATTTACTTTTATGACTGACATATCTTCTTTCATTGGTTTTACAACAATAACGTTCATTAATCCACCTACCTAAGTACCGCTCAATGTCAGGAATTAGTAAACTTTATTATTTGTTGTCATGATTTAATTCCACTTAGTATGTACAGTCAAACCCCTATTTAACGGACTACGAATTTGCGTAGATATTTTATGGCACGGATGGAATCACATTGAAATTAATGCTTGGTGTTTCCCGACTTAACGAACACATTTCCTCAATTTAGCGAATATTTTTTATTTTTTTTAAGCCACCAAACTGCCCAAGTAGCACAGCCTTGCAATCTAACGTAGGCCCAACACTGAGGCACTGACTTTTAGGAACAGAAGGCGATGGTTCAGTGTCGGGCCTACGTTAAATGGCAAGGCTGTGGGTATGTTAATCAACATTTTCACGTTAAAAGTTAGCTAGAGAGAGAGAAAGAGCCTCGCGTAACAAGAAAATTTTACCCATGAAGTTAACCAGCGTTTCAAAGAACACTACATGAGACACAACTTGTCGGAATTATAAATCAGTTCGCCTTTCCTGCGACTATCAAGCGTAAGCTTCTTATAGGGGGAAGCAAATGACCAACAAGTTCCAAAGGAGCTGCAGCGTTTTCTTGCATGGGTGGGAAAGCAGGACAAAGAAAGGCGGTGTGTGGGAGGAAATCTAGGGTACCCTGGAAGATTCTTGTCTTCAGCTACAGACAGAACAATAGCTTTTCTGTGAACTCAGGGGGACACACATTGTACGTACCCATTCCTGAACCTCTGGAATTCTTCCCCAAATTGCGCTTCTTCTTTTCATCTCAGTGTTAAACCTACAGGTCAAATTAAACAACACATCTCGTTATGCAGCTTAGAAAACTGAAATCGTTATTTAAGAAGCTAAATGCTCGAGAAAATCAGCCATCGTATTTTTCTCGTAATTAAAAAAAAAAAATTTGATGCCTACATATTGAAATCTATTAACCCTCCAGGTGGCAAGAGCTTTGGAAGAGGCAGGGCAAAATTTGTTCACATGTGTTGTAACGTACCAGGAGATGTGACGTACCTGCCCGAAGGACGCACACGACATAAAGGCAGATAGGAATCAGAATAATCGTCTGCGTAGCTCAGTTGGTAGAGCGACTTGTTCCGGAATAAGCGGCCTCGGGTTCGAATCCCGGCGTAGACCAAAAATGACGGAGAAATTTACTTCGTTATAATGGCGCCCGAACTATCCGGATGACCCGGCCGTTCAAAATCTCGCATTGGTGTGATGTTATTTCCACACCGCGAGATAGGAAAAATAAGAGAATCCTCTCCCAGCACTTCGAAAAAAAAAAAAAAATAAGGGGGAGATGATGTAACGTACCAGGAGATGTGACGTACCTGCCAGAAGGACGCACACGACATAAAGGCAGATAGGAAGCAGAATAATCGTCTGCGTAGCTCAGTTGGTAGAGCGACTTGTTCCGGAATAAGCGGCCTCGGGTTCGAATCCCGGCGTAGACCAAAAATGACGGAGAAATTTACTTCGTTATAGTGTAACAGAAGACTTCCCTTTCCGTAGTATTCGTCATCATAAATATGCGTTCTCCCCCTCCCTATTAGTCTGAAAAGTTTTTCGACGCAATATTGCGTTCTTGCGGCATTGGAACAGGATTTCGATGAACAGATTATTGCGTCGTCGCCACTTTGGGCACAGAAACCTCCGAACGCATATATGCGTGCTTGCCATCCGTAGGGTTTTAATAATATCTTCGAATTATGTATTTAATATGTAAAGCAAATGTGTACGTATTATAACATTTTTGATAATAAATTTCGTAAGTAAAAGTACTATAAATAAATTTAAATTTCACTGAAAGAAAGAAAACTTAGCTGCTTACGTATCCTGTTATGAACACTAGCTTAATTTGAATGTTTCATTCGAAAGGCTTCATCGATTTACCGAATTCCACGATATTACGTACAAGACTGTTGGTCCCTTGAAGTTCGTTAAATCGAGGTTTGACTGTAGCAGATTGTGGCTCAGTGTAGTCGTGAGTGATGCGAATAAAAGTATTGTGTTACACGTAAATGAATGTATACTCTCGAATCCCTTGGTTTATTTCACACCCACAAAGATCTTGGCATGTGAAAGCATTAATTATCTACAAAGAGAACCAGGATATTCTCTCGATTTTTTTTTACTCTACTTTATTTTCCGATGAACTTGGGTTCCATGAGTGACGAACAGGGGAAAATGTACTATCAGAACATTAAAGAAATAAAACAAAGGTATCAGTACAATGAGCACATTATGGTAGATTGCTGCTGGTGCATGAAATGGGGGGGGGGGGGACCGATGCGCACATTCGCTGTCGGAATCCATTAAAGACACATTTCTTGGCAGAGGAGAAAGCTGATACTACTGTAAATTGCAAGTATTTCATTTTTGATGACTGCAGAATTCAACATATGATCATAACATAACTACGTTAATTTGTTTTGTATCATTTTTCAAATGCATTTTTAAATAGTAAGGCTACGCTAGTAATCCCAATTTACTGGCGTAAAATTTAATTCAAAATTTCCAAGCTTTCATACATCAACCAGATGGCTTTTTCAAAGAAGGTAGACAGCAAACTGCAAACTAAATAATGGAACGCTTCAACAGTTTGAACGCGGTGACTTGACTGGACAATAAACGAATAGATGCGAATGTAATTATTCATTCAAAGAGTATTCGTTTATTGTACAGTTAAATCAAGTTGTTGAAGCGTTCTATTATTCAGTTATTCAGTTTGCTGTCTACCTTCCTTGAAACAGCCATCTGGTTGATGTGTGAAAGCTCGGAAACTTTGAATTCTATTTCACGCCAATAAATTCCGATTACTACTATATTTTTGCCATTTCCAGTAAAACTGGCATACAGTTCGTCGTTATTAATTAAATACATTTATAGTTCAATTCTTATTAGCAAAACCTTACACGATAGCAAAAAAAGTAGGTTTGCGATTCGAATTCATTACACCAAAATTAATATAAAACACTTCAAATTTTTCAAATAAGAAACAAAAGTTTTATTTTGTGGGTCAGATAAATCATTAAATGTACACTAATCACATTTAAAATATTTATTCGCATCATTTTTTTCGTGCATTTAATGAGCTTTACGTTCCCCTTCTTGTAAAGTCTGTCTTTTGTCTTCAGAACTGCGCGTCTTCTTAAATTGCTGTTCATATATTCCTTGTAGCGGCTCTCAGTGTGTATGGTCCAGCAGAAATCGTCCATTGTTATTTGAAGTGCCATATCCTTATATGTACATTAGGAGAGCGAAAGTCGAAGTCATATTATTTTACGCCAACAAATTCGGATTAGTACAGTACTTAAAAGGTCCATCGTTATATAAAGTGTCATATCCTTATAAGAGCAAAAGTACAATTAGCAAAAGTAGAAGAGCAAAAGTAGAAGTCATCAATATGATTTTTTTGCTTCCCTCCAGATGATTGTCACCCCAAAAACAAATGGATCTTTTCTTAGCTTTTGTCCACTACCTCAGTTTATCAACACAAACAGCACACACTTTATATCGAGGACGTGACTTCCCCTAATCCCCAAAGTTTACATCAAATTACACACCGAAAGTTGTTTTTGCAAAGTCTATAATGCTCTTCTTCCGCTTTTTTAATGACTGCCTCTCCACGAAAGCAACAGAATTGCCCATACAATTACCATTACCATCGTGTGTTCACTACACTATAAAAGATTTTCTGAAATTCATGAGCCACTTTCGCCATTTCTTTCGTGAATTACCGAAACATATTTCTGATACAACCTTTTCCGTGAAATGACGGAAAGAAACCTGAATTTCACCGATTTTTCGTACCACGGGAAAATTCTGAATTTTCAGAAACCTTTCAGCAGTTTCTTTCTTAAATCGACGGTAAATTACCGTTTTAAAGATGTCTTAACGGAAAATTCTGAATTTTCAGAAACCTTTCAGCAATTTCTTTGGTATATTAACGGAAAAACTCCGTTCTTACTTTATGCGTATATCAGTATGAGGAGAAATTACCGGTAATAGGAGAGATTGGTGAGAATACCTGAGGTTTGATTAACTTTTAAATTTTAATCGTCCGTCGAATTTTGAAGTTTGTGGATACCATATCGCATGAATTTTGTTTATTGTGCCACAGGGTATTTCTTCTCCTCTCTCCTCTTTTGTACGCCAGCTAAGCTATTTATTATATATTGTGTTATTGTAAGAAACCGGATACTTAACTTATTGTATAGATGTTTATACGATATCTATGTATCAGTCTTTGGGCAACTTAAGACGAAAGCTATTGTAGCTATCAAGAGTAAATTGTATATGCATTTAGGAGAGAATTTTTTTTTGTGAAATAATATAATAAAGAAGTATATTTCACCTTTTTTTAAAGATAATTGAAAGTCATTGTCAGTTTAAAAAAATCAAGTTGCAAAGCATTTTGTTGCTTCGAAAAATCAGGATGAAAAATGTTTAATTTGTGAAAAGCCTTCTTACAGAAAAGAAATTATTACAAACCTATTCAGAAAAATAATAAGCTCCAACAGAAAACGAAATGACTAAATCCCTCGTATTAATGACAAAAAAATTTTCATTGTCGCGTAATTTGTTGTTCGATGTAGGTGATTCGGGTGTCTGTGGCTCAGTGACTAAAGTCGTGCGTTACCTGTTCAACCAACCCAAGCGGCGCGGGTTCTATTCTGACTGGAGCGGAAGGATTATCTGGGGAAAGGGCTGGAGGAAATTCAGGGTCGTCGGTTTTGCAGAATTTCAGTTTAAATACGTAAAAACCTGAAATGGATTTTTCGGAAATAAACGGAATTTCTGACTACGAAAAATCTGTGGAAATACGGATGTTGAAATGAACGGGCACTTTTATAAACGGAAATTTCTGAAAAACACTGGCATCTACGGGCAACTTTGCTGCACGTTACTTTCAGAAATTTTCCGTGAATTCACACTACTTTTTTTTTTACAGTGTATATGGACAATATTAGTTTCGCATTATCACAAACACTACTACCATTCACTATATCAGAACCAAATACAAACGCAATAGAAAACTGACAGTCAACTGTTCAAGGCATATCTCCAACTGGCAGTTTCATCCTTATAGAGAGATAGAGATGAGCTCAAATGCAATTTCAAACGTGTTTTGAACACTGTTTCGGAATGTTTCACTATCCTGTAACATCCTCCACCGTCATAATATTTTCCTCATGTCCTCAAGTTTTTCCCGATTCATGTTCAGACTCGTTACACAAGTGGCAGTACCATTTTATAGGAGATCGGACAGAAATGATAACTTATGAAGCCTTTATTTGTTTGCTCATCCCGATGATTTAATAATTTAATTTTGTGGGAAAACTGCACGTAATACACAAATTTGAACATTATTTTTTAAAATCAGCACACCAAAACTAATAAGAAATAGATATCAAATCTCAAATAATAAAACTATTTTAAACTCGTATTAATTCACGAAATACACAAAAAAGAATAATATTCTCTACCATATGACATATACTCTAATTTATCTCTCATTTTTAGTTTCTTTCTCTATGCAAATTTGCGTTCATTCTCTTTAAGCGTTTTCTATCTTAACGTTATATTTTCTCACTCGCTAAATGTTTGTTGGCAGCAGTCTTAACGTCATAGTGCGTAACGTGTGCTTGTTGACAGATAAGAACGACTTATATAATGTTGGAGCAAGCAGCGAAAAAGATGAGTGTGTGGTGGTGTTATGCGATAATCGTGAAAGCTGGATTACGCTGAAGCGGTGTTTAGTTGAAGTCTGCGCGTTCGAGTTGTGTTTTTATATATTTAGTGTTGGAGATTGTTAATAAAGTTTTCTGCTCCTTAACATACATTAATAGTGCTGCTATGAATCAAGTTCTGCATTAGTAGTGCTTATAAAATATTGACAGAATAAAGGGAAGCACTGTAAGTAACTGTTTCTTGAACTTTATTTGAGTGACTCCTGTTTCACGTAAAATTAGTGGATAAGAAAAGCTGACTGTATGTAATGTTCAGTAAGCCATATATACACGTTTCAAAGAGTAAAGAACGGTACAACCGTAGCTTTCTGAAGGAGTAAAGTTCTACGTTGAACTTGATTGGAGCGTTTTACCGAGAAAGATTATGAGCATGATTTTAAGGAGTATCCTTCGGGCAGTCAAACTTCTGGGTTCACCTTTCCGAAGAATACTAGAGGACACAGGAATGGCACTTAAATAAGAATTAGTGGATGAACAAAATCATTTATCTGGAATAAATATTACTAGAAATTCATGGAGGTTAAAGAAGGTTACGGACCTTATGCTAATAGCCGTGGAAGTAAATAACTACAATTGAACTACAATTCTCCTGCATTATCTTTCCACTAATATATATGTTTCCTATCCAAAATCCTAAAAATGATTGAAACGGCCACCTAAGTAACACGAAACAGATATAAATAAAACAGCATTTTCTTCTTCTTCTTAGTTACTCAGTCCAAGGACTCGTTGTTCAGTAGATGTACTTTGTCTCTCCATTCCTCTCGCTTCTCCGCCGTTCTCTTCAAGTCATAGTCATCATCATCATCATTGTCAACCATTATCAATCCACTGCTGGACGAAGGTCTCCCCAAGTTTCCTCCACAACGGTCTGTCTTGTGCCAGTCTCCTCCATGTCACTCCCGCATACTTACGAATTTCATCCACCCATCTCCCATGTGGTCTTTTTCTGGGTCTTTTCCTGTCCCTTGGAATCCAATCTAAAATTTCGGCTGTCCATCTATGGTCTGTCCTTCTGGCAGTATGTCCAGCCCATTGCCATTTCAGGGATTTAACTCTGATCATGATGTCTTCCACTCTCGTCATTTTTCGGATCCGCGAGTTCCTCTTCTTATCTCTCCTGGTTATACCAAGCATGCACCTCTCCATGCTTCTTTGAGTTGTCTGCAGCCTTTGTATGTCTCTTTTAGTTAAGGTCCACGTCTCTGCACCATACGTAAGCACTGGAAGGATGCATTGATCAAACACTTTTCTTTTAAGACATAATGGCATATTGCTCTTGAAAATTATGCTGTTTCTTCCAAAAGCTCTCCAGGCAAGTTTTGTACGCCGATTAATTTCTTCATCAATGTGACCCTCACTTGATATCTGCTGTCCAAGATAAACATACGTATCTGTTATCTCCAGTTTTCTCCATCAATCGATAAATCTTTATTTCTTGTAAAAGCATTGAACATCACTTTTGTCTTCTGAAAGTTCATTTTTAATCCCACTTCTTTACTCTTGTCAGCAAGTTCCTGGATCATACTCTGCAGCTCTGATGGGGTAGTTGCAAAAATGACTACGTCATCAGCAAAACGAAGGTGGGTTAGATAATCTCCATTAATCTTTATCCCTTTGTTTTCCCAGTTCAGTGATTGAAAGACATTTTCCAATGTGGCATTAAAGAGCTTCGGAGATATGGTGTCACCTTGTCTCACTCCTTTCCAATTTTTATGTGTGTTGTATTTTCAAACAGCCGAATCTTTGCACTTGCATTTTCATAGATGTTATTAATAATATTAATGTATGCATCTTCAATACCGCAGGATTTCAGAGCCGTGGTAACTGCTGATGGTTTCACCGAATCAAAGGCTTTTTTCATAATCGATAAAAGCCATGCACAATGGAAGTTCATATTCCCTCGCTCTTTCAATTAGTTCTCTCAGTACATGGATATGATCTATTGTGCTGTAGCCACTCCTGAATCCAGCTTGTTCTCTCGGTTGAGCCATGTCCAGTGTTACCTTCAAGCGGTGTGAAAGAACTTTAGTGAAGATTTTATAAACCACTGATAGGAGGCTGATAGGTCTGTAGTTCCTGAGATCCTCAATGTCACCTTTTTTATGTAGCAGGATCATTGTAGCATTGTTCCAATCCTCAGGGATCTTCCCTTCATTAAGGCATCAGTGAAAATTTGGGCGAGTACTGTTTCAATTTCTCCACTTGCTTCTTGTATGATGTCTATAGTAATTCCATCTTCTCCTGGAGCTTTCCCCCGCTTCATGTTCTTGATTGCATGAGCAACTTCTGCTGGGAGGACTGGAAGAACTCTGGTACCTTTCATGATGTCTGGAGTACATGTATCATCCCTTTCATATAATTTGGAGTAGAAATCTTTCACTCTTGTCAAAATTTCGCCTCTATTTCTTGTTATAGAACCATCTTCTTTTCTCAGAGCCATAATCTGTTTTCTTCCTTTACTGAGATGTCCCTTTGCTATCTTTAGGCTTTGGTTGTTTTCAATTGCTTTCCTCACTAGCTCACAGTTGAATTTCCTGACGTCTTCAGTGATACTTTTTCGTGCTGTCTTGCATAGCTCTATATATTCCACTTTGGAAGTCACATCTTCTTTAGTTGTCCTCATCTCTCTTCTTTTTTGCATCAACATTTTGGTTTTTTCCTGATAATTTGTTTACATGCAACTTGTTCTTAGACCCAGCTAATTTTGTTGCTGTTTCCATAAGAGCTTTGGTTACTTTTCTGTTAACTTCCGAAATATCCACTTCTTCCGATGTTAGGCCTTCTAAAGCAGAGAATCTGTTCTTCAGTTCCAACTTGAAAGTATTATGGTGTTTTTTAAGGTTGGTTATGTCAATACATTTTGTTTGTCTTATGAGCTTGCCACGTTCCAGTTTAGTGTTGGTGCATCTTACATCTCACCAATCTATGGTCACTACCTGTGTTGAACTTGTTTAGCACACTGCAGTCTTCGATGACGAATTTTTTGTTACACATAATAAAATCAATTTCACTTGTCATCCCAATTGGATGTCTCCATGTCCATTTCCTGTGTGGCTTTTTCTTGAAAAAGGAATTCAAGATGAAAAATCCTTCTGCCTCTGCAAACTCAACGAGAGTATTTCCACGCTGGTTTCTGTTGCCGTGACCGAATTTACCTACTGAAGTTTCATTCTGTATGTCCTAGTATTAGTGTCTTGAAGTAACTGTGCCACAAAACTATTCCTTCGTCGTCCTCTTCCTCTCTTGCCTTTAATTTTCCCTTTCAAAGCTTTCAGAATCGTGCCTCCATGGCGCAATATGTGTCTTATCCATAACATTCTTCTTCTCTTTAACATATTGATCAGATTCCTGAGTTTTCCCATTCCCTCCAGGAAAACCTCATTAGTCTTTCTATCGAGCCAACTTATTTTCTCCATTCTTCCATAGCTCCATAACTCAAATGACTCCAGCTTTTTCACTTCCCTCTTGGTCAATGTCAATGTCTCAGAACCGTAGAGTGCTACTCGCCAAACATATGCCTTTAAAATTCGCTTCCTCAGTTTCAGATCTACACTATCTACCAACAAGTAATTGGACACCTGTGATAGCAAAGGAAAACGAAGTTTATTCACCTTCAATAGTCGGTGGAGCCTCCACGAGCGGCGATTACAGCTGCGACCCTCCGGGGCATACTCTCAACCAGGCGTTGTACGACGGCTAGCGATATTTTCTTCCACTCGGCTTGGAGAAGACAGGTCAGTTCCTTCACCGATTTTGGACGGTGGGGACACCCCTTACGTCGACGCTCCAACTCGTCCCAGAGTTGGAGCGTCGATAGGGTTAAGGTTCGGGCTCTGCGCAGGCCAGTCCATTCGATTAACCCCATTGTCACCATACCAAGCCATGGTGGACCTTGCAACATGACAGGTGGCATTGTCATCCTGATAGTCACATGAGTCCACCCCGTAAAACTGCCACAACGTAGGAAGCGCATGGTCATTCAAAATGGTGCAGTAGGTCTCGCCGTTGAATCTACCAGGAATTGCGACCAAGGGTCCCGTGCCATACCAAGAGAAACACCCCCATAGCATAATTCCACCGCCGCCGAACTTCACAGTTGGCACAATACATTCCGGCAGGAGGCGTTCTCCAGGCAGACGCCAAACTCAGATCCTGCCATCCGAATGGTAGAGGGTGAACCTTGATTCGTCGCTCCAGAAAACCTGTTTCCACTGTTCAACGGTCCACTGTCGACGTTCTTTGCACCACGTTAGCCGAGCAGCGCTATTGCACTTGGTGATCAAAGGCTTGTGGGCGGCAGCACGTCCATGATAACCGAGCAGATGAGCTTCCTTTCGGATGGTATTCATCGAAAGAACACTCCCGGATGCCTGTTGAAATTCCTCGCGGATATGGTCCATTGATTTGGTGTGGTTTTTCCGAATTTCTTTGGCCAGCACCCGTCGGTCTCTAACTCCCAGTTTTGTGGATCTGCCGGGTCGGGGCACATTCCGACAGTCACCTCTCATCTTCCACTTGCCAATCACGTAGGCCACTGTTGATTTTGGGTACTTCAACTCGCTGGATATGTCACATATGGATCGGCCAGTTCTGTGATACCCGACGATTACACCTTTCTCGAAATCAGAGAATTCCGAACTGCGTGGCATCTTTCATGCCACTCGTTGCGTTGTTGTTTCCCATACGATATTTAACGGCGGCGGCTGAGACTTGTATCAGGACCGCAGATATCGTCGATTGCAGGGGTGTCCAATTACTTATTGGTAGATAGTGTATATTTTTGGCTGTCAGTAGTCTTTGATTATCTCTAAAAGCCGGTTTTGCCATCCCCAGTCTCATTTTAATTTCCTTCTCACATCTCGCATCTTCAGAAATAATTTGACCCAAATAGCGAAATGATTTAACTTGGCTGATCCCGAAGTTTATTTTCAGGATCAGACAAATCACTAATATCATATCACTAATATCATATTTAATCAAATCACTAATATCATATTTAACTTTGGCTGATCCCGAAGTTTATTTTCAGGATCAGACAAATCACTAATATCATATTCAGCCATATGATATCACTAATATTATCTAATATCAGTCACATCACTTATCCTTATTTTCCCTAATATCTCGATTTTTACAGTTGCCGAAATTTAATGAGCTGACTGTGCCGAGTAAAAATAAGTATTAAAAAATCCAGAAGTTTTTATTATCCATTAAATGACATATTACATCTGAACACTCCATACTTTTGATTTGCAGTGTTTTTGACGGGCGTTATCTTCCATAAAAAAAAAAAAAAAAGAACTGGGTCCATCAGCTCCCCTGTAAAACCGTACATAGGGGTTGTAACGTATACTCTAGATTCACTTTCCTTTTGATTTTTACTATCTCTGGTTATTTTATTTTTCTATGCAAATTATCTTCTTACTGAACGAGATGTTATTTCACCCGCTGAATGAGATCTGGCAATGAGTGTAAGTCATGACGTGGTGGTAGCCAGTATAAATAGGCGCGTTCAACGATACGTAAGGAGAGCGTTTGTTGTTGTACGGAGAGCGTTGGTTTATGTGAAGGAGAGAGTTTGTTGTTTTACGGAGAGTTTGTTGTTGTATTGAGAGCTTCGTTCTATGTGATTAGGTTGATTCTTCATTATTGTGATACGAGTAGTGTGTGTGCGTTGGATGATTTCAGAGTTATCTAATAAAATAGCTTTTTCGTAAGTACGTCTTTCTCAATTCATAGTTTTTGTCAGATCTCTGTCTGGCTGTTAGGTTAATGTCATTTGTTGGTTATTATTAACAACCAGCGTTAAGACTTTATTCATCCTAATTACTGCTACAACATTACTACCAGTTATAAGTTTGTTCATTACTATTACTACACTACTAGCAGGAGACTTTATTCATGATCTTAATTAACTAGTAACAACAACCATTTGAATTCACTATTAGAAGCTTAGTACAAGCATATAATTCAGTAGTAGAAGCATTATAAAACATTACTAGCTTAGTTAAAAGCTTTATTCATTATAATTAGCTTAGCTGGTAGAAAGAAGAAGTTTATTCATTATAGGGTCTAGGATGTCCTCCCTGTGGCGTTCAGCAGTCAGCCAGGGTGCCTGCCCCCTGTAAACACGCGGAGCGGCATGCGTCCATCCAACACGATGCCAGCTGAAACCAAAAGTCCTCCACCATAATACTGGTCAATCTGCCTAATGTTGAAGGAAAGATTTCGTATTACAACCTCTCTTCAAATGTACGTACATCGAGAATCCGCCTTTAGGCAATTCACACGGACCTTTCTATGAGATGCGGTGAATGGGATGCATGCCATCGACCTTGCATGCAGACACCTCTCGTGGTGCTTTCTCCAAACTATTTACCTCGATATCGCGGTTGCTAGATGAGAGCTACAGCGAAAGTTACCTGGCTGTCGACCTTTTACGGCGCCGAGCTGTTAGAGACAAAAACAGGTCGTCTTGGCTCGTGGCTTGTGGACGTCCTTGTCCCTGCCTTCTGGTTACTATTCTGGTTTTCCGGAATTGTCTCTATAGATAGGAGACCATTTGCCTCGACACATTCAGTGATCTTGCTACCTCAGCTTGCGACTGTATTGCTTCCAATCTATCGATTGCTCTCCCACGTAATGGGTCTTTTAAGACAGGATATCGAGCCATTTTTACACTAACAGTCCAAATCAGGCTTCAATTGCTGCACCAAGCTCAGAACAACCTTTGCCTGCCAGCTCGATAACGTATGGTCCAGTGGCGGATCCAGCAGGGGGTGACTGGGGAGATCGCACCCCTAAACCCTAACGAAGTTTTTACGTTTAAAGTAGCGAAGATCGTAAATGATTAATTTTGCATATTTTGTTTTCAGTTTTTCTAAAAAAAATTAACAAAAAACTTAGTACGGAGGATTTAAAATACTTATTACATTGATTTAGATTCAGTAAAAAAAGAAAGAGAAGGGAATAGAATAAAATGAGAGAGAGAGAAAGAGAGAGAGAGAGAGAGAGCACAAAAGATAAAGGGATAACAGGAACAGCTGGGAGGGGATGGGGGTATTCTTTGTTAGTTCTTTGCTATTGTCTGTCATATTGTCTAGCATCTGTAACGTCTCGAAACAGGGTAAGGCAGAGCTTGGTACTGAAATCAGAGTAGGTGGGAGAAACTGTGAATAACAATCTGATCTACGTACGCATCTTAACTGGGCCGTAAACAAAATTCGTAAAAATATCCCCACCGTTTCCCTCCAGATGGACTTTTCAAGACTTCTTTCTGTTTTCTTATATTTCCTGCTCTCTCACGCCTCACAGGCGCTTCCCGTTGTTCCACCCACTCAAGTCAATCCCCGCTTGGATCGGGTGGGTTGGGAGGGAGGCAGCGTGGCTAATACGGGGTAATTTTTGCATCTCATGCTACTAACATTATATATATACTGTATAAGACCGCATAGGAGATGGGCGGCTGAAATTCTAAAGTATGCGGAAGTAGCATGGAGGGGGAGACTTGTACAAGACAGATCGCTGTGGAAGAGACTTGGGGAGACCTTCATCCAGCAGTGGATTGCTAATATTTGACAATAATGATGATGATGATGATATATACCTAAAAAACCTTTTCATAATAGCTTCTTCCCCCCTTTTTATAACCCCCCCCCCCAAATAAACTTCTGGACCTGCCCCTGGTACGGTCGTCATTTGCATATTCCCACAATGCTGCTTGGGTACGTCAACTCAGAGTTTCTCCTTGAACATGTCTCTGAAAAATGTTTACAATCGGTCGTCCCACTTTGAACATATTCTCGAATTTGTATTGGACACGTTAAGTTTGGTCACCAGTTTAATTAACAGCTTCACTTAAAACCAAGAATTTAGAATTCTCAACATTTGTCATCAATCCGAATTCTTCACAAGTCGTACTCAGCCAGCGATGAACAGCATATACATTTCTTTGTATTTATGTAAAAAAAGAAAAATTATATAGCACCTAAACTATCCTTCAAAACCTAATCGTTCATCCTCCTCTTTCCCTTTCAAAATATGCACTAAGTGTTTATTTTATATCTGTTTCATTTACTCCCAAATAGATTTCATTGGAGTCAACTTTTTTTTTCATGTAATGTAAATATACTGCTATATAATCTCTAGCTTCAATTTTTTTGTCGTAATCCCTTTTCAAATTAAAAATGGTTGAAAATGCCTTTCCCGGAGAGCTTCAGTTTGGATCCATCATTTATAATGCCAATTGGGACAGTGACGTCACTGCGAGAGTGTGTGATCTTCAGCATGTGAGGAAAGCGATTTCAGATAACCTTATCGTCTACTGAACTTAACAGCTTATTTAGAATTGCATTGGATGCTGTAGGAAGAAAACTGTAATCGAAAAAGCGTGTGAGTGTGTGTGGAAGACTAAACTTGAATTTAGAGTATCGTTTTATGGTATAGGTCGGCTATCTAGGCGAATATTCTTTTATCTTCATCATATCTGATTAAAACTACGCGATCGCAATTAATCGAGTCTCTTATAAGCATTAATCAGCCATGAAAAATAGCTCCTACACATTCTTTTTCCTTGGATCTTATACGTATTAATCAGACATGACAAATAGCTCTTACGGATTCTTTCTTCTTAGATTTATAAACATTAATCAGCCATGATAAATAGCTCCTACACATTCTTTCTACTTGTACCTTATAATCATTAATCAGCCATGATAAGTATCTCTTACACATTCTTTCTCCTTGGATCTTATAAGCATTATTCAGTCATGATAAATAGCTCCTACACATTCTTTCTCCTCGGAGGGCCGCGGGTGGCCTAGTGGTCAGCGTTCGTGACTGCCATGGATATAACCTCAGGTTCGATCCTGGACAGGTACGAACGTTCGAACCACTAAATACCCGCCGTGCGTCAGATGGGCACGTTAAGCCGCCGGTACCCAGGTACTGGCCCCCAGTAATAAATAAGGGCGTCTTCCTCCCGCTTTCTACCTCGCTTCCGTGCCACTTTGCTATCGGGCATTCTAACCCAAATCTCCTAGCTTCCTATTTCTAAGGGTTGTTTAAGACCTGGGGTCAGACACTCCCTTCCTAAAATCCTCTACATATGATCTGATCTGATCTTTCTCCTCGGATCTTTCCTTCTTGTATCAGTTGGAAAATATGGTACGCATAAGTGTCTCATGTATTAGTGTCATGTATTTCGCATTACACGTCTCATGTATGACGTCTTCCTTTATAAAAAATATATTCTTAAATCAGATATCAAACTTAAACTTAAATAATGGAGCAAAATGTTTCGAACGATTGTCAATCAATGACAGGATCCATTGTCAATCAATGACAGGATTATTGAATGACAGGATCCGATCAATGACAGGATTGTAAATCAATGACAGGATTATTGAATGACAGGATCCGATCAATGACAGGATTGTCAATCAATGACAGGATTATTGAATGACAGGATCCGATCAATGACAGGATTGTCAATCAATGACAGGATTGTCAATCAATGACAGGATTATTGAATGACAGGATCCGATCAATGACAGGATTATTGGATGACAGGATTATTGAATGACAGGATTATTGGATGACAGGATTATTGAATGAGAGGATCCGCGTAGCGCTACTCCATATTAGAATAAAAAAAGATGTAATTATGTAAAAGTTCACTAAGACAGGTGAAAGCTGCGATTTTTATCCCATAGACAGTTTACTCGGGTGGCTGAAAAATAGGCAATTATAGCTTCAGCATCTTCATTTTCATTCCAAGAAACGCATGCCCCTCCCCCTGTAGCTTCTTTAATTCATTATTTCATACAATTTTATATCACGGTGGACGTGAATTGCCCTTGTTTATCCTATTTGATTGGAACTGATGTACCATCGGAAAATCGAAAATTCTAGATAATCGAGAATACTCTTCATTAGTTGCCAGTAAAGCTAAATAAGGGAATTTTAACGGGATACTATATGAATTAGTTTTTTCATCAAATTTACACTATTTCTTGTCTTTCTGATATCTTATCTATAGGTGTTCGAGCGATTGAAAGGGGAGGATAAGGAAATGGGAATTGAATGTGACTTCGACACTGTGAGCACGGGTCGAAAATTGCAGAAACAAAAAAAGCACCTAACACGAGAGGCAGCGGTTAACAGAGAGTTCTGTATAAATGTGCGTCGTTTAAAACAGGTTTTACCATACTTTCACTTCACATTTTTATTTTAAAATTTTAATAAAATTTTAATAAAATTTCATTGAAATTTTATGCAATATTATTAATACGAGAGTCATTTCAAAATTTTTGCACACTGCGAGTTATCTCTTTAAAAAACGAATTTATTTCACAACATACCTTTATGAGCCTTGGAAGTAATCTCCATTTTTCTTTATCACAGCGGCCCAACATTTGGGCAAGTTCTGTATTCCAGTCAGGGCACCTCCATTGTTGAGGAGTCCGATTACTCGAGTCACCTCATTAGAAACATTTTGAATCGTTTCCCGTGGAGTGACTTCAACAATTTTGGGAACAAGTCATAATCTGGTGGGCTTAGGTCAGGACTGTATGGCGCGTTTTGAAGCAATTTTCGGGAATGTCTCTTTCTGTACGGGATAACACAAAATGATAACACCAGCTTCGAGCATGTCGGGCCTTCTTTGGCGAATCTTTGGGCGCAAAAATTTAGCAGAAACCTTCTGTAGTATTCCGCTGTTACAGTGGTTCTCTCGGGCACTCTGTCTATTGATATCACTCCAACCTTGTCATAGGCCATAATCTGGTGGGCTTATGTCAGGACTGTATGGCGCGTTTTGAAGCAATTATCGGGAATGTCTCTTACTGTACGGAATAACACAAAATGATAACACCAGCTTCGAGCATGTCGGGCCTTCTTTGGCGAATCCTTGGGCGCAAAAATTTAGCAGAAACCTTCTGTAGTATTCCGCTATTACAGTGGTCCTCTCGGGCACTCTGCCTATTGATATCACTCCAACCTTGTCATAGGCCATAATCTGGTGGGCTTAGGTCAGGACTGTATGGCGCGTTTTGAAGCAATTTTCGGGAATGTCTCTTACTGTACGGGATAACACAAAATGATAACACCAGCTTCGAGCATGTCGGGCCTTCTTTGGCGAATCTTTGGGCGCAAAAATTTAGCAGAAACCTTCTGTAGTATTCCGCTGTTACAGTGGTTCTCTCGGGCACTCAGTCTATTGATATCACTCCAACCTTGTCATAGGCCATAATCTGGTGGGCTTATGTCAGGACTGTATGGCGCGTTTTGAAGCAATTTTCGAGAATGTCTCTTACTGTACGGGATAACACAAAATGATAACACCAGCTTCGAGCATTTCGGGCCTTCTTTGGCGAATCTTTGGGCGCAAAAATTTAGCAGAAACCTTCTGTAGTATTCCGCTGTTACAGTGGTTCTCTCGGGCACTCTGCCTATTGATATCACTCCAACCTTGTCATAGGCCATAATCTGGTGGGCTTAGGTCAGGACTCTATGGCGCGTTTTGAAGCAATTTTCGAGAATGTCTCTTACTGTACGGGATAACACAAAATGATAACACCATCTTCGAGCATGTCGGGCCTTCTTTGGCGAATCTTTGGGCACAAAAATTTAGCAGAAACCTTCTGTAGTATTCCGCTGTTACAGTGGTTCTCTCGGGCACTCAGTCTATTGATATCACTCCAACCTTGTCATAGGCCATAATCTGGTGGGCTTATGTCAGGACTGTATGGCGCGTTTTGAAGCAATTTTCGAGAATGTCTCTTACTGTACGGGATAACACAAAATGATAACACCATCTTCGAGCATGTCGGGCCTTCTTTGGCGAATCTTTGGGCGCACAAAAATTTAGCAGAAACCTTCTGTAGTATTCCGCTGTTACAGTGGTTCTCTCGGGCACTCTGCCTATTGATATCACTCCAACCTTGTCATAGGCCATAATCTGGTGGGCTTAGGTCAGGACTCTATGGCGCGTTTTGAAGCAATTTTCGAGAATGTCTCTTACTGTACGGGATAACACAAAATGATAACACCATCTTCGAGCATGTCGGGCCTTCTTTGGCGAATCTTTGGGCACAAAAATTTAGCAGAAACCTTCTGTAGTATTCCGCTGTTACAGTGGTCCTCTCGGGCACTCTGCCTATTGATATCACTCCAACCTTGTCATAGGCCATAATCTGGTGGGCTTAGGTCAGGACTGTATGGCGCGTTTTGAGGCAATTTTCGGAAATGTCTCTTACTGTACGGGATAACACAAAATGATAACACCAGCTTCGAGCATGTCGGGCCTTCTTTGGCGAATCTTTGAACGCAAAAATTTAGCAGAAACCTTCTGTAGTATTCCGCTGTTACAATGGTCCTCTTGGGCACTCTGTCTATTGATATCACTACAACCTTGTCATAGGCCATAATCATCAGCTTAACCTTCGGTTGTTGGCGAAAGAATTTTTTTCTGGCAAAGTGATTCTAGATGTTTTCACTGAGCAGACTGAGATTTCAGTTCTGGTTCAGAATCATGTATGTAGATTTCGTCTACAGCAACAATTCTGTCCAAAAACTGCTCGCTTACTGTCTGGTACCGCTGATGCAATTCTTCTGTGATCCCCTTGCGATCTGCTTTCTGCTTTTCACTCAGATTATGCGGAACCTATTTGAAGTCACTTCTCTCCTCTGCAATTTTTCAGTTAGGATTCTGAAAACCGAAGCGGTAGACATGTTTGCTTCATATGCAATCTCTTCGCATGTTTTCCGTCGATCTTCTTTCGAAATGCTGTTGACGATAACCACAGAAGTGTCCGTCTGTTTCATCTGATGGCTGGCCGCTTCTTGGGTCGTCTTCGATGCTTTCCCGACCTTGGCGGAAACGAGAAGCCCACCGTGACACTGTGTTACGATTTATTACACTAACGCCACAAATTTCACACAAAGCTTGATAAATTTTGGTTAGGGGTTTTCCTTGCAAAGTTTCAATTTTAATGTAAGATCGCTGGTGACTGCGCGATATCTGATCTGATTCACTTTCTTCATCCATTTCTAGTCAGAATTTTTCGGAACAGGGACAAATGAGCCAGCAAACGTTGACACAACTTTGTATACTGAAGTCTGATTCACAACTAGCGGAACGATTGGAACGATTGCATCATCTTACGGGCAGCGCCTTTGCCGAGTGCAAAACCTTTGAAATGATCTACGTATAACTATTTGTTACATACTCTTAATAAATATTTTATTCAGCTGTATTTTCAGTAATAATACAGTGAAATTACAAGTAAATTATATGTTTGTTTGAAATTTCAATATAATTTTACCTTGCGAAAGTAAAACAGCAGTTCGGAATTTTATTTTATATTCTCGCAGTTGATGTTCACATATGAAGAGTTCCATGCATTATAGCCAGACTCGCTGATGTGCGAATTCGCAAGGTGATTGCATTTCACTGACAAAAATGTTATTCCAATTCTCAGTTGGTTTATGTACATATTTGTCACTGCCAAGAGAAACCGAAATTCAGGCCTTACGTTTCTCCAGAATTTCATTTTTGTTTGTCAGCAAGACCATACTTCAGTTTTAAATGAATGATCTAAAAGCGGTGTGCTGAAATAATTATTTTTTCCCATAACATTAAACCTGGAAGAATGCTGACGTATCGTTCACATTTCCTTTTAGTGTTCAAGATTATGTTTCCTGTTGCTAGGGAACGTCATATTTTTGTCGTATTTCATGCAAAAAGGATCAATTCAGACGTAAGGGGTAAGGTTTCTATACGTAAATGTAATAAGACCAGAGCAATTCTTTTCACAACGCTTTTGAGCTTAATAGTAAACCACATAAAGGAACATGATTCACTGAAAAGTTATAGATGTACTTCAAATATTTACTCTTTGTTGAAAACATTTCTATCACAAGAAAGCAGAGTTGGAAATTTGGACTTACGTTTGCGAACAAATAAGCATACGTGGGGAGAGACTGTCAAGAGAAAAAATTCCACAATGCGTTGTTGAAGACGTCAGTGAAATTTTGCTACAATAAACTATCTCGATAAACGCGACATATGCATCAGTGGACAAAAAATCGTGATGATCAGCTTCTTTTAAACATTTACTTTTAGCTTCAAGGACGATAGGGATGCAAAAACTATGCTGATAAAAAGAGGTAGTTTTTTTGGGGGGCACATTTTATGCAACATGTGCAAATCTCGAAATATTCGAATTTCTATTAACATGTCTCACGAACGTAAAGATCTATTGCGCCATCTCTGCGGCAAATCGCGTTATGTTACAACAAGCAAAATGGCGTGACCTGTCTTATGCTGTAATGTAGAATGCAAGAATGAAAACTGTATAATATAATATGTAAAGCAATAGATTCGTGTCGAAAAATTATCATAATTTTCCTCCTTATAAATTGAGACTATTCTGATGGAAAATTCCATAATGTTATAGGACAGAAAAGGGAATCGCCATTCTGTAGGGTAATCAGCTTGATTTATAAGGTAAAAAGTGCAACAATCATTGCTATGTCATGCGACAATCATGTCGTTCCACAGAATAGAAAGCCTGACTATTTGCATTATACTACGAATGCATTTTGTTTTCAGTCATACTGTTAATTTTTAATGCACGAGATTCGGATCCCTTCTTTACGACAGAGAAACGCAAAAAACTTGACGATTGTGTGGAGATGAGGAATATGATAACAGGAGAACAAAATGTATCAAACGTTTCAATGCAAGACGTTGATCCTTTTACTCCTTTATTACAGGAGGGAAGAACACGAGTATTAGTAGAAAACGGGAGCAATTGTTGTCCCCAGTGGTATATGTCATTGAGGGATGAAACTTACGATTCTAAGAAAAGGTAATTCATGTCATGAACACAGGTAAGCGTTGATGGCCATCATTGATTCTCTCAGACATTTCTTTTTTCTTTTTTTTTCCAGGGCACAAAGCTTTTAATCCAAGACAAAAACAAAGTACAAATATATTAGTAGAGACATCATTACAAAGTACAAACACAGATACAAAGGTATGCACATTCGACATTGTGACGTACTAGAGAGGGGAAAACATGTGTCAAGAAGACAAATCTGCAGTGAGACATTCTGTTCACGTAGCTCAGTTGGGAGAGCGACTTACACCGGAGTGAGGGATCACGGAGAAACTTGTGTTTTCACATTGGCGCTCGATTGTGTAAAATGGATCAACTGACCGTTGGGTTCTTCGAAAAATATGTGATGTTTGTTCCACACATTGTTCGGAGTTAATAAAAAAATCCTACTTCACTTCAAAGACAAAAAATAAATAAAAGAGGGAGATGATGTGACGTACTACAGAGGCGAAAACATGTGTCAAGAAGACAAATCTGCAGCAATACATTCGGTCCGCGGAGCTCAGTTGGGAGAGCGATTTACTCTGGAGTGAGGGGAGACAGACGAACTTATGTTTTCACAACATTAAACAGATTTATCGGGAACGCAGTCCCATTGTTGTTCGTCAGCTGTTGGGTACAGTTATCCGTATTCGACACGATTCCGTTTGCCCTCGAGTTCACGTCTGTGACTCGGACAGTCCGAGTCCAGACTGGAGTGAGCAGTGTCCAAATTCAGTCAGTATTTTTCATTTGCCCTGTGGCAGTTGGGGTAAAGACGGTCATTAGAGCAATTCCAGTGTCTGTGCCCTG
The DNA here is from genome assembly GCA_039090855.1 of Macrothele yani. NCBI lineage: Eukaryota > Metazoa > Arthropoda > Arachnida > Araneae > Macrothelidae > Macrothele > Macrothele yani. Next base: position 49,647,002 of record CM076990.1, read on the forward strand.
CCTGGCCGCACCGCGCACAGCTCTCAAACACTGGGAGACACCTGGCCTTACGGTGCCCGAACTCGCTGCATTTGTAACAGCGGGTTTTTTCGAGGAATTCTCTGAAAGGGAGAACCCTCTAGGCAAGATCGACCTTCCCTTTTTTGAGTAAGGCTCTAAACTTCACTAGGGCAAGTTCGACCTTCCCTGTTTTGAGTAAGGCTCTAAAATTCACTCAATCACCCAGTGGATTTTTTAACACAGGATAAACCGCTGAATGCTGATATACTTTACGTATAACCAGTTCCGTGCGGTCATTGTATGCAACGCATGCATTATATGCCCTAATTGCGTGCAAAACACTTGCCCTCTGAAAAAAAAAAAAAAAGAATTGTGCGGAGAAAAGCTTTGTGCTTGTGCTGCAGTTTTTCACAGGAAAATTTAAGCTATGTGCCTGGTTTTAGAAGAGCTTTGTTTAAAACCAAATTCACATATTTGTGAGTATTTTAGCTGGAACTGAAAGCGCGAATGCGAACCCAACTTCGTATCATGAAGCAGGTACTCATGTAAGATAGTGCCGTGTGGTGAGCCTGTTCTTGTCATGTGAGTAAGAACAATAACGAAGAAAAGCATTGTATGCGAAATTTCTTTTACATTCAAGGCTTGGGCAGGCAACCAATCAGAGAACAGAAGTCCGTTCACTCTGTCTCCACTGCTTATTCCCACTCGGTTTAGGGCCTTCGTTATATGCTGATGAACAACTCGTCGAAATGCGAAATATACTGTTGCATCAACCAATGGAAAGCTCGTTTTCTTTTGACGGTCAGTATCTGCTTCTAGTGCGCAGTATTTCAGAGGAATTCTTTCTTATTTAGTTGAAAAATTGTACAGCTTTGCTTTTGTATATTTCTTCCTTTTCTGAAGCACTAAAATGCTTCAAGATAATTAAGCAAACTGCAAAAGGGAAATAAGGAAACGGATGATGCAAAATTAATGTCTTTCGATTCCCTAAGTTTTATAGGAAAATCTGAATGTGTAAGCAACGAAAGACCAATCTCAAATCTGAGTCGCTTAACATCGTCGTTAAGTATTTGCAGGTTAAACATACAAATTGATTACATATTTCAACGCTTCTATTTACCAAACAGATAAGGTTTGTAATGTTTATGTTTCAAATCTCCAAAGCTGTTTTGTTGGCCGTGTTTATTATTTTGTAATGAAACTGTTAGAAATTGTTTACCTTTTCCTAACGAAAAAAACAACAACGTAAAACTCAAAAATTGTCAAGATTAAGATTTCAAACAATACAACTATACTATCCGAATTTATTGGCGTAAAACAAAAATCAAGGGTTCCAAGCTTTCACACATCTAGCAGATGGCTTTTTCAAGGAAGGTAGGCCTTCCTTGAAAAAAGCCCCAGAGGGTAAAGCTTTTCGGTCTGGTAGTTTCCAAATCATAATCACCCCCTATAAATATTCTATATGGAAAACTTATGGGCTCAAAAATTGTGGTACGAAAAGCATCGAGTTTTCCGAGAAGAGCTTGAATTCACTCAAAGAAACATGTCCCACACGTTTTGATTTCATTAGGTAAAAAAGTGAATTAAATGTTTTTTTTACTTTTCCACTGGATTAAGCAGTAAAACAATCTGCAAGTTGTTCGAAGCTTCGCACGAACGTGGTTTGTATAAATGCTTGAGGGAACTAATACGTTGTGCCAAATTGTGGGAATAGAAATCTAGTCACACAATATACGCAAAGACAAGACATATTATCTAAAAACAATTTAATAACAACTGAAGAAATTCTACTGGATACTTGGACGTCGGAGCCTATATTTTAAGACAAAGTAATGAAAGAATAAAAAAAATCGCAAGATGGAATTCCGCTACAAATGACGTATGTTTTTTTTAATTTTTTCATGCCTACTCATAACGTTCACGGCACGGCACTGAATATAACTCTACTTCATTACACCGAAGACCGTTTCCAAACCTTCTTCTTGTAATTAGGTGTTTTTACACCTAGGCACTTCAACAAGATAAGTTGTTTTACTTGAAACTACTCATTGCCTATGAATCTCAAAATCACGTATAACGAAGTAAAGTTCTCCGTCATTTTTGGTCTACGCCGGGAATCGAACCCGAGTCCGCTTATTCCGGAATAAGTCACTCTACCAATTGAGCTACGCGGACGTTTGTTCTGACTGCTATCTGCCTTTATGTCGTGTGCGTCCTGCTGGCAGGCACGTCACACGCGTGAACAGTTCTTCTACTTCCATGATACTTATGTTTGGCTGTTATGCGAGCATACAAATGCTAATTTTGTAAATTTCACCATAGAGATGTCCAGTCTTTAATTTTTGAAGAATCTTCCCTACAGTACTTAAAATCATTAGTTTTCGAAAGCATATATTCTACACAAGCCACCCTCCACAAATGAATACCTTAGAAGCCGTCTTTCCCCAAAGAAATATCTTGGAATACATTTTCCCCGAAAGGTACAACAGAAGGCATCTTTATCCGACAGAAAACCTTTGAAGATATTTTTCCTAAAGAAATACCTTAGAAGACGTCTTTATCCAAAAACATTCCTTGAATGTCATTTTTCCTCAAAGAAATGCCTTAGAAGCCGTTTTACCCCAAAGAACAGCTTAGAATCCGTCTTTCCACCAAAGGAACACGCAAGAATCTACCTTCCTGAAGGAATGCCTTAGAGTTAATCATTTTCCTAAAGAATACTTTAGAAACAATTACCTTAAAATCTCTTCTCTCCAAAGAAATACCTCACGGTTAATCTTTTTCCTAAAGAATAGCTTAGAAACCATCTACCTTGAAAGAATACCTTAAAATCTCTCTTATCCAAAGCAATGCCTTGGAATTAATCTTTTTTCTAAGGAAAGTTTAGAAACCAAAACATTTAATTCATCTTTTTTTCTAACGAAAGCTAAGAACCTTAAAAGAACACCTCAAAATTACTTTTCTCCAAAGAAATGCCTCACAGTCAATCTGTTTCCTGAAGAATACCTTAGAAACCATATGCCTTGAAGGAATACCTTAAAATCTCTCTTCGCAAAAGCAATGCCTTAGAGTTAATCTTTTTCCAATAGAATACCTCAGAAACTATCTACCTTAAAGGAATACCTTTAAATCTGTCTTCTCAAAAGCAATGCCTCAGAAGTCATCTTCCCAAAGAAATACCTCAGAGGTCATTGTTTCCCTAAGGAATACCTTAGAAGCCATCTGCACGAAAATTTCTTTTCCGAAATCCATTTTCCTCAAAGCAATTTAAAAGCCATCACCTTCCAAGTACTACACAATCGAGTCACATTATTGTGACCACCTCCTACTTTTGACGACAACAATGCGTAGCCAATGAAAGAAGGCACGCGTCTTGAGAGGGTATATACGGCGTGCTGTAGGCATTCTGAAAACATGCTACGGGTGGCCTAGTGGGCAACTGCCACGGAAAGAGCCTCAGGTTCGATCCCAGGCAGGTACGAACGCTCGATCCACTAAATATCAGCCGTGAGTCGGATGGGCACGTTAAGCCGTCGGGCCTCGGGTACTGGCCCCCAGGTAATAAATAAGGGCATCTTCCTCCCCCTTTCTACTTCGCTTCCGTGTCACTTTCCTATCGGGCGCTCTAGCCCAAATCTCCTAGTTTCCTGTTTCTAAGGGTTGTTTAAGACTTGACGTCAGACACTCCTTCCTAAAATCCTCTACATATGATCATCATTACCATCATTATCTGAAAACATATCCCTAGTTGCTGTCATTTATGAAAGGAGCGATTTATCAGATTTGCAAAAAGGGATGATTATCGGCTTTCAGGCCAAGGGTTCTGAAACAGCGCAGTTTGTCAACTGTTCTCGTGCTGCTGTAGTTAAAGTGTATCGTGATTGGAGAAATATCACCATTGCGAATAAGCTACGAGAAAACTGCGGTGCACCACGTGCCATTGATGCGAGAGGTGAACGTTGGCTTTGAAGGTGCGTGAGGGCCAATCGGCAAGCTACAGTGGAGCAACTCACTGGCCGAATGAAGGACGGGGGCTACCGGAAGTGTATCTAAAACGACAATTCAGCGAATCCTTCTGCGTGGGGGCTCCGTTGCAGACTAATGGTCACTACACCTATGCTAACGAAGGTGCATCGGCAGAAAAGGCTTACATTCGCACGGCAGAATCGAAATTAGATCTCCATTGATTGGCAAAAGTCTGCCTTAGACGAGTCACGTTTTCTGCTTCATCAAACGAATGGACATCGACCGCGTATAAGGCAAGAAACATCAGAGAACAAATATTCTTCAACCATTGCTGGAAGAACACAAGCTGGTGGGGGCAGCGTTATGGTCTGGGGAATGTTTTCGTGGCATTATCTGGGTCCACTCATACCTGTGGAAGACACTATGGACTGAATTCGTTATGAATCTATTCTATAATGAATAAACTCTTCTACCAGCTAAGCTAATTATAATGAATAAAGCTTTTCAACTAAGCTAGTAATGTTTTATAATGCTTCTACTACTGAATTATATGCTTGTACTAAGCTTCTAATAGTGAATTCAAATGGTTGTTGTTACTAGTTAATTAAGATCATGAATAAAGTCTCCTGCTAGTAGTATAGTAATAGTAATGAACAAACTTATAACTGGTAGCAATGTTGTAGCAGTAAATAGGATGAATAAAGTCTTAACGCTGGTTGTTAATAATAATCAACAAATGACATTAACATAACAGCCAGACAGAGATCTGACAAAAACTATGAATTGAGAAAGACGTACTTACGAAAAAGCTCTTTTATTAGATAACTCTGAAATCATCCAACGCACACACACTACTCGTATCACAATAATGAAGAATCAACCTAATCACATAGAACGAAGCTCTCAATACAACAACAAACTCTCTCCTTCACATAAACCAACGCTCTCCGTACAACAACAAACGCTCTCCTTACGTATCGTTGAACGCGCCTATTTATACTGGCTACCACCACGTCATGACTTACACTCATTGCCAGATCTCATTCAGCGGGTGAAATAACATCTCGTTCAGTAAGAAGATAATTTACATAGTAAAATAAAATAACCAGAGATAGTAAAATCAAAAGGAAAGTGAATATAGAGTATACGTTACAATTCTTGCAGACCGCGTACACCCATACTTGCTGATTGTCTTCCCTGGGGAGGATGGGATCTTCCAGCACGACAATGCGACGTGTCACGCAGATAGAAATGTCCGAGAGAGGTTCGAAGAGCACGATGAAGACTTGAAAGTACTTCCCTGGCCCCCTAATTCCCCACACTTAAATCCAATTAAGCATCAGTGGGGCCACCTCAATCGTGTTGTTCGCTCTATGGATCCTCCACCACGCAACAGCCAGCAGCTGTCGGACGCACTGCAGTCAGCATAGCTTCACATACGTGTGAACACTTTCCAGCACCTTATTGAGACGATGTGTGAACAAACATCACACATTTTTCGGAGAACCCAACGGCCAGTACATCCGTTTATACGTTCGGGCGCCAATGTGAGAACACAAATTTGTCCGTGACGGAGATCCAACTCGCGCTCCCTCACTCCGGAGTAAGTTGCTCTTCCAACTAAGCTACACAAAGGAAAAGTATCGCTGCAGATTTGTCGTCTTGACACGCGCTCTCTCTCACAAGACATAAAAAGACAAAATACTTTAAATCTATCGCACTGCAGGGTAGAAGCTAAAGCACTTTAAGTCTATATTTCTACAACTTTTAAAAAGTAATCAACTTACAGTAGAGGTCTGCACGGGATTTATTTGGTGAGCCTGGCCCGGCTCAAGCCCGTGCGTTTAAGGCTCGGCCGGTCCCGACCTGTTTTAGATATTAGACTCGTGGCCCGGCCCGTCTCGTCAATTACAGCTATTATTTAGGCCCGGACCTAGCCAGCCCGTGATGAGCCAAATTTGTATTGTCTTGTCTTTTATTGAATTTTATTAAATTGTGAAAATTAAATAATGGAATGAGGTATTATTGAAAATATTTACTTAAATGTAAGCCAAGAAATATTAACTAAACTTCGGAAATTATCGAAGAATATAACCTTAAAAGAGAAAAAAAATATATTAAGCGCGTTCAAAATAAATTTTCAAAGCATAGCGCATTAAAAAAAGCCACGAAGTTTTGTTTTTCGTGCACAATGAGTGAAAAGTAAAAAAAAAAAAAAGGGCTGTTCTTTGAAATGCTTCCAACCCCTAGTATAAACACTAGTTAATTCATAAACTTAAATTTTTAATACGTTTAAACGATTCCGTTTTTGTACAAACTCCAAGTAAACAGAAGTACATTAACATACCTGATGCAGCAGGAAACATTTCCTCTTATGCAGTATATAAGCAGAAAATTTAAAGAAGGAATTCAAAGCAGCAGAAATTTTAAAGAAGGAATTCGAAGCAGCAGAAACGCATTTATGTCTCTTAAGATGAGATGTTCCAGATCTTGAACCGTCATAGCTTAAAAAATTGTTGCATTTAATGCACTGCACATTCGGCCGAAGGGTTTTTGCATTGCCAAGCACTTTGAAATGCTCCCAAATATCACTTTTGCCGCTTACATTATCTATTAAGATTTACTCACCTGTGGCCAATTTTTTTTTTCGCGCAATTGTGTTCATTTCTTAAATTTCATGGTAAAAGAAGTTATATTTGCAACTATAATACATGAAGACATCGACAGGGGTCTGCTGCTGATAAGTTTTCCGAGTGTAAAACAGCTGGAGGGTCATAAGATGTCCCTTTCTCCGAACCAGCAAGCAGTAACATTACAAAAGTCAATCCCTGTAGGAATCAGGGATAGGAGAAGCAATCGATGTCGACCCCACTCTCTCTCTCTCTCTCTCTCTCTCTCTCTCTCTCTCTCTTTCTCTCTCTCTCTCTCACACACAATAGATCGTAAAACCACTTTGGGGCTTGTTGACGAGGAGATTCGACCCCGAGCGGTTGTGTGGAGTGAGGAACGAAGAACAGGGTGTCTGCAGTGGGATGTTGTATGTGTGAGAAAGAGAAAGAGAGAGAGAGAGAGAGAGAGAGAGAGAGAGAGAGAGAGAGAGAGTGGGACGACATCGATTGCTTCTCCTATCCCTAATTCCTACAACGATTCACTTTTTGATTGACTAATTCCTACAGGGATTGACCTAGAGAGAGATGGTAACAACAGTGTAAGTGCCTCTCCTCGCCTCTGTGATTACGCCCTGGGCTATGCCATGAAAGTGAGTGAAGTCAGCAAAATAGTTAAACAGACCGGGAAACACGACTTTTCGTTTTCTTACCATTTCGATAAAAAAATGGACGACATTTTCCGAGAGACTTACGTCCGGGACAGCCGTAGGTGTCTGGGAAAAAGCCCGGCCCGTTGCTTTGTTTTCTAAACCAAAAACGTCCATGCTAAACTCTGACTTACACCTCGCCTCTAACAGACTTCGGAACTAACGACCTTTAAATTCATCCTACAACACACTTAAACCTCCGTTATACTTCCTCCGAAAGATACAGGGTGATTCATAAAGAAGTATACAGATTCCAGATGCTGTAAAACAGTAACAGTTCAAGACACGGACCACAACTGTGAACCGTTAGGTAGATGTACTCATAAAGTTTGTGTCCCGCTACTGAGGGAAGTGGCGTAGGCGATAGCGAGCGTGTCACGTGACTAGTCAGTGGATGAACATTTTCTTCACCGATGGATTGGACGAACCGCGGACTACAACATGACACTGACCCCATGGACACCCAGAAGTCCTGACTTAACACCTTGTGACTTTTTCCTGTGGGGGTACAAAAAGAACAAGGTATTCGCCCCCTCCCCTTCCTGTTGATCTAGCGGAGCTGAAACAGCGTATCACAGCCACTATCATTGCACTTGATTCAGATATCTTACCTCCGTTTGGGCGGAAATGGATTACCGACTCGATGTGTATCGTGTGACTAAAGGTGCACACATAGAACATCTGTGACTGTCTCTAGAAAATCTTGAAACATTCCCCTACATTTCTGTTACAAGTAATATATAATATCTTACATTGTTCTTGTTTTATAGTGCGTTGAATCTGTATACTTCTTTATGAATCACCCTGCATAATTATCTTTCTACACTCCATGGAAAATGAGAATTTTTTAAGTTTTCAAACGAAAATATGAATTACCACAAATAAGTTTCAGAAGCAATTCTTCTTAAACTTCCCCACCCACTGAAATAAAATTTTTACCTGTACACTTTTGAGGCCAACCAACCTTAAATTTCTTAGCGTTGACTTCAGAAAATAAAAAAAAATTGTTTCTTACGAAAAGAAATTTAAAGATATGCGTGTTTATCCCGTCATGAATTTCAGATGTCAGTAGGATGTATATTTACACATAAAAACTTACATATTGGACACTCTATAATACGTGTACATTGGACATAAACACCTAATGTGGTTTACGTTTATTTTTTTTGTAGACCTCAGGAGCTACGTACTATTAGATGAATAGACCACCATTGGATAACCAAAATACTAGACTAAAGGACAGGAAAAGATGCAGAAAGAGACAATGCGGGAGATGGTTGAATTAAAACTAAAGACATTGCGAAATGACATGGAGGAGACTGACTCAAGACAGAAAGCTGTGAAAAAAACTTGGAAAGAACTTCATCCAACACTGGATTGATAATAATCGATGAATATTATCCACAGTCGAGTCACATTATTGTGACCACCTCGTACTTTTAACGTCAACAGCGCGTAGCCAATGAAAGAAGGCACGTGTCGTGAGCTGGCTTGGAGGTTGTACAAGGTGTGCTGTAGGCATTCCGAAAACATATCACCCGTTGCTGTCATGTATAACAGGAGCGATTTATCAGATTTGCAATAAGCGATGACTATCGGCTTTCAGGCCAAGGGTGGCAGTATTTCTGAAACAGCTCAGTTTGTGAACTGTTCGCCTGCTGCTCTGGTTAAAGTGTATCGTGATTAGAGAAATGGCATCACTGCGAATACGCGACGTGAAAACTTCGGAGCACCACGTGCCATTGATGTGAGAGATGAACGTCGGCTGCGAAGGTGCGTGAGGGCCGATTGACACGCTACAGTGGAGCAACTCACTGGCCGAATGAACCAGGGGGCTACCAGAAGTGTGTCTAAAACGAAAGTTCAGCGAACCGTGCTGCTTATGGGGCTCCAATGCGGACGGATGGTCAGTTGGTCACTGCACCTGTGCTAACGAAGGTGCATCGGGAGAAAAGGCTTACATTTGCAACGCAATATCGGAATTGGACCTCCGCAGAATGGCAAAGTATTCCTTTTTCCGATGAGTCACGTTTTCTGCTTCATGCTTCATCGAACAGATGGACGTTGGCGTATAAGGCGAGAAACATCGGAGAACAAACCCTCTTCAACCATCGCTGGAAGAACACAGGCTGGTGGGGGCAGCGTTATGGTCTGGGAAATGTTTTTGTGGCATTCTCTGGGTCCAGTCATACCTCTGGAAGGCACTGTAGACCGAATTCGTTATGAATCCATCCTTGCAGAACACATACACCCATACATGCTGATTGTCTTCCCTGGGGCGGATGGGATCTTCCAGAACGACAATGCGACGTGTCACACAGCTAGAAATGTCCGAGAGTGGTTGAAAGAGCACGATGAAGATTTCAAAGTACTTTCCTGGCCTCCCAATTCCCCAGACTTAAACCCAATTGAGCATCTGAGGGACCACCTCGACCGTGTTATTCTCTCTATGGATCTTCCACCACGCACTCTCCAGCAGCTGCCACATACCTGTGAACACCTTCCAGCACCTTATTGAGTCACTCCCAGCCCGTCTAGCTGCTGCCCACGCTGCATACGGCGGTTACTCTGGATATTAGCTGGTGGTCACGATAATGTGACTCGACCGTGTATATAGATTTTGGCTGGAACTCATTCAGAAGCAGCAGCATAATTTTTTTCATGATCAATTTACCGTTACGCCTTATAAGAAAACTATTAAATCAATGCGTACTTCCAGTTATTTTTTAGATCAGAAACATGAGCCTAAACTAACAAGTTAGTAAAATCATGCAATGCATTGATTGTGATACGCTTTCCAATATACTAGAAATCATTACTCAAGCTATTACTCAAGTTATGGGGAAAATAGCTGTGGAATAAATCTCACCCCTGTGCCCTGACCTTTGATTCACTTCGATGATATTCAACAGAACTGGTTCATTATATCTCCGAAATAACATGATAAAGTTTTGTCGCAATCGAAGCAATTTTACGGAAGTTACGATGCATAAGCGCTATGGAATAGATCCCGCTCCTATGTCTTAACCTTTACCCGATATTGCTCATTTTTAACAGGATTCGTCCCCAGACAATTCCCTACAACATACAAACATTTCATCCAAATCGAAACATTTTTACGTAAATTATGGCTCATATTGGCGATGGAAGTGATTCCATTCCTATGTCCTGACCTTTGACCTCCATTTCGCCAATTTTCAATAGGGTTTGTCCCCAGGTGGTCTCCTACCACATACTAAAATTTAATCGAAATCGAACTTGTTTTACGTTAGTTATGACGCATAAGAGCAGTGGAATAGATCCTGCTCTTATGTCCTGACATTTGACCCCATTTCGTTCACTTTCAATAGGGTTCCTTCGCAGGTGTTCCCCTACCACATGCTAAACTTTCATCGAAATCAAACGATTTTTACGCGAGTTATCGTGCCGACGAACATACGCACACAACGCGTGACGTAATGAGGCAGATGGGAATCGTGACCATCTGCTAGCAAGGTGTGACGTCATAAAACTTTTTTTTTTTTGATTGGAGGTGTAACGACCACCGTGAGCAACTCAATGGGCTATAAGCAGTCGCCCGTCCCTAATTTAGGGTCACTGGTTCCAGGGAAGGGAGAGAGCCAGTGCCGTAAGACAAACACAACATCCATGCCTCACCGGGATTCGAACCCAGACCCCTTTCGGACGAATGATCAGCGGCCATAAAACTTTCATAGGATCCACAAACAACACGTGACGTAATCAGATAGATGGCATGAACGCGCGCCAACATCTAATGGGGCGACACCATGACACCATGCTTGGAATACTTAATATTTTCTAAAATATAACTAATTATGCAATCCAACATTTTTTTGTCTGCTGACGTCATGAAAATACAGGCCGCGCCATCTTCTTTTCTGGACAATTAATCTGTTCACAAGGATGAGAATTTGAGCATCGATTAAAATAGCTTCATTTTATAACATGGAATACTTAATATTTTCTAAAACACAACCACAATTATGCAATCCAACATTTGTTTGCCTACTGAGGTCATGAAAATACAGGTCGCGCCATCTTTTTTCTGGACAATTAATGCATTCACAAGGATGAAAATTTGAACATCGATTAAAATATCTTCATTTTATAACTTGGAATACTTAATATTTTCTAAAACATAACCATAATTATGCAATCCAACATTTGTTTGTCTACTGACGTCATCAAAGTACAGGTCGCGCCATCCTTTTTCTGGTTTCAACACCACCAAAAGAAAAGTTATTGATTTTTAATATAATTATGGTTATGTTTTAGAAAATATTAAGTGTTCCAAGTTATAATAAAGTTATTTTAATCGATGTTCAAATTTTCATCCTTGGGAACACATTAATTGTGGCCGCCCCGGTGGCGCAGTGGTCTAAGCGATGGCCTCTGATCATTCGTCCGAACGGGGTCCGGATTCGAATCCCGGTGAGGCATGGATGTTGTGTTTGTCTTACGGCACTGGCTCTCTCCCTTCCCTGGAACCAGTGACCCTAAATTAGGGACGGGCGACTGCTTATAGCCCATTGAGTTGCTCACGGTGGTCGTTAAACCTCCAACTAAAAAAAAAAAAAAAAAAAAAATTAATTGTGAAGGAAATGTGTACAAAAGTTTTTCCATTGGAAGTATAGGAAGCAAAATTACTTGACGTCCACCTTAATAATATGGGATAAGAGCGATGGAATGGATCGCAATCCTATGTCATGACCTTTGACACGATTTCGTCCACATTCAATAGGGTTCGTCCCCAGGCGGTCCCCTACCACATATAAAATTTCATTGAAATCGAACCATATTTACGCAAGTTATGACGCATAAGGGCAACGGAAGGATCCCGCTCCTACGTCGTAACCTTTGACCCCATTTGTCCCATTTTCAATAGGGTTCGTCATCAGGTGGTCCGCTGCCACATACTAAAATTTCATCGAAATCGAACCATTTTTACGCCAGTTATCGTGCGGACGGAACCTACGGTTGGAAAGCGTAAAAAAGATATGCTGAGGCTGAGGATAATTCAAAGAAGCATGGAGAGAAAACTCGTGTATCGAAAAAATGACAGGATTAAATGACGTAATAACCAAAGTAAGGACCATCGAGTGGAAATAGTTTGGACATTATGCTAGAAGAACAGGCCGCTCTTGAATACTGGGGATAGGAAAATACCCATAAGAAGACCACGTGGGAGATGGATGACGTTGGTAAGAATTTTTCTCAACAGAGACAGAGAATTGTGGAAGAGACTTTAAGAGAACTTCGCCCAGCAGAGAACTGAAAATGTTTGATATATGATGATCATATGCAAACCAGCACGCGCGCTTGCGGGAGCTCGTATTTGTGTGTGATCCTTCCACTTCTTTTCTTGGATTAATGATTCCTTTCCGTTATTATATATATACATATGCACTGAAGATAAATTGAATTAGAGACAGCTGGCGTTATGCAAATGTGGCGCTGTGGGCGGCCCTGTAAACGGAAACGACATGACGTATGCAGCGATCTGACAATATAAGGAGTGATGCGACGGGAATCAGTAAGAGTCGGGCGCAGTATGGGTAAAACGAAAGATCTAAGCGCATTTGATCGTGGGCAAATTGTCGGGGCCCGACGAATGGATCACTCCATCTCGGAAGTCGTGCAGGCACTAGGATTTTCACGAGTCGCTGTGTCACGGGTGCACCGTTAGTACATCGAATCCGGTAGAACCATCCATCCAAGGGCCAACTGCCGTGGACAACAGCGTGTGGATGAGCGGGGTCATCGTCGGCTAGCTCGCATTGTAACAGCGGATAGACGGGCCACAGTGCAAGAAATCACTCGGCAATTTAACGCTGGTGCACAAAAACGTGTAAGCAGCCACACCATGCAGAACCATCTCCTCGCTATGGGGTACAGAAGCCATCGTCCCACGAGGGTACCACTGCCGACCGCACATCACAGGGTGCAAAGATTAGCATGGGCGCGGGAACATCGCCACTGGACCCTAGACATGTGGGAAAATGTTGCCTGGACTGATGAGTCGAGATTCCCGTTGGTACATGCGGATGGCAGGATACGAGTAGGGCGCAAACCTCATGAAGCGATGAATCCTTCTTGCCAACAGGGTACTCCTCAAGCTGGTGGGGATGGCGTTCTCGTCAGGGGACTATTTACGTGGACGGAAATGGTACCTCTGGTACGTGTGGCATCGTCACTCACAGGTCAACGTTACCGGGTATCCTGGACGACCATTTGCTCCCGTTTGTGGGTCTTCAACATCTCACTGGGGACCTCATCCTGCAACAAGACAATGCACCGTGCCATCGCTCCCGAAGTGCATCCGAATGGTTGGATGAACACTCCACCAACGTGGCCTCGCTTCCTTGGCCAGCTAGGTCACCTGACCTCAATCCCATCGAGCACATCTGGGATGCCATCGAGAGAGATGTTCAAGTCTCTGACCACCCTCAATCAAATCTTCGTGAACTGTGGGAGCTTGTTCAAAGGTGGTGGATCCGTATGGCTTCCCAACGCTTCCGGTGTCTTGTCTAGTCCATGCTGAGACAAATCGCCGCCGTCATCAGGGCGAAAGGTGGTGCTACACGTTACTAGACAGGTATCACTAATTCAATTGCTCTTCAGTGTACACTGAGTGGCCACTTTATTATGACCACCTGACAGTTTTAAGCAAATGAGCTATTGCTGCACGCTGTTGCCCCAGAGTGCGAGGCTAGTATTAAAAGGGAAAGCTTAGTGCTTGCGACAGTAGTAGAAGTGATTTTTGGGTGACGAGATGGGTAAAAAAATGCGATTTGACGGACTTTCAACGTGGGATGATTGTAGAAGCTCGGAGCCATGGAGCGAGTATCACCGAAACCGTCGCATTCGTGAAATGTTCCAGAGCAGCTGTTGTTAAAATGTTTAAAGACTGGACTGTCAGCCAAAAGACTGGGTCTCTACGTGCAACGTGTGGTCGCCATCGACTAATGACTGCTCGTGCGGAACGGAGAGTGTCCAGATTGGCAGCACACAACAGAAGGGCAACAGTGCAGCAAATTACAGACCATCTTAACCAAGGATCCCCTCAAATTATCTCTGAACGTACTATTCGCCGTACACTGCATTGGATGGGATATGGCAGCCGAAGGCCTGTTCGAACACCTTTGCTGTCTGCAGTTAACAAGAGAAAACGTCTCCAGTTCGCACAGGAGCACAAGGATTGGACAGTCGATAATTGGAAACAAATTATGTGGTCCGATGAATCACGTTTTCATTTGCACCATGCCGATGGCCGAGTGAGAATTTGGCGAAAACAGCACGAAAGCATGAACTTCAAATGCATTGCTACAACCCTTCAAGCTGGTGGAGGCAACGTTATGGTTTGGGGAATGTTTTCCTGGCATGCTTTGGGCCCTTTAATTCGTGTTGATCAACGTCTGACTGGCACGTCATATCTAAACATCGTTGCGGACCAAGTGCATCCTGCCATGTGGATGGTTTATCCCAATGGCGATGGCTACTTTCAACAAGATAATGCGTCCTGCCCTAGTGCTCGTATTGTACAGGATTGGTTTCAGGAAAATGCCGTTGAGTTTACTTTGCTTAGGTGGCCCCCTCAATCTCCAGATCTCAACCCCATTGAGAATTTGTGGGATGAAGTTGAACAAGCCATCAGACAGCTAGATCCACAACCCTGCAATCTCACACTCCTGGAAAGTGCTATTCATCAAGCATGGTCTCAGAATCCACAAACCACCTATGAACATCTCGTGGAGTCCATGCCACGAATAATCGACGCAGTATTAAAGGCAAAATGTGGCCCAACGAAGTACTGAGGGGGTGGCCATAATAAAGTGGCCACTCAGTGTATATTTCAAACCGTAGGACTTCAAAGCCACTGTAACCGCTGATAGTTGAAATCATGCGGTACTACGGATTAGCATTACTAATAACACCTATGAAGATTCAAGCGCAAAGGTTCGGCTGCCAGAAGATACAGCGCCAATAAAAATTGGAAGAGGAGTGAGTCAAGGTGACACCATATCTCCCAAACTCTTCAATGCAGCATTGCAAAGTGTCTTTTAATCATTGAACTGGAAAAACAAGGGATGAAGATCAATGAGGATCATTTAACTCAACTTTGTTTTGCTGATGATGTAATCATTTTTGAAACTACCCCTTCAGAGCTGCAGAGTATGATCCACGAACTTTCTGACAAGAGAAAAAAGTACGATTAAAAATGAACTTTCAGAAGACAAAACGGATGTACAATGCTTTTACAAGAAATTAAAATTTAGCGATTGATAGGGGACATTTTGAGGTAACGGATTTCTATATTCACCTTGGGCAGGGAATATCAAGCAAGGGTCACACTGATGAAGGAATTAATCGGCGTATAAATCTTGGCTGGAGAGTTTTTGGAAGAAACAGCATACTTTTCAAGAGCAATATGCCATTAAGTATTAAAAGAAAAGTGTTTAATCAGTGCATCCTTCCAGTTCTTACATATGGAGTAGGGACATGAACTTAACTAAAACACAGTCATACAAAGACTGCATACAACGGAAAGAAGCTTGGAGAGATGCATGCTTGGTGTAACCAGGAAAGATAAGAAGAAGAACTCGTGATTAAGGAAACTGAGAAGATAGGAAAACACCATGATCAGAGTAAAATTCCTGAAATGGCAATATGATGGGCATGTCAGAAGAACCGACCACCGATGGGCAACCGAAATTTTAGACTGGATACCAAGGTACAGAAAAAGACCTAAAATAAAACAACATGGGACATGGATGGATGAAATTCGAAATTATTATGGAGTAACATGGAAGAGACTGGCTCAAGACAGACAGTTCTTTTAGCTCACTCACCCTGTTAAGGTAAAATGCTGGGCATGTCAGAAGACATTTACCCAGCAGTGGAAACTTGGGGAGACATTTACCCAGCAGTGGATTGATAATTGTTGACAATGATGATGATATGCATAAAATGTTTCGGTTGTTCAGCTCTTTTACCAAGGGTCGGGGAAGACCCAGAAGAGACGGCGTGGGAGATGGGTGGAGGAAGATTTTTGCTTTTATAGGTTCCACATGCTCTCCTTTGTTTTTTCTTTCTTTCCCTACTTTCCAGAGCATTTAAGTCCACAAGTACCTCGTATTTCTCCTGCTTTCGCAAAATAGGTACAACCTTCATTTTTCTTTACTTCTGGTTTTGGCATCATGATCAGGATAGAATAATTAAACCACACACACACACACACATACACACGCACACGCACACGCACACGCACAAACTGTATGTGCGTGTGTTGTCCAAAAGGGATTTTCTCACTACAACTTTTCCTTTGCGTTATTTATACAGTATTATAAGAAAAAAGGAAAATTGAAACCTGTTTGAAAGTCCTGACTTGGTTGAAAAATTCTCAAGTAAAGCTTCAACTTTCCCTTTGCATGTAGCCACCAGATTTATCACAGACCGTGAATGACTTATGCCAAAATGAACGGAGTCTAGGAAGAGCGAAGTGGGAAGCGGTAGAGAGAGAGAGAGAGAGACTATAGAAAGCAATTTCTCCGAAACACAGATTCTATGCGAAGTTCATGAACAGGCTGAAAACCTTTAAATAATCAATTATTGGTCCCTGCCTGCGTCGTAAATCCGGCGAAAAATGAAATTTGGCCGTCCGGCGAGCAACAGCCAACAGTTTCCATGGCATCCTGCGGCTGCGTGATGAGAGTTCACAGAATGCCCCAAAGGGGTTTTCCTCATCAACAGTGGATTGCTCTCAGAGGGGGTAAGAGTGCCTTGTTATTCTCAAAAGCTGCTTCGCGGCCTTCAAAAGCTACCGGAGGACTCTGTAAAGCCGATGCAGCGAAACGGAAGCGCTTTTAGCTTTATTAATTGAATCAATACTTGGTAATGAGCATCTCTTCAACGGAAAGAAACGGCTTTTATCTGCGTTGAACATCTTTATGGATCGAAAGCTACTTACTGTAACAAGCGACTAAATTCAACCTCTGAACTGCGACACTAGCAGGAGTTCTACGACGTCAAAATCTGCTTACTGACACGTCTGTCTCTAAAAGAAATGAAATATTTTATAGAAATTCTGATATGCAACGCATGGCCAATTTATTAGATACATCTTCATAGCAGGTATCTAGGAACTGGCCATTCTTCTCTTTGCAGCGCGTAGCAGGAGGACTACAGATTTTGAACAGCACGGACTGAAACCTATTTATTGAAAAACAAGTTTTCCTTATTTGAGCTCAACAGAAATATAGTCCGTTTTAAAACACCAGGTTGATAAAACAAACGGGGAGATTCCCTCAACATCTGCACGAAATGTTCTGCGAGAGCAAAATTATACGAAGGCGTTCAATGGCCATGCAAGCCCGTCTTTCGTGGGTCACTTTATTGACAATCGCTCTGGAATCACGAATAGTCTATCTGAAATCAGGGATAAAATCTGTTTGGAATCAAGGTATATATGTAGTATATCAGAAATCAGGGCTTTAAGGTCTTTGGAATCAGGGTATAGTCTCTATGAAGTCAGGATACATTATAGCTCCTCTGAAATGAGGGTTGCAATCTCTTTTGAATCAGAGTATACATTATACGTTGCGGTAAAATGCGTCATGAAAAACGGTAAATGGCGTTTCCCTAGACCGAAAAGTGAACGAGATATCATCAAATGAAGGACGGCATGGGAAGTACGGAATTAGCACGACAAACGGCACTGCGGTCGGATGCACAGATGAAATGATGTCAGTGTGCAACGATAAACAAATGAGATGATGTCAGTGGCTCCGTGGCAGCGATAAACAAATGAGATGATGTCAGTGGCTCCGTGGCAGCGATAAACAAACGTAATGGTGTCACTTAAAATACTATTTTAAATTCCGCGTGCTACCGGCAACCAGAAACACTCGAGATGCCGCTCTCAGAAATGCTACGGGGTGAGCTCGTGAAATGTTACTTGAATAGGTAAGCTGCGTTACGAGTCTTCCGCAGGAATCATCATTAACCTCGGGATAAGTACTGTACTTATCCGTAACTTGATCCGTGAGTTTGAAGGTGCAGGATACAGGTGTGACAGATTTCGATCTGCACGACCTACAACTCCTATGGAAGCTGTAGCTGAAATCCACCACGACATTCATGATGATTCAGGACAAGAACAAGATGTGTTGCACGGACTTCAACATGTTCCACTACCGAAGCCTAAGTATCAGTCTTGCACATGTTCCAGTACCGAAGTCTAAGTATCAGTCTTGCACACGTTCCAGTACCAGTTTCATCGCGTGCATATGTTACAGGACGGAGATCGTGAACATCGTTTAGACTTCGCTAACGAATTTTTAATGCCGATGACAGCTGGCCACTGCGAATTCTTTGGACAGGTGAAGAGCATTTTACTTTAACAGGGCGAGTGATCTCAAAGAATCTTTGGACAGACGAAGAGAATTTTACCTTAACAGGACGAGTGAGATACATGAATCTTTGGACAGACGAAGAGCATTTTACCTTAACAGAGTGGGTTAGCTTAAAGAATCTTTGGACATATGAAGAGCATTTTACTTTCCAGTGTGGGTGAGCTCAAAGAATCTTTGGATAGATGAAGAGCATTTTACCTTAACAGGGTGAGTGAGCTCAAAGAATCTTTGGACATATGAAGAGCATTTCACCTTTCCAGTGTGGGTGCGCTCAAAGAATCTTTGGACAGATGAAGAGCATTTTACCTTAACAGGGTGAGTGAGCTAAAAGAATCTTTGGACAGATGAAGAGCATTTTCACCTTAACAGGGCGACGTGAACTCAAAGAATCTTTGGAAAGATGAAGAGCATTTCACCTTAACAAGGTGAGTGAGCTCAAAGAATCTTTGGACAGATGAAGAGCATTTTACCTTAACGCAGCACGTGAACTCAAAAATCTTTGGAAAGACGAAGAGCATTTCACCTTAACAAGGCGAGTGAGCTCAAAGAATCTTTGGACAGATGAAGAGCATTTTACCTTAACAGGGTGCGTAAGCTAAAAGAATCTTTTGACAGATAAAGAGCATTTTACCTTAACAGGGCAAGTGAACTCAAATAATCTTTAGACAGGTGAAGAACATTTTCCTTAACAGGGCGAGTGAGCTCAAAGAATTTCGGATGGATGAAGAGCATTTTACCGTAACAGGGCGAGTGAACTCAAAGAACCTTTGGACAGATGAAGAGCATCTTACTTTAACATAGTGGGTGAGCTCAAAGAATCATTGGACAGACGAAGAGCATTTTACCTTAACGGGATGAGTGAACTCCAAGTACTTTTGGAGAGATGAAGAGCATTTTACCTTAAGAGGGTGAGTGAGCTAAAAAAATCTTTCGACAGATGAACAGCATTTTACCTTAACAAGGGGAGTGACATCAAAGAATCTTTGG
This sequence comes from Macrothele yani, assembly GCA_039090855.1. Lineage (NCBI taxonomy): Eukaryota > Metazoa > Arthropoda > Arachnida > Araneae > Macrothelidae > Macrothele > Macrothele yani. Next base: position 49,666,703 of record CM076990.1, read on the forward strand.
ATTGGACAGACGAAGAGCATCTTACCTTAACAGGGCGAGTGACATCAAAGAATCTTTGGACAGGTGAAGAGCATTTTACCTTAACAGGGCGAGTGAGCTCAAAGAATCTTTTAACAGATGAAGAGAATTTTACCTTAACATGGCGATGGAGCTCAAAGAATCTTTGGACAGATTAAGAGCGTTTTACCTTAACAGGGCGAGTGACCTCAAAGAATCTTTAGACAGATGAAAAACATTTTACCTTAACACTGAACTCAAAGAATCTTTGAACAGTGAAGATAATTTTACCTTAATAGGGCGAGTGACCGCAAAGAATCTTTGGACAGATGAAGAGCATTTTACCTTAACAGGGTGAGTGAGCTAAAAGAATCTTTGGACAGATGAAGAGCATTTTACCTTAACAGGGCAAGTGAACTCAAAAAATCTTTAGACAGGTGAAGAACATTTTTCCTTAACAGGGCGAGTGAGCTCAAAGAATTTTGGATGGATGAAGAGCATTTTACCGTAACAGGGCGAGTGAACTCAAAGAACCTTTGGACAGATGAAGAGCATCTTACTTTAACATAGTGGGTGAGCTTAAAGAATCTTTGGACAGACGAAGAGCATTTTACCATAACCGGGCGAGTGAGTTCAAAGAATCTTTGGACAGATGAAGAACATTTTACCTTAACGGGATGAGTGAACTCCAAGAACCTTTGGACAGAATAAGAGCATTTTACCTTAACAGGGTGAGTGAGCTAAAAAATCTTTGGACAGATGAACATCATTTTACCTTAACAGGGCGAGTGAGCTCAAAGAATCTTTGGACAGACGAAGAGCATCTTATCTTAACAGGGCGAGTGACATCAAAGAATCTTTGGACAGGTGAAGAGCATTTTACCTTAACAGGGCGAGTGAGCTCAAAGAATCTTTTGACAGATGAGGAGAATTTTACCTTAACAGGGCGAGTGACCTCAAAGAATCTTTAGACAGATGAAGAACATTTCACCTTAACACTGAACTCAAAGAATCTTTGGACAGATGAAAATAATATTACCTTAACAGGGCGAGTGACCGCAAAGAATCTTTGGACAGATGAAAATAATATTACCTTAACAGGGCGAGTGACCGCAAAGAATCTTTGGACAGATGAAGAGCATTTTACCTTAACAGCGCCAGTGAGCTAAACGAATCTATGGACAGTTGAAGAGCATTTTACCTTAACAGGGCGAGTGAGCTCAAAGAATCTTTGGACAGATGAAGATAATTTTACCTTAACAGGGATAGTGAGCTCAAAGAATCTTTGGACAGATGAAGAGCATTTTACCTTAACAGGGCGAGTGAGATCGAAGAATCTTTGAACAGATGAAGAGAATTTTACCTTCACAGCGCGAGTGAGCTCAAAGAACCTTTGGACAGATGAAGAGCATCTTACTTTAACATAGTGGGTGAGCTCAAAGAATCTTTGGACAGACGAAGAGCATTTTACCTTAACCGGGCGAGGAGTGAGTTCAAAGAATCTTTGGACAGATGAAGAACATTTTACCTTAACAGGGCGAGTGAGCTCAAAGAATCTTTGGATGGATAAAGAGCATTTTACCTTAACAGGACGAGTGAGCTCAAAGAATCTTTGGATGGATAACCAGCATTTTACCTTAACAGGGTGAGTGAGCTCAAAGTATCTTTGGACAGATGAAGAGTATTTTACCTTTACAGCACGAGTGAGCTCCAAGAATCTTTGGATGGATGAAGAGCATTTTACCTTAACAGGGTGAGTGAGCTAAAAGAATATTTGAACAGATGAAGCCTTTTACCTTAACAGGGCGAGTGAACTCAAAAAATATTTGGACAGATGAAGAGCATTTTACCTTAACAGGGTGAGTGAGCTCAAATAATCGTTGGACAAAAGGAGAGCATCTCACCTTAACAGGGCGAGTGAACTCAAAGAATCTTTGAACAGATGAAGAGAATTTTACTTTAACAGGGTGAGTGAGCTCAAAAAATCTTTGGACAGATGAAGAGCATTTTACCTTAACAGGGCGAGTGACCTCAAAGAATCTTTGCACAGGTGAAGAGCATTTTACTTTAACAGGGCGAGTGAGCTAAAAGAACTTTTGGACAGATGAAGAGCATTTTACCTTAACAGGGTGAGTGAGCTAAAAGGATATTTGGACAGATGAAGAGCATTTTACCTTAACAGGGCGAGTGAACTCAAAGAATATTTGGACAGATGAAGAGGATTTTACCTTAACAGGGTGAGTGAGCTCAGAGAATCTTTGGACAGATGAAGAGATATTTACCTGAACATGGCGAGTGACCTCAAAGAATCTTTGAACAGGTGAAGACATTTTACCTTAACAGGGTGAGTGAGCTCAAAGAATCTTTCGACAGATGAAGAGAATTTTACCTTAACAGGGCGAGGGAGCTCAAAGAATCTTTGGACAGATGAAGAGCATTTTACCTTAACATGGTGAGTGAGCTCAAAGTATCTTTTGACAAATGAAGAGCATTCTACCTTTACAGGACGAGTGAGCTCCAATAACCTTTGGATAGATGAAGAGCATTTTACCTTAACAGGGTGAGTGAGCCAAAAGAATATTTGGACAGACGAAGAGCATTTTACCTATATTGACATATTGAGCATTTGTAATGGTCAGTAAAACATCGAAACGGTTTGTGTTATTCTTTTGCCGTTTTCTTTAGTTTCTTTCTTCTAACACTTAAACAGGCATTCCTATGCTGTCCTTAGGTTAAATTGTACCGTTTGTCATGCTAATTCTGTAATTCGCATGCAGTCCTTCATCTGACGATATCTCGTTCACTTTTTGGTCTAGTGGTACCACTTAAACGCCATTTATCGTTTTTCATGGCGCTTGTTTTGCAGTAACGTTAACAAATTAGGGTGTTGCCGTTCAAACATTCTGAAAGTCGGTAACCGCAACTCTAACCGTAACAGCTTGCATGATTTTTCGTTTGCGCATCGAGAGCTCATGCTGCGCAACATTGATAATCTGCATTTCCATTCCATCCATCCATTATATAGCCATCCCTGGAGCCCGTTCAATTGTCAGAGTAACTTTTTGACCACCCTGTATATACACTATATTGGCAAAAGTCATCGGACATCTAGAAGAGAAAACAGCATAGCATTTATTGACACATATTAGTAAGGTGTCGGTCCACTTTTGGCCTTAATGTAGGCACTGACCATTCGAGACATGCTTCCGACAAGGATTTGGAACACAGCCATAGGTATACGCTTCCATTCAGTACATAATGCTGCCGCTAACTGTTGCTTAGTAGTAGGTCTTGGTTCCAAATTTCTTATGCGGCGCTCTAATTCATCCCATGGGTGCTCTATGGGATTATCTGTGCTGCCAATCCACACACGATACGGAATTATCGTCAACCCACGCCGTAACAGTCCTTGCTATCGAGGTAGGCGTGCTGGTTAACAAGTAACCAATGGGCTGGGATCATACACCGATGCCCGATTAGCCGGCACCATACACAGATAACCAATAGGCCGGAATCATACACAAATAACCAATGGGCTGGAACCATGCCACGAAAAACAACTCCACACACACTGCCAGCTCCAAACTTAGTACACTGCCAGCTCCAAACTTGACCGTAGGAACAGTAGACCGTGGTAAATAGCGATCACCCGGCTGCCACCATACCTACACACAGCCATCAGACTGATGAATCGTGTATCTGAATTCATCAGTCCATAGGACCCGTTTTCATTAATCTACGGTCCACGAAGAAAATGTGTTTTATATCATGCTAAACAACGAGTAGCATCCCGAGAGGAGATGAGAGACTTGTGAGCAGCCGCCCGACCACGGTAACCCATAGAATGAAGTTCAGTGCGAATGGTACACGTACATACCGAGGTTCCAGCATTTTTACTCACCTGTACACTGAGGTGTTGTGCAGTACACCATCGATTAGCTGTAACGACTCTCCTGATACTTAGACGCCCTCTATCACTGATTTTCTTTGGTCTGCCGGTACGTTTTACTGCTTCAGGCACGCCATGTATTTTCCATTTATTCAGTACATCCAAAACAGTTGACTTGGGTATGTTTAAACGCCTCTCGGTTTCTCTTATGGACAACCCAGTAATATAACACCTAACAATCTTTCCTTTCTCAAAGTCAGTTTTCTCCCGCCGCGACATTTTCATTCAACCTCACAGTGCGATATGATCGCGGTTAGCTGCAGGCTTGTTTTTGTACCGTTTGCAGCTGTACCGCGCGTCTTAACAACGCAGCGGATACGTTCACTTGTTTTTGAAGAGGTGTCCGGTGACTTTTGTCAATATAGTGTACATGTACACTCAACGGAACAAACATGAGAATTAGGGGTGAGGCGTGGTTGACATGGGCATCCCCGGCACAGAACGGAACAGACTCAAGCCGAACGCAGGCGATAAATAGACGGAGAGAGCATAGCTTCTAACAGTGCATTGCAATCGATGAACCTGGTGATATGAACGATTTTTATCGTGGACGCATTGACAGCGCAAGACAGAAGGGGTCATTCTATCGCCCAAGTGCATGGTAAGAACTCTAGGGTTCCCGAGGGCAATCGTATCAAGAATGTACCGGGACTGTACTATCGACGAGCGTACCAGCGCCCAGAGAACAAGCAGTAGCCGACCAGAAGCCATTGATGACTAGCATCGACGTAGATTATCCAGAGTCATTCAAGCCGACCGCTTAGCAATGGCGGCGCAAATCACATCCGGGTTAAACGTCGTAAGCATAAGCAGCGTCAGCGACAGAACGGTACGACGCACGTAGTATACCCTCGTCTACGGGACCCCACGTCCAACTAGTGTGCCACTTTGATTGTCGTCATCGGACATTACGCCTCGCGTGGTGTAGAGTAAATAAAAACTGGACCTCTGCAGAGTGGCGTCACGTCATGTGGTCAGATGAATCCCGTTTCCCTTTGTATCGAGCTGATGGAAGGGTGCGGGTGTGGCGTCGACAGTATGAGGTCATATCTCCGTCGTGTCAGGTAGGCTCTGTTCAAGGCGGTGGTGACTCTGTGATGCTACCGGGAGCCTTCTTATGGGACACATTAGGTCCCTTAGTGTGTCTGGAGAGGTCCTTAACAGCTGCGCGCTACCAGTATGTGCTGGCTGGATCACTTACACGCTTTCATGACTTTCACACATCCTGGGGCCGATGGTCTATTTCACAGGACAATACACCGCTCCACCTGGAAGCAACCATCCAGGCATGGCTCAAGAAACGCTCATCTGAATTTGGAATCAAACAATGGCCCACCAAAGTCCACGGGTTTAAACCCTATGGAAGCTCCTTGAAACCCTATAGAAGCTCCTTAAACCTTATGGAAGCTCCTTGAAATCCCGTGGAGTGGAGCAACAGATCCGTAAATATTACACTAGCGCCTAGGGCGGAGTTGTGGACAATTCTGCAATAAGTATGGCTGGAATTACCTCGGGAAACCCTCAAGCATGTGGTGGAGTCGATACTTCAGGCTGGTATTCGCGTTAGAGGAAAACGAACACACTCTTAAGGTAGGTACTTCTAATGTTTCATCCACTGATTGTTATGAGCCATTACATTACGACCCGCCTGGAGACCAAACATAGGCGCAGGTGAAGATCAGAGAGCTATATACACTAAAGAACAATTGAATTCGAGACAGCTGGCGTTATGCAAATGTGGCGCTATGGGCGGCCCCGTAAACGGAAACGACATGACGTATGCAGCAATCCGACAATATAAGGAGTGATGCGACGGGAATCAGTAAGAGTCGGAAGCAGTATGGGTAAGACGAAGGATCTAAGCACATTTGATCGTGGGCAAATTGTCGAAGCCCGACGAATGGGTCACTCCATCTCGGAAGTCGTGCAGGCACTGGGATTTTCACGAGCCTCGGTGTCACGGGTGCACCATGAATACATCGAATCCAGTAAAACCATCCCTGCAAGGGCGAACTTCCGTGGACAACAGCGTGTGGATGAGCCGGGTCATCGTCGGCTAACTCGCATTGTAACAGCGGATAGACGGGCCACAGAGCAAGAAATCAATTGCCAATTTAACGCTGGTGCACAAAAAAACGTGTAAGCAGCCATATCATCCAGAACCATCTCCTGGCTATGGGGTACAGAACCCATCGTCCCACGAGGGTACCGCTGCCGACCGCACATCACAGGGTGCAAAGATTAGCATGGGCACGGGAACATCGCCACTGTACCCTAGACATGTGGGAAAAATGTTGCCTGGACTGATGAGTCGAGATTCCCGTTGGTACATGCGGATGGCAGGATACGAGTAGGGCGCAAACCTCATGAAGCGATGAATCCTTCTTGCCAGTAGGGTACTCTTCAAGCTGGTGGGGGTGGCATTCTCATCTGGGGACTGTTTACGTGGATTGAAATGGGACCCCTGGTACGTGTGACATCGTCCCTCACAGGTCAACGTTACCGGGATATCCTGAACAACCATTTGCTCCCGTTTGTGCGTCTTCAACATCCCACTGGGGACCTCATCCTGCAACAAGACAATGCAGCTCCCGAATTGTATCCGAATGGTTGGATGAACACTCCACCGACGTGGCCTCGCTTCCTTGGCCAGCTAGGTCACCTGACCGCAATCCCATCGAGCACATCTGGAATGACATCGAGAGAGATATTTGAGGCTCTGACCCCCTCCATCAAATCTTCGTGAACTGTGGGAGCTTGTTCAGGTGTCGTGGATCCGTATGGTTTCCCAACGCTTCCTGTGTCTTGTCGAGTCCATGCCGAGACGAATCGCCGCCGTCATTAGGGCGAAAGGTGGTGCTACACGTTACTAAACCGGTATCTCTAATTTGATTGCTCTTCAGTGTATATACAACCCGAGGTTAGTAGAGTCAAGATGTCGTCAGAATGTTCGGAGTCAGAATGGGAAATGCTGCCGATTTATCGTAGTTTGATAATAGACAAATTGTGATGGTATGGCGTCTCGGAACTACAATTTCGGAAACGGCGCCGCTTGTGAGATGTTCAAGTGCCGCTGGAGTGAGTACGTATCAAAAGTGCTGCGCAGATGATCAAAGGACGAACCGTCGTTTAGCCGGGTGTCGTCGGCAGCTCATTGATGCCAGAGGGGGAGCGGAGACTTTTGCGCATTGTTCACAGCGAACGCAGGGCTACAGTGCGACAAATCACCCGCAGCTACAACTGGTGATCGAATAATGTGTCACAGAGCACAGTTCATCGCCGCCTTCTGCGCATAGGCTTGCGCAGCCGAAGACCCAGCCAGGTTCCCATGCTCACTGCACCTCATCGGAGACAACGCATGAAATGGGCCCAAGATAATCAAGATTGGACCGTGGATGATTAGAAGAAAGTGTCCTGGTCTGACGAAACAAGATTCTTGGGGAATCACGTAGACGGCCGAGCGTAGATACACCGATTACCAACGAAGGCAATGGCACCTGGATGCACTGCTGGGCAGAAACAGGCCTGCGGTGTTATGCTGTGGGCGATGTTTTCTTGGCATACTTTAGGCCCCATTATCCCAACAGCACAATCAATGACAGCTTTCAGGTATCTGAACATCGTTGCGGACCAAGGTCACCCATTCATGGCAACTGTGTTACCTGCTAGTGATGGCCATTACCAACAGGATAATGCGCCATGTCACACTGCCAGAATCGTCAAGGAGTAGTTCGAGGAACATGTTGGGGATTCTGTTAATACCTAGGCCTCCAAATTCGCCTGACATGAATCGAATCGAACATTTGTGGTTCGACTTGGAAGAGCGGGTTCGCGCGAAATTACTACCATCCCGAAATGAACTGGAACTGGAGGACCTGTTGTTGACATTATAGTACCAGACACCCCAGGATACCTATCGCCACCTCATCGAATCGATGCCTCGCCGAGTGGCAGCTGTTTTGTGGGCTAAAGGGGGTCCTACAGCTTATTAGGTAGGTGGTCATAATATAATGGCTCATCGGTTTATATGGTAATTCTCTTCCGTATTAGTCCGAAAGGCTTTCGAATTTTATTCTCCCATGTGTTCTTCTGGATGTATCATGATCACCAACTATTACCAATCCACTGCTGGATAAAAGTCTCCCCAATTCTCTTCTACAACTGTCTGGAACCAATCTCTTTGAAGTCATTCCAGCATATTTTATGTATAGAAGGAGTTTAAGAGTTGTTTAACACCAGATTTTTTTATTCTATCGCCTTCCCTATGGACTAATTCTGGGCAGTGTTTTTGCGTTGCCAGTCTGTTGCAGGAACACCTTACTGGAAAACATTCTACAACGGGCGACAGAAAGTCAAATTATCCGTAAGTTTGTAGTTTAGTGAACAGTCCATGGCATGACTAACATATTAAAAATTCTTAAGACGACATGAAACAGGTTTCACCGATGCTTCGAGAAATTTATGTTGAAACGTTTTGTAAAAGACACAACTCTTACATGTATATTCGCAGTGGTGCACTTAGGTGGGTTGGCCTGGGCCCTCCCAATGAGGTATCACTTGATTCTTCATTCTTTGTCATTAACGGCTTTTTTTTTTTAATATTTGTATATGTTTTTAAATGTATATTCTTCGTACAATTGGAAGCGCAAGGAAATTTTTATCACTCCTCAATATTTTGTGAGATGTTTCTTCTGGTATATTTTTATTCGCACATTTAATATTCTGTGCCAAAGAATTACTGGGTGTGCCACTGCGCACCCGTATAATGAAATTTACATAACAACGTGTTACGTCAAATCAAAAATACTGACGGATAGTTTAGGATTTATCTCAGAACATTTTGTAAAGTCTGAAACTTTTCTTTGTCGCAGATTACCGGACTTTTAATGTGCCGTGCCTAGTAAAAATCTTAAAGTTCTCATACGCAAATCTCATTTAGCAAATTGTCGAGCTAACCGGCAAAAAGGTAGACATATTACTACTCTGTATGATGTCACAAATGGTTCTTTTATTTTTACGGCTATGGGTGTAACTTAATGATCAGAGCCACAAATCGGTATGCACTAACATCTGAATTGGATGAGATCACTTCAGAAAGTATTATTCTGTCAAAAATTTCATTTAGCAAATTGTAGAGCTAACCTGAGAAAACGTAGATATGTTACTGCTCCGTAACATGTCATAAATGATTCGTTTATTTTTGCGGCTTTGGATATAATATAATGATCAGAGCCACAAATTGGTAAGTATTAACATCTGAACACAGGATCACTTCAGTAAGTATCATTTTGTCGAATAAGCATTTTCATTAGTTGAACATTAAAACTTATATCAGTTTGATAACGAAGTAATAAGCTGGCATTGAGTTCATAAAATAATTTCAAAATGAAGATCATATGTAGAGGATTTTAGGAAGGGAGTGTCTGACCCCAGGTCTTAAACAACCCTTAGAAATAGGAAGCTAGGAGATTTGGGCTAGAGTGCCAGATAGAAAAGTGGCACGGAAGCGAAGTAGAAAGGGGGAGGAAGACGCCCTTATTTATTACCGGGAGGCCATTACCCTGGGTCCGACGGCTTAACGTGCCCATCGGAAGCACGGCGGATATTTAGTGGATTGAGCTTTCGTACCTGCTGGGATCGAACCTGAGGTCATTTCCGTGGCAGTCACGAACGTTGCCCACTAGGCCACCCGCTGCCCAAATAATTTCAAATTGTCGATAAAATAAACATTAATGCAAACATTACAGTAAAATACTGCATTCCACAAACAGTGTTTGAAGAATCATTTTTTTTTAATTCTTTAAATCTAAGCAATGGAAATGGAATTGCAAAGCTCAGGCACTAGTTGTCACTACTGAAATGTGAATTCTGAAGTTTCGAATGTCTCAGTAGCAAATAACTGCTGAAATGTGCAAACAAAAGTAAACCTTCATAAATTATAACAGAATTTGTATTTGTTCTCATGGAAAAAAATGGAACAAAATTGCTGAAACATAGTCTCCTGGTAATTGTTTTTTCAGTTGTGTAAAACTTGGTTGGAGAGCATTTGAAAGAAACAGTACAGTTTTCAAGAGCAATTAACCGTTATTTCTTACCAAAAATATTTAATCAACGCGTCCTTCCAGTTCCAGTTCTTATTTATAGATCAGAGACATGGACCTTAACTAGAAATCACACACACACACACACACACACACACACACAGAAGCCGCGTATAGCTCAAAGAGGCAAGGAGAGAAGCATGCTTGATGTAACCAAGAAAAATAGAAAAAGGAACTCACTAATCTTGTAAAAAAGGAACTCACTAATCTTGAAAAATAGAAAAAGGAACTCACTAATCTTGTAAAAAAGAAACTCACTAATCTTGAAAAATAGAAAAAGAAACTCACTAATCTTGAAAAATAGAAAAAGAAACTCACTAATCTTGAAAACTAGAAAAAGGAAACTCACTAATCTTGTAAAAAAGAAACTCACTAATCTTGAAAAATAGAAAAAGAAACTCACTAATCTTGAAAAATAGAAAAAGAAACTCACTAATCTTGAAAAATAGAAAAAGGAACTCACTAATCTTGTAAAATAATAGCTAAATACAGTAGTTTCCTGTCAATTGGGTCACATCGGGGCTAGAACACTTTGGGCCAATTAAGCGGCTGCCCCAATTATGCGAAGCTTTACAATAAAGAGCTAATTTGGAACGATCTTCAAGATTTTTCCCAAATAAACGGGTTCTTCGATTAATCGGTGACCCAATTAACCGGGATCTAATGACACAATGAACCGGGATCTTGCGTATATTACCTTGACGTTAAGCTTCCATCCTTATAGAACACAAAAGATCTGAGCTTGCTACTTTACTTTTAACTTTAGCTTTACTGTAAAACCCTACAGAGCTTATCTCACGTAAAGTTCAACTCGCGGTAGTAAAATACCGCTTCTACTGATTTCCGCTCAGTCGTAGAAGCTGAAAATCTTAATTAGCATGAAACCATATTAATGTAACAAACGGGCAAAGGTTCAGAAACAAACAAGGTTACTAACGAATATCCTCGTTTATTATTAATCAGCACGCCAAATTGCACACTTTTGGGCGCTGCTTTGTAGACTTTAAATCAAATCAAAATAGGACTTCTTCAATCAAATATCCGAATAGAATAATCCTCTCTGCCTATACAATCGGGGGCATACAAACTTTCGCTCGATTTTTTGGCATTGGTGAATTAAAAAACGGCACATCTAAAACTTCGCATCAGAATATCTCTACACACAGTACTTCACACTCATCAAATTATTCGTTTGATTTTACATTGCACGAAATAGTGCTTGGGAAGTATGCCTGCTGAATATTTTATATACAAGCTCTTATCTCTCGAGTCTCTACTATGTAATTGCCCTTTGATCTGGTGTCAGGCCAGTTGTTGCCAAAGTCAAGTTTATCGAGAAGGAAAATGTGCTGTTATGCTTAGAAAAATATTTAACAAGAAGAAACCAAATTTACCTAAGAATACAGGAACTCAAAATGAAGGTTAAATTAGAGGTATACGTAATAATCAGGAAAATTGAAGAATGGATGAAATTGTGATTAAAGTAAAGATCCTCAATTGACAATGGGATAGATTTATTTATGGAACTGACCACCATTGGACAACTGAAATACTCAACTGGATACCAAGTTACAGGAAAAGACTCTCTCAACAATTTCTCTCCAAAGCAATTTCGACGATCACACTCCATAGCCGACTTCTAACGAGATCCCTGATACAATTGTAAACATCACACTTATCAGTCTCGTTAACACACGTTATTCACTTTTGACTTAAGGTCAGGTTGCCAAACCAACATGAAGAAAATGTACCGTTAAGATTAGAAACTGTTTAAAGAGAATGAACTAAAATTCATAACAGGAACCAAAAAGGCAAGTTAAATTAGAGTATATATTACAAATATACAAATTCAGACGTCCATCAGGAAGACTGGAAAAATACTAACAAGACAGAATGCTCGCAACTTCTCTTCCGCGAAATTTATTTACATCACCTTTGGATGGGCATGCTACAGTCTTTTTGTTTGTTGTTTCGCATGTAAATTTCAGAGATTTGTACAATTTGAAAATTGATTTGTACAATATTGTACAATAACTCAACAGAAGTGTTGCCTTTTTTAAATATTAACTTTCTCCTATGTTTCCTACCGCAAAGGTTTGCAGTATTAGCATGTCTTGGAAAAGTCATCCGTAGGTGTGTGAAAGATTGGCACATATGAGTTGCTATGTCTATAAAAACGAATTTTTACATTAGCTTGTAAATAACTGATCGTGTAATTCGGTGTCATGTCAAATGTAACATATCTTTAGTGAATGGCTTCTGGCGAAACTGTTATTTTAAATGTTACACTTATTTACGAGTGTTCTCTTTTATAGGAACGATATGAGGGTGACAGCAGAAAGACGGACAAGCAATACGTACGAGATTTGTCATATCTAAATTTATGGTCAGACCCACTTCTTTATGTACCTTCCTTCAAGTTATTAGATGACGTGTTTTGAAAGTTTTGATGATTAAACAGAAAAGAAAAAAAGATAGATATATAGCTAGATAGATAGATAGATAGATAGATAGATAGATAGACAGATAGATGATAGACTGCTGGCTACCCAAAATGCAACACCAAGAAGGGCACGAGATAGCAAAGCCAGATTTATTGGACACATAACAACAGATACAAAGATGACACGATTGAGCTTACAGGCCCGTGGGACTTGAGGAACACGCAGACATCAATAGTTCGTGTGGCCCCCATGGCTGGCAATAACGGCCGCAAAACGCCGCGGCATCGAACGAAAGAGGCTTTGGATGTGGGCTTATGGTATGTTGGTCCAGGCTGCTTTCACACGTCGCCACAGTTCATCAGGCGTTGCCGCGGGTGGTGCTTGCTGGGCCACTCGGTTACCGATCAGCGACCAGACGTGTTCGATGGGCGACATATCGGGAGATCTGGCGGGCCACGGCAGCAGTGACACCTGGTGGGCCGTGAAGAATTGTTGCACGATGCGTGCCACTTGCGGGCGCGCATTCTCCTGTTGAAACCTGGCCGCTGGCAGGTCCTGCAGGTAAGGGAGGACTGCAGGCTCCAAAACGTCGGAGATGTAGTGGTTGCTGTTGAGTGTGCCGGCGATGCGTACCAGAGGGGTGCGGGTGTCATATCCAATTGCGCCCCAAACCATAGCGCCAGGTAACGGATCGGTATGGTGATGCAAAATGCAGGCGTCATACAGTCTCTCGCCGCGGTGGCCGCCACACGCGGATCCGACCATCGTGGTGTTGCACCCAGAAGCGGGATTTGTCGGAAAAGACAATGTCGTGCCATTCCGTAGTCCATGTGCGGCGTTCAACGGCCCACTGCCGCCGCACTCGCCGGTGGTGTAACGTCAACGGTAATCGGAGCAATGGGCGCCGTGCGACAAGTCCCCGCTCCGGCAGACGACGTCGAACGGTACGTGCTGACACAGGTTGTTGTGCAACACATCCTAATTCCTGATGTGGCGGTGCGAGCCGTCAATGCCCGCCGCACAACATCCCGGTCCTCTCGTTCGGTGGTGTGCCGCGGCTGCGAGAATCGCTCACGTCGGTCCGTCCGTCTCTCCTGCACCCACCGAATTCTTACTCGCCTCACTGTGGCTAGATGTCACCCCACACGGGCGCCGATGTCTCGGTACGATAAACCGCTGTCGCGATAAACCACTATTCGTCCTCTGTCGAACTCCGAAACCTGCTGGAATGACTGTCGTATTCTGTGACGAGGCATCAGGAAGCTTCCCAGGCACAGGTCCGGCAGCACAACACACTTCCACTACTTGCACCCTGCCTTCTGTGCACCCTTCTTATAGTGCTTCTCGGTGGCGTGCCGAGCGCACATGATTTGCATATGTCCTGCAATGCTAATCATTTGCATGTCCTCTCGCGGGCGACGCATGCTGCGAATTTCAGGCCAATCGGATGCTTCCTTCTTGGTGTTGCATTTTGGGTGGCCAGCAGTGTAGATAGATAGGAGAAGAATACATAATAATAATCTCATTTAACTTCTTTTGTTACAGTATGAACGTCCCAGTTTTTCTGCCTTTTCTTAAATTTAACATGTAGGGAAATTTTGCTAGATCAATTTTTCAGAGAGTGTAGATTTTCCTGTGTTAAAGGAATTTTACTAAATTCCCTCACGCAGGAAAATTCGTCTACGCTTAGCTATTCATCCATGAGGATGCTGGGCCAAAGCACCACGGAACCCCAGTTGACAAGTAAAAGTAAAATTTATTTTAATTAAACTTTGTTTTCTTCAACATTACGTACTTCACAATGTTCGTGGTCTATTTTGCTGTCTAAGGTTGCAGTACAAACGTGGTCTAAAGACATGTCCTGTGTTTTAACACAGGACATGTCTTAGATAACGTTAGTATATTGTTATACAAATAAAAAATAAACAGACGTAGTAATATATTATATTACGCTGGTTTATTTGTTGGTATATTGTTTTTGTCTTAAATTTTCCCATTGTTGGAATTAAGGCAATGGTCATAAGAATTATGGAAGAAATACGGGATTACACCATATAATACAAATTTTGAAGATGCCAATCCGATTTTTGGTGTAAATGTGACAAAGATGGTAAGTCAGATAATATCCGAAAACTTGAAAATTTCATCGTCCTGGAGCGGGACTGGAACCCGCGTCTCCGAGATAGCGCCCGGGTATGCTAACCACTACACCACCCGGAACGACCAAGTCTCAAGTGTCCGATTAGTCTGAATATAACCATCACAGGATACCATCTTGCTCCGACTAGCGAATCCTGTGATGGTTATATTGAAATTAATCGGAAACTTAAGACTTGGTCGTTCCGGGTGGTGCCGTGGTTAGCATACCCGGGCGCTATCTGGGAGACGCAGGTTCGAGTCCCGCTCCAGTAGGATGAAGTTTTCTGATATTATCTGACTTACCGCCCTTGTCACATTTACACCAAAAATCGGATTGACATCTTCAAAATTTGGATCATAAGAATGTTTAATCATTTCAGTGAATAAGAAATATATTTATACAATATATACCGTTTAAATCTCCGTATCCATCATTGCATAGTTCTGTGCGAATGAATACATTAGTAAATGAAAATACCCATAAATATTAATATTGGTAATCGTAGCCCTAATTTTGATCAGGGTTGTTAACATAAAAATTGCCTCACAACTTGTGCCCTGTATATTAAAAACTACGCATATCCTCGCTGTGTGAAAGATATTCAAAGCAAGTGGCGTTGGACAGAACATAACAAGAGATTGGAAACGAGTGTAACTTACTATTTTCTGATGAAGCAAGGCGAGTTCCCGCTCTGTGATTTTCTCCTTGTTCTTTTCCTGACATTGTTTCTTGAATTCGTTGATCTTGTAGGCAATGTAGATTCCGGGAAAGGCAAGCACAGCGAACGGATTCATGAGGCTGCGTGGCTATGGCCGCCACGCTGCCCGTCGTCTTCCTTCCTTGTCTGCTGGAATCTCGACGTCGAGTAACATCGTCGTCGCTAGACGCCCTCAATGCGCCGCGAACACGACTCTCACAAAAGCATGCAGCACACCCGCGCTCTGTGGCATCCGCCCTCCCGTCAGTCAGAAGCCGTTACGGCTGGCAAACCACAACACTCCTGCTACCGTGAAAGAAGTCGATAGCCCGACAGAATTGCTTAAAACGCCCACGAAGTTGTCGATGCTGCAAAGTTAAGTAATTTGCGGGGCGTTTTCGTCAATCTTTTGTGAAACGCTGAGCACGAAAAGATCGTGTAAACTACCGACACTCTTTCTGAGCGCGCCTCACACCTGAGATATTCATTTCTTTATGCGGCACTCTACCTGCAATTTATTATAACATTTCCTCATGATTTTCCCCAGTACGTAACGAAAAAGGTTGTGCGCACGTTATCTCCGTTTCCAAGTGTCGTATTTGGAAAATTTCTTTTGTATAGAGTAGTTAAAATTTGTGATGACAATTTTTTGCATATTTTCCCAGTGGCGTCGTTAGACCCACTCAACCAAATTAATATTTTTTTCTTGTATTAGCTTACCTTTACCTATGTTATATGTTTCCACTTAAAAAAAAAAAGGTTGATGGTAATTTTCTTAAATATTTTGTGGTTAAAGCAAAAAAAAAAAACTCTTCCTTCGATTCCCTTTTTTTTTTTTTTTTTTTTCGATGAGAGAGTCAGGTGTCACAGCAACAGCATTAAGATAACATTACTCTAGTTGGGGGTAATCTCGACGTCTGGTCTCTGCAGGGATTAGGCCATTATTAGGGAACAATACGTCAAACAACTTAATGAGTTACGGGAGTGGGAGTCTCGTGAAGGCACGTACCGTACCGTCAGTCCCAAGCTAACAAAAGCCCAAACCCTGAGAATCAGCCTGAGGCCAAATGACTGAAGGAACGATGTACGACAGCAACTGCAACAGCTTGACTGAAACGGTACTATTCGTGTGAAAAGACGGCATCTTTACTAGGATAATAAAAAACAGCATGAAAGGGAGCAGAAGTTTCTCCACTAAGTGAAGGCGTTTGTTTCACGGGATAAAGGGATTTCGGTGGGGTATTAGCGCATTTCTCGTTACGGTAGTTTATTGGTGGATGTATTTGGCCATCGGGCGGGAAATATAATAAGGGCGTTGAGAATGGAAAACTGAGGTATGATAGATTCTTTTTTTACAGAACAGTGTTGCTACGTATTCCTCTCAATTAAGTACAGCTGATTTTTTTATACGCTGCAAGTTACACTTTCAGAGCTGCTAGGATGGAAAAAATTTTTGAAATAGCACCGCGAAATATTTCTCTTGGAAAATAGCGTCAAGCAACGGTCTTTAACCCAAGTAATCACTGTGTGCACGAACTCTCTAATACACAAGAAATGCATTCCAGACAAAAACGCTCTATTTATTGCGCTTTTATTCAAATATATATATATATATATATATATATATATATAGGGATGTAAGGTCAGGTGATGCGTAACATCATAGCCTCTCTGACAAATGTCAACCCCGCCTTCTCGTGGTGCATCCTGTTCCCACTAAAGGGGCTCTGACGACCGCCCATAGCGGTATAACTATACCATCGGGATCAGAGGAAATTCTATCCCACACTCACCAACCCGCTTGGCCAGCGTGGTGAGTTATGGCCAAACCCCTCCAAAATGATTCCACAACTTAAATCTTGGCCCTCAGTCTCCGGCAGCTGGAATGTACCTGGCCAAGGCAGCGGCCAGTGCGACATGAAGGCAGAGGGTGCTAAGAATCCCCGGAGGACCGGACTAGGCTGCCATATGATGCTGACCTTGGCTACTTACAATGGACGCTCCTATCTTCTGATTCAAGGCTTCTGAATTGGAAGAGGAACTACAAAGGATCAAGTGGGACATCGTGGGGCTAAGTGAGGTAAGGAGAAAAGGAGATCTCATCGAACTGAAAAGTGGACATCTCTTCTATCGTGGGACAGATACTGGCAGAACTAGTGGTGTTGGATTTATAATAAACAAGAAACTGAAGGATAAAGTTGTAGAAGTTGAAAGTTCCTCTGACAGAGCTGCACGACTTGTTATCCAACCTCGAAAAGATACCAGGCTCAGATTATTCAAACTTATGCACCCACCACAAGTCATCCTGAAGAAGAAATTGAAGAATTTTTATGAGGAAATTTGTCATCTAAATAATAAAGGTAAGCAGCACTTGAAAATAATTATGGGAGATTTCAATGCAAAAATAGGGCAACGGCAACAGAATGAAACTTCAGTAGGTAATCTGGTCATGGCAACAGAAACCAGCGTGGAAATACTCTCGTTGAGTTTGCAGAGGCAGAAGGGTTTTTCATCTTGAACTCCTTCTTCAAAGAAAAAGCCACACAGGAAATGGACATGGAGACATCCAAATGGGACGACAAGTGAAATTGATTTTATTATGTGTAACAAAAAATTCGTCATAGAAGACTGCAGTGTGCTAAACAAGTTCAACACAGGTAGTGACCATAGATTGGTGAGATGTAAGATGCACCTCAACACTAAACTTGAACGTGGCAAGCTCATAAGACAAACAAAATCTATTGACATAACCAACCTTAAAAAACACCATAATACCTTCAAGTTGGAACTGAAGAACAGGTTCTCTGCTTTAGAAGGCCTAACATCGGAAGAAGTGACATCTCTGAAGTTAACAGAAAAATAACCAAAGCTCTTATGGAAACAGCAACAAAATTAGCTGGGTCTAAGAACAAGTTGCATGTAAACAAATTATCAGGAAAACCAAAATGTTGATGCAAAAAAGAAGAGAGATGAGGACAAATAAAGAAGATGTGACTTCCAAAGTGGAATATATAGAGCTATGCAAGACAGTAAGAAAAAGTATCACTGAAGACGTAAGGAAATTCAACTGTGAACTAGTGAGGAAAGCAATTGAAAACAACCAAAGCCTAAAGATAGCAAAGGGACATCTCAGTAAGGGAAGAAAACAGATTATGGCACTGAGAAAAGAAGATGGTTCTGTAACAAGAAATAGAGGCGAAATCTTGACAAGAGTGAAAGATTTCTACTCCAAATTATATGAAAGGGATGATATATGCACTCCAGACATCATGAAAGATACCAGTACCAGAGTTCCTCCAGTCCTTCCAGCAGAAGTTGCACATGCAATCAAGAACATGAAGCGAGGAAAAGCTCCAGGAGAAGATGGAATTACTGTAGACATCATACAAGAAGCAAGTGGAGAAATCGAAACAGTACTCGCCCAAATTTTCACTCGATGCCTTAATGAAGGAAAGATTCCTGAGGATTGGAACACCGCTACAATGATCCTGCTACATAAGAAAGGTGACATTGAGGATCTCGGAAACTACAGACCTATCAGCCTCCTATCAGTAGTTTATAAAATCTTCACTAAAGTTCTTTCACACCGCTTGAAGGTAGCACTAGACATGGCTCAACCGAGAGAACAAGCTGGATTCAGGAGTGGCTACAGCACAATAGATCATATCCACGTGCTGAGAGAACTAATTGAAAGAGCGAGGGAATATGAACTTCCATTGTGCATGGCTTTTATCGATTATGAAAAAGCCTTTGATTCGGTGAAACCATCAGCAGTTACAATGGCTCTGAAAACCTGCGGTATTGAAGATGCATACATTAATATTATTAATAACATCTATGAAAATGCAAGTGCAAAGATTAGGCTGTTTGAAAATACAACACACGTAAAAATTGGAAAGGGAGTGAGACAAGATGACACCATATCTCCGAAGCTCTTTAATGCCACATTGGAGGGTGTTTTTCAGTCGCTGAGCTGGGAAAACACGGGGATAAAGATTAATGGAGATTATCTAACCCACCTTCGTTTTGCTGATGACGTAGTCATTTTTGCAACTACCCCATCAGAGCTGCAGAGTATGATCGAGGAACTTGCTGACAAGAGTAAAGAAGTGGGATTAAAAATGAACTTTCAGAAGACAAAAGTGATGTTCAATGCTTTTACAAGAAATGAAGATTTATCGATTGATGGAGAAAAGCTGGAGATAACAGACACATACGTTTATCTTGGACAACAGATATCAAGTGAGGGTCACATTGATGAAGAAATTAATCGGCGTACAAAACTTGCCTGGAGAGCTTTTGGAAGAAACAGCATAATTTTCAAGAGCAATATGCCATTATGTCTTAAAAGAAAAGTGTTTGATCAATGCATCCTTCCAGTGCTTACGTATGGTGCAGAGACGTGGACCTTAACTAAAAGAGACATAAGGCTGCAGACAACTCAAAGAAGCATGGAGAGGTGCATGCTTGGTGTAACCAGGAGAGATAAGAAGAGGAACTCGTGGATCCGAAAAATGACAAGAGTGGAAGACATCATGATCAGAGTTAAATCCCTGAAATGGCAATGGGCTGGACATACTGCCAGAAGGACAGATCATCGATGGACAGCCGAAATTTTAGATTGATTCAAGGGACAGGAAAAGACCCAGAAGAAGACCACATGGGAGATGGGTGGATGAAATTCGAGTATGCGGGTGACATGGAGGAGACTGGCACAAGACAGACTGTTGTGGAGGAAACTTGGGAGACCTTCGTCCAGCAGTGGATTGATAATGGTTGACAATGATGATGATGATGATGATATATATATATATATATATATATATATATATATATATATATATATATATATATAGGAACACTAATATGAGAAACAAAAGCACTTCAATACAAATCATAAAAAAGCCCAAAATACAAATCATAATTTTTGAATTGCTACGTCCCTATATATATATCATCATCATCATCATCATTGTCAACCATTATCAATCCACTGCTGGACGACGGTCTCCCCAAGTTTCCTCCACAACAGTCTGTCTTGTGCCAGTCTCCTCCATGTCACCCCTGCATACTTTCGAATTTCATCCACCCATCTCCCATGTGGTCTTCTTCTGGGTCTTTTC
This sequence comes from Macrothele yani, assembly GCA_039090855.1. Classification (NCBI taxonomy): domain Eukaryota; kingdom Metazoa; phylum Arthropoda; class Arachnida; order Araneae; family Macrothelidae; genus Macrothele; species Macrothele yani. The sequence goes on from CM076990.1 coordinate 49,687,154, forward strand.
CTGTCCCTTGGAATCCAATCTAAAATTTCGGCTGTCCATCGATGATCTGTCCTTCTGGCAGTATGTCCAGCCCATTGCCATTTCAGGGATTTGACTCTGATCATGATGTCTTCCACTCTTGTCATTTTTCGGATCCACGAGTTCCTCTTCTTATCTCTCCTGGTTACACCAAGTATGCACCTCTCCATGCTACTTTGAGTTGTCTGCAGCCTTTGTATGTCTCTTTTAGTTAAGGTCCACGTCTCTGCACCATACGTAAGCACTGGAAGGATGCATTGATCAAACACTTTTCTTTTAAGACATAATGGCATATTGCTCTTGAAAATTATGCTGTTTCTTCCAAAAGCTCTCGAGGCAAGTTTTGTACGCCGATTAATTTCTTCATCAATGTGACCCTCACTTGATATCTGCTGTCCAAGATAAACGTACGTGTCTGTTATCTCCAGCTTTTCTCCATCAATCGATACGGAACAAACATTAAACACTGAAAAGTAAATCGATATTTTTGCACACTATGTTTACATAACTGCTGATGGTTTCACCGAATCAAAGGCTTTTTCATAATCGATAAAAGCCATGCACAATGGAAGTTCATATTCCCTCGCTCTTTCAATTAGTTCTCTCAGCACATGGATATGATCTATTGTGCTGTAGCCACTCCTGAATCCAGCTTGTTCTCTCGGTTGAGCCATGTCCAGTGTTACCTTCAAGCGGTGTGAAAGAACTTTAGTGAAGATTTTATAAACTACTGATAGGAGGCTGATAGGTCTGTAGTTTCCGAGATCCTCAATGTCACCTTTCTTATGTAGCAGGATCATTGTAGCGGTGTTCCAATCCTCAGGAATCTTTCCTTCATTAAGGCATCGAGTGAAAATTTGGGCGAGTACTGTTTCGATTTCTCCACTTGCTTCTTGTATGATGTCTACAGTAATTCCATCTTCTCCTGGAGCTTTTCCCCGCTTCATGTTCTTGATTTCATGTGCAACTTCTGCTGGAAGGACTGGAGGAACTCTGGTACTGGTATCTTTCATGATGTCTGCAGTGCATGTATCATCCCTTTCATATAATTTGGAGTAGAAATCTTTCAATCTTGTCAAAATTTCGCCTCTATTTCTTGTTACAGAACCATCTTCTTTTCTCAGTGCCATAATCTGTTTTCTTCCCTTACTGAGATGTCCCTTTGCTATCTTTAGGCTTTGATTGTTTTCAATTGCTTTCCTCACTAGTTCACAGTTGAATTTTCTTACGTCTTCAGTGATACTTTTTTGTACTGTCTTGCATAGCTCTATATATTCCTTTTTGGAAGTCACATCTTCTTTAGTTGTCCTCATCTCTCTTCTTTTTTGCATCAACATTTTCGTTTTTCCTGATAATTTATTTACATGCAACTTGTTCTTAGACCCAGCTAATTTTGTTGCTGTTTCCATAAGAGCTTTGGTTACTTTTCTGTTAACTTCAGAGATGTCCACTTCTTCCGATGTTAGGCCTTCTAAAGCAGAGAACCTGTTCTTCAGTTCCAACTTGAAGGTATTATGGTGTTTTTTAAGGTTGGTTATGTCAATAGATTTTGTTTGTCTTATGAGCTTGCCACGTTCAAGTTTAGTGTTGAGGTGCATCTTACATCTCACCAATCTATGGTCACTACCTGTGTTGAACTTGTTTAGCACACTGCAGTCTTCTATGACGAATTTTTTGTTACACATAATAAAATCAATTTCACTTGTCGTCCCATTTGGATGTCTTCATGTCCATTTCCTGTGTGGCTTTTTCTTGAAGAAGGAGTTCAAGATGAAAAACCCTTCTGCCTCTGCAAACTCAACGAGAGTATTTCCACGCTGGTTTCTGTTGCCGTGACCGAATTTACCTACTGAAGTTTCATTCTGTTGCCGTTGCCCTATTTTTGCATTGAAATCTCCCATAATTATTTTCAAGTGCTGCTTACCTTTATTATTTAGATGACAAATTTCCTCATAAAATTCTTCAATTTCTTCTTCAGGATGACTTGTGGTGGGTGCATAAGTTTGAATAATCTGAGCCTGGTATCTTTTCGAGAGTTGGATAACAAGCCGTGCAGCTCTGTCAGAGGAACTTTCAACTTCTACAACTTTATCCTTCAGTTTCTTGTTTATTATAAATCCAACACCACTAGTTCTGCCTGTATCTGTCCCACGATAGTAGAAGAGATGTCCATTTTTCAGTTCGATGAGATCTTCTCCTTTTCTCCTTACCTCACTTAGCCCCACGATGTCCCACTTGATCCTTTGTAGTTCTTCTTCCAATTCAAGAAGCCTTGAATCAGAAGATAGGGAGCGTCCATTGTACGTTGCCAAGGTCAGCATCAGATGGCAGCCTAGTCCGGTCCTCCGGGGATTCTTAGCACCCTCTGCCTTCATGTCGCACTGGCCGCTGCCTTGGTCAGGTACATTCCAGCTGCCGGAGACTGAGGGCCAAGATTTAAGTTGTGGAGTCATTTTGGAGGGGTTTGGCCATAACTCACCACGCTGGCCAAGCGGGTTGGTGAGTGTGGGATAGAATTTCCTCTAATCCCGATGGTATAGTTATACCGCTATTGGCGGTCGTCAGAGCCCCTTTAGTCGGAACAGGATGCACCACGAGAAGGCGGGGTTGACATTTGTCAAGGAGAGGCTGTGATGTTACGCATCACCTGACCTTACTTCCCATATATATATATATATATATATATCATTGTCAACCATTATCAATCCACTGCTGGACGAAGGTCTACCCAAGTTTCTTCCACAACGGTCTGTCTTGTGCCAGTCGCCTTCGTGTTACTCCCGCATACTTTCAGTTTCATCCACCCATCTCCCATGTGGTCTTCTTCTGGGTCTTTTCCTGTCCCTTGGATTTCCAGTCTAAAATTTCAGCTGTCCATCGATGGTCTGTCCTTCTGGCAATATGTCCAGCCCATTGCCATTTCAAGGATTTAACTCTGATCATGTCTTCCACTCTTGTCATTTTTCTGACCCACGAGTTTCCCTTCTTATCTCTCCTGGTAACACCAAGCATGCATCTCTCCATGCTCTTTGAGTTGTCTACAGTCTTTGTATGTCTCTTTTAGTTAAGGTCCACGTCTCTGCACCATACGTAAGCACTGGAAGGATGCATTGATCAAACACTTTTCTTTTAAGACATAATGGCATATTGCTCTTGAAAATTATACTGTTTCTCCCAAACGCTTTCCAGGCAAGTTTTATACGCCGATTAATTTCTTCATCAATGTGACCCGCACTTGATATCTGCTGTCCAAGATAAATGTAGGTATTGGTTATCTCCAGCTTTTCCCAATCAATCGATAAATCTTCATTTTTTGTAAAAGCATTGTACATCACTTTTGTCTTCTGAAAGTTCATTTTTAATCCCACTTCTTTACTCTTGTCAGCAAGTTCCTGGATCATACTCTGCATCACTGATGGGGTAGTTCCAAAAATGACTATGTCATCAGCAAAACGAAGGTGAGTTAGATAATCTCCATTAATCTTTGTCCCTTTGTTTTCCCAGTTCAGTGATTGAAAGACATTTTCCAATGTGACATTAAAGAGTGTGGGAGATATAGTGTCACCTTGTCTCACTCCTTTTCCAATTTTTATGGGTGCTGTATTCTCAAATAGCCGAATCTTTGCACTTGCATTTTCATAGATGTTATGAATAATAATAATGTATGCATCTTCAATACCGCAAGATTTCAAAGCCATTGCAACTGCTGATGGTTTCACCGAATCAAAGCCCTTTTCATAACGATAAAAGCCATGCATAATGGAAGTTCATATTCTCTCGCTCTTTCAATTAGTTCTCTCAGTACATGGATATGATCTATAGTGCTGTAGCCACTCCTGAAACCAGCTTGTTCTCATATATATATATATATATATATATATATATATATATATATATATATATATATATATATATATATATATGTATATATACTGTATATATACTTAAGAGCAAAACTGAAGACTAAGGAAAAACTTTAGAATTTAATACGAAGGTTGCAAAATAACCTGAAAATCAAAACGCGCAACGCAGCAGTTTTGAAAATTCAGAATTCACATTCTATAAAGAAGATACCTAAGCAAAAAAATACAAATATAATTTTGACTCACACCTAGTACAACATAGAAAAGGTTATGTATCTACCTGTGTGAGTAAAAGGAGAAAAGATAAAAAAATAAAATAAAACAACTGAATGTAGAAGGTGTCGAGAATACTGAGCCTTGGCTTTATCAAGGACCAGCAAAAACTCTGCATTTTCTCACTTCCACAAAGACCTAGTTGGAAATGGGTTTCTGCAAGGCCATAGATGCAAGTAACATTCCCACCTAAAATAGTTTAAAAAATATATATATGTCATGTCCTCCGTAGAGTTGCATGACCTAGCACTGGTTAACAATTTCGCTTGCATCCATTAACCTTCCTGGCCCGACCCATGCTCTTCATCTGTTACTATTAAACAGAGAGAAGAAGATTAAAGAGAACTCAAGCTGTGAGAGTGACATAATAATTAGAAATGATTTTCAGCCATAACGAAATTCCAAGTTCGTTTGAGAGAGAATTTAAACCTGAAAATCAATGCAAAATAAATCCAAATTTTTACATTGCAATTAAAAAAGGAAATATTAATTTTTAACGAACAGAATTTTGAAAGAAAACTTGAGTCTAAAACCCCCTACTCTACAACTTATGACAGCACGAAAACGAGATTAAGTTAAAGATAATAATTAACTAAAGAAAACTTTGTGAAAGTTATATACCTTAAACAGTTAGTTGCAATATGTACAAAGTATTTCAGCAGTGCTTTAAGTGCATAATTAATTAGTTATTAAGAACTTAACTACTTTGAAAAAACAGCGCATAGACAGCGCATAGAAAAGGAACAAGCTTAGCCATCTTCTGTTCCTAGGTACCCCAAAAGACGCTCAAAGTTACAAAGAAAAGAAAGAGTTAAAACCCGCAAAAGTGTTAACAGACTAACCAATGCCTAAAAGCTGAAAAGCTAAAAAACGACAGAGAAAGAGTACATGAAGTACAAACATTGAACTTATAAAACCTAGAACCCAAAAACCAGGAAGAGAGCTTACCTCTTGTGTGACAAAAACTTTTCTCCTCACAAGAGAAGAACATGGCTGACCTCTTCCGCCACTCCCTAGACGCTGGGGGCAGTGAGGGTGGGGCTGATGGCCTCCTCATACAGCAAGAAACCAACGCGCGGAGATTTTAACCAGAGAAAAAATATATATATATAAACTTAAGACTGTGGATATAATCACTACCTTTAAAGAGCTGTATGCAGAATTTAAACTTAACCAATTTGTTGATGTAGGAACTTGGAACTCTTATCTCAATTGCTGCATAAAAAATAACCATATCTTATATAATAATACTCTCTATAAGCAAGTGAACGGTATTCCCATGGGAACATCAACGTCCACGAATATCGCTAATCTATTCCTGTTCTTTAAGGAATATAAATTCATTAAAAATCACCCCACCTGCTCAGATAACTACCTTTACACTTTTAGATATATTGATGATCTGCTGTGTATCAATAATTCAGAAGTTATAGAGAGTGATTTTGATAATATCTATCCTAGCTCTCTTAACTTATGTAAAACCAACCACAGTAATCAGGAACTTGAGTTCCTAGACTTAAGCATTAAGCTCAACAGAGGTAACCCATCTATTAGCCTCTTTGATAAAAGAGTTAATTTTCCTTTCAAAGTAATTAAATATCTACATTGGAATAATAACATTTCAACCAAAGTAATTGAGAATGTACTAATTTCTCAGGTCCTAAGAATTTCAAGAATTTGCAGCAACAATTTGGACTTCAATTACCACATTAATATACTATTAGAAAGTTTTCTAGAGAACGAAATTCCTTCTTCTTTCATCAAAAGAACTTTAAGAAAAATTATTCTGAATAATAGAGTAAAGTTGGCAGATCTGCTTTAATTTTCTACACAGTTAATAATATGATTCTGACCAATCAAAGCCATAAGGAAGTTGGCTAGAGGATGCCTATTAACTACCTAAAGGAACCTTAGTGCTATGGATATGACGGTCCTATTAAAACAAAAAATTAAATAATATAAACAAAATCACAAAAAAAGCTTAAAAATCTGTTTATAAAAGAAAATAAAAACAAATAAAAAAGAAAACTAGTTATTCATCACTAGGATAGCTATACTAAAAATAGTAAAACCAACATTAAAATTAATAAGATTCTGATTAATCTATAGAAGCTCACTAAGGTGATTTAATACATGCAAAGATTATTAAATACACTGCTCGTGTATTTTATAATATTCCTCATGTATTCTGGAGAGTTAATTCTGCTCTTTCTGATCATACAGATCCAGTCTTAAGTTTATATATATATTTTTTTTCTCTGGTTAAAATCTCCGCGCGTTGGTTTCTTGCTGTATGAGGAGGCCATCAGCCCCACCCTCACTGCCCCCCAGCGTCTAGGGAGTGGCGGAAGAGGTCAGCCATGTTCTTCTCTTGTGAGGAGAAAAGTTTTTGTCACACAAGAGGTAAGCTCTCTTCCTGGTTTTTGGGTTCTAGGTTTTATAAGTTCAATGTTTGTACTTCATGTACTCTTTCTCTGTCGTTTTTTAGCTTTTCAGCTTTTAGGCATTGGTTAGTCTGTTAACACTTTTGCGGGTTTTAACTCTTTCTTTTCTTTGTAACTTTGAGCGTCTTTTGGGGTACCTAGGAACAGAAGATGGCTAAGCTTGTTCCTTTTCTATGCGCTGTCTATGCGCTGTTTTTTCAAAGTAGTTAAGTTCTTAATAACTAATTAATTATGCACTTAAAGCACTGCTGAAATACTTTGTACATATTGCAACTAACTGTTTAAGGTATATAACTTTCACAAAGTTTTCTTTAGTTAATTATTATCTTTAACTTATTCTCGTTTTCGTGCTGTCATAAGTTGTAGAGTAGATGGTTTTAGACTCAAGTTTTCTTTCAAAATTCTGTTCGTTAAAAATTAATATTTCCTTTTTTAATTGCAATGTAAAAATTTGGATCTTTTGCATTGATTTTCAGGTTTAAATTCTCTCTCAAACGAACTTGGAATTTCGTTATGGCTGAAAATCATTTCTAATTATTATGTCACTCTCACAGCTTGAGTTCTCTTTAATCTTCTTCTCTCTGTTTAATAGTAACAGATGAAGAGCATGGGTCAGGCCAGGAAGGTTAATGGATGCAAGCGAAATTGTTAACCAGTGCTAGGTCATGCAACTCTACGGAGGACATGACATATATATATTTTTTAAACTATTTTAGGTGGGAATGTTACTTGCATCTATGGCCTTGCAGAAACCCATTTCCAACTAGGTCTTTGTGGAAGTGAGAAAATGCAGAGTTTTTGCTGGTCCTTGATAAAGCCAAGGCTCAGTATTCTCGACACCTTCTACATTCAGTTGTTTTATTTTATTTTTTTATCTTTTCTCCTTTTACTCACACAGGTAGATACATAACCTTTTCTATGTTGTACTAGGTGTGAGTCAAAATTATATTTGTATTTTTTTGCTTAGGTATCTTCTTTATAGAATATACTGTATATATACACTGCTGGACAATTGCTAAAGACGGATCATAAACGGCTATATAGCGCATAAAAAAGTAAGTGTGTTAGATGCCAAGTGAAATAAAATAATGTCAGAATGCCAGGACATTACAAGAAAGACAATTTATTGTGCTCTGAAATCCAGAGGCTTTGGAACGTGTTCAAGGGACAAACAGGCCATTTTGTGCAGAATACGTAAACGTGAAAAAAATGCAATTACCGTCCGCAGGCGTTCCGGCGTAAGATGTCAATACGGGATATGGCCACCATGGAGGGCGATGCAAGATTCCACACGTCGTGTCATGCTTTGTACAACATTATCAAGCAGCTGTTGGGGTAATTTATCCCATTCCTCTGTCAGTGCACGGATGAGGGTGTCCTTGTTTATTGGAGGGCATTGGCGACCAGCAAGACTCCTCCCCAAAGCATCCCACACATTTTCAATGGGATTCAGATCTGGAGAACGTGCTGGCCATACGAGGCGCTGAATATCCTCGCTCTCAAGGCACTCCTGGACAGCGACTGTTCGATGACATGTTGCGTTGTCGTCCATGAAAATGAATCTATCACCGACAGCACCACGGAACATGCGAACATGAGGTAGCAGAACATCATTAATGTATCGTTGGCCAGTCATAGTCCCAGTTGGAAGCACATAGAGGGACGTACGGCCATTGATCATGATGCCAGCCCATACCATGACACTACATGTCGGATATCGGTCCCTTTCCTTTATGTTTGCTGGACAATATGCAGTACCACTATCACGCCAGATCAGTTGTCGTCGACAATGTATCTACTCTCATCTGAGAAGAGGACAGCAGACCATTCGTTATCAGACCAATTGCGATGTTGATGGCACCATTGCAAACGGGTGGTACGGTGACGTCTGAACAGTGAGATGCACACAACAGGATGGCGGGCGTATAGTCCTCCTTCATGCAAACGTCTGGCGACAGTTTTTCGGGAGATCCGCTTGCCAGTAGCAGCCATAAACTGATTTCCTACCTCACTAGCTGTGCTGCGCCGGTGTCTTTTTGTTGATAGCACTATGTACCAATCTTCTGCAGGTGTCGTAGTGCGAACACGACCTCCCCCGTGACGTTTGCTACACTCTCCATTTGTTTGAAATGATTTCCAAAGCCTTGAAACAACACTGTGGCTGACGTCGAACTCCCTGGCAACATCTGTTATTTTTCGCCCTTCTTCAATCTTGCCATTAATACGGCCACGCGTAAAATCATCTAGGTTATGTCGGGAAGACATACTGAAAGTTGCAAGTTCGTCAATTGATTCTTTCCCTTTCAACTTTGCGTTTGAACAACAACGGTCAATACGCGTCAAATCCTTTATATCTCTTATCAGCGCTATGACGTCACGAACAAGTTCGGCAATCCAAAATTTGCATGCGCGCAACACATCTTACTGTATCCCGTACTTATGGTAATTTCCACATTTCCCTGCCTTCCATTTTAAGGTTGCTATCGTTGCTATTGTCATCCGTCCTTAGCAATTGTCCGGCAGTGTATATATATATATATGTGTGTGTGTGTGTGTGTGTGTGTAGCTACTCGTTCGTCTAGGGGAATTTACAAAAATGCTGCGCTGCTGATACAGTCAGCCATCGTAGCCATAATATCTTTATTTGGAGAACACATACAAATAAAATGAGACGATAATGAAGAAATTAAATATCTAAACATTCTATAACAGACAACGGCCATCAACCACCTTCTGTTCCCAGCGAACTTCTGCTCTGTACTACACGCACGCTCGTTAGACAGTGCTCTGCACGTGCGTCGTCTCATGTATGACGTAGAATTGTTGTTACACGTAGTCAGTTCGTTTGAATAAGCAACCAAACACCGAAAGTAAATGCTAATCTAGAATACTCAGTTAATAATGAAGTGTTAATTATCAATAATTCATTATTTAGAAGAAGAATATAAATTCATTAATAAATTAACAATTTTACTGATAATTAAAATACTGATTTACAAAATTTTGATACAAAGCCTTATGTAATATGGAGGGCTATATATTTATTAAATGTGGTTAAAGTAAAATAGAGTACTTCTCTCTCACCATTTAATTTCTTTTAGTTATTTACAAAGGCGCAATTTTAAATTTAGTTATTTTGTGAAATACATAATAGTGCAAAATATTGAAAATGTAAAGTTTTGCTAGTACTTTAATAAAACTATACTTACATATCTTCTTAGCATCAGAGCCCATTTAAAAGAGGGCTGGGGGGGGGATTACAGACCCGGGTCTGGTATTTTCAAGAGGCCACAGAATTATGCAAGATGCTTATAGAATCGACAGTCATACATTTTTTTTAGCATATCGCACAGCAAACGCTAAAAGAAACTGCCTTGGGAAAAAAATTATATTTTTTTTCGCTTTTTTTTAGGAGGAGTCAGCAAAAGTATAGTCGCCCCCCAGTCCATCCTCAAACCTTTCGAAAGCATTACAAAAGTGTTTTTTTTTTTTTCTTGCATATGTGTAATTGGGGGAAATTTACATGCATTAAGAATTCGTTTGGATCATATTATTTTGCCCACACTATCCTTGTGATTTCAACAAGCTGAATGCAACCCTACGGGGAGGGGGATTAAAGCAGAACTGAACTGGTATCCATTTTTCAGCCATGCATATTTACATTTTCTTGCTGACACTGATTCGTCCATGAATCATGGGATACACACTTTAATACGGCGGGGAAATTTTTTATTGCTTACTCCCCATATTTTAGGAATTTCTTTCCTCCTGGGTATTTTTATTCATCCACCCATAGTGAAATCCTAGATGTTCCACAAATACTGAGGGCCCAAAATGCTGTCCAGCCCCGGGCCCCCCTGTCTCCTTACATGTGCTCTGCTTAGCATCATTGTATACAAAGTAGCTGTGCTTCACCGTCATTGCCTTCCAAATGTTGATCCTGTGTATTTACTTCTACTTTTCGATTAATGTTCAGCAATGTAAGTCCAGAAAGTTGAGAATTAGACATTGTGTTTCGAAGATACATTTTCTGGTGCCTGAGATTTGAAAATGTACTTTCCGGAATGGCTGTTGAGACAGGAAGCGCTGATAGAATTTTTGGTAATTTCTTGATATTGGGGTAAAAAATTAAAAAAGAACAGCAGCTTCACCACTTGATAAGGATTCTATCGTAGTGATTGGTCTTTCCTCTTGTTAATAAAGGCCTCTCCCCGGAGTGTGAGCGACAGCGAGTGAAACCTGCGGGTGTGTTGCTCACAAGTGGGAAAATGCACCAATGAAACGAATTCAAAGGGTTTCGAAAAAATCGGCCTCTTCGTTGGAAAAAAATGTGGTCAGAATCCGTTTTTTTTTTATCTGTTTTTCAGATTCATCTTGATACTTTTAATGAACAAGATTTAAAATTCGGCTTTAAAACAGAAAAAAAAAAATCATGTGATTCAGCATTCAAAAGAAAAATTTGTCTTGATATCCAATGGGGGGGGGGGGGGCTTGAGTCCCCTGAGGAGCCCCTCCCTTTTCTACGCCAATGTTCTCAAACTTTGGCAGAGTGGCTTTTCATTTTGATACTTTGCATGTTTCCCGGCAGCAATAAAGTAAATCCCAAGTAAAAAATTTCGATGTAACGAAAATGGTTAACGGAAGTTGTCAAAACCATTGTTAAAATCTGATTTTTGAACCCTGTCCCATGAAGTGAAGTAACAATAGTTAATTTCTTTGCTACTCAACAATATAGTTTACTGAACTATCGCCGCCCATTATTTCATCACGTTGTGTATAAACGTAACAATATACCATTGCAATTTTCCGTAAATTGCGAGAACTTGATGTTGAATGTGAAAAAAGCCATTACAAAAATGCAATTTTTTTTTTTTTGGTGCTAACTAAACGGTGCGCAATTTGGCTTCCTCTAGAGCCCCAATCAGAGATGGAAACGGGTCACGGGTCAACGGGTCGGGTAGAGATGTCCCTGACCGGATTTTGACACGGTTTTATTCCCGTTTTATTTTTGAAAGGCGAAAAATATATTCCAAAGAAAAATGCGCGTTCTGGAATTCTGTAGTCGATACTGGTGCCCACAGAGTGAATAATGATTTCCCATGCAAAAATATTGTCGTCTCTTTCTTAAAGCAACGAAGATTTCCACCGACCGACGTCAGACACACCATACCGTAAAAAGATACTTCCTTTGCGCTCTTTTACAGTGCGATTGTCCAGGACAAGGTACAGGCAAACGCCATTCGCCTACTTCTCAGCTGATTCACTCTCTCCGTGCGAAGTTCACTGTATGACTAAGAGTTACTTTTCACATCGCATCTTTTACATTGAGCATTCAGAGGCTTTCGATTGATGTGCTAACATCCCGTTCCCATGACATCTCATGTCGAAATTAACTCCTTATTTGTTTATATGGATGGGTTCAATATTAAGGAGGTTGAGAAAGGCGTCGAGGCCAATAAATACGTGCTTTTTGAAAACCACAAAGGAAAGAGTGAATGCTGGAAACTGTTTCACCTCATTAAGAAACCGGTGAATAATTCTGTGTTGTTTGGTCTTACTTGTTGTTCAAAATGTGGAATGTGTATAATTACAAAGAAAGATGTCGACGGTGTAATAAAAGATTATGGAACCAAAAATCTAACGGACCATATGAACTTATGCGCACCTCCATCAAAGCGTGGAAAGAGTGAACAATCTAAATACATTTAAAAAAAGACATTTGTGTAATCGTAAATTATGATTCCCATTTGTAATATACTCCATGGTCACGATCATAGTCAGCCATTACTTCTAAATTACAGAAAATAGTGGCGCTAAAATTTAGCAAGTAACCAAATTTTATTATTAAAAAAGGATTTCAGTTGTTAAATATCAAGAGTTATTGAGATGAATATATATATTACGTTTATATGTATATATATAAATTGAGTTTCGAATTTATAGCTCAAAGCAGATTTGTGTGGGTCAGTTACGGGTCCGGGTCCGAAATTTTCGACCCGTTTCCAACTCTGGCCCCGATAGGAGATTACTTGCTATTGACGAGAGCTTTAAAATGATGTATAACATGGTGGGGTGTAACCTGTAGACATCCCCTTCAGTGACGCACTTGTGATTTACCTTTCCTTTCCATATTGTGGTCCAATGGCGCTCTCACGGGAAGGGCAGATGGCCTTCTCCCTGGGCTGACAGAGCGGAAACTAATTACGCCGAAGTTTGAAACAAAAAATCACGATACACGATCTACATATACTTCTTAATCATGTACCGTATAATTATAACATACAATAATAATAAGGGAGTAGTTCTGTTAAATAAATTTACAAAAATCTTACCTGAAAAAGAATTTCATGTACTGCGTCTTCTAATATTGAACTTTCTTGTACTGCAACAATACTAGTCACTGGATAAGAATATATGTACAACCACCTTAATTCTTACGGTACCTGACTATTTTTTCCGGTAAATTTTTTTTGGGGGGGTGGGGGGTGAGGGGGGGGTCACTCTCACCTTAAGAAATCTGCGCCACGGCGCACGAGGCCTCTCCCCACCCCTTGGGAAAATTCTGTGCGCTACGTCTCCTCCCCCGCTACCCCCTCTGAGAAATTTCTGTGTGCGCTACTGTTGTGTCATATTTTAGCTTGCGCATGCGCAGATGGACTTTCGTAGCTACATCACATTTCATCGGTGTCAGGGTCGTTTCTTAAGTTCGTCTAAATCTAAATACCTTCTCTGAAAAAATAAACAGTCGAAATACTTTCTATTGCCGCCGCTATAGTTTAGTAAATATTTACTTTTTTGACTCACACATCTTCTTTCATTGATTTTACGACAATAACATTCATTAATCCAGCTACATAAATAGCGCTCAATGCCAAGAATTTTTTATTCTATGAACATTTATTCCTTATTGTTTGTTGCTATGGTTCAATTCCACTTAGCCGCCCCGGTGGCGCAGTGGTCTAAGGCGTTGGCCTCTGATCATTCGTCCGTAAGGGGTCTGGGTTCGAATCCCGGTCAGGCATGGATGTTGTGTTTGTCTAACGGCACTGGCTCTCTCCCTTCCCTGGAACCAGTGACCCTAAATTAGGGACGGGCGACTGCTTATAGCCCATTGAGTTGCTCACGGCGGTCGTTAAACCTCAAATAAAAAAAAAAAAAAAAAAAAAAATCCACTTAGAATGTACTAGACTGCGGCTCGGAGTGGTCCTGAGTGACGCTAATAAATGCAATGCGTTGTACGTAAACAAACACATGGTGTCCGAGAATTATTGGACACATTACAAAATTATGTACACACAAAACTATGAGCATTGTCTGTTTTTCTATGTCACGTATTACTAACACGGTTTCTATATTTTTTTTTTTTTTTTTTGCAGAATTGTTATTCCCAGAATTCGATAGATGGCGCTAGGTGTTCCCTGATGAGTAATGTATGAGAAATGCACAATCAGTAGTCTTGTCATCCGTACAGCTGAAGGCGATGTGTGTGTTATGGCTTGCGGAATTAAAGTCTGTCATTAAAGTTAACAGACGGTACCGTTTAGAGTATGGTTGTAATCCTCCGTCAACGAATTCAGTTAAGTAGTGGATGAAACAGTTTAAAGAAACTGGCAATGTGGAACATCGTGGAGAAGCCAATAGGCCTAGCGTCATCGGTGAGGCGATTGGCCAAGTTAATGAAAGTTTCCGACGAAGCCTCAGGATATCCGTTCGTAAAGCAAGCAGAGAACTGTGCATTCCGAAATCGACAGTTCACGATATCTTGCACAAGAAATTAAAGTTTCATGCTTATAAAATTCAAGTAGTGCAAAAGATGCATGTAAATGATCACACTCTGCGATACGATTTCGCTGTGGATATGCTGAATCGAGTGGAAAACGACGACAACTTTCTCAGTACTGTCATTTTTAGTGATGAATCCACATTTCATGTATCAGGTATTCTGAATCGACACAACTGTAGGATATGGGGCAGTGAACGCCTCATGCTGCTATTGAACTGGAACGTGATTCTCCGAAAGTTAATGTGTGGAGCGCCCTATCAAAATGAGGCAAAATATGCATGACTAGCCCTTTCTTCTTCTGTAAAAAAACCATAAATGGTAACATTTACTTGGATATGCTAGAAATGTTTGCTATACCCCAGATCAGAAGATATGACGTCGTTTTCCAACAAGACGGCGCGCCTTCGCATTGGTAAACGTGTGTACGTAAGTGCCTAAATGAGCATTTCCCCAACAGATGGATTGGGCGTGATCCCATTCCGTGACCCCCTCGCTCTCCAGATCTAACTCCATTGGATTATTTCATGTGGGGTTATGTGAAGGATCGTGTCTATCAGACGCCTTGTACTGATTTGCAGGAACTGAAGCAGCGTATCACAGCTGATATTAATTCTATAACTCATCAGATGCTTGCCAATACATGGCATGAAATCGAGTATTGGTTGGACGTACTACACTGGTGTGCAAAAATTAAGGACGAAGAGGAGAAATTAGCGTAACAGTGGAACGAGCAGGCAGAACGGACCGAAAGACCACTCAGGAGATAGACTAGGGTCCGGTACGGTAGGGCATGCGCATATATGCAGCAAGACGTGGGGGTGGAGTGTCGGAAGGGTATACAGCACACGGGCGGTGTACGCTCAGCGATTCGGTGAAAGCTATTGCACGGTGTACATAGGTTTGAACGACGTCAAGTTGCTGCCACCGTGTGATATGGCCAACAGGCAATCCAGTAGACGACATCTGGATGACTTTACCCCAGGTCGCGTCATTTGGAAGTTGGAAAAAGGTCGAAGTGGGACTAATGTGGCAGAGGAGTTCGGGATCTCTCACAGCATCGTTTCACGAGCTTGGAGATCATTTCAAACGATATGAACAGCTGCCCGAGAGTTTAGTAGTGGTCGTCCGCGAGCACCCACAGCGGCGAACGACCGGAATATTGTCCTACAGGCGAGAAGAAACAGACGGTAGACAGCGGGAGAAATCGCAAGGCACATGCAACAGACAACTGGACGTCCGTTATCGCGTTTTACCGTGGCCAGGAGGCTGCACAAAGGTGGTCTATTTGCACGACGACCAGTACGGTGTGTGCCATTAACGTCTGCTCATCGGAGACGGCGGTTTCTGTGGTGCCAGGAACACAAAAACTGGACACATCAGCAATGGGGTCGAGTTCTCTTTACGGATGAGAGCCGCTTTAGTCTGACGAGCGATTCTGGACGTATACACATCTGGAGAGAGCAGGGAACACGCAATCACACCTCCAACATCATCAAAAGGGACCGGTTTGGAGGTGGCGGAGTTCTTGTTTGGGGCGGTATCATACTTGGTAGCCGTACTGACCTCCGCATCTTCCAAGGAGGTTCAGTCACTGGTGTCCGCTATTGTACCGAGGTTCTCCTGCCTCACGTGCGTATCTTTAGAGGTGTTGTGGGTCCTGAGTTCCTCTTCATGGACGACAACGCTACACCTCATCGTACAGTGGCTGTCGCCGAGATGTTGGAGAGTGAAGATATTCAACGCATGGATGGTCCCCGGACCTAAATCCAATCGAACACGTGTGGGATCTTCTCGGGAGACGCTTGGCAGCACGTCACCAGCCGCCAGCAACGATTCTGCAGCTGCGATTGGCGCTACAAAAGGAATTGGGCCGCGATGCCTCAACAGCTCCTTGACAACCTCGTCCTCAGCATGGACAGACGTTGTAAATCCTGTAATGCAGTCAGGGGTGATCACATCCCCTACTAAAGACTGGATTTTTCTTGGCAGCAGCCTGTCACATGGACGTTTCTGTCTTCTGTCCAGTTGTGCTCGAAGCTACCTTTTCAATAAAGTGCCTTTGTATCCTTTGGATTCCTTGTTTGAACGGTTTTGCTCACTTGTCCCTTATTCTTACATCTTGAGGATCTTATGGTATGATTTGAGTCGATGTGGAGCACTTCTGCACGACGTTACATTCGAAAAACCCTCTCGTCCTTAATTTTTGCACGCTAGTGTACGAACAACCAAGGGATCTCACATCGAAATTTATTAACTTGTGTAGTTATATTGTAAGTTAGCACAGTCAGTTTCTTTCTATCTGTTTAATGTTTTGTTTTATATAATTTTGTAATGTGTCCAATAATTCTCGTACACCCTGTATATACTCTGGAATTGCTCGTTTTATTTGACAACCACAAAAATCCTCGCATGCGAAAGATGCATATCATAAATTATTTACAAAAATACAAGGTTACTCTCTAGACATTTTTCCCGTGCATCAGGCACGGATGTAAGGACACTAATTTGGCGAATTTTAGAAACATTGAACTGCAACAATGAATATATGTAAATTTTGAAGATGACAATCCGATTTTTGGCGTAAATGTGACAAGGATGGTAAGTCAGATAATATTTGAAAACTTGAAAATTTTCATCGTCCTGGAGCGGGACTCGAACCCGCGTCTCCCAGAAAACGCCTAGGTATGCTAACCACTACACCACCCAGAACGACCAAGTTTCAAGTTTTCTTTAATGAATATATGTATTGAAAATGTTAAAACAAGGCATTATCTTCAGTGAGGTAGAAAAAGAAAAATTAATTATTTTTATTCGGAGATGGAAGAAGAAATTAATAGACATATTATAAAACTTGCTGGACAGCGTTTGGAAGAAAGAACCAATGCAATTTAAAGTGTTTTTTAATCAATGTATCCTTCCAGTTCTTACTTGCAGACCATAACTAAAGAAGATATACAGACTCTGTATGTCTTCTTTAGTTATAGTCTTGAACAACTCAAGAGCCTTTGAACAATTCAAGGAAGCATGACGATATGTATGCTCGGTGTAACCAAGAAATATAGGAAGAGGAACGCATGGATCTGAAAAATGACAATATGTGGATGTCATCATGATCAAAGTAAGATCCTCATGAATCAAAGACATGGACTTTAACAAACAAAAAATGGCATGCAGCAGAGAGAGCGAACAACTCAAAAGATCATGGAGAGGCTCATGCTTGTTGTAGTCAGCAAAAATAGGAAAAGCACCTCATGAATCAGGAAAATGACAAGTGCTGATGACATCATGGTCAAAGTAAAGGACCTCAACGGGCAAGGAACTAGACATATTACTAGAAGAACTGACCGCTATTGGACAACTGAAATATACTGCCGGAAAGTGAAAAAAAGAACACCCAGAAGGAATGCCGGTAGGAACGTCGTATTGTAATATGATAATTGTTAAGGGCAGCAGAAACTGTGATCCAAGTTCGAATGTCATTGGATGAAATAATGACGTCACTGCGGCCGATAACATGTAAATGTACGCAACGCGTATATAAGGACTAGGGCGTGCTGAACGAAGTCCTTAAGCCACGGGTAGCCTAGTGGGCAACGTTCGTAACTGCCACGGAAAGGACCTCAGGTTCGATACCAGCAGGTACGAACGCTCGATCCACTAAATATCTACCGTGCGTCGGATGGGCACGTTAAGCCGTCGGATCCCGGGTACTAGCCCCCCGGTAATAAATAAGGGCGTCTTCCTCCCCCTTTCTACTTCGCTTCGGTGTCACTTTCTTATCGGGCCCTCTAGCCCAAAAATCTCCTAGCTTCCTATTTCTAAGGGTTGTTTAAGACCTGGGGTCAGTCACTCCCTTCCTAAAATCCTCTACATATGATCATGATCATGAACGAAGTCATTCGTCTGGTGTGTTGTTCAGTGCTCGTTGAAGAAGCTACTATGCCTGGAAACGCCGGCGCGTAACATTTGTTCAGTTATCGGATGCTGAATGTATATCAAGTACGTGAAGACAATGTAAACTGACGATGTCATCCCTCTGTCCCCGTTATTTTACAAGCAACGCATGGCAACTGAAAAATTGTTGTTCTGATATCGCTGGGAACGAATCCCAGATCTCTCGGTAACTGGTCGAGTGCGTTCGAATTTCTGCTACGGTGCCAACAATTTCTCAGCGCCATGCGAGGTTTACCAGTCAGCATCTGACTACACAAATCCGTATAGATGGGCTCAGCAACTGAGATGTCGCCACCTAGCGGTTAAATGCCACCAGGTGGCGACATCTCAGTTGCTGAGCCCATCTATACGGATTTGTGCAGTGCTGACTGGTAAACCACGCATGGCGCTGAGAAATTGTTGGCACAGTAGCGTAAATTTGAACGCACTCGACTAACTATTGAAAGATCTGGGGTTCGTTCCCAGTGGTATCAGAACAACAATTTTACAGACGCTGTGCTTTTTTACGGTTTCCAACCGTTGGTAGAAGAAGCGTTTATGCTCCAGCTTTTTCCGCTTGTCCGTCCGTCTGTCCGTCTGCCAGCACGATAACTCACGTAAAAATCGTTCGATTTCGATTAAATTTTAGTATGTGGTAGGGGACCACCTGGGGACGAACCTTATTGGAAATGGTACAAATGGGATTAAAGGTCACGACATAGGAGCGGGATCCATTCCATTGCCCTTTTGCCTCATAACTTGCGTAAATGTGGTTTGATTTCAATGAAATTGTAGTATGTGTAGGGGACCGCCTGGGGACGAATCCTATTGAAAATGAGTGAAGTGGGGTCAAAGGTCATTACATAGGAGCGAGATGCATTCCATTGCCCTTATGCGTCATAACGTGCGTAAAAATGGTTCGATTTCGATAAAATTTTACGGTTTCCAACCGTAGGTTGAAGAAGCGTTTATGCTCCAGCTTTTTCCGCCTGTCCATCCGTCTGTCCGTCTGCCAACACGATAACTCACGTAAAAATGGTTTAGTGACATTTTCTAAAACATAACCATAATTATATTAATCCTGTGCCCTGACCTTTAATGTGTGAGGGGAACACCTGGAAAAGAGCCCTATTGAAAATGGAACATATGGGTTCAAAGGTCAGGACATAGGATCTGGATCCATTCCATCGCCCTTTTCCCATACTATTAAGGTGGACGTCAAGTAATTTTGTTTCCTATATTTCCAATAGAAAAATGTTTGTACACATTTCCTTCACAATTAGTGTATTCCCAAGGATGGAAATTTGAACATCGATTAAAATAACTTAATATTATAAAGTGGAATACTTGACATTTTCTAAAACATAACCATAATTATATTAAACAAGTTAGTAAAATCATGCAATGCATTGATTATGATACGCTTTCCAACATACCAGAAATCATTACTCAAGTTATGAGGAAAGTGGCTGTGGAATAAATCTCGGTCCTGTGCCCTGACCTTTGATCCCATTTCGATTATATTCAACAGAACTGGTTCAGTATACCTCCGAAATAACATGATAAAGTTTTGTCACAATGGCAGCATTTTTACGTAAGTTATGATGCATAAGGGTTATGGAATAGATCCCGCTCCTGTGTCCTAACCTTTGACCCTATTTCGCAAATTTTCAATAGGATTCGTCCCCAGGCAGGCCCCGACAACATACTAACATGTTCTCCAAATCGAAGAATTTTTACGTAAGTTATGACGCAAAATGGCGGTGGAAGTGATTCCGCTCTTAGGTCCTTACCTCTGACCCCATTTCGCCCATTTTCAATAGGGTTTGTTCCCAGGTGGTAACTTACCACATACTAAAATTTAATCGAAATCAAACTTACTTTTTTTACGTTAGTTATGACGCATAAGAGCAGTAAAATGGATCCTGCTCCTATGTCCTGACCTTTGACCCCATTTCGTTCACTTTCAATAGGGTTCCTTCCCAGGTGTTCCCCTTCCACATATTAAAATGTCATCGAAATCGAACGATTGTTACGCGAGTTATACCGCGGACGGACATACGCACACAACGCATGACGTAATGAGGCAGATGGGAATCGCGACCATCTGCTCGAAAGAGTGTGACGTCATAAAACTTTAATAGGATCCTCACACAACGCGTGCCGTAATGAGACAGATCGCGTGACCGCGCGCCAACATCTCAATCGCGAGCTTGTGACGTCATAAGATTTCTAACCATATGTAACATTAATAAGACGACGCCATGATACTAAAAACGTGGTAATTCGAGGTGGTTATTTAACACACTAAGCGAATTTTCCTAAAATCGAGATCAAGCTAAATCGATTTCTAGTACCAGAAAACGGCAGGTTAACGATTTTCATCATAATCCTTAGAGCCGTTTTCAAAATAAAATTTACATGCATACAAGAATTGCTCCTTTAATAGTATGGGATAAGGGCGATGGAATAGATCCCGTTCCTATGTGCTGACCTTTGACCCCATTTCGTCCATTTTCAATAGGGTTCGTCTCCAGGTGGTCCCCTACCACATACCAAAATTTCATCGAAATCGAACCATTTTTACGTACGTTATGACGCATAAAGGCAATGGAATGCATCCCATATGTCCTGACCTTTGACCCCACTTTGCCCATTTTCAATAGGGTTCATTCCCTTCAATATACTAAAATTTCATCGA
The DNA here is from genome assembly GCA_039090855.1 of Macrothele yani. Taxonomy (NCBI): domain Eukaryota; kingdom Metazoa; phylum Arthropoda; class Arachnida; order Araneae; family Macrothelidae; genus Macrothele; species Macrothele yani. The sequence goes on from CM076990.1 coordinate 49,708,169, forward strand.
CATCGCACCATATTTACGCAAGTTGTGATGCAATAGAGCAATGGAATGGATCCCGCTCCTATGCCGTGATCTTTCACCCCATTTTGTCCATTTTCGATAGGATTCGTTCCCAGTGGTCCCCTACCATACACTCAAATTTCATCGAAATCGAACCATTTTTACGCGAGTTATGCCCGCAGACGGACAGACGGATGAAAAAACCTGGAGCATATACGCTTCTTCAACCTACGGTTGGAAAGCGTAAAAACAATAACGTTTCCTTTGGTGGTGTTGAAACCAGAAAAAGATGCCGCGACCTGTACTTTGATGACGTCAGTACACAAATAAATGTTGGATTGCCTAATTATGGTTATGTTTTAGAAAATATTTGGTATTCCAAGTTATAAAATGAAGCTATTTTAATCGATGTTCAAATTTTCATCCTTAGGTACGCATTAATTGTAGAGAAAATGTGTACAGAAGTTTTCCCATTAGAAGTATAGGAAGCAAACATACTGGACGACCACCTTAAAGTAGCAATTCTTGTATGTATGTAAATTTTATTTTGAAAACGGCTGTTTGTTGAAAGTCGTTAACCTACCGTTTTTTGATACTAGAAATCGATTTAGCTTGATCTCGACTTAAGGAAAATTCGTTTAGTGGTTTAAATAACCAGCCCGAATTACCACGTTTTTAGTGTGATGGCGTTGTCCCAATAATGTCACCCATGCTTAGAAATCTTGTGACGTCACTAGCTCGCGATTGAGATGTTGGCGCGCGGTCACGCCATCTGTCTCATTACGTCACGCGTTGTGTGTGAATCCTGTTAAAGTTTTATAACGTCACACTCTTTCGAGCAGATGGTCGCGATTCCCATCTGCCTCATTACGTCACGCGTTGTGTGCGTATGCCCATCCGCACGATAACTCGCGTAACATTCGTTCGATTTCGATGAAATTTTATTATGTGCTAGGGGACCACCTGGGAAGGAACCCAATTGAAAGTGAACGAAATGGGGTCAAAGATCAGGACATAGGAGCGGGATCCATTTTACTGCTCTTATGCGTCATAACTAACATAAAAAAGGTTCGATTTCGATGAAATTTTAGTATGTGGTAGGGGACCAACTGGGGACAAACCCTATTGAAAATGGGCGAAATGCGGTCAAGGGTCAGGACATAGGAGCGGAATCACTTCCATCACCATTTTGCGTCATAACTTGCGTAAAAATGCTTCGATTTGGATGAAATGTCAGTGTGTTGTAGGGGCCTGCCTTGGGACGAATCCCATTGAAAATGGGAGAAATTGGTTCCAAGGTTAGGACACAGGAGCGGAATCTATTCCATAACCCTTATGCATCATAACTTACGTAAAAATGCTGCCATTGCGACAAAACTTTATCATGTTGTTTCGGAGGTATACTGAACCGGTTCTGTTGAATATCATCGAAATGGGATCAAAGGTCAGGGCACAGGACCGAGATTTATTCCACAGCCATTATTCGCATAACTTGAGTAATGATTTCTGGTATGTTGGAAAGCGTATTATAATCAATGCATTGCATGATTTTACTAATTTGTTTATAAAATAACGTGCTTAGAGCGATGACATCTTCCATTCAGTTATCGGAGTTCAAGCGAGGTCGTATAGTGGGTCTGCGGGAAGGAGGTCGGTCCTTCCGTTAAATTGCAGACCGAGTGGATCGAGAGGTATCGGCAGTGGTAAGCCAGTAGCGTCGGTAATCAGAGGAGCATTCGCACTCTCTCAGACGTGGTTCCGGGCAACACAGAGTTACGGGCACATGAGAGGATCAATGTATCAGGACGGCGGCGTTGGCACAGCAGACGACTACGACGTCACAAATTCGATCCTCTGTCATACCATGGGTGCCTACCAGAATGGTACGTTTTTTTTAAGCAGGACTACGGGCATGCGTGCTGCTGACACGGTCACCACTGACCCCTGGTCATCGTCGACCACGTTTGTCGTGGTGTCAAAAACGAGTTCATTGGAGAGAAGAATGGCGGTCAGTGGTCTTCATTGATGAAAACTGATTCTGCTTGGGAGCATCTGATGATGGTGTACGCGTCCGAAGGCGACAAGGTGACCGGCTTCTGTCATCGTGCATCCCCCAACGACACACAGGACCCACGACGCCGGGCATAATGGTGTGGGGAGCGATTAGCTATCACTCTCGTACGATTCTGGTGTTTGTACGGTGTACACTGAATAACAATTCGTACGTCAGCGACACCGTGCAGCTCGTCGTCCGGCCATTTTTGAGTGCGATCCCCGATGCGATATTCCAGCAGGATAATGCCCGCCCACACTCCACCAGGGCAACTCAACATGCTCTTCAGGCTGTGCATCAACTCCTTTGGCCAGCACGCTCTCTGGACTCCAGTCGAGCATGTCTGGTACTGAATCGGACCAAAAATTCCGCGGACCCCGGCAGGCAGCGACCATCTCTGAATTACGCGTCCAAGTTGAAAACGCATGTGTACGACCGATTGCATGCCAGATTGGAAGCTTGTATTGCTGCTGGACGAGGTGCTACGCCTTATTAAAATGTGCCTTCTGTATACTGTAATGCGTTTTAAAAGGTAAAATAAACATTGAATCACTTCACACTGATCATTTTCCTTTCCTAAGAAGTTGTTGCTAACACATAACTCTTATAGATGCAGCTGCAATTTTTAATGGATTTCTTTGCACTTTCAAACCATTAATTGAAAAAGCGTATATGCTCCAGCTTTGTGTGTGTGTCTGTCTGTCTGTCTGTCCGCACGATAACTCACGTATAAATGGTTCGATTTCGACGAAATTTTAGTATGTGGTAGGGGATAACCTGGGAAGGAACCATATTGAAAATGGACGAAATGGGACCAAAGGTCAGAACATAGGAGCGGGATCCATTCCATCGCCCTTGTGCGTCATTACTTACATAAAAATGCTTCGATTGCGATAAAACTTCATCCCGTTGTTCCGGAGATGTACTAAACCGGTTGTGTTTAACATCATTGAAATAGGGATAAAGGTCAGGGCAGAGGAGCGAGATTTATTCCACGGTCATTGTCTTTATAACTTGACTAAAATTGTTTCGATTGCGATAAAACTTCATCATGTTGTTCCGAAGGTACACTGAACCCTTCTGTTTAATATCATCGAAATGGGGTCAAAGGTCAGGGCACAGAAGTGAGATTTGTTCCACAGCCATTATCTTCATAACTTGATTGAACATTCTTCTATTGCTACAAAACTTTAGCATGTTGTTCCGCAGGTACTCTGAATCAATTCTGTTTCATATTATCGAAATGGGGTGAAATGCCAGGGCTCAGGAGCGAGATTTATTCCACAGCCATTATCTTCATAACTTGACTAAAAATGCTTCTACTGCTACAAAACTTTAGCATATTGTTCCGGAGGTATACTAAACCGGATCTGTTGAATATCATCGAAATGGGATCAAAGGTCAGGGCACAGTAGCGAGATTTATTCTACAGCCATTATCCTCATAACCTGAATAATGATTTCTGGTATGTTGTAAAGCGTATCATAATCAATGCATTGCATGATTTTACTAACTTGTTTCATTTTCCGGCAGGATATACACTATCTACCAACAGGTAATTGGACACCTGTGATAGCAAAGGAAAACGAAGTTTATTCACCTTCAATAGTTGGTGGAGCCTCCACGAGCGGCGAGTACAGCTGCGACCCTCCGGGGCATACTCTCAATCAGGCGTTGTAGGACGGCTAGCGGTATTTTCTTCCACTCGGCTTGGAGAAGGCAGGTCAGTTCCTTCACCGATTTCGGAGCAGGTCAGTTCCTTCACCGATTTCTTAAGGGGTCAGGGCACCCTTAAGTCGACGCTCCTACTCGTCCCAGAGGTGCTCGATAGGGTTAAGGTCCGGGCTCTGCCCAGGCCAGTTCATTCGATTAACCCCATTGTCACCATACCAAGCCATGGTGGATCCTGAAAGTAACATGGGTCCACCCCGTAAAATTGCCGCAATGTAGGAAGCGCATGGTCATCCAAAATGGTGCAGTAGGTCTCGGCGTTGAGTCTACCAAGAATTCCGACCAAGGGTCCCGTGCCATTCCAAGAGAAACACCCCCATAGCATATTTCCACCGCCGCCGAACTTCACAGTTGGCACAATACATTCCGGCAGGAGGCGTTCTCCATGCAGACGCCAAACCCAGACCCTGCCATCCGAACGGTAGAGAGTGAACCTTGATTCGTCGCTCCAGAAAACCTGTTTCCACTGTTCAGCGGTCCACTGTCGACGTTCTTTGCACCACGTTAGCCGAGCAGCGCTATTAGACTTGGTGATCAAAGGCTAGTGGGCGGCAGCACGTCCATGTTAACCGAGCAGATGGTCTTCCTTACGGATGGTATTCATCGAAAAAACACTCCTGGATGCCTGTTGAAACTCCTCGTGGATGTGGCCCATCGATTTGGTGCAGTTCTTCCGGATTACTCTGGCCAGCACCCATCGGTCTCCAACTCCCAGTTTTGTGGGTCTGCCGGGTCGGGGCACATTCCGACAGTCACCTCTCATCTTCCACTTGCCAATCCCCTAGGCCACTGTCGTTTTTGGGTACTTCAACTTGCTGGATAAGTCACGTATGGATCGGCCATTTCTGTGATACCCGACGATCACACCTTTCTCGAAATCAGATAGCTCCGAACTGCGTGGCATCTTGCATGCGACTGGTTGCGTTGTTGTTTCCCACACGATATTTAACGGCGGCGGCCGTAACGTGTATCAGGACTGCAGATATCGTCGATTGCAGGGGTGTCCAATTACTTGTTGGTAGATAGTGTATATTCCAGGGGGTAAGCAAAGACTCAAAAAACCACATTAAAGATGAGTTGATGAAATTTGAAAGCATGCCGAAATGAGATGAAAGAGAACTGCTCAGTTAAGAGAGTCATGAAAAAGTCTTGATGAGACATTTATCCAGCATAGAATTATTCATGATGATGATGATGGCGAATCTAAGAAATTTGTGAAACGTACTTTTTCTCTCGCACCACGGTGCAAACCGACGAATAACGACTAGCTGACCATCAGTTTAAGAAACACTTTCTTTGGTAATGTAGTGTTAATGCATGTTTGCATTTTCCACGATATCGCCGTTTTGCGGGGTGGCAGCGGGAAGAGGGGTTAACACCTCCTCTCCCGCCATCTTCAAGTTATGAAACTACCCGTCCATCTCAAATTTAAAGCCATTGGTTCCAAAAAGGAAACAAAGCCAGATCTGTTATTAAACACACAACCCACGAGATTCGAGACGCGATCCCTGGCCGAATTTGGGCAATTAGCCATGACCCTGAGCCTCTGACCACTAAGACACCGTGGCGCCTCTTAGAAAAGTTCCCTTCGGGTCGGTTAGAGGTGAGCGTACTTTATAATTTATGCACACTGAGTGGCCACTTTATTAGCTACACCCTCATAATATATCTGCGAGAAGTCAGAGCAAAATTTCAAGCAATTATATTATGATGTAAAGGAATACGATGAAGATCAGTAAGTCAATATATTTAAAGCAAGGAAATTTTGTATAAATTATTTGTTAATTTGAAGGTATGTGGGAGTTATACTCTTGTGAATCAATTTTTCCATGATGGTACCTTGATTTTAAATAAAATTTCAGAAACATACCATCCACCCACTCTTTAACACGTATTTAATTCATACAGATAATCACTTCACTTTTACCGCATTACTCCAAAATTTATAAAGAAAAAAGAAGAGCTGATTTAGTATATTAAATTTCTATCATGTTGAAATATGGGGAAGAAGTGATGACAAATTTCAGTTACATTTTTGTATCCATTATCCCTTAAGCATTATTTTTAGATGTAACCGTTATTCTAGAAATGATATTTGTGAATGTTCTTTTTCATAGCTACGATATAAAAGTGCATGTCATAATGAAGCAAAGAAGACAATAAGTCATTCGGTTATTCCAATTTTCTTACTAGGTGGCGCCAGTGTATATTTAGATTTGGCACAGTATATGCTTCAAGAAAAAAAATCGTCCGTACCACCTCTTTCTTTCTTTTTTTGTCGGATAGTAAATATTAATGAATGCTTAGCTTTAAACACTGAAATTTATTATCTATAGCTGTTGACAGTTTTTTCGCTGTAAGGCATAAAAGGTTATTTTTACTTATGGTAATTTTTTTTCCCCAAGAAAAGACCTGGAAAAATTATTTTCATTATCGTGAGAGATTCTCCATATATTTTTGCTTTTCCTTTACGCAGGGTAAAATTATTGCATATTTATACTTATCAGTGTACTTCTGCTTCAACTCAAGAAGAAAAACTCTTCTTTGTTTTTTGGCGGTAGCTGCACCTAATATTTTCCTCGGCTTTCCCAGATGGCAGGAAAAATTTTTTCCACGTTTTCTAAATATGGAGTTGCCTTTCCCGATAGTTTAAAATTGGCAAGATGCGATCCTTGTACTCGTACTTGTATTCTGGAATCTTGTAGAATATTGTTCTTGGTCCAGGCATTACTGAAGCTTCGATGCACGGGCGTATTTAAAAGGGGGTGAGGGAATAGGGCCTTGCCCCCGAAAGTGGTTTTTTTTTTTTTTTTTTGTTAAAATGCTTTCGTTTAATAAAATGCATCAACTTACATTAGAAAATACTGCTATAATGCTTTAATCTATTTTTCATTAACTTTTGTCCTGGTGTAGTTCAAACACTACTATTTTTCTGCCCCCCCCCCCCCGGAAAAAACTATATACCCTCTGCTTTAGTGGCACATCTCTTTGAAAAGTGACTACCGCTACAAAATACCCTCGTTGTTCTGCAACTTTCTGCAACATTCCGATTTTGGAGCACTCTGAGATTTAAATACCAAATTTGAGGGGGATTTTTTTGCTGTTTCTCTTTCCGGCGACATGATAATTACGACACAAACTTCGGTCACAGTTCTTCTTGAAAAAATGATGATCTTTGCGATATACTTTTATTGGGGGAGGGGAGGGGGAGTTCTAGGATATTCTTCCTGATTCCGGATTATTCTGAAGCTTATGGAATTGAGTGAGTATTTTTTATTTTTTTCCAAATACCTGCCGTTCCTATTAAGGGTGCATTTTACCTTGAAAAATTATACGTTTCTACACGGTACTTATGCTGTTTTGGAACCTTCTAGAACCTGGAAAATTCTGAAACTTACCTGATTGAGTTTTTTATTCATTTCATTTAATTCAAAGGAATGCGCATTTCCCTCAAGATTTCTGTCTCTTTACGATATATTATATTCAATTTTTAACCGTACGGATTATGCAGTGTTTTTACAAGTACAAATTGTACAATGGAACCTCTAACGGAACGCTTGATGTTCCAACACACTGAACTTCTATGATTAGGAATAAACATTACAAAATTTCCTTCTATATCGAGTTCTTTCCTCTAGTGACTGTTTACACCTTGCGCTGCAATACTATTAAATTGCTCACACACCCACAGGCCACTGAATTAGAAACCTTTATGCAGATGTGCGTAAATGTCACTTACGCAGTGTATGTGCAAAATACTTTGTCACGTGCGTCACCACGTCATCTAGGTAACTTTTACGACTACTGCTCGTGAATAGTATTAATCACAATGGGAAAAACAAAGGACCTTTGGAGTTCGGTAAAGGGCTTATTTTTAGTGCACGTCTGGATTTTGAAAACAGAAAAGTTGACTGGTTTCTCAAAAGGGGAGACGTCCCTCGTCTGTAATCAGGGACGGATTGTCCCACGGGAACACGGGGATATTTCTTGGTGGACCACTTGAGAAATGGCCCCCTATTTCTCGTATCCTCTTTGTCTGGAAAGAACGAATAATTATTTTGGTGCTTATGGATAAGAATCGTTGATTTATTTGAGGCTTATCCTATTTTATCTGTCTAAAACGTTATTGTCTTTAAAAAAATTGGCCTTTCCTTCTATCTATATACACAATCAAGTCTCATTATTATTTTGACCACCTCCAACTTTTGAAGTCAACAGCGTGTAGCCAATGAAAGAAGGCACGTGAGCTGGCTTAGAGGGTATATAAGGTGTGCTGTAGGCAGTCTGAAAACGTATCACTCGTTGCTGTCATGGATAAAAAGAGTGATTTATCAGATTTGCAAAAAGGGAAGATTATCAGCTTTCCGGACAAGGTTGGCAGTATTTCTGAAACAGCGCAGTTTGTGAATTGTTCGCGTGCAGCTGTGGTTAAAGTGTATCGCGATTGGAGAAATGGCACCATTGCAAATTAGCGACGTGGAAACTGCGGAGCACCACGTGCCATTAATGTGAGAAGTGAACGTCGGCTTAGAAGGTGCATGAAGGCCAATCGACACGTTACAGTGGAGCAACTTACTGGCCGAATGAGCTAGGAGGCTACCGGAAGTGTGTCTAAAACGACAGTTCAGCGAACTCTGCTGAACAGGTGCAGCTCCACAGTTCGGCAAACCCTGATCAGATCAGATCATATGTAGAGGATTTTAGGAAGGGAGTGTTTGACCCCAGGTCTTAAACAACCCTTAGAAATAGGAAGCTAGGAGATTTGGGCTAGAGTGCCTGATAGGAAAGTGACACGGAAGAGAGGTGGAAAGGGGGAGGAAGACGATCTTATTTATTACCGGGGGGGGGGGCAGTACCCGGTGTCCGACGGTTTAACGTGCCCATCCGACGCACGGAGGATATTTAGTGGTTCCAGCGTTCGTACCTGCCCGAGATCGAACCTGAGGTTCCTTCATGGCAGTTACGAACGCTGACCACCAGGCCATCCGCGACCAAGCTTTATAACCGCGGAGAGGGCACGCATTTTACATTATTCACTAAAAGGGGCTTGTATAGTGGACAGTCAAGCTCATAGCTGTAGGTCAACAGATTCAACCGGTTGACCTACAGCTATGTCAACCGGTCTGATCGACTGGAGAACAGGGCGTGAGCTATGCACGCGACAGAGAGATAAGGAAGATTTTTGAATGGTCCCTGAAATGATCTCCGCGTAGAAACAGCTTTTGACGGTATTTTTGACGAATTTGTACAATTGAAAGCACCAAAAGTCAAGTTAATTTAATATTTAGATAGTTACTTAATGCTCTCCCTAGAGCCTTTTACCTGGGCAGCCCACCCAGTAAATTTTCTCTAAATTAATTTCCTTTAATGAACGTTTACACAACACAAATAATAAGCAAGGGTGTAAAACTTATTCCCACATACACCATAAATATTGATGAAAACTGGCTAAAATATGTGTTGAAGATGATTGTTATAGTAAGAACTCATTATTTTTATTATTTATGTACAATTTCCTAATGTTGTTTATCATGTTATCTTACATTAATGCCTTTCGCACTGCTAAAGATGTTTAATACATATAAAGATCTTAAGCAAAACAACATTCTTTTTTTTCTCTTTTGGGTAAGGGGTCATTAAAAGTATCACCCAGCTAAAATTTCCTGCCACCAGGCTGTAAAAATAATCAAGGAAAATACTAGTTATTTGTTCTTGTAATGTAAACTGAAAGTAGTAATAAAGTATTTTCTTTACCAAAAACACGATACCTTTATTTTTTATAAGAAAAAAATGATTATAATTTTTTATATAAGTATTATTTTTCATGGCTGAACTTTTGTTATTGCAGAGGATGTTCACACATTTTTCGAATGATTTCCCAGCAATACAGTTCATGTTAAGAAAAATAAAAGTAAAATAAAAATAAATATTTATTATAAATAAGGAAAAATAAAATTACTTCTTTATTAAAGGCTCTACCTGATAGTCCTTTCTCTAGACTATGAACCTACATTCAAATTTCCAAGAAAATAGGGCATATCTTAAAATTAGTGGTATTTTATTTCACTCCTCTTCCGCTGCTTTTCGTAGTCCAATCGTTGTTTTAGGTTTGCGTTTAGAAAGCGCTCTTTTTAGCAGTCCAAAAGCATAATAGCCCATTGATCACACATCAGGGGACTTTGAAGGAATATGAGCAAAAGCTACAGATCTAGTACAGTCTTTTTAGCAGTCCTAAGGCACAATAGTCCATTGGTGACACATCAGGGGACTTCGAAGGAACATGAGCAAAAGCTATAGACCTAGTACAGTCTTTTTAGCAGTCCGAAGGCACAATAGTCCATTGGTGACACATCAGAGGGACTTTGAAGGAATATAAGCAAAAGGTATAGATTTGATACCAGTCTTTTTAGTAATCTAAAGGCACAATAGTCCATTGGTGATACATCAGAGGACTTTGAAGGGATATGAGCAAAAGGTATGGACCTAGTATAGTCTTTTTAGCAGTCCGAAGGCACAATAGTCCATTGGTGACACATCAGAGGACTTTGAAGGAATGTAAGGAAAAGGTTTAAACTTGATTTAATACTAGTCTCTTTCTTTCATTTTTTGAAGAAACAGTGAGGCAGATTTGGATGTACGACTTATCCTGATGGAGTTCTACTCTTTGAAGGCTCTGTGGATAAAGGAATGTTATTTCCTCTTTAGATATAGGAGTTAAAACGTTATTTTGATATTATGTAGAATTGATTTTAACATTCTTTTCAACTTTTCTTAACTTTTATTTCCCATTGTACGAGAAACCAGCAATAATCATGAATCCTTCACTGAAACTTTCTTTGGATTCTCGGAACATATTTGTAAGCCTTTTTCTGCTCTTTTGTAAATCGACCTTTTGTTGCTACAGTCGTTCAGCTGGATTCGTGCTTCATCAACGATCACAATAAATTTCCATCTGTCTCAGGCTAAAAGATTTTTATAAAGGAGTCTACACCGTGTTCGGCGCTCAGCCACCTGCCTAGGCAAATGGCGATGGACATTATGTTGTTGTTGTTGTTTTTCAGATTCAAATCCTTGTTTATTACCATGTTTGCACTTGATACAGAGATTTTTAGCGACTTAGGGATTGCTCTTTGGGTCGATGGATTTTCTTTTAAGACCAAAGACCTTACTTTTGAAATAGTCGCAAAAGTACGTACCTTCTTTGGATATTCGTTTGGTGTTCTTTTTCCTGTTGAAAGCAAATGCATGGCGATTTTTCTCTCTAGGTTTAATCATATTGCCTATTTTGCATTTAGAAATGCTAATTCCACGATTGACTTTCACAGCGTGTTTTAATTACAAAATATGAATATTTCTCTTAGTAACGAGCAAACCGTAACCTTCTATCCACAGCTTGTTTACCTGCGCCACTTTCTTAATACACGATGTTTAATTCCATCAGATGTTTTTATCGTGTTCATCTGACATATTGTTGCCGGTTTCAATTCTTTGAACTTCATTTATTTTCTCTAATTTCTTATCAAAAACGTTCTAAAATTGTGTGAACATCCTCTACATTTTACGAAAATTGAGTTTTAAATTAACGTTGTTGTTGTTTTTTCATTAAGGCGCGTTTTTAATGTATGACCTTAAGCGTGCAAAATTCTAGTTAAAGCTCTGGCTATATGTACAGTATGTATCTATGTATTTAAAACACAAGGCCGTTTCTTTCTACAATCCCCCTATGCTACCTACTGGAGCGATTTTAACGTGTGTGTTTTTTTTAATGAAAGCTACCGATCCACAGATTTCTCATCGCTAATTTTTATTGTCATAAGTATTTTTTTTACGTCGCCACGGACAATCTGCTGTTCGTGACTGTGGCGTTTGTTTTCGTTTCAGTACTTGCAGCGCAATTTGCCTTTCTCCGGTAGTCGGACTTGGAACTAAGCCCCACCCCGCTATCAACTACGTAGTTGTAATCGAAGTTCAAAATCAAACGGAACAGCGCCGCCTTGGACTTTGCTTTCTATGTGAATGCTTTTAAGGTTACTCTTGTGAAGAGTTGTTTTGGTTTGTCATGGAACGACATGTTATCCCTATTCAGATCAGATCAGATCATATGTAGAGGAATTTAGGAAGGAAGTGTCTGACCCCAGGTCTTAAACAACCCTTAGAAATAGAAAGCTAGGAGATTTGGGCTAGAGTGCCCGATAGGAAAGTGACACGGAAGTGAGGTAGAAGGGGGAGAAAGACGCCCTTATTTGTTACCGGTGGGCCAGTACTCGGGGCCCGACGACTTAACGTTCCATTCGACGCACGGCGGATATTTAGTGGTTCGAGCGTTCGTACCTGCTGGGATCGAGCCTGAGGTCTTCTGCGTGGCAGTCATGAACGTTGACCACTAGGCTACCCGCTGCCGGTTATCCCTATTCTCGGTGACGGCAACTGTTTATTTCGTGCTGTTTCTCAGTGTTTATAAAATGATGAGGAACGTCATCGTGAAATTCGTATACGAGTCGTTGAAAAAATTAAAAATTAATGGGAATATTACGAAAATTTTGTTGTTGTAGACCCATGTGAGAAGAAAAAATTCAGTCACAGTTTTTTTAACCGTGCATGACACGGGTTACGGACTAGTATTGTTTTAACTTACCACGAGTAACTGAAGTTATGTCAGTTTATTCTCTATCCCATGACAACTACGTATTACATCTATGATTTCTTCTACACTGAGAGGTACATCTGAATGCACTGGACAGAGTTAAACTTTTCAATTCGTTGTTGTCCAGTTTGGTTTCTTAAAACAATATATAACCCTCTCCATCATCGAAACAAATCGTTTATTTGCCGACGAAACTAGGAGCTGACCCAGAACTTTTAATAATCGCCAAATACTTGGGTATATTCCTGTTCACAGACGACAAGAACTGTAGTAACTTTCCGAGTATTATTTTTTCTGTTGTTTCCGTTTCTATTTCTCATACTGCACAACATCTTTGGACTTTACTGTTGTGTGAATCACAGATTTTCAAAATAAGGTTCTAAGTGATTCAGTAAAAGTAAATTAACTACTTCGCAGTGTTCTCGCACGAGGTTAGAGAGAGAGAGAGAGAGAGAGAGAGAGAGAGAGAGAGAGAGAGAGAGAGAGAGAGAGAGAGAGAGAGAGAGAGAGAGAGAGAGAGAGAAAGTGAGACAAACAGACAGACAGATAGACAGAAAGAAGACATCATACACAAGAAATGTAATGACCAGAGAAAACATCTTGGGCGTGTAATATAATGTCCAATACAACGGCCGTTCCATAAAACTCAGAGTAAAATCACCCAAAATGAAGAAATATAGGTACAGCAAAATACAGAGCCGAGTCACATTATTGTGACCACCTTCTACTTTTGACAACAACGGCGCGTAGCCAATGAAAAAAAAAAGTGTCGTGTGCTGGCTTGGAGGGTATATAAAATGTGTTGTAGGCATTCTGAAAATATATCACTCGTTGCTGTCATGGGTAAAAGGAGTGATTTATCAGATTTTTCAAAAAGGGATGATTATCGGTTTTCGGGCCAATCGTGGCAACATTTCTTAAACAGCGCAGTTTGTGAACAGTTCGCGTGCTGCTGTGGTTAAAGCGTATCGTGATTGCAGAAATGGCATCATTGCGAATAAACAAAGTGGAAATTGTGGAGCACCGCGTGCCATTGATGTGAGAGATGAACGTCGGCATCGAAGGTGCGTGAGGGCCAATCGATACGCTACAGTGGAGCAACTCACTGGCAGAATGAACCAGGGGGCTACTGGACGTGTGTCTAAAACGACAGTTCAGCGAACCCTGCTGCGTATGGTCTCCGATGCAGATGGATAGCCACTGCATCTATGCTAACGAAGGTGCATCGGCAGAAAAGGCTTACATTTGCACCGCAATACCGGAATTGGACCTCCGCTGATTGGTAAAGGATTGCCTTCTCCGATGAGTCACGTTTTCTACTTCATCGAACGGGTAGACGCTGGCGTATAAGACGAGAAACATCGGAGAACAAATACTCTTCAACCATTGCTGAAAGAACATAACCTCGCGGTATGAGGAATGTTTTTGTGGCATTCCCTGAGTCCACTCATACCTGTGGAAGGCAATATAGACCAAATTTGTTACGAATCCATCCTTGCATACCACATACACTCATACGTGCTGATTGTCTTCCCTGGGGGCCGATGGGATCTTCCAGCACGACGATGCGACGTGTCACACAGCTAGAAACGTCCGAGAGTGGTTGGAAGAGCACGATGAAGACTTCAAAGTACTTCCCTGGCCCCCTAATTCCCCAGACTTAAACCCAACTGAGCATCTGTGGGACTACCTGGATCGTGTTGTTCGCTCTATGAGTCCTCCAAAACGCACCCTCCAGCAGCTGTCAGATGCAGTGCAGACAGCATGGCTCCTCATACCTGTGACACCTTACTGAGTCACTCCCAGCCCGTCTAGCTGCTATCCACGCTGCACACGGCGGTTACTCTTGATATTAACTGATGGTCACATTAATGCGACTCGACCGTGTACGTGTTATTCTTTTTCAAAGTATCTTCCCTCGGATGAAATGCAACGGTCCCATCGTTCAGTCCACTTTTCAAAGCATGTGGCGAAAGCATTTTGTCAAAACTGCTGCACAGATTGAATAACGTCAGCATCCGTGTTGAATGTTGCGCCACGGAACTTCTCCTTCATTGTTGGAAACAACCAGAAAACGCAAGGGGTGGGGTCAGGACTGCAGGCAGGCTGTGGTATGATTTTAATACTGCATTTGGTAAGAAACTGTTGAATACAAGCAGTCACATGTGGGCGAACGTTATCATGGTGTAGGTCCACTTGCTCAATAGTCCCCGTAGCTTAATCGATATGTGTCGTCGCAGACGCTTCAAGACTGAAATGTAATACTGAACATTGACAGTAATTTGTGGAGGAACCGCATGCCGGTAGACTAAACCTTTATGATCGAAGAAAATTATCATCATCACCTTCCCAGCTGATTTGGTTTGGCGGACTTTTTTCGGAGGAGGAGAGCCTGTGTGTTTCCAAACACTAATTGCGCCCTTCGTGAGGGAATCCAAATGGTGGACCCATGTTTCATCGGCAGTTATTACTGTGTTTAGAAAGTTTGGATTCTTTGCAGTCATTTGTTTCCACTTACGACACACCTGAACTCTGGGTAACAATTGTTCTCTCGTCAGGTGATAAGGTACCCATCTGGAACACACACGATGAGCAGTAATTTGTAGCTTAAAATGCGGAATGCCGACGTTTTTGAAATATTAGTTGACGCCGCTACGTCTTCACACGTCATTCGTCGATCGTCTAGCAGGATTGCGCAAACAGTGTTAACAATACGCTCCGTAACAACACTTTCAGGTCGACCAGTCCTAGGAGCGAGTTCTGCCGACAAACGCCCTTTTTTGTAATCATGGTGCCATCTAAAAATCGTTGACTCACCCAAATATTTATCTTTGTAAGCTTTTCTCATTAAATCAATTGTTCCTGGAGCCATTTTACCCAGACGATAGCAAAATGTTATCACATAACGCATTTCACTTCTTAATGCTGAATCACTCAGCTCCATAGTTGTATGGCGAAATACAGTCGTACCATAAACAGCTGCGCAATAACAAAACCAAAATCGTCTGCCACGGCTAATTACTGTAGCCACAGATACTTCCTTAATTCAGTTAGTCGTCTGCGTGGTTATTCTTCCCCATCGCACTGTTGCCAAAAATTACTCTCAGTTGTTATGGAACGGTCTTTGTATATTCCAATTCAGTTGTAATAACAACAGTTAACCTCATTAATATAATAAAACTCAGGGGGATGCACAAACTGTATATAATCATGTCTCAAAAAGTGCCACATTTTTCGTCATATAATCCGCGGATTATCTGTTACAAAGCTCAAAAATTTAGATTCCGTGGACTATACGCCACTTTAAAAAATAAGGCCTTTACGGCACTTCGACTTTTTAAGTCCTCGTGGTAATTATCCAGAGTGGTCGTAATTTGAAAACTTATAAAATGGCAATAACAGGAAAACGTAACGCAATACGAAGACGGTGGTCAGCAAAAAGTTCGAAAGAAGTTTTTTTTTTTTCACTTACGAGCATATTGACGGAAAATACGATACAACAAAAGCGATGTTATTTGCTTTCTTATGCTGATGGTAAGTGCAGTAAGTGTAACTATGGAACTGCATTTTGCGGATTCTAATGGCGGAAGTGTCAGTTCTGAGGAACTGTGGAAATGCTGAAAAAAAAAATCACAATTTTTGCTCTTTATTCACTTGAAAGTAACAGTAATGCATTTATTTAAAAATGACGGATTTTTCTAATAGGAAGATTGCTTATCCCCCTCCCTTTTTTTTGGGGGGGATTCTGGGTTATGACGCATACTCTAATTTAACTTCCATTTTTAGTTGTGTTTCTCTATCAAAATTTTGAGTTCATTCTCTTTAAGCGTTTTCAACCTTTAACGTTATATTTTCTCACTCATTAAACGGTTTGTTGGCAACAGTCTTGAGGTTAGAGTGAGTGACGAGAGCGTGTCGACGAATAAGAACGAGAGATATAACGTTGGAGCAAGCAGCGAAAAGTGGGGTGGTGCGGCAATGTTGTGCACAGTTTAATATTCCGTTATGTTGTATTTTCACGACTTTCTACATGCGAAGAAGTTGTGGTTTTCACAACGAAGCAGAGCTACTTGTTGTTGTGCGGCTAATGATTGTCGTAGATGCATTATTGATTTTGAAGAAGTATTTGGACAATAATTAATTGGATTATAAAGTACAGTGATTTTCGTAATTTTTTTCTAGGTTCAACGGCCACCGTAAGCAACTCAATGGGATACAAGCAGTCGCCCGTCCCTAATTTAGGGCCTCTGGTTCCAGGAAAGAGAGAGAGAGCCAGCACCGTAAGACAAACAGAACATCCATGCCTCACGGGACTCGAACCCGGACCGATCTCAGACGAATGATCAGAAGCCATTGCTGCCATTGCTTAGAACACTGCGCCACCGGGACTGCATTCGTAAGTTGAAACAGATACTTTTCTGACCGTTAGGTCGTCTAATTTAGTTCAGTGTATATATACACCGATGAGTCATTTCATTATGACCACCCCCAACCCAGAGAAATGAGCACGTCTGGAGACCGAACGGTGGCGCAGGTGAAGTTCACATAGCAGAATACATACAACCCGAGGAGCGGCTTTCGGTTAGTAGAGTGTTCGGAGTCAGAATGGGAAAAGCTGCCGATTTATCGGTGTTAGATAAAAGAGAAATTGTGATGACACGAAGCCTCGGAACTACGATCTCGGAAACGGCGCGGCGGCTTGTGGGTTGTTCACGTGCCGCTGGAGTGAGTACGTATCAAAAGTGGTGCACGACACACGGCTTTCGTCCGCAGCTCACTGATGCCAGAGGGAAGCGGAGGCTGTCACACATTGTTCACAACGACTGCACGGCCACAGTGCGACAAATCACCCGCAGCCACAACAGTGGTGATCAGAGCAATGTGTCACAGCACAAAGTTCATCGCGGCCTTCCGAGCATGGGCCTGTGTAGCCAATGATCAAGCCGGGTCACCATGCTCACTGGACGTCATCTCCAACAACGCATAAAATGAGCCCACGATCATTTCATCCTCTGTCCAATCTCTATGATACGCATGAAAATGAGCCCCGAGGACCATTTCCATGCGTATCATCGAGACTGGACCGTGGATGATTGGCAGAAAGTGGCTTGGTCTGACGAATCAAGATTCCTGGTGCATCACGTAGACTGCGGAGCGCGGATACGCCGATTACCAATGGAGGCTATGGCATCTGGATGCACTGTTGGGCGGAAACAAGCCGGAGGCGGTGGTGTTATGCTGTGGGCGATGTTTTCTTGGGACACCTTAGGCCCCATTATCCCAATAGCACAATCCCTGACAACTGTCAGGTATCTGAACATCGTTGCGGACCAAGTTCACCCATTCATGGCAACTGTGTTACCTGCTGGTGATGGCCATTACCAACAGGAAAATGCGTCATGCCATACTACCAGAATCGTCAAGGAGTGGTTCGAGGAACATGCTGGTGGCTTTCTGTTAATGCCCTTTCCTTCAAATTCACCTGACATGAAACCAATCGAGCATTTGTGGTAGTACTTGGAAAAGGGGGTTCGCGCTAAATCACCACCACCCCGAAATGCTCGAGAACTAGAGGACCTGCTGTTGACATTATGATACTAGATACCCCAGGATACCAATCGCCAACTCATTGAATCGATGCCTCGCCGAGTGGCCGCTGTTTTGCTGGCTAAAGGGGGTCCTACAGCTTGTTAGGTATAGGTGGTCATAATGTAATGGCTTATCGTTGTATACGTTTTCCCCGTCGATCGGTGACGTCACTGCGACGTTCTGTGGAACGCGTCCACTGGTGAGGACGGGGGGGAGGGTTATAACGATATGGTCTATGAGTGCGTGTATATAAATATCTCTAAAAGATAAGGAAATCTGGTGAGTTCAAAGCAATATTCTTTCTTAAAAATATGCATATATAGTATTTCATTGTATTTCGCGCTGAATGTATGAAACATATATAGCAAAAGAAAAAAAGAACCTTCCATTATAGGTAGGTCCATGCTGAGATCTGGAGAGAAAAATTTTGGAAGCGAACAAAGTAGTAGCTTCTTTTGTCTTTATTAGAACGAATTCCATTACGAAGCATGTTGAAAATACTTTCCCCGATGGTAAAATGCGATGGTGGTGGCTTTGAAGTGCTTTCTGGTAATGCGAGCTTTTGAGCAGAAGCTTCCTACTTAGCGTCGGTTGTTTCTTGTCCGATTCTAAGCCGGGGATATGGGTTTCTCGTTTCTTAAAGTGATTTGGATTTCCAAATGGCTTTCCAGAAAGAGAATGCTCCGGTATCACATGAGACCACTTCCGTTCAAGCATTTTTCCATTAAAACGTTTCTTTTTTTTTTTTTTTTTTTTTGTCATGTTTCACTCTTCCTAAAATGCTTTTAACGCATGCTTCATGATTCACCTGATGCCAAACCCTAAATGTTTTTCGTTTGCGCAAACATCCCTTGAGATCGGACCTCAAGACTCAAATAAAATATTTCGAGCCTTGTGATTTTTAATTTGAAGACGAATTGTTTTCGGGGTTACGTCTTTTACGCAAATCCTTATGTAAAAAGAAAAAACAAAAAAAAAAAAAACGGTGGGTTTTATTTCCTAAATAAAGTTTGCCAGTTTCAAATTGCCTAGAATCCACCCAAATAAAGAACATGAACAACAGAGTGCAGAATATCATCCATATCCTCGATACTTGACTTTTATCTGAATAGACATATTAATTTTTCCTGTAATAAAAACATTTTGAGCGAATGATAAGATTTTCAGCTAGGGGTAACAACAGAGTTCCAAGTTCAGAATCAACCTGGTAACAGTATCTTAAATAAGTGTTTTCAGATACACTGAAAAAATATTGAGGTTTCATGACCGATGTTTGAAACTGGTAAAGAATATTTTCTACGTAAAATAAATAAATTTGTTTTTGGTGCATTTTTGTAAGAAGAGAGGAAATATCATATTTCTATTTCACGAATTGGCTGTTCGGTTGATGATTCGTTGTCGAAAATCGAATTCTTTTTCCATGATGTTACAGGAACCGATACATAAAAAAAAATTGAAGTTTCCACCGATGCATCGAGCGTTTTAACAAATATTATTAGTACCTGGTTGTTGAATTGGTGAGTGATCATCGTTATATTGAACAGAGATTTTTCCGTGCGATGTGCCTATTGACTGCTGCAGATACAAAAGTGAGAATAACTCGGTTTATTAGCAAAACATCGAGGTTCACGCCGGTACTTCGAAGAAACGATGTTTCCACCGATGCATCGAGCATTTTAACAAATATTATAAGTTCCTCATTGTTGAATTGGTGAGCGGTCATCCAACAGAGATTTTTCCAGGCGATGTGCCTATTCACTGCTGCAGATGGAAAAGTACGAATTCTTCGGCGTATTAGCAAAAACATAGAAACATCGAGGTTTTTCACCGATACATCGAAAATTTCCACCTATACTATCGATGCATCTATGTTTGCGGAATGAGTAACCACCGATGTTCAACATCGAGGTTTCTCACCGATGTGCCCACCCTTACTTTCAACCTATTTCTTTCCCCTCGGATGAACAAACGATGCCATCAGGTGACCGACACAGGTCGAATTTCGTTGCTTGAAAAGTTTTCCCAAGGTAAAAGAAAAGAAAGTGCGGCAATACTCACCGTTGCGAAACGACTCTTTGTTTTCCAAATCACCAGCAAAGCACTTAACTTGACGTTTCATACTTAGCAATAAAGAAAAGGAATGAATTATGCTACGTAACAAACATATTATTTGATAATACTGAATTATTAGTGTGCCGGTTTTCGTTTACCAAAGTTTTTTATGTTGACACGTCATCTTATTAGTAGTAGTTTGCCATTCCACATTTTGCTTGTATGACAGCGGCAACACGTCGAGTCATACTATCAACCAATTTCCTGTAGGTCTCGACAGGAATGGCTCGCCATTAGACCTGCAAAACTGCTGAAAGAGTGGGGAACAAAGACGGTCGTTCCGTTTGGTATCCGTCGCTCCAGTTCATCCCAGAGGTGTTCTATGGTATTAAGATCAGGACGCTGAGAAAGCCAATCTAAAAATCGCACCTCATTTTCAAGAAACCAGTCCTGCACGGCCGTGTGCAGTGTGGCAGGGAGCTCGATCGTGTGAGAAAAGACAACGGTCATTTCCATAATACTGTCACATTGTTGGTAGGGCAGAATTATCCAGAACGCCGAGGTAAACTTTAGAGTTCATGATTTGAAGAAAAATAACCAACGGGTCAAGTCCCATCCATGAAAAACAACTCTGTACCATGACGGAGCCTCCGCCGAATTTAACAGTTGGAAGAACACATTCAGACGAAAATCGTTCGCCGGGCTTTCGCCAAATCCAAACACTCCCACCAGACTGGAAGAGTGAGAAGCGTGACTCATCGCTCCAAAGAACATCTTTCCAGTCGTTCACAGTCCAGGAACGACAAGAGACACACCACTCCAAAAGTGCTTCACATTCACGGTAGTGATGTGTGGCTTGTGTGCCACTGCTTTACCATAATTACACACACTGTGCAACTCTCTGCGGATAGTTATGGTACTAACTGAGCCATTGCAAGCATTTCCTAGTTCAAGAGCGATAGGAACGGCAGAGGAAGAACTGGCGTTTTTAACATTTACCTTCTGTCACGTTTCTTGAGTTTGTGCGACCTTCCTAAACGTTTCTTTCTTTCTTTTTTTTTCTATGGTTGCACCGTCCTTCTTCCATTTCCACATCACTTAAAGTCGGTTGTATTATGTTTAGCTGCAATGCTCCGTATGGAAATGTTACTTAAATGACATCACATGACCAGCCCCCGCTGGAACTCAAAGTTCACGTCCAAGCGGCATATACGCTTCAAAGTTACTGATAACACTCAGAAAAGATCATATGTAGAGGTTTCAGGAAGCGAGTGTCTAACCCCAGGTCTTAAACAACCCTTAGAAATAGGAAGCTAGGGGATTTGGGCTAGAGTGCCTGATAGAAAACTGACACGGAAGCAAGGTAGAAAGGGGAAGGAAGACGTCCTTATTTATTACCGGGGAGGGGTGGGGCAGTACCCGGGGTCCGACGGCTTAACGTGCTCATCCGACGCACGACGGATATTTAGTGGTTCGAGCGTTCGCACCTGATTGGGATGTAACCTAAGATTCCTCCACGGCAGTCACGAACGTTGACCACTAGGCCACCCGCGGTCCTGCTGATAACACGACAGAACATCTCAGCTTTATATGCGCGAGCCGCGGATGGCTTAGTGGTTAGCGATTCAGACTATCGATGCAAGGTCCTCAGGTTCGAACCTGGACTGATCTTTCAGAGATGGTGTGATTTACTAACAAGCGCTGAATATCCGCCGTGCATCGGACGAGCACGTTAAGTGACTGCCCCCAGGCTGGACCCACTGGTTAAATGGGTATCCTTTCCTATGCACCCCCCCTGATATTCTCTCACCCCTCTGTGTGCAACATCGTACTTGTACGGTGGCGCCATCTACTGTACTCTAATCTCACTACAAACTGTTCTGTCAAAGTCGCTAGACTTGCTCTCATTCCTTCCGTTTCTGTGTCCTGCCCAAAAGGCGATCTCGCTGTAGGTGGCTGGGACCTACACTCTACTCACTGTGGACGGAAGTCCTACAAGAAAATGACAAATACTCAGCTTTATATGCGCACCTCCCCACTCACAGCGCACCTTCTTGCGCAACCGTTCTCTGCACTTATACAAATATTTGGAAGTGACCCAATGCTTTTGATAATAATATAGTGTAGATGGCATTAGAAACGCATTGGTAAGGTAACCAGGAGTTGACAAAGTATTCAACATGCACTAACTACTGAGCGAGTTGACAATCGCATCTAAGTCTGTGATAAACTCCTCGGAAATCCATGCGGCCACAGTTTCATCAAACGAATTCTTACCACCGATGACAAATAAATCTACTTGAATAAACCGAAACGCCAAAAGCATCCACTTCACCCCAGGTCTAACTTATTGTCCACCAGAGAGGACGATTCAAAAAAAGGAAGTATTGTGTGTTCGGTGGAATCTTAAGGCGTAGTGCACCTTGAGCCTTTGGCATGGCATCAATGTCGAACTCCACTTAAATCAATGTGCACTCTGTGGTGCTTCAGCTCTGTTCAAAACTGCATACAGCTGGTCCTCTTCCAGCAGAACAACGCCAAACTGCATATAACTTTTTGGGCTAAAGTAGAACTTCGAGATACGGCTCTTCAACAGTTTCTCATTCATCATACAGTCTATGCCTAGATTCTTCCGATAACGACTACTTTCAATCCATGACTCGTGCTCTTCGAGGAAGGCATTCAAGAAAGTCGAAAAGTGATGTTTAAAGTTTTCGCCCTAAAGGGTTAAACACGTTATCGAAAAGA
This sequence comes from Macrothele yani, assembly GCA_039090855.1. Lineage (NCBI taxonomy): Eukaryota > Metazoa > Arthropoda > Arachnida > Araneae > Macrothelidae > Macrothele > Macrothele yani. Next base: position 49,730,983 of record CM076990.1, read on the forward strand.
AATCGGCCAAATTTCCGACAATAATTGCCAACTTACCTTTTGTGAGATTTAATGACCGACGCGAGCAACTCGTAGAGTTATGATCAGTCTGCCGTTCCTTATATGAGGCCACTGGTTACAGGGGAGAGACAGATCCATAAACCGTAAGACAAAGACTCAACCCTGAACTTGAAACTGGTACTATCTGGGACGAATGGTCAGAAGCCACCGCCTCAAACTAAAAGGCCATCGGGGTGGCCTACCAACTTTTGAAGATGATGGTTTAAATTTGCTGCACTAAGCTTCGTTTTTTAAATTGTTATAATCGTTTCTTAAACACACTGTAAAACACAGAGACTTACGAATCACCCTGTTAAAAGAAATGATGTTCTTAAGACGAATAGTGTCGTTTAAGTACGGATGTGTTAGGAGGACATCCCTTTCTTCTTTAGTGAGGAATTTGGGAACAATGGTAATGTCTTACCATAAAAGCAAAAACCGTGTAGAATACTTTTACTCTCTCTCTCTCTCCTCGTCGGCTGTGAAAAGGATGTCTCCGTTCCTGCAAAATTCATCAGAAAATTCCTTTTCCTCTTTCATTTCTCTCGTCATCTGGAACTAAACGTACGCCGAGATTTTTCTTGCATTCCCAGTTTTTGCCTAGCACATAATTTTTCCGTTACGGGATATACTCGTAAATATGCATTTCTATTCTCGCGATTATCGATCGAGTAGAGGAATGTTTGAGCAGGCTATCCCGATTGTTCCACCATAATATCTTCCCACTGGGGGGAGGGGGCCGCTGAAGTATAGCATATTTTTTTAAAATGACATTTTCCTTCTTGAGAATGCAATTCCTTCGATGCCTTCCAGATTTTATTACATGTTCTCTGTGGTGATGAGATACAGTAAAACGGTCTGCATTTGTGATTTTTTCTGTTAATAGTCACCGCATGATCATTGCACTTGAGACATTGATTTTATTGTTATGTTATTATTATGTTACATGGTAGGTTTAAAAAGTTCCCAGAAATTCCTTTTTATACAGAAAACTATAACGTTATCGTGGTTTATATGGCATTTTCTTCGGAATAGTTTGCTGGGGAAGCTGCACATGTAACGTACCAGGAGATGTGACGTACCTGCCAGCAGGACGCACACGACATAAAGGCAGATAGTAGTCAGAACAAACGTCCGCGTAGCTCAATTGGTGGAGTGACTTATTCCGGAATGAGGGGATCCGGGTTCGAATCCTGGCGTGGACAGAAATGACGGAGAAATTTACTTCGTTATAATTGCTTATTTTCTTTCTTTTTTTTTTTTTTTTTTTTTTTTTTGAAGTGCTGGAGAAAGGATTCTTTTATTTTTCCTATCTCGCGGTGTGGAAATAACATCACACCAATGCGAGATTTTGAACGGTCGGGTCATCCGGATAGTTCGGGCGCCAATTATAACGAAGTAAATTTCTCCGTCATTTCTGTCCACGCCAGGATTCGAACCCGGATCCCCTCATTCCGGAATAAGTCACTCTACCAATTGAGCTACGCGGACGTTTGTTCTGACTACTATCTGCCTTTATGTCGTGTGCGTCCTGCTGGCAGGTACGTCACATCTCCTGGTACGTTGCACACACTTTTAACCAATGCCCGTAAAGTTGTTTAAAACATTCCTGGAATCCATCTTTGAAACCTCTGTCAACTTTCGTCGCGTTTCCGATGATGCCCTCAGCACAGATTAATCATGGTCCCTTTAGCGCAAATTTCAACCGCGGAAACAAGTAAAAATCGGGTGGTGCCAAGTCAGGAGAATATGGAGAACTGTCCAGTGACGGCGTATTGGACTTTGCGAGGTACTGTTTGACTTTTAAGAATCGATGTGTAAGCACATTGTCATAAAGAATAAATCAACTGTTGTTCATTTTCTCGGACGTTTCCTTCGGATTTCATCCCTGATTAGACGTAGCATATTGGCGCACATTTCTTTATTCACACTCACTACATAACAAGAATTGAAAAACTAGACAAGATGCCACAAGGCAAACATTGGGCTCGTAGCAACGTTTGGGTATTCCAGTTGTTTTCCTCAAAACATTTTCAAGACAGTTAACAAGTCTCATGAAATAAATACGGGATTACACCATGTAATACAAATTTTGAAGATGACAATCCGATTTTTGGTGTAAATGTGACAAGGACGTTGAGTTACACTGCTGGCCACCCAAAACGCAACACCAAGAAGGAAGCATCCGATTGGCCTGAAATTCGCAGCATGCGTCGCCCGCGAGAGGACATGCAAACGATTAGCATTGCAGGGCATATGCAAATCATGTGCGCCCGGCACGCCACCAAGAAGTACTATAAGAAGGGTGCACAGAACGCGGGGTGTAAGTAGTGGAAGTGTGTTGTGCTGCCGGACCTGTGCGTGGGAAGCTTCCTGATGCCTAACCAACAATCGAATTGTCATCTTCAAAATTTGTATAACAACAGTCTTTTGGGTTTTATTCAAGAATTGTCCATATCATTTGCGCTACGGAACTTGGAAATGACAGCGAAGTAAATAATAAAAGTTCATGGAATTATGAAAATGTACAAAGATTATAAAGAGGTGGAAAAGATTATAGCTGAATGGTGAAGAACTCAAAATAGTAGCCTTTTATAAACAAAGACATCGCTCCTTCCACGTTTTTAGCAACACATAGCAACCGAAAAATTGTTATTCGGTCACAGCTGGGGATACCAATTGTTATTTCGGTCACCTCTGGGGAAGGAATTGTTATTCCTGCGCCAGCGGTGACCGAAAAACATTTTTCGGTTGCTGTGCGTTGCTAAAACCGTGGAGAGAGCGATGCCTTTGTTTATTCACTGACACCACGTATTTGGAGGGTTTTCACTTGTACTAGCCTTTACCAAATAAGCAGTATACTGATAGCTAGCAACGATGTAGTGGCCTAGACAGCGGGGCATATTAACACATGCTACCTAGGTGGCCAAGTAGTGAGAGAAGCGGGCTTCTAGCTAATCGTCCCAATCGGTTCTGGGTTCTAATTCCGGATGAGGTGTAGGTGGCGTATTTTCTCAACGATCAGTTTCTGTATTTTCCCTCGAAACGGTGTCCATGAATTACAGAAGATAAGACCTGCTAAGACCTTAGATGCTCATGGGGCCCATAAAACCCCGAAATTGAAAAAAAAAACAGGATAGATAACACCGAAATCTCGGGTGTAATGAGCACGTGAATCCTCGACGCAAAAAAAAAAAAATTTAACATGGGTTCTGGAAAAGTAAGAAATCAATGAAAAACAAAATTGTTCCCATTGATCTTTCTAGTGAACGGAACCAGTTTTAAAAGTCATTTTTTCAAGCGGATTCCTAGCGTCAGAAAAACTTTTGCAAGTTAAATAGCAGTACCAGCCCAGTAGCGGTAGAAATGTGCGTTACGAAAAACACAAATTGCATAGAAAACGTATCTCGAAGATTTCTAAAGCAAAAGGAATTTTTCAAACTGGACAATTAGAAGCAGAGATATGGAGGGAAACTTAATATAACTTTAGAAACGAAACCTAGCGGGAAAAGTGCGCGTTATTTAAAGAAGAAAAATGGTTTAGAGCACATAAAATGGTTTCAGCACATTCTTAATAGTGAAGAGTATTCTACTAAAAAAAGAAAAGAATTTTTTGAATCGCAAATAATCTTTCAAATAGAAATAGATACCAACACCACCTAGCATAAACACTATGCGTTGTTAGAAAGCAGAAAATATATGCAAAATGTTCTTCATAGCCGTGAATAATATCATAGTTGGAAACGGGTCAAATATTTTGGACCCGGACCCGAGCGTCACATAATAGGACCCAATCCGATCAAATTTGCTTTGAACTATAAGTTCGAATACCATCATCATCATCATCATCATTGTCAATCATTAACAATCCACTACTGGATGAACGTCTCCCCAAGTTCTTTCAGCAATAGGCTGTCTTGGGCCAATCTCCTCCATCCACCCATCTCCCACGTGGTCTTCTCCTGCGTCTTTTCCTGTTCTTTGGAATAGAGTCAAAAACTTCGGTTGTTCATCGGTGGTCCATTCTCCTGGTAATATGTCCAGCCCATTGCCATTTCGGGGATTTTACTCTGATCACGATGTCTTCCATTCTTGTCAATTTCTTTATCCACGAGTTCTTTTCATTTTTCTTAGTTACACCAAGCACGCATCTCTTTCTGCTTCTTTCAGTTGTCTGCAGTCTTTGTATGTCTTTTTTAGTTAAAACCCACGTCTCTGTTCCGTACGTAAGCACTGGAAGGATGCATTGATTAAACACTTTTGTTTTAAGACCTAATGACACATTGTTCATAAAAATTGTACTGTTTCTTCCAAAAGCTCTCCAACCAAAATTTTTACACCAATTAATTTCTTCGTCAATGTGGCCTTCGCTTGATATCTGCTGTCCAAGATAAAGGTAGGAATTGGTTATCTCCAGCTTTTTCCCATCAACTGATAAATCTTCATTTCTTGTAAAAGCATTGTACGTCAGTTTTGTCTTCTGTAAGTTCATTTTCAATTCCATTTCTTAACCCTTCTCAGCAAGTTCCTGGATCATACTCTGCAGCTCTGAAGTATTATTTTAAAGATCTATGACGAGTTCCTTGATTTTTTTCTTTTCAAAAATAAAATGGAAATATACTAAAACAAGAAAGATGACACCGAATTTTCGGGTGTAATGAGCACGTCTTTTGCATCCGTTCTGACGAGAATTAAATTTATCAAAGCTATTCAAAGTCAATGCAACCGGTATGAAAAACAATAGTGTCGGACCGAAGAAGTTTTTCAATTGGGTTTTTAATCCAGCAGATATTGCGGTAAGCGGAATCGTGAACTTACGCCCTCTGGTTGCAGACTTATGAGTTAAAAAAATTCAATTTATATGAGAAACATTTCGCAGCGGAAACGCTCTCCAACAAAGAAATAATTTTTCAAATCGGATTCTTCAAAGCAGAGATATGGACAAATACAGGGTGTTTCAAAACTAACGGAACAAACTTTAAGGGATGATAGAGCACACCGAAACAAACACTTTTCATCATAGAATGCATGGGCGCAAGTTACGCGGTTAGGCGCTAGAGGGCGCTTTCTATTTTCCCCCACACGCCGTCTTTCGCAACGCATAGACAGGAATAGCACAACAAATCAAAACAAAGCTTTATTGCAGACAAAATAAAAAACAAAACGTGACATCACAAAATTTCATCAAATTGGCAAACATTAATAAGTAAATATTGAAATTAATTACATTTACAAAACTGCTCAAAAGGGCGACAGCCACTCCTGATACAAGCTTCGCATCGTCGACGTAAAGATGCCCGTATGTTGTGGAAAATACCAGGCATTTCCCGGACAGCTGCAGCAGCGATTGAAAGTCTGGCGACTAGTTCCTCATTGAAATCAGTGGGAGTGTCGTACATTACGGACTTAAGATGTCCCCATAAAACGAAATCCAGAGGGGACAGATCTGGTGATCGTGGGGGCCAAGCGATGGGTCCATCTTGACCAATCCAGTGGCATGGAAATGTGGTGTTCAAGTAATCACGCACCTGAGTGCTGAAATGAGCTGGCGCTCCATCATGCTGGAACCACATTTTACGGCGAACGGCTGCTGGTACATGCTGGATCAATTCAGGCAAGACTTATTGAAAGAAAATAAGGTACGTCCTCCCATCCAGACGTTCCGGTAAAAGATATGGGACTTTTCGTTCAGAAAGACGGCGTGTGTGGAGAAACGGAAAGTGCCCACCAGCGCATAATCGCATAACTTGCGACCATGCATTCTATGACGAAAAGTGTTTGTTTCGGTGGGTTCTATCACCCCTTAAAGTTTGTTCCATTAGTTTTGAAGCACCCTGTATAAGACATACATATACGCAACCTAGCGGGAAAACCATGCATTATTTTAAGAAGAAAGTATTCTCAAAAGGTTTTTCAATGTGAGAGGTATGGGTCCAAGAAAAAAAAATTTAGTCGGGTTTTCAGGAGCTAAGATTTTGCTGCAAATACACCAGAAGCAGAAATTAACACTTATGCCTCTTGGTGGCCAAACCATTCTTTACCAAATATTAGGAATTATATGAAAAACATTTCGCATCAGGAGCTGTATGCGATACAGGAAGAATTTTTCAAATCGGAGTTTTAGAAGCAGAAATATCGGGGAAAACGCAATTTACCTTTCGTCCCCCAGCGGAAAGTCTATGATTTACTTGAAAACTTTGAATTTATATGAAAACATTTTGTATCGGAAACACTATCGAACAAAGAAGGACTTTTTCAAATCGGACTCCTAGAAGTAGAGATATTGACAAAAATAAGATATACATCTACGCCTCCTGGCGTATAAACCCTGCATTATTTTAAAAATAAAATATTCCTAAAAGGTTTGTCGACGTGAGTAGTATCGGTCCACAAGCGAATTTTTTTCAAACGAGATTTTAGACGCTCAGATTTTGCTGCAAATACATCAGAAACGGAAATTAAGGTTTACGCCCCCTGGTGGCCAAACCATTTTTTACCAAAAATTTGAAATTATATGCAAATGATTTCCCATTAGGAGCTGTGTCCGGTGCATAAAGAATTTTTCAAATTGGAGTTTTAGAAGCAGAGATATCGGGGGAAACGTAATTTACTTTTACGCCTCCTAGCGGAAAATCTATGCGTAACTTGAAAAAGTAACTACACCTAAAATACTCTTCGACATAAATGTAATCGAAAGATAAAAGATTTTTTCAATCGGATGCTTAGAAGCAAATATATGGAATAAAATGTATTTTGAATTCGACATCATCTGCGTTTACGCCTTCTAGCGGCGAAATTATACATCGTAAAAAAAACGAAATAAAAGATCATCATTCGCATATTTCAAGCTTCCCAATTCAAAAAGAATTTTTCAAATCGGACTAACAGTTGCAGAGATATGGTTTTTACAGACGGACGGACAAACCGATAACATAAGGGCGATCTTTTTTTACAAAAGAATGCTAAAAACCAGGAACACCTTGACCCGACCCGTTTGACCCGCAAGAAGTTGTTGACTCGGTGATCCGTTGACCAACTGACCCGTAACCGTTTTCGTCTCAGGTGACTATGCCGTAAAATGAGAATATTTCAAACACGACTTTTACAGATGGAAAGCCGGGGCGGATTGGTAAGATGAAACCAGGGCGGGAATTTCAGTCTTGGGGTCTACTACAAAAACACACCTTCCTATAACAGATTACCTCATAAATTACCTCATTGAAAGCATTCTGTTAGATCTTGAATGAAAGAGAACTATTGAAATATGCGTCGTGAAACAAATTCAGTCTTGGACAAATCTTAACAATTTCACTGTGAAAGAAATTTAAAAATCCGCCCATGATTGATTTTATCATGAGAGGACTTGTAAGATTCCAGACTATTTCTAATTTTTTTTTCTTTTGGTAAGACAAACACAAAAAGAATGCCCCACCGGGATTCGAACCCGGACCCAGCAATGGTCAGAAGCCATTGCTTAGACCACTTCGCTACCGGGCGGCAAATTTAGTTCTGACAAAAAAAAAAAAAAAAAAAAAAAAAAAAAAAATGTCTTTTGAAGACTCAATTTCCAACTAAACCACCATGAAGATCATTGTGAAAATTGACATGCATACATGCCACATAGCAATTTTGCTACTCAACTGATTTTTATAATTATTGGTCACTGATCGACTATTGCGCAGTGGTATTGGTATCTCCTCCTTGGATAGATTCCTTGAACCAGTGCTGCTATGTCGTTGTTTCTTTTAAGATAAATGTGAATGGGACACTCATTTCGGAATATCTCTGTGGGAGAATCGTTTTGTTCTCTATACCAGTCTGTGCATAAGGGGTTGGTGATGACGGGCTATCACAATGGGTACAAGTACAGTGGCTATAAGAGGCAGTGTGGAAAGCGCCTCGCAAAAGACAGTTAGAAATCTAACCCATTCCGCTAGATGGCTCTGCCGATTGTTTCCATCCTTCTCACCTTGTTGAATGCCATAGGAGCTGGGCGTAACTTTATGTCGCAACTTGATGTCGTTTTTTAAAGTATTATAAACTTCTGCAGGAAGACTATTATTGTTAAACTTCTGAAGACTATTATTATAAACTTCTGCAGGAAGACTATTACAATTCTTCACGGCCTGGTCTGCCGTGAAGAATTGTTGCACTATTCGTGCCACGTGCGGGCACGCATTTTCCTGTTGAAACGTGGCCACTGGCAGGTCCTGCAGGTAAGGGAGGACTACATGCTCCCAAACGTCGGAGATGTAGCGGCGGCTGTTGAGTGTACCGGCGATGCGTACCAGAGGGGTGCGGGTGTCATATCCAATTGCCCCCCAAACCATAACGCCAGGCGACGGACCGGTATGGCGATGCATAATGCAGGCGTCATACAGTCTCTCGCCGCCACACGCGGACCCGACCATCGTGCTGTTGCAGACAGAAGCAGGATTTGTCGGAGAAGAAAATGTCGTGGCATTCCGTAGTCCAGGTGCGGCGTTCAACGGCCCACTGCCGCCGCACTCGCCGGTGGTGTAACGTCAATGGTAATCGGAGCAATGGGCGCCGTGCGACAAGTTCCCGCTCCTACAGACGTTATCGAACGGTACGTGCTGACACAGGTTGTTGCGCAACACACCCTAATTCCTGCGCTAATGTTCGTGATGTGGCGGTGCGAGCCGTCGATGCCCGCCGCACAACATGCCGGTCCTCTCGTTCGGTGGTGTACCGCGGCTGCGGCAATCGCTCAATTCGGTCCGTCCATCACTCCTGCACCCACCGAATCCGTACTCGCCTCACTGTGGCTGGATGTCATTCCACACGGGCGCCGATGTCTCGGTACGATGAATCGTTGTCGCGATAAGCCACTATTCGTCCTCTGTCGAACTCCGAAACGTGCTGAAATGACTGCCGTATTCTGCGACGAGGCATCAGGAAACTTCCCACGCACAGGTCCGGCAGCACAACACACTTCCACTACTTACACCCCGCCTTCTGTGCACCCTTCTTATAGTGCCTCACGGTGACGCACATGATTTGCATATGCCCTGCAATGCTAATCGTTTGCATGTCCTCTCGCGGGCGACGCATGCTGCGAATTTCAGGCCAATCGGATGCTTCCTTCTTGGTGTTGCATTTTGGGTGGCCAGCAGGGTATATACTATACGCAAGCAACTCTTGACCATCCAATTCTGATGGCTACCTACCGGGTTCTAATGTCAACATCATCGATATCATACATGCCTGGTCACGGTTATAGTTAAAACGAACGTTCGGCCTCTCAGACTGGGCAATGGCGTCAACAAACATTACATCATGATGACGTTACATCACACAAAGTATTGTTAGCCCACGAACGCTCTCTGGCACGAATGGGGGGGTTACTGGAATTACTACAGAGGTGAAGCACGTGTCAAGACGACAAATCTGCCGCGATGCATTCCGTTGGTGTAGCTTAGTCGGTAAGAGCAACGCACTCCAGAGCGAGGAGACGCGGTCGACAAATTCCTGTTTTCGCAGGGATCAAATCGGGCATTTAGAAGCATATCATCATCATCATCATTGTCAACCATTATCAACCCACTGCTGGACGAAGGTATCCCCAAGTTTCCTCCACAACGGTCTGTCTTGTGCCAGTCTCCTCCATGTCACCCCTGCATACTTTAGAATTTCATCCACCCATCTCCCATGTGGTCTTCTTCTGGGTCTTTTCCTGTCCCTTGGAATCCAATCTAAAATTTCGGCTGTCCGTCGATGATCTGTCCTTCTGGCAGTATGTCCAGCCCATTGCCATTTCAGGGATTTAACTCTGATCATGATGTCTTCCACTCTTGTCATTTTTCGGATCCACGAGTTCCTCTTCTTATCTCTCCTGGTTACACCAAGCATGCACCTCTCCATGCTTCCTTTGAGTTGTCTGCAGCCTTTGTATGTCTCTTTTAGTTAAGGTCCACGTCTCTGCACCATACGTAAGCACTGGAAGGATGCATTGATCAAACACTTTTCTTTTAAGACATAATGGCATATTGCTCTTGAAAATTATGCTGTTTCTTCCAAAAGCTCTCCAGGCAAGTTTTGTACGCCGATTAATTTCTTCATCAATGTGACCCTCACTTGATATCTGCTGTCCAAGATTTTTTTTTTTTCGATTGGAGGTTTAACGACCACCGTGAGCAACTCAATGGGCTATAAGCAGTCGCCCGTCCCTAATTTAGGGTCACTGGTTCCAGGGAAGGGAGAGAGCCAGTGCCATAAGACAAACACAACATCCATGCCTCGCCGGGATTCGAACCCGGACCCCTTACGGACGAATGATCAGAGGCCAACGCCTTAGACCACTGCGCCACCGGGGCGGCACTGTCCCAGATAAACGTACGTGTCTGTTATCTCCAGCTTTTCTCCATCAATCGATAAATCTTCATTTCTTGTAAAAGCATTGAACATCACTTTTGTCTTCTGAAAGTTCATTTTTAATCCCACTTCTTTACTCTTGTCAGCAAGTTCCTGGATCATACTCTGCAGCTCTGATGGGGTAGTTGCAAAAATGACTACGTCATCAGCAAAACGAAGGTGGGTTAGATAATCTCCATTAATCTTTATCCCTTTGTTTTCCCAGCTCAGCGACTGAAAAACACCCTCCAATGTGGCATTAAAGAGCTTCGGAGATATGGTGTCACCTTGTCTCACTCCCTTTCGAATTTTTATGTGTGTTGTATTTTCAAACAGCCGAATCTTTGCACTTGCATTTTCATAGATGTTATTAATAATATTAATGTATGCATCTTCAATACCGCCGGTTTTCAGAGCCATTGTAACTGCTGATGGTTTCACCGAATCAAAGGCTTTTTCATAATCGATAAAAGCTATGCACAATGGAAGTTCATATTCCCTCGCTCTTTCAATTAGTTCTCTCAGTACGTGTATATGATCTATTGTGCTGTAGCCACTCCTGAATCCAGCTTGTTCTCTTGGTTGAGCCATGTCCAGTGTTACCTTCAAGCGGTGTGAAAGAACTTTAGTGAAGATTTTATAAACTACTGATAGGAGGCTGAGATCCTCAATGTCACCTTTCTTATGTAGCAGGATCATTGTAGTGGTGTTCCAATCCTCAGGAATCTTTCCTTCATTAAGGCATCGAGTGAAAATTTGGGCGAGTACTGTTTCGATTTCTCCACTTGCTTCTTGTATGATGTCTACAGTAATTCCATCTTCTCCTGGAGCTTTTCCCCGCTTCATGTTCTTGATTGCATGTGCAACTTCTGCTGGAAGGACTGGAAGAACTCTGGTACTGGTATCTTTCATGATGTCTGGAGTGCATGTATCATCCCTTTCATATAATTTGGAGTAGAAATCTTTCACTCTTGTCAAAATTTCGCCTCTATTTCTTGTTACAGAACCATCTTCTTTTCTCAGTGCCATAATCTGTTTTCGTCCCTTACTGAGATGTCCCTTTGCTATCTTTAGGCTTTGGTTGTTTTCAATTGCTTTCCTCACTAGTTCACAGCTGAATTTTCTTACGTCTTCAGTGATACTTTTTCTTACTGTCTTGCATAGCTCTATATATTCCACTTTGGAAGTCATATCTTCTTTAGTGGTCCTCATCTCTCTTCTTTTTTGCATCAACATTTTCGTTTTTCCTGATAATTTGTTTACATGCAACTTGTTCTTAGACCCAGCTAATTTTGTTGCTGTTTCCATAAGAGCTTTGGTTAGTTTTCTGTTAACTTCAGAGATGTTCACTTCTTCCGATGTTAGGCCTTCTAAAGCAGAGAACCTGTTCTTCAGTTCCAACTTGAAGGTATTATGGTGTTTTTTAAGGTTGGTTATGTCAATAGATTTTGTTTGTCTTATGAGCTTGCCACGTTCAAGTTTAGTGTTGAGGTGCATCTTACATCTCACCAATCTATGGTCACTACCTGTGTTGAACTTGTTTAGCACACTGCAGTCTTCTACGACGAATTTTTTGTTACACATAATAAAATCAATTTCACTTGTCTCCCCATTTGGATGTCTCCATGTCCATTTCCTGTGTGGCTTTTTCTTGAAGAAGGAGTTCAAGATGAAAAACCCTTATGCCTCTGCAAACTCAACGAGAGTATTTCCACGCTGGTTTCTGTTGCCGTGACCGAATTTACCTACTGAAGTTTCATTCTGTTGCCGTTGCCCTATTTTTGCATTGAAATCTTCCATAATTATTTTCAAGTGCTGCTTACCTTTATTATTTAGATGACAAATTTCCTCATAAAATTCTTCAATTTCTTCTTCAGGATGACTTGTGGTGGGTGCATAAGTTTGAATAATCTGAGCCTGGTATCCTTTCGAGAGTTGGATAACAAGTCGTGCAGCTCTGTCAGAGGAACTTTCAACTTCTACAACTTTATCCTTCAGTTTCTTGTTTATTATAAATCCAACACCACTAGTTCTGCCAGTATCTGTCCCACGATAGTAGAAGAGATGTCCACTTTTCAGTTCGAGGAGATCTTCTCCTTTTCTCCTTACCTCACTTAGCCCCACGATGTCCCACTTGATCCTTTGTAGCTCCTCTTCCAATTCAAGAAGCCTTGAATCAGAAGATAGGGAGCGTCCATTATACGTAGCCAAGGTCAGCATCAGATGGCAGCCTAGTCCGGTCCTCCGGGGATTCTTAGCACCCTCTGCCTTCATGTCGCTCTGGCCGCTGCCTTGGCCAGGTACAATCCAGCTGCCGGAGACTGAGGGCCAAGATTTAAGTTGTGGAATCATTTTGGAGGGGTTTGGCCATAACTCACCACGCTGGCCAAGCGGGTTGGTGAGTGTGGGATAGAATTTCCTCTAATCCCGATGGTATAGTTATACCGCTATTGGCGGTCGTCAGAGCCCCTTTAGTGGGAACAGGATGCACCACGAGAAGGCGGAGTTGACATTTGTCAAGGAGAGGCTGTGATGTTACGCATCACAGCCTCTCCTAATAAACGTTTACGCTCTCAAGCAATAAAGCTCTACATTAGTTAAAGGAAGTGGACGCAAAGTGTTCGTGGTAAAAGTTATACAAGAAAATAGAATTGTTTCAATTGGATATTTAGAAACAATGATGTAAAACGAAACATATTCTGAATTCGATAGCATTTGGAATTATGTCTCTTAAAGACGAAGCTAAGTATTAAAAAAACGAAATGCAAGGATCGTCGTTCCTATTATATTTCAGGCTTTCCAATGCAGAAAGAATTTTTCAAATCGGACTACTAGTTGCGGAGATATGGCGAGGCCGTGTAGAAACACTAGGCCATGACATTAGAGAAATGAGTTCCCTCTTTTAGTGATATCACGCGGAAACCAAGGCTTCCGATTCGTTCCTCATGCTGTCGGGTGTGACGTCAAGCACGACACCAACGTATCAGGCAGTGCAACATGAGAGTGACGTCATGAACAGAGGGAACTCATCTCTCTAATGTCACGGCCTTGGTTTTCTAGAAGGCCATAGATTAGGCAAGAGTGCTGGTTGGGAACGATTTTTTATTTTACACATAAAAGGCTTCAGAAAGCTAAAAAGCTTTTCGACATGACAACAGCTACACTATATTATCAAAAGTACTTGGACACCACGACGTTTTGGGACAAATGGCTTTATTATCGCAATTAGTAGTGGTTAGTCGGTCCAGCTGTTGCTTGCATGACAGGGGCAATACGTCGAGGCGTACTATCTACCAATTTCCGGTAGGTCTCGACAGGAATGGCGTGCCATTCGTCCTGTAAAGCTGCTGCCCGAGTGGAGAACGAAAACGGTCGTTGTGGTCGATTTCGTATCCATCGCTTTAGTTTATCCCTGAGGTGTTCTATGGATTAAGATCACGATTTTGAGCAGGCAAGTTTAACAATCCCACCTCATTTTCAAGAAACTATTCATGCACACGCCTTGTGTGTGGCAGGGAGCTCGATCATGTTTGAAAGAGACAGCGGCCGTTTCCAAACATACTGTTCGTGCCTCCTCAGTCAAGCGCATCTTCCTGCGCAACCTTTCTTAGCAATTATGCAAATATTTGGTAGTGTCCGAATACTTTTGATAATATAGTGCATGTCTTCAGCAGGAACAGGTCTAATGATACGTTCAGTTATTGAAAAGGGAAATCGAAATGGAACCGATAGAAAACAAATTCTGAACCGCTGAGAACCTCTCCTTGAGGCACAGGAATGATGGACGCACTTGATTTAAATTATATCATTACGAGTCTATTTCTACCGTTTCCTTTTTCAAACTACCTTTTCGCTACCTGAAAGTATAGTGGCTAGAAGAGATAGTGTGCCGTGCATTAATGCATCGCTGTTTAAATTTTAATTCCCTCTTTTTATGAAACCGCGAGATGGCGCTCCTTCGCGTTTCGATGCTATTGTTTCTAAACATCAGCATGCTTTTCTGTGGCGTGTTTGGTGAACAGCGACTGAAAAGGCGATTTTTTTTTTTTTTTTTGCTAGCTCGGGCATGAAAAGTAGTAGTAATAAGAACGCCGTGGTTTTGAACTCTAAAGTAACAAGGGGAAATGTTTTCCTCTCCGAGAGCCTATATATCTATTCATACGGGCCTTTATGCTGCAACTTAGAACTTCTGTCATTCATTCCTCACATATGGAAAAAACTAATCCCCATCGATAGGCTGAGCATCACTATGGACAATATTGTATAACTTTTCACATATTCGAACTTTTGATCGTTTTGATTTGCTATGTTGACCGAAGTCAACGCACATTGCGTTGCATCATGGGTCAAACCTGATTGTATATAAGTGGACCACTTGTTGTTCTTTATGGCCTTAAGCCTGAAGATGGGATCTAGGGATCCCGAAAGATCTCGCTTTTAACTTTGCTTTTACTTGCGAATAAAGTTTTTTAAACTAGTCTATAGTATCAGCGGGGATAATTTTTAATCGTGCGTAGACAGCTTTTATGACTTACATAATAAGTGTAACTTTGAGAACATGTTTCGTACCTGGATGCCACAATGGTTACAGGTCCTGTAAACAAAAGGTAACTATTTTTCGTGCCGAAAGATGAGGCAAGGCGGAACGAATGGATTTTTTTTTACTTGTCCAAAACCAAGTTGGCAACCACTGAGTAATTATTTAGTTAAATATGCCACTTTTTTTTTAGTATTTTATATGTCATCGCACTTTGTCTAAAATTATTGAAATTAGGCGTTTTTTTGTTGTTATTTTTTCTGGCCGAAGCTCTGTAAACTTTATCATGGGAAGATTAGGCCTAAGTACAGTATCATGTGACACCCAATTAAATATTTTATTGTGTCCTGTAGAGACAGAAAAAAGATTTGCAGCAGGATCAGAACAGAATTCAGTACGATGATTAAGCAAAAATCGCAATAATTACGGAGAAAATTTGCGTCCAGTAATGTATTTGTACTAACTAGCCTTGTAACACGTAGATTCAATGCGAGATGATGCATTTCCCGAATGAAGTTGACAAAGCTTCCCCAAAACATATCATTTGGAAGAATATTCACTTATTGTCACTTTTAGTATAACTGCAGAATAAAAAAGAAAGATTATTTAGTAAAATTTTAGTGAAATTACTATACTACACGGAACGAGAAGCATGCATATCTATGAGCATAGTTTACAGCAACAGCATCGAAGCTGTCATCAGCGCCCTCTCTGATTTTATGATTTTAAGAAACCGTCTGCAGAAAAGCACGACACACTATCTCTTCTAGCCACTATACTGAAAGCATCGTTAGACCAAGGCCGTCTAGAAAACACAAGGCTATGACATTAGAGAGATGAGTTCCCTCTTTTATGACGTCACGCGGAAACCAAGGCTTCCGATTGGTTTCCAACGCTGTTATGTGTGCTGTCAAACACAACACAGACGTATCAGCCTGCAGCCTGTGCATCATGAGAGTGACGTGACAAACGGAGGGAACTCATCTCTCTATCATGGCCTTGTGTTTTCTAGACGGTCTTGGTTAGACCTGTTCCTGACGAAGACTCTAGTCATGTTGAAACATTTAGAGCACCTAATTCTTTTTTTGTTTTTTTATTGATGCCTTTCGTGTGTAAATTAAACAAGAAAGATGACACCGAATTTTCAGTTGTAATAAGCACGTCTTTCGAATCCTTCCTGACGCGAATAAAATTTATTAAAGTTTTCAAAGTCAATGGAACAGGTTAGAAGAAAAATCAACAGGATTTCTACAATTGATAAAACATCCAGAAATAAAATCAGCTACTCACTTATAACAGCGGCTAAAAAGTATGCTACGAATATTAAAAAATAGCGTACAAAAAGTTTCCAATAGCGCAAGGAAGGAATCGGACTCAAACAAATTTTCAAATCGAACAGTAAAAAGGAGAAACATAAAACGAAACATGATATAACTCTAAATCTTCTATCGGAAGAATTTTGCATATTGGAAAAATTAAAAACTGGCGAAAAATATTCATGGAAAAGCTATGCTAGGGAAAAGGAACTTTTCAAATACGTCTCCGGGAAGCAGAGATATCAAGAAAAAGGTTTTGACCTTTACACCCCCAATCGGGAAATCTGTGCATTATTTAAAGAGGATATATATATATATATATATATATATATATATATGGAGTTTTAACGACCACCGTGAGCAACCCAATGGGCTATAAGCAGTCGCCCGTCCCTAATTTTGGGTCACTAGTTCCAGGGAAGGGAGAGAGCCAGTGCCGTAAGACAAACACAACATCCATGCCTCACCAGGATTCCAACCCGGACCCCTTTTGAACGAATGATCAGAGGCCATGGCTTAGACCACTGCACCACCGGGGCGGCAAAAAGAGGGTAATGCTTCACATGTCTATTGTTGCGAATGGCATACAGTAAATATAGAAGAAATTTCTCAATAGGATTTTTAGAAGCGGAGATACAGCTTCAAACTGTTGTATACAAACAGCACCTAGCGACAGAACTGTGAACTATAAAACTCCTCATACACAAACGTAAAGTGTTCCACAAACTAAATTGCATCCGGTGTTGACAGAATTTTTTAAATCTCACGTGAAGACGCAGAAATATTGAGAAAAACACATAATTTTTTAAATCGCACGGGAAGACGCAGAGATATTGAGAAAACACGTTAGGTATGCCTGTTGGCTACCTAACGGCCAAATTTATCATTATTTTGGGAAGAAAATATACACAAAGAGTTTTCATAGTTAGTAGTATCTGACCAAAAAAGAAGTTTAAATCGGCTTTTTAGTTTCGCAAATATTTCTGTAAACGGAAAGGTGAATTTGCGCCCTCTGGTGGTAGACTCGTGCGTTAACAAAATTTTGAAAGTACATGAGAAACATTTCGTAACGCAAATGCCTTCCAACAAATGAAGAATTTTTTATTTATTTTTTTTATTTTGATTGGATGTTTAACGACCACCGTGAGTAACTCAATGGGCTATAAAGCATTCGTTCGTGCGTAATTTAAGCCCTCTGACTCCAGGGAAGGGAGAGAGCCATGGCCAAAAAACAAACGCAACATCCATGCCTCACCGGGATTCGAACCCGAACCCATCTCGGATGAATGATCAGAAGCCATCGCTTAGACCACTGCGCCACCTGGCAGGTAAGAATTTTTCCAATCGGAATCTTAGAAGTAGAGATATTGACAAAAACAGGATATACATCTACGCCCCTGGCGGTAAAACTGTGCGCTATTTTAACTACGAGATATTTTAATAAAATTATTTTCACAAGAATTTTTTCAATCGAATTTTCAGTTCACGTTTTGCTGCAAATACATCAGAAGAAGAAATAAACTCTTACGCCCCGTGGTAGCCAAACCATTCTTTACCAAAAATGAGAAATTATATGTAAAACATTTCTCATCACGAGCTGTATCCGGTTCAAGAAGAATTTTTCAAATCGGAGTTTTAGAAGCAGATCTTTTGGGGAAAACGCAATTTATTTTTACGCCCTCTAGCGGGAAATCTATGCGTAACTTGAAAAAGTGACTGTACCTACGATAATCTTCGATAAAAATGGAATCGAGAGGCAAAATAATTTTTTCAATCGGATATGTAGAAGCAAATACACTGGCGTGCAAAAATTAAGGACGAGACGGTTTTTCGAACGTAACGTCGTGCAGAAGTACTCCACATCAACTCAAATCATACCATAAGATCCCCAAGATGTAAGAATATGGGACAAGTGAGCAAAACCGTCCAAACAAGGAATCCAAATGATACAAAGGCACTTTATTAAAAAGGTAGCTTCGAGCACAACTGGACAGAAGACAGAAACGTCCATGTGACAGGCGGTTGCCAAGAAAAATCCAGTCTTTAGTAGGCGATATGATCACCCCTGACTGCGTTGCAGGATTTACAACGTCTGTCCATGCTGAGGACGAGGTTGTCAAGGAGCTGTTGAGGCATTGCGGCCCATTCCTCTTGTAGAGCCAATCGCAGCTGTGGAATCGTTGCTGGCGGCTGGTGAAGTGTTGCCAAGCGTCTCCCGAGAAGGTCCCACGCGTGTTCTATTGGATTTCGGTCCGGGGACCTTGCGGGCTAATCCATGCGTTGAATATCTGCACTTACCAACAGCTCTGCGACAGCCACTGTACGATGAGGTGTAGCGTTGTCGTCCATGAAGAGGAACTCAGGACCCACAGCACCTCTAAACAGACGCGAGGCAGGAGAACCTCGGTACAATAGCGGACACCAGTGACTGAACCTCCTTGGAAGATGTGGAGGTCAGTACGGCTACCAAGCATGATACCGCCCCAAACGAGAACTCCGCCACCTCCAAACCGGTCCCTTTTGATGATGATGGAGGTGTGATTGCGTGTTCTCTGCTTTCTCCAGATGTGTAAATGTTCCAGAATCGCTCGTCAGACTAAATCGGCTCTCATCGGTAAAGAGAACTCGACGCCATTGCTGATGTGTCCAGTTCTTGTGTTCCTGGCACCACAGAAACCGCCGTCTCCGATGAGCAGGCGTTAATGGCGCACACACGTACTGGTCGTCGTGCAAATAGACCACCTTTGTGCAGCCTCCTGGCCACGGTAAAACACGATAACAGACGTCCAGTTGTCTGTTTATGTGCCCTGCGATTTCTCCAGCTGTCTGCCGTCTGTCTCTTCTCGCCTGTAGGATAATATGCCGGTCGTCCGCCGCCGTGGTTGCTCGTTGACGACCACTGCTCCTGTCGTTTGAAATGCTCTCCAAGCTCGTGAAACGATGCTGTGAGCGATCCCGAACTCCTCGGCCACACTAGTTACACTTCGACCTTCTTCCTACTTCCCAATGACGCGACCTCGGGTAAAGTCATCCAAATGTCGTCTACTGGATTGCCTGTTGGCCATATCACACGGTGGCAGCAACTCGACGTCTTTCAAACCGATGTACACCGTACAATAGCTTTCACCGAATTGCTGAGCTTATATACCCTTCCGACCCCCCCCCTACATCATGCTGCATATATGCGCATGCCCTACCGTACCAGACCCTAGTCTATCTCCTGAGTGGTCTTTCGGTCCGTTCTGCCTGCTCGTTCCGCTGTTATGCTAATTTCTTGTCTTTGTCCTTAATTTTTGCACACCAGTGTATATGTAATAAAATGTATTTTGAATTCGATATCATCTGCATTTTTTTTTATTGGAGGTTTAACGACCACCGTGAGCAACTCAATGGGCTATAAGCAGTCCCCTGTCACTACTTTAGGGTCATTGGTTCTAGGGAAGGGAAAGAGCCAGTGCCGTAAGACAAACAGAACATCCATGCCTCACCGGGATTCGAACCCGGACCCCTTTCGGACGAATGATCAGAGGCCATCGCTTAGACCACTGCGCCACCTGGGCGGCCCTGTGCATTTACCCCTCTTACGACGAAATTGCGCATTGTAGAAAGAAAAAAAGAACCGGAATGCAAGGATTATCATTCGTACATTTCAAGCTTCCCATGCAAGAAGAATTTTTCAGATCGACTAATGTGGCAGAGATATGGTATCCACAGGCAGAAGGACGTACGGACGGACAATGTGAAAACATAAGCACGATCTTATTTTTGCAAAAGACGTTCTAAAAATCGTAGTTTCCAACCAACTTTCTTGCAATATTACGCACGGAAATCTTACGAACAGGTAAATGATGTCCACAGATGAGCGAAAATAATGGTTGGTTGGTTCATTGATTTTATTGGCGCAAGGGCCATGGTTGGCCAAAGAGCGCCAAACAAAAGACATAAAAAGAGAACAAAATCAATAAAACACGTACACAAGGCTAAAAACAGGATGAAGCGGTAAAAGTGAAAGATGGAAATGAATACGGTAAAAACTACAAGACAGACAGACAAACAAACAGTATTAAAAACGTGCGATGAAGCTTAAAATATGACTGATCAAATAAAACTGAAGAATGAGAACGATGAAAGGGCTAAAAGAGATAATGAAACAAACAGTACTAAAAACATGATACAAAGATTAAAATCTAGCTGATTCAGTAAAACTGAAAAATGAGTATGATGATAGGGCTAAAATCTAGATACGTTTAAAATAGTCAATTTGTTTAAAAAATGAAAAAACAACAACAGTATTGCAGTGGTCATTGAGGAGCCGCTGCAGTGTAGCGGCGTCCTCGTTCAACAAATGAGAATGAAAGAAATGAAAACGTACATCACGAAAACGAACACAGGTACACAAAAGATGAGTGACGGTGAGTCGGCAGTTGCACGTCTCACACATCGGCGCAGTGTCGCCACACAGCAAAAAGCGGTGAGTGAAACGACAATGCCCAATGCGGAGACGCGCAAGCACCACTTCCTCCCTGCGGTTCCGACGAGAAGAGGAGTTCCAGATTTCAAGAATAGGTTTTATACGATGCAGTTTATTTTCCACCTGTTGGTCCCACAGACCCTGCCACGTTCGTTTGATATGATCACGAACAAGAAATCGAAAATCGCGATGAAAGAGTGGCAAGGGTGTGACGACCAAAGAGGAAGCAGATCTAGCTGTCGCATCAGCACACTCGTTACCCGAGATTCCAACATGCCCAGGAATCCAGACGAATTGAATCTGGACACCGGCCTCAAGCAAGGAACGAAGAAGCCCTCGTACGTTCAAAAGAAAAGGATGATTACAATAGTCCGGCGATGACAAAGACTGCAGGACACTTAAGGAATCTGTATAGACCATAGCACTATGATGAGAACTCGACTGAACATGAAGAAGTGCAAGATACACAGCATGCATCTCCGCCGAAAACACCGTGGCCTCAGCTGGGATCCGCGCTACTGACACGTCATCAACACAGACAGCTGCGGATCCAACGACTCCATGCATCTTGGAGCCATCAGTGAAAATGGGAGTGTATTCAGTTTTGAGGGCACGGTGCTCAGCAAAGAGCTGCTGGTACACTGACGCAGGGGTTGAGGATTTGTCGAAAGACGTAAAGGTGGTATCAACCATGACACCAAGTGGGTGCCATGGAGGATCCCCAAAGCCCCTGGTCGCTGCAACAAGCGACAAGTCGAGCCCTGCATCACGAGCTACGGCCGCCATGCGAAGACCGAAGGTTGGAACGCACGAGGGCCGGTTCGCAAATAAACGAGCATGCTGAGGATGGAAAACTGCACCGTACAAAGGATGGTCTGGAAGAGACCGAAGTTTTAAGTAAAAGTGGACAGACAGCTGCAGACGGCGTAATTCAAGCGATGGTTCGTTCGCATCAGCGTAAAGGCTGGGAATCGGAGATGTTCGAAATGCTCCCGTACAAAGACGCAGCGCCTGATGATGAACAGCGTCCAAAGACCGGAGAACGGAAGGACGAGCCGAGCCATACACGATACAGCCGTAATCCAGTTTCGACCGAATTAAGGAGTGGTAAATGCGAAACAAAGAGATCCTGTCTGCGCCCCACGAAACGCTCGAAAGGATTTTTAGAATAGAAAGAGCACGCAGACAGGAAATCTTGAGCCGCCGAACGTGCACACGGAACGTAAGCGCACGGTCGACGGTCAGTCCAAGGAACTTGGTCTCCGGCAAAACTGGAATGGCTGCACGGTCCAAATACAGCTCGGGGTCAGGATGGAGGTCACGCCTCCGGCAGAAATGAACACACGCTGTCTTGTCGGGAGAAAGAACGAAACCATTGCTATTCGCCGCTTTAAAAATCTGATTAATACTAGACTGCAACTGCCTTTCAATGAAACGCATGCTCGATGACGAGCAGAAGATGTGCAAGTCATCGACATACACAGTAGCCGAAACCGCAGGAGGAAGATTTGTGAGGAGACAATTAATGCGAAGGATGAACAATGTGACAGATAAAATGCAACCTTGAGGAACACCTTGTTCTTGATGGAATGTTGCAGATAGCGTCGTACCCAGGCGCACCTGGAACACCCGATTGCGAAGAAAATTTACAATAAAGGTCGGAAGATTCCCTCGCAATCCGCATGCGTGGAGGTCACGGATAATCCCGTGCCGCCACGCACGATTATAGGCTTTCTCGATGTCAAAGAATACAGAAACCAGGTGCTGCCTACGCACGAACGCCTCGCGCACAGATGTCTCAAGGTGCAGGAGATGATCGTGAGGTGAACGATGACGCCGAAAACCGCTTTGTGATGGTGAAAGTAATTGATGATGTTCTAAAAAATGAATTAATCGTGAGTTAACCATGCGTTCGAGAACTTTACACAGACAGCTAGTGAGAGCAATTGGGCGATAACTAGAGGGAGACTTAGGATCCTTGCCAGGCTTCGGAAAAGGTAGAACAAAAGCCTTTCGCCAAGACTCCGGGGAAACTGTGTTCTAACCAGATGCGGTTGTATAAGATTAAAAGGTTCTCGAGAGACGACTGGGAGAGATGACGGAGCATGTCGTAGTGGATGTCATCGGGACCGACAGAAGTAGCCCCGGACCGATGCAGAGCCACTCGAAGTTCACACATGCTGAAGGGGGAGTTATAACCAGTGTCGGTATACGGCGCAAAAGAGATTCTCTGGCGTTCCGCGGAGGATTGAATCCTATGAAAGGAGGCCGGATACGCCAGATCACTCGAAACGGAGGCAAACGCCTCCCCAAACAATCTGCAATCTCCCCGACGTCAGCATATGTGCAGCCGTTACTCTCGAGAATGGCAATCTGGTGTGAACTGTAGGTACCCCGGATCTTACGAATCCTTTCCCACACAGTTTTCGAATTGGCACGTGAGGTAAGAGATGATACATACTGGATCCAAGACTCCCTCTTGCTACGTCGACGCACCAACCGAGCATAGGATTTAGCACGTTTAAAAGCAACGAGATGAGCCTCTGTTGGATAACGCCGAAAAGTAGACCAGGCCTTGTGTTGAGCTCTCCTAGCCGCTGCGCATTTAGGGTTCCACCAAGGTTTCGGAATTCTGGGGAGCTTCGTAGATGTTTTACGAATTGAAAGATCAGCTGCCTGAAGAATGCAAGTTGTGACTTTAAGTACAGCTGCGTCAATTGACCCCTGGGTCACCATTTCAGAAGATATCACCGCGGACGATGTGAAGACCTCCCATCTGGCACAATCCATCCTCCATCGAGGTGGGCGGGAGGCAGAATATGGCACGTTTGCATGGTGCCAGAGGACGATTGGGAAGTGGTCGCTCCCGTGGAGATCCTTACACACCGTCCACGACCAGTCAGCAGTGATCGATGGTGAACCCAAGGTCAAATCGATCGCACTGAAAGATCTTGTCGGCTCATGGAAGTAAGTGTCAGCACCGGTGTTTAAAAGGCACACAGAGGCCGAGCACAGAAGAGACTCTATGCGACGACCTCTAGCGCTGGCGCTGACACTACCCCACAAAGGATGATGAGCATTAAAGTCACCCAAAAGAAGGAAGGGTGAGGGCAGCTGATCAATCAAGCTCTCCAGAACAGAGACGCTAACATCCTCATCCGGTGGTAGATAAACACTGCAAACAGTAAGAGGCACAGGCATGGAAATACGAACCGCCACGGCCTGCACAGTTGTGGAAACCGCGACGGAAGATACCGGAACCCTGTGAGGGACGAGAATAGCGACACCCCCACAGGCTATATTTCCAGACGAGTGGTCTGTCCGAAAAGCACTGTAGCCTCGAACTGAAAGCAGGTCTGATGGTTTAAGCTTTGTCTCCTGAAGACAAAGGCACACCGGAGAGTACAAATAAAGCAGATGTTTCACGTCATCAAAACTGGTGCGAAAACCTCGGCAGTTCCACTGAATTATTGAACCCATGGGCAAAAATGAAATGAAAAAGGAAATGGTTAAACTTGGTCAGCCTCCATTTCCTCTGGTGAGCGTTCCCCCAGAGTTGGTGGTGTGTGACCAGGGGCCAAGATTGGTGAATGCTTTGTCCCAAGTGTCTTAGCGGGATTTGCTCGCCGTTGATTGTTTGGCTGAGACTTTGAAGGAGAAGAAATGCTCTTCTTATCCTTGACCTTGGTGTTGGTGTTGGTGTTAGTGTTGGCGTTTTTGCCAGAAGAAGTGGCCTGAGTTCCCTTGCTGGTGTTGGAGTGAGTCTGCTTCGGTGAAGTGGCGGGTGCCGCTTTCAGACTCCTAGCTCGCGACTGGAGTGCCTCCAGTCCGGCTGCGATGATTTCCTCCATATTGAATGGACAGTTAGGGGAGATCTGAACGTCGGTCTGAATGCCAACCGTAGATTTGGCAACCACCACTGAAGCGTATGATCGCCGATCAGATGTAACGGGAACCACTCTTCTTCTGGCCTCAGGATAGGAAATATTTTCCACCGTTTTGAGCCTTTGGATTTCCTTCTCCTCCTTCCACTTGGGACAATCTTTGGCTGATGCTGGGTGTGAACCCTTGCAGTTCACACAAAACTCGGCCTCGGCCACACATTCTGAGAGTAGATGCTCTGTGGCACCACAGCGTCCACACCTAGGAGTACTCCTACATGACTGCTGAGAGTGGCCGTACGACTGGCACCTAAAACATCTCAACGGGTTAGGAATGTACGGTCGTACCTCGAGGTGGAGATACCCTGCCTTGATGGATGTAGGCAGGGAAGGGCAGTTGAATGTCAAGATAATGTTCCAGGATGGGACAAACTGCCCATTCCTCCTGAAAGAAATACGCCGCACACCCGTAACATGTTGGCTCCTCAGTTCTTCGAGAAGTTCCTCCTCAGTGCAATCAATAAGATCCCGAGAGGAGACAACACCTCGAGATGAATTTAGGTAACCGTGTGGTGTTATTTTGACCGGAGTCTCAAGCAGCATGCTGGTATTGATAAGTGTGGAACTGTAGGCCACAGTAGACATCTCAACAAGAAGATCTCCAGACTGGAGCTTCTTGACGCTTTTAGGAGAGCTTGCAATTGATTGCAGTGCTTTATGGATCCAAAATGGACTTTTGGCACTCAAAGGCTTTGAAGGGTCCAATGAGTGCACAAAAAAGAATCTAGCATTGGAAACATCAGCGACAAATTTTTTTGGCGGAAGGACCTGAACCTTCCTCCATACCTCTTTTAGTTTTGGGTTCATGGGAAATTTCATTGAGAGCCATGAAAAAATTTAAAGGGTTCATCCGCCGACTTCCCCACCCACAATCGAGCCCAACAAGGGAGAACCGGAGGTCCGCAAGCCCAAGTGGACGCAGGACACGGCTCTAGGGATAGCAAGCGGATATAGCAAGTTGATAGGGCAGACATGCGCTCGGCGAGCACCCAGACTTTTCCATGCCTGGGGAACACCCCTTTGGCATGCCCACCCTATCCCCAGACTCACCCTGTCGTACGAGACGACAAGCCGTTAGAGGTCTGGGCTCCACTCGGCCACAGACCTCATTGACTAGGAGTGGGTTAGTTCCCAGCCGCCCGTTTAGGGTGAAGCAGGGGGCAAAGAGGAGTGTTGGCAACTGGCGACAACAACACCCAGGCCTCCAGAAACCTCAGCCCCCAGCATCCCTTTTTCCACCTTACGGGGTCACCACACACGGCAAACGTGCAGGTAGGTCTAGCTAACCAGCTCGGAAAAACAAAGAAAGAAACATGAAATGGAGAAGACAGGAAAGAAAACGAGAAACTAAAATCCTGAGCTGGTGCATAATCACAACCTCAGCAACCTACAACTGAGGCGGGTTCATGTCAAGTGAAAAAACATAAAAAAATGTGAATATCATCACATATAGTACATGTTGGCTCGGGCCGTGGGGACGCCATCCCCCATCAGCTGGATGAACAGCTGTCCCTTCGGTTATATAATCGTTCAAGACGAAATGAAATATTGATCCGTCACAAGGTCAGCTCGGGCCGTGGGGGCGCCGCTCCCCAAATAACTGGAAAACCAGTTATCCCCGTGCGGGGCGAAAATAATGTGTTACTCCTTTTTTTTTTTTTTCAAAAGAAGTGTGAAGAAAACAATATTAGAATTCGTTAGGCTTAAACTTATGTTACCATCTTATCATAATTGTTTCGGTAACAGCTCGATAAAAAAAAAAAAAAAAGCCTTCTTCTCGAAGCAAAAATGAACAGACCACTTTTGAGACACCTGGCACTATCTAGAAATTTTGCCTTTCTAAGTTTTCCAGATCAAAACTTGAAATATACAATTCTATTATGCATATTCTTATTATTTCGGTGGACATAGTATTAGATCTTTGGCAAGGGCCTGCATTTCTTAGACAGTCATCTCTTTCGAAAGATACAGAATAAGATCCCAGCCAACGGGCGTGTTTTCTTCGGGCCACATTGAAGGGCGTTATCATAATTAATCATGATGCGTTTGCTATCGACCAGTTGGGGCCGAGTCGTCGTTAATGGGATTAGCTGATTAAGACAGAACTCCACTGTTACGGATCTACTGAGTGATGATTATAATTATCGAAGAATAGCTATTCTTCGAGGTGAACTGCGTGTGACACATGGCAAGCGTCTTATATTCTCTTCCATAGGTGAACACTAGCTCTGGCTTCCTTCTGGTTATTTTTTTACTCGTGATCTAACTATCACTATGAACAACACTAAGGCTACAACTTACTTTGCTTTTACTATCGCATTATTCTACAGTTTTCGTTTACCTTACTTACAATTTGCATGTTATAACATGAACGAAATAAAAATCGTAATTTGCCTATTAAGTGTTAACAATCGCCTGACGTCAATTTGCAACATTCTCAAAGCGTGGATGTGGTTGCAACTGCAAACAGGTAGATCGTTCTACGGCAGCTGAAGAATATCATTTGATATGGGGTTGACAACACCTAGCAATATTACTACTCGTTTTCTACTGTAGACAGTTTCAATATCTACACTCATCGCCAAAAAAAAAAAAAAGTTGCTCCCAGAAGGACATATCGGATTGCAATGCTATTCGGGCGGAAGGTAAAGGTTACCTTCCAATAAATGATTAAATATTGAGACTGAAATGGGCAACATTTTTTGAGCTACACGCCAAAACGTACGTGTCTCTCAGTATGGCGTCGGGCCGCCATGGTATTTTTTATTGGAGGTTTAACGACCACCGTGAGCAACTCAGTAGGCTATAAGCAGTCGCCCGTCCCTAATTTAGGGCCACTGGTTCCAGGGAAGGGAGAGAGCCAGCGCCGTAAGACAAACACAACATTCATGCCTCCTCGTGATTCGAACCCGCACCCGCCTCGAACGAATGATCAGAAGCCATCGCTTAGACCACTGCCCCATATGCTTGCTAACACATCATGCCAGACGTCTCGGCATGGAGTTGTACAGGTTCCTAATGGTGTCCCGCGATAAGCCTTCCCATGCAGCTTGAATCTTCTCACGCAGTTCCTGCGGATTGTGCGGTAGGGGTGGAGTGTGGATGGCGCGTTCAATAACATCCCACACATTTTCAAACCGCGATAGGCCTAGCGATGAGGTTGGCCATGGTAGGGTGTCAGTGCCTTGAAGGCAAGCGCTCGAGTAGCAGCAGTATGCGGACGAGCGTTGTCCTGTTGGAAAATCGCATCGGAGCACAGTGGGGTATTTCCATCGAAAAGTTGGCCAAAATTATTGTACTTTAATCGCATTTAATTGAGATAATTTATTAGTTTAACAAGTAATCAGAGGACTGGCCACTTTTAGAAAAGTCAAAAATATATTTAATGCAAATATTTTGTATACTGGTCTCAAACATGTATTGAACACGCTGTATATGAAAGAAAAACCTTCGATAACTTTAATCAGACGATCTTTCCCAAGATTCATCATCAGTAGACTCTTCAACTTTGTTCGGAGGTGCTTAAATTGTTACTTCCTTCTCAATTTACAATTTCTTTTGATAAAAATAAGCACACATTTTTACCGGAGGTGCTTTATTTTGATCCACAGAAATTGCAAATTGAGAAGGAAGTAGCAATTGTGGGGGTTTCTTTAAGGAGTGGTTTCGTTTTCTTCCTCGGGATTGGCCTCGTGTTTGTCGAAAGAGCATCCGAGCTAAGCAGAAGCTTGTTAATGACATCCATATTGTATGATTCCTCAGAAAACCTCCTGGTATAGTTTAAGCGGTATAAACGGAAGTGCTTATTTCTGGCATCAGCTGCTTCGTCTGACAGTTGCCCAATTGGCAACAGGATTGTCCTGTTGGATAATCGATAAGTTTCTATTACAATTGGGATATGAATTAAAATTTTTTGCATTGTGGGATCCATCGGGTACCATGAATAATACAGCTGGACATACAATTTTGCTGTATCCATGGTGTAGGCAGCTAATTTCTGTGTGTCAATTTTGTGCCCACTTGATATAACCTCAAAAATTACTTTAAACCGATATATCAGTACAATGTCCACACCCGTTATTTAAGCTGATAACTCGGGATCCATAACAAAAATCTTCGGCTGATATTCCCATTATTGGTGTTTCCAAACCCAGGTTTGGGAACATCTACAATAACGCCCAGTTCGGTTTTAAATTCCTCTTGAACATTCGCCTTTCTTTGTTTAACTACACATTTGTAGTTTTCGGACATTAGTTGCCACTTTTTGACGGGCAGTATGTCTGACAAGTGCAACAAGCTCTCGAATAATATTCTGGCATGTAAAATGGATAAACCAAACTGCAATGTGCTTCCTTCTTTTTGATAAATTATTAAATGTTTTTCGATGTGGCTCCGCAGTGTACATTTCATAGTTGATGTTGTACCAATGGCAGCATTGCATACTTTGGAATCGGTTATTGTTAATGTCATCGTATGTTTTATAGACATGGTTGTACTTCCTTCGATTTTCGTTTCTTTCAAACTGTTGACTTTTGTCTGTACGTAATTTATTTCTTCGTTAATATGTCAGCGGCGGATTCCTTAACAAATTGTATTCTGATCGGTAGACAGTACCGAGGAGAAGACGGTGTGGGATTTTGCAAGATGATTTGTCTGTTGTCTGTACCGCCAGTTTTGTTTTAGCTTTTTGTAATACGGTGTAACATGGGTAAAGCTTTTTGTCGCTGGTTTCGATGATTTCCTATCGTCTTCTTGACAAACATGCTTTTACAAATATAGTAAGAGCTTGTAAAGATGATAATTGTTCTTTATCATTTTAGTACGCTTTTCTGTATTTCATCGCTCGTCTAGGAGATTCACCAATTTCCTTGAGAACTTTTGAAGCATCTGCCTTGCCGGAGACTTGCAGCTTCATTTGGGTGGCAAAAGTAAATTCGTCGGCATCCACTGTTTGTTGGAGTTCTTCCATCTTTCTTCTTTTAGTGCGTTCGCTTGAGTCGCTAAAAGACGCCTTTGGTCGTCCCGATTGACCTGATGCCACGGGTATTTCTAAAGTCCCTTGCAGCCAACTTTCATTCTTTTTTTTTAATGTCTCACCTTCCTTGTGCGCAGCCAACGAACTGCGTTTAAACTCTGGCTTATGTAGGACATTTGTGCTTAAACGCTTTATATTGTTCCTCTGAATAATTCTCTCGGCTCGGCAAAAACTTTTAAATATATTCCAATGTTTTGTTGATATATTCGTCTTTGATTTGTTGTATAATATCGTATAATTGTATCCGTGTCATTAATTGGATTGCGGAATGCTTTAGAAATTAAAAAAAAAACATTTTCTGTAAAGTTAACACAAATATGAAAATTAGTATTTGTGTCGCAAGCATTTAAATAAGTAATACCACACGATTCCGCGGCTAATTCTTTTTGTATTATAAACACAAAGCTTTATTCATTGTAATATAACATGAGAAAAAACATCGGCACAAACCCTGAAGTACAACAAAATCATTCATGAAATGCTGCATTCGTAAAAAAACCACTGAATTATTGACTATTTTCAAAGCGCGATAACTACATAAAGATAAATGATATAAAAGTAAAAAACTTTCAAATGAGCAGTACATGAGTGCCTCAGAAGTTTCCATAATGCAACACTTTACGCTGTTCCTTTAAGACGTATGCAAATCGCTAATGCACGTACGATGTTCCAGAGACTGCCTAGAAGAGATACGTGCACTATTAGCAACCTTCAACTTCCGACTGAGCGGCGCACCACATTGGTGCACGAACGAAAAGAAAAATCATGTCCCATCTTTCCCTGGTCTATTCAGCTCCCTCTGTGGTAAGAATTATACATCTACCGCAAACATCGACGAAACCGACTTTTGGCCAGGTTTTCGATGCACATACCCCACTGTGCGGAGTGAGCGTTCAGAAAAGGTAAGGCCACTGGTTGCAGGACCTCATTAACGTAACGTTGGGCTGTCAAAGTGCCTATAATGAACAACAAAGGTGATCTGGCATCGTAGGCAATTGCACCCCACACCATGACACCAGGCCTTCTGGACGTGTGATGCTCGACAACAAACCGTTCATCTTGGCGCTGAATACGGTGCTTCCACACACGCGTTCTATGGTCGTCTACTCCGAGACAAAAGCGGGACTCGTCACTGAAGATCACCCGCTGCAATTCTGAGTAGCTTCACGACAGTCTGGCACGACACCATTGCATCGTCGTAAGCTTAGTGCCAGCACCGTTGGCAGACATCGTGCAGCCGTTTGCCAGTGGTGCTGGCACTAATCCGACAATGCATGGAGTGCACCACTGCTCGCTGAATATCCGCAATCGTGGCTGTTGGGTCACTCCGCGCATGTCGGACACCCCGTCGGTCCTCTCTCTCCGTGGTTCGTCTAGGTCTCCCATACCCTTCCCCTTCCTGTTTGCTGCGTGCCTTGTTTTATCCACTGCCGCCAACAGTATGCTGTGGTAATACCCGCACGGCCGGTACGGCGCGCAACACGGCGATAAGATCATCCTGCTTCCCGGAGCCCGAAGATGCGGCCCCTCTCGAACTCCACGAATTGCTTCCGAACTTTTCTCCGAGGCATACTTCACTTGCAAAGGATGCAACCAACACAACAGCACGAGTCAGAATCGCAACGGGACGACCTTATATAGCCGTCAAGCACAGTGGTACGACCCCTCCTTGCTTGCGTCACATGCGTGGTCGAGCGCGATATTTGAATCATTTGCATATCTCACGATGTCAATCCTACACACCAAGTTTCATTCCTATCGGTTGCATCCTTCTGGGTGCAACTATTTCTTTCAAGAAGAGTGTAGTTTATTTGACCTTGCAGTTTTCCTTGCTTCTGCTTATAAACCAATCAAAATGCCGTCACACAGTGTCATCATCATCATCATCATCATTGTCAACCATTATCAATCCACTGCTGGATGAAGGTCTCCCCAAGTTTCCTCCACAACGGTCTGTCTTGTGCCAGTCTCCTCCATGTCACTCCCGCATATTTACGAATTTCATCCACCCATCTCCCATGTGGTCTTTTTCTGGGTCTTTTCCTGTCAAGTGTTTGATCAATGCATCCTTCCAGTGCTTACGTATGGTGCAGAGACGTGGACCTTAACTAAAAGAGACATACAAAGGCTGCAGACAACTCAAAGAAGTATGGAGAGGTGCATGCTTGGTATAACCAGGAGAGATAAGAAGAGGAACTCGTGGATCCGAAAAATGACAAGAGTGGAAGACATCATGATCAGAGTTAAATCCCTGAAATGGCAATGGGCTGGACATACTGCCAGAAGGACAGACCATAGATGGACAGCCGAAATTTTAGATTGGATTCCACACAGTGTACTTATGAGTAAATGAGCAACAATGGCAACGCCTTCACTTCATACCTGGAAGTGGGGTTGGGGCAAGTATCGTTTGGCAGGCAAATCTTGAAATGCTGGGCAGAAATTTTTCCCAAAAAACTTCGTTTCATATAGATTTTACGGGCCGTTATATTATTTCCCAGTAAAATAAGTTTTCAGGTACATACTGTACTTAATACTTATTCAATGTATGTAGAACTGGGAAACATGGACATGAATCTCCATGGCCTTTTACAAGTTACTACGCGATATTAGCTTGCTTGCGTCTCATTTTTTTATTCTTTATTTAATATTTGTCGTCATAAGGCTGTTATAAATTTTAGTTTGTAACCTGAGAAGGAAGAGCCACTTTTTAAACTATAATTACGAAAATGGGATTATTCTGCTATTCTAAAGCACATTCGCTTAATAGACTCACACCACTGCGCAGAATAGTACAACACTAAATTTAACAAAAAATTCATTTTATATAACAAAATTTCTGAATCCGAAAAATTCTGTTTATCCACGTTCCCTAAAATCTTACATGGTTGTACTTGCAATGTATTCTAACTGCCTAAACTTTGGGGGGGGGGGGGTTAATGGCAGGGGCGTACTGATAGTCCCCGCACTGCGTGGGGCCCCGCGGCTTCGAGGGCCTCTTGCCTCAATATAAAAATTTTACAAATTTTTTCATATGAGAGTGGTTAAAAACATAAGTAATTTCTGACGGCTGATTTGAATGAATTATTAAAGAAAGAAAACCAACTTTTGGCATTTTTTTCTTCAATAAATAAGATAAATATTTAGAAACATTTTCTCGGTTTTAGTATATAAAAACTGGATGACGGGAAAGCATCCATTTTTTCCAGACGACTTGAGGCCACTTTTCACAGCCATATATTAATACATGTATATCAGCAAGACAATGTGAAATAAATAAATATTAGTTCAATGAATGAAAGTTTTGTACCAATGTGGATGAGGTGTTACGTATTACAAGGAACTCGCATTGTTCGCACATAACTACGCATGCTTCAGAATGTAATGAACTAAAACATATTCTTCATGGGGATGAAAGAACAGAGATTTGTGGGATAATTTTTATAACAAAGTCAAGAGAATTTTTTTTACTATGAGCAAAAAAATGTGGAGTTATGTTAAGTGCGGTTTTTATATTCAAGAGTTAATAATTTAAGTAGTTTTACTGTTTTTCAAACCACAATTCCTAATAGTTACTTATTTGCTTACTTATGTTCTGTGTTTTAAAAATTGGAAAAGATCATCAGACGCTATCACATGACAGCTGAGTGTGTGTGTGTGCGTGCGTGTATGTGTGTGTGATGGTGATACATTTCAAATAGATGGCTAGTTCTCTAAAAGAATAAAATTTGCAAGCTATGCTTAACTTTTTGCGAAAGTGTTTTGTAATAAAACTAAAGCAATAATTTTAACTACACCGCAACCATATTGATTTTACGAAAATTACCTGTAGGTTCCAAAGAACTCGCATTGTTAAAATGCCCATAAAACCTATTAATAATATCAAATTTAAAAATTTTAATAATTGAAATAATAACGTGAAATTAAAATTTCTCCAAATAAATAATAATGATAATTAATAACGTGAATTTAAAATTATCAATAATTGAAACCTAATCGATTTTCACAAAAGGGCTTTTTTTTTTTTTTTATTGGAGGTTTAACGACCACCGTGAGCAACTCAATGGGCTATAAGCAGTCGCCCGTCCCTAATTTAGGGTCACTGGTTCCAGGGAAGGGAGAGAGCCAGTGCCGTAAGACAAACACAACATCCATGCCTCACCGGGATTCGAACCCGGACCCCTGACGGACGAATGATCAGAGGCCAGCGCCTTAGACCACTGCGCCACCGGGGCGGCCAAAAGGGCTTCAAAGATATTGGGGGGGGGGACGAGTATTTCTTGTACGCCACTGGCTAAAGGGTGGGGGCTGAAAGAAAAGTCGGCTGGGCTGAAGTCTACCTTACGCCACCCGTAGTGTCATGTAAAGAGGCCATGTAGTCATGGCCTCTTTACATGACACTACGGGTAGACACTACGGTGCCTCTTTACATACACTTGGTAGTCATGCACTAAATAAATCTTCCACTTTTGATATATTACTCATAGAGATTCAAACTTAATCCTATGCCGCACTGGTGATGCTGTGGTCGTTGGCTTCTGACCATTCGTCCAGGTTCAAATCCTGATGAGGCAAGGATGCCATGTTTGCTTTACGGCACTGACTCTCTCCCTTCCCTGAAGCCAGTAACCCAAAATTAGGGATGTGTGACTCCTTATAGTATTAAGTGTGCAACTTAATTCTCAGCCACAAGCACGAAACGTTGACAGCAAATTGTAGCAAATCGAATACGTACCTAATCAGGGAAATAATAACCGTCGTGTTGGATACATTTGAGCCATCGGTCAGGGAGCTGCCGAATGCCACTGCGGAAAAAAAGAGGGCTGTTTCGAGTTCATAAAGTCATCAATACTTGCGTGAACCTCCTCGACAGATCGTGTTTAAAAGTCGTTTTCGCGGTGTGAGAACGCGCGTTATCCTGAAGCAACAGGACCGACCTTCTGCCTTTGCCGGTGTATGGTCTTTTCGTCTCCTTTGCGTCACTCACAAGAATGAGTTGCTGACAATAACGCTCAACATTGACCGTTTCACCAGGTTTGAGCAACTCATAGTGTACGACATCGCGCTGATCCCACCAATTGCACAGCAACAGCTTTTTGGCATGGATATTCGGCTTGGCGGTACTGGTGGTAGGCTGACCTGGATAAACCCACGATTTGCGCCGCTTAGGATTATCACAGAGGATCCACTTCTCATCACAGGTCAAAATCTTGTGGAGGAAATCCTTCTTCTTGAATCTGGAGAGCAAGGACACAGCAACGTCGTGGCGCCTAGACTTGTTCGCAGCTGTAAGTGGGTGGGGCACCCAACGGCCCTTCTAATGAATCCGTCCAAGCTTGTGTAGGCGCTTTGCAATGGCTTGCAGTGTTACTCAGAGTTCTTGGGCGAGCTCTGACTGTGTGCGACAGGGATCCGCGTCCAACAGTTGTTCCAGTTCCTCATCGTCAACTTTCTGTGGCTGTCCCGGACGTTCTGCATCACGGAGATCGAAATTTCCCTGCTTAAACCGCTGGAACCACTTCTTACACGTACTGTAGAACACAGCAGCCTCACCCAAAGCAGCACAGATCATTTGCTGGGCTTCTGCGGCACGTTTTTTCAGCTGAAATGCGAACAGGAGGCAGTGCCTCAAATGTTGCTTGTCGAACGACATTGCCTTCACCGTGAACTTTCGTCCCTTCTGTCACTACAGCTCTGAGCGGTTACGGTTGCCTGGAAAGCTGTTGGATGGCGCTGCAATCAGCCATTATCGCACACAGCTATTTGCATTTACCGACGTTCTATAATCACTTGCGGTTAGGGGCCGAGATTTACGTTTCACACCTAATACATCCAGTTGCTTATGGTGGTTGTTAAACTTAAACCCTAAAAAATATCGCACTTTGAACTCAAACAAATCCCTAGAAAGCTCAATTAATCAGAATTAAATACGAAGGTTACTCATAACGACTTTGAACTTAACCAGTTATTATTCTTCTACAGATTTACTTTCATTTTTTTACAATTAACATGTCAGAATGTGACCAAAATAAAAACATAATTTGGATACTGAGGGGTTAATTCTTTAGACAGCAGCATCAAGTAAAGAAAATCAGAATTGATCATTCATGTATGTATTTGAATTTTTTTTTTTTGGAGGTTTAACGACCACCGTGAGCAACTCAATGGGCTATAAGCAGCCGCCCGTCCCCAATTTAGGGTCACTGGTTCCAGTGAAGGGAGAGAGCCAGTGCCGTAAGACAAACACAACATCCATGCCTGACCGGGATTCGAACCCGGACCCCTTACGGACGAATGATCAGAGGCCATCGCTTAGACCACTGCGCCACCGGGGCGGCTATTTGAAAATTCAGGTTTGCTGATAAAGAGACATGAATTTTACCTTTGTAACAGCTAGAAAAGTATTGCAGTTAGGCAAATTTAACATAAATATCAGAGTAAATTCATTTATAACTCTACTGTTATTAGTACTATTTTTATTTGCTTATGTTTCTTCTTCTTCTAATTTCTACAACTCACCTTTTGGCACACTGATTTCTACAACTCTTCTTATGACATGCTGATTTGCTTTGTTTGTAATGATATACTGCATTTGTTTTCTCTTGGTTTAAAATATAATCGTGATTTCCAGCCTTCATATCCTGTATAAAACTTCATTGGTTGTCGGGGGGGGGGGATATAATTGACAAGTGAGACATCACCTCAGTCAGCTAAGCGATTAGCAACATAGAATATTACAATTTGTTAGTGCATTGTATCATATAGTCTTTCTCTGTATGTCGATCAAGAAGATAGTTCTAAACTCACACACACACACACACACACACACATCTGTGTTGGGCAAGAAGCATTCCTACACAAGGAAGTGTTCTGCCACAACTAAGGAGAAAAAGAAATATTACTTTCATAACAAGGAAAATCAGTCATATGAGATACTATTATACATGGTGTTTCAAAACTAAGGGAACAAACTTTAAGGGTGATGAACACACCGAAACAAACATTTTTCGTCATAGAATGCATGGTCGCAAGTTACGCGGTTAGGCGCTGGAGGGCGCTTTCCGTTTCCCCACACACGCCGTCTTTCGCAACGCAAGGACAGGAATAACACAACAAATCAAAACAAAGTTTTATTTTATATCAGGAAAAAAAAAAAAAAAAAAAAAAAAAACGTGACATCACAAAATTACATCAAATTTGCAAACATTAATAAGTAAATACTAAAATTAATTACATTTACAAAAGCTGCTCAAAAGGGCGACAGCCACTCCTGATACAAGCTCCGCATCGTCGACGTAAAGATGCCCGTATGTTGTGGAAAATACCAGGCATTTCCCGGACAGCTGCAGCAGCGATTGAAAGTCTGGCGACTAGTTCCTCACTGAAATCAATAGGAGTTTCGTACATTACGGACTTAAGATGTCCCCATAAAACGAAATCCAGAGGGGACAGATCTGGTGATCGTGGGGGCCAAGCGATGGGTCCATCTTGACCAATCCAGTGGCATGGAAATGTGGTGTTCAAGTAATCACGCACCTGAGTGCTGAAATGAGCTGGCGCTCCATCGTGCTGGAACCACAGTTTACGGCGAACGGCTGCTGGTACATGCTGGATCAATTCAGGCAAAACTTGTTGAAGGAAAATAAGGTACGTCCTCCCATCCAGACGTTCCGGTAAAAGATATGGTTCTTTGCGTTCCGAAAGACGGCGTGTGTGGAGAAACGGAAAGCGCCCTCCAGGGCCAAACCTCGTAACTTGCGACCATGCATTCTATGACGGAAAGTGCTTGTTTCGGTGTTTTCTATCACCCCTTGAAGTTTGTTCCATTAGTTTTGAAACACCCTGTATAAATAACCTTTTGGGCTATATTTGAACATTTTTCTTTGATGCATTTCAAATACCGTTAACAACACCGCTCTTGAAGTCTGGAGAAATGGACCTATGAAAAAGTTGAGACATAAGAATCAGATATATGATGTTTAATTTGAATAGAATCTAGGATCCAATACCATGTGTCCAACATAAGGGAAAGATTTTAGTTTTCTACGATGGAATCATCCCAAACAATAACACTAAACTACTTGGAAATTTTCAACTAAAGCCCCACAAGTCTTAATTCAGAAATGAAATCCTTTAGTCTTAAGTGCACACTTGATAAATTTCAATCTTATGAATACTGCATAAGAAACAAAAAGAAGATGTACCTGTAATATATTCAGCAGTGTTTCTCTGAAGATGGCAACTATTGTTATATGGATATACACTATTTACCAACAAGTAATTGGACACCTGTGATAGCAAAGGAAAACGAAGTTTATTCACCTTCAATAGTTGGTGGAGCCTCCACGAGCGGCGATAACAGCTGCGACCCTCCGGGGCATACTCTCAACCAGGCGTTGTACGACGGCTAGCGGTATTTTCTTTCCACTCGGCTTGGAGAAGACAGGTCAGTTCCTTCACCGATTTCGAACGGTGGGGGCACCCCTTAAGTCGACGCTCCAAATCGTCCCAGAGGTGCTCGATAGGGTTCAGGTCCGGGCTCTGCGCAGGCTAGTCTATTCGATTAACCCCATTGTCACCATATCAAGCCATGGTGGACCTCGCAACGTGACAGGTGGCATTGTCATTCTGAAAGTAACATGGGTCCACCCCGTAAAACTGCCACAACGTAGGAAGCGCATGGTCATTCAAAATGTTGCAGTAGGTCTCGGCATTGAGTCTACGAAGAATTGCAACCAAGGGTCCCGTGCCATACCAGGAGAAACACCCCCATAGTATAATTCCACCGCCGCCGAACTTCACAGTTGGCACAATACATTCCGACAGGAGGCGTTACCCAGGCAGACGCCAAACCCAGACCCTACCATCTGAACGGTAGAGGGTGAACCTTGATTCGTCGCTCCAGAGAACCTGTTTCCACTGTTCAACGGTCCACTGTCGACGTTCTTTGCACCACGTTAGCCGAGCAGCGCTATTGGACTTGGTGATCAAAGGCTTGTGGGCGGTAGCACGTCCATGATAACCGAGCAGATGGGCTTCTTTACGGATGGTATTCATCGAAAGAACACTCCCGTATGCCTGTTGAAACTCCTCGCGGATGTGGCCTATCGATTTGGTGCGGTTCTTCCGAATTTCTCTAGCCAGCACTCGTCGGTCTCTAACTCCCAGTTTTGTGGGTCTGCCGGGTCGGGGCACATTCCGACAGTCACACTTGACACTTCCACTTGCCAATCACGTAGGTCACTGTCGATTTTGGGTACTTCAACTCACTGGATATGTCACGTATGGATCGGCCATTTCTGTGATACCCGACGATTACACCTTTCTCGAAATCAGAGAGCTCCGAACTGCGTGGCATCTTGCATGCTACTGGTTGCGTTGTTGTTTCCCACACGATATTTAACGGCGGCGGCCGTGACGTGAATCAGGACCGCTGATATCGTCGATTGCAGGGGTGTGCAATTACTTGTTGGTAGATAGTGTAATTGAATATTACTAAATATGATGAAACTGTGACTTTATTTATACAACTTAGAAGAGCAGAGAGAGTTTTGACTTCAGAGAAGCATTAAGAGTGAACTTTCTTATCAAGGAAACTATCGCTCTCAGACTCCCCCAATCACATCATTAGAGAAAAATTACGCTTCTGTACCATCTTCTCCACAGAGAAAAGAGGGCAACCTTCCATTCTGCATCCAGTAAGGAGTTGTAAGCAATGTCCTGAATGAAAACGTGGACATAAATCAGTTGACAGTCACTTGACTTTAATGAGCAATAGTCCATATGGGAAAAACTTGTGCAAAACTGATCCTGCCCCATGCAAAGCTAGCCAATTAAAAAATTTCTCTCATAGATCACAAAATACAATCACTCCACAAAAGAACACACGGGAAAAGAAGGGAAATTCAAA
The DNA here is from genome assembly GCA_039090855.1 of Macrothele yani. Taxonomy (NCBI): domain Eukaryota; kingdom Metazoa; phylum Arthropoda; class Arachnida; order Araneae; family Macrothelidae; genus Macrothele; species Macrothele yani. The sequence continues at coordinate 49,770,606 of CM076990.1, forward strand.
GTGAGAAGGTCATTGGAAATGTAACAAAGAACATTTCTCTCAGATATATTTACAGAGTGGGGAAATGGCACTAAATGTTGCATGGATGCAAACAGAAGCTTGAATACCACACATCCAGATAGAAGTATTTATAAATACAAATATTTTCCTCTAATAAGGAAGAATAAAAGTTTTTTGTACAATAAAAATTGCTTGTTTTCTTCCCCACTCCAGTGAGACAGAGAACCTGCAATTTTCATTCAATCTTCTAGAGTCCATGCAATCTTCAGAAACTGTAATGATTTTACATAATCAACACCCATCATTAACAAATGAGCCAACAAATTGGTGTCTGCAACAACACACACACACACACACACACACACACACACTGTGTACTTGCTTTTATACCATTCTAAAGCTGATATGGCTCCAGTCCATGTTAACATCAAATGAACAATCTGTTACACTCTGAATATCAACACTTCACATTTTCCGAAACTTGAGAACTGAACCATGGCAAATGCTGTTTTCGGATGTGTATGTCATCTGTGTGACCTGCACCTGGGAAGCCACCAATAGATGTGTGTACATCAGAAACACATCATCTCCAGCACCAGCCAATAAGGGTAGTGTTCCATCATACAATACTTCCTCACACTTGCAACGGCAAGGCATCACTTGTAACTAGAATTCCACAACAATCATCCCATGAACAAAATGAAAGCCATGTTTGGGCACCTAACAAGAAATTGCTGAATTAATGCATATGGCATCATATTAAGTGTAGCATATATCATAATCCATATGTAATATTAAAAATTATTTTTTACATATGGTGAATGTATACTGATTATTGTAACTTGTTCTACACAAAAACATTTCTCTGGCATTTTTCTGTTTATCTGCAAAAAACTTGCTCCTATTTGCAAATCAACAGCAATTATAAAATGGCATCTTCTTGCCTTTACAATTTGCGTAAATATGATTTTGCCATATTTACTATTACTCATTAAAACACACCAAGACTTTTTTTTTTTTTGATTGAAACTTTAATGCCCACTGTGAGCAACTTGATGGGCTATAAGCAGTTGCCCGTCCCTAATTTAGGGCCTCTGGTTCCAGGGAAGGGAGAGAGCCAGTGCCGTAAGACAAACACAACATCCATGCCCCACCAGGATTCGAACCCAGACCCATCTTGGATGAATGATCAGAAGCCATCGCTTAGACCATTGTGCCACTGGGGCGCCCACCAAGACTTTATCCCTACATAATAACACACTGGACAATTTTTGTGGTACCAGAGTATCCCCCTGTATTTGAATTTTTTCCATTAGAAGTGACATCCAATTTTTTTTTGTGTAATACTGAGTACAGATGTCATCATAAGATTAGATGAAAATCAGGAATGACAACCATTTGCAATCCATTGCTGGATGAAGGTCTCCCTCAAATCTCTTCCAAAATTCCCTGTCTTGAGCAATTTCCTCCCGTGTCACTTTGGTATGCTTTTGAATTTCATCCACCCATCTCCCACATGGTCCTCTGGGTCTTTCCCTCACCCCAGTTGTCCAGTCTAGTAATTCAGCTGGGGTCAATTCTTCCAGCAATATGTCCAGCCCATTGCCACTTGAGAGTTTTTTGCTTTGATCATGATTTCATCCATTTTGGTAATTTTCCTGATCTGCAAGTTCATTTTTCCTATCTTGGTTAGTTACACCAAGCATACATCTATCTATCCATGCTTGAGATGTTCACAGTCTCTACGTCTTTTTAATTAAGTCCATGTTTTTGATTAGTAAAAGAGAACCGGAAGGATATATTGATTGAACACTTTTTTTAAGACATAATTGTAAATCGATCTTGAAAATTGTATTGTTTCTTTCAAAAGTTCTTGAGCCAAGATTTATATTAATTTCTTCTTTGATGTGGCCCGCACTTGGTACCTGTTATCCAAAGTAGAAGTAGGCATCAGTTACCATAGGTGCCCACAGCTTATTTGGTACCAGTTATCCAAAGTAGATGTAGGCATCAGTTACCATAGGTGCCCACAGCTTATTTGGTACCAGTTATCCAAAGTAGATGTAGGCATCAGTTACCATAGGTGCCCACAGCTTATTTGGTACCTGTTATCCAAAGTAGAAGTAGGCATCAGTTACCATAGGTGCCCACAGCTTATTTGGTACCTGTTATCCAAAGTAGATGTAGGCATCAGTTACCATAGGTGCCCACAGCTTATTTGGTACCTGTTATCCAAAGTAGATGTAGGCATCAGTTACCATAGGTGTCCACAGCTTATTTGGTACCTGTTATCCAAAGTAGATGTGGGCATCAGTTACCATAGGTGCCCACAGCTTATTTGGTACCTGTTATCCAAAGTAGATGTAGGCATCAGTTGCCATAGGTGCCCACAGCTTATTTGGTACCTGTTATCCAAAGTAGAATGTAGGCATCAGTTGCCATAGGTGTCCACAGCTTATTTGGTACCTGTTATCCAAAGTAGATGTAGGCATCAGTTACCATAGGTGCCCACAGCTTATTTGGTACCTGTTATCCAAAGTAGATGTAGGCATCTGTTACCATAGGTGCCCACAGCTTATTTGGTACCTGTTATCCAAAGTAGATGTAGGCATCAGTTACCATAGGTGCCCACAGCTTATTTTGTAGGAGGAAGAAAACAAAAATTGTAACTATAAATAACATATACAAATAATAAGCAAATTTCCACTGTGACTTCTTGTTATCTAACCTTTTTAATGCACACACTTAACACCTAAATTTCACTGGAAACCAGATGACCCAAAAACTGTATAAAACAGATGGATAAATGAAATTTTGGGACAATAAGTAAATTTATTTCTCATTCGTTTGATTCTTTTGGCCACTTATGCCACATGGGCCCCGAAAATCCACAGAACACTCAATTGGTCATCAAAAATGAAAAAAAAGACTTCAAGACAAATTTCTGGGAAATTTTTTAAAGAGATATCAGTCAATTGTTGCTGCAGGGGATGATATTTGTTTCATCTCTTCACCTTTCATACTTTTCCAAACTGTACGCATGTACGCTGTTCTCCAACATGCAATGGGAAATTTATTCCTTGTTACAGTAAATTTCTGTTTTTACTTTACTGGAAATTCCCAACATATTTCCTATTTTTACTTCATACACACGCATCTATAGTTCCTACAGAAAAATTTGCATTCAGAAGTGTTATCTCAAAAATATATATTTCTATAGTTCCTTCTGTGAACAGAAGGAGCATGTTCCAATTTCCAGGGGTGGGGAGGGCAAATGTCCCCTTTGCCCCCCCCCCCCATATCAGTTACCTCTAGATTTAGACTAGCACCTACTAAGTCATCAGTTCTTGTGAAAGCATTGTATATCAGTTTTATTATCTGTACGATAATCTTTAATCCTACTTCTTTGCTCTTGTCAGAAGGTTCCAATACTCTGCAACTCTGAGAGGATACTTGTAAAAAACATGTCGTCAGCAATTCAAAATCGGTTAAACTATTTCCGTTAATCATTATCCCCTTGTCTTTCTAGCTCAATGATGAAAAACATTCTACAATGTGGCACTGAAGAGCTTGGGATATATGGTCAGACCTTGTCTCTCTCCCTTTCCAATTTTTACATGTGCTGTGCCTTCAAACAATAGAACTTTTGCACTTACATTTTTGAAGGTGTTATTAATAATACAGAGTTTATTCAAAATGATTCATCCAATTTCAAATTACCATATTTTCGAAGTTTACAAATACAGAGTGTGTAATGATATATCAACCAAAAGAAAAACTGTCCGAGTTTTGTCTCTCACCTTTTAAAGTACTCTACGTCAGTGTTTTCCAACCGCTGATCTATGAGAAATGAGTGAATATATTTATTTTCCTTTTGAATCGAAATGGAATCAGAGGAAAGCTAGACCTAAATTTTGAACACCTGTTGCAGAAGGTTAAAGGAAGCTTGGATCGCTAACCTCTTCACAGAAGATCTAAACTCTTGCAGGCTAACTCACCAAGAAAAGGAAAGCTTCGTTGAACTTCCTTCTGATGCTAGTCTGGTATCAATATTCAGATCCAAATCTCTGACTCAGTTTTGGGGTATCATGGGGAAAGAATATCAAAGTCTCAGCAACAAAGCTGTAAAATTATTGGTAAACTTTTCGACCAAATATTTATTGCAAGAAAACCTTTTTAGCTGTTCCGGAAATTAAAACAAAGCACATTATCATAAGGTTATCGCAAAGCAACAGCAGCAGACATTGCACTGACCCCAGAAAAAAATTATATTAACGGAAAGGAGAATATTTTGGTATATGGATTATGGATTGCACTTATTAATCATTAAAGAATATTGACAGATTAAATTATATTAGCTGTAAGGGGTATAAATTACTAACACCAGAGGTATATAAATTACAGATTGTATGCAGTGATCATTGGGCTTAAATGCTCGAAAGTAGCCTACAAATTTTATTTCGGCATCACCGGTCTGCGAAATTTTCCCCAACGTTTTGCTGGTCCATGAATACAAAAAGTTTGGAAACCACTGATCGACGTGACTTCCCTTAATTACACAAGCAACATGAAGACGGTAGGCTATTTTTTTCCCATTTTAGCTCCAGCATGATTGTATGTTGTCACTGACTCCACCACAGTAACAATGCAGTTTTTAACCTCATCCAAGGTTGTAGGCAGTGGAGGCACATACACAGTATACTTAACATACCCCCCCCTCCAAAGATGAACGTAAGATCTGGTGACTTCAGTGGCCAGCTGTAAAGCACTAAGTCATGGGGTCCACTGCGACTAATCCAACGGTGAAGGTGCACTTCGTTCAGGAAAAAGCAAACAGCGCAATGCCAATAAGACAGCGGCCCATTTTACTGGAAAATGTAGTCATTGGAATTTTTGTTCAATTGTGGAAATAGCCAGTTCTGCAGCATACCCAAATAGGAGTTACCAGTCACTGTGTATTCCATGAAAAAGAAACAGCCGTAAACCTTTCCTCAGGCAATGGCACAGAAGACGTTAACTTTAGGTTAGTCACGCTCGTACTTGATTGTTGCATATGGGCTTTCCATGCACCCATATGCAAATATTGTAACTGTTCACCTTGCCACTTAAATGAAAAGTTGCTTCATCACTGAACACCAGGTGGGTAGAAAATCGTCATCCTCCATAGCATCCTGCGTGAGTTGGCAAAAGTTCTGTTGCTTTAACTTTTCTTCTGGCCTCAGAGCCTGCAACAGTTGCAACCTGTATGGCTTCATAATCAAGTGTTGTCTCAAAACATGCCAAACAGACATCTAAGAAATTACCAGTTCTTCACTTCCTTGGGCTACGTAGGAAACATAGCCCGAGGTTGAAACATAGCCCGTACAAAACATAGCCCGGTTGGTTGACTTCCTCGGGCCACATAGGAAACTCTGATTCTTTGCACATTATCCTCTGACAAGCGTGATCATCCTGTGCTCTTTCCTTTACGCAAAAGTCCTGTTTCCTCGAGCTGCTGATAGTACTGACAGATACTCTGAGCACCTGGTAGATCATTTCCATAATATTTACGAATCTCACTCTGCACTGTGACCATTGATTCACACTTTGAAAACTGCAGCACACAAAAAGCCTTCTGCTGCATGGCCACCATTTTCTCAGACTGCCTGTCGCAAAGCCATACCGACAGTGGAGCACTCTCGTGGTGACCTACTAAAACTTGAAAATTTCCTCTTTCATTTCGTGTATGCCAAGGTCTTTTACAGTTGATAAGTATGGAATTATGCTCTTTTGAGATCAGATGAAACATTTTGAATAACCCTGTATTAATGTATATATCAAGTGGTGTGTGGTCATTGTATACAACACATGCCCTAATTAAATGCAAAAATTTGCTCTCTGAAAACAAAAGAATTACACAAAGAATGCTTTGTACTGCCGTTTTACGGGAAATTTGAACTAAGTACCTGGTTTAGAAGAGTGTTATTTAAAACCATTCACATATTTGTGTGTATTTTAGCCGGAACTGAAACAAAGTGCAAATACGAACTTAACTTCATATCAATGTTCCCGAAGTCATGTGAAATAATGCTGTGCTTGCCAGGGACATAACATTTGATGCAAAATCACCATTGCATTCAGGGTTTGGGGCAGTCAACCAATCAGAGAACCGGAGTCCGTTCCCTCAGTCCCCACTCTTTATTCCCACTAGGTGTGGGGCCTTCATTAACTGCTGTCACAAAATGCAAAAGAGAGTGTCAGGTCAATCAATTGAAAGCTCATTTTCTTTTGATGGAGAGCATCTGCCATCTAGTGCGTAGAGGGATCCTTCTTATTCAGTTGGAAAATTGTATGGCTACATTTTTTAATATTCCTTGCTTTTCTGAAGCACTGAAATGCTTCAAGATAATTTAAGCAAACTGAAAAAGGGGAATAAGGAAATGGATGATTCAAAAGCAATTCCTTAAGTTTTATAGAAAAATTCAAATGCATAAGTAATGAAACACCAACCTCAAACTTGAGTCACTTAATGTTGTCATTCAGTATGCAGGCTAAACATACAAAAAATAAATAAATTATAATCATAACCCCATAACTGTTCTATATGGAAAGCTTATGGGCTCCAACTATAGTGATTCAAAAAGCATCGAGTTTTCCAAAGTGAGCCTGAATACACTCAAAGAAACATATCCTACTCTTTTTATTTCGTTCGGTAAAAAAGTGAAGGGATTTTAACTCCTATACCTGGATTAAGCGGTAAAACAATGAGAAAACTGTTCAAAGCTTCACACAAACTTGGTTTGGATAAATGCTTGAGGAAACTAATGCATTGTGCTATTAAATTGCGCGAAAGAAAACCTATTCATGCAATACATGCAAAGACAAGCATATCATTAAAAAAAAATTTAATAACAATTGAAAAAGTTCTACTGAAGATTTTGACATCGAAACCTGTGTTTTAAGACAAAGTAACAGAAGCATAAAAAAATTGGATGGAATTCTGCTACAAATGTCGTACATTTTTTTTTTTTTTTTTTTTTTGCTTGCCTACACATAATGTTTACGGCACGCCACTGTCTCAATACCACAGGGTTTTAAAGACATAACTGCTGATAGTTTCATGGAACAAAAGCCTTTTCATAATCGATGAAAGCAGTACATAGTGGGAGTTCATATTCATTTGCTCTTTCAATTAGTCCTCTTGATATGTAAGCTTACAGTTCCTATCCATACAGTAGTTCCTAAATACAGCTTGTTCGCTTGGTTGAGCCATATCCAGTTTTTATTTTAAGTGATATGGACAGTATATTAGCAAAGATTCTATAAATAACCAAGAGGGGCTCATAGGTCTGTAGTTTCTGAGATCCACAAGGTTCCCTCTCTTATGCATCAGAATTGATGTAGCAGTTCCAGGCATCACAAATCTTTCTTTCATTGAGGAATTTAGTGAAAACTTGGGAATTTGAATTTTTTATTTCTTCACTTGCTTCCTGCATAATGGTCCTGGTAATTCAATCTTTTCCTGCAGCTCTTCCCCCTTTCTTATTCTTCATTGCACGGATAGCAATAAAAAAATATATGCATTTATTATATACCTAAAATTATTATTTAATAACTATGAGCTCTCTACTATGTCTTTTCGTTACTTCTTCCTTTTCAGAAAGCATGAAAATCAAAGGAATGGGATCTCTCAATGATTGTATTTATGTTGGAGTTTTTTTCAACATGTAACTGAATTACCCAAGTATTTGAAAAATAGAGCTGCAGAAGACTGCAACATTCATCTTTGTGCTAATAAAAAATTTATCTTGGTGCTAATAAAGAATTCATCTTTGTGCTAATAAAGAATTCATCTTTGTGCTAATAAAGAATTCAACTTTGTGCTAATAAAGAATTCATCTTTGTGCTAATAAAGAATTCATCTTTGTGCTAATAAAGAATGCATCTTTGTGCTAATAAAGAATTCATCTTTGTGCTAATAAAGAATTCATCTTTGTGCTAATAAAGAATTCATCTTTGTGCTAATAAAGAATATCTGAGGCAAAATGAGCTATAAATATATAATCCAGTAAACAAGAAATTCAGATAAAAAATAAATCAAATATTTATTAAGTACTGGTGAATCTTTCGCACATAAAAGGAAATCTCAACAAAATAAATTTTCAACATACACATTAAAAATCATACTTTGAGACTTAGTCTACTGTAGGATATATCAAGTGTGCTGTCTTCTTGTGAATTTCAAGATTTGAGGACTTAGAGAAAGAGCGGTAACACACATCACAGGAGAAACTGCGTGGTCGTCCGTGGGTTATGACGTGCTTCTGGAGGTTACTTTTATGAGCAAATCCTTTCTCACACACAGAGCACTTGTAAGGTTTTTCACCACTATGAACTAACAGATGGCACCGCAAATGAGATTTGTAATTTGTAGAATAGGAACATAAATGGCAACTGAACCGGCGACAACCGAGGCCACACTGGTTGTTTTCGTGATGACTCAGTGACCTCAGAGAAGCAAAGACTTCACTACACCTTTGGCACCTGTATCCTGAAAAATACCATCATCATTAATGTTCAATATAAGATCACAAGTACTGATTCAATAAAGAAAACTAATTTCTTATAATTCACTTTTCTGGAAAACATGTGGTCTGACTAAGTTTCCACCCCTTCTTTAAATAAATACTGGAAACATCAATTTTAGTCCGAACTGTTCCTCAAATCACTCTGAATGTGAGAGCAAACTATTTCTTCCCGCAGTTCAGTGATGTACGCTGTACAGTGATAAATACTATTTGTCTTTGATGCTTCATCCGAAGCAAAGAATGAATATAAATTTACTGGTCCAGCGATATGGTTTTACATAAATATCTGTAAGTAGTTTAACTACGCAATTTCAAAGTAAACATAGCTTATCTTTACATTATGCAATGGAACCTTTTGAATATCGCTATATAACTAAATGTTTTCACTGTGACATCTGAAATGCTGAACTGAAATATTTTTACATAGCACAAAAAATATTTTCTTACCCTGAATATTAAAATTTGTAACAAAGTATTTGCCTTTCTGAAATATTTTGTTAGACTAACTGGAGTTGGGTTTGTATGAAAAGAATGTTGTCAGGTTTCATTGTAAACTTTTCTGTCTTTTTTTGTAAAGATGTTGTAAATACATCTTTGTTAAGAACAAAGATGTAGAATTATTATTGAAAAATATTTTCTTGAATTAGTTTCAAACTAGTGATTTACTAAGCTAGTGTCTAAGGACTTCAAAAGCTGTAATACTGACCTTCTATATATATCATCATCATCATCATCAACATCATTGTCAACCATTATCAATCCACTGCTGGACGAAGGTCTCCCCAAGTTTCCTCCACAACGGTCTGTCTTGTGCCAGTCTCCTCCATGTTACCCCTGCATACTTTCGAATTTCATCCACCCATCTGCCATGTGGTCTTCTTCTGGGTCTTTTCCTGTCCCTTGGAATCCAATCTAAAATTTCAGCTGTCCATCGATGATCTGTCCTTCTGGCAGTATGTCTAGCCCATTGCCATTTCAGGGATTTAACTCTGATCATGATGTCTTCCACTCTTGTCATTTTTCGGATCCACGAGTTCCTCTTCTTATCTCTCCTGGTTACACCAAGTATGCACCTCTCCATGCTACTTTGAGTTGTCTGCAGCCTTTGTATGTCTCTTTTAGTTAAGGTCCACGTCTCTGCACCATACGTAAGCACTGGAAGGATGCATTGATCAAACACTTTTCTTTTAAGACATAATGGCATATTGCTCTTGAAAATTATGCTGTTTCTTCCAAAAGCTCTCCAGGCAAGTTTTGTACGCCGATTAATTTCTTCATCAATGTGACCCTCACTTGATATCTGCTATCCAAGATAAACGTACGTATCTGTTATCTCCAGCTTTTCTCCATCAATCGATAAATCTTCATTTCTTGTAAAAGCATTGAACATCACTTTTGTCTTCCGAAAGTTCATTTTTAATCCCACTTCTTTACTCTTGTCAGCAAGTTCCTGGATCATACTCTGCAGCTCTGATGGGCTAGTTGCAAAAATGACTACGTCATCAGCAAAACGAAGGTGGGTTAGATAATCTCCATTAATCTTTATCCCCTTGTTTTCCCAGCTCAGTGACTGAAAAACACCCTCCAATGTGGCATTAAAGAGCTTCGGAGATATGGTGTCACCTTGTCTCACTCCCTTTCCAATTTTTATGTGTGTTGTATTTTCAAACAGCCTAATCTTTGCACTTGCATTTTCATAGATGTTATTAATAATATTAATGTATGCATCTTCAATACCGCAGGTTTTCAGAGCCATTGTAACTGCTGATGGTTTCACCGAATCAAAGGCTTTTTCATAATCGATAAAAGCCATGCACAATGGAAGTTCATATTCCCTCGCTCTTTCAATTAGTTCTCTCAGCACATGGATATGATCTATTGTGCTGTAGCCACTCCTGAATCCAGCTTGTTCTCTTGGTTGAGCCATGTCCAGTGTTACCTTCAAGCGGTGTGAAAGAACTTTAGTGAAGATTTTATAAACTACTGATAGGAGGCTGATAGGTCTGTAGTTTCCGAGATCCTCAATGTCACCTTTCTTATGTAGCAGGATCATTGTAGCGTTGTTCCAATCCTCAGGAATCTTTCCTTCGTTAAGGCATTGAGTGAAAATTTGGGGACCTTACATCCCCTATATATATACACACCCTTTTTATGTAAGGTGTGGCAATATTTGTCATTTTTGTACTGACTTGCTAGCAAAAATAACAAGAAAGTCAGCACAGAATGATGGATAACATGTTCACAGTCCACCCAACACAATAACTGCTACAGCAGTGAAAAGGCTTAGGCACAAATTTAAATAAAGCATCAACCTGAAACTAGTTCAAAAAGACATGACATCTATCAATAAAAATTTCATATTTTTGTGTTTAACACTAGGGATCCCAGACGTCCCATAAAATATGGGATGTCCCGTTTTGGGCTAATGCGTCCTGTTGTCTCAAGAAAACTCTTAAGGACAGCTTTTTGTCCTGCATTTTAGAGTTCAAGACTGAAAAACAAAATCGATGAGTTACAATTTCTATACTTTTACAAATATATATTTTAACTTGCACGCCAAGCTTCCCTCAAGCTAACTGTTACCTCCCGTGACGCTATCTCCCGCGTCTAACTCTATGGTCGATGCTCTCATTACATAGGCAAGCACAGCCGTGGCAGATTGATATCAGAGGAGGGAGGGCACTTGACCTTGACACCTGGTGGATGCAACTCTGAAGTCCAAAGAAAATAGTGAAGTGAAGGACATGTTGAAATTCAAACATTTAGATGAAGTCTGGGTGGATCTCTTTAAAAATGTTGAAGGAGAACTATCAAATTTAAAGAAAGTAGTGGAGTTCGTTATGTGTATCCCTGGAACAAATACGTGTGTCGAAAGATTATTTTCTCGCATGAACGCACTGTGGACTGATGAGAAAAACAAATTGTCTGTAAAAACTGTAAAATCAATGCTTATTGTAAAATCATTCTTCAATGAGGATTGAGTAGCTTTTCATGACATGATTCTTAAAAACAAACAATTGTTAAGTGAAATTCATTCTTCAGAAAAGTATTGCAAGAGTGAGCAAGACTGATTGATTAATATGAATATTGATTAATAAGAATAGTTAGAATAATTTTGTAAGACTGGCATATGTGATGGATGCGCATACTAAACTTTCACCCTCAGTCGTAAGTGTCCCGTATTTTTTTCCAATGTATCTGGGATCCCTATGTAACACCTATATTTGCAACAGCAGTACACAAAAATGTACTTTAAAGAAAAGTTTACACCACTGTCTGACTACAAACTCTTCCAACATTATCAGCTCCAGTTGATTTAATACATTGTGTAGAAAGTACAACTACCTTAAATTGAAAATTCAAACAATCAAAGAAAATAATTCCTGCATGTTCAAAAGCATAACAAATTTTAAGGAATGCATAAAGTAGCTTATTATTATACAAAGTTACATACTTTTATATATTTCAATAAAACCATCAACTTGATTTGACTAAAATATCTAGAAGTATTTCCAATACGAAATTTCAAAGTGAAGACAGTTTTCCAGTTATTTAAGCATCATTCAGAGAAGTTTTCCAGATGTTGCAACAGAAACACCTAAATGGGCTACAACTTTGACCTTTGTACTTTTCTTCATGTGAAGACCACAAATATTACCCTACCAAACTTAACATTACATGCATATCTCATCCACCAGAAGTAGTGGTTTCAGCTTTAAATTCTCGAGGTAACCAAGTTACTCCCCCCCCTTTAGTGTTGTTATACGTAGTGCAGTCAAAAAGTTCTGAGACTAGGTATGTAGTGAGCCAACAGATGGCAGTATGCGGATGAGCAAGCAGCGTTCGGGGGCAGTGACCTTTATGAATCATTGTGCCGAGTGGCATCATTCTGTGAACATCGGGAGCTGTGCTACACGATATTTGGTGACCACGTGCAGAACACAGCTGCGCTTTCAGTATTGACTGCAAACAAGAGCAGCAAGCGAACACCAAATTCTGCGCCAAACTCTGCAAACTGGGAACGGAGACGCATGAAATGTTGCTGTAGGCTTACGGCAATGAAGCAATGAGTCGTGAGAGGTGTTTTCGGCGCCACTCGCACTTCAAGAGCAACAGAAAGGCACTGGAAGACAGCTAGAGGTCAGGGCGACCGACCATGAGCAAAACCTCCGAAAATGTGGACGAAATTAGGGAACTGGTGCATGAGGATCGTCGGAGAACCATTCAAGACATTGCTACCATTGTCAATGTGTCATACGGAACAGTGCAAGAAATTCTGACGTCGTTCCTGAACATGCACCGCATTGCTTCAAACTTTGTGCCAAAGATTTTTAACCCCGAACAGAAGGCGCTCCGTGTCGAGCCCAGTGTGGCAGCTGCAACAGCAAGACTACCCTTCCTCACTCGCCGGATTTGGCCCCCTGCGACTTCTTTCTGTTCCCGAAGATGAAGCTGAAGCTCAAGGGTCGCCGTTTTGAAACCGTGGACAAGATCCAGCATGAATCGCAGACGGTGCTTGACACGATTTGCGAACAGGACTTCCAGGGAGCGTTTCAACAGTAGCAAAAACACTGGCAGTGGTCTATCGCTGCACAAGGAGACTATTTTGAGGGAGATCATAGCCAAACTTAAGTAACATAAGTACTTTGTTGTATATCAGCCTAGTCTTGGAGCTTTTTGATCGGGCCTCGCATAATAAAGTGGAAGAAAATCCACATGCAAGCTCTTTCTCAAACCATGTAGAAATCCTGTCCCCCCCCAGCAGAAAGTTCCTGATCAGTCTGCGACAAGTATCATGGTGCTATAAATTAATCTGCCAGTGGTCAATGGGCAAAATAACTACTAGATGTAAAAAACAGTACAAATTTGAAGTAGAAATTAAAAAATTAAAAAAAAAAAACTAACTACCTTACATTTCTTCTAAAGAAAAAGGAATAAAAAGCCTAACCTAGTTACTACAGCAATTGTAATGATAACTAGGATCAAGAATCCTCTACCCTCTGTACCTACAAATTTTGCCACCATTTTCAAACTAAAGTACAAAAAGTTTATCGAATAAAATTATATTTAACAACAATGCAGGACAGAGGGAACATTGCTAGAAAAAAAAAACTATTACTACAGAAATCTTCGCTCCATCCTGCTTCCTTTTTGAAAAACTTTTTCCTATTTTTGACCTTAAATGCAAACATTTTTTTTTTTTTTTTTATTGTGGGTTTAACGACCATCGTCAGCAGTTACCCATCCCTAATTTAGGACCACTGGCTCCAGGGAAGGGAGGGAGCCAGTGCCTTAAGATAAACATAACATCCATGCCTCACCAAGATTCGAACCTGGACCCATCTTGGGCAAAAAGTCATACGCCAGCACTCAGACCACTGTGCAGCTTAGGTGGCCATTTTTGTAATTAAGTTATATTTAAATAATAATAGCGCAAGAAAAGCACAGCAAAAAAAAAAAAAAAAAAAAAAGAAGAAGAAGAAAAAAGATTATGGGAGTAATTTTTTTTGCTTCCACTTTATGATTTAGAAAATTTTCTTGACTCCATCCAACTTTCATTTCTGGAAAATTATCAAGAAAAACAAATGTTCATGCAATAAAATGATATTTGACAACTATACCAGACAGAGGAAACATTGCAAAGGGAGGAAAAAATTATCATTATGAGAAAAATCTTCACTCCGTCTAACTTCCGTTTTCGGAATTTTGAAAGACGAAAAACCAGCATCATGATCAGGAGTCCGTAAGGAAGGATTTAATAGAGTTCTGGGAATATCGTTTTTGTCTGCAGGACCAAAATAAAATCTCTGACGTACGTCACCCGTTGCCATGTTTCTGCTTTGGGGCCCTGTGCTGTGCTGTGCCATTTCTTCAGTTGACACAATTAGCCACTCTGGTGATTGAGTGGCCAAAGGTGTGGTCTTCAGGCAAGGTATCGAGTCCTGGATGAGGCACATATAATGTTTGTCCTACAGTGCTAGAGGAACCAGTAACATTAAATTAGGCTAGGCAACTTCTTACAGCATTAGATACTCACAGGGCTGCCAGCCTATCACACCCAAGGAAATAGTTGCTTTAGCCACTAATGGTAAAAATAGTAGCCTGAATAGTAGCCTTGACAACTTATGTTAATGACTAAAACAGTTTCCAAAAAACAGTTTTCAAAATGTATGTGCTTCACACTACAAAAAAAAAAAATTTTAATTTTTTTTTATTTATTTCAAACCACGGTGACAAAATTAGCACATATTCACGTTGAGGATGTGAACATGTGCTAATTGTGATTTCTTTTGTAGTGTGAGGATGTGTGTGTGTGTGTGTGTGTGTGTGTGTGTGTGTGTGTGTGTGTGTGTGTGTGTGTGTGCGTGTGTGTGTATATATATATATATAATAAATAGTACATAAATAAAACAAAAAAAAACTTTATAAATAAATTATTTTAACACAAAAAAAATTACACAAAAAAGGCTAATACCATGAGAAACGCCGAAGGCAGCTAAACCTCATGTAGTAGCTTATATAAAATGAAAATATTACAGAACAAAAATACAAAAATTTCAAAACAAGTGAAAACTGGAACAGGTTGCCGTCATCAGGAGAGCATCAACCTGTAGGAGTGGCCTTTCTAGTACCAACAAAACGACAAGGCAAGCCAAAATTGTCGGTTGGTCATGCTCCCTAGACCACAAAACCAAATTCTAATAAGCACAAAAATTCCAAGAATCAAATTTATAAAACTAAAAAAGAATTAAAAGCTTACCGGCAGAACAAAACCAGCCATGACAAAAAGTCAAACAAGACTGAACAGAGCACCCACAAGAACCCAAATATATACACTGATGAAAAAGGTGGTCATGGTTAATCAACTACCTGGTAAGCCAAAAAATGTGTGAATTGACAAGATGCAAAACTGTGTATGTAGATAAGATCTTCAGCTATTAGGGACCACCAAATAGCACTTTATGTTACCTATACATTTAAAATTGTTAGGTCCTAGGTTAATAAAGCATGTCAATGTGTAATTTGAAACTCTTGGACACCGAATTATAGTTCAAAATTAAATGGTTAAAATTATGTCTTAAGAAGTTTTTAGGAAAATTGTTAGATTGCAATTTAGAAAGAAGAGCTTTCAGATTTTTTACAAGTAAGAGCTGTGTATAGCAAATTTTAGCTATTCTATGAAACTGAGAGATGAGTAGATTGCGATGTATAACTTTTGAAATATTGGATGACCAGTGAGTGTAGTGAATGATATCAAACTCATAAGAGTTTCTTTTATTAAATAAATTCACCACACCTCTTCCCTCCTCGTCCACCTGAACCTCTAAATCGAGGTAACAAACATAAGTAGACGATCTGTTGGTTTTTTCTAGGGTAAGGTCTGACTTGTATCCTGAAGACCTTATCGTGCAGGGTATGTTCCACAGTCCGGACGCTGATGCTTGTCGAGGCTCCAACATTGAATTCCGATGATACCTGCGAGAGTGTTGCACACCTATCGTGTGAAACGATTCTTAACAGCCAACGATGGTCACGTTCACCCAATATCTTTTTACGGCTGCAATTGCATCATAGGTTGAATGTTTTGCGGGAATTCTTGTAGTCACTGTACACCCTTGCAATGGTCGTCCATGAAAATCTGAATTTAGTTTCTACCTCCAAAATACTATGGCCCATATCACGAGCATCAACTATGACATTACGTTGAAAATCGCTTAAATCGTTATCAGTTGTCATTCTCATGCCTCATGCCAAAAACAGCCCTGACAGCTGGCAAGGATGATTATTGCTTTATATACGCACTGGCGGAAGAAACCGAGTATGCGCATAGGTGACGTTGCCATGTATTTTGCATAAGCTCGTCTGTACCAACACACACATCCACAAAAAAGGGCATCTAAGTTTCAATATAATGCTATTCAAGACACTTAGAAATATAAAGGTTATGGAAATTACACCCAAAAAATACTCTATTCAATTATATATATCAAAAACTACATACTTACATATTTTAACCTGATACAAACTTTGGAATTAGAAAACACTTCCTTTGTCATTGTTCTGGAGGTCAGATGTTCTCATCTGTATCAAGCCAGTACAGACAGCTTTCTTCTGATTTTGCAGTTGGTAAAAACATACAAGATTTCCCAAGTGGGCTTCATACACTGTGTTGAAAAAAATGTGTATTTCTTCTTTCAAAGACCATTGCTGTGGTCATACAGTGTTATGATGATCACTTGTTTTGTTATGTAGACATAATCGTAGTTATCTGATATAAGGTACATAAAGAGTCTTATTCGAAGAGATAATCAATCTCTGCCATATTCCAAACAGAAAAACAGAACACTTTTTTGGGGGGAAAGCTTGATTTGTAAAGGTTGTTCCTCTAAACACACATGGGTCTAGTTTATACTTGCCATTGACTTTCCTCCATGATACTTGCAATTGAGCAGAAAGCAATGAACTGAATGAGACATGTCAATATCGATTCGACATGTACATATTGATATCAAAAGTTGATATTCACGTGTATTGATATTAAAACTGATGTTATACGAGCACATCGATATATGCAACACAAATTGTGTTTATTAAAAAATAGTAGCCTTACAATTAAAATAGTTCAGGGTTTTTCTGAAAATAGTTGCTTTTGGCTATTTTTTGTAGGAAACAGTAGCCATAGTCACCTATCATCAAAAACAGTAGCAATAGTCACCTATTAGTCACCACTGGTAGCCCTGTACTCATAGTCTGTAACTAGAATTTAGCATATGGAAACACAACTTTAATTACTTACATTGCAATTCAACTTTTTCATGTTTATTACATACCATTCACAAAATGGAATTTCACACATGCAAATACAACACAATTTATAGTATACCTTAGAGACTGGGGATTCAAAGTTCATACAGATTTACAGCAATAGTAAGCAATAAAAGTCTAAACTAAGTTTATATATGTCAAATAATATCCCTTCCCATTTAAATGGAGCACTTATTTCATTTTTGCTCCAATACATCTATCATATGACATTATTTGCTTTATATGATACATGCACGTGCAAGTTTTTTTTTTTTTTTTTAATCACAACATTCATTTGTTTAAGTTGCAACATGTCTGCAGTTACCTATTAATTCAACTACAAAAGTTAAACAATTTAAATACTTTATTTACTGACATTGCATGAATTTCAATATTTAATTTGACACTTGCTAAAAATCCAACTTTGCCAATGAACTCACTTTATTTAGTTTCTACTTACTCTAAAAAATTTTCTGTAAACTTCAAAATATTTGAAGGATGTCTTTCTTTTTTGACAATAGTAAATAATAAAGACATATAGTACCCTCTTGGTGTGTTATTTCTTTACAGTTTAGCAAACTTTTTTTTCAGTAATAACAAAATGTGTTTAAATAAGCTAGGCCTGCTTTTAAAAGAGAGGGCAAAAGACAGGTTTTTTTTTTTTTTTTCCGTTCTACTTCATTTAAAGAACTTAAAACATCTTCAGTTCAATACAGAAAAGCTAAGCAAGCTGTCAAAATTTACAGCTATCATCATTTGTTTCTCTCTGCATTTTAAGAAAGGGGAGGGGGGGGAGATATCTATCACTGGCAAGAGAGAAGAGAATGTGGGGTTGAATGATGGGATGGGGCTTGAAAGTTATATCACTTTCTTTTCTTTCTTTCCTTTCTTTTTTTTTTTTTTTTTTTTTTTTTGTAGGACACCACATACATGCCATTATGAAATTTAACACTTTCGCTGCCAGCGGAGCAGGCACAGACGCCAGCAAAAAAAATCGTTTTAAGGGGCCATGCTGGCGCCAGCAACTTCAACTTGTTAATGGGTTTTGGTTTTTTTTTTGTATTACTTCCATAATGTGACGCAACTTCTTTGTGTTTTGAAGTATTACGTTGCTAGGCAACACAGTGCAGGTGTTGTAATGCAGATAGCTTGAGGATAAGAAGTCGCGCGCGATTTCAGTGGCCTAGGAATGTGCTGTTGTTGTTGTTTATACATTTCATAAAATATCAGGTTTATTTCCGAAATTTTTTATGTTTTAAATATTCAGCTATACATATGTATAAAGATATAATATATGTGTGTGTGTGTGTGTGTGTGTGTGTGTGTGTGTGCTTGTATTATATTTTGTTTTTATGGCAAGTAGCATGTGGTAAAAAAAATATGAAGCATAAATATTATCCTGTTTGGAAAAAATAAGTAAAATTAATAAAAGGAAAGCTACACTGGGTGAAGATGCCTTGAACATTTCAATTAATTTGGTTTTTATTTTGTATTCCTTTCACTAGATTTACCCATGTTTTGAAGCATTAGACTACTACGCAACATACAGAAGAAATACATCGTAAATCAGATGGCCATAGAAGTCGCTCACGACTTCTATGGCCCATGGCTATACTATTATTTTTTTTTATAGATTCCGTAGATTTTTGTGTATATTTTCGAAATTTTCATGATATATTACATATAGTTTTCTTTGTTAAAGTAAAATATACAGCACAAATTTGATGTGGGGCTACATCATTTTTCAAAAATAACATTTCTATGAGATTGTAATAATTATAAAATACCTAAATTTATTTGTAATTTATGTACGAAATTTGAAAAGAACATTGTGAAACACATTTCAACAATACAGAATTTTACCAAATAAGAAGTTGTGATATTACCAGAGTTTAGGTGGCTAGTATATATGTGTACAAAATTAGGTGGACATTATTATATTCATTCTATGGACTCTGTCCCCGAAGTTACAAACATCTTAAAAAAACATGTGTCATAAGAATAACCTGGATTTCAGCCTTAGAACCAACACTATCTTTAGCTTGGTTCGCAAAGACAGAGATCCTCCGGTGAACCACCTGGAACGATTTGGTGTATACATAATTCCTCTGAAGCCAGTGGACCTGTGGACCTAGAGCCCCCCCCCCTCCACAGATGTATGTTGGTTCCACGATTAGAAATGTGAAATTGCATTTTCTGAACATCAATATAACATTAAAATGCATGCCTCATCTACTGCTTTATATCGCAACGGAACATCAATATAACATTAAAATGCATGCCTCATCTACTGCTTTATATCGCAACGGAACATCAATATAACATTAAAATGCATGCCTCATCTACTGCTTTATATCGCAACGGAACATCAATATAACATTAAAATGCATGCCTCATCTACTGCTTTATATCGCAACGGAACATCAATATAACATTAAAATGCATGCCTCATCTACTGCTTTATATCGCAACGGAACATCAATATAACATTAAAATGCATGCCTCATCTACTGCTTTATATCGCAACGGAACATCAATATAACATTAAAATGCATGCCTCATCTACTGCTTTATATCGCAACGGAACATCAATATAACATTAAAATGCATGCCTCATCTACTGCTTTATATCGCCTCGTCACTTCGGGAACTTACTACCCACGCTGGGAAGAAGCCAGGATTTTGACCAGTAAGACTCAAATCCGCTTTACAGAGAGTCTGTACATCCACAGATTCTTTAATATATGTGTTGCAATGAGGATTCACCTACCCAAGTTCCCCAGGCCTGGAAAAGCCATTGTACCTGTAAAAGGTAAAGAGAATTACATTCCACCCTGAAGTCTGGCACAGTGTGTGTCACCTCCTACCCGTGTTTGGTGCAGGCCTCCGGTATGTAAATTGCTTGACTTTTTATTTGCTTCTGTGAATTGAATTAAGTGGCAACAACTACCTTATTTATATGCCATGACAATTTTTTATGTGGTCATTTTTATCTGATGGACTCCAGGGGAGTCTGAAAGATCTTATCAGTGTCTTTTAACCTTGTATATAGTTCATTAACTGTAATTTTACGAAGTACATCTGTCATCTTCAGACTTCGTTTTAATCGTGCATAACACAGCATTTTTACCTTATCATTTAATTCATAGATGGATATTATGATACTTACAGACATCACTAAACTGATAATTTACAAGCTATTTTCCAGTATTTAGCTGTAGTTAGTATATACGTTTATACAAATTATGTGGAAATAATTTCATATATAAATAAATACATTACCGTACTTACACTTTACAAGCTTGTTTTATGAGAGGAAAAAAATGATCCTTGCACATAAATGGTTCTCCGTCACATGCCTTGCACTGTGTTGTAACTTGCCTAGTTTTTTTCTTTGCAATTGATACTCCATACTGTGCTTTCATTTCTTGGTAGCAGTACTTACAATACAGTCTCTTTCTGCGGGTTTTTCTTTTTCCAGTTTGTCGAATTTCAGTTTCAACTAGTGCATGGTCTATCACAGTTCGTGGTGATGGAGTTTGCACTTGGTGAACAGCATTCATCTGCAAAAGTTCCATGGCCAACTCTGTGCGTATGCAGGGCTGCCAGCCTATCACACCCAAGAAAAGAGTTGTTTTAGTAGCCACTAATGGTAAAAATCGTAGCCTAAATAGTAGCCTTAACAACTTACGTTAATGACTAAAATAGCTGTCCAAAAAAGTGTATGAGTTTTAGAATGTAAGTGTTCTACACCATAAAAGAAATTTTTTTTATTTTTTTTTATTTTTATTTCAAATGATGGTGACAAAATTAGCACATGTTCACATTTTGGTGGGGGAAAAAATTATATTTATATACACACACATCGATACACTACAAAAATGGCATCTTAAGTTTCAATATAATGCTACTCAAGACACTCAGAACAATAAAGGTTATGGAAATCACCCACCCCCCACCCCACCCCACCCCCCACCCCACCCAAAAAAAATATTCAATTATATATCAAAAACTACTTACATAGACTAACCTGATACAAACTTTAGAATAACAAAACACTTTCTTCTTTGTCATAGTTTGGGAGGTCAGATGTTCTTATCTGTATCAAACCAGTACGGAGAGCTTTCCTTCTGTGTTTGTGGTTGGTAAAAAATATAAGATTTTCCAAGTGGGCTTCATACACTGTGTTGAAAAAATTGTTGTGCATTTCTTCTTTCAAAGGCCATAGTTGTGGTCATTCAGTGTTATGATGATAACTTGTTTTGTTCTGTGCACATAATAATCGTAGTTATCTGATATGAAGGATATCAAGAATCTCAATCGAATAGATGAACATTTGGAAATATTTCAAACTTGTCTTTTGTACAACTATGACAATAAATATCAAACACTGTGAATGTGTTTAGTATGGAACAAAAACACGAAGCCTAGAACTAAAATAATGAAAATTTGCAGTTTATCATCAGGAATGGAATGGGTATAGTGTAATCTCCCTCTTCAATAATGGAAACTCTTTAACTCAGAAGTAATAATAATAATGGTGCTTAACATGCTTTTGAATTATATTGTAAAAGAGTACATTTTATTTTGATTCCCATATTTTGAAAGGTAAACGTGAAAAACCTGACTGAAACGTCTTCATTTCATTAGGGCATGGACAACTTGTCTTACGATTCAAGCTCAAGTCTGTGTAAGTCAGGTATAATTGATATGAAGCATTACATTGATATACACCTGCCTTGATAATGTTATGGTCATTCTTCACAGTGTCCTTGATGCTTTTGAGACAAATATAAAGAAATTACTTTATCATGTAAAATTATTCCAACTCATAATTATAGAAATAAGAAAACAAAAAACTTGACTTTCTTTTAATTTGGGTTACTTTTATAACAGCAGACAGTTCAAATCCCTAGATGTTAACCATGATCGATTTTCAAAGCTCTAACAACAGTAAAACTAAGATTATCATTACACCCACTGATGACAATAATAAAACCAAAGCTCAAATTTTTTGAAATGATTGTTTTATAACTCTTCAAAATTACTGTCATGGGACATCAAAAACTTTTATATAATGCACCCCCCCCCCCCCAAATAGGTATAAACAAACTGTTTTTTATCATTTAGCATTTTTTGGGGAGGAGGAGGAGGAAGTCTTCTTTAAAGTTTACATTATTCTTATACCATGGTAGCAATTTGGAGGAGTTATATGCAGCAAATTATTTCAAAAAATTGAGTGTGAATTTATACCACTGCCATCAGTGCATATAAGGGTAGGCTTAACATAAAAGTTTCCTCATTAACCTTAGATTTATTCCCTTTTTGAGGTTTTCTGCATAAATGCATCAATTAGGGAGGATTTTCTTTTATGAACTACCCTATTCATTTTTAATGCTTCAAGTTCATGTTTTCTTTTCTTCTGTCGGAGTTTCTCTGCTCTTTCTAGAATGCCATGTGCAACTCATATCGCAGGTATGTCTTTTTTTTTTTTTTTTTAATGCTTGCTTTAGTCTCTCATTGGCTTCTTTAAGCACAGAATCTGATGATTCTTGTACTTCTCTTCTTCCTTGAACAAGAATTTTTATCTTGTTTTCCATGTTTTCTATAGTTTGCTTTCTGCTCTTCAAATCCTTTATTTAGCAATTCTTGTTTCAATCTCTCAGCACTTTCTCTGCTTTCAGTTGCTGTTCCTTCAATCTCTGCTTCTCATCCAAATGGTTGCTATATGACCTATATGCGTTAAGTGCTAATTTTATTAGTTCCTTGGTTATTAGTACCTTTGCAACTTGGTTGTTATACATTTTTAATGCATCTCGAATTGTTAGTCTCTCATTCAACATCTTCTCAGACATAGATGCCTTCTCATCTGAAAGAACTCTTCACGATACACAAGAGCCTCTCTCTACATCGAAGTTGCCATGTGATAAAGTAAGGCATGCTTTCACAACTTTAGCCAAAGATAGATATTTCCAGTCTCCAAATGTCTTTTGAAACAATATGTCTCTCCAAAAATGATCAATCCTAATTTTGCTGTTTGGAATAAATTCTTATACATAGAAGTACATCTATATCTAGACCCACATGTGATTCAAGGAACGACCGACACAAATGACAAAAAGTACTGTCTCGTTATTTTTAACAGATACGCAGAAATGTCTCGCCAGGTGTTTTTTCAATTACCACTTAAGTTTTTCGTTATTAACAATTCCTAATTTATATTAAACAGTTTGTAGATAATGTAAAGTGGGTTTAAATGTCTGTTGGCGGAAACATGTATTTTCCGTGTCATTCGGAAAATAAAGCTGTAAAAACAATCACACAAATTTACTTCAATGAACATATATCATTCATGAAATTCTAGGTACAAAATTTTCGACTTGAAATTGATACATTTAACTGCAAATAAACTTCAGTAAGCACATAAAAACAACAACAGTCTTTAATATGGCAAAGCGTGCTCGCTCCTGGCACTGCCGTACGGCAATCTCTGCCGCAGACCTGCAAACCTTTCAGAACCAAAAACGTAACACTCGGATAGAAAAATCGTAACACGATGCATGCTGATAATTTTTTAAGCCTATTTCAGCTATATACATTCTTTATAATGAGAATGTGGGGATTTTTTCCCTACATCAAAATTTTATTGAGAAACAAATCAAATCTAATCAGCAAATACTTTTATGTTTTTAATTATTAAATTCAATATTTAACATTTCAAACATTTATTAAATTTAAACAAAAATCTTAATTGTTGTATTATTATGAAACCTTTAGAAAACTATAATGTAGCTCATGGATTTTTGCTTTCCATTAAAAGCAAGGAAACATTAAATTTCACACATGACAACCATTAAGAAATCTAACTTTTATTTAAACCAACATGTGTGGCTGACTTTGCTTTTTTTTTTTAAATTCAACAGAATATTTTTGCTGGAAGCAAGGTCCAGACATACTGGTTTTTGCAATTAAAAGTAATTCAAGTGTTGAAATACTTAAAGAGTCTCATACATCAATCTTGTTTCTCCTTACTAAACTAAAAACTCTTTCACATGAGGCACTACTATGAGGTAAGATTAAAATCCCTAACATGACTTTACAAAGTCTTACAATAAAATAATAATGACTTTACAAATAAAGAAATTTGCCACAAGAGTTATTTTCTTTTGATAATAAATACCATTGTTCACTAATACTTTTGCTATTAAAATGCTATTTGAAATGTCCAAAATTCACTTTCTATGGCATCAACAGCTTCAAGAATTGCTTCATTCTCACACCTTAAAAGGAGACATGGGAACATATCTATTACATACTGAATTGATGAAAAATTAGACTGTTCTCTTCTAGAAATATCAGCAACTTGGACATGATTTAACATTTCCAAATCCCATGAAAATTTAGAAATTATATAGTCGCAGCCCTTAAAAAAATAATTTCTAACTTTAGAAAAAAATTCTTTCTGCTCCTCAGTGCTAACTGTTTTAATCAATTCTTTGGTTTCAAACCAGACTGATATCTCTGCATAGTCTTTTTAGTTCTCGATTTCCTTATATTTAATATTAAATGTTGATTTTGCTTGCTTAATAACACTTACTTTTACAAATCTAATTATAATTAGTTCATTAAAAAGACTTTCAATATCAGATTTAAGAGTACACACACGAAGTTCCTCCTGCTGAAACATTATACTGTATTTTTCAAAAACTTTTGTAACATGGCAAAGAAACAGGGCATAAACTTGATTCACAGTTGAACTCAAGGTACGAAAAAAATCCTGTCTTGCTTATTTAATGCATTTTTTACAAGATCTTTTTCATGCAGTTCTTGTTGCTCTTTAATTAAACGTGTTTGAGATTTTTTATCATGTTCAGTGTCAACTGCAGTTATTGTAAATTTCTTATTAACAGAAGTCAAATTCACATTTTCCGTCTTTAATGTTTCACTGGGTTTACAACTTTCTGATTTTGAATGGTCCAATTTTGGAATAGTATACAAACCAATTCTTGGAGAGAAACCAATTTTTTTTTCATTTTCATTAGAGCACTCTTCTTTAAAAAATAAAGTTAAGCATCGAGAAATCGGAAACCTCTCTGAGAAAAAAACTCTTTCGAAGGGGGAAAAAAACAGATTACACATAATTTTTCTTCCTACTTCTGTGTTCTGTCTGAAAAGGGAAAAAATGGGGGAAAACATGACTATTTAAAAAAAAATCGTATTTTTGGCTGCAAAATTGCATTAGCGTACTGCAGCATGATTTATCATACTAAATATGATAAAATCGTAACAGTTGGCAGGTCTGCTGCTGTATTCCAAACAGAAAAATGGGACACTTTTTCGGCAGAACATCTTGATTTGAGTAGGTCATTCCTTTAATCACATGTGGATCTAGTCTATACTTGCCATTGACTTTCCTCCATGATATCTGCAATAAAGCAGAAAGCAATAAACTGAACAAGACATATCAATAACGATTCAACATATACATATTGATATCAAAGTTAATATTCACGTATATCAATATTAAAACTGGTGTTATACAAGCACATCGATATATGCAACACAAATTACATTTTTTTTAAATAGTAGCCTTACAATTAAAATAGTTCAAGGTTTTTCTGAAAATAGTTGCTTTTGGCTGGGTTTTTTTGTAAGAAATAGCAGCCATAGTCGCCTGTCATCAAAAATAGTAGCAATAGTCGCCTGTCATCAAAAATAGTAGCAATAGTCGCCTACTTAGTCGCCACTGGCAGCCCTGCGTATGTCTTCAAAGCTCATTGTTTTTAACCGCAGACTTTTTTAAGCAATAGCATTGTACACTATCGTAGTGTTTGTAATAACAGTTCCTAGGATGAACTCTATTGCTACTTTGTGGTATCAGCGAACCATTTTCCTCAAGCATGAATAATACGATGTCATTTGATCTTATTTGCTAATCCCCACTTTGGCTTTGTTGTAAGCCACAATACAATGCAAACAGGCTTTCGCTTTACCTGCCCATTTCGAGTTTTTCCCCCGGAATCAACTAGTTTTCCAGAATGGCAAGTCGAAATCATAAGTTCCCTCTTATCCTTTCCATTTGCACACCACGAGTCCATTGCTTTTCATGCGAGCAAATGATTTTCCTTTTCCTACCTTTTTCTCCGCTACGACTTTTGGTACACCAGCACGCTTTTTCGACGAAATTCCAGTATAGTGTCTTTGTTCACTAAATATTCCGCAAGATTCACTGATGAGTAGAAGCTGTCTGCATATAAACTGTGACCAGCATTCCAATAATCTGCTGAAAGCATATTCACAACTTTCATACTATGGCCACCAGTGCCGATGGTGGTTCCTTTGCCTGTATATAACAAGGCAGAATATGTGTAGCCCTCCGCATCACATAACTTATAAATTTTTATACCATATTTGTAGGCCTTTCCAGGAATAAATTGCCTAAAACCAAGACTTTCATCCACAGAAATTTCTTTTCCCTGCTGTTTCAATTTATTCCTGTTGCACAGCAGTATCTCCATAAGCCTTTTGACCTTTTAAGTGCGATCATTCTCAGCATCTTGAGAATTGTCAGCGAAGTACCATAACTTCAGTAGGAGTTGAAACCTGTTTTTGCTGAAAGTGTAAGGTGCAATTCAGTTTTGGAACAACACATGAGTGGACCAATAATCTGTAATCTTTAGAAATTTAACCAGGCCCATCCAAATAAGCAGACCAAGAAATATTTTCATTTCACATACAGATGTTGGCAGCCATTGTTTCATCCTCAAATGTGGTGATAGATACTGCTTTGAATGGCTTGCTGTGAATTTTTATTTGTTTCAGTAACCATTAGAAGATAAATATCATCAGTCACTAGATAGTGGAAAATGTCAATAGCTGTAAGGGGGTCTAAATTCATTACATTGAGACATATACCTGAGGGTGCTGTCAATGAAACTTCCTTTTGCTTTGATGAATCAACCGGCCCCCAAATTATTTGCTGCTGTTCGTGAGGTACGGGATTCATGTCTAAACACCGATGTTCTTCCATTGTTTGCAAGAAATCACAATCATCATCATATTCTTCAGTACTGATTCCATAATCTGAATCAGAATCAGATGCAGAAGAAATTTCAAAATCGGAAAGACTTGATTCGTGGTCACTTGTGTCCGATTCAACAGAATTGGTTGTTGTAGGACTAATAGTTGGATCATCTATAGCAGAAAGATCTGTAGCGGGATTAATTATTCTAGATGGACCAGCAGTGGAATCAGGTATCCAAGGAGAATGAAACCTGACATCGGATTCTAATTTTCCCCTTTTGGAGTAAAACGTTTTGCTATTTATGGGGTCGGCCATCTGCACGCTTTGATTACAAGAGCAGTTATGGGATTTTCGTCGAACTACAAATTAGTGCAGTTGGGGAGAAAAAGAAAAAAAAAGGTGCACATCTGTTAACATCCCGAAATCTATTATGCTCAAGTGAAGTAAGTGCTGTCTAATGGAAAAAAAGAAATTTATAGCCCAAAAGGGAAGGAAGGAGGCTACTTTTTCCTGCAGCATTTGATTATATACACTGATTTGGCATTTGTTTGTATAAGATACGTCCCACTTGTACCTCAAAATTGCCTTTTTTTACATCAGCTTATAATATAAAGTTGCCCGCGCCTTTATGGCCTGTACAACATCACGTTTAACTTTTGGGCCACGTTGGTCGCACGCAACTTCTGCCTATTTTGCTATAAATCGACTTGCGGTCAACCAACTAGTAGGTGGTATAAATATTTTGGGAATCCCATTATTGGAACTTCAGATATTTACTTCTGTTTATCTGGCCCCCAGGGCGATTTCTACAGAAGGCGCCTGCGCCCGCTCGCAGCGAAAGTGTTAAAGTAATGATTTAAGGGTGACACCTTGCACAAAAAGTGAAGCAAACATATTTCTGCTCTAATGTCACTCATTCATTTAATGCACAGTGACCTGCTAATCATTCTTGTCCCTACATTTCTCCAAACTTCTTGTAATGCACATACATTGTTTTCAGTCACAAAATTTGTTTGTAGGATTTTTATATCAAATTATGTGGTATTTCCCATTTCAATGTTGTCTTTATTTTGCATCATCCAAAGTTTGTTCTTTTCAGAAAGGTGTTTTTACTATCAGTGATGGCATTCCCAATTAAATAAAAACTTTTCAGTATTGCTTAGGAAAAAAAGAAAAGAAAAAAAAACAGTTCAACAGTCTATTAGCATAAAAGCCCAACAATAAGTACTAAGACTCTACAGCACCAGCAACACTTCAATGAATCGTAAGTATTACAGGGTTCATACCCTTTTTGGGGGAAAAAATAAGGACTTTTTAAGGACCTACACTCCAACTGATAGTTTGCTCCATTGGAATATCACCAGGTGTATACATACATATGTAGGAGATTAAACAGCGCTAGTGCCCATTTACCGGGCATTTTGCCCCAAATATAAACTGCTTTGCCTACAAAGAACAGAATTAAATACATGCCAAAAAAAAAAAAAAAAAAAAGTACAGGCAGGAGACACAGCAACAATGAAGCAAGGTGAGTTGAGCAGAACAGTAGACACTAGATAGATCAGACCACATGAGACAACTTACACCATAAATTGTAAAGGAGTCAAACAGACCCCCCCCTCCACAGACACACACCTTTGCTTTGACCCTCTGACCCCTGAAAAGACACACAACACAGATGTTAATCCCACCAATAAGGTCACGCAAGGTAAGTCATGCAGGCTACAATGGGAAAAGTGGGGGGGGGGGGGTGAAAGGATATCATTTCTAAGAACATTCCAGAGGATTACCTCCCTCCAATGATCTAGAAGAAAGCTCTCCTGGTGAGCGGGTTAGCATATTTTCAGACACACAAACAAAAATGGGGGCAGGGTTGTGATGCCCATTACTGCAGCACAAAAACAAGACAGGGGAAGTATAATAAGCACTTGTTTTAAAAAATATGGACTTTTAAGGGTCTTAGAAATGGAAATAAAAAATAAGGAGTTCTTAAGGACTTTTAAGGATCATACGAACCTTGTATTACTGTCAATACCACTCAGCACTTATTCCACCCCATGGAATTTTTCACCTTACCAAAAGAAACACTGTCCAGAGCATCCGAACTGAGGCTTACATTAGTAAGTGTAAAACAAATCCCACTTTCCTAGCTGATTTTTCTCCATAAACATCAAAAACTTGAAATTTTTTACCAGGTATTGAATTTGAAACTAACTGAATAAAAAAACAAACTGCTCTTGAACAACTGTAATAATCATCCATACGTGAGAAATGAATCTCCTTGAAGAAAAAATTCTTCATAAATACATGGAAAGCAATTTCATACGTGGAAGCATGGGATAGCTTTGACTGGTGCCAATCTGAAATGTTCTCAGATTTCTAAGCTACATCTGCGTAGCTTCAGTTGCTTGGGACTTTGTTGTCCTGGGTGGTGTAATGGATAGCATGCTTGAACGGAAATCAGGAGATCAGAAAGCCCTCAGGTACTGCGAAAGCATTGAAATCTTCCTTACTCCTAACACCTGTAATACAGACACACCTTTTAACATACCTATCATTTGGAAAGCTATTTTGAAATCTGGCAACAACTGATGCTAATACCACGTGGTTCATTCCATGGCTGATGAAGGTAGAAGTCGCTACCGAAACGTCCCACCACTTGTAATTTTTACGTAACTTAAGCATGATATGTCGACATCGAGAATTATTCTAATGTTTTGTGTGTTATGTGTTTCACTGCTAATTATTCTCACTATGGTTTAATTGATTCCATACCAGAGATGGTAACTGATTATTTTAGGAACAGAAATGATTTAGTGGGAAACTCCATAGAAATTTTAAAAAGAGTACTTTTATGGACAGGGGAATCAAATGAGCAGATCTCATTTTCTGACCACATATGGCAGACAGCACACTACTCAGAAAATATACATTCAAGCAGCTTGACAACCATACACCAGTTCATCAGCCACAACATGCTAGCAAAAAAATATCTTTTCATGGTAACTATCACCCATCTTGACTACACACTTGCGGGTCACAAATTTTGATTACATTGAAAACAACTGGTTTAACGCTGTCTCTAATATGTAGAACTTTAAAGACCCAAGATGAGGATGAAATGGCCAACAAACTGATCATTTCATTACCTGATTCAGTATGCGTGTGACATCTGCTGTCCACCGTCTATAAAACTATGACAACGAATTGCCACTGAGAACAGAGGTAGTGGCAAAATAACAAACGGAGAAGTCTTAATTAATGTCTATTTCATCACTTTCATCCACAAAAGAGTGAGACTTTTACCAACTTGAATGTTTTGCTTACTATCCACTGTTGGCTTTATTCAAATCACACATTCAGGGCCAATTGAAGCAACAAATTTTTCAAATGTGTGATCAAAAGCAGAGAAATATTATTAAACAGCACTTAAAAAACATAATGTTGAAGTTCTGGAGAATACAAATAGTTCAGACACGTTTCTGAGCTTATACACTCATCGTCGAAAAAATAGTTGCACTCAGAAGGAAGCAACTGACAGGAATGAAACTTGGTGGGTAAGTTTGACATCGTGAGACATGCAAATGATTCAAGTATCACGCTCGACCGCACGTGACGCAAGCAAGGAGAGGTCATAGCGCTGTGCCTGACAGGCTATATAAAGTCGTCCCATTGTGCATGCTTGCCATTTTAACTCATGCTGTTGCGTTGCAAGTACAGTATGCCTCGGAGAAAAATTCGGAAGCAATTTGAGCAGTTGGAGCAATTCGAGAGGGGGCTGCATCGTCGGACTCCAGGAAGCGGGATGGTCTTATCACTGTATTGCGCGCCATACCGGTCAAGCAGATATTACCATAGCACGCTGTTAGTGGCAGTGGATAGAACAAGGCACACAGCAGTGGCAGGAAGGGTCTGAGAGACCTAGACAAACCACAGAGAGAGAGAAAACCAATGGGTTCTCCGACATGCACGGAGTGACCCAACAGCTATGATTGCGGATATTCAGCGAGCAGTGGTGCCCTCCATGCATTGTCCAATTAGTGCCAGCACCATTAGCAGACGCTGCACGACGTACCATTACACGCACACAGATCGTTACAATGACTGCCGTTAACACCATTGCATCGTCGCCAAAGACTGCAATGGTGTTGTGCCAGACTGTCATGGAGCCACTCAGAATAGCAGCAGTTGATATCAGTGACGAGTTCCGCTTTTGTCTTGAAGGAGAAGACCAATGAATCCATGCATGGAGTGCAATTGCCTACGATGCCAGATCACCTTTGGTGTTCATTACAGGCACTTTGACAGCCCAACGTTACGTTAATGAGATCCTGTAACCAGTGGCCCTAACTTTTCTGAACGCTCACTCTGGTGCGATTTTCCAACAGCACAACGCTTGTCCGCATACTGCTGCTGTCTCGAGAGCTTGTCTTCGAGACACTCTGCCATGGCCAGCCGCATCGCCAGACCTATCGTGGATTGAAAATGTGTGGGATGCTATTGGACACGCTATCCACACTCCACCCCTACCACACAATCTGTAGGAACTGCATGAAAAGATTCAAGCTGCATGGAATGGCTTATTGCAGGACACCATTAGGAACCTGTACAACTCCATGCCGAGACATCTGGCATGCTGTGGGAGCAAACATGGCGGCCCAACGCCATACTGAGAGACATTACTGGCGAGTAGCTCTATAAATATTGCCCATATCGGGCATAATGTTTAATCATTTATTGTTCCTGGTAACCTTTACCTTCCTCCCGAATAGCATTGCAATTCGACACATCCTTCTGGGTGCAACTATTTTTTTGACGATGAGTGTACAATGAAAGGACAAATTATTACGTACACCCCGGAGAAAATATGCAAAGTAGCAAAAGAGTAACAGCAAATCGCAGCGTGCAAGAAAATTGGTTGAGGCTGTAAATAGAGTGGGCCAGTACACACAGGAATACATTCCCTCAAGAGCCAGCATGGGTAGAGGATGAGACTTAAGTGACTTTGATCAAGGTCAAGTCGTGGGACACAGGAAGGCCGGATATTAAATCAGCGCAATGGCGAAACTGTTAGGAATTCTGCGACAAACCATAGCAAGTGTGTACCAGGAGTACATAAAATCTGGCAAAACTCCTAACAGTCGGATAAAATGTGGCAGTAAAAGTGCATTGGATGATTGAGGATGCCAACAACTGGTCTGCATCATACAGACAAATCAGAAGGCTTGTTTGCAGCAAATTATGTCACAATTTAATGAAGGAGCATCCACAAGCTTATGTTCAAAGACAATCCGTCGACACGTGGCACAACTTGGCTGGGACAGTCGACAACCACATCGAGAAACTGGGGCAGTCGACGACCAAATCGAGAAACTGGGGCAGTCGACAACCAAATCCAGAAACTGGGGCAGTCGACGACCAAATCAAGAAACTGGGGCAGTCGACAACCAAGCCGATGTTCAAAGACAATCCATCGACACATGGCACAACTCGGCTGGGGCAGTCGACGACCACATCGAGAAACTGGGGCAGTCAATGACCAAGCCTATGCTCAAAGACAATCCGTCGACACATGGCACAACTCGGCTGGGGCAGTCGATGACCACATCGAGAAACTGGGGTAGTCGATGACCAAATCGAGAAACTGGGGCAGTCGATGACCAAGCCTATGCTCAAAGACAATCCGTCGACACATGGCACAACTCGGCTGGGACAGTCGATGACCACATGGAGAAACTGGGGCAGTCAACGACCAAGCCTATGTTCAAAGACAATCCGTCGACACATGGAACAACTCGGCTGGGGCAGTCGATGACCACATCGAGAAACTGGGGGAGTCGACGACCAAATCGAGAAACTGGGGCAGTCGATGACCAAGCCTATGCTCAAAGACAATCCGTCGAAACATGGCACAACTCGGCTGGGACAGTCGACAACCACATGAAGAAACTGGGGCAGTCAACGATCAAGCCTATGTTCAAAGACAATCCGTCGACACATGGCACAACTCGGCAGGGACAGTCGACAACCACATCGAGAAACTGGGGCAGTCGACGACCAAATCGAGAAACTGGGGCAGTCGATGACCAAGCCTATGCTCAAAGACAATCCGTCGACACATGGCACAACTCGGCTGGGGCAGTCGACGACCACATCGAGAAACTGGGGCAGTGGACGACCACATCGAGAAAATGGGACAGTTGACGACCAAGCCTATGTTCAAAGACAATCCGTTGACACATGGCACAACTCGGATGGGGCAGTCGACGACCACATTGAGAAACTGGGGCAATTGACGACCAAGTCTATGCTTAAAGACAATCCGTCGACACATGGCACAACTCGGCTGGGGCAGTCGATGACCACATCGAGAAACTGGGGTAGTCGATGACCAAATCGAGAAACTGGGGCAGTCGATGACCAAGCCTATGCTCAAAGACAATCCGTCGACACATGGCACAACTCGGCTGGGACAGTCGATGACCACATGGAGAAACTGGGGCAGTCAACGACCAAGCCTATGTTCAAAGACAATCCGTCGACACATGGAACAACTCGGCTGGGGCAGTCGATGACCACATGGAGAAACTGGGGCAGTCGACGACCAAATCGAGAAACTGGGGCAGTCGATGACCAAGCATATGCTCAAAGACAATCCGTCGAAACATGGCACAACTCGGCTGGGACAGTCGACAACCACATGAAGAAACTGGGGCAGTCAACGACCAAGCCTATGTTCAAAGACAATCCGTCGACACATGGCACAACTCGGCTGGGGCAGTCGACGACCACATTGAGAAACTGGGGCAGTCGACGACCAAATCGAGAAACTGGGGCTGTCGA
This sequence comes from Macrothele yani, assembly GCA_039090855.1. Classification (NCBI taxonomy): domain Eukaryota; kingdom Metazoa; phylum Arthropoda; class Arachnida; order Araneae; family Macrothelidae; genus Macrothele; species Macrothele yani. The sequence goes on from CM076990.1 coordinate 49,804,845, forward strand.
TGACCAAGCCTATGTTCAAAGACAATCCGTCGATACATGGCACAACTCGGCCGGGACAGTCGACAACCACATCGAGAAACTAGGGCAGTCGACGACCAAATCGAGAAACTGGGGCAGTCGATGACCAAGCCTATGCTCAAAGACAATCCCTCGACACATGGCACAACTCGGCTGGGACAGTCGACAACCACATGAAGAAACTGGGGCAGTCGACGACCACATCGAGAAAATGGGGCAGTCGACGACCACATCGAGAAACTGGGGCAGTTGACGACCAGTTCAAAGACAATTCGTTGACACATGGCACAACTCGGTTGGGGCAGTCGACGACCACATCGTGAAACTGGGGCAGTCCACAACCAAATCAAGAAACTGGGGCAGTCGACAACCAAGCCTATGTTCAAAGACAATCTGTTGACACATGGCACAACTCGGCTGGGGCAGTCGACGACCACATTGAGAAACTGGGGCAGTCGACGACCAAATCGAGAAACTGGGGCTGTCGATGACCAAGCCTATGTTCAAAGACAATCCGTCGACACATGGCACAACTCAGCTGGGACAGTCGGCGACCACTTGGAGAAACTCAGGCAGTCGACGACCGAATCCAGAAACTGGGGCAGTCGACAACCAAGCCGATGTTCAAAGACAATCCGTCGACACATGGTAAAACTCAGCTGGGGCAGTTAACGACCACATCAAGAAACTGGGGCAGTCGATGACCAAGCTTATGCTCAAAGACAATCTGTCGACACATGGCACAACTCGGCTGGGGCAGTCGACGACCACATCGAGAAACTGGGGCAGTCGACGACCAAATCAAGAAACTGGGGCAGTCGACAACCAAGCCTATGTTCAAAGACAATCCGTCGACACATGGCACAACTCAGCTGGGACAGTCGGCGACCACTTGGAGAAACTCAGGCAGTCGACGACCGAATCCAGAAACTGGGGCAGTCGACGACCAAATCCAGAAACTGGGGCAGTTGACAACCAAGCCGATGTTCAAAGACAATCCGTCGACACATGGCAAAACTCAGCTGGGGCAGTTAACGACCACATCAAGAAACTGGGGCAGTCGATGACCAAGCTTATGCTCAAAGACAATCTGTCGACACATGGCACAACTCGGCTAGGGCAGTCGACGACCACATCGAGAAACTGGGGCAGTCGACGACCAAATCAAGAAACTGGGGCAGTCGACAACCAAGCCTATGTTCAAAGACAATCTGTCGACACATGGCACAACTCGGCTGGCGCAGTCGATGACCAAACCTATGCTCAAAGACAATCCGTCGACATATGACACAACTAGGCTGGGACAGTTGGCGACCACATGGAAAAACTGGGACAGTCGACGACCAAATCAAGAAACTGGCGCAGTCAACGACCAAATCAAGAAACTGGCGCAGTCGACGACCAAATCAAGAAACTGGGGCAGTCGACAACCAAGCCTATGTTGAAAGACAATCCGTCGACACATGGCACAACTCGGCTAGGGTAGTCGACGACCACATCGAGAAACTGGGGCAGTCGACGACCAAATCGAGAAACTGGGGCAGTCGATGACCAAGCCTATACTCAAAGACAATCCGTCGACACATGGCACAACTCGGCTGGGACAGTCGACGACCACATGGAGAAACTGGGGCAGTCGATGACCAAGCCTATACTCAAAGACAATCCGTCGACACATGGCACAACTCGGCTGGGACAGTCGACGACCACATGGAGAAACTGGGGCAGTCAACGACCAAGCCTATGTTCAAAGACAATCCGTCGACACATGGCACAGCTCGGCTGGGGCAGTCGATGACCAAGCCTATGCTCAAAGACAATCCGTCGACACATGGCACAACTCGGCTGGGGCAGTCGACGACCACATCGAGAAACTGGGGCAGTCGACGACCAAATCAAGTAACTGGGGCAGTCGATGACCAAGCCTATGTTCAAAGACAATCCGTTGACACATGGCACAACTCAGCTGGGACAGTCGACGACCACATTGTGTCCTGATGTTAATAGCACAGCATCGCATGTTTCGCTGTAGTTTGCGAAGGCCCATCAAAACTGGAACACGGATGATTGGAAACGTGTCATATGATCTGACGAATTCCATTTCACAATGTATTGGACCAATGGCAGGCAGCAAGTGTGGCGTTAACCACACAAAGCTATGGACCCCGCATACCAAGTTGGTGTACTACAGGCCGGTGGAGGCGGTGTAACTGTTTGGGCAGCTTTCATGTGGTCTGGCCTGGGTCCCTTGGTACCTCTTAAGTCTTCCGCCACAGGTTTCAACTATGTGCAGCTCCTGGATGTCCCTCTGTCAGAACCAAGTTCTGATCTTTCAACAGGACAATGCTCTACCCCATTGGTTCCGGCCAGTGACCGACTGGCCCTAGGAGCATAGCAGTGAGCTTACCACTCGCACGGGCCCCCTCGCTCACTGGACGTCAACCCCATAGAGAATTTATGGGAGTTATATTGGAACAAGCTGTTCGTGACCAACTATCCCCACCTACATCTCTGCTTGCTCTACGCCAAGCACTCTTAGACTGTTGGTCAGTGATACCTGAGTCTGTGTTTCGGAACTTTGTTGCGTCCGTACCATGATGTTTGAATGCTGTCCTGCGTGCAAAATGTGGTGCCACATTCTATTAGGTGGGTGTACATAATAATTTGTCATTTCAGTGTACATATGCTTAAGAAAATCCTTTTTATGATTAACACTTCTATTAGATGCGTTTACCTACAACAAACCTTAGTACACGAGTTTCCATTACAGTGGATAGAGTGGAGAGCAGCAAGCGCTAACACATTATCATTCCCCTTGACATAATTTCCATAACCAACCTGCAATTGACTACCAATGCTTAGCAAAAGCCCTTAAAGAAGACTAAAGCCACAAAAGTCCATTAGCAGAACAATAGCTGACTTTAACTGGAATGCATATTCACAACAACAACAACAAAAAGTCTCTTATTCCAATATTCTTCATTACTAATTAATCACTCACATTCTAATAGTCGGCTTTTTGGCTTGTCGCTCACGAGCCAATCAGAGAAGAAATTATTTCCTATTGGCTGAGCGAGTGGCTTTTAATCATTCACAATATGCTATTACAAACAGATCATATGTAGAGGATTTTTTAGGAAGGGAGTGTCTGACCCCAGGTCTTAAACAACCCTTAGAAATAGTAAGCTAGGAGATTTGGGCTAGAGTGCCCGATAGGAAAATGACACGGAAGCAAAATAAAAAGGGGGAGGAAGATGCCCTTATTTATTAGCGGGGGGGGGCAGTACCCAGGGTCCGAAGGCTTAACGTGCCCATCCGACGCACGGCGGATATTTAGTGGATCGAGCGTTCGTACCTGCCTGGGATCGAACCTGAGGTCCTTTCCATGGCAGTCACGAACGTTGCCCACTAGGCCACCTGCCGCCCATATTACAAACAGAATGCACCACACACCTATTTGCATTATTTTACTCCTTTGAATATAAGAATTCATAAAAACTTATTTCAATTTACTTCCGATATTGGAGGTTATATTTTTTAACGTGCATTAATGCATTTGCATTTTTGAACTTCACTTTTAGTTGGCAAAGTTCGATGAACGCTTACCGCACGTGGGGCTTGGCTTTCAATTCATATTTCCGTTATGTGGATGCGGCATGGGGGTTTTTCATTTGGCCACGGGTCCACTTCTTTTTTTTTTTCCGTTGGAATTTATTTTGCCTCATCACCAAATGAGTTTTTTTCCTTTGCTGCATCCTCATTTACTTCAATATTTATTCATAACCCTAGTACTTTCGGTAATACTCCTTTACCGTCTTCGAGGAGACATTTTGCTCCGACTAGCACGGACCGTGTCAGCTGGGCATTTCGGTGGTTCTCGCGGGCTGCTTCTGTCATCGGCTATCGCTTCTTCTTGGGCGTTGTGGCGCCATCTCTTGTTGGTCAGTGATCTCATTTTTCGAACTTTTTCATTTTTTTGCTCAATTTCAATTAAATTTCTGCAGCTGTTTCTCAAATTATTAGGGTCATTATGGTTGCAAACTTTTGTCCTATTTTTTTCAATCATTACTGACTCTGCTATTCTGAGGTGTTTTTCGGATTTACAGCTTTTAATGATTTTTATATTTTCGAATTTAGGATATTTTTGGTTATCCAGACAGTATTGAATAAGTGCTGTTTTTTCTTCTTTTTTCTGCCAGTTTTTTACGTGTTGTTTTAATATGTGTTTAAGCTTATTTTTGGTACTTCCTATATAAGCCATTGGAGGATTTTCAGTAATAGGAATTGAGTAAATACCTGCTTTTTCTAACATTTTTATTTTTTCATTATTTTTTATTACTATATTTTTGATGGTATTTACTTTTCCTCCAATTTGAATGTTATGCTTTTTACAAATATTATTAATTTCATTGGTAGTACCTTTAATGTAAGGAAAACCATTTAAATATTTGACTTCTTTTTTATTTACTACAGCATTATTTTTTATTTTCTTTATTACTTCTGTGTCCCATTTTTTTTATTAAATGGTTAGGATAACCAAAGCTGCCTGCAATTTTTTTTATGAATTTGATTTCTTCATTGATGAACTGACTATTTTCAGAATGCGTATATGCTCTTTTAATTAAGGTTTTTATACTATTGCATTTTTGAGGATAAGGATGTGCTGAATTGTACGGGATTAGGACCGGAACAAATGAACTGATAAATATGAAAAAAACAAAAAACAACTATTGGAATTGAAAAATGACCCATATATCAAATTCTGTGAAGCAGATAAATCCGACCAAATCATTATTCTCAACACTGATGAATTTGAACAAAAAATGACAGCAGCAATCGATGGATTAAATTGTACCGAAATTAAGAAAGACCCAACTGATAATCAAATTAAATTTTTAGCGGATATAAGAAATCATAGCACATTACCTGATGAAATCAAGCGCTCTTTTCCACCAATGGGAGCAGGCATACCACATATCGTTGCAAAGATAAAAACGCACAAAGATGGTGCTCCAATGAGACTGATAGTTTCAAAAAAAACCTCACCATTGATAACATTAGAGAAAAACATTTACAAATTCCTAGCACCCTTTTTCATGAACAACAAGTTCACCATCAAGAACACGTATGAATTTATAGAGAAAATTAAAAATGTAAAAACTGGCCTAAAGGACTTAAATATGGCAAGCATGGACGTTAAAGCATTATATCCAAGCACTCCTGTTCCAGAAGCTATTGAAATTATCATTAAGAAGTTGCAAAATCTTAAAATTTTAAATAACACACAAATTCATGAATTCAAAAAAGTTTTAGTCTATTTATATGAAAATAATATTTTTACATACAAGAACAAAATATTCAAGCAAAATTCAGGAGGCCCAATGGGCTCACCATTATCAACTCTATATGCTGAGGTTGTGATGAACGAAATTGAAGAAAATGTCCTGCATCGTATGGAAGAAAAACCAGAAGTGTACTGTCGATACGTGGATGATATTTTCATTCTATCAAAACTGAACGAAGAAGAATTAAAAAAATTAACAAAATGTTACAGCGCTTTACATCCAACTATAGAACTCACTGTTGAAATAGAAAAAAATAATGCAATAGCCTTTTTGGATGTACATGTTATCAAATCCACAGATAAGTTACTATACAGGGTTTATCGGAAAAGTTCATTTGTTCCGGTCCTAATCCCGTACAATTCAGCACATCCTTATCCTCAAAAATGCAATAGTATAAAAACCTTAATTAAAAGAGCATATACGCATTCTGACAATAGTCAGTTCATCAATGAAGAAATCAAATTCATAAAAAAAATTGCAGGCAGCTTTGGTTATCCTAACCATTTAATAAAAAAATGGGACACAGAAGTAATAAAGAGAATAAAAAATAATGCTGTAGTAAATAAAAAAGAAGTCAAATATTTAAATGGTTTTCCTCACATTAAAGGTACTACCAATGAAATTAATAATATTTGTAAAAAGCATAACATTCAAATTGGAGGAAAAGTAAATACCATCAAAAATATAGTAATAAAAAATAATGAAAAAATAAAAATGTTAGAAAAAGCAGGTATTTACTCAATTCCTATTACTAAAAATCCTCCAATGGCTTATATAGGAAGTACCAAAAATAAGCTTAAACACAGATTAAAACAACACGTAAAAAACTGGCAGAAAAAAGAAGAAAAAACAGCACTTATTCAATACTGTCTGGATAACCAAAAATATCCTAAATTCGAAAATATAAAAATCATTAAAAGCTGTAAATCCGAAAAACACCTCAGAATAGCAGAGTCAGTAATGATTAAAAAAAATAGGACAAAAGTTTGCAACCATAATGACCCTAATAATTTGAGAAACAGCTGCAGAAATTTAATTAAAATTGAGCAAAAAAATGAAAAAGTTCGAAAAATGAGATCACTGACCAACAAGAGATGGCGCCACAACGCCCAAGAAGAAGCGATAGCCGATGACAGAAGCAGCTCGCGAGAACCACCGAAATGCCCAGCTGACACGGTCCGTGCTAGTCGGAGCAAAATGTCCCCTCGAAGACGGTAAAGGAGTATTACCGAAAGTACTAGGGTTATGAATAAATATTGAAGTAAATGAGGATGCAGCAAAGGAAAAAAAACTCATTTGGTGATGAGGCAAAATAAATTCCAACGGAAAAAAAGAAAAGAAGTGGACCCGTGGCCAAATGAAAAACCCCCGTGCCGTATCCACATAACGGAAATATGAATTGAAAGCCAAGCCCCACGTGCGGTAAGTGTTCATCGAACTTTACCAACTAAAAGTGAAGTTCAAAAATGCAAATAAAAACTTATGTGTAACTTTTAACTTCTCTGAACATACTAAACATGAATGCAATGAAATTGCAGTTTTATTAACCTACAATAAAATGTGTTTTTTTTGTTTTTTTTATGAAGAAAGCAATACTGGTGTCATCTTAAGAAGTTACACAGGGTTTAAATGGTACCTAATCTGGAATGTTCTTCCTTATTTGTCATCTTGACTATGCTGGAAAAGAGGTGAAATCCACAAAATGGCATGGAACAAATTCTTCACGACTTTATATAGACATGTATAGGTGACAATACTACTTTTCCTGAAACAAAATCATGACAACAAAATAAGACACCTTCCTCTATTGTTCAAAGTCATTAGTATTTTTAGTAACTAACAATTTGGTTTCCTTGTATAACTACAGAGTTCCCATCTTTTTTTTTTTTTTTTCTCAGCACTGAGATAGGCCAGCTAACAATAATTCCATTTCACTGCATAAATTTCTTTAAAGTTTCTTTTTAAATAAAAAATGGCTTTCATAACAACATTTCATGGATTTAGGGCAAAAATTTGCTAAGACATAGCAATGAATTACCCTCTCCATATATGTACCAACATAATGTGCTATTGTACTTTATTTGACATGCCAAAAAGAATAACTTTTCCCTTAACTAACAATTCCTCAAGAACACTCCCAAACTGGTAAGAAGAAAAAAGGGGGAGGTAGGGGGATAACACTACACAAGTAAAATGAAAATTGCCACCTTGTTCTGTGACATGTGGGCTTAGTACAACAGTGATAAGATACAGAAATACATAGAACTTGTGCATTAATTAATAAATCATAGCTACCATTTCACATTGCATATCAACATTGGTGTTCTCACATGCAACTGGTATAGGCCACTTAAAATATATATATATATATAAATATATACTGGTTTGAAACAAACTTTTCCCATCTTTTGTTAAGTCACAAGGTTATGTTGTGAAATGAAACATTTTGGATTTATGATTGCATTTCTGCATTTCTACTGATATTACCATAGTAGCCTCACACAGCTCAGAACGATATAATTTTAGCTTTGTCTTTATTAATATTTTCTTCTGTTTCTTTCCCACTAATTCACAATTTACTTGTGGTGTCATTATGTAAAATGATCAGTGACATGACTAACAGTGAGAAGGTGGCATTTAGTTTTCAAGTTTAGTTTTTCTAATTGCCACAGTAATATTAACAACTATCATTTAACAGCATCTTTCTTTATTTTGTAAACAGCTCTGCAGGCATCTCTGTGGAAAATAATTCAATTATAATAAAGTTAAAATATGTCATAAAGTTCAGCATTTATGTCAGCAATGAGAAGACCTTACCTTAACTTAATATTAATGCTATAGAAGCTTTTTGCACTAGACACAGTAGTCTTGTAGAATTTCTGTACATGACAATGAATTGCAAAACACCAAAAAATGTTGCAGTGCATCAAGATGCACAGGGGTGTCCAAACTCAGGTTTAGTAAGGTTCATCACGGCTTGTAAGTCGCTGACAAATATTTACAGTTATGTCACTTAATGACTGATACATACATCCACAAAAATATTAGATTTGTAAGTAATTGATGGAATTAACTAATTAATTCTACAAGAAAACACTGACTTTCCATTCTCCCCGTGGCACATTTATTTTAAAGAATGATTTTTGGTCAATGTTTCAGTTCTTTAAAAGTACAGAAAAACTTACAATTTGGGCAGACACAGAATTTATAAGCACAGTTATTCATTCTCTGTTACTATTACAACTTGTATGTATGCATATTTCATAGTGAGAAAAAGGGATCTTTTGATGCATATGCTTGTAAAGTTTTCCATACCTTCAGGATATATTTAAAACAATCACAGAAAGTCACATATTGAAACATAGTCATACAAAATAAAAGCAAAATACAGAACTTTGAAAACTTAAAAAGAAAAAAAAAAAAACATTCTGAAGTAGGAATTGAACCCACATTTTCCCCGTTAAACCTATTAGTAAAAAATAATAATCATTGATACACATCTGGATAAAAACCAAGAAGATGTATGGCTTCAACTCCCACTTCAGAACAACGCAACTTTAAAGTTTCTAGAGATATCCTCCATGTGGATGGTAGCGATGAAATTCACAGAATGAATTAAAAAATTAAAAGACACAATTTTCCAACATTAAAAGAAAAAATATATATATCAAGAAGATGTGCAACAAAATCAAACTACATCTTATATGTTAAACTTCTGGAAACAACACATTTTGAAAAGCAGACAGTTCAAACTGGATATTTATTCTTTTGAAGCACAAGGCCCACAGCTCTTCTTGCCACCTGTGTATTTCAGGGTCTAGACATCAGTTTCAAAATGATTTGCTAAATGAAAAGAAAGACTGTCACATACACATGAAATTAAGTCTTGCAAATAACAAGAAAACTACAGCCAAGCACAATTCAAAGTTTGGAGTATTTTTCTTCTCCAAAAAACAATGTATAAAACACACACAAATGCAGGGTTTATATGCATTTTTGGAAGACTATTTGGGGAGATTTTAAGGAGTCTGAAACCTATTTTCCATAAGCCAACACCACCATCAGAACTTTTAAAACTTTTTTAAAGTTTAATTTCTCTGAAAATACATGGATCCCCATTGCTTGTTCAATTTTTACTATATCAAAAGACAAAAGAGAGCAATATTTTTTTTACAAAAAAAACAACAACAATAAAATAAAATAAAATAAAAATAATACTTAAAGTACAAAATCAGAACTTCAACTCTTTATCACATCTTTAAGTCATTTCTTCTGCCCAGTGAGCACACCATAGACACCAGGAAAGGAACAGAATGAATACCATGGGACTACATCTGTTCCTCGTCCAAGACCTACATGGGCAATCAGACAGAAGTTTTCACCTCTGACTACTTGGCCACTGGTGCAGCCTAATTGCTTTGACAACTCATTCATTCAAAAAACTCCAGATTTCTTTATATATGGTTACATTTTCTCTATAAATTGTCATTACATCCTCCAAGTATTTAAATCAACAGCTACTGCACTGCTTTAAGTAATTCTACACTTTAAAATGGAGAAACAAAACCTTTCATTCACTGTTCAATCCTCCACTGAAAAAAGAAAAAGCAGGCAATGGACACTACTGAAGTTCCTTGCCAATATTCTGAAAGCAAACAAGACATGGAAGAGTTTCACGGCATGGCCTGGTTTGTTACAAACAAAATGTTTTCCAGTGCAGCTCATAGTCTTGCTTAGATGAGGCACTTCTCTTTGGGTAAGACTAGAATTACATTTCCGTACGTATCTTACCAATAAAGATCCTCATTATCTGTGGCATATTCTCTGGGTTGTCTCATTTATTGGCAATAAACCAGACATCAAATGCCAACTTCTAACAAACGTGAAGTTAGTACAGTAGAACCTTGGTTATACGTACATTGTTCTAGGGGATGGCCTTAAAAAATGAATAAAAAATTTCAAAATGTTAAATACTACTGTAAAGTTTTTGAATACCTCCAAAAAGAAAAGAAAGGGAGCGGGAGACACATAATTTTACATTACGCTAATTCATAATGAAAGACATGAATACTTTGTTTCCTACCTTAGGCCTATATGTCTATTTTGATTTGTGTATTTGTTTTTTTGCTTTAATTTCATTATAAAAACCAGGTTAAGAAATTCTGTACAATTTCATATTTTCAATAAATGAAAAAAAAAAAAAAGCTTTTGAAATGCTAAGCAATAAATTCAAATATGATGTTGTTTTATATTCAATACCCCCTTTAACACATTCTTTACTTATAAGCATCACTCATTTAAAAGCAGTTTGCCCATTTTTAGCGTTAGCAATTGAGTAAAATATTCACTAACCTTTGTTCCTAATTTATTAAATTCCTACGCAAAAAAGAAAACTGTGAATGTTATTTAGTGAAGTTCTAGTGTCGCATTATCAATTTCATGCCTGCAAAGAAAGAACAATAGTCTCATTTCTCTCAAAATGTAACATGCCTGGTTACATATAACAGAAACAAAAAACCATGCATTTTTTATGATCTGAAATCCAAAATTTAAAGTATAATCGCAAAAAAGCACATAAGTAAATTACATGTAACTGAATTGAAAAAGCAATAGAAAAGTACAGTAAAATATTGGGACTATAGCAAAAGGGGAAAAAAAGATAGAAACTATGATAAAATATTGGTCTAATCGCAAAAAGAGCATGAATGAATTACATGTCAGTGAATGAAAAAGCGATAGAAACTACAGTAAAATATCGGGACTGGTGCAGAATTATGTATAGTGAAAAATATATAACCAAGGTTCCACTGTATTTTCCATATTAGTTTTCCAGAAATAATGACTGGCTGTTCAAGAGATTGCAATGCCACTGTATGAGAGTCAGGGGCAGATTTGGAGATTATGGTACCCCGGGCACCTCTAAATTCCCCATCCCTCTAATTCCTGTCATGGTGCAACAACTTGTTTGTATAAAATGATAATAAGTGTAGTTGATACCTATATCTCCTAAACAGTGTTGAATCCAGGAAAGACTTTTAAAGGGGAGGGGAGGAGATTATTCCAGGAACTTGAAGACAGTCTGATGGGGACAATGGACATCTTATCTGAGATCAAGGAATCTGAAAAGTTTGAAGGGGTTTCCATTTTTCCTGAGTGAGACTTCCCTCTTAGTCCACAAACGCATCCCTGTGACTCAATACTTCTTCAACTACAAATAATATAATTCATGGCTTTAATTAACTTATTTGATATTAAAAATGATCAATGTCAATGCTCACTGTCCAATTCTTTTTACTCTTAATTTTCATTTTTCTACCACTGGCTGTAGCTCACCGAAAACCATTGGTAAATATAGTCCTGATGAAAGTGAATGATTTTCATTACTGTACTACAGCAATAATTATATGCAGAATTCAACCCCTTCCATGGCTGGTAGATTGGCTGTCTCTGACTTTGGAATGGAGAAATTTAGTCAATGAATGAACCGATTTCCCTTAGTTACTCATCATTGAATCTCGTGGTATACAGGCGAGGGAGTGTTGTCCTCTGCCTGTCTTCTTGGGTTGATACTTCATTTAGATGTAGAAATAATGGCAACTGATGATCATACTACTTGTCTGATTAACAAGCATGTTACTTTAAGTACAGTGGATTCTGGTTAATTGAGACACATCAGGGCTAGAACACAGGGGGTACTGATAGCCCCCTCCCCCAACCCCCGCATAGTGAGGGGGGCTCATGACTATGAGGGCCTTCTAGCCGCAGCAAAAATATTTTATTTTACAAAACCTCTTGTGCAAACTTCACATAAAACTGGTTAAAGAAATAGCCAGGAGTTTTAGATGGGAACTTTGAAAGAAGTATTAATAAAAAAAGCAATTTTCATTTTATTTTATTTTTATTTATTTAAATAATTTTTTTATTTTTTTTGTGGCTTTATAAAAACTGGATGACAGAAAAGCAGCTATCACAGAGGACTTGAGGCCCTTTTTCATGGTCATAGCAATAGTTTCTGTACAGATTATGAACAAGATAATGTAACAGAAATATCAGTTGTGAATGAATGGAATTTTTATACCAATAAAGATAAAAAGTGTTATGTACTACAGTTGTTTGCCCATAACTATGCATCCTTCAGAATATTAATGAACTAAAAAGTATTCTTCGTGGGAATGAAGAAACAGAGATCTGTGTTGTTTTTTTATAACAAGTCAAGAGAAAAAATAATTAAAGAGTAAAAATTTAAGTAGTTCTACCTTCTCTTGTGCCACTAATCTTAACTAGTACTTATTGCCTCAAATTTGCTTACTTATGTTCTGTATTTTCATATAAATTGGAAAAGGTCGTTAAAAACTGTCACACGGTAGTTACATGTGACAGTGTGTGTGATCGCAAAGCATTTCAAAAAGGCTGGCCTCAGTTCTCTAAAAGAATAAAATATTCATGATATGATCAACTTTGGTGTAACTGTTTTGTAGTACTTTCTATTATTATAAAACTAGGGTAGTCATTTTAACCACAAATGTGCACATTTGTGTCACATGCAATAAAGTGCAATAATTTTGGTTTTACATAAAATACCTGTAGATTCCAAAAAATTTAAATGAATAAAGTGCCCATACAATTCAGAAATAATATGAAATTTAATAATTTCAGTAATTGAAAGCTAATAGATTTTTGCAAAGGGGCCTTGAAGATATTTTTTGTGGGAGGGGAGGGGAGTGTTTTTCCAGTATGCCACTGCTAGAGCACTTTGGCTCAGTTAAGCAGTTGCCCCAATTATGCGCTTTATCCCACAGAGCTAATTTGGGATGTTCTTCAAGAACTGACCCAAATAAATAGCTGCCCCGACTAACTAATGGCCCAATTAATTAGAATCTACTGTACTAGTTTCTGTGGTTGTATCTCTCTATTCTAAAAAAGTAACTGCCGCCGCTGTTTTAGAAATTTCGTGACACTCTTGCTTTCTTAGCTTGCAGCACAAAACGTATTGAACACAAAAATAGGAAATTTACATCGTTTGTAGAGAATTGTTTGGAAAACGTGCTGAAATAAACCGTTTTTTGATTTTGGCGATACTTCAAGAGCTATTGTATTTCAAAGTTAAGGTAAGCAAAAAAGTGCTATCAGGTCACGTTCCAGACACATTAACAGCAACAGAACCACGAAACTTTGCAGGCATGTAGTGCCATGACCAAATTTTTGCACCTCGCCAGCCTTTTTTTAATCTTAATTTAGTTTATAAGAAATTAAATTTCTAAATTTCACAAAATTCTCTGTTTCGTGATGGGATCTATATTAAAAAAAACGGATGTATGGCAAACTATAAATCATAATGCTTTGCAATTTTTACAGCATAAACTTACAACAGTCATCCCTTTTTTACAGAAAAAAATTAAGAAAAAGTCACTTTCTGATTTTTAAGCATTTTCTAAAAACGCAAAGGAAAGAAACGAAGAGCTCGTCTGTCTTCACGATAACCACAGAGGAATGTTCTGCTCCCATGACCTGCTGCCATGGTGATGCAGAGAATTTGTTATGCATATGCTTTGTTGGTAAAGCTATCTCAGTTGTTTAAGGTGCACATAAAAGTAATTTTGCTTCTATACTTCCAATGGAAAAATTTCTGTACACATTTTCTTCACAATTAATGTTTTCCCAATGATGAAAATTTGAACATCAAAATAGCTTCATTTTATAACTTGTAATACTTAATATTTTCTAAAACATAACCATAATTATGCAATCCAACACTTGTTTGTCTACTGACGTCATCAAAGTACAGGTCGTGCCATCTTTTTTCTGGTTCCAACACCACCAAAGGAGAAGTTATTGATTTTTAATATATTTATAGTTATGTTTTAGAAAATATTAAGTATTCCAAGGTATAATATGAAGTTATTTTAATCAATGTTCAAATTTTCATCCTTGGGAACACACTAATTGTGAAGAAAATGTGTACAAAAGTTTTTCCATTGGAAGTATTGGAAGCAAAATTACTTCACGTCCACCTTAACGGTTTAGCATAACGGTTTGCGGAAATGCTTTTTGAACTGCTTTCGTTTTCCTTAGTGGTAAATTTAGTAAGTGCTATAAGTTCAAACGACAAAAGTCCGACCTTCCAAAAATTAACGACAGTAAAAAAAAAACTCTGAAACTTTGGAATAACAAGCCTTATGTTTGCTTAGGCATGAAATAAAAATTGAAATTTACATGAATTTTCCAGTTTTTATTTCATGTGATATACTCGGAGATCGGGCTGCAGGGCTCGAGCGCTACTCTGGAAATGAGCGTAGCGAGCCTAGAGGTGCAGCCCCTAGTTATAGAAAATTTAACTACAAAATAAGATTTGTAACTACTACAAAACAATCAAGTTACCAAAGTACAAGTTCCTTTATGTATTAAATCAGAAGTGAGAAGGAAGTGATCAGATGCAATAACCCATATTAAATGATCAGCATCAATCACAGCTCACAACATACATACATATACTGCACAGCAAATTCTCATACTACTAATAAAAAAATGCATTTTTCATACTTATACAGAGAATTGTAGTAGGGTATGAGAATAGACCAAGTAAAAAAATACATCTTATCACATGTATTACACAGAAGGAAACCACAAATGTTTCTATAATTCATACACATAAAATACTTAAAATTTTAAAGCAGACATATTTCAATAGTGTATACATACAAAATACTTCAAATTTCAACAATAAAAATTTTCTAAAGACCACCAAACTAACATCCAGAATCCCTAGCAATTCACAATACTACAATTCTATTATATAGGCTTGTAGCTTACTTAGGATACCTACCAAGAAAACTATATTTGATTCCAAGTGCAGCATTGTTGTATTGATGAGAAAACACCTAAAACAATCTCAAAAAATAACAAAAAGGTATCCTTAACACATGCTCTTGTAGGATTTCTACATTATTAAAAATTTTAAAGCAACAATACTGGAACTGCTTGGGGCAAGAATTATCCCACCAATGAGCTGCCATTGCAAAACTGCATAACTACACTGCAAAGATAATACAAGAATTTTAAATACATATTTTCAAAAAATGACAAAATATTCAACAGTAGGTCATAAAAGGCAAAATTAAGACAACTAAATAAATGATTTACAGCTCCAACAGGATGACTTTCATCTTGACTACTTTTCAACCATTAAATTAAATCTTTATACCCAGATATGTTGTCTTTTCAAACATTTCCACAAGAATTATCCAATTTAACCTGCACATACTGCTGTAGGAATGAAGGCAAATGGGAAATTCCTGAAAAAAAAAAAAAAAAAAAAAGAGTGAAAAGTTCACTGGGAAAATGAATCAAAGTTTTATTTTATTTTTTGCCTTCTAAACATTTCTGAAGTGGATTTTTTTATTATTATTATTTTATGCCGCCAGTTGCTACACCAACATTAAACATGTGAAATTAATTAAGATGAGACAATAAAGCTGCACGACTGATGCTGTCATAGAACCACAGACTTCCACAGGGTAGGAGTGACAAGAAAAAAATAAGGATAATTTTGTTTTTAATTTCAGAACTTGCAATATAGGTTGCATATGGTCATTATCTGTAATGCAGAAATTTTGCAGACAAAAAATTATTTTATCTGATTATGCTTTTCTCTACTTGAGTGGGTATGAGAATAGACCAAATAAAAAAATTATTTTTAAACTACACTTTCAAATTATATAGAATGTGACATCACAAATAGCCAACAGAACTGTGTATAAGTTGAGTGTAAGTAGGAAACCTAAACTATGAGTGATGCATTTTATTGTGGATTTATTTATTTTTTTACTTTGGATATTGCTTAGCAAATTTCACTTAGTTTCTCTCTGATTTTACCTAATTCTTAGTTTCCCACGACAGCAACTCTAACTTCCCTCATATTTTTCTTTTATTACTGTCTAATTCTTTTGAAGCTTGAACCAAGAGCTTAAGTGATGTATTTTGTTCAATCACCATGGATTTTGCACCATTCAATAAATCAGCACTTTGTTCCTCAAGTTTTGCACATTTTTTGTATTTTGTTTTCTCCCACTCTAATATTTCAACTCATTCCTCATTTGCATTCCATTTTATTTTTTTATTCTTTTTATTTTATTTTTTTTGCTTTGTTTCTTTATTTTTTGTTGTTCTAAGTATGAAGCATACAGTGCATGGAACAGCTTCACACAATTCAAGAACTCTAAATTGGAATGGAATGAACACAGTTTTCATGCAATCAGATTGTATCTTTACAGATGCAAGGAGCTGATGCATGAATCTGAGAGAGAAACCCCTTCTTTTGCAACAATGCAATTATTTTACAAAAGCTCCTTTTGGCCTGTGCATTACCATATGATAGTCATTAATAATGGCTGATAAGGAACCAAACTTGAATGTACCTACAGAATCTTTAATGCCAGCAACCTTGGATCAATATTTATAGACACAGGTCATGCATCCCTTCATGTTCAATGCTTGGGGCAGAAAGTGTCTCACGTTTCGGATTTTTTCAGTTTTGGAAGTATGTGTACATGGTATACCTATATAATGAGATATTTTAGGGGTGGGATCAAGTCTAAACACTAAATCCATTTATATTTCAAGAAATCAAATGGATTTCAATGCTTCAAGAAAATAAAGTTGTTTGCAAACAATTCATTAATGATTAATTAATACAGACACCCGACATGGACCAGAAACATCAAACAGAGGTCATCACTCTTTCCACGTTTATAAGTGAGTCACGGAAAAAATCTCATTGGCCGCCACCAGGAAATGAGACCCTGGGTTTGATTCTCAGTGGCGGCCAATGAGAATTTTTCCGTGATTCACTTATAAGCGTGGAAAGAGCGATGACCTCTGTTTGATGTCATTAAAGATTCTTTCCTGAAAAGAAATGATTCTGCAAAAAAAAAAAGCCAATTCTCTTAAATAATCGGTCAGAATTACTTTTCACTAAACATCAAACATTCCCCAGGGTGTCTTAGGGTGAGGTTCATGTTCCGATTCAGAAGTGTAGAAAATGCAATAAATTTCATGAACATTTCTAAACCAACTTATCTAAGAACTAAACAATAAAAAATATTTCATAAGACTTAAAAACAACTTTAATCTGAAGCTTGTTCATCAAACAGAAAGAGTCAATGAATGGCACAAACAGAACTGACTTGATTCGTAACAGTCATTCCCTGCATAAATAGTTCACCAGAAATGCCAATGAGAAAACTGCAAATGAACTGTTTTAATGAGTTGAATGAAAAGAATCAGTTTGACTATTGCTACAACAGAACAGAGCATCAAAACCCTATTCAGTGTATCTGAGGTCATGTGTTGTAACCATCAAGGTGCATTACAAAAATCTGCACAATGCATGGGAGCCTTATGGATTTGTGATGTTGTGTCAGCACTTTGAAAAAGTTTTGCACTTTTAGAGGTTTTGGGAGGTTTTATTACAACTTTACACCCAACAGCTTAAATTACTTTTATTTGATTGCACATTTTAAATATGAAAGTAGAATATTTCTCCTTGTTGAGTTCATGTACTTCCAAAAATAATCTGAAGATCCTAAATAAATTACAGTACAATTCCGAAAATTCGCACTCCTAAAATCCGCAATTGCCTAAAGTCCGCATGGATTCGAACACCGGTCACAGTTACAGTTAACAGATGGGTAAAAAAAAAGGTTTCAGAAATCAAATTTTTTATTTTCCAGCTGACATAAAAAAAAATTTAAGACCTTTTTTAAAGGTTTTTAAAATCTTTTTTTATGTGTTTTCTGTATTTAAAAATATTACTAATGACAAATTATTTTTGATCAAAAATGATGGTACAGTATTGAGAGATTAAAGTTCAAATAAAGCACATATCAAGCGGGCAATCTGGCAACTCAGCATTGCATGTTTACATTTTTTCCTGGTACACGTGCTGTGAGAATCTATTTTTTTATGTCTTGTTTCACATTTTAAGGTGAAATGTTTTGAATAATTGTTTGAAAATTTGAGAAAATAGCAGGAGTAAAGAGAAAGCACAGCTCTTTAACGATTCAGCAGAAAGTGGACTTGTTGCAAAAACTTGATAATGGCAGTGCACCAAAGCATGTTGCAGAGATTTTTGGTATTGCTGTTCGGACTGTGTACGATATTAAGAAAAACTAAGACAAGATATTGCAATTCTATGCAATGAGTGATAGCAATTCCTGAAATTGCTGATCACAAAATGATGCATGAAGCTAGAAACTCCACCCTCGATGCTGTTGTTTACGAGTGCTTTTGGCAAAGACGTAACGATGGTATGCCAATTGCAGGTCCACTCTTATGCGAAAAAGCCAAGCTATTTCATCAGCAACTGAAGATTGATGAGCCTTGTAATTTTTCAGTTGGTTGGCTATCCCGCTTCAAAGACATGGAATTCATTACTTGAAATCCTGAGAGGAGCAAGAATTGGCAGATAAGGTAGCTGCAGAAGAGTTTCTGGATGTGTTTGCCAAATTTGTCCAGGAGGAAGCTCTTTCTCCTGATCAAATTTATAACATGGATGAAATTGGACTTGTCTGGCGTTGTCTACCAAGACATACTCTAGTGTGTGCTGATGAAGTAGGACCTTCCGGTGTTAAGGAAAGCAACGAAAGAGTAACAGTTGCTCTTTGTTCCACTGCCTTTGGAAATCATAAATGTATGCCATTTGTGATTGGGAAAAGTGCTTGCTCTAGGGCTTTGAAGGGCTTAAAGGCCTTACCTGTGATCTACTGCAGTAATAAAAGATCATGGATGACCAAAAAACTCGCTACAGACTGGTTCAATGATAACTTTGTTAAAGGTGCCAGAAAGTTCTGTGTGGAGGTCGGACTTGCTCCAGACTGTAAAATTTTGTTGGTATGGGACAACTCCAGGGCACATCCTGAAGATTTAACTTCAAATAATGTTACAGTTATGTTCTTACCCCCAAACACAACTTCATTAATTCAATCCATCGAACAGGACATAGTTAACAGTTGGAAGTGCGACTACAAAGGAAAATTCCTAAGGGAACTGTTGAACTCTGATAAATCGTGACAATGAAGGACTGATAGCAGGTTCATGGAACAATGTGAAATGTTCTACTCTGATAAATGCATGGCATAAGTTATGGCCAGCATCAATATTTATTGACTCTGAACCCGAGGATTATGAGTTTAGGCCAAATCAAAGGCTACGCAGCTTCTAGCATATGCCAAACAAACAAATATGTCAATGATGAATGTGTTTAGAGAAGAAGATATAGTTGAATGGATGGAATCTTCAGACAAGAGTGAAGTCCAAACGATGACTGATGATGAAATCATAGCTAGTGTGATTAATCCTGATGCAGGCGATTCAGACACTGACAGCAAGGATTCTACTACCAAAAAAATATCCTTAGGTGATGGAACTTTGTTGGAAGAACAATAAATTAATTTTTAGAACAGCAGAAATGTGTTTCAGCATAGGAAATAATGATGACTTATAGACTTCAGGAAAAACTCCAATGAGAGAAACCAAATTTAAACAATTGACCATTGATGGAATGTTTGCCAGCCAGAATGTTTGATTGACACATACAGTATTTGGTAAATAAAAATTAAATTATTTAATACAGTACTGTATTATGAATTTGTTCCCTATATTTTACTTACTTATTAAATACTGCATATATCTATATAAATTCCAAATACTACTAATTGCAGTATTAAATACATATTACTAATTAATTTTACTAATTATTAAACAAATGAAAGCCTATAATTCGTACATACATACCATGCTTTTGAACTTGTATTATACAGTACTATGTACTAGTAAACACACACAGGTTCTCTAAAATCCGCAAAATTCTACACAACCTCTGGAACCAAGTTGTGCGGATTTTCGGAATTGTACTGTATTTTGGTTGGTTGGTGTTTGTTTGTTTGTGTGTGTGCGTAGGTGTGTTCTCCATAACTGAAAACTACTAGCCATAGTTATTACACAAAAATTTCCCAGCTTGGGGTTCCAACTCCCAGTCACCTTAACACTCTGTCAAAAGTGGTGATTTATGCTTGCGAGTATTGCAGATTTGAATGCCCTTTTAAGCAAGGTGAAAAACATATTTTCTATCATTTTTACACATTTTATGTGAGCCTAAAATGTCCTCTTTAAGGTAGTAAAAACCAAAACTTTCGATCTATGATAAGAGGAAAGCAACTACCTTTAAAAAAAACCCATTGTGAGGCCCTATTTTGGCCTGCCACAGAAAAGAAAAATGAACCTATATACAAGATGGTGGCACATAAAAATAAAATAAAAATTGTTTTGAGCTACTCACTGATAGGGTTAAACTATGGGGGAAAGGTGTATAAAATCGTCAAGCAACCACTTAATTAAAAAATTGTGTAATATCATGTCGAAATGTTCCACATATAAAACACACCATTTTGGATTTTATTTTTTTCCTCGCCAAAATTGTGAATTGCCCAAAGTATTTTTCTCTCCTAATGAAAGGTTACATTATAATACACACATGAAAATATTTTTAGCAAATTTGAAGTGGGGGCTCATTTTGAAAAAAATTGTTTTGTTTAATAAAAATGTGGAATCATTATTCCATGTCTTTTGTCATTAAATTAAAAAAAAAGTGTTGTTTTAATTCTGAAAATGTGCAGAAAAAAGTTGTTCCCAAATGCATGGATCATGCAGATCATTTAAGAAAAAAATTATGAGGCTGCAACAGTTGTGAAGTTATGATTTTTTTGTCCTACAGTGTAGTTGTGAAAACTCAGTGCTCAAAATCTTCAAGGGCAGAGCTACCCAATTTTTAAAGTGGCATTACTCAAGATCTACTGGACCGACTGTCCTAAAATTTTTACTGGTTTCATATCTCACCAGTACAATACTTTGTGCCAATTTTCACAAAAATCTGAGATGGGTGGGTGAAATCTCGTGAAAATGTTGGGTGATTCGACACCGAATGAAGGTAGGCATGTGCCGGGTCCAACATGTGTGTGCCGCTCATACGAGACGAGAATGTCGGAGGAGAAACTTATTGTTCATGTGTTCCTACGCTATCATTGGAAAAAAGGGTTGAATGCTACAGCTGCCGTGAAGGAAATTTGTAGTGTAGAAGGTGAGGGGACAGTGCACCCTGCAACAGCAAGAAGAAGGTCCCAACGTTTCTGGTCCGGAGACACAGAGCTCATTCACAAATCAAGGTGTGGAACAGAGTTGTACAAAAATAAAACACATCTGCGTACACAACCATTAAAACAGAAAACTTGCTGCAAACCCGCAAATCACGATAACAATAGAATAAGATAATTTAAAGAAAAATTAATATAACAATAAATAATTATTAGAACATTACAGATTCCAGAGAGGACGAAAGTACATTATGACTGAATGCGTAGAAATGTGTGTAAAATGGACCTTAAGGCCAAAAGTTTAAAATATTGAACTATGAACCTCATAAAAACAAGACACTAATTAAAGAAAGTTTTTATATCTAGAAAAGCAGTTCCGTTAATGAATCTTCAAAAATTATAAATATAGCATTTTCAACAACTTAATTCAAAAATAGTAGACTTATAAAATACAAAAGGAAAAGATTTTAATTTTATAACTGGCAACTGCAAGAGAAACCTGGCAATAAAATTTAAATTATTTCTGTGTAAACAAAACTTTTGTTACAGTTCCTATATATTGAGAACAGGCCTTGATAAAATCACGAGGCCAGAAACGTCCCTAAAAACAAAAGAACTCACTTTCGGAAGATGTGAAAAATAGTTGAACATTCTCATGTTAAGACAGAATTAAATATAGTAATCTGAGTAAAGCCTTGAGTAAGTGTTTTAATTGCTGTAAATAACATTCTTATTTTTTTAATCTACAAGCCAAAACTATCTGCAAAATCTGCTAATAATTTGGAAACTATCCGCATACGGCGTACGCATCTACGTCTATATTCTGCGACTCTGGTGTGGAAGACGAGTCACCGCCAACACCGAAGCTCTGCATCTAGCTGTTGGACAGCACACAGGAACCGGCACCCGACGATTAGCAGAGGAGGTCCATGCATCACACACCACCACTTTTTGTCACCTACACCAGCTTGGTTTTCACTCCAGACGTCCACGAATGGTTCCCCACGAGTTGAACCCAAAGCAAGCTGAGGAGCGTGTCACTGTGTTGAGAATTGCTGCAAAATCCACATGATGACCGGTTTTGGCAGAGAATCATAACGAATGATGAGAAGTGGGTCTTCCTACATTATCCTAATATCGGAAACCAATGGCTGGAGCCAGAGGATGAGGCTCAAGCAGTGCTTCAAAGAAGGCATTTTGAAGAGAAGACAATGTTATGTGTGTGGTGGAATTTCGAGGTACTGTCCACTGGGAGCTTGTGCCACACAGTCGGCTCGTCGATGGGAACCTGTATGCCAACCAGCTGCAACATGTATATGATGTTCTACACCAGCGCTACCCCGCAACAGATGGTGAACCATAAGAAGGTCCTCCTGCAATTCGATAATGCCCCATTTCATAGGTCATGGATTGTCCACCAGAAAATTTAGGATTTGGATTATGTCTAAATCCTATCACGCCCAGCCTATAGCCCAGATCTCGTCCCTTTGGATTTTCATATGTTTCATTCCATGACACACTTCTTCGCCGGCAGACAGTTCCATTCGTTGGAGGCTGTGAAAGATGGCATCACTGAGTTTTTTGCATCCAAGCCAGCTGCCTGGTATTGTAACGGCATTGCATCTTTGGCTGAATGTTGGTGAAGGACAGTAGACTCTGATGGACTGTATTTTGCCGAATAGCCACATGTAGTACCAGAATGAACATTGTACCCCAAAAAACTATGAACTTATGGCTCACCCTGGTATTTAAAAAGAGTCATATAATGTACTGGCGGGCAGTCGTAGTGAGCGATGGGTTTGCCTCCTCGGGGCGCTCTGTGGTAACAATGGCACACACAACAGCAACTAGGGCCTCTGTGAATCTTGGAGAGGTGCAAGCTAGTTCTGTGTGATATTGGCGAAAAGACCCCAACTCACTGGGTTTTGTTCCAGAATCCTTAGGTTGAATGACCAACTGGAACCCTCAGCTGTGGGCTAATCCCCCACACTTATGTACTTACCTGATTAAAAAGACAGAAAGGTGCAAGCTAGTTCTGTGTGACATTGGCGAAAAGACCCGAGTTGTATGTCAAGATTGCTGTAAATGGAGAAGTTTGATACGACAGCAATAAGTAAAAATATCTGGAAGTTTGTATTTCTTTTTGGAGCTAACCTCTGAATCTCAGAGAACAGCTTAGTGATATGTATGTATTTATGTATATAATGTACTGTTTCTTCATCCCAAGAGGGCCCGTCTCCTAGACAGCTTTTTTCATAATTTCATTTCTGCTACATTTGACTGTATTTAAATCTAAGGTTCTGTTTGTCTGTATTACTTACATAAAACTTAACTACAACCAGAAAATTATATTTAGTGAGATATTTTTAAGTTGTTTTTAGTTGAATAATTCATGCATTTTTCATCAGAGTACTTTATTTTCTTGCAGATGATTTACAAAAACTTTGATTAATAATAATTATACCAAAAGAATCATAGTTAATATATCACATAAGCAAAAGGAAACAAAATCAAGCCAACAAAAAGTGAAATTGCAATAAAGAATGTGCAGATCAAATACATACCAGTGTTAGAATTAGAAATAAATCTTTTACTGGCCCTGTGGACCACAAGATTTGCTAGCCACTGGTCCAACTTAATGCCCACTGGTCCGTAAAAAAAAAAAAAAAAAAAAGAAAAAAAAAAAGAGACTGAAGGCTTTACAATATATGTATAAAATAACGTATCATTTCAATGGAACTATCTCCAATATTTGTTTTTAAATATCATTAGTTTGCAGCCTGCAAAAGAAAATCATATAGAAAGGCAAAAGAAATAGAAATTCATTTTTAACTTGCGACAAATTAGAAAAAAAAACTTACTGGCCATACGGGCCAGTAAAATCAATAGTTCAGTGGTCGAACGGAAGTTTTACTGGCCAATGGCCAGCGGACCACTGGGTAATTCGAACGCTGCATATCAATAAGTAATTATGAGAAATGGAACAATGATATATAAGCAAGCTCTTAAAGTCAGAAATAAAGATAGCAATCACAGCCCAAAAGAAGACAGCCCATGTGGCAAACAGACATCTCTTAAACAAGAGAAATGGAAAAGAGGAATGTCTTTGATCAAATACCAATGGATTGCAATAACAAATATACTGGACATACTGCACAGAACTTGAAACAGAAGATTAAAGAACATAGAACAGCTACTGAAAAAGAAGATGAGAACAGTACAATTGTGAAGCACACAGAAACATACTAATGCAAACCACTGTGGGGTCAAATTCAAATTTTGGATTATGAACCTCAAATCGACAGAAGACTTATAAAAGAAACCTACTACATCAGGGATAAAGGTTCAGTCACTGAACCCAACACAAACATAAGCCAATGTTCAATGTTGGGTTTAATGAGAACAAATAAGATTCAAGACACTGCATACACATGCAGTGAAATGAAGCATTAAAGAACACATCTTTTATAGTCACCTAAAGGCCAAAAATGTTTGCAAGAAAATAAAATTCTAAGGAAAGGTGAATTCAACTAAAGAAAACTTAAACCTAATTAAAATTGTAAAAATAAAACATATCTTTTAACCAGAACATAGCCTATGTTGAAACTGATGAATCATGATAACAAACACAGATAACATGCAGACTGCTTTACAAGTATTCCAAATCTCTAAAAAAATTTGTAATCTAAAACATATTCATTTTCAAGGATTTTGGATAAAGGATAATCAACCTGTAACAATAAAAAAATGTTTTAATGATGTCTGAAAAGCTTAAGAAAACTAAGGCTTTTACTAATTAAAAACTACTATTATGGTAATTCTTACTAGGAAATTTTTTAATTTAATCGCACATTTTTGAAGAAAACTCTTCTCCTTCTTCAGGCTGTCTTTTGTTGTCACTTATTCCCGCCACTATCACGATTATGGTTAACCTTGACGGTTACAGTTATTTTTTATAAAATCCTGCCAGATGTTAGGCAGGAAAAATTCTTTCCAGTCATTGATGATGGAATTTTGATTTTTCTCAACCTCTATTCCTCCTTTTAGCTTTCTTTTTTTGAAAATTGCTTTAGCAACTGATGACTTTAGGGGAATTCCAATCCATGCTGTGACCAGTTTCTCTAACATGCCTATCTAAACCAGTCTTGTTGGAGCAATTTTCAAAGAGAAGAAGATATTTTAAAAATGCAAGGTGTAGTCTATGAAGTAAAATGTAGTTGTAGACTATCTTACATAGGTGAGACAGGTCGCAGACTAGAAACTTGTGTAGCAGAGCATAAAGCTGCTATAAAAAATTGCTCCAACAAGACTGGTTTAGATAGGCATGTTAGAGAAACTGATCACAGCATGGTTTGGAATTCCCTTAAAGTCATCAGTTTCTAAAGCAATTTTCAAAAAAAGAATGCTAAAAGAAGGAATAGGGGTTGAGAAAAATTAAAATTCCATCATCAATGGCTGAAGAGGATTTTCCCTGCCTAACATCTGGAGGGATTTTATGAAAAATAACTGTAACCGTCAAGGTTAGCTGTAACCGTGATAGTGATGGAAATAAGTGACAACAAAAGCCAGCCTGAAGAAGGAGAAGAGTTTTCTCCGAAAATTTGCCATTAAATTAAAAAATTCCTAGTAAGAATTCCCATAATAGTAGTTTTTGATTAGTAATTGAATAAAGAAACTAGGAAGCCAATTCTCAACATGAGCTTTATTCAAAAACTAAGGCTTTTTTAAATTGGTTAACTGACACATTTTTCAGTTTAAAAGAGAACAGTCACATTCTTTTATTCTAATTATAATACTAGAAAAGTCTGTTTTACAGAAAAAAAAATTATTTCATGCTTTTAACAAAAACATGGTTGTTCCTAAAATGATGTGCCATTGATATGAACCATGTATATTTAATTCACTTTATTAATTACATTTTCATGGTTCATATCAAGTAAACTGTTATTTATGATGTTTGTTGATGTTTACTTTTCATGTTACCATACAAAAATAATGTTGAACCTGTTTTTCTGCTCATACTGACATCTTACAGATACTGATAATTCTGCAGCAGAGTAACAACACAGAAAGGATTGTAGGTATCTATCTATTATGCAAATATCCATGTAAGGCTTATTTGTGGTAGTCTGCTGTAAACCACAGTCAGCATTTCATTAATTCTGAAGTTCAAGTATTGCAATCCATGCTGAAAATATAGAAAATGTTGATGTGCATTCAGTTTTCATCCTAAAATCACAACATATGTAAAAGAATATCTTCCATCCATACAGTACACAAGCAGGCATATATAAAATCTTTTTGTACCATTAATCACTTCATAAATGAGCATTGAATCATTTGAGGTGCCAAAAAGTTTAATCTTATTATTTTTTTTAATTAAAAGATAGCACCAAATTACAGTGCTGTTTGAATTAAATACAGTGGTGATTTTGATGAAACTGCAATTTTGTGGGTGTGAAAAGCTAAAAAAATGCATTTAACTTTTACAGTGGTGGAAGTGCAGACTACCCATTTTGGAGCAGCCTCTGGAGCAGGAAAATCTACATTTCGGAGCAGTTCAGAGCAGCTAATAAAATGATACCCTGAGTGTCATTTGGAGGGGGAAATATATATTTTTGAGCACCAATTAATGCTTGGAAGTACACAGCAAAATTCCCAAGCATGATTACCCACAATCACACAATAATGGTAGTTCTAATTTCACATTATGTAAAATCACTAGCTTTCAAAAGTGAAAAATCTGAACTATATCAGTCTTTTCATGAGCACATTGGTAAACTAATTTTGGAAATAATTAGCATATAACGAAAATGTTAAGATAAAAAAATAATTAAACATTCTAAACCTTTTTCACAAATTAAAACTATTTAATAACTAAATGCTTACCAGTTAATTACCACTTTGCTGTTTCCTTTTCCACTGAATGAGATTCATATTTATAATCCTACATCACTGTGCTACTAAATGTGATTTAAAATTGTCAATTTTATGCTAGCAAATCTTCATGTCAAAGTCATATGATGAAGGTTGGTGTATATGAGAACTGAACTCATTATTTAAACAGGGATATGTATACAAATAAGCGTAAGGCAATTGCAATGCATTCTGGGGTCCCACCGGAGAGGCTAAAAATAGACGGTGAGAATGTAAGTAGGTGACAGTTTTATACAGAACAAAGGAGATGCAGGGGGATTCTGCTAAGGAAAAAATCGCCAAATGTATAATCATTTAATCACAGCCATTTTTCAGGGTTCGTACACTTTTGGGGGCAAAAATTCAAGGACTTTCCAGGCCTTTTCCAGGACATATACAAAAATTCCAGGATGAATATTACGCTTTACAGTATCATGTTCAAATTATTTTTTAAAGTAATTTCAGTTTTAAGTAATAAAAATGATGAAAGATGCAAATGAATGAATGTGCTTTATGCAAATGGATCAAGTTTATCAAGCACAAGACCATAAAGAATAAATTCTGTTCTTATGCCCTGACCTTTGAATTCAAGTTGGATCATTTTCTACAAGGGTAGGTTTTCCTCCCTGATAACATACCAAAACTTTGTTGCAATCAAACAGATTTTATGTGAGTTAACATTCCTAAGCTTGGAGAACAAATACTGCTCTTATGTCTTGGCCTTTAAATTTAATTTCGACCTTTTTCAAGAGGGTAGGTTTCCAGGTTGTACCCAACAGCATACTAAAATTTCGCCGAAATTCAACCGCTTTCATGCGAATTATGCTACAGACAAACCCAAAGCATAAACGTTTCTGCAACCATAGTTCAAAAGTGTTAGGAATTTCGAAAATAAAAGCATAACGAACAGCGCGAAAACTAGCTCAGAAATAGAATATTTGAAACTACAGTATGCACTCTCAATTATTAGGGATGGTAGAGGGGATGGGATTAGAACTGTCCAAAATTAGCATGTTTTTGTTGCGCTAGGGCGCTTAAGCACGGTTGAATTCCTTCAGATACCCCCAATGTTCAAATGATTGAAATGTGCTGATGTTCATGGAATGAAATGGTTGATCAGCTATGATGACCGCATAAAAGTTCGGGGGGGGGACTTTTTTTTTTTTTTTTTTTTAGTTTATGCAACATTTTACATCACTCCAGTATTTATCTTGTCATCATCAACAATCGCAATGCAACTACCGCTTACGATCGTGGATATCAGCAACCGAAAATCTGCCATATCACTAAGTGATATAACACACAGTATCCTGTTACAGTGTATTGTAATTGAAAAAAAAAGGATGTGGAAAAAGAAACTTTCAGAAATTAAGATCATCAAGTCATGCGTTTCAAAAATCCGTTTTCCTTTATAACGTTTAAAAACATGCTTTTGCTTTTTTACCTGTAGTGTAAATAAAAAAACTATGTTGATTTTTTTATGGAATCAGATGTCCGTATGTCTGATTGTCTTTATCTGAGTTCACACGTTAGCTACTGTGTACAAGTAGACCTATTTTTCAGCTCAAAAATATGTAGTTTTGTATATATTCACAGTATAAGTCATTCCTTATTCCCACAGAACTGGATTCAGCAGATGCAAAATGAAGAACATCAAGACCCGCCCAACGCCATGTTTCTGATTGTCTGCTGTTTATATTCAAGAAATGCAAACATGGATCAATGGTGAATGCAGCAACTATGATTTTTATTTATTACCAAGAAAAAAAAAAAAAAAAGCCGTGAAAGCTGAAACGGATATTTCTCTCGACCCCCCCCCCCCCATGCACAAAAACATTCCGATTAAGATCAAACAACAGGAGGACGCGTCCACACACACAACCTTTGGAATGACCTGATGGAATGGTTTCTTTTCATTTGGCACATCGCCATAAATCACCACCTGCAGCTCACTGAACTGTCAAGTTGCACCCTTCCTCCTTCACTTTAACTATAATAGAAAATGTAAAAAAAAAAAAAAATGCTCCCCAATTTTCGACAAAATTAAATTACCAAATTTACGTTATGATGTTGCAATTTACTAAAATACGTTTGTTTAACTGCTGAATATTGCTTAAATCCATTGAAAACTTTTTAATTATAGATGATTTTTTTATTAAAACAGTAACTCAGACGTCTGAATAAAAAAATATGTTTGTAATTCAAATAGAGTCCATATCATCACAGAAAAAAATTTAAGGATCACTCTGTTTAAATAAACCATGGCATCTAAAAAAAATAATTCACTTGCTTTTCCCGTAATTTATAATTACTGTTTCTTTTTTCAATCCGATTATGCAACGGATTTTTTTTTTTTGCATCTGCTAAAGTTCCTAACGGAATTTGGCGAAATTTGCACTAGAACTTTATTGTGATGTATCTTAACTACTGTAAAAATTTTACTGTGTTATTTTCAAAATTCGGAAAAATGGATTTCTGAAAATATTCTCCTAGTCCTTTTGAGCTGTGGAAGTGATAAACAGGTATTTGCTTTCTTCCCAACCAAGGGCTTCAGATCAGCGCTCCCAGCTGTCAATCAACCGTTGCTATGGTAACACCCTTTCTGCTGGAGGCTCACTCTGTCCAAAGAGGCACACATACTTGTCCATAATAAATATTACCAATGCTAACTTTTAAAGTTTTAAACCGATTCAATTGGAATTTTGGAAGTGAGCTTCTGTAATCCAATTACAGTGAATGTAAAAATTTCAGCCACTTTCGTGAAAAATTCGCAAAGATAGTTTTCTTATTTTTTATCATAAGTAGTGGAAGTCTCTTGAGGGGAGGGAGGGTGGCATGCACATAAACAAGAAGAAGATGAATGTGTTGTTCAGGCATACTCCTCACTGGTGGATGCCAGCTGACTTGGTACATACGCGACCCCCTGCAAATACTAAATGCCTCTTCTTTCCCCTTCCGTTCTCAGTTTGTCGGACGGACATCAAGCTCCCCTTCGACCTACTAGCAATCATCCAATTTTATTGCACTGGAAGTAGTGCCTTTTTTTTTCTTTTTTTTTTTCCCCCAGCCAAATTAGGATTTGGTGCACATCGGAAACCGCTGCCGGTGGTTTCTTTGAGAACAGAGAAAAGGAACTTTAAAAAATGAAGGGGTAACAGTAACACGATTTCCTAAAAGGGCATTTTTTTAAGCACTAATTTCAAATTTCAAGGCTTTTCAAGACGGCATTAAAAAAACACCGTTTTTCCAGGATATTCCAGGCCTTGAAAACGTAATCATGATTTTCCAGGACTTTCCAGGTTTTCAAGCACGTGTGCGCACCCTGATTTTTAAATTGATTTGAGAGCTTTTTAAGATCTCAGGATGTTAAGAAATTTATTTCTATATCAAAACATATTTTTAAAAAAAAAGCATACTATATTTTGGTGCAAGCTTGGCGTAATTCGATGAAAATTGTGCATTTAGGAGCAGCACGGTGCAGAACTTGAAAATTTGCACACTTAGGCGCAATTGGTGCAGCTCTTCCACCACTGCTTTTACTTGCTTAGTTACTGTTGAACAAAGTTATCATCAGTTAATGAAAATTTACTCCGGCAAAAGCTAACCTGATTACACTGTTAATGGTGTGAAATCGATTTATCAACAAGATATCTCTTGTGTATTAGTATTTCTCCGTGCAGTAATGGGGTGCCATGTGTCGCTGACTCTTCCCACTAACGGTGACTAAAAGCTAAACAACTTCCTGTGTTCCACCACGATATCCCATTTCAACCCCTACACCTTCTCAACCTTGCCAATCACCAAACAAACGATTTTGGAATGAATATTTAAAAACAGAATGAGTAATCACGAAGAAAGGAGCAAGCTTAGTGGCCGCCAACCATTATCTTCCTGCTTACCATCTGGCTAACACAATTCTTCATTCCCACTCGCAGTAAATATATTCTGTGTATACTGTATAGCCTCTCTGAAGCAAAACATATTTAGACGAAAGGAGAAAATTAAATATCCTCTGTGTATACTGTATTGCCTCTCTAAAGCAACTCTTCTCCCACTTGCAGTAAATATACTCCGTGTATACTGTATAGCCTCTCTGAAGCAAAACATATTTAGATGAAAGGAGAAAATTAAATATCCTCCGTGTATACTATATAGCCTCTCTGAAGCAAAACATATTTAGATGAAAGGAGAAAATTAAATATCCTCCGTGTATACTGTATAGCCTCTCTGAAGCAACTCTTCTCCCACTCGCAGTAAATATACTCCGTGCATACTGTATAGCCTCTCTGAAGCAACTCTTCTCCCACTCGCAGTAAATATACTCCGTGTATACTGTATAGCCTCTCTGAAGCAAAACAGATTTAGACAAAAGGAGAAAATTAAATATCCTCCGTGTATATTGTATAGCCTCTCTGAAGCAAAACGTATTTAGATGAAAGGAGAAAATTAAATATCCTCCGTGTATACTGTATAGCCTCTCTGAAGCAACTCTTCTCCCACTTACAGTAAATATACTCCGTGTATACTGTATAGCCTCTCTGAAGCAAAACATATTTAGACGAAAGGAGAAAATTAAATATCCTCTGTGTATACTGTATAGCCTCTCTAAAGCAACTCTTCTCCCACTTGCAGTAAATATACTCCGTGTATACTGTATAGCCTCTCTGAAGCAAAACATATTTAGATGAAAGGAGAAAATTAAATATCCTCCGTGTATACTGTATAGCCTCTCTGAAGCAAATCTTCTCCCACTTACAGTAAATATACTCCGTGTATACTGTATAGCCTCTTTGAAGCAAAACATATTTAGACAAAAGGAGAAAATTAAATATCCTCTGTGTATACTGTATAGCCTCTCTGAAGCAACTCTTCTCCCACTCGCAGTAAATATACTCCGTGTATACTGAATGGCCTCTCTGATGCAAAACATATTTAGACGAAAGGACAAAATGAAATATCCTCCGTGGATACTGTATAGCCTCTCTGAAGCAACTTTTCTCCCACTCGCAGTAAATATACTCCGTGTATACTGTATAGCCTCCCTGAAGCAAAACAGAAGCAGAGTGGTATACTGGAAAAACTTGGGGCCCACCCACAAAATATATCTTTGAGGCCCTTTTGCAAAAATCTAATAACTTTCAGTTACTGAAATTTTTAAGATAAATTCCATGTTATTAAGTAAGTTTTATGTATGTTCTAATAATTCAAATTTTGCAGAACCTACAAGTATTTTCTGTAAAACCATAATTATTACACTTTATTGCATGAAACACAAATGTGCATGTTGTAATGAAAATCATTGCCCTAGTTTTACACCATTACGAAGTACTACAAAAAGTACTTGTAATGGTATAAAAATAGGCTAAAGTTACTCATATAATGCAAATTTTATTCTTTTAGAGAACTAAGGCCAGCCGCTTGGAATGTCTCACAATCACACACACAAAACACCTGGCTATGACATGACAGTGTCTAGTGACTTTTTCCGATTTATACAAAAACAAGGATCATAAGTAAGCAAAAAAAAAAAAAAAAAAATAGTAGTGACAATTAAGAATTACGTACTCTTGAATATAAAAAAAAAATACATTCAATTTACTTGTGAATGTATAAATAACATTTAACATAATGCCACAATGTTTTGCACATAGTAACTTTTTTCTTAACATTGTTGTAAAAAAATGCCACAGGTCTCCATTTCTTGACCCTCCCCGTCCCCTTCATAAAACTTCTTTATATTCTGAATGATGCGTAGTTATGTGCATAGAACTGTAATACATGACAGGTTATCCTCATTAGTATAAAAATTACATTCATGGAATTGATATTTCTTTCACATTCTTCTGTTAATATACACTGAACAGCAACTGAATTAGAGACAGCTGGCGTTATGCAAATGTGGCGCTGTGGGCGGCCCTGTAAACAGAAACAACATGATGTATGCAGCGATCCGACAATATAAGGAGTGACGCGATGGGAATCAGTAAGAGTCGGACGCAGTATGGGTAAGACGAAGGATCAAAGCGCATTTGATCGTGGGCAAATTGTTGGGGCCCGACGAATGGGTCACTCCATCTTGGAAGTTGTGCAGGCACTGGGATTTTTACGAGCCACAGTGCCATGAGTGCACCGTGAGTACATCGAATCCAGTAAAACCATCCCTGCAAGGGCCAACTGCCGTGGACAACAGCGTGTGGATGAGTGGGGTCATCATCGGCTACCTAGCATTGTAACAGCGGATAGACGGGCCACAGTGCAAGAAATCACTCGGCAATTTAATGCTGGTGCACAAAAACGTGTAAGCAGCCACACCATCCAGAACCATTTCCTCGCCATGGGGTACAGAGGCCATCGTCCCACGATGGTACCGCTACTAACCGTACATCACAGGGTGCAAAGATTAGCATGGGTGCGGGAACATCGCCACTGGACCCTAGACATGCGGGAAAATGTTGCCTGGACTGATGAGTCGAGATTCACGTTGATACCTGCGGATGCAGGATACGAGTACGGCGCAAACCACATGAAGCAATGGATCCTTCTTGCCATCAGGGTACTCTTCAAACTGGTGGGGGTGGCATTCTCGTCTGGGGAATGTTTACGTGGACTGAAATGGGACCCCTGGTACGTGTGACATCGTCCCTCACAGGTCAACGTTACCGAGATATCCTGGACGACCATTTGCTCCCGTTTGTGTGTCTTCAACATCCAACTGGGGACCTCATCCTGCAACAAGACAATGCACCATGCCATCGCTCCCGAATTGTATCCGAATGGTTGGATGAACACTCCACCAACTTCTTGGCCACCTAGGTCACCTGACCATAATCCCATCGAGCACATCTGGGATGCCATCGAGAGATATGTTCGAGGCTCTGACCCCCTCCATCAAATCTTCATGAACTGTGGGAGCTTGTTTAGGGGTTGTGGATCCGTATGGCTTCCCAACACTTCCGGTGTCTGGTCGAGTCCATGCCGAGACAAATCGCCGCCGTCATCAGGGCGAAAGGTGGTGCTACACGTTCCTAGACAGGTATCTCTAATTCAGTTGCTCTTCAGTGTACATGCATAGAGACTGTTGCTGTAAAAAGGGGGCTCCAGTTTTAATAACCACAATTTATCGGAAGCCTTTCGCTGTTTTCTCACCTCCACATGCCAAGTCCAATCACCCTTGGCAACAAAAACTCAGCCCCTTTTACAGTTGCGTATATCGTGTGATGCATATATGTTCAGATAAGGACAGTGTGGAAAAAGAACTATATTTCCTTAAACGTGTTGCAGTACAGCGAGGATACAACCTTTCCATTATAGACAAGGCTCTAGCAAAATTCCGGAAACCGAAGCCTATCTCCACGTTAACTCCTGTGATGCACCCATTGTGAGAGAATTTTGCCATTATTCCATCCATTTTCCTATGACCTTGCCTTCAAAAATTCTCAAAACCTTTATAGTCCAGTGGCTCACAGCACTTCTGTGTGCAACTGTATGTACAGAGAAAATTCTTTCTGTATTAGTTACTTCGGTGTATAAGAAGCAAAAAAAAGTTGGCTGGCCACCCCCCACCACCACGTTTTCTCAGTATGACATCATTCAAGATGGCCGCCATCATTCCACTTGCCTTCTGCTAAAGTAAGCATTTTAGCGAAAACGGTAAGTTTTACTGAAAAAAGGTTTGAAGAAAAAACGTTCAGCGTTCAATTGTCTACAAATTTGCTTCGAACTGTTTTTTATTTCTCAAACTACTATCCCAGAAAATTTACCTTTTAATATTGTAGTATGGAAAATGTTTGTTTGCGTACTCTTACCACGCAAATCCTTAGATTTTAGCTCCTTCTTTAGTGCAAAAGTGAAGATAACCCAATTACTGAGGCACATTTATTTTAAAAAATGTATAATTTGTAATAAATCTTATATTTTATATATTTTAAAAAATGTATAATTTGTAATAAACGAAAACGGAAGGAAGAAAATAAGGGATGCAGCCGCAGTAAGAAAGGACAAAGTGTGTGTATAGTTATCAAGTTTTGCAATCAAAGATCTGTTTTATTATCATGTGAACAACGAATGTTACAAACAATATTGCCATAAGAAAGCACTTGCCCTGCTAATAAAAAGAACAAGCTCACAATCTAGTGATTCCATTACACAATCTTCAATTACAGTACCATACACTGAAGACAAGTCATGCAGGAAGAGATCGAGAAGACAAAGTCCTAGCACTACTGTAGATGTCAGAGACTGTTTATGTGTGATATGCAATAACAAATCACACAAAGAGAAATATGAGAAATTTAGAATATGTGAATCTCCATGAGCTGAAAGATTTTTACAAGCCACTTCATTTTTTCAAGATGATGTATTTGTTCGGATATGTGACCTGGCAGATTTACCAAGTGTATTTGGTGCTGACATTATGTACCATGGGAGTTGCATTTCATCATACATCCACCGCTATGAACGTGAACAAGAACAATATGGAACATTACCGCAAGTATCACAAAGTGTAAAACTGCAGTTGTTTAATAAAATATCTGAAGAACTTAAGAAAGGAATAAATAATGAATTAGGATACACTTTCGGCTATATACATGAAAAGTTCAACTCTCAATCAAGTATAACAATCAATAACCGGGATCTAAAAACATTTTTTTTAAACCATTTTGGCGACACAATAACATTTTTCAACCCTGTTGAAAATAACAAGCCAGCTATGTTTTTCTCTTCCAAATTAACACCAGACGAAGTCATCATCATCATCATTGTCAACCATTATCAATCCACTGCTGGACGAAGGTCTCCCCAAGTTTCCTCCACAACGGTCTGTCTTGTGCCAGTCTCCTCCATGTCACCCCTGCATACTTTCGAATTTCATCCACCCATCTCCCATGTGGTCTTCTTCTGGGTCTTTTCCTGTCCTGTGGAATCCAATCTAAAATTTCGGCTGTCCATCGATGATCTGTCCTTCTGGCAGTATGTCCAGCCCATTGCCATTTCAGGGATTTAACTCTGATCATGATGTCTTCCACTCTTGTCATTTTTCGGATCCACGAGTTCCTCTTCTTATCTCTCCTGGTTACACCAAGCATGCACCTCTCCAGCTTCTTTGAGTTGTCTGCAGCCTTTGTATGTCTCTTTTAGTTAAGGTCCACGTCTCTGCACCATACGTAAGCACTGGAAGGATGCATTGATCAAACACTTTTCTTTTAAGACATAATGGCATATTGCTCTTGAAAATTATGCTGTTTCTTCCAAAAGCTCTCCAGGCAAGTTTTGTACGCCGATTAATTTCTTCATCAATGTGACCCTCACTTGATATCTGCTGTCCAAGATAAACGTACGTGTCTGTTATCTCCAGCTTTTCTCCATCAATCGATAAATCTTCATTTCTTGTAAAAGCATTGAACATCACTTTTGTCTTCTGAAAGTTCATTTTTAATCCCACTTCTTTACTCTTGTCAGCAAGTTCCTGGATCATACTCTGCAGCTCTGATCCGGTAGTTGCAAAAATGACTACGTCATCAGCAAAACGAAGGTGGGTTAGATAATCTCCATTAATCTTTATCCCCTTGTTTTCCCAGTTCAGTGATTGAAAGACATTTTCCAATGTGGCATTAAAGAGCTTCGGAGATATGGTGTCACCTTGTCTCACTCCCTTTCCAATTTTTATGTGTGTTGTACTTTCAAACAGCCGAATCTTTGCACTTGCATTTTCATAGATGTTATTAATAATATTAATGTATGCATCTTCAATACCGCAGGTTTTCAGAGCCATTGTAACTGCTGATGGTTTCACCGAATCAAAGGCTTTTTCATAATCGATAAAAGCCATGCACAATGGAAGTTCATATTCCCTCGCTCTTTCAATTAGTTCTCTCAGCACGTGGATATGATCTATTGTGCTGTAGCCACTCCTGAATCCAGCTTGTTCTCTCGGTTGAGCCATGTCCAGTGTTACCTTCAAGCGGTGTGAAAGAACTTTAGTGAAGATTTTATAAACTACTGATAGGAGGCTGATAGGTCTGTAGTTTCCGAGATCCTCAATGTCACCTTTCTTATGTAGCAGGATCATTGTAGCGGTGTTCCAATCCTCAGGAATCTTTCCTTCATTAAGGCATCGAGTGAAAATTTGGGCGAGTACTGTTTCGATTTCTCCACTTGCTTCTTGTATGATGTCTACAGTAATTCCATCTTCTCCTGGAGCTTTTCCCCGCTTCATGTTCTTGATTGCATGTGCAACTTCTGCTGGGAGGACTGGAGGAACTCTGGTACTGGTATCTTTCATGATGTCTGGAGTGCATATATCATCCCTTTCATATAATTTGGAGTAGAAATCTTTCACTCTTGTCAAAATTTCGCCTCTATTTCTTGTTACAGAACCATCTTCTTTTCTCAGTGCCATAATCTGTTTTCTTCCCTTACTGAGATGTCCCTTTGCTATCTTTAGGCTTTGGTTGTTTTCAATTGCTTTCCTCACTAGTTCACAGTTGAATTTCCTTACGTCTTCAGTGATACTTTTTCTTACTGTCTTGCATAGCTCTATGTATTCCACTTTGGAAGTCACATCTTCTTTAGTTGTCCTCATCTCTCTTCTTTTTTGCATCAACATTTTGGTTTTTCCTGATAATTTGTTCACATGCAACTTGTTCTTAGACCCAGCTAATTTTGTTGCTGTTTCCATAAGAGCTTTGGTTACTTTTCTGTTAACTTCAGAGATGTCCACTTCTTCTGATGTTAGGCCTTCCAAAGCAGAGAACCTGTTCTTCAGTTCTAACTTGAAGGTATTATGGTGTTTTTTAAGGTTGGTTATGTCAATAGATTTTGTTTGTCTTATGAGCTTGCCACGTTCAAGTTTAGTGTTGAGGTGCATCTTACATCTCACCAATCTATGGTCACTACCTGTGTTGAACTTGTTTAGCACACTGCAGTCTTCTATGACGAATTTTTTGTTACACATAATAAAATCAATTTCACTTGTCGTCCCATTTGGATGTCTCCATGTCCATTTCCTGTGTGGCTTTTTCTTGAAGAAGGAGTTCAAGATGAAAAACCCTTCTGCCTCTGCAAACTCAACAAGAGTATTTCCACGCTGGTTTCTGTTGCCATGACCGAATTTACCTACTGAAGTTTCATTCTGTTGCCGTTGCCCTATTTTTGCATTGAAATCTCCCATAATTATTTTCAAGTGCTGCTTACCTTTATTATTTAGATGACAAATTTCCTCATAAAATTCTTCAATTTCTTCTTCAGGATGACTTGTGGTGGGTGCATAAGTTTGAATAATCTGAGCCTGGTATCTTTTCGAGAGTTGGATAACAAGTCGTGCAGCTCTGTCAGAGGAACTTTCCAACTTCTACAACTTTATCCTTCAGTTTCTTGTTTATTATAAATCCAACACCACTAGTTCTGCCAGTATCTGTCCCACGATAGTAGAAGAGATGTCCACTTTTCAGTTCGATGAGATCTTCTCCTTTTCTCCTTACCTCACTTAGCCCCACGATGTCCCACTTGATCCTTTGTAGTTCCTCTTCCAATTCAAGAAGCCTTGAATCAGAAGATAGGGAGCGTCCATTGTAAGTAGCCAAGGTCAGCATCAGATGGCAGCCTAGTCCGGTCCTCCGGGGATTCTTAGCACCCTCTGCCTTCATGTCGCACTGGCCGCTGCCTTGGCCAGGTACATTCCAGCTGCCGGAGACTGAGGGCCAAGATTTAAGTTGTGGAATCATTTTGGAGGGGTTTGGCCATAACTCACCACGCTGGCCAAGCGGGTTGGTGAGTGTGGGATAGAATTCCCTCTAATCCCGATGGTATAGTTACACCGCTATGGGCGGTCGTCAGAGCCCCTTTAGTGGGAACAGGATGCACCACGAGAAGGCCGGGTTGACATTTGTCAAGGAGAGGCTGTGATGTTACGCATCACCTGACCTTACATCCCACCAGACTAAGTAACAGATGTTATTCGAAGCCATAACCCAATCACAGAATGTGCAAATATATTGAGGGACAGCATGAAGAATCTTGATTACAATTTATGTGATAAGTTCTGTGATATCAATAATCTTACAGATTTGTGGTTTAACACAGAAACGCCTACCACTTTTTCAGAGTTCTTTTGTTCTCTGTTTGATATTTATCCCAGAGAAACAAATCTTGTCCAAAGCAATGATAACAAAGACGAAGAAACTACTTCCAGTAGTTGGGCTATGAAAGCGCAATCGTTACTGCAGATCATGTATTACCTGTTACATCGTGAAAAAAAGAAGACTCCCCTACACATAATAAATGTGCAAGCTATTCATGAGTCCTGTAGGAGTATTACAAGTTTCAACCACTTAGAACTTTGTGTTAGCTATGATGAAGTTTTACGTCACCACAGTGCAGTTGCCCAGTTAACTTTAACACAAAGTGGAGATGTTCCTATAGCTCAAGTTCGTGAGTATGAACTGGCACGTCTGTTTCAATTTCAGTTATCAGATATTTCAATGTTTTTTTATGAGAATGGTCTTCTTGTTAAATGCAAAAAAAGTAATCTTATGCAGGAACTAGAAAGGACTCTCAGTGAAGACGCAAAAACAACATAATTTCAGCCAGATGAAATTATTTGTTTCATCATAGACTTTATGAACTGTTTGAGAAAGGTGGTAACAAAGGAAAAGAAAACGTTTGGTGATGTTGCCACTTCTTACTCGACATTTACATTATCACTCTCAGTTGGTGCTTCCAGGTAGACCATATCTTCGATAGCTACCAAGAGTGTTCTCCTAAAGACTCTGAACGTTTATCGAGGCGAAAAGCAATGTCATAGTTTTGTCTAAAATATCATCAGAAGTTAATCTACCAATTCAAATGGAAACTTTCTGGCCCTCATCATCAAACAAATTGTTACTACAAAAACATAAAACAAACAGTTTGAAAACCTTGATGGTGACAAGACCTATTAGACAGATGCATGTGTTAAGTGCATCACCGGATGAAGTTAGTGTCAATTGCATGGGTATTCAAAATGGTGTTGAAAAACCAATACGTACCATGGACAGATTTTTAATAGAAGAAGCAGACTTCAGGATGATGATCCAAGGAGAGAACGCAGCAAAACAAGGGTTAAAGAGAATAGTGTTTATAAGTGCTGATACTGACATCTTGGTCCTGGCTCTATTTCCCTGGAAAAGGTTCCACACCCTAGGAGTGAATGAAGTGTGGCTAAGAACTGGCATTGGTGGAACAACAAGACTTGTTCCAATTCATATGTTAGCTGAGACTCTATGACAAGACATGTGACAGGCATTACCAGCACTACATGCGCTTTCTGGTGCTGACTATATGGGCAAGTTTGGTACCAAAAAAGCTGCAGTTGGCTGCAACCCTGTGCAGCATCTGAAAGAGTTTAGCATGTCACCACTATCTCCAGAGCTCGACAGAAACATGTCACTTGTCGAACAGTGTTTAGTGCAATTGTTGAAGAAAGGCTCACCTTGCAGGACACTTGATGAGTTCAGGCTATGGAAGTACCTCCATGGGAAAAATATTTCCCTCGATGACCTACCTCCAACAAGTACCACTGCACAGGGACATCTTCTTCGTGCTTTCTTCCACACCTACCTAATGATACACTGCCTCAATGAAGCACAAGAGACATTGGATCCACTGAAGTTTGGCTTTGAAATGACAGATAGTGTTCTAATGCCATCTAAGTACATTTTTCCACTACCAGACGACTGCATTGGAGCATGTACATGCATGAAGTGCGCTAGATCAAGTTGTGTGTGTAGGGACGCAGAAGTTCCATGTTGTTTGTTTTGCAAATGTAACAGTGTTGAAATTGAAAAAATATATTGTTGAAACCCATATTTAGTTTAATGTTGTTGCTAAAGAACTTAAACCAATAATGTAAATTGTTTTTTACATTTATCAACCAAGGTGTATAAAATTAGCACTGCTTTGTTTTGTAAGGAATAATCAAAATGTTTTTTAAGGATTTGCAAGTGTATATTTTTTACATAATACGAATTAAACTAAGTGTACTTTATAAACAATTTCATTGAATATATGTTTTTCTCACTGTTAGTGTTAAATCTTCCTTAAGGAGAATATTTGCGTACTTCAGTATGAGAAGGTTACTTTCCTGGGATAATGGTTTGAGAAATCAAGAAAATAGCAGAAGCAAATTTGTAGATGATTGAACGCTGAAAATGTTTTCAATAAATCTTACCATTTTCACTAAAACGCTTACTTTAACAGAAGGCAAGTAGAATGATGATGGCCATCTTGAATGATGTCATACTGAGAAAGCGTGGGGGGTGCAGGGTGGCCACCCAACTTATTTTTGCTTCCTATATGCCCAAGTAACTAATACAGAAAGAATTTTCTCTGTATATACAGCTGCACACAGAAGTGCTGTGGGCTGCAGGACTATTAATTTTAAAGTGATTTTTAAACCCATATACAAAATGAGATTTTTAGGATCAAAGGACTATGTTGAAGACAAAAACTCGTGGGGAATTTATCAAATTCCATGTGAATGTGGAGCTTCGTATATAGGACAGACCTGTAGAGCCTTACGTTTTCGATTGAAGGAGCACAAGACCTACATTCTAAATTGTGACCTAAAGAAGTCCTCGATGGCTGAACACTGTTACGAAAAGGACCATAAATTTCTCTTTGAAAAAGCAAAACTAATTGACAAGCCAGATTCAACCACTAAACTTGATATTTTGGAAGCTTTCCATATATATCAGAAGTCTTTGCGACTTGTTAATGACATGGCATCCACACCATTTCTATTAAGAGCATGAAAGCATCTAACCAAAACACGTGACTGTTTTTTGTTTTTATTGGAGGTTTAACGACCACCGTGAGCAACTCAATGGGCTATAAGCAGTCGCCCGTCCCTAATTTAGGGACACTGGTTCCAGGGAAGGGAGAGAGCCAGTGCCGTAAGACAAACACAACATCCATGCCTCACCGGGATTCGAACCCGGACCCCTTATGGACGAATGATCAGAGGCCAGCGCCTTAGACCACTGCGCCACCGGGGCGGCACACACGTGACTGTAAACACCATTTATGATGTCATATACAATTTGAATATTTACGTGCCGTTCGTCCTGATGAACCTAGGTCAATACCCAACGAAACCATGGTCGGCTTGAAAAAATAAATAATTATGACAAACTACGTTGTATTATCTTAATATATACACTGACGGAAAAAAAAAATCCCAACACCACGAAAAAATAGTTGTAGAGGAATGAAATGGCGGCAATACATTTATATAGGTAACATATTTAATCGATTAAGGTTTCAAGATCACAGCTTAATGTAAGTGCGAGAAGAGCCATTTTAAATGTGAATTACTGGTACATTAATAACTGGTGTAACCGCCAGAATGTTGAATGCAAGCACGCAAAGGTTCATGCATTGTGTAGTACAGGTGCTGGATGTCAGTTTGTGGGATGGAGTTCCATGCCTGTTGCACTTGGTCGGTCAATACAGGGACGGTTAATGCTGGTTGGGGGTGACGCTGGAGTTGTCGTCCAATGATGTCCCATACGTGCTCGATTGGTGAAAGATCTGGTGATCTAGCAGGCCACGGCAACATGTCGACACTCTGTACAGCATGCTGGGTTACAACAGCGGTATGCGGGCGAGCGTTATCCTGTTGGAAAACACCCCCTGAAATGCTGTTCATGAATGGCAGCACAACAGGTTGAATCACCAGACCGACGTACAACTGTGCTGTCAGGTTGCGTGTGATAACCACGAGAGTGCTCCTGCTGTCATAGGAAATTGCTCCCTAGACCATAACTCCAGGTGTAGGTCCAGTGTGTCTCGGCCGCAGACAGGTTGGTTGCAGGCGCTCACCTGGCCTCCTTCTAACCAACACACGGCCATCACTGGCACCCCGGCAGAACCGGCTTTCATCAGAAAACAGAACAGATCTCCACTCCGTCCTCCAATGAGCTCTAGCTTGACACCACTGACGTCGCAAACGGCAGTGGTTTAGAGTAAGTGGAATGCACGCTACAGGGCGTCTGGCTTGGAGCTGTCCTTCAAGTAACCGATTTGTAACAGTTCATTGTGTCACTGTGGTGGCAACTGCAGCTCGAATTGCTGCCACAGACGCAGTACGATGCGCCACGGCCATACGCCGTCCACGGCGGTCTTCCCTCTCAGTAGTGCCACGTGGCCGGCCGGAACCCGGTCTTCTTGAGGCAGTACCTTCCCTTGACCACCGCTGCCAACAATCATGCACAGTGGCTACATTCCTGCCATGTCGTTCTGCAATATTGCGGAACGAAAATCCACCTTCTCGTAGCCCTATTACATGACCTCGTTCAAACTCCGTGAGCTGTTGATAATAGCTTCTTCGTCTTCTTAAAGGCATTCTTGACTAACATCAACACACTACATCGAATCTCAACGATAACTAACGCTCACGAACGTTACAGCGCGTATTTACAGCAAACCTGCTTTGCATGTTCCGAGGCGCTACTAGCGCCACACGCATGCGCCGAGCGCGAAATTTGCATAGACGTCATCTTACAGATGTACTCTCACCGCCTACCAACTGTCGTTTATCTAACACATCCCCTTCTTGGTGTTGGGATTTTTTTTTCCGTCAGTGTATATAATCGTCACAAGACTGTAGTCTTTGAGATCAAGGGGCTCCATTTGTTTGGAATAGCTGCTTTCCCATCATCCAGGTTTTATAAATTAAAACTGCGAAAATGATTTTCAAATGTTTTACTTATATAATGAAAAAATACTGGAAATTCTTTTTCTTTTCAATACTTCATTCAAAGCTGCCGTAAAAAAATCCTGGTTATTTCTTTAACTAGCTTTATATGTAGTTTTGGGGGAGGGGGTGTAAAACATTTTCCCAGAGGTTAGAGAACCTCTTAGCCTGGAGCACCCACAATGTGGGTGTTGCAGGGGCTATCAGTACACCCCTGAAGAAGCAACAATGATGTCATCAAAACGCAAATATTTGTAATTTTTAGAAACGTGACTGAAACTGGGATCTTCGTTTTTTTAATGTACGAACGTAAGACATTAAGAACATCTATGCATCCAAATGTTTTTAGGTCTCGGTTCAAGCTCAAACATGAGCTTTTAAACTATAACTATATGATGAAGTGGAAGTATAAACTCTGTAACTTTAACTACATAGTTAGTCAGGTTAGTCTTGCCCCGAGTATAGTCCAGTTGAATTTTTGGAAATACAAAGCAAACAATGAAATCTAACTGCAACACTCAATGCATTTAAAATGAAAATTCTGGCCAGGAATTCGTGAACCACATGTAATGAGAACAGGACTATAGCAACCAGGAGGGCAGTTGTCCTCCAAGTATACAGATATGCACAACGTGTGAATAAATTTAATTAAAATTTTAAAATTTTAACAAAAAAAGCCACATGCTTCATTATTTCCTTTATTTTAAAAGACTGGTTAGATTCTATGCATCTAATCAAGGTCCAGAGTAACTT
Source organism: Macrothele yani (assembly GCA_039090855.1). Lineage (NCBI taxonomy): Eukaryota > Metazoa > Arthropoda > Arachnida > Araneae > Macrothelidae > Macrothele > Macrothele yani. The sequence goes on from CM076990.1 coordinate 49,849,754, forward strand.
ACTCTGCTAAGTATGGACCTCTCAATGCATGAAAGGGACTGTCTGAAACAGTGATGAGATGCATATGACATGATATGCTCATGTGACTAACCTCTGTATCTTATCTGAATAGACTAAAGGGATGGAGAGCTGATTAGTCATGTGTGCTCCATTGTAGTGTAGCATTCTTAACTATTTTAAATGTATGTAGCTTTGAGAACAGCATTAGTTAAGATTTTGAGAATATTATCTTTTCTTATTTACCACTCTCTCTCTCTCTCTCTCTCTCTCTCTCTCTCTCTCTCTCTCTCTCAGTGAAACAAAGTCACTCAAATAAAGTTTCAGAAAGACTTGCTTACTGCTCACTTTTTTTTATTCAATCAATATCATAGGAACACTTTACTCGTATGTTCTTTTTTTTTTTGGGGGGGGGGCGGTTAACGATCACCGTAAGCAACTCATTGGGTTATAAGCAGTCTCCCATCCCTAATTTAAAGCCATTGGTTCCAGGGAAGAGAGAGAGCCATTGCAGTAAGACAAACACAACATCCATTACTCACCGAGGTTCAAACCTGGACCCATCTCGGACAAATAGTCAGAAGCCATCGCTTAGACCGCTGCGCCACTGGGGCGGCCTATGGGGGGGGTAACGATCACCGTAAGCAACTCATTGGGTTATAAGCAGTCCCCCATCCCTAATTTAGAGCCATTGGTTCCAGGGAAGAGAGAGAGCCAGTGCAGTAAGACAAACACAACATCCATTACTCACCGAGATATGAACCTGGACCCATCTCGGACGAATAGTCAGAAGCCATTGCTTAGACCACTGCGCCACTGGGGCGGCCTCGCATGTTCCAAAATTCATGGCGAACGAATTGCAATAGTGTTAATATTTCAACACTGATTAACGTAAGTTAGTAAGCAAAAAACTTGATTAACTCCAAACACTCAATATAAAACAACACAACTCGAATACGCAAACTTCAAGAAAAACAGTTTCAGCCTCGTCAGCTTCCACTACCACATTTTTTGGCCACTGCTTCAATGTTATATGTATATCTTCCATTTTTATCTGTCAATATGCATATGTCATGCTCTCTGACCTCAAGATTGTTGCCAACACCATTCTGCAAAAGAGAAGATATAAGTTAAAGTTGAAAACAGTAAAAGAGAATGAACTCAAATTTACATAGGAAAGCAAGTAAAAATGAGTTAGTTTAGAGTATACATCATAGCAGAAAGCCCCCCTGAGCACTTAGTCTTTAGTGGAATTTTTCTAAGCCCTTCCCCGAAAGCATCTTCTTATTGTCACTTTCACTGTCGCATTCATTTCGTGCTGCTTCGTTTCTCGTTCTTCATTTCTGCAGAGTGCTGTGTTGTCAGCATTCACATAACTTCTGTATTTTACTTGAATCTTGGGTGTTATCTAGTTATGTCCAAAACCGAAAGTTAGATTTTTAAAGGATTGTAATAATTTCCTATAATAGAGATATGAGAAAGAACAAAAACTGGGCACTACTTGAGCAGAAGTAAGGAACTTTTAAACTTGAGAGGCGTAATTTCAAATCTCACCCTCCCAGATGAATAAAGCTTGCTCCTGCCCTGAATGAGAAAGAACAAATAGTGTACTGCAAAATAAGTGGATTTGGAAGCTGATATTTCAGATGCTGTCTAGATGCTCCTCTGGTAAGTAGTAAGACCAGTGGTTTTTTATTTGTTTGTTTGGAGTTGAACGACCGCCATAAGCAATTTGATGGAATATAAGCAGTCATCCACACCCAATTAAGGGCCACTGGTTCCAGGAAAGGGAGAGCCAGTGCTACAAGACAAACACAATATCCATGCCTCACAGAGATTCGAATCTAGACCCATCTTAGATGAACATTCAGGAGCCAGAGCTTTGACCACTGTGCCACCGAGGCAGAATAAGACCAGTGTTGTAGCCCAATGGATTCATGAGTATGATAGAACATGTTAAAAAATTTCCTCCATTTGTAAAATCTTCCTTTCAAGAAGAAAAACAACACACAGCCAATGACACAAAAGTCAGGAAAAAGAATAAAAACAAATACCATGAATATAAGAAAAGAATTTGCTATAAATGATGGCAAATTACTTTTCATCATTTTAAATTTTAATATGAGGTTCTCTATTCCCATATGCTGTTTTTCTTTACACCACATTTAAAAATTTAATAAATCATGTTAAAACAATAATAAATTTTCTAAGCAATGTTTAAAGAGTAACTTAATTATGGAGTTACTTGTTCATTTCAAAAAAAAAAATTTTAATTATTACTGCTATGGAAAACCCTGTAAACATTTTCAAGGATGTTTTTTAAGTGAAACTGTTGACAAATATTTTGGGTGACATCACCTGTGATATTTCAATCCTAGCACTCAAACGGAAGATCTCAACAACAGGATGTAGCAAGCAGTTTTCAACTTTACTTCATGTTTTTGAATTTCTGCAGTAGCACACAAGGATTCTCACACAAATGCAATACTACATCATGGAGTAGGCAAACATGGTGTTACCAAGTACAGAAACATATTTCACTATACTGAAAACAGATGTTCACTACAAAGTAACATAACCTAATTGCCTTATTGTTTACACAAAATAACCCATGGACAATCACAAAAATTATATGAGTATCTTTTATTCATTTCCTTGGTCTGTTAGTGTACACATGAAGCACCAAGAGAAGCAGGTCCATAACACATTTGGCATTTTATGTGTTATCCACATAACACAAGACCCTTATAGGAGAAAGTTCTAGATCAGTAGACAAGAGACACAGGGTTTGTACACATTTACAGAAAATAAATTTTAGGACATTTTGAGTTCATCAAAAAATTCCAGGAGCTTAAATTTTTTGCTAGAATCATGGAGCTTTGTTCTACAAGGGTTGTCCCAAAACAACTGATGCCGCCCCAGTGGCGCAGTGGTCTAAGGCGATGGCCTCTGATCATTCGTCCGAAAGGGGTCCGGGTTCGAATCCCAGTGAGGCATGGATGTTGTGTTTGTCTTACGGCACTGGCTCTCTCCCTTCCCTAGAACCAGTGACCCTAAATTAGGGATGGGCGACTGCTTATAGCCCATTGAGTTGCTCACGGAAGTCGTTAAACTTCCAATCAAAAAAAAAAAAAAAAAACTGAGAATATGTTTATATAAAAAAAAATATGTGTACCTTAAATATCAAGGAAATGGTCATCTTTTTTAAACGGTCCATTGCATTAAATGGAGGTGCTCCAACATTCCTCCCATTTTTGTAATGTCTTCTGGATTTCTTTTTCTGAAATGCTATTGTAGCACCTTGCGCAGTTGTAATAAGTTGTTGATCAGTCTCAAATTGTCATCCCCGTAATGTCTTTTCTAAAATGGGGAATAACCTGAAGTCACATGGTGACAACTCTGAACTATATCCAGGTTGGGCATCAACTTAATGTACATTTTCTCCAAATAAGAAATGACAAAACTGGACATGTGCAGCCTTGCATAGGGCTGCACATGAAAAGAAATGGGGAACCCAAGTTGAACAAACTCGTTTTGTGCCCAAATGCTTGGTTAAAATTCTGTGAATTAATGATTTTGAAATGCGAACCATATCTTTGATATCTCTAGTTGATAGGTGTCTGTTTTTCCGTGTAATAACACCTAGTGTATTGATGTCTACCTTTGTAACACTCAACGAAGGTCTTCCTCCATGCGCGATTAGAGCCGCCAACACACGACCATCCATAAATTCTTTATGCCATCCATAAATTGTTGATCTTCCTAGATATTCATCTTCATAAGCCTCTTGCAAAAGATGGAAAGTCTCTCTGAAGGACTTAAGTCAACAGCAAAATTTAATGGCGCAACTTTGTTCCTCTTTCGCATTCATTTTTTCGAAAAATCACAGTACGAAAACACTTGTTAGGGGTTCACGAAATGACGCTTATTAAACTGCCTGCTACAAATGACACCTGTATCCAGTTACTATGGTCACTTCAATGACTACCGTTTTTTCGAGACTCATGCCAAGGTCGAAAGCAGTACTGTACATTTCATAAAAACATTCTCAGTTGTTTTGGGATAAGCTACGTATATTATGTAAATTGGATTTACTATCACAAACAACATAATTTCTTTTGTCTAAATGTTTATCCCACTTTTGTGGGACAGTGGAAAGAGCACTTGGCTGTTTTAATTGTTGAATCGCTTGTCAACCAATATATTTTTTGTTTTATTGTTGTAATGTCAATGAAACATACTTTGGCATCTGAACATCACAAACAAAAAGAATACCTGGTTAAAAAAAAAAAATTACTCTACATATCTTATTTTCCCATCATTATTGGTGGGCTTTCACCTACTGCATTTAGAATTCTTTTTTTTTTTTTTTTTTTTGATTATTGATTGAAGGTTTAACAACCACCGTGAGCAATTTGAAGGGCTATAAGCAGCCGCCCATCCCTAATTTAGGAACACTAGTTCCAGGGAAGGGAGAGAGCTAGTGCCGTAAGGCAAACGCATCCATGCCTCACCCGAAACCGAACCCATCATGGACAAATGGCCAGAAGCCATTGCTTAGACCACTGTGCCACCAGGGTGGTCATTTAGAATTCTTATGGGTTCTGCTGTTACAGAGTGTTCTTCAGTGTGTGTTACATCTTCAATGAAGTGACAAAATTTCCCTGTACAAAAATTGTTCTGCATAAAACTGACATGAAGCAATCTAGAACTTAGCACAATGATAACAATGAAAAACAATTTAGCCATGGCACAAAAGATTCCCTATTCCATAGCCACCTATTCTTATGAAGATCAGCGGCAGAGGCCAGATATGCATTTCCTTCAGTGATAAAAGCCTGTTAGGAAAAAGAGCCGTTTTGGACAGATGGGAAGGTTTCCACACACTGTTGCAACTCCAGCTGCACACAACTGCTAATAACAAAGCACTATCGCTGGAAATATAGCACTCAAATATCTTGAACTGCAGTGTCACGTTAGATGGCATCATGTCTCTACACTCCGTGGAAAGAAGTGATATCATCAAGAGCCGACACCACAAGAAACCATAACAAAGTGGTGCAATCAATCCAAACATTGTTGTTGTTTTTTATTGTAAGAATAAATTCCATCACCTTTTAGAAAAATATGAAAAATCAAGGACCTTCCAAGCTTGGAAAAAAGGGAAATCAAATTCCAAGACTTTTCTAGGATTCCAGGCAAACCCTGTGGATATAATGGTGCCACAAAATAATCTGCAGAGTGGTCAATAGGTAAGACAACTACTGGGTGCAAAGAAAATAAAAATTTACGAAGAAAAAAAGTAACTTACCACCTTACAGTGGAGGCAAAAATTGTGGACACTTTTTTGAAAGATTCATGTTTTGCAACTTTGCAGGCATATAAGGAAATGTTATTTTGCACTAAATGCAAATGTTTATATGTCAATTAAAAGAAAATTTAATACTGAATTCAATACAAAAAACATAATGCAAATACATGCAGTACAAAAAAGTTATGCTTACTTTAGTCTAAAAAAGAAACACAAGTGTGATTCAGTTAAGAAGTGGATTGCAAGTGCAAACCCTACTAGCCAATCACAGTCCTTGTTCTGGAGACCAATCAAATGGCAGTAGCTGTAATATACCTTGTGAGAAGTTGAGGAAAGTCAGTTTTGCTGTTTGTTCTGTAGAAGAAAAACTGTTAGCGGTGTAAGTGAAGCATAATTGTAGATTTTGTGGAAATTTTTAGTGTTTCTTTAAATTTAACATGTAGATAATAAGCACAGCAATGGCACCAAAGGAAAGAGTTGATTGGTCACCCACGAAAAGGGCCAAGATTATTCTATAGTACCTGTCACTAATGTAAATCGTGACGGACAGAGTACTGTTTCACACGATTGTTTTGTTGCGTGAATCGGGTCTTTCTTATGCTGAAATTGCAATGCAAATAGGTGGGTCAGTGACAACATCTGGTGTATGAAAGTGCTGTTTACGTTATCAGGAAACAAAGTCACTGAAAAACAAACCAGGAAAAGGCTGAAAAAGTTCACAAAAGGTGTTGATGACAGAAGAGTAAAAGAACTGTGTTTGATGGACATAAAAAATTTCATCTGAGGCTATTAGAGCTGAACTGTGTTCAACTGGTGTTTCTGTCAGTTCAAGAACGATAAGGAGCAGACTATCAGATGTGGGATTAAGAGGTAGGATTCCGAGAAAAAGCCAAATCTGAATCTACAGCGGCGCAAGAAATGACTACAGTAGGCAAAAGAACACATTGGATGGACAGTCGATCAGTGAAAGCAAGTTTTTGGAGTGACAAAAGTAAGATATCCTTATTTGGTAGTGATGGTCGAGAATATGTGAGACGTAGAGTAGGAGAAAAGCTACATCCTGACTGCATGGAGACATTATGATTTGAGGACGTATAGCAGCAAATGGTGTTGGCCGTCTTCATGTAATCAACGGCATGCTGAATGCAAGAAAATATATTGACACCATCCAAGAACCCAAACTACTACCTTCCATCAGGGATCTCTTTCCCAACAATGCCCCATTTCTTTTTTCAGCAGGATTCAGCTCCCTACCACACAGCAAAAATATGCAATCAGTGGTTCACAATAAAGCCCATTCCATTGTTGACCTGGCCAGGAAACAGCCCTAACCTGAACCCGATAAAAAATGTGTGTCACTGTTTGAAAAGCCTTGTACAAATGAAACGTCCATCAAATAAAAGGCAATTAATTGACGCTATAATTGCTTCCTGGCACCACGTAATAACGAAGGCAGAGCTCCAAACATTTGTTGGCTTCACAAGACGTCGCTGTGATGCAGTTTTAAAGAATAAAGGCTACCCTACTATATACTGATAATACATTGAAATTGTGAGTGCATTAAAGTATGTTCAGCATGATTGCAGTATTCCTTGCATAACTTTTTTTATACTGCATATATTTGCATTCTGTTTTTGTATTGAATTTAGCATTAAATTTTCTTTAAATTGACATATAAATATTTGCATTTGGTGCAAAATAACATTTCCTATAAGCCTGCAAAGTTGCAAAACATGAAAATTTCAGAAAGTGTCCACAATTTTTGCCACCACTGTATATTTCTTTTACCTAAAATTAAAAAAGCCTATCCTTGGTACAAAAGCAACTGCAATGGTAACTAAGGTCAAGGGCACCCTTCCAATTATCAGTGCATCAAGTAGTTCTGTTAACTGGGAAGATAAACTTTATTGTCATTTAAATAATAACGTTATTTATTATTCATCATTTCTGCAAAACAAATGTTATTTTTCTTTACAAAGTTGGTACTTATTTAGAGTTCCAATTAAAAAAAATTGCACCAAATGCACGGAAATTATCAGCGCATCAAGTACTTACATTTACGAGATAAAGAAACTATACTCCGTCACCCAAAGAATGCACTATTGTTAAAAGGCTGTGCCTTATCACAACTCTCCGTGGAATGCAAGAACGGTATCCATCCGCGTTATAGTTCACTCCTGCCAATGGCGGTTTTACAGGGGGCAATATGGGTAATTACCCCCCCTCCCACCACCACCACCACTTGTGAAAATGAAAGTAAAAACTTTATCATTTTAGTGGATAGAAAAAATATATAAACCATGCAAAACGACTTTGATATAAAAGAAATTTTTTGACAGTTTTTTCTAATTCCACTTACTGTATATTTTTTAAACCAGAAGATGGCAGCACAATATACTTTTTATCTAGGGGTGAGTTGGGTGACTAGAGCAAAGAATCTAATGAGATAGAAGAAGAATCTATAAGAGGTGAAGAAAGAAGGCTCCAATCAGCTCCATAAGGAATAGGGCTAATGTAAAATGCACGACAGCAGCGCCGCTATACTTGACGGTCCAATTGGTATGTTTGGAAAGCCTGCATTACAGGATGAAAAACCAATGGCATTCCCACCCTTTCCGCGTGTTTTAAAAGAGTGCAGATCTTAGCTGTTTATGTATAAGTCTTTAACAGCTTCGCGCTGCTCCCAATGTTTTCTTTGGTTTCAAGTACATAAATGTTGTCGCTTTCGCAGACATTAATTATGGAGTTAATTTTAAAAAAATACATTCTTTGTTCAAAATAAGCACACAATGAGACTTGCAAGTTGCAACTGCCGACTGCAACCTGCCGAACAACAAGAACATGCATTACGCATACGCTGTCCCTTTGCTGTGGGCTTCTCAGTACTACCATTTGAACCGCCAAGTGAAGTTTACCGACAGAGATTGCCCTTTACGCCACAGCAAAGCTTTCTTTCTTGATCGCGTGTATCATATGACCTTTGACTTCATTCCCAGCCCAGTCCCCATGTAGTGAATGAGCATGCTAGTTCGCCTGACCGCCGGTAGCTTTTAGAAAAGAAAATGAGCAAATGCCAAAAAAATATGTTAGATTGTTTCTTCAAAAAGTTGAAAGATTGTGGTGAAACTGAATCTGTCCCTTGTTTGACTTTGAGTGGCAGAGAAGAAGATGAAATTTTGGTTTCAGTAAGTATTGAAAAGTTGCAAAGAATGTTGCTTTTGTAGAACAACTGGCGACAGATAGACCTCAGCCTGCTCTATTTGATGGTAAAATTGATGTGAGTTTCTACATTGAAAAGCAAAGCATTTCTTCAATAACAGATCATGAAAAATTCAATATTCTGAAATGCGTGTGGATTCCAAGTAAATATTTCATTTATCCTTTTTCAGTGCATAAGAAAAATAATAAAGAAGTGAAATGCTATCTCTCTCAAAAGCATTTCAGTTCATTTAATTGGTTAATGTATTCGTGCGAACTTAAAGGTTTATTTTGCAAGTATTGTCTCTTGTTTTCCAATAAATACGGAGGAATAAACAAAGCCACTCCATTAAAAAAACTTGTTACTGTGTCTTTGGATAAATATTTTAAATTACTAGGCAAAGATGGAGATTTAATTGTTCATGAGCAAAATAAATACCATAAAGAATCTGTTTCTTTTAGATTTTATAAAAATACATGAAAATCCTCAGGAAGGAGTGTTGATGAAGTTAGATTCAGCCCGTGAGCTTCAGAACAAGGAGAACGGGAAAGGTTGATTCCAATAATCGAGTCCATTATTTTTTGGGACATCAAAACTTAGCATTGCGTGGCCATAGGGATTATGGTTAAATGTCATTTCTATCAGTTGATGACCAATTTTCTGACGATAATGACAAAAGTCACTTTAAATCTGAATAAAGGTAATTTTCGGGTATTGTTACGGTATCGTGTTGCAAGTGGTGATGAGAAGCTAAAAAAATTTATGGAAAATACAAGTTCGCAAGCAACGTACATAAGCAACACCACGCAAAATGAACTAATTAAGTGTTGTGGAGATGAAATTTTGAACTCTGTCCTTAATAAAATTAAAGCAAACAAATACTATGGAATTATTTTTGATGAGACTACTGATATTAGTCGGGGTCACAGATGTCCATAATTGTGAGATATTTTGATGAAAAAACATACCAAGTTTCGGAAGATTTTGTATCATTTATTGATATTCATAACGAAAATTTCGAAGACTTCAAAGAGGAACCTGTTGTTAGTGGAAAAGTACTCACAAAAACTATAGTTTCTTTTTTGCAAAAATCTGGCATCGATTTTAATGATTGTGTTGCTATAGGCACTGACAATTGTAGTGTTATGCTTTCAGATCAGAAAGGAGCTGCCTTGGAATTGCAGAAATCTCTAAAAATGCTATTAAATGCCCTTGCTACAGTCATGCTTTAAATTTATCACTTTCAAAATCAATTTCCGTCCAAGATGTCCGCAATGCTATAGGCACAATCAAAGAGATCATACATTTCTTTAATGTCTCGCCAAAACGGAATAAAGTTCTGAAACAAGTTATGATGGCCAAAAACTCTGGTCACCAGCAGTTGAAGAAATTGTGCGAAACTAGGTGGGCAGAAAGGCGTGACAGCAGTTGAAGAAATTGTGCGAAACTAGGTGGGCAGAAAGGCGTGAAGCGGTTTTGAGATTTAAAACATACTTTCTGGAAATTGTCAGCGCATTGGAATTGGTGGCCAGCTGGAAAGATAGCCAGTCATCATCTACAGCGCAAACCCTGTTGAATACTATGTTTACTACAAATTTTATAGTTGGTGTCTATTGCTTGTCTTTTACGCTGAACTTTACTCAGAGTGTGAGTAAGTTATTACAAAAGAAAAATTTGGACACTAAAGTAGCAAAAGAACTCATACAAAATGTAATATTAGTGTTAAAGGAAAAGAGAGAAAACGCAAAACAAACATTCAGCGATCTATATGTGGAAATTACAAAGCTACATGAAAAGTTGGATTTATCCGTTTCCCTCCCTAGAAGAGTCAAAAATAAAAATAATAGGTGCAACGCCATCACTGATAGAGCCGAAGATTACTTCAGAATCACCATTTACATCCCTTTGTTAGAAAACATGATTCAAGACCTTGATTTCAGATTCCCTTCTACTATTTTCAATTCTTTAAGCATCTAATTCCTTATTACCGTCAGAAATCGTGAAAAAGTCAAGATCGGAAATATCAACAATTGGGGAAGACATTTCTAAGAATTTGGCACATATTGTTGCAGAAAAAGAAGAAATTCCAGTGTCCAAAATCAAGTCGGAGATAGACCTGCGGGTTGAAAAATGGAAAAAATGCAAAACGGAAGAATTGCCACATAAAAGCCGTAGCACGTGTTTCTCGTCGCGATAAAGATTTATATCCTTGCATCAGCGCTGCATTGAAATTATTGTGCACCCTACCAGTAAGCACTGCTTCAAGTGAAAGGAGTTTTTCAGCATTAAAAAGGTTGAAAACATGACTAAGAACAACAATGACACAAGAGAGATTGGTTGGCCTTGCCCTGCTTCATGTTCATCGAGATATCTTCAAATCAGTTGACAATGTCATTAACAGATTTGCAAATATGAAGAACCGAAGACTGGAATTCATCATTTCATTTTATTTGTGTGAATAAACAGTAATGATTTTAATAATTAATTGAATTAATTAATATTAATTTCATTAATATAATTCAATTAGAATATATATTAAACAATTTTAATTTAAATATCTAAATTTCATTAAATACTATTAGTTATTATTACATGCTATAGTTAATAGTTTACATAAGCTTATCAGACCCCCCGACTGCAACTCTAGAACTGCCCTTGACTCCCGCGCTGTTTCCTTTTGTCAAGCAATTACTCTCACACTGACCCCAACAAGCCCCCACCCAACCAAACAAGTAATGGGATTTGTGAATGTGGGCATGATGGAGTCAGAACTACTTCCCCAACTATCTGTTAAGTAACCTTCACCTCGAGTTTCTCCTATTGTCAATTTATTGTCTCTGTGTTACGAATGTTGGGAGAGGCCTTCCAACCCTTTCCCCTCGGTTATTTCCCAACTGGACAGAAGCAGCCGAAGTGCAAGGCATGAACTTCTCATATCAAATTTACTTCGAAAATTGCTCTTTAACTTTTGCAAAATTTGTCCTAGATAGCAATTTTAAATATTCAATAAAGTGCTGAGCAAATAAAAATGGATTCTGAGCAATAAATCTGATTATTTTCACTCTAAATGCTAAGGATTACTTTTTGTAGAGGAGGTAGCTGTTTCGCACCGTACAAAGTGGTAGACTCTTAGGTCAACTCGGAGTATAGCAATATATGCATATATAATTTATTATTCAACATTTCATTTCCAGGACTTGGAAAAATACAATGCCCAGGATGCCTGGGGCATGTAAATTATTGGCCTGGGCAGGCAATTAAAAAATCTACTTGCCCAGTCTGGGCAAGTAGATTTTAAAATAAAAATGTTTGGAACAGAATTTCTTATGACACAAAAAAAGACAGTCGGTGCATATTGTGTTTCATTTCACTGCTAATCACCGGAAGTTGTATTATTGTTATGGAGTGCCAAGGACAGAGCAATATCACTTCTTCAATTACATTATGCAGGTCCAGAATTGGAACCATGTGTAGAGTCAGTGACAGGATGCATGCCTCCAATGGAACTAGCCTCCAGTGTTTAGTGACAAAGGACAAAAACTTTAACAAAAGGAACATGGCAATCACAATTTCCCAAATACCAATTTCATCTCATCATACCATTTCAATTCAATTCATTTATTTTTCTGAGCTAAAAACCAGTGTTACAAAAATATCAATTGAAACAAAGCACAGAAAGGAAGCAGGGGGAAAAGACCAGCCAGGCCTGACAGAGTCCTATGCTCCCTAGGCAAGTTTTACACTGAGGTCAGCAGTTGTAGAAACAAACAAATCAGTGCTTCATAGAAAAAAAAAAAGCGGTAATGATATACACTGAGTAGCCACTTTATTATGACCACCTGACAGTTTTAAGCAAATGAGCTATGGCTGCACGCTGTTGCCGCCAGAGGGTGAGGCTAGTATAAAAAGGGAAAGCTTAGTGCTTGCAACAGTGGTAGAAGTGATTTTTGGGTGACGAGATGGGTAAAAAATGCGATTTGACGGACTTTCAGCCTGGGGTGATTGTAGGAGCTCGGTGCCATGGAGTGAGTATCACTGAAACTGCCGCATTCGTGAAATGTTCCAGAGCAGCTGTTGTTAAAGTGTTTAAAGACTGGACTGTCAGCCAAAAAACTGGGTCTCTACGTGCAACGTGTGGTCGTCATCGACTAGTGACTGCTCGGGCAGAAAGGAGTGTCCAGACTGGTAACAGACAACAGAAGGGCAACAGTGCAGCAAATTACAGACCATCTTAATCAAGGATCCCCTCAAATGATCTCCGGCCCAGCTTGTAACTGCATCGAATAGGATATGGCAGCCGAAGGCCTGTTGGAATACCTTTGCTGTCTGCAGTTAACAAAAGAAAACATCTCCAGTTCACACAGGAGCAAAAGGATTGGACAGTCGATAATTGGAAACAAATTATGTGGTCCGATGAATCATGTTTTCAGTTGTACCATGCCGATGACCAAGTGAGAATTTGGCGAAAACAGCACGAAAGCATGGACCCCAAATGCATTACTACAACCCTTCAAGCTGGTGGAGGCAACGTTATGGTTTGGAGAATGTTTTCCTGGTATGCTTTGGGCCCTTCAATTCGTGTTGATCAACATCTGACTCGCACATCATATCTAAACATCGTTGCGGACCAAGTGCATCCTGTCATGTGGATGGTTTATCCCAATGGTGATGGCTACTTTCAACAAGATAATGCTTCCTGCCATAGTGCTTGTACTGTACAGAATTGGTTTCAGGAACATGCCGGTGAGTTTATTTTGCTTAGGTGGCCCCCAAAATCTCCAGATCTCAACCCCATTGAGAATTTGTGGGATGAAGTTGAACGAGCCATCAGACAGCTGGATCCACAACCCTGCAATTTCACACTCCTGGAAAGTGCTATTCATCAAGCATGGTCTAAGATTCCACAAACCAACTATCAACATCTCGTGGAGTCCAAGCCACGAAGAATCGACGCAGCATTAAAGGCAAAAGGTGGGCCAACGAAGTACTGAGGGGGTGGTCATAATAAAGTGGCCACTCACTGTATAAGAAGACAATAAACATTACAGAAAATACCATTGAAAATCAATTTACATCGAGATATACGAGTCATAGTCCCACTCCACTGCAATCGTCAATTTGAGGAGCAGCAATTCAGTAAGAAGTTTTTTAATTTCTTTTTAAGGTTAAAATTACTAAAAGAAGTCAGTTCCATCGGTAATGAGTTCCAGTAGTGTGGGCCAATGTAATTTATACTTTGCTTCATGGTCTCCGTCTTCAGATGAATAGGTCGAATATGTGATTTAGTGCGTGTGTCCTGTGTGTGTATCTGTGGTACAATTTGTATGATGTCAGTGTGTAAATTATTCTTAATGCATCTGAACATAATTTTTCTGATATTGAAGTAATCATCATCATCATCATCATTGTCAACCATTATCAATCCACTGCTGGACGAAGGTCTCCCCAAGTTTCCTCCACAACGGTCTGTCTTGTGCCAGTCTCCTCCATGTCACCCCTGCATACTTTCGAATTTCATCCACCCATCTCCCATGTGGTCTTCTTCTGGGTCTTTTCCTGTCCCTTGGAATCCAATCTAAAATTTCGGCTGTCCATCGATGATCTGTCCTTCTGGCAGTATGTCCAGCCCATTGCCATTTCAGGGATTTAACTCTGATCATGATGTCTTCCACTCTTTGTCATTTTTCGGATCCACGAGTTCCTCTTCTTATCTCTCCTAGTTACACCAAGTATGCACCTCTCCATGCTTCTTTGAGTTGTCTGCAGCCTTTGTATGTCTCTTTTAGTTAAGGTCCACGTCTCTGCACCATACGTAAGCACTGGAAGGATGCATTGATCAAACACTTTTCTTTTAAGACATAATGGCATATTGCTCTTGAAAATTATGCCGTTTCTTCCAAAAGCTCTCCAGGCAAGTTTTGTACGCTAATTAATTTCTTCATCAATGTGACCCTCACTTGATATCTGCTGTCCAAGATAAACGTGCGTGTCTGTTATCTCCAGCTTTAATCCATCAATCGATAAATCTTCATTTCTTGTAAAAGCATTGAACATCACTTTTGTCTTCCCGAAAGTTCATTTTTAATCCCACTTCTTTACTCTTGTCAGCAAGTTCCTGGATCATACTCTGCAGCTCTGATGGGTTAGTTGCAAAAATGACTACGTCATCAGCAAAACGAAGGTGGGTTAGATAATCTCCATTAATCTTTATCCCCTTGTTTTCCCAGCTCAGTGACTGAAAAACACCCTCCAATGTGGCATTAAAGAGTTTCGGAGATATGGTGTCACCTTGTCTCACTCCCCTTTCCAATTTTTATGTGTATTTGTATTTTCAAACAGCCGAATCTTTGCACTTGCATTTTTATAGATGTTATTAATAATATTAATGTATGCATCTTCAATACCGCAGGTTTTCAGAGCCATTGTAACTGCTGATGGTTTCACCGAATCAAAGGCTTTTCATAATCGATAAAAGCCATGCACAATGGAAGTTCATATTCCTCGCTCTTTCAATTAGTTCTCTCAGCCCATGGATATGATCTATTGTGCTGTAGCCACTCCTGAATCCAGCTTGTTCTCTCGGTTGAGCCATGTCCAGTGTTACCTTCAAGCGGTGTGAAAGAACTTTAGTGAAGATTTTATAAACTACTGATAGGAGGCTGATAGGTCTGTAGTTTCCGAGATCCTCAATGTCACCTTTCTTATGTAGCAGGATCATTGTAGCGGTGTTCCAATCCTCAGGAATCTTTCCTTCATTAAGGCATCGAGTGAAAATTTGGGAGAGTACTGTTTCCGATTTCTCCACTTGCTTCTTGTATGATGTCTACAGTAATTCCATCTTCTCCTGGAGCTTTTCCCCGCTTCATGTTCTTGATTGCATGTGCAACTTCTGCTGGAAGGACTGGAGGAACTCTGGTACTGGTGTCTTTCATGATGGCTGGAGTGCATGTATCATCCCTTTCATATAATTTGGAGTAGAAATCTTTCACTCTTGTCAAAATTTCGCCTCTATTTCTTGTTACAGAACCATCTTCTTTTCTCAGTGCCATAATCTGTTTCTTCTCTTACTGAGATGTCCTTTGCTATCTTTAGGTTTTGGTTGTTTTCAATTGCTTTCCTCACTAGTTCACAGTTGAATTTTCTTACGTCTTCAGTGATACTTTTTATTTCTGTCTTGCATAGCTCTATATATTCCACTTTGGAAGTCACATCTTCTTTAGTTGTCCTCATCTCTCTTCTTTTTTGCATCAACATTTCGCGTTTTCCTGATAATTTATTTACATGCAACTTGTTCTTAGACCCAGCTAATTTTGTTGCTGTTTCCATAAGAGCTTTGGTTACTTTTTCTGTTAACTTCAGAGATGTCCACTTCTTCCGATGTTAGGCCTTCTAAAGCAGAGAACCTGTTCTTCAGTTCCAACTTGAAGGTATTATGGTGTTTTTAAGGTTGGTTATGTCAATAGATTTTGTTTGTCTTATGAGCTTGCCACGTTCAAGTTTAGTGTTGAGGTGCATCTTACATCTCACCAATCTATGGTCACTACCTGTGTTGAACTTGTTTAGCACACTGTAGTCTTCTATGGCCAATTTTTTTACACATAATAAAATCAATTTCACTTGTCGTCCCATTTGGATGTCTCCATGTCCATTTCCTGTGTGGCTTTTTCTTGAAGAAGGAGTTCAAGATGAAAAACCCTTCTGCCTCTGCAAACTCAACGAGTATTTCCACGCTGGTTTCTGTTGCCGTGACCGAATTTTCCTACTGAAGTTTCATTCTGTTGCCGTTGCCCTATTTTTGCATTGAAATCTCCCATAATTATTTTCAAGTGCTGCTTACCTTTATTATTTAGATGACAAATTTCCTCATGAAGTTCTTCAATTTCTTCTTCAGGATGACTTGTGGTGGGTGCATAAGTTTGAATAATCTGAGCCTGGTATCTTTTCGAGAGTTGGATAACAAGCGTGCAGCTCTGTCAGAGGAACTTTCAACTTCTACAACTTTATCCTTCAGTTTCTTGTTTATTATAAATCCAACACCACTAGTTCTGCCAGTATCTGTCCCACGATAGTAGAAAGAGATGTCCACTTTTCAGTTCGATGAGATCTTCTCCTTTCTCCTTACCTCACTTAGCCCCACGATGTCCCACTTGATCCTTTGTAGTTCCTCTTCCAATTCAGAAGCCTTGAATCAGAAGATAGGAGCGTCCATTGTACGTTACAAGGTCAGCATCAGATGGCAGCCTAGTCGGTCCTCCGGGGATTGCTTAGCACCCTCTGCCTTCATGTCGCACTGGCCGCTGCCTTGGCCAGGTACATTCCAGCTGCCGGAGACTGAGGCTAAGATTTAAGTTGTGGAGTCATTTTGGAGGGGTTTGGCCATAACTCACCACGCTGGCCAAGCGGGTTGGTGAGTGTGGGATAGAATTTCCTCTAATCCCGATGGTATAGTTATACCGCTATTGGCGGTCGTCAGAGCCCTTTAGTAGGAACAGGATGCACCACGAGAAGGCGGGGTTGACATTTGTCAAGGAGAGGCTGTGATGTTACGCATCACCTGACCTTAATATAGTTGGTTAATTGCAAGAATGTTGTATTTGTTTGGGAAAACTCTTGTGTTGTTATATAGTGACAGTTGTGTATTTCTATAAAATTTTAGATCAATTAATCTTATATATTTGTTCTGAGGGATGTAAGGTCAGGTGATGCGTACCATCACAGCCTCTCCTTGACAAATGTCAACCCAGCCTTCTCGTGGTACATCCTGTTCTCACTAAAGGGGCTCTGACGACCGCCAATAGCGGTATAACTATATCATCGGGATTAGAGGAAATGCTATCCCACACTCACCAACCCGCTTGGCCAGCGTGGTGAGTTATGGCCAAACCCCTCCAAAATGACTCTACAACTTAAATCTTGGCCCTCAGTCTCCGGCAGCTGGAATGTACCTGGCCAAGGCAGCGGCCAGTGCGACATGAAGGCAGAGGGTGCTAAGAATCCCCGGAGGACCGGACTAGGCTGCCATCTGATGCTGACCTTGGCTACGTATAACGGATGCTCCCTATCTTCTGATTCAAGGCTTCTTGAATTGGAAGAGGAACTACAAAGGATCAAGTGGGACATCGTGGGGCTAAGTGAGGTAAGGAGAAAAGGAGAAGATCTCATCGAACTGAAAAGTGGACATCTCTTCTACTATCGTGGGACAGATACTGGCAGAACTAGTGGTGTTGGATTTATAATAAACAAGAAACTGAAGGATAAAGTTGTAGAAGTTGAAAGTTCCTCTGACAGAGCTGCACGACTTGTTATCCAACTCTCGAGAAGATACCAGGCTCAGATTATTCAAACTTATGCACCCACCACAAGTCATGCTGAAGAGGAAATTGAAGAATTTTATGAGGAAATTCATGATCTAAATAATAAAGGTAAGCAGCACTTGAAGATAATTATGGGAGATTTCAATGCAAAAATAGGGCAACGGCAACAGAATGAAACTTCAGTAGGTAAATTCGGTCACAGCAACAGAAACCAGCGTGAAAATACTCTTGTAGAGTTTGCAGAGGCAGAAGGGTTTTTCATCTTGAACTCCTTTTTCAAGAAAAAGCCACACAGGAAATGGACATGGAGACATCCAAATGGGACGACAAGTGAAATTGATTTTATTATGTGTAACAAAAAAATGCATAGAAGACTGCAGTGTGCTAAACAAGTTCAACACAGGCAGTGACCATAGATTGGTGAGATGTAAGATGCACCTCAACACTAAACTCGAACGTAGCAAGCTCATAAGACAAACAAAATGTATTGACATAACCAACCTTAAAAAACACCATAATACCTTCAAATTGGAACTGAAGAACAGATTCTCTGCTTTAGAAGGCCTAACATCGGAAGAAGTGGATATTTCTGAAGTTAACAGAAAAGTAACCAAAGCTCTTATGGAAACAGCAACAAAATTAGCTGGGTCTAAGAACAAATTGCATGTGAACAAATTATCAGGAAAAACCAAAATGTTGATGCAAAAAAGAAGAGTGATGAGGACAACTAAAGAAGATGTGACTTCCAAAGTGGAATACATAGAGCTATGCAAGACAGTACGAAAAAGTATCATTGAAGACGTAAGGAAATTCAACTGTGAACTAGTAAGGAAAGCAATTGAAAACAACCAAAGCCTAAAGATAACAAAGGGACATCTCAGTAAGGGGAAAAAACAGATTATGGCACTGAGAAAAGAAGATGGTTCTGTAACAAGAAATAGAGGCGAAATTTTGACAAGAGTGAAAGATTTCTACTCCAAATTATATGAAAGGGATGATACATGTACTCCAGACATCATGAAAGGTACCAGTAATTGAGTTCTTCCAGTCCTTCCAGCAGAAGTTGCACATGCAATCAAGAACATGAAGCGGGGAAAAGCTCCAGGAGAAGATGGAATTACTGTAGACATCATACAAGAAGCAAGTGGAGAAATCGAAACAGTACTCGCCCAAATTTTCACTCGATGCCTTAATGAAGGGAAAATTCCTGAGGATTGGAACAATGCTATAATGATTCTGCTACATAAAAAAGGTGACATTGAGGATCTCAGGAACTACAGACCTATCAGCCTCCTATCAGTGGTTTATAAAATCTTCACTAAAGTTCTTTCACACCGCTTGAAGGTGACACTGGACATGACTCAACCGAGAGAACAAGCTGGATTCAGGAGTGGCTACAGCACAATAGATCATATCCACGTACTGAGAGAACTAATTGAAAGAGCGAGGGAATATGAACTTCCATTGTGCATGGCTTTTATCGATTATGAAAAAGCCTTTGATTCGGTGAAACCATCAGCAGTTGCAATGGCTCTGAAATCCTGCGGTATTGAAGATGCATACATTAATATTATTAATAACATCTATGAAAATGCAAGTGCAAAGATTCGGCTGTTTGAAAATACAACACACATAAAAATTGGAAAAGGAGTGAGACAAGGTGACACCATATCTCCGAAGCTCTTTAATGCCACATTGGAAAATGTCTTTCAATCACTGAACTGGGAAAACAAAGGGATGAAGATTAATGGAGATTATCTAACCCACCTTCGTTTTGCTGATGACATAGTCATTTTTGCAACTACCCCATCAGAGCTACAGAGTATGATCCAGGAACTTGCTGACAAGAGTAAAGAAGTGGGATTAAAAATGAACTTTCAGAAGACAAAAGTGATGTTCAATGCTTTTACAAGAAATGAAGATTTATCGATTGATGGAGAAAAGCTGGAGATAACAGACACGTACGTTTATCTTGGACAGCAGATATCAAGTGAGGGTCACATTGGTGAAGAAATTAATCGGCGTACAAAACTTGCCTGGAGAGCTTTTGGAAGAAACAGCATAATTTTCAAGAGCAATATGCCATTATGTCTTAAAAGAAAAGTGTTTGATCAATGCATCCTTCCAGTGCTTACGTATGGTGCAGAGACGTGGACCTTAGCTAAAAGAGACATACAAAGGCTGCAGACAACTCAAAGCAGCATGGAGAGGTGCATGCTTGGTGTAACCAGGAGAGATAAGAAGAGGAACACGTGGATCCGAAAAATGACAAGTGTGGAAGACATCATGATCAGAGTTAAATCCCTGAAATGGCAATGGGCTGGACATACTGCCAGAAGAACAGACCATCGATGGACAGCCGAAATTTTAGATTGGATTCCAAGGGACAGGAAAAGACCCAGAAGAAGACCACATGGAAGATGGGTGGATGAAATTCGAAAGTATGCGGGAGTGACATGGAGGAGACTGGCACAAGACAGACCGTTGTGGAGGAAACTTGGGGAGACCTTCGTCCAGCAGTGGATCGATAATGGTTGACAATGATGATGATGATGATTTGTTCTGAAGTATTTGAAGTTTTTTGAAATTATATTTAGTCATCTGTTCCCACGATAAAATAGCATAATTAATATGAGTCTGAAACATGGTATAATATAATTAAATTAGTGTTTTATAGGAAAGGTTTGTGAATACCGAGCTGATAACTCCAATATTTTTAGAGAGTTTGAGAAGAAGAGAGCCCACATGTTGGTTCCATCTAAGGTCCCTATGTAAAGTAATCCCCAAATAAAGTAAGGAATTCACCTCTTCTATATTTGTACCATTAATAGATGTGATAAAATGGGGTTGTGAAATATTTTGTTTTGAGAAGATTAAAGATTGTGTTGTGGTAGTATTTATTATTATTAATTCATTGGAATTTAGCCAATCTGAGATGTTATTAAGTTGAGTATTAATATTCAAAATAGTGTCAGTCATTAAATTAAATGAGGTGAGGATGGTTATGTCATCAGCATAAGGAAGAAGATTAATATCACTTATGGAAGTAAATATATTATTAATGTATATACTGAAAAGTACAGGTCCCAAAATTGAACCCTGTGGAACACCAGTTGGTATGAAATGAAGAGAGGATTGATGTTGGTTAATTTGTGTATATTGTTGCCTACCTGACAAATAACTTTTAAAAAGAGAATGTTCAATTTTCCTAATTCCTATCGTGTGTAACTTGTGTAGTAAGATATTATGATTTATGGTATCAAAAGCTTTGGATAGGTGTAAAAATAAAGTGATGGTATATAAGTTGAGTTCAAAATTATGTTGGACTGTTTGTTGTAGATATAATAAGGCTGATCCTGTTGACTTACCAGATTGAAAACCATGTTAATTTGGATGGATAATATTTATATTATCAATATCAATCTATTGTAAATCAATCTCTCCAAAATTTTAGCAAAAATTGATAAATTGGCTATAGGATGGTAGTTGTTTGCATCATTTATTGATCCAGATTTGTATTATGTGATTATTTTTGTTATTTTAAGTAGATCAGGAAATTCACCAGATTAGAATATATCATTAAATACAAACAACAGAGGATCAAGAATGAGATTAGCAACATTTTTTATAATAAATGGTTGAAGATCATCATATCTAAGGCCAGAGCTAGAATTTATGTGGTTAAGTTCTTCTAATAGTTTTGTTTCAGTAATTTCAGTAAGATAAAAATTATTAGAATTATTAGTGTGCTCCCGAGGTAATTAGTGAATGGAATTTTTGGGGTAATTAAATTATCTTTTGGTGTTTGTGGAAATAAGGTAAAATGTTCATTTAATGCATTTGTAATATCTTGTTTGTCTGTAAGCTTAAAGTTATTAGAATCTGTTAAATACTGAGGAACCATTAGATCTGTATTTTTACCCAATAGCAAGTTTAAATGTTTTCATGTTAGTTTTGGAGAGTTATGTGAAAATATGTTGAGATAGTAGCTACGCTTAGTGTACTGAATATCACTGTTAAGTTTACTACGAAAAATTTTAAAATTTTGGAAGTCCTGTGGTAGTTTACTTTTTATAAAATTTGAAAAGAAGTTAATTTTTTGTTTATTTTTTTAATAGAGAATTGGTAATCCATGGCTTACAGAAAAAAAATTCAGTTTATGTCGTTTTAGAATTTTTGGAAAAGATTGATTATAAAATTGTGTAACAGTTAAGATGAACGACTCGTAATTTTTATTTGCAGAGCCATGAACCAAAATAGTGCTCCAGTTAATGTTAGCTAATTGAATTTTAAAACTTTCCATATTTGTATTATTAATTTGTCTAAAATGTAGTAGTCTTCAGGTGTAGTAGTTTGTTGTTTAAGAGGGTAAATTGTAAATATAGGGAAGTGATCACTAAAATCATACTCTAAGGCCCCTGAAATAGTAGTCTCAATTAATGCATTTGTGATAGAGAGATCAATCAATGTTTGTGAGGTAGAAGTTATACGAGTTGGGACTGAAATCATGTTTTTGTGTTCAAATGCATTCAGTGATTGTAAAAGTTGAAAAGAGTGATTGGTGTTTTGTAATAAATCAACATTTATATCACCCATAAGAAACATTTTTTTTTTTCTTTGAAAGGTTAGAGTAGTTAAATAATTCAGTAAATAATGATAGAAAAGCTGTAAGGTTTGAGTTTGGTGGCCTATAACAAACAATAATTATGTAAAATTGATTATGAATAGTTAGGATTTCAGCATTTTGATTCGATACTGTGAAATTTGGAATGGAAAAATCATTATCAATATCTTTTACAAAAATTGCAACCCTTACACCGGTTGAGTAAATTCTGTTCAAGTGGAAATTTTTGTAGTTAGTAATTTGTAATGAGTAATGATGTGAAGGAAACCAAGTCTCAGAGATACAAATTATATCAAGATTTAAGTTTGTCAGTTGAATTAGTGATTCCAATAAGGTAATTCTGTTAAATTAGTGATCTAGCATTGATATGAATTAATTTTAGGCTATTGAGTGAATAAGTCATTAATAGGTGATTAAAGTTTGTAATGAATAGTATTCACAGCATTCAATTACTGGTAAAGAAAAAGAAAATAAACATAAAAAGTAGCAAAAAAAAGTTCTGCAAAAATAAATATGAAAAATAAGTAGGAATCACAAATCGATATAAACACCGGGGATATCACATCAATAAAATAAGAAAATTGGAACGAACTCAGTTGATCATCTGAAAGTTAACAGTAAAATGCACCAGCAATATCAACAAAGGGTAATATAATGCAAATGAAGGCCCAGCAGAAAAAAAAAAAAAATAATAATAATAATCCAATCACATAGCAATCCCAGAAATATGTGCTGTGATTATTAAAGTATTGTTAAAAGAAGTAATCATCAGATGATGATATACTATCACACCATGTCACAACCAGCCGTAGACAAACCCTCATGAAGACCACAGTTTTAACCCTGATCTGTTGAGTGCCCAAGGTTTTAGCCCGAGATATTGAGAGTGTGGAAGCCATGTTCACAAATATGTGTTCTGAAATACAGTACTGTAAAGATAGAATCACAACCAAGCAAAAAGGCGTAGTGCCCTAAGACAAGCTGAAAGGTGAAGCAACCAAATGACAAACATAATTAGTGGAGAAATAAGAAACAGCCAGAAGGAAAGTGTAAAAATATAAAGAGTAGTAATCCACCCCCAGACTGTTTCAAAAATGACCGCCAACAGATATAGTCAGCTACCTCCCAACTCTACATCAAGCCCCGTAACCTGTGTGAAATAACCCAAAATAATTTACTACCGTACAGTAGGCAAGCAGTTAGATACCAAATAAACACAAAATAAATAAAGAACTAAATGGATCAAGGCCAACCAAACATTGGTATATTTTTACGAAAACCCAAAAATCCAAGAAGTACAGCTGAAGAAGCAATGCTCGGAATAGAAATGTCGAATTCTCTCAGAAAGTGGCTGACAACAGTTCATATGCTTGCAAAATCGTGACACAATTCTGAAGTAGCCAAGTAGGCATACAGCAATTTTCACATTCGTAATGTCCCGAAATGTGGCCCAGAACTGATAAGTAACGGAGTGCAAACAAAAATAACTCTGCATCGGAATAGCCTGAATATACAAACAATAAACTAGGTAACCTATATCTTGCTCTAATTTAAGACAATTGTGCTGACTGTCACAGTAGCTGGGCTGCTCAAAGTTATGTAACAAGAAATCCAGAAATGGAAAAAAACATTATCCCAAAGTATAGAAAATTATGAACACAACCCCAACAATAATAGAAGTAGTAATGCATGTATAGTAATAAATAACATAAACTGACATGAAGGCAGAGGGTGCTAAGAATCCCCGGAGAACCGGACTAGGCTGCCATCTGATGCTGACTTTGGCTACATATAATGGACGCTCCCTATCTTCTGATTCAAGGCTTCTTGAATTGGAAGAGGAACTACAAAGGATCAAGTGGGACATCGTGGGGCTAAGTGAGGTAAGGAGAAAAGGAGAAGATCTCATCGAACT
Organism: Macrothele yani; assembly: GCA_039090855.1. Taxonomy (NCBI): domain Eukaryota; kingdom Metazoa; phylum Arthropoda; class Arachnida; order Araneae; family Macrothelidae; genus Macrothele; species Macrothele yani. The sequence goes on from CM076990.1 coordinate 49,874,114, forward strand.
GAAAAGTGGACATCTCTTCTACTATCGTGGGACAGATAATGGCAGAACTAGTGGTGTTGGATTTATAATAAACAAGAAACTGAAGGATAAAGTTGTAGAAGTTGAAAGTTCCTCTGACAGAGCTGCACGACTTGTTATCCAACTCTCGAAAAGATACCAGGCTCAGATTATTCAAACTTATGCACCCACCACAAGTCATCCTGAAGAAGAAATTGAAGAATTTTATGAGGAAATTTGTCATCTAAATAATAAAGGTAAGCAGCACTTGAAGATAATTATGGGAGATTTCAATGCAAAAATAGGGCAACGGCAACAGAATGAAACTTCAGTAGGTAAATTCGGTCATGGCAACAGAAACCAGCGTGGAAATACTCTCGTTGAGTTTGCAGAGGCAGAAGGGTTTTTCATCTTGAACTCCTTCTTCAAGAAAAAGCCACACAGGAAATGGACATGGAGACATCCAAATGGGACGACAAGTGAAATTGATTTTATTATGTGTAACAAAAAATTTGTCATAGAAGACTGCAGTGTGCTAAACAAGTTCAACACAGGTAGTGACCATAGATTGGTGAGATGTAAGATGCACCTCAACACTAAACTTGAACGTGGCAAGCTCATAAGACAAACAAAATCTATTGACATAACCAACCTTAAAAAACACCATAATACCTTCAAGTTAGAACTGAAGAACAGGTTCTCCCTGCTTTAGAAGGCCTAACATCAGAAGAAGTGGACATCTCTGAAGTTAACAGAAAAGTAACCAAAGCTCTTATGGAAACAGCAACAAAATTAGCTGGGTCTAAGAACAAATTGCATGTGAACAAATTATCAGGAAAAACCAAAATGTTGATGCAAAAAGAAGAGAGATGAGGACAACTAAAGATGTGACTTCCAAAGTGGAATATATAGAGCTATGCAAGACAGTAAGAAAAAGTATCACTGAAGACGTAAGGAAATTCAACTGTGAACTAGTGAGGAAAGCAATTGAAAACAACCAAAGCCTAAAGATAGCAAAGGGACATCTCAGTAAGGGAAGAAAACAGATTATGGCACTGAGAAAAGAAGATGGTTCTGTAACAAGAAATAGAGGCGAAATTTTGACAAGAGTGAAAGATTTCTACTCCAAATTATATGAAAGGGATAATATATGCACTCCAGACATCATGAAAGATACCAATACCAGAGTTCCTCCAGTCCTTCCAGCAGAAGTTGCACATGCAATCAAGAACATGAAGCGAGGAAAAGCTCCAGGAGAAGATGGAATTACTGCAGACATCATACAAGAAGCAAGTGGAGAAATCGAAACAGTACTCGCCCAAATTTTCACTCGATGCCTTAATGAAGGAAAGATTCCTGAGGATTGGAACACCGCTACAATGATCCTGCTACATAAGAAAGGTGACATTGAGGATCTCGGAAACTACAGACCTATCAGCCTCCTATCAGTAGTTTATAAAATCTTCACTAAAGTTCTTTCACACCGCTTGAAGGTAACACTGGACATGGCTCAACCGAGAGAACAAGCTGGATTCAGGAGTGGCTACAGCACAATAGATCATATCCACGTGCTGAGAGAACTAATTGAAAGAGCGAGGGAATATGAACTTCCATTGTGCATGGCTTTTATCGATTATGAAAAAGCCTTTGATTCGGTGAAACCATCAGCAGTTACAATGGCTCTGAAAAACCTGCGGTATCGAAGATGCATACATTAATATTATTAATAACATCTATGAAAATGCAAGTGCAAAGATTAGGCTGTTTGAAAATACAACACACATAAAAATTGGAAAGGGAGTGAGACAAGGTGGCACCATATCTCCGAAGCTCTTCAATGCCACATTGGAGGGTGTTTTTCAGTCGCTGAGCTGGGAAAACAAGGGGATAAAGATTAATGGAGATTATCTAACCCACCTTCGTTTTGCTGATGACGTAGTCATTTTTGCAACTACCCCATCAGAGCTGCAGAGTATGATCCAGGAACTTGCGGACAAGAGTAAAGAAGTGGGATTAAAAATGAACTTTCAGAAGACAAAAGTGATGTTCAATGCTTTTACAAGAAATGAAGATTTATCGATTGATGGAGAAAAGCTGGAGATAACAGACACGTACGTTTATCTTGGACAGCAGATATCAAGTGAGGGTCACATTGATGAAGAAATTAATCGGCGTACAAAACTTGCCTGGAGAGCTTTTGGAAGAAACAGCATAATTTTCAAGAGCAATATGCCATTATGTCTTAAAAGAAAAGTGTTTGATCAATGCATCCTTCCAGTGCTTACGTATGGTGCAGAGACGTGGACCTTAACTAAAAGAGACATACAAAGGCTGCAGACAACTCAAAGTAGCATGGAGAGGTGCATGCTTGGTGTAACCAGGAGAGATAAGAAGAGGAACACGTGGATCCGAAAATGACAAGAGTGGAAGACATCATGATCAGAGTTAAATCCCTGAAATGGCAATGGGCTAGACATACTGCCAGAAGGACAGATCATCGATGGACAGCCGAAATTTTAGATTGGATTCCAAGGGACAGGAAAAGACCCAGAAGAAGACCACATGGGAGATGGGTGGATGAAATTCGAAAGTATGCAGGAGTGACATGGAGGAGACTGGCACAAGACAGACCGTTGTGGAGGAAACTTGGGGAGACCTTCGTCCAGCAGTGGATTGATAATGGTTGACAATGATGATGATGATGATGATACCACGGCAGACAGAAAAAGCCAACACAGGGCCCCAACCAGTAAAGGCCAAGTAGTGGTGACACAAAATGAAAACTAAGACACACCAGAATGCTAATGATTAGGAGCTAGCATACATCAAAATCAATAGTATTTCAAATATGAGTGCAGCCGACAGGAGGCAAGTACCAATGTAGTGACCTTAGCCATCCAGTCAGTGGCTATAAATAAACACTCAGTTTATATGTGATAAGTAGCTTCCATTGTGTAAGACCATAATGGAAGCTACAAACCAACATAATACAATGCCTAGAGCAGCTCAGCCTGCAGAGTTGAACCTAAGCATAAAGAATTAAATGTGCTGAGACCATACAATTATTGCAAACTGTGAAAATAAAAAAATAGCCACCATGATTGATAAGTGCTAAGTAAGTAATCCAAGCAGTACAACATCTGAAGTAACAGGGCAATATTAGGTGATACCAAAGGCAGCACACTGTTAAAAGAATGTAATAAATCACAATTAATTTCATAACAATGTGAGACATGTCTCACATGCTGGAAATGTGAAATATGGAGCAAAAATCAGAGAATGGTAAGCTGCCCAAAAATCTATTACAGTATTGCACGTTAATTTAAACCTTCGATATTGGACAGGTGTCCAATATATGAGGTAATCTGAATTAATTTCATGTGGGAAAAAGTTTGGTTAACACACCGACTGCCAAACTAGAAAAAAATTTCTAGTGTGGCAGTCGAATATAGGCATGTATCTCAAGTTTTAAGATGTTGATGCTGAAATTTCATACCAATTTCAGCATCAGCATCTTAAAACTTGAGATACACGCCTTTCTGCAGTGTATATTTTGAATACAGACACTTTAAACAGAAATGTAAGAAAAGTTCATATTTTTTAACTTAACAACAAATCAACACTCTCATTTTTTTTTTTTCTCTAAGGGTGAAGTAAAATCTTTCAACTTCATGTTAAAATTCCAACATTTACAGAATAAAATAATATTTAACAGTAAAACATGAGGAGAGATAGACAGAGAAAACAATACAAAATCCATTTAACAATAATGTTTTCTGGCAAAATAAAAAATTATGAATTTTACGAAAAATGCAATTTCTCGTTTTTTGAAATAATTTTCAAATTCCCTGGGAATTCCAGGTTGTTGTTTTTTTTTATTGGATTTTTAACGACCACCGTGAGCAACTCAATGGGCTATAAGCAGTCGCCCGTCCCTAATTTGGGGTCACTGGTTCCAGGGAAGGGAGAGAGCCAGTGTCGTAAGACAAACACAACATCCATGCCTCACCGGGATTCGAACCCGGACCCCGTTCGAGTGAATGATCAGAGGCCATCACTTAGACCACTGCGCCACTGGGGTGGCAATTCCAGGTTGTATGGGAACCTTATGGTATTTAAACCATAACAAGCCACAAATGCAACCAATAAAGGAAGATTAGATTTCAATGAAGTATCACATACCTGAATGGAATCATAAAGACAATCTCCTCAGCTGACCTGACAAGGCAGGAAAAATTAATCCAGATATGGGGAAAGGGTCTTTACAAAAAAAAAAAATCTGAAAAAATGAGCAATTTCCACAAGCAACAAAATGTCCAAAATTCTCACCCTAGCAGTGGATTAAATACAGCACAAGAAATTTCACACCAGAGATCTGTTACATCTATTCTAAATGTCATTTCTGTTGCTGAATATACCATGATTCTGACTGAAAATTAGAGATACTCCCACTTTCACTATTGTACTCTCCAAACAAAGGGCAGTAACGCTACTCTAAAGTATGAAACATCAATATAACTGCTTTTCATCAACTACTTGTCTAACCCTTTTTACTTCTATTATCATTAACAATGCTCTTCTGCGTTTTACATGCTTTTGTAATTAAAAAAATACAATTACGGTATGTGAAATCAACTTACATGCGATTCATTTTTTTTTTTTTTTTTTGAGAGTGAAGAAAACGATATTTGAAAATTTAATATGAAACATGATCTGTCGACTAAGATTTCAGCTTAGATTAAACGTTCTGGAAAATTCAGTTACTGCCAACTTCAGTTATTGCCATGGCAACGCTACATACACGCGATCTACCCAACAAAATAAATTAACTGTGGTCTTAGTTCTGTTTAAAAATCAGCGATTTATGTGACAATCACCTATATTGGTTTGCTTTCCTACCCAAATTGTACTTCTTAATGCACCATTCAAATTTCGCATCCTACAAACGCTCCTTTAGTTTTCCGAAACTCATGCAAATAAATTACACAAAAGAACAGCTACAAATGGCTTGTTTAACAGCTTCAAGCAAATTATAATACCATATCCACTTCGGTTTAAATCGCCTAATATGTTCAAAAACCCATACTAGTTGTTTACATCAAATATTTTCTTTCTCAGCTCACAATGATGCCAAAGAAAATGCACTATTTTTTTATTTTTTTATATATACATATAAGACGATGAGGCCTATAGACTGAGGTTTGTGCCTCACAGCAACTAGTTGGCCATGCGGTAATACAAGGCCATCTTGGACAATAGCGAAAATGTCTCCTGATCACTAAGAATCTCGAAGATGCACGACCAGCAAAGGAGGTGAACCTCCTTGCGACCAGCACATGAAGTCACGGCAGCATCACAAAAGTCCATCATAGGACACGCTCATGAGAAGGAAGGTTAAAAATGGAGCCTTCCCAAGGAGAAGCCTCTTGAGAGAGTTATAAATTTCTCCAAGGCCTGAACTTTACGTTTTACCACGGAAGCGTCCCGAAAGTCCAACAAGGAATACGTTTGAGCAGAGACGGAAGTTGTGGAAGGAGGGGTTGTCACTCTAAAACAAACCCTCCGATATGTGCTGTACGCATGGCAGGAGAGGAGGAAGTGAGGAACAGTCTCAGGCCCGGAGCCATAGAAGCACATCGGGGAAGAACGTTTCCGAATCAGAAAGAGGTAGCTGTTTAAAGATGCCATGTCCGTGCGTAATTTCTTAATTATGATCGCTGAGGAACTTCTACAACAATGTTCGCTAGGCCATCTGTGACGGAAGCTGATGAACGGATATCGCTCTGCCCACCCCAACAAAAAGAACAGAACGACTATCAGTAAGCAGCAAGAGGCCTCCGCACGGGCCGGGAGCAAATTCAAGCGCTGTTATTGGGGCCCACGCTTCAGCCGAGAGCACTGAGGAAATAGTCGAGAAGGAGAACGAACGGCTGGAATTGTTCCGTGGGAAAAAATGCCCGATCGACATCGAAGAGTTAATCTTCGAAGCGTCAGTCGCAATGATGTGGTGCGACGCTGAGTACTGGGCCAAGAACACCCCAAAGCAATGTCTGAGAAGCATCGGATGCAGGTATCGGTGCTGAAAAGGGAGACCCGAGCAGATAATCGAGTAGCAGGGTGCAGACGAAACAGGAGGGGCCAGCAGAGCCTGAAGAATATCGCTGTTGACGAAAACCGGCTCCTGTCGAAAACGACTGAGCGCGATTCCAAGGGGAAAGCCATGGGATCTCCAAGCGTAGAATGACAAGGCGTCCTCTTCCAGAAGAAGATTAGCGATAGGCGAACGCTGACCCATCGACAGGTGGCGGTACAAAAATCGGACTGTCAGGAGGGTGATTCGAGAACGATCGCTAGCGATTCCACATTCAGCACGCAAGACCGCAACAGGCGTCGAACGAGGGAGGTGAATGGCTGCACGGGGTGCATGGTTGAGCAAAACTTCTAGAGCGTCGTAGAGATAGGTGGGGGATGCGAACAGGACCGGAGCCGCATATTCCAGAATAGGTCGAATCACAGCAACGACAAAGGCAAGAGCGTTGGGGAAGCCAAGACCGGCATGTAGGGAAGGAGGTGAAAGAAGATTCGTCAATGAGTCCAATCTACTGGTGAGTTTAGAGATGATGTCCAGAAGCTGAGGGAAGGCAGAGGAGCAAACACACGGAGGTTGAGCCTGACTCACCCCCGCCGCCGCATATGAGGCCTGGTGGACTTGACGCACAGAATCCCGAGCTTCTGGATAGCTGTGATGCTTCGAAGCCATAATATCTAGTATCCGCTTTTCTTGGAGGTAAATTGGTCAGTTCGTGTCAGAAGCAGGATGAGAGCCCTTGCACAATACGCACTGGAAGCTCGACGCCGAGCATACCGAAGAGTCATGTCCTTCACCACAACGAGAACAGCGAGCGGCACTACGACAAGTTGACAGCAGATGTTCATAACGCTGACAATTTTTACACTGCCTATGCGAATTCAAGAAGGGTCTGACCGCACATTTGGAATACCACAGGTAGATAGTGTCATGGTCAGTAAAGCCCAGTTCCTCCACTAGGACCGAAGAAGTAGGGACCCTCGAGGAATTTACTGAACGCCGGAACCGAGCAACACGAAGACAGTTCACACCATGGTCCAACAATTTTTTTTTTGATTGGAGGTTTAACGACCACCGTGAGCAACTCAATGGGCTATAAGCAGTCGCCCGTCCCTAATTTAGGGTCACTGGTTCCAGGGAGAGAGAGCCAGTGCCGTAAGACAAACACAACATCCATGCCTTCACCGGGATTCGAACCCGGACCCCGTTCGGACGAATGATCAGAGGCCACGGCTTAGACCAATGCGCCACCGGGGCGGCCCAACAATTTCGTAGCAATCTCATCAACAGGGGCTTCAATGTCCACATCTCGAACTAAAAACTTCGTTATCATAAGCTTAGTGAAGACCTGAGTTTTGACAGGTACCTGAAGAAAATTAGAAAGTTGACAAATTTCCAGCAAGCAAATGAGATTCGAGGAACGCACCAATAAGTCACCCGAACGTAAAAACTGAACGTCTGAAATCGAGTCATGCATTGAAATATTGTCCATGAAGAATCTCTTCAACAACATGGGACGGACTCTGGGTAGCTTCCCAGAAGTCGCGGAAAGAAGTATTTCACGAGGAGTCACTCCGCTCGCAAATGCCCTACGCAGCAATTCCTGAGGAGACCGTTGAATCGAACAAACAAAATCATTAACTGGCACTAGCAAACTACCCAGCTGAGGAAGCTTATCACCCGGTGAAGAACGCATCCTTTTAGCAGGAGTCGAGGAATCCGAGTCATCCATCCCCGCCGGAAGTAGCTAGGGCCCACCCCGAATCAACCGACCACAACAGACAAGAGCATGCAAAGAAAAATATCCTACCTTGGATATGGGAAGAACCAACCGCCCGCAAAACTTTAGTAGGCAAAGAAACGAAAATAGAAGAGGAAACAGCAAGCCGGTGTCTCAAAAATGCAACGAAACAAGAGCGCTTTCGCCAACGACGACACACCCAAAATACACGGTATCCTATTGGGTTCACCGATTAGAAACAAGAGAACCAACTTCACAACAGCCAACCGTTGCCAATCAGCACCAAAACTCCTCTCCGTCGTTCTCCACTAATTTATAACACACAGCCAAGGAGGTTATAAGCTCCTTGCACACAGCGTTTAGTCCAATGCGAACAATCGCAATTTTCCATTGGCTACATGGAAAAGTCCAGTGACCAATACGAACTGACCCAAAAAAGAAATATCTGCTTGAGGTTTTCGACCAAAGACCTTGGAGCGAATACGTCATCGAAGTTTGACGTCACAAGATGGCGTTGGGTATAAACAAATGTCTGTTCCTCAATGATTCCCATAGCGTTTCAGGGCAATTGGCGAGATGTGCTCATATTTTGCAATTTCTTCGGGGTTTTTTTCTGACAATATGAAGCTAATTCAACGCGATGAAAATGCTGTGAAGTCTTCTCACATCCAATTATTTTATTATGAACCCCACAGGGATGAAATACGTGGGCAAATTCATGCTTCCATGAAGTATGAGATATAGCGTCGAGGTACTGTCTGCTTTTTATAATTATTTTATCATAAATTATTTTATCTTACTTCTTTCAGTTTTATACGTATCATATGTGAACTGACCACCCATGATTCTTCTTATTCTTCAGTGTTCCAAAAATTTATCAGTACACATATACTGCCCGAAATTGCCCATTTTCAAAATATCTTTAAGCACTTATCAATGTTTCTGTTTTTTTTTTTTTTGTGTGAAGAAACGTGTCTAGAAAGATTACTTCTACAAGTAAATTATTTGAAACGCGTATCATATTGATGATGTTTTACACCATATGAATGATCATATGCTATGAAAGGTTACCTTTCCTAGTGAACTCCTTGGAGCAGACATCACACTGATGAGGTTTTTCACCACTATAAATGATCATATGCTGTGAAAGATAACATTTCCTAGTGAACTCATTGGAGCATACATCACATTGATGAGTTTTTTTTTGTTTTTTTTTATTGGAGGTTTAACGACCACCGTGAGCAACTCAATGGGCTATAAGCAGTCTCCCGTCGCTAATTTAGGGTCACTGGTTCCAGGGAAGGAAGGAGAGCCAGTGCCGTAAGACAAACACAACATCCATGCCTGACCCGAACCCGGACCCTTTACGGACGAATGATCAGAGGCCAGCGCCTCAGACCACTGCGCCACCGGGGCGGCCGATGAGGTTTTTCATCATTGTGAATAGGCATATGCTTTGAAATGATACTTTTCTGAGTAAATTTCTTAAAACATACATCACACTGACGAGTTTATTCCCCTCACATGTACTGCATGTGTTAAGAATATGTATATTACCTTTTTTAGAGAGGACAGCTGCATTATTATTATTTTGTTGTTGTTTCACATGTGCTGCATGTGTTAAGAATATGTATATCACCTTTTTGAGGGAGGAAACATCGTCGAAGTGTGACGTCACAAGATGGCACTGGACATAAACAAATGTCTGTTCCTCCATGATTCTCATAACGTTTCAAAGTGATTGGTGAAATATGCTCATATTTCGCAATTTCTTCATTTTTTTCTGACAATTTGAAGCTAATTCCAACGTGGTGAAAATGCTGTGAAGTCTTTTATTATGAACCGCATAGCGAGGAAATACGGGGTCAAATTTATAGGCTTCTATGAAAGATAAGATATATAACGTCGAGGTACTGTCTGCTTTTTATGCTTATGTTTCAAAATTTTTTTATCATTTTATCTTAGTTCTTTCAGCTTTATATCATATTTGAACTGACCACCCAAAAAGCCCACAACTTTAAGGCTGGACCGTCTCATGTTTGTAGTAAAGATGGATGAAATGCACGGCCCAGCTTGTAATTTCGTAGGAGCATCTGCTGATTCACACTAGTGAGAAACCTCATCACTGCACTGATTGGATTTAACCTTACAGTACTTAAATAACTAATGATTTAATTTTAACATATTTTTGGTAAATGAATTTTATCTTACAGTATTTTAACTTACAAAAATTGTAGTCATATTGCTTTCCAATCACACAGACGTCACATAATTTTCCACATTGGGGAGAAACTTCACCAATATACAATATGTAATAAGTCATTTACGCAATGTTATGTGCATGACATACATCCTTGTCCATTTACATGCTTACATTGCAAAGTGTACATTTTATGGATGCTCTTCAACTGTGCCAATATAGTTTAACACCTATTAGTGATATTTATGTTTTTGTATAGGATACGTAAAATCACCTAAAGGCATCGCATGTTATAAAAACTTCGCACGAGTTTACCCGTAAATCGGTACAGAACTTGATATAACAGCCTCTCAAGGCAAACCCTAATCAAAGAATATCTAACTGAGAAGAAGTTAAGGCTCTGCGAGACGTAACTAGCGCCGCCATACCTTAAGAGTTAAAATGCACTGCACAGAAGCCAACAAACAGGCTGATGCCGGAGCAGACTGCGCATGCTTATTTCTGTTGACTTCAATTCTTTGGGTAAAGAACAGTCAGCCGAGCTATTCACAGCACGTGATTGTTACCTTCTCGGTACCATAGTCGCTTCGTAAATCGGATAAGTTAGTTTTGTTACACCAATCGGTTTTTGTTTATTCTTCAGTTTTTCAGAAACATTTTCAGCAATGCCAAATACTAGAGAATGTCTGCATTTTGTACGGATCCTTAGGCCTAATTATAATATTTGCAAAAATTTAATATAAATAGTAATACTAATGTTATTGCAAATTCTTTCACCAAAATAAGGGATGGGCGGGATATCAGAAAACAACAACAACAAAAAGCTGCTCTAAGCAAATAGTCATCAGATCGAAGGAAACCATCGTGGATCAAAGAAATGCTTCACTGCCATAGTGTCCCTAACGTGTTTTGCTCTTGAATGTTAACTTTCCCGCAGAGTATATTATCTCTTAAGATGTGCTGGCGCTGTTGTCGCCTGTTTTACGTTATCTCTATGAGAGTTGGCGTTCTTCAAGCTTTATATTCTTTGCCCTAATGTTCTGAAAACGATAACAGACAAAAAAAGAGCGGGATGTGTGCTCCAAATTCATAGTTTACAGACTACAAAAAATATGCTTGTTCACAAAATCCCCAGTCAGTCCACAAATCCTTACCTTGACATTTTAGTCCATAGGGCATGTTTCTGTTTGTTTTTAGAAAATCTATAAAAGGAACACCGATTTTGCACAATCTGGTGATTACAGTACGCTGCAAAACATAACACCATATCTATTATATCCGATTTCACCTTTAAAAAATCAATTGTACGGGACTACCGACAGCCGCCAACGAAGAAACTAATGTTAACTAAGATGTAAACAACGTTTGTTTATGCCTAGTTCCCATTCCGTGACGTCATGACTTCGACGACGTATGGACACAAATACCTAGCTGTTTCCGTGAGTTTCTGAAATCCGGATGTTCCGCCATTAGCGAGGAGTGAAAGCTGTTCCTCAGCATATGCTAGTTGCGTGCGTGTTGCAAATCGTGCTTTAAATGGTTCTCATAAAAAATAAATATTGTCAGGTTTGGGTCAGGTACTGTTTTAGATATGGATACAACATAACGGCCGACATAAAGAACGGGTATTTTCACAAGTTAAATGTTTTGCTCATTGTTGTTCATAATGTCTTTGGCTGTAGTTCAAACAATCTTTATTGGTCTAAAAGCATTACAGAATCATAAACGCTGATAAAACATGAGAAATAACTTGAGAACAAACATGAATAATTGCAAATGCCGGAGCAGGACCCCCATCCGGAAATAAACCAGAAAGTTAAAACGGGTGAGAAACTATCACAGTGTCTACAATTGTACATATAGAAATCAAAACATTAAGCCAAAGGAATAAGAACATATAGGGTACCTCAAGGAGTAATTTGCCGCCCCGGTGGCGCAGTGGTCTAAGGCGCTGGCCTCTGATCATTCGTCCGTGAGGGGTCCGGGTTCGAATCCCGTCAGACATGGATGTTGTGTTTGTCTTACGGCACTGGCTCCCTCCCTTCCCTGGAACCAGTGACCCTAAATTAGGGACGGGCGACTGCTTATAGCCCATTGAGTTGCTCACGGTGGTCGTTAAACCTCCAATCAAAAAAAAAAAAGGAGTAATTTGATAACAATATATGAGAACGACATATGTCGGAGCAAAACTAGCCTCCGGAAAAAACATAAAGTTAAAAGATTTAAGTGGCGATACATTGCCAACAATCTCTCATGAATAGACCAAAAACACGGTGCAAATTTTACAGGAAAGCATAGTGGTCGACATAAGTAACCAACTGATAAAAAACACAATGCAAAATCACAGGGAGGAAACACAACAAACTTAGACTATAAAAAAACGAAACACATGTGCAAATCTCAAAAATACCAGAAAAATTAAAAAATGCCACATGCAAGAAGCTATGCAAGTGATTAACAGATAAAACACGTGGGCACTAAGAAAACTCCTCTGCTATACAATGCACTGAAAGTTTGCACATTACGCAACATAATCAAAAAACAAAAACGGTGTCAGAACAGTACATGAAAAACAAAATAATGATAACCCCAAGGAAATAAGCAAAATGCAACAATACGGTAGAGGCAAACAACAAGACAGAAGTACTAGGAAATGAGCAAATAAATTCTCATAACGGACCCTGGGTTATGTCATAGTGAGAAAAGTAGGAGTCAGCCGATTTCCATGGCATCAAGCAACTCATCCAGAAAATGCACAATTTTGAAACAATAATCATATATACATAACAATTCCTCCATTAGCACATGGTACAATAGAACATAGTAATACTGAGGTAAGTCAATGGTTCAGCACAGTACCGAGATACAATACAAATTGCTCGGGATTACAGCTCCATCACAAATATACTACAGAACATATACACAGAACAGCAATGAAAAGGTTTAGAACACGTCGTTCCACGCATTCGAAAACAAGAGTCCTCAAACTCATGAGGACACCACCATAATAGAACAACACATGGTGGATAACCTGCATCAGGAGGAAAGATACAGGGGCGCAGTAGTTAAGCTCTAAAAGCATCCTCTTAATGCAATTTAAAGGTAGCACAATAATCACAACAATGCAAGGAAGAAACAACAAACAAAAGGCCAAAGAACAAAGAAAACTCCTCACGTTCCAACTTGCAAGGAGCACTGAGTGATTAAAACGATAGACTAATGGTGTTACCATCAATCCGGAACCAACCGGCATCCTACGCCCAGACCTGACGAAACCATGCTAAAGAAATAGTTGAATGTGCTTCTGCATATTCGAGGCGGTGGCGAGTTGTTAAGCTGCTGCGAAAATAGGTGAGGATTGTGTCACTCGCAATAAATGGATTAGCAGAGTCTGCGGCATTCCGGAGATAAAGATGATATACTTATATATATTGCTTGTTTCACCAAAACAAAGAGAAAGGCGCAAACGTCCGGCAAACGAGATGGAGGGTACTTCGTTAAAAGCAACAAGGAATAGGCGAAAAAAGGCAGATTGCGAGAAGTGATATGGTTCACGAAACGAAATACGCAATGCAAAACAGGAATCAGGATGGGACAATGCCAGTACATATGGTCGATATCTCCTATGGACTCACAAAATGGGCAAACGGAAGAAGAAAGGAGAGACATACGGAATAGAAGAAGAGGGACAGGAAACCGGCGGTGAAGATATCGCCAGTGTATGTTAAACTCCAACGGTGCAGAAAGAGGAGAAGAAGAGGCAGACCAGATGGCCTGAGAGAGGGGAGAAGGAACATCAGAAATTGGGTGCGGAGCTGCGGTATGTGTACGAAAGAAACGGTAAAATGAAACAGTGGAAACTGAGAGAATAGAGACAGAAACACCTCTAATAGAGAGAAAAAAAGGAATAGGGAGACTGGGACCAAGGACAGAGACGAGGCCATGATAATTGACGAGAGATGGATAAAGAAAACCTAGGGAAGAGCGAAGAAGAACATAATCAGTAGCATGGGAAGGTGAAGGAACGCAAAATAAGGAGATAAGGGGTTTCCAGGTCAAGTCGGGATTAACGAGTGTGCGAACAGTTAGTATACCGGAGCGGATCCTGGAAGGCAAAAGAAAAAGGCTGTTGGGAGGAATGGACGAAGGTTGAAAGGAAAAGAGGTTCATCCAAGAGATCAAGAGTGTTGGTCGGAGGGGCTCGGGAAAGAGGAAGAGCGCGGAGGAACGTCAGAGCTTCAGAAAGAACAGTAGGAAAATTAATGGAAGATGAAGAGAAGGAATCCATCTTGAGATAAAGGGGAAAGGAGAAAGATGGATCATGAAGAGAGAAAAGAACATCAAGGGTAGAAGAAAGGGACGGAGTGGGAGCAACCAAGATCCGAGGAAGAGAAACAAGTCGGTGAGCACGATAATATATGTGTACATCCGGTAAATTGATGCCTCCGTGCTCCTGTGAAAGATTGAGCGTCGCCGCCGCGACCCAGTGCTTTGTTGTCCAAATCATCGATGTACATAGACATTTGACATGATCAAGACGATACGTAAGCAGTACAGTAGAAGACCAGGTAAAGAAACAAAGTGGCAAGAGGTAGCGATGTACAATGGCAGCACGCTGATGGTAGCAAGTGTACGAGTGCGTTGATTTCCAGAATCCCACCGTACGGTGAAGACGTGGGCGTAAAGCATCCCACGAAGCAGCTGCTGCCGTAAACGGATGCCCAATACGAGTACCGAGGATTTTCTGAGACAAAGAGAACCACACCGCACCCCATAGGGCATCAGTACCGCCCACCCACGACCCACACCATAAGCCGGTGCTTCTTCCAGCATTAAGAGTAGCACCAGATAAGTCCGCATAGGATCGATAAACTTGATATAAAACATCAAAGAGATGATCGTAACGCAAGCAGAACGTAGTATCATCGGCATACGAGGAATATACACACCAGTGATGCATAGTGCTTGCGACTGTAGGTGGCATAGCAGAGAGAAGGGATCGTTTCGCTGCAAGAAGAAAAGGCTCAAAGGCCAAGACAAAGAGTTGACCCAAAAAGGGACAACCCTGCCGGATCCCACGTTGGAAAGGCACAGCCGCCGTCAAAAAGAAGGCCGTCCGAACGTGAAGACGCGCACCCCGGTAGAAACTGAGAAGGATAGAAAGGAAAGAAGGAGGGAAACCAAAAGAAGCCAGAATAGTACAGAGATAATCGCGAGAAACGTTATCGAAGGCAGATTTTTGATCGATATTAAGAAGCGCCAAAGCTACAGAAAACTTACGAGCAAGGAAAGTAAGAAGAATTAGAAAAGTGGTATTATTATTATTAATGGACCGACCAGGCAGCGTATTTCACAGGTGAATGTACGAAATTGCGATTAGAGCCATTTCCGCCACGCGATTGGTTCAGAGCTACTCTGAAGATTATGAGTGGGCGGGGCCTATGAGGAGATTCATGTGACATGAACACTTTCTTTTTATCTGGGGAAGTTCTGCTTTCTAAGAAATTCATTGTGAGGTTACTTAACATATGTAACAAATAATTCATACTGAATTATATCGTGGGAAGTTCTGCTTCCTAAGAAGTTCACTGTGAGGTTACTTAACATATGTGAGAAATGATCATATTGAATTATATCGTGGGAAGTTCTGCTTCCTAAGAAATTCAGTGAGGTTACTTAACAAATGTGACAAATGATCATATTGAATAATACGGTAAAGTAATTTTGTGCACGATATCATAAGGAATATCTGCAGTTACTCAGATGAATACAAGTCGAAATCTATCTTAATATTAAAATTCAGGACGACTTTAATAACTAACTAGTTGAATACCATACTCCATATCGGCCAGTAGATGGCAGCACGTCAAATACCCATCACGATTCGTGCTGTTGTGAAAGTGCGTATATAAGGACACTAAAAGTATCCTTTTAAATGTCCTTTCTATTACCCTTAAAAGGACCTTTAACAATGAAAAGTATGTCTCCACAACGAAATATTCTGACGATCAAGTTTTTTCCCTCATGAATGTGAGGAGGTCTCGCTAGAAAATAAAATCAAATAGAGTGATTTTGTATTATTAGCAAAGAACTACCTAATGGCAAGAAGTACGACCAGTGATGTATTCAGGCATCTTTTCGGGGTTTTTAGCCTCCCAAAATCCATTGACGCTCCTCCCCATAGGTTTTTGAGTGATCACTCTTTATATTTAGTCTAATTTTTTGTTTATAGATGAAAATTTGGAGAAATTAATTTTAAAAATTTAAGAAAACGGGGAAAATATTATAATAAAAAAACTCATTCACGTGGACTTCATATCTCAGTAGCATTAAGATTATTTTAAATATTAAATTAATTACTTTGTTTTATACACTAAAACTAAAATTGCCATCGGCATGTATATTTACGTTTACTAAATCCGACGAGTCAATGCAGCGAATAATGTATACAATAGCTCGAGAGAAAAAAAAACAAAGAAAAAACGCGATTTTCGTTGTTAATTAGAGCCATAAATGACTTCACACAAAGGGTTAACACTTTAAAGAACTTTTTTTTTATATGTAGCTCTGAAATCAAAGTAGTTATGAAAATATATACACTCTATAGAAAAATTTGTTGCTCTAGATGAGAATACTATTGTAAATTTGTTTATAAATGGAACAATTGTTTATAATGATCCAGGTTAAAAATCTATTATGAAGTCCTACCAAAATTACTCAATACTTTCTCCGGATAAAAATCAGGAGGGTAGAAGAAGACCAGTTCATTTTGATCACATATGCAGGAGGGGGCAAACAAGAAAACCAAGCATTGTTTCACAATTCGGTAAATTCTTCAGAGCCTTTGTATCTGATAGTTAAGTTTACTGTGGATTTGTAATCACCAACGGCATGCTACTTCCACTGCAATACATCATCATATTTTTAAAAGCTAGCATTCAGCTTTATTTCATTCTTCTAGATGCCGACTTCCCATGTATATAGTTAAGTAAGCCTCAATGTAGCTAACGTGACGTTGGGGTCTTCCAATACAACAAAATATTTGCGCTACCTAATTTCTAACGATAGCAAATTATTAAAAATGATTCCCATATTTTTTTCCTGGTGGTATGTATTTTACGCTCTGTGACAAAAAGAAAATCCAGGAATTTCAAACGATTATTTGGTTTTTTTGCTACTATGTGCTAACCTAAATAATCTAAAGAGGCTGAAACCAAGTGGCAACGGAATGGTTTGCACCATACGTTTTTAGGTAACACTGTATTAATTCCTTAATAATCAGAAAAACGCTTGTTGTCAGACTAAAAAATTTTTGCCACTCCTAATGTTTAGGGGGAGCAGGGAGGGGGAGGGAGAAGAATTTTCTCCAGCACAGCAGCGTTATCTTACTAGCTTCTTTAATACACTGCCGTTCAATTGCTAAGGACGGAGCGACCATAAAATGGAAGGCAGGAAAATGTGGAAATTAGTATAAGTGCGGGATACAGTAAGACGTGTTGTGCGTATGCAAATTTTGGATTGCCGAACTTGTTCGTGACGTCATAGCGCTTGATAAGAGATATAAAGGATTTGACGCGTATTGACCGTTGTTGTTCAAACGCAAAGTTGAAAGGGAAAGAATCAATTGACGAACTTGCAATTTTCAGTATGTCTTCCCAAAATCACCTAGATGATTTTACGCGTGGCCGTATTATTGGCAAGATTGAAGAAGGGCGAAAAATAACAGATGTTGCCAGGGAGTTCGACGTCAGCCACAGTGTTGTTTCAAGGCTTTGGAAATCATTTCAAACAAATGGAGAGTGTAGCAAATGTCACGGGGGAGGTCGTGTTCGCAGTACGACACCTGCAAAAGATCGGCAAATAGTGCTATCAACAAAAAGACACCGGCGCAGCACAGCTAGTGAGGTAGCAAATCAGTTTATGGCTGCTACTGGCAAGCGGATCTCCAGATAAACTGTCGCCAGACGTTTGCATGAAGGAGGACTATACTCCCGCCGTCCTGTTCTGTGCACCGCATTGTCCAGACGTCACCGTACCGCCCGTTTGCAATGGTGCCATCAACATCGCAATTGGACTGATAACGACTGGTCTGCTGTCCTCTTCTCAGATGAGAGTAGATACAGTCTATCGTCTGATAATCGACGACAACTGATCTGGCGTGATAGTGGTACTGCATATTGTCCAGCAAACATACAGGAAAGGGACCGATATCCGACATGTAGTGTCATGGTATGGGCTGGCATCATGATCAATGGTCGTACGTCCCTCTATGTGCTTCCAACTGGGACTATGACTGGCCAACGATACATTAATGATGTTCTGCTACCTCATGTTCGCATGTTCCGTGGTGCTGTCGGTGATTGATTCATTTTCATGGACGACAACACAACATGTCATCGAACAGTCGCTGTCCAGGAGTGTCTTGAGAGCGAGGATATTCAACGCCTCGTATGGCCAGCACGTTCTCCAGATCTGAATCACATTGAAAATGTGTGGGATGCTTTGTGGAGGAGTCTTGCTGGTCGCCAATGCCCTCCAATAAACAAGGACACCTTCATCCGTGCACTGATAGAGGAATGGGATAAATTACCCCAACAGCTGCTTGATAATGTTGTGCAAAGCATGACACGACGTGTGGAATCTTGCATCGCCCTCCATGGTGGCCATATCCCGTATTGACATCTTACGCCGGAACGCCTGCGGACGGTAATTGCATTTTTTTCACGTTTACGTATTCTGCACAAAATGGCCGGTTTGTCCCTTGAACACGTTCCAAAGCTTTTTGGATTTCAGGGCACAATAAATTGTCTTTCTTGTAATGTCCTGGCATTCTGACATTATTTTATTTCACTTGGCATCCAACCACACTTACTTTTTTATGCGCAATATAGCCGTTTATGATCCGTCCTTAGCAATTGTCCAGCAGTGTATTTTACACCACCGCAGCATGGTGAAATCCGTGGTGCATTACTGAATTAAAATAAAGGTACATTTTTTTTACATTTTTAATCATTTGCATGTGTAGATTTAAAAAAAATTGTTATATGTATTAATGTATATATAAATAATATAATATGTATTAATGTATAAATAAATAACAAATAATAACAACTTTGAGCCCCCTCAAAATTTGCAATTGACCCCCGGAAGAAACACTCTGAATGTAACGCTGAGTACGACCTCAAGACAGTGTTCTGTTGAAATAAGACACTTCAGTTGCAATAAATACACCAGAATGTTGTTTGCCATAAATTGTGTCTGATAAAATAGTAAGTTATCTGTCATATATATATATTTCTGATATTTAGGAAATTCCTCATATATTTGTCCCTCCAAACTTTATCAAAAGTGCCTTCAATTCCACATTTCAACCCGGCCTCTCCCTGAAAAAAAACAAAAAAAAAAAGTTAAACAGCTCATATATTTATATTATAACAGCTCTTATATATATATATATATATATATATATATATAACTATATAATATAACATATATCATATATTATAACAGCTCCATACAAAACACATCAGTACTAATCCTGTTCTACAGCACTGCGCGCTGACGTGCTGACATCTATCTGTACTGTGAGAACTATATACTTTGAAGCATGGCTTTCTGCGATTAATCAAAGAAAGGTCACAAGTCCATGAAGTCATCATCATCATCACTGTCAACCATTATCAATCCACTGCTGGACGAAGGTCTCCCCAAGTTTCCTCCACAACGGTCTGTCTTGTGCCCGTCTCCTCTATGTCACTCGCGCATACTTTCGAATTTCATCCACCCATCTCCCATGTGGTCTTTTTCTGGGTCTTTTCCTGTCCCTTGGAATCCAATCTAAAATTTCGGCTGTCCATCGATGGTCTGTCCTTCTGGCAGTATGCCCAGCCCATTGCCATTTCAGGGATTTACCTCTGATCATGATGTCTTCCACTCTTGTCATTTTTCGGATCCACGAGTTCCTCTTCTTATCTCTCCTGGTTACACCAAGCATGCACCTCTCAATGCTATTTTGAGTTCTCTGCAGCCTTTGTATGTCTCTTTTAGTTAATGTCCACGTCTCTGCACCATACGTAAGCACTGGAAGGATGCATTGATCAAACACTTTTCTTTTAAGACATAATGGCATATTGCTCTCGAAAATTATGCTGTTTCTTCCAAAACCTCTCCAGGCAAGTTTTGTACGCCGATTAATTTCTTCATCAATGTGACCCTCACTTGATATCTGCTGTCCAAGATAAACGTGCGTGTCTGTTATCTCCAGCTTTTCTCCATCAATCGATAAATCTTCATTTCTTGTAAAAGCATTGAACATCACTTTTGTCTTCTGAAAGTTCATTTTTAATCCCACTTCTTTACTCTTGTCAGCAAGTTCCTGGATCATATTCTGCAGCTCTGATAAGGTAGTTGCAAAAATGACTACGTCATCAGCAAGACGAAGGTGGGTTAGATAATCTCCATTAATCTTTATTAATTTGTTTTCCCAGTTCAGTGATTGAAAGACATTTTCCAATGTGGCATTAAAGAGCTTCGGAGATATGGTGTCACCTTGTCTCACTCCCTTTCCAATTTTTATGTGCGTTGTACTTTCAAACAGCCGAATCTTTGCACTTGCATTTTCATAGATGTTATTAATAATATTAATGTATGCATGTTCAATACCGCAGGATTTCAAAGTCATTGTAACTGCTGATGGTTTCACCGAATCAAAGGCTTTTTCATAATCGATAAAAGCCATGCACCATGAAAGTTCATATTCCTTCGCTCTTTTAATTATATCTCTCAATGCGTGGATATGATCTATTGTGCTGTAACCACTCCTGAATCCAGCTTGTTCTCTCGGTTGAGCCATGTCCAGTGTTACCTTCAAGCGGTGTGAAAGAACTTTAGTGAAGATTTTATAAACCACTGATAGGAGGCTGATAGGTCCGTAGTTCCTGAGATCCTTAAAGTCACCTTTTTTATGTAGCAGGATCATTGTAGCGTTGTTCCAATCCTCAGGAATCTTCCCTTCATTAAGGCATCGAGTGAAAATTTGGGCGAGTACTGTTTCGATTTCTCCACTTGATTCTTGTATGATGTCTACAGTAATTCGATCTTCTCCTGGAGCTTTTCCCCGCTTCATCTTCTTGATTGCATGTGCAACTTCTGCTGGGAGGACTGAAAGAACTCTGGTACTGGTACCTTTCATGATGTCTGGAGTACATGTATCATCCCTTTCATATATTTTGGAGTAGAAATCTTTCACTCTTGTCAAAATTTCGCCTCTATTTCTTGTTACAGAACCATCCTCTTTTCTCAGTGCCATAATCTGTTTTCTTCCCTTACTGAGATGTCCCTTTGCGATCTTTAGGCTTTGGTTGTTTTCAATTGCTTTCCTCACTAGTTCACAGTTGAATTTCCTTACGTCTTCAGTGATACCTTTTCGTACTGTTTTGCATAGCTCTATATATTCCACTTAGAAAGCCACCTCTTCTTTAGTTGTCCTCACCTCTCTTCTTTTTTCATCAACATTTTGGTTTTTCCTGATAATTTGTTCACATGCAACTTGTTCTTAGACCCAGCTAATTTTGTTGCTGTTTCCATAAGAGCTTTGGTTACTTTTCTGTTAACTTCAGAAATATCTACTTCTTCCGATGTTAGGCCTTCTAAAGCAGAGAACCTGTTCTTCAGTTCCAACTTGAAGGTATTATGGTGTTTTTTAAGGTTGGTCATATCAATAGATTTTGTTTACCTTATGAGCTTGCCACGTTCGAGTTTAGTGTTGAGGTGCATCTTACATCTCACCTATCTATGGTTACTACCTGTGTTGAACTTGTTTAGCACACTGCAGTCTTCTATGAAGAATTTTTTGTTACACATAATAAAATCAATTTCACTTGTCGTCCCATTTGGGTGTTTCCATGTCCATTTCCTGTGTGGCTTTTTCTTGAAAAAGGAGTTCAAGATGAAAAACCCTTGTGCCTCTGCAACCTCAACGAGAGTATTTCCACGCTGGTTTCTGTTGCCGTGACCGAATTTACCTACTGAGGTTTCATTCTGTTGCTGTTGCCCTATTTTTGCATTGAAATCTCCGATAATTATCTTCAAGTGCTGCTTGCCTTTATTATTTAGATGACGAATTTCCTCATAAAATTCTTCAATTTCTTCTTCCGGATGACTTGTGGTGGGTGCATAAGTTTGAATAATCTGAGCCTTGTATCTTCTCGAGAGTTGGATAACGAGTCGTGCAGCTCTGTCAGAGGAACTTTCAACTTCTACAACTTTATCCTTCAGTTTCTTGTTTATTATAAATCCAACACCACTAGTTCTGCCAATATCTGTCGCACGATAGTAGAAGAGATGTGCACTTTTCAGTTCAATGAAATCTTCTCTTTTTCTCCTTACTTCGCTTATCCCGACGATGTCCCACTTGATCTTTTGTAGTTCCTCTTCCAATTCAAGAAGCCTTGAATCAGAAGATAGGGAGCGTCCATTATACGTAGCCAAGGTCAGCATCAGATGGCAGCCTAGTCCGGTCCTCCGGGGATTCTTAGCACCCTCTGCCTTCATGTCGCACTAACCGCTGCCTTGGTCAGGTACATTCCAGCTGCCGGAGACTGAGGGCCAAGATTTAGGTTGTGGAGTCATTTTGGAGGTGTTTGGCCATAACTCACCACGCTGGCCAAGCGGGTTGGTGAGTGTAAGATAGCATTTCCTCTAATCCCGATGGTATAGTTATACCACTATTGGGGGTCGTCAGAGCCCCTTTAGTGGGAACAGATGCACCACGAGAAGGCGTGGTTGACATTTGTCAAGGAGAGGCTGTGATGTTACGCATCACCTGACTTTACATCCCCATGAAGTAATATCAATATATTGATATAAAAACTCAAAAATTCTCCTACCAATAAAGTACACTCTCTATTTATCTCCTGTCGCATTCCGACTGTACGGGTAAAACAACTGGATTTAATCATTGTCGCAATGAAAACACCCGAACTTTAGAATGGCATGTGTTGTGTGCAGCAAAGCTTAAATGTCTCACTCACATGACTCTCCTCGTAGGCCCCGCCGACTCGCAATCTTCAAAGTAGCTCTGAACCAATCGCATGGCGGAAATGGCTTTAATCGCAATTCCGTACATTCACTTGTGAAATACACTGCCCCCGTATATACAGGCATTCTGTGTATTACTAGAACGATCGAGCGATTTCAGCCAATCACGACGCCGATAGCGAATTGGTGACGATTTTCGGAGAGTCGGGCTTCATCTGCTGCTACGGCTGGGAAAAAACCCAGGGGATATCCATTGTGCTGTTTTTTTGTTTTGTTTTTTTTCTTTTTGATTGGAGGTTTAACGACCACCGTGAGCAACTCAGTGGGTCATAAGCAGTCGCCCGTCCCTACTTTAGGGTCACTGACTCCAGGGAGGGAGAGAGCCAGTGCCGTAAGACAAACACAACATTCATGCCTCAACGGGATTCGAACCCGGGCCCCTTTCAGACAAATGATCAGAGGCCTTCGCTTAGACCACTGCGCCATCTGGGCGGCATATCAATTGTTCCTAGGATTTTCCTTGTGTTTCTAGTATGGAGTGAGCGAAAACTTTCCGGGGAGATTGCACTATGCAATTGAGTGCATCAATGAAGTGCTAGTAGGAAGAGTGGGTTTGTAATCCATGGATGATATAGCGTGGCGATGAATAAAAACATTGACAACATGATTGTCGAAGAGACAGAAAGTATTTACAAGGGGAATTTATCCCTCTCTCGATGCTGAGAGAAGACGCAGTCAGATATGCCACAATATAAATAGCTGAGTAGCCGAATTTATTTCTCGTTATCCATGAATTCAAAGACTTGGTGGATAACGAGAAAGTATTAAGGGATTCGAAGAAAACGAGAAAGTCAAACACATCGGGGTAAAGGTTTGTGTGCATGTAAGTAACATTTTGAAATATGCTCAGCCTCATCTAAATTTAATATATTTTACTTACTTAAAATTACATTTACTTTAAATCTCGTATGAAATTAATAGCAAAACTCACTATCATACACCTATATTTTAGCATTTGGTGTCAAAAAGACCCCACGTCGCTATAGCGTATTATTCAAACAATGCGCGCGTCATATACAATATGAAAGTTTTTCTAAATGAAAAAGCTTACCGGTTTAAATTTTATAAAACGACTTGGTGAAAATTTGATAAAAAATAAAATTAGAACGACGACTGTGCGGACTGCGCATCAAAAAACTAGCGCCGTTTTTATTTAAATGTCATATTGTGTTAGCAAGCATGTAAAATATGAATAAAGAAATATTTCTGTAACATTTCAGGTTATACATTTTTATTGATCAATATTATTTTGTGTGAGTGTGAGTGTTTTTTTTTTTTACTGTTTCATGTAAAACATTGATTTTTTTAAGTATTACAAATAGTTGAATTTATTTTAGAAAAACTTTTGTTTAATTTCCGCTGTAATTGATTTCATTGATAGTAGAATATGTAAAATTCCCCAAATAAAATTTTCAATCATTGCACTTTCACAACAAAACTTATTTTTCTTAAAACGTTGGGGTCATTATGACCCCACGTTGCTTATAACGCTAGCATTTCTCACGTCAGCTAAAAATTTAAATGCCTCCCTGGTTGCGCAGTGGTTTAAGCGCTGGCTTATGACCGTTCCTCCGTGAAGGGTCAGATTCGAATCCCCGTGAGGCATGGATTTGTGTTTCTCTTACCACACTGGTTTGCTCTCTCTCTTCCCTGGAACAAGTGACCCTAAATTAGAGACGGGCGACTGCTTATAGCCTATTGAGTTGCTCACGGTGGTCGTTAAACCTCCAATCAAAAAAATAAAATAAAATAGCCCATTGAGTTGCCACTCAGCTGTAATATTCTACTATTCAGTTATTTATATTGCGGCATATCTTACTGCGTCTCCTCTTACCATCGACAGAGGGCGCCACAATGCAGGTACTGATGTGAAGAATTATCAAAAGTTAGTGAGCAATCATCGGCGAGTGTTGTTCCAAGATCTCGTATGTTGTTGTCAAAAACCTTGGAGAGAATAAACTGGCAAACCTAATGCTGCGCTTCGGAGGCAACGCATAGCAATTGAGACAGCAGCGCCATCGGTTACCGCGAGGATTTGATGATTAATTCACAGCTATTGAAAAGGTACATACAGTGTTTGAATCAAAGCATAATATATCGTATAAATAGCGCAACAGGAATATTCGGGTGCGAATGCAAACCAACAAATATTCCTAGATCAAAATTCAATTAGCAAGTTCTCAATTTCGATGAAAATCAGCTATAAAAGGGAAAATGCGCCGCTACACACAACCAACACCTGATACGAATAGTTGCAGCAATGCGAATTTAAATATACCGCATTATCGTTCCTTCATATTACCCTTATTCACCCCCTTGTGTTCCTCAAATTGTTTTATTGAAAAATATTTTTACCACATGTGCTCATGAAAAATGAATATGACGCACCGGTGGCGCAGTGGTCTAAGCGATGGCCTCTTCTCATTCGTCCGAAAGAGGTTCGGGTTCGAATCCCGGTTGCGTATTTCACAAGTGAATGTATGAAATTGCGATTAGAGCCATTTCCACCACGCGATTGGTTCAGAGCTACTTTGGAGATTATGAGTGGGCGGGGCCTATGAGGAGATTCATGTGACATGAACACTTTCTTTTTATCTGGGGAAGTTCTGCTTGCTAAGAAATTCATTGTGAGGTTACTTAACATATGTGACAAATAATTCATACTGAATTATATCGTGGGAAGTTCTGCTTCCTAAGAAGTTCACTGTGAGGTTACTTAACATATGTGAGAAATGATCATATTGAATTATATCGTGGGAAGTTCTGCTTCCTAAGAAATTCAGTGAGGTTACTTAACAAATGTGACAAATGATCATATTGAATAATACGGTAAGGTAATTTTGTGCACGATATCATAAGGAATATCTGCAGTTACTCAGATGAATACAAGTCGAAATCTATCTTAATATTAAAATTCAGGACGACTTTAATAACTAATTAGTTGAATACCATACTCCATATCGGCCAGTAGATGGCAGCACGTCAAATACCCATCACGATTCGTGCTGTTGTGAAAGTGCGTATATAAGGATACTAAAAAGTATCCTTTTAAATGTCCTTTCTATTACCCTTAAAAGGACCTTTAACAATGAAAAGTATGTCTCCACAACGAAATATTCTGACGATCAAGTTTTTTCCCTCATGAATGTGAGGAGGTCTCGCTAGAAAATAAAATCAAATAGAGTGATTTTGTATTATTAGCAAAGAACTACCTAATGGCAAGAAGTACGACCAGTGATGTATTCAGGCATCTTTTCGGGGTTCTTAGCACCCCAAAATCCATGGACGCCCCTCCCCATAGGTTTTTGAGTGATCACTCTTTATATTTAGTCTAATTTTTTGTTTATAGATGAAAATTTGGAGAAATTAATTTTAAAAATTTAAGAAAACGGGGAAAATATTATAATAAAAAAACTCATTCACGTGGATTTCATATCACAGTAGCATTAAGATTATTTTAAATATTAAATTAATTGCTTTGTTTTATACACTAAAACTAAAATTGCCATCGGCATGTATATTTACGTTTACTAAATCCGAAGAGTCAATGCAGCCAATAATGTATACAATAGCTCGAGAGAAAAAAAAACAAAGAAAAAACGCGATTTTCGTTGTTAATTAGAGCCATAAATGACTTCACACAAAGGGTTAACACTTTAAAGAAATTTTTTTTATACGTAGCTCTGAAATCAAAGTAGTTACGAAAATATATACATTCTATAGAAAAATTTGTTGCTCTAGATGAGAATGCTATTGTAAATTTGTTTATAAATGGAACAATTGTCAATGTTAAAAATCTATTATGAAGTCCTACCAAAATTACTCAATACTTTCTCCGGATAAAAATCAGGAGGGTAGAAGAAGACCAGTTCATTTTGATCACATATGCAGGAGGGGCAAACAAGAAAACCAAGCATTGTTTCACAATTCGGTAAATTTTTCAGAGCCTTTGTATCTGATAGTTAAGTTTACTGTGGATTTGTAATCACCAACGGCATGCTACTTGCACTGCAATACATCATCATATTTTGGAAGCTAGCATTCGGCTTTATTTCATTCTTCTGGATGCCGACTTCCCTTGTATCATCATCATCATCATCATCATCATTGTCAACCATTATCAATCCACTGCTGGATGAAGGTCTCCCCAAGTTTCCTCCACAACGGTCTGTCTTGTGCCAGTCTCCTCCATGTCACCCCTGCATACTTTCGAATGTCATCCACCCATCTCCCATGTGGTCTTCTTCTGGGTCTTTTCCTGTCCCTTGGAATCCAATCTAAAATTTCGGCTGTCCATCGATGATCTGTCCTTCTGGCAGTATGTCCAGCCCATTGCCATTTCAGGGATTTAACTCTCATCATGATGTCTTCCACTCTTGTCATTTTTCGGATCCACGAGTTCCTCTTCTTATCTCTCTTGGTTACACCAAGCATGCACCTCTCCATGCTGCTTTGAGTTGCCTGCAGCCTTTGTATGTCTCTTTTAGTTAAGGTCCATGTCTCTGCACCATACGTAAGCACTGGAAGGATGCATTGATCAAACACTTTTCTTTTAAGACATAATGGCATATTGCTCTTGAAAATTATGCTGTTTCTTCCAAAAGCTCTCCAGGCAAGTTTTGTACGCCGATTAATTTCTTCATCAATGTAACCCTCACTTGATATCTGCTGTCCAAGATAAACGTACGTGTCTGTTATCTCCAGCTTTTCTCCATCAATCGATAAATCTTCATTTCTTGTAAAAGCATTGAACATCACTTTAGCCTTCTGAAAGTTCATTTTTAATCCCACTTCTTTACTCTTGTCAGCAAGTTCCTGGATCATACTCTGCAGCTCTGATGGGCTAGTTGCAAAAATGACTACATCATCAGCAAAACGAAGGTGGGTTAGATAATCTCCATTAATCTTTATCCCCATGTTTTCCCAGGTCAGTGACTGAAAAACACCCTCCAATGTGGCATTAAAGAGCTTCGGAGATATGGTGTCACCTTGTCTCACTCCCTTTCCAATTTTTATGTGTGTTGTATTTTCAAACAGCCTAATCTTTGCACTTGCATTTTCATAGATGTTATTAATAATATTAATGTATGCATCTTCAATACCGCAGGTTTTCAGAGTCATTCTAACTGCTGATGGTTTCACCGAATCAAAGGCTTTTTCATAATCGATAAAAGCCATGCACAATGGAAGTTCATATTCTCTCGCTCTTTCAATTAGTTCTCTCAGCACATGGATATGATCTATTGTGCTGTATCCACTCCTGAATCCAGCTTGTTCTCTCGGTTGAGCCATGTCCAGTGTTACCTTCAAGTGGTGTGAAAGAACTTTAGTTAAGATTTTATAAACTACTGATAGGAGGCTGATAGGTCTGTAGTTTCCGAGATCCTCAATGTCACCTTTCTTATGTAGCAGGATCATTATAGCGTTGTTCCAATCCTCAGGAATCTTTCCTTCATTAAGGCATCGAGTGAAAATTTAGGCGAGTACTGTTTCGATTTCTCCACTTGCTTCTTGTATGATGTCTACAGTAATTCCATCTTCTCCTGGAGCTTTTCCCCGCTTCATGTTCTTGATTGCATGTGCAACTTCTGCTGCAAGGACTGGAGGAACTCTGGTACTGGTATCTTTCATGATGTCTGGAGTACATGTATCATCCCTTTCATATAATTTGGAGTAGAAATCTTTCACTCTTGTCAAAATTTCGCCTCTATTTCTTGTTACAGAACCATCTTCTTTTCTCAGTGCCATAATCTGTTTTCTTCTCTTACTGAGATGTCCCTTTGCTATCTTTAGGCTTTGGTTGTTTTCAATTGCTTTCCTCACTAGTTCACAGTTGAATTTTCTTACGTCTTCAGTGATACTTTTTCGTACTGTCTTGCATAGCTCTATATATTCCACTTTGGAAGTCATATCTTCTTTAGTTGTCCTCATCTCTCTTCTTTTTTGCATCAACATTTTCGTTTTTCCTGATAATTTATTTACATGCAACTTGTTCTTAGACCCAGCTAATTTTGTTGCTGTTTCCATAAGAGCTTTGGTTACTTTTCTGTTAACTTCAGAGATGTCCACTTCTTCCGATGTTAGGCCTTCTAAAGCAGAAAATCTGTTCTTCAGTTCCAACTTGAAGGTATTATGGTGTTTTTTAAGGTTGGTTATGTCAATAGATTTTGTTTGTCTTATGAGCTTGCCACGTTTGAGTTTAGTGTTGAGGTGCATCTTACATCTCACCAATCTATGGTCACTACCTGTGTTGAACTTGTTTAGCACACTGCAGTCTTCTATGACGAATCTTTTGTTACACATAATAAAATCAATTTTACTTGTCGTCCCATTTGGATGTATCCATGCCCACTTCCTGTGTGGCTTTTTCTTGAAAAAGGAGTTCATGATGAAAAACCCAAACTCTACGAGAGTATTTCCACGCTGGTTTCTGTGGCCGTGACCGAATTTACCTACTGAAGTTTCATTCTGTTGCCGTTGCCCTATTTTTGCATTGAAATCTCCGATAAATGTCTTCAAGTGCTGCTTGCCTTTATTATTTAGATGACGAATTTCCTCATAAAATTCTTCAATTTCTTCTTCCGGATGACTTGTGGTGGGTGCATAAGTTTGAATAATCTGAGCCTTGTATCTTCTCGAGAGTTGGATAACGAGTCGTGCAGCTATGTCAGAGGAACTTTCAACTTATACAACTTTATCCTTCAGTTTCTTGTTTATTATAAATCCAACACCACTAGTTCTGCCAATATCTGTCGCACGATAGTAGAAGAGATGTCCACTTTTCAGTTTAATGAAATCTTCTCCTTTTCTCCTTACTTCGCTTATCCCGACGATATCCCACTTGATCTTTTGTAGTTCCTCTTCCAATTCAAGAAGCCTTGAATCAGAAGATAGGGAGCGTCCATTATAAGTAGCCAAGGTCAGCATCAGATGGCAGCCTAGTCCGGTCCTCCGGGGATTCTTAGCACCCTCTGCCTTCATGTCGCACTGGCCGCTGCCTTGGCCAGGTACATTCCAGCTGCCGGAGACTGGGGCCTAAGATTTAAGTTGTAGTGTCGTTTTGGAGGGGTTTGGCCATAACTCTCCACGCTGGCCAAGCGGGTTGGTGAGTGTAGTATAGAATTTCCTCTAATCCCGATGGTATAGTTATATCTCTATTGGCGGTCGTCAGACCCTCTTTAGTGGAAACAGGATGCACCGCGAGAAGGCGGGGTTGACATTTGTCAAGGAGAGGCTGTGATGTTGCGCATCACCTGACCTTACATGTACAAATAAATAAGTGTTGAAATCCTAATCCTCATAATTATTTGGTATCATGTTAGCAATAGCATGTACCTGAAATTTAGAAAAAAAAATGTGACTTCTATTACCTAACAATAAAAAAATAAACTTCGCAATTTTTAAAAAAATCAGTACTGCGGGGGGGGGGGGGAGGCAGTTCTCGGAAATGAAGATACGCCACTGATCTCTGCCCTATGTTTCCAATGGTAAAACTTCTTTACATATTTTTTTCGCAATTAATGTATTTTCAAGGATGAAAATTTGAACATCAATAAAATCAACTTTAAGTTAAAGCATGGTATACTTAATACTTGCTGAAACATAAACATAATTATAATTATATTAAAAATCAATCATTTTTTTTAGTAATGTTCATACCTGTTAATAGATGGCACGACCTATACATTGATGATGTCAGTAGACAAACAAATGTTGGATTCCTTAATTATGGTTATGTTTTAGCAAGTATTAGTATCCCATGCTATAACTTAAAGTTAGTTGTATTGATGTGCACATTGGCGTAACGCAAAATCTCTGGGGCCCCCGTAAAATTTTCCTAACGGGTCCCCAACATAGTAATAATTAATGCAAAAATTGAGGGCAAATACAGTATTTAACTTCGCCGTAGTAAAAATATATTTTCCAGATATTGATTCCATGATCACTTTATTATTGTTTTTAATTATGTGATCACTTTAGTATTGCTTTTAATTATGTGATCACTCAAGTATTGCTTTTAATTATATGATCACTTATTCCGGTAAGTATCTTTGATAAACTTAGCACTCAGGGAAAAAAGTGCAAAATCTTTAAATGACAAATGCTCACGATATCAAATCAAGTAAAAACAAATACTGATCTTCGAGTGTATGGTTTCGAACTTCCTTAAAAGCTGTTTAATTCCTTAATCCAATAACTTTTGAGAAAGAGGAAAAACAAGTGTGTTTACATTTTTCTAGTTTTAAATACTTCTTTCTTTTTCTTTGATTGGAGGTTTAACGACCACCGTGAGCAACTCAATGGGCTATAAGCAGTCGCCCGTCCCTAATTTGGGGTCACTGGTTCCAGGGAAGGGAGAGAGCCAGTGCCGTAAGACAAACACAACATCCATGCCTGACCGGGATTCGAACCCGGACCCCTTACGGACGAATGATCAGAGGCCAGCGCCTTAGACCACTGCGCCACCGGGGCGGCTTTAAATACTTCAGCGATATTGTTTCTTTTTAGTGTCACATCTTTTAAATTCAAGAAGCAAGCATACTTTACAAAATAAAGAAAACTTACATTACTAAAATCTGGATTCCCTTCTAACGTTCTTCTTAGCGAATATTTCAATCAGTTTCGTTACGTCTAGTTTTCTGGCTCGGCCATTTTCAATGTTTATCGTCGCAAGTTGATCAAGCCTACTTTAAGTGTGCGATGACCGAAGGTAGTTTTTGATTAACTTTAACTTCAAGAACGACCTTTCTGCTGTAGTAGCAACAGTCACTGAGATTGTCAAAAAGCATTGCTGTCGCAAAGTCCAAAAACACTGGGTAATATTGTACTGTTTTTTAAATATATGAGCTCCATAAGGTTTTTTTACAGAGCCACCAGAAACATTTTTTAACTGGTTGCTCATAGCATTTCTAAATGAAAGTACTTGTGACGGAAAATCACTAGATAAATCATCTTTGGACCGCAACCTTAAAGACTCAGTTGACTGGAAGCATTCACTTTCATTTGCATTTAACAATTCAGATGGCTGCAAGAAAGAAAAATTCTTTGCTACCGAACTTAGTCCTTCAAAACGAAATTTTATTTGAGAAATGGCGGTCTATAGTTGCAAAAAAGACATTAATTTTGAATTTCTTTTCAGGGTTGTGTAACCTACTTTCTTCATTTATTTCATCGAAGAACTTTTCTGAGTGACGCGACCGCGTTTCGTAAAATTTATCTTCAACACTCCATGTGTCGACAAGAATAGATGAAGTGTTTTTAATAACTTTGAATTCTTCTCTTAAATCAGAGAGAGTTTTTCACTCGCTGATTGTAGCATGTCAGCTGTTTTCAATACTTCGGCGTCCTTTGACTGCAGAAGTTTTGACACATTGCTAACTGCTTCCACTATTGTGTGTTCCATGACAACAATCACAACAAAATCAAAGTACTCCAAACATTTTCAAAATCTCATAGCTGTGAAGAGAAGGCTTTAGACCTCTCTTAGCAGCTGTGAAATTTTAGTATGATTTAGGTCAAAACTTTTAAAATGTCGTTATACCTGAAACGAATGGCACGTAGGGCATCGTGCCGGGAGGCCCATCGTATCGAGCACAACTTTTTCACAGTTAGGTTACACTACGATTTTCCTAATAATTCCCATTTTTTTCTAATTCTTTTGAACAGAATAGAGTCTACCCACGTTGCTGGCTCCGTCATAAGCTTGTCCTTTAAAATTTTCAAGAAACAGTTCCTTTTTTGTTTATCATCTTCGATTTTACCTCTGTCAGTCCCATTGCACTTTGGTCTTTGACGTTTCGAAAACCTAAAAATCTTTCGTTAATTTTAATTTCCACTGGAGTTCCATTTTCGTTGTACAGGTTGTCCATAATGTCTGGTTAACCCCCCCCCCGTAATAAGATATGTAAGTGAGCCATGTATCTGTTATATGATGCATATCTTATGGTCTGTATGTTGAGTTATGGTCTGTATTGTGTTTATACAGATTAGGTACCGGAACCATGTGTGATACCAGCGAATACACCCTGGAACAGCGGATAATGTTGTCAGTGTCTGGGTACACGAACGTCCACACACAGGGAAGACAATGCGTGACGTGCGTGCCGATTTCCAACAACGATTCGACAAAGAGGCCCCTCCAAAACAGACTCTTCTGCGGTGGGAACATAAACTCTTCGAAGCAGGCAACATCAAGAATAAACCACGAACGGGAAGACCATCAACCAGAGTGCAACAGTGTCAAGCGGTCGAGGAATCAGTTATCAGGTCACCGACGAAGTCGCTCCGCAAACGATCAGTGGAGCTTGAAATACCACGATCGACACTGCATAAGCACATGAAGAACCTGAATTTGCACGCATATCGCCCGATGTTCGTTCAGGAGTTATCAGACATCGATTTAAACCGCAGACGGGATGCATGTGCAATGATGCTTCAGACATTTGCCACAATCCTAAAACGTGGAAAGGTCATTTTTAGTGATGAATGTGCGATATACCGCAGCTGTCGCTCACGGAACGTTGTGTTCTGGTCCAAGGAAAATCCACATTATGTCGAAGAATTGGAATATCATCCTCCGCATGTCATGATATGGGCTGCAATGAATAGTCGACATCTATTTGGACCGTATTTCTTTGATGGTCCAGTGAATCAGACAACTTATCTGGACATGCTGCAAACCTGGTTTGTGCCACAACTTGGAAATCTTGGCATTCTGAATGACGTATGGTTCCAACAGGATGGGGTTCTCGCCCATTACGCAATCTCTGTTCGGGAATACCTTGGTGAGGTCTTTCGGGATCGTTGGATTGGCCGAGGTTTGGCAGTGCTGCCCGCTCCACTTGAATGGCCACCTCGAAGCCCAGATCTCTCGACGTGTGATAATGCCCTTTGGGGTTTCATAAAGGAGGTTGTTGCACAACAGCGCTACCAAACCACTGATGAACTTAAACAAGCAGTGAGACGTGCTTTCTCTGGTATCACCCACAACTTCTTCGGAAAATGTCCCTCAGAACATGGCGTAAAATTATTCTCTGTCACGACAATGACGGAGCCCAAACGGATCCACTGGATGTTTAAGGATGCCTCAACATGTAACTCAACATATACATCATACAACAGATGCATAGCTCACTTACATTTCTTATTACAGGGTGGGGGTGGGTAACAAGACATTATGGACACCCTGTATATGACTGTGGCGTATCTAAATATTTGGCTCCTTTGTTCTTTTCTTACGTCTTACGTTGTATCTAGAATGGTAGAGTAGAACTGTGCCTCTTTATTTCCATTATAATTTCCTTCCTAATTTCGATAGCCAAAAGCTCAAACAATTCGTTTTGCATCGTTGAACTCAAATATTTCATTTTCGTTTTTTTTTTCCATCAACTGATTAAGAATCTGGTCATATTTGCTGAGAAGCTCAATTATCGACAGAAAATTTCCAGTATTATTATCGCCTAATACTTCCCGATGGCCATGGAAAGCCATATTGCAAGTGGCTAAGGTTATAGTAACGTCAATTATTCTTTTCAACAATACGTGTCCAAAAACTGACCTGTGCTGAATATTCCGAGTCCATCCGTTTATCAACGTTTTTTCATTTTTATACATATCGTAAGTGGACAAATGTGAAGCAGAGTTTTCTTGAACTTCAATTTTTTTAGAAATTCCGTGCCAGTCATTTATACCATTAATCCAGCCAGGCTTTCTGATGCGAGATGTAGTTGGGATCACTGAAAAGCCAACATGGCTCACAATAGGCAATATCTCATGTAGGAGAATAGTACAGCCAGTTGCAAGATACCCTTTTCTCGGTATTTGTACATGCATAATAGTACTCTTCCGAAAAACACCTGTTTTTAATGTCCCGAGGAAAAGGTCCTTTAGGTTGGCAAGGTCCATTACTTCTTACATTTGTTCTGACAACATCATTTAACAAAGCCCTATCTGTTGAAAAACTGGCACAACTACCTGAATCCAATAAAACATCTACCTTTTGCGACGGCGTTTCCACACAATCAGTACATGAACCTAATATTATTCCTTCTTTTTCTGCTGAGGTTTCCGCACATTTGCTAATACTAATATGTTGCTCTATTAAGTGTTTGAAACTTTACCTCACTGTATCTCAGACTGTTGTAACGGTTTTACCACAGGCACAGACATTGTTGGTCACAGAAACACAGACGTAATTTTCGGCAATTTGTATTTCATAATTTCCACTTCCGCTTTTTTTCTTTCTTTTTGCTGCGCCACTTGAAGATTTCTTTATTTTTGCACGAATTCAAGCCGAGAGACAACAATTGTAAACACGCTGTTCGAAACAGCGTGCAGCCATTACACCGATTTAACGAGCTAGTTGTGTAACAAGCGATGACATTGACTGGCAATCGAAGAACAGAACGTGGACAAGGAAGATATCTAGTGCCCGACAGAATAAATAGACACCGGAGACCCCCCCCCGGCGACCATTACGTGTACCCTGACCAACCAGCATTGATTATGACAGAGACGAGGGGGCGGTGGATGCCGGGTGCGTGCAGGCCTTTCGGTCTTCAAACTTGTGACACGCGCCGGAATCTGATACCTGTCCCCTCCGACCCTCACTTTCGTATCCAAAAGACAGAAAATTTAAAACAAAATTTTTAGAGCAAGTAGAAAACCTCCTGTACGAAATTAAAATGCTAAATAAAATAAAAAGATATGTACGTAGATCTGGGCCCCTTAAAATTACCCCCCCCCCACGACGCGGGGTGTCGGGGGCTATTTTTACGCTCCTGGATGTGCAAATTTCTTTCCTTGGGAATACATTAATTACGAAGAAAATATGTAAAGAAATTTTACCCTTGGGAACATAACGCAAAGTTTTTGTTAGGAACCACCTTAAACCTAGGAAATAGCACAGTGAGCACGTTGTTGCAGACTTATAATGCGCATAAGGATGTATTCCAAGAAGTGTATTAATTGTTTACTCTAGTTCTTACTTTACCCTTAACCACAAGTTTTTCCTGTTTGAAACGAATAAAAATTACTTAAGGAACACTATTTCACAGCAAAGACTACCATTGTCATCTAATGTCGCAATGCAAAAAGAACTTCTCTCCGAACTTGTAGTTAAACAGGGCTTTCACGATGACCGCTATACTTCCGTGAAAGACAGAAGAATTGACCTTGTTTATAAAAAAAAAAATAGATGCGTTTTTTTTATGTATTCTCATTTTGTAACACTGCGTATGTTTCTCTGCCCACCAGACGTCACTGCTGTTTTTACGGATCTTTTTCAGCATTTTCGAATAATTAAAACAGTTTGTTTTTCAATACCATCGGCATTAACACAGTGAACTGCTGTTGAGCTATGCTTCACTGATTTGCAGCTTTTCTCTTTTATGTCATACAAAACAGACCAGATTCGTCCACGTTATGCATATTTTTAATCCATAGTTGAATATGATTTTTGAGGCTACGTCCCCCCCCCCCCCCCCCCTCAATTTCGAAACTTTCACGTGTTTTATCTATTTCTCAATGATAATCCGTGCTGATTTTCCAGTCGTTGAAGCTATCATGCACTCTTGTAGAAGAAATTTTGAATTCATTATTCTTTTGCAAACTGTCTCAATTTTTTTACGAATAACTTCATCGGCAATAACTGCATTATAAGCATTGATCTGGTAATTCTAAAACAAGAATATTGTCGAAATATTCACACCTTATCCATCAAACAACAACTCATTTACAATCGAAGGAGAGAATGAAACAATGCCATTATCATTACTATTTTTTTTTTAATTCTTGAAGATTCCGCCTCTTTCTGGGGGAATTTTTTTCCTTACTTCTGGGAAGAGTAGGAAGTAACAAGTTTGAGTGGTATATTTTTAGTTGTCCAGGAATTTCCTTACTGTCCTACAAATGTTCAGGATAGCTGCATTCTGTAGTTCCATGTAGGAGTTAGATTGAAGGTCTAGTGTCTGCAAAGAGTTGTGAATGGTCTTAGGTACAACTGCTGTATCTGATATTTCTGTAGGGACAGTGATGACGCTCTCCATATGCGACATTTTCTTGACTTCGTATCTTACAGCGTTATACAGGGATTGTTCAAAATAATGGGAACACCTTGAAACAATAGGTGTTACGCACCTAATATAGTGTGGGAGCACCCTTGGCATTTAAAACTGCTTGAATCCTCTTTGGAATGGACGCATACAAGTCCTGGATGGTGGTAAGTGGTATGTTGTACCATTTTTCCTGCAGAAACTGCTCCAATTCCTTGAGACGCCAGAGGAGGATAACGATTGAGCCCCTGTGCACTCTGTTTTCCAACACAGACCACAGGGTCTCAATTTACGTCCGGTGATTGTGCAGGCCAGGGAAGGTGTGCAACTTTATCCTCGTGTTCCTCAAACCATGATTGGATAGTTCGACTTCTGTGAATCGGGGCATTATCATCTTGAAAGGTGCAATCCCCTGACGAAAACAACGTCTGCGCCATTGAATGCACATGGTCGGCCAAAAGAGGGACATAGTCACCGCTAGTGATCCGTCCATGTAAGGTGATAATGGGACCTGCTGCAAACCACGACATCATGGCCCAAACCGTTACGGAACCGCCCCATGCTTCACTGTAGGAAGGAGAGACAGTCTGGGTTGTAGGCTTCTGCCGAGGTTCCACGCACATAAACCCGTCCTGTGGTGGGGAATAGTGAGAAACTTGATTCATCGGAAAACAAAACATGTTTACATTGATCCGCAGTCCACGTTTTATGTTCCTGGCACCACTGTTGTCTCCGTTTCATATTCACCTGTGACACCAGGGGTTTTGCAATCGCCGCTCTGCCGTAAATATTGTGCTTATGCTATTCCCTTCGCACGGTATGGGTCGACACTGGGTTGTGGAGATGTGCATTAAGCTCAGCAGTCACTTTCGTCGCCGTGGTCTTCCTCTTTGCGGTCGCAATCCTCTTTAATGTCCTCCTGTCTCTCGCAGTGAGTTTGATTTTCCTTCCGCAGTTGTGTCTCGTAGATGATGTTGTGAAATGAACATTGTATGCTGTCGTGACCTTTGACACCGTACCACTCGATACACCCAATACCTGTGCCATTGTGGTTACCGACGCACCAACCAGACGAGCTCCTACAATTTGCCCTCTTTGGAACTCCAACAGGTCACTCATTGTGCCTTCATCTGGAACGAAATTATGAAAACACCGATTTACAATGCAATCACACTGACCTTTGAGACTATAAGCGACACTTTTTTACAAAAACAATTATATCTACATGCTCGTTTTACTCAAAAAACAGCACATACCAAAGTGACTGTTTTGAGCTAAGTGTTTTCATTATTTTGGACAACCCCTGTACTTTGACAAATCCTCTCGGCGTGTCTTTTAGATTCCAGGCCCAATTCTTCAGCCGTGGCCTCTAATATGTAAGGTTTCTGGGAGCCACAATCTAACAGCGCACGTACTTGTTTAGTTTTGCGTTCCCCAACGATCTTCACCAACAAAGTCATTAAGGCCACTTCTCTAGTGCACTCCTGCTGAGAGAATGCATTTTGAACCACTGGTTCCTTCACTTCACTTTTACATTTATCGTTCATTGGCTTAGAGGGAAGTTCTGGATACATTATAAGTAGGTGCTCTTTGGAACAAACATGGCATCGTACAAAACTCTTGCATGAATTTGCGAAGTGACTGGGCTTTAAACATTTAAAACAGCACCTCTTTTCACGTACTTTTGACATTTTTTCTTTCATGGACTGAGACTGTACATTCATGCAGTCTTTACTAGCATGAGACTTCCCACAAAAAATGCAAATCGGTTCTCCTTTCAATAATAAACCCTCAGTAGTAGGTGCATTAAATTCTCTCTTCTTAAACTTGTCCCTTGAGGCCTCTTTAGTCGTGGCTCCCCCAAAACTTTTTCGCGCTAAGGGAAGTCTTTCTTCACCCTCAACTTTTCCTTTCAAAAATTCTAATAATCTGGAAAGACGGGATTTGGTGGAGGAATCTGGAGCCATACCCGTACTCAATGAATATCGTTGCCACGCCTTAAAAACCTCCTCGGACAGACAGGATTCCACCATAGGATAGAGCCACGCAGCGTACGTATCCAAGCTAATACCCATAGACTCCAAGGCTCTCAAATGAGCTTCGATTTTGTCAAAAAGTTTCGATAAATGCACTCGATCCCTCTCACTGGAACGTACATTTTTAATAATCAATTTCAACAATTCTCTAACATATACCTAATGAGCAACTCCTTTTCCCCAAAACGTTCTTCTAATACTGAGACTGCTTTGGAATAATTCTCTGAAGTTAGCGGATAACTATCCAGGAGTTCCCTCGCTCGGGTACCAGGTTGCATGGATTGATAAAGATACTGAAACTTATCACAAACATGTAATTCTTCATCCTCATGCATCTTCTTGAATTGCGACCAGAAACTTAACCATTAATTCACCATCAAATTTCTTAATTTCGATTTTAGGTAGTTTATAACATTTTCCCTTCATTCCAACATTCTCTATGCTGTTAGCCTCAACTTTACCTGCGATATTCAATTTTTAATTAACTAAACGCGTCATAGTTATGCATGTGTCAGAATAATATTCGGCACTCTCAACTTCAACCGATAACTGCTCCTCATTAACCTCTGAATCCAATAAATTTTCTATCATTTTATCATCGAGCTCCTTTAATTCTCTCATCAAATTCTGCAGTTTGGCGAATTTGTCTCTGACAACACCGCCATCAAATTCTTCTTTAGTAATTTCTTCCTTCAATACATTAGCAGTCTTCGTGAAAGAACTTCGAACGACCGCACGTTTTGTTTTTATACGTTCCATAGTAATGCCATGCAATCAATGATTCAATATCTAATCGATCCTCAATTCCAACGAGTCCTGTCGCGGACGCCAAAACTTTTGTAGGGGAAAAAATTAATCCTTCCCCACTAACGTGATCAATGGCCTGACGGTACGTATCTAACCGTTACGCACGCCAGGCAAAAGGCTCGCGGAATTGATCTTCCATCTTGTCTTCTTCGCCACAGCGCGAAGCTATCCGCTTACGGTAAGATGACTTACATTGGCATCTGTTTGAGGAACAGGTAATCCAGCTTGTAATCCTGCTTAAATTAACGTTCTAACAAATAATCCAGTGGTGCACAACAGGAAACACAAACACCATTTCTTGTAGCTAACTATTTAATCACAAACACGACCACAAACACATAATTATATATTCTAAGACATATTGTCAACGTCGACGTCATTCGTGCTCCATCTTGCTACCTGTCTCATCTCCACTCTCTCCGCCGCGCTGCTGCCATCTACCGAGAGATTCGAGAAACGTTCAGTCTGAAACTCTACACCACTATCTTCTGTAAGGCATTGTGACCACAGTCCAGTTGTGCAACAAGCTCACGGATTGTGAATCGTATCTCCGTGCGAATTAGTTCACATGTTACCGCTAAAGCTCGAAAGCCGTTAATGTGCACATTACCTAGCTAATCTGCAGATTAACTGATTTGCTCCGTTAACG
Organism: Macrothele yani; assembly: GCA_039090855.1. Taxonomy (NCBI): domain Eukaryota; kingdom Metazoa; phylum Arthropoda; class Arachnida; order Araneae; family Macrothelidae; genus Macrothele; species Macrothele yani. The sequence goes on from CM076990.1 coordinate 49,914,781, forward strand.
TGCGGAATCAAGAGTTTTCCGCATTTTACCTAGGTAATGTGCACATTAACTTCTTCCGTATCGTTAAAGTTCAAAAGTTTGTTTCTCTCATTTCCTACACCCCTCTCCCTGCACTTTTAGTTTGGTTTCGCCTGTTTCTCTCATTTCCTTTCCCTACACCTTCCCCCTCTCCCTCCACTTTTAGTTTCGTTTCGCCAGCGTCTAGTCGTCGCCGGTTGTTTTTCTACCTGTTAGCGCGTGAATTTGTGTCGTGATTTTTTTTAAAGAAGATAAATTTAACTCCTAGTATGCAAGCAAGCACCGAATTGGTGAGTAAAATGAAGAAAAGATTCTTCGAAAACCTCTTTAGCAAAGATTCAAAATATAATAGTGTTTTAATGACAAAACGAAAGTATGATTGCATAATTGAAGATGTAAAGCGAATAAAAGTTTCCATGAAGAAAGTATCATCTCGAGATTATCGAATAATTCAAAGGTATGATGTGTTGACTGTACGAGGCTGTGAAAAACTCATTGAGCCGTTGTCACATGCGCGAGAAAGTGTGAAAAAGTTTGTCCATGCCGAAGAATTGTTTGACATATTGTATTCTACTCATTTGTCAATTGGCCACGGTGGAAGAGACAGAATGATCAAGCAATTAAATACACTTTATAAAAACATAACCCAAGCCCAAATAAAAATGTTTTTGGATTTATGCGAACCTTGTCAACAAAAACAAAAAAGTGCGAAAAAAGGGATTGTTGTAAAGCCGATTATTTCATCGCATTTCAACAGCAGATGCCAGGTGGATCTCATCGATTACCATTGGTTTGTGTGCTTGTCGCAAAAACCAATTGCTATGTAATTCAAAGTGTCACCAATCTTTAGATTGCACTAATAAGTAAGCATAATTTTATCATATGTTTTGCAAATTCATTTCCTTAATTATAATAATATTTTAAACCGTTTGATTCTTTCTATTATAGTTTTTTAATTGATTGATGATTGATTCTATCAACTAATTTGTTGATTGTTTGATTGTATTAACTTGATGCTTTATATATCGAAAAATAAATAAATAAAATTATGTTAATTTAAGCGTACAGAAACGTTGCTGTTGTTCCAGCAAAGATCTTATTTTCACTTTAACGAGTGCCTAGTAGGTAATGTGCAGATTATCTAGGTAATTTGCAGATTACCTAGGTAATTTGAGCAATGAAACAATTTTGGGCACTTTAACGGATCACCCTAGTTAATCTGCACATTACCTAGATAATCTATAGAATAACTGATGATTAGATCTTTTGGGGCTCTAGGCGCTAAAATTTTCAGGGGGCCCTCTGCTCCTTCTTATCGCCTCAGAAATTTTCATCATCCGTCAGATTAAGAAAAAAAAATGGAAAGTCGGGGAAAAGTTTTTACGCTTTTTAAAATTCCATTTGATCTTCCTATTATTACAACGTTTTGTAAGAAACAGTTGTAGTGTAATCCCTTTGTCTGCCAGTGCACATCGAACTTTTTGCTTTTAGAGATATTTCAAAGATTATTTTTTGCGGCTAATAGGAAATTTAAAGATATTAAGTTCGGCACTTTAAATACCGCTAAGTGTTGTCCAGTCGAAAATTAAAAAATATAAAGTTCTGTTGTGAAGAAACTATTCAACATAAAGGAAAAAAATATTTTTGTGACTCAGAATAAGCTTAACTGTTCCTTCTCAAATATTTAAATTTTCCAATTAGTTCGTTAATTTCCCGCTGAAGGCCAAAGCATTTGGTTTTCGCAGATTTTTCAAAAATTATTTTTGAGAATGATCGGACATAAAAATTCGTAAAAATTTATTTCCCAGATTTAAATTTCACTACTAGTTCATAAATTTCCCGCTAGGAGTTCTCAAAATGGAAATTTCGCAAATTTTAGCTTTGCGCTACGAAGAAACTATTTCAATTACAGCAAAAGTTCTTTTCGAGTTTGATACGTTAGGCAAAACTGATAAATACTTTAACACCTTTACAGTTGCAAGTTTCTTGGCAAATTTAAAGCTAAGGACGCTGTGACATTTGGTACAACGCGTGTAAGTTCTCATAAAATTTCATAAAATTGGAATGAATTTTAATTATAAAACGTGCTCTTTCCATTGCTTCAGCTTTGGAAAATCATCTTGTTTTTCTACATTTTGAGCAAATTAGTAGGAAACGAGCATGGTATCAAGCAAAAATAAAATGCTTGAAGATATTGGCAACCGGAAAAGTTCTCTACATTAGAAAATACGGGCAAAAAGCAATTAATGCACAGTGCTTCACTTGAAAAGGGTGGATGACTTTTCGTGGAGGAGTTTTATCATAGACGAATGCCATGGACCAAGAATGGTAGACAGTAAGAATTTCATCAGTAAGTGCAGGAAAGGGAGAATGTGAAGAGTTTCTTGAAAGCATTTTTTACGCTTTCCAACCGTAGGTTGAAGAAGCGTATATGCTCCAGCTTTGTCCGTCCGTCCGTCCGTCCGCACAATAACTGGCGTAAAAATGGTTCGACTTCGATGAAGTTTTAGTATGTGTTAGGGGACCACCATGCGATGAACCCTATTGAAAATGGGACAAATGGGGTCAAAGGTCACGACGTAGGAGCTGGATCATTCCTTTGCCCTTATGCGTCATAACTTGCGTAAATATGGTTCGATTTCAATGAAAGTTTACTATGTGGTAGGGGACAGCTTGGGGATGAACCCTATTGAAAATGGGACAGATGGGGTCAAAGGTCACGACGTAGGAGCTAGGTCATTCCTTTGCCCTTATGCGTCATAACTTACGTAAATATGGTTCGATTTCACTTAAATTTTAGTATGTGGTAGGGGACCACCTGGGGACGAATCTTATTCAAAATCGGTGAAGTGGGGTCAAAGGTCAGGACATAAGATCGGGATGCATTCCATTGCCCTTATGCGTCATAACTTGCGTAAAAATGGTTCGATTTTGATGAAATTTCAGTATGTAGTAGGGGACCACCTAGGGACGAACCCTATTGAAAATTGACGAAATTTGGTCAAAGGTCAGGACATAGGAATGCGATCCATTCCATCGCTCTTATCCCATATTATTAAGGTGGACGTCAAGTAATTTAGCTTACTATACTTCCAATGGAAAAACTTTTGTACACGTTTCCTTCACAATTAATGCGTTCCCAAGGATGAAAATTTGAACGTCGATTAAAATAACTTCATTACAACTTGGAATACTTAATATTTTCTAAAACATAACCATAATTACATTAAAAATCAATAACTTTTCCTTTGTGGGTGTTGAAACCAGAAAAAGTATGGCGCGACCTGTACTTTGATGACGTCAGTAGACAAACAAATGTTGGATTGCATAATTATGGTTATGTTTTAGAAAATATTAAGTATTTCAAGTTATAAAATGAAGCTATTTTAATCGATGTTCAAATTTTCATCCTTGTGAATGCATAAATTGTCCAGAAAAAAGATGGCGCGACCTATATTTTCGTGACGTCAGCAGACAAAAAAATGTTGGATTGCATAATTATGCTTATGTTTTAGAAAATGCTAAGTATTCCAATTTATAAAATGAAGCTATTTTAATCGATGTTCAAATTTTCATAATTGTGAATGCATAAATTGTCCCGAAAAAAGATGGCGCGATCTGTATTTTCATGACGTCAGCAGACAAAAAAATGTTGGATTGCATAATTATGGTTATGTTTTAGAAAATATTAAGTATTGCAAGTTATAAAATGAAGCTATTTTATTCGATGTTCAAATTTTCATCCTTGTGAATGCATAAATTGTCCAGAAAAAAGATGGCGCGACCTATATTTTCGTGACGTCAGCAAACAAAAAAATGTTGGATTGCATAATTATGCTTATGTTTTAGAAAATACTAAGTATTCCAATTTATAAAATGAAGCTATTTTAATCGATGTTCAAATTTTCATAATTGTGAATGCATAAATTTTCCAGAAAAAAGATGGCGCGATCTGTATTTTCATGACGTCAGCAGACAAAAAAATGTTGGATTGCATAATTATGGTTATGTTTTAGAAAATATTAAGTATTGCAAGTTATAAAATGAAGCTATTTTATTCGATGTTCAAATTTTCATCCTTCTGAACGCATTAATTGTCCAGAAAAAAGATGGCGCCACCTGTATTTTCATGACGTCAGCAGTCAAACAAATGTGCGGATCCTATTAAAGTTTTATGACATCACACTTTTGGTAGCAGATGGCCGCGATTCCCATCTGCCTCATTACGTCACGCGTTGTGTGCGTACGTTCGTCCGCACGATAACTTGCATAAAAATCGTTCCATTTCGATGAACTTTTAGTATGTGGTAGGGGAATACCTGGGAAAAGAACCCTATTGAAAGCGAACGAAATGGGGTCAAAGGTCAGGACATAAGAGGGGGTCCATTCCACTGCTCTTATGCGTCATAACTAACGTAAAAAAGGTTCGATTTCGATTAAATTTTAGTATGTGGTACGAGACCACCTGGGGACAAACCCTTTTGAAAATTGGCGAAATGGGGTCAAAGGTCAGGACATAGGAGCGGAATCACTTCCATCGCCATTATGAGTCATAACTTACGTAAAAATGTTTTGATTTGGATGAAATGTTGGTATATTGTAGGGACCTTCCTGGGGACGAATCCTATTGAAAATGGGCAAAATGGGGTGAAAGGTTAGGACACAGGAGCGGGATCTATTCCATAGCGCTTATGCATCATAACTTAGGTAAAATTGCTTCGATTGGGACAAAACTTTATCATGTTATTTCGGAGATGTACTGAACCAGTTCTGTTGAATATCATCCAAATGGATCAAAGATCAGGGCACAGGGGTGAGATTTGTTCCACAGCCATTTTCCTCATAACTTGAGTAATAGCTTGAGTAATGATTTCTGGTATATTGGAAAGCGTATCATAATCAATGCATTGCATGATTTTACTAATTTGTTTCTTATTATTTTCATCGGAAAATTAAGAAGGTCTGCAGGTTTTCGTTTCGATTTTTGAAAACCAAAACAATACTGGCAACCCAATCATAGGTTCATGAAACAGAGGTAATCGCTCTTCCCTTTGATATTCCTAGTCCACGACAAATGTCTGTATTAATTAATCAATCATAGGTTTTCGGGACCCCCTCAAGCTTTAGGCCCTAGGCGCGTGCCTAGTGCGCTTAGTTGGAAATTCGCCACTGCGTAAAAGTGACTGGAATCCTGATAACACCGATTTGTGTGGGAAAAATTTATTTTCTGAAGCACTAATAAACATGTCTGAAAATGGTACATAAATTGAAATCCTATAATCTGGATTTTCTGTGTTTTTGTTTTGATGTGATTCTTGGTATTTTAATCAAAACTCCTTGCTTTTTAGTGTGCTTTAGAGCAATCTGAAATAAGTCATGGAACTCAAATTTGGCATTGCTTCGTTGCCACAGAAACTTTCAGTATATCCATTTATTGGCTTTTTATTGCAATGGGACATCCTGGTCCTTGACTTCTTGCCGCTTCCTCGTCCTCATGAAGAAAACACGTTCAGTTGTAGCCAAGAGACATAAAAACAATTTTAAATACCATCAAACGCCTTTTAAAATCGTGTTTTTGAAATATAGAAAGGTTCCATTGGGGGAGGTGGTAGAGTCCCCCTGGGCACGAAACTGCGTGAGAATAAAAACAAAACAAAATCTCTTGCATTTTAACTTTTTTCCTGACGCTTTAAAATTTTGTGCGATTTGCCTACCAAACAATAGATTCGCATAGCTTTAGTAGTACACGCGCAATGATTTGACATAGACTGTCTGGGACAGCTGCTGAGATTTATCGGAATATATTAACTAACAGAAATGCACGTGTGTGCAGCTATTTGTCCGATTATTTCTTACTGAGCTGAGAGGAGACTTTTCGTGCCCATTCCTTAAGTAAATAAAATCGTTAGCAACTTCCTCATCGGGTTTCCCGTAAGAACGCTGGAGCATCGTACGCACGAGGGATATCTACTTTACTGAAATTTCCGGGTGACTAAAAAAATATACAGAATAAATCAGAAAATAGTCAATTCATGTTTAGTGACCGGAATCTGACTTCCGCCTTAAAGCTATTTTTGCGCTTTTCCATTCGCAGTACGAATTTCTTCTATTTTTTCCTATGCTATTCAATATCTTGAGACTGACCAGAAGCTTAGAAATAAGTCCTTCCGAGGTTTCTTCAAAGCGTCTGCTATGTAGGAGAAGCTTCCTTTAAAAACGTAAAGCAATACTGTTGTTTAAGTTACCGTAATTCTATACATAAGCGCAGCTACTGAACAAAATGGTGTAATATTATTGTCTATAATGTATTTATTTTTCTGCTTCTGATGCATTTGCCACAAAATCTGAGCTAAAATCTCGATTGAAAAAATTCTTTGTGGACCGATGCTACTCACATCGATTAACCTTTTCGAAATATTTTCTTCTTAAAATATTGCTTGGTTTCTCCTCCAGGGGGCGTAGATTTATATCTTATTTTTGTCAATATATCTGCTTCTAATGATCCGATTTAAAAAAATCCTTCTTTATTGGATAGAGTTTCTGGTGCGTCATGTATTTCATATAATATCAAGAATTTCAAGTAATTCATAAACATTCGGCTTGGGGCGTTATGGTAAATTACGTTTCACCCGATATCTCTGCTTCTAAAACTCCGATTTGAAAAATTCTTCCTGTATCGCATACAGCACCTGATAGAAAATGTTTTTCATATGATTTCTAATGTTCTTTCCGCAACGGATACACCTCCCGATGGTAAATCTTTTACATATAATTTCTAATTTTTGGTTAGGAATGGTTTGATCACCAGGGGCATAAGTGTTAATTTCTTCTTCTGGTGTATTTGCAGCAAAATCTGAACTTCTGCAAACTTGACTGAACAATTCTTCTCTGGACCGATACCGCTCACATCGAAAAACCTTTTGAAAATACTTTCTTCTTAAAATAATGCATATTTTTTCCTCCAGGGGGCGTAACAATCTGATGACTTCTACCTGCACTGTCCAAATGCGGACTTCGCAGGGAAATATGGAACTCTCTCAAAGAATGTAGTGCAGGCGTTGCGAGAGCAATCCTACCAGGATCCGGCAGTCCTTCACCCGGACAGGAACGGCCCGTAGACCAGCAGTTACCTGCCACCCCGATCCAGGGGGCGTAGATGCATATCTTATATTAGTGGATATCTCAGCTTCTAAGAGTCCGTTTTGTGAAATTCTTTCTTTGTTGTAGAGCGTTTCAGCTGCAAAATGTTTCTCAAATAATTTCCAAAATTTTCTTAACGCACAAGTCAGCAACCACAGGGCATAAGTTCACGATTCCGTTTACAGCATCATCTTTGGGATTAAAAACCCGATTGAAAAACTTCTTTCTTCGGTCAGATACTGTTGTTTTCCATACGGTTCCATTAATTTTGAATAGCTTTGATAAATCTTTCTTGTTAAATTTTCTTTTCTGTCGCTCCTTCTCTGTCCTTGCCTCTTGAGCATCCCCATTTGTTGTTTATGGAGCTGGAAAGGTCATGTTCGAAACTTCGCAAAGAACTTTCGAACATGACCTGGAAGAGGTTGCTCATGCGAAGTGTCCTTACTCCTTTCCGACGGATTGTTGAAGGAGTTTATAAACGAAAAATTGATTCATAATATTTGCATTTCATTAAACAAGGCATTAATATGCTGAAATTAACTAAAAAAGGTGAATTCTTAGCTTTATTGCAAAGATGACAGTTCAACCTGGAAAAACAAAACAAAACATAACCCAGGTTGCTATTAGAAGTTACAGTTCATGGGCGCCTATAACTTAATTTTCAGGAGGGGACAAACATAAATTGCAAATATAAATAACATATACAAATTTACTTACTTACTTACTTACTCCATTGGCCTCATTAACCGCAGTCAGTCCATTTCCTCACCAACTAGTTGTCTCCAACCGGATTTGTAAGCTCCAAAGTTAATTTCAGTTTCATCTATTAAGGATATGCAAAAGTTTTCCCGCGCCCCGCGCGCTGTAGGGGTCTAACCGGCCGGCGATCAGTGCTGTCAGTTCGTTCATGAAGCCAGGCATGTCGGTAAAGTACATTTGAGGCACTGTTCGTTATTCATGTTTAATTTAGGGAAAAGTGCGAGTGAAGCATACGATTCAATATGTCAGGCGTATGGCGAAACGGTTATGAGTGAGCGGACGTGTCAAGAATGGTTTGCCAAGGTTTAGATCTAAACTTGGAAGACAAGCCAAATGCAGGTAGACCGCAGGAATTCGCAGATGAGCATCTGGAATCGCTGTTGCATGAGGATGCCACACAATCGACCACGGAACTGGTGAAACATTTGAAAGTGGCTCAATCAAAGGGTGGTACGGCGTCTACAGGCCTTGGGGAAGATCCAGAAGATTGGTAAGTGGGTTCCGCATACTTTAACGGAGCGTAATATTGGTCAACGATTGGGCATCTGCATGTCGTTGCTGAAGAGGTTTCAAGTGAAGAATTTCTTGTGGAAGGTCGTTCCCTGGGATGAAGAATGGGTTTATTGCGACAATCCCGTACGCAAGTGATCCTGAGACGACCCAGGCCAGGCCATCAACATTCGATGCAAAACAGGCTATCCACGGGGAAAAGGTGCTGTTGTGTGTGTGGTGGGATATGCATTGAGTGCTGTACCTCGAACTGTTGAAACCGGGCGAAACAACCACCGCACAACGATATAGCGATCAGTTGATGAAACTGAATGCCACAATCGAGCGCCCATGGACAGGTAAAGGACGCCGCCCAGTCATCCTATTACACGATAATGCCAGACCACATGTCGGTGCCACCACGAAATCAACCCTTGAAAAGTTACACTGGGAAGTTTTACCGCATTCGGCTTACTCATTGGACATTGCATCCTCAGACTTACATCTGTTTCGCTCTGTGCAACATACCCTAGCCCAACAGCGGTTCACCACAGTTCCAGAGGTGGAAAATTTCGTCACTGCGTTCTTCAGCTAAAAACCCGAGTCCTTCTATCACAGGGGTATTCATTTGTTGCCTAAAAATGGCAAAAGATCTGACGCCAATATTTCGTTGAATAAATATGTACTGGTTTCCTGATTATTCCTGTCTCCTTTCTCCTTAAAACGGCGGAAACTTTTGCATACCCCTAACAGATTCTTTTTCTCAAAGTAAAAACACATTTAAATCTAGCAAGGATTGCTTTCTCCGGATTATTTTCTTCCTGTATCAGACTTCCGAGATATTTAAATTCTCTAAATCTTTCAAAAAAATGTCGTCCACTTCTAAGGAATCAACTTAACATATGGCACTTGTCTTGCTTACTAAAATGTATTTAGTTTTCTATATATATAAGGATTGCCCAAATGAAACTGAGAGTGTCGTTTTTTTGCCGTCAGGGTTTACATGTTGGAATATGTGAACATACAGGAAGTAAGAGTGATACATGGGCTACATACCCACTACGTGTAGTCACCTTGATGTTGGAATATGTAAACATACAGGAAGTAAGACTGATACATGGGCTACATACCCGCCACACGTAGTCGCCTTGATGTAGGAACATGTGAACATACAGGAAGTAAGAGTGATACATGGGCTACATACCCGCTACACGTAGTTGCCTTGATGTTGGAATATATGAACATACAGGAAGTAAGAGTGATACATGGGTTACATACCCGCTACACGTAGTTGCCTTGATGTTGGAATATGTGAACATACAGGAAGTAAGAGTGATACATGGGCTACATACCCGCTACACGTAGTCGCCTTGATGTTGGAATATGTAAAAATACAGGAAGTAAGACTGATACATGGGCTACATACCCGCTACACGTAGTCGCCTTGATGTAGGAACATGTGAACATACAGGAAGTAAGAGTGATACATGGGCTACATACCCGCTACACGTAGTTGCCTTGATATTGGAATATGTGAACATACAGGAAGTAAGAGTGATACAGGGCTACATACCCGCTACACGTAGTTGCCTTGATGTTGGAATATGTGAACATACAGGAAGTAAGAGTGATACATGGGCTACATACCCACTACACGTAGTTGCCTTGATGTTGGAATATGTGAACATACAGGAAGTAAGAGTGATACATGGGCTACATACCCGCTAGTAGTGTAAAAGTGGAGATTCGAACCCACATACCGCATACGGCATGCGGTATATGCGGTATAGGCGGTATATTGGGATTAGAAACCCCATGGGGATTCGAATCCACATACCGCATGCGGTATATGCGGTATGGTGTGGATTCGAATCCGCATGGGGTTTCTAATCCATGAGGTTTACACTGAATCCCCCCTCCCCCGAAACTCACCCTTTTCCCCGGTGGCAACACTATTTAAGCCCACATGAGTTGGGGTGACCACGGCCACAAAGAGTTAAATTTATGCCTCCACTTGGGGAAATCCCAAAAATCGGGTGTCAAAGGGTTAAACATCGCCCTCCAACGTAAAGCAAAAGTTTATTGAGCGACGAAACTCGCACTTTTTACCGGTGGCAACACTATTTAATTCTACTCCTTTTCTAAATGGAGGCAGAGGTAAAACGTTAAGCTTTTTTGAGGTGGCAACCCTGTGTAAGCCAAAATGAGTTGGGATGGCGGCCATAAAGGGTTAAATTTATGCCTCCACTTGGGAAATCCCAAAAATAGGGTCTGAAAGGGTTAAACATCGCTCTCCAACGTAAAGCAAGAGTTTATTGAGCGACGAAACTCGCACTTTTTACCGGTGGCAACACTATTTAATTCTACTCCTTTTCTAAATGGAAGCAGAGTTAAAAAGTTGAGCTTTTCGGAGGTGGCAACACTGTTTAAGCCAAAACGAGTTGGGGTGACGGCCATAAAGGGTTAAATTTATGCTTCCACTGGGGGAAATCCCAAAAATAGGGTGTCAAAGGGTTAAACATCGCTCTCCAACGTAAAGCAAGAGTTTATTGGGCGACGAAACTCGCACTTTTTACCGCTGGCAACGCTATTTAATCCGACTCCTTTTCTACATGGAAGCAGAGTTAAAAAGTTGAGCTTTTTGGAGGTGGCAACACTGTTTAAGCCAAAATGAGTGTGGGTGACGGCCATAAAGGGTTAAATTTATGCTTCAACTTGGGGGAATTCCAAAAATAGGGTCTCAAAGGGTTAAACATCGCTCTCCAACGTAAAGCAAGAGTTTATTGAGCGACGAAACTCGCACGTCTTTCCAATGGCAACACTCCTACATGAATTGAGGCACGTGTTTTTATTTTGGGAGGTCATTTTAACCCTCCATGTAAATATACGTGGGTGAAGTGGGTTCATTTTATCCACCATACGTTTTTAACCTCTTGGGGTTTTTGGGTTCCCACTCTACTTGATTAAAACACACAATAAAATTTCCATGCGGTGGTTATATGAAAAATTTCACACCAACGGCGATTGAAACAAGCGGATTTATGGGGAGATTTACAGTTAATTTAACTGTAAATTTAATTTATAATTAAATTATTTCGTGGTAAGGCATCTCTATAATGTTGGTTCTAAGCAGCCACGCCAGACCGTTTTTCTTTGTGTTTGTGCACGCTAATGTTTTATCGCTCCCAAATATGGGAACAATGTTGGCGCCTTATTACATTAATGCAAGATGCAAATTAAATGCAAATCACCTATATGCAAGAAGTTTACACCCGTGCGGTTTGTTCACACACACATATAACTTAAATCTATGGCTTTTCCTAACCATCGAAGTGAGAACGAAATTAAAAAAAAACTATCAAAAAAAAAAAAAAGACCCTTTGAGGGAATTAGCCAACGAGTGACCAAGATTCTCGTTGCTACTGACACAGGCTTAGCGGTTTTTATCGAAAACTTGTTTATTCAAACGGTTCCCGAGAATATGAAACATCAGACTGAGATTATAATACAAATATTTAAGAAGCGCCCACACATTATATCCTGGGATTCAAATGGACAATTTATTTTTAAAGGAAATGTTATCGAGAATTCCAAAATTTCTTAATGAGGAGTAAATCTGATAATGCCAGTATTTACGCATTGCCACAATTTTCTCAAGCTTTGAAAATAATACACTTACTCTCGAGGTATGTAAAAAATAAACGTGTATTTCATCAACCGATGGAAGTTGTTCCGCATCCTCTCATAACTAAAAGGGGCGGAAAACCATTGTCGTTCCCCTTCAAGTGGGAACCTTATGAAAAGAATAAACCTTGATGTTTCCACTAATATGTATGTGTTTTTCTCTTGAGTATGTTTCATCTACAAAATGTTTACCGTTCATCAAAATAATAATATTACACATCAGAAAAGGCTGGTTTTGTTCGCTTCGAAAAATGGTTTCGGGCGAAATTCGTTCGTTTCATTTTTTAACCGGGTCGAATTCAAACAAAGTGATTTCAGCCTGAGAGCGTTTTTGATTCGGTCAAAGGGCTGTTTTTGATTCGTTAAATATTTAAAATGTGTATATTTTCCGTTGATTAGCATGTGGAATTAACGAAAGACAAAAGATCGGTTTTGAATTAATGAAAAAAATGCAAATGGTCAAATTTAATTCACTCATTTATGACATGGGAAGATTTTTACACATGCATTTTCATAGCAAAGTGTGCTTCGAATTTAGGAAAATTGGTATTTATCTTCGCAGATCATTCATCGGTGAATGACATCAATTCATTAAAGAAAATATTAATGAATTGACGCTGCCTCATTTTCTTATAGAGAATGCCGTATTGCGAACTTATTCTGCGTTTTGGGCATCTACATTCAGGCGCAATGCGCTCCTACCTACATAGAGATGATAGTCACATCTCTGCAAAGGTAGGACTTTTAAAAAAAAATTCGTAACTCTTTAGCAGTCTTCACAACACAATTCACAGGGTCTTTCATGCAAGGAGGTGAGAAATTTCGGTGGTACTGGAAGATCACTAACTACATCTACAAACTGACATGCTAAGTCCATGGGTTGCAGTCTCACAACGGCTCTCTCAAAAAATCGTGACGCACGTTTTTCCCCTGTTATGGAAAGACAAGCGTACAACTCCTGGTTGTATAGACAATATCCTTAGCCGAGCACGAGTGGCAGTAGATTAACTCAGCCACCCTACATTGGATAACATTGTGAAGCAAGACCAAAAGCGATGTAGTTAGCTCCATTTCATCCTCATCCTCCGAAAGCTGCGTCGTTGAGGGATTTTTTACAAAATGTTTCACAGAATTCCGAAAACATTCACCAAGCAATGTAGCGCATATAATACCCCATAGCTTATCTTCTCCATGAATATTATCGACATTAAAAGTGAAGGCCTCTAATGCTGCCTGGAAGAATTTTGCTTTCCTACACTACATTCTATGTAATCTTATTTTTCTAACACCTTCATCAAATGTGGAGATAAACAGTTCATTACCAAGCACAAAAGTTTGCGGTGGATTACCAACATTCTCCAAATTTTTCATGAAGTCCCAAACAGACGACAGTTTGAAGGTGAGACCATTTCTCATCCACATATCTCATCATAAGGTGTGTGGGGTTTCCGATGCCTAGACCAATCCACATACCCCATCATGAGGCATGTGGGGTTTCGGAAATGCCTAGACCGCATTTCTCTTCCCGACTCACACAAGAGTCAGATCCTGATGTTAAGTCTATGGGTACTCCTACTGCTCCGGCTACGCAATCCCCGTCAAGCAACGAGATTGTTGCCGCCCCGGTGGCGCAGTGGTCTAAGGCGTTGGCCTCTGATCATTCGTCCGTAATGGGTCCGGGTTCGAATCCCGGTCAGGCATGGATGTTGTGTTTGTCTTACGGCACTGGCTCTCTCCCTTCCCTGGAGCCAGTGACCCTAAATTAGGGACGGGCGACTGCTTATAGCCCATTGAGTTGCTCACGGTGGTCGTTAAACCTCCAATCAAAATAAAAAAAAACGAGATTGTTCGCGTGTGAGTTGGGAGGAGAATTGCGGACTAGGGATTTTCTAAGACGGCGGTTCAAGTTCATTTCTGTTCCTATAAGAAAGAATGAAGTCTGAGAGTGGAACAATGGATGTAACAACACTCATTTTACAGAGTTTTGAGATGTCATATATTGGATGGTGGCAATGAAAGAATAAGAAAGTTTGATGCGTGCTTTTTGAGATGCGAAAAATGGATTTAGTCATGTGATCCAAACGAACTTTATGAAACATGAACGTTCCAAATATTGACATACTGAAAAATGTACGTTTCAAATACTGACTTTAAGAAAAAATGAACGATTCAAATATGGACTTTTAGTTGTGCGGTATTTCCCATGTTATTCTATGGGATTTTAGCGATTTGAAGAAAACGAAAATTCCAAAAATCGCCCTCTTAGTGAAAAACAATAAAACCATTTTTGACTTGTGAAAATTTATACGGTTCAAAAACGAACTTTTTGAAACATGAACGTTTCAAATATTGGCATATTGAAAAATACACGTTTCAAATATTGACTTTTAGAAAAAATAAAGGACTCAAATATTGACTTTTAGTTGGATGGCATTTCTCATGTTATTCTATGGGATTTTTGCGATTTAAAAAAAATGAAAATTTAAGAAATCGCACTCTTAGTGAAAACGTCAAAACCATTTTTTGACTTGTAAAGGTTTAATCGATTCAAAAACGAACTTTATGAAAAATGATCATTTCAAATATTGACTTTTAGAAAAACATGAATGAATCAAGCATTCATGTTTTACACACCTCATGTGGTCTTAGACAGTGTTCCCACTGTCTATGTGGGCTTAGACAGTGGGAACACTGTCTAAGCCCACATGAGGTGTGTTTCGTCGAGAGGAGGGATTTCACTGCATACCTCATGGATCAGAAACATTCGCGTACCTCGTGAGTCAAAAGCGCCGAATACTAGAATTTTCCCATGTAATTCCGATAGAATTGCATGGGAAATGTAAATCGACTAAGTATAAGTTTCTGAAAATCCTATGTTTTACTAAAGGTCAATATTTTGAAACTTCATTTTTTTTTCTAAAAGAAGAAATCTGAGTTCATGAATTTTCCTCGGGTCCGTTTTTGATTTGGTCATTTTACTCTACTCTCCAAAGTTAGTATGAACACAGTAAAACACATTCCTTTTCCTCATTTATTTCGCTTTACATCGAGATGCGTCAAAACTCTGTGTATATTTCATTCACTCAATGACCAGTTTTAACGTGCGAGACATTACACTACATGTGAAACTTCTGCGTTTGATGTATTTCCCTTTAAGCGTTAACTTTCGTTTTAAATGGGTTTTCCCTATCGCATCTGTTTTTCTGATCACATCTCATTTATTTAATTACTTCAAGATCATATTAGTCTTGAACAAAGAGAACAGTCAATCGTATTCTAAATATGTTTTCTCTTGTCTCTTTTAAAGAAACAGACAACAAGAAGTCTCCCACACTGAAACAAACATCCTCAATTAGTTGCTTTCATGTCTTTCCACATCAAATCCTATAGCTCCACATTAATGATATTCTTAACGATTCACCTTGTATACAGACATATTTTCTCTATTCTTAGAAATTATTTCTCAAAAAACAATAACTAAGCATCTTACAAGAAACCATTAAACAATGTGCATAACTTCATGCAGTCTTAACAAAATGCGTTTATGCGTTCAAATGTTATTTTCGCTCCCATTCATTTTGAAGTTGGGAGAGCGATCTGACAGAAGTCTTTCAGAATGAATTTATGAAGTTGCTTGATTCATTCATGTTTTTCTAAAAGTCAATATTTGAAATGATCATTTTTCATAAAGTTAGTTTTTGAATTGATTAAACCTTTACAAGTCAAAAAATGGTTTTGACGTTTTCACTAAGAGTGCGATTTCTTAAATTTTCATTTTTTTTAAATCGCAAAAATCCCATAGAATAACATGAGAAATGCCATCCAACTAAAAGTCAATATTTGAGTAATTTATTTTTTCTAAAAGTCAATATTTGAAAGGTGTATTTTTTTCAATATGCCAATATTTGAAACGTGTTTTTTTCAATATGCCAATATTTGAAACGTGTATTTTTCAATATGCCAATATTTGAAACGTGTATTTTTCAATATGCCAATATTTGAAACGTTCATGTTTCAAAAAGTTCGTTTTTGAACCGTATAAATTTTCACAAGTCAAAAATGGTTTTGTTGTTTTTCACTAAGAGGGCGATTTTTGGAATTTTCGTTTTCTTCAAATCGCTAAAATCCCATAGAATAACATGGGAAATACCGCACAACTAAAAGTCCATATTTGAATCGTTCATTTTTTCTTAAAGTCAGTATTTGAAACGTACATTTTTCAGTATGTCAATATTTGGAACGTTCATGTTTCATAAAGTTCGTTTGGATCACATGACTAAATCCATTTTTCGCATCTCAAAAAGCACGCATCAAACTTTCTTATTCTTTCATTGCCACCATCCAATATATGACTTCTCAAAACTCTGTAAAATGAGTGTTGTTACATCCATTGTTCCACTCTCAGACTTCATTCTTTCTTATAGGAACAGAAATGAACTTGAACCGCCGTCTTAGAAAATGCCTAGTCGCAATTCTCCTCCCAACTCACACGAGGACAATCTCGTTGCTTGACGGGGATTGCGTAGCCGGAGCAGTAGGAGTACCCATAGACTTAACATCAGGATCTGGCCCTTGTGTGAGTCGAGAAGAGAAATGCGGTCTAGGCATTTCTGAAACCCCACATGCCTCATGATGGGATATGTGCATTGGTCTAGGCATCGGAAACCCCACACACCTTATGATGAGATATGTGGATGAGAAATGGTCTCACCTTCAAACTGTCGTCTGTTTGGGACTTCATGAAAAATTTGGAGAATGTTGGTAATCCACCGCAAACTTTTGTGCTTGGTAATGAACTGTTTATCTCCACATTTGATGAAGGTGTTAGAAAAATAAGATTACATAGAATGTAGTGTAGGAAAGCAAAATTCTTCCAGGAAGCATTAGAGGCCTTCACTTTTAATGTCGATAATATTCATGGAGAAGATAAGCTATGGGGTATTATATGCGCTACATTGCTTGGTGATCGTTTTCGGAATTCTGTGAAACATTTTGTAAAAAATCCCTCAACGACGCAGCTTTCGGAGGATGAGGATGAAATGGAGCTAACTACATCGCTTTTGGTCTTGCTTCACAATGTTATCCAATGTAGGGTGGCTGAGTTAATCTACTGCCACTCGTGCTCGGCTAAGGATATTGTCTATACAACCAGGAGTTGTACGCTTGTCTTTCCATAACAGGGGAAAAACGTGCATCGCGATTTTTTGAGAGAGCCGTTGTGAGACTGCAACCCATGGACTTAGCACGTCAGTTTGTAGATGTAGTTAGTGATCTTCCAGTACCACCGAAATTTCTCACCTCCTTGCATGGAAGACCCTGTGAATTGTGTTGTGAAGACTGCTAAAGAGTTACGAATTTTTTTTAAAAGTCCTACCTTTGCAGAGATGTGACTATCATCTCTATGTAGGTAGGACGCATTGCGCCTGAATGTAGATGCCCAAAACGCAGAATAAGTTCGCAATACGGCATTCTCTATAAAAACAATGAGGCAGCGTCAATTCATTAATATTTTCTTTAATGAATTGATGTCATTTACCGATGAATGATCTGCGAAGATAAATACCAATTTCCCTAAATTCGAAGCACACTTTGCTATGAAAATGCATGTGTAAAAATCTTCCCATGTCATAAATGAGTGAATTAAATTTGACCATTTGCACTTTTTTCATTAATTCAAAACCGATCTTATGTCTTTCGTTAATTCCACATGCTAATCAACGGAAAATATACACATTTTAAATATTTAACGAATCAAAAACAGCCCTTTGACCGAATCAAAAACGCTCTTAGGCTGAAATCACTTTGTCTGAATTCGAATCGGTTAAAAAATGAAACGAACGAATTTCGCCCGAAACCATTTTTCGAAGCGAACAAAACCAGCCTTTTCTGATGTGTAATATTATTATTTTGATGAACGGTAAACATTTTGTAGATGAAACATACTCAAGAGAAAAACACATACAGATTAGTGGAAACATCAAGGTTTATTCTTTTCATAAGGTTCCCACTTGAAGGGGAACGACAATGGTTTTCCGCCCCTTTTAGTTATGAGAGGATGCTGAACAACTTCCATCGGTTGATGAAATACACGTTTACTTTTTACATAAATCGAGAGTAAGTGTATTTTTTTTAAAGCTTGAGAAAATTGTGGCAATGCGTAAATACTGGCATTATCAGATTTACTCCTCATTAAGAAATTTTGGAATTCTCGATAACATTTCCTTTAAAAAATAAATTGTCCATTTGAATCCCAGGTTATAATGTGTGGGCGCTTCTTAAATATTTGTATTATAATCTCAGTCTGATGTTTCATATTCTCGGGAACCGTTTGAATAAACAAGTTTTCGATAAAAACCGCTAAGCTCTGTGTCAGTAGCAACGAGAATCTTGGTCACTCGTTGGCTAATTCCCTCAAAGGGTCTTTTTTTTTTTTGATAGTTTTTTTTTTAATTTCGTTCTCACTTCGATGGTTAGGAAAAGCCATAGATTTAAGTTATATGTGTGTGTGAACAAACCGCACGGGTGTAAACTTCTTGCATATAGGGGATTTGCATTTAATTTGCATCTTGCATTAATGTAATAAGGCGCCAACATTGTTCCCATATTTGGGAGCGATAAAACATTAGCGTGCACAAACACAAAGAAAAACGGTCTGGCGTGGCTGCTTAGAACCAACATTATAGAGATGCCTTACCACGAAATAATTTAATTATAAATTAAATTTACAGTTAAATTAACTGTAAATCTCCCCATAAATCGGCTTGTTTCAATCGCCGTTGGTGGGAAATTTTTCATATAACCACCGCATGGAAACTTTATTGTGTGTTTTAATCAAGTAGAGTGGGAACCCAAAAACCCCAAGAGGTTAAAAACGTATGGTGGATAAAATGAACCCACTTCACCCACGTATATTTACAAGCAGGGTTAAAATGACCTCCCAAAATAAAAACACGTGCCCCAATTCATGTAGGAGTGTTGCCATTGGAAAGACGTTCGAGTTTCGTCGCTCAATAAACTCTTGCTTTACGTTGGAGAGCGATGTTTAACCCTTTGAGACCCTATTTTTGGAATTTCCCCAAGTTGAAGCATAAATTTAACCCTTTATGGCCGTCACCCCAACTCCTTTTGGCTTAAACAGTGTTGCCACCTCCGAGAAGCTCAACTTTTTAACTCTGCTTCCATTAGAAAAGGAGTAGAATTAAATAGTGTTGCCACCGGAAAAAAGTGCGAGTTTCGTCGCTGAATAAATTCTTGCTTTGCATTGGAGAGCGATGTTTAACCCTTTGACACCCGATTTTTGGGATTTCCCCAAGTGGAGGCATAAATTTAACCCTTTGTGGCCGTGGTCACCCCAACTCATGTGGGCTTAAATAGTGTTGCCACCGGGGAAAAGGGTGAGTTTCGGGGGGGATTCAGTGTATACCTCGTGGAGTAGAAACCCCATGCGGATTCGAATCCACACCATACCGCATATACCGCATGCGGTATGTGGATTCGAATCACCATGGGGTTTCTAATCCCAATATACCGCATATACCGCATGCCGCATAAAGCGTATATACCGTAGGCCGCATGCGGTATGTGGATTCGAATTCCCACTTTTACACTACTCCCGCTACACGTAGTCGCCTTGATGTTGGAATATGTGAACATACAGGAAGTAAGAGTGATACATGGGCTACATACCCGGTACACGTAGTCTCCTTGATGTTGGAACATGTGAACAAAAAGAAAGAAGAGTGATACATGGGCTACATACCCGCTACACGCAGTCGCCTTGATGTTGGAATATGTAAACATACAGGAAGTAAGAGTGACACATGGGCTACATGCCCGCTACACGTAGTCGCTTTGATGTTGGAATATGTGAACATACAGGAAGTGAGAGTGATACATGGGCTACATACCCGCTACACATAGTCGCCTTGATGTTGGAATATGTGAACATACAGGAAGTAAGAGTGATACATGGGCTACATACCCGCTACACATAGTCGCCTTGATGTTGGAATATGTGAACATACAGGAAGTAAGAGTTATACATGGGCTACATACCCGCTACACGTAGTCGCCTTAATGTTGGAATATGTGAACATACAGGAAGTAAGAGTGATACACGGGCTACATACCCGCTACACGTAGTTGCTTTGATGTTGGAATATGTGAACATACAGGAAGTAAGAGTGATACATGGGCTACATACCCGCTACACGTAGTCGCCTTGATGTTGGAATATGTGAACATACAGGAAGTAAGAGTGATACATGGGCTACATACCCGCTACACATAGTCGCCTTGATGTTGGAATATGTGAACATATAGGAAGTAAGAGTGATACATGGGCTACATACCCGCTACACATAGTCGCCTTGATGTTGGAATATGTGAACAAAAAGAAAGAAGAGTAATACATGGGCTACATACCCGCTACACGTAGTTGCCTTGATGTTGGAATATGTGAACATACAGGACGTAAGAGTGATACATGGGCTACATACCCGCTACACGTAGTCGCCTTGATGTTGGAATATGTGAACATACAGGAAGTAAGAGTGATACATGGGCTACATACCCGCTACACGTAGTTGCCTTGATGTTGGAATATGTGAACATACAGGAAGTAAGAGTGATACATGGGCTACATACCTGCTACACGTAGTCGCCTTGATGTTTGAATATGTAAACATACAGGAAGTAAGAGTGATACATGGGCTACATACCCGCTACACATAGTCGCCTTGATGTTGGAATATGTGAACATACAGGAAGTAAGAGTGATACATGGGCTACATACCCGCTACACATATTCGCCTTGTCAGTTTAAGAAGGTGTCCCAGTGCGGCACGAGATTGCGGATACCCTGAGCGAAGAACGTCCACGGTTGGCTTTGGAACCATTCTTCAACGGCGTCCCGGACCTCAGCGTCGTTAGCAAACCGGCGAGCATTGAGAGCCTTTTTCAGTGGTCCGAAGATGTGGTAGTCTCAAGACGAGAGATAGGGGCTATAGTGGAGATGATCGAGGACCTCCGAGCGAAGCTTCTCAGCAAATCTTGGCACACTGTCGTTACATGTGGGCGTGTTTTGTCGTGCAGCAGAATAACCCCATTTGGCTACATACCGGTTCGCTTACGCTTAATGTCCGTCTTGAGTTTGAGTAACGATTGCAGTATGTGGTTGCTTTTACCGTACTGCTTGCGTCCAGCCAATCCAACAGCAATGGGCCATTCTTATCGAAGAAAACCGCAAGCACCACTTTTCCAGCTCTTAAGGAGGACTGAGCTTTATTTGGGCGTGGAGAGTTGGGATGCCGCCATTCCATACTCATCCGTTTTGTGGCCGGATCGAAGTGGTGGCACCAAGTTTCATCTGCGGCCACAATCTTGGAAATAAACTGTCCCCCTCTGCGTGGTAACGATACATATGCTCCAGGCAAGCCTCCATTCGCCGAATCTTCTGCTCCTCCTGTAGATGCTTGGTGACCCATTGTGCGCAAGCCTTGGAGTATTCCAATCGGCGACGAAGAATGGTGCTAACAGTTCCCTTATATATATACACCAGTTCCGGCCGCTTAATCGATATGTGTTGCTGCAAACGCTTCAAGACTGTAATGTATTACTCAGCATTGATAGTACACTGCTGGACAATTGCTAAGGACGGATCATAAACGGCTATATAGCGCATAAAAAAGTAAGTGTGGTTGGATGCCAAGTGGAATAAAATAATGTCAGAATGCCAGGACATTACAAGAAAGACAATTTATTGTGCTCTGAAATCCAGAAGGCTTTGGAACGTGTTCAAGGGACAAACAGGCCATTTTGTGCAGAATACGTAAACGTGAAAAAAATGCAATTACCGTCCGCAGGCGTTCCGGCATAAGATGTCAATACGAGATATGGCCACCATGGAGGGCGATGCAAGATTCCACACGTCGTGTCATGCTTTGCACAACATTATCAAGCAGCTGTTGGGGTAATTTATCCCATTCCTCTGTCAATGCACGGATGAGGGTGTCCTTGTTTATTGGAGGGCATTGGCGACCAGCAAGACTCCTCCCCAAAGCATCCCACACATTTTCAATGTGATTCAGATCCGGAGAACGTGCTGGCCATACGAGGCGTTGAATATCCTCGCTCTTAAGACACTCCTGGACAGCGACTGTTCGATGACATGTTGCGTTGTCGTCCATGAAAATGAATTTGTCACCGACAGCACCACGGAACATGCGAACATGAGGTAGCAGAACATCATTAATGTATCGTTGGCCAGTCATAGTCCCAGTTGGAAGCACATAGAGGGACGTACGGCCATTGATCATGATGCCAGCCCATACCATGACACTACATGTTGGATATCGGTCACTTTCCTGTATGTTTGCTGGACAATATACAGTACCACTGTCACGCCAGATCAGTTGTCGTCGACAATCAGACGATAGACTGTATCTACTCTCATCTGAGAAGAGGACAGCATACCAGTCGTTATCAGTCCAATTGCGATGTTGATGGCACCATTGCAAACGGGCGGTACGGTGACGTCTGGACAATGGGATGCACACAACAGGACGGCGGCCGTATAGACCTCCTTCATGCAAACGTCTGGCGACAGTTTTTCGGGAGATCCGCTTGCCAGTAGCAGCCATAAACTGATTTGCTACCTCATTAGCTGTACTGCGCCGCTGTCTTTTTGTTGATAGCACTATTTGCCGATCTTCTGCAGGTGTCGTACTGCGAACACGACCTCCCCGTGACATTTGCTACACTCTCCATTTGTTTGAAATGATTTCCAAAGCCTTGAAACAACACTGCGGCTGACGTCGAACTCCCTGGCAACATCTGTTATTTTTCGCCCTTCTTCAATCTTGCCAATAATACGGCCACGCGTAAAATCATCTTGGTGATGTCGGGAAGACATACTGAAAATTGCAAGTTCGTCAATTGATTCTTTCCCTTTCAACTTTGCGTTTGAACAACAACGGTCAATACGCGTCAAATCCTTTATATCTCTTATCAGCGCTATGACGTCCCGAACAAGTTCGGCAATCCAAAATTTGCATACGCACAACACGTCTTACTGTATCCCGCACTTATGCTAATTTCCACATTTTCCTGCCTTCCATTTTATGGTTGCTATCGTTGCTATTGTCATCCGTCCTAAGCAATTGTCCGGCAGTGTAATTTGTGGAAGAATGGCATGCTGATAGACTACAACTGTATGATCAAAGAAAATTATCATCTTCACCTTCCCAACTGATTTGGTTTGGCGGACTATTTTCGGTGGAGGCGAGCCTGTGTGTTTCCAGGCACTCGTTGCGCGCTTTGTGAGGGGGTCGAAATGGTAGACCCATGTTTCATCGGCAGTTATTACTGTGTTTAGAAAGTTTGGATCCTTTGCAATCATTTGTTTACACTCACGACACACCTCAACTCTAGCTAACAATTGTTCTCTCGTCAGGTGATGAGGCATCCATCTGGAAAGCACACGATGCAGCAGTAATTTGTCGCGCAGAATGTGTCTTTTTGAAATATTAGTTGACGCCGCTATGTCTTCACACAACATTAGTCAATCTTCTTGTAACAGGATTGCTCCACACAGTGTTAACAATACGCTCCGTAACAACAATTTCAATTCGACCAGGTCTAGGAGCGAGTTCTGCCGACAAACGCCCTTTTTTTTGAAACCATGGTGCCATCTAAATATCGTTGACTCACCCAAACATATATCTTTGTACGCATTTTTTCATTAAATCAACTGTTTCTGGAGCCGTTTTACCCAGATGATAGCAAAATGTTATCGCACAACGCATTTCACTTCTTAACTCTGAATCACTCAGCTCCATAGCTGTATGGCGAAATGCAGACGTACCTTAAACAACTGCGCAATAAAAAAACTGGAATCGTCTGCCCCGGCTAATAACAGTTGCCATAGATACTTCGTTAATTCAGTTAGTCGTTTGCATGGTTATTTTTGCCCTTCACACTCTTGCCAACTCAAAATAAAAATAAAAAAAAATACTCTCAGTTTTCATGAAACGCCTTTTGTATATACCTTCATTTACTGTCTGGTGCCTACTTCTCTGGCTATTTCTGAGGTAGTTCATTATCATATCACTAAGCTGTTCTCTGAGATTGAGAGGTTAGCTTCAAAAAGAAATACAAACTACCCGACATTTTTACTTTCTGTTGTCGTATCAAACTTCTCCATTTACAGCGAACTTCACATACAACTCGGGCTTCACTGATATCCATTATACGCCGTACACAAGATCTTTTATACTTAATACTGATAATCTTTTTCTCATGCAGACACTCCTGAATTTGATCCACCCATGTCTTCCTTTGCCTTCCTCTGTCTTTCCTTCCTGCCACTTGGGCTAAAAAGATTTTCTTAGTGAGCATCTCATTACTCATTCTTTCAACATGGCCAAACCACCGAAGCATATTAGTCTCCACCTTGCTAACAACATTTTGCTTCACATCACACAACTGCAACACATCTTCATTCCTCACACAATCAGACCGTGTCTTGCCACAAAACCCCCGTAAGTAACACATTTCTCCAGCACACAAACGACTTCTATGTTTCTTCTGTAGTAACCAGGTTTCACTACCATACATCAGAGTAGGAACAATTACACTTTCATAAATCAGAGTAGGAACAATTACACTTTCATAAATCAGAGTAGGAACAATTACACTTTCATACACAGCCATGCGGGATTCTCTATCGAACCCGTCAGTCCGGTGAAAACCTCCCAGAGCAGCTATGACTTTCAATGAAGAATTCATTCGCCTACTAATTTCGCCATCCAATTTGTTCTCTCTGTCAAACATGCTTCATAAATACACAAACTCACTCACCTGGTCAATCACACTGCCATTTATACTTACATTACATTCAGTGCTACCAGTTCCTCTCTCAAAGACCGTAACTTTGGTTTTTCCCTTATTCATACTCAGTTTGATTTTCATGCAAACTTCGTACATCCGGGACAACATACTCTGCAAATGCTGATAACACTGTCCAACAGGACAGTTTCATCAGCATGCA
Organism: Macrothele yani; assembly: GCA_039090855.1. Classification (NCBI taxonomy): domain Eukaryota; kingdom Metazoa; phylum Arthropoda; class Arachnida; order Araneae; family Macrothelidae; genus Macrothele; species Macrothele yani. The sequence continues at coordinate 49,939,919 of CM076990.1, forward strand.
GCAATCTTCACACACGGATATCATCAAGACATAAACCACTATTATCTATTTTGGCATCAAGCCTGCATGCATCCATAAATATATTAAACAGCCATAGTGACATTACACAACCATGTCTGACTCCTGCACCAATAGAAAACCATTTTGATAAAACACCATTCACTCGTACACAACCTCTACTACCCGCATACATGGCTTTTACACTATTACGTAGATTTCCAGTAACACCATATTCATTCAATACCTTCCATAAAAGTGTCTTATTTACTCGGTCGTAAGCTTTCTCTAAATCTATGAAGGCAGCAAATACTTTCTTACCAACAGCCAGATACTTCTCAGTCATCACGCGTAATGCAAAAATTTGGTTAGTGCAGCCTTTACAAGGCGCAAAACCACTCTGAACATTCCACACTTTCTCTGATGTAAGACCCTGTACTTTTTCGATAACAACCTTACCAAATACTTTCCCTGGCACACTTAGTAGGCTAATACCACGATAGTTCTTGCATTCAGTCTAATCACCTTTTCTCTTACACAAGGGAACAATAATAGCATCCTTCCAATCCCGAGGGATCACTCCTAACTCCCAGAACAACTGGCAAATTTCAGTTAACCAATCAATTAGAGAGTCACCACCATATTTCAACATCTTGGCAGTTATGCCATCAACTTCCGGAGCCTTACCATTCGGAAGAGATTTTAGAGCTTTACACACTTCTTCTCTTGAGATCCCTCCTTTGCTTCCATCCTGCACTGTAACATCATCTGCGTCTGTCTCAGAATCATCTTTGCTTTCCTGATCTAATAACTCACAGAAGTATTTACCCCATCTTTCACTTAACTCATTGGGCTCCCATATCATTTCCCCGATCTTATTCTTCACACAACTTGCAACTTTGTTCCCCCTATTTTTCCTGAGTCTCATGTACTTCCAGAAAGACTTCCTATCTTTTCAAAAAGCCAATTCACGCCTTTCCACCTTCTCCTTCCTATCTTTTGCCTTACTTTGGCGAACCAGCTTAGAAGCTTCACGGTTCTTACAGCGATATTCATCCACAGAAATTGTACCTTGCAAAATCCCCAGATAGGCTTCCTTCTTTCTATTTACTGCCTCTTCAATCTCACCATTCCACCAAGCACCACCTCTATTGTTACCCACTATTGTGGTGCCACAGACCTCTTTAGCAGCAGTGACAACAGAGTTCTTGAAACATTCCCATTTCTTTTCTACATCTCTCTCACAAGACTTCAGCTCCTTCAGTCGTTCTCTGAGTGAGTCAGAATAGCGCTGATGATTTTCAAGGAGCCTTTCAACCTTTATTCTTTCTATCCTGGGTCTCTTCCTATTCCTTTTCCTCCAACCAACATTAAGTTTCACTCGTGACACTACCAAGTAATGATCAGAACCAACATTAAGTTTCACTCGTGACACTACCAAGTAATGATCAGAACCAACATTAAGTTTCACTCGTGACACTACCAAGTAATGATCAGAACCAACATTAAGTTTCACTCGTGACACTACCAAGTAATGATAAGAACCAACATTCGCACCTCTCATCACACGGGTGTCAACAACTAAGTGTTTCAGACGCTGATCGTAGACAACAAAATTTATCACACTTTTTTGACCAAAAGTACGATTTTCCCAAGTATATGTGTGGTTATACAAAGTGATCTATTTAAACCAGTACCCTGAAAAAACCTTACATTTTTGCAAGGGATCGCGCAAGGAACTTCTTCTTTTTTTTTTTTCAATAGAAGCAGCAACTCCTGGAGAATGAAAACCGCCACCATGAAGAAGATTGTTAACCGTAACTAACTCAGCTCGTGATTTGTTTGCCGTAGCGTTGTCATTCATTTGCGTGCATTCGGAAACATGCAGTACTCTGTTCCAGAGCGTGTTTTTTTAGTGAAATCGTATTGGGTAACGAATTCTGTCATCAAAACGCAACGAGCATTTCGAAGAGAGTTTGGAGTTCGAAAAGTGCCAAGCAAGTCAACAATTCTGTCGATGGCAAAAAACTCGAGCAAACCGGTTCTCTTCTCAGCGGTAGCGGTAGACATCACCCTCCGATGTCTCAAACGCGTGTGGACGATGTTCGGCAACGTTTACTTCAATCTCCGACGAAATCGTTGCGCATATTAAGCCAACAGACAGGATATTCATACGGAACTTGTCAAAGGGCAGCAAAAAGAGCGAATATTCGACCATTTAAAGTGCAAGTAATCCATCAGCTGTAGGAACCGGACAAGGGAAAGAGAGTAAATTACTGCAAATGGTTTCAAAATTTTCTTAATTTGCGATCTGATATTCTCTCCATCACATGGTTCACGGATGAAGCCTGATATCATCTGTCAGGCTACGTCCATTCGTAAAACAGCAGATACTGGGCTGCCGAAAACCCACACGTTATGTGTGAAACACCGATGCATTCACAAAAGCTTGGTGTATGGTGTGCGGTTTCGTCTACGAAAATTATTGGCCCCATTTGTTTCTCCGAGACTGTCAACACTAACGTTTACTGCCACATATTCAATGAATTTGTGGAACAACTTGATGACATTGAATTGACAGAGGGCTACTTTCAGCAGGATGGCGCTACGTGTCACACATCGAAAGTCTCAATGAAACTCATAACCAGCTTCTTTGATGAGAGATTAATTTCAAAAAACATATGGCCTCCCCGATCTCCGGACTTAACTTCCCCTGACTCTACTTAAAGGATAGAGTTTACAAAACCCATCCAAAAACATTGGATGCATTGCGTGAAACAATCACGACTGAAATTGGCAATGTTCTCTACATGAGACATCATTGAATATGGTGCGGCGTGTTCAACTGTGTTTACAAGAAAATGGAGGACGATTCCAACATTTGCTTTGATAAAATGATTCTCCAATACCACATGTATAATTCTTAACTTACTGTATGATTTTGTTGTTATTTATAAAAAAGTTATAAGTAAATCACATGGTACTGGTTTAAATGGATCACCCTGTACTTGTGGTTGAAAAATGCATTAGATTCACACAAATCATTCTCAATGCAGAGTTCAATTAATCTTTCACCATTATCATTCACACAAGGATCATTAAACTTACCCAGAACATTGTCAGAAATTGCATTCTGCACACCTATTCTAGCATTGAAATCCCTGCTATTATAACTTTTTCTTTAGCACCAAACTGACTCAAAACAGCTTTTAGTTCATTCCGGAAATCTTCGTTCTTATCAAAAGGTTCCGAGTCACAAGAGGCATACACTACAACAATTACAATTCTCTGAAGTTTCACTTTCAAACGAATCCAGATAATTCTCTCACTTACGCAACTATCGTGAATCAAGTTGTTCTTCATCTTTTCACTTAAAATCACACCTGTCCTCTCACATTATCCAACACTCCACAGACTCACAATGCCATTCACTTCAACTACCCGAATTTCCTTCTTTTTGGTTTCACTTACACACAGCACATCCAATCTGTACTTATTCATCTGCTCAATCACCTCATTCATCTTGCCATTTATACCTCTAGTATTCCATACACCAATCTTACATTCACTCAGCCGAGATCTCTTTCTCACATGCCGTTTTGAAAGTCCAGGCCGATTCCGTGGTGGACCGTCCTTCTCAAGTGTGTTAGGTCCACCATATCCCACCAGATATTGATTTTTTTGTCTTTTTAATCAGGTAAGTACTTCAGTGTGGGAGATTAGCCCACAGCTGAGGGTTCCAGTTGGTCATTCAACCTAAGGATTCTGGAACAAAACCCAGTGAGTTGGAGTCTTTTTGCCAATGTCACACAGAACTAGCTGGCACCTCTCCAAGGTTCACAGAGGTCTTAGTTGCTGTTGTGTGTGCAATTGTTACGACGGAGTGCCCCGAGGAGCATACTCATCGCTCTTTCAGGTCGATCTGGCCTAGGAGCGAGTTCTGTCAACAAGCGCCCTTTTTTTTTTTTTTAAAATTATATCCATCTAAAAATCTTTCACTCACCCAAATATTTATCTTTGTAAGTTTTTTTTTCATTAAATCAACTGTCTCTGGAGCCGTTTTACCCAAACAATAGCAACATTTTATCGCACAATGCATTTCACTTCTTAACTCTGAATCACTCAGCTCCATAGCTGTATGGCGAAATGCAGACGTACCTTATACAACTGCGCAATAACAAAACTAGAATCGTCTGCCCCAGTTAATAACAATTGTCATAGATACTTCTTTAATTCAGTTAGTCGTGTGCGTGGTTATTTTTGCCCTTCGAACTGTTGCCAACCCCCCCCCCCCCCAATACTCTCAGTTTTCATTAAACGCCTTTTGTATATACCTTTATTTACTGTCTAGTACCCACTTCTCTGGCTAGTTCTGAGGTAGTTTTGATACACAAAAGGTTTACGGATTCGTGCATAGCTACCATGAAAAAAAATAAAATAATAGAGAGAGGGAGCGAAAGACAGAAAGTCTCGATATATTTTTGTGTTAAAAATGTCATTCTGTTAATAAAGATTATCTGTGTTAAAAAAATGTCGATTTTGATGGGCGACGATTGAATAAATAAGTCCAAAAAAGTTCGATTCAGTTAGGTAAAAGTAGCCTCGCACCCAAGGCCTGGAAATAAAATGGCCGGGCGGTACCAGGCCTTGGTAGCATCCCTGATTACTCTCAAGCAATGATGTCACTAAATGACAGTCCAGCACCTTTTATATGAAAAGCGAGCAGAACTTCATTTTATGCTAATGCAAGAGCTAAATCGTAGCTCCCTCATGGAGACACATTTTTTTTAATGCTGCTACGCTCATTGAATTACTACAGATGCAAACAAAAAGAAGTCAACCGTTGTGGTTGTCATTTTTAATAACAGCGATTTATAGCAACCGCAGGAATATTTATTTGCTCTTGTCAGAGTAGTGTAAAAATTTCACAAACACAAGTATTGCCAGCAAGAATCCACTGCTTTCAAGCCAAACAATGGCAGCTATTCTTCATTTTTTCTTTTAATGTCACGCAAGATAGTCTTTTGACGGATGAGTTTGAAGACAGCCTTTTCATTTACGTGCAGCTGAAGACGATTAATTACAAAACAAGAACACACGAATTGGGCAAAAAAAAAAAAAAAGCCCGCATAATTTTTCATGGATTGCGTAATTCTTATTGCTTCTAAATAAAAGTTTTCCAAACGCTCATTTGAAATAAAAGAACAACACTTCAATAATACACTTCTAAATATAACATACTGGTGCTCTACTAGGTTCTTGATGAAAGTGGATGATAGATGTCACAGTCACGTCTTTCTAGCATTTCATGAAAATAAATTTATTTCGAAAATTAATTACAGTTTGCATTTAAAATCATTGCTAGTTACTAGAGAGGCTGTATGGTCACATGAGCAAATGCACACATCTACCGTTATCGATCATAGTTGATTCACTGTTGGACGGAAATCTCTCTTCCGGGAATTTTCCTTAAGATTTCTAATTACATCTACGCATCTTTAAGTGGACTTTTTATTTTTAGTTGTGAAAAAAATATTAGTTCGTCCGTCCAGCGACGTGGCGAAGATAACTGGCGCCCGAAGGCATGATATATATTAATTGGTGCTCTTTCGGGAACAATAACACAGACGATTGAGAAAGCGCTTTCGGAAGGTGACTTGAGTATCGGTAAACCCCCCCCCCCATACCAACCGGAGAAAAATGTGTTTTATTTCTACGTTGAATATATACTGTATATACACTGCTGGCCACTCAAAATGCAGCACCAAGAAGGATACGAGATAGCAAAGCCAGATTTACTGGACACATAGCAACAGATACAAAGGTGAAACGATTGAGCTTACAGGCCCGTGCGACTTGCGGAACACGCAGAAATCGATAGTTCGTATGGCCATCAATAGTTCGTATGAAAATAACGGCCGCTACACGCCGCGGCATCGAACGAAAGAGGCTTTGGATGTGGGCTTGGGGTATGTCGGTCCAGGCTGCTTCCACACGTTGCCACAGTTCATCAGGCGTAGCCGCGGGTGGTGCTTGCCGATCAGCGACCAGTCGTGCTCGATTGGCGACATATCGGGAGAACAGGCGGGCCACGGCAGCAGTGACACCTGGTGGGCTGTGAAGAGTTGTTGTACGATGCATGCCACGTGCGGGCGCGCATTGTCCTGTTGAAACGTGGTCTCTGGCAGGTCCTGCAGGTAAGGGAGGACTACAGGCTCCAAAACGTAGGAGATGCAGCGGTGGCTGTTGAATGTACCGGCGATGCGTATACCAGAGGGTTGCGGGTGTCATATCCGATTGCCCCCAAACCAGAACGCCAGGCGACGGACCGGTATGGCGATGCATAGTGCAGGCGTCATACAGTCTCTCGCTGCGGTGCCGCCACACGCTGATCCGACCATCGTGGTGCTCCAGGCAGAAGCGGGATTCGTCGGAGAAGACAATGTCGTGGCATTCCGTAGTCCAGGTGCGACGTTTAACAGCCCACTGCCCCCGCACTCGCCGGGGGTGTAACGTCAATGGTAATCGGAGCAATGGACGCCGTGCGACAAGTCCCCGCTCCTGCAGACGATGTCGAACGGTACGTGCTGACACAGGTTGTTGCGCAAGACACCCTAATTCCTGCGCTAACGTTCGTGATGTGGCGGTGCGAGCCGTCAATGCTCGCCGCACAACATGCCGGTCTTGTCGTTCGGTGGTGTGCCGCGGCTGCGGCAATCGCTCACGTCGGTCCTTCCGTCCCTTCTACACCCACCGAATCCATACTCGCCTCACTGTGGCTGGATGTCGTCCCACACGGGCGCCGATGTCTCGGTATGATAAACCGCTGTCGCGATAAGTCACTATTCGTCCTCTGTCGAACTCCGAAACGTGCTGGAATGACTACCGTATTCTGCGACGAGGCATCAGGAAGCTTCCCACGCACAGGTCCGGCAGCACAACACACTTCCACTACTTACACCCCGTCTTCTGTGCACCCTTCTTATAGTGTTTCTCGGTGGCGTGCCGGGCGCACATGATTTGCATATGCCCTGCAATGCTAATCGCTTGCATGTCCTCTCGCAGACGACGCAAGCTGCGAATTTCAGGCCAATCGGATGCTTCCTTCTTGGCTTTGCATTTTGGGTGATCAGCAGCGTATATATATTGCTGGATGTTTAACGTCCACCGTGAGCAACTCAATGGGCTATAAGCAGTCACCCGTCCCTAGTTTAGGGCCACTGGCTCCATGGAAGGGGGAGAGCCAGTGCCGTAAGACAAACACAACATCCATGTCTCACCGGGATTCAAACCAGGACCCCTTCCGGGCGTTGAATATAATGTGAAAGCTGATTCGAATCAAAATTTAATTTCACATCATTATACGCTTAAGAGTTATAACGTTATGCATTTTTCGTGAGCAAAATTGGTGTTACGCTATGTCTAAAACCATGACTAAGGAATGTTGAACGAAATAAGAATACGAAGCAATAGTTCCTAATCAAGCTTTTACGGCCAGACGAAACATATACAGAAGCCAGACCTACGATAACCTTTTATTGGTCCAGCACTCTTTCACTACATCCAACATACAACACAGCAGGTAAACTTCACATTTATCTTAGCGATCGAACGTCTACACACACAAATCCACATGAGCAACTGTCTTACGTCCTTTTTATCTATCGTTCATATCACATTCAGACGTCCCTTTCTCTCTGACCTCAAATGTGTTGCGAACCTCATTCTTGTGAGAGAGAAGATATCACGTAACGTTTGGAAGTATAAAGAAGAACAAACCAGATTTACATAGGAAAAGGAACTAAAAATTAAAGTTATTTTAGAATATACGTCACAGAGCATTAAATTTTACCTACGAGGTTTAAATGAAAAGCAATTGGGTGCCCATATATGGGGATGGGGATGGGGGGGCATTTGCCCTCCCTTGGAAATCGGGTCTTGCTCTTTCTGTTCTTGAAAGGTACTACAGAGATTTACACGATAACACTCATTTTGATTCCTCATTTTTCTTTAGAATTTCTGGATGCGTGTATGTATGCAGTAAAACTACAAAAAAGGTAGGAATTTCAGTAGAGGAATGTTAATTTACAATGGAAAGTAGTAATGAAATTTTTCATTGCATGTTGGAGGACAACATGCATACGTACGGTATGAAAAAGAGTGAAAGGAGAAAAAAATATATCATCCTCAGCAGCATTTATTCGCTGCTGGACAAAGATATCTCCAAATGTTTTCCAAAAATTTCTTCTTGGGGCTATTTTTTCCTCGTTGATGACCAATTGAGTATCTCTGGAGTTTCGTTAGGCATGCCACCCAAGTGCGGAAAATGATCAAAAGAACGACTAAAAAAGCAAAAAATCCTTATTGTCCTAATGTGCTGTCAAATTTCATATATCTGTATTTTAAGAGAGAATACAACGTGGTTTGTCGCAAATATTTAGTTTTTCAAGTCGACTATGGTTTCGCTGGCTATTGACCATTCGTTCTGATGAAGCTAGGTCAATACCCAGCGAAACCATGGTCGACTTGAAAAACAAATATTTGTGACAAACCACGTTGTATTCTCTTAAGGCTGTCTTTGAATGACTGTTAGGGTTCGTCTCCTGTGATAGATGGCGCAAAACATTATTCCTTGGGCGTGGCTTTTACGTCTCGAGGGACTGTCCCAAGAGTTGGAGTCACCGAATCTTGTAGACTTCGCCTTATTCAGAATGGAAGTGGTCTCTCATTGGCTCCACAATGAAAAGACAAGATGTGCGCTGTTACGTTTTAGCCAATAACGTTATTTGGGGTGGAGCTTAGTAAGTAGGGGGAGTTTCTATAGCTCAGATTTAGGGGTTCTCTTCTTACGTACACATTTTATCCTCAAAAAATTAAAGTACAGTAGTATTTAAAACGATTTATGGGAGACAAAATTCCAGTCTCACGTTTGGCCACATTCAATTATTTCTATTTGGCTTAGATAATTAAAAAAAAATCCGACAGAAATGAGAGATTTCGTTACTTCCAGACAGAAACACTGCTAAGCTAACTTATCGCGCCGTCTAGCACCCAAATTGGAATACTTTCGAGTCAGATAAATTGAATTTAAAAAAAAAATCTAACAATTTTTTCGGAATAATATCTGTGGCACATTTAGCTATATGTCGTTTTTATTTGTGTTCAAAATTTCAAACACTACAAAGTAATAGTCTTCGAGAAAATGTGTACAAAAGAATTTACATTGCAGATATAGGACAGAATTTCTCTTACACTCATTCAAAGACAGCCTTATAGTATATATAATCGTCATAACACTGTAGTCTTTGAGATCAAAAATTCATGTATCTGTCTTTTTTATGTAGTTTTTAGCAGTGGCGGCGGAAAGTGAAGTTCGTTGACCGGGCCTGAAATTTCGGATCGTTGTGCACCCCCTTCCTTCCCGCTTCCCGGAACAAACAGAAGGAAAACAAATGCCTAAGGAGCTTTGTTGGGGATTAAGACCACCTGACCACTTACCTAGAGGAACTTTCTAAAGTGCGTCACAACAATCGCACATATGTCAAATAAAGGAAAAAATAAAAAAAAATCTTGGCTGAAATTATTCACCGGGCCCGGGCGGTTCCGCCGCCACTGGTTTTTAGGTCTCTGGTTTCCAACTAAATTATGTGTTGAGAGTGTCGGAAAAACGGTTAGATAACATGAAGGCACAGTAGAGATTTGCATGCGGTGTTTGTTTATGTTGTTCAAAGTTACAATTTCTGTTTTTCCCCATCCTGAAAATTCAGCTATGGGTGCCCATGATTAGAATATGCCGTTTACTAACTCGCACTTCTCAATATAGTCACCAGACTACTGAATACATTTCTGCCAACGATGAACAAGTTTCGTGAAGCCGTCACGGGAGAAGTCCACAATCAGTTTCGCAACCAACCTGCTCAACTTCTTCATTGGATGAGTAGTGACGTCCTCGAAGATGAGCCGCGGATGGCTTAGTGGTTAGCGATTCAGACTATCAATGCAAGGTACTCAGGTTTGAACCTGGTCTGATCTTTCAGAAATGGTGTGATTTACTAACAATCGCTGAATATCCGCCATGCATCGGACGAGCACGTTAAGTGACGGCCCCCAGACTGGACCCACTGGTTAAATGGGTCCTTTCAAAAAAAATCCTTCCTATTCCCCGCCTTTTAAATCCTTTCCTATTCCCCGCCTGAAACTCTCTCACCCCTCTATGTGCAACATCGTACTTGTACGGTGGCGCCATCTACTGTACTCTGATCTCACTACAAACTGTTCTGTCAAAGTCGCTAGACTTGCTTTCATTGTTTCTGTGTCCTGCCCAAAAGGCGATCTCGCTGTAGGTGGCTGGGACCTAAACTCTACTCACTGTGGACAGAAGTCCTACAAGAAAATGACAAATACTGAACAATATCCGTCCTCGAAGATCTTCTTTCAGTTTAGAGAAGAGATGAAAATCGCAGGGCGATAAGCCTGGACTGTACGGTGGATGCGGTAGTGTGATGAGATTCAGTCTCCCGATTGGTTCCATGGTGGCTCCAGTAGTGTGTGGCCTAGCGTTGTCGTGTTACAGGAAAACATTTCCTTTTCCCCTTCGAATTCTCCTTAATCGCAGTTTTAAAGCTCAGATCGTGAAAATGTAACGTTCTGAGTTGTTGTTCGAGGTTTCGGGAAATCAAGTTGGATAACACCATCTGCATCCCAAAAAACTGTTACAATGAGTTTTCCAGCAGAAGCCTGTGATTTGAATTTCTTTTTCTAGGTCGAGTCTGTGTGTCGATATTCCAAGGACTAATGCTTCTTTTCTGGCTCGTAATGGTGCCCCTACGTCTCGGCTCCTGTCACCATGCTGTGAAGAAAAGCTTCATCTTCATCCTCGTAACGCGACAAAAGTTGCTGGCAAATTTCAAATCTTTGAGTTTTCATTTCAGGCGTGAGCATCCGAGGAACCCACCAGTCACCACGCACAAATATTCCAATATCCAAGGAAAGCGATAACGTGACCGAACATTCTTATGAAATACCGATTCTGTCATCAATTTCTCGCTGAGTGATCCGCTAATTGTCTTTAACCTGTTCATCTACCCGTTTCCTATGAAACTCGTCGGTTGATGACACACAGGACGTCCGACTCTTTGTTTGCCACTCAAGTCAAATGTTCCCGCGTCGCCATTTTTACATCTGTTGACCCAACGACGCACGGACCACGATGCTGACATCAAAATAGTTATCACCATAAACCAGTGGCGGCGGAACCGCCCTGGCCCAAGGTCAGGCCCGGTCAATAATTTCAGCCAAGATTTTTATTTTTATTATTTTTTTATTTGACATATGTGCGATTGTTGTGATGTGCCTTAGAAAGTTTCCTCTAGGTAATTGGTTGGGTGGTTCTAATTCCCAACAAAGCTCCTTAGGCACAGTAGCGCACCCAGAAATTTCCCAAGGGAGGAGCCAGTGCGTCCTGGCACCAGTGGCGTCGCATGCCCATTTAGGTTGGGTGTGCGTTCTTATGGGAAAAAGCACGTAAAATTTTTATTAGGTAACCCGAGCTGCGAAATACGCGCATTGATTTTGAACATATGAAAGTATTTCTTTTATTTACGTGTCGTCTAATAACTTACGGTAAAGATCTTTACATACACTCCGTTGTAAGAAAAAACTGAATTTTCCTGTGGAAATACAAGAGTGATGAACGAATTTTCGGTATCTTATGTATATATAAGTTTTAAATACAGCACGAGGGTTACTTTCTTTAACCCTCTTTACCCAATCTGCAAAGTTTCTCGCAAAAAATGGGACACTTAGTACATCATCAGCCTAAATGGATGCCGAAACTCAAATTGTATATTTAAATCTGTGCTCATAAACACACCGATTGAGACAGCGACGAAAAGACAGAAAAACTAACTCGTAGCAGAACGTTGAATTTTGTTTCTTCTCGCTATTCCAAATGCAAACAAGTATGACCAGTGGTGCTTTTTTAACGACGCACACCCTGGGAATTTAAACCTCTGTGTTGGATCCACGAGGAAATAAAAACATGGCCTGTAGCGCCATCTGGAGAGCTTTGAATTGCAGTTGCTTTGAGGACTTAGGGTGTTCGCTGGTAAAATAGCACTCCGACAGCTGCAAATATTATTTACTACGTTTTGTTTTCTGCACGAAGCAACGAATCTGCTCCTCTTCACGAAAATATTGCACAAGGGAATTAAGTTTAGCGGACAAACTTTAGCGAGTCTTATTAGAAATACATAAATAGAAAATAACCACAACAATGTAACAGCAAATGGTTGCACTGCTCCGTGGGACTCAAACGGTGCTCATATTGGATAGCACATCTTGAAAGTTTCGCTGTTAACGTTTGAAACCACAGGGAAATTAGAACGTGACCTGCAACGCCGTCGGAGCAGCGCTTGAACCGCAGCTACTTTAAGGTCGTCGAATGTGCGCACGAGAAACAGCACGCCCGAGGGTTCTACCGCGAATGCGATATGCTTGCTGAACGAACCTTCTCTTCTTAATGAAAACATTATGTGGGGAAACTAATTTGAACCACCACTCGAAGCCTTAGAACGAACTCTGGGGAGTTTTTTTAGAAATAAATCCGCAATTGCGACTTTGTGTGGGTATGCGCCGCACGCCTAGCACAACCCGAATATTCGCCCCTGCCTGGCACACAGAATTTTCCCAAGGTGGGGGTGACCCCACTTCCTAAATTTACCGGGAAAAGTAGTCAGGTGTTGTAACAATTAAGGAGGTTGACTTTTGTGCATTTATTCTTATCCAGCTACTACTAATGTTACAGTACAAGAAAGTTAAATGATTAGAAGAAGCAGTAAAATTGTTTTCCTTGTTAGATTTTTCTAAGTTTATTTAACAGAACTACTCCCTTATAATTATTATATGTTATAATTATACGGTACATGATTAAGAAGTATATGTAGATCGCGTATTGTGACTTTTTGTTTCAAATCTCGACATAATAATGGGGTGTAAGGGTGGGGGTGGGGGTGGCTCGGCCACTCATGTGGGTGCGCCACTGCTTAGACATTGTTTTTCTTCTGTTTGTTCCGGGAAGGTAGAGGGTGCACGACGATTCGAAATTTCGGGCCCGGTCAACGAATATCACTTTCCGTCGCCTCTGCCATAAACGGCTTGCGCAAAGACTTGCCGTCAACACAGTATGTAGGTAATTGTTGCATGTCTGTGCAACCATCTGTTGTTGCGTTATGAAGGTGGAGGAATTACTTTTCACTCAACCTACGTAGATTAGGCTTATTAAAAAACAGAAAATGTTATGAATCAGCTCTGGGCCGAATCAAGGAGCACTAAAAACACATAGCACCTAACTGTTGTAGTTTATACGTAATTGTCTATGATGTCGCGTGTAATAATACGTCATGTAGCGCACGAGATTGCAGCGTGCTTTGAAGATACGTACTGTTTCAAAACTACGTCAGAGCGCAGAGAGTTTGGGCGCAACGAACACGACAGACGTACCTATGTTATATTGTGTTTATTGCAGTTAGGCTAACAAGCTATTTCTTTAGTGGTTCGATTTTTAGTAATGCTCGATTAGGAACTATTAAAATGTTATGTCTTCACACAGTGGCATAGCCAGAAATTTCTTAAGGAGGGGGTTCCATGGGTTTGGTTCATTGGTGAAAGCCCCATATATACATATATACATATATATCGCTTTAAATTCATACTAAATCTCCCCTCAAGGGGGGGGGGCGGACTCCAAGATCACCCCTTAGCTACGCCTATGTCTTCACATGTACTGCTTTTTTGAGTATTAATAAATAGAAAAGAGAGGCAGAAGGCTACAACACTTACAAAATGGCAATTCAACACAGAAACGGAAAATTATCGCCGTTTCGGTAACCGAGAGGTCAGAAGCGCTAGTCTGTGACCATTCGTCCAAAATGGGCTCGGGTTCGAGTTCCGGGTGAGACATGGGTGGTGTGCTTGTCTGAAGGTGCTGAGGCTCTTTTGCTCCCTGCCTGAGACCAGCAGCCCCAACTTAGGGATGGGCGAATGCCTGTAGCCCTTAAGATCTCTCATGGTGTTCGTTACACCCCGAAACACACACAAAAAAAAAAAAAAAAAACGAGAGAGAGAAAGAGAGAGAGATGAACGTTTAATTGATTGCAAGGAACTTTTCTAGATGTGAAAAACAATTATGTTTTCATGTACCATAAGATTATTTGTCTTGGCGCAATTTCAACTTCAGCATCAACATCATTCAAACATTCTTTTTTTTTATTTTGAGCAACTCGATGGGCTATAAACAGTTGTCAGGGGGCGGATCCAGAAGCTTACCTTTGGGGAGGGGGGGGGTTGCTCTGATCTTAAAAAAAAGTTTGATAGAGATACTTTGTAGAAGGGTAACACATACACACTGGCAAAGCTGCCCCTCCCAGGCACTGCACGACATTTTGAGAAAATTTTCCATAAAAAAAAAAAAAAAAAAAAAACATTGTGCTAAATTTCAAAATCATAAAGTGGGGAAAACAACTGAAAAATCAGCACTATTTTCCTGGCTTTCAGTTGCCTGCTTTGCAAGAAAAGACCAGATCATATGTAGTGGATTTTAGGAAGGGAAGTCTGACCCCAGGTATTAAAAAAACCCTTAGAAATAGGAAGCTAGGAGATTTGGGCTAGAGTGCATGATAGGAAAGTGACACGGAAGCGAGGCAGAAAGGGGGAGGAAGACGCCCTTATTTATTACCGGGGGGGGGGGGCTAGTACCCGGGGTCCGACGGCTTAACGTGCCCATCCGACGCACAGCGGATATTTAGTGGATCGAACCCGAATCGTCTCCGTGATAGTCCCGAACGTTGACCACTAGGCCACCAGCGGCCCAAACTTTTCAAGAAAACGAGAGCTCTGTGCTTTTTATATATGAAGTCTGGACAGATTCTTCCGGAATACATTTCGGTCTTTCTATTCGAGAGGTTTAATCTAACAGAAAAAAAAAATACATATATATATATCAGGTGGAATCATTCCTACGTAATATGACCGGTAATTCATCTTTAAAATATTCGTTTATTGTTTTGCAATGCAGGATTCCCACTTCTATGGAAAGGAACTTCCATTCTCTTTATCAAGTCATTCCTGCGTCATTCATTGTCTTACTAGTGATTTTCTTTCTGAAGTTCGTGGAAATATTGCATCAAATAAAGCACACCACTGTTTTTCATGATCAGTCAAAACGTATTTTCCTTTCCGCCGCCTATGTTTCTGTAACTAGCTTTTTTTCTTTCTTTCTGTTCTCTCACTCTTTCTTTGAAGCTCGAACAGAACATTTAATCTCCAAATTCACAGCGTATTCTTAATTGTTATAAAAACATTTGCGAAAACCTATGCATTTATTACTATAATTTTACAAAAATAATACATTAGTTATTCACAATCTTAGCCATTAAAAAAAAAAAAAAAACCTGTTTTAGAGAGGGGACGATCGCCCGGTAATGGCCGACTTCCGTACAACTCAAATTTTGTGCCATTTCGTGCCAGTTCCGTACAAAGGAGTAGAGGGAATTCGGCCCTTCATATATAAACAGTTGATTAATGAAATAGTTTTAATAACAAATAATTAACTAAATTGAAAAATAACTGCAGTTTTGAGATATTGTTCTAATTTTTTATGAAATCTTTGTGAAATTTATTGCTTATTTTAAAGCGAATGACAAAAAATCAAAGATGTAATTATATGAAAACAAGCGTGTGTACATGTGATGATGGTTTCTTGCATCATATTGGCATGTTTTCCTTTCACATTTTATCCATGCTTAGGACTGGCAGCGTAATGCTGACGTGTTTAAAAAATAGCCGGGATTATCCCTTTGTCTTTTATTAATGCAATTTTTTCTTATTTTTTTGTTTTTTGTTTTAACGGTTTTTTCTACATTTTTTTATTTTAAACTTTTTTTACATTTTTTTTCAATTTTTTATAACAACTTAAATTTTCTAACGAAGACCAGAGCTTTTAAACATTTTTTCATGGTCTCAGAATCACGAGATGGTACTGCACAATAATCATCTAAGATTCTGTTTATTCGTTTGTAGGGGTTGATTTATTTCCTAAGGCGTGTTTTCTTCTCAAGCTGTAGGTCATGTCTCTTTTTCAAAAAAACATATTCTGCCTCTTCTTTCAAACTTTTTACCAAACTCTTAATTTTTGGATGCGGCATGTTCATTAATCGGTCGAGTTTAAACCTGTATGGAACTCGCACTAGGTCATAAACCTTTTAAGTTATATGTACGGAAATCTAACGAAATGGCACAAAATTTGAGGTGTTCGGAAGTCGCACATACGTAAGTCGGCCAAAACCGATCACCCCTCTCGCTCCTTGATGGATCCGCTACTGGAAGTTGCCAGTCCCTAATTTAGACCCTCACTGGTTCCGGGAAAGGGAGAGAGACAGTGCCTTAAGACAAACACAACATCCATGTCTCACCGGGATTCGAACCCAGACCCATCTCGGACGAATGGTCAGAAGCCAGGGCTTTAGACTATGTCTTCCAACATTTTGAGTGGCCCCATAATCTGGCTTGCGAGGTTACCCCCCCCCCCTCGTTACGCCTTTGCGTTAATCTGTGGATTGGTGTCGTGCGCGAAGCGACCCTCTGGAAATCGTGCGCGAAGCGACCCTGTTATATTTTACCGAGGACGAAGCGACCCTGCTAATCGAATCATTTTACTTATTATATATATATATATATATATATATATGCAAAACGTAGTCAAATTACTTACATCAAGTTTTTTACTAAACACAAGTTTTTAATATCATTTTACACCCACCCACCCACACACACACACACACACACAAACAAACACACAAACACACACACATATATATATATATACAAATCGTAGTCAAATTATTTAAATCTAATTAATTAAGTACTTACATCTTCTGAATTTTGCAGCTTTTGTCCTTAGTCCAACTTGGTAAGATAGCTTAATTATTTCAGGCATTTTTTAAGGTCTTTAAATTTCCAAATTTGACGTGTGATGCACAAACAACAATTAAAAGAATTAAGAGAACTTGGTCCAAACAGGAAGAAAATGTGTATACAAGTAGAAAAACGCATTCGTAATATCATGGAGGAATTTGGAAATTCTAAAGACCTTAAAAAATACCTGAAAGCATTAAGCTATCAAAATTCAGAAGATGTAAGTACTTAAAAAATGCCTGAAAGCATCAAAATTCAGAAGATGTAAGTACTTAATTAATTAGGTGTAAATAATTTAACTACGATTTGTATATTATACGTAAAATGATATTAAAAACTTGTGTTTTGTATAAAAAACTTGATGTAATTAATTAATTAATTAATTAGATGTAAATAATTTGACTACAATTTGTATATATCATCATCATCATCATTGTCAACCATTATCAATCCACTGCTGGACGAAGGTCTTCCCAAGTTTCCTCCACAACGGTCTGTCTTGTGCCAGTCTCCTCCATGTCACTCCCGCATATTTACGAATTTCATCCACCCATCTCCCATGTGGTCTTTTTTGGGTCTTTTCCTGTCCCTTGGAATCCAATCTAAAATTTCGGCTGTCCATCTATGGTCTGTCCTTCTGGCAGTATGTCCAGCCCATTGCCATTTCAGGGATTTAACTCTGATCATGATGTCTTCCACTCTCGTCATTTTTCGGATCCACGAGTTCCTCTTCTTATCTCTCCTGGTTATACCAAGCATGCACCTCTCCATGCTGCTTTGAGTTGTCTGCAGCCTTTGTATGTCTCTTTTAGTTAAGGTCCACGTTTCTGCACCATACGTAAGCACTGGAAGGATGCATTGATCAAACACTTTTCTTTTAAGACATAATGGCATATTGCTCTTGAAAATTATGCTGTTTCTTCCAAAAGCTCTCCAGGCAAGTTTTGTACGCCGATTAATTTCTTCATCAATGTGACCCTCACTTGATATCTGCTGTCCAAGATAAACATACGTATCTGTTATCTCCAGTTTTTCTCCATCAATCGATAAATCTTCATTTCTTGTAAAAGCATTGAACATCACTTTTGTCTTCTGAAAGTTCATTTTTAATCCCACTTCTTTACTCTTGTCAGCAATTTCCTGGATCATACTCTGCAGCTCTGATGGGGTAGTTGCAAAAATGACTACGTCATCAGCAAAACGAAGGTGGGTTAGCGTTCATATTTAATAATATTTTGCATGAAATACCTAATTTTTTCATATCGTGCAATTCTGTCTATAGGTGAGATAAGAGAGATATACATTTTCATCAGTTTCCATGCTTCCAAAATACCGACTGAAAAAAAAATCTTCTTTGGTCAGTACCAAGATTTTTTTTTCAGTCGGGTCAAACACACACACACACACACACACACACAAAAGATAGGCATTTAAAAATGACATTTACGTCCCCTGGAGGCAAAACTATGTATTATACCTATTTATAAGTTATTCTCTAAAGGCTCTGCGTTGTGAACGGTAACGGACCACGAAATAATTTTTTAAATCGAGTTTTCGGGAGTGCAGATATTGCGTTAAATGCATCAAAAACAGAAATATACAGTTATACCAAAGGAAAAGTTATTGATTTTTAATATAACTATGGTTATGTGCTAGAAAATATTAAGTATTCCATGTTATAATATGAAGTTATTTTAATCGATTTTCAAATTTTCATCCTTGGGAAAACATTAATTGTGAAGGAAATGTGTACAAAAGTTTTCCATTGGAAGTATAGGAAGCAAAATTACTTAACGTCCACCTTAATAATATGGGATAAGGGCGATGGAATGGATTCCCAATCCTATGTCCTGACCTTTGACCCCATTTCGTCCATTTTCAACAGGGTTCGTCCCCAGGTAGCCCCCTACCACATACTAAAATTTCATCGAAATCGAACCATTTTTACGCACGTTATGACGCATAAGGGCAAATGGCATGCATCCCGCTCTTATGTCCTGACCTTTGACCCCATTTCACCCATTTTGAATAGGGTTCGTCCCCAGGTGGTCCCCTACCACATATTAAAATTTCATCGAAATCGAATCATTTTTACGCCAGTTATCGTGCGGACAGACGGACGGACGGACAAAGCTGGAGTATATACGCTTCTTCAACCTACGGTTGGAATGCGTAAAAAAAGAGAAAAAATGCCACATATAATTTTAGATTCATTTATAATGTAAGACATGTGCATATTAATACTTTGTTTGCTACTTTAAGCCTATGTCTAGTCTGACTTTTGAATTAATTTTCTTATTTCAGTATAAAAACTAGATTAAAAAATTCTGTGCGATTTCATATATATACAGTATATATATGTCATCAATGTCAACCGTTATCAATCTACTGCTAGATGAAGGTCTCCCCAAGTCTCTTCCACAACTGTTTGCCTTGAGCCTGTCTCCTCCACGTCACTCCGACATGCTTTCGAATTTCATCCATCGATCTCTCATGTGGTCTTCTTCTGGGTCCTTTCCTGTCCCTTGGAATCCAGGCTAAAATTTCGGTTGTCCATCGGTGGTCCGTTCTCCTGGCAGTATGTCCAGCCCATTGCAATTTCAGAGATTTTACTCTAGTTACAATGTCTTCCACTCTTGTCATTTTTCTAATCCACGAGTTGCTCTTCTTATCTTTCCTTGCTACACCAAGCATGCATAGAGCTTCTTTGAGTAGTATGCAGTCTTTGAATGTCTTTTTTAGTTAAGGACCATGTCTCTGCTCCATACGCAAGCACCACTAGGATGCATTGATTAAACATTTTTCTTTTAAGACATAATGACATACTGCTCTTAAAAATTCTACTGCGTCTTGCAAAAGCTCTCCATCCAAATTTTATACGCCGATTAATTCCTTCATCAATGTGACCCTCACTTGATATCTGCTGCTCAAGATAAATGTAGGTATTGGTTATCTCCAGTTTTTCCCCATCAATCGATAAATCTTCATTTTTTGTAAAAGCATTGTACATCACTTTTGTCTTCTAAAAGTTCATTTTTAATCCCACTTCTTTACTCTCGTCAGCAAGTTCTTGAATCATACTCTGAAGCTCTGATGAGGTTGTTGCAAAAATGCCAACGCCATCAGCAAACCGAAGGGGAATTAAATAGTATTTGTGTGTGTGTGTGTGTGTGTGTGTTGGGCATATTGCCAGGAGAACGGACCACCGATGGACAACCGAAATTTTAGGCTGGTTTCCAAGGAACAGCAAAAGACTCAAAAGAAGACCACGTGGGATATGGGTGGATGAAATTCGAAAGCATGTGTGAGTGACATAAAGAAGACTGGCTCAAAACAGAACGTTGTGGAAGAAACTTGGGGAGACCTTCATCCAGCCGTGGATTGATAATGATTGAGAATAATGATGATATACATATAACCTTACCTTGAAATACATGTAGTAAATCCTGTTTCATTATGTTGTTCCGGTGGTTCAGTGGTCTAAGGCGCTGGCTTGAGACCGTTCGCCTTAGTTGGGTCTGGGTTCGAATCCCGGTGAGGCATGAATGTTTGTCTTTCGGCCCTGGCTCTCTGTGTGCATTGGTCATTTTGCATACTGTAAAACCATGTTTGATGTGTACTTGTTTATAATGTGTTACTTCATCAGCTCTCTGTGTACATTGGCCATTTAGCTTACTGTAAAAACTATGTTTAAAAAAAAAAAAAAAGGTCAAAGGAATACCCCTATTACACATCCTTGACTTAGAAGTATCGCTATTTATCCACTATTTAACTTAGCATTAGTGCCGAGTAGAATATACTCTAATCTTTGCTTGTTTTAATTTTTTCAATTCAGAGAAAAAAAAAAGATATGTGAACGTTTTTTAATACATTTTTAGTTACATAAACCTGGTTCATAGCTGGACAAAAAAAAAAAAAAAAAAAAAAAAAAAAGCCTGGTCTCGATTCTCCCTAAGGTTTTAGCGTACCGGGTTACCATAAAAGAACCCAAGAACAGTGTGTTTTTAATAATCTAAAATTCAAAATTGAAGGTATAATTGCAAAAAAAAAAAAAAAAAAAAAAAAAAAAGATTATAAATAAATTCCGTATACAACCGAATAGTAAAAAAGCGATAGAAACTGCAATATACTTCTGGATGCGTATGCAGCAAAAATGGGAAATACGTTGAGAATTTCCTGTGGAAAATGCAGAAGTTTGCAGTAGAAAGTAATGAAATTTCTTATTGTATGTTAGAGGTCAGCGTACAATATGGGAAAGCATGAAAGGCGAAGGAATGAAAAATATATCATCCACTGCAGCAGCTATACACTGTGATCTCAAGAAATTTTCTCCACAAATTTGTCTTGAGGTTTTTTTTTCCATTCTTGATGACCAAGTGAGGTATCACTGGGGTTTCGTAGCGCATGTGACGTAAGCATAGGCGCTGACCATAGGGGGCAAGGTGAATTTTCCCCTCCAGTAATTTTACTTGGGAGAGGGGCGATGCTCACCCAATATTTTTCGTCCTGTTTAATATAATAATCGCTTTAGCCTCATAAGGTGGACCAAGAAATATTTTTCGTCTTATTTAATTAAGCAATCGCTTTAGTCGCATAAGGTGAGATTAAAGCGATTTATTTCCAAAAAATTAATAAATAGCAAAATATAAGTAAATTTTTCCCCATATTCAACATTGCTCATTTGAAAAGAAACTGGATTGTCAGCCCCGTATTGTGTTTGAGATGTTCTCGTGTTATGTGGTAAATGTTTAAAACAATTATCAAAAATAAAATAAACAAAACTACAGAAACATATAATCTCTGGAGCCTTTATTTACTTATTTATTTATTTTGCGCCTATTGTTCTTTGTTTAAGTAACCCATCTGATTTCTCATTTTTTATAAACGTTTGGAAATAAAATATCTCTGGACGTTTTTATAAAATCACATGCTGAATTTTATTTTTTTAAATATTAATATTCAGCGAAAGAATATTTCTGTTTCCTTGTTCATTTGCTGAAGACCAATTACAGGTGCGAAATTTACGTCGAATCTCGTAGTTTATCTTTCCCCCCCCCTTTTTTTAAATTTTCCTCCTGTCGATGGAAGAGACGTGCCCCCTTCTACATATGATCTCTTCACGCCTCCCCGCCTCCCCCAATAATTTGGTGAAGTCGGCGCCACTGGACGTAAGTGGCCAAAAGTATAAACGAACGACACAGGAATTTCCTTATTGTCCCAACATGCTGACTAAATTCCTTTATCCATCTTTTTAATGTAGTTTTTGGGTTTTCTAGTTTCCAATTGAATTTGTGTTGAAAGTGGTAAAAACGATTAGATTAAAACGAGGCTCAGTGGAAATTTGCATATGATGTTTGCATATGTTATTCGTAATTACAATTTCTGTGTGCCCCTCCTCAAAACTAAGCTATGGGCCCTCATGCGTCCATGAATTTATGCTTCGTTCGTTTTTAATAAATAATAGTTTAAAGCAAGACAGAAAAAATGAAAGCTTAAGTATTCCCTTACAAAACATGCCCAAAGAATGCCCAAAGACCTATTGTTATTCATTTACTTCTATTTCTCTCAGTGTAACCACAACAAATCTGTGCAACCACCAATGCAACCACAACAGATCTATTTACAAATCGCACCAACAGATGTCAGGGTAAGCTACCGATGAGTGGGTGTGGCATTGAAAATGCAGCCAATGAAAACGCAATGTCAGCGGTTTGATAAAAAACCGCCGCCGCAGTTATTTATGTCTCAGTGAATCTGCCGCCGAATTTCTTCCACAGCGTCATTGGCGTATTTGTTTCAGCTCGGCAAGTTGCTCCGAAGAAATTGTGAGTGCGAGCTAATCATATTGACTACGAACACAACTAAAGGTTTGGAAATAAACATAACCAGTTGTTACCGTGTGATCATCTGCACGTTTTCTTCCCTCAGGAAGTTTTCTTTCTCACTCTGACATACACGCACACGTAAGAAAAAGGAAAAAACATGGCTGTCAAAGGATGTTTAGCGTGTGTAAAGTACCTCGTAATATTCATAAACTTTATTTTTTGGGTAAGTTTTGGTTTTGTTTTTATTCGCTCTTATATGTAGCCAAACAGATGCGGTCACTTCGTTTTGAGTTTTTATTGCATTTTATTTTTTATATTTTTTTAAATATTCGTTGACATCTTTTCATGCTCACCTTTGATAAATGGGAACGCTCTGCAGTTAGGGATACACTACTTCGTATCTTTATTTTATTTTTTATTTTTTTTTTTGCGTGGAAAAAAATCAGATTTAAATGCATGTCATATGTTCGTATTTGAGTTCTATGAGAAGCTGCAATAACTCGTTTTTATTTTCTTCTTTTCTTTTTTTTTTTCGTTGAATAAAAGCAAATTCCAGTCAGTTAAAAATTAAGAAATTATTAACGAGAAGAGGAGTGAAAAAGTTGCAGCTAGCCCAATATTGTAATAAAAAGACGTATGCAATATAGTAAAATCATAAAAAAAGTAAAAAAAAAACATTTGAAAAAGTTTTAAGGTAGATAAATTTTGTAATCTTAAAAACATAAATGGTAACTGGCGTTTGGAAATCAAAATATACTTGGAAAAAATTCTGCCTGTAAAATTAATGTGGTAGTTATGTGAAGGATAAACCCAAATACACCATTATATATATATCTAACTCTATATCGTATGCATATAAAACTTTCACAAGTTCACAGTCTGTGTTGAAGTTGTTATCCTGTAGCCTTTTTAAAACGTTGGATTTCCTTTCCTGTTGAAGGGTTACAAAAGGTACACAAATTGCAGCTAAATGCATTAGTAGCATTTCTAACTAAATTCTGGTTAGTTTTTATCAAACCCACAAACATTTCGAATGATATTTGTGGAAGGTAAATCATTTGTTGAGGTTTTGAAAGGTACTGTTCGCCGTACGATGTGACAGACACATTCTGGATGACAAAATTTTTCTCGTGTGTATTTGTCCAGAATTGTTTTATTTCGTAACAGAAAACCGGGATCCTGAAAACCTACGTTCAAAAAATGCATGAAGATCCGTCTAGCTATATGTAGGTAGAACTCACCATGAATACGTACTGACGTACGGAGTGCTACAGCAGTGGTATAAGCAGCTTTTACTTCAGTGGGGCGGTAATTTTGTGTGTGTGTATGGGGGAGGGGGCGCTCCCCTGGCTGACAGAGCGAAAAATTATTACGTCGAAGTTTGTAACAAAAAATCACGATACGCGATCTACATATACTTCTTAATCATGAACCGTATAATTATAACATACAATAATTATAAGATAGTAGTTCTGTTAAATAAATTTAGAAAAATCTAACCAGTAAAAGAATTTCATCTACTGCTTCTTCTAATCATTTAAATTCCTTGTACTGTAACATTACTTGTAACTGGATAAGAATAAATGTACAAAAGTCAACCTCTTTAATTGTTATGGCACCTCACTATTTTTCCGTATAAATTTAGGGGGATCACCCCAACCTTGAGAAAATTCTATGCGCACCCCCTCCTTGGGAAATTTCTGGCTGCGCTACTGAATGTACGCTAATTACTGCCACCCACTGCTTATAACTCAATGCGCTGTAAGCAGTCGTTGGCAGTAATTCAGTGGTTCCAGCGAATGGAGAGAGCCATCGCCGTAGATGAACGCACTATCTATGCCTCATCGGGAATCGAACACACATCCTGACGGACGAACCAGCACTGGTTTCGGACGGCAGGTCAGTAATCAAACTTGCAGTTGTTACTGGCGGCTAATTAGCGTCATTAAGAAATGAAAATATTGATAATAAATTGAGATGTTGCCCGTTTCTAATCCAAAGTTTTTGTAAAATGTCTAACTCACGGTTGTAGATAAGCTTCCAATATAAAAAAAAATGTTTAAATAGTAACATACATTATGCACTAATTGATTAAATACAATTACGTACCTTCAATCTTTAGTCCACTTGAGGCACATTGTTGGTGTGTAATTTTTCTTTGTTTATGGAATTATTGACACCTCTCAATACATGTCGTGTAATTCCAAAAATAATTCCCTGGGAGACGAAATATTCGTTTTTTAATTTTTTCTTTTATGTACAAACACTATTACACTCTGGTTTCAGCTGTTTAAATGCAAAAATCACTACATAAATGTAGATACACTGTCTTATTTCATCAATGTTCTCTGTACTTAAAGTCCAATAGCTCAATTTGAAGTTAAAATTTTTTTATCAGTGAAAGTCACATTCCATCTATGTTCACTGGAATATGACTTTTACTGATAAAAATTTTTAAACATCAAATGAACTATTGGTACTATAGGTACAGAGAACTTCATGAAATAAGACAGTGTATCAACATGCATATAGTGTTTTTGCATTTGAACAGCTAGAACCAGAGTGTAATAGTGTTTGTACATGGTGTACATAAAAGAAAAGGATTTTAACAGTCAAATATTTTAAATTTCGAGTTTAACTACTGGTGCAACAGGTACAGTGAACATAGATGGAATGTGACTTTCACTGATAAAATTTTGTTTTACTTCAAATTGAACTATTGGACTTGTAAGTACAGAGAACATTGATGAAATTATTTTACGACAGTGTATCAACATGTATATAGTGATTCTTGCATTTAAACAGCTGAAACCAGAGTGTAATAGTGTTTGTACATAGGTACATAAAAGAAAAAATTAAAAAACGAATATTTCGTCTCCCAGGAATTATTTTGGGAATTACACGCCATGTATTGAGAGGTGTCAATAATTCCATAAACAAAGAAAAATTACACACCAACAATGTGCCTCAAGTGGACTAAAGATTGAAGGTACGTAACTGTATTTAATCAATTAGTGCATAATTTATGTTACTGTGAATTTTATGTCACTTATCAACGAGGACACGAAATTGTGGTCCTACTGAGATATTTCATGTTTAAATACATAAAAAATATAGTTACGTGAGGGCTTGTGGGGAGTTCTGGATTCGACACACACACTCAGTGTGCTATAGAGTAATAAATAAATATAAGTGAATTAGAAAATGACCAAACCCGAGAAAGAATCCAGGTTGGAAAAAAAAATGAGCAGTACCTTTTTGGTTCTTCTGCGCAGCCATTTTTTTCTCCCCGTGATTTTCTTAGGTTCAAAACTGCAAACGCCGCCCCGTTGGCCCAGTGGTCTAAGCGATGGCTTCTGATCATTCGTCCGAAAGGGGTCCGGGTTCGAATGGGCCCGGTGAGGCATGGATGTTGCGTTTGTCTTACGGCACTGACTCCCTTCCCTGGAACCAGTGACCCTAAATTAGGGACGGGCGACTGCTTTTAGCCCATTAAATTGCTCACGGCGGTCGTTAAACCCTCAATAAATAAATAAAAAAAAAAATACAAAAACCCTGCAAATCACCAATCGTAATCTTCATTTTCGGGTGATTCCACAGTGAATTCTAGTCGTATTTTTAAACTTAATGAAGTTGAGACTTGAGTCAGTTTTTTTAATATATTATATAAAAGTAATAAAAATTTGGAAAATTGAAAGATATTGGAGGGGCAGTTGCCCCGTAAGTTGCGCCTATGGGGTGCATTATATTACGAGGTTTGAAAAGTTTCATTTTTTCGCATAACACTGGAAGCTCCGGAAGTAGCCCGCACTTTTTCGGCGGCCTTCTTAAGTCGTACGACAAGGAGGAACTCTTAAGGCGATGAGGGCCGTAGATGGCCTCGCGGTGAGCGTTCATGATTGCCACGGAAGAGTCTCAGGATCGATCCCAGGCAGGTATCATATATATCATATGTAGAGGATTTTTAGGAAGGGAGTGTCTGACCCCAGGTCTTAAACAACCCTTAGAAATAGGAAGCTAGGATATTTGGGCTAGAGTGCCCGATAGGAAAGTGACACGGAAGCGAAGAAGGAGGAGGAGGAAGACGCCCTTATTTATTACCGGGAAGAAGGGGGTGGGGTGGCAGTACCCGGGGTCCGACGGCTTAACGTGTCCATCCGACGCACGGCGGGTATTTAGTGGATCGAACCTGAGGTCCTTTCCGCGGCAATCACGAAATTTGCCCACTCGGCCACCCGCGGCCCTCCCAGGCAGATACGAACGCTCGAACCACTAAATATCTGCCTGCGTCGGCTAGGCATGTTAAGCTGTCGGACACCGAGTACTGTTCCTCCGGTTATACATTAGGGCGTCTTTCTACCTCATTTTCGTGTGACTTTCCTATCGGGCACCCCAGCCCAAATTTCCTAGCTTCTTACTTGTAACGTAGTTTAAGACTTGGTGTCAGACACTCCTTTTCTGAAATCTTCTACATAAATCTCTTAAGGCGATGAACACAGTCCCCGTTCCTAACTTTGGGCCGCTGGTTCCAGGGAGAGGACCAGCGCCGTAACACAGGAGCGCCACCCATGCCTCATTCGGGCCTGGAGCCGGGCCCAACTCGTTCGACAAGCCAGAAACTCACGCCTCTGACCACTCCGGCGCCAGGACGGATGAGGCGCTTTCGTAGTAATGAATTGGCTATATCTGTCGGGGAGATGCATTCATAGGTGAACGTAAAGAGGACATTAATTTTTCCTACACCGGTAATATGTTGGTTTTTCTATAGTATATCAGTGTAACACGCCATTTCAAAGCGTAGAGAGTGTAGTGAAAGGGAATTTTTCTTTTGTAGGCACTTTATTGAAATAGGTTTCAGCAAAGTCTTACGGGCACTGCTGTGAAACTAAATGTTCTGCCCAAAATGTAGATCCTCGTGCCTTTGCTCGCATGGGTTTCAAAAACCGAATACGTACATAAATAAATACATCGCTCTTTCCACGTTCCAGAAACACATAGCAACCGAAAAATTGTTTTTCAGCCGCAGCCGTGGAATTGAACCACGGAACTCTCGATATCTAGCCGAGCGCGTTATGTAAAGTTAACGCGCTCGGCTAGATATCGAGAGTTCCGTGATTCAATACCACGGCTTCGGCTGAAAAACAATTTTTCGGTTGCTATGTGTTTCTGGAATGTGGAAAGAGCGCTGTATTTATTTATTTACGGACGCCACGTATTTGGAGGATTTTCACCTCGAATACGTACAGTTAAACTGATTTTTCGGAGGGGGGCTCAGTTGGCTATAAGCACAGTCGCCCGTCCTCAATTTAGGGCCTCTGCTTCCAGGGAAGGGATAGAGCTAGTGCCGTAAGACAAACACAGCATCCAGGCCTCACCGGAATTCGAATTCGGACCCATATCGGACGAAAGGTCGGAAGCCATCGCTTAGACCAGTGCATCACCGGCGACTGACCTAGGTCGCACGCTTCCAAGCCCCGTGAAATTACCTAGCGCAAAATCTCAGTACCTCACCTAAATCAGTGCATTTGATATTAGTTGATTTGACAGAGCGATTTGTTACGGAGTTATTATCTCATTTACTTGTAGTCTATCTCAAAGCCTGATTTTTTTGTTTTCTTGTTTCCGGGTTTAACGACCACCATGAGCAACTCGATGGGATATAAGCAGTCGCCTGTCCGAAATTTAGGGCCACTGGTTCCACGTAAGGCAAGCACAACATTACTGGTATTCGAACCCGGACCCATCTCGAACGAGGAAAGCCTGATGCGAAGCACCTAAATCAGTGCATTTGATATTAGTTGATTTGACAGAGCGATTTGTTACGGAGTTATTATCTCATTTACTTGTAGTCTATCTCAAAGCCTGATTTTTTTGTTTTCTTGTTTCCGGGTTTAACGACCACCATGAGCAACTCGATGGGATATAAGCAGTCGCCTGTCCGAAATTTAGGGCCACTGGTTCCACGTAAGGCAAGCACAACATTACTGGGATTCGAACCCGGACCCATCTCGAACGAGGAAAGCCTGATGCGAAGCACAGCGATGGTCAAAATGCTCTAAATGTAACATATTTACTCTAGGAAGGACCACCCTGCAATACAATGTTTTGAAATATAAAACCCGTTTCTGCTGCGCGAAACCTTATATTGCAAAAAACAAACAAAAAAGCTCAGAAAAGAACCCTTTGTCTAAATCAAGCATGTCATCAAACTGGTGGCCCGCAAGCTGCTTGGAGTAACGTATATTTTTTTGCCACCTTTTAGCAGGTAATTTTAACTTACAGGCCTTTCGTTCCCTTCGTGATTTCGTTGGTCACTGTATAAAAATAGTGTTTAAAACCTTATACTGTACTTGATAAATGCTGTTATTCTGTCTAATGAAAATGAAGGAACGAGATATTGGTGATGAAATAAAGTATCTGATATCTCCCTATCTTAGTTGAAATTATTACGCAATTAATGAGTTTAGCTTACAAATAAAAAGTTAAGAGAAAGTAGAAATATCCAATTATAGACCTCCGTAAAAACTTATGAGAAAAACTTTAGCTTTGAGAAATTCAAATGAATAGTGGTAATCTGGATAATATTCAGGCGTGCAGACAGAACAGATCCATGTAGTTTCATTTCGGCCATGGAATTAAAGATTTATACCCAATTAAAAGCGTTTGTATGAAGTCCTTAGTGACGCTAATGGTGTTAACCCCATGAAATTCATTTCAAATATGTCTGAGGGTAATTCTGATAATTTTTTAAATGCCAGACACATCCTGAAAATAATTTTACATCGTATTTCTATCAAACCGAACTTGGAGTGCGTTTATCTCACTTTTTATAGGCTCTGGATTAAATAAATTAAAAAGAGAAATGGTATTGAAGAGAGAATGAGTAAATTTATTTATTAAATTGAATTTAAGGAGGATCTTTCATGCTATTTGTTGCCCGATATTTATTATCTGAATGTGGCCCTCAACCTGTTGTGATGATTTGATACATCTGTCGATAATTAT
Organism: Macrothele yani; assembly: GCA_039090855.1. Taxonomy (NCBI): domain Eukaryota; kingdom Metazoa; phylum Arthropoda; class Arachnida; order Araneae; family Macrothelidae; genus Macrothele; species Macrothele yani. Next base: position 49,969,717 of record CM076990.1, read on the forward strand.
CATACTTAGACTCTCTTGCTAGTGGTAACTGTCGTGATATTTTTAATCGCAGCTTGCGCTCTATAAACGCAATATAGAAGAAAACAAAAAGAAAAAGAGAAAAAAAAAAGAAAAGGAAAAATGGAGGGAGGAACAACGCTGTGTGTTTCTTCCGTCACGTAAAATAATTAACACTTGACTGACTCCACGAGAGAAGATAATTATAAATACACCACACTGTGAACACTCAAGAGATGCATAAATCCGTTTGTTTTTGTGGCGTAGTAAGCACAAAGATTCGCTAAGTTTTCACACCCTACTGGGAGGCTTTTTCAAGGCAATGACAGACACTGGGGTTGCGCTGCCGATCGCCATCTTCGCAATTTGCGAAAAAAAAAAAAAATCGTTTTGGCGGTGGAAAAAGAACTTTGGCGATTACCTTTTTGTACTGTTATAACACTTTGGCAATAAAAAAATGAATTTAGCGAATAAATTGGCGAAAACTTTAAAAGAGCCAGCGCAACCCCTGGGTAGACATAAATGCATTTTTATGTCTACAAGAATAGAGTCCACGAGAGAACTTTATTTCTTCGGTGAAGAATCTTATTCGGAACACAAATCTCTGTACGCGTTTCATCGGAAATATTTATACTTTCATTTATTTGGCTCGAACCATGACACTAAAAACAGCAACGCTCTCTGCATGTTTTTTCAGAAATACGTAGCTGTTAATAAAAATTGCAACACCATGAACAAATTCTCGGATTTGCACGAAATTTCCAGTTGAATAGGGCACAGTGGGATATGCAAATGATTATAATTGCAGCGCACATGCAAATGTGAGGCTCGCGCAACGCCATCGGAAACGTCACACCAGGGGAGTATAAAAGAAGACATACAGAGAGCAGGTTTTTAAACTTTCTATCGTTAAACTCGACTGTACGCAGTTGTTAACATGTAAACATGCCGCGTAGGAGAACGAGACAACCATAGGAACACTTGATGGAGTTTGAAAGAGGTAGAATCGTTGGACTCAGAGAAGGTGGCTTATCATACCGTGATACTGCTGCAACTGTTAGGCGTAACGCAACTACCGTTATGCGTACATGGCGTCAATGGACAGCAGAAGGTTCTACGCATCGTCGTGCAGGGTCTGGAGCTCGAAATCGCACGACCGAGAGGGAAGACAGGCGCTTTCACCGTATGGCAGTGACGTCGCGCACAACACCATCCACGACACTTGCGCAGCAATGAAGGATGGTCACATATCGTCCGATGTCTGCAAGCACTGTTCGCCACCGACTGCTTCAGAGAGGCCTCGTTGCTCGCGCTGTCCATTGCCGCGACTTTCCTTGAATCTGATCCATAGGCGTCAGCGATTGCAGTGGTGTCGCGAACGTCGAAACTGGAGTGCTGAAAGGGAGCATATTGTGTTTTCGGACGAGTCCAGATTCAATCTAATGTATCACGACCGGCGAATCCTCGTTCGCAGATGCCGTGGTGAACGGCATCTGGAAGGCTGCATTGTGCAGCGCCATACCGGTCCCACGCCGAGCGTGATGGTCTGGGGCGCTGTTGCGTTTCATTCTCGCACTCGCCTGCTACGCATCACATGCACATTGAACAGCCAATGCTACATCACGGAAGTGCTGGAAGCTGAACTTCTACCCTTCCTTCACACGATTCCCAGAGCCGTCTTCCAACAAGACAATGCCTGACTCCATGTTGCTCGTACTGTCCAAGACGTGCTGTATGCGCATCAAATCGCTCGCCTTCCCTGGCCTGCTGGCTCACCAGATTTGTCTCATATAGATAAACGTCTGGGGTGTAATCGCGCAACGACTGGCTCGATGGCCTCGCCGCCTGTCACAACCAATGAATTGTGGATGCATGTAGAAGCAGAATGGAATGCAATACCGCAGATTTCATTTCATTTATTCATTTTTCAGTTGCCACATATTACAATTCAAAATACAAACAATATAATCAATTTAAAAAAATGTAGCAACCAGGAGGAGGAGGGAAAAAAACCGTAAGGCCTGACATAGCCCTACCACCCCTATAGTACTAAACAAAAAAAAAAAAAAAAGACACGAACAATAATGAACAATACAAAAAACAAGTCAAAGGCATATTGAATATAACTGAAACATTTGAAACATTAAATAAATACATAAGTGTATATAGATGCAATGTCTATCCATAAGCTGTGAAATCAATCCAGTGACCAGATCAGGTCAACTCAGCACTAATTGAGAGACTTGTTAATAAGGTGGTGCTTGAATTTTTTTTAAATAGGTCAAAATTGTTAATTGATTTTATGTCATAAGGCAAGGAGTTCCAAAGTTTTGGACCCGAATAATTAATATTCATTTTAATTGTTTCTGTCCGAGGGAAATTAGGTATGAGTGTTGATCGATTCCTAATTTCATAAGTATGAGTACGAATATTTAATGATATTAAGTCATGGTATAAATCATTTTTAATTCTTCTGAACATTATTTTACCAAGATTATAGTCAAGTAATTGTTTTATTGTAAGTATATTATATTTATTGGGATTTACTTTTGACCTAAAGGTAAGATTAGGTATAGAATTATTAAGAGTTTTTAGGTCTATTAATCTTATATATCTATTCTGTAATACCTGTATTTTTTTAAAGTTATATTGTGTTGTTTGCCCCCATGTCAGTATACAGTAATTTATATGTGTTTGTATTAGTGTGCAGTATAAAAGTATCATTATTTTAGGGGACAAATTTATCATAATCTTACTAACTACCCCAATGTTTCTAGATATTAAATTAGTCAGGTTGTCAATATGCATATTCCATTTCAAATCATTTCGAATCAATACTCCCAAGTAAGAATGACTATTCACAAAATCAATTTTAGCTCCATTCAAGACCACCACGTCAATCTCTGATCAACTAAACTCTGTTCCATTCGATCTCACGGCGTGCGTCGGTTATCACCGCTCGTGGTGGATTTACGTATTACTATTTTTTCTGGCTTTCCTCATCACGAACCGGCATGTTTTAGTTTGCAGCTTGTACCATAAATAATCGCTCCCATAAATTTCATTTGATTGCTTGTTTCTTTTTCTTGATGTTGCAATTTCTATTAACAGCAGTGTATTTAATAACGAATTTCTTGTTTATCGAAGGAGAAAGGAAATATATATTTTTTTTCACTTAGTGATTTTAGAGATCAGAGGCGACTTTAAATTTGGGGGAGCCCTAGGCGCTAAAAGATTCAGCCCTCCACCCCTTCTTATTGCCTCGGAAATTTTCATCCCTCAGATTAAAAAAAAAAAAAAAAAAATAGGTCAAGGAAAAGTTTTTACCTTTTTCAAATGCCATTCCATTTTTCCAATATTAGAACGATTCAAGAATTCAAGCTAATGTAAATAATAATTCAAGCTAATGTAAATAATAACTTTGTCCGTGCGCATCGAACTTTTTTGTTTCCAGAGATATTTCAAAAATTATTTTTGCGGCTAATAGGAAATCAAAGGGTATTAAATTTGGCACTTTAAATATCCCATATACTTCATGAATTTACCCCTAATTGCTATCAAGTCGAAAATTCAAAAAATTGAAGTTCTGTTGTGAAGATGCTGTTCATCTAAAAGGAAGACTAAATGATTTTAATTGTTTCTTTCAAAACAAGTACGTCGATAAGAACTTTAAAATTTGGAGTATCAACAACAGCGAGAAAACGTACAGAATATGTTACTAATATGAGAAAGTTGTGAAAACCAAAACAAAACAGGCAATCCAATTATACGTTTTCGGGGGACCCCATGCTCTGGTGCCCTAGGAGCGGGCCTAGTTGGAAATCCGCCCCTGCTATAGAGATCTTTTATAGATGTAAAACTGTCGTGCATTAGTAAAAGGAATTTGAATGTAAGATGCGTTCACATGACATCGCCTTAATAATTCGAAACTTCCTTGGGGCTGTTTCATATGCTCTCTGAAAAAGATTTTGCAAACACAATATATTTACCGCCTTTTCGCAACAGGTGCGCTACAGTTTCCTATCTTTATTCTGTAATGCCGTTGCAGGTAGTTAAACGTAAAATCGAGATTAATTATCAATTGTTTGCTTTGGGGCCGTAACGTATCGAATTTGGAGTGTGTTTATCAAGTTTTTTTCAAGATATTGTCCGTTCTTCCGTTCTATCAAAGTTGTACTTTGAGCTTTTCCGACCGAAATATCTGTGTCGTAAAGCTCAGGATAGCACGTTTCAAAGATATGACGTCACTATTTTAAAAGGATGGTCTGGTATCATTGATTATAAGTAAAGTACTCGTATAAGTAAAAGACTATTTGCGTTTGTCTAGCCATGGAAATTCGATTCACGTTTGAATCTTAAATCACGGTGATAATTAGAAAAAAAAATGACTTTCCAGTAGTGAGCATTGAAAACAAAATAACATTAGAATTAGATGGAATTTATGGGCAACCTTTCTAAGATAATTTTTGATCTAAAATTAGTTCATTTGGATTCATTTTGCAACAGTGTGCTCGCTTTGCTCAATCACAGTTGGTAAATCGTTGGCAAGAGGCTGGCTGGTGGCATTACGTTCGGAAAGCGCGTTGCCGGAGATCTGTCAGTGGCGTCGCGTGCCCATTTAGGTTGGGTGTGTGCTGTTATGGGAAAAAACACTCAAAAATTTTATTATGTATCCCGAGTTGCAAAATTCACGTATTGATTTTGAACATACGAAAGCATCTTTTTTATTTCCCAGTAGTCTTAATTTCTCATGGTAAAGATCTTTACATACATTCAATTGTAAGAAAAATCTGAATTTCCTGTGCAAATACTAGAGTGATGAACGAATTTTCGGTATTTCTTTATGATTTTTAAATACAGGGAGAGGCTTGCCTTTAAATACATTTATATAATCTGCAAAAGGTCTGGCAGAAAATGGGACACTTAGTACATTGTCAACGCTGTTCCCCATCTTAAATGGATATCAAAATTCAAATTGTATATTTAAATCTGAGCTCATAAACACACCGATTCACACAGCGACGAAAAGACAGAAAAACAGTAACTCGTAGCAGAACGTTGAATTGTGTTTATGACTCCACACTATTCCAAACGCAACCAAGTACGACCAGTAGTGCTTCTTTTAAGGAAGCACACCCTGGAAAGTTTAGCATCTTCATTGAAACCACAAGGAAATAAAAACAGCTGGAGAGCTTTGTATTACAGCTGCTTTAACGAGCTGGGATGTCCGCAGGTAAAACAGCACTCCTACAGCTGCAAATATTACTCACAATGTTCTGTTTGCTGAACGAAGCAACGAACCTTCTCCTCTTCACGAAAATACTGCACAAGGGAATTAATTTTAGCCATACACGCAAAGCCTTAGGGCAAACTTCGGCGAGTTTTGTATTAGAAATACATAAAAAAGAAAAATAACGCAACTCGTATCACAACGTTGAATTGCATTTTTCCGTGGGACTGCAAGCAGTGTTCAGTTCCGCTGTTACGATTGAAACCACAGGGAAATAAGAACGTAACCTGCAGCGCCATCTAGGGACCGCTTGTGTCACAGTTGCTTGACACGTTGGATGTGTGCTCGCGAAACCACACACCCGAAGATATTAGCACGGATGCGATATGCTTACTGAACGAACGATCTCTTTTTAATGAAAACATTATATAGGGAAATTAACTTTAACCACTACTCGAAACTTTAGGATAAACTCTGGCGAGTTTTATTAGAAATAAACGCGAAAAAAATAATATCGATAATGTAGGTTAAATTGCAACTCTATGTGGGTGTGCGCCGCACACCTAGCACACCCCGAATATTCGCCCCTGAGATCTATATATACCTAGGAACAATTTTTAACCAGCTTTAGTGAAAGATTTTAAGTTTGAATTAACTAAAAAAAAAAAAAAAAAGCTATCGTATAAGAAACTTGAGGTTACGTTTCACGTCATGTCTTTTCCAACAAAGAAACTAGCATTATTTGGTAAGGTCTCGACCAATGGCACACCCAGGATTTTTTTTTATAGGGGTGGACCAAATATTGAAGATAGAAATAAAAATACACCGGGGAAAAAATCTTCCAAATTATTGGGAAGCGATAAAAATATCTCCGCCGTAGTAAAGTGCGTCTTCAATGAATCGTCAAATATATATTTAAAGATATATGCAAATAATTTTTATAATTTAAAGATATATGCAATTAATACCACATTGGAAAATGTCTTTCAATCACTGAACTGGGAAAACAAAGGAATAAAGATTAATGGAGATTAATTTGCTGATGCTCTGATGGGGTAGTTTGCTGATGACGTAGTCATTTTTGCAACTACCCCATCAGAGCTGCATATAATGACATGCCCGGTTTAATGAACCCAGGAACTTGCTGACAAGAGTAACGAAGTGTGATTAAAAATGAACTTTCAGAAGACAAAAGTGATGTACAATGGTTTTACAAAAAATGAAGATTTATCGATTGATGGGGAAAAACTGGAGATAACCAATACCTACATTTATCTTGGACAGCATATATCAAGTGAGAGTCACATTGTTGAAGAAATTAATCGGCGTATAAAACTTGCCTGGAGAGCTTTTAGAAGAAACAGCATAATTTCCAAGAGCAATATGCCATTATGTCTTAAAAGAAAAGTGTTTAATCAATGCATCCTTCCAGTGTTTACGTATGGTGCAGAGACATGGGCCTTAACTAAAAGAGACATACAAAGACTACAGACAACTCAAAGAGGCATGGATAAATGCATGCTTGGTGTAATCAGGAGAGATAAGAAGAGGAACTCGTGGATCAGAAAAATGACAAGAGTGGAAGACATCATGACCAGAGTAAAAACCCTGAAATGGCAATGGGCTGGACATATTGCCAAAAGGACAGACAATCGATGGACAGCTGAAATTTTAGACTGGATTCCAAGGGACAGGGAAAGACCCAGAAGAACACCACATGGAAGATGGGTGGATGAAATTTGAAAGTATGCGGGAGTAACATGGAGGAGACTGGCACAAGACAGACCGTTGTGGAAGAAACTTGGGGAGACCTTCGTCCATTAGTGGATTGATAATGGTTGACAATGATGATGATATGCAAATATATTTAAAAATAAGCAACCATTAACAAAGTACGAAAGACCAAGTGATACGTCATGGGGAGGGCGCGGCCCCCTGCCCCTGGGCCACTCCCACTGAGTGCGCCACTAGTCTGGACATCACGCGTGAATTACAGCTGATTCTGCAAAGCGAGAAGATTCTGTCCAATCTGACAACCAGAAATTCAGAAATCGGACAAAGTGTAAAAATCGTGTATGTCTTCTAGTGGGAAAATTTTGCTTAAAAAAGTGGAAAATGCCATAATGAGCTTTCTTTTGTTCCCAGGTATATCGAAAGCAAAATGATTTTTTTTAATCTAAGTGACAGATATGGAGCTATGCTGTCCACAGAAGGACAAAATGATACTACAACATGATCTGTCGCTCATTCATAGACTAATAAACATGGCCGGTTTAATTAACCTTTTTAAGGACTGGCGACAGCTCTATGCATTTTCTATAGAGGATGAAGAAAATTGAAAAATCTTTTTGCGCCTACTTCTTGCTAATCTTTGCCCCGAGCTAAAGGGTACCTATAATTTCGATCAAGAAACAGTATCAAAATTCTTTGTGTCATGAAAAACGCACGTACGCTAAATTTTTTTGTCTAAAGACGTGCTGTTAATGTGAAGCTGTACATCATTAAGTGCCCACTCGCGGAATATGTGCGTATTTTGCGCGCATACTTTAGATCTTGTATAAGTATGCACACGTGGATTTCTAAATGCTTGTTGGTTTGTAAATGTTTTCAGTTATATTAATGTGAGAAATTTAAAAGACAATGTAAATCTCGAAGGTAACTTTGCTTGCAAATGTTTTCTTTGACGTCATCATGAGTCTACAGTATCGAAAAGGATACATTTAAAACATCTGGAAAACGTTGTTTTATCAGCTCAGTATGTCCAAAACTTCTGGCAGTGTCTGTTACTGGTTATTTATCTTCCAAACTTTTGGCAGTACCCGCTACCATTCACTTGTCTTCGAAACTTCTATCAGTACCTGTTACCAATTCGTTAGTTGTCTTGGAAACTTCTGGCAGAAGCATTCCGTTTTAAAATCATCCAAAAGTATAATGAAGGAAGAGGTTGGGGTAACTTAATAGAAAAAACTACTTTCCAGGAGCACACTGTATATGCACTTAGATACCAGCTTATTTGGTGCACCTATCAACAAAGTACCGTGTTGTGCTGCCATTGGATTGCAGAACAGTCCGAATTGGTTGGGGCATGGACCGTACCAGATACTAGAAGCGTCGTGAAGGAATGTTGTACAATGCAGAAATGATTGAGTCGCGAAGTTACCACATATTGAACGGTGGCACAGTCTTGCAGCGAACACCCTGTTTCACCTCATCCCATATTGCTCGATTGGGTTTAAATCCGGGGACTGTGCATCTCCCATAAGTAAGGAAAACTCGTCGATATGTACCTGGAATCTTTCGGTTACGAAACGAGTGTTGTGAGCGGGTGCGTTTGTGACGTATCTGCGAGCAGGACGCACACGACATAAAGGCACATAGCAATCAGAATAAAGGTCTGCGTAGCTCAGTTGGTAGAGCGACTTGTTCCGGAATAAGCGGACTCGGGTTCGAATCCCGGCGTAGACCAAAAATGACGGAAAAATTTACTTCGTTTTACGTTAGCTGCTTGCGATTAAGCCGTAGCCACTATGTAGAGATGGGTGGCAAATCACGTCACTGTCATTTTCTCAACGTTGCTAAGAAATCACTATCACCGTTACGATCAGTGATAAAAAGTAACAGTTTCAAATTAATTGATAATATGATAAGAATGTCACCGTGTCCGAGCAATGCTTATGGTCCAAAATCACTGTTACGTCATAGTTTCGGTTACCATATCACCAGGTTGTGTCCTTTTCAGTTGATACATAATAGAGGTCACTAGTGAAGTGAGCTTCTTTCAGTCTCCTCTTTTACCTACGCTTAAGATTATTTTTGTTATGGCCTTCGCTCGTAGACAAAGAGTACTAAGCGAGGCAATTGTAACTGTGGTTTTGTCACTGTTACAAGCTTGACGGTGATTCACCGTTCGTTGCAGCTCCGTCATGGCTGTCGTAAACGGCGATTTTCTCACCGTTTAAAGTCACCGTTACTTCCGTTGAGACTGGCAGCGTTGTCACTGTGACAATAAAATCACTGTTTAAACCCATCTTTACTAGCCATATTGGAGTGAATTTGGTTGAAGTTCAGATACGCCGTGGCGTTCAAATGTTCTTCAGCGAGCTTGTGGTGGCCTGAATGCGTGCCGGGAAAACATTCCCCAGACCAACACAGCGGCCTGTACTGTTGACACCTTACAGGATGGCTCCATGGCTCCATGGTGCGCCAAATTTGGTTCCTGCCATTCGTACGATACAGAAAGAACCTTGATTCGTCCGTTCAGACGACTTTTTTGTAGTCCTCAACGTTCCAGTGTCATTCTCCCGCGCCTACTTGGGACACGCTTTTGTGTTCTGCGCTGACATCGGTATTCTACATGGTCATTGGCTGTTTAGCCCATTCTCGACATGGTGAGATATATGGTGCATTCAGAGATGACTCAGGGCACACCAGCGTTGACTTCTGCAGTGATTTGTCAGGTACACTGTAAAAAATAAGTCGTGTGAATTCACCGAAAATTTCTGAAAATAACGTGCGGCAAAGTTGCTGGTCGGTGTACGTCTTTTAACGAAATTCCCGTATTTAAGAGCGCTCGTCTTTTTTAACTTCCGTATTTACCCAGATTTTCCGTAGTCAGAAATTCCGTTTATTTCAGAAAAGTGTGCTTCAGGTTTTTTCATATTTATAATGAAATTTCGCAAAATCGTAGGCGCAGAAGTTTTCAGCCCTTGCATCAGATAATTCTTTGGGCAGTGGTGGGGATTGAACCGACGTCGTTTGTGTTGGTTCAACAGAAAACGCGCGCGTCTTAACCACTGAGCCAGATAGACTCGGAAAGCTGAATCACATTCATGGTAAAACTAATTGCGTGATGATATTTTTATTTTTTATTTTTTTGGTCATTTGTGCGAGTGATTTAGCCATTTTATTTTATGTTGGAGCTTATTAATTTTTGAATAGGTTTGTAATAGTTTCACTTTGTCTGTAGGAGGACTTATCACAAATTAAGTATTATTTTTATTTTTCGAAGCAACACAATGTTTTGGAACTTTTCAGGTCTTTTTTAAACTGACAACGACTTTCAATTATCTTTAAGAAAAGGTGAAGTGTACTGTTTTATAGTATTATTTCACAAAACTCCTAAATATAATATTTACTTTAGATAGTTATAATAGATTTTGTCTTAAAGGGGTGCAAAGACTGATAGATATACATCGTACAATCACCTGTATACAATAACTTAAGTACCGGGTTTCTTACAGTAACACGATATTATATAGCTGGTGCACAAAATGGGGGAGGAAAGAAATATCCTGTGCCACAATAACTGAGATTCATGCGATTTGCTATCCACAATATCCGATCTTGTTACAGAACTTCAAAATCAGATCCTTTGACAGACGTTTGAAATTTAAAAGTTAATCAAACCTCAAGTATTCAGTCGGTCCTATTACCTGTAATTTCTCCTCATACGGATACGGAAAAAGTGAGAACGGAGATTTTCCGTTAATATACGAAAGGAATTGCCGAAAGGTTTCTGAAAATTCAGAATTTTCCGTCGACACATTTTAAAAACGGCAATTTACGGTCAATAGTAAAATCATGCAATGTATTGATTATGATACGCTTTCTAACATACCAGAAATCATAGGAAAATGCCTTGGTTTTGAGGGGACTAAACTATGGTATAACGTTTGAGGTTCATATATATCAAAATTAAATCTCTTTGTGCCCGCGTTACCTATTTCTATATCAAGAGCTACTACACATAAGCCGTTTTATAATTAAAAATCCCATATAAATCGGGCAATTTTCAACAAAAAAACATTTTTGGCGGAACTGCTTCTAAAGTCGTTACGGAACAACGTATTGTATTTCGTCGCAATCGAAGCATTTTTAGTCAAATTATGAGGATTGTGGCTGTGAAATAAATCTCACTCCTGTGCCCTGACCTTTGACTCCATTTCGATAATATTCAACAGAACCGGTTCTGTATACCTACAGAACAATATGATAAAGTTTTGTCGTAATCGAAGCATTTTTACTTATGACGCATAAGGGCAATGGAATGGATCCCGCTCCTATGTCCTGACCTTTGACCCCATTTCGCCCATTTTCAATAGGTTCGTCCCCTGGTTGTCCCCTCCGCATACTAAAATTTCATCGAAATCGAACCATTTTTACGCGAGTTATCGTGCGGACAGGCAGACAGACAGACGGACAAAGTTGGAGCATATACGCTTCTGTTGGAAAACGTAAAAAAAGGAATTGCGCAAAGATTTCTGAAAATTCAGAATTTCCATGGTGTTCGAAAAATCCGTGAAATTCAGGTTTCTTATCGTCATTTCACGGAAAAGGTTGTATCAGAAATACCCTTCGTTAATTCACGGAAAGTTGCTCGCGAATCTCAGAATTCTTTTTTACGGGGTACGTAAACATTACAACTACAGCTTAAGTTAAAGCTGAAATCTAAACCAACTATTACAAACCTTTAAACCTAACCATTAAGACTTCACAAGTAATTTAAAACTTCATAAGGCTGCCAAGTCAATCTTTACCTATGTTAGCGAAACCACTAAGAAGTTATGATGAGTTAATTACAACTGGACATGAAACTGAGACGCCCTTGATCTCCAATTCTCCAACACCAATCAAATGAAAGGTCAAAGAATTAAACACATATGCGGAAATGATTTTGTTTAACTTCCAAACTCATTCTTATGCAGCAGACGACACGTGTAAACAAATTAGATGTGACGTCACAATGGAGTTCTAGAAAGAAAGATGAAGCTTAGCTTGTCTCTGTCAGTTTGGTTCATGCTGAAAGAGTAAGTGTGCTGTTCTGCGACTAGAACAGTCCAAGATTTTGCTTTACTCTCCTAAAAAGCAGAACAATTCGAAGTAATCACAAACTGTTGCTTGGCTGTAACTGTCACTGGACTGTTGCTTGGCTGTAACTGTCACTGGACTGTTGCTTGGCTGTAACTGTCATCAGAACTGGAACTTTTCTTCTGTAAGCATGTTTTTGTTTTGTTTTGTTTTTTAAGGAATGTACAAACAGAAAATATTTCGAGACCCTAGTTACAGGGGAAGCACTAAAGAAGCTAGTTAATCCTGTGCATCGGGATATGTCAGAATAATGAAGTTACTTGAAGGAACTTTACTTGCGTATGAGGAAAGAATGCCCACGGGAAAAATGCCCAGAGAAAAAAAACCCACGGGAAAAATGTCCACAGAAAGAACGTCCACGGAAAAACTGCCCACTTCGCGAAAATAGGACACAGAAAAAGTAAGGCCTTTCTTCATTTAATGAAAAAAATACCATTAATTCAATTAAGCATTAGAGAAACGTAATCGGAATACTTCCTCCGCTCAACCATATAACGTTATCTAGCATTATAAGGCCATCGTAGTTTGTTTTCAAAATGGCGGACGACGTCCATTGTTCAAATGAACGTGCGTGTGTGGTGTGTGCTTGGCTTTTTCAAGAAGACTAGAAGAGTAACTACGCTTAAGGCAAAGTATCTCCAGCATTCTTTTCACGCGGGATTAGGGAGTGGCGCATAAGAGGGAAAGCAACTTTAACAAAGTCCCTGGACTGTATGGGGCTCAAACACACGGTAAAATAAAATGAACTTACAAACGATTTATAGCATAGGCTAAGTACTGGTGTCAGGGCGCACCAGAGGTGTGGGTGTACAAGAACTAGCCACCGGAAAACTGGCCACGCAAATTTTAAGAGGCCGTATAAAAATTTCGTTTCTGACCGCTTAGTGGCCACGTTCCCAGATTTGGTTATCTGAGTCACGTAAAGTATTCGTAACTTCGTATTTCTTTAATTGCGATATTTAATATAATTCTTTGTAAAAAAATGTTTATAATCTACAACTCAGCAAAATAATTTCAGGGTTTACAAATTACAGTTCAACAAATTCCCCGCGAGCATGTGCAAACTGAGGAAACCTGTCGCAGGGGGAGGGGGAACAGCTTAATACCAAAAACATAAAGTATAAAGAATTTCTGGCCCGATCCGGAGATTTTCACCGTTTACAAACTACAACTCTACAAATTCTTTGTATTTTATATTTTAGAAGCCCCCTCCTATCCCCCCTGCCCCGACAGGTTTTCTGCGTTTGCACGTACCCTCAGAGAATTTGTTGAGGTGTAGCTCGAAAACATTGAAAATCTGCTCTCGATTGGGCTACAAATTCCTCATATTTAATATTTCTGGCATTAACCCCCTCCCCACCTCCACAGGTTTCCTGCCGCAGCAGATTCCCGCAAAGAATTTGTTGACTTGTAGTTTATAAACCCTGAAATTTTTTGTTGAGTTGTAGATTATAAACATTTTTTTATAAAATATTACGTTAAATATCGCAAATAAGAAAACACGAAATTACAGAAACTTTATGTGACTCAGATAACCAGCTAGTGCGGACGTGACCACGACCGGTCAAAAATGCAATTTTTATACGGCCCCTTAAACGTTTTGTGGCCAGTTGTCCGAACTCCGTTTATAACAGACATAAAAGCTTATCAGTCGACAGTTGACATATTTTTTCCGAGGGCATTTTTTCCTATTTTCGAAAAGTGGGCATTTTTTCGGTGGGCGTTTCTTCTGTGGTCTTTTTTTCCGTGGGCATTTTTTTCTGTAGACGTTTTTTCCGTGGCCATTTTTTCATACATTCTCTTACTTGTGTACACACAAGTGAGTTCCTTTAGCATGTTAAAGATCTACCCAGATTTAAAGTAAGGTTTTGCGTTTCTATATTTAATGACAGGATTATATGAACACTAGCTTTTTTTATTTTTAATGGCGCAGATGAATAATGTCAGCTATGGTTTTTGAAGATTTTAGGATTTAAATGCATCTTCCTGCTGTCAGGAGCTATGGTCCTAATTTTCAAAGAAAATCCCAATAGTAGAGACATCGGCGTTTTTAAATTTAGAAATACTCCCTAGCAAATGCCGTAATTTTGTTTTCGATCGGAAACTTCAAACCGACGTCACGAATGAAGTATTTACTTTTTGCGTATTCTCACAAAGAACCACATGAAAGCTCATTTAACTAGCACATTATGTTGAGGGAGTAAGTTCTATGGAAAGAAATGCAATCAGCGTGAGACCATGCAGCAGGATAAAATGATGACAGCAACATTCTCAATAAGTCTACAAAAAAGAAAGGAAAAAGTAAATTTGGTGAAAAAAAAAATATAAAATTTATAAAGAAGGCGAATTCTCGGATGTAATGGGCATGATTGTACCAAAACTAGCACGTTGAATGCATTTTAAGATTTTTTTAAGTAGCGAAGTTAGTAGTTTTCTAACTAAAAAAAAATGAAGAATAAGAAAGCTCGATTTCGAGCTTTCTTATACAAATATTATGAAAAATAATATTAAAATAAGGACTTTAAGATGTAGTGAGTGCGAGATTCATGGATGAAGAAGAATATTAAAATAGGGACTTCAAGATGTAGTGCGAGATGCATGGATGAAGAAGAATATTAAAATAGGGAATTTATGTAGTGCAAGATGCATGGACGAATAATAATATTAAAATAAGGACTAAGATGTAGTGCGAGATGCATGGATGAAGAAGAATATTAAAATAAGGACTTTAAAATGTAGTGCGAGATGCATGGATGAAAAATATTAAAATAAAGACTTTAAGATGTAGTGTGAGATGCGTATATGATGTTACTCCCATAGTGAGAAAATAATGCAGCTGGAAAAGCAAACTCCCATAGTCATCATCCATCCGCTGTTTGATGAAGGCCTCCCGTAGTATCTTCTACAACTTTCTCCTTCTTGAGTCATTCACTCTCATGTCACTCAGGCATGCTTTCGAATTTCATCCACCCGTCTCCCACTTGGTCTTCTGGGTCTTTTCCTGCTCATTGGTATACAATCTAGTATCTCAGTTTGTGAAAACACATTTTTGTCGGTGACGAAAATGGAACTCGCACCGCCTCGCTCCAGAGCCAGTTGTTCTAACCTACTAAACTACACCGACAGAATGCATCGCTGCAGATTTGTCATCTTGACACGTGCTTAGCCTCTGTAGTACGTCGTGTGATCAGTAATTCTTCCAGAATTACGTCCAGCCCTTTGTCACGTGACGGTATTTACTTTGATCATGACAGCATCTACTCTGTCATTTTCCTGTTCCGTGAGTTCCTTGCCCTTATCTTTCCTGATTGCACCAAGCACGCATCTCTCCATGCCTTTTGATAATGTGCAGCTTTCCCGACAGCAGCAAAGTAAATCCCACACAAAAAATTTCTATGTAACAGAAAAGGGCGATTTTTGTTACCCTTTTCAAAACGGTTGTTGAAATCTGATTTCGAATGCTGTCCATGAAGTGATGCAACAATAATTAATTTCATTGTGTAACGTACCAGGAGATGTGACGTACCTGCCAGAAGGACGCACACGACATAAAGGCAGATAGGAATCAGAATAAAACGTCCGCGTAGCTCAATTGGTAGAGTGACTTATTCCGGAATGAGGGGATCTGGATTCGCGTGGACAGAAATGACGGAGAAATTTACTTCGTTATAATTGTTGCTCAATAATATATTTACTAAACTACCTCCGAACATTATTTCATCCCGTTTTACATAAACGTAACAATATCTCACTGCAATCTGCGTAAATTGCGAGAGCCTGATGCTAAATGTGGTAAAAGCCATCACAAAAATTCATTTTTGATGCTATGAATACGTTGCGTCATAGCGAAATTTAGCTACGGGGGGGGGGGTATCTACTGTTGACCAAAGCTTTAAAATGATGCATGACACGATGGGGTGTTGTAACCTGTAGATATCCTAGACCAGCGGTTCCCAAACTTTTTGTGTCGCAGAGCACTTTTCAATTCGTCACGGAGCACTGCATTTTTGGCTGTTTTTACCTAACTGCATTTTTCAAGTTGTTACTCGATATTTCATCGTATAGACACGAATTATTTTTCGAATTCTAAATAGCCCATTCAAAGTCATTAAAAATTGAAACTTTAAATATAGTTTTCTCAAAACATCAATTTTGCTCATTCGTATCTTTGGCATAAATGCAACGATGTTTTCTTTTCACCTAGCACCTACATAGGTACTAAACCGAATGATAGTAGTATTGACGATGGAAGGTATTTTTAAACATTTGGGCATGTTTAGCATCAAGTTTTATTTCATTCGAAATGCTATTTTCTCCACTAATTTCAGAGAAATAAGGAACTTACTTAAATACATAAACGAAAGCTGACTGAGTTGATCCATGACATGCGCTTCGGTCCATAATTCTTGCTATCTATACACTGCATCGCAGCACGCTGCTGGAGCTAAATAATTTCAACCCAATAACAGTTCATGACAGCACAAATTCACAGTTTTGAGATCCTGTAACATTTGTTTTCTTTATTTTTCTTTCCAATCTCTTCGCGGAACACCAAGTGCTCCGCTGAGCACAGTTTGGGAACCTCTGTCCTAGGATAAAAGTTACGAATCCCCCTTACTTTTACACTTGCGATTCAGCGTTTCTTTCTATCTTGAGGTAAGATTTTTAGCTTGCGCATGCGCAGTTGGACTTTGCAACTACATCACATTTCATCGGTGTCAGGATCTTTTTACGTTTGTCTAAATATGATTAATATATAATCATAATAAAATTGATATTGTTTTTGGAAAACTAAACAGTCGAAATACTATATTCCGCCGCCATTGTTTAGTAAATACCGTTTAGTAAATATTTACTTTTACGACTCTCCTATCTTTTTCACCTAAGTACCGCCAATGTCAGGAATCAGTAAACCTTATTGTTTGTTGTTATGATTTAATTCCGCTTAGTATGTACCAGTCTGTAGCTCGGTGTAGCGAATAAATGCAATGTTATTGTACGTAAATAAATGTATACTCTCGAATCACTCGTTGTATTTCACACCCACAAAGGTCTTGCCATGCGAAAGAAGCATAGCTTAAATTACCTACAAAAAGTATCAGATAGCACTCTCGATTTTCTTTTTTTGTTGGTTGTCCGCAGCCTCCGTATGTCTTTTTAAGGCCCATATCTGTGATCAATAAGTAAGAACTGTAATATTGATCACAGATATGCTTTCATTAAACACTTTTCTTGTAAGACATCATTATATGTGGATGATATAGGTCGCTTTTACAGCTAATCGATATGAACAGAATTTTTCGATGTTCCTGGAACTGAGAAAGCAAATATAAATTTATCCCAACTAATGGGAAAATCCAGCCTTGGAAAAGGCATGAAAAATTGTGGTGAGGTCACCATCTATCGGACGCAAATAGAATTTTTGAAATCGGACATACAGAAAAGCAGATGTAAATTCACCCGATACCTTCCCAGCAGAAAAATGATGCGTCAGTAAAATCAGGTGTTATGCAAATTTTACAGATCACTGTGAACGCTAGCGGGTGTTAAAATATTTTTTTTTATTTTTTCGATCCTATAAATCAACGGAGATGTCGTGGAACTAGAAAAATTATATTTACGCCACTAGTGGAAGCTCAGAGATGCCTTTAAAACTTTGGTGTTTATGAGAACTTTCCGATGCAAGAATGAATTTTCGCTTTTACGGAATTTTTAGATGCGACGATAGAGTTCCAAATACATACATGTACGTCACCCGGCAGAAATATGTGTTTACGTGACCAATAGAGAAAACTCTACAAAACAAGCAAGAAATGCAAGGAAAGTTTTGCAAATGGTGCCTTCTAACGATGGGAGAAAAAAAAATCCAATCCGACTTTCAGATATTATGCCAAACAAAAATTTGTTTACGCCACAGTGCATCAGAGAAATTCGATTCGATAATGCGTGAATCATCGTCTGTGTTGTTGGCGTTCTTAGATAAGAAAAGATTTATTTTTCTGCACGTTCTTGAGAAAAAGTACATATGTTTAGTATCGCTTTCTCCCGTCGTCTGTCCGTGAGCACCATACCTCTCCACGTGTGAGTTCATTTTGAAAAATTCATTTTGCCAAGCCACATGAAAAAAAAAAAAAAAAAATATTTGTCTTTGATCGAATAACTTTTACTGGAAATTTGTTTTGTATTTTCTACGTTGTACTTTGTTTTCTCGATATGTCGCGTAAACATACACAAAACAGTACGACCCCCTTATCTGATGTTCGGACCGTTCCCGGCGCGGCGGTACGCACGTGTTAAAAACAAGGGCGTATGCAGCGTCATCTGTGACACGTGCAGTATCAATCGGTGGTTGCAGTTGGAAAGGGACAATATGTGACCCACTTGGAAAAGGGTATGATCATCAGATATATAGTAAGCGGTAGCAGTTGCGAACCTTTTTTCGGCTGTTCACGGACTGTCGTAGTTGACGTGTAACGAAAGTGGACGGAAAAAGACGCAACGCGTAACCTGCGGTGAGTGTTGGACGGCCACTGCTACTTAATGCTCTGGGAGAGATGCAGCTCAGACATAGACACAGTCGTATCGGAATAATATGACCACCTATCTAATAATGGGAATAACCACGCTTGACCCGGATGACAGCGGTAAGACGGCGTGGTATGGACGCAATGAGGCCCTGGAAGGTCACCGAGGCAGACGTGCACATTCGGACTGCAGCAGAGCACAGAGTTCCCGGAGATGACGTGGTAGTGGGTCGGCCCGTCGAACCTGTCGACCCAAATAGTCCCACAAGTGCTCTGTGGGATTCAGGTCGGGCGATTTTGCCGGCCAAGGGAGAAAGGAGACATCGCTATCGTGCTTCTGGAACTAGTCACGCACCCCCTTAGCGACATGACAGGGCGCATTGTCTTGTTGGTAGACACCATCACCACCAGGATAAACGTCCAACATAAAGGGATGCATGTGGTCAGCGAGGATGGACAGGTAGCCATTGGCGTTCAGGGACCCATCCAGTGGTACCAACGGCCCCAGGTCATACCAAGAAAACGTCTCCGAGACATGCGCACTGCCACCGCCGACCTGTACTTCACCTACAAGTACAGGTCGGCGGTGGCAGTCGATTCGTCCGAGAAGGCAACCTTTTCCCACTCTTCCACTGTCCAATGACGGCAGTCCCTGCGAACTGCAAGCATCGTTGCCGATGGACCTGGGTTAACATGGTCGCCTTGACGACTCCGGAGACCCATGCGTAACAGGGTTCGCTCCACTCTTATCGGGGACACTTACCTGGGTGCCCCAGGGTTCATTTGCGTTGTCAGTTGTTGCATTGTTGCTCGTCGATTGCCCTTTACCAGTCGACGGAGGTTACGTTCTCCTCCGAGGTCGGTGGCCTTTGGGGCTCTACAGTTATGACGTCGGGAGGTACTCGGTGTGCCAGCGGTCCATTCTTGGTACATCCTTACTGGAGCACCTCGCGAACAGCCCAGGAAGTCTGCTGTTTCTGAGATGCTTCCACCCTTGGCGTGGTTGCTGATGATCATTCTTTTTTGAACGTCTGTCAAATGCCTTATTGTGCTCACGTAACGCACGATGGCTCATCTGTCCTGGCCGGCCGCTTATATTTACGTGTGGTCGACCTCGTCACGTGCACTCTGTGACGCGCCTGGGTGGATACACTGTGATTCCGGGGGTGGTCATATTATTCTGACAGGACCCTGTGTTTTCCGTGACAATAGGTGTGCTACCTTGACACATGGTGAGCAACCGGGGTGTATATCCATAGCTACAGTTTAACGATTCCTCGAAAGTATGGTTGTACGGTTTAACCGCATGACCTCTGCCTTCCTCGGCGACGACTTTGCTGCAGAAAACATCGGGGATGGACCGTGAAAGATTGGCAAAGCTTCAAATGTGTGTCTACAAATGAAATCATAGCTTATCTGAAATGCAGGTTTCTGTTTCCTGCTGTTTCTCTGCTTCCGTGGAACTTAGTTTTTTAAATAAAAATTCTTTTTTCATCGGCCCACATTCAGTATGATGATTTTTTTGTTTCATAAAACTTTCGTTGTACGATTTCATTTTTAAATAAACGTTCGGCTATTATTACATATAATATTATCATACATTCCTTTGAGTCAAAAGACACTCATCACACACGGTCATTCGTTGTCATCTTGTCCTTTTGTCCAGAGTCGTGCTGAGTTGAAATTCAGACTTAGCGGAATTTGTTTAAAATCCGGAAAAGCTGAAAAAAATAGTGCATAGGTGTATAGAGAAGCAGTGGGAACTTGACTGTATGTATCTTCAACAGAGATGCACATGGTTCTTAAAGGAAGAACAGTTTCTGGTCAGTTTCAGGCTTTTAACTGGAGCCGGTCTAGTCGATAATTAAAGGTAAGGGGATGGTCTAGTGATCAGTTTTAATGACTGCCACGGAAAGGTGCAAGGATTGATCCCAGCAGGTAGGAATGTTCCAATCACCAAATATCCGCCGTGCGTCGGTTGGATACGTTAAGCCACTGGACCGGGTACTGGCTCTCAAACTGAAAGTAAGGGCGTCTGTTCCTTACGCCATCCTCTTTCTCTGTCCCCTACTACTAGTGTGTACTTTGACGTCATGTGACGTCAGTCGCTCCTTCGACGCACCCTAGTGGCTATAGCTACTGACTTCTCTCTGTCTACCAACTATCCTATCGTGAGCCTCTAAATTCCATCTAGCCAAATTTCAGGTCTACAGCTGGTGTGAAAGACTTGACATTCAGGCGAAAAAATTAAGAAACACGACGTGTCCTCTGCTCACAAGAATAATATACTGATTTTGGCTGTACTTTTCGGGTAAATAAAAGGCTGCAACTAGATTCCAATTATAGGTGGCAAATTCAACAGTATAAAACAAAAAAGTAAAAATCAATCTACATATGTTCTCACATCTTTTAGCCTGTAGTCGTTTTTGAGGCGCATTTGAACATGCAATGCAAGGATATGATGAACCGGACTTTGCTTCGAATCCCGTACTGGCTTGTAGTTTCTTATTTCTTGAGGAATTCTTAACACCATTGTGTAGCCTATAAAACTATTAATATATCAGTTCTTGTTACATGTTCTCCACTTGCTTCCTAAACCACTAGCTTCCACTGTTCAGAAGTATGGGATGTAAAGCAGAGGGACGTGCCATGGAGTGAAGTATATTTTTCAGCGTATAAGGCCTCTATCACATGAAGCGGGTGCTGGTTCCCGGGACTGCTTGTACACAAGCGTCCCGGGACCAAGTTCCGCCCTCATATTAGAACAATTTTTTGTCAATCAAGCACGTGTCAGTATCGAATGAACACTCGTCTTTTTTTTTTTTTTTTCGCGTTTGTCCTTTTGAGGAGAAAAATAAAAACCTTATCGAAGAAAAATGAAAACATTTATTATAGTTGTGTTAATAGTTAACAAGAAAAAAACCGTTTCATTCAAATATTATATTTAACAAATGGACGAATTAAATCTGATTATTTCATAAGTCAGTCTTCGCTTTGTGTGTGGAAAAGTTTTTCTTAAATGCAGGAGCAAAAGGCCTTCCACTATAGGCTCAGCCGGAAACCGGAATTTTTCACTTAACTGATAAAGAAACAAGTTAGTAAAATCATGCAATGCATTGATTATAATACGCTTTCCGGCTCAAGTTATGAGGATAATGGCTGTGGAATAAATGTCGCTTTTGTGCCCTGACCTTTGACCCCATTTAGATGACATTAAACAGAATTGGTTTAGTATAGATCAGATCCGATCATATGTAGAGGATTTTAGGAAGGAGTGTCTGACCCCAGGTCTTAAACAACCCTTAGAAATAGGAATCTAGGAGATTTGGGCTAGAGTGCCCGATAGGAAAGTGACACGGAAGCGAGGTAGAAAGGGGGAGGAAGACGCCCTTATTTATTATAGGGGGCCACTACCCGGGGTCCGACGGCTTAACGTGCCCATCCGACGCACGGCGGGTATTTAGTGGTTCGAACGTTCGTACCTGCCCAGGATCGACCCACCTGAGGTTATCTCCATATGGCAGTCACGTACGCTGACCACTAGGCCACCCGCGGCCCTGGTTCAGTATACCGCCGGAACAACATGCTAAAGTTTTGTCGCAGTAGAAGCATTTTTACGTAAGTTATGACGCATAAGGGCGATGGAATGGATCCCGCTCCTATGTCCTGACCTTTGACCCCATTTCGTCCATTTTCAATAGGGTTAGTTCCCAGGTTGTCCCCTATTGTTGCCGCGGAAGTACTTCATAGTTCGGACCACATTGTTTTGGCGGCTTAATTAATTACAAAGACCAGGAGTAATTTACTTTTAATTATATTTTACTTAATTTAAATATTTTTTTCTTTGCTCCCTGTCTGCCTCATAAACCCTTTTTCCTAGTTGGAGCAGAAAGCCCAGATGGTCAAAGCGGTTTACCGCGGTTTCCCCGGACACCCGTGGAGAATGACTAAGGAGTTTCTCCTCTTTTCACTCTTGTGAGAAGAAGCACGGCATTCACGAAATTTACGAAATGGCCCCAATACTACTAGCGTTGCTGGTAAGACAAAACATCCCGGTATTTCAGGAGTGCACATGCAAGAGTCCAAACCGCGGTCAGATGAACAGGCGAGTTACGTTTTACGACCATCTCCTCGAGCAGGAGGCATCAGCGAAAGTCGTAAAGTACATCGCGGTGTCACAGGAAAGTCGTAACTCTGTCAGAGGGAAGCCCAGGCAAATTCTTCGCTATTCATCCGAGCTCAGAAGTTATGTCCCATTGAATTTGCGGAAGCCTCACCTTCCCAACACGCCAGCTGCTACGAAAAGGTAGCTGAGTGGACCAGAGGACCAACCAATAGCCACTAAGCTCTAACACTGGTCAGCTCAGCTGACCAATCCAGACCCCAGGAGAAACGTTCCTAGAGGTTTGTAGGCACGCCCCTACCACGTGGGAAATTAAAGGGACGGAAATATATATACAGAAAAAAGAGATATTCGGAGGACATATGCGGAGATATATTCGGAGAGAATTTATTGAAGAGTATTCAGCGAGATATTCAGAGTCGAAGACTCGTAGATAGCTATAGCTATGTAGAGATGGAGAGATAGAATACTGATGCTGAGTAACCTTAAACGCGATAGACAGATCCGGGGCCGAGAATCGGTAGGAGAAAATAATCCAGCCAAGTCCGGAGTCAACATACCCGAAGATTATTCCTCTGCCAGCGTGGGACCTCAACGAGCGACAATCCAACAGACGGAAGGTAAGATGACCTTGTTTTCCCCAATTCCAGTTCCAATGTTACCGGTATATATACATATGCATGGTCGCTGTGCCTCCTCGAAGTAGATTGAGGGATTTATTTTAAAATTAAGCTCAGGAGGGTAACAGGCTTACGCAGCGGTGGACCAGTCAACATGGCTAATTTTATTATTTTAATTTAACGTAACTTTTATTTGGCGTCCACCTGAAGGTTGTAATTGCTTAATTCACATACTTTCCTAATAATAAACATTGTTATTTACTTAACCTGGTGTAGCTAACTTTTCTAGGCTGTGTATCTTTCTCTAATTCACAATTTGCGGCATATGGGTTTTTTACGAATACCTCGTAATGAGCCCATATGAAATACAACGCGACGTCCGTAAACTTTGAGATTGGGTTCCTTACATTTATGGGAACGCAACCTCACTGTTTATCGAATTAGACGATGATTGAGTATTCCGCGACCACCGGACTACCAGGGGCGTGGTAATACTACCACATACTAAAATTTCATCGAAATCGAACCGTTTTTACGCGAGTTTTCGTGCGAACAGACAGACAAACGGACAAAGCTGGAACATATACGCTTCTTCAACCTACAGTTGGAAAACGTAAAAAAAAGAAAAAAAAAAAAACATTAAAAAGACAGTGGCCCGTGTAGATCTTTAATTTTCGATAGCAACGCTTGACATAACAACAACACTCGACAAGTTGGTGTAATTGAAACCTTCCTGAAAATCTAGTCTTAAATACTTTTAATTGCTTTTGCTGGACGAGAATTTTTTATTTCAGCGCATAGAGACAGAGGAAAGATCTTCCAAGAAAGTGTTTCCGTGAACGTACTGAGTAATGGATGCGTGAGATGCAAGACTACAAAATACGTAATGGTTCATCCTTTATTCTTAGATATTTGATCTCTGACGATGGGAGAGAATGGTGTTCAAGTTAAGCGTTTCTGCGCAGATGCGGCTGGCTTCTTCGATCGGCATAGTTTGTGAGGCGAACGTATATACGTAATTCGCATCGCCACCGTCCCTCCCCAATTCTCTCCCGTACCTCCTCTTGTCCGCTCCACTTCCCGTCGAAGAGTGCACTGCCGACGCACTGGCGACCTGCACTAAAAGGACAAATCCTCAGCGGACTATCACTCATAGTTGTTTCCGAGGCAATCTCTCTCTCCCGTCACTGTTGACCTATAATAATAGGGTTTTGACGCGAGATGGCTTCATGCATTTATTTGCATGCTACGAAAACGTTGGAGATGATATTTCGCTGCTGCTGATAGGTTGATCATGCTTTCCACGCACTAGAAAGCATCGAAGCTTTCGTTATAATTTGCCTGTATTTAGGAATGCTTTTTATTTCCTTCCTAAAGAGGAGATTATTGACCCATAAACTGCCGTTTTCTGCTTAAAGACGGTCGTTTGTACTTTTGAATTGAAAAAAAGAATGCGTTTTAAATGGGCATCTTAAAAGATTATGAGTTCATAATAAATAAGGCTGGAAACAGTTTCGAGGCAGGTAAATACCCTAAAGTCATTATCATTCCATGCAAAAACAAAATGAATATTGTTTAGCAAAAGAGAGAAACAAATAGTAATTCTTTTATTCTCATCTGACCCTGTTCTTTGCCTGGAAATTTAACGACCCCGATGCGCATCAAAGTTTCGGTGTTGCAGTTAATCTGGAGTTGAGGGTTGCGTGCCATGGGTCACACTCGGAACTCGAATCTAAGCTTTGGCACGAGAAGCCAACGTCAAAATCAGCTAGTCATTGTGAGACTGTACCTTCTACAAACCCTTTCAGTAGAAGCTGAGTGTGTATTTTCTGTCTTTTGTAGTTGCCCACCCGTAATGTTGGCTAGCCGTGTCTGTTAAACAAATGACAGAAATAACACTGGAATATGCTGCCGCGGTGGCGTAGTGCTCTAAGCGATGGGCTTTGATCATTCGTCCGATAGGGGTCCGGGTTCGAATCCCGTGGGGTATGGATGTTGTGTTTGTCTTACGGCACTAGCTCTCTCCCTTCCCTGGAACTAGGAACGGGCGACTGCTTATAGCCCATTGAGTTGCTCACGGTGGTCGTTAAACCTCCAATAAAAAAAAACAAAAAAAACTGGAATCTCAAAAACGGACTAGGACGCAGTGGTCTAAGCGCTGGCGTCCGACCATACGTCCGAGATGGGTCTGGGTTCGAATCCTGTGAGACATGGATGTTGTGTTTGTCTTAGGGATCTGGCTCTCTCCCCTCTCTTGAACAAGTAGCCCTAAATGGGGACGGGAGACTGCTTTACAGCCTGTCCAGTTGCCAACGGTAGTCGTTAAACCCCCGAATAAAAAAGAACAAAAAAACAAAAAAAACGGGCTGATCCTTGGTGAGGAAAATTAGCTTCTGAGCGCATGGTCGCCCATGTCGTTCTAAGTCATCGACTTCAGGAAGGGAAAGAACCCGAACCAAAAAGAATGTGTTTTGGGGTTTATTGTCCCATTAGCAACATTTAGGTCGATAAGCAGTCGCCCATCCCGAATTTGTGTTCATGGATATTGGTAAGGAAAGAGACAAATACGCCACCCAAGCTTTACCCCGAGACTCGAACCCGGGCCTAACTCGGACGACTGACCAGAAATCAGCGCTTCTTACACTCAATGACTTTTCTTTGGGGGCGGCCAAAGAAAAATCACCGGATACACGTCCAACAATAGTCTTCAACGGAGACTGATGAACTATTGGCGAGTGCTAGTTTTTTTGTGAATACAATGATATCGACTACAACGAGAGAGTGAAAAAGAAATGAAGAGAAAGAACGTCACGCACGCGCGCATATCTCTCTGTCATGCCGCAAAACCAGATTCTCAGAAACTCTAAATCTGCCAGGTTGCTGCTGGTCATCGTGAAAGGACACTCTTGATCGATTTCGTAAGTCAGAGATGAACGACTTGAATCTTGTAATTGGGCCAAATTTAGCGTTATTTGGAGATGAACAGACCGCATAAAGGGGCCATGTTACCTTGTACGAGCCGCACCAAGGATTTACACAGGCTTTCATATGATTTTATCTTGTAAAAATTCTGGTATTTCATTTTTGTGCAAAACGTTCGTATTTCCTCAGCCACGTAAGTCTGTGTCATGTGCAGGGTTGTGCAATACGTGTAAAAAAGGTTTTCTACGTGACACGTAAATTACGCGTAAAATACGTAGAAAACGTAAAATACGTAACAAAATTAAACAAGAATGATGACACCGAATTTTCGGGTGTAATAAGCACGTCTTTTGAATCCGTTCTGACGCAAATTAAATTTATCAAAGCTATTCAAAGTCAATGGAACCGGTATGGAAAACAATAGTATCTGACGGAAGAAAGAAGTTTTTCAATCGGGTCTTTAATCCCTCAGATATTGCTGTAAACGGAATCGTGAGCTTACGAACTCTTAGAAACAGAGTTATCGACAAAAATAAGATGTGACTTTACGTCCCTTGGTGGGAAAACCATGCATTATTTTAGGAAGAAAGTATTCACAAAAGGTTTATCCATATGGGCGGTATCGGTCCAAGAAAAAGAATTTTAGTCGAGTCTTCAGGAGCCCAGATTTTGCTACAAATACACCAGAAGTACAAATTAACACTTATAATCCCTGGTGGCCAAACCATTCTTTACCAAACATTAGAAATTACGTGAAAAATATTTTCAGTCAGGTCTTGTATGCGATACAGGAAGAATTTTTCAAATCGGAGTTTTAGGAGCAGAAAACGCAATTTACCATTGTGCGCCCTAGCCGAAAGTCTATGATTTACTTGAAAATTTTGAATTTATAGGAAAAACATTTCGCATTGCAAACACTATCCAGCAAAGAAGGAATTTTTCAAATCGGACTTTTAGAAGTAGAGATATTAACAAAAATAAGATATACATCTACGCCCCTGGCGTAGAAACCATGCATTATTTCAAGAAGAAAATGTTCCTAAAACGTTTGTCGACATAAGTAGTATCGGTCCACAAAAGACTTTTTTCAATCGAGATTTTAGAAGCTCATATTTTGCTGCAAATACATCAGAATCGGAAATTAAGACTTACGCCACCTGGTGGCCACACAATTTTTTACAAAAATTTGAAATTACGTGCAAACGATTTCTCATCAGGAGCTGTATCCGGTGCAGAAAGAATTTTTCAGATCGGAGATTCAGAAGCAGAGATATAGGGGGAAACGCAATTTACCTTTACGCCCCCTAGCGGAAAGCCTATGAATAACTTGAAAATTTTGAATTTATAGGAAAAACATGTCACACTATAAACACTATCAACAAAGAAAGAATTTTTCAAATCGGACTCTTAGAAGTCGAGATATTGACAAAAATAAGATATACATCTACGCCCTCTGGCGTAGAAACCGTGCACTATTTTATGAAGAAAATGTTTCTAAAAGGTTTGTCGACATGAGTAGTATCGGTCTACAAACGATGTTATTTTCAATCGAGAATTTAGAAGCTCATATTTTGCTGCAAATACATCAGAATCGGAAATTAAGGTTTACGCCCCCTGGTGGCCAAACCATTTTGTACAAAAATTAGAAATTATGTGCAAACGATTTCCCATCAGGAGCTGTATCCGGTGCAGAAAGAATTTTTCAGATCGGAGATTTAGAGGCAGAGATATAAGGAAAACCGCAATTTACCTTTACGCCCCCTAGCGGAAAGTCTATGAATTACTTGACAATTTTTGAAACTATATGAAAAACATGTCACACGGAAAACACTATCCAACAAAGAAGGAATTTTTCAAATCGGACTCCTAGAAGTCGAGATATTGACAAAAATAAGATATACATCTATGCCTCTGGCGGAGAAATTGTGCAATATTTTAGGAAGAAAATATTCCGAAAAGGTTTATCGATGTGAGTGGCATCAGTCAACGAAAGAATTTTTTCAATCGATATTTTAGAAGCTCAGATTTTATGGCAAATACATCAGAAGCAAAAATTAACACTTACGCTCCCTGGTGGCCAAAGTATTATTTACCAAAAATTCGAAATTATATGCAAAAGATTGTACATCAGGAGATGTATCCGCTGCAAAAAAAAAAAAAATTTGAAAACGGAGTTTTAGAAAGAAGAAGAGTTATCGGAAAAAATGCAATTTACTTTTACACCCCCTAGCGGAAAATCTATGCGTAATTTGAAAAAGAAACTATATCCAAAATACTCTTCGACATAAATGGAATCGAAAGATAAAAGAATTCTTTCAATCGGATGTATAGAAGTAAATATGTGGAATAAAACGTATTTTTGAATTCGACATCATCTGCATTTACGCCCTCTAGCGGCGAAATTGTACATCGTAAAAAAAAACGAAATAAAGGATGATCATTCGCATATTTCAAGCTTTCGAGTGCAAAAAAGAATTTTTCAAAACGGACTAATAGTTGCAGAGATACCGTGGGTACTGACGGACGGACAAACCGATAACATAAGCACGATCTTTTTTTACAAAAGACGTGCTAAAAAACATGGCTTTGTGCTGCAGTGATGGAAAGTTTGCGCCGATTGCATCGAACTGCGTCAATTTCGTTATCTTGCGCCAAACTGCTACAAATTGCGAAAAATTTTTATATTTCCACTTAACTGCGCCGAAACGGCAATCCACAGCAAAAATTGCCGAGCGAAAAAATGTTTTCCCGGCAAAAAATGCCGTTTTAAACGTCGAATCGAATGACGCTTTTTTAAGTTCTACGCGTAATTTGGTGAATACGACGCTAAATCAACACGTACGTGTACCGTACCGCCAATCCCAAAATTTCGGAATGTTTTTCACCTACCTTCTAATTCGTTGTTTTTTCGGCAAAAGTGACGAAAAAACAACGATTTTTGCGATGTAGGAAATTAAATTGTTTTTGCTTATGGAGGAGGAGTTTTGTTGTAATCACGTGGTATGTAGGAGAAACGATGTTGTACGTTATGAAATCCTGATGAAGATTGTTAACTGATAGTTTGGTGGTCTTTCGGAGTGCTGTGCAATTGAGATTGTTTATATGTCGTTTCCCTGCTCTTTGGGATAGCGCAGTTACTTCATTCCGGGCGAGGTGCGCGATTACGTAAATACAGCGTAAGGTCAGTCATTAGCTATTTCGTCGACGCGGAGGACGACTGAAAATGGCTCTCCCGTGACAAGATACAATGGTTCTGTTTCTAAAGGATTCATAGGTATTCAGGGATGCCAACGTTTTCGGATTTTCACTCATCTTACGGTTTTACGGAAGTCACCCGAAAAAACTACGGAAAAGCCCTCGTAAAGATCCCTTCACGCAATTTCTATTTTTTTTTTTACCGTCTTTTAGTCGAAAAAACGCATTTTACAGATAGTCCCTTATCGACGCCTATGACGCCTCTATAGCTCGAATGTCGGCGCTCGCGAGGAATTTCTTTTTCGCCGAATATGTCGGGTATCACCCTCCATGCCAATGATGCCTCTATATCTCGCATGTTGGCGCTCGCGAGACATTAATTTTTCGCCAAATATAGCTTGCGTGTCGGGTGTCACCCTCCATGCCAGTGATGCCTCTATAGCTCGCAAGTTGGCGCTCGCGAGACATTTCTTTTTCGCCGAATAGCTTAATGCGTGTCAGGTGTCATAATCTGTGCTCATTACGCCTCTATAGTTCGTGGGTTGGGGCTTGCGAGACATTTCTTTTTCGCCGAATATCGCACGTGTCTGGTGGCATCCTCCATGCCGATGCACCTCTATAGCTCGCATGTCGACGCTCGTGAGACATTTCTTTTTTTGCCGAATAGGTAAGGTGTCAGTCACCATACTGATGATGCCTCTATAGCTCATATGTTGGGGCTGGCGAGCTAAAGTTGATCTTTCACTGCTAAATTGTGGCCTTTACTGCAGAAAAAAAAAATGCGAGTTCTGTGTGAGTATGGGTGAAAAGTTATTTGAGTGGAAAGGGTTAATTTAGATTAAAACGAAAAGAAATGTAGCAGTGAAACAGCTATGACAACAAAAAAAACGAAGTCAGATAAAACTTATCGTCAAGTGTATCGCGGTATGTATAGTAAAGAATGGCCTTTTTATGAAGCATCTAAAGTTTTGCTGAATCACGTTTTATAAGCCATGTGGCTGCGATTTTAGCCTGTCGCAAGGCGGCCGCGATGATTGTAGCATCATGCGGAGAGCAAGAAGCACAAAGATCATGTCAAAAGATTAAATGGAGATGTGAGTAAAATTAATGTAACCAAAAAACTTCTGACAGCTTATAAAGAATCCTGGAAAAAATATCAAGAGCAGATTAGTGCTGGAAAAATGCAGCAAAACAAGCAAAAAAGAGAAGAAATTGAATGTTCACAAGGTGATTTGAAATGGGAAGAAGCTGAACATTTGCAGCAGTTGGATTCCCTCATAAAATGTTAAACGATGCTGA
Organism: Macrothele yani; assembly: GCA_039090855.1. Taxonomy (NCBI): domain Eukaryota; kingdom Metazoa; phylum Arthropoda; class Arachnida; order Araneae; family Macrothelidae; genus Macrothele; species Macrothele yani. The sequence goes on from CM076990.1 coordinate 50,000,494, forward strand.
GATGAAGATTGAATGTGGCATAAAAAAAGACATGAGTGCAATAGAAAGTGAACAGATACAATTAAAAGAAGCATCTTAACTATCTTAAAAAATTAGAAAAGAATAGAAGTGAGCAATTAAATATTGAGAAAAGCAGCGAAGTATTAAACATTTTTGTAAAATGAATGATTAATAATAGAATCCTGTTATGGTTACAAATTTTTTGATGTATTTGAAAACTAAAATGTTTGCATATGTGTGTGTGTGTGTGTGTGTGTATTTCAATGCAAGATGTTTTAAATTTGAGTAGGGTGCATCTATTTCCAAAACATTTTTTGCTTAAGAGTTTGTTCTATCTACTAATATTTTACCTGCTCTAAAAAATGTTTTCTTACACCAAAAATGTGTTTTATCTGTTCCAAAAATGCATTTTGTTGCTTCAAAAAATGTGTTTCACCTGCTCCAAAAATGTATTTTGCTGCTCCAAAAATGGTTTTGCAATTCTCCATCTCTGTGTGCTGTTAATTAACTGGCTATGTAATCTTTGTGCTGTTAATCAACTTGCTATCGAAAAAAATGTGGAAAGTTTGGAGCGCTAATGAAGAAGGGTGCTAAATCACCACGGACATTCTGGTACTTCGCCAGTCGGCACCATAAGGAGTTGTCAGCAGTTGCTTTGAAGTTAATCAACATCCCAGCATCTTCAGCCCAACTTGAAAGACTTTTTCTAATAGGTCTTTTGTCCACAATACTACAAGAAATCGACTCAGCTTCGAACGTTTGAAAAAATTGGTTCAAATATATTATACTCTTAAGTTACAAGATCATAACAGTGAGAATTATTAGTGTGATTAAGGGTGTGTGAGAACTGAGAGTGACAATTATGAACATTTAAAGAGTTACATTTAAAACAAGTAGTTTAATGTTTTGTCAAATTTACAGTTTTTTCCTTCAAGGGTATAAGTATAGCACAATCAATATGAAAAACGTTTAGAGTTTTAAAAGGGTAAAATTATGATTTTGAAGTGTACACCTGGATAACATGTCAAACACAAATGTTATTAAATGAAAATGTACAATATTTTGTATTATAGACATGCCATTGACATTCATGTCAAAATATTATCTTTGGTGAACAAACTGAACATAAAATTGTTTATTTTATAGAATTACATAAATATTAAAATACACTCGACGAATTTGAAGCTGTTAATAAAATCTTGAATTCTATTCAATATGCATTGTGATTTTTATCGATGCTAGTGTAAGAGGTAGATTAGTTTCTCCATTTTTAATATACAAGAAAGAACAGATACATTATAATTTCTAAAACGAAATCTGTTAATAGGTGGCTGAGCTGTATGAACATTAAGAGAATAATGATTTCGTAGTGAAATATACAAGAAATTTTATGTTTAAAATGTAATATAATTAAAGTGGTTTTTATATTATATTATTTATACACACACATGAAAGAAAATTAGTTTTTTACGTCTGCGTAAAAAACTGGTTTTCTACGCCAGGTAAATTACCTGTATATTACGCGTAATTAACGTAAAATACGTAACGAGTAAATTACCTTGCCAGCCCTGGTCATGTGCAAGGTCACCTTATTAGTCATTATTAAGTACTTCTTTACGACTAGTGCATAATTGCCTGATCAAATTAAATACCTGTGTTACACAAAGTTTTTCGATTTATAAACGCCGGTATTGTTTAACCGTGCAGAAATCCTTTTCACTGTGATACCCTTCTCCCTCGCTCTTTATTCCTAATATTCAATGTCTACCATAATTGCAGGTACCAGCTACTTGCTGTTCAGAAACATTTAAATCCTGTAGGACTGAAATTAATACGATAGAAATGTCTCCGTAAAGAGTACTAACGTGAAATGGACACTATGAACAATCACCTCAGAGATTTTAAAGTTTTTATTTTATTCCACGAATTATATAATTATATCTTTACCGTATCTTTCATGTAGCGACATCTGTCTCCCATCGCAAGAAATGAAAAAAAATCTGCGAATTGTCTTTGTAATATCAGTTGTACTTTGTGATAGTATATCAGCAACTCCACTCTGTATTATCGTTTGTTTGACCGTACTTTTCTATGTACTCGTAGAAAAAGGGATAAAAATAAAATTCTCCCTTTTCTAATCGGGGCTGAAGAAGAAGCCATTTCGGAAAAGTACTTATCGTCGACCAGTGGCGGATCCAGCGGGGAGCGATTGGGGCGATCTCCCCCCCCTTCCCATCAAACCCTAATGAAGTTTTTACGTTTAAAGTAGCAAAGATCGTAAATGATTAACTTCGCATATTTTGTTTTCAGTTTTTCTTAAAAAAGTTAACAATTAAACTTAGTACGGAAGATTTAAATACTTATTAGTACATTGATTTAGGTTCAGTAAAAAAAGAAAGAGAAGGGAATAGAATAAAGAGAGAGAGATAGAAAGAGCGCGCAAAAGATAAAGGGAAAATAGGGGCAGCGGGGGTAAAAAACATAGGGATATTCTTTGTTCGTTTTTTGCTATTGTCATATTGTCTAGCATCTGTAACGTCTCGAAATAGGGTAAGGTACTGAAATCAGAGTAGGTGGGAGAAACTGTGAATAACAATCTGATCTACGTATGTATCTTAATTGGATCAAAAATGTCCCTACCGCTTCCTCCCAGATGGTCTTTTTAGGACTTCTTTCTTTTTCTTATTTTTCTTGCTCCCTCACGCCTCACAGGAGCTTCCCGTTGTTTCACCCACCCCCAAGTCAATCCCCACTTGTGTGGGGTGGGCTGGGAGGGAGGCAGCGGGGCTAATATGGGGTAATTTTCGGCATCTCCTGCTACTAACATTATATACTATATCATCATCATCATCATTGTCAACCATTATCAATCCACTGCTGGACGAAGGTCTCCCCAAGTTTCCTCCACAACGGTCTGTCTTGTGCCAGTCTCCTCCATGTCACCCCTGCATACTTTCGAATTTCATCCACCCATCTCCCATGTGGTCTTCTTCTGGGTCTTTTCCTGTCCCTTGGAATCCAATCTAAAATTTCGGCTGTCCATCGATGATCTCTCCTTCTGGCAGTATGTCCAGCCCATTGCCATTTCAGGGATTTAACTCGGATCATGATGTCTTCCACTCTTGTCATTTTTCGGATCCACGAGTTCCTCTTCTTATCTCTCCTGGTTACACCAAGTATGCACCTCTCCATGCTTTTTTGAGTTGTCTGCAGCCTTTGTATGTCTCTTTTAGTTAAGGTCCACGTCTCTGCACCATACGTAAGCACTGGAAGGATGCAGTGATCAAACACTTTTCTTTTAAGACATACTGGCATATTGCTCTTGAAAATTATGCTGTTTCTTCCAAAAGCTCTCCAGGCAAGTTTTGTACGCCGATTAATTTCTTCATCAATGTGACCCTCACTTGATATCTGCTGTCCAAGATAAACGTACGTGTCTGTTATCTCCAGCTTTTCTCCATCAATCGATAAATCTTCATTTCTTGTAAAAGCATTGAACATCACTTTTGTCTTCTAAAAGTTCATTTTTAATCCCACTTCTTTACTCTTGTCAGCAAGTTCCTGGATCATACCCTGCAGCTCTGATGGGGTAGTTGCAAAAATGACTACGTCATCAGCAAAACGAAGGTGGGTTAGATAATCTCCATTAATCTTTATCCCCTTGTTTTCCCAGCTCAGCGACTGAAAAACACCCTCAAATTTGTGGCATTAAAGAGCTTCGGAGATATGGTGTCACCTTGTCTTACTCCCTTTCCAATTTTTACGTGTGTTGTATTTTCAAACAGCCTAATCTTTGCACTTGCATTTTCATAGATGTTATTAATAATATTAATGTATGCATCTTCAATACCGCAGGTTTTCAGAGCCATTGTAACTGCTGATGGTTTCACCGAATCAAAGGCTTTTTCATAATCGATAAAAGCCATGCACAATGGAAGTTCCTATTCCCTCGCTCTTTCAATTAGTTCTCTCAGCACGTGGATATGATCTATTGTGCTGTAGCCACTCCTGAATCCAGCTTGTTCTCTCGGTTGAGCCATGTCCAGTGTTACCTTCAAGCGGTGTGAAAGAACTTTAGTGAAGATTTTATAAACTACTGATAGGAGGCTGATAGGTCTGTTTCGATTTCTCCACTTGCTTCTTGTATGATGTCTACAGTAATTCCATCTTCTCCTGGAGCTTTTCCCCGCTTCATGTTCTTGATTGCATGTGCTACTTCTGCTGGAAGGACTGGAGGAACTCTGGTACTGGTATCTTTCATGATGTCTGGAGTGCATGTATCATCCCTTTCATATAATTTGGAGTAGAAATCTTTCACTCTTGTCAAAATTCCGCCTCTATTTCTTGTTACAGAACCATCTTCTTTTCTCAGTGCCATAATCTGTTTTCTTCCCTTACTGAGATGTCCCTTTGCTATCTTTAGGCTTTGGTTGTTTTCAATTGCTTTCCTCACTAGTTCACAGTTGAATTTTCTTACGTCTTCAGTGATACTTTTTCTTACTGTCTTGCATAGCTCTATATATTCCACTTTGGAAGTCACATCTTCTTTAGTTGTCCTCATCTCTCTTCTTTTTTGCATCAACATTTTCGTTTTTCCTGATAATTTATTTACATGCAACTTGTTTTTAGACCCAGCTAATTTTGTTGCTGTTTCCATAAGAGCTTTGGTTACTTTTCTGTTAACTTCAGAGATGTCCACTTCTTCCGATGTTAGGCCTTCTAAAGCAGAGAACCTGTTCTTCAGTTCCAACTTGAAGGTAATATGGTGTTTTTTAAGGTTGGTTATGTCAATAGATTTTGTTTGTCTTATGAGCTTGCCACGTTCAAGTTTAGTGTTGAGGTGCATCTTACATCTCACCAATCTATGGTCACTACCTGTGTTGAACTTGTTTAGCACACTGCAGTCTTCTATGACGAATTTTTTGTTACACATAATAAAATCAATTTCACTTGTCGTCCCATTTGGATGTCTCCATGTCCATTTCCTGTGTGGCTTTTTCTTGAAGAAGGAGTTCAAGATGAAAAACCCTTCTGCCTCTGCAAACTCAACGAGAGTATTTCCACGCTGGTTTCTGTTGCCGTGACCGAATTTACCTACTGAAGTTTCATTCCGTTGCCGTTGCCCTATTTTTGCATTGAAATCTTCCATAATTATTTTCAAGTGCTGCTTACCTTTATTATTTAGATGACAAATTTCCTCATAAAATTCTTCAATTTCTTCTTCAGGATGACTTGTGGTGGGTGCATAAGTTTGAATAATCTGAGCCTGGTATCTTTTCGAGAGTTGGATAACAAGTCGTGCAGCTCTGTCCGAGGAACTTTCAACTTCTACAACTTTATCCTTCAGTTTCTTGTTTATTATAAATCCAACACCACTAGTTCTGCCAGTATCTGTCCCACGATAGTAGAAGAGATGTCCACTTTTCAGTTCGATGAGATCTTCTCCTTTTCTCCTTACCTCACTTAGCCCCAAGCTGTCCCACTTGATCCTTTGTAGTTCCTCTTCCAATTCAAGAAGCCTTGAATCAGAAGATAGGGAGCGTCCATTGTACGTAGCCAAGGTCAGCATCAGATGGCAGCCTAGTCCGGTCCTCCGGGGATTCTTAGCACCCTCTGCCTTCATGTCGCACTGGCCGCTGCCTTGGCCAGGTACATTCCAGCTGCCGGAGACTGAGGGCCAAGATTTAAGTTGTGGAATCATTTTGGAGGGGTTTGGCCATAACTCACCACGCTGGCCAAGCGGGTTGGTGAGTGTGGGATAGAATTTCCTCTAATCCCGATGGTATAGTTATACCGCTATTGGCGGTCGTCAGAGCCCCTTTAGTGGGAACAGGATGCACCACGAGAAGGCGGGGTTGACATTTGTCAAGGAGAGGCTGTGATGTTACGCATCACCTGACCTTACATCCCATATACTATCATCATCATTGTCAACCATTATCAATCCACTGCTGGACGAAGGTCTCCCCAAGTTTCCTCCACAACGGTCTGTCTTGTGCCAGTCTCCTCCATGTCACTCCCGCATATTTACGAATTTCATCCACCCATCTCCCATGTGGTCTTTTTCTGGGTCTTTTCCTGTCCCTTGGAATCCAATCTAAAATTTCGGCTGTCCATCGATGGTCTGTCCTTCTGGCAGTATGTCCAGCCCATTGCCATTTCAGGGATTTAACCCTGATCATGATGTCTTCCACTCTCGTCATTTTTCGGATCCACGAGTTTCTCTTCTTATCTCTCCTGGTTATACCAAGCATGCACCTCTCCATGCTTCTTTGAGTTGTCTGCAGCCTTTGTATGTCTCTTTTAGTTAAGGTCCACGTCTCTGCACCATACGTAAGCACTGGAAGGATGCATTGATCAAACACTTTTCTTTTAAGACATAATGGCATGTTGCTCTTGAAAATTATGCTGTTTCTTCCAAAAGCTCTCCAGGCAAGTTTTGTACGCCGATTAATTTCTTCATCAATGTGACCCTCACTTGATATCTGCTGTCCAAGATAAACATACGTATCTGTTATCTCCAGTTTTCTCCATCAATCGATAAATCTTCATTTCTTGTAAAAGCATTGAACATCACTTTTGTCTTCTGAAAGTTCATTTTTAATCCCACTTCTTTACTCTTGTCAGCAAGTTCCTGGATCATACTCTGCAGCTCTGATGGGGTAGTTGCAAAAATGACTACGTCATCAGCAAAACGAAGGTGGGTTAGATAATCTCCATTAATCTTTATCCCTTTGTTTTCCCAGTTCAGTGATTGAAAGACATTTTCCAATGTGGCATTAAAGAGCTTCTGGAGATATGGTGTCACCTTGTCTCACTCCCTTTCCAATTTTTATGTGTGTTGAATTTTCAAGCAGCCGAATCTTTGCACTTGCATTTTCATAGATGTTATTAATAATATTAATGTATGCATCTTCAATACCGCAGGATTTCAGAGCCGTGGTAACTGCTGATGGTTTCACTGAATCAAAGGCTTTTTCATAATCGATAAAAGCCATGCACAATGGAAGTTCATATTCCCTCGCTCTTTCAATTAGTTCTCTCAGTACGTGGATATGATCTATTGTGCTGTAGCCACTCCTGAATCCAGCTTGTTCTCTCGGTTGAGCCATGTCCAGTGTTACCTTCAAGCGGTGTGAAGAACTTTAGTGAAGATTTTATAAACCACTGATAGGAGGCTGATAGGTCTGTAGTTCCTGAGATCCTCAATGTCACCTTTTTTATGTAGCAGGATCATTGTAGCATTGTTCCAATCCTCAGGAATCTTCCCTTCATTAAGGCATCGAGTGAAAATTTGGGCGAGTACTGTTTCGATTTCTCCACTTGCTTCTTGTATGATGTCTATAGTAATTCCATCTTCTCCTGGAGCTTTTCCCCGCTTCATGTTCTTGATTGCATGAGCAACTTCTGCTGGGAGGACTGGAAGAACTCTGGTACCTTTCATGATGTCTGGAGTACATATATCATCCCTTTTATATAATTTGGAGTAGAAATCTTTCACTCTTGTCAAAATTTCGCCTCTATTTCTTGTTATAGAACCATCTTCTTTTCTCAGAGCCATAATCTGTTTTCTTCCCTTACTGAGATGTCCCTTTGCTATCTTAAGGCTTTGGTTGTTTTCAATTGCTTTCCTCACTAGCTCACAGTTGAATTTCTTTACGTCTTCAGTGATACTTTTTCGTGTTGTCTTGCATAGCTCTATATATTCCACTTTGGAAGTCACATCTTCTTTAGTTGTCCTCATCTCTCTTCTTTTTTGCATCAACATTTTGGTTTTCCTGATAATTTGTTCACATGCAACTTGTTCTTAGACCCAGCTAATTTTGTTGCTGTTTCCATTAGAGCTTTGGTTACTTTTCTGTTAACTTCCGAAATATCCACTTCTTCTGATGTTAGGCCTTCTAAAGCAGAGAATCTGTTCTTCAGTTCCAACTTGAAAGTATTATGGTGTTTTTTAAGGTTGGTTATGTCAATACATTTTGTTTGTCTTATGAGCTTGCCACGTTCCAGTTTAGTGTTGAGGTGCATCTTACATCTCACCAATCTATGGTCACTACCTGTGTTGAACTTGTTCAGCACACTGCAGTCTTCGATGACGAATTTTTTGTTGCACATAATAAAATCAATTTCACTTGTCGTTCCAATTGGATGTCTCCATGTCCATTTCCTGTGTGGCTTTTTCTTGAAAAAGGAGTTCAAGATGAAAAATCCTTCTGCCTCTGCAAACTCAACGAGAGTATTTCCACGCTGGTTTCTGTTGCCGTGACCGAATTTACCTACTGAAGTTTCATTCTGTTGCCGTTGCCCTATTTTTGCATTGAAATCTCCCATAATTATCTTCAAGTGCTGCTTACCTTTATTATTTAGATGACAAATTTCCTCATAAAATTCTTCAATTTCTTCTTCAGGATGACTTGTGGTGGGTGCATAAGTTTGAATAATCTGAGCCTGGTATCTTCTCGATAGTTGGATAACGAGTCGTGCAGCTCTGTCAGAGGAACTTTCAACTTCTACCACTTTATCCTTCAGTTTCTTGTTTATTATAAATCCAACACCACTAGTTCTGCCAGTATCTGTCCCACGATAATAGAAGAGATGTCCACTTTTCAGTTCAATGAGATCTTCTCCTTTTTCTCCTTACCTCACTTAGCCCGACGATGTCCCACTTGATCCTCTGTAGTTCCTCTTCCAATTCAAGAAGCCTTGAATCAGAAGATAGGGAGCGTCCGTTATAGGTAGCCAAGGTCAGCATCAAATGGCAGCCTAGTCCGGTCCTCCGGGGATTCTTAGCACCCTCTGCCTTCATGTCGCACTGGCCGCTGCCTTGGCCAGGTACATTCCAGCTGCCGGAGACTGAGGGCCAAGATTTAAGTTGTAGAGTCATTTTGGAGGTGTTTGGCCATAACTCACCACGCTGGCCAAGCGGGTTGGTGAGTGTGGGATAGCATTTCCTCTGATCCCGATGGTATAGTTATACCGCTATTGGCGGTCGTCAGAGCCCCTTTAGTGGGAACAGGATGCACCACGAGAAGGCGGGGTTGACATTTGTCAAGGAGAGGCTGTGATGTTACGCATCACCTGACCTTACATCCCATTAGTATATATATATATATATATATATACATCCCGTTAGTATATATATATATATATATATACTATATATATATATATATACTAACGTTATATATATAAAAAAATTCCTCATGGCTTCTTCCCCCTTTTTGTACCCGAATCCCCCCCCTAAAATAAACTTCTGGATCCGCCCCTGTCTTCAACACACAAGTGGAAAAAAAAAAAAAAAGTTTCTTTCGCTTCAGTTAAAAAGTAATATCTTTACTTTTTTGACTAAGAAATTCGCAAAACATCCTTGGAAGGGAGGGGAAGGAGGGGAAGGAGTTAACAACCGCCATGAGCAACTCACTGGACTGTTAGCTGTCTTCCGCCCGTCCCTAATTTAAAGCCACTGATTTCGGGAAGGAGATCGTGCCAGTGCCATAAGACAAGCACACCATTCATGCCTCGCTTGGGACTTGAACCCGAACCCGTTTCGGACGAATGATTAGTAACTAAAGGTTCCGTGCCGCTCGGCCACAAAAAAATTAACAAAACACTAAAATGGTCTGTCTTCACTGTACTCCAAGTTAACTTAAGAGTGTCCTATTGTGGATGGTCAAGTAACAGTAAAATTCCGATATTACTAGTACAGTTTATAGCGAGAATCCCACTGTTACGAATGGTAAAGCTAAGGAGCTCCCGCTGTAACGAGAGGATTTCATGGCCGATCTTTCTCCTTTCAAATATTTCCAACAAATTCTTTCCCCGAAATTCCAGGAAGTGGTAGGAAGATAAATGCGTATGGCTGCACACAGAGATGAGTCATCAGTGGTTAGTCTGCTTGGCTGTTTGGATGCTGTCTCCCAGCTTTCTTCCACTCGTCTCCACAAAGGTGGGAAGTCGACATTTTTTTCACGCGCGTACGTCCTGTGTGTTCTTTCTCTAAATGGAGAATGAAAGGAAAGGTGTGATTTTAAAAACAATGTTAAAAGTTTTGTATGAATGTGAGAAAAGTTTGAAGTCGAAAAGCGATATCGCAAGAAAATTTGGTCTTGCATCATCAACGCTGTATACAGTTTTAAAGAACAAAGAGAAGATCAAGGAAGCGGCTGTGCAGAATAACGCACCGGTGAAATCCATGAAGTTACGCAGTGGTGAACATAAAGAATTGGAGGAAGCGTTGTTTACGTGGTTTTGCCATAATGGAGCCAAAATCATTTCTGTCAGGGGACCGATGATAAAAGCTAAATAGCTAATGAATTAAGCGTTAAATAAAGATCGAGAATTTTAGTTGTTCGGACGGTTGGCTAAACCGATTTAAAACTATTAAAGGGATTTCTACACAAAAATATATTTGAAGAAGCAACTTCTGTTAGAACACAAGTGGTTAAGGACTGGTCCTCTATCCTTCCAAAAATTCTTGCTATATACAACGCAAGAGGCATTTTCAGTGAAGGTGAACCGCATTATTTTAAAACTTGTTGTCTGACAGGACTTTAGTGGTAAAAGGCGATCCTTGTAAAGGGGTAAACGCAGTAAAGAACCTTTAACGTTTCTACAATATGTTGCACTAGTTGGATGGTAGTCATAAATTAAAGCCATATTAGTGATTGGAGAACCACAAAGGCCGCATTGCTTTCGTGGTGCTTTGCTACCGTGAAGCTAATAAGAAGGCGTGGATGACAGTGCCGTTATTTATCAAGTGGGCGAAGGCTTTCGACGTTCAAATTGGAATTGAGTACAGGAAAATAGCGTGATTCATCGATAATTGTCCTCCACACTCAAGTCCCAAAGATGTTCAAGTTTTTAATCAAAGAGTTATGAATCTGATACAGTAAAAATATACTTCAGCTTCTTGATCAAAGAGTTATGAAACTGATAAAGTAAAAATATCGGACTATTCTGGTAAATGACGCAATCGGACGAACGTCATCGGATAATTAACCAGTAAAATCGAACGTCCTTGACGCCATTAAAGCTCTTGCCGTGGCATGGAATTAACTGCCAGGAAAGCACATTGAAGCATGCTTCCGATATGCTGGCTTCATTTCCAAAGATGATTTGAATAAGGAAATCGTTGCGGACAAACCTGCAGAACAGGAAGCACTGGATGGAACATCATTGCTAAAAGATAGGATTGACATTTAACTTTCAAGGATATGTCAATGCTGACGTAGATGTAGAACCCTGGAATGACATGTCGGATACACAAATCATGAAATCAGAAAAAGGAAGCTCAGAAGAAGAAGATCAGGAGGATGGAAATGAAACCGTACCATCTCAATCAGAACTCATGCAAGCTTCAAACACAATCGGACAATTTTATAGTGTGTGAAATGCACTTACTGAAGAAACGACAATTTTTTGTAAATTCGAAAGTTACGTGTTACAATCGTCAATGTCAAAGATGAAACAAAAGACTCTCGATTTTTATTTTTTGTAAAAATTCCAATATTAATTAAAAACAAATATCAGGTATGTAATATGTATTGTTTTGATAATTTTTTTATTATGTGGTACTGTTATTTTTATATGTTGTGTAAAAATAACAGTACCAAGTTTTTGTGTTTTTGTATGATCCGGCTATAACGAAAAGTTCGTTATAACGACAATTTTTTCGATTTTTGTCAGCTCTCGTAATTTCGTACTTGCACTGTACTCAGAGCACATTTAAGGAGCCAGTGGGCCGGCTGGACGGTATTTTGGAGCCCCAGTATTAGTGGCACATCTAGGATTTCAATATGGATGGATGAATAAAAATACCCAGAAGAAAACATTCAAAATTTGACGAGGAGAGAAAGCCATAAAAATATCCCCTCTGCATTGAAGTGTATGATACCATTGATTCTCTCTCATGGACGAATCAGTAGTAGCAAGGAAATGCCAAAAATGAATGGTTGAAAAATGGATACCAGTTCAGTTCTGCTTTAACCCCCGCCCCCCTGGGTTCAGCTTGTTGAAATTATACTGTAGTGGACAAATGTCCAAATATCATGATTCAAGCGAATTCTTAATGTATGAAAATTTCCAAATACAGATGTGCACAAAAAAAAAAAACAATATCTGTAATGCTTTCTAAAGATTTGAGGATGGACTGCGGGCGACTATACTTTTTGCGGACTCCTAAAAAAGCGTAAAGAAATATAATTTTTTTTTCACAAGGCAGTTTCTTATAGTTTTTGCTGTGCTATCTGCAAAAAAAAAAAAAAAAAAAGACCTGCAGAACTCTGTCAATTCTTCGAGCATCCTGCATAATTCTGGAACTCATTGGAAATACTGGGCCCGGGACTGTAGCTCCCCTAGTTCCCTCGTAAACGAGCTCTGACTGTACTTAGAATGAGGAGAAGGTAGGTTCGACCGTAGGCTACGGTTCGACCCAAGCCATCACCTCCTAATAGCTCTAAGCTATTAGGGGTGATGCCCAAGCGCCCCGTCTTCGGGCCTTGGTGGCTCTGTGACGTCACGGCGGCATAAGCGAGGCTGGACTAAAAAACCGCAAGGAACCGCAATTCTTCGTAAACTCTAGGCATTTTTAATGCAATAAACACCGCCAGTTTTCAGTGAATGAATTTTAAAGAAAAGTTGGACAAACATTGAAATACTTTTCAAAGCACTGGAAACAAATACTGGGCAAAAAATGGGAATATGGCATGCCTGTTGGTCCGTGCCTACTATGCAGAAAAGATTTGGATAACTCTTATTGAAGGAACGTACACTGAACTGCCAGAAAAACTGGTACAGACGAGCTTATGCAAAATACATAACAACGTCACCTATGCACGCACTCGGTTGCGTCCACCAGTGCGTATATAAAGCGATAGACATCCTTGCCAGCTGTCAGAGCTGTTTTCGGCTTGAGAATGACAAGTAAATAACGATTTCTGCTATTTTCAACGCGGTGTCATAGTTGGCGCTCGTGAGATGGGCCATAGAATATTTCGGAGGTAGAAACGAAGTTCGGATTTTCACGGACGACCATTGCAAGGGTGTACCGTGACTACAAGAATTCCGACAAAACCTCCAACCTACGATACCAGTGTGGCCGTAAAAAGACGTTGGGTCCGTAATGGTATGGGCTGTGTTTAACTGGACTTCACTGGGACCCTTGGCACGTCTACAAACGTCTGTGACCGGCCAACGCTATGTGCGCATCCTTTCTGATGAGGTACATCCGTTCATGTCCTACATTCATGCTGATGGGTTGGGCCTGTTCCAACAGAACAAATGCACCTCCACACAAGTGTCGGGACGCCACATTATGATTAGAGGAGCATTCATCTGAGTTTGAGGTGCTGCCATTCCCACCCAGGTTCCCAGATCTGAACGTGAAAGAACTCATTTGGGATGCCATGCAACGCGCTATCAAACACAGGAATCCGAAACCTCGGATTACACCCAAATTGTGGATCGCTCTGCAGGAAGTATGTTGTGCATTTCCTACAGCATATTTCCAGAAGCTAGTGTAGTCCATGCCCCGTCGTATTTCTGCAGTCCAGTGCTCCCGTTGGGGAGCTACGATGTATTAGACTGGTGTACCAGTTTTTCTGGCACTTCAGTGTACTTCTAGCACGAAGAGTCAAAACTCCCATCTTACATTGTACAATAACAAACAGATTAGAAATTTTGTTTCTATGATGGCATACCTCTAATACGGACATCTTCCATCCGGTCTGGAAGGAGAAGTTTATTTCTTCTAATAACACGCATTAATGAAAGCGTAGAATACGTCTCGCTCAAAATTTTCTGCCGAATATCTACCCTCTCCCCCGCCAAGCACACTGCAATGGCGTTTCGGAATTGGGCCATCTGGCAGTTCATAACATCGAAACAGTCATTTATTGGGTGCATGTGTGCAAAAGTTCTATAGTTCTATCCGTTTTTGTAGGCTACAAAGAAGGGAGAAGAACACAACAAATAAACGTACCTAGGATTTTAGATAATTGCCATCTTTCTGTATGATCTTTTGCCATCTGTCTATGAGTATAGGTGAATCCCACGCCGGAAAAACTCCTGTGTTGTAGAGACAGAAAAAGTCATGTAATGCCGTTTTCACATCGTCCACTTCATCGAAGGTTTGGAGAGCGAAGGCGTTCTGTAACGATCGGAGATGATAGTCCGTAGGTGCCAGATCAGGGGAATACGCCGGGTGAGGTGACACTTCGCAACCAAAGTCCAGTAATTTTTGCCAAGTGATTAAAGCAGCATGAAGTCTGGCATTATCATGATAAAGGATCACGCCGTTGCGATTGGTGAGTGCTGGCCGCTTCGATGTCAGTTGTTCTCGCAAAGAGGTCAGATTTATCGTTCGGTTAGGTGCCAACACCTCCCAGTGGGCTATTCCCTGGACATCCCATCAAACACTGAATAAAATCTTTTTGGGATGCAGTCCTCCTTTTGAGGTCGATGGGGCAGGCTTCGCACTTTGGCACATTGTACGTCGACGGTTTGCATCACGGTACAGTTCCCACTTCTCACCACCCGTTACAATTCATCCCCAAAACGGTTCATTTCTGTGACGAGAAAGCAAAGGAACACAGGTATACGGATTCTCTTCTCTCGTTGCTTTGCAGAAAGCTGGTGCGGAATCCAGTTATAAAAGTTGCGTGATGAACCCAAGCTCATGCATCCGTTTTTCTACTGTTGTTCTGTGTACAGACAACGTTTCCGCTAATTCCTGAATGTGGGTAAATGAAAAATGATTTTCAATGATTTTCTAAATGATTTTCCTGGATGAGGATCATTTGTTATGGATTGGTCCACACCTTCGTCAGAAACCACGGATGAACATCCAGGACGTGGTTGATCTTCACAGCTTTTCTCTCCTTCCCGGAATTTCCGAAACCAACGGCCACATGTGCTATCATCAACTGCATCCTCCCCATACATTGACAGATGTTGCGGCAAGCCGCGGCTGCAGTACTGCCTTTATCGAACTCGTACATTAAACATTGTCTAATGTGCTCCTTATCGCATGCCATGTTACACCGTCCGTGATTTCCGTAACGAATGACGTACTCGGACAAACCTAGTGGCTCTATATGCTCTACTGCTCCACGCTTTATTGGCCGAAAATTCGGCTTCGCAGCGTCATCTGTGACGTAATCTGATCGCAGTTTGCATCTATTACAAAGACGGGTAGAACTTTTGCACACACCCAATACTAATTTTATAAAAATAACAATTTGTGTGTGTGTGTGTGTGTGTTTTTTCAAAAAAAAATAATAATAATAAATTAAAAAAAATACAGCTCTGCTTATACTGTTAGATAGCAATCTAGGCGGCTAAATTAAATTTCTGTCTCATGCTGCTTCTTATAAATTTTTGTGAATCCATTTTTACGAATCACCTTTAATTCTGAGCTATTACGTTCCAGCAAAATGTCAAATATTTGCTTAGTGAAGGTTGTGTCTTACACTGCAAATGTATTCCATGTTTTAATATCTAGCTTTGGAGAAGCGTAATTGCTACAAAACATGAGAACAAATTCAGTTATTTTCTAGGTATTTGTACGTTACACAGAAAACAAATGAAGAAACAAGTTAGTAAAATCATGCAATGCACAGATTATGATACGCTTTCCAACATACCAGAAATCATTACTCAAGTTTTGAGGATAATGGCTGTGAAATAAATCTCGCTCCTGTGCCCTGACCTTTGACCACATTTCGATGATATTAAACAGAACCGGTTCAGTACATCTCCGGAACAACATGATAAAGTTATGTCGCAATGGAAGCATTTTTACTTAAGTTCATAAGGGGCGATAGAATGGATACCGCTCCTATGACCTGACCTTTTACCTCATTGCGCCCATTTTCAGTAGGGTTCGTTCCCAGGTTGTCCCCTAACACATACCAAAATTTCATCGAAATCGAACCGTATTTACGCGAGTTATCGTGCGGACAGACAGACACACAAAGCTGGAGCATATACGCTTCTTCTACCTACGGTTGGAAAGCGTAAAAGAGGTTTGAAAAGTTTAAAATGCATGTGGATAGTTTTTCGCTTCCAACGGAGCAACCATAGAGCTCTTTGGTGGCCGAGTGGTCTGCGGCGCTGGCTTCAGGTCACTCATCTGAGATGGGCTGTGGTTCGAGTCGCGGGCAAGGCATAGAGTACGTTTTACCCCTGTCTCTCTCTCTCTCTCTCTGAAACCAGTGGCTCTAAATTAGAGACGGGATGCTGCTTCTATAGCCCCAGAAGTTGCCCATGAAAGGCGTTAAACTTCGAAAGAAAAGTAGGAAAAAAAAAAAAAAAAAACTAGTATCGGAAAATCATTGGCTTGCTTGCCGCCAGATGACTCTGAGCTATTGAAAATGATGGTATGTATTCATGTATTCTGCTGTTTGTATTGTAATAATATTTTCTTGACATCTGTCTCGATAACCGAGGATACGAAACGCTGGTTTCTAACCATTTGTTCGAGACTGGTCCAGGTTCGAATTCTGGGTGAGGCATGAATGTTGCGTTTACCTCACGGCACTGTTCTCTCTCTCTCTCTCTCTCTCTCTCTCTCATCGTCCCTAATTTGGGGCTGAGAGAGTCCCCAGATTAGGGACGGCTACTGCTTTTAGCACAGTGAGTTGCTCACGGTGATCATTAAACCCCCAAACAAACAAAAAAAGTCACATTCGTTCCCTAAATATACAATAACACGCGCAGAATTATGATTCGTCTGGGTAAATCATTGTCTCACAGGCACTCATAGTAAATATCTGGAGAATCGACGAATATTTATTCATTTAATCTCGAATATGTATTTAATTTTCTGTACGAAGATTGATCGTAAGCAGATGAGGCATTTGCAGCTAATGACTTTGAAACAAAACTATATGAGACTCATGAATTATTCAAAAGCTTAATGAAAGTAAAATTTTACTCAGAAGTGTGGCTTCGGCATATTTAGCAATGAATAAGTGAATAATAATTTTTACAAATATGTCGGACTCCAAATTAAATGACATAAAAGATGCAAAAATAAACGTTCCGGAAACACTTTAAATTCACTTTTTTGCAGTGTAGCCCATGGACGATGAAAATATTTGAAACGAAATTTATTTTCAGAATAATATGAATTTCTTTAAACTGCGGAAAAGGTATAACAGACAGCTTTTTAGGAGAAGGGACAAAAATTATGTCTTTTGTCATGGTAGATTTAGGTTTCTCTCCAGGATTCTACTACCTTAAAATAGATTAAAGAAAAAAACTTGGGCAGTGTATTTTGTTACCACAAATTTCCATATGCCAGTAAGTGGTTAGTCCTAACAGAATAAGTAAGAAGTTCAAAAGCAATCCCACACACACTACAAAAAGTTAGTAATAATTTGTTCTTGGGTTTATACGCGTCTGCTGTTGAAAACCCTTATTATACAGAGTGATTCAAAAAGGATTTTACAACTTTGAGAGCATGTAGACATTTATTCAAAATACAGTCATTTGCAAAAGTTTAACGCCACCTGTTGGTATTAGGAGATTTCTACCAATTGAGTCGGCTATTCTCTGCATTACTCAACTTCCTGTCGGTGTTGCATCATCCTACAGCGGCAGCTGTTGATAGAGTAGGGGAAGCGTCATCAATCGTGGACTGCTGAAAGTTGGAGCCAAGTTCTTTTTCCTGATGAATCAACTGTGCATCAATTTGAATCACATGAAGTACATGTTCGACGACCAAAAGGCAAAAGGTTTGATGAAAAATACACCGTGAGACATTCGCCTAGTCAGAGGATATGGGTTGCTATGTCAGCATCCGTTCATTATCCTTTTTGCCGATAGGCACTCCCATGACTGGTCCTTTTTATGTGGAAATGTTACGTGAGAAGCTGTTAACTCATATGCAAGTGCACAGATGCACAAGATTGTGCTCCATGCCACAGATCAAAGACTGTAAAGGACTACTTGCATAGGAAAAACATAACTGTGCTTGACTGGCACGGTAATAGTCCCGACCTTAACCCCATCAAAAATTTGTGGACCATTTTGAAAGACCAGGTAGCAGGCAAACAGTCATCAAATTTCCAAGCTTTAATTGACGCGATAAAGTACGTCTGGTGCGAAGACATTTCAAGAGACTACTACTGCAAATCCCTTCGTAAACCTACTAAGAGGCCGTGCAAACCTGCTAACTTGCTAAGCGCGCAAAACACATTCACCTTCGGGCGGTCACGAACACGTTCTAGATTCGCGTCGATTTTCGGCTCCCCAAATCCTGAAGTTGTGGGTGTTAACCTTACCACTGACGTGAAATGTTGCCTCATCACTACGAATTTAATACACAAATGAACCATTACATTATGACTACCTACCTAATAAGCTGTAGGGTTCCCCTTTAGCCAGGAAAGCTGCAGTCACTTGGCGAGGCATCGATTCGATGAGGTGGCGATAGGTATCCTTGGGCATCTGGTACCATAATGTCAACAGCAGGTCCTACAGTTCTCGTACATTTCGAGGTGGTGGTGATTTAGCGCGAACCCGCTTTTCCAAGTCGAACCACAAATGTTCGATTGGGTTCATGTCAGGTGAATTTGGAGGCCAGGGCATTAACAGAAAGTTACCAGCATGTTTCTGGAACCACTCCTTGACGATTCTGACAATGTGGCATGGCGCGTTATCCTGTTGGGAATAGCCATCACGAGCAGGGAACACAAGTGACATGAATGGGTGAACTTGGGCCACAACGATGTTCAGATACCTGACAGCTGTCAGGGATTGTGCTATTGGGATAATGAGGCCTAAAATGTCCCAAGAGAACATCGCCCACAGCATAACACCGCCGCCGCCGCCGGCCTGTTTCCGCCCAACAGTGCATCCAGGTACCATCGCCTCCGTTGGTACTCGGCGTATCCGCGCGCTGCCGTCTACTTGATGCACCAGGAATCTTGATTCATCACACCAGGCCACTTTCTTCTGATCATCCACGGCTCAATCTCGATGATCTTGGGCCCATTTCATGCGTTGTTGGCGATGACGCGCAGTGAGCATGGGAACCCGGCTGGGTCTTCGGCTACGCAGGCCCATGCGCAGAAGGCTACGATAAAGTGTGTGCTGTGACGCATTGCCCTGATCACCACTGTTGTAGCTGCGGGCGATTTGTCGCACTGTGGCCTTGCGGTCGCTGTGAATAATGCGCGACAGTCTCCGCTCTCCTCTGGCATCAATGAGCTGCGGAGGACACGTGGCTGGACGACGGTTCTTTGTTTGGCCATCTGTGCACCGCTTTTGTTACGTACTCACTACAGAGGGACGTGAACAACCCACAAGCCGCGCCGTTTCCGAGATCGTAGCTACGAGGCGACGTGCCATCAAATTTTTTTGCTTTATGAAACTCCGATAAATCGGCAGCTTTTCCCATTCTGACTCCGAACATTCTACTAACCGAAAGCCGCTCCTCGGGTTGTATATATATACTGCTCTGTGAACTTCACCTGCGTCTTTGTTAGGTCCTCAGGCGTGCACATTTCTTCAGGCTGGGGGTGGTCATAATGCTCATCGGTGTAAGTATAGTCCAGGAATATCCCGTCTTCCTCTATCCAATGCAGCAACCTTTCCGTACAGAATTCTTGACGAGCCACGCAATGGGCGCTACTAATTTTTTGAACCATGGTAAATCCCTATGGTTTTAATCGTTTTCACAACTCTCACCAAACCGTCGGTTGAAAGGGTGTATTTAGAAGGGGGGGGGGGGTCTTGGCCCTCGAAAGTGTTTCATTTTTTAAAGTTCTTGGTTAAAATGCGACTTACATTGGAAAAATACCTTAATTTAATAAAATGCATCAACTTACCTTAGTAAAAAATGCTTTGTTTTTCATTAACTTTAATTTTGTTCTGGTAGATTTAAAAAACTTCCATTTTTCGTCACCCCCTCCCCCGAAAAAAATTCTATATAAGCCCCTGGTCGGTTGCACAAGCCTCACGTCCCGTTTATTTGGTGGGACTACGAACGAAGCTCTCGTTCGCCTGCTTCATGACAGCATCAGAAACGCGTGAACGACCAGGGAGTTTCTCATGGCGAACAGAACGACCAATCTTAACAAATTATTATGCCAAGAGTAAATTGTAGGTCTAGTGGGAGGATCCATACGATAACAGTTGTCACGGATTTCGTTTCTTCAAACCAAAACACACAGTCATCACGCTCCGCAGCTGTGAAAACAGCCATTTTGAAATGCACGCCGCTTGAGGTCGCTGTTACGGAATTCGGTGCTCTGGAACTACGAGAGGTAAAACTTGATGTTTTGCTACAGATTAACGATTCCAAAAATTTTATATGTATTCTGAATTAACTTTTATGCGCTTTCAAAGTTGTGAAGTCGTTTTTGAATCACCCTGTACAATGCCTTGGCTGGTGGTGGACAACTTAAAATATGAGTATCATAATTGGAAATTCGTGTATGTGTGTGTGTGTGTGTGTGTGTTTAATTCGTCGGTTAAGCTTCATTTCGCGTTTCGATAAAATTGGGAAAATACTCGTGTGTCGTAGTGAAATGTTATCGCGTTTTTAAGTATGAAATATAGACCAGAAAGGGGAAGCGATAGGAATTGTGTTAAACTTGCCTTCGCGAGATAGTAATAGAAGTGAATGACCAAACGTTTGGCAGACGACCAAAGCGATTGGCCTCCAACTTCGGGAGTAGTTTGCCGGCGTCTGTTTCACCTTTGCTTATCTGCCTGCTTTTATTGGAACCGTCATTTGCTACATTTATTGCAGACCTAGAGGCACGCATTTAACGCGATGCTAAAAGTAATCAGTGACTTTCACTTGCGCATAAAAATTATATCAGGAAAATAAGAAGGAAAGGGAAGTGAGACTACTTCCCGTCGGCTTCATGCAATATTGCTTTTTCTTTTTTAACGCATCACAAACTGACAGATAAATTCAGGATTTCTGAGCTTCTAACGATTTCATGCAAAAGTTGAATAAAATATTTCTATTTTCATCTGTTCAAACGTGAAAAAATAAATAAATGCGCTATGCACTCTCCATATAAAAATATTTTTTTCTCTTAAGTGTAAGAAAAAATGTTACTGGTTGTTGAGCCCAACGTCATTATGACGTCAGTATATGTTGGAAACTGTTTTAATGGGTCAGGTTGCTGTTTTAGCAAACGCCTTCAATATAAGTGGAATGCAGTAAAACGCCGATTATCCGGGACTGTTATTCGTGGGGTCGGATTAACCGTGGTCTTCTGTAATACATACTAATTTCATTTTTTTAATTATCTATGCAAATAGATTCGTAAAATAACAGAAGTCATTCCTGCGTATTTTAAATAAAGTTGCATCATAATTAACAGTACTGAATCATCATTCTAGGAGAATTTGTCATCACCAGGGCCCGGATGTTGATGACCTAAAAATTCCTCAAAAATGCTCTTAAAAAGATGAAAAAGAAAAGCCCGTAAAAATCGAAAAAATGCCCTTGAAATTTAGAATCCCCCATCCCCCTCTCAAACAGTTTGTATAAAAAAATTTCAAATTATAATTTAAATAACTTTAATCTTAGACGATTCATAAACTATTGAATTTTGTCTTTTCTTTACGAAATGCGCTATAAAGCATCAGAAGGAAAGAAAAAGCAAGTAAATACCTGCCAGGTAGTACATAAATGGTTTGAAATGTCACCGACAGTACAACAAAAGACGCCCTGAGTTTTAATTTTTTTGTTTACTACCCCCCCCCCCATCCCTAGTCCCTTTCAGACAGAACTAAATAGTGTCTTAAGCAGAGTTGCCAGAATGAGCTACTTTTGAAGTTTTTTGCTTTGGTCATCTGGCAATCTGGTTTTGAGTTTTTCAATTTGAAAGCATAATCCTTATGAAAATTCAATTTTTCATTAAAAAATGACACAAAATGCCCAAAAAAAAAAAAAAAAAACTAAAAAAAAAAAAAAAAAAAATTCAGAAATATAAAAAAATGCCTTGAAAAAGAGAGAAAAAGGCCCGAAAATGCAACAAATGCCAGAAAATGCAAATGTCATCAAAGTCCGGTCCCTGATCATCACTGTCGCGGTTTCCCCGTTGCGCCGCCACAGTGCGCAGTCAGTCAAGTGTATTACGAATTTAATCTAGTCTCATTTTCCGTTAAACATTGCGAAAGTCTCTCTCGACGAAGACGATGATGAGTTACTACCACCAGCTAACAGTAAGTTCTAATAAAGCCCTAACAGCTGCAGGAATGATTCTTAAATTCGTTTCAAGTCAAGATGATACTGACTGCATTGAAGTTTTACAGATTCGTGGACGTATTAGAAAAATAAAACAAAAATAATGCTTATTTCTATTAAAATAAGTTTTAAAGTGTTCAATTTTTCTATTTTCATGCTACAAGAATATTTATTTTGTATTTTATGGGGTTCTTTTTTTTTTACGCGTACCCCAATAAGACGTAATTGGGATTAACCGTGATTTTCAATTATCTGGGCTGTAACCGGGCCCAAATTACCCCAGATAATTGATGTTTTACTGTACATTGTTTGAGTAACTTGCTGTTCCTGTTTGAAATACAAGAGCATTTTTCGGTCAACATGAACTTGTTAGAGCGCTGTTTCTGAAGTATTACTGGTCGTTTCATTTAACTCATGTACCAGCAGCTCTTTGCCGAGATACTGTCTCTCTTCCCGGATTTCGTGCCTGTATTTACTGACGGGTCGAAATCCGGTGAGGTTGTTGGATCCGCATTCGTGTGTGGCGATGCCTCCCATGCTGAGAGGCTTCCGCCTGAATCCACCGTCTTTTCGGCAGAGATGCGTGCGGTACACCTCGCTTTGTGTCACATACAGTCTAGATCTCATCGTCGCGCTTTGATTTGCTCCGATTCCCAGTCCGTCATCCAAGTTTTATCTTCTCCAGAGGACACGGACTCTCCTGTCATCCGTGATGTCCGTCGTCTTCTTGGAACTGTGGAAGGTGCTGGATTCCTGGTCCGATTCTGTTGGGTTCCTGGCCATGTTGGGATCCGGGGTAACGAGCTGGCAGATATTTTTGCCGGGTCTGTTTCCTCCATGTTGCCAGCTCGGCTGCCACTGTCTTTCCGTGATTTTAGACCTTTGATCCGGACATTTCTCCTGGACGAGTGGCAGTCCCTGTGGTCTCAGCAGAGCAGCAATAAGCTGCATTCTCTCAAACCACGGATCGGACTATGGAAGTCTAGTTTGCGGAAGAACCGTCGTGAGGAGGTTGTTCTTGCACGTCTCCGCATTGGGCACTGTCGTTTTACTCACCGCTTTTTGCTGTGTGTCGACAGTGCCCCGATGTGTGAGGCGTGCCATTGTCGTCTCACCGTCCTTCATGTTTTGTGTACTTGTGTTCGTTTTTGTGATCATCGTTTTCGTTATTTTCATTCTCATTTGTTAGACGAAGGAGCTGCTACGCTGCAGACTCTCATTGGTGAGGACTGCGACCTGACCGCAGTGTTCTGCTTTTTTAAGGAGATTGACTTTTTTAACCTCATTTAGTTTTACCGTGTTCATTTCCATCTTTCACTTTTACCGCTTCATCCTTTCAATTTTACTGCATCAGCCTGTTTTTAACCTTGTGTACGTTTTTTATTGATTTTTGTTTCATTTTGATGTCTTTTGTATGGCGCTCTTTGGCCAACCATGGCCCTTGCGCCATTAAAATTAATCAACCAACCAACCAACCAACCATTTAACTCAATTCCTCCGCGACCGTGCAAAATTTACGGAAATGGAAAGAGACGATTGTGCACAATTTTCTTATAACCAA
This sequence comes from Macrothele yani, assembly GCA_039090855.1. NCBI lineage: Eukaryota > Metazoa > Arthropoda > Arachnida > Araneae > Macrothelidae > Macrothele > Macrothele yani. The sequence continues at coordinate 50,024,268 of CM076990.1, forward strand.
ACACTCCGCCATTTCATGCTGTTCTTCCTAGTCGGTTTCCATATCATGCATCTAGAATACAAGTGATTCAAGTGTTTAATTCGTGTAATAAAATCACGAATAAGAATCAGAACAGTATAGTGATGTAGCTTAGAAATCCTTTGAACGTACAGCTCTAGAACATCGCTTTTGAAGGGCCACACAGTGCTTGATGGAGCAGTGCTACAAAGCATTAGCGCCAACACTGAGATTAAGATAAGCCATACAAGTGCAATATTCTGCTTTAGTCCCGATATTTTACTATAGTTTTTATCTCTTATAACGAAGTAAATTTCTCCGTCATTTTTATCCGCGCCGGGGTCCGAACCCGGGTACGCTTATTCCGGAACAAGTCGCTCTACCAACTGAGCTACGCAGACATTGATTCTAATTGCTATCTGCCTTTATGTCGTGTGCGTCCTTCTGGCAGGTACGTTACATCTCCTGGTACGTTACACTCTTCTTTAACTCGCTTTTACGTAATTTATTTATATATGTCTTTTGCGATTAAACGTTAAGTTCTGAATTCCAGACTACCAGAAAAACATGGTTCTCTGATTCTTTTATACGTAACAAAGTATGTTACAACTCTGAGACGATGTACACAGCAATTGAGACGATGTAGACAGCATTGCTGTGTTCCTTCCTTGTGCAACCAAAGTTGAATCTTGATCAAATCAGAGTAGGGCATTTTGATTACTTCGGTTCAGATGAAAATTTGGTTTCCCATTTCATGACTCATACACATATGCGCTATTAAAAAATTGATAAATCTCTGGGACGTAACTTTGTGGCGTAGTATAATAGAATCCTCAATATTCAACATTCGGATTTCAAATGGATACATTCAGGATCCGCATAAGAAAAAAAAAAAAAAAGCTGTTAACATTCATGAGTTCCATACTGAAGTATGCTGGTCTTAGATTCTTAGTTCTGAGGATTTCACTTAATCTAGAACCAGGACTTTTATTGACGGATAGAGTCGTCAAAATGGAAGTTTGATTTTCATAGGCTTTATGATCTCTTCAATGCGATAAAATATATTAAATATAATTTGCAACTCTTTTTTATGCTTTCCAACCGTAGGTTGAAGCAGCCCATATGCTCTAGGTTTGTCCGTCTGTCTGTCCTCACGATAACTCGCGTAAAAATGGTTAGATTTCGATGAAATTTTAGTATGTGGTAGGGTACAACCTGGAGACGAACCCTATTGAAAATGGGTGAAATGGGGTCAAAGGTCAGGACATAGGAGAGGGATCAATTCCATCGCCCTTATGCGTCATATCTTACGTAAAAATGCTTCGATTGCGACAAAACATTATCATGTTGTTCCGGAAGTTTACTGAACCGATTCTGTGTAATATAATCGAAATAGGGTCAAAGGTCAGGGCACAGAAGCAAGATTTATTCCACAGCTATTATCCTCATAACTTGAGTAATGATTTCTGGTATGTCGGAAAGCGTATCATAATTAATGCATTGCACTGATTATGATACGCTTTCCAACATACCAGAAATGTTCAGTTCGGTTTGACTACTCCTGTAAGAACCTGTATCCCTAAGGAGTCCGCCACTGGTTTCGTGGAAGGAACACAACCAGCGCCGTAGGACAAAGACATCGCCCGTTCCTCATCCGGGACTCTATCCCGGGCCAAACTGCGACGATATGCCAGAAGCCAATGTTCTGACCACTTGCCCACTGCGGTGATGTCTAGGGAATTTCATTGACACGATTAGATTGATGTCTAGGGAATTTGGAGGCCAGGGCAATAACCTGGAAGTCTTCCGCATATTCCGTGAACCATTCTCGAACAGTCCGGACAGCGAGGCATGGCGCATTATCCCATTGAAGGGAAGCACTACTAGAGGGGAATACCGTTTCTATGAAAAGATGTACTTGGTCTGCAATGATGTTTAGGTGGGAGTAGACGTCATAATTTCTCGCACATGAATGACTGAACTCAGGGTTTTCCAGCAGAACTTTGCCCAATGCATTACACGTCCTCCACCGGCTTGTTTTCGTCTCACGGTTCATCCTTGTGCTAATACATCCCCAGATAAACTGCGCACACGCACCCGGCCGTTCACGTGTTGCAACAGCAAACGAGATTCATCGGACCAGACGACCTTCTTACGATAATTCAAGGTCAAGTTTTGGCGCTCACGTGCCCATTGCAGGCGCTTTCGACAGTGAACTAATGTTACGTAGCATGAGCATTCGAAGCGGCCTGCGGCTACGCAGCACCATTTTCATTAGGGCTCGATGCACGGTGCATTGTGGCACGTTACTCCCGTCAGCAGCATTCAAATTATCGGTGAGTTACACAACAGTATCCTTTCTGTTGGCTTGTAACATGTGATATATATATAGCCTTCGCTCACCTCTAGCATCGAAGAGTCGTGGTCGACCCTCACCTTTGCTTGCGGTTTGTGGATTTCCTATCCTCGGACCACTTTTTAAAGGTACTAACCACTTCTGACCGTGAGTACCCCCCATGCCTTGCCGTCTCGGAAATGCTGTGACCCAGTCTTCTGGCCATTACAATTTGGCCATTGTCAAACTCGCTTAAGTCCGCTACCTTTCCCATCTGAAGAACGAGAATAACACTGATTATATATAATTTATGACTACAAAACTTGTGGTGTTGAGATAAAATAAAGGTACCCACGTTTACCACAATCAAAGGTTTCTTATACATCGACTATAGTTTCGCAGAAAAGGTTGATTCGTCCTGATGCAGAACCAAACACTGTGCGAAACTGTAGTCGATGTACACCGAAGCGCAATTGAATTAGAGATACCTGTCTAGTAACGTGTAGCACCACCTTTCGCCCTGATGACGGCGGCGATTCGTCTCCGCTTGGACTCGACAAGACACCGGAAGCGTTGGGAAGCCATACGGATCCACGACCCCTGAACAAGCTCCCACAGTTCACGAAGATTTGATGAAGGGGGTCATCTCTCTAGATGACATTCCAGATGTGCTCGATGGGATTGAGATCAGGTGACCTAGCTGGCCAAGGAAGCGAGGTCACGTCGGTGGAGTGTTCATCCAACCATTCGGATACAATTCGGGAGCGATGGCACGGTGCATTTGTCTTGTTGCAGGATGAGGTCCCCAGTGGGATGTTGAAGAAGCACAAACGGGAGCAAATGGTCGTCCAGGATATTCCGGTAACGTTGACCTGTGAGGGACGATGTCACACGTACCCAGGGGTCCCATTTCAGTCCACGTAAACTGTCCCCAGACGAGAATGCCATCTCCACTAGCTTGAAGAGTACCCTGCTGGCAAGAAGGATCCATTGCTTCATGTGGTTTGCGCCGTACTCGTATCCTTCCATCCGCATGTACCAACGTAAATCTCGACTCATCAGTCCAGGCAACATTTCCCCACATGTCTAGGGTCCAGTGGCGATGTTCCCGCTCCCATACTAATCTTTGCACCCTGTGATGTGCGGTCAGGAGCGGTACCCTCGTGGAACGATGGCTTCTGTACCCCATAGCGAGGAGATGGCTCTGGATGGTGTGGCTGCTTACACGTCTTTGTGCACCAGCGTTAAATTGCCGAGTGATTTCTTGCACTGTGGCCCGTCTGTCCGCTGTTACAACGCGAGCCAGCCGACAATGACCCCGCTCATTCACACGCTGTTGTCCACGGCAGTCCGCCCTTGCAGGGAGGGTTTTACCGGATTCGATGTACTCACGGTGCACCCGTGACACAGTGGCTCGTGAAAATCCCAGTGCCTGCCCGACTTCCGAGATGGAGTGACCCATTCGTCGGGCCCCGACAGTTTGCCCTCGATCAAATGCGCTTAGATCCTTCGTCTTATTCTTACAGATTCCCGTCGCATCACTCCTTATATTGTCGGATCGCTGCATACGTCATGTCGTTTCCGTTTACAGGGCCATATTTGCATAACGCCAGCTGTCTCTAATTCAATTGCTCTTCAGTGTATAATAAACTTTGATTGTGGTAAACGTTGGCATTTTTATTTTATAATAACACTGATTGACAGAGCTCAATATATGTGTTTTTTATTATTTGTACCGTTTCCTGAACTTCACACACGCAATCGTTGATCACCAGTTGCTTCGATTTGCATGAAGACGTACGGGTCATAATGTTTTAGCCTTCGGTGTGTATTCCAAGAAAAGAAAACTACACCGTTTAGATCAAGACACCAAATTCTATGCATAGCGCCCCCCTTCTCGCGAAATCAGCACTGAGTTAGGTTGCATACATCGTTATTATTATTTTTTTGTGTGTGTGCTGCAAATTAAGGCATACGTTTGGGGGTTGGGGGGTTGGGGGTTGGGCGACATCTTGAGCAACTCAATGGGCTATAAGCAGTCTCCCGTCCCTAATTTAGAGCCACTGTTTCTAGAGAAGTGAAAGATACCGGGAAGTGGTCTCGGGATTCGAACCCGGACCCACTTGGACGAACGGTCATAAGCCAGCGCTTAGACCACTGCGCCACCTGGGCGGCCATACGTAAATCGTCTATCCTTATTTGAAGCGTCACTTAAAAAGAAAGGTCGATGATACTCTGAAATGTGTTTAAAGTTCGGGTTCATTGCTTCACACACACGAATCAGCAACGCATAAACAAGTTTTTATTTCCTTTCCAATGTAGTCACGAAATCTTCAGGATTGAGTGAACACTTGACCGAGAAATGTCCTTATAAAGATTCAGTGTCATGCTTGTACGATTTTTATAAAAAATACTACAAAACAGATCCAACAAAGGATACGTTGTTTCATATAAATGATTATGAGCTGTAATGAGTGCTCGTGGTTGTCGTAAAACCCAGAAACAAAAAAAAGTAAAAGTGATAAACTACGCAATGCTAGGAGGAAATTAATATTATCAGCTAAAAGAAATTAATTACACGCAATGTAAAACTATTTACAACAGTGGCTATTTTTTTCATCGATTCTGTTATCTGATACCAGAATCATCGAATAAATGAATGGTAGCCGACATCAAAGATGCAATGTGCAATGTGATGTTGTCAGGCGAAACATGATGCTGCTAGAAGATGTACTTACAGATGTCGCGCTGCCAATCGTATTCTTCGCAATTTGCGAAAAAAAAAAATCGTTTTGGCGATGGATAAAAAGTGCTGGCGAAAATATTGGCGATTACCTTTTTGTAATGACGCCCCAGCTTTAATTTTTATACGAATTTGGTGTTTGAAAAATGAAATTCGAATGTTAGTTGTTTTTTTCTTTGTTTATATTGAGCGTGAGACGGAAAGCGATTAAGTGAAACGAGTGACGTCATCGCAGACGTAAGACCAGGCCTTGATTCCGTTTTGGTTTTAGCAGTAGCAACACTTGCTAATGGCCTTAGTTTTTTCTAGCAAATTGCATTATCTACTAGCGAAAGTTTATTAACAGTATAATACGAAATAAACTTTAACATGTCCCCCTCCATTAGTCAATCATGACAAATTTTGATTTCACCCATGTAACTGTCACATTATATTGCTGAAAAGATTACGAATATTTAGGCATAACTCACCTTTTTATGACCTGACAGATTCATTTTAACAATTTAATTCGAATGCAAATATTTATATTTAACTTTATTTACAAAATTCAAGAACACCATTCAAAATCTTAAGTTATTTTCTGTATGGTTTACAATCTGGGTTTCGGATCTTTTCATCATACCATATAACGTATTGTACCGCTGTAACTTAGTCCTTACGTCAGTAATTACGCTATGTGTGCCTAAATCAATGTAATATCAGAAGGTACTCATACGCATTACAAGAAAGAGGTCAATTGTAGTACTTACAAATACGTTTATTTTGCTTGCATGGTTTGTACTCCACACTCACATCCGGTTTATTTTCGTACTTAATACAGTATCAGTGATTTAACATCCAATCGCAGTATAACAGCACGTCTATCATCAATAACACGGGTCTGATTAGATCGTATGTAGAGGATTTTAGCTTCCTATTTCTAGGGTTTTTCTGACCCCAGGTCTTAAACAACCCTTAGAAATAGAGTGCCCGATAGGAAACTGACACGGAAGCGAGGTAGAAAGGGGGTGGAAGACGCCTTTATTTATTACCGGGGGCCAGTACCCGGGGTCCGACGGCTTAACGTGCTCGTCCGACGCACGGCGGATATTTTGTGGTTTGAGCGTTCGTACCTGCCTGGGATCGAACCAGAGGTCTTCCCCGTGGCAGTCACTAACGCTGACCATTAGGCCATCCGCGACCCTATCCCTTTAAACAACCCCTGAATTGCCTTTATTATCTATCGTTCTTATCCGGCCACACATACGTCACTCTTGTTTCGACCTCAGTGTGTTGCCAACATCATTCATTCTCGTTTGAGGGAAAAGACGTAACGTTAAGGTGTTGTTGTTGTTTTTTATTGAATGTTCGACCACCGTGAGCAACTCTTTTTACCACTTCAACGGACCTAGAAAAGTCTGAAAACCAAAAGGGATGCTTACTTAGCTTTACTGTTCAAAATGCTGATAGGTTTAAAGATAATTATGCCAGAAACGTTTAAATGTTGTAGAAATTCCATGAAATTTTGATTTAAAATTAAGGGGCGTCAAAGCCTGCTCCATTTTACGCCAAACTATTATGCATTGACGTCACGACTCCGTGTTAAATCATAAAACAGCTATAGATCTTAAAGTACTTTTCTTCCCCTTACTTGGTTTTACTTTTCTTTAACTTTACGTTCAACAAATTATAGATACACTGTTCGGAGAACGGGCATAACTGCTAGTTCTTTTATAAAGAATGTGACTGTGTTGTTTGCTAAATCTTTAATGACAGATGCAAAAGGTTTAGCATTGTTTATATCTGGAACAGCATTTTACTGTTAAAACCCTGTATTTCCTAAAGTCACCGAATACGCAACTCACGTTGCATTTAAACATCTCGGCGGACGACTCAATTATTCATTTGATGCTGTTATTCTCCCCATTAGTAAAATTAATGCCTACTCGTGTTGAATGACAGATTACTTCGTAAATAATGCGTTGAAAATAATGATTTGATTGTATTTTTTCCTGTGTATTAATGATGTGATGGCATTTTTCGCATAGAGAAAGTAGAGTGGTTTGTAAAGGCAACTAATGCGATTTTATTCAGCTGTACTGTGGAACTTATCGGTTCACTAAATGAAATAGAAGGCCATGGGATGATATTGTGAATAATTACGGGGCTTGTCTGTCAGATTGCTTCAACGTCGTGTACACAAAATGCATCTCATTAAAATAGTAGAAATTACAATAGAACCCTGTTTATACATTTCTCATTTATACGTAAAGCATCGCCGGTCCAAAAATCCGTAATTGCCCTCCCAAAGCCAAATTTTATCGAATATACGTTAATCGAATTATCTTTCATCTTATTTATACGTTAAATTGTGGTATCGTGAATTATAAATTTAAATCACGCGAATTCCGTTTACCAAACTGTCTTCCCACTCTTCCGCTTCGCCTCGAATTCCGTTTTTGATTTTATAATTCTCCCTTCCTCGCACTCCGCTTTTCGCTCTCCCATCTCCTGTCATCTACCTACTTTGACTCACTCTGAAGAATACACCCGATTCTCCTGTGCTACCATTGGTCAACTCAGTTGGCATCTGCAGTAGACACCTGCTCTTGTTTGACGTTATCATGTGGGACTCTTTCCTTGAACTATCATTTGCATTCATTTGCCAGAGGAATCTACACGCCGAGAACATATCGTTTCGCGATCTGACTAGATTGTTATAACTGAAGAGGAAGACCAGTTTCGCTTCCAAGATTACGTCGGTTGCGACGGGGATTTGGCAACGTCATTACTTATTAACATTAAAAAAAAACAAAAGCGTAGTACCTAGTCAGGGCTTGAAAAATACCATGCTCGAGATGCCCAGATCATGTAAATTATTATCCTGGGTAGGTTAAAAGAGTATCTCTAGTTGCCCATTTGGGTAACTAGATTTAAGAAACAAAGAAAGAGTTTGGAATGGAAAATTTCCTCCTGTAAGAAAAAAAGACGGTCGTTGCATTTTTTTTTTTTTTTTCATTTCACTACAAATCACCGTAAGTTGCATTGTTATGAAGTGCCAAGGACAGGAAAATATAATTTCTTTAATTATATTATGCTCATATACATATGTCCAGATTTTAGGGCCATCTGTAGTTTAGCTCCAATTGTTTACAGTTAGCGATAGGATGGCGGGGGGGGAGCCAAGATGCGTGCTTTTGTGCATTGAACATTTAGAATACGGAGCCTTAAAATGGCAGTGCAAAAGATGAATAACAAGTTAATCATATTTTTTAACTTAAAAGAAATGGGCTTCTGATTTGTTAACTTAAAAGATATATTTTCCTGGGCATCCAACTTTTATTACCTGGGCAGGTATATAATTTCTGCACATACCCAGTCGGGTATGTAACTTTTCAGACATTTTTCAAGCCCTGCTAGTATAATAACCCTAGCCACTCCGGTGGCGCAGTAGCCTAAACGATTGCTTGCAACCGTTCGAGAAGGGTCCGGGTTCGGATCCCGGTGAGGAATAGATGCTGTATTTGTCTAACGGCACTGGCTCTCTCTCCCTTCCGTGGAACTAGTGATCCTAAATTAGGGACGGGCGACTGCTTATAGCCCATTGAGTTGCTCACGGTGGTCATATTAAGACCCCAATAAAATAAAATAAAATAAAATAAAAAGCGCTAACGTCTGCGTCATGTGTTGCAGCAGGATAATATGCTGCCATCTAGGGACGAAAACGCACCATATTTCGTTTTTACGTTTCTTTCACTTGTACGTTAATTTTACGTGGTCCCTTGAAAAACGTATAAACGGAGTGCCACTGTATGTCGAGTTTCACGAATAAAATACAATTTTTCCAAGAATCATCAGAGTTGCTGAAAAGACTGCTGATCATTTGTCACGTCCTTTAAAACTGAATCAGAGTAGTAGACTCACTCGTATTAGTCATGATTTCGAAATTACTTTCACATAGTTACCATGAAAGCAAGTAACTAGCTTATGTTCCAGAGATTTGATTGATCTTTCTATATTTGATTGAGGAGTTACCAACACGCTTTAAGCAGACGTGAAAACTACAGAGGATTTGGAAAAACCGTAATTGATCGGAGCAATTATTTCGTTGCAATTTCTTAGACTGGTAAGTAGGCGCTTCGAAATAACGAAAGCATTTCTTACCCCAACCTTTAGAAAGAACTAAGATATTGCTTGCGGTATTTCCTGTATATTTCCAGAAAATGAGCGTCAGTACTGTTGTGTAAGAATGCAGATGGACTACAGTGAGTGCTCACTGAAATCCTTATGCAAAGTGAGTTACACCCGATATTGGCTTGTAAGAAGTTGGTGGCAGAGGTCTTCACAGGTCTTAATTTGGAAACGTGGTCCTCCCTGGATCAGAATTTCCAGTTTACAGCCCTGTCCAATCTGTTTCAGACTTTCATCATGCGTTCTCTGTCACTTATTACAAATAACTCAAGACTTCTCTTAGAGCTGGGGTCTTCAACCCGCGGCCCGTGGTCACTTTCTAATGTAAAGGAAATGTGACGCAGAGAAACGTGCCATTTCTCTTAGAAATTTCTCCCACGTACACTATATTGACAAAAGTCACCGGACACTTAGAAGAGAAACACAACATAGCATTTATTGACATACATTAGTACGGTGTCTGTCCACCTTTGGCCTTAATGCATGCACTAACCCTCCGAGACATGCTTTCGACAAGGTTTTGGAACACAGTGTATGCACTTCCATTCAGTACATAATGCTGCCGCTAACTGTTGCTTAGTAGTAGGCCTTGGTTCCAAACTTCTTATGCGGCGCTCTAATTCATCCCATAGGTACTCTATGGGATTAAGATCAGGGCTTTGTGCTGGCCAGTCCACACACAATACGCAATTAACGTCAAACCATGCCGTAACAGTCCTTGCTTTATTTTTTTAATTTTTTTTTTAATTGGAGGTTTAACGACCACCGTGAGCAACTCAACGGGCTATAAGCAGTCGCCCGTCCCTGATTTAGGGCCACTGGTTCCAGGGAAGGGAGAGAGCCAGTGCCGTAAGACAAACACAACATCCATGCCTCACGGGATTCGAACCCGGACCCCTTTCGGACAAATGATAAGAAGCCATCGCTTAGACCACTGCGCCACCGGGACGGCCCTTGCTTTATGGCTCGTGCGTTATCCTTCTGGTATCAACAAGGTTCGGTTCCATAGTATTGCCACAGAGTTGGTAAAGCATAATTGTCCAGAATATCGAGTTAGACGAGCTGGTTAACAGGTTTGTGCACGATAACCAATGGGCCGGGATCCTACCACGAAAAAACACCTCCACACGAGTACACTGCCAGCTCCAAACTTGACCGTAGGAACAGTACACTGTGGTAAATGTCGTTTCCCCGGCTCCCACCGTACCCGCACACGGCCATCAGACTGCTGGATCGTATATCTGGATTCATCAGTCCACAGGACCCGTTTCCATTGATGTACTGTCCACGATAAATGTTATTTACACCATGCTAAACGACGAGTAGCATTCCGAGTGGAGACGAAAGGCTTATGAGCAGCCGCACGACCACGGTAACACATGGAATGAAGTTCTCTGCGAATGGTATGTGTACATACCGAGGTTCCAGCATTTTTACTCACCTGTACACTGAGGTGTACCATGGACAACAGCGTGTGGATGACCCCGCTCATCCACACGCTGTTGTCCACGGTAGTTGGTCCTTGCAGGGATGGTTTTACCGGATTCGATGCACTCATGGGGCACCCGTGACACCGTGGCTCGTGAAAATCCCAGTGCCTGCACGACTTCCAAGATGGAGTGACCCATTCGTCGGGCCCCGACAATTTGCCCACGATCAGATGCGCTTAGATCCTTCGTCTTACCCATACTGCGTCCGACTCTTACTGATTCCCGTCGCATCACTCCTTATATTGTCGGATCGCTGCATGTCGTTTCCGTTTACAGGGCCGCCCACAGCGCCACATTTGCATAACTCCAACTGTCTCTAATTCAATTGCTCTTCAGTGTACTGTGCCCACTTAGAGAGCAAGAGGTAAATGAATCGAACTGGTAAAGCTTTAGTGTCCTTATTTTCTTTTTCATAAAAAACATTAATTTCCCAAATGAATTAATGTTTGAGCACATAGGGCAAAGTGATACCATGAACAGTATATTTTTTTTTCTGAAGAACAGAAGAGTAGTGCACCCCTGCTCACCAGCTTTTCAAAACATAAAGAACTCTAGGAGGAATCGTAAAAAATGTAGACAGGAAAACAACTGCTAGTACCTTTTTTTTTTTACTGAGAAAACGTGTTGAAAACGTTTCCTGTTATTCCGGTCACATTGATCGCATTCCCTGTAACCCATTCATTGGTAATGACTTTGCGTGCGTAACTACAACCCTGATCTCGGTTTCAAGTATTTATTTATTTTTTTTTTTTTATCTGTTTTGCAACAAAAGGGTGATTAAAGGGGACATGCTTACCAGGTGCAGTGACGTGATATATATACCGTTGCGAATTTTCGATTGCAAATAGATCTCGCATTAATGGAAAATTCATCATACAAGAACTGGTACGACATTCCTTTTCTTTTTTTTTTTTTTTCTTTTTTTTTTTAGGTAATTGTTTATCGTCATTACCAGCGAGCTCTGTATAACACGCGAACATTTTTTTCATTTTCTCTTACAAAGAACTGGATTTTACTGAGTAACACGGATCCTGATCGTATTTTGACCTTCACCGGTTAATAATAAATAATGACAAATTTTGGTCACTGTGTCACAATTTTATGATTAGCATCTCAGAAGACTTATTTTAAGATCAGCGGTTCGCTTCACATTTACACTGAATTCAATGCAACAGAATTCCGTCACGTAAAAAGGTGAACAATCAAGAAAGAAAAAGCGAGTTTTTTGAGTTTTGAGGCATTTTAAACAAAAAAGTGCATTTCTCGTAACTTTTTTTATTTTCCTTTCGCAGTGTTTTTGTTTATTACTATGCGTTCACCGGTAATAAAGCAACAGTTCAATACATAACATTGCCAATGGGACGACTATTTCTGTGTTTGCAATGCTAAATTGTTGATGTGTTTTTTCCATATATATATATTTTTTTTGATCGAAGGTTTAACGACCACCGTGTGCAACTCAATAGGCTATAAAAGAGTCGCCCGTCCCTAATTTAGGGTCACTGGTTCCAGGGAAGGAAGAGAGCTAGTGCCGTAAGACAAACGTAACATCCGTGTTTCACGGGATTCGAACCCGGCCCCTTCTCTGACGAAGGGTCATAAACCAGCGCTTAGACTACTGCGCCACCACCTTCCCCTGAAAATGGTCTCAAACGTTGCCCTGTGAAGCTCCCGCTGCTTCCCCGTGACGTAGTGGTCTAAGCGGTCGCTTCTGATCATGGGTCCGTGTTCGAATCACGGTGAGGCATGGATGATGAGTTTGTCTTACGGCACTGGCTCTCTCTCCTTCCCTGGAAACAGTGGCCCTAGGGACGGGCGACTGCATATAGCTTATTGAGTTGCTCACGGTGGTCTTTAGAACCCCAATAACAATAATAATAATAATAAAAGAAGCTCCTGCAGTAATCCCCGACCAAAGAGGCCCAACGAAGTATTATTAAGTGGCCAGTTTATAATAATAATTTTGGCCGTCCCGGTGGCGCAGTGGTCTAAGGCGCGGGCCTCTGATCGTTCGTCCGTAAGGGGTCCGGGTTCGAATCCCGGTGAGGCATGGATGTTGTGTTTGTCTTACGGCACTGGTTCTCTCCCTTCCCTGGAACCAGTGACCCTAAATTAGGGACGGGCGACTGCATATAGCTTATTGAGTTGCTCACGGTGGTCTTTAGAACCCCAATAATGCCGCCCCGGTGGCGCAGTTGTCTAAGGCGTTGGCCTCTGATCATTCGTCCGTAAGGGGTCCGGGTTCGAATCCCGGTCAGGCATGGATGTTGTGTTTGTCTTACGGCACTGGCTCTCTCCTTCCCTGGAACCAGTGACCCTAAATTAGGGACGGGCGACTGCTTATAGCCCATTGAGTTGCTCCTCACGGCGGTCGTTAAACCTCCAATAAAAAAAAAAAAAAAAAAAAGAACCCCAATAACAATAATAATAATAATAAAAGAAGCTCCTGCTGTAATCCCCGACCAAAGAGGCCCAACGAAGTATTATTAAGTGGCCAGTTTATAATAATAATTTTGGCAGCCCCGGTGGCGCAGTGGTCTAAGGCACGGGCCTCTGATCGTTCGTCCGTAAGGGGTCCGGGTTCGAATCCCGGTGAGGCATGGATGTTATGTTTGTCTTACGGCACTGGTTCTCTCCCTTCCCTGGAACCAGTGACCCTAAATTAGGGACGGGCGACTGCTTATAGCCCATTGAGTTGCTCACGGTGGTCGTTAAACCTCCAATCAAAAAAAAAAATAATTTTGCCTGTCAGTATGTATCTAACGAGGGCGATGAATCGCTGTGTGTACGTGTACTGATATCAAAGACAATATTTTCTGGAACTCTCCTTTGGCTAAATGAATGATAAGCTCCTACATCTAGTCACCTGCACCTAATTTAGGAGACTTAACACACCGCCTATGACTCATCAGGAACTCCAGTCCGGTCCTAGCTTGAATAATTTACCATCCGCGCTTCTAATTACTCGGCCGCTAAATCATTTCAGTACAGTTCGTATCGGTGACTTCTTTCTACCATGTGGACCTCAATGTGTCGGACAGTTCGAATCACGCTAGCTGGCACCTTCTCAATGAGCCTAAAATGTTCTTCATCGGCTGGTTCCTTTGGTTCTGGGAAAATTCCGCAAATCTAGGGGACTTATATAGGCATGCAGTCGTAGAAATTACAGAGTGGAATGGATGATATTTTCCCAAGAGATCAAACCTGTGAGTCATGTAACTTCAAGTTGTCACGATAAACAAGATCGGCAGCCGCAAGATGTCACAGGTGTGTTCTGATCTATGTTAGCACCATGACGGCGGAACTTCCTGTAGTTCGCTGTTGTCATAGCTGTGCCATTGTTCACCTCGATAACTCTACGACTACGTGTCGCATACCATAAGCTGCAGCAGTTTTCGAGTGCAGACAGTGGATTTTTTTTTTTCGCACCAGAAGTCGTCGGATACTTTCACCCGAGAACTGAACGACGTTCTGCGTCTTATAGTTTCATCAATGGCGCACATAAAAAGTGCCGCCCCGGTGGCGCAGTGGTCTGAGCGATGGCTTCTGATCATTCGTCCGAAAGGGCTTCGGGTTCGAATCCCGGTGAAGCATGGATGTTGTGTTTGTCTTGCGGCACTGGCTCTCTCCCTTCCCTGGAACCAGTGGCCCTAAATTAGGGACGGGCGACTGCTTATAGCCAATTCAGTTGCTCACGGTGGTCGTTAAACCTTCAATCAAACAAACAAAACAAACACATAATAAGTCCTTTGCTTCCAAAACGATGCAATAATTGCGGGAGTATCACGTTTTGTAGTCAGGTGTATCTCACTTCTAGACAGTTTTTCTGTTCAAAAGTAGGTAGCTAATCATGTTACTAGCTGTTCCACTCATTATGTATTCCACGTAACCAAAGGTGTACATGCAACGCCCTCTGCGCCATTGCAAGTAACTACTAAACGTACATCGACGTGACGATGACACATTCGTCGCTTAGAAAAGGCAGAGCGTTAGGGAGCTCGCCCTGCGGAATCCATGAGGATATTGCTTTATTTCCAGCTTTCCCCATTGTTTCGATCCTCAGCGTGTCTGAAGCAATGATTGCTTTCCACTGCGACTGCGAATTAGTAGTAGGCGAAGAAGTAAAAGCCTTTCATTACTCAATATAGTAATCATATCATTTTCCTATGCGATGATTACTGAACATGAAAATGCTGCTCCGGAGGCCCAATGAATTCGTCGGCGATGGGTCTAGGTTCCAATCCTGATGAGACATTGATGTTGTGTTTGTCTTACGGCACTGGTTTTATAGCCCATCGAGTTGCTCACGGTGGTCGTTAAACCGACAAACAAACAAACAAACAAACAAACATGAAAATATATTTCTGGAGTATTTGAGATAAATCTCAAACGTGATTTCATTTCTCAACTAACGTACTAAATAAAGCTTTAGTAAAATACAGCAAATAAAGCAGGATACATACATGTAGTCAGTACTGATCATCAGAGTTGGAAACGGGTCAAAAATTTTGGACCCGGACCCAGCCTTCACATAATTGGACCCGACCAGGACAAATCAGCTTTGAACTACAAATTCGAATATATCATCATCATTGTCAATCATTATCAATCCACTTCTGGATGAAGGTCTCCCAAAGTTTCTTCAACAACGCACTGTCTTGGGCCAGAGTCCTCCATCAACCCATCTCCTACATGGTCTTCTGGGTCCTGTCCCTTGGAATTCAGTCTAAAATTTCAGTTGTTCATCGGTGGGCCGTTCTCCTGTTAGTATGTCTAGCCCATTGCCATTTCAGCGATTTTACTTTTACTCTGATTACGATGTCTTCCACTCTTGTCCTTTTTCTTTTCAACGAGTTCCTTTTTATCATTCTTGGTTACACCAAGCTTGCATTTCTCTATGCTTGTTTGTTATTCGCAGCGTTTCTATGTCTTTTTTAGTTAAGGTTCAGGTCTGTGCTCCGTACGTAAGCACTGGAAGGATGCATTGATTAAACACTTTTCTTTTAGGGCATAACGGCTTATTGCTCTTAAAAATTGTACTGTTTCTTCGAAAAGCTCTCCAACCAAGTTTTATATGTCGATTAATTTCTTCATAAATGTGACCTTTGTTTGATAGCTGCTGTCCAAGGTAAATGTAATTATCGGTTACCTCCAGCTTTTATCTATAAACTGATAAATCTTCATTCCTTGTAAAAGCATTGTACTTCAATTTTGTCTTTTGCAAGTTCATTTTTAATCCCATTTCTTTTGCCTTCTCAGCAAATTCCTGGATCATACTCTGCAGCTTATTTCAAAGTCCTCTGAAGAGTTCTTTGAAATATTTTTTTCTTTTCCAAAATTAAACGGGGTTGAAATCGCGTAAGGAACACTTTGACCGACCCGTTTGACCCACAAGAAATTGTCGATCCGGTGACCCGTTTCCATTTCTGCTGATCGTGTGTGGCAAACAGAGGGTAACACCACAAGATGCTCTTCGATCGTTTCTGACATCATCTGATTTCTACTTTTAAGCTCAGTGAACCGGCTGTGTTATGAGATTGGCTTTGAGGAAAGATATCGGTGGAAATACTGAATACAGGTTCGTGGATGCTTCTGGTACGTAAGGGATTTCCTCGCATTTCATGCTAAGATCTTGAAAAGGTCTCTTAACGATGGTCACCTATTGTATGTGCCTTCTATTTTAGTCAATATCGTCTTAATTCGTGCGTCGTTTATGCTTGGACGACCTTGATGAAAACTCAATTCACTACAGCATCTCCCAAAAAAAAAAAAAAAAAAAAAACGTCTCGTTGTAGGTGTACGTGGCATTCTTCCCTGGCAAAGTTTCAATTTCGGATGTGCGAGCACAGGTTATTACCAAGCTTCGTGTATGCTTTGAATCAATGTCAACCTTCGTTCTAGATTCTAACTAAGTGCAATTCAGAGAAGTTTTGAAGCAAATGAATATACGATTCTCTTCAATCAAAGCGTAGCCAAATTCGGTGAAATTTGGATTTGATTATTATTCTCATTTTCGCTTGTGTAAGCATGTACGTTCCTGAATCACTGCACAAAACTCTGTTGCAATATGTTTACTGTTGCCACGGGCCAACTGTTAAGCATTCCTAACATGAAATTATGTTTTGTATCTCATGCGAGTACTATATTTTGCAAACTGGTCGTCATTTCCGTAATATGAGTTACATTCAAAACTAATCTTGACGATTGCATCAAAATTTGGCTAATCATTTTCACTCACATCTGCTTTAAACATTCTTTATGCACAATTTCTCCGTTTTCATCATGTCAGCAAAGGAGCTATATGTCTCAGTGATGTTTCTGAAAACCACAGTGCTTTAATTTTTTTCCTAATACGTGCCTTATTTCCGGTTTCTGCGTATGCTGCCAAACACATACAAGCTGATACACGAAGTTCTTACCCAGGGGAATTACTCAAAAGCAAATAACCCAAAGCGACGTGGAAGTAAGGGGACCGTGTGGGAATGTGGGTATACGCTTCTTTATGAGGGCGGTTGCAGCTTCCTGGTGAAGAAACGCCCAACTTACAATAAATAAATCGTGAATATCGCACACAGCATAACAGTTCCAATTACTAAGTCATGACGTAGAAAAATGGCGTTATAACATCCTAACTAAATTCTGTCGGCGTAACTTAATTGGTAAGGCATTGGGCTCCGGAGCAAATCGATCTCCGTCACCTTCAAAATTTGCGTTTTCACATTGGGTTCCGATTGTGGTAATGGAACTACTCTCAGTTGGGTTCATCGAAATATCCGTCATGTTCCCTTCCACACATCGCTGGAATTAATGGAAGGTTCCTTCTTCACTTCGAAAAAAATAAAAAAAGATACGAGGGAGATGATATGTCGTACTACATAGGTGAAGCATATGTCCGTCGGTATAGCGTAATTGGTAAGGCATTCGGCTTCGGAGCAGAAGGATGCGACTTCGACGCGTCACCGGCAAATTTGTGTTTTCACACACACATACAAAACAAGTAGCTAGCGTTCGTCACAATACACTACTGGAATCGTATGAAATGATGAGCGGCATCCAGTACGGTTCTATTGATGGTGCCATATGTGCTGCTTGAAGTCTTGCTGGTCAACCTGGTTTGTTGCACATATCGTCTATTTGATATGTACCCATCGAAGGGAGTCCATAAGTCAGATGTAGTGAAACTGGTGAGGCGAACGTGTCGACTAAGGCACAGGACCTCCTCGGCCGATGTATTGACTTCCAACATTAGATAACCAGGAACGTGACTTCCAAAATCAGATGACAGCCAAGAACGTGACTTACAAAAGTAGATAACAACCAGGAACGTGACTTCAAAGGTAGATAATAACCAGGAACGTGACTTACAAAAGTAGATAACAACCAGGAACGTGACCCTCAAGGGTAGATAATAACCAGGAACGTGACTTCCAAAAGTGGATAACAACCAAAAACGTGACTTACAAAAGTAGATAATAACCTGGAACGTGACTTCCAAAAGTGGATAACAACCAAGAACGTGACTTACAAAAGTAGATAACAACCAGGAACGTGACTTCCAAAATCAGATGACAACCAAGAACGTGACTTGCAAAAGTAGAAAACAACCAGGAACGTGACTTCCAAAGGTAGATATTAACCAGGAACGTGACTTCCAAAAGTAGGGGACAAGCAGTAATGCGACTTCCAAAAGTAGATGACAGCCAGGAACGCACATATGCGGTGCCATGAGATAGTGCGCAATCCAGTTGTATCTACATATCTGGAAAATGGGTTAATGATAAGTTACTTTGACTAGCATATATTCGAAGAGTTGCTTGTATTCCCAAGCTACATCAGCTAGGCTCAGTTTCTTGGAACTTCATTGTCCTGGTTAGTGTAACGGTAGCATGCTTGAACCTAAATCGGGAGCTGCGGGGTTGTGTCCTGTTCCCGGGCGATTTAATTTTCATGTTTCGTAAAAGAAGGCTACATGAATAAAACAAGTTAGTAAAATCATGCAATGCATTGATTATGATACGCTTTCCAACATACCAGAAATTATTACTCAAGTTATGAGGATAATGGCTGTGGAATAAATCTCCCTCCTGTATCCTGACCTTTGACCCCATTTCGATGATATTCAACAGGACCGGTTCAGTACACCTCAAGAATAACATACTAAAGTTTTGTCGCAATAGAAGCAGTTTTACGCAAGTTATGAGAATAATGGCTGTGGAATAAATCTTGCTTTTGTGCAATGACCTTTGACCCCATTTCGTTGATATTCAACAGAACCGGTTCACTATACCTCCGGAACAACATGATAACGTTTTGTCGCAATCGAAACATTTTTTGGTAAGTTATGATGCACAAGGGCAATGGAATGGATCCCACTCCAGTGTCCTGATCTTTGACCCCATTTCGCCCATTTTCAATAGGGTTCGTCCCCAGTGGCTCCCTACCACATACTAAAATTTCATCAAAATCGAACCATTTTTACGCAAGTTATGACGCATAAGGGGAATGGAACAAATCCCGCTCTTATGTCCTGCCTGACCTTTGACCCCATTTCGCCCATTTTCAATAGGGTTCGTCCCCAGTGGTTCCTTACCAAATGCTAAAATTTCATCGAAATCGAACCATTTTTACGCAAGTTATGACGCATAAGGGCAATGAAATAAATACCGCTTTTACGCCCTGCCTGACCTTTGACCCCATTCGCTCATTTTCAATAGGGTTCGTGCCCAGTGGTTCCCTGCCACATACTAAAATTTCATCGAAATCGAACCATATTTACGCATGTTATGACGCATAAAGGCAATGAAATGGATCCCGCTTTTATGTCCTGACCTTTGACCCCATTCCACCCATTTTCAAAAGGTTTCGTTCCTAGGTGGTTCCTTACCACATACCAAAATTTCATCGAAATCGAACCGTTTTTACCCAAGTTATGACGCATAGGGGCAATGCAATAAATCCCGCTCTTATGCCCTGCCTGACCTTTGACTCCGATTTGCCAATTTTCAATAGGGTTCGTGCCCAGGTAATTCCCTACTACATACTGAAATTTCATCGAAATCGAACCATATTTTACGCATGTAATGACGCATAAAGCCAATGAAATGGATCCCGCTCTTATGGCGTGACCTTCGACCCCACTTCACCCATTTTCAATAGGGTTCGTCTTCTGGTGGTCCCCTACCACATACTAAAATTTCCTCGAAATCGAACCATATTTACGCAAGTTATGACGCATAAGGGCAATTGAATGGATCCTGCTCTTATGGCGTGACCTTTAACCCCACTTCATCCATTTTCAATAGGGTTCGTCTTCTGGTGGTCTCCTACCACATACTAAAATTTCCTCGAAATCGAACCATATTTACGCAAGTTATGACGCATAAGGGCAATTGAATGGATCCTGCTCTTATGGCGTGACCTTTAACCCCACTTCATCCATTTTCTATAGGGTTCGTCTTCTGGTGGTCTCCTACCACATACTAAAATTTCCTCGAAATCGAACCATATTTACGCAAGTTATGACGCATAAGGGCAATTGAATGGATCCTGCTCTTATGGCGTGAACTTTAACCCCACTTCACCCATTTTCAATAGGGTTCGTCCACTGGTGGTCCCCTACCACATACTAAAATTTCATCGAAATCGAACCATTTTTACGTGAGTTATCGTGCCGTTAGACAGACGGACAGACGGACGGAAAAAGCTGGAGCATATACGCTTCTTCAACCTACGGTTGGAAAGCGTAAATAAAAACGTACGGTATGCCGACAATGTTGAGTTAATGGAACGTTTTCCAAGTAGAAACCCAACTAACTGATTTTGCAGGGGATCCATAAAACAATTGATGGTCAGATTTTGCAGGGGATCCATAAAACAGTTGATGGTCAGATTTTGCAGGGGATCCATAAAACAGTTGATGGTCAAATTTTGCTAACAAAAAAAAAAAAAAAAAAAAAAAAAAAGCTTAATAAGAGTGTTCCACTAAATGTCGCACCATTCATTTGGACATTTGTAGGCATTGGATTTGGTGACGAGCGTCACCAGTTCGTTGTAGGCTCTCCATGGCGCTGAAGTGATCGTTCGAACTCATTATGCCACCGCTGTTGAACTTTATTCATCTGTCTATAATACTGTATGTTGTAATGAAAATTAGGTAATTCTTCTATAGCATTCAGTAGAAAATTGTACCAGTTCAATGTCTGTTCTGGAGGACTAGCGCATGACTGTGCCTAGTTGCGGTAGTCATTTCCGGTTTTCTCATGAGAGAATGCGCCAGGCAGTCAGTGGTATCTTACCATCACCTAGCTTAAGCTATTAGGGGGTGATGATCTTACGTCCTCACGAGATGGTCTACCTGATCTCTGACACTTTGCTGTTCTTCCTGTATCTCGAACTAGAGATACAAGGAACTTCATTTCTACCTTAAACGTGATCAAGTGGTAGTCGGTCAGTTACCAGATGGTGTGCAGATGCTGCAGCTACACGATCAGTGAGGAAAAATTATCATGAAATAGAGAAAGTTTTAGTATTTCTGTCAGAAAATGTAGATGATTCTCCACAGACAAGAGATGAAGCAAAATCACTGCTGAAGAAAATGAGAACAATGGAAATATCGATCAGCACAGTAGTTTGGGACACAATACTTCAGAGATTAATCTTCGTGATGCAACACACACACACACAATTAGCTTTAATTATATTTGAATTGTGGACCACCCCTCTTTATGAATTAATGAAAGTATATTTCAATAGGCCCTGATTATCATATTATTTCTCTCTCTCTCTCTCTCTCTCCATTGAAACTGAATTATTACATTGCAGACTGTCACCTAAAAGCATACTTTTCCCGATTTTCAGTAACAACAAATAATGGATTCAATAGGCCTGCCCCCTTCCCCTCTTTTTTCTCTCTATGAATTATTGAACACACACCGTATAACCAATGGTACTTTAGAAAAAGGAAACTAAGTTTCAGGTTAATCGGTATTGATTTTTACAGTGAAAATATGGCTATATTAATTTTTAAAATTTCCTTGGCATTGCCAGAGCAAAATTTGACATGACGTCCAAGTAAAAGCAATCTTTTTAAAGATTGTTTTTGCTTGGACGTCTTCAAAAAGGTTATCGCCAATATTTTCGCTAAAATGTTTTATCTATCAGTATCGCTAACACATGGTTTTTTTTTTTTCACAAATTGCGAAGAATGCGACCGGCAGCGCGACCACTGAGTTACTTTTTACAGTTATTTTTCGATTAACTCATCAATACCCTCCTTTCCTTTCCTGGAAGAAAAAAAAATCTTGTTTGCGATCTTTGAATAATACTGAGGTGACACACATTAACCCTTTCACCGGCAGCCAGCTGAATTTTCCGTGAAAATTTACCATCCTCAGTGAAATCAATAAATTCATCTTCGAGAAAGTTAGGGACCGACTTTAACATTCCCAACCCTCGTTCTGCTAATGTCAAGATAAAATTTTTACGTACTGTGCATATACGGCACATGAAGCTGCATTCCAGTTAAATGAAAAAATAAAATCAGGTATGTATTCTTTAGAAAGAGATCTGTGACCCCCTACGCAGATCCTTAAGTGACAGACGGGTAGCGTAATAAAGCTATTTGTTCCGCTAACTTGGATGGATCATCGAGCGCACGCCACCTGCGTATGACTAATAGCTCGTCTCTAATGGATCACCTGACATAGTTTCACGTGCACATCACCATCTTTCTTTTCTTTGCTCAGTTCATTTTCTGACCCAAATAAATACGTTGCCACAATCATCCACTTTTGGCCTGCAAAATTTCGTTAATTTTAAGAAAAATGTTGTTACTTTTAGTTACAGCCGGTTTCACCCACGCTTTTTATCTCTAACGCTCAGCAATTACTGTTAGCGAAAAAACGATCAGTAGCTTCGCAGTCAGAAGTAAGAGCCACCCTTTTTATACGAATGTTCACGAAATGTAAATGTCGGAGAGCTAGACATAAAAAAATATTCGGTACGCCACTGTCCCTTGATATATATATATATATATTTGTAACATCAGAGCCTCTCCTTGACAAATGTCAACCCCGCCTTCTCGTGGTGCATCCTGTTCCCACTAAAGGGGCTCTGACAACCGCCAATAGCGGTATAACTATACCATCGGGATTAGAGGAAATTCTGTCCCCACTCACCAACCCGCTTGGCCAGCGTGGTGAGTTATGGCCAAACCCCTCCAAAATGATTCCACAACTTAAATCTTGGCCCTCAGTCTCCGGCAGCTGGAATGTACCTGGCCAAGGCAGCGGCCAGTGCGACATGAAGGCAGAGGGTGCTAAGAATCCCCGGAGGACCGGACTAGGCTGCCATCTGATGCTGACCTTGGCTACTTACAATGGACGCTCCTTATCTTCTGATTCAAGACTTCTTGAATTGGAAGAGGAACTACTAAGGATCAAGTGGGACATCGTGGGGCTAAGTGAGGTAAGGACAAAAGGAGAAGATCTCATCGAACTAAAAAGTGGACATCTCTTCTACTATCGTGGGACAGATCCTGGCAGAACTAGTGGTGTTGGATTTATAATAAACAAGAAACTGAAGGATAAAGTTGTAGAAGTTGAAAGTTCCTCTGACAGAGCTGCACGACTTGTTATCCAACTCTCGAAAAGATACCAGGCTCAGATTATTCAAACTTATGCACCCACCACAAGTCATCCTGTAGAAGAAATTGAAGAATTTTATGAGGAAATTTGTCATCTAAATAATAAAGGTAAGCAGCACTTGAAAATAATTATGGGAGATTTCAATGCAAAAAATAGGGCAACGGCAACAGAATGAAACTTCAGTAGGTAAATTCGGTCACGGCAACAGAAACCAGCGTGGAAATACTCTCGTTGAGTTTGCAGAGGCAGAAGGGTTTTTCATCTTGAACTCCTTCTTCAAGAAAAAGTCACACAGGAAATGGACATGGAGACATCCAAATGGGAAATTGGACAAGTGAAATTGATTTTATTATGTGTAACAAAAAATTCGTCATAGAAGACTGCAGTGTGCTAAACAAGTTCAACACAGGTAGTGACCTAGATTGGTGAGATGTAAGATGCACCTCAACACTAAACTCGAACGTGGCAAGCTCATAAGACAAACAAAATCTATTGACATAACCAACCTTAAAAAACACCATAAGACCTTCAAGTTAGAACTGAAGAACAGGTTCTCTGCTTTAGAAGGCCTAACATCGGAAGAAGTGGATATTTCTGAAGTTAACAGAAAAGTAACCAAAGCTCTTATGGAAACAGCAACAAAATTAGCTGGGTCTAAGAACAAGTTGCATGTGAACAAATTATCAGGAAAAACGAAAATGTTGATGCAAAAAGAAGAGAGATGAGGACAACTAAAGAAGATGTGACTTCCAAAGTGGAATATATAGAGCTATGCAAGACAGTAAGAAAAAGTATGACTGAAGACGTAAGGAAATTCAACTGTGAACTAGTGAGGAAAGCAATTGAAAACAACCAAAGCCTAAAGATAGCAAAGGGACATCTCAGTAAGGGAAGAAAACAGATTATGGCACTGAGAAAAGAAGATGGTTCTGTAACAAGAAATAGAGGCGAAATTTTGACAAGAGTGAAAGATTTCTACTCCAAATTATATGAAAGGGATGATATATGCACTCCAGACATCATGAAAGATACCAGTACCAGAGTTCCTCCAGTCCTTCCAGCAGAAGTTGCACATGCAATCCAGAACATGAAGCGAGGAAAAGCTCCAGGAGAAGATGGAATTACTGTGGACATCATACAAGAAGCAAGTGGAGAAATCGAAACAGTACTCTGCCCAAATTTTCACTCGATGCCTTAATGAAGGAAAGATTCCTGAGGATTGGAACACCGCTACAATGATCCTGCTACATAAGGAAGGTGACATTGAGGATCTCGGAAACTACAGACCTATCAGCCTCCTATCAGTAGTTTATAAAATCTTCACTAAAGTTCTTTCACACCGCTTGAAGGTAACACTGGACATGGCTCAACCGAGAGAACAAGCTGGATTCAGGAGTGGCTACAGCACAATAGATCATATCCACGTGCTGAGAGAACTAATTGAAAGAGCGAGGGAATATGAACTTCCATTGTGCATGGCTTTTATCGATTATGAAAAAGCCTTTGATTCGGTGAAACCATCAGCAGTTACAATGGCTCTGAAAACCTGCGGTATTGAAGATGCATACATTAATATTATTAATAACATCTATGAAAATGCAAGTGCAAAGATTAGGCTGTTTGAAAATACAACACACGTAAAAATTGGAAAGGGAGTGAGACAAGGTGACACCATATCTCCGAAGCTCTTTAATGCCACATTGGAGGGTGTTTTTCAGTCGCTGAGCTGGGAAAACAAGGGGATAAAGATTAATGGAGATTATCTAACCCATCTTCGTTTTGCTGATGACGTAGTCATTTTTGCAACTACCGCATCAGAGCTGCAGAGTATGATCCAGGAACTTGCTGACAAGAGTAAGGAAGTGGGATTAAAAATGAACTTTCAGAAGACAAAAGTGGTGTTCAATGCTTTTACAAGAAATGAAGATTTATCGATTGATGGAGAAAAGCTGGAGATAACAGACACGTACGTTTATCTTGGACAGCAGATATCAAGTGAGGGTCACATTGGTGAAGAAATTAATCGGCGTACAAAACTTGCCTGGAGAGCTTTTGGAAGAAACAGCATAATTTTCAAGAGCAATATGCCATTATGTCTTAAAAGAAAAGTGTTTGATCAATGCATCCTTCCAGTGCTTACGTATGGTGCAGAGACGTGGACCTTAACTAAAAGAGACATACAAAGGCTGCAGACAACTCAAAGCAGCATGGAGAGATGCATGCTTGGTATAACCAGGAGAGATAAGAAGAGGAACTCGTGGATCCGAAAATGACAAGAGTGGAAGACATCATGATCAGAGTTAAATCCCTGAAATGGCAATGGGCTGGACATACTGCCAGAAGGACAGATCATCGATGGACAGCCGAAATTTTAGATTGGATTCCAAGGGACAGGAAAAGACCCAGAAGAAGACCACATGGGAGATGGGTGGATGAAATTCGAAAGTATGCAGGGGTGACATGGAGGAGACTGGCACAAGACAGACCGTTGTGGAGGAAACTTGGGAGACCTTCGTCCAGCAGTGGATTGATAATGGTTGACAATGATGATGATGATACTGTATAAACAAATAAGCAAGACAAAATTATTTACTCTGGATGAAAATAAGCCACGGTTAGTTTTGTATACACTGGTGTGCAAAAATTAAGGACGAAGAGGAGAAATGAGCTTAACAGCGGAACGAGCAGGCAGAACGGACCGAAAGACCACTCAGGAGATATACTAGGGTCCTCCGGTACGGTAGGGCATGCGCATATATGCAGCAGGACGGGGAGTGGGAGTGTCGGAAGGGTATGAAGCACACGGGCGGTAAAACGACCGCCAGCGTTGAGTCACGCGTTTGGGTTTCCGTTGTTCACCATTATCAATCCACTGCTGGACGAAGGTCTCCCCAAGTTTCCTCCACAACGGTCTGTCTTGTGCCAGTCTCTTCCAAGTCACCCCTGCATACTTTCGAATTTCATCCACCCATCTCCCATGTAGCCTTCTTCTGGGTCTTTTCCTGTCCCTTGGAATCCAATCTAAAATTTCGGCTGTCCATCGATGATCTGTCTTTCTGGCAGTATGTCCAGCCCATTGCCATTTCAGGGATTTAACTCTGATCATGATGTCTTCCACTCTTGTCATTTTTCGGATCCACGAGTTCCTCTTCTTATCTCTCCTGGTTACACCAAGCATGCACGTCTCCATGTTACTTTGAGTTGTCTGCAGCCTTTGTATGTCTCTTTTAGTTAAGGTCCACGTCTCTGCACCATACGTAAGCACTGGAAGGATGCATTGATCAAACACTTTTTGTTTTAAGACATAATGGCATATTGCTCTTGAAAATTATGCTGTTTCTTCCAAAAGCTCTCCAGGCAAGTTTTGTACGCCGATTAATTTCTTCATCAATGTGACCCTCACTTGATATCTGCTGTCCAAGATAAACGTACGTGTCTATTATCTCCAGCTTTTCTCCATCAATCGATAAATCTTCATTTCTTGTAAAAGCATTGAACATCACTTTTGTCTTCTGAAAGTTCATTTTTAATCCCACTTCTTTACTCTTGTCAGCAAGTTCCTGGATCATACTCTGCAGCTCTGATGGGGTAGTTGCAAAAATGACTACGTCATCAGCAAAACGAAGGTAGGTTAGATAATCTTCATTAATCTTTATCCCTTTGTCTTCCCAGCTCAGCGACTGAAAAACACCCTCCAATGTGGCATTAAAGAGCTTCGGAGATATGGTGTCACCTTGTCTCACTCCCTTTCCAATTTTTATGTGTGTTGTATTTTAAAACAGCCGAATCTTTGCACTTGCATTTTCATAGATGTTATTAATAATATTAATGTATGCATCTTCAATACCGCAGGTTTTCAGAGCCATTGTAACTGCTGATGGTTTCACCGAATCAAAGGCTTTTTCATAATCGATAAAAGCCATGCACAATGGAAGTTCATATTCCCTCGCTCTTTCAATTAGTTCTCTCAGTACGTGGATATGATCTATTGTGCTGTAGCCACTCCTGAATCCAGCTTGTTCTCTCGGTTGAGCCATGTCCAGTGTTACCTTCAAGCGGTGTGAAAGAACTTTAGTGAAGATTTTATAAACTACTGATAGGAGGCTGATAGGTCTGTAGTTTCCGTGATCCTCAATATCACCTTTCTTATGTAGCAGGATCATTGTAGCGGTGTTCCAATCCTCAGGAATCTTTCCTTCATTAAGGCATCGAGTGAAAATTTGGGCGAGTACTGTTTCGATTTCTCCACTTGCTTCTTGTATGATGTCTACAGTAATTCCATCTTCTCCTGGAGCTTTTCCCCTGCAACTTCATGTTCTTGATTGCATGTGCAACTTCTGCTGAGAACTGGAGGAACTCAATTTTGGTATCTTTCATGATGTCTGGAGTGCATGTATCATCCCTTTCATATAATTTGGAGTAGAAATCTTTCACTCTTGTCAAAATTTCTGCCTCTATTTCTTGTTACAGAACCATCTTCTTTTCTCAGTGCCATAACCTGTTTTCTTCTCTTACTGAGATGTCCCTTTGCTATCTTTAGGCTTTGGTTGTTTTCAATTGCTTTCCTCACTAGTTCACAGTTGAATTTTCTTACGTCTTCAGTGATACTTTTTCTTACTGTCTTGCATAGCTCTGTATATTCCACTTTGGAAGTCACATCTTCTTTAGTTGTCCTCATCTCTCTCTTTTTTGCATCAACATTTTCGTTTTTCCTGATAATTTGTTTACATGCAACTTATGTTCTTAGACCCAGCTTTTTAATTTTGTTGCTGTTTCCATAAGAGCTTTGTTTACTTTTCTGTTAACTTCAGAAATATCCACTTCTTCCGATGTTAGGCCTTCTAAAAAGCAGAGAATCTGTTGCTTCAGTTCCAACTTGAAGGTATTATGGTGCTTTTTATGGTTGGTTATGTCAATAGATTTTGTTTGTCTTATGAGCTTGCCACGTTCGAGTTTAGTGTTGAGGTGCATCTTACATCTCACCAATCTATGGTCACTACCTGTGTTGAACTTGTTTAGCACACTGCAGTCTTCTATGACGAATTTTTTGTTACACATAATAAAATCAATTTCACTTGTCCAATTTCCCATTTGGATGTCTCCATGTCCATTTCCTGTGTGGCTTTTTCTTGAAGAAGGAGTTCAAGATGAAAAACCCTTCTGCCTCTGCAAACTCAACGAGAGTATTTCCACGCTGGTTTCTGTTGCCGTGACCAGGAATTTTACCTACTGAAGTTTCATTCTGTTGCCGTTGCCCTATTTTTGCATTGAAATCTCCCATAATTATTTTCAAGTGCTGCTTACCTTTATTATTTAGATGACAAAATTTCCTCTCATAAAATTCTTCAATTTCTTCTTCAGGATGACTTGTGGTGGGTGCATAAGTTTGAATAATCTGAGCCTGGTATCTTTTCGAGAGTTGGATAACAAGTCGTGCAGCTCTGTCAGAGGAACTTTCAACTTCTACAACTTTATCCTTCAGTTTCTTGTTTATTATAAATCCAACACCACTAGTTCTGCCAGTATCTGTCCCACGATAGTAGAAGAGATGTCCACTTTTTCAGTTCGATGAGATCTTCTCCTTTTTCTCCTTACCTCACTTAGCCCCACGATGTCCCACTTGATCCTTTGTAGTTCCTCTTCCAATTCAAGAAGCCTTGAGTCAGAAGATAGGAGCGTCCATTATACGTAGCCAAGGTCAGCATCAGATGGCAGCCTAGTCCGGTCCTCCAGGATTCTTAGCACCCTCTGCCTTCATGTCGCACTGGCCGCTGCCTTGGCCAGGTACATTCCAGCTGCCGGAGACTGAGGGCCAAGATTTAAGTTGTGGAATCATTTTGGAGGGTTTGGCCATAACTCACCACGCTGGCCAAGCGGGTTGGTGAGTGTGGGATAGAATTTCCTCTAATCCCGATGGTATAGTTATACCGCTATTGGTCGTCAGAGCCCCTTTAGTGGGAACAGGATGCACCACGAGAAGGCGGGGTTGACATTTGTCAAGGAGAGGCTGTGATGTTACGCATCACCTGACCTTACATCCCTTATACAGTATATATATACGAGGGTTGTACCGAAAGTAATGGAAAAGTGGGCATAACTTTTTTATTAACTGACAACGGTCATTCAAATTGCACATGTTGGTAGCGTAACTCTTTCTCCAGTCTATAGTAACCCTTCTTCTTCATTGCAGGTAAATAATGGATTCCAAGCAGAGCCAACGTGCCGTCATTGAGTTTTTGACGAAGGAGGGGCGCAGGCTGTCCGACATCCACAGAAATCTACAGAATGTTTACGGAGATGACACCATTGACAAGAGCAATGTGTACAGATGAAGTTTAAAGAAGGGGAAACAAGCAATGAAGACAAACCACGCAGTTTGAGACCATTATCTGCGACCACTGACACGAATCGTCAGCGAGTGGATGAACTGATTCACGCGGAGAGACGAGTCACTATCCGTGAGTTTGTTGCACAACTGAACTGTGGTCACAATGCCATAGAGAAGATGGTTTGAAGACTTAGGGTATCGAAAAGGGGTGGAAGTCTGCTCTGATCTGCTGGACGCGTTTGAAGCCAATGAAGACGCGTTTTTTTTTTTTTCGATTTGGTGACATGGGATGAAACGTGGTCGTATCTTTACGATCCCGAAACGAAGAATTAATCCATGGAATGGCGTCACACCTCTTCACCAAGGCCTAAAAAGTTCAAGAGACAGCGATCAGCACAGAACGTCATGGTGACTGGTTTTTTTTGGGGGGGGGGATGACAGGGGTGTCATTCTCCTTGATTTTCTGAAATATGGCCGTACTGTAACCAGCGAGCAGTACATTGAGACACTCCAGAAGCTTAGAGAAGCCATAAGGAGGAAGAGACCGAACAAGAATCTGAAAAGGATCCACATTCACCATGACAATGCGAGACCACGCACTTCTTTGGCAACAAATCAGGCGATCAGCAAATTAAGCTGGTCGGTGGTCCCCCATGCACCGTATAGCCCAGATCTGGCGCCCTCCGACTTCCACCTGTTCGGTCTAATGAAGGACAGTCTCCGGGAACAGCGATTTGATGACACAGACGAGATGGTACAACAGTCCACACCTGAATTTTTTCAAAGAAGATTCGAGAGTTAGGTTGAACGATGGCGCAAATGCATCGCTTGTGATGGAGACTATGTTGAGTAGTACCTTTGTATAGAGAAAGAGTTACTCTACCAACACGTGCAATTTGAACGACCTCTGTCAGTTAATAAAAAAATTCTGCCCACTTTTGCATTACTTTCGGTATAACCCTCGTATATATGCATGGAGAGAAATGTTAGCGAACGCAATATTAAGAAAAGTTTAAACAGCATATCTTTGTGTGAGATTGTTGAATGGCAAAGCGAAACAAAACGACCGCCAGCGTTGAGTCACGCGTTTGGGTTTCCGTTGTTCACGGATGTTCCTTCGCGACAACCGAAAAGTTTAAACAGCTGTATTCCTCAAAAGATCAGATAATTTATAGAGGTATTATGCGCAGGAAAAACTTGCATTATGGGAGCCGTGTTTGTTAAATGTGTGTAAACAACTACGTGTTGGTATTATATTCAAAGCTATCCGTGACTTATTTTTATCCAAAGTAAATTATTATTTTGTCTTCTTCATTTGTTTGTTTTTTCTTAACTGCATAATAAAATATGCAGACTTACATTTCTGTTGTGAAAGACAGGAAATTAAAGACAATGCTGAAAATTAATATGGATGAATCTTAGATTTTTGTACCACTTTACAACGCAGCACATCTGAATGAAACCAGCAGTTTTTTCATGACTATGAAAACAGGAAATTTGAAATATTTAAAAAGTCTACGTTTTCTTTTTGTGTTGTGATCAATGTAACGTACTGTTCTTCCGAAGCGCAACTAAGTTTATCCTTGAAAAACATCTGGATCGACAACGTTGAGTGTTCTTCCATTTGGAGCCAAGACGGAGAGCATTTAATTTGTTCCAACTCTGGTACAACCAACATAAAGCTGGCCATATGAAAAGCATGGGGTTTGAAGATTGAGTCGAACAGCTTTTAACAATTGACCCTGTGCTTCTTGATACTCATGGCGAAACTGAGACGAACAGGAAACTGTAGGCGTTTAAACTGAAATGGAAGGCCAGATAGAACGATTGGAATAAAAACATGTGAAGCTTACCAGCCATAGTGGCAGCTTTGGTGACATTTTAATGAGTTTCTTGACAGTCAGTCGTGCTCCATTGTAGAATGTTGGGTAATCCAGATTACTTCAAGATTAAACAAACAGTCAAGATTATTTGGGAGAATGCGCGAACGGAGGAATAGCAATGTTAAGCTTTGAAGAAATGAAAAAGCGAAAAATGCAGATCTTTCTCTCATCTCATTTCTTGTATTCAATCTGCATTTCAATGAACTATAACACCGTGGAGTCACATTATTGTGACTACCTCCTACTTTTGACGTCAACAGCGCGTAGTCAATTAAAGAACGCACGTATCGTGAGCTTTCTTGAAAGGTATATAAGGTGTGCTGTAGGCATTCTGAAAACATATCACTCGTTGCTGTCATGGATAAAAGGAACGATTTATCAGATTAGCAAAAAAGGATGATTATCGGCTTTCGGGCCAAGGGTGGCAGTATTTCTGAAACAACGCAGTTTGTGAACTGTTCGCGTGCTGCCGTGGTTAAAGTGTATCGTGAATGGAGAAATGGCACCATTGCGAATAATCGAAGTGGAAACTGCCGAGCACCACGTGCCATTCATGTGAGAGGTGAGCGTCGGCTGCGAAGGTGCTTCAGGGCCGATCGATACGCTGCAGTGGAGCAACTGACTGGCCAAATGAACCAGGGTGCTAACGGAAGTGTGTCTAAAACGACAGTCTGCCTCGTATGGGTCTCCGATGCAGACGGATGGTCACTGCACCTATGCTAATTAAGGTGCATCGGCAGAAAAGGCTTACATTTGCACGGCAGTATCAGAATTGAACTTCCGCTGATTGGCAAAGGATTGCCTTCTCCGATGAGTTACGTTTTCTGCTTCGTCGAACGGATGGACGTTCGCGTATAAGGCGAGAAACATTGGAGAACAAACACACTTCAACCATTGCTGGAAGAACACAAGATGGTGGGGGCAGCGTTATGTTCTTCCGCCCCCAATCACTTGGCGATGGAAGCTGTGTGTTGCGGCCATCATGAGCGTATTTAGCCTCATTCAGATGCAAGATTTAGGGCCACTGGTTCCAGGGAAGCGAAAGAGCCAGTGCCGTAAGACAAACACACTATCCATGCCTCACCGGGATTCAAACCCTGACCCTTCTTCGACGAATAGTCATAAACTGGGCCACCGGAGCGGCGAAAATCTCCTCCTCGTATCGCTCTTACAAAAGTCATAAAAACTAGTTCCAGCTTTAGAATGATGCACCAGAATCTAAGTTTGGTACATACATCAGTTCTTCTTTTACACCATTCTTTAGTAACTTGACTGCTATCCTCTGTGTCTAGGCTGTAGTCATTGTAGGCCTGCTGCAGAAGTAAATACAAACTACTGACTGTGTTTTGATGGGCCCGATGGGTACGAGTCACGTGGAAACCTTTTGTGAATGAATCCACTTTTCGAGCTGTGATACTATCGGCCTTCACAAGTGATTCAGTCGGCCCACTATCTTCCAAGAGATTTCCAAAAACCTTGAATCTCACCAAACATTACAATGAATTGATAACACATAAAAACTTCGTGCTCAAATGGTATTAACCAAGGTAACGCTGTATCAGCACGATCACATAAACTTCCGTCTAATGCAAAATGTGCAGTAGTTAAAAATGATGTTTATTTACAAGTAAAAACCACTTTTGCAGATAAAAGCCGGACAAACACAGACAAAGGCGAGATCTTTAGAGCTTGCTACAAGCTCATTTTCAAGCAGAAAGTGTCACCTATGATCAGATCATATGTAGAGCATTTTAGGAAGGGAATGTTTGACCCCAGGTCTTAAACAACCCCTAGAAATAGGAAACTAGGAGATTTGGGCTAGAGTGCCCGATAGGAAAGTGACACGGAAGCAAGGGCAAGGCAGAAAGGGGGAGGAAGACGCCCTTGTTTGTTACGGGGGCAAGTACCCTTGGTCCGACGGCTTAACGTGCCCATCCGACGCACGGTGGGTATTTAGTGGTCCGACCGTTCGTACCTCAAGTCATCCCAATGGCAGGCACAAACGCTGACCACTAGGCTACCCGCGGCCCAGTGTCACCTATGTATGGT
The DNA here is from genome assembly GCA_039090855.1 of Macrothele yani. Taxonomy (NCBI): domain Eukaryota; kingdom Metazoa; phylum Arthropoda; class Arachnida; order Araneae; family Macrothelidae; genus Macrothele; species Macrothele yani. The sequence continues at coordinate 50,057,907 of CM076990.1, forward strand.
GCATGGGGATTAAATAAAAGTAGACGCGACCATCATGCACCTGTTACTTAACATCTCCCCCCCCCATCCACATCCTCACTCCCTCCTCTCCCAGGACATACGAAAAAACATAGATACATGATATCGGAACTGACGTAGAAAAGGGGGACACAAAAACACAATACATAATAAAATATTAGTCTTAGAAAAATTAGGGGATTTTTTTACGTTCTTGATACATAATCGCCACTGTTGCGACATAGTACTAGGAAGATCATCGTTGCAACGTACACTGAAGAGCAATTGAATTAGAGATACCTGTCTAGTAACGTGTAGCACCACCTTTCGGCCTGATGACGGCGGCTATTCGTCTCTGCATGGACTCGACAAGACACCGGAAGCGTTGGGAAGCCATACGGATCCACGACCTCTGAACAAGCTCCCACTGTTCACGAAGATTTGATGGAGGGGGGGTCAGAGCCTCGAACATCTCTCTCGATAGCATCCCAGATGTGCTCGATGGGATTGTGGTCAGGTGACCTAGCTGGCCAAGGAAGCGAGGTCACGTCGGTGGAATGTTCATCGAACCATTCCGATACAATTCGGGAGCTGAATTGTCTTGTTGCAGGATGAGGTCCCCAGTGGGATGTTGAAGACGCACAAACGGGAGTAAATAGTCGTCCAGGATATTCCGGTAACGTTTACCTGTGAGGAACGATGTCACACGTACCCAGGGGTCCCATTTCAGTCCACGTAAATAGTCCCCAGACGAGAATCCCACCCCCACCAGCTTGAAGAGTACCCTGCTGGCAAGAAGGATCCATAGCTTCATGTGGTTTGCGCCGTACTCATATCCTGCCATCCGCATGTACCAACGTGAATCTCGACTCATCAGTCCAGGCAACATTTTCCTACATGTCTAGGGTCCAGTGGCGATGTTCCCGCGCCCATGCTAATCTTTGCACCCTGTGATGTGCGGTCAGCAGCGGTACCCTCGTGGGACGATGGCTTCTGTACCCCATAGCGAGGAAATGGTTCTGGATGGTGTGGCTGCTTACATGTTTTTGTGCACCAGCGTTAAATTGCCGAGATTTCTTGCACTGTGGCCCGTCCGCTGTTACAAAGCGAACTAGCCGACGATGACCCTGCACATCGACACGCTGTTGTCCACGGCAGTTGGCCCTTGCAGGGATGGTTTTACCGGATTCGATGTACTCACGGTGCACCCGTGATAAAGTGGCTCGTGAAAATCCCAGTGCCTGCACGACTTCCGAGATGGAGTGACCCATTCGTCGGGCCCCGACAATTTTCCTACGATCAAATGCTCTTAGATCCTTCGTTTTACCCATACTGCGTCCGACTCTTACTGATTCCCGTCGCATCACTCCTTGTATTGTCGGATCGCTGCATACGCCATGTCGTTTCCGTTTACAGGGCCGCCCACAGCGCCACATTTGCATAACGCCAGCTGTCTGTAATTCAATTCCTCTTCAGTGTATATCGGCAAACAAGGTGATGAATAAATACTGAGTAAATAATGTGTCACGCCTGTTAACAGTGAAGGCGAGATGTTTTACGTTATCCCAATGGTGTAGTGCGCGAAGCGATCGTACGCCGAGCGACCCTCTGGAAATGCTGCGCGAAGCGACTCTGTTATACTTCATCGTGGATGAAACGACCCTGCTAATCGAATCATATTACTTATATATATATATATATATATACTTAAGAGCAAAACTGAAGACTAAGGAAAAACTTTAGAATTTAAAACGAAGGTTGCAAAATAACCTGAAGATCAAAACGCGCAACGCAGCAGTTTAGAAAATTCAGAATTCACATTCTATAAAGAAGATACCTAAGCAAAAAAATACATATATAATTTTGACTCACACCTAGTACAACATAGAAAAGGTTATGTATCTACCTGTGTGAGTAAAAGGAGAAAAGATAAAAAAATAAAATAAACAACTGAATGTAGAAGGTGTCGAGAATACTGAGCCTTGGCTTTATCAAGGACCAGCAAAAACTCTGCATTTTCTCACTTCCACAAAGACCTAGTTGGAAATGGGTTTCTGCAAGGCCATAGATGCAAGTAACATTCCCACCTAAAATAGTTTAAAAAATATATATATGTCATGTCCTCCGTAGAGTTGCATTACCTAGCACTAGTTAACAATTTCGCTTGCATCCATTAACCTTCCTGGCCCGACCCATGCTCTTCATCTGTTACTATTAAACAGAGAGAAGAAGATTAAAGAGAACTCAAGCTGTGAGAGTGACATAATAATTAGAAATGATTTTCAGCCATAACGAAATGCCAAGTTCGTTTGAGAGAGAATTTAAACCTGAAAATCAATGCAAAAGAAATCCAAATTTTTACATTGCAATTAAAAAAGGAAATATTAATTTTTAACGAACAGATTTTTGAAAGAAAACTTGAGTCTAAAACCCCTACTCTACAACTTATGACAGCACGAAAACGAGAATAAGTTAAAGATAATAATTAACTAAAGAAAACTTTGTGAAAGTTATATACCTTAAACAGTTAGTTGCAATATGTACAAAGTATTTCAGCAGTGCTTTAAGTGTATAATTAATTAGTTATTAAGAACTTAACTACTTTGAAAAAACAGCGCATAGAAAAGGAACAAGCTTAGCCATCTTCTGTTCCTAGGTACCCCAAAAGACGCTCAAAGTTACAAAGAAAAGAAAGAGTTAAAACCCGCAAAAATGTTAACAGACAAACCAATGCCTAAAAGCTGAAAAGCTAAAAAACAACAGAGAAAAAGTACATGAAGTACAAACATTGAACTTATAAAACCTAGAACCCAAAAACAAGGAAGAGAGCTTACCTCTTGTGTGACAAAAACTTTTCTCCTCACAAGAGAAGAACAAGGCTGACCTCTTCCGCCACTCCCTAGTCGCTGGGGGCAGTGAGGGTGGGGCTGATGGCCTCCTCATACAGCAAGAAACCAACGCGCGGAGATTTTAACCAGAGAAAAAAATATATAAACTTAAGACTGTGGATCTGTATGATCAGAAAGAGCAGAATTAACTCTCCAGAATACATGAGAAATATTATAAAATACACGAGCAGTGTATTTAATAATCTTTGCATGTATTAAATCACCTTAGTGAGCTTCTATAGATTAATCAGAATCTTATTAATTTTAATGTTGGTTTTACTATTTTTAGTATAGCTATCCTAGTGATGAATAACTAGTTTTCTTTTTTTATTTGTTTTTATTTTCTTTTATAAACAGATTTTTAAGCTTTTTTTGTGATTTTGTTTATATTATTTAATTTTTTGTTTTAATAGGACCGTCATATCCATAGCACTAAGGTTCCTTTAGGTAGTTAATAGGCATCCTCTAGCCAACTTCCTTACGGCTTTGATTGGTCAGAATCATATTATTAACTGTGTAGAAAATTAAAGCAGATCTGCCAACCTTACTCTATTATTCAGAATAATTTTTCTTAAAGTTCTTTTGATGAAAGAAGAAGGAATTTCGTTCTCTAGAAAACTTTCTAATAGTATATTAATGTGGTAATTGAAGTCCAAATTGTTGCTGCAAATTCTTGAAATTCTTAGGACCTGAGAAATTAGTACATTCTCAATTACTTTGGTTGAAATGTTATTATTCCAGTGTAGATATTTAATTACTTTGAAAGGAAAATTAACTCTTTTATCAAAGAGGCTAATAGATGGGTTACCTCTGTTGAGCTTAATGCTTAAGTCTAGGAAACTCAAGTTCCTGATTACTGTGGTTGGTTTTACATAAGTTAAGAGAGCTAGGATAGATATTATCAAATTCACTCTCTATAACTTCTGAATTATTGATACACAGCAGATCATCAATATATCTAAAAGTGTAAAGGTAGTTATCTGAGCAGGTGGGGTGATTTTTAATGAATTTATATTCCTTAATGAACAGGAATAGATTAGCGATATTCGTGGACGTTGATGTTCCCATGGGAATACCGTTCACTTGCTTATAGAGAGTATTATTATATAAGATATGGTTATTTTTTATGCAGCAATTGAGATAAGAGTTCCAAGTTCCTACATTAACAAATTGGTTAAGTTTAAATTCTGCATACAGCTCTTTAAAGGTAGTGATTATATCTGATAGAGGCAGATTAGTATATAGGTTTTCAAAATCATAACTATTAATATCTAGGGGACAAACTTTGAGTATAGTAGAAATTACTTCTGCATTATTATTAATTATCCAAAAATCTCTGTACATCAAGTTAGAACAGTTTCTAATGTGTTTCAAAACCTTCTTAAGACATCTTCAAAAGCAAGATCTATTTTCTTTTTATGACTCCTTACTCCACTAGCTATGAACCTGAACTTCACAGGATCCCTATGAAACTTAACCGTTGCAAAAAAAGAAATGGAAATTCAGGCTCATATCTTCTAGTTTGTGGAATTTTAAGTTTCTTGAAGAATGCCTTAAACCGATTTTCTAACTGCTTGGTAGAATAACTTACGGGCTCGTATGTTACTCTATTATTGAGTTCCATAGTTAACAATTCAAAATAGAACTTCTTACAGATAATTGCAAAATTATTGCTAGCTTTATCCGTAGTGGTAAAAATAAATTGGTCTTGTAGTTTGGAGAGTGACCTTTTAGCTTCTCCAGAGAAAAAGAGATTTCTGTCGAAACAAAAGTCCAGACCTGCCAACTCACCGGTGAAGCTATTGATTATATTATATTTCCATTCTGCGAAGGCCTCAATAGGCTGATTGTACGTTAAACTGGTTTTTACGATGTACCTATTAACATCTTGAGTGAAGCTCTCAAGAATCCTTTCTTTGGAAATTGTGAAGGAAGGTCTGAATTTAGAGCCATACTCTAATAAATTCCTAAGCTTTTCATTTTCAACAAAACTCAAGTTTCCGGTGATAATATGGTTGTAATTCTTATCATAGTGAACTGTTTCTTTATGTTCATCACAAGAACATGTAGTAATTACAGGAATGTAGCTCGAAGAGTTAAGTTTGTATTTTTAACTATTGACGCTAAGGTCTTAACATATTTAAAACTTACAATAGACTGGTGCCTGTGGATGGGAAAAAAATTGCATTATTGTAGAACAGCTTCCTTACATTGAGATTATCGTAGGCTTTATTTAGAAACCTGATGGTAACAAAATTACTGGAAAATTCTTTAAGAGAAATTTTATCTTTAAGAATATGTTTAAGAATGTCCAGAACCAAAGCAAAAACATGCTTATCAACATGGTCAGCAGTTTCATTCCAGAATATGAAAAACCTTTAAGGACAGAGTGCTTGAAGGACTTGAGAATTTTGTAAGTATTTTTAACAAAATTAGTGCCAGTTTTAAAGCTTTCCAGAGTTTTTAGCAAGTTAGCAAAATCAACTTTGCTTGATGTGCGAAATAACCTCTGTCCTCTATTACCTCTAGAGCAGCTCTTATTATTAACAAGAAAGAAGAGTTCACGAATTGAAAATTTATGCTGATTATGCTTATTGTCAGATAGAGTGGAATTAAGGCCATAGGGATAAAGAGACTGATGCTGCAAAATTTCAAGGGATTCAGTTTCTAGCCGAGCATAGAGGTCAGGGATAATATTTGAGTCAAAATTATATATGTATTTTTTTGCTTAGGTATCTTCTTTATAGAATATATATATATATATACACACACACACACTATCTACCAACAAGTAATTGGACACCTGTGATAGCAAAGGTAAAAGAAGTTTATTCACCTTCAATAGTTGGTGGAGCCTCTACGAGCGGCAATTACAGCTGCGACCCTCCGGGGAATACTCTCAACCAGGCGTTGTACGACGGCTAGCGGTATTTTCTTCCACTCGGCTTGGAGAAGACAGGTCAGTTCCTTCACCGATTTCGGACGGTGGGGGCACCCCTTAAGTCGACGCTCCAACTCGTCCCAGCGGTGCTCGATAGGGTTAAGGTCCGGGTTCTGCGCAGGCCAGTCTATTCGATTAACCCCATTATCACCATACCAAGCAATGGTGGACTTCGCAACATGACAGGTGGCATTGTCATCCTGAAAGTAACATGGGTCCACCCCTTAAAACTGCCACAACGTAGGAAGCGCATGGTCATCCAAAATGGTGCAGTAGGTCTCGGCGTTGAGTCTACCAGGAATTGCGACCAAGGGTCACCATACCAGGAAAAACACCCCCATAGCATAATTCCACCGCCGCCTAACTTCACAGTTGGCACAATACATTCCGGCAGGAGGCGTTCTCCAGGCAGACGCCAAACCCAGACCCTGCCATCCGAACTGTAGAGAGTGAACCTTGATTCGTCGCTTCAGAGAACCTGTTTCCACTGTTCAGCGGTCCACTGTCGACGTTCTTTGCACCACGTTAGCCGAGCAGCGCTATTGGACTTGATGATCAAAGGCTTGTGGGCGGCAGCACGTCCATGATAACCAAGCAGATGGGCTTCCTTATGGATGGTATTCATCGAAAGAACACTCCCGCATGCCTGTTGAAACTCCTCGCGGATGTGGCCCATCGATTTGGTGCGGTTCTTCCGAATTTCTCTGGCCAGCACCCGTCGGTCTAACTCCCTGTTTTGTGTGTCTGCTGGGTCAGGACACATTCCGACTGTCACCTCTCATCTTCCACTTTTCAATCACGTAGGCCACTGTCGATTTTGGGTACTTCAACTCGCTGGATATGTCACGTGTGGATCGGCCATTTCGGTGATACCCGACGATTACACCTTTCTCGAAATCAGAAAGCTCCGAACTGCGTGGCATCTTGCATGCGACTGGTTGCGTTGTTGTTTCCCACCCGATATTGAACGGCGGCGGCCGTGACGTGTATTAGGACCGCAGATATCGTCGATTGCAGGGGTGTCCAATTACTTGTTGGTAGATAGTGTATTTAGAATGTCGTCTACTAGTATATACATTTCCTTCCTTTTTGGACCAAGTTCTCCTAATTCTTTTAATTGTTGTTGTGCATCACACGTTTTGATTCGTTCTTTAGGCATTTAATAAATTCATATATATTTGGCTGTTTTTTCCCTAACATGCTATTTAATTTTGAATTCATCCTTCGACGGTGGTGTTGGTTCTATGGCGCTGACCATGTACATTCCACATTTGAATTGGAACATTAAAATTATTGGTTAACAAAAATAGTTAAGAAATAAATTAAACATTTCATTCTGTGAAGCGTCCTCCACAATAAGCAGCCATGCGTCTTCAACATTTTCTACAGGTAGGTGGGCCACAAAGCAGCTCACAGTTTACATCTTCTTATTTCTTTGTTGGTTTTATACAGTTGTGTAAGTCCCATATCTTGAATATTCCGCCATAGACTTTGTCTGAAGTGAAAATTACAACCAGAGACAGTTGCATGGAGAATACTTATTTAGTTGCTCTTATAAGGGCTGATTGGAAGTCGGTCTTTATCAACTTTGGAGCCCAATGTGTACACAAAGTCTTTACGTCCTTAAACAATGAGCGGTATATTCCTTCTCGTTTAACAGGGTCGCTTCGTGATTCGTCTACGATTAAATATAACAAGGTCTTTTCCCGCACGTATTCATCCCAATCTGGGTTATATTGACCATGAGCTACCGTACGTGCCAGGGCTGTCGAAGTTGAACCGGTTCTTATGTCGTACTTGTGTTCCGATAATCTCACATCCAAGGTCCGCAGCATAGATCCTACATATACAAGCTCTTGGTCGGAGGGTAAATTAGGTTGAAGCTGTATACAATATATACCATGTTTTTGGTTGTTACATACTTGATCACTATCCTGTTTCATCCATCAAAATATGTTCTAGGTCCGAATGCCAAAACTTAGATCATGTTTCTTACACAACCGGTTCATCTCATTGATAATAGGTGGAATGTAGTTGATGGAATCCACAAAACGTCTGGCATCTCGTTGCTGCTGTAAGGCAGTGAAGGACAACCTCTGTGACTCCTGAATTAACTGGTAAATGCATTCGCGAGAGTATCCAAATTGAAAAGCAATATCCATGACTTTATCGAGTTCGGCATGCCGCAAACGTGCAGAAGCAGAATGCGTGAAAGCTCGCCCGATAAAGAAACGTAATGTAGAGAAATTGTACCTGGTTGGGAGTGCGGTAAACTCATTACTTGATGGTATTCTTAACAGGGTCCCGTTGGAGAAAGAAATCTAGAAAAGGGAGGAAACAGTTATCTTCTAATTCTATAGTAAATTTAATAGTTGGATAATAAGACGATAATGATTGAACAAACTGGTGAAAACAATCCAACGAGTGTGGCCAAAATACCAACACATCGTCGACGTTTCTGGTGTACAAAGAGGATTTGAATCACTATTTTTAATCACATGGTCCTCTAAAGTTTGAAGCACCACTTCGGCCATTATTGGGAAAAGGGGGGAACCCATAGGTGTACCACCCCGTTGTTGTTATATGACCCTATTGAACTTAAAATGCGTACGTTAGGCAATAAATTGTAAAGCAGAGATAATGGCAAGGATTTCTACAGGTGAAAGTCCAACAGCGGTGGCAAGTCTTTGTTCAATAATTTCATGAGCCTGCTGTAAAGGTACACTCAGAAATAAAGATGCAATAACGTCCAGTGATGCCATAAAAAATTGTTTACCCTGAGAGTCAAATTCCTTTTTATTCGTCAAGAGCCACTAACTCTGTTCGTGGATGGTAGGAAAAGCGGTGTCAAGAAGCAGGCAAGAGATTTCTCAAGTGGTCTAGTAGCGTTATTAAATCCGGAAACCAATGGACGTATTGGTAATTCCTTCTTATGAGTTTTAATTTTGCCCAAAACCTGAGGTATTCTAGGTCCATTAGGAGGATGCATCCTTGAAGAAATACACAAAGGGAGGTGACGCTGGTTCTGTAATTTGCTGATTGATCTAATAGTAGCAGCGGTTGGGTCGTAAGTAAGCACAGCATGAGGGATCTTGGCCAATGCTTTCAACATTTTCGTGTGGTAGCAATTTTTGTCCAGTAAGACGACCTGCTGCGATTTATCCGCAGACAGAATCGAAAGGTCAGGATTATTTGATAATGCTAGTAGTTGGTTCCTTTCGTACTTGAAAGTTCGAGTGCCGTGTTGGTAACAAAAAGATTTATTACGTGTTATGACTTCAGCTACAGAATGGCAAGTCACTTTCTTCTTGTAGAAGTGCATCGATAATATTTTCCACCTTTAGCATAATCTTCAGTGGATCAACATTCATGCAATAGTAGCTAAGTTTGAACCCTCGATTTAAAGCATTAGCCTGTGTATTACTAATTGAAGGTTCTCACCTTTCATTCCTGATAAACTTCAGGTAATTACATGTAATTCCCAAGTTTTTGAAAATCTGTACTAGGCTTATTTCTAGGCGTGATGAAAGTGTTCTGAATATGGCTGAACGAAAACGACTATTAACTGAAATTCGCCTTAAACGTGGCCTCGTGGACTTTCTAAACAGAAAATCGTATTTAGCTTATACATGGCTCTCCCAACAAGCACACCCAATTATCCTTGACTGTTTATTTCACTTCGTTATAAACTGAACTTAATCGTATTCAATGTCGACACATTAATAAATTGAGAGGTCTTGCCTCTAGTGAATCTTGTGGACATGTTACAAATTTACCACCTTCGAAGTTGACATTACGCCAGTCTGCAACACAGCCTTTGCTTCTTGAACCTCAGCTCTGTACCACTTACTAATACACAGGTTAATGCTTTAAATCGAGGGTTCAAATTTAGCTACCTTTGCATGAATGTTGATCCACTGAAGATTATCCCACAGGTGGAAAATATTATCGATGCACTTCCACAAGAAGAACGTGACTTCGCACGCCATTCTGTAGCTAAAGTCATAACACGTAATAAATCTTTTTGTAACCAACACGGCACTCGAACTCTTAAGTACGTAAGGAACCAACTACTAGCATTATCAAATAATCCTGACCTTTCGATTCTGTCTGCGGATAAATCGCAGCAGGTCGTCTTACTGGACAAAAATGTCTACCACACGAAAATGTTGGAAGCATTGGCCAAGATCCCTCATGCTGCTCTTACTTACGACCCAACCGCTGCTACTATTAGATCAATCAGCAAATTACAAAACCAGCGTCACCTCCCCTTGTGTATTTCTTCAAGGATGCATCCTCCTAATGGACCTCAGGTTTTTGGCAAAATTAAAACTCATAAGAAGGAATTACCAATACGTCCATTGGTTTCCGGATTTAATAACCCTACTAGACCACTTGAGAAATCTCTTTCCACCTTCTTGACACCATTTTCCCTATGATCCACTTATTCTGTTCGTGGAACTTTACAGGCTTTTGACCATATAAAAGAATTTTACTCTCAGTGTCAACAATTTTTTATGGCATCATTGGACGTTACATCTTTATTTTCGAGTGTACCTCTACAGCAAGCTCATGAAATTATCGAAGAGAGACTTGCCACCGCTGCTGGACTTTCGCCTACCGAAATCCTTGCCATTATCTCAGCTTTAAAACATATTGCCCAACTCACGTATTTTAACTTCAATGGGGTCATATAACAACAACGGGGTGGTAAACCTATGGGTTCCCTGCTTTCCCCAACAATGGCCGCCGAAGTGGTGCTTCAAACTTTTAGAGGACCATGTGATTAAAAATAGTGCATTCAAACCATCTTTCTATATCAGATACGTCGACGATGTGTTGGTATTTTGGCCACACACCATGGATCGCCTTTAACAGTTTGTTCAATCATTATCGTCTTATTATCCAACTATTAAATTTACTATAGAATTAAAAGACAACTGTTCCCCCCTTTTCTAGATTTCTTTCTCCAACGGGACCCTATTAAGAATACCATCAAGTACTCAGTTTACCGCAAACCATCTTATTCTCCGACTATTGTTCCTTTTTCCTCCGCACACCCAACTTAGTACAAAGTCTTTGCATTATGTTTCTTTATCCGACAAGCTTACACGCATTCTGCTTCTGCACGCTTGCGGCGTGCCGAACTCGATAAAGTTAAGGACCACAAGCTGCGCTGTTTCCGAGATCGTAGTTCTAAGGCCATCACAATTTGTCCATTATCAAACTCCGATAAATCGGCAGCTTTATAATATCAATGAAAGAAATACAGGATTAAGAATATCAATGAATACAGAATATCAATGAATGAAATAGGGGATTACACAATATTACAATACAAATTTGGAAGCTGTAAATCCTGCCGCCCCGGTGACGCAGTGGTCTAGGCGATTGCCTCTGATCATTCGTCTGAACGGGGTCCGGGTTCGAATCCCGGTGAGGCATGGATGTTGTGTTTGTCTTGTCTTACGGCACTGGCTCTATCCCTTCCCTGGAACCAGTGACCCTAAATTAGGGACGGGCGACTGCTTATAGCCCATTGAGTTGCTCACAGTGGTCGTTGAACCTCCAATCAAAAAAAAAAAAAAAATAAAGAAGCTGTAAATCCGTTTGTTGGTGTAAATATGGCATGAATTACAGGCAGATAATATCGAAAAACTTGAAAATTTCGTCGTCCTGGAGCAGGAATCGAACACGCGTCTCTCGCATAGCGCCCGAGTATACTAATCATACACCACCCTAACGACCAAGTATCAAGTTTCCGATCAGTTTGAATATAACCATCACACGATTCGCTAGTCGAAGCAACTGGAATTAGCGAATCTGGAGGTTTAGAATTCAAATTAAGTTGTTTTTTTTATTTGCTTGTGTGATTAACTTAAATAATGTATCCTTTATGACCGAGTATTCAACAACATTTAGAAATTAGGATTAAAAACAAAATTCCCAGGATGCACACCTTAACGAAATGTTTGGATGCAAGACCCGTAGGCTATGCAGCCTTCCCACCTGTAAAAAAGTAACGCGGTCTGGCTCCGAAGAAAACATAATGAAATATGCTGGTCGGCCTTGGAAAATTCATCAGTGTTGCCTGCGCCCATGCATTTTGCCAGAGCTGAGCTATTCGAGGATGATACGATGGATGCCATGGTGCTTCCGCTCGTTTGTTCGCCAGAACATCTGCTGCTCTTGCAGACGAAAGCATTTCACAACTACCGACCGACCGACCGCCCTCCGCCTCATCAGATGTGGATGTCACTTCTCACCAGTTGTTGATGTTTTTCAATTCAGTAATGAGCGCAGACTGGAAGTAATTTTCTCCGGTGGCTGATTGTTATACTCTGCTGACTGACTAATGGTGTCTGCGTTCTACAGTAGCTGTAGTTATCTCCAGAACTATTTCTTGTAGTGTTGTAGGGGATGTATTCTTCCCTCTTTTTCTTGAATGCTTAAAAAAAAAAAAAAAAAAAAAAGCAATGAGTTGTCCTGCTTCGTCATCTCACGAGGAAGTAGAAAGTTAATCCTATTCTGAGTGAATATTAAGCGTTTTAATTTCTTTCGTCTCCCTCATTGGTGAGATTTCACGCAATCACGCTCGTTGGATTGTATGATAAAGCAGAAAAATTGAAACGTTACTTAATCTTAGCTACAGAAATGTACGGTAGATTAAAGGCAATTAAGAAAATTAGGTTACATTTGTTCAAGTGAAACAGCAAGGAGCGTACGTAGTCAGAATCTCTACTGTGGTACGCGTGGCAGGAAACGAGAAGGGAGAGGGGGAGAGATTCATATTTAGAGTGTTCTGTACTTGCACGAAACCCTCTTTGGAATATATTTTCTCTACTCCAAGTATATCACAAACCGGTATCTTAATTCTTCGCCATGAAATGTTTAAAACCATAGTTACAGACAAGGGTTGCGCTGCCGATCGTATTCTTCGCAATTTACGAAAACAAAGGCCATTTTGACGATTACCTTTTTGTACTTTACAACACTTTGGCGAAAAGAAAATTGAATTTGGCGAATGGGTTGGCGAAAACTTTAAAAAAGCTAGAACAACCGCTGGTTACAGATACATGATATTTGCTCCTTAAGTGAACAGAATGAACAAAAAAAAAAAAAAAAAGGTTCAAATCACCCCTTTTGCAGTTTATTTTCATAATTAAAATAGATCCAAACACAGAAACAGCATTTTTAAAATGCCTATATTATGCAAAATATGCATTGTAGAAATTTAGAATAGTTCAAACCATCATGGTTGTTGTTGTCTATTCTCATTCGTCGTCTTTTCTGTCCTACAAGTCTCAGCAGTGACTACAAATACATGGATTTACGCCCTTTCATTTTGATGTTAAATTGTAGTTGACGAAAATACAATATCTTGTAAATATGAAGTTGCAGAAGCAATATCATGTAAATATGAAGTTTTTTTGCTATTTTTTCATGGGGGTTGGATATTCTGGTTGTAATTTTTACTCCAAACTGGCGTACGTATAATTTTTTGAGATATTGCTTCATATGCTTTCTTTTATATACTTTTTTCGCATAATTTTTGAAGTTCCAGTTCATTGCTCATTCTTTTGCCACAAGGGAAATTATTTCATAACATTGCATTTCTGTAAGGATATTTTGCGACAAACTAAAATAAAATGTGCTATTAAACTCTTATTAAACTCCCAATGTAATTCTAAATCTGAAGGTAATTCCACTAATATTTCTTTTCCTATTTTTCTTCGGTGAAGGTTTTTGAGTCGTGTAAGGATTTGCAATCCACAAATTTCCATGATGCGAATCTGTTCTGTTACGTAATGGTAATTGAACATTCCAAAATGCACTGTTAAATACTCATGAATGCCTATAATGTTGGAACGAGCTGTGAAACTGTCGCTAAGTACGGCAGCACCGTGCTTTTATTATGTGTGCGTTTCAAATTAAATGTCATTTGCTTCTAGAAGTCAGCATTATTATTCAAAATGAAGATTATAGTCCTAATTTTTTAGACACTCAATTTTAATTCACATAAAAGTAAAACTAAATTCGATGTGTGAGCGAACTTTTAATTATTCCTCTCAAAATATTTACTCAGATTCGAAGTGTCCCAATTAATTAAACAGTTTAATTACGACAACAAAATGCAGTTAAAATGTTTTACGGACAAGCGGTTTAAAAAATTGCTTTTAGAAGACTTCAAGAAAATGGAGAAATATATTATGAAATGTATCATCCGTGGAATTTAGATAATATCTTTTGTTTGTTCAGCCATACATATTGTATGCTACTGCCGCCGAAAATAGTAATAATAATAATAATAATAAAAAGTGTCGCGCATTTTTCTGTATGATTAAAAAAGAAGGTTTTCGATTCTGATTTCAGGAAATAGTAAAGAAACGTTTGCCTTAGTGAGAAAATTCGACAAAGTAGATTGATACGACGAAGCGTTTTACCATTCCGTCTTGGAGAAGCACGTGTTTCGCGATAAAAAATGCATTTACGTCAGTTACGGAGAAAACTACATTGCTAAAAGAGATAAATTCGGGCAGTATTTTCCCTATTACACGTGGTGCAACAGCGAATTTTTTAGACATGACCTTTAGAAGCGGAGATATGGTATCCGCTTAATGTCAGACGGACAAATCTGATAAAAGAAACACGCTATTTTTTGGCTAATGTGTCCAAGACGCGACAACCATCACGTGTTTCCAACGGTTTATGAAAAATCTTGTTTTTTAGTGGCGCTAAGAAGGGTCAATGAAATAGGATCAGAATTTTCTCCTTATCGGAATTTAAGTTTCGGTAATCTTCCGCGTGATGTGTAAAATATGAGGGTTGTTATCACGAGCGCTGTTTTGAGACACCTCTCACTGAAGAAGGCAGCTCGTCGCCTTAAATATGTTTGCATGACGACGAAGGATAATGCTGTATTCAAACAAGAAGGAAGCCACCAAACTCCCCTAAAGTTGCACGTCGCAAAAGAACAGATCGATTTGTGTTATTCAGAGAAATGAAATAAAACAAAAGAGAAAATGAGCACACCTGGTTCAGTGTAATTAAATTACTCTAATGATGCCAAACTGCAGAACCAACAGTTCTGGAGTGTTTATTGGTCGCGAAGTATAGATTCATTTCGTTGTGGGCGTGTCTTACTTTTTAACAGCTGCCACGTGTCAGCAAAACGGCATCAGCCGCGACTCGGTGGTGCAGGTAACGACTTTTGTGAGCTGTTGCGTGGGTCAGCGTAGGTTTTCCAAATCGGCAAGTTATTCCTTCGTCAGAGAACCATGCGTATATAGTGTTCGACACGAACTTCAACTAAGAAATACACGTCGGAAATTTTTTATTGTGTCTGAGCATAGCATTTCACCTGTTGCTGCAAGGCAGTATTTTGATGTCCTTTTTAGCATGTCTTATAAGGTACATGAAAACTTGCTTATGCTACCACTGTCATTTAGAGCTGCCTGTAAAACGTTACATGTCTGTCTGAAAGTGGTAAAAAAAAAAAAAAAATTGAGAGCGTACCCTTGTACTTTTTGTCGTTAATTTATGCTGTGCTTCTTTCGCTTACGAATATCTTTTTGGGTGGGAAATAAAACGGATGATTCGAGGGTATACACAGTTTTTTACGTTCAACACGTTTCATTTATTCGCGTCATTCACGACCATACCCAGCCACAGTCCCGTACATATCAAGTGGAAATAAGTCTTAACAAACAACAAAGTTTACCGATTCATGACTTTGAGCAGTACTTAGGTGGATTAATGAATGTGATTGTCGTAAAACCAATGAAAGAAGATAATATATGAGTCATAAAAATTAATATTTACTTACTATGACGGCGGAAATAGTGTTTCGACTGTTGAGTTTTTCAAAAACATTATTATTATTATTCACATTTAAACGAACGTAAAAACGACCTTGATTTTTTTTTTTTTTTTTTGATTGGAGGTTCAACGACCACCCCTGAGCAACTCAATGGGCTATAAGCAGTCGCCAGTCCCTAATTTAGGGCCACTGGTTCCAGGGAGGGGAGAGAGCCAGTGCCGTAAGACAAACACAACAACCATGCCTCACCGGGATTCGAACCCGGACCCCTTTCGCACGAATGATCAGAGGCCATCGCTTAGACCGCTGCGCCACCGGGGCAGCAAAATGGTCTTGAGACTGATTAATATGATGCAGCTACGGAAGTCAATCTGCGCGTACGCAAGCTAAAATCTGACTTCAAGATAGAAAGGAAAGCTGAATCGAAAATCTATTAGTGAGAGGAATTGGTAGCTTTTGGTCTGGGATCAGTGGTGTAGTCGTACCAGGGTACGTCCCGGTACTTTTTTTTTTATGTAACCAGGGCGCACCCTGCCTCACGAAATGACAGTAAATATTTAGTTTTTAAATTTGCTTTTATGTAACATTAATTTGGTATGTGTCTATCTAAACAAAACCTAACGTGGCACAATGACTCCTTTGTTGTATAACAACAAGATCATAATTATTTTATTGGGAGGCACTTGAGACGAAACTATGCTACCGCACTGTCCTCCGGTTGTCAACACAGAGCACAAAATAATAAAGACAAAATAATACGAATAGTACTACACAGTGTATAGGCACCAATCACATAGTGTAGTCTACATCAAGGTTGGCCAAACTTTGAGGAACCAAGATCTACCTTAAGCTATCATTCCCTAAAGTGATCTACCATGATTTATCGCAGTGATATATGCATATTTAAATAGGAATAAGCCTATATATCACGAGTGTTTTGTTGGTGCGTGTTGTTTTGTAAGTTTGGAAACAAATACAGAAAAATAATATTTATTTAAATCATTTTTTATTTCTGAAACACTGTTTTTCAAACAAATGATATAATTAATTTTACTTGTAGATTCTTTATTGGCAGTATTTTATTCTTAGATGTTAATGCATGACACTGCATGTCCTCACAAAGTTTTAAATAATCTGGTACACATTCAGTGAGGCACAGTCGGAGACATGCTTCTAAATCAGCATCAGTCCGGCAGCTCCTGCATTTCGACTTCATTATTTTCATTTTTGAAAAAGCTGCTTCACAAAGATATGTGGATCCAAAGAAAGCAGTCAGCCGCAAAGCAGCAGATCTCCAGCAGGGATATTTTTCTTCTGGCAATAGAGTCCAAAATGTGTTATCTGACGGTCTTGCCTTCAGTACTATGTCGGGTTGAAGTTTCACAATTTCTGATTCTACATCTGAATAATCGAAGAGGAAAGTAGAGGAAATGTTTGATGAAGCTTCCTCAATATCACATTCGCCAAAAGAGTCGACCGTACGAACAAACAAACGATCGACCGTGCGAGAACTCGCGATCGACTGTTTGGCCACCCCTGCTCTACGTTATGTGATTGAAGCCTCGTCTGCTATGTTGCCGCGAAAATTCTTCAAATTTCGGGCACGTTGCTTTTGGTAGAGAAATACCCGAATTCGAGATTTAAATACCCGATTAAGTGTTTTAATTATGTTAATTAATTAACATAATTAATTATTTGATTTCTTAATTAGAATAATTGGTAATTAGGTGCAAGAAATATTATCCCGACCCAGGCCGCATAAGGATTAGCTAGTTTCTTTTTTTTTTCTTTGCTTTCCCTTCGCGTAGGAAGGAGATCGAAAACGCAAACACTAGGCCAGGTGCAAAAGTCCGCAAACGAAGCGAAAGGTATTTTCTTTTATTTTCCGGAATTTGCGAAGCAACAGCACTGCGAATTACATAATGCAACCTTAACTAACAATGGCGCAGTGGTGACTATACGGCGGAAGTCTAAGAAAGAATCTTAAATCTGGTAAGAAGGTAAGGCTAGGTAATAAATGTCACCCAGGCTCGGTGTCGGAGTACATATTTCAGTCGGGCATACGTGCCTTCGAGTATGCTTAAAGTTTTAAAAAGGGTTTTCTTGGATGCTCCGATAATAGAACTCAATAACGGAGTGACAGTTACGGCCGAATAAATTTTTAAAGGGCTTAGCTCAGCAGATGGTCAGCTGGCCCGAAGAACATCTGCTCGAAGTAGCCACTGGCCACAGCAACTGGACGGCAGTCCACTTGCTAACGAGGGGGGGGGGGCAGAAACCAATGAAGGGTAAAGGGACGTCTTCACGAGGTAAGGACACGCCTTGCAGCATGGCTAAAAGTGAAACTAAAATAAAATGAAAAACTTGGAGAAATCGGTGTTCGTGGCAGCGTTGTGGTTGCAATTGAGTTGTTTGTGGTTGTCCTCGGTAGG
The DNA here is from genome assembly GCA_039090855.1 of Macrothele yani. Classification (NCBI taxonomy): domain Eukaryota; kingdom Metazoa; phylum Arthropoda; class Arachnida; order Araneae; family Macrothelidae; genus Macrothele; species Macrothele yani. Next base: position 50,075,985 of record CM076990.1, read on the forward strand.
AGGATTGGAGTTCGACGTCGGCGGTTGGCATCAGATGCCTAGCTGTACGTGGGTCAAGAAGTCGGACCCAAGGTTATCAACAATGTTGCGTACCCAAAGAAAATAACCTAAGCATCGGAATTAGTCGAGAGCGCCAGGGCTGTGTTTTATCCACGGAGGATACCAGCCAAAGACCACGACCGGAAGAAGACCAGCGTTTTCCTCAACCGCCGGATCGCTGCAGCACAGCAGAAGTTTTTTTTTTAGGGTAAGACATCATCCAATTATTTCAATCCCTTGCATGCTCAGTATTCATTGGAAGTTTAGAAATGAAATATTATTGCTCACCTCGTACTAGTTGGATTGATAGAGACGTTTGTAGTTCTATAATTCTCAGGCTAAACCATAACCTCTTTTTGTAGAGATGTATTATTATAACTTAATCTGGTCCCACCATTAAATTGTACCTAAATTAAGAAATATGCCCAAAATAAATTTTATATTTGTTTCTTTAAACAACGTGTTTTTCTTCTCGCTGCTCTGCAAATGAGTACGAGGGTCGGTGTTCTAGTTTAATTTTAAGTAATAGTTTTTCTTTCATCAAGGATAACCCGATTCAAGCATGATATTGAAATGCTAACTTTTAAATTTAATTTCTTTGCGGCATATGAGTTCTTGCGACAACCTCGTACGAGCTCGTATGAAACACAACGCTTTCAAGTCCCAACGATGAGACTGGGTCTCCTATATTAGGAAACCCAGTGTCATTTGTTGCCATCTAGTCGACCGAAAATCATTAACAAAACTTATGCCCTCAAGTTCCCCAACGGGGCTTGGGGCGGTAATAGCTACGTGCACTTTTTTGAGATCACGAGACGAGCACGAGGAGGACATAAGATGGAAGTTTGGAAGCTCTTCTGACAGGGTGCGTGTTTTTTTTTGTTTTTTTTTTTTTTTTTTTTTGTATCAGTGATTTAATTATTTTTTCTGAAATTTCATCTTGCTGGAGATTTATAAGCAGCTGGGACGTCTATTAGTCCTTGTTATACGTCAGGAGCTGGCTCATACGGCAGATTTCAGTTGTCCCCGGAAGTTGCGGCTGGTGACGTAGCTGGGATGCATCGCTGAGTGTTAGAAATCGCGTTTGCTTTACTCTGTGCTGGGAACTCTGATGATAAATACAACTGAGCTACCGAATATGAAACAAAATGGTGAAATGAATTAAAGAAACAAAAGGAGTGAAGCAGAATATGTCATTGATTGTTTCCTTTTTTATGTATACGTGTATTACTTCCATCAAACGCGAAAATAATGAGTTTTTATTAATAACAAAATCACGGCTACAGTAGTTTTTGTGTCGGATATTCAGGTGACCATTTAATTCGACTTTTTCCCTCTACAAGCAAGTTTACTTATGTTCTTGTAAGTATGTTTCGAAAGCATTTGTAATTCTATTTTTTTCAATTTTTGATTTTTCGTATTTTGGATTTTTACCTTAATTTTCAGTTTTCTGATTTGTTTCAATAAAAGCCGGCCCGAACGATTCCATCTTTTGGCTTTGTGAGAAAAGCTCTTTAAAATACCCCTCCCCCCCCTACGTTTTCACAAAGTTCAGTTTTTTTCCGTTATTGACAATTTGTCATTTAAAAATGTACTTTTTTTTTTTGGAACGTATCAAGTTTTACGCAAAAAATTGTCTCTTCATCTGATGCAGGTTGAATAGCGGCCACGTTTTCTTCAAAAGACCTGTTTTTGGGGCTAATATTTTTAAGTCTATCAAAAGCATCATGCACTATTTTTCTCTTAATTTGTCTTTAAAACCTCTTGCAGTGACATTTTCAACGTTTGATCTCGGTAAATTGACTGTTGGTATAGCCGCCGATTATTTTCAATATCTTTTTCATTGGTAAACCAAGCAGGCGGTTCATCATATCGTCATCGTACTTACTATTTAAAAAGTGCTCACTGCAAATCCTGGTATTTTTCTCATTAAGAGAATCTGCTCTGCAACACCTGTTAACCCAGTCTTTTGTAACTACTGGGTCGTTTCGAGGGAAACGGTGAAAAATTATGTTTCGCCCTTTCGTATTCCTGCTGGTATTTCGGCACGCAGCAACAGCGCAGGATGCCATTGTACGAAAACGATGTACTAAAGAAATTAAATAAAAAACTCAATGTCAGAAATACCACCAAGCAAATAGCAGATAACTAATGCGAATGCAACAAACGTGGGTTAACAGCATCTACCGAGCGCCTTACGTCGCACTCTGACAGGTGCCATGCATCCCCGTGACGTCACTGAGAAGCAGCTCAAGCGAGGACCACTTCAACGACCAGAAACACAAAGCGATGAGCTAATTCTTGTTACTAAGCCATGGTTATACGTTAACTGTGTGTAACTAGTTATATATGATAATAATAATAATAAACATCATGTTAACAACTATAACACCATATTGTATATCTTAACGTATTTACTACTGTGTTTTATGTCATTGTGATACAGTTTGTAAAGCGCCCCGGTACTATTTGTTTTACGACTACCCTACTGTCTGGGATATCTACAGTTACACCCCATCGTGTTATACATCAGGCCCGACGAGAGAGGGGGACAGGGGGTGTAATTGCCCAGGGGTCGGGGGCCCGATCCTAGTGGACGTTTGTCACGAATTTTTAGCGAAAGGGTCCCGCAGAAAATTAAAACATTTGCGCCTCCCGGAGCGGCCGATTTGGCTCCCACTCTTGCATTCTCCCCCTGTCAAAAAAAAAAAAAAAAAACTAAAAAAGCAGGAACTTCTCGTGCTCAATTCTCTTACCAATGGAACTTATAAGAGATCAGCCATGGGACAAGAAAGACTGTGGACTTACCACTCTTGCCATGGAGACAAATCTTGCTCGTACTTTGATGAAATAATTGGCGACTTGTCTCATAAAATACTGTTACGCACGTTATTGTATAGGAGCCCCAAAATGACAAGTTGATATCAATGACAATGAAATATTTATATCTAAACTTAATAACATCGCTACATATTAAATATATTTCCATTAAATTTTGTAAGCTTATGTTTGGTCCAGCCAGTGAGACAAAAAAATCGTCAGTGAGATATATCGAGCTACACACATTACGCTGACCTTGTTTCAGCTTCAGTCTTGTTTCCACATGTCAGGTTTAAACACACCTATTACATTTCAGTTCAACTATGTCCCTTGCCTGGTATCCCCTGTTGTACTGCACCATTAAAGGATATTCAGTGTTCATAGTTCAACACAAACACAAACAACCGCACAATTCTAAAAAAAGAGGGGTGATGAGTTAAAACCATTCTAAGACTATTGTTAAGACGAGACTTCATCGACGCAGTAAGAATTTCAACAACCGAAGTGTTTCACTGCTCGATGTCAAAATATTGCGAATACCAAAATTTAAATAGTCAACAAGTCGTTCTACGCTCGCATCACCGGACATGTTTCAAGTGCCCATCTTCAGCGGTTGGGTGCAAGATCTGCTTCTATTGCGCTAACTACCTCCGAGCCATCAGTTGGTTCATTGCCCATTGGTCCTGCGTCCATACGTACAGTGGGTTAAAAAAGTATTTGCACAACTTGTTTTTCAGCAATAATTACATACAAATAATATTAATAGGGGGGAAAGTGTTTTTATTTAGCAGCAAATGGGCTAATGAAACAAAAAATACTCTCTTTAGAATTTTGAAAAAATACGGGACGAGACATAGGCGAAAAAGGCATTTTCTGAGTGGCAGAAAAGTATTTGCACACGAGTGATACCATCGCTATGTCATAAATAAAGTCCAAAATAATTGTCTAATATTTAGTATGCATACCTTTTGCATTGCTAATGGCTTGAAGCCTTCTTGGCTTAGACGCTAATAATTTTTTAGTCGTTTCTTGTGCAATATTCTGCCATTCTTCAGTTACCGCTTGTTTTAGATCATTTTTCTCCGAAATTTTTATTTTCCTTAAAGATAAATCCAATAAATACAACAAATTCTCGATAGGGTTAATGTCTGGAGATTGTGGAGAGGTATCAAGCCTCTCGCGAACATTATACAGTAACCACTCTTTTGTGATACGTGTTTCGGATCGTTATCCTGTTGAAAGAGATAACAATCACTTATACCTAATTTCGCTGCACTGTCTGCTTAATTGCTGCGCAACACATCAATATATTTCTTTGCATTCATTATACCCTCAATAAAAGCAATTTTACCCACTCCATTGTAACCCATGCAGCCCCATATCATTATATGACCTCCACCATGCTTCATAGTTGTTTTGAGATTTTGTTGCTGGAGTTCAGTGTTTGGTCTGCCCCACAAAAAAATTTTTACCGTCACAACCAACCAGATTGATCTTTGTTTCGTCAGAAAATATAACATTCTTCCAGAATTCGATAGGTTTACTGACGTGAGCTTTAGCGAAATCCAAACGTTTCTGTCTATTTCTTTCATTAATAAAAGGTTTTTTCCTTGCCGTTCTACCGTATAACTGTGCACGATGCAGCACATTTCTTATTGTTTGAGCACAAACAGTCTTACCTGATAGTGTCGCAACTTGTACAGCTAGAGTTCGAGCACTAGTAAATGTTTTTTTTCCTCACTTCTTTCACAACATGGCGGTGCTCCCTCGTAGTAAGAATCTTTGGGCGACCGGTTCTCCTCTTGTTATTTGTGCTACCAGTTTCGTCGTGCTTTTTCACCACATAAAAGTTCAAATTCAAAATTTCGCCAATTTTTCGATAACTTTTCCCTACTGTACGCAAAAAAAAAAAAAAAAAAAAAAAAATATTTCAAGTATATGTTTGGGTAACTCGGACTTCTTACGTGTCATGTTGAACTACAACTCGAGCTGAGCACTGCCGCTAGTCTGAAATGCACACATACAACAATAGCAACCACTTGACGTTTGCAGTACTTATAATACCGCTGCAGATCGATTTATGCAAATTTAATAGGTGACATAAAGATATCACTGCAGTGTGCAAATACTTTTTTGGTAGCGATTTTTTAGTAAATGCTCTGTACACTTTTTTCTAACGAATTCAACATAAATATTCTACGTAAATAATTGACATTCATATTCATCTTTGCAACGAAACAGTTTTTAGCTATGTTTATCTTGTTATCATGACATCATTGCGAAATTTATCTTGTTATCATGACATCATTGCGAAGTTTATCTTGTTATCATGACATCATTGCGAAGTTTATCTTGTTATCATGACATCATTGCGAAGTTTATCTTGTTATCATGACATCATTGCGAAGTTTATCTTGTTATCATGACATCATTGCGAAGTTTATCTTGTTATCATGACATCATTGCGAAGTTTATCTTGTTATCATGACATCATTGTTCTCGTGATTTTCCGCACATTCTATTGTTGCGCCATCCGGTGTTCATCCTATGTAATCTCATTACTCAACGTTACGGATTAGGCATTTCCTACATATTTAGTTTTCATGATCTTTTCTTGTTTCTCTTTCTTTTGTTAATTATGTACCGCCAGGCAGACTGCAATTAAAGTGGTGCCTGTACATTACAATTATATCCCTTAGTTTTCTCTATCATAATAGACTCATAATACAAAATCTTATGTGTATTATGCGTAGTATATATTTTTGCATTTACCCATACGGGAATAGAATTATTAACACAATAAGTAATAAGAGATGTTCGTTCACGCTTTTTCGAATCTCTCTTATGCTCTTTCATTCTTGTCTGTATCGTCTTTTAGTACTACCTATGTAGATGCTATCTGTATTAATTAGCATCTACATAGGAAGTACTCATACAGATAGCATCTACATAGGTAATACAGATAGCATTTATATAGGTAGTACAGCGTTCGAATTACCCAGGGGTCCGCTGGCAATTGGCCAATAAAATGTCCGTCGGACCACTGAACTATTGATTTTACTGGCCCGGATGGCTAGTAAGTTTTTTTGTTTTGTTTTTTATAATTTGTCACGAGTTGAAAAATGAATTTCTATTTCTTTTACCTTGCTGTATGGTTTTCGTTTTAAGCTGCAAACTAATTATAGGTTTAAAAACAAATATTTGAGATAATTCCATTGAAATGATATGTTGTTTTCTACATATATTGTAAATGTCTTTAAGGTTGTTTTTATTACTTTTTCTTACGGACCAGTGGTTTGCAACTTCTAGTGGTCCTCTGAGCCACTAGAAGATTTATTTCTAATTCTAACACTGCGTGGTGGTCTTCAATCTCCAGGAACAATAAAAAAGGATTATTTCAACGGCGATTTTAAAATGTTTTATTCAAGATAATTTTTTGTACTATTTGGTATGCTGATTTTTGTTGAATTGTATGATTTTCTCGTTCGATTCTTAAAGTTTTTGTCTCTGTTAATCATTTCTTTCGAAACTCTTAATATGCGTGTTTCTTTCTTTTCTTTTAGGTGAGTAATGATGCCTTAATCGTGGAAGAATTATTCTCCTGTTCTCTGTATGTATTCCTGTTTAATATTATTGTAACTATTTTAGGAATTAAAATGCATATGTATCGGTTTCTAAACTCAGGACTCTGCAAACAAAATATGCTGACCCTAGAGTGAAGGATTCAGTGACAGTAAAAATTTCGAGGAGAAATCTTCGTGCAACCAGGAAAGATTGGAAAATGAATTCATGTGTCAAGAAAACGAAAAGAATTAAGCACATAGTCGTCAAAGTAGAGATTCCCAAGCAGCAAGACCTAGAAGAACGCCATGTAGAAGATGCTTGGATGACATTCAAAATCATGCTTGAGTAACATTGGAGAGATTGGCTTAAAATGAAAGGTTGTGGAAAAGACTTGGGGAGATCTTCATCCAGCAGTGGATTGATAATAATTGGTAATATACATGCAATCAGATCTTGTTAAACTGCCATATTTTTTTCGTCGTACTGAAGTGGGGATATGCGAGGATGGCGGTTTAAAGAGCTTCACATAGAGTGGTGTCCAAAAGTATTGCATCTCCTGAAAAAACCGTGAATTTTAAAGTTTAACTCCTTGTTTGACTAACTAATTTTTGTAGTTATTTCATCACTTATACGTCATTAGATGCGAAATTTAATGGATATTTCAAAAATGTCTTAGTTTTTCTCGTAGCCACTTGCGTTCTTAAGATACACGTACGAAAATCATGACCAAGTCGAAATTATTATGAAAAGGATAATTTATCCAATACTTAGATTTACGGGAATAAATCGTTTTTGTAATTCATAAGGAATGAAATAACATTTAAATACAGAAATACAATGAAGCAAAGTTATAAAATGTACCTAATATTTTGTTGCCCAGCCTGTGGCTTTAATCACAGCTTTATACATACATACATATCACTAAGCTGTTCTCTGATATTCAGAGGTTAGCCCACAAAGAAATACAAACTACCAGATAATTTTTACTTACTGTTGCCGTATCAGACTTCTCCATTTACATCGATCTTGTCATACTACTCGGGCTTCACTGACATCCATCACACGCCGTACATAAGATCTTCTATACTTCATACTAATAATCTTTTTCTCATGCAGGCACTCCTGGATCTGATTCTCCCATGACTTCCTTGGCCTTCCTCTACCTTTCCTTCCTACCACTTGGGCTGAAAATATTTTCTTAGTAAGCATCTCATCACTCGTTCTTTTAACATGGCCAAACCACTGAAGCATATTAGTCTCCACCTTGCTAACATTTTGCTTCACACTACACAACTGCAACACATCTTCATTCCTCACACAATCAGAACGTGTCTTGCCACAAACCCCCCGTAAGTAACGCATTTCTCCAGCACACAAACGACTTCTATGTTTCTTTTGTAGTACCCAGGTTTCACTGCCATACATCAGAGTAGGAACAATTACACTTTCATATACAGCCATGCGGGACTCTCTTGAGAACCCATCATTCCTGTGAAACCCTCCCAAAGCAGCCATAACTTGCTATGAAGAATTCACTTGCCTACTAATTTCACCATCCAATTTGTTCTCTCTGTCAAATATGCTTCCTAAATACACAATCCCATTCACCTGGTCAATCACTGTGCCATTTAGATATGTGTTACATTCAGTACTACCAGTTCCTCTCTCAAAAACCACAACTTTGGTTTTTCCCTTATTTATACTCAGTTTGAATTTCATGCAAACTTCGTGCATCCGAGTCAACATACTCTGCAACTCACTTTTGCTCTCTGCCAACCGGACAGTGTCATCAGCATACAGCAATCTGCACACACGGATATCACCAAGACATAAACCAGTGCTATCTATTTTGGCATCACGCATGCACGCGTCCATAAATATTTTAAACAGCCATGGTGACATTACACAATCTTGTCTGACACCTGCACCAATAGAAAACCATTTTGATAAAACACCAGTCACTCGTACACAAGCTCTACTACCAGCATACATGGCTTTTACACTATTAAGTAGATTCCCAGTAACACCATATTCATTCAATACCTTCCACAAAAGTGTCCTATTTACTCGGTCATAAGCTTTCTCTAAATCTATGAAGGCAGTAAAAATTTCTTACCAATAGCCAGATACTTTTCAATCATTATGCGTAATGCAAAATTTGGTTAGTGCAGCCTTTACCAGGCATAAAACCACTCTGAACATCCCACACTGTCTCAAATGTAAGACCCCATACTTGTTCAATAAGGACCTTACCAAACACTTTCCCTGGCACACTCAGTAGGCTAATACCACGATTGTTCTTGCAGTCAGTCTGATCACCTTTTCCGTTATACAAGAGAACAATGATAGCATCTTTCCAATCCCAAGGGACCATTCCTAAATCCCAACACAACTGGTAAATTTCAGTTAACCAGTCAATTACAGGGTCACCACCATATTTCAACATCTCAGCAGTTATGCCATCAACACCTGGAGCCTTACCATTCTGAAGAGATTTTAGAGCTTTACACACCTCTTCTCTTGAGATCTCTTCTGTGCTTCCATCCTTCACTGTGACATCATCTACTTCTGCCTCTGAATCACCTTTGATTTCCTGATCTAATCCCTCACAGAGGTATTCACCCCATCTTTCACTTAACTCATTGGGCTCCCATATCATTTCTCCGATCCTATTCTTTACACAGCTTACAACTTTGTTTCCCGTATTTTTCTTGATTGTCATGTACTTCCAGAAAGTCTTCCTATCTTTCCAAAAAGCCAATTAATGACTTTCCACCTTTTCCTTCCTATCTTTTGCCTTACTCGCGAACCAGCTTAGCGGCTTCACGTTTCTTGCAGCGTTATTCATCCACAGAAACTCTACCTTGCAGCATCCCCAAATAGGCTTCCTTCTTTCTTTTTGGGGATGCTGTAAGGTTTATAGCTTGCTGGCATACCGTGAACAAGGTTTTGGGAAAGATTGGGTTGAACAATACGATTCCAAATTTGAATTACAGCTTCAGTGAGTTGAATTTTGGTTGTTGGCTTCTTTTTTGATAGTTCATACGACACTTTTAACCACAAATTTTCAATCGGGTTTAAGTCTGGTGACCGGGGTGGCCAATCAAGATGCTGAACATGTTTTTCCTGAAACGACTTTTGCGCTACTATAGCACGATGACAGGGAACATTGTAATCTTGAGAAATAAAATTGCCGTCATAAAGTCTTCTAGATGGTGGCAGCATCTTGTTTTCTAATATCCAGATGTATTTCTTGGCGTTTACCGTACCATCGACAATATGGAGGTTCCCAACGCCATGTGCACACATGCAGCTCCAAACCATTACCTTCACCTGATCCTTAACAGTAGTCACTGAGCAACTTGGATGGAATTCTTCATGCTTGAATCTCCTTACATAGGCACTTCTCTGATTCCTATTAAGGCAAAATTTTGATTTATCACTGGAAAGAATTTTTTTCCATAGCTTGGTTGTCCTTGAGACATGCTATTTTGCCCACTGAAGTCTACACTGTCTTTGATTTGCAGTTAACAGTGGTTTACACCTGTAGTAGCAGCCACGTAAGTCATAGTGAAGCAGCCTCTTCTTAACAGTAGATGTACTAACAGTAACACCAATCACTTCAGACCATCTCTGAAGCAATTCAGGTGAATTAAGCCTCCTGTCTGCCAAGCTTAGCTTTCTGAGCACTCTGTGCTGCCTGGCTGTTGTGGATCTGGGCCTTCAACTGCAACACATATTTTTAATATCACCAGTGTCTTTCACTTTCTTCCGTAGTCTAATAATTGTAGATTGATTACAGCCCACTCTATCAGCGATTTGCCTTGAAGAATATCCCTCTTCATGCAGAGCAACTATTTTTACTCTGTCCTCTGCGAACAATTCCGCAGTTTTAACCATTATTGAAAATGTACACAAATTATACCCTAATGACAACTAAAAGCGACCACTACAATGCTCTAGTAGGCCTGCGCTAATCCGCATAAAGGCTGGAGTAGGATTAGGATAGCATTAGGAAGTAGCCAATCAGGTAAACGAATGTGTATGATTAGCTGTAACAACTGATATGCAGCTAACGTGAATTTCAATGTGTTTGTTAAACCCCATATTTTATGTCATATCTTGAGAGCAGAAGTAGCTACAACAAAAACTAAGACATTTTTGAAAACTCCATTAAATTTCGCATATAATGTAATGGCATATAAACGATGAAATAAGCACACCGGACAAAAAATTATGGAATGCTCATTTTATTGGCTAGTATGGGGTTACATCACCACCAGCTCGAAGCACAGCCTTGATTTTCTTTGGCATGCTGTCAATATGGGAGCGGATGACATTAAAATCCAGTTTGCCCCACGCACGCCGTGAACAACTGGTCCCGCAGAGCAGTCAAATTGGGAGGGTGTTGTTGTCTCTTCTTAACGGCCCGTTCGAGCATGTCCCAAATTTTCTCTATAACATTGAGATCAGGCGAATTGGCGGACCAGATGAGATGTGGGACGTCGACTTCATGTTCTGCAAACCAATCCTGCACAATGGCAGCTCGATGGACAGTGCAGTTGTCGTCTTGATAACGTGGATCTGGAATGGCGGCATCTTGGAGAAACTGGAAATATGGCAACACCTCGTTATCCAACAGTTTCAGGTAGTCCACCGCTTTCATGTCATTAGACACGTGCACTAAGGGACCCACCCCTGCACTGGATATAAACCCCCAAAACATGACACTTCCACCCCTCTTCTGTACAGCCCTTTGCACACACTCTGCGTTGAAGGCTTATCCGGCCTTCCGCTTGACCCTGGATCGACCATCATTGGAATACGGGCAGAACCTGGATTCGTCCGACCAGATAATGCATCGCCATGGTTCTGTGGTTCAGTGTCGGTGTTCCCTCGCCCATTCCAGCCGCTTTTTCTTGTGTATGGCAGACAGCTTGGGGCGTACCCTAGCTACACGACTGAATTTTCCTACACCATGCAGTTCTCGTCGAAGCGTTCGTTCGGAAACAGGTTGACTGGGTCCCACATTGTACTCCTACAGCAATTCCTGCCGGGTTTGGAACCGTTTTGAGGTTGATAATCGCCCCAGACGTCGACGATCACGGTTGCTCATGATGGTTTTTCTGCCGCAGCTGCTCCGACGGGAATTGTCTCTGGCCGACTCCTTCCACGCTAAATGAATACTACTGACTGTGGACTTGGACACGCCAAAGAACTCCGCCACCTTCCTCAGCGAATGACCATATTCACGACCAAATACGATAGCTCCCTTTTGCCACTCTGTTACGTCACCTTTTCTACCCATGGTACCTGTAAGCAACAATAAAACTGATTAGGCATGCGCGTCTTACAAGGCTGAAAAAGTAACAAGTAACATACAATATTTTCCATTCTATTATATACACGCATTTTTCTCTGCGTGACCAGTTTCCAACTGTTCCCTCGGATGACAGCATTCCGTAATTTTTTGTCCGGGGTGCTTAACTGTGAAAATTAGTTAGTCAAAAAAAGAGTTGAACTTAAAATTTCACGGTTTTTGCAAGTGATGCAATGCGTTTGCACACCACTGTAAAAAAGAAAAAGAGTAAAATTAATTGAATGAAATGGAAGAAAAAAACTAACTTACGTTCTTACGTATCGGATCTCTCATTCTGAGAATGTAGGGATTGAAAACAGTGATTACAGTTCGTAACGAAAATTCTTAAAAGAAAGTGGGTTTTCTTAGAGTTTTTTGTTCATTTTTCTGTAATGAGTACTTTTTTTTTCTTTAACGAGCACCTTCCGCTTTTACAAAGTAAACTGTTTTTGTTCTACCTTTCATCTTTTTGCAACATTTATCATTTTAGCTTGAAATCGATTTTTTGGGTATCATCTTATATATAACAAACCAGATTCATCCATGCTATACAAATTTTTAAATTCGTAGCCAAATATTATTTCTAAAATATGTTTTTCTTGCCTCATCCATTTAACGTTCAGAGGTTTCGGCTGTCTCAGTATTTTGAATTTTTGTATCCAACCACTACTGTAGCTGAATTCTCGATTTTAGTATTCTTTCCCAAAGTGTCTTGCTTTTTTCATGAAAAACTTCATGGGTAAGAACTCCATACCGAGTATTTACCTGGCCTATCTGCAGAACAACTTCCGGCCGGGCTTCGACCTCTGTGTGCCAAAGCGGAAGCGCAGCATGCAAGTAAGGTTTCCGATTGTGGTTGGAGAAACACAGTTGCATAATGCTATATACCCAGGGATCGCATTCCTCCTAAAATTCCTAAAATTCCTAATATTTTGTGACCCTCCTTAAATTCCTAAAATTAGACCTAAAATTTGCTATTCATCCTAAAATTTTCGTAAGCTTATTTTTATTAAAAACACAACCGTTATTAACGCCAATAAATTTACCATTACGGTAAGGTAAAAAGACCTGTTATTGTAGAAACACAGCCTATATGCTGTGCTGCTGAAGGAGGAAAAATGACGCCATCGAGATGCACTTGCTTCGGGGCGGGCGTTCCATTTTTTTGCCTTCGAACAGTTTTCGAGAGTAACAAGAGATCTAAGGGAAAAGGGGAGGGGTCATTTTCACCCTGGTTTGCGCTTTGCAGACGAACTCCGTGGCACGCAGAAGATCGTACTTTATTTTTGTACATGCCTTGTGGAACCTCCTCTTTCTGCTGATGTTTTGTTATTGTAAACCGCAGGTGGGTGGAAGCAAAGAGGAAACATGTGGTCTCCTTCCATAACCTCCGGTAATGACGATGGGATGGTAGCTGAGTATTATCTTGGCAGGCAGTAGAGCATGTGATCATTGACCTTCGATCATGCGTCGGCGACAGCGACCTTCGATGCGCAATATATCTCGGCTCCGACTCGCTTTGACTGAACTTGCGTGAGATGCGTATGATAGTTTCTGGTTTTACGTCTTTTATGGTGTTCTCTGTGCTGTGTGCAGGTTCAGTTCTCTAGTGGTGACCTGCTTTTTTTTTTTTTTTTTTTCATATCTTCTGACATCCTCGCAGCCAAATTTCGGGAAGTTGTCTGGTTTTGCAATATTGGAACGTGTTTTTGTACTTCCCTTTCATTTTCTGGTTAGTAATACAAGTGTTTAAGATGCCTAAATCCAAAACGAAATTCCCTTTCATTTTCTGGTTAGTAATACAAGTGTTTAAGATGCCTAAATCCAAAACGAAATTTCAAGATGCGTGGCTCGCCAAAGAATTGGACGGAGTGAAGTTGAAAGAATGGTGTTCTGCAACTGAAACAATATTTTCTGCTAAGTGTATATTGTGTTCAGAAATTTTCAACATTTCTAATAGTGGCTTTTCACAAGTAAAAGCACATCATAAAGGAAAAAAACATTTGCAGAAATTTCAAAGTAAATTTCAAAATAAGTCCATCCTGAAAGCCTTTGGAGGACGGGATCTTCAGCCCAAAACAAATATTAGTGAAGTACTGAGTCATGATTTACAGTTGGCTAAAGCCGAAGCATTATGGGCCATGAAAGTTGCTAAGGACAATATGTCTTTTGTTTCATGCACTGAAACAGTTGAACTTTTCAAAGAAATGTTTCCTGATTCTGCTATTGCAGCCAAAATGCAACTTAAAGAAAAAAAGTTGCTTATGTGATATCACATGGATTGTCAAAATATTTTGAAGAGGATTTGAAAAAAGACATTGCATCTAGTAGCCCAGGAAAGGTTACTATAGCATTTGATGAAACTACAAATACACAAGTGAAACGGCAGTTGGATGTGTATCTCAGGTACTGGTCTTCAGAAATAAATTCAGTTTCTTGCCGATACCTAACAAGCGTTTTTCTGGGTCACGCAACAGCAGATATTTTGCTAAAAGAAATTCTTGATGTGTTATCATCCTTCAATATTTCGTTGAACAGAATTATTTGTGTATCCATGGACAGCCCAAATGTAAATAAGTGCTTTTTACGCAAATTCAATGAAGTTGTAAAACAAGAAACAGGCCAGAAATCTTTGGAACTAGGTTTTTGCAACCTGCATGTTGTTAGTAATGCATTTAAAATTTTTTTGACAAGCTTAAATATAGATTTTGACGAATTTGCTACTGATATGCATTACTTTTTAAAGAGTAGTGCTGCAAGACGAGAGGATTATAAATCTGTCGAGGATATAACATTGGTCACTGCCAAATTTCTTTTGCGTCATGTCAGCAACAGATGGTTAACCGTTGGTTCTGTAGCCCAGAGGCTCTTGGATCAATGGCTAAATATTACAGAATATTTTTTAAACTTCTTGCCATCTCAAAAAATATTTGAAAAACAACTGCGCAATTCGGCAAGGTATAAAAGAATTCACTGTTTCCTGAAAAATGAGCTTACTCCTTGCTATTTAGCATTAATTTCATTTTCACACCAAAATTTTGAAAAGTTTTCATTATGTTATCAGAGTGAAGAACCAAAAATACACCAGTTATATTCTGATTTAAATACTTTAATGAGGAATGTTATGGCTCAGTTTATCCAAGATGATGTTATAGCAGGGAAATTTGGAGAAGACCTAAAGAATGTAGATTTTGAAAACAAAAATTCATGGAAAAAACTAGGGGAGTTAGAAGTTGGTATGAAGACAAAAAATCTCCTCAGGAATGTTCAGGAGACCAGGCAGAAATTATTTCTCTTAGATGTAAGATCATCACTAATTGCAACCACAAAATACTTAAAGTCAAATTTGCCATTCTGCAATCAAAAGCTAAGAGACATAGAAGTTTTAAAGGTAAAAGAACCAAAGAAAGAGTCAACTCAACTTTCAGTCACTGAAGGACTTTCGGAAATAACCAGAATTTCAAGTGTTTTGCATCTTTCTGAGGAACAAATTGATAGAGTAAGAGAAGAGTGGAAACTTTTAAATTGCGATAAGCCAACTCTAGATGAACTAGTGAAATTTTCAGAGGAAGGGCATATTCCAGTGCGGATTGATCATTACTGGCGTAATATATTTAGTATTAAAGACTCTAGCGGAAAAGAAAAATACTCAAATCTTGCTAAACTCATCAAGTCAATTTTAGTTTTACCTCATGGTAATGCTGATGCAGAAAGGGGATTTTCGGTTAACACTGCTCTGTTAAGGAAGGACAAGGCTAACTTAAAAGACTCAACTATAACATCATTAAGAATAGTTAAAGGGGCCATTAAACACTATGGATGTGTAAGTAAAGTTCCCATAACAAGAAATTTGTTAAATAGTGTTTGTGATTCACATAAATTTTATAAAGAGTATGTTGATAAGCTGAAGGAAGAAGAATCAAAAAAGGTAAAAGAAAGGAAGCAGAAAGAGAGGGAAAATAAGGAAAAGCAGCTAGAGAAAAAAGAAAAGCTGAGTTTGATGACAAAATAAAAGAAAATGATGCAGAAATAAATAGACTTAAAAACGATAAAGAAGCCTGCCTAGCAATAATTCAAAAGGGAACAGAAAGAATGAGAAAAGCTGTAGAAAAACAAAATACTGTTGAAATAGCAGTTGCCTCTAACTTGATCATACAAGGTTCAGCTGAAATAAAAGAAAACTGAAAGAAAATTAGTTGTGGTAGAAGCAGAAAAAGATAGGCTAATCAGGAAAAGGTTAAAACAATAATATGAAAAAAGTAATTCAGTGAACAATTGTACATAGTTCTTGGTTTTCAATTACCTTTTTAGGATATTATAATTTAATGTGAAACCTGAAAACTTTACTGTGAAAATCGTGAATTGCTTCTGGTTCAACAGCATATTAATGTTCAAAGTGAAACTTGAATATATACTTGAATATGATAATAACACGTGAAAAGATAAGAACTGAACATTAGAAGTAAATCATACTTAAACTTTAGACATTAGACGTTATGCAAAAAATTTGGGTGTTAACTTCGACCATATATACTAATGGACTGCACATTGGCAATAGCTGCATCAAAGCTGCCATGGCTCAAACATTGGGCACGTCATCATCAGACTCCAAATTTCGTGTAAAAATGCTGTTATGATTACTAATTTACGCTGCAGAACTTCAGTGTTTTCGGTGTATTATGTGAATGCGCCTCATATATAATGAAAACTCTTCAGGTAAGTTTACTTATGAGCTATATACATGCATGATCGGGTTGTTTACATTTTGTGATTTATAATGTGATGAACATTTGCGAAGAATTTGGAACATGCATTCCATTTTTTTTTCTTAAGTTACTATATTTTTTTATATCAATAGCTGCAAGTTTCTGGTTAAGTAATTGAACTTTATTGACTTAGGTATTTAATTCGTTTCTTACCCATGAAAAATCATAGAACTTTCTTTACTATATCGCTCAGAGCAACCATAAGCACAGCAGGTGTAACCCATCTTTTTGACTGTTGTCATGTGATTTTATGTTGGAGCCAGAAATTTTGATGTCATGCGCAGTCTATCAGTATATATGGTTGAAGGGTGTGAAGCAAACTCTTTACAATGTATACAAAGTTGTTTTACTAGATGTATACAAATATACATCTAGTTTTTATTGAAATACACTCCTAAAATTTTCCTAAAATTTTTCTAAAAATTCCTAAAATTCCTAAAATTCCTACCTAAAGTTTTCCAGAAGTATGCTATGATCCCTGTATACCCTTCTTCCATTACCACAGAAACGCATGCAGCTCCGATAGTAAACGGTACTGCATTTTCTTCATTTATCCAAAAAATTCTGAGGGGGGGGGGGGCTCTCACCAAAATTTTGGGTGGTCTCGCCCCCCCCCCCCTGGTGACGCCGCCCCTATTTCGTTCCGTGAAGTACGTTTTGCTATGGGGCTAAAACTTGAACTAGTGCTGAAGGCTAGCTTTAGAATACCGAAATCAAATTTAATTCATAGTGAATATTCGGCACATAGCAGCTGAGCAAGGCCACACTGACTTCCGGGGAAGACGGAATGCTCTAATTGCTAAAAGTGGTGTCTAACAGCAGCAATTTCTTTGGTAACTTAAACTTTGAAAGGAACACCCTCTAAGGAGTTCCTTTGTAAGTTTAAATCACCGGGGAGTGTAGTTCTTTTTGTTTTGAGGTCGCATTATGTCAATGAACTGAACAATTACTATGTACACCAGTGGGGTATGCTGATTCCGAGAAGTCGTTAACCTAATCTATACTTGGTTGTAAATCGAAGAAATGCAGATGCAGACACACATTGAAATATTCATTTTACCGCAACATTAAAATCTGCATTGCAGTTGCAGACTTAAGAGCGTTTCAGACAATGTACACCATAACATAATTATATATGACAACTAATTTACATAACGACTAATTATATAATTACATTTAGTTAACTTAAACATGAATTCTAGAGGTCTCGTTTGGGCCAGAAAACTTTCTATTACAACGTTATGGAAATTGAACTGGGAATCATTTCTCAGCTGTTCCAGTAAGGCCATTTGACTGAGGAGAGCTTAACCACTAAGTCTTTCTTGGCTCCAATGATCTTTCCACACAGTTTTTTCTGAGCTAAAGAGCCGACACGGCCAGCAATTTTTTTTACATTTGAACGACCTGCTAACCACCGAGATTTAAAATAAACGGAATCGGAAAAGTGCCTAGTGCATGCACGATTTTTATTTTTGTGTTTTGCAATAGGACTTAATTGGTTCAGGATTTGGTCTATCATTATTTATAATCAGTTTTTCCCCGTAATCTTTTCTTCCGAAAGGACATCTCTTCAAATCATCTCTAATACATTTGTGCGATTCTATCACGCTTAATATAAAAATACTTGCTCAATTTACCAAAATTTCAACTTAACTGAAACGATAAAAAAATATATATTATATATATATACACAGTGCGTCAAAGAATTTTTAAGACTGGCGCTAGATTTCAACCTACGTTGGCGCCACCAGTGTAATCGCGAATGCGTTATAAACCGTGAACATCTGCTTGCTTTCTGCCAAAAGTACTACGCAGTTGTTAAAGTAACTCAAACGCAACGGGCGTTCATTAGAGAAGTAAAATTTTTTTCATGTTGAATTATTAAGATGGAACAAAGGGCTGTTATTAAATTTAACGCATAACTTGGTAAAAGTGCCTCGGAAACGTAACAAATGATGAAACAAGTTTACGGCGAGTTTTGTTTAAGTAGATCAAATGTTTTCCTGTGGCACAAACGTTTTTTGGACGGAAGAGATACGCTAGAAGATGATAAGCATACCGGAAGACCCAAGTTCATCTAGGACACCTGAAATTATTGAAAAAGTGCGTGATTTCGTGGCAAACAATCGATGTTCATCACTAAGAATGATGGAAGTCTTTAAACATCAACAAAGAAACGATTCGAACCATCCTGCATGAAGATTTGGGCAAAACAAAAGTCTGTGCTAAATTTGTTTCACACACGTTAACCAATGAACAAAAATCAGGGAAAAGTGCACATTGCAGAGACATCATTTCAGCCGCTGAAAATGATCCAAACTTCTTAAAATCGATTGTTACTGGTGATGAAACATGGTGTTTTCAATATGATCCTAAAACAAAGCGACAAAGTGCGGAATGGAAGTAAAAAAACTCGCCACAAGCCAAAAAAACAAGAAAAGTTCCATCGAAAATCAAAACAATGCTCATTACATTCTTCGATAGTAAGGGTTATTATCCACAAAGAATTTGCTCCAAGTGGACAAACAATTACTGGTGAGTTTTATTTAAATGTTTTGAGGCGTTTGATGGGCACAATTCGTCCAAAATATCGAGATGAAAACAGTTGGTGTTTGTTGCACGATAATGCACCCAGTCACACCTCACTTCTTGTTCGTAGATTTTTGGCGAATACCAACGTCTGTGTGTTCAATCATCCACCGTATTCGCCTGATTTAGCACCCTGCGACTTTTCTTTATTCCCAAAACTTAAAACGACGTTAAAAGGGTGTTATTTTGATGATATTTCGACCATACAAACAGCTTCGACGCGTGCTTTGGAGGTAATTCCGCAAAGTGAACTGGAACAGGCATTCGAATCATTTTTAAATCGCTGTAACAAGTGTATTGAAGCCGGAGGGACTTATTTTGAATAACAAACCAAAACAAATTATAATTTCTTGTTTCTATTTCATTTTACAGACCCAGTCTTAAAAATTCTTTGACGCACTGTGTATATATATATATATATATACTTAAGAGCAAAACTGAAGACTAAGGAAAAACTTTAGAATTTAAAACGAAGGTTGCAAAATAACCTGGAAATCAAAACGCGCAACGCAGCAGTTTTGAAAATTCAGAATTCACATTCTATAAAGAAGATACCTAAGCAAAAAAATACACATATAATTTTGACTCACACCTAGTACAACATAGAAAAGGTTATGTATCTACCTGTGTGAGTAAAAGGAGAAAAGATAAAAAAATAAAATAAAACAACTGAATGTAGAAGGTGTCGAGAATACTGAGCCTTGGCTTTATCAAGGACCAGCAAAAACTCTGCATTTTCTCACTTCCACAAAGACCTAGTTGGAAATGGGTTTCTGCAAGGCCATAGATGCAAGTAACTTTCACACCTAAAATAGTTTAAAAAATATATATATGTCATGTCCTCCGTAGAGTTGCATGACCTAGCACTAGTTAACAATTTCGCTTGCATCCATTAACCTTCCTGGCCCGACCCATGCTCTTCATCTGTTACTATTAAACAGAGAGAAGAAGATTAAAGAGAACTCAAGCTGTGAGAGTGACATAATAATTAGAAATGATTTTCAGCCATAACGAAATGCCAAGTTCGTTTGAGAGAGAATTTAAACCTGAAAATCAATGCAAAAGAAATCCAAATTTTTACATTGCAATTAAAAAAGGAAATATTAATTTTTAACGAACAGATTTTTGAAAGAAAACTTGAGTCTAAAACCCCTACTCTACAACTTATGACAGCACGAAAACGAGAATAAGTTAAAGATAATAATTAACTAAAGAAAACTTTGTGAAAGTTATATACCTTAAACAGTTAGTTGCAATATGTACAAAGTATTTTAGCAGTGCTTTAAGTGCATAATTAATTAGTTATTAAGAACTTAACTACTTTGAAAAAACAGCGCATAGACAGCGCATAGAAAAGGAACAAGCTTAGCCATCTTCTGTTCCTAGGTACCCCAAAAGACGCTCAAAGTTACAAAGAAAAGAAAGAGTTAAAACCCGCAAAAATGTTAACAGACAAACCAATGCCTAAAAGCTGAAAAGCTAAAAAACGACAGAGAAAAAGTACATGAAGTACAAACATTGAACTTATAAAACCTAGAACCCAAAAACAAGGAAGAGAGCTTACTTCTATGTTGTACTAGGTGTGAGTCAAAATTATATGTGTATTTTTTTGCTTAGGTATCTTCTTTATAGAATATATATATATATATATATATATATATATATATATATATATATATATATACATAACCTTTTCTATGTTGTATTAGGTGTGAGTCAAAATTATATATGTATTTTTTTGCTTAGGTATCTTCTTTATAGAATATATATATATATATATAAATGTGGTAAAGTTGTGTCGTGTGGCTTTTACTCGCGAACTTTTAAACACTCGCCGTACGCTTTAGAGTCTATCTCGCAATCTGGAGATGTTCTTACCTCTCCGCTTTCCCGTGGTTTGATTGCAGTCGAGCATGCGCAATAACTTCGTTTCTCGTTTCCAAGGTAAAACTTTGGCATCTCCAGGAGCGCCAGGGAATCTTCGCTGAGCTGAAATTTCCCGTTACTCTCTGCTGGAATTCTTCGAACTTCAAGAGATATCCGTTTGCTTCGCATTGTGATAGCAGCCTCAAATTTCACCATCCCATAGTTGAGTGGATATTTAAATGAATGAAAATAAACGTGTCACTGAAAATTTCATAAAAAATTGATTTAAGAAAACAGATGGTCCATCTCCGATTCCCTAGATCCCTTTAAGTATACGCCACTGCTATGCACATTTAAATAGGAAGATTGTTAGTGAGTTCCAACGGTTTACTCATTCCAACTGTTTTTCAACTACGCAATTAAGAAAAACGAAATTTCTTCAGCTGACACGTAACTCGCGCTTTGTGCTATAGACATTTTTAGGTGAATTTCAAATTTATGAAGGTTTATTTTTTATTCATTAGAATAATTTCTATTTTTCTATTTATGTGTATACATATAATAACACTGACACCCAGACGTCGAAAATGTTGTTTGTATAAATTGGCCCCGACTTTAAACGCTGAACACTGAGTTTTCCCAAAACAGGTCATCTACCTTCATCACCGTTTTGAACCAATACGAGAAATCAGAAGCCCTCATCCTGGACCACTGTGCTGTTTGTCATGATTTTTTGGAACACATTTCCGGTGTTATAAGCACAACAGCACCTTGTACTTGAAAATCCTTCTTCGGTTGCGATGAGGTGATACGCAGTTTACATGGCGTGTAATTTTGTGCAGATGTAATCTGTTACGTAATCCCGAGGTTTGCACTTTTGGCGAACTCCCATTTTCTCATTGGATCTGTGTCTGGTACGGTTTTCTACTTTTTGGTTATATTATACTTTTTTTATTAATCGCTATTCACATGAGGGTTTACGATTGAGTTTTGTCGTTTGTACCCCACGGTACCTTCGGTCTCATTACACGTCCCGGAATAGTTCGTGATAAACTTCATCATGAGAGTGATTCATTTATTTCCTGGCCAAGCGCAAACACAATTCGTCAACCAGCAGATTACAAATATTTATCGATTATTCAGAATCGAACGAACCGTTTCCTTGGTTACAATATGAAATATAAGCCTCCACTGGTTTGATGACCTTCAATTAACTACCGAGTGGTCTCGGGATATAAAAGTCATTCAGGATATCACTGAAGCTAAGAACACGAGATCGGAAACGAAAGAGTCTCAGCAGAAGAAGAAGCAAAAAGTGATATATTCACATTATCACCGAAAAAACTGGAGGTTATTGGTGCAGTGGGCAGCTCGCGCGGCGTGTTTATTGTGTGAAGTGTGCCGCCATTAGATGCGCATGAATGAATATCGCTAAGGAAGCCAAGCGTTCTTTGATGTAACAGCACAAAAACAAGTTGTCCGGCAACACGAAAACCATTAAACTGGATAACACGATTGTCAAAAACCTTGAGCATTAATTTCCCTCCACCACTTTTGTTTACCATCATTTCCAACAAATTTGAATTGAAGTCTGTCAAACACTGCAATATTGCCACCCTAAAGTGGCAATAGCGCGTAATTGTTTTGTTTTTCCTTTTGTAGAATTAAAAAACGAGACAATTACACCGAGAAAACAATAGCGAAAGAAATCCGATATATAACTCGAAACGCACTGTGTAAAATATAATCAATAAACTTTGACGAGAAGTCTGCCTTTTATGGTCTAGAAATTTCTGCTAACGATTCATGCTATAGTTACACTTCTGTTTAAAAACCTGTTTCAAAATACGCTAGAACAAGTAAATGATAATAAATGAAAATTGCTTACTTTAGCTAAACAAACGGAGACTATTGTTTTAGGTACACTCAGATGTGTAAAACAGTTTTAGCCAAGCGAGAAACCTAAATTTGGACATTTGTTTTTTCTGATATTTTTAGCATTTTTAGTAATAACGCTGGCTTCGGAACTTGATCAGACATTGCAAAACTAAATGGCACTTATTCAGGAGTACTTTTCTTAACATATACTAAATATTCGAAAAAACGTTATTTAAATTATATTTAGTACTTGTCACGAATATGTGGAAAATGGGTAAAGTTTGAAAATCATTTATGTATGTGTCCGTTTCGTTTAATAATGATAATAATTTCTCAAAACAAAAAATCTTAATTTGCTTGAATTTTTTACAAGCGTTGTTTTTATTCACAGCATATTTTTGTTGGAATAACAAAATATATTACTTGTGCGAGTAACATGGGAATTCAAATCTTGCATAGCACGACTGGCCTAGTTACTGAATGTACATTTGTATAATACGAGTAACATACACAATTTGGATTAAGGCTAACATGTCAAGACACGACTGGAACACGCGTGTGTGTGTGTGTGTGGGGGGGGGTTAACGACGACTATGAGCAACTCCAAGAACTATAAGGAGTCGCCCGTTCGTAATTTGGGGCCACTGGTTCTGGAGTGAGGAGACGACCGTAAGACAAGCACACACACATACCTCATCAGGGACTGGAATTCCGACTCAGTTCGGACAAATGGCCTGAAACTCACACCTAAGACCACTCGGCCACCGCAGCTCCCGAAGGGAATAGGTACTGGATGTATGTACGAGTAACATATATACTGCTGGACATAGACGACGACTATGAGCAACTCCAAGAACTATAAGGAGTCGCCCGTTCGTAATTTGGGGCCACTGGTTCTGGAGTGAGGAGACGACCGTAAGACAAGCACACACACATACCTCATCAGGGACTGGAATTCCGACTCAGTTCGGACAAATGGCCTGAAACTCACACCTAAGACCACTCGGCCACCGCAGCTCCCGAAGGGAATAGGTACTGGATGTATGTACGAGTAACATATATACTGCTGGACATAGAAAATACCACACCAAGAAGTATTTATCAGAGCACTATGCAAATTGGTGGGTATGTGTCTATAGTCGAGTTATGTAAATGATTGCGATTACTAAGAAATCACGTAATAGGTGGGGAAGATAAAAGGGCCAAACTGCTCGGCGACGGTAAGTTTGGCCGTCCTCCCCTGGGCAGGCGGATCACTGCATCAGAGTGATCTCGGTGGCGAAAGCATGCGTAATGAGTGAGAATGTCTGGTCGACTTCATCGGGAATCTTGCCATCACAGACACCTTTTCTAGAGGTTCACCATAGGGCGACGTACAACGGGTTGGTCTCTGCATCGAAACTAATCAAGATGCAACAGCTGTTGTCCAAATGTGGCGACAGTGGTAGGAGGAAAGTAACGTGTGTCGACATAGTGGGACAAATGCACGTAGGTGCATTTGTCCCACTATGTCCAGTTGCCTGGAGCGCCGCGTTCGACGACAAGCCATAGCAGCCCCACAATCCTCAGCGGACGCCATTCTACGAGGTGTACAGGCAGCCTTGGACATCCCCATATCGACACGGACTGTGTATCGCAATTAGCTGAGGCAGATTTGCGCTCTTGCCAGCCTTTAGACGACAATCAATCACGAGCACATCGTCGCGCAAAGCTGCAGTTGGGCCGTTCCAGACATGATGAATCGAACCATGTCATATTCAGTGACGATGCTTGTTTCTGTCTCAGCGTCACCGATTGAGATTCTGAACACGGTGTAGTCACCGGGCTGATCTTGCTGCCATCCGTGAGTTTAGCTTCATACGGCTCATCCTGGTGTCATGGTTTGAGGCTCTATCAGTTTCAACAGCCATTAATCACTCGTACACATAGTGGGTACATTGAGAAAACACGACGGTATGTCGATGAGGTGCCGTAGCCCATTTTGAGGCGGTATCTACGTGGCATCCCTGATGCCCAGTTTCAACAAGACAACGCCCGCCCGCACACTGCAAACGTCAGAAAGTACCTACAAGGTATCTAGGTGCTGCCCTGGCTAGCGCGATCCTCTGATCTCCCCCCAAAAGAGAAGGTGTGATGGGACGTTATTGGCAAACGAATTGACGCCTCTTCACGATCTCGCAATGTCGATGAAGTGTGAACACAGGTCAACGACGCATGGTCAGCGATACCTCAAGGCACAATCCGGGGACCTTCGCACTCGATGGCACGCCGTATTGCCGAATGCATAGCCCAGAATGGCAGTCATACGGTCTACTGACTGATGCCACATTGAAATTGCATTCATGTAATCATTCACAAATTAAATCACTCGCCTCCCTCCATACTTGCCTGTAGTCGGGTAAGTTTCGTCTCATTTCGTGATTCCTTCATAGTGTGGCATTTTTTATGTCGAGCAGTGTATGTTTAGGATCAAGGCTGCCATGACAAGACACGACCAACATAGCTACTGAATGCATACAACAACTCATACAGTGTTCATTTAGGATTAAGGCTGCTACGACTGATCGTGTTTGGGAGTTGTTACCGTGAACAGCTGCGAAATTCCAAAGCCTTCAGAGTATGTTCAAATCCTGCATGACCTTGTTCTACAATTTTGGTGCTTTCCCTTCTTTGGATACGGTAAACTTAAACGCTGGCTTATGACCATTCGTCCGGGTTCGAATCCCGCTATGGCATGGATGTTGTGTTTGTCTTACGGCCCTGGTTCTCTCCCTTCCCTGGAACCAGTTACCCTAAATTAGGGATAGGTGACTGCTTACGCACAGCCCATTGAGTTGCTCACGGTAGTCGTTAAACCTCCAATAAAAAAAAAAAAGCTGCACTTCTTTAATCTTGGATGCTCCAGAAATTGTTGAAGAATCATCGAAATAATAATAAAAAGTAAAATAAAAGTCATAGAGCTGGATTTTTCATTGCACAACGTTATTTACTTTTTCGTCTTGCAACATTATTATATTGAAGCAGTTTTGCATTTTTTGTGTGTCCGTGTGTATTTTAAATACTGGTGTGATCACCTGAACAAAAAGCGTAAGAATCTTTTACGCTACGTTGTTTAAATAATGGTTGCTATTTCTTACAGGTATCAGATTTTATGAATAATTGTCTCTTTCCTTATTGAGAATTGATCTGGAAAGGCAATAAATAACCTGTGTAAAGTGCATAGGACGATGAGCTGTTTGTCTTCCTATATTAAAACATAGAGCTGAACAAAAGTAGCACTGAATCAGCTAACAAGTACTGACTGTTAACTTAAAAATGGAAAACAGTAGAGGGGGAAAGAATTATGATAAAAAATTGCAGGTTCTTGAGAAATGTTCCACGTATGCTTTATTTTTATTTTATAATTTTTTTCCTCACCTAAATTTTGTTGGAAGTTCCTGTCTTCTAAAGTAACTAAGTGACATTCTTGAAGCATCCCGAACGGTCAGAGGCGCAGGCTTCGGGCTAATCATTCTAACTGGTCCCGGAAGAGGCATGGGTGGTGTGCTCCTCCCCCTTTCCTGAACAAGTGGTCATAAATTAGAACCGGGCGACCAGTCATAGCCTGTATGCTCACTGTGGTTGTTCAACCAGAATAAAAGAAACAAAGAACTGAAATCTGAAGTACTAGCCGGAAAAATCAATGAGCATATTCTTTCCTAATTTGGAAATTTCTTAGACTGCTGCGTATATATATTATTCGATTTCACCCCTGCTTCTGTTTGAATGAGCAGAGTAAAAATTAATTGTCCGAAATGGTAAATGTCAAAGGTTTTTCTTTTATTATTTATTTTGTGCACGTTTTTGTCGTTCACGTTGGTTACTCGCCAGAGCTGTTGGCTCCGATTCTCGTCCTTCATTTGCCTCTTTTACGTTTTCAAATGACTCTGTGGTTAATATCTCTAAGTAAAAAAACTAATTTCCTTACTTCGTTTTCGTAGAGCACTCACAGTTACTTTAGTCTGTCTTTAGTTAAGAAGAACCATAAGTTTTCCGAGTCCAGATGGTTTGCCTATCTCTTTAAAATCGTGTTCACCTAAACTAATACAGTGAAACCTCGGTTATGCGTTTTTCAAGGGATGGCCTTAAGAATATATAAATGAAAAAAATGTATAAATGAAATTTCAAAATGTTAAAATACTGTTGTAAAACTTATGCTTTAAAGAAATATAAGATGTTTCTTAATAATGATTTCGCCTTCCCGGTGGCGCAGTTGTCTAAGCACTGGCTTATCACAATTCATCCGAGATGGGTCCGGGTTCGAATCCCGTAAGGCATGATGTTGTGTTTGTCTTACGGCACGGGCTCCCTCCCTTCACTGGAGCCTGCGATCCTAAATAGGGATGAGCGACTGCTTATAGCTTGTTGAGTTGCTCACGTTGGTCGTTAAAATCCCATTGCAAAAGCAAAAAGAATGATGATTTATTTAAAGTCGAATTGGCTTCAAAAAAAAAAAAAAAAAAAGCGTTACAAGTTATAATTAAAACACACCGGGCAAAAAGTAACGGAATGGGGGTAAATTCCTTAAATATGGAGTCATATCACCACCTGCTTTAATTACAGCTTTAATTTTGTTTGACATGCTATCAATATGACTCAGTATCACATGCGTATTTAGTTTATTCCACTCCGTGCTCCAAAGATCCCTTAATCCCGCCAAGTTTGCAGGGTATTGTTGTTGGTTTGGGTATGTAACGATTGGTCGACAAACGGTTGGTCGACATAACGATTTGTCGACAGAAATGATTAGTCGACATAACAATTGGTCGACAGTAATGATTGGTCGACAGCACGTTTGATCGACATAATGATTGGTCGACAGTAACGACTGGTCGATATAACGATTAGTCGACATTGGTCGACATAAAATGGTCAACGGAACTTGGAAAAAAATAAACAAAATTTGAATAAGTGCAAACAGTTTGGCGGTAAATTGCCCCACCGGAAGATTGCCACACATCTTTCAGCCACCCGGAAAATTGCCACACTCAGAAAAATTGCCCCACCGGAAAATTGCCACATGTTTTTCATTAAGGGGACGAGCTCAAATCGCCGTTCGTCCGAGAAACGCTTTGAATGTGTGTCAATTTTCCGAGTTTCCGAATTATGTGTGGCAGTTTCCCCAAGGTGTCTATACCTAAAGTGCCTCGGGGCCCTTTCGGAAATAACATCGTTCAGAAGGCCCTCTATAAAGATTTCACTTAGAGTACAAAAGGTGACACGGGGGCATATTTGGAAATAATATGTTATAATGCTGTACGTTCTGAGGACTACATTTTAAAAGATATTATTTCCAAAAAGGAACGTTACGTTTTGAGAGGTCAGTACGTTCTGAGAGGTACAGCTGTGAATGTAAACCATAATCCTCTTAACCAATGGTTATCTCGACCAATCGTTTTGTCGACCAGTCGTTACTGTCGACTGATCGTTATGTCGACCAATCGTTACTGTCGACTAGTCGTTACGGTCGACTGATCGTTATTTTGACCAATCGTGTTGCCGACCAATTGTTACTGTCGACCAATCGTGTTGCCGACCAATTGTTACTGTCGACCAATCGTTATTCGACCAATTGTGCGACACCGGTTGTTTTTTTCTTCACAACCCTGGCTAACATGTCCCAGATTTTTAAATCACATTTAGATCGGGTGAATTTGCAGGCCAATTGAGACGTCTCTCGTGTTCTTCAAACTAATCCAGAACAATTCTAGCTAGATGGACACGCGAGTTATCTCGAAACTCATGATCCATTATGTGTCCTTGCTTCAAAAACTGAACAATGGCAATAATGCATTATTTAAAAGTGGCACACAATCCATGGATTTCTTGCGATTGTACACCTTAACGAATGGTCCAACTCCAGCATTTGAAATACAGCCCCAAAACAGACTTCCACCTCCTTTCTTGCACAGTTCATGGGCTAAATGCTGCTTCAGCATTCCGCATGACCCCGGAGTGACATCATTGGAATAAAAGCAGGATCTGAATTCTTCGGACCATATTATTCGTCGCAACTGTTCAATGGTTTCCCGAAGATGCTGTTTTGCCCAAGCAAGGCGATTTTTCTTCCGGACAGTTGTTAACTTCGGACATACCGGGCTACACGACTGAAAATGTCCAAGCCATGCAGTTCTCTTCGTAGCGTTCGTTCTGAGACTGGTTTACTGGGTCCAACATTGTACTGCTGAAGCAGTTCTTAACGAGTCTGGAAACATGCAGCAGTATTAATCGTCCCAAACGCCTGCCACCGATTACAGTGATGATAGCTTCCATATTTCTTCTACTGGAAATGGACTCTACTGTCTATTGACTCGGACCATGGGCGCCGACAGGAAGGGGGGGGGGAGAGGAGGTCACAGGAGTCACTTAACCCCCCATAGAATTATTTTTCCCCTTTATTTTATTTTATTTTATTTTATTTTATTTATTACTTTTTTTTTTTTTACACGCGCAGAACTGGACCACAAGGAAAGACGGAGTTTGGGGCTTTTAATTTAATTCCCCAATTTTGTTGAAAATTTGGAATTGGAAAACAATAACGTGAAAGCGGAAAACCTAGCAAACCGTAGGGTAGTGCGTCCAAACAAGTTCCGCTCAGGGTGGTGTGTACTGAACTTTTTTAAAAGGCTTAGTGTGGCCCTGCTCGACACTGTTCATTATTTTGAAAACAGTTATCAACGTACATGATAATACATGGCTATTACTAACATACACTTTCTTCAAGAGTAGCATCGATTTATAATAATAATAGTAGTAGTGGTAATAGTAGTAGTAGTAGTGTTCTAGTGTAGTAAATAAGTATTAGCAATAGTAATAGTATTAATCTTTCATTTTCACGAATTACTGTTTTCTACATATTAGCCAAACCTTAATTAATTACAGTTGACCCCCTTGAAAAATTTCCTGCAGGCGCCCATGACTCAGACAGTTCAACAAACTTCGTCACCACTTGCAAGGAATTACCATGTTCTTGTACAGAAGCAATGGTTCTCTTTTGCCACTCAATAACCATACCTTCATGGCCCATAGTTGTACCTGTAAATGTTAATGCAGAATGCTACAGATGCTTTAAACACCCCTCAGACATCAGATTCACAATCCAGTAGTTTCACTCTCCATATTTACACAGCTCGTTACGTTCATCAACTTTATATTTACGTACATGTATCAATCAGCATTTTGTATTTTTTTTTCCCTTTGTATTTATCTATCGCATTGCAAAATTTATAAAGCCTATGAAAATCAAACTTCTTTTGACGACTCTATATGTCTGTAAAATTCCTGATTTTAGATTAGGTGAAATCCTCACAACCAAGAATCTGAGATCAGTGCTTCAGTATGGAACTCATATTAAAAGCTTTTTTTTCCCCTCTGTGGATCCTGAGCGCATCCGTTTGAAACCAGAATGGTGAATATTGATGATACATCTAGGATTCTGTTACCCCACGAAGTGGTAGGGCCGGAAAGTTACTTCCCAGAGATTTATCAATTTTTAAGTGGCGCATATGCGAAACCAATTTTCATCTAACTTGAAAGTAAATAACATACCCTTCTTTCTCTAATGGGATCAAGGTTCAACTTTGGCTGTACCGAGAAGGAACCCAAAAGCGCTGTCTCAATTCTCTCAAAGTTGTAACGTATCGGTTACGTATAAAAGAATTAGAGAATCGTATATTTTTGGTAGTCTGAAATTCAAATTTTAACGTATAATCGCAAAAAGCGTGTAAATGAGTTAGAAAAAGCGATAGAAACTGCAGTAAAATATCGGGACTAACGCAGAATTACGCATAAAAGTGAAAAACGTATAACTGAGAAACGTATTACCGAGGCTCCACTGTACTTGCTTTATGCCGTCGGTTAAAGTTGTTAGTTACTATAAGAATATTTCATAGTTAATGAGAAAGTTGCTTGCTCGATATCGAAGAATGATCATCCATCACGTTTTTTAACTATCGTTCTGTAGCTCTGTTGCAATTGAGTCAAAATTTACTGGGAAAGCAGCCAATGAACGAGTACTGCTCAAGTTTTCGAGCTCATTGATTACCATTAGTATCGCTTTTATTCGAGCTGGTGATATTAATTGGTTTTGTCTTCGAAGTCGTTTAAATTAACTTCGGACATTCGCCTAGATGAAAGCTGTCAAGCAGGCGTCCCGCGAAATTGAATGTTGCGGCCTGCAAATGAAGAATAAACCCAATTTCAACTGACAGTTCTGTGTTGATATTTTCATTTAAATTATTGTTAGAATTTAATGTAAGTGGCCCAAATCCTCCTAAACATTCCAGACTATCGTATGGAGAGACTCAAATTTTGATTCCATTCCGAAAATTAATAAAATTATTTAAAAAAAAAATCACCAGTACGGTAGGTACTGCCGATTTCTAATTCCGAAATAAGCCATCAGACGTTTGTTTGTCCACTGACGTTATTAATGTACAGGTAGCGCCATCTATTAACAGGTCTCAACGTTACACAAGGAAACGTTATTGATTTTTATTATAATTATGGTTAAGTTTTAGCAAATATGAAGTATGCCATGCTAGTTATTTTTATCGATGTGCAAATTTTCATCCTTGGGAATAGCTTAATTGTGAAGAAAATGCTTACAGAAGTTTTTACCATTGGAAACATATAGGGCAGATTTTCCAGGTGGGACCACCTTAATGTAGCTTTGCTGCAATGTTGTCTTCTCTTGAAATACTGAGTCCATCTGCTGTTGGAGTGAGGAGGAAAATGTATGGAATTTTAATTCTCCCAAAACAGTAATTTGGTGTGAGTCATTTAAAGAAAGATTTATATTTGTATCAAATAACTTTTTCACAAGGAGCAGTTATCTGCTTCAGCTCAATACACGTATTTCCTTTTTAAAATGTCAACAATCTTTCATAGTGAAATTTGCTTTTGATTTAAAAGTATGGATTCTTTTACTGGGGAAGACCATACTTACTTCTACAAAGGACCATACTGTATGACTATGGAATTCTGTCCCTACAGTTGAGCTTATGCTTCCAATGTACGCCTTTAGATTTTGGCAAGAAAAGAACAAATTGAGTTGAATAACAAGTTTTATTCTGTATTTATTATTTTTTATAAATATGAGGAAGAATTCATAATGTTTCAAATCCATTTTGATTCAGGAAATTCTAAAAGATGACCCTCAAAAATCGCAATGATTTTGCTCTTATTCTGAGTTACATTCCGTAATCACGTTGGTGTCCGTGCAGAAATTATACAAAAGCACGAACACGTGAGATCCTTGAAGAGTACAGCCTGCAATTAAATTCCCTGTTTTACGTTCAGGAAGTGGCAGTTGGTACGCCAGTGGCCCTTAAGAGTGCACAGTCTGCCGTAATAAAAAAAATATGTAAAAGCTATGTTTGATGTACGCATTTTGTCTTCCCCTTGAAAATACTTATAGGAATGGATAAACTACCAGCGACGGGTCAGCCATTCGAGACTCCTTTTGTTTTCTTTTTTAATGTAACACAACAACAACGGGCTATTATTCGCTTTTATTTCACTTGACGAAGAAAGTAAAGGATTTCAAGCAGAAGCCACGTGATTTATATCTGATAGCGAATGGGTGAAATATTTATCTTCGAATCGGCCGCTTTCTTTTTCATCGCTACGCCGGAAGTAACAATCACCTTATTTTTAGAACATTGCTAGTGCTACGTGATCCATAATGTAAACTGGGTAGAGGGAATTCTCGCGTCTTTGGCGTTGCTTGTTTTCTTTTCCTCTGTTTTATTTATTTCCTTTTCCGTTACGTAGGAAGCTTTTTAGTTTAAGCAAATTAGGGGTGGTGATCAGGCTTAAAAAAAAAAAATCAGCCATGCCATTATTTTTAGAAGGAAAATTAGATTAGTAAACATCCGTATCTTGCTCAGATTCGAACCAAGGCTCACAAGAGGCTGCCACACTCTGATCCAATGAAAAACGGGAGCGTAACGACACTATCTGTAGCTTCTGTTACAGTACAACAGTGCGCTTTATCGCTTAGTAATGTTTTACTTCTCGATGACCTTAAGAGGCGCAAAGGTACGCAGGTGTAAGTAGAAATGGAAAAAACAACACTGGAAATCCATATGGAACACGATGAAAAATCATTCATCGCTTGATGGCTGATTGGCTAGGATGCTAGTTTCACGCATTTAAATCCTGGGTTCAAGTGCTGTATGTGTGACTAGTTCTAGTTTCTCTCTATTCTCTTACTTCCTCCTATGCCATCAACAACAATTCTCCATCCACTGCTGGATGAAGGTTTCCCCAGTCTCTTATACTATCTTGGGCATTCATTCCAGCATGTTTTCAAATTTAATCCACGCACGTTCCACGGGGTCTTCTTCTAGGTCTTTTCCTGTCTCTTGGCATCCAGTATAGTATTTCAGTTGTCCAGCGGTGGTTAGTTCTAGAAAAATGTCCAGTTCATTGCCATTTGAAGGTATTTACTCTAATCACAATGTCACAACTCTGTCTTTGTTTATTTGTTTTTTCATTTGTAAGCACAACCCTACAGATGGTAGATTTAGTTACAGGAATTGCTATAACATCATTGTGCGTTAATATCGTAGTGCATTAAAATTGATAATTACAATCTTGCAAAACATGCTTTACGAAAAAAATCGTATCTGGACATTCTTCAAGTGCGTTGTGAAGTCTATGCATTTTGCGTAACGGAGAATTTTTTTGTAGTATCAGTCCTGCAGAATGGCACTGCGAATACTTCATATTTTGCCCTCGGTAAACGTGGCACACGGAAACATAATTGGTTTACAATTTGCATATCATCTATCTCTCCATTGATGATACCGTACAGAAACTTAAGTTAGAGAGCCTTCCTTCTCGATTGTGGAGAGGTCATCTTGAAGAATGACAGGTCAGCCGTCGGGATATCTGCGATGTAAACACCAGTAGATTTGTGAAGAAGGTGCCGAAGAAATCTTTTTTGAACTTTCTCAATTTCATTTATAAGTGTTACGAGGCTAAGGCTCCAAATGATCGCCGCATACTGTAGTGAAGATGTGACCGTAGTCTCAAAAATGCGAATAAATGTTCGAGGATTTGAAACCTTCTTGGAATGTCGCATGATGAATCCAAGATTTCTATACACTGTACATACAATTCTTTTCATATGCTTTTAAAGTTCAAGTTGGAATCAAATGTGACTCCCAAGTCCTGGACATCGTTAGTCCTGCTAACTCTTGTCATTTCCCTAATCCATATAGTACTTCTCTATCTTTCCTGATTATACCAAGTCTACATATCTCCATGTATTTTCCAGTTGTTTGCGACTTGGAATATCTTTCTAAGTTAAAGTTCATATCTGTGATTATTTCCGCTCTCTTTCTGTTCATGATCAATTCTTCAGTGAAAGCTGTGTAACTTAAGAAAAAAAAATCAACAATAGTCATATAGAATAATAAACAAAGACATCGTTCTTTCCACGTTCCAGCAACACACAGCAACCGAAAATTTGTTATTCGGTCACCGCCGGGAAATTGAACACCGGATCTCTCGAAATCCAGCCGAGCGCGTTAGCTTTACACCGTGTTTTTCTGTCAGCTTCTGACATCATAAATCCGTAAGATGGGCTCAAGGCTAACGCGCTTGGCTAGATTTCGAGAGATGCGGGATTCAATTCCCCGGTGGTGACCGAATAACAATTTTTCGGTTGCTGTGTGCTGCTGGAACGTGGAAAGAGCGATGTCTTTGTTTATTCACTGACACCACGCATTTGGAGTATTTTCACTTTGGATCTCGCCCTTTGGATTTAACTGCTATAATTAATATATAGCCAGTGCCGTTAATGCCCACCAGATAGAGACGTCTCAGTAGCTGAGCCCATCTTACGGATTTATGATGTCGGAAGCTGACAGAAAAACAAACATAGCGCCGTGGATTGTTGGCCACCGTGGTGCAAAGCTAACGCGCTCGGCTGGATTTCGGGAGATCCGGGATTCAATTCCCCGATGGTGACCGAATAACAATTTTTCGGTTGCTGTGTGTTGCTGGAACGTGGAAAGAGCGATGTCTTTGTTTATTCACTAACGCCACGTATTTGGAGGATTTTCATAGTCCTATAGATTCTTGATCTCGACGACTACAGTCTTGTGACGATTATACATACTGTATTAAGAGAATACAACG
This sequence comes from Macrothele yani, assembly GCA_039090855.1. Classification (NCBI taxonomy): domain Eukaryota; kingdom Metazoa; phylum Arthropoda; class Arachnida; order Araneae; family Macrothelidae; genus Macrothele; species Macrothele yani. The sequence continues at coordinate 50,111,055 of CM076990.1, forward strand.
TGGTTTGTCATAAATATTTATTTTTTGAAGTCGACCATGGTTTCGCCGGGTGTTGACCTGGCTTCATCAGGACGAATGGCACGCAAATATTAAATAGTATATGATATCAGAAATGGTGTTTACAGTCACGGGTTTTGGTTAGTTGCTTCCACGCGCTTGAAAGAAATGGGGTGGCTGCCATGTCATTAACAAGTCACGAAGACTTCTGATATATATGGACAGCTTCCAAAATATCAAGTTTGGTGGTTATGAATCTGGCTTGTCAATTAGTTTTGCTTCTTCAAAGAGAAATGTATGGACCTTTTTGTAACAGTGTTTAGCCATCGATGACTTCTTTAGGTCACAGTTCCGAATGTAGGTCTTGTGCTCGTTCAATCGAAAACGCAAGGCTCTACGGGTTTGTCCTATATACGAAACTGTGATCTAAAGAAGTCATCGATGGCTAAACACTGTTACGAAAAGCGACCATAAATTTCTCTTTGAAGAAGCAAAGGTAATTGACAAGCCAGATTCAACCACCAAACTTGATATTTTGGAAGTTTTCCGTATACATCAGAAGTTTTCGCATCTTGTTAATGACATTGCATCCACTCCATTTCTATCAAGCGCGTGTAAGCAACTAACCAAAACCCGTGACTTTAAACACCATTTATGGTATCATATTGTTACAGTGGACACACACACCCCCATCCTAAAACCTGAAGAAAACTCTAAAATTTGTCCGCCATGGCGCGTATTATATGAGGCAGCTAGGAATCACAGTTCGGCAGGCTCACATGTTCTTTTACAGTTCAGTTTTTTTTATTTATTTCTCATTTACGTTGTTTTTTTTCTTTCGGATGTTCTCTAAAATTAATTAACAAAATTGCGGGATAATTAGGAAGTCGCTCCAATGCTCTTGAAATAAAGAAACGCAATATTTTTGCCATTTTTGAATTGTTTCTACCTGTGGGAAAAGGTAGCACTCAATGGTTGCTCTGGAAATTGATAAGAACAAAGCGATAGGCCCAGAAGAGGACTTCTGGATTTCTTGAGGAGGGGCCGATGTTACGACCCAAGCCCGCCATTAATTTAGTAATTAATGGGCGTGGTTGATGTGTGAAATTAATTAAGTATTAATTATGTTCGAGGCTTGATTGGAGTTTAAAAGTGTAAACAGCAGATAAAGTTTTATCTGGGGGTTTGGAAAAGAAAAGAGGCGAAGAATTCTCTCTCTGGCTGGGTGGTCTCAGAATAGCTCTGTTAGGTCATAAATATCAGGGCGCAGCTGACGGGAGCCTAAGCAACACGGAAAGGGAAAGTGGTACCTTTCGAAGAAGGGTCCACTTGAGTAAATGAATGAAGATGGGGACAAAAGGTTTAGCGAATAATCGTAAATTCGTCGATTGTTTGGGGCATTTTCGAGAACAATTGCTCTCTGTGTGGTCCGTGCAGAAAAATAAGATTTCGCACTTAGCGTGAAAATAAGGAAGAAAGTTCAGTTGTCTGTACGCTCTCCGATGTGACAGGCTGGATGCCTTGGATCTGCAAAAAAATGAATTGGGGAAAAATGAAGCAGCAAACCTCCCCGCATTTGGTAAGAAATGGAGACAACTCGAGGCGGCTGATGGAGATGCCAGATTGCCATAAAGACAGCGGAATGCCTAAATCCGCGTGATAAAGCAGAAATTTCTAGGCCGGAGCGTAATGGAAATCAGCGACTGTTTGGCCTAATGAAAGCCAAGTTACAGGCAAATTAAGAAGTCTGCGAGTGGACAGTGGTCATTCCAATGAGAAGCGAAGCCAAGCAAAGTCGGGTTCGGATGCCAACCACTGCAGTGTGGAATCGTCACCCCCATTCATCCCCTACTGTGGAGGAAGTGAAGAGACGCGCTTGTCTTACGGGGCGAAGCGAGGATCCATGTGTGCGTGTGTGTGGTCACGTAAGCAGCGAAGCCACTACGTGTAAGTGCGACGGGATAAAAACATGGCGAAAGAAAAATATGAGCGTAAGAGCTGTGGCTTCGATACCTAACAAATATACAGGTGAAATGTTGAGTTGCCGATATACGCTTAAGGTAAAAGCACGTCTGATTTCGCTCGGCCGAGAAAATTAATCTCAGGGCTGGCGGTCGCAACTCGATAAAAAAATGGAAACAAAACCTGCGAGTGGCATATTTGAACTGCGTACTCAGGCAGGGTAGATGTTATGCTAACGGAAAGGAACTGACCGAATTGGGAATGAACGGTCAAAAAGGACGGAAGGTAGCGACGGACGGAATCTACTGTAGCCGCAGCGGAAGTGAGGGGTTCCACTCTCCAAGCAGTTGATGGTCAAATTTATTTCTTCACGACAACAGAAATCATTTCCCAGGAACACAGAAAATCAATCTTGGAAACCGCAACAGCAGATGTGAGAGGGCCTATTTTACTTAACGGCCACTTTCAAATCGTCACGAGAATAGATCAGTGTGCACTCTAATCATTGCAACAAAGTGCGGCGTGATATTACCATTTTAATTGTGTGCTTCATTTACATCAAGCGTCAAAATGAAGTGTTGAATCATCGGTGCTGCCACATGGTGCAAGTGTCCGTGTGTGTGTGTGCGCGTTTTTTTTTTTTGTTGTGTGATATTATGTGATGCACGCTGGATTTGCACAGCAAAGTCACGAAACTGTAAGTAGATGAATATTTCCTTTTTCTTTCTTCGCACATCTGCGAACTTGTGCCATCCCGACACCCAAAGCTGCATGGACATAGATGCAGTAATGCTGAGTGACTGAACCTCAGAGGAAATACCTGCACATACAGATTTCAATTTCTTACAGGGCCCATTTCCTGATTATTTTTTTTACATGAATAAGGGAGAAGGTGTGGCCACAAATTCCGCTGGGCGGGACAGTTTCTTTTAACTTTGGTTCAGGACCAACGTCAGCGGGGCAGGGTTCTGCATGTGCATGCTTATTAGATTTAGTTAATTAACTTTGGCAGTATTTCGCACCTATAATCTTATACCGCAAATTAACGTGCTTGTGTATTTTGTGTCGCGAGTATTTTTAATGTGATCATTTGCATATAATTTTTTTTTCATTCTCTAAGCAATTGTATATGAATATCACCTGCAGCTCTATTTAGTGTGTAAACGAGTAGTATCTCTTGTTCAGATAGTCCGGTGGAGACTCAGTCGGCTTGTGTCTTCCGACAGTAATGTGTGACACCGTATGCTGCCCACATATGAGGGGCAATTGTCTATGCGCCTAGAGAGCGCCGTATCTGTTTAAATCTCGCAGAACGTTATTAAATGTTGTGTTATGTATTTGAGAATCATGTGTTATTTGCGAAAGTGAGTGTTGTACTGGCTGGTTGGGGATTGAATGTACCGGAGTAAGATCCGGACCACTACACTCAGTCACGAATTGGTGATTGCGGGTGAACCTCATCACAACTCTGATCCCAAAGTATCGTTTTTTAGTTTATTTTATTTTTTATTTGTTGTTGTTATTTTGTTCACACGGTGGATTCACCCAAGCCTTATGCTTCGGGTCATTCTTCAACTTTTCATTTTTTATGTTCTGGTGTGAATCTTTGAGTGCAGCAGTGCACCTGAGATTCTCACCTGGTGCCGCGGCCAACTAAATTGTACTTCAGGTCTCAAGCACCGTTACCGGCCGACTCGGCAGGAACACTGTTAGCGCCGTGTAACAATATACAGTTTTATATTTACGTGCCATTCGTCCTGATGAAGCTAAGGTCAATACCCAGCGAAACCATGGTCGACTTGAAAAAAAAAAAAAGATTTGTGGCAAACCACGTTGTATTCTCTTAATATGTTATATGAATTGTCCTATATATTCAGAAGGCAAACCGAAATTTAATGGGTGGTCTATACCTACTTTGTTTTTGAATGTACACTGTTAAAGGTTGTGTGGGATGCTGCACCAGAAAGTGGTGCCACACCAGCTGCATCATCTTTTGGGGCAAAGTTAAACCATTGTGTGTGTTGTATGAAACGTGCCAAAGCATGATGCAATTATGCAATGTGTTATGGCCGCCCCGGTGGCGCAGTAGTCTAAGGCGATGGCCTCTGATCATTCGTCCGAAAGGGGTCCGGGTTCGAATCCCGGTGAGGCATGGATGTTGTGTTTGTCTTACGGCACTGGCTCTCTCCCTTCCCTGGAACCAGTGACCCTAAATTAGGGACGGGAGACTGCTTATAGCCCATTGAGTTGCTCACGGTGGTCGTTAAACCTCGAATAAAAAAAAACAAAAAACAAAAAAAAAACGTGTTATGGCACTCAACGTGATTGGTTCGAAGTTTCACCCACTGCAGCATGTTTTGTATATTTCATGCCCCACACTTAGCCCCAAATAATGATGTAACCCCACATTTTTGTGCAACATATTAAAAAATTTTTTAGCAGTGTTCTAAAGCACCCAGGCAACTCCGGCGGCGCACTGGTCTAAGCGCTGGCCTCTGACTGTACGCTCTTAAAAATTTTGTATTAGGTTGTGGTTTGCACCAAAAAGTGGTGCTACTGGTTTGCACCAAAAAGTGGTGCTACTGGTTTGCACCAAAAAGTGGTGCTACACCAGCTGCACCACTTTTTTAGAAAAGATACACCATTCTGTAGTGCAAAATAAACCCCCAAACATGGTGTAACTTGGCGTGCAACTTTGTACCATAATGTGGTGAAAAGTAGAACCACGTTGTTGGGTTTCGTGTGCAAAATACGATGGTGTATCTTTTCTCAGAAAGTGGTGCAGCTGGAGTAGCACCACTTTTTTGGTGCAACCTACCACACAATTTTTAACACTGTTTGGTCGAGTGTGCCCCGGCTCGAAACCCGTTGATGCAGGGTGCATGGTGTAATTCTCATAAGGCGATGGCTCTCTCCCTTCCCGGGAAACAGTGGCCCAGATTAGGAAAGTGGGACTGCTTTTAGCCATTAGAGTTACTCACGTTGGCCATCAATTCCCCCCCCCCCCAAAGCGCAGTGAGGAACTATGCATTACATAAGTACACCAGAAGTGCTACAATATTTATTAATGCGGCAGCAAACATCAATAAATGGAAAGAAAAGGACATATGCGAGAAAATAAAATCGAAAACAAAACACGATAGCAATTAGCCTGTAATACAAATAATCTCATTAACCGTTGGAACACTGTTGCGCAAATTTGGAGAAAACGAGGAAAATCGAAGACAAATAAGGGCAATTTGATAAGCATAAAGTTACTGAAACACGATCCAAAAAACATGTTTTTGTGAAAAATATAAAAAAATACGTCCTAACAGGAAAGGGCCGAACACAAGTCGAGATGATATATCTTTATGTAAAATAGGCATACATATGTCATAACCGGCTCTCATACAAAAAGTTACTGTTGTAAACGTCAGTCTACCGGAGTGCCTCTTCTTCTTTTCATAAAACTTGTCAAATTTTGTGCAATATATTTTGTTCCCATGCAAACAGAATTCAATAAGGAGCTTGGGACAAGAGCATACTAATAAAGTATTGTTTAGTGTCAATTGGTTTAGTAGATGACGTCGATCTATAATTTCGTTCGGTGCACATTGTTGTAACTTCGACTTCCAGACAAGAGTGTCAGACACAGAGCGAAGTATTTCAGCATCAAAAACTCTTTAAATCAATTGTTTAGGAATAACACGCAGAAAATGTCCGAAGGGGAAAATACATGAAGTACTTCCTATGGTCAGAAGTTTGGAATAAAAAGCAGTTTAAAAGAATATAGAATGAGAAAACAACAGTAAGGTGAAAAGGCAGAAAAAATAGTAGACAACAGGCTTTACATACATAGTCGTATCAGAACAAAATGACCAAATACCTAATAATGGGAATAACCACCCTTGGCCCGGATGACAGCGGCGAGACAGTGTGGCATGGACACATTGAGGCCCTGGAAGCTTGCCCGAGGCACACGTGATCACTCGGACAGCAGCAGAGCACGGAAGTCCCGGAGAGGACGCGGTTGTGGGTCGGCACGTCGAACATGTCAATCCAAATAGTCGTACAAGTGCGCTATGGGATTTAGGTCGGGCGATTTCGCCGGCCAAGGGAGAACGGAGACATCGCTGTCGTGTTCCTGGAGCCAATCACGCACCTCCTTAGCCACGTGGCACGGCGCATTGTCCTGTTGGTAGACACCATCACCACCAAGGTAAACATCCAATATGAAGGGATGTATGTGGTCAGCGAGGATTGACAGGTAGTCATTGGCGTTCAGGGACCCTTCCAGTGGTACCAGCGGTCCCAGGTCATACCAGAAAAACATCCCCCAGACATGCACACTGCCACCGCTGGCTTGTACTTGATCAACAAGGTATCCGGGTGTTGGTTCTCGTGTGTCTGACACCGTATCCGCTATCGCACGTCACTTCTATGGAGTAGAAACCTCGATTCGTCGGGGAAGGCAACCTTTCCCCACTCTTCCAGCAGGGTTGCCAACTCCCATAACCAAAAATCAACTAACTCAAACAGAAAAATCTACTAAAAATCCGCTAACTCACAAATAAAATCAACTAAAAAAACAACTAAAAGCAAGGTAATAATTCAAACTCCTTTTTGATATAAATAAAAACAAAACTAAGTTAAACAAAGTGTGCATATCTTTGCAATTATAGTACCACAGGATATTGCATATATTTATTGTTTTCCTTGCAGACCATTAACCCAAAGTTCTTAGACAGACTATTGAATTAAGTACTTTATATACTTTTTAGGATTTGATGTGTTAAGAAAAACACGAGAACTGTGTACTACTTTAGAAAGACTTGTGCCCATATTCCTAACCAGCTTACGGAATGTATTTCCCTTTTTTTTTGAAAGCAATATGTTCAAAAAAAAAATTCTTATTCTTTTCTCCCTGCATTCCATCTTTAATGACTATTAGATATTTTTTTGGGGGGGTGGGGGGTTGGGGATTTTTTTGGGGGTGGGGAGTTGGGGGATATTTCATTCAAACTCCTTTTTGATATAAATAAAAACAAAACTAAGTTAAACAAAGTGTGCATATCTTTGCAATTATAGTACCACAGGATATTGCATATATTTATTGTTTTCCTTGCAGACCATTAACCCAAAGTTCTTAGACAGACTATTGAATTAAGTACTTTATATACATTTTAGGATTTGATGTGTTAAGAAAAACACGAGAACTGTGTACTACTTTAGAAAGACTTGTGCCCATATTCCTAACCAGCTTACGGAATGTATTTCCCTTTTTTTTTTTTTTTTGAAAGCAATATGTTCAAAAAAAAAAATTCTTATTCTTTTCTCCCTGCATTCCATCTTTAATGACTATTAGATATTTTTTTGGGGGTTGGGGGGTTGGGGGATTTTTTTGGGGGTGGGGAGTTGGGGGATATTTCATTCAAACTCCTTTTTGATATAAATAAAAACAAAACTAAGTGTGCATATCTTTGCAATTATAGTACCACAGGATATTGCATATATTTATTGTTTTCCTTGCAGACCATTAACCCAAAGTTCTTAGACAGACTATTGAATTAAGTACTTTATATACATTTTAGGATTTGATGTGTTAAGAAAAACACGAGAACTGTGTACTACTTTAGAAAGACTTGTGCCCATATTTTTTTTTTTTTTTTTTGATTGGAGGTTTAACGACCACCGTGAGCAACTCAATGGGCTATAAGCAGTCGCCCGTCCCTAATTTAGGGTCAGTGGTTCCAGGGAAGGGAGAGAGCCAGTGCCGTAAGACAAACACAACATCCATGCCTCACCGGGATTCGAACTCGGACCCCTTCGGACGAATGATCAGAGGCCAACGCCTTAGACCACTGCGCCACCGGGGCGGGGTGCCCATATTCCTAACCAGCTTACGGAATGTATTTCCCTTTTTTTTTTAAAGCAATATGTTCAAAAAAAAAAATCTTATTCTTTTCTCCCTGCATTCCATCTTTAATGACTATTAGATATTTTTTAGGGGTGGGTGGGTGGGGGGTTGTGGGATTTTTTTGGGGGGTGGGAAGTTGTGGGATTTTTTTGGGGGTGGGGAGTTGGGGGATATTTCATATCCACCTTTCGGCTATAAGCAGTTGGGCGTCCGGGGCGGAGAACAGGCGACGTAGAACGGGCGCACTATGCTTGCTTTATTGGGGTATTAGCCAGAAACCAGCATCTTTGACCACTTGGTTGACGAGGTGGCTTTGATCGTCCGCTGTGGCGAAAGGCTGCTGTCGTAGAGCTGGGCTTATCACTCATGCCTTATCCAGCGGCTGGCCAGAAACCAGCGGCCGCCTTGGTGGTGCAGTGATCTAGGAGGTTTCTTTTTTTTTTTTTTTTTGATTGGAGGTTTAACGACCACCGTGAGCAACTCAATGGGCTATAAGCAGTCGCCCGTCCCTAATTTAGGGTCACTGGTTCCAGGGAAGGGAAAGAGCCAGTGCCGTAAGACAAACACAACATCCATGCCTGACCGGGATTCGAACCCGGACCCCTTCGGACGAATGATCAGAGGCCAACGCCTTAGACCACTGCGCCACCGGGGCGGCCTAGGCGGTTTCTTCTGACTATTCGTCCGAGATGGGTCCGCGTTCGAATCCCAGTGAGGCATGGATGTTGTGTATGTCTTATGGCTCTGCCTCTCTCCCTTCCGTGGAACCAGTGGCCCTAAATTAGGGACGGGTGACTGCTTATAGCCCATTGAGTTGCTCACAGTGGTCGTTAAGCCTTTATTAAAAAAAAACAAAAAAAAAAAAAAACAGTATATTTTACCACTCCGCCGCTGGGGTGTTTTTGATCGTTTTCTGGTTTTCTGTAAATGTAGCCATCGAGTTTAAATGCTCCAGGTAAGAAAGAAAAGTAAATCCAAAAATGAAGATGATAGCCCTGCACTCTTTTTTTATGCTAGTACTGTAATCTTTCTATTGAGTGGTAAACTGCCGTTCTATGCACTCAAAGACATGCTTAAAACTTTTAAGAACTGCTGCAGTTTGCATTCATAATTAACAATTACACAAGACAGGGAATTTGTACAATTCCAATCTTCACAGCTGTAATTCTATATCCATTTTGATGGCTCAAAATTGACATATGTATTCACTTCTGTAGTTTACAATCATCATGTTATAGAGGAACGCAAACTCAGATTTTTTAAAATTTAATTTACGATATTATCTAAAAACATTTAATTTCAAGACGATAATAAAGTTTAATTCTGGAAATATCTGTCGATGATAAAGTTTACTTCTGGGAATTTCCGTCGATGATAATATAAATTATAAAACATATTAGATTTAAAACTATGTGTCTTTTGTGTGCTTGCATTTATGCACTAAAAAGAATTTACACCGGATACACACCTTCATTATAAAGGAAGTAATCAACTACTGTTTATTGTCGATTAACAAAAAGGTTCAGCAGTCAATTAATGAATTTACTTTCTATATTTTCTCTAATAGTAAACTAAAACAGCAACACTGCTTACTAATCATAAGCAGAGTCATGTATATTTCTTTTTTTATGTACTTCACATAACAAAAGTCCTACATGCCACTTCCATATACGAAATTTCTAGGAAGTAAATGTTATCACCACTTTTTTTTTTTTTTTGATTGGAGGTTTAACGACCACCGTGAGCAACTCAATGGGCTATAAGCAGTCGCCCGTCCCTAATTTAGGGTCACTGATTCCAGGGAAGGGAGAGAGCCAGTGCCGTAAGACAAACAGAACATCCATGCCTCACCGGGATTCGAGCCCGGACCCCTTACGGACGAATGATCAGAGGCCAGCGCCTTAGACCACTGCGCCACCGGGGCGGCTATCACCACTTGTGGCGACGGTAATTCAACATAGGAAAAAAACTTGATATTTCTGGCAATGTAGTTACGGTTGATTCCAACTTAAAAATAGAAAACAATGAAAAATGAAAGTAATAAACAAGAATAATGAAAACAACTAGAAATCAACTGAATTTTTCGGACAGTCAACCAGATTTTTCAACTATCAACTAAATCAGAAAATTTCCAACCAAGTGCTGGGTGAAAACAACTAGATCTGGTTGAAAATCAACTAAATTGGCAACATTCCACTGTCTAATGACGGTAGTGCCATGCGAACTGCAGGCATCGTTGCCGATGGACCTGGGTTAACGTGGGCGCCTTGACGCAGCGTTGACTCCGGAGACCCGCATGCGTAACAGGGTTCGCTCTGCTGTTATCGAGGACACGTACTTCGGTGCCCCAGCTTTCATTTGCGTGGTCAATTGCTGCACTGTTGCGCGTCGGTTGCCCTTTACCAGTCGAGGGTGGCGACGTTCTCCTCTGGGATCGATGGCCTTTGAAGCTCCACAGTTATGACGTCAGGAGGTACTCGGTGTACCAGCGGTACATTCTTGGTACACCCTTACTACAGCACCTCGCCAACAGCCCACGAAGTCTGCTGTTTCTGAGATGCTTCCACACTTGACGCGGAAGCCGATGATCATTCCGTTTTGAGCGTCTGTCAAATCACTACCTCTGCTCATTGTGCTCACGTAACGCACGACTATGGCTCATCTGTCATGGCCGGCCGCTTTTATCTCTCGTGTCGTCGATCTTATCTTGTCACGTGCACTCTGTGACGCGCCTCGGCGAATACATCGTGATTCCGGGGGTGGTCATATTATTCTGATACGACCATGTAGTGAGTAGCACTTCTACAATGCCTTAGCTTCGTTTATGATGACGTCATGTGACATAAGCCAGTGGAGCTATCTTTCAAAACATAGAAAGTAAATTTTAGCATGAGGAACTTAGACGGTATGAAAAAAATATTGCAAACTTCATCAGTGTATCTAATTTTCATGTGTACACTGTTAAATATTTTGCAGTAGGTTGCACTTAAAAGTGGTGCTACACGAGCTGCACCATTTTTAAGCAAAGGTAAACCATTGTGTGATGCATGAAGCATAAATGAGCATGGTGCAATAAATGCAACCTCGCACCATTCAAGTTGGATACTATACCGTGGAGCATAATTGCATCATGTTTTTTGTGTATTTCATGTATCGCACAATGTTTTACCTCTTCCCCGAAAGTGGTACAGAGCTGGTGTAGCACCACTTTCTGGTGCAGCCTACTGGAAATTTTTTAGCGGTGTAGAAAGTACGTTTTTCACGTGCCGTTGTGCCCCTTAAAATATTTTTGCAAGTATCTAGAAGTCCTAAAAATGTGCTTATTTTTATTTATTTATTCCTACACTCGACGTGGATCACGAACACCAAAGAGAAGTCATCGCTCTTTCCACGTTAATAAGTGAGTCTCGTTAATAATATGGAAAGCAGCAACTGAACAAATAACTAGGAGGCGAATGGATAATTAATTCAAACACTCGACGTGGATCAGCAACACCAAACAGAAATCATCGCTCTTTCCACGTTAATAAGTGAGTCTCGTTAATAATATGGAAAGCAGCAACTGAACAAATAACTAGGAGGCGAATGGATAATTAATTCAAACACGCGAAGTGGATCAGGAACACCAAACAGAAATCATCGCTCGTTCCACGTTAATAAGTGAGCCTCGTTAATAATATGGAAAGCAGCAACTGAACAAATAACTAGGAGGCGAATGGATAATTAATTCAAACACTCGACGTGGATCAGCAACACCAAACAGAAATCATCGCTCGTTCCACGTTAATAAGTGAGCCTCGTTAATAATATGGAAAGCAGCAACTGAACAAATAACTAGGAGGCGAATGGATAATTAATTCAAACACTCGACGTGGATCAGGAACACCAAACAGAAATCATCGCTCTTTCCACGTTAATAAGTGAGTCTCGTTAATAATATGGAAAGCAGCAACTGAACAAATAAGTAGGAGGCGAATGAATAATTAATTCAAACACTCGACGTGGATCAGGAACACCAAACAGAAATCGTTGCTCTTTCCACGTTAATAAGTGAGTCTCGTTAATAATATGGAAAGCAGCAACTGGACAAATAACTAGGAGGCGAATGGATAATTAATTCAAACACTCGACGTGGATCAGCAACACCAAACAGAAATCATCGCTCTTTCCACGTTGATAAGTGAGTCTCGTTAATAATATGGAAAGCAGCAACTGGACAAATAACTAGGAGGCGAATGAATAATTAATTCAAACACTCGACGTGGATCAGCAACACCAAACAGAAATCATCGCTCTTTCCACGTTGATAAGTGAGTCTCGTTAATAATATGGAAAGCAGCAACTGGACAAATAACTAGGAGGCGAATGAATAATTAATTCAAACACTCGACGTGGATCAGGAACACCAAACAGAAATCATCGCTCTTTCCACGTTAATAAGTGAGTCTCGGAATCATCGCTCGTTCCACGTTAATAAGTGAGCCTCGTTAATAATATGGAAAGCAGCAACTGGACAAATAACTAGGAGGCGAATGGATAATTAATTCAAACACTCGACGTGGATCAGGAACACCAAACAGAAATCATCGCTCTTTCCACGTTAATAAGTGAGTCTCGGAATCATCGCTCGTTCCACGTTAATAAGTGAGCCTCGTTAATAATATGGAAAGCAGCAACTGGACAAATAACTAGGAGGCGAATGGATAATTAATTCAAACACTCGACGTGGATCAGGAACACCAAACAGAAATCATCGCTCTTTCCACGTTAATAAGTGAGTCTCGGAATCATCGCTCGTTCCACGTTAATAAGTGAGTCTCGGAATCGTCGCTCTTTCCACGTTAATAAGTGAGTCTCGGAATCATCGCTCTTTCCACGTTGATAAGTGAGTCTCGTTAATAATATGGAAAGCAGCAACTGAACAAATAACTAGGAGGCGAATGGATAATTAATTCAAACACTGGACGTGGATCAGGAACGCCAAACAGAAACCATCGCTCTTTCCACGTTAATAAGTGAGTCTCGTTAATAATATGGAAAAAGCAGCAACTGAACAAATAACTAGGAGACGAATGGATAATTAATTCAAACACTCGACGTGCATCAGAAACACCAAACAAAAGTCATCGCTCTTTCCACGTTAATAAGTGAGTCACAGAAAAATTCTCATCGGCCGCCACCGGGAATCGAACCCAGGGTCTTCCAGTTAAACGCCGGACATGCTACCACTGCACCACAGCGGGCTCGAATTCTCCAGACTCACATGTGATTAACTGCCAACCCAAACTGAATGAGCACGTGTGCCTCGGGCAACATATTTATTTATTTTAGAGACAGGGTCCGGGGATTCAAAGTGGGAATCCTAAGAAAAGAATTCCTCTCTCCTCATAAAGAACGCTACCAGTGTTCAATAAACAAAGCGGTTTATAGGCCAAAACAGAAAAAATCAAAGCTTCCAACGGTGCATTAGAGCATGGAGTCATCATTACTTCATGAAGCAGGTAGGAGTTGTTACGATCCCTAGTGAACCACTTCTTCCTCTAGTCTTTTTTTTTTTTTTTAACTATGTTGCTGCTTCTGCCAAGCAGTGGATTTCTCTGCCTTTGTCATCACCATGTTGGAAATCTGGAAGACAACACCAGAACGAGCAAATTTCTTTATCTGCAGTGCAGAAGTTCTTAGCACTTGGGCCTGTATTCATTTTAAAGAGATTTCCAGTGATTTGGAAATTCATTCTTAAGACCTTGAATGGCGGTACACTATTTTCTTTGTTGACCAGTGTCGTTAGTGGTGTGAAGCGGAGCGGTAACCCCTTCAAATCTAGCTTGGAGATTTTTCACCATGTGAATTTTCAGTTTTTAAGCTTTTGTGTGATGCGGGTTGAAAACGCTTTCCGTATCACAAGCTTATAGTTAGAGGCACCGTTATACCTGCAGTTCTGCGATTCTGTCAGTTTACCTGATCTGCAAAATCTGGTTAAATTGCTTTAGCACATACACACGAATCGTAATTAATAAATCTGAATATTTCACATACAACTTGGTCGGGTTCACAACTTAGCTCAGTTCACTCAAGATGCAAACAGATGTCGTTGCTTGTTTAGCTTCTTTTTTTATAGTAAGGCTTTCCACTGTTTTTCATCTGAATGTCGCTAACGCTAATGTATGCATCTTCGATGCCGCTGGATTTGAAAGCCATTTTAATTGCTGATGGTTTCGTTGAATGACTTAACACACCGTATATATGCTATGTTGGTCGACTGTGCCCTCTTGGAAATCATGTGGCCAATGGGCTGCATCCGCTTTTGATAGGGGTGGCCATAATTCAGTGTTAACAAAAAACATACAATATGTTAACTCATCTAGCGGAAACCTTACGAATCGAAAAAAGTTTTAGAAATGCATTAAAATTTTTTCTCGTAACTGCAGCTACATATCAGACGCAAAAATAACTTTTCAATTGCAGTTTGAGAAGCAGAGATGTAGTGTCAGATGCAAATATACACTCCGTGAGAAAAAAAAATGCAACTCTAGGAAGTAGTGTCACCAATGCTGCAAAACTTATTGGATACGCAAAATAATAGTAGATACATAAGAAATGATAACATTTTCTAATTAAAAAAAAAGTAATGCTGAAAAAGAAGGCTTACGGGACTGCATTAGCATAAAGTAAATTTTTCGTGATGAGCAATGCATTCCGCCACCTTCCACGGATTAGAGTTGCACAGGTGTCTTGCAGAGACCTAAGAGACTGACCACTACGTTTCATCGAGATGGCGTCGCAGGGCATCTATTATCGGACGTGTAGTCCTAGCTTGCGCTATCGGCGACAAATCTGAGAATCGGGCTGGCCAAGGTAACATGTTGACACTTTACGAACATAGCCTCGATGCATTTGCATTATGAGAATGGACATTCTCTTGCTGAAGCAATGCATTGTTTAACCCTGTCGCGATCGGTATAGAAGTGGGTTTGCTTATTTCTTCGGCATACCGACGAGCCCTAACAGAGTTTCTGTCAGAGCCCTAACTGATTCTTGCTGTTCGGCGGTATATCTTTCGGCAGCATTCCCTGGATTGCTGCGTCGGCACCGCATGTGTAATCGACGACACCCTGGCTGAAGGCAGAAGTGAGATTCATCGCCATATACTACACGACGCTGTTCTTTAACCCAGGTTGCTTGAGAGCCGCACCATTCCGAGCGCTGACACCGGTGGGTAGGGGAGGCAGCCGACGCGATGGAAGCCATGCGTGCGAGCCTACTTCCCATTGACGGTTTGAAATGGTTTGCCGCGTGATTTGGTTACTGATGTCCGAGATCACCGCTCTCTCTTTCTGTCCCTTGGTTGAGAGCAAGGTTAGTAGACGTGTTGAGAGCAGGTCCTGTCACGTGATCAACGATCATCTTGTCAACATGTGGCGCAATACGCCGAGTCGACCAATGGATCTCATACAAGCAGCCAGTGGTGCATCCTGTTTCGAAGTCCGGTAACTGATGATCTCCTGGAGTGTAAATATCACAGGCAGAACACCAAAAAGCCGTCAGTGCCGTGATTTCACTTTTCAACAATTACTCGAAGAGACACACCGATCTCGTACGGATCGCCTCACTCACATTGTTATAACAACTTCGGCTTTCTTTTTTTTTTTTTTTTTTTTGATTGGAGGTTTAACGACCACCGTGAGCAACTCAATGGGCTATAAGCAGTCGCCCGTCCCTAATTTAGGGTCACTGGTTCCAGGGAAGGGAGAGAGCTAGTGCCGTAAGACAAACACAACATCCATGCCTGACCGGGATTCGAACCCGGACCCCTTTCGGACGAATGATCAGAGGCCAATCGCTTAGACCACTGCGCCACCGGAGCGGCTCTTCGGCTTTCACCGGATACGTTCGGTAGTGGCACCGTTTGCACATCTGCACGTTACAATCTTGCTTGCCAATTTGCATACAAAACGCATCACTACTTCGTGATGTTGCAATATTTTCTTATTTTGTTTATTCATTTATTTTTGATGATAGAATGTACATTTATTTGGCGGAGTTGTCACGTTTAACGCAGGCTTTCTTTCTGCGGACAAAGATTCGCGCAGGCTTTCTTTCAGACATACTATCATGGGTGCAAAAATCCACTTGGAATTTTGCTTGCTAATCCCCCCCCTTCCCCGAAAAGTTGGAATAATACAAATAATAACGGCTAGTCATGATGAAAATTGGTATTTTTACCCCCCCCCCCCCAAATCGATAGATTTCAAAACAATGAATGAAAATTGGTATTTTTCATTCCCCGAAGAAAATATTCCGCTGAACTTCCGAGTTTCAGATAAGATCAGATCATATGTGAATGATTTTAGGAAGGGAGTGCCTGATCATAGGTCTTAAACAACCCTTAGAAATATGAAGCTAGGAGATTTGGGCTAGAATGCCCGATAGGAAGTGACACGGAAGCGAGGTAGAAAGGGGGAGAAAAATGCCCTTATTTATTACTGGGTGGCCAATACCCGGAACCCGACGGCTTAACGGGCGCATCCGACGCACGGCGGATATTTAGTGGTTTGAGCGTTCGTACCCGCCAGTGATCGAACCCGAGGTCTTCGTGGCAGTCACTAACGTTGACCACTAGGCCACTCGCGGCCCGAACTTCCGAGTTTTACTGGATGCCGGGTATTTGTATACGGTTTACACCGCGTCACTCCGTGTATTATTACTCAGCGATAGTTTGCTGACCTCTCCATTAAGTCCCCTGTAATGGGGTAAGGGGGTAGGAGGAGGGATACTCCCCTGAAGAGTGATAAACGAAAAGCTTAAGTACCGTAAAAAGTTGCGTGTTGTTCTGTTTTGAAGAAAACATTTTTATTTGTAGCAAGTGTTTTTCCTAAAAAAAAACTGTTCGATGTAGAGTTTCTGTGTCATGTAGCACTAATATTTATTGGTGAAATAAAAAACCGTAACTGCGGCATCTGACGTTATTAAAATTTAATAAGTGTACATTTGTTTTCTTTTCTTATTTGTGACACTGATACCAAGTGGTGGTTACTTCACTAAGTTCTGATGTTCTTACTTTCCCATCGATCGGACTTTTCAGAATGTATATGATTCGCCTTAAATAATAAATACTAATGAGTGACGTAGCACGTGTATATTTTCTCGCTTCCAGAAATGCCACTTACGTGTTACATTTCCCACTTTACGTTCTTGTTCCCAATACCGAGAAAATCGGTAGTATCAACATTTTCCCAAGTGCTTTGCTTTTCTGCTTTTCGCGGGAGGAAGTAATTGTCATAACTAGTTCCAGGCTGTGATTTTTGTCGGTAGGTGTTTGGAAAATGTCCTTTCGGTTCTGCGAAAACAGTCGCTGTTTCACATTCTTCGTAGAGCGTGGGCTGGGGTTTGTTGGCAGCAGGCTTTGTTGAATCTCTCGAATGACAGGAAGTTGTTCCGTCGTAATTTTATTGAAATTAATATAGTTGCTAGAATGAATCACTGTTTGTTGTAACATAGGAGCTCATCATTCTTTCCACACCTTTCAAGAATCCTTGAATTATATGTTGTTTGATTTACGGCAGAAACGATCTGGGATTTCACCAATTTTCTCTTGCACTGTGGTGTGCCGTTGTGGCACGAATGCACCTGAAAAAAAATAATTAAAGAAATAGAGGAGGAATTGGGAAGCATCTACAGTGTTAGAATTACATTAATTTATGTTTTGAATAAAGCTCCTAAGAAAAAAAAAGCTCTTATGACTTGCGCGTACTCGTTTTGCCGGCACTGTTCATTCGATATTAAATAAGCTGTTCTTTTTTTCCCATTTCTATCTGGTAATGCATTTTAAGGTCTACAACATCTCAATATTAATTAATTCTTAAATATTTAATGCTGCCAATATTAATAAAAAGTGGACTTCCAATTAGCTCCGGTTTCAAGTAGTTCTCGATTTATTGGGTACAACTCAGCTTGTTAACATACAGCTTGTTCACGACCAGCGTGAAGCAGCAAAGAAAGTAGCTCACGTTATTTTATTGGACCTTTTTTTTTCTTTCTGAGTGGAGGCTTAACGACCACTGTGAGCAATTTAGCGTTCTATAAGCAGTCGCCCGTCCCTAATTTAGGGCCACTGGTCCCAGGAAAGGGATGAGTCAGTGCCGTAAGACAAACACAACATCCATGCCTCAGCGGAATTAGAACCCGGACCCAGTTGATCAGAAGCCATCGCTTAGACCACTGCGCCAACCCAGACCCAGCTGAGACAAATGATCAGAAATCAGTTCTTTATTGCAGGTAAAAAAAAAAACATACAACAAGTAAAACCACCGGGAAAAACATACCTCCGGCGTCACAATAAACAATAATATAACAATAAAACATTAAAACCAATACCTGTGGGTACTATTGACATACCAGCACTATCAGGAATTAAATAAACAAAGAAAGAATCAAACAAAACCACAACAATATACAAAGCAAAGTTAAAGGAAAGGAATGAAACATCAAACAATCTGCTTTTGTAACAAATGCTGTCAATACAGTTCCAAGGGACCTCATGGAAACACAAAACATGAGTACAATATCAACAAATTCCAACCACATGGAACCATACCACCAAATAATAGTAAATATAAAATCACTACAACATGGAAACAGATTCAGCAATTTAAAATGAAACTTTCATGGAAATATTGTAGGTACAGCAAAAGAAGGAAAATGAACAAAAGATAAATAGACAAAATAAAACTGGTTCAACTGTTAGTCAGGGAATTAAACAATCTGCGCAGATATTCAAATAAGTAACAAGATATTATCATTAATGCGTAAAGGAAACACTTGAGAATACACACTAAAATCGCTTAGACCACTGCGCCACGTTTTCGTTAGAATCATTATATATTAGACGCTTTAATGGTACTTTTTTTAGTAAAGATCATATTTTTTTTTTTTTTTTTTTTGATTGGAGGTTTAACGACCACCGTGAGCAACTCAATGGGCTATAAGAGGTCGCCCGTCCCTAATTTAGGGTCACTGGTTCCAGGGAAGGGAGAGAGCCAGTGCCGTAAGACAAACACAACATCCATGCCTCACCGGGATTCGAACCCGGACCCCTTTCGGACGAATGATCAGAGGCCATCGCTTAGACCATTGCGCCTGAAGATCATATTTGGAATTAATTTTACTTGGAAAATGTCGAATAATTGTAAAACGATCTTAGTTATACTGCTTTTATCTTTTTCCCCGGAATTTTAAATGGATGATTGCTGATTAATATGTTTATGAATTCCTTTGTTGTGGACGTTATAAGTCTGTGGAATTTGCTTCGATTGATTCGTAAGTTCACATCAAATTCAGGCACATGCATAATGTGGGTAGAAGAGAACCGTCTGTATTGTCTTTCTTTAGCGGTGGTGCTAGTTTCGTATTAGTTATAGCTGCCACTGTTAATATCCTTTTGTGACCTTTTGTCAGTTATACACTCAGTTGTTTCCCCCTAGCTGCAAAGGTCACACGTATGATTAATGCACGAAATAAAATTTCAATTACACTACGCAGTTCAATAATAATTTTTTCAAATGTGCTTTTGTGTGTGTGACAGAAGTTGTTCTGCTTTTTGCAAAATTAGCATTGTACGCAGTTGCTTTTACGCAGCAGTCGGGAGCCGGAGGCAAGTGCTGGAAAGTCGCAGACGATCGGATCGAATGAACTGATGGGTGAAGTTTAAACGAATAAAAAAATCCGTTTCTAATTTCTTCTGTGTTTCCTTGGTATAACACAAGCCGCATTTTGCGTATAAAAAGTTTGTGTTATTTTAATGGTGAAGCTATTATTATTATTATTGTAAAAATAGTCCTATGTAATTTCTGCTGAACTACATTCTTTGCTGCTTCATTCTGGGTGAACCGGGTATACAGTAAATAAACAAGTGGAGATGTACTCGCAAACTACTTCAAACCAGAGCTATTCGGGATAATCCATTCAATAGTACACTTTTAACTGACTACGTAGACTGACAACATAATTCTGAAATCAAAAGTAGTTGCTTTTTTTTTTTTGATTGGAGGTTCAACGACCACCGTGAGCAACTCAATGGGCTATAAGCAGTCGCCCGTCCCTAATTCAGGGCCACTGGTTCCGGGGAAGGGCGAGAGACAGTGCAGTAAGACAAACACCCGGACCCCTTTCGGACGAATGATCAGAACTTCAAAAGAGCATTTATTTACAAAAAAAGACAACATACAAACACAAATTTTCACCGGGAAAAAAATTGCACAATAACTCACCGGCAACGACAATAACAACACACAATCAATATCGCAATAAACAGAGTACTCTACAGGAAGAAGCAGACGACATCAGAGCAAGTTGAAGAATAACACACGGCAAGATAAAAAGAAAACAGTTGCACAACAAACAATACATACAGGACAGACCACTAATGAAGCAAGGCGGTAAAGAAAAGTCAGCCGAGTTTGTCAAAACTGTCAAGGGAAAAAAAACAAACACACACACGGTCCGACAACAAGCTGCAGCCGAAAAAAAACAAAACCTGGTAGTTCGGAGAAATGCGTTGACAAATGGCTGTAAGCCGACGAACAACAAAAATTTACATTTAAAGCGTATCTCGGTCAGTAAGACCGACAGCAACACAGAGAAAAAAACAACCACTAGAAACTAACACCCCGTACCATTAACACAACACACAAAGCACAATATTCAAATATCACCAAGAAATTAACACACAATGCACAATATACAAATAGCACCATGAACACAATAAAGAATGCACAATACACAAATAACACCATGAAAACTTTGTGAAAAAGAACACAGGAGTTAAACTTGCAGACAAGCATCACCACCAAATAAATTCGGGTCGAAACAGTGAATTCGCACTGTATGCACAGTGTTACAGTGGACACCCCCCCCCCCCCCCCCCCCATCCTAAAACCTGAAGAAAACTCTAAAATTTGTCCGCCATGTCGCGTATGGTATGAGGTAGCTAGGAATCACAGTTCGGCAGGCTCACATGTTCTTTTACAGTTCAGTTTTTTTTATTTATTTCTCATTTACGTTGTTTTTTCTTTCGGATGTTCTCTAAATTAATTAACAAAATTGCGGGATAATTGGGAAGTCGCTCCAATGCTCTTGAAGGCAAGAAACGCAATATTTTTGCCATTTTGAATTATTTCTACCTGTGGGAAAAGGTAGCACTCAATGGTTGCTCTGGAAATTGATAAGAGCAAAGCGATAGGCCCAGAAGAGGACTTCTAGATTTCTTGAGGAGGGGCCGATGTTACGACCCACCCCCGCCATTAATTTAGTAATTAATGGGCGTGGTTGATGTGTGAAATTAATTAAGTATTAATTGTTCGAGGCTTGATTGGAGTTTAAAAGTGTAAACAGCAGATAAAGTTTTATCTGGGGGTTTGGAAAGAAAAGAGGCGAAGAATTCTCTCTCTGGCTGGGTGGTCTCAGAATAGCTCTGTTAGGTCATAAATATCAGGGCGCAGCTGACGGGCAGCCTATGCAACACGGAAAGGGAAAGAGGAATACGTATCGAATGAGCCACTTGAGTAGGAATGAATGAAGATAGGGGACGAAAGGTTTAGCGAATAATCGTAAATTCGTCGATTGTTTGGGGCATTTTCGAGAACAATTGCTCTCTGTGTGGTCCGTGCAGAAAAATAAGAGTTCGCACTTGGCATGAAAATAAGGAAGAAAGTTTAGTTGTCTGTGCGCTCTCCGATGTGAAAGGCTGGATGCCTTGGATCTGCAAAAAATGAATTGGGAAAAATGAAGCAGCAAACCTCCCCGCATTTGGTAAGAAATGGAGACAACTCGAGGCAGCTGGAGATGCCAGTTTGCCATAAAGACAGCAGAATGCCTAAATCCGCAGGATAAAGCAGAAATTTCTAGGCTGGAGCGTAATGGAACTCAGCGACTGTTTGGCCTAATGAAAGCCAAGTTACAGGGGAATTAAGAAGTCTGCGAGTGGACAGTGGTCATTCCAATGAGAAGCGAAGCCAAGCAAAAGTCGGGTTCGGATGCCAACCACTGCAGTGTGGAATCGTCACCCCCATTCATCCCCTACTGTGGAGGAAGTGAAGAGATGTGCTTGTCTTACGGGGCGAAGCGAGGCCCCATGTGTGCGTGTGTGTGGTCGCGTAAGCAGCGAAGCCACTACGTGTAAGTGCGACGGGATAAAAACATGTCGAAAGAAAAATATGAGCGTAAGAGCGGTGGCTTCGATACCTAACAAATATACAGGTGAAATGTTGAGTTGCCGATATACGCTTAAGGTAAAAGCACGTCTGATTTCGCTCGGCCGAGAAAATTAATCTTGGAAACCGCAACATCAGATGTGAGAGGGCCTATTTTGCTTAACGGCCACCTTCAAATCGTCACGAGAATAGATCAGTGTGCACTCTAATCATTGCAACAAAGTGCGGCGTGATATTACCATTTTTAATTGTGTGCTTCATTTACATCAAGCGTCAAAGTGAAGTGTTGAATCATCGGTGCTGCCACATGGTGCAAGTGTCTGTGTGCGTGTTTTTTTTTTGTCGAGTGATATTATGTGATGCACAACGGATTTGCACAGCAAAGTCACGAAACTGTAAGTAGATGAATATTTCCTTTTTCTTTCTTCGCACATCTGCGAACTTGTGCCATCCCGACACCCAAAGCTGCATGGACATAGATGCAGTAATGCTGAGTGACTGAACCTCAGAGGAAATACCTGCACATACAGATTTCAATTTCTTACAGGGCCCATTTCCTGATTACTTTTTTACATGAATAAGGGAGAAGGCGTGGCCACAAATTCCGCTGGGCGGGACAGTTTCTTTTAACTTTGGTTCAGGACCAACGTCAGCGGGGCAGGGTTCTGCATGTGCATGCTTATTAGATTTAGTTAATTAACTTTGGCAGTATTTCGCACCTATAATCTTATACCGCAAATTAACGTGCTTGTGTATTTTGTGTCGCGAGTATTTTTAATGTGATCGTTTGCATATAATTTTTTTTCATTCTCTAAGCAATTGTATATGAATATCACCTGCAGCTCTATTTAGTGTGTAAACGAGTAGTATCTCTTGTTCAGATAGTCCGGTGGAGACTCAGTCGGCTGCGTTATCCGACAGTAAAGTGTGACACCGTATGCTGCCCACATATGAGGGGCAATTGTCTATGCGCCTAGAGAGCGCCGGATCTGTTTAAATCTCGCAGAACGTTATTAAATGTTGTGTTGTGTATTTGAGAATCATGTGTTATTTGCGAAAGTGAGTGTTGTACTGGCTGGTTGGGGATTGAATGTACCGGAGTAAGATCCGGACCACTACACTCAGTCACGAATTGGTGATTGCGGGTGAACCTCATCACAACTCTGATCCCAAAGTATCATTTTTTTAGATTATTTTATTTTTTATTTGTTGTTGTTATTTTGTTCACAAGGTGGATTCACCCAAGCCTGTTATGCTTCGGGTCATTCTTCAACTTTTCATTTTTTATGTTCTGGTGTGAATCTTTGAGTGCAGCAGTGCACCTGAGATTCTCACCTGGTGCCGCGGCCAACTAAATTGTACTTCAGGTCTCAAGCACCGTTACCGGCAGACTCGGCAGGAACACTGCTAGTGCCGTGTAACATTAATGATGCCGTTGTCCCAGGATCGATACCTATATTTTGCAGCTAGCGGAACAACACTCATGTTCGTAAAATAAGTGCGAATTGACTGCCATTGCTATTTTTATTTAGTTTTGTTCGGTGCGAATTTTGTATAATTTAGCATTAAGTAAGCCTTAAGCTGTTTTCTAAGAACTGCCATAATTTTAGTGGGTAAGAAAAACAAAATGGCTAACACGAAAAAATCGTCATCTGCGAGTCACATGGATTCAGATGATTCTGGTGGTCACTCTGACGGAGAACATGTGAGCACTGGGGCTGCAATTGTTCCGGAAGAGAGTACACCTGTTACAAGTACAGCGGGTACATCACAGCTGAGACAAACAGCTTTAGCCGCACCTATGGTTTACGGTGAGCAAATAGCGGGATGCATAAACATGTTGAGGCTATTTACAGGCACTGATCCGCTGTATCGTGCTAAACACTTTTTTCAGGATGTCGAAAGTGTAGCGATGGTGGGTAGATGGAGTGAGCAAACTAAACTCGCGATTGCAAAATCTAAATTTCGGGAGAGAGCTGCTGAATTTCTATCTGATAGCGATGAGCTGAGGGCAGAAACCGAACCCTTTGCAGCGCGAACCCGCATGATTGTGGATCCCTTACGAGTGCAGGGAAGCCAGGTCAAAAGTCCTCCAATCATTTCGCGGGCGTAGGAGCATCGAACGTGAGAGATCTGTGGAACTCGTGGATTCTCGAAGCTATGCCTCATATTTAAACTTTCTTTCCGCATATCTCGACGGGTAGCAATGAACGTGTGATGAAATCCTTAAACTTTCCTTCCACTCCGGGCACTTAAATCCGGAATTAGGTGCCTTGCGACGGTGGGAAAGGGTTGAGTGTTTACAGTTAAAAAAAAAAATGGAATGATTGGATGAATAAACTTCATCCAGTCATCCCTTTTTTTTTTTCTTTCATGGGGGGATGGAATGTTACAGTGGACACCCCCATCCTAAAACCTGAAGAAAACTCTAAAATTTGTCCGCCATGTCGCGTATGGTATGAGGTAGCTAGGAATCACAGTTCGGCAGGCTCACATGTTCTTTTACAGTTCAGTTTTTTATTTATTTCTCATTTACGTTGTTTTTTCTTTCGGATGTTCTCTAAATTAATTAACAAAATTGCGGGATAATTGGGAAGTCGCTCCAATGCTCTTGAAGGCAAGAAACGCAATATTTTTGCCATTTTGAATTATTTCTACCTGTGGGAAAAGGTAGCACTCAATGGTTGCTCTGGAAATTGATAAGAGCAAAGCGATAGGCCCAGAAGAGGACTTCTAGATTTCTTGAGGAGGGGCCGATGTTACGACCCACCCCCGCCATTAATTTAGTAATTAATGGGCGTGGTTGATGTGTGAAATTAATTAAGTATTAATTGTTCGAGGCTTGATTGGAGTTTAAAAGTGTAAACAGCAGATAAAGTTTTATCTGGGGGTTTGGAAAGAAAAGAGGCGAAGAATTCTCTCTCTGGCTGGGTGGTCTCAGAATAGCTCTGTTAGGTCATAAATATCAGGGCGCAGCTGACGGGCAGCCTATGCAACACGGAAAGGGAAAGAGGAATACGTATCGAATGAGCCACTTGAGTAGGAATGAATGAAGATAGGGGACGAAAGGTTTAGCGAATAATCGTAAATTCGTCGATTGTTTGGGGCATTTTCGAGAACAATTGCTCTCTGTGTGGTCCGTGCAGAAAAATAAGAGTTCGCACTTGGCATGAAAATAAGGAAGAAAGTTTAGTTGTCTGTGCGCTCTCCGATGTGAAAGGCTGGATGCCTTGGATCTGCAAAAAATGAATTGGGAAAAATGAAGCAGCAAACCTCCCCGCATTTGGTAAGAAATGGAGACAACTCGAGGCAGCTGGAGATGCCAGTTTGCCATAAAGACAGCAGAATGCCTAAATCCGCAGGATAAAGCAGAAATTTCTAGGCTGGAGCGTAATGGAACTCAGCGACTGTTTGGCCTAATGAAAGCCAAGTTACAGGGGAATTAAGAAGTCTGCGAGTGGACAGTGGTCATTCCAATGAGAAGCGAAGCCAAGCGAAAGTCGGGTTCGGATGCCAACCACTGCAGTGTGGAATCGTCACCCCCATTCATCCCCTACTGTGGAGGAAGTGAAGAGATGTGCTTGTCTTACGGGGCGAAGCGAGGCCCCATGTGTGCGTGTGTGTGGTCGCGTAAGCAGCGAAGCCACTACGTGTAAGTGCGACGGGATAAAAACATGTCGAAAGAAAAATATGAGCGTAAGAGCGGTGGCTTCGATACCTAACAAATATACAGGTGAAATGTTGAGTTGCCGATATACGCTTAAGGTAAAAGCACGTCTGATTTCGCTCGGCCGAGAAAATTAATCTTGGAAACCGCAACATCAGATGTGAGAGGGCCTATTTTGCTTAACGGCCACCTTCAAATCGTCACGAGAATAGATCAGTGTGCACTCTAATCATTGCAACAAAGTGCGGCGTGATATTACCATTTTTAATTGTGTGCTTCATTTACATCAAGCGTCAAAGTGAAGTGTTGAATCATCGGTGCTGCCACATGGTGCAAGTGTCTGTGTGCGTGTTTTTTTTGTCGAGTGATATTATGTGATGCACAACGGATTTGCACAGCAAAGTCACGAAACTGTAAGTAGATGAATATTTCCTTTTTCTTTCTTCGCACATCTGCGAACTTGTGCCATCCCGACACCCAAAGCTGCATGGACATAGATGCAGTAATGCTGAGTGACTGAACCTCAGAGGAAATACCTGCACATACAGATTTCAATTTCTTACAGGGCCCATTTCCTGATTACTTTTTTTACATGAATAAGGGAGAAGGCGTGGCCACAAATTCCGCTGGGCGGGACAGTTTCTTTTAACTTTGGTTCAGGACCAACGTCAGCGGGGCAGGGTTCTGCATGTGCATGCTTATTAGATTTAGTTAATTAACTTTGGCAGTATTTCGCACCTATAATCTTATACCGCAAATTAACGTGCTTGTGTATTTTGTGTCGCGAGTATTTTTAATGTGATCGTTTGCATATAATTTTTTTTCATTCTCTAAGCAATTGTATATGAATATCACCTGCAGCTCTATTTAGTGTGTAAACGAGTAGTATCTCTTGTTCAGATAGTCCGGTGGAGACTCAGTCGGCTGCGTTATCCGACAGTAAAGTGTGACACCGTATGCTGCCCACATATGAGGGGCAATTGTCTATGCGCCTAGAGAGCGCCGGATCTGTTTAAATCTCGCAGAACGTTATTAAATGTTGTGTTGTGTATTTGAGAATCATGTGTTATTTGCGAAAGTGAGTGTTGTACTGGCTGGTTGGGGATTGAATGTACCGGAGTAAGATCCGGACCACTACACTCAGTCACGAATTGGTGATTGCGGGTGAACCTCATCACAACTCTGATCCCAAAGTATCATTTTTTTAGATTATTTTATTTTTTATTTGTTGTTGTTATTTTGTTCACAAGGTGGATTCACCCAAGCCTGTTATGCTTCGGGTCATTCTTCAACTTTTCATTTTTTATGTTCTGGTGTGAATCTTTGAGTGCAGCAGTGCACCTGAGATTCTCACCTGGTGCCGCGGCCAACTAAATTGTACTTCAGGTCTCAAGCACCGTTACCGGCAGACTCGGCAGGAACACTGCTAGTGCCGTGTAACAACAGCACTAACCACAAAAATAAACACCGATTACACAAACAAAATCAAGAAACACGTCGGTAAGGTTCAGAACCAACACACAAAAAAAACCCTCGGTACCACGCGCCAGCAGTACCCGTTCAGCAAGAAAAAAAGTTAAAACAAAAAAATAAAAACAACCACAACATTAAACACAAAACCGTGCGACAGTAAACTGTGTGAAACCGACGAGTAATAAATATAAAATAGGTGAACGACACCAAAAGCAAACTAGAAAAAAAAGCCGACACTTGAGCAACAAAAAACAAAACAAAAACACATCAGACAATGTGCATGCCACAGCAAAAATGCAATCAACATCAACAAAACAACATAAAACACCTTGGTAACAGTAAACAATAAACAGAAAATACCAAAACGCTTAGCCGGCACACAAAAAAGTTTGTCGACCAACGGCTTGAGGCCGACGGAAAATAAAATAAAAGAAAAGAAAAAGTCAGTAAACGCTACCGACAACAAATTAACGGGAATGTGTGTGCACGGAAAGCAACAAGAAGATAAACTAAAGGAGACACTAACCCACTGACACAGATCTACGGTATGTACAAAAATTATGCACTAAACAAAAAAACACCAATAAAAAATAAATAAATATAAATATAATAAACTCTGGCTATGGGAGGAGAGCAATAATGCCTGCAGAAACATGAAACCATGACAAATATGGAGACCAGAGAGAGAAAAAGGCAGGCACATCCTGCCGAACCCGCGCCATGTCATACTCAAGTTGGAGGACCGATCTGATGGATGATCGGTACCTCCTGCACAAAAACACCCGGGCCGGATGATAACGCCGGAGAGAAGCTCGATCCACGCTTGAGTGGTAAAACAAATAAATCGTCAACTTCGCTTGGAGAATGATGAATGCACAAACAGAACTGTGGACATCTACAGGGGGAGAATGGCGTCGGAGGAAATAAAAATGGAACATTGTATGAGGACAAGGGCAAACTTTGGAAAGAAGGGAAAACATAATCGAAAACAAGGGCTGCAACACCAGACAAGAATCATAGGAATGTGACACATCACAAAGTGTCGAACAAAAGAAGCAAAGCGGGAAGCCAAATGACGAAAACGATGAAGGGTACGCGGAGTGAGCAACCGACGGTGTAGGTACAGCCAATGAATGTCCCGGGCTTTCGGGGAAGCCAGTGAAGTCGATGGATCACTCCATGTACCTGGAAGATCTGTAGCTGAAACAGAAGGAATTGCTAATGGAGCTGTGAAATTGGTAAGAAAATGCGAATAAAGAAGCTTGGTTGTAACTTGATGGGGTAAAAATGGAGAATCGTTTAAGTAGAGAAGAAAGGGAAGACTGAGCGACGGGGCGGAAGACTGAATGAGGCCAATAGAATTGACAAGTAAAGGATAAAGACGAATAAGACAGGATTGAATAAGACAGAACTGTGCACGATGCTGAGGGGTATCAAGTAACAGAGGGGAAAGGCGATCAAAAAGATTTCCAGTGAAGAGAAGAATCAAAAAGTTGAGAAACCTGAACGACGCCACTTGCAAACCAAGTGGAGAAGTTCAGGTACTGAGAATTTGGAGAACGAAGGGCAGAGGAGAAGAAAAGTGGTTCCGCAAGGAGATCGTTAGTCGAAGCTGGGGGAGGCGGACTGGACATAAGGAGTGCCAGAGGGAGAAAACGGTACGGTAAGTAGCGGGAAAGTGATTGGGAATGAGTGGAAAGAGGTCCATGCGGATAAAAGTAGCTAGAGAAAGAAAAGGACTTCGTGGAAAGAGCAAAGTGTCAATTATAGTAATCGAAGAACCGCAAGGAAGGGAAAAAATCCTCAAAAAATGTTGGAGATGGAAAGCGTTCGATTTAAGGGACAAATCCGGAAGGGCAAGACCACCAAAAGAAACCGGAAGGACAAGCGTGGATCGATGAACCCAATGTACGACATCCCAAATAAAATTTGTAAAAAGACATTGAACGTGACGAAGAAAGAGGGGAGGAGGGAAATGAGCAAACCAAGTATGAGAAAGGGCCGGAAGAAGAAAAGCGGAAAGAAGATGCGACCTGCTAAAAAAAGAAAGAAACGGTTTCAAACGGCGAAAAGGGGCAAGGCGTCGATTCATGTCCTGCACCAAAGGGGACCAAGTGGCGGCAGCAACCGCCACCGGGTTCCCGATGAACACTCCAAGAAGTTTGATGACCGTGGTCGACCACCGGGCACCCCAAGGGCGGTCGCCGCGGGACGACCACGAGCCAGCCCACAAGCCAACAGATTTAGAGGTATTAAGGGCCGCACCTGAAATTGAAGCATACTCAGTATAGGTAGATAAAACAACACCAAAAGCCTGTTGGGAACGTAAAAAAAGAGTAAGGTCGTCCGCATAGGCCGACAAAACCACGCGATGGTGCCGTGTGGAGGCCACACCACGCGGAATGCCTGCCAGCAAACGAGATCGAAGGGAAATAAGAAGTGGTTCAAACGTGAGGGCAAACAGTTGACCCGACAGGGGACAACCCTGCCGGATACCGCTTGCAAAAGGAATAGCAGCCGTCATAGAAGAAGAGGTCCGAACACGAAAGTAAGAATGGGAATATAGATTGGAAAGTGCCTGACAGAAAAGGGAAGGAAAGCCAAAGTGACGAAGAACAGAGAAAAGATAAGAATGATGGACAGAATCGAATGCTTGTTTCTGATCTAGGTTAAAAATAGCAAGAGGTTCAGAAAGACGGGAAGCAAGAGAGTGTAAATCACGGATGGTAGTGATGTTAGTTGCAATCGAACGGGAAGGGATCGTATAAGTTTGGTCAGGATGAATAATAAATTGTAGAACAGGGTTAAGGCGAAGAGCCAGAATTTTTGCAAAGATCTTGTAGTCGGTGTTAAGAATCGAGATGGGGCGCCAGTTAGATAGAAGACCAAGATTACCAGTTTTAGGAATTAGGCGGAGAAGAGCAAAAGCAAAGTCAGAAGAAACGAAAGTCGAAGAAGAAAAGATCGAGTTGAAACAAGCAACGAGAAGAGGAAGCAGAGCAGGAAGAAAGGTTTTATAAAAGAAAGTGGAAGACCGTCAGCCCCAGGGGCGGAGCGGTCATTCAGACTAGAAATGGCAAAACGAACCTCCGAGGGAGAGATCGGTGAAACCAAGGAGGGGGAAAAAAAGACGGGACCTGAGGAAGATGTGATAATAATGGAGAGTTCTCTGCAGGCGGCAGGACCCGCAATCGAAACCGATCAGTGAAGTACTGAAAAGTTCGATCACAGATCTGCACTGGATCAGAAACAGTTGAGCCATCTGGAAGCGAGAGAAAAGAAATGTTGGAACTCAGAGCACGGTGGGATTCAAGATGTCGAAGGTGTTGAAACGGGTCATCATGAAAATGTAACTTGGAAAACTTTAACCGGGTAAGAGACGAAGAAGCAAAGGAAGATAGAATGCTATGAAGTTGTGATTGAAGAGCTGCAAACGATGGATCTGAAGGAGAAAGGAACTGTAGTTTACGGTGAAGAATAGTTAAATCATGAAAGCGGTGAAAACGGGACGAAAAAGAGAACTGACGTGCAAACGATAGGATAGAAAGTTTGGTGGAAAGCCACAGAGCTGCTGGGTCAACCGTGAGAGGAAGTTCAGAAATGGATGAAGAAATAATCGAACGAACTTCGGCCTGAAACGTGGGATCGGAAAGGAGAAAATCATCGAGAGACCAAACCGGGGAGGGGGGACAGAGAAAGAGGACAAAAATATTTCCAGAAGAACAGGACGATGGTCGGAGGAAACAGAAGGATGATGGGTTACTTCAACAAGGGAGGAGTGGAGGAAACTAGAAACATAAAACCGGTCGAGACGAGCCGCAGCATGCGCTAAGGCGGCCGGAGGAAACCATGTGAATTCACGGGACAGAGGGTGGATGGTACGAAATGCGTCAATGAGACAAAAATTACTAACTAGTTGAGACAGTTGGGAGGAAAGGTTAAGGCGACTCTCCCCGGAACCATCACGGTCAAGACCCGGTTGGAGAGTGCAGTTGAAGTCACCACCAATAAGAACGATTTCAGAAGGAGGAATTTGGGAAAGAAGGGAAATCAAATGCGAAAGAAGAGCATCAGCATCAACCGATGATTGTGGCATATGCAAATTGAAAACATGAAAACGACGGGAAAGATAACTAAAGGAGATACCTTGAAAGGAGCCCAGCAGACTCTGTGACTCAACGATATCTGAAAGAAGAGAATGAAACCGAGTACGGAATGCAATCGCTGTACCGGACCCAATGTGCGTCCGGTAGTTGTGATAAAGCGTAGGGCCAGCGTCTCCAGCAGGAATACCCGGTCGCCAAGGAACAGTTCGTCTCCTGGAAGAGGAGGATATCTGTCCTCAGGAAACGAACGTCCTTGAAGACCAAAGCATTCGCGGCTGAAGACGCAAGGCCTCTACAGTTAAAGCAGAGCACATTTAGGGAAGGCATCACTGGGGCGGCTGCATCCAACCTTCCAGTTCTGCCTTCAAAACTTTAAGTAAATACGCCAACCGGCGAGCGTACTGCTCTGTCCCGGATGGCAGATCAACATTTAATAAGAACTCATGCAGGAACGTCAGTTGGGTTAGCATCTCCGGAAGGTGAGAGAGTTTACTTGCTATACAAGGGAGAGTAATCAATTTCGCCCGTCTGGGGCGAGCAATCAAGGCATACAGATCTGTGAATGAGAGGGGAGTTAAGGGCACCTCAATGTCAGCAAACATAGAGGTGATGTCAACCAGAGAGGGGGCAGGAGAGTCGTCATCAGATTCAGCAAATAAAGTTTCTTCAGAATCGGGATCGGTAACGTCCATGGAATCATCGTTCGGCAAACAGGTAAAACGGTTGTAGATGGAAACTGAAGAAGTAACAGGAGCCGGTCCAGGTGAAGGTGACGAGGATGTAGCCGTCTTCCTGGATTTCTGGCGGTCCGAGGAACTCGCACGACGGTTCGCTGAGCCAGGGGAGTTTTGCCTCTTGGTCCGCTGAACCTTGGGGGTGGAGGCGCCTTCAGACGCTGGCAACGGTGGAAATTCCTGCAGGTCAGTGGATGCCGAAGCAACACGGACCACTGGAGGTGATACGACAGAGGTGGAACCAGGATCGGCAGCTGGAACAGATTGAGTGGGGAGGGTGGGGGAAGAGTCCGGAGCGGTGGGCAGAGTCCCCGCTGGAACAGCAGCATCAAGTGATTGAGTTGGAACAGTAGCAGCTGTGGAATGTGGGCATGCCGATGCAAGGTGACCTTCACCCTTGCATCGGAAGCACTGAACGCCAGCAAACAGATTGAAAATGTAGGTCCGGGTTTCAGTTATGAGTTCCAGGGTGGTTGGCCGGTTAACTATTGCTTGTGGGGTTGGAAAGATGACTCTGTATTGACGACGACCGCCCTGAACATGTTTCAGGGGGAGTCGCGAGCAGCAGCTGGGAGGTACTTTGTGGTACCAACCACTCGCCCCATGGTGTTAAGGGCATCAATTAATACCGAGTCAGGCACAGCTGTGGGTACTGGAGACAAGGTGACAGTCACTGGTCTTTGAGCTGCTGCAACTGGTTGGAGATGTACGGAACCAATGTCCAAGCCAAAAGCAAGGATTTTGTCCACTGCCTGTTGATGAGTGAAGTGCACGACAACACCCCCTCCCAAGCGGATAATAGACACAATGCTTTCTCCGGGTACAACTTTAGAAATAGCATTTAAATATTGGGGGAGGGGGTGTCGCGCAGAGCAGGAACAAATACACTTAAAAAGTAAGGCAGACGAAAGTTCCTTACCTTGAGGAGAGTCGAGTGGTAATGTTATCCTTAAAGCGGAAGCAACACGTGTAAACTCTGGTCGCGAAGACACAGAAGCACTATGTAAAGTAGAAGTCTCACTCACAGCCGCGGCGAACGAACGAGACACAGGAATAGAAGAGCTGGGTACCTCTGACCCAGCCTCCGGCAAATTTGTAACGAGCGGTACAGTTGGCGACGAAACCACAACACTATTTGACTGAACACCATTCATGGTGGTCACGGAAGATACAGACGACGAAGAAAGCGCAGAGGAAGGAGATATAGACGGGTATATGGCACTCATGCTGGTGGAGGTAGTAGCCAGCCCGGCTACTAACCCTCGCGGCTCGAGCGTTGCAGCTTGCAACACTCAAGAACAGGCAAAAAACGAAAAAATAAGCACGTACAGCTTGTACGCCTCACTACTTGCGAGGAAGGAACTCAGGTAATAACACACGAACTGTCAAAGAACAAACGCAAAAAAAAAACCACAAACTTCACACGAAACTTCTAATACTGGCAGGAGCTCGAAAAAATGCGACTGATCAGTCAGAAGCCATCGCTTAGACCACTGCGCCACCGGGGAGGGGAATGGAATAAATTTTATACATCTCATAAATCCTGATTACTTTCCAGTAGAATATTACACATTGCGTTCCTCTTCGTGGAAAGTCCCCCCCCCCCCAAGTTTCAACGACGATCGTGAGCAATTCTAAGGGTTAAAGCAGTCGCCCGTTCCTTATTTGGTGCCACTGGTTTCTACGAAGGGATAGATTCAAGTATTACCACGCCTCCGGTAGTACGGTGGTCGCGGAATACTTAATCCTCGTCTAATTGGATAAACAGTGAGGTTACGTTCCCATAAATGTAAGGAACCCAATCTCAAAGTTTACGGACGTCGCGTTGTGTTTCATATAGGCGCGTTACGAGGTATTCGTAAAAAACCCATATGCCGCAAATTGTGAATTTAGAGAAATATACACACGCTAGAAAAGTTAGCTACACCAGGTTAAGTAATTAACAATGTTTATTAAGAGAAAAAGTATATATGAGCAATACATCCTTCAGGTGGAGGCAAAATAAGAGTTACGTTAAATTAAAAAATATTAGAATTAGCCATGTTGACTGGTCCACTGCTGCTTAAGCCTGTTACACCCCTGAGCTTAACTTTAAATTAACTCCCTCAATCTATTTCGAGGAGGCATGGCGACCATGCATATGTATATATTCAGTTAACATTGGAACTGGAATTGGGGAAAATAACGTCATCTTACCTTCCTTCAGTTGGGTTGTCGCTCGTTGAGATCCTTCTGTTGACCGCGTGGGTACTTCGCTGTACCTCTCGAGCTATACGCTGCCATGGCTGGGACCGCGTACTCTGTCCGTTTCCTAACTAAACCTCATCTGTCTCATTCTCGAACATCTATGCTCTGTCCTCCGAATACTATACGTGAAAAAACATTTGTCGATCTCTGTCCGTGAATCACCGGTTTTTTTTCGAATATGAATCTTCCTTGACTATATATGAATCCCCGATACGAATTTTCTCTCCTTGACTGTCTTTTTTCTGCCTATATATTTCCGTCCCTTTAATTTTCCACGTGATAGGGGCGTGCCTACAACCTTCTAAGAACTCTTCGCCTGGGGTCTGAATTGGTCAGCTGAGCTGACCAGTGCTCGAGCTTAGTGGCTATTGGTTGGCCCTCTGGTCCACTTGGCTACCTTTTCGCGGCAGCTGGCCTGTTGTGCAGGTGAGGCTTTTGCGAATTCAATAGGACATACTTTCTGCGCTCGGATGAAAAGCGAAGAATTTAAAGGGGCTTTCCTCTGACAGAGTTACGACTTTTTTGCTTTTTTGTGACACAGCGATGTACTTTACGACTTTCGCTGGTGCCTCCCTCATCGAGGAGATGGTCGTAAACCGCAACTCGCTTATTCATCTGACCGCTTTTCGGACTCTTGCATGTGCACTCCTGAAATACCGGGATGTATTGTCCCACCAGCAACGCTAGCACTGGGGCCATTTCGTGAATGCCGTGCTTCTAGTGAAAAGAAGATAAATTTCTTGGTCATTCTCCACGGGGTCCGGTCACACCGCCTTGACCACCTAGGTTTTCTGCTCCAGTGGGGAAAAGGGGGTTTATGAGGCAGGAAGGGAGCAAAGGAAAAATAATTTAAATTAAGTGAAAAAGTAATTAAAATAAATTACTCCTGGTCTTTGTATTTAATTATGCCGCAAACAATGTGACCCGAACTATGAAGTAGTTCCGCGGCAACACAAGCCGAGCCAACGCCATGGGATAAACACACAACACAACCCATGCCTTTTCCTAAATTTTCCCACTACCGGAAAATTCAGCTCATAACACAGCGCCATTAGACAACCACTTACTAATGCTTCATCCGCACTCGAACCGTGGCTCATCTCAAATGAATGGTTGGAAGCCAGTGCGTCATACTACTGGGCCACAGGAACACTCAAGCAAAGATTACTCTGAGTAATATGAACATCGTTCAACTGGAACTGTTAAAGAATATGCCAAAAGTCCTGTGCGTTCCCGATTTAAATTTATTCCGAATGGTGGAAAGCTGACTTCCCCTTTTCTTCCTGGGAGCAGAATGTTCATGATTAATATGCATTTACACCATTTAATGAGAAAATGTAGGAGAGAAAAAAACATACATAAATGCAGTCTAGGTTTAACTGTTGCGAAAAAACAACTCATTCGTCCGAGAAGTTCGAATCCCTTGAGGCATGGGTGTTGTGTTTGTCTTACGGCACTGGCTCCCTCCCTTCCTTGGAACCAGTGGCCCTAAATGAAGGACGGGCAACTGCTTATAGCCTATTGAACTGCTCACGGTGGTGGTCAAACCTTCAATCGAAAAAAAAAAAAATTCCGACGCATTTTTAAAGGCGGAAATATATTCAAAAACCGATGGACAGACATAGGATAATAATAGCACGTCATCAAAGACATACCCAAAAATTATAATGCAATTGATAACACGAGTCCCATTTGTTCTACAAAGGTGACGCCATTAATATGTAACAAAGCACATAACAAGCAATATCTCTTCCTTTGAGTGTGTTAG
Organism: Macrothele yani; assembly: GCA_039090855.1. Taxonomy (NCBI): domain Eukaryota; kingdom Metazoa; phylum Arthropoda; class Arachnida; order Araneae; family Macrothelidae; genus Macrothele; species Macrothele yani. The sequence goes on from CM076990.1 coordinate 50,147,115, forward strand.
GAGCAGTAATAAAATGCTTTATTGTCTTTTAATGAGATGAAAAATTCTACAGCTACGTTTTGAGATCAATGTTGTACATATACTGTGTCCTTGCGTAGAACTTAATTTAGCGCAGAACCCATTAATTAATTTCGACACTCGGTATATTGCCGCGTTCTATGAGATCATGACAGACAGCTATTATGCGAAGGAATCGCATAGGTTATTTTCCAGCTTTCTAAACGTTGCGAAAGTCCGATTTAAAAACACTTTACGAATAGTTTATTTTTGCTGCTTCTTTTCTTCGTGCTGAACATTAAATAAGGTCAAGTTTCTTTAGAACGCTTGCGTTTCAAGTGGCTCAAAATACACGTGCTCGCACGAAAGAGCTGTCTGCGCTACCACCCTGCTTGCCGCCATTGAAATGTTTTCTGGTTACTTGCGTCACCACCCTTCGGTTTCCGCTGGAGGCTGTGGCGTTATGACGTCATTATGTAGAATTCAGTGCTGACCTATGCGTATAACTTTTTCGACGTTTCCCAAGAAACGTTTTCGATGGCCAAAAAATCTGAGTGAGGCGGTTAGGGTTCCCGCGCTTCAAGCCGACCTCGGTTTTTATCTGGTACTCCAGGATCTGTGACGATGACATCATCTCCCCAGCCTTGGCATACCACCTGCAGTGAGCAAGCTCCCTTCTGTTTGGGCACATTTCTTCTTTTCAGTGTTGGCTCATGCTGTGCGGTGATGTACCCCTAGTTAAATAGAGCAGGGATTCGGAGAAGCACCTGCTCTCGACAATACGATATAGATCACTGGGCCGATCATATATTTGAAAGCGTGGGGGTCCCTTTTCTGTGAAGTTGTGTATCAAGAAGGAACAACAAAGCTGATTTAAAATTTGGTGCGCATGGACAATGAATTCGGAATTCAACTTTTCTGTTATGTTTTCTTTTTTCGACATGAGCCGATTTTGAAAATCTTGATACGTTTTTTAAGTTCATCGAAGACCCTATATGAAAAACGATTTTGATGTTGTCGTTCGTACATTCAAAATTTTTTGATTTACCAATTTTTCAGTATCCTATCCTAATGTTCAGTGATTATTTTTCCAGAAGCCAATTTTTTTCAAATATCGTTGAGCGAAATTGAATTTCTCTCCTGGTTTTTTTTTTTTTTTCCTTTGTAAATTTCATTTAGACGTGTCTCACAACGTCGACGTCGTCTTGTGGATGTTTGTCGGGTTTTTGGAAGGCATTTAATCTTAATGAATTATTCGGATCGACTGGGACTGGAAACAGGGCATCTAATTTAAAGTCATATTCTGAACAGGGATAATTGAAGCAAAAGATATAAGATTTGTACTTTTGAGCAACTGTGAGGTGGTAAGTTAAGTTTAAAAAAAAAGTAAAAAATAATCTAATAAATAACAGGAGTTTTTTCATTAACGCAAATAAATTGCAATGCGTTTTAAAAACTTCAATTTTCTTAACATTTTCCACGAAGTGGCGGTCTTTTGGAGGGTTATATTAAATTTCGTATGAGCTGTCATCGTGTTCCATTAACAATTTCAGCGTTGCTACCATTTCGAGGGATGTTCACCACAACATAAGTGAAGTGATTATTCTAGCATGCAACTCTTATCTCTTGCTATTATTACCTGCGATTCTGAGTGGTCTTAAAGCTGACGTATTACCGGTAAGTTTCAGTTTAAAGGTGTCTTCTAGCATGCGACGACTCTCCCTTGTTGAAATTCGAATTTTAGAATAGAAGCTGTATTCTCTTAAGAAACAGCTAACACTGAATAGCAACTGCGGTCTCATAAAAAGATTATTTGTTTACCACGTCTTCAGTAAAGATATGGTAAACAAATATTCTGCGGTTCTATTTCACTTAAAAAGAAGGATAAAAGCAAATGTTGAAAACATTTTGAGTACTGGTGCAATTGAATTTAAGAAAAAAGAAAAAAAAAAAAAGTAAGTCAGCCAAATTAGTTTTCTTGAAACAAAGCGTATTTTATTCGTTATTGCTTTGTAATCACACGAGTGTTCCTAAAATTTTAAACTTTCGTAGACAAAATATGGTTTGAATGCATTCAGATAATATATCCTTAGGTTTAAAAAATACATACAAGCTTTGCTCAGCTCGCCTCCCTCGTAGGCAAAGAATCGTTGAGGTCACTCAGTAGTTACGTGCCGTCCTAATAGGTGATTCGTGGAACTAAGTAAGGTTTTCTAAAAGTTTTTAACTCAAACAGCGCATAAAAAAATTATAAAATAGCAGTCAGAGTTTATGCAGTAGCACATTTACAGTTATATATACATATTAAAAATACAAAGTGTATCTGCTATTGTATTACTGTTATATAGTAATTTAACTTTCTTTGTACCGAATAAAACATACGTTGCAAGGATTCAGGGAAATCGCGATTTTTCCTATATATTTATTAACGACATACCTAACTTTTGCTTATCGTATGGTTGTGCTAACAAGTCCTGTCACCTCAAATGCATAGAAGAAAAGGTAACTATAACCATGACTAACGGCGATGTTATCATGCATCTCTTTGAAATAAACATCAAACACAAAATTGTCTTGGTATATTTTCGCAACCTTGATTTGTTCTTTTAAGAAATTAATTTCCCCTTCTTTGTCCTGTAGCTCTAATAATATGCTAGCATACTCCGTGACGTTAAAAATTTAAAAATTAGCCAACAGTAAGGAGTAATCTAATAGCGACAACATTTAATCAGCAGTCATGTTGGTCCACAGAAATTCACTTCTGAAGTTACATGAATGAGATCCATACAATTTCTTTTGGTATACGATTAATGATTCCGACACGTTGCTACGGCGTGGGTGCGTAGAAATGTGGCGATTAGGTAGACTTACTATATGACGATTCGGATGGTGACGTCACGAAACGACCACCGGAAGTGCGGATGATCATAACTTTGTTTCCTGCTGACCTTGAATAAATGCAAGCATGGCCACCACACTTACCTAAGCAGGAATAATTTTCTAATGAAGTACTAATTACTTCAATACGGCACGAGCTGCATCAGGATTCTACCACAAAAATTCTGTAAAACGCTTTTCTGCACTGCATTTTCAGGAAAGAGTCGTGTCCAACTTCGTAACAGCAATTTCACTGTAAAACAAGTTAGTGAAATCATGCAATGCATTGATTATGATACGCTTTCCAACATACCAGAATTACTCAAGTTATCACTCTTGGAATAAATCTCGGTCCTGTGCCCTGACCTTTGATCCCATTTCGATTATATTCAACAGAACCAGTTCGGTATACCTCCGAAATAACATGATAAAGTTTTGTCGCAATCGAAGCATTTTTACGTAAGTAAATGATGCATAAGGGCTATGGAATAGATCCCGCTCCTGTGTCCTAACCTTTGACCCCATTTCGCCCATTCTCAATAGAATTCGTCCCCAGGCAGGCCCCTACAACATACTAACAATTCATCCAAATCGAAGCATTTTTACGTAAGTTATGACGCATAATGGTGATGGAAGTGATTCCGCTCCTATGTCCTGACCTTTGACCCCATTTAGCCCATTTTCAATAGGGTTTGTCCCCCAGGTGGTCCCCTACCACATACTAAAGTTTCATCGAAATCGAACATTTTTTACGTTAGTCATGACGCATAACAGCAGTGGAATGGATTCCGCTCCTATGTACTGACCTTTGACCCCATTTCGTTCACTTTAAACAGGGTTCCTTCCCAGGTGATCCCCTACCAAATACTAAAATTTCATCGAAATCGAACGATTGTTACGCGAGTTATCGTGCGGACGGACATACGCATACAACGCATGACGTAATGAGATGGGAATCGGGACCATCTGCTCGCAAAAGTGTGACGTCATAAAACTTCAATAGGATCCACACACAACGCGTGACGTAATGAGACACATAGCGTGACAGCGCGCCAACATTCTCAAACACGAGATTTTTTTTTTTTTTATTAGAGGTTTAACGACCACCGTGAGCAACTCAATGGGCTATAAGCAGTCGCCCGTCCCTAATTTAGGGTCACTGGTTCCAGGGAAGGAGAGAGCCAGTGCCGTAAGACAAACACAACATCCATGCCTGCCGGGATTCGAACCCGGACCCCTTACGGACGAATGATCAGAGGCCAGCGCCTTAGACCACTGCGCCACCGGGGCGGCGAAACACGAGATTGTAACGTCATAAGATTTCTAAGCATTGGTAACATTAATGGAACGACGCCATGACATTAAAAACGTTATAATTCTGGGTGGTTATTTAACCCACTAAACGCCGCCTCGGTGGCGCAGTGGTCTAAGCGATGGCCTCTGATCATTCGTCCGAACGGGGTCCGGGTTCGAATCCCGGTGAGGCATGGATGTTGTGTTTGTGTTACGGCACTGGCTCTCTCCCTTCCCTGGAACCAGTGACCCTAAATTAGGGACGGGCGACTGCTTATAGCCCATTAAGTTGCTCACGGTGGTCGTTAAACCTCTAATCAAAAAAAAAAAAAAACCCTCTAAACGAATTCTCCTAATGTCGAGATCAAGCTAAATCGATTTCTGGTACCAGAAAACTGTAGGTTAACGACTTTCATCAAAATTCTTCGAGCCGTTTTCAAAATAAAATCTACATACATACATACATACATACAAGAATTGCTACTTTAAGGTAGACGTCAAGTAATTTTGCTTCCTTTACTTCCTATGGAAAGACTTCTGTACACATTTTCTGCACAATTAATGCGTTCCCAAGGATGAAAATTTGAACATCGATTAAAATAGCTTCATTTCATAACTTGGAATACTTAATAATTTCTAAACTATAACCGTAATTATGCAATCCAACATTTATTTGTCCATTGACGTCATCATAGCACAGGTCGCGCCATCTTTTTTCTGGTTTCAACACCACCAAAGGAAACGTTATTGTTTTTTAATATAATTATGCTTATGTTTTAGAAAATGTTAAGTATTCCAAGTTATAGTATGAAGTTATTTTAATCGATGTTCAAATTTCCATCCTTGGGAACACACTAATTGTGAAGGAAATGTGTAAAAAAGGTTTTCCATTGGAAATATAGGAAGCAAAATTACTTGACGTCCACCTTAATAGTGTGGGATAAGGGCGATGGAATGGATCCCGATCCTATGTCCTGACCTTTGACCCTATTTGTCCCATTTTCAATAGGGTTCCTCTCCAGGTGGTCCCCTACCACATACTAAAATTTCATCGAAATCGAACCATTTTTACGCACCTTATGACGCATAAGGGCAATGGAATGCATCCCGGTCATATGTTCTGACCTTTCACTCCACTTCACCCATTTTCTATAGGGTTCGTCCCCAGGTGGTCCCCTACCACATACTGAAATTTCATTGAAATCGAACCATATTTACGCAAGTTATGACGCATAAGGACAATTGAATGAATTCCGCTCTTATGTCGTGACCTTTGACCCCACTTCACCCATTTTCAATAGGGTTCGTCCCCAGGTGGTCCCCTACCACATACTAAAATTTCATCGAAATCGAACCATTTTTACGTGAGTTATCGTGCCGACAGACAGACGGAAAAAGCTGGAGCATATACGCTTCTTCAACCTAGGGTTGAAAAGCGTAAAAAAAGGGGGGGGGGAGGATTTGGAGAGAAGAAGAAAGGAAAGAGAAGTTATGTACTGGCATGCATCCAAGACAGCTACCAATATCTTCAAAAGTTTATTAATTTTTCATATTGCGAAAAACCCCTTGATTGAAGTCTCTTTACATCAGTCATAACAGATGGAAAAAGAATCAAAAGCGTGCTCTCAAGCGCAATGTAATAAAGACATTCTAGTTGTTGCACCGGGGAATTTCCCCAAAGGCGCAACAATTAGAAAGGGTGATATAACAGAGTCGTATGTTCCTCACTGACACTAGTTGACTTTTATTAAATCTAAAAACGACCCTCTTTAAAAACAAGATTAGTTGTATTCCAGTGGCAATCTTGCATTCTTGCTTTTTACAGGATTTTTAAACGCTATGATGCATTGTTTGTCTTTGAGTATGATTCTTTGTTTGGATTTCAGAATTTTTTCCATTTAAATTATAGTTGTTCTGGATACGTTGCAAGAAAACACAATTTCGACTTCTTTAATTGGTTTTCATTAATTATCGTTTAAATTTTCTTGTGGGAACTTAAAAAAATGGGCACATAAGTTACTCCGATTTTGAAAAAGACTTTTGAAGAAAAGTTCGCCGTGCGGCAGAGCAGTGGCCTAAGCGCTGACTTATGACCGTTCGTCCAAGTGGGTCCGAGTTCGAATCCCGTTGTGGCATAGATATTGTGTTTGCTTTACGACCCTGGTTCTCTCCCTTCTTTAGAACCAGTGACCCTAAATTAGGGACGGGCGACTGCTTACAGCCAATTGACTTACTCACGGTCGTTAAAACCTCAACGAAAAAAAAAACCCACCGAAGTTCTCTGTATAGGGTTCGGTCTTCTGACTTCGCGTACTGCTTGCTGGATCTGGGTTCGAATCCTGAAGTGTTATGAGTGTTATGTTTGTGTTTCCTACGTCGTTTCTCTCATTGGTTTTAAATTTTTTTTGAGGGGGGGGGTTCAACGACAAACCTAAGCAACTCAGTGGGCTATAAGCAGTCGCCCGCCCCTAATTTAGGGTAATTGATTCCAGGAAAAAGAGAGAGCCAGGGCCGTTAGGCAAACACAACATTCATGCCTCACCGGGTTTCAAACTCGGTCCCATCTCGGACGAATGTTCAGAAGCCTCGCTTAGACAACTACGCCAGCGGGGCGGCGCTTTAAATTTGGGACGAGCAACTTCTTATAGCCTTACTCAGAGAGGTCGTTGAACTCCGAATGAGAAAAAGACAGAGAAAGAGAAAGAGAGAGAGAAGCTCTCTCATATGTGATGAAACCTGCTGTTTCTTGCGCATAAAGTGTAGGCTAGATTTCCAGATTAGACGCAGTTATTGTATTGGCTCTTCAGTTTTGGTTCTGCCCTTCGCTTAGGAAAATCAGCGATGAACTGCCAATAAAGAAATAAATTATTAAAAAAGGTAGTGAAGAAATTTGGAGAACTGAAAAATTAAGTAGTGAAACGAAAATAAAAAGTGCAAAGACAGAACAGTTACGATATGTTTGTTTGTTTGTTTATGAAGGGTGTGGGCTAACAGGCTTCTAGATATCTTCTATAGTTTCCCTTCACGCTGCAGCTTAAGCCTACGCCTTAATATGGCCGCATTAGTGTACTCAGTGAATTGGACCGCATTTAGCCTTGCACTTACTTCTCAGAACGAAAAACAGGACGACACTTCAGGCGCACGCATCTTGCCGCTACATACTCTCAACGTCACGTGTCGGCGAGACGTGAGAATATGAAGAATCCGTACTTGAATGTTCCCACAGTTATGTTACGCAGACGGCACAGCACATAAAAGCGGACAAATGTAATTAAATTCGTTCAACAAATTTATCGTCAGCATTACCAGGCTTAAACTAAAAAAACCCTGGATTTGGGAGCCAAGCCTGTTAAAATTAAAAACAATAACATTTGTAGGGAAGAGTGTTATAGGAGTCCTTTTTAACATCTTTTAGCATGATTTATTAATTATATTTAAACCTTTTGAGAAACAGGAGTCCGTTGCGGAATTTCAAGTCTCAGAGAAGAACAAAATGTTTTTCGGTTTGTGTGTGTGTGTGTAAGAGAGAGAGAGAGAGAGATTCCAGAATGCCACTTTATTACTTTCTACTGCTTCCTGAAAATTTCTATTAAAAAATTTGTTGATTGACATTTTGTGTGCGTGTGTGTACCTTCTCGGTAGTCCAAATGCAGTTGTGAAGGTTACATTTTTCATTTTCAACTTAATGAGTAACCGAGAACACTGAAGAATTTTTAATGTGATTTTAGTTTGCGCCTTTTTATTATCGCAAGAAATGACTGAGAAAGGGAGATTTTTTTGCAAATACTCCTTATTTGATGTGCAACGTCGTTGTGAACATTCCGGATTGCCCAAATGAAATGTGAATCTGCTAAATCAAACTGCCCGTTTCCGCGGTTGTCTGCCACGTATATGACTTTTGCGATGTTCTGGTACCGCATTAAGCTGCACACCAGGACTGAGATGGGCCGAGCCCTAAGTCGAGCTGGGCTCGGACTGCCCAATACTTATATTGGAGTTCGGGATCGGGCTGCCCGATACTTACTGGAGTTCGTGCTCGGGTTACACAATACTTACTGGAGTTCGGGCTCGGGCTGCCCGATACTTACCGGATTTCAGGCTCAGGCGGGCTCAGGCTCTGAGAAAGAGAGAGAGAGAGAGAGAGAATTTTCTTCCTTTTTCTTTTAATGCGATTTTGTATGATTTAGCACACGCGACTTTTTTCACTTTCTAGTTGTTAGATAGAATTCTTCGGCAACTGGGCCTAGATGGGGAGTAAAAATTCGTCAGGGCTATTCATTCCGGACCTGGATTACAAATGCCATAGGCCATGAATTACTGGATTTCTGCGAAGGAAAATTATCTTTAAGAACTATAGGTAGTAGATAGCAAGTTGACGAAATTTTGCTCCCTTCCTCAAAGGAACAGCTACCTGCTGATTCTATTGAGCAACGTACGACGTAGATTGTGGTAGTTTCAGATTTTTCCTGATGCCAAGCCCCCCCCCCCCCCCCGAAACATTTTAGAAAAAAATTTAATGGTCAAAGAAACTATATAAATAGATAGACATCCCTTCCCCACTCCGCCGTTGAGAAAGACATCGATTGATTGCATAGGGAGGAAAGAGTAGAAGTCTGCAAGAGAGGATATATATATATTTATTTTGTAATGCTTAAACAGGTTAATCATAGTTTTCGGGCTCGTTCAGGCCCGGGCTGTATCTTGCAATATAAAATTCGGACTCGAGCGGATATGCTTCGGGTTCGGACGGGAGAGCCCGAATTCAGCTCTACTGCATTCTACGTTCTTGTATAATGGAGACATGAACAGGAGAGAATTCTTTGTATAATGGAGACATGATCATGGAATGCAGTGTGACAGTAAGGGAAACGTTGCCACTTTTACCGGAAAAATTCATAAACGCTTCAAAGATTCCATTCCATATTTTAAAACGATCTTGAAAATGCAATGTGTCAAATTAAAAAAAAAATGTCACAGAAGTTTTGATTTGCTTTCGTATCTAAGAAAAGGAAGACACATTTTCGAATTGCTTTCGTGTGACTACATTTTGCAGGATTTAAACTTCACATTACTCTTGCTGTGGCGATAAATTGTCTCAGTATGACAGTTCAATGAGTAATTTCGGATTCTATGTTTCTAAGAATCAGCGAGGAATCTTCGATAGATGTGACAGGTTCCAAGTCATGCCACTTTTTTACAACTCCGCTATTGTTAACTCGTCGATTCCAGTCTCTTCAAGATGGTTTCTCAGCTTGCTCCTAATGCACGAACCGATTGTGGGAAAACTATTGCTCTTTTTTCTCGGAGGTGTTTAATTTCACTTTGCAAATCTCGGTAGATTGTTATCTTTTCCAAGGTGAAAAACCTCCAAATACGTGGCGACAGTAAATAAATAAATACATCGCTCTTTCCACGTTCCAGAAACACACAGCAACCGAAATATTATTTTTCAGCCGCCGCTGTGGAATTGAACCACAGAACTGTGGTTCAATTCCACAGCGGCTGCTGAAAACCAATTTTTCGGTTGCTGTGTGTTTCTGGAACGTGGAAAGAGCGTTGTATTTATTTAGTTATATTTTCCAGTTCTATTTTTTCCAGTCCATCATCCTCTGGGATATCACATCTATTAAAGCAACTTTTTTTTTTTATCAACCACAGTAGTATATCAGGTATATGCACCGATGAGCTATTACATTATGACCACCTGCCTAATAAGCTGTAGGACCCCCTTTAGCCCGCAAAACAGCGGTCACTCGGCGAGGCATCGATTCGATGAGGTGACGATACGTATCCTGGGGTATCTAATACCATAATGTCCACAGCAGGTCCTCCAGTTTCCGTACATTTCGGGGAGTTGGAGATTTAGCGCGAACCCTATTTTCCAATTCGGTTCGTCGTTTGGCCATCTGTGCACCACTTTTGATACGTACTCACTACAGCTGTGCGTGAAAAAACCACAAGCCGCTCCGTTTCCGAGATCGTAGTTCCAAGGCACCGTGCCATCACAATTTGTCCTTTATCAAACTCCGATAAATCGGCAGCTTTTCCCATTCTGACTCCGAACACTCTACTAATCGAAAGCCGGTCTTCGGGTTGTGTATATACTGCTCTGTGACTTCGCGTGCGCCACCGTTCGGTCTCCAGGCGCGCTCATTTCTCTAGGCTAGGGGGTGCTCATAATGAAATGGCTGATCGGTGTAAATAATTACAATTATTTTTTAGGTTTAATGGGAGATTTTTTTTTACTCTTCCCGGACCTTTCCTCGAATTGCCACTGGCTTATATTCGGTTTCTGTAAGTAACCATGACTCAGAGATTAATGAAGTCCGCCTTTCAAGTGACACTATAGTTTAATCCCCCCGAGTTTAGTGCGTTTCGTTGTATTTCTGAACAAATCCTTTCTACCGTAGCGACAACATGCACTGGACGCTGGTACTAGGAATGAGAACTGATCAAGCTGCAACGATCTGCGGATAAAACTAAAGTCTTTCCGACACGTTTCGGGAACGTGACTGCCAGTTCAATTCCTCTGATTTTCATTCACTTCCTGTTTAAAACGTGACAGCTTTCTGGATGACGCTAGCGTTTTTCACTGACGTCTGTCAGCACACTTTGATTTTCTAAACAAAGGAAAATAAAAGTGCCTACTTCTGAACGCGGAATACAATATGCTGTGTAAGGAAAGTAAATGCAATGTAGATTTTCATAGCAATCCAAAAGATGTGGACCTATTAGGAATTTGGTAGCTCTGATAACAATGGAACTCATAAAAAACAATGCCGGCTTCTGTAGGTATAATATACGTATGTGCTGTGGTGACAAATAACAGCGAAACACTTTAAAAAATGCAGTCATATACAGAAATACGGCGTGATTTCCAGTTTTACGATACTTGTATATAGATCCGGGAAAGTGAGTGTGACTATACCTTAATCAAGTGCTAGCTTTCTTCAGCAATGACAGAAATGTGTGATGTGTGTGCCGCCCCCGGTGGTGCAGTGGCCTAAGCACTGGCACAACCGGGTGCGGCACGTCACAGAACGGTCCGGGTTCGAATCCCGGTGAGGCATGGATGTTGTGTTTGTCTTACGGCACTGGCTCTGTCCCTTCCTGGAACCAGTGGTCCTAAAGTAGAGACGGGTGACTGCTTGCAGCCCATCGAGTTGCTCACGGTGGTAGTTAAACCCCCAAATTAAAAAAAAAATTTTATATTGACTTCTTCCTCACAAAAGCGAACACCTACTCACGGGTTGATTTTTATTTATTTATTTTTGACGATTTCTTTTTTTTTTTTTTTTTGATTGGAGGTTTAACGACCACCGTGAGCAACTCAATGGGCTATAAGCAGTCGCCCGTCCCTAATTTAGGGTCACTGGTTCCAGGGAAGGGAGAGAACCAGTGCCGTAAGACAAAACACAACATCCATGCCTGACCGGGATTCGAACCCGGACCCCTTACGGACGAATGATCAGAGGCCATCGCTTACACCACTGCGCTTGACGATTTCGATAAAGAGTCGGCCGTAATATGAAAAGCATATTAGCATCCATCAAAATTTATTTTTTTGGCGAAATCCATCGCTGTTTGTCTTTTTCTTTATTATTTATTTATTTTTTACGTTATATATACTGGTGGTCAAATGCTTATCTGCAAATCACCGGTAGAATTTTGAAAAACACTTCACTGGTCCCATAGGCCAATGTGTACAAAAAGTTAGTGGTTCTCACTAATTTTTGCTGCCGCACAACGTTTAGAATAACTGTGCACCTTTTAGTCGCAGTTCAAGCTGGAATGTACAAACTTTTAGACTGGAACTATGTTATACAGTGGAAATACACATTCTGTATCTTGAACTCCGTAATCAGTGGAAGTACGTACACATTCTGTACCTTCAACTCCATAATTAGGTCAGCATTACTTTGAGTATAATTCGAGCATCAGTGGGCGCTTGTGCTCTGCACGGATGGGTCCCGCTTCAGTCTACAAATTCCCACCGTGTGCTCATCTGGAGAGAACACAGAATACGCAACCATCCGAGACTGCTGTGGGGGAGAAGCAGGTCCAGTAGTCTGTGGAAGCATAAAGCTGGATGACCCTAAGTCAGTCCATGTGTTTAAATGTGGCGCCTTGCATACTCAAAGATACTAGAAGATATCGTTGAGCCTTGTATAAGGTTTTTAAAGGGAGCTGTGGGCTCTGAGTTCATTTTCATGAACGTTAATGCTCATCCTCATAGGGCTCTGTTGGTCAACGATAACACCGATTGCGTGGATACCCCCAGGATGGTGTGGCCAGCCAGCTGGTTCTCCGGATCTTAACTCTATTTAGAATGTCTGTGATGCTATGGAGAGAAGCATAGTTGCCTCCCAAACTATTATTAGAGCTGCGATCTACGGTAGCGGAAAGAACGATGGCATTTATTTGCCACCCGAGCTTATCTGTCATTTTGTCACCAGCATGCATGATTATTGTGCAGCGTGCTTGCTGGTTAGGTGCTATATTAATCTACACCGATCACCGGAACAACGCATTTGTGCTGGCACTACAGAAGGGGTTTTTTTTTTGTTTTTTTTTGTACGCATTAGCATTATTTCTGGCTATGCATCATCTTATGATTACAAAGCATGTTCTTTGTTCATGGTTAATGGTACCTCTCACCCGAATTCCATTGAAGTCTATCAAGTTTTCAAATACGCTGCTGTGAGGTCTTTTCTGTTTGTAACTCAACGTTCTTCCACCCGTTTATAATATATTTAACAAAACATGAATGGAAAATATGCGATATATTTATTTAGGTGCAGTCGGAGGATGGGTCGCGCGTGCAGAGATTGAAACGGGTCACGAGTCAACGGGTCGACAATTTCTAGCAGGTCAAACTGGTCGATAATTTCTAGCGGGCCAAGCGGGTCGGGTCAAGGTCTCCCTGACCCGATTTCGACCCGGCTTTACTTCCGTTTCATTTTTGAAAATCAGTTTTGTTTTGTTTTGTTTTGTAAAGAAAAATGTGCACTGTGGAATTTTGTGCTCGATATTGGTTCCCGCGGACTGAAAAATGATTTGTCGTGCGCAATATGAAGGAAGGGTGTCCTCAGAAGGAAAAGTGTCCCTTCCTTCTAAGGGGCAATGATGAAAACAAAATCCACATTTTGGAAACTTTCGACTCATCATAAACTTGTGAAAATTGGCGTTTTTGCGAAACATATTGTGAAGCTTGATATGCTATCAATAAGACAGCGAAAACTGAAATTAATGGTTCGTGGGTACACAGGAGCCGGCCTGGTCCGTCCGGAGCTGCTCCGCCTTGTGGCAGTGTCATCACGTGTCCACTGCACCCAACACAATCGGACGGTATGGTCAGAACGATCCACGTGGCGAGCTGTACGGCGCGCCTACCACCCTGCAGTTTTCATCCCGATGATCAGGCCTCTCTCAAAGTCCGTAAGTTGCGTAAATCGACGTCTCTGGGTTCTACCCGGCATTCTTGTTACTCGGTACTGTTGCTTGCGTCGCCCGGTGCTTTTCGCTTTCATGTGGCATCGACTACACGCCTGTTTATATAAGACGGCCGGTTCGTGCTTGCAGCGTCACCGCAGGGTGTGCAGTCATGCGCAATCGCACCAAACGTGGATCATTTGCATACCAGCACACACATTAGCTATTTGCAAAGTTTCGCGGTTGTAGCATGTTTCCTTCTAGGTGCGCAAATTTCATTGTCCGTGAGTGTATATTATAGTTCAAAGCAGATTTGGCCGGGTCAATTACAGATCTGAGTTGGGTCCAGTTGTGTGACGTCTGGGTCCGGGTCCAAAATTTTTGATCCGTTTCCAACTCTGCGCGTGTCTCTAACAAACAATCGGTTAAAAGCAGTACATGCAGAGTTTAGATTAAAATTATTTGAATAGCCTATTGTGTACATGTATGCGTGTATTGTAACGGAAGCCAGGGACTGAAAATTCCGTCGAATGCCATTTTTTTCATGAAAAATTTCCGAGACTACAGGTTAAATAGATAAATTTTCCGGGACTACCGGTTAAAGAGATAATATTCCAATTCACCGATAAAAGTAGATATCAGTATTCTTCTTCCTGACATTTTTTTGTACTAGAACTTTTCTTCAAGTTTATTATGTTTGTGAGTCAGAATATATTCTGTTAACATTCTCGGTGTTTAAGTTATAAGAAAAATTAAATGCTAAAATCAAAGGTAAAAAAGGTTTTCTGTTGCGTATAAGTACAACATTATGCCACCAGATTTTATTTTGTGCATACATTTACTATACTGGCAGCGTTTGAAGTACAGGCAATGAACTTACAAATATTATTGAACGGTACGAGAATAGCCTTATGTGTACATGTATGCGGAACATAAAAATAGTTTGTAGCTCTAAAATGAAAAAACAGAAATAATTTTTTTTTTTTTTCATATGGGCACATATCGCAGGGAAATTTATATTTCCAAGCTTGTTGAATTTTAAGATGGAAAGTGAAATCCCCATTTATAAAAAGGGGATGGGGGAGCCGAGGGAGAAAAGAAAGTAATCTTACATCATATCATGGTAACAATCAGTACCAAAGTGTTCTTGGAAAGCTGTTAAAACTCACCGCTATTTACAACAAAGCTGCTGATATTCATTTTTTGGGAGTTTGGGGCGGGGTTTGGATGTTGTTTTTCTTGTGGAAAGTGAGAGATTCTTGAACTTTTTCGTCACGCAACGCCTTGCTGTTCTTGTGACTACCAGGAACGATCTTCCCAGAAAGTGATAATGAGATCACATTTTGTGCAGTGTTCTGTATGCGTTGTTTCTCGCAACCCATTTGTCAGTTCACTCTCTCTTAATGCGTACTTATTGTGTGCTTTTGAATATGTGACAGACGGACACCTGTTTAAAGTGACGTTTTTTGGGAATTTCACGGGAATCTCGAAATCTCACTTTCCTTTCCACTGAACAAAACGGGGAATGCAAAGAGGGAAACAGAAAAAATAAATAAAGTTCTGTCAGTACTTTCGTAACCACACCTCTAAAGTATTGATAAAGTAGTTGGTCTCTATCCAGACTAGATTTTTTTTTTTTATAACTTATACTAGTTGTTATGTTTATGTCTGCGATAAATACACCGAGTTCGCATATGAAACTCCTGTGCGGAGAGGGCGGCAACTTTTACTATTTTCTCGATGTATTTTTCTTTTTTTTTTCGTCCTTAGTAGAATTTTATGGTTCGACGACATTCACACGCACACACACACACACACAAACTAATCTCTATTGCCACAAAAAAAAAAAAAAAAAAAAAGGAAAAAAGAAAACAATCCCTTCTGCCGGTAATTTAGAGTTATACCGGCAGAAGCAAAATAAGAAATCAAATCATTTTATTAAACCTACGAAATAAAATTTCACGTGTAGTTTTCCACTGCTGTAGTAAATAACTTTGGATCTAGTTCGCCAAAATTTAGGGGTCGCCAAGATTTAGAGTTGATAAATGTGTGTGTGTGGGGGGGGGGGGAGGGCAACTTTATTTTCTGTTGCCCTTTCGATATTCTATATAACTCGCGAATTTTTATTTTCTTTGAGTAAGTGAAAAACTTGAGACCTACGCTTATAGACTAGGCAAGTCAGTGTGCTGTAAATGAGAAGCCGATGAGAAAGTGCTCCTCTGTCGATAAACTGCCATCAGCCAGGTCCGTCCCTATGCAGCAGGAGTCATGCGACACCTGAATGATTCTATATTAATCCGGCTTTCGATGGAAATATCAAGACCACTTCTTCTATCACAAAGAGTAGCAATGCTCAACACCAAATTTTTTTTTTTTTTTTTTTTTTTTGTGGTTTTAACGACCACCATAAGCAATGCGATGGGCTATAAACAGTCGCCTGTCCCTAATTTAGGGCCACTGGTTCCAAGGAAGGGAAGGAGCCAGTGCCGTAAGACAAGCACAACACCCATACCTCACCGGGATTCGAACCCAGCCGATCTCGGACGAATGGTTCTAAGCTAGAGCATAGACCAAGCTAGAGCATAGGCTTGTCTTAAGAGTAGAAACTGTCACACTCAGACCATTTTCTAATGAGAACAGCGGTAAGAGTAAGAGAGGCCATAATTACAATGTTCACTCCCCTGGCATTCATGTTTCTTTTTTTCTTTCTATTTTTTTTTTTTTTTAAATCGGGGAATTCGGGAAAGAAATTTGTTGGGTTAGCTACTTTATCGATCGAACAAGAAATTGCCCTTGAAGACACTTGTTGGTAATTTTGCGAACAATAAAGAACGCAAAATAAAATTTTAATTTGATTTTAATTTACATCGGAAGTAAGTAAATGGATGCAGATTCCATTAGTTTCCTTCTATTTACTACATTTTTGCATCTTGAAATTAGTACTGGATAAATGCAATATGTTTAGCCATACAAGAAATAACATAAATTTTGGGGACTCAAAAATGATAGCTTCCCTAGGGCGTCAAGCGCTCTAGCACCGGTCCTGTCTTCAAGCCCCATATTTTGGGACAGAGCACAGGAAATATGCAGCTGATGGTTACAGCTAATCCCGACAGTGAGTTTGGAATTTGCCTATCAGTCGTCTGGGAACATGGATAGTGACAAAATGAAACGCCAGGGGCTACCCTTAGGCAAAAGTACTCCAGCCCCGCAGCATAAAGAGTACCTGCAGCCCGAAAGGAGTATAGGTAACATTGTCCTCCATTTTCTCTAGACTCGGGACAATGGAACGAAAAAGGAGGAAAGATTATTGAGGAAATCGTACTGAAATTATGGAAGGTTAGGCAATTAAGAAGTAAGCCAGTACTGTATAGGAAAAGAAAGTCAAAATGTTGAAGGAAAGTTGTAGGTAGTCAACGGAGCTTAACTACGTTAAGAAGGCCACGAAGTTTGACCAAACGCTTTCAACAAGGTGCATAAGGAAGAAGAACGGGTAAGATATCTTCTGTCTCATACGTCGTAAGCTATGCAGGGTCCAATTTCCTGATATCTCAGTCAGTAAAATGTTTCTTTAGCATGTAACGTACGAGGAGATGTGACGTACCTGCCAGAAGGACGCACACGACATAAAGGCAGATAGGAATCAGAATAAAATGTCCGCGTAGCTCAATTGGTAGAGTAACTTATTCCGGAATGAGGGGACTCGGGTTCGAATCCTGGCGCGGATAAAAATGACGGAGAAATTTACTTCGTTATAATGGCGCCCGAACTATCCGGATGACCCGACCGTTCAAAATCTCGCAATGGTGTGATGTTATTTCCACACCGCGAGATAGAAAAAATAAGAGAATCCCTTCTCCAGCACTTCAAAAAAAAAAAAAATAATAATAAGGGGGAGATGATGTAACGTACCAGGAGATGTGACGTACCTGCCAGAAGGACGCACACGAGGGAGATGATGTAACGTACCAGGAGATGTGACGTACCTGCCAGAAGGACGCACACGACATAAAGGCAGATAGGAATCAGAATAAAATGTCCGCGTAGCTCAATTGGTAGAGTAACTTATTCTGGAATGAGGGGACCCGGGTTCGAATCCTGGCGCGGATAAAAATGACGGAGAAATTTACTTCGTTATAAGCACTCCCCAGTTTTCGAACTAACTTGAAGAAAAATGTCGATTTCCAAACTCGACTGATAGATTAGAGCATAAATTATGCAGATAATTTGTTTAACGTAAGCAACTCATCCGGTACTCGTGGTGTACCTAGGCCTTAAGCTCATTTTTTCAGAATAAACCTCTTCATTTTAACAATTAACCAGTGTCAGCCAGTTGTTACTCCGAGAAATTTTAACAGTGTATTTTTTATTGTCTGTGCATATACAAAATGCTCAGTGACCGCATGCTTGCTCTTTATTAAATTTCTTATGCGGCGTGGTGAACCCATATTTATTCCACATGAAGCACAATGCAATACATCTTGTTCAACCCTGTGTCTGGAGACTAAGGAATAGGGAACTCAGCCTCATCTCATCGTTGACACCGATAGACGAAATTCGGGGTGGTTGTTCCCAAAGTTATAGGTTATTTACATATCCCACTATGGTATGTAAGACGTAGTAGTGGTTAGCAGAACCCATCACGAAATCCGGTAATGGCCACAGGTAAGAAGGGACACAAGTTTAACTCTTGGTTTTTTACTAGCCGCCCCCCCCCTCCCCCTTCCCCCAGTGGTCGGGCATGAAGCTACGTTAGCGGCTGTCACGTGTTCGACGACTTTAACGGCTATACGGTTACGTCGCACTAGTTCCATGTCCGTTCACTGGCTCGCTGTTCTATTGTGATCTTCGGGACCAGTGACGTATTCACGTAGGGGTTAGTTGGGGTCAGGTCCCCTCCCTATGGTCTACGACTCAGCGTTTTTATTTTTATTTAAATAATAAAACTTTTGATAGAAAAAAACATGAAGTTAAAATTCCGAAAGGGTTTTACTGTGTGTTAGAGATGCGTAGTTCGCAGGAAGAAAACGCAATTTAAGCTAAAATGAAAAATATAAAGAAGAGAATTCAATTTGACTTTATTACGCTTTCCAACTGTAACCTGTTGAAGAAGCGTATGAGCTCCAACTTTGTCCGTCTGTCTGTCTGTCCGTCCGTACGATAACTCGCGTAAAAACGATTCGATTTCTATGAAATTTTAGTATGTGGTAGGGGACCACCTGGGGTCCCTAATGAAAATGGGCGAAATGGGGTCAAAGGTCAAAACATAGGAGCAGGATCCATTCCATTGCCCTTATGCCTTATAACTCGCGTAAAAATAGTTCGATTTCGACTAAATTTTGGTATGTGGTAGGGGACCACCTGGGGGATGAACCCTATTGAAAATGGGCAAAATGGAACCAAAGGTCAGGACATAGGAACGGGATCAATTCCATCACCCTTAAGCGTCATAACTTACGTAAAAATGCTTCGATTGCGACAAAACTTTATCATGTTGTTCCGGAAGTATACTGAACCGGTTCTGTTGAATATCATCGAAATGGGTTCAAGGGTCAGGACACAGGAGCGAGATTTATTCCACAGCTATTATCTTCATTACTTGACTAAAAATGCTTCTATTGCGACAGAACTTTAGTATGTTGTTCTGGAGGTATACTGAACCGCTTCTGTTTAATATAATCGAAATGGGGGTCAAAGGTCACGGCTCAGGAGCGAGATTTATTCCACAGCCTTTATCCTCATAACTTGAGTAATAATTTGAGTAATGATTTCTGGTATGTTGGAAAGCGTATCATAATCAATGCATCGCATAATTTTACTAACTTGTTTTAATCTGTGAAGCACCAGAGCCAGTGGGAAATCCACAACGGGATCTCGTGAATGGCCACACCACATCGCACAGTCAACGGCAACGCAGAAACACTGTCACAAACCTAATTCATGGGCCGACTACTCAAACACAAAACAATTTTGCGAAATTTTGTGCGTCTCTTACCAAATAAGACAAGTTTTACCGTAAAGCAAGAAAGTAGCGCCAAAAAACTTATCCAGAAATATGGACGTATTCTTGATTGTAGTAGAGGAAGCTATCGGAGAATTAAAGTGAGGTTGTGGCGTATTTTCAATATTGAAAGTATTCCGAAAAAAATGTCACGACAGATTTTCTAATACGCGATGAAAATGTATTTCTGACAGTAAGAAATCTTCTATCAAACTTTGTAACATTGCCAGTAACTACCGCAGTTAAGTGAAGGATCGACGACCCAAAATGTATCGATTTAGGTGGATCTACTTAAAATCTTTGCCTTGTATTTCTAATGGGCAAACTTCTGTATCCGTTTTCTTCACAATTAATGCGTTCCCAAGCATGAAAATTTGAACATCGTTAAAAATAACTTTATATTATAGCCTATAGTATACTTAATATTTTCTAAAACTTAACCATAATTATATTAAAAATCAATAACTTTTCCTTTGGTGGTGTTGAGACCAGAAAATTGATGGCGCGACATTGATGACGTCAGTAGACAAATAAATGTTAGATTGCTTAATTATGGTTAAATGGCAGAAAATATTAAGCATACTAAGCTATAATATGAAGTTGTTTTTATCGATGTTCAAATGTTTATCCTTGGGAACGCATTAATTGTGAAGAAAATGGCTAGAGAAGTTTGCCCATCGGAAATACAAGGCAAAGATTTTAGGTGGATCCACCTTAAATGGATTTAGCAGTATTAAATATACAGAGATATCACGATTACAACGGATGCAGTACTTGGTGAACTATCTAAAACAGCACGTTGAATTGAGTTACGTTTGCAGAAGTCGGGAAATAAATATTTCATACTGTAATGGAGCATTGTTTATTTTTAATATTTAAGATTGCGTATACCGTGCATTGTTGGGGGATTCACACCCCAAAGAAAAAGAGAAGAAATTTTGTAAATCAACTAACATTTTTAATTGATTAGTCGATTAATCGATTGAGTAATCGCCCCTTTAAAAAATCGCCAACAATACTATTTCTGGAAGGCTTTTTTTTTTTTTTCGCTAAACCCTCTCCGTACTAGCATCCTGTATACTCCGCTGTTTGGGACAAACTGTTTCCATTAGCCTCTATGGGAGCTTTACCTCTATATCGCCTCCTGTGTGCTAATAGCATTCTCTGAGCCAAGGGAGTTTCAGGAATCGTTTTAGCTAACTTTTCCTGTATGGTGAGTTCAGTTTGTGCTGTTAGTGAGAGTGTGTCGGCTGTGTCTACGTTACAGTATTTTATCTGGGGGTGAGGAAACAGAGGATCTTACTGTACCTTTCCCCAAAGGGGTGAGGTGGATCCCGTTTTTGACCGGCTACCGGGTCTGCAGTTCGAGGACAGCACTGAACTGAAACATATAATTTTTTGCCATCGAAATACCGTATTCAATCGCAGCCATGGCCTCAGGAAGCTTAATTACCGCGCTGTCGTGGAATGGAACCCGCAAATCACCATTTCTGTTCGAGTGTGCTAACCACTACACCCCGGTGACAAACAGTCTTCAAGTAACTTAATTATAGGAATCCGAGAAAACGTCAGATGCTTGTACGTATGCCATACGTTTGCGAAGATTAACTCTTTCATTATTTTTTTCGTTTTCGTTTCGTGCTTTAACGACTACCGCGAACAACTCCGAAAGCTATAAGCAGTCGTCTGTCCCAAATTTAGGGCCACTGGTTCCAGGGAGGAGATAGAGTCAGCTACATGAGATGAGCAAATGGCCTACGCCTTATCTGGGACTCAAACCCATGCCGAGCTCGTGCGACTAGCCAGAAACATGCGTCTCTGACCACTCGGACCCCGGGCGGCTGTGCTTATATCAGGTATATGCCTGCTCTGTATTCCCAATGATTTATTTTTCATTAATCGATAATATATATGATCGTGAGTTACCAACAAAAGTTAATTTAAAAACAAAACGTTTCTGTTACAGTGTTGCCACTGACGCACTGTAGCGCGTAAATTTCCCAAAAACAAAAACAAGGGCCCATAATTGCATGTTCTACGCGTCCTTTGGGACCCACATTTTATTTCGGATTTTTTTAACATCCCGTTTGGCAAAAGTCAATGCACCGTCTGTCATGATTATATAAATATAGAATATAAGATTATGTAAACGCACAAATGTCCTGATTAATTTATTAAACTTTTCAGCTCTTTTAGTCAGTATTGGAACAGTTGAAATTCAGAAACAAACATTTAATGAGAAGAATGAACGATTATACTGACAAAAGCATAATTAATTTTAGTTTAATTTGAATATTTTAATTTTTTTTAGTTTTAATTTGAAAAACAAACATTTAATGAGAGCACTATGAACGATTATACTCTACTAAAAGTTGTACGTCTACTCCAATGATTGTTCGTTAAAAGTCTTAAAATTGTTCAAAAGGAGTCGTCACACAGTTCCTGTGTTTCGAAAAATAAAAACCGCTCTGGTGTTTTGAGCTGACTTTAAAATGCATTGTCTTTGTGTAGTTTCATTATGATAAAATTTAGTTGAAAATGATAAACTTTAATTCTGTCAGTACTTGATATTTTTTTTTTGAAAGATTGCTTTCAAGGAGAATAAATCAAAGTGCCCAACAATGTTTATTGCATTTTTATTTTTCATTTGCGTATGTAAGTATAAATATTAATTATCTCTTGATTCTTTTGATTTTTAAAAGAATCCAGAATATCTCACAAAGTACCACCCACTTTTTAAAAATCTGTGGGTCCATAGGACCCAGCTTGATAACAATGCAACGGCAGCTCTGTGTTATATATCATACGGAAGGGGCTGTTTCCAGTTCTGAAATAATAAAATAATCAACAAAAGTTAATTTAAAAACACAATGTTTCTGTTGTTTCATACGGAAAGAGCTTTTCCTAGTTCTGAAATAATATCGAGCTGCAAGTCTGAGATGGTCGTGAGATTCTTTTAACTTCATCTCTGCTCCCACACCTCTTCGTTTCTCTTCTAGTGGTTTTCATGTCTCCGTTTCACCCCTCTATATTTCTTGGACTCTCCGTTTTCTTCTTTCTTCTTGTCTACTTGTGTGCACCAAAAAATCGAATCTCATAGGATCAATCTTTGTCATGCTCCGTGTATATGGTAAAGCTAATAAATTCTGACTGCCACTTGTGCTGCGTGAAAATTGGCTCTGCAAACGATTTAATAAGCCATTTTTACCAGGATCTGACACACCGGAAGACATGTTGAGAAGCTTGGATCGGCAGTTAAGTGTGACGAACTGTTAAAGTTATAGGTAATTATTGCGACCATAGGGAAGGATCCTATGTCTTTTGAAGCTAGGACGTGCTTTCGGATGTACTTAGGCAGCAGTGACAAATATGTACACTGGCAAACTAAACGAAAATAAAAAAAAGAAAATACTCGACACCACTCGCAGGGCTACGACTCAGAACAGGGGGGGTCATCTGGGAAGGGGGGCTCTGTGTTCATCGAAAAACTATATGCAAGTTTTGCTTTTCATTTTCGTTTTTTTTTTTTCTTTTGTTAATTTACTTCACTAGTAGTGAACAATTTCTCCATGATGAAAAGTAAAATAATAATAATAATATAATTCAAAACATGAAAACTGAACTCTCTTGAATAAAAATAAATCGCATTAGCGCCATCTGTCGTCCACATCCACAGGCATCCATTTGTGATACTGCTGTTTCGCAGTGTACAGAAGTTGATCGACGAACGTTCGGCAAAGTTAACCGCATGATCAGCAAATTCCCCACATTTAGATCCTGTTGAACATTTGTGCGATCATATGCAGCGAGCCGTCTGTTGTTCAGACATACATTTCTCCACTAATGTGGCATCCTGTGACGCATAAAAACAGCTGAAGACATGTTGAAAAGCTTGGATAGGCAGTTAAGTGTGACGAACTGTTAAAGTTATAGGTAATTATTGCGACCATAGGGAAGGATCCTATGTCTTTTGAAGCTAGGACGTGCTTTCGGATGTACTTAGGCAGCAGTGACAAATATGTACACTGGCAAACTAAACGAAAATAAAAAAAGAAAATACTCGACACCACTCGCAGGGCTACGACTCAGAACAGGGGGGGGCTCATCTGGGAAGGGGGGCTCTGTGTTCATCGAAAAACTATATGCAAGTTTTGCTTTTCATTTTCGTTTTTTTTTTTTCTTTTGTTAATTTACTTCACTAGTAGTGAACAATTTCTCCATGATGAAAAGTAAAATAATAATAATAATATAATTCAAAACATGAAAACTGAACTCTCTTGAATAAAAAATAAATCGCATTAGCGCCATCTGTCGTCCACATCCACAGGCATCCATTTGTGATACTGCTGTTTCGCAGTGTACAGAAGTTGATCGACGAACGTTCGGCAAAGTTAACCGCATGATCAGCAAATTCCCCACATTTAGATCCTGTTGAGCATTTGTGCGATCATATGCAGCGAGCCGTCTGTTGTTCAGACATACATTTCTCCACTAATGTGGCATCCTGTGACGCATAAAAACAGCTTCCCTGTGTCGCAACACATTAAAACAGCTATTTAGATCGGAGGTTGCCCAACACAGTGTTAAGTACGAATCAGCAGATTAGCCAAAAGATGTGTATCTGTTAGGAGATGAAGGTGAGCTCCAAATGAAGATACTCTTGCATTTTTATTGAAGGAAAAATATTAACGAATCCAGATCATCATTTATACTTTGCCGTTTTGCAAGAACACTGTCATTTTAAACTAGTTAAAATTATTTCTGTCTTACATATTGCATCCCTAAATTTGGTTGAAATAGGTAAAAGTCGACCTGTTCAAATTCAAGATTGTGAAAGTACAGTTTTTTTTTTTTTTTTTTTTTTTTTCACGTATAATCAGGAGACAAATCCTTGATCTGAAGAAATAAGCGTCAAAGTACAAAAGTTTGAACTCCCGTACTTTGGGATTCAATAAATAATCAAATTCATATTTCAAATCTTTAGATAGGTTATGCCAAGCTATTTTGCCTATGGAGCATTGAAATCCATTTGTCTTTGGTTACTACGCCAAGTTCATCTTGTCTTTGGATCACTCAATTTCGTCTTGTCTGTCTGTGGTTGTTACGTCAAGTTAATCTTTTCTATGAAGCACTCAATGTGATCTTGTCTTTGGTATTCTGTCACAAGTTCATTTTGTCTTTGAAGCGTTAAATTTTATCTTGTCTTTGGTTATTATGTCAAGCACATCTTGTTTTTAGAGCACTCAATTTGACCTTGTCTTTGGGTGTTATGTCAATCTCATCTTGTTCTTGGAGCACTCAATTTCATCTTGCCTTTGGTTGTTATATCAAGGCAATCTTGCCTTTGGATCACTCGATTTCATCTTGTCTTTGGGGCACTCGATTTCATCTTGTCTTTGGGGCATCTCAATTTCATCTTGTCTTTGATGTCCTGTCAAGTTCATCTTGTTTTCGGAGCATTCAATTTATTCCTATTGTCTTTGGTAGTTATGTTGTTCATTTTCTCATTGGGGAATTGTTATTTAACGTTCTGCACTGGAATTATAGTTTCATTTCGTAGGTGTAATATGGTTTGGCTACTATGTGCGTGTGTGCGTACGCACGTATTTGAAGAAACAGAGGAAGAGAGAAATGGTGTTACACGACACGGTAAGGGTTAATTAGCAGTAGTAATTAGTTCAGTTCGTTAACTGAAGAAGAAAAAAGATTGGCTAGTACTGAGTAGTCGTAATCGTTCAGTTTTTTTTCCCCGTAAAGTATCATCATTTTTTAAAAATATCCTTAAAAATCGATCGAGGAAAATCTCATGAATACCTTTCCATTCTTCTCAATTTCTTTGTTTATTTTTCGACTTATCTGTTTGTATCTCTTCAACGAGAATGATCAGAATAAGGAAAGTCCCAAAAGCGAATAAAGGTCAGGAAAAAAAAAAAAGTCATGCGATTTAAGCTAAGATCAGGAATTTTTCCCGATTCCTTTGTTTCCTATGTCGACTTTAGATATTTTGGTGAAGAAAAATCTGTTGGCGATACTTTCCAGACGATCAGAAATTTTCTTTGCGAGGTCATGATAAAAAAAGAAAGAAAGAGAGAGAGGTCAAAAAATGGCGAAATAGCATTTCCTTATTCCGCCAGATACCTTCATAATACAGTCATAAGCTCACATTGTTGCGAAAGATTGTGAGGAAGTATGAACGGAACTTTGCTTTCATTTTATGCATACCGGATGATTGGATTTTTCCAGAAATCTCGCTGATGCTGGGAATTGGAATTTCCCAGCAACATCGATGACACGTTACTAGCCGTATCCCTTCAAATTAGATATGTCAATGCCAAAGGCAGACCCAGAAGAAAAGAAGGGAGGGGGAAGGACGATTTGATCCATGAAGGAAAGACGAAAGCTAAATTTAAGACACAAATATACATGTTTGTATGTATGTATGTAAGTATACGTATGTGTGTGTGTGTGTATATATATACACTGGCCGAAAAAAAAATCCCAACACCACGAAAAAAATAGTTGTAGAGGAATGAAATGGCGGCAATACATTTGTATAGGTAACATATTTAATCGATTAAGGTTTCAAGATCACAGCTTATTGTAAGCGCAAATGCTGGTACATTAATAACCGGTGTAACCGCCAGAATGTTGAATGCAAGTACGCAAACGTTCATGCATTGTGTCGTACAGGTGCTGGATGTCAGTTTGTGGGATGGAGTTCCATGCCTGTTGCACTTGGTCGGTCAATACAGGGACGGTTAATGCTGGTTGGGGGTGACGCTGGAGTTGTCGTCCAATGATGTCCCATACGTGCATTATTGGTGAAAGATCTGGTGATCTAGCAGGCCACGGCAACATGTCGACACTCTGTAGAGCATGTTGGGTTACAACAGCGGTATGCGGGCGAGCGTTATCCTGTTGGAACCCCCCCCCTGGAATGCTGTTCATGAATGGCAGCACAACAGGTTGAATCACCAGACCGACGTACAACTGTGCCGTCAGGGTGCGTGGGATAACCACGAGAGTGCTCCTGCTGTTATAGGAAATTGCTTCCCAGACCATAACTCCAGGTGTAGGTCCAGTGTGTCTCGGCCGCTGACAGTTTGGTTGCAGGCGCTCACCTGGCCTCCTTCTAACCAACACACGGCCATCACTGGCCCCCAGACAGAACCGGCTTTCATCAGAAAACACAACAGATCTCCACTCCGTCCTCCAATGAGCTCTAGCTTGACACCACTGACGTCGCAAACGGCAGTGGTTTGGGGTAAGTGGAATGCACACTACAGGGCGTCTGGCTCGGAGCTGTCCTTCAAGTAACCGATTTGTAACAGTTCGTTGTGTCACTGTGGTGGCAACTGCAGCTCGAATTGCTGCCGCAGACGCGGCACGATGCGCCACGGCCATACGCCGTACACGGCGGTCTTCCCTCTCAGTAGTGCCACGTGGCCGGCCGGAACTCGGTCTTCTTGAGGCAGTACCTTCCCTTGATCACCGCTGCCAACAATCATGCACAGTGGCTACATTCCTGCCAAGTCGTTCTGCAATATTGCGGAAAGAAAATCCACCTTCTCGTAGCCCTATTACACGACCTCGTTCAAACTCCGTGAGCTGTTGATAATGGCTTCTTCGTCTTCTTAAAGGCATTCTTGACTAACATCAACACACTACGTCGAATCTCAACGATAACTAACGCTCACGAACGTTACAGCGCGTATTTACAGCAAACCTGCTTTGCATGTTCCGAGGGTCGCTACTAGCGCCACACTTATGCGCCGAGCGCGAAATTTGCATAGACGTCATCTTACAGATGTACTCTCACCGCCTACCAACTGTCGTTTATCTAACACAACCCTTTCTTGGTGTTGGAATTTTTTTCCGTCAGTGTATATACACCGATGAGTCATTACATTATGACCACCCCAGCGTAGAGAAATGAGCGCGCCTGGAGACCGAACGGTGGCGCAGGTGAAATTCATACAGCAGTATATATACAAGCCGAGGATCGGCTTTCGGTTAGTAGAGTGTTCGGAGTCGTAATGGGAAAAGCTGTCGATTTATCGGAGTTTGATGAAGTACAAACTGGATTGCACGGTGCATCGGAACAACGATCTCGGAAAAGGCGCAGCTTATGGGTTGTTCACGTGCCGCTGTAGTGAGTACGTATCAAAAGTTGTGCACAGATGGCCAAATGACGAACCGTCGTAAAGCCGTGTGTCGTCCGCAGCTCATTGATGCCAGAGGGGGGCGGTGACTGTCACTCATTGTTCACAGCGATCGCAGGGCCACAGTGCGACAAATCACCCGCAGCCACAACAGTGGTGATCCGTGCAGTGTGTCACAGTACACAGTTCATCGCAGCCTTCGGCGCATGGGCTTGCGTAGCCGAAGACCCAGCCGGGTCCCCATACTCCCTGCACGTCATCGCCAACAACGCATAAAATGGGCCCAAGATAATCGAGATTGGACCGTGGATGATTGGAAGAAAGCGGCCTAGTCTGACGATTCAAGATTCTTGGTGCATCACGTAGACGGCCGAGCGCAGATGCGCCGATTACCAATGGAGGCTATGGCACCTGGATGAACTGTTGAGCAGAAACAGGCCGGCGACGGCGGGGTTATGCTGTGGGCGATGTTTTCTTGGGACACTTTAGGCCCCATTATTCCAATAGCACAATCCCTGACAGCTGTCAGGCAGAGCATCATTACGGACCAAATTCACCCATTCATGGCAACTGTGTTCCCTGCTGGTGATGGCCATCAACAACAGAATAATGCGCCTTGCCACACTGCCAGAATCGTCAAGGAGTGGTTTGGGGAACATGCTGGGTGACTCTCTGTTAATGCCCTGTCCTCCAAATTCACCTGTGATGAACCCAATCGAACATTTGCGGTTCGACTTGGAAAAGCTTGTTCGCGCTAAATCAGCACCACCCTGAAATGTACGGGAACTGGAGGAACTGCTGTTGACATTATGGTACTAGATACCCAATGATACTTTTCGCCACCTCATGGAATCAATGCCTCGCCGAGTGACCGCTGCTTTGCGGGCTAAATGGGGTCCTACAGCTTATTAGGTAGGTGGTCATGATGTAATCGCTCATCGGTGTATACGTTAACACCACTCAATTTAACAGGCTTATAACTTCATGAAAAAGACTGCTTAAAACTTAATTAAGACAGCTTCCACGAATACCACACCACCCTTTTTGCTGCTAGCTCCCAACATTATATAACGATTCTTATCTTGTCAATAAGCACACGCCATTCATCCTTGACCTCTAGACTGTTGCCAATAACATTCAGTGAGTGAGAAAACACAACGTTAAAGTTGAAACGCTGAAAGAGAACGAACTTAAAATGTGCATATAGAGAAAGATAACAAAAACATGAAAGTTAAATTAGAGTATGCGTCATGAAGGTAAATTTAGAGTGTAGGAATCGATTCCTTATAGAATTGCTCCAGCAGTCACTAAATCTAACTCTTTAAAAGCATTGTACATGAATTGTGTTTTCTGTAAGTTCATTTTTAATTCCGCTTCTTCGCTCTTGTCATGGAGCTCCAGGATTATATTATGCACCTCTGAGTAAGGATTTGTAAAAAATTCTATTATGTGATCAGCAAAATAGAGTGGGTTATATAATATCTATTATATGTACAACATTTTTTTTTTTTTTTAATTTTTCTAAATCCCCGTCACCTTTTTGGCTGGGTTGATGACCCGGTCGAGCCTTTCATTTATTTTTGTTGTTTTCACGAAAATATAAAAGCAAAATAAATGCAAAGTTAATTTTACGATCTTGGCTACTTCAAAGGAGAAAATCACAGCTTGGGGGTATGGAGTGGGGTGGGTGTGGGAACCGACCGATTCGCTACTGCTGTCATCAGATTTCTGCGGTCGGAAGATTTTTCGTAATAGTATACAGAGGAGGTTATTAGAGTGTGGTGAGAAGCGCAGAAAAATGCATATGGGGGAGGGTACAGGTGCATAAGTGATAGAATGAGTTCAAGACTGTTCAAACCGTCCGACATCTTCAACTCAACAAAAAATATTGATGTTAATGATCCCAGACGAGGAAACATGAATTATTGTTGTTGCTGTGTTAAGACATCAGCTACGGAGGATTATGAACGGCGACCTGAAATATGGCTAGGTTTGTGCTACATGGGTGCACAAACAGCTCACGGATAAGCACGAACGGAAGCGTGCGAAGATATTATTTGCATGCGGTATTCGGAGGGGTGTCACGAAGGGGCTTAGTGGTTCGCAGCGAATCATTTTGTGGGAGATGTAACATTGCTTCACAACACTGTGAGCCCGTTAATTGAAGCACCAAAGTGCGGAACAGAATAAAACGCCATCCATCCCCGACAATAACAAACAAACAAAAGACTTCGCCGAATTCTCGAGTGTAATGAGCACGTCTCTTGAAATCTTTCCTACACACCAAATGAGTTTTTCAGAGCGGATTTTTGGAAACGGGGGATATCAGTGAGAAATGCATTTGCGCATATAGCTGAAAAACTGCGCATTTTTTGAAATACATAATATGTGCAATGGTTTTCTTGATGAGTCGAATCGGTTGCGAAAATAATTTTTTCGACCTGGTTTGTAGAATCGGTAAAATATTTGTAAACACTTGTAGCTATTTCCGCCCATTAGCGGCGGCAGAAATGTTAGTTATGTGAAATTATAAACTATAAACAAATTGTTTCTCATCGCACATGATATCTGACGCAAAAGAAATCAACGATTAGAAAGCATAATACAGCAAAACCCGTTTATACGTTTTTCAAGGGACCAAGAAAAATTAACGTATAGCTGAAAAAAAAAAAACGTGTAAACGAAACATGACACAGGATTATAGCAGCTATAGATATGCCTGAATCGCCAAGTTATGTCATCACATCAGAAAACCTGGAAATTCCATCGCTCTGGAGCGGAAACTGAACCCTCATCTTCTGATTTCCGTTCGAGCATGTTATCATACACCACCCAGAAGAATGAAGGTCCAAGTCAGAGCCCATTTAAGAGGGGGGATGAGCCAATTAAGAGGGGAACTCAAGGTAACCCAGCATTAAATGGCTCAAAAGTGCCTCTCAAGGTGCCCCAGAATTATGCAAAATGTTGAAGAATTGACAGAGTTTTAGCTTTTTTTTTTTATTATTTTGTTTTTCCGATAGCACAGCGAAAACTTTGAGAAACTGCCTTGTAAAAAAAAAAATCAATTTCTTTCTGCTTTTTTTAGTAGTCCACAAAAATATATCCAGTCCACCCTAAATCTTTCGAAAGCGTTACCCCCAGTCCATCCTCAAGTCTTTCGAAAGCATTACTACAGATGTTTTTTGTACACAACTGTAATTGCGAGAAATTTTCATACATTAAGAAATCGTTTGAATCATGATATTTGGACCAACATATTATTTCGCCCACTACTTTGATATAATTTGAACAAGCTGAATACTGGGGGGGATTAAAACAGAACTGAACTAGTATCCATTTTTCAACCCTGCGTTTTTAAAATTTCTTGCTGCCACTGATTCGTCCATGAATCATGGATTACGTACTTCAATACGGCGAGGATATTTTTATGGCTTCCTCATCATATTTTCGGAATGTTTTCTCCTGGGCATTTTTACTCATCCACCCATAGTGAAATCTTAGATGTGCCACTAATACTGGGAGCCCCAAAATACTGTACAGCCTGTCTCCTTAAATGTGCTCTGGTCCAAGTATCTGAGTTTTCCCGCCCCAGGGTGATGTCATTTTGAGGCTTTTCTGACGAGGTGCTGTAACGTATTGTACAGTAAAATTACCGATTCAGGCATATCTATTTCTATAATCCTAATCTTCTGCGTATTAAGTGAAGAATATTTCTTCCATGAAATATAGCACGTTTTCATCCCTAGATGGCAGCACATTATTCTGTTGCAACGTATGGAGTAGCCGTTAGTGTTATTATACTTAGGTAACTATGTAGTATGTACTATTTTTTAAATTTTCTAGTGTACTAGAATTTTCAGTTATTCTTTTTTTTTTAAGATTTTTTTTGTTTTTTTGTTTTGACATTATGATTGCAATCACACAGCACAGAGTTACGGCTCTTCTAAATACAGTATGTGTTACGTATACTGTATGTACATATTACACAAAGCATTACCACTAATTCATTTACATTTAATATTTTTTAAACAAGGAGATATGATGTTGTATATTATAAAAAATACGTATACGTTATCATGGTTTAAAAAATAATTAATTTTTGTATTGTTTCCTTTTAAGTTGAAACGTTGCATTTTCAAGGCTATAGAAGACCTGTATTGTTTTCTCATTAATATTAATATTATGGCTGACCCCCTTCTTAGCACGTCTTTTGTCCTTTACGACGGCGAACGATTTCAGAGCCTCGCTAAATTTGGGTGTTGATTCATTTCAAAATGGAGAACGGAATTCGCGGTAAAGAGGAAGAGTAGAAATTCACGAGTTTATTACGCCCATTGGTGAGTTTGGTAAACAGAATTCGCGTAATTTGAATTTTTAATTCCCAGCTTCACAATTTAACGTTTATAAATGTGAGGATAGCTAATTCTAATAACTAATATTTGATAAAGTTCAACATTAAGGACAATTCAGAATTTTTAGACTGGTGATAGTTTACGTATTAATGAGAAAAAGGTATAAGTGGGAAACGTATAAAATGGGTTCTACTGTGTGTGTGTGTGTACCATCAGTAGGATGAAATACCTATAGTGCGGTACCAGAGGTTTTATGGGAACTAAAACTCATTTTCATTCGGTTTAGTGGTCCGATGCCAATATCTCAGGGAGCCGCATTTGTACCTCCACTCCAAAATATTAACCATACATTTTGTAGAGTGAACCTAATATTTGCTAAATGTTTCTAAAACATTTATGTATGTGTAAAGAAATGCTCATAAATTTGGTTTGTTAAAGAAGCTGTTAGATGGGAAGTTCTAAATAAGTAAATCCTTCCTATGTCAATAAGTCCCGACCTCCCTTTTTAGCACGTCTTTTGTAAAAAAAATTGTGCTTATGTTACTGGTTTGTCCGTCCGTCGGTCCATCTGTACCCACGATATCTGTGCAACTATTAGTCCGATTTGAAAAAATTCTTTTTGCATTGGGAAGCTTGAAATATGCGAACGATTATCCTTCATTCCGTTTTTTTTTACGATGTACAATTTCACCGCTAGAGAGCGTAAATGCAGATGTCGAATTCAGAAATACGTTTTATTTCACATATTTGCTTCTAAACATCCGATTGAAAAAATTATTTTATCTTTCGATTCCATTTATGTCGAAGAGTATTTTAGATATAGTGACTTTTTCAAATTACGCATAGATTTTCCGCTAGGGGGCGTAAAAATAAATTACATTTTCCCCGAGAACTCTTTTTCTAAATCTCCGATTTGAAATTTTTTTCTTCAGCGGATACACCTCGTGATGAAAATATTTTGCATATAATTTCAAATTTTTGGTAAAGAATACTTTGGCCACCAGGGAGCGTAAATGTTAATTTTTGCTTCTGATGTATTTGCCATAAAATCTGAGCTTCTAAAATATCGATTGAAAAAATTATTTCGTGCACTGATGCCACTCACATCGATAAACTTTTTCGGAATATTTTCTTCTTAAAAGATTCCACAGTTTCTCTGCCAGGGGGCGTAGATGTATATCTTATTTTTGTCAATATCTCTACTTCAAGGAGTCCGATTTGAAAAATTCCTTCATTGTTGGATAGTGTTTTCAGTGTGACATGTTTTTCATGTAATTTCAAAATTTTTAAGTAATTCATAGACATTCCGCTAGATGGCGTAGAGGTAAATTGCGTTTCCCCCTATGTCCCTGCTTCTAAATCTCTGATTTCAAAAATTCTTTCTGCACCGCATACAGCTCCTGATAGGAAATCATTTGCACATAATTTCTAATTTTTGTAAAAAAAATGGTTTAGCCGATAGTGTTTTCAGTGTGACATGTTTTTCATGTAATTTCAAAATTTTTAAGTAATTCATAGACTTTCCGCTAGGGGGCGTACAGGTAAATTGCGTTTCCCCCTATATCTCTGCTTCTAAATCTCTGATTTGAAAAATTATTTCTGCACCGGATACAGCTCCTGATAGGAAATCGTTTGCACATAATTTCTAATTTTTGTAAAAAATGGTTTAGCCACCAGGGAGCGTAAATCTTAATTTCCGCTTCTGATGTATTTGCAGCAAAATATGAGCTTCTAAATTCTCGCCTGAAAAAAACGTCGTTTGTAGATTGATAGTACTCATGTCGACAAACCTTTTATAAACATTTTCTTCTTGAAATAATGCATGGTTTCTCCGCCAGGGGGCGTAGATGTATATCATAGTTTTGTCAATATCTCTACTTCTAGGAGTCCGATTTGAAAAATTCCTTCTTTGTTGAATAGTGTTTCGATGTGAAATGTTTTTCTTATAAATTCAAAATTTTCAAGTAAATCATAGACTTTCCCCTAGAGGGCACAAAGGTAAATGGCGTTTTCTGCGTTATTTCTCCTTCTAAAACTCCGATTTGAAAAATTCTTCCTGTATCGCATACAAGACCTGATGAAAAATATTATCCCCATAATTTCTAATGTTTGGTAAAGAATGGGTTGGCCATCAGGGCACATAAGTGTTAATTTCTGCTTCTGATGCATTTGTAGCAAAATCTGGGCTCCTGAAAACTCTACTAATTTTTTTTTCTTGGACGGATACCACTCATATGGAAAAGCCTTTTGAGAATACTTTCTTCCTAAAATAATTCATGGTTTTCCCACCAGGGGACGTAAAGTGACATCTTATTTTTGTCGACATCTCTGTTTCTAAGAGTCCTATTTCAAAAATTATTTCTGTGTTGGAGAGCGTTTCCGCTGCAAAATGTTTCTTATATAAATTCATGTTTTTCTTAACGCACAAAGTCTACAACCAGAGGGCGTAAGCTCACGATTCCGTTTACAGCAATATCTGAGGGATTAAAAACCCGATTGAAAAACTTCTCTCTTCCGTCAGATACTATTGTTTTCCATACTGGTTCCATTGACTTTGAATAGCTTTGATAAATTTAATTTGAGTCAGAACGGATTCAAAAGACGTGCTTAATACACCCGAAAATTCGGTATCATCTTTCTTGTTTATTCTTATAGCGAATTCTTTGCATGGCTACTCTAGAAAAGTACATGCTCATACTTAGAAAACTCATTTTCAATATTTGTTTTAGAGAGGGAATGAATGAAAACAAGATTTTTTTCTAGCCTATCTTGAGTACTGAAATATTATATAACTTTTTTTTTCATAGATAATGCCGCTTAGAGTTTTGATACTAATTCCTGCAGGATAAGAACTTTTCTCTAGATTTCGAACAAAGCTTTAATAAATTGTTTTCCTTTAGCTGTCTTTCTACGCATTTTGAAGAAATTTAAGAACAGAATTTTATGAGATCGGAACTGATTTAGTGTATTTATGTTGCCCTGTGTCTTGAGAAACACCTACCCTGACGATAACTTTTTATTTTTTTATTGGAAACGTTAGAGGGGCAGGGGCCCCAGTGGGTGACGAGTTTCCGAATTCGTGGTTTCAGCATCCAACCGACCATGTGGTCAAGTGGTCAGAACTCAGAAGCGTAAATTTCTGACCAGTCATCAGACCTGAGCCCGGGTTGGAGTCCGGAATGAGGTATGGGTGGTTCTTTTGTCTCAAGACGCTGGCTCTCTGCTTTCCCCGGAACCAGAGGCCCCAAGTTAGAGAAGGGTTACTACTCATATAGTCCTTGCTCATGGTGGTCGTTAAACTATAAAAGCCGCCCCGGTGGCTCAGTGCTCTAAGCGATGGCCTCTGATCATTCGTCCGAAAGAGCTCCTGGTTTGAATCCCGGTGAGGCATGGATGTTGTGTTTGCCTTACGGCACTGGCTCTCTCCCTTCCCTGAAACCAGTGACCCTAAATTAGGGACGGGCGACTGCTTATAGCCTACTGAGTTGCTCACGGTGGCCGTTAAACCTCCAACCAAGAAACAAAAAATGAAACTATGAAACAAAAACACAAAAACGTGTCCACACCAATGCATCTGTCGTGCGTGATAAATGATGTGACAAGCCTAATTTGAATGCAGATACCTTTTGTAAGCTGCTGGCCGTTAATGCCAGTCTGAATTCACACGTACTTTCGATTCGTCGTCTTAACAATCGCCGCACTATGTTATGACAAACAATTTATGAGTAGGATGTGGAAAACAATTTTTCCTTCCTTCGTCTGTTGTTGGTCTTGTCGTTTCCTTACGTCATCAGGTACCGGTTTTAAGGTTTAAATGCTTCGTCGCCACACACACACACACACACATCCGTGTTCAGCCCGGTCACAAGTTCTACCCCCACCCACTTAAGATATCGTTACGCCACTGATGCTGGTTTACCTACGATTCACTTGCAAATCAGGTGGGTGCACGGTTCGCTGTAATACGCCCTAGACGATTCAGGTGGGTCGAGGGACCGGAAAGAGCAACGGCAGCTCACACAAACCGAAGTACTTCGAATCGAATAGTTGGGAAATATCGATAGAACGTCCGTGGTGACTGCGTATGTTCCAGAATGTGATTTTTTTAAGAATTCCCTTTAAAATTGTAGTATCAGCCTTATATTTACGATGATGCTAAACAGTTCTAGCTAGCAGTCAGCGCCTCCCTTCTATTTCCGACTGTAATAATAATAATTTTTTTTTTTTTTTTTGAAGTTTTAAGGACCCCCGTGAGCAACTCTATGGGCTATAATAGCAGTCGCCCGTCCTTAATTTAGGGCCACTGGTTCCAGGAAAGGGAGAGAGATAGTGCCGGAAAATAAACTAACCATCCATACCTTACCGGGATTCGAACCATGAATGGTCATAAGCCAGCGCTTAGAACACTGCATCACCGGGGCGGCCAACAGTGTGTGATGCAGATCTTATAGAATATATCGCGCCGCCCCATTGGCGCACTGGTCTAAGCGATGGCCTCTGATCATTCGTCCGAAAGAGGTCCGGGCTCGAATCCCGGTGAGGTATGAATGTTGTGTTTGTCTTACGGCACTGGATCTCTCCCTTCCCTGGAGCCAGTGACCCTAAATTAGGGACGAGCGACTGCTTATCGCCCATTGAGTTGCTCACGGTGGTCGTTAAATCTCCAATAAAAAATATATACACTGAGTGGCCACTTTATTATGACCACCCCCTCAGTACTTCGTTGGGCCACCTTTTGCCTTTAATACTGCGTCGATTCTTCGTGGCATGGACTCCACGAGATGTTGATAGGTGGTTTGTGGAATCTGAGACCATGCTTGATGAATAGCACTTTCCAGGAGTGTGAGATTGCGGGGTTGTGGATCCAGCTGTCTGATGGCTCGTTCAACTTCATTCCACAAATTCTCAATGGGGTTGAGATCTGGAGATTGTGGGGGCCACCTAAGCAAAGTAAACTCACCGGCATGTTCCTGAAACTAATCCTGTACAATACGAGCACTATGGCAGGACGCATTATCTTGTTGAAAGTAGCCATCGCCATTGGGATAAACCATCCACATGACAGGATCCACTTGGTCCGGAACGATGTTTAGATATGATGTGCCAGTCAGAC
Organism: Macrothele yani; assembly: GCA_039090855.1. Classification (NCBI taxonomy): domain Eukaryota; kingdom Metazoa; phylum Arthropoda; class Arachnida; order Araneae; family Macrothelidae; genus Macrothele; species Macrothele yani. The sequence goes on from CM076990.1 coordinate 50,184,342, forward strand.
GTTGATCAACACGAATTAGAGGGCCCAAAGCATGCCAGGAAAACATTCCCCAAACCATAACGTTGTCTCCACCAGCTTGAAGGGTTGTAGCAATGCGTTTGGGGTCCATGCTTTCGTGCTGTTTCCGCCAAATTTTCACTCGGCCATCGGCATGGTGCAACTGAAAACATGATTCATCAGACCACATAATTTGTTTCCAATTATCGACTGTCCAATCCTTGTGCTCCTGTGCGAACTGGAGACGTTTTCTCTTGTTAACTGCAGGCAGCAAAGGTGTTCGAACAGGCCTTTGGCTCCCATATCCCATCCGATGCAGTGTACGGCGAACAGTGCGTGCAGAGATCATTTGAGGGGATCCTTGATTAAGATGGTCTGTAATTTGCTGCACTGTTGCCCTTCTGTTATCTGGTACCAGTCTGGACACTCCCCGTTCCGCCCGAGCAGTCACTAGTGACGACGACCACACGTTGCACGTAGAGACCCATGCAGTTTTTTGGCTGACAGTCCAGTCTTTAAACACTTTAACAACAGCTGCTCTGGAACATTTCACGAATGCGGCGGTTTCGGTGATACTCGCTCTATGGCTCCGAGATCCTACAATCATCCCACGTTGAAAGTCCGTCAAATCGCATTTTTTACCCATCTCGTCACCCAAAAATCACTCTACTACTGTCGCAAGCACTAAGCTTTCCCTTTTCCCTTTTTATACTAGCCTCGCCCTCTGGCGGCAACAGCGTGCACCCATAGCTCATTTGCTTAAAACTGTCAGGTGGTCATAATAAAGTGGCCACTCAGTGTATATATATATAGGCAAATTATTATTATTTGCGTATATAGCCTTTCCGCCCAGATTGCTGCTTTGCGCGTCAGGGGGTTTGGAGCCATTTTTGTGTTTAAGTGCTTTAGCTTTCTTATTAGTGTTCTTATATTATATATATATATATATATATATATTGCGCCACCGGGGCGGCGAAAAGAAATTAAATTTAGCTTCCCAAAGATACTTTTCGATGGTGCTCCTAGAAATAAAAGATCCGGCTTCTGATTTTTCATTTTGGACCCAAATCCCAGAGCAATACGTGGATGCTGTGGTTACCATTCCGGTTCTGGTTCGCTCCTTTCCTTGGAAGCAGTGGCTCTATGGTGTAGCCGCATCCTTATACCCAGGGTTGATATTCAGTCGGCACGAATTGGTACTGCATTACCGGTTGTTAAAATGTTTCAATACCACCGTACCCGGTCATAATAATAAGTATGACAAGCGTTAAAATTAATTAATGGTATAAATTCTAATATAAACTAATTGCGTTCGCAACTAAAATGGAGTGCCACTATTTATGTATTGGCGGTTCAAACTATGAAAGAGAAGCGGAAGACGTTTATTTTTTAATTTTTTTTAGGGTATGTAAAAGTGCGTTTGTTGTTTGATAACAAAATTATAAGAAAAAATAATTTTTTAAGTTTCTTCAATCTATTGAATCTTGAAACTTGGAAAAATAATGTTTGCTGTGCTCCGTGGATTGAAAGTGAAAAACCAATCTACAAAAGTAAGTCATTCCTTAAAAATGACACAACAAACGCCTTTCGTTGCACAGTCGATAACAGAAACCAAAGGCCCCGACTTTGAGGACTTTTCGAAGCTCCAGTATTTCGATCATTTTTTTAATACATGTATCATACTTGCGGATGTGCATATATTTTGCTAGTCCGCGCCTGCCTGTGACATGAACGCCGACTACGGGCATGCTCGGTTGCTTAAGCATGCTCCCGTAGAAATCAGGGTGTGCTCAGCATGCCCTGATTTCAGCAGGGGCAACCAAGATTATCTTTTGGTAACAATTTGTGTATTATAATTAAAACTTATGGAGTAAGATGTTTCTATCAATTAACATCAGCCACAGATTACCAAAAATTGGAATTGATATATTCAAGACACATTTTTGAAATAGTGAATGTTGAATATATTATTTTAGTGCAGTAGATAAAGAAATTCTATGATATATCAGTTAGGATTTTATGTTGAATTCAATACAAGAATTCTTCAGATCTATTGAGAAATGAAACAATTATTAAGAAAAATATGAAGGGGAGCAAGAAGTTGTCTTGTGGTCGAGTAGTACGAGGCGCTGGCTACCAATCGTTCGCACGAGAAGGGTCCGGGCCTCCTTTCCCAGTTCACTCCTTTCCCGAACCACCTTCTGCGAAGGCCCCACCATGATATGGAGTAGATTTTCGTATATGTGACTCGGCGCGTTGGTTATTATACCACAAACCATGAACTCTGAAATGCACCTCGAAGTCCTGGATAATTCTGCCCTGCAAACAGCTGACCGTTGTCTCTTCCAAACAGGGTTGGCAAGTTTTTGCCAAAGCTGAAAAAACCGGAAAAAAACGTCCCGGCAAAAATAGGGATTTACTATGTTTATTTGCGGGACATATAATCAAGTTATTTTTGGCATCTACAAATGGTTTTAAAGGGAAAAAGAAATAATTTTGAATATTTAAAGCTTGATTTAAAGGTTAAGTATTATTTTTTAACATAAAATACATTCTTTGAATAAAGCTCATGTTGAGAATTGGCTTCCTAGTTTCTCAATTCAACTACTAATCTAAAACAACTATTATGGGAATTTTACTAGGAAAAATTTCCTAGTAAAATTCCCATAATAGTTATTTTACATTAGTAATAATAAAATACATTTTTATCACTGTGAAACTGATTTAAGGAAATAAGAGTACAAAATACAAATTATGTGTTTATAAAGGTATAGTTTTGTTTAACCAATTCATGGGGATGAAAATCATTTCCTTATTCAAAACAATAATCAAAGTCAAAAGCTATTAACAAACTGCTCATGTTTATATTGAGAAATTAATTATTAACAATATTTCAAACATATCCTCCATACTTGAAATTCCCCTCTGTGAATTTTAAGTCCTGCTGACTATGTTACTTAAGCTAAAATCTTTCTTTCTGAAAAAAAAAAAAATAGTGAAAAGGCATATCAAAACTCAAGTCTACTAAACTAAGATTTCAAAAAACTTATGACATTAAATTAATCAATGTAGAAGTCAGTTCATAATTCGTATCATCATCATCATCATTGTCAACCATTATCAATCCACTGCTGGACGAAGGTCTCCCCAAGTTTTCTCCACAACGGTCTGTCTTGTGCCAGTCTCCTCCATGTCACTCCCGCATATTTACGAATTTCATCCACCCATCTCCCATGTGGTCTTTTTCTGGGTCTTTTCCTGTCCCTTGGAATCCAATCTAAAATTTCGGCTGTCCATCTATGGTCTGTCCTTCTGGCAGTATGTCCAGCCCATTGCCATTTCAGGGATTTAACTCTGATCATGATGTCTTCCACTCTTGTCATTTTTCGGATCCACGAGTTCCTCTTCTTATCTCTCCTGGTTATACCAAGCATGCACCTCTCCATGCTGCTTTGAGTTGTCTGCAGCCTTTGTATGTCTCTTTTAGTTAAGGTCCACGTCTCTGCACCATACGTAAGCACTGGAAGGATGCATTGATCAAACACTTTTCTTTTAAGACATAATGGCATATTGCTCTTGAAAATTATGCTGTTTCTTCCAAAAGCTCTCCAGGCAAGTTTTGTACGCCGATTAATTTCTTCATCAATGTGACCCTCACTTGATATCTGCTGTCCAAGATAAACAAACGTATCTGTTATCTCCAGTTTTTCTCCATCAATCGATAAATCTTCATTTCTTGTAAAAGCATTGAACATCACTTTTGTCTTCTGAAAGTTCATTTTTAATCCCACTTCTTTACTCTTCTCAGCAAGTTCCTGGATCATACTCTGCAGCTCTGATGGGGTAGTTGCAAAAATGACTACGTCATCAGCAAAACGAAGGTGGGTTAGATAATCTCCATTAATCTTTATCCCTTTGTTTTCCCAGTTCAGTGATTGAAAGACATTTTCCAATGTGGCATTAAAGAGCTTCGGAGATATGGTGTCACCTTGTCTCACTCCCTTTCCAATTTTTATGTGTGTTGTATTTTCAAACAGCCGAATCTTTGCACTTGCATTTTCATAGATGTTATTAATAATATTAATGTATGCATCTTCAATACCGCAGGATTTCAGAGCCGTGGTAACTGCTGATGGTTTCACCGAATCAAAGGCTTTTTCATAATCGATAAAAGCCATGCACAATGGAAGTTCATATTCCCTCGCTCTTTCAATTAGTTCTCTCAGTACGTGGATATGATCTATTGTGCTGTAGCCACTCCTGAATCCAGCTTGTTCTCTCGGTTGAGCCATGTCCAGTGTTACCTTCAAGCGGTGTGAAAGAACTTTAGTGAAGATTTTATAAACCACTGATAGGAGGCTGATAGGTCTGTAGTTCCTGAGATCCTCAATGTCACCTTTTTATGTAGCAGGATCATTGTAGCATTGTTCCAATCCTCAGGAATCTTCCCTTCATTAAGGCATCGAGTGAAAATTTGGGCGAGTACTGTTTCAATTTCTCCACTTGCTTCTTGTATGATGTCTATAGTAATTCCATCTTCTCCTGGAGCTTTCCCCCGCTTCATGTTCTTGATTGCATGTGCAACTTCTGCTGGGAGGACTGGAAGAACTCTGGTACCTTTCATGATGTCTGGAGTACATGTATCATCCCTTTCATATAATTTGGAGTAGAAATCTTTCACTCTTGTCAAAATTTCACCTCTATTTCTTGTTATAGAACCATCTTCTTTTCTCAGAGCCATAATCTGTTTTCTTCCCTTACTGAGATGTCCCTTTGCTATCTTTAGGCTTTGGTTGTTTTCAATTGCTTTCCTCACTAGCTCACAGTTGAATTTCCTTACGTCTTCAGTGATACTTTTTCTTACTGTCTTGCATAGCTCTATATATTCCACTTTGGAAGTCACATCTTCTTTAGTTGTCCTCATCTCTCTTCTTTTTTGCATCAACATTTTGGTTTTTCCTGATAATTTGTTTACATGCAACTTGTTCTTAGACCCAGCTAATTTTGTTGCTGTTTCCATAAGAGCTTTGGTTACTTTTCTGTTAACTTCCGAAATATCCACTTTTTCCGATGTTAGGCCTTCTAAAGCAGAGAATCTGTTCTTCAGTTCCAATTTGAAGGTATTATGGTGTTTTTTAAGGTTGGTTATGTCAATACATTTTGTTTGTCTTATGAGCTTGCCACGTTCCAGTTTAGTGTTGAGGTGCATCTTACATCTCACCAATCTATGGTCACTACCTGTGTTGAACTTGTTTAGCACACTGCAGTCTTCGATGACGAATTTTTTGTTACACATAATAAAATCAATTTCACTTGTCGTCCCAATTGGATGTCTCCATGTCCATTTCCTGTGTGGCTTTTTCTTGAAAAAGGAATTCAAGATGAAAAATCCTTCTGCCTCTGCAAACTCAACGAGAGTATTTCCACGCTGGTTTCTGTTGCCGTGACCGAATTTACTTACTGAAGTTTCATTCTGTTGCCGGTGCCCTATTTTTGCATTGAAATCTCCCATAATTATCTTCAAGTGCTGCTTACCTTTATTATTTAGATGACGAATTTCCTCATAAAATTCTTCAATTTCTTCTTCAGGATGACTTGTGGTGGGTGCATAAGTTTGAATAATCTGAGCCTGGTATCTTTTCGAGAGTTGGATAACAAGTCGTGCAGCTCTGTCCGAGGAACTTTCAACTTCTACCACTTTATCCTTCAGTTTCTTGTTTATTATAAATCCAACACCACTAGTTCTGCCAGTATCTGACCCACGATAATAGAAGAGATGTCCACTTTTCAGTTCAATGAGATCTTCTCCTTTTCTCCTTACCTCACTTAGCCCGACGATGTCCCACTTGATCCTTTGTAGTTCCTCTTCCAATTCAAGAAGCCTTGAATCAGAAGATAGGGAGCGTGCGTTGTAGGTAGCCAAGGTCAGCATCAAATGGCAGCCTAGTCCGGTCCTCCGGGGATTCTTAGCACCCTCTGCCTTCATGTCGCACTGGCCGCTGCCTTGGCCAGGTACATTCCAGCTGCCGGAGACTGAGGGCCAAGATTTAAGTTGTAGAGTCATTTTGGAGGTGTTTGGCCATAACTCACCACGCTGGCCAAGCGGGTTGGTGAGTGTGGGATAGCATTTCCTCTGATCCCGATGGTATAGTTATACCGCTATTTGCGGTCGTCAGAGCCCCTTTAGTGGGAACAGGATGCACCACGAGAAGGCGGGGTTGACATTTGTCAAGGAGAGGCTGTGATGTTACGCATCACCTGACCTTACATCCCCATAATTCGTATAAACCTTTGTATCTCTTTAAAAATTGATCACTGACAAAATATTGCATTTAAAATTTTTTTTAATGAAATAGAAACCACAGCAGAAATTATAATTAAATTCCCAGAATAATTTATTTTAATCGGCTATTTATGTTTTTTTTTATTAATTTCTAAGTAATTTTCATTTCTTTCATACACTGATGAAAGATTCTTGGAACACTAAGTTTTTTTCACTATTGAAATTGTTTTACATTGTGTTTTAAATTATGTTTTTAATTAACAAAATTAATAAATGATACTGATAATTAATAAATAAGAAAATATTTTACTGTTGATGCAACTATAAATCATTGCTATGTAAAGTGAATTATTGTGTTTAGTCTAACGTACGTATTTTTCATTTTTGCCTGGTTTTTACCAGTTTTTTTTTTTTGCCACTGTCCCGGCGGAAATACCTTTTTGCCGGCAAAATGACCAACGCTGCTTCCAACACGATCGAGCTTCCTGTCACAGTGCATGGCGTGTGCGGGACTGGTTTCTTGAAAATGAGGTGGAATTGTTGAACTGACCTGCGCAGTAACCTGAGCTTAATCCCATAGAACACCTCTGGGATGAACTGGAAAGACAGATACTAAATCGACCACAACGACCGTCTTCGCTCTCCACCCTGGCAGCAGATTTGCAGGATGTATGGCGAGCCATTCCTGCCCAGACATACCGGAAATTGGTTGATAGTATGCCTTAACGTATTGCAGCTGTCACGCAAGCAAAAGGTGGACCGACTAACTATGAATTGCGATAATAACGCCATTAGTCCCAAAACATTGTGGTGTCCGAATACTTTTGATAATACAGTGTATATTCAGATTTACTCACAAATCTGAATATACGGAGTTAGAATTCGTTTAATTTTATTTGCTGAATCGTTATCCAGTAATAAACTATCGAACATTCATGAAGTAGTGCACGTTTTTCATTCAAGCATGAGGATTGAATGAAAAACGTGCACTACTTCATGAATGTTCGATAGTTTATTACTGGATAACGATTAGTGATAACGTATTTTTATTTATTCTCTTATTTATTTATTTTAAATAAAATTAGTGCACAAACGCCATTTTTTTCTTCTGTGATTTTCGTGAAATGTAAAAAACTTTACGCCTCTAACCTGTCACATTGCTTTTTCGAAAGCGATTTTATTATGTATTTATGTTGTCCGCGAAAAGAACTTTATATCCGAGTGACTGACATAGATGGAAGTTGAAAAGAGAAGGAAGGGGGAGGGGTAGAAGTCCTTGTGCGTTCTTGAGGTCTTCAGCTCCAACGAGTGAGTCAGTAGTGCATTACAGATATCTCTATGGGCCCTAATTTAGGAAGCTCTGCCGTTTCCGATTTGCCTAGCTTGAGCACGCCCAGTGCTTTCAGTAATTGTGAAAACAAGTTTGTCCGCGACGGGCATCGAATCTGTGTCTCCTCACTCCGGAGTAAGTCTCTCTCTTAACTGCGCGGACCGAATGTCTAGCTGCAGATTTGTCGTCTCGACACATGTTTTCAGCTCTGTAGTACGTCACATAATGAATGCGTTTCTTTCCTCTGGTACTTCCATCACTTCCGTTTCCTTTGGTGGCCTTCATTATCCATATAGTTCTTTTAAGAACGATTAAAGCCAACATAAAAAAAAAAAAATCATTTGAATGTTTCATAGTTTGGTTGTCTAAATGGATGTGTAGAGAGCTGTATGAATGTTGATGATTGGGAACGTAGGGACTACAAGACAATTATTGCATTTTTATCAAAAAATCTAAATGAAATGTCCCGTAACGTATTTCGAAGCAATCAACTTTAGAGTGAAAATTAAATTTTAATTTTTTATTTTACGGAGTTAGAATTCGTTTAATTTTATTTGCTGATTTGAATCAGTAGTATGGGAGGTAATGTAAGCTTATTATACAACTGATTATTCCACAATTAAGTCACCACTTTTTTTTTTTTAATTCAGAACCAAAACTAAGCCCGTCGGGCTGGAATGGAAGATAAAAAAAAATCAGAGTTTGGTCCTGATTTTTACTTTTAACTTAAAAAGACCCGGTCTGTCTGTGGCACTGTCCATAGACAGACCGGGTGGGGCTCGGACTTTTCCGGCCTGGTCAGGCCCGTACAGATCTCTAGGGTATAGTTGTGCAAGCATCGTGAAGTGCCCACGAGATAAAACAGCATGCAAATGCTTTCGAGGATAATAATAATTAAAAGATTTCAGACTACTGTGTGCAATTCAATTTCCATTTTACTTGTTCAAGATGTTTGGGAACTGAAAAGCAGGGAATTCCCCCGCCTACAAAGCAGCATTTTAGTGTTGATGACTCCTTTCAATAGTCAAGAAAAAGGGGCTGCGCTATAACATAGCATATCTTCGACACAAAGCCATTCAGATATTTTTTTTTTTTATATATTGGGTGTACAAATAAGTTTACATCGTTTGCGAATAGATGGCGTAACTAGCACAGATTTCATGTAATTGCGAAGGACAACACGTGTATAAGAAAGTCCTTGCAACAAGCTTTGATAGCCGCCCCGGTGGCGCAGTGGTCTAAGCTATGGCCTCTGATCATTCGTCCGAAGGGGTCCGGGTTCGAATCCCGGTGAGGCATGGACGTTGTGTTTGTCTTTCGGCTCTGTCCCTTCCCTGGAACCAGTGACCCTAAATTAGGGACGGGCGACTGCTTATAGCCCATTGAGTTGCTCACGGTGGTCGTTAAACCTCCAATAAAAAAAGCTTTGATAATTAGTGGAGGACAGTTCGTTGCAGTGTGAACATCATTGTTTGTCAGTGCATTGAAAATGTCGAATGTCGTGCCAAAAAAAAAAAAAAAAAAAACCAGCATATACGGGAAGTTGTGCTGCATTACTTCTTTTTAAAGAAAACCGCTGCCGAAATTTACCGTTTGCTTGTGGAAGCTTATGGTGAACATGCTGTAGCTGAAAGCACGTGTAGGCAGAAGTTCCGACAGTTCAAAGGGAACGATTTCGACGTGAAAGACAAAGAATGTGAAGGTACACCAAAAAATTTTGAAGATGCAACTTTGGAAGCATTACTGGAAGAAGATCTGTGCCGAACAGAATTGCTGAACGTTGTCAACAACAACTAATCAATTTGAGCCGTGCATTGAGAGCGGAACGTCCGGAATATGCGGAAAGACATGACATGGTTGTTCTCCAGCATGACAACGCCAGACCTCATATCGCGATACGGGTCAAGGAAACTATAGAAGCCCTTGGCTGGGATGTGTTACCCCACCCGCCATATTCACCAGACATCGCACCGTCAGATTACCATTTGTTTAGATCCCTGCAGAGCGCCCTTTCTGGAGAGCGGTTCCGTTCTTATGAGGAGATCCAAAATTGGCTCGATAACTGGATTGCTTCCAAACAACCGGACTTCTATCGCGGAATGCACTTATTGCCTGAAAAGTGGGAAAAGGTTGTATGTTGCGAAGGTAAATATTTTGAATAAAATAATCGTTATCTGTCTATAACAAACTATTACCTTTTTCGACCGAAAAACGACGTGAACTTATTTGTACACCCAATATATTTGGCTTTTACAAATGTTGAAATTTACAATTCACTGTCAAAAATACACTGTACATGTCAGCTTATTAAAGTTCACTCAGATGATGAAAAGCAACAAAAGAAAAAGCAACTCTACCAAAGGGTTTTACTGGTAAATTATTGAACTGTGCACTTAGGATATAGTAAGCACGATAGCTTTGGTTTTCATAAAATGTGAATCTATGTGCTATATGCTGTAAGGGAATTTCCTTTCTGCGGTGAGGGCGAAAATTCTCTAATGTTTTGGGACTTTCTATCTTGAATCACACACATATGGCCATTCCGAAATCCTCTCTTTCAAATTTAAAGTGACTCATTGAACCAAGTGCGGACTGGGCCGCCGGGATACCGGGAAAATTCCCGATGGGCCGCCATATTCTGGGCTAACTCAAGAGTAAAAAGTAAATATATACTTGTACTTCAGTATTTTTGTAGAAGGAAAACAAATTATGATAAAACAGCAACGTTTGTTTACCACTTTTACGGCTTCAGTGAAAAAAATAAAAAATAAATACATAGTACAAATATTCTGTTGATCTAAAAACGTTTAGATACACCCCCTTCCCCTTTCTCGACTTTCAAATTTAAGCTCTGTCCCTTTTACCTCAACCCGCTTTTGCCAGTTGCAGTTAAATAATCAATACAATATAATGAAATCTGCTGTGAATAGTCTGGAACAGAAACTCGAAATTTTGTACCCAAATGCATTGAGGTTTACCTACGATAGCATATTTTTGGATTGCTGCTTTTTTATACGTACAGGTTTTATTATTATTATTTTGAACGTGACTTGCATCTGATTTATTATGTTTGGGCCTATTCTAGAACTGCAGTTCTAGAAAGTCTGTTTCAGCTACAGCAAAGAAAGATACTTTTTCTATTTGGAAGTAACTAAATAAAAATTAATTTTCGTATGTTTTAATTTCTCTCACTTTATAAATTTGCACTTATATTCTTGAATTTCTGGACATTTTCAATTTTTTCAAGATACTTTTTTGTAATTATCTTGTTAATGACAGGTAAGTCTTGAAAAAGAAATTAATTTTTAGCACGTTTGAATTTTCGTTCTCTCTAAAAGCAAAGAATCATTACAAATTCTGAATTCAGCTATGGTAATAAAATTCATAAGAATGTAATAAAATCTTCGACATACTCTCTCAGATCACGTAATATTATTGCTTCTCCACAGCGCAGGTAACATTGTTCTGACATTAAAATTTACTAGGGATCTGCGATCCAGGAAAATGGGTAACATATTAATTGTTGCCTCAATACGAAAAACTGTAATGATTCGTAGATTTATGTTGAAAAGATCATAGTTTCTTTTTTTTTTTTTTTTCGTCTTTTTAGGGATGGGGTATCTAAAAAAAAAACAGGAAAAAAATTACTAAGTATCTGCAATCCAACAAAATTGGTAAAATGTTAATTGTTACCGCAATACGAAAAACGGCAATAATTCGTAGTTTTATGTTGAAAATATCATAGGGTTTTTTGTCTGTTTTTTTAGGGATGGGTTACCTTTATTTTATGTTTTTTTTTTCTTTTTTTTTTTTTTTCGAAAAGTGAACCGCCCAAAATCAGCTTTAAGGGCCGTTTATGGATCGCCAGTCCGCCACTGCTGGACTGGATATTTCTTGAACAGAAAGTAGTTAATAGCTGTTAAATTGAGGTCAGGACAATTCTTTACAAAATAATTCTAAGTTTTGACATTAATGTTTGCTAGATTTCCATCTCTTTTTGTTTTTCATATCAGCATAGACAAATAGCCTGTCTTGCTTAATTTCTCCTGCATGCGCCCTGGAAATATGGAGTGTAAGAAAAGCGCTTAAAATTACCGTGAGTATTCAAGAAGAGATAAGTGCATTGGAATTACATGACTGTTTGATTTTCATATAATGATCGGCAGTGTCATTGTTTAGTCTTTCGGTAGCTGTATTAATGTTTTTTTGTTACCCGTTTGACCTCGAAACACGAGATGCCTTTGTTTATTCGTGTGCTGCCATCTGGTAGCAAGATGAGTCAACCGTGGTTTATTTATTCGATTTCGATACTGGAAAGAGACACGTGACGTTTCGGTATGCTGCACGATCCGTTGCGTTGGCGATGTACCTGCGTTGCTGCGGAAAGAAATGTGGGTTGAGGTGGATTAAATCTGACCTGAAGAATTATAATATGAATTTTCCAAATTTGGGGAACATTAGCATGCGATTTCTCGCTGTCTGTAATCGCCAATGCAAAAGACACTGTTCGTGATGTACCATGTGAATGACATGTCTCATATCGCTCTACGTATGTGTGCCTGGACTTTGCCTATCCAAGAAAAACTATGGGATTTCTTACTACAGTAGATATCATGATGGATAAAATTGAATATTTGAGATATAGAGCTACTTTAGCCTACTGCGTGTTATATTTGGTTTTCAATTTTGTAAGTTACGTGTTATGATTTTTAAAATTTATTGTTTTTGTGTAAGTGTGAGTAGGCACATTTATCTGATCATTTATTCGATCATACTATTTACATAAAAAATGGAATACAATAATTTTATTTTCCTTGATCGCCTGGGAGTGTGTGAGTGGGAGCATGTGGTGTCCATAAATGCTACTGCTTCATTACTATTGGCCTTAGACGTTATTTGTTTAATTTTTTGTGTTTTAATGATCGGATTCGGAGCGACTACCACTGTAATTTAAAGCTGTGGGGAGAAAGCGATGTAGCAAAGATAAACAGGGTAGGTATGACAAGAAGCAATGCATCTTCCACCCACCATAATCATCTTCAGCAGGCCTGGCTTTAATACTAGGCTAAAACTGATTTCGCATGCCCAAATATTACCTTGCCTGAGAAACGTTTATGCTTCTTAATCGATAGAACATATTTTTCCAATCATATTTGAGTAACATACATCAAATCTGATTGGGAAAATATGACATACTTGTTTCTAATCGGATTTGAGTAACATATTTTGTCCTTAACGAGAGTAAAATAAAATTAAAAAAAAAGTATGTTATTTAACATGAGAACTTACAGCTTATATAATGATTTGTAATATTTTAAACTCTGAATGGTGCTTATGGTATGCTTATTTGTAAAAATTAAAGTTTAATATTTACAAAATAAAAATTATTGTATATTGCTTCCTCAATAAGATTTACATGAACTTCTGTTCACGTAATTTAAGGTTTAAACCTTTATACGTAAGCACATTTACAGCTGTAGTACGAAATTCAAACGAGAAAAAAATGTCTTTCTTAGTTTTATAATTTACCAAACAAAATTGTTCATATCTGAATTTTAAATTGAATTTTTGTGGAAAATGCTGTAAAGAAAGCTGAAAGGAATTTTAATGTTTAATAAAAAGTAATTTCTCTTGCATTTTTGGAAACAATATGCAAGTACCGGGATAGGTCTGAAGATGAAGCAATATCATTTTCAATTGATCTTAAAGATAGTCTAACTAATCATTCCTGAGTCATTTATTTAAAGAACATTTTGAAATGCTTCTCACTTGATGGCACTTCAATTGGTATCTTTTTAGTGGTTTTATTTATTTATTTGAAAGGTAGTACAAATAAAAAATTGGGTGACAAAACAGCCTTAGTTCCAAGAAATGATGACCTTTGGTAACTGCTTTGTTGGTCTGTGCTAAATAAAGACTGGTCTAATTTGTCAGCCCCTTCCCCTGGCCACCCCAAAAAAAAATAAAAAGTTTGAGCAATTGTTAACAACATAGCACCTGTCTTTAAAATGACATATTGTGCAAAAGAAATGACAAAAGAATATGAACAGACTGAAAAATCCTCACTGTAACGAAAAATTACTTCCTCGGCAGTATGCTGATCTCTGTATAATGTAGTGGCTATGAACTCATTGTGAATAGAAGAATGCGTGCTTTACTTTTGTAAGATGATGCTTCCACTTTCACATTTTAATTTCACTGGCTATTATAGAAGACAGTTATTACCCATAACTGTGCCCATGAGTGCTGAAGAGGAAGAGCTGTTGTCCCCACTGATTGTGCAATGTGACATTTTAATCATTTTGATTAGGTATGTTTTTTACCAGTAGCAGCTTGTGGTAAGCTGAGATGGGGGGACTGCATCTCAATTTTGTAGATATGATATCACTTTGAAAGCTAAGTTACTGAGCCTGTGCTGATGCTGTCTGTTTAATAATAACATATATATGTACTGTACACACACATATATATATTGATCGAAAGTGCTTTTTTGTACAAGAAATGAATATTTATATTTAGCGATTGATAGGGAAAATGTAGAGGTGCCGATACCTAAATTAGGCAACAGATATTAAGTGATGGCCACATTTCTGAAGAAAATAATCGGCCTATAAAACTTGGTCGGATGCGTTATTTCTTAAAAGGAAACTGTTTAATCAGCGCATCCTTCCCGTTCTTACACATGGAGCACAGACATGGACCTCAACTAAAATAGATATACAGACATTGCATGTTTGATATAAATAGGCACTCGTGGATTGAGAAAATGACAAGAGTGGAAGACTAATTATGGTCAGAATTCCTGAAATTGCAATGGGATGGACATATTGCTAGAAGAAAGAGCCACCGATGGAGAGTTGAAATATTAAACTGGATAGCAAGGGAGAAAACAATACCCAGAAGATGACAAGTCAGAGATGGGTGAATGAAATTTGAAAGCATGAAAGAAACTGGCTCAAGGCAGACTGTTGTGGAAGAAGAAACTTGGAGACTCTCATCCAGCAGTGGATTGATAGTGGTTGTAAATGATATGTATATACATATATATATATATAAGTACAAAAAATTTAATGCATGTGGCAGCGGAGACACACTCAAGGTCATGCACGCATTCTCAAGTGTCTCATTGTGACCCCTAGAAATATGACAATAAATATTTTTTCTTCTGATACCACTCCCTTTGGAACTTCGACTTGATACTGGCCACTGCAACTTGGACGGCGATGAAAAACATTTTATGGAATTTTGAAGGGTCTGCCAGAATTTCGCGATGAGTTGTTATTGCGATACTCACACACCGGCATTCTCTTTAATAAACACGAATTGCAAACATATTCAGTCCAGTTTTAAGTTTGAAGCCATGATAAGAATTTAGTGTAGAAAAATTTATTTTCCAAAATTTACCAACTTTGTAAATTTTCTAAACAATGATATCTGATTAAATGTGCTTTTCAAAGTGATTAAGTATAATGCACTACCTCAATTGAAATGTGCAGCTTATTGGGGGGGGGGGATGCAGCAGAAAAATAAAATGTACCCAGTGGAGTGACTTCAATGATGGTGAATAAAAATTTACATGAGTTTAAAAGTGAAAAATTTGCTGTGCTTGATAAGCGAAGAAATCAATTTTGTTCAAATATTTCGCTGCAGAAATTAGTATCTCTCTTTTTTTTTTACAATTTATCCGATACTGAACTCCATTTTTAATCACAATTTGTTCACATGCCCATTTTGACCAGAAGAGAAAATATAAGTAAAACATTTTTGCAAAAATCCCGGCAACTGAGTATTTGTTATTAGCAAACACGAATAATCTCCAGTTCGATGGGAGTAGCATTGTTGTTAGAATTACTACGTTGAATAAAAGCAGGAACAAACCAAAAATTGGAAGAAAACAAAGCAAAACAGGTTGAGTAATACATTCAAGCATACTGTAATTAATACTTTATTTCAACATTCGTTATTATTTTTAACTCATTCCCCTATTTTATTTCTTATTCAGAAGCACAAGAACCGTATTAATCAACAAAACTAACAGGCCCGGCATTGCATTCTCACCCAACGAGAGACTGCATTCGTGAGCAACCCTGCTAGCGAGAGCTGCCATGAATGCAGTCCCCAGGGAAGTTTTATTCAAAGGAAACGAACTGATGTGGGAATAGGCAGAGTTTCCCACATGAGTTGGTTTCAATAGCCACCAGAGCTGCAAGCAGGGCAGCCCACCAACGTTCCTTCCGCTCCCAGTGGTGTTATGGAGGAAAAACTTCCAGTTGAGTTCAGAAAACTTCAGTCGTGGCGTTATACTGGAAAAACTTACAGCGAAGTTCACAAAACTTCTCTCTCTTGGTACGGCATGAAAAAAAAAAAAAATGCTTTGGGTCGGGGGTCTGCAGCCCCATAGCAGGAGCCACCCCTGTTCTTTACTGAATTATATGTTTGATTCAGTAATGAATATTCATAATGAAAAATTTTCCATTGTGATTTTGTTTCTTATGTATGGTAAAAAGTCAAAATTGTAAAATTTTATGTGCATTCATTTTTCTAAGAAGGATTTGGTATGATACTTTTCACTTGTGATGTTTGTTTATTTTCTTCAATCAAACTGTTGGGAGCTAAAAAAGGGCTGTTGCCCAAAGTAAAAAAAAAATATATATTTTTTTTACCACTTACCTTCCTAAAAACCTAAAAAGGTCATTGCTGTGTCTCTGCGTAATGGGGGTCTGCTAATATTTTATGCTATGCTTCCCTAATGGGAAGGGGTTTACAGCTATAGATAAACTGGCAGAAAGTCACAAAACTAAATCATAGCACCCCAAAACAGTATATCACTTGAGCTGAACAGCCCAATCAAATACTTCATAAAAAACATGTAACATAAAATTAATGCAATATAAAAGCATTGAACTTTACTTACCATCTTTTCTTCTGCATAACACTTATTTAGCAAGCAAGTCTTTGATGTTTATGTGGTTACGTTACACCATAAATTCTTCAAAGGAAATACAATATTAAGTATGATTATTCTGCATGGATAAATACTATATTTTTGGCTTTCTCTGTTGTTAAAAAATGTTAAGAATCTTGAGTTATTTCATGTAACCTTTTTTGAGAAATGACAAGTGTGTGTGTGTGCTGAAAAGTTAGTATCTAACTTTAAATAATTAGAAGTGCTAAAGGATGACGTTATTGCTGTATAAATTTTAAATAAACGTTTTTTTTTTTTTTCGTGGGAATATATGATTTTTCATGTACATGTTCAATTTCTGTGTTTCATACCTGAAAGACATTTTTTTATTTATGTGATAAATGGCAGAAATATTAGAAAAGTTATCTAATAGAGCAGAAATATTAGAAGAGTTATCTTATCGTAAATTACTACCCAAATATTTGACAGGTAAGTGAAAAATCAAATATTCTCATGAAAAACCCCATAATTGCATAAAATTTATAATTAAAAGTAATGTTTATGAGTGCACATCACAGAAGGGATGGGGCCAAATGGGTGTGAGGGTGAGCTAGAGCCCACCCATAATTTCTCTTGCCCACCCAGCTGCCCATCCATTTTGAAATGTGCAAGTTTTCATCTTTCTTTTTTTTCTTTTTACTTTAAAATATAATCTGCACTTTGCCAAGGAATAGGGAATCTCGTGCTTTTCGTCGTGTAGTCCTATGTATTTTTACCATAGAAAAAGTGTTGCTTACTTCTCCGTAGAAAGATTATCAAAATAGTATCCGCAGGGCCATGAAATTTCAATTATTCTTCCAAATCATTAGTTTAAGCCTTTTCTTCATGTTAGTATGTCCAGGGGCGAATGAAGAGGGTGGAAAAGACTGCTTTGGAAGAAGTGAGTGCAAGACGAGGCTCGACGGAAGGGAGTTAAAGAGGGAGGAGGTATTCTGTCTGTGTGTCCTTTTTTCCTCCCAACCGTAATCAACGAAAACATTTGCTTTCAGACCCTTCTCCTAGGCATAAAAATTTTCATCGCTTCGATGGTGCAGTTGTCTAAGTTGCTACTGACCACTGGTCCGAAACAGTTCTGAGTTTGTATCATGGTGAGGCATGGATATTGTGTTTGTCTCACGGCATTGGCTCTGTCCCTTCCGTTGAACCGGTGGGGCTAAATTAGGGACAGAAGAGTGCTTATAACCCATCGAGATGCTCATGGTGGTCATGCCCCTCCCCCAAGTGAATTTTTATAAGTGTGTACTGCTGGGCAGTGTGTCATGTACATTATAGAGGTATGTAACTTTTTAGGTTTTACTAATTTTAGAAAAAATGGATGGACTTCGGAACATTAACAAAAAAAATTACCCCAAACTTTGGATTCCTTTTTGTGTATTCCAAAAAAGAGCAAAAACTTCAAGACAGTTAAAATATTAATGAATATGTATCAGCAGAGCCCATTTAAGAGGGGGCTAGGGGGTCTGCAGCCCCGGGCCCCGCATTTTCAAGGTTACCCAGAATTATGCAAGATACTTAAAAAATTGACAGAGTTTTTTTTTTTTTTTTTTTTTTTTTTTTGCAGATAGCACAGCAGAAATATGAGAAACTGTCTTGTGAAGAAATGTTTCTATTGCTTTCCGCTTTTCTTAGGAGGAATTCGCAAAAATATAGTCACCTCCAGTCCATCCTCAAATCTTTCGAAAGCATTCCAAAAGTTTTTTTTGTGCACATCGGTAATTGGAGGAAATTTTCATACATTAATAATTCGTTTGAATCATGATATTTGGATCATATTATTTTGCCCACTGCTTCCATATGACTTCAAAAGCTGAACCCAACCCGGGGAGGGGAGAAGCATTAAAGCAGAACTGAACTGGAATTCATTTTTCAACCATGCATTTTTACATTTTCTTGCTAACACTGAATTTTTATAGTTTCTTGCTAACATTGATTGGTCTATGAATCATGGGATACACACTTCAACATGGCGGGGATATTTTTATGGCTTCCTCATCAAATTTTTGGAATGCTTTCTCCTGGGTATTTTTATTCATCCACCCATCATGAAATCCTAGATGTGCCACTAATACAGGGGCCCCCAAATACTGTCCAGCCCCCTGTCTCCTTAAATATGCTCTGTGTATCGGGGAGGGTGCATGAATTTGCAGCCCGTAGCAAAAGCATTAAAATTTCTCTCTTTCATTATTTCATAAAGAAGTTATTAAACCTGACCCAGCAAAAATATGTTCATTATTGTGCTTTTGAAGTTTTAAGTTGATCTTTGTTCTGCTTATTATTATCTAAGCTTAAATGAAAGCCGAAGCTATTTATGTTTCTTGTATGGTGGATGAAAACTAATTATTTCTGTGATTTTGTATTTCTGGTTTCTTATTTTATTTTTTTGTTTCATTACAGTTGGCTGGAGTTGGTGTCCTTGCAGTGAGTGTGTGGCTGTATCTGGATACAGCCGCATATGTTGTTGGTGATGATAGTGCAAAGTTTTACATCTCAATCTATATACTGATGGGTGTTGGAGGTCTTATGATTCTAGTTGGTTTCCTTGGCTGCTGTGGTGCATCACAGGAAAGCTCATGTATGCTTGGAACTGTAAGTTTTCATGATTCTCAAAAATTATGATACACATTACATTTGTTATACAGTATATGACACACACTGCCTTGCTAACTTATTATGAGCATGCAACTGCTAATTGAGCTTCAAGAGTGGCAGTCACTGCATACACACATCATTGCATTCTTCATACCAATCAAACACATGTAGTGAATCAAGTGGGATGGCATCTCATGCACTCATTCACAAAGAGGGCTCGTAGTTTGTGCAGTGAGATCAGCAGGCGAGTGCTGTCTCTAGTTGTGGATGATCTCACGTTTTATGAGATCTGAAAAAGGTTTGGGATGGGATAGACCAGAGAGGGTGCTAGGAGTTAGTTTCATGTTTTTTGAATAAATTGTATGTAACCTCAGAGCAGCAAGTGGACATTAGGAAATCCAGTTCATGTCATTTAAAGACATTTCAGATAAGCCTACTGCTTTCAGCGTCCTGAACTGAAAAAACTGCTCACAATGGATCCATAGCATGAGCAATGGGATCTGTGCATGATGAATCTGTAGTTTGAACAGTAAGAACTATGCTTGATAACTCCATCACTTATGCACTGAGAATTTTGCATGATGGTTCCATAGCTTGGCTGGTGGGAGATTTACATGGGAGCTCCATAGTTTGACTGGTGGGAATTTTACATGATGAAGCCATAGCTTGAGCAGTGAGAGTTGTGCTTCATGACCCCATCATTTGTACCCTGATAATTGTGCATGATGGTTCCATATCCTGACGGGTGGGAATTGTACATGGTAGCTCCATAGTTTGACTGGTGGGAATTGTGCATGTTGAATCCATAGCTTGAACAGTGGGAATTGTGCTTCGTGGCTCTATCACATGTGCACTGAGAATTGTGCATGTTGGGTCCAAGCTTGAGTGGTGGGAATTGTATATGCTGGCTCCATAGCTTGATTGGTGGGAATTGTACGTGATGAATCCATAGCTTGAACAGTGGAAATTGTGCTTCATGGCTCTATCACATGTGCACTGAGAATTCTGCATGTTGGGTCCAAGCTTGAGTGGTGGGAATTGTATATGCTGGCTCCATAGCTTGATTGGTGGGAATTGTATGTGATGAATCCATAGCTTGATTGGTGGGAATTGTACGTGATGAATCCATAGCTTGAACAGTGGGAATTGTGCTTCGTGGCTCTATCACTTGTACACTGAGAATCGTACATGATGGGTCTGTAGAGTGACTTTTGGGAACTGTATATCATAAGTTCTTAGCTGTACACAATGGATCCATCCGTTGTACACTAGGAATTTTACATGTTAGGTTCATAGTTTGAACAGCAGGTACTGTACAAGGTGGGTCAATGTCCTGAATGCTGGAAATATAGCTTTGTGGTGTTGCTTCTCTACTGTATATTTCCCACTTGTAATATACAGCGTGATACTCATCATCTGACTAATATCATGCTTCATCAAGCTAATCATCAATAATACCAAATACTCTACACCATTTATGTGTATAACACATGACTCTTTTAATGGCATAAATACAAACGCTCAATAAGATAATTGTTTTGGCATTGTCTATGACTGTTCTAAGCTCTGAGAATTAAGCAAAGATGAAGCCTACCAGTGGAGTGCAAAATCTAAGCATATAGTGTTTGTATGTACGCCATTAAAGGAGATTTTAGACTTATACGAATCGTGTGTTATATAGTCATCAAGATATATATATACACTATCTACCAACAAGTAATTGGACACCCCTGCAATCGACGATATCTGCGGTCCTGATACACGTCACGGCCGCCACCGTTAAATATTGTTTGGGAAACAACAATGCAACCAGTCGCATGCAAGATGGCACGCAGTTCGGAGCTCTCTGATTTCGAGAAAGGTGTAATCGTCGGGTATCACAGAAATGGCCGATCCATACGTGACATATCCAGTGAGTTGAAGTTCCCAAAATCGACAGTGGCCTACATGATTGGCAAGTGGAAAATGAGAGGTGACTGTCGGAATGTGCCCCGACCCGGCAGACACACAAAACTGTTAGTTAGAGACCGTTGGGTGCTGGCCAGTGAAATCGGAAGAACCGCACCAAATCGATGGGCCACATCCGCGAGGAGTTTCAACAGGCATCCGGGAGTGTTCTTTCGATGAATACCATCCGTAATGAAGCCCATCTGCTCGGTTATCATGGACGTGCTGCCGCCCACAAGCCTTTGATCACCAAGTCCAATAGCGCTGCTCGGCTAACGTGGTGCAAAGTACCTCGACAGTGGACCGTTGAACAGTGGAAACAGGTTCTCTGGAGCGACGAATCAAGGTTCACCCTCTACCGTTCGGATGGCAGGGTCTGGGTTTGGCGTCTGCCTGGAGAATGCCTCCTGCCGGAATGTATTTTGCCAACTGTGAAGTTCGGTGGCAGTGGAATTATGCTATGGGGGTGTTTCTCCTGGTATGGCACGGGACCCTTGGTCGCAATTCCTGGTAGACTCAACGCCGAGACCTACTGCACCATTTTGGATGACCATGCGCTTCCTACGTTGTGGCAGTTTTACGGGGTGGACCCATGTTACTTTCAGGATGACAATGCCACCTGCCATGTTGCGAGGTCCACCATGGCTTGGTATGGTGACAATGGGGTTAATCGAATGGACCGGCCTGCACAGAGCCCGGACCTTAACCTTATCGAGCACCTCTGGGACGAGTTGGAGCGTCAACTTAAGGGGTGCCCCTACCGTCCGAAATCGGTGAAGGAACTGACCTGTCTTCTCCAAGCCGAGTGGAAGAAAATACCGCTAGCCGTCGTACAACGCCTGATTGAGAGTATGCCCCGGAGGGTCGCAGCTGTAATCGCCGCTCGTGGAGGCTCCACCAACTATTGAAGGTGAATAAACTTCGTTTTCCTTTGCTATCACAGGTGTCCAATTACTTATTGTTAGATAGTGTACATTGTTACACCCCACTTGTACAGCTGTTTAGCATTTCCTCACCATGTCACAGTGCATCATTTGTAGCTGCATTCACATATTTTTTTTACTAGCACTAGGTTAGGCAAGTTTCTAGGTACAGAGCATGAAAAAAAATTGGCAGTGGTAAATGTTAGTAAGATTTTGCTGGGGCAATATTTAACATTTAACATCATATTTCTTCTTTAAAACAAACTGACCTTACATATAAAATATTAAACACACTTCCAGACTGTAATATAAAATATTTTTTTGGGGGAAGGGTAGGCTGAATGTTGTTTTGTGGTTTTTTTAGACCTCCCTAGTCGCCGCCCCACACCTGCCACCTATGGCTGAATGTGAGGTTGGGGCACCCCTTGTCGCACATTCTTTTGGGCCTATATCAGGGTTGTCCAACATACGGCCTGCCAAAGGTTTTAATCCAGCCCGTCTGCACTGTTCAGAATTTTAAAAATTCCGGGATTTAAAAGAGAAAAACAAAAATTATAGAAAAATAAATTCTTTAGACTCAAATCGTGCTAATTTTACAGCTTAGCGCTCGATGAAAGTATGAATATAAGCGATACAGCACAACTGGCAATCTATGTACGAGGAGTCATCGCAACTTTTGAAATCGTTGAGGAACTATTAACTTATGTCCACAGAAAAGCGCAACAGCTGGAAAAGATATTTTTGATGAGGCAAAACGTATCTTGGCAAAAATTCAACCTTCTGGAGGATAAACTGTGTGGAATTACAACAGGTGGAGCCCCGGAGATGGTAGGAAAGCATAATGGATTTGCAAATCCTAATGCTGAAATCAGTGCCTAATAATGTCATCTCATGCCACTGCATCATTCACCAAGAGCAACTGTGTGCAAAGACCATGGATATGCAACACATAATGGACAAGGTCGTTTCAACAATCAATTTTATAAGGTCCAAGGGGCTCCATCACGGACAGTTCAAAAATTTTCTTGCAGAATTAGAATCTTCAATAGTGACGTAGTTTACTTCATTCATGTTCGTTGGCTCAGCAGGGCGGTGACACTGGCCAGATTCTGGGCACTGCTTGAAGAAATAAAGACCTGCATTGTAAAAAAAGGAAAAGATTCAAGTTTTATGAATTACGATCAGTGATTGAATGACTTGGCATTCCTAGTAGGTATCACTAAATATCTTGCAGATATAAATGTGAAATTACAAGGGATCAACTTGCCCATAAACTGCAAGAGCATATCCAAGTGTTCGTGCAGAAGTTACTACTGTTTCAGCAACAGTTGATTGTGGAAAAAGTTGTCGATTTCAATACGTTATCAACAAGGCCGTCTGAGACAGTGATCCATAAAAAGTACTCTGAACTGATTGAAAACCTTAGTGGTGAATTCACAGGAAGATTTTCGGATTTCAGAGAACAAGATGGTGAAATGAAGTTGTTTTCAGATCCATTCAGAACCGATGTCAATGATGCTCCTGATATGTTGCAGATGGAACTAGTCAAAATCAAAAATGACACACCATGAAGAGAGTATTCATACAGTATGATTTGTTAACATTTTATAAAAAATATGTTCTCTCTGTTTCTTATTCAAATGTATCAAAACACGCTCTTTGATGCATTGCACTGTTTGGTAGCACATATTGCTACAAACAGCTATTTTCAAAGATGAAAGCCATAAAAACAAAATCAAAGTCCTATCTGACAGACGAACATCTTACCAGAATTCTGTGCATTGCTACACCAAGTGTACGAGCAGACACTGACTACCTGTGTAAGCAAAAGCAATGTCAGACCTCACATTGACTGAGCATTTGGTTAACAATGAAAGAAAAGGTAATAAATTATGTTTAATGTCAATTTTTTTGGAAATTTTCATGTCTAATTTTACTGGGTTTTTTTATGGAATTCGCAGCAACTGTTGGCCCACAAGTTCCGTGAAATTTTTTAAAGTGGCCCTTTACACAAAATGGTTGGACACCTCTGGCCTATATGATTGCATGTCTGGATGACCAGAATTTGTCATTGCAGAGAAAAGGACAAATAGTGCATCTTTATGAATACTGGCAAGTATTTATAATAAAACTACATGTGTTTTGCCATGTTATCACCAGTGGCAGATCCAGCATGGGGTGATTAGGGTGATCGCCCTTCCCTGTTCTTTAAAAATAAACAAAAATGTGCAGATAAAATATTTGATTTTCCTGATAAAATTCAACTGAAACACGTTTTTATCAATATAATATTAAAAAACAACAATGCAACTGTGTTCACTGAATACAAAACTAATTTAAATGGTCATGAGCAGTGACTCGTCTTCTTGCAAAGTCCTATATATATATATATATTTGTACTCACATGCACACCTGTATACACTCTACTATTAAAAATGTTCGAACACTACCAAATATTTGGATAAGTGCAAAGAACGTTTGCGCAGGAAGGTGCGCTGTGACTAGGGAAGCATGTATATAAAGCTGAGATGGTCTGTTATTTTATCTGTAACTTTAGAGCGGATATGCCGCATGAATGTGAGCTTTCCAAGTTCCAGTGTGGGCTGGTCTTTGGATGTCATTTGAGTAAAATTTCTATATGAAGCATTACAATTAAACTAAACATACCAAAATATACTGTAAGTGATGCTGTGAAGAGATGATAGCAAGACAATGCAACTACAAAAAAAAAAAAAAAAAAGAAAAAACATTCAGGAAGGCTGCACAAACTGATGGAATGTGACAGAAGTGCCATGGTAAGAAATCCCGTTTTTCCTCTGGTGTTTCCATCACTACTGAAGTAGGAAATGCTTGTAATGTCTCAGTTAGTGCCATAACTATCTGCAGATAGTTGCGCAGTGTGGGTTATTATGATAGAGTAGCGGCACACAAGTCACACATCACTACCATGAATGTGAAGCACCATTTGGAGTGGTGTGTCTCCCGTCGTGACTGGAAAGCTGTTCTTTGGAATGATGAGTCACACTTTATACTCTTCCAATCTAATAGGCATGTTTGGATTTGGCGACATCCACGTGAATGATTTTCGTTGGACTGTGTTCTTCCAACTGTTAAGTTTGGGGGAGACTCCATTACAGTATGGAGTTGTTTTTGTGGATGGGACTTGGCCAGTTGGTTATTACACCATAAACAAAGAACTCTTAAGTGTATCGCAATGCTCTGGATAATTCTGCTCTACCAACAATAGGCAGTATTATGGAAATGATTGTTGTCTCTTCCAAAACGATCGAGCTACCTGCCATACTGCACGGCATGTGCAGGACTTTTTCCTTGAAAATGAGGTGGAATTGTTAGACTGACCTGTTCAGAGTCCTCGTCTTAATCCCATAGAACACGTCTGGGATGAAATGGAGTGATGTATATGAAATTGATGACAATGACCATCTTCGCTGTACGCTCTGGTAGCAGCTTTGCAGGACGAATGGCAAGCCATTCCTGTCAAGACCTACCAGAAATTGGTTGATATGAGCCTCAATGAGTTGCCACTGTTTTACAAACAAAAGGTGGACTAACTAGTAATTGCAATAATAAAGCCATTTGCACCAAAATATAGTGGTGTGTCCAAATACTTTTGATAATATAGTGTATATCTTAAATGTAGCTTTTGTCTTTTTTTTGTGGATAACCCCCTTTTCCCTTTCATTCCACTGTTCTAGGTCTGCCTTTGGCTATCACTCAGAAACCTACAAGTATTTTCTCCACATAAAGGCACACTCAATACACTTTCCTGTTAACACAGACACATTGCCAAAGTTCATCAAGGATCTCATCTAAAAGTTTACAGAACATTGTCAAGATTTTGAAATCCATGGGCCTTGTTTTCTTTCCGTATCAAACCAGACTTATTTAATTTTTACACCCTGCTGGACCTAATTCTTTCTAAATGGATGGGTGTTGATAATTTTGAATTCAGAATATTGAATTTAACCTGTGAGGCTATGAAGAACAAAATTTGGGGAACTGCAGAAAACTCTTGGCAGAAATTGCCTATACAGATCAGCTGCTATCCTGCATTGCTGGGAAACTTTACCTGAAAAATTAATTTTCTTGAAGAAAGTTGGATCTGCATTGCTTGTGGGTTTTGAATCCACTTACACCTGTGAGCAAATATTTCCACACATGAAGACAGTTGTGAATCTATTTGAAAGCCACCTATACTGCACATTTAGAAGCCTGTGTGAAACTTAGTTATTCCCTCCTGATATAGAGGAACTAAGCAATGGCACGAATCCCACTAAGAATTTTTTTCAACAAAAAGGTGGTGTGTTTCATTCATTTGAATTGTCATTACTTATTTTGTAAACATTTACAGCAACTGTAAATTTTATTGAAAAACCTCATTCAAAGGTAAATACAAATTAGTATTGTGTATTCCTACTTTGATGATATTTTCATGTCATACTAATTATCTGTAAAAACTGAATTTCCTTCAAATTACATAACTTGTTTGTATTTTTGTTATAATAAAAAAGTTCCTTTTCTTAAATATTCGTTTTTTTTATTATTAAACCATATTCTAAAAATGCTGGTGACAGGAGTAATGTGTCACAACGCACAATACATGAAACCAGGGCTCGAAAAACCCGGGTGCACAGGTGCACGTAAAAATTAAATTGTGCACCCAATTTTTTTCTGCAAGGTGTACGCAGTGCATTTTACTTTAAAAATATATGTATATTTAGTGTTTTGCGCTATTTTTATGTGTTTGAACAAAATGTTGTGGGCCCATATTGCATAAATGTAGGAAGAAGGCTTATTACGACACCCTCGCCCGAACTTTCAGATGATCAAAACAGTTCCAAGGGCAAAAGCTGTGTCAAAGGGATCAACTCCGGAGAAGGGAGAATTCAGATCACGTGAGAACCTGGCGACGACAGTGGTGGCGCGCATGTGCAGCCGCTCTCGTTCAATGCTTCGGTTCCTGTAACACTGAGGGAAAGAACTCTATTTCCGCTGCAACAGCGAAGAACCCGTCAGTTCGTGGCATAAAATGATATTACCTTTCTCTTTATAAGAGTGCAATAAAGATACATTTATTTGCGTCATGTGGAAATATTCTTTCGCACTTACAAACATTGCTCATGAAACTACCGATGTTTTTTTAATGCGTCGCCGCCTGTGACATCGAAGTTAAAACATCGAGGTTTTTTGTCCGTTACTAGTGCAAACAATAGAAAGATCCCTCTCCGTTGTTACAGTGCAGACCTAAAGCTGTGTGCTGTCTTTGATACTTTTGGTTTGTGCCTGGTCTTCCATTTTTGATTTTAATCTCTATCCATTGGATGAACAATTGAAAAGCTTTTTTAAAATGCCACAGAAGAAGCGTCCTGCACCACCTAGCTTGAAAAATAATACTTAGCAGAAATATTTTTGTGAAGACGTGAGCAAAATTGCTAAAACAGCAGTCGTGAACCAAAGTGATTCCTTACTTCTTGACAAACAGATGAAAGGAATAAGGGGAAATGATGAAGTAAATAAAGTAATAGCAGAAAAAGATAAAAAGAAGAAATAATTGTTGAGAAAGAAAAGGCTAAAGAAATAATTGAAATCGTTGATGAAAATAAAGACAAATTTTTTTTTGAAATTGTGGATAAAGAAAAGCCCAAAGAAATAATTGAGATAAATAAAGTGGAAGAAGTAATTTGCACTAAAACTTACGCTTCCCAAGAGACTTGGAAAACTGGATGTGATTGGCTTTCCTACAATGAACACTTGAAAGCAATGTTTTATACTGTTTGCCGATCATATGACAAAACATCACGTTCAAATACTTTTCGTGATAAAGGCTGTTCTTTAAGGAAACATATGGTTGAAGTACACGAGAAAACACCAGCACATCTTAAAGCAATGGAAGCAAGAACTGCACTTGCCAAAGTAAAGGGTTTTCAGACCCCTATGCAGAGATCCATATTGAGGTTAGATGAAAAGGAAATAAAGCAGATACACACACTCTTTGAGATTGCTTTTCACATAGCCAAACAAAATATGCCATTTGCAGCATTTAGAAATGAAATAAAATTATTAAGATGTGTTGGATGTGAAGTAACAAACCTATAACAATGATAAGCAAGCCAAAACATTCATTTCCTACATGAGTAAGAATATGAAATCAAATTTATTGTCATCTTTGAAAGAAAGCATTTTTTTTTCAATTTTGGCTGATGGCAGCACAGATCGCAGTGAATGCAATGAAGAAATAATTAATATTAGATTTCTTGAAAAGGGAAGAGCTGTCACCAAATTTGTAACTGTAGAGCAAGTGCAACATGTTGATGCAAAAAGCATCAAGAATTCCTTGGAAAATGCTATGACAGATTGTTTGAACCTAAGTTTAGAAGAGACTAAAACAAGACTAATTGCTTGTACATTGGTGTCTACAAGCTACTTTGTGATAGTTGCAGTCATCTGCTTGGCATACATTGTTGTGCACATGGACTGGAACTAGCAATGAAAGATGTAATACGAAGTTCAAAATATTTTACACAAATGGAGTATGCTTTGAATGACTTATTTGTAAATATATAAAGTCTAAGAACTGGTCAGAGTTACAAACAGTTGGTGAGTCATTAGAAACAAAAATTTTAAAACCTGTTCAAGTTGGAGGTGTTTGTTGGTTACCTCACCATGATCATGCCATTGATGTCTTGCTGAAGTGCTATGAGCCATTTATTATCCATTTGGAATCTCTTGCATCATCTGGCTCAGCAAAGAACAAAGAACGTGCCGCAAGCATTTTGAAAAAAAAATGAAATCCGTACAGTTTGCACTATTCGTGAACTTTTTTTCAAAATTAGTAAAATTACTTTCTAATTTAAGCAAAGTACTTCAAGCAAATGATACTAATCTAGAATATGCTCACACAAAAATTGAAGCTATTCTTAACAATTTTAATGATTTAACAGATATTAATAATCTTGCAAAATTTTCAGATTGGGATACAGAGAATGGCGTTCATATAGTATCACAGAAGATTATGTTTCAGAAGGTAAATCTGTCAGAAGCTGCAAGTCAGCACTTAAGAACAGCTCGTTCTGCTTTATCAAAAAAATTACAAGAAAAGTGTGTATCATCCGTAGCTGAAGAATTAGACCTGGCAAAGGAGCAAATCTTGAAAGAAGCACAACATATAATCAAACTGTGCAGTTCTCAGATTGAAGATAGATTTAAATCTTTTGTTAAAGATGCACTTTTGTGTGCATTTGTAGTCTTTGAGCCATGGTATTGGCCAAGCAGTGAACAAATTGAAATCTATGGGAACAACGAAATTGAGAATTTATGGTCGCATTTTCAAATTCCACTGGGAAAAAAATGGCTTTAATAAAGTTGAAGTGAAGATCCAGTGGAAAATGTTAAAGAAACACGTGAAGGACCTGTTTAAAAACCAAAAAAATGTCCATAGAAACCAAATTCCAAAACTGTGGCAGAAAGTTATATCAGATGATGATGGGAAATATAAAGATATTCTCAATCTGATACAAATTGGACTTGTTATTCCCATCAATACGGCTGAGTGTTTGCAAGGTCTCTCTTTAATGGGACATGTGAAAACTGACTGGAGATGCTCCCTTCATCCAAACACACTGAGTGATTTAATGCGTATCAATCCAAGTGAAGAGACATTAGATACTTTCTGTCCAGAAAATGCTGTGCTGCAATGGTGGAAAAATGCAAAAAGAAGATTGGACTTTGAACCTTATGGGAAAAGAACTGAAAAGGCTATAGCTGATGATTCTGATTGCCAACCAATGTCTGACGATGAATAAAAAATTCTTCATATGAGTTCTCCAAACAAAAAATTAATATTAAATATGTATTTCTATTAATTACAAACATATCCAATAAATTTAGTTTTCATTAGTCAATTAATATAATTTTTTTAAGTGTGCACCTGAAAAACATTTGTGCACCCAAATTTAGAATCTTAGGTGCACAAGGTGCATCTACATAAAAAAATATAATTCGAGCCCTGCATTAAACCCAGCTGAGAATGGGGCTGCATAGCTGCAAGCCATTATGAGTGTCCATGCTAACCTCGGTTTACTGTCAAAAGCACCTACAATGGGCATGCAAACATCCTGGACCGTGAATGATGGCAAGACGATAATCTGGTCTGGTGAATCTCATTTCCTGTTGTACCATGTAGACAGCTGTGTATGTGTGCATCATTTACCTGGGTAAGTGTTAGCACCAGAATAAACATTGGGGCAAAAACAACCTGGTAAAGGAAGTGTAATGCTTTGGGCAATGTTCTGCTGTGAAATCCTGGGTTCAGTCATATATGTGCAGCAAACTATGATGTCTACCACCTACCTAAACGTAATTGCAGATGAGGTACATCCTTTCATTGCAACAGTATTCCTCTCTAGTAGTGCCTTCTTTCAGCAGGATAATGCGCCATGACACACTGCTTGGATTGTTCATGGAACATGAGGAAGACTTCCAGATATTGTCCTGGCCTTCGAATTCTCCAGACATCAATCCAATCGAGCATCTGGGGTTTGTATTGGAACACCAAATCCGATGTACAGTGGCCCAGCCACATAACTTATAAGAGTTAAAGTATCTACCGGTAACATGTTGATACTAGGTAATTTATAAAAAAGAGAAAAGGCACATAGGTTTAACTTTAACGTACAGGAAACAACTCAAGTATTAGGAATAATCATAATCATGGCTACCTTTTCAGTAAATAGCCTTGAAATACAATGTTTTTCTTAATCCAGTCCTATTATGCCACATTTGAAGTCTTATTTTCTTGTATTTTAAAGGGGTACCAAACCCAGGTGTGTAACTTAAACATGAATCAAGATCTCAATATGTGAAGTTAAAATGAGAAGCAGTTTTTAGGCACTTTTTTTTTTAATTCTGTTAAGTGTTAAAAAACAGTTGTACGAATTTTTCTTTTTTATATTTTCCATTGAACTGTTCAAGCATACCAAGTTCAAACCAAATTATGATTAAGATTTTTCTTCTGTGTTGAGAATTACTGCTAATATTAGAAGACTCATGCATGAATGATTAGGAGCTTATGTCACATGTATTTTTTGGTGTAAGCATACTGTAATATTATTAGGGGTAATTTAGGGTTTGCCACAAGCCAATGATGTCAAGTTAAGAAAGGAAAGCTTTTACAAATATCTTGTGCATTCACGTAAAATATTGTTTTGTAGAACCCACTAACCAAACATGGATTCAGAGTATTGAATATATAAATTGTCTAATATGAATGAATATATTTATTTTTATTTTTACTTATCTTTTTGCAGTTCTCAACTTTTGTTCTGCTGATATTGGCAGCTGAAATAGGTGGAGCTGCATATGCCTATGTTCATCAAGATGAGGTAAAGTTAAAAAAAATTGTACATACTTTTTATCTTGTATCTTTCAGTATAATATAAATATTGCTGCAAAGGAATTCAGAGCATATTTTAAGCGATTATCATATTATATATACAGTATATATATTTTATTACAAGCATATTTTTAATCTGCTATTAAGTCTTGCATACACAGAGCTGACTATTTGCAATTTCCCTCCTGCTTTACAAAAAGAATATCCAAAAATTGTCACCACACACACACACACACACACACACACACACACACACACACACACACACACACACACACACACACACACACACACACACAAATTGCATGGCTTCCTGCCTTCCTTAGTACATAGACTGATTAAGAAATTTGAGTCACAGAATAGGGCTACTACTTGTTTACTTCTCGAACCCACCACCACCCATCACTTTGTTGGCACTATGCTCTTCAACCCTTCCTTCACAAATAAAGTTTGTTCAAATCCTCTGGCTATAGGATTGCAGTTAAACCACTTCCACATCTTCTCAATCTAATTCTTAAAAACAGAGATTCCAACAAATCCCTGGATTTATAAGGTGTTTGCCATATTCTAGTCAACACTTTCACTGGTGCTACCCACTAAATAGTACTACATATTGCAGCATCAATTGGCAAGTGGTGGGACATATCTGTGATGTTAAAAAAAGGCAACTCTTCCAGCTTCCTTTCAATTTTAACTATGAGCGATATGTCTGCTATTCCCGATTGGCAAAACATGACACGCATGTCTTCTTTCAGTTATTGGAACTTGCTTAGGTACAGTAAAACTTCTGAATAGCGGACATCGAAGGGGAAAAAAAAACTGTCCATTATTTAGAAGTGTTAGCTATTAAGAAAATCATGCTTTATGACAGCATGCTATGTTTATAATTTCAACGTAAAAGCAGTTTAAAAGATAAGTAAATATAAGTACGTAAATGCAATACATAGAGCAAACTTGTACTAACATTTGTTAAAAAATATCCATCAAAACCTAAGAAGCACAATAATCAAGTATTGTTGTTTATCTATTACATTCTTGTGAAATTTTGTTTTCTAAATGAATTTCTAGCCAACCATCTGAAGCTTTGAATGCTGTGAATCCTAATTCATTTGCGATTTCCAAAGCCTTTTGACAAATTAAAGTCCCTGATAAAGGAATGTTGTTAGCTCTAGTGTGGCAAAACCATTCATAGGTACGAGTGTCCATCAGTTTTAGAGAAAGCTCTCTTCATTTTCTGGTTGCCATTACAGTTAAAAGATTTCACTCACTTGTGTTTTTCCAATGCCCAGTTTATCTTCTTAAATACACACACTTAATCTTTCCCTTTCACTCAGCTCCAATATTTCAACTTTTTCTTTTAGAGTCAAGCTCTTACATTTGTGCAACATTTTAAAATCAATGTTTGGGAAATCTTTGCTTCACAGCTCACTTGATGAGAAAAACCTACATGATTGTTGCAAACAAATGTGATTTCTACTATTCTGGACTTGAAATTTATCCCTGTGCACTGACCTTGACCTTACCAAACAACAAAAGGTGAGTCCCTCCCTCCCACACCTGAATTGTGTTTGCGTGGGTTTCAATCTGGTTACCATTCCCGAATTAGCCGTCCTTGAGTGCTGGTTCCCATTTTTGAGGTCTCACCCCATTGGGAGCACCTGAAGAGCTAGAAGGCAGTTTCTCTTGGTCAGATGTATGTATGCAAAGAGAGGGTCGGACTGTCTGGTTAGCACAAACGCTAATCCTTTTTCCAGCGATTTCGGCCACTTACCTGGGGTACATAGCACTTAGCACCTTAAAATTTACTAGGCCTCAGGAACAAAACTGTTAAGATAAAGAATGAGGAAGTGTAAAATAACAAAAAGGGAAAATTTTGCGAGTTTGGACAAATCACACCCGTAGGAATTCCTAGAATCGAAAGCAAATTGTCTGTTGTATTGTACTTTAAGTGTGTCCACGTCCGCTATTAAGAAGTGAATACCCCATAAGAAGCCATGCATTTCTGCCAGGGAATAAACAATTGTCTGCTATTAAGAAGTGTCCGTTAATGGAAGTTTCACTGTACTGTGAAAGCTTTGAAATTCACTTTTCCTTAACACATGCAATACAGATGCACCTTTTTCAAATTTCTATCATTTGGAAAGCTATTTTGAAATCTGGCAACACTGATGCTAATACTGCTTGTGCCATTCCATGGCTGTGGAAGGTAGAAGTAAACTACCGACTCTTCCCATCATTGACTTTTCTGTAACATAACCAGTGCATGATATGAGAAATGTGTTGCTTCTCTCAAGTTTTCTTGCATTACATGTATTACCACCATTCCTTTGCAATATGGTACTTGTGACTTGAATCTTCTATTAGCATTCTGTGGAACCACTTGGAATTCCACCTCATAACTTGTTTTTAACAATTGGAGCACCCATATTGTTCTGGGAGAACACTGTACATTAAAAATTTCGTCTTGCAATGTACAAAACATTATGTATTGACAGATCGTGCCAAAGTGGGAAATGTCCATTTTATGTGTTCTCTTTTTTCCTAAAGAAATATCCTTTGAGTTTAATTGCCTCGAATTTCCAACAAAACTGACCTAAACTTGAGTGCCTTTGGTTTTCACCTGGGCATCTCTATATGCCATTTTACAAATTGGTTCCGGAAAAAAAACCAGAAAAAATTGCATTCTGGCTATGAATGGTAAGACAAAAAATAATAATGGCAAAGTACTTTTCAGTGAAAATATTACAAATTAAAAGGACATGCTTGAATATAATTATTTATTAGTATTCTTCATTTGCACTTAAATTTTGAAAATAATTTTTATTGGTATTCTTTGTGCTTAAATTTTGAACATACTAATTGTTTATTAATATTCTTCATTTACACTTAAATTGTGAATATCATTTTTTATTAGTGTTCTTTGTTTGCACTTAAATTTTGAACATCATTGTCTACTAGTATTCTTTGTTTGCACTGAAATTTTTAACATCATTGTTTATTAGTATTCTTTGTGCTTAAATTTCGATAATCATTTATTAGTATTCTTCATTTGTGCAAAAATTTTGACATCATTGTTCATTAGTGTTCTTTGTTTACACTAAAATTTTGTACACCATTGTTTATTAGTATTCTTTGTTTGCACTTAAATTTTATCCCATGCATTGCAGGATGCTTTTGTTCTTAATAATGCAATGCAAGGTACCTCTCATTTCATCATATGAGGGACTGGGTTTGAGGAATGTGTGGTGTGCTTGTCTTATGGCACTGGCTGTCTTCCTTTGCTGGAACCATTCACCCCTAAATGAGGAATGGTTGACTGCTTGTAGTCCTTAGAGCTCTTTGTTTGTGGTGGTCATTAAACCCCAAAGCAAAACACACACACACACACACACACACACACACACGCACACACACACACACGCACACACACACACACACGCACACACACACACACACGCACACGCACACACACACACACACACACACACATTTGGCATACAAAACAGCATCATTAATAATACTTTAGTTCCATTTCTTGTGGTGAGTTCAAAAAGTTCTTTCTTGATCAGACTTTTAGAAATGCAGATACATATTTTCAAATATAAGTAGAGCGTGGTACTCCCAAGCAAGAAAACAGTGCATCTTGAAAACTAGACGACAATATGTGTGTGGATCATAATGATTACAGCATAAGGCTGGCTACCTATTAAAAGAATTTTTCTAACTGGGTCTGTAGAAGCTGAAATATTTCCAAAATAAAAATATCATTATCTCAGTTTTTTCCAATGGAAAATGTACCACCTAAAGGGTACATTTTGCATCAGAAAATGTGGGAAAATGCACGAATTTCTTCTTTTTAGGGGTGGGGGTGGGACTACAGCTAGCAGATTTAAAGGAAGAAATTTTGAAATCAGACATTTAAAAGCAGCAATAATCCTTAACAAAAGTATACATATACATCACCTCATGCAAATATACAGGGTGTCCGAGAATTATTGGACACATTACAGAGTTATATAAAACAAAACATTAAACAGATAGAAAGAAACTGACTGTACTAACTTACAATGTAACTACACAAGTTAATAAATTTCGATGTGAGATCCCTTGGTTGCTCATAGTACGTCCAAGCAATACTCGATTTCATGCCAATATTTGCAAGCATCTGAGGAGTTATGGAATTAATAGCAGCTGTGATACGCTGCTTCAGTTCCTGCAAATCAGTACAAGGCGTCTGATAGACACAATCCATCACATAGCCCCACATGAAATAATCGAATGGAGTTAGATCTGGAGAGTGAGGAGGCCACGGAATGGGACCACTATGCCCAATTCATCTGTTGGGGAAATGCTCATTTAGGCACTTACGTAGACACGTTGACCAATGCGGAGGCGCCGTCTTGTTGGAAAACAACGTCATATCTTTTGATCTGGGGTATAGCGAAATTTTCTAGCATAACCAAGTAAATGTCACCATTTATGTTTTTTTTGCAGAAGAAGAAAGGGCCAATCACTTCTCTTTTTGATAGGGCGCACTACACATGAACTTTTGGAGAATCACGTTCCAGTTCAATAGAGCATGAGACGGTTCACTACCCCATATCCTACAGTTGTGATGATTCACAATACCTGATACATGAAATGTGGATTCATCACTAAAAATTACAGTACTGAGAAAGTTTTCGTCGTTTTCAACTCGATTCAGCATATCCACAGCGAAATGGTATCGCAGAGTGTGATCATTTTCATGTATCTTTTGCACTATTTGAATTTTATAAGCATGAAACTTTAATTTCTTGTGCAAGATATCGTGAACTGTTGATTTCAGAATGCACAGTTCTCTGCTTGCTTTATGAACAGATTTTCTGGGGCTTCGTAGGAAACTTTCATTAACTTGGTCAACCATCTCACTCCTGACACTAGGCCTACCGGCTCTTCCACGATGTTCCACATTGCCAGTTTATTTAAACTGTTTCATCCACTGCTTAATTGAATTCGTTGACGGAGGATTACAACCATACTTTAAATGGTACCGTCTTTTAACTTTAATGACGGACTTTAATTCTGCAAGCCATGACACACACATCGCCTTCTGCTGTACGGATGACATGACTACTGATTGCGCATTTCTCATACATTCCTCATCAGGCCACACCTAGCGCCATCAATCGGATTCTGGGAATAACAATTGTGCAAAACAAACATATAGAAACTGTGTTAGTAATGTGACAGAAAAACAGACAATGCTGATAGTTTTTATTTTTTTTTTTTTGCACATAATTTTGTAATGTGTCCAATAATTCTCAGACACCCTGTACTTTACACCACCTAGTGGTAAAACTGAGCAAAGCAAACATGTATGAAAAGTTTTGCTTATAATTGTGACTAATGAATGAAAAAAAAATTTGTCGTACTTTTTAGAAGTGTTGACATTATTCAAAACATTAAAATAATAAGCACCCCTGTTAGTGATCATGTGGGTTTTTCACTACCGGAAACAAGGTCTAGAATTAATCATAACTGTCATGAAGATAGAAATCAGGTCCTGCTTGGGTAACCATGGCTGCTCTGAAGAGGGAAATCAGATCCTGCTTGGTTAGACATACCCGTTGTGAAGATTGAAGCCGGATTATGCTTGGTTAATCATAACTGTTGTGAAGATGGATGTCAGATCCTGCTTGGTTAACCGTAACTGCCATGAAGATGGAAGTCAGGTCCTGTTTGGTTAACCATAATTGTTGTGAAGATGGAAGTCAGATCCTGCTTGGTTAACTATTACTGCTGTGAATTTGGAAGGTAAGGTCCAGCTTGGTTAATCATAACCATTACAAATTTGTGGTAAAGCTTGATGAAGAGCACAGTTCTTCCTCAAAAGCTTTCACATTTTGAAAAATAGGTTCTGTTGAAATGAAAACAACAACATATACTTTTGGCAAATTAAAATAAGGGTATGCCACATAATGAGTAAACTGTGTATCACAGAATAAGAATGTTAATTGTAAGTGAGCTTTTAAGTAAAACTGAGTATCAAATTAGGGTTTTAAATAAAATGCAGAATTGGGAGAACAACAATGTAGGAGATTTGCACTTTTATGAATCAAAAATTGGAGCTTAAAAAATCGAAACAAATAAACAAAAATGATGAAATGTGAGTACATTGAATCAGGATTTCACTGTATATATATATATATATAATTGGAGCTTAAAAAATCGAAACAAATAAACAAAAAACATGAGATGTGAGTACATTGAATCAGGATTTCACTGTATATAAGGTCACTACGTTAGTGATATGACTTTCACATTCACCATTTGCTATTATATGTGGAAAACATGTGCGTACAAGTAAAAGCAGAAACAATATATTATCCCCTGAAATTCTGTTCGGTGTATTATTAATTGATAACAATGTTTTATATGATTGATAAATACTTATGTTCTTAAAAAGATAGCAGAATAAAGTGTATCTCAAAACATACCTGTTGCTCATGCAGTGGTTTGGATTCACTTGAATATTGTAATGGATAATATTCCTGGATTCTGTAAGAAAATGGGCAAAAAAAAAAAAAAAAAAAGGAGCCTTCGAACAAGGCAAAGTCAGTTTCTGAAAATGGATGGGTGAATAGATGATTCTAAACATAAAAGCTTTGAGAACCAGACACATAGCTAGGTCCCAGACCCAGCAGGGGGCTAAGGGGCCATCTGGGGAAAGGGGGGGGGGAGTTGTGTGTGTGTGTTCAACTACAAACTAACATTTTCCATTATTTTTGCCTTTCCTTCCTTTTTATTTCCTCTCATACCAAAAATATTATAAAAAATTTCCCATGGTTGGAAGTTTTTAGTATGAGCTGAAATTGAGCTTTTATTGGCACTACTGTCGTATGGATATACTCTCACCTTCTCTTGGGTCATGATACTTCTCTTAACCACATTATTTGCACATCAGCAACATATCTAAACAATTGAGCTGTTGTCTTTCAATTGTCATTATTAAGATGAGTGCTTTCATTCATCAAGCAGGTGGAGCAGTGGCCAGTGCTCCAACTGGTGGTAAAAGGGAATCACAGAAGCTGACTTAGACTAAGTTAAAGGTTCTAACAGTGTTTTTCATATGGTGTCTAACATAATATTTTATGTCAGAAATAGCTGTTAGGCATTTTATCATTATTTTATGCAGTGTGCTATTAAGATGTGTTTTAGCTAAAAAGCATAGTTTTCACTTCAATTAATAGAATTGGTATGCTTGTTATGCATGTTTAGTAATGCACCTGTGGCATTTCTCATATTTCATACAAGAGAAATGGTTTGGTTAATGTAGTTTTTAGGAACACAAACCTAATGTTAAAATGAGGACTTGCTGTACAATTGGAAACTACTTTGAATAGGATTTTTATAGATGCTGAATTTTAGAGTGTTGCTATGTTCTGGTGAAAACAAACAAGAGTAATGAATAATACATTGAATTTAGCAGACTTTTGATTTTAAGGATATGTTTATTTTTGTGTTATCATATTTTAACTATGACTGTTTTTCATTTAGGTGAAAGATAAAATTGTCAATGGTATTGAAGACATGGTAATCAATGAATATGGTGTTAATAAGGGAATAACTGCTGCTGTGGATGCCATGCAGAAGAAGGTAAGAATAGAGCTTGTTCATAATGCCTGAAATAAATATTCATTGTTATCATAAATATGAAATTAAGTAGTTTTAAAAATGCATCATGTTGCCATAACTCCTTCTAATTGTGAGAATCAAGACGCATTTAAGCCAATAAGCGGGTATTTAATGATAATAATAATAATAATAATAATAAAGAACTGTGGTTGTTCAAATTTATGTTACTTATTAGCTCATTAATTTAGCAAAGATATGAAAGCCATAAGTTGTGGGTTATTGTGTGTTTCCAACATGCATGTATAAGCTTATGTAGAGAATTAGAGAATTAAATGTGCTTACATAATATTTTTAATCATCTAACATGAAGTTTATTGTTCAGAAACAATGCTATTATTAATTCATGCCAGATTGGACACAGAAGTAAAACATTGCAAGACAAGGCTGTCATCAGTTTTGGCAGATGACTAAGTAGGCATTTCTGCACCCTGGGCAAATCACAATATTGCACCCCTACGTATCTATTATCATCATTTACAAACATTATCAATACACTGCTGGATGAAGTCTCCCCAAATTTCTTCTATAACTTTCTGTCTTCAAGCAGTCTCTTCCATATCAAACTGATTGTTCCTATGGCTTTTTCCAATTGTTTTGGCCTTCAGACTTTCAGTAACACATTAAAATGAACTAAATGCAGCTGGAAGTCATTTCTCACAGTTGCTGCAGTAATGTTTGAATAGCCCCCAGAAAATCTTCAACAATGTGAGCAACATTCTTCTCTTGCAATGTATGTACAACAGCACTTTCAATTTTTAATGTGAGCAACTCATATCTTCTTGAACATTTTAAGAAAGAAATGTGAATTTTAATTTGCCAGTGTACCCGAAACTAGCGAAGCATATTATTAGCAAATTCTGTAAATGGACAAATGACAAAGTGCGGTGCAAAAAAAAAAAAAAAAAAAAAAAAACTGTGCCAGAAACTAGTCATGGTTCGTATGCATCCTGGAAATCCTGGAAAAGTCCTGGAATTCCATTTTGTCCTGGAAATGTCCTAAAATTCTGTTGTGTGTCCCGGAATTTTATCCATTCCGGCCTTTTTGTCCCTGCGCAATGTTTTGTAGTTGAAGATTTTTCTACTGACATAATTTATGTCTGAAAAATGTTCCTCCCCACCCCCTGCAAAATGCGGGGGAGGGGGGTTGTTGGTTTTCTTGTCTGTTAGGAGGACTGAAGCTGCGTTATCATCGTCTTTTGGCGTCTCTTTTATGTTATCACTTTGTCTGTCTGACCGGAAAGACCATATCTCTGCAATTATTAGTTCGATTTGTAAAATTCTTTTTGTATTGGGAAGCTTAAAATGTGAAAATGATGATCCATTTGTTCCGATTTTTTACCGATGCACAACTTCGCCGCTAGGGGGTGCAAATAATCGTATCGAATTTAAAATGCATTTTATTTCATACATTTGTTTCTAAATATCCAATTGAAAAAGTTCTTTTTCCTTTTAGTGACATGTATAGCGAAGACTATTTCAGTTACCGTCCCTTTTTCAAATAATGCATAAATTTTCCGCTAGTAACTGTAAATTGTAATTTTCCCAATATCTCCGCTTCTAACGGTCCGATTTGAAAAATTCTTCCTGCATTGGATACAGCTCTTGAAGGGAAATGTTCTGCATATAATTTCACATTTTTGGTAAAAAATGTTTTGGCCGCCAGGGGGCGTAAGTGTTTATTTTTGCTGCTGATGCATTTGCAATAAAATTTGAGCTCAAAACTCGATTTAAAAATTCCTGCGTGGACCGATACCGCTCACCTCGAACAACTTTTTGAGAATATCCCTACTTGAATAATGCATCACTTTTCCATCAGAGGGCATACACTTATATCTTATTTTTATCCATATCTCTATTTCTAAGAGTACGATTTGAAAAATTATTTCTTTGTTGAAAATT
Organism: Macrothele yani; assembly: GCA_039090855.1. Classification (NCBI taxonomy): domain Eukaryota; kingdom Metazoa; phylum Arthropoda; class Arachnida; order Araneae; family Macrothelidae; genus Macrothele; species Macrothele yani. Next base: position 50,225,364 of record CM076990.1, read on the forward strand.
TTGTGCAAAATGTTTCTCATACGATTTCAAATATTTCTTAACGCCCAAGTGCACCGCTAAAGGACATAAGTTCACGTTTCCATTTACAGCAATATCTACGGGACTAATAAATTTCCGCTAGGGGCGTAATGGTAAATCGTAATTTTCCCAGTATCTCTGTTTTTAAAAGTTCGATTTGAAAAATTCTTCCTCTGTTGGATACAGCTCTTCAGGGGAAACGTTTTGCATATAATTCTTCATTTTTGGCAAAGAATGGTTTGCCTACCATGGGGCATAAATGTTTATTTTTGTTCCTGATGTATTTGCAATAAAATCTGAGCTAGAAACTCGATAAAAAAATTCCTCCATGGACTGATACTGCTCACCTCCGAAAACTTTTTGAGAATACTTTCTGCTTAAATAGTGCATAATTTTTCCACCAGGGGCTTGTACGTATGTCTTATTTTTGTCCATATTTCTGTTTCTAAGAAGGTGTGTGATTTGAAAAATTCTTTCTTTGTTGGAGAACATTTTTGGTGCGAAATGTTTCTCATATAATTTCAAGTATTTCTTAACGCACAAATGCGCCACTAGAGGGCGTATGTTCACGTTTCCGTTTACAGCAATATCTACGGGACTAATAACCCTATTGAAAAATATTCTCTTTCGACCAGGTACTTTAACTATGAAAACTCCTTGTGTGTAACAGTATTTTCTTCCAATATAATGCACAATTTCGCCGCTAGGGGACGCAAATATTTAATCTATTTTTCTCAATATCTGTACTTCTAAATGTCAGATTTAAAAAATTATTTTAACACTAGATACCATTTACCTTACGGAACACTTTAGGTTTGTATTTGAGGAGGTTTGTGGCTCACAATTCTGCCACTAAGTGGTGTTTATGTACTTCCGTTTGCAGTCTATCTCTGCTTCTAAACACTCTATTGAGAAATTTCTTTTTTTACTGTATGCCATTCGCTATAATAAAGATGTAGAGTGAATAAGATTTTTGCTACAATAAGAAGATCCTCTTCAAATAATGTGTTTTTCTCTAGGGGTTGTAAAGGTCAAAACGTTTTTCTTGCTATCTCTGTTTCTGGGAGACATATTTGAAAAGTTTTTTCTTTAGCATAGCTTTTGTTATGAGGAATATTTTTAGTCTATTTCAACTTTTCCACTGTGCAAAATTCTCCCGCTAATAGGCATACAGTTATATCATGTTTCCTTCTCTATTTCTTCTTTTAACTGTTGTTGACTGATTTTAACTGTGATTTGAACATTGTTTTGTCTCTAATACCTTGCTTTTGCTATGTGAAAGGTTTTTTGCGCCATTTGTTAATTTCCGTAACATACTTTGTAGCCACTGGTGGAAGTAAGTAGCTCATTGGGGGGGGGGGTATTTTGACCTTTACTGAAATTTGCTAATGAATGCTTTATGTGAAAATTTGTCATAAAATTAATTTGCTTTCTAATATAAGAAACTTAAATCTTGTTGTTTCTTAGTATTGTTACGACTTTGGGCTTCGGATATCAGGATGCCAAACATTTCCGGACTGCGATCTGATCATTGGATCTGCAAATATACCTCGTTAGCCAATTAGCCTGCACAGTACACCAACAAACCAATGGAGGCACAATATAACAATTAAAACAAGGATTTAATGGATACAGGCATAATTTACACTGGATACTTCATGTAATGGTAAAAGCTATAATTTCCGGCCAGCTTTGTGCCCTCTTCAGTGTTTCAGAAAATATGTCTTAACGAAAAGTCTGTTCCTTCACAATGGGCCGCAAAAAAAAATACTGATAAAGTACTTGCGTATTTTCTAGTATCCAAAGTATGGATGACACTGACAAACCCAAATACACTCACATGGGTAGTTTGATCTTAACTTCCATCACTTCTCTTTCCATGCTTTGGGCCAAATGGCATTGTTTCTCGGTCGCTGGAGGTGCACACTCGAGATTTCTCCGAACAACCACAAACAGAGGCAGCGATTAGCTTCGGTTTTTCTCTGCCTGCAGATGGGGGGTCTTCTTCAGCCCTTCCTGCAAAGCCAGGCGTTCCTCCTCCTCTCTCTCTCTCTCTGGATTTTGAGCGAGGCGATTCCGTGATTCTTTCTCTCTCTCTCTCTCTCTCTCTCTCTCTCTCTCTCTCTCTCTCTCTCTCTCTCTCTCTCTCTCTCTCTCTGCAGGTCACCTGAAATGGCTCCTTTACGGCAGGTATCGGTGGTCCGGCGAGGTGATGGAAGTTCCCAGGAAACTCTGGTGCTGGTTATTCCTCAGCTTATGTTTTTAGCTGGCTTTCCTTATGCTCAGATTTTCTAGAGCGGCAGCAGACTGCAACAAATTTCGAGCGCGAGGAAAATCCTCGTCCTATTTCTCTCGGCTATCAAACGGATTCTGCTACTCAACAACAATCTCCCATCTCCAAAAGGTGGTAAGCGGTGAATTCCACCACTTGAAACCGCAGCATATTTATTAGGAAACACTTAAAGTCCAAAAGCTTTCCCATTGTTTCGCACGTGGCACAGACAAAAGCTTCAAAAGCGCTTGCCGTTTAAACAACTTTTAAGCTATGGGAAAAAGCTTTTAAACTCTGACCTGTCCCATTTCCGTTTATGGGCTCTTCGTTCTCGTGGCAAACACCTGCAACTCGCTCCTTGAATTCAAAGTGCTAGAAGATCTTTCCTTTATATACCACTCCTCGCAAGTGTTTAAATGATAACTCTGTTAATTAAACCCCCAATTAAGTTTCAATTACCATTCATTAGCCACGCCTCTCACCAATTAATTATGCAAGGGGGGGGGCAGTCTGAGTTAACTAATCACTTTGCATCTTCTATAATTAGTTTTCTAATCATGCCCAGTTAAATTGCCTTGATCACTTATGAATACAGTTGTACACAGCCCTTGGATTTAAGGTTTTCCCATTATTCTCTTTCATTTCATGTTAGAAATTTTTGTGCATACTTTGTTTTCTGGTGAGTACAAATTTAAAACTTAGCTACAGCATTTATATTATGTTGAAAATTCCTTCCCTAAATAAAATGTAACACAGTACTTGCTCCCGTGATTATGTGTTTAAGAAATAACAATCCCTTTGGTTCTTTGAAAAAGTTCCAAATATTTCATCTTTCCTTACCCTTAAATTTCCAATGTAAAAATTATTTCAAAATAATTAAATATAAATAGTATTTTATGTATTAATTGTGTGGTATATGAAAGCATTTTAAGAGTAATGCCACATACCTATGTATTTTTTACTTTTATGTTTGTTTTTTATTCTATAATTTGCTTCAATAATTGAACTAAAGTCAAAGTAGAAAAATAAGTTTCTCAAAATCAGCGTAGTATAGTACACAAAAGTTTAGTAGATATTAAACCTGGTCACATTTTCAGTGACAGTTTTGGTATTTCAGTTATTTATCCGTGATTCTAAGTTTCTGATTAGCTGCAGCCGACAACATTTTTAACATTCTGCATTCTGTAATAATTTAAGTTTGCCCAAGCATGTAAGAAGTTATTTGTTGTAGGTTACAGGTTGAACAGACCTATGGTTTCATTATATTTTAAGTAAGAGCGTTTGAATCGTATGTCCTGGAAAAAAATCCAAAAGTCCTGGAAAAGTCCTGGAATTTTGTGATTGAAAAAGCGTATGAACCGTGCAAAGGTTTCAATTCCAATTTTAATCAGTTTGTAAACAGTGATTTTTGTGCCCTCTCTTGAGCTGTGCCTAGAGCAGCTCCCCTGCCCTAGTTACGCCTCTGAATTTTGGCATAGAAAATAATTTTAATTATAATTGCGGTTGGGCGCTTCCCACTGAATGGCAACAGCCAGCCGAGTGACAGTCCTGACAATGAACTAAGTTCTAGTTTAAAAATTTGACCATCAAATACCGGGTGTTCTGCTTAGATGTATAATCAAAGAAAAATTTGTAGCACACAAAGTACTAGTTTGAATGACAGGAGGTGGGTGCCATTGTAAAGAGCAGCTGGGAAATTTATAAATCAGGCAAATTTGGGCACGCAGAAGGTATCTGCTTCTGTCACAATTGAAGTCCGTAATGCTTGTACAGCACCATTTTGCGGCGAGTACAACCTTCGAGCAACAGCAGATGTCCTGACTTACGTGGCCATTATGAAATGGGAGAAGCAACTCAGAGAAATGGAAAATTTGCTACTGATGACTGGTAAACATGCTTAGCATATGATGTCTGAGGAAAACAAACAAATTCGAAAATCATTTTGGAGAAGCCCGAGAAAATCCATCCGAGGGACTGGAGCGCAGTTAGACATCCCACCAACAACAGTGCATCAGGTACACCATAAAAGGTTATGTTTACATGCATACAAGATTCAACTGCATCAACAAGTTAAGCTGCATGACAGAATGGCACAGAAAAAATTTGCAGAGACAATGTTGACCAAAATTGATGCCAACCATACATTCCTAGACCAGATATGCTTTTCAGATGAGTCAACTTTCCATGTGTCTGGGAAAGCAATTAGGCATAACTGCCACATCTAGGGGTCTGGAAATCTGTATATTTTTCATTAACACGAATGGGATTCTCCAAAATGCAGTGTTTGGTGTATGATCATGAAGGACAAAATCATTGGTCGCTTTATTTTTGCAGAGGCCATGGTAACTGGACTAACATACCTGGACATGTTACAGGAATACGCTGTGCCGCAGATGCTTGAAGGAATAATTTTCCAACAAGATGTGGGCTCCCCTGCACTTTGGCAATGATGTGCGCACATTCTTGGATGACCACTTCACTACAGGATGGATTGGTAGAGGATCAACATTCATTGCATGGTCCCCCAGATCACCAGACCTAACTCCACATGACTTTTTCCTTTAGGGGGTTGTTAAGGACCAGGTGTACGCTATACTGTTCCTTATTCTGGAAGACTTACACAAAAGAATTTGTGCTGCGATCAACAACGTAACACCACAAATGCTTCTCAACACAAGAGCTAAGGTAGAATACTGGTTGGACGTTTGCCACGCCACCAGTGGAGCTCAAGTTGAAATTCATTAGACATGTGAAAATAATTTCTCAGTTTGTGTATCTGGAATAATACATGTTGCTAATGAACTGTGGTAAGTTCATACTTGCTTTTACGAGGGTTGTACCGAAAGTAATTCAAAAGTGGGCATAACTGTTTTATTAACTTACAGAGGTCGTTCAAATTGCACATGTTGGTAGAGTAACTCTTCCTCTATAGTAACCCTTTTTCATTTCAGGTAAAGGAAGGATTCCAAGCTGAACCAACATACCGTCATTGAGTTCTTGACGAAGGAGGAAGGGTGCAGGCTGTCCGACATCCACAGGAGGCTACAGAATGTTTATGGAGACGACACCATTGACAAGAGCAATGTGCACAGATGGATGAAGAAGTTTAAAGAAGGGGAAACCAGCATTGAAGAAAAACCACGCAGTGGGAGACCATCATCTGCGACCACTGACACAAATCGTCAGCAAGTGGATGAATTGATGCGCGCGAAGAGACGAGTCACAATCTGTGAGCTTGTTGCACAACTGGACTGTGGTCACAATGCCCTACAAAAGATGATGGAAGACTTAGGGTATCGGAAAGTGCGTGCAAAGTGGGTACCGTGGCAGTTGACACCTGATTTGAAGGAGAGTAGGGTGGAAGTCTGCTCTGATCTGCTGGAAGCATTTGAAGCCAATGAAGACACGTTTATTTCCGATCTGGTGATAGGATGAAATGTGGGCATATCTTTACGATCTGAAAATGAAGAATCAGTCCATGGAATGGCGTCACACCCCTTCACCAAGGCCTAAGAAGTTCAAGAGCCAGCAATCAGCACAAAAAAGTCATGGGGGACTGTTTTCTGGGATGACAGAGGTGTCATTCTCCTTGACTTTCTGGAACGCAGCCATACTGTGACCAGCAAGCGGTACATTGAGACACTCAAGAAGTTTAGAGAAGTCATAAGGAGGAAGAGACCGAACAAGAATCTGAAAAGGATCCACATTCACCATGACAATGCAAGATCACACACTTCTTTGGCAACAAATCGGGCGATCAGTAAATTAGGCTGGTCGGTGGTCCTCCATCCACCATACCAGCCCGGATCTGGTGCCGTCTGATTTCCACCTGTTCGATCCAATGAAGGGACAGTCTCCGAGGACCGCGATTTGATGACACAGATGATGAAAGTGTCTGTTAGGTACAACAGTCCACACCTGAATTTTTTCAAAGAGGATTCGAGAGTTGGGTTCGACGATGGCACAAATGCCTCACTTGTGATGGAGACTATGGTGAGTAGTACCTTTGTATAGAGAAAGAGTAACTCTACCAATATGTGCAATTTGAACGACCTTTGTTAGTTAATAAAAAAGTTATGCCCACTTTTGCATCACTCCCGGTACAACTCTCGTATTATACGTCTAAACGGAACACCCTATGTATAAAAATTACCTCTATAGAACCCGTAAATTCAGTTTTTTAACCTTTTAAGTGCTTGGTTTACATATCATAAAGGATTTGGGGATGTAGACATTCAATAGTAGTCTGCTGAACTGCAGCAACTCAAAAACCTTAATTGTAAACTGCTGAATGTTTTTGTTCTTTGAACAGAGTGACTAAGTGCCTTGACTGTACTCCATGTGTGTGCAGAGGAATGGTCAACATTCACTTACTATATCTTTATATGGTATCCATGACTACTAGTCCAACATTAAGGAATAATCTCCCATTTGTCCACATCAAATGTCTTAGTGTTCATTTGTTTATACTTCTCATGAGTTCTTGTAAACATGTTTGTTTGTGAAACTGTGTATATTCTTATTTTCCCGTATTGTTAATACATCACATTTTATGTGTGCTTTAATTTCAGCTTGAATGCTGTGGTGCCAAAGGAGTTGAGGACTGGAAAGAAAAACAGCAAAAATCTCAAGGCCTCTTGGGTAAAATTCTTAACGAGATTGCATATGACGTACCAAAAAGCTGTTGCAAGTCAGAAACATCTGAAGGATGCAGTGCTAGCTCGATACCATTTACTAACTCCATTGTAAATGAAATTTACACTGAGGTATTAAAAATTTCTTCTTGTCGCTTACTTATGAATCTGTGAAATTATTGCAAATTGTCTCTTGGAGAAGCGTTTATTAATTTTCATGCTGCATATTTGAAGTATTCCATTAAAACACAAAATAGTTTGATTTTTCTTCCTTTAATGAAAATATATGTTTATTTACCTCATTAAAATCTTGTATCTGCTGATTTACACTCATCATCAAAAAAGTAGTTGCACCCAGAAGGACGTATTGGATTGCAATGCTATTCGGGAGGAAGTTAAAGGTTACCAGGAACAATAAATGATTAAACATTGAGACTGATATGGGCAATATTTAGAGAACTACACACCAAAAAGTAGTGTCTTTCAGTATGGCGTTGGGCCGCCATGTTCGCTCACACAGCATGCCAGACATCTTGGCATAGAGTTGTATGGGTTCGTAATGGTGTCTTGCGATAATCCATCCCATGCAGCGTGAATCTTCTAACGCACTTCCCATAGATTGTGCTGTAGGGGTGGAGTGTGGATAGCACATCCAATAGCATCACACACATTTTCAATCAGCGATAGGTCTGGCGATGTGGCTGGCCATGGCAGTGTCAGTGCCTTGAAGGAAAGCTCTCGAGACAGCAGCATTATGTGGAGAAGCGTTGTGCTGTTAGAAAATCGCATCGTAGTGAGCGTTCAGAAAAGGTAGGACCACTGATTGCAGGCTGTCAAAGTGCCTGTAATGAATACCAAAGGTGATCTGGTATTGTAGATAATTGCACCCCACACCATGACACCAGGCCTTCTGGACGTGTGACGCTTGACAACAAACAGTTCATCTTGGCACTGACCATGGTGCCTGCACACGCAGATTCGATGGTCGTTTCCTCCAAGATAAAAGTGGTACTCATCACTGAGCATCACGCACCGCCATTCTGTGTGGCTCCCTGACAGTCTGGCACAACACCATTGCAGTCTTTGGCAGTGATGCACTGGTGTTAAGGGCAGTCGTCATAACGGTCTGAGTGTGTGTAGTCGTACATCGTGCAGCTGTGTGCCAATGGTGCTGGCACTAATCAGACGATGCATGGAGGGCACTACTGCTCACTGAATATCCACAATCGTGGCTGTTGGGTCGCTCCGCGCATGTTGAACAACTCGTTGGTCATCTCTCTTCATGGTTCGTCTAGGTCTCCCAGACCCTTCCTGTAACTGCTGTGTGCCTTATTCTATCCACTGCCATCAACAGCGTGCTATGGTGATATCCGCACAACCTGTATGGCGCACAATACGGTAATAAGACCATCCCGCTTCCAGGAGCCAGACGATGCGGTCCCTCTCGAACTCCTCCAACTGCTCGAATTGCTTCGAAACTTTTTCTCCGGGGCATATTTCACTTGCAAAGAATGCAGCCAATACAACAGCATGAATCAGAATGGCAAGCATGTAAAGAAGTACAAAACATCCTAAACTAGGTTTAAAGTCCTGAACCCACAGCGCGCTGCGCCTCTTGGTAGGTGAAAAATTGGAAAAAAAAAAAAAAAAAAAAAATAGAAGTGGGAAGAGGTTGCCCTGATAGGATAGTATGACAGAAAAGTGCAGAAGGATTAGAGTTCAGGATGCATACGGTAATTCGTTAAGATCAGAAGTTATAAGCTGCCCTACATACTTACCTGGAACAGCAAGTCAATCTGAGCAATAAATCTCCCCACAGAAAATGCCCGGCAACACACCTCTGCCACAGATGAGTTCAGGGAAAAGGGGGAACCTGAAATGAATAGTACAGCACACACAGAATAAGTTTCCCAGAGGAACATCTTAATTTAGGCACCAGGTACTGAAAATTGTCGTTTGCTCAGTGTTCGGTCAGGAGTAGGCATTTTGCATCGTAACTCAGGAGCCAATCAGAGAAAAGATTTTTTCCCATTGGCTGGGGAGAGCTTGGTACCATTCCCCCCTCTCCCCCGGTTTGTTTTCTTCTCACATGTGAAGAATACCCTGAAATCTCTAGTCTTAGTTATTACTTTTTTTACAAGAGTAGCTATGAATTGGGTTCTTTTCAGGAACTTCATTCAAAATAGCTTTCGGCCTTTTGAATCTGCCAGTATCACTAACAGTATAATTTAGGGCCTCCCTAACAAGAGGGTTGGGATGATCTTTGGCTTTTTCATAGTACCTTTTAGCTAGATCATACATTGTAAAATGGATGGAGTTAAACATTTAACATGCTGCGGATAGCATTATTTGAGGTTCTACCATCAAGTCCAACCATCATGCGTAGGGTTTTATATTGAAACGAGGTAATATTATTTTTTTGCTGCTTGTTGCAGTTACCCCAGATGGGACAGCCATAAGTAATAACAGGGCTAAAGCAGGCCTTCCATAGCAAAGTTTTATTTTTTTTGCTGAGCCTTTTATTTTTTATTAGTTGTTGTAGACACTCTCTAAGCTTTAAGGCTTTGGTCAGGGTTTCTTTGATATGTTTGTTCCAATTCAGGTTGTGATCCATAATAAGGCCTAAATATTTAACATCTTTTACCCAAAGTATTTTTTTCCATACAGTTCTATTTCAAAGTCAGGATTGTATTTGTATGTAATTCTAGAAAACAAAATTGCTTGGATTTTTCAGTGTCGATTTTAATTTTCCAATCTAAGAAATACTTCTCTAGTTGTTCCACATAATGTTGCAGCATAAAAGTTGCTTGATTTTTATTTTTGGAAGTATAAGCAAGTGCAGTGTCATCAGCATAAAGAGCTGTAGTCAGATTCCTGTTATTAAAGTTGGGAAAGTCTGACTTAAAAACAGAATACAGTGTTGGTGCAAGTACACTGCCTTGCGGTACACTAGCTTCATTTTTTTTTTTTTTTTTTTTTTTTGACGATTTCTTCCCATTGATTTTTACACAGAATGTTCTGTTATCTAGGTATGATTTGATTATATGTATAATCCAGGGTGGGAAGTCATGTGCTATTAGCTTATAAATAATTGCCTCATGTGGACATTTATTGAACGCTTTTAGCCACATCCAGAAATATGGCTGCTGTGTGTTCTCTTTTTATTGTTCCTTCTCCACATTTTTCAGTTACTCTTGAGAGCTGATGCACCGTGGAGTGCTTATCTCTAAAACCTCCTTGAATAAATGGAATTACTGGGAATTTCTCACAGAATTGTTGCATTCTAATAAGAATAATTTTTTCAAGTATTTTTCCCATAGTTGGGAGCAACAAAATAGGTCTGTGATTTTCTGGAATAGCCGGGTTTTTTCCAGGCTTGAGAAGTAAAATTACTTCAGCAGATTTCCACTCATCGGGGAAGTGATTTAATTCAATAGCTTTATTGTAGATTTTGATAAGCGTGTGCACATATGCTTCCGGTAATTTTTTCATGATTTTGTTATTAATTAATACCGTCTTTACCAGGTGCCCTTTTATTCCTAAGTTTATTAATATGAAACCTTACCTCCCTGTCACTGATAGGAAGTGGGTTTTCAAAGTCAGATGGAATAAATTTCTTTCGGCTCTTAAAAGGGCTGTTGTTATTTTTTTTTTTTTTTTTTTTTTTTTTTTTTTTAGTCTGGTGCTGTCCGACTTCTGCAACTTGTGCCTGGTTTGAGGACCTAAGAAAGGTCGTAGCACTTGTCACTTTAGGCTGCTGCTTTCTGTGCCTTTTTCTACATTTTTTTATTCACACCTTTCTGATTGCTTTTAGTTGGGGATGTCATCACAGGTTTTTTTTTACTAGTAAATTCTTCATAGAGTTGTGCACTTTGGGCATTTGACATCCTCCGCATGTTTAAAATAAGTATCCAAGGCCCTTTTGAGTCTCTAAAACCTACATCATAAATGGCTACATCAGTGTCAGGCATGTCATTTATTTTAAACTGTTTTTTGAGTAAGTTTGCAAAAATTTGCTATTTTTCCTCTTTGGTTCTAACTACCGTCCCATCTTCTTTCTGAAGGGGTGGGAGTAATCTGATATTTTTATTTTGCAAACTCGATGTAAGGTTCCATAGGGTGCTAGCCATTACACAACCTAGGCCCAAAACTTATAGTATTATAAGCTCGTTCATCATCTGAATGGTGAGCACTATGGAGTTTTAAGTCTCCACAGCACTCACCATTCAGCTACCATGTTATAGAGAGGAGTGTCCCGTCACTGCAGCATTCTATTTGATTGTCAGCTTCAAAGACATTTGCTTGTTGTAACATATTGCTCTGGGCAGTATGTTTCCAATGAAAATTTTGAAATAGTGATTTGGTTCATATGAGAAATTATGCACATGAATTATTCCAGCACTATGATCAGAGGTCTCAGTTGATATTTTAATCTTTGTCATGAAAGTTAGCTGTACACATCATCACATGTGTGCAATAAATCCAGTTATTTGAGGTTTGATGTATTTGGATACTTTCATTTTTCTGTTCTTCATGTATATTTGATTTTATAGAGAATATACAACCAGATAAACGAGTAGTGATTTTGTAATATTGTTGCTTCATAATTTCATTTAGTAAATATAAATATAAGATTAGTTCGTTTTTTTGGGGTTTTTTACCATATGTGTTCTTGATCTGTGAGTTCCAACATTCATTTCAACATCACTATATTTCATTCTCTGCCATGGTCACATTCTGAATATATATTTTGTTGGATCCTACTTGTAGCAAGAGTTCTGGCACTAAGATAGTTTTAGATCAAACTTGATTCATCCCTTTATTCGGTCAGTGGACCTGCTCAAAATTTCGAATCTCTGTTGGAGTTCCGACAAGAGCTAGATATGTATGACTGAATAAAAGGATGAATCAAGTTTGATCTAAAAATATCTTAGTGCCAAAACTCTTGAAGACCTACAAATAGGATCTACAAAACAAAGGATGTATTCAGAATGCTATCATGGCAGAGAATAAAATCTAGCGACGTTGAACCTGGGAGTGGGACGAAATGAATGTTGGAACTCATGGATCAAAATTAACAAACACTTCAGACATCCACAATCATAATGCAAGAGTTCCACTTTCCATGTTTTTACAACTCATTACATTCATCAACTTTATACTAATGTACGTGTTTTAATCAGCATTCTGTGATTTTTTGTCTGGTATGCTTAAAATACAAACTTATGAAGATTTAGTTGAAGAAACCTGTTATTTTCTTCTACTTTCATTTTGTCAAATACTACTTATGTAATTCTAAGCACATAACCTTAATGCCAAACTTAGTGCAGTAATATGTGGACAAAACACATTAATATTGTATATGAATAAATATATCATCTTGCAGGGAGGGATAAGCTTATGGGTTGTTATATGTACATAGCAAATTTTCATGATATGAAACAAACTGGTAAAGGTTTGACAAAAATTAGACTCACCACATTTATCAGTCACTATTCTTCTATTGTCATTGTTGCTTTTTATTCAGTAGGTAAAAAAACCAAAAAGATATACCAGATGTATGAAGTTGAGTAGTTTAAAACCATTAATGAATGAAGGCTGAGTTAAAAACCATGAACAAAGAAGAATCAAGTGAAAGAAAGATAAAAAAAACTGGAGTTAACAATCTTAAGAAGCTTTGGTTCCAGCTATGTGTATCAGCTGTATTCCCCACAGTTGTATCCAAACGCATTTCAACCATGTCGACATGGCCTTCATGAATGGTGGGTGATGTCTTTGTCAGCACTGCTATTTCTTAAGGTGACCTCCATTCCCCAATTTCAGAAACAACTACTATGATTACCGATCTGGCTTCAAAAAACCATTTTCAGTCCAAATTGTGCTTACAACCTCACTTGAAGTAGAAACTGCCACTTCACACACACGCAATTTCTAGATAATAATCTTTCTTTTCCAGTTCATTTGTTCTTTTGTACTGTTTACTTTCATGGATGTCCTCCTTTTCTTTTGTTTCACCTATAATAGCATCAGCTATAGATCGCACAATACAAGAATTTTCATGATTTCCTTATAATAATCTTTCTTTTCCAGTTCATTTGTTCTTTTGTACTGTTTACTTTCATGAATGTCTTCCTCTTCTTGTGTTTCACCTATAATAGCATCATCTGTAGGTTGCACAATACAAGGATTTTTGTGATTTTCATTTCATCACAATACAGGGATTTCACAATTTTGTGCACTCATTCAGACAGAGATGTAGTGCTATTGGAATGGCAAGTCACTGATTGTAACAGTGGCAAAATCACTGTTACAATCGGCTCACTTTGAATTCTTTGTTTATGAGTGAACACACGGCAAAAGCCAAAACTGTCTTAAGCCTGGGAAAAAAGGGAGACTGAAAGAAAGCTCACATCACTAGTGACCTCTATGATGTTTTAACAGAAAAGAAGACAAACTGTTTAGATATGGTGACCTGGTAACTGAAACTATGATGTAACAGTGATTTTGGACCCTAAGCATTGCTTAGACATGCCTGATTATCACATTCTTATCAGTGAATTTAGAACTGTTACTTTTTATCGCTGGTCATAAGAGTGATTTTTCAGTAAAAGTGACAAAGTCACAGTGATGTGATTTTCGACCCATCTCTACTCCTTACCCAGACGAATAGGTAACTCATGCTAAAATGTCATCAGAAACGCTGGAGAATAACTAACTGTCTACACATAATATACAAGTAAAAATCACGATGAGATAAAAACTTTAATTACTGATAAAATACATTAAAATCGTTAGACCTTTCGGGTCTTGCCAACAGGTACCCATCCTCAGACGCAGTAAGACAACTAATGGACCAGGCAACTTATAAATACACTCTAAACAGTGGAGTATGACGCATAGTCAGTTCACATGTGACGTTCAGCGCATGTCGAAACATAACCACTTGGTGCATCATCATGGAGATGAAAAATGCTATGTAGTCAATTTTTGAACAAATGTTTCCATGGTTGGGGGATGCTCCTTGGCATCTCATCGTTACAACAGGAACCTGAAAATTTATCGATATATAGGCTCTCTGTAAATAACAGTTGAGATTTGACATGAGGGACTGGAGTCTTCCCAAATGGGGATGTGAGTTCCTCTAGTGACAAATCGGGCCAATGCAGTTGAAGTAGATCCATTTCGAATATCATATTGGTGTTCTGTCAAACGAGCTTTAAGTGTCCTTGACGTGGAACCAGTGTAGCACTGGTCAGTATTCCCTAGGGATAGTGATCTTAAAGGAATTTTGTATATCCAGTGCCTATGAAAATCATCAGGTCAGTCCTGGGTTTGTTTTGTTTTGTTTTTATAGATGAAAAGATGTTTGATAGTTTGAGTCCAAAGCTCAAATTATGACACCTGCAAATAGTCTGAAGAGGCCTAGTAATTCTAGAAATAAATAGGAGTGAGCCAACAAAGGTGATGTTAGGATGCTCTCCAATCGAAGTGGTGGAAGTAGTTCTAAGGAACCACCTTTTAAGTCTATCGATTATGGTCCTAGAATAACCAAAAGATTCTGCCGAATCCCGAATGGTTTCCAACTCCACCCTACGAATGTCGGGGTTAGAGGAGTGTGAGTAAGCATGACAGATTAAAGAAGTGAAGGCTGAGAGTTTATATGACAAAGGGGGTGAAGAAGATTCAGGAATAATCATGGGACAAAAAGTAGGTTTCTTGAAAACACAAAATGACAAAGAACAAGAACCAGCCGAACATTGAAGTTTGAAATCCAAGAAAGGAAGAGACTGGCTTTCCTCTAATTCAACAGTGAACTTTATGGAGGGATATTGTGCAGAAAAGCACTCTGCAAAGGAATAGAGGTAGGTGTATGTAGAATTATGAAAGATTTTATTATTCCGTATACACCTTTATAAGACAAGCAGAAAATCATGTGTTTCATGAAGATTAAATTAGTACCATTTAAATTTGATGCTACAGCTGAGGTTTCACTATAACTGAGTTTTAGGCGAATTTTGCATCTAGGTTTAAACCTGTCATGCGGTGAATATATGGTTTTATTATTTGAGGTTTGAAGTATCATAATTTAACTAGTACTTTATATTTAACTGGTGATGTGCACAAATTAGGTAGACTGCTTGTAGTACAACTATTGTCACTAATTAAAGGTTTTGCCAACTCTTTAACAGTTTTTTGTTTTCCTCATTATCTTTATGATGAGATTTTTTAAAGTACATGATTGGCTCATATTGGCAGCTGACACATTTGATTAGCATTTCTCCGAAAATTTTCTAGTTTTTGCATTCCCAGCTGGGGAAAAACCCTTGCTCGGCATGGTGTTTATCTCTTACGTCTCGTCCTTCTGTCCAAAAAACGGAAAGTGTTCTAAACATTTGAGGGACCCTTGACTTGAAACTTGGGGGGAACTGGGTCTGTGGGTGTACAAAATGAAACTGTGTACTGTATTTCTTCTTGATATCTGATTTAATTTTCATCATTTAGTGTGACATAGCAACATTTTGATAAAAAGGAATGTTAATTATGTTTATATAGCTGGCCATCGTGTAATTTGAGCATGTGCAGTAAAACTTCGTAAAGAGACCTTTCTCCCACCACCCCTGCTCACTTGTAATAACTGATTCCGAATGGTGGTCACTTCACAACTAGGTTCTAATGAATAATTTTGAAAGTTAATCATTGTGGGATATTGTAGTCAGAAGTTCAACACAGTGCATGTTTATTAGTATAAATCATTCTTTCTTTTCAGAATTCCATGAGTTTTATGTTCATTATTGTTTTTTTTTGCTTTCATATAGGGTTGTATTGAAAAATTGGAAGGTCGAATAAAGAGCCACCTCTCCATTGTAATTGCAGTAGGTGTTGCCATAGCTGTCGTTCAGGTTAGTCATGATAATTTTTATCTATAATCATAAAATTTAATTTCCACCTTTTAGGAAACATCCCTATGTGTTACTTAATTATTTTTTTTTTTGCACTGAAATTTTTCAGAAACATTTTGGGTGGCACATAATGCTCCTGAGTTATTATGTTATTGATACTATGAGTGGATTTAGCCTTAGTGTGTGGAAACATAACTTTATTCCACCATCAGGTTAATCTGTATGGAAATTTCATTTATATTAAACCGTTAGGTTACTCTATCTGCATGGAGTAAGCCTTACCTGGAACTTACTACACATTCTCTGGAGTTGTACAAGGGCCTTCCAGAAAGTAAGGACCATTTACACTTCACTCCCACGCAAGTATTCGCTTCAGAGTCGCATGTGCACATTTGTGTTGTCTCATCCATTAGCCACGCCCTGACACCATTTTGTGAGATCGTGCTTATGTTAAAGTTTTGTACTGTGCATTAATAATGTTTAAATTAATAGAACATCCCACCAATTGCGAAGTCAATAGAAGTTCTAAGTGTTGCAACGTTTGTTAAGTTCCATTTTGTAATAATGGCTTAACAGTTAAAACTTTTTCCATGTTATTTTCTTTGGTAACCAATGCGCTTCTCAACTGTAAATATCAAAAATATTTACAAGAACTTAAACATAACATTGCAAACGTACCTTTAGGCTGTATCGAAAATCAGACTTGGCCACAAGCGGATTTTGTTCTCAAAGTCAAAAATATCGGCAATAAAGGAATTATAAATGTCACACTATGATTATTATACTAAAAGGATTACAGGAATCACTCAATCTGCAATGGCAACGAAATCACTGCTAGGCCAATCCGCGGTCTACAGGATAATTTTTTTCAATACAGATATTTTTGATACAGCCTAAAGGTACATTGCAATTTCATGTTTAAGTTTCTGTGAATATTTTTTATATTTAACAGTTGAGCAGTGCATTGGTTGCCAAAGAAAATAACATGGAAAAAGTTATAACTGCTAAGCCATTATTACAAAATGGAACCTAACAAATGTCATAATATGCTTTAACACGTTTTTATCTTGGCATATCAAGAATAGCATATAGAAGTGATAAGGTTCCTGAATGCCAGAAATGTCAGACCAGGTAAGATTCATTGGCAAATTTGTGAAATTTACAGACAAAATGCAGTGAGTGCAGGAATGGTGCAGAAGGCGATTCGAATATTTAATGAAGGATGACAGAGCGTTCATGATGAATTGTGCGGTGGTAGGCCTTGTGGTCACTGAAGATTTGGTGGAGAGGGTGAATGAAAGCATTAGAGAACAGACGCTTCACAATTTCTTGTCTTTCACAACATTTCTCTGAAGTTTCACAATCATTACTGCATGAAATCATTACAGAAAAACTTCAGTACCACAAAAAGTGTGCACAATAAGTGCGAAAGATCTTTCATAAAGATGCTTTGACGTCTGTAAGTTTTCTGTTTTACATGTTATAAAGTGGGTTCTTCGGCAGTTCTACGAGAATACAACATTGACGAAATGGCCCTAGTGGCCAAGTACGACGTAGAGCTCCAAATGGAATGAACTTTAACCACCAATCAAGAAAGGGACATAATATTGCACAAGATATGTAAATAATGTAAATAGTAACTCTTGATTATAGAATTTTTAATTGTTATCTGAAAACCTTTGCCCACTCAACATGAAGTCAACACAGCCAGAACCAAGTTAACCCTAACGACTGGACATCATAGAAGTAGGATACAGCTTTTGACCAAAAGGCTCTTGAGTTAACCCCAGCTGACCATGTAGAAGCAGGATACAACTTTTGACCAAAAAGCTCTCAATAAACTAGCAATGTGGGACTGAACACGCACTTCCGTAAGTAACATTTTTAGGACTTTTAACTGAATTGTATCTTAATTGAATAATTTAATGCACCACCGCAGACTGTACCTCAGCGTCTTCATGATGAACCTTGTAGTCAAGTAATGGTATGTGAATTTTATGATAGAATCACATGAGATATATTGGTGCTAAAGATGTTGACAGAAGAGCATAGAAAAAAGCGCATCTGATCTGCATTGGAATTTTTGGGGTGGTACGTGAAGGAAGGCGATGATTTTTTAAGCCATATGGTGACAGGAGATGAGACTTGGGTCTCTTACGTCACACCTGAATTGAGACAGCAGTCCCTGCAATGGAAACATCATTTGTCCGACGATGACCTGAAGACGACTGTTGAGCAGTGTTGCAAAACCCAGGTGGCAGACTTCTATGAGGATGGTATCCAGAAACTTGTGTCAAGATATGACAAATGCCTTAACATCCATGGGGAACATGTTGAAAAGTAGATCAAGGTATGTAGAATTCATTGCACATTAAAAATTAGTCATCAGCATATGTCTTTGTTTTATCTTCAGACAGTACTTACTTTCCAGATGGCCAGATTTAAATAACAACAAAACTTGAAAATCTCTTTTAATCCTTAAACAAAAAAAGAGATGTCTTCATATGGATTAATGGTATATGTGCACTAATTTTTTAGGCAGTTTTACATCGGAGAAATGGGCGGATTTTGCTAGATGTCATTTGGCAGAACACAAAAATACACTTTAAAGTGTACTAAATAAGATGAGATGCTAAAAATACTGCATTTGCAGTGAAGTGGGAGCTGAAAAAAATACACCTATTGTACTTTTTTCTCAAAAGGGAAATGGAAGAAGAGCTACTATTTCATAAAAGGCAGAGTGCCGCACTTAGTGAGTAGAAGTATTCATCGCATTTTGAGTACCCTTTTCCTTGGCATTATCCAGGTGACAGACAGTATTACAAGTAGTACCTAAAAATTTGACAGGTGACTGATAGTGGGCAGTATTGCCTAAAAATTTGACAATGTGCATTTTACCCTTTTTTAATTCCCATAAAATTAAATATTTGCAAAGTTATTTGACATTTTAGGGTTTGCCATGGATAGCCTTAACATTCATGCTGTAACAGCTTCAGAAAGCATTTTATCTCATCAAGCCAACTTTTCTGAGAAGGCACATTAGGTGGTTTCTTCTCGGTCGTCAAAGGAGAGTTCATGTTGGAGCTTATTACAGTGGTAAAAGTCATTTGCTACATGCTTTTTCTTATTGTTGAAGAGATTGTAACTTTGTACAGAATTACGCTTGTTTTCAAAATATCATTCATATGCAGAATTAGTTGAGACTGTTAGATGCGTTGACAGAATAATTTGTTCTTACAACAAGTAACAGTTTGGTCTTCATTGGTCACATGAAGTAAAAATATTTTGAAATGAATGGCCTTCTTGCAGTGTCCCTGAACTGAATATGTGTAAACCATGGTTCAGAAATGCTTTTCCTTCCATTTCTTGTTCAGAATCACATGTCTTTGCCGGATGCACTTGTGAGACTTCACTTGGCTGAAATTTGATGCAAGTGTCCTAGTCTCCTAAGCAAAGGTGTCATTCTTCTGTAAACAACATTCACATGTTTCGTAGGCATCCTGAAAATCCTGGAAAAGTCCTGGAATTCCATTTTGTCCTGGAAATGTCCTAAAATTCTGTTCCATGTCCTGGTCCTGGAATTTTATCCATTCCCGCCTTTTTGTCCCTCATGATGTCTTGTAGTTGAGGATTGTTCTACTGACATAACGTATGTCTGAAAAACTTCCCTTCCCATCCCTTGCAAAATGAGAGGGGGAGATCACTTATGGTTTTCTTATCTGTTAGGACTGAAACTGCGTTATTGGCATCTTTTGCGTTGTGCTTATGTTATAACTTTGTCTGTCTGGCCGTTGAGACCATATCTCTGCAATTATTAGTTCAATTTGTGAAATCCTTTTTTATTGGGAAGCTTAAAATGTGAGAATGATGATCCATTCATTCCCGTTTTTTTTTTCTTTAGCATAGCTTTTGTTATGAAAAATCCTTTTCACCTGTTTTCAACTGGAATTATGAAAAATTCTTCCGCTAAAAGGCATAGAGTTATATCTTGTTTCCTTCTATATCTCTTCTTTTAACTGTTCAATTTGAAAATCTTTTTGTCTCTAATTCCATTCCTTCTGCTGTGGGAAACATTTTTTACGCCATTTGTTAATTTTTGTAACATACTTTTTAGACACTGGTGGAAGTAAATAGCTGTTTTTTTTTGTTTTTTTTGTGTGGTTATTTTGACCTTTACTGAAATTCCTAATGAATACTTTATATAAAAATTTGCCATAAAATCAGATTGCTTGCTAATATCAGAAACTTAAATCTAGTTGTTTCTTAGTATTTTTTGAGCTAAGTAAACGCTTTGCATTTTCTATAAATTAGTTTTCTAATCATGCCCAGTTAAATTGCCTTGATCACTAATGAATGCAGTTGTACACAGCCCTTGTACTTAAGGTATTCCTGTTATTCTCTTTCATTTCACGTTGAAAATTTTTGTTCATACTTTGTTTGCTGGTGAGTACAAGTTTAAAGCATAGCTACAGCATATATATTATGTTGAAAATTCCTTCCCTAAATAAAATGTAACACAAATACTTGCTCCCATGATTATGTGTTTAAGAAATAACAATCCCTTTGGTTCTTTGAAAAAGTTCCAAATATTTCACCTTTTCTTACCCTTAAATTTCCAATGTAAGCATTATTTCAAAATAATTAAATATAAATAGTGTTTTATGTATTGATTATGTGGTATATGAAAGCATTTCAAGAGTATGCCACACACCTTTGTATTTTGAATTTTGTGGGTTTTTTTTATTCTGTAATTTGCTTCAATAATTGAACTAAAGCCAAAGTAGAAAAATAAATTTTCCCTCAAAATCAGTGTAGTAAAAGTTTAGTAGATATTAAACCTGATCACATTTTCAATGACAGTTTTTGTATTTCAGTATTTATCTGTGATTCTAAGTTTCTGATTAGCTGCAGAAGACATTATTTTTAACATTCTGTATTAAGTTTGTCCAAGGATGTAGGAAGCTGTTTGTTGTAGGTTACAGGTTGAACAAATCTGGTTTCACTATATTGTAAGTAAGAACATTTAAATCGTATGTCCTGGGAAAAAAAGTCCAAAAGTCCTGGAATTTTGTGATTGAAAAAGCATATGAACCATGATTCACCCGCGTATTTAGCTGATGATGACAATTTAGGAACATGGATGAGTACATTTGAACCATTCCCTCTATAGCACTGATCTGGCATCTAGCAACTTCCATTTTCCCCCAGCAGAGAAGAAGTTGGAAGGCCAGTGTATCAGGTGTAATGTGGAGGTTAAAGCAACTTTGCACAGTTACCTTTATGAACAAATAGCAACATTCTTCATGGAGGGGTTCAAAAAATTGGTACGACAGTGGGATAAATGCCTAAATGTTGAGAAATAAACGAAAGGTGTAACAATTTGTTTTTGCTGTATTATTCATTCTTGTAAAAAAATTGCTGTCTATTTACCTGACCTGAGGAACTTATTTTTTGAACACCCCTCATTAGTAGATCATTTGTGCACTGTTTTTTCTCTGCCACTTTGTAAGGTTATAGTAAGCTTAGCTGTAACTTTACAAATGAATTTAAGTATCCATCAGGATAATGTTCAGCATTATGTTCAGAACGTATTGTCTCTCTCTTTCTGTGTGTGTGTGTGTGTGTGAGAGTGATGTCTCTCCTTTTTTCTTCTCACTTTCTCAGCTCATGAAGAACATCACTGTACTCATGCTCACAGTAGACATGGATTGGTGATTTTCCATTCTCTGATCATAGAGCAAGCAGTAAAACATATAAAAAATGTTAGTAAAATATGTTGCAGATTTGCTCAAAATTTGCATTAATTACCTCTTCACACAAACGCACACATGCATGTATCCACACTGAAGTAGCAAATTATTAGGAACACCTACCTAATAATGTGTTGGCCCACTCTTAGCTTCTAAACAGCCTCAATTCAATGTGGCACATATTCAGGTAGGTGCTGATATCAGCTCTGCAGAAGATATCAATTCTACATCAATGAATGTTATGATTCTTAACACTTAGATACTTGGGAACTTGTTGTCCTTGGTGGTGGAACGGATGGAAATCAGGAGATGCAGGTTCAGTGATGTAATTTTTCTGATGTGATTAATGTTACGTGATGAACAGTAAATGCAAACAATTCGTAGATGTGTGATTGTTGTGTTAACAGTGCTGATATCATTCGATAGATATGTTCAGCCAAGCTGATGCAATGGCGTGCATCAATTACTGAATGCTCGCTGTAGGAGCATCTCTGTTACAAGTGGCTCTCTCTATTTCATCCCACAGGTATGTAGTTGAGTTAAACCCTGGGGGACTGTGAGGGCCAATTTAGGATTCTGAAGTCATTGCCATGCTCCAAGAACCACGGTATGATGATTGGAGCCTTGTGGCATGGTGCAGTATCCTCTGGAAGCAATCCTGTTCATCAGGAAACACGATGTATGATCTTCAAGAGCCCAGTCCATCAGGAAGCACCATGTTCCAGTCTTTCAAGGGCCCAGTTTAGGTGCCCACTGCAGATGACAGATGACTAAAAATGGATAAACTCATCTGCAGTGGGTGCAGATGAGTTTATCCATTTTTAGGTACCCAAAGGGGGACATGTGTTGTTGTAGCCCATTCACACACTAATATGGTGAGCTCAGTTCTCCTCTCAATACCCCTTTCGTACTCAGGGTTTGGAAGGAAAGGGCTAGTCCTTAATGCTTCAGCCCCTGAGACATGCAGCCACGGTTGATGATGTAGCTGTGCTGGCCCTTCTGAACCCAAGAGCCACAGGGCTGTGCTCTAATGGAGCACCATAGCACCATAGGAAAGGCACTTTCAGTCAATGTTATTGCTGTATTTAACAGAGTACTAAGTGTCATCTATTGCAATGTGCACTTAAACATTAGAAATCGTCTTTTTCAAAAACAAAAGTTAAAGATTTTGGGTTCCTAAAATCAGAAAACATTGATGTAATAGTATGAATGCGATAATTTTAAATGAACAATTCCTATCATGCATGCTTTTTCTTTAAAAAGTATTTTGCTTAATATACTAACTATATTTTTCTCATGTCAAAAACTCATTGTATCTTTCCCTTTTTTTTTTAGTAATTCCCTAGAAAAGGATAGTGGTTTAAAACCTTTTTCTTTCTGTCACAAACATTAGTTTTTTAAAACTTTTAAGACACAGAAAGTTACTGAGAAACACTCTGTTAATGTATAAAATAAAATTTATTTATTTATATTTTATATCCATCATGATTTCTGAAGTTCACTGTGTTTAAAAAGTGGTGAACAAAGTTTACTTCATGAAATGAAGGTATGTTCCTTATTGCACAAATTGGAAAACGCTTCCTTTGTTGCACAAAATGTGAAACAGTTTTCTTCATTGCCTAAATGGAAAAAAAAAAAAACTTATGTTTTTCTCACTGCATTTGAGTCAATTCATGTTTTTATTTCCTGCATAGCTTTCCTGCGTAGCACTAAGAGTGTATTTCTGTTCAGAAAACAAATTCTAATAAATGTTTGGACTTCGGATTCTTGGATTCTACAAAAGAGACTTCTTTGTTGACAGATGAAAAATGTTTATCTATCTCACTTACGAGTTCCTGAATAACATCATTCCCTTTTTTAAATGTCCTGCTGTGAACTGCATAGAAAATCTGTTCAAACTGTTTCACAATATTATTCCAAGAACATGATGGTACTGTCAAATAGGCTACAGATATTAGTCTTTCCTAGTTATCTTGAACAGAATTAATTTCGGAGCAGTTTTTAGAAATAGTTTCTAAAGATCCTTCTTATAAACACGAAAGGACGTGGAAAACAATGTCCGGCCCTTTTGTGTTTATATGCGTATTTCAGCATGTTGCGTCGGCACAAGACATTCCGTTAAAAAAAAAAAATGGAAATGAAAATTAACACTCAGTGTACAACTTAAATAAAACACAACGTGAAACAAATACTATAAACCAAGAGAAGGCATGGACATGCAAAACCATAACAGAAGGAAATCGGGTCTCGTAGGAAAGTTGACAAATGAAGTTCATGGATCAGGCCAGTGCGATGACTAGAAACAAGTGGCCAACCCATTTTCCACCCACCCTTTCAGACGGGTCGCAATTCAGTTCCTCAAATGGACAGACTATCCCTTTCCTCTGTAAAGCCCTGTTTCCTACTGCATGATCACTTGGCACAATGGAGCACATCTGTTATCTTGTTTCCAGATGCCATTGCCCTCGAACATTGACCAGTCATTTCTGTCCACAGGGTGAATGACGACAGCTTGTTTTGTTGTTTGTGCACTAGCACACCAAATTATAAGTTGTTGTTGTATAGCTGGGAAGATTTGCCATTTCTGAGGTGCTTGCACATGTCTGCGTAGTACCCAGTACCCACTCTATCTTACCTCTTTCAAAGTTGCTTAAATCAGGAGTCTTTCCATGAATCTGTCTATAACATGTCTGAATCCTTTGCAGTGAACTGCTGGTAAAGCCATCCCATTGTCATAGTTGCGTTCATAAACAGGGCTTGATTTTGACCAGTAGTGAGTAGCAAATCGCTAGCAAGCAAATACATTTTGTTAGTGATAAAAAGTGGTTCTAGCGAAAGTTGCTAGTAGAAAAATTTCGAATGTTTTAGTGTGAACTGTAAAGTGTCACTGCATTGCGCATGTGGAATATTTTAGATACATGCAAAAAGGAACAACTGCTTTCTGGAAACGAATGTTTCTTGAAAAGTACAAACATTATAAAAACATTTTGGCACTAGTACAAATATCCGGTATATTCTCCTTAATTACTTCTTCTTGTGAGGTTGGGTTCAATTTCATGAAGAGAATCCAGGGTGATTGGAGGGGCAGTTTAAGCTTACAAACATTGAATGCTCTCACGAGTATGTAGGTTGAAGGTCTGTCCGAAGACAAGTTCGACCCCAGGCCTGCTGTTTTAAAGTGGTATGATGAAAAGACCCGAAATCCAGATCGTAAACCATATGGAAAATAAGTTAAGATTTTGAATAGTGTTCTTGAATTTTGTGAATAAAGTTAAATTAAAAAGAAGTTTTTTTTTAATATTTGCATTTGAATTAAATTGTTAGAATTAATCTGCCAGGTCATGAAAAGGTAAGTTATAGGTAAATATTTGTAATCTTTTCAGCATTACAATGTGACAGTTACAAGAGTGAAGTCAAAATTTGTCATGATTGACTAATGAAGGGGGACATGTTAGTTCTTTTGTATAATGTTAATAAACTTTTGCTAGTAGATAATGCAATTTGCTAGTAAAAGGTAAGGCCACTAGCAAGTGTTGCTACTGGTAAAAAAAAAAAAAAAAAAAAAATCAAGGCCTGTTCGTAAGTGAGGAAGAACATGGCTGATTGCTATTGGGTGTTCCTAATAATTTGTTACCTCAGTGTATATGCTGTATATAATGTTTTTGCTAAAATGGACTGGTTAGCAAATAATTGTTTAACCAGCATCGATTTTTGTATAATTTACTCGCAAAAATTATTTTGGTGATACTTGCAAAAATTGTTTTGTCGGAAGCAAAACAAAAGGTGGGTTAAACAATTTCCGTTAACCTTTATCCCTTTATCTTCCCAGTTCAATGAATGAATAACATTCTGCAATGTGGCATTGAAGAGTTTGGAAGATATGGTGTCACCTTGTCTAGCTCCCTTTCCAATTTTTATTAGTGCTGTTCCCTCAAACAGTCAAACCCTTAGCACTTTAATTTTTATAGATGTCAATATGATCTGTAGTGCTGTAACCACTCCTAAATCCTGCTTATTTTCTTGGTTGAACCATGTCTGTCTGCTTCCCTTGAGTAATGTGATAGTGCTGTTGTGAAGATATTGTAAACAACTGATAGGAGGCTGATGGGTGGGTATGTAGTTTCTGAGATCTTCAAGACCCCTTTTATGTAGCAGAATAGAACTGTAGCCTTGTTCCAGTCATCAGAAATCTTCCCTTCATTAAGGCATCTAGTAAAAACTTGAATGATTGTGGTTTCTATTTCTTCACCAGCTTTCTGCACAATATCCATGGTAATTTTGTTTTCCCTTGGAGCTCTTTCCCATTTGTGTTCTTAATTCCATGTGCAACTTCTGCCATCATGGCTGGAAGAACTTCAGTGCCTGTCTCTCTGAGTGTATTTCCTTGTCTGTAATTGATGTATCGCCCCTTCATATAGTTTTGTGTAGAACTCTTCTCAAACTTTTGCCTCTTATTTCTTGTTACAGTATGATCTTCTTATCTGAGTACTATTATATGTTTTTTGGGGTTTTTTTTTTTTTTTTTCATTCCTGAGATGATTCTTTGTTGTGTTCTTCTGGCTTTGGTTGTTCTCAATTCCTTTTTCCAGTGGTTTGCAATTGAATTTCCTTATGCCTTCAATGATGCTTTTTGCACTGTCTTGCATAGTTTTGTATACTATTATAATATACACTGCTGGACAATTGCTAAGGACGGATCATAAACGGCTATATAGCGCATAAAAAAGTAAGTGTGGTTGGATGCCAAGTGAAATAAAATAATGTCAGAATGCCAGGACATTACAAGAAAGACTATTTATTGTGCTCTGAAATCCAGAAGGCTTTGGAACGTGTTCAAGGGACAAACAGGCCATTTTGTGCAGAATACGTAAACGTAAAGAAAATGCAATTACCGTCCGCAGGCGTTCCAGCGTAAGATGTCAATACGGGATATGGCCACCATGGAGGGCGATGCAAGATTCCACACGTCGTGTCATGCTTTGCACAACATTATCAAGCAGCTGTTGGGGTAATTTATCCCATTCCTCTGTCAGTGCACGTATGAGGGTGTCCTTGTTTATTGGAGGGCATTGGCGACCAGCAAGACTCCTCCCCAAAGCATCCCACACATTTTCAATGGGATTCAGATCTGGAGAACGTGCTGGCCATACGAGGCGTTGAATAACCTCGCTCTAAAGACACTCCTGGACAGCGGCTGTTCGATGACATGTTGCGTTGTCATCCATGAAAATGAATCTATCACCGACAGCACCACGGAACATGCGAACATGAGGTAGCAGAACATCATTAATGTATCATTGGCCAGTCATAGTCCCAGTTGGAAGCACATAGAGGGACGTACGGCCATTGATCATGATGCCAGCACATACCATGACACTACATGTTGGATATCGGTCCCTTTCCTGTATGTTTGCTGGACAATATGCAGTACCACTATCACGCCAGATCAGTTGTCGTCGACAATCAGACGATAGACTGTATCTACTCTCATCTGAGAAGATGACAGCAGACCAGTCGTTATGAGTCCAATTGCGATGTTGATGGCACCTTTGGAAACGGGCGGTACGGTGACGTCTGGACAATGGGATGCACACAGCAGGACGGCGGGCGTATAGTCCTCCTTCATGCAAACGTCTGGCGACAGTTTTTCGGGAGATCCGCTTGCCAGTAGCAGAAATAAACTGATTTGCTACCTCACTAGCTGTGCTGCGCCGGTGTCTTTTTGTTGATAGCACTATGTACCGATCTTCTGCAGGTGACGTACTGCGAACACGACCTCCCCCGTGACGTTTGCTACACTCTCCATTTGTTTGAAATGATTTCCAAAGCCTTGAAACAACACTGTGGCTGACGTCGAACTCCCTGGAAACATCTGTTATTTTTCGCCCTTCTTCAATCTTGTCAATAATACAGCCACGCGTAAAATCATCTAGGTGATGTCGGGAAGACATACTGAAAATTGCAAGTTCGTCAATTGATTCTTTCCCTTTCAACTTTGCGTTTGAACAACAACGGTCAATACGCGTCAAATCCTTTATATCTCTTATCAGCGCTATGACGTCACGAACAAGTTCGGCAATCCAAAATTTGCATACGCACAACACGTCTTACTATATCCCGCACTTATGCTAATTTCCACATTTTCCTGCCTTCCATTTTATGGTTGCTATTGTTGCTATTGTCATCCGTCCTTAGCAATTGTCCGGCAGTGTATATACACCGATGAGCCATTACATTATGACCACCTACGGCCTACCTAATAAGCTGTGGGACCCCGTTTAGCCCGCATCGAATGGGCGAGGCATCGATTCGATGAGGTGATGATAAGTATCTTGGGGTATCTGGTACCATAATGTCAACAGCAGGTCCTCCAGTTCCTGTACATTTCAGGGTGTTGGTGATTTAGTGCGAACCCGCTTTTCCAAGTCGAACCACAAATGTTCGATCGGGTTCATTTCAGGTGAATTTGGAGGCCAGTACATTAACAGAAAGTCACCAGCATGTTCCTCGAACCACTCCTTGATGATTCTGGCAGGGTGGCTTGGTGCCATCACCAACAGGAAAGACAGTTGCCATGAATGGGTGAACTTAGTCCGCAACGATGTTCAGATGCCTGACAGCCGTCAGGGATTGTGCTATTGGGATAATGGGGCCTAAAGTGTCCCAAGAAAACATTGCCCACAGCATAACACTGCAGGCCTGTTTCTGCCCAACAGTGTATCAAGGCACCATTGCCTTCATTGACAATCATTGTATCTGTGCTCAGCCGTCTACGTGATGCACCAGGAATCTTGATTCGTCAGACCAAGCCACTTTCTTTCAATCATCCATGGTCCAATCTCGAGGATCTTGGGCCCATTTCACGCTCTGTTGGTGATGCCGGGCAGTGAGCATGGAGACCTGGCTGAGTCTTTGGCTACGCCAGCCCATGCACAGAAGGCTGCGATGAACTGTGTGCCGTGGCATATTGCCCTTGTCATCACTGTTGTAGCTGCAAGTGATTTGCTGCACTGTGGCCCTGCCATTGCTGTGAACAATATGCAATCTCGATGATCTTGGGCCCATTTCATGCTCTGTTGGTGATGCCGGGCAGTGAGCATGGAGACCTGGCCGAGTCTTTGGCTACGCCAGCCCAACAAAAGGCTGCGATGAACTGTGTGCTGTGGCATATTGCCCTTATCTCCACTGTTGTAGCTGCAAGTGATTTGCTGCACTGTGGCCCTGCCATTGCTGTGAACAATATGCAATCTCAATGATCTTGGGCCCATTTCATGCTCTGTTGGTGACGACGAGCAGTGAGCATGGAGACCTGGCCGAGTCTTTGGCTATGCCAGCCCATGCACAGAAGGTTGCAATGAACTGTGTGCTGTGGCATATTGCCCTTATCACCACTGTTGTTGCTGCAAGTGATTTGTTGCACTGTGGCCCTACCATTACTGTGAACAATATGCAATCTCGATGATCTTGGGCCCATTTCATGCTCTGTTGGTGACGACGGGCAGTGAGCATGGAGACCTGGCTAAGTCTTTGGCTACGCCAGCCCATGCGCAGAAAGCTGCGATGAACTGTGTGCTGTGGCATATAGCCCTGATCACCACTGTTGTAGCTGCTGGTGATTTGTCGCACTGTGGCCTGTCATTGCTGTGAACAATATGCAACAGTCTCGACTCCCCTCTGGCATCATTGAGCTGCAAATGACACATGGCTGGACGATGGTTTGTCATTTGGCCCTCTGTGCACCACTTTTGATACATACTAACTACAGCGCTACATGAACAACACACAAGCCGCACCATTTCTGATATCGTAGTTCCGAGGCATCATGCCATCATAATTTATCCTTTATCAAACTCCGATTAATTGGCAGCTTTTCCTATTTTCCTATTCTGACTCTGAACACTCTACTAACCGAAAGCCAGCCCTCAGGTTGTATATATACTGCTCTGTGAACTTCACCTGCGCCAGTACTCTGTCTTCAGGCGCGCTCATTTCTCTAGGCTGGGGGTGGTCATAATGTAATGGTTATCATTGGATATATATATACACAACATGTGCTAAAAGTGATATATTATGTGAATTTGCATACCTCAGGTAAGTGGAACCATGCTTTGTGTGTGTACCACGTGTATTCCATTATTCCTGGATTTCTAGTGGTGAATCTCAGGAACAACTGGCAGTACGCAAGTTTTTGTGATCTGGATCTTTTAATTTGTAGACAACAGTGACATGGTAGGCATGAGGATTGGATTTTTTTTTGTAACTCTCTGACATTATATATATATATATATATATATTCTATTAAGAAGAGACTGAAGCAAAAAAAGTTTTTAACTCATTCCAAGTTCAACATAGAAAATGTTATGTATTGACCGTTGTGAGTAAAAAGAGAAACAAAGAAAAAACAACTGAATGCAGAAAGTGTCGAGAATACTGAGCCTTGGCTTTATCAAGGACCAGCAAAAACTCTGCATTTTCTCACTTCCACAAAGACCTATTTGGAAACGGGTTTCTGCAAAGTCATAGATGCAAGTAATAAGCCCACCAAAAAATTTTTGTAAGTATATATGTCATGACCTCTGCAGAGTTGTATGACCAAGCATTAGTTAACAATTTAGCTTGCAACCATAACCTTCCTGGCCCGACCCATGCTCTTCATCTGTTACTATTAAACAGAAAGAAGATGATTATAGAAAACTCAAGTTGTAAGAGTGACATAATGAACCAGAAATAATGTTCAGTAATAACAAATTGCCTAGTTCGCCTGAGAGAGAATTTAAACCTGAATAGCAATACAAAAGTATTACAAGTTCTTAACATTGCAATAAAAAAGGAAATATTAATTTTTTTATTTTAAAGCACAGATTCTTGAAAGAAAACTAGATTATAAACCCCCTACTCCACTTCTTCTGACAACACAAAAACGAGAATAAAATAAAGACAATAATAAACTAAAGAAATTATTTGTCCAAGCAGCCGGCCGTTTCATTGTTCTCGTTGTCTGCGCTGTATTTTCAATGCAGTTAAGGTCTTAATAACTACTTAATTTTGCACTTAAAGCACTTCTGAAATACTTTGTACACATTGCAACTAATTGTTTATGTCACATAACCTTCACAAATAATTTCTTTAGTTTATTATTGTCTTTATTTTATTCTCGTTTTTGTGTTGTCAGAAGTAGTGGAGTAGGGGGGTTTTATAATCTAGTTTTCTTTCAAGAATCTGTGTTTTAAAATAAAAAAATTAATATTTCCTTTTTTATTGCAATGTTAAGAACTTGTAATACTTTTGTATTGCTATTCAGGTTTAAATTCTCTCTCAGGCGAACTAGGCAATTTGTTATTACTGAACATTATTTCTGGTTCACTATGTCACTCTTACAACTTGAGTTTTCTATAATCATCTTCTTTCTGTTTAATAGTAACAGATGAAGAGCATGGGTCGGGCCAGGAAGGTTATGGTTGCAAGCTAAATTGTTAACTAATGCTTGGTCATACAACTCTGCGGAGGTCATAACATATATACTTAAAAAAATTTTTGGTGGGCTTATTATTTGCATCTATGACTTTGCAGAAACCCATTTCCAAATAGGTCTTTGTGGAAGTGAGAAAATGCAGAGTTTTTGCTGGTCCTTGATAAAGCCAAGGCTCAGTATTCTCGACACTTCCTGCATTCAGTTGTTTTTTCTTTGTTTCTCTTTTTACTCACACCGGTCAATACATAACATTTTCTATGTTGAACTTGGAATGAGTTAAAATTTTTTTTTTTGCTTAAGTCTCTTCTTAATAGAATGTGAATTCTGAAACCCCTCCAAAATGATTCCACAACTTAAATCTTGGCCCTCAGTCTCCGGCAGCTGGAATGTACCTGGCCAAGGCAGCGGCCAGTGCGACATGAAGGCAGAGGGTGCTAAGAATCCCCGGAGGACCGGACTAGGCTGCCATCTGATGCTGACCTTGGCTACGTATAATGGACGCTCCCTATCTTCTGATTCAAGGCTTCTTGAATTGGAAGAGGAACTACAAAGGATCAAGTGGGCCATCGTGGGGCTAAGTGAGGTAAGGAGAAAAGGAGAAGATCTCATCGAACTGAAAAGTGGACATCTCTTCTACTATCGTGGGACAGATACTGGCAGAACTAGTGGTGTTGGATTTATAATAAACAAGAAACTGAAGGATAAAGTTGTAGAAGTTGAAAGTTCCTCTGACAGAGCTGCACGACTTGTTATCCAACTCTCGAAAAGATACCAGGCTCAGATTATTCAAACTTATGCACCCACCACAAGTTATCCTGAAGAAGAAATTGAAGAATTTTATGAGGAAATTTGTCATCTAAATAATAAAGGTAAGCAGCACTTGAAAATAATTATGGGAGATTTCAATGCAAAAATAGGGCAACGGCAACAGAATGAAACTTCAGTAGGTAAATTCGGTCACAGCAACAGAAACCAGCGTGGAAATACTCTCGTAGAGTTTGCAGAGGCAGAAGGGTTTTTCATCTTGAACTCCTTCAAGAAAAAGCCACACAGGAAATGGACATGGAGACATCCAAATGGAACAACAAGTGAAATTGATTTTATTATGTGTAACAAAAAATTCGTCATAGAAGACTGCAGTGTGCTAAACAAGTTCAACACAGGTAGTGACCATAGATTGGTGAGATGTAAGATGCACCTCAACACTAAACTTGAACGTGGCAAGCTCATAAGACAAACAAAATCTATTGACATAACCAACCATAAAAAACACCATAATACCTTCAAGTTGGAACTGAAGAACAGGTTCTCTGCTTTAGAAGGCCTAACATCGGAAGAAGTGGACATCTCTGAAGTTAACAGAAAAGTAACCAAAGCTCTTATGGAAACAGCAACAAAATTAGCTGGGTCTAAGAACAAGTTGCATGTAAACAAATTATCAGGAAAAACGAAAATGTTGATGCAGAAAAGAAGAGAGATGAGGACAACTAAAGAAGATGTGACTTCCAAAGTGGAATATATAGAGCTATGCAAGACAGTAAGAAAAAGTATCACTGAAGACGTAAGAAAATTCAACTGTGAACTAGTGAGGAAAGCAATTGAAAACAACCAAAGCCTAAAGATAGCAAAGGGACATCACAGTAAGGGAAGAAAACAGATTATGGCACTGAGAAAAGAAGATGGTTCTGTAACAAGAAATAGAGGCGAAATTTTGACAAGAGTGAAAGATTTCTACTCCAAATTATATGAAAGGGATGATACATGCACTCCAGACATCATGAAAGATACCAGTACCAGAGTTCCTCCAGTCCTTCCAGCAGAAGTTGCACATGCAATCAAGAACATGAAGCGGGGAAAAGCTCCAGGAGAAGATGGAATTACTGTAGACATCATACAAGAAGCAAGTGGAGAAATCGAAACAGTACTCGCCCAAATTTTCACTCGATGCCTTAATGAAGGAAAGATTCCTGAGGATTGGAACACCGCTACAATGATCCCGCTACATAAGAAAGGTGACATTCAGGATCTCGGAAACTACAGACCTATCAGCCTCCTATCAGTAGTTTATAAAATCTTCACTAATGTTCTTTCACACCGCTTGAAGGTAACACTGGACATGGCTCAACCGAGAGAACAAGCTGGATTCAGGAGCGGCTACAGCACAATAGATCATATCCACGTACTGAGAGAACTAATTGAAAGAGCGAGGGAATATGAACTTCCATTGTGCATGGCTTTTATCGATTATGAAAAAGCCTTTGATTCGGTGAAACCATCAGCAGTTACAATGGCTCTGAAAACCTGCGGTATTGAAGATGCATACATTAATATTATTAATAACATCTATGAAAATGCAAGTGCAAAGATTCGGCTGTTTGAAAATACAACACACGTAAAAATTGGAAAGGGAGTGAGACAAGGTGACACCATATCTCCGAAGCTCTTTAATGCCACATTGGAGGGTGTTTTTCAGTCGCTGAGCTGGGAAAACAAGGGGATAAAGATTAATGGAGATTATCTAACCCACCTTCGTTTTGCTGATGACGTAGTCCTTTTTGCAACTACCCCATCAGAGCTGCAGAGTATGATCCAGGAACTTGCTGACAAGAGTAAAGAAGTGGGATTAAAAATGAACTTTCAGAAGACAAAAGTGATGTTCAATGCTTTTACAAGAAATGAAGATTTATCGATTGATGGAGAAAAGCTGGAGATAACAGACATGTACGTTTATCTTGGGCAGCAGATATCAAGTGAGGGTCACATTGATGAAGAAATTAATCGGCGTACAAAACTTGCCTGGAGAGCTTTTGGAAGAAACAGCATAATTTTCAAGAGCAATATGCCATTATGTCTTAAAAGAAAAGTGTTTAATCAATGCATCCTTCCAGTGCTTACGTATGGTGCAGAGACGTGGACCTTAACTAAAAGAGACATACAAAGGCTGCAGACAACTCAAAGCAGCATGGAGAGGTGCATACTTGGTGTAACCAGGAGAGATAAGAAGAGGAACTCGTGGATCCGAAAAATGACAAGAGTGGAAGACATCATGATCAGAGTTAAATCCCTGAAATGGCAATGGGCTGGACATACTGCCAGAAGGACAGATCATCGATGGACAGCCGAAAT
Source organism: Macrothele yani (assembly GCA_039090855.1). Taxonomy (NCBI): domain Eukaryota; kingdom Metazoa; phylum Arthropoda; class Arachnida; order Araneae; family Macrothelidae; genus Macrothele; species Macrothele yani. The sequence continues at coordinate 50,259,536 of CM076990.1, forward strand.
TTTAGATTGGATTCCAAGGGACAGGAAAAGACCCAGAAGAAGACCACATGGGAGATGGGTGGATGAAATTCGAAAGTATGCAGGGGTGACATGGAGGAGACTGGCACAAGACAGACCGTTGTGGAGGAAACTTGGGGAGACCTTTGTCCAGCAGTGGATTGATAATGGTTGACAATGATGATGATGATGATATTATATCACTAAGCTGTTCTCTGAGATTCAGAGGTTAACTCCAGAAACAAATACAAACTATCAGATAATTGTTACTTACTGTTGTCATATCAAACTTCTCCATTTACAGCGATCTTGACATACAACTTGGTCTTCACTGACATCCACCACATGCTGTGTACAAGATCTTCTATACTTCATACTCATAAACATTTTCTCATGCAGGCATTCTTGAATCTGATCCTCCAATTACTTCCTTGGCTTTTCTCTGCCTTTCCTTCCTGCCACTTGGGCTAAAAAGATTTTCTTAGTAAGCATCCCATGACTCATTCTTTCAGCATGGCCAAACCACCAAAGCATGTTAGTCTTCACTTTGGTAACAACACTTTGACTCCTATGACGACTCCTATGTTTCTTCTGCCGTACCCAGGTTTCACTGCCATGCATCAGAGTAGGAAAAATTACACTTTCATACACAGCTATGCGGGACTCTCTGGAGAACCCATCATTCCTGTGAACACCTCCCAAAGCAGCCATGTGCTTTTGGAATTTCCCATCTCCTGCACAAGTCTATGCAATGATTTATGTGAAGAAGCCAGAAGTTTTGCTTTCACATTCTGCACCATTTCTTCTGACATTTCCAAGCTGCTTCTTGCTCTTGAAACACACAGGTCTCTGACCTCAGCACATCTGATCACTCACACTGCCACAATGTATACGAGCAGCTAGCCAAGGGAGGCAGCTGTGGCATTCATGTGGGGCACACTTTCACAGACATCGCTCACTACCAGGTGACTGACAGGGGACGCTGCTGTTGTAGCCTAGACTTGTTTGCCTTTGTGTTCTTGGATACAAATGGTGGCCAATTTCAGCACATGTTGTGATATTGTCATGCTTCACATAAACTAAGGTATGTACTGTTAGATTTTTATTAAAATGCTTTGATTATTCTTCAAGTTATAAAGAAAGTTTTGGGACCTCTAGCTAGTGGAACACCATGTATAATGGATGGGAAAAGGCCTAGAAGAAAACCATATGAGTGGATAAAATTCAAAAGAATACCAGAGAATTGCTTAAGACAGTTGTGGAAGAGGCTTACACAACTCTCTAAAAAGATCACCATTGGACAACAGAAATACCAAACAGAAGTCATCGCTCTTTCCACGTTAATAAGTGAGTCACAGAAAAATTCTCATTGGCTGCCACCGGGAATCGAACCCAGGATCTTCCAGTTACGCGCCGGACATGCTGCCACTCCACCACAGTGGCCTCAAATTCTCCAGACTCACCTGTGATTAACTTTCCGGCTCGTAACTGGAAGACCCTGGGTTCGATTCCCGGTGGCGGTTGATGAGAATTTTTCTGTGACTCACTTATTAACGTAGAAAGAGCGATGACTTCTGTTTGGTGTTCCTGATCCACGTCGAGTGTATGAATTAAAGGACAACAGAAATACTAGGCTGGATACCAAGGGACTGGAGAGGACCATGTGTGTGTATGTGTATTGTGAACGGCTGAGATTTCAGAGCATGCATGAGTGACATGGAAGAGAATTGTGGAAGGGATTTTGGGAAACCTTCTTCAGGTAGTGGATTGAGAATGGTTGATGATGATATATAAAGAGTGGGGTTTCCTAGACACCATTACCAAAATGAAACCCTGGCTATATGGTAGGTTACAGTTGATCATTGAATGAATTAATCTTTCTGAAAATGCGTAGGTTTTCCATAAAACTGAGTTTGCTGCTAATATCTAAGGTTTTGAGATTTTCTTGGAATTAGAAAAAACATGGATTATTGTGAAAATGATAATACATTTCAAATCAAGAGGGTTTTTTTTCACTATTTAATTGATTTACACTATACCATATTATTAATGTATTTGTTAGGTTCAAATGTTAAGTTGTAATAGTAGGCAAGATAAAAAGCTGTGTAAGCATGATTCAATCAGTGCACAATTAGCCAAACCACATTTAAAAAATGAAGTTTATGTACAGCTAAAAACACTAGTTAAAAGAATCTGAAGGCGGGATCTTTCGGGGTCACCGTGACCCCATCCTCAGGCCTAACATTGTAAGAGACAAAACTATGGTATATATACACAGTGTGAAGAACTGAAATGCATTAGCATCACAAAACATCAACCTCAAACATGTTTCCTCAACCATGGAGATCTTTACTTGTGAACATGCCACAAGAGAATTTGGCGTTGACACTGGGTTAATAATTTGAACTTTTACTATATTTTGAACTTTGTTTTGTGATGCTAATGCATTTTGGTTCTTTACACTGTGTATATATACAGTAGTTTCATTCCTTCAAACGTTAGGCCCGAGAATGGGATCACGGTGACCCCAAAAAATCTTGCCTTTAGATTATTTTAACTAGTGTTTTTAGCTGTACATAAACTTAATTTTTTAAATGTGGTTTGGCTAATTGTGCACTGATTGAATCATGCTTACACAGCTTTTTATCATGCCTACTATTATTTCAGCACAAATTGTTTGCTATCTCTTTGTTAAGTTGTAAGTTTGAGAGTTAAATTGTAATTTTGTTCAAGTTTTATTCCTTTTTACATTTCAGGTACTTTCATTTATCTTTTCCCTTGTGCTGTGCTGTGCAGTGAGTGGTAACTCAAGTTACTGAAATATTGATATGCTCTGAGCCAAAATTTATATGGTCATCTGCTTGGAAATTCATATTTGGTACTGCTCAAGCCTTCTACTCAGCTTGCCTTTGGAAATAATGAAAAGCTTGAAAAGAGCTTTAGAAATATGTCATTCTCTTGCAGATTAGATTCTCTGAAAAAAAAAAAAAAAACATTTTAAACTTATAGTTTGATTTTTTTTAAATGACAGCTTAAAACTTAATAAAGCACTTATTTACTGCTGTTAGTAGTATGAGTATAAATCTAGTATCAGTACAACTTTCATGGCTGGCATATATGTAAAAATGCCAGTGTTAACAATATGTGTGTACAAAATTCAGTTGTTGTTGTTGTAGCACTGGTTAAATGAAAAGCTCAAGAGCTATTATTAAACTTGTAATTCAAGCTGTACTGCTGTAAAATTCAGATTATATAAAAACTGATTTTACTACAAGTAATGACAGTCTTATGCTTAGGATAACATTTGAAGACTAAAGCTTTTGTATATTGCATGTGTTGTGATGGATATATCTTTTCTTTTCCATGGAAGTCTGATGTTTGGAGCCTTTAATTTAAAGTGGGCAGATACGAAGATTGAAAATGTTGATGTCTTACTAGATTATTTTGTGCATATGATGTCAATGTTAAATATATTAAAACATTGTTTTTAATTTGTAGATTTAATAACCATATTAGTTACAAAAACATTTTAAGTCATGAAATGATGTCTTTATGACAAGAAAGCATTTCATTCATTTTATTTTTATAGTTTGATTTTCAAAAATTTAATTTTTTTGTATACTTTTTATATATGGGGGTATATAGTATTAGTATCATCATGTGTGCAAGTCTGAAATATCAGGTCTAGGGAAAAGTAATGTTGGTTTTCTAGCCAAGCATATTAAATCAATTAGTTTTGCAGAGCAGACCTCAACTTATTTATCAGACTATGAAGTATTAATGCCAAATAAATTTTTCCCAGTGTCAAGTATCATGAAATTTGATGTTTATTTTCCCAAGCACATAGTAATGCAAAGAGCATTATTGTGGATTTGAAATGCCATCAGCAATTGCTTTTAAATATAGAGAACTCTTTAAAATACAATTTTCAAGTTTTCTTACCAATTTTCCATGTAGATGACAGCTGCACATAGCATTTCTATGCCAAAAAGATTTTTTCTTAATTTGAATGCTTTTACAAGTCTTTATGATATACATGTATAATCACACACAGGTTTTTGTGACCTGAAGAAAGATAAAGACAGCAATGGCCTTTTCAGTCTTGTCATTCATGATGTGCAGTTTATGAACTCAAAGTTGTCCAAGGACAGAAATAAGTGGTAATCTGTGGATCAAATGTATGGTGCAGTGCATTAGAATTTCTTATCCCAAATCTCATAGGCTCTTTGGATGTCACCTTTAAGCGCTGAATTGCATTAACAGAAATAGGAATTTGAGATAGACCGAAGGCATCTTTTTGCATTGAAGTAATTGGATTTCACAAACTCATATAAGAAATATACCATACACAAACCATCACCAGTGATCAACATCATAGTATATAGAAACATCTTAGCATCTTTACAGGTAGGAAACCTGTGTTTATCTAGAGGTTCAATCAATAATGTGTCCATTTTAGTTTCTCAAAAACATTGACCAACAGACAGAAAAATTCATTCTGGTTCTTACCATGAATGAGCTAAGGATGCTTTGACCCAGCTTTTTTATTTGCAGCACATGGCTACAAATTTAAAAAAGCATAAATTAAATAAGTTTTTACATCTATAATGACTCTTTAAAACCTCACAATATTTTCCCCCTGAGCCTGAAGTTTAGGAACATGTGGAAGAACACAAGGATATTGCTATATTCATGGTGTTAGTCAAAATTCACGAGAGTGTATTTTTTAGAATTCTACATCTTTGTATAAAAAAGTGTGTAGTCACAAAATAAAAAAATAATTTTTAAATGGATTAAATTATTCAGTCAGCACGATGACCTATATTAAACTTCCTATGAAAAGACTTTTTATGTCATTAATCATGTTCATTCTTTTGGTTTTCTTTTTTTAAATATTTATTCCTATTCTGGGAAAAGTGCTAAAAATACATTAAAGCACAAAACTTATTTTCATAATATCTTTATAAAAAGTGATTTTTTTGAGTTTGATGATGTCACTCATGATGTAACCTCAGCTAACTGCAGTAAAAGTTCAACTTCTCTGCATTCCTATAGATCCTGAATTTGCTTTCAGTAATATTTTATTACTCAAAATACTTCAGCATTTAATTTTGATTGTATGTTGATTCTTTACTGCCCAGTTACCAGCATAAAGCTTGTTGAGTATTTTTCTAAAATGCCTTAGAAATGTTTTCACGAAGGAATTAACAGCATAATTTAAAACTCTCATTATTTAATAAAGCAGGTTAATATTGTTGTCTCTTTTCAACTCTTCAAGTGCCAAGTAGAATGCATATTCATTTTAGAATATTTCAGATCCATCCATTTGAATAGCTCAAATCAAAATCAATAAAGATCAGTGATCTCTTTATATGTCTGTTTGTGTGCGTATATACTATATACACCCACACCCACACCCACACACAGGTATGATTTTTTTGCTGAACTACTGCTATGGTTTCGGCACTTGAAAATCAAAGTTTTGAAGCTCTTAACAACTATAAAAATTAAATAGTGTGAGCCTTAAGACTTTTTTATAGACGTTTAAAAACCTTATTTACATAATTTTTTTCAAGTATAAGTATTTTTATTTACCATTTTCCTCCCAGTGTCTAAGCAATCATAATGTTTGCTTGTAGAAGTAAGTTAAGCCCTTCAGAGAAACAGGATTGTTTTAAACATGTGAATTCATTGCTAGCTGATATTATATGTGCAAAAGCCAAAATATCGCCTGTTAGCTTATCCTGCTTTTAGTAGTGCCATGGCTGTTTCTTGAGTATTAGCCATGGGGACCATAGCAGCAATATTTCAATTTCTGAGATAAATGCTGTTCAATACGGGTCATATGGTCTTTTTATTTTGTTCTGAGTTATTGTAGAGACTTTAGACATGAAAAAAATAAAAAAGAAGAAAAGGAAATATATATATAGTTATATATTCTTCATGTAGCTTGTTAACACTAATGAACTGTATTTTCTTTAAAATTTTACTTGAAGTGCCTTTTTATTGCTTTTGAAGATATGAACAAATATATAAATTACTAGATCATGGAAAGTTCATGATATAGCGAGCTGCATTATATTCTGTGCAAGATTGTAACAAAAAGCATCCCCATATTACTGTAAATGTGTGTAAAAACTGTGTTCTAGTGTTTTTTAGCCTGATGTCTTGTGTTTGTGAGGTAGTTAAGAATGTATCTTTTCTACTGACATAGAGTCTACCAGGCTAAAAAATTTAGATTACATAAAATATTAAGTTGGAGATCTAAAGCATTTTTGAACAAGCAGTGGCTTCTCTTGTTATGTTTTTAGAACTTTTGTAAAAATTACCAGCAAATTATCCCAAGTGCAACAACTACCGAACATGCTTTTGTTCAAGTTAAATCTTGAAAAATTTGTTTCATTCTCTCATTCAAAGGTAAATAGAGTTAAAGAATATACTACATTAGTTCAAAGTATCCCAGCATGTTTGATGAACTTTTATTTGCATATATGTAAGTGTACTGTTTTAAAACTCTCAGACCATGCATTTTTAAGATAATGTGGCATTCTTTACATTTAGTGTGCAACTTAATTTCTTTCAGTGTTTCCTTGTTTGTAATTTTTTCATGGGTTGTGGGCATATTTATTATTTTTTCATTAAACTGCATTTTATCAAGACAAGCTGTTCTATTTTGACCTACTTTAAAAATGTGTTCTCAGCCAAAAAAAATAAAAAAAAAAATAAAAAAAACTTGAAAACATCATTCAATAAATGAATAAAACTTGAATTTTTATTGTTGTTATTATTATTATTATTATTATTATTATTATTATTATTTACAAATGCCTGTGACCTTCGTATATTTTCAGTCTTGTGTGTAAAGGAATGTATGTGACTTAAAATTCGTGATTTATAATAATATGGTAAATTTTGATAATTATTTGCCCCCCCCCCATACATACACACTCCCTTCTTATTGCTATTCCATTCACGCCATCATTCTGAGTGGGGTTTTTTTCATGTCTGGTGAACTCGCATGAATTTTGGACATCTTCCATGAATGTAAGAATGCATTTTCAGAAAAAAGGCATACTATACTAGCTATTAGCATTTATAATGTGAGACTAGTAGATCTCGAAGTATTTTGCACTCCTTATCCTTCTTTTAATTGGATAAGCAGAAACCTATACATTTGGCTATCAGATAATCACTACTGCATTTCTTAGAGTGGTTATAAACTGATCAGTTTGCATTTGATGTGTTGAACATGCTAAAGTTTTCCTATTTTCAGCAGATAAATAATTACAATTGCTTTTTTTAGTATGACATATTGTGTGACAATCATTTTTAATCACAGTGCCAAGTAAACTTTTCTGTTTTCCACCATTGATGAATTTTTTGACATAATAATAAAATGTGTAGAAGTGACCCTGTGATTTACAAATAAGTACAGATCAAGTAATTACTAAATTTTCTGTGTTACCACCAAACCCACTTTTGGTAGGGGAAAATCAATCTTTTTATGTGCCACATTTTTTGAGAACTTACAGCAAGATGTGCCAAAATGTAATATTGAATTTCAGCTTTGTGTTCCATTGCATTTCAGAAGAATGGAGATTTCAAAAATCTTCATCAGGAAGTGAAGTACACAGATGTGTACAAATTGTACTCTCTGGATCATTTAACCACATGCAAGTTTACAGTTTGAAGAACTCATTTGGACACACCATAGAAGTACACAAATGTGTGAAACAATTAAAATTGGTAAATTGAATCAGTTGCAAGAAAGTGTTTCTTTGGAAGTTAACAGGAAAATTTATATAGGGGGGATAAATTAACTTTTTCATCCTTCACTACACACACACATACCTACTGGTTTTATTGAATGCATAATATGAGGGCTGTTTTTAATTTAGTAAGTAGAGGGTTGTTTTTTGTGTACATTTTAATTCTATAGATTTGTTTCGTTGAATGCAACTGTACGTTAAGATTGGGCAGCTTCTCAAGAAATTTTCAGGTTGTAAGTTGAAAAACCTCAGCCCTACAAATCAAATGACAGAAAGGTGTGGCCTGAAGTGAAATAAAAACCAACATATTTTGTTAAAATTGACACTTATTTGATATTTATGGTAGATTTTTGCTACTTCAAAATAAACAGTAGTAGTAGTGGGGTATGTGGGAAAGTAATAGTGTCAGCCAAGAGTGCATACAAATGTGAGTTTAAGAATGTGAAACTTACATTTGTATTGTCTGCCAGTCTGTTCAAAGACAGACACCTAGCATTTGTGTTAGATATCTGTCTATTTAGGGATATACAGCAGTAAAAGGAGTAAATATGCATTCTTGAAAGCTGGCATATGAAGGAGAGAGAGAGAGAGAGAGAGAGAGAGAGTGTGTGTGTGTGTGTGTGTGTGTGTGTGTGTGTGTGTGTGTGTGTGCGCGCGCTGTTCGGACCATTCAGCATTCAAAATAGCAAGAATCAAGGGTTAGGTGTATGAGATTTGTTTTGTTACATGCATTACACCAATTGTGTTGTAGGCACATTGATCTCCTTCCCCTGTAAAGAATCCATGTGGTACAGAAGCTAATCTGGAAATTATATGAGGGGGGCAACTTTTTCAATTGATTAAAAGTAGATTTAAAATCTATTAATAGCATTTTTACTGTTATTAATCATGGTATAAATGTTATAACACTTTTGTAATGTAAAAATAAAACTGGTTTTTGTATAAAAAGCTTACTTAAAAGGTGGCCTATATCGACTGCTACTAGCAAAGACATAAAACTGGAGACTGACTGTCCTATATATAGAAAAGTTTGAATACCTTGCTGGCTGCCCAGGTGGTGCAGTAGTTCTAAATGCTGGCCAATGATCATTCATCCGCATGGGTCTGGGTTCAAATCCCGGCTAGGCATGGATGTTGTGTTTGCCTTAACTTAAGGACGAGTGACTGCTTATAGCCCATTGAGTTGCTCATGGTGGTTGTTAAACCTTCAAACAAACAATCAAAAAATAGCTTGCTGAGTGAAGTACTCCCTAGCTCTAATAAAACTCCATTCATTTCCAGCACACTAAAATGTAGCTGACAACAGGCAAGAGTACCCACAAAGCAACGACAAGGTGCCTGTTAGGCAAGGAGAATTTCTACACTCAGCTTGCAAACATTTCACTTTTCTTTGACTATATTATATTTTAGCTATATGGATTGAACTTGAAATTAAATTCTTCTATCCTTTTGTAGTTATTTAAAATTTGGGAAAACTGAAAGTAATTGTATGATGTACGTTGAACTAAACATCAAATGCACCCACCCCCACCCCCACCCTAGGTACTCCACTGATCTGGTAACACAGTTTTGCATACACCACTGATCAAAGGGATTCCCCCTAGCTATAGTGAAATGCAAATATGCTTTGGAATACAATTTCTTTCTGGAATCTATTCAAAGCAAGATTATTACAAAAAGTTCTGTAAATTTTAACTCTTTGGAGTTTAAGATATTCTTGGTGTTATGCATTGTAACTGTTTTTATACTCAAGAGTTTTTTTTTTATTGTTATTTTATGGTAGTGTGAATTATGTGACAGCAGTTTGTTTTTTATGAAACTTTTTTTTGTGTGTGTGAAACCAAGGTTGCAGGCATTTTTGTAATTATTAAAATTAATTTCGAAAGCAACTGATTTGGTCATGCATCATACCAATTCACCTTTTTTTTTTTTTTTTTTTTCCTTCATTGTGTTTATACCCTGAGTGGGTAATGTACAGTTTCAGTCTGTGTAAATATTTTTCTATCAAAATGTGTATCAGATGCTAACCTCCTGCCTGTGTGCAAATATCTTTGTATAATACATGAAGTTTAAGCAGATCTTGTGCTGGCTCTAAAAGTTTTTTCAGTTATGTATTTGAAGATTTTAAAGTTACAAATGCTGTTATGTGTACTATATGTATTTTGAAACTATTTTGTACCAAAATATTTGTATATCATTATATTTCTGGAAATTTTCAAAGAACTTTCAATTAAATAAACTATTATTATATACGAATTGGTGTCATTTTCTTGAATCACTAAAAATTGACTTTCTTTGATATGTGTCTTACCTAAAAGACCTTCACTTAGCAGATGGTATTCTCAAAGATTCTAGTTCTATGTGTTATTATATATCAGTCCCTCTCAGAGGAGGAATCAGTAGCTAACTTTGGAGGGGGGTTAGTAGTTACTTGTATCAATCGGGGGGGGGGGGTACTAAATTGACCCAGCACCGCGACCTAAGGTCTATTGTGCATCCCTAGCCCTAATCTCGAAAGAGACCAGATGCACGAGCAAAAGCAAGAATGCTCTTGACTGGTACTAAAGAGAGATCACTTGGTCTCAAGTTGTGAGTACCAAAGTGTTCAAGCCTGAGTGCTGTAAAAAAGTCACAGTCACAAAGAAAATGCAAGGAAGTCTCTTCCAGATGGCATCCTCTACAAAGTGGATCCTCTTTCACCCCAATCAAATTAAGGTGCCTGTTAAGACGACAGTGTCCTGTAAGTAGACCAACAATCAGTCCAATATCCTTTTTTGGCAGTTTAAGGAGTTCCTTAGCCCTATGAGGCAAGGGCCCTTGATTAAGTTCCTTTGCCTGCCTCTGACCCCTGGTAGCATGCCAGAGGTCAAGCTGCTTAGTCCTCAGCTGCCTTTTAGTTAGTCCTCTGGCCACACCAGAGATGATCCCTAATGCAGGCTCTGGACCATAAAAAGCCAGCTCTGCCCCCTCTTTAGCAAGAAGGTCAGCTTTCTCATTACCTTCAAAACCCCCATGTCCTGGAACCCAAAACAGTTGCACTTTGTTCCGGTTTGCCAGTTCATTTAGGGTCTGGAGGCAGTTCCAAACAATTTTGGATGAAATGCAGCACTGACAAAGTGCCAGTAAAGCTGCCTGGCTGTCTGAACAAATCTGGATTTGCACATTGTGGTGATACCCTTTGATCAGACATTCTGAGGTGCATGCTAGAATAGCATACACCTCAGCTTTTTTTTTTTTTTTTGATTGGAGGTTTAACGACCACCGTGAGCAACTCAAATGGGCTATAAGCAGTCGCCCGTCCCTAATTTAGGGTCACTGGTTCCAGGGAAGGGAGAGAGCCAGTGCCGTAAGACAAACACAACATCCATGCCTGACCAGGATTCGAACCCGGACCCTTTACGGACGAATGATCAGAGGCCAACGCCTTAGACCACTGCGCCACCGGGGCGGCACACCTCAGCTTGGAACACTGTAGCATGCCTTCCAAGGCTTTGGCATGAACCATAACCTCTGGATAGGCAATATTCCCCTGCTCCAACTCCTATGTTTGTCCTGGAGCCATCAGTAAACCAAACAGTTTCACCGCTGCACCCAGGGACAAAGGACATTTCCCATTTACTGCGACTGGGAAAGTTCACACTGAATGCTTTATCAAAATGATATTTTACTAGCATATTGTCGGTTCCCATTTGAAAGATGGGCTCCTTACAAAAATACTCCTGAATAGGCTTGGTATGGCTGCCAACCCACAACGAGGGTCTCCACATGCTATTGCAGCATAATCTATATGCCCCCATAATGGCCTCACCCTCAATATGAAGGTGAAGTGGCAGATTATCAAGAAGCAACTCCAATGCAGCTGTTGGAGCAGTTCTCTTTGCTCCTGATGCACTTATGCAGGCCAATCTTTGTAACTTGTTAAGTTCAGCCTGCCCCGTGCAGATGTTAACTCTGTGCCACCACACCGTTGAGCCATAAGTGACCCTAGGTCTGGTGACCATAGTATATATCCAGTGCAAGATCCTCGGGTTGAGACCCTAGGATTTGCCAGTAGCACCTCTACATGACCAGAACACTTTCTTGGCTCTGGCAATACTGTAATCTAGGTGCTGTTTCCAGGTTAAACCTCCGTCCAAAATGACTCCCAGGTACTTAACCTGTGTACTGAGAGGAACTGTTTCCCCAAAGAGAGCAAGGTATCTCCTCTTTCTAGTGAAAGGCACAAGGGTGGTTTTGCAGGGTTTACTGATAGACCAACCTTCCTGCACCAAACCTCAACAAGTCCCAGTGTTCTTTGCATTACGCTCGAGACTTAGGGAATTTTCCCTTGACAATTATGGCCACGTCATCTGCATACCAAAACAGTCGCAACCAGACCCCTCCAGGATTCCTAGCAGTTCATCCACCACCAGGCACTACAACAGGGGAGAGCAAACTCCTCCCTGAGGACAACCCTGGCAGGTGGAGACCAACAGTCTCTCCGAGTAGCGAGGCCACGACCGTTCTGCTTGTGAGCATGGCCTTAATCCATTGACAACAGGTTCTATCAACACCATGTCTTTCCACAGCTCCCACAATGGTCTCCGTAGAGACCCTGTCAAAGACACCTTCAACATCAAGGAAAGTGGCTAATGCCCCCTACTTAAATTCTAGTGCCTTCTCCAGGCAACAAACAATGCCATGGAGAGCTGCTTCTGTTGATTTGCCTTGTTGATAGGCAAACTGAAATTTTGAGAGGGGTTTAGGAAGTAAAACCACCTCTCTAATATGCCTATCCACCATCCTCTCAAGAGCCTTGAGAAAGAAAGATGTTAGACTAATAGGTCTAAAGGCCTTTGCCTCCTGGTAATTTGACTTACCTAGCTTGGGAATAAATATTACCCTAGCCTGTCTCCAAGCACTTGGTATATAACCAAGAGCAAGGCAGGCCCGAAAAATTTTGCACAAGAGTGGAGTAATTATCTCCAGTCCTTGCTGCACCAAGATGGGAACAATTCCATCACAGTCAAGTGATTTAAATGGTTCAAAAGAACTAATGGACCACTTAATCCTAAAATAATTGACCACCTCCCTGGTAACCCTCCAGTCCTCCTTTTTTGCACGTCGGTGCTCAAGGCCAGCTGTGCGTACGCCAGTGGGGTCAATTATACTTGAATCTGGAAAGTGTACACCTAGCATTTCTGTTAGTGTTTCTTTACCAGTTTTTGTGAAGCTCCCATCAACCAATTTGATGGTGTTCAGGCAATTTGCATTGTCCGTAGCCATGATTTTCATAAATCTGGCAGTACTGGGAGTATCTGAAATACTTCCACAGAAATCTCTCCAAGAGGCTCTTTTTGCCTCTCTAATTGCCTTGTTGTACTGTGTGAGGGTAGTCTTATATACCGTCCACTCACCAGTACGTTTGGCTTTATTAAAAAGCCTTCTAGTTTTGCCTCTAAGACTGCTAAGCTGTTTATTCCACCAAGAAACTTGCCTTGGTAAGCTAGCAGTCTTGTCCTGATAGTTTTGGTGGTAAGATTCGAGCATAGACCGTTGCAACTGGTCAACGGCTAACTCGAGATCTAACACCGAGCGCATGTTAAATTCCATGACTCCAATATGTGCCGCCAGATCTTCCCTGAAGCAAATCCAATTGGTCCTTCTGGGATTTCTGACTTGCACCAGCTGTTGTCTTACATCGGCAACTGAAAATCAAATATATCTATGATCAGACAATGAAGGTTCACTAGATACATGCCATTTAATAATGCGGTTAAACATGTTAGCACTACAGAGGGTGAGGTCAATGACTTCACTTCTATTAGAAACAACAAAAGTGGGCTCATTGCCTCGATTAAGAATATAAAGTTTAGTACTTACCAAATATTCCAAAAGGTTGTCCCATCGTCTGTTGCAGTCGCTGCTCCTTCACATGATATGGTGAGCATTGGCATCACAGCAGATGATGAGGCGTCTTCCACCTGGCTCACCGAAGTGGACAATGTCTCTTACCTCCTGAGAAGGTTCATCAAATGGTATGTATGCAGAGACGGCAAACAGCTCTTCTCTGCCACTATCAGATGACATAAAAAGCTTAATCGGGGTTGTGTCACCTGTGGTGAACTCAGGAAGTGGCATAGCATGATGTCTTTTGCTCACCAGTATACAGGTCTTTGGTCTCTTACTTGATGTATTATAGAAGACGGTAAAGTCTGCACCTTGTAAGCCCAGGATCTTCCCATTATGTATATATGGCTCTTGAATGAAAGCCAGATCAACATCCTCCGCAGCCAATCTGCAGCACAAAGCAGCAGATGCAGACCGACTATGGTGAAGATTGATCTGGATACATTTCATGCAGTTCTCCATTGTGAGATGGGCATGAAGACTAATTGGTAGAAGGATCAGCCGGATCAGAATCCACCCGGTGGGTGCTGGGAGCCAGTTCCACACCTTCATGGACACCACCCAGGCCCATCACATCCACCTCCTGAGTCTCCCTCCCCCAGACCACAACTGGACCTGAGTCCCCCTGCTTCCAGACCATGGCCAGGGGAAGACAATGTAGTTGTTTCTGGCTCCACAACTGCAGAATGAGGCTCTTCTATTTCTGTGTCCTCCTTTGAAGTGCTAGGGCCCTGACGGTCATGTAGTACTTTAAATGGCCCTCATCGACCCCAGTGTAGACAGTGAACCTGGCTTCAGCAATGGTTTAGCCGATTCCCTGTCTACCTGGAAAATCCGCCTGACGGCATTAGGATCTTGTACCCGATCTAACACCCTCCAGTGGTTTGTGTGCAAACTTCTGTTGTAGGCACACAACCTCCTGCAGAGGACGTTTGGATCCTTGGTCCAAATATCGCTTGTCCTAAAGGCAACCTTGATCGGTTTTGGAAGATCACTGGCCTTCATCACCTTGAGCCCAGTGCCCCTCAAAACCTTATCATTTTTTTCAAAGGCTGATGTTAGCTATTGTCCTGTTCCCTCGTTCTCACAAAGGTAAACAAGAGTTCAGGGAAAAGCTCTTGATGCGCGGTAGAGGTTCTCCTACTTGAGAACCATCCACCCGCTTCAAAAGCTCCTCCTGAATATTCCCAACCACACTGTCATCAAGCCACTCGTTCGGGAAGTTTTCCTTCACGATGGCCATCCTAACAGTGGAGACAGCCTCACCATAAGTGCTGGGACGAGACTCGTCCCTACTCCTTTTGGTTAGCTTCCTCACATCTGGAGAACGGGTAGAGAGAACAGATCTCTGCCTCTTGCCTTTCTTGTCCACCACCGGTGGAGAGGTATCTACAGATGTAGGTCCCACTGAACTCGACTCCTTGTCAGTTTGACCCTTCATCTGCCTTGCTAACTTCCTCCAGATGTTGTGCTTAGTAGTCTTGCTAAGTCGCAACCCTTCCTTGCTGCTACCAGCCTCACTAGCAACCACGGACTCTTTTGGCAACCCGGTATTACCTGCTGCCTCCAGATGTCTTCTTTGCTTTTGCGATACTACAACTTCCCCCGCCTTAGCCTGAGAGGTGTTCCCAGAGCAACTGGGCCTTACCTCAGGATCAACAGATCCCGGCCTTGGCTGGGATGATGCTGCTTTTTTTGTTTGGGTACTGACTAAGTCAGACCCTAACCCAGGGTTTGTTGTGTCCAAAAAAGTTTCCATATTTGGTCCCACGAAGCTGGAGGAAAATAAAAAGTCACCATCCGGTAATCCTCCTATCCCGGGTGGAAGGCTAATTACGACAGGGTTTCGCCTGGTGCCCTGAAGGGATCGTTAACGATACTGATATTTTACTACCTCAGTATCATTCAGCCCTCAGCATGATACCTCACACCTTGGCTTAGATAGACCATAGCCTCAGTTAGCCAGCATGTTTCGGACGCTCTAAAAAGAGGAGCTACTGTGAATCACAGCACCTAATCCACCTGTTTCCACCACCCCACGACGAGGACGTTGGAGGTTGGCTTTCTGGGGGGCGGGGGGGTTGCTCTGGTCTAAAAGAAGAAAAAGAGAGAGGCTTTGTGGAGGGCACACACATACTATAAACTTACAAGACCCCCTTCACAAGCTTTTTAAACATTTTTCATTAAAATAATTTCATCTAGATCTTTAAAGCGTGAACAAGAACAAAAAATCAGTGCTGTTTTCATGACGTTCAAGTGCCTGCTTTTTGAGGAAACCTGCTTGGTGCTTTTTAAATCTCATATCTGGATAAAATCTTTCAAAATGAAGTTTGTCCCTTTCTATTCAGGTGGGTGAATTGAATAGAAAAAATTTGTGCTTGGAAATTTGTTACAGGTTTTTGTTTATGGCCCAATCAAGGTACGTACTTCGCTCTCTCACACACGCACAAACTCCAAAGTCTACCCCACTTGATGGCTTTCCCTTCTTCCAATTCCTAATGGTAGCAGACAGTGCTAAAGAACAAAGCACGCTCATTTCTTTTCATGATCAGTCAAAACTTCTTTTAACTTCTGCTCTCAGCTTTCTTTATTTCTGAAATTCCAGTTCTTTTGTCTTTTTTGTTGAAGCTAAAACAGAACATTTTATCTCCAAATTTACAGCAAATTTTAGTTATGGAAATCTGCATATATATTGTTATAATTTTACAAAAATAAATGCATTAATTATTTATGATATTTCCCATTTAAAAAGGAAAAACCTATTTGGCGGGGCAATTCCCCTACTGGATCTGCTGCTGGCACTTCTTATGCCAGATATTATTATTATTATAGTTTTTATTATTTTGATCAAAAAGTTCTGATAATGAATTTATTGTGTAAACCTTGTAATTGGCATGAGATGTGCACTGAGCTGAAATTGTTTTCCAAATTCATATGCATGCCTATGAGATAAATCCTATTCTCTAGCATTTGAGCTACATTGTATGTGAGTGATCACTTCTCTTGGATTTTGAGGATCATGTAAAAGCAGGCTCATAATCAAAACCATGAGCAAAAAAATTTCATTTTATCTGAAGGATGGCTTCACATTTTAAGTACTAAAAGTATATGAAAAGCCAATTTTTTTTTATTGGAGATTTAATGACTATCGTGAGCAACTCAGCAAGCTATAAACAGTCTCCTGTTCCTAATTTAGGGCCACTGCTTCCAGGGAAGGGAGAGCCAGTGCCGTAAGACAAACACAACTTCCGTACCTCACCGGGATTCGAACCCTGACCCATCTGAGACGAATTATCAGAAGCCATCGCTTAGACCACTGCACCACCAGGGAAGCCCAAACTTCTGCTAAAGAATTTACAAAATACTACTACTTATTGCTAAGATGCATTTCAGATATGAAATTGCAAAATCAGATTAAAGGCCTTTGTTGACATCAATGAATCGGTATGAACATTTCATAAAAATTCTCTTACATGTATCTCCTGTATTTTAGAAGTATATATGTTTACGTATTGAGTGGAATTTTCACCTATTCCCTGGTGCATGCATGCATTCACGGACATAGAATTGTATGAGGATGGCTGGATGTGTTCTCAACTTTTTCTTATGTCGGGACTATCACTCTTAACTTTTGACTTTAGTTTCTCGTGTTCCCTAAATTTTTCATTTTCAAAAGCTCATTATTTCTAGAATTCAAATTCAAATTCAGAATAATTGACATTTTTCTTTAATAACGTGTATCTTTGTGAGGTTTTTGCCTTCATACCAATTATAACGAAGTAAATTTCTCCGTCATTTCTGGTCTACGCCGGGATTCGAACCCGAGTCCGCTTATTCCGGAACAAGTCGCTCTACCAACTGAGCTACGCAGACGTTCATTCCGATTGCTATGTGCCTTTATGTCGTGTGCGTCCTGCTGGCAGGTACGTCACATCTCCCCCCCCCAGAAAGAGGGCCGGGGGCATGGCCCACGGTCCAGCCGTGACCATGAATCGTTGCAGGCAGCCATCCTCTGTAGAATGTGCACTTGAGAACTCCCAGTCAATCTGGTGTGTGGAATGCAACGTCACACACATTTATTTTTTGAAGCGCTGGAGAAGGGATTCTCAGATTTTTCCTATCTCGCGGTGTGGAAATAACATCACACCATTGCGAGATTTTGAACGGTCGGGTCATCCGGATAGTTCGGGCGCCATTATAACGAAGAAAATTTCTCCGTCATTTCTAGTCTACGCCGGAATTCGAACCCGAGTCCGCTTATTCCGGAACAAGTCGCTCTACCAATTGAGCTACGCAGACGTTCATTCCGATTGCTATGTGCCTTTATGTCGTGTGCGTCCTGCTGGCAGGTACGTCACACAATGTATGTGTAATGGAATCTCTTTGATGCTTTATATGCTGTATATATACGGTAGATTCTTACTTGGGACACATGTAGGACAATTTGACCCAATCAGACGACTGCCTCTGTTATGTGAAGTGTTACCCCAACGAACTAATTTGGGATGTTCTTCAAGAATTGTCCTAAATTGGCTGCCCTGATAAATCGGTGGGCCAGTTACTGCAATCTACCAAAGAAGTGGGCTTAAAAACGAACTTACAGAAAACAAAACTGATATACAATACTTTTGCAAGAACTAAAGATTTAGAAGTTGATGGGGCAAATTGAGAAGTATCTGATGCCTACATTTGCCTTGAATAACAGATATCAAGCAACAGCCACGTCGAAAAAATTAGTAGTAGGCATTTGATAGAGCATAGTTTTCAAGAGCAATTTACCATTATGTCTTAAAATAATTTAATCAATACACCTTCCAGTTCTTATTTCTGGATCAGAGACATGGACCTCACACACACACAAAAAAAAACATTCAGAAGCTGCAGACAACTGAAAGAGTTGTGGAGAGGTGCATGCTTTCGTGTAACCAGAAAATATAAGAAGGGAAACTCGTGGATCAGGAAAATGATAAGAGTGGAAGACATCATGATCTAAGTAAAATCCCTAAAATGGCAATGGGCTGGACATATTGCTAGAATAATGGACCATCAATGGACAACTGAAATATTAGACTGGATACTAAGGGACAGAAAAAGACCCAGATGACCATACAGGAGTGATCAAATTAAAAAAGTGTAGATGGATTAAATTCAATAGCATAGTGGATTGACATGGAGGAGACTGCCTCAAGATACATAGTTGTGGAAGAAACTTGGGGATACCATCATCCAGCAGTGGATTGATAATGGTTGATAATTATACAGGGCGTCCGAAAAGTAACTGTGCACTGAAAGTCACACCACGTCGAACTGGCTCTTACAGGAGTTGTTGGAAATGGGCTTCACCAAGGTCCAGACATGTCTGCATGTTGGTGAAGACCTTTCTCAGGGTATGTGTTGTGATTTGTTGGATGTAGGTCGCTATTGCAGCCCGTAGCTCTTGAAGTGTATGCGGATTTCCTGCGTACATCTTCCCTTTCAGTGCTGTCAGTTCCGGTGACCGGGCAGGCCACAGTGAGAGCCCTCGACAGATGATGCGATTTCCAAGAATTCCTCCAGAAGCTGTATTGATGTGCCAACGGTGTGAGCAGTTGTACAGTCTTTCTAGGCCATCCTTTGATTTCCCGTTTCGTGAGTTCAGATATGAATGGTTGGATAATGTAGGCACAGTGCTGTTCTGAGCTAATGGTTTAACTGAAGAAATGGGCCCAGTAATGCTCGTAAGAGTCATGACACACTAAATACCGACCTTCTGGCTATAGAGAGGCACTTCTTTAAATTCCTGGGGATTTTCAGTACCCCAAAGACGAATGTTTTGGCTGTTGATGTACCCTGACAGGTGGGACCATGCCTCATCTGTGAAGAAAGTCACATCCAGAATGTCCTGACCTTCTTCAGACAGGAAGTCTTGGAACCTTGTGGTCTGTTTCTTTCAGCTGATGCACGACAGGCACTTTTTACGGGTGGAAACGCAACTTCTTTTTCAGAATATCGCGGGCTGTACTCTTTGGCACATTAGCTTGTTGTGACAGCTACCTCACAGACTTGTGTGGACTCCTGAATCCTGTCCTGGATATCCTGTACGATCTCGTCTGCTGTTGATGGCCTACCGGGACGGAGGGCATCCAGAACACTGCCAGGTTCCCGAAACTTCGCTATTAGCTGAGGTACCGCATTACGGTGGGGGACGTCTGCATCACGAAATTTCCTAGCGAACTGTTTTTAAACTTCTTCCGTGCACTTGTCATGGCGACAGACACTCTCTGTTCAACCATTAACGCCATTGTCCTTGTGCCGAGACGAGTGATAAATCGACACGTCAACCAAGTGCTCGGGAATGACAGCAGCGCGCGCCTCGGGGTGGGGAGACCTGAAGGTTACCAGATACAGAGCATTTCCACGTGGTGGGTCACTTCTACTGTAATTCCATTCAAAATTTCTTTATTATTACATTACTCCTTATTCAGACACCCTGTATACACTACTGTTTGTGAAAATTGCAACACCATGAAGTACTGCTGGTATTAGCTTGAAAATTACAAGATATACAGTATATAACAGGTTTGGACTTGCAATTGATTAAAATATAAGTGAAAATGCGCATGCGGTTTCGGTGCAGCGCCCTCTGATGTCCCCATGTAGCACAAATTGGTTGTTTCAACGTTCAGAAATGGTTAACGGGTTGGTTGTAGAAACGTTAAAAAGAATACGTTTAAAAAACACCAAGATGCCTGGTTGATAAACGGTTATATCAACCATTGGAAAAACCCATTTTTAACTTTTATGAAACGCTGAAAAGCTGCTTTCTAACGTATTCAAAATAACTTCCGAAAGGTAGATTTTTGGTTAAAGAGGGGTTAATACAGGGTTTTCATTGTGCCTTATGGCTTCAGCATTCATATAATATTTAACAAAGAAAAATTCCTGCAATGAACGTGATCCTTGCATGCGCTTCTACAATATATTGCAGATCGTCAATAAAGTCCCTCGTTATACTACCTGCTATCCTTTAAATATGCCAGTACTTATTTTGAAGAAGATTCAAGCCTCTTCGTCAGTCTCTACAACAAGACGAAGTTTTCAAGTAGCGGAGCCCAAATCAATTTAGAACTGTCGTTTAGTCCTAGAGAGAAATAATTAATAACATTCCTCGTAAGAAAACATCGCTCAGGTACAAACCTATTTAAGCAGGACTCGCATACCTTTAATATAATGCAAAAGGCAGTAGAAAATATTGTGCCAGTTTGAAGTTCTGCCACGTAGTTTCCACAAAGCGGTTTTTCATATAGACCAAAAGAGGGTGCTGGATTATGCTCTAGAAAAGAACCGGAAATAGACTCCAGAAATAAAATATGATGTCTGCCGAAAAATTGAAAGTTTTTCAACACAAAATAGTTCATGTCCTTCTAGAAATTTAATACTTATGTAAAAAAGTTACCACTTTCTATTAAAATGAGGTGCATTTATCTCTAGTTTTTAAGTTTTGTTGATAGATGGCGTTGAGATCTGAGCCCGATTTTCAACGTTTTAAAATCGTTTTAAAAATTCCACGATTACAACACAAAAATATCAACTTTACTAAAACGTTTCATCAACGTTCTAAAACGTCCACTGTTTCAACGTTCAGCTGTTAACCACGTATCAACGTTTTAAAAAGGTTTTTAACCAACCAGAAACCAATTGTCAACTACTAAACTCAAATTTGAACGTTCAAACAACGTTACTGTGCTACATGGGGTCCGGTCTTGGGTATAAAGGGCTGGCTCAAATGAAATGTTGCGATCAGTGAAGAGCCGACATTGAGTCGAACGAGTGTTTCTTGTGGCTCACTATGCCCCGTCACCGAAGAAGATCGCTCTATGAAAACCTGACGGACTTTGAGCGAGGAAGGATTTGGGGGGATGAGAGAGGTTGGATTTTCCTACCGCGAAATTGCCACTCGTACAGGAGGAAACGCCAGTACAGTAATGCGAATGTGGCGGCAGTGTATAGATGAAGCTCAGACGCACAGAAATCCCGGAAGTGGACTGCAAAATTGCACGACTGCACGGAATGACAGACACGTCCACCGCATGGCATTGGCCGATCACACTCCGACATCCACAGTGTTGGCGCAGCAGTGGAGCACTGCCACAGGCAAAACCCCTTTAGAGAAAGCCCCAGCGCGCAAACTACGAAGGGGTGTAACGTCACGGTCAAAGGGCCATCGCAATCCCTCTCTCCAGAGAGGTCAAAGTACAAACGTAAAGGGAATGCCGATGTTAGCTTCTTTATACAACATGCTTGGAAAATATTGAGTGCCTTTATATAGATCTAATTACAAAACACATCCAAAAACCATTGTTTTCAGCTTTCCTAAAAGTGAAAGCTTTCGAAGAAGGAGGATTTCTTCCGTACCAATGAAGAATTTTGAACCCATCGTGAATTCAAATATTAGTTAAGTTTTCATGACAGCATTTTCTGCTTTCGTTGTAAATACAATTATAATTTAGTGAATTGTTACTCGTTTTTTTTTTTTTTATTGACGGAGTAAAATTTAAATTTCCGATTATCAGCTCATTATTTATTGTCGTTTAAATAATGGTATTAATTACCATTCAACATTTCATTTCCAGAAAGTAATAGTTATTTTTCTTTACAAAATTGGTAGTTAGTAGTGTTCAGATTGAGAGGGAAAAAAAAAGTAAAAGATGTACACATATATTACGCATCAAGTACTAAGGTTAACCAGGCAAAGAAACTGGCAATAAATTATTACGTTATTTATTAATCAACATTTCATTTCCGTAAAACAAATGTCATTTTTCTTCATAAAATTGCTGTGTATCAGTCCTAATTAAAACAAGAATTCGCACGAAATGTACAGAACTACTTGATGCGCTGATAATTATCAGCGCATCAAGTAGTTCTGTACATTTCGAAGTCTAGCCCAAAGAAAAGCTTATTGGAATGTCCAACAAATGTATCCGAAAGTCTGGAATTAATATATTCCATGTTCATTCGACAAAGAACTTTTTCCTGAATGATTTTTATTTATATTTTTTTTACCTTCTAGAAATAGTTGCAAGTTTGAGCACACATCTTACCGTATTTTCAATAAATCGGAAATTTTGCTTTCGCGTTCGTTACGTAATTACGAAAAAGTCTTTTCTTTTTTTCTTTCATTTTAATAAATCGAACGCCAAGGGAATTTCTAAAAGTTTTAAGTGAAATGATTATGTTCATACAGTCCTACCAATTTGCCATTAACGCACTTCAAAAAATCGTAGTTGCAAAAATGCTTAACGTAAAATGATGGGTTTTTCACGTTATGCGTGAAAAAACTTTTTTTTTTTTTGCTCCTTTAGCCAAATTGAAAACTAAAGGAAAATTTTCCTGAAATCATTTCCCAGCACAAGAACATAACTTTGGAATTCCCCGATTTACGGATATCATTGCTGGAAACTGAGAGAAAAAAAATGAAAGCTAAGGGTGTAATCTTTTGATGTTATCTAAGGACAAAAAATAAAAAGAGAAAAACCGGTCGATTTATTCTTGTGTACGCAAATTGTCTAGTACCGCACTCGAGAAATTATTTCTCTGCGTAAAGACCGCGGTACTTCGTCGGCGTTTTCACGAGCGGAGAGCTCGAGTCGGTCGGCCCACTAGCTCTGACGTCACAGACCAGTTCGGAGGCTTTCTTAATCTTTAGGGGTTTTTGCCACAGGTCAGGCTTTGTCCTCCAGCACAGTTCGACGTCGTCTACGTAACAGAGGACTGCTCGCTAGCAGCCCATTGCTGCGTAATCCTTTGACCCTCAACCACAGATGCCTCAGGCTGCAGTGTGGTCTCGAACACAGACATTGGCGAAAAGGTAGTGTTTTCTGACGAGTCACGATTGAACTTGATGCACCATGATCCCAGGTTGCACTGCTTTGCAGTTTAACATAGGCGCAATATGGTCGCGTACGTGTTCGAAGATATCGTGGTGAATGACGCTTTGCAACGTCATCCGGCCCAACGCCCAGCGTCATGGTTTGGAACGCTATTGGGTTCAATTCAAGCGTCAGGGTTTGGAACGCTATTGGGTTCAATTCAAGCGTCAGGGTTTGGGGCTCCATTGGGTTCAATTCAAGCGTCATGGTTTGGGGCGCCATTTGGTTCAATTCGCGATATCGTCTGATACGAATTGGGTGAACCTTCAAAGCCAGCGATACATCAGGGATGTTTTAGAAACAGAGCTGACACCCTACCTTCATAGCTGTCCTGGCGCTATATTCCAACAGGACAGTGTTCTGCCACACGTTGCTCGGAATGTCCACGACCTCTTTTACGCACGGCAGATAACTGTTCTTCCCTGGCCTACACGTTCGCCGGATATGTCCCCGATGGAGCATGTCTGGGATATTGTACCTAAGTGACTCTGCCTGTCATCACAAATGAACTGTGGTCTCACATAAAAACAGCCTGGCAAGCTATTTATTCCCCTGGACGATACACAAAACCTCTTCCGTTCAAAGTGTTACAACGCTCCCGAAGTGATATTGTCACAATATGCAAAACACAAATAATCAATCTGTGGAAGAGCAGGTAAAATGATAATAAGTATTTTAAAGGAACCCGAAGCAGCGAATAGGAGCAGCAACAAGTAAGGGGGAGGCAAACTCCTACTCACCCACTTAAAGGTATTAGCCTAGCGCAGCTGACAAACTCAGATAACAAAAGAAGAAAACACGGACAACAAGGGAGGGAAAGAAGCAAGCCCTTTCCCTTGTAAGAGGAATCAGAGCAGCGCGGGAAGCCGCCGGTAGCAAGAAGGGGGAGAGAACAGAACCCCAATAAAGAGCAGCCCACGGGAGCGACGACGAAGACGAGATGGCATAACAGCACGTAATCAAGGGAAGCGCGTCACATTACGTACAATAGAGGTTGCAGTAGAATTACAATGGCGGGAGAAATTATCAAAGCGGCAAGCTAGCGGCGTAGCCAGCAATAGTTAGATAAGGTTCCCAGACCAGAAAGCGCTTTGGGACAGACATCAGACCGATGGGAAAACGAAGCTAATTGCAGACAATTTCAGTTACAGGACAAAGCGGGGAAACATCGGATGACAGCTAATCTGGTTTTATTGGGGCAAGTGAATTAATGGGAAGAAGCCCGAAGAGAGAAGATTTTCGTGGAAACAGAAGGCGGAACCGAGAGTCGATTCTTAAGGGAAGAGCGAATACGGGCCTACACGAATTCCTCCTAGAGCGAATCACAAAATTAGGAAAGAATGAGTTAAATAGCCTGAGAGGTTAGAGAATGGGAATAAGCATTAGATAATTTCAGCGGACGCTCGGATTGGGCAAAAAGCGTCAGAGAAAGGATTTTGAGATGATTGGCGAGAGAGAGCGAACGTTAGGTCGGAACTGAAAATAGCACGAACGACAGCACTTTGAGTTTTTTTCTAGAGAGAGTAGGTCGTCCTTGACCTCTCTCGTCGACGAATATTTTTTATTGAGTTTTAGAGAGAGTAGGTTGTGCTGGACCTCTCTCGGGATGAGGAAGCATTAAGTTTCGGAACGGTAAACCGAGGACCCAGGAGACCGGAGAGCGCCGATCATCACCAGTGCAATGCAACAGGAACCGAACTCGAGGAAAGGAGATCCATGGAGAAGCGAGGCGAGCGAGACTAAGTGATCCACAGACGGACGGACATACGCGCCGACGTGAGCAAGAACACAGCTAGCCGGGACGTGAATTATGAGAAAGGGAAGCGTACCGACGAAGTGAATTCCGTAACAGTAAGACAGAGATGCGGACCATGAACGAACTTTATGAACTTGTGCATGAACTTTAATAGCCGAACGGGGACTGACGTATAATTGAGGAGGTGGACACCAGGACTTTCGGTGAAGGAAAGGTAAAATAATGATTTCATTACACTTTAATTATTTCCTCAAAGTTGCATGTAATATGGATACTTAAGAACTGTGTATAATTTAATCTCTGGAGACATCGCACATATGTTAGGGAATGGGAAAAACATGAAAGTAAGGAAGTACCGAGGTATATCGGAAGTTAACAGGAATATGAGGAAGGTAAATTACTAACGTAACGGGAAGCGAAGAAAGAGGTAGCCTAAAATAGATATTAAGAAAGTATGCCTATTAAAGTAACGATTGATGAATATATTTCCCAGTCAAGATGCAAGGAATTGTGCATAACAGTTTAAAAGTTAGCTTCTTATAAATAAAAGGATCCTGATCCCTGTAATAGATTTAAGTCTCAGATGTCAACAAATAAACACTTTTATTGTTCAAAGAAGGTTTTCTCCAGTGATATTCAATTCTCAGTAATGTTGTTTATGATGTGTATTTATTTTACAAACTTAAGAAATTACGTGGTAACGTGTGTGAAAGAGGTAGCGATGAAGATGATCCATTTTTGCGAATGACAGCGTGTTTCTTTAACAGTGTAAAACGTAACAGTAACCTATTATTCTCCAAATTTATGTTCAGCAGTATTCAAGTAAAGGGGAAGAGTTCTACAATTGACGATCACATAAAATATTGCGGCACACCTAAGAACTGTGATACCCACAGGACACTGCGTGTGAAACACAACGCCCGTCTCAGAGGTTAAAGTCTCGTCGACCCGACGCTGGGTAAACGTGATTTTATAATCTGACGACACCCCACATAAACTAACCAGTAGGTCCCTAGATTCCACATAATGGGTTTGGATCAACTGTACTTAGTGTGGCTTTTTATAATCAACCCAATTAAAACTAAAGGGGTCGCCACAACAAAAGCCACACCGTGTAGAGGATTGTTATTGTTGCTCGAGGTGGCTTTACACAATACTGAGTTTTGAAGCGAAAAATCTTGTATAACTAATCTAACCAGAAGTCCCCAATTCTTGAGGACAGTCCTCGAATTTAGTTTACTGTCCCCAGAAACGTCTGATGCCTTTGAGGAAACTGTCCTCAAATTTTGATGTTTGTCCTCAAATGTCCTCGAATTTACACTTTCTCATTAGTTCGTTAGATTTCTAATGAAAAGTGTTTTTAAAAAAAATTTTCGTTTGCACTAATTTTCCAACATGCTTTTTGTGAAAACAAATTTTTACATTTTTTTCTTCTTTCTGGGTTTAACGACCACTACGAGCAACTCTAAAAACTATAAGCAGTAACCTGTCTCCAATTTGGAGACATTCGTTCTAGGCAAGGGAGAGAGAAAGTGCTGTAAGGCAAAGACACCACTCATACCACATTCGGGACTCGAACCCATACCAACTTGTACGAACCGTCAGTGGCCAGCACTAGGGTACTGCACCACTGGGGCGGTCAAATTTCGACTGTACTAACTTCTCATAAAACTTTGGCAAAATGAAAAAATTGCCATGCAATTACTTTGGTGTGCAGCTTGATTTTAATTCGACACATATACCTAAGCTAAAGCATTTCACCTTTGCTAATATGTTCTCGCCATATAGTTCTACTTTGTCAATACAAATTACCAACATTCTACAAGATATATCCTTTTAAGACACGAATTTTCGTATGCAATATCACAGTTATGGAAGCAATGCAGTTTTGTGACAAAAAGATTTGCATATTTATTTTCAGTACATATGTGTCCCCAAATGAACTGCCAATTTAGGGACGCCACACCCTTTTGTCCAAATCAGTGTTTCCATATCTGGTCACCTTATGTATAACTAAGCTGACCAGTGGCGGATTTCCAATTAGGCACGGTAGGCACGTGCCTATGGGCGCAGCTCCATGAGGGGCGCAAAAATTTCAGTGAGGGTGTAAAATTGTGGTGGGACTGGAAACAATTCTAAGCAGAGTCATGTTCGGACAAAGCAGCGTTGCCTAAAATTTATTTTTGGGGTGTGTGTGTGTGTGAGAGAGAGAGAGACAACAACACTACCAGCGCCCTTGGGCGCCACAGCACCACAGCCTTCTGTTTGGGAAGGGGGAAGGAGTTTTCTTTGTCTGAGTGAGTCCCAGCTCACATTCTTCGACGGAACTACTGCTGCAACGTAGGATGCATGGCCGGAAATGATTCATTCTGATCATTCCGACCAAAATCCGGACAGGCTGAGGAGAAAAAAAAGCGACGTATTCGGGGAGGGGGTGGGCATTGGTGGGCACGCGACGTCTATCCTGCCCCTCCCTCCCCTGATGGTGACCACGACACAACAAACAACGAATAGAGAAAGGAAAGGGACAAGACATATTTCATTCCCAGGGAGTCTCATGGGAGGAGGCATGGGTGTGACCGTGTGAGACCCGTTTACCATACTACACTGCTGGCCACACAAAATGCAACACCAAGAAGGACACGAGATAGCAAAGCTAGATTTACTGGACACATAACAACAGATACAAAGATGAAACCATTGAGCTTACAGGCTCGTGCGACTTGCGGAACACGCAGACATCAGCAGTTCGTGTGGCCCCCATGGCTGGCAATAACGGCCGCTACACGCCGCAGCAGCGAACGAAAGAGGCTTTAGATGTGGGCTTGGGGTATGTCGGTCCAGGCTGCTTCTACACGTTGCCACAATTCATCAGACGTAGCCGCGGGGGTGCTTGCCCGGCCACTCGGTTGCCGTTCAGCGACCAGACGTGTTCGGAGAACAGGCGGGCCACGGCAGCAGTGACTCCTGGTGTGCCGTGAAGAATTGTTGCACGATGCGTGCCACGTATCAGGAGAACAGGCGGGCAACGGTAGCAGTGACACCTGGTGTGCCGTGAAGAATTGTTGCACGATGCGTGCCACTTGCGGGCGCGCATTCTCCTGTTGAAACCTGGCCGCTGGCAGGTCCTGCAGGTAAGGGAGGACTACAGGCTCCAAAACGTCGGAGATGTAGCGGTGGTTGTTGAGTGTACCGGCGATGCGTACCAGATGGGTGCGGGTGTCATATCCAATTGCGCCCCAAACCATAACGCCAGGCGACTGATCGGTATGGCGATGCATAATGCAGGCGTCATACAGTCTCTCACCGCGGTGCTGCCACACGCGGATCCGACCATCGTGGTGTTGTAGGCAGAAGCGGGATTCGTCGAAGAAGACAATGTCGTGCTATTCCGTAGTCCAGGTGTGGCGTTCAACGGCCCACTGCCGCCGCACTCGCCGGTGATGTTACGTCAATGGTAATCGGAGAAATGGGCGCCGTGCGACAAGTCCCCGCTCCTGCAGACGACGTCGAACGGTACGTGCTGACACAGGTGGTTGCGCAACACACCCTAATTCCTGTGCTAACGTTCGTGATGTGGTGGTGCGAGTCGTCAATGCCCGGTGCACAGCATGCCGGTCGTCTCGTTCGGTGGTGTGTCGCGGCCGCGGCAATCGCTAACGTCGGTCCGTCCGTCCCTCTTGCACCCACCGAATCACATGGGCGCCGTTGTCTCGGTACGATAATTCGCTGTCGCGATAAGCCACTATTCATCCTCTGTCGAACTCCGAAACGTGCTGGAATGACTACCGTATTCTGCGACGAGGCATCAGGAAGCTTCCCATGCACAGGTCCAGCAGCACAACACACTTCCACTACTTACACCCTACCTTCTTGCACCCTTCTTTTAGTGCTTCTCGGTGGCGTGCATGGCGCCCATGATTTGCTTATGCCCTGCAATGCATGTCCTCTCGCGGGCGACGTATGCTGCGAATTTCAGGCCAATCGGATGCTTCCTTCTTGGTGTTGCATTTTGGGTGACCAGCAGCAGTATATGTGGTCGAAGACAAGCGTTTTCAAATTGCTTTTATCTGAATGGCTGGATGTGAGTGTACGGTGTACGTGTACCCCCAACCCCCAACCAAATGAAAGTGCGCTTCACAAAGACAAAGCTCAGGGAACTGGAATTGGTCAGAGCTCAGAGCTATAAGTGTATCAAAGTGTTATAATCGTAATTAACCTAGCTTTTGCGGCAGTTTCTAAGGTGAGTTGTGCTTTTTTAGATTTTTAATAGGAAGTTTGAACAAGCTTGTTTTAGTGTGTGGGGGGTGCTGTGCTGAAATCTCTGTGAGTGATGAGTGCAAAAAAGGGAAAACTCAGTGGGGCTCAGAATTGGAAAATCGCGATTGCAAAAAAGGAAGGGAAACTAAGCTGCTGAAAAGCTTACTTCTTGAAGAACACCTTAAAGAAACTCGGTCTTACCTTTAGGATACGCTTACCAAGATCGGTATCACGCCATCTGCTATCATCCTAGAACACCCATACCGCACTGACTGATGTGGGAGTGTATTCCATGCCATTGGAATGCTATCATCCAGGAACACCCATACCTCACTGACTGATTCGGGAGTGTATTCCATGCCATTGGAATGCTATCATCCAGGAACACCCATACCTCACTGACTGATGCGGGAGTGTATTCCATGCCATTGGAATGCTATCATCCAGGAACACCCATACCTCACTGACTGATTCGGGAGTGTATTCCATGTCATTGGAATGCTATCATCCAGGAACACCCATACCGCACTGACTGATGCGAGAGTGTGTTCCATGCCATGCCATTGGAATATCCGGATTGTACCACCAAACATTACATCGGAATGACAAAACGCTCTATTGCTCTTTGGCTAGTCGAACCCAAGCGGGACGTCTTATGTTCGACTTCGGGATGGCGGAATCGGTAACCACTTCCCGGGATGACAACCGCACTATTCCGGGAAGTGGTTACCCATTCCGCCATCCCGAAGTGGAACCAGATCAAGAGAGCGGCTCTTTATACTACCGCCAGAGGCACTACCCTCAGGGAAATCATCGAGATATTGACTAACCCTGTGGTCTGCAATGATGACGTCTCACTCGAGCTTCCCCAAATATGGCGCACATTTCTACGCGCTTAGTACGTTTCTGTAGGCATCTCTCGTTGTCGCACGCACTCGACGCAACATAGCATGTTCTCATATTCTGTTCATGTTTTTTTTTAATTTTCCTGTTGTTTAACTTTCTTGTCTTGCTTATCCACGCATAAGTTTGAAGAAGGCAACCCGTTGGTGTTGAAAGCTTACGCTTTAATAATCATATTTATACGTCAATAAACGGATATTTTTATTCCTTTTCTTAATAAAAATTATGTTTCTTTGCGGTGTTTCTTTACAAATCACCAATTTCTAATACTTCAATATTATAGCTACATGCATGTAAATATTTCTGTTGATTGTTGATTGAGATATTGAAACTTATCTGAACTTTTTTCATGTAAAAGTTTAAAAATTGATCATCCTGATAAAAAATTTTGAGGACCTTCATTCCATGGAAAAGTAGGGGCATTTTTAAAACTATGGACTTTTATGAACCAAGCTGAAAAAAAGGTACTTTTTAGGAATAGGGACCTGTTTGTAGCACGAAACTATAAAAACTTTTGCCTAGAAAGTGGCGGGTGGGGGGAGGGGGGGCGCAGCACAGCCACATCTTGCTAAGAACCGGGCCCCAGGCAGATATACAGAACTTAATTTCGAGGACTGTCTAAGCTCCAAGGGGGTAAGCACAAAATCGTGTATGCTCAGCCAATATATGAATATATATGTTTGACCATGAAGTCGAACATTTAGGAGGGGGCGTGTCTAGACCACCTGGAGCTGGACCCCCATGAGTACGACTCTGCCGGTCCCGACATCAGAACGAGAACGGGTGAGGAGCTCCTCCGCAGGTGTCACTTTGAAAATTGGTGCCTATGGGCGCCAAATCTGCAAGTCCGCCACTGAAGCTGACCAGACTTGAGGACAGTCCTCGAATTTAGTTAACTGTCCCCAAAAACGTCTGAAGCCTTAGGGGAAGCAAATTGTCCTCAAATTTTAATGTTTGTCCCCAAATGTCCTCGAACTTACACTTCCTTATTAATCCTTTAGATTTCCAATGAAAAATGTTCTTATAGGTGTTTCCATTGTACTAATTTTCCTGCCTGCTTCTTGTGAAAACAAATTTTGACTTTTTTTTTCTTCTTTCTGGGTTTAACAACCGCTACGAGCAACTCTAAGGACTATAAGCAGTCACTTGTCTCTAATTCGGAGACATTCGTTCTAGGGAAGGTAAAGAGCAAGTGCTGCAAGACAAACACACCACCCGTGCCTCATTCGGGACTCGAATCCGTATCAACCTGTACGAATGGTCAGTAGACAGCACTAAGTCAATGCACCACTGGCGCTGTCAAATTTCGACTGTACTTGTTCTTAGTTTCTCCAAAAACTTTGGCAAAATGAGAAATTCTCCATTCAATTACTATGGTGTGTAGCCTAATTTTTAATTCAGCGCATGTACCTAAGGTAAAGCATTTCACTTTTGCTAATATGTCCTCGCCATCATAGTTCTGCTTTGTCAATACAAATTACCAACATTCTACAACATATATCCTTTTAAGACCCAGATTTTAATGTGTAATATCACGCTTATTGAAGCAATGCAGTTTTGTGACAAAAATATTTGCATATTTATTTTGAGTACGTATGTGTCCTCAAATGAACTACCGATTTGGGGACGCCACGCCCTTTTGTTCTCAAATCGGTGTCCCGATATCTGGTCACCTTATGTATAGCCCTACAAATGTAATCAGTTATCTCCTATAACATGAGGAATCTGTAATATAAATTTCATTTGAATAGTGCGATTCTTTCTTGGTGCTGCAATTTTCACGAGCCGCCCCGGTGGCGCATTGGTCTAAGCGATGGCCTCTGATCATTCGCCCGAACGGGGTCCGGGTTCAAATCCCGGTGAGGCATGGATGTTGTGTTTGTCTTACGGCACTGGCTCTCTCCCTTCCCTGGAACCAGTGACTCTAAATTAAGGACGGGCGACTGCTTATAGCCCATTGAGTTGCTCACGGTGGTCGTTAAACCTCCAATAAAAAAAAAAATGTCCAGCCCATTGCCATTTCAGGGATTTAACTCTGATCATGATGTCTTCCACTCTTGTCATTTTTCGGATTCACGAGTTCCTCTTCTTATCTCTCCTGGTTACACCAAGCATGCACCTCTCCATGCTAATTTGAGTTGTCTGCAGCCTTTGTATGTCTCTTTTAGTTAAGGTCCACGTCTCTGCACCATACGTAAGCACTGGAAGGATGCATTGATCAAATACTTTTCTTTTAAGACATAATGGCATATTGCTCTTGAAAATTATGCTGTTTCTTCCAAAAGCTCTCCAGGCAAATTTCGTACGCCGATTAATTTCTTCATCAATGTGACCCTCACTTGATATCTACTGTCCAAGATAAACGTACGTGTCTGTTATCTCCAGCTTTTCTCCATCAATCGATAAATCTTCATTTCTTGTAAAAGCATTGAACATCACTTTAGCCTTCTGAAAGTTCATTTTTAATCCAACTTCTTTACTCTTGTCAGCAAGTTCCTGGATCATTCTCTGCAGCTCTGATGGGGTAGTTGCAAAAATGACTACGTCATCAGCAAAACGAAGATGGGTTAGATAATCTCCATTAATCTTTATCCCTTTGTTTTCCCAGTTCAGTGATTGAAAGACATTTTCCAATGTGGCATTAAAAAGCTTCGGAGATATGGTGTCACCTTGTCTCACTCCCTTTCCAATTTTTATGTGTGTTGTATTTTCAAACAGCCGAATCTTTGCACTTGCATTTTCATAGATGTTATTAATAATATTAATGTACGCATCTTCAATACCGCAGGATTTCAGAGACATTGTAACTGCTAATGGTTTCACCGAATCAAAGGCTTTTTCATAATCGATAAAAGCCATGCACAATGGAAGTTCATATTCCCTCGCTCTTTCAATTAGTTCTCTCAGTACGTGGATATGATCTATTGTGCTGTAGCCACTCCTGAATCCAGCTTGTTCTCTCGGTTGAGCCATGTCCAGTGTCACCTTTAAGCGGTGTGAAAGAACTTTAGTGAAGATTTTATAAACCACTGATAGGAAGCTGATAGGTCTGGAGTTCCTGAGATCCTCAATGTCACCTTTTTTATGTAGCAAGATCATTGTAGCGTTGTTCCAATCCTCAGGAATCTTTCCTTCATTAAGGCATCGAGTGAAAATTTGGGCGAGTACTGTTTCGATTTCTCCACTTGCTTCTTGTATGATGTCTACAGTAATTCCATCTTCTCCTGGAACTTTTCCCCGCTTCATGTTCTTGATTGCATGTGCAACTTCTGCTGGGAGGACTGGAAGAACTCTGATACTGGTACCTTTCATGATGTCTGGAGTACACGTATCATGCCTTTCAAATAATTTGGAGTAGAAATCTTTCACTCTTGTCAAAATTTCGCCTCTATTTCTTGTTACAGAACCATCTTTTTTTCTCAGTGCCATAATCTGTTTTCTTCCCTTACTGAGATGTCCCTTTGCTATCTTTAGGCTTTGGTTGTTTTCAATTGCTTTCCTTACTAGTTCACAGTTGAATTTCCTTACGTCTTCAGTGATACGTTTTCGTACTGTCTTGCATAGCTCTATATATTCCACTTTGGAAGTCAGATCTTCTTTAGTTGTCCTCATATCTCTTCTGTTTTGCATCAATATTTTGGTTTTTGCTGATATTTTGTTCACATGCAACTTGTTCTTAGACCCAGCTAATTTTGTTGCTGTTTCCATAAGAGCTTTAGTTACTTTTGTGTTAACTTCAGAAATATCCACTTCTTCCGATGTTAGGCCTTCTAAAGCAGAGAATCTGTTCTTCAGTTCCAACTTGAAGGTATTATGGTGTTTTTTCAGGTTGGTTATGTCAATACATTTTGTTTGTCTTATGAGCTTGCCACGTTCGAGTTTAGTGTTGAGGTGCATCTTACATCTCACCAATATATGGTCACTACCTGTGTTGAACTTGTTTAGCACACTGCAGTCTTCTTTGCCGAATTTTTTGTTACTCATAATTAAATCAATTTCACTTGTCGTCCCATTTGGATGTCTCCATGTCCATTTCCTGTGTGGCTTTTTCTTGAAAAAGGAGTTCAAGATGAAAAACCCTTCTGCCTCTGCAAACTCAACGAGAGTATTTCCACGCTGGTTTCTGTTGTCGTGACCGAATTTACCTACTGAAGTTTCATTTTGTTGCCGTGACCGAATTTACCTACTGAAGTTTCATTCTGTTGGCGTTGCCCTATTTTTGCATTGAAATCTCCCATAAGTATCTTTAAGTGCTGCTTACCTTTATTATTTAGATGACGAATTTCCTCATAAAATTCTTCAATTTCTTCTTCAGGATGACTTGTGGTGGGTGCATAAGTTTGAATAATCTGAGCCGGGTATCTTCTCGAGAGTTGGATAACGAGTCGTGCAGCTCTGTCAGAGGAACTTTCAATTTCTACAACTTTATCCTTCAGTTTCTTGTTTATTATAAATCCAACATCACTAGTTCTGCCAGTATCTGTCCCACGATAGTAGAAGAGATGTCCACTTTTCAGTTCAATGAGATCTTCTCCTTTTCTGCTTACCTCACTTAGCCCGACGATGTCCCACTTGATCCTTTGTAGTTCCTCTTCCAATTCAAGAAGCCTTGAATCAGAAGATAGGGAGCGTCCATTATACGTAGCCAAGGTCAGCATCAGATGGCAGCCAAGTCCGGTCCTCCGGGGATTCTTAGCACCCTCTGCCTTCATGTCGCACTGGCCGCTGCCTTGGCCAGGTACATTCCAGCTGTCGGAGACTGAGGGCCAAGATTTAAGTTGTGGAGTCATTTTGGAAGGGTTTGGCCATAACTCACCACGCTGGCCAAGCGGGTTGGTGAGTCTGGGATAGCATTTCCTCTAATCCCGATGGTATAGTTATACCGCTGTTGGCGGTCGTAAGAGCCCCTTTAGTGGGAACAGGATGTACCACAAGAAGGTGGGGTTGACATTTGTCAAGGAGAGGCTGTGATGTTACGCATCACCTGACCTTACATCCCTATTATATAATATGCTACATAATTTAATTGTAATTTTTTCTTTATAGATCGCTTTAGTTTATGAGAAATATAGCTGTAGGGCCAAACATATTATCAATTCTTAAATCTTTGATTATATCTCAGATAATACCTTGGATTATACCTTTTGATTCCCGCCATATAGCGAGCTACCTCCTCGCCTTTAGTATGAGATCTGGCTACTGAGGCGCCTGAAGGCGTCCTTGCTTAGAATAATTATTACATGGACCAAACTCAGTCCAGTACACCGAAATAAAAATTAAAAGAGCAAAACTTTATTATTCCATTAACCATTTGCTTCGCGGATTTCCGATAACCTCCCGTTCAGGGTCCTCGTGCTGACCACGTGCTGCCTTTCCACAATGCTTTCCGCGAGACCCGGTGGACAAAGGAATCCTCCTTCCCGTTCACCACGCTGTACTTCAGCGATACCCGCAGCCTTTACGTCCAACCGGTGTCCGAACGTGGACACTCTCTCCTCGACGACCGAAGCACCGACTGTTTTCCGCTAGACTGACTTGGCCCTTCCGGTACTCTCCTATGCATGTCCCCCAAAAAACTAAGTTACCCCTGCAAGCACGTGAAATACCTGAGATGAGCCGCGGTAAGACAACTTCTGTAACAGAAAAATTCGAGCTGCTGAATCTTCAAGGTCAGGTGCCCCAGGCGTTCATGCACCATTGATATCGGCGCCGCGCGGTTTGCAGTGAGATCAACGATGGTTGAAATTGGAGTGTAAATTCGATGTGACTTCCGTGCTTCGCAGTATGCACACGTTCAGGTGAAATTTTGAAGCATAAAATCTACATTGAATATACGCATTAATTTTCAGCGTTAATGCCACTTTTTCTGTCCATGTAAATTCGACGTCGAATTTCCATGAAAAATTTCTACGTTTTCTCGTTTCAACTTTTTTACCCAATTTCAGCATTGAATTTACGTAGCTGTGCTACTAGGGTAGTTGCTATCGTATGTTTACCCTACCACGTACAGCCAAAATTTTGTACATTACTCTCGTGTGCTGCAGAGGAAACGTCCTGCTTCTGAGTTTTGTCTGCAAAATGTTGAAAAAGTTTCACATCACTTGTAGACCATGAAATTTCGCCTGTAATCAATAAACATGGGAAGCAAATTACAGCATTTTTTATGTCACAGCCGCATATCCATTCAATCTCAATTTTTGCTGTAATTTAAGATCTAGCATAGGTCTACTCAGTCTTTAAATTTCCAATTTCTGTTCCAACGAATGTGTGGAGAATGGATGTTTCGCAAATAATCAACGGTATTCATGTTTAAGGTGGATCCACCTAAAATCTTTGCCTTGTATTTCCAATGGGAAAACTTCTGTAGCCATTTTCTTCACAATTAATGCGTTTACAAGAATGAAAATTTGAACATCGATAAAAATAACTTCATATTATAGCCTAGTATACTTACTATTTTTAAAAATTAACCATAATTATATTAAAAATCAATAACTTTTCCTTTGGTGGTGTTGAGACTAGTAAATAGATGGCGCCACATCTACATGTGACTTACTAAAATGCTATCACGTCGCATTTTTTTCAATAATTTCATTAATTTTTAGACTGCAATCAACACTTGTGTACATCCATGCGATAGTCCGGAATGTTTAGAATGATTCGAGCCGTTTAGATTAAATATTCTAACATTAATTTAGTTGAAAATGTTGTAGAGTGAGCTTGCTAGTTTATTTCGGAAATAAAAATCAGCAGCATCTGCAATTTTGTTAACATTTTGAGCTAAATTATTATCAGAACATTTAATCTATGTCTCTCAAATCATTCTAAACATTCCAGACTGTCGCATGGATACACTCAAATTTTGATTCCATTCCGAAAATTATTGAAAAGAAAATGCGACGTGATAGCATTTAGTAATCACATGTAGATATGGCGCCATCTATTTTCTGGTCTCAACACCACCAAAGGAAAAGTTATTGATTTTTAATATAATTAGGATTAAGTTTTAAAAAATATTAAGTATACTAGGCTATAACATGAAATTATGTTTATCGATGTTCAATTTTTCATCCTTGGGAACGCATTAATTGTGAAGAAAATGGCTACAGAAGTTGGCCCATTTAAAGTACAAGGCAAAGATTTTAGGTAGATTCACCTTAAGAAAACAAACATTTAGCTTCTCATATTTCATTATTTATATAAGAATATTAAGTTACCACTGACAGGGTTTCACCGACGAAACGGAAGAAGGGCACCAAAATAATCTAGTAACTAACGCAAGACCTAGCAGCGAGCGGTTGCATTTCCCCCGGTAACAAAACGAAGATGGGCAATGTGGATGTGTGCTCCGGTGCTTAACTACTAAGCGCTGGCTAACTTCCAACGGAATGCATCACTGCGCAGCTACGGGCGATTTTGCTCCCGGGAGAAAAAGTTCAAGGTTTAACCTGTGGGTGGAAAACTGAATGTTTAATTGCAAAAAAAAAAAAAACGTAAGATATTTTCATTACTGGAATAGTGATTTTCACAACACACAATACCATACTAATTCAATACGTTTTCAATTTTATTTTCTGGCTCACATAACTTTGTTTAATCTTAATTTTTTTTCCTTAATTTAATAAAATTTCCCCCAAAACTGTTGAGTTCATGCTCACGTGGTCATATGGACGAGCCGCCACTGACTGTCAGTTTGACTTGAAAATATCTTTCTGCATTGGAAATTCTTAGCTGTGAGAACGATTATCTTTTCCCGATGTATAACTTCACCGCTAGAGATGTAGATGCTATCGAATGCAAAATTTAGTTGATTCCGTATCATTGCTTCTAAATGTCCCTTAAAAAACTCTCTCATTCGTTACCTTTTACAACGAAGATATTTTGGCGTACACAGTAGGGCAGTGGTTCCCAACCTTTTTGCATTCGCGGACCTGCAAAGCGTTGGAAAAACTTTCGCAAACCGGCGATGACGAAACAAAACTTTTAGGCTACTTTCGAGCATTTAATCTCGTAATATTCTATATTAAACTGATCACGTATTACTCATTTATGCTCGACATGCCGTGAATGCTGTATCCTACCCGTGGCAGTTGAGCACCATTATTGACTCAACCAGTGTTTTTTTTCTGGCGGTACGCAGTACCGGCACCTTTTTTCTTAAGATTTAAAAAAAAATTGGGATTTATTGACAGCAAAATGTATTATAAATACTCCGGCAGATGGTACTGTGTTCACGAATTGAATTTTCAGTTTTCATTACTCATAAGTTGGTAGCCTGCTTTCCTGTTTCGTTGGCTTCATAGGTTGGTACAATCACTTAAAGAAGAATGCAGCTAGAGGTTAATGTATCGCTTTTTGTTGGTTGCGGGATAGAAGCCTGGAGTTTGCCAGCAGTCCCCTTTTCTCCGTCAGTCCCCTTTTGGGGGAGCAGAACAAGTTGCGGAAGCATGATTTGGACGATTAAATTCCCTCATAATTTTTTTTTTTTTTTTTGTTAATTTCTGAATGAAATACACTGGTGTGCAAATATTAAGAACGAAGAGGAGAAATTAGCATAATAGCGGAAAGAGCAGGCAGAACGGACCGAAAGACCACTCAGGAGATAGACTAGGGTCCGGTACGGTAGGGCATGCGCATATATGCAGCATGACGTAGGGGGAGGGGGATGTGTAAAGGGTATAAATCACACGGGCGGTATACGCTCAGCAATTCAGTGAAAGCTATTGCACGGTGTACATCGGTTTGAACGACGTCGAGTTGCTGCCACCGTGTGATATGGCCAACAAGCAATCCAGTAGACGACATATGGATGACTTTACCCGAGGTCCCGTCATTGAGAAGTAGGAAGAAGGTCGAAGTGTGACTAGTGTGGCCGAGGAGTTCGGCATCGCTCACAGCATCGTTTCACGAACTTGGAGAGCATTTCAAATGACAGGAACAGCTGTCCGAGAGTTTAGCAGTGGTCGTCCACGAGCAACCACGGCGGCGAACGACCGGTATATTGTCCTACAGACGAGAAGAGACAGACGGCAGAGAGCGGGATAGATCGCAAGGCACATGCAACAGACAACTGGACGTCCGTTATCGCGTTTTACCGTGTGCAGGAGGCTGCACAAAGGTGGTCTATTTGCACGACGACCAGTACGGTGTGTGCCATTAACGCTGCTCATCGGAGACGGCGGTTTCTGTGGTGCCAGGAACACAAGAACTGGACACATCAGCAATGGGGTTGAGTTCCCTTTACAAATGAGAGCCGATTTAGTCTGACGAGCGATTCTGGACGTATACACATCTAGAGAGAGCAGGGAACACGCAATCACACCTCCAACATCATCGAATGGGACCGGTTTGGAGGTGGCGGAGTTCTCGTTTGGGGCGGTATCATGCTTGGTAGCCGTACTGACCTCCACATCTTCCAAGGAGGTTCAGTTACTGGTGTCCGCTATTGTACCGAGGTTCTCCTGCCTCACGTGCGTCTGTTTAGAGGTGCTGTGGGTCCTGAGTTCCTCTTCATGGACGACAACGCTAGACCTCATCGTACAGTGGCTGTCGCAGAGCTGTTGGAGAGTGAAGATATTCAACGCATGGATTGGCCCGCAAGGTCCCCGGGCCTAAATCCAATCGAACACGTGTAGGACTTTCTCGGGAGACGCTTGGTAGCACGTCACCAGCCACCAGCAACGATTCCGCAGCTGCGATTGGCGCTACAAGAGGAATGGGCCGCGATGCCTCAACAGCTCCTTGAAAACCTCGTCCTCAGCATGAACATACGTTGTAAATCCTGCAATGCAGTCAGGGGTGATCATATCCCCTACTAAAGACTGCATTTTTCTTGGCAGCCGCCTGTCACATGGACGTTTCTGTCTTCTCTCCAGTTGTGCTCGAAGCTACCTTTTAAATAAAGTGCTTTTGTATCCTTTGGATTTCTTGTTTGGACGGTTTTGCTCACTTGTCCCATATTCTTACATCTTGGGGATCTTATGGTATGATTTGAGTCGATGTGGAGCACTTCTGCACGACGTTACATTCGAAAAACCGTCTCGTCCTTAATTTTTGCACGCCAGTGTAGAAATGTTGAAATTTGCATTGCAAAACTAATTCAGTCGTGAACAAATTGTAGCAGCAACTTAAGGGTGAAAGAATTTTGAAAATCTACTCATGATTGAATGTAGTATGTAGCATATAAGAATACGCTCAAAACGGGTGTTGTACCAGATAACTATATTTATTTGGTCACAGATCGTCTACTGCGCAACGGTATTCGTACCACCTCCTTGAATAGACACTTTTTTTAATCCTACCCATTATTTTGACTCATGAAATACCATTTTTACCCATGAACCTCCTTCTCCTCTCCTCAACTCGAAGGTTGGTGGGCAGAATGGGTCATCACCCTTAAGGTGACTTTCATGCTAGACAATCCTGGGAAATTTAAGGTAGTGGGTTACCGTTACCTTCCACTTCTCAGTACGGGGATCAGGGACAAAGTGCGTCCGGGGACGACTTCATAGGGAACCACCTACGCATTCGTGCCTCCAACCACGGGGAG
This sequence comes from Macrothele yani, assembly GCA_039090855.1. Classification (NCBI taxonomy): domain Eukaryota; kingdom Metazoa; phylum Arthropoda; class Arachnida; order Araneae; family Macrothelidae; genus Macrothele; species Macrothele yani. Next base: position 50,300,570 of record CM076990.1, read on the forward strand.
TCTACGTAAACCTCCGGAAAAAACTTTGACTAGATGGCCAGCAGGACCGGGATTCGAATGCCCGTCAGAAACGTCGGACACAGCGCGTTAACCAACTGCGCCATACCGGTGGTGATCCATGAACCTGTACCTGCAAATCGTTGTTTCTTTTCAGATAGATGTGGGTGGGACACGGATTTCGGAACTTCTCTGCTGAAGAATCGCTTTGTGCTCTACGTCTGTAAATGAATATGGGCCAAGCAATCAAAATTGTTACTAGTGCTTCCTTCAAGATTACAAAAAGAGGGTAGGGTCTACCGATGTCCCTTTGGCTCAAAGTCCAACGACCTGCGCTTAACAGTAGTTTGCTTATTTTATGAAGAACTGCGTGCTGGGTCCGGAGGCAAATTTTCCACTGAAGTAGAGAGAATTTTTCTTTGCCATTTTAGAGCAAATGCCCAACTTAAACAATCCAGACAAAAAGGATACGAAAAATAATGGGACATTTCAAGAGTGGTCCGCCGGAAAATATCCTAATGTCCCGGTGGGCCAATCCGCCCCTGCTTTCATCCCAGAGAGGAATTCCTAGAAGGAGCGCTCACTCTATCCTCGGAGCAGAGAGAACACGGCGTCGGTTCACGCTGATTGGCCATGGGTGTGAGCGCCGGCTAGAACTATAAAATAAATAAATTATTAATTACTTTCTGTAGTCTCTCTATTCTAAAAACAAGAAAGATGACACCGAATTTTCGGGTGTAATAAGCACGTCTTTTGAATCCGTTCTGACGCAAATTAAATTTACTAAAGCTATTCAAGGTCAATGGAACCGGTATGGAAAACAATAGATCTGACGAAAGAAAGACGATTTTCAATCGGGTTTTTAATCCCTCAGATACTGCTGTAAACGGAATCGTGAGCTTACGAACTCTTAGAAACAAAGATATCGACAAAAATAAGATGTGACTTTACGTCCCCTGGTGGGAAAGCTATGCATTATTTTAGGAAGTATTCTCAAAAGGTTTATCCATATAAGCGGTATCGGTCCAAGAAAAAAAAATTAGTCGAGTTTTCAGGAGCCCAGATTTTGCAACAAATACTTTAGAAGCAGAAATTAACATTATGACCCCTGGTGGCCAAACCATTCTTTACCAAACATTGAAGTTATGTAAAAAATATTTTCCATCAGGTCTTGTATGCGATACAGGAAGAATTTTTCAAATCAGAGCTTTAGGAGCAGAACGCAGACAACGCAATTTACCTTTGTGCCCCCTAGCGGAAAGTGTACAATTTACTTGAAAATTTTGAATTTATAAGAAAAAACATTTCGCATCGGAAACACTATCCAACAAAAAAGGAATTTTTCAAATCGGACTCTTAGAAGTAGAGATATTGACAAAAATAAGATATACATCTACGCCTCCTGGCGTAAAAACCATGCATTTTTTCAAGAAGAAAATTTTTCTAAAAGGTTTGTCGACATGAGTAGTATTGGTCAACAAATGACTTTTTTTTCAGTCGAGATTTTAGAAGCTCATATTTCGCTGCAAATACAACAGAAGCGAAAATTAAGGCTTACGCCACCTGGTGGCCAAACCATATCTTACAAAAATTAGAAATTATCTCATCAGGAGCTGTATGCAGTGCAGAAAGAATTATTTTTCAAATCGGAGATTTAAAAGCAGAGATATAGAGGGAAACGCAATTTACATTTACGCCCCCTAGCGGAAAGTCTATGAATTACTTGAAAATTTTGAAGTTATATGAATCACATGTCACACTAGAAACACTATCCAACCAAGAAGGAATTTTTCAAATCGGACTCCCACAAGTAGAGATATTGACAAAGATAAGATATACATCTACGCCCCCTGGCGTAGAAACCATGCACTATTTTAAGAAGAAAATGTTTCTAAAAGGTTTGTCGACATGGCAAGTATCGGTCAACAAAAGACGTTTTTTTTCAATCGAGAATTTAGAAGCTCATATTTTGTTGAAAATATAACAGAAGCGGAAATTAAGATTTACACTCCCTGGCGGCCAAACTATTTTTTTACAAAAAATTAGAAATTATGTGCAAACGATTTCCCATCAGGACCTATATCCGGTGCACAAAGAATTTTTCAAATCGGAGATTTAGAACCAGAGATATAGGGGGAAACGCAATTTACCGCTACGCCCATAGCGAAAAGTCTATGAATTACTTGAAAATTTTTAAATTATATGAAAAACATGTTACACGGAAAACACTATCCATCAAAGAAGGAATTTTTCAAATCGGACTCCTAGAAGTAGAGACATTGACAAAAATAAGATGTGCATCTACGTCCCCTGGCGGAGAAACTGTGCAATATTTAAAAAAAATATTTCGAAAAGGTTTATCGATGTGAAGGGCATCAGTCCACGAAAGAATTTCTTCAATCGATATTTCAGAAGCTCAGATTTTATGGCAAATACATGCATCCTTCCAGTGCTTACGTATGGTGCAGAGACGTGGACCTTAACTAAAAGAGACATACAAAGGCTGCAAACAACTCAAAGCAGCATGGAGAGGTGCATGCTTGGTATAACCAGGAGAGATAAGAAGAGGAACTCGTGGATCCGAAAAATGACGAGAGTGGAAGACATCATGATCAGAGTTAAATCCCTGAAATGGCAATGGGCTGGACATACTGCCAGAAGGACAGACCATAGATGGACAGCCGAAATTTTAGATTGGATTCCAAGGGACAGGAAAAGACCCAGAAAAAGACCACATGGGAGATGGGTGGATGAAATTCGTAAATATGCGGGAGTGACATGGAGGAGACTGGCACAAGACAGACCGTTGTGGAGGAAACTTGGGGAGACCTTCGTCCAGCAGTGGATTGATAATGGTTGAAATGATGATGATGATGATGACATCAAAGCAAAAATGAACTCTTACGCCCCCTGGTGGCCAAATAGTACTCATGTCGACAAACCTTTGAGAAACATTTTCTGTTTAAAATAATGCATGGTTTCTACGCCAGGGGGCGTAGATGTATATCTTATTTTTGTCAATATCTCTACTTCTAGGTGTCCGATTTGAAAAATTCTTTGTTGGATAGTGTTTCCAGTGTGACATGTTTTTCATATAATTTCAAAATTTTCAAGTAATTCATAGACTTTCCGCTAGGGGGCGTAGCGGTAAATTGCGTTTCCCCCTATATCTCTGCTTCTAAATCTCTGATTTGAAAAATTCTTTCTGTACCGGATACAGCTCCTGATAAGAAATCCTTTGCACATAATTTCTAATTTTTGAAAAAAAAATGGTTTGGCCACCAGGTGGCGTAAGTCTCAATTTCCTCTTCTGATGTATTTGCAGCAAAATATGAGCTTCTAAAATCTCGACTGAAAAAAATAGGTTTGTTCACCGATACTACTCATGTCGACAAACCTTTTAGGAACATTTTCTTCTTGAAATAATGCATGGCTTCTACGCCAGGAGGCGTAGATGTATATCTTATTTTTGTCAATATCTCTACTTCTAAGAGTCCGCTTTGAAAAATTCCTTCTTTGTTAGATAGCGTTTCCGATGCAAAATGTTTTTCCTATAAATTCAAAATTTTCAAGTAAATCATAGACTTTCCGCTAGGGGGCACAAAGGTAAATTGCGTTTTTTTTTGCGTTATTTCTGCTTCTAAAACTCCGATTTGAGAAATTCTTCCTGTATCGCATACAAGACCTGATGGAAAATATTTTTCATATAATTTCTAATGTTTGGTAAAGAATGGTTTGGCCACCAGGGGGCATAAGTGTTAATTTCTGCTTCTGATGTATTTGTAGGAAAATCTGGGTTCCTGAAAACTCGACTAAATCTTTTTTTTTCCTTGGACCGATAGTGCTCATATGGAAAATCCTTTTGAGAATACTTCCTTCCTAAAAGAATGCATGGTTTTCCCACCAGAGGACGTAACGTCACATCTTTTTTTTGTCGATATCTCTGTTTCTAAGAGACCGATTTGAAAAACTATTTCTATGTTGCAGAGCGTTTCCGGTGCGAAATGTTTCTCATATAAATTCATGTTTTTCTTGACGTACAAGTCTGCAACCAAAGGGCGTAAGCTCACGATTCCGTTTACAGCAATATCTGAGGGATTAAAAACCCGATTGAAAAACTTCTTTCTTCCGTCAGATACTATTGTTTTCCATACCGGTTCCATTGACTTTGAATAGCTTTGATAAATTTAATTTGCGTCAGAACGGATTCAAAAGACGTGCTTATTGCACCCGAAAATTCGGTGTCATCTTTCTTGTTTGAATTTCGATTAAGTTTACGAGAAATTTAATTTCTAAATTTCACAAAATTCTCTATTTCGCGATGGGATCCAGTACAAAAAACGGATATATGCCAAACTATAAATCATAACGCATTGCAATTTTTACAACATAAACTTACAACTACGTCCCTTTTTCACAAATATTTTTTTAAGAAAAAGTCATTTTCTGATTTTTAAGCATTTTTTAAAGACTCAAAGGAAAGAAACGAACGGCTTGTCTGTCTTCACGATAACCACAGAGGAACGTTCTGGTCCCGTGACCTGCTGACATGGTGACGCAGAGAATTTGTTATGCATATGTTTTGTTGTTTAAGGTGGACGTAAAGTAATTTTGCTTCCTATACTTCCAATGGAAAAATTTCTCTACCCATTTTTTTTCACAATTAATGCGTTCCCAAGGATGAAATTTTGAACATCGATTAAAATAGCTTCATTTCATAACTTGGAATACTTAATATTTTCTAAAACATAACCATAATTATGCAATCCAACATTTGTTGTCTACTGACGTCATCAAAGTACAGGTCGCGACATCTTTTTTCTGGACAATTAATGTGTTCACAAGGATGAATATTTCAACATCGATTAAAATAGCTTCATTTATAATTTGGAATACTTAATATCTTCTAAAACATAACCATAATTATGCAATCCAGCATTTTTTTGTCTACTGACGTCATGAAAGTACAGGTCGTGCCATCTTTTTTCTGGTTCCAACACCACCAAAGGAAAAGTTATTGATTTTTATATAATTATGGTTATGTTTTAGAAAATATCAAGAATTCCAAGTTATTTTAATCGATGTTCAAAGTTTCATCCTTGGAAACACACTAATTGCGAAGGAAATGTGTACAAAAGTTTTTCCATTGGAAGTATAGGAAGCAAAATTACTTGACGTTCACCTTAAGGGTTTAGCATAACGGTTTACGGTTGAAATGCTTTTGGGACCGGTTTTGTTTTCCTTAGTGGTAAATTTAGTAAGTGCTATAAGTTCAAACGACAAAAGTCCGACCTTCCAAAAATTAACGACAGTAAAAAAACTCTGAAATTTCGGAATAACAAGCCTTATTTGCTTAGACACACAATAAAAATTGAAATTTGTATGGATTTTACGGTTTTTATTTCATGTGATATACTTGGAGATCGGGCTGCAGTGCCCGAGCGCTACTCTGGAAACGAGCGTAGCGCCGCCCCGATGGCGCAGTGGTCTAAGCGATGGCCTCTGATCATTCGTCCGAAAGGGGTCCGGGTTCGAATCCCGTCAGGCATGGATGTTGTGTTTGTCTTACGGCACTGGCTCTCTCCCTTCCCTAGAACCAGTGACCCTAAATTAGGGACGGGTGACTGCTTATAGCCCATTGAGTTGCTCATGGTGGTCGTTCAACCTCCAATAAAAACAAACAAAAAAAAAAAATGAGCGTAGCGAGCCTAGAGGCGCAGTCCCTAGTTGTGTTATATTGTAGTTCTAGAAGCGTTGAAGTTCCTGTACGGGAGTTTAAACACGTCAACTCTTTTGAATTTAGAAGGAGACTAAAATTTATACTCTGCAGCTGTATGCCGTACTATAGGACTAGTTCAATTCTTGCTTTTTTGACATGGGGCGAAAGTGTTTTATATCGAACTGTCGAACAGGTTGTTCGACATGTAAAAAACATGTAACAACTTTTTAACGCCCCAGCAGATGAAAAACGATCGCTAATTTATCCTTTGACATCAACAGATCTCCGGCAGTGCTGCAAGATGTTTATGTTATATCATTATAAATGGCGGCTCGCATTAAACAAAAGCCATCACGCATAGATAAACATTTCCGTTTTTTCCATTTCGAATAAAAAAATTATTTCACGATAGGAAAAAACTACTGACCGCTGCTTTAAACTTGCTGTTCTACTTATGAAAAATTAAATTATCTTACATAAAGGTGTGGAAGCATATAATACGCGTGTCTACTAATCTATGCAATTCCAAACACAAATATTCAATACTCATATATCGCTATATTTGACGACAGGCCACATAGCAGGCACAAAAGCACGTAGCACTTAAGTTTTGTTTTTCAATTCCAAGCGAAATAATATTTTTTAAAAACAAGTACTTCCACACCCACCCATAAGAAAGCGTAGGTTATGTCGAGTCCTTGGTCAGCGGCCCACAAGTTGGTCGCGCCATCTAGTGACATTAACGTGCGACTTTTGTTTCCAGAGTTGTACCACCTGATTATCATACAGCGTGGTCCGAACCGACAATTTTATATTTTTGTTATATGTTCCGGTGCTACGTATTTGGCCAAATATGTCCCTTTGCGGCAGAATTTTTCAAATAAACAAAGAAACATACCTACGAAAACATGTATGCATTTTTCTAGAATTAGTGTTTTGAAAATTGTGAAAATTCTTTTCACTTAGCGCGTGTTTTCAAATCTATGTTAGCGCTTGATACCGATATTTCATTTAGTTTGTTTCTGATTACTTCTGAAAGTACATTGTTTATCCCTCTGATAATTTTTTGATTAATCATTAGAAGTAGTCCTGCGTCAAAATAAGTTTGATCAAAATACGTTCCATTTTTTTCTTTTGAACTTAATTTGTCCTTTTGTACAAGTAAATAAATGAATGTCTGTGAAGGCTTCAACAATCATCGACATGTTTCATGTTAACAACTAGGTGAAAGCCTGTCAATAATGACGGAAAAAAATAAGATATGTAGAGTATTTTCTTTAGTATCCAGGTATTTTCTCTTTTTGTTTGGGAACTTAGAATTGCGAAGTTGCAAATGTTAAAATGTTATGGTAGTTCACGCACAGAAGCACAAACCGTAGTTTTTCTTTTCTCTTTTTCTTTCTTTTTCATAAAAGAATACATGGTTATATTCTGCAAAAAATATTTAGTTATATTCTGAAAATTTCGTGGTTTAAGAAAGAAGAAAGTTCCCAAATCATATTTCTTCAGCATACGCATGAAATAATAATAATAACGTACTGTATTGGAATCCTCAATTTTTAGACAAATGAGAAAAGAAACTGGTTTGACAATCTAAAATAATCATTTTAGGCTTACAAGGGGAATCTTAAAAGTAAATTTCATACGATAGGATTTTAAGTGAAAAATTCTGTATGTTGTTTATGAACGACAAAGTAGAACTAAAATTCCAGAAGTAACGTTTTCCTGTTTCTAAAGAGTTGCCGAAACGATTTTAATCGTGTGACGTAACGCATTCCTGACGTCATGTCAGAATTATTTGGATGAGATGACGTCACACCACCCGCTGTGAAAAATCTGTTTCTGCTGCTATGACAACAAAGCAAAGTGATGCATGCGTGCGCTGTGTTGATTGGCTATATTTTATTGTTGTAAGAATCTTACCTTGATATGGAGTGTCACACAAATACACAAAACAATGTTTCGTCGAAGTGAAACAGATGTGTTCCAGATGTGAAACAATGAACATTTAAAAAATGAACATGAACGATACACATTACAGCAATAAAAACAAATCGGATTGTCATCTTCAAAATTTGTACAATATATATTGGTTGAGGCAGAGATTCAACAATTAAAAAGTCAAGCATCAGGAAGCGCCAACAAAATGTGGCAAACGTTCAGACAAAGGAAATTGTATGTTTAGATATGTTACAGTCGTTTATTGTTACGATTTACAAAACAGAAATATTGATAAAGGAATATTACATTAATATTTTATTTCTGTGTAGTACATATCGAGTTTCATTTAAGAGACACACAAGGCCTTTTCATTAGAACCTTTTTGAAAGAAATCTAAAATGCATCTGCTGACTTCGCTTTAGTCATTTAAGAAATCTATAAAACTAACAAACGTTGTACCATAAATAGTGATTTTAAATACGTTTAACTCTTAAGAAGGTTTATTTAATGTTAGCATCTCAGAACACAGCAAAACTGATAAAGCATCGTCCATGTAAAATATCGATTTCACTTTTCTTTTGAGAATTGGTAAGTTCTCAGAACTGCCCACTTTCTCGAAGCAACGAACTCGAAATCATTTGTTTCGTTAAAAAAAAAAAAATCAGGCGTGAGTTTTCTGTCGTTTAAATCTTTATCTGAACCGTCCGACAGATGTAAGATTTTTTTTTCATTTTTCTGTGCCTTGCTAAACATATTGCGTCACTATTTCTGCGTAGCAACCATTTCTTCTTCGTCCTCATCTTCGATGTCTTCATCTAGGAAGGTCAGAGCTGCCCTTACGGCAGCTGCGTTTAATGGCATTGCATTGTTCGTCGGCGCAGACTCAGCGATTTCGTTTTCCTCTTGTTCTTCTTGATCCGTTTCGCTGACGCTGAAAGGATGAAAATAACCTATTACAGAGAGCAAAAACTTACTAAATCTATTCAATTTTTTTTTTCCAAAACACAGAAGATCTTTACACATTTTTAGAATGCTTTTGGTAAGAAATTATAGAAAATAAAAGAAGTTAAAAGAACTGAAGCTGGCAACAGCGTGTTAGATGAGCACGGAAGAAAATTTTCTGCAGTTAATATCGTCTACTAAAAAAATGGAGCACATAAACAAGCTGTGGATAGAAGGTTATTTTTTTGCTCTTTACGAAGAGAAATATTCGTATTCTGTAATTAAAAAACGCTGTGAAAATTATGGAATTAGCATTTCTGAATGTAAAATAAGCAATATTATGGATAATTCGTCAGGCATTGCTTTTAAAAGGAAAAAGAACAACAAACGAATATACAAAGAAGGTACGTGCTTTTGCGATTATTTCAAAAGTAACGTCTCTTGTCTTGCAATCTTACTAAAACTGGAATTGAAACTTTTACTCTCGTTTTCGGGGCAGTGTTTTTAGGGCTCTACTTTGTCAGTTGTCCATTTACAGAATTTTCTTACAATATGTTTGGCCAGTTCCTAAGCAATGGCTGCTTAAAATTTGCATTTCTTCCTCAAAATGTTAAGGGGTGTTATTTCATCACATTCAGAAATGAAGTCATGGCTGTGTAGTCCTTACAACTGAAAAATAACCAGGGCCTTCCTCAACAACAATAGGGACAGCGGTTTCTCTTTAGTTGGATATATACATGCACACTGCTGGCCACTCAAAATGCAACACCAAGAAGGAAGCATCCGATTGGCCTGAAATTCGCAGCATGCGTCGCCCGCGAGAGGACATGCAAACGATTAGCATTGCAGGAGGGCATATGCAAATCATGTGTGCTCGGCACGCCACCGAGAAGCACTATAAGAAGGGTGCACAGAAGGCGGGGTGTAAGTACTGGAAGTGTGTTGTGCTGCCAGACCTGTGCGGAGGAAGCTTCCTGATGAGTCGACGCAGAATACGACAGTCATTCCAGCGCACGTTTCGGAGTTCGACAGAGGGCGAATAGTGGCTTATCGCGACAGCGGTTTATCGTACCGAGACATCGGCACCCGTTTAGGACGACATACAGCCACAGTGAGCCGAGTATGGATTCGGTGGGTGCAGGAGGGACGAACGGACCGATATGAGCGATTCCCGCGGCCGCGGCACACCACCGAACGAGAGGACCGGCATGTTGTGCGGTGGGCATTGACGGCTCGCACCGCCACATCACGAACGTTAGCGCCGGAATTAGGGTGTGTTGCGCAACAACCGTGTCAGCACGTACCGTTCGACGTCGTCTGAAGGAGCGGGGACTTATCGCACGGCGCCCACTGCTCCGATTATCATTGACGTTACACCACCGGCGAATGCGGCGGCAGTGGGCCGTTGAACGCCCCACCTGGATTTGGGTGGCCAGCAGTGTATATACTGGGTGATCCAAAAGTAACAGAAAATTTGAAAAATCCGTAATTCGCAAAGTATTTACAGTAACCAGATGCGGTTTTCACAGAAAGACGTGGGATTTTTTGTGCATAATGCAAAAATTTAATACCAGAATAGTTACATTTCTGACCATCAGATGGCATTGTACGGGTCCAAGAGCGACTTAACGGCGGTATTTAAACAGAATCTCTGACTGACTTATCAGTGTTGGTTCTGTAATTACCTGCAGATGCCCCGTGCGTGGGCCCGGCCTCCAGGTATACTGAGTTATCAGTGTTGCATGATTGATTGGAAATGAGTAAAGTTCTTGCTTTTGGTGAACACGACAAGCTGCATGTTAAAGGGAACAATGGGTGCCAGATAAGTTGCTACTGATACGCATAAGCATGTCGTCATTACATGATAAAGCACTGTTAGTTAAACTGTTTTATCAGAACTCGCAAAGTGCAAGTGCAGCATTGCGCCCTTTTCGTTCAATGCGGGGTATGAGACGTGGAAAGGGGCCAATAATGTCTTGTTCGGCACTGAAGCAGATGATGAAAAAGTTTGAGAACACGGGCTCTTTAGCAGCAAGTCCAAGAAACGGAAGACCCCGAACATCTGGGGCAATCGTGTCTGAGGTCGAACACGAAGTCGACACCCAATCGACCGCTTCAGCACATTAGGAATGCAGTGCCCGCGAAGTTTCACGACGAACTGTGGTTTCGTATGGAACTGTGTAGAGATCCCTACGGATCATCCTTAAGAGATATCCCTACGAAATTCAACACGTGCACGAACTGCAACACGCCCATTTCACGAAGCGGCGAGACTTTGCAAATTGGGTGTTCCAGCGCATTGAAGATGATGTGGACTGGCTGTTAACGGTCCTGTGGACTGATGAAGCCCACTTTACACTTCATGGAAGTGTAAACACATAGAACTGCCGCATTTGGGCTACATAGAACCCACATGCAGTTGTGAAAACTCCCCTTCATCAGCCAAAAGTTACCGTGTGGTGCGGTTCACAGCTTCTTTCGTTATTGGCCCGTTTTTCTTTGAGGAAGTCCAGAGCTCAGGATTTCAACCCGTTACTGTCACAGGTAATCAGTATGCAGCGCTGTTAAGAAACAGCATTATCCCACACTTGCAAGAGAGGCAAGCACTTCATATTCTCACATTCATGCAAGATGGAGCACCGCCGCACATTGCTGCTCCTGTGAAGCAACTGAAACGGTCAACGTTTGGAGAGAACCGTGTCCTAAGTAGCTCCTTTCCGCTTGATTGGCCTCCCAGGTCTCCAGACCTTACACCTTGCAATTTTTGCTTGTGGGGCTACTTGAAGTCAGAGGTGTACAGAGATCGGCCAACTTTATTGGCCACGTTGAAGGTCTCCATCCGCCATCATGTTTCTGCAATACCACCTGACATATTTAATGCTATGCACAGTGTCTTACCTCGTCTGACGGTTGTGCTCATAAATGGTGGGCACCACATTGAACATTTGTAAGCATGTCTTCGGTGTGAAGTAACCCCAACTCCGCAATCATATGTGGCGCCATCTGGTGGTCGGAAACGTAACTCTTCAGGTATGAAATTTCTGCATTATGCACAAAAAATCCCACGTCTTTCTGCGTATTTTTGTGAAAACCGCGTCTGATTACTGTAAACACTTTGCGAATAATTTATTTTTCAAATTTTCTGTTACTTTTGGATCACCCGGTATATAGTCGCATTACTGTGACCACCAGCTAATATCCAGAGTAACCGCCGTGTGTAGCGCGGACAGCAGCTAGACGGGCTGCGAGTGACTCAAAGCGTGCTGGAAGATGTTCACAGGTATGTAGAGCCATGCTGATTGCAGTGCATCTGACCGCTGCTGAAGGCTGCTTGGTAGAGGATCCATAGAGCGAACAACACGATCGGGGTGTGGTCCCGCAGATGCTCAATTGGGTTTAAGTCTGGGGAATTAGAGGGCCAAAGAAGTACTTTGAAGTCTTCATCTTGCTCTTCCAACCACTCTCGGGCATTTCTAGCTGTGTGATACGTCGCATTGTCGTGCCCATTCGCCCCCAGAGAAGACAATCAGCATGCATGGGTGTACATGGTCTGCAAGGATGGATTCATAACGAATTCGGTCCATAGTGCTTTCCACAGGTATGAGTGGTCCCAGGGAATTCCGCGAAAACATTCCCCAGACCATAACGCTGCCCCCACCAGCTTGTGTTCTTCTAGTAATGGTTGAAGAGTGTTTATTCTCCGATGTTTGTCGCCTTTTATACCAACGTCCATCCGTTCGATGAAGCAGAAAACGTGACTCAACGGAGAATGTAATCCTTTGCCAATCAGCAGAGGTTCAATTCCGATACTACCGTGCAAATGTAAGTCTTTTCTACCGATGCAACTTCGTTAGCATAGGTGCAGTGACCATCTGTCTGCATCGGAGCCCCATACGCAGCAGGGTTCGCTGAACTGTCGTACACTTACAGACACATTTCCGGTAGCCACCTGGTTCGTTCGGCCAGTGAGTTGCTCAACTGTACCGTGTCGATCGGCCCTCACGCACCTTCGCAGGTAACGTTCACCTCTCACATCAATGACATGTGTTGCTCCGCAGTTTCCACGTCGCTTATTCGCAATGGTGCCATTTCTCCAATCACGATACACTTTAAATACAGCAGCACGCGAACAGTTCACAAACTGTGCTGTTTCAGAAATACTGCCACCCTTGGCCCGAAAGCCGATAATCATCACTTTTTGCTAATCTGAAAAAACGCTCCTCTTATCCATGACATCAACGAGTGATATGTTTTCAGATAGACTACAGCACAACTTATATACCCTCCAAGCTAGCTCACGACACGTGCCTTATTTTAATGGCTAAGCGATGTTGACGTGAAAAGTCACAATAATGTGACTCGACTGTATGTATATATATATATATATATATATAAAAAGAGAGAGAGAGAGAGAGAGAGAGAGAGCTATGCAAGACAGTACGAAAAAGTATAACTGGAAACGTAAGGAAATTCAACTGTGAACTAGTGAGAAAAGCAATTGAAAACAACCAAAGCCTGAAGGGAGCAAAGGGGCATTTCAGTGAGGGATTAAAACAGATTATGGCTCTGAGAAAAGAAGATGGCACTGTAACAAGAAATAGAGGCGAAATTTTGACAAGAATGAAAGATTTCTACTCAAAGCTATATGAAGAGATGATACATCTACTCTAGACATTACGAAAGGAAACAAACAGTACCAAAGTTTCTCCAGTCCTCCCGACAGAAGTTACACATGCATTTGTGTAATTTGAAAAAATAGCTATATCTAAAATACTCTTCGACCTAAGTGGAATCGAAAGATAAAAGATTTTTTTTCAATCGGATGTTTAGAAGCAAATATGTGGAATAAAACGTATTTTTGTTTTCGACATCATCGGCATTTACGCCCTCTAGCGGCGAAATTGTACATCGTAAAAAAAAATCAAAGGAAGGATCATCATTCGTACATTTCAAGCTTTCCAATGCAAAAATAATTTTTCAAATCAGACTATTAGTTGCAGAGATATCGTGGGTACAGACGGATGGACGGACAAACCGGTAACATAAGCACGATCTTTTTTTACAAAAGACGTGCTAAAAAAAAAGCTGAAAATCAGCTGAATTATTGTGTACTGGATCATAAAAAGGTTCTTTGAGACTGGGACCGTCACTGACCACCCCAGAAAGGGTCGGCCACGTACTGTGAGGACTCCTCTCCTGGTGAAGGCAGTGTGGCAGCCCGTATTCGACGAAATCCTGTCAGAAAACAATCGGTGATGCCTCGTGAGCTGAACATTTCAAGAATGTCTATGTCACACGTGCTATGGAGTGACCTAAGGGTGAGAGGTTACCGGTGGCGTATAGGGCACTTCCTCACCCCACAACTGAAGCATCAGAGGGTGCCAAAAGCGAAAGATTTGCTGCAGTGTTACGCAGACAATTGCCACAGGCAGATCATTTCCTCTTTCACTATTGAAGAGGCTTTCAACCACCAAAATGACATGGTGTATGCGTCAACCTCACGAGAAGCTCAGGAGAAAGCTCCAATGATCATGAGGGGCCATCATCCTGCTTCGGTCATGGCTTGGTGGGGAGTCTCCAACGAGGGTACCACGGAACTCCATTTCTGCGAGAAAGGAGTGAAAACATCCTCTAAAGTCCACCAGGACAGGGTTTTGGAGCCAATGGTAAAAACTGTGAGTCACGTCCTCTTCCAAAACCGACAGTGGAGCTTTCAACAGGATTCCGCACCTTTCCACAAGGCCAAGTCAACCCAGGAGTGGCTTCAGGCAAATTTTCCAGACTTCATTTCTCCAGCTGATTGTCCTTTAAGCAGCCCAGACCTCAACTCATTGGACTACAAGTTGTGGGCCACACTGGAGAACATGGCCTGCAGAAAGAGACACGCCAGTATTGACAGTTTCAAACGCTCTTTGGTGCTGGCAGTTGCAACTTTCACTGTGGAGACCCTGCGTAAAGCTATTGATGAGTGGCCACAGAGACTGAAGGAATCATATACAGTTCACATGTGAGACTGAAAAGAATGGCTGCTTATCATTTCTTGACGTCCTTGTGTCACGCTCTGAAGGATCCTTTAGCACAACAGTTTATCGAAAACCATTCGCTGTTTCCTTACCCCCACATGCACAATCAAATCACCCATGGAAACAAAAAACCAAATCACCCATCGGTACCTCTACCCCATCAATCTTTAAATATAAATATTAATTTCTTGTAAAAAAGCATATATATATATATATATATATATATAGACATCCAATTGGGACGACAAGTGAAATTGATTTTATTATGTGTAACAAAAAATTCGTCATCGAAGACTGCAGTGTGCTGAACAAGTTCAACACAGGTAGTGACCATAGATTGGTAAGATGTAAGATGCACCTCAACACTAAACTGGAACGTGGCAAGCTCATAAGACAAACAAAATGTATTGACATAACCAACCTTAAAAAACACCATAATACTTTCAAGTTGGAACTGAAGAACAGATTCTCTGCTTTAGAAGGCCTAACATCGGAAGAAGTGGATATTTCGGAAGTTAACAGAAAAGTAACCAAAGCTCTTATGGAAACAGCAACAAAATTAGCTGGGTCTAAGAACAAGTTGCATGTGAACAAATTATCAGGAAAAACCAAAATGTTGATGCAAAAGAAGAGAGATGAGGACAACTAAAGAAGATGTGACTTCCAAAGTGGAATATATAGAGCTATGCAAGACAGCACGAAAAAGTATCACTGAAGACGTAAGGAAATTCAACTGTGAGCTAGTGAGGAAAGCAATTGAAAACAACCAAAGCCTAAAGATAGCAAAGGGACATCTCAGTAAGGGAAGAAAACAGATTATGGCTCTGAGAAAAGAAGATGGTTCTATAACAAGAAATAGAGGCGAAATTTTGACAAGAGTGAAAGATTTCTACTCCAAATTATATGAAAGGGATGATACATGTACTCCAGACATCATGAAAGGTACCAGAATTCTTCCAGTCCTCCCAGCGGAAGTTGCTCATGCAATCAAGAACATGAAGCGGGGGAAAGCTCCAGGAGAAGATGGAATTACTATAGACATCATACAAGAAGCAAGTGGAGAAATTGAAACAGTACTCGCCCAAATTTTCACTCGATGCCTTAATGAAGGGAAGATTCCTGAGGATTGGAACAATGCTACAATGATCCTGCTACATAAAAAAGGTGACATTGAGGATCTCAGGAACTACAGACCTATCAGCCTCCTATCAGTGGTTTATAAAATCTTCACTAAAGTTCTTTCACACCGCTTGAAGGTAACACTGGACATGGCTCAACCGAGAGAACAAGCTGGATTCAGGAGTGGCTACAGCACAATAGATCATATCCACGTACTGAGAGAACTAATTGAGAGAGCGAGGGAATATGAACTTCCATTGTGCATGGCTTTTATCGATTATGAAAAAGCCTTCGATTCGGTGAAACCATCAGCAGTTACCACGGCTCTGAAATCCTGCGGTATTGAAGATGCATACATTAATATTATTAATAACATCTATGAAAATGCAAGTGCAAAGATTCGGCTGTTTGAAAATACAACACACATAAAAATTGGAAAGGGAGTGAGACAAGGTGACACCATATCTCCGAAGCTCTTTAATGCCACATTGGAAAATGTCTTTCAATCACTGAACTGGGAAAACAAAGGGATAAAGATTAATGGAGATTATCTAACCCACCTTCGTTTTGCTGATGACGTAGTCATTTTTGCAACTACCCCATCAGAGCTGCAGAGTATGATCCAGGAACTTGCTGACAAGAGTAAAGAAGTGGGATTAAAAATGAACTTTCAGAAGACAAAAGTGATGTTCAATGCTTTTACAAGAAATGAAGATTTATCGATTGATGGAGAAAAACTGGAGATAACAGATACGTATGTTTATCTTGGACAGCAGATATCAAGTGAGGGTCACATTGATGAAGAAATTAATCGCCGTACAAAACTTGCCTGGAGAGCTTTTGGAAGAAACAGCATAATTTTCAAGAGCAATATGCCATTATGTCTTAAAAGAAAAGTGTTTGATCAATGCATCCTTCCAGTGCTTACGTATGGTGCAGAGACGTGGACCTTAACTAAAAGAGACATACAAAGGCTGCAGACAACTCAAAGCAGCATGGAGAGGTGCATGCTTGGTATAACCAGGAGAGATAAGAAGAGGAACTCGTGGATCCGAAAAATGACGAGAGTGGAAGACATCATGATCAGAGTTAAATCCCTGAAATGGCAATGGGCTGGACATACTGCCAGAAGGACAGACCATCGATGGACAGCCGGAATTTTAGATTGGATTCCAAGGGACAGGAAAAGACCCAGAAGAAGACCACATGGGAGATGGGTGGATGAAATTCGAAAGTATGCGGGAGTGACGTGGAGGAGACTGGCACAAGACAGACCGTTGTGGAGGAAACTTGGGGAGACCTTCGTCCAGCAGTGGATTGATAATGGTTGACAATGATGATGATGATGATATATATATATATACACATTATTATATATATATATATATCATCATCATCATTGTCAACCATTATCAATCGACTGCTGGACGAAGGTCTCCCCAAGTTTCCTCCACAACGGTCTGTCTTGTGCCAGTCTCCTCCATGTCACCCCTGCATACTTTCGAACTTCATCCACCCAACTCCCATGTGGTCTTCTTCTGGGTCTTTTCCTGTCCCTTGGAATCCAATCTAAAATTTCGGCTGTCCATCGATGATCTGTCCTTCTGGCAGTATGTCCAGCCCATTGCCATTTCAGGGATTTAACTCTGATCATGATGTCTTCCACTCATGTCATTTTTCGGATCCACGAGTTCCTCTTCTTATCTCTCCTGGTTACACCAAGTATGCACCTCTCCATGCTACTTTGAGTTGTCTGCAGCCTTTGTATGTCTCTTTTAGTTAAGGTCCACGTCTCTGCACCATACGTAAGCACTGGAAGGATGCATTGATCAAACACTTTTCTTTTAAGACATAATGGCATATTGCTTTTGAAAATTATGCTGTTTCTTCCAAAAGATCTCCAGGCAAGTTTTGTACGCCAATTAATTTCTTCATCAATGTGACCCTCACTTGATATCTGCTGTCCAAGATAAACGTACGTGTCTGTTATCTCCAGCTTTTCTCCATCAATCGATAAATCTTCATTTCTTGTAAAAGCATTGAACATCACTTTTGTCTTCTGAAAGTTCATTTTTAATCCCACTTCTTTACTCTTGTCAGCAAGTTGCTGGATCATACTCTGCAGCTCTGATGGGGTAGTTACAAAAATGACTACGTCATCAGCAAAACGAAGGTGGGTTAGATAATCTCCATTAATCTTTATCCCCTTGTTTTCCCAGCTCAGCGACTGAAAAACACCCTCCAATGTGGCATTAAAGAGCTTCGGAGATATGGTGTCACCTTGTCTCAATCCCTTTCCAATTTTTACGTGTGTTGTATTTTCAAACAGCCGAATCTTTGCACTTGCATTTTCATAGATGTTATTAATAATATTAATGTACGCATCTTCAATACCGCAGGTTTTCAGAGCCATTGTAACTGCTGATGGTTTCACCGAATCAAAGGCTTTTTCATAATCGATAAAAGCCATGCACAATGGAAGTTCATATTCCCTCGCTCTTCTCAATTAGTTCTCTCAGTACGTGGATATGATCTGTTGTGCTGTAGCCACTCCTGAATCCAGCTTGTTCTCTCGGTTGAGCCATGTCAAGTGTCACCTTTAAGCGGTGTGAAAGAACTTTAGTGAAGATTTTATAAACTACTGATAGGAGGCTGATAGGTCTGTAGTTTCCGAAATCCTCAATGTCACCTTTCTTATGTAGCAGGATCATTGTAGCGGTGTTCCAATCCTCAGGAATCTTTCCTTCATTAAGGCATCGAGTGAAAATTTGGGCGAGTACTGTTTCGATTTCTCCACTTGCTTCTTGTATGATGTCTACAGTAATTCCATCTTCTTCTGGAGCTTTTCCCCGCTTCATGTTCTTGATTGCATGTGCAACTTCTGCTGGAAGGACTGGAGGAACTCTGGTACTGGTATCTTTCATGATGTCTGGAGTGCATGTATCATCCCTTTCATATAATTTGGAGTAGAAATCTTTCACTCTTGTCAAAATTTCGCCTCTATTTCTTGTTACAGAACCATCTTCTTTTCTCAGTGCCATAATCTGCTTTCTTCCCTTACTGAGATGTCCCATTGCTATCTTTAGGCTTTGGTTGTTTTCAATTGCTTTCCTCACTAGTTCACAGTTGAATTTTCTTACGTCTTCAGTGATACTTTTTCTTACTGTCTTGCATAGCTCTATATATTCCACTTTGGAAGTTACATCTTCTTTAGTTGTCCTCATCTCTTCTTTTTTGCATCAACATTTTGGTTTTTCCTGATAATTTGTTTACATGCAACTTGTTCTTAGACCCAGCTAATTTTGTTGCTGTTTCCATAAGAGCTTTGGTTACTTTTCTGTTAACTTCAGAGATGTCCTCTTCTTCCGATGTTAGGCCTTCTAAAGCAGAGAACCTGTTCTTCAGTTCCAACTTGAAGGTATTATGGTGTTTTTTAAGGTTGGTTATGTCAATTGATTTTGTTTGTCTTATGAGCTTGCCACGTTCAAGTTTAGTGTTGAGGTGCATCTTACATCTCACCAATCTATGGTCACTACCTGTGTTGAACTTGTTTAGCACACTGCAGTATTCTATGACGAATTTTTTGTTACACATAATGAAATCAATTTCACTTGTCGTCCCATTTGGATGTCTCCATGTCCATTTCCTGTGTGGCTTTTTCTTGAAAAAGGAGTTCAAGAAGAAAAACCCTTCTGCCTCTGCAAACTCAACGAGAGTATTTCTACGCTGGTTTCTGTTGCCGTGACCGAATTTACCTACTGAAGTTTCATTCTGTTGTCGTTGCCCTATTTTTGCATTGAAATCTCCCATAATTATTTTCAAGTGCTGCTTACCTGTATTATTTAGATGACGAATTTCCTCATAAAATTCTTCAATTTCTTCTTCAGGATGACTTGTGGTGGGTGCATAAGTTTGAATAATCTGAGCCTGGTATCTTCTCGAGAGTTGGATAACGAGTCGTGCAGCTCTGTCAGAGGAACTTTTAACTTCTACAACTTTATCCTTCAGTTTCTTGTTTATTATAAATCCAACACCACTAGTTCTGCCAGTATCTGTCCCACGATAGTAGAAGAGATGTCCACTTTTTAGTTCGATGAGATCTTCTCCTTTTCTCCTTACCTCACTTAGCCCCACGATGTCCCACTTGATCCTTTGCAGTTCCTCTTCCAATTCAAGAAGCCTTGAATCAGAAGATAGGGAGCGTCCATTATACGTAGCCAAGGTCAGCATCAGATGGCAGCCTAGTCCGGTCCTCCGGGGATTCTTAGCACCCTCTGCCTTCATGTCGCACTGGCCGCTGCCTTGGCCAGGTACATTCCAGCTGCCGGAGACTGAGGGCCAAGATTTAAATTGTGGAGTCATTTTGGAGGGGTTTGGCCATAACTCACCACGCTGGCCAAGCGGGTTGGTGAGTGTGGGATAGAATTTCGTCTAATCCCGATGGTATAGTTATACCGCTATTGGCGGTCGTCAGAGCCCCTTTAGTGGGAACAGGATGCACCACGAGAAGGCGGGGTTGACATTTGTCAAGGAGAGGCTGTGATGTTACGCATCACCTGACCTTACATCCCATATATATATATATATTATCATTATTATTGTTATTAAACGGACAGCATCAGCACAGGCTCAGTAACTTAGCTTTTGAAGTGATATCGTGATATCTACAAAATTGAGATGCAGCCCCCCATCTCAGCTTACCACGAGTCGCCACTGCTCCCCCCCCATTTGTTTACGATGGTGTTTCAACGTCTGGATAGGTCTGCAATGCCATTGTTAAAAAAACGTGCAGGTTTTGCTGCGAAGAAATCATCAAGGAAATTCTGGAGATCAACATCATTGTTGAACGTTTTGCCATGGAGTGCATTCGGCAGAGATCGGAGCAGGTGATAGTCTGAAGGAGCAACATTTGGGGAATAGGCCGGATGTGGAAGGATCTCCCATTTCATGTCCTGAATGGCCATTTTGGTCATGTTTGCACTGTGAGGGCGTGCGTTATCCTGTTGGAGAACGACACCATGGCGCCAATGTGGCCGTTTCTGCTGAATTGCTCCCTTTACACGGCGGAGTTGCTCCCAATAGAGTGCAACGTTGATGGTCCAATTCCTCGGCAGCATTTCCCAGTGGATAATGCCTTCAATGTCCCACCAGTCACAACATGATCTTCGCAGGATGAAGGTCATGTTTTGGACGTCTTGTTTGGGCTTAACCATTCCTTCCGATGCCTGAAATTCACGTACAGGCACCACTATTCATCTCCAGTAACAATACGTGACAGAAAGGGTTTGTGTTGCTGAGAACATTCGCGGTAACGGGCTAGCAAGGAACCACATATGGCAACACGCTGATTCTTGTGGTCCTCGGTGAGAGTGTGACGCACCCAAGACGCAATTTCTGGACTATTCCCATACTTTTCAGGTGTTGAACCACTGTGGCCTGATCACAGTCCATCTCAGTGGCCAATTCACGTGTGGTTTGACGCGGATCCAAGTGGATTATATGGTTCAAACGATTTTCATGAAAGTGAGATGGACGACCTCAGCGTGGAGAGTCGTTGAGGTCAAAATTGCCACCTCGGAACCGCTCAGACCATTTCCTCGGAGCAATAGCATCCTCCCCATACCCAGCACAAATTTGTCGAGTAGCCTTGGCGGCTGTGGATCCCTTGTTAAGCTCGTAGAGGAGCAGATGTCGGAAATGTTCATTCCTCTTTACTTGACACTCCATACTTCCGGACCTGAAAACCAAAAAAAAAAAAAACCATTAGCCACAATCACACAACGCAATATGAGTTAGATACACAATATATTACTGGCTACATTTTGATATACAACTGGCCATCTGCACCGTCACTACTGACCACTCGTGAAATAAAACGGCATGAGCTTGTGCATCAACCAAATAATACCCCCCCTCCCCTCTGGCAAACTAGCAAAAGTACAAATTGTCAAATTTTCAGAATAGCTAAAACGAATTTCGACTCCTCGAGTAAAATCAGTTTTTAAACTTTTATGATTGGTTTTATCTGTCAAGAAACTCATTTAGCTGCAGACAGGGCCGGCTGGAACACAAGGGCAACCGGGACGGACGGCCTGGGCCGCGCGCCTTCAAAGGGCCCCGCAGTTTAGGTAAAAAATAATTTTCAGTAGAAATCTTTATAATTATTATTTTTTTGTACGTTTTGGGGCGCGACGCCCTTAAAAAGATGTTTTTTTTTTTTTTCCAATCCCCCATTTTTGAATTCGTCGTACAGATACCGAGATGTGCAGATTTCAATCGATTAGTGTAACCACCTTAAAATTTTCCGCATTCACGAAATAACAAATTAAATTTCATCATTTTGTATACACAACTTTTGCATATATTCAACAATTTGTGTGCAAAACAGATACTTAAATTTAAAGAAATTAAATAAGAATATCAAAGTTGGTTTTGGGCCAATTTTTAGAGGTCAATTATTCAGTGACTTTAAGAACATTACTAGAAATAATAATAATAAAAAGCAATTTTTTTTATATGAGCTCTTATAAGATCTTAAAAGTCACACTTTGCATTAAAAATCAATCAGTAAAACATTTATCAGGAAAAAAAAAACGATTTATAGGAATTTATTTTAGAAAGATCCTTATTATTTCCTACACAAAAATATTCGCTACGCAGGTATTTTTTGTCATTTTATGAGGAAGTTTTTATTAGAGTCACAATACAACTTCAACCCCCTCTACCCAGAAAGAAAATCACAGATTTTAAAACTTTTTACTCTCTCTCTGTCGGAACTTTCAGTCCGTATTGCGGTCTTTTTATTAAGCTTAGAGCAAATACTTCTCAGGATAGGCCAATCATTTTTGTCCTCATGATAGTTTTCGTGTATGTTCTTCAGAAACGACATTTTTCACATTCGAGTTTATTAAAATATCATATTTATTTCCTAGTTTCCGCAGTGAAATTCTGATCCGGGCACCGCGGAAGCTCCATCCTGCCCTAGTTGCAGACAAGACACTTTGCCAGAGTGTAGATCTCACATAAATAGCAAAAATTATGACTTAGTACAGATTCGCTATTTTGGGACTTTCGCTCGTTTGCTTGAAGGCAGGCGATATCAGGAAAGACATGAAAGCAACTTTGCTTCTTGGAAATGAGGGAATTTTTCAGTTCACTTACCTAGACAGAACCTGTGTTGCCGCCACTGATGGTCGTCTTCTTCTATTTGGAACAATATTCGATACTGAATTATTTGGCGAACCATCTGCTACATTTATGAGTGTATAATCTACGCTTCCTCTGGCGCTACTATCTCGTCTTGTCAAACTCTCTCTTCTGCTGCCTCTAGGAAAATACAGTAGATACAAAGACAGCTGTCACATTATATATTAAAATGCATTATCGACGACAGAAACTGTAAAACAATATTGAGGAGGTTTGTGTTCCTCAATACAAACTTGGAAGATGTGAATCCGTTTATTGATGTAAACATGACACGGATGTTAAGTCAGATAATACCCAAAAACTTGAAAATTTCGTCTTCCTGGAGAGGAAATCAAATCCGCGTCTTCCGGATAGCGCCCGAGTATGGTAACCTCAGCATATTCAGGGGCTATCCGGGAGAGACGGGTTCGATTTCCGCTCCAGGACGAAATTTTCAAGTTTCCGGATATTATCTGACTTAACAACCATGTCATATTTACACCAATAAACGGCTTCAAATCTTCCAAATTTGTATTGTACAAGGGTGTAATCCCGTATTTCATTCATTGATTTATGTTTGCCATTTCCTTAATTTGAAAAAAATATTCACCAATTGCGAAGGTTCTTGAGCAACCGTGAAATTTTTCCTAACTTGAAAAAAAATCCAACAATTGCGAAGGTTCTTGAGCAACCTTGAAATTTTCCTAACTTCAAAGAAAAAAATCAAGGTTGCTCATGAACCTTAGCAATGGTGGATTTCTTTTTTCAAGTTAGGAAAATTTAAGGTTGCTCAAGAACCTTAGCAATTGGTGGATTTTTGTTTTCACCAATTGTGAAGGTTCTTCAGCAACCTTGAAAATTTTCTTTACTTTTCGAGTATACTATACACTGTTAATAATTTTGTGGTAGGTTGCACCAAAATGTGGTACTACAGTAGCTGTACCACTTTATAAGGAAAGATACACCATTGTGTGGTGCAAACAAAACCAAACAACATGGTGCAACTTTGCACCACGTTATGGTAGAAGGTAGCGCGGTGCAAAGTTACACCTTGTTGTTGGTTTTGTCGGCACCACACAAAGGTGTATCTTTTTTCATAAAATGGTGCAGCTGGTGTAGTACAGTAGAGCGCTAATTGTCCGGATCAGCAGGGACCAGGAGTGATCCAGATAACCGAAAATCCGGAAAATCGGACATTTTGTAAAACTAGTACGTAATAACACAAACATGCAAAAATATTTACAGTGCGTACTCACAAAAGTTTGGTAGAAATCATGTATGTACATTAAATGATGTACTACATACGAGGGTTGCACGGAAAGTAATGCAAAAGTGGGCATAACTTTTTTTGCTAACTGACAGAGGTCGTTCAAATTGCACATGTCGGTAGAATAACTCTTTCTCTATACAAAGGTACTACTTAACATAGTCTCCATCACAAGCGATGCATTTGCGCCATCGTTGAACCCAACTCTCGAATCATCTTCGAAAAAAATTCAGGTGTAGACTGTTGTACCCACTTCTTCACAGCCACTTTCACCTCGTTTGTGCCATCAAATCATTGTCCCCGGAGACTATCCTTCATTGGACCGAACAGATGGAATTCGGAGGGCGCCAGAGCTGGGCTGTACGGTGGATGGGGAACCACCGACCAACCTAATTTGCTGATCGCCTGATTTGTTGCTAAAGATATGCGTGGTCTCGCATTGTCGTGGTGAATGTGGATCCATTTCAGATTCTTGTTCTGTCTCTTCCTCCTTATGGCTTGTCTAAGTTTCTTGAGTGTCTCAAGGTACTGCTCGCTGGCCACGTTCCAGAAAATCAAGGAGAATGACATCCCTGTCATCCCAAAAAATAGTCAACATGACTTTCTGTGCTGATCGCTGACTATTGGACATCTTAGGCCTTGGTGAAGAGGTGCAACGCCATTCTATAGATTGATTCTTCGTTTCCGGATTGTATAGATACACCCACGTTTCATTCCCAGTCACCAGATTGGAAAAAAGGGTCTTCGTTGGCTTCAAATGCTTCCAGCAGATCAGAGCAGACTTGCACCCTTCTCTCCTTGAAATCTACAATGAACAAGAGGGGCTATTATAGAGGAAGACTTACTCTACCAACAAGTGCAATTTGAACGACCGATGTCGGCTTGTAAAAAAGTTATGCCCACTTTTTCATTACTTTCGGTACAACCCTAGTACCATAAAAACATATTGAAATACGCAAGTACACAGCGTTGTATATAATTAATTTTTACTTTGCCTCTTGAAACATTCATCTATCGTTTTCTGCTTCAAAGATGAAACTCGTTTTCGTGCCGCTTAGTCCCTCATTCTTTTTAAATGCATCAAGTCAGTAAAATTCTACTCTTCCTGCCTGTCCATCCATTTCATCACTTTCTCGAAACATTCAAATGCCTCGGAATGCGTAGGCCCCTCGTCTGCATCTGCATGGGTCAGCCCTTCGTCATCACCCTCTTTTTCTTCATCATCTTCAAGCCCTTCAATGATTTCTTCCTCCGTTAAAAGTTCACACCCTGGATCTACCTCGTCACTCTTCATCCATTCTTGTTCATCATGAGGATCGCACTCAGAGCACCGCGGAATCTGTTTTGAAATTGGTAACAAATCAATCGTTTGGTCATTTTCGATTTCATCAGCTTTCGGCTTCTGCGGCAGGTTATTCCATACTTTGCAAAGAGTGGTGCCTTTCACGGAATGCCATGCATCAGCCGCCATAAGACTAAAAATTTTTTTTAGGTCAAACGCTTTTATAAATTTTACAACCTCTTCATCATCATCTGACATCAAAAGTTCCCGAAGAAACTGTTTCCCATACAATCGCTTTACGGTTGCCAACACACTCTGGTCCATAGGCTACAAAATTGATGTCACATTCGGTGGCAGGAACATGACTTTAAATGTGTCACCTTCCCTTTCTAAAATATGTGATGGCCCATTGTCCAAAATCAGCAAAACTTTTCCCACTTTGCCAGTGATTCTCTGATACTCCTTTACTTCGAGAATAAAAGTTTTATCCTACGAATCCATAAAAATTGTTGCAATCATCCCTGCATTTCTCTGATTGGCATAAATTAGTAACAACAAAAAAAAAAAAAAAAAAAAAAAAAAGAACTCGACCCGGATAACCCGAATGCCCGGATAATCGGTGTCCGGATATTCGGCGCTCTACTGTACGACTTTTTGGTGCAGCCTACCACACAATTTTTAACAGTGTAGTTGTGATCAATAAGATCTATTTTTCCCACGCTAACTCTTTATTGGAAATTATTTGAACTTGTTTTTATAAGTTTGTTTGTTTGTTCCTACGAGTCTTTCTCAAAGGTCGAATCACGACGAAAATTGATATCAATCGTAACACTCCCTTTAGTTGTAAAAACAGCTTTTGATTACCCAATATTTACTTCTTACTAAAAAGAAAACCCATATAAATTCATTGTGAAATGTCGTAAATACACTTGAAAGCTTCCTCAACGTGGAAAATGGAAATAAGTTTCCTGCATTTCTTCGTTTTAGTCTGTTACAAATGTTGCAGATATACTTCTGTATCATTTCAGTATGCACAAGATTTGTGAAAATATAGATATCTCCAGTTTTTTACGCTTTCCAATCGTAGGTTGAAGAAGCGTACATGCTCCAGCTTTGTCCGTCCGTCCGCACAATAACTGGCGTAAAAATCGTTCGATTTCGACGAAATTTTAGTATATGGTAGGGGACCACCTGGGGACGAAGCCTATTGAAAATGGGACAAATGGGGTCAAAGGTCACGACCTATAAGCGGGATCCATTCCATTGCCCTTATGCGTCATAACTTGCGTAAATGTGGTTCGATTTCAATGAAATTTTACTATGTGGTAGGGGACCGCCTGGGAACGAACCCTATTCAAAATGGGTGAATTGGGGTCAAAGGTCAGGACATAAGAGCGGGATGCATTCCATTGCCGTTATGCATCATAACGTGCGTAAAAATGGTTCGATTTCGATGACATTTTAGTATGTGGTAGGGGAACAACTGGGAAGGAACCCTGTTGAAAGCGAACGAAAAGGGTTTAAAGGTCAGGACATAGGAGCGGGATCCATTCAACTGCTATTGTGCGTCATAACTAACGTAAAAAAGGTTCGATTTCGATTAAAGTTTAGTATGTGGTAGGGGACCACCTGGGGACAAACCCTATTGAAAATTGGCGAAATGGGGGTCAGAGGTCAGGACATAGGAGCGGAATCACTTCCATCGCCATTATTCATCATAACTTACGTAAAAATGTTTCGATTTGGATGAAATGCTAGTATGTTGTAGGGACCTGTCTGGGGACGACTCCTATTGAAAATGGGCGAAATGGGGTCAAAGGTACACAGAAGCGGGATCTATTCCATATCTCTTATGCATCATAACTTATGTAAAATTGCTTCAATTGCGACAAAACTTTATCATGTTATTTCGGAGGTATACTGAACCAGTTCTGTTGAATATTATCGAAATGGGATCAAAGGTCAGGGCACAGGAGTGAGATTTATTCCATAGCCATTTTCCTCATAACTTGAGTAATAACTTGAGTAATGATTTCTAGTATGTTGGAAAGCTTATCATAATCAATGCATTGCATGATTTTACTAACTTGTTGAAACTCATGTTAATACTTAGTTCGGTACTGGCAGAGTTGTACGGGTGATTTTATGAAAACCGCGAATCAGTCTGTCGACCTCTTAATACAAGAGCTATCAAAAGTAAATTTTATATTTAGGGCCTTTGTGAAATAATAGTATGAATTAGTATACTTCACTTTTTTTAAACATAATTGAAAGTCATTGGCAGTTTTAAAAGATATTGAGTTCGGAAACATTATGTTGCTTTGAAAATCATGATGAAAAAAAATAATTTGGTGTAAGTTTTCTTATAGAAAAAATAAAGTTATTGTAATCCTATTCAAAAAAATTATCTCTCTTACAAAAAAATAAATGATTAATTAACTCCCATTCATAGCGAAAAACATTTCATCATCGCGCGACTCGAGACATTTTCGTTTCAATCTAAAACGTGAGCTGTGTTAAGTATCTTGCTAGTTCAGTCAGTAGCGCTGCTTACTGACGTGCAAACCATACTGGGCCCGACACCGGACAAGGGGAAGGGTTCCTATACACTTTGGAAAATAGGAAAACGTCCTGTAATGAGACTGATACATTTAGACTGAAAAAAATTGTAAGAACTGAAGTTTTTTCTGTGTAGGGACGGAAATTTCAAAATCTAAATGTTTGAAAACTAAGGAAATTTCTGTATAAAAACGGAATTAGCGAAAACGGAAAATCTGTAGAAATACTGAAGTTTCCGTTATTATAAAGGGTACTTTTTAAAACGGAAATTTCGTTAAAAGTCGGAGACCTACGGGCAACTTTGCTGCACGTTATTTTCAGGAATTTTATGTGAATTCACACCTCTTATTTTTTGCAGCGTGTGTGTATGTGTGAAAATCTTCTAAATACGTGGCGTCAGTAAATAAACAACTCTTTCCACGTTTATCAACACATAGCAAATGAAAAATTGTTATCCGGCCACTGCTGGGATCGTACCCCAGATCTCTCGATATCTAGTCGAGTGCGTTCGCCTTATGGTGCGGTGGCCAACAATCAACAGCGCTATGTGTGTTTATCTGTCAGATTCTGACATCACAAATCCGTAGGATGTGCTCAGCAACTGAGACGTGTCCATCTGGTGGGCATTAACGGCACAAGCTATATATATACAGTATATATATATATATAGTTATATTCTATTAAGAAGAGACCTAAGCAAAAAAAAATTATATATTTTTGACTCATACCAAGTACAACATAGAAAAGGTTATGTATCTACCGGTGTGAGTAAAAGGAGAAAAGATAAAAAAATAAAATAAAACAACTGAATGTAGAAAGTGTCGAGAATACTGAGCCTTGGCTTAATCAAGGACCAGCAAAAACTCTGCATTTTCTCACTTCCACAAAGACCTAGTTGGAAATGGGTTTCTGCAAGGCCATAGATGCAAGTAACAAGCCCACCAAAAATTGTTTTAAAAATTATATATATGTCATGACCTCCGCAGAGTTGTATGACCTAGCACTGGTTAACAATTTCGCTTGCATCCATAACCTTCCTGGCCCGACCCATGCTCTTCATCTGTTACTATTAAACAGAGAGAAGAATATTAAAGAGAACTCAAGCTGTGAGAGTGACATAATAATTAGAAATAATTTTCAGCTATAACGAAATGCCAAGTTCGCCTGAGAGAGAATTTAAACCTGAAAAGCAATGCAAAAGAAATCCAAATGTTTACTTGCAATTAAAAAAGGAAATATTAATTTTTTAAAACTCAGATTTTTGAAAGAAAACTTGATTCTAAAACCCCTACTCTACAACTTCTGACAACACAAAAACGAGAATAAATTAAAGACAATAATTAACTAAAGAAAAGCTTTGTGAAAGTTATATGACTTAAACAATTAGTTGCAATATGTACAAAGTATTTCAGCAGTGCTTTAAGTGCATAATTAAGTAGTTATTAAGAACTTAACTACTTTGAAAATACAGCGCAAAGAAAAGGAACTATGCTTAGCCATCTGCTGGGCCTAAGTATCCTACAAGACGCGCAAAGTTACCAAGAAAAGAAAGAGTTAAAACCCGCAAAAATGTTAACAGACAAGCCAGTGCCTAAAAGCTGAAAAGCAAAAAACAACAGAGAAAAAAAGTACAAGAAGTACAAACATTGAACTTATAAAACCTAAAACCCAAAGACAAGGAAGAGAGCTTACCTCTTATGCAACTAAACTTTCTCCACACAAGAGAAAAACATGGCTGACCTCTTCCCCAAACGTCCTAACACTTCTGCCACTCCCTAGTCGCTGGGGGGCAGTGTGGGTAGGGCTGATGGCCTCCTCATACTGAAAGAAACCAACTCGCGGAGATTTTAACCAGAGAAAAAAATATATATACTTAAGACTGTGGATCTGTATGATCAGAAAGAGCAGAATTAACTCTCCAGTATACATGAGAAATATTATAAAATACACAAGTGGTGTATTTAATAATCTTTGCATGTATTAAATCATCTAAGTGAGCTTCTATAGATTATTCAGAATCTTATTAATTTTAATGTTAGTTTTACTATTTTTAGTATAGCTATCCTAGTGATGAATAACTAGTTTTCTTTTTTATTTGTTTTTATTTTCTTTTATAAACAAATTTTTAAGCTTTTTTTGTGATTTTGTCTATATTATTTAATTTTTTGTTTTAATAGGACCTTCATATCCATAGCACTAAGGTTCCTTTTAGTAGTTAATAGGCATCCTCTAGCCAACTTCCTTACGGCTTTGATTGGTCAGAATCATATTATTAACTGTGTAGAAAATTAAAGCAGATCTGCCAACCTTACTCTATTATTCAGAATAATTTTTCTTAAAGTTCTTTTGATGAAAGAAGAAGGAATTTCGTTCTCTAGAAAACTATCTAATAGTATATTAATGTGGTAATTGAAGTTCAAATTGTTGCTGCAAATTCTTGAAATTCTTAGGACCTGAGAAATTAGTATATTCTCAATTACTTTGGTTGATATGTTATTATTCCAGTGTAGATATTTAATTACTTTGAAAGGAAAATTAACTCTTTTATCAAAGAGGCTAATAGATGGGTTACCTCTGTTGAGCTTAATGCTTAAGTCTAGGAACTCAAGTTCCTGATTACTGTGGTTGGTTTTACATAAGTTAAGAGAGCTAGGATAGATATTATCAAAATCACTCTCTATAACTTCTGAATTATTGATACACAGCAGATCATCAATATATCTAAATGTGTAAAGGTAGTTATCTGAGCAGGTGGGGTGATTTTTAATGAATTTATATTCCTTAAAGAAGAGGAATAGATTAGCGATATTCGTGGAGGTTGATGTTCCCATGGGAATACCGTTCACTTGCTTATAGAGAGTATTATTATATAAGATATGGTTAGTTTTTATGCAGCAATTGAGATAAGAGTTCCAAGCTCCTACATTAACAAATTGGTTAAGTTTAAATTCTGCATACAGCTCTTTAAAGGTAGTGATTATATCTCATAGAGGCAGATTAGTATATAGGTTCTCAAAATCATAACTATTAATATCTAAGGGACATACTTTGAGTATAGTAGAAATTACTTCTGCATTATTATTAATTATCCAAAAATCTCTGTACATCAAATTAGTACAGTTTCTAATGTGTTTCAAAACCTTCTTTAAGACATCTTCAAAAGCAAGATCTATTTTCTTTTTATGACTCCTTACTCCACTAGCTATGAACCTGAACTTCACAGGATCTTTATGAAACTTAACCGTTGCAAAAAGAAATGAAAATTCAGGCTCATATCTTATAGTTTGTGGAATTTTAAGTTTCTTGAAGAATGCCTTAAACCGATTTTCTAACTGCTTGGTAGAATAACTTACGGGCTCGTACGTTACTCTATTATTGAGTTCCATAGTTAACAATTCAAAATAGAACTTCTTACAGATAATTGCAAAATTATTGCTAGCTTTATCCGTAGTGGTAAAAATAAATAGGTCTTGTAGTTTGGAGAGTGACCTTTTAGCATCTCCAGAGAAAAAGAGATTTCTATCGAAACAAAAGTCCAGACCTGCCAACTCACAAGTGAAGCTATTGATTACATTATATTTCCATTCTGCGAAGGCCTCAATAGGCTGATTGTATGTTAAACTGGTTTTTACGATGTACCTATTAACATCTTGAGTGAAGCTCTCAAGAATCCTTTCTTTGGAAATTGTGAAGGAAGGTCTAAATTTAGAACCATACTCTAATAAATTCCTAAGCTTTTCATTTTCAACAAAACTCAAGTTTCCGGTGATAATATGGTTGTAATTCTTATCATAGTGAACTGTTTCTTTATGTTCATCACAAGAACATGTAGTAATTACAGGAATGTAACTCGAAGAGTTAAGTTTGTAGTTTTTAACTATTGACCCTAAGGTCTTAACATATTTAAAACTTACAATAGACTGGTGCCTGTGGATGGGAAAAAAATTGCATTATTGTAGAACAGCTTCCTTACATTGAGATGATCATAGGCTTTATTTAGAAACCTGATGGTTACAAAATTACTGGAAAATTCTTTAAGAGAAATTTTATCTTTAAGAATATGTTTAAGAATGTCTAGAACCAAAGCAAAAACATGCTTATCAACATGGTCAGCAGTTTCTTTCCAGAATTTGAAAAACATTTAAGGACAGAGTGCTTGAAGGACTTGAGTATTTTGTAAGTATTTTTAACAAAATTAGTGCCAGTTTTAAAGCTTTCCAGAGTTATTAGCAAGTTAGCAAAATCAACTTTGCTTGATGTGCGAAATAACCTCTGTCCTCTATTACCTCTAGTGCAGCTCTTATTATTAACAAGAAAGAAGAGTTCACGTATAGAAAATTTATGCTGATTATGCTTATTGTCAGATAGAGTGGAATTAAGACCATATTGATAAAGAGACTGATGCTGCAAAATTTCAAGGGATTCAGTTTCTAGCCGAGCATAGAGGTCAGGGATAATATGCAGTACCTCTATTTTCACTTTGTCAAAACCATGAGTATGGAAATGCTCTAATTCAAAGGTAGAGTATTGGTTAACATTTGTGGAGGGGTTCACTCCTGAATTAGAGAACTTGTTAACTAGAGACCTGTGACCATTTATCCTAAGATGAAGAGGATTTTTACTTTGGCCAATATAGCTAAGGTTGCAGACAGTACAGGTGAGCTTATAGATGGTATTGTAGGCTTTGCAAAACTTGTTGGAGCAATTATCCGCAACAGAAGAATACAGGTTAGGATCTGCAGATTTACATGTCAAACAACGTTTGTCATTTCATAACTTTAGATTACCTTTGCCAGCGAGTTCATACACTATGGGAAAGGGTGCTAGCCTAACCGAGCGGGAGGACTTAAAATATCTGAGCTGACCTCCAATCCTTTCATCGTCCTTAGAACTCCACTTGGGCCAAAACGTACAAATTCTGAGCAAACCAACTAGGAAAAACTTTTTAGAAATAAGCAGTCCAAGAAAATACCAAACTCGAGTATAAACTACACTCCAAAAGGCTGCATCCAAAACATACTAAAATTAAAAATTAGAAATAAAAATAAGAGTGAATTGTAAATAAATAGAAAATGAAAAAAACAACAAATAAAAAAATATTAATAAAAAATAAAAAATAATAAAACATTTCAACTAGAATTTGCGCATGAGCTGCTAAATAGTAAATTGAAATTAGTTACTGAAGAGCAAAACTGAAAACTAAGGAAAAACTTTAGAATTTAAAACGAAAGTTGCAAAATAACCTGAAGATCAAAACGCGCAACGCAGCAGTTTTGAAAATTCAGAATTCACATTCTATTAAGAAGAGACCTAAGCAAAAAAAATTTATATATTTTTGACTCATACCAAGTACAACATAGGAAAGGTTATGTATCTACCGGTGTGAGTAAAAGGAGAAAAGATAAAAAAATAAAATAAAACAACTGAATGTAGAAAGTGGGATTAGAGGATATGCTATCCCACACTCACCAACCCGTTTGGGCAGCGTGGTGAGTTATGGCCAAACCCCTCCAAAATGACTCCACAACTTAAATCTTGGCCCTCAGTCTCCGGCAGCTGGAATGTACCTGGCCAAGGCAGCGGCCAGTGCGACATGAAGGCAGAGGGTGCTAAGAATCCCCGGAGGACCGGACTAGGCTGCCATCTGATGCTGACCTTGGCTACGTACAATGGACGCTGCCTATCTTCTGATTCAAGGCTTCTTGAATTGGAAGATGAACTACAAAGGATCAAGTGGGACATCGTCGGGCTAAGTGAGGTAAGGAGAAAAGGAGAAGAACTCATTGAACTGAAAAGTGGACATCTCTTCTACTATCATGGGACAGATACTGGCAGAACTAGCGGTGTTGGATTTATAATAAACAAGAAACTGAAGGATAAAGTTGTAGAAGTTGAAAGTTCCTCTGACAGAGCTGCACGACTCGTTATCCAACTCTAGAGAAGATACCAGGCTCAGATTATTCAAACTTATGCACCCACCACAAGTCATCCTGAAGAAGAAATTGAAGAATTTTATGAGGAAATTCGTCATCTAAATAATAAAGGTAAGCAGCACTTGAAGATAATTATGGGAGATTTCAATGCAAAAATAGGGCAACGGCAACAGAATGAAACTTCAGTAGGTAAATTCGGTCACGGCAACAGAAACCAGCGTGGAAATACTCTCGTAGAGTTTGCAGAGGCAGAAGGGTTTTTCATCTTGAACTCCTTTTTCAAGAAAAAGCCACACAGGAAATGGACATGGAGACATCCAAATGGGACGACAAGTGAAATTGATTTTATTATGTGTAACAAAAAATTCGGCATAGAAGACTGCAGTGTGCTAAACAAGTTCAACACAGGTAGTGACCATAGATTGGTGAGATGTAAGATGCACCTCAACACTAAACTTGAACGTGGCAAGCTCATAAGACAAACAAATGTATTGACATAACCAACCTTAAAAACACCATAATACCTTCAAGTTGGAACTGAAGAACAGATTCTCTGCTTTAGAAGGCCTAACATCAGAAGAAGTGATTATTTCTGAAGTTAACAGAAAAGTAACCAAAGCTCTTATGGAAACAGCAACAAAATTAGCTGGGTCTAAGAACAAGTTGCATGTGAACAAATTATCAGGAAAAACCAAAATGTTGATGCAAAAAAGAAGAGAGATGAGGACAACTAAAGAAGATGTGACTTCCAAAGTGTAATATATAGAGCTATGCAAGACAGTAAGTAAAAGTATCACTGAAGACGTAAGAAAATTCAAGTGTGAACTAGTGAGGAAAGTAATTGGAAACAACCAAAGCCTAAAGAGAGCAAAGGACATCTCAGTAAGGGAAGAAAACAGATTATGGCACTGAGAAAAGAAAATGGTTCTGTAACAAGAAATAGAGGCGAAATTTTGACAAGAGTGAAGGATTTCTACTCCAAATTATATGAAAGGGATGATACATGCACTCCAGACATCATGAAAGGTACTAGTACCAGAGTTCCTGCAGTCCTTCCAGCAGAAGTTGCACATGCAATCAAGAACATGAAGCGGGGGAAAGCTCCAGGAGAAGACGGAATTACTGTAGACATCATACAAGAAGCAAGTGGAGAAATCGAAACAGTACTCGCCCAAATTTTCACTCGATGCCTTAATGAAGGGAAGATTCCTGAGGATTGGAACACCGCTACAATGATCCTACTACATAAAAAGGGTGACATTGAGGATCCCGAGAACTACAGACATATCAGCCTCCTATCGGTGGTTTATAAAATCTTCACTAAAGTTCTTTCACACCGCTTGAAGGTAACATTGGACATGGCTCAACCGAGAGAACAAGCTGGATACAGGAGTGGCTACAGCACTATAAATCATATCCACGTACTGAGAGAACTTATTGAAAGACCGAGGGAATATGAACTTCCATTGTGCATGGCTTTTATCGATTATGAAAAGGCCTTTGATTCGGTGAAACCATCAGCAGTTACAATGGCTTTGAAATCCTGCGGTATTGAAGATGCATACATTAATATTATTAATAACATCTATGAAAATGCAAGTGCAAAGATTCGGCTGTTTGAAAATACAACACACGTAAAAATTGGAAAGGGAGTGAGACAAGGTGACACCATATCTCCGAAGCTCTTTAATGCAATATTGGAGGGTGTCTTTCAGTCGCTGAGCTGGGAAAACTAGGGGATAAAGATTAATGGAAATTATCTAACCCACCTTCGTGTTGCTGATGACGTAGTCATTTTTGCAACTACCCCATCAGAGATGCAGAGTATGATCCAGGAACATGTTGACAAGAGTAAAGAAGTAGGATAAAAAATGAACTTTCAGAAGACAAAATTGATGTTCAATGCTTTTACCAGAAATCAAGATTTATCGATTGATGGAGAAAAGCTGGAGATAACAGGGACGTACGTTTTTCTTGGACAGCAGATATCAAGTGAGAGTCACATTGATGAAGATATTAATCGGCGTACAAAACTTGCCTTGAGAGCTTTTGGAAGAAACAGCATAATTTTCAACAGCAATATGCCATTATGTCTTAAAAGAAAAGTGTTTGATCAATGCATCCTTCCAGTGCTTACGTATGGTGCGTGGACTTTAACTAAAAGAGACATACAAAGGCTGCAGACAACTCAAAGCAGAATGGAGAGGTGCATGCTTGATGTAACCAGGAGAGATAAGAAGAGGAACTCGTGGATTCGAAAAATGACAAGAGTGGAAGACATCAGGATCAGAGTTAAATCCCTGAAATGGCAACGGGCTGGACATACTGCCAGAAGGAATGACCATCGATGGACAGCCGAAATTTTAGATTGGATTCCAGGGGACAGGAAAAGACCCAGAAGAACACCACATGGGAGATGGGTGGATAAAATTCGAAAGTATGCGGGAGTGACATGGAGGAGACTGGCACAAGACAGACCGTTGTGGAGGAAACTTGGGGAGACCTTCGTCCAGCAGTGGATTGATAATGGCTGACAATGATGATGATATATATATATATATATATATATATATGGGATGTAAGGTCAGGTGATGCGTAACATCACAGCCTCTCCTTGACAAATGTCAACCCCGCCTTCTCGTGGTACATCCTGTTCCCACTAAAGGGGCTCTGACGACCGCCAATAGCGGTATAACTATACCATCGGGATTTGAGGAAATTCTATCATACACTCACCAACCCGCTTGGCCAGCGTGGTGAGTTATGGCCAAACCCTCCAAAATGATTCCACAACTTAAATCTTGGCCCTCAGTCTCCGGCAGCTGGAATGTACCTGGCCAAGGCAGCGGCCAGTGCGACATGAAGGCAGAGGGTGCTAAGAATCCCCGGAGGACCGGACTAGGCTGCCATCTGATGCTGACCTTGGCTACGTACAATGGACGCTCCCTATCTTCTGATTCAAGGCTTCTTGAATTGGAAGAGGAACTACAAAGGATCAAGTGGGACATCGTGGGGCTAAGTGAGGTAAGGAGAAAAGGAGAAGATCTCATCGAACTGAAAAGT
Source organism: Macrothele yani (assembly GCA_039090855.1). Classification (NCBI taxonomy): domain Eukaryota; kingdom Metazoa; phylum Arthropoda; class Arachnida; order Araneae; family Macrothelidae; genus Macrothele; species Macrothele yani. The sequence goes on from CM076990.1 coordinate 50,337,600, forward strand.
GGACATCTCTTCTACTATCGTGGGACAGATACAGGCAGAACTAGTGGTGTTGGATTTATAATAAACAAGAAACTGAAGGATAAAGTTGTAGAAGTTGAAAGTTCCTCTGACAGAGCTGCACGACTTGTTATCCAACTCTCGAAAAGATACCAGGCTCAGATTATTCAAACTTATGCACCCACCACAAGTCATCCTGAAGAAGAAATTGAAGAATTTTATGAGGAAATTTGTCATCTAAATAATAAAGGTAAGCAGCATTTGAAAATAATTATGGGAGATTTCAATGCAAAAATAGGGCAACGGCAACAGAATGAAACTTCAGTAGGTAAATTTGGTCACGGCAACAGAAACCAGCGTGGAAATACTCTCGTTGAGTTTGCAGAGGCAGAAGGGTTTTTCATCTTGAACTCCTTTTTTCAAGAAAAAGCCACACAGGAAATGGACTTGGAGACATCCAAATGGGTCGACAAGTGAAATTGATTTTATTATGTGTAACAAAAAATTCGTCATAGAAGACTGCAGTGTGCTAAACAAGTTCAACACAGGTAGTGACCATAGATTGGTGAGATGTAAGATGCACCTCAACACTAAACTTGAACGTGGCAAGCTCATAAGACAAACAAAATCTATTGACATAACCAACCTTAAAAAACACCATAATACCTTCAAGTTGGAACTGAAGAACAGGTTCTCTGCTTTAGAAGGCCTAACATCAGAAGAAGTGGACATCTCTGAAGTTAACAGAAAAGTAACCAAAGCTCTTATGGAAACAGCAACAAAATTAGCTGGGTCTAAGAACAAGTTGCATGTAAATAAATTATCAGGAAAAACGAAAATGTTGATGCAAAAAAGAAGAGAGATGAGGACAACTAGAGAAGATGTGACTTCCAAAGTGGAATATATAGAGCTATGCAAGACAGTAAGAAAAAGTATCACTGAAGACGTAAGAAAATTCAACTGTGAACTAGTGAGGAAAGCAATTGAAAACAACCAAAGCCTAAAGATAGCAAAGGGACATCTCAGTAAGGGAAGAAAACAGATTATGGCACTGAGAAAAGAAGATGGTTCTGTAACAAGAAATAGAGAAGAAATTTTGACAAGAGTGAAAGATTTCTACTCCAAATTATATGAAAGGGACGATACATGCACTCCAGACATCATGAAAGATACCAGTACCAGAGTTCCTCCAGTCCTTCCAGCAGAAGTTGCACATGCAATCAAGAACATGAAGCGGGGAAAAGCTCCAGGAGAAGATGGAATTACTGTAGACATCATACAAGAAGCAAGTGGAGAAATCGAAACAGTACTCGCCCAAATTTTCACTCGATGCCTTAATGAAGGAAAGATTCCTGAGGATTGGAACACCGCTACAATGATCCTGCTACATAAGAAAGGTGACATTGAGGATCTCGGAAACTACAGACCTATCAGCCTCCTATCAGTAGTTTATAAAATCTTCACTAAAGTTCTTTCACACCGCTTGAAGGTAACACTGGACATGGCTCAACCGAGAGAACAAGCTGGATTCAGGAGTGGCTACAGCACAATAGATCATATCCACGTGCTGAGAGAACTAATTGAAAGAGCAAGGGAATATGAACTTCCATTGTGCATGGCTTTTATCGATTATGAAAAAGCCTTTGATTCGGTGAAACCATCAGCAGTTACAATGGCTCTGAAAACCTGCGGTATTGAAGATGCATACATTAATATTATTAATAACATCTATGAAAATGCAAGTGCAAAGATTAGGCTGTTTGAAAATACAACACACGTAAAAATTGGAAAGGGAGTGAGACAAGGTGACACCATATCTCCGAAGCTCTTTAATGCCACATTGGAGGGTGTTTTTCAGTCGCTGAGCTGGGAAAACAAGGGGATAAAGATTAATGGAGATTATCTAACCCACCTTCGTTTTGCTGATGACGTAGTCATTTTTGCAACTACCCCATCAGAGCTGCAGAGTATGATCCAGGAACTTGCTGACAAGAGTAAAGAAGTGGGATTAAAAATGAACTTTCAGAAGACAAAAGTGATGTTCAATGCTTTTACAAGAAATGAAGATTTATCGATTGATGGAGAAAAGCTGGAGATAACAGCCACGTACGTTTATCTTGGACAGCAGATATCAAGTGAGGGTCACATTGATGAAGAAATTAATCGGCGTACAAAACTTGCCTGGAGAGCTTTTGGAAGAAACAGCATAATTTTCAAGAGCAATATGCCATTATGTCTTAAAAGAAAAGTGTTTGATCAATGCATCCTTCCAGTGCTTACGTATGGTGCAGAGACGTGGACCTTAACTAAAAGAGACATACAAAGGCTGCAGACAACTCAAAGCAGCATGGAGAGGTGCATGCTTGGTATAACCAGGAGAGATAAGAAGAGGAACTCGTGGATCCGAAAAATGACAAGAGTGGAAGACATCATGATCAGAGTTAAATCCCTGAAATGGCAATGGGCTGGACATACTGCCAGAAGGACAGATCATCGATGGACAGCCGAAATTTTAGATTGGATTCCAAGGGACAGGAAAAGACCCAGAAGAAGACCACATGGGAGATGGGTGGATGAAATTCGAAAGTATGCAGGAGTGACATGGAGGAGACTGGCACAAGACAGACCGTTGTGGAGGAAACTTGGGGAGACCTTCGTCCAGCAGTGGATTGATAATGGTTGACAATGATGATGATGATGATGATATATATATATATATATACTGGAAGGATGCATTGACCTGTATATATATATATATATATATATATATATATATATATATATATATATATATATACATGCAACTTGTTCTTAGACCCAGCTAATTTTGTTGCTGTTTCCATAAGAGCTTTTCTGTTAACTTCAGATGTCCACTTAGTTGCATGTAAATAAATTATCAGGAAAAACGAAAATGTTGATGCAAAAGAAGAGAGATGAGGACAACTAAAGAAGATGTGACTTCCAAAGTGGAATATATAGAGCTATGCAAGACAGTACGAAAAAGTATCACTGAAGACGTAAGGAAATTCAACTGTGAACTAGTGAGGAAAGCAATTGAAAACAACCAAAGGCTAAAGATAGCAAAGTGACATCTCAGTAAGGGAAGAAAACAGATTATGGCACTGAGAAAAGAAGATGGTTCTGTAACAAGAAATAGAGGCGAAATTTTGACAAGAGTGAAAGATTTCTACTCCAAATTATATGAAAGGGATGATACATGCACTCCAGACATCATGAAAGATACCAGTACCAGAGTTCCTCCAGTCCTTCCAGCAGAAGTTGCACATGCAATCAAGAACACGAAGCGGGGAAAAGCTCCAGGAGAAGATGGAATTACTGTAGACATCATACAAGAAGCAAGTGGAGAAATCGAAACAGTACTCGCCCAAATTTTCACTCGATGCCTTAATGAAGGAAAGATTCCTGAGGATTGGAACACCGCTACAATGATCCTGCTACATAAGAAAGGTGACATTGAGGATCTCGGAAACTACAGACCTATCAGCCTCCTATCAGTAGTTTATAAAATCTTCACTAAAGTTCTTTTACACCGCTTGAAGGTAACACTGGACATGGCTCAACCGAGAGAACAAGCTGGATTCAGGAGTGGCTACAGCACAATAGATCATATCCATGTGCTGAGAGAACTAATTGAAAGAGCGAGGGAATATGAACTTCCATTGTGTATGGCTTTTATCGATTGTGAAAAAGCCTTTGATTCGGTGAAACCATCAGCAGTTACAATGGCTCTGAAAACCTGCGGTATTGAAGATGCATACATTAATATTATTAATAACATCTATGAAAATGCAAGTGCAAAGATTGGGCTGTTTGAAAATACAACACACATAAAAATTGGAAAGGGAGTGAGACAAGGTGACACCATATCTCCGAAGCTCTTTAATGCTACATTGGAGGGTGTTTTTCAGGAACTGAGCTGGGAAAACAAGGGGATAAAGATTAATAGAAATTATCTAACCCACCTTCGTTTTGCTGATGACATAGTCATTTTTGCAACTACCCCATCAGAGCTGCAGAGTATGATCCAGGAACTTGCTGACAAGAGTAAAGAAGTGGGATTAAAAATGAACTTTCAGAAGACAAAAGTGATGTTCAATGCTTTTACAAGAAATGAAGATTTATCGATTGATGGAGAAAAACTGGAGATAACAGACACGTATGTTTATCTTGGACAGCAGATATCAAGTGAGGGTCACATTGATGAAGAAATTAATCGGCGTACAAAACTTGCCTGGAGAGCTTTTGGAAGAAACAGCATAATTTTCAAGAGCAATATGCCATTATGTCTTAAAAGAAAAGTGTTTGATCAATGCATCCTTCCAGTGCTTACGTATGGTGCAGAGACGTGGACCTTAACTAAAAGAGACATACAAAGGCTACAGACAACTCAAAGAAGCATGCAGAGGTGCATACTTGGTGTAACCAGGAGAGATAAGAAGAGGAATTCGTGGATCCGAAAAATGACAAGAGTGGAAGACATCATGATCAGAGTTAAATCCCTGAAATGGCAATGGGCTGGACATACTGCCAGAAGGACAGACCATCGATGGACAGCCGAAATTTTAGATTGTATTCCAAGGGACAGGAAAAGACCCAGAAGAAGACCACATGGGAGATGGGTGGATGAAATTCGAAAGTATGCGGGAGTGACATGGAGGAGACTGGCACAAGACAGACCGTTGTGGAGGAAACTTGGGAGACCTTCGTCCAGCATTGGATTGATAATGGCTGACAATAATGATGATGATATATATATATATATATATATATATATCATCATCATATATATATATATATATATATATATATATCATCATCATCATTATTGTCAGCCATTATCAATCCAATGCTGGACGAAGGTCTCCCCAAGTTTCCTCCACAACGGTCTGTCTTGTGCCAGTCTCCTCCATGTCACTCCCGCATATTTACGAATTTCATCCACCCATCTCCCATGTGGTCTTTTTCTGGGTCTTTTCCTGTCCCTTGGAATCCAATCTAAAATTTCGGCTGTCCATCTATGGTCTGTCCTTCTGGCAGTATGTCCAGCCCATTGCCATTTCAGGGATTTAACTCTGATCATGATGTCTTCCACTCTCGTCATTTTTCGGATCCACGAGTTCCTCTTCTTATCTCTCCTGGTTATACCAAGCATGCACCTCTCCATGCTACTTTGAGTTGTCTGCAGCCTTTGTATGTCTCTTTTAGTTAAGGTCCACGTCTCTGCACCATACGTAAGCACTGGAAGGATGCATTGATCAAACACTTTTCTTTTAAGACATAATGGCATATTGCTCTTGAAAATTATGCTGTTTCTTCCAAAAGCTCTCCAGGCAAGTTTTGTACGCCGATTAATTTCTTCATCAATGTGACCCTCACTTGATATCTGCTGTCCAAGATAAACATACGTGTCTGTTATCTCCAGTTTTTCTCCATCAATCGATAAATCTTCATTTCTTGTAAAAGCATTGAACATCACTTTTGTCTTCTGAAAGTTCATTTTTAATCCCACTTCTTTACTCTTGTCAGCAAGTTCCTGGATCATACTCTGCAGCTCTGATGGGGTAGTTGCAAAAATGACTATGTCATCAGCAAAACGAAGGTGGGTTAGATAATCTCCATTAATCTTTATCCCTTTGTTTTCCCAGTTCAGTGATTGAAAGACATTTTCCAATGTGGCATTAAAGAGCTTCGGAGATATGGTGTCACCTTGTCTCACTCCCTTTCCAATTTTTATGTGTGTTGTATTTTCAAACAGCCGAATCTTTGCACTTGCATTTTCATAGATGTCATTAATAATATTAATGTATGCATCTTCAATACCGCAGGATTTCAGAGCCGTGGTAACTGCTGATGGTTTCACCGAATCAAAGGCTTTTTCATAATCGATAAAAGCCATGCACAATGGAAGTTCATATTCCCTCGCTCTTTCAATTAGTTCTCTCAGTACGTGGATATGATCTATTGTGCTGTAGCCACTCCTGAATCCAGCTTGTTCTCTCGGTTGAGCCATGTCCAGTGTTACCTTCAAGCGGTGTGAAAGAACTTTAGTGAAGATTTTATAAACCACTGATAGGAGGCTGATAGGTCTGTAGTTCCTGAGATCCTCAATGTCACCTTTTTATGCAGCAGGATCATTGTAGCATTGTTCCAATCCTCAGGAATCTTCCCTTCATTAAGGCATCGAGTGAAAATTTGGGCGAGTACTGTTTCAATTTCTCCACTTGCTTCTTGTATGATGTCTATAGTAATTCCATCTTCTCCTGGAGCTTTCCCCCGCTTCATGTTCTTGATTGCATGAGCAACTTCTGCTGGGAGGACTGGAAGAACTCTGGTACCTTTCATGATGTCTGGAGTACATGTATCATCCCTTTCGTATAATTTGGAGTAGAAATCTTTCACTCTTGTCAAAATTTCGCCTCTATTTCTTGTTATAGAACCATCTTCTTTTCTCAGAGCCATAATCTGTTTTCTTCCCTTACTGAGATGTCCCTTTGCTATCTTTAGGCTTTGGTTGTTTTCAATTGCTTTCCTCACTAGCTCACAGTTGAATTTCCTTACGTCTTCAGTGATACTTTTTCGTGCTGTCTTGCATAACTCTATACATTCCACTTTGGAAGTCACATCTTCTTTAGTTGTCCTCATCTCTCTTCTTTTTGCATCAACATTTTGGTTTTTCCTGATAATTTGTTTACATGCAACTTGTTCTTAGACCCAGCTAATTTTGTTGCTGTTTCCATAAGAGCTTTGGTTACTTTTCTGTTAACTTCCGAAATATCCACTTCTTCCGATGTTAGGCCTTCTAAAGCAGAGAATCTGTTCTTCAGTTCCAACTTGAAAGTATTATGGTGTTTTTTAAGGTTGGTTATGTCAATACATTTTGTTTGTCTTATGAGCTTGCCACGTTCCAGTTTAGTGTTGAGGTGCATCTTTGTTGTCTCCAATCTATGGTCACTACCTGTGTTGAACTTGTTCAGCACACTGCAGTCTTCGATGACGAATTTTTTGTTACACATAATAAAATCAATTTCACTTGTCGTCCCAATTGGATGTCTCCATGTCCATTTCCTGTGTGGCTTTTTCTTGAAGAAGGAGTTCAAGATGAAAAACCCTTCTGCCTCTGCAAACTCAACGAGAGTATTTCCACGCTGGTTTCTGTTGCCGTGACCGAATTTACCTACTGAAGTTTCATTCTGTTGCCGGTGTCCTATTTTTGCATTGAAATCTCCCATAATTATCTTCAAGTGCTGCTTACCTTTATTATTTAGATGACGAATTTCCTCATAAAATTCTTCAATTTCTTCTTCAGGATGACTTGTGGTGGGTGCATAAGTTTGAATAATCTGAGCCTGGTATCTTCTCTAGAGTTGGATAACGAGTCGTGCAGCTCTGTCAGAGGAACTTTCAACTTCTACCACTTTATCCTTCAGTTTCTTGTTTATTATAAATCCAACACCACTAGTTCTGCCAGTATCTGTCCCACGATAATAGAAGAGATGTCCACTTTTCAGTTCAATGAGATCTTCTCCTTTTCTCCTTACCTCACTTAGCCCGACGATGTCCCACTTGATCCTTTGTAGTTCCTCTTCCAATTCAAGAAGCCTTGAATCAGAAGATAGGGAGCGTCCGTTGTAGGTAGCCAAGGTCAGCATCAAATGGCAGCCTAGTCCGGTCCTCCGGGGATTCTTAGCACCCTCTGCCTTCATGTCGCACTGGCCGCTGCCTTGGCCAGGTACATTCCAGCTGCCGGAGACTGAGGGCCAAGATTTAAGTTGTAGAGTCATTTTGGAGGTGTTTGGCCATAACTCACCACGCTGGCCAAGCGGGTTGGTGAGTGTGAGAGAGCATTTCCTCTGATCCCGATGGTATAGTTATACCGCTATTTGCGGTCGTCAGAGCCCCTTTAGTGGGAACAGGATGCACCACGAGAAGGCGGGGTTGACATTTGTCAAGGAGAGGCTGTGATGTTACGCATCACCTGACCTTACATCCCATATATATATACATATATATATATATATATATATATATATATATATATATTCTATTAAGAAGAGACCTAAGCAAAAAATACATATATATTTTTGACTCATACCGAGTACAAACATAGAAAAGGTTATGTATCTACCGGTGTGAGTAAAAGGAGAAAAGATAAAAAAATAAAATAAAACAACTGAATGAGAAAATGCAGAGTTTTTGCTGGTCCTTGATAAAGCCAAGGCTCAGTATTCTCGACACCTTCTACATTCAGTTGTTTTATTTTATTTTTTTATCTTTTCTCCTTTTACTCACACCGGTAGATACATAACCTTTTCTATGTTGTACTTGGTATGAGTCAAAAATATATATGTATTTTTTTTGCTTAGGTCTCTTCTTAATAGAATGTGAATTATGAATTTTCAAAACTGCTGCGTTGCGCGTTTTGATCTTCAGGTTATTTTGCAACTTTCGTTTTAAATTCTAAAGTTTTTCCTTAGTTTTCAGTTTTGCTCTTCAGTATATATATATATATATATATATATATATATATATATATATATATATATATATATACAGGGTGTGTCATATAAAAGAGGACAGAGTATAATGAATGATAACAGTCAGGCAATGTTACTATACATGGTAAAGAATAGTTGAAATGACAGAAAACAGGAGTAATTTACCTGCGTGTACAGCCTGTGAACTCTGACATTTTGGATTAATGAGTACGAATTGTCTTGGGTTTGTTTCTTTTCCTGTGGCACACCGTGCCGGTTTCACGAAATTTCCGCACTAACTTCTGCACCACTGATTTCGCTGGTGCTGCACAATGTGGAAATTTTTCTCCCAATAACTCATTTAAAACTTTTGTGAAGTACCTGCCAGCAGGACGCACACGACAGAAAGGCAGACAGTAGTCAGAACAAACGTCCGCGTAGCTCAATTGGTAGAGCAACTTATTCCGGAATGAGGGGATCCGGGTTCGAATCCTGGCGTGGACAGAAATGACGGAGAAATTTACTTCGTTATAATGGCGCCCGAACTATCCGCATGACACGACCGTTCAAAATCTCGCATTGGTGTGATGTTATTTCCACACCGCGAGATAGGAAAAATCAGAGAATCCCTTCTCCAGCGCTTCGAAAAATAAATGTATGTGACGTTGCATTCCACACACCAGATTGACTGGGAGTTCTCAAGTGCACGTTCTACAATGGATGGCTGCGTGCAACGATTCATGGTCACGGCTGACCCAGTGGGCCATGCCCCCGGCCCTCTTTGGGGGGGGATGTGACGTACCTGCCAGCAGGACGCACATGACATAAAGACACATAGCAATCAGAATAAACTTCCGAGTAGCTCAATTGGTAGAGTGACTTATTCCGGAATGAGGGGATCCGGGTTCGAATCCTGCCGTGGACAGAAATGACGGAGAAATTTACTTCGTTATACTTTGCATGAGTTATTTCTGAAATACTGTTCCACAATGAAAATCCGCTGTTCCGTACTTAAAACCATTTCCGTTGCCTTTGTTTTTTCTTCACTTACACTTATGACCGCGTACCTACACTGCTCTGGCTGTGACGAACCACTCCGGAGTATTCCTTTGCAGCTGTACACGCAGAAACATTTTAGAAGCGGAACAAAGCGGTTTCAACTGGAAACCCGCAAAACAACTTTAACCCGCCTAACAACGTCTGGCCACTAGGCCTCTTTTATATGGCGCACCCTGTATATTGTGTGTGTGTGTGTGAGAGAGAGAGAGAGAGTTCTCCAGTCTTGCACATATTCTAAAAAAAAACGAGGGGGGGCGATAAAATTTAAAATCATCTATAATAGTCCACGTAACGTCAAATCTTCTGGAAAATGACGTTTTTTTTTTTTTCTTCTTCCCTAAACAGAGCTACTGCCTTCCAGGATGACAAACATGCCGCCCTTGTGGCGCAGTGGTCTAAGGCGATGGCCTCTGATCATTCGTCCGAAAGAGGGTCCGGGTTCGAATCCCAGTGGGGCATGGATGTTGTGTTTGTCTTACGGCACTGGCTCTCTCCATTCCCTGGAACCAGTAACCCTAAATTAGGGACGGGCGACTGCTTATAACCCATTGAGTTGCTCACGGTGGTCGTTAAACCTGCAACGAAAAAAAAAAAATCGTCCGAAAGGGGTACGGGTTCGAATCCCGTGAGGCATGGATGTTGTGTTTGTCTTACGGCATTGGCTCTCTCCCTTCCTTGGAACCAGTGACCCTAAATTAGGGACGGGCGACTGCTTATAGCCCATTGAGTTGCTCACGGTGGTCGTTAAACCTCCAATAAAAAAAAATAAAAAAATATTGACAAGCATGTAATAAAAATAAAATCCTATTGAAAAATAATTTTTCTTATTCCTCTTCTAAATCGTGACATATTCATGTATGCCTCAGAATGGAAAATTTTAGCAATTAAATCTGCAAAATATAGAAATTCGTGATAACGCTTCCCTCTGTCTGACGAAAAAATATCCTGGATTATAAAGACTTAGATGACGAGTAGTTGTAAAATGAAGAATTGTGTGGGCATCTTACCTCGATTTCGCAAGATTAACTACAGCGAGTGGTCACTAAATTATGACCACCCATATCAAAAGCGGATGTGTCCCGTTACTACGTGATTTCCGAGAGGGCGCGATTAGTCGACAGACGTAGCATGTATAAAGTGTGAGTGCAGCAGTAAATTCAGAGCTTGATGGATAAACGGAAGGATTTATCGGACTTTGAGAAAGGACAGATTATGGGAGCTCGGAGAGTGTGTGCCGCGATTTCTTAAACGGCTGAACAGTTGGTTGTTCGTGAGCCGCTGTAATTAAAGTGTATCGGGATTGGCGTGAAAATGGTCAAACAACGACCCGAAAACAAAACTGCACAGGACACCGGAAGTTTGATGTGACAGATGAGCGCTGGGTCCCGATGACTCGTTAGGGCCAAAAGACCCAGCAGCACTGTTCAACAATTAACTAACTACCCAATACAACAGAGATCAACCCGGAACAGTATCTGTCATTACCACGCAAGTATGAGCTATAACAGCACGCGACCCCGTCGACATCCTCTCTTGACCACGGTTCATGGGAGTAAAAGACTCTCCTGGTGCGAAGATCATGCAAGTTGAACGTCGGATAACTGAAAAAAAAAGCGCGTTTTTTACTCCACTCCGTGGATGGTCGTGTACGTATTTAGCTCAAACAACACGAGGCAATCGATGCACCCTGTATGGTCTCCACAGTGTGCATGTCTGGAGGATGTTTTCAGTGCTGCGTCACAGTGTGAGCTGGTGAAGGCGGTTGTACGGTGTGTGGAGTGTTTACCTGGCACGAACTTGGTGCATGTGGAATAAGGTATGACTGGTGCCCACTATCGTGAATTGCTTGCTGACCCTGTACACCCAGCAATGTTTAACCTTTTCCCGAATAGCGACTGTATATTCCAAGATGACAATGCCCCAAACCACAGGTCCAATCTTGGGCAGGAATGATTTGAGGAACACAGCTCAGATTCCCAGCATATCGATTAGCCTCAGAACTCCCCCAATATCAATCCCAGTGCACTTGTGGGACACTATGGAACGGCATGTCAGGCATTTGGATGTACCAATCACCTCCATACCTGCGTTGAAGGTCGTATTACACACAATTTGGTTGGCCATATGCCCAACTGCTTCTGGCATCTTATTGAATCGATGCTACGTAGGATAGCTGCTGTACTGAAGGCGAAAGGAGGACTTACGAAGTATTGAGTAGGTGCTCATGATTCGGTGATCGCTCAGTGTATAATAGTCCACGACAACGTCGAATCTTTTAGAAAATGCTGTTGTTTTTTTTCTCTTTCCTAAACAGTGCTACTGCCTCCCAGCATGACAAGCGTGTGTTAAAAATAAAAATAAAATCCTATTCAAAAATAATTTTTCTTATTCCTTTCCTAAATCGTGACAAGCATTCATGTATCTTTCAGGCTGGAAATTTTAGCTTTAGATCTGCAGAACACACAGTTGTATCAGAATAATATGACCACCCACCTGACAATGGGAATAGCCACCTTTGGCCCTGATGACAGCGGCGTGGTATGGGCGCAATAAGGCCCTGGAAGGTTGCCCGGGGGCACATGTGCCCATTGGGACTGCAGCAGAGCAAGGAGGTCCCGGAGATGACGTGGTTGTGGGTCGGCACGTCGATCCAAATAGTCACACAAGTGCTCTATGGGATTCAGGTCGGGCGATTTTGCCGGCCAAGGGAGAACGGAGACATCGCTGTTGTGTTCCTGGAACCAGTCACGCACTCCCTTAGAGACATGGCACTGCGTATTGTCTTGTTGGTAGACGCCATCACCACCAAAACGTTCAACATGAAAGGATACATGTGGTCAGCTAGGATGGACAGGTAGCCATTGGTGTTCAGCAACCCATCCAGTGGTACCAAGAGTTACAGGTCATGCCAGGAAAACATCCTCCAGACACGCACACTGCCACCGCCGGCCTGTACTTTCCCGACAAGTGTGTCCAGATGTTGGTTCTTGTGTGTCTGATGCCGTATCCGCCACCGCCCGTCACTTTTGTGGAGTAGAAACCTCGATTCGTCGGGGAAGGCAACCTTTTCCCATTCTTACACTGTCCAATAAAGGTAGTCCTATGCAAACTGCAGGGGTCGTTGCCGACGGACTTGGGTTAACATGGGCGCCATGACGCAGCATCGACTTCGGAGACCCATGCGTAACAGGGTTCGCTGTACTGTTATCGGGAACATGTACCTGGGTGCCCGAGCGTTCATTTGTGTGGTCAATTGCTGCACTGTTGCGCGTCGATTGCTATTTACCAGTCGACGGAGGTGACGTTCTCCTCTGGTGTCGATGGCGTTCGGGGCTGACGACAGGAGGTACTCGGTGTGCCAGCAGTCCATTCTTGGTACACCCTTTCTACAGCATCTCGCGAACAGCCCATGAACTCTGCTGTTTCTTAGATGATTCCACCCTTGGCACTCGTTTTTGAACGCCAGTCAAATCACTACATCTGCCCATTGAGCTCACTTGATGTACTATGGCTCATCTGTCCTGGCCGACTGCTTATATCTCCCTTTGGTTGACCTTATCACGTGCAGTTTTTGACGCGCCTAGGCGGGTACACTGTAATTCCGGGGGTGGTCATATTGATCTGATACGACCGTGTATAGAGATTCGTAATAACACGCTCTCCTCTGTCTGACGAAAAAAATATCGTATTTGATTTATAAACATGGCGACATCGAGTTATTGTGAAATGAAAAATTGTGGGGATCTTACCTAGATTTGACAAGATAAACTATATTTCGAGTTCTTATTCTATAGAAACTAACACACCGAGTACACAATAGACAGACACCGTGGGTTGCCATGCTTGCTTCTGTTGTAAAGAATTTTTTCGATCCGAATTTTAGTCATGGTAATATCACGTCCACAGGGCGATTGAGCTGAGAGACAGATGAAGCGATAACATGGCGTTACACCATTGTTTTTTAAAATGTCACTGTACAAAAATCTGCGCCAAACCCAGTCTTTAAATGAACATACACAACATATGGGAACTTCCTCAAAAAGGCCTGAAGTTGATTAACAAAGAAACATGAAGTAATTTTTTTAATTATCTATAACGTAATATCTTTTTGTGCTGAAATATTGTCGTTCTTACGTTATGTCTAAACCATCAGATAAGTATACGATGCAATTGTTCCTAATTGAATTATTAGGACCAGACGAATCATAAAACAGAAGTCAACTTACGGGAATTTTCTTTATTCCAGCACCAACTCAGTATTTTTCCACAATAAGACAGCCGATATCAGATTACATACTTTTAAATGAACGTCTACACCCACACATCCACAACACACGAGCAGATCATATCAGATCATATGTAGAGGAGTGTGATTTGAGCTAGAGTGCCCGATAGGAAAGTAGTGACACGGAAGTGAAGTTGAAAGGGGGAGGAAGACGCCCTTATTTATTACCGGGGGGGGGGGGCAGTACCCGGAGTCCGACGGCTCAACGTGCCCATCCGACGCACGACGGATATTTAGTGGATCAAACCTGAGATTCTTTCCGTGGCAGTCACGAACGTTGCCTACTAGGCCACCCGCGGCCGCAACACACGAGCAACTGTTATGTCGTCCTTTTATCTATCGTTCTCATCACGCACATTCATACGTCACGTTCACTCTGACCTCAAATGTGTTGCCAACAGTGTTCTCGTTTGAGGGAAAAGATGTCACATTAAGTTTGGAAGTATAAGCAGAACAAACTCAAATTTACATAGGAAAAGAAACTAAAAATGAAAGTTAATTTAGAATATACGTCACATATCCTAAAATTAAATGCATAGTCATTCATACCTGTTAAATAAGTTAATATAATTGTCACCAAATATGGAATACGTCGAATCTTTCCTTCCATTTTTATCGAAGCTGTCGAAATGCAACGGCTCGGGACGCCCGTAACTTTCACCTAAAGGCCTGTTTGTTAAAAAGAGAGAAAAAGAATTATATACCTTTGAAATATTTTATTCCTGCATAAATTGAATAACATTAAAAGTATACTAGTTTCTGCTTATGTTCTGTAACTTTTCAAAAAAATATCGAAATATCTGTATTTACTTTCAAGGAACATTTTCAAATTCGCGAATGATTTATAATTAATTTCAGATATTGAAAAACCAAATCAAGGGTAGAAATGGCAAACGATGAGGGCAAATATTACCTTTTTGTTTGAAAACATTTGGACGTTCGTTTTTAGATTCAACGACACCTACGAGTATCTAGGGTAACGGTGTGCCGCCCGACCTTGATTTGGAGCCATTGGTACCGGAGCTTACCACGCTTTACCAGGAGCGAAGGCCCTGGCCCAGCTCAGATGACTGACTAAGACCACGCCTCTGACTGATGAGTCACCGGGGAGGTCATTTGGACTAGCAGATATTTCTTCAACTTTCTGCACTTGCACGTCATTCTGGCGGCTCTTCAACATTCTTAACGTCTGCTGGCTTCTGACAATTCTGCCTGGGTTCGAGTAACGAATGAAGAATGGGTGGTGTGCTTGTCTTCTGCTCTAGCTTTCTTCCTTCCCTACAACCAGTGGCCGTAAATTAGGGATGGGCTGTAAATTAAGGACGGGCGATTAGTCATAACCCTACGAGTTCTTCATGGAGGTCGATAAACTCCGAAAAACAAAAGTACAGGTAGGCTCAGTTATGATAGAGCCTTTGGAACGTAGGACTACGACTTGCAGATCGGAGAGTTGAAATAAGCTAATCGAGTATGGTTTCAAAGCGTTTATTTAATTTGTTATAGCCAACACAGGTCTATGATATGTAAAGTATCTTACATAATTTTTACAAATAATGCTGGATACATTGCAAACACAAAGCAGATCGGTACACGAATTACCCGACGTGGTGCTCTGTCTTCTTGGGATTTTTACATTCCTCATTACTTACTCTTGCCTCTCGTTTTAATTTTCTCCACTTTAGCTTGCGTTCATTCTGCGAATTCCCTCGGCATTGTCGAAAATGTTAACCCTTCACACTAAAACAATTTTTAAAGATTTTACTTTAAACCACTGCGATATGTTGTTCATATATTTGAATAGATCTCCTTGAGAGCTTGAAAACGATACTACGCACAGTTGTTTTGCTCTCACGGTTGTCCAGATAAACCGCGATATTGTCAAAAGTGTTCATTGGTTCACAAGAAAACAATTTTTAAAATGTTCAGATCAAACTACTGAGAAGTGTTCTTCGTATATTTGAATAGACCTCGTGGAGAGCTTTAAAACGATACCACGCACAGTCGTGTTGCGCTCACGGTTGCCGAGATAGACTGAGTCAAACGCTGCGGCACACCCAGAAATATTGCGTCATCTCCCCCACGCACAGGGAGCGAGAGGAGCGTCGCGCGCACGATGTATTGCGCATTACGCGAATTGGACTCCATGCTGTTTACGAATAAGCTCACATGTTTAGTGTGCGGCACGTATTTTTAGCGCTAAAGTGATTTCAATCGGGACCTATTTTTGTTACAGGCGGTTGTCCGTAAGTAGCCCCATACTATCCACGGAGTTAGACGTAGTCCTACGTCAAAAAAAGAGAACGTTCTTCATTTCATGTCTTCCATGCCTTTCTTTAACATGTTTAGCACTATGTTAAAGAAGGCCTTCCATGCCTTTCTTTAACATGTTTGGCACTGTGTTAAAGAAGACCTTCCATGCCTGTCTTTAACATGTTTGGAACTGTGTTAAAGAAGGCGTTCCATGCCTTTCTTTAACATATTTGGCACTGTGTTAATAAAGGCATTCCATGCCTTTCTTTAACATGTTTGGCACTGTGTTAAAGAAGACCTTCCATGCCTGTCTTTAACATGTTTGGCACTGTGTTAAAGAAGGCGTTCCATGCCTTTCTTTAACATATTTGGCACTGTGTTAATAAAGGCATTCCATGCCTTTCTTTAACATGTTTGGCACTGTTTTAAAGAAGACCTTCCATGCCTGTCTTTAACATGTTTGGCACTGTGTTAAAGAAGGCCTTCCATGCCTTTCTTTAACATATTTGGCACTGTGTTAAAGAAGGCATTCCATGCCTTTCTTTCACATGTTTGGCACTGTGTTAAAGAAGGCCTTCCATGCCTTTCATTAACATGTTTGGCACTATGTTAAAGAAGGCCTTCCATGCCTTTCTTTAACATATTTGGCACTGTGTTAAAGAAGGCATGCCTTTCTTTCACATGTTTGGCACTGTGTTAAAGAAGGCCTTCCATGCCTTTCATTAACATGTTTGGCACTATGTTAAAGAAGGCCTTCCATGCCTTTCTTTAACATGTTTGGCACTGTGTTAATAAAGGCATTCCATGCCTTTCTTTAACACGGTGCCAAACTTCACCTCCTTAATGTCCCCTGTGCAGTGGCGGAATTATAGTCACATGGGCAAAGGGAGGGGTTCTAAAACTTGCAAACAGCGTCCGTTTGGGGAGCCCTCTCACTTTGCCATGCACCCTTAAAATATAACTCCAGCATTTTTACTCTCTCCCATTAATGTATAAAAAAGTTCCGTGATCGCAAAAACAAACTGACATCGAGATTTCAATAGAAATACCCATTTTGTCCTCCCCCGAAGATGATTTGACTATTTCCATGGTGGTTTCATTGTATATGGATGGCAAGCCGACTGTATTAATTTGCCAGTAACCCTCGAGGGCGCTTTGTCGTCTTTGCGGGACTCAATCCGCCATGGGAGGACGAGATAGACGAATGGTCTCTGTATGTGTGTGTGTGTGTGTGTGTGTAGTTTCTTGTCGCCATAACTATCAAGACGAAATTCAATGCTGAGGAGGAAATGGCTGAAGTTAAAAGGGGAAAGCCTTTTGTTAAAGAAAAAAAGTCGGAACTTTTATAAAGATGGCCATTGAACCACAGTATTTTAGCATGTTCATAATGTTAGTATATGGTACTGCTTTAAATGGCATTTACGTACACTATATTGACAAAAGTCACAGGACACCTAGAAGAGAAACACAGCACAGCATTTATTGACATACATTAGTACGGTGTCGGTCCACCTTTGGCTTTAATACATACACTGATTTTTCTAGAAATGCTTTCGACAAGGTTTTGGAGCACAGCGATAGGTATGCGCTTTCATTCAGTACATAATGCTGCCGCTAACTGTTGCTTAGTAGTAGGCCTTAAGTACAAATTTCTTATGCGGCGCTCTAATTCATCTATTGGTGCTCTATGGGATTAAGATAAGGGCTCTATACTGGCCAGTCCACACATGATACGGAATAATCATCAAACCGCACCGTAACGGTCCTTACTTTATGGCTCGGTGCATTATCCTGCTGCTACCAATAGTACCAGCAGGATCCAGGCTACTCGTTTCCAGTCATCAAGTGTCCAGTGGCGGTGTTACCGTGTCCAAGCGAGGCGCATTGCTTTGTGTCCTGCACCCATCAAGGGGACTCGAGTTGGGCGTCGGCTCCTAAAGCCCATATCGTGCAGGGTACGTTGCACAGTCCGGACGCTGATGCTTGTTGAGGCTCCAGCTTTGAATTCCGATGATACCTGCGAGAGTGTTGCACGCCTATCGCGTGAAACGATTCTTGACAGTCGACGATGGTCACGTTCACCCAATGTCTTTTTACGGCCACGCTGGTATCGTAGGTTGGAAGTTTTGTTGGAATTCTTGTATTCACGATACACCCTTGCAATGATCGTCCGTGAAAATCCGAACTTCGTATCTACCTCCAAAATACTATGGCCCATCTCACGAGCGCCAACTATGACGCCGCGTTGAGTATCGCTTAAATCGTTATTACTTATCATTCTCATGCCGAAAACAGATCTGACAGCTGGCAATGATGTCTATCGCTTTATATACGCACTGGCGGACGCAACCGAATAAGCGCATAGGTGACGTTGCTATGTATTTTGCAGAAGCTCGTCTGTACCAGTTTTTCTGGCACTTCAGTGTATATATTAATCCATGGAACCCTCCCCCTTAAGAAACTTCTGGCTACGCTACTGTGTGCACGTAAGCTATTAATGACCGGTTCAATTTTTGACAAGAACAGGACGACTGTCGACATAAAGTGCAACAATTCAATCATCAGTTCTCCAAAGACTAACAAAGTCGCTGCGGAAACTAATTTGGATCCCGAAAACCACAGTGCAAACAGATTTTCAGTTGAAACTTTAGGAGTCTTTATTTGTCAACGAAATAAACGATGACGATCTGCAAAAAAGAAGTGAAGCATGCACACCCTTACTGAACGTTTTTCTGACTCTTCCGCAACGTGGTGAAGTGTTCTCAAATGAGCGTGCTATTGCATCCAAAGTTATCATCATTTGATCAAAGTGCTCGTAAGAAAAATATTTGTTCATCGAAGTGCTTGTAATACTAGCTGATGACTTTACCTGCACCGTCAAAGTGTTGACTTCGCAGGGAAATGTTGAACTCTCTCGAAAGTTTTGGGAATGATAGGATCCCTGACGGCGTTCCGACAGCTAGCCCGTCAGTCACCGGAAACCACAGTCTTCCACTCGGACAGATTCGGTCTAGAGACCTGTGGGGATCTGCCTCCCCCACGGGACCGGTACCTTACACCCTTCTGTCACAACCCATGTGTGCGACGTGCTATGGGCAGTTGGGGCAAGCAACTTTTCGAAAATTTCCCATCTCGTGGTCGGGAGATCGCCTGCCAACGCGAGTTTTCTTTAGGACAAAAAAAAAAAAAAAAAAAAAAAAAACACTATAAAAACATTTGTTTTGAGAGCAAAGAAAATCTACATTATTACGAAGAGTTAAAGCAAAATCCGCATCACGTGATAATCTGGGCGGCACTGTCCAGCTGACACTTGATAAGTTCATATATCTTCGATGGCTCTGTGAATCAATAGTAGAAAGTGTGAATCAATATCTTAACTCCTATCCGTGTTGAGATATTGATTTCTATCAGATCTCCAAAGACTGAATCTTCTACATAGTTGTTGGCTCAAACCGGATGGAGCTGCCGCATATTATCCAATTACTGTCAGAGAATACTTGTTAGATGTGTTTTATGATAGATAGATTTGTAGACGATCAGCAAATTTGGAAGTCCAATTGAATTGGCTTCCCGGAAGTCGTCACCACGCTTCTTGTGATGCAACACTGTGTATGGTATAATTTAAAACACCGTATCGAACGAAAGGTACACCATTTGATCAAAAGTATCGAAACACTTGCCCATCCACAAACTCCCTGTAATAAGAAAGGAATAATTGTTCACCATTTTCTGCTATTACAGCTTCCACTCTGTTGGGAAGGTTCACCTGGGCTGTTATGCATTGCTGTTGGGATTGCCTTCCTTTCTCTCTCAAGTCAGGTGTCGGCGGTTTCACCTGAAACGCGCGCCCCGCACGGGGATAACTGGTTTCCCAGTTATTTGGGGAGCGGCGCCCCCACGGCCCGAGCTGACCTTGTGACGGATCATTTTGTCATTTCGTCTTGAACGATTACATCACCGAAGGGACAGCTGTTCATCCAGCTGATGGGGGATGGCGTCCCCACGGCCCGAGCCGACATGTACTAGATGTGAATTTTCACATTTTTTATGTTTTTTTTTTTTTCACTTGACACGCTCCCGCCTCAGTTGTAGGTTGCTGAGGTTGTGATTATGCGCCAGCTCAGGATTATAGTTTCTCGTTTTCTTTCCTGTCTTCTCCATTTCATGTTTCTTTCTTTGTTTTTCCGAGCTGGTTAGCTAGACCTACCTGCACGTTTGCCGTGTGTGGTGACCCGTAAGGTGAAAAAGGGGATGCTGGAGGCTGAGGTTTCTGGAGGCCTGGGTGTTGTTGTCGCCAGTTGCCAACACTCCTCTTTGCTCCCCTGCTTCACCCTAAACGGGCGGCTGGGAAATAACCCACTCCTAGTCAATGAGGTCTGTGGCCGAGTGGAGTCCATACCTCTAACGGCTTGTCGTCTCGTACGACAGGGTGAGTCTGGGGATAGGGTGGGCATGTCAAAGGGGTGTTCCCCAGGCATGGGAAAGTCTGGGTGCACGCCGAGCGTATGTCGGCCCTATCAACTTACTATATCCGCTTGCTATCCCTAGAGCCGTGTCCTGCGTCCACTTGGGCTTGCGGACCTCCGGCTCTCCCTCGTTGGGCTCGATTGTGGGTGGGGAAGTCGGCGGACGAATTCTAAAAACTTTTTATGGCTCAAAATGAAATTTCCCATGAACCTAAAACCAAAAGAGGTATTGAGGAAGGCTTAGCTCCTTCCGCTAAAAAGCATGTGCCCGATTGCTCGAATGCCAGATTCTTTTTTGTGCACTCATTGGACAGTTCAAAGCCTTTGAGTGCCAAAAGTCCATTTTGGATTAACAAAGCACTGCAATCCATAGCAAGTTCTCCCAAGAGCGTAAAGAAGCTCCAATCTGGAGATCTTCTTGTAGAGATGTCCACTGTATCCTACAGTACCACACTTATTAACACCACCACGCTGCTGGAGACTCCTGTCAAAATAACACCCCATGGATACCTAAATTCATCTCGAGGCGTTGTCTCCTCTCAGGACCTCATTGAGGTACTGAGGAAGAGCTATTAGAAGAACTGAGGAGTCAACAAGTTACGGGTGTGCGGCGTATACTCTTTAGGCGGAATGGGCAGTCCGTCCCATCCCGCAACATCATTTTAACGTTTGATAGCCCTTCGCTGCCTACGTCCATCAAGGCAGGGTATCTTCACCTAGAGGTACGCCCGTACATCCCTAACCCTTTGAGATGTTTTAGGTGCCAGTCTTATGGCCATTCTCAGCAGTCGTGCAGGAGCAATCCCTGGTGTGCACGCTGTGGTGCCACAGAACATCTTCTGCAGGAATGTGTGGCCGAGGTTGAGTTTTGTGTGAACTGCAAGGGTTCACACGCGGCATCAGCCAAAGATTGTCCCAAGTGGAAGGAGGAGAAGTAAATCCAAAGGATCAAAACGGTGGAAAATATTTCCTATCCTGAGGCCAGAAGAAAAGTGGTTCCTGTTACATCTGATCGGCGATCATACGCTTCAGTGGTGGTTGCCAAATCTACGGTTGCCACTCAGACCGACATTGAGATCCCCCTTAAATGTCCATTCAATGTTAACGACATCATCGCAGCCGGACTGGAGGCACTCCAGTCTCGAGCTAGGGGTCTGAAAGCGCCACCCACCACTTCGCCGAAGCAGACTCATCCCACCCCCAACAAGGGAACTCAGGCCACTTCTTCTAACAAAAAGACCAAAGCCCAGGATAAGAAACGCATTTCTTCTCCTACAAAATCTCAGGAAACGACTCAACGTCGTGCGCCTCCCGGTACGACACTTGGGACAAAACATGCTCCGATCTTAGCTCCTGGTCACACGCCTCCAGATCTGGGGAACCCCCAGCAGAGGCGATGGAGCCGGACTTTGTTTGATCATTTTCATTTTCATTTCACTAATAACCATGGCTTCAATCATTCAGTGGAACTGTCGAGGTTTTCGGACGAACTTTGATGACGTGAAACATCTGCTTTCATTTTACTCTCCGGTGTGCCTTTGTCTACAGGAGACGAAGCTTAAACCATCGGACCTGCTTTCAGTTCGAGGCTACAGTGCATTTCGGACTGATAACTCGTCTGGAAATATAGCCTGTGGGGGAGTCGCTATTCTCGTCCCTCACAGGGTTCCGGTATCTTCCGTCGCGGTTTCCACAACTGTGCAGGCCGTGGCGGTTCGTATTTCTATGCCTGTACCTCTTACTGTCTGCAGTGTCTATCTGCCGCCGGACGAGAACGTGAGCGTCTCTGTACTGGAGAGATTGGTTGATCAGCTGCCTTCACCCTTTCTAATACTAGGTGACTTCAATGCCCATCATCATTTGTGGGGTAGTGTCAGCATCAGCACGAGAGATCGTCGCATAGAGTCTCTTCTGTCCTCGGCCTCTTTGTGCCTTTTTAACACCGGTGCTGACACGTACTTCCATGAACCGACACGATCCTTCAGTGCGATCGATTTGACCTTGGGATCACCATCAATTATTGCTGACTGGTCGTGGGCGGTGTGTAACGACCTCCACGGGAGCGACCACTTTCCCATTGTCCTCTCGCATCATGCCAACATGCCAACTTCTGCCTCCCGCCCTCCTCGTTGGAGGATGGAGCGTGCGAGATGGGAGGTCTTCACGCCGTCAGCTTTGATCTCTTCTGCAATGGTGACCCAAGAGTCAATCGACGCAGCGGTTCTTGAAGTCACAAATTGTATTCTTCAGGCAGCTGATCTTTCTATCCCAAAAACATCGACGACGCTCTCCAGAAGTCCGAAGCCTTGGTGGACCCCTGAATGCGCAGCGGGTAGGAGAGCTCAACATAAGGCCTGGTCTACGTTTCGGCGTTATCCGACCGATGCTAATCTCGTTAAATTCAAACGAGCAAAATCCTATGCTCGGTTGGTGCGTCGACGTAGCAAGAGGGAGTCTTGGATCCAGTATGTGTCATCTCTCACTTCACGTGCCAGTTCGAAAAGTGTGGGACAAGATTCGTAAGATCCGGGGTAACTACAGCTCTCACCAGATATCCATTCTCGAGAGCAACGGCTGCACGTATGCTGGAGTCGGGGAGATTGCTGATTGTTTGGGGGAGGCGTTTGCCTCCGTGTCGAGTGACCTGGCGTATCCTTCCTCCTTTCTGAGGATTAAATCCACTGCGGAACGCCAGAGAATCTCCTTTGCGCCTTTTCTCGACACTGGATATAACTCCCCCTTCAGCATGGTTGAACTCAGGGTGGCTCTGCATCGGTCCGGCGCTACATCGGTCGGTCCCGATGGCATCCATTATGACATGCTCCGTCATCTCTCGCAGTCGTCTCTCGAGAATCTCTTAATCTTGTATAATCGTATTTGGTCGGAGCACAGTTTCCCGGAATCTTGGCGAAACGCTTTTGTTCTGCCTTTTCCCAAACCTGGCAAGGATCCCAAGTCTCCCTCTAGTTATCGTCCAATTGCTCTCACTAGCTGTCTGTGTAAAGTTCTTGAACGCATGGTTAATTCCCGGTTAATTCATTTTTTAGAATATCATCAAGTACTTTCACCATCACAAAGCGGCTTTCGCCGTCATCGTTCACCTCACGATCATCTCCTGCACCTTGAGACATCTGTGCGTGAGGCGTTCGTGCGTAGGCAGCACCTGGTTTCTGTATTTTTTGATATTGAAAAAGCTTATGATCGAGCGTGGCGGCACGGTATTATCCGTGACCTCCACGCATGCGGATTGCGAGGAAATCTTCCGACATTTATTTCAAATTTTCTTCGCAATCGGGTGTTCCACGTGCGCCTGGGTACGACGCTATCTGCAACATTCCATCAAGAACAAGGTGTTCCTCAAGGTTGCATTTTATCTGTCACATTGTTCATCCTTCGCATTAATTGTCTCCTCACAAATCTTCCTCCTGCGGTTTCGGCTACTGTGTATGTTGATGATTTACACATTTTCTGCTCGTCATCCAGCATGAATTTTATTGAAAGGCAGTTGCAGTCTGCAATTAATCAGATCTTTAAAACGGCGAATAGCAATGGTTTCGTTCTTTCTCCCGACAAGACAGCGTGTGTCCATTTTCTCGCCGGAGGCGTGGCCTCCATCCTGACCCAGAGCTGTTTTTAGACCGTGCAGCCATACCAGTTTTGCCGGAGACCAAGTTCCTTGGTTCGACCGTCGACCGTGCGCTTACGTTCCGTGCGCACGTTCGGCGGCTCAAGATTTCCTGTCTGCGGGCTCTATCTATTCTTAAGATCCTTTCGAGAGTCTCGTGGGGCGCAGACAGGACGTCTTTGATTCGTATTTACCATTCCTTAATCCGGTCGAAACTGGATTATGGTTGTATCGTGTATGGCTCTGCTCGTCGTTCCGTTCTCCGGCCTTTGGACACTATTCACCATCAAGCACTGCGTCTTTGTTCGGGAGCATTTCGAACATCTCCGATTCCCAGCCTTTACGCTGACGCGAACGAACCATCGCTTGAATTACGCCGTCTGCAGCTGTCTATTCAATTCTACCTGAAACTTAGATCTCTTCCAGGCCATCCTTTATACGATGCGGTTTTTCATCCCCAGCATGCTCGTTTATTCGGGAACCGGCCCTCGTGCATTTCAACCTTCGGTCTTCGTATGGCGGCCGTAGCCCGTGATGTAGGGCTCGACCTGTCACTTGTTGGAGAGACCAGGGGCTTTGGGGATCCTCCATGGCACCCACTTGGTGTCATGGTTGATACCACCTTTACATCTTTCGATAAATCCTCAACCCCTGCGTCAGTGTACCAGCAGCTCTTCGCCGAGCACGGTGACCTAAATTTTGATTACACTCCTATTTTTACTGATGGCTCCAAAATGCATGGAGTCGTTGGATCCGCGGCTGTCTGTGTAGATGACGTGTCAGTGGCGCGGATCCCAGCTGAGGCCACGGTGTTTTCAGCGGAGATGCATGCTGTGTATCTCGCTCTTCTCCATGTTCGGTCGAGTTCTCATCATCGTGCTATGGTCTATACGGATTCTTTGAGTGTTGTACAGTCACTGTCATCGTTGGACTGCTGTGACCACCCATTTCTTCTTACCGTACGAAGGCTTCTTTGTTCTTTGCTCGAGGCCGGTGTCCAGATACAATTTTGTTGGATTCCCGGGCATGTTGGAATCTCGGGTAACGAGTGTGCTGGATGCGGCTGCTAGATCTGCTTCCTCTTTGGTCGTCACACGCTTGCCACTGTTTCATCGGGATTTCCGCTTTCTGGTTCGCGACCATATCAAGCGAACGTGGCAAGGTCTGTGGGACCAACAGGTGGAAAATAAACTGCATCGTATCAAACCTAATCTTGAAATTTGGAAATCCACATATCGTCGGAACCGTAGGGAGGAAGTGGTGCTTGCGCGTCTCCGCATTGGGCATTGTCGTTTCACTCACCGCTTTTTGCTGTGTGGCGACACTGCGCCGATGTGTGAGACGTGCAATTGCCGACTCACCGTCACTCATCTTCTGTGTAACTGTGTTCGTTTTCGTGATGTACGTTTTCATTTCTTTCATTCTCATTTGTTGACCGAGGACGCTGCTACACTGCAGCGGCACCTCAATGACCACTGCAATACTGTTGCTGTTTTTTCATTTTTTAAACAAATTGACTATTTTAAACGTATCTAGATTTTAGCCTTATCATCATCCTCATTTCTCAGTTTTACTGTATCAGCTAGATTTTAATCATTGTATCATGTTTTTAATATTGTATGTTTCATTATCTTTTTAGCCCTTCCATCGTTCTCATTTTTCAGTTTTACATGATCAGTCAGATTTTAAGCTTTATACCACACTTTTAATACTATTTGTTTGTCTTGTGTCTGGCGCTCTTTGGCCAACCATGGCCCTTGCGCCATAAAAATCAAACAACCAACCAACCAACCAACCATCACCTGAAACGCATTCGGCGTTCCAATTCATGCCAAAGGTGTTCCATGGGTTCGTGATGGAGGTTCTGTGAAGGCCAGCCATGTTGTTCCAAATCCATCTCTTCAAACCCTTGACTTCACGGCTCTTGCTTTGTGGACGGGAGTATTGTCCTATTGTTAAAGTAAAGGACCAACATCGAACTGTTAACATAAGGTTGAGAGTACCGAATTGTCGAGAATATCATTATAGGCGATGTCGCACGATTGGTCGACAGTAACGATTGGTCGGCAGCACGATTGGTCGACAGCACGATTGGTCGACATAACGATCAGTCGACCGTAACGACTAGTAGGCACTACGATTGGTCGAGATAACCATTGGTTCAGAGGATTATGGCTTACATTCGCAGCGGTACCTCTCAGAACTTACTGACCTCTCAAAAGGTAACGTTCCTTTTTGTAAATAATATCTTTTAGAATGTAGTCCTCAGAACTTACAGCATTATAACATATTATTTCCAAATAGGCCCCCGTGTCATCTTTTGTACCCAAAGTGAAATCTATATAGAGGGCCTTCTGAACGATGTTATTTCCGAAAGGGCCCCGGGGCACTTTAGGTATAGGCACCTTAGGGAAACTGCCACACATAATTTAGAAACTCGGAAAATTGCCACACATTCAAAATGTTTCTCGGACGAACGGCGATTTGTGCTCGTCCCCTTAATGAAAACCATGTGACAATTTTCCGGTGGGGCAATTTTTCTGAGTGTGGCAATTTTCCGGGTTGCTGAAAGATGTGTGGCAATCTTCCGGTGGGGCAATTTACCGCCAAACTGTTTGCACTTATTCAAATTATTTTTTCAAAGTTCCGTTGACCGTTTTATATCGATATCGTTATATCGACCAGTCGTTACTGTCGACCAATCGTTATGTCAATCAAACGTGCTGTCGACCGATTGTTACTGTCGACCAATCGTTATTGTCGGCCAATCGTGTGTTGGCCAATCGTTATGCCGACCAGTCGTTATTGTCGGCCAATCGTGTGTCGGCCAATCGTTATGCCGACCAATCGTTATGCCGACCAATCGTTATTGTCGGCCAATCGTGTGTCGACCAATCGTTATTGCCGGCCAATCGTTATGCCGACCAATCGTTATTGTCGGCCAATCGAGTGTCGACCAATCGAGTGTCGACCAATCGTTATGTCGACCAATCGTTATTGTCTGCCAATCGTGTGTCGGCCAATCGTTATGTCGACCAACCGCTTGTCGACCAATAATTACATAACCCATTATAGGCTACAGCGTTAAAATTCGTGAGCCTTGGAGCTAGGGAGCCCAGCTCTCACCATGAAAAAGAGCACCACGGGTGATGCCTCTTCCACCAAACCTCACAGTTGAAATAACGCAGTCGGTTAGATAGCGTTCCACTTGGCATACTCCACATCCAGACTCGTCCGTCGGACTGACAGATGGTAAAGCGTGATTCACTGCTCCAGAGAACGCGTTTACACTGCTCAAGAGTCCGCTGGTGTCGAGCTTTACCTCACTGCAACTGACGCTTGGCGTTGATTTTGCAGATGTTAGGCTTCTGTGTGTCTGCTCGACCCTGGACACCCACGAACCGCTATGGTGCTGGCGTTGCATCTAGAGGCATTTTGGAACTCGGTGGTGAGAACTGCAATCGTGAACAAGCGACTTTGTCGCATCACGTGCTTCAGCACTCTGAGGACACTCTGTCGTTTTACGTGGCCTACTAGGTAGTCATTGCGCAGATGTTGCGCAATGGCATTTCCACTGCGTAATGACATCACTTAAGTTGATCGGGGCAGCTTCAGCAAGGCAGAAATTTCCTGAACTTACTTGTTGCTAAGATGGCATCTTATGAGCGTGCCAAGTTGAAAGTCACTGAGCTCCGTCATATGGATCATTCTGCTGTTCATGCCTGTCTATGATGTTTGTCAGGCCACCTGGATCTTTTCATACATGTATGGGCCATGGATGTGACGCACAAGGGGTGTCCTGATGGTTTTGGTCGATTTGTGTATGTCTCTATAGACAGCCATGAGAGTCGTCTTTACCAATATCGACTAAGCTGTTTCTCGCAAAATATCGTACAGGACCTGGCACCGAATCATATTGTGTCACGAAAATGCTGGTGGTAATACTGACCTGTTGGACAATATGAATTGCAGTTGTTATAATTAAAAACGTCGATAAATTTAATTCCTATACCCTAAATCAAAATTATACAGGGTGTCCATAAAGTCTTTCCCACATTACAAAAGTTAACCTAAAAAAGTGTATTACAAGTACAAGAAAGGGATTGCGCGACAGTGGTGGTGCACAAGTAAAGCTTTTTTTTTTTTCAGTGTCAGTACATCTCCACATGGGCGCTATTTGTGGCCCGGAGGACATCTAAGCGATATTCGATTTCACGCAATGTTTTGTTTAACATCTTAGCAGAGAAAGAAACAATGACGTCCGTTATTCTGATCTTTAACGTCTCGACATCCGGAACACTGCTAGACTAAACTTGGTCTTTCACTAACCCCACAGGAAAAAGTCTAGAGGGGTTATGTCGGGCGATCAAGAAGGTCATGTCATGGGACCGTCGCGGCCAATCCATCTATCCGGAGATGTTGCATTCAGGAACTCACGAACCATTATTGACTAATGTGGTGGGGTACCGTCTTGTTGAAAAATAACCGAAAGTTGGAGTGCATGCAACTGAGGTGCTACAAAAAGTTCCACGATGTTCAGGTACACATTACATGTTACCGTGGGCTCTGTAAAATAAGAAGGGTTCTATGTTTCTTTCATGCATCAGGCAGCACCATACGTTCACTTTCGGAGTATCCCTCTGTTGTTCGATGGCATAATGGGGATTTTCTGATCCCCAGATGCGCACATTGTGCCTGTTTATTGTACCAGAGACGTGGAATGTGGCTTCGTCTGAGAAACAGACACCGTGCAGATAACCACTATCATGAGTTATGCGGTGCAACATCTCCGTCGCAAATGCAGCACGTCAAGGCCGGTTATCAGGCTGAAGAGCTTCAACTATCTGTACCTTATAAGCACACAGATGAAGATGTTTGTGTAAAATGTTGTGAACCGTGGCACTGGGAATCCCAGTTTCCAGTGAAACATGACGAATGGATTTCCTGAGGCTTCGCAGAAATGTCTCCTGAACAGCTGCAGCTGTCTCTTGTGTAACCGGTGGTCGGCCCGCTCGGGGGAGGTCGCCAACACCACCCTTCGCTTTAGATTTTAAATACCGAGCTTTATGCTTTTTAGGTCCGGTGGTGATCGCCTGTACTCTCTTCTGAAATGACATTGGACAGTACCCGCTGATTTGGTCTCATGGAATCACAACACGCACGCCGCTTTTTCTTGCATTGAAGCCATTATCGATGAAATGTTCCTCTTATTCAGAAGTAGAGCTCACCTAAAGAACAGAACAAAACAAACAAACTCTGAGTGCTGCTATATTGTGTTGCCAACAATTTTATTTTAACACGTAGATTTTTTTATATTAATTTTTGTGATGTGGGAAAGACTTTATGGAAACCCTGTATATCCTGAATTATTGCAAAACATAGTGGTAACAAGACTTTTGGACCGTATTTTCCTTTTTAAAAAATATAGCTTCATCTGTAATGAACTTTTGGACCGTATACTATCTTTTTTTAGAAATATAGCTTGATTTGTAATGAACTGCGTTTCGTAAGCTATGTTTAGTTTTATGCATACATGTATTTCATGGCTGATAAAGTCACTCATGTGAAATAACAAGCACGTAAGCTGCTTTAAAAATAAAAATTCGCCGAACTTACTTGTTTAGAGGAGGTATGCATGGTAAAGGACAACACCAGCAGTAACGAGAGAGGAAAGAATTTAAGTGTTCGCATCTTTCTGGCAGATGTTCTTCCTGATTTGAATAGACCATGGTCTGCTCCTTAGGGGTACCCTGCAATATTAGTTGAAAACAAAACTGTTTTAAAAAACAAAACAAAGGATACGGCATACTACACAAAAGAAAGGGGGAAAAAAGAGATATGAAAGCAAAAATAAGAAGAAAGATAATCGAATTCTTGGGTGTAATGAGAACATCTTTTGAATTCCTTCCGAAGCAAAAATGATTTTTGAAAAGGTTCTTTAGAAAAAAAGTAAATCAGTTAAAAGAAAGTGCATTTACGCTCCTTAACGGAAAAGCGGAACATTATTTAAAATACGCAATGTTCTCAGAGTTCTTCTTTGTGATAATATGCAGTTTTTCAACCGGATATTCTGATTCTGTAAAGCATTTGCAAGTAAAAATAACAACTTGCACCCATCAGCAACAGAAATATGTGTTATGAAAAAAAATTGTGCGCAAAATATTCCTCATAGTGGAATACATCCGAAGCAAATGGACTTTTTTTAGATCTAAATATAGGAAGCGGAGTTATAAAGGAAAACGTAATAGAACTTTACCAACGGGAAAGCTGTGCGTTATTTGAAGTAGAAAACGGAAGCAAAATTTTTCTATATAGTTAAGCCATCCAAGGGTACCATATCAAGAAAACGAAAGGAGTCTTTCAATCGTATTTTTAGAACTGGAATACTCTTGCAAATATAATTATATATTGTGGCCCTCTAGCTGCAGAACAACACGAAAATGTGGAAAATTTGCGTACAATATTTTCCATGTGATGGAAAAATAATTTATGTGATGGAAAATAATTTTTCAAATGCTACTTTTAGGAGTACAAATAGCGAAACAAAAAAAGTTTATGCATATATACGTCCTGGCAGAAATATTTTGCAACATTTAAAGTGAATAACGTTCTCAATCTTTACATTAGCGAATGACATACTATACAAAAAGAAAAATAATTTTCGAATTTTTTGAAGCGGAGATACAGTTGCAAATAGAAATACACACTTACGCCACATAGCGTCACAATTGTGCATTAAAAAATAAAAAGGTATATGCAAAATATTACCAGCAGTGAATGGAATCCGATCTAAAAAGAATTTTTCAAATCGGTCTTTTAGAAGCAGAGATATGAAATGGCTCAGTCCACACACAGTGCGCTTTAAATCAATATATCCACGTATCAGTTTTTACTTAGTCCACAAACAAGTTTTTTACTAACACAGATCACCTGCATGTACAAAACGGTGGACAAAATAATGGAAACACCTTTTTGTAATGGCTGATAATTATTTATGAACATGCAGTGAGGAAATTTTCTTTTGTTTCTTGCAATTGTGCTATAAAATACATGCCGTAGCTTCTTTAGATGATATAAAAGTCATACACGAGGTAAAATTAATTACCCGTCTGAATCCCAATGAGCGCAAATTGTCGGAGCCCTTTCAGTGGGGGGAATCGGCGTCTGAAACTGTGGATTAACTGTGGAAAGAAATCGAATCTGAAATCGCCGGGTAATGAACCGGATTGTAGCCTGAACACATAAAACTGCTGCCGCAAAGAAATAACTGCAGAAATTAATGTTAGTCTCAGCAATCCAGTGTGGAACAATTCACCTGGAACTTCATAAAGCTGAAATTTATGGCATAAGGAGCTATTGGCAATCCACCCGTTACCAATGTATAACGAAGTAAATTTCTCCGTCATTTTTGGTCCACGCCGGGGATCGAACCCGAGTCCTCTTATTCCGGAACAAGTCGTTCTACCAACTGAGCTACGCAGACGGTCGTCCTCGCTGCAATCTGCCTTTATGTCGTGTGCGTCCTAAGGGGCAGGCACGCCACCCCCCCCCTCGAAGAGAGGGCCGGGACCATGTATCGTTGTAGGCAGCCATCTGCTGAAGAATGTGCACTTGAGAACTCCCAGTCAATCTGGTGTGTGGAATACAACATCACAGACATTTATTTTTCGAAGCGCCGAAGAAGGGATTCTCTTATTTTTCCTGTCTCGCGGTGTGGAAAGAAAATCAGACCACTGCGAGATCTTTAACGGCCGGGTCATCCGGGAAGTTCGGGCGCCATTATAACGAAGTAAATTTCTCCGTCATTTTTGGACCACGCCGGGGATCGAACCCGAGTCCTCTTATTCCGGAACAAGTCGTTGTACCAACTGAGCTACGCAGACGTTCGTTCTCGCTGCTATCTGCCTTTATGTCGTGTGCGTCCTGCGGGGCAGGCACGTCGCAAATGCTAAAGCAAAAAGGAGGATGCAAGGGTGTCACGAACACAAAACCTTAGCACTTGATGATTAGAAACATGTGAATTGTTCCCACGAATCACCATTCTCAATTTTTTGATCTGCTTGAACAGTTTACGTTTGGTAAATCCCGAAGGAAGAGCATAATTCCAAATGTATTGTGCCAAATTTCAAGCATGATGCGGCATAATAATGGTTTGGACCATAGGAGTAGATTTGTCCCAACAGTTGGGAGGTGTACACGGGAGGGTTGTTATGATTAAACAAATTATTTCTCAAGTAATCCGTATATGTATGATAATTTTTCAATAAAGCATTACCGTAATTATAATGATTTAAATAAGAAATACATGCTTATGCACAGAGGTTGGACAGAATGATGCAAACACCTAGAAAAAGAAGGTTTTACGTGCCTAATAAGGTGTGGGACCACCTTTGGCATTCAAAACCGCCTGAATCCTCCTCGGAATGGACGCATACAAATCCTGGACGTTGGTTAGTGGGATCTTACACCATTTAGAAACTGCTCCAGGTCTTGAGAGATGCAGGAAGAGGATAACGGGATCTTACTCTGTTTTCCAACACAGACCAAAGTGGCTCGATGGTGTTTAAGTCTGGTAATTGGGAAGGCCAAGGGAGGTGTGAATGTTCGTCTTATGTTTCGCAAGCCATGATTGGACATTCAGAGCTCTGTGAATCGGAACGTTATCATCTTGACAGATGGAATCCCCTGCTGGAAACAATGCCTAAGCTACTGGATGGACTTAATCGGCCAAAATGGTTTCATACGCCCTGTCAGTCATCCGTCCTTTCAAGGGGATAAGGGGACCTGCTGAAAACTACGATATGACCGCCCAGAGCATGACAGAACCACCACCATGCTGCACTGTTGGGAGCAAACGGTCTGGGTTGTACGCTTCTGATGGTGTTTTCCACACGTAAACACGTTCTGAGGTGAGGAATAGTGTGAATGTGGATTTATCCGACCACATTACACGCTTCCATGCATCGGCAGTACACGTTGTATTCTCCTGGCACCACTGACGTCGCCGTTGTGCATTCACCAGGGTCACCAGAGGTTTTGCAAAAGCAGCTCTGCCATGAACATCTTGTTTATGCAGATCCCTGCTCACTGTTTTCGTTGCTACTGTGGTCTTGAGATGTAGATGGATCTCCGCACTAATTTTAGGCGCCGTGGTCATCTTATTACGGGTAACAGCCCTCTTTAATGCTCTCCTGTATCTATCAGTCAGAGTCGTTTTCCGGTCTCTCTTGTGTTTCGTAGACGAAGTTTCTTCACGAACACGACATGCTTTCATGACGCTAGGCACAATATCTCTCGATAACCCCACTACCCTGACGACTGTTATCACGGAAGCACAAACTAGCCGGCAACCAACAATTAGCCCTATTTCGAAGTCCGTTAGGCCACTCATTTCGTCGTCACCCTGAAAGAAATTTCGCAACAAGATACTTTAAATGCACTTAAACAGGACCTTGAGGTTCTAAACAAAGCTCCTACAACCCAAAAAGGGGTGGATACCTTTGCGTATTGCGGCGTACGCAGCTGCATTGAAAGTCAGGTCTTTGAGCGTAGTGTTTACATTTTTCTGTCCAACCCCTGTATATATCAAACAAAGGTCTTCGTTCTTTCCACGTTTATAAGTGAGCCACGGAAAAATTCTTATTGGCCGCCACCGGGAATCGAACCCAGGGTCTTCCAGTTACGCGCCGGATATGCTTCCACTACACTACAGCGGCCTCGAATTCCTCCAAACTCACACACGCTAACTGTCAAGCCAATTTGGCAGGTTGATTCTTGGAGAAACCTGCCAAATTGCCAAGCCAATCTGCCAACCTGCCAAATTGGCTTCGAAGTTAGCGTGTGTGAGTTTGGAGGAATTCGAGGCCCCTGTGGTGTAGTGGAAGCATATCTGGCGCGTAACTGGGAGACCCTGCGTTCGATTCCCGGTGGCGGCCAATGAGAATTTTTCCGTGACTCACTTATAAACGTGGAAAGAGCGAAGACCTTTGTTTGATGTTCCTGGTCCTCGTCAAATGTCTACATTAATTATTTATGTCCCTGTATATATCACCGAGATGTTATCTGAAATTAAGAGGTCAACTCAAGGAATGCTCATCTGCCAGATTGAAGTTTAAAACTGATGGAACTAGAAAAAGTATCCATTTACAACGATGTTGGCACACAACTCAATCTTCACTGATATCCATCACATGTCTCACACAAGACCTTTTGTACTACATATTCAATTATCTTTTACTCATTCCTGAATCTGGTCTTCTCATGATTTCCCTGACTTTCCTCTACCTTTGTTTCTTTCCACTTGGGCTGAATAAATTCTCTTAGTAAGCATCTCACAGCTCATTCTTTCGACATGGCAAAACAATTTAAGAGTACTTGTGTCTACCTTACTTGCAAAATTTTGCCTCACATTACACATCTGCAACACATCTCCATTCCTCACACGATCAGAACGTGTTTTGCCACAAACTCCTCGTAAGTAACGCACCTCTCCAGCACACAAACGACTTCTGTCTCTTCTGTAGTACCCAGGCTTCACTGCCATACATACCCAGGCTTCACTGCCATAGTACCCAGGCTTCACTGCCATAGTACCCAGGCTTCACTGCCATAGTACCCAGACTTCACGGCCATAGTACCCAGGCTTCACTGCCATAGTACCCAGGCTTCACTGCCATACATCAGAGTAGAAACAATTACACTTTCATGAACAACCGTTTGGGACTTTTTGAGAACCCATCATTCCTGTGAAATCCTACTAAAGCAGCCATGACTTTAAAAGAAGAATTCACTCGCCTACTAATTTCACTCTGTAGTTTTCTCTGTCAAACATGCTTCCTAAATGTACAAATTCATTCACCTCGTCAATCTCTGTGCGATTTAGACTGATCTTGCATTCAGTACTAACAGTTACTCAGTCACCCAAAAAACAATTTTTTCCTTATTTACGAGGGGATGCTGATAAGTTCTCTGCCTCCCCAAGAACGAAATGGGTTAGAGCCATGAAACTTATAGACTATTCCACATATTCACCCCGAAGTTCAACACACTTGGCCCAGCGTTTCTGGAGTTCCTTCAGCTCTTCCAAAAACAATTCCGAATTATGATCACTGAAATACTGCTGGGCTGCTATCACCTCCGAATCATTCGAAAAATCCTTTCATTTCTAAGGCTTGGGAACAGGAAATAGTACGATGGAGCAAAGTCTGTTGAGTAGGGTGGATGGTGTCTGAACTTAAACCCCAGATCCCTTAAAACATCCATTGTCTTGCCAGCCTTGTGAGCCGGCACATTGTCCTGCAAAAAGAGAACACCTTTCTTCAGTTTTCCTCGCCTTTTCCCCTTCAACGCCTCTTTTAGTCGGTACAGCAAATTGGAATAGTATTCAGCATTTATTGTTTGGCCCTTTGGGAGATAGTCAGTGAGTAAAACGCCTTCGGAATCCCTCCAAAAAAACGTTGCTATGACCTTTCCTACAGACCTTTGTGTCTTTAATTTCTTTGGCAGTGGAGAACCCGAGTGCCCCCACTGCAGGGACTGTTGTTTCTTCTCTGGATCACAGTGATGTAACCACGTTTCATCAACAGTGACAAGTCGCTGCAAAAAAGTATCACCAGATCGCCCAAAATGCTATAAAACCTATTTGGAAGTGTCCACTCGTTTTCGTTTCTCATCGGCGTTCAAACATTTGGGCGCCTACTTCGCTGACATCTTCCGTATATCCAAGTGCTCATGAATTATAAACCCAACACGTTCCCTGGATATCTTCATTATCTCAGCTATTGTTTTAGCAGAGATTCACCGATCTGACAAAATCAAGTCATGAACACGATCAACAATTTCGGGTGTTGTTAGTGTTGAAGACCTCCTAGATCTTGTTGCATCTTCGGTCTCAAAGTCTCCACGCTGAAAGTTGGCACACCATTTCCTCACAGTAGAATATGAAGGGCACTTGTCACTCAATGTTTGCGTCATACACTGATAGATTTCCTTTGCAGTTTTCCTCTACAGGAACAGAAATTTCATGACAGCCCGGAGTTCCACATTCGAAAATTCAACACTTTGCATTGATATGATTCAGTTCAGGACCTCGTCAAACATCTGCAAAAAAAAAGCTACTAGATAGAGAATTGGCACTTTACAGTACAAAAGAACACTCTTTCGAGATGCAGTGACAAAATAATGCTACAATTACAAGAAGTGGGTAACGCCGAGAACTTTTCAGCATTCCCTCGTATGCTCAGTTTGAATTTCTTACAAACTTCGTACACCCGGGACAACATATTTTGCAATTAACTGTTGCTCTCTGGCAACAGGACTGTGTCATAAGCATACAGTAATCTGCATACATGGATGTTACCAAGATATAAACCAGTATTGTCTAATTTGGCATCACGCATGTGCGTATCCATAAATATACATCCATAAGTACATTTAATAAATACATTATAAATAAGAAATCAATGTAAATATTTTACCTGAACTGCAGGGTAAAAGTAATAATAAAAAAAACTACTGGTTGCGGTCATCCTTACTGTAGTTATCAGTGAGAATATAATCGAACGGAGGGCTAGTTCAATGTTATGCTATAAAATTGGAAGGTCACTCTGGATCTGCAGATTGCATAAAACATCCGGAGCAAACAAGGAGGTTTAGGAAGAATTTAGTGCCGGTGAGTGGAGGCTCAGAGTTCGGGGACCCTCCCAGCCACCCACATCATCCAGAAAATTCTGTAAAGTCAGCCACCCACGTCATTCATGCATTACACGTACTGGTATGAAAATCTATACATTACACATATTGGTATGAAGACAAAAATAACCCAACAACCATACATTTGGTATTACAGAAATACCAAATGTAAATGCCGAATCTCAATTATTCTGAATTTTAATTTAAATTCTGGAAATAATGTGCTTTTGAAACTGAAAAACTTAGGGAAAGTTGTTATATTGGGTAACAAGTAAAAGCCAAAAGTTCGGGTTGGACAGTCCCTACTTAGGGAAAAGTTCAGAGGGGACACGTCTCCCTCCTCGCTCCCTCACGTATGCGCCCGTGATTGAACAGCGATGTCTTGGTATTTTTTATAGGTTTTATCATCACTTTGAAAGAGATTGTTACATCCACTGTTTTGTTTGTTTGTTTAGGCATTTAAGGTGGACGTCAAATCATTTTGCTTCCTATATTTCCAATGGAAAAACTTCTACGTACAAATTTTCTTCACAATTAATGCGTTCCAAAGGATGAAAATTTGAACATCGATTAAAATAGCTTCATTTTATAACTTGGGATACTTAATATTTTCTAAACCATAACCATAATTATGCAATCCAACATTTGTTTGTCTACTGACGTCATCAAAGTACAGGCGCGCCATTTTTTTTTCTGGTTTCAACACCACCAAAGGAAAAGTTTTCGATTTTTAATATAATTTTGGTTATGTTTTAGAAAATATTAAGTATTCTAAGTTATAATAGGAAGTTATTTTAATCGATGTTCAAATTTTCATCCTTGAGAACACACTAATTGTGAAGGAAATGTGTACAAAAGTTTTTCCATTGGAAGTATAGGAAGCAAAATTACTTGACGTCCACCTTAACGACTACCGTAAGCAACTTGATGGGCTGTAAGCAGTCGTCCGTACCTAATATAACGCAACTGATACCAAAGAAGGGAGAGAACTGGTGCCGTAAGACAAGCACAACATCCATACTTCACCAAGATTTGAACCCGGACTCATCTAGCGCAGTGGTCTAAGCGCTGGCTTAGACCACTGCGCCGCTGGGTGGCAACAGCCGCTGTATACCTTAATGTTCTTGCTGACCACGTTTATTCCGTTTTCCGCAAACGATTCCATCTTGTGAGGTGATAATGCTCCAATAGACACAACTAGATGCATCCAATCTTGGTTTGAGTACCGAAGCTAAAGATCCCAAGGCCTATGCAATCACCAGATTTCGACATTACCGAGCCACTGTGGACATAACTGGAGAAGAGAGTGAAATGCAGATTTCCTCCATCATCTTCACTCAAGGACCTTGAGATTTTCCTCCACGAGGAATGGTCCAATATATTTGTCCGAAGACTACCCAGATTTATTTGAATCTATTCTACGTCGAATGCATGTTGTTTAAATGCAAAGGCTAGCACAGCACCCTATTAGAGCATATCTGTAGCATTTCTTACAGATGTTTCAATTATTTTGTCCACCCTGTGTAGATGTGTCTGCATGGCTGAATGGATTTTTCTGAATCACTTCTTCAAAACATGCCTAGCTTTCATTGAATCAGTTCATACCAGTACACGTGTTGAAACTGAAGGAGTATGCACATCTGATACCTTGGGAAAACATTGTTGAGATACTTACACCATGTGCATTGTTGAACCTTTATATGTTGGTATCTTATGAATCAGTGCTGCCTCAGTATATGGGAGGTCCAGATGAAGACATCCCCAGTGCATATCCCTCTCAAGTTTAGGCAGTTTTCCATACATATCATCGACAGCTGTGTAACAGACCTACAATAAAAAAACAAATCCTTCATTAACTGAACCCACAATTCAATCTTCAATACAAGGGTAAAAACAAATAAAACCCCTGAAAAAATGTTATCGTTCTTTAAAATAATATGTACGACTCTGGAAAATGATATTACGGAAATTGAGTTTAGTGTAAAATTTTACTAAGTTCACAATGTACAAAAGAGCGAAAAAGAAGTGATGTCTTACCTGCATATTTCTGTCAATGATCCAGTTAGTTTCGAAGTCGTCGTCATCTTCACCAAATGGATTGATGAGCTGCTCAGCAACCTTAAAATCCCAGAAATCAGGTAATTTAGGTTCATTTAAACAACAAGATATTTCAAGCTATATCAAACGAGTTGGTGTTACAGCTTTAGTCATGGAACTTTCGCAAAGTAGAAATAAATTAATATTTCATTCAGTTTCTCATTGTGATGAAATGTTGCAAACCCAGCACCACAGACTGAATAGGAATCTTCTCGCATAGCAGTTACTTCGGTCAAAGCTAGAACACTATGTCTACCTGATTTACTGCAGTTAAGGATAAAAAAAGAAAAAACCCTGGCTTTTTTTAATCTCAGCAGCGTTACTCTTTCGTAAACGTAAATCACATGGCAAAAGGCGAAGTTACAAAGAGGAAAGTTGTATTTTAAATCTTAAAGATTTTGCTTTAATAGATAACGGTGAAATACCTGCGTTTCTTATTTAATACGGTACAAAATTATTTCACAATAAAGTTGGCAAACGGTGTTATGAGAAATGTGAAGAATTTTCAGATTAACAACCATGTGTATATCGCCAACACGAGTAACTGGAATCTGAATCCAACAAACTGATATTTTTCTAAAATAAGGTACACCCTTATTTCCAGTTTTATTTTTGAATATTAAGTACTTTTAATTGTTACCATTTATATTTTAAGTGAATAATGAACATTACGAGCATTCTAAAAATAGGCTGCTCCTGGGATTGTGATCTGTGCTCTGTCTGACGTTGGGTTTCTTCCCACGGACACCGAAACTGAGATAAACTTGGAAGTTCATGTTCCCTTCAGAGAACAATTTTGAGTATTTCAGTCAAATATTTCCTAGAAAAGCAAAGGTATCTGTGTTTCTCCTAGAAAATTGCACGTGATCTCAAAACTATTAAAATTCTCTCGTTTTTCATTCCTCAAATCATTTTTACCTCCTTAGTTCCGTTGAAGACACACTAAAATTAACGTGACATGCACCAATAATTCATGAATGACGCAAAATCCACATGATGGAGTTTAATTAGAGTTGTTACGCACATACATACACTATATTGACAAAAGTCACCGGACACCTATTCAAAAGCAAATGAACGGATCCGCTGCGTTGTTAAGATGAGCGGTACAGCTGCAAACGGTATAAAACCAAGCCTGCAGCTGACCGCGATCATATCGCACTGTGAGGCTGAGTGAAAAAATCGCGGCAGGAGAGGATTGACTTTGAGAAAGGAAAGATTGTTGGGTGTTATATTAGTGGGCTGTCCATAAGAGAAACCGAGAGGCGTTTAAAGATACCCAAGTCAACTGTTTTGGATGTACTGAATAAGTGGAAGACACATGTGCTTAAACCAGAAAAAATACCGTCACACCAAAGAAAATCAGTGACAGAGGACGTCGAAGCCTCAGGAGAGTCGTTATAGCTAATCGACGGAGTACTACACATGACCTCAGTGTACAGGTGAGTAAAAATGTGGAACCTCGGTATGTACACGTACCATTTGCAAAGGACTTAATTCCATGGGTTTCCGTGGTCGTGCGGCTGCTCATAAGCCTTTCATCTCCACTCGGAATGCTACTCGTCGTTTAGCATGGTGTAAAGAACATTTATCGGGAACCGTAGATTAATGGAAACGGTTCCTATGGAGTGATGAATCCAGATACACGATCCTTCAGTCTGATGGCCGTGTGTGAGTATGGCGGCAGCCGGGGAATGCTCTTTACCACAGTCTACTTTTCCTACGGTCAAGTTTGGAGCTGGCAGTGTACTCGTGTAAGGGTTGTTTTTCGTGGTATGGTCCCGGCCCATTGGTTATCGTGGACAAACCTGTTAACCAGCATGTCTACCTCGATATTATGAAGAATTATGTTCTACCAACTCTGTGGCAATACTATGGAACTGAGCCTTCTTGGTTCAAGCAGGGT
This sequence comes from Macrothele yani, assembly GCA_039090855.1. Classification (NCBI taxonomy): domain Eukaryota; kingdom Metazoa; phylum Arthropoda; class Arachnida; order Araneae; family Macrothelidae; genus Macrothele; species Macrothele yani. The sequence goes on from CM076990.1 coordinate 50,378,470, forward strand.
AATGCGCCGAGCCATAAAGCAAGGACTGTTATGGCGTGGTTTGGCGATAATTCCGTATCGTGTGTGGACTGGCCAGCACAGAGCTCTGATCTTAATTCCATAGAGCACCTATGGGATGAATTAGAGCACCGCATAAGAAGTTTGGAACCAAGGCCTACTACTAAGCAACAGTTAGCGGCAGCATTATGTACTGGATGGAAGCCCATACCTATCGCTGTGTCCCAAAACCTTGTCGAAAGCATGTCTCGAAAGGTCAGTGCATGCATCAAGGTCAAAGGTGGACAGACACCGTACTAATGTACGTCAATAAATGCGATGTTGTGTTTCTCTTCTAGGTTTCCAGTGACTTTTGTCAATATAGTGTATATAGATAACGCAGTACTACTCTACAGAAAAGGAAACAAAAGGAAAGCCATCACCGTATGAGGAGGAAGTACGCACATGACAGGATGGTATTGCAAACTTTTTGCAGCAAGTAGCGCGGATTTCGTGGATCTAATACGGAATGTTATCACCCCGAACAGCAATGCAGCTCGCACAACGAGCCGCCATGCTACATGCTGTTTACAAGGCTGTGAATGGGAGTTTGCAGTCAATAAGTGCCACTGCTCCACCGAGATGCATCGGAGTCCCTGAAGAGATCTGGGAGCCTGCCAGCTTGCAAATCCTCTTCCCATGACATCCCAGACAAGCTCTATTGGGTTCGTGTTGGGAGATCTCGCAGGACACTCCGTCCTGTGAATATCCTCTCTCCAGGTATTCGTCAACTAGTTGAGTCCTATGGAGAAAGGCATTATCGTCCATAAAAAGGAACTTGGAGCCAACAGCTCTCCCGAAAAGTCGTACATAGAGCTCTAGGATATCATTCCTGTAACGTGCAGCAGTCAGAGTGTCTCCTGGAAACACGTGAAGCGTGGTGCATCCATCCAACATGATGCCAGTCTAAACCAGGAGTCCTCCACCACCGTACTGGTCAATTTTCTTAATGTTGTAGGGAAGATTTTGGCTTCTCACCTCTCTCCCAATGTACATACGTCGAAAATCCGTGTTAAGACTATACAGTGACACCCCACTGAAGAAAACACAGGTCCATTGATAGGGGTCCAGGGGTGATGTTGTCAGTCCCAATTCAGCGGACCCATTTGTGCAATGCGGCGAGTGCGATACAGACCATTGGCCCTTTTGCATGCAGCCCTCTCTAGTGAAGTCTGTAAACTGTTTGCCTCGATATCGCTGTTCCCGTAGCAGAAAAAGAGCTCCAGAGGGAGTTGCCTGGCTGTCGTCTTTCTATGGCAGGGAGCTGTTAGAGACAAATACCGGTGGTCTAGACCTGTTGTGGCTCGTGGGCTGTCTCAGCCTTTTGGTTATTAGTTCAGTTTCCTGAAACTGTCTCCAGACATTGGAGACTGCTTGCCTGGACATATTCAGCCATCTTGCTACCACAGCTTCCGATTGCCCTACTTCCAATCTGCAGATCGCTCTCTACCGTAAAGAGTCTTCGAAGCGATGGTAGGGTGTCATTCTTCCACTAACAGTCCAACTCAAGCAGCAATTGTTGCACCCGCTAAGGACAACATTTATCAAGGTCACGTGCTTGCCAGCTCGATGATATAGGTCGTCATTTACATGTTTCCATAGGAACTACGTTGCTTGGGTACATAGACTTCGCGTTTTCTCTTGCACCTGTCTCTAAAAAATCTTCACAATAAATGGTTTCGTTTTGGATATATTCTCGAATTTATATTTGCCACGTGAATTTTGGACACCAGTGTGTACAGACTGCAACTCTGGCGCACAATAAATGGGTTTCCTAGAGCTTCTATACGGTGCCTAGGTAACAAAATAACATGTGTGTACATATTTCGGTACGTCTTTCTTACCTTCAGCCATCCTAAGAAAAAGAAGAACTGGATGAACGTGAAGAACGGAAAATACAGATCAATTTCATGCCCCTTGTAACCCTGGGCTGGGTCGAGGTACTGTCGACCAATCAGACACGTGATGAGGAATACGTGCGTTAGTAGTGTGACTACCTGCGAAAAAAAGAAAAGTTAGTAAAATCATGCAATGTACTGATTATGATACGCTTTCCAACATAGCAGGAATCATTACTCAACTTTTTACTCAAGTTATAAGGATAATGGCTCTCAACTTTTTACTCAAGTTATAAGGATAAATCACGCTCCTGTGCCCTGACCTTTGGCCCCATTTCGATGACATTCAACAGAACCGGTTCAGTATACCTCCGGAATAACATGATGAAGTTTCGTCGCAATCGAAGCATTTTACGTAAGTTTTTGAGGATAATGGCTATGGAATAAATCTCGCTCCTGTTCCCTGACCTTTGAACTCATTTGGACGACATTCAACAGAACCAGTTCAGTATACCTTCGGAACAACATACTAAAGTTTTTTTGCAATAGAGGAATTTTTAGTCAAGTTATGAGGATAATAACTGTGGAATAAATCTCACTCCTGTGCCCTGACCTTTGACCCCATTATGATGATATTCAACAGAAGCTGTTCAGTAAACCTCCGGAACAAAATAATAAAATATTGTCGCCATCGAAGCATTTTTACGTAAGTTATGACGCATAAGGGCGATGGAATGGATCGCGCTCCTATGTCCGGACCTTTGACCCCATTTCGCCAATTTTCAATAGGGTTCCTCACCAGGCTGTCCCCTACCACATACTAAAATTCATCGAAATCGAACCATTTTTACGCGATTTATCGTGCTGACAGACCGACGGACGGACAGGCAAACGGACAAAGCTGGAGCATATACGCTTCTTCAATTTACAGTTGGAAAGCGTAAAAAAGGATGCCATAAGTTAAAAATAAAATAAATAACCGCACACATTTCCAGCAGTTAGGAAAGGAATTTCCTTTAGAGTGCGTATCACAGTGATCAATTTTTCTGCATAGCAAAGTATTGTATAACAGATAAAAATCTTTGTACGAGAAACGTTTCCCTCCTAAATTTATATAAACAAGTTAGTAAAATCATGCAATGCATTTATTATGATACGCTTTCAAACATACCAGAAATCATTACTTGTATGTGCTGTAGAATAAATCTCGCTTCTGTGCCCTGACCTATGACCTCATTTTGTCCATTTTCAACAAGGTTTCTTCCCAGGTTGTCCTTTACCACGTACTAAAATTTCATCGAAATCGAGCCATTTTTACGCGAGTTATCGTGCTGACAGGCAGACAGACGGACAAAGCTGGAGCATATACGCTTCTTCAACCTACGGTTGGAAAGCGTAACAAGAAAGATGACACCGAATTTTCGGGTGTAATAAGCACGTCTTTTGAATCCGTTCTGACGCAAATTAAATTGATCAAAGCTATTCAAAGGCAATGGAACCGGTATGGAAAACAATAGTATCTGACGGAAGAAAGAAGTTTTTCAATCGGATCTTTAATCCCTCAGATATTGGTGTAAACGGAATCGTGAGCTTACGAATTCTTAGAAAGAGAGTTATCGACAAAAATAAGATGTGACTTTACGTCCGCTGGTGGAAAAACCATGCATTATTTTAGGAAGAAAGTATTCTCAAAAGGTTTATCCATATAAGCGGTATCGGTCCAAGAAACAAAAATTATTCGAGTTTTCAGGAGCCCAGATTTTGCTACAAATACTTCAGACGCAGAAATTAACACTTATGACCCCTGGTGGCCAAACCATTCTTTACCAAACATTAGAAATTATGTGAAAAACATTTTCCATCAGGTCTTGTATGCGATACAGAAAGAATTTTCGAAATCGGAGCTTTAGGAGCAGAAATAACGCAGAAAACGCAATTTACCTTTGTGTCCCATAGCGGAAAGTCTGCGATTTACTTGTAAATTTTGAATTTATAGGAAAAACATTTCGCATCGGAAACACTATCCAACAACAAAGGAATTTTTCAAATTGGACTTTTAGAAGTAGAGATATTGACAAAAATAAGATATACATCTTCGCCCCCTCGCGTAGAAACCATGCATTATTTCAAGAAAAAAGTATTCCTAAAAGGTTTGTCGACATGAGTAGCATCGGTCAACAAAAGACAAAATTATAAATTATTTTTTACAAAAATTATAAATTACGTGGAAACGATTTCCCATCAGGAGTTGTATCCGTTGCAGAAAGAATTTCTTAAATCGGAGGTTTAGAAGCAGAGATATAAGGAAAAACGCAATTTAGCTTTACGCCCCCTAGCGGAAAGTCTGTGAATTACTTGAAAATTTTGAAATTATCTGAAGCACATGTCACACTGGAAACACTATCGAACAAAGAAGGAATTTTTCAAATCAAACCCTTAGAAGTAGAGATATTGACAAAAATAAGATATACATCTACGCCCCCTGGCGTAGAAACCATGCACTTATATTTTGCTGCAAATACATCAGAAGCGGAAATTAAGATTTACGCCCCCTGGTGGCCAAACCATTTTTACAAAAATTGGAAATTATGTGCAAACGATTTCCCATCAGGAGCTGCATCCGTTGCAGAAAGAATTTTTTAAATCGGACTAATTGTTGCAGAGATACCGTGGGTACAGACGGACGGACGGACGGACAAACCGATAACAGAAGCACGATCTTTTTTTACAAAAGACGTGCTAAAAAACCAGCCAAAATTATCCTTGTAACTAAATTAACATTTAAAAGCTTAACAGTTTTCCCGCCCTTTACGTAACAAAAACGTACGGGAGATATTTTTGAAATCTCCGTTACTAAAATATTCACAGGATTGTGAATTTCTTCTGTATTTAAGGGAGTTTTTGCATAAGCTTTTGTTCTGTGTTTGAGTTATAAAAAATTGTTAAGACATCTTCCTCCGTAGCTACAGTTCGGATCTACGATTCACATGTTTGGACGGTGATGTCATTCAGTGACGTCACGATTATTATCCGTCTGCGATGAAGGAGGGATGAGCAAACCTTGCTTATGGTAGTTGTTAAGTTTCGAAACAAGAAGGAAATTGGTCATCATGTGAGAATTTAGGCATTGTTTCTTTCTCTAAGTGAGAGCTTTCTGAGTTCATTCATTTTTCTGCAAAGTTTCATCCACTTCTGAAACGCATGCAGTACGCCATATCCAGACATCTGACACAGAGTTAGTGCCGCGTCTGGTTTCACTTACGAATCCGAACTTCCAATTCCGCCTCATGGTGTCATATACACTGCTGGCCACCCAAAATGCAACACCAAGAAGGACACGAGATAGTAAAGCCAGATTTACTGGACACATAACAACAGATACAAAGATGAAACAATTGATCTTACAGGCCCGTGCAACTTGCGGAACATGCAGACATCAATAGTTCGTGTGGCCCCCATGGCTGGCAAAAACGGCCGCTACACGCCGCGGCATCGAACGAAACAGGCTTTGGATGTGGGCTTGGGGTATGCCGGTCCAGGCTGCTTCCACACGTTGCCACAGTTCATCAGGCATAGCCGCGGGTGGTGCTTGCCGGGGCACTTGGTTGCCGATCAGTGACCAGACGTGTTCGATGGGCGACATATCGGGAGAGCAGGCGGGCCACGGCAGCAGTGACACTTGGTGGGCAGTGAAGAATTGTTGCACGATGCGTTCCACGTGTGGGCGCGCATTGTCCTGTTGAAAAGAAGCCCCTGGCAGGTCCTGCAGGTAAGGGAGGACTACAGGCTCCAAAACCTCGGAGATGTAGCGGTGACTGTAGAGTGAACCGGCGATGCGTACCAGTGGGGTGCGGGTGTCATATCCAATTGCGCCCCAAACCATAACGCAAGGCGACGGACCGGTATGGCGATGCATAACGCAGGCGTCATACAGTCTCTCGCCGCGATGCCGCCACACGCGGATCCGACCATCGTGGTGTTGCAGGCAGAAGCGGCATTCGTCGGAGAAGACAATGTCGTGCCATTCCGTAGTCCAGGCGCGGCGTTCAACGGCCCAATGCCGCCGCACTCGCCGGTGGTGTAACGTCAATGGTAATCGGAGCAATGGGCGCCGTGCGACAAGTCCCCGCTCCTGCAGACGATGTCGAACGGTACGTGCGAACACAAGTTGTTGCGCAACACACCCTAATTCCTGCGCCAACATTCGTGATGTGGCGGTGTCAGCCGTCAATGCCAGCCGCACAACAAGCCGGTCCTATCGTTCGTTGGTGTGCCGCGGCTGCAGCAATCGCTCACTTCGGTCCGTCCGTCCCTTCTGCACCCACTGAATCCATACTCGCCTCACTGTGGCTGGATGTCGTCCCACACGGGTGCCGATGACTCGGTACGATAAACCGCTGACGCGATAAGCCACTATTCGTCCTCTGTCGAACTACGAAACGTGCTGGAATGACTGCCGTATTCTGAGACGAGGCATCAGGAAGCTTCCCACGCACAGGTCCGGCAGCACAACACACTTCCACTACTTACACCCCGCCTTCTGTGCACCCTGCTTATAGTGCTTCTCTGTGGCGTGCCGGGCGCACATGATTTGCATATGCCCTGCAATGCTAATCATTTGCATGTCCTCTCGCGGGCGACGCATGCTGCGAATTTCAGGCCAATCGGATGCTTCCTTATCGGTGTAGCATTTTCGGTGGCCAGCAGTGTAGATAGTGGAGGGCCACCCCGACGGCTCAGTATTCTACGTGTTGACTTCTGAATATTATTACGAGGCAGGTCTGGACTCGGATCCCGGTGAGGCAATGGAAGGGGGTGTGGGCGACCACACACCGTGAGCAACTCGATGGGCCATAAGCTGTTCGCCATCCCAAATTTAGGGTCCACTGGTGTTAGGGAAGCGAGAGAGCCAGTGCCGTAAGATGAGCCAGTGCCAATATCTATGGCTGACCCGGTTTCGAGCCCGGTCCCATTTAGGACGAATGGTGAAATGCCAACGCTTAGATTACTGCGGTTATAACGAAGTAAATTTCTCCGTCATTTTTATCCACGCCGGGGTTCGAACCCGGGTCCACTCATTCCGGAATAAGTTGCTCTACCAATTAAGCTACGCGGACATTGATTCTGATTCCTATCTGCCTTTATGTCGTGTACGTCCTTCTGGCAGATACATCACATCTCCTCCTCCTTATTATTTTTTTTTTTCTCGAAGTGCTGCTCTTATTTTTCCTATCTCGCGGTGTGGAAATAACATCACACCATTTGCGAGATTGTGAACGGTCGGGTCATCCGGATAGTTCGGGCGCCATTATAACGAAGTAAATTTCTCCGTCATTTTTCTGTCCACGCCAGGATTCGAACCCGGATCCCCTCATTCCGGAATAAGTTGCTCTACCAATTGGGCTACGCGGACATTGATTCTAATTGCTATCTGCCTTTATGTCGTGTGCGTCCTTCTGGCAGGTACGTCACATCTCCTGGTACGTTACATCATCTCCCCTTATTTTTTTTTTTTTTTTTTTCGAAGTGCTGGAGAAAGGATTCTCTTATTTTTCCTATCTCGCGGTGTGGAAATAACATCACACCAATGCGAGATTTTGAACGGTCGGGTCATCCGGGCAGTTCGGGCGCCATTATAACGAAGTGAATTTCTCCGTCATTTTTATCCGCGCCGGGGTTCGAACCCGGGTCCACTCATTCCGGAATAAGTTGCTCTACCAATTAAGCTACGCGGACGTTTTATTGTGATTCCTATCTGCCTTTATGTCGTGTGCGTCCTTCTGGCAGGTACGTCACATCTCCTGGTACGTTACACGGTTACAAAAGCATTCCACTCGAAGTCCTCTTCAAACAGCATGAATGGAAACCCTCCATCCTCTAGCTGCTACAAGCTCCAAAGAGAGTTGTCATGTGGGATATCTATGTTCCGTCTGTCAGCCAAACTTATTTAGCGATCGTCTGCAGTAGTCGTGGCTCTCAGACGATCTTCGTCGTTCATCAACCAAAAGAGAGACACAAATGAATTTTAGTGCGTCCATTTTCACAGGAAAATTTATTTGATTTCCCTACATCTGCAGCAGTACTTGAAAAAGTTTTTCTTTATTATTTTCTATTTAAGAACCTTAGCTCTCACAAAAAAAAATTTAATCTCTTAGCTTCATTTTTACCTTAACGAGGAAATCACTGCTATCGTGCTCAATAGGTTACTGGAAATAAAAAAGGGAAAAATAACTTGCAAGTGTGCGTATAAACAACCAAGAAGTTCTACCTGAGTGTAAACAAGAGGAACAGTCACCCAGTCGTGGCCCCACAGATGACCTGTCTTCGTTCGTAAGGCATTAATTTCCTGAAAATGAAATTATGAACAGTACAGGTGAAAAAAGATGGCAAACATAAATAAAACAAATAAAGAAGTAGAAATATAAAATAAATGTATAATGCAAAACAAACAAAAAAAGAAGAAAAGAAAAACTATTTAACATAGCAGATATAATTCTCCTTATTAGTTACAAAACTTCTTTTATGAAAAGCAAAAGATACTGTTCGTTTTCTTTTCATAGTAAGTAATGTGTTATTCCGACATGCTTTCGAATTTTATCCACCCATCATCCACATGGTTTGCTTGTGGATCTTTTACCGTCCCTTGGTATCTAGTCTAGAATTTCAGTTGTCCTCAATTCCCCTAGCAATATGTTTATCCCACTGCCATTTCAGGGATTTTATCTTGATCATGATGTCATCAACTCTTGTCATTTTCATGATCCACGAGTTCCTCTTCGGATCTTTCCTGTTTATACCAAGCATTCACATCTCCATGCTTCTTTCAGTAGGTTGCAGCCTCTGAATGTCCTTCCATGTCTCTGATGCATAACAATAACTGGAGGGATGCATTGATTAAATACGTTTCTTTTGACACGTAATGGTAAATTGTCCTTACAAATTGTACTGTTGCTTCCAAATAAGATGGCAACTCAATCTAGTCATAATTCTTAGCACCCTCTGCTTTCATGTTGCACTGACCGCTGCTTTGGTCAGGTACATAGTACCTGCCGGAGACTGAGTGCCAAAGATTAAGTTATGCAGTCATTTGGGAAGTTTGGCCGAACTGACAGCATGCTAGGGTTGGTGAGTGTGGGATAGCCTTTTCTCGAATTCCGGTGGTATAGTTATACCGCAATTATTCAGTTGTCAGTGCCCATTCAGTGGGAAAACAATGTACCACGAGAAGGCGGGGTTAACATTTGTCAAGGAAAGGCTGTATATTGCGCATCACTTGACCTTGCACCCGGTGTGTGTGTGTGTGTGTGAGAGAGAGAGAGAGAGAGAGAGAGAGCCATAACTTAGAAAACCTTGGTAGGCATTTGAAAATTTGGCAGATTGTTTTCCAATGTTCATTGCTTTCTGAGTTGCAGTGGCAGGTTTTTAATCGAAATTTCATACGGGGATCATGTTAGATGCAAACATATTTGCTATGCTTTGATCTTTATCCGGGAATCAGAGAGAGAGAGAGAAAGAGATCTGAGAACGCATACCTAAGCATGAACGTGTGTGGGCGTGCGCTGTCATAGGCGCCTGAAAATGTATCTGTCAATTGTGCATCACGCGAAGCAAAACGACTTTCCCTATTTGGGAGCTATTGTTCTGTTGCTGGCAGGAATTGTTCCTGGCGACGAATGTACGCCGCTATCTCGATGCATGCAGTGCTTCACTACTGGCCCTGAGTTGGGTAAATTATTGTACCTGCTACTCATAAAGGATCGCACAGGGTGTATTTTTCAAAATCAGTTTCGTTACATTTCTTTTGAAAGAGGATATTCATGGTTTCAGCTAGAGCTATGGAAGCAGCAGAAGAGAAGCACCTCAGAGAAGTACGAACAGGACGAAGCTCAGCAGTCAGAAATAAATACGCTATGATAAATAAAGCATGTCAGCAATTGCTTTGATGATAGTCACTATAGTCTGATACAGGCAATGCCTCCATCATCTGTGTCAGACTATACTGGTTTGACAGTGACCTTGACTCGAATGCTGGCTTACAGTTTGATTTGCATTCTGGTCGCAACTCACTCGATTTTACGGAAATCGTTTGAACCATCTTGTATATTCCTGTAAATGCTTTTATTAATTTCCACAAGAAGTCTGGGGAAATCAGGCTAGGTGATTTGTGGGGGGAGGGCACAAGCCCTCTGAAATTACTTCTTTTCAGGTGACATGCCAATCCCTGGCGTAAGCAATTCGTCGCCATGAGCTGCACTCAGTCATAGTGTCGGGGAATGAGGGATCATGATGAGGTGGTTTCTGATTCCCTTACTCATTGAATAATATCAAGTGACAACCACCAGAAATGGTTCAAGACAACCAGGGCCCAATTTAGGGAGCCATCCAAGCTTTCACATTTTGTTTGCGTAAACACCGGATAACCGCGAACTCAATGGTTGGCAGTGGTGTTAGAGCCCACAACATTCGCATATCACAAAGACACGAATATGTGTCACCAACTGCGCCAGGGAGAGGGCTAAAAACCTTCGGAGCCATAATTTTAAAAACCTCTATATTGAGCTCCATTCTAAGAAAGAAAAGAAAAAATATATATGATTGTGTATTTAATAGGAGTGGGTGTGTGTCATTTACTATACCTATTTCAAATTTGCATTGTCAAGAGGTTAAGGTCCTTGACCTCTCATTTCGTCAACTTACAGTACGATTTTATTCAACTTGATGAGTCAACTACATACTACATTAACCATTTAAGCGGCCGGTGTACCGGAATCAAATGGTGTCGAAAGTTTTCCACGCTTCCCAAACAGAAATGTTCATATAGCTGCCAGGTTTTAAGAATACTACGACAAAAGAATTCCTTTCTCCCTATCATATCAGCAGTACCGACCGTAAACCTGGCACAGGGGATAAGTGCTCGCTTCTAAACCTTTATTCTGATGACAAAGCGTTAGTTCCCTTGACACGGATATCATGCCACTAGGTAGAAACAAGTGACTCGAACTCTTCTTTCTTAGGTTCATCACCATTGTTTCGTCCCTTTTACCAGGTAATGAGTCAGGAGGAATTGGTGACAACCATCCCCCTTAATGGCCATTTTAAATAACATAGCTAAGGGGAAAGCAACACTTTCTTTTGCGCAAGTTCACTCGTTCCATCCGCACTCGGCACACTTCTTAGACAGCGAATATATTCCTAAATGGCCACTTTGAATAACAAAGACAAGGGAAAAGCAACGCTTTCTGATACGTAGTTTCAATCGTTCCATCCGCGTTCGGCCCACTTCCTAAACAGCACATATATTCTTTCGAGAATGTTTCAGTCCTTTTTGCTAACCCGAGTTAATTTGTTCCAGCCCGTTAAAGGGTTAACAGGTTACTGTTTATCATATGTAAGGCTATTTGGGACCATCAACCGTGACTGTTAACTGCTCAAGACTCTGTCACTTCGGCGATGTCTACGAGGACTCGGGCGCAAGGAAAATGCCACTTTTCGTAGCTAGAGGGTGTAGAAGCTAACCCCAGTCGGTGACATTTTTTTTCTTTTTTGGCTATTCGTCATTAGTTTTTTGTGTGTCTGCCAGTTTAAACGTGCATATAATGAAGTAATTCGACAATATGTTTTAATCTCTTTTCGTGAAGTCAATCAATTCAGTTAAGCAATTGTATGAAGACAAAATAAAGTGAAGAATTTATTTTATAGCCTATATTGTACGCAAATTGAGAAAATTTTCTTGATTGAATTCTGTAGCTACCATAGTGTACTGTTGTGTACCTTATAGTAACTCCAAAAAGCCGCCCCGGTGACACAGTGGTCTAAGCGCTGGCTTATGATCATTCCTCCGTGAAGGGTCCGGGTTCGAATTCCGGTGAGACATGGATGTTATGTTTGTTTTACGGCACTGGCTCTCTCTCTTCCCTGGAACCAGTGACCCTAAATTAGGGACAGGCGACTGCTTTATAGCCCATTGAGTTACTCACAGTAGTCGTTAAACCTTCAATAAAAAAACACTCCAAAACAGGAAAAACCAAAGGAATGAGTGACCATGAATTTCCCATTGAGATTTAGGAGTGAGCTACCATGAATTTCCCATTGAGATTGAGGAGTGAGCTAGTATGAATTCCCCATTGAGAAAAAAGTGTTTAAAAGTTGTTTCAAGAGAAAATCTTACTATCAATAACTTTTCTCCATCGACTGTAGTTTGCAGTGTGCACTTTCGGCAGGATGATTATGTTTCTGGCTTGAAAGTTAGACGTCTAAAAAAGAATCTGTTCCTAGTATTTTCCCTGGGTACCCCTCCTACAAAATTCCAACTGCTGAGAACATAGAAGGTATTTAATAACAAAAGTTGAAGTGCCTCTAGAAGCGGCTGAATTTGCAATCTGTTGATTTATCACCAAATAATGCAAGTTCTGAGGAGCTGCATACTTCTGTTTACACACAGACCACAGCTTCTGCGAATACTAAGGACCGCAAACATTGTGGAAGCCTAACGACAAAAATATATCTCCTTAATGAGAAGTTGAAAGTAATGCAATGTCACTTTGACTCTGCAAAGGAATATATATATTTTTCTTTGCAGAGTCTGCAAAATTAGTTTAGTATATATATATATATATAAACTGATTTTTGCAGATGTTTTGCATATTATGTTCCCTGTTTGAATTGGTATACACTTCTTTCCCAAAAATTCTGCGTAAGTGATTCAAATAAATTGTCCTATGTTTCCCATCAACAATCGTTTTAATGAGAAACCAGTGCTAGAATTTGAATTGTATATGAACAAAAAATTTTGTAATTCTCTTCAAGTGTTTTGTATATTCAGTTCCATATTTCCGAAATTACAGTTTTAATGGGTTTTTTTAAGTGCATACGTACTACGCAATTAAAACCTTTTAATTTAATAATTTAACCTACAAAAACTTTTTGTTGGCTAATAAATATTTTAATTTAATGAAAAACAAAAGCAATCCTCTGAGAGAGTTCATTATTGTTGTGGCAATTTCAAATGAGTTTATCTATTCATTTCTCTACCCCATCCAATGGAACATTAGGCTAGAGCTCTTCTTTTGTAAAATTAGAAATTCTTTGTTTTTTTAACAGCTGAAGAAATTTAATACCAAGACAAATCAAATGACTTCTCATCTCACGCTAGTTTATTTACATGTCAAAATGTTCCACACAAGACACTACGAAACGAATGGATGAAATTCCGCACCCACGAAATTCGAGCTGGAAATTTTTCCGACAAGAATCGTTATGGGTTGGCGTTCAGCGCCACTGTGGCAGAAATATGAAACACTGCCTGTACGTTGAAGGATATGGACTGACAAAGCCCATATCACATTTAGCCGTGTCTCGGACAAGCTATCTTCGCAGCCTAAAAATATGTGCAGTATAAAATGTAAATGCCTGCAGTTGCAGCCAAATGATTTTGTTGCGTAAGACGGCTTTTCTAAAAGAAAACTTCCTATATATGCACATGAACGATAGTTCTGATATGTTATGCTGCCTTTGGAATATAGGGTCATCCAGAACTTATTTACATGCAGCAGCTTGTTGGAATTGCCGATTTTTTCTTCTTGAGTTGATACCCTGTTGTTTGAAATGTGCAGTCGCTTAGTGTAAAAGTGTAAAAAATGTGGAAAACAGTTCCATATATTACCTCCAGAAGGTGTTTCACTGGGGCCCCGGGCTGAATTCGACCTTCTTTAACAGCCACATTGACGAGATTGATGAACCACACAAGCGGAACCCAATGCTTGTTCACAGCCAGCTTGACGCTTTCGAAGAGCACTTTCTCTTCCGGAGTCATTAAACCTAAAGACACAGTAAAAAAAAAAAAAGGCAAAATAGATAAAAAGATTATCAGAAATGACTCTCTTCATTGCTACAATAAATCAATAAAGATGAAGACAGCAAAGACTGCAAAGAAATTTCAATCCAACTTTCTTTATTTTCTTCGAAAAAGAAAAAGTTTAGTAGCATTTACTTGAGAATTTTGATAACTGTAGACGCTTAGAGAGACAGACTATTTCAACGTAATAATTTGCTGGTATCAGCGAAGAATTGTTGTCGGTGGTCGTTTCCCCATACTTTAACAATACGTATCTATTATTACTATTGTAACTTTCTTATCATCACTTTCAGCAACGATACCGAGTAAGAACGCGAACTATATATGCACAGTGAACAAAGTAAAGCCTCCTTTTATAATGCTCCCGTTTTTATTCAAAGAAAACGAATAACTTTTCTTCATTTACAAGAGATTGTGCTTTCAGAGCATCTGCATTGCAAAACAAGTTGGGAATTCTCGTTCGCATGAGGCTACATCGCACACATATGAAATAATTGTACGAGGATGAGTAATAATTACCCGAAATCAGGGCTGTAGCTAGCAGGAGGCTAGAGGAAGCTCAGCCCCCCCCTTGCAAAGCAAGCAAGCCCTTTCCCCCTAGAAAATGGACGATGCGAATTCTCTGAACTTTTAGTTTTGGTGGCTTATGAAAATTTCTTTTATATTTCATTACTAGCATAAATACTTTTCCTTATTTATTTGAGTACTGCAAGTTTTTAGGAAAAAGAAAAATTGAAATGATACAGCACGAACGATGGATAACTCTAATGAAATTACTTCTTGAAGTAAATCAGTACGAACTGTTACGCCAATGATTTTTTGCCGCATAGACACCGGGCTTATTGTTGCTACGGGCCAGGAAAATGAGGAAATCCTTTTTTTTTTTTTCTCTCTCTCTTTCTTTCTTTTCTTTCTCTTTTAGAGAAACGTAAAATGAAAAAGGGCATTGTTAACGTGGGAACGTTTTAGCCAAATGCGTCTGTCTAGGGAAGTAAAACAATGCTGAAGAGAAATCTTGGTGCGACAGAGAGAGAGAAAACTTTCAATTTTTTTCTTATTCATAATTTTTTTTTATTTTTTCATATTCATATTTTCCTAGAACGATGGATAACTCAAGTGAAATTACTTCTCAAAGTAAAGCAGTAGGAACTGCTACTTTTTTCTCTTTCTTTCAGTTTCTTTCTTTTCTTTTGGAGAAACGTAAAATGTAAAAGGGCATTGTTGACGTGGGAACGTTTTAACCAAAATGCGTCCGTCTGGGCGAAGTAAAACTGTGCTGGAGAGAAATCTTGGTGCGACAGAGAGAGAAAACTTTGAACTTTTTCTTATTCATAATTTCTATAATTTTTTCACATTCACATTTTCTTAGAATGATGGATAACTCAAAAGAAATTACTTCTGGAAGTAAATGAGTAGGAACTGCTTCGCCAATGATTCTCTGCCGCATGGAACCAGGCTTGTTGTTGTTATACGGGTCAGGGAAATCCTTCTTTTTTTCTCTCTCTCTCTCTCTTTCTTTCTTTTCTTTTGGAGAAACATAAAATGTAAAAGGGCATTGTCGACGTGGGAACGTTTTAACCAAATGCGTCCGTCTAGGTGAAGTAAAATAGTGCTGAATAGAAATCTTGGTGCGACAGAGAGAGAAAACTTTCAACTTTTTTATTCATTGTTTTGCCGTCTGTAAAAGCAGTTTTACGACGCATGTGTGGGAGAAGTGCTTATTCGCTGGAATCTGAGAGCTTTTGGTTTTTGGGTGGGAAAGAGAGGTTTTACTGTTGACCACTATAAGAAGAGGCTGTCTCCAAGCACCAGAGAAGGAGAATGTACGATTAAAGATAGGGAAGGAAAAGCCGAAATATATATATATATAATATATATATATATATATATATATATATATATATATATATATATATATATATATAAATAAATATATATATATATATATTTTGGCATGCTAGTTTAATTTTTACTTTTCAGGAATTTTTTGGAGAAACTGCTCGCTAGTGAAGTAAATTAACAAAAGGAGCGAAAACAAAAAGCAATGCTTGCATCTGTATTCGTTCGTGCATGAATATAATTTGTCGTTGAACAGAGCTCCCCTATTCCCCTAGACGAATCTTCAGTCCCCCCTAGTTCTGAGACCTAGGTACGGCCCTGCCCCAAATATATTTATGCAGTAAAGTTGTACTCTCATATCATGAGCGCATATTTAGCGAGATCTCTGATTTAACGAGCAAAACAAAAACTCCTGTATGGTGTAATGTTAATTCAAAGCTAATTTGATCGTTTTTAACGAATAAAATTTAATGAAGTACCCGGATTTAACGAGAAACAGAAAAGCTAAGAAGGAGCAAAAGTAAAATAATAGTAATGATAATAATAAAATTGTACATTTAAAGAGGAAGGGAAAATATGCTGCGCAGTATCTTGGAGTGAAAGCATAGAAATGGAGGCACACGAGATGAAATTACAATAGCGCAGGGTGTTAGTGGAAGAATATTGATTGAAAAACAATGGACAAGCAGTACATCAAATGCTCAAGAAACGAGTCGTGCAGGAAACTCTCTCCACCCCCACTCCAAGTGGCTATGCCGTAGTGTATATATCACGTCAGCAGAGTTGAAAACAAGCCACCAACTTCTATATTTCGATTCCCCCTAACATGATACATGACACTGAAGAGGAAGGTACGTGAAACCTATCACCGCGACTAAAAGTAGTTCTCAACATTTTCCGTGAAAACCAACGCATTTGTTGCCCAGAATCATACTTTATATTGTCCTAACTGTTTACTTATAAGTACATATAGTTATTTTAGACAAATCTAAAAATGATATATTTTCGGAAATTAAGGTTTAGAATTAGACTAACACACGCATGTGTAGATATGCAGTGTTTGGGAGACAAGGATGCCAATGAGTTGATGGGAGAAGTAATTGACAGCTGCTAACAGCAGGACACAGTGGGGAGTGACGTGGATGAACATAAATCTCGGCCGTGCCCGAAGGCTTGGAGAGTGCATAGAATCTTGTACGTTAAGCTGCAGTGTCATCTTAGTGTGAATCGAAGTATAGGCAAATAGAGGAGGGGGAGGTGGACACACGCGCATGTAAGTGGATTTTCGGGAGGCAATTGCAGAGATAAATAGGGAAGTAATGGAATTAGGATGTTTCGGAATGGGAAACAGGAGATAAAAACTCTTGGAATTGTGTCCTTTCACCTTCCAGTTGAACGTTGCCTTGAAAGGATCGGCACTGCTTTTGCTTCATGTATGTTGTGTAATTAAACAGTGGACAGTCTCACGTGTCCGTCAAGTTGAGTACACTTGAAAGATTTAATTAATTAACTACAATTAGTGTATGGCTGCATTTAAGAAATTAAATCTTATATATTCAGTTGTTACGGATATGTATCAGGTTGCAAAAAAGGTATGCGAAAAATAGAGAAGCATGTATTTTAAGCTTAAGAAATCGTTCAAAACACTTGACCTTATTGTTCAGGTAGTCCCCATTGGAACTGAAGACCTTATTTCACCGATCTACGCATTTAAATATCCCATTGCAATAGAAGTCTGGCGAGCAGGAGTTGAAGAAGTCATCCATGCAACATTTCACATCACTGTCACAGCAAAGTTTTTCTCAGCGAGAAAATTCGACAACGACCGTAAGAGTTGAAAGTCGGACGGGGCAAGGTCCGGAAAATAAAGGGGGTGCGAAAATATATCCCATTCCAGTTCGTGTAATTTTTACTGGGTCCATAAACCAATATGTGGACGAGGGTTATCACGGTGAAAAATATCTCCATGGCGATTAATCAACACTGGGCGCTTTTATTGCAATGCAACATGGAGACGGTCCAACTGTTGGATGTTAGCATCCTCTGTGATGATATTGTTCCCCGATAAGAATTCCTAGCAAATCACACCGCGGCAATCCCACCAGAAACTCAGCATCACCTTCCCTTCATTAAGAGGTGGCTTAGCTACCTTCTGTGGGGGCTGTCCCTGCTTGGTCCATGCTCTTTGTCACGTAACATTCACGTATGTGACCCATTTTTCGTCACCTGTGACCAACCGATGCAAAAAGCCCTCCCTTTTTTCTGTTTCACGCAGAGCAACAGCAATGGAGCAGCGTTGCATCCGATTCTGGTCACACAAAGCATGGGGTACCCAATTGCACAGTTTACACGAATATCCCAACTTTCTCTTTCACGCAGAGCAACAGCAATGGAGTAGCATGTATCCTATTCTGGTCACACAAAGCATGGGGTACCCAATTGCAGAATTTACACGAATATCCCAACTTTCTCTTTCACGCAGAGCAACAGCAATGGAGTAGCATGTATCCGATTCTGGTCACACAAAGCATGGGGTACCCAATTGCAGAGTTTACACGAATATCCCAACTTTCTCTTTCACGCAGAGCAACAGCAATGGAGTAGCATGTATCCGATTCTGGTCACACAAAGCATGGGGTACCCAATTGCACAGTTTACACGAATATCCCAACTTTCTCTTTCACGCAGAGCAACAGCAATGGAGTAGCATGTATCCGATTCTGGTCACACAAAGCATGGGGTACCCAATTGCACAGTTTACACGAATATCCCAACTTTCTCTTTCACGCAGAGCAACAGCAATGGAGTAGCATGTATCCGATTCTGGTCACACAAAGTACGGGGTACCCAATTGCACAGTTTACACGAATATCCCAACTTTCTCTTTCACGCAGAGCAACAGCAACGGAGTAGCATGTATCCGGTTCTGGTCACACAAAGCATGGGATACCCAATTGCACAGTTTACACGAATATCCCAACTTTCTCTTTCACGCAGAGCAACAGCAATGGAGTAGCGTTGCATCCAATTCTGGTCAGACAAAGCATGGGGTGCCCATTTGCACAGTTTACACGAATATCCCAACTTCCGAAGTCGGGTGTTGATGGTGGTATAGGAGGTGTTCAGTTTCTCTGCCAGTTACCCTAGTGTTGCATCAGGCTTGTTAGATAGCACGTGTTCAGGTGATTTTCATCCTTATTAGGTCTGCCATTTCTGGGCGCATCAGACGGATCCCGTACACCAGTGCCGAATTTCCTGCACCAGTCATGGCAAGTTATACTCTGTGCTTCCGTAACTTTCAAGTCATTCAAATATTCATAGAGAAATATTGCACGCACACTATCCTTCGACATCGCCATCGTATCATCGCCACGTACTAATCTTCACCACAACAGCGTACGTTCTGTCCTTAGAATGTATTCTTCCGCGCAAAGCACTCTGGGATGTTTACGTCAAGTCAGGCCCGCTGTATCTTGCATTACACACGACACATACGATTTTTTCCGGAAACTTTCCTTACAACCTGATAATATGAACGTACATGCATGTTATGACGTATGAATGCTTTTACGTGGTGGGAATTTTCACCCCAGAACGGATTTAGCGAGTGCCAGAATTTTTTCGTCAGTCTCCCGCTCCTCGTTATGCGCGGGTTCGACTGTATATTAGAACGACAATTGAGAACTTACTTAAAATATTTCCCTTGCATTTCTACGTACTTGGTCTAGCGTTGCACAATTTCTTTATGCCGCCATAAAAATGAAAAAAAAAATCTTTATATTGAGAAACGAGCTATTGAATACAATACATCATTTCGTCCACTTCTTGGTTCATGTCAAATCGACGGATATTTAGGGAATGGTGTCTGCGAGTTGTTAATGTGGCTTGGTAGTTAGTCGTATGTGAGTCTGGAGGAATTCGAGGCCGCTGTGGTGCAGTGGCAGCATGTCCGGCGCGTAACTGGAAGACCCTGGGTTCGATTCCCGGTGGTGGCCGATGAGAATTTTTCCGTGACTCACTTACAAACGTGAAAAGAGCGATGACTTCTGTTTGATGTCTGCGAGTTGGATAGTCCGAAGGGGCGACGGCGGAAAAATACGGAGAATACTTCAGTACCTCAAAGTTCACTTGCTGGAGTGCCGGCTTCAACAGTGTTGGCAGCAGTATGACGAACTTCGAGCTGCTGAAATGAAGCGCCTCGCTGTAAGAAGTGTTCACTGTTGACTTCTCTTCTGGTAGCATCTCAGGCCTTGTGCGTTCCTAAAATAACAGTAACTCTTTTCAGGCTGCTGGTTGAGGTTTGAACCTTTCTTACTGTTGATCCCTGATGCTTTCATTCCAGACTGTTGCATTTTCTCTCCAACTCGTAATGATGGATCCATGTTTTCTCTCAAGTGATGATTCTCTTCAAAAGGAGCCACCTTTTTCACTACAACTGTCCAAAAGGTATTGATAGACATTTCTATTCTAAAATTTTTTTATTGGTAGACGTTTCTATTCTAAACTCGGTTAATTGCTCTCCGGCTTTTTTAATGGTGAATCCATATTTCGTCGTCTGTGGTGGCTCTTTTCAAAAACGCGTCAACTTCTCTTCTATAACGATCCAAAAGACATTGACAGACGTTTCCATTCTAAGCTATGATTTGCTCTTCAGCTCGTAATGGTAAATCCATGTTTCGTACCCAGTGATGATTCTTTTCAAAAAGGGTCACCTTCTTCACTACAGCTGTCCAAAACGTATTGACAGATGTTTCCATTCGAAACTATGATATTTACTCTCCGGCTTGTATAATGGTGAATCCACATTTCTACCTCGGTGATGACTCTTACCAAAAATAAGTTACCTTCGTTACCACAACGGTCCAAAAAGTGTTAGCAGATGTTAAAACGATTGCAGTTGTGCCCTTCTGTGAGTCTTGGGCTCCCTTGTGCACAGATTTTGGGGTTTAACGATCCCCGCGAGCAACTCGATGGGCTATAAACAGTAGCCCGTCTCTAATTTAGTGCCGCTGGTTCCAAGGAAGAGAGAGAACCAGTGCTGTAAGACCAGCACAACATCTATGCGTCACCGTGATTCGAACCCGGACTCATCTCGGAGGAATGGTCAGAAGCCAGCGCTTAGACCACTGCGCCAACGTGGTGGCCCACATACTTTGCAAAAGTGAGTCTGTTCCAGATGATTTCATAGGCAGAACAATGATTAAGTCCTGTACAATATTCCATTTTATCAGTTGCCACTCGTCTGTTTGTTTGCTAGAATCCCACGGGCTCGTTCAACGCTGTCACGGGTAGTGTAAGTTGAGTGATATTCCTCTCCTTCTTCATGCGTTACATTGGTGAGACCATTTGCGAATTTGGACCATTAGTAGGTACCCTACTGTGGCAAACCACTATTCCCACTCTGTGCTGAAAACCTTCGAATAAATGCGCGCGCGCACACACCCACACCCACACCCACACAAATACACAAAGTCGAGTCACATCATTGTGGCTCGACTGTGTGTGTGTGTGTGTGTGTGTACATATATACACCCTCCCCACACACACACACACATGCATATACACAAACAGCTAGTCGAGTCACATTATTGTGACCACCTCCTTCACGTCAACTGCGCGTAGCCAATGAAAGAAGGCACGTGTCGTGAGCTGGCTTGGAGGGTATATAAGGTGTGTTGTAGGCATTCTGAAAATATATCACTCGTTGCTGTCATGGATAAAAGGAGTGATTTATCAGATTTGTACAAAACGGATAATTATCGGCTTTCGGGCAAGGGTGGCAGTATTTCTTAAACAGCGCAGTTTGTGAACTGTTCGCGTGCTGCTGTGGTTAAAGTGTATCGTGATGGGGAAAATAGCATCACTGCAAATAAGCGACGTGGAAACTGCTCAGCACAACGTCACATTGATGTGAGAGGTGAACGTCGGTTTCAAAACTGCGTGAGGGCCGATCGACACGCTACAGTGGAGCAACTCACAGGCCAAATGAACCGGGGGCTACCGGAAGTGTGCCTCAAACGACAGTTCAGCAAACTTAGTTGAGTACGTGGCTCCGACGCAAACGGATGGTCACGGCACCTATGCTAACGAAGGCTTACATTTGCACGGCAGTATCGGAATTGGACCTCCGCTGATTGGCAAAGGATTGCCTTCTCCGATGAGTCACGTTTTCTGCTTCATCGAACGGATGGACGTTGGCGTATAAGGCGATAAACATCGGATAATAAATACTCTTCAACCACTGATGGAAGAACACAAGCTGGTGGGGGTAGCGTTATGGTCTGGGGAATGTTTTCGTGGCATTCTCTGAGTCCAGTCATACTTGTCGAAGGCACTATGGACCGAATTCTTAATAAATCCATCCTTGCAGACCACGTACACCCATATATGCTGATTGTCTTCCCTGGAGCGGATGGAATTTTCCATAACGACAATGTGTCGTGTCACACAGCTAGAAATGTCCGAGAATGGTTGGAAGAGCACGATGAAGACTTCAAGGTACATCCCTGGCCCCCTGATCCCTCAGACTTAAACCCAATTGAGCATCTGTAGAACCACCTCGATCGTGTTGTACGCTCTATGAATCCTCTACCACGCACCCTCTAGCAGCTGGCAGATGCACTGCAGTCAGCATGGCCCCAAATACCTGTGAACACTTTCCAGCTCCTTATTGAGTCACTCCTAGCCCGTCTAGCCGCTCTCCGCGCTGCACATGGCGGTTACTTTGGATATTAGCTGGTGGTCGCAATAATGTGACTCAACCGCGTATATATATAACTTATATATGACCCCTTTTAGCCGGCAAAACAGCGGCCACGCAGCGAGGAATTGATTCGATGAGGTGGTGAGAGGTATCCTGGGATATCTGGTACCATAATGTCAGCAGTAGGTTCTCCAGTGCTTCTCCAGCGTGTTCTCCGAACCACTCCTTGACCATTCTGTCAGTGTGGCATGGCGCATTATCCTATTGGTATAATAGTCATCACCAGCAGGGACCACAGTTACTATGAATATGTGAATTTGGTTCACAACGATGTTCATATACCTGACAGCTGTCAGGGATTGTGCGATTGCGATAATAGGGCCTGAAGTGTCCCAAGAAAACATCTTCTGTTTCCGCCCAATAGTGCGCCAAGGTGCCATAGTCTGCGTTGGTAGTCGGCGTATTCGCGTTCGGCCGTCAACGTGATTGACCAGGAATCTTGATTCGTCAGACCTGGCCACTTTCTTCCAATCATCCACGGTCCAATCTCGATGATTTTGGGACCATTTCATGCGCGATGGCGTTCAGTGAGCATTGGGATCCGGCTGGGTCTTTGGCTACTCAGGCCCATGCGCAGAAGGCTGTGATGAACCGTGTACTGTGGCACATTGCCCTGATCACCACTGTAGTAGCTGCTGGCGATATGTCGCACTGTGGCCCTGCAGTCACTGTGAACACTGCGCAACAGTCCCCTCTGGCATCAATCAGTTGCGGACGACGCACGGCTGTACGGCGGTTCGTCGTGTAGCCATTTGTGCACCACTTTTGATACGTACTCACTACAGCGGCACTTGAACAACCCACAAGCCGCGCCGTTTTCGAGATCGTAGTTCCGAGGCTCCGTGCCATCACAATTTGTCCTTTATCAAACTCCGATAAATCGGCAGCTTTTCCCATTCTGACTCCGAACACTCTACTAATCGAAAGCCAGTCCTCGGGTTGTATACATCCTGCTCTGTGAACTTCACCTGAGCCACTGTTCGGTCTCCAGGCACGCTCACTTCTCTAGACTGGAGGTGGTCATAATATAATGGCTCATCAGTGTATATACATGTATATACATTATATATATATATATATTCTATAAAGAAGATACCTAAGCAAAAAAAAACATATATAATTTTGACTCACACCAAGTACAACATAGAAAAGGTTATGTATCTACCTGTGTGATCAAAAGGAAAAAAGGTAAAAAATAAAATAAAACTACTGAATGTAGAAGGTGTCGAGAATACTGAGCCTTGGCTTTATCAGGGACCAGCAAAAACTCTGCATTTTCTCACTTCTACAAAGACCTAGTTGGAAATGGGTTTCTGCAAGGCCATAGATGCAAGTAACATTCCCACCTAAAATAGTTTAACAAATATATATATGTCATGTCCTCCGTAGAGTTGCATGACCTAGCACTAGTTAACAATTTCGCTTGCATCCAATAAACCTTCCTGGCCCGACCCATGCTCTTCATCTGTTACTATTAAACAGAGAGAAGAAGATTAAAGAGAACTCAAGCTGTGAGAGTGACATAATAATTAGAAATGATTTTCAGCCATAACGAAATTCCAAGTTCGTTTGAGAGAGAATTTAAACCTGAAAAACAATGCAAAAGAAATCCAAATTTTACATTGCAATTAAAAAAGGAAATGTTAATTTATAACGAACAGATTTTTGAAAGAAAACTTGAGTCTAAAACCCCCTACTCTACAACTTATGACAACACGAAAACGAGAATAAGTTAAAGATAATAATTAACTAAAGAAAACTTTGTGAAAGTTATATACCTTAAACAGTTAGTTGCAATATGTACAAAGTATTTCAGCAGTGCTTTAAGTGCATAATTAATTAGTTATTAAGAACTTAACTACTTTGAAAAAACAGCGCATAGACAGCGCATAGAAAAGGAACAAGTTAAGCCATCTTCTGTTCCTAGGTACCCCAAAAGACGCTCAAAGTTACAAAGAAAATAAAGAGTTAAAACCCGCAAAAATGTTAACAGACAAATCAATGCCTAAAAGTTGAAAAGCTAAAAAACGACAGAGAAAAGGTACATGAAGTACAAACATTGAACTTATAAAACCTAGAACCCAAAAACAAGGAAGAGAGCTTACCTCTTGTGTTACAAAAACTTTTCTCCTCACAAGAGAAGAACATGGCTGACCTCTTCTGCCACTCCCTAGACGCTGGGGGCAGTGAGGGTGGGGCTGATGGCCTCCTCATACAGCAAGAAAACAACGCGCGGAGATTTTAACCAGAGAAAAAAAAATATATAAACATAAGACTGTGGATCTGTATGATCAGAAAGAGCAGAATTAACTCTCCAGAATACATGAGAAATATTATAAAATACACGAGCAGTTTATATATATATTCTGCGGTATTGAATCCTGCGGTATTGAAGATGCATACATCAATATTTTTAATAACATCTATGAAAATGCAAGTGCAAAGATTCGGCTGTTTGAAAATACAACACACATAAAAATTGGAAAGGGAGTGAGACAAGGTGACACCATATCTCCGAAGCTCTTTAATGCCACATTGGAAAATGTCCTTCAATCACTGAACTAGGAAAACAAAAGGATAAATATTAATAGAGATTATCTAACCCGCCTTCGTTTTGCTGATGACGTAGTCATTTTTGCAACTACCCCATCAGAGCTGCAGAGTATGATCCAGGAACTTGCTGACAAGAGTAAAGAAGTGGGATTAAAAATGAACTTTCAGAAGACAAAAGTGATGTACAATGCTTTTACAAGAAAGGAAGATTTATCGATTGATGAAGAAAAGCTGGAGATAACAGGCGCGTACGTTTATCTTGGACAGCAGATATCATGTGTGATCGTGAGGCATTTCAAAGAGGTTGACCTTAGTTCTCTAAAAGAATGAAATTTGCATGATATGATTAACTTTGACGCAAGTGTTTTGTAGTACTTTGTATTTTGTTTCACGCAATAAAGTGTAATAATTTTGGTTTTACGAAAACTACTCTCAGGTTTTAAAGAATGTGATTTATTTAAACGTCCGTGAAGCCTAGTTAATAATATGGAAATTAAAATATTCAGTAGTGGAAAGCAAATAGATTTTCGCAGAAGGAATACGAGATTTTCCGTACGCCATTGAAATGATGTCATAAATTTTTCTTCTTAACAGAAACACTTTCACCAAATTCTGTCTGATGGGACTGAAAACCGTATTGCAAGACTGGAAAATCGGTAAAACATTTCGATTTAAGCCTGCAGTTAGCGTAATTAATAACGTCTAAAACGTAGCCCATTACAAAAGCAAAGCCAGATGCGACTACCCCGTTCCGTTCAGAAAAAGCATGATAGCATTGTTTTTCAGGATTATACATTATATGCACTATATTGACAAAAGTCACTGGATACCCCTTAAAAAGCAACTGAACGGATCCACTGGGATGATAAGATGCGCGGTACAGCTGCAAACGGTATAAAAACAAACCTGCAGCTGACCGCGATCATATCGCACTGTGGGGTTGAGTGAAAATGTCGTGGCGGGAGAGAACTGACTTTGAGAAGGAAAGATTGCTGGGTGTTATATTAGTGGGTTGTCCATAAAAGAAACCGAGAGGCTTTTAAACATACTCAAGTCAACTGTTTTGGATATACTGAATAAGTGGAAGACATGTGGCGTGCCTGAAGCAGCAAAACGTACCGACAGACCAAAAAAAATCAGCGATAGAGGACGTCTAAACCTCAAGAGAGTCGTTACAACTAATCGACGGAGTACTGTACAAGATCTCAGTGTACAGGTGAGTAAAAATGCTGGAACCTCGGTATGTACACGTACCATTCGCAGAGAACTTCATTCCATGGAGTACCGTGGTCGTGCGGCTGCTCATAAGCCTTTCATCTCCACTCGGAATGTTACTCGTCGCTTAGCATGGTGTAAAGAACATTTATCGTGGACTGTAAATCACTGGAAACGGGTCCTATGGACTAATGAATCCAGATATACCATCTATCAGTCTGATGGGCGTGTGTGGGTATGGCGGCAGCCGGGGGAACGTTATTTACCACAGTGTACTGTTCCTACGGTCAAGTTTGGAGCTGGCAGTATACCCTTGTGGGGGTGTTTTTCATGGTATGGTCCCAGCCCATTGGTTATCGTGGACAAACCTGTTAACCAGCACGTTTACCACGATATTCTGGACAATTATGACTTACCAACTCTGTGGTAATACTATTGAACCGAGCCTTGTTGGTACCAGCAGGGTAATGCACCGAGCCATAAAGTAAGGAGTGTTACGGCGTGGTTTGACGATAATTCTGTATCGTGTGTGAACTGGCCAGCACAGAGCCCTGATCTTAATCCCATAGAGTACCTTATGGGATGAATTGGAGCGCCGATTAAGAAGTTTGGAACCAAGGCCTACTACTAAGCAACCTATGGCTGTATTCTAAAACCTTGTCGAAAGCAGGTCTTGAAGGGTCAGTGCATGCATTAAGGCCAAAGGTGGACCGACACCGTACTAATGTATGTCAATAAATGCTCTGTTGTGTTTCTCTTCTAGGTGTCTGTTGACTTTTGTCAATATAGTGTATATTCACATTCATAAAACCCGCCGAAGTTCGCTAAAGTTAACAAAACGTGTTCGTGCCTTTAACTTATACACACACACAGTCAGATGTCAACACTCACATCTTCCAAGTTTAGGTTCAAGATGGCGCCTGTTCTGCCTTTTTAACTGCGCAGTTCATGTTCATTGGTCAGCACTCTTCGAGTGCGGCTGCTGGCGCTAGAGTCCGGTTATATAGGGTGTCTATAAATGAAGTATACAACTTCAGTATGCTATTAAAAATACGATAGAAAATAACTTACTTTAGACGTCAAGAGAAGTGGAAAGTGTTAAAGTTTGTTAAGTCAGATGATAGATGACGTCAGGTATCTCATGCAATGAAAAATCTCGATCTCACAGAGCGAAGCGCTTAAACTCTGTGCTTGATCTTTAGACCACCATTTTCCAGGGCTTTGGATTGGACGTGGGGGTCCGACAGCATTGCCACCCCTTTCTACTGATATTACTCCATGCGATTTTTCTTTGGGCATTATTAAGGAAATTGTGTACAAGAAAACGGTTACATTTATCACTGAGCTCAAAGAACGCATTACTGCAGCCTCCCTGCCATACATCTGCCATTCTGCAGCGTACGTGGTGGAATGGACTATCGTTTAGACATCCTGCGGGCAACTAACGGAGCACACGTGGAGATCTACTAACACTTTAAAAAAATACTTTCATAACTACTTCGTGTTTTGACATTAAAAGTAAGTTGTTGTTTATTCTAGTTTTTTTTTCAATAGCATACTGAAGTTATATGCTTCATTTATGGACACCCTGTTTAATATTTGCACCGACATGACACGTCGCTTACTTCATCATATTAATCCCAGGATTTAAAAGACAGAACGGACGTCATCTTTTATTAGTCCCAGGGGTTGAT
The DNA here is from genome assembly GCA_039090855.1 of Macrothele yani. Lineage (NCBI taxonomy): Eukaryota > Metazoa > Arthropoda > Arachnida > Araneae > Macrothelidae > Macrothele > Macrothele yani. Next base: position 50,406,262 of record CM076990.1, read on the forward strand.
AGAACTGCAATTCTACATTAGAGAAGCAGTTCAGTCGATACATCCTCTGCTCCTTTTAAACACTGTTCCGAAGAATAAGAGATTTAGTGCAACTGGAATGAGAAACTGTTTTTCTTGAAAAATGAATACGTACCTGCATCAACTACGTGTTTCATCGTCGGAAACCTCTTTATTACGGAAGCACTGATAGATTGGAAGAGAACAATTGTTGCTAGATTCACATATCTGATTAAGGTTCTTCTGAGTAGTCGCCCACGTTCATCAGCTCCGTTTACGTACATGATCACAGCGTGCATCAGCCTGAAACACAAAAGGGTACACATGCTTTGTTTTAGATATATATTCTTTTTCTTTCTTTTTCAATCTTCATATTAGGTGTACAAATAAGTTTTAAAGCGTTTTTTGTGTGACGTATCCGCTAATTTACATATCCGACAATCCCCCGCGTTGTTGTCATGTGACCGTAACTGGTCCAGAGTATAAAATGTGACACAAAAGTCTGCCCAACAGTCAAACGCACTTGCACATCGGTAGGTGAAAGATGGCAAGCGATACTGCATTTATTCGACGCTGCATTCGTTACGAATTTCATCGATGAAAAAGTGTTGCAAAAGCATGTGCATCGATCTGTTCTGTTCTGGGGGAGAATATTGTATCGAAAAGCACGTGTGAGTTTTGGTTTACACGGTTTAAAGCAGGTGATTTTGATGTTAGCGATCGAGAATGTAGCGGCGCCCAGCAGAAGATTGCACACGAGGAACTGCAAGTATTGCTGGATGAAGATTCGTCTCAAACGCAAAACGAACTAGCTGAACAACTGGGGGTAACTCAACAAACCATTTCCAATCGTTTAGGCACAATGGAAAAGATTCAGAAGGATGGAAAATGTGTGCCACATGACCTGAGCCAGAGGAACAAGGATGAGCGTGTCATGAAGTGTTTGAATCTGTTGAATAAACAACACAGAAAGTCTTTCCTGTGGAAAATCGTTACGGGTGGTGAAAATTGGATATGATGCGACAATCCCAAACGCAAAAAACACTGGGTAGACCCCGGTAAAGCAACGACTTCGACACCAAAACGCAATATTCACTCCAAGAAAGTTCTGCTGTGCATCTGGTGGAATATGAAGGGTGTGCTCTATTATGAACTATTGGAACAGTGTCAAACTGTTGCTTCTGATCGCTACAAGCAACAATTGCTGCGATTGAACCAGGAAATCTGTCGGAAACGTCCATTCACAGGCAAAGGATTGTGTCCCGTGAAATTACTGCATGACAACGCTAGGTCGCGTGTTGCGAAATCGGTCAAGAAAACGTTATTGACGCTTGGCTGGGAAGTTTTGGAGCACCCAGCGTATAGTCCCGACATAGTCCCTTCAGACTATCATTTGTTCCGATCAATGCAACATGGTTTGTCAGCTGTACGTTTCCGGACATGTGACGAAGTGCAAAAATGGGTTGACCACTTCATCGCGTCACACTACGAAGTATTCTTCATGGCTGGAATCCGTCAACTGCCCGACCGATGGCGGAAGGTAATAGATCTAAAAAAAAAAAACAAAAAAAAAAAAAACAGAAATCATTGAAAAAAGTACTGTACAAATCTGGAATGGAATACTATTCCATATTTGTACAATACGTTTTCATACCTGCTCGCAAGGAAAAAAAAATATTTTTGGGTTCTGCACTTTTTATCCGAAATTGATCACTTTGAAATTGGAGTTTGGGAACTAAGTTTTAGCAATTTCGTCTAAAAAAAAAAAAAATGCCGGCGTTGTCCTTATGTAACTAACAACACATGATTCGGTTTTTGAGCCAACGTTATGTGAGGTTTCTTAAAATTCTCAATAGGATATTTTTTACCAAAACACTTAACTGTAATGTCTTCCAAATATGGAAGATAACATTAAAAGGGAGGCTTTTACCGACACATTTGCCTGACAACCGGGATTTTATACGCAACCTCATCAGTGACGAACCCCCCCCCAATGTTAGCCTTCTCGTTAATTTCCCCTGAATAGAAGAAAAATGTATTCAAAATATGTTGTTTATGAAGTATGGCACAACAATGGAGTAATTACTGTCTGAGGCAATGACTATAATGTCTTAAAATGGGAAAAATAATAATAACAATAATAGCACTTCCCATTTCCCCCTTACAAAATTGAGTTTGTTTTTCAAGAGAGCGAATGTGCTGCCATCTATCGGTAGCGTGGGTTTTGCATGTTTTAAGTCTTTACAGTTCCTACGGAAATTAGCTAAAAATTATTTAAAATTTTAGCAATTCGTGAATTTTCAAAAAGTGCTGCAAGTTTATGCCAAATTTTAAACCTCTATGATCAGTGCCTGAAGGATAAAGTTACCTGTGGTGGCGTGAAGTGTTCTTCTGTCTGGAGCCAAGATGAAGAAATTTTCACTCTACAGCAACCAACATAGAGCCGACCAGGGAAAAGCATAAGTTCTGTAGGTTGAGTCCAACAACTTTTAACGATTGACCTTCTGTATTGTTGATATGCATAACAAAACTGAGAACAACAGGCAACTGTAGGCGTTTAAAGTGAAATGGAAGGTCAGATGGGATGATCAGAAAGCGTGGTAGAAGAGCACAGTCTCCTGCAGCATGCCAGTCGTAATCGTAGTTTCGATGACATTTAACATGAGTTTCCTGGCAGTCAGTCATGTTCCATCGCAGAGTTTTTGTGAATCCAGATTACGACAAGATAAAATAAATAAATAATCAAGATAAGGAGGGAGAATATGTTGAAAGAAATAGCAATGGTAAGCTTTGAAGAAATGGAATGCGTGAAAATTTACATTTTTCTCGTGTTTAATTTCTTATATCCTATTTGCATTTCATTGAAGTATATTTCCTCTTTAAAAGAAGCGAGTTTCTTTTTTTTCAAATACTAATATAGCACGTAATAACACACAGAGATCTACTGTGTGTGTAACATAAACGAACCCGCCGGCAATTACGACGGAAGGATACACGTAACACTTCTGAAGTCTAATACAGTAAACAGCAAGATCAATTTTCAGATTGTAAATCTCGCGCGTTATGTCAAATTCGAAACACTGGTTGGAGCAACCTTGTCAAAATCTTCCCGTAGAAATATCTTTGAACTACACTGCCGGAAAGTGAAAAAACAACACCAAGAAGGAATTGGCGGACGATCATGATATTTGCATATGTTAATGGGGTCGAGTTTACGTAGGTGTGATGTTAATTTCGGTACCAACCGGTGAGCGCTTACGCCACAGCACGGCATAATATGCAAATTATCGTCGGTGGTATTTAAGGAGTACGGCAAAGTGAATGTAATCAGTCGTCAGCGTACGGCCACGTGCGAAGACCCTGAAGAAGCTGCAATGCATGGATATGGAAGACGTGCACGATTTCAGCAGTTATCGGACTTTGAGCGAGGTCGTCTAGTCGGACTCCGCGAGGCCGGGTGGTCGTATCGTCGTATTGCGGAGCGAATCGGACGGGAAGTATCGGTGGTGGTACGATGGTGGCGTAGATGGTCCGAGAAACATTCCCACACGAGAAGACGTGGAACCGGGAGTCACAGACGGACTGATGAGCGGACCGATCGACGCATAAGAAGAGTGGCGTTGTGAAGCAGAACATCCACTGCGACGCAAATCCGAGCTGCCGTTGCACCTGAGGTGACTGTGCGAACAATCCGCAACCGTCTACTGGATGCAGGACTACGTGCACGTGTGCCTCTAGCATGTGTACCTCTGACTCCAGCCCACCGTCAGGAACGGCTGCAGTGGTGTCGCCAACGTTTGCACTGGAGAACGCAATGGCGATCTGTCGTGTTTAGTGATGAAAGAAGATTCTGCTTGGGAGCCTCCGATGGCCGTATGCGTGTTCGCAGACGCACAGGGGAGCGTCTCCACCCTTCTTGAATCCGCCAGCGACACACAGGGCCTACACCTGGTCTCCTGGTGTGGGGAGCGATCAGCTATCACTCCCGTACACAACTAGTGTTTGTACCGGGTACGTTAAACAGCACCTCCTACATCAACAACATCATTCAGCCCGTTGTTGTGCCATTTGTAAGGTTGGTCCATCGTGGTGTTTTACAGCAAGATAACGCACGCCCACACACGGCACGTGCAACGCAACATTCACTTCAGGGTGTGAGATAACTTCCATGGCCTGCACGTTCACCGGATTTGTCCCCCATTGAGCACGTGTGGGATTTTATGGGACAACGACTTATCCGGTCTCCACGGCCAGCCACGACCATCCCCGATTTACTCGTCCAGGTTGAGGATGCTTGGAACTCAATACCTTAAACTTACATCCAACATTTGTACGACAGCTGTAGGTAAATTCGAACGCACTCGACTAGTTATCGAGAGTTCTGGGGTTCGTTCCCAGCGGTGCCGAAATACAATTTTTCAGTTGCTATTCGTTGTTTAAAAAAATAACGTGGAAAGAGCGATGACATCGTCCATATACATTATCTCACCGTATTTGATATATATTAACCATTTCTATCGTTCTTTGAATTTAACAGCTACAATCAAATAGCTGTTGCGTTAAATGCCACCAGATGACGCCATCTCAGTTGCTGAGACCATCAATACGTATTCGTGTAGTCAGATGCTGACTGATAAAATACGCATGGCGCTGAGAATTGTTGGTGCTGTAGCGTAAATTCGAACGCACTCGACTAGTTATCGAGAGTTCTGGGGTTCGTTCCCAGCGGTGCCGACATACAATTTTTCAGTCGCTACGCGTTGTTTAAAAAAATAACGTGGAAAGAGCGATGACATCGTCCATTTACATTATCTCCACGTATTTGATATATATTAACTATATATATTAATCTGTACGACAGACTCCATGCCAGAATTGCACAGTGTGACGCAGTTCATGGCGGTTCAACCTCGTACTGACCATGTTACATGGAAATGTCATTTTTCAGTTTACCAGCAAATACAGCTGTATTTTGCCATAATGTTTTGATCACGTTATCCTCTGTATTCCATTATTATGCTGTATAAATTTCGTTGGTATCAGACGTCTCCTTCGTGGTGTGTTTTTTTTCACTTCCCTCCAGTGTATTTATAGTGCGTACTAACACAGTGAGACCCGCGGTTTGAAACGTAAGCGAACCTGCCGGGCAACTGTGCCGGAACCACACATGTAGCACTTTGGAAGCACAGCCCAAATGTTTTGTCATAAGCTATTAATATTGTTACTTCTATCACGCTTCGCGTGAGGTTCCAGCAGTGTAATTACTTACTTTGTTTGGAAGTTTAACGACCACCATGAGCAATTTGATGGACTATAACAGTCACCATTTCCTAATTCAGGGCCACTGGCTCCAGGAAGGGAAGAGAGCTAGCACCGAAAGAAAAATACGACATCCATGCCTCACAGGATTCGAACCCGGATCTTTCTCTGATGAATGGTCAAAAAGCTAGCGCTTAGACCACTGCGTCATTGGGGTGGCCACCAGCAGTTTATAGAACAGTGTAATGAAATATTGTTGAGCAAAAGGGAGATGAACTGATGTTGAGTGAGCTCATCACACCGCAAGATTAAATTTTTACTATGGTTAACTTAAAAAAACTAATTAAATTAATTGAATCGGCAGTTTGAAGAAGGAAATAAATCCAAAAATGTGTTTTTTTGGAAAATTACAAAAAACTTCCTAGCTTCCTTATCTGTATTTCTTTTTTGACGAAATTTTTATGATAGCTTCTTCATATTGTAACACACTTATTTCAGTTCTCATTATTTCTATCAAGTTGGCAGAAATATAGTAATTACGCTAATTAAATCGAGTTAGGAATAAGACATCTAAACTTGATTATTTAAAAACCCTGAATTTCTACTCTTTCATAAAACATGAAATATGAAGTAAGTAAATGTGCAAGAAGCTTGAATAATTCAAAAATAAAACAACAATATCAACAATGAAATGTCAAGATGTCTTCAGAAAAAGGTTAATCCCCCTGACTTCCTCCATCGTCCGCTAATGCAGCGGTTGGCCTCTTTAACAATTCTTCATAAAACGGCTTATATTCATCTGGAATGTATGTAATAATCTTGGCTACATCCTGGATTTTCTTGTGATTTATTGGAATTTTGTCATTGCAGGCTTTTTCTTTTGGGATCCGGGGCTCCTCTGTGTTTGGCTTCTTTAGCGAGAATGTGTGCTTTATCAGCCCATCTATGAACTCAGATGTAGTTAAGTCACCTTTTGGCAAGGTGACCTAACCGCAGTATTCCAAGTGTCTGTACTTGGAAATCGAAAATGATGTCGATTTGTCTTGAGACTTCGCTGGGTTTTTTTATAAAATTTAGGTCACCAGTTCTTAAAATCCAAAACAGTTTCTGCAGCAGTGTGAACAACGTTGAATCATGTGTTTTGGGCTATTTGAATCAATTCAATATATTGTTGTGGTACGTAAATCCTGTCCATTCGTCGGATCTTCCGCTTAGCAGTCTCAAAATTATGATCACATTGTAGAAAGGAGTGCCCTCGCACTGGAAAGCACTGATGAATCTTAGGAAATCGTCCAGTGGCAACCAACGTAAGAAAAAAACGCACTAAGGTATTGTTTCGATTTTGCTCCCCGCAGGCGTCAATAAAGGTGTGAAGTTCTTTTATGTCAGGACTGATATTTTGAATTTTCAACCATAACAAGGCACAGATTTCATTGGGGCTACGTTCAGCTCCTCCTTCCGGATACACGCAGAAATCGGCAAAGTCGCTTTTAATATTATGTATGCAGAATACGTACAACAAGAGTTTTCGGGGGTAAAACATGTCTTGGACAGGTATTTTAGGTAATGGGAGGTTCTGCATATAATCGAAGACTATTGCTCCGATTTCAGGGTTATTAGCACAAAGAGTTTTTACCTCTTGCTGTTTTTTATAAAACTTGTTGGCGGAGCGAACATGGACAATCTTTTCTGCAACAGCCACTCGTTTCGCATTTTCATTAAGATGCGGGGACTTTATTTTCGCATCAAGCTCCTCGCAAGTATAGAACATGCGTCTATTTGGGCACGGCCAAATCTGTAACCACGATTGTCGTTGTAGTACTTCCAGTAAAAGTCATATTTTACTTGAGTGGCAAGATCAGGTTGTTTTTGGCAAAAAGGTTCGTACAAAGTTTTGATGTTGAGTTCAGCACTCAAGTATTGTACGTTTTGGGTACTGTAGTGTGATTCTTTCAAAGGGAATTCCTTAATATGTTCATCAATAAAGGCACGAACGTGATCAAGGATTGCATTCCCACGGTGTTCATGCTTCCCTCTATTATCAATGGGTACTTGACCAGTTTTAAGCAGCGTTGTCAACCGAAAGAGCGCTTTGTTTTTGATAAAATGCAAAAGGCTTTTTTATACACAGTCACACGTTCAGTACCTTTCATCACTTGGTAAACCAAAAATATTATCACATTTGAGTGGTGCGTCACTTTTGGAGGTTTACAATGAATCAACCCAATCAAAAATGTATCTTGTTCGTTTTTAGAACGAACATCACGCAGAGTTTTTAAACAAAATTCCTTCCCAGCCGAACTGAAACGCTCAGTAAATTTATATTTACAAGAGCAAACACCTTCAGTGTTTGACATGGCCGGTACTGTAAAGGCTGTTCTAATACTTACATACTCTTCTCCACAAAATCGACGCTGCCGCCCCGGTGGCGCAGTGGTCTAAGCTCGATGGCTTCTGATCATTAGGCCGAGATGGGTCCGCGTTCGAATCCCGGTGAGGCATGATGTTGTGTTTCTCTTAAGGCGCTGGTTTTCTCCTTTCCCTGGAGCCAGTGGCCCTGAATTAGGGACGGGCGACTTCTTGTTGCTCACGGTGGTCATTAAACCTCCAATCAGGGGCGGAGTTATGCTGTAGGGGGCCAGTCTCACTGAACCTCTGGGGGCCCCTCGTTCTGAGACACATCCGGGTTCCGGGTATATTTACTACATTTTTTAAATTGACTATAATCAATTTCATCATCATCAAATAATTATATTATTATTCTACATTGCAACAAAGAGAAACACTATTTCATTTACTTACAAACACAGTATAATATTTATAAGAAATTCCTCCTGGCTTTAATTGCAGCAAAAGTGTCTGTGACTTCATCATAATTGACATGATTCAGCGCATCACTTTCTATGTACAATATTAAAAAAACTATTCACTTGCTCTTGAGAAAGCGATGATCGTAGATATAATAGCTTTTAACTCTTTTAAGAGCACTGAATGATCTTTCACGACTTACATTAGATATTGGTAAAGTAAGGAAAATTTTAAGGTTGGTTTTCACATTTGGAAATGTCTCTTTCAAACCGTCACTATTCCCAAGCAGTTTGTATCAATCTTCCGGCCGGACTGAGGATTGATCTTGTTCCATGCGATTCACAAATCGACGGAAGTGCTCATCACAAAACAGTTTTTCATCTATGACATTTGAATATACCTTGGAAATATTGCTGAGGTCACATTTCGTAGAATAGTCATGTTCTTCAGACCATTCCACGAAATGTGACCTCACCAATATTTCCAAGGTATATTCTTTGAATAGGTCGAATATACACTACTGTTTGGTAAAATTGCAGCACCAAGAAGGAACCATGCGATTCGAATGAAATTTATACCACACATTACTGATATGACTATACATAAGTGATTTAATTTTCAGAACAATACAACAATTTTTAACTGCAAAAATCAGTATCTTGTGAAGCCTCCGCGAGCTGCAATAAGAGCTTCTAAGACGGCGCGCAATTGAATCGAAAAGGCGTTGGATGGTGTCCTGTGTAATTGCTTGCAATGCGGCATGTATGCGAGTCCACAGATCTGGAGGACTTTGATGGGCCATTTACCGAGTGACCATATCCCAGGCATGTTCAATAGGCGACATGTCTGGTGAACGTGCAGGCCAGGGAAGAAGCGGTATTTGCTGTGCTGCGGAGAGGGCTTAAAAATTCCTGGCAACATGTGGTCGGGCATTATCCTGCTGTAATATAGCGCCAGGAGTGCTCTGAAGGAATTGTACATCTTCTACCTGTACAACTTCCCTGATGTAGCGGTCGCTGTTGAGATTGCCGTCAAGTCGTAGCAGCCGAGAGATCGCGAATTATATCCAATGGCATCCCACACCATCACACTTGGCGTTCAGCCCGTATGACGCTCCACAATGCATGAATGGAATAAGGCGCTCATCACAATATCATCTGATGCGTATGCGGCCATCATGGTAGTCCAAGTTGAATCGGGACTCATCCGAAAACACGTCATGTTGCCAATGAGCAATCAGCGCGCCATTGTCTGTATCGAAAACCCTATTCAAGCCTGAGGCGTCCACGGTTCAAGGTGAAAGGAATTCAAAAAGGATGCGTGCAACCAGTCCTCTGTGCATTCGACGGTGTCGAACTGTGGAGGTAGACAATGCCACACCTGTTGTAGTGACCCACTGTTGTGCTAACACTTGCGAAGATGCGGAGCGGTTCGTCACTGCCATGCGAATGAGGTGTCTGTCATCCCGCGGTGTAGTCATATTTCTCGGTCCACCGCCGGATTGTCGATACACCTGGTTCTCCTCGGTCCACTGTCGGATTGTCGATACACCTGGTTCTCCTCTGTCCACTGCCGGATTGTCGAAACACCTGGTTCTCCTCGGTCCACTGCCGGATTGTCGATACACCTGGTTCTCCTCGGTTCACTGCCGCCACAAGCGCATAACTGATATCGTAGCGTTATGTCCCTTCCGATCCGCAATGTCACGGTACAAAAATGCACCTTTACGCAGATGAATCATTCGTCCCCGTTCAAACTTTGTCGAAAGGTGATATCCCGCCCTTCGTCGTCGCCGAGGCATTATTGAATCCTGGAGACCCTTTTACAACTCGTTGTCCGCGATGCACTACTGGTATGTATTCTAAACAGCCCTCTCTCAATAACCCTCACTCGATCGTCCAGAGGGCAGTGCCGGGTCCGGACATGCGGACATGATTCTGAACTTCTAATCATTTGCATGTCCAACCCTGCTCTGCATATCCTCAAGTGATTACAAGGTTCACGTGATTATCATAATTCCTTCATGGTGTTGGAGTTTTCACAAACAGTAGTTTATATCCAAACTTCGCTTTTCTTTCTCCAGATCAACTACCAGGTGTTACAGATAGAATTCAGTAGTTCCACTCGAATCTTTTCTTTTCCCTCCAGATGAACTTCATTGTCTGTGCTTTCTCACATCAGCAAAGCTATTTCTTTTTATTCTCATTTTGTAACTCTCATCATCGTCTGGTTGCTCCACCGAAGTAGACAAAGTCGAGGCTTCCATGTCAATGCCAGAATAGTAGTTACGTACATCATCAAAGAAGAGTTTCATAGACTGAAATAGATCTACTGCCATCTTCATGTTTCCATCTTCTTTCTGCAAGAGTTTGCTGACTTTGTCGATTCGTTGCAACAGCGGGTCCGTCCCACAAGATAGTCATGAAGGCAGTTTCATATTTGTCAAACGTTTTTGCTAATGATTTTGCTTCTGTTTTGGCAAAAGGCTTTTCAGTTTCACACTCAGAAAGTTTAATCAATGCTTTTCTAATCTCACTATAAGCTGCTCGTAAGGTCAACACAGCATCAGCTCATGCTGACCATCGAGTACCACTCAACCTGTTGGTGTGGTTGAAAGTGGGATTTAAGTATTTCCCAACGATTAGTGGAGGCCGAAAAAAAAGGTACATACTTTTTGCACAAAATCAAAGTAAGCTTCAGCATATCAGCAGCATTTTTGTCTACTAAATTCAAAGAATGCCTTGAGCACGGCACATAAAATGCTGTGGGATTTCTTTCAATTATTTTTGCTTGAAGGCCAACATATACGCCTGAGATGTTCAAGGCATTGTCATAGCGTTGGCCTCTACATTTTTTTATATCCACCCGTAGATCTGAAATCTTTTTCAAGACAATATCTTTCAAATGCTCCGCTTTGTGAGATTTTATGGGTAAGAAAACAAAGAATCGCTCAACAGTTTTTCCATCAGCTTTTGCATACTTCAAATCAAAAGTTAGTTGGTCTACATGACTTACATCAGGAGTAGAATCGGCAATAATTGAGAAGTACTGTGAATTTTTAACCCACTCACAAAAAGCCTTCAAGTTTTTCCGCCATTACAGTTAATATCTCATCATATGTTTGGTGAGACAAATAGTTTGTTCTGCCTGAATCACATTGCTCATACTTTTCAAAATGATCTTTCAGAAAGTCATCATACATTGCAAGACACTCCATGCAAGTTAAAAAATTACCCTTATTTACATTTTCAGAGCATTCAGTTTCTCTGTAGCCTCTGAGTGGTTGTCCGAGTCTTTCAAGTAGTTTCACAGTGACCACTACTCGAGGAGTACTTGCCTTCAATAGCCCTTCTCTTTTTCTGTCTGAGTCATTAGTTGAGAATTAACTGTCATTTACTCCTTGTAAGCATATTGACCATGGCTGTCAAGTGAGACTTCGAGATTTCATGTTTTCCTGAAACTTTTTTTATGTACGGGACCAATCTGTAAATCCATCAACAAGAACCCTATGAGATTGTTTATGGTCGGGAAAAAGTTTATACACATATATAGCAGTAAACAGACTTAGAAGTTTCAGAAAAAATTAACCAGTTTCTTTTTTATTTTGTTCCATTTGTCTTCAACATATAAAAGCGATTTTCATTTATGTTCCTGAAATACGTTTTCCCAGAAGCAGAAAATATGTACTTTCCTCATATTTTTTTTTGTTTTCCTTTATTTTCTGGTTTGTTTCTAATAAAGTAATTTATCTTATCAGAGGTGGGGTTAGAAGGCCATAAAGCTATATCAGTAGGATAGTATGAATTCATTGAACAGGTACGCCTATGCTCTTCCTGCTGATTTGTTGGTTCATGCTCTTGGTTGACTATTTGGTCTGGCCCTGAGGGCCAGACCATAATTAAAATCATTCAGTGGCAAATGGGATGGTTCCTCACATGAATCTAAGTAGCTGGAGTCATGATTTAAATTGATTAAACTAGACTTCCCATCGTTGTTGTCTAAGCTTGAATTCCCATCGTTGTTGTCTAAGCTTGAATTCCATCGTTGTTGTCTAAGCTTGAATTCCCATCGTTGTTGTCTAAGCTTGAATTCTCATCGTTGTTGTCTAAGCTTGAACCCGGAGTCTTTTGCTCAATTCGCTCAGCATAAGCGGTATGACTGCACAGGCTTCTGCAGGAAGTCTAATAAACTATCCTTTTGCTGTTGAAGACGTTCGTCTTTCTCTGTTTTCTTCTTTCACTTTTCATAGCCTGACTAATAACTTCGTTTTACTGACTTCATTTTCAGGAGAATCAGTCACATAAACTATATGTAAACGAAACAGAAACAACAGTTGTAACGATGCTTATTTTAAGGGCAAGGTTTGGTGTTTGTAATCACAATATTAAGTAACGCGTATAATACCACAACGTGGAAATCGAATGGCAACACAGAAGTACAGATTACGGACGATATTTTAAGTTATCTTGCGACGTTGCCGGTGGTCAGTGTTGCCAGCACGCACAAATGAAATTACAGTTAGCTAAAGGTTACCCGCTTGTCAAGCAGGATAGCCAATTTTACATTTCATAAGTAGTGAGCAGACGACAAGCACTATACAAAGTTAGAACCACGACTGTTTTTCTATGAATCCGCAAAATATCAAATTCATCAACACAACTTTTTTACTCTTTTTTCCCCTCATCTTTGTTTCCTCCTTGTTTTACTTCTCTTTTCACAGAGAATCGGGGGCCCTCCGAAACGCGGGGCCCCTTCGCGGTTGCGACTTGCGCGACCTCTTAAATCCGCCCCAGTTTCCAATCAAAAAAAAAAAAAAAAAAAAAAAAAAAAGAGAAAAAGAAAGAAGTCGACCCTTCTTCTGCACTTCGTAACTGTAAGTTCCCCGACGACGAACTCCTGTTTAGCACGTCTTTTGTAAAAAAAGATCGTGCTTCTGTTGTCGGTTTGTCCGTCCGTCCGTCCGTCCGTCTGTACCGACGATATCTTTGCAACTATTAGTCCGATTTGAAAAATTCTTTTTGCATTGGGAAGCTTGAAATATGCAAATGATGGTCCTTTATTTCGTTTTTTTTTACGATGTACAATTTTGCCGGTAGAGGGCGTAAATGCAGATGATGTCTAATTCAAAAATACGTTTTATTCCACATATTTGCTTCTAAACATCCGATTGAAATTTTTTTTATCTTTCGATTCCATTTATATCGAAGAGTATTTTAGATATAGTTGCTTTTTCAAATTACGCATAGATTTTCCGCTAAAGGGAGTAAAAGTAAATTACCTTTTCCTCGATAACCTCTTCTTCTAAAACTCCGATCTGAAAATTGTTTTCTTCAGCGGATACATCTCCTGATGGAAAATCTTTTGCATATAACTTCAAATTTTCGGTAAAGAATACTTTGGCTACCAGGGGGCGTAAGTTTTAATTTTGCCATAAAATCTGAGCTTCTAAAATATCGATTGAAAAAATTCTTTCGTTAACTGATGCCACTCACATCGATGAACCTTTTCGGAATATTTTCTTCTTGAAATATTACACAGTTTCTCCAGGGGGCGTACATGTACATCTTATTTTTGTCAATATCTCTACTTCTAGGAGTCCGATTTGAAAAATTCCTTCTTTGTTGGATAATGTTTTCCGTGTGACCTGTTTTTCATGTAATTTCAAAATTTTCAAGTAATTCATAGACTTCCCGCTAGGGGTGTAGCGGTAAATTGCGTTTCCACCTATATCTCTGCTTCTAAATCTCCGATTTGAAAAATTCTTTCTGCACCGGATATAGCTGCTGATGGGAAATCGTTTGCCCATAATTTCTAATTTTTGTAAAAAAAAATAGTTTGGCCACCAAGGGGCGTAAATCTTAATTTCCGCTTCTGTTGTATTTGCAGCAAAATATGATGTTCTAAATTCTCGATTGAAAAAAACGTCGTTTGTTGACCGATACCGCTCATGTCGACAAACCTTTTAGAAACATTTTCTTCTTAAAATAGTGCATGGTTTCTACACCAGGTGTGACGTACCTGCCAGCAGGACGCACATGACATAAAGGCAGATAGGAATCAGAATACATGTCTGCGTAGCTCAGTTGGTAGAGCGACTTGTTCCGGAATAAGCGGCCTCGGGTTCGAATCCCGGCGTAGACCAAAAATGACGGAGAAATTTACTTCGTTATAATGGCGCCCGAACTATCCGGATGACCCGGCCGTTCAAAATCTCGCATTGGTGTGATGTTATTTCCACACCGCGAGACAGGAAAAATCAGAGAATTCCTTCTCCAGCGCTTCGAAAAATAAAAATGTGTGATGTTGCATTCCACACAGCAGATTGACTGGGAGTTCTCAAGTGCACGTTCTACAGTGGATGGCTGCCTGCAACGATTCATGGTCACGGTTGACCCGTGGGCTATGCCCCCGGCCCTCTTTCGGGGGGGGGAGATGTGACGTACCTGCCAGCAGGACGCACATGTCATAAAGGCAGATAGGAATCAGAATACATGTCTGCGTAGCTCAGTTGGTAGAGCGACTTGTTCCGGAATAAGCGGCCTCGGGTTCGAATCCCGGCGTAGACCAAAAATGACGGAGAAATTTACTTCGTTATACAGGGGGCGTAGATGTATATCTTATTTTTGTCAATATCTCTACTTCTAAGAGTACGATTTGAAAAATTCTTTCTTTGTTGGATAGTGTTTCCGATGCGAAATGTTTTTCCTATAAATTCAAAATTTTCAAGTAAATCATAAACTTTCCGCTAGGGGGCACAAAGTTAAATTGCGTTTTCTGCGTTATTTCTGCCCCTAAAGATGTGATTTGAAAAATTCTTCCTGTATCGCGTACAAGACCTGACGGAAAATATTTTTCACATAATTTCTAATGTTTGGTAAAGAATGGTTTAGCCACCAGGAGTCATATGTGTTAATTTGTGCTTCTGATGTATTTGTTGCAAAATCTGGGCTCGTGAAAACTCGACTAATTTTTTTTTTCTTCGACCGATACCGCTTATATGGATACACCTTTTGAGAACACTTTCTTCGTAAAATATTTCATGGTTTTCCCACCAGGGGACGTAAAGTCACATCTTATTTTTGTCGATAACTCTGTTTCTAAGAGTTCGTAAGCTCACGATTCCGTTTACCGCAATATCTGAGGTATTAAAAATCCGATTGAAAATCTTCTTTCTTTCGTCAGATCTATTTTTTTCCATACCGGTTCCATTGACTTTGAATAGCTTTGATAAATTTTATTTTTCAGAACGGATTCAACAGACGTACTTATTACACCCGAAAATTCGGTGTCATCTTTCTTGTTTCTTTTTTATTGAAGCAGGCTCGGTATCACATTCTGAAGACGAAGCAGCTGCCGTGATCAGCACAAAACTACGATGAACTGATATACTGACAGAATGTCAGAATCAAAGACTGCGAATCACAGTCTTCGATGTTGTTACTGCACGAGTACACTGCGTCATCTACGGGGGAGCGCTCGGTATCAGTTTGAAGAAGGGAACAAATTCTGGACTTGTTCCCTTCTTCAAACTGACAAATATTACGAAGGCCATTTTCACCAGTAAGAGAGTGGTTTTTCATTCTTTATTCTAGCTGACAATGTGCGTAGGTATGATAAGACACGTTTGGCGCTAAAAAAACGAATTTCGAATTTTTGGCGCTTCTTCAATCTGCTGATTCAATTAAAATGTTGCAAATTTGAATTTCAAGAAAAGGACTACGAGGTGCACACCTCATGTCCCTCTGCAGATTTCTGCTAAATTTCAAACCATACGTTCAGTTGTTTCTTGTGTAGGCGACTGACATACAGACAGACACTGTAATTTTCAACACGTCTTTTGTAAAAGAAAGGTCGTGTTTATGTCGCCCTTTCTCCGTCTGTTTGTCTGTCTTTCGACACCATATCTCCACGACTGTTAATCATATTTGAAAAATTCTTTGTGCTCATTACAACCAAAAATTCGGTGTTATTTTTATTGTTTTAAATGTTGAGACATTTAACCATCTTTCTTTTTTACGCTTCCCAACCGTAGGTTGAAGAAGCGTATATGCTCCAGCTTTGTCCGTCCGTCCGAACGATTACTCACGTGAAAATGGTTCGATTTCGACGAAATTTTAGTATGTGATAGGGAACCATTTGGGGACGAACTCTATTGAAAATGGGCGAAGCAGGGTCAAAGGTTCGGACATAGGAGCTGATCCATTCCATTGCTCTTATGCATCATAACTTGCTTAAAAATTGTTCGATTTCGATGGAATTTTAGTATGTGGTAGGGAACCACCTGGGGACGATCTCTATTGAAAATGGGCGAAGCAGGGTCAAAGGTTGGGACATAGGAGCGGGATCCATTCCATTGCTCTTATGCATCATAACTTGCGTAAAAACGGTTCGATTTCGATGAAATTCTAGTATGTGATAGGGAACCACTGGGGACAAACCCTATTGAAAATGGATGAAATTGGGTCAAAGGTCAGGACATAGGAGCTGGCTCCATTCCATTGCCTTTATGCGTCATAACTTGCGTAAAAATGGTTCGATTTCGATGAAATTTTAGTATGTGGTAGAGAACGACTTGGGCACAAGCCCTATTGAAAATGGGCGGAATGGGGTCAAAGGTCAGGACATAAAAGCGGGATCCATTCCATTGCCTTTATGCGTCATAACATGCGTAAATATGGTTCGATTTCGATGAAATTTTAGTATGTGGTAGGGAGCCACTGGGGACGAACCCTATTGAAAATGGGCGAAATGGGGTCAAAGGTCAGGACATAAAAGCGGGATCCATTCCATTGCCTTTATGCGTCATAACATGCGTAAATATGGTTCGATTTCGATGAAATTTTAGTATGTGGTAGGGAGCCACTGGGGACGAACCCTATTGAAAATGGGCGAAATGGGGTCAAAGGTCAGGCAGGGCATAAGAGCGGGATATATTCCATTGCCCTTATGAGTCATAACTTGCGAAAAAATGGTTCGATTCCGATGAAATTTTAGTATGTGGTAGGGAGCCACTGGGGACGAACCCTATGGAAAATGGGCGAAATGTGGTCAAAGGTCAGGACGCTGGAGTGGGATCCATTCCATTGCCCTTGTGCATCATGACGTACCTAAAATGCTTGGATTGCGACAAAACTTTATCATGTTGTTCCGGAGGTATAGTGAACCAGTTCCGTTGAATATCAACGAAATGGGGTCAAAGGTCATTGCACAAAAGCCAGATTTATTCCAGATCCATTATTCTCATAACTTGCGTAAAACTGCTTCTATTGCAACAAAACTTTATCATGTTGTTCTGGAGGTATAGTGAACCGGTTCTATTGCATATAATCGAAATGGGGTCAAAGGTCAGGACACAGGAGCGAGTTTTATTCCACAGCCATTATCTTCAATAACTTGAGTAATAAATTGAGTAATAATTTCTGGTATGTTGGAAAGCGTATCATAATCAATGCTTTGCATGATTTTACTAACTTGTTTTATTATAGATTTAGTATTAGTGACAGAACTCTTTTTCGTTGTATTCACCCTATTACTTGAAAATCAGTGAACAGTGAAAACTAAAACGTATTGATAGATAGCTAGCTAGTTCATTTTTGTATGAGCATAGATTCTTAGTGTGACTTACCTGTCTGGCCATGGTAGATTAATAAACTGATTCCACCACCTTGTCACGACGAATGCAACGTAGAATCCGAGCACAAAGGACAAAGGGATTAGCCCTGCCGTGTGGTTGCAGTATAAGGAAACCTTTTCGAACACACTGCCAAAATAAACAATGAAAACATATATTTAAAAGCACCAAAGTGTTTACGTAAGAGTTGGTTTTACGAAAACGTATAATTATGTCACGAATGCAATTGAAGTCACGAACGCAACACAAAAACAAACTGCTATGAATCAATAAAAATTGAAGCATGTTTTGCAGAAGAGAATCGTCTCTTCTTTTTATTATTATAATTGAAACAACCATCAAACAGTTAGTAACGACATTCTAGCCGATAAGTACGATCGTGCCAGTGCGTTCTTACAACATATATAACTTCCTCGGCTTAAAAAGAACATCTGCCGTTAATATTTTAACTCCGTTTTTCTCCCTCTGCCAGTAGAATTTCTTTTTGTTTCCCTTTGTTTCCAGCGGATAATGCTACTTCCAATAAAATTCTAATAACTATAGGTCGGGCAAAGTTTTA
Source organism: Macrothele yani (assembly GCA_039090855.1). Classification (NCBI taxonomy): domain Eukaryota; kingdom Metazoa; phylum Arthropoda; class Arachnida; order Araneae; family Macrothelidae; genus Macrothele; species Macrothele yani. Next base: position 50,424,516 of record CM076990.1, read on the forward strand.
GTAGAGGTGACTGTGCAGGAAATCGAAGTTTCTGTCGAAAACATTTTTTCTCTTAAATTACATAGTTGTTGATAGATTTGTTGTCACATGACAACCATTCATCTGTTTGGAAGCAATTCCTCGTTGCGTTGTTTCAACCTCTGTGCATTTTTTGCTATTACACAATACAGGATATGGGTACGAGGAATCAACGAAGTTGTTCGAGGCCGCGGACTCTGTAGAACCAAACCAGTTTTAAGTTTTTCTGAATGTGGAGGTGATTGTTTCAATTATCTTTCCCGTATACATATACCTATTACCATACGTTCTCTGCCAATCTCTGAACAAACGCAGCGCTCCTCCAGCACTTTTTCTCTGAGCTGGAGACTTACTACACTGACTGGCAAATCAAGATCAACAGAGTAGCGTGCTGTTGTTTTATGGATCTCTCCAAGGAGCACCGAAACTTGTCATGTTTCAGGAGGCAATCCACTCGGTTTCTTCTGCTAAGTACATGGGGGCCGCCCCTGTGGCGCAGTGGTCTAAGCGATGGCTTCTGATCATTCGTCCGAGATGGGTCTGGGTTCGAATCCCGTGAGGCATTGATGTTGTGTTTGTCTTACGGCCCTGGCTCTCTCCCTTCTCTGGAGTCAGTGGCCCTAAATTAGGCACAGGCGACTGCTTATATCCCATTGAGTTGCTCACGGTGGTCGTTAAAGCTCCAATCAAAAGAAAAAAACAAGTATCTGGAGCTACAAATAGATTGTGGACTTTTGTCTATAGCCAACACCAACTACTTCACGAATAAAGGTAGACAATGCCTTGGCCAGCCAGCTCCACTACTCCATCGGAAAAGTTTCATGACAACACGGCACAAAGTACTGCTGTACGACGATCGTCAGGCTAGTATTCATCTACACCGCTGCCATTTGAGTTGAAGCTAATAGGATTTTTTTTATTTAAGGTTTAACAACCACCGTGAGCAACTCAACGGGCTATAAGCAGTCTCCCGACCCTAATTTTAGGGTCACTTGTTCCAGGGAAGGGAGAGAGCCAGTGCCGTAAGACAAACACAACATCCATGCCTCACCGGGATTCAAACCCGGACCCCTTTTAGACGAATGATCAGAGGCTATCGCCTAGACCACTGGCCCACCGGGGCGGCCTACAAGGTTATAGAAGGAGAGATTTGAGAGTATACTGAGTCAAGCACTTCGAATAATCACAGTGGCTCCACCGTGGACCATCATACTCTCCGAGAAGTTCTTTACCACCAGACTCGCCAAGAAGTTCTTTACCACCAGACTCACCAAGAAGTTCTTTACCACCAGAGTTACCAAGAAGTTTTTTACCACCAGACTGGCCAAGAAGATCTTCACCACCAGACTCACCAAGAAGTTTTTTACCACCAGACTCGCTAAGAAGTTCTTCAGGAAAGCGGCTGATCATCCTAATAAACTTGTTAAAGGTGCATTTGACTATGGTCCCGGTGCAGTCCTTAGGCATCTGAGAAGTAAGACGATGGTCACTGCCCCCCTTCCCGATTGGGCAAAGGGAAGGCAACATTGTCGAGTTCTGGTTCTTGTGCTGGAGGTATTGGATCAGATGAGGGTGTGGATCAGATAGAGTTATAAGCATTGTGCATTGTGCATTGTGCACATTCAGGTGTATGACGTATTACCCACTTAACTTTCTTTTTTAGATGCCTTTCTCTATGTAAATTTTGAGTTTTTTTTTTTTTTTTTATTGGAGGTTTAACGACCACCGTGAGCAACTCAATGGGCTATAAGCAGTCGCCCGTATTTAGGGTCACTGGTTCCAGGGAAGGGAGAGAGCCAGCGCCGTAAGACAAACACAACATCCATGCCTCACCGGGATTCGAACCCGGACCCCGTTCGGACGAATGATCAGAGGCCATCGCTTAGACCACTGCGCCACCGGGGCGGCAATTTTGAGTTCGTCCTCATTTAGCGTTTCAATCTTAACCTTATATTTTCTCACTCACTGAATGTTACGTTGGCAGCAGTCTTGAGGTCAAAGATGAATGACATATGCATGTTTGACCAGCCAAGAACGAGATATAATGTCTGGAGCTAGCAGACAAGGTGTCGTACGTTAGTGGTAGTCGTGGAAACTGTCTTAATCTGTAAGAGGTATTTTTTCTTGCAGATAGTTTGATAGTTTCTGTCGATCTGCGGTGTGTATATATACAGGGTGACTCAGCTAAGTGTGTACAAACTTCTGGGAGGGGTAAGTTGCACAAAGAAAATTCGGAATCACATAGCGGTGCAGAGTCGGGAACGCCATCTTCATGCGGTAGATGGCGTTGTTCGGCCCAGAGACTGCTCATACGTTCTTTCAGCATACCGTCATCTGTAAACCGCCCGCAGAGGTAGTAGGATGGCTGAGTTCGCGAACGCGGAAATGGCTGATATGCACCTCGCATACGGAACAGCGGACTGCAATGGATGAGTTGCCGTGCGACTGTACCAGGAACGGTACCCGATGAGGCGAGTGCCAAACCACAAGGTGTTTGCACGGTTGCAACAGAGGTTATGTGACACTGGTTCGTTCCATGGGCCTGCCAGGTGTCGGGAACGATGGCTATGCACTCCTGCCATCGAAGAGAATGTGTTAAGTCATGCAAACAGACACTCCAAGTGCCAGCCCTCCATACGGTGTATTGGGACAGACACTCCAAGTGCCAGCACATGAGCAATTGCCCATCGGCTCGGTCTGTCCCAATCCACCGTATGGAGGGCTGGCACTTGGAGTGTGTGTCCCAATCCACCGTATGGAGGGCTGGCACTTGGAGTGTCTGTCCCAATACACCGTATGGAGGGCTGGCACTTGGAGTGTCTGTCCCAATACACCGTATGGAGGGTTCTGTACGAAGACCAATTGCATCCATATCATGTGCAGCGCGTTCAGACACTAAGCCCTGAGGATTACCCTCTTTTTTTTTTTTTTTTTTTTTTTTGATTGGAGGTTTAACGACCACCGTGAGCAACTCAATGGGCTATAAGCAGTCGCCCGTCCCTAATTTAGGGTCACTGGTTCCAATGAGGGGAGAGAGCCAGTGCCGTAAGACAAACACAACATCCATGCCTGACCGGCATTCGAACCCGGACCCCTTACGGACGAATGATCAGAGGCCAGTGCCTTAGACCACTGCGCCACCGGGGCGGCGAGGATTACCCTCAGCGCATTGCATTTGCACAATGGCACCTGCAGAAGAGTGCGGCAGAACCTCAATTTCCTGCTTCTGTGCTGTTCACAGACCAAGCCTGCTTTACACTGGAAGGTTGCTTTAATGCATATAACACGGATGTATGGGTGGTGGAGAGCCCCCATGCTGTATGAACGCGTGCAGCACAAACCCGTTTTGCTCTTAATGTTTGGGCCGGCATTGTCGGGGACCACTTAATTGCCCCATACCTCATGCCTCCTCTGGACGGAAGGAGTTACTGGATATTTCTGGAGGACGTCTTGCCAGAGCTATTGAACGAACAACAGGGCCCTCAGTCGCTGCACAGTGCAATGTAGTTCCAGCACTATGGGGCCTACGCCTATTTCAGCAATGACGTTCGTCATCACTTAAACATCACATTTGGACATCAGTGGATCGGGCGTGATGGTCCCGTTCATTGGCCTGCAAGATCGCCGGACTTAACATACCTTGATTATTTCTTCTGGGGTTACATCAAAGGACTGGTGTACGACACCCCCATTGAAAGTGGTGAGGACCTTGTAGCACGCATCTCATCAGCTGCTTCGGAAGTCCGAGACACGCCAGGAATTTTCCAAAATGTACGTGATTCCATGCGACGACGATGTCAAGGGTGTGTTACAGCTCATGGTCGCAACTTTGAATTTCTGTAACCTCAATGCATTTTGCAAATGTGAGTAATAAAAATCATTTTGTTCTCTTACGCGCTGCTCTTCCATTTCTCGTCCTCTCTGTACACTAGCACATGAATATGGCGTTTCTGACCCTGCACTGCTATGTGATTCCGATTTGTCTTTGTGCAACCTACCCCTCCCAGAAATTTGTACACGCTGAGCTGAATCACCCTGTATATATACTGTATATATATACTTCATAAGAATTGGAATATCCGAGTGCGGTATACTTATGAGGTATTGACGGAATAAAAGAACTGTAGGTAACTCTATCTTGAACTTTATTTGAGTGACTCCTGTTTTACTTAAAGTGAGCGAATAAGAAGAACGAACTTGACGTATAGTGTCCGCTAAGCCACGTGTGCACGTTTTAAAGATTGAAGCACTACAGGTTGGTATTTTAGCCCCCCCTCCCTCCCGGAAGGCTGCAGGTGGTTAGCTGCTGTGTTGTCCTGGACCCTGGGTGTTTTGCCTTTTCTCTGGTGGCACTGGCATTGCAGTTACTTTTGAGATTTGTCAGTTCTCTCTCTGTCCCTAAATCCTCCTATTTTTCATTCCTATTCAGTTCACTTACACAAATCATTTGGCTTCTAATTTGTAAAGGGCAGTTTTAGACCTGGTGTCAGACACTCCCTTACTAAAACTATTTAAAATAATTTGTAATTTGTCCTCCCCGAAATTTCAACTGCCGATGTTACTGTGGCAATGCCGCGGGTGATCAGGGACTTTCAGTCCTGGGCGCGGTTTCTTTTTTGTTTTGTTTTATTTCCGGTTTGCCCCTTAGAGTTACTCTAACGGGAAGTCGCCCGTCCGTAATTTGTGACCACTAATTCCAGGGAGGGAAAAGAAACAGGAGAGTAAGACAAACACGCCAGTCCTGCATCATGAGGGACTCAAACCACGAACCGTCTCGAACAGATGGTCAGAAACTAGTACTTAGGCTACTGTGCCATCGGGAAGGCTGAGCGCTGGTTCGTATGCCAAATGTCGAACATTTTCATCAGCCAGAGTGTTGAGTAAGATGGAGTGGTCCACATAAAGAAACCCAATTCGCAGTTAGTGTGTTGTACATAAATGCAGGCATTCAGAAAGTACGATATTTGGGTTACTTAAATCACTCGGCACCAACCTCAGATTGATTTATCGATGAAATGAGAGAAATACACAGCTTTGCATCATAGATAACAGAAAGAGATCGGGTGAACCTCAACTTGGTCGAGCCTCTGTAATCGTAAACAAAATCGGAGTTTGAATTCAGAGAAATCCTGTCCATAAAGAAAAGAAAATGGCCCAGCAGCTGAAAATATCAAAAAATGAGTATATAAAAGGCGTTGAATGAAGACCTAGGACTGAAAGCTTACCGTCGGATTACTGGTCGTCTTCTAACGCCTCGTCTACGATAAACACTGTTCGACAACGAAATAAAATTTGCTATTTTGAGTACACCGATAGTCAGCATCGCACCATGCTCTACACCAATGAGAAAATGTCCACTGATGTTACGAAAATCAGCAGATAGAACGACAGGATATATGCTCAGGAAACTTGCCACGTTCTTCTCAGTGTTCAGAGGAGTCATCATCCGGCATTCGGTAGGGGTACAGCATTATAGTTAAATGGATATGATCATCTGTTAAACAGCGTGAGGACCAGCACCAAAGTGCATAAGGACAAAGTTTTAGAGGAATTTGTGATGCTCTTCTAGCAAGCAGAATCCAATAACCAACACTGGATCTTCCAACGAGAGTCAGCAACTGCTTACAAGGTCGAAATCAATTAACTATATCTTCAGGTCAAGATATAGTTTCAGAGGAAAGTGTGAAGCTCCGTAAGCAAACAATGCTCAACAACCAACACTCGATTTTTCAACAGGACTCAGCATCCTCTCACAAGATCAAAACAACTGACGATCAGTAAATAAATTTGTACTGGAAACAAGGACATGTGGACGTTGTTTTCTGGATATTTTCGTGTCCTTTTATAATAAGGATATATCAAATCATTTAGTCTATTTATGCGTTTCCGGCGCTCAACGTAGAGGGCTGTAGAAGCCAAACGCGTGAACTTTCTTTTGTCACAATTTCGTACTGTATGGGTCAGGTGGCAAGACTGCGTCGAACGAATCGTGCTGGAGAACAGCCCACACGTACAAAAATTAGTTGAACTAGGACATGGCGACCGACAAGGGCGCATATTCGTAACTATTTGTTGTTTTATGTTTAACATCGAGAAAACCTCTGCAGAAGCACGAGAGTAGATATGTTAGACATTTGGCGAGAAAGCTGTAGGTTCAAGCACGTGTCGCCAGTGGTTTGTGAAGTTCAGAAGTGGTGATTGCAGCGTGAAAGATTAGCTGCGTAACGAACAACAGAAGGAGATCGAAAGCGCAAATTTGTATCTCATTCAGCCGTGCAGAGTGCAGATAATACACTATGTATATTGCAATGATGATTAGATGCGACCTACTTGGGTAACTCCTACACTTCTTCAACCATAAAACGTTGGAAACTCGTAAATACAGAATATTACTTCTGCTCAGTGTTGCGCAAGTCTTCTAGTAATGTGTCCGGCTCACTTTCACTTAAGGGATTTTTTATACCACTGTCATCTGTAGCTTTTGTATTATGCTCCGATTCATGTGTTACGCGATACACAAAGGAGCATGGAACGATAGCCAAAAGGAAGCATAGATGACCAACTCAAGGTGCAGAGTGATAACTCAAAAGAGCGTGCAGCAGGGACAACTCAGATGGAGCATGGAGGAGCTGCTAAAAGGAAATATGAAGGTACAACTCAAAATTGTGGAGGGAGAATTCAAAAGGAGCATGAAAGGGCAGCTTAGAGTATGGAGTGACAACTCAGGAAAAGCGTGGAAGAACAACTTAAAAGGAGCATGAAGAGGCGTCTACTTAAAGAAAGCATAGAGGGACAACTCAAATTAAGTGTGGAAGAATGACTCGGAATGAGCATGGAAAGATATCCAAGAAAATATGACGTAATAATTCAATAGAAACGTAGAGATACGACTTGAAAGAAGTAATAAAGAGCACCTCTAATGTAGCATGGCCGCCCTCTTAGCGTAGTTGTCTTAGCACTGGCTTCTGATCTTTCGTCTGAGATGAGTCCGGGTTCGATTCCCGAAGCGGCAAGGATGTTGTATCTGTCTTTCTGCTCTGGCTTTCCTCCTCTCTTTCTCTCTTCTCTGGAACTAATGGCCCTAAATTAGGAACGGCTGCTGATATCTCATCGAGCTGCTCACGGAGGTCGTTAAACCCTCAAACAAACAAACAAAAATGCTGCATGCTGAGACAACTGAAAGTATGAAGTATTGATTAAGGAGATGCTTATGGAGGCACCATTCAAAAGAAGCATGATTGGGAAAGTCAAAATGAAGCATAGAGGGACAACTCGAAAAGAGCATGAAGAAATAATCGAAAGTACCACGATTCAGCAGAAACAAAGGTGATATTTTAATTGCAGTGCCAGAAAAGAAGTGGATCAAGTGAAAGGCAAAACTGAGATAAACATCATCACCAACGTGAGGCAGCTCACTTTTCAATGCTTGGAACATCTTCGAAAAACAATAGATCGAGATTTAAATGAATGCTGAAGCAGCATATGAGACCTAGAAGCATTTGGAATATGAACAGTGAAATTTAAACTTTCAGGACAGAAAGCTATGGAAAAGACTTAGCGGAGGCCTTCAAAACAAAACTAAATAAAACACACACACACACACACACACACACACACAGATATCCATCTTAATAAGTGATCACATTCTTGCTGGAAATCTTGCAGAACTCGATAAGACGATTTATTGAAAACACGCAGTCGAGTCGCATTATTGTGAACATTTCCTACTTTTCACGTCAACAGCTCGTAGCCAATGAACGAAGGCACGTCTCGTGAGCTTGCTTAGAGGGTATATAAGGCGAGCTGTAGGCATTCTGAAAACGTATCACTCGTTGCTGTCATGGGAAAAAAGGAGCGATTTATCATATTTGAAAAAAGAGATTATTATCGGCTTTCGGGCCAAGGGTGGCAGTATTTCTGAAACAGCGCAGTTTGTGAACTGTTCGCGTGCTTCTGTGGTTAAAATGCAATATATCGTGATTGGAGAAATGGCACCATTGCGAATAAGCGATGTGGAAACTGCAGTGCACCACTTGCCATTGATGTGAGAAGTAAACGTCGGTTTCAAAGGTGAGTTCGGACCAATCGACACGTTACACTGGAGCAACTCACTGGCCGAATGAACTAGGGGGCTACCGGAAGTGTGTCTTAAACGACAGTTCAGTTAACCCTGCTGCGTATGGGGCTTTGATGCAGACGGATGGTCACTGCACCTATACAAACGAAGGTGCATCGGCAGAAAAGGCTTACATTTGCAAGACAGTATCGCAATTGGACCTCCGCTGATTGGTAAAGGATTATCTTCTCCGATGAGTCACGTTTTCTGCTTCATCGAACGGATGGACGTTGGCATATAAGCTGAGAAACATCAGAGAACAAAGGCTCTTAAATCATTGCTGGAAGACCACAAGCTAGTGAAGGGGAGCGTTATAATCTGGGGAATGTTTTCGTGGCATTCCCTGGGTCCACTCATATACCTGTGGAAAGCACTATGGACCGAAATCGTTATGAATCCATCTTTGCAGACCACGTACACCCATACAACTGATTATCTTCCCTGGAGTGGATGGGATCTTCCACCACCACAATGCGACGTGTCACACAGCTAGAAATGTCAGAGAGTGTGGTTGGACGAGCACGATGAAGACTTCAAAGTACTTCCCTGGCACCCTAATTCCCCAGACTTAAACCCAATTGAGCATCTGTGGGACCACCTCAATCGTGTTGTTCGCTCTATGGATCCACCACCACGCACTCTCCAGCAGCTGTCAGATGCATTGCAGTCAACATGGCTCCACATACCTGTGAACACCTTCCAGCACCTTAGTGAGTCACTCCCAGCCGGTCTAGCTGCGGTCTGCGCTGCACACAGCGGTTACTCTGGATATTAGCTGGTGGTCACAATAATGTGACTCGACCGTGTATTTATGTAATCTCATCCATTAGTTTTCAACCTGACCCAAAGCATTATTTACATGAAAACGTAACCACCTGGTCCATAAAATCTGTAGAGGCACTACTTTGAAGCTCTGTACAAAGGGTGATGTTGTAGTATAAGCATGAAATTACGCGCCTCCATGTCCTAAGTTATGAAAAATTTCATTTTTACCAGTGCTGAGATGGGTAAAAAAACTCATTATTTACGATTGCAGTAACATAACAAATGAAGGGGTGTAAGTAATGTTCGTGGAATATAGCTGTCTGAACACTACACAAATCAGTTCTTAATAGCTTCAGTTTTACAAGGGTCTTAACAAAATTTCTGCACACGTTAGTCTAAAACGGAAACGGATGATGCAATCGAGAAAACGATTGCGTCATGTCAAGGTCAGACTCTCAGCAACGCAGTGATGTCAGAACGACGCGCTATCATTTGCTGTGTGGACGTGGCAGGGTTTGGAAATGGAAGCGTGCAGCTCCTCAGGTCGTGTCACGGCGTTAGACCGGCGCTTGTACGAGAAAATAGAAACTACTCGGGGAAAAACTCCGACACAGATCTACACTGCTTTGCAAGAAGTTTGTGGGGAAGGAACTCTCGATCGAAGCGCAATTTCTCCCTGGGAATCGCGCTTTCGGGAGAGCCGAAGCAGCATCGAAAACGATCACTGTTCAGGCCGACCTCAAACTGCAACAGAAAAAACATCTGTCACCATTGTTACAACGCTTCTCGAAGAGAATCGCCGTTTGACAGTCGAGGAAATTGCTCATCAGGAAAATTTGTCAACCATGTCTGTTCACCGGATTTTGACGGACTCAATGGGAAAAAGAAAAATCGCCGCCCTCTTGGTGCCCCATCAACTCACTTCCGAGCAGAAGGCAGCCAGAGTGAGCATTGCACAGGATCACCAATACGGGTTCAAAAGGGAGGGTGACACCTTCCTGAACAGAATTGTCGCAATTGGATGAGACTTGGAGCCGTGATTTTGAACCGGAATTGAACTCTTAATCGGCGGAATGGATGCGTCCAAGTTCCCCACGCCCCTCAAAGTGTTGTCGGCAACAATCCAAAGTGAAGCGAATGATGATACACTGCTGGCCACCCAAAATGCAACACCAAGAAGGAAGCATCCGATTAGCCTGAAATTCGCAACATGCGTCGCCCGCGAGAGGACATGCAAACGATTAGCATTGCAGGGCATATGCAAATCATATGCACCCAGCACGCCACCGAGGAGCACTATAAGAAGGGTGCACGGAAGGTGGGGTGTAAGTAGTGGAAGTGTGTTGTGCTGCCGGACCTGTGCGTGGGTAGCTTCCTGATGCCTCGTCGCAGAATACGGCAGTCATTCCAGCAGGTTTCGAAGTTTGACAGAGGACGAATAGTGACTTATCGCGACAGCGGTTTATTGTACCGAGGCATCGGCACCCGGTGTGGGAGGACATCCAGCCACAGTGAGGCGAGTATGGATTCGTTGGGTGCAGGAGGGACGAACGGACCGACGTGAGCGATTGGCGCAGCCGCGGCACACCACCGAACGGGAAGACCGGCATGTTGTGCGGTGGGCATTGACTGCACGCTCGACCACATCACGGACATTAGCGCAGGAATTAGGGTGTGTTGCGCAACAACCTGTGTCAGCGCGTACCGTTCGACGTCGTCTGCAGGATCTGCAGGAGAGGAGACTTGTCGCACGGCGCCCATTGCTCCGATTACCATTGACGTTACACCACCGGCGAGTGCAGCGGTAGTGGGCAGTTAAACGCCGTACCTTGACTACGGAAAGGCACGACATTGTATTCTCCGACGAATCCCGCTTCTGCCAGCAACACTACGATGGTCGGATCCGCGAGTGGCGGCACCGCGGCAAGAGACTGTATGACGCCTGCATTATGCATCGCCATTGCGGTCCGTCGCCTGGCGTTATGGTTTGGGGCGCAATTGGATATGACTCCTGCACCCCGCTAGTGCGCATCGCCGGTACACTCAACAGCCACAGCTACATCTCCGACGTTTTGGAGCCTGTAGTCCTCCCTTACCTGCAGGACCTGCCAGAGGCCACGTTTCAACGGGACAACGCGCGCCCGCAGGTGGAACGCATCGTGCAACAATTCTTCACGGCCCACCAGATGTCACTGCTGCCATGGCCCGCATGTTCTCCCGATATTTCGCTCATCGAACACGTCGGGTCGCTGATCGGCAACCGAGAGGCCCGGCAAGCACCACCCGCGGCTACGCCTGATGAACTGTGGCAACGTGTGGAAGCAGCTTGGACCGACATATACCAAGCCCACATCCAAAGCCTCTTTCGTTCGATGTCGCGGCGTGTAGAGGCCGTTATTGCCAGCCATGGGGGCCACACGAACTATTGATGTCTGCGTGTTCCGCAAGTCGCACGGGCCTGTAAACTCAATCGTTTCATCTTTGTATCTGTTGTTATGTGCCCAGTAAATCTGGCTATGCTATCTCGTGTCTTTCTTGGTGTTGCATTTTGGGTGGCCAGCAGTGTGTTTGCGTACGATGTCCAGGATGTTGTGGTCTCTGATCGAGTGCCGGTAGGGCAAAATGTCAACGCACAATATTATCGTGACTTTCTGAGGAGAAAGTTGAGACGGAAAATTCGTCAATATCTCTCCAACTTGTTCCAAGCGGGAAAGATCTTGCTGTATGATAAGGCATCGTGTCATGATGCAGCGTCGGTGCGGGAACTTTTGTCGAAATATGACTAGGAAACTTTATCCCACCCACCACGCAGCCCTGATCTCAGTCCACCCGACTTAGATCTTTTCCTAAAGTTAAATAATCGGGTCCGTGGCACCCACTATGGATCGCTGGACGAACTGTCATTGGACGTGACCCGAGTAATACGACAGCTGAACAAAGATGGGGTACTACGGAGCATCCAGGACCTACCTCACCGCTGGCAAGACTTTATTAGCAGCGGAGGGAAGTACATTGAACGGAAATAAGGTAGGTTTTCTCCGTTATTTCACACTTTTCTTAAAAATAGACAGTGTGCAGAACTTTTGTTAGAACCACCGTAACCGAATAAGGAGTCACTCAAATAACTTCAGAAAAGGTTACTTACAGATTGATTCCATTCTTCTCTGTCAACTGATCCTTGAACTGTAACACATCAATAGAGCAGAACACTTTATCGTCAAACGTTAAACTTATCCGATTAGTAGTAAACGCCAGAACTAAACAATATTAACTGGTAGAATTCTTAACGATAACTGTATAAATATCAGCACAACACGCAGTCTTTCAATAGACACAACTTTAATTAAACAACGTCTCTTTTACAAATAGCATTAACTTCCACCAACAACACAGAACTGCAAGTATGAGTCATTTTCTTGTAGGACTTCCGTCCACAGAGAGCAGATTTTAGGTCCCAGCCACCTACAGCGAGTTCGCCTTTTTGGCAGGACACAGAAACGGAAGTAATGAGAGCAAGTCTAGCGACTTTGCCAGAACAGTTTGTAGTGAGATTAGAGTAGAGTAGATGGCGCCACCGTACAAGTACGATGTTGCACATACAGGAGTGACAGAATTATCCGGCGGGGCCATAGGAAAGGATACCCATTTAACCAGTGGGTCCAACCTGGAGGCCGTCACTTAACGTGCTCGTCCGATGCACGGCGAATATTCAGTGATTGTTAGCAAATCACACCACCTCCGCAAGATCAGCCCAGGAACGAACCTGAGGACCTTGCATTGGTAGTCTGAACTGCTAACTACTCAGCCATTCGTGGCTCAACACACAACTGCTGCTTCTCAAAACATTATATACCTATATCGTTCAGTTCCTATCTCAGACATACATGCCATTTGTTCTGAACTCAGGGTGTTGCCAACCGTGCGAGAGGGAAGATATCAATTTAAGTTTGAAAATTGCTAAAGAGAACAAACACAAATGCACATAGAGAAAGAAACTAAAAAGGAAATTTAAATTAGGGTGTACGTCACAGGGGGCAGAAGAGTTTTCGAAGAAATGCAGCCTCATAAAACAAAATATTATAATTATTTATTGGGCATTTATTACTCGCCATCTTTCGCAAGCGTCATTGAATTTGTCTGCATTTCTCCTAAAAGAGGCTCCTGTGCAAAAAGGAAAAGTCAGAAAATTTAGTTAAATTGAAAAACCACGAGAAACTCTCGTCAATAATTGCCATCTTCAAGAGACAGCCTTTTGTTTGTTCACGGAACAATAGGATCGTGTTCAGTGAATACAATTCAAGTTCCTAATAGTACTTCCCTGTAGTTGAATTTGCCCCGTTTGTCTTTCTTAAATCAGCGTTTATTTACTGCTATTCCGCGCACACGCAAAGCAGGTAGCTTTCGCCTTGTATTCCTAGCACGGAACAGAAGTATACTAAAGCATGCTATGAAGAAAGTTTTTTTGTTTTTGTTTTTTTTTGTTATTTCAAGTTTGTTGTCATCCTTACCGTTCGGTTTTTACCCCAGATATTTACGAAATACATGTCGTCCTATGATATAGGGCAACAGGCGAGGACTATTGGGGGTGGGTGAGGCAAGGTGAATCTTGCCCCTCCAATAATTTGACTAGGGGCAGTGCCCACCTAATATTTTTCGTCCTGTTTAATTAAATAATCATTTCAGTCTTATAAGGTAGACCAAACTCCACTTTACGAGACCAAAGCGATTTATTTTCAAAAAATTAATAAATAAGTAAACTTTCTTTTCCATATTCAGCATTGCTCATTTGATAAGAAACTGGATTGCCAGCCCGGCATTGTGTTTGACATGTTCTCATGATATTGGCAATCACCAAAAATAAAATAAATAAAAATACAGAAACGTATAATCTCTAGTGCCTTTATTTATCTATTTACCTTTCGCGCTTCTTATTCTTTGTTTAAGTAACCCAGCTAATTTCTCACTTTTTTTTATAAACTTTGGAAATAAAATCAGTCTGAATATTTTTATAAAATCACAGGCTGAATTTTATTTCTAAAAATATTAATATTCAGCAAAATAATATTTCTGTTTCCTTGTTCATTTGCTGATGAGCAATTACAATTGCGTTTTAAAATATACGTCGAATTTCCTAGTTTATATTTTTTCCCTTTTTTTAGCACGTCTTTTGTAACAAAAGATCGTGCTTATGTTATCGGATTGTCCGTCCGTCCATCTGTGGGCACCATATCTTTGAAACTATTAGTCCGATTTGAGAAATTCTGAAATGATGATCCTTCATTCGTTTTTTTTTTTTACGATGTACAATTTCGCCGCTAGAGGGCATAAATGCAGATGATATCGAATTCAAAATACATTTTATTCCATATATTTGCTCCCAAACATCCAATTGAAAAAAATATTTTACCTTTTGATTCCATTTACGTCTAAGAGTATCTCAAGTTACGCATACATTTTCCGATAGGAAGCATAAAAGTAAAATGCGTTTTCCCTCGATATCTCTACTTCTACAACTCCGATTTCAAAACTATTTCCTTCAGCGAAAACAGCTCCTGATGAGAAATATTTTGCATATAATTTTTTATTTTTGGTATGCAATTATTTGGCCACCAGGGGGTGTAAGTCCTAATTTCGGCTTCTGATGTATTTGCCACAAAATCTAAGCTTCTAAAATCTGGATTGAACAAATTCGTTCGTGGACCGATACCACTCACGTTGATGAATCATTTCTGAATATTTTCTTCTTAAAACACTTCATGGTTTCTCCGCCAGGGGGCGTAGATATATATCTTATTTTTGTCAATATCTCAGTTTCCAATGGTCCGATTCGAAAAATTCCTTCTTCGTTGGATAGAGTTTCCAGCGCGACATTTTTTTCATGTAATTTAAAAAAAAATTAAGTGATTCATAGACATTCCGCTAGGGGACGTTATGGTAAATTGCGTTTCACCCGTTATCTCTGCTTCTAAGACTCCGGTTTGAAAAATTCTTTCTGCACCGGATACAACTCCAGATGGGAAATCTTTTGGACGTAATTTAAATTTTTTGGTAAAAAATGGTTTGGCCACCAGGCGGCGTTGATGTATATCTAATTTTTGTCAATATTTCTACTTCTAAGAGTCTGATTTGAAAAATTCCTTCTTTGTTGGATAGCGTTTCCGGTGCGAAATGTTTTTCATATAATTTCAAAATTTTCAAGTAACTCATAGACTTTCCGCTAGGGGTCGTTAAGGAAAATTGCGTTTCCCCCGATATTTCTTCTTCTGAAACACCGATTTGACAAATTCTTCCTCTATCTCTCATACAGCTCCTGATGGGAAATGTTTTTCATATAGTCTCTAATATTTGTTAAAGAATGGTTTGGCCACCAGGGGACATAAATAAGGGTTACTTTCTGCTTCTGATGTGTTGGCAGCAAAATCTGAGCTCCTGAAAATTCGACTGAAAAATTATTTCCTGGACCGATACCGCTCACATCAAAAAATCGTTTGAGAATACTTTCTCCGTAAAATAATGCATGTTTTCCCCGCCAGGGAACGTAGATTAACATCTTATTTTTGTCGATATCTCTGCTTCTAAGAGTCCGATTTGATAAATTCTCTCTTTGTTGGAGAACATTTGCGCTGCGAAATGTTTGTCATTTATTTTCAAAATTTTCTTAAAACAAAAGTCTGCAACCAGAGGACGTAAATTCACTATTCCGTTTGCAGCAATATCTGCGGGGTTAAAAACCCCATTGAAAAACTTCTTTCTTCGGTCACATATCATACCGATTCCATTGACTTTAAATAGCTGTGATAAATTTAATTCGCATCAGAACGGATTCAAAAGACGAGCTCATTACAACCGAAAATTCGATGTCATCTTTCTTGTTAATTTTCCTTCCGACAATAGAAGAAGAGAAGTGCCTCTCCACCGTCTGACCTCTTCACGCCTGCCCCTCCCAATCACTTGATGAAGCCGGCGCCCCTGTATAAAGCAGTGATGAAAGTAGATGATCTGTTTTGGAGGAAGGCGAGGTGTAAGTAGTGGAAGTGTGTCGTGCTGCCAGACCTGTGCGTGGGAAGCTTCCTGATGCCTCGTCGCAGAATACGGCAATCATTCCAGCACGTTTCGGAGTTCGACAGAGGACGAATAGTGACTTATCGCGACAGCAGTTTATCGCACCGA
Source organism: Macrothele yani (assembly GCA_039090855.1). NCBI lineage: Eukaryota > Metazoa > Arthropoda > Arachnida > Araneae > Macrothelidae > Macrothele > Macrothele yani. The sequence goes on from CM076990.1 coordinate 50,440,585, forward strand.
GACATCGGCGCCCGTGTGGGACGACATCCAGCCACAGTGAGGCGAGTATGGATTCGGTGGGTGTAGGAGGGACGGGTGGACCGACGTGAGCGATTATCACAGCCGCGGCACACCACCGAACGAGAGGACCGGCATGTTGTGTGGCGGGCATTGACTGCACGCTGCGCCACATCACGAATGTTAGCGCAGGAATTAGGGTGTGTTGCGCAACAACCTGTGTCAGCACGTACCGTTCGACGTCGTCTGCAGAAGCAGGGACTTGTCGCACTGCGCCCATTGCTCCGATTACTATTGACGTTACACCAGCGGCGAGTGAGGCGGCACTGGACTGTTGAACTCCGTACCTGGACTACGGAATGGCACGACATTGTCTTCTCCGACGAATCCCGCTCCCGCCTGCAACACCACGATGGTCGGATCCGCGTGTGGCGGCACCGCGGCGAGAGACTGTATGACGCCTGCATTATGCATCGCCATATCGGTCCGTCGCCTGGCGTTATGGTTTGGGGCGCAATTGGATATGACACCCGCGCCCCTCTGGTACGCATCGCCGGTACACTCAACAGGCACAGCAGGACCACCAGGTGTCACTGCTGTCGTGGCCCGCCTGTTCTCCCGATATGTCGCCCATCGAACGCGTCTGGTTGCTGAACGGCAACCAAGTGGCCCGACAAGCACCACCCGCGGCTACGCCTGATTAACTGTGGCAACGTGTGGAAGCAGCCTACACCGACATACCCCAAGCCCGCATCCAAAGCCTCTTTCGTTTAATGCCGCGGCGTGTAGCGGCCGTTATTGCCAGCCATGGGGGCCACACGAACTATTGATGTCTGCGTGTTCCGCAAGCCGCACGGGCATGTAAGCCTAATCGTTTCAACCTTGTATCTGTTGTTATGTGTCCAGTAAATCTGGCTTTGTTATCTCGTGTCCTTCTTGGTGTTGCATTTTGGTTGGCCAGCGGTGTATAGAACACAAAAAGCAGGTTACGCGTCAGCTGAGAGTTTCCTTTTTCTTAATTGCATAGTTGGAAAACAGTGACCCCTGGAAACTTAAACTTACAAAGGAACACCTCAGAGGGTGTTACTTTCTAAGTTACCGAAGAAACCGATGGTGATAGTCAACGCTTTAAACAATCAGAACATGACGTCTTTCCCGGTTACCAGTGACGCCCTTACTCAGCTGATGTGTATCGAATTGTGACTATGAATGAATTTGATTTCGGTATTGTAAAGCTATCCTGCAGTACTGTTACTCGTTCAAGATTCCTCCCCGCGGGATGACGTACGGGATGATACGAAAGCAAAATAGTACAGTACGAGCGAATCCCTTTCGAGTCTTCAGCCTGAGAGTCCAAAAGGACAAAACTTATTGCTTCGGTTCAAAAGCTCTGAAAATTGCAAAACCGGAGAGAGAAACTTTTCAAATATAAAAATCTTGCACAAAGTACGAATAGAGTTCACAGATATAAATAAACAGTGAGCCCGAATTTCTGTTACGAAACAGCACATGTTCCATGCATGAATCGTTTTTACGCTTTCCAACCGTAGGTTGAAGAAGCGTATATGCTCCAACTTTGTCCGTCCGTCTGTCTGTCTGTCCGCCCGTTCTCACGATAACTCACGTAAAAATGGTTCGATTTCGATGAAAGTTTAGTATGTGGTAGGGGACAACTTGGAGACAAACCCTATTGAAAACGGACGAAATGGGGTCAAAGGTCAGGACATAGGAGCGGGATCCATTCCACCTCCCTTATGCGTCATAACTTATGTAAAAATACTTCCATTGCGACAAAACATTAGTATGTTATTCTAGAGGTATACTGAACCAATTCTGTTTAATGTCATCGAAATGGGGTCAAAGGTCAGGGCACAGGAGCGAGATTTATTCCACAGCCATTATCCTCATAACTTGACTAAAAAATCTTCTATTGCGACAAAACTTTAGTATGTTGTTCCGGAGGTATACTGAACCAATTCTGATATACAATCATCTTTGCTGTCTTACGCATGAAGAACAAGACGTAACCAATTTCAACACAAAATAAAATAAGCCGAATCATCGCAAGCCGTGAAAACACCTTTACTTACGAAAATGAAAACTTGTTTAAAAGCTTAAAATGATTAAAATAATGTGCGAGATCTTTCGGGTCTGTCTGTACAGACCCATCCTCAGGCACAACAAGAAACTCACACGGGACACACTGGCTTATACAGTATAAATACCTCTGTACATCAGCGAGGTAGAACGTATGCACCACACTAAAAGGTCAAGTATGCTTTACACAGAAAATAACAAATGGAAATATTTACAAATGCATGAAAAAGAAATAATCCAAATGTCAGTAAGTAAGTAATCAAAACATATTTACAGTAGAAGAGGGATTCTCCAGCAGGAACCTTCAAGGAGCATGTATGATTTGCGAGGTTTCTTCATTACAGCATTGTTCGGCAAAATGAAATATATACAGACTCTCCAAAAAGAGCACTGCAGTTTTAGTTCTCGCCGAGCACAATAATTTAACATCATTCCATAGTGGTAAATAATCGCCTTTGTTGACTGTTCGGGCTAAGGCCGTTGCGGATGAATGGGTGCAAACATTGCATATGGTGTATATTCTGTGCTACTACAATCTGTTGATGACTCTCTCCCTATGACGGCTTATATCGGATCAATTTGTCGGTCACACTGGGTGAGAATCTCCGAACATCAATACAATGTCTGCACCCATTCATCCGCAACGGCCTTAGCCCTAACAGTCAACAAAGGCGATTATTTACCACTATGGAATGATGTTAAATTATTGTGCTCGGCGAGAACTAAAACTGCAGTGCTTTTTTTGGAGAGTTTGTATATATTTCATTTTGCCGAACAATGCTGTAATGAAGAAACCCCACAAATCATACCAGCTCCTTGGAGGTTCCTGCTGGAGAATCCCTCTTCTACTGTAAATATGTTTTGATTACTTACTTACTGACATTTGGATTATTTCTTTTTCAAGCATTTGTACATACATATTTCCATTTGTTATTTTCTGTGTAAAGCATACTTGACCTTTTAGTGCGGCGCATGCGTTGTACCTCGCTGATGTACAGAGGTGTATATACTGTATAAGCCAGCGTGCCCCGTGTGAGTTTCTCGTTGTGCCTGAGGATCTGTAGAGACAGACCCGAAAGATCTCGCAGGTTGTTTTAATCATTTTAACCTTTTAAACAAGTTTTCATTTTCGTAAGTAAAGGTGTTTTCACGGCTTGCGATGATTCGGCTTGGTTTATTTTGTGTTGAAATTGGTTACGTCTTGTTCTTCGTGCGTAAGACAGCAAAGATGATTGTATATCAGTAAATCTCAATTAGCACGACAAAACTTCTACTCATCGTCATGAACCAATTCTGTTTAATGTCGTCGAAATGGGGAGATCAGGGCACAGGAGCGAGATTTGTTCCACAGCCATTATCCTCATAACTTGAGTAATGATTTCTGGTATGTTGGAAAGCGTATCATAATCAATGCATTGCATGACTTTACTAACTTGTTTACGCTTTCCAACCGTAGATTGAAAAAGCGTATATGCTCCAGTATTGTTCGTCTGTCTGTCTGTCCATCCGTCCGCACGATAACTCGTGTAAAATGGTTCGATTTCGATGAAATTTTTGTATGTGGTAGCGGACAACCTGGGGAGGAACCCTATTGAAAAAGGACGAACTGGGGTCAAAGGTCAGGACTTACTTGCAGAAGTGGGATCCATTACATCGCCCTTATGAGTCATAAGTTACGTAAAAACGCTTCGATTGCGACAAAACACTATCATGTTGTTCCGGAGATAGACTGAACTGGTTCTGTTGAATATCATCCAAATGGGGTCAAAGGCCAGGGCACAGGAGCAAGATTTATTCCATAGCTATTATCCTCATAACTTAAGTAAAAATAATTGTATTGCGACAAAACTTTAATATGTTGTTCCGGAGGTATACTGAACCAATTCTGTTTAATATCATCAAAATGAGGTCAAGGCACAGGAACGAGATTTATTCCAGTCATTATCCTCATAACTTGAGTAATAAATTTGAGCAATGATTCCTGGTATGTTTGAAAGCGTGTCATAATCAATGCAGTGCATGATTTTACTAACTTTTTTTTTATGTTACGAAATAGCACACGTTTCACGCATGAAATTTTTTTAAGAAAAATTAGGTTACCTGAATGGATGGAAAATGTTTAATATCAATAAAATTTTGTTCAAGCTGAAGGTTGATTCAGCCTAATGGATACGATCTGCATAAATAGCCACGCCTGCTCATATTCTATGAGAATGCGAAATGCAAGAGCCAGTTAATCTAAAGAATCATAAACGCAGCGCAAAACACGGTTCAGTGGATGACCAGTGGTTCGAAGTTTACTAAGAAGAATATTTTTTTTTATTAAGAGTTTAAAGACCTCTGCATGAGCAACTCAATGTGCTATAAGCAGTCGCCCGTCCTTAATTTAGGGTCACTGGCTCCAGGGAAGGGAGAGAACCAATGCCGTAAGACAAACAAAACATCCATGCCTCACCGGGACTCCAACCCTTCGAGGACGAATTGTCATTAACTAGAGCTTAGGCCACTGCGTCACCGGGTAGGCTGAAGAAGAGAAATAGCTACGCCTCAATTCCGCAACACTGTAAAACCAAGGGTTTTGCATAGTAAAAAAGGGTATCACGTGTCAAAGGGAAATCTCACATGGTGGGAACAGACTATGTTATTTGAAGACATCAACTTGCACCATGGTGAACAAGGTATGCCGGTCGGAAAGTCTCGAACTTAACCAGTAATGAGACCTCGGTGACTCAGTGAGTCATCGTTACACGCGCAGATGCATCTAAGCCACAGTGGTGAGTATTTCCATCTATAGCAAGACTTGGGAGAGAAAAGAAACACTCACTCCACGACACATTGCAGAACACAAGACTGTTACAAGTACATTCCTTTTCAGCATAGGAACGCTGCATATCATGCAGACAACTCCTCACAGTACGTGAAAACTTCATCCTCTTGAAGCGAGAAACCGACCAATGTCTCCCGCTTTTTGTCCCAGCATGCTAACAAATTCACCAAAAATAACAACTCACTTGCAAGTCTGATTTTCTTCGATTGTGTTAATGTTTACTTCCCCAAGAGCAACCCAGTCTCCAGCTCGATTTTCATGTGAGTATACAAACCACGACAGTAGCACCAAGGACAAGCCAGCTTCAAGTCTGTTTTTCATTAAAGTATGCTAACCACAATATTTGTACCATCAAGAACAATCCAGTCCAATTTTCGCCCGAATATGCCAACCACTACGCCACAAAGGACAACTCAGTTTCTAGTCTAATTTTCTTTCGAATATGCTAACCACTATGCCACCAAGGACAATCCAATCTCCTACCCGATTTTTGTTTGAGCATGCTAACCACTACAACACCAAGGGCAATCCAATTTCAAGCATATCTAATTCGTTTTCCGCTTCAGAACGAAGCAGTGTTTAAATTTTCTTAGAAGTTGGCAGCATGGTAACCTTTGAGTACCGCATTTTTATATGCAATAATAAAATATGCGATTTCTACTACTACTAATAATAATATTAATAATAATAAGTTCTTGCCTGCCTACCATACGCTTCTGAAGATTTATTTATCTTTAATTTTGTGATACAAAAGATTGGGAACTCCTTGCTTGAATTCTTTGTCGAATTGGAATAATCTCCACTACGGAAGACTGAGACCTCCTGGTTTGAATTCTTTGTCGAATTGGAATGATCTCCAATATGGAAGACTGGGAACTCCTTGCTTGAATTCTTTGTCGAATTGGAATAATCTCCACTACGGAAGACTGGGAACTCCTGGCTTAAATTCTTTGTTGAATTGGAATAATCTCGGCTACGGAAGACTGGGAACTCCTGGTTTGAATTCTTTGTCGAATTGGAATAATCTCCACTATGGAAGACTGGGAACTCCTGGTTTGAATTCTTTGTCGAATTGGAATATTCTCCACTATGGAAGACTGGGAACTCCTGGTTTGAATTCTTTGTCAAATTGGAATAATCACCACTACGGAAGACTGAGACCTCGTGGCTTGTTCTTTGTCGAATTGGAATAATCCCCACTACGGAAGACTGGGAACTCCTAGTTTGAATTCTTTGTCGAATTGGAATAATCTCCACTATGAAAGACTGAAAACGCCTGGCTTGAATTATTTGTCAAATTGGAATAATCTCCGCTATGAGAGACTGAAAACTCCTGGCTTGAATTCTTTGTCAAATTGGAATAATCTCCGCTATGAGAGACTGAAAACTCCTGGCTTGAATTCTTTGTCGAAACGGAAGGTTCTGGGTGCCTGGACTAGCTCAGCCTGCTGTTTTTTTCAGCTTGCGATATATCCGTCACATGGAAATGGACTAGTGCAATAGTTAGCACACACGCACAGCGATCGGGAGACACAGATTCGATTCCCGATATACAGTTTTCACGTTTTCTAAGGAGTTGGCCGCGTTGTGTATTTGAACACAAGAAATGGATGAATTAGGCTTTTGAAAAACGTCGATCGCATGCAGTCGACAGATTATGCAGAATATGTTGTAAGAAACGAGCCAAACCTCTTATACCTGACTCTTCTGCGAAACGCACTTTACAACAAAGAACACAATAAATGGTGGAGACATGGGTTTTCCTTTTCTTGGCAATTCGTGTCATGAAACTGAATCAACAGCAGCACTGATAACACTCTTTTTACAGCAACAGAAAAATGAAATCTTTTTTTAGGAACTTACCGTCTTTGTTCTTCCGTCATATATTTGCGATAAGCAATGCTGAGAATGGCAAAACCTGCTCCATACACAATAAGCTCCTTGAACACCAGCTTGTAAACGCTTCCTTTCCACTTGAACAGCAACTTGGCAAATCCCATAAAACTTGTATTCGAGACATGTTTCTGGTATGTAATAGTCATGGCTGTTAAGTCTCTAAAATGACTTAAGTTCACAAATATTAAAATTGCAATATGATTCCTTGCACCGAATAATGTTGACTATACTGAGACCTTAAAAGGGTAAAAAGTTTTTACAGTCCTATTGAACATTTCTAAAATTTAAACTGTCTCTCAGCGAAAATCAAATCACATTTTATTCATCGTCCAAAACACAAATTCCCTGTTCAAGGTCAATGGAAAATATTCTTATGCTAATATAAAACATTCAGTATGACCTTTATGGAAGTTTGTAATAATATTTTCAGAAGCTGCTCTACCCCATTTTTTTTTCTAAATAGCTTTTCATTAACAATGCAAAAGGCAATATAAAAAGGCTTTCCACATTTTTTTACATTCGTTGTAAAAAAATTAATGCTATTGTTGCAATCCAGGTGTAGCCATCAGTATTTTTCTATATTAAACGTGTAACATGAATTTAAGTTAACTATGCTTTTCTGAACATAAAAACGGCAAATGTTATATATTGAATATATATGCTTTTATTTCGTTTCAGTGCTTTCCTTTGATTAAAGTTAGCTGCAACGACGCGATAAATTGAAAAGAAAAACAAAAACTGGTTTTGTTTTCGGAGGTTACTTTCCGTTCATACGAGTTGCAAAACGTTCGAACAATGCTTCAAACACACATCTACTGGAAACTTATGGTCGTGTTCTTGATGATTATTTCAAAGGGATTACATCATATGAGAAAGTATTTTGCTCATCTTTTATTTCTCTATTGTTTGTATCAAAGAACACAAATTCGGAATTCCGCCAGTTCTCCATCTGAAATTAAAAAAGAAAGTCAAAATTAGAAGAGCTTTCGATTATTTTTATTTTATTTAAAATTAAATTAAACTACATATTGAAATAGTTGAACTACAGTCATTGAATAATTATATTTCATTTAATTCAGAAAACACGTTTATGAATACAATTTTCATAATTTAAAGTCCACTATGGTTTCGCTGAAAACCATGGTTTAGCTTCGTCAGGACAAACTGCTTTCATTTCTTGCTTCTGACGATGTTACCAGTTTCACGTGTCAAAAGCCTCGTGCGGCCATCAGATTGCAGATTGCTGAATGCTTGCCATATGCTTGATAGATATGGAGATGAAGATAAATCATTTACCAGGTTATTACGGTTTTGAAATATGTGAAAGGCTTCTAAAAAGTCTAGGTTAAATATTGATTTAGGTCTACCTAACAGTTTTTATTGTCATTAAACAGAAATTGGAGATTATTTTCCTAACAGTGCCGGGCTACGGAAGATTTTTTGATTTCACACTTTTTAATATATGATTGGTGTTCTTTTAATTTGAATTTAAGCGATCTCCGTGTCTGACCTATGTATAACAGCCAGGGGTAGATTGGTCCACCGGGATACCGGGACATTTCCCAGTGGACCACTCGAGAGATGGCCTACCGCTGTGTAGCACGTCTTTTGTAAACAAGTTAGTAAAACCATGCAATGCATTGATTATGATACGCTTTCCAACATACCAGAAATCATTACTCAAGTTATCATTCAAGTTATGAGAATTATGGCTGTGGAATAAATCTCGGTCCTGTGCCCTGACCTTTGATCCCATTTTGATGATATTCAACAAAACCGGTTCGGTATACCTCCGAAATAACATGATAAAGTTTTGTCGCAATCGAAGCATTTTTACATAAGTAATGATGCATAAGGGCTATGGAATAGATCCCGCACCTGTGGCCTAACCTTTGACCCCATTTCGCCAATTTTCAACAGAATTTGTTCCCATGTAGGCCCCTAAAACATACTGACATTTTATCCAAATCGAAGCATTTTTACGTAAGTTAGGACGCATAATGGAGATGGAAGTGATTCCGCTCCTATGTCGTGACCTTTGACCCCATTTCGCCCATTTTCAATAGGGCTTGTCGCCAGGTTGTCCCCTACCACATACTAAATTTTCATCGAAATCGATCCTTTTTTACGTTAGTTATGGCGCATAATAGCAGTGGAATGGATCCCGCTCCTATGTACTGACCTTTGACCATATTTCGTTCACTTTAAATAGGATTCCTTCCCAGGTGATCCCCTACCGGATACTAAAATTTCATCGAAATCGAACGATTGTTAAGCGAGTTATCGTGCGGACGGACATACGCACACAACGCGTGACGTAATGAGGCAGATGGGAATCGCAACCATCTGCTCGCCGCAAGAGTGTAACGTCATAAAACTTTAATAGGATCCACACTCAACGCGTGACGTAATGAGACCGATGGCGTGACAGCGCGCCGACATTCTCAAACGCGAGATTGTGATGTCATAAGATTTCTAAGCATTGGTAACATTAATGGAACAACGCCATGCCAATAAAACGGTTGTAATTCGGGATGGGTATTTAACATACTAAACGAATTCTCCTAAAGTCGAGATCAAGCTAAATCGATTTCTAGTACCCGAAAACTGTAGGTTAACGACTTTCATCAAAATTCTTAGAGCCGTTTTCAAAATAAAATGTACATACATACATACAAGAATTGCTACTTTAAGGTGGACGTCAAGTAATTTTGCTTCCTATACTTCCAATGGAAAAATTTCTGTACATATTTTCTTCACAAACAATGCGTTCCCAAGGATGAAAATTTGAACATCCATTAAGATAGTTTCATTTCATAACTTGGAATACTTAATATTTTCTAAACCGTAACCGTAATCATGCAATCCAACATTTATTTGTCCACTGACGTCACCAAAGCACAGATCGCGCCATCTTTTTTCTGGTTTCAATACCACCAAAGGAAACGTTATTGTTTTTTAATATAATTATGCTTATGTTTTACAAAAGGTTAAGTATTCCAAGTTATAGTATGAAGTTATTTTAATCGATGTTCAAATTTCCATCCTTGGGAACACACTAATTGTGAAGGAAATGTGTACAAAAGGTTTTCCATTGGAAATATAGGAAGCAAAATTACTTGACGTCCACCTTAATAGTGTGGGATAAGGGCGATGGAATGGATCCCGATCCTATGTCCTAACCTTTGATTCCATTTGTTCCATTTTCTATAGGGTTACTCTCCAGGTGGTCCCCTACCACATACTAAAATTTCATCGAAATCGAACCATTTTTACGCACCTTATGCCGCATAAGGTCAATGGAATACATCCCGCTCCTATGTCCTGACCTTTGACCCACTTCACCCATTTTCAATAGGGTTCGTCCCCAGGTGATCCCCTACCACATACTAAAATTTCATTGAAATCGAACCATATTTACGCAAGTTATGACGCATAAGGACAATTGAATGAATTCCGCTCTTATGTCGTGACCTTTGACCCCACTTCACCCATTTTCAATAGGGTTCGTCCCCAGGTGGTCTCCTACCACATACTAAAATTTCATCGAAATCGAACCATTTTTACGTGAGTTATCTTGCCGACAGACGGACAGACGGACGGAAAAAGCTGGAGCATATACGTTTCTTCAACCTACGGTTGGAAAGCGTAAAAAAAGATCGTGCTTATGTTATCGGTTTGTCCGTCTGTACCCACGATATCTCTACAACTATTAGTCCGATTTGAATTTTTTTTTTTTGCATTGGGGAGCTTGAAATATGAGAATGATGATCCTTCATTTCGTTTTTTTTTTTTACGATGTACAATTTCGCCGCTAGAGGGCGTAAATGCAGACGATGTCGAATTCAAAAATACGTTTTATTCCACATATTTGCTTCTGAACATCCGATTGAAAAAATTATTTTATCTTTCGATTCCATTTATATCGAAGAATATTTTAGATATAGTTACTTTTTCAAATTACTCATATAATTTCCGCTAGGGGGCATAAAAGTAAATTACATTTTTTCCGATAACTCTTCTTCTAATGCTCCGATTTGAAAAACAATTTCTTCAGAGGATACACCTTCTGATGGAAAATCTTTTGCATATAATTTCAATTTTTTGGTAAAGAATACTTTGGCCACCAGGGGGCGTAAGTGTTAATTTTTGCATCTGATGTATTTGCCATAAAATCTGAACTTCTAAAATATCGATTGAAAGAATTCTTTCGTGGACTGATGCCACTCACATCAATAAACCTTTTCGGAATATTTTCTTCTTAAAATATTCCACAGTTTCTCCGCCAGGGGGCGTTGACGTATATCTTATTTTTGTCAATATCTCTACTTCTAGGAGTCCGATTTGAAAAATTCGTTCTTTGTTGGATAGTGTTTTCAGTGTGACACGTTTTTCATATAATTTCAAAATTTTCAAGTAATTCATAGATTTTCCGCTAGGGGGCGTAGAGGTAAATTGCATTTCCTCCTTTATCTCTGCTTCTAAATCTCCGAAATGAAAAATTCTTTCTGCACCGGAAACAACTCCTGATGGGAAACCCTTTGCACATAATTTCTAATTTTTGCAAAAAATGGTTTAGCCACCAGGTGGCGTAAGTCTTAATTTCAGCTTCTTATGTATTTGCAGCAAAATATGAGCTTCTAAAATCTCAACTGAAAAAAAAGTCGTTTGTTGACCGATACTACTCATGTCGGCAAACCTTTTTGGAACATTTTCTTCTTGAAATAATGAATAGTTTCTACGCCAGGGGGCGTAAATGTATATTTTATTTTTGTCAATATCTATACTTCTAAGAGTCCGATTTGAAAAATTCCTTGTTTGTTGGATAGTGTTTCCGATGCGAAATGTTTTTCCTATAAATTCAAAAATTTCAAGTAAATCATAGACTTTCCGCTAGGGTGCACAAAGGTAAATTGCGTTTTCTGCGTTATTTCTGCTCCTAAAGCTCTGATTTGAAAAAAAATTCCTGTATCGCATACAAGACCTGATGGAAAATATTTTTCACAGAATTTCTAATGTTTGGTAAAGAATGGTTTGGCCATCAGGGTGCATAAGTGTTAATATCTGCTTCGCCGCCCCGGTGGCGCAGTGGTCTAAGCGATGGCCTCTGATCATTCGTCCGAACGGGGTCCGGGTTCGAATCCCGGTGAGGCATGGATGTTGTGTTTGTCTTACGGCACTGGCTCTCTCCCTTCCCTGGAACCAGTGACCCTAAATTAGGGTCGGGCGACTGCTTATAGCCCATTGAGTTGCTCACGGTGGTCGTTAAACCTACAATAAAAAAAAAATAATAATATCTGCTTCTGATGTATTTGTAGCAAAATCTATGATGCTGAAAACTCCACTACTTTTTTTTTCCTGCACCGATACGGCTCATATGAATAAACCTTTTGAGAATTCTTTCTTCCTAAAAGAATGCACGGTTTTCCCACCATGGGACGTAAAGTCACATTGTATTTTTGTCGATATCTCTGTTTCTGAGAGTCCGATTGGAAAAATTCTTTCTGTGTTGGAGAGCGTTTCCGGTGCGAAATGTTTCTTATATAAATTCATGTTTTTCTTAACGCACAAAAGTCTGCAACCAGAGGGCGTAAGCTCACGATTCCGTTTACAGCAATATCTGAGGGATTAAAAACCCGATTGAAAAACTTCTTTCTTCCGTCAGATACTATTGTTTTCCATGCCGGTTCCATTGACTTTGAATAGCTTTGATAAATTTAATTTGCGTCCGAACGGATTCGAAAGACGTGCTTATCACACCCAAAAACTCGGTGTCATCTTTCTTTCTTTTTTTTTCTTTTTTTGGGGGGGGGGGTTGGAGGTTTAACCACTACAGTGAGCAACTCAGTGGGCTATAAGCAGTCGCCCATCCCTAATTTAGAGCCACTGGCCCCAGGGAAGGGAGAGAGCCAAACACAACATCCATGCCTGACCGGTATTCGAACCCGGATCCATCTCAGACGAATGATCAGAAGCCATCGCTTAGACCACTGCGCCATCGGGGCGGCCGTATCTCCTTTGTCTGGATTGTTTGGAAAGAACGAATAATTATTTTGGAACTTATGAATAAGAAATGTTTACTTCATTTGAGCTTTATGTTACGTGTTTAAAATTTCATTGTCTAAAAAAACTGGCGTTTCCTTCTATCGATATGTGTTGGGTGTTATATTGGCCATTTGCTCTAAAATGACAAAGCAAAATTTTCTGTACTTCAGTGAAAAATTTGCCACCGGACCATGCACGCTGTTGTAAATAAATTAAGGTAACTGTTATAAATAATTAAGATTGGAGCCAAAAGGACATTGGTAGGTCCTACCTTCCCTTTGAAATCTTGAGAAGGCGCTAGTAGCAATTTTGATGGTCCATCATCTCCACACCCTTATCCACATACTGACACAGAGCACAAAGCGAATCTCCGGCAGAGAAGTTCCGATATCACCGGTACTGGTTCACGGAGCAAAGTGGTAGTTCTTGAGTCAAAATAACGGGTAGACTTAGAAAAGGCGTCTATTCAAGGAATGCGGTTCGAATACCGTTGAGCTGTAGATGATCAGCGACCGAATAAGTATGATTATCTGGTACAACTCCCCGTTTTGAATATGGTTTGACATGTTACATTCAGTCACACGAGTGGATTTTTAAAATTCTTTCTTAAATCGCTGAATCGCTGTTAAAATTTGTTCACGACAAAATTAGTTGTTTTTTTCAATGCGTATTTCATGGCTTCTCTTTCATCCAGAAGTTAATAGAATTTCCTTCATGAGGAAATGTATGAGTTCTTCCCCTGTGTGTAAGTGTGTTTCTGTAGTGGGCCACAGACTAAAATTCCCAGCCTGGTTTCGTCGACCCCCCCCCCCCCCCTCCGATGACAGGCCACATTGACACTGGATGAAGTAGATTCCCCAAGAATTTATGTCAGAAATTAGGTCTTTTTTTGCAGAGTAAATCATCTTAGATACAGGAGAGAAAATAACTTTGAAATTTGGAAACAAATTTTGAGGATGAATGGAAGAACCTGCCAAGTTTCGCTCATCCCTAAACATAACCATAATTATATTAAAAATCAATAATTTTTCTTTGAGTAGTATTCTGACCTGTTAACAGATGGTGCGACCTGTACATTGATGACGTTAGTAGTCAAACAAATGTTGGATTGTTTAATTATGGCTGTGTCTTAGCAAGTATTAAGTATCCCATGCTATAACTTAAAGTTAGTTTTATCGATGTGCAAATTTTCATTCTTGGTAATACATTAATTGCGAAGAAAATATGTAAAGAAGTTTTAGCATTGGAAACATAAGGCTAAGATTTTAGGGGGAACCACCTTCAATTATGAAAATTGCCTTCATAAACGTTGTTTTCTGAATTCAATGAAATATAAACTACATATTATTAATATTCTACTTTTAGTACATACCCAGCGTTGTGTGGAAAGGAATGTGCAAAACATTTTAGCAAACTAAAGGTTCTGTCAAATCTGTAGGACGAGGATATTATACATACTTCACACGTCCATCTGCAATTGTTCATCTAAAACTTCCAAAATGGTTCTGGAAAACTATGAATTTACAACGTCATCTTACATTTAATGGATTATCTGTCTTTAAGTAAGCATCGATATTAATTTAAAGGATTAATGGAGCTGTCATAGCTAATTCAGTGGAGCATTAATTCGCAAATTAAAGTTACTTTTGTGGGTTATGAGCGAAATTATTTTTATCGTTAAAAATTATGAATTCGAGTTAAACGTAGAGGAAGTTTTACATGATATTTTTGTGTTATTTTATTATTTGCTTTGCATAAAACATTGTATTTTTGTTTATTAATTTAGTTTAACATTCTTCATTGATGATAAAAACACTTTCGATTCTGTGAAACCATCAGCGGTTTTAATGTCGCGGTGGTCCTGCAGTATTTGTTGTTTGTTTGGGGGTTTAACAACCACCGCGAGCTACTCAGTTAGGTGCGGTCTCCTGTTCCTAATTTAGGGCCACTCTTTCCAGGGAAGGGAGAGATCTAGTGCCAGAAAAGCAACGCAACATCCGTGACTCACCGGGATTCGAACCCGGACCCATCTCGGACGAATGGTCAGAAGCCAGCGCTTAGACCACAGCGCCACAGGGGCAGATCCTGCGCTACTGAAGATGCATGCGTTAATATTAATTAACATCTATGAAAATGAAAGTGCGAAGGTTTGACTGTTTGAGTGCACAGTACGCATTGTGTACTCAAACAGACACAACTGGAAAGGGAGTTATACCTGCATATTTCTGCTTGCGTTATATTCACAACAGTATTACCGTTCCTAAAAACACGATTTGAAGAAAAAAATCAGTTAAATATCGCTCACGAAAAAAACGTTTGCGCATAATTACTGCTTGTATAATGTATAGTTTTCACCTCAGGAGACGTAGATGCATGTGCTATTCAACCCCCCCCCCCATATCTCTACTTTTAACGATCACATTTGAAAAAAATATTTTCTTCGTCGGTTAGAGTTCCTGGTGACTGTACATCTACAATTTACAATATTTTTTAAAACTGTTCCATCCATGTGCACAGTTTTCAGTTATGGGACGCAAATTTACGTATCAGGCTTTTAGCAATCAGACATGCCTGAATCCCTAGTTTTACTGTCCAATACGTAGCTTAATCACATCAGAAACTTGAGTATTATCATGCTCGAATGGAATCTGGAGATGCGGGTTCGATTCCAGCTCCAGGGCGGCGTAACTTTTAAGTTTTCTGATGTGATGATATAGTATGTATTGAACAGTAAAACTGATGATTCGGGAATATCTGATTAGTAAAAGCCTGACCTTGTTCTACGTAATTTGTGAAGAATATTTCTTCCACGGAATCCATACATATTTATGTTTTCATTTGCAGCTTCTGAAAAACGTACTACATAGGGTAATTCTTTTCCGGATCGTACAGAGGTGACCATGAACAAGATTTTAATTTTTTTTTTTTTTTTTTTTTTGGATTGGGGGCTTAACGACCACCGTGAGCAACTCAATGGGCTATAAGCAGTCGCCCGTCCCTAATTTAGGGTCACTGGTTCCAGGAAAGGCAGAGATCCAGTGCCGTAAGACAAACACAACATCCACACCTCACCGTGAGTCGAACCCGGACCCCTTACGGACGAATGATCAGAGTCCATCGCTTAGACCACTGCGCCACCGGGCTGACATTTTTCTAAATGTTTTCATTTTGAAAAAACATTGGTGGCAAAGACGTGTGGATGCAAATATTTACGCGTGTACGAAGCGTAGATAAAGACAATACGATAAATACTTTTGATTTAAGCGACTTTGAAAGAGGCACGATAGTGAGCGCTCGGCGCGCAAGTGCATGCGTCTCAGAAAAGGCAAATATTCTCGGCTATGCAAGTGCAACTGTATTGGGAGTATACAATGAGTGATGCACAAACAAAACAAGTTAGTAAAATCATGCAATGCATTGATTATGATACGCTTTACAACATACCAGAAATCATTACTCAAGTTATGAGGATAATGGCTGTGGAATAAATCTCGCTCCTGTGCTCTGACCTTTGACCCTATTTCGATGATATTCAACAGAATTGGTTCAGTATACTTCCGGAACAACATACTAAAGTTTTGTCGCAATAGAACTATTTTTAGTCAAGTTATGAGGATAATGGCTGTGGAATAAATCTTGCTCCTGTGCCCTGACCTTTGACCCCATTTCGATGATATTCAACAGAATTGGTTCAGTACACTTCCGGAACAACATACTAAAGTTTTGTCGCAATAGAACTATTTTTAGTCAAGTTATGAGGATAATGGCTGTGGAATAAAGCTTGCTCCTGTGCCCTGACCTTTGACCCCATTTCGATGATATTCAACAGAATTGGTTCAGTATACTTCCGGAACAACATACTAAAGTTTTGTCGCAATAGAACTATTTTTAGTCAAGTTATGAGGATAATGGCTGTGGAATAAATCTTGCTCCTGTGCCCTGACCTTTGACCCCATTTCGATGATATTCAACAAAATTGGTTCAGTACACTTCCGGAACAACATACTAAAGTTTTGTCGCAATAGAACTATTTTTAGTCAAGTTATGAGGATAATGGCTGTGGAATAAATCTTGCTCCTGTGCCCTGACCTTTGACCCCATTTCGATGATATTCAACAGAATTAGTTTAGTACACTTCCGGAACAACATACTAAAGTTTTGCCGCAATAGAACTATTTTTAGTCAAGTTATGAGGATAATGGCTGTGGAATAAATCTTGCTCCTGTGCCCTGACCTTTGACCCCATTTCGATGATATTCAACAGAATTGGTTTAGTACACTTCCGGAACAACATACTAAAGTTTTGCCGCAATAGAACTATTTTTAGTCAAGTTATGAGGATAATGGCTGTGGACTAAATCTCACTCCTGTGCCCTGACCTTTGACCCCATTTCGTCCATTTTCAACAGGGTTCCTTCCCAAGATGTCCCCTATCACCTATTAAAATTTCATCGAAATCGAACCGTTTGTACGTAAGTTACGACTCATAGGGGAAATGGAATGGATCCCGCTCCTATGTCGTGACCTTTAACCCCGTTTCGCCCATTTTCAATAGGGTTCGTTCCCAGTGGCGTCCTTCCACATACTAAAATTTCTTCGGAATCGAACCATTTTTACGCACGTTATCGTGCGGACGGGCAGACAGACAGACGGACAAAGCTGGAGCATCTACGCTCCTTCAACCTACGGTTGGAAAGCGTAAAAAGAAACAAGCAGTCAGCGGTCTTCTTGTTGGCGAAAACGATTCATCGTAGTTCAATATCGATTGGAGGGCACCAGTGGTTGGAGAGGATTGTACGAGGCAGCAGACGAGCTCCATTGCATCAGGTAACCGCGCAGTACAACAGCGGTATCGAAAGGAGAATTTCAGCATACACACTCCGCCACACATCTGCGCGAATGGGCGACGACAGCAGTATACCACTCGTCCCTGCTAAAAACCGACAAATTCGTCTGCAGTGGACATTGGAGCACCAAAACTGTACACTTAAGGACTGAAGAAAAAGCTCGCCTGGTCCAATGTATCACGTTTTTAATTAATAAATGTCGATGGTCGTATCACAATCTGGCGTCAACAGCACGAATAGATGAATCACAGTTGGCTAGCATTAATTATATAGACTGATGGACGCGGCATAATGGTCTGGGGTCTGTTTCCATGGCAGGTATTGGATTCCTTAATATTTATGGTACAGTATTTATCTGCTATGAGTGTTAAAATGGTCTCCACAATCACCAGAGCTTAAGTCAATTGAACACATACAGGATGAGATCGAGAGAGCCGTTCGTAAAAGAGATGCTCCTCCAACGAACATTCGGAAACTGACGGACGCCATCACATCCGCTTAGCTGAACGATATCAGAACTCCGTTGAATCCATGCCATGTCAAATTGAGGCTGTTTAAAGACCGAGGGCGTCCCACAACACGTTATTTGGTAGGTGTTCCTAAAAATTTACTACTTCAATGTATTTGAGCGTTTGTTTTTATTATTATTTGCTCAAAAGTCTTTCATATTGCGCCCTGATCGTCTCTAGCCTGGCAAGCATATGCTCCCAAAGAGAGCCAGATGATAATGACATTGAATCATTACGATTGGCAGTTAGGAAATGGTTCCCACACATCTTTGGGGGTCTCACTATATCTGGAAAAGGAAAAAAAGAGTGCGAGGGCCAAAAATCCCCCCCCCCACTTTCAAAGAGGATCACAATGAGAAGAAAAACAGTTTCTTTAAATCCGAAGTCTCATGCCCGATCGGGAAAAGGCAGAAAGTAAAGCCAGATTTTGCCTTTACTTGTTGCTGCATATATTGGGTTGTCGGAAAAGTCATGACGTATTTTAGCACCCGATGGCGGTTGGGTGGTTTTGGAAGTACTAGAGTCATGCGCAGATTTGTAATCGCTGTGACATTCAACAGGCGCCAGTTCTAGCTGCAGTCTAAAAGGAATAGTGAGCGATTTGATTGATTTGCGGAGATTTGACATCAAGTTGAAGATGGAAGACTAAACTGTGCATTTTTGCCATATTTTACTGTTTTACTTCCGTAAAGGGAAGAACGCGCGTCAAGCTTGTGAAAAGTTGCGTAAAGTGTACGGTGATAATGCTCTACAAGAACGTCAGCGGTGGTTTGCAAAATTCCGTGCTGGTGATTTTGACCTCAACGATGCTCCTCGGACGTGGAGGCCCACCGAGGTTGATTACGACCAAATCTAGGCATTGGTCGAGTCAAACCCACGTTACACGACACGAGAGATTACAAACACATTGCACATTCATCATTCAAGCGTTCACGACCACCTGAAGAAGCTGGGATACGCAAGCAAGCTCGATGTGTGGGTTCCTCATAAACTGAAAGAAGCTCAATTGACGGCGCGTATAAACATCTGCGATATGTTCATTAAACGTGAGGAAAACGATCCTTTTTTGAAGCGACTGATAACTGGTGACGAAAAGTGGATTGTGTACAACAACGTGCTGCGCAAACGGTCTTGGTCCCTACGTGCTGCTTCGCCTCAAACTACATCCAAAGCAGACATTCATCAGCGGAAGGTTCTGGTCTCAGTGTGGTGGTATTTTAAAGGTGTCGTGTTTTTCGAGCTCCTACCACGGAACCAAACAATCAATTCGAATGTGTACTGTTGGCAGTTTGAACGAATCCATCATCCAGAAACGTCCAGAGCTCGTTCATCGTAAAGGTGTTGTGTTCCATCACGACAACGCGAGACCACACACTAGTTTGATCACCCGCCAAAAGTTATTGGAGCTTTGGTGGGATGTGTTGCCACACCCAGAGTACTCGCCTGACCTTGCGCCGCCAGACTTCCACTTGTTCCGCTCTCTTCAACAGTCCTTGCGTGGTATAACGTTCAATTCAGATGAGGCTGTAAATCAGCACCTTGTACAGTTTTTCGCCACGAAAGACAGGTCCTTCTATGAACGAGGCATTCTCAAGCTCACTGAAATATGACAAAAGGTTATGGAACAAAACGGGCATTGTATCATTAATTGACCTTTGTTCTTTCTATCAATAAACGACCTTTCAAAACATGGCTAAAATACGTCATGACTTTTCCGACAACCCAATAGTTCATAAAGAGCACTTACCAACATTATTATTTCCGTATTTTTCAATATTTTCAAGTATTTTAGATATTAGGAGTTACCATGCGATTGTTAAAGAGCTAGATGGAGCCAACGCTAACTTGAAATACTATTAATTGGAATACCAATAGCCACTTTAATACTGTAAATTGGAATACCAACAGCCAAGTGTAATACTGTTAATTGGAATAGCAACAGCCAAGTGTAATACTGGAATACCAACAGCCAAGTGTAATACTGTTAATTTGAATACAAACAGCTAATTGTAATAGTGTTCACTGGAATGCCACAGCCACTTGTAATACTGTTCATTGGAATACTAACACCCAACTGTAATACTGTTAATCGGAATATCAACAGACAATTGTGATACTGTTAATTGGAATACTAATAGCCTATTGTAATACTGTAATCGGAATACCAACAGCTACAGTAATTGTAGTCGTATCAGTTTGAATGTCTTCCTGCCACCAATGCTGAATGGCGCCTAGATGTCTGTCACTATAAATGTAAATAGAACAGTGTTTACAGCAATGGATACTGCTATGTCAAATAGCCTGCTGTTTAATAACAGCAGCAATTTTATCCGTTATAAGTGATTTGCAGTTTTTTCTTGTCCTCTTTTGTTTGGCCGCCTCCGCCTTCTTCAAACACTTTATTAACATATGCGCTATTGGAAAAAAGGGTCGTCTGCTTTCGTAGTGTCAGTGTGATATGTCATGGCTGATTAGCAACGACCGTGATCTGCGTTTTGCAACACCTATGTCATGGCGCATCCACTTCACAAAGAAGTCTCCGATCTCATCAGGTACTTTTACGTGGGCCAGAATGGCAGATGCGTGTTGGAAAGGAAAGGCAACGAAGCGAGCCTAATTACAGCATACATATGCAACTAAGTTCGGTGAGCCTAAAACAAGACAAACTTTTCTTTGCTGAAACTGCGTTCAGATCACGTTCTCTGAATTGTATACGTATGTGAAAACGACATATACAAGACAAATAAAAAAATTCTTCGTAGTTAGTATTCAACATATCGGTTGCTATGAACATTTCAGGGTATACAAATGAAAGAATGCGTTTGTAATATTTCCCTAGGACAGTTGGAACTACCACATTTGCTGTTACGTCATTCAGCCATAAAATCTCTTCGTGAACAACTCATTTTTGAAAGCTATCAGTAAAATCCTTGACTTTCACAAGCTGTAACGTATATTCTATTTTAACTTTCCTTTTGAGTTTCATTTTCTATGTAAATTTGAGTTCATTCTCTTAGACATTTTCAAACCTCCGGTGGCGCAGTGGTCTAAACGATGGCCTCTGATCATTCGTCCGAAAGGGGTACGGGTTCGAATCCCGGCGAGGCATGGATGTTGTGTTTGTCTTACGGCCCTGGCTCTCTCCCTTCCCTGGAACCAGTGATTCTAAAGTAGGGATGGGCGACTGCTTATAGCCCATTGAGTTGCTCACAGTGGTCGTTAAACCTCCAATTAAAAAAAACCTTAACGTTATGTCTTTTTCCTCAAACGAGAATAATGTTGGCAACATACTGATGTCGGAACAAGTGACGTATGTGTGGCCGGATAAGAACGATAGATAAAAAGGCAATGCAGCGGTTGTTTTAGGGGATTGATGTTATTGATGATATACGTGCTGTTATACTGCGATTTGATCTTAAATCACTAACACTGTATTGAGTACGCCAATAAACCGGATGTGAGTGTGGAGTACAAACCATGCAAGCAAAATAAACGTAGTTGTAAGTACTACAATTGACCTTTTTCTTGTAATGCCTATGAGTACTTTCTAATATTACATTGACTTTAGCACACATTAAGTAATTGCTGACTTAGGGACTAAGTTACAGCGGAAAGACAATTACGTTATAAAGCCTGCTGCTTTTAATGGAAACTGGAAACACCAATGCCACCGGTGGCTCAGTGGTCTAAGCGAAGGCTTCTTATCATTCATCCTAGATGGATCTGGGTTCGAATCCCAGTAAGACATGAATGTTGTGCTTTCCTTACGGCGCTGGCTCTCACCCTTCCCTGGAACCAGTGGCCCTAAATCATAGATGAGCGACTGCTTATAGCCCACTGAGTTGCTCACGGTAGTAATTAAAACCCCAATGAAAAAATAAAAAAATCACCCACAGCCATAGGAATAGACTTGTCCTAGAAGCTGGGAGCGCGGGGTGGGGGTGGGGGTTACGGTTGGTATGATCAAACGAAATATTTCAAGCACTTTGTACATCGTCTACAATAATTTCTCACTGAAGTGTGAAAACAACCACTACTACCTGAGGTCATTTTGATTGTGGTTAACGGTGAGAAGATCCTCTAACGGAAGAGTTAATTGAATGATAAGCTTTAAAATAGGAGGGTCACACTCTGGGTCTGCAGATTGTAGTATAAGACATCGGGAGAGAGAAAGGAGGACTAGGAAGGCTACAATACCACAGGGCAGAGGCTTAAACCCCAGACCATGCCCCGCCCACCCACATCATCCACCAAATCCCGTTTACATGAGGTTACCATACACAGATTACTGTGAAGATTTGAAAACACAATTTTGTCCATGATCGAACTCGCGCCCACTCACTCCGGAGTAAGTTGCTCTCCCAACTAAGCTACACAGACGGAATGTATCGCTGCAGATTTATCGTCTTGACACGTGCTTTACCTCTGTAGTACGTCACATAGATAAAAACAAGAAAGACCACACTGAATTTTTCGGTTGTAATAAGCATGTCTTTTGAATCCTTTCCGATGCGAATAATTTTTTTCAAAGTTATTCATAGTCAGCGAAACCAATTAGAAAAAAAAATCAACCGGATTTCTACTATCAGTAAAACATGCAGAAATAGAAACAGTTACTTACCTCCACCAGCGGCTAAAGCGTATGTTTCCAAAATTAACAAATGGTGCAGAAAAAGTTTCTCTTAGCGGAAGGAAGATATCAGACCCAAAGAGATTTTTCAAATCGAAAAGTTAAAAGAAGAAACATAGAAGGAAACATGATATAAATCTACTCTTTCTAGCGGAAGAATTTTGCATAATGTTGAAAACAGGCGAAAGGTATTATCCATGGCAAAAGCTATGCTAAGGAAAAAGAACTTTTCGAATATGTCTCCCTGAGCAGAGATAGCGAGAAAAAAGTTTTGAACTTTACGGCCTCTAGCAGAAAAGCTGTACATCACTTAAAGATGATAATATTCTCCCATCTTTATTTTAGGGAATGGCATAGAGTAAACAAAAAAAGAAAATTTTCAATAGGGATTTTAGAAGCGGAAATACGCCTGCAGGCAGAAGTACACAAACGCCACCTAGCGACACAACTTTGAACTACAAGAAAAAAATCCGCAAGTACAAGCCTAAAATGCTTCACAAGATAAATATCCGTATTTATCTATATATCCCGTATTTAAAAAAATATTTTAAATCGGACATTTAGAAGCAGTGATATCAAGAAAAACATTTAATTTTTGCGCCCCTAGCGGGGAAACTGTCAGTATAATTTTGGGAACGAAATGCACGCGAAATGTTTTCATAGTTAGTAGAATCTGACAAAAAAAATATTTTTCAATCGGTTTTCAATCCAGCAGATATTGCCACAAACATGCTGTTAATGGAAATATGAACTTACGCCCTGTGGTGGCAAACCTATGGTTTAAGAAAATTTTGAAATTATATGCAGAACATTTCGCACCGGAAACGCTCTCCAATAAAGAAACAGTTTCTTAAATCGGACTCTTAGAAGCAGAGATATCGACAAAATAAGATATATATCTACGTCCCCTGACGAAAAAACTATGCACTATTTTAAGCAGAACGTATTCTCAAAAGGTTTTCCGAGGTGAACGGTACTGGTCCACGAAAGAATGTTTTCAGTCGAGTTTTCAGAAGTGCAGATTTTGCTGCAAATATATCAGTAACAGATATAAGAACTTACGCTCCCTAAGTGTCCAAACAATTCTCTACAAAAATATCAGAATTTATATGCAGAACATTTCCCACTAGGAGCTGCATCCGATGCAGAAAGAAATTTTGAAATCAGACTTTTAGAAGCAGAGATATTGGGAAAATCCCAATTTACCTTTACGATCCTTAGCGGAAAATATATACAGTACATACCCAAAATAGTCTTCGTTGTAAATGCCATTGAAAGGGAGAAATAATTTTTTCAATCGGATATTTAGGAGCAACTATATGGAATGAAATATATTTTGAATTCGATAACATCTGAATTTACGCCCTCTAGCGGCGAAGTTATGCTTCAGAAAAAAAAACAAAAACAAAAAAAAAAACAGAAAGCAAGGATCATCGTTCTCACATTTCAAGCTTTTCAATGCAAAAATAACTTTTCAAATCGAACTAATAGCTGCAGAGGTCGGGTGTCCATAGACGGACGGACGGAAAAACGGACAAAGTGATACTATAAGCATGTATTTTTTTTCACAAAGACGTGCTAATAACCTTATAGCAATACATTTGGTATTAGAAAAACGTAATACTCAATTATTCTAAATTTTAATTCTAGAAATAATGAGCTTTTAAAATTAAAAAACTTAAAAAACCATAGTATGTTGGGTGACAAACTAAAGGCAAAAGTTTCGGAAGAAGCTCTCTACTTAACAAAAAGTTAAAGGGGGTACATCCCCCCGTCTCCATACACGATTCTATGCTCGTGCCCACGGCAGTAAAAGATTATTCTTGAATTGAAGGACATGATGATGCCTTACAACAATGAATGCATTACAGTAGTTTGCTTTTTGATTCCGTGAACACTCTGGCATAGACCCAAAACAGAGAAACGCCAAGTGTGATAAAACAGGAAGAGCAATGATGAATCTAAAGAAAAATGATATTAAAATACAATAAAAACTCAGTTGAATTTACACCGAGTGATCACTGAATTATGATCACCCCTATCAAAAGTAGATGCGGCCCGTTGATCACGTGATGTATGGGGCCGCGGGTTGCCTAGTGGGCAACGTTCGTGACTGCCATGGAGAAGACCTCAGGTTCGATCCCAGGCAGGTACGAACGCTCGATCCACTAAATATCCGCCGTGCGACCCCGGGTACTGCCCCCCCGGTAATAAATAAGGGCGTCTTCCTCCCCTTTCTTCCTCGCTTCCGTGTCACTTTCCTATCGGGCACTCCCAAATCTCCTAGCTTCCTATTTCTAAGGGTTGTTTAAGACCTGGAGTCAGACACTCCCTTCCTAAAATCCTCTACATATGATCATTTGACCACGTGATGTCCCAGAGGGCGCGATTAGTCGACCGACGTAGCATATATAAGGTGTGGGTGGAGCAGTAGGTAGTAAAATTCGGAGCGTGATGGGTAAACGGAAGGAGATATCTGAGTTTGGGAAAGGACAGATTGTGGGAGCTCGGAGAGCAGGTACCTCGACGAACCGCCGTAATTATATCAGGCCTGGTTAATCAACGACCCGGAGGCAAAATTGCACAGGGCAAAAAAAGGTTGACGTGAGAGGAGAGCGCCGAGTCTGGCGACTCGTACAGGTCAACAGACGCAGCACAGTTCAACAGCTGACTACCCAATAAAACAGAGGTCAACCCGGAACAGTATCTGCCGTGACCATGCGACGCACGCACGCACGTATGGACTATAGGAGCAGACCACCCCGACAGCATCCTCTCTTTTCCACGGTTCATTGGCGCAAAAGACACGCCTGGTGTAAAGATCGTGCAAGTTGGAAGCTGCATGACTGGAAAAATAGTGTGTTGGTCTGACTTGAAGCGTTTATTACTCCATTCCGTGGATGGTCGTGTACGTATTTGGCGCAAACAACATGAAGCACTCGATCCATCCTGCATGGTCACCAAAGTGCAAGCCGGTGAAGGCCGTTGTATGATGTGGGACATGTTTACTTGGCAGGAACTTGGGCCCCTGGTGCAACGTATGACTGGAATTTCGTGCTTACTCTGTATACCTAGCAATGTTGCACTTTTTCCCGAATGGCGACGGCGTCTTCCAAGATGACAATGACCCAATGTTGTGCAGGAATGGTTTGAGGAACACAGTTAAGACTCCCAGTATATCGATTGGTCTCCGAACTCCCCGCATATCTATCCCATAGGACACTATGAAACGGCATATCAGGCGTCTGGATACACCAATCACCTCCATACATGTATTGAAGGCCGCATTGCACCTTGGTTGGCCATACCTCATGCACAACTGCTTCTGGCATTTTTTTGAATCAAAACCACGTCGGTTAGCTGCTGTACTGAGAGCGAAAGGAGGACCTACGAAGTATTAGGTACGTGGTCATAATTCAGTGATCACTCAGTGCGCATGTATTCTTAAATTAAAACAAAAACAAATCCACAAAGTTTGAAGGTTGAAGAAGCGTATATGCTCCAGCTTGTCCGTCTGTCTGTCCGCACGATTGTTTGATTGCGATGAAATTTTAGTACGTAGTAGGGGACAACCTGGGGACGAGCCCTATTGAAAATGGACGAAGTGGAGTCAAAGGTCACGACATACGAGTGGGATCCATTCCATTGCCCTTATCCGTCATAACTTACGTAAAAATGCTTCTATTGCGACAAAACTTATGTTGTTCCGGAGGTATACTGAAATGGTTTTGTTTAATATCATCGAAACGGGGTCAAAGGTCAGGGCACAGGAGTGATTCCACAGCCATTATCTTCATAACTTGACTAAAAATGCTTCTATTGCGACAAAACTTTAGTATGCTGTTTCGGAGGTATACTGAACCGGTTCTGTTGAATATAATCGAAATGGGGTCTAAGGTCAAGGCACAGGAGCGAGATTTATTCCAGATCCAATATCTTCATAAATTGAGTAATGATTTCTGATATGTTGGAAAGCGTATCATAATCAATGCATTGCATGATTTTACTAACTTGTTTGGTACTCCTCTTAATGGCACCAAAGCAGGTGGTACACTGGGGACGTTTTGCTTCTTTTTTTTTTTTTTTTTTAATTTTTTTAAAATGAAATGACTCATAACTATTTAACCGAACAAGACGAAATTTTGAAATTTGATATTTCCAAGCTTTGTTTAAAAGAACTGTTTACAGCCGATTTAATTGTAATTCAATGAAAGTATCTTTTGAGTAATGAGACAGTTTTTCGTTTCCTCCAGTCTAGGCGATTTAAAAAATCCAACGAAATGTTTTTCTGTAAACTCCGAAGGAAAGTCATTCAGGAAAGACCGAAGCCAACACAGTAATTAATTTTATGATGAATAGTTTATTAGCTATTAAATTAAAATTGTATTGATCTGAAACTAACAAATTTAATTTATTCCACAGAGAAACATACATTGCCTGACAGAGAAAATGCCACACCACCAAGACGTGGCCGCAGCGCCATGCATACTGCAGGGTGGGTGCACACGTCCAAGTTATGCAAATGATCGCATTTGCAGGCTAATCGCACGAACGGCGCGCGAGGTATAAGCGTAAGCGGACAACCAGCCCGTGAGACCATCAGTAGAGACGTCGTCGTCACGACCGCGAGAAGTGAGTTGTCCTGCTGTAACCGTGCCTGGAGAACGAACAAAGGGTGCCAATGCAGTTAAGACGCCGTCGTACGCGATTTCGTCAAACGGATGAGTTCCCGAGAGGTGTCATCGTAGGCCTTCGTACCGCCGGATGGTCCTTGCGTCGTATTGCGGAAGAAACGCAACGTGATGCCACAACCGTCGGTCGCATTTGGAGAGAGTTGTTCCAGAAAAGAACTGTGCAACGTCGTAGGGAGGCCGGAGCACGGAGACGGACGTCCGAGCGCACCGATCGTTGCATCCGAAGTCATGCCGTACAGGACCCACAGACCACAACGGGCGACATTTTACGGAGTGTACGGGGAGGCTTGGGAGCTCCGATATCGACGCGGGCAATGTCGCGCCGATTGGCTGCGTCTGGTTTGCTGTCCAGCCGTCCGTTGCGAAGGCTACCCTTAACAGGGAGCCATCGTAGTCATCGTTTGGCTTGGTGTCGCTCCAGAGCTGCGTGGGGTGTCGAATAGAACAGTGTGGTGTTCAGCGACGAATCGCGGTTCTGTCTCACTACGGATGATCGCCGTGTGAGAGTCTGGAGGCGACGTAGCCAACGGGCGCATTTTCCCGCCATTGTGGAGCGCCACATGGCCAGGCAATGTGGAACCATGGTGTGGGGTGCTATTAACGCAAACAGCCGCTCACCGCTGGCACGCATTACGGGCACATTGGCAGCATGCCGCTATGTTGACGTGATGTGTGGCCCATGACACTACCGAATCTGCAGGGCACCCCAAACTCCATTTTTCAACAGGATAACGCCCGGCCGCATACCTCTCGGATCAGTCTGAATGCTTTACACGATGTGCAGATGCTTCCATGACCATCACGATCCCCCGACCTCTCGCCCATCGAGCATCTGTGGGACACGATTGGACGTCGGTTGAGGACCCTCCCGTCCTCGCAAAATGAAGATGAACTGTCGGATCAACACCACATGGTCCACGATGCCCCAGGACTTTATTCGGACTCTCATTGCCTCGATGCCACGTCGGGTTCAACGCTGTATCACCCAAAATTGGGGCCACACTCCTGACTGATCATCCTGTATATTCGGCAACTGGAGCCTAGTCTGTATGTGACAATTAAATCATTTGTTCAAGACCTACTTGGCTATCTCTGTGTGGAGTTTGGTCTGTTTCCAAACATTCCTTCATGGTGGGGCATTTTCTCTGTCAGGCAGCGTATTTTTGAACTGATCTAGAAATATATGTCTAATAATAGTCACTTTTGCAATACGTTTCTGTCGAGCCTAAACTACCGAGACATGTACACAGTCATATCAAAACAATATGACCACCTACCTAATAATGGGCATAACCACCTTTGGGCTGGAGACGGCGGGGCATGAACGCAATGAGGCCCTGGAAGGTTTCCCCGAGGCACACGTGCCCATTCGAACTGCAGCAGAGCACGGAGGTCCCGGAGATGACATGGTTTTGTTTCGGCACGTCGAACCTGTCGATCAAAATAGTCCCACAAGTGTTCTATGGGTTTGAAGTCGGGTGATTTCGCCTGCCAAGGGAGAACGGAGACATCGCTGCCGTGTTCCTGGAACCAATCACACATTCCCTCAGCGACGTGCCATGGCGCATTGTCCTGTTGGTAGACACCATCACCACCAGGGTAAACGTCCAACATGAAAGGATACATGTGGTCAGCGAGGATGAACAGGTAGCCATTGGTGTTCAGAGACCCATCCAGTGGTACCAGCGGTCCCAGGTCATACCAGGAAAACATCCCTCAGACGTACTCACTGTCACCGTTGACCTGTACTTGACCGACAAGCGTGTCCGGGTGTTGGTTCTTGTGTGTCTGACGCCGTATCCGCCACCGCCCGTCACTTCTTTGGAGTAGAAACCTCGATTCGTCGGAGAAGGCAACCTTCTCCCACTCTTCCACTGTTCAATGACGGTAGTCCCATACGAACTGCAGGCATCGTTGCAAATGAACCTGGGTTAACATGGGCGTCTTGACGCAGCGTCGACTCCGGAGACCCATGCGGAATAGGGTTCGCCCTACTGTTATTGGGGACACGTACGTGGGTGCCCCAGCGTTCATTTGCGTAATCAATTGCTTCACTGTTGAGCGTCGATTGCCCTTTACCAGTCGACGGAGGCGACGTTCTCCTCTGGAGTCGGTGGCATTTAGTACTCCACAGTTATGACGTCGGTAGGTACTTGGTGTGACAGCGGTACATTCTTAGTACACCCTTACAACAGAACCTCGTGAAAAGCTCACGAAATCTGCTGTTTCTGAGATGCTTCTACCCTTGGCGCGGTAGCCGATGATCATTCCTTTTTGAGCGTGCATCCATCAAATCACTACCTCTTCCCATTGTGCTCCCGTGACGCACTATGGCTCATCTGTCCTGGCCGGCCGCGTACATCTCCGTGTGGTCTACCTTGTCACGTGCACTCTGTGATGCACCTGGGCGGGTACACTGTGATTCCGGGGATGGTCATATTATTCTGATACGACCGTGTAGG
The DNA here is from genome assembly GCA_039090855.1 of Macrothele yani. Classification (NCBI taxonomy): domain Eukaryota; kingdom Metazoa; phylum Arthropoda; class Arachnida; order Araneae; family Macrothelidae; genus Macrothele; species Macrothele yani. The sequence goes on from CM076990.1 coordinate 50,470,589, forward strand.
CTATATTCTCACCCTTTCAAGCCATAACTATGAATAATTATATCCATCACATGTATTGGTTTCTCATTATGTAGTGTGACACATGCAGTTTGAAGTGTTTCACTTGCATTTCAATGTTTCAACGTAACCGTTTTTACGTTATGTAAGATTTCTGACTGAACAGATGTTAAACTAAGGGTAAATGCGATGCAACTAATTGTGCCGGATACCTCACGTTAGAGTAAGGATTTTACAAAGGCCAGACGAAACATAGACAGAAGCGCAACTTACATCAACTGTTTATTGGTCCAGCAACATTAGACAAAATCCAAAACACACCACTTCACATATCTTAGTCAAAAGGTTTTCCATCAAAATTCAGTAACGGTCTAACATCTCCACACACACACACACACACACACACACACACACACACACACACACACACACACACACACACAGCAAATCTCAGATATTATGTAGAGGATTTTAGGAAGGGAGTGTCTGACCGCAGTTCTAAAACAACCCTTAGAAATAGGAAGCTAGGAGATTTGGTCTAGAGTGCCCGATAGGAAAGTCACACAGAAGCAAGGTAGAAAGGTGGAGGAAGACGCCCTTATTTATTACCGGAGAGCCAGTACCCGGGGTCAGACGGCTTAACGTGCCCATCCGACGCACGGCGGGTATTTAGTGGTTCGAACCTGCTGTGATCGAACCCGAGGTCTTCTCCGTGGCAGTTACGAACGTTGACCACTAGGCAACTCGCTGCCCCATAAACTCAGCTACTGCTGCATCGTCTTTTTATCTAACGTTCTTATCACATACAGACGTCACTCTTGTTCCGGCTTCAGTGTTTGCCAACGTCATTCTCGTTTGACGGAAAAGACATAACGTTAAGGTTTGAAAATATCTAAGAGAACAAACTCAAATGCACATAGAAAAAGAAACTCAAAAATAAAGTTAAAATACAATATACGTTACATCATCCCCCTCTTAATTTTTTTTTTTTTTCAAGCCAAAAACTGTCTAATTTTGGAGAAGTCTCCCTTTCATGCAAACTGCGCATTCATTCAACTCATTCAGATAAGAACTTACATGTCACAGTCGCATGAAGAACCTTGTCGACGATAAGCTAGCGGTTGATTTTAACTACGTGAAATGAAAAATTGTTCCGTCAACATTGCTCTAGTAGGATTTTCACATTGTGAAGACATCATTATATACAGGGTGATTCATAAAGAAGTATACAGTTTCAACGCACTATAAAACAAGAACAATGTAAGATATTTTACGTTACCTGTAACAGAATTGTAGGAAAATGTTTCAAGTTTTTTAGAGATAGTCACAGATGTTCTATGTGTGCACCCTTAGTCACACGACACACATCGAGCCGGTAATCCATTTCCGCCCAAACGCGTACACGCGGTCGTCCAGGACTTTTAAGTTTGCACAAACATCCCGTAGTTTCAAATTTTTTATGCCAATCGTTGATAGATTTTCTGGTTGGAGCTTCTTTTACGAATCGTGATCGAAAATGCCGTTGCACAACAGTTACAGATTCCGTTTTGCTCAATTCAAGAACACAAAACGCCTTCTCCACTGCAGACGCTGCCATTTAGACTGACTAGTCACGTGACGCGCGCTATCGCCTACGTCACTTCCGTCAGTAGCGGGACACAAGCTTTATGAGTACATCTACCTAACGGTTTGCAGTTGTGGTCCGTGTCTTCAACTGTTACTGTTTTACAGCATCTGGAAACTGTATACTTCTTTATGAATCACCCTGTTTAATATAATACAGGGCAAGACGTATTAAACTTTTTCACTAAAATATCCCATTGAAGAATTACATCTCAACAAAAAAGCACGTAATCAGGGCATCAAAGAAGTACTACCATCACTAAAAAAATCACTTTGAAGAATCGCATTTCAACAAGAAAACACGTAATCATGGCATCAAATAAATGCTATCTATAGAACTCATCACAGTAAAACAACGCAGTACTGTAGACTTGTAACGTGGTAAATTTTATCGTCGCATCGTGCGAACATTTATTTTCACTACAAAACCAATCAAGGCATAAATACGTCAAGAGACAATTGCGGAGATTACACATTCAAGCACTTTACGCAGCATAAAAAAAACTGTGCTATGCAGAAAAAAGGGTTACGTTATAATGCTTGTGTTCCTTTGTTTTGGTGTCGATATTTATTTATGCCTAAACTTTTGAGATGGACCTCACTAAATGCAAAGAAGCATTTCAAAAATGAGTAATGGCAATCTGTACGGGGACTTGTACAGGAATACAGTGTATGATTGCAAACACTTTATCATACAAGTTGAGTGACAAATTGCCCTACGAACTATATTGCTGGGTCTTAAACAAGTTTCTCTAACAACATTTCAGCTTTTTAAAACTTGCAGTTTCTATATTGGTGGCTTGATGAACACGATTTTGAATCAGCTGATTTACGAGGTTTTCCTCTCAGTCAGATCGATACAAAGCACTTGAAGTGTGATATTGATTTTTTTTTTCTTTTTAAATACGGCATATGCGAACAAGGGCGTATTAGGACTACCAAACCAGCCCTGGAATTCCGGTCTTCCAGGTCCACCAGAAAAATACAGCTTCCTACAGCATGACACCTCATAAATTGTACTGGGTAATTTTTTTCTTTTTTTTTTTTTTTTTTGGAAAAACAATTTAATTTTTCGTACCCACGACCACATAACAACCAGGAGTCTTTTGAATATCCCATTTCAACTAAATCACCATGAAGTTCATTCTGAAAGTTAAAATCTGCACTTGCCGCATAATAACTTTCTTACGCCATTATGTAATTTTTGTGTTTATTCTGTCACAGATCGCCTACTTCCCAGCGGTGTTGATACCTCTTCTTTTTGAGTAGACACCTCTTTGAAGTCTACCCTTTTATTTTGACCCATTCACCTGTATTGATAAATTGTAGCTTCTTTTAAGATAAATGTAAGTGGGACACGAATTTCGGAATATCTCACCCAGAGAATCGCTTTGGGCTCTGTGTTAATCAGTGGATGAGGGTGTGGGGATGGTGGGACATCACAATGGTGTGTCTCTTTAAGATTACAACAGAAGGATAGGACGTACCAATGACCCTGGGCTTTGAATTAATTAATATACAACTGCCGTTCCAAAAAAAAAAAAAAAAAAAAAAACCCAAAAAAACTTGTAGTAAAGCCACACAAAATGAAGAAATATAGGCACAGCAAAATACGTGTTATTCTTTCTCACAGTGTCTTCTCTCCGACGATATGTAATGGTCCCATCGTTCAGTTCACTTTTCAAAGCATGTGGTACAGGCATTTTGTGGAAGCTGTTTTAGCGACCCCTGAACAACTTGAATAACGTATGGGCCGCGGGTGGCCTAGCGGGCAACGTTCGTGGCTGTCACGGAAAGGACCTCAGCTTCGATCCCAGGCAGGTACGAACGCTCGCTCCACTAAATATCAGCCGTGCGCCGGATGGCCACGTTAAGCCGTCGGACTCCGGGTACTGGCCCCCCGGTAATAAATAAGGACGTCTTCCTCCCCTTTCTACTTCGCTTCCGTGTGACTTTCCTATCGGGCACTCTAGCCCAAATCTCCTATCTTCCTATTTCTAAGGGTTGTTTAAGACCTGGGGTCAGACACTCCCTTCCTAAAATCTTCTACATATGATCATTTGATCATTTTGAATAACTTCAGCATCTGTGTTGAATGATCCGCCATGGAACTTCTCCTTCATTGTTGGAAACAACCAGAAATCGCACGGGGAGAGGTCATGGCTATAAGCATGCTGTGGTACGATTTCAATACTGCATTTCGTAAGAAAATGTTGAACACAAGCAGCCAGATGTGGGCGGGCGTTATCATGGTGTAGGGGTCCACTTGCCCAATAGTTCCGGTCGCTTAATCGATGTGTCGTCGCAGACGCTTCAAAACTGAAATGTAATACTCAGCATTGACAGTAATTTGTGGAAGAACGACATGCTGGTAGACCACACCTTTATGATCAAAGAAAATTATCGTCATCACCTTCCCAGCTGATTTGGTTTGGCGGACTTTTTCGAAGACCAGAGAGTCTGTTTCCAGACAGTCGTTCCGCGCTTCGTCAGGGGGTCGAAATAGTGGACCCACGTTTCATCGGCAGTTATTGCTGTGTTTATTGCTGTGGAAGGCTAAGCCAGTGGTGGACCCCAAGCTTACTGCCTTGCCCTGGCTCCTGAGCCAATCCCCTGAGTACGCCGCTGAAACAAACATATGGCTTTTTCGCGTCTTGTGGTAATTAAATACTTTTAGGTTACTGTTTATTTATGTCAGCAGCATTAAATAACGCCATGTTCGGAATTTGCAGTCTTTCAAACACAACGTCAGCATTCCAAAAATGGTTACTCAGAGAAAGAGAGAGTGAGAAAGAGAATGACTTCATTATGGAATTTTGCGGCATGCGTTGTGGATGCCTTAGCTTTGTTCTCGAATCAGAAGACAATAATTCTTGTTGAGGGATCACAAATGGCTGTTCTGACGTCATTCCCATCACTCGCTGGCGATCAGACTTCCGGTAATAACTCTCTGTTCGAAACTGAAGATTCTGCATCACCCTCGAATCCATATCCTGTCAAGTGACAGATTTTATTCGAAAGTGACTACCTGTGGTCACTAAACGTCTTCTGTTATTTCAAGGTTACGAAGAGGTGAGTAATGTGTCGATTGCGCATACCGCTGATATTTTACGAACTCCAACACCTAATCTTAAAGCATTGCATATCTGTTCTATTGCAAAAAAAAAAAAAAAAAAAAAAAAGTTAAGCCGATTTACCATTTTATTAAATCTAGAAAAGCCAAGTCTGGTTTTTCAGTTCTGTTTTCTTTCACTTACACACAGTTGTTAAATCTGTCCATAAGCTTCTTTGCCAACATTTGAAAATTAATGGCAATGCAGAGATTTCACCATGTTTGGAAAAAAAGGTGGTTGGGAGGAAAGAAAATAACGTCATAAGCATTTGGGAGCCAAATCCGGGCTCTGAGGTGGGTGAAGAAGAATTTAAAGTTTAACTTCTTTAATTGTTTCAAGGCTTACACGGAAGGAATGAAGTTGGTCGTTGGCATGGTGCCAAAGCATAACTAATGTATAACAAACCTCTGCTTTTATTGCGAATGACAGATTTTAGCTTTTTGTTAAGCATGGAACAATACGCAGCGCTATTGGAAAGCTGTTGACAACAACGAAAGCAAGAAAGATAGCACCAAATTCTTGGGTGTAATGAGTACTTCTTTTAAATTCTTTCCGGCGCAGAAAAAAAAATTCAAAACAGATTTTCAGAAGAAAAATATTCAGCGAAAAAGAGAATAATTACGCCTCGTAGAGAAAATCTGCGAGAAACATTTACGTCTCGTAGATAAAATCTGCGAGAAACATTTACGTCTCGTAGATAAAATCTGCGAGAAACATTTACGTCTCGTAGATAAAATCTGCGAGAAACATTTACGCCTCGTAGAGAAAATCTGCGCATAATCTAAAATGCACAATATGAGCAGTGTTCTTCATAGTTCAGTAACCTGTTACACACACACACACACACACAAACGTCCCCTGAAACATGTGCTACGAAAAATCACAAATTCTGCGCAACGTATTTCTGATAACGCAAATACAGCGTAAAAGCAATTTGCCGGTAGCAGAAATCGAGCCTCAATCCTTTTGGTCTAGAGCTAAACCCTCCCCCCCCCTTTTTTTTTTGTCACTGAAACTTTGCCGACTTGGCATGCGCGTCATTTCTGAGGTAGGTACGTCACATGTCCCCCCCCCCTTGCTCTTGAGAAAGAGCTGGGATGGAATCGTAGGTTTCAGGATCAGCCGGCAAACCACGCTTGAAGGAGTGCTTACTGTAGAAGAAGGAATTTTGATTAATTCCATAATTCCAGACGATGTGTAGTGGCGTACCAGAAAAACTTGACCCCCCCCCCCCCTCCCCGCAGAAAAATGTTTTCGAGGCCCTTTTCCAATAATCTCTTAGCTTTCAATTACTCACAGTTTTAACTTCCATATTATTAACTAGGCTTTATGGGTGTTTTAATAAATCGAATTCTTTGGAACCTACGAGTATTTTTCGTAAAATCAAAATTATTCCACTTTACTGCGTGAAACACAAATGTGTACATTGTAATCAAAATGATTTCCCTGGTTTTATATCGATACAAATTACTATATAATACTTACGTCAAAGTTAATCATATTATGCAAAATTTATTATTTTAAAGAACTAAGGCCAGCTTTTTGAAATGCCTTACGATTGTACATACAAAACATGCAACTGCCGTGTGACAGCGTCTAATGACTTTTCCGATATATACGAAATATCACAACATATAAGTAAGAAAATAACTAAGTAGGCCTAACGAATAAGAACTGTAGCACCAAAAACGTGAAACTACTTAAATTATTTACTCTAAAATATAAAAAAAACATGCTTAACATAATGGCACAATGTTTTGCGCATAGTAAAAATACATCTTTTGACTGTTATAAAAGAAAATGACACAGGTCTCATATTTTTCTCACCCACGAAAAACACCTTTTTGTTCATTATATTCTGAAGGATGCGTAGTGACCTTTGTATGTGCAAACAACTGTATAATTTTTATTCATTGGCATAAAAATTCAGCTCATTGAACGGATATTTCTTTCACATTCGCTTGTTAATATACATGCATAAAAACTATTCACATTCTCTTGTTAACATACATGCATGAATTTAAAGAAAACACCAGCATTGTCCGGGGCTCCAAGAAGCAACCTGCCCTGTGGTTTAGCAGTTAGTTGTATGTGTGTCAGGAAAATTCAAGGTCGCTCTGGTGCTGTGGTAGCATGTCCGGCGCGTAACTGGAAGACCCTGGGTTCGATTTCCGGTGGCGGCCGATTATAATTTTTCCATGACTCACTTATTAACGTGAAAAGAGCGATGACTTCTGTTTGATGTTCTCTTGAATAGCTGCTTTCCCGTCATCCGGTTTTTATGAATTAAAGCAACGGAAATGATTTCTGAAGATTTTACATACGCTGGCGGAAAGTGAAAAAAGAACACCAAGAAGGAGACGTCTGATACCAACGAAATGTATACAGCATAATAACGGAATACAGAGGATAACGTGATCAAAACATTATGGCAAAATACAGCTATATTTGCTGGTAAACTGAAAAATAACATTTCCATGTAACATGGTTAGTACGAGGTTGAACCGCCATGAACTGCGTCACACTGTGCAATTCTGGCATGGAGTCTGTCGTACAGATGTTGGATGTAAGATTGGGGTATTGAGTCCCAAGCATCCTCAACCTGGACGCGTAAATCCGGGATGATCGTGGAGACCGGATAAGTCGTTGTCACATAAAATCCCACACGTGCTCAATGAGGGACAAATCCGGTGAATGTGCAGGCCATGGAAGTTGTCTCACACCCTGAAGTGCATATTGCGTTGCACGTGCCGTGTGGGGGCGTGCGTTATCTTGCTGGAAAACCCCACGATGGACCGACCTTACAAATGCCACAACAACGGGCTGAATGATGTTGTTGATGTAGAAGGTGCTGTTTAACGTACCCGGTACAAACACTAGTTGTGTATGGGAGTGATAGCTGATCGCTCCCCACACTAGGAGACCAGGTGTAGGCCCTGTGTGTCGCTGGCGGATGCAAGAAGGGTGGAGACGCTCCCCTGTGCGTCTGCGAACACGCACACGGCCATCGGAGGCTCCCAAGCAGAATCTGCTTTCATCGCTGAACACGACAGATCGCCATTGCGTTCTCCAGTTCAGACGTTGGCGACACCACTGCAGCCGTTCCTGACGGTGGGCTGGAGTCAGAGGTACACATGCCAGAGCCACACGTGCACCTAGTCTTGCATCCAGTAGACGGTTGCAGATGGTTCGCACAGTCACCTCAGGTGCAACGGCAGCTCGGATTTGCGTCGCAGTGGATGTTCGGCTTGACAACGCCGCTCTTCTTATGCGTCGATCGGTCCGCTCATCAGTCCGTCTGTGACTCCCGGTTCCACGTCTTCTCGTGTGGGAATGTTTCTCGGACCATCTACGCCACCATCGTACCACCACCGATATTTCCCGTCCGATTCGCTCCGCAATACGACGATACGACCACCCGGCCTCACGGAGTCCGGCTAGACGACCTCGCTCAAAATCCGATAACTGCTGAAATCGTACACGTCTTCCATGTCCAAGCGTTGCAGCTTCTTCAGGGTCTTCGCACGTGTCCGTACGCCGACGACTGATTACATTCACTTTGCCGTACTCCTTAAATACCACCGACGATAATTTGCATGTTACGCCGTGCTGTGGCGTAAGCGCTCACCGGTTGGTCCCGAAATTAACATTACACCTACGTAAACTCGACCCCATTAACATATGTAAATTTCATGATCGTCCGCCAATTCCTTCTTGGTGTTCTTTTTTCACTTTCCGGCAGTGTATTAATAAAAAAAAAAAAAGAGCTTTTCGTCTTAATACTTCATTCAAAGCTGACTTAACTTTGCTATTTCTTTAACCAGTTTGATACGAAGTTTCCGCAAAAGTTTTGTAAAATCTTTTTGTTCAGGGTAGAGGCTCTTTTAACCATGAGTTTCCCTGGGTGAGTGGCGTCTAACTGGAGAATTTTTTTCAGTTGGATTTTTAAACGAGAAGAAACGATTGCAAACATCTTGGAAACAGAACAATGCACTGACATTTCCTAGTGCAAAAGAATTTTTTCATAAAATGGTGCAAAATATTCATCGTCAGAACCTCTGTCTAACGCAATTTTTTTTAATCCAATTTTTAGAAGCAAAGATTTCGGGAAAAATATAATACACATTTGCACCCCCTAGCGGTGACACCATGCATTATTTCAAGTAGAAACTCTATGTATGGTAAAAGGTATCAGTAGGTAAAAAGTTTATTTTTCATCACTTTTTTTATTTTGAAGCTATTGTACAAAGTAAAATAGTAGAGAGAGAGGCTTTTTTGTTTGTTTGTTTAAAAGTGTAATGACCACCGTGAGCAACTTGATGAGCTATAAGCTGTCGCCCGTCCCTAATTTAGAGTCAACGGTTCCAGCGAAGAGAGAAATCCAGTGCCGTAAGATAAACACAACACCCATGCCTCACCGGGATTCGAACCCGGATCCATCTCGAACGAACGGTCAGAAGTCAGCGTTTAGGCCACTGATCCACCGGGAAGGCTGGGAAAAGGCTTGAATACTTAAAAACGAAACCGAAATCATGTGAGTTTTTTCTTTTATTGGAGAGAAGGACGGGGGATGGGGAGTGTTAACGGCCACTACGAACAATTTTGAGGGTCATATGCAGGCCATCCGTCTCTAATTTTGGGATGTCCGTGGACGGCCTAGTGGTCAACATTCGTGACTACCACGAAAAAATCTCAGAATCGATGCCAAGCAGGTACAAACGCTCGAATCACTAAATATCCTATCGATGCCAAGCAGGTACAAACGCTCGAATCATTAAATATCCTCCGTGCGTCGGATAGGCACGCTAAACCATCGGATCTCGGGTACTCTGTCCTCCCAGTTATAAATAAGGGCGTCTTTCCCCCCCCCTTTCTGCCTCGCTTTCGTGTGACTTTCCGGTCGGGCACTCTTGCTCAAATCTCCTAGGTTCCTACTTCTGAGGGTTGTTTAAGACCTGGGGTCAGACACTCCCTTCCTATTACGTGTGCATATAAGTTTTAAAGCGTTTTAAGATAATGCAACATGTAATTTGAGAGAAAACAGCAATATCTTTACGAATCAAAATATGCGCCGTCATTATCTATCACCTTCCGCCATCGATCGGGCAGTTGACGGATTCCAGCCATGAAGAATACTTCGTAGTGCGACGCGATGAAGTGGTCAAACCATTTCTGGACTTCGTCACATGTAATTTCACGCGACAAAATCCTTTGCCTATGAATGGACGTTTCCGATAGATTTCCTGGTTCAATCGCAGCAATTGTTGCTAGTAGCGATCAGCAGTAACAGTTTTACCCTGTTCCAATAGTTCATAATAAAGCACACCCTTTATACTAAACCAGATGCACAGCAGAACTTTCTTGGAGTGAATATTGCGTTTTGGTGTCGAAATCGTTACTTCACAGGGATCTACCCAGTGTTTCTTGCGTTTTCAATTGTCGCACCACATCCACTTTTCATCACTCGTAACGATTTTTCACAGGAAAGACTTTCTGTGTTGTTTATTCAACAGATTCAAACACTTCATGACACGCTCATCTTTGTTCCTCTGGCTCAGGTCATGTGGCCCCCATTTTTCTTCCTTCTGAATCTTTCCCATTGCGCGTAAACGATTGAAACCGGTTTGTTGAGTGTTATCCCCAGTTGTTCAGCAAGTTCTTTTTGCGTTTGAGATGAATCTTTACCCAGCAATGCTTGCAGTTCCTCAAGTGTAACCTTCTGCGGGGCGCCGCTGCTTTCTCGATCGGTAACATCAAAATCACCGGTTTTAAACCGTCTAAAGCAAAACTCACACGTGCTTTTCGGTACAGTATTCTCCCCCAGAACAGAACAGATCGTTGCACATGCTTTTGTAGCACTTTTTCCTTGATAAAATTCGTAACGAATGCAGTGTCGGAAAAATTCAGTATCGCTTGCCATCTTTCACCTACCGATGTGCAAGTGCGTTTGACTGTTGGGCAGACTTCTGGGTCGCATTTTATACTCTGGACCAGTTACGGTCACGTGACAACAACGCAGGGGAATGTCGGACATGTAAATTAGCGGTATGCGTCACACACAAAAAAACGCTTTAAAACTTATTTGTACACATAATTTAATTCTCTACAAAAACATTTCTCAAAGTTTCTAATTTGGGGCCACTGGTTCCAATAAAGATGCAGTGCCATCGAACAAGCACATCACCAATGCCCCATCCGGGACCCGAAGAGACGTTGGTGATGTGCTTGTTCAATGGGACCCGAACGCATCTCTGACGAATGATCAAAAGGCTGCGCTTCAGACAACACAACCACCGAGGTGGAATCAGTTTGTTCAGAGCAAGAGCATGATTATTCTAGAAGACAATATTACTACAACCCCTGTGGGCAAGTGGTCAGGGCGTGGGCTAAAGTCCCGGATGACACATGAGTAGTGTGTTTTCCCTACGTCACTGACTGTCTCCCCATCCTGGAGACCAAATCTCTAAATTAGGGACAGACGACTGCTATAATCTCAGATGCTGACTGTTGTCGTTAAAGTCCCTCAACAACAATGTTATCACTGACATTGGGAAAATGTTGAAATATGTGGTTTGTATTATTATATTTTTTTTTTTTTTTTTTTTACGGTATTTCACTCAAACATTTCTTAACGCTCTTCCTTTCTTAATGGTGTTAATGCAATTTTTGATGGTATTTCTTGCTAGTGAAGTAACTGTGTTAAGCTGCTAGATATGTATACAATCAGAACTACGTGGGTAGGCAGATGAGAAGAGAAGATTATATATTTTATTTATACTTCCAAATCGTGGGCGGCAAAACCTACATGGAAAGCTCACCTATAATCGCATCACAGATAAATCTTCAGCATCATTAATAGGAACCTGCTATCGCTGGCACACAAATATCCCGCATTTTTTTACTTTTATTTTTTTATTGCTGAACTTTTGACCTTATTTTTTTTTCTTTCTTAAGCGTGGAAAAAATACAAAAGACTTGTTAACCGAAATAAGAAACGATACTTTCTCTCCCAAAAAATATGTGTCGGTGAGATGGGGAAGGAAAATATCGTTGTTTTTTTCTTTCTTTACTTTATTGGAAATAAAAGAAAAAGATTGGGGGAGGAGTGCGTTATGTCGAAACTGTCTGTTTGCCCTTCACTTATCAACAGATTTTTCTTCTTAAAAAGAGCTTAGTAAGGCAAACTTGTGCGCGAGGAAGACCAAAGTGATACTCCCAATATTAACAAACTCCTTTCGCGACTCCTACGAAGAAAAATTAGTATGTACCAGAAACGAAATTTTCCGTGACTCATAAAACGTGGAAAGAGCGATGACTTCTATTTGATGTTCCAACTCCACGTCAACTGTGTATTTATTATTCATTCGCCTTTTAGTTCTTTGTTCAGTTGCTACCAGTGATGTATTCAGGCATCTTCTCGGAGGTGATTAGCCCCCTCGAAAATCCATGAACGCCCCCCCTCCCTTGTAGGCTTTTTGGAGATCTCGCTTTATATTTAGTCTAATTGTGTTCGTTTGTATCTGAATATTTTGAGATCTTAATTTGAAAAAATGTAAGAAAATGAGGGAAAATATTACAATAATAATAATAAAAAAAAAACATTCGCATGGACTTCAATCTGAAGTTTCTATCATCCTTCAACAAAACATTAAACAGTCCTCGCTGAAGGGATAATTTTTCAAGCATTGACAACTAGGACTACTTCCGCAATAAAAACCTAATTCTGCACAGTAGAGATGTTTGCACTGCAATATATCATCATATTTTGGAAGCTGGCATTCAGCTTTTTTCCAGTCTTCTGGATGCCAACTTTCCATATACACGGTTAAGCCCCAGTGAAGCTAACGTGACGTTAGTGCTTCCAATACAACAAAAGATTTGCTACCTAATTTTTAACAATAGTAAATTATCAGAAATTGTTCACATAAGAAGGGGGGACGGTTCTGACGGTGGTGGTATACACTCAAAAAAAAAAAAAAAAAAATCGAGGCACCACAAACTGACATCCGAACGGTTAGTTTTTTTGTTGTTGATTTTTTTGTGCTACTTGCTAATCTTAATAATCTAAAGGGGCTGAAACCAAATGGTAGGGAAATGGCTTACACCATTCGTTTTCAATGGTGTAAACCATTCCCCTGCCACTGTATGATTCCTTAATAATCAGAGACATGGCTTGCAGTAAGGCGAGGACATTTTTATCATTCCTGATTGTCTTTGGGGGATTTTCTCCAGCACAGGCTTACCTTACTTGCGTCCTCATTATTTTACACCACCCTATGGTGAAATCCGTAATCCATTACCGAATTAAAGCAAAGGTATAATATCTTTATATTTTTAATCACTTGTATGTGTAGATTTTTTGGAATTTGCATTTGTGATATAAATACATAAGAATTTTTGTACTGTATTTAAATATATATATAACAAATTTGTAATTATATGTATATAATCAGTCAACAAGTTTTAGCCACCTCGAAATTTGTGATTCCCCCCCCCCCTCCGGAAAAACCTTTCTGAATGCAACACTGGTTGCTACTGTTCATCTTTGGTGAATCCCCAACATTGTGCGGGGCTCCAAAGAAGGCAACCTGCCAGGTGATTGGCAGTTTATCGTATGTGAGTCTGGAGAATTTCGAGGCCGCTGTGGTGAAGTGGAAGCACGTCCGGCGCGTAACTGGAAGACCCTGGGTTCAATTCCCGGTGGCGGCAGATGAGAATTTTTCCGTGACTCATTTATAAAACGTGGAAAGAGTGATGACTTCTATTTGATTAGCAAACTGCGTTTGCCATCCATACAACTGAGTTCGTTACACATAAAGAAAGTGGAAGACATACGTAAACATTTTTCTAAAATGTGTCGTGGGTAGAAGCGAAAAAAAAACTGATTGTATGGTGCTAGTAATGCTAATAGTTATGTAGAACTATTAGCGTTACTAACTCAATACAATCAGCTCGAATACTGTGCGTCTGTTGGAAATTCTGTGTCGAGTATTTTGTGGCACTGGTTTCTGGCCCGTGCTTCTCTTCAGGCCCTTCCTGGGAACCAGTGGTCTTAAATCAGGGATGGGCGAATGCTTTTGGCCCTAAGAAATACATTCGAGAAGAGCTCAGGTTCGAGTACCCGATGAAACATGGGTGATGCGTGTTTGTCTTCAGGCCCTTCCTGGGAACCAGTGGTCTTAAATCAGAGATGGACGAATGCTTTTGACCCTAAGAAATTTCAATCAAGAAGAGCTCAGGTTCCAGTACCCCATGAGACATGGGTGATGCGTGTTTGTCTTCAGGCCCTTCCTGGGAACCAGTGGTCTTAAATCAGGGATGCACAAATGCTTTTGACCCTAAGAAATTCATTCGAGAAGAGCTCAGGTTCGAGTACCCGATGAGACATGGGTGATGCGTGTTTGTCTTCAGGCCCTTCCTGGGAACCAGTGGTCTTAAATCAGGGATGGACGAATGCTTTTGACCCTAAGAAATTCAATCTAGAAGAGCTCAGGTTCGAATACCCGATGAGACATGGGTGATGCGTGTTTGTCTTCAGGCCCTTCCTGGGAACCAGTGGTCTTAAATCAGAGATGGACGAATGCTTTTGACCCTAAGAAATTCAATCTAGAAGAGCTCAGGTTCGAATACCCGATGAGACATGGGTGATGCGTGTTTGTCTTCAGGCCCTTCCTGGGAACCAGTGGTCTTAAATCAGGGATGCACAAATGCTTTTGACCCTAAGAAATTCATTCGAGAAGAGCTCAGGTTCGAGTACCCGATGAGACATGGGTGATGCGTGTTTGTCTTCAGGCCCTTCCTGGGAACCAGTGGTCTTAAATCAGGGATGGACGAATGCTTTTGACCCTAAGAAATTCAATCTAGAAGAGCTCAGGTTCGAATACCCGATGAGACATGGGTGATGCGTGTTTGTCTTCAGGCCCTTCCTGGGAACCAGTGGTCTTAAATCAGAGATGGACGAATGCTTTTGACCCTAAGAAATTCAATCTAGAAGAGCTCAGGTTCGAATACCCGATGAGACATGGGTGATGCGTGTTTGTCTTCAGGCCCTTCCTGGGAACCAGTGGTCTTAAATCAGGGATGCACAAATGCTTTTGACCCTAAGAAATTCATTCGAGAAGAGCTCAGGTTCGAGTACCCGATGAGACATGGGTGATGCGTGTTTGTCTTCAGGCCCTTCCTGGGAACCAGTGGTCTTAAATCAGGGATGGACGAATGCTTTTGACCCTAAGAAATTCAATCTAGAAGAGCTCAGGTTCGAATACCCGATGAGACATGGGTGATGCGTGTTTGTCTTCAGGCCCTTCCTGGGAACCAGTGGTCTTAAATCAGGGATGCACAAATGCTTTTGACCCTAAGAAATTCATTCGAGAAGAGCTCAGGTTCGAGTACCCGATGAGACATGGGTGATGCGTGTTTGTCTTCAGGCCCTTCCTGGGAACCAGTGGTCTTAAATCAGAGATGGACGAATGCTTTTGACCCTAAGAAATTCAATCTAGAAGAGCTCAGGTTCGAATACCCGATGAGACATGGGTGATGCGTGTTTGTCTTCAGGCCCTTCCTGGGAACCAGTGGTCTTAAATCAGAGATGGACGAATGCTTTTGACCCTAAGAAATTCAATCTAGAAGAGCTCAGGTTCGAATACCCGATGAGACATGGGTGATGCGTGTTTGTCTTCAGGCCCTTCCTGGGAACCAGTGGTCTTAAATCAGGGATGCACAAATGCTTTTGACCCTAAGAAATTCATTCGAGAAGAGCTCAGGTTCGAGTACCCGATGAGACATGGGTGATGCGTGTTTGTCTTCAGGCCCTTCCTGGGAACCAGTGGTCTTAAATCAGGGATGGACGAATGCTTTTGACCCTAAGAAATTCAATCTAGAAGAGCTCAGGTTCGAATACCCGATGAGACATGGGTGATGCGTGTTTGTCTTCAGGCCCTTCCTGGGAACCAGTGGTCTTAAATCAGGGATGGACGAATGCTTTTGACCCTAAAAATTTCATTCAAGAAGAGCTCAGGTTCCAGTACCCCATGAGACATGGGTGATGTGTGTTTGTCTTGAGGCCCTTCCTGGGAACCAGTGGTCTTAAATCAGGGATGGGCGAATGCTTTTGACCCTAAGAAATTTATTCTAGAAGAGCTCAGGTTCGAGTACCCGGTGAGACATGGGTGATGCGTGTTCGTCTTCAGGCCCTTCGTGGGAACCATTGGTCTTAAATCAGAGATGGGCGA
Organism: Macrothele yani; assembly: GCA_039090855.1. NCBI lineage: Eukaryota > Metazoa > Arthropoda > Arachnida > Araneae > Macrothelidae > Macrothele > Macrothele yani. The sequence continues at coordinate 50,486,553 of CM076990.1, forward strand.
ATGCTTTTGACCCTAAGAAATTGCTCGTAGGAGTCGCGAAACCCAGAAGAAAATCAGTATATACCAGAAACGAATGCTGTAAACTTTTCCTACATCTAAAACGCAGGAAAAGTTTTGATGGTATTCGAAATAAGGACTTGTACGTAAGTGTAGCTTAAAAAAAGGTTGAGTACTATGTATAATAGGTAACAATACAGCTACGGCTGAATCCAAAGCCGTCTTGAACTCCAGAATGTATTGTAGTAGTGTTAATGAAACCTCACTGTGTCTGAATACAATTCAAAAATTTGTGATAAACATTTTTATGAAGAGATGAATAATGACACGCCTTTTTCCGATCAAAGTTCGAAAGGACAGATGTGTTTGATGGATACCCGGAAACACACACACACACACACACACACACACATACATACATCTGCCGGAGTGCGTTCTGCCAATAATAAAAGTGGAATGATGGTGTGGGAACGACGAACTCTAAAGTCTACCGTATCATTTTGGTTAATTCCGCTCTTCCTACGATAAGGCGGTTTCTTGGTACTGTACCAAGAAACAGACTTTTCGTAGAGAAGGCGGAAGTTTGTTTCAACAGAAAATGCTCCTTTCTGTACCGCCGGTATTGTACAGGGTAGTTTACAGAAATTAATTTGAAGCTGAATTTACCAGGGAAAGTCCCTACTTAAATCCTATTGCACGCGTATGGGATAGACTGGAGTGTCAGGGGAAGGTCAGACAAACAAGGTGACTCAACTAGTCACCGTTTGGCAGAAGGAATTTAAGAATATATACACCTGCATCCAGTGGCGTAGGAACGCTTTTGATTTAGGGGGTACAAGCTCATGAACCTTACATCTCAAGGCCTAAGCCATCTATGGATGACCCCCTCCAAATTTTTTTTGGGGGGGATAGTATATTAGAGTTTTTATAAAATACGTATACTGATCAGGAATTCATCCGAATGAACATTGTTATCATCATATTATAATTAATTATTACCATTATTATTTTTATTGCTGACAAAAAGTTCACATTATTAATTTCTTCTCAGAAAATGAATGGAGAAGGGGTTTTTTTTTTGTGTGTGTGTTCTCTCTTGTTAATTTTTGCACCTTTTTTTTTCCATTAAAATATTGAGCAGGGACAAGTCAACATTAGGATGAATTTCTGTCAGCAGGGTTTGGAAAAGAGGGATTTCTCGTTTTATAACTCTTTACAAGAACGAATTAAATTTCTTATCATTTTTGTTTACGTTAATAAAGTAAAACCGCAGTAAGATAAAAACTGCTCTACCCGCGAAGATAGTACCATTGAAGCATTATGAAGTCTATATTAAAAACTTTGAACGATACATAGGCTGACAATTGATGTAAAAAGCACATTGGTCTGGTGCAAAGCTAAATGATGGTGGAGATATCGAGGAATTGGAGTTCTATGAGTGGTATGTGAAATTCGTAATGCACTTGTTGTGTTGCTACAGATCTTAAGACAGAAAACTATTTTAGTGCCGGGGCTGCGGGAGCTGAAATGTCCACTTGTGCATTAATTTTTTTAAAAAAAGTGCAGAAAGGACGACCTGATCAAGATGCATGGAATTTTAAGAGAAAAGAAACACTGATCTCAAGTATCTTATCAAGCCCTAGCCATACCATATGCTGTTTGAAGTTATTAACAAAAACCTCGCACTCGTCGTTTCCCTGCAGAACTAATTTGCTGGAGTTTCCCAGATGGTTGGCCAGTTTTTGGTGGATGAAAAGCCTCCCACTACAAGCTTCGGATATAAAAAAAAACAGATGACCCGTGATATTTCTTTGAAAAAAAAAGTAGCATATACATTTTACAGTTCACTCTTTATGAATGATTGGTTTGTATTTGCTCATATCTAGGGGGGGGATGTACAGTAGATATTAATGTACCCTCTCCAAAATTTGGAGGGTACTTTGTACCCCTGTAACACCTCCCCCCCCTTTTCCTACGCCACTGCCTGCATCTGCCTGCTACTTGTTGTTGGAAGGCCTACACAAAAAGATGAAGCATGTCATAGCTATTGAGGAGAATAGGAGTGGTGTCAGTGTTAAAGCGGCTCACATGTGGATACTTTTTCAAGGGTACAGTTGCACATATAAAGGGTATTAAACATTGCATTTACGATCAGTTCGTGTGTCCAAGCCAGAAGGAAAGTAAGCCTCCATGCACATAAGTTATTCACATAATTCTACACACACATCGACGACTGAATTAGAAACCTTTATGTAGATGTACGCAAACATCGCTTACGCAGCGTAATGCAAAATACGTGTCATGTGCGTCACCATGTGATCTAAAAACCTATTTAAGACTACTGCTCGCCAGTAATCGTCAGTAGCGTGATTACAATGGGAAAAACAAGAAAGATGACACCGAATTTTTGGGTGTAATGAACACGTCTTTTGAATCCGTTCTGACGCGAATTAAATTTATCAAAGCTATTCAAAGTCAATGGAACCGGTATGGAAAACAATAGTATCTGACGGAAGAAAGAAGTTTTTCAATCGGGTTTTTAATCCCTCAGATATTGCTGTGAACGGAATTGAGAGCTTACGCCCTCTGGTGGCAGACTTGTGCGTTAAGAAAAATTTGAAATTATATCAGAAACATTTCGCCGAGGAAACGCTCTCCAACAAAGAAAGAAATTTTCAAATCGGACTCTTAAAAGCAGAGATATCGACAAATATAAGATATGCATTTACGCCCCTTGGCGGGAAAAACATGCATACTTTTAAGAAGAAAGTATTCTCATAAGGTTTTTCCATGTGAGCGGTATCAGTATAGGAAAGAATTTTTTCAGTCGAGCTTCCAGAAGCTCAGATTTTGCTGAAAATACATCAGAATTAGAAATTAATACTTACACTCCCTAGTGGCCAAGCCATTCTTTACCAAATAATAGAAATTATATGAAAAACATGTCCATCAGGAACTGTATGCGATACAGGAAGAATGTTTCAAATCGGAGTTTTAGAAACAGAAATATCGGGGAAAACGCAATTTACTTTAACGCCCCCTAGCGGAAAATCCATGAGTAACTTAAAAAATTTGAAATTACATGAAAACATTTCGCCCCGGAAACGCTATCCAACAAAGAAGGAATTTTTCAAATCGGCCTCTTAGAAGTAGAGATATTGACAAAAATAAGATATACATCTACGCCCCATGGCGGAAAAACCATGCATTATTTTAAGAACAAAATATCCGAAAAGGTTTATCTATGTGAGTAGTATCGGTTCACAAACGATTTTTTTTAATTGAGATTTTAGGAGCTTAGATTTTGCTGCAAATGCTTCAGAAGCGGAAATTAACACTTACGCCTCCTAGTGACCAAACCGTTTCTTACCAAAAATTAGAAATTATATGCCAAAGATTTCTCATGAGGGGCTGTATTTTATCCGATGCAGAATGGGGTTTTCAAATCGGAGTTTTAGAAGCAGAAATATCGGGAGTAACGCAATTTACGTTTACGCCCCCTAGCGGAATGTCTATACGTAACTTCAAAATGTGATTATACCTAAAATACTCTTTGACATGAATGGGATCGAAAGGTAAAAGATTTTTTTTCAATCGGATGTTTAGAAGCAAATATATGGAATAAAATGTACTTTGAATTCGATATCTGTATTTATGCCCTCTAGCGGCGATATTGTACATCGTTAAAAAAAACGAAATAAAGGATCATCATTTACATACATGTGTATTTCAAGCTTCCCAAAGCAAAAGAATCTTTCAAATCGGACAAATAGTTGCAGAGATATGGTGTCCACAGACGGACGGACGAGCAAACCGATAACATAAGCACTATCTTTTTTCACAAAAGACGTGCTAAAAAAGCATCTTCCGGAGTTTGATAAAGGGCTTACTATGGGTACCCATCTGACTGAAACGACGATTCTGAAAACAGGAGATCTGGCTGGTTTCTGAAAAGGTGGGATATCTCGGATCTCTAATCAGAGGGGAAATAACCCACATTGCTTGTCTAAGACGCGTAACTGTGGCTTGACGACATTCTGTCAGGAACGAGATCGCTGTCGTCTGAGAAAGCTTGTACGGAGAAACAGGACTTCCTGTGTGCAACAATTGACCGAAGCATTCAATGAAGTTTGTTCCCGACCCATATCTCAGCAAACTGGGAGCAGGGAATGAAGAGGATCGGTGTTGGTCGTCGCATGCGTATATGGAAACCATTGATTTCCGTGAAGAACCGAAACACCGTGACTGGACACTAGAAAGAAAGTCATGTGGTCCGACGAGTCATGGTACAACTTGTTCTGTACAGACAGTAGGCAAAGAGTTTAGCGGGAACTCTATGAAACAATGGACTCCCTGCTTGCCTTATAAACACAACTAAAAGTTCTGGAGGTGGTGTCATGGTGTGGGGAACGTTCTGTTGGTATGCAACGGGTCCCCTGATATTGCTGGAAGGTCGAGCGTTTTCCAAGTATTATCTGAACATTGTTACTGATCAAGTCCATCCTGCAATGTTGACTCTCTATCTAGCAAGTGACGGCTTCTTCATGGACGACAATGCTACTGTACATCGCGCAAGATGTGTTCAGCAGTGGTTCAGCAAGCATGATAGCTACGTCCACCATCTTCTCCGCCCACCATAAAGTCCGAATTTGAACCCCATTGAGAATGAATGGGACATATTAGAAAAACAGATCCGGGAACAAATTCCTCTTCTGTCAAATCTGAGCCAGTTCTTAGAAGACAGTCTGGTGAACGTCTGGTATGCTGTAGACGTATATGCACTCTAATACCTTGTGGAATCTATACCAAATCGCATATGTTCTGAAATTTTGGCTCGAGGAAAGGGTCCCTTGAAAATGCGGGGCCCGGGGCCGCAGCTCCCCTAGCCCCCTCTTAAATGGGCTCTGCCCTCGATTCTTGCTATATTGTCTTCGAGTCTTTCCATGCTGTCCGCGATTCAAAAAATTTGGAAACCCAGAGCTGTATGGAGAAACGAATGTGCTGAAGTGAACGAAATTATCTTAGTTGTAGAGGCAAGAGTTGCTTCAGAGGGGAGCACAGGACACGTGCCCCCCCCCCCCTTCCGGAAGGGACGAAATTAAGGGCGTCCAACCCAGTACTGAATAAAAGCTTCTAATTCACTGGCCGGTGTGTGTACTTCAAAACGAGGATCTGTAGTCGGAAACCTTCTGGTCGGTGTTGAATCAATTCTACTTGTGCGTGCAAACTGTTGCTCTGGCAGAAGTGTACACTGTTAGGTAGCAGGAATAAATTAATTGCACAAGTTTATGTCTAATTCAAAGTACCGTCTGCTTCCTGTCAACAATAATAACAGCCTCGCGGTCTTGAAATCAGAAAAATGCTCTCTTGGAACAAACTAAGGACTACGACTTAGCACAAACAAAATTTTGAAATTAATTCTGGAAAATATCTGAGACAGTTAAAGGTGCACACAAAGCTGAAAAATTTGAATGAAAATATAGTGTACAGTGATGTCCAGATTTAAGACCTAAGTTAGTCCGTATACGATGCCTCGTAAACGATGATCATAGTGAATTGAAGCTTTGCATTCCCGAAGGAAATGGCTTTTTCGTTTTCGAGACGTGGGGTTTTGTTAGAGTCCCTGTGCAACATGACTTTTGAGTTTTCATTCAACACAGAATTCATTAGGTTTACCTATGTAAGTCACTAATATTACTCTGCCGAGTTTTCTTTGAAATCTGAGCTTTATTTATTTTTTATTTTTTTGAAAATTTCCTCAAAATTTTTGAAAAATTCTGTCTAAATCTGCCTCTGCTTATCAATTTTCCTCAAAGTTTTCTTCAGTGAAGATGAACTGTAAACTGTTTCCTATTGTCATTGTTTCTTTCTACAGAAAATAAATAGGGAATTTGAAAATGGAGATATAACAAAATTAAGGAAAAGGGAGAAGTAAAAAATGTCATTGATTCTTTCTACAGCATTTTGAAACCACAATGTGATCAATCGAAGAGGCTTATACGAGTGTAATCCTGTGTAATAAAATTTACAGAAGGTCTGCGCGCGAGAACAATTCTACAACGGAAAGCTTATTGTAGATTTGGAACACTTGTAAAATTAAAATGCTATTCCACGTTTTTATCGAAGTTGTTTATTTATTGCAGGTGCATCACGGGTTCATGCGGTCAGGCGTGGGATAGATATACGTTACACACAGTGATAGGAATCACAGCGTAAACCATCTGCTCATCTGCTATTTGTCATTTGGCTGTTGCAGAGTGTGACGTCATTGGACGTGATTTCATTACATTATGCTTTTGGTGAGGGGCTCTTTGGCCTTTCGGTCACCGAAGAAACCCACTTTTTCAAATAAAAAAAGTAGAAGAAATAAAAGTGCCGATGCAAACAATGGGTGAAACACAACGTATTAATTGTTTTGTTTTTTAAATTAGTGAAAATCAATTAGCTCTGGAAAATTTTTCCTCTACTAAACTGAGTTTTGATTCGTTTAGACATCCCAGTTTCCCCCAGAAGTGAACTCACTCGAGGAAATTAATAATTTTATCTCCGTTAAATTAACTTCCTTAGAATGCCAACGCTCCTTTGTAGTACGAGTGACTATGAAGAATTTCATATCTACATAAAAATATATAAATATGTATATCTATCTATCTAACTATCTATATTAATATTTGTGGTTCATTTTCACTTTTCCAAGATGCTCTTAATTTTTAATTTTTTTTAACTTTGGTTCAGTTTCAACAAATCTTAGCATGATACATTTTTTTTACTTAACGTTCGCAAATTTACCCCCTCCTTTATATTACTTTTTTTAATTTATCCTTTTTGGTTTATATATATATATATATATATATATATATATATATATATCATCATTGTCAACCATTATCAATCCACTGCTGGACGAAGGTCTCCCCAATTTTCCTCCACAACGGTCTGTCTTGTGCCAGTCTTCTCCATGTCACTCCCGCATACTTTCGAATCAGCATCAGATGGCAGCCTAGTACGGTTCTCCGGGGATTCTTAGCACCCTCTGAACTTCATGTCACACTGGCCGCTGCCTTGGCCAGGTACATTCCAGCTGCCGGAGACTGAGGGCCAAGATTTAAGTTGTGGAGTCATTTTGGAGGGATTTGGCCATAACTCACCACGCTGGCCAAGCGGGTTGGTGAGTGTGTGATAGCATTTCCTCTAATCCCGATGGTATAGTTATACCGCTCTTGGCGGTCATCAGAGCCACTTTAGTGGGAACAGGATGCACCACGAGAAGGCGGGGTTGACATTTGTCAAGGAGAGGCTGTGATGTTACGCATCACCTGACCTTACACACACACACACACACACACACACATATATAATCATCATCATCATCGTCAACCATTATCAATCCACTGCTGGACGAAGGTCTCCCCAAGTTTCCTCCACAACGGTCTGTCTTGTGCCAGTCTCCTCCATGTCACCCCTGCATACTTTCGAATTTCATCCACCCATCTCCCATGTGGTCTTCTTCTGGGTCTTTTCCTGTCCCTTGGAATCCAATCTAAAATTTCAGCTGTCCATCGATGATCTGTCCTTCTGGCAGTATGTCCAGCCCATTGCCATTTCAGGGATTTAACTCTGATCATGATGTCTTCCACTCTTGTCATTTTTCGGATCCACGAGTTCCTCTTCTTATCTCTCCTGGTTACACCAAGCAACAACCTCTCCATGCTACTTTGAGTTGTCTGCAGCCTTTGTATGTCTCTTTTAGTTAAGGTCCACGTCTCCGCACCATACGTAAGCACTGGAAGGATGCATTGATCAAACACTTTTCTTTTAAGACATAATGGCATATTGCTCTTGAAAATTATGCTGTTTCTTCCAAAAGCTCTCCAGGCAAGTTTTGTACGCCGATTAATTTCTTCATCAATGTGACCCTCACTTGATATCTGCTGTCCAAGATAAACGTACGTGTCTGTTATCTCCAGCTTTTCTCCATCAATCGATAAATCTTCATTTCTTGTAAAAGCATTGAACATCACTTTTGTCTTCTGAAAGTTCATTTTTAATCCCACTTCTTTACTCTTGTCAGCAAGTTCCTGGATCATATTCTGCAGCTCTGATGGGGTAGTTGCAAAAATTACTACGTCATCAGCAAAACGAAGGTGGGTTAGATAATCTCCATTAGTCTTTATCCCCTTGTTTTCCCAGCTCAGTGACTGAAAAACACCCTCCAATGTGGCATTAAAGAGCTTCGGAGATATGGTGTCACCTTGTCTCACTCCCTTTCCAATTTTTACGTGTGTTGTATTTTCAAACAGCCTAATCTTTGCACTTGCATTTTCATAGATGTTATTAATAATATTAATGTATGCATCTTCAATACCGCAGGTTTTCAGAGCCATTGTAACTGCTGATGGTTTCACCGAATCAAAGGCTTTTTCATAATCGATAAAAGCCATGCACAATGGAAGTTCATATTCCCTCGCTCTTTCAATTAGTTCTCTCAGCACGTGGATATGATCTATTGTGCTGTAGCCACTCCTGAATCCAGCTTGTTCTCTCGGTTGAGCCATGTCCAGTGTTACCTTCAAGCGGTGTGAAAGAACTTTAGTGAAGATTTTATAAACTACTGATAGGAGGCTGATAGGTCTGTAGTTTCCGAGATCCTCAATGTCACCTTTCTTATGTAGCAGGATCATTGTAGCGGTGTTCCAATCCTCAGGAATCTTTCCTTCATTAAGGCATCGAGTGAAAATTTGGGCGAGTACTGTTTCGATTTCTCCACTTGCTTCTTGTATGATGTCTACAGTAATTCCATCTTCTCCTGGAGCTTTTCCTCGCTTCATGTTCTTGATTGCATGTGCAACTTCTGCTGGAAGGACTGGAGGAACTCTGGTACTGGTATCTTTCATGATGTCTGGAGTGCATATATCATCCCTTTCATATAATTTGGAGTAGAAATCTTTCACTCTTGTCAAAATTTCGCCTCTATTTCTTGTTACAGAACCATCTTCTTTTCTCAGTGCCATAATCTGTTTTCTTCCCTTACTGAGATGTCCCTTTGCTATCTTTAGGCTTTGGTTGTTTTCAATTGCTTTTCTCACTAGTTCACAGTTGAATTTCCTTACGTCTTCAGTGATACTTTTTCTTACTGTCTTGCATAGCTCTATAAATTCCACTTTGGAAGTCACATCTTCTTTAGTTGTCCTCATCTCTCTTCTTTTTTGCATCAACATTTTGGTTTTTCCTGATAATTTGTTCACATGCAACTTGTTCTTAGACCCAGCTAATTTTGTTGCTGTTTCCATAAGAGCTTTGGTTACTTTTCTGTTAACTTCAGAGATGTCCACTTCTTCCGATGTTAGGCCTTCTAAAGCAGAGAACCTGTTCTTCAGTTCTAACTTAAAGGTATTATGGTGTTTTTTAAGGTTGGTTATGTCAATAGATTTTGTTTGTCCTATGAGCTTGCCACGTTCAAGTTTAGTGTTGAGGTGCATCTTACATCTCACCAATCTATGGTCACTACCTGTGTTGAACTTGTTTAGCACACTGCAGTCTTCTATGACGAATTTTTTGTTACACATAATAAAATCAATTTCACTTGTCGTCCCATTTGGATGTCTCCATGTCCATTTCCTGTGTGGCTTTTTCTTGAAGAAGGAGTTCAAGATGAAAAACCCTTCTGCCTCTGCAAACTCAACGAGAGTATTTCCACGCTGGTTTCTGTTGCCATGACCGAATTTACCTACCGAAGTTTCATTCTGTTGCCGTTGCCCTATTTTTGCATTGAAATCTCCCATAATTATTTTCAAGTGCTGCTTACCTTTATTATTTAGATGACAAATTTCCTCATAAAATTCTTCAATTTCTTCTTCAGGATGACTTGTGGTGGGTGCATAAGTTTGAATAATCTGAGCCTGGTATCTTTTCGAGAGTTGGATAACAAGTCGTGCAGCTCTGTCAGAGAAACTTTCAACTTCTACAACTTTATCCTTCAGTTTCTTGTTTATTATAAATCCAACACCACTAGTTCTGCCAGTATCTGTCCCACGATAGTAGAAGAGATGTCCACTTTTCAGTTCGATGAGATCTTCTCCTTTTCTCCTTACCTCACTTAGCCCCACGATGTCCCACTTGATCCTTTGTAGTTCCTCTTTCAATTCAAGAAGCCTTGAATCAGAAGATAGGGAGCGTCCATTGTAAGTAGCCAAGGTCAGCATCAGATAGCAGCCTAGTCCGGGTCCTCCGGGGATTCTTAGCACCCTCTGCCTTCATGTCGCACTGGCCGCTGCTTTGGCCAGGTACATTCCAGCTGCCGGAGACTGAGGGCCAAGATTTAAGTTGTGGAATCATTTTGGAGGGGTTTGGCCATAACTCACCACGCTGGCCAAGCGGGTTGGTGAGTGTGGGATATATATATATATATATATCATCATCATCATTGTCAACCATTATCAATCCACTGCTGGACGAAGGTCTCCCCAAGTTTCTTCCACAACGGTCTGTCTTGTCCCAGTCTCCTCCATAATACACCCGCATTCTTTCGAATTTCATCCACCCATCTCCCATGTTGTCTTCTTCTAGGTCTTTTCCTGTCCCTTGGAATCCAATCTAAAATTTCGGCTGTCCATCGATGGTCAGTCCTTCTGGCAGTATGTCCAGCTCATTGCCATTTCAGGGATTTAACTCTGATCATGGTGTCTTCCACTCTTGTCATTCTTCGGATCCACGAGTTCCTCTTTTCATCTCTCCTGGTTACACCAAGCATGCACCTCTCCATGCTGCAATGAGTTGTCTGCAGCCTTTGTATGTCGCTTTTAGTTAAGGTCCACGTCTCTGCACCATAAGTAAGCACTGGAAGGATGCATTGATCAAACACTTTTCTTTTAAGACATAATGGCATATTGCTCTTGAAAATTATGCTGTTTCTTCCAAAATCTCTCCAGGCAAGTTTTATACGCCGATTAATTTCTTCATCAATGTGACCCTCACTTGATATCTGTTGTCCAAGATAAACGTACGTGTCTGTTATCTCCAGTTTTTCTCCATCAATCGACAAATCTTCATTTCTTGTAAAAGCATTGAACATCACTTTTGTCTTCTGAAAGTTCATTTTTAATCCAACCTCTTTACTCTTGTCAGCAAATTCCTGGATCATACTCTGCAGCTCTGATGGGGTAGTTGCAAAAATGACTATGTCATCAGCAAAACGAAGGTGGGCTAGATAATCTCCATTAATCTTTATTCCTTTGTTTTCCCAGATCAGTGATTGAAAGACATTTTCCAATGTGGCGTTAAAGAGCTTCGGAGATATGGTGTCCCCTTGTCTCACTCCCTTTCCAATTTTTATGTGGGTTGTATTTTCAAACAGCCGAATCTTTGCACTTGCATTTTCATAGATGTTATTAATAATATTAATGTATGCATCTTCAATACCGCAGGATTTCAGGGCCATTGTAACTGCTGATGGTTTCACCGAATCAAAGGCTTTTTCATAATCGATAAAAGCCATGCACAATGGAAGTTCATATTCCCTCGCTATTTCAATTAGTTATCTCAGTACGTGGATATGATCTATTGTGCTGTAGCCACTCCTGAATCCAGCTTGTTCTCTCGGTTGAGCCATGTCCAGTGTTACCTTCAAACGGTGTGAAAGAACTTTAGTGAGGATTTTATAAACCACTGATAGGAGGCTGATAGGTCTGTAGTTCCTGAGATCCTCAATGTCACCTTTTTTATGTAGCAGGATCATTGTAGCATTATTCCAATCCTCAGGAATCTTCCCCTCATTAAGGCATCGAGTGAAAATTTGGGCGAGTACTGTTTCGATTTCTCCACTTGCTTCTTGTATGATGTCTGCAGCAATTCCATCTTCTCCTGGAGCTTTTCCACTCTTCATGTTCTTGATTGCATGTGCAACTTCTGCTGGGAGGACTGGAAGAACTCTGGTACTAGTACCTTTCATGACGTCTGGAGTAAAATGTATCATCCCTTTCATATAATTTGGAGTAGAAATCTTTCACTCTTGTCAAAATTTCGCCTCTATTTTTTGTTACAGAACCATCTTTTTTCTCAGTGCCATAATCTGTTTCCTTCCCTTACTGAGATGTCCCTTTGCTATCTTTAGGCTTTGGTTGTTTTCAATTGCTTTCCTCACTAGTTCACAGTTGAATTTCCTTACGTCTTCAAAGATGCTTTTTCGTACTGTCCTGCATAGCTCTATATATTCCACTTTGGAAGTCACATCTTCTTTAGTTGTCCTCATCACTCTTCTTTTTTGCATCAACCTTTTGGTTTTTCCTGATAATTTGTCCACATGCAACTCGTTCTAAGACCCAGCTAATTTTGTTGCTGTTTCCGTAAGAGCTTTGGTTACTTTCTGTTAACTTCAGAAATATCCACTTCTTCCGATGTTAAGCCTTCTAAAGCAGAGAATCTGTTCTTCAGTTCCAACTTGAAGGTATTACGGAATTTTTTAAGGTAGGTTGTGTCAATACATTTTGTTTGTCTTATGAGCTTGCCACGTTCGAGTTTAGTGTTGAGGTGCATCTTTCATCTCACCATTATGTGGTCACTACCCGTGTTGAACTTGTCTAACACACTGCAGTGTTCCATGACGAATTTTTTGTTACACATAATAAAATCAATTTCACTTGTCGTCCCATTTGGATGTCTCCGTGTACATTTCCTGTGTGTGATTTTTTCTTGAAAAAGGAGTTCAAGATGGAAAACCCTTCTGCCTCTGCAAAATCAACGAGAGTGTTTCCACGCTGGTTTCTGTTGCCGTGACCGAATTTACCTACTGAAGTTTCATTCTGTTGCCGTTGCCCTATTTTTGCATGAAATCTCCCATAATTATCTTCAAGTGCTGCTTGCCTTTATTATTTAGATGACGAATTTCCTCATAAAATTCTTCAATTTCTTCTTCAGGAGGACTTGTGGTGGGTGCATAAGTTTGAATAATCTGAGCCTTGTATCTTCTCGAGAGTTGGATAACGAGTCGTGTAGCTCTGTCAGAGGAACTTTCAACTTCTACAACTTTATCCTTCAGTTTCTTGTTTATTATAAATCCAACACCACTAGTTCTGCCAGTATCAGTCCCACGATAGTAGAAGAGATGTCCACTTTTCAGTTCAATGAGATCTTCTCCTTTTCTCCTTACCTCACTTAGCCCGACGATGTTGCACTTGATTCTTTGTAGTTCCTCTTCCAATTCAAGAAGCCTTGAATCAGAAGATAGGGAGCGTCCATTATATGTTGCCAAGGTCGGAATCAGATGGCAGCCTAGTCCGGTCCTTCGGGGATTCTTAGCACCCTCTGCCTTCATGTCGCACTGGCTGCTGCCTTGGCCAGGTACATTCCAGCTGCCGGAGACTTAGGGCCAAGATTTAAGTTGTGGAGTCATTTTGGAGGGGTTTGGCCATAACTCACCAAGCGGGTTTGTGAGTGTGGGATAGCATTTCCTCTAATCCTGATGGTATTGTTATACCGCTATTGGCGGTCGTCAGAGCCCCTTTAGTGGGAACAAGATGCACCACGAGAAGGCCAAGTTGACATTTGTCAAGGAGAAGCTGTGATGTTACGCATCACCTGACCTTACATCCTTATTTATAGTGGATGAAATTCGTAAATATGCGGGAGTGACATGGAGGAGACTGGCACAAGACAGACCGTTGTGGAGGAAACTTGGGGAGACCTTCGTCCAGCAGTGGATTGATAATGGTTGACAATGATGATGATGATGATATATATATATATATTGGTATATAAATAAGTTTTGAGGAGTTCCGTTCGGTGTCGTACTTATTACTGCTCGTGCGTATTTTTAGGTGGCAACACTGTGACATCGCAGTACGAGACGCCAGCTGTCAGAGTCGGTATACGACGTTCGATTGAAGTGCGAAGACGTATTTGTTTTACTCGATGGAAAATGGCAACTTTCGTCCCGACAAAACAGCATTTTCGGGAAGTGTTAGTGCATTACTTTATTGTGAAGAATAGTGCTGCCGACAGCTATCGCTTAATGCCAGAAATCTATGGTGAACATTGCCCATCCATAAAAACATGTGAGTATTGGTTTAGACGATTCAAAAGGAATGATTTCGATGTCAGTGATAAAGAACGTTCTGTACCACCCAAAAAAATTTCTGATGCCGAATTGGAAGCTTTACTCGATGAAGATCCGTGCCAGACCTAAAAAGAACTAACAGTAGCATTAAATGTTAGTCAACCATGCATTTCACAACGTTTAGCTGCCATGGGAATGGCGCAAAGAGAAAGGAATTGGGTTCCACATGCTTTGCGGGAAAGAGACCTTGAACATCCAAAAACCATTTGCGAATTGCTGCTTCAAAGGCAAAAAAGAAAGGGTTTTTTGCATCGTATTATTACTGCCGACGAGAAATGGATACGGTACAATAACCCTAAACGGCAGAAAGCATGGGTGAAGCCAGGTGAATCAGGTCCTTCAACGCCAAAACGCAATATCCATGTTTCAAAGGTAATGCTGTGTATCTAGTGGTACCAGAAGGGTGTGATCCCCTATGAACTACTGAAACCGTCAGAAACTATTACTGGGGATCGGTATCGAACCCAAAAATGCATTTAAAACGAGCTCTCACGCAAAAATGGCCGGAATGCGAGAATAGACACAAGAAAGTCATCTTACAGCATGACAACGCAAGACCACATGTTTCTCGAATTGTGAAAAAGTACTTAGAAGGATCCGACTGGGAAGTTTTACCCCACCCGCCATATTCGCCAGATATTGCGCCATCGGATTACCATTTGTTCCGGTCGATGCAATCAGCACTTTCTGAAGAACGGTTTAGTTCTTATGAAGACATCAAAAATTGGCTGGACAACTGGATCTCTTCCAAGGAACCGGAATTCTTCTTACGGGCATACGTTCACTCAGTATTTTATAAGACAGTCATACTACGGCAAACGAGGTAATTTTAGCACGTCTTTTGCGGAAAAAATACGTGTTTATAATATTTATATATATATATATATATATATATATATATATATATATATATATATATATATATATATATATATATATATGGTCTAACATTTATTTTAATTTATTTACCTGGTTTGAAAGAATAGAAGATGCGAATGAAAAAATCCTTAAAAAATATAGTAAAGAGATCTAAGAAAGCAGTCTCTGCTTGTTTACTTGCTTCATTATGCGAGATTTCGATTCCAAGACCTGTTTTTGTTTGAAAAAGTCGTCTCGCCTTGAATTTTTTTATGCATCGTTCCATTTTCGTTTCAGTTTCAAAGAAACTCATGGGAACAACAGAACGCTATTGTTCACTTATTGTAAAAAGAATAAAAAAACGCTTGTGCACTCATGAAAAAGTTTCTCCTTCTTTCCTCCGTATAGTTCAGCTTGAACCATCCTGCTATAAAATTACGTCGTAGAAACTTACAAATTTTTTTTCGTACTTCTCTTTTTCCTTTCTTTCTCTTTTTTTTTTTTTTTTTTTTTTCTGTCTAAAGTGTTGCAAATTACTGTCTTAACTTCGCAACAAGTACGGTTATGGGTTATGGACGAAGTAAGGGGGAAATGTTCTAATAATTTTTCTTATTGTGGTTGACGTTCTCATCTAATATTCTAAGAAAATAAGACTGAAATGAAATTATTGGTAATTTTGTTACATAAAAATGGGGACATCCTCAGTTCAAGACAAAAGACAGTAAGAAGGCGCCTTATTAGAACCCTAAGCATATTTTTAAATGGCAGGACGCTATACTGCATTTGCCGTTTTGTTGTACCGAATATGATCGTCTTTATGCAAATCGAAGCAACTGCATGTAAACGACAGCGAGTGTGAAGGTCATGAAAAGGTATAATAACAAACACCTGATACTGAGCTCTGTTAATCAGTGTTATCCTTCTTCTTCAGATGAGAAAGGCAGCGGACTTAAGAGAGTTTGACAAAGGCCACACTGTAAAGGCCAGACGATTGGATCAGAGCATTTCCGAGATGGCAAGTCTTATGGAGTGCTCACCGTCAGCCGCGGTTATTACCTTCAATAAGTGGTCCGAGGAGGGAAACCACGAACGTGTAGGTTGACCACAGATCATCGATGCTAGAGGTGAGTGAAGGCTATTCCGTATGGTACGTGCCAACAGAAGGGATACTCTGGCGTAACTGGTCGGTAATTTGAATGCTGGTAACGGGAGTAATGTGTCAAAACCCTCAGTACATCGAACTCTGCTGGAAATGAAACTGCGTAGACTAAGGCCCCCCAGTGTGCCCATGCTAACCTCGGCTAACCGTCGAAAGCGCCTACAATGGGCACGTAAGCATCAAATCTGGACCTTGGATTGCTGAAAGAAGGTCGTTTGGTCTGATATTCTCTCTTCCTGTTGCACAATGTGAATGGCAGGGTACGTGTGCATCATTTACATGGGAAAGTGTTGGCACCAGGATGTTCCCTGGAACGCAAACAGGACGGTGGAGGAAGTATAATGATTTGGGCAATATTCTGTGGGGAAACCATGGGTCCAGTCATTCATGTGCAGGAAACTATGACGTCTACCACCTACCAACTTCACTGCAGACCAGGTACAACCTTTCATGGCAACGGTATTCCTCTCTAGTAGTGCTTTCTTTCGGTAGGAGAAGGCGCCATACCACACTGCCCGGATTGTTCGACAATTGCTCGTGGAACATGAGAAGGACTTCTCGGTATTCATGAGGAAGACTTCCGTGGCCTCCAAATTCCCCAGACACCAATCCAATCGGGCATCAATGGTTTGTGTTGGAACTGCGAATCCGATCTGCGGCAACTCAACCACATAACTTAACAAAAGTTAAAGTATCTGTTGGTAAGATGTGGTACCAGATACCACAAAGCACCTTTAGAAATCTTGTAGCGTCTATCCCTCGCCGGGTAAGAGCTGTTTTGGCGCCTCGTGGACATCATATTAGGCAGGTGGTTATAATGTTTTGGCTCTTCGGTGTGTATAAATTAATGAATTTCTATTTTATAGATTTCAGATTTAGTCAAGTCCGTCGGTGACCTATACTCCGAGCCGACTTAAGAGAGCATTAGATATTGTGGAAAATATGCAACAGCTACCTCCGATATTTAAAGAACTTCCTAGCGTTTAGAGTGAAAGGTAACAGAATTATTTCTCATAACCATCATTTTTGTTTGCTCAGCAGTTTATCAAGCAAAATTGCTATTTAAGACAAATTTCTCGAAATAGCTAAGGGTTTTTAAAAAGCTTCGACGTGAGAAGTTACTCAATAAAGAACCTTGCACTTCCGGCCACTGAATTTCCAGCTGGAAGATGTCCATAACTTGGACTGGGAAGGAAAGGGGTGGAAGGATAGAAGACTTCTACCAGCATTCGCAACGACAGAAAATAAATTTACAATCGGGAAAATGCGACGGGGTGTACTTAAGCAATCATAAGGGAACATTTTTTCGGAGTAAGGACGTAAATGCGAAGGAGAGTCAGTACAGGAATAATGCTTGACAGCGAGGACACAGCAGGAGTCGGATGTGAAGCGGATTGATACCGTTATCGCGTTCCCCCGGAGAGCTCTGAGCTGGGTATGAAGCTTTTTTAAAACCCTACCTTCTACGGTATTACACTCTTTAGTTGATTTAGAGTATAGCGGTTAGCGAGCATTACTTGAAGGCGAAGGGGAGGCGTGGCTTCTGAGCCGAGTCCGGCATTTGCTTCTACCAAATACCGGCCTTGGTTGGGAAGCCACGCTAAGTTAATGGTTCCGGGACAGAGATTCACGAGTTTATGACATCCCCCATCCCGGGGCATTTCGCGCATCAGAAGTTCCCTAGTGGACATTGGCAACTAAGCAACATTCAATCAAATGGGTGATATTTAGTCTGCGGCAATTTATCAGAATGAGAGGGCGAATGCCTTTGCCCCCTTCCAGCTCATTTTGACTTGCACAAAATCCTTGCTTTAACGCGTCGTTAATTGCGCTCTCTCACGTTTTGCATATAAAGAGCGCCATTTATTTGGAAATGACGCTGGGGGCATAACCACCGCTTTAGAACCTTCTCAACAAGCTGTTATCAGTTCCGATAAGGATTGGAGCATCTTTGACCTTCAAACAGTTTGCCCTTTTCTCCCGTGTACTTCCTGTGAATATTTCTCTCATCAAGCCACCACTGGCGCTTGCTTCACGTGAGAGCTTTTCTCACAAGCAACCACTGGCGCTTGTGTTTTGTATTTCTATAGATAACACGATGATACGAGTGCGTTTTTCGCCTAATTTGATTTGTAAGTATATACAAACCGATGAGCCATTGCATTGTAACCACCTACATGATAAGCTATCGGACCCCCTTTAGCCCTCAAAACAGAGGCATCGATTCGATGAGGTGGTGATAAGTATCCTGGGGTATCTGGGACCATAACGTCAACAGCAGGTCCTCCAGTTCTCGTACATTTCGGGGTGGTGGTGATTTAGCGCGAACCCACTTTTCCAAGTCGAACCACAAATGTTCTATTGGGTTCATGTCAGGTGAATTTAGAGGCCAGGGCATTAACAGAATGTAGCCAGCATGTTCTCCGAACTACTCCTTCACGATTCTGGCAGTGTGGCATGGGGCATAATCCTGCTGGTAATGGCCATCACCAGCAGGGAACACAGTTGCCATGAATGGGTGAACTCGGTCCGCAACGATGTTGAGATACCTGACAGCTGTCAGGGATTGTGACCATCATTTCTGTGTCAGAATGGTTGTCAAAAACACCGTTTCGGCATAAGAGTTTGAATAAACGAAGAGCTAAATATATATATATATAAACAAAAAAATTACTTTATAAATAAATTATTTTAACACAAAAAAATTAGACAAAAAAGGCTAATACCATGAGAAGCGCCGAAGGCAGCTAAACCTCATGTAGTAGCTTATATAGAATGAAAATATTACGGAACAAAAATACAAAAATTTCAAAACAAGTGAAAACTGGAACAGGTTGCCGTCATCAGGAGAGCATCAACCTGTGGGAGTGGCCTTTCTGGTACCAACAAAACGACAAGGCAAGCCAAAATTGTCGGTTGGTCATGCTCCCTAGGCCACAAAACCAAATTCTAATAAGCACAAAAATTCCAAGAATCAAATTTATAAAACTAAAAAAAGAATTAAAAGCTTACCGGCAGAACAAAACCCGCCATGACAGAAAGTCAAACAAGACTGAACAGAGCACCCACAAGAACCCAAATATATACACACTGATAAAAAAGGTGGTCACGGTTAATCAATTACCTGGTAAGCCAAAAAATGTGTGAATTGACAAGATGCAAAACTGTGTATGTAGATAAGATCTTCAGCTATTAGGGACCCACCAAATAGCACTTTATGTTACCTATATACTTTAAAATTGTTAGGTCCTAGGTTATTAAAGCATGTCAATGTGTAATTTGAAACTCTTGGACACCGAATTACAGTTCAAAATTAAATGGTTAAAATGATGCCTTAAGAAATATTTAGGAAAATTGTTAGATTGCAATTTAGAAAGAAGAGCTTTCAGATTTTTTACAAGTAAGAGCAGTGTAGAGCAAATTTTTGCTATTCTATGAAACTGAGAGATGAGTAGATTGCGATGTATAACTTTTGAAATGTTAGATGACCAGTGAGTGTAGTGAATGATATCAAACTCAAAAGAGTTTCTTTTATCAAATAAATTCACCACACCTCTTCCCTCCTCGTCCACCTGAACCTCTAAATCGAGGTAACAAACATAAGTAGACGATCTGTTGGTTTTTTCTAGGGTAAGGTCGTCAGGATACAAGTAGGTGGCGCAACGCAAAAAGTCCGGAATGTTAATGACAATGATGTTATCAACATATATTAGAGTAATCCCAGGTAAAGGATGATTGGCAGCATATCTATCCTCAAAAAAATGTAGATAGAGATTAGCCAAACTGCTAGAAAAGCGACTGCCCATCGGGATACCACGAGTTTGGAGGTAAAGCCCATCGCCCACGGTAACAAACTTGTTATTAATACAGAAATCCAGTAGGAAATGCCAATACTGTTCTGTAGTCCCGGGCTCGAACTTAGTATGTATGTTTAGGGCTACCTGCCACAGACCCTTCAATGAAATTGAGGTGAAGAGGTTTTTAAAATCGTAAGTATCCACAGATGTGACAGTCACCGAGCCAAGTGTCTCCAAGACTGTTATTGCTCCCAATAATCCAAGTCGAACCCAACCTGTGAAGACATTTTTACTCACCTGTACACTGAGGTCTTGTGTAGTACTCCGTCGATTAGCTGTAACGACTCTTCTGAGGCTTCGACGTCCTCTATCACTGATTTTCTTTGGTCTGCCGGCACGTTTTGCTGCTTCAAGCACACCATGTATCTTCCGTTTATTCAGTACATCCAAAACAGTTGACTTGGGTATGTTTAAACGCTTCTCGGTTTCTCTTATGGACAACCCACTAATATAACACCCTACAATCTTTCCTTTCTCAAAGTCAGTTATCTCAAGCCGCGACATTTTCACTCAACCTCACAATGCGATATGATCGCGGTCAGTTGCTGGCTTGTTTTTATACCGTTTGCAGCTGTACCGAGCATCTTAACAACGCAGCGGATTCGTTCATTTACTTTTGAAGGGGTGTGCGGTGACTTTTGGCATTATAGTGTATGTTAAAAATGCTGTTGCAAACAGTGTTTTGGCATAAGAATTTCTGGGGATAAAAAAAAAGTAAAATTAAAAAAAAATCGCAACTGAGTACACAGAAGCAGAGATTGTCGCACGCCCCTAAAAATGACAATTACGTTATGGATGTTCACACAGAACTTACGGACGTCCATAGCTTAGTTTTCTGGAGGGTAAACAGAAATTCTGACTATAAATAGCAAATACAAACACCATATCCAAATTTCCACTGTGCCACTTTCGCAACGCGTAAATTTAATTGGAAACCAGGAAACTCAAGAAACTACGTGCAATAGAATATGGATAAAAGAAATTAGGCACTGTGAGGACAGTAAGGAAATTTCTTTGTTTTTTTATTTTGAACCTTGAACCACTTGTTTCGTACGCGCCAGGAAACTCCAGAGATCACTCAATTGGCGATCAAGAATGAAAAAACACCCTCAAGGCAAATTTCTGGGAAAATTTGTGCTGCAGAGGATGATATATTATTCATTTCTTCTCCGTTCATACTTTTCGGAATTTTAGGTATATATACTGTTCTCCAACATGCAATGGGAAATTTAATTATTATTTTCTATTGCAAATTTCCGCTTTTTCTACAGAAAATTTTCAACATTTTTCCTGTTTTTCCTGCGTATACATTGCATCCAGAAGTTCTACAGAAAAACTTAGCAATCAGAATTATTGCTATCACGAAAATATCTGTAGAACCTTTCAAGAACATAAAGGTCATGGCCCGATTTCCAGGGGAGGGCAAATGCCTCTTCTTGTCCCTTCCCCCCCCTCTACATGGGCGCCCATGACAGGACCTACTGTCCCGTGAACACCGATGAGCGATTACATCATGACCACCTACCTAATAAGCTGTATGACCCCTTTTAGCCCGGAAAACAGCGCGGCCACTCGGCGAGGCATCGACGATGAGGTGACGATAGGTATCCTGTGGTATCTGGTACCATAATGTCAACAGCAGGTCCTCCAGTTCCCGTACATTTCGGGGTGGTGGTGATTTAGCGCGAACCCGCTTCCCCAAGTCGAACCATAAATGTTCGATTGGATTCATGTCAGGTGAATTTGGAGGTCAGGGGATTAACAGAAAGTCACCAGTATGTTCTTCGAACCACCCCTTGACGATTCTGGCAGTGTGGCATGGCGCATTATCCTGCTGGTAATGGCTATCACCAGCAGGGAACACAGTTTGCCATGAATGGGTGAACTTGGTCCGCATCGATGTTGAGATACCTGACAGCTGTCAGGGATTGTACTATTGGGATAATGGGGCCTAAAGTGTCGCAAGAAAACATTGCCCACAGCATAAAACCGACGCCGCTGGCCTGTTTCCGCCCAACAGTGCATACAGGTACCATAGCCTCCGTTGGTAACACTGTTCAACAATGAAATTTTTACAAGAATGAAAGTGGTTTTCTTTATAGATTTTTGGGCGCTGAACACGAAAATAACAGTAATTTCAATGGAATGTCCAAATACTAGGAATAAAATTTAACGAATTCTCCTACTTTATATGCATTGCTGTTTTGCCTGCCGCTTGTGGGGAACATCTGATGCATCTCTCTGGAGCATCCAGCAAAAATCTGCTAACATTGCAGCATTCCACTTTCCTTTGTTTTATTGTTCCATTGCAAAAATGTCCTGGTGGAATCGCTCCGCATGTTTTCATCACTGAAAGCACCACACTTCTCAGGGAAGACATCGATACGTGAATGTAGGAAGTGCATCTTGAGTGTCATGTTGCAGCCAAGTTTTTCATAAGCACGTAATAGTTCTTCCACAACGTCCATGTAATTGTCAACCCTCTTGTTTCCCAAGAACAATGTTGCAACATTCCGAAAACATTGCCAAGCATGTTGCTCATCAGGATTAAGGATACACTCAAACTGTTTGGTCTCCCAAGAGCTGGCATATCTGTGGTCCAATGAATATTCCCTGTTTGATCTCACATTGTGTGATTCTGTGTGGTTCACTGGAGGAAGATGGTGGCACATATATAGGATCGACATCACTGGTGGATGGATGAACTTGTATATCAGCTGATTCTATAAGTTCATCATCACCGCCATCACTACTTTCCTGAACGTTAACTGGGGGATCAGGAACTAGCAATCCCTCTCCATGGGCCACTGGGCGAATAACGGATGGCACTGTAGGGTATTCAATAATATCTTCCCCTTCGTATTTATTCCTTTCTTCAAAGGAGGTATCATGATGAAATAGCAAGTGGTTGAATGGTTTGTTGGTTCACGCCAAATGGCGGGCACAGCAAAGCGCATTGAGACTTTCGTTCCATGCATCCAAGCATTCAGAGTTGATGAACATGTCGTAACAGCACACATGTGGAGCCCGCGATTTATCTTGGTCTCCCACACGACACCCAAAATACATGAAATATGCTTTTTTCACTGCTGGAGTCAATGGTCGCTTCTTGGAGCCACAAATCACGTCACCACAAATAAAACAAAAGTTATCTGGATTATTAATGCATTTGCGGGGCATTATCACTTTAGTGAAAGCCAACACTCGAACAGAAACACAATAAAACGTGAATGAAATAACATTCACTTATTTAAAAAAATTCACTGATGAACACTCTAACAGAAACTATAATGAATTAGCTTTGTTTATCTTTTTGCTAAGCTAATTATTATGAATGAATAATGCTCTAAGCTTCAAAATGATGAATTCCCAAAAGGTGTTGTTACTCGTTAATTATGAACTTAAACAAAGTCTCAACGCTGGTTATGTATATTAAGTAATCAAAGTCATAAACCTAACAGCCAGACAGAGGTCTGACAAAACTAAGAATTGAAAAAGACTGAACTTACAGAACAACTTGTTTATTATGATGACTCCTGGTCAACTAAGGCACTCATATAATGGCAATGGGCTGGACATACTGCCAGAAGGACAGATCATCGATGGACAGCCGAAATTTTAGATTGGATTCCAAGGGACAGGAAAAGACCCAGAAGAAGACCACATGGGAGATGGGTGGATGAAATTCGAAAGTATGCAGGGGTGACATGGAGGAGACTGGCACAAGACAGACCGTTGTGGAGGAAACTTGGGGAGACCTTCGTCCAGCAGTGGATTGATAATGGTTGACGATGATGATGATGATGATATCACTACTACATAACAACACACTGCAACGCAACGCAACACACCACCAACCACCCTCAACTCCAACGCAACAACACACAACTACAACGCAACAACAACGCAACAACACACACTTCTCGATGAACGCGCCTATATACGAGCTACCACCACGTCATGACTTACACTCATTGCCACATCTCATTCAGCGGGTGAAATAATATTCCGTTCAGTAGGAAGATAATTTACATAGTAAAATAAAATAACCAGAGATAGTAAAATCAAAAGGAAAGTGAATATAGAGTATACGTTACAAAACGTGCAGTGCGATAAAACTGACGCCGTTTGATACATACGCTCCCGCGAACAAAAGAAACAGATGGATCCGGTTCCAACAGCCTATGATCACGTGATTCACGAGTCTTCGCCTCGTGAATCAACTCACTCGGACCACAATTTAATGTTTGCCGAGCTGACTTATGAGTATCGCTATTATAACATCCCATTGATGTATAACATATGTGAAACACAAATGGTCGATTTTCTCGGAAATTTGAGCTAGGAGAATATTTTAACTGTGATTTTCGTGTTGAGCGACCAAAAATCTACAAAAGGACAGCTAACTTCCTTTTTGTAAAAAAAAAATAAAAAAATAAAATTTTGTTGAACAGTGATAATCGGCGTATCCGCGCTCGGCCGTCTACGTGATGCACCAGCAATCTTGATTCCTCAGACCAGACCACTTTCTTCCAATCTCGATGATCTTGGGCCCATTTCATGCGTTGTTGGCGATGACGTGCAGTGAGCATGGGGACCCGGCTGGGTCTTCGGCTACGTAGGCCCATGCGCAGAAGGCTGCGATGAACTGTGTGCAGTGACACATTGCCGTGATCACCACTGTTGTAGCTGCGGCTGATTTGTCGCATTCTGGCCTTGCGGTCGCAGTGAACAATGCGGGACAGTCTCCGCTCCCCTCTGGCATCAATGAGCTGCGGACGACACACGACTGGACGACAGTTCGTCGTTTGACCATCTGTGCACCACTTTTGATACGTGCTCATTACAGCGGCAGGTGAACAACCCACAAGCAACGCCGTTTGCAAGATCGTAGTTCCGAGGCTCCGTGCCATCACAATTTGTCTTTTATCAAACTCCGATAAATCGGCAGCTTTCCCCATTCTGACTCCGAACACTCTACTAACCGAAAGCCTGTCCTCGGGTTTTATATATATATGAATTTCACCTGCGCCACCGTTCGGTCTCCAGGCAAGCTCATTTCTCTAGGCTGGGGGTGGTCATAATGCATTGCTCAATGGTGTATGTAGAACAGAAACTTAGGCGATCAAGAGGTAGGGAAATAACTGAAAAAAAAAAAATACGATGGATGAAACGGATATCAAAGAAAGAACACGGAAGAAGTAAACATCGTGGAGTTCGAAAAATTTAGAGAATCGCTGGGTCAGAACCGATGTGGAGAAAAGAGCAATAAAACCTAATTCACGCAGCAACGGAAATTTAGACACCAGGAAAAAAAAAAAAAGATGCTTGCCCCTCCCAAAGGTGGTGGGAAATAAATAAATATGAGTAGAAAATCTTCCAAAGTTGAAAACTTTTGCTTGCCTTCTACAAATTATGTGGAATATAAAAAAGAAAAAAATATTGCGTAACATCTTTTAACGTGATTGAACAGCCACATAAGATGTAGTAGCAGTACTTTTCTGTGTACTAGGGGCCTATTTTGTTGTAATATTGATCACCTGACTGTGCTATTGCCTCTAAATATAAATATTGGACATCAAAGAACTCTAAACCCAGTAGTTTGAGTCATTTAAATTTGACATAATTTCTGATGGAGAAATGTGACCCATAACCTGATTTTACCAAGCTTGGCCCAGTTTGAAATAAAATCCACGGGGTTTCTTCGGGCTGGTGGGCCCGGTTGAAAAACCCCACCTGGGTTTTTTCAAAATTAGATTATATTTTTGCTTCTACAATATTCTAAATTTAATCAGCACCCAATTCAATATTTCCTTTTACAATAAGTTTGTTATATAATTAGTTTGAGTGACCAACTTCGTCTATTACCTGCTGTGTCGCGTCGGAGAGAGAGAGACGGAGACTGTTGCTGTAGCTGCTCGTTCGGCGCGTGGGGGGAGGGGTGGGGGGCTGTTTTCGTAAACAACCATTAGTCATTAATTCTTCCATATGCAGGATCTAACCACTGGCTGTTTTTGGCTAACTCTCGTAAAACGTGAAAAATCTACTTTCTGAGCTCTTCGCCAAATATATTACTGAAAGAAATTTCGTCTGATAATGCCGGTTTTTTTTTTTTTATTTGCAAATTTTCAGCAATTATAACAGATTTTTTTTAATAGTGCCAATTCACACGAACATCTTACAAGCAACGATTGCTTGTTTCATCAGCAAGACTTAGATTTTCCTTTTCCGTGCACAATTTTATTCTTTATCATCAACCTTGCACTGGGTTTTAAAAATTTCCCCTTTTTCGCTGTATATTTTGTCACTTTAATTTTTGATTGCACCTTTTTATGCACCCCCTCCCCTTTTGCAGAGGATTTGTTGTGATTTGATGAATCTATCGCAAATGAAAAATGTTGAAAAACGCTCAAGGGAATTTGCTGGAGCAGAATGAGAAGTGAACAAGTGATACATTTAACAAAGTAAAAAGAAAAAAGAAATAACAATAGCGGACTTCCCCGTGATTAATCAGACTTTTAGGGAATGTTTAAAAAAAATTCGAAATATTTTTTGTAACAAAAAAGACACAGATCACGGACTATCTGTGTCTTTTTTTTTTTCGGCGCAAAACTGTTAGGTGTACGAGGGTGCGGACAAACTGGTGATTTTTTTTTAAACTACTGCACGCAAACATGTACATAATGTAATTTTCGTACATACCGCACCTTAAATATTTACATATATATCACTAAGTTTAAAAAATATGAGCTAAATAAAATATGATAAACTGGAATTTCCAATATTGTTTCAAATAAATTCCAGCTATACAAACTAGAAAAAAAGAAAATAGAAAAACCGAATAAAAGCTGAAAAAACTCAAGTGTGCTGGGTTTTTTAAACCCTGCCCATAACAGCAAAAAAAAAAAAAAAAAAAGTAACACCGTGCGCGTATGAAAACCTTTTTGGTAGGGGGGGGAGGGTGACGCCCAACATGAGCAACTCTCAATAATATTAACAATCGCCGGTCCCTAATTTGGGGCCACTGATACCAAGAAGCGGGCAGGGCCTGCGGAATCGGACAAGCATCCCACCCATGCGGTGCACCATCAGGGTCCAACTCGGAAGAATGGTCAGAAGCCATCCCCGCAGAAAAATGAGGAAGGCCATTAACAATTGTTCTTGGATGTTAAATCTATCAATATTAATTAAAGCTGCTGTGGGTAACAGAAATTAAAAAAAATGGTATGACCAAAGAACGATTGATAATCATTGTATGAAACAGTCAAAAAAAAAAAAAAAAAAAAAAAAAAAAGGAGAAACTTGTAATTAAATCGTACAGTACGTAAAAATCAATAGGCTCATGTGAAAAGAATAACAACTGAAATTTATTTATGTCAGCTTTACGAAATTTCGTTGATAAAAACTGTGAGAAAATATAGTAAGTAAATCTTTAGTGTCATACTGATAATGTAAATATTTCTTTCTTTTTTTTTTTCATATGTGGTGAAAAATAATAGCATCTTTTAAAAAAAAAAATTCTCATTCGTCCGTGAAGTGTCCGGGTTCGAATCCCGGTGAGTCATTGATGTTGTGTTTGCCTTACGGAACTGGCTCTCTCTCCCTTCCCTGGAACCAGTGACCCTAAATTAGGGACGGGCGACTGCTTATAGCCCATTGACTTGCTCACGGTGGTCGTTAAACTTCAAATAAAAAATAATTAAAATACATTATTATATCTCTGAGTAATTCACGGATAAAACTTCGATAGCGAAATAAAACTGACCGATATGAATAGGCCTCATCGAGAACATGAAATTGGTTGGAGTGAATTTATTTTTAAAAAGTGTAATTTTTTTTTTTTTTAGCGATGAAATGAAACCGACTCATGTTAACTGCCACAGACAGCAGCCGAAATCTTATCGATAAAGAAAAACTGACTTAAAAGACATCTAAAATTGTAGTAATAGAATATAAGTGACTGATGCGGATTCAAAAGGCGTCTAAAGTCAGCTATAAAACAAAATTGAGTGAATTTAAAAAGCTTCTTAAAATGTCAGACATGAAATAAAACAGAGTAATTTAAAATATATCTGAAATTTTGCATGGCTTTTAAATTTTAGAGTTGAAATAAGACCAGCTGATGTTAATTTTAAAGCATGCTATGTCGTAATGGTTAATTTGAATTTGTAATCTCTCCATTTTTTTTTTTTTTTTTCATGGCAACGACAGGTCATTTTATCGGGTTGCGCTATATTAAGTTGCAGGCGCAGAAAATTTACTTGTTTAGAGTTAAAATTTTATATTCTGCAAATTATTTTAGAAATCACAAAATAAGTTTGATTTTCCTCTAATAATAATAATTATAATTATTTATTTATTTCTTAGTTTTTATATGATACCGAATGCAGACTCTTACCTGTTGGTATTTGCCGTCGAGGTAAACCGTGTTGCTAAACCAGACGCCGAAGGATGCGATTGTGCGTGTTGCTCAGGTAGAAAGTCTTTCTTCAAAGGCGCAACCGTATCCGATCACCCATCAGTAGCCCATTAAATAACACAACACATCCATGAGCGTCTTTGTTCACTCTCCCCTTCGCCTAGCTTAATGACACGACGCTACAGCAGAAATTGGAAACGGTTGTTCTGGCAGCTGCGTCTCTTTTGTCACATTTCGAAGACCATTGAGGCCCTCGGCACAGCGTCTTCAGCTTCGAAGCACGTTTCACTAAATGGAGATTCGTCGCAACGATTGCGAAAACACGTGGTTGCTTGTTGTTTCGCTCCAGGTAGACGGATAGGTTGCCGCAAGAACTCATTTCTACCGAGCGCCATACGGCCTACCACACGCCAAAAATGTGTTCTTTCTTCTTCTGCTGAATTACCAGGAATGTCGCGAAGGTAGAATAAAGCAGGGCACTTAAGATAAAAAATAAATAAATAAATAAATAAATAAATCGATTACAGTAGAATTTTCAGGAAGTTCTCTGTAACTGGGAGTGGCATACACAGGGCCGGATGGAGCTCTTGCGGGGCCCTGGGCGAAATTTCATTGTGGGCACTAAAAAATAAATCTCATATTTTAATAAAGTCGTTTCTGAAAATTATCGTTCGTGACGAAGACACACGAACACTACCGTAAAGACAAAATGATCATCTCAAAGAAGTATTTGTTTTAAATTTAAGAACAAAGACCATAATACGGACTGAAAGTTCAAAGAGAGAGGGAGATAGAGAAAGAGGGAAAAAAAGAGAGAGGGAGAGGGGAAGAGACGAAGTGAAATAGAGAAAGAGGGAAAAGAGAGGGAGAGAAAAGAGAGGGGAACAGAGAGAGAGAGAGAGAGGGAAAAGAGAGGGAGAGAGAAAGAGGTGAAAAGAGAGATAGAGGGGGAGAAAAGAGAGAGTAAAAAGTGTTAAAATCTACGATTTTCTTTCACGGGAGAAAAGGTTTAGGTTGTATTTTGACTCTTATAATAGCTTATTCACAAAATGATAGAAAGATACCTGCTTAGTGAATATTTTTGTATAGGAAATGTAATAAGGATCCCTCTAAAATAAATTGTTATAAACAGTTTTTTCCCCTGATGTGGGAGTGACATGGAGGAGACTGGCACAAGACAGACCGTTGTGGAGGAAACTTGGGGAGACCTTCGTCCAGCAGTGGATTGATAATAGTTGACAATGATGATTATGACATGTTTAGTGATTGAGTTTTAATGCACACTGGAGTATCTGACAAATTAGTGACATTCTAAACTTTTAAACGCGTTCATATATGAAAGTTGCCTTTTTTTTCTTTTTCTTTTTTAAATTTCTTTTAATTTTGAAAAAGTGGCCCCCATATGTAGTTCGAAAGTAACTTGGATATTGTTCTTTTTATTTCCTTAAATTTAAGTATCAGGTTTTCACACAAAGTGTTGGATACACGTATAAAAGTAGGGGACCACAAAATGTTGAAATTTAATTTGCTATTTCATGAATGCGGAAAAGATTAAAGTGGATACAAAAATCATTTCGAATCTGCAAATCTCAGTGTCCGTACGACGAACAGGGTGGATAACGTATTCAAAAATGGGGAGATTGGAAACAAACAAAAAACTTCAAAAATACATTTTTAAGGGCCTTGCGCCTCAAAAGTTACAAAAAAAATGTAGTTATTTTTTTTTTTACCGAAAATTATTTTGTTTTCTAAACTGCGGGGCCCGGGGCGATAGCCCCGGTTACCCCTATGGTCCAGCCGATCCTGGGCATACACCAATTAAGCCATACCAAAAAATTTTTATCTGAATAGTATCACGCAGGGAATTTTTCTTGCTTTGGAAAAAATTTATGCTCCGAAATCCTTTCAAAAAAATTCTGAGGATATTTAAGGAAAATTTCTGAGAAATTCTTGCCAAAATATTACTTGATTTCCAGAGCCCATTTAAGGAGACGGAGGGGGGGCTAAGCAGTATTTTGGGGGCCTCAGTATTAGTGACACATGTAGGATTGCACTATGGGTGGCCGAATGAAAATATCCCTGGGCATATTGAAGTGTGTATCTCATCATCGGAGGACTGGCGATCTATAAACGGCCCTGGAAGTTATTTTGTGCAGCTAACTTTTGGGGAAACTATCGATGTATCCTATCCCTAAAAGAAATGGTATTATGCCAGCATCACCGATTGCCGTTTAAACATCTTTTCAACATAAGTCTACCAATCACCGCAGTTGTTCTTCTCTTTTTTTTTTTTTTTATTGGGGTTTAACGACCACCATGAGCAACTCAGTGAGCTATAAGCAATCGCCCGTCCCTAATTTAGGGCCACTGGTTCCAGGGAAGGGAGAGAGAGCCAGTGCTGCAAGACAAACACAACATCCATGCCTCACCGGTATTCGAACCCAGACCCATCTCGGACGAATGATCAGAAGCCATCGCTTAGAACACTGAACATTTTACCCATTTTCCTGGACCGCAGGTCTCTAGTACAATTTAATGTGAGAACAAAATTACTTCCGTTGCTGAGAAGCAACAAATAAGGTACGTTCTCTGAGAGAAACTGTCAACGATTTTTTACCATTTTTATGAATTTTATTGCGATAACTGAATTCATAATTTGTAATAGTTTCTTCGCTTTTAGTGTGAACTGAAATCCAAATGCGCCGGAAATTATTGTGTTGGTGCGAATGAAATGTCCGGCAAAGGGCCAGCACACGTGGACGGCGAGAACGGAAAAGTAGGACAACTTACCCAAACAAAATAATCCCCCTCGACATGGACACATAGTTGCCATCTGTCAGGCAAGGCCATGATCCCAGAACGAAAAAAGTCTTATGGCTGGGACCCGAAGTATAGTAATCAACTGCACGTTAAACCTCGTTGTTTGTCGTGAACTGTTTCGCGCACAGGAAGTGATCCAGGCTACGAAACAGATGATAGTCTGTCAAAAACAAGTCAGGGAAATAGGCAGGATGAGACAGTGCTTCATATCCCAAGGCACTTAGTGTCAGCATCGTTCGTTGTGCGACATGAGGGCGGACGTTGTCCTGGAGCAGAAGAACTCCATGTCTGTTGACCAAAGCCGGTTGTTTCTGCAACAATTTCCGGTGCATCTGGTGTAAAGCCGGTTGTTTCTGCAACAATTTCCGGTGCATCTGGTGTAAAGCCGGTTGTTTCTGCAACAATTTCCGGTGCATCTGGTGTAATTCAGCACAATAACGTTCTGCAGTGATGGTTTGGCCTCTTGCCAAGAAACTCCGATGATTTATCCCGGCTGTGGACCACCAGACAAGGAGCATCATCTTCTTGGTGTGTGGGGGTGGCTTTAGGATGCCACGCAGCTTGCTGTGTCTTGCTTAACCATTCTGCAGATCGTTTCCGATTATCATAAAGGACCCACTTCTCGTCGCAGGTGACTATTCGATGCAGTAGATGTTCCTGTTTATTCCTGTCCAGCAGTGACGTGCATACTTCGAAACGCCTAGTCTTGTTGGCAGTTGTCAACTCATGCGGCAGCCACGTGTCTAGATTTTTGACCTTACCCACAGCAGCCAGACCCCGAACAGCTGTGGTGTGGTGGACACCTACCTCTGCCGCTATCTCACGACACGTTTTTTGGGGGTCCGCTTCAACCACACGTAACAGAACATCGTCAGAAACAGCAACATGTCGATGACCACGTGTTTCGTTTTGTAGGTCCGTATCTCCGCTTCAAAATCTCACAAACCATCGCCGAATAGTTCGTTCGTTGTCTGCATTCTCCCCGAACGTTTTGTTAACATTTCGAGCGGTAATTCCTGCAGAATGGCCCAGTTTAAATTCATACAAGAAGATGACTCTCAAATCCGGCGTCTGCATGCTTCATTTGCAAGCCACGTTACATCCAAACAAACCACGCCTGAACCTTGTTCTTTAGATCAGATCATATGTAGACGATTTTAGGGAGTGTCTAACCCCACGTCTTAAACAACCTTTATAAATAGGAAGCTAGGAGATTTTGGTTAGAGTGCCCGATATGAAAGTGACACGGAAACGAAGTAGAAAGGGGGAGGAAGACGCCCTTATTACTAACCGAGGAGCCAGTATCAGGGGTCCGACGCCTTAACGTGCCCATCGGACCACGGCGGATATTTCAGTAGTTCGAGCGTTCGTACCTGCCTGGGATCGAAACTGAGGTTTCTCCGTGGAAGTCACGAACGTTGACCACTAGGCCACCCGTGGCCCAAAACCGTGTTCTTCAGATCATCAGATTAGATCATATGTAGAGGATTTTCGGAAGGAAGTGTCTGACCCCAGGTCGTAAACAACCCTTAGAATCTAGGTTCCCAACCGGTGAGGCGCGCCTCCCTTGGGAGGCGCAGACCACATTCAGGAGAGGCGCGCAATGTTATTCACTGTACGTGGATGAAAACGAACACCCCTCGAAACACAATGTGATAGTCCTCCACACGCACATAGTGTTTTTCCGTCACTCTCTAATTTGTTTTCTGTTATCGCGCAAATAACGTCCGTTGTTACTGTCGCCATATATTCTACTTAAGCTATAACTGAACTAATCTATTTGACATTGCGAATGGACCGCTTTTTGAAGAGAACTATGAGTAGTGCAGAATCTGCAGACCAAAGCGAACCTAGTAATAGTACACGGGCGTGCAAAAATTAAGAACGAGACGGTTTTTCGAATGTAACGTCGTGCAGAAGTGCTCCACATCGACTTAAATCATACCATAAGATCCCCAAGATGTAAGAATATGGGAGAAGTGAGCAAAACCGTCCAAACAAGGAATCCAAAGGATACAAAGGCACTTTATTGAAAATGTAACTTCGAGCACAACTGGACAGAAGACAGAAACGTCCATGTGACAGGCGGATGCCAAGAAAAATCCAGTCTTTAGTAGGGGATATGATCACCTCTGACTGCGTTGCAGGATTTACAACGTCTGTCCATGCTGAGGATGAGGTTGTCAAGAAGCTGTTGAGGCATCGCGGCCCATTCCTCTTGTAGCGCCAATCGCAGCTGCAGAATCGTTGCTGGCGGCTGGTGACGTGCTGCCAAGCGTCTCCCGAGAAGGTCCCACACGTGTTCGATTGGATTTAGGTCCGGGGACCTTGCAGGCCAATTCATGCGTTGAATATCTTCACCCTCCAACAGCTCTGCGACAGCCACTGTATGATGAGATGTAGCGTTGTCGTCCATGAAGAGGAACTCAGGACCCACAGCACCTCTAAACAGACGCACGTGAGGCAGGAGAACCTCGGTAAAATAGCGGACACCAGTGACTGAACCTCTTTGGAAGATGTGGAGGTCAGTACGGCTACCAAGCTTGATACCGACCCAAACGAGAACTCCGTCACCTCCAAACCGGTCCCTTTCGATGATGTTGGAGGTGTGATTGCGTGTCCTCTGCTCTCTCCAGATGTGTACACGTCCAGAATCGCTCGTCAGACTAAATCGGCTCTCATCCGTAAAGAGAACTCGACCCCATTGCTGATGTGTCCAGTTCTTGTGTTCCTGGCACCACAGAAACCGCCGTCTCCGATGAGCAGGCTTTAATGGCACATACCGTACTGTTCGTCGTGCAAATAGACCAGCTTTGTGCAGCCTCCTGGCCACGGTAAAACGTGATAACGGACGTCCCGTTGTCTGTTGCATATGTCTTGCGATTTCTCCCGCTGTCTGCCGTCTGTCTCTTCTCGCCCGTAGAACAATATACCGGTCGTCCGCCGCCGTGGTTGCTCGTGGACGATCATTACTAAACTCTCGGACAGCTGTTCCTGTCGTTTGAAATGCTCACCAAGCTCGTGAAACGATGCTGTGAGCGATCCCGAACTCCTCGGCCACACTAGTCACACTTCGACCTTCTACCAACTTCCCAATGACGCGACCTCGGGTAAAGTCATCCAGATGTCGTTTACTGGATTGCCTGTTGGCCATATCACACGGTGGCAACAACTCGACGTCGTTCAAACCGATGTACGCAGTGCAATAGCTTTCACCGAATTGCGGAGCGTACACCGCCCGTGAGCTTTGTACCTTTCCGACCCCCCTTCAAACATCATGCTTCATATATGCGCATGCCCTACGGTACCGGACCCTAGTCTATCTCCTGAGTGGCCTTTCGGTCCGTTCTGACTGCTCGTTCCGCTGTTATGCTAATTTCTGCTCTTCGTCCTTAATTTTTGCACACCAGTGTAGCAGGATTACGACTGACGACACAAGTACAGCCCCGGATAAAGGAAAGAAAAAGTGCAGGCAATATGACGCAAGTTATATGAAGTTTGAATTTTTTTGTTTTAGTAGCAAACCCGGCGTTCAACAGCCGCAGTGTGTCATTGTTTTCAAGTTCTCGCCAATAACAGCCTTAGACCTGAGAAACTTAAAAGACATCTGGAAACTATGCATGAAGATTATATACACAAGGATCGTCAGTTTTTTGTTCGAAAAAAAGATGTAATTGAAACGACAGGAGACTGTTACGTCAAAAGAAGCTACGGTATCGCAGAAAGCGTTCAAAGCTCCTTATGTAGTGGCTATGAAAATCACTAAATGTTCGAAATAACACAGCACAGCACTGCCGATAATTTGTTGCTTCCGGCAGCTATAGAAATATGTCGCATTATGAATGGAGAAGCAGCTGCGAAGGCATTACAAACTATTCCACTGTCAAATAATACAGTTTCACGGCGAATCGATGACTTGGATTTGAAAACGCAGTTAATTCAACAAGTAGAAGAAAGTCAGATATTTGCATTTGCATCTCGATGAATCAACCGATATTTCATCACAGGCTCAGCTTATTTGTTACGTGAAATATGTCAGGGAAGGAAATATAAGAGCAGAGTTATTGTTTTGTAAAACTATCCCAACAACAACTGCAGGTGAAGACGTGCTAAAAACTTGACTTAGACTAATTGTATAGGTTTGTGCACCGACGGCGCTGCAGCTCTGACAGGGTGGAATAGTAGCCTTGTAACTCGAGTGAAAGCTTAACGAATTTGTTGTTGGCTTGGACTAATTGTATAGGTTTATGCACCGACGGCGCTGCAGCTGTGACAATGTGGAATAGTGGAATGGTGGAATAGCTCCGGCAGTAAAATGCACTCATTGTATGATACATCGCGAAGCTTTGGCTGCCCAAAAAATGCAACCAGATATACACAGTATGGCAAAGAATTTTTAAGACTGGGTCTGTAAAATGAAATAGAAACAAGAAATTATAATTTGTTTTGGTTTGTTATTCAAAATAAGTCCCCCCAGCTTCAATACACTTGTTACAGCGATTTAATAATGATTCGAATGCCTGTTGCAGTTCACTTTGCGGAATTACCTTCAAAGCACGCGTCGAAGCTGTTTGTATGGTCGAAATATCGTCAAAATAACACCCTTTTAACGTCATTTTAAGTTTTGGGAATAAAGAAAAGTCGCAGGGTGCAAAATCAGGTGAATACGGTATATGATTCAACACACAGACGTTATTTTTCGCCAAAAATCTACGAACAAGAAGAGAGGTGTGACTGGGTGCATTATCGTGCAATAAACACCAACTGTTTTCATCCCGATATTCTGGACGAATGCGACGAATTCTGCCCATCAAACGCCTCAAAACATTTAAATAAAACTCACCAGTTCTTGTTTGTCCACTTGGAACAAATTCTTTGTGGATAATGCCCTTACTATCGAAGAATGTAATGAGCATTGTTTTGATTTTCGATGGAACTTTTCTTGCTTTTTTGGCTTGTGGTGAGTCTTTTGACTTCCATTCCGCACTTTGTCGCTTTGTTTTAGGATCATATTGAAAACACCATGTTTCATCACCTGTAACAATCAATTTCAAGAAGTTTGGATCATTTTCAGCGGCTGAAATGATGTCTGTGCAGTGTGCAGTTCTCTTTGATTTTGGTTCATTGGTTAACGTGTGTGGAACAAATTTAGCACAGACTTTTATTTTGCCCAAATCTTCATACAGGATGGTTCGAATCGTTTCTTTGTTGATTTTTAAAGACTCTTCCATCATTCTTAGTGACGCACATCGATTGTTTTCCAAGAAATCACGCACTTTTTCAATAATCTCAGGTGTCCTAGATGAACTTGGTCTTCCGGTATGCTTATCTCTTCCGTCCAAAAAACGTTTGTGCCACAGGAAAACATTTGATCTACTTAAACAAAACTCACCGTAAACTTGTTTCATCATTTGGTACGTTTCTGGGGCACTTTTACCAAGTTTTGCGTTAAATTTAATAACAGCCCTTTGTTCCATCTTAATAATTCAACATGAAAAAAATTTTACTGCTCTAATGAACGGCCGTTTCGTTTGAGTTACTTTAACAACTGCGCAGTACTTTTGGCAGAAAGCAAGCAGATGGTCATGGTTTATAACGCGTTCGCGATTACACTGGTGGCGCCAATGTAGGCTGAAATCTAGCGCCAGTCTTAAAAATTCTTTGACGCACTGTATACATTGTGTTCTTGCGGATGATGTTAAGATTGTTAATAACATCAAATCTCGGTCAGTGCAGGCTCTTTGCTTTATTGAACTTTGTGAAGAAATGGGATATGAACATAAGCATCTGCGTTTTCATAGTGAAGTCAGGCGGCTGTCCCGTGAAAAGTTCTATAGCGTCTTTATGAGTTGCGTGACGAAATTAGAATTTTTTTGTTTGGGAAAAAGGAATTAAAAGAACGTTTGTGTAATGCCGAATTTTTAGCAACACTGGCCTATGTGGCAGATATTTTTGAAAAACTAAACAGATTGAATGTGTCACTGCAAGGAAAGAAAAATATTCTGGATACGCAGAACAAAATGGAAGGCTTCGAGAAGAAGTTAGATTTTTCGGAAAGGTCGTGTCGACTGTGGCATTACTGAAATGCTTCCATTGTTTACAAAATTCATAGCAGAGAAAGCTGGTGATAGCTCTACTATAAATTCCCTTGTGAAAAGAGTAGCGGTTCACCTTATCAGCACTGAAAAGCTAGATTGAAAACTACTTTCCTCAGATCGACAGCCACACCCACGATTGGATTCGAGATTTATTCTCCGTAACAGTGAGTGATATGCCAGAACTAAGCATGGTTGGCGCAGTGGTCTAAGGCAATCGCCTCTGACCATTCGTCCGAAAGGGGGCCGGGTTCGAATCCCGTGAGGCATGGATGTTGTGTTTGTCTTACGGCACTGGCTCTCTCCCTTCCCTGGAGCCAGTGACCC
This sequence comes from Macrothele yani, assembly GCA_039090855.1. Classification (NCBI taxonomy): domain Eukaryota; kingdom Metazoa; phylum Arthropoda; class Arachnida; order Araneae; family Macrothelidae; genus Macrothele; species Macrothele yani. The sequence goes on from CM076990.1 coordinate 50,524,195, forward strand.
TAAATTAGGGACGGGCGACTGCTTGTAGCCCATTGAGTTGCTTACGGTGGTCGTTAAACCTCCAATAAAAAAAAAAAAAAAAAAGAAGAGCAATTACTTGAACTTTCGAGCGACAAGACACTACAAATAGCGTTTCACAAAGCCCCACTTCCAGAATTTTGGCTTTCAGTTCGAAGCGAGTATAAAGAGCTTACAAAAAAGTGCTCTGGAAGTGCTTCTTCAATTTTGAACAAGCTACCTGTGCGAAGCTGGATTTTCGACAATTGCTGCAGTTAAAACGAAATGCAGAAATCGTCTTAAGTTGGAGAGCGACCTGCGTGTGGGTCTGACACAGTTCGAACCAAACATCGATCGTTTGTGCAATTCAAAACAAGCCCACGTATGAAAAACATTTTTTTAATTTACATTAATATAACTTTATTCAAGAGGAATAAACTCCTGGTTGTATACTATGTACAGATATTACCCACTTTATTGTGCAAAGTGCTGTAGATAGGTATATCTGTATTTTTAGTAGTGCAGTTGTATTTTTGCTTAATATTTTCAATCAAGCCTTACCGATATCATTGAATTTGTAATAAAATAAAATAAATACTGATTATAGAGCAATGAACAGCTGTGCGTATGCTGGGGTGGGGAGTCGGGGGCGCCATTGCAAGCTAGCCCCGACGGGGGAGGAATACTGTAGGAGAGGTTGGGAACCGCTGCCTTAGAAATAGGAAGCTAGGCGATTTGGGCTAGAATGCCCGATAGGAAAGGGACACGGAAGCGAGGTAGAAAGAAGCCGTTATTTATTACCGGGGGGGGGCAGTACCCGGGCTCGACAGCTTAACGTGCCTATTCGACACTCGGCGGATATTTAGTGGTTCGAGCGTTTCTACTTGCCTGGGATCGAACCCGAGGTCTTCTCTGTGGCAATCACGAACGTTGACCACTAGGCCACCCGCGGCTCAACCTTGTTTTTCACACACGTGCTAGCTATTTATAGTAACTCTGTGGCGTAATACCCACTACACTTGTGGGTGGTTCCATTCGGCTATGGTGGGGGCCTGTCTCCACTGCTCGTTCGCGCAGGATAATTCATTCGCACCAACTCAATAATTTCTTTTTCAAGACTTATCAAACATAATATATATATAAACACCTAGATCCGTCTGTCTCTCTGGAACGCTTGACGTCACAGCAACGTCTGCATTGTTGCGCCATCACTTATCAAACAATTCGTGTGTGCTCTTGCGACGTCAAAATGATTGCCTGCTATATAATAGCACGCGAACACTTTTAGATGTCAATCGCGTGCTAATTTAAAAACATTGGATTATTAATGACTCAAGTTCTATTTTTCCGTTCTGCAAAATTCGAATTGCATTTTTAATATCACAGCAAGTTGAGTTTGCACGCGATCACATTGAGACGTCAAGTTGATCACGTGCTAATTTTAAACATTGGATTATCAATGACTTGAGTTCTATTTATCGGATCTAAAAAATTCGAATTAAAATCTTAATAACACGGCAAGGTGCGTTTGCGTATTAATTTAATTTAGCACAATTCGAACATTAATTTTGCCGCCCCGGTGGCGCAGTGGTCTAAGGCGTTGGCCTCTGATCATTCGTCCGAAGGGGTCCGGGTTCGAATCCCGGTGAGGCATGGATGTTGTGTTTGTCTTACGGCACTGGCTCTCTCCCTTCCCTGGAACCAGTGACCCTAAATTAGGGACGGGCGACTGCTTATAGCCCATTGAGTTGCTCACGGTGGTCGTTAAACCTCCAATAAAAAAAAAAAAAAAAAAAAAAAAAAGAACATTAATTTGCACGCTTTAATTATTCTTTGCTTTTTAAATTTAACTAACTTTCCGAGTTTAGAGCTGATTATATTATACATTTTGCAAAATATCGATCTATCTAAACTCTGTAACCTACAATAAAAACTGAAATCTTGAATTGTCAACGTGAGCAAGGTTGCATCTAAAAGCAGATGTCGCGCCCCAATAGCACATTGTCGAGAATTAAGATAGTTCCGATTTGTAATACCAGATGCCGCATTATTGTGTAGGAAAAGCTTTGTTATGAAGTTTCAAACTAACCGTCGAATAGGGCAGCCTAAAACAAACCTTGAAGAATAACAAATGTGCCGGAGAAAAAGTCTTTTAACGCGAAAGATCAAAGAAAAAGTTATTAGGATAATTTTACACGAAAACAACTTTCCGAGCTTAGTGCAGATTATATTAAACATTTTGGAAAATATCGATCTATCTAAACGCTCTAATCTACAACTGTTAAACAACAAATTTTTTACACAGAATGTTATTTATCGCGAGGTCTTTTTAAAAATGGAAATAAATAGCATATAATGTTTAGTTCTAACATGAATGAGTTCTTACTATATAAGTTTTTACTATATTTCCTTACAGAAATCCGGCGTCTATTTGATTTGTCTTCAATCTGCTTCAATTAAAAATTTCACTATGTCACAGGACGGGCAACATTCCCTATATATTAATATTTAGTTAAAGCTTAAAAACAACAGTTCTACGATGGGCTATATACGCTAGTTAATAAAATAATTACGAAACAATCTCTTGTGTCTGTGTGTGTGTGTGGGGTGGGGGGGGGGGGGGTAGAAACTGAAATGTCCAGAACTACAAGAATTTCAGTGCAAATTTATAAAGTGGGCGAAATTACAGAAAGCTACAATTAGTTTTTATTTAACTACTTTCAAATTGAAAAAGTATTTTTATTTTAACTGAAACCGATTTTCCAGAACTGAAGTTCAAGAATTCGTGTAACCGCAAGGCTCAAAAAGTAGCAATTCAGATGTAGATCTCGTTTAAAAAAAAAAAAAAAAAATATATATATATATATATATATACACTATCTACCAACAAGTAATTGGACACCTGTGATAGCAAAGGAAAACGAAGTTTATTCACCTTCAATAGTTGGTGGAGCCTCCATGAGCGGCGATTACAGCTGCGACCCTCCGGGGCATTCTCTCAACCAGGCGTTGTACGACGGCTAGCGGTATTTTCTTCCACTCGGCTTGGAGAAGACAGGTCAGTTCCTTCACCGATTTCGGACGGTGGGGGCACCCTCAAGTCGACGCTCCAACTCGTCCCAGAGGTGTTCGATAGGGTTAAGGTCCGGGCTCTGCGCAGGCCAGTCCATTCGATTAACTCCATTGTCATCATACCAAGCCATGGTGGACCTCGCAACCTGACAGGTGGCATTGTCATCCTGAAAGTAACATGGGTCCACCCCGTAAAACTGCCACAACGTAGGAAGCGCATGGTCATTCAAAATGTTGCAGTAGGTCTCGGCATTGAGTCTACCAGGAATTGCAACCAAGGGTCCCGTGCCATACCAAGAGAAACACCCCCATAGCATAATTCCACCGCCGCCGAACTTCGCAGTTGGCACAATACATTCCAGCAGGAGGCGTTCTCCAGGCAGACGCCAAACCCAGATCCTGCCATCCGAACGGTAGAGGGTGAACCTTGATTTGTCGCTCTAGAGAACCTGTTTCCACTGTTCAACGGTCCACTGTCGACGTTCTTTGCACCACGTTAGCCGAGCAGCGCTATTGGACTTGGTGATCAAAGGCTTGTGGGCGGCAGCACGTCCATGATAACCGAGCAGGTGGGCTTCCTTACGGATGGTATTTATGAAAAGAACACTCCCGTATGCCTGTTGAAACTCCTCGCGGATGTGGCCCATTGATTTGGTGCGGTTCTTCCGAATTTCTCTGGCCAGCACCCGTCGGCTCTAACTCTCAGTTTTGTGGGTCTGCCGGGTCGGGGCACATTCCGACAGTCACCTCTCATCTTCCACTTGCCAATCACGTAGGCCACTGTCGATTTTGGGTACTTCAACTCGCTGGATATGTCACGTATGGATCGGCCATTTCTGTGATACCCGACGATTACACCTTTCTCGAAATCAGAGAGCTCCGAACTGCGTGGCATCTTGCGTGAGACTGGTAGCGCTGTTGTTCCCCACACGATATTTAAAGGCGGTGGCCGTGGCGTGTATCAGGACCGCAGATATCGTCGATTGCAGGGGTGTCCAATTACTTGTTGGTAGATAGTATACAATACATATTTATATATATACATACACAAAGCGGTTTGTCCGTCCGTCTGCAGACACCATATCTCTATACAACTATTAGTCCAATTTCAAAAATTCTTTTTTGCATTGGGAAGCTTGAAATGTGCGAATGATGATCCTTTATTTCTTTTTTTTATTATACGATACACAATTTCTTCGCTAGAGGGCATAAATAGAGGGCGTAAATGCAAATGAAGTCGAATTCAAAATACATATGATTCCCTATATTTGCTTCCAAACATCCGATTGAATTTTTTTTTACCTTTTGATTACATTTACTGCGAAGACTATTTTAGGTATAGTCACTTCTTCGAGTTACGCATAGATTAACCGGTAGGGGCGCAAAAGTAAATTGCGTTTTCCCCGATATCTCTGCTTCTAAAACTCGGATTCGAAAAATTCTTTCTGCAGCAGATATAACACCTAATGGGAAATCGTTTGCATGTAATTTCTAATTTTTGGTTAAAATGGATTGGCCACCAAGGGGCATAAGCATTAATTTCTGCTTCTGATGCATTTGCCGCAAAATCTGAGCTTCTAAATTTTGCGTTGAAAAAATTTTTCGTGGACCGATACCAGTCACGTCGATAAACCTTTTCGGAATATTTCCTTCTTAAAATAATGCATGGTTTCTCCGCTAGGAGGCGTAGATATATATATCTTATTTTTGTCAATATCTCTGCTCCTAAGAGTCCGATTTGAAAAATTCCTTCTTTGCTTGATAGAGTTTCCGGTGGGAAACTCTATCAAGCAAAGAAGGAATTTTTCAAATCGGACTCTTAGGAGCAGAGATATTGACAAAAATAATTTCAAAAATTTCAAATTATTCGTTGACTTTCTGCTAGGGCGCGTTAAAGTAAATTGCGTTTTCCCTGATATCTCTGCTTCTAAAACTCGGATTCGAAAAATTCTTTCTGCAGCAGATATAAGTCCTAATGGGAAATCGTTTGCATGTAATTTCTAATATTTGATAAAGAATGGTTTGGCCACCAGGAGGCGTAAGCGTTAACTTCTGCTTCTGATGTACTTTCAGCAAAATCTGAGCTCCTGAAAACCCGATTAAAAAAATTATTTCGTGGAACTATACCGCTCACATGGAAAAACCTTTTGAGAATACTTTCTTATAATAATACACGTGTGTTCCGCCAGGGGGCGTAGATGTATATCTTATTTTTGTCCATAGCTCTGCTTCTAAGAGTCCGATTTGAAAAATGCTTTCTTTGTTGTAGAGCGTTTCCGCTGAAAAATCTTTCTCGTATAATTTCAAAATTTTCTTGACCTACAAGTCTGCTACCGGAGAGCGTAAGTTCACGTTTTCGCTTACAGTAATATCTTCTGTACTGAAAACCTGATTGAAAAATTTATTTTTCGATCGGATACTACTAACTAAGCAAACTCTGTGTGCGTACTTTCTTCCCGAAATATTTCACAATTTCCCCGCTAGGGGGTGCAAATGCTTAATCTGTTTTTCTCAATGTCTCTGCTTCTACACGTGCGATTTAAAAAAATCTTTTAACACCGGATGCTATTTACTTTGTAGAACACTCTAGGCTAGAATATGAGGAGTTTTATAGTTCACAGTTATGTCGGTAGGTGGTGTTTGCGTACTTCAGTTTGCAGCTGAATCGTCGTTTTTAAAAACACTATTGAGAAATTTCTTCTTTACTGTATGCCATTCGCTACAACAGAGATGTGAAGCATTATCCTCTTTAAATAACGCAAAGATTTCCCGCTAGCTGCGTAAAGGTGAAAGTCTCTTGTTTTCGCTATCTGTGCTTCCGGAAGACACATCTGAAAAGTTCTTTTTCCTTAACATAGCTTTTTCCACGAAGAATATTTTTCGCCTATTTTCAACTTTTCCCTTATGCAAACGCGTCATAACGGATTCAAAAGACGTGCTCATTACAACCCAAAATTCGGTGTCATATTTCTTGTTACCATTGGAAACACAAAGCAGAGTTTTGAGGTGGAAATACCCATTTGAAAAATTTATTTTCAGCCAACCCACAGCCCCTCAAGTTTTTTTGCAACACTCCCAAACTTTTTCAGCACATCTATTTCTGGATAAACTTCTTCACATTCCTTCTTGAGGGACACTTGATTCCAAAGAAGGGAAGTAAATAGGTTTGCAGGAGAGATACGTTTGCTTTCAACCTTATGTTGTTTTACAGCGCAGATGCCAGTTTGATGCCATGTTGCTCAAACACCAGTGAAATCCCAATTATCTGATGCTCATGTATAAAGCAGTTGGCATAATTCATCTTATAATTACAAATAGCACAGTCGTCCCATTTCGGATGCCTGGACGATGCTTTCATGCAAGCTTTATCCACATGGGGTGCTAAGATTCCCAGGTGCTAGCCAGCATCTCAGCATTGATTTAATGATCCCGCCGTGTTAAATCACAGTAGGGTGGAAATTCAGCAATGTTCACCCTCATTAAGTAAGATTTTTAAATACTGGAATTTTCAAATTGAAATACCTTGCTAAATGTGAGTGAACAGAACAGTATCCGCGCTTTGCCAGCCTTTTATAACATTTGCAATTTGAAATGTTCTTTTTGAAAACATTTTGAGAATATGTGTTCCAACGATGCATTTATAACGTGTTTTTAAGATTTTTTCAGGCATTTGCCAACATTTTATTACAATATTCCAAGCCATATGCGTATCCAAGGAAGGAAAGGGGTCCGGACCCCCTACCCGAGGAGGATTAAGTACGAATTTAAAAGCGATCAAAAAATTACAAAGTTTTTCTCGGCAAGTTTTTTTTTTCATTTTTTGACTTTTTTTTAAAGATTTTGGGCTTATTTCCGTTTGCAGTATTTTTTTCCGGGAGGCTTTCACAGATGCACCAAATCCATGGACCCCCTTCCCCCCCCCTTAAGAAATTTCTGGCTAAGCCACTGTTTCAAGCACAGCACTTCTCCTGCCCGTGTCAGAGAAACGACTTCGTTGCACGGAGTTTGTGGAGAAGAAAATCTATGAAAATAGCTCGTTGTTCTTTTGGCATGAACACAAGAAGGAAAGTCACATTTTGAATGAGTATTAAAAAAAATGCCAAATGTTTGAAAATTAAACGGTGAGCGTAGGAAGAGGAGGGGGTGGTTAAGCAGGACGTTAAGACGTCAATAAACTCTCGGGGGATATAACAAACACATCCCCTGATCAATTTATTTTAAATAGTACAAGAACTTTTCGAACAAAATAGAGAAAATGAAAATTTCTTGTAAAGGACACTACTTTTTTTAGCGTTCGGATTTTTTATTAGTGTGTGTGTTTCAATGACCAGCTCAGTGAGCTATAGGCAGTCGCTCGTCCCTAATTTAGGGCCACTGGTTTCAGGGAGGGGAGAGATCACGTGCCAGAGATAAGAACACCATTTATGCCTCACCAGATTCGATTCCGGATATATCTCGTACGAACAAAGACGCCAGAGATTCGAACCACTCGGCTATCAAGGGAGACTTGGACATTACCTTTAGGAGACTAAAATATATTTCCGCCACACACATATCGAATGAATTTCAAACAAAGAAAATTGAAAAATGTCTGGACCGGATAATCTCCATTATTGCTACAACTGCCAGACGGAATAAAAAAAATAAAAAAAGAAATTCAAGCTCTACTTAACGGTAGTCGGATGAATCGAGAAATTTTTCGCACAATAGCAAAGTCACGTGAAAATTCGGAAGTACTTTTACCAATAAGATGAGAAAAATAACTTTAAAATTGAATCACATACATAGTGCGGAATACAAATACAATTTTACACAAAAAAGTTGGAAAATGCATAAAAAAATTCTGAACATGCTGATCAATTAAATATCATATTTTACGTCGGACTTTTAGAGACTCAGATATAGTATCAAATATGAATGTAGTGCTAAGTAAACCTCCGGAAAAACTGAGCGTGCGAATATCACAAATCATAGGTTACAAGAATCGTGAAGTTTTTAGAATATGAAGAAATGAGCACTAGACAACAAAACATTTTTCCTTTTTTACAAGAAAATAAAATTCACTGGGACTAAATGTTCATTCCTGTGTCTTTAAATGTGCATATGTGAAAGTATATCAAAATGTATTATAGTATCATCTTTGTATTTACTGGCCCCAAATACCTGCCCCCCCCCCTCAATATTTTTCTTTTTGTTCTGATGTGCAGTTTTCTATTACACGGGAAATTGTGTACCAGAAGTAAGAAAAGAATAAACTTATTTTGGCGGAGGAAATGCATTTTTGTACTTTCACATGTTTTCACTTCGAAAATCGGATTGGAAAAATTCCTTTTGCTTTCGATAGTTGGACCTATGTAGGGTGTTCAAAAAATTTTCTGTTCGGTAGCCGTTCAAAATCTCCCCGTTCGATAGTCGAAAAAGTAATTTCCCTGTTTGATGATCATGAAAAAATCTTCCCGTTCGATGGTCGTTAGAAAAATTTCGCGGTTCGGTGGTCATTAAAAATTTCCCGTTCCGTGGTCATCGTTAGAAAATTTTCCCCTTTCGGTAGTAAGAAAAATTCCCGTTTCGGTGGTTAAAAAAATTCTAAGTTCATTGGTCGTATATAAGAAATTTTCCGGTTCAGTGGTCTTTAAAAAATACCACGTTTAGTTGTTGTATAAGAAATTTCCCGGTTCAATGATTGTTAAAAAATTCCAGGTTCGGTGTTCAAAATATTTCACCGTTTGGTGGTTGCTAAAAGTCCCTATTCGGTGGTCGTCAGAAAATTCTCCGATCGGTAGTCGTGAAGGAAATTTCCCCTTTTCAATTGTCGTTAGAAAAAAATTCAGTGGTCGTTAAAAATTTCCCCGTTCGTTGATCGTTAGAAATTTCCCCATTCGGTGACTAGAAATTTCCCCGTTCGGTGGTCGCTAGAAATTTCTCCGTTAGGTGATCGTTAAAATATTTCTCCTTTCGGTCCTCGTTAGAAAACTTCTCCCGTGCGGTCGTCGTTGAAATATAGAACCGTTCGGTGGTCGAAAAAGAAATTTTTCCGTTCTATAGTCATCCAAAAATTTCCTCCTCCTGTGGCCGCTAGGAAAATTTCTCGGTTCGGTGTCGTTAGGAAAATTCCCCTTTCGGTGGTTAAAAAATTTCTAAGTTCGGTGGTCGTATAAGAAATTTTCCGGTTCAGTGGTCAATAAAAAAAATATTCCCATGTTTGGTGGCCGTTAAAAAATTCCCCATTAAGTGGTCGATAGGAATTCTTTTCGGTTCAGTGATCGTTAAAAAAATTCTCCGTTTAGTGGTCGTAAAAGAATTTTTTCTGTTCGGTGGTCGTATTACCGCATCAAGCTCCGTTTGGGAACTTGCAGGCATAAATTATGCTAATTAATTTCGATCGTCTAAACGTGGCAACAATGACATCGGGTTTCCTAGAATTAGCAACCCAGTCTCATCGTTGGGATCTGTATGCATTGTATTTTATACGAGCTTGTCGCAAGAGCTCATATGCCACAATAAAGTTAAGTTTTAAAACTAACATTCCTGTGTGACTGTGTCATGTTTTTTTTTTTTTATAATTAATATCTCGGTACCTCTAAGAAAGAAAACTGTTTACCTAAAAATAGACCGGCACCCGAGACTCATATCTCATTTGTAGAGCAGCAAGCGAAGAAAGACACATTTGTTTAAAAAAAAAAAAAACTATAAAATTTATTTTGACATATTGCGTAACTTAATTGTAGATTAATGGTGAGACCAGATAAGTATATTAAGTCACATCACTTAGAACATATTTCGGTTAAGCCTAAGATTCATATAACTGTTATCTACTAATCCGTCTCGTACGAGGTGAGCGATATTACTTCATTTTCAAATTTCATAAATTACTTCGACATGCAAGGAATTGAATATTTGGATGATGTCTTACGTTGAGTCTTCTACTTCGCTGGTCCTGCTAGGATGATGGTGCTTCGGCGTCAGGAAACGGCTTCCCTCCTTCGACCATGAGATGGGGCTGGTATCCTCCGTGGATAAAACTCAGCCTTACCCTTTGCTTCAAGAACCGTCTGTACTTGGATATATCCGCTAACAATTTTGTATCTTGGCTACTGTGCGCTTAACAGCATTACACTTTGGCACCTCTCCACTCCTAACAATTATTCCTCACAGTATCCTAACAATTTTGCATTTTTCCACTTCGACCACGATTTCTCCAAGGTTTCCCTTTTATTTTCTAAGTCGTTTTTGCTTCTCCTGTACTCACAGGCATCGATTATAGGGGGGCAAGGTGAATCTTGCTCCTCTAATAATTTTACTGGAGGGGCAGTGCCCACCCAATATTTTTGGCCCTGTTTAATTAAATAATCGCTTTAGCCTCATAGCGTGGACCAAGCTCCACCTTATGAAGCCAAAGCGATTTATTTCCAAAAAATTAATAAGTAACAAAATAAATAAAAACTTTTTTTATTCATGCTCAGCATTGTTCATTTGATAAGAAACTAGATTGCCACTCGTGCTATATGGTAAATGCTTAAAACAATTATCAAAAATAAAATACAGAAACGTATAATCTCTAGCACCTATTTTTCATCTATTTATTTTTGGCGCTTCTTGTTCTTCGTTCGAGTAACCCAGCTAATTTCTCATATTTTTTACTAAACTTTGGAAATAAAATCTCTCTGGATATTTTTATAAAATCACAGGCTAAATTTTCTTTTAAAATATATTAATATTCAGCAAAATAATATTTCTGTTTCCTTCTTCATTTGCTGATGAACAATTACAATTGCATTTTAAGATATACGTCGAATCTCGGTAGTTTATTTTCCTCCTGACAATGGAACAAACATTCCCCTCCCACGTCTTCCCCCAATAATTTGGAGAAGTCGGCACCCCTGCCTAGGCGTGCCCTTGCCCCCTAGACGTGTCACCTTTGCCTCCATTGGTTCCGGGGGGGGGGTCCCTTATCCACTCGGGGTTTCGTTTTCCGATGGACGATGACCACTGGTCATTTCGAGCAGATGTTCTTCTGGCTAGCTGAACATCTGCCGAGCTAACCCCTTTAAAAATGTATTTGGCCTTGTCACCCTGTTCCGGAATTCTATTTTGAGGGTGTTTTGGAATACATTACTAAACTTTTAAGTACGATCGAATGCACGTACGCACGCCTCAGTCATGTTCCCCGACAGAGAGACTGGGTGACAGTTATTACAAGAGTTTTACCTTCCGACCAGATTTTTTTTTTTATTGGAGGTTTAACGACCACTGTGAGCAACTCAATGTGCTATAAGCAGTCGCCCGTCAATAATTTAGGGCCACTGGTTCCATATATAGTGACTATTGGTGGAAAGAGCCAGCGCCGTAAGAATAACACAACTTCCATGCCTCACCGGGATTCGAACCCGGACCCATCTCGGACGAATGATCAGAAGCCATCGCTTAGACCAGTGGCCCTCAAACTTTTTAGCCTGTGGAACCCTTTTTCCTACAATGTTTAATAACGGAACCCCTCTATAAAGACCATTTAAAAAATTAATATGCCTGTTATTTATCACTGATTTGAAATAAAAATGAAACGAAAAAAAAAATAAGCAATTAATCAATAAAAAGGTAATACAAAAAGGTAATGTAGAGCCAAGAAAATTTATTATGCTAATGATGCAAGTATTCATTAATGAAAAATATTAATGTGATGAATGGCTTTGCTTTTTTGCTGCCACAAAGTTTTTTAAAATTCGGTTCTATCGAAGAAAGTTGTAATCTTATAGGAGGCTCTGCATTCAACTTGTTCCGATGCTTTTTTTGTTGAGACATACACAGAAAAGCCAGTTTTACAAAGATACGTTGTTCGAATCGTAAGAGTACTGACACAGCATTTTGCGATAATAATGGATATTCTTCTTTCAAACTGCACCAAAATTCTGCAACTGGCACTGTTTTATAAAGAGATGTCATTGAAAAATCCGACGTCAGTTCAATACATTTTTCATATTCATCAGATGAAAAGCATGGAGGTTTTTCATTCATAACAAATGGATTTTTAATATATAATTGACTTTTTATTTTTTCGTGCTGCTCATCAGGAAAATAGTGCCTCATTGAATCATGGCGAGCTTTCAGATGCTGTGTGATTTCATCATACTGTTTGTTTTCTATTTCTGAGTCCAACTCTGACAGGAAGTTTCTCACGGTTAGAAAGCAGTCAAGTTCGTCGCTTCGGACACAACTGGTCCAAAATTGTAGCTTTTTTTTTAAATGCCATAATTGTGTCGTTGGTAATGAATACATCAATTTGCTTTCCTTGAAGTGCAAGATTGAGTTTATTCAGTTTTCAGAAAATATCTGAGAGCTACTCGAAATAACCACTCTCTATCATTTAATCGATCTTCCAAATAAAAGTGGTTATCTATGAAGAAAGTGCACTTCAGCTCGAAGTTCAAAAAAGCGTTCAAATATTTTACCTCGAGATAACCACCTAACTTCCGTATGTAAAAGCAATGACGTATGCACACTACCCATATCATAGCACAAGATTTTAAACAACCTATTATTCAGAGGACGAGCTTTTATGAAAGTTTATTATTTTAACTACTTCATCCAGGGCGCTTTTCAGATGGAGAGGCAAATATTTCGCTGCAAGAGCTTGCCCATGAAGCATATATATAGTGACTATTGGTACAATCCTTTGCAATCATCTAGATGCGTGCGACAACAATAGATGTTTTTCGTACCATAGCTTTAGCACCATTTGTACAAATATTAACGCAATTTTCCCACGGAATTTCATTTTCTTCAAAGAAATTTAAGATATTGAAGATCTCTGCTGCAGTTGCATGCGCTGTTAGCGGCTTGCATAACAAAAGATCTTCTGCTAGAGATACTTCATACGAATATTTTACAAAGACGAGCAATGTCACGAGACCTGACACTCATCCATTTGCAAAGCAAAATCGCAAGACTTGGTGCGAAAAATAAGCTCCTCTTGTACACTGCCTACTCGGCGAGACACTGTATCATTTCACATCAGCGGGATTTTTGATATTTCTTTGGCCGATTTTTCACCATGCGTACACTTAACCATGTCAATAGCACATGGCTTGATTCGATTCTCTGCTATTGTATGAGGTTCACCTGCTCGTGCTATTTGATAGCTTACTAAAAAGGAAGCCTCTGTAGCTTTTTCATCCGCTGTATGTGCTGCATTAAACATATTTTTTTCATTTTTGAAAGTTCGTCACGCTTGCGTACAAAAAAATCAACATTCTTATCTTTGAGCTCTCGATGTGTAGTCTCCAAATCGTGCCGCAGTTCAGCAGGTGCCATTGAACTATTATGATAAACTTTGCGGCATACGACACAATGCGGATTATCATCAGCATTCGTAAATCCGAAACCAATAGCTCTCATCGTACTTCCTTTTAACAAATTTGACAGTTTTATCTTGATCACACCTTCCAGAACATGTATCATCTTCTTGAACTGAAGCAAATTCTTTTCTTTCTTGGTCATTATCATTCTCATCTATATGAGAAGAACCACGCACTCATGGAGAATTCGACTCAAAAATTTCGGAACTTGAACGTTTTAATTTACCCTGTTTAGGCCAACGATCCATTTCTAACGTTAAGCGGAGTAGAGAGCACACACAGTTCACCAAGCACACGCTGACTAACACCGATTGGCCAAAACTACGCAGCAAATGCTTGCTCAGTTTACCGGCACTGTACAGATGGCCAACGCTAGGCAATAACGAAGGCCATAAATCGCCCTATCAACGTTTCAGTCGCGAAACTGTTTGACCTCAATATTTTTGCACGCCTTCCTTGTGTTGTTGTGTCCCACATGGTTTTCTGTCACATCTTTTTTCCTGTGTTTTATTGATTGCGAAGAATTAATTGGCTGATTAAGACTGTCATCAGGAAAAATCTGGAATTAACAGATTTTCTTGAAAATTTAGATGTTTTACGAATTGCTTGCGGAACCCCGGGGTTCCGCGGAACACACTTTGAGAACCACTGGCTTAGACCCAGGACTAGAGAATAAGGACCCAGGACTAGAGAATCCTTATTCTCTAGCCCTGCTTAGACCATTGCGGCAACCAGATTTTCGTAGGGCTTCTTTTTGCAGACTCGCGCCGCATAATTGCCGCTGTGGCCTACTGTTAGATAAGGCTATAGTGTTTAATTCCTACGTTACACCGCCGTTCTTGTTCTCCTTTGCAAATGCCTGGCAATGAAAATACCTTTCATTTCGCTTTCAGAACTTTGCACCTGGTCTGGCGTCAGCGTTCCGATTTTCCTTCCTACGCGAAGAAAAACCCCAGCAAAATGTTCATGCGACCTGGGACAGGATATCCCCTGCAAACCCAATCGGGAATTACTCTAATTAAAATTATTAATTAATTAACCCAATTCATTAGGTAATTAATCCCGGGAATTTATTTTCCTCAGGCAATGTGCCCGAAATCAGAATTTCCGCGGCAACAATCGTTTGAAAAACTTTTCGGCTCGATGCTCGTTAGAAAAATTCTCCATTCCATGGTCGTTAAAAATTTCCCCGTTAGGTAGCCGTTAGTTTTCTTTTTCGTTGGTCGTATAAGGATATTCCTGTTTCAGTGGTCGTTAAAATATTTCCCAGTTTGGTGATCGTTAAAAAATTCTCCATTCGGTGATCGTTAGAAAAATTTCCCGGTTCGGTTCATTGTTCGCTAAAATAATTTCCCGTTTGGTTGTCGTTAAAATATTTCCTCCTTTAGTGCTTGTTACAAAATTTCTCCGTTCGTTAGTCATTTGAAACATTTCCGTTCGGTGGTCGTATACGAAATTTCTCGGTTTGGCGGCCGTTAGAAAAATTTCCAGGTTCGGTTGCCGCGAAATAAATTTTCTATTTTTGTGGTTGCTAGAAAATGTTTCTCCATTCGTGGTCATATAAAAAAATTCCCGTCTGAGTGGCCGTTAGAAAAAATTCACTTTCAATTTCGCCCGTTCATTGACAGTTAAAAATTATCCCGTTTGGTGGTCGTTAGAAAATGTTTCCTGTTCGGCGGCAGTAAAAGAAATTCTCCCTCTTTGGTTGTTCGAAAATTTTTTCCGTTCGGTGGTCGTTTGAAAATAAAAAGTATCGAAATCCAGCTATTTTTCAGAAAAAGCAGTTGTAGTTGTAGCAAGATTCTTCTTCAAGAATGTCGCTGTAGCTTTCCAATCACTTAAAATAAGTAGTTGCTCATTAACTTCGGAGAAATGAATGCAAATCGGCAGAAACGTATCACGAACTTTCCTGAATGCCCCTCATACGAGAGAAACTATTGGATTGTATCTTTGCATGCAAGAGGTAAGAGACAAGGATACTTATAAATTGGATAACTCTTGCTATGATCTAACCACTTATTTTTTGAATTTTCAGCAGCACACAGCACAGCCTTCATTGAAATTACACCTAAGAGATGCAGAGCGAATTTTTCAAATTAGGCTTTCAGCAGAGTACAGACGTTATGTATTCTGAATAAATGCCACATAGTAAAAAGATCTCTTGCACTGTGCAAAGCAGGGAACACAGGGAAAGTTTCACTAATAGATCCACCTATCCAAAGCAAAAAGCTTTCCAATTTAATTTTGATAGTGGAAAAATATGAAGTACGAAAGTGTATTTACATCAGTGGCGGCCGGTGATCAGGTTGCAGTGTTGCGCAACAACCAGTTTCATTATAAAGAAAAATAATATTTTGTTAATAAAACATTAATTTTTTTTTATGAGAGATTGGTTTATTTAGCTTGAAATCAGTCAAAAATAAATAGTGCAGTCAACTCAAACAATCCAATAACCGATGCGATGTTGGGAGTAGTGTATGAGCTAGTTGTCGCTTGACTGGGTGTTGCAGTCGAACTGCAACCCCGACGCCGTAATGTCCTAGGTATGACTCGAAATGCTAGACCCGGTCGCTTTTTTTTTATTGGAGGTTTAACGACCACCGTGAGCAACTCAATGGGCTATAAGCAGTCACCCGTCCCTAATTTAGGGTCACTGGTTCCAGGGAAGGGAGAGAGCCAGTGCCGTAAGACAAACACAACATCCATGCCTCACCGGGATTCGAACCCGGACCCCTTACGGACGAATGATCAGAGGCCAGCGCCTTAGACCACTGCGCCACCGGGCGGCAACCCAGTCGTTGCATTCCCAACCAGTAGATATGTAGTTGTTGCAAACGCTTGGCAACCCCCACTACCAATGACCTTGTTTCGCTTTTCTTCCACTAGAGCAAGCGCAGTAACCCATTGCTCTCTAGATCACATGCAACGGGTTGTAACCTGAAACCCGCAGATGTGCTCCGCGTTCTTGTCTTGTCATCATGTGCAAACTTAATAGTCTGACAGCGAACTTTGCATTTCAGGAGAGGTTATGTGTGTGCTGTGTAGTATTTGTTAATTTTCTAATTCGTTATTCTTTTATCGCACCAATGAAACATACGTTATTAGCTTTGTTATTAATAAAATAATGGTTTTTTTTTTTGCAAATTTAAAATGAATAGTGTTGAAAATCTTTTATCAAATACTTTCCCTGGACTTTCCTATGAAGAAAAGCAAAATATACGAAAACTTGGACGGCCATTACCTGACTTGAATATTGTCCAGAACATAACAACTAGTAGGTGATGATTTAAAAGATGTTTTAAAAGAGAATTCTACGTAAATAATGAGTGGTTGTATGGGTGTGATGTAAAAAATGCACTATTTTGTTTCCCATGTTTATTGTTTGGAGGCGAGGATTCGTGGACAAAATCAGGCATGACAGATATTAATCATTTGACCACTCGCATTAAAAAACACGAGGCTTCAGAGAAGCACATTAAAAATGTTTTAAAATTGTCACTTTTTGGTGCTGTCAATATAGCTGAGCAGTTAGACACAGCATATAGACGAAAAGTTTTAGAGGACAATGAAAAGGTTAGGCATAACAGATATGTTTTAAATATTTTAATAAATTGTGTTAGGTTTTGTGGGGTTTTCGAGTTAGCATTGACAGGTCATGATAAAACTGAAACATCATCTAATCCTGGAATATTTAAAGGCTTGGTTAATTTTTGTTCGGAACTAGATGCTGCATTAAAAACTCATTTAGAAAAGGCAACTGTCTTTAAAGGAACATCGAAAACAATTCAAAATGAAATTTTTCAAATAATGTTAGAAGTGTGTCATGATGAAATAACAAAAGAAATGAAAGAAGCACAGTTTTTAGCCATCATTGCGGATGAAACAAGTGACATTTCAAATGGCCATTGTTTACCAGTACATAGTAAAAGGAAAACCAGTTGAAAGGTTTTGGGATTTTATTTCTTTATCACAACATGACGCACAAACCTTGGCTTCTTGTTTACTAGAATAGCTGAAAAAACATAAAATTAATGAAAATCCCAAAAAATTAATTGCACAAACATACGACGGAGCATCTGTCATGGCCGGTTCTTCCCACGGCATGCAAGCAGTTGTGAAAGAATCTTATCCAGCTGCTGAATACATAGCATTGCTATGCTCATTAAATAAATTTAGTTATGATAAAAGCTGCTTCTATAAATAGAAATGTACGAATTTTTTTCTCTAATTTGCAAGGCATCTGTACATTTTTTTCAAATAGCCCACAATGAACTGCAGTACTTGATCAGGTTGAGAAAAACGTTTACTCCGAGCTTCCCCTACAAGATGGAATTTTCTCTCACTCAGTGTCAATACAGTGTTTGATAAAAAGAGAGATATTATCCAATCCCTGAAGACCATTCTTAAGTCTAATGACATTAAAAGTTAAAGTACTATTCGCCTGGCTAATGGTCATTTAAAGGTTCCTACAATTACAGCTTCAGCTTTTGGCTTTCATTTTTCGCTAAAATCATGCCTCCTGTAGAAATTTTGTTCGGTCAACTTAAAAAAAGTGACCTTGATCCCTCTACAGAAAAGAAAGCTATTACTGTGTTTGAGACAAATGCAGTGACAATTAGGGAACAAATTGATGTTGATGAGAGTGCAATGACACAGGGTACATCTGCTTCTTTTAAAAAACGATAAACTGACCACTTTGAGTGGATGAGAGAAGAAAAAGAAGTTGTGATGTCATTATTTCTCAGGCTAAGGAAAGGTTTACTTTCACAGGGCATCTAGTTGCAGCTTTGTTATTTTTACCACAAATGTTCCCTCATTTTGCCACGAAATTCCCAGCGGAGACATTGAAAATAGTGTGTGCTGTGTATCCATTTATAGATAAAATGAAACTCTGCCATGAACTTTTGTCCATCTACTGTGCAGAAGAGTTCAAATCACTCTCAGGGGTGTTAGCTTATGCGAGTTCCTCATGAAGAACAATTTAGGAAAAACATTTAGTGAATGTTACACATTACTGAAACTTATCCTAACAATTCCTATGATATCAGTTGAAGCAGAATGGTGTTTTTCTACTTTAAAACGAATAAAAACAGTTTTGAGGAACTCAGTGACACAGGAAAGGCTGTCAGCCTTAGCCATGCTTTCTATTGAAAAGGATCTTTTCATAGATATTCCCAACTTCAACCAGAGTTTTTGACAAATTCACTACGCAGAAAGAGAGAAGGATGGACTTTCTCTTTAAATAACTTATGGTAAGAACTGATTTCATGTTATTACGTTATTAATTATTACTTAATTTGAAATTTTTGTTGCTACATTTCGTTGCTTTTAATAATGTTAAACTCCTCCTGCGCAGCATCCTCCCCCTCCAAGTACACCACCACCAACAAAAAAAAAAAAAAAAAAAAACCCAGGGAAAACGATATATGTGCAACACCCTATTCTTGAACCCACGAGCCGCCACTGATTTACATAACCAAAATAATTATCTGTTTTTTGTCTGATGTACAGTTTCTGACCTAGTAAGAAAACTGCACATCAGAACAAAACAGATTCAGAAGCCATAACCATACTTCTGAATCAGTCCAGCAGATGCACAGATTGGCATCCATACTATAAATACATCATCTTTTGACTCGCACTGATATGACATAAAAGGTGTCTTGAAAGCACCTCATACGTGGAAGACATTTTTTATATGCTAAAATGTGCACAATATAAAATGTCAAGTAAAATCATTTTTTGCAAACACCTCTTTTGTATCATTGTGGGAAAACTATTTTACTAGGAATAAATTTAATTACTGGACCTCTCAAACCATTGATAACAAATTCATATATATTGAGAAGTGTCACCCCTTTTCTGTCATCATGAACAGACAAGCGGTAATGGCTATTAGCATTGCTCAGGAAGAGGCACATTTCCTTCTCACAGTTAAAGTACGTACAGGAAAGTTCTGGCTTGCTCTCTTACCTGGAGCAGCAAACATAAACCTGCTACACGAAATTCTGCCTAGTCTTTGAAGGCTACAAAGGTAATTCAATCACATCCAACTAGTAATAAAATAGTTGCAGGGCAACTCGCATGAGGAATAATCAATGTGTACTGAGTTTTCACTCACAAACTTGAACCACCAATGATGTCCATAGGAGACCACAGAAAAATCGTACGCAGAACAAATATTTGTGGGATTTGAAATAACAACCTCATACCTTGGTTGGTACCAATCCTTAATTTAGAAAGCAATTAAACTGCAATGAAGCACATCTGCGATCTTCCATTCCTAGCTCCAATGTAGAGGAAGCAGCACCTGTAACAACATATCACTGATTTTCACTTCAGGTTGTGAACTGAGACGCCAGGTGTGAGAAGCTAACATTTTGGTAAAAATGTGAGCTGATTTTGACTAAAACTAATTAAGTCCACTGTGAAACTTCTGCATCAGATGTGTTATTTAAAATGAGGTCCTAATGCCACACAGATTTTCAAGCAAGTGGCCCAAATTCCACATTTTAAAGCATCAAAACAGTAAATGTTTTTGGCCACAGATGAAACAAACAGCATGAGCAATTATCTTCTGACAGTGTGTGACCCTAACTCAGAAGATCCCATTATACAACAAAAGATAATGAAGGAATAACTGCAATAAATAAATCATTATCTTTAGGAAGTAGTTAATACCAGAGATGGGAATATTAAGCAATAAAAAAACAACAACCAAGTTACACATCATGATATTAGATACCACCACAAGAATAAAATAAAAAATGAGCTTTGCAGGACATATATGTTTCCAGGGGTAACTATTAATAAAAAGAAATTCAGTGACACATTGGTATCTGAAAAGTGTATATCACCAAAGCCATATGGATTTGTGAGAATCTGAAATGTAATGTTGCTAGATTATGAAAACTTCAATAAGGACATGCTGCAAAAAGGATGAGATTTTAAAACATTAAGAATACACGTTTTTATTGAGTTTTCTTCAAAGCAGAAAGAGAATACAAAGAAATAAAGTTACTATTTTGCAATAATTTTTATTTTATGTTTATACATCAGAGCATATATAAATCAGAAAATAACTAACTCGTATGAAGAACATCCTAGTGCCTCAACATGAAAATGCTGAACTTGTATTAACAGAATGTACAACATAAAAATCACACTCTGTACAAGTTTTTTTTTTTTTTTTTTATAATGACGAGTTTTATAGTTTTTCACATGTCTGGTGGTTTAATACATTAATACTTATTAGTCTATTCCACCATATGAATCTCAAATCTAATCTTTTATTTTAGGAAAAGTTTCTGAGAAAAATTGTGGACAAGTGTCAGTTTGCTATCTGAAATTTTAGAGAACGAAAATGATGAAGCAATAATGGCTTTCCGCACCTTCTACACGATAGAAGCTGAGCTGCTACACAATTGTGAATTTAAAAATGAGCCTGTCTGGAAACTTTTGCTTTTCTGCTACCTGAAGAATATCTTTCCCCTGTCTACTTCTGCTATCCAATGAATATGTTTCTGCTGCCTATTTCTGCTAATCACAGGATATCTTTCTGCTGTTGACTCCTGCTACAGACAGATATTTTTCTGATGTTGACTCCTGTAACGCACAGAATATAAGTATTTCTTTTGCTAATCCAGCTGCCCAGAACATCTTTCTACTGTATGTTCCTGCTACCCACAGAATATTATCTGCTATCCACTCCTGCTAATCACAGAATATCTTTCTGCTGTGTACTCCTGCTACCCACAGAATCTTTCTGCTGTTAATTCCAGCTATCTAAAATAGATTTGTGATGTCTACTTCTGGTACTCACAGAGAGTCTTTCTACTGTCAGCTAGAAGAAGAAGTATACAAAATGGGCAGCATAAGAACAAAACTTTCAATGAAACATATAGATTACTATGCCATACCAAAAGAATTTCCACTGAAAGTTTTTGATAAATCTGCAAATGAGAAATAATCAAATGAAAAAAAAATCCATGTCCTCTTTTTTAATCCTCTGTTTGAACACAGTTTTGAGAAGAACCATTCTAGATACAGATATAGAACATATATTCAAAAGCAGAACCGTTAACAGAGAAAATGAAAAATCTCTTCCTTCTAAGTACAATTTTAAGTTCTTAATGATTTAAAAATGTGCAATAAATGCTTTCAAGAAAAAGAATGGTTAAAATTTACCTATAGCCAGCTGAGAGTGAAGTATCTGACTTTCAACAATACTTTTAGTAAAGCTTCACATATGATACCAGTTTTGCTTGCACAGGATTCACACTCATTTTCTCCCAAAAAATATAAGCACTTTTTAAGGACCTTACGAATTGCACACACAAAAATAAAATACATACGAATATACTTTACACATGACTTAACTGTACAAACTAACATCTCTTGATGAAGCTTGCAATATTGTTGCATATAATTCAAATTTGTGGATGTAATAAATTATAATTTATGCAATTTAAGACTTTCCTGCTGGTCAAATTAGTTTTCATAGGAGAGAATAATCACATATGCAACAAAAAGAATGTAAATAATAAAACTGTAAATTTCACTAAATTATGGGTTTTACTCAGGAATAAAACAACATTACTTACAGTCGAATTTTCGGGTAGCACACCTACCCTTCTTCAGGACTACACTATAGTAGATGTTGCCATTCATTAGCTAAATTCCAACCTTTCACATCATTTAATGTTGTACCTCTTCTTCTCTCAATTTCCAGTCCTTTTGACAATTTTCTCTGGAAAAGGTGCTGCTGATGTGTCAGAACTTCTACAGAGTCCCAAAGGACTTTATGTCCTGTATTTTGAACATGTCTGCCCAAACCTGTTTTGTTTGTCAAATTTTTAATTGCAGCTTTATGTTCTGCTAATCTGGTCCTAAGCTGTCAGCCTGTTTCTCCCACATAGCTGAGAACCACACTCACATTCTATATTGTAGACCACACCTTCCTGGAACAGGATGTTTTCTTCTTTTTGCTTTAAATTTGGAAGGTAGTTGCTAATTTTATTTTGTAATCCTGGAGCCGGTATGATTAGAAATTTCTCACTAATCCTCTGAAGTTTTTTAAACAGTCCTTTATGGTAACTTTTCTAGTTAACTGATACAACTTAATTTTTGATTTCTGCTTCCTTCCTATTAAGAATTTTGTTGACTAGTAGAGAAGGGTAATTATTATCTTCCAAAACTTTTTTCAGTTTTTCCTTTTGAGCATGTTTTAATAATTCTGAAGAATTTAGAACATTAAACTTTTACAAAAATTGAGTGGCCAAGTTTGTTTTTATGTAATTTGGGTGATTTGACTGACAGTCTAACATTTTATTACATTTAAGAGGTACAACATTAAATGATGTGAAAGGTTGGAATTTAGCTAATGAATGGCAACACCTACTATAGTGTAGTCCTGTGGAAGGGTAGGGATGCTACCCAAAAATTTGACTGCAAGTAATTTCCTTTTATTCCTCAGTAAAACCCATAATTCAGTGAAACTTAGAGCGTATCAAGTCTAGGAATAGCCATGACATCAATTATTACCAAGTATAAAACTGTAGTTAAAGTAAAAAGATCTAGATTTGGATATTACACATAATTATTTCATGGCTTGAATTGTAAAACTAAAGTCAAGTTAGATATGAGTCACTGATGAGAGCTACTCCTGCCCTGTGCTCTCCCACGTGCTTTCTGCTGACATCACACAGCGTCATCATTAACATAGCCAACCAGAAGCAGAAGTAGTATGCACTACATTGTAACTTCTGAATTTCATGCAGGCAGTTAGGGGGGAAAAAAGTACTTTTTAAGCACTTTGGGAAATTTCTGGCAAAAATAAAGGACTTTTAAGCACCCTAAAAGAATTAAGCACTTTTTAAGGACTTTTAAGGATTTATAAAGGACTGCGGAAACCCTGTTGCAGCTAGCTTTCTCAGATACCAAATTTGTTACCATCTTTGCAAGCTTTTAACTTGGACACCTTCACAACATTACAATTTTCCCTCTATCATGTGCACATCCATGAGTGAGGGAACCTAGTGAAGCCACATACAATGGGATGCAACATTCTGGAAATATTGCCCGTGGGTACAATATCATAACATTTACTTTATGTAAATGTTATGATATTGTATCCATTGTGGTGCCCTACTGGTTCCTGAAAACAAGGGTGGCCTTCAATTAAAGATCATAACAGTCAATTTAAGTACCTTTTTTTTTTAGTAACTTTTTTCATACATTTAGCAATCTGGATGGGAGGTATGCTTGTCTCATGGAGTCAACTATCTCTCTTTCCTGGAACCAGTAGCTCTGAATTAGGGATGGGTGAATGATTATAGCATTTAGAGATGCTTATGATGGTCATTAAGATACAAAACCAAAATAAAAATACAAAATTAAAATTAGGCCCCCTTGATTTAAGTGGAAACATGCTGGAATGACCAAGCATATCTAAACATTGTTAGTGATCAAATTCATGTGATCAGGGCTTCACTTTACTGATGAATACTTTCATCAGCACAATGCACCACGCCTCAGTGCTCGCACCACCTTGAAATAGTTTCAGACACCTGACAGATGCTTTGCCGTGTTTCACTGAGCAATTTAGTCCTCAAATCCTGTGAAGCATTTGTGGGATGAAATTAAATGAGACATCAGGCAACTGGATCCACTACCATCCAACCTACATGAATTAGATGCTATTCAGAATGTATAAGTCAATACTTTACCAGAATGTTACCAAAACTTGATGACATCAATGACAAGAAAAAACTGACACTATTCTGGAGACCAAAACAGGTCCAATGTTTTGTTAGGGCAATGGTTCTAATAAACTGGCCACTCAGTGCACATGCTTTCAAAATTGTCATCCAAATTAAAAAACTAAAAAAAGTGTGAAAATTGTGTGGTTCTCAAGCACAAATTCAGACTGAATTTCCTAATTTCTATTCAGGTATGTATCACCTTAATTTAGCAGGGAGGTGGACAACTCCCACTCTTATCTCATGTGATTTTAAAGTTTTCTTTACATTGTTATCCAAGGCATTTCCATGCTTAATATATTCTTATGTCGGGTTCAGAAATTAGGGATCATCGATGAGGAAAATTTAGGAAATTTAAGAATTTTATGAGAATCTGTTAAAAGGATCTGAATGGAGAAAATGAAACCACAGAGTGTGAATCTACTCCAAACGGGCCTCCAGGGCACTAGACAGGAATGTGTGTGATGGCAGACATAAACAGCCTCATAAAGTAATGTCAATCTTTTTTTAATTAATTAATTTATTTATTGCATTCTTTTTGTCAGGAGACAGCAAAGACATTACTATTGGGCAAAAGAAGGCTAATTCCAGGGCTGGTGTTGTAAGATACAGAATGTGTTAGAAAAGGGTGAATGCAGATCCCATGGGAAAATGCAACTTGAAAATGATGGGCCTGTGAGCTGAATACAAGTTTTTGTTCTCTGTTGAACAGGTATCAGAATCAAGCAGAAACCTAATAGGAACTACTGAAGATATCAGAATTGAGCAGAAACCTAATAAGAGCTACTGAAAGTGTTAAAGAGTGGTACCTGATAACCTGAAAAATTCAGAAAAAGAACCAACTATGCCACTGAATGCAGGAGAATAAGAACCAAACTCTGGAATGGAATCAACAAGTATCTGAGACTTTATGAGATATTTTGGAAACTGACTGAGGCGAGGCTGAGTAGCCTACAACTGAAACTGAGTGTAGGACCTTTTGAGCAGAGTAACTTCTGTTTTAAAGGATACGGTGGCAATGATAGCAAGCAGTGGCAGTTGAGGGACAGTGACCTCCCATTTTGTGAAGGCTGGGGGAAGCAGCACTAAAGGGGAGGGGCGACAATTGAGCTCAATTCTTTAACTCAGCCAAGTCGACTGGAGGAGAATGTTTTTCAAAATCCTGGAAAGTTTTGTGCAGGTGTGCAAATATATAACCAGCAAGTGGGCACCAGGGTATCTACCTGCCAAAGAGACCACTGCATCAGGTGTAAAAAGATTCTGATGTCCACCAAGTGAATAGGTGAGATGACCTTTTAGCATCCAGTGAGCCAACACAGGTGAATGGGTCAGTTTGTGCATGAGTAAATGTATACAACATAATATTCCAAATAGAATAGTTTTTTTTTTGTCTGTGCTGTATACCCAAAGAAACAATAAGTGGTGGCTGTAAAGAACCATATCTGTTTAGATATACAGGATGCTTGTATGACTCTTACTATAATTTCTCTAAATACATCTCATGAAAAGCAGCATGCCAGTACTGTTGGTCAGACATGACTTTTATGATATTACAACTGTTTGGTTTGCATGTGATTGGTGTTCCTGATAGGAAATGAGTCAAAGCTTAAATTATCAATGGCTTATGGCCAGAATGAGTTATTTTATTTCAAACAATAATCAATGATATAAATGGTTTAAATCATTAAATTTATGTCCGTGCTTGTATGATTAAATTTCTCAGCAACCAACTTTTGGCTTGTGTGTTCAAATTTTTGACAGGATTCCCTATCCATTAATTCATCTCTCTGAATTAATTCCCACCCACAGTAATTAAAAGATCTTGTGAATCTTATGACTCTGCATGAACTCACAAATTCAACCATAGCAATATGATGGATATTAACTTTTATGATACACCATACTGCTTCAATTATAGTGTGATATTTGGTAAAATGTGGCCCCAATCTTAAGAAAAAAATGTGACCCATGGAATTTCATTACATCACAACAAGATATGAAATTCAGATATTAAACAATTATATATATCTGAAGATACAGGACTGTATAGGTAATAGTCTAAAGTCAGAAATAACTGTAAATCTAGCAAATTTTACATCTAAATTATTGATACTCTCATAAATAATGTTGATATTGATGTTTTAGGTAATCATTATTACTTTGCACATCTTTCATTAAACTTTATAACAAAAATATTTCATGCTATTTATCATTAAATTCCACTTCTTCTTTCTTGTTCTTTATTTTTTTACAGTGATTGCAAAGTCAGAATCAAATAGGCAGATAGATATTCTAATATATTCTCTAAAATGCAGCACTAATTTTTATTTTCTATTTTTTCTGCAAGCACAGAGGAATTTCTACAGCATTTGAAGCACTATACATTGTGCCCATTTCCTTCATTAATCAGCTACTAATGACTACAAAAGGCATTGTTTACTAGGTACAAGATGTTTCTACTCCTCTATAAAGTGACATGATATATATATGTGTTTTCAAAGATCGAGTACTGCGATCAGAAGTCATTGAATGGTCAACTGAAGATGCACCAAGAATTCACCTTCCACACCTGTACAGCTGTCTGGTGGTCAATACATCACTATTATTGGCTTCAGTAGTTTTCAAAAATAATTATCAACAAAGGTGAAAATCATAATGCTGAACATCCCTTTACCACAACAAAATTACTTTCACCAGGAGATAAAAACCACTCCCTTTGGCACCCATTACTTCTTGGGCTTAACAAGAAAAATAATACTTAATGAAAATGTCAAAATCCCAGTTAATAGATCATATCAAAACTCATACTTTGAATTGTCAAAATTAAATGGGATGGCAGGAAGAACTCAAATGTAAAAATTATGTAGCATAATAATGAACAACCCCACAGTGATAACAGGAAACAAAAGCAGTTACCTGCTATGCATAACTATAAAAATATCTTTATGTTTGATATTTTACACTACTTTACAAGTTGTCACAGATATTTCAGACTGCTCATGGAGCAAAACCAAAGAGTGCAGGAATGCAACACAAATTTCACAGTAATTTCCAACATCAAATGGTACACTTCTAATTATGTACTTGTATACAATTGCATCTCCATTTCCACAGCATTTTTAAATAAACATTTTGCTTCAGAAGTCTTTTGGTTAAAATCAGTACTAACACTAGAGACTTGATTAATAAGTGTTGCTTCAAGTTCCCTTTTCTTCTCTTTCATAGCTTCACAATTCTTCTTTTGTTGACGACAGCTTTCATGAAGCTTGTAAAGTTCATGTTGTCGGTCTATGTGGTTGTCAAATTTTGTTTTTTTCTGTAAGTAAAATGATGCATAATTAACAATGCTATATAAGCTTAACATTTACACTTAAAGATAAGAACTTGATATGTCATTGTGAACTAATTACCATGTACTTGGTTACCAACCTGAACATCTACCTATATATTCTGCAAATTTGTGCAGATTTTGCTCTTTCTGTAGAAGCTTCAAATGGTCGAATTTCAAAAATCCTTGCACATACCAGCAAAAAAAGCAGACTATTGAAAAAAATCACGAAAAAATTAATAAATCTTATAAAATACACTAATTCAGCAGTTGTTAGGAATCTAATATAAGTTCAGGATTAAGAACACTAGGTGACCTCTGAGCCAAACTAAACCATAAAAAATTTAGAAGATCCCTAATATCCTCTTATCATGCATTGGTTATGTTAAGGAACTGTAAATAGGTGGAACGTTTCGGTAGTCGACTTTTAACTTCCTCAGCCATGGAATGAAACATGTGGTATTAGCATCAGTTGTTGCCAGATTTCAAAATAACTTTCCAAATAATAAGGATCTGAAAATGTGCATCTGTATTGCAAGTTTTCGGGGTAAGGCAGATTTAAATGCTTTCACGGTACCTAAGGGCTTCCCGATTACTCAACAGTTATACAAATAAAGGTAACTTGATCATGCTAGTTACGTTAACTGAAAACTTTTACAAAAAGTTCGTAAGTTGGAAGCTTTCGACCTTATCTTAGGTCTTCATCACGCCAATGGAGGACTAAGATTGTTGCCAGATTCTACATGTGAATTTTTCCTATTTTTGTTGCCAAAACTTAGAATTGATCTCCAGATCAACGGAATGTAGAGAGGAGATTCGGAGTTGCAAGTCATTGAATTGAAAATAATTTCTATGCTTTCATGGTAACGGAGGGCAAAACGATTGTCAAAAGAAGCAATTCGTTTTGCTTCGTTCCAGTGGGGAACTGCAGATGTGTCTTCCATTGTCAAAATAGACAAGGCAGTATTGGGATTGGCTTTCGAAACATCTTTTCTATGTTCTAAAATTCTATGGCTAATGCTCCTGTATGTGCTTCCAATGTATAAGTTATCACCAGTAGAAGAAGAGATAGGAATGCAGTAAACTCCTGGGAGGTTCAGGCTTTCAACTTTGTCCCTATCCCTTTGTAGAAGTTTCAAGATGTTTGGGGTAGATTTAATGTAACTAGAGTGATCAAGTTACCTTTATTTGTTAATATTGTTACGTGTTTTGCCCACAATCGTCATGTTTCAGAACAGTTATACATTTTACATTTTGCCAATTGGAAAGTGCGGACGCATCACTGATAGTTAAAATTGAAAGGGAGGTGGAAGGGTTGCCTTTCAGCATTTTCATTCCACAGTGGAGAAA
Source organism: Macrothele yani (assembly GCA_039090855.1). Classification (NCBI taxonomy): domain Eukaryota; kingdom Metazoa; phylum Arthropoda; class Arachnida; order Araneae; family Macrothelidae; genus Macrothele; species Macrothele yani. Next base: position 50,553,054 of record CM076990.1, read on the forward strand.
GGTAGAAATCAGCTACTGAAACATTCCACCATTTACAATTCCGTAATGTAACCAATATGATAAGAGGATATTATGGATTCTTCTCATTTTTAGCGTGTAATGTGCTTCACTGCCAGTCCTTCTCACTATGAACTAAACCATCACTCAACCACATTCCATCCTTCTCCAAACTAGTCTGTACTGGAAATTAAGAAATAAATATTCCTCAGAATTATACTGGGTAGTCAGACAAATTTGTTTGGTTTCTTCCAATGTTATTTGAAGGAACAGGAACAATATTTTGATCATAGTGTTATATGTTTTTATTGCAGCTCTATTCTTTCTGTATAACTTTTGTTTATCGGTTTCGATATTATATTTGGCTTAACTCTTTTTAGCCATATGAAGATGGAGTGCCAAGTAGACAGAAATGAGCATTTTTGACATCTGCTTCTCTTCGCTTTCAATCAAGATTCCAAAGCTGATCGAGACATTTGTGCTGTGTATGGAAAAGGTGCTATTACAGACAGAACTGCACAGAAATGGTACTCGCGCTTCAAGAAGGGAGAAATTTGACCTCACAGACTCTCTGTGTTGCGGCAGACCTGTTCAGTTCAATGAGGATGGATTGAATGAGCTCATCCATGAGGATCCGTGCCAATCCACTAGGGAATTGGCCCAGCAGATGGGATGCTCTCATGATACTGTCGCCAGTCACCTTCACTCGATGGGTAAGGTCCAAAAACTCAGTGCATGGGTGCCACATTCTCAACAGAGATTTCCTTACTGCATCGTCGCCGGCAATGAAAAATAGTGTCTCTATGTCAATATGAAGAAGAGGAAAGAATGGCTGAAAAATCACAAGCAAGCAACACCTCGAGCCAAGGCCAAGCTGCATCCATGCAAGACCAAGATCTGCATTTGGTGGGATTGGAAAGGTGTAATCAACTAAGAATTGCTTGAAAAGAACCACCACGATCAATGCACAGCTTTACGTTTAGCAAATGCACCAGCTAAACGAGGCAATTCAGCTTAAATGACCCACCGGCAACATAGTGTGCTTCTGCAACATGATAACCCTCGCCCCTATGTCACTAATCTGACCAAAACTGCTATTCAACATCTGGGTTGGGAAGTTCTACGTCACCCACTGTATTTTCCTGATCTAGCGCCCTCAGATTATCACCTTTTCCGGTCATTTTCCAACAGTTTGCGAGGCGTATTGTTTAACAACGACATTGAGCTGAAACGGTGGCTTGATGACTTCTTTGAGCCAAAACCCAAGGATTTCTACCGTCGAGGCATCGACAACCAAGTGGAACATTGGCAAGAGGTAATGAACAATGAAGGAGAATATATTATTGATTGATTTGTGAAAACTTTTTCAGGAAAAATTAGGATTCCAATAATTGGAAAAAAATTGAACGGACTTATCTGACAACCCACATGGGAAATTCACTAGATTATTCAAAGCAATCAGAATTGTGTAGTGAATTGCCTGTAGTTTATTGGTCCCTATGGAACCTCAGAAAACTTGAAAATTACATCACCCCGGATTGGGAATCAAACCCACATCTCCCGATTTCTGTTCAAACATACTGTGTTGCTGTACTACATTGTCTTGGGTGGTGAAATGGATAGCATTCTTGAACGGAAATTGGCGGATGCGGGTTTGATTCCCACTCCAGGGGGATGTAATTTTCGAGTTTTCTGAGGAGATGTCACATGGAGACCAGTAAAATACAGGCGATTCAGCACACAATTCTGATTGCTTTGAATAATCTAGACTGTACCGATTTGGTTCAGAAAATTTACTGGGTTACACACACATTTTTCTGCAGTTTTCTCTCAACTGCTACTGGTTATACTGTGTGTGTATGTGTCTTGTGAATTTGATTGGATAAAGTGCATTTTTATGTGTGATTCATCAGGGTTTTTTTCATTTCAATAACCCCCCCCCGTGTGTTCCTAATGGCTTTAAAAAGTGCTTCATTCAGTACTGATGAAAATTAAAAATTATTGTAAAGTTAAAAGATTTCTACAAATTCTATGAACTTCAAAATAAAAAAATAAATAAAAAAGTGATTCATTCAGAACTGATGAAAATTAAAGGTTATACTCATAGACAACTTTTTGAAAACTTTTTCACTTATGTAAGGAACATCTTTCTGGAGTGTTTTTCAATGCTAATTTCAGATATACCTCCAAAATTTTCTACAACCTTTTGTTTAAAGAGAAATTCATCATTTAAAAAAAACATGTTTTTTTTTATTATATTTACATGTATGTATTATTATACAATGAAATTCGAAAGCCTTCTGGAGTGACATGGAGGAGACAGAGACAGGCCAAGACAGACAATTGTGGAAGAAACTTGGGGAGACCTTCATCCAGCAGTGGATTGACAATGGTTGACGATGATTATTATTATACAAAAGGTTTGACTGTTCCTTGAAACAGCACGTATAAAAATTGGTAAGATTGCAAGAAAAAGTGATACCATATCTCCCAAGCTCTTTAACACCATATTACAAAACTTTTTCAATCAATGAACTGCAAAGAAAAGGGGATAATAATTAATGGAGTTTATTTACCCAACCTTCATTTTGCTGACTATGCAGTCATTTTTGCAAGTACCCTCTCACAGTCACGGAGCATGGTCGGGTAACTTGCTTACAAGAGTAAAGAAGTGAGAATAAAAATGAACTTACAGAACACAAAATTGATGAAACACGCTGTTACAAGAGGTGAGGATTTAGTGACTGATGGAGCAAATCTAGAAGCAATGCCTACGTTTACCTAGGACAACAGATATCAAGCGAGAGCTACATTGAAGAAGAAATTAATAGGTGCATAAAACTTGATTGAAGATCATTTAGAACAAACAGTACAATTTTCAAGAGCAATTTACCATTATGTCTTAAAAGAAAAAATTAACCAATGCATCCTTCCAGTTCTTACTTGTGGATCAGAGACATGGATCTTAATGAAAAAAAGACCCTCAGAGGCTGCATGGAGAGGTGAATGTATGCTTAGTATAACCGAAAAAGATAAGAAGACAAACTCGTGGTTTAGGAAAATGACAAGAGTTTATGAAATCATGATCAAGGTAAAAACCCTGAAATGACAATTGGCAGGACATATTGCTAGAAGAACTGAACACCACTAGGCAACTGAAACACTACACAGGATTCCAAGGGACAGACAAAGATCCAGAAAAAGACCCCTCAGAAATGAGAGGATGAAATTTGAAAGCATACTAGAGTGACATGGAAGACATTGGATCAAGACAAAGAGTTGCAGAAGATACTTGGGAAGACCATCCAGCTTGGAGTGATAATGGTTGAGGATGATAATTATACAAATGACAATATACAAAGGCCGTTTCATAAAAACAGAGAGTACTTTTTTTGTAGTTGGCAACACTGCTAAGGGGAAAAATAACCACACAGATGACTAAGTGAATTAAGGAAGTATCTATGGCAACAGTTATTAGCTGTGGCAGATGATTATGGTTTTGTTATTGCGCAGTTATTTAAGGTATGTCTGCATTTTGCCATGCAGATATGGAGGTGAGTGATTCAGAGTTAAGAACTGAAATGCATTGTGTGATAAAATTTTGCTATCGTTTGAGTAAAACGGCTAAAGAAACAGTTGATTTAATGCAAAAAGCTTATAAAGACAAATGTTTGTGTGAGTCAATGATTTTCAGATGGCACCATGATTTCAAGAAAGGGCGTTTGTCGGCAGAACTTGCTCCTAGGCCTGATCGACCTGAAAGTATTGTTACGGAGCATATTGTTAACACTGGGCAACCCTGCAAGAAGATCGACGAATGACGTGTGAAGACATAGCGGCATCAACTAATATTTAAAAAATGTTGGCATTCAGCATTCTACACAACAACCAAATCAGCTGGGAGGGTGATGATGATAATTTTCTTTGATCATAAAGGTGTAGTCTACCAGCATGCTGTCCCTCCACAAATTACTGTCAATATTGAGTATTACATTTCAGTCTTGAATCATCTGCAATGACACATATCGATTAAGAGACCGGAACTGGTGGGCAAGTGGACCCTACACCATGAAAATGCTCGCCCATATATGGCTGCTTGTGTTCAACAGTTTCTTACAAAATGCGGTATTGAAATCATGCCACAGCCTGCCTACAGTCCTGACCTCGCCCCATGCAATTTCTGGTTGTTTCCAACAATGAAGGAGAAGTTCCATGGTGCAACATTCAACACAGATGCTGACGTTATTCAAGCTGCACAAGGGTCACTCTAAAGCAGCTTCCACAAAATGCCATCACCACATGCTTTGAAAAATGGACTGAACAATGCGACCATTGCATATCATCCAAGGGGAGATACTTTGAGAAAGAATAACATTATTTTGTTGTACCTATATTTCTTCATTTTGTGTGATTTTACTCTCAGTTTTTATGGAATGGCAGTTGTAAATTTACTTAAGAGTATTAAAATTTTTAGCTGTTTGATTTCTGCTCATAAACAGCCTAAGGCATATTCCTGATGGTGATACTCCAACAGCAGTATACGTTAGCATGTTAACACTGTACTTTAATAGGTAATGTTTTCCATAATACACTGGTGTGCAAAAATTAAGGACGAAGAGGAGAAATTATCATAACAGCGGAATAAGCAGGCAGAACGAACCGAAAGACCACTCAGGAGATAGACTAGGGTCCGGTACGGTAGGGCATATGCATATATGCAGCATTACGCAGGGGGTCATAAAGGTATAAAGCACATGGGCGGTGTACGCTCAGCAATTCGGTGAAAGCTATTGCACGGTGTACATCGGTTTGAACGACGTCGAGTTGCTGCCACCGTGTGATATGGCCAACAGGCAATCCAGTAGACGACATCTGGATGACTTTACCCGAGGTCGCGTCATTGGGAAGTTGGAAGAAGGTCCAAGTGTGACGGAGGAGTTCGGGATCGCTCACAACATCATTTCACGAGCTTGGAGAGCATTTTAAACGACAGGAACAGCTGTCCGAGAGTTTAGCAGTGGTCGTCCATGAGCGACCACGGTAGCGGATAACCGGTATATTGTCCTACAGGTGAGAAGAGACAGGCGGCGGGAGAAATTGCAAGGCACATGCAATGAACAAATGGACGTCCGTTATCGCGTTTTACTGTGGCCAGGAGGCTGCACAAAGGTAGTCTATTTGCACGACGACCAGTACGGTGTGTACGATTAATGCCTGCTCATCGGAGACGGCTGTTTCTGTGGTGTCAGGAACACAAGAACTGGACACATCAGCAATGGGGTTGAGTTCTCTTTACGGATGAGAGCCAATTTAGTCTGACGAGCGATTTTGGATGTATACACATCTGGAGAGAGCAGGGAAACACGCAATCACACCTCCAACATCATCAAAAGGGACCGGTTTGGAGGTGGCAGAGTTCTTGTTTGGGAAGGTATCATACTTGGTAGCCGTACTGACCTCCACATCTTCCAAGTAGGTTCAGTCACTGGTGTCCGCTATTGTACCGAGGTTCTCCTGCCTCACGTACGTCTCTTTAGAGGTGCTGTGGGTCCTGAGTTCCTCTTCATGGATGACAACACTACACCTCATTGTACAGTGGCTGTCGCCGAGATGTTGGAGAGTGAAGATATTCAATGCATGGATGGTCCCTGGACCTAAATCCAATCGAACACATGTGGGACCTTCTCGGGAGATGCTTGGCAGCACGTCAACAGCCGCCAGCAACGATTTCGCAGCTGTGATTGGCGCTACAAGAGGAATGAGTCGTGATGCCTCAACAGCTCCTTGACAACCTCGTCTTCAGCATGGACAGACATTGTAAATCCTACAACGCAGTCAGGGGTGATCATATCCCCTACTAAAGACTGGATTTTTCTTGGCAGCCGCCTGTCATGTGGACGTTTCTGTCTTCTGTCCAGTTGTGCTCGAAGCTACTTTTTCAATAAAGTGCCTTTGTAGCCTTTGGATTCCTTGTTTGGACGGTTTTGCTCACTTGTCCCATATTCTTACATCTTGGGGATCTTATGGTATGATTTGAGTCGATATGGAGCACTTCTGAACGATGTTACATTCGAAAAGCTGTCTCGTCCTTAATTTTTGCAAGCCAGTGTAGCAACTTGGTGAAAATGTTCCTCGCATTCATCACTTTACACCCAGATTTTGTGGAAAGGAATTCAATGTAAGTGTAGAAAATAAATTTTAAGTAGCATGTTACATCCTATTGCTTTATATGCCTGGATGAGTTTTTCGGCAATTTGTAGTTGTTTGCTTCATTAATTCCCAAGAAACTGTTGCAATCATCTTTGAATGCTATCCGAGTTGCTAGTTCTACTTCCTTAATACTAGAATCAAACGGTCTTTTGTAAGTTACTTTATTAGCAGACCTTCAAAAATACTTTCTTTTATCTTTGCCTCACTCAAATGGGGGAATTTCTGTTGCACATATCAAAAATCAGGGCCATCCTTCCTTACAGCCTTCACAAAACTTTTAATTAGACCAAGTTTTATATAAAAGTGGTCATAAAAATACTTTAGCAGCATCAACTAATGGATCATGAATGCCATTAAGTTAACCTAGGGGTCTGTTCCTGACATCCCCCCACCAGTGTTTCATACCAAGTAGTGCTTGTTCATGGCCCAGCTATCCCATTAGCACATAAAGCAACAGTACCTCATGTACCCTTACTGCATGCCCAACAAGATATAACTGGAACTTTCAAGTCACCACATAAATTCCACCAGTACTTGTATTTCATTTTGTCATTAAGTTCCCTTCATGTGCACAGTGCAAATAGGCATAGAGGGATGCTTGTTGTCATTGTGAATAACAGCTTTAAGAATATATTATATCAACGATAAGTTGCCACTCGTCGGTTTTGTGATCTTGTCTGAATGCAGCCAAGGCTACTTCAATATTTGCACAGTAAACCAAATAACAGGCAAAATCCTTCTGCCAGTAGCAAAAGACTTAAATATTTGTATTCTTCTGCAGCACACAAAAAACACATAACTTAGTGTCAGTCTGTTACTAGCTTCTGATAACATTAAGAGTTTAATGAACATGCTGTGTAGCACAGCATCATCACTTCATAATGCAAAACTATTCACTAAACTAACACCACTACATTAGTTATGATGTCATATGTACTAGTAGTGCATATGCCTGGAAGACTACATATTCACATGCTATTTACTGGAGGTGGGGCAGGCTTTTGCTACACTATTCGCAAAAAGAGAATTATGCTATTGGTGCAAAAAAACAAGGCTTTAGATTTTTTTTTTACTTTTTTGACACAACACTATAATTAGTCTCATATAGATAGGTGTTCTCACTTTTCAATAAGTTTTTGCAAACTGTTATTTTGCTTCTTTATTACAACATATAATGCAAATACTTTGAAATCAAAGGCAATGATAGTAAAACAGAATTTTCTGTGCCTCTGTATTTTTAATATGCAACATTGAAAAAGAGGAAGTTTTAGACATACTTATATAGAATTCAACACACAGAAATTTTGTGGTAATAGGCTCTATCTTTTTTCTCTTTTCTCTTACTGTTAACTAGCCTACTTGAAGCAATACATTGTACTGTATTTTCTTGACATATCATATTAAAAACAATTCTTTGATAACCTGAAAGTGCCACCAATACATGAAAATAAAAAATATTTTTTTATGTTTCACTGTTTGTTTATGCTTCAGTATCATTTAATAAAATGCCAGTCTTATGCAATTATTATTATTATTATTATTATTATTATTATTATTACTATGGTTTACGCACACATCTGTTGAATTCTAGGTTACAAAGACTGCTGATCTCAGAATGTGGAAGAAGTTATACTGATGATCTTGAGATATGGAAGAATTTTTGCAAAATGGGATGTGAGTACAAATCCAAGACTTTCCTGGATGCTAGGAGTGTTCATTGAAGAAAATTAATGTTTAAAAACTCCTTTACTAAATGTGCTATCAATAAAAAAATTTAATACAATGTGACCCAGAACATTTTTTGGACTAATATAACTTAAAAATACAGATAGCCTGAAAAGCTATAGTTACCCAAATAAAATTTTGTAGTCTAATGAACAGAACAACAGAGATGGAATGACTTTGGAAACAAAGCAAGCTATGCACGTGTGGGCACATATGCTGAAACGTTTTTAGGGAATTTTAAAATGTGATTACAACTTTAATTCTGTAATAATTACTGTTCTGCATACTTTTCAATATGTAAATATGCATAGATTCCTTTAGAGGATTATGCTGGAACTAATTTGGTTGTATCTTATTTAAAAAGTTCTCAAATATAACATAATGCTTTTTGCTTACATAGCACCGTGTAAAAAAAAAAAGAAGAAAAAAAGATGCAATGTGCATCAAAGTGTTTACACAAAGTTACACACCTTGGGAAACTCAAATGTTTCGTTCAACATTCTCAGCTTTCCACTTCTCTTAAACAAATTAAGGTACAGAGAGAACATACAAATGCCAAACTACATAAGTTAAGGTAAACAAATCCATTGAAATTATATGTCAAAAAAGAAAAATCCAGAATGAGAAGGTACTTTAAAACATACTTACTTTTGGATTTTCAATAACAGGTGACACGACTTGAGCTGGAAATTCAACTTCGTCAACAAAAATAAATGGTTTAAACACAGACTGGTAAGGATCAGGAGTAGCTGTAAAATAGTGGCAGCATGGTTTGTTTGAATCACGTGGATACAGGACAGAAACCTGTCAGGTAAAAAATTTCACAATTAAGACAGATAAAATAATTTTTAATAAAATAACCACACTGGTCACACACTGCTCAAGAATAATATGCAAGAAATGATCACTTGTTTTTAATTGCTGCAATCATTAGGAGCGAAAATGATGTTATGTTGCTAACTACCATTGTTAATACAATAAAATTCAACAATATAAGTTAACAATACATGAATAAAATTCCTAGTTTAATATCTGCCTTATCTATGTATGCTTTCAAATTCTAAGCATCACATGGGTGAAATGATCATGTCACTGTGGTGCACAATTTTTAATAAGATGATATCACTGTCAAAAGGGAAAAGAGAATCAGTACTATGCACACTAATGAAACAGCCAGCAGATCATTAATTTTATATGGAAAATAGAAAATCAAAATTTTTCCTTCCCCTTCATTAAAGCCATGGGATCTTTCGTCGAATAAAGGTGTTGGTATATTTCAGAAGACATTGGAGGCACTGAAAACTGACATGGCACACTTGATAATAGTCCTTCTCGGGAGTGCAGCCCTGAAGTATGCAATCGTAAAGGGCAAAAGCCAACAGTTTTATTTTCAAAATGACACAGCTCAAATTAATCAAGTAAATTTTGTCACTTTGTTTATACCTTTAAATTGTGTAACAACTGTATTTTCCACAGTGTTTACCTTTAGTAACTATGATTTACAGAATTTTCAGAAAACTTGAAAATTTACAGTATCTTGAAGTAGCAACTAGTATCGCAGGAACATTGCAGTACATTAAATAACTGAATAACCTGAAGAACCTTGCTTTCCCCAGGTTAATAATTAACATGCATAATATATTTCATACATCAAATATCAGACATATAAGCATGAAAGACTTACATGCTTTATGCTATCTCCTAATATTATTTTGGTAATGACATTTTTGAATGCACGAGGGTTTTTTTGGGTTTTCTTTTTTTTTTTTTCTTTTAATGACTACACTCCTCCAGCGGTAACCAGTAGGTTAAACTCCACTCAAAATGAACATTCATATGATAAGTTACAAACATTTAAAAACATTATAATAAAAACTATTTACATATTGTTAAAAGGCATAATATCAATACTAATTCTGTTCAAGTCAAGTCATACTCACGACACAAACACTCACACCAAGATATTTACAAATTTGAATATTTACCAACCGATACTACTTCAAGTTACATTCTAATTTAAAAAATACTACTATTAGTTAAAAATTAAAAGTTAACCACAAGTTACCCACCCAGAAAAAATGCCGTCCTGCAAAATACACTAAAACATTTTTGCTGTTATGCAAAAAAATGTTACCCAAACATAGATCAGATCAGATCCTATGAAGAGGGTTTTAGGAATGGAGTGTCTGACCCCAGGTCTTAAACAACCCTTAGAAATAGGAAGTTAGGTGATTTGGGCTAGAGTGCCTGATAGGAAAGTGACACGGAAGCGAAGTAAAAAGGGGGAGGAAGACGCCCTTATTTATTACGGGGGGGGGGCAGTACCCTGGGTCCGCAACTTAACGTGCCCATCCGACACACGGCAGATATTTAGTGGATCGAGCGTTTGTACCGGCCTGGGATCGAACCTGAGGTCCTTTCTGTGGCAGTCACGAACGTTGCCCACTAGGTCACCCGCGGCCCTTACCCAAACATAATCAACCAGCACCCTTTTTATATTTGTAGTTCAGCACTACCTCATGAAAGCTGAAGGTCAAAAGAAGTCTCCTGTCCCTAATTTTAGGGTTACAGTAGTGGTAAGTTCACATAGTATATATTAGTAATACATAACCTTCCAAGAATTTTCTTATTTGTAGTTTGATAATAAACCACAAACACTGAAGGTAAAGACAAGTCCTTATTTCTAATGTAGATTTACAACAGCAATAGGTTCACACACAATATACAGCATGGCACATGCAAAAAGTAGCCCAGTCTAAGTACCACAGCTAATAATAGCTTTATTACTAACAAAATAATAATAAATGTTTTATTACATTTGAAAATTTATTTTGTTTTATTATTATTATTATCAACAAAATATATAATAATAAAACAAGAGTCATTTACAATTTCAGAGGTCATGATGAAAATGGTCTCATTGGCAGTGATCCAAAATTCTGTTTGCCATATCATGTTCATGAAAACAGACTACAGTTCAATGACAGAGATGTTGTTCATCCCCAGGTGCATGGCGCTCTTTCAAGTGTTTTTTTTTTTTTTGTCTTGTTCTTGCACACTTTCCTTCTCAACGAGTGCCAGAGGTATAAATCACAAGGTGACAGATCGGAAGAGAGGGTCAGCCACATACCTGTACTAACAGTCTATTCTTCAGTGAATATACTGTGCATTCAGGTGAGTGACCAAGCAGACTGGAAGAAGGTACAGTTCAGTTTACCTGGAGTACATTGTCACACAAACTCGTTGAAAATACGCAGGTACACATCTGTATTAATGATCTCTTCAAAGAAGTTTCGAGAGACTACACACTAAACACTAATTTTTGAACTGTGGAGTGGTCTCTTTTAGAAAACATAGGAATTTTCTGATGACCAATAGAGTGTATTTTAGGCATTGACATACCCTAACAAGTGAAACCAGTCTTCTTTGGTCAAAAAGCAAAGAAATGAGTCCACGAATCCTTCCACAACTATTTTCAAGAGCTATTTACAGTAAGCCCCATCTCTCCCTGTGATGTGCCCTTAGTTTCTGCATAACACTGACACAACTGTGCTTCAGTCACAAATCATGAAGTACATGCTGATAGACTTTCGTGACACACTTGTCAGTAGTGATAATTGCCAATTAATCTATGAGCAGGGCTACTTCTTCTTGCATCACCCTGCATGTTATGCACACATAACCATACAAGATGCATCTTATTTGAAGTTCAGTACCACCCCATGACCACTAAGGATCAAGGAGTCTCCTATTCCTAATTTAGGGTTACAGTAGCAGTTGGCTAACACACTATATGTTAACATAATCATTGAAAATTTTTAATTTGTAGTGCAGTATTACTATCTCTCCTGTGAACAATGAAAATCAAGAGGTCAGCCATTCCTAATTTATGGTTTCAGTAATAGTAGTATTCTACACAATATAACATGTTTTATGAAACATAAGGTGCCCTTTTTCCCCAAAAAAAATTGGTGTAAAAATACCGCTGTAACTTATATACAAATGTTATTGCTTTATCTTAGGTACAGCACTTGATATTCTTCTGCACTTTTCTTAATGCTATTGTATTGTGAATGCTTGTACATATATATACATTATATTGGCAAAAGTTACAAGACACCCCTTCAAAAGCAAATGGAAAGATCCTCTGCATTGTTAAGATGTGCAGTATCGCTGCAAAAGGTATAAAAACAAGCCTTCAATGCTGACTGCGATCATATCGCACTGTGAGGTTGAGTGAAAATGTCGCAGCGGGAGAGAACTGACTGAGAAAGCAAAGATTGTAGGGTGTTATATTAGTGGGTTGTTCATGAGAGAAACCGAGAGGCGTTTAAAAATACCAAGTCAACTGTTTTAGATGTAATGAATAAGTGGAAGACACATGGCGTGCCTGAAGCAGCAAAACGTACTGGCAGACCATAAAAAATCAGTTATAGAGGACGTCGAAGCCTCAGGAGAGTCGTTACAGCTAATCGATGGAGTACTACTGCACAAGACTTCAGTGTACAGGTGAGTAAAAATGCAGAAACCTCGGTATGTACACGTACCATTCACAGAGAATTTCATTCCATGGGTTACTGTGGTTGTGCGGCTGCTCATAAGTCTTTCATCACCACTTGAAATGCTACTCGTCATTCAGCATGGTGTAAAGAACATTTTTAGTGGGCTGTAGATCAATAGAAACTGGTCCTATGGACTGATGAATCCAGATACACAATCCATCAGTCTGATAACCATGTGTGGGTATGGCGGCAGCCAGGGGAATGCTATTTACCACAGTGTACTGTTCCTACGGTCAAGTTTTGAGCTGGCAGTGTACTCATGTGGGAATGTTTTTTGTGGTATGGTCCTGGCCCTTTGATTATCGTGGGCAAACCTGTTAACCAGCACATCTACCTCGATATTCTGGACAATTATGCCCTACCAACTCTGTGGCAATACTATGGAACCAAGCCTTGTTGGTACCAGCAGGATAATGCACCGAGCCATGAAGCAAGGACTGTTATGGCGTGGTTTGACGATAATTCCATATCTTGTGTGGACTGGCCAGCACAAAGCCCTGATTTTAATCCAATAGAGCACCTATGGGATGAATTAGAGTGCCGCATAAAAAGTTTGGAACCAAGGCCTATTACTAAGCAACAGTTAGTGGTAGCATTGTGTACTGAATGGAAGAGCATACCTATTGCTGAGTTCCAAAACCTTGTCGAAAGCATGTCTCGAAGGGTCAGTGCATGCATTAAGGCCAAAGGTGGACAGATGCCATACTTCTTTTAAAAAGCGAAGTGATAGATGAAGGGGGAGAAAAAAAGCAAAGTGATAGAAGTATTCTTTTAAAAAGTGAAGTGATAGAAAAAGGAGGGAAAAGACAGCAACTCAGGATGAAAATTCACAACAGACACTGAAGACATCCACCAGAAAACTAGGGGTGCAAATGCATTAGTGCTGGCAGCATTATTGCTGCTGCAAATTTTTTGTAACCTAATGATATAAAATACAGTTAAGCACTTTCATAAACAAATGCAAAAATCTTACTAATTCACAGTAACATAAATATTGTGGAGTAATAATTTTAAAGTAATTTTTTGAAAAACCCATTTGTGAAACATGCACTTAACTGGGGGAACGTACTTTTATTTGCAGTTCATGACGGAAGATGCTGTCACATCTGGCAGTCTTATTTCCTTGCTGTTAACCAACAATGCACTGTTCACCTGTTCACTTGTTTGACAATACTTTTTAGTTTCGCTTCCTTGTTCTTCACCAACAATGCACTGTTCACCTGTTAACTTCTTTGACAATATTTTTTAGTCCCGCTTCCTTGCTGTTCGCCAACAATGCACTATTCGCCCTTTCACTTCTTTGATGATATTTTTTAGTCTCGCTTCCTTGCTCTTCGCCGACAATGCACTGTCCAGTCATTCCTTTCTTTGACAACATTTTTTATTTCAAACAGTTCTTGGTAAGCTTTGGACTGGGGAAAAAAATCCCCATTCCCAGGAATTGTCAGTATGCCACAGAATGCTGATAGACTTCAACCAAGACTATCTTACGTTAACATAACATAGGACAAAGATGACCATCCAAACCAATAACAAAGGCCAATGGCTGTACAAATGTGTGATATTGGGGGGCAAATCTTGCAGCGCACATACACCATTAGATGATGGATGAAGTTGGTTTTTCTATGCTATTTTTATCAACAGTATCGCACATTGCTAATTTCGCAAATCACAAGTATTTAATGATTCATAAGCTGCTGTTTTTTCGCATAAAATCAAACTTTTTTCCTAACAAAAATTTTAAATCTATTTTCTTTTTAAATTTTCTCAAAAAATAAGGGTGCATCTTATATTAAAAAAAATATGATATATTATGCAAAGATAACCATTGAAAACTTTTTCTTTTTATTCATAGTTCAGTACCCCACCATGAAAGCTGAAGGTCAATAGGAGTTCTTCATGCCTAATTTAGGGTTACAATTTAGAGGAGATAGAAAAGAACATAACTGAACAATACATGAAACACACATCCCTTTCAGTACTTAACCAGGTCTCTCTGCATGAGAAGCTGGCAGAGCGACTGCTCATCCTGTAAGCAACAAGCAGCCATGACCTATTGCTGTTGTCAATGAACACAGAACATTCACATCATAGTAAACATATGGTTTCATTTGTACTATCTCAACATTTTAGAAGGTGTGATAAAGCTATCCATAGAATTTTAGCAATTTATGCATCACACAAAACATTTTTTTTTTCTTAATGAGAATAACTGGCAGTGAGACACGTAACAGACAAAACATTAGAATAATTCTTGATGACGACATATCACGCTTCAGTTACATAAAAATTAGAAGGGTTGGGACGGCGTTTTGGTAGCGACTTCTACCCTCATCAGCTATGGAATGAAACACGTGGTATTAGCATCAGTTGCTGCCAGACCTCAAAATAGCTCTCCAAATGATAGGTATATTAAAAGGTGTGTCTGTATTAAGAGTAAGGAAGATTTCAATGCTTTCGCGGTACCTGAGGGCTTTTCGATTGCTGAACGGAACGATGCGTTTAACATTTTGCCAATCGGGAATTGCGGACATATTGCTGATGGTTAAAATTGAAAGCGAGGTGGAAGGGTTTCCTTTCTTAACATCAGCGATATGTTCCACCAATCGCCGGTTGGTGCTTCGGTAAGTACAACCAATATAGTGTGTAATGCCTGTGGAAGTGGTGACAGGGATAGAGTAGACCCCTTGTAACTCTAGGGGTTTATTGGGATTTTTGTCTTTAAGGATAAGGTTAAGAAGATGTGGAGATGGTTTAACAGCAATCCTGTAGCCAAAAGACTTGAAAATGGAGCAAACTTTGTGAGTGAAGGCCAGGCTAAAGGGCAAAGTGCCCACAAACTGATGAGTGGTGGAAAGTTCAGGCAATAAACTAGTAGATCTATTCGGTGATTCAAATTTCTTAATTAGCCTATGTACTAAGAGAGGTGGAAAGCCATGCAATTTGCCAATGTTGTGTGTTTAAAATGTCTAGGCTAATTAGGCTAATTAAGAAATTTGAATCATAGAATAGATCTACCAGTTTATTGCCTGAACTTTCCACCGCTCATCAATTTGTGGGCACTTTGCCCTTCAGCCTGGCCTTCACTCACAAAGTTTGCTCCATTTTCAAGTCTTTTGGCTACAGGATTGCTGTTAAAACACCTCCACATCTTCTTAACCTTATCCTTAAAGACAGAGATCCAAATAAACCCCTAGAGTTACAAGGGGTCTACTCTATCTCTGTCACCACTTCCACAGGCATTACCTACTATATTGGTTGTACTTACCGAAGCCCCAACCGGCGATTGGTGGAACATATCGCTGATGTTAAGAAAGGAAACCTGTCCACCTCACTTTCAATTTTAACCATCAGCAATATGTCCGCGATTCCCGATTGGCAAAATGTTAAATGCATCGCTCTGTTCAGCAATTGAAAAGCCCTCAGGTACCGCGAAAGCATTGAAATCTTCCTTACTCTTAATACAGACACACCTTTTAATATACCTATCATTTGGAGAGCTATTTTGAGGTCTGGCAGCAACTGATGCTAATACCATGTGTTTCATTCTATGGCTGATGAGGGTAGAAGTCACTACCGAAACGTTGTACCAACACTTGTACTATTTTCGTAACTGAGGCATGATATGTCATCATCAAGAATTATTCTAATTTTTTTCTGTTAAATACCAGCAAAATGAACATGATAAAATGAGAAACAGTAATTGGTTTTGGTGATTTTTCCACAAGAACTGACCTGGCTACCTGTAGAGACGAAAGAGCCAGATGACATACAAATTCCACTACGTTTATCCCTAAGAACTTCAAACATGTCAGTTGTCATGAAGTTTCCTACAATGAAAAAAAAATAATAATAAAAATAAAATAAAGCAAAGAAATATGTATGGATTAAATTATTAATTATCTTAGTAGATCACAATTTACTTGTTCTCTTAGACTGCTAATAAATTTGTGTTAGCACATCTCATTACATTTTCTTTATATATGACAGCTGTTAGCAGTAAAATTATATTGAATTTATGCGGTCAGTGAAAACAAAAATTTACCTTAAAAATGGAGACAGTTTTAGAAATACCTTTAAAAAAAACTGCTATCCATGAATAACTGCATGTGAAAAAAGAATAATTAACTCATCTACCTGGTACTATATAAATTTGACATCTTCCATTTAAAAACTTTCATACATTTTAAACACAAACTATGTAGACAAAGTATTCTGACACCTAAATAAACAGGCATTTGCAGAAACAGATGCACACACATTGGGTGTGTTGGGTGCTGTATGCAAAGGAAAGCATTGGCACAACTATCAGACCATACTGGAAGCGACAATGCTGCATAGATGTGAACTGAAGGGACTTTGAAAGGAACATGGTAGGTAGATGCCACCTGAGTAAAGCAATCAGTGTGTGGGATTGATTGCATTTCTTCTGGGATTCCTAAAATTCACTGTTACAAATATTCTTCATTAGTGGAATGTGCAAGGTGCCACACCGGTGAAGCTGTGGTTTGGGAAGCCACACAAACGGAGTGACTGTGCCAAATGAAACTAACTGTGGAATGTGAAGAAGGCATGCATGTTTTCTGTCGCAGAACTCTTCCAGGATGTCACACAAGCCACTGGAACGGCCATTTGCGCCAGAACAATGTGTTGAGGACTGCGGGCCCAGGGTCACCACGATAGGTCAGTTGTGCACAATCGTTACATCACTCCAGGCAATGTCAGACAATGACTGCAGGTTTGCTTCGCTTGCCATTTGTCATTTATAACAAATGGCATGCAAAGAGTGGAAGGTGGTCAGTGACCATCTTCCACTCTTGTTGTCACATTGGGGGAGTGATGAATCATGCTACTCACTAGTTTCTTCAGATGGATGTACTGGGTGTGGCATTTGCCCAAGGAAGGCTGTGAGGTGGACTGCATTGTTCCTACAGTCAAATTTTGAAGGGAATCTGTGATGAAGTGTGGATCATTCTGTTGGGAAGGACTTGGTCCTTTGGTTGTGGTGTCCTCCAGCCCAACAGTTGCCAGGTACAGAGATGATGGAGAGAGGGGGTGTGGGGTGCAGATGGTGCAATGCACCGGGGCCTGAAAATTCTTCTAAACTATTATCTAAACTATCTATGAAAAAATTGCTTATAAAGGGGGGGGAGCATGGCTGGATTTATCAAAACTGTAAAAATTCAGTTGTTATGAATTAGTGTTTAAACAAAAATTAAACTTAACGGGGATGGTTTTGCCGGACTGCCATTTTTTTTAAATTCTTGCTCAGTTAAGTCAACAGATTTTAATTGTTTAAATTAGTGTACAGTAGATAAGCATTTTATACTCAAAAGAACTTTGCTCCTATTGAAGCTATATTAACATCAGCTAAAGAATTCATTTAATTTAATGTTGACACATCCCATGAACTTTTAGATGAGTTACAAATTACATAAAATCTTGTGGCTGACAAAAAAAAAAAAAAAAAGTCAAGGTCCTAAAAAGCTTCTTCAACACATAGATGATTGCAATTATGGCAATATTTTCGTAAGATTTTCTACTATAATTTTCTCATAAGATTTTCTACTATTTCTACTATACCAGTAACTGTTGAATGCTCCAAAAGATCATGTAGCATACAAAAAAAAAAAAAAAAAAGATTAAAACATATTTAAGATCAACCATGACCCACAAGATCTTTTGTAATCTTTAGTGACATTAAGCAAAGAAAGTGTAGAAGAAAAGAAATGTGCTTTTGATTGCATAATAAATAAATTGATCCAGTACAAAGAAAGAAAATTATTGATGTGAATTTACTGAAAAAAATCACTTCAAAAATAAGTACAAAAATAGATCACAAAATTTCCCCCATATTTTTTGGCATTAGTGACAGTCGTTTTTTATCTACTTTTGAAGAACTATCTTCACCGGCTATTCAGATATCAACCTCTGGTGGGCTGTGACGAAAATAAGCAATGAGAACAAAATATTTTATTGTATGAAACTACAGGTCTAGACTACTTCTCAACATAGTCACCCCCTAAATTAAGACACTTATTGTATCGGGGTATGAATTTTTGTATCCCTACATCAAAGAAGGTTGCTGCCTGGGAACTCAGCAATGATTGGATGCCATTCTTCAACTCCACATTGTCACTGAAGCACTGTAATCCCAACAAGGTTTTCATGTGGGTGAAGTGGTGATAATTGCTTGGTGCCAGGTTCGGGATATACAGAGGGTGGTTGAACGACTCCCAGCCAAACTGCTCGAGCAGCACTCGTGCGCATGCAGCCATTGTCATAGAAGAACACAGCGCCTGATGTCAGCATACCTCTCCTTTTATTCTGAATTGCCCTGCACAATTTTCTTAGTGTTTCACAGTACCTCTTTGCTGTTATTGTGGTTCCTGGTTCCATGAAGTCAGTCAGAAGCACTCCTTTCTGATCTCAGAAAACTGTTGCCATCAGCTTTTTCTGTGAAAATATTTACTTGCATTTTTTGGGCTTGTTTGGTGAACATGTGTGCATCCACTGCTTTGACTGCTCTTTGCATTTGACATATGTCAAAGCTGATCCCATTCCTTGCACTTTGTTCACTTCAGTACGCATTTTTGGCACCCATCTTGTACAGAACTTACGGTAGCCTAGCCTACTTTTAATAATCACGTACAGAACAGTCTGGGAAATTTGGAGAAAATCATACGACAGCTATGATATTGTGAAAAAACACCTTTCGCACACTTTCTGGTCAACACTTTGAACAAGTTCATCAGTCACCATGGATTGCCAACCTTGACCCCCTTCATCATGCATGTCCTGTTTGCCCATCTCTAAATTTTCTACACCATTCTCCCACACATCCTTCACTCATAAAGTTTTGACTGTACAGTACTCTACTCATTCTCAGATGAATTTCTGAAGCAATTTTGCCTTCAGTGTGAAAAAGCCAATGGCAGCACAAATTTCACAGCTGGCAGGAGCATCAATTGCATCACGCATGTTTACTTCTCTGTACGACACTGAAAACTAACACTAAATGGCCGATTGCGAGGTGTGTGGAGAGAGCAAGCATCATGTGATGCTACAGCATGTGCACGAGCTGGCTACTGCGCTTACATCGTGCAGTACATTACAACGGAGGTTGAAATCTGAATGTCCTGATTTTTAATGCAAACAACTACAATTTGCTGTGGAATTTAAATGAAGTCGAAACTAGGGCATGGATTTCTATGACATGTCATATTTTATCTTAGAAAGTCATATTTCGATCTTCTGAAAATCTTGTCATATTTTTGACTAATTTTGTAATAAACGGTATATTTGTCATATTTTAGCCAATTGTTGGCTATGCGAATGCGAAATGTCGTCATAAGAACTCCACGACTCATAACCGAAGCATTTCAAATGGCGTGACTTTCCTGTGGGAAAGTTTTCCTGAAACATTTTTTTTTACTTAGTGTTTCATTTGGATTATTATTGGCATCTTGCCAACCATTGAAACGAGCCTAGCATGGTAGTGTCTTTACAAGTGCTTGTAAATCAGAGCTTAATTCTCTTTTATTTTTGGTTTACTACACCAAAGCTAAAAGTAAAACTCTGATTTCAACTTCAGTTTGATCTCAACATGTCCAAAAGCAGGTGTTCAATGAGTGTGAAATTACGGCGTTTTGTTCAAGAGTTTGGGGAGCGGATTTTCAGCAGCGATGGTGATATTTTCTTTTGTAAATTGTGTGGTCAAGGTATCAGCCCAAAAGCATTTTAATGTTCAACAGCACTGTGCTACCATGAAACATCAGAGGTGTTTAGCAAGATTTTCCTCTGCTGAGAAAAGGCAGTCTCTCCTTTTCGAGACATCTTCTTCAATTGCAGGTTCATCAAATACACAGTCAGAATATTGTAAGGACCTCTGTAAAATGATGATTACTTCTAATATTCCCTTAAAGAAATTAAGTAGCGGTAACCTTAGAGATGTTTTGGAGAAGTACATCAGTCATCCAATCCCAAATGAATAAACACTTAGGAAAAACTATATCCCAGCCTGCTATGAAGATGTTTTAGGTAAGATAAGATCTGCTGTTGCCAACAATAAGGTATGAGTTTCAATAGATGAAACAAGTGACGCAGAGTACATAGCTAATATTATTATCGGCACTCTGAAATGCGACAAGCCTGGTGAAGTATTTCTTCTAACGTACGGAAAACTGCAAAAAGTAAACCATTCCACTA
The DNA here is from genome assembly GCA_039090855.1 of Macrothele yani. Taxonomy (NCBI): domain Eukaryota; kingdom Metazoa; phylum Arthropoda; class Arachnida; order Araneae; family Macrothelidae; genus Macrothele; species Macrothele yani. Next base: position 50,573,756 of record CM076990.1, read on the forward strand.
TTGCTATGCTCTCTGACGATTCAATGAAATTACTCTGGACAGATGGTGTACAAAGAAAAAACATCCTCTTCTTTGTAACAGATGCCGCTCTATACATGACTAAGGCATCAAAGGGACTGAAACTACTTTATCCGAAAATGGTCCATATCACATGCCTTGCACATGGTTTACACAGTGGCCAAAGAGATTTGAAGCAACTTTCCTGATGTAGATAAGCTAATTTCAAATGGGAAAAAAATGTTCATAAAAGCTCTGCCTTGCATGCAGAAGTTCAAAGAAATTGCTCCTACTTTGGCACTTCCTCCCCAACCTGTCCTAACGTGGTGGGGAACCTGACTTGATGCTGCTTTTTATTATTGCACAAATTATGATTTCTTAGACAGGACAGTTAAAGAATTTGACTGTTGTGATTCTTCTTCCATCAAAATTGTGCAAAATTCCTTTTCTCATACCTTGGCTGGAAACTTGGCATATATAAAATGTAACTTCAGTGGAATATCTAGTGCAATCACTCAACTTGAAACTGTAGGAATGAAACTTAGAGATGAACTAGAAATTGTGAAACAAACTGTGTGTGATTTAAAGCAAGCAAAGGGGAAAGTAGCTGAAAAAGTTAGTGATAAACTGCAAAGAGTGCTGCAATCTAATCTGGGTTATCCAACACTTTGCAAAATAAGTGACATTCTTTGTGGAAGTAAAGCAAAATTTGACGACTTCGAGCCAGAATTTTTTCCAAATGAATTGTCGTTATTCAAATTTGCCCCTGTAACCTCTTGTGATGTTCAGCAGAGTTTCTCTAAATACAAGAACATACCGACGAACAACAGGAGGAGGTTTGATAACCTGAAGATGCACGTAATCCTCCAGTGAAATTTTATGATCGACAAAAACTAATCCAGGTATGGCCATTATTTTACTCTCAACATGTTTATTTTATTCCTTCAACTCTTGCACTTTTGCATTGATTAGTACTAATTGTTTAATTAAATAGAAGTCATAAAATTCTAAGTATGTAGAAAAGATGAAGAATAAACCTTTAGTTAAAAACTACAATCTATATGTGTATAAGCACTGAGTTTTAAAAATTGGGTGATAATTTCACAAAATTGATGGTCATATTTTCAGTTTAATTGGTCATATTTAAATGACTTGAAGGTTGTATATGCTTTCATATTTTTGACATTCTTAGGTCATAAAAATCAACACCCTACTCATAACTCATGAGTGACTAATGGACAACATAAAATCTCAATTATTATTACTCTGTCATATGAGCCATGTTCACAGATTTCAACTTTTTTTATTCTGAGAAGGGAGGGGCCTCATTAATGTTTTTTCCTCCAGGCTACAATAAATCATGCACCCACCACCCCTGGCCAGGTATGAAGACATTCTGAACAATTCCACGCTGTGGTAGCACTTCGACAGAGATTCCACCCTGTTTCAGCAAGATCAAACAGCTTGACAGACAAGCTCTTTTAGGCCTGATGCAAAGAGCAGGGCATCCAAGTATTGGATTGGCTGGCTCAAAGTCCTAATTTAATCCAACAGTGCATTTGTGGTATGAGAAGAAATGCCAAATCCAATCTTGGCCAGTATAAACCTTCCTCTTTGGCAGCTTGCACAGAAGCTTTGCAGGAGGAATGCAGGAAAATTCCAGTACAGACCCACCAGTGGAAAAGCCTGCCTAGAAGGGTCACTGCAATCAGGGTGGGCTGACAATTTTGGTTAATAAATGTTTTTGTTTCCATCCAACCTAGGAGCCCAATGCTTTTGTTTACTAGGTGTACATTTCTACACAAAATGTTGGGACTTTGGTAAATACATATTACAATACAGGATGTTTCAATAATAGCAATTTTAATGAACAAATAACTTTTCACGATCACAGATGGACTGCATCTGAACAGGATTCTTAGAAATAGCAGCAGACAACTGCAGCTGTTGATCTTATGAAGTAAAGCAAACAGGAAGTTCAAAGAAAACTTAAACAATTCAATGTAATGATTTTATCAAGTTTCATGAATAGTATTAGAGCCAAATTCTATAATTCTGTTACTCTGAGCTCATTGCTGATTGCTCTTTGGGCATTAAAATCAAGCTTATAATTTTTTCATTGCTATTGTTGCACTAGAAACTGACACTGCAGAAACGTTTCATGGCACATCTTTTTTTTTTTCTGTTTTTTATGTCTTAAAGCTTCACGAAATCTCAATTCTTCAGTAGAAATCCTGTTCCTTCGTTAATGGCATTTATACAAATCTGATCAAAATTTCACATCTGCGTCAGTTCTACCTCACATTTTTTTTTAAATATCCCGTCAGAAAACATCAATTTCAACTTGTCTTTTTCCTATATACAAGCTTTTTCATTTGCGCAATTTCAAATTTTAGTTGTTTCATTAATACCATTATCAATGTTTGAATTATTTTCCAATGACAACTTTTGCTCTTCAAATAATATAAAAGCATTTCAATTTTAAATGAACCATGAATAATCTTAAGAATCTGACAGCTTGTCCAAGAGCCTATTCTATTTTTCTTTTGCACTGCTTCCACTTTTAAACCCTTGAGTTTTATGAATTCCTGCCAGAAGAAAGCCATTCATGAAAAATAAATACAACTTTCTTTGGATTTACTCAGAGAATTATGGTTAAAAAGTTACATATGTGAAGGAAGTAAAGTTAATGCCTTGACTTAAATTTCAATCAGATATTTTTGGCTTGTACATGTCTTTTCAGACATAGTGTAAATAAAAATCTGCTCACCTTCAAAATGGAGTTCCAACCAGAAATTATTAAAAATAACAAACTACTCTGTTAATTTTTAGAAACATGTTATACTCTTGAAGTAGTACAAAGGGTCTGCTTACCTTGAATGTTAACACTGTACACTTTGTACATGTTAGTTTTACTGACTGGAACTGCTTTTGCTGGAAAATCTCAGCACTGGATGCTGTTGTACACATTTCTTTACTAAGCATTATTACTATTTTTCTGATCTATAGCATGGTCCTCTTGCCAGTACAGACATGAAATCATGTACAGTATTCACATAGTCATTCAGGATTTAAAAATAACCTTACTATGTGGCATGTATCGAGAATCACCACTTCCTGGAATTTGGGCCTTTGGGTGTTATAGACTCACAGCAACAAGTTGAATTATAGTAGTCTCAGAAATTATACCAGTTGTAGATGCACTTAGAGGATGGTATATAAACTGTTTTGAGGTTCCACTTATGTTATATCTTCCACATTTTTTTTTTTTCACATACGTAGGTAGTTTGAATGTTAAAGTCCAACAGTACCACTATGTCAATAACTGTTTCTTTCTGTCTTTTGAAGTCTGGATGATTGGCAGATATGGATATATCTGTTTCCATTCCACTGTCCAAATATTATATGTATTGGCTGGCATCTAGAGTTTCAATGGGTTGTACTTATGGTATGGTACTTCTGACACAGTATCCTTTAAGCTACAATCTTAGCAAAGTTGTGGTGTTGTGAAAAATCAAAACTTACCAGCTTAGTGCATTATCTGCAGCTCTGTTCATAGGTCTCATTGCTCACATCACATTGCTTACATTGGTCATATTGCAGGACCTCCTTTAAAACATATTTTTCGCAATTTTTGGTTGTTATCAACTTTATGAACACCCATCATAAATCCAGTGGTCTTGCCGTAAAAATTCCTTTACTTCAGCCACTGGTTTTAGGCTTTCTTATCAATTTCTGGCCTGCCTAACTGGTCTAAATGAACCCCACGCAGTCCCATTTTTGCTTTATTATTATTATTATTATTATTATTATTATTGATATTTTATTAACATAATTGCTAAACATTGTGATGTAAAACATTACTTCCAGATTTATGTTGTATTTTATCTTTATCCTACATTTTTCACCTGCTTTTTCAATCAAGTGTGGTAAATAACTGAATTTTCTTTGTAATGGGCTTGAAAAACAATACAGAACACAAAATCTTGCAGCATATAATTTACAATTTAATACCTGTTTATACAAACCTGATAAAGAAAATTTGTTGAGAAGGTATTTTCCTGATTTGTATCTATAACCTTCAACATCATCATCATCTAGGCTAAAACACTTCTTAAAACTGAATGGCTCCTTTGGATTCCAAAACTTTTTTTGTATGGCAAACTCTTTCAAGTTTGGAGACATCATATCAATATTTGTTCCAATGGACAGTTCATTAGAAATGTTTCGTATACCACCTAAAGACAGAAAATAACACAATTAAATTAGTCCTAAATATGTGTGGCTTTCATTATGTTACATGATAAAATTGTGCATGAAAATCATAACTTAGGAAGCCAGTACCATATATAAATGCATATTCAAGCTGGATTTATTTTATATACAGACAAAGCATTATGTACAAAAATCACATTTCTTAATATTTGAATTGGATAGTATATGTACATACTTTGCTTCAAAACATCCATGCACAAAATCAACCACACCTTATAAATGAAATAAACCCACACACCACCAAGTAACACATTGGTCTTAAGCACTGTCTTCTGATTATTTGTCTGAGATCAGTCCGGGTTCGAATCTTGGTGAGGCATGGATGCTGTTTGTCTTACAGCACTGGCTCTCTCCCTTCCCTGGAATCAATGACCCTAAATTAAGGATGGGCAAGTGCTTATATTATAGCCCATCAAGTTGTTCATGGTGGTCATTAAACTCCCAAACCGCCCACACACGCATGCACATGTTATGCTTTCTAAAAGTTTTTATCAACAAAATATTAAGCTTTGATGATAAGAAGTTTGAGCTACACCCTGTCCATGAAAATTACTCTTAGAATCATACACATATCAGATCCATATGTGTGTGTGTGTGTGTGTGTGTGTGTGTGTGTGTGTGTGTGTGTGTGTGTGTGTGTGTGTGTGTGTATGACTCTCATAAATAGATTTTTTCCTTACATGAGCAATGTTCAACGAACAAGTTTCAAAGGCCTGAAAAATCCACACCACTTTATTTAAATAAATGAAAGTTACACATTAAACATATTAACACCCTCCTCCTACTTGTTTGCATGATCCTCTTGTATATCGGGCAGTTATCCCAATGCCAGGCAAAATTTTGGAATTCCTCTAAAAGGAAGTATGTCCCAGCCATAAAGAAAAACAGCACATTGTTTCCTGTGAAAGGATGATTAATACACATTTTTCTTGATGCCCAAGAAAACCAATATTACAGTACTAATAGTGTTTGAAAAATAAGGGAATAAGCTAGAGCACACACACACTATTTGCTCTTTACATCTTCTCCATAAACTTTTATTTTGTGGTTGTTATTTTGTTTCAGGGTTAAGCAATCACCATGAGCAACTCTTATGGTTATGAGCAGTCACCTATTAATATTTTTAATTTGGGGCCACAAGTTCCAGGAAATGGAAGGATTCCCAGTGCTATAGAGGACAAACAAACCACCCATACCTATCTGGTGATCAAACCTGGGATAAACTGAAATGATTTGCCAGAGACCAGTGCCTTCAATCACTCGGCTACCAGGGAGGCCCTCTACACTTGATACCCCAATACACATGCTTTCTGTCACATGTGGCTTCATAGTTTCAGGCACATCAGCTTCTAAATGCAGCTGATGTGCCTGAAACTACAAAAAGACTGTGAACAGAAAGAAAAAGAAAGGAGTTTGGTAGTATTTTGATACAAAAAATGTGCCACATTTAGCAAACTGACTTGATGTAAATACAAAAGCTCATGATCTTGATTAACTTCTTTTGTACCATAATCCCAAGAAAAAAACTGCTAATTTCAGACTTCGAGGCAATAAGGGAACTTTGTACAGCCTTTATTAAATCAAATATGCATAAAAATGCCATTAAACTATCTTCTTTAATTACTATGCAAACTTTGCTACACCTTCTTCTGAAATGTAATGTCTGCCATGTGCATCTAATGTTAAGAGGAGTCACAACAAAGAGAAAGGAGATCCAGTGTTGGGGGAACAAACAAAGTATTCACATTTACCATGGGATTTGAACCAGGAATTAACAGTATTTATTGTTTGGGTGACAAAAACTATGTCCATTTGTTTTAGTTACCATTTAATGAAGCATAAGTACAGACTAATTATATTCATTTATAAGGTTATTTAAGAATATTTTGCAAAAGAAGTAAACACATTGTTTGTGAATATGTCACTTAGAGAATACGAGATGGACATACACCATCACCAGCTCAGTAGTTAACTGGGTATCAAGAGCCTGGAAGAAAGAAAAAAAAAACAACCCATAAAATCGTTTTGGGATGGGTAGATGAAATTCAAAAGCAAGATGGAGCAATGTGTATGAAGAATGATCGTGATAATGAGTCAAGGAAGACGCATGAAAAGATCTTGCTCTAGGTTAGATAGGAATGGTGATGATGACACCCATTTCATGCATACATACAAAAAAGTTCATTTTACGATTTTAAAAAGGCCAAAGCATTATAGGATGGAGAAAAGAAAAGACATTTATTTTTACTTTTATTTACTAAATCAACAAAATAAATTTGCAAGCAGTAATTTGTACATAGATATATAGTACAGTACAGCTTCAAAACTGTGTGGGAATTTTTAAAACTTAAATAATGGTAGGGCACACAATTTTAGCATGCAGGGGGGATTTTCCAAATCTGGAGGTGAGCAGGGCATCCTGCCCCCACATAAAAAGAGCAATTCTGCATAAAACATATAGTCACATCTGCTACATTTCTTATATTTTATGGATTTTTAAGTTTGAATATTATTATTTATGATCTTTTTTTCTAGAAATACTGTCTCCCTCATCAGGCTCCCCACCACAACACATTTTCACTACAGAGTTGTAGTTAACAACACAAACCAATCTTTCAATAGCAAGATTGGTTTGTGTTAAAAGTTTTACAAAAATCTTTCAATTTTGACAGTGGTGCTCCCTCCTCAATTTCATGTCCTTTAATTTTCCATTTTCAAGAAAAGTAAACAAAAATCTTGTTCATTACTAATCAAAAACTTCTATTATGAGAATTCTTACTAGGCATTTTTTTATTTTAATTGCAAATTTTCGGAGAAAACTTTTCTCCTTCAGGCTGTCTTTTGTTGTAACTTTTTCCCATCACTATCGTGGTTACGGTTATTTTTCAACAAATCCTGCCAGATGCTAGGCAGGGGTAATCCTTTGCAGTCATTGATGATGGAATTCTGATTTTTCTCAATTTCTATTCCTTCTTTTAGCTTTATTATTTTTTAATTGCTTTGGAAACTGATGGCTTTAAGGTAATTCCAATCCATGCTGTGACCAGTTTCTCTAACATGCCTATCTAAAACAGTCTTGTTGGAGCAATTTTTTATAGCAGCTTTATGCTCTGCTATATGAGAAGAGTTTTCGCTGAAAATTTGTAATTAAAATAAAATATTTCCTAATAAGAATTCCCATAATAGAAGTTTTTGATTAGTAATTGAATTAAGAAACTAGGAAGCCAATTTTCAACATGAGCTTTATTCAAAAAATCTTGTTTTTAAATAATCGTAGAGTTAGCCATGAATTTGTTTATAGCTAGCAAGTCATGCTCCCAAAAAACACTACATAAAAAAAAAAAAAACCTGTATTGAAAAAATTACTGTTTCAATGGGAATCAGCAGGTTGATGGGTAAATGGCACGAGGATTGTCATTGTAATTAAAAATTTTCAACCCCATTTTCTTTGAAATTGTTAACTTCATGTAGGTTCATTTATAACACTACAACAGTTGGAAGAACATTCTGATGTGGATCGCTGAAGAGATGTGTATATATATGGAAACATGCACAGTTGGCAAAGAAGTCTTGCTCTCAGTTAATTACCTTCCTACAAGACTCACCGAGAAAAAAAAAAAAAAAAGTTTTCCAGTAAAAGCTTTGATGTATTAACTGTCTTTTGGCATAATACTACCTCAATAAAATATTGAAAATGGAAAGAAAATGCACAATCGGCATCAGTTATTATTGATTGAAGACAGAAAATGTTAAATTCAATGAAGAAGAAAAGAAAACTGCAACAATGGTGTAGCTACCAAAAATATTCGTGAAATATTTTTAAATTTAGCTATCAGTATGCAGCAGAGAAAATAATTTTTCGCATTTACTATTCCATGCCTCAACAGTAAGTAATTCTGAAAACATTTTACAATTATTATTCTTTTTTTTTTTTTAGAGCTCTTTGGCCTACTGCGGCCCTTGTGCCAATAAATGCAAATCAATTAACCAACCAACTAATTATTTCTTACAGGTAAAAATAGTTTCTTATATTTCTTTTTAAAGATTTGATGACTGAGCATAAAGAAACTTGTGACACACCTGGCTGTATACTTGTTACCTGCTCTTACATGCATGATTCATTGTACCCACCACTAAGGCCGCAGAAGCAAAAATGTTTTCTGGTGCACAGGATGGTTGTTAATTATATGGGCAAAAAGAAAAATATTATTGTGCATAGGTATAAGGATGCATATGATAATAAGTATGAATAATATATAATTAAACACACCAAGTTTACCTTCCAAAATCAACAGTGACAAAAATACTACAGAAATGTCTGAAATTTAGGCCTTACAAATTGCAACTTGTTCAAGCTCTGAAGGATGGCAACAAGAAGCAGAGAGCATATTTTTTCAGTGACATGTTAAATCGCATGGAAGCTGATGATGATGACTTCTTGTCAAAGTTTGTATTCAGTGACGAGGCGACCTTTCACTTAAATGGCAAGTGAATAGACACAATGTGAGGGTTTGGGAATCAGAAAATTCTCATACCATCTTGGAACATGAAAGGGACAGTCCCAAGGTAAACTTTTTTTTTTTGTGCAGTGAGTTGTGAGGCCATTTTTGGCACATTTTTCTTTGCTGAAAGAACTGTTACTGGAATTACATACCTGGAAATACTTCAGATTTACCTAATGTCAATCCTCAAGGAAACAATGGGAGGAGGTTTCATTTACTAGCAAGACAGGGCACCTTCTCATTACCACAAATACACTGGTGTGCAAAAATTAAGGACGAAGAGGAGAAATTAGCATAACAGCGGAACGAGCATGCAGAACGGACCGAAAGACCACTCAGAAGATAGACTAGGGTCCGGTATGGTAGGGCATGTACATATATGCAGCATGACGGGGGGGTGTCGGAAGGGTATAAAGCACATGGGCGGTGTACGCTCAGCAATTCGGTGAAAGCTATTGCACGGTGTACATCGGTTTGAACGACGTCGAGTTGCTGCCACCGTGTGATATGGCCAACAGGCAATCCAGTAGAAGACATCTGGTCGCGTCATTGGGAAGTTGGAAGAAAGTCGAAGTGTGACTAGTGTGGACGAGGAGTTCGGGATCGCTCACAGCATCGTTTGACGAGCTTGGAGAGCATTTCAAACAACAGGAACAGCTGTCCGAGATTTTAGCAGTGGTCGTCCACAAGCAACGACAGCGGCAAACCACTGGTATATTGTCCTACAGGTGAGAAGAGACAGACGGCAGACAGCGTGAGAAATCGCAAGACACATGCAACAGACAACTGGACGTCCGTTATTGCATTTTACTGTGGCCAGGAGGCTGCACAAAGGTGGTCTATTTGCATGATGACCATCGTACAGTGGCTGTCGCAGAGCTGTTGGAGAGTGAAGATATTCAACGCATGGATTGGCTCGCAAGGTCCCCGGACCTAAATCTAATCGAACACGTGTGGGACCTTCTCGGGAGACGCTTGGCAGCACGTCACCAGCCGCCAGCAACGATTCCGCAGCTGCGATTGGCGCTACAAGAAGAATGGGCCGCGATGCCTCAACAGCTCCTTGACAACCTCGTCCTCAGTATGGACAGACGTTGTAAATCCTGCAACGCAGTCAGAGGTGATCATATCTCCTACTAAAGGCTGGATTTTTCTTGGCAGCTGCCTGTCACATGGATGTTTCTGTCTTCTGTCCAGTTGTGCTCGAAGCTACCTTTTCAATAAAGTGCCTTTGTATCCTTTGGATTTCTTGTTTGGACGGTTTTGCTCGCTTCTCCCATACTCTTACATCTTGGGGATCTTATGGTATGATTTGAGTTGATGTGGAGCACTTCTGCATGACATTACATTTGAAAAACCGTCCGTCCTTAATTTGTGCTCGCCAGTGTATGTCACTTCTAAACTCGATGCTGAAGTCCCAGTTTGGATTGTTGCGGCAGCCCAACTGCATGCCCCCCCCCCAATCACAGGACCTAGCGCCCCTAGATTTCGGTCTATGGAGTTTTGTCAAAGATCAGGTTTACCTTCCACCACTTCCCAAGTCCCTTCCTGAACTGAAATCAAGAATCGCCGCTGCACTCACATTGGTTGATGCTGACATACCTACAGAAATGTGGGAAGAACTGATTTAAAGATGGGATACTTGCAGAGTAACCAAGGGAAGCTAGATCGAGCATTTGTGAAAAAGGTACACTTGGTGTGTTTAACTATATATTATTCTTACTTATTATCATATGCATCCTCATAACTATGCAAAATAACGTTTTCTTTTTGCCCAACTAGTTTATAACCACCCTGTATTAAATGTGTTACACCTGTTTCATGCAATGAAAACACAAGATACAGATGATGTTATGGGATTTGAATATGTACATCTACAATTAAGAACAAATGCTAAGCTTATGAACAAGAGGTTTTAGATGCCTTGTCTTGATAAATGAAGAAGTAACTTTATATACAGTGGTGTAGCGAGAAATTTCTTGGGGGTTGGGGTCCATGGATTTAGTTCATTGATGAAAGCCTCATATATATATACATATATACATTGCATATTGCTTTAAATTCGTCTGGACCTGAGGACCCCCCTTGGCTACACCTCTGTTTACATACGATGAAATAAAGAAAATAAAAAAAGGCACCAATTTGTTTGCTCCCACACTTTCAGTTTATGTGCATGCCTAACAATTGCCAGGATTTAAACTCAGTTAAATACTGATTAGAAACAGTGACTTACTGGTGATTTTTTCAGCTGCCCACAAATTTCCTGCAGTTTCCAAAACCCATGCTTCAGAGGGATCAGCAATCAAGAAACTATTATGGTAAGTAAAATCTGTAAGAGTATCAGAACAGTTTCCACCTTGACCATACTGCTCAAGCAATGAGGCAATGATGTGGACAGCATCAACAGCAGTTGAAGATCTTTCCAACCCCAATCTTCACAAAAAAAAAAAAAAAAAAAAAGGAAGAAAAAAGAAAGAAAGAAAGAAAATCACTGTAAAAACTATTTTGTAAGTACTCATGTTCAGCTTAGAAAATGTGCTATGTAATTCATTTACAGTCAAGGTAAGTCACATGACAAATTTTTCACATCATCCCAAGATACAGCATTTAGTTTAGAAATCAATCCACAATGAAGTATTTTTGACACAATTTTCAAACACTATTTATAAAAATCAAGTCTCATAATTCTGGATACACAGATCAAATGTTTACTCTCCAAAATGTTCCACAATGATTGTCTTCTAAACTACTTTCTATATATAATTTGAATCTCCTATTTCTAACGACAACAAAGACCTTGCCAATGTGAAATAATAATAAGTACATGTGGGTTTTAACAAATATCATTCAGAACATGAAAATGTTTGTCAACTTCTGTTACTTGTGTCATAGTCAGCTTTGTATTCAATGGAGGAATTATAACAATGTTCAAAATAAAAGTTAAAACAATCGAAGGTACAATTGAAAAGAAGCTCACCTGTTGAAATGAAACCTTGGTACTCCTTTGGCGAGGAGGGCAAGTTGGCACTTCAACAGGTGAGCTTCTTTTCAATTGTACCTTCAATTGCTTTAACTTTTATTTCAAACTACGTTATAATTCCTCCGTTGAGTGCAAAGCTAACTGTGACCCAAGTAACAGAAGTTGATGAACTTTTTCATGTTCCAAATTATATTTACTTTCTATATGTATTTTTACTATGATGAAAGAAAATCTCAGATAATTTTTAGAGATTTTCAGAGTGTATGCCATTTAAATTGAAATATATATATATATATATATATATGGGATGTAAGGTCAGGTGATGCGTAACATCACAGACTCTCCTTGACAAATGTCAACCTTGCCTTCTCGTGGTGCATCCTGTTTCCACTAAAGGGGCTCTGACGACCGCCAATAGCGGTATAACTATACCATCGGGATTAGAGGAAATGCTATCCCACACTCACCAACCCGCTTGACCAGCGTGGTGAGTTATGGCCAAACCCCTCCAAAATGACTCCACAACTTAAATCTTGGCCCTCAGTCTCCGGCAGCTGGAATGTACCTGGCCAAGGCAGAGGCCAGTGTGACATGAAGGCAGAGGGTGCTAAGAATCCCCGGAGGACCAGACTAGGCTGCCATCTGATGCTGACCTTGGCAACGTACATAACGGACGCTCCCTATCTTCTGATTCAAGGCTTCTTGAATTGGAAGAGGAACTACAAAGGATCAAGTGGGACATCGTCGGGCTAAGTGAGGTAAGGAGAAAAGGAGAAGATCTCATTGAACTGAAAAGTGGACATCTCTTCTACTATCGTGGGACAGATACTGGCAGAACTAGTGGTGTTGGATTTATAATAAACAAGAAACTGAAGGATAAAGTTGTAGAAGTTGAAAGTTCCTCTGACAGAGCTGCACGACTCGTTATCCAACTCTCGAGAAGATACCAAGCTCAGATTATTCAAACTTATGCACCCACCACAAGTCATCCTGAAGAAGAAATTGAAGAATTTTATGAGGAAATTCGTCATCTAAATAATAAAGGTAAGCAACACTTGAAGATAATTATGGGAGATTTCAATGCAAAAATAGGACAACGGCAACAGAATGAAACTTCAGTAGGTAAATTCGGTCACAGCAACAGAAACCAGCGTGGAAATACTCTCGTAGAGTTTGCAGAGGCAGAAGGGTTTTTCATCTTGAACTCCTTTTTCAAGAAAAAGCCACACAGGAAATGGACATGGAGACATCCAAATGGGATGACAAGTGAAATTTATTTTATTATGTGTAACAAAAAATTCATCATAGAAGACTGCAGTGTGCTAAACAAGTTCAACACAGGTAGTGACCATAGATTGGTGAGATGTAAGATGCACCTCAACACTAAACTTGAACGTGGCAAGCTCATAAGACAAACAAAATGTATTGACATAACCAACCTTAAAAAACACCACAGTACCTTCAAGTTGGAACTGAAGAACAGATTATATGCTTTAGAAGGCCTAACATTGGAAGAAGTTGATATTTCTGAAGTTAACAGAAAAGTAACCAAAGCTCTTATGGAAACAGCAACAAAATTAGCTGGGTCTAAGAACAAGTTGCATATGAACAAATTATCAGGAAAAACCAAAATGTTGATGCAAAAAAGAAGAGAGATGAGGACAACTAAAGAAGATGTGACTTCCAAAGAGGAATATATAAAGCTATGCAAGACAGTACGAAAAAGTATCACTGAAGACGCAAGGAAATTCAACTGTGAACTAGTGAGGAAAGCAATTGAAAACAAACAAAGCCTAAAGATAGCAAAGGGACATCTCAGTAAGGGAAGAAAACAGATTATGGCACTGAGAAAAGAAGATGGTTCTGTAACAAGAAATAGAGGTGAAATTTTGACAAGAGTGAAAGATTTCTATTCCAAATTATATGAAAGGGATGATACATGTACTCCAGACATCATGAAAGGTACCAGTACCAGAGTTCTTCCAGTCCTCCCAGCAAAAGTTGCACATGCAATCAAGAACATGAAGTGGGGAAAAGCTCCTGGAGAAGATGGAATTACTGTAGACATCATACAAGAAGCAAGTGGAGAAATCGAAACAGTACTCGCCCAAATTTTCACTCGATGCCTTAACCCTTTAACCGGCCAGTCTACGGGAACAAAATGTCGCCAAAAATCACCCGAAGCTTGAACGCGTATTGTCTCCAAATTCACCTTCCTCTTCCGAAAAAACTGGTCCCATTGCGGCAGGATTTCAGCTTTTCCAACATAGCGATTGCTGTCCCCCTTCTTACCTCAGCGGGTGAAACCAAGGTGCTTAGAAAGAAGGGGAGGAATGCAAGCCTGTGACAGGGATTATGCTCCGTTCTATGACCCAAGGCGAGAACAGGAAGGCCAGTCTCCTCCAACACAATTCTTGCTGAGTCGGTCGGAAGAAAAAAATTAAAGGAAAGAATTGACATGTAAAGACAGTGATGCACACTACATTGGGAATAAAAAGAAAACAGTTTTACATCCGCATACATTGGATTTAACCATAGGGGTTGAATAGTATGTATACGGGAACACGCGTTCCCCTCAACTTCCATTATCGAGAACACCCCTTGAATTTTTGAAATAAGTTCTTCACATAACATATTACTCTTTCTTAATTTTTTTAATTTCAAAACTTTGTATTTATAAAATTTTAATTTAATTCAAAATAATTGTGTTCTATATTTTTCTAAAACCAAATATATCGATATGAAGTTTCTTTTGATTTCATACCATTGTGTGTTATGAGTGGCGCACACCCGGGCAAAACCCTTAAGGTCCGTCCCCTTTCCCCACCCTTCCAAAAATTCTTGTCCATTGCTCAGAGGAAGAAACAAAAATTACTTTTAAATTACCTTATTCCAACGGATCCAGGAAAACTCGTACACTTTCTCATGCCGCTGAGAAAAGTGCAAAGGGCGGAAAACTCGTACACCCTTTCAATTAAGGGGATATACACAAATTGCGTTTTGGTCCGAGATTTTGACAAAGTGTACGAGTTTTCCTAGCTGAACAAAACGGAATGTACCAGTTTTCCTAGGGATCTCAATGGGTATATAAGATCAAAATGGCTCAAGGTTTATGTAGAACCTTTCTGATTCCTTTAATCTTGAGTTATGATTTTAATATCTCCCATGTGATAACAAGTACTAAAGGCTAATTAACAGGGGCTCAATGAATTGATATTCAGGTGCTGATCTTTTTAGAAGATTTTAAATTACAACCTTGATATTCTGTATTTCTAAATATTTTATAAAACCTAATAAAAGGCACTCAATGGATTATTCCTCACCTATTCACAAGCCACCTAGGCCGCGGACCCTTTTAGAAGATTTTAAGTTACAACCTAGAAATTTCATATTTATAAACATTTTATTGAACCTAATGAAAGGCACACAACAGATTATTTCTCACCTATTTACAAGCCACCTAGGCCGCGGGCCTTTTGAAAAGATTTTAAGTTGCAACCTAGATATTTCGTATTTGTAAATTAAACAGTGACAAATGGTACTGATTTGGACATGTCTGCAGTAGTATGAATTCCACAAGAACTGTAGCTCTTATATTATGCAAACGATGTACCTGTAAAAATATCTCATTCCCTTCTTCACCTTCCCCTTAATTTTTTTTTCTTTAGTGAAAGAATGATGTTATTGCACCTTAATGAAAAAGAAACAGTTTCAACCGTTCTTACGAAACCACAATATACATTTCAGGAAAACTTTTTTTTCTTTTTTCGTGTAGGGGGAGATTAATCTTTAGTGGGACTCTGAAGTGCAAGGGGTACCCAGAATTCCCTACCACTCATTACCTATGCTCTTTTCCGGGAAACGATCACACCATATCATACCGGTAAACTGAAAAAATACACCCCCCCCCCCTGAAAATACCCATGGCAGTTTTCAGTGGACCGTTTGTTCTGTGGGTATTTCCTCCAGGGGTAAAAATACCCCTGGAGGAAATACCCACAGAACAAACAGTCCACTGAAAACTGCCACACAGGAACACTGATGTGTGGCAGTGTTCCGGTGTGGCGATTTACCGGCAACCATGCCACACATCTTCCAGCAACTTAGAAAATTTCCACAGAGGAAAATTGCCCCGTTTTTCATTAAAGGGTCGGGTACAAATTGCTGTTCCTCCGAAGAACACTTTGAATGTGTCACAATTTTTCCAGTGGGGCAGTTTTCAAAATTCCCGGTTATGTGTGGCAGTTTTCCAAGGTACCTAAAGAGGGGAAGGAACTCTTTTGTTTGTCTGAATTTTTATGCGGGTTCATACGAGTGTAGAGCAACTCGCCACAAAAGTTCAAGGGGGTGGTGGAGAGCTATAAAGATTGCCGTTTCTGAACCTATATTGAGAACTGAATTGGTAACTCCCAACGAATTTCGAGAAAACGTTCCATGTAAGCCAAGCGAGAATTGTACTTTAATTTGAAGAAATAAATTGCCGAGGATTCGAGGTACACTTGGTTTGGGAGGAGCTCTACCCCTAACTTCAGTAATATTATATTCTGGGCCGCTGGATTCTGTCAGTGTATCCAGAATGTTCCTCTTGAAGCATCCGCGAGGTCCGTGAGCTGGGGGGGTACCACAAAATGTTAAAATGGAATCAGAGCTGTAAACATCAGTACCATGTTTATATAATGATTCTGTACACGACCACGAATTTTCAGGAGGGTGGGGTGAATTCAGCCCCCCCCCCCCCCCGTCTAAGAGCTCTTCAGGGGTAACATCGAGGATACACTGACCGACTCTAGAGGTCCAGAATATAAAATTACGGAAGTTGGGGTAGAGCCCTCCAAACCAAACACCTCGTATCCCTTTTACAGACTTCACCAAATTACCGGGGTAGCGGGGAAGGACATACATAGTCTGCCACTAAACACAACATGAAGTATAGAAATTACGAGCAAATCCCTTACTTTGAACAGCTGTCTGCGCTCTACGCGGCCCAGAATATAATACTACGGAAGTTGCCCCCCCCCCCAAACTAAGTGTACCTCGGATCCTTGGCAATTTATTTCTTCAAATTAAAGTACAATTCTCGCTTGGCTGACATGGAACGTTTTCTCGAAATTCGTTTGGAGTTCCCAATTCAGTTCTCAAAATAGGCCCAGAAACGACAATCTTTATAGCCCCCCCTCCTTGAACTTTTGTGGCCAGTTGCCCTAAACTCGTAAGAACCCGCATGGAAGTTCATACAAACAAAAGAGTTTCTTCCCCTCGTTAGGCACCTTGGAAAACTGCCACATATAATTCAGAATTTTTTTACTGTCACATATAATTCGGAACATATTTGGAATTTGGAAAACTACCTCATTAGAAAAATTGTCACACATTCAAAGTGTTCTTCGGAGGAACAACTATTTGTGCTCGGCCCCTTAATGAAAAACAGGGCAAATTTCCAAGTTGCTGAAATAATGTGTAGCAGGGTTGCCGGTAAATTGCCACACCGGAACACTGCCACACATCAGTGTTCCTGTGTGGCAGTTTACAGTGAACTGTTTGTTTTGGGGGTATTTCTTTCGGGGGATTTTTTCCTAGGGTATTTTTACCGCTTTTAAGTTTTGAGGGGTATTTTCTCCGGGAACATATTTTCCAGTGGGTATTTTTACCCACATCCTATCATATTATATGCAGAGGTTTTTAGGAAAGGAGTGCCTGACCCCAGTTCTTAAACAACCCTTAGAAATAGGAAGCTAGGAGATTTGGGCTAGAGTGCCCGATAGGAAAGTTACACGGAAGCGAGGTAGAAAGGGGGAGGAAGACGCCCTTATTTATTACCGGGGGTCCAATACCCGGAGTCTAATGGCTTTCTTCGACAAGACTGTTGTGAAATTTTCAGAACTGTTCAATTTCCTTGTAATGCTAGGTAAAGTTCTGCCGCTCAGCAGAGAAATGATCCGGCTAGTTTTGTGGATTGCTTAATTAAAATCAAGATATTTCTTCGTGAAATTAAAAATGACCTCTTGTTTCTAGCAGACGTAAGAAAACAACACACATCTGAGTATTATTGTATTTTCAAGACGTGGACATTTTTTTCTTATTTTCGAGGAGTGCGATTTTTTCTGTGAGCAATATTTCTCTGCGCATTCGGTATTCACATCGGATTAAACATAACAGTCACGAGATTGTGCATTAGGAGACGTTGGCTGTTTTTAAATAAATGCAAGTGTTTATATGACTGTATTTATGAAAAACTAATCGAGTCTGATCTCGCTCCTCAAAATATGTAGGTTCAAAAAATCCAACTATGGGCAACTCAATATTAAGCTTTCCGATAAGCGAAGCTTGTAATATTATTGAATTCTAAATAACATACAATGAATGAGATTTTTTCTAGCTAACCGTTTTCCATCTCGAATCCGAAATCATATGTGTTCAAAAGAATTAGATCAACTGTCTTCTTACAAAGCATGCTGATTGACAACCGACCTACTATTTCCTCCTGTTAAATTAAAGAAAATCGTCTTTGTGTCTTGTGTGTTTTATTTACTTTTCATTGCTCACACTTATATGTAACTATCTGTTCTCACTAATAGTTCAAATCGTTGCTGTTTTCATTTAAAATAGCAATGCACTTTTGAGAAATCTTAAAATAAAGTAATTTTTGAAATTTAAATTTTGTTTTTCCACAATTTTAGTACCATGAAATGAGAAATTTCATGTAAAAAAAATTCATGTCATATTATTTAAATTATTTTTAGGTTGCTGTTTCAAACCGAAAAATCAGTTTCACAGTGGATTTCCTATTTCTTTAAATAAAATCACGTTAATTAAATATTTAAAATTAAAAGATTGTGTTCCCGAAAGTAATATTTTTTCTTGCCAAGTTGATTACAGAGAATTACTGAAATACTCTAAAGTTTTCCTTCAGTTTTAATTGTCGCATAACTACAGTTCAAGTTTCGTGAATTTATCTTTCCAAGACAAATGTAGAAACTGCAATGACATCCAAACGTATCTCCTTTTAGATTCAGTGCCATTGTCCGAACCCTTTTTGCCGGTAATCAGTCAGAAAGGATTAGTGTCAACCGTTCCTGTAAACGAGCAATTTGAATAACAAAGCAAAGGGAAAATGCAATGTTCACTGTTATCCGGAGTTCGAGGTCACTCGGGTGAGCTGGGCAGTGGACAGATTGCGTACCCCGAGTTATTTCGTGCCAGCCGCTATGGGTCACTGAAATGTACCCCGAGTTATTTCGTGCCAGCCGTTATGGGCCAAAGAAACGTACCCCGAGTTATTTCTTTCGAGCCGCTTAAAGGGTTAATGAAGGGAAGATTCCTGAGGATTGGAACAATGCTACAATGATCCTGCTACATAAAAAAGGTGACATTGAGGATCTCAGGAACTACAGACATATCAGCCTCCTATCAGTGGTTTATAAAATTTTCAGTAAAGTTCTTTCACACCGCTTGAAGATAACACTGGACATGGCTCAACCAAGAGAACAAGCTGGATTCAGGAGTGGCTACAGCACAATAGATCATATCCACGTACTGAGATAACTAATTCAAAGAGCGAAGGAATATGAACTTCCATTGTGCATGGCTTTTATTGATTATGAAAAAGCCTTTGATTCGGTGAAATCATCCGCTGTTACAATGGCTCTGAAATCCTGCGGTATTGAAGATGCATACATTAATATTATTAATAACATCTATGAAAATGCAAGTGCAAAGATTCGGCTGTTTGAAAATACAACACACATAAAAATTGGAAAAGGAGTGAGACAAGGTGACACCATATCTCCAAAGTTCTTTAATGCCACATTGGAGGGTGTCTTTCAGTTGCTGAGCTGGGAAAACAAGGGGATAAAGATTAATGGAGATTATCTAACCCACCTTCGTTTTGCTGATGACGTAGTCATTTTTGCAACTACCCCATCGGAGCTGCAGAGTATGATCCAGTAACTTGCTGACAAGAGTAAAGAAGTGGGATTAAAAATGAACTTTCAGAAGACAAAAGTGATGTTCAATGCTTTTACAAAAAATGAAGATTTATCGATTGATGGAGAAAAGCTGGAGATAACAGACACGTACGTTTATCTTGGACAGCAGATATCAAGTGAGGGTTACATTGATGAAGAAATTAATCGGCGTACAAAACTTACCTGGAGAGCTTTTGGAAGAAACAGCATAATTTTCAAGAGCAATATGCCATTATGTCTTAAAAGAAAAGTGTTTGATCAATGCATCCTTCCAGTGCTTACGTATGGTGCAGAGACGTGGACCTTAACTAAAAGAGACATACAAAGGCTGCAGACAACTCAAAGCAGCATGGAAAGGTGCATGCTTGGTGTAACTAGGAGAGATAAGAAGAGGAACTCGTGGATCTGAAAAATGACAAGAGTGGAAGACATCATGATCAGAGTTAAATCCCTGAAATGGCAATGGTCTGGACATACTGCCAGAAGGACAGACCATCGATGGACAGGCGAAATTTTAGATTGGATTCCAAGGGACAGGAAAAGACCCAGAAGACGACCACATGGGAGATAGGTGGATGAAATTCGAAAGTATGCAGGAGTGACATGGAGGAGACTGGCACAAAATAGACCGTTGTGGAGGAAACTTAGGGAGACCTTCGTCTAGCAGTGGATTGATAACGGTTGACAATGATGATGATATAACATCAGATAACAGTTCTCATTTTACTTTTTCAAGTGAAATCGCCAATATTAGCATCTGGAAAGACTAAATAAAAAGCAAATCCAAGTGCATACCAGCATTACAAAACAACAGTTAAGTTGTTTTTTAAATCTAGGTGCACTAAAATGCTAACTCTACTTACAAAAAAAACCAAAAAAAAAACCAGTACAAATGATGTAACTCGTTACCTTTCAATGTAATTTACGTGGGGAATTAGTACACAGGTAATTCACTTACTGTCAAATTTTTTGGACTGAACTTTCTTGGGATGATGTTGACAACTTCTCCCAATGATGGACAGTTGTTCAGTCTGAAAATCTGATACGAAATCAATTATTACTCGACTGCTTATCCTACTATTAACTATCTTCCAAAATGATATACTATTAAAAATCACCAATCACTTACCCTAAAGATCATGGTAATTTCCATCCACAAACACTTCAAGTACGTCAATTCTCGTAATGTTGTTGGCCTTCAAAGGTTTACAGACTCCTTGCTTATGATTCCTTCTTCCGGGGATGAAACATCGTATTATTATTTATTTATTTTTTATTTGCTAGACAAACAACGCTGGGTTTTTTTCAGCCATATGAGATGTAACCATAGCTCGTCAATTCCATAAAAACCACACAAGCATACTACTCATTCATACATTCAGTTAAAAATCTATGTACATAATTACACTACATTACATTCCCAGGTGGTTAAACCTTTGTAAACTGTGAGTAACAAAATGCTCCATCCGTTTCAAAACCCGTGCTAACTCTACTGCAAGTGTCACCCTCATTCAGCCCTTCACACACAATCCCCTAGTGCTTTCAACAGGCTACTGTCATCCTCAGGAGGCAGGTGTGTCTCACCCACTCACCACAGCTCAAGTGAGCAGAGCCATCGAGGCACGGGCTCCAGTCGCAATCTCTGAATCTTTGTGTCTCTGGTGCCATCTATTGTCATTGCTGCTCTCTTTTCTTTTTTTCTTTCTAAGCTGTTGTTCAATTTTTATTAAGGCCTTCCATTGTTCATTTAAGTTGCTA
Source organism: Macrothele yani (assembly GCA_039090855.1). Taxonomy (NCBI): domain Eukaryota; kingdom Metazoa; phylum Arthropoda; class Arachnida; order Araneae; family Macrothelidae; genus Macrothele; species Macrothele yani. The sequence continues at coordinate 50,595,232 of CM076990.1, forward strand.
GGCGCATTAATGTTGCATGTTTTTTCAATTAACACCGACTCTGCAATTCTCAACTGCCTTTCGTTTTTACAGCTCTTAATAATTTTAATATCCTCAAACCTTGGACATTGTTGATTTTCCAGACAGTATTGGGTTAATGCTGTCTTAGCTTCTTTTTATTCCAATTATTTATATGATGGTTCAATCTATACTTTAATTTATTCTTGGTGCTGCCTATATGACACAGGTGGTTGCTGGTTTATAGAGATTTCAAATATTCCTGCTCTATCCAATTGGCTGATTTTTTCATTTTTTATCACTAAATTTTTTACAGTAAGTACCTGATTTCCTACCTGTATGTCATATTTGCCACAAACTTTATTAATTTCAGTTGAAACGTTTTCAACATATGGTATTGCCCCTACATATTTTACTAGTTTTTTTATCAAACTTGGCTTTATTGTTAGCTTTTTTTTTAATACCTGTTTAGGGTAACCAAAATCACATGCAATTTTTTCAATATATTCAATTTCTTCTTTTTTATATTGTTCTATTGATGAGTGTGTTAAACTTCTTTTAATTAGTGTTTTAACACTATTTCTTTTATGTGTTAATGGATGCGATGACTGAAAAGGTATTAGTACCGGGATATATGACGATTTTCTATGCACTCTGTATTGCATATTATCATTTGTTTTAATTATCATAATATCCAAAAATGCCAATGTATTGTCATGTTCTTGTTCTACTGTCAATTCAATAGATGGATAAATTTCACTATACTTTTTTGTCAAGTCTTCAAGTTTATCATTTTTTAGCCTGGACAACAGAAAAATGTCATCAACATATCTGCAGTATATCAGTGGTGGATCTTCGAGTGTACTTATTATTTTTGCCTCTATGTCACTCATTATAATTTCAGCAAATAAAGTTGACAATGGTGACCCCATAGGTCCACCATAATTTTGTTTGTACATCTTGTTGTTAAACTTAAAAATGTTATTTTCATATATGTACAATAAAATTTCTCTTAATTCCTCTATTTGTATTGCATTCATTGTCTGTAACACATATAATTTTTCAATAATTATTTCAATTGCCTGAGGTACTGGTGTGCTAGGAAAAAGAGCTCTCACATCCATACTAGCCATATGATATTCACTTAAATCTTGTTTAATTACTTTAATTTTCTCAATGAATTCATATGTATTCCTCACAGTGAACCTTGTCTTCATGAACAAAGGTGCCAAATATTTGTAGATATTTTTTTCCACCTTTAGGTGATTTTAATAGTATATCATTAATGAATTGCACGTAAAATATGTGTACTTTGCTGGGGTTTAATACCTTAAAAGTGCAAATATAATATTTTCCAAAACTTATGTAATTTATGTAGCTGTTGCCATGAACACTTTTTTGCTCATTATGTTTGACATAAGCCACACAGAAAACAATTAAACACATCTACATCAAACACAAGCCCTTTTTTTTTTGAAGAAGAAGAAAACCTTTGCAAATGCAACTATTCTACAATATCCTAAACCTGGAGTGTTGCTCTTTCCTCACATCAATTGTAAAAACTTCTTGATGCTAAGTAAAAAATAAGCAATTCACTTGACTAATAATATACAAGGGGTGTCCGATAAGTATCCACATTTTTATTCCTATCGATACAAAACCATGTTCATGATCGTATGTATGCATTAAACTATTATGACTACTTTCAGTGAAGCACCGTAAAAGCGGGGTGACTTGATACTAATGTTAGGTGGCACTGTTGATCAAAAACAATGGCGGCTACGCTAAGTGTTCAGTTCAAGCAGCGAGCAGTAGTGAAATTTTTAACGAGAGAAGGCATAGAGGCTGTGGACATTACAAGAAGACTTCAGACAATGTATGTGATGCCACTATGTCTCATTCCAGTGTTTATGAATGGGTTATGAAGTTCAAAGCTGGCCACAAGAGCCTTGAAGATGAGGCACAGTCAGGTAGGCTTAACGCGGTGGTGACTGATGAAACGATTAAATGGATTGATGACTTGATTAAAGGTGACAGACGCATTCCTGTTCAGGATATTTCCATGGAATTGGATAACAGTAAAGATTCTGTTGGATGAATTATTCATGAACATCTCAACTATAGGAAGATATGTGCCAGATGGGTATCCCAAATGCTTACAGTGGTGCATAGATGGCAAAAGCTAGACACTTGCAATGAACTGGTACAGCGCTATGATGAGGAGGGCGACGCATTCCTGGGATGCATAATCACAGGCGATGAAACGTGAATTCATCAGTTCGAACCAAAAACAAAATAGTAACGTATGAAATGGTGCCATCGGAATTTGCCTCCCATCAAAGAAGTTCGCAGTTAGTTCGTCTGCATCCAAGGTCATGGCTACTGTCTTCTGGAACAAACACAGTATCCTTCTAGTTGAGTACCTGGCATAAAATGAAACAATAAATGCAAAGGCCTATGTGAAAACCCTGAGAAAACTTGTGCAGCGTATCACAACCAAATGGCCAACATTGAAAAACAATCCAGCATTGCTTCAGTATGATAATGCTCACCTGCATATTGCTAAACCAGTGCAAGCAGAAATCACAAATGGACCATTCTTCTGCACTCTGCTGACAGTCTGGATTTGGCACCTTTTGATTTTCATGTTTTCGGTCCCTTGAAGGATAGTCTTTGTGGCCGCCACTATGAGAGCACGAGTGATCTGCAAAAGGCTGTTCGTCAATGGATTCGCAATACCCCTGCTGATTTCTTCGCTACTGGAATGAATCGACTTGTTGATTGGTGGAGGAAACGCATTGTGCTGAACAGAGAATGCATGGAAAAGTGACTTTGACTATTCGTAGCACTGTATTACATATGTGAGTATCATATTTATGCATCCTGTAGTTTTTATTTCTCTCCTGTAATTGATAGGAATAAAAATCCAGATACTTATAGGACACCCCTCGTACATTTCACTCAGACAAATTCCCTGTAGCCCATGCCACATAGACAGGCAGCAATAAATATTTTTATCTTTCAGAGGTACTGTTAGCCTTCATTCCACTTCATTCAGGTTTAGTCACATGGCAAAAAGCATGGCCACTCAAAACCTACTATGTCTTCTAGTGGAACAGAATTGCATTTACAGCTGTGCCGCCAGATTTATTTCTGCTACATAACAATTTTAAAATTCCTTAATAAAACAAAATCTTCTGATCAAGAGTGTCATGGCTTCCTCTGTTTAAGCAAATTAACAAACAAGCTTCTGTGGGTATTAAGAGGAAAAAGGACGTTAAAAAATACCTCACATTTTTCGAATGAGACCCTCATTCGTCATCAGGATTAATTCTGGAAAACTGGCGACCACATGGGATGTATTTTGCCAAGCTGCAAGATCGTTTATGTTCCAGTTTTTGAGTGATTCTTCTAGCTTTTGGATTCCACTAAAATGGGTCAAGATCATCACATTCAACAAACAGGTCACAAAACGAACTGGGACTCTCTTACAATAATTACATGTCAAGCTACCCCAATTATCTGAAAGTTAAAAGAATCACTCGAAAATTTCCACTCAAAAACTGGCAACATCAACAAATCGTGCAAGTTGGCAATTCCATCCCATGTGGTCGCCAGTTCTCTGGAATTACTCCTACCAACAGAAGAGGGGTCTCATTCGAAAATCTGAGATGTTTTTTTAAACAACCTTTTCCGTCTTAATACCCATAGAAAATAATTTGTTAATAAACAAAATCTGTTTTCTAAAGCGTTTGTTCCATGCTTGTCAGAAATACCACTATTTAATAAAAACTAGCACATGTTCATACCTTTTAAAAAATATTTATTCTGATATGGGTGCCAGAGAAAGAAACTGTTCAGAATGGAAATTTCCACCTTTATTTTTATTTTCTTTATTGGAGGTTTAACGACCATCATGAGCAACTCAATGGGCGCCCATCTTTAATTTATGGCCAATGGTTCCAGGGAAGGGAGAGAGCCAGTACCATAAGACAAACACAGCCTTCATGCCTCACCAGAATTCTAACCTGGACCCCTTTTGGACGAATGATTAGAAGCCATTGTTGAGACCACTGCGCCACTGGGGCAGCTTTCCACCTTTAAAAAAATCCACATAAATTCTGGAACAGTTCCTTAAATATTGAATAATAGTGAGAGAAATGGCTGCAATACTTTTTAAGGAAATTTTCTACAAAGAAATGCATGTTTTTCTATTCTACCTATACTCCTTTCTGGCTATATCAATTAACTAAACAAGCATTTCCCCCTTTTGTTTAAAGCACTATTAATTCGAGCAATGAATGGCATCATGGCACTTCTAATTATTTATCTTACAGTGAACAAATTGAAATAACAAGTTTTATCAAGGTAATTTGTATATACCTTTTTGGTCAAATTTTCAAACTAGAATCTAGTTCATTGTCAGTAACTATGTCAGTGAACCAGTTGTTGACAGTGCCCAACTGCAATTATTGTTTGGCATGGTACTCCTTGCTATTTCCATCCCTTCTTCAAGTTTCCTTTTTAATAAGAGTGATTGGCAGGTCCATAAAATGGGACTCAATAAAAATAATCACCTGCCAATCACACTTAGTAAAGAAGAAACTTGAAGAAGGGATGAAAGTAGCGAGAAGAAGTACCATGCTTAATGACAACTGTGGTTGGGCATTTCCAACTGAATGGCAACAATTACTCCAGTGACGTAGTCCTGACAATGAATTAGGTTGTAGTTCGAAAATTTGACCACCAAATATACGAGTGTTGATCAGAAAAAGGTTACACATCCAAGTATGAGAAAGGAAAACTCATCAACCATGAAGTGTTTGTACAATGTGACACAGGATATGAAGTACTATTTCTCGACGAAATCACCATGATGACTCAGACATTTGTTGGACCACATGACCAGCTTGCCCATTCCAGACCAAAAAAATTCATGTCCCCGCCGATGTAGCTAGTTTGTTGCAGCTGTTTTTACAACATTGTCACATGTGAAGCGAGTACCAGACAAGTGCAGTTTTGGGGCAGGAAAGAGGTGAAAGTTGCTAGGAGCCAAATCCTGGCTGTAGGGCAGGAACTTCCACACCTCCCACCGGAATTTGTCGAGCAAGTGCTGTGCGGTGTTGGCGGTGTGTGTACTTGAGTTATCGTGAAGGATAATGACACCATAGCTCTGAAGACCTGCTCACTTTAGTCGGATGCTGTCGTGCATGTTTTTTCTTTTTTGATTGGAGGTTTAACGACCATTGTGAGCAACTCAATGCACAATAAGCAGTCGCCCATCCCTAATTTAGGGCAACTAGTTCCAGGGAAGGGAGAGAGCCAATGCCAGAAGACAAACACAACATCCATGCCTCAATTTTTTCAGCATAGCACAGTACCGGTCAGCATTGATGGTGCATCCATGCTCTAAAAATCCACCACCACCAAAAACGCACTCAAGGAATCCCAGAAAATGGATGCAGTGATTTTTTTAGCAAACAGTGTGACTTGAAACTTCCTCCTCAGAGGTAAATCAGCGTGTTTCCATTGCATGGAAGCTCTCTTGCTGGCTGGTGGGAGCAAAGTGGTGGAGCCAAGTCTTCTTCCCACCCACAATATGGTCAAGAAAGCTCTGTCCGTACACAGTGTAATTAATACTGCAGAAAGGTCAAATATGCCATCATTCATGCTGCTCTGTGTCAACGGATAATGAACATGGCACTCATCTTGCACTAACCTTGGAGTACTGCAAAACATCCACTACAAGATGTTGAACAATGCCATAGCTCAATCCCAGCTCGGAAGCAATATGGCGCAAAGTTACCCTTTGACTGTCTTGAATCGTTTCATCCACACGTGCAGTGTTGATCTCTGTCGTCGACGAACTTGAACGTCCACGGTTTGTGTGATGTCAGTTTGCCACATCATCTCTGCCAGATTGAAACGAACGGCACCATTTCGCCACGTGTTGTCAAGACATCACGTTGTCACCACAAACTTCAATGAGCAGCCGATGCGAGCACATTCTTGGCCCATAAAAACATTATCGCTGCCCTCATTTCCACCTGAGACCACGTTTCCAACAACGTTGCCATTTGAAAATGCCACTGCACATCTCACTCGGGGCACAAGAGTTCTCAGAGGTGTCTGGAGCACTAGCCCCATTTCTTGAACATATGTGTCATCTATGCCATCCTGCATTTACTTTATAGCACATGCAACCTTTTTTTTCTGATTGACCTACATACACAAATTATGTTACTGTGAATGGATAAGTATGCTGCTATAAAGACCACTTAATTATTCTTCAGGAAGACGCTTTAACGTCTGTAAATTCTGTTTTACACGTTCTGTAAAGTGGATACAGTCTGTGGTGGTGCATTAACTTATTCAATTAAAATATAAATCAGTTAAGAGTCCTAAAGATGTTACTTACAGAAGTGCGTGTTCAGTCCAACGTCAGTAGTTATTGAGTTTCTTTGTCGAAAGTTGTATCATCTTGCTTCAATATGGTCAGTTACTTTATAGCACATGAATTTAAAATGTTATCTACTTAATGAATTTAAAATGTTATCGTTTTACCTTTGTTACAATAATTCTTAGCACTTTCTCTAAGATATCATTGTATTGCGAATGTTTGTATACACTACACTTTTATTTTATCCATTGTTAACTATGTGCATGTGTTTTTTTATGAGCAGAGCTTGCTATCACGCTAGACGTGTATTTTGCTCATGTGCATATCCGTGAGTTCCTGAGTTAATAATGTAAAATACAGTTTAAGCACATACCTCATATATTGTATTAGGGGTATGCAAAAGTTTCCACTGCCCATGCTAGTGGGCACTGTAGGGATCTAACCGGCCGGCGACCAGTGCTGTCACTTCATACATGAAGTCAAGCATGACAGTCAATAAAGTTCATTTGCCACACTGTGTGTTATTCATGTTTAATTTAAGAAAAAATGCAAGTGAAGCATACGGTTCAATATGTCATGCGTATAGAGAAATGGTCATGGGTGAGCAGAGGAGTCGAGAATGGTTTGCCAGGTTTAAGAAAGGTGATCTAAGCCTGGAAGACAAGCTACGTGCAGGTAGACTGCAGGAACTCACAGACAAGGAGCTGGAATCGCTGTTGCAAGAGGATGCCACACAATCGACCACGCAACTGGTGAAACGTTTGAAAATGCCTCAACCGACGGTGGTATGGTGTCTACAAGCCTTGAGGAAGATTGGTAAGTGGATTCCGCATACTTTAACGGAGCGTAATAATGGTCAACGATCGAGCATCTGCATGTCGTTGCTGAAGAGGTTTCAAGGGAAGAATATCTTGTGGAAGGTTGTCACCAGGGATGAAAAATGGGTCTATTGCGACAACCCCATACACAAGCGATACTGGGTCAACCCAGGCCAGCCATCAACATCCACTGCAAAAGAGGATATCCATGGGAAAAAGGTGCTATTGTGTGTGTGGTGGGATATGCATGGAGCGCTGTACTTCAAACTGTTGAAACCGGGCGAAACAATCACTGCACAACGATATAGCGATCAGTTGACGAAACTGAACCCCACAATCGAGTAAAAGTGCCCATGGACAGGTAAAGGACGCCACCCAGTCATCCTGTTACACGATAATGCCAGACTACATGTCGGTGCCACCACAAAATCAACCCTTGAACAGGTACAGTGGGAGGTTTTACCTCACCCGGCTTACTCCCTGGATATTGCACCCGCAGACTTTCATCTGTTTTGCTGTATGCAACAAGCCCTAGCCCAACGGCGGTTCACCACAGTTCCAGAGGTGGAAAATTTAGTCACTGCGCTCTTCAGCTCAAAACCTGAGTTCTTCTATCACAGGGGCATTCGTTTGTTGCCTGAAAAATGGCAAAAGGTCATTGATGCTAATGGCCAATAATTCGTTGAATAAATGTGTACTGGTTTCCTGATTGTTCCTGTCTCCTTTTCCTTAAAATGGCAGAAACTTTTGCATACCCCTAATATATTTATTTAGCAATCTGAAATGAACATAAAAGGACTATCATAATTCTTTTAAAAAGCAAAATGATAGAAAAAGAAGGGAAAAAATCACATCTGAGGACACAATCTCACACAACAGACACTTAAGACATCCACCAGCAAACTGGGGGTGTAAACGTTTCAGTGCCTGCTGCATCATTTTGCGGTAGCAAATTTCTCTTATGCAGGGCTTTTGTAGGCAAAACACGAAAATCTTATTCATTCACAGTAACATAAATATTGTGGAGTTGAAATTTTGAACTAATTTTGGGAAAAATTCAATTGTGAAATATGCAAATTTTGCTTGAACTTTAACTGGGAAACATACTTTTATTTGCAATTTTTAACAGAAGATGTTGCCATATCTGAGAGTCTTACTTCCTTGATGATACTTTTTACTTTCAATGGTTCTTGGCAAAGCTTTAGATTAAAAAAAGTAAAAAAAATAAATAAAAAATACAATTCCCATTTGCAGGAATTATTTGTATGCAACTGAATGCCAACAGACTTTGACTAAGGCCATCTTACTTTGCACAACAGCCATGCGGCAAGGATGACCATCCAAACTAATAATGTAGGCCATTGGCCATATGAAGGTGTAACATCGTGGGCAAAATCCTGCAGTGCACATATGCCATTGGCTGATGGACAGAGTGGTATTTCTCTATGTTGTTGTTTTCATCAGCAGTACAGCACATTGCTGATTTTGAAAATCACAAGAATTCAATGATTCATAAGCTGCTGTTTTTATGCATAAAATTTTATTTTATTTTTCCTAAAAATTTTTAAAGTGCCATTTTATTTTATTTTTTCTTAAAATTTTCTCACAAAATAAGACTGCATCTTATATTCAGGGCCATAGCTACCGGGAGGCCACGAAGGGTGGTTGCCCTCGTAGAATGGTCATTCCAGGAGCCTAAATTCATGCTCTGGGGGATGTAAAAAAATAGAAATTGTAACTAAAAAAAAAAGATATTTCTTTTCTGGACTATGCAATAGAAGAAGGAAGTAAAAGAATATTTTATTTAAAAGAAATATCAGGATTATGCAATAGATGCAATAGAAGAAGGAAATAAAAGAAATATCAGGACCATGCAATAGATGGAGCCACGGTAGAGAGTTGGATGATGACATCGTGGCCGGCACAAATGTCGACTCTTTCCCTCACTTGTTCTGCGGCAGCAGACAGAGCAACATCGTTAGCACCTCCTGAAGACGGCTGTTGTACAGCAGAAAGCACCTGAGGTAGATTTTTGTAGTGAAGGAAGGGTTAAGTTAAAAAGTTTAGTCAACATGTTTTTTGAGCATTGGGTAGGAACGGAGATAGTCATGAGATAGAGGCAAGATGACACAAATAGAATAGAAGCCGGCTTGTTTTTTATATAGTGTATATTAGCTAAATTATAAAGTTATATACTATACCATGATTACCACTGTCTACATCACTTGGTCACGCAATTAACATTTTCCCATGATTCCCCACGTAACATGTTCTTGCACATATATATACCATGCTGGCCTTCATATCTTTGTACTACATCTGATGATGAACTAAAGTAGTTTAAAAGTACTAATGTTTTTATCTTATGTATATAGCATTTTAATTAAAGTATTTGAGCCATTATGTGCCTCATGTGCATTTCGTAGAACGCGCAAAGACGGTTTTTATATTTAGCTAGTATATGTTGTTAGTTAGTTAGTTAGTTAATTGATTTTTGTGGCGCAAGGGCCAGGCTTGGCCAAAGAGCGCCAGACACAGAACTATCAGTTAAAGATTTTTAAAAGCGGGGTGAAATGATTAAGAGCAGACAGGCTTGGAAAAAGTTAGAAAGGAGAATGATGAAAGTTGTGAAGACTAGTTAGTTAATTAGGTTTATATATAAATTTATTAATTTACTATTATAATTATTATATAACTTTTTTTTTTTTTAAATAAGTTTTAAAATGTTAATCTGTTTTAAAAAGGAAAATACTGCAAAAGTGTCGCAGTGGTCGACCAAAAGCTTTTGAAGCGTAGCTGCGCCCTTGTCCAGCAGATGAGACTGAAAATAGTGAAACCGATGAAAACGAAAACGAACACAACTGCACAAAACATGAGAGACGGTGAGTAAACAGTCGCACGCCTCACACATTGGGGCAGCGTCGCCACACAGCAAATAGCTATGCGTGAAGCGACAATGCCCAATGCGAAGACGCGCAAGAACAACTTCTTCCCAACAGTTCCGGCAACACGATGATTTCCGGACTCCAAGGTTAGGTTTTATACGGTGTAGTTTATTCTCCACCTGTTGGTCCCACAGACTTCGCCACGTTCGTCTGATATGATCGTGAACAAGAAAGCGAAAATCACGGTGGAACAGTGGCAAGGGTGGGACGACCAAAGAGGAGGCAGATCTAGCAGCAGCATCGGCAGACTCGTTCCCTGGGATCCCAACATGACCAGGAATCCAGCAGAACCGAATCTGGACATCAGCCTTGAGCAAAGAATGAAGAAGTCTCCGTACAGTAAAAAGAAGTGGGTGGCCAGTGAAATCCAAAGATGACAATGATTGCACAACACTCAACGAATCAGTGTACACAATAGCACGCTGATGAGAGCTCGACTGCACGTGAACAAGTGCAAGATACACAGCATGCATCTCCGCCGAAAACACCGTGGCCTCAGTAGGAATGCGGACAACAGAAACTTCGTCAACGCAGACGGCGGCGGATCCAACAACACCAGCCGCCTTAGATTCATCGGTGAAAACAGGAATAAAGTCTGCATTGACGTAACGGTGTTCAGCGAAGAGCTGCTGGTACACTGACGCAGGGGTTGAGGACTTGTCAAAAGATGTAAAGCTGGTATCAACCATGACACCAAGAGGATGCCATGGGGGATCCTCAAAGCCCCTGGTCTCTCCAGTGAGTGACAAGTCGAGCCCTGCATCACGAGCTACGGCCACCATACGAAGACCGAAAGTTCGAATGCACGAGGGACGGATCTCGAACAAACGAGCATGCTGGGGATGTACGTATATCAAATTATTTATCATAGTGTATATTAGTTTTTAGAATTCAGTTGTAATAAGTTTGGTATTTAAGTGTTAGTTTTGCTGTGTGTGTTAGTACGGTTAGATGTTAAGGTTTGGGAGCGAATGTATGTGAGCACGTTTCTTGAGTTACCTGGGTTTAGTTTGCGTGTTAGTATACGAATTCAATGGAGTGTGTAAATATTTTGAAGTATAAATGAACTATAAGCCGGTGCAAAGTGGCTTCGTATGCCTCAATATGCTCATTTAGATATGTAAGGTACATGACATTGGAAGAGAAGAACTCGCCCTGCTGGAAACTACACCCCCCCCCCCAAACGTGTATGAAACGTCAACAGAAGCGAGCCTAAAAAGGTGAGCTTTCATACATTAAACATATTTAATGGTTTTATTACCCACTTATACACTCTCTAATGCAGATAATGATTCTACAAGTTTCACAGCAACAAAAGTAATTATTTCTACAAGTCTGATGATGGTGACAAAATTATGAAAACAATCTTGATTTTACAATTATTATAATTACATAAATGAGGAATGCAGAAAATATAAAACACATTTTAATCAGGAAGTACAAGGCAAAGAATCATACTTAAGTGGATTTAAATAACATTTTATTTACTACCAGTCAAATTTAATTAAAATTTTAAATTAAGTAAGATGTCCTTACCGAAGTAAATCCATTCCAAGCAATTTCTCTACAGAATCTTCAGGTCCATTCAATTTAGTCCACACAGCCTCATTACCAATGCAAACTCCATGTTCATTGGCACCCATTTCTGCACCCCACATCCATGCAGGTTTGCTAAGGATAACAGCATATGTATGTGCAACTTGATCAATTTGGATGTATGTGCACTGTAAATAAATTTTTTTATTATTATTGCTGTTGTTTTTTATTACTAAACCAGGAGGCTCACTTACAATTTTTTAAAATTTAGAAGGAAAAATAATTAATTATACTGAAATAACAAATGCACAAACTTCTTAAATAGGATAGAAGTCCATGAATTGCCAAAAAGTTAAACACACACATGCACATGTTTTCATAACTCCACATCTGCATCAAAGGCTAGGAAGAGTTACCAATCCCATAAATCAGAAATGGTTCACAGGTTCTAAAGACAAGGAAGAACCAGAACTGAAATTACTGACAGTACAATATGTTAGCATCATAACCAACTCACCATTGAACAACCTGGCTTCGAAATGTTTTTTTTTTTTTTGTTTTGTTTACACCTTATTGAATCACACTGTAGATTTATGTTGTTTTGATAGAATTGATGCCATGCAAAAGAGCACACATCGAAAGGGGAAGGACAGAGTGAACTGTGCAAGGCGACAGATGGAGAGGGAAGTGGAAGTGTTAGGCATTAATTCTATGGGAGTGGACCTGTCTAGAATGAGGGCAAAAAGTTCCATGATTGTTTTCTGGATGCACTCTGCATAAATTCTCTTGCTCCTTTTGGATTTAAAATGTTATCAAAGACAGTTGAACTGCATTCCCACACAGCACAAAACGCTTCAGATATGTATCTATAATGTTACAATCTCTCATTTTCGTTACACTTTCAGAGATATCTTACAATTACGTTTCAGCAACATCTATTTTGGAACATAACTCTTTGTACATTACGGTTACATTAAAAATAGCATTCACCGATACTACTGTTTTATAGTTTCCATTGTACATAATTGCTACCCTGATGTTACATTCCGGCAATATTTAAGATTTTTGGTTTGGCAATGGCGTGGATGTGCATGCGCTTTTATGCCATTTCACTGAAGCACTCTTGTAGTCATTCCATGTGCTACTGGGATATTCTTTGGTGATACTGTCGTACTCGAGTTAGCTAGTTAGTGTACACTAGTGACCGTCCTTAAGTTTTGCACGCCAGTGTATAATATCTTAATACGTTTGTTGGTTTTGAATCAGAAAAAAAAGTCTCAATAAAAGTAGTTGTTAGTTTGTAAAGGTAGAAAAAAATGTTGATATATTGAGAAGTTTAACGACTACGCAAGTTTAGAAGAAAAAGAAAAAAAAAGAGTAAGAACAAAAACCAGATGGTGGATAACTTGGCATCTAATGTTCAAAAGAAACACCACTCTATTAGTATTTCTACATATTTTAACCTTCAAAAATCTGAAGTTTTGGCATCAACAAATTAAAATGTGCTATATATGATGATCATAGCTAAGAGGTTACACAAAGGTAAAATATACATACAATTTACCTTGGTATTTAGCTCTGAATGCCATATGTAAGAATATATGTATAAAGATAAGGGTGGTCCACAATTTTTTTTTTTAAATGTGCAAATCTTAACCTTTAATTCTTGTACATACCCAAAACTGTGTTTGCAGTCAAAATTTCATGTATTTTGGAGGATATTTAGAGGTAGCTCAAGCACATTGAAGTTTTCCCATTGAAATCCTCTGAAAGATAATTTCTATGTTATAGCCTATATAGTGCTACAACACCTCTTCTTCAACCATGAAAAAAAAAATACATGAAAGTTCAAGAAACACAGTTGATAGTGTGTTGACTTTTTGGAACAAAGCTAGACTTCCAACAACTGAAAAGCATAATGTAGTTAAACGGTTAGAACAGTTAGTGGAGAGGTATCAGAAATTGAAAAAGAATAGAAAACGGCATACAAATACTCAAGAAATTAATGAACAGATGTTTCTGAATAAATGCAAAACTTTGTGAGATATCTCTCATGAAAATGCTCTTCGTACATACATACAGTACATATCACTAAGCTGTTCTCTGATATTCAGAGGTTAGCTCCACAAAGAAATACAAACTCCCAGATCATTTTTACTTACTGTTGCTGTATCAAACTTCTCCATTTACAGCGATCTTGACATACAACTCCGGCTTCATTCACATCCATCACACACTGTACACAAGATCTTCTATACTTCATATTCATAATCTTTTTCTCATGCAGACACTGCTGAATCTGATCATCCCATGACTTCCTTGGCCTTCCTCTACCTTTTCTTCCTGCCACTTGGGCTAAATAGATTTTCTTAGTATGCATCTCATCATTCATTCTTTCAACATGACCAAACCAGCGAAGCATATTAGTCTCCACCTTACTAACAACATTTTGCCTCACATTACCCAACTGAAACACATCTTCATTCCTCACACAATCAGAACGTGTCTTGCCACAAACCACCTGTAAGTAACGCATTTCTCCAGCACACAAAAGACTTCTATGTTTCTTCTGTAGCACCCAGGTTTCACTGCCATACATCAGAGTAGGAACAATTACACTTTCATACACAGCCATGCGGAACTCTCTTGAGAACCCATAATTCCTGTGAAAACCTCCCAAAGCAGCCATGGTGTTCAATGAAGAATTCACATGCCTACTAATTTCACCATCCAATTTGTTCTCTCTGTCAAACATGCTTCCTAAATACACAAACTCATTCACCTGGTCAATCACGCTGCCATTTAGACATATACACACAATGTGTATTACACTCAGTACTACCAGTTCCTGTCTCAAAAACCATAACTTTGGTTTTTCCCTTATTTATACTCAGTTTGAATTTCATGGAAACTTCGTACATCAGAGACAACATACTCTGCAACTCACTTTTGCTCTCTGCCAACAGAACAGTGTCATCAGCATATAGCAATCTGCACACATGGATGTCACCAAGATATAAACCACTATCATCTATTTTGGCATAACGCATGAACGCATCCATAAATACATTAAACAGCTATGGTGACATTACACAACCCAGTCTGACTCCTGTACCAATAGAAAACCATTTGGATAAAACACCATTCACTCATACACAAGCTCTACTGTCAGCATACATGGTTTTTACACTGTGAAGTAGATTCCCAGTAACACCATATACATTCAATGCCTTCCATAAAAGTGTCCTATTTACTCGGTCGTAAGCTTTCTCTAAATCTATGAAGGCAGCAAAAACTTTCTTACCAACAGCCAGATACTTTTCAATCATCATGCGAAATGCAAAAATTTGGTTACTGCAACCTTTACCAGGCATAAAACCAGTCTGAACATCCCACACTTTCTTTGATGTAAGACACTGTACTTTTTCAATAACGACCTTACCAAACACTTTCCATGGCACATTCAATAGGCTAATACCACGATAGTTCTTGCAGTCAGTCTGATTACCTTTTCCCTTATACAAGGGAACAATGATAGCATCTTTCCAATCCCGAGGGACCATTCCCAACTCCCGGCACAATTGGCAAATTTCAGTTAACCAGTCAATTACAGAGTCCCCACCATATTTCAACATCTCAGCAGTTATGCCATCAACTCCCGGAGCCTTACCATTCTGAATAAATTTTAGAGCTTTACACACCTCTTTTCTTGAGATCCCTCCTGTGCTTTCATCCTTCCCTGTGACATCATCTGCTTCTGCCTCTGAATCACTTTTGCTTTCCTGATCTAATAACTCACAGAAGTATTCACCCCATCTTTCACTTAACTCATTGGGTTCCCATATCATTTCCCCGATCCTATTCTTCACACAACTTAAAACTTTGTTTCCCCTATTTTTCCTGATTCTCATGTACTTTCAGAAAGTCTTCCTATCTTTCCAAAAAGCCAATTCACGCGTTTCCACCTTCTCCTTCCCATCTTTTGCCTTACTCTGGCAAACCAGCCTGGCGGCTTCATGCTCCTTACAGCGATATTCATCCACAGAAACTCTACCTTGCAACATCCCCAAATAGGCATCCTTCTTTCCCTTTACTGCCTCTTCAATCTCACTATTTCACCAAGCATCACCTCTATTGTTGCCCACTATTGTGGTGCCACAGACCTCTTCAGCAGCAGTGACAACACAGTACTTAAAACATTCCCACTTCTTTTCTACATCCATCTCACAAGACTTCAGCTCCTTCAGTCGTTCTCTGAGTAAGTCAGAATAATGCTGATGATATTCAGGGAGCCTTTCAACCTTTATTCTTTTCATCCTGGACCTCTTCCTATTCCTTTTCCTCTAACCAACATTCAGTTTCACTTGTGACGCTACCAAGTAATGATCAGATCCAACATTCGCACCTCTCATCACACGAGTGTCAACAATTAAGTGTTTCAGACGTTGATTGTAGACAATAAAATCTATCACACTCTTTTGACCAAGAGTACAATTTTTCTAAGTATATGTGTGGATATACTTGTGGTTGAAAAAATGTATTAGATACACACAAACCATTCTCAATGCAGAGTTCAATTAATATTAAATACCCTGCTATTATAACTTTCTCTTTAGCACCAAATTGGCTCAAAACAGCTTTTTGCTCATTCCAGGAAACTTCCTTCCTGTCAGGGGGTTCAGAGTCACAAGGAGCATACACTACAACAATTACTATTCTCTAAGTTTCACTTTCAAACAAATTCAAATAATTCTCTCACTTATGCAGCTATAGTGAATCAAGTGGTTCTTCATCTTTTCACTTAAAATCACACCTACACCAGCCTGTCTTCTCACATTATCCAATACTCCAGACCACACACTCACCGTTCCATTCATTTCTTCTATCCCAATTTCCTTTCTTTTGGTTTCACTTACACACAGCACATCCAATCTATACTTATTCATCTCTTCAATCACCTCATTCATCTTGCTATGTATACCTCTAGTATTCCATACACCAATCTTACACTCACTCAGCCGAGATCTCTTTCTCATGTGCCGTTTAGAAGGCCCAGGTCGATTCCGTGGTGGAACGTCCTTCTCAAGCGTGGTAAGTCCACCATATCCCACACTAGAGTCCGGATATTGATTTCTTTGTGCCTTTTTAATCAGATAAGTACATCAGTGTGGGGAATTAGCCCACAGCTGACAGTTCTAGTTGGTCATTCAACCTAAGGATTCTGAAACAAAACCCAGTGAGATGGGGTCTTTTCGCCAATGTCACACAGAACTAGCTAGCACCTCTTCGATGACTAAAATTGCAGAAGAAAAGCAATTTCTACTCCAACAAAGAGAAGGACTTCAGGGCTGTATGTTGTCAATTGACAGAAATCTAGAGAATAAAGAAAAATACTCACACAACAGAAAGCGACATGAAAAATTACAATTGGATAGCAGGAACAAGAACCCAACTGGGCCTTTTTGTCAGGTGCCAATGTTGAGAAGATAAAGTTCAAGCTCATCCATAGAAAGTGAAGATGAAACATATCAGAGTTTTATTATTAAATTTTTGCCAAAGACATCAGAGGGTCACAAAAAGCTTAAACTTTGTTCACCTAATATGATGGCTGCATTGGACAGAGCAAAAATATCAGATCGAAATGCTACATTTTCAATTCCAGCTACAGCCAAACAGTTGGATTACATGTTAGTGATATTACGCTTTCAAGAAGCACACTTCACAGACAAAGAGCAGATTTCTGTTGTTATCAACAGAAGTTATCAACAGAATTGAAACAAAGCTTCAAATCTGATGGTTCGTTTGTATTCTGTTGGGATGGAAAATTGTTATCCGATAATTCTAGAGGAAAGAATGAAGTTGATCGCCTTCCTATTCTTGTCACTGGCAATGATGTAGAGAAATTACTTGGGGTACCAAAACTTCCAGTTGGTACAAGTCATGCAACGGCAAAAGCAGTATTTGATATACTTAATGATTGAGATATTACAGATGAAATTCAAGGAATGTGCTTCGACCCTACATTAAGAAACACAAGGGTGCATGTAAAATTTTAGAACAGAAGATTGGAAGACATCTTCTTAGTTTGGCTTGCAGACACCACATTTATGAGATAATTCTTGGTGATGTGTTCAGTGTAGGTAGTATTTGGACATCTAGTGGACCTTGTGTGCTCGTCTTCAAGAGATTTTAAAGTCATTGGGACTTTATAGATAAATGTTCTTTCAAATGTCAAGAAGAAACCATAGAACTTTTGGAAAATTGGAAAATATAAAAATAAAATGCTATTAAATTTGCGACACATTATCTTATCTTGGAAAAAGAAAAACTGTCGAGGAACGACTACAGGGAGTTCTTGGAACTGACTTTGATTTATCTGGAAGAAGTGCCACCACGAGGGGTAAATTTTGCAGCCCCAGGAGCATTTCATCATGCAAGGTGGATGGCTAAAATTATTTACTGTTTAAAGATACATGTGTATGTTCAAGCTCACAACAAAATAAGTTAAAGGGTTGAAATGATTTAACGATTTCAGGAGTCTGTTTTGTCTGAAAGCTTGGTTTTCTTGCAGGAATGCAACTGATACATCATTCATGGACTTAGAATTTCTAAAACAATTAGATTTAGTACAAAATGAATTCAAAGAAATCGCAAAAGCTGCAAGTAAAGCAATGAAAAGGCATCTGTGGTACTTAAACGGCAATTTAGTAATGTTCAGCCTTTTCAGTTCAAAGGTAAGCAATGAAGATAAGGTTTTAATGGTTGATGAGTTGTTTAAAGTGGAAAAGAATAAAACTGTAGATGCAGCTAACACTTCAAAAAGATTATGCGAAAAGGATATTGGTGAAGTTCATGAAAATTCGCTACATAATTTCATTAACAAAAATTCTTGGCGGATATTCAGAGCACTGAACACAGAATATTTTTTATATTCATCCCCGTTAGAATGGAAAGACTTTGAATCATATCGTGAAGGAGAAAAAATAAGTGAAATGTTTAAGGGTAATAAATGATTGGGCAGAAAAAGGAGTGGCTCTTATCTTAGAGTACAACCAACTTAAGGGTGAACTTTAGAGTTCGGCCCCAGTCATCTGTTTCAACCAACGCGCTCCTGGAATCACGGGAAATGACACGTGTAGTGATAGGTGGCACTGCCACTGCTTCCTTGTAATTGATGTTTGCTTCCACACTGTCTGCATAATGTAATCGCTGTTTGCTCAGTGCGTGAAACCCCTTTACGTACTTCTGTTTGCCCTGTTTTAAGCGATAGGTGGCTTGTGTTTCTTCCAGCGTGCATTGTAGCTCTGTTAGTCTGGAGATGTGGAAATTGGAGGCGTTTCTTCGATGAAGTTGGGAAGGATGAAGAAACATGTATTGCATGATGTAAGCGGAAAGGATTGCTTCCAACTGAACGAAGATGTTTCGAAGGTCATCCAATGAGTTTGCGAGTGGATATGTGTCATCGTTTAGGACAATTCAGGTGTACGAAGAATCCCGTTACAGGGAAAAGTGAGCAGCGTTCCCGATTACTTGGGACATGGTTTGAAGCTGCTTGTATTCCTCTTGATAAGGTGATGACTCTTGTGTATTGCTTTGCCAAAGAATTGTCCTATGATGATGCAATTGAGGAATCTTCCCAGGGTGGGGTTTCCACATCCTCTGCAACAGTCAGAGACTATTATCAGTCTTGCAGAGAACTACTCACAGAGTTTATATGGTAGCCTACAAACAAGACAAAGGACAGCTTGGAGGCCCTGGTGTAATCATAGAAGTGGATGAGGCGAAGGTTGGGAAGCGGAAGTATAATCGTGGTCATCTCGTTGAGGGCACCTGGATCCTTGGCATCTTTGAACGAGATTCTAAATGATTCAGGGTAGAGATCTGCCTGGAGAATAACCGCTCTGCTCACACATTGTGCTCATCCAGAAACATGTTCAACCTGGAAGTACTGTAATGATGGATCAGTGGGCTGCGTACTGCAACCTCCCATCCTGTGGTTTCCAACATCTCTCAGTTAACCACTCGCTCAATTTCATTGATCCGACTACTGGGGCGCCTACTGAAGGTGTTGAGAGCAATTGACGGCCCCTCAAACGCACACTATCTAATGGAATTCACAAAGACCACTTGGCAGACCACATTCTCGAATATTTATTCCGTCGAAATCTTCATCCTTCCTCTGAACACTGCTTTGAGGTGATGATTGGTATCATCAAACAGTTCTTCCCTAGTACAGAATGTTTTCCAGTGAAATATTCACACTAGATAGACAGGTTCTCAATGAGGAGAAAACACTTCTTTTATCATTACAAATACTTAACAACACCTGAACTACTCACATTCCATAAAAGCGCTTTTCAGGGCCAGCCATATTACCAAATAAACCCATTCCTTTAAAAAAATAACCCACACCGCATATTTCTCATCCTTAACAGTCATCCCGCACAAACCACACACCAATTACATAATGCAGGCAGCGAAGGAGCAAACAATGCCAAGGAAGCTGAAGTGTCACCTATCGCAAAACGTTTCACCCATGATTCCAGGAGCGCATTGGTTAAAGCAGACGACAGGGGCCGAACTCTAAAGTGCATCCCAACTTATTACTAAAGATGAAGAACAAAAACAATTTTTATTATTACAGGTTGTAGAAGCGCACAGGAAAAAAATTTAGAGGCGCTAAAAAATACACTTGATCAAAATACGTGATTTAAAAAAATTATTGTTTGCATATGATTATTCTTGTGTGTTATACTACTATTGCTCAGTTTTCTTGCTTTTTAAGGTATAAATAAAAACTAGGAACATATTGTAATATATTTTAGAGGTATTAGAAACATAAACGATAAATATACTACACATTTTTTGTTATTTACTATAGTAAAAAATATAAAATCATCTTGAGCTACCTTTAAACATTACTTAATTCAGCTGATTTTTCGCATGGAGGCTTCTTTTAACACGTGTACAAGTATTTGAGGTTAAGACTAAAAAATAAAAGATTTTTTTGGACCACTCTAAAAAAGATCTTTCTCAGAATTTGAACTATTTTCCTTAAATCTAAATGTACAAAAGTAGTGAAAGTAATTACTTTTCAGGAAAAAAAAAAAATTGTGTAGCTAGCTACTTTTTAGAAAATGTAACTGCTGCAAGCCACTTTTTCAAGTATGCACTTGCAGCAGTAGCTAGCAATATTTAAAAAGTAGCTTCTAATCACTGGCTTTAAGAAAACTATGTTAAGAGGACATTACCTTTGAGAATATACCTCAGATTGGAGAACAGTTATCTCTAAGCTAACACACCTTCATGAACTATAAAAATAGTTTATGAAGGTGTCTTTGAACTACATTTATACAGGGGGCTAACATTCCCATACAAACTACAAATATAGTTCATGAAGGTGTGATAGCACTTTCTTAATATCAGAGGTACTCATTCGTTCTACCAAGTTTTGACTGTTATCATGAAACCAATGACACCATCCCCAAAAACCAAGCAACACAAAGAATACTGATATCATTAAACAATTTCACGTAATATTCTGAATTTGCTCTGCAGTTATCCTTAAATAGAGCCAATATAAAATCCTTTTTTCCTCGGCAATTCTTTTTAATGTGTGTGGTTAATCAGGTACACAGATAATTAGGAGTTTGGTAACTGGCACTCTACACTAAATATGTTTTAATTACTTATAATATGTTACTTAAAAAGTCATATCTGATTATACATAATACATACAGCACAAAAAATACATTGCATTTCTTCAAATACTGGGCCAGTACAGCAGTGGCAGCTTATGGGGTAAAATGATGGTGAGGAGAAGACCCAAACCATAACATATACATATATGTTATCAGAAATAAAAATATATATAACATATACAATTTTTTTTTCATCTCTGATACATATATATATATTATCAGAAATAAAAAAAAATTTTGTGGTGAAGCGATTTGATGTTTATTTATACTAATGAATCTCTCTCTATATATTATTTGATGATAACTGAACAAAATTATAGGAAGACGTGTAGCATGGTGGACGGGGTATACATGAAAAATTGCAAATGATTGCAGAGGGGAAAATGCACATTTCATGGAAAAAACAGTGGCGGTGGTGGTGGTGGTGGGGGTCACCTATTTTTTATTATGTCATTCCTCTAGGTCGGAGATGCAGATTTTGTACATAATTTTGTCATCTAGCGATGGTGAATAAAAATCACAGGTCTGTTGGTGTAGATGCATGGTGCATGTGACATGGGTCACAAATTAAAGCCATGGCCTTGAGTAAAGGTGTGCAAAAGACAGGGAAAAAAATAAGCGGTTTCGCATCGCAATTTGCAATGCAAACTCATATTTGAATCCCAAAACCACGATTCAAAGTTTAAAAATGAAATTTCCGTTAAAATGTTCAATCCATAGAGCAATTCGTTGTTAATCGAAAATATGATTTTGCTTACGAGTGAAAAAAAAAGTAAAATTCAAGTGTTCATAACTTCATGAATACTTTATGTTTGCTTTCAGCTAGAAAAAGCTTCCTCGTGTAGCTCTAGCTGTGCAGTGATGAGGTGGTCATCGTCCGACTGCAAAGCATCTATGATTGGTTCCACGTTCCCGCCTGTTCTGCACCATGAGTCATTTAAGGACATATGCTCTTATCGTTGTTTTTGTTTCAGGTTGGCCGCCACTGAATTTCAGGGGAATGTGAGTTTTGTTGTTTTACTTTTTGGTTTTTGAAATCATGGCAACCAAAGTGAAAATATCAACCATGAAAAGGTGGATGGAGGAATTAGATCCAAAAGGTAGTTGGTTACACTATGATGTTGAGGACGATAAAATCTCCATCCTATCTGCCTACTGTGAACTTTGTCAGAAGAATGTTGACAGCATAATTTTTTTTCAAAATTTCAATTCTTCTTTTATTGATGGATTTTCTGGATTCATTATTAAAAAGGACAATGTGGTAAAGCACACCAGATCAGAAGTTCACCGTGCCAGTGTCTCCAATGCAGAACATAAAGGAAAATCGCTCACTGATTGTTTCAAAGAACATCTATTGGTAAGTCAATTATTGTTGCTTACAATGCATCTAAAGCTCGAATTGGAAAATTAATTGATATTGCACATATGATTGCCAAAGCAAAAATTCCATTTTCGAAATTTCCTAAAATTATTGAGTTAGAGAAATGCTATAGTGTTGATGTAGGGCAAACTTACCATTCATCCGTGATGTGTGCTCAGTTCACGGAGGGCATTGCTAATGTTTTCCAAACTGATTTGGACAATGACTTAAGAAAGACAGACTATTTTACCTTATTTATTGATAGCAGTACAGATGTTAGTGTATCTGAAGATGAAATTATTTGTATCATGTACAGTATGTCAATGAAGTAGGAGATATCACATTCCCATTCCTGGTATTAAAAGAAGTGAAAAATACTGATGTTAATGGGATAAAAAATGCAATTGTAGAGTCCATTACAGAATTTGGAATTGTAGACTTTGAAAATAAATGAATTGGATTTTTAGCTGACAGAGCAAATGTTAACATGGGACAGAGAAAATGTGTTGCAGCTTTTTTGAAGAAAAACTGCCCTTGTTTAGAGTCAGTGCATTGTTTAAGTCATCGCTTAGAGCTAGCTCTGAAAGATTTTATGCTGTCAACATATTTTCAAGAGGTACATAAGTTGATGGAAGACATTAATAATTTTTATGAAAAAAGTGCCAAACGAATTAGAGACTTTTGTGAGCTCTCAACAATACTCGATGAAGATGTATCAGATACACCAGTTTTGTGTGTCCATGGCCCTTGATGAGTTTCACATATGCAAAGAGCCAATGACACACTGATTAAAAATTGTTTGTTATTGTACAACTAGAAAATATGGTTGCAGATCCATCAAGCAAAGGAAAAAAAAAAGCAGGACGGCGGGCATTTTGAGAAAAATTAAGACCATCAAATTTGCAACTTGGCTGCTGTTGCTTTGCAGCATTTTATATTCTTTGTCAAAAATGTCTCTGCAGTTAGATGATGTGGATGTTCCTTGTATTTTGAACGCATTAGAAAAATTCTATGATTCTATCGAAATTATGAAGAAAAGAAAGTTTTCGGCCGAACTGTCCAAAATTTCACAAGATTTAGCAAACGTATCAGCTTGTGATTCCAGTGACTATGATTCAGTGAAAATTGTAGAATTTCGTGGCATTGAACTGAGCTGTAATTTGACAGTAGATGTTTTCTATGAAAATTTTGAATATCTTTTAAATCATATTCATCAATGTGTGCATACCCGGCTCGATGACTTGCACGAAAATCAGGTTCAAAACGTTGCCAAGCTGTTAGAACCTAAGCTTTGGACAACAGACAAATCTACTCTTCCAAATTTTGGTGATTTTCAAATTACTGTATTAACTGAACATTTCAGTGAGTTGTTGACTTGACAACGGCAAAATTGAAGAGGACTCTGATTATTTCAAAACCTTTTAGTTAAGAAATCTACAACACCTGTCATGGAAATGTTTGAAAGAAAAGTATGCGAATGAATTCCCAAATCTAAACTACATGATAAATATCATGAGATTATTGCCCGTATCCATTGCTAAGGTCAAAAAAGCCTCTACTGCGATGAAAAGAATAAAGACAGATTTCCGTAATCGGATGAATTCTGATGCTTCGAACTATCTATTACGGATAACGCTGGAGGAATCAGAACTATGGGAGTTTCACCCTGAACAAGCTGTGGAGATATTTTTTTGAAAAGATTCCTGGCAAATATGTGTGAAGTCTTACGGGGAAAAGAAGGAGAACAGAAGCAGAACTTGAAGCTACCACAAGTTCAGGTGTACTCTAACTGTCAAGTGACAGTAAGTAGCTGTAGCAATGTGTGGCCAGGTAACATTTTACCATATATCCATAGAAAGAAAAGTTCTACTTTTTTCGTATCTGTTAAAATATTTTAAAATTTTACTTTTCATTACTGATTAGAGTATTTTCAATAGATATTGAAAGGTGCTAGTAATAGTTTTATTTTATAATACATTTTTAGTCACTTAAATCAAAAGAAAAATAAGTCTCAAAAGTGCTCTATATAATTACTCAATTGTTCCGCAATGCTAAATTTGAGAAGCAAAATTGCTCCCCAAAAAATTTAAGTTATTTTTCACACTGATCAGCTCTCATGTGCTCAAAGCATGCTCATTTCAACCACTTAGTAAAAGAAGTATTCAAACTTCATAAATTTAATGCTCATAAATTAAGGATTCATTCTCTGGTCGAATTCTTTTTTTAAGGAAATTCACGAATCAGAATAGGAATTTCAATGTTTTGTTTAGATATACAATTAAAGGCGTAATATAAACTATATTGACAAAAGTCACCGGACACCTAGAAGAGAAACACAACATAGCATTTACTGACATACATTAGTATGGTGTCGGTCCACCTTTGACCCTTCAAGACATGCTTTTGACAAGGTTTTGGAACACAGCAATAGGTATGCACTTTCATTCAGTACATAATGCTGCCGCTAACTGTTGCTTAGTTATAGGCCTTGGTTCCAAACTTTTTATGTGGCATTCTAATTCATTCTAAAGGTGCTCTATGAGATTAAGATCAAGGCTCTGTGCTGGCTAGTCCACACACGATACGGAATTATTGTCAAACCACGCCGTAACAGTCCTGGCTTTACGGCTCAGTGCATTATCCTGCTGGTACCAACAAGGCTCGGTTCCATAGTATTGCCACACAGTTGGTAGGGCACAATTGTACAGAATATCGAGGTAGACGTGCTGGTTAACAGGTTTGTCCACGATAACCAATGGGCTGGGACCATACCACAAAAAACACCCCAACACGAGTACACTGCCAGCTCCAAACTTGACCGTAGGAACAGTACACTGTGGTAAGTAAATAGTGTTTCCCCGGCTGCCGCCAAACCGACACATGGCCATTAGACTGATGGATCCTGTATCTGGATTCATCAGTCCATAGGACCCATTTCCATTGATCTATGGTCCACGATAAATGTTTTTTACACCATGCTAAACCACGAGTAGCATTCCGAGTGGAGATGAAAGGCTTATGAGCAGCCACACGACCACAGTAACCCATGGAATGAAGTTCTCTGCAAATGATACGTGCACATACCGAGGTTCCTGCATTTTTACTCATCTGTACACTGAGGTCTTGTGCAGTACTCAGTCAATTAGCTGTAACGACTCTCCTGAGGCTTCAATGCACTCTATCACTGATTTTCATTGATCTGCCGGTACGTTTTGCTGTTTCAGGCATGCCATATGTCTTCCGCTTATTCAGTACATCCAAAACAGTTGACTTGGGTATGTTTAAACGCCTCTCGGTTTCTCTTATGGACAACCCACTAATATAACACCCAACAATCTTTTCTTTTTCAAAGTCAGTTCTCTCCTGCTACGACATTTTCACTCAACCTCACAGTGTGATATGATCGTGGTCAGCTGCAGGCTTGCTTTTATACCATTTGCAGCTGTACCGCGCATCTTAACAATGCAACGGATCCGTTCATTTGCTTTTGAAGGGGTGTCCGGTGACTTTTGTCAATATAGTGTATGTTACAGATGTAAAATTTTCTTCATTGGAGAAAAATTTCTGGTGAGGCAATGCTTTGCTTGCCTCACCTGATGAGCTGTCCATGCAGTACAGTATCCCACAAGTAAGAATATGATTACTACAGAGAACAATGTTAGTGAATTTGTGTGCTTTAACAATAATAATTATTACAGGAATGAAGCATATCATAGATGTGTTCCTACTGTAATTACAGTAATGTATAGCTTACAGAGCTCCATTTACTCAGGTTTTGTTATATTGAGTACCTAAAGCAATTTGTTGCACAGGTGGGTCAAAACATGCATATCAAAATGATTAAAAACAAATAGAAATTCAATTTAAATGGACCTGAAGTTTAGAAGGGCATGGATTTTCAGCAGCTGGGACAAACACAACTTCTTGAACTTCATCATCTGGTCGATCTGAGTTTTTTCCAAAAACTACACACTGAGAATTGGTACCAGGTGGAAGAACCACAAAGGTGTCACAAGAACAAGGTCTTTCAAGTTGTCTCACAGGCTCCATGTTACTGTTAGAAATAAGAAAGAAAAAAAAAAAGGACAATATTTTTCAACTTTATCAAGTCATAAATTTGGGAATACATAGACTTTCAAATTACGCATTTTATACTAATGTGAAATTTTACAGTTCTACTTGCAAAAACAGGGTTCCCACTCAGTTAATGAAATCAAATTCCCTGACTTTTCCAAGTTTTCCAGGTGGTTTTGAGTAAAATTCCAGGTGTTTGCAACAGCGTTTTGAAAATATGCTTAACAACATATAATGAGAAAAAATACTGGTTAATTAGATACTTCCCCAGATTTGCATGCAAGGTATTAAAATATTGTTTTAGTTAGCTGAGCAGAAACTTGTCAATAAGCAATTCCATAACAGGATATTGAACTAGCTTTAACTCTTGTAATGCAGTGTTTTGACATGCAAGACAGTGATAGAGGCTTTGATTTGATAACGAAGTATCCGACATGGGGTTCTGAGACTGCAATAAAAAATGTTGAAAATATGTTTTGTGGATTTTTCACAAAACTGACTGAACCTTTAATCAACTCTATAAATCACTAACAGGAATGGGCCCCTTAAGTTTCAAGCGAATCGGATAAAAGCTTAAAAAAATTATTTTAAGTTCGTCATCCTGCAACAAGTTTCTCGTGGAGAGTGAATCCATAACTTTATTATGCGGTTATAATAAATATCAAAATAAAAAAAATTTGAAAAGGAATAGATGTAGTCATTGAAATATTTAGCATGCAAACTTAAAAGTCAAACATTGAAGCGAAATCGTTTCTTGCAGAGAAAAGAGGGGGGAAAATAGAATATGAACACTTCATCTTCTTTCTAAATAGCAGTAAAAAAAAAGAATGAAAAGCATTCTGCAACATATTCAGTGAAACAAACATTTACTCCGAAAAGAGTCTCGGAACGTTAAAGAAGGCAATAACTCAGTTGGCTCCTGTTGGCACACGCAGTCATTGCGACCGCTCAAAGCCTGTTTAGTGACCCTTCACCAGTAAGCTCTTCCAGCCTAAAATGCACTGAGGCACGGCAAAGCTCACCAGAAACCCTCAGTAAGAGCGCTACATTCAAGATTTATCCCATTAAAATTTTTAAAGGATAATTTCAAAAGTTCTTTACCGATTCACGCGAAATTTTAGAGGTCAGCTTCTGTTAACCAATTATGATGTATGTAAAAATTTCAGCCAGTTTCATGAAGAATAGAAAAAGTTAGTTTTCACCATTTTTATCCCCAGTCTGGCACAGTCAAACAAAGGCATGAAGGGGGCAGGAAGTGCTTTGGTCACTCCATCGTAACCCCTCTACAGGCTCCACTCTCACTCCAACACTATGCACCCTTTTCATTTCCTAGTAGCCACCGTAGAGGTTTCCTCCCCACGTGGCTGCAATGAATTCCTTTTCTAGACTGCTCAATGACGGATAACTCTGCCAAATATGTTAGTTTCACCCCCTTCCCCTTTAACCTACAGTTCGGTCCTTGGGAGTGAACTAAACGAAATGTTAAATACGGAGAAAGATCAAACACATAGGAAAAAGTATTTTATTTTAGAAACTCCCCAAATTCCCTGACTTACGAAATAAAATTTCAAAATTCCCTGATTTTTTTACGAAAATTCATGTTTTCCCTGACTTTTTGAGCCAATATTTTTTCCCCTGACAATTCCCTGATTTCCAGGTTCTCCAGGTAGCGTGGGAACCCTGAAAAATCTTCTCTGTGCATAAATTGAGCTAATTTTTATTCAGATTTTCTGTGATTTGTCATTCAGTAACAGGTCCTCCATAGATTAACATGAAATTTAATTCCATATAATTTTGTATTTCTCCAAATCCGAGTTGCTGTTGCATTGTTATCAAGTTAGGTCCCAGGGACCCACAGATTTTTAAAAAGTGGGTACTTCGTGAGATATTCTGGGTCCTTTTAAAAAATCAAAAGATAATGAATATTTATGCCTACATAAGCAAATGAAGAATAAATGTAATGTACATTGTTCAACATTTTAATTTATGATCTTTGAAAGCAATCTTTAAAAAAAAATCAAGTACCGACAGAATTAAATTTTATCATTTTCTACTAAATTTTATCATAATGGAACTACACAAAGACAATGCATTTTAAGTCAGCTCAGAACACCAGAGTGGTTTTTATATTTCAAAACACAGGAACTGCGTGATGACTACTCTTGAACAGTTTTTTTTTTACTTTTAAAGAACAATCGTTGAAGTAGACGTACAACTTTTAGTAGAGTATAATCTTTCACAGTGCTCTCCTTAAACGTAAGTTTTTCAAATTTTAAATTTCAACGTTGCAATATTGATTAGAGCTGAAAGGTTTAATAAATTAATCAGGTCATTTGTAAATTTACATAATCTTGATGGACGGTGCATTGCTTTCTGTTTTCGTTTTTCCCTAATCCTCCCGAATTTGACTTTTGCCAAATGGCATGTTAAAAAAATCTGAAATAAAATGTGGGTCTCAAAGGATGTGTAGAATTTGTAATTAAGGGTCCTTTTTTTGTTTTTGGGTGCCACAGTGCATCAGTGGCAGCACTGCAAACATTTCATTGGGCAAAAAACAAATGATCTAATCAGTGGTGTAACTAGCACAACGTGATGCCCCCCCCCCAATTTACTTCAGCACCACTAAACAGTCATTTTCCCAGGCCCAGGATTTCGAACACGAGGGAGGACGCATTTTTCCTGTGTGGGTGGGTGGAGGTGGGGGGGGAGGCGTAGTAGGAAGTCAGGGAGAGGGTCTGCAAAAGTAATGATGGTACCTAGAGCTCTGTAGTTTAAAATTTTTAAGTAATAGACTTGACAATATGTGCAATTGCTTTGTCCAAAACTAAAATTAATCACTTGAAGAAATCACCCTCTTACACATACAGATCTGCAGCTGCTGTGAATAAATGTTGAAGTCTGTCGTGTACGTAATCCTAGGTAACTGAATGTTTTTTCCACATCCTCCACAGGAAATCCCACTGTTGCCTCGCGCTTTTCCTCAGCAACACAGAGAGAGGGCGATTAGAGAGCGATCGTATTATTTACAACCCATTGCAGAGCAATCGTATTAACACCCGAAGTCAAAGAGCCGAACACTTTCAATCTGTAGGACATTCAGTGTTTTAAAAGTGAAACTAGGCCTTTATTTAGGCAAAGCGAAATATATCTTAAAGCAAAATATGAATCTTTGGGGTTAATTATTGTTCTGGTTAGAATTTTTTTCAGAAAACTATAACTGGCAGCTGCAGTATGCCCTTTCGTTACATGTGCCCCCCCCCCCCAACCTGCAGGGGTGGTAGTTACGCCACTGGATCTAATATAACAATATCATTCATTCACGTGAGGTATGCTACTAAAGTGATGAGATTCATTACAGTAAACCATTTATTACTAACATTTTAATGCGTCAATGGGATACCCTTAAAAAAAAAAGCCCCTTCAGAAGCAACACACAATTTGAGGCAGCCCTTCCACTGCAGGAAGTTGTCTTCTGTGAAATCCTCCAATGTGTTGGCAATGGCTCTGTTGAGGCTGTTGACTATCTGAAAATTGTTCTCAGAGCTGGTTCTTGTCTTCTGTGAGATCCTCCAATGTGTTGGCCATGGCTTTGTTAAGGCTGTTGACTGTCTAGAAATTGTTCTCAGAGCTGGTTTTTGAGTTTTAGAAAGAGAAAAAATTATTTGGGCTCAGGTGAGAGGAGAATATGATACAGGCACAGACTGGGCCACCACGATACAGGGAGAATTCATGGTGGACCGCCATATTCTGGGCCAGCAGGCCTTATGCTGACTCAAGAAGAAAAAAGAGTAAATATATACTTGCACTTCAATATTTTTATAGAAGAAAAGCAAGTAATGCCAAAATGACGAAGTTTGTCTACCACTTGGACAGCTACAAAAAAAAAACAAAAAAAAACTCACCCAGCAAATGTTCTCTTGAGCGAAACCTGTTTTGGTATACCCCCTCCCCTTTTCTCGAATTTCTAATTTAAACCCTGTCCCTTTGGCCTGATTTCCTGCACCTCAGTCTACTTTTGCCAATCGCATTTGAATGATATAGTCTGGGATAGGAACTTGAAATTCATTGTTTACGTTAATGCATTGACGTGAAGTAAAATTTTGGGGTTGCAGCTTACATACTTTTCCTTTTTTCAGTACAAGATCTGCAACTAATTTACTACTTTTTGGGTCTTCCAATTGCATGAATTCTTGAATTTCAGTTCTGTGAAGACTTTCAACTACAGCAGGAAGACTTTTTTTTTTTTTTTTTTTTTTAAATTTTGGAAGTAATTAAACAAAAATTAATTTTTGCATTCCTCACACTTAATAAATTTGCACTGAAATTCTGGACATTTCCAATTTTTTCAGATCTTTTTGTAATTATGGCATTAATTACAGGTAAGTCTTGAAAAAGAAATTAATTTCTGGCCCATTTGAATCTCCATTCTCACTAAAACCGAAGAAAGTGTTACAAGCTCTGAATTCAGTAATCAGAATAAAATGCATAAGAATGGAATTAAGTCTTATACAATCTCTCTTAGAGAACGTCTGCTGCTTTTCAGCAACAGAAGTAATTCTTTTCTTACATTAAACTTTACTAGAGTGTTGTGGTGTGTCAAGAAAAATGGGTAAAATGTGGTTAAATGTTATTGCCTCAATATAAAAAAATCTCAATGATTCGTAGACTTGTGTTGAAAAGATGTTTAAACAGTAAATGATGATGCTGACATAACACTTATAATGTTTGTTTGTTTTTTGGAGGGGGAGGGAGGGGTACCTTGATGATTTTTCCCAAAAGTGGGTCGCTCAAAATTAAATAACCTTCCAGGATCGTTTATAGGCCGCCAGGCCACCACTGATATGATACCACTGCAATGTTCTTGGACACCAGAACCTCCTACACTAACAATACAGAATGATACGGAGCATGGCACATTTTGCTTGGGGTAAAGGTTTTTTGTCACAATATTGGCAATTTTTTCACATGCCCAAAATCTTCATTGAAATTTTGTGGATAGCTTAATGACTTGTACTTAATTAGTTTTCTATTAGTCACACTACCATCCATCTGATTGGATCAGATCCCTACTGTTTCCAAGTTTTCAGGTATTTCTACTGTGACATGTTCTCCTGTACGTATTCGACTGTTTTACACTATTACAACAAAGCTTTGTAACATCAAAAAAAATAAATAAATAAATAAACCTCTATTCTGGATAAAACTTGGTCTCCATTGACTTTTTAAAACTTTTCATACTTTTTCTGTAACATTTTCATGGAATTTTTACACAAAACTTTGTTACTCAATATTCCTGCACTCCATTTTCATGAAGGAGTCATGAATTCTTTTCTTCATTACTCAGCTCTCGCTGAATGGATCAAGTAGCATTAAGTCTTGGCCGCCCTAGTGGCATAGTGGTCTATTTTTTTTTTTTTTTTTGATTGGAGGTTTAACGACCACCGTGAGCAACTCAATGGGCTATAAGCAGTCGCCCGTCCCTAATTTAGGGTCACTGGTTCCAGGGAAGGGAGAGAGCCAATGGCGTAAGACAAACACAACATCCATGCCTCACCTGGATTCGAACCCGGACCCCTTACGGACGAATGATCAGAGGCCAGCGCCTTAGACCACTGTGCCACCGGGGCGGCCATAGTGGTCTACGCAATGGCTTCTGATCATTCATATGAAAGGGGTCTGCGTTCGAATCCCGGTGAGGCATGGAAGCTGTGTTTGTCTTACAGCACTGGCTCTCTCCCTCCCCTGGAACCAGTGACCCTAAATTAAGGACAGGCGACTGCTGATAGCCCATCGAGTCGTTCATGGTTGTCATTAAACCTCCAATCAAAAATTTAAAATAAATAAAGTCTTCTTGTGTTGACACGTTTCTAAGATTAACACTGCACTGTAGGTTTATTGCCCTATGTTGCCACACTGTGTTATAAAAACATAGTGCCATTACTTTTGTGACACATCTCACAGACTAATGAATAAACAAATACAAATTTATCCTCCACTGTAAACATACATACATATACATGAAATTAATTACAAGTTTAAACTAAGTGTTTATATACATATGGGCCATTCCATATTAAATCACCTTACAAAAATGGACAAAATTTACCTCACTGCGATCTTGGAGTTTTACAAAAATTGATAAACTAGCAGGCCAACATGAGAAAAAAAAAACAGTCCAAATTTTTTTTTTTTTTAAAACCTGTCTGGGTTTTTTTCAAAATTAGATTCTATTTTTGCTTCTACAATATTCTAAATTTAACCAACACCCAATATAATATTTTCTTTTACAACTGACATTTAGTTTGACCGACAAACTTCATCCATTAACTGCTGCATCACATCAGAGAGACAGAGACCACTGCTGTAGCTATTCACTGGGCACACTGTGGCTTGGGGAGGGGGTAGAGGGAGGTGTTTTTCATAAACAACCATTAGTCATTCATTCTTCCATCTGTCGGATCTAACCACTAGCTGTTTTGGCAATCTTTCATAAAATGTAAAAAATCTACTTTCTGAGCTCTTCGCCAAATATGTTATGGAAAGAAATTTCTTCTATTAACGCCAGGCTTTTTTGTTGATCAGAGGCTTAACGACCACCATGAGCAACTCAGTGGGCTATAAGCAGTCATCCGTCCCTAATTTGGGGCCAATGGTTCCAGGGAAGGGAGAGAACCAGCGCCGTAAGACAAACACAACATCCATGCTTCACCGGGATTCGAAACCGGACCCATCTCGGTCGAATGATCAGAAGCTATCGCTTAGACTACTGCGCCACCGGGGTTGGCATTTTATTTTATTTATTTTTTGCGAATTTTCCGCAATTGTAACAGTTTTTTTTAATAGCTTCAAACTAATAATTGCTAAATTTTCAGTTTTTATCGCTTTCGTAAATATTCTGTGTTCATATTACCAATTCAGACGAACATAACATTCAAGAGTGGGACCAGACTTAAAAGCAACAATTGTTTGCTTCATCAGTAACATTTAAAATGCCACCCTGGTGGCGCAGTGGCCTAAGCGATGGCCTCTGATCATTCGTCCAGAAGGGGTCCGGGTTCGAATCCCGGTGAGGCATGGATGTTGTGTTTGTCTTACGGCACTGGTTCTGTCCCTTCCCTGGAACCAGTGACCCTAAATTAGGGACGGGCGACTGCTTATAGCCCATTGAGTTGCTCACGGTGGTCGGTGGTCCTTAAACCTCCAACCAAAAAAAACATTTAAAATAGATTTTCCTTCTCCGTGCGTCGTTTTATTCTTTATTGTTAACCTTGCCCTGGGATTTTAAAATGTCCTCTCTTCCGCTATATATTTTGTCATTTAAATTTTCAATCGCACCTTTTTTATGCACCTCACCCTACTCCTTTCGCAGTGGATTTGTTGTGATTTGATGAATCTATGGCAAATGGACAATGTCGAAAAAACACTAAAGTGAATTTGCTGAAGCAAAAAGAGAAGTGAATAAGTGATACAGCTAACACAGTAAAAAGAAAAAATAACAATAGTTGACTTCCCGTGATTCAACAGATATATGGAAAATGCTTAAGAAATTTTCCAACATTTTTTCTTTAACAGGAAAATATTTGACTACATCTCACGCATAATAATTTACCTGATTTAATTTTATCTGCAATCTAACCTTTGCTCACATGGAACAACAAACTGTGAGTTAATAAAAAATGCGGCTCACACAGACATCAAACATCAAACGACGCAATTACTACCGATGTTTGTTTACACTGAAATGTAAATTTTAAATAAAATTCCCTTATTAGGTATAATAATTTCCCTTTTCTTTACAAAAATTTCCCCGATCTTGAAATTTCTACAGAATGCTGAAAACCGAAAAGTTGAGTTTCTATTCGTAGCATTAGTTTTGCTAAATGTTTTAAAATCAAAATTATAGAATTTATTGGCTTACAAAACACCTGTCTCGTTGTGGTTACTGCCGGATGTTACCGATATCCTAACATCATTAACTAGAGAAACAGCTGAGCACTGATGTCTGATGTAAAAGGCTAACTGCGTTTTGCAACAAGAAGATTAAAAAAAATGAAGAAATTTAGAGAACATATTGAGTACAACTCACGTGTTTACTACCAACAACTTAATAATTCGGTACAAAAATTTTCCAAGCAGTTCAGGAATTTTAACAGCTCTCATCAAGTTAGCATTGGCAAAGTTCGAAGTTAACAATTCTCGAAGTCTAGAGATGGGAATGAAATGATATTCACTAAAATCTCATGAAATATATCATTGCATATCTAAAGGAATGTATACCATACACACCCGATATTTCTATCTCTTAGCTTGATGTACGAAAAGCGATTTAGGTGTTCACTTCCAAGAAAGATTTACGAACACAGCCCATAAAATCTCGCCGGTGTCGTCTGCAAAAGATGAACGGAAACACGTGTCGTGTATCTTCTGACCATGCTGTTGTCGGTGCCCTGTGGACATCCAATCATGCAACAGTGTTTTATCAAAACTAATCTCCTGTGGATTGGAGTGAATTGTGCGTCGGGACTTGTGTCTTGTAAAGTTAGGACGGTGTATATGTGTATATACTTACGGGAGCGAGATCAGTTTAACTGATATATTTGCCATACAAGTGTGTCCACATTCGAGTTAAAATATATTTTTTACTTTATCTGCAAGCTCGAAGTAAGAATGAGTGTTAGAGCTGCACTTGTAAGATCAACTAGTCTTTTCTCACAATCCCAGGTCTGTACCTGATGTCCTTTTTATTTTTTATTTTTTTTTAATTACTTTCCTTTTTCTTTTAGGAGTACACCAAAGGTTGTAACATTTTGGCCAGTCTTGTAATGTAACAAATTGTAACAGAACTATGTGAGAGACTTGTGCTGATTACTGTGCGATAATTATTATTTAAAAGGAAAAAGATCGCCTTATTCACGGAAAGGAAGTATCATTTATTAGCTTGGGGAATGAACAGCTTGTAGAGTGGGGGACAAAGAGGAACTACACAGGCTTTTTGCATCACCAGGGGTCAGTAACTTTCCAGTGTTTATGCATGTCTTTAAACTAGACTATAAAAAAAAATGCACATTCGCGTCGTTTTTGTATGACACATAACATATTTAAAAATATTTTTGTACACTAACAGTTGGGAGGAGGAGGTACTCATGGAGCCATGCTCTTGGTACTAGAAAACAAGCAATAGCAAGAGTATTACAGGTGGATTCCTGAGAGGCTAAGTGATTAGGTCAGCTAATCCCAAATTTTTTGGGTGGAGTCATCTCTTACTTAGCCTCTGATTCTGACAACAAAAATCACCTCCCCTCCCAATCGTAAAGGCAATTATATTTGAAATAAAATAAATTACATTTGCCCAACCAGGATGCAACATTTGAGTATCTGTTTTTTTTTTTGTTTTTATTTTCCTTTTTTTGTATTTTTTATGGATGTACCTGCCATAAATAAATAACAGTTCAAATCCCCTGTACTGGATGGAGAAATGTTTTGAATTTAACTTAGGCAAGTTTTAATAACCAGTTAGAAATGGATTTTGCATTAATGTGTAGTCAAGTTTTGATTTCATACAAACCACAATGGATTAAATATTACATATTCTACTTTCATATGTGTGTAAAACTGTTATGTGATGTTGGTGTCTTTGTAGAAATTGCTGGGTGAAGTGAAAGTACAAAGATTTAGGCAAAATTTGATGGTTGGTTGGTAGATTTTTATGACGCAAGGCAAAATTAGATAAAGTTGAAATGTTTGGAAGTGTAGTCTTGGATTCTGCATGTCTAAAACAAAAAGATGAGATTGTTGTTATGCAGTCTTGGGTGAAATAAAATGATATTTAGAACTAAGATGATTTAAATTGTATAAAACATTTCATACTGAAATGTAACCAAATATTTTTTTTTTACATTATTAGTCTGATTATAATGCAATATTTATATTAATAGGCTGCAAAATATATGGCTGTCATTATGGTTAATAGCACAGATAACTCCAGTTGTTTGAGGAAGCCAGGAACATGATCAGGAAATATACTGCTCCTGGCATGTGTAGGAAATGTCAGACCAATAATAGTCGTAAAGAAGTGCAATTAATTTTTTATTTTAAAATTCATATTTGACAATTATCCCTGAATGTATTTCTCAATTTCTCTATTAAAAATGCTACATGTCACAGTTACTAAATCAGTTTTAGGTGGTATAAAGAAGTACTCGGACTGACTTTGTAAACAGTAAGTATGACCTTGTTCCTTGTAAGAGTTAAAAGGTAGTTCAAATTTTGTTTAGGTAAGTACCTGACATTTCAGACTTGGCATCCAAAAATATTGTTCAGAAAATACTATGTTTCAAATGCCTTGAGCAATATTTTTTTTTGCAACCCTCCTTCCAAAAGAAGAGACTAAAAAGTCGCACAGGGTCATGGGTGTCGCAGGTCTAACTATAGAACTGCAGTAATGCTGAAAAAAAAAACTATAGATTAAAAGCTCTTTATTCACTCAAAAGTAACTCAAAGTGCTTAAAATTGACATTTTTAAAAAATAAGATCGTGTTTTTTATATCTGTTTGAACTGTGTGATCATCCAATGAATAAGGACTTTCCTGAAGGAAATTGCTGTTTGGGATCAACATCGCAGGTGCAGATTATAAATTAATCTGTTTTATTGGAATTTCTCGGTCTGCTGATTATGTGCTGCCATGGATTATATGATGGAATATGGAACAAATATTCTTCACAAATACATGGAACAACTACAGGATTATTATTAAGTCTTCAATCTCAGAATAGCCTGAATTACCCAGTTTTGTTTTTCTACATGTAACATCACATCAGAAAACTAGAAAGTTACATCACCCTGGAATAGAAACTGGGGAAACAAACTTATGTTGGTGTAATGAATAGTATGCCCAAACAGAAATAAAGAGATGCAGTTTCCTGCTCCAGGATGATGTAATTTTCAAGATTTATGATGGAATATAATGCCAATATTCACTTTTTCAACATTCTTCTTGATTTTCAAATTCCTATTTTGGATATGAGAGACTAATTGTTGATATTTTGATTATTTATTATTTAAATTGCTGCTTGTTACTAAACAAGTTAGTAAAATCATGCAATACATTGATTATGATACGCTTTCCAACATACCAGAAATCATTACTCAAGTTATCAGGATAATGACTGGAATAAATATCACTCCTGTGTCCTGAAATTTGACCCCATTTCAATTATATTAAACAACCGGTTCAGTGTATCTCTGAACAACATGATAAAGTTTTGTCGCAATCAAAGCATTTTTACATAAGCTATGACGTATAAGGGCAATGGAATGAATTCCCACTCCTATGTCCTGACCTTTGACCTCAATTTGCCCATTTTCAACAGAATTCGTCCCCAGGTAGTCTCCTACCACATACTAAAATTTCATCAAAATCGAATCATTTTTACTTAAGTTATGACTCATAAGAACAATGGCATGGATTCTGCATCTACATTTTGATCTTTGACCCCATTTCACCCATTTTCAATAGGGTTCATCCATGGGTGGTCCCCTACTACATACTAAAATTTCTTTGAAATCGAACCATTTTTACGCAAGTTATAAGGGGAATGGATCTCGCACCTACGTCCTGACCTTTGACCCCATTTTGCCCATTTTCAATAGGGTTCGTTCCTGGGTGGTCCCCTACCACATACTAAAATTCCATCGAAATCGAACCATTTTTACGGGAGTTATCGTGCGGACGGACGGACGGACAAAGCTGTAGCATATATGCTTCTTTAACCTACAGTTGGAAAGCGTAAAAAAACAGCAAAGTCACAGTCAGTTGACCAATGAAGTGACACTAACTCAGTGGAAACAGGACATCCAGCAAAGGAAGTTTTCTTCATTTGTTGACTTCACTCAGATCTTTGAAAATGGGACTCCGGTGAGCACAGAAACTTAAGTCAGTTTTCGAAAAACTCTTAACCCCTTTTTGGATTGTATAAACAAGAGTAGCATCAAAAAGAACTTAAAAAGATACTTGATCATCAAAAGAACAACATCAGGAAGAACTTAAAAGGATACTTCATCAAAAGAGACAGATAAATGTTAATTGGAACAACATGTTTACAGTTTTTAAGAACTTTCAAATTTTAAAAGAATTCTATGAAGACAACATTTGTAAATAAATTTAGTAGCAAGCAGCAATTTAGGTAATAAATAATAAAAATATCAACAACTAGTGTCTCATATCCAAAAAGGAGTTTGAAAAACATCAAGGGCCGCCCCGGTGGCGCAGTGGTCTAAGGCGCTGGCCTATGATCATTCGTCCGTAAGGGGTCCGGGTTCGAATCCCAGTCAGACATGGATGTTGTGTTTGTCTTATGGCACTGGCTCTCTCCCTTCCCTAGAACCAGTGACCCTAAATTAGGGACGGGCGACTGCTTATAGCCCATTGAGTTGCTCACGGTGGTCGTTAAACCTCCAATGAAAAAAAAAAAAAAAACATGAAGGATGCTGAAAAAGTGAATATTGGCATTATATTCCAACATAGTTTTATGAAACAGACTCACGTTAAAATACACAGGTTCTTTACCAAAATACATACTGTGGCAAAAATAATTGAATTTGTTAATGTTAATGCTGAACAGTAAAATTAGGCAATTCAGGCTATTTTGAATTCTAGGTTAATAATCCTGTATATGAAGGAGTTTTGCTTTTGTTCCTG
Source organism: Macrothele yani (assembly GCA_039090855.1). Classification (NCBI taxonomy): domain Eukaryota; kingdom Metazoa; phylum Arthropoda; class Arachnida; order Araneae; family Macrothelidae; genus Macrothele; species Macrothele yani. Next base: position 50,634,761 of record CM076990.1, read on the forward strand.
AATTTTATGATCTGCTGCAGGATATATGAAGGAAAATATGGTAATCATTGATGATCTAACTCAAAGTTCCCAAATGAAATGTATTGGGGTTGCCCAACACCTATACATATTGCCCAAGTCATATGAGGATCTGGCTTCTGACCATTTGTCCAAGATGAGTTCTGGTTTGAGTCTCGGATAGGGCGTAGGTAGTCTGCTTATCGAATGTTGCCTGACTCTATCATTTTCATGGAACTAGTTGCTTCAAATTAGGGATGGGTGACTATTCATAGCCCACAGAGTTGCACATAGCAGTTATTAACCCCCTCTCCAAATGAGAGATGTGGTGAAACCACTACCCAGCTAACATTCACCACCCACCTGGCTAACACACTTTTTCTGTAGTGCATTCTCCAGAATCTTTTTTGACTGAGCAGTACACCCAGCTGATTTACTTTGTCATCAGCTGCTAGATCTTATAAATATGGAGTTTGCTTTTTAATTGGGCCCATGAATTGTTGCCATGAAAGCATGTTGAGTGGACTTGTAAAAAGAGGTGTCATCAAAAACATTTTGTGATATTGATAATAGTAGTTGAAAGTGAATTTTAAACTTCAGTCAGACTTTTTAATAGAGGTGGGACGAATCCTAAATTTTCTTGAATCCGAATCGTTTCTCGAATCTCTCAAATCCTTCAAATAAGAAAAAAAGAGAAAGAAAACACTTCTACTTAAAAAAAATTGTAAAAAGCAGGGGTTAAAATTCAGGGCGGGATGCCTGCCAAAATAAACTTGTTAGGTGGGAGTCTCCCGCCTTACGGAATTTTAAGAAAAATATATTTAAAATCTTGTGTCCGTTTTTGGATCACTCGCAAAATTTGTGCGTTAAAAACGTATTCTTTGTAAAAAATACGTGCTTTAGAAACGTACCATTCAGAGTTCTGAAAATTGCAATTGAATACATCGTTCACGTCAGGAACATAATCAGTTTATGGACCCATGAATCAGCTTCCATGCGTAGCCGCATAAGCAATTCGTTTTGCATATTGCGGACTGTTACAAATCAGGCATGAGATAGTTCTTCGGATTTGTGGAATTCCGCTTTTTTCCGCCACATTTCGGTTATACTCAAGATCAATGAAAAAAATCCCCAAAAAACTGAAGATAATATTTTCTTTTTGGAGGATTAGTTTAGTGTGTGTGTGTGGTGGGGGGTACTCGTTTTCCGTCTCGGGAACAGTATTCTGCTTTACAGAACTTCCGAAAATTAAAGTTAAACAGAGCGAAATTTTTCCCTCAATCGTAATTTCTTTTTCTTGTGAAGTTTTCTCTGTCCAGTATTGTTATTAAATATCAATTTATTGCATAAATGTTTGTATTTCAGCTTGAAAGTGTAGACAACAATTTCTGATAATGGAAGTTTGATGGATTTCCTTGTAAACTTTAGGCACAAGTTTCTTCCGTGGATTTGAGGAACTCTTTGTTGTCATCATTTGCGTCGTTCTCCAGAACCATGCAAAACTGAAGACAATTTTTTGGGGGTGGGGTGTTGGTGTGTGTGTGTGTGGCGATGGATGGGAGGGAAGCAATTTCCTGCTGGGGACAGGATTTCGTCTTTTAAAACTTTCGGAAATGGAAGTTAGTTGAACTGCAGATTTAATCTGTAATCGTAATTTTTTTTCTCGATATTCCCTCTGCTCAGTATTATTGTAAAATATAATTTTGTTTTATTACTGATTGTGTTTCAGCGACAGAGGAAACGTTTTCAAAAACGGAAGTTGTACGGAGCGAAGATTTTTTTGTAATCATAATTTTCTTTTTCTTTTCTTTTTTTTTTTTTTTTTTTGCGATGTTTCTACTTTTTTGAATTATCGGTAAATGTTATTTTCCCTCTATAAATAGTTGGAAAAAGAAAAATTGGACATTCCTCTTAGCTGAAGAATGGTTGAATCAACCAAGTCTCAATTATGTGAACTGCAAACGTCTCATACAACATAGTATTCAAGAAGAAAACATTTTTTCAGAGCTGAAAGGAAACATGTTCAAAAATAATAAATTAGTTGACCCTTGTAATACTAAACTTGCACATCACAATGTCCAGTGAAGGTTTATTTTATCTTTTGTGATCGAGATAGATTGTAGATTTCTTTTCTACACAATGGAACTCTTTTTGAAGTTTAAGTGTGTAGAATCTGAATCTGTGAAGCAACACACACAAGTTTTGATACAGTCTTTCAAAAGCCTGGCAGACCAGTTTTTTTTTTTTTCCCCAAAAATCAATGAAGAAGCAGTTATGGAATATTCACTATTCAAACATAGCTGTAAAAGATGAAGAGTATATGTGCCAATATCCAAAGTTTTCTAAAAGTTTTATAAGCAACCATCTGCATACATTTCCATTAGTGTCAAAGGTTGTTCTGCAAGTAAGTTTTGTGTTACGTTTAACAAATGTACCATGTGAATATGGCTTTTTAGCACTCACAAAACAAAATTCACTTAAAAATTTAGAAATTCACAAAATCACTGAGCAACAAAAATATTAATGCATATTTCTGAAATTGAGCCAGTTAAACCCCCAGAAATAAAACAGCTGATTAAAGCTTGCTAACTGTGGCAAGGAATGAAAGACACATATATACTTCATGATATTAACGTACTGCAAAACGAACAATTCTAGTTTTGTAAAATGAATCATGGTAATTTGCATTATACTGAATGTAGTAAATTTTTTGATCTAATTCACCTGTTTGTTTTAAGAACCAAGTATAGCTTATATTTGCTTGAAAAATTATGTTTCTCCAGTCTTTTAATATTATTAAGTCACATATTCAAAACCCTCCATTTACAAACACAAGTGGGTAGACTCTCTTCCATTTCAAATTTGAATTTTAACTGCTGAAAAGTTTTAATGAAGCAAAATTTGAAGTCTGTGTTTAATGGAAAAAAAAAATTCAAGAATACAGTTTTCAAAAAATATACCCATACTTATTAAGAAGATACAAATGAAATTTATAATTTACATTTACAATATGAAGTACATAACTCTTGAGTCTTGAGGTTCATTTCCATTTTCTAAACATAATTTGACAAAAAAAAAAAAAAAAAATGATTTGAGGAACAATTCACATTTTTGACATTTTTCTTTAGTAACAAAAGTTCTAAAACCTTTTTAAATCTAAGCAAGTGTAGAGTTGGGAAGGATTATTCAAGAGTTAATGTACATAGATAAACACTAAACATGGAACACTAAATTGAGTATTCTTTTCCAGAAAATTAAGAAAAATCAAAAACATGTTTGTTCTAAGAGTTAATAAAAGCACTGTACTCTTTTAGGGCAATGTAAAAAAAAATCAGAAACCTTTAATGGAGATTTCATGCTGTCAAAAATTCAAACAAATATCACTCTACAACAAGCACCAAACACCAAGTTTTTTAGGTTGAGGTTCGAATGACGAAAAAGTGCAAAGATTCGAGTTTTCAAATCTCGAATCTTTTTCAAGACTTGAGGATTCGAATGTCCCATCCCTACTTTTTAAATATATTTTTCTTTTTTTTTTACAATTAAAATTATCATAGTTTGTAGCTGACTCATTAGTGTTTTATTTTAAAAACATAGAGTGGAAACCTGTTATAACACGGATTTTCATGGACAAGGTGATTAATGCATTAACGAGATATATGCAGTATATCCAAATCTGAGTATGTATTTGTCTGTGTATATATAGTTTGTTTGGGGGACATGATCGGATCTGCATTATTTCCAATTTCACAGTGTAACTGACCGCATAATATCAGTCTTCCACTGTATAGAAAAAAAAATATATTCTTTTCTTTTGAATGATAAAACACATTCATATGCAATTCTGAAAATGAATACATAAAAATAAGTTTTAAGTGGCTTAATTGATCAGTGATGCACTTAAATTTGTTAAATATGGTGGGGGGCTAGGGCCACAAAAACTTAAAATTAAAATCTCCCACTGATCAGGGGCAAATATTTGGGGGTGTGGCACACACCTGCATTATTGATATTATTTTTGCGGATTTATTTCTAATAAATTTTGCCAGAGTTTGTCCTAAGGCTTCAAGTGGTGGTCAAAATTAATTTCCCCATATAATGTTTTCATTAAGTGGAGAAGGTTCATTCAGTATGCATATCGGATTCGTACTAAGATCTTCAGGTGTGGTATTTACTGAGTGCACATCTGGCCATGTCAGGCAACTGTGGTACAAGCGCTTCCCAAATGGCGCTGCAGGTCATGTTTTTATATCCCTGTGGTTTCAAACATTACAGCTGATCTCTCAGGGTATGCTGGCCAAAAAGAGCACTGCTTGTGATCCGACAATGCTGAAGCAACTGTGGTACAAACTCTCCCTAGATGGCGCTGCAGGTCACATTTTTATTTCCCTTTGGTTTCAAGCATTACATCTGATCTCTCAGTGTGTGCTTGCAAAATAAAGGACCGCTTGCAATCCCATGGCGTAACGCAGTTCAGCATTGATGCGAGTTGCTGTTATATATATATATTTTTTGGATAACAAAACTCGCCAACGTTTGTCCTAAGGCTTTGCATGGCAGTTAAAATTAATCCCCTTATACAATGCTTTCATAAAGAGAAGGTTCGTTGCTTTGTTGAGTAAACAAAACATAGTAAGTAATATTTGCATCAGCAGATGTGCTGTGTAATCAAAGGACACCTAGGTACGTAAAGCAGCTGTAATAGAAAGCTCTCTAGATGGCGCTACAGGTCACGTTTTTATTTTCACATGGTTTTAACGCAGAGGCTAAAAACTTCTCAGGGTGTGCGTGCCTAAAAAAAACACTGGCCACTTTTGTTTTTGTTCGGAAGCGCATAAAGTCATCATGCAGTCCAACGTTCTACTATGAGTTGTTTTTCTGTCTTTTCGTCACAGTGTGAATTGATGTGTGATGGCTGAGCACAGATTTGAAATAGAATTTGAATTTTTGTTTTCCAAAAAGATTGGGAACAGTGTTGACTATGCACTAAGTGTCCCATTTTCGGCCAGAGCTTTTCCAGATTGTGTAAATATAGTTAAGGAAGGTAAGCTTCATTCTCCAGCTTCCTCTGCTTGTAACATGATAGTCTTGCATTTTGATGTAGTTTTTAGAAGATCAAAGATTTTATTCAAAAATCAAGAAATAAGTACGAAGAGCATAGAAAGGAGCCAAAACTTCATAAAGATATGTTACATTATATTGGCCAATCTTAAAGAAATAATTACTTTCAAGAGCTCAGATTCATATGTAAATCCCATGGCTCAAAGAACAGCAATTAACGGGTGATAACAGAAGTAATACAAATTCAAACAGGATTAAAAAAGTTAATAACTTGAAACCACATAAATTCCTACTCGTAATGACAATACAATAGTCATTTGTCACTTTAACTTAATTTTTACAAATATTGTAAAAAGTTGTTGTGCTTCTATCTCTTCCCACTCTTGTCTGGAAGGGATTTTGTTGATGGATGGAGAGAGGCGCAAGGCAAAAATTATCACCACACACACACACACCCTTACCAGTTGGGTAGACATAACCTTCCAGGAAGAGTGACGTTACTACTTCAGGCTGATAATATAGATTTAAAAAACACTTTACTTGCATTTTGGTGATCAATAATATCTAAAGAAAATGTTTTGTGCAAGATGAATGTGTGATATATGAATTTACAGGTGATTCCATAATTGAGAGAGTACACAAAGTAGTAGATGGTATCAAAGAAGATAGTGCTGTGTAGGATAACTGCCTTTGAGGAAGTGCTGTTTCATATAAACAGCAGCATATTAACAGTTCTTTCCAGCAACACCAACAGATGTTCTTTTGAGAAGATGGTCTTTTGCTGCAAAGAAGTCATTCCAATTTCAAAAGCAACCGAGCTTTAAATATTTTTCCCAAGCCAAATTAACAGTCTTTTAATTTTTTTGAAATAAGAAAATATATATAGTAGAGGTGGGACTAATCCTAAATTTTCTCGAAGATCCTAAAAGGTTCTTGAATCCCTAGAATCTCTGGAATCCTTCATATAAGAATAATTATTAAAAACAAGGGGAAAAGAAAAGATTTCTACTTAAAATGAAAAGCTTTTAATTGAAGCAAAATTTTAAATCTGTGTTTAATGAAAAACTAATTAAATAATACAGTATTCAAAAAATGTACCCATACTTATTAAGAAGATACAAATGAAATTTAATTAATTTATAATTTACGTTTACTAAATGAAGTACATAGGTCTTGAGGTTCATTTCCATTTTCTGAACATAATTTGACAAAAAAATGTATTTGAGTAACAATTCACATTTTTGATATTTTTCTTTAATAACAAAAGTTCCAAAGTCTTTTAAAATCAAGCAAGTGTAGGGGTGGGAAGGATTATTTCAAGAGTTAATGTAGATAAACACTAAACATGGAACACTAAATTGAGTAAATTCTTTCCAGAAAATTAAGAAAAATCAAAAACATGTTTGTTTTAAGATTTAATCAAAACACTAAACACTGAACTCTTTCAGGGCAATGTAAAAAAATCAGAAACCTTTAATGAATATTTTTATTTAAAACATTCGAACTCGCTCTGGGTCTAGCCTACTTTGTTTTTTATCAGCTATGACACCTGATGTGCTGAATAGTTTTTCTGACATTACTGTCGATGGTGGTGTTATTAAGAACTTCTTTAGAGAGTTACCTCAAATTTTGATATTTTTTGTAATCGTTCCAGTATTTAAAGATTTCCGCAGATGGTGGAAGCAGTGTTTCTGCTAAGTAGGCCTTTATTTCTTCTTCAGTAGACAAACTGTAACTCTGCTCACTGCTGGTAGATGGTGTCATCAATTGAGAATAGTAACTCCACATGCTATGAACTCCTTGTTGTTGAGTTAATGATTTTTGAGTGGTATCTCTTTGACTTTGTTCTGATGACTGCAGATCACTGTCATCTGCTTGCAAAATACTGATATCAGAAAATTTCAATGGTCAGTGTTGATTTAACTTGCTCAACGTTTTCTTTGCTGAAAAATACACTTCCTTTGAATTGGGGATTCAGTATTGTTCCAAGAGCATACAATTTTTCAGTCTCAACAGTCTGATAGCACCTTTTTACAGATGTAAGCAAGTCATTTCGAAAACCCTGTATGGAGCCAAAAATTGATTTGAAGTTTTGTAGGTTCTATTCACTAAAGGAATTATTTCTGAGATTGTTACTTTGCTGGAACTGGCCACAAATGTAGCTCTATGGAACACATCTAGGATTCATATCACTTCTATAGTTGTCCACTGTTGAGCACTAAGATCTACCCAAAAATTTAACTCTGAAGCAGATAATAAAACAGCTTGCTTTTGTTCCATGAGATGAATGAGCATGTGAATCTGAGAATTCCATCTAGTCTCTTTGTCTTGTATCAAACAATGGGGTTTAAGACTTAGCTTAGCTTGAGAAGCTCGTAAGACCTTCATGGCTTTAGAAGAGTGCTTGAAATGTCCCACAATACTCTGGCAGGTTGACATTATTTCCTTAATTTAACTCTTTTTCAGTAAACCATCTTTGAAAACTAATTGAAATGTATGAGCAAGGCATGGCAAGTGGTCAGAGGTATTGCATTCTAAAGCTGCAACCATATTAGGACCATTGTTTCTCGTGAAACACACAACTTTTTCTAAGAGATTCCATTCTTTCATAGTGTTGGTAATGAAAGTTTCTATTGTAGGTCCTGTATGTGAAACTTCTGCAAAGGGAATACATTCTAAGCACAAGTGATGATACTTTAATCAATAAATGCTTTCAGAGTTAGTTGGTTAGAAGATACTGTTTTGCATTTTACTGGGGGTGCTTTGAAAGGGCTTTGTTCTCCATAAGAAGCTGCTGCTGAACCTAATCTAGGAGTTGAACTAATTCATGCAAGACTCCCAGTGACAGCTGGATCATCTGGGTCATTATTGTCTTCCAATCGGGAGTCAACTTTGACAGTCAAAGGGCTTAAGGATGAAGCTGGAGTCCGTAATGGGGATGGTAAACTTCTATCTTTCAGTTCATGAAATTTGGATGAATGTTTGTCTTTCAAATGTTTCCACATTGCTGAAGTAGTATGTGACCCTTTTCCTCTGGATATTTTTGCAGAACACAGACTGCAGCTCGCATAATTTTATTATCCGAAATTTGGAAATAGTTCCAGATATTAGAAAATGCTTGAGATGATGTTATCTCATGGGTTGGCATTTGTTGCAGGTTATAGGAGATGCGATGGTTGTGTGACAGGCACAAGATAAATCGCTCCTAAGTATGCGTAAATGCTTTGGTTAGCGATAGAAACTACATAGGAATATAAACAATAAAGCTTGAGAAGCGCTGAGATGAGACAAAAAATACAGACTGGATAACGCCGAGCATATACTGATAACGTGTGCAAGTGACACGCTGCGGAGAGTTGAGTTGGACTACAAACTCTGAACTGTAGACAGAATAACTTGGGTCATGTGCACAACGCGGCTCAAGGTCATGCTCATCCTCCGTTCTCACTCTCTTTACCACAGTAACGGCTGCCGGGAAAGAGATAAAATATGGCTCAGTCTCTTTTCCCACTATACCTGAGGTATGGTGGCTAAGGCACTGTCTGATGGGAGACGCCAGCCGCTTCGGCGGTTGCTCTCTCTGTTTGGCTGAACAATTCCTTCACTGTTGCATCCGGTTTGGAAGTAAAGAGCTATTTCAAATAGCTGTGTACACACTGTAAACAATCTTCTTTGACTGTTTTCTAATGTCAGAACTAGTCATGCTTACAAAAATTTGAACAAATATCGCTCTAGAGCAAGCACCAAATGCAAAGTTTTTTTGGTTGAGATTCAAATGACGAAAAGAGCGCGAAGATTCGAGTTTTCGAATCTCGAATCTTTTTCAAGATTCGCGGGATTCGAATGTCATATCCCTAATATATATGTAGTATACTGTTGTTAAGGAATCACATACATATTGCGTTATATACTATCTACTTATTGAAAATGTGTGTAACAGCAGAAATAACTTTACATACATAGTTGTCCTGTAGATTTGTCTAATTTCTGAGAAGTTGCCCTAAGGGGGCTGAGTGAACTGAATGCTGAGCATTTAGAGGCTGGCAAGGTGAAAGCAGAGAGCTTTCCCCCTCCCCAGACATAGCATGACTTTTTTTTTTTTTTTTTTTTTTTTTGTATATTTGTTGTTTTATTTGTATGTTCAACTATCATTTCAATTGGGGAGGCTATTTTTTTTTTGTCTGATTATCACTTTTTTCTTCATATATTTTTATGTATTGAATGGAAAGAGTTATTCATACAGGTATGCATTTACTCAGATAATGCAAGAGCACACCTTTTGCTCAAAATGTCTAGTGAAACTTGAAACCATAATCAATGATTTGTCATATTTCTTTTGTAGTTGTGATGATTACTTTTAAATTTTACAGAGAATTCCTTTCGCTGCTGCAGCTAGTTCAAGATGGTGTTCAGATACATCAGTAAGTTTTTTAGTGAAAAAAGTATATATGCATTTATTTATTTATTTTTTGTGCTCTGCTGTGATGTTTTAAAATGATTTGTTTGTCAAGTTAAGAATTTAATATTGAAAATTTTTAATTATGGAAACCTATGGCAGTAGAGCAGATTTTTTCTTTTTGCAATTCATTTTCAGATTTGTTTGTTTGGAATGAAATTTGTTGAAAATATAGTGGAGAGCTAACAGTATTAGCTTCCTAGAGAAAAATTTTCATACCTAAAATTTACAGAATTGATATGATAATTAACTGGAAATTTCTACATAGAAGAGCTACCTTATCGTACCAGCAAAACCATACGATTTCTCTGGAGCTATCTAATGAGTTCCATGTGAGCAAACTTGTGAAACTGAAACAGATATGTAGGTATCTGACAATGATGTGTTTTTGTCCCACCCTTTTCTGTCTACCAAGAAGGAAAAACTCAATACAAGTCAAGTAACTGACTTGGTCTACATCATAAGATCAATCGAGAACTTCTGTGTTTACCTTGGTAACCTTTAGAAGCTATGAGAACAACAAATATATTTTGTTGTTCTTGTCTTCATGTTTTGGGTAAGCAGTGTGAGTATGTTTTTTTATTTGGTGCTCTAACAGCAAGTCCTTTTTTGTTTTGTTTTTTTGTTTGCTATAATCAGCCTATGTTTTGAGGAATGCTGTGTTTAGAGCATATGAGACAATAAGACTGTATACCTAATGAAGTATTTTCAGATGCTAAGTACCTGATAACTGCATGTATTTTTCACTTTGTGTCTGCATGTAGAACTGTCAATTGGAACAGCAATGTTCTAACCATATAAGTATTTACATGTGTAGTTTAAGCATTGCATATGTCTAGCTTTATATAGCTAATAACATATAAGTATTTGTTGTGTATTTGCAATTCTATAATAAGAAGATTCTTATCACCAACAGTATTGTGTTTCTTATGTGAAACACCTGTTATTGCTGATGGGGACAAAAGTAAGGTTTTGCTGCTGTGAAAGTTTCCAGTTTCTATTCGTAGTTAATGCCATTCACTAAGAAAAAAAAACTGAACTGTAATTTATTAAGTTTTTTCATTATGCACACTTTTTCTGTTTCTCATTTTTATACATTTAATTTTGTTTTCCCAAAATTGTTATAGTTCTGTGTTTCTTGAAACACTTTCATCTGGAAAAAATCAGGCTTGCCCCAGATCTGATCTGAATAACAAATTAAAAAACAAACAAAAAAAAAAAACTTTCATCCCTAATATAGAGTAAAAAGACATCCAATTACATAGAAGGCATAGTCTATAGCATAGACTGCATCTACAGACAAGCTATATAGGTGAAACGGGAAGTGTAAGAATTTGTGTGGAAAAACAGGCAGCTATTAGAACAGTTGCAAAGACTGGATTATTCAGACACATACAGGCAACTGGACACTCCATAAATTGGGACTTAATAAGACCAATCACCTGCCAATCACACTTAATAAGGAAACTTCAGAATCACACTTAATAAGGAAACTTCAAGGAATGGAAATAGCGAGAAGTACAGTGAAATAAAATGCAGTTTTTCAGCAATGTATGTATATTTTTGTACCCTGGCCCTTTTGGGACCAAGCCACAGAATAAACATATTACCTTGATTTTTCAATTAATTTGAAATTTGTCCCATCAGTAATTCTTTGTTTAGAAATTTTGTAGGTAGTAATAAATTCAAAATTGGAAATAAGTTCATATACACTGTTTATTTCTTCCTATTAGGATTCAGGATCTACTTGTATAACATATTTTGCTGCTTAAGTATAAAAAAATTACAACCTATTGTTTTTGTACTATTATGACACTTTGTTTTTATATTTCCAATTTCCAATGGAGAGTGAAAAAAAAAAATTGGCAACTTCAGAGTACATTTGGCAAAAAAAAAAAAATTGAATTTGGTGAATGGGTTGGCAAAATTTTTAAGAAAACTAGAACAACCACTGTTTTCATGTTTCTCGCCTCTTCAATAACTAGTTATTATACCTGGCAACAAAATTTAAATTCTTTCTGTGTAAACAAAACTTTTGATGCATTGTTTTTCTAATCATTGAGAACAGACCTTGATAAAGATTTAAAGGCCAGAAATTTCTGTAAATACAAAATAATTAGGAATATGAAGAATAATAGAAGGTTCAAGTTAAAATATAATTTAAATAAAGAATATTGCTAAATGAATTGTGCCTCAGGCAGGATGGGTTGGTTTATGGTAAATACAATGGTGTGCTGAAGTAAAAAAAGGTGTTAAAATTTAGTTTTGGGTGAAGCGAGCTCCAGCTCAGGTTGCGGGGCTGGGTTCTGATGCTTGGAATGTTGTTGGTGGCATCTCTTGGTTTAGTCCTTTGTGGGTTCTGTTCCTGCTCTCTGGTGCACAACCAGCTAACTATGCAGCTACACTTCACTGTCTAACATTTTTCTTTCCTGTAGAATACATACCCCAACTCTAATCTCCTATTCCTAAGGATTCAGGATCTACTTGTATAACCACAATGTAAGACACAACTTTCCTAAAATCCTCTACATCATGATTTATTTATTTAATTATCACATTGAGGTTTATTCAGCATTTGGAGAAAGTACTGCAATTATTTTCTTTGCATAAGTTTCATACACTCATTCTGCATTTGTACAAATTCAATGGACTAGCAATATTAACTTAGGCTTAACTTCTGACCACCTTTTTCCATTCCGAGCAGTAACCATTATTTGGAAGTTTTACTGTACCACATTAAACAATAATTATGGTTGAGCACTCCCGACAGATTGGCAGCAACTACTCTAGTGACATAACTTAGTCCTGATGGTTGCCGCCCCGGTGGCGCAGTGGTCTAAGGCGTTGGCCTCTGATCATTCGTCCGTAAGGGGTCCGGGTTCGAATCCCGGTCAGGCATGGATGTTGTGTTTGTCTTACGGCACTGGCTCTCTCCCTTCCCTGGAACCAGTGACCCTAAATTAGGGACGGGCGACTGCTTATAGCCCATTGAGTTGCTCACGGCGGTCGTTAAACCTCCAATCAAAAAAAAAAAAAAAAAAAAAAAAAAATAGTCCTGATGGTGAGCTCGGTTCCTGTTCGAAAGTTTGACCATCAGATATAAACAACTATATTAATAGTTCGATTTATTGGCATAAAAATAAACATTTCCATGCTTTTGTACATCAACCAGATGGCTTTTTTTAAGGAAGGTAGACAGAAAACTTCAATCTGAATAATAGAATGCTTCTACAATTTGAACACAGTGCCTTGACTAGACAATAAACAAAAAGATGCAAATGTAATTTTCATTCAAAGACGCAAAGTGTCGCATTAGTGGTACACAGTCTCTTGGAGGGAAAACGGAGTTATTTGAAGAACTGGTTCCAAATTCATGCCGCTTATGTTTAGTAATGTGATCATCATTCTTATGGGGGAAGTTGTTTTGAGCTTTGCTAAATTAGTGGTGTGTGATACCACTGTTGTTCTCTTCCCCATACATTGTAGAGAAACACCACTTCCTTCCATCAGAAAATGGAGTATGTGTGCTGCAGAAGGAGACTATGATATTACACTTTCATGCAGCCAATAATTACCTTCATCATTGGTTAGGGTAGTTGTCTCAAGTGTGGCTGTTGTACCACCATCTGTGAGTGTCCTGTGGCATAAAAACAGTTCAATTGATCTGAGTATAATCTAAAGTTTTAAACGAGTAAGTGTATTGCTACATCTATAGATTAATTGCATTTCCAAAAAGTAACTGCTTATTTATGTTTTTATGTAATGCTAAACAAAAATATTTTTCCATGAGCTGTGTGTGTGTGTGTGTATAACCTAAAATGTTCATGAAGCTGAATGAAAATGTTTTTCAGTAAATTCCTTTCTCTTTTCTTTGTTTAGGAACTGAAATCTGTTATGGCCAGAGCTATTATAGAACAACACAAGAAAGTAAAAGAATTCCGTGAAGTTTATGGAAGTAAAGTTATTGGTGAAATCACAATTGACCAGGTACCACTTGATTGTGTTATTTATTTTTGAAATTTAGTAAATAGGTTTTTTTTAATATTGATATTTCTGTCAAAATGATGTAAAGAAATATAGTTGGTCATGTTTCTGTGTTTGAAACAGATGCCAGAAAATGCAAAAACTTAATTAGAAATCACTGCTTCTCTTAAGGTTTGCAAAGTTGCAGAACCAGAAATATTAGTTTTTATTCATGCATTTTAATTATTTTTTAATTTTAATTGCCACTGTCATGATAATGTTCAAATGTATAGTCTACAGTCACACAATATGATTTGTTCAGCTATTGGTCTGTTGTAGCTTAGTCTTCTGTTAATGTTTTGTTGAGGTTTAGTCCATGAGTGCTGTCCTGGTGGCTTTTTATATATAGTCAGAAGTGCTGCTTTCTGGCTAGTCATCTGAGATAGAACCGGATTAAAGTCTGGATGAAGCATGTGTAACTAATATGTTTGTCTTTTGATGCTGGCTGTCTCCATTTCATGGAACCATAGGCCAGAAATTAGGGACAGACTACTGCTTATAACTCTGACTTACTCATGCTGGTTGTTAAATCCTGAATTTTTTTTTTTTTTTTTTTAAAGAAATTTAAATTACAAGGGGTTGGCAAGGTATATATCCTTTCTAACAGATTTTTCTTTTCATGATATATGTTCCATTTTATTTATTTTGTGTTTCTTTTGTAGAATCATATTGAAGTGATTTAATTTATTTTAGGTCTATGGTGGAATGAGGGGAATGAAAAGTTTAGTAACTGAGACATCTCACTTGGATCCTGAGGATGGCATTGAATTTCGTGACTTTACCATTCCACAAATTAAGAAACTCTTACCAAAAGCTCCTGGTGGTGAACAGCCTTTGCCTGAAGGCTTATTTTGGTTGCTATTAACTGAAGATATACCTACTGTGGACCAGGTAGGCATATTTCTACATTTAATTTGTTGCAGCATTAACAAATGTATGAATTTTATTTCTGCTCTAAATATCAGTCATGTTAATTAAAATGTCAAGTGATTTCATTGTATATGTAAGGGTTGAAACTTTATGTGCAAATACAAATATATATAATATATTAATGCTAAAAATTGTGTAAAAAAATTACAGAGACTTATGCAGGGCATAGGTACATATTCCTCCTGGTAAGTCACCATTAAATGAAATCTACCCTTATTTAATAATAGGACAATGTGCATGTTATTGAAATTGGATATTAGTCCTAAAACCATGACACTTGTGAACATCCAACTTAATTAATATGGCTCATGAGAAAAGACAAACATCCAGTAGCGAACAAAAGTATTTGGCGAAACACTTTTTCGACCATATTTTTTCTGCTGGACCAAATAGTCATTCTGGGATATGATATGGGTTATTCAGTTGTAAACATGACCCATATGCAGATGGATCGGAAACCTTAACACAGATCAGGTACCGAGCTTAATCGCAAAGATCATACAAATTGACCAACAAAGTAGGTGTGTATCACAGTCATTTAATGCAACGATAACAGAAAAGAAGTACGAGAAAACGACAAAACAATAACTAATACTTAGTGGGATAACCACGAGACTTAATAGCAGCTGCACAACGGGCCGGCATTGAGTCCACTAGCTTCTCGACGGTGACCTGCGGAATTCGCTCCCATTCTGCAGACAGCTGGTCGAACTTCTGGGCCCTATTCCGGCAGGTTTTCTTCCCACATCGTCTCTCCAGCTCCTCCCACATGTGCTTGATGGGGTTGAGGTCTGGAGATTGGCTTGGCCAGTCTAGAAGTGTGACCTGTTGTTGCTGGAAGGCTGCCTTCGCTACTCTGGAGGTGTGCTTCGGGTCGTTGTCTTGCTGCATGATCCATCCAGGTGGCATGCTCTGGTTTGCCCATGGGAAGACATAGTTGATGAGCATGTTTGTGTAGCTCTGGCCGGTCATTATTCCATCAATCTTGATGATGGGGCCCATTCCATTGCGAGAGAAGGCGCCGTAAACCATGAGTGATCCTCCTCCGTGCTTGACAGTCGGCTGAATGAACTGGGGGCTGAATCTCTGGCCACACGGACATCGTACCTATCGGATGCCATCACTTCCGAACAAGTTGAACTTGCTCTTGTCGGTGAAAAGCACCTTACTCTATTCCGCCGCGGTCCAGTGTCGATGACGGCGCACGAAAGCGACTTTGGCTCGTCGATGACGGCGCACGAAAGCGACTTTGGCTCGTCGATGACGGCGCACGAAAGCGACTTTGGCTCGTCGATTCCTGACTCCGATGAGTGGTTTCTTGGCGGGGATGTCTTCCATTCAATCCATCAACAATGAGACAACGGGAGATGGTCTTTCGGCTGATGTTCAGGTTGTTGCTGTCACGAAATTTGGTGGCGATGTCCAAGGTGGGATCAGCCCGAGATTGACGGAGGATGTGTTTATCCTGAAGCACCGTAGTGGAACGAAGCCTACCACATCGCGGACTGTTCTCGACGGTCCCAGTCTTCTTATAACGTTGCAGGATAGCTGAAATGGACTGGTGTCGGATCTTCAGGGCCCTCGCAATGTCGGTGATGCGCGTTCCGGATCACCGACATGTTCACGGCCACCTGGCAAACTCCAACAGGGATCTCCACCTTTTTACCCATTTCTGAAAACCTAAGATTGACTTATTATCACACTACACATCACAAAACTCACAAAAATCACAAGAAAAACATCAATACATGCAGCAAACAAATGGGTAATAATTGGTGACTCTTGAATATGGCCCATTTCGAACGACAAATTCGTTCTGAGCGAAATACAAACTATGCGGCATTGGAAACCCACGAATCAACACATATCATATCCCAAAATGACCTGATTTGGTCCAGCAGAAAAAATATTGTGGTCGAAAAAGTGTTTTGCCAAATACTTTTGTTTGCTACTGTACATAAAGAATCTGAGAAAAAGAATTCTTTAAAATCATAGACATCAATGGATAATGAATCCTCTTGAAGAAATAATTGTTTACAAATGCGTGGAAAGCACTTTAGTGCCAATAATGACACTTGTTATTACTTCAAAAAAAAAAAAAAATGTGTTATGTTTTTACTTGAGCATTCCACAAGCCTGTAATTTTTTTGCTAGTTGATAACCACTTCCATCTGTCTCTAATCTTTCAATGATTCATAATTTTACTTAGTTGATTATACAAGTTGATTACTCATTGTGCAAAATTTCTTCTCAGAATTATACCATATTGCAGGAGTAGACAAATCAAAGGTGCCATGGTCCCTTAAACTTTTTACCTGGTTTCTGAATTTTTAAATTCTATTCTGATAATTTTATTTTTCAAAATTTGATTTCGGTTATAAAAGCTTTCATCTATCCAAGTACAGTATGCAGATTTTTTTCTGTTTGCGTCTTTTTTGTAAACTACTTGCAGTAAAATCAAAATAATGAAGATGCCAATATCAATATTTTTGGCAATATTGCTAGCAGGGTTATACAGTCTGCAACAATGTTGGCAATAGCAATTCAAGCTGAAGTTTCATGGTGCAATCTGTGCACACATGCACAGTAAGCATCACAGATGTCTATGGTGCCCTGGTTGTGCAGCATTGGTTTGTGACCATTTGTGTGAGATAGGTCTAGGTTCAAATCCTGGTGAGGCATGGATGTCATGTTTGTCTTATGGCACTGGCTGTCTCTCTTCCCTAGAACCAGTGGCCCTTTAATTATGGACGGGTGTCTGCTTATGTAGCCCATAGAGTTGCTCACAGTGATTGTTACATCCTCAAACCAAAAGAGAGAGAGAGAGAGAAAGAGACTTCCATACCTGTGGCATTGATTTTGCATGAAGTGCTTATAAGTGTGTATTTATTCATTAATGGTTTTATTGAGTGTTATATACCAGAAGACAAAACTGAACTTTCTGAAATGAAAACCTACTTTAAATTGCAACTATTAATGCAAGTGTACGTACAGTAAGTTACTTGGTTCTAGTTGTGGATGTTGTTCTGAATTATTGAACAATATCTAAGAAATAATACATTATTTTTGTGTGTTGGTCAAAATTCGGTATGTGTGATTTTCATTTAGATAGTTCATGGTTTTTTTTTTTTTTTTTTGTATCACTTAAAAAATGTGCTGGCATCTGAAAATTTTGGGGTTTTGTCTATCCCTGCCTTATGTGTAAAAAAAAATGTTATGTTATATGTAAAAAAAAATGTTATGATATATGTAAAAAAAATATTATGATATATCTAGATTATAGTTATGATTAGTATCTAGTCTTCAAAATATATCTGTAAAAAAATGTGTGGATGAAATTGCTTTTTTAAGGCAGCAACCACATTGCAATACAGAGATAATGTGAAAACCAGTGGCTCAGATTCCTTATAACAAAAAGCAAAGCAAAAGATAACTGTTTTTTGTGATTATGTTCTATGAGTTTTCCAGCTGTTACGTAACAGAGTTCTCACGGTCCTTATGAATTGCTAAAAGTCCTTAAAAATAATTAATAAATAGGAACTGTACACCTATTATACTCAAAATGTTTTTAACTATACTAATGATCTGAATTTCTTGGCATAGAATAGAAATCAAAATTTCCAAGCTTTTGCACATCAACCAGGTGGCTTTTCCAAGGAAGGTAGACAGCAAACTGAATAATAGAACACTTCAACAATTTGAACATGATGACTTGACTAGACAACAAATAAATTGATGCAAGTGTGATTGTTCATTCGAAGAAACGAGGAGTCATGTTGGTTGGGCACACGTATCATGGGAGAAAACGCAGCATTATTTGACGAACTGGTTCCAAACACGTGGCAATTCTAGAGAGACACCATTGTTGCAAGCCTCACTGTTGGTAATGATCTCTAAGATTTCGTGAATGGCAGTAGACTTGGGCATGGAAAAGGATGCTAATTTCTTTATATCATCCCACATAGGATCAGCAAACTTGAACTTGACTTCTCTGGACAGGGCAGTGGTTACTTTTCTGTCTCTTGTATCTCTTTTATGTTCATTGAATCTAATTCTGAATGAACGCTTGGTCTTTCCGACGTAGTATCGCTTGGAGCCGTCCAGATATTGTAGTGGGATAGCATAAATACCTGCCACATTGAGAAGTCGGGGCCTGTCAATATTTCTCTTAAGTGTGGTATGTAAAGATGCCGGAGACCTTATGCCAACACTGAAGTTCATCCTCCTGAGTGCATTCTTGAGTTGATTGGAAACACTTGATGTGTAGGTAATAGAGCCCAGGTAGCTTAGTTGTGGCACAGAAGGATTAAGACGGCTGAATCTGGATTTTTCGATAAAATTTCGTATCTGGTTTGAAGGATATCATGTAGCCAATTCAGTTTTGTTTTTAGTTCACATTGTCTAGAGTGAACATCGGAGGAGACTGCGAAGGCTCTTCTAATTTCAGAACAAAGGAAAGCTGTCTTGTAAGAAATCAGGGCAGAATGAATTGCAGAGCATCAGGTTGGAAACGGAGGTGGGTTTATAATAGCCTTCTGTGCAAAGGCAGTTGTCAGGCGATTTGTTCACCAGGAAGTCCAGATAAGGTAAGGTACCATTGCGTTCAAGCTCCATAGTGAAATCGATCGTAGGGTGTATACATAGTGTGATAAAAAAAAAAAATTCTGAGACTAGGTACGTAGCACGCCAACAGATGGCAGTACGCGGATACACTAGCAGTGGTCAAGGGCAGTGACCTTCATGAGTCATTGTGCTGAGCGGTGTCATTCTGTGAACATCAGGAGCTGTGCTACACTATATTCGGCGACCATGTGCGAACACAGCTGCAATTTCGGTATGGACTGCAAACTAGAGCAGCAAGCGAGCATCAAATTCTGCGTCAAACTTGGCAAATTGGGAACGGAGATGCACGAAATGTTGAGGCAGACTTATGGCAATAAAGCAATAAGTCGTGCAAGGTGTTTTGAGTGGCACTCACACTTCAAGAGTGGCAGAACGGCACTGGAGAACAATGAGAGGTCAGGGTGACCGTCCACAAGCAAAACCCCTGAAAATGTGGACAAAATTAGGGAACTGGTGCATGAGGATTGTCGGAGAACTATTCAAGACATTGCTACCATCGTCAATGTGTCATACGGAACAGTGCAAGAAATTCTGGTGTCGATTTTGAACATGCACCGCATTGCTGCAAAGTTTGTGCCAAAGATTCTGCACCCTGAACACAAGGCGCTTCGTGTTGAACTCTGTCAAGATCTTCATCAGTAGGTGGTGAATGAACCGACGTAGCTCACATAGCTTTAGCAGCACACCAGTTTTGCAGCCGCAACAGCATGACTACCTTTCCTCACCCACCTTACTTGCCAGATATGGCCTCTGCGACTTCTTTCTGTTCCCGAAAATGAAGTTAAAGCTCTAGGGTTGCCATTTTGAAACCGTGGACAAGATCCAGCGCAAATCGCAGACGGTGCTTGACACGATTCACGAACAGGACTTTCAGGGAGTGTTGCAACGGTAGCAAAAGCACTGGCAGTATTGTATTGCTGCTCAAGGAGACTACTTTGAGAGAAATTGTAGCCAGACTTATGTAACGTAAGTGTTTTGTTGTATATCGGCCTAGTCTTGGAACTTTTTGATCAGA
This sequence comes from Macrothele yani, assembly GCA_039090855.1. NCBI lineage: Eukaryota > Metazoa > Arthropoda > Arachnida > Araneae > Macrothelidae > Macrothele > Macrothele yani. The sequence continues at coordinate 50,654,866 of CM076990.1, forward strand.
CCTCATACAATTGACTTTATCAAGGAAAAGCGTGAGAGTGCACTTTCCATGAGGCCATATGAAAAATATGTTGTCCGCATATCATAGCCAGGTGGTAGGCCTTGGGGTGATGTTGGTGAATATATATTGCACAATTGGGCGAAGTATTGATTCCGTGAGGATGGCTGACAGCAAGGAACCCATCAGAATGCCATTTATCTGTTTATAGATGTGTCCCTGGAAACTGAAGTAGCTGGAATTTGAGACCAAGTCCATTAACTTGAAGATGCTGAAGCAAGACTCCTGCAAATAAAGTGATGAATTAGATATAGCCTCTTTCAACATTCCGATGGCTTCCGCTGTGGAGACTGATGGGTAAAGTGAAACCATATCGAAACTGCCGATAGGGTCGTGTTGTTGAAAAGTGAGCTGCTTGGATTTTGTGATAAAATCTAGAGTGGAAGTTATTATAAAGTTCATTTCCGGTAGATGATTAGTTAGAAATTTGGATAATGCTTTCTCTAGATGGTACGTCGGTGCAAATCTCCTGGACACAATCGGTCTCAATGGATTGCCTGGCTTGTGGTGTTTAAGTCTTCCACAGAGTTTTGGGATCTGAGGGCCATGCAGTAATTTGGCGGCATTCTTTAGATCGTCCAGAATAGCAATTAGTCTTGCAGCTCTTTGTACCTGTGCAATCCAAGAATTTAGAAGGTTCATTCGTAAGATTATAGATCCAGAATCAGATATAAAGTCTTCTAGTTTCTTATTATAGTCCACTGTGTCCATAATCACTATCTGACCAGATTCGCCCATTACCATCAACATTATGGAGTGGTTATTTGTAAGGTTCAAAATCGTCCTTGGAATGTTGAAATTATTTAACGATTGTTTCAGATTATACCACGATTTTAACCTAGAGCCACACAGCTAGTGTAGTTAATCTTTGTTGTCTTCTGAAACTCGCAATATTATGCTCTCAAACTCAAAAACGACGTTTTTTGGGTTCATTCTTGATTGGAAGCAGAACTTTGGTCCAAGTTCCAAAACTTTGGTTTCCTCTCAGAAGAACATCTGGTTAGAAATACTGACAAAGGCAATGGTGAAATCTTTAAAAGTCTGGGAAGACTTCAAGTAATCCAGTTTCATGCTATGTCTGGAGGAAAGGGATGGCTGGAGTCTTTCGACTAACATGTCCACCCAGAGGGTAAGGTTGTTGAAAGTAATAGGGTCGCAAAGCCTGTGCAACTTCATATATAGCCTAACATAAAGCAAAAGGAGGAAAACATCCTATTACAAGAAGGTGTCATCTATAGCATAAAATGTGAATGTGGTGTTACTGTAGCTGTATGGGAGAAATCAGCAGGCAACTTAGAATAAGATTTGCAGAACATAAAGCTGCAATTAAGAACACTTGAAACAGGATTGGATAGACATACAAAATACAGGGCACAAAGAGATTTGGGACTCCATGAAAATTCTGGCACACCAACAGCACTTTTTTAAAAGAAAAATAGCAGAAATTCTGGAAATAGAAGCAGAGGAACAAGGGTTTGGTTTTATCACAGGATGGGCAACAGCTGCTGAGGACTGATATTTCTTTAGGGAGCATGATCAAATACAGGTGACACTGCAAATTTAATTTGTAGAATAAGGCGCTTCATCAGAATGTTTTTATTCTATCCATTTTCAAAATGCTAATCTTATTATAGTAGAATAAATGTTCTTAACTCTGGATAGAAATTTTCAGAGAACTTATTGCAATTTTTATGAATACAAAACAGGCATGTAAATATATACATATTTACAGGGGTCGAAAAATACGGTCGCCTGGTCGCCCAGGGCGACCAAAAAATATGTCCAGGCCACCACGGAAAACATTGCTGAAAAACCATGTATCATAATATTCATTGTATAATCTGTGGATTATCTGCTAAATGAGTTAAAAATTTAGGTTCTGCAGATTATAAGCTGATGTGAAAAAATGCCAATTTAAAAACAAAAACGTTTTTGCAGCCGTTTGATTTAAAAAAAAAAATCTGCAGTGTAATTGTGAAAGACTGGGTATAATTGGAAAAGGAACACTCGGAAAAATTTTCCTCAGTTCAGGTTCAGGAGTTTGTATGAAGCAAAGAGCAGGGGGATGGGATGTCATAAAAGACTGGGAGAGTTGTAGGAATGGGTGATGGGAGTCATTTTGTCTTTGTATTGTTGAGAAAGACAAAGCGCTGACTGTGTGTGTGTGTGCGTGTGTGCCTTCTCTTCATCAATCTTCCATTGAAAATGTATGCATATTGCTCGCTGCATGAGCCTACGTACATATGCACGCTTCCTTTCAAAGTTCCATGTTCTGGATCTCGTGTGCACGCTGTGCCTTGTATTTTAGTTCTTCCTTCACCATTTTGGCAAACTTCTTTGCTGCTGATATTTTCCTTCATTGCTATTTACAATGTCTTAGAAAAGGAAACATTTCAGTTACACTGCCGAATTTAAAGTGGGAGGCACAGCAGAGGATATGATCGTGTCACAATGCGATAGTTTTCAAAAGCTCAGAAACTAGCGTGCAGTGACAGGCGAAAAGCCACGATCTAAAATGTAAACAAGCCCGTCAGTAAACTCCGATGGAGAATTCATGGAAGTTCAGCCGTCTTTTTTTTTTTTTTTTTTTTTTTTTTTGTGACCTGTTTGTAAACAGACTCCCCTACTTTGAAAGCAAAATTTCTTACAAAAACTTTTGATTTACACAAGAGTATATACTGTATTTCTATGAATTGTTCTGTATCAGTGTTTCGTCATTGGCAATGTGTAATGCAATTAAAACTGTATCAGCATGATTAAATTTTGTGCTCTATGGATGCCATGTCACTAAGCTTTATTTGTGTCTGAAGATAAAAAATATATAAAAAAAGCTTCTTTTAAAAATGAATTTATTTACAGGGGTTAAAATTCAGGGCAGGATGGAGGATTCCCGCTGAAAAAAGTTGTTAGGCGGGAGTCCCGCCTTACCAAATTTTAAGAAAAAATATATATAAATGTAAAATCTTGGATCTGTTTTTGGGCTACTCGTAAAATTTGCGCATTAAAAACATCCTTCGTAGAAATGTGTGTGTTAGAAACGGACCGTTCAAAGTTCCAAAAATTGCAATCGAATACATCGTTCATGTTGGGAACATAATCAGTTTATGGACACGTGAATCGGCTTCCATGTCTAGCCACATGAGCAGTTCATTTTGCATATCGCAGACTGTTACGAATCAGGCATGACATTCTTCTTCAAATTCGCCGAATTCCATTTTTTTCGCCACATTTTGTTTATTATACTCAAGATTGTTTAAAAAAACTGAAGATAATGTTTTATTTTTGGAAGATTAGTGTGTATGGGGGGGGGGTCGTTTTCCATCTGGGGAATGATATTCCATTTTTCAGAACTTCCGTAAACGAAACGAAAGTTAAACGGAGTGAAAATTTTTCCTGCAACCGTAATTTTTTTTTCTTGCAAAGTTTCCTCTGCCCAGTATTGGTATTAAATATCAATTTATTGCATAAATCTTTGTATTTCAGCTTTTGATAATTGAAGTTCAGCGGAGTAAAAATTTCTTTGTAAACTTTAGGCGTGAGTTTCTCCCGTGGATTCGAACTCTGACTTTGTTGTTATCATTTGCGTCATTCTGGAGAACGACGCAAAACTGAAGATAATTTTGGAGGATAGCAGTGTGTGTGGCGGGGTGGGGGATCCCACTGGGGACGGAATTTCGTCTTTCAAAACTTTCGAAAACGGAAGTTAGACGAACTGCAAATTTAGTCTGTAATCTAAAAAAAATTCCATGATGTTTTCACTGTCCTGAATTGCTGTTAAATGTTATTTTCCCTCTATAAATAGTTGCAATGGGAAAAACTGGACATTCCTCATATCAGAAGAATGGGTAAATCAACCAAGTCTTAATTATGTGAACTGTAAACAGGAGTTAGACAAGGTTGTGTAATGTCACCATGGCTGTTTAATATACCGTATATACTCGCGTATAAGTCGACCCCCCCCCCCCCACTTTCAGAGGAAAAAATCGTAAGAAATCGGAAACTCGCGTATATAAGTCGATCCCGGAATGAGAAAAATAAAATTTCAATGAATTTATTCAAAAACATTTGAAAACGAAAAAAATTATATATATAATACTAAATTTAATTTGCATACCCAAAAACTTCATTGGAACCCTTCAAAATCCGATTCCGAGTCAGACTCGCCAAACAGTTCAAAAAAGTCTTTCTCCGTCATCGGCGCGTCACCATAAACATCAGTATTCCCATCTATGCCTGTGGCATCAGAATCACTGTCATCATCACTCATAAAAATCTCATCATCCTCTGCGCCATCAAGTTTGTTACTAATGCAACATTTCTTGAATGATTTCACGACCATTTCCACAGGTATCGCATCCCAAGCATCCTTGACCCATCGCGCAATCAAAACGATATCCGGCTTCTTTAGATTTCCGCCCTTGGTTTCAATCGGCAAATCAGAACTTATCCAATCTGCCCAATATCTCAGCACATTGTCCTTGAAGGGCTTATTAAGGCAGACATCTAGTGGTTGAAGAACAGATGTCAACCCACCTGGGATGACAGCAAGCGTTGTTTTTGAATTTTCTGCAGTTTTTTTCACTTCTGCACAACGGTGTGCAACAAACATATCCCACACCAAAAGAGAAGGTTTCCTCAAAAGTGCACCTGGCCTTTTGTTCCACACATTCTTTAACCAGTCAATTGTTCCAGATTCGTTCATCCATCCTTTGTCATGGGCACGAACGAGCACACCAGACGGAAAGACAACGCTTTTCAGCAGAGTTTTGCGTTTGAAAATAATTACCAGAGGTAGCTTACTGCCGTCGGCCAAACAGGAAAGAACAACCGTGAAACTGGATTTTTCGTGGCCAGTCGTTTTGATCAAGATATTTTTTTCGCCCTTTTGGTTCACCGTCTTATTTCCAGGAAGGTCGAAACACATAGCGGTTTCATCCATGTTCCCTATTTGGGAAAGTTCAAAAGCAGTCTCTTTTGAATTACATACTTTTGAAATTCCGTTATCTTTGCTTCGAGGTCACGAGGTAACTTTTGTGCAATTTTGGTGCGCTGGCGTAGACACAACCCTTAGCGGTTCATGAACCTTGTGCACCAACCTGGTGAGGCACGAAAAGTGTTATGTGCGGCTGCAAACTTTTCATCTTCGCAAACGTATACCAGTTCGCTTTACAATGTAACCATTTTGTCTGCAGCCCACAATCCAATCATTCAAGACACTTTCCAGCTCTGGGAAAGATGTTGTTCCACGGCGCAGCGCCTTTTGCGATTTTGGAATTTTCACCAAGTCCGTTTTTTTACGCCAATCTCGAATCAGTTTTTCGTTAATGCCAAATTGACATGAAGCAGCACAGTTGTTAGTATTTTCTGCAAAAGAAACCACTTTCAACTTGTATCCTGCGTTATAGGACATCCGTTTCTTTACACAATCCGTGTCACCCATAATAGGAGAAGCGAGACACGTGCGAATAAGAACAAGAAAAACATGTGCGATCAAGAACAAGCAACATCTAACACTGGCTGTCGCATGGCTCCATTACATCGAAGGTCAGCGCAACCAACTGGTAGTCGGAAGGGTGGAGCTTTCTATGCGTGGCTGTGACTGCGCTGTGGATACGCAAAGCCAGGAGACTTTTCAAAGCGTGGAGAAATTCGGAGGGTCGCGATTTCGTAATTCTACCACATCGGTGTTTTTTCTTTCTTTCTTTTTTTTTTCTTTCGGAGGGTTGCGATTTCGTAATTAATACTGCATCGGCATTTTTATTTCTTTTGGGATGGATTGCCTTTTGCCTCATGGAAGAAATTTTGGACTTACGATTTTTTAGACCCCGCGTATAAGTCGGCCTCATTACTTTCAAGCTCTCATTTTGTCCCAAATTTCTCGACTTATACGTGAGTATATACGGTATTTATGGACGTGTGCATGCATGATGCCAAAATAGATGATAGTGGTTTATGTCTTGGTGATATCCGTGTGTGCAGATTGCTGTATGCTGATGACACTGTCCTGTTGGCAGAGAGCAGAAATGATTTGCAGAGTATGTTGTCTCGGATGTACGAAGTTTGCATGAAATTCAAACTGGGTATAAATAAGGGAAAAACCAAAGTTATGGTTTTTGAGACAGAAACTGGTAGCACTGAATGTAATGTAAGTCTAAATGGCACTGTGATTGACCAGGTGAGTGAGTTTGTGTATTTAGGAAGCATGTTTGACAGAGAGAACAAATTGGATGGTGAAATAAGTAGGCGAGTGAATTCTTCATTGAAAGTCATAGCTGCTCTGGGAGGTTTTCACAAGAATGATGGGTTCTCTAGAGAATCCCGCATGGCTGCGTATGAAAGTGAAAGTGTAATTGTTCTTACTTTGATGTATGGCAGTGAAACCTGGGTACTGCAGAAGAAACATAGGAGTTGCTTGTGTGCTGGAGAAATGCGTTACTTACAGGGGATTTGTGGCAAGACACGATCTGATTGTGTGAGGAATGAAGATGTGTTGCAGTTGTGTGATGTGAAGCAAAATGTTGTTAGCAAGGTGGATACCAATTTGCTTAGGTGGTTTGACCATGTTAAAAGAGTGAGTGATGAGATGCTTACTAAGAAAATCTTTTTAGCCCAAGTGGCAGGACGGAAAGGCAGAGGAAGGTCAAGGAAGACATGGGTGGATCAGATTCAGGAGTGTCTGCATGTGAAAAAGATTATGAGTATGAAGTATAAAAGATCTTGTGTACGGCGTGTAATAGATATCAGTGAAACCCAAGCTGCATGTCAAGATCGCTGTAAATGCAGAAGTTTGATACAACAGTAAGTAAAAATATCTGGTAGTTTGTATTTCTTTTTGGAACTTACCTCTGAATCTCAGAGAACAGCTTAGTGATATGTATGTATGTATGTATGTATGTATGTATGTATGTATGTATGTATGTATGTATGTATGTATGTATGTATGTATGTCTCTGTCATACATACATACATACATAGTATTCAAGAAAAAAATTTCAGAGCTGAAGGTTCAAAAGTAATAAATTAGTTGACCCTTGTAATACTTAAACTTACACATCACAATGTTCAGTGAAGGTTTATCTTATGTGATTAAGATAGACTGAAGATTTCCTTCTGCCACAATGGAACTCTTTTTGAAGTTTGAGTGTGTAGAATCTGAATCTGTGAAGCAACACACACAAGTTTTGGTACAGTCTTTCAAAAGCCCGGCAGACAAGTTTTTTTTTTTTTTTTTTTTTTTTTTTCCTCAGAGATAAAAGATGCAGTTATGGAATATTCATTATTCAAACATAGCTGTAAAAAATGAGTATATGTGCCAATGCCCAAGTTTTCTAAGAATTTTATAAACAACTATCTGCACACATTTCCATTAGTGTCAAAAGTTTCTTTTGCAAGTAAGTCTTGTGTTGCGTTTAACAATTGTACCATGTGAACGTGGCTTTAGCACACTCAACAGAATTCAGTCAATTTAGAGATTTACTGAGCAACAGAAATCTTAATGCATATTACTGAAATTGGGCCAGATAAACCCTCAGAAATAAAACAGCTGATCAAATCTTGCTAACTGTGGCAAGGAATGAAAGACAGACATATATACCTCAGGTGCAATCTTATGATATGTACTGCAAAATGCACAAAAAATGAATTATGATAATTTGCATTAGACTGAATGTTTTAAATTTTTTGGTCTGATTCACCTGTTTGCTCTAAAGATCAAGTATAGCTTATATTGTTTGAAAAATGACTAATGTTTTCCTAGAGTCTTAATATTATTAAGACACATATTCAAAACTTCCCACCTGAAATTTTCAATCCCCTCCATTTACAAACACAAGTGGGGAGACTTCAAATTTGAATTAAAAAGCCCTGATTTAATAAGTTTTTGTTTTTTTTCTGAATGTCAGTGTGTGAATTATATGCAGGCACAGATTATATATGAAGGTAAGAAAAAAAGTGCGAATTCCAGGGTCTGGGAATAAACAACAAAAATTATAGTAATTCAAGAATTTCCAAGCCCCCCCCCCCCCCAAATAGTAGCATTTTTTTTTCTTTTCTTTTCTTTTTTTTTTTTTTTTTTTGCCAGGGAGAAATAAGCTAAAGACTGAGGCTAAGCAGCATTTTTTGGACAGAAGTGTACATGACTGATATCATATATACCCCCACCCCCCAGGTCCAATGTCTAGCCACTAAAAAATTTAGCTGGCCCCCAGATTTCAGAATATTTTTCTACCTCTGCATATATATACAGTCAAACTTGGTTAAGACGAGCTCGGGTATAACGAGGTCTCGGCTATAGCGAGTAAATGCCAGAAGAAGTTTGGTTTCGTATGCAATTAGTGTTAAATTATCCTGCTTGTTACGAGTATCAACTCTGTTATAGCAAGCAAATTTGCAAGACTTTCAGATATTTTTTTTTACACCCAGTAAAGATAGCGCAGCATTGAAAGGTGGCAACAATTGGTCACCTGCTACCCAAAAAGACCGTCTGTGTGTCACCTGCTCCTAGAGAAAAGCGGGGAGTGTTTTATGACATCTTGCATTTCAGCCCAAGAGTAGGTGGGGGCAGCATTTTGTGGGGGAAAGCTTTCCAGCCTTTCCTTTGCCACTGTTTACGAGAGGGTTCCTGTAATTCACTTTCTCTCATTGGCTGCTATGGTCTAACCTCACGCATGTTTTCTTAGTGCATTCAGTATTTCAACTTCGCACGGGACATATCGTAACCTTTTTTAATCAGGAAGTCCCATGCAGCCCTACTCTTGCAACATCACTTAAGCTTTCCCTTCCCCTTTTTTATTAGGTGTGATATTGTGAGCAAAATGGTTGGTGTTAAAAGAAAGGCTCTCTCCATCAGGGAGAAAATGGAAATTATTCAGGAACTGCAAGACGGCGAGAAAATTTCAGCTGGTTGCAAAAAGGATGGGCTTTCATCATCTACCGTATCTACATTGTGGAAGAACAAAGATGCAGTTTTGTCAGCATTTGAAAACAATCTTACAGATTGCAAAAAAATGAAAAAGTGTGAAAAAAATGATATTGGGGAAGCTTTACTTTTTGGTTTAAAGTTCAACGTGATGCTGGTTTTCCTATCAATGGACCGATTTTAAAAGTGCAAGCGGAAAAATTTGCAGTACAGTTCGGTCATGAGAATTTTATATGCAGTAATGGATGCCTTGTTTTTTTCAAGAACAGACATAATATTGTTTACGCAAAAATGTCAGGGGAATCAATGTCTGCGGATACGGAATCTGTATGTCAATGGCTAGAAAGCGTTTGGCCGAGCTTCATTTCTGAATTCAGTGAGCAGAACATATTCAATGCTGATGAAACGGGCATTTTTTTTTTACAAGGTAACCCCTGACATGACTTTAACTTTTAAAGGCGAGAAATGCATTGGAGGTAAATTGGCAAAAGATCGGCTAACTGTTCTAATTTGTGCGAACATGGCAGGAAATGAAAAAAGAAAATTATTGGTGATTGGCAAATTGTTAAAGCCTTGATGTTTTAATAATGTTCAGCATCTTCCTGTTGATTATAAATCAAACAGAAAGGCGTGGATGACATCAGATATCTTTACAGGATAACTTCATAAATGGGATCGTGAACTACGAAAGAAAAACGGAAACATTTTGCTGTTAATAGACAACTGCCCAGCACATCCCAAAGTAGAAAACTTGACAAATATCAAACTTTTGTTCCTACCACCAAACACAACATCAATTCTACTGCCTATGGACCAAGGAATTATTAGGAGCTTTAAGTGCCATTTTCGGTGATTTCTAACCGTATAATTAATCCAGAAAATGGAAAAGCTAGAAATTAATATTTCCGTATTGGATGCTGTTCGTCTTATGAGAGAAGCTTGGGATAGTGTCACTCCGACAACCATTAAAAATTGTTATAGGAAGGCTGGTCTTCTAAAGGAGAGTTTAGTAGAAAGCGCTGAAGTGATTGATGGCGATGATCTCCCCTTATCAGAATGGTTAAAAAGTAGAGATTTAAACACCTTTAACAATTACAATTCTCGTGATGATTTTATCGACATTAACGCTGCAGTCCTAACAACTGGAATTTTAACAGAGGAACAAATTGTGCAAGAAGTCATTGCGGTGAATGAAGAAACTGACGGTGAAGGCAAAAACATTACAGAAACACAAGAAGTTGTGACTTACAATCAAGCACAAGATGCCTTGGATGTTTTGACTAGATTTTATGAAACTAATTCTGGCAGTGAGTGTGTGTTCAGTGCTTTATCAGTTGTTAAGCATAATTTGATGGATTTTCGGTTGAAGTCAAGGACAACACAGCTAAAATTAACCAAATGTTTTCATATGAAATAAAAAGGATATGTTCTTTGGGCAGATAGTACTCTACCTGTGATTAATTTTATCTAAGTACTGTATGGTACAAAATTCAATACTGTATAGTACATATTGTATTTCATACAGTACGTATGTAGTTTGCGTGTTCATTATTCAAGAATTTCAACTTAATCTGCATCACATCGTATGTACTTACATATGTATGTACTACAGTATGTATAATGGTACGTATAGTTCTGTGTGTATGTAGTTCTGTACGTACGCATTTTTCAAGAATTCCACAACTAACCGAAATATTGTACGGTAATTTCAACTAAACGTAAGTACTATGTATTTCTCAACATTAAACATTGTATGTACTATATTTGATAACGAAATTTATTTTTTGAATGATTTCCTTGATATTTTGGGTCTTTCCCGGATTATACAAGTAATGGTTATAACGAGCAATTTGTTCGATCTTGAACAGCTCGTCTTAACAGAGTTCGACTGTATATATATATATACGTATTATGGTATACTTAGTTGTTTTACTTATGTTATATAAAACAGTTTTTGTTCTCAATTGTGTTATAGGTTAGATGTCTATCTAAAGAATGGGCTGAATTAGCTGATCTTCCTCCTCATATTGTTACAATGCTCAATCACTTCCCTTCTCATTTACATCCAATGTCACAGTTGAGTTCGGCAGTAGTTGCATGTCAAACTGAGAGCAAGTTTTTAAAAGCATACAATGAAGGAGTTCCTAAAGCTGTTCTGTGGGAGGTAAGTACTTCCATCAGTGCACTCTGGGCACTTTTTTTTCTTTATCCACCTTTGACATCCTCACTGATTATTTTTGGTACTGGCTGAACTGTGTACCCAGTGCTGCCAGGGTGTAATTAAGATGTGTTCTGTGTATTTTGATTTTTACAGAAGGTATTTATTGCATTGTTAGTACCTCCTCCTAAACTCTCAAAGTACAAAATGTTTTTGCTTTTTATGCAAACTCTGTGTGCAAATCTTGTTAGCAGTGCAGTAATAATGTCTTTGGAATTCTTTTCTCTGCATTTTTGTTCTTGTTCCTACTGATCTAGCTTATCAATTTACTCTTTCTGAAGGAATCTGATGAAAGTGAGTGACAAACACGCCTTGTATAATATATAAACCAACAATTATTGGCAAAATAATTTACCCAGTTTAAGCTAGTGGAAGCTCTCTATGAATCTGGAGCAAACACTGTGCGACCATCACTGGAATTACAGTACCGAGTAAGAGCAGTTATGCAGTTATTTTGTTTCTTGTGTTGGCTGGATTTCAGAAGTGTTATGGGCTTTCTTCCATAGCAGTTGTCAGCTGGTTTGTTTGCAGTTGACATTGTGACTCTCCGTGCACCACTACACGATATAAATTTCCACAATCAATAGCAAAAGAACAATATAATTGCTATTTCAGGTATTTCTAAGGTTCATTCATTTGTAAATGATTTATGTTTGCTTGGAATTAATTTTTTAAAATACATCCTTTTTTTTTTTTTTTTTTTTTTTTTTCATTATGACCGGCAAGATTTTTTTGTGTGTGATAGTTTTCTGATCTTCTGTTAGTTATTTCCTCAGCCGTGTTCCCCCGTAAGGGGGGCAGTTATAGATAATATCTGGCACAGATTATTTTTCAGCTCTCAACACATAGTAGCAAAATACCACTCTTTCCATCAGCTAGCAGAGTGTGTGTGTTGCAGAAGAAAATATTGACTTCACACCAAAGTAGTAAGAAGAAAACTGTGATTTAAGAAGTTTCATATTTCATTTCCTACATATTTTACTTGTTTCATTGAAATTATATACACAGTCGAGTCACATTATTGTGACCACCTCCTACATTTGAAGTCAACAACGCATAACCAATGAGAGAAGGCATGTGTCATGAGCTGGCTTGGAGGGTATATAAGGTGTGCTGTAGGCAATCTGAAAACTTATCACTCATTGCTGTCATAGACAAAAGGAACGATTTATCAGATTTGCAGAAAGGGTTGGTTATCGGCTTTCTGGACAAGGGTGGCAGTATTTCTGAAACAGCGCAGTTTGTGAACTGTTTGTGTGCTTCTGTGGTTTACGTGTATCGTGATTGGAGAAATGGCATCATTGCGAATAAGTGATGTGGAAACTGCAGAGCACCACGTGCTATTGATGTGAGAGGTGAACGTCGACTTTAAAGGTGCATGAGGGCCGATAGACATGCTACAGTGGAGCAACTCACTGGCTGAATGAAACATGGGGCTACCGGAAGTGTGTCTAAAACACAGTTCAGCAAACCCTGCTGCATGTGGGGCTCTGATGCAGACGGATGGCCACTGCACCTATGCTAACAGAGGTGCATCGGCAGAAAAGGCTTACATTTGCACGGCAGTATCGGAATTGGACCTACTCTGATTGACAAAGGATTGCCTTCTCTGATGAGTCACATTTTCTGCTTCATCGAACAGATGAAAGTTGGCGTATAAGGTGAGAAACATCGGATAACAAACACTCTCCAACCATTGCTGGAAAAACACAAGCTGGAGGAGACAGCGTTATGGTCTGGGGAATGTTTTCGTGGCATTCTCTGGGTCCACTCATACCTGTGGAAGGCACTAAGGACCAAATTCATTATGAATCCATCCTTGCATACCATGTACACCCATACATGCTGATTGTATTCCCTGGGGTGGATGGGAACTTCCAGCACAACAATGTGATGTGTCATACAGCTAGAAATGTCCAAGAGTGGTTGGAAGAGTACAATGAAGACTTCAAAGTACTTCTCTGGCCCCTTATTTCCCCATACTTAAACCAAATTGAGCATCTGTGGGACCACCTCGATTGTGTTGTTCACTCTAAGGATCTTCCACCGCGCACCCTCCGGCAGCTGTCAGATGCACTGCAGTCAGCATGGCTTCACATACCTGTGAACATCTTCCAGCACCTTATTGAGTCACTCCCAGTCTGTCTTGCTGCTGTTCATGCTGCACACGGTGATTATTCTGGATATTTGCTGGTGGTCACAATGTCACTCGACCATGTGTGTGTATATATATAGGCTGTAGATGATGATGATATATATATATACAATGGGTGTTCCATAAAAACTGAGAGTAAAATCGCACAAAATGAAGAAATATAGATACAGCAAAATACATGTTATTCTTTCGCAAAGTATCTTCCCTCAGATGATGTGCAAGGGTCCCATGTGTCCACTTTTTAAAGCATGTGGCGAAGGCATTTTGTGGAAGCTGCGTAGCGACCCTTGTACAGCTTGAATAACGTCAGCATCTGTGTTGAATGTTGTGCAATGGAAACTTCTCCTCCTTCGTTGTTGGAAACAACCAGAAATTGCATGGGGCGAGATCAGGACTCTAGGCAGGCTGTGGCATGATTTCAATACTGCATTTCATAAAAAACTGTTGAACACAAGCAGCCACATGTGTGCGGGCGTTATCATGGTGTAGGGTCCTTGGCCACCAGTTCCGGTCGCTTAATCGATATGTGTCGTTGCAGATTCTTTAAGATTGAAATTTAATACTCAGCATTGACAGTAATTTAAGGAGGAATGACATGCTGGTAGACTACACCTTTATGATCAAAGAAAATTATCATCACCTTTTTTTATCATCAAAATTATCATCCAAATATAAGTCCCCAAACCAAATCAGCTGATTTGGTTTGGCGGACTTTTTTCCGAGGAGGCGAGCCTGTATGTTTCCAGACAGTCATTGCGCGCATCATGAGGGGGTGAAAATAGTGGACCGACCCATGTTTCATCGACAGTTATTTTTGTGTTTAGAAAGTTTGGATCTTTTGCAATCATTTATTTCCACTCATGAGACACCTGAAATCTGGCTAACAATTGTTCTCTTATCCATCTGGAACACACATAATGCAGCAGTAATTTGTTTTTGAAATATTAGTTGACACTGCTGTGTCTTCACATGCCATTCGTTGATTTTCTTGCAGTATTGCCCAAATAGTGTTAACAACATGCTCCGTAACAACACTTTCAGGTCAACCAGGCCTTGTAGTGAGTTCTGCTGACAAAACACCCTTTTTTGAAATCATGGTGCCATCTAAAAATCGTTGACGCACCGAAACATTAATCTTTGTGAGCTTTTTTTTTATTAAATCAATTGTTTCTAGAGCTGTTTTACCCAAAAGATAGCAAAATTTTATCGCACAACACATTTCACTTCATAACTCTGAATCACTCATTTCTATAGCTGTATGGCAAAATACAGACATACCTTAAACAACTGCGCTATAACAAAACCAGAATTATCTGCCACGGCTAATAACTGTTGCCAGAGATACTTTCTTAATTTAGTTAGTTGTTTGTGTAGTTATTTTTCTCCTTTGCACTGTTGCCAACTTAACAAAAATTACTCTCGGTTTTTATGGAACGGCCTTTGTATATATATATATATATATACACACACTAGGGATGTAAGGTCAGGTGATGCGTAACATCACAGCCTCTCCTTGACAAATGTCAACGCCGCCTTCTCGTGGTGCATCGTGTTCCCACTAAAGGGGCTCTGACGACCGCCAATAGCGGTATAACTATACCATCGGGATTAGAGGAAATGCTATCCCACACTCACCAACCCGCTTGGCCAGCGTGGTGAGTTATGGCCAAACCCCTCCAAAATGACTCCACAACTTAAATCTTGGCCCTCAGTCTCCGGCAGCTGGAATATACCTGGCCAAGGCAGCGCCCAGTGTGACATGAAGGCAGAGGGTGCTAAAAATCCCCGGAGGACCGGACTAGGCTGCCATCTGATGCTGACCTTGGCTACGTATAATGGACGCTCCCTATCTTCTGATTCGAGGCTTCTTGAATTGGAAGAGGAACTACAAAGGATCAAGTGGGACATCGTCGGGCTAAGTGAGGTAAGGAGAAAAGGAGAAGATCTCATTGAACTGAAAAGTGGACATCTCTTTTACTATCGTGGGACAGATACTGGCAGAACTAGTGGTGTTGGATTTATAATAAACAAGAAACTGAAGGATAAAGTTGTAGAAGTTGAAAGTTTCTCTGACAGAGCTGCACGACTCGTTATCCAACTCTCGAGAAGATACCAAGCTCAGATTATTCAAACTTATGCACCCACCACAAGTCATCCTGAAGAAAAAATTGAAGAATTTTATGAGGAAATTTTTCATCTAAATAATAAAGGTAAGCAGCACTTGAAGATAATTATAGGAGATTTCAATGCAAAAATAGGGCAACAGCAACAGAATGAAACTTCAATAGGTAAATTCGGTCACGGCAACAGAAACCAGCGTGGAAATACTCTAGTTGAGTTTGCAGAGGCAGAAGGGTTTTTCATCTTGAACTCCTTCTTCAAGAAAAAGCCACACAGGAAATGGACTTGGAGACATCCAAATGGGACGACAAGTGAAATTGATTTTATTATGTGTAACAAAAAATTTGTCATAGAAGACTGCAGTGTGCTAAACAAGTTCAACACAGGTAGTGACAATAGATTGGTGAGATGTAAGATGCACCTCAACACTAAACTCAAACGTGGCAAGCTCATAAGACAAACAAAATGTATTGACATAACCAACCTTAAAAAACACCATAATACCTTCAAGTTGGAACTGAAGAACAGATTCTCTGCTTTAGAAAGCCTAACATCGGAAGAAGTGGATATTTCTGAAGTTAACAGAAAAGTAACCAAAACTCTTGTGGAAACAGCAACAAAATTAGCTGGGTCTAAGAACAAGTTACATGTGAACAAATTATCAGGAAAAACCAAAATGTTGATGCAAAAAAGAAGAGAGATGAGGGCAACTAAAGAAGATGTGACTTCCAAAGTGGAATATATAGAGCTATGCAAGACAGTACGAAAAAGTATCACTAAAGACGTAAGGAAATTCAACTGTGAACTAGTGAGGAAAGCAATTGAAAACAATCAAAGCCTAAAGATAGCAAAGGGACATCTCAGTAAGGGAAGAAAACAGATTATGGCACTGAGAAAAGAAGATGGTTCTGTAACACGAAATAGAGGCGAAATTTTGACAAGAGTGAAAGATTTCTACTGCAAATTATATGAAAGGGATGATACATGTACTCCAGACATCATGAATGGTACCAGAGTTCTTCCAGTCCTCCCAGCAGAAGTTGCACATGCAATCAAGAACATGAAACGGGGAAAAGCTCCAGGAGAAGATGGAATTACTGTAGACATCATACAAGAAGCAAGTGGAGAAATCGAAACAGTACTCGCCCAAATTTTCACTCGATGCCTTAATGAAGAGAAGATTCCTGAGGATTGGAACAATGCTACAATGATCCTGCTACATAAAAAAGGTGACATTGAGGATCTCAGGAACTACAGACCTATCAGCCTCCTATCAGTGGTTTATAAAATCTTCACTAAAGTTCTTTCACACCGCTTGAAGGTAACATTGGAAATGCCTCAACCGAGAGCACAAGCTGGATTCAGGAGTGGCTACAGCACAATAGATCATATCCACGTACTGAGAGAACTAATTGAAAAAGCAAGGGAATATGAACTTCCATTGTGCATGGCTTTTATCGATTATGAAAAAGCCTTTGATTCGGTGAAATCATCAGCAGTTACAATGGCTCTGAAATCCTGCGGTATTGAAGATGCATACATTAATATTATTAATAACATCTATGAAAATGCAAGTGCAAAGATTCGGCTGGTTGAAAATACAACACACCTAAAAATTGGAAAGAGAGTGAGACAAGGTGACACCATATCTCCGAAGCTCTTTAATGCTACATTGGAAAATGTCTTTCAATCACTGAACTGGGAAAACAAAGGGATAAAGATTAATGGAGATTATATAACTCGCCTTCGTTTTGCTGATGACGTAGTCATTTTTGCAACTACCCCATCAGAGCTGCAGAGTATGATCCAGGAACTTGCTGACAAGAGTAAAGAGTTGGATTAAAAATGAACTTTCAGAAGGCTAAAGTGATGTTCAATGCTTTTACAAGAAATGAAGATTTATCGATTGATGGAGAAAAGCTGGAGATAACAGACACGTACGTTTATCTTGGACAGCAGATATCAAGTGAGGGTCACATTGATGAAGAAATTAATTGGCGTACAAAACTTGCCTGGAGAGCTTTTGGAAGAAACAGCATAATTTTCAAGAGCAATATGTCATTATGTCTTAAAAGAAAAGTGTTTGAACAATGCATCCTCCCAGTGCTTACGTATGGTGTAGAGACGTGGACCTTAACTAAAAGAGACATACAAAGGCTGCAGACAACTCAAAGTAGCATGGAGAGGTGCATGTTTGGTGTAACCAGGAGAGATAAGAAGAGGAACTCGTGGATCTGAAAAATGACAAGAGTGGAAGACATCATGGTCAGAGTTAAATCCCTGAAATGGCAATGAGCTGGACATACTGCCAGAAGGACAGACCATCGATGGACAGCTGAAATTTTAGATTGGATTCCAAGGGACAGGAAAAGACCCAGAAGAAGACCACATGAGCATGGGTGGGTGAAATTTGAAAGTATGCGGGAGTGACATGGAGGAGACTGGCACAAGACAGACCGTTGTGGAGGAAACTTGGGGAGACCTTCGTCCAGCAGTGGATCGATAATGGTTGACAATGATGATGATGATATACACTATATTGACAAGTCACTGGACACCTAGAAGAGAAACACAACATAGCATTTATTGACATACATTAGTATGGTGTCAGTCCACCTTTGGCCTTAATCCATGCACTGGCCCTTCAAGACATGCTTTTGACACAGCAATAGGTATGCGCTTCCATTCAGTACATAATGCTGCCACTAACTGTTGCTTAGTAGTAGGCCTTGGATCCAAACTTCTTATGCAGCACTGTAATTCATCCCATTGGTGCTTTATGGGATTAAGATCAGGGCTTTGTGCTGGCCAGTCCACACACAATACGGAATTATCGTCAAACCATGCTTTTAACAGTCTTTGCTTTATGGCTCGGTGCATTATTCTGCTGGTACCAAGGCTCAGTTCCATAGTATTGCCACAGAAATGGCTCAGACCTGCCAACCCTCCGGGTTTAGGCCGGCAATGCTGGATTTCATTACATTTCCTGGAATTCCAGATAATAAATTAATATTTCCGGATTCCAACATGATTTCCATTTCATAAATTAAAAAGTAACGAGGAGAAAAGTTTGAAGTTCTCTGAAGACTATCGTAGCATAAATGAAAAAGTAATGAAGAGAAAAGTTTGAAGTTCTCTGAGGCATCGGTTCATTAGCAGAGAAAAGCCACCTTTCCCCTCTGAGTCAGCAGTTGGCATCGATGTTTACTCTTCTGTCCGCTAATGATCTCTGGCGCTGCAGGCACGGAGCAGGAACAGGCTTGGCATTGGCCGTACGTACTGACGCAGATTTCTCATCTGTCGATGGTATTGGAAGCGCGTTTTGGTTTGTTTGATGTACTTCGTCTCTCTTAACAGGAATTTCTGAGAACTTTTCGTGCACGTGTTTAATCACGTGATGGCTGGTAGAAAATATCAGTCTGTTTTTAA
This sequence comes from Macrothele yani, assembly GCA_039090855.1. Lineage (NCBI taxonomy): Eukaryota > Metazoa > Arthropoda > Arachnida > Araneae > Macrothelidae > Macrothele > Macrothele yani. Next base: position 50,673,763 of record CM076990.1, read on the forward strand.
GAAGTGTTATACGACAGATTATCCATGTATAATCGAATCAAGGAAGGGCCAACAATTTGCCTTTTGCTCTATTTGTAGATGTGATTTTTCTGTTGTCCACAAGGGCAAAGGAGATATCGTTAATTACATTCGTATGCAAAAACACGTGGACAATTCTGAGTGCGTAGATAAAAACAAAACATTAAATTTTGCTCGAGATAGTTCCTCTTCTGATGCCATTATCCATGCTGAGTGCTTGTTTACTTCATTCCTCGTGTAACATTAACTTACCTTTAAGCTGTGCTGACCATGCAAGTGTGCTTTTTAAGAAAATGTTCCCACATAGTAACATTGCAAAAAAATATGCATGTGACAGGACAAGAACATCGCGTGTCATTGCCGAAATGGGGAAATCTTCAAAAATGGATTTGCATACTTACCAACTTTTATGGATTATCTGTAAAATTTACGGCTTTCTGCTTAATTTTACTGATTTGCGGATTATGGTCTTTTTTTTACAGATTTTTTAATATTTCGATAAATTTTTCAACCCCCTGCAACCAACCATCCACTTAGATTTTCTACCGAACCTTACAAGCGAAGTGTCACGCGATGATGTAATCTTTTGACGCTCTGGCTTCGTGACATCGTTTAGTAGCTCTCTCTCTCCACGAGAGTGCTCAAATGATGTGCCGACCAGAGTTCGCCAAAATGCGTAATTATGTGTTTAGTACACATTTTACCAATGCGTAAAAATATGCATCAGGAATTTTTCTCCGAGCGTAAATCTACGCATCGAATAATTTTACCAATTTGCAAAAATATGCAATGGGACGGTACTTACTTCCGTTTTTGAAAGGGAAGTAAACGAAATAAAGATTTTTTCCGCAATCATAATTTATTTTTTCTGTGATGTTGCCTCTGTCCAGTATTTTCGTTATATATTATTTTATTTCATAAATATTTGTATCGCAGTTTAAAAATGGAGGAAAAATTTCGGAAATCACAAATTTGGCGGCAAAAGAATTTCGCTTTGATCTTTAGGCATGAGAGTGCGACGGCTTTGAGGAATTTCTTCTTTTCCGTCATAATTTGGGTTATCCTCGAGATCAATGCATAACTGAACAGAATTTTTTTTAATATTTTTTAACAGAATTTTTTTTACATTTTTTATATGCCTTAACGTAACATTAGTGCTTTAAATTATGTCCATTAATATTTCAAACATACGTAAGTATGCTTGCAGGATTTTCCTCTTCTTAAGGTTGGCAAGTCTGGGCATAATTGTCCAGAATATCGAGGTAGACGTGCTGGTTAACAGGTTTGTCCACAATAACTGATGGGCTGGGGGCCATACCTCAAAAAACACCCCCACACGAGTACACTGCCAGCTCCAAACCTGACTGTAGGAACAGTACACTGTGGTAAATAGTGTTCCCTCGGCTGTCACCACACCCGCACATGGCCATCAGACTGATGGATCATGTATCTGGATTCATCAGTCCATAGGACCCGTTTCCATTAATCTACAGTCCACGACAAATGTTCTTTACGCCATACTAAATGACGAGTAGCATTCCGAGTAGAGATGAAAGGCTTATGAGCAGCCGCATGACCACGGTAACCCATGGAATGAAGTTATCTGCAAATGGTACGTGTACATGCCGAGGTTCCAGCATTTTTACTCACCTGTACACTGAGGTCTTGTGCAGTACTCTGTCGATTAGATGTAACCACTCTTCTGACGCTTCAACATCCTCTATCACTGATTTTCTTTGGTCTGCCAGTACATTTTGCTGCTTCAGACGTGCCATGTGTGTTCCACTTATTCAGCGCATGCAAAACAGTTGACTTGGGTATGTTTAAACGCCTCTCGGTTTATCTTATGGACAATCCACTAATATAACACCCAACAATCTTTCATTTCTCAAAGTCAGTTCTCTCCCGCCAGCGACATTTTCTCTCAACCTCACACTCACAGTGCAATATGATCGCGGTCAGCTGCAGACTTGTTTTTATACTGTTTACAGCTGTACCGTGCATCTTAACAACTCAGCGGATCCGTTCATTTGCTTTTGAACGGGTGTCCTGTGACTTTTGTCAATATAGTGTATATGTATATATACACAGTCGAGTCTGAGTGTTCGAGCGCACATGTGTGTTTAAAAATCCGACCGTGTTTTGCATTTCATTGTGGAACTATTTATATTGCGTAGTGGCACATTGGAGGGGCAGAATGTCAAACATAAACAGACTCGCCAGCAACTGCCACAGAAGAAAAGACCAAGTTCAAAAGTATTTCATTTGTGTTGTACGTGCAACATGAACATTTTCGTGCCGGAATGAATGGCAGTCAGTTCATGCATACTTGTTCAAGGTCTTGTACACATTCTTGGGTGTTTTATGGCTCTTGTTGAAATAGCATGGTAAGCATATTTGCTTCCAGAAAGCCTCCCCTCCTTTGACTTGAAACAGGCCACTGCTACTGACCAGCAATGAAAAACTGTCTGCTAAATTTTGAAGCATCTACTGCTATTTTATGATGATTTATGGCTGCCACAATACACTCATTGATATTCTTTTTTTAAGGTCATTTCCATGTCAGATCACTGAATTTTTTTGCAAAATGTCCCCCACCGACTCTGATTTTAATGAAACTTGGCAGGTAGATATACCTGATAAAGATATGGGAAAATCATAAGTTTCAGTTTTTTAAACCTCATAGTTTTAAAAATACAGTGCTCCAAAATTTAGCCAAACACCCACTTTTGTATATATACATACCCACTTTTGCAGATATGCAGTAGCATGCCACTTTTTACATAACATGCTGTAGTTTATGTTCTACCTAATTTAGGACAATGAAACTTTGGAATCACATGGAAAAGGGACCCTATGTATTGAAAACACTTTTCATTTTACTTGAAACACCAGTTAAATGAGTGCCACCTAGTGGTGAAGTGAAAAACTACAGCAAAGTTTAGACATTTTATGGGAGGCTCTGTAGAATATTGCTCTGGCATGAGGGATAATTTTTTATTTTATTGATGTTTAACACATCCTATAACATTTGAAAAAAATGGTGGTTATTAGCATATTTTCTCAGTTAAAATTATCTGAAATGCATAGAGGGGTTCAGCCATTTTTTTTTTCTACAAACCTGACCCACCATTTAGGCTGTTGCTGAAAATTAGCATGTAAGTTTGCCTAACAATGCTGCAAAACACTGCACATTGTTTTTCTTCCGCAATTCATAGTTTCCGAGATACAGCACTAAAAAGTTGGGCCTAACCACTCTTTCAACAGCAAACTGATCCTGTTTCAACTTGTGGAGTCTGTTACATAGTACCTTTTAAGTTGGAAACATGTGTACATGTACAGTTGCTGATTACAGCGCTGGCTTAGAAATCCAAACATTTTAAAATACTTTTTATGTAAGCGTAAAATTCATAAGGACCTTGGTCCTTGTAACCACAGCAGTATGAATTAATGCTGTTATTAACTGTTAATTAAACTGAAATGATGAGTAAGAAAAGAAAATAACCTGTTTAAAATAAGTGGCACCATTTTTCAAGTAGCTGTAAAAAAAAAAAACCCACAAAAATAGTTTTTTAAAAATGCTTGGCATCATCCTGAATTAGTGGTGGTTGTAAGTTATAATTACCTGCATTTTAATATTAAACTGTTATTCATTCCTTGCTTGAATGTGAGAATGTTCAGTTACACATATAACAGATGTTGTTTTACAGTTTATTCCGATGCACGCCTCAATGGGAGTTTTTCTAGAGGGAACTTTTCTGTGCTACAAACCACTTAAGCTGAACAGCTTTTGTGTCTTCTTCACTAAAGCAATCTGTTCGGCCAAGGCTTGTCATCATTGGGATTTGCACTGTACATAATATATGCTGTATAGTTGCATAGCATATATCATCATGAAGTGACTAGTAAAATGACGATGCAGGACCATGGGGATGCATTAACTTAATTTTCACTTCTTCATCCTTTTCAATATCGGTGATCATACAAAAAAACAACAACACTTATTATCATATATGCATGTTACATAGCATTAAGTGGGCAACTGTGGCTGATAACTAAAAATTGGCTGGCAGTTGAAAACCAAACCAAAACTAAACGTTGGGTGCAGTTGAAAACCATACTGTCACTGACTGGAAGTTTGAAACCCAAAATAAAAGTTCATTCACTGAAACAAATTTCAGAAAGTTCTTATCTCTCAACATTTTCTCTACCCACACCCCCTTGTGATTATTAAATCTGCTGATAAAGCAAACTTCTAATATGTTGAAATGTGTTCTATGCAATGCTAAAAATGGTTACTCCTGTTGATGCTTTGTCACGCTGATAGTAGAAAAATTTATTTCGCATAATGTTTCAAAAGTATTAGTGCTTAAAATTTCTATTTAATTTTGTTTGTCAATAGGAAAAAAAAAAAAAAAAAAGGAGCAAAAAAGCTACACATTGAGTCCAAATTATTAGTTACAAAGAATATAGGAATTTATTTTTCAACTATAAGGAAAATATTTAAAAATAGTTAGCCTCTAAATTTGATTTGGAAATTTACCAAAACTGGAAAAATTCTTGTAATCATGGTACACAAGAAAAATATATATATATATATATATATTTTTGATCTTGTTGCTACCTAGAAAATTACATGTTTGATTATTCTCTATTAATAAAATTACATGTTTGATTATTCTCAAGGTATGCTGCAGGGTAGCATTTTGGAAAGTTGAAATTTTATGTAAAAAATAAGTAATCATTTCCTTTTGTTTTTGCAGATGCTCTTACCCCTCAGCATGTGTGAGTATCTTGTGAACACACACATACACTCTCTCCCTCTCACATGCACGTGGGCATGATCGTGCACACACACACACACACACACACACACACACACACACACACACACACAAAGATTTCAGTTGAAAAGCTGCCACATGATATGCTTCATCATTTGAAACAGGATCAGTTTGCTGTTGAAAGAGTGGTTAAGCCTAACTTTCAAGTGCTGTATCTCGGAAACCATGGAATGTGGAAGAAAAAAATTGCATTGTTTTGCAGCTTTGTTAGGTAAACAAATCTACATGCTAATTTTGAGCGACAGCCTAAACGGTGGGTCAGGTTTGTAGAAAAAAAAATGGCTGAACTGTATAAGTAGACCCTTCTATGCATTTCGGATAATTTTAACTATCTGAGAAAATATGCTAATAACCACCATTTTTTCTTCCAAATATGTTATAGCATGTGTTAAAAATCAATATAAAAAAAATTCTCCCTCATGCCAGAGCAATATTCTACAGAGCTTCCCATAAAATGTCTACATTTTGCTGTAATTTTTTACTTCACCACTAGGTGGCACTCATCTAACTGGTGTTTTAAGTAAAAGGAAAAGTGTTTTCAATATCTAGGAACCCTTTTCAATGTGATTCCAAAGTTTCATTGTCCTAAATTCAGTAGCACATAAACTACAGCACACTATGTAAAAAGTGGCATGCTACTGCATATCTGCAAAAGTGGGTGTTTGGCTAACTTTTGGAGCACTGTATTTTCAAAACTATGAGGTTTAAAAAAAACTGAAACTTGCGATTTTCTCATATCTTTATTAGGTATATATCTACCCACCAAGTTTCATTAAATTCTGAGTAGGTGGGGGACATGGCCTCGGTGATCAGACATGAAATGACCCTTTAATTGTTGTAGAGGTGTGGGAAATACTTCTAAAACATTATGTGAACCCTTCCTTGGCAGTTGCTGGTGGTTTGTTTACATTTGAAAATGTGGTTCTCCATTTGCTACTTACTATGTTACGTAAATAGTTTCACCACCATGAAATTCAAATGTGGATTTTTCTTTGAAAAAATAATTTATGATGAAAATCCTTTCTGCTTCAGGAACTCTAAAAGTGTATTTTCACTCTTGTATCTGTTGTCATGGTCGAATTTACCTACTGAAGTTGCATTCTGTCACTTGTTTTCATTTCAGATGTACACGGGTGCCAGAAAAACTGGTACAGACGAGCTTATGCAAAATACATAGCTACATCACCTATGCGCGTACTCAGTTGTGTCTGCCAGTGCGTATATAAAGCGATAGACATCCTTGTCAGCTGTCAGAGCTGTTTTCAGCATGAGAATGACAAGTAATAACGATTTAAGCGATTTTCAACGTGGTGTCATAGTTGGCGCTCGTGAGATGTGCCATAGTATTTCAGAGGTAGAAAGAAAGTTCGGATTTTCATGGACGACCATTGCAAGGGTGTACTGTGACTACAAGAATTCCGGCAAAACCTCCAACCTACGATACCAGTGTGGTCATAAAAAGACATTGGGTGAACAACGTGACCATCGTCGTTTGCCAAGAACTGTTTCACGCGATAGGCATGTGACACTCTCGCAGGTATCATCATAATTCAATGCTGGAGCCTCAACAAGCATCAGTGCCCGGACTGTGCAACATTCCCTGCACGATATGGGTTTTGGGAGCCGACGCCCAACTCAAGTCCCCTTGATGGGTGCACGACACAGAGCTATGCGTAGGGGCAGATTAGCCCACCGGGACAATTCCCGTTGGGCCCCTTCCGTATATTTTGCCTCTCTCTTTCTTACTTTCTTAAAAATGTTTTCAGTTCAGTTGTTTTAAACACACAACTGAACCACAACACTTTTTTATAAACGAAATGCACATAATGTAATTATAACAAGTGCGGGGGTATTTTGAATTGGGGGAAAAAATCCCCTTCCCAGGCAACTGCTAGAATCCCAACTACAATAGATGATCCATGTGTGTTTGCGAACTTTTGGGTTCACTTAGTAGCTGAGGAATGAGAATGTATGTACAGTATGTTTCGGGAGGGCAGGGCTAGAGAATAAAGGAAGGGCTGCCTCATCCTTTTGTCTAGCGGTCTCAGTTTCATGCTCCGACCAAGGGGGATTTGGAAGACTATGTGATGTCACTGCGAGGACACTCGGTAACCCCTGTGCCAATTTAGGGCTGGAGTATGGTGACATTTCAGTCATTCTGTGCAGTTTATTTCTGTTGCTCTCCATTTACTGGTAGTGGTTTATGTAGTTGTTTATTAACATCTGTTTTTTACTGATGTAAATTTTATTTTAACTAAAATTCAGCGGGGGGGGGTTAAAGTTTTTTTCATATAAAGTAATATGCAACATGCCTTCATCCTGTGCTGTCGCTAATTGTACAAATACGCATAAGAAAACAAAAGAATGTTGCGTTATTTACCATGTTTTCCCCTTCAAATGTTAATGTGATAAAATAATGTATTGTTAAGTGTAAGCGTGCTGACAAATTTAAAGTTGGAAGTGCAAGAATATGTAGTGATCATTTCCAAAATTCAGACTACAAAAATGACATGCGAAATCGCCTGCTTGGGATTCCCGAAATTTTTTTTTCTAAAACCCACAGCTGTTCAAAGTTTGAATTTACCGAATGAAAAATCAATACTACATACAAGCCGAGAACATAGAAGAATTAAGAGAGATATCTGTATAAGGGCATTGAATCGAACTCCAGAGCCAAGTCCTGAAAAGTTGCACATCGATGTAGTTGCTTGCAATTTTGACAATGGATATTCAGAAGAAAAGTGTGCATCAGTTCAGTGCATGTCTTGCTCAGAGGTTAGAAGTCTGAACAAAATTCTCACCGAGAAGCTTGATGTGCTGGAATGAGAAATACATAACTTGAAAAGCAAACCCAAAAATACTGCTCGAGTTTAGCGTCAAAAAAATGTCAGCATACAAAATAAGAGAGCAGAAATTGTGCTAATACGAAATGCCCTGTCAAAAGCTAATATGAAAAATAAAATACTTGAACAGATGGAAATGAACCTCAGGAAAATTGTTACACCAACGCAGATAAAGTTCTTTGCAACACAAAAAATTATTAACAAATGGACAGAAGAAGATATATCTAGAGGAATAGTAACTAGAGCTATTTCAAGAAAAGCTTACGAATTTTGGAAGTGTAAAATTGGCATTCCTTTGCCAACTGCTAGCACGTTAAAGTGATGGTGTTTTAAATTTAGGTGTCATCCCGGAATTCTGCATAATGTTTTGCTCCTTATGCAAAAAAATAGGGAAACCCTTTCCGAAAATGACAAAGTCTGCGTCTTAAGCTTTGAAGTACACATTGATAGTAAAGTGTGTTACGATACAGGAATGGACCAGCTTTTAGGTCCGTACTCAAAGGTGCTAGTTGTTTTGGCTAGAGGAATATTGTCTTCCTGGAAACAACCCGTGCATTTTGACTTTCAACGTACAATGAATAAAAGGCTTGTGTTTGAAATAATTGTAAACCTTGAAAAACAGGAATTATAGCAAAATGATTGTTTCAGATTTAGGTGGTTGTATGACCTGGACATGGCTCAACCGAGAGAACAAGCTGGATTCAGGAGTGGCTACAGCACAATAGATCATATCCACGTACTGAGAGAACTAATTGAAAGAACGAGGGAATGTGAACTTCCATTGTGCATGGCTTTTATCGATTATGAAAAAGCCTTTGATTCGGTGAAACCATCAGCAGTTACCATGGCTCTGAAATCCTGCGGTATTGAAGATGCATACATTAATATTATTAATAACATCTATGAAAATGCAAGTGCAAAGATTCGGCTGTTTGAAAATACAACACACATAAAAATTGGAAAGGGAGTGAGACAAGGTGACACCATATCTCCGAAGCTCTTTAATGCCACATTGTAAAATGTCTTTCAATCACTGAACTGGGAAAACAAAGGGATAAAGATTAATGGAGATTATCTAACCCACCTTCGTTTTGCTGATGACGTAGTCATTTTTGCAACTACCCCATCAGAGCTGCAGAGTATGATCCAGGAACTTGCTGACAAGAGTAAAGAAGTGGGATTAAAAATGAACTTTCAGAAGACAAAAGTGATGTTCAATGCTTTTACAAGAAATGAAGATTTATCGATTGATGGAGAAAAACTGGAGATAACAGATACGTATGTTTATCTTGGACAGCAGATATCAAATGAGGGTCACATTGATGAAGAAATTAATCGGCGTACAAAACTTGCCTGGAGAGCTTTTGGAAGAAACAGCATAATTTTCAAGAGCAATATGCCATTATGTCTTAAAAGAAAAGTGTTTGATCAATGCATCCTTCCAGTGCTTACGTATGGTGCAGAGACGTGGACCTTAACTAAAAGAGACATACAAAGGCTGCAGACAACTCAAAGAAGCATGGAGAGGTGCATGCTTGGTATAACCAGGAGAGATAAGAAGAGGAACTCGTGGATCCGAAAAATGACGAGAGTGGAAGACATCATGATCAGAGTTAAATCCCTGAAATGGCAATGGGCTGGACATACTGCCAGAAGGACAGACCATAGATGGACAGCCGAAATTTTAGATTGGATTCCAAGGGACAGGAAAAGACCCAGAAAAAGACCACATGGGAGATGGGTGGATGAAATTCGTAAATATGCGGGAGTGACATGGAGGAGACTGGCACAAGACAGACCGTTGTGGAGGAAACTTGGGGAGACCTTCGTCCAGCAGTGGATTGATAATGGTTGACAATGATGATGATGATGATGATGATGACCTTGTGGAAGGAACTATTAATTTCTCCCGAAAAATCAGTTTTTAATCATCCGTTGGACAATAGTTCTAAGATTTGGGTTTTTGCAATAAAAAAATTATGTAATCATTTCATAGACCATGGACTTGTCTTGCAGAACGGATCTGTGCTCTAAACTGGCATCATCAAAGAAGTTTTCAAGAAGGATTCTGGGGAGAAAAAGTTGTCCTAAATTGCTGCCGTGCTATATAGCAATCAAACGGAACGGTAGGCAAAAAGTTGGCCCAGCAAAAACTTTGTTTTCAGCCACCACTGCAAAGGGTATTGAATATCTAACAGAGCATAAAAGTGCTGCAGTTTTCTTCAATTTAGTAGATTCATTTTTTGACATTATGAATAGCAGTTACCCACACCCTGACAAAAGCAAACCTCTAAAAGCAGGTTTTGGTATTAACCCCCTTTTTATACAACAAAAGGAAATTCTGAACAAAATGAAGTCAGAAACACTGAATCTCAGAGTAATGGGGAGAAAACATAGGCTGCCTTTCCCAAAAAGGCATTCTTGTCTCAATTTCTTTTCTTCTCGGTCTCTACGAGGATTTAACACTTCGTGGAGTTTGTTACATTTTAACTACTCGTTTGACTCAAGATGCCCTGAAGAGTTTGTTCAGTCAAATAAGAGGCATAGGTGCTTTTTATGACCACCCTTCAACTACGGAATTTATTAATCGTTTAAAACACATATTGCTGGCAAATAAATTGCCTAATTTGTCCAAAAAAGTTAATGCAGAGTTTCAAAAAGGTAAAACGCTCCAAACATATTTGACAGCAGAGCTACTAAAAGAAGCTTTCACTACAGCTGATAATCGAGAAATTCTTGATGAAGTATCTGGAGAAATTAATGCAGATGACTTAAAAGCTTTAGAAAAAATTTGTAATGAGCCATGGCCCCAAGATAAAGATGACGACATACTTAAAACAGTTCAAGATGAGCAATGTAATGCTGAGAAACAAGCTCTGAGTTATGTCGTAGGTTATATTGCCTATCGCTTACATGATAAAGATCCCTCCTTCGAAACAATTTCTAGAAATGCCAAAGATTTTCTACCTGCTCAATAGATTAAAATTTTATCACTCAGGGGACTAACGATGCCTTCTCCAAAGTGCATGAGAATGGTAGATCAATGAAATATTTTTTAAGTCAATTCATGAGACAGAGATTTCCCGAGAGAAAGGCATAATTCGAAGATTGAAATCTGTAATAGAAGAAAGATTTCCTAGCACCTGAAAAGAAGCTGTGAAAATTTATTGGTGCATACGAACATTTATCAGAATTTGGTATATTAATCACAACAAAGATTTAGTGTCAGAAAGAAAATCAAATCAAAAGAAAACGAAATGGATAAATCCTGCCATTAAAAAACGTAGCACGAATGCTAATGTCTAAACCTGGTGAATATCTTCCTCCTTTTTAGCTATACAGGTATGTTGATAAATTTTTCTCTTTCTATTATTTACGCCCTCTGATAAAAAAAACAAAAATGTTACTTGCTACGATATATATAACATTCTGAGTTGCGCAAAAAAATATAATACATGCAAAGGTGTTCAGCTTACTCCGATACCTATGACTTCTGCCTTCAAAGGCAGCATCCCAAATCGTCAGTGTACCCGCAGTGACGTCACGTCCTACCCAGCAAAGCGACTTGCTTTTGACTGCCCGATGGGCCAGCCCTTCCTCATTCTCTAGCCCTGGCGGGAGGGCGAAGGTGTGTACAAGATGTTCTATATATTCCTCAAGGGGGAGGGGGGAGTTGATTTTACTCCTGTTGGATGTAGGAGGCATTAGTGCTGAGCTCATGACAGCTGAGTTCAGGCTCAATTTTAAGAGCCCTAGCCCGTCCGAGCCAGAATTTTATATTGCAAACTAGAGCCCGGGCCCAAACGAGCCCAAAAACCATGATTAACCTGTTTAGGCATTAAAAAAAAACCCTCCTCTTACAAACTTCCACTTATTCCTCCCCGTGCAATTAACCAACATCTTTCTCAACTGCGGAGTGGGGAAGGGATATCTATCTATTTTTGTAGTTTCTTTGACCATTCATTTCATCCTGAAATGTTTCAAGGGTCCCGGCATCAGGAAAAATCGGGAGGCACAACAATCAACGTATGTTAACAGCATTTGGGTGGGGGCTGAACAGGGCTAAATTTTTTTCACTACTTTAGTTAAAGTAGTGAAAACACTCACCCATGTTTGATAAAGTTGCAGAACTATGCTAGATAATGGTCATTATGGGATGTACTATCTATCCACTATATGACAACACAGAAGTCCGAGGGAAAGCTAATAATATCAAGAACTTATTTTGAAATAACTGTAAGATTATTTGCGGGGGTGTTCATATACGATCCCTTTCCCCCGAAATGTTCAGCCTACGCTGCTTGTGATAACTGACAAATGCTGCAGATGAAGGCATTTACGAAGATATTATTTCACATGAAGTTTTCAAATGTGTTTGCGTTATTGGTTTGTCCACGCCGGGCATCGAATCTGGGTCCCCTCACTCTGGAGTAAGTCGCTCTCCCAACTGAGCTACACGGACATGTGCTCTCATTGCTATCGACATGAGTCAGCCAGGACCATGTGTCGCTGTAGGCAGTCATGCTCTGAAGAACGTGCATTTGAGAAATCCCAGACAATTTGGTGTGTGGAATGTAACATCACACTGATTTATTTTTTTCAAAGCACTGAAGAAGTTATTCTCATTTTCCCTGTCTCGCTGTGTGGAAAGAACATCACACCATTACCGTCCCGGTAGTGCAGTGGTCTAAGCGATGGCCTCTGATCATTCGTCCGAACGGGGTCCGGGTTCGAATCCCGCTGAGGCATGGATGTTGTGTTTGTCCTACGGCACTGGCTCTCTCCCTTCCCTGGAACCAGTGACCCTAAAATAGGGACGGGTGACTGCTTATAGCCCATTGAGTTGCTCACGGTGGTCGTTAAACCTCCAATAAAAAAAAACCAAAAAAAAACCCATCACACCATTGCGAGATACTTGACGGCCAGGTCATCCTTGAAGCTCGGGCACCAATGTGAAAACACATCCTTGTCCACGCCGTGCATCGAATCCGGTGCCCTTCACTCTGGAGTAAGTCGCTCTCCTAACTGAGCTACATGGACATGAGCTCTCATTGCTATATCTGCCCTTATCTGATGTGCTTCCTGCAGGGCAGGCATGTCACAGGTGTCTTTACAATACATAACCATAGCATAAAAACACGTTTTGTAATTGAAACACATATGAATATATGATCATTAAATGAAGAATTTGTTCGCCACGACATTTGAAAATCTTTAAATTTCTAACTGTGATTGTCCACAATAGAAAAATTACAAAAATTGCAGTACAAATAGAAAATTTTACAGTGTAAAAGTTCTGTATTTTTTTCCCATATATTTAAATTTAAAAATCACGTCTTATGTGAAAGGGTTTTTGGTACAACTCCAACATAATTTTGGTATAGCAGTTCTCTCTCTCTCTCTCTCTCTCTCTCTCTCTCAAACATTTGCTTGAATTTCAGCCCACTTCGTTGAAAATTTAAGAACTGGAAGCTCAAAGGTATGAAAATCAAGATTATTTTACGATCTGTCAAACATGAAAAGGCTATGTAAGCATTTTTTTCTTTTAATTTAATGTTCTTACTTCAGCGTTCTTAAGAGCAAATTTTAAACAAATATAAATATTGAGTGTGTCCAAAATTAGAAGCTTCTCCAGTGCAATTATATACATAACTAACTAAACTAGTGATTTGAACCTGGTTATTCGCTTTTTCCACATCAATTAAGTGAGTTTGTCACGATATTTAAATATCTTGAAATTTCTAACTGTGATTGTCCGCAACAGAAAAATTGTAGTACAATTTTTCTGCAGTAAAATCTTGGCATGGGCCGATGAAATTTTTTCTGCAACACCCACTTCAATTTAAGGACGACGGGGGTACTTTTTACCCACCCCCACCCACCCAAGTAATATGCTTGCCACTGTTTCCAAAGCAACTGTGCTTTTTGTTTTGTTTCTTGAAGAAAAAAAGTGATTTTCAGCTGTGATACGATAATACCGCAGAACTACAACGCAAAAACTTTTCTGGGCCCTTTTGTGACTGCCAATCCGCCCCTGGCTATGCGCCTCGCTTGGGCACAGCAACACCGCCACTGGACACTTGATGACTGGAAACAAGTAGCCTGGTCTGTTTCCAACTGTATTGCGCAGATGGAAAGATTCGTGTGTGGCGCAAATCCCATGAAGCCATGGATCCCGCCTGTCAACAGGGAACTGTACCGGCTGGTGGGGGGTCTGTAATGGTATGGGGTGTGTTTAGCTGGACTTCACTGGGACCCCTGGTATGTCTACAAACATTTGTGAATGGCCAACACTATGTGTGCATCCTTTCTGACTAGGTACACCCGTTCATGTTCTGCATTTATGCTGATGGGTTGGGCCTGTTGCAACAGGAACACCTCTACACAAGTGTCGGGACGCCACATTATGGTTAGAGGAGCATTCATCTGAGTTTGGGGTGATGCCATTCCCACCCAAGTCCCCAGATCTGAACGTGATAGAACTCATTTGGGATGCCATGCAACGTGCTATCGAACACAGGAATCTGAGACCTCGAAATACACTCGAATTGTGGAATGCTCTGCAGGAAGTATGGTGTGCATTGCTTACAGCATATTTCCAGAAGCTAGTGGAGTCCATGCCCCGTCTTATTTCTGCAGTCCTGCGCTCCCGTGGGGGACCTACCAAGTATTAGACTGGTGTACCAGTTTTGTTTGGCACTTTAGTGTATTACCAACGGGAAGTTTATGGCAAGACACATTTTGATAATGGGAGGTACAAAGATGTGTTGCAGATTTGTAATGTGAAACAAAATGTTGTTGGTAAGGTGGAGACAAATATTGTTAGGTGGTTTGGCCATGTTGAAAAAATGAGTGGGGAGATGGTTACTGAGAGAATTTATTCAGCCCATATGGCAGGAAACAAAGGTAGAGGAAGGCCAAGGAAATCATGGGAGGACCAGTTTTAGGAATGCCTGCATGAGAAAAAGATAATGAGTATGAAGTATACAAAGAACTTGTGTGAGGCATTTGATGGATATCAGTGATGCTTGAATTGTGTGCTGAGATTGCTGTAAATGGAGACGTTTGATACACCAACACAGTAAGTAAAATCTAATTCCATGAGTTTTAAACTTTTATCTGGCAGATGAGCTTTCTTTGGGGAGCTAACTTTTGAATCTCAGAGAACAGCTTAGCGATATGTATAAAATCCTACAGTACTAATTCTGTCAGTATCAGTTCTCTGGTAGAGTAGAAGAGATATCCACTTTTCATTTCTGCGAGATCCTTTCCTTTGTTTCTTACTTCACTTAGTCCGACATCATATCAGTTGATCCTCTGGAGTTCCTCCTCCAATTTAAGGAGACTTGAATCAAAAGATGAACTTCACTTGTTAAATGCAGTCGAGGTCATTATCATATGGCAGCCTAATCTATAACTCTTGTGATTCTTGGCACCCTGTGCTGTCATGTTGTACTAGTCACTTACCTTGGCCAGGTACATGCCAGCTGCTACAGACTGAGGGCCAGTTTTTGAGTTGTGAAGTCATTTGGGGGCATTTAGCCATAGCTCACTACACCCAGGCTATGTCAGTTGTCGAGTGTAGGATGATAGCATTTTCTCTAATCCAGGCAGTACAGTTATACTGCTGTTGGTCTATCATCAGAGCCCCATCAGTGAGAATAGGAAGCAAAATGAGATGGAGGGGTTGACATTTGTTTAGGAGAGATGTTGTGCATCAACAGGACTTACATTCCAAAATAAATATATGCAGAAAGAGAGGAGGGGTGGAGCGTTATTTAATAATGTTGGCATACTGAAGATTGAGAAAATTTATAATACAAAAAAAAACAAAAACAAACTACTTTATTTTCAGGTTATATTGTAACAAAAAAAAATGAATACATTTTCAATAACTGAGATTCATTTTCTTGTTTGTATGTACCGTATGTTATATATGATTGATTGAATTTTTTTTTAGTATACTTTCGATGATGCCATGGAGTTGATCGCAAAGCTTCCTACTATTGCTGCTATAATATACAAAAATATGTATCGTGATAAGAACAGCATTTGTGCGATTGATGTCAACAAGGATTGGTCACACAATTTCACCTGCATGTTGGGCTACGATAATCTTGATTTTACAGAATTGATACGTCTGTATCTCACTATTCATAGGTGAGTGGACCTAACTGTGTTGAAACAAAGCTTTGATAAAGTTCTGAAGAAAAATGAATTTATAGATTATGGATGCCTAATATTCATGGAAAATAATTTTATATTCCTAAATATATTTTCGTAGTTGTAGAAATTCACTATGTGAATATTGTTTATATTGCTTTTCATAAAATCAACTTAGTTTGTTTTACGAACATTTCTATTATTAATGTACCCAAAACAATGAGATTGGCTACTTAACTCCGACTCAAAATAAACTGCTTGTCTTCTTTTGCACACAAGTAGAAAGAACTTAAACATGAAAAAAAAAAAAAAAGTAAAAGTTAAAAAAAAAAAATACCATGGAATTTTCAGTTATGATGAATATCTCTTTGAGCTAAAAGGAAGCATGATAGTTTAAAATGTGGCAACATTTGAACACATTTATACATATTACATATACATATCACTAAGTTGTTCTCTGAGATTCAGAGGTTAGCTCCAAAAAGAAATACAAACTACCAGATATTTTTACTTACTATTGTTGTATCAAACTTCTCCATTTTACAGCGATCTTGACATACAACTTGGGCTTCACTGATATCCATTACATGCTGTACACAAGATCTTTTATACTTCATACTCATAATCTTTTTCTCATGCAGACACTCCTGAATCTGATCCACCCATGTCTTCCTTGGCCTTCCTCTGCCTTTCCTTCCTGCCACTTGGGCTAAAAAGATTTTCTTAGTAAGCATCTCATCACTCATTCTTTCAACATGGCCAAACCACCAAAGCATATTGGTCTCCACCTTGTTAACAACATTTTGCTTCACATCACACAACTGCAACACATCTTCATTCCTCACACAATCAGACCGTGTCTTGCCACAAACCCCACTTAAGTAATGCATTTCTCCAGCACACAAACAACTCCTATGTTTCTTCTGCAGTACCCAGGTTTCACTGCTATACATCAGAGTAGGAGCAATTACACTTTCATACACTGTCATGCGGGACTCTCTAACCCATCATTCCTGTGAAAACCTCCCGGAGCAGCTATGACTTTCAATGAAGAATTCACTGCCGCCCCGGTGGCGCAGTGGTCTAAGGCGCTGGCCTCTGATCATTCGTCCGTAAGGGGTCCGGGTTCGAATCCCGGTCGGGCATGGATGTTGCGTTTGTCTTAAGGCATTGGCTCTCTCCCTTCCCTGGAACCAGTGACCCTAAATTAAGGATGGGCGACTGCTTATAGCCCATTGAGTTGCTCACGGTGGTCATTAAACCTCCAATAAAAAAAAAAAAAAAAATTCACTTTCCTACTAATTTCTTTCACCATCCAATTTGTTCTCTCTGTCAAACATGCTTCCTAAATACACAAACTCACTCACCTGGTCAATCACAGTGCCATTTATACTTACATTACAGAGGTTTTGTATTAATTAACAAACTACTTGAATAAAAAATTGATGGATTTTTAGAAGTGGAAGGTATGGGTGCAAATAGCAGGGCTGCCAGACCTGCGCCAATTGCGCCAGCCCATGCCAAAACATTGCTCTTGCGCCATTCTGTTAAAAAAAAAAAAATCGAGATTTTGACGAAATATGCGCCAATTTTGTGCCAAAAGTTAAAATTTACCAGTCATTGATATTTGAGCGTAATCTTACGACATTCAAAATCGATTCAGCGGTTAATTCATACGTGAGATTCTTCCGCGGATTCGCGGACCCCCCCCCCTTTTTGTCATTTTCGAGATCTATGCAAAAGTGAAGAAATTTTCAGGGTATTAGTTGGGGGGGGTCGTATTCCGCCTTGGGACGTTGTTTTGTCTTTTTAAACGTTCAGAAACGAAAGTTAAACATAGTGCAGATTTTTCCCGTAATCGTTTTTTTCTTTTTTTTTTTTTTTTTTTTTTCCTTGCGATGTTTTTTCTGTTCAGTATTGTTGTTAATTATGATTTCATTACATAATTTCAGCTTGAAATTGTAAGCAATGATTTCCGAAAACGGAAGTTAGGCCACCCGAAGATTTCCCCGTAATCTTTGGCCACGAGATTCTTGCGTTGATTCGAGATTTAGTAAAGTTGGTTAGATAAAGCTGCTTCCATCGCAAGCGTTAAGCAATGGAAGCAGCTTTTATCTAACCAACTTTACTAAATCTCACTGTTATCTTATAGTTTTGGTTTCAGTTGTAATTGTTCACAGCAATAACAAAAGTTGGATATTGATAATTACTGGATGAAAAACATTGTACGAAAAGTATCGTGGCGCAACTGCTGAAAGGTGATTTTACAATTTGATTATTAAATGTTACATTAGTTTTCCATTTATATCGAAGGTACGCTTTCCTTCAGAAAATCTTATGAGTTTGTGATGCACACGCAAATAACGTATGTGTGGCTTGCCAGTTGGTTGATTTCAGAAATGTATTTTCATCTGAATGCCATAAATCTCAAAACATATGCTGCTAAAAACCAACCAAGGAACAAACAGTAATTACATATTATTTATTCTTCCTAAGTGTATATTCACAAGCATTCAGTAACAATAGCAACAGTTCTTGGACGCTGCAACATCCTAATCATGTTACAGTGAAACAAATGCATTCAGAAGAAAATCCCTGATATTAATGTGTTACGCTTAAAATATTGCAGGTCATGTAGTTTTCAATAAATCGTGGGTAGCATAATTGTTTTCTCATTTATCTCACTGTAGGAAATGACAGAAATGCTAATTAACAGTCATAAGAAAAGCAGTGAAATATCAACAAAACTGAAACATAACATTTTTTCATAATTCATAAAATAATGGTAATTTAGTATATAAACATAAATTGAAGCACAGCATGGACTTTAAACAATTAAAAATGCTATCATTAGTTGCTCCAAAACCTGAGTTCTCCTCCAAAATGCAAATTTTCTCGCTCCAAAACCCAACGTTTTTGCTTCAAATTGCATATTTTCCTGCTCCAAGAATTGCTCCGAAACATGGTAGGGGCAATAACACCCCTGAAATAGAAATACAGCTTTAGCCAGAGCCTGCTGGAGTGAACAATTCACATTGCTCTGGGATCAGATAACCCTAATAACAGGTTATCCTAGTGAATGGCACCTAAGATATAGTGAAGCAGTTGTTATATATAAGCACCTGAATACCTATTGTAATGGCGAACAACCCATTACACTACCTCACCCTTGGAGGTTTTCTTATCAAGGCAGAAACTAACTTTCATCAACCACCTTCGGCATTCCCCTCAAAGTCATATCTTTAACTTAACTTATTTGTAACTGCATTCAGTTTCTTACTTTTTGTAACTTGTTCTGTGGCAACAGCTAATCTATGTCATCTACTATGTAGCATATCTGAACTCAAGACCTCATTAAGTATCTACGTCAAGTGTGTGTCTCACTGGTCACCCATCCACCATGGAGTTATGTGAAGTGAAATGCCTCTTTACCTTCTTAAGTATCACACCTGATGATGAAATCTCTTGATGATTTTGAAACGCTTGTGTATTTATACAAATAAATTTTTAATGTGCCTAGGCGGTGTTTTAATCCCACTATTTGAACCTATTTGGTGCATATTTTAACTTACTGAGCACATTGTCTGGTAGCATTTGAGAAATACAGTAAACTCTTGTTATAATGAATCAATGGGGAAGGGGGTATGGTGTCTGTTTTAGATGGACACGAAGGTACATAAACCAAAGAACCAAAACATTATAACTAGTGCATCTTTGTGCAAATCCAAACACCTGCAGGTAAATGACTGCATGTGTGAAGGTCATGAAATGGCCTTAATAACACCTGATACTGAGCTCTGTTAATTAGTGTTGTTCTTGTCCTTTGGGTGGAAAAGGCAGTGAACTTAAGCAAATTTGGCAGCGGCCAAATTGTAATGGCAAGACTGCTGTGTTGGAGCATTTCCAAAACAGCAAGGCTATGGTCGGACAGTTTTAGTATCTTCAAAAAGCAGTCCGAGAAGGAGAAAACCATGCGCCTTCGAAAGGTGTAAGCTGACCATGGCTCATTGATGCCAGAGGTGAGTGAAGGCTATCCCGTATGGTACGAGCCAACAGAAGAGATACTGTGGTGCAACTTTTAGGTAATATCAATGCTGGTGACGTGCAATATGTCACAACACACAGTACGTCGATCCCTGCCAAAAATGTGTCTGAGTAGCCGCACACCACTTCAAGTCCCGATGCTGAACTTGGTTCACCGTTAAATGTCTACAGTGAGCATGCAAAAATCAGAACTTGAATTTGAATGGTTGGAAGAAGGTTGTCTGTTCCGATGAATCTCATTTCATGTTGCACCATGTGGACAGCTAGATATGTGTGAGTCGTTTACCATACCTGGGCAAGTGTTGGCACCGGAATGCACCATGAGATACAAACAAGCCAGTGGAGGAAGTATAAGTGCTTTGAGCAATGTTCTGCTGGGAAATCCTGGGTCCAGTCATTCATATGCAGGAAACTGTGACATCTACCACTTACCTAAACATCGCTGCAGACCAAGTACATTCTTTCATGGCAACAATATTCCCCTTTAGCAGTGTCTTCTTTTAGCAGGATAATGTGTCATGCCATACTGCTTGGATTGTTCAAGTATAGTTCGTGGAACATGAGGAAGGCCACCAGGTATTGCCCTGGCCTCCAAATTCCCCAGACGCCAATCCAACCAAGCATCTGATTTGTGTTGGAACAGGAAATACGATCTGTGGTGGCTCAACCTCGTAATTTACAAGAGTTAAGGATCTGTTGGTAACGTGTTGGTACCAGATACCACAAAACACCTTTAGAAATCTTGTAGTTGCATGTAGAGAACCAACATCATATTAAGCAGGTGGTTGTAATGGTTTTGGCTCTTCAGTGTATGTGTACTATTACAAAAATAGGCAATACAGATACACAAAACAAGTCTTGCAATAAAGAGAAAAGCACACAAAATACTGTAAATATGGCATGAAAAAGTTAGCAAACTAAAATTTGATTTACATTTTGTAAGATTACATATGAGCTTGTTGTAAGGTGACTGTTTATTCTGATCTAGTGGAGCTATGATGCTCCACTGACACCTCACTTGTGAAAGGCCATGGCGAATGAGGAAAGCAGTAGAAGAGTCATCAGTAGAAGTAGGCTCAACAGCAACAGCGGGGTCAAGTTAGTTAGTTAGTTAGTTAGTTAATTGATTTTAGTGGCGCAAGGGCCAGGTTTGGCCAAAGAGCGCCAGACACAGAACTATCAGCTAAAGATTTTTAAAAGCGTGGAGAATGATTAAGAGCAGACGGGCTTAGTAAAAGTTAGAAAAGAGGATGATGAAAGATGTGAAGACTAGTTAGTTAATTAGGTTTATATATAACTTTATTAGTTTACTATTATACTTATTATATCACTTTTTTTTTTTTTTTTTAATAAGTTTTAAAAAGTTAATCTGTTTTAAAAAGGAAAATACTGCGAAAGTGTCGCAGTGGTCGCCCAAAAGTTTTTGAAGCGTAGCTGCGTCCTCGTCCAGCAGATGAGACTGAAAATAGTGAAACCGATTATTACAAAACCGAACACAACTACATAAAACATGAGAGATGGTGAGTAAACAGTCGCACGCCTCACACATTGGGGCAGCGTCGCCACACAGCAAATAGCTATGCGTGAAGCGACAATGCCCAATGCGGAGACGCGCAAGAACAACTTCTTCCCTACGGTTCCGGCGACACGATGATTTCCAGACTCCAAGGATGGGTTTAACACAGTGCAATTTATTCTCCACCTGTTGGTCCCACAGACCCCGCCACGTTCGTCTGATATGATCGTGAACAAGAAAGCGAAAATCACGGTGGAACAGTGGCAACGGTGTGACAACCAAAGAGGAGGCAGATCTAGCAGCAGCATCAGCAGACTCGTTCCCTGGGATCCCAACATGCCCAGGAATCCAGCAGAACCGAATCTGGACATCAGCCTCGAACAAAGAACGAAGAAGTCTCCGTACGGTAAAAAGAAGGGGTGGCCAGTGAAATCCAAAGATGACAATGATTGCACAACACTCAGCGAATCAGTGTACACAATAGCACGCTGATGAGAGCTCGACTGCACGTGAACAAGTGCAAGATACACAGCATGCATCTCCGCCGAAAACACCGTGGCCTCAGGAGGAATGCGGGCAACAGAAACTTCGTCAACGCAGACGGCGGCGGATCCAACAACACCAGCCGCCTTAGATCCATCGGTGAAAACAGGAATAAAGTCTGCATTGACGTAACGGTGTTCAGCGAAGAGCTGCTGGTACACTGACGCAGGGGTTGAGGACTTGTCAAAAGATGTAAAGCTGGTATCAACCATGACACCAAGAGGATGCCATGGGGGTTCCTCAAAGCCCCTGGTCTCCCCAACGAGTGACAAGTCGAGCCCTGCATCACGAGCTACGGCCGCCATACGAAGACCGAAGGTTCGAATGCACGAGGGACGGATCTCGAACAAACGAGCATGCTGGGGATGAAAAACTGCATCGTATAAAGGATGGTCTGTGAGTGATTTAAGTTTCAGGTAAAACTGAAGAGACAGCTGCAGACGGCGTAAATGAAGCGACGGTTCGTTCGCGTCGGCATAAAGGCTGGGAATGGGTGACGTACGAAAGGTCCCGTACAAAGACGCAGCGCTTGATGGTGGATGGTATCCAACGGCCGGAGAACGGTAGGACGCGCAGAGCCATACACCATACAGCCATAATCCAGCTTAGACCGAATGAGAGAATGGTAAATACGGAACAAAGAAGTCCTGTCTGCACCCCAGGAGACTGAGGCAAGGATCTTAAGGATTGACAAGGCTCTCAGACAGGAAGTCCTTAGCCGTCGAACGTGCGAGCGAAAGGTGAGAGCACGGTCAACGGTCAAACCAAGGAACTTCGTTTCCGGCAAAACTGGAATGGCTGCACGGTCCAAATAGAGCTCTGGATCAGGGTGGAGGCCACGCCTCCGGCAGAAATGGACACAGGCTGTCTTGTCGGGAGAAAGAACAAACCCATTATTGTTAGCCGCTTTAACAATCTGGGTAATTGCAGACTGCAGCTGCCTTTCAACGAAATGCATGCTGGATGACGAACAGAAGATGTGAAGGTCGTCAACATAAATGGTAGCCGAAACCGTAGGAGGAAGATTTTTGAGTAAACAATTAATGCGGAGGATGAACAGAGTCACCGAAAGAATGCTGCCTTGAGGAACGCCTTGTTCTTGATGGAAAAAGGCGAACAGCGTTGTACCCAGGCCCAGGCGCGCCTGGAACACACGGTTACGAAGAAAGTTGGCAATGAAGGTTGGCAGTTTTCCCCGCAACCCACTCTCGTGGAGGTCACGGAGGATACCGTGACGCCACGCTCTATCGTAAGCTTTTTCGATGTCAAAAAATACAGACACCAGGTGCTGCCTACGTACGAACGCCTCACGAACAGACGTCTCAAGGAGCAGGAGATGGTCAGGAGCTGAACGATGACGACGGAAGCCGCTTTGTGATGGAGACAGTATTCGATGTTCTTCAAGAAAATAAATTAGCCGGGAATTAACCATTCGTTCAAGGATTTTGCACAGACAGCTAGTGAGGGCAATTGGCCGATAACTAGAGGGAGACTTGGGGTCTTTGCCAGGCTTGGGAAAAGGTAAAACAAAAGCTCTTCGCCAAGAGTCCGGGAAACTGTGCTCCAACCAAATGCGGTTGAAAAGCACTAACAGATTCTCGAGAGACGACTGCGAGAGATGACGAATCATGTCATAGTGGATGTCGTCGGGACCGACAGATGTTGCGCCGGACCGATGCAGAGCCACCCGTAATTCAACCATGCTGAAGGGGGAGTTATACTGAGTGTTATAAAAAGGCGCAAAGGAGAATTTCTGGCGTTCCGCGGTTGTTTTAATCCTCTGAAAGGGCGGGAGATACGCCTGAGAACTAGAAATTGAGGCAAACGCTTCGCCCAAGCAATCCACAATCTCCCCAACTTCAGCATACGTGCAGCCGTTATTCTCAAGAATTGAAATTTGGCGGGAACTATAGTTTCCCCGGATCTTACGAATTTTTTCCCAAACAGTTTTTGAACTGGCACGTGAATTGATAGATGAAACGTACTTCATCCAAGACTCCCTCTTGCTTCGTCGACGCACCAACCGAGCGTAAGATTTTGCTCTTTTAAATTTAACAAGATTAGCATCGGTCGGATAACGCCGAAAAGTACACCAGGCCTTATGTTGAACTCTCCTAGCCGCTGCGCAATCAGGGTTCCACCAAGGCTTCGGACGTCTTGCGAGCGTCGTTGATGTTTTTGGGATAGAGAGATCTGCTGCCTGAATGATACACGTTGTGACATCAGTAACAGCTGCGTCAATTGACCCCCGGGTCACCATGGCAAAAGATATCATTGCGGACGGTGTGAAGACCTCCCACTTGGCACGATCCATCCTCCAACGAGGAGGGCGGGAGGCAGAAGATGGTACGCTCACATTATACCTAAGTACAATTGGGAAGTGGTCGCTTCCATGGAGGTCGTCACACACCGTCCACGACCAGTCGGCCATAACCGATGGTTGACCCAAAGATAAATCGATTGCACTGAAACTTCGTGTAGGCTCGTGGAAGTAAGTGTCAGCACCGGTGTTAAACAGGCACAAAGAGGTCGAGGAAAGAAGAGATTCGATCCTACGGCCTCGTGTGTCTGTTCTGACACTACCCCACAATGGATTATGAGCATTGAAGTCACCCAGAACAAGAGCAGGTGACGGCAGCTGCCCAACTAAGCTCTCAAGAACGGACACGCTCACGTCCTCATCCGGCGGCAGATAGATGCTGCAAACGGTTAGAGGCACAGGCATGGAGATACGCACCGCAACGGCTTGTAAAGATGTTGAGACCGCAACGGGAGAAACTGGAACATTGTGGGGGACAAGGATGGCAACTCCCCCGCAAGCAATATCTCCTGAAACATTATCTTTCCGAAATGCACTGTAGCCTCGAACTGAAAGGAGGTCTGATGGTTTAAGTTTTGTCTCCTGGAGGCAAAGGCACACCGGAGAGTATGACGAAAGCAGATGTTTCACGTCGTCATGTCTTGTTCGAAAGCCTCGACAGTTCCACTGAACGATTTGATCCATGGTTTGAATTGTGGTGAATGAGAAAAAGAAAAACGAAAAACAAAACCCGAGAAAAACTGGGACAACTAAAAGTTGTCCGATTCCATCATTTCGTCTGCAATGTCCATTTGCGCTTGGGACTGTTTTGTCCAACGCCCTGTAGTCTCTGGTGGTAAAATGGGGCGGTATTTTGGTTCCTGTGTCGCAGATGATCTTGCCCGATCCTGGTTCTTATGATGGGAGTTTGGAGATTTCTTCTCCTTTTCTTTTTCCTTTCTCTTTCCTCCTGGGGTTGTTGAAGTTCCGGTGGTGCTGGTGTTAGTTGCAGCAGGTTTAGGCACAGTGGTTGTTGGAGCTTTCG
Organism: Macrothele yani; assembly: GCA_039090855.1. Taxonomy (NCBI): domain Eukaryota; kingdom Metazoa; phylum Arthropoda; class Arachnida; order Araneae; family Macrothelidae; genus Macrothele; species Macrothele yani. The sequence goes on from CM076990.1 coordinate 50,699,078, forward strand.
CGTCCCTAGCTCGGGATTGTAGTGCTGCCAGACCAGCAGCTATGATGTCGTCTAGCTTGTAGGGACAATTCACTGGGATTTGGCTATCAGTCTGGGTACCGACTGTAGTCCTTGCAACAACCGCTGATGCATAGGATCGCCGATTTGATTGGTTTGGGGCGACCTTTCTTCTGGCCTCTGGGTAGGAGATTCCCTCAACGGTCTTAATGCGTTGGATCTCTTTTTCCTCTTTCCACTTTGGGCAGTCTCTCGATGATGCTGCATGAGATCCCTTGCAGTTGAAGCACAGCTCGGCTTCGGCATGGCAATCTTGCAAAGTATGGTCTGTTGCAGTACAACGCCCACACCGGGCAGTGCTCCTGCAAGACTGCTGGGAGTGACCATATGCTTGGCATTTGAAGCATCGTAGAGGACTTGGTATGAAGGGGCGCACTTCAAGGTGTAGATACCCTGCCTTGATTGATGTTGGCAGGGATGGGGTGTTAAAGGTCAGTATGACGTTTCGAGATGGGACAGATTGGCCATTTCGCCGAAATAGGATGCGCCGGACTCCACTCACTTGCTGGTCTTTCAGTTCCTCCAGAAGTTCTTGGTCACTGCACTCCAGAAGGTCTTGAGAAGAGATAACACCTCGTGAGGAATTGAGGTAGCCGTGAGGGGTAACTTTTACTGGACAATCTAAAAAAGAGGTGGTGTTTAAAAGCACTGTAGCATATCTGGGACTCGACATCTCGACAAGAAGATCTCCAGATTGGAGCTTCTTAACGCTCTTAGGAGAGCTGGCAATTGATTGCAATGCTTTATTTATCCAGAAGGGGCTTCTGGTGTTTAATGGGTTTGAAGCGTCCAAGGAGTGGATGCAAAAGAACCGAACATTGGCAGAATCAGGTGTAGGTTTCTTGTTGGGAGGGGGTGACCCTTCCTCAATGGGCCGCTTTGTTTGAAGTTCTTGGGAAATTTTTTGGTTAGCCATGAATAGAAGTGAAAAGTTCGTCCGCCGATTTCCCCGCCCACAACCGAGCCCAACAGGGGAGAGCCGGAGGTCCGCAAGCCCAATTGGACGCAGGACACGACTCTAGGGTTAAGCAACGGATATAGCATGTTGATAGTGCAGACATGCGCTCAGCGAGTACCGAGACTTTCCCAGGTCTCGGTGACACCCCTTGGCATGCCCGCACTATCCCCAAACTCACCCTGTTGTACGAAACAACAAGCCGATTGACTAGGAGTGGGTTAGTTCCTAGCCGCCCGTTTAGGGTGAAGCAGGGGGCAAAGAGGAGTGTTGGCGACTGGCGACAACAACAACCTGGCCACCAGAAACCTCAGCCTCCAGCATCCCCTTTTCCACCTTACGGGTCACCGCACACGGCAAACGTGCAGGTAGGTCTAGCAAACCAGCCCGGAAAAACAAGAGAGGAACAGAAAATGGAGAAGCAAGTCGAGTAGAAAATGGAGTAGAAAAGAACAGGTAGTGGAGAAGAAAGTAAAAACAGGAAAGGGAGAGGAAAGCCAGAGGAAAGGAAAGGGCTGGCGCATAATCACAACCTCAGCAACCAACAACTGAGGCGGGTGCTGTCAAGGTGGTGGCAACACAAAGTTGTAACGGGTAGAATCAAACATAACAAGTCGGCTGGGGCCGTGGGGTCGCTACTCCCCATCAGCTGGATGAACAGCTGTCCCTGCGGTAACGTATAAGCGCAAATACAAAAAAGCAAAAAAAAAAAACCGTCACAAGGTCAGCTCGGGCCGTGGGGGCGCCGCTCCCCAAATAACTGGAAAGCCAGAAGAAAATCCCTGATATTAATGTGTTACGCTTAAAATATTGCAGGTCATGTAGTTTTCAATAAATCGTGGGTAGCATGATTGTTTTCTCATTTATCTCACTGTAGGAATGACAAATGCTAATTAACAGTCATAAGAAAAGCAGTGAAATATCAACAAAACTGAAACATAACATTTTTTCATAATTCATAAAATAATGGTAATTTAGTATATAAACATAACTTGAAGCACAGCATGGACTTTAAACAATTAAAAATGCTATCATTAGCTGCTCCAAAACCTGAGTTCTGCTCCAAAATGCAAATTTTCTCGCTCCAAAACCCAACGTTTTTGCTCCAAATTGCATATTGTCCTGCTCCAAGAATTGCTCCGAAACATGGTAGGGGCAATAACACCCCTGAAATAGAAATACAGCTTTAGCCAGAGCCTGCTGGAGTGAACAATTCACATCGCTCTGGGATCAGATAACCCTAATAACAGGTTATCCTAGTGAATGGCACCTAAGATATAGTGAAGCAGTTGTTATATATAAGCACCTGAATACCTATTGTAACGACGAACAACCCATTACACTACCTCACCCTTGGAGGTTTTCTTATCAAGGCAGAAACTAACTTTCAACAACCACCTTCGGCATTCCCCTCAAAGTCGTATCTTTAACTTAACTTATTTGTAACTGCATTCGGTTTCTTACTTTTTGTAACTTGTTCTGTGGCAACAGCTAATCTATGTCATCTACTATGTAGCATATCTGAACTCAAGACCTCATTAAGTATCTGCGTCAAGTGTGTTTCTCACTGGTCACCCATCCACCATGGAGTTATGTGAAGTGAAATGCCTCTTTACCTTTTTAAGTATCACACCTGATGATGAAATCTCTTGACTATTTTGAAACGCTTGTGTATTTATACAAATAAATTTTTAATGTGCCTAGGCGGTGTTTTAATCCCACTATTTGAACCTATCTGGTGCATATTTTAACTTACCGAGCACATTGTCTGGTAGCATTTGAGAAATACAGTAAACTCTTGTTATAATGAATCAATGGGGAAGGGGGTATGGTGTCTGTTTTAGATGGACACGAAGGTACATAAACCAAAGAACCAAAACATTATAACTAGTGCATCTTTATGCAAATCCAAACACCTGCAGGTAAATGACTGCATGTGTGAAGGTCATGAAATGGCCTTAATAACACCTGATACTGAGCTCTGTTAATTAGTGTTGTTCTTGTCCTTTGGGTGGAAAAAGCAGTGAACTTAAGCAAATTTGGCAGCGGCCAAATTGTAATGGCAAGACTGCTGTGTTAGAGCATTTCCAAAACAGCAAGGCTATGGTCGGACAGTTTTAGTATCTTCAAAAAGCAGTCCGAGAAGGAGAAAACCATGCGCCTTCGAAAGGTGTAAGCTGACCATGGCTCATTGATGCCAGAGGTGAGTGAAGGCTATCCCGTATGGTACGAGCTTTCGCCAACAGAAGAGATACTGTGGTGCAACTTTTAGGTAATATCAATGCTGGTGACGTGCAATATGTCACAACACACAGTACGTCGATCCCTACCAAAAATGTGTCTGAGTAGCCGCACACCACTTCGAGTGCCGATGCTGAACTTGGTTCACCGTTAAATGTCTACAGTGAGCATGCAAAAATCAGAACTTGAATTTGAATGGTTGGAAGAAGGTTGTCTGTTCCGATGAATCTCATTTCATGTTGCACCATGTGGACAGCTAGATATGTGTGTGTCGTTTACCATACCTGGGCAAGTGTTGGCACCGGAATGCACCATGAGATACAAACAAGCCAGTGGAGGAAGTATAAGTGCTTTGAGCAATGTTCTGCTGGGAAATCCTGGGTCCAGTCATTCATATGCAGGAAACTGTGACGCCTACCACTTACCTAAACATCGCTGCAGACCAAGTACATTCTTTCATGGCAACAATATTCCCCTTTAGCAGTGTCTTCTTTTAGCAGGATAATGTGTCATGCCATACTGCTTGGATTGTTCAAGTATAGTTCGTGGAACATGAGGAAGGCCACCAGGTATTGCCCTGGCCTCCAAATTCCCCAGACGCCAATCCAACCAAGCATCTGATTTGTGTTGGAACAGGAAATACGATCTGTGGTGGCTCAACCTCGTAATTTACAAGAGTTAAGGATCTGTTGGTAACGTGTTGGTACCAGATACCACAAAACACCTTTAGAAATCTTGTAGTTGCATGTAGAGAACCAACATCATATTAAGCAGGTGGTTGTAATGTTTTGGCTCTTCAGTGTATGTGTACTATTACAAAAATAGGCAATACAGATACACAAAACAAGTCTTGCAATAAAGAGAAAAGCACACAAAATACTGTAAATATGGCATGAAAAAGTTAGCAAACTAAAATTTGATTTACATTTTGTAAGATTACATATGAGCTTGTTGTAAGGTGACTATTTATTCTGATCTAGTGGAGCTATGATGCTCCACTGACACCTCACTTGTGAAAGGCCATGGCGAATGAGGAAAGCAGTAGAAGAGTCATCAGTAGAAGTAGGCTCAACAGCAACAGCGGGGTCAAGAACAACACGTCTGAAGAACCAGTCAAGTTGCATTTGTTTACTCTGCTGATGCTGCCTGCTTTTAATGATTTCCATGAATGCTCTAAAATGTTTTGAATAAGGCTGTATATCACATTCAGAGTCCAAGTCATTGAAAGGAGATAATCATATCAATTTAGTCATGTGCACCAAAGACTAATGGTTTGTTCGCCACAGTTGCATCATCATTACTTTTATCTCTGTTATCAAGAACGTCATCCAATATTCTTCTGTTTAGACTTAGTATCCAGAATCACCCTCTCTATCATCTACCCAAGGTCTAGTTCCTGCCTATTAGGTAAGTAGGCACACTTTCTTTTCACACCACCTCTCGCTGTGGAAGCCATGGATAGTCTTTGATGTAAAATACAAAGAAAAAAAGAGAGGGGGGGTGGGATAGGGGAACACTTTATAAACTGGGTGCATGCTCAACAAAGACTAAAGAAATACCACCAAGAGACTTACTACACCATCCACCTAGCAGTCACTCCATGCAACAATGGACTCTGTTCTTTATCTCTGATACAGACAGAAACCTCTGTTACTACGTATGTATTTCGTCAGCTATAACTAAAATCCATTACAAAAAGTTCCGTAATAATGAGCATTGTGTATTTCATTAAAGTTGGCATTGAAAAGCAAATGTCATTCAACACTAATTCATGATTATGATCTCACCTTGAATTAACCTCTTGTGAATTAAAAATTTGTTCTCATGTATCTGATAACAAGTCATGTTAAGCAAAAAGGGAGTGTGTTTTGTATTAATGTTTTGTGTAGTAAATATTCATGTAAAAATTTCTTAAATTGCTTATTGTAAATTAAAAAAAAAGTTCTTACATTTTTATTGAAATTATTCATTTTTTTTCTCAGATGAAAGTTTGTTTCTATAACATAAATTGCTGTGATCATCTAATCATAAAATTAATTGTATTATTTTGTCAATGTATAAGTTAAACTTATAGACTGGCACAAGACAGACCGTTGTGGAGGAAACTTGGGGAGACCTTCGTCCAGCAGTGGATTGATAATGGTTGACAATGATGATGATGATAAGTTAAACTTATTCATAACATTAATATTTTTATTAATATTTAATGTAAGATGTGGTGAAAGTGTATGTGTAACTGAACAAGATTTATGAGTGTTTATTTTTGTGGGCTATATGGTGTGATAAGATTTTTTGTTTTTACAAAAATTTTGCAGCAGGAAAATTAAACAGTTTTTCAAATTTGTCTAATCTCCCACATATAAAGATGTGTATCAAAAAATGAAGTTATTTGTAGGTCTGGTATGCAAAAGCTCTTATTTCTTTGCTGCTATTAGATGCTGGTCATTTGTGGTTACTTCAAGAATCTGGGTTTCTTCGTGCAGAATATGACAATATGATTTGGAAACGCTATTTAATCCACGATGTAGTAACTTGTAATGCAAACCTTCATGAAGTTTTAAAAAGAGGTTTACTAAAATATAGACTAAAATATTACTTAAGTTAAAAAAAAAAAACAGAAATAAATGAGATCTTTCAGCCTGACATTCAGGTCATCTTAAGGTTCTGCTGAAAAAACACTGTGGTCATAAATTGTCACCCGACATTATATATATACCAAGGTAAGAATGATGTATCACGACACTGCACATGCGCACCAAATGCAGAGATGCCAACTACTACGGAATCTCCGTAGTTCCTACGGAAAAAGCTCTTGTACTACGGAATACGGAAAACTGTGATTTTTCTACGGAAAATTAACAGAAGTTATTAATTTTTATTTTGCTTGTTCCCCTTCCCAACGCAATGGCGCCCACTTGACGATCCATCATTCATCTTGCTTGCGCTGCTGCCTGCATTTCCAGTTCTGCCTCTCAACGCTGCTTGGATCTTAGGGTGAGCGACCGGCACTCGATGAGTGTGGCCTTGCCCTGAGTCATTCTACGTGAAAACCCTCCCTCCCCAGCATGCAACATTCTAGGGACATTAAGCGTAGCTTGCTTTGGTGGACGTGGGCGGAGTTCAGCCTTAAGCTCTTTCACAGTGCAGCGACAAGCTGTTGAAAATCATTTGGTGCAGTACGTGAGTGTCATTGCCTGGCTTCGGGAGGTTGTTTTTTTTAAGCGTGCGTTGACCATTCATGTCAGTAATTAATATTTTGAAGTTTTTTTTTTCCTTGCATTGTAGAAAAGTATCCTGGGATTTTGTTCTTATGTGCAGAGTTCGCCAAAATGCGTAATTACATGTAGCGTCAAAAAGTGTGTTTAAGCATCGAAATTTTACCAACGTGTAAAAATTTGCGTCGGGAATTTTTCGCAACACGTAGTAATACACGTCAAGAAGCGCATAAAGTACTCAACACATAAAAATATGTATCTAGAAATGCATAAAATACACATCGACGCGTAAAAACACATGTCGAGAAACGTGTAAAACTACGCATTGAAGAATTTTACCTAAGCGTAAAAATATGCATTGGAATAGCATTTCGCCTTTCAGAAATGGAAGTGAACGAAATAAAGATTTTTTCCGTAATCATAATTTTGTTTTCCTGCGATGTCACCTCTGTCCAGTATTGTTGTTATACATCATTTTACTCCATAAATCTTTATATTTCACTTTGAAAATGGAGGGGAAATTTCAGAAAACGGCAATTCGACGGAGCAAAAATTCTAGTGTAATCTTCAGGCAAAGAGAGCGCCACGGCTTCGAGGAATTTCCGCTTTTTGTCGGAATTTGGGTTATCCTCGAGATTGATGCATGACTGAACAGAAATTTTGGGGCAATTGGTAGTGGTAAAGGATGCTTTCCACCTGAAACTTTTGAAAACGGAAATTTAGTCTTTTAAAACTTTCGGAAACAGTGACTTTTCCCCCCGTAATCATAATTTTATTTTTCATGCAATGTTTCCTCTGCTTAGTATTGTTATTAAATTTCATTTTATTTCATAAATATTTCTATTTCACCTTGAAATTGGGAAGGGAAATGTCCGAAAACGGAAATTGGACGTATCAAAGGTTTCTCCTGTAACTGTAATTTTTTTCCCAACAATGTTCCGAATGTGTATTCTGAAATATTCCCCCAAAAAAGGTTTGCATTTCAGCTTGATAAGGGGGAGAGAGTCCAAAAACGAAAGTGATGAAGCTGAAAAATTTGTAAGAATTGATGCATGATATTCAAAAGCATTCATATTCTCCAAGTTACACTATCTTTTATCTAAAATAGTGAAAGCTACCATGCATTCATGGTCCTCAAACTGAAAGTTCTTTCAGCATGATGGATAAAATTGTCATCCAAGGGATTTGTGAAGCCTACTGTCGTAACTGATGGTGATGTTGAGCTTAATTTTTCAAATAAGTTTTTCAAAAAAAGAAAAATCGTGAAGGACCCAACTGGTAATTGGAGTAAAAACAAGAATGTATTTAAGCAAAATCATTTTAAACAAAAATGAACTTTCTAAGTTCTATACATCTGTCAGAAAATTTCACACTGAAGAATGTTCTTATATTCAAGAAAATAAACTGATCTATGATAAATTCTTAAAACGTGCAGAAGTAGTAGATCCTTCACTTAGAGCCAGAACATCATTTACTTCTGTATTATACATAGTCAAGCGCTTCCCATTTATAATAACTGGAAATGAACTTGATTTACTGGAAGCGGAATTGCTTGTTATCAAGCTAACAAAAATTAGATACGATAACAGATAGAATAGATGTCACTTGGTCAGAAATCTCAAAATTAAGAGGCTGTAATTGAGCTGTTAAGTATACTATTCTCTCAAGAGTAATGTTTGCAATATTTGTAGTTCCACACTCGAATGCTGTGAGTGAGAGAGGTTTTAGTTTAGTGCAAAAAAAAAAAAAAAAGCCCATTTCCAACCTAATTTAGGTTTAGAAACTGTAGAAGCACTTCTTATTGCAAAAATGAATATGTTCTCATCTGGGCAAGTGTGTTATGAAAAAATATTTTCTGCTGAGGAACTCAAATCTGCAAAACAATGTACATCAAAATCACTAAAGAAAGCTGTTTAATAAATTTTTTGTTGTGTAAAAAAAAATGTCAGTCATGGTGTATGTTATTTTCCATGTGAAAATTTTTGTATATTTTGATACAGATTGTCATGTATGTAAATGAATAAGTAAATAAAAAATATTAATTAAATTAAATGAGTAATACCATGTTTTTGCTCGGTTAAAATTATTATTTTTGGTATGATTACTGAAAAATGGCCAAAACTACTGAAAATTTGTACGGGTGCTACTGAAATTATCTGAAACAGGTTGGCATCTCTGCAAATGATACAAAATCCATCACCAAGGATGAAGTAATATGTGGTCTACATTAAAAATGCTAATTACACTGTAAGGTAGTTAGTTTTATTTAAATTGCAAGTCTGCTGTTCATTCTAAATTTGTTAATACACGGTTTCTATGCAGTAGGTATCACATGTGCCATATCATCGTTACAACATTTTCCTTGCACGAGATAGATACAGATGCTTTCGGCGAATAATGCCATGTTTTTATTGTCCGCTGTTGTTATTACTTTAACTGCATCCCAGTTTGGATCATATGTTCCAGTTTTGACAAGACGTGCAATTTACAATTAAACAAAACTCTACCTACCTTACAATGTAACTAGTATTTTTAGGGTAGACCACATATTATTTCATTCTTGGTGATATATTTTGTATCATTCGGTGCGCATGTGCAGTGTCACAATACGTCATTTTTGCCTTGGCATATACGTATGATGTAGGATGACCATCTATGACCATAGTGTTTTTTCAGCAAAACCTGAAGATGACCTGAATGTCAGGACGAAAGATCTCGTTTATTTGTGTGTTTTTTAACTTGTGTAATATTTTAGTCTATATTTTAGTGAACCTCTTTTTAAACCTTGATGAAGGTTTGCATCAAAAGTTACTACATCATGCATTAAATAGTGTTTCCAAATCATATTGTGGTTACTTTTTCAAGCCAATGCACTACAGGAACATTATACGCAAGTACTGTATCCAAAGCAAAAGGGCTATTCATATAATTAGGTTATCATGTCTTTAAGGTATTCCATGAAATTCTAGCACCTTAAAGAAAGAAAGTCAAGACAGATGTTTAAAACATCTCCATAATTAGTTTATATATCATCATCCATTATCAATCCACTGCTAGATGTTTAAGACATCTCCATAATTAGTTTATATACACTATCTACCAACAAGTAATTGGACACCTGTGATAGCAAAGGAAAACGAAGTTTATTCACCTTCAATAGTTGGTGGAGCCACCACAAGCGGTGATTACAGCTGCGACCCTCCGGGGCATACTCTCAACCAGGCGTTGTACAATGGCTAGCGGTATTTTCTTCCACTTGGATTGGAGAAGACGGGTCAGTTCCTTCACTGAATTCGGACGGTGGGGTCACCCCTTAAGTCGACACTCCAACTCGTCCCAGAGGTGCTCGATAGGGTTAAGGTCCGGGCTCTGCGCAGGCCAGTCCTTTCGATTAACCCCATTGTCACCATATGAAGCCATGGTGGACCTCGCAACACGACAGGTGGCATTGCCATCCTGAAAGTAACATGGGTCCACCCCGTAAAACTGCCACAACGTAGGAAGTGCATGGTCATCCAAAATGGTGCAGTAGGTTTCGGCTTTGAGTCTACCAGGAATTGTGACCAAGGGTCCCGTGCCATACCAGGAGAAACACCCCCATAGCATAATTCCACCGCCGCCGAACTTTACAGTTGGCACAATACATTCCGGCAGGAGGCGTTCTCCAGGCAGACGCCAAACCCAGACCCTGCCATCTGAACGGTAGAGGATGAACCTTGATTCGCCGCTCCAGAGAACCAGTTTCCACTGTTCAACGGTCCACTATTGATGTTCTTTGCACCATGTTAGCCGAGCAGCGCTATTGGACTTGGTGATCAAAGGCTTGTGGGCGGCAGCACGTCCATGGTAACCGAGCAGATGGGCTTCCTTACGGATGGTATTCATCGAAAGAACACTTCCGGATGCCTGTTGAAACTCCTCGCGGATGTGGCCCATCGATTTGGTGCGGTTCTTCCGAAATTTCTCTGGCCAGCACCCGTCGGTCTCTAACTCCCAGTTTTGTGGGTCTGTCGGGGGGGGGGGGGGGGCACACATTCCAACAGTCACGTCTCATCTTCCACTTGCCAATCACGTAGGCTACTGTCGATTTTGGGTACTTCAACTCGCTGGATATGTCACGTATGGATCGGCCATTTCTGTGATACCCGACGATTACACGTTTCTCGAAATCAGAGAGCTCCGAACTGCATGGCATCTTGCATGCGACTGGTTGCGTTGTTGTTTCCCACCACGATATTTAACGGCGGTGACTTGTATCAGGACCGCAGATATCGTCGATTGCAGGGGTGTCTAATTACTTGTTTGTAGATAGTGTATATGTATAATACGGATTATTTGTGTACATGTATGTAGCTAATATATATATATATATATATATAATGGGGGGATGTAAGGTCAGGTGATGCGTAACATCACAGCCTCTCCTTGACAAATGTCAACCCCGCCTTCTCGTGGTGCATCCTGTTCCCACTAAAGGGGCTCTGACGACCGCCAATAGCAGTATAACTATACCATCGAGATCAGAGGAAATGCTATCCCACACTCACCAACCCGCTTGGCCAGCGTGGTGAGTTATGGCCAAACACCTCCAAAATGACTCTACAACTTAAATCTTGGCCCTCAGTCTCCGGCAGCTGGAATGTACCTGGCCAAGGCAGCGGCCAGTGCGACATGAAGGCAGAGGGTGCTAAGAATCCCCGGAGGACCGGACTAGGCTGCCATTTGATGCTGACCTTGGCTACCTATAACGGACGCTCCCTATCTTCTGATTCAAGGCTTCTTGAATTGGAAGAGGAACTACAAAGGATCAAGTGGGACATTGTTGGGCTAAGTGAGGTAAGGAGAAAAGGAGAAGATCTCATTGAACTGAAAAGTGGACATCTCTTCTATTATCGTGGGACAGATACTGGCAGAACTAGTGGTGTTGGATTTATAATAAACAAGAAACTGAAGGATAAAGTGATAGAAGTTGAAAGTTCCTCTGACAGAGCTGCACGACTCGTTATCCAACTATCGAGAAGATACCAGGCTCAGATTATTCAAACTTATGCACCCACCACAAGTCATCCTGAAGAAGAAATTGAAGAATTTTATGCGGAAATTCGTCATCTAAATAATAAAGGTAAGCAGCACTTGAAGATAATTATGGGAGATTTCAATGCAAAAATAGGGCAACGACAACAGAATGAAACTTCAGTAGGTAAATTCGGTCACGGCAACAGAAACCAGCGTGGAAATACTCTCGTTGAGTTTGCAGAGGCAGAAGGATTTTTCATCTTGAACTCCTTTTTCAAGAAAAAGCCACACAGGAAATGGACATGGAGACATCCAAATGGGACGACAAGTGAAATTGATTTTATTATGTGTAACAAAAAATTCGTCATCGAAGACTGCAGTGTGCTGAACAAGTTCAACACAGGTAGTGACCATAGATTGGTGAGATGTAAGATGCACCTCAACACTAAACTGGAACGTGGCAAGCTCATAAGACAAACAAAATGTATTGACATAACCAACCTTAAAAAACACCATAATACTTTCAAGTTGGAACTGAAGAACAGATTCTCTGCTTTAGAAGGCCTAACATCGGAAGAAGTGGATATTTCGGAAGTTAACAGAAAAGTAACCAAAGCTCTTATGGTAACAGCAACAAAATTAGCTGGGTCTAAGAACAAGTTGCATGTGAACAAATTATCAGGAAAAACCAAAATGTTGGTGCAAAAAAGAAGAGAGATGAGGACAACTAAAGAAGATGTGACTTCCAAAGTGGAATATATAGAGCTATGCAAGACAACACGAAAAAGCATCACTGAAGACGTAAGGAAATTCAACTGTGAGCTAGTGAGGAAAGCAATTGAAAACAACCAAAGCCTTAAGATAGCAAAGGGACATCTCAGTAAGGGAAGAAAACAGATTATGGCTCTGAGAAAAGAAGATGGTTCTATAACAAGAAATAGAGGCGAAATTTTGACAAGAGTGAAAGATTTCTACTCCAAATTATATGAAAGGGATGATACATGTACTCCAGACATCATGAAAGGTACCAGAGTTCTTCCAGTCCTCCCAGCAGAAGTTGCTCATGCAATCAAGAACATGAAGCGGGGGAAAGCTCCAGGAGAAGATGGAATTACTATAGACATCATACAAGAAGCAAGTGGAGAAATTGAAACAATACTCGCCCAAATTTTCACTCGATGCCTTAATGAAGGGAAGATTCCTGAGGATTGGAACAATGCTACAATGATCCTGCTACATAAAAAAGGTGACATTGAGGATCTCAGGAACTACAGACCTATCAGCCTCCTATCAGTGGTTTATAAAATCTTCACTAAAGTTCTTTCACACCGCTTGAAGGTAACACTGGACATGGCTCAACCGAGAGAACAAGCTGGATTCAGGAGTGGCTACAGCACAATAGATCATATCCACGTACTGAGAGAACTAATTGAAAGAGCGAGGGAATATGAACTTCCATTGTGCATGGCTTTTATCGATTATGAAAAAGCCTTTGATTCGGTGAAACCATCAGCAGTTACCACGGCTCTGAAATCCTGCGGTATTGAAAATGCATACATTAATATTATTAATAACATCTATGAAAATGCAAGTGCAAAGATTCGGCTGTTTGAAAATACAACACACATAAAAATTGGAAAGGGAGTGAGACAAGGTGACACCATATCTCCGAAGCTCTTTAATGCCACATTGGAAAATGTCTTTCAATCACTGAACTGGGAAAACAAAGGGATAAAGATTAATGGAGATTATCTAACCCACCTTCGTTTTGCTGATGACATAGTCATTTTTGCAACTACCCCATCAGAGCTGCAGAGTATGATCCAGGAACTTGCTGACAAGAGTAAAGAAGTGGGATTAAAAATGAACTTTCAGAAGACAAAAGTGATGTTCAATGCTTTTACAAGAAATGAAGATTTATCGATTGATGGAGAAAAACTGGAGATAACAGATACGTACGTTTATCTTGGACAGCAGATATCAAGTGAGGGTCACATTGATGAAGAAATTAATCGGCGTACAAAACTTGCCTGGAGAGCTTTTGGAAGAAACAGCATAATTTTCAAGAGCAATATGCCATTATGTCTTAAAAGAAAAGTGTTTGATCAATGCATCCTTCCAGTGCTTACGTATGGTGCAGAGACGTGGACCTTAACTAAAAGAGACATACAAAGGCTGCAGACAACTCAAAGCGGTATGGAGAGGTGCATGCTTGGTATAACCAAGAGAGATAAGAAGAGGAACTCGTGGATCCGAAAAATGACGAGAGTGGAAGACATCATGATCAGAGTTAAATCCCTGAAATGGCAATGGGCTGGACATACTGCCAGAAGGACAGACCATAGATGGACAGCCGAAATTTTAGATTGGATTCCAAGGGACAGGAAAAGACCCAGAAAAAGACCACATGGGAGATGGGTGGATGAAATTCGTAAATATGCGGGAGTGACATGGAGGAGACTGGCACAAGACAGACCGTTGTGGAGGAAACTTGGGGAGACCTTCATCCAGCAGTGGATTGATAATGGTTGACAATGATGATGATGATGATGATATATAATGGGATGTAAGGTCAGGTGATGCGTAACATCACAGCCTCTCCTTGACAAATGTCAACCCCGCCTTCTCGTGGTACATCCTGTTCCCACTAAAGGGGCTCTGACGACCGCCAATAGCGGTATAACTATACCATCGGGATTAGAGGAAATGCTATCCCACACTCACCAACCCGCTTGGCCAGCGTGGTGAGTTATGGCCAAACCCCTCCAAAATGACTCCACAACTTAAATCTTGGCCCTCAGTCTCCGGCAGCTGGAATGTACCTGGCCAAGGCAGCGACCAGTGCGACATGAAGGCAGAGGGTGCTAAGAATCCCCGGAGGACCGGACTAGGCTGCCATCTGATGCTGACCTTGGCTACGTACAACGGACGCTCCCTATCTTCTGATTCAAGGCTTCTTGAATTGGAAGAGGAACTACAAAGGATCAAGTGGGACATCGTCGGGCTAAGTGAGGTAAAGAGAAAAGGAGAAGATCTCATTGAACTGAAAAGTGGACATCTCTTCTACTATCGTGGGACAGATACTGGCAGAACTAGTGGTGTTGGATTTATAATAAACAAGAAACTGAAGGATAAAGTTGTAGAAATTGAAAGTTCCTCTGACAGAGCTGCACGACCCGTTATCCAACTCTCGAGAAGATACCAGGCTCAGATTATTGAAACTTATGCACCCACCACAAGTCATGCTGAAGAAGAAATTGAAGAATTTTATGAGGAAATTCGTGATCTAAATAATAAAGGTAAGCAGCACTTGAAGATAATTATGGGAGATTTCAATGCAAAAATAGGGCAACGGCAACAGAATGAAACTTCAGTAGGTAAATTCGGTCACGGCAACAGAAATCAGCGTGGAAATACTCTCGTAGAGTTTGCAGAGGCAGAAGGGTTTTTCATCTTGAACTCCTTCTTCAAGAAAAAGCCACACAGGAAATGGACATGGAGACATCCAAATGGGACGACAAGTGAAATTGATTTTATTATGTGTAACAAAAAATTCGTCATAGAAGACTGCAGTGTTCTAAACAAGTTCAAAACAGGCAGTGACCATAGATTGGTGAGATGTAAGATGCACCTCAACACTAAACTCGAACGTAGCAAGCTCATAAGACAAACAAAATGTATTGACATAACCAACCTTAAAAAACACCATAATACTTTCAAATTGGAACTGAAGAACAGATTCTCTGCTTTAGAAGGCCTAACATCGGAAGAAGTGGATATTTCTGAAGTTAACAGAAAAGTAACCAAAGCTCTTATGGAAACAGCAACAAAATTAGCTGGGTCTAAGAACAAATTGCATGTGAACAAATTATCAGGAAAAACCAAAATGTTGATGCAAAAAAGAAGAGTGATGAGGACAACTAAAGAAGATGTGACTTCCAAAGTGGAATATATAGAGCTATGCAAGACAGTACGAAAAAGTATCACTGAAGACGTAAGGAAATTCAACTGTGAACTAGTAAGGAAAGCAATTGAAAACAACCAAAGCCTAAAGATAGCAAAGGGACATCTCAGTAAGGGGAAAATAACTGATTATGGCACTGAGAAAAGAAGATGGTTCTGTAACAAGAAATAGAGGCAAAATTTTGACAAGAGTGAAAGATTTCTACTCCAAATTATATGAAAGGGATGATACATGTACTCCAGACATCATGAAAGGTACCAGTACCAGAGTTCTTCCAGTCCTTCCAGCAGAAGTTGCACATGCAATCAAGAGCATGAAGCGGGGGAAAGCTCCAGGAGAAGATGGAATTACTGTAGACATCATACAAGAAGCAAGTGGAGAAATCGAAACAGTACTCGCCCAAATTTTCACTCGATGCCTTAATGAAGGGAAAATTCCTGAGGATTGGAACAACGCTACAATGATCTTGCTACATAAAAAAGGTGACATTGAGGATCTCAGGAACTACAGACCTATCAGTGGTTCATCAAATCTTCACTAAAGTTCTTTCACACCGCTTTAAGGTGAAACTGGACATGGCTCAACCGAGAGAACAAGCTGGATTCAGGAGTGGCTACAGCACAATAGATCATATCCACGTACTGAGAGAACTAATTGAAAGAGCGAGGGAATATGAACTTCCATTGTGCATGGCTTTTATCGATTATGAAAAAGCCTTTGATTCGGTGAAACCATCAGCAGTTGCAATGGCTCTGAAATCCTGCGGTATTGAAGATGCATACATTAATATTATTAATAACATCTATGAAAATGCAAGTGCAAAGATTCGGCTGTTTGAAAATACAACACACATAAAAATTGGAAAAGGAGTGAGACAAGGTGACACCATATCTCCGAAGCTCTTTAATGCCACATTGGAAAATGTCTTTCAATCACTGAACTGGGAAAACAAAGGGATAAAGATTAATGGAGATTATCTAACCCACCTTCGTTTTGCTGATGACATAGTCATTTTTGCAACTACCCCATCAGAGCTACAGAGTATGATCCAGGAACTTGCTGACAAGAGTAAAGAAGTGGGATTAAAAATGAACTTTCAGAAGACAAAAGTGATGTTCAATGCTTTTACAAGAAATGAAGCTTTATCGATTGATGGAGAAAAGCTGGAGATAACAGACACGTACGTTTATCTTGGACAGCAGATATCAAGTGAGGGTCACATTGGTGAAGAAATTAATCGGCGTACAAAACTTGCCTGGAGAGCTTTTGGAAGAAACAGCATAATTTTCAAGAGCAATATGCCATTATGTCTTAAAAGAAAAGTGTTTGATCAATGCATCCTTCCAGTGCTTACGTATGGTGCAGAGACGTGGACCTTAACTAAAAGAGACATACAAAGGTTGCAAACAACTCAAAGAAGCATGGAGAGGTGCATGCTTGGTGTAACCAGGAAAGATAAGAAGAGGAACACGTGGATCCGAAAAATGACAAGAGTGGAAGACATCATGATCAGAGTTAAATCCCTGAAATGGCAATGGGCTGGACATACTGCCAGAAGAACAGACCATCGATGGACAGCCGAAATTTTAGATTGGATTCCAAGGGACAGGAAAAGACCCAGAAGAAGACCACATGGAAGATGGGTGGATGAAATTCGAAAGTATGCGGGAGTGACATGGAGGAGACTGGCACAAGACAGACCATTGTGGAGGAAACTTGGGGAGACCTTCGTCCAGCAGTGGATTGATAATGGTTGACAATGATGATGATGATGATATATATAATATGGATTATTTATGTACAGGGTTCAGGGGTTTTTTTGTTTTTGTTTGTTTCATCTCACAATTACCCCCTGCTTCCTAGTAAACTTTTCTTTTTGTACTCTTGTATCCCTATGTCACACACCACTGGAGATTTCATTAGCAGGCGTGCCAAAATGTATAATCTGTTTTACATAATAAATTTTTCTTTATGTCTAGTGACCATGAAGGTGGAAATGTTAGTGCACATACTACACATCTAGTTGGTAGTGCTCTGTCAGACCCATACCTCGCATTTTCTGCTGGAATTAATGGACTTGCTGGTCCTCTGCATGGTTTAGCAAATCAGGTAAGTTGTCATTATGGTTCAAGTTTCAAATTTTGTATACTTACACCAAAGAGCCAAAACATTATGACCACCTGCCTAATATGATGTTGGTCCTCCATGTGCCAGCAAAACAGCTCTTACCCGGCAAGGCATGGCCACTATAAGATTTCTAAAAGAGTCTTGTGGTATTAGGTACCAACAAGTTACCAGCAGATCCTTTAACTCTTGTAAGTTACATGGTTGAGCCACAGCAGGTCGGATTTGCTGTTCTAACACAAACCGCAATGCTCGATTGGATTGATGTCTGAGGAATTTTGGAGGCCAACAATTACCTGGAACTCTTCCTCACATTCTGCAAACCATTCTCAAATAATCCAGACAGTGTGTCACAGTGCATTTTCCTGCTGAAAGAAGGCACTATTGGAAGGGAATACTGTTGCTATGAAATGATGTACCTGATCTGCAATGATGTTCAGGTAGGCGGTAGATGTCATAGTTGTCTGTACATGAATCACTGGATTCAGGGTTTTCCCAGCAGAACATCGCCTAGAGCATTACATTTCATCAACCGGCTTGTTTTCACCCATGGGTATTTTTTGTACAACTGAAGGTTTTATTTAGGGATTTCTCACAAGGAGGATGAATGTTGATATAATAAGGATTTAGCAACTGCCCCTATAGTTAGGAGAAGGAAAAGGGCACCCTGCTTTTTATTTTTTTTATTTTTTTTTCTGGGGGATGAGAAGAAAGAACAAGGATGTTGGCATTTGAGGTAAAATAGAGATAGAGAATGCCAAATGCCAAGATGGGACATTGATGTGAAAATGAAATTGGAAAAGGGGACTTGGTAGCCAAGGAATATTCCTGATAGAATAAGCAGGAACAGGTCAATGTCTAAACAATAAAGAGTAATATAATCAGGACAAGAAAATCCATGGCCTTTCCCATATACTACATGGAATAAAGAGCTCCATTGCAAAAGACAGAGTTCTCATTTACCTAGTGATTCATTCGTTTCATTATCAAGGGAAAATAGTTAAACCCCAGAACAGCTTAATTATCTTACAAGCGAAGTCCCGACAAACTCGTGCAACAGGGCACTGAAAGAAATCCAGTGAACAGCCCTGTAACATCCGAATACACACACACACACACAAAAAAAAAAAAAAAAACCACAATCTCACAAAATCATGGGGAAAAAGTTAAATTATCATTTGTCAAATAAACAAAACTATGTAAGTGTATTTCAGTATAATCTAGAGTACATCTACCACTTATTGCTAGCACACCCTTAAAAACACTAAATATTAATCTCATCAAAAGTGTCCACTCCAGGCTTTGGTGTCTGCTTGGCTAGTTAAGGGCATTCTGATAATGAGCTTCTCCAATGTCTCTGGTTGGATATTTTTCTAGGCATCGTGCAAAAAATTTCTGAGAGTGCAGTTTTATGGTTTGGAGCAACTTTCCAAATTTGCCTATTGTGCTGTTCCCATAGTTGTTCAATTGAAGAATTATCAGGTGATTTTGAGGGGTGCCAATTCATTAACTTTAACTCTTGAGGGGGGGCTGTTTTTTTTTAATAGTTCTTACAGAGATAAGAAGTTCTGGACACCCCCTTTTGAATAATAAATTTGCCCATATATTGTACATCACAGCTGTGACATGTACAGGTATAAAAAGATGCATGTTGCCTGGCAAAGATCATTGACAAATGTGAGCAGTAGAATGGGCTGTAAAACACAGCTCAGTAACCTTTAATGTGGCACAGTCAAAGGATACCATCTTAGCATCAAGCCAGTTTGAGAAATTTCTGCTCTGTTGCACCTGCTCTGATCAGTTGTATTATTGTGAAGTGGAAATGCTAAGAGGGAAAACGCTTCATAATCATGACCTGGTAGGCCATATAAAATGACAGAGTGGGACAGCAGAGTGCTGAAGCAGGTGGTACGGCAAAATTGCCCCGTTCTTGGTTACAACACTCACCACCAAATTCCAAAATGTCGTCGGATGCAACACCAGCATCATAATGGTTCATCAAGAGCTGAATGAATGAATTTCAAAGAACACCGTCCTAACATCAACAAGATCAATGCTAAGCATTGGTTAGAGTGGTGTAAAGCTTGGTGCCAGTGAATTCTGGGGCAGTGGCAATGCATTCTCCAGAGTGATGAATCGTGCTTCGCCATCTGGCAGTCTGACAGACAAGTCTGGGTGTGTAGGTGCCTGGTGAGAAAGCTACCTGCTTGACTGTGTTGTGCCAACTGTGAAGTTTGGTGAAGGTAGTATCATGCTCTGGGGCTGTTTTTCGTGGTTCAGGTTGGGTCCCGTACTTCCAGTGCCTGAGAAACTCAACGCTGTGGCCTACAATGACATTCTTTACAATTCTGTGATCCCAACTTTACGACATCAGTTCGATGAAGACCCTTTACCAACAGAGCAGTACCCCCATTCACAAAGTGAAGTTCGTGCAGGAATGGTTTGATGAAATGAGTGTGGAAGAACTTGACTGGCTTGCATAGAACCCTGATCTCAACCCTGTGGAACTCCTTTGTGATAAATTGGAACTTGGACTGTGAGCCAGGCCGAACCACCTGAGATCGGTGATTTTCCTGATTAATGCTCTGCTAGCAGAATGGAAGGCAATTCCTGCAGCAACTTGCCAAAATGTAGTGGAAACATTTCCCAGCAGAATGAAGGCTGTGATAACAGCAAAGGCTGGACCAACTTGATATTAATTCCTTTCTTGTTATAGCGAGTTTGTGGATAGGCAATTGTCTGGATACTTTTGATCAGATAGTATATGTCTTGGATCATTTTCTTGGAGAAGCACAAAGCCATGATCAAAATTCTCTTCTTCAATGGACCTGAAGTTGTTATTATAGTGTTACGGTATTAATTTTTTCAGTAATACTATTTATTTTCACTAGTTCTCCTGTGTTTCCCACAATACATCTCGCGATTGTTACACTATCACCACCATGCTTCACTGTGAAAGCTAACATCATTCTGTGAAGTGTTCATCATCACAGCAGTGGACAAATTGTCGATGTTTTGATCCAAAGACTTAAAACTTAGATTTGTCAGTCCAAAGCCCCTTATGCCACTGGTTCATGGCCAACGAAATGTTCTTGAGCCCATTTCAGCCTTTTAGTAATATTTTGCTTCCTTTGGTAATGGCTTTCTTGCAGCCACTCAACCATGAAAACCATCTGCAACTAAGCACCTTTTGACAGTCTAAACTGAGACAGATTCTGCTCTACCCCTGTTTAAGGTCTGCAGCAATATCTGTGTGTGTTAACTTCCTACTGTGCTTTGCTGATGCAACAGCACATTTGTCTGGCTCTTTAGCAGTGGTGAGGTGCAACCTTTTTGACACTGTTACCAGAATCTTACAGTGGGTAGTATATAAAGTTACACATAATAACAAAATCCCATAATTAATAACAAATGTGTGATAATAAATCTAACTTTTTATTGTGAAAACTTTGTCTCTGGAACATTATAGAACACAACTGTATTTTTAACACCAGAACTGCAGCAATCATTTTCCACTCAAAGAATCTGAAAAGGGATAAATTAAAATGAAGGCTGAGAGGGGGGGGGAGATAGAGAGAGACATTACTGTATTCTTATATTTCACAATTTCACATAGCAACAGGGTGCACTTTTGCAGCAAAATTCTGCACCAAAAAATCGCAAAGAAGGATTTTTATCATTTTCTTAAAAGGTTTTTTCAATTTAAGTGCTGACAAAATAAGAGTGTTTTTTTATAGTTTTGTACTGTTTCTCAATGTGTGTATGTGTGTGTGTTTTCAAATGATGAGCTCAAATAAAATTTTATACTATTTTTTTCCATATTGAATCAAATCAGCTATGGAATTAGCATGTCCAACAGATATTTCATGGCATAGTTTTGGGATTCTGAAGCTTTCTAAATGGTGCACACCATTTTCTGTACAAGCATTTGTTTCTGGAAAAATGCAACTTGCAGACAACAGTCTGCCTTTCATAACCAAGTAGCCGTGAAACACTAAAGATCATGAAATGTGGCTGACTGCATTTTTAGCTTTTTCTTGATGCTTTTAGTGATGGAGTGGATCTACCTTTTTGATTATTTCCCTTTCTTCATAATTTCTGACAAAAAAAACGAAAATTTATTAAACTTACCGTAACTACATGGGCACACTATCACAACACTAATAATGCTCGAGTGATTTACACAGATCTACTGTTCATTCTGATTGCTTGAAACACAAGCTTGAAGATAGAAATAAATAAAAAACCCACAAAGTAATAATGAAACACTTGTCCACATGCAGAAAGTAGTTTGTAAAACAAATGTGAGAAAAGCGCTGAAATGATTCACAACCTAAAAAATGCTGTGTATCCAAAGTAGGGACTGGTGACATTCATTGGATGCAAAGTGTGTTGCAGCCGCTTATCTTTACAGTTTCCCTTCTGATTTGTACACAGGTGCAGTCCACAGAACTGGTAGTGTTTGTCACCAGTATGAGAAGTGGTAATGCATGCTTTGCCTATGAATCAGCTATGTGCTCCTTTACAAGGCAGCAGGCTATGTCTTTCAAGAGCAAATATGGAATGTGCAACTTCACATTTAATGTACGTATGGTATGTTACTGTTCCCTATTTGAACAATTTTTTTTTTAAACTGTTTCCAGCAGTAACACTGCATACTAGCATATTTCATTGGTGCTCTTTCCCTGTGTGTGGTTTAGATTTTATATTTTTAAGTTTCACGCTTTCCTGCAGGGTCTTGTACAGTTTATTTCAGGAATGTGGAAATGTACATATTAGTTCAGTTCTCTCTCATAGGTTTATTGAGAATAAACAGATCTAACATATTTACTTGATTAATGTGAGTAAAATTAAGTTACACCATTGTCCATATGTGTGTGGGTAGATAACATTGTTTGAAAGTTTCAACCAAAATCAGGAATCCCTATTTCTGGAGAAATTGGTTTAAAATGTGTTTGGGTACCATATCTTAAAATTCAGTAAGTGATGCTATATTTCAGTGTTTTAGATAGATTGTGTCAGGTTGAACTGATAACTGGTCTTCAGTTAAAACTTTCACCCCAAAAAACTCTTTGAAACGTTGCAACTCTCATTAGGAGTGTTTTCTCCCTCCCTCTATATAAGAGTGGTCCTTACTAAAGTGGCCAGGCAGTGTAAGTTAATTTTTTTTTTTTTACAACTTTTGATGCCCTTTTATTTCTTGTAAATAATTCTTGCTCAATTTATTACAGGGTGTTTAAAAACTTTGACATACGGTTTCAATATGAACAATATTGTAATAAGAGTGTACTTTGCATTTCAAACAGTGCAATGAGAAAATTCTTTGCTACTTTTAGTTTTGTACCATTACCCAGCCAATTCTGAAACAGTTTGAATTGTTCATGTTTTTGTTCTTAGTGTAATTTCAAAACTTTGGGTTAAGAAAATAACAATTTTGGAAATTTTTTTAATAAGATATTACAATTTTGGAAATTGTTTTCTTAAGATATTTACTGTCTTCATTTGCTGTATATTAAATTAACAATCAGTAATCTTTCCTCAGGATAGGTGTGTATAAATCACAGCACAAATTTTAAAGTGAATACTATGAAGTTGTATGTACCAATTTCATATTTTTTTAAATTTAATTGTACTGAAGCAACAGAAAAAAAAATTAGCAGATAACAGTGCATTTCTCCAGTATTGTAAAAGTTCGACACAAAGAGAGCATAAAAATTGAAAAAGGATGTATGCATAAAGCAATTGTTTTGTAAATTTTTGTTTAAAAACTTAAGTCATTTTATCTTCAAATTGTTTTTGCTGTGAGAATATACTGCTGGAGACGTTTATTCACTCCACTGTAAGCAAGAAAAAAAAAAGTATAATTCTAAAAAGTAGTAGTGAAAGAAAGTATCATTAAAATCTGTTCATGAATGTCTTGTTAAACATATTTTGAAACACAAAAGGATATGTTAATATTTGTAGAGGAATAAAAAGAGAGAAAAGTAATTGAAATTAGCTGTTGTGTCACTTTTCTGAGACTTTGAATGTTTCTTTTTCATCGTGAAATGACATCTTCAGCATTTTAATTGCAAAAGAGTAAGATCTACGTATAGGATCATGGATGCTATCACACAAAGAATTAAAGTGGCATACAAAAGAAATCTGGTGAGTTTTTTTGGTCAGGATTTGATACAAACATATACTGATGTAAAAATTACCTAACCATTGTAGGAAAGTACCTTTTCATAAGAAAGAGAAGGAAGAGAGAGAGAAACAGAAAAAGAAAAAAGTGCCAGTGAATTAATTTTGTTATCTGTGTGGGAAAATGCTTGATAAACTGTAGTGTTCGTGAGTTTTCCCAACTCATTTAAAAAAAAAAAAATGCATTCATTATACAGGGTGTCCAAGAATTATTGGACACATTACAAAGTTATGTACAAAAAAAAACGATGAGCATTGTCTGTTTTTCTATGTCACGAATTACTAACACAGTTTCTATATTTTTGTTTTGCAGAATTGTTATTCCCAGAATCCGATAGATGGCGCTAGGTGTGGCCTGATGAGGAATGTATGAGAAATGTGCAATCAGTAGTCATGTCATCCGTACAGCAGAAGGCGATGTGCATGTTATGGCTTGCAGAATTAAAGTCTGTCATTAAAGTTAAAAGACAGCACCGTTTAGAGTATGGTTGTAATCCTCCGTCAATGAATTCAATCAAGCGGTGGATGAAACAGTTTAAAGAAACTGGCAATGTGGAACATCGTGGAGAAGCCGATAGGCCTAGCGTCATCGGTGAGGCGATTGGCCAAGTTAATGAAAGTTTCCGACGAAGCCTCAGGATATCCGTTCGTAAAGCAAGCAGAGAACTGTGCATTCCGAAATCGACAGTTCACGATATCTTGCACAAGAAATTAAAGTTTCATGCTTATAAAATTCAAATAGTGCAAAAGATGCATGTAAATGATCACACTCTGTGATACGATTTCGCTGTGGATATGCTGAATCGAGTGGAAAAACGACGAAAACTTTCTCAGTACTGTAATTTTTAGTGATGAATCCACATTTCATGTATCAGGTATTGTGAATCGTCACAACTGTAGGATATGGGTTAGTGAACCGCCTCATGCTGCTATTGAACTGGAACGTGATTCTCCAAAAGTTAATGTGTGGTGCGCCCTATTAAAAAGAGAAGTGATTGGCCCTTTCTTCTTCTGTGAAAAAACCATAAATGGTGTCATTTACTTGAATATGCTAGAAAATTTCGCTATACCCCAGATCAAAAGATATGACAGCGTCGTTCTCCAACAAACGGTGCGCCTCTGCATTGGTCAACATGTGTACATAACTGCCTAAATGAGCATTTCCCCAACAGATGGATTGGGCATGGTGGTCCCATTATGTGGCCTCCTCACTCTCCAGATCTAACTCCATTGGATTATTTCATGTAGGGGTTATGTGAAAGATCGTGTCTATCAGACGCCTTGTACTGATTTGCAGGAACTGAAGCAGCGTATCACAGCTGCTATTAATTCCATAACTCTTCAGATGCTTGCCAATACATGGCATGAAATCGAGTATCACTTGGACATACTACAAGCAACCAAGGGATCTCACATCACAATTTATTAACTTGTGTAGTTACATTGTAAGTTAGTACAGTCATTTTCGTTCTATCTGTTTAATATTTTGTTTTATATAATTTTGTAATGTGTCCAATAATTCTCGGACACCCTTTATATTTATGTCAGTAAGCTGAACTTTTCATTATTCAACAGGAAGTTCTTGTCTGGTTAACCAAACTTCAAGAAGAACTAGATGGTGATTTTGATGAGGAAAGAGTTAGAAGTTTTGTGTGGAATACTTTGAAAGGTGGTCAGGTAAGATCAATTGTAAAAAAATTAATGTTAATATTACTAGACAGTATTTTTTTAAAATCTTTTGGCAAGAAATATAGTACTGAAATATGGGAGACGTGAAAATCTTGAGTTTTGTCTGAACACCAGTTCTTAGTTTGTGAGTTGATGCATGTTGTTCTGTTGACAGATTTTAATTCATGATGACAAGCAATCCTCTCTTGACCTGTGTGTGTCTAAAGGCAATGTGCTTAAGTTGTTACTTTGTTTGGCTGCAGACATATCACCTATCTTACAAATCATATTGAAAAAAAAATCGTTTTTGTATCTAATAGAAAGAGGCATGTCCAAATTGTTTCTTTGTCCAACCACATGTTCACCAGTAACAATCTATCAGTAATAATGCCCAAATTAAAAAAAAAGGGTTTTGTGGTGGATTAAATAAGACATGCCCCAGAGAGTTTTTGCTATATCTAGTTATGTGCATTTGTAGAAGCCAGACTGGAAATTTGTGTTATGAAGTAGACAAGAGGATATCCCTCCTCCTCTTTTCCATCTGTATGTTTTGATAGCACATATTGAAATACAATTTCAGTTGTAACTGTGGTTAATGCCTGAAAACTAAAAAAATTATTTGAAAATATTATTTTGTTACCGTAAACCTGCATGATAATATTTTGGATATGCCTATAAATTAAGTCGTCAGAAGTGATTTGAACCTTCCGTTTTATCACCCTGTTTTCACTTACCTGTTTCACACATGAATTTGGAGTTTAGCTCATTAACAAAATTACCATTTTGTGATGAAAATTAACCCAATGAATAATGTCCTATATATTCCCACTTTAAAGCGGAGTGACCAAGCAACTCTCTTAATTGTGCAGTAAACTGCACAATTAAGAGAGTAATTCCAAAATTATTATTCCTAGAATCCTATAGATGGCGCTAGGTGTGGCCTGATGAGAAATGTATGAGAAATGCACAATCAGTAGTCATGCCATCCGTACAGCAGAAGGCAATGTGTGTGTTATTGCGTGCAGAATTAAAGTCCGTCATTAAAGTTAAAAGACAGCACCGTTTAGAGTATGGTTGTAATCCTCCATCAGTGAATTCAATTAAGCGGTGGAGGAAACAGTTTAAAGAATCTGGCAATGTGGAACATCATGGAGGAGCCGGTAGGCCTAGTGTCAGCGGTGTGACGGTTGACCAAGTTAATGAAAGTTTCCGACGATGCCCCAGGAAATCCATTCGTAAAGCAAGCAGAGAACTGTGCATTCCGAAATCAACAGTTCATGATATCTTGTGAAATGTTAATTTCACAAAAGAAATTCAAAAAAATGATGAGCTGCGCGACTCCTGTGTATGTGCATACCTGCCAACTACTACGGAATGTACATAGTTTCTATGGATTTAATTGTCTGACTACAGAACTCACTGTTGAAACTACGGATTCTACAAATTTTCTTTCCTTTTTTTTTCAATTATGTTATAATACACACAAGTTTCTTAAACAGATTTGCGGAATTCTGTGTCTTTTGTCATTTAGATCATTTTCAAGATCAGTTGAAAGCTGAAGAGAGAATTGGGGGGAGGGTGGTCATCTTCCGTGTGGAGATGGTATTTGTGTTTCAGAACTTTCAAAAATGGTGGTTAAACGGAGTGGAAAACTTTGCCATAATCTTAATTTTGTCCTCCCGATGTTGAGTTTGTATCCAATATTCTTGTTAAATATCATTTTATTGCATAAATGTTTGTATTTTAGCTTAAAACTGTAGGCAACAATTTGTGAAAATGGAAGTGAGACTCCACGAAAATTTTCATGTAATCTTCAGGCATGAGATTCTTCCACGAATTCAAGAAATCTGCCTTTTTCATTTTTTATTTTGGTCATCACAAGATCGATGTACAAATGAACAAAATTTTTTGGGGGGTTGGCAGTGATGGGTGGGGAGGATGTTCGTCGGAGGAAGGAATTCTATCTTTATGAAACTTTCAAAAACAGGTCAGCGGAATTCTTCCATAATCGTAATTTCTTTCTTCTAACGATGTTGCCTTTGTTCAGTATTATTTTTAAATATCATATTACTGCATAAATGTTTGTATTTCAACTTGAAAATAGAATGAAAATTTCCAAAAACCGAAGATCGATCGGACAAAGCAATGATTTCTCCTGTAAAGTCTACTGAACTGACGAATTTGTGAACATTAATGCATGGTGCTCAAAAGTGTTTATATTCTCAAAGTTACACTATTTATCTAAAATAGTTAAAGCTTTGATATCATGCGCTCATGGCCCTCAGGCTGAAAGTTTTTCCAGTATGATCGATGAAATTATTGTTATCTGAGGGCATAAAAGAAAAAAGGAAGGAAGAAAAGCGACAATGAAGAAATGGGGAGAAAAAGATACCAGCAGAAAGAAAAATTAAGCAATGGATGCTGTATAGCTGCAAGATAAACAAACGACAAACTGACAGTGGCCTGCATTTTTCTGTGTGTTTTGATTTTTCACCCAGTTAAAACATTCAACTTTTTTTTCCTTTTTTAGTCTCATCTTGTCATAAACTGCAGTTTTAGAGATAGCACGATCATATGATGAAGTGAAGGTTGGTGCACTGCACGTTCGCTTGCTTGGAGTTCCCGTCTGTCAAGCATTGTGGAATTTTGAATACATCTGACTGATTTTTACTGGTGAAAGTTTCGAACTTAAATCTCTCAATGTTATCTATTGTGCTTTCGCCAGGGGAATCAACTTTCTGTTTCACACATGTTAAGTTTGTTTCATTAGTGTCCTTGTTTGTTGCAGCTCGTATTTCTTTTTCACAAAGAGATGAATCGTTTCATAAAAAAGCATCTGTGTATGCAGCGCAATAGTACTATAGTTACTACTGACAAGGCTCTTGCCAATGTTGGCAGGTAGGTATGTGTGTGTGTGTGTGTGTAAAGACATTTTTCAGTGAAGAGTTTTACTTGTTCCAGTATTATCACTGGTCTTCAAACACATTTGCATACTCAGACACTTCTGGAAATACAAGGGAAAAGTATACGCATTGTTGCACATTGTTTACATCCACATGTTTTACCCTGTTTGTTACTTGATTTATTCAGTACTTGATTAATTCATGAGGAACAAGTTTCTTAAATCTGCAGAAAATTTGTGTGTGTATGTGTCAGACAATTTCTAGTAAGGACAAAAAATGGTTCTATTTTTCTTTAAGCAGCTGCTAGAACAGTGTAATTATCTGATTACTACAGAACACTAAATAATTAAAACCCCACTGATAGTATAAGCAACTGGGTTAAATACAGTAACCTTGTTTGCACTATATGGAAATAAATACCTCTTTTTAGGATCTTGAGGCGTAGAGATGTTCCTGTTTCACACAGTTCCATGGAGAACTGCTGTAGTCTTGACAAAACTCTTTCAATTGCCATATGTTGTCACATGTGAGACATCAGGAACTTACAGTGAATTCCATTCTTCCCTTGATTATTCCTCATTCTCTCCAGCATTTTTTTCAAAAAAATTAAAGATGGAAGGGAAAATCCCAACTACCCATTGCACAAAATATTTCC
The DNA here is from genome assembly GCA_039090855.1 of Macrothele yani. Taxonomy (NCBI): domain Eukaryota; kingdom Metazoa; phylum Arthropoda; class Arachnida; order Araneae; family Macrothelidae; genus Macrothele; species Macrothele yani. The sequence goes on from CM076990.1 coordinate 50,728,059, forward strand.
CTCTGGTGTTTATGTGAATTATACACTGAGTGGCCACTTTATTATGACCACCCCCTCAGTACTTCGTTGGGCCATTTTTTTGCCTTTAATACTGTGTCGATTCTTCGTGGCATGGACTCCACGAGATGTTGATAGGTGGTTTGTGGAATCTGAGACCGTGCTTGATGATAGCACTTTCCAGGAGTGTGAGATTGCAGGGTTGTGGATCCAGCTGTCTGATGTGATGGCTCGTTCAACTTCATCCCACATATTCTCAATGGAGTTGAGATCTGGAGATTGTGGGGGCCACATAAGCAAAGTAAACTCGCCTGCATGTTCCTGTAACCAATCCTGTACAATACGAGCACTATGGCAGGACGCATTATCTTGTTGAAAGCAGCAATCACCATTGGGATAAACCATCCACATGACAGGATGCACTTGGTCAGCAATGATGTTTAGATATGATGTGCCAGTCAGACGTTGATCAACACGAATTAAAGGAGCCAAAGCTTGCCAGGAAAACATTCCCCAAACCATAACGTTGCCTCCACCAGCTTGAAGGGTTGTAGCAATGCATATGAGGTCCATGCTTTCGTGCTGTTTCTGCCAAATTCTCACTCGGCCATTGGCATGGTGCAACTGAAAATGTGATTCATCTGACCACATAATTTGTTTCCAATTATCGACTGTCCAATCCTTGTGCTCCTGTGCGAACTGGAGACGTTTTCTCTTGTTAACTGCAGACAGCAATGGTGTTCGAACAGGCCTTTGGCTGCCATATCCCATTCGATGCAGTGTACGGCAAACAGTGCATGCAGAGATCATTTGAGGGGATCCTTGATTAAGATGGTCTGTCATTTGCTGCAATGTTGCCCTTCTTTTGTCTGTTACCAGTCTGGACACTCTCCGTTCCGCCCGAGCAGTCACTAGTCGATGACAACCACACGTTGCACATAGAGACCCAGTTTTTTGGCTGACAGTCCAGTCTTTAAACACTTTAACAACAGCTGCTCTGGAAAATTTTATGAATGCTGCAATTTTGGTGGTACTCGCTCCATGGCTCCTAACTCTTACAATCATCCCACGTTGAAAGTCCTTCAAATCGCATTTTTTACCCATCTCGTCACCCAAAAATCACTTCTACTACTGTCGCAAGCACTAAGCTTTCCCTTTTTATACTAGCCTCGCCCTCAGGCGGCAACAGTGTGCAGCCATAGCTCATTTGCTTAAAACTGTCAGGTGGTCATAGTAAAGTGGCCACTCAGTGTATTTACACATCGTCTCAGTTGTTTTGTACTCAGATAACAAAAACTAATATTTTTCTGTAATTGATTTCATGTGCAACAGATTTTTTTGCCCGCCCCGTTGCCACAGTGGTTAAAGCATTAGTTTCTGACCATGCATCCGAGATGGGTCTGGATTCGAATTCCTGTGAGGCACGGATGTTGTGTTTGTGTTATGGCACTGGCTCTCTCCCTTCCCTGGAGCCAGTGGCTCTAAATTTGAGATGGGTGGCTGCTTATAGCCCATCGATTTGCTCACAGTTGTTGCTAACCCTCTCCGGAAAAATAAGAACCCTACACAAATTAGTATATTTGTTCTTAGTAGCTGTTTGAAAAGTAACATACATACACACATATCATTAAACTGTTCTCTGAGATTCAGAGGTTAGCACCTCAAAGAAAGACCATCTTCCAAATAAACATTTAACTGATGGAACCAGAATTTACTTACTGTTGGTGTAACAAATATCTCCATTTACAATTTAAATGATCTCAACACACAGCTCGAGCTCCATTTACATCCATCGCACGCTGCATACAAGACCTTTCATACTCATAATATTTTTCTTAAGCAGACATTCCTGAATCTGGTTTTCCCATGATTTCCTTGGCCTTCCTCTACCTTTCTTTCCTGCCACTTGGGCTGAAAAAATTCTCTTAGTCAGCACCTCACCACTCATTCTTTCAAAATGGCCAAACCACCTAAGAATATTAGTCTCCACCTTACTAACAACATTTGGCCTCACATTACACATCTGTAACACATCATTCCTCACATGATCAGAGCATGTCTTACCACAAACCTCTCAGAAGTAACTCATCTCCCCAGCACACAAACAACTCCTGTGCCTTTAAGTAGAGTAGGAACAATTGCACTTTCATACACAGCCATTTGGGACTCTCTTGAGAACCCATCATTCCTGTGAAGTCCTCCTATGGCAACTATGACTTTCAATGAAGAATTCACTCGCCAACTAATTTCACCATCTAACTTGTTCTGTCTGTCAAACATACTTTTTAAATATACAAACTCATTCACCTGGTCAATCTCTGTGCCATTAAGACTTACCTTGCATTCAGTACTAAACAGTCCCTCACTCAAAAACCAAAACTTTGATTTTTCCCTTATTTATACTCAGTTTGAATTTCGTACATCTGGGCCAACATACTCTGCAACTCACTTCTGCTCTCTGCCAACAGGACTGTCTCATCAACATAGAGCAATCTGCACACACGGATATTACAAAGACATAAACCAATATTACCCATATCGGCATCACGCATGCATTTATCATAAATGTATTAAACAGCCATGGTGACACTAGACAACCTTGTCTGACTCCTGCACCATAGAAAACCATTTTGATAAAACACCTGTCACTTGTACGCATGCTCTACTGCCAGCATATATGGCTTTAATAGCGCTAAACAGTTCTTTACCAATACTGTCACTTTTCGTGGAGAATTATTGCTGTTTTGCACATTATTAAGTAGATTCCCAGTAATACCATATTTATTCAGTAGCTTACACAGCAGAGTCCTATTTTTACTTTTTCATAAGCTTTCTCTAAATCTATGAAGGCAACAAACGCTTTTTTACCGACAGACAGATACTTTTCAATCATCATGCATAAAGTAACCAAATTGGTAATTATCATTATGAAGAAATGTTCATAGGCTATCTAATCTAAGTTAGTAACAGTGGTTTAACAGTTGCATGTCACCTCCTATGGCAATTAAGCATGTGTAATTTTTATTCATCCTGGATTCTGAATATAGAAATTCTGTAACTTCATTTTTTGTCCCCCCCCCCCCTTTTTTAATTTTGAGTCAGCTGTCCCTTCAGTCATCATTTTTTCTTTTTCTTTTATGTGCTGTGAAACCTGTGCTCAAGTTTCTTCCGTATCTGATTAGAAATAGCAAATCAATGTTTATTCAATCAGCATATCTAAAGATCCTGATCTTTTCACTAATTTTGACACCACACTTAACGTTGTCCAATCCATGAGGACTTCACTGTTGGAACTGTAGATATTTGGATATAAATGAGCATGCCAAACTCCTCCTTGAAAGTTGAGCTTCTCTACTCGTACATTCCCAAACATAGATCTTTAGAATGCACTTGACCACCCTGAAGATACTTGAGTGGTTCAGCTGAATAGTACCAATAGCAGATGATAATGAACTCCTTCTTTACAGCTGCTGATTCTGGAGTCAATGACAAATGTGCCAAGGCTGATTATATGTGAGATGACTGACTAATGTTACATATAACTGTCCATCGAAAATTAGGCAGAGTTATCTGTGGAACTGAGCCCATGTCTACTGCATCAGGCCTTCTATTTGAATGATTCAAAGAACACTTCTCATTATCAGTTGTACTTTTGCTGGTTGTCCCAGTAGGATATGCTGTTTATTCCTGCAGTGTTGCAAAGTGCTGTTACTAAATAGGTATCAATTACTGATAATGTATTGGAAAGGTTAACAGGACTGTGTTAAGATTGAGCACCTTCACCAACCAATGGCTCTGGGATTAAGTATTTTATGCTTTTCTGGAGAGAGTGATCAGTAAAATGTTAACTGAAATTTTATGAAACCATGTTTTAGGTAGGACACGCAAACCAGTCATTTATATATTTTTAGGCTGATTGTAAATTGTTGTGGAACCCATGGAAACTACATTTTAAAAAATCATAACTTCTTTTATAAAAATCATAATCATAAAAATCAAAACTGGCTGCATCATTAAATATTAATGCAAGTTGCAAAAGCAGAATTGCAGTCATCCAGGAACAGCACCCATTTAGTAATAGTGCTAAACAGTTCTTTTACCAATACTGTCACTTTTCGTGGAGAATTATTGCTGTTTTGCATATTTTTTATAATATTTCACTTGATTCTCCCATTGTAAAAACAGATTATCAGAAGCATAGTAATATATGTTTTGGGGAATAAATATGGTACAACACAAATGATTGTCATTGCTTTCAGCCTAGTGGAAAGTGCATATTTTTATGGGTATGCAATAACTGGTAATAATTTTCTCTACATTTCACTTTCTGTTTTCAAATTAATATTTTAAATGAAACTATACAGTTTTCCAATCACTGTACATCTTTGGCATTAATTTTTCTAGTTGGTTTGCAAGTTTTTATTTATTGTGTGTGTGTGTGTGTGTGTACACACACACACACACACAATAAATAAAAACTTGGACAAAACATTAGACAAAACATTAGAAATACCAACCATATTGGACACATTGGACAAAACATTAGAAATACCTACCTAATAGCATATGCGAGTAATAGTCTGAATAACTGCCGCTAGTGCAACTAACAGCCTTGTACGACGAGGCCTCTACACCACCAGGTGCTGGAGGATTTCCGGTTCTGGAGGTAATTCTAGCAATGCCTGTTGCAGCATTGTCCAGAACTCCACCCAAGACATCAGTCCAGAATCCACGGATCTGATAGATATATATATTCCTCTTCACAACATCACAGAAAGCTTCCACAGTGTTTTAATCTGGGGACCTTAGGAGCCACCAGGTGGTTCCAAACTCAGATGAGTGTTCCTCAAGCCATGCCTGGGTGGTTGCAGCACATTGGGGTGGCACATTGTCCTGTCGAAAGAGACCATCAGCCACAGGATGTGCGAAGGCCACAAAAGTGTGTAGGTGATCAGCCAGCACACACTGGTTGCATGCAATGGTTTGGAACCTCTCCAGATACACTAAGGGATCTAATATGTCCCATGAGAAGGCTCATCAAACCATCACAGAGCGACCACCTCCTTGAACAGAGCAGACCTGGCACAACAGGGCCTGGCCTCATAATGTCGACGCCACACCCGCATCCTTCCATCAGCTCGATACAGTTGGAAACAGGACTCATTGGGCCACACAACATGGCGTTACTCTGCAGAGGTTCAGTTTGATGTTCCTGCATACATGAGATTTTTCCGCGGAATTCCGCTTTTTTTTGTCAGCATTTGGATCATTCTGGAAATCGCTGCAAAACTGAAGAGAAGTTTGGGGCGTATTAGTTGGGGGAGGGATTCATTTCCCATCAGGAAATGATATTTCATCTTTTAAAACTTTCGTAAACGGAAGTTAAATGGAGAAATTATTTTTCCCATTATTGTAATGCCCTTTTTCGCAATGTGTTTCTTCTGCCCAGTATTGTTCTTAAATATTTTAGTTCCTAAATATTTGTATTTCAGCTTGAAAATGTAAGTTAGACGGCGCAGAAATTAATCTTCAGGCAGGAGATTTTTCCGTGGGTTCAAGGTATTTCGTCGTTTTCATAGTCATTTGTGTGGTACTCAAGATCCACACATAACTGAACAGAATTTGGGGGAGGGTCGTTTTCCATCGGAGGACGGAATTACAACTTTCAAAATCGGAAGTTAGATTCAGTGAAGATTTCTCCCGTAATCGTAATTTTTTTTTTCTTGCAATATTCTTTTGCTCAGTATTTTTGTTAAATATCATTTTATTGAATAGATGAGTATTTCTGCTTGAAAATGGAGGGAAAATTTCCGAAAGCGGAAGTCAGACGGTGTGAAGATTTCGCCCATAATTGTTACCCCCTCTCCGTGTAATGTTTCATCTATCTTGTGTTGTTGAATGTTAATAATTTTATATTTTGAATGTGGTCCAATTTAATATTTACATAAATTAACTTGAACAATTTTGTCTTCATACTGTGTTTTATTCACAATGTTTCACCGCACATTTTGATTTTTTACCCAGTTAAAAAGTTCAGCTTTTTTTTTTTTCTTTTCTTCATCAGTCTCGTGTATGTCCTGGCATCAGGCAATGCATAATTTCCAACGACGAGAAGTCAACAGTGGCACACGAATGGGGCATCAGATCCCGTAGCCCGGAGTATGCAACATGTACCATACTATTTGCTCGCTGATGCTGTTGGGCCTCTGACATTTAATACGAATGTGATTTACACTGCCGTTGACAAGGAATCAATCTGTACGAGCCTGGGTAGTCTACATCGACCTCGATCATCAGTGGTGTGCGGTCAGCCACCTCTTCTTGCTCTCTGGGTGCTGGTACATCCATTGATTGAATACTCGTGGTACACCCTTGATATGGTTGTGCTCTGGAACCTTAGGGTTCTTACTACTTGTGCGATAGAATGGCCCATCTGTCTTTCGCTGGCATTGCATCCTTGATCAAAGTAGTCTGAATCACCATGTTTATCCATGTTCTTGAATTGTGTTGCACCATAGGGAAGCCTTGATCTCTGCCTATTTATCGCCTTCTTTCAGTTTGAATCCATTATACTCTGTGCGGGGTATGCCTATGTTAACTGCCCATCACCCTTATTTCTAATGTTTTGTGTACTGAGTGTGTGTATACACAGAGGGTGAGTCGAAAGTTTTGAAATATTTGCATAAACGCATGTGCTGCAGCGCATATGTCACCTGTTTAAACTAGTTCAAGTTGCACACTGCAGTCAGTCGAAAGGTATATTAAGTGGTTGCTGTGAACAGCATTGCATGTCGTCATTCTGTCTGTGGTTGGGGTACCTAAAAGATGAACAGCCAGAACTGGCTAATTAGAGAACTTTTGCTTTACGAGTTTGAACTCTGCCATAACGCTGCTAAAGCAACACGAAGCATTTATCAAGGTTCCATGGACCACAGCATCACAACCAGATGGTTCAAGAACTTTCACTCAGGTGACAGAAACCTTGGCAATCAGCCGAGATCAGGTAGACCGCAAACTGGAGATTCGGAGGCTGTGCGCCAGGCCTTAGAGGCAAATTCGACAACCAGCACTCGGAGATTATCAGGCGAGCTGGGCTTATCGTGGACCACCATGGTTGGTCACTTACCTCGGCAAGGTCTACAGGAGCTGCCGCATTGTCCCTCATGAACTGACGCCAGCTGAAGCAAACTGCTGAGTGGAAGTGTGCATGAAACTCCTAGAAAACCCGCACGATGTACGTTTCATCAAGAGAATTGTTACATGCGATAAAAGTGGTTCTATTTCTGTAATCCTAACATACATTGGGTGAGCCCAAGCCAGCTTCCTGAACCTGTTGCTAAATGTGAGCGCTTTGAGCCCAAGGTGATGCTCTGCATCTGGTGGAATTTCGAGAGGATAATCCATTACGAATTTGTTCCAGACAGTTGGACCATCAACGCCAACCTCTACTCTGAACAGCTGGAGTGGATGTATGCCGTTTTGGAGAAGTACCCGGCTCTGGTTAAGAGAGATCATGCTGTCCTACATCAGGACAACACTCTGCCTCATACAGTGCGAACGACCCGGGCAAAACTCCAGGAACTTAGAGCATCGAACTGACACGACACCCAGCATATAGTTCAGACATTGTCCTGTCGGATTATTACTTGTTCCGGTCCATGGCCCACTTCCTTCGCAGGCGTCACTTCAACAACCAGGAGGAGGTGGCAGCCGGGGTGAAGGAGTTCTTCTCCTCAAAGGACAAGAACTGGTACTGCCACAGAATCGAAGAACTGGCAGACAGATGGCTAAAGATGGTGCAAGACGATGGCCTATACTTTGTGTGCTAGTCAGCTTTCGTCGTAAAGATGTGTATGAAGACATGAAGTTATACAAATAGTGCAAACTTTTGACTCACCCTCTGTATATACACTGAGTTGCCAGAAAAACTGGTACAGACTAGCTTATGCAAAATACATAGCAACGTTACCTATGCGCGTACTCGGTTGTGTCCGCCAGCGCGTATATAAAGCGATAGACATCCTTGCCAGCTGTCAGAGCTGTTTTCGGCATGAGAATGACAAGTAATAACGATTTAAGCTATTTTCAATGCGGTGTCATAGTTGGCGCTCGTGAGATGGACCATAGTATTTCGGAGGTAGAAACAAAGTTTGGATATTCACGGACGACCATTTCAAGGGTGTACCGTGACTGCAAGAATTCCGGCAAAACCTCCAACCTACAATACCAGTGTGGCCGTAAAAAGACATTGGGTGAACGTGATCATCGTTGGCTGTCAAGAATCGTTTCATGCAATAGGCGTGCAACACTCTCACAGGTATCATCGGAATGCAATGCTGGAGCCTCAACAAGCATCAGTGTCCGAACTGTGCAACGTACCCTGCACGATATAGGCTTTGGGAGCTGACGCCCAACTTGAGTCCCCTTGATGGGTGTGGGTGCACGACACAGAGGTATGCGCCTCGCTTGGGCACGGCAACACTGACCCCTGGACACTTGATGACTGGAAACGAGTAGCCTGGTCTGACGAGTCGCATTTCCAACTGTATCGGGCAGATGGAAGGATTCGTGTGTGGCGCGAACCATGGATCCTGCTGTCAACAAGGAACTGTACCGGCTGGTGGGGGGGGGGGGGGTCTGTAATGGTATGGGGTGTGTTTAGCTGAACTTCACTGGGACCCCTGGTACATCTACAAACGTCTGTGACCTGCCAACGCTATCTGCGCATCCTTTCTGACGAGGTACGCCCGTTCATGTCCTGCATTCATGCTGATGGGTTGGACCTGTTCCAACAGGACAATGCACCTCCACACAAGTGTCGGGATGCCACATAATGGTTAGAGGAGCATTCATCTGAGTTTGGGGTGTTTGCCACTCCCACCCAAGTCCCCAGATCTGAACGTGATAGAACACATTTGGGATGCCATGCAACACGCTATCGAACACAGGAATCCGAGACCTCGGAATACACCCGAATTGTGGAACGCTCTGCAGGAAGTATGGTGTGCATTGCCTACAGCATATTTCCAGAAGCTAGTGAAGTCCGTGCCCCGTCGTATTTCGGCAGTCCTGCGCTCCCATGGGAGACCTACCATGTATTAGACTGGTGTACCAGTTTTTCTGGCACTTCAATGTATGTTACTTCACTTTTTTTCAACTGGGGTGATTTTATATCATTTCTCATACATATAAGTCTTATAAAAAAGTAAAATATTTCATACCCAACTCTGTAAGGTTTATGAAACTACCTTTTGTGAGCTTTTAGATCATTTATTTCATAGGTTGTCCCAGGGTATGGCCATGCTGTTTTAAGGAGGACTGATCCGAGATATATTGTTCAGCGAGAATTTGCCTTGAAACATCTCCCTCATGATCATATGTTCAAACTAGTCTCTCAGTTGTACAAGATAGTGCCTCAAATCCTACTGGAACAAGGAAAAGTTAAAAACCCTTGGCCCAATGTTGATGCCCACAGTGGAATCTTGTTACAGGTATGATATTGATGAGAAAACTGATAAATTTTTGTGTGCTTAGTTTCTGATACGATCTTATATCTATTTATCTTCACTAGTATTATTTAAATTTTTATCTGTTTGTACCAGTTTATAATTCACTACTGCTTGATGAAGTAATTTTGTGGATCATGTTTTACTGATTGATATCCATGCCAAACTGAGTGTTGGTCCATATTTATGGTTCATTTCCTGAGAAATAAAAGTCACAGATTTCAGAATATGCAAGTGCGATTAATGGTATACATCTCTGTATCTGTAAAAGGCCCATGTACAGAAAAATTTTGGGAAGATGGCTTTTTGTGCCATTTTAATGTGGCGATCACTGAAGGTACAGCATAATTTAGAACTAAAAAAAAAAAAAAAAAAAACGTGTTCAAGTGTCCTTTTGTCAGGGTAGGAGGAGAGCTATGCACTAGAAGTCACAGATTTCAGAATATGCATGTTTTGTAGTCAGAAAATTAACCCTGATGGAAAAACTAGGACAAAGCCTAATAATTGAAAATTGTAGATAAATAATTTTCAACGGAGTAAATCCCTCCTTGCAGTTTTGTGTGTCAGGCGGGGGGAAGGGAAAGAAAAGTCTCTCTCTCTCACTCTCACACACACTCATTCGTTAGGTTTAATCTCCACAAAATTCAACATCATTCTTTGAAACTCATGAAATGACCAGTGCTTATTTAGATTTCCAGGGTGCGCACGCGTGCTTGAAAACCTGGAAAGTCCTGGAAAATCATGATTACGTTTTCAAGGCCTGGAATATCCTGGAAAAACGGTATTTTTTTAATGCTGTCTTGAAAAGCCTTGAAATTTGAAATTAGTGCTTAAAAAAAATGCCCTTTTAGGAAATCGTGTTACTGACTGTTACCCCTTAATTTTTTTAAGTTCCTCTCCTCTGTTCTCAAAGAAACCGCCGGCTACAGTGGTGTTTCGGATGTGCCCAAATCCTAATTTGGCTGGGGGGGGGAAGCACTACTTCCAGTGCAATAAAATTGGATGATTACTAGCAGGTCTGTTAGGGAAGGGGAGCTTGATGCATTCTCTAGCCCTGAGCTTGATGTCCGTCCGACAACTACTGAGAACAACAGAAGGGGAAAGAAGAGACATTTAGCATTTGCAAGGCGGTCGCGTGTTTACCAAGTCAGCTGGCATCCACCAGTGAAGAGTATGCCTGAACAACACATTCATCTGCTCCTTGTTTATTGCATTAAGACGCTTGCTTCCGGCCCACCCCTCAAGAGACTTCGGCTACTTATGATAAAAAATAAGAAAACTATCTTTGCGAATTTTTCACAAAAGTGGCTGAAATTTTTACATTTACTATAATTGGATTACAGAAGCTCACTCCCAAAATTCCATTTGAATCGGTTTAAAACTTAAAAAGTTAGCATTGGAAATTTTTATTATGTGTGCCTCTTTAGACAGTGAGCCTTGAGCAGAAAGTGTGTTACCATAGCAACGGTTGATTGACAGCTGGGAGCGCTGATCCGAAGCCCTTGGTTGGGAAGAAAGCAAACACCTGTTTATCACTTCCACGGCTCAAAAGGACTAAGATATTTTCAGAAATCCATTTTCCGGAATTTTGAAAATAACACAGTAAAATTTTACAGTGGTTAAAATACATCACAATAAAGTTCTAGTGCAAATTTCGCCGAATTCCGTTTGAAACTTTAGCAGATGCAAAAAAAAAAAAAAAAAAAAAAAATCTTCCGTTGCAAAATCGGATTCAAAAAAAAAACGGCAATTATAAATTACGGGAAAAGCAAGCAAATTATTTTTTTTAGATGCCATGGTTTATTTAAACAGAGTGATCCTTAAATTTTGTTTCTGTGATGATATGGACTCTATTTTAATTACAAACATACATTTTTATTCAGATGTCTGAGCTACTGTTTTAATAAAAAAATCTATAATTAAAAAGTTTTCAATGGATTTAGGCGAAATTCAGCAGATAATCGTATTTTAGTAAATTGCAATGTTATGACGTAAATTTGGTCATTTTGTCGAAAATTGGTCAACATTTTTTTTTTTTTTTACGTTTTCTCCTATAGTTAGGGTGAAGGAGGAAGACACTTCAGTGAGCTGCAGGTGGTGATTTATGGCGATGTGCCAAATGAAAAGAAGCCGTTCCATCAGGACATTCCAGAGGTTGAGTGTGCGTGGACGCGTGCTCCTGCTGTTTGAACTTAATCGGAATGTTTTCGGGGGAGGGGAGAAATATCCGTTTCAGCTTTACAGCTTTCAGGCTCCTTTTTTTTTTTTTCTTGGTAATAAATAAAAACCATAGTTGCTGCATTCACCATTGATCCATATTCGCATTTCTTGAATATAAACAGCAGACAATCGGAAACATGGTGTTGGGTGGGTCTTGATGTTCTTCATTTGTATCTGCTGAATTTTGTTCTGTGGGAATACGGAATGAGTTATACTGTGAATACATACAAAACTACATATTTTTGAGCTGAAAAAATATGTCTACTTGTACACAGTAGCTAACGTGTGAACTCAGACGAAGACAATCAGACATATGGACGTCTGATTCCATAAAAAAATCAACCCATTTTATTATACAAGACAGGTAAAAAAAGAAATAACATTACATGTTTTTAAACATTATAAAGGAAAGCGGATTTTTGAAACACCATGACTTGATGATATTAATTTCTGAAAGTTTTTTTTTTTTTCGATTTTAATTTCTGAAATCTTTTTTTTTTTTTTTTTTCGATTACAATACACTGTTGTAACATGATACCTGTGTGTTGTATCCCTTAGTTGTATGGCCGATTTTCAGTTGGGCGATATCCGCGATCGTAAGTGGTAGTTACATTGCTATTGTTGATGATGACAAGATAAATACTGGAGGAATGTTGCATAAAGTAAAAAAAAAATCGCCCCCCTCCTCCCCCTTCGAACTTTTATGCGGTTATCATAGCTGATCAACCATTTCATTCCATGAACATCAGCACATTTCAATCATTTGACCATTGGGGGTCTGACGGAATTCAGCAGTGCTTAAGCGCCTAGCGCAACGAGAACATGCTAATTATGGGCAGTTCTATTCCCTTCCCCCCTATCATCCCTAATAATTGAGAGCGCATACTGTAGTTTCAAATATTCTGTGTATGAGCTAGTTTTCACGCTGTTGGTTATGTTTTTATTTTAGAAATTACTAACCCTTTCGAACTGTAGGTTGCAGAAACGTTTATGCTTTGGTTTTTTCCATTTGTCCGTACGATAATTCACGTAAAAGGGGTTGGATTTTGGCGAAATTTTAGTATGCTGAACAGTACAACCTAGGAACCTACCCTGTTGAAAATGGTCGAAATTAAATTCAAAGGCATAGATATAAGAGCAGTATTCATTCTCCAAGCTTGAAGCCCTATGTCCACTCTCCAGCTGGGTAAGTATGAAAGATTTGAGACTTGGAGGAGGAGACCCAGTACAAAGTTTTGCTTCCCTCAGGCACTAAGTGTTTGTTAACATTTCCTTTCCTCTGGTTTGGAGCCCAGCTGTAAGAGGTGATGCTTTGTAACAGACTTTTAGCACAACACTCTGTCTACTGATTGGCATACTCCCGAATCATTTCTTGAGGTGCATAGTGATTCCGTGGCTTATGCTTTTTGATTTAACATAACTGTACTACAATTGGATGAAATTTTCCTCAAGTCTGGAACATATTCTGTCTAGTAATTAAGATTTTCATTGCCTTCAAAAGTCACATCCCAATATGCATCCACCAGTGGCAGTCATTGGGAATGTTAAAAAGAAAAAAAAAATCATTCCCATGTATGGATTGGAAACACTTTTTATCAGAGCTAGAATCCACCTGTGGGCATAACAGGCACATGCCCCATTTCAAAAAAAAAAGGGGGGGGGTGAGTAAATAGATAAGTGCTTTGCTTTGTCTCACGTTTCTTGTTTTCAGACATCACACTTTTTCACTTATGGATTTGCAACTCCACATTTTGTCTTACATTGGCCCGAACTTTTCAGTGATCCACACAGCAGTACTTCAGAACTGCTGTTTGTGATGTACTCTGACAGGCAAGCACCCCATCTCCCCCTTATGGGTCCTCCATGTTTTACCACCGTGTTTTTTTTTGGAGGAAATAAATCTCAGAGATTTTTTTACCAGTCCTCTGTTAGACGTGCTACGCCCTCCCCATTCTTAAATTCTGAATCTGCCCTCACTTTATTTTATAATAATTTCAGTTGTTATCAATAATAGTCTGATTACATGGAAGATAGTGCAGAATAGTGATGCAGCTAAAATGACTGATTGAATTAATCATTTTCTGATTGAGGGAAAGGATTTTCTGAATAGCCTTGTGGTAATTGCATCATGATTCAATTTAGCATTATTGGGTAATTTGCCAATTAAAAACATTAAAAAGAAATGTAATGGGTAAAAAAGCACACTCATCCATTTGTATCTTTCGTCATTTTTATTACTTAAAACTGAAATTGCTTTTTAAAAACTAATTTGAGCATGATACTGTAAAGCGTAGTAATCATCCTGGAATTTTTTGTATATGGCCTGGAAAAGGCCTGGAAAGTCCTTGAATTTTTTCCCCAAAAAAGAGTACGAACCCTGGATTTCCTTGTGAAGTGACCAGCTGCAGTCATGTACTGTAAGCTCTGTATCTTTTCTTACTTTCTGTTTTATCATTCAGAAGTTGAGGTTTGAAACAGTGGAACCTCGGTTATATGTTTTTAACTTTTGTATGTAATTCTGCACTAGTCCTGATATTTTACTGTAGTTTCTTTTTGCTTTTTCAATTCTGCCATGTGTCATTCATTTATATGCTTTTTGCAATTATACATTAAACTTTGAATTTCAGGTTATCAAAAATGTACTGTGTTTTGATTCTTTTATACATAACCTAATTTAATAACTAGTGGAATGCTCAGCATTTAGTTACTGAACATCTGGAGTCCTTTGTGTGGGTGTTTAAACAATCTCGACATATTTGGTTACCTATGTGGAAGTATGTTGTAGTTAAGCAAAGGCAAAATGTTACATTAGGAGATCAAGACATATTATAGGTGCCTCCTAGAGTATGCAGTGCTTGTGTTGAAGATTTAAAATAGAAAAATGTGCAATTTAACCCATGTTCCGGTGATTTTAATCACTATTGCAAACAAACTTAATATAAAATTGAAAATATAATACACTGTGTTTACCATATAGAAATTTATGCATATAAAAATGTCTTTTAACTTGAATTTCCACATATAGTTTTATTATCTATATATATATAAAAATGTTAAGTTGGTTTGTGTACGCTTCAAAAACTCAAAAAGTTCTGCACCGATTGAGCTCAAATTTTGACACGATATACAACCCGCTTCAAAGATTGTTTTTATCTATTTTTCTCATCAGTAACATACCCGCGATCGCTAGAAAACAGCTTTTTCCTTCGACCATATATACTAATGGACTGCACACTGGCAATAGCTGCATCAGAGCATAATAAATGTATTCACAAATGAAAAGTTGTAATGGAATTCTAAAAAAGAAACTCCGAAAATTCATGATGAGCACAGCACGAGTTAACCATCTTTTTGCCCGAAGTCACGTGATTTCGTGGCTTGCGATGTTGGAGCCAGAAATTTTGATGCCATGCGCAGTCTATCAGTATATATGGTCGAAGGCTTTTTCAACGGTCAGCTGTGTACCAGCAAACGCGCCATCTGCCAGAAGCGAGGGGAACACTCTCCATACTAGGTGATCATGTTGTTTTCATCTATTTTTCGCGTCAGTAACATACCCGCGACCGCGAGAAAACAGCTTTTTCAACGGTCAGCTGTGTACCAGCAAACGCGCCATCTGCCGGAAGCGAGGGGATCACTCTCCATACTAGGTGATCGTGTTGTTTTTATCTATTTTTCGCGTCAGTTACATACCCGCAACCGCGAGAAAACAGCTTTTTCAACGGTCAGCTGTGTGCCAGCAAACGCGCCATCTGCTGGAAGCGAGGGGAACACTCTCCATACTAGGTGATCGTGTCGTGATTGAGCTGCGCCGTTCGCCAAATCGTAAGTAGAGGTTATGTTTTGTCTCTTATCTCTCATGGTTTTCAACCTAGAGCTGTGAGAGCCATAAGAGGCTATAATCTTATCCCTTCCTTCTGTTCCAGTGAAAACCGAAATAATGCCTCGCAAAAAAAAAAACGAATTTGAGTCGTCGCACTCGCCACACAGAAGGATCGAGAAGACGGCTTTTGAATATGACTGAGGAAGAGTGGGCATACGTACGAGAGAGGAACAGACTAAGCACCATCCAGATGCGTAACACGGAACCAGCAGAAAGACGAGCAGCCAGGCTTGAGGATGCACGATTGCGAGCACGGCAGTCGCGTTCTGCAGCAACAGATTTGGTTCGTTCTCAACGGAATGAACGAGAGGCGTCGAGGATAGCTGAAACACGTACCCAAAGAACAGCAGATCTGATTCTGCAATACAATCGTCTTGCATTCCGGTACAATCCAGCTGTTGATTATAGTTCAAGTCCGCATGTTGTCATTGGCCAGATGAGTCATGTCTGTACCTACTGCCAGGCTCTAAAGTTCAATAATGAAACGAATGGGATGTGTTGCGCTGGCGGAAAAATTAATTGCCTCAACTTGAAGCACCACCAGAGCCGTTGAAAACTCTACTTGCTGGATCTACCGCTGAATCGAAGCATTTCCTATCGAACATCAGGAAATATAACTCTTGCTTCCAAATGACATCATTTGGTGCGGAAATTGTGACTGCTCAATTCATGCCAACTTTTAAAATCAAAGGACAAATATATCACAAAGCTGGCTCCCTGCTCCCATTCCGAGATAGTGACCATAAATTCCTTCAAATGTACTTCATCGGTGATGATAGAGATGAAGTCGATGCACGTTGTGGAATACATACCTCGCTAAGAAGATCCATCATTTCACAACTACAGGAGCTCCTTCACGAAAAGAACAATTTGGTGCATTTGTTCAAAACGGCAATGGATATGATGCCATCAGATACCCACAAGATTGTCATTCACGCCGACAAAACGCCCGCTGGAGAACATGTCCGAAGATATAATGCTCCAACTATAGACGAAGTAGCAATTGCCACAGTCGGAGATCAGTTCCAACCTAGAGATATTGTTCTCCATCGAAGAAATGATCAATTGATAAACGTCGCAGAAACTCACCGTTGTTACGATGCTTTGCAATATCCAGTTATCTTCTGGGATGGTGCCGATGGATATCATTTCAATGTGAAGATGATAAACCCAGTGAATGGTGCAGAAATTAATAAAAAGTGCAGCGCAATGAACTTTTACGCCTACCGCTTAATGATTCGGAGGAACGAGGACAATTATATTTTGAAATGCCGTCAGTTGTTTCACCAGTACATTGTGGATATGTATGCAAAAATTGAAACGGAACGTTTGCTATTTCTTTGTTTGAATCAGACCAAACTCCGCTCCGAAGAATACATTCATTTGCGAGATGCAGTTGTGAATGACAGTAATACAACCAACGTTGGAAAGCTTACTATTTTGCCATCTTCATACATAGGCAGTCCACGTCACATGCAGGAATATGCTCAAGATTCAATGGCATATGTTCGTCATTACGGGCGTCCAGACTTATTTATCACCTTCACGTGCAATCCAGCTTGGGACGAGATACAGCAGCTGTTACTTCCTGGGCAATCACCCATGGGTAGGCATGACATCACAGCATGTGGTTTCAGACAAAAGCTTAAGTCGCTGATGGATTTCATTGTGAAACATGAAGTGTTTGGATCTGTGCGCTGCTGGATGTATTCAGTAGAATGGCAAAAGAGAGGATTGCCACATGCGCATATACTAATCTGGCTATACGATAAAATAACTTCAGACGAAATTGACGATGTGATATGCGCTGAGATACCACGGGCCGACGTCGATAAGGATGCAGTTGTTATCAAAAACATGATACATGGACCATGCGGTACACTAAATCCGAATTCACCATGCATGGTAGACGGGAAATGTTCTAAGCAATATCCTCGAGCATTCGCAGCCAACACAGTAACAGGAGACGATGGATATCCTCAGTATAGGAGACGATCAACTGAAGATGGCGGGAATTCGGCAACTATACACATGCAAAATGGTGATATTGATGTAGACAACCGTTGGGTGGTCCCATATTCACCTCTGTTGTCAAAAACATACAAAGCACACATAAACGTAGAATATTGCAATTCGGTCAGATCGATTAAATACATCTGTAAGTATGTGAATAAAGGCAGCGATATGGCAGTTTTTGGTGTGCAACCAGAAAATAGTGACAGAAATGCAGTACGAGTTATCGATGAAATTGCACAATACCAGGCTGGCAGATACATAAGCAGCAATGAGGCTGCATGGCGAATTTTTCATTTCCCATGCATGAACGCAATCCAGCTGTGGTTCACTTAGCAGTACATTTAGAGAATGGACAGCGTGTTTATTTCACAGATGCAAATGTGCAACAAAGAGCCCTTAATCCACCTGGTACAACTCTGACTGCTTTCTTCACCTTATGTCAGGAAGACGCTTTCGCCAGAACACTGATGTACACAGAAGTGCCCTCTTATTACACGTGGAATGTAACTAAAAAATCCTTCGTACGACGCAGACGAGGAGAGCCAGTCGACGGTCAACCTAGCATTTCAGAGAAAATACAATTGGTAGACTTTATACAGTGCATCCTAATCAAGATGAATGTTTTTTCCTTCGCATGCTGTTGGTAAATGTGCCTGGTCCTAGATCTTTCCAGCAATTGAAAATTGTTGACGGCGTCACATATGCCACTTTCCGCAGTGCGTGTCAAGCTCTTAATTTATTAGAAAACGACCAACAGTGGGATACATGTATTAGTGACGCGTGCAACACTGCACATCCAAACCAAATTCGAGCACTATTCGCAATTATATTGACCGCTTGCTTCCCTTCATCTCCCACAGAGTTATGGGAAAGATATCGATCGCATATGGCTGAGGATATTTTGCATAGAGTACGCCTAGAAAATGCCATTATGACCATGGAATTTACAGAAGGCATTTACAACGAAACATTGATAAATATTGAAGACAAGTGCTTAGCTATTGCAAATAAAGTTCTTAGTCAATTGGGAATGTCGGCACCCAACCGAACTACGACTGCTTCATTTGATGTGGATTTGCGCCGTGAACAGAGTTACAACACCGGTGATCTCCAGTCATATGTCCAATCAAACATTCCCAAATTAATGTGTGAACAGAAGGGCATTTATGATCGCATAATGCAAATGATAAATGACGGAGTTGGGGGGGGGGCTTCTTCTTGGATGCGCCAGGAGGAACTGGGAAAACATTCCTTATCAGATTGATTCTGGCAACGGTTCGATCAAAAAATGACATAGCCTTAGCTCTCGCTTCGTCTGGAATAGCTGCGACATTGTTACCAGGTGGAAGGACTGCTCATTCAGCTCTGAAGTTGCCATTAAACATGCGAATCATCGAGACTCCCACGTGCAATATTTCTAAAGCATCCGGTATGGGAAAAGTATTACAAAAATGTAAACTCATTGTTTGGGATGAATGCACGATGGCACATAAAAAATCGCTTGAAGCTCTTGATCGATCGTTGCGAGATTTGCGTGGAAACCTTCAACCATTCGGGAATGCATTGATATTGCTCACAGGAGATTTTAGGCAAACATTGCCTGTAATTTCTCGATCGACACCAGCGGACAAAATAAATGCTTGCCTGAAATATTCAACATTGTGGCGACACGTACGTACATTGCAGTTGACTACGAATATGCGTGTCCAGCTGCAGAACGATCAATCAGCCGAGGTATTCTCACGACAGTTACTGGACATTGGGAACAGACAACTGCCAGTCGATGAGACGTCAAGACGAATATCACTTCCTGATAATTTTTGTAATTTAGTAGCATCGAAAGAAGAACTGATCAAAAAGTATTTCCTAATATTCAAATTAATTATAAGAATCACGATTGGCTCAGTGAACGAGCTATCCTTGCCGCGAAGAATAAAGATGTCTATCAAATTAATAATGTTATTCAATCCAGCATTCAAAGTGAGGAAATTACATACAAGTCGATAGATACAGTTGTGGAAGCAGATGAAGTAGTTAATTACCCAACGGAATTTTTGAACTCACTTGATCTGCCAGGGATGCCACCACACATATTAAAATTGAAAATAGGTGTGCCAATTATCATGTTGCGGAATATTAATCAGCCAAAACTCTGCAACGGCACACGACTCGCAGTTAAAAAACTGATGAAAAATGTAGTGGAAGAAACGATTTTAGCGGGGCCTTTCGAAGGTGAAGATGTCCTCATCCCTCGAATTCCCATGATCCCGACCGATACACCATTTCAATTTAAAAGATTGCAATTCCCAATTCGATTGGCGTTCGCAATCACAATCAATAAAGCTCAAGGTCAATCTTTAGAATTGTGTGGTTTAGATTTAGATACGGATTGCTTCTCACATTGGACAACTGTATGTTGCGTGTTCCCGTGTCGGCAAACCAGATAGCCTTTATATCTACGTAGAGAATGGAAAAACAAAAAATATTGTATACCCACAAGTATTGCAAAATTAAACTTCTATGAAACGTATGCTTTCTTTTGTTCCTCATTTCTCATCCATGCAACCACAATGTGCCACAGCTACGCGTGGCCGGGTATAGCTAGTAATGTATAAAATTTTCATTTTCTTGCACAGCTATTTCCAGCATAGGGCCCCTTCTTTCTCTTCAGCATCCAACAGCAGTTTTGCCATTGCATTCCCACTTGTTCCTTCCTGATATGTCTTTTTCATTTCCTTAATGTCTTGACTGAATTCTTCTCTGAATTATATGAGTAGCAGTCTATGTGCAAATTCGAAAAATAAAATTTCAAGCGGTATTGTAGCCCAGATTGTTTAAAAGTTTTTTGCAGTACATCTTCAAACATTAGTTTTGCAGTTAAAATCTTTTCTTGTTTACCAAAAGTTTTTCTGTTGTATATTTGAATCTTTTCGTTGTTTATTTTGCACATGCATTCATTGTTTCCTCAAACTCTGTGTTCATCAATTTTCTAATTGGATTCCCAACAAAAATGCTGTCTTTAAGAGCTTTTCATGCATGATAAATAAAAATTTTGTGGAAACGTTTTTTTTTTTTTTTTCTTTTCTTCCCCCTCCAGCAAAGAGGAGCACTTCTAGCTCACCTTCTGTAACCTGCATGTGTGTTCCTGTCCTTACATAGAAGCATATACTGTATATTGTGTGATATGCCTTGCAAATCATGCAATAAATTTTTAAACTTTGAGCATCAGAATTTTTGAGGACCCTGTATAAATAAGTGGCTCTGAGCCAAAGTACAAAATCCATATATTGTGTTGTTCAAAGAAACATTCTAGAACAAATGTCTTTTATCTGGTGCAGAAAACTAAATGAATTTTTCTGTGCAGACTTAATGAATGCAGGAAGGTTCATATTCTCTGCTTAGAACTAGGGTTAAACAAGATCATTGCATATTTCAACTCTAGTTCCTAAGAAGAGGTTCAACATTAAAGGATTTAAAAAGTTGAAATTTACCTCATAAATGGCAACATCTACTATAGCTGTAGTCTTGAGGAAGGGTAGAGGTACTACCCCAAAATTTGACTTAAAATTATCCTTTATTCCTTAGTAAGCCTCATAAATTTAAAATGGTTTGTAATACATTAAGTCATGTCATGAATATTACCAAAAAAAAAAAAAGAAATTATTTGGAAACTATGCATGTGTTTTACTTTGTTTCAAAATGGTAACCATGCAATGTAACTTAAAATCTGGAATAAATAATAGCTGATGAAATAAATCAGATCTTCTTAATTATGTAGCTCCGTGATAATGATTAAACAGGTGTGTGAATGTGGTATAGAATTAAACGTGATCTAGCAAAGTAGGAAAAATATCTTATTCTAAGCTCTTGAAAATTAATAATAAAAAAAATTGTTGCTATTCCTGCGTCTTTCCTTTTTGTCAGAGCAACAACTGTGGCCATTTGCTGTGTAACTATTAAGTAAAAAGTGTATTCATTAATTTACAAATTACTTGCTACATTTGTAGTATGTGTTTAAAGTAAGTAATTACTTTCCACATTTGTAGTATGTCATGTGTGTAAGGTATGTCTATAAGCTTTGGTAAAGCATTTGTAATTGCTAAATGTATGCACTTCAAGTTTGTACTTATTTTTAACTGCCCAAAAATTATGTTCTAGTCCCACTGAATTCTCTCTGTTGTTTCTTCTCTAGTACTATGGAATGACGGAGATGCAGTACTACACTGTTTTGTTTGGGGTGTCCCGTGCTCTGGGTGTTATGGCTTCTTTAATTTGGGACCGTGCGCTAGGTCTGCCAATTGAAAGACCCAAATCTATGACTACTAATGGTCTCATGAAAGTTGTTGGTGCCATATAGAAATAATGGTAAAATAAGACAAATTCCTGCCACTGAACTTTTGTTTGAAAGTTTTATGTTTGTTTTTCTCTCTGAGTAGCAGGTCTCTTAAAGTCTCACATGCCATATTTTATTTCACAGAATTTTGCTTTATCTCTATTACCCGTTGTGCTCAAGATTTGCCATATCATCGTTATGTGTTAAATTTTGTAAATTGTTATCAGATTCCATTAATCAAGGATTTTTTTTTATTCCAGTGCCATTTTTTTTATTTTGATCATATTATGTAAACATTTTTTGTTATGTTATGATAAATTTGTTCTTGACATTACATGAGTATATGAAATTATACCAAAGAGTTGCATCTCACTTATTGTAGTAACTAAGTCATGTTCCACTAATGCAAGATTAATCATAAAATACATTTAAAGTTGTCTGCATTTAATATGTCACTATCATTTTGCTGTTGTTTTGTGTAGGAACAGTTACATTGAGCTGAAAATCAGTTGTGTGGTTTCCATTCAGTGATGTTAAATTTAAGGATTTGTATTTTTCATTTTCCTGTATTACACATTCTGATGCAAGAATTCTTGCTGAAAAATACAACATGCAGACAGATGAAATAGTTAAATAATTGGGTAGAAAAATTTATTTTTGTGATATCTACTTTTTCCTGTGGGAATTTTGTTTGTTGATCTCATGTAAGCATTTTAATTTCTGCAGATTTTGCTATGCTGTCACTGTAGGGGCTCAGTACCATTTTTTTTTTTTTTTTCTTAATGACTTTTTTTTTTGTCATCTGCGATATAGCATACCCTGTGTTCAATAATGCTAATAATATTGTATTTTCATGTAAATGTTTATCACATAAGTAATCTAGTCTTCCATATTTGGTTTCTTTATTAGTATGATAGGATTTAAAGAATTGAGTGTAAGCCAATGTTAGCAATTCTGGTGACTAAAAATATAATATTCTGTAAAAGGCTCCCATAGAGTTTTCATAAACAAAACTAGAGGTTTTAAGCATAATTAAGTGAACAGTTAATGTTCATGGTTTTGGAATTTTACATATTGCAGATTTATTGTTTTGATATATATGTTTACCATATTCCATTCATCATTATTGATGAAAATACTACTTTCTCAGGCACTTAATTGGTATTCGAACAAGTATAATATTTTTCAGTTATGTACAAAAATATGTTGACTTCTTGGGTTGGAAACCAATTATTTAGTTTGTATCCTTATTTTTGATGATTACAGAACTGCCAATCTTCATTGATAAAAAAACTACACAATAATTTTATTTAGTATGTTTTAACAGGAATAAGACTGTAGAAAACAACATTTTTATATGGTACTTGCTTTGAAAGAAGATGCAAAACATATGCCTTTCCAGGTATTGTTTTTTTTTTTTTTTTCTGAAAATAGTGATCATGCTGATTCTGAATATTTTTCTCCAGTTACAAAAACCATTTAGTCCAAAATATTCTAAATGAGGTGCATTAAGGCCGTCTTTTTAGCTTATACTCATCAGTGGTAGAAATAGAAATTCATGTTGTGGAAAGTAACAAATGAACTAAAAGCTTTGAAAATTGGTGACATAAGAAATGCATTGAAGATGAAGGTATATGACCCGCAAAAAATTAGGTTATTTGTGTGTGTAATATTATTATTATTATTGTAACAGTTTGTCATCATTTACATTCTAAATATTCATTAAAATAGATGAAAAGTTCGTGCTCAGTTAGTCATAAAATAAGGTTGCCGTCTTATGCACGATTAGAATAACTAAAAGTTAAAAAGAACTGATGCTCCTGTACACACCAAATGTGGTGAAGGTGATGTGAATGACAGGTTAAAACAAACATGAGATCTTTCAATCCCTCTTGGGATCATCCTCAGATGTGCTCTCCTAATTAGTGATTCCGACCCTTAAATAACAGAAGGGGGCAAGTGTCATGAATCAAACTGTGCGTTCACTGCTCATGTCTGGGATTGTTCACGGGAAATTCCGAATTGCTGAATGGGTGATTGTGTCATATAGTGTTAAGGCATTCAAGGTGTCACTTTGAGCATTATTTGAGTCTCTTGGCTAGAAATTTTTCCAAGAATTGGGGATGTACATAGGTATATAGTCGTTACAACATTGATTGACAAGGTTTTGTTCCGAGGTGTTGTAACGATGGAAGCCTCCTGCCAAGCTGGGAAATATGAACCCTTGTTGGTAAGGCGTGATAACGCAGTTTTTTGGTTTTGAGTCTTAATGTCATAAAGGTGCTCCTTCATTCTGATGTCCAACGTCCTCTGAGTAGATCCTATGTAAGTGAGAGGTCGGTCATCTGGCTCAGAACTGTAAAGAGATATGTTATATACTCCATGACGGGATCCCTGTTTGATTTGATAGCGGTCGTTGCGAATGATGGAGTAAGTATTTGATGTTCTGAGGCCAAAATCGATTTTGTGACGATGACACATGTTTTTCATAATGCGAGTGACGTGTGGGTCATAGCACATAGACCCAACAAATTTCTTATCTCTTGTCACTCGCATTATGAAAAACGTGTCATCGTCACAAAATCGATTTTTGCCTCAGAACATACTTACTCCATCATTCGCAACGACCGCTATCAAATCAAACAGGGATCCCGTCATGGAGTATATAACATACCTCTTTACAGTTCTGAGCCAGATGACCGACCTCTCACTTACATAGGATCTACTCAGAAAACGTTGGACATCAGAATGAAGGAGCACCTTTATGACATTAAGACTCAAAACCAAAAAACTGCGTTATCACGCCTTACCAACAAGGAAGGGTTCATATTTCCCAGCTTGGCAGGAGGCTTCCATCGTTACATTACCCCGGAACAAAACCTCGTTACTTTTTGCAGAGAGCTTGTTAATTTTCATCAAGGGCAATCAATGTTGTAACGACTATATACCTATGTACATCCCCAATTCTTGGAAAATTTCTTGCCAAGAGACTCAAATAATGCTCAAAGTGACACCTTGAATGCCTTAACACCAGATGACACAATCACCCATTCAGCGATTCAGAATTTCCCGTGAACAATCCCAGACATGCGCAGTGAGCGCACAGTTTGATTCATGACACTTTGCCCCCTTCTGTTATTTAAGGGTCAGAATCACTAATTAGGAGAGCACATCTGAGGATGATCCCAAGAGGGATTGAAAGATCTCATGTTTGTTTTAACCTGTCATTCATATCACCTTCACCACATTTGGTGTGTACAGGAGCATCAGTTTCTTTTAACTTTTAGTTATTCTAATCGTGCATAAGACGGCAACCTTATTTTATAAATATTTATTAGGAAGAAAATAAATGTTCAGTAAAATACTTGTTACCGTAACTTAAACATAATAGCATCTGGTGTTGTCTAAAGCAATCTAGATTTTTAGCAACCCCATAAAATCAATGGAACGTCATTAACAATTCACATGACTTATTGCACATATAAATACCTTGATTTTTCAGTTTCTTCATTATACATTCAACTTTAGAGCATTTCTTATGTCACCAATTTTTAAAACCTTTTGATTCATTTGTTACTCTCTAGAATGTGAATTCCCCTTCACATGATTGGTGAGTATAGATTCAAAATACTGCTTTGTCACAGTGCACTTTCAAGAACAATTTTTAGTCTGTTCTTGAGAGTTAGGTAGTTTCCTTAATAGTTTTAGCAAGTTCTTTAATCTTCAAAGGAAATCTGAAATCTTTAAGAGTTATTGTTATCATAATGCACAACACATGCACATTAATAGATTTGTGGGCATATTCATTGTCAGAAATCTTGATTAATTTGTAAAGCAATGTGTCGTGTGTGTCTAGCATTAATTCTTTTACAGGAATGTGTACCTTGAAGGCTAATCTTTTGAGGCAAAGGGGGAAGATTTCCTGGTGTAGTGTATCAACTATTTGAGTTACTAGTTAAATATAAAACCATCTTTGCACGTTCTATGAAATGTACGTGAGGCACATAATGGCTCAAATACTTTAATTAAAATGCTATATACATAAAGATAAAAACATTAGTACTTTCAAACTACTTTAGTCCATCATCAGATGTAGTACAAAAATATGAAGGCCGGCACGGTATATATATGTGCAAGAACATGTTACGTGGGGAATCATGGGTAAAATGTTAATTACGTGACCATGTGACGTAGACAGTGGTAACCATGGTATAATGTATAACTTTATAATAAGTTTCTCCAGGTAGAAGGTATGTCATTAAGGCACATAGTCATTGCAACAGTTATCTTGGTGTTTCAATATTAAGATACTTTCGGTCATAAGAATTAGTGATTTAGACCTTGGGGTTGCAACAATTTTTGTGTTGTCCCAATCTGGAATATGAGTTTCATTATAGGCATTACGTGATAAGGCAGTATTTTGATGTGCAGCCTGCACGTTATATTTGTGTTCCCGTAGGTGGCACTTGAGATTTCTAACTGTGATCCTATGTAACTTGAGAAACATTGACCTGTATTGTCAAGAAGTGGAATGTAATATATACCCATTTCTGATCCTGAGGGGGTTTTCCCTATCCTTCCTGATTAATGTAAACAGATTAGTAGTATGCAGTCCAAATCCTATATGAAAACGATTACAAATATTTCCCAAAGGGATGGTGACGGCCGGGTAATAGTCAAGTGAAGATACATACTGGTATACATACTGTTTCTGGGGGTACTCACGTTGTAATGTTATTGCATAAGTTTG
This sequence comes from Macrothele yani, assembly GCA_039090855.1. Classification (NCBI taxonomy): domain Eukaryota; kingdom Metazoa; phylum Arthropoda; class Arachnida; order Araneae; family Macrothelidae; genus Macrothele; species Macrothele yani. The sequence continues at coordinate 50,754,764 of CM076990.1, forward strand.
CTTAAGCTGTGAATGCACTTTGTTAATGAGGTATGTTTGTATCCATTATCAGCAGAAACATTATAAACATATTCAATTTCTTGGAGGCGAAGTCTTCGATCAGATGAGTGAGTGTAAGCTCGTCGAATTTGAAATCTGATAGAAGCTAATTTATGACTAATTGGGTGGGCTGATGCAAACGGAATCTCGCTCATCTGATCGAAGACTTGGCCTCCAAGAAATTGAATATGTTTATAATGTTTCTGCTGATAATGGATACCCAACATACCTCATCAACAAGGTGCATTCACAGGTTAAACAAACTTAGGCAATAACATTACAACATGAGAGTACCCCCAGAAACAAATATGTATCTTCACTTGACTATTTCCCGGCCGTCACCGTCCCTTTGGGAAATATTTGTAATTGTTTTCATATAGGATTTAGACTGTGTACTACTAATCTATTTACATTAATCAGGAAGGATAGGGGGAAAAAACCCAGGATCAGAAATGGGGTATATATTACATTCCACTTCTTGACAATACAGGTCAATGTTCCTCAAGTTACATAGGATCTACAGTTAGAAATCTCAAGTGACGCCTACGGGAACACAAATATAACGTGCAGACTGCACATCAAAATACTGCCTTATCACGTAATGCCTATAATGGAACTCATATTCCAGATTGGGACAACGCAAAAATTATTGCAACCCCAAGGTCTAAATCACTGATTCTTATGACCAAAAGTATCTTAATATCGAAACAGAGACAATTGTTGCAATGACTATGTGCCTTATGACATATCTTCTACCTGGAGAAACTTATTATAAAGTTATACATTATACCATGGTTACCACTGTCTACGTCACGTGGTCATGTAATTAACATTTTCCCCATGATTCCTCACGTAACATGTTCTTGCACATATATATACTGTGCCGGCCTTCATATTTTTGTACTACATCTGATGATGGACTAAAGTAGTTTGAAAGTACTAATGTTTTTATCTTATGTATATAGAATTTTAATTAAAATTTTTGAGCCATTATGTGCCTCACGTACATTTCATAGGACGTGCAAAGACAGTTTTGTATTTAACTAGTATATGTTGTAAGTATATCAAATTATTTTCAACTATTTGAAAGAAATAAGCAAAAACATGTGACTATTAAAAATACAGCAAAAACATGTGACTATTAAAATACAGCGGTTAAAAACATAATCCATGCTTAATTTACATAAAATTAAGAACACTACATGGAAGCTTTTGCATCTCTAGTCTTTTTCAACCAAAGTTTTGTAAAGAAAGCATTCAGGTTGTTGCCAGACTTATATTCTTATGTTCTTGTAGTTGTTGCCAGAATTGAAATTTTGTTTTAGTTCACTGCAAACAGATTTTTAGAATCATAGGGATTATTTGATGGGAGTCCAAATTTCAGATATTGGGGAGGGGGCAGTAAATTTCCAGACTTCCATGGTAACGAAGTACATAATGATTTGAGAATGGAGTAATTTGTTCAATCTTTCTTCAACAGGGTTCTGGTGAGGTATTTTCTGTAGTAAAGGAGCCAAGGTAGTGTCAGAGTTTGAAACTTTTTCATAATTTTGGTGTTCAGTCAATCTGTTTTTGATGCTTTGGTAAGTGCTTCCAACATAGTCTTTCCATAATATTTTTTTTAATAAAGTAGACCGCTGGGATGTTAAGGGAGGGGGACTCCTCTGTCATTAAGCAACAACTTAAAAATAGTAGAGTTAAAACTGACTGCAAGATGGTGGCCAAATTTAAAAAAAAAAAAAAATCCTTATAAGAAAATTTCAGGTGGAAGAGATGAAGCTTGTGAATTGCAGATTTAGCAACATCCAACAATTTTCAGTACAGTAGATTCTGGGCCATTGGTTAAGCAGGACAGCCATTTGTTTGGACAATTCTTGAACACCCCAAATTAACTCTTTGGAATAAAGCTTTGCATAATTGGACCAAAGTGTTCTAACCCCTAATGTGTCCCAATTAACTGAAATCTACTGCATTCCTTTTCTAGAGAAGCTTGATTGTTGCAGGAACTATTGGCTCTATGTATGAAGGACTTTATTGCAGTAAATCTGTATCTTTAAAATGTAACATATTGGTAGAAGTGGAAGGTATGTAAAAAAAATGATCTAGAAATGGAGAAACCTGTATTTCTCTGAAGTGAGACATGTAGGAAATCTATGCTGTTCTTTTCTTCCCTGTTTATTGTAAAATTGATTGTGAGGTATTTTTCAGTGATTAAGTTTTTAGGGTTACCAGTGTTTCTTTCAAATGATGCTAAAAGACACCTGTTTCAGAACTAGAAACAACAAATTTAGTGGAGCCAAAAAGTAGGTTGAAATGGGTGTTTTGAAAGCAGAGTTTCTTCAATATGTTGCTGGTAGCTTTCAACTAGTTGAGGGTGTAATATTAGGCAAAGCCATTGATAAACATTATTTTCCCCTGTCCTTGCTGTAACATGCCTGCAAAATATAGAAGAAACTTCATCATTTTACTGCTGTATTATTCTATTGGGTACGCCTTTAAAAAAAAAAAAAAAAAAAATTCTTTAACACTTACATATATACAGTATATGTATGCACCTTCTTCAGGAATAACTTAGTATTTTTCTGAGTTATTTTCCCATTGCAATTTATTGGTAGCTTTCAGGAAATGTTCACTTCCAAAAATAAGAAGAAAAAAAAAAACAATCTAGAAATAGAGAAACCTGAATTTTCTTTTAGCGTATACATATGTGTGAGCTGATCATTTTGTAGTTGTGGGCAACTTTTGGAGTTATCTACATTGTGGCTTTAGTTGTTAACATGTAGGTGAGCACAGAATTTTTCAGAATGTTCCAAATCAAGCCAGTGGATGAATCTCAGGAATTTTCTTGGTATACCCCACTTCAAGTCATACCCATACATGTGTGATAAACAAGTAAGGAAGAAACTGTTACAGAATATAACGAATTTAACTATAGGCCAAAAATCAGAAGTTTGGGATATACTACTTCAAGACACGCAATAAATATCATGTAAAAGAACTTTTCATTTCTCAGTAGGTAAATCAAGAAAATTTTCTTTATGTGCCCCTCAGGACATACCCTAAAAAGTGTGTACTAAATTTATCTTTAGAACTGCTAAGGGACATACAGAGCTGAGTGAGATGGTAAAAGCCAAGATGATATTTACAATTCTAAGGTACCTTGTAAATGTTATGCAAATGTGTATAACATATAAAATTACAACATAGAATGAAATCTGAAATTTGTTTGGTGTACCATTGAAAAACACAAAATTCAATGCTCTTTATACAAGTTTTGAGTTTGTTTTATTTTTGAGAAATTTGTAGATTATTTTGAAAACCAAGCATAATTTTTGAAATCTCGTAAACTTCAGGATAATAGTTTTCACCTTAGTGCTCTATTAATTCAGTGTAATAGTGATGAAGACTTTTCTAGCTATCCAAATTATTATCTTAAGTTTTTTTTTCTAGCTATCTAAATTTTTGTCTAACTTATCTTTCTTTTTTGTTTTTATGTTTAAGATTAATAAGACTTCTGTTGCATATTGGTTTTCCTCTTTACAGAGTTATTACTTTTGACTTTTACCCTTTTATGACTAACCTGTCCAATCACCTAAAGTATAATATGAGTGCTTGTAACTTAGTCAGTTAACTAAATTAGTATTTGATTCACACACCAAAAACAATGAGGTAAATACTCCAGAGTCTTTTCAATTCTAAACGGCATCACAAGCGCTTCAGAAGTTCAGACTTGCTCCCATACTCTCCTTGTGAATTGAACCCAACTCTTACTGTCAATGTAATGCATGCTCTAGTTAGTCAACTAAATTCAGCATTTGAAACCTTTTAAGATCCAAAGAACAGTTATCAGTGTTCTGCATTGGCAGCTTGATGCTTTGCAGCATTAAAAATGTTATGCTGTAGCAGTACTCAAAAGCAGTAACGTATTTTCAAAAGAAAGCTTGGAGTAAGGGTGGGGTTACTATGTGAAACCATGTTGTTCCAGTATTGACTGTGGGTTTTAGTTCTTTGCATTGGGCAGATCTAAAAAAAAAAAAAAAATTCTAAATATGGTCAGCTATTATAGACTTCATGTTTTCCCTGTGGGGTGAACAGTTTTATCCCACATTTTCATAAAGAATTTAGAAGCAACCTGAGATGTTTGGTGCAAGTAGGGCTAACATGTGGAATGGAAAAAGTATTGGGGCATTTCACTTGTAGCTATCCTATTAGCATCTGACTGGGGTATGCTGACATGCATGTGCACTGGGGTATGCTGACCTTCACATAAATGTAAGTGTGCCTTGTAATTGTTTTTAAGGCAGCTCTAGAAATTACTTTCATCCCTAATGTAGGGTAACTGCTCAGGCTACAGGAGAAGAAGCAAATTGTAACCCAAAATGAACATACTGCTGGGGCAACTGTCTAGCAGCTAAATAGTTGTTCCACATTCACAATATTTGAAAAAAAATGCTGTATTTAAATGCCCATGGGTTACACAATTTTATTGCAGTTTTTATTATCCAAAACTGATGTAGCATTTATTCAAAAAAATTGTGAATGGCACAGATAAGGTTCCTGAAAGCCTTATTGTTTAGATATAGGTGAAAGACTATCATGGTTGTGCAAATTGTTTTCAGAATCATTTCAAACTGTGAAGACAAAACATTTATTCTTGGCAAATGGTTCATGAAATAGTGATATATATCTATAAATTGCAGTGCATAGAAATAGATGAAATAATACATAATGAAATCAGTATTGTGGGAAAATGTTAAAGGCTTGTTAAGACCTATGTTGTTTCAATATTATGTTGTACTGAACACTGTGTCAATTTGAGTTCACTTTAGTACCTTTAATAAATTTAATTGAAGTTTCGTGATTGCTAAGCTGCTAGAAGGCAGTGAAGCATGTGTTCAAGTCCTGAGTAATAAAGTAAGTGTGAGTAGATGTTAATTTTTTTTATGCAGGTTCAGCTCTTTTCCTTCCTGAGGCTACCAGTCATATATATCAGTGGTGAATTCCGCTTTCTGTTTTTTTCGCATGGATGTCAGTAATTCCCTTTCTCCCAAAATTAAATTAGATTGTATGAGGAGATAAATTATCAACTTTTATATTTATAACAGTAAAGCAATATCATTTATTGTTCAATCATGCATGAGGTATACATAACAAATGAGAAAGCAACTCATCTAGTTAAAAATACTTTAGCTATTTTCTTAAATACATACATTTGTTGGAACTTGCAATCATTGTTGTTAAGAGTTTTAAAAATACTAAAAAAAAAAAAAAAGAAAATAGGTATTTTATAATTTTTCTTTAACATCTTCATTTGTTTGTCTTACTGATCATTGTTGGTTGTGTGTGAAAGTTTTCAGTGCTCAAAAGAAATATTATTGACAGTGTTTGATTATGTGTTGTGTAAAATGTTTTTTCTGTTGTGTTTCGTTGATACTGGTAAAATGAAAATTGTTTTATTTTTGTAACAAAGGTTTCCTTTGAATTAGTCCCGTATTTTATGTGCAATATTATTCTCAGGCTGTTTGCAGTTATGCCAAGATCACAATGATGTGAATGTTGCTTTGTTAAAATATCACATATACAGTGTCTTGGTTGTTTTGAAATCTTGTCATTCCGAACCAAATGCTTTTATTTATGTTCCTACGAGATTTGTAATTACTCATGCACAGAGAAATATTTTTATAATACAATGAAAGTTTTTTGGCTCAAATTATGAAATAAGGATTCCATATATTTTGTTTATGGCAGTTTACTGAAGGGCATGTGTTCCCAACATGGCTTTGCCATTAACATTTTTGTTCAATAAAGATATTGAATATTTTTAGTATTTGTTGTAATATTTTGTGAGAAAAGAATGTGATATTTATGTGAGGGGTAGTTTTATCTTTTCATATGTGTGTGTGTGTGTGTGTGTGTGTGTGCATTTACCAGAAAACTGTAGGTTTTAACTAAGGAATAAAAGGATATTTACAAGTCATTTTTTTTTTTTGGGGGGGGGTAGTAACCCTACCCTTCCTCAGGACTATAGCTACAGTAGGTGTTGCTATTCATGAGGTAAATTACAACCTATCAAATCATTGAATGTTGTACCTTTTCTTCTCTGTATTTCTAGTCCTTCTGTCAGTTTTTTTTTTTTTTTTTTTTTTTTTGAAAAAGTGCTGTTGATATGTCAGAATTTCTATAGTGTTCCAAAGCACTTTGTGTCCTGTATTTTGCACATGTCTGTCCAAACCTGTTTTGTTTGTCATATTTTTAATTGCAGCTATGTTTTGCCAATCTGGTTTTAAGCTATCTGCCTGTCTCATCCACATAGCTGAGATGACACTCATAATTTTGGTTGTGTAATCCACACCTTCCTATAAAAAGATGTTTTCTTCTTTTTTCTTTAAATTTGTTAGGTAGTTATTTTATTTTGTACTCCTGGAGTCAGTCTTATCTGAAACTTCTCACTAATCCTCTGAAGTTTTTCAAACAGTCCTTTATGGTAAGTAATTTTCCTAGTTAACTGAAATTTAGTTTTTGACTTCTGATCCTTTTCTTTTTTACTAAGGAATTTGGTGACTAGTAGAGAAGGGTAAAAATTGGAGGAAAATATTTACCCTTCTCTACTAGTCACCAAATTCCTTAGTAAAAAAGTAAAGGATCAGAAGTCAAAAACTAAATTTCAATTAACTAGAAAAATTACTTACCTTAATGAACTGTCTGAAAAACTTCAGAGAATTAGTGAGAAGTTCCAGGTCAGACTGATTCCAGGAGTACAAAATAAAATAACTACCTTTCAAATTTAAAGAAAAAAGAAGAAAACATCCTTTTACAGGAAAAAGTGTGGTCTACAACATGAAATGTGAGTGTGGTCTCAGCTATGTGGGTGAGACAGACAGCTTAAAATCAGATTGGCAGAGAGAACATTAAGCTGCAATTAAAAATGTCAAACAAAACAGGTTTGGGCAGTCATGTGTGAGATGCAGGGCACAAAGTGCTTTGGGACACTAGAAATTCTGATACATCAACAGCACTTTTTCAAAAAACTGGCAGAATGACTGGAAATAGAGAGAAGAGGTACAACATTAAATGATTTGAAAGGCTGAAATGTACCTGAGGAAGGGTAGGGTTACCAAAATTTGACTTGTGAAATACCTTTTTATTCCTTAGTAAAAACCCATCATTTTAAAGGTAAACTGTGTTTATGTTATTACGAGGGTTAGGATTAATATGTAATTAAATATTTTTACATATTTGATGTTTTTGCCAATAATATACATACTGGTATTTACTGTTTTACTACATATATCACATATTTTAACATTATTTAAAAATATTTTTACATAAATTGCCTGTTTTTATGAAAATTACCCAATAGTTTCTACTGTAGCAAACTGTGAGCCAACAGATGGAAAGTTTTGCGTTTTCAAGTTTCACAACACATCAAAGCCGACAGATGGCAGCCTCATATCAGCACCAGTCTGCTTTCTCATCTCAGATGATAGAGCAGACTGAGTCATCTCTGATTTAATGCATAGTTTGGTGTCCAGTTTTTTCCTAAATCATTTCATTCACATCATTGTTAGAAGTTTATTTTTCCTGTTCATGTTGTTAAGTCAGTCGACATGTTCAAAAGGAAATCAACTATATCATCCGAATAAAAAAAAAAAAAAACTATTTCCATCAGCTCTCTCGGTCATCCTGATGGATGACTGAGAGCTGATGGAAATAGTTGGTTTTGTGGTGTGTGCACCTTTGCTATTTCTTGTGAACAGCATTTACAAGTTTTCCAATGCATTAAAACTGCGAAGCATAAAAAAAAAAAAAAAAGAAGTGAAAAACCCTTTGCTGAAACAAAGGCTTCTTACAGAAGTTTCAGGGAACAGTAAACAAGTCAATTCAGATAAATTCAAACTGCAGTGTGTGTGGATTTATGCCATGCAACTGGTGAGTTCAGATATCCTATCGTCGAAAGTAAACAATCCAGTGTTTAGAAGGTTCTTAGGGAAATACTGTAGTCAAATAATTCCGGACAAATCTACTTTAAGAAAAATTACTTGCAGATGATGTACAACAAAACTGTACTAAAAATCAGGGAGAAAATCAGAGAGTTTCCTTATCTCAGTTGATAAAACAACAGATGTGCATGGAATATATATAGGAAACATTATTTATTGTTGGACATCTGAATGAATTAGCACCATCAATTCCATACTTAACTACTCATGAAGAACTAGCAAAATATAACCACCACACGATCACGATGTTGATCAACAAATCGTTGTCAATTTTATGGGCAGAGGGAGTAAAATACGATAAAGTTCACCAATTGGTAACTGATGCTGCACCTTTCATCATGAAAGCAGCTACAGCACTTTGTGTACTGTTCTCCAAGATGATTAAGTTGACTTGTCTTGCACACAGGCTCCATAGAATTGCTGAACAATCTGCTGCAGTTTTCCACAAACCGATTCGTTAATTGCAACAGGTAAAAAGATTTTTCTTAAAGCTCCCAGCAGAACCAAAAAGTTGAAAGAAATGTTCCCAGACTAACCGCTCCCATCTCAGCCTATGATTGCACGTTAGGGCAGTTGGTTACAAGCTGAAGGATATCATGGAGACAACTTCCGCAAAATCAATGAAATAATCTCTCAATTTGACTTGGACAATTCTGCACCCACTGAAAAAAGAAAGTTGTGCTGGATAGTCATACTTTATTAGAGAAAATTGACTTTGCTAAAGACACATTGCACTGCATTGGATTAGGACATCACAGAACTTAAAACTTCAAGTGTTCCTTTGATAAATAGTTTGAATAAATCTGAAGAGACATTGAAATATTAAGAAAGGTACCTGCACGTGACCACATTGGAGAAATTATAAACAGGGCTTGAAAAATATCTGAAAAGTTAACATGCTCAGCTGGGCATGTGCAGAAATTACTCACCTGCCCATTCAGTAAAAGCTCGATGCCCAGGGAAATTTAACTTTTAAGATAAGTCAGAGAACCTCAATTTTTTTAAGTAAAAAAATATGATGAATTTTTTTTTTTTTACATGTTTTAAATTTCCATTTTAAGGGTTTGTATTCAAAACGTTCAATGCACAAAAGCATTTAAGTTTTAAAATGATGATGCTGAAATTGGTGTGAAATGGTGTGATGAAATTGGTATTTGAGAAATTTAGTGATTCTGCTATGTTCCTTTCATTGAAGTTTTTGCCCTTTGTCACTAAACACTTGTCTAGTTCTATTAGAAGCACACAACATGTCACTGACCATATACAACATTTGAAGCAAAACTACATACAATTCCAATTTCTGGGCCCAGAGCAAAATATAATTAAAGAAGTGATATTTTTCTGTCCTTGGCACTCCAAAACAATAATACAACTTCCGGTTATTAGCAGTGAAATGAAACACAATATGCAATGACTGTCTTTTTTCTTGTAGTATGAAATTCTATTCCAAACTTTATTTTAAAATTCATTTGCCTGAGCTGGGCAACTAGTTTTTTATTTACTTGCCCAGGCCAATAATTTACATGCCCCCGGAATCTCTGGCATGGTATTTTTCAAGCCCTGATAAAACACAAGATGGATCATTTTGTAAAAAAAAAATACAGGCTCAGAAACCATTGCAACTATAAAAAATATTCTCCAGGGAACTTTAACAGGCAATTGTGCTGTTTTAAAAGATAAAGAATTCTCAGAATTGTGACGTTGAGGTCATTCAGCCAATTTAAAGGTACAAGTATTTTGAGATGAAGCAGGAGGAGCTTTTTTTGACAACCTGAAGTGCTATATTTTTGCCAGTTGTAATAGCAGTAAGTTAGTTGAAAACCTTAGTTTTGAGAAGTAATTTGAAATTTGTAATGGAAAATAATTTTTAATATCTTATGACCATAAAAGTAAAGTTATTGAAAAATATAAAAAAATATGCTACATATTTTACTGATTTTTCTTTCCTACATATTTCCTCATTTTTAATAAATATTTTGTGTACATATTTTGAAATTTTTATTACATATGAATCCTAGCCCTAGTTATTACTTTGTCTATCAATCCATACGCAAACATATTCCCTGCCAAAATAACAAATTCGAAGAATTTTTTATCTAAATCAATCTGTAGAAACTTAAAATTAATAAGACAGTAGTATTATTGCCTATATTAATTTATGGTTGCCGGACGTGGACACTGTGTTAATGGTCTTCTAAGAATAAGATGTGCAGAAGAATATTTCATCCTAAGGAAGGGTAAAGTGTACAGTGAATGAAGGAAATTGCATTACAAGAAATTTGTAGGATGATCTGGAATGGATGCTATTTTTCAGGCAGAGTTAAAAGGAAAAGACTAAAATAAAGTGATGGTGTTGCAAGAGCAGAGGAAGAAGAAAACCATGCTGGATGTTTAGGGAATTCCTTGTGAAAGAGGACCTCTTCTTTGATGAGAAGATGGCGTAATACCTGATGTGCAAAAATTGTAAAAGACTAGCAGATTCTGGCCGAGGACAGAAGTGAATAGTGTTTTGTATGTCAAAGTGGTCAAGAACTTGTGAGGCTTATTATACCATTGAACAAGTTAATTCATGAGGCTGACATTTGGCACCAGACACCAACGTCATGCAGTGTCAAATTATTTTGTGCTGTTCTTCGATATTTTTCCATTTGTGATGATTCGACAGAGCATCAGGTTTGTTTCTTCTGGCAATTTCTGTAAAGATCTGTTAGCCAAAGTCTAGAAAGGCTTTTCAACACTTTTTACTGTTTCTGTGGGTGTATATATATATATATATAATCGTCAACTCTTATCAATCCACTGCTGGATGAAGGTCTCCCCAAGTTTCTTCCACAACTGTCTGTCTTGAGCCATTCTCCTCCATGTTACTCTGCCATGCTTTCAAATTTCATCCATCTCCTATGTGGTCTTCTGGGTATTTTTCTGTCCCTGGGAATCCAGTCTAAAATTTCACTTGTCCATCTGTGGTTGGTCCGTTCTTCTGGCAACATGTTCCACCCATTGCCATTTCAGAGACTTTACTTTCATCATGATGTCTTCCACTCTTGTCATTTTCCTTATCCCCAGGTCCTCTTATTTTTCTTGGTTACAACAAGTATGCATCTCTCCATGCTTCTTTCAGTTGACTACTGTCTTAGTTTTTTTTTTCAGTTAAAGTCCATGTCTCTGCTCCATACATAAGAACTGGAAGGATGCATTGATTAAACACTTTTCCTTTAAGGCATAAAGACATATCGCTCTTGAAAATTGTACTGTTTCTTCCAAAAGCTCTCCAACCAAGTTTTGCACGCCGATTAATTTCCTCATCAATGTGACCCTTGCTTGATACCTACATTTACCTTGGACAGCAGATATCGGTTATCTCCAGCTTTTCCCCATGAATTGATAAATCTTCTTTTCTTGTAAAAGCATTGTGCATCACTTTTGTCTTCTAAAAGTTTTTCTTAGCACCCTCTGCCTTCATGTCGCACTGCCCGCTGCCTTGGCCAGGTACATTCCGGCTGCCGTAGACTGAGGGCCAAGTGTTCAGTTTGAAAATCATCTTGCGGGGCGAGGCATAACTCACCACACTGGCCAAGCGGGTTGGTGAGTGTGGGATAGCATTTCCTCTAATTCTGGTGGTATAGTTAGTTATACCACTATGTGTCTGTCGTCAGAGCCCCTTTTTGTGGGAACAGGATGCACCACTAGAAGGCAGGGTTGACATTTGTCAAAGAGAGGGAGAAGTGAAGTTATATATATCTTCACTTCTCCCTTTTTAGCTACCTAAGAAAGAGGTGGATATCTTGAATGTGTTGCTGCATAAACACTGCTTGAGCATTTTTTGGAGATTTCCTACCTCCAAACTCTATATATAAGATTTTCGACTTTAAAGCCTTCAGTCTAAAAATAAGATTTTAGTCTAAGGCTTCAATATAAACACAATCATCTACATGGGCATTGTATCAATCATAACCTATGTGAATTTGCACTTCTAGTGGTCAAAGGTGCTGGTTTCAGGCTAGTTGTTGAGTTGGCTCCGGATTCGAGTTCAGAGTTAGGCATGGATAGCATGCTTGTCTTACAGTGCTCTCTTCTTTCACTGGATCCAGTGCTTACAGATTAGTGACGGGTGACTGTTAAACCCCAACAAACAAAGCAAAAAACCACATATATAACACTACCCTAAAATATGCTGCAATTTTAGGGTGTTGAGCGTAAATTTGTTATTTACATGAGTGACCACAATGTTTCACATGGAAGGCAATATGCATAATACAGTGAAACTTCCATTAGTGGACATCTGTATAATGGACAATTTTTCATTCTCCTGCAGACATTCATGGCTTCTTATGGGACATTACTACTTAATAACGGACATGGACACATTTAAAGTACGATATAATGGACAATTTGCTTTCGATTCTAGGAATTTCTAGGAGTGTGATTCGCCTAAACTTGCATAATTGTTCCTTTTTGTTATTGTATCCTTTCTCATTCTCTATCTTAACAGTTTTGTTCCTGACTCCTAATAAATTTTAAGGTGTTATGTACCCCAGATAAGTGGCCGAAATCACTGGAAAAAGGATTAGTGTTCATGCTCACCAGACTGTCCGACCCTCTCTTTGCATACGTACATCTGACCAGGAGAAACTGCCTTCTAGCTCCTTGTGTGCTCCCAATGGGGGTGAGGCCTCAGAAACGGGGACCAGCGTCCAAGGCCACTAATTCGGGAACTGTAATCGGATTGAAACACATGCAAACACAATTCAGGTGGGGGTGAGAGGGACTCACCTTTTATTGTTGGTTAAGGTCAAGGTCAGATTACTAGAAATCATATTTTTGCAATAATTGTGTAGGTTTTTCTCATCAAGCCAGCTGAGAGGCAAAGATTTCTCTAATGTCGATTTTAAAATGCTTCACAAACGTAAGCGCTTGACTCTAAAAGAAAAAATTGAAATAGTGAAGCTAAGTGTGAAAGGAAAGATTTCACGTTTTTAGAAGATAAATTGGGCATTGGGAAAATGCAAGAGAGTTAAATCTTTGAAGTCTTGGCAAGATTGTAATGGCAACCAGTAAATTAAGAGAGCTTTCCTTAAAACTGATGGTTTAGTTGTGGACACTCTTACCTATGAGTGGTTTTGCCGCGGTATAGCCAACAACATTCCTTTATCAGGGACTTTAATTCACCAAAAGGCTTTAGAAATCGCAAATGAATTAGGGTTCACAGAATTCAAAGGTTCAGGCAGTTGACTAGAAATGCATTTAGAAAAAATTTCACAAGAATGTAATGTACAAACAATACTTGATTATTTTGCTTCTTGGGTTTTCATGGATATTTTTAATACAGGTTAGTACAAGTTTGCTCTATGTATTGCATTTACATATTTATATTTACTTATCTTTTAAACTGCTTTTACGTTAAACCATAGTACATGTATACTGTCATAAAGCATGGTTTTCCCAATAGTGGACACTTCTAAATAACGGACAGTTTTTCTTTCCCCTTCGATGTCCACTATTCGGAAGCTTTACTGTATTTCATTTATTTCCATATATATTTTTTTTTTGCAGAAATATGCTCATATTGGCTAATTGTATAAGGAAACCCAAAAAATTTACACTTTGACACCTTAAAATTGCGGGGTAGCGTTATCTATGTGGTAAAAAATAAGTTTTATTGACTGTTGCCTTTTAGTAACCCTAAAACGCAATAAAAAATTTTGGACATGCATTTTAGTATCCAACATAACATGTGAATTTTCAGAAGTTAACTTTCATATGTGGAGATACTGTTGTTCACAGTGACGAATAGATCTATAGCCAAACGCATGTCTTGTGTATGTCAAGAAACATTACTAGAACTGGTAACACTGCCACGGACATTTAAAAAACATTAAAAAAATGAAAGCATGTTGTGGAGAAAATTCTTCACTGGGTGATGGTGTAGAAGATGAATTCAAATTGTAAGACCAGCAAGAGTGTGTTTAACAGTAATTTAAGTAGTGATTCACATGTTTATACAGGACCCTACTAGAGTATTTAAGCACTGTAAACCTTGTCCTTAGTTGGTTCTACAATGGAAACCATCTAAACCAGGGTTTCCACGGTGCTTATAAATCCTTAAAAGTCCTTAAAAAGTGCTTATATTTTTGTGGGGTGCTTAAAAGTCCTTATATTTTCCCAAAAAGAGCAAAAAGTACTTAAAAGTGCTTATTTTTTTATTTTGTTTGGAGTTTTTAAATGTGCTTATTTTTTATTTTGTTCAGACTTTTTTTTTTTTTCAATTTTTCCACAAAACTCTCGATCATTCGTTTTCGTGGAGCATGTGAGTTCATATGAAATGCTATACCTAATTAATATTTGGAGCCTAGACACTGAGAAAAAAAAATTGGTTTCTTTATACACTGAGTGGCCACTTTATTATGACCATCCCCTCAGTACTTTGTTGGGCCACCTTCTGCCTTTAATACTGCATTGATTCTTCATGGCATGGACTCCGAGATGTTGATAGGTGGTTTGTGGAATCTGAGACCATGCTTGATGAATGGCACTTTCCAGGAGTGTGAGATTGCAGGGTTGTGGATCCAGCTGTCTGATGGCTTGTTCAACATCCCAACAATTCTCAATGGGGTTGAGATCTGGAGGTTGTGGGGGCCACCTAAGCAAAGTAAACTCACCAGCGTTTTCCTGAAACCAATCCTGTACAATACGAGCACTATGGCAGCACGCATTATCTTGTTGAAAGTAGCCATCGCCATTGGGATAAACCATCCACATGACAGGATGCACTTGGTCCGCAACGATGTTTAGATATGATGTGCCAGTCAGACGTTTATCAACACAAATTAAAGGGCCCAAAGCATGCCAGAAAAACATTCCCCAAACCATAACGCTGCCTCCACCAGCTTGAAGGGTTGTAGCAATGCATTTGGGGTTCATGCTTTTGTGCTGTTTCCGCCAAATCCTCACTCGGCCATTGGCATGGTGCAACTGAAAACGTGATTCATCGGACCACATAATTTGTTTCCAATTATCAACTGTCCAATCCTTGTGCTCCTGTGCGAACTAGAGACATTTTCTCTTGTTATATCTCATGTGATTCTATCATATAGTTCACATACAATTACGTGACCACAAGGTTCTTCAGGAAGACGCTTTAACGTCTGTAAATTCTGTTTTACACGTTCTGTAAAGTGGATACAGTCTGTGGTGGTGCATTAACTTATTCAATTAAAATATAAATCGGTTAGAAGTCCTAAAGATGTTACTTACGGAATTGCGTGTTCAGTCCAGCGTCAGTAGTTATTGAGTTTCTTTGTCCAAAGTTGAATCTTGCTTCAATATGGTCAGTTGTTAGGGTTAGTTCGGGAGCCATTTCGTTATAAGTTGTACCCTACTTCGGATATGTCCAGATGTTAGGGTTAGCTCCGTTTTGGCTATGTCGACATCATATTGAATGGGTAAAGGTTTCCAGATAATAATTAAAGATTCTTGAGTTAAGAGTTACTATTTACATACAACTTGAAGTTCCACTTCTTATTTGGCCTTTAGGGCTATCTCGTCAATGCTGCACTCTCTTGGAAATGCTGAGGAAGTCTTCAAAGTTTGGTCAGGTTCATAAAAAAATTTAAAAGCTTTAAAAGGTTCCAGTTAAAATCGTCACATACACCACCTCATACCGTCCACAGTCTCAATCACCGGACGCACGTCCATTGCCAATGGATTAAATGGGGAACATGCGCACTGTGGACATGAGACTTTCAGATAGCAGACTTTGACAAATTGTGTGAAGTCTTGGTTGAAAACGCCAGGGTAGAGCCTAGGTGAAACGCGCGTCCGGTGATTGAGACTGTGGACGGTATGAGGTGGTGTATGTGACGATTTTAACTGGAACCTTTTAAAGCTTTTAAATTTTTTTATGAACCTGACCAAACTTTGAAGACTTCCTCAGCATTTCCAAGAGAGTGCAGCATTGACGAGATAGCCCTAAAGGCCAAATAAGACGTGGAACTTCAAGTTGTATGTAAATAGTAACTCTTAACTCAAGAATTTTTAATTATTATCTGGAAACCTTTACCCATTCAATATGATGTCGACATAGCCAAACGGAGCTAACCCTAACATCTGGACATATCCGAAGTAGGGTACAACTTATAACGAAATGGCTCCCGAACTAACCCTAACAACTGACCATATTGAAGCAAGATTCAACTTTGGACAAAGAAACTCAATAACTACTGACGCTGGACTGAACACGCAATTCCGTAAGTAACATCTTTAGGACTTCTAACCGATTTATATTTTAATTGAATAAATTAATGCACCACCACAGACTGTATCCACTTTACAGAACGTGTAAAACAGAATTTACAGACGTTAAAGCGTCTTCCTGAAGAATTTTCTCTTGTTAACTGCAGACAGCAAAGGTGTTCGAACAGGGGTCATTCCATGCCAAATCAACCAAAAAATTTCAATATTCAACCTGACCATCTCAGATTTCAATGAAACCTTCAGGGATCATTCTCCCTAATGATATAAATGAGAATATATTTTTAAATTTTTTTTTATCTCATTGGGTTTTTGTGTAATTAATTTTTAAAATTTTTGAAAAATAGTCGTTTTTTGGCTTGCATTAACTTTTTCAATCTTGAATTTCTCAAGTTCTATAAGGCCTAGAGAGTTGTTTGACCCCTCATTTTAAAGAGAATTTCATAAGTTTTAATTTGATATGCAACTTGACTATGCTTAGTGGAAAAAAATATAATTCTAAAAATTAATAAATTATTAAGATAGTGTTTTTAAAATTTTTGAAAAAAAAATGTTTTTTGTAATATTATAAGCTTTAAATCACAAAACTTTTAAAGTGGGATCTCAATGGGATTGGGAGCTATGGCAAAAAACTTAGTTACTGTACAAGTAATAATGTATTATAATTCTCGTTTTAGTGTGTTTACATGATAACAGACACTGAGTTTTAAAATCTACATAATACATCATACTAATACATAGTCAAACATAAAACAAGGAAAAAACAGTCCCAACAGGCTAAAAGTTTTACCTGGTAAAATTAATAAAAAAAAATTTAGTTAGCACTCAGAGTTGTAGTTATGCCAAAATAGCGACCTCTTAGTTCTCCTTTAATTTAACAAATAATTTCTTGTTTGCCTTTTTGGTTTCTGAGTCTAAAAGTCGATAAACTCTTCCTGTAGATGTTGTAGGATCAACTATTGTTAAAACCTCACTTTTATGCATAACTAGTATGTCAGTAAATTGTGGGTATTTGAAAGATGGAGAAGGGCCATGTGGTTCCAAAAAACTTATTTTTACTTCATCTCCTTCTATTCCTAATACACAACCTAACCACCACTTGTCTGAGTATTGGCATGTAACAAAGCCAACAATGTCATTAATGTCCAGACTCCAGATCATCATCAGTGTCATCAGCTGAAACTATTTCTACACTTGATTCCTCTAAAAATGAGTAGCTTTTCACTAAAACTCTAGTCTCATTCACAGGACTGTAATTGTGAAATTGTTGAGTACCCTTTATTGTTATTGCTGTTTCAAACCTACGCTTCAAGGTCTTTTCCTCTGCCTCGTATTTGTCTGTAGTAAAATACAAAATCTGATGTTGACAATATTGTCTTTAGCCCAATCATAAAGTTGGCGAGGGGTCATAATTTGATAATTGTAGACCATTTGTAGACTGGCCAATGCCGCTAATCATTTAACAGTTCCTCCGACACCATCACCTGCATTTTTTCCATGTGACGATGCAAAGAAGTTCCATTCCGCCTTGATGCCAAAATCTTTCTCATGATTGCAGAGTTTGTTAAAGTTTGATTTGTTTTTGTACTGTGATGATGCTCTATCTGAAAAGTAATTCAGCTTTTTCGTGTTTATGGGGCAGATTCTGTTTAAGAAAGTCAATCGTGAGGTGTTGGAACAAATGAACAGTGACTGTATCATGCACCATACAATCAGAAAGAATAACTAAGCTCAGGTGGGCCAACTTTTTGGTTTCCTCTACAGCGTAGTATATAACGAATGGATGTATTGTTGCTTGAGCATTGTTCCAATGAAAGCCTTGTGCAAAATCTTGAAGCACAAATGCATAATTTTCAGCAAAATCACAAAGTACAATGCATTGGTTTTGAGGTAGATTTTCTTTCAAGTGTCACAAAGTGGAAGACTGTTGAGTAGCAATGAAAGAGTATCTTAAAAGTTTTGGCAAACTCTGAAACAAATAATCCAAAAACTCTCGTCGGTTTTATAATAGTTTCCAGGACACACTTGTTATCAATCTGCATCCATTGTTTGAAACTCACATTTTCAATGCTATTAAGCTCATAAGTTTCTTCAAACCGAGCCTTCAAATCATCACTTCCTGGGCAATTAACACAATTTGCGAAGTAACATTTAGATGTTGGCGCTTTGTAAATTATATTGCTTGTTACATCTTTGTATGTTTTAATTGGCAGTTCGTCATTTGTCAATTCAGGTATTTTACACTGAGCCTTCATTAATTTGGCATTCTGATGTGCGAACGCACACAGAATGTGTCCCACTGGACCTAGGAAGATCACAATGCTTGAGACAAAGCTCACAAAATTTAGAAATTCCAATTCTCTGATCAGGGTAACGCTCCTTAAATAGTACATATAATTCTTTTAATGTACTTGGAATTAAATACTTTTGAACATGTACACGTTTGCCATCTTTTTTGACTAAAACAAAGTCTTTTTTACCAGGCATTTGATGACTAACCTCATCATTTTGATAGAATTCTTTGACTAGGGCTACTGTTGCAGGGTTTAGTAAATCATTATCTGTAATAGACCCCAATGTAAATTAGTTACCTTATAACCAATGTATTTTTTTACCTTACAAAAGTTAAAGGGTAGCAATGTAGCCCTAACTAGTATTTAAAACAATACCATTGGTAATATAACTCTTGATCCCATTGAGATCCCACTTTAAAAGTTTCAGGTTTAAAGCTTATAATCTTACAAAAAACTTTTTTTTAAAATAAAAAAAAACACTATCTTAATTTTTTTTTTAATTTTTTTTTTTTGCCAAGCATAGTCAAGTTGCATATCAAATTAAAACTTATGAAATTATCTTTAAAATGAGGAGTCGAACAACTCTCTAGGCCTTATAAAACTTGAGAAATTCAAGATTGAAAAAGTTTATGCAAGCCAAAAAATGACTATTTTTCAAAAATTAATTACATGAAAACCCAATGAGATAACAAAATTTAAAATATATTCTCATTTATATATCACTAGGGAGAATGATCCCTGAAGGTTTCATTGAAATCTGAAATGGTCAGGTTGAGTGACTGGTTGATTTGGCATGGAATCATCCACAGGCCTTCGGCTGCCACATCCCATCTGATGCAGTGCATGGCAAACAGTGAGTGCAGAGGTAATTTGAGGGGGATCCTTGATTAAGATAGTCTGTAATTTGCTGCACTGTTGCCCTTCTGTTGTCTGTTACCAGTGTGGACACTCTCCAAACAGTCACTAGTTGACCACCACCACACGTTGCACGTAGAGACCCAGTTTTCTGGCTGACAGTCCAGTCTTTAAACACTTTAACAACAGCTGCTCTGGAACATTTCACAAATGCAGCGGTTTCGGTGATAGTTGCTCCATGGCTCCGAGCTCCTACAATCATCCCACGTTGAAAATCCGTCAAATTGCATTTTTTACCCATCTCGTCACCACAAAATCACTTCTACTACTGTCGCAAGCACTAAGCTTTCCCTTTTTATACTAGCCTCGCCCTCTGGCGGCAACAGCGTGCAGCCATAGCTCATTTGCTTAAAACTGTCAGGTGGTCATAATAAAGTGGCCACTCAGTGTATACGTATAGAAGAAATGTATTTGCACACGTACATTTTCTTCTATATGTATATAAAGCTAGTGCGCGTGCAATTGCCGAGGTTTTTAAAAAATTTCCAATAGGTGTTTAAAAGTCCTTAAAAAGTGCTTATTTTTTATGGGAGAAAAAGAGTGGGAACCCTGTAAACTTCCTAAAGGTTATCCATCAAGGTCAAAGGTAGTTAGTACATGCGGTAAAAGGGAAGCAAAATAAGGGTCTATAACAGTTTAAAAAAAAAAGAGAGAAATGAATTCTGGGAGATTGAGAGGGAAAGAGATTGGCAAAGACTAAATCATTGTACGATAAAGAAACTGTCTCTATGAACCAAATGAATTCAAAAACAGATTCCTCTGTAAGCATATTTACTGCCTATAGTTGTTTTCATGGCTAAGCAGTTGGCAGTAATGCTACATAACAGCAGTGAATGTCAAATCCTGCTATTGAGCAATGCATTTGCCCATCCATCTTGGCCTCTGAATCATTGTAAGACATTTAACTTAAACGGATGAATCGTGCTGCTGAATTTTTTGCTTCGCACCTTCATTTCTAAGATTCATCAGGCTAATCTTCACACTAAATAAAGAATTTTACGTTATTCAGGAAGGAATTTGTAAATGTACTGCACCATACCAGTGCCCATAAAGTCTGAGGCACCAGCATTTAACCATTCTTCCTAGATGTGCTCTGGTTCGAGTCCAGGGTGAGCCATAGGGGGTATGTTCATTCGATGGCAATGGCTCTGTTCCTTCTTTGGAACCAGTCATCCTAAAATTTGGGACAGGCAGTTGCTTAAAGTCCATAGAACTGCTCACAATCATCATTAAACTACGAAGAAAAAATAAATAATTCATGCTGTAGTCCTAGGTGCTCAGTGCATAATGCCACAATATGTTATGAGGTCAAGACCCTTCAAGTCATAGGTTGGCTTGATTTTGCCCAATTGCGTAGATCATTATAGACCAAAGGTTTGATTCTGATTCCTTTTGGTAGAAGAATCGGAGCTAACCATAATGTTCGAGAAAGATTTTTTTCCAGTTACTATGACATAACGAGATCAATACTGCCCCACTTTATATCTACACAGCAGGTCAATTGGGAGAAGTATAATGCTTGTCTATTTATGTTAGTACATTTGCTGACAGGAAATACACTGGTGTTCAAAATTGAGAGAATTTGCACATTTTGTCGATTTTCACAAAAAGTACGGAACCAAAGGTACAAATAATGCCGCCGAATAAGAAGGCAAATTTGCAGTGTCGAATACGTAAGCGTACATGTGCGTGTGGGCGGAGCTGTGACAGCGGAGGGCATGAAAAGCACACGTAGCTTTTTCCGCGATTAGTTCGCTCGTACTCCTCTGCGACATTCGTTGTCTTTCTTGCAGGTGTTGGTTCAGTTTCATAAGCAGTCGGGTAAAATGAGTTTCCATTAATGTATTGATGACGGAATGAGGTGGAGAATCATTGGTAGATTGGAGGCAGGGCATTCGCAAGTGCAGGTTGCTACAGAGCTCAATGTAACCCCCCAGTGTCGTCTGCAATTTGTGGAAACAATTTGAGGACAGTGGATCCATATCGAGAAGGCCTGGGCAAGGTCGTCCAGGAGCCACGACGACCAATGAAGATCGTTATTTGGCACTTTCGGCGAGGCGCCACATGACTGCTACAGCTGCACGGCTGTCTCGTGAGCTGCATGCCGCCACTGGAGCCCGAGTTTCAAGGGTTACTGTTTCCCGGAGGCTTCATGAGAGAGGGCTTTTTGCCAGAAGACCCGCTGTTCTCGTCCCGCTCACTGCATCGCACAAGAGAGCGCGTTTAGCATGGTGCAGACTTCAGTGGGGTAACATTTTCTTCACAGACGAGTCGCGATTCAGTCCACTGATTCTCGACGTACCTTCATCTGGAGAGAGCCTGGGACCCGATACCTTTCCTCCAACATCCGAGAAAGGGACCGTTATGGTAGCGGAGGTGTCATGGTCTGGGCAGGCATCATGTTGGACGGCCGCACACCTCTCCATGTGTTTGACAGAGGCTTCCTGATTGCTGAGAGGTATAGGGATGAGATCTTACAGCGCTATGTTCGACTTTTCAGGGGCGCTGTTGGCCCTCGGTTCCTTTTTATGGACGACAACGCTCGTCCACATAGGGCTCACCTGGTTGACGATTATCTTGAAAGTGAGGATATTCGCCGGATGGATTGGCCAGCCAGACCTAAACCCTATCGAACATGTCTAGGATGCTCTTGGGAGGGCAATTGCAGCTCGCCATCCCTTTCCGAGAACCATCCAGGAGCTGAAAACTGCGTTGCTGCAGGAATGGGGCCGACTGCCACAGGGACTCGTCAACTGCCCCGTTTCCAGTATGACATCGCGCTGTGAGAGCTGTATGACTGACATTTCTATGCTGATGAGAATTACTGGCGATCATGAGGGTGTACCATGACTGTTGTATGGTATAATTTTTTCTCTTATATAACTGTGTAACCATACCAAATTTCATTGAAATGTGTTCATTAGTTTTTCAGAAATTCGACAAAATGTGCAAATTCTCTTAATTTTGAACATCAGTGTAGATGGGAAGTGTATCTATTGCTGTGAGTAGGGAATGATGGTGGATCTACTGTTAAAGGAAAGGGGCAGAAAACATATCTTTGGGCATAAGAAAAAGAAAAGCCAGGTGAGCTTTTGGAGAGGGAAAGCAACCAGACCTGTTGATAAATGTTTGGGAGATTCATGATCAACTAATAGTATGGCAAAATTTTATAGCTGCCAGTATTCCACAAAGAATATATTTCCACACACACACACACAAAATTTGCTTTTATAAATCAAATATACATTAAAGATCAGATACAGAAGCAAATATAATTCAAGGGAAAATCTTTAGAGTTTAAATTTATTTATTTATTATTATTATTATATATATATTATATATATATATATATTTTTTTGTTTTCAGACCCAATGGATTTATTTCTTCCTTTTCGGGATGTCTGAATGATCTGCAAAATTTAATTTTCATGATTCTTCACAGCAAGAATTTAATCTATTAGGCAAAATCACTTGGTGTATTTGGCACAATTAATTTGAAGTTTCCAAAAATGTTGAGAGACAGAAATCAAAAGAAGCTCCTCAGGAAATTGTGAAGGGTGTTCATGAATAATTTTATGAGATCTGAAGGAATATGCTATTTTGGGAAATTTGAAGTTTGGTGTTATACACTGTTCATAACATGCTTCCAAACTGATTGCGTTGTAAGACCTGTAAGTTGCAAACCTTTCATCATTAAAAGAATTCTTGAAATTGTCATCACACGCGTAAGTTACGTTAAAAATTATAAGTGGGACGTTTCGGTAGCAACTTCTACCTTCATCAGCCATGGAATGAGACACATGGTAAAAGCGTCAGTTGTTGCCAGATTTCAAAATCGCTTTCCAAATAATAGGGATGTTAAAAGGTTTGTTAGTATTGCAGGTGTTAGGGGTAAGGTAGATTTCAATGCTTTTGCGGTACCTGAGGGCATGCCGATTGCTGAACGGGGCGATCCGCTTAACATTGTGCCAATCGGGAACCGCGGACGTATCGCTGATGGTTAAAATTACCACGAAAGCATTGAAATCTACCTTACCCCTAACACATGTAATACTGACGCACCTTTTAACATCCCTATTATGTGGAAAGCGATTTTGGGCCGCCCCAGTGGCGCAGTGGTCTAAGCGATGGCCTCTGATCATTCGTCCGAAGCCGCCCCGGTGGCGCAGTGGTCTAAGGCGCTGGCCTCTGATCATTCGTCCGTAAGGGGTCCGGGTTCGAATCCCAGTCAGGCATGGATGTTGTGTTTGTCTTACGGCACTGGCTCTCTCTCTTCCCTGGAACCAGTGACCCTAAATTAGGGACGGGCGACTGCTTTAGCCCATTGAGTTGCTCACGGTGGTCGTTAAACCTCCAATCAACAACAACATTCGTCCGAAAGGGTCCGGGTTCGAATCCCGGTGAGACATGGATGTTGTGTTTGTCTTACGGCACTGGCTCTCTCCCTTCCCTGGAGCCAGTGACCCTAAATTAGGGACGGGCGACTGCTTATAGCCCATTGAGTTGCTCACGGTGGTCGTTAAACCTTCAATCAATCAAAGCGATTTTGAAATCTGGCAACACCTAACGCTTTTACCACGCCCCCTTTGGGTTTTTTTTTATTGGAGGTTTAACGACCACCGTGAGCAACTCAATGGGCTATAAGCAGTCGCCCGTCCCTAATTTAGGGTCACTGGTTCCAGGGAAGGGAGAGAGCCAGTGCCGTAAGACAAACACAACATCCATGCCTGACCGGGATTCGAACCCGGACCCCGTTCGGGCGAATTGTTTTTTTGTTTTTGTTTTTATTAGAGGTTTAACGACCACCGTGAGCAACTCAATGGGCTATAAGTAGTCGCCCGTCCCTAATTTAGGGTCACTGGTTCCAGGAAAGGGAGAGAGTCAGTGCCGTAAGACAAACACAACATCCATGCCTCACCGGGATTCGAACTCGGACCCTGTTCGGACGAATGATCAGAGGCCATCGCTTAGACCACTGCGCCACCCGGCCGTGTCTCATTCCATGGCTGATGAAGGTATTCTAAACTCCTTGGGTAGAAGTCGTTACCGAAACGTCCCGCTCATAATTTTCAACGTAACTTACGCATGGGATGACGATTTCAATAATTCTTTTAAAGTTTTGTGTCTTACGTGTTTTCCTGCCAATTCTTCTCACTATGACACCTTTCATCATGTTACTGAAAATGATAAAGTATATTTTGGATTCATTATGCTGTAAGCGTGTGAAAATGTAAAAGAGAAAACACAGAGGAGCTTCATAACAAAAGACTGCACTACACATTACATTTTGCAATGTCTGTTACTGCTGTATTTTTATTTCCTAAATGAACATACATTCGCATTTGAAATATTGGCATTCTTTTGAAAACCTGTATTCGAAACTCCTGTGTGTATCAACCAAAATTCTGCAGTACATAATTAGCTTCTATTTGGAAGATTGCCTCCTACCGTACATGTTGCCGCAATAGATGTCCACATGCTAAACTCGTGTCACATAAATTTGTACAACAAACATGGCAAAACATTACATTGCTATATGAACATTTATTTACGATATTACCAATAACAGTCTGTTACCAGCAACTATAACTTACTTTTTGCTTTTGAAATGAATAAAAGTATTTCTACAAAAAAAATATCATTAAAAACATTTAATTTACATATTTAACATTCAATTTACTTAAGAATGTGAAGCGTTGCTTGCTGGGAAATATTTCAAACACCTTTATTTATTTATTTTCCCCTCATGGTTTAACTATATCACCATGATAAGCAGGCATATATGTCTGTAATTTAGAGCCAGTGATTCCAGAGAAGGGACAGACAAACACACTACCTGTGTCCCTTCTGGGATTTGAACCCTGGCTCATCTTGGAAGAATGGTCAGAAGCCAGCACCTCAGACCACTCAAACATCGGGGTGACAAACATGTTAACTGTTCATCTTGAAAGTTGTAATAACAAATGTTAAGTTAAGCAACTTTCTGAAAGCATCAGTTACTCTAAAGAGGTAATTTCTAACACTGAATTCTGAAGAAAATCTATTCAGACTAAAATAACTTCTACTATAGGCGTGCTTATTGGAAAGTGATGACGATAGTTTAGAACTGTTGTATGGGAATTGAGGCAAGACCATGAATCTTCCACAGAGCAGTTCTTGTAAGAGACTTGAGTGATGTCATCTACATCATCTACGTATGACCATCATCTTATCTGCGTATGACCAGAGTTGCTCATACAAATTGTATTGCACATGTTTTGATCCATTCAGACCGAATTCAATGCTCGGTTACTTATCGGGTTGTCCTTTGCATCAATTAGTCCAACTTAGAAAATTCCTTTTGACTATTACCACCAAAATTTTTTATTTTGCTTCATGGGCAAGCAGAGTTTCATGAACACCTGTATGATTAAGGTCGAAATGCCATTCTTAGTTGCTTATTATGAGTATTAACTGTTTGATATTTATCACATCATTTATATCTAAATCATGCACTATGTTCTTATACACAAAGAGATTTTGTGCATTTTAAAATTCCACTTGCACAGAAATAAAATACTGAAGCATATACTGTGCTGTGCTCCATACATTTCCTTACATTTGAATTAAAAGTCAAAATTTTGTAACCTATGCATGTAAAATTTGCATATGTTTTTCACCTTGTACTATGTGAAATTTAGTACATGTCTTCTTTTGTTGCTTATGCAATCAAAGCTTAATATATTTGCTCCGCTGGAGCCAAAATCCCATACTGTTCTCTGAATCACTGGAACTTACGACGAGGAAGCACATAATTGCTTCGACTAGCGCAAATCTGAACGGTTTTCAGATTTCTAAGCTACATCTGCTTAGCTTCAGTTGCTTGGAACTTCCTTGTCATGGGTGGTGTAATGGATAGCGTGCTCGAATCCCGCTCGAGGGCAATATAATTTTTAAGTTTTCTGAAGGAGTGGCTACATGGAAACAGCGAAAATATTTGGGTCAACGATTACATTAAAATTTATGTAATTTCTTGTATGTATGGAGTTTCATGTGTTTTGATAAAAATCAATGTTCACTTGCTTCTTTCTGCCGTTGGAGTTTTGCTTGTTTCTCTCCACTTTGACGAGATTTGACATTTAGTAGTCTTAGATTCTGATTCAAATAGAAAACTGAAGTTTTGCTCGTTTTGCTGAAATATCTCAAAATTCGGTACTTAAAGGCATTTCACTAAATGTTTTACCCAAATTCAGTATTTAAATGCTTACATGTGTTGTGGCCTCATATATTTAGTGCCATCTACATAAAAAGTTCCGTACTTGTATGTAATTTCTTTATACTTGAACTGAAGTGCTGTACTTAACTGTTTATGCAAGGAGAGTTCCACATGCTTCATCTCGTTTGCAGAAAATTTTGCTGAACTTTCGTAGCACATCTTTCAAAATAGTGTCACTGTCCAGCTGTCTCAGTCTGTAGACACCATATTCATTGCATCAGTTAGTCTGACTTAGAACATTCCTTTGGCATTTTGGAAGTCTGGACAGTTAAAACAATGATATATGTCTTTTTGTCTTCTGATGCATAACTCTGCCGCAAGGGAGGTGAAATTGAATTCAAAATGTTTTATTCCATGCCATTGATTCCACCTAGATGAAAACATTTTTTTTTTTTTTTTTTTTTTTTGCGTTTCATATCTCTAACAACAAAGACCATTTTGCGCCATGTTTCTGTTACAACTAATGCGCAGTTTTTCCCACTAGGGTACATAAATGTATGTTGCATTTTTCTCCTGATATCTCTGCTTCTGCATGAATTCTTTGAAAAATTCCTTTTGTGTCAGTGTTTATGTGAATAATATGTTGCATACAATTTCTAATTTTGTACAATTTTGCCACTGTGTGGCAAAAGTGCCTACTTCCACGTATATTTTCCGCCGTCTGTATGCTTCCAAAAACTCTACTGAAAAAATTACTTTCCAGTCGGATACCACTCACGGCAAGAAACATTTTGCTCATATTTCCTGGTCAAAATATTACAGCTTCTCTTTAACAGGCATAAATGGTTTTCTTAGTTTTTCTACAGTATCTCTCCTAAAACTTCTATTTGAAAAATTCTTTTTGCATCCTGTAGAGTGTTTACGGTGAATGTGTTGCATATAATTTCTAACTTCTCAAGAAGCTGAGTTTAGCCACCAATGGGATTAATGCATATTTCTGTTGACAACATATTCGTCTTCAAACCCAATTGTAAAAGAAGAAAAATTTCGGTAAGATGTTGTTTATTATGTAAAACATGTTTCGCGTATTTCCCTGCTCAACATAATACACAGTGTTACTGCTAGGTTGCATAAAACGTACATTTCATTTTTCTTGATATCCCGTCTAAAAGTTCTATTTAAAAAATTGTTTTTATATTAGCTGCCATTCACTTTATGGAATATTGTTTTAATTTTTGTTGTGCACAGTTCTGCCTCTAGGTGGTGCAAACGTACATCACCGTCTGTAACTGATTCTTCGTTTCATAAAATTGGGTTAATTTTTTTTTCTTTTATGCACTGTACGCCATTCAGTATGGTACAGACTGAAGACATAGTCCACTTTAAATAATGCCCAGTTTTCCCGCTAGGGGAGTCGTATACGTGTAAACTGTTTTCTTTACTATATATGCTTCTAAAAGTACTATTTGAAACACGTAATTCCTTTTCCGTGGCCTAGTTCACTCTAGGAAGCATTTTTTTCACATGACAGTGTACATTTCTATTTGCTAAAGAATCACCTATTCTAAATATCCGATTAAGACATTTTCTTAGTCGGATTGTACACTTGTCTATAAAAAAACATTTAGTGCCCATATTCTTCAAAGAAAGCACAGTCCCTCCTCCAGGGGTCGTATATATACTGCATATATGTACAGTATTTCGTTTTTCTCCACAACTGTTCCACTAATTACTCGATTTGAAAAAATTCTTATTCATCGCATTGCTTCCGTTATGAGGAATATTTTGCCCCTACTTCGTGAGTTCCGCTACGTACGTTTCTTGTGCGAGTGGGAAAAAGAATCTACTTGTGAAAAATTTTTTACCTATTCCTTGAAACCGGATGCAAAAATGCATTTTGTTACTGGTTCTGTTTACTAGAAACATTGCGAACACAGTGTACTTCAAATTGCAGTTTTCCCGCTAGGTGGCGTAAGTGCAATTCCTTTTTTTTTTTTTTTTTTTTAATTTGCTAATTTTCTCTGATTCTTAAATTCCTATTGGGGAAAAAAAGTCTTTATCGGAAGGATTCAAAAGACGTACTCCTTAAATCGTAGAATTTGTTTTTTTTTTTTTTTTTTTTTTTTTTTTTTTTGTTTGTACGGTTCCATAGTTTCAATGCATTTGGACCAAAATTTAACACTTTCTGGCTTACTCATGTGGGATATCATTCTTTATGACTGAATTACCATATTCAGTTGTTCATTCATGCGGAGTTCATTTTATGCGTTCCTCTCCGTTTGGTGCAAAATTCAAAACTTCGTGGTTTAAAATTTTTATCCAAACGGAGAGAAACGCATTAGATAGAATTCACACATTTCATCTGTCCCAAAAGTCAATAATTAAATGTTTGCAATTATGGAAATATTAACTTCTCTCTCCATTTACTCAAAAATTTAAGTTCAACTTGCGTCAACAATTTTTTTTTTTTTTTTTATGATTTTCAGATTTTTTTTTATTTTTTTCTCCCCAGAATTCAGTCACATTGTTTATTTTGTGCTTGACTTCGTTGATGCCAGAATTCAGCATTCGGTTGGTTTTTCAGGTGGAATTTCTGCTCGATTAAATTTTTTTAAAATATTTTTGATTACCGTAGCTTCCTTAAAGGTACAATTGCACAACAGACTACTGAGCGTACGTCTGAATTCTTTACCCATAGCACAGTAGATGACGAATTTCAGTGCAGAATTCATGCAAACCATGACGTAGCTCACGTACACCACTGCGTGCATACACGTTGGTAAGAATCCATAGTAATAAGGAACCGCGAAGGCAAGTACAGAAGAGTAGGTGCCGAAGAATACGAACAGTATTCCATAAGTGATTCCTAAATGACCAAGTCGATTTTCCGTTTGTTGGTGCTGGGTCATTTCGTGTTGGATATTTGCAATTTTCTTCAGGACCACTTGGGAGTAGATGCAGAAAATGATGCAGAATAAAAGGGGTACGCAGAACATCACAGCCGTGTCTAGGTACATACACCATATTTCGAAAAACAGCTCGCTGCGCACTAGCCAAAGTGGTAGATCACGTGTTTTCTCCAGTACATCCCTGCTGTAGTAACACGGGAAATTATTCTGCAAGTTTGTCTCCCATGAAACTTGCTGTAAAAGGCAAAAGTGCGGAATGTTGAAGCAAATGGCTAGCAATAAGATGAGGAAGTGAAAAGACGCAACTCCTCGGTTGTTGTCGATCAGTTTCGTTCTCTGGGAAGACATATCTACGTAAAACTTTGCGAAGAGCCACAATGTCGCCCAAACTGAACAAGTCCACGCAGTTTTTCCTAAAATAACGATCCAAGCTGTAACCCATGGACAGTCTCCGACAATATCTTTTGCAAAAAGTGCAAAGAGAAATAGGGTGTCAAAAGTAAGTAAAAATATATGAGGTAAACTTGGTAATGATTTCATCGATTTCCTGCTAAAAATGAACGTTGACAATAAGTTGCAAGCGATGCCGAAACTGCACGTTAGGTCTACAATCACTTCAACAGTGAACGGGATTGGATGGGCTGAAGTCGACATGTCTTCGGTTATGTTGAGGAAGTTGTACGAATGATCAGGTACTTCTCTCCGTTGTCATCAGGTAAGGAAATGGAATGTTTCATTTTTCTGTAAAGATAAGGGTGAAAGGTGAAGGTATTAAAACAAAAAGGAATGATGTGTTATTATTAATATGTATAACTCATTTCAAAAGCTTTGCACACTTCACTGTTATTTAACCAAATACACGAAACAAAATACTAAGCCCGTCAATAATGACGGAGAAAAATAAGATACCTTATGATTTTTTAATTCATTTAATTACATATTTCCTTGGTCACGACATTTTTCGTGAACGTTCGTTCATCATCGAAAATCTTACTTTGAGATGGAGTGTCATATTTACAGTTAATTATGTGCCTCCCACATATTGATCATGATCATATGTAGAAGATTTTAGGAAGGGAGTTTCTGACCCCAGGTCTTAAACAACCTTTAGAAATAGGAAGCTAGGAGATTTGGGCTAGAGTGCCCGATAGGAAAGTGACACGGAAGCGAATTAGAAACGGGGATGACGACGCCCTATTACCGCCAGTACCCGGGGTCCGACGGCTTAACGTGCCCATCCGACGCACGGCGGGTATTTAGTGGTTCGAACGTTCGTACCTGCCCAGGATCGAACCTGAGGTTATCTCCGTGGCAGTCACGAACGATGACCACTGGGCCACCCGCGGCCCCTTACAGTTAATTAAATTAAATATTCTGTATTTATAGTTCATTATCCTGATGCAGAAACTAAAAAGTGCCCTGGCGCTTTGAAGAATGTTCTAGGCATTATCTACTCCAGCTGGTATGCGGGGGAAAGGGGGCGCCAATAAACCTTTAAAGTCTAATATATGCACTGTCTTATCAGAATAATAAGACTTGCACCTGATCAAAGTGTACTCGTCCAGGCGCATCACAGAGAGCACATGACAAGTTCGACCACACGGAGATGTAAGCAGCCGGCCAGGACACATGAGCCATAGTGTGCAACGTGAGTACAATGGGCAGAGGTAGTGATTTGATGGACGTTCAAAAACGAATGATCATCGGCTACCGCGCCAAGGCTAGCAGCATCTCAGAAACAGCAGATTTCGTGGGCTGTTTGCAAGGTGCTGCAGTAAGGGTGTACCAAGAATCGACTGCTGGCACATTGAGTACCTCTCTACTTCGTAACTGTGGAGCCCCAAACGCCATCGACACCAGAGGAGAACGTCGACTGGTAAAGAGCAATCGACGCGCAACAGTGCAGCAATTGACCACGCAAATAATGCTGAGGCACACAAGCACGTGTCCATGATAACAGTAGAACGAACCCTGTTATGCATTGGTCACCGAAGTCGACGCTGCATTAAGGCGCCCATGTTAACTCAGGTCCATAGGCAACGACGCCTACAGCTCGCATAGCACTACCGTCATTGGACAGTGGAAGAGTGAGAAAAGGTTGCCTTGTCGGACGAATCGAGGTTTGTACTCCACAGAAGTGACGGGTAGTGGCGGATACGACGTCAGACACACGAGAACCAACACCCGCACACGCTTGTCGGTCAAGTGCAGGCCGGAGGTGGCAGTGCGCATGTCTGGGGGATGTTTTTCTGGAACCGCTAGTGCCACTGGATGGGTCTCTGAGTGCCATTGGCTACCTGTCCATCCCGCTGACCACATGCATTTCTTCAAGTTGGACGTTTACCCTGGTGGTGATGGTGTCTACTAACAGGAGAATACGCCCTTCCACGTCGCTTAGGGGTGCGTGACTGATTCCAGGAACACGAGAGCGATGTCTCCGTTCTACCTTGGCCGGCGAAATCGCAAGACCTCAATCCCATAGAGCACTTGTGGGACTATTTGGATCAACAGGTTCGACGTGCCGACTCACAACCACGTCATCTCCGGACCTCCGTGCCCAGCTGCAGTCTGAATGGGTACGTGTGCCTCAGGGAATCTTC
Organism: Macrothele yani; assembly: GCA_039090855.1. Taxonomy (NCBI): domain Eukaryota; kingdom Metazoa; phylum Arthropoda; class Arachnida; order Araneae; family Macrothelidae; genus Macrothele; species Macrothele yani. Next base: position 50,786,965 of record CM076990.1, read on the forward strand.
CAGGACTTCATTGCGTCCACGCCACGCCGTCTCGTTGCTGTCATCCGGGCCAAGGGTGGTTATTCTCATTATTAAGTAGATGGCCATATTATTCTGACACGACGGTGTATACAGATATTTTTTCAGCCGGTATGCGCTGGTACGCCTTATGGTAATTTTTTTCGAGGAAGGCACTCACAATTCTAAAAATTTAAGCCAGGTTAGCTGTAAGCTGCAGATGGTTAGCACGGCACACAATCTCACACCGATTGAGCCAATCACTGCGTCGTACGGTTCTGGCGATACGTAAATGGTATGGACGATAAAGTCTTTGATCCTATATGTTGGCCACACAACATCGAGGAAAATGTAACGTTTGGTAAGATTATCGGATTTATGTAAGCGACTTGGGCTTCCAGAAAGACAGATCCTAAGAAGTTAACATGACTACTTACTGGAAAAGAAAATACCACCTGCTCTGTTGCCTTTTATAAACATAATAAACAGCATACAAATTTCTACCAGCGAGTGTCAACGTGGTTTCTCGCAAATGAATTTGATTGTAACACCAACAGAGGTCAGATCAGATCATTTGTAGAAGATCAAAAGACTTTGATTTTAGGAAGGGAGTGTCTGACCTCAGGTCTTAAACAACCCTTAGGAATAGGAAGTTAGGACATTCGGTGTAGAGTGCCCGATGGGAAAGTCTCACGGAAGGGAGACAGAAAGGGGAGGAAGACGCACGAGGTCCGATCAAAAAGTTCCAAGACTAGGCTGATATACAACAAAGTACTTACGTTACTTAAGTCTAGCTATGTTCTCCCTCAAAGTAGTCTCCTTGGGCAGCGATACACAGCTGCCAGCATTTTTGCCACAGTTGGAACGCTCCCTGGAAGTCCTGTTCGCGAATCGTGTCAATCATCGTCTGCGATTCGCGCTGGATCTCGTCCACGGATTTAAAACGGCGACCCTTGAGCTTCATCTTCGGGAACAGAAAGAAGTCGCAGGGGTTAAATCCGGCGAGTAAGGCGCGTGAGGGAGGGTAGTCATGCTATTGCGGCTGCAAAACTGGCGTGTTGCTAACTCTCTGTGAGCTGCTGCATTGTCGTGACGGAGCAGGAAATCGCTCCTGTGCCACATTACAGGTCGTTTGCGGCGAATGTCTTCCCTAAGACGCAACAGAACATCGCAGTAAAAAAAGAGCGGTGACGGTCTGGCCCTGGGGACAAATTTACGGTGCACAACCCCACGAATATCGAAGAGCACGATGAGCATGAATCTGGTTGAGCTCCGGACCTATCGGTCCTTCTTCGGTCATAGAGATGCCGGGCTCTTCCACTGCGACCACTGCTGTTTGGTCTCCGGGTCGTAACCGTAGACCCAAGTCTCGTCCCCAGTGATGACCCGCGACAGGAACGTTGGTTCATTCACTACCTGCTGACAAAGATCTTGACAGAGTTCGACACGGAGCGCCTTCTGTTCGGGGTTCAGAATCTTTGGCACAAACTTGACAGCAATGCGGTGCATATTCAAACCGACGTCAGAATTTCTTGCACTGTTTCGTATGACACATTAACAATGGTAGCAATGTCTTGAATGGTTCTCCGACGATCCTCATGCACCAGTTCCATAATTTTTTCCACATTTTCGGGGTTTTTGCTCGTGGACGGTCGCCCTGACTTCTCGTCGTCTTCCAGTGCCGTTCTGCCATTCTTGAAACGCGAGTGCCACTCAAAACACCACGCACAACTCATTGCTTCATTTCCATAAGCCTGCCGCAACATTTCATGCGTCTCCGTTCCCGATTTGCCGAGTTTGAAGCAGAATTCGATGTTTGCTCGCTGCTCTAGTTTGAAGTATACATGCCGTAATTGCAGCTGTGTTCTGCACATGGTCACCAAATATCGTGTAGCACAGCTCCCGATGTTCACAGAACGACGCCACTTGGCACAATGACTCATGAAGGTCACTGCCCTCGACCGCTGCTCGCGCATCGGCGTACTGCCATCTGTTGGGGCGCTACGTACCTAGTCTCGGAACCTTTTGATCGCACTACGTATTTATTACCGGGAAGGCCAATACCTGGGGGTCCGACGAATTAACGTGCCCATCCGACGCACGGCGGGTATTTACTGGTTCGAGCGTTTGCACCTGCCTAGGATCGAACCTGAGATTTCTCCGTGGCAGTCCCGAACGTTGACCACTAGGCCAACCGCGGCCCGTAACCCCAACAAGGACATCAGTTCGCCCGAAGACTGTAAACTCACTGATGTTCATTAAGCTGGTCGGTCCTTCTCTACGTGTGTTTAGATTTTTACCTTACGTATGTTCCTGGTTCCTGAAAAGTACATATGAAAATGGCCGTAACAATGCATTGATGGCTTTTTGGAATCTGCTTTGATATAAGGTACTCATATTTGTTATTATTATGATCATTATTAAGTAATTTAAAATTATTATTATTATTATCGTTTGCATTGTGCCAGTGAAAAGAATGGAGCTGCGCAAGGGAATGGGATGAGAGAGTACCGGTAAACTTTATTTTAGAAAAGCAAGCACTGTATATACGCTTTCTGGTACTCACTTCACTAGTTATTTCTGGGGTGGTTTCGGTAAACAAAGGATCTATACAGATTTGTGCATACCCACCGTGAAATAATAATACTAAATTAATAAAGAGAGGGAGAGAAGAAGAAAGAACTCGGTTAAGATTATTTGTGCTTAAAAAATGTAGATTTCGGTTGGCAACGATGGTATGAATACATTTAAAAAAAGTTCTATTCAGTTAGGTAAAAAGAATAGCCAGGGGTGCCAGGCCTCGACTGTGTCTCTGTGTATTCCAAATGTGAAAGTATTGTATGTTTCATGAACATTACAACAATGAAAAAATTACATTATGTTGGTTGAGGCAGGGATTCGACTATTAGAACAGGCAAGAGCTTTTTCCACTGCGTGCGCCACCAAAAGTGGGACAAACGTTCAGACAAAGGAAATTACGTAGGTCTTTTCAAAGTTTCGCGCACTGCGCACGCGCTACCTGCAGGATGATGATGCAATCGTTTCAATCATTGCGCCAGTTGTGACTCAGACTTCAGTATACAAAATTGTGTTTACGTTTGATGGCTAATTTGTTCCTGTTATGAAAAATTCTGCCTAGTAATAGAGGAATAAAGTGAATCAGGTCAGATCTCGTATATAGCAACCTGCATTCATACATTAAAATTGAAACTTTGCGAGGAAAATCCTCTACCGAAATTCATAAAGCTTTGTGTGAAGTTTGTGGGATTAGTGTAGTGGATCGTAGCACAGTGTCATGGTGACCATCTCGTTTCCGCCAAGGTCGGGAAAGCATCAAAAACGACCCAAGAAGCGGACGGCCATCAGATGCAACGGACGACACTTCTGTGGTTATCGTCAACAGCATTTTGGAAGAAGATCGACGGAAAGCACGTGAAGAGATTGCATATGAAGCAAACATGTCTACCGCTTCGGTTTTCAGAATCCTAACTGAAAAATTACAGAAGAAAAAAGTGGCTGCCAAATGGGTTTCGCATAATCTGAGTGAAAAGCAGTTCGCAAAGGGATTCCAGAAGAATTGCTTCAGCGATACGAGACAGAAGGCGAGCAGTTTTGGGACAGAATTGTGGCTATAGACGAAACCTGGATGCGAGATTTTGAACCAGAACTGAAATCTGAGTCTGCTCAGTGGAAACATCCAGAATCACCTTGCCAGAAAAAATTCTGCCACCAACAATCGAAGGTTAAGCTGATGATGATTATGGCCTATGACAAACAAGGTTGGAGTGATCGCAGCAGACAGAGTGCCCGCGGAATACTACAGAAGGTTTCTGCAAAATGTTTTGCACCTAAAGATTCGCTAAAGAAGGCCCGACATGGTCGAAGCTGGTGTCATTATTTTGCACGACAACGCGAGGCCGCATGTTTCCCGTACAGACATTCTGGAAAAGTATGGATGGGAATTGCTTCCCCGCACGCCATACAGTCCTGACATGAGCCCACCAGACTATGACTTGTTTCCAAAAAACTGAAGAAGCCAGTCCGCGGGAAACGATTCGGTACGATTCATGATGTTTATGATGAGGAGACCCGGGTAATCCGAGGCCTCAACAACGGACGTGTCCTGCCTGGAACACAAGACTTGCCCAAACGTTGGGGCACTGTCATAAAGGAACATGGTGATTACTTCGAAGGCTCGTAAAGGCATGTTGTGAAATAAATTCGTTTTTAAGAGATGTGCGAAACTTTTGAAATGGCCCTCGCACATTGTTTGTGATAATCATAAAACAATTATACCAATTTTGTCAATATTTCTAAACTTGAAACAGTTGCATTTTCAAACATACATGAGGTTCTCCAGCGGATTTCGTGATATTCCGCTTTTTCGTCATCATTTGGGTCATTCTCGGGATCGGTACAAAACTGAAGGGAAATTGGGGAGCGGGAACGTTTTCTTTAGGGGGCGCTATTTCATTTTTCAAAACTCGAAAACGGAAGTTAAACGGCGTTTCCCGACTATGTTTTAAAAGTACTGAAGTTTCCTGAACTCATTTTGTCGGTTTTCCTGTAAAACGTCCACTCTGCTGCAACAAGAATCTTAGAACTGCCATTTAACACCCATATGCTTGGAACTTCAACTTTCACAGATCTCAGTCCAATGTAGTAAATTCTTGTAGCTACCGTAACTTCATTATCATCCGAAGACGGAGACCATTTTTTTCATCCGAAGACGGAGACCATAAAAAAGAGTATAAATTACATTGGCCCACCCTACTGGAGCTCATTACCGACGGAACTGATTTCTTTAAACAACTTTAACCTTTTTTTAAAAAAATTAAAAACTTCATAATGAATTGCGACTCCTCAAATTGATGATTGCAGTGGAGGGGAACTGTGACTATTACTATGATTGTATCATCATCATCATTGTCAACCATTATCAATCCACTGCTAGACGAAGGTCTCTCCAAGCCTCTTCCACAACGGTCTGTCGTGTGCCAGTCTCCTCCATGTAACTCCCGCATACTTTCGAATTTCATCCACCTATCTTCCATGTGGTCTTCTTCTGTGTCTTTTCCTGTCCCTTGGAATCCAATCTAAAATTTCGACTGTCCATCGATGGTCTGTCCTTCTGGCAGCATGTCCAGCCCATTGCCATTTCAGAGATTTTACTCTGATCATGATGTCTTCCACTCTCGTCATTCTTCGGATCCACGAGTTCTTGTTCTTATCTCTCCTGGTTACACCAAGCATGCACCTCTCCATGCTTTTTTCAGTTGTCTTCAGCCTTTGTATGTCTCTTTTAGTTAAGGTCCACGTCTCTGCACCATACGTAAGCACTGGAAGGATGCATTGATCAAACACTTTTTTTAAGACGTAATGGCATATTGCTGTTGTAAATTATGCTGTTTCTTCCAAAAGCTCCCAGGCAAGTTTTATACGCCGATTAATTTCTTCATCAATGTTACCCTCACTTGATATCTGCTGTCGATAAACGTACGCATCTGTTATCTCCAGCTGTTCTCCATCAATCGATAAATCTTAAAATGAACTTTCAGTAGACAAAGTACATCACTTTTGTCTTCTGAAAGTTCATTTTTAATCCCATTAATCTTTATCCTTTTGTTTTTCCAGTTCAGTGACTGAAAGACATTTTCCAATGTGGCATTAAGGAGCTTGGGAGATATGGTGTCACCTTGTCTCACTCCCTTTCGATTTTTACGTGTGCTGTATTATCAAACAGCCGAATCTTTGCACTTGCATTTTCATAGATGTTATTAATAATATTAATGTATGCATCTTCAGCACTGCAGGATTTCAAAGCCATTGTAACTGCTGATGGTTTCCCTGAATCCAAGGCCTTTTCATAATTGATAAAAGCCATGCACAATGGAAGTTCATATTCTCTCGCTGTTTCAATTAGTTCTCTCAGTACGTGGATATTATACACTGCCGGACAATTGCTAAGGACGGATGACAATAGCAACGATAGCAACCATAAAATGGAAGGCAGGAAAATGTGGAAATTAGCATAAGTGCGGGATACAGTAAGACGTGTTGTGCGTATGCAAATTTTGGATTGCCGAACTTGTTCGTGACGTCATAGCGCTGATAAGAGATATAAAGGATTTGACGCGTATTGACCGTTGTTGTTCAAACGCAAAGTTGAAAGGGAAAAAATCAATTGACGAACTTGCAATTTTCAGTATGTCTTCCCGACATCACCTAGATGATTTTACGCGTGGCCGTATTATTGGCAAGATTGAAGAAGGGCGACAAATAACAGATGTTGCCAGGGAGTTCGACGTCAGCCACAGTGTTGTTTCAAGGCTTTGGAAATCATTTCAAACAAATGGAGAGTGTAGCAAACGTTACGGGGGAGGTCGTGTTCGCAGTACGATACCTGCAGAAGATCGGTACATAGTGCTATCAACAAAAAGACACCGGCGCAGCACAGCTAGTGAGGTAGCAAATCAGTTTATGGCTGCTACTGGCAAGCGGATCTCCCGAAAAACTGTCGCCAGACGTTTGCATGAAGGAGGACTATACTTTCGCCGTCCTGTTGTGTGCATCCCATTGTCCAGACGTCGCCGTACCGCCCGTTTGCAATGGTGCCATCAACATCGCAATTGGACTGATAACGACTGGTCTGCTGTCCTCTTCTGAGATGAGAGTAGATACAGTCTATCGTCTGATTGTCGACGACAACTGATCTGGCGTGATAGTGGTACTGCATATTGTCCAGCAAACATACAGGAAAGGGGCCGATATCCGATATGTAGTGTCATGGTATGGGCTGGCATCATGATCAATGGCCGTACGTCCCTCTATGTGCTTCGAACTGGGACTATGACTGGCCAACGATACATTAATGATGTTCTGCTACCTCATGTTCGCATGTTCCGTGGTGCTGTCGGTGATAGATTCATTTTCATGGACGACAATGCAACATGTCATCGAACAGTCGCTGTCCAGGAGTGTCTTGAGAGCGAGGATATTCAACGCCTCGCATGGCCAGCACGTTCTCCAGATCTGAATCCCATTGAAAATATGTGGGATGTTCTGGGGAGGAGTCTTGCTGGTCGCCAATGCCCTCCAATAAACAAGGACACCCTCATCCGTGCACTGACAGAGGAATGGGATGAATTACCCCAACAGCTGCTTGATAATGTTGTGTAAAGCATGACACGACGTGTGGAATCTTGCATCGCCCTCCATGGTGGCCATATCCCGTATTGACATCTTACGTCGGAACGCCTGCGGACGGTAATTGCATTTTTTTCACGTTTACGTATTCTGCACAAAATGGCCTGTTTGTCCCTTGAACATGTTCCAAAGCCTTCTGGATTTCAGAGCACAATAAATTGTCTTTCTTGTAATGTCCTGGCATTCAGACATTATTTTATTTCACTTGGCATCCAACCACACTTACTTTTTTATGCGCTATATAGCCGTTTATGATCCGTCCTTAGCAATTGTCCAGCAGTGTATATAGTGCAGTAGCCACTCCTGAATCCAGCTTGTTCTCTCGGTTGAGCCATGTCCAATGTTACCTTCAAGCCGTGTGAAAGAACTTTAGTGAAGATTTTATAAATCACTGATAGGAGGCTGATAGGTCTGTAGTTCCTGAGAACCTCAATGTCACCTTTTTTTATGTAGCAGGATCATTGTAGCGTTGTTCCAATCCTCAGGGATCTTCCCTTCATTAAGGCGTCGAGTGAAAACTTGGGCGAGTACTGTTTCAATTTCTCCACTTGCTTCTTGTATGATGTCTACAGTAATTCCATCTTCTCCTGGAGCTTTTCCCCGCTTCATGTTCTTGTATGCATGTGCAACTTCTGCTGGGAGGACTGGAAGAACTCTGGTATTGGTACCTTTCATGATGCCTGTAGTGCATGTATCATCCCTTTCATATAATTTGGAGTAGAAATCTTTCACTCTTGTCAAAATTTCGCCTCTTTTTTTGTTACAGAACCATCTTTTTTTATCAGTGCCATAATCTGTTTTCTTCCCTTACTGAGATGTCCCTTTGCTATCTTTTTGGTTGCTTTCAATTGCTTTCCTCACTAGTTCACAATTGAATTTCCTTACGTCTTCAGTGATACTTTTTCGTACTGTCTTGCATAGCTCTATATATTTTACTTTGGAAGTCACATCTTCTTTAGTTGTCCTCATCTTTCTTCTTTTCTGCATCAACATTTTGGTTTTTCCTGATAATTTGTTCACATGCAACTTGTTCTTAGAATCCGCTAATCTTGTTGCTGTTTCCACAAGAGCTTTGGTTACTTCTCTGTTAACTTCAGAGATGTCCACTTCTTCTGATGTTAGACCTTCTAGAGCAGAGAATCTGTTCCTCAGTTCCAATTTGAAGGTATTACGATGCTTTTTAAAGTTGGTCACGTCAATACACTTTGTTTGTTTTATGAGCTTGCCACGTTCGAGTTTAGCATTGAGATGCATCTTACACCTTACTATTCTATGGTCACTACGTGTGTTGAACTTGTTCAGCACACTGCAGTCTTCCATGACAAATTTCTTGTTACACATAATACAATCAATTTCACTTGTTCATCCATTGGGATGTCTCCATGTCCATTTCCTTTGATGCTTTTTCGTGAAAAAGGAGTTCATGATGAAAAACCTTTCTGCCTCTGTAAACTCTGAGAGTATTTCCACGCTGGTTTCTATTGCCGTGACCTAATTTGCCTACTGAAGTTTCATTCTGTTGCCGTTGCCCTATTTTTGCATTGAAATCTCTCATAATTGTCTTCAAGTGCTGCTTGCCTTTATTATTTAGATGACGAATTTCCTCATAAAATTCTTCAATTTCTTCTTCAGGATGACTTGTGGTGGGTGCATAAGTTTGAATAATCTGAGCCTGGTATCTTCTCGAGAGTTGGATAACGAGTCGTGCAGCTCTGTCAGAGGAACTTTCAACTTCTACAACTTTATCCTTCAGTTTCTTGTTTATTATAAACCCAACACCACTAGTTCTGCCAGTATCTGTACTTTAACTTTAGTTCTCTGATATGTTTTAATAAAAGCCGGCGCGAACGATTTCATCTTCTGGCTTTGCTAGAAGAGCTCTTTAAAATATCCTTTTTTTTTTTCTTTTTTTTTCCTGTTTTCAGAAAGTTTAGCTGTTTTTCCGTTATTGACAATTTGTCATTTAAAAAAACAATTAATTGACAGATTTCTATTTATTTATTTATTTTTTGAACATATCACATTTCACGCAGAAAATTGTCTCTTCATCTGATGCAGGATGAATTGGGGCCACATTTTCTGCAAAATACCTTTTTCGGGACTAATATTTTTAAATCTATCAAAAGGCAGTATTTTTCTCCTTCTTTGTCTTTCGCCTCTTGCAGTAACATTTTCAACGTTTGATTTTGGTAAATTGACTGTTGGTATAGCCGACGATTTCAATATCTTTTTCATTGATTAACGAAGCAGACGATTCATCATATCGTGATCGTACTTTCTATTTAAAAAGTGCTGACTGCAAATCCTGGCATTTTTCAAATAAAAAGAATCTGCTCTGCAACACCTGTTAACCCAGTTTTTTGTAGCTACTGGATCGTTTCTAGGGAAACAGTGAAAACTTACGTTTCGCTCTTTCGTATTTCCGCAGGTATTTCGGCACGTAGCAAGAGCGAAAGAAACCATTGCACGAAAACGATGTACTAAAGAAATTCAATGTCATAAATACAACCTAATAAACAGCAGATAACTAATGTAACAAACGTTGGTTAACAGCATCCACCGAGCGCGTTACGTAGCCCACTGATAAATGACATGCATCCCCGTGACGTTACTGAACGGCACAGGCAAGGACCACTTCAACGACCAGAAACACAAAGCGATGAGCCAGCCCTTGTACCTAGAGCCCTGGGGCTGCAGTCCTTTCCAAGGTTAGTAGATTAGCCTTGGTCTCTTCTACGTAGGAAAATCTTTTCCATTGGTTGATGTTAGTCGAGTGTGATCGCCTGAGGCTAATCCAGGACTTGTGAAGACGTTCATGGTCTTCTAATGGCTTGCGTTGCGCCCCAATGTCGCCTAGCCAGCTGACCCTTATTTTGCTTCTCAGTCGCAAGGACGTCGCCAAGGGGATGCGAGGGTGGGCTTGAGCCCACCCTGCCGCCCACCCAGTTCAAAATGTACCATTTTTCAGTATGTATAACTTTAAAATATAGTGTGAACCCACCAAGTAATAGTGAGTCTTGTGTTTTACTTCATGTAGCCCTAAGTATTTCCTCTTAGGAAGTGCGTTGTTTACGTCTCCGTAGAAAGGTTGTCAAAATAGAATCAGCAGGACCATGAAATTTCCATTGTTCTCCACTCTTCTAATTTCTTAGTTTAAGCCTCTTTTTCATATTTGTATCTCTAGGGGACGAATGAGAGGGGGATAGGAATTCACTGAGTGAGGTCATTACTTATTGCTCTGCTATTTGTTTTCTTTACAGAATTGGGGATTCTAACATGAAAAGTGTAGCCTAAAGCTACACTAGCGGTCTTAAGATTGCCCAGGGACAGTGAGAATGCAGAAAGTGGCTGAGGACTGCTTTGTAGGAGAAGAGGGAGTGCAAGGCAAAGTTGCTGGCTTCAAGGAAGGGAATTAAGAAGGGAGGAGGATTGTGTCTGTGTGGCACGACGTTAAAATGTGATTTAGATAAACAAAAACAACATCTTCCTTTAAATAAAATCTCCAAGTGCAGTACTATTTTCCTAAGCAAGAATGCAAAATTATGAAAAGCAATTCAGAGCAAGCAAAATGTTGGAGGCGACATTCTACGTAGTAACATTTGCATCGTACACCAGTGGTTTAACTAGTCAGATCCCTGTTAAGAGGGTGTGGATTGCACGAATTCCTTTGTAGCCGGTAGGGGAAGGCATTAGAAATTCTTTCTTTCAGTGTTTCGTAAATATACAGTAGTTGCTATCAAACTTGCCCCACACAAAACAATTCTTGGAGTCCATCCTGATTTCGAAGTCTAGTGACGTCCATACTCAGTCGTAATATCGACAGACTGCCCATAGATTGTGAATGGGGGCCAGTGGCAGATCCAGCTGGGGCGATTGGTGCGATGCCCCCCCCCCAACCAAAACAAAGTTTTTACGTTTAAAGTAGCGAAGATCGTAAATGATTAACTTTGCATATTTTGTTTTAAGGTTTTCTAAAAAAATTAACGATTAAACTTATTACGGAGGATTTAAAATACTTATTACATTGATTTAGGTCCAGTGAAAAAATGAAGAGAAGGGAATAGAGTAGAGAGAGCGCAAAAGATAATGGGAAAACAGGGACAGCGAGGGTAAAAAAAAGGGGGATATTCTTTGTTAGTTCTTTGCTATTGTCTGTCATATTGTCTAGCATCTGTAACGTCTCGAAACAGGATAAGGCAGAGCTTGGTACTGAAATCTGAGTAGGTGAGGGAAACTGTGAATAACAATCTGATCTACGTATGTATCTTAATTGGATCAAAAATGTCCCCACCGCTTCCTCCCAGATGGTCTTTTTAGGACTTCTTTCTTTTTTCTTATTTGTTCTGCTCCCTCACGCCTCACGGACGCTTCCCGTTGTTCCACCCACTCCGAAATCAATCCACGCTTGGGTGGGTTGGGCTGGAAGGGAGGCAGCGTGGCAAATACGGGGTAATTTTTGGCATCTCCTGCTACTAACATTATGTATATATATATATATATATATATATATATATATATATATATATATATATATATATATATATATATATATATATATATATATATGTGCGGGAGTAACATGGAGGAGACTGGCATAAGATAGACCGTTGTGGAAAAAACTTGGGGAGACCTTCTTCCAGCAGTGAATGAATAATGGTTGACAATGATGATGATATATATATATATATCCCCGGAGGACCGGACTAGGCTGCCATCTGATGCTGACCTTGGCTACTTACAATGGACGCTCCCTATCTTCTGATTCAAGGCTTCTTGAATTGGAAGAGGAACTACAAAGGATCAAGTGGGACATCGTGGGGCTAAGTGAGGTAAGGAGAAAAGGAGAAGATCTCATCGAACTGAAAAGTTGACATCTCTTCTACTATCGTGGGACAGATACTGGCAGAACTAGTGGTGTTGGATTTATAATAAACAAGAAACTGAAGGATAAAGTTGTAGAAGTTGAAAGTTCCTCTGACAGAGCTGCACGACTTGTTATCCAACTCTCGAAAAGATACCAGGCTCAGATTATTCAAACTTATGCACCCACCACAAGTCATCCTGAAGAAGAAATTGAAGAATTTTATGAGGAAATTTGTCATCTAAATAATAAAGGTAAGCAGCACTTGAAAATAATTATGGGAGATTTCAATGCAAAAATAGGGCAACGGCAACAGAATGAAACTTCAGTAGGTAAATTCGGTCACGGCAACAGAAACCAGCGTGGAAATACTCTCGTTGAGTTTGCAGAGGCAGAAGGGTTTTTCATCTTGAACTCCTTCTTCAAGAAAAAGCCACACAGGAAATGGACATGGAGACATCCAAATGGGACGACAAGTGAAATTGATTTTATTATGTGTAACAAAAAATTTGTCATAGAAGACTGCAGTGTGCTAAACAAGTTCAACACAGGTAGTGACCATAGATTGGTGAGATGTAAGATGCACCTCAACACTAAACTTGAACGTGGCAAGCTCATAAGACAAACAAAATCTATTGACATAACCAACCTTAAAAAACACCATAATACCTTCAAGTTAGAACTGAAGAACAGGTTCTCTGCTTTAGAAGGCCTAACATCGGAAGAAGTGGACATCTCTGAAGTTAACAGAAAAGTAACCAAAGCTCTTATGGAAACAGCAACAAAATTAGCTGGGTCTAAGAACAAGTTGCATGTGAACAAATTATCAGGAAAAACCAAAATGTTGATGCAAAAAAGAAGAGAGATGAGGACAACTAAAGAAGATCTGACTTCCAAAGTGGAATATATAGAGCTATCCAAGATAGTAAGACAAAGTATCACTGAAGACGTAAGAAAATTCAACTGTGAACTAGTGAGGAAAGCAATTGAAAACAACCAAAGCCTAAAGATAGCAAAAAGACATCTCAGTAAGGGAAGAAAACAGATTATGGCACTGAGAAAAGAAGATGGTTCTGTAACAAGAAATAGAGGCGAAATTTTGACAAGAGTGAAAGATTTCTACTCCAAATTATATGAAAGGGATGATATATGCACTCCAGACATCATGAAAGATACCAGTACCAGAGTTCCTCCAGTCCTTCCAGCAGAAGTTGCACATGCAATCAAGAACATGAAGCGAGGAAAAGCTCCAGGAGAAGATGGAATTACTGTAGACATCATACAAGAAGCAAGTGGAGAAATCGAAACAGTACTCGCCCAAATTTTCACTCGATGCCTTAATGAAGGAAAGATTCCTGAGGATTGGAACACCGCTACAATGATCCTGCTACATAAGAAAGGTGACATTGAGGATCTCGGAAACTACAGGCCTATCAGCCTCCTATCAGTAGTTTATAAAATCTTCACTAAAGTTCTTTCACACCGCTTGAAGGTAACACTGGACATGGCTCAACCGAGAGAACAAGCTGGATTCAGGAGTGGCTACAGCACAATAGATCATATCCACGTGCTGAGAGAACTAATTGAAAGAGCGAGGGAATATGAACTTCCATTGTGCATGGCTTTTATCGATTATGAAAAAGCCTTTGATTCGGTGAAACCATCAGCAGTTACAATGGCTCTGAAAACCTGCGGTATTGAAGATGCATACATTAATATTATTAATAACATCTATGAAAATGCAAGTGCAAAGATTAGGCTGTTTGAAAATACAACACACGTAAAAATTGGAAAGGGAGTGAGACAAGGTGACACCATATCTCCGTAGCTCTTTAATGCCACATTGGAGGGTGTTTTTCAGTCGCTGAGCTGGGAAAACAAGGGGATAAAGATTAATGGAGATTATCTAACCCCCTTCGTTTTGCTGATGACGTAGTCATTTTTGCAACTACCCCATCAGAGCTGCAGAGTATGATCCAGGAACTTGCTGACAAGAGTAAAGAAGTGGGATTAAAAATGAACTTTCAGAAGACAAAAGTGATGTTCAATGCTTTTACAAGAAATGAAGATTTATCGATTGATGGAGAAAAGCTGGAGATAACAGACACGTATGTTTATCTTGGACAGCAGATATCAAGTGAGGGTCACATTGATGAAGAAATTAATCGGCGTACAAAACTTGCCTGGAGAGCTTTTGGAAGAAACAGCATAATTTTCAAGAGCAATATGCCATTATGTCTTAAAAGAAAAGTGTTTGATCAATGCATCCTTCCAGTGCTTACGTATGGTGCAGAGACGTGGACCTTAACTAAAAGAGACATACAAAGGCTGCAGACAACTCAAAGAGGCATGGAGAGGTACATGCTTGGTATAACCAGGAGAGATAAGAAGAGGAACCCTCTCCAATTTTTACGTGTGTTATGTCCAGCCCATTGCCATTTCAGGGATTTAACTCTGATCATGATGTCTTCCACTCTTGTCATTTTTCGGATCCACGAGTTCCTCTTCTTATCTCTCCTGGTTACACCAAGTATGCACCTCTCCATGCTGCTTTGAGTTGTCTGCAGCCTTTGTAAGTCTCTTTTAGTTAAGGTCCACGTCTCTGCACCATACGTAAGCACTGGAAGGATGCATTCATCAAACACTTTTCTTTTAAGACATGATGGCATATTGCTCTTGAAAATTATGCTGTTTCTTCCAAAAGCTCTCCAGGCAAGTTTTGTACGCCAATTAATTTCTTCATCAATGTAACCCTCACTTGATATCTGCTGTCCAAGATAAACATACGTGTCTGTTATCTCCAGCTTTTCTCCATCAATCGATAAATCTTCATTTCTTGTAAAAGCATTGAACATCACTTTTGTCTTCTGAAAGTTCATTTTTAATCCACTTCTTTACTCTTGTCAGAAAGTTCCTGGATCATACTCTGCAGCTCTGATGGGGTAGTTGCAAAAATGACTACGTCATCAGCAGAACGAAGGTGGGTTAGATAATCTCCATTAATCTTTATTCCCTTGTTTTCCCAGCTCAGCGACTGAAAAACACCCTCCAATGTGGCATTAAAGAGCTTCGGAGATATGGTGTCACCTTGTCTCACTCCCTCTCCAATTTTTACGTGTGTTGTATTTTCAAACAGCCGAATCTTTGCATTTACATTTTCATAGATGTTACTAATAATATTAATGTATGCATCTTCAATACCGCAGGTTTTCAGAGCCATTGTAACTGCTGATGGTTTCACCGAATCAAAGGCTTTTTCATAATCGATAAAAGCCATGCACAATGGAAGTTCATATTCCCTCGCTCTTTCAATTAGTTCTCTCAGTACGTGGATATGATCTATTGTGCTGTAGCCACTCCTGAATCCAGCTTGTTCTCTCGATTGAGCCATGTCCAGTGTTACCTTCAAGCGGTGTGAAAGAACTTTAGTGAAGATTTTTTAAACTACTGATAGGAGGCTGATAGGCCTGTAGTTTCCGAGATCCTCAATGTCACCTTTCTTATGTAGCAGGATCATTGTAGCGGTGTTCCAATCCTCAGGAATCTTTCCTTCATTAAGGCATCGAGTGAAAATTTGGGCGAGTACTGTTTCGATTTCTCCACTTGCTTCTTGTATGATGTCTACAGTAATTCCATCTTCTCCTGGAGCTTTTCCCCGCTTCATGTTCTTGATTGCATGTGCAACTTCTGCTGGAAGGACTGGAGGAACTCTGGTACCTTTCATGATGTCTGGAGTGCATGTATCATCCCTTTCATATAATTTGGAGTAGAAATCTTTCACTCTTGTCAAAATTTCGCCTCTATTTCTTGTTACAGAACCATCTTCTTTTCTCAGTGCCATAATCTGTTTTCTTCCCTTACTGAGATGTCCCTTTGCTATCTTTAGGCTTTGGCTGTTTTCAATTGCTTTCCTCACTAGTTCACAGTTGAATTTTCTTACGTCTTCAGTGATACTTTTTCTTACTGTCTTGCATAGCTCTATATATTCCACTTTGGAAGTCACATCTTCTTTAGTTGTCCTCATCTCTCTTCTTTTTGCATCAACATTTTCGTTTTTCCTGATAATTTGTTTACATGCAACTTGCTCTTAGACCCAGCTAATTTTGTTGCTGTTTCCATAAGAGCTTTGGTTACTTTTCTGTTAGCTTCAGAGATGTCCACTTCTTCCGATGTTAGGCCTTCTAAAGCAGAGAACCTGTTCTTCAGTTCTAACTTGAAGGTATTATGGTGTTTTTTAAGGTTGGTTATGTCAATAGATTTTGTTTGTCTTATGAGCTTGCCACGTTCAAGTTTAGTGTTGAGGTGCATCTTACATCTCACCAATCTATGGTCACTACCTGTGTTGAACTTGTTCAGCACACTGCAGTCTTCTATGACAAATTTTTGTTACACATAATAAAATCAATTTCACTTGTCGTCCCATTTGGATGTCTCCATGTCCATTTCTTGTGTGGCTTTTTCTTGAAGAAGGAGGAGTTCAAGATGAAAAACCCTTCTGCCTCTGCAAACTCAACGAGAGTATTTCCAGGCTGGTTTCTGTTGCCGTGACCGAATTTACCTACTGAAGTTTCATTCTGTTGCCGTTGCCCTATTTTTGCATTGAAATCTCCCATAATTATTTTCAAGTGCTGCTTACCTTTATTATTTAGATGACAAATTTCCTCATAAAATTCTTCAATTTCTTCTTCAGGATGACTTGTGGTGGGTGCATAAGTTTGAATAATCTGAGCCTGGTATCTTTTCGAGAGTTGGATAACAAGTCGTGCAGCTCTGTCAGAGGAACTTTCAACTTCTACAACTTTATCCTTCAGTTTCTTGTTTATTATAAATCCAACACCACTAGTTCTGCCAGTATCTGTCCCACGATAGTAGAATAGTAGAAGAGATGACCACTTTTCAGTTCGATGAGATCTTCTCCTTTTCTCCTTACCTCACTTAGCCCCACGATGTCCCACTTGATCCTTTGTAGTTCCTCTTCCAATTCAAGAAGCCTTGAATCAGAAGATAGGGAGCGTCCATTATACGTAGCCAAGGTCAGCATCAGATGGCAGCCTAGTCCGGTCCTCCGGGGATTCTTAGCACCCTCTGCCTTCATGTCGCACTGGCCGCTGCCTTGGACAGGTACATTCCAGCTGTCAGAGACTGAGGGCCAAGATTTAAGTTGTGGAATCATTTTGGAGGGTTTGGCCATAACTCACCACGCTGGCCAAGCGGGTTGGTGAGTGTGGGATAGAATTTCCTCTAATCCCGATGGCATAGTTATACCGCTATTGGCGGTCGTCAGAGCCCCTTTAGTGGGAACAGGATGCACCACGAGAAGGCGGGGTTGACATTTGTCAAGGAGAGGCTGTGATGTTACGCATCACCTGACCTTACATCCCATATATATATATATATATATATAGCTCCAGGAGCAGATGGAATTACTGTAGACATCATACAAGAAGCAAGTGGAGAAATCGAAACAGTACTCGCCCAAATTTTCACTCGATGCCTTAATGAAGGAAAGATTCCTGAGGATTGGAACACCGCTACAATGATCCTGCTACATAAGAAAGGTGACATTGAGGATCTCGGAAACTACAGACCTATCAGCCTCCTATCAGTAGTTTAAAAAATCTTCACTAAAGTTCTTTCACACCGCTTGAAGGTAACACTGGACATGGCTCAACCGAGAGAACAAGCTGGATTCAGGAGTGGCTACAGCACAATAGATCATATCCACGTACTGAGAGAACTAATTGAAAGAGCGAGGGAATATGAACTTCCATTGTGCATGGCTTTTATCGATTATGAAAAAGCCTTTGATTCGGTGAAACCATCAGCAGTTACAATGGCTCTGAAAACCTGCGGTATTGAAGATGCAAACATTAATATTATTAATAACATCTATGAAAATGCAAGTGCAAAGATTAGGCTGTTTGAAAATACAACACACGTAAAAATTGGAAAGGGAGTGAGACAAGGTGACACCATATCTCCGAAGCTCTTTAATGCCACATTGGAGGGTGTTTTTCAGTCGCTGAGCTGGGAAAACAAGGGGATAAAGATTAATGGAGATTATCTAACCCACCTTCGTTTTGCTGATGACGTAGTCATTTTTGCAACTACCCCATCAGAGCTGCAGAGTATGATCCAGGAACTTGCTGACAAGAGTAAAGAAGTGTATTAAAAATGAACTTTCAGAAGACAAAAGTGATGTTCAATGCTTTTACAAGAAATGAAGATTTATCGATTGATGGAGAAAAGCTGGAGATAAAAGACACGTACGTTTATCTTGGACAGCAGATATCAAATGAGGGCCACATTGATGAAGAAATTAATCGGCGTACAAAACTTGCCTGGAGAGCTTTTGGAAGAAACAGCATAATTTTCAAGAGCAATATGCCATCATGTCTTAAAAGAAAAGTGTTTGATCAATGCATCCTTCCAGTGCTTACGTATGGTGCAGAGACGTGGACCTTAACTAAAAGAGACATACAAAGGCTGAAGACAACTCAAAAAAGCATGGAGAGGTGCATGCTTGGTGTAACCAGGAGAGATAAGAAGAAGAACTCGTGGATCCGAAGAATGACGAGAGTGGAAGACATCATGATCAGAGTAAAATCCCTAAAATGGCAATGGGCTGGACATGCTGCCAGAAGGACAGACCATTGATGGACAGTCGAAATTTTAGATTGGATTCCAAGGGACAAGAAAAGACACAGAAGAAGACCACATGGAAGATGGGTGGAGGAAATTCGAAAGTATGCAGGGGTTACATGGAGGAGACTGGCACAAGACAGACCGTTGTGGAGGAAACTTGGGGAGACCTTCGTCCAGCAGTGGATTGATAATGGTTGACAATGATGATGATGATGATATACACTGAAGAGCAACTGAATTAGAGATACATGTCTAGTAACGTGTAGTACCACCTTTCGCCCTGATGACGGCGGCGATTCGTCTCGGCATGGACTCGACAAGACACCGGAAGCGTTGGGAAGCCATACGGATCCACGACCCCTGAACAAGCTCCCACAGTTCACGAAGATTTGATGAGAGCCTCGAACATCTCTCTCGATGGCATCCCAAATGTGCTCGATGGGACTAAGGTCAGGTGACCTAGCTGGCCAAGGAAGCGAGGTCACGTCGGTGGACTGTTCATCCAACCATTCGGACACAATTCGGGAGTGATGGCACTGTGCATTGCCTTGTTGCAGGATGAGGTCCCCAGTGGGATGTTGAAGACGCACAAACGGGAGCAAATGGTCGTCCAGGATATCCCGGTAACGTTGACCTGTGAGGGACGATGTCACACGTACCAGGGGTCCCATTTCAGTCCACGTAAACAGTCCCCAGACGAGAATGCCACCTCCACCAGCTTGAAGAGTACCTTGCTGGCAAAAAGGATCCATCGCTTCATGTGGTTTGCGCCGTACTTGTATCCTGCCATCCGCATGTACCAACATGAATCTCGACTCATCAATCCAGGCAACATTTTCCCACATGTCGTCTAGGGTCCAGTGGCGATGTTCCCACGCCCATGCTAATCTTTGCACCCTCTAATGTGCGGTCAGCAGCGGTACCCTTGTGGGACGATAGCTTCTTACTCCATAGCGAGGAGATGGTTCTGGATGGTGTGACCGCTTACACGTTTTTGTGCACCAGCGTTAAATTGCCGAGGGATTTCTTTCACTGTGGCCCGTCTATCCGCTGTTACAATGCGAGCTAGCAGACGATGACCCCACTCATCCACACGCTGTCGTCCACGGCAGTTGGCCCTTGCAGGGATGGTTTTACCGGATTCAATGTACTCACGGTGCACCCGTGACACAGTGGCTCGTGAAAATCACAGTGCCTGCACGACTTCTGAGATGGAGTGATCCATTCGTCGGGCCCCGACAATTTCCCCACGATAAAATGCACTTAGATCCTTCGTCTTACCCATACATCGTTCGACTCTTACTGATTCCCGTCGCATCACTCCTTATATTGTCGGGTCGCTGCATACGTCATGTCGTTTCCGTTTACAGGGCCGCCTACAGCGCCACATTTGCATAACGCCAGCTGTCTCTAATTCAATTGCTCTTCAGTGTATATATATATATATATATATATATATATATATATATACACTGACGGAAAAAATATCCCAACACCACGAAAAAATAGTTGTAGAGGAATGAAATGACGGCAATACATTTGTATAGGTAACATATTTAATCTATTAAGGTTTCAAGATCACAGCTTATTGTAAGCGCGAGAAGAGCCATTTTAAATCTGAAATGCTGGTACATTAATAACCGGTGTAACCGCCAGAATGTTGAATGCAAGCACGCAAACGTTTATGCATTGTGTCGTACAGGTGCTGGATGTCAGTTTGTGGGATGGAGTTCCATGCCTGTTGCACTTGGTTGGTCAATACAGGGACGGTTAATGCTGGTTGTGGGTGACGCTGGAGTTGTCGCCCAATGATGTCCCATACGTGCTCGATTGGTGAAAGATCTGGTGATCTAGCAGGCCACGTCAACATGTCGACACTCTGTAGAGCATGTTGGGTTACAACAGCGGTATGCGGGCGAGCGTTATCCTGTTGGAAAACACCCCCTGGAATGATGTTCATGAATGGCAGCACAACAGGTTGAATCACCAGACCGACGTACAACTGTGCCGTCAGGGTGCGTGGAATAACCACGAGAGTGCTCCTGCTGTCATAGGAAATTGCTCCCCAGACCATAACTCCAGGTGTAGGTCCAGTGTATCTCGGCCGCAGTCAGGTTGGTTGCAGGCGCTCACCTGGCCTCTTTCTAACCAACACACGGCCATCACTGGCACCCAGGCAGAACGGGCTTTCATCAGAAAACACAACAGATCTCTACTCCGTCCTCCAATGAGCTCTAGCTTGACACCACTGACGTCGCAAACGGCAGTGGTTTGGAGTAAGTGGAATGCACGCTACAGGGCGTCTGGCTCGGAGCTGTCCTTCAAGTAACATATTTGCAACAGTTCGTTGTGTCACTGTGGTGGCAACTCCAGCTCGAATTGCTGCCGCAGACGCGGTACGATGCGCCACGGCCATACGCCGTACACGGCGGTCTTCCCTCTCAGTAGTTCCACGT
This sequence comes from Macrothele yani, assembly GCA_039090855.1. NCBI lineage: Eukaryota > Metazoa > Arthropoda > Arachnida > Araneae > Macrothelidae > Macrothele > Macrothele yani. The sequence goes on from CM076990.1 coordinate 50,808,130, forward strand.
GGCCGGCCGGAACCCTGTCTTCTTGATGAGACAGTACCTTTCCTTGACCACTGCTGCCAACAATCATGCACAGTTACTACATTCCTGCCAAGTCGTTCTGCAATATTTCGGAAAGAAAATCCACCTTTTCGTAACCCTATTACACGACCTCGTTCAAACTCCGTGAGCTGTTGATAATGGCTTCTTCGTCTTCTTAAAGGCATTCTTGACTAACATAACACCCTACGTCGTATCTCAACGATAACTAACGCTCACGAACGTTACAGCGCGTATTTACAGCAAACCTGCTTTGCATGTTCCGAGGGGCGCTACTAGCGCCACACGTATGCGCCGAGCGCGAAATTTGCATAGACGTCAGCTTACAGATGTACTCTCACCGCCTACCAACTGTCGTTTATCTAACACAACCCCTTCTTGGTGTTGGGAATTTTTTTTTCCGTCAGTGTATATATATATATATATATATATATATATATATATATATAGCCTCTCCTTGACAAATGTCAACCCCGCCTTCTCGTGGTGCATCCTGTTCCCACTAAAGGGGCTCTGACGACCGCCAATAGCGGTATACCTATACCATCGGGATTAGAGGAAATTCTATCCTACACTTACCAACCCGCTTCGCCAGCGTGGTGAGTTATGGCCAAACCCCTCAAAAATGATTACACAACTTAAATCTTGGACCTCAGTCTCCGGCAGCTGGAATGTACCTGTCCAAGGCAGCGGCCAGTGCGACATGAAGGCAGAGGGTGCTAAGAATCCCCGGAGGACCGGACTAGGCTGCCATCTGATGCTGACCTTGGCTACTTACAATGGACGCTCCCTATCTTCGGAGTCAAGGCTTCTTGAATTGGAAGAGGAACTACAAAGGATCAAGTGGGACATCGTGGGGCTAAGTGAGGTAAGGAGAAAAGGAGAAGATCTCATCGAACTGAAAAGTGGACATCTCTTCTACTATCATGGGACAGATACTGGCAGAACTAGTGGTGTTGGATTTATAATAAACAAGAAACTGAAGGATAAAGTTGTAGAAGTTGAAAGTTCCTCTGACAGAGCTGCACGACTTGTTATCCAACTCTCGAAAAGATACCAGGCTCAGATTATTCAAACTTATGCACCCACCACAAGTCATCCTGAAGAAGAAATTGAAGAATTTTATGAGGAAATTTGTCATCTAAATAATAAAGGTAAGCAGCACTTGAAAATAATTATGGGAGATTTCAATGCAAAAATAGGGCAACGGCAACAGAATGAAACTTCAGTAGGTAAATTCGGTCAAGGCAACAGAAACCAGCGTGGAAATACTCTCGTTGAGTTTGCAGAGGCAGAAGGGTTTTTCATCTTGAACTCCTTCTTCAAGAAAAAGCCACACGGGAAATGGACATGGAGACATCCAAATGGGACGACAAGTGAAATTGATTTTATTATGTGTAACAAAAAATTCGTCATAGAAGACTGCAGTGTGCTGAACAAGTTCAACACAGGTAGTGACCATAGATTGGTGAGATGTAAGATGCACCTCAACACTAAACTTGAACGTGGCAAGCTCATAAGACAAACAAAATCTATTGACATAACCAACCTTAAAAAACACCATAATACCTTCAAGTTAGAACTGAAGAACAGGTTCTCTGCTTTAGAAGGCCTAACATCGGAAGAAGTGGACATCTCTGAAGTTAACAGAAAAGTAACCAAAGCTCTTATGGAAACAGCAACAAAATTAGCTGGGTCTAAGAACAAGTTGCATGTGAACAAATTATCAGGAAAAACCAAAATGTTGATGCAAAAAAGAAGAGAGATGAGGACAACTAAAGAAGATGTGACTTCCAAAGTGGAATATATAGAGCTATGCAAGACAGTAAGAAAAAGTATCACTGAAGACGTAAGAAAATTCAACTGTGAACTAGTGAGGAAAGCAATTGAAAACAACCAAAGCCTAAAGATAGCAAAGGGACATCTCAGTAAGGGAAGAAAACAGATTATGGCACTGAGAAAAGAAGATGGTTCTGTAACAAGAAATAGAGGCGAAATTTTGACAAGAGTGAAAGATTTCTACTCCAAATTATATGAAAGGGATGATATATGCACTCCAGACATCATGAAAGATGCCAGTACCAGAGTTCCTCCAGTCCTTCCAGCAGAAGTTGCACATGCAATCAAGAACATGAAGCGAGGAAAAGCTCCAGGAGAAGATGGAATTACTGTAGACATCATACAAGAAGCAAGTGGAGAAATCGAAACAGTACTCGCCCAAATTTTCACTCGATGCCTTAATGAAGGAAAGATTCCTGAGGATTGGAACACCTCTACAATGATCCTGCTACATAAGAAAGGTGACATTGAGGATCTCGGAAACTACAGACCTATCAGCCTCCTATCAGTAGTTTATAAAATCTTCACTAAAGTTCTTTCACACCGCTTGAAGGTAACACTGGACATGGCTCAACCGAGAGAACAAGCTGGATTCAGGAGTGGCTACAGCACAATAGATCATATCCACGTGCTGAGAGAACTAATTGAAAGAGCGAGGGAATATGAGCTTCCATTGTGCATGGCTTTTATCGATTATGAAAAAGCCTTTGATTCGGTGAAACCATCAGCAGTTACAATGGCTCTGAAAACCTGCGGTATTGAAGATGCATACATTAATATTATTAATAACATCTATGAAAATGCAAGTGCGAAGATTAGGCTGTTTGAAAATACAACACACGTAAAAATTGGAAAGGGAGTGAGACAAGGTGACACCATATCTCCGAAGCTCTTTAATGCCACATTGGAGGGTGTTTTTCAGTCGCTGAGCTGGGAAAACAAGGGGATAAAGATTAATGGAGATTATCTAACCCACCTTCGTTTTGCTGATGACGTAGTCATTTTTGCAACTACCCCATCAGAGCTGCAGAGTATGATCCAGGAACTTGCTGACAAGAGTAAAGAAGTGGGATTAAAAATGAACTTTCAGAAGACAAAAGTGATGTTCAATGCTTTTACAAGAAATGAAGATTTATCGATTGATGGAGAAAAGCTGGAGATAACAGACACGTATGTTTATCTTGGACAGCAGATATCAAGTGAGGGTCACATTGGTGAAGAAATTAATCGGCGTACAAAACTTGCCTGGAGAGCTTTTGGAAGAAACAGCATAATTTTCAAGAGCAATATGCCATTATGTCTTAAAAGAAAAGTGTTTGATCAATGCATCCTTCCAGTGCTTACGTATGGTGCAGAGACGTGGACCTTAACTAAAAGAGACATACAAAGGCTGCAGACAACTCAAAGCAGCATGGAGAGGTGCATACTTGGTGTAACCAGGAGAGATAAGAAGAGGAACTGGTGGATTCGAAAAATGACAAGAGTGGAAGACATCATGATCAGAGTTAAATCCCTGAAATGGCAATGGGCTGGACATACTGCCAGAAGGACAGATCATCGATGAACAGCCGAAATTTTAGATTGGATTCCAAGGGACAGGAAAAGACCCAGAAGAAGACCACATGGGAGATGGGTGGATGAAATTCGAAAGTATGCAGGGGTGACATGGAGGAGACTGGCACAAGACAGACCGTTGTGGAGGAAACTTGGGGAGACCTTCGTCCAGCAGTGGATTGATAATGGTTGACAATGATGATGATGATGATGATATATATATATATGGAGGAGACTGGCACAAGACAGACAGTTGTGGGGGAAACTTGGGGAGACCTTCGTCCAGCAGTGGATTGATAATGGTTGACATTGATGATGATATATATATATATATATATGTATATATTAATCATCTGGGTCTTTTCCAATCTAAAGACCACATGGGAGATGGGTGGATGAAATTCGTAAATATGCGGGAGTGACATGGAGGAGACTGGCACAAGACAGACCGTTGTGGAGGAAACTTGGGGAGACCTTCGTCCAGCAGTGGATTGATAATGGTTGACAATGATGATGATGATATTAATCATCATCGTCATCATCTTCAATATATATATATATATATATATATAAGTTTTTTCCACAACGGTTTGTCTTGTGTTAGTCTCCTCCATGTTACTCCACCATGCATATAATGTTAGTAGCAGGAGATGCCGAAAATGACCCCGTATTATCCACGCTGCCTCCCTCCCAGCCCGCCCCACCCAAGCGGGAATTGACTTCGGAGTGGGTGGAACAACGGGAAGCGCCCGTGAGGCATGAGGGAGCAGAAAAAATAAGAAAAAAAGAAAGAAGTCCTGAAAAGACCATCCGGGAGGAAGCGGTGGGGACATTTTTACGAATTTTCTTTATGACCCAATTAAGATACAGTACGTAGATCAGATTGTTATTCACAATTTCTCCCACCTACTCTGATTTCAGTACCAAGCTCTGCTTTTCCCTGTTTCGAGACGTTAGAATGCTAGACAATATGACAATAGCAAAGAACTAACAAAGAATGTTCCCATGTTTTTTTTCCTCCGCTGTCCCTGTTTTCTCTTTATCTTTTGCGCTCTCTCTCTCTCTCTCTCTCTCTCTCTCTCTCTCTCTCTCTCTCTCTCGCTTTTTATTCTCATCTCTTCTCTTTGTTTTTTTTTACTGAACCTAAATCAATGTAATAAGTATTTTAAATCCTACGTACTAAGTTTAATTGTTCATTTTTTTTATAAAAACTGAAAACAAAATATGCAAAGTTAATCATTTATGATCTTCGCTACTTAAAACGTAAAAACTTCGTTAGGGTTTGGGGGGGGGGGGAGCGATCGCCCAGTGGCTCCCGCTGGATCTGCCACTGGTGTATACTCGGGACAAGGCTAACCTGACTTATGGAGTTAAAAGTACGGAGCGTGTACTTCCACAGCATAACAGTTCCAGTTTAAAAACCTGTTCAAGCTTGAACCGAGACCTAAAAAATGCACATGAATATATAGATGTTCTAAATGTCGTACGTATGTACATTAAAAAATGAAGATCCCAGTTTCGGTCGCGTTTGTAAAAAAAAAATACAGATTTTCGCATTTTGCCGACGCCATTGTCACTTCTGTTTTGCTTCAGAGAGGCTATTACAGTATACACGGGGGATATTTACTGCAAGCGAGAGAGGAGAATTGTATTAGTCTGAGGGTAAGTGGGAGATAATGGCTTGGCGGGCACTAAGCTTGAGCCTTTCTTGGAGTTTATTGTTTTAAAATACAAACTGATTCAAAAGCTTTTTGTCTGGTGGTCGGCTAGCTTGAGAAGGTGTGGGGTTAGAAGGGAAACATCGCGATGGAACGCTGGAAGTTTCCTTTTGTCTTACCCTATGTTACTCTTAGGGGAAAGGGTCCGCGACACATGGCACCTCATTAGTGCGCGGAGAAATACTAGTACACAAGAGATATGTTGTCGGTAAATCGGTTTCACAACGTTATAACCAGGTTAGCTTTTCCCGAGTATAGAAGTGAGATCTTATCACCAGTAACAGTCTTATGGACAGAACTGCTGATATGAGAGGTGGGAAGGAATGGGTTTGCTATAACTTTCGTAAAACCTAGCCACTGTGTGAACAGTTCTGTTTGGAGGGAGCAGGAAATTTTGGACACCAGTTGGTTCAGGTACATCAGCCAACACTGGATAATTTTAATCACGATAAATATCTCCATAGCATCTGACTTTCAAGATGGGCAGGGGTTTCTACAAAAACACATTTGGAAGAAGAAAACTCCACAGGTGACATTTTTGCTCAAATACTAGCAATTCATTCTCAGTACATTGTTTAATCGGACGAGTGTTTTTCTCGTTTTTGGTTTGTTTGTTCGCTGCGGCGATGTTCTAATCTATTAGCTTCGGTGACGGATAATAGAAATGAATGATTTCCTTTTGTATATGAGAAACAATTACACCAAAACATCCATTATCTTAATAGGTTCAACATTGGCTTTTATTTGCGTTGATGCATATCCCTCTTTTTACATCTTACACACCTTCCGTCTACACAAAGGCTATGGGCGGGGCGCATAGCTGCCATTAATTTCGATCCTATTGGACAACAAAAGCATATGTTTCCAGCCATTTTATTCAGAAGAAAACATGTATTTCAAGGGGTGTCAAGGCTTTTTCGCTGTATTGCGCATCACACAGTGAGAATATTAAGGACATGTAGAAGGAATGCTGTATTATTATCTGAATAATTGAGCTACCAAAACGAAGTTACTCATGCTCTTCTCGGTACGCAAAGTAAGCAATCTATTCTTGCACGGTAAACTCAGTTCTTTTTCTTTAATGTTAGAACGAAGTCTTAAAACTACTACAGGTCGATGCTACTTCTACGACACATTTACATTACTCTAATGACTTAAAATGTATTAGATTTTGTATCGTTCAGCCTAAATGAGTTCAAAATACCAATTTTATGAAAATCGAGCATTTTCAATTTTCCGAATTGCAGTCGAAAAGAATAAAAAATTGCTATAAGAAAATTCTCAAAAGAATTTCCGTGTAGATATGTGAAACGAACTGTGATTCAAGATTGCTCACATAAAGGACTATTTCTGGTAATTACACTAAACAAAGTGAAAGCTTTCTGATTTTCATTAGTTCAATTCTAACCTTCGTTATAAGCTGAAGTGAAAATATTTATCAACTATCGATTTTTATGAATTCTTTTTTTTTTCACTATGACGGATATCTGTGGTTACTTTTTAATAATATCCATAAAAATTTTAAGTGAATCTTTGTGATTAAAACAAGAAGAATTCGGTTTTGAAACATTATGATCTAGTTGATATCAAATATATTTACAAGGGAATGTATAGAAACTGTAAAATAAGACTGACAACTATTATTCCTACATGTGCGTCAACTTCAGTGGAAATCGTTAACATTGTAAGAGGTAAATTCAAAAACGTTTACCATATTTGTGATTGGTAGCGTTGACAAGTAGCGTTCAACGCTAATATCCCTTCATGTACAAAAAAATGGGCGAAAAAAAAAAAAGTTTTCCTTTAGATGAAAAGTGAGAATATTAAAGACATTGATCCTGTTGTAATCTACATTTTCATTGGAAATTTTTTGAAAGAGATAGAACATTAGCAAAGAAAAGGACATTGAAAGAACAACTTTTAAGAATTTTGAGAAGTTTCGAAAACCATTCAAATTCGAAATTTTGGATGCTTTTGAATTCTGAAGTCATTTATCTGTGCCGACAGTGGACATTATTGGTGCGTGTGAAACTTATACTGACACATATGAAGTATTAACTTAGAGTTTTATTCGTTTGATAACGGAAAAAGATACCACAGTGAGTGATACCATGAGTAACTTACACTGATGTGTGTGAAGGATTCGCTTGCTATCTCATTCATTTGGCACCGGAAATAATTCTGTTCTTATGCATTACACAACGCATACTGCTAGACACATTTCTCACCCCATTCATTTAGTAATGAAAATGGCTATTATGCACGGCGAATTTATAATAACAATAATAATGTGCGTAAAGAATTCATTTGACACTTGAAGACATATTTCATTTCTGGAACTTATAAGACACCGGCACACCTGAAGGATTATTTCGTCCTTTCATCAAACCGGAAAAGAGTTTTCATTATAAAAGCAACAAATTTATTTGGAATTTGATTCTTTTGAACGTAAAGGTTCGTACTTATTAACTGTCGTTGAAAATTTTTAAAATTGTTGAAAAGCTCACAGAGGAATTTCCATAAACATTTATTTCGACGTTAAAGTGGCACACAACTTCGACAAATTATGTACTTCTTAAAAACAATAATGAATGGAATCTAGACTTAACTTTTAAGTTAAATCCTTTTAACGCAGATTGTAACAGCTTAAGCCAGCTAGAATGTTCTCCCATAGGACTCATATTTGCTTTATACACAGATAATAAGCATTATTAATAGATCATCACATGAACTGAAATTTACAGTAATGTTTATGAGCTCCTGTATTACCTCAATGAAATAGAAGATATCATCACGGACTAACTAAAAGACTAAAGAGCTTTCTAAGAACTACCAAGGAAGTTCATCATTCATGATGAGTTTTTTAACTGAAAGTAATGTTGTATTCCCGGAGCATGAGCCAATGCGCATCGAAAACAGCTGTGCTGTCGCATCTTATGTTTACGGCGACTTCATTTTTCTCACAAGATGGTTTTACTCAGTAAATATACATTTTCCAGTTAGTAACGAAAATGGTTTCATGAAAACTTCTAACCAAACTATCAATCGATTTTTAATGAACCTCTTCATGATCTATTTGCTGATCACCGAATGTTATACCGCATCTTATCTCGAAGCGCATATTGGGTTTGTGTTCTCTTCAGTTGGTTCCACAACACTCTTCAGCTTGTTGTACTTGGCAATATCTCTCAAACTTTCCGAGATAGTCTCGTGTGTAAGAAACATTTCCACGTTATTAGAAGAACTAAGCGCGACGCCATACGTACAGGTCAAAAGACAGATAGCCTTGGGTTGTTTGTCCTGCTTCATTTTGCCAATAATATTTATGTTGCCTCTTGCAGTGTCTATGAGAAACGGATTAGATCGACTAGCGCCATTAGAGCGTTCCTTCTTCTTCGGATGGGCTGTACCACCTCAAGGACAATCCGTGGCAAGAATCTCTGTATTCGTACTTCATTGTATTGAGCTTGTATTCGTATATGCTCTTCCTGGGCTGGTTATAGTACTGTTAGCTTTCGTATATCACTTACTGAGCCGTATTAATCAAAATTTGGCTGAAAAGCTAAAGGATGCTGAAACAGCTAAACAAGCCTGCAAGCACTATTTGAGATATTATTCAAAAATCACGTCAGCGATTGCAAAAGTAGAGCAAACATTTTCTGTTGCCGTTTTGATCACCTACGCGTTTATTCTTAGCTGCTTGTTTTCGGTAACTAGTCTTCTGATGACGATAAAGCCAGAAGAAAGGACTTTTAGATTAATGATGTACCAGATCCCAGTTTTACTTATTTCTGCGTTTGCGTTTGGGTTTTTGAGCATAATGGCGTCTAAGGTCCATGAAAGCTCAGTTCATGTAAAACGAATCATCAGCGAGCTTCGTGTGAAATTTAACGACATCAAAGCTTTAAAAATGTTTACAATGCTTTTAGTTTCAGCAGACGACTTTCCATCTCAAGTGGTTTTAACTGGATGGGGAATGTTTGGTCTCAGCCGTAGATTCATTTTAACTTCTGTAGGAGTAATAGTCACATACGCCGTCATTATTGCACAAATGGGTAGCTAGGTTAATATGTCGAATAACTTGCTGTATTTATCGCACAAGGAAGTACAATACACTGATCGACATAGAAAATGCCACACCCTAAAGTAATAACCGAAATGAGACAAAACTACCAGGAATGTAGACAAATAGGTGGGAAAGAAGTTATTTAATTTCTATTGGATTGCATGAATGCGATGGACGAGGAGACAGTAAAATGTTGCCTGAGTCTGTTAATCGTAAGATCACCATGCTGGGCTATACATTCGGCAACACGGCTGGGCATGGAGTGCGAAAGTCCCCGGATGGTGTCCTGAGGTATCGCAGACGATGCGTCGTTGACTCCCGTCCACAATTCATCGACATAGTGAGGTGGAGAGGATACAGTATAATGTTGTCTGAGTCTGTTAATCGTAAGATCACCATGATGGGCTATACATTCGGCAACACGACTGGGCATAGTGTGGAAAAGTCCCCTGATGGTGTCCTGAGGTTGGTTGGTTGGTTGTCTGATTTTTATGGCGCAAGGGCCATGTGGTGTCCTGAGGTATCTCAGACGATGCGTCGTTGACTCCCGTCCACAATTCATCGACATGGTGAGGTGGCGTGGAAACAGTATAATGTGGCATCAGTCTGTTAATCGTAAGATCACCATGCTGGGCTATACATTCGTCAACACTGCTGGTCATCGAGTGGAAAAGTCCCCGGATGGTGTCCTGAGGTATCGCTGATGATGCGTTGTTCACACCCGTCCACAATTCATCGATATTGTGAGCAGTCTGCCAATGACGTCCCGCACATTCTGTATTTAGGAGAGGTCTGGGTATCGTGCTGGGAAGGGCAGCACATGGACAACTTATAGGGCCGCCCCAGTAAAGCAGTGGTCTGATCGTCGGCTTCTGACTGTTGGTTCGAAGGGGCCCAGGTTCTAGTTCCGATGAGGTGTTGTGACGTGTTTGTCTACTGCATTGGCTCTCTCCCTTCCTTGGAACCAGTGTTCCTAAATTAGGAACGGACGACTGCTTATAGCCCATCGAGTTGCAAATAAATAAAAAGTACATACAAATAAACATCTTGTAGGTACTATCTGCTGATGATGGCAGTCCGCAGGCGGGCGTTATATTGTTGAAACTGGGCTTTAGTGATATTGCGGAGATACGCTAACAAAACGGGCTGCAGCACCACGTCGATATATCGTCATTCTGTCATCGTATCTACGTGAACAGCTGCTGAAACTGATAGCGCCCGAAATCATGACACCATGATGAGGAGCCGTATGTTTCTCATGAGTGGAAGCAAAATCATCCCAGTGACCACATTTTCTGAAGACTCTCAGTCGGCGATCGTCAGCGCTGAGACAGAAGCGATACTCGTCGCTAAATGCGACATGGTTCCGTTCGTTCCCCCACGCATGTCTGATGCGGCATCGCTGAAACCTTACGCGAAAATGTGCTGAGGTGAGTGATAGTCGTTGCAATGGCTGGCGAGAATGCAAACCTGCTTCAGCTATAATCTGCGTTTCACAGTCCGTGTCGATACGGGGGATGTCAACAGCTGTCGTACTGCTGGTCGAATGTCGTCTTCTATGTGCACCAGTCCTACTAGTGCGATGCACGTTACCTTTCTTCCAATCACTGTCGCCTCATTCGGACGACAATTGTTGCATCCCGTTACGTTTCCTTCGAGACGCAGGGGCCAACCAACCGTACGATCAAACTCCACAGACAGAAAGTGCCCGTGTGATGTTGGAATATCCAATGACGTCACCCATGTATTCTTTCTCCTGAAACGTGCTTTCGCCACGTAGATCACACCGATGACGTGGTTCAAATGCCCAAGTGAGGAACGACAAACTTAGCTACTCCGAGCCGTTTTATCTCGCTCACCTGTCACGTAATTGGATACGCCGGGCCGTTTTGTCCTTTTATTTCCCTCATTTATCACGTGATTGTATACCCCGAGCCGTTTTGTCCTTGTATTTCCCTCATCTATCACGTGATTGGATATGCTGAGCCGTTTTGCCCTTTTATCTCCCTCATCTATTATGCGATTGGATCGCAGCTGTATCAGATGTAGAAATGTACCCACCAATTTGCGTGGCGCTCCGACAAAAATTTCTTGGTGTATTATTTCCTATGTCGAACAGTGCGTATATGTAAAAGAGCATGTAAAGGAGTATATGTAAATAGATCAGTGGGAAAATATAGCGTCTATCGCTTGTGCAAGCTACGATGAACACAACCTATCTGTTCTGTAACAGGCTGCTTCAATTCTTGGATGAATTTCTAATAATAATCTTACTATAGCTTCTTTCACCAACGGAACCGCTGTTGTGCATACACTATTTCTGTGAATGCGCACTCCATGCTATGCAAGATTCCAACAGCCTTACGCTAATTCTTTCTGTTTTATTTATTTATTTATTTATTTTTTTGCGAACGTCGCTTCTATGGACAGTGGCAGTGCTTCAGTACTTCCCAGGTGACTGCGATGAACTTACTTCAGTTCCTTGATACATATATTAAGCTTGCATTGCTTCGTCTCTTTCATGAGAGCAAAACTAATTTCCCAGGGGAAACTATACTACAGTCTTCTTGTGACTCCTTGCAACATTACACTAATCGTAGTTATTCTGGTTACATTGTTTCCAGGAATGCATATTTCTTCAGTGACAATTCACCTCACAGCTATCTCCAACAGCCTTACTGCGATTCCTCTTTACAGTAAAACGGTTGGTAACTCTGCATATATTGCTGTAAAGAACACAAAGCCCTTCAGCATCAGTCATTCCCACTTTCCAGGTGAGACTTCAAAATATTCAGGTACATGTTGCAGCTTTTTTATTTTTAAGAATCTTGCGGTTACTTTGAGTTTTTTTTGGGGCTACGTATCTATTTAGCAGCATTTAGTGTGACTTTCTAGATGGAACTCCAGCAATGTTATATGCATCGTACTATTCGTTTTGACAATCCGTTTGTGTACTTCCTTCGATGGTTCGGTTAATATACTGGGTATGCATATTTCGTCAGTTACAATCAGTATCACATTTGAGGTCAAATTATGATAATCTTATTTTCTTGCTGCAATTTCTTGAAGTCATTATAGTTCATCATAATATGAATTTATCAAATGCAGCGATCACACGAGAATTCCATATCAACGCAAGGATCCGTTTAGTCATTTCATTACGTACATTGTAGTAGAGTTGCAAAGATATTACATTATTTAGTATTATTGTTACAGACGTTAGCCGCCCCAGCAGTTCGTGAGAGATGGGTGCTAGTTCGAGTCTTGGATCAGATCAGATCATATGTAAAGGATTTTAGAAAGGGAGTGTCTGACCCCAGGTCTTAAACAAACCTTAGAAATAGGAAGCTAGGAGATTTGGGCTAGAGTGCCCGATAGGAAAGTGACACGGAAGCGAGGTAGAAAGGGGGAGGAAGACACCCTTATTTATTACCTGAGGGCCAGTGCACGGGATCCTACGGCTTAACGTGCCCATCCGACGCACGGCTGGTATTTAGTGGCTCGAGCGTTCGTACCTGGATCGGACCCGAGGTCCCTCTCCGTGGCAGTCGCGAACGTTGACCACTAGGCCACCAGCGGCCCGAGTCTTGGATAAGGCAGGAGTGGTGGGTTTGTCTTACGACACTAGCTAATTTAGAGTTGCTGGTTACACACACACACACACACACATACTTGGGTTAAAGACCGTTGACGCTGTATTCCAAGAGAAGTATTTCGCGGTGCTATTTAAAATAAAATGTCTATCCTAGTAGTTACAGAAGTATAGCTTACAGTGGACAAAAAAAAAATCAACTCCACTTAATTGAGAGGAATGCGTAGCAACACTGTTCTGTAAAAAAGAATCAATCATACGACAGTTCTCCACTCTCAACGCCCTTATTCTATTTCCCGCCCGATGGTCAAATACTTCCACCAAAAAACTACCGTGACGAGAAATGCGCTAATACCCACCGAAATCCCTTTACTCCGTGAAACAAACGCCTTCACTTAGTGGAAACTTCTGCTCACTTTCATGCTGTTTTTTAATATTACCCTAGTAAAGATGCCGCCTTTTCACTTGTATATTACCGTTTCCAACAGACTGTTGCAGTTGCTGTCGTACATCGTTCTTGCAGTCTTTTGGCCTACGGATGATTTTCAGGGTTTGGGCTTCGTCAGCTTAGGACTGATGGTACGTGCCTCCACTATACTCCCACCCCGTAAATCATTAAGTTGTTTTGAAGTATTGCTCCAAAATGGACCACTCCTGCTTAGACCAGGCGATGAAATTACCCCAACTAACGTAATGCTATCTTAATGCTGTTGCTGTGACATCTGACCCTCCTCATCGGAAAAAAAAAGGGAATCGAAGGAAGAGTTTTTTTTTTTGCTTTGACAACAAAATATTTAGGAAAATTTCTATCTGCCTTTTTTTTTTAAGTGGAAAAATATTACATAGGTAAAGACAAGCTAATACAAGAAAAGTTTTATTTTGATTGGGAGGGCTTTGCGCTTCTTGGGGGGAGCCCCGAAAAATTGGTCTAACGACGCCACTGATTACAGACGAATGAATACTACGCACAGACGTACCAGAAAACCTTTTTTACTGGGGTAATCTTCCCCGTCGGGGAAAATCTGCATAAACGGAATTATGAAATAAATACGAGATTACAACATGTAATACAAATTTTGAAGATGACAATCCGATTTTTGGTGTAAATGTGACAAGGATGTTAAGTCAGATAATATCCGAAAACTTGAAAATTTCATCGTCCTGGAGCGGGACTCGAACCCTCGTCTCCCAGATAGCGCCCGGGTATGCTAACCACCACACCACCCAGAACGACCAAGTCTCAAGTTTCCGATTAATTTGAATACAACCATCCCAGGATTCGCTAGTCGAAGCAACCGGCATTCATGTTTAACGAATCTGGAGGTTAAGAATCCTATCCCGTGATTGCCCAGAGGAGCAGATAAATCATGAAATTCTGGGTGGTGTAGTGGTTAGCATACCCGGGCGCTATCTAGGAGACGCGGGTTCGAGTCCCGCTCCAGGACGATGACATTTTCAAGTTTTCGTATATTATCTGACTTAACATCCTTGTCACATTTACACCAAAAATCGGATTCAAAATTTGTATAAACGGAATGTTTTGCCAAAATTTCTTACAAGTACTTCAAAATCTTTGCCCGCCCCCGTATGATGTTTAGACCCCCTAATAGCACCCCCTGTCCTGGTCTGAGCTGCTGGCGTTGCCATTGATAGGCAGCCGTCAGTCTCTAATTTAGGAATGCTGTTTCAAGAAAGGGAAAAGAGCTGCTGCCGTCGCAGGAGAGGCGTACTACCCAGGCTTCATCTGAAATCATCCGAGCCTATCATAGATGATTACCAAGATGTCTAGCTTGGAAGCTTACCAAGAGGCCTAGCCTGGTCGATTTCCAAAAGTGAGCCAAACCCAAGGAGGTTAGAATAAGATATCTGAAGATGCCCTTGTTAATGGAGCAGTACCACTTTGCGTGAAGTCTATCAAAGTGTGGGAAATCTGATGGTTTTTCCAAGGCTATTGCAATGCATTTTGTGTTGGCCGAATGCCCTCCTCTCGGTGCAAATGTTTCCAATTTCGCATCGGAACTTGTTGCCGATGTGTGAGATAATGCTGAATTTACAAAATCCTTAATTATTTTGAGGCCCCTTCCCATTTTTATTTTAAGCTGAAATACACGAACGTTAGTGCGAATTCTAAAAAAAAACATAACGTGAAAATTGAAAACTTCCCTCGTGCATGAAGTATAATTCATTCCGGTTTGATATTAACACGATTTATGCAATCAAAACCTACGCAATTCCAAAATACACACAGTTCAAATTACATAGGTGTCATGTAAATAACGTCAAATTCCCACACCTGGCGGCTGCACGGTTAAGAGATTCGGGGCATCGTTTTTGTGACGTCACGCTAAGCGACGGAGTTGTGCACAGAGAAGGGTACAGCACTACACGTGCGTTTCTGGGCATTCAACCGTACTTAATGCTTGAAGGCATGAGCGCCCATATAGAGGGGCAAGAAGGGGGCATTTTCCCTCCCCTGGAAACCAGACGAGTTTAATCTTAAATGACAGATATAGTCTGGTGCCGAAGCAAGAATACCTAAAATTTCGGGATATAAGATGTTTTTCGACGGTTTTTATACAAAAATTGTCTCCTGAATCCGAATTTGATGGATTTCATTCTGTATCTATTGAGCGTTTTGAATTATGACGTCATCAAAATGGCCGCCTTCTAAATTCATCATTTTACTGTTATATTACAATAATTCATGTAGTGCCATCGTGTTTGGTATCAAATTAAAGCTCTATTTATGTAGAAACTATATATGCATGGCCCGGTGGCGCAGTGGTCTACGGCGATGGCCTCTGATCATTCGTCCGAAAGGGGTCCGGGTTCGAATCCTAGTGAGGCATGGATGTTGTGTTTGTCTTACGGCACTGGCTCTTTCCCTTCCCTGGAACCAGTGACCCTAAAGTAGGGACGGGCGACTGCTTATAGCCCATTGAGTTGCTCACGGTGGTCGTTAAACCTCCAAAAATATATATATATATATGCATGTATTTTGATAAAATTACTTTTATGACGTCATCAAAATGGCCGCCTTCTAAATTCGTCATTTTACTTTTCTATTATAATAATTCATGCAGTGCTATCGTTTTTGGTATCAAATTAAAGCTCTATTTATGTAGAAATTATATATGCATGTATTTTCATAAAATTACTTTTCTAACGTCATCAAATTGGCCAACTTGTAACAGCGGTAGAGTTAGCAGTACTTAGCAGTGTTAGCATTAATCTTGAGCAATAATTTGAAATAAGCATGCAGAAATGTACATCCTTATGTGAAGCTCTCAGCAAATTGTAGTCTTATTTGACAGTCAGTAACCAGTTCTCACCACGGGGAGATGGCTGCAGAGGGACCCATTCCATCCACCGTACCTTGATGGGTTATAGTCAATTAGGTTGTTCAATCATCAGTATCATTTTCAGTTTCCATAATCATTTTAGTATGTGAAAATTCAAATTCTTCACTTCCTGTGCAAGTGCAAAATGGTGTACATGAGAAATTACTCATTTGGCATTTACAACGTCTATTACAATTCCTTTCACTGTCACACTTGCAACTTAGTACCTTTTAAAGTTCATTTGGTGCTACTGCAGTTCCTGTTGGTATAGCAATTGGTGAAAGAGATTTTGATTCGTCATTCTTCATCCAACCATAATCACTCCAGTTGACATCAGGAGGACAATTTTTGGTTGTCGCTAGTTTCCAGACAATTATCATGGCAAGATAATGTGTAGAAAATAGTTCGTTTTGGGAAGATATGTTGGCATCAAAATTGTCAGCTGCAATTTGAACGAGATCTAAAGATGAATCAGCGATTGGAGTCACAGACCTTTCCATGACAGTGTGTGATGCTGCAGATCCTTTGAAACTAAGGCACTCTTTACACGAACAACTGACTCCAAAATCATAGAGTCGTTCAATCACTTTTTTGTCTCTCAATACATTGCCGATGCTCACTTGTAACTGAATGTATCTGTTTTGTACTTGGCTAGTTAGAATGTTTCCTATCATAATACATGGTAACGACGGTGTCTGCGAAGGTAATCAAGTTTGCATATCCCTATTGTTAACAGTTCACCATTAAATTCCATACTTAGCTTAGATATTAATGAGTTACGGTTTAGTATTGTGCCACCCGCACCGTTATATGACTTCTCAAATTCTACAGATGACCAGATCTTTTCTTTATCTTGGAACACCTATAACGAAGTAAATTTCTCCGTCATTTTTAGTCTACGCCGGGATTCGAACCCGAGGCCGCTTATTCCGGAACAAGTTGCTCTACCAATTAAGCTACGCGGACATTTATTCTGATTCCTATCTGCCTTTATGTCGTGTGCGTCCTTCTGGCAGGTACGTCACATCTCCTGATACGTTACATCATCTCCCCCTTATTTTTTTTTTTTTTTTTTTTTTTTTCGAAGTGCTGCTCTCATTTTTCCTATCTCGCGGTGTGGAAATAACATCACACCATTGCGAGATTGTGAACGGTCGGGTCATCCGGGTAGTTCGGGCGCCATTATAACGAAGTAAATTTCTCCGTCATTTTTAGTCTACGCCGGGATTCGAACCCGAGGCCGCTTATTCCGGAACAAGTTGCTCTACCAATTAAGCTACGCGGACATTTATTCTGATTCCTATCTGCCTTTATGTCGTGTGCGTCCTTCTGGCAGGTACGTCACATCTCCTGATACGTTACACACCATGTTAACAACTTGATCATAAGCCACAGTTTCTTTTACTTCAGACGTTTCTTGCTGCAAAAATAGTAGATTCCTGGAACTCATGAATTTGTACATACAGTCTCTGCGGTATCTTCCGTCTGCTGCATGTAAATCTGACATCTTTAAAGGTTTTAGTACCTGCAGCATCTGTACAGGTCTTCGTACGACACTCACTAGCCGGACGCCATCTGCTAGGATTCTTGCTGTCCTTCTCGAGTATGCCATCTTTTGCACAAAATATACAAGGTTTTCGGAAAGAAAAGCTACCAGATTGACTTCTACATATTCCTTTAGCAACTGGCACTGTACTCGCAGCACTACAATTCGAACATTTTTTTATCTTCCTGTCAATCAGAACTTTATTTGTATACGAAAACACACAATACTTGTGTCATTTTAGTTTGAGGTTCTTACTGTTTTCTAATTTATTTTAAAGTTCAACATGTGCACTGTCACCATGTTTTTTTACTTGATTCTATA
Organism: Macrothele yani; assembly: GCA_039090855.1. Classification (NCBI taxonomy): domain Eukaryota; kingdom Metazoa; phylum Arthropoda; class Arachnida; order Araneae; family Macrothelidae; genus Macrothele; species Macrothele yani. The sequence continues at coordinate 50,826,143 of CM076990.1, forward strand.
ACAGTACGAATGCGAGCTTCACCTGGCGTAATAAGATGGGCGTCTGTAATGGTGGTACACTTAAGAAATACTCCGTTTCCTTCCATCATTAACAAAACCGGAACGACCAAATTATTTCAGTTTTTTATTTTTGATTGGAGGTTTAACGACCACCGCGAGCAACTCAATGGGCTATATTAAGTTGCCCGTCCCTAATTTAGGGTCACTGCTTCCAGGGAAGGGGAGAGCCAGTGCCGTAAGACAAACACAACACCCATGCCTCACCGGGATTGGAACTCGTACCCCTTTCGGACGAATGATCAGAGGCTATCGTTTAGACCACTGCGCCACCAGAGCGGCATATTTCCGTTTCCCTGAAGCACTTGATATTTGTTTTATTGTATTAAACACCAACTGTTTCACCTTGGTATAATTTAAGCACAACTCCGGGATTCTTGAAAATATGAAAAAAAAAAAAAAAAAAAAAAAAAAAGTTGAAAAAAAAAAGCGGTACCTGTACTGTGAATATCTTAAACTGTTGTTATATGGCGGCCATTTTGCTGACGTCATAAAAGTAATTTGCTGAAAATACACGCATATATAATTTCTACATAAATAGAGCTTTAATTTGATACCAAACACGATAGCACTACATGAATTATTGTAATATAGCAGTAAAATGAGGAATTTAGAAAGCAGCCATTTTGATGACGTCAGAATTCAAAACGTGCAACAGGTACAGAGTGAAACCCATCAAATTCGAATGTAGGACGCATTGTTCTTATAGAAACCGTCGAAAAGCATCTTATATACCGAAATTTTAATTTACCTCAAAAAATGGCATTTTAGCACCAGACTTCTGTTTTTGGGAAAAAAAAAGAAAAACTCTTTTTTTTTCCTTTTTTTTTTACCCTTTCTGTTCTTGGAAGAAACTACAGAGATTTTCACGATATCAGGAATTCTGATTGCTAATTTATCTGTAGAACTTGTGAATACATGTTTCGTAAAAATAGGAAAAGCGTTGGGAATTTCCAGTCTGACAAAGCGGAAACTTACTGTAAAAAGGAATAATGAAATTTCCAATTGCATGTTGGAGAACAACGTACATCCAAACAGTACGGAAAAGTATGAAAGACGAATAAAATGAAAAAAAAACCTATCATCCTCTGCTGTAGCTATTTACTGAGATCTCTCGAAAAATTTCCAAGACATTTGTCCAGGTTTTTTTTTCCATTTTGTGTGTGTGTGTGTGTGTGTGTGTGTTGGAGGTTTAACGACCACCGTGAGCAACTCAGTGGGCTATAAGCAGCCGCCCGTCCCTAATTTATTGTCACTGGTTCCAGGGAAGGGAGAGAGCCAGTTCCGTAAGACAAACACAACATCCATGCCTCACGGGATACGAACCCGGACCCATCTCGGACGAAAGCTCAGAAGCCATTGCTTAGACCCATGCACCACCGGGACGGCTTTTTCCATTCTTGATAACAAATTGAAAGATTTTGGGGATTTCTTGGCGCATGTGACATAAATAATTAAAAGAACGACAAAGAATAAACAAAGACATCGCTCTTTCCACGTTTTAACAACACACAGCAACCGAAAAGGTGTTATTCGGTCACCGCTTTGGATCCGAATCCCAGATCTCTCGATATCTAGTCGAGCGCGTTAACCTTACACTACGGTTAACTAGAAGGCACAGTGATAATACACCATGGATAACTAGAAGGCATAGTGGAAATTTGTATAAGGTGTTCGTATATGCTATTGGTAGTTACTAATTTCTGTGTGCCTCCTTCTGAAAACTAAGCTATGGGCGCCCATGCTTGAAGGAACAGCTTAATTAAAGTCCATATTTTAGTTTTCTGCAAATTATTGCACAGCAGTTCTACCGAAATTTAAAAAAAAAAGAAAAAAAAATTGCGTTTGTTTTACCTTTCTCAGGAATTACGCTTTCTCGCTATTTCTGTTCTGTACGAGTATAAACGGTTATACCAAAAACCTGTGTTAAATGCAGTTTTAAACAGACGCAGAAATTAACTCAAGTTCAATCTGTTAGTACGTTGATGTACTGTTACATTGCAATTTGCATCTGTAAAAGAAAAACTGGCGAAAAATTAATAAAAACAGCATCCAAAATTGAGTTTTTAGACCGTAACTTTTTCTGATCAAATAACAACGCTTTCATCAAAAAAAAAAAAAAAGAAAAAAGAAAGAATTTGAAGAGGCAAACTGTTCCAAAATTAATATTCTGAGAATATGAAAAGATAATTCACAAAGAAGAAAAATTATATTAATGATGCACCAGGTCAATGTTGTAGTACATACAGAAATTAATAAAAATTGGGGAGGCTAAAGATATATATCTAATTAATACTGAGAACGTATTTGGAAAAGAAAAACACACACACACACAAAAATGCTAATAATGCTACTACAGTCTATATTTATGCGTTTTTTTTAACAACTTAGCCTCTCCCCTCCCCTAGTCTATTTTGAAATTGAAGGAGTTAGAGATATAATCTTACTATTTATCTGCATAATGTTGCAGGGCATACAAATATAAAATACACTGGCGGAAAGTGAAAAAAGAACACCAAGAAGGAGACGTCTGATACCAACGAAATTTATACAGCATAATAACGGAATACAAAGGATAACGTGATCAAAACATTATGGCAAAATACAGCTGTATTTCCTGGTAAACTGAAAAATAACATTTCCATGTAACATGGTTAGTACGAGGTTGAACCGCCATGAACTGCGTCACGCTGTGCAATTCTGGTATGGAGTCTGTCGTACAGATGTTGGATGTAAGTTTGGGGTATTGAATTTCAAGCATCCTCAACCTGGACGCGTAAATCGGGGATGGTCGTGGCTGGCCGTGGAGACCGGATAAGTCGTTGTCCCATAAAATCCCACACGTGCTCAATGGTGGACAAATCCGGTGAACGTGCAGGCCATGGAAGTTGTCTCACACCCTGAAGTGCATGTTGCGTTGCACGTGCCGTATGTGGGCGTGCGTTATCTTGCTTGAAAACACCACGATGGACCGACCTTACAAATGGCACAACAACGGGCTGAATGATGTTGTTGATGTAGGAGGTGCTGTTCAACGTACCCGGTACAAACACTAGTTGTGTACGGGAGCGGTAGCTGATCGCTCCCCACACCAGGAGAGCAGGTGTAGGCCCTATGTGTCGCTGGCGGATGCAAGAAGGGTGGAGACGCTCCCCTGTGCGTCTACGAACACGCATACAGCCATCGGAGGCTCCCAAGCAGAATCTGCTTTCATCGCTGAACACGACAGATCGCCATTGCGTTCTCCAGTGCAGACGTTGGCGACACCACTGCAGCCGTTCCTGACGGTGGGCTGGAGTCGGAGGTACACATGTCAGAGGCACACGTGCACGTAGTCCTGCATCCAGTAGACGGTTGCGGATTGTTCGCACAGTCACTTCAGGTGCAACGGCAGCTCGGATTTGCGTCGCAGTGGATGTTCTGCTTGACAACGCCGCTCTTCTTATGCGTCGATCGGTCCGCTCATCAGTCTGCCTGCGACTCCCGGTTCCACGTCTTCTCGTGTGGGAATGTTCCTCGGACCATCTACGCCACCATCGTACCACCACCGATACTTCCCGTCCAATTCGTTTCGCAATACGACGATACGACCACCCGGCCTCGCGGAGTCTGACTAGACGATCTCGCTCAAAGTCCGATAACTGCTGAAATCGTACACGTATTCCATGTCCAGGCATTGCAGCTTCTTCAGGGTTCTTCGCACGTGTCCGTACGCCGACGACTGATTACATTCACTTCGCCGTTCTCCTTAAATACCACCGTCGATAATTTGCATATTATGCCATGCTGTGGCGTAAGCGCTCACCGGTTGGTCCCGAAATTAACATCACACCTACGTAAACTCCACCCCATTAACATATGTAAATTTCATGTTCATCCGCCAATTCCTTCTTGGTGTTATTTTTTCACTTTCCGCCAGTGTATAAGTAAAAACGTTTTGAGGCTGCCAATATAAGTAAAAGTTGCCGGGTCACTCGGTTGCCGATCAGCGAGCAGACGTGTTCGATGGGCGACATATCGGGAGAACAGGCGGGCCACGGCAGTAGTGACACCTGGTGGGCCGTGAAGAATTGTTGCACGATGCGTGCCACGTGCGGGCGAGCATTGTACTGTTGAAACGTGGCCGCTGGCAGGTCCTGCAGATAAGGGAGGACTACAGGCTCCAAAACGTCGGAAATGTAACGGTGGCTGTTGAGTGTACCGGCGATGCGTACCAGAGGGGTGCGAGTGTCATATGCAATTGTTACCCAAACCATAACGCCAGGCGACGGACCGGTATGGCGATGCATAATGCAGGCGTCATACAGTCTCTCGCCGCGGTGCCGCCACACGCGGATCCGACCATCGTGGTGATGGAAGGCAGAAGCGGAATTCGTCGGAGAAGACAATGTGGTGCCATTCCGTAATCCAGGTGCGGCGTTCAACGGCCCACTGACGCCGCACTCGCCGGTGGTGTAACGTCAATGGTAATCGGAGCAATGGGCGCCGTGCGACAAGTTCCCGCTCCGGCAGACGACGTCGAACGGTACGTGCTGACACAGGTTGTTGCGCCACACACCCTAATTCCTGCGCTAACGTTCATGATGTGGCGGTGCGAGCCATCAATGCCCGCCGCACAACATGCCGGTCCTCTAGTTCGGTGGTGTGTCTCTTCTGCGGCAATCGCTCACGTCGGTCCGTCCGTTCCTCCTGCTCCCACCGAATCCATACTCGCCTCACTGTGGCTAGATGTCGTCCCACACGGACGCCGATGTCTCGGTACGATAAACCGCTGTCGCGATAAGCCACTATTATTCCTCTGTCGAACTCCGAAAAGCGCTGGAATGACTGCCGTATTCTGCGACGAGGCATCAGGAAGCTTCCCACGCACAGGTCCGGCAGCACAACACACTTTCACTACTTACACCCCGCCTTCTGTGCACCCTTCTTATAGTGCTTCTCGGTGGCGTGCCGGGCGCACATGATTTGCATATGCCCTGCAATGCTAATCGTTTGCATGTCCTCTCGCGGGCGGCGCATGCTGCGAATTTCAGGCCAATCGGATGCTTCCTTCTTGGTGTTGCATTTTGGGTGGCCAGCAGTGTATTTAGACCAGTGACCTCAAACCCGCGGGGCGCATGTGGCCCGGCGCCAACTGTTTTGCGGCCCGCATGAATGATTACAAAATAAAAATAAATCATCTTTTTCAAGTATATTATAATATATTAATTATAATATGAACATATAAATGCTTGGCAAAGCCATCCGCTTTATAAGAAACATGTTTATTTACGAAGAATATAACAGTATGGAAGTTTGAATGTTTCAAAGACATGGAAAATATTTTCAATATATTCAAGTCTCCATTTTCCTATAATGCTGGCAACGCACCTGAAGAACTTTAGCGTGAGTTAATAGACTTTAAGTGTGAGTTTTTCCTAAAAGAAAAATTCAACAGCTGCAATCTAACATAGTTTTAACAATTAGTTTCAAAATACAAGTACGTAAACATTCATAACCTAGCTGCACGGGTTCTATGTTCGGAACTTCATAATCTATGTGAACAGTTGTTTTCAAGAATGAACCAAGTAAAACGTCTTGAAAGGAATTGGTGAAGTGACAGTCACTTATGCTTACTTTTAAAAGTAGGATGTTCAAACGACATTCTTCCAAATATCGATAACTTAGTGACAGAGAAGCGAGCCAATGTTTCTGGTCAGAACATGTAATATTTTCTGCACCGTGTTCAGTTGGTAAAATCTGATTGTTTTAAGATTTAGGTGAAAAAATAACTGTCACGTAAAAGTGATTAATGAAGCACATGTTTTTATTATTTACCGATAATTAGAAATAATATTCCACTTTAATACCAAGTCATTGGTGTAGTTTTGTAAATTTGATATTTATTTATAAGAACTTTATTAATATTCATGCGGCCCCATACATTCCTCCAAAACTGGAAAGTGGCCCTTCCAAAGGTCTGAGTTTGAGGCCACTGACTTAGACTGGTCTTGCATTCAATACTAACAGTTCCTCGCTCAAAAACCGTAAATTTGTTTTCCCCTTATCTATACTGAGTTTGAATTTCATACCAACATACATTCATGAATACAAATTTGGAAGATGTTAATCCTTTTATTAGTGTAAATATGACATGGATGTTAAGTCAGATAATATCCGAAAACTTGAAAGTTTCGTCGGCCTGGAGAGGAAATCATATCCGCGTCACCCGGATAGCGTCCGAGTATGCTACCCACTACACCACCTAGAACGACCAAGTTTCAACTTTCCGATTAATTTGAATATAATTTCAATATATTCCAAATTTGCATTGTACAATGGTGTAATCCCGTATTTCATTCATTGATATACAATCATGAATACGAATCTTTCAAAATTCATATTCATAATAATTGAAATTTATCTTCTCCATAACATTTTACGTTGCCCGCCAGTAATTCTCGTCAAAAAATGAATAAGTAATAATAATAATAAAATTATATGCCTCATTAAGAACAATAAATAACCAAAAATGAAAGTAAAAGTCGCATAATACCACTGCGAAAAGACATTTCTTTCCAAAAAAATGAATATGTAAGACAACTGAAAATTCATCTATATATATTTATCTTTAAGTGGGAGATTTCAATGCAAAAATAGGGCAACGGCAACAGAATGAAACTTCAGTAGGAAAATTCGGTCACGGCAACAGAAACCAGCGAGGAAATACTCTCGTAGAGTTTACAGAGGCACAAGGGTTTTTCATCTTGAACTCCTTTTTCAAGAAAAAGCCACACAGGAAATGGACATGGAGACATCCAAATGGGACGACAAGTGAAATTGATTTTATTATGTGTAACAAAAAATTCGTCATAGAAGACTGCAGTGTGCTAAACAAGTTCAACACAGGTAGTGACCATAGATTGGTGAGATGTAAGATGCACCTCAACACTAAACTTGAACGTGGCAAGCTCATAAGACAAACAAAATGTATTGACATAACCAACCTTAAAAAACACCCCAGTACCTTCAAGTTGGAACTGAAGAACAGATTCTCTGCTTTAGAAGGCCTAACATAGGAAGAAGTTGATATTTCTGAAGTTAACATAAAAGTAACCAAAGCTCTTATGGAAACAGCAACAAAATTAGCTGGGTCTATAAGAACAAGTTGCATATGAACAAATCATCAGGAAAAACCAAAATGTTGATGCAAAAAAGAAGAGAGATGAGGACAACTAAAGAAGATGTGACTTCCAAAGTAGAATATATAGAGCTATGCAAGACAGTAAGAAAAAGTATCACTGAAGACGTAAGGAAATTCAACTGTGAACTCATAAGGAAAGCAATTGAAAACAGCCAAAGCCTAAAGATAGCAAAAGGACATCTCAGTAAGGGAAGAAAACAGATTATGGCACTGAGAAAAGAAGATGGTTCTGTAACAAGAAATAGAGGCGAAATTTTGACAAGAGTGAAAGATTTCTACTCCAAATTATATGAAAGGGATGATACATGTACTCCAGACATCATGAAAGGTACCAGTACCAGAGTTCTTCCAGTCCTCCCAGCAGAAGTTGCACATGCAATCAAGAACATGAAGCGGGGAAAAGCTCCAGGAGAAGATGGAATTACTGTAGACATCATACAAGAAGCAAGTGGAGAAATCGAAACAGTACTCGCCCAAATTTTCACTCGATGCCTTAATGAAGGGAAGATTCCCGAGGATTGCAACAACGCTACAATGATCTTGCTACATAAAAAAGGTGACATTGAGGATCTCAGGAACTACAGACCTATCAGCCTCCTATCAGTGGTTTATAAAATCTTCACTAAAGTTCTTTCACACCGCTTGAAGGTGACACTGGACATGGCTCTACCAAGAAAACAAGCTGGATTCAGGAGTGGCTACAGCACAATAGATCATATCCACGTACTGAGAGAACTAATTGAAAGAGTAAGGGAATATGAACTTCCATTGAGCATGGCTTTTATCGATTATGAAAAAGCCTTTGATTCGGGGAAACCATCAGCAGTTACAATGGCTCTGAAATCCCGCGGTATTGAAGATGCGTACATTAATATTATTAATAACATCTATGAAAATGCAAGTGCAAAGATTCGGCTGTTTGAAAATACAACACACATAAAAATTGGAAAAGCAGTGACACCATATCTCCGAAGCTCTTTAATGCGACATTGGAAAATGTCTTTCAATCACTGAACTGGGAAAACAAAGGGATAAAGATTAATGGAGATTATCTAACCCATTTTCGTTTTGCTGATGACGTAGTCATTTTTGCAACTACCCCATCAGAGCTGCAAAGTATGATCCAGGAACTTGCTGACAAGAGTAAAGTAGTGGGATTAAAAATGAACTTTCAGAAGACAAAAGTGATGTTCAATGCTTTTACACAAAATGAAGATTTACCGATTGATGGAGAAAAGCTGGAGATAACAGACACGTACGTTTATCTTGGGCAGCAGATATCAAGTGAGGGTCACATTGATGAAGAAATTAATCGACATACAAAACTTGCCTGGAGAGCTTTTGGAAGAAACAGCATAATTTTCAAGAGCAATATGCCATTATGTCTTAAAAGAAAAGTGTTTGATCAATGCATCCTTCCAGTGCTTACGTATGGTGCAGAGACGTGGACCTTAACTAAAAGAGACATACAAAGGCTGCAGACAACTCAAAGGCGTATGGAGAGATGCATGCTTGGTGTAACCAGGAGAGATAAGAAGAGGAACTCGTGGATCCGAAAAATGACAAGAGTGGAAGACATCATGATCAGAGTTAAATCCCTGAAATGGCAATGGGCTGGACATACTGCCAAAAGGACAGATCATCGATGGAGCCGAAATTTTAGATTGGATTCCAAGGGACAGGAAAAGACCCAGAAGAAGACCACATGGAAGATGGGTGGATGAAATTCGAAAATATGCGGGAGTGACATGGAGGAGACTGGCACAAGACAGACCGTTGTGGAGGAAACTTGGGGAGACCTTCGTCCAGCAGTAGATTGATAATGGTTGACAATGATGATGATGATGTTATATATATATATAAAAAAGGGGGGATTCCAATAAAACAAAGAGAAATAAAAATCTGATTGCATATCACTGTGAAAAGACATTTCTTTACAATGAACACATTCCCGCCTTTAATGCGGCAATACATCCATGAAAGATTACTTCTTTGTAAACAAGTATTGATTACGAGAGAAATTTGCAAAATTACTGTTTTTTTTTTTTTTGGTTTTTTTTTTTTTTTTTGCGGAAACGCTCTTTTGTCCATAACTTCTCGTTGTAATATTTCAAGCTTTCACCAGCATACCATTTAGGAGAAACAAGAAAGAATAAAAAATATATATATACTTGTTTGCAAAGAACATTCACTCCCAGCCAGGACGAACATCTTTTATGTTTGCATCTTGCCAACCTTTTTTAAGACCTGACTGATGCTTTTCTCTTAATTACCATGTGAACATAATTTTTATTACTATGAGCAGCTGCTTCTCTATCTTACTGACGAAAATAGGAAATTCTTATTTTTAGTACGTTTGAAATAAGTTCCATTGTTTTCTGTCAGTTCCTTAACCTAGCGGAAAATGAGAAGAGTTATTGATGTGCTGATTCAATGCAGCTACTTTCTCAGTAATCCAAAAGGTTATAAGAACAAGACACTGCGGAATACTGAAACGCCAAATCTGCGATTATCGATCGACATGACAGCTTTCTCTTTGCGCAGTAGCCGTTAGGTAATCCTAACCAGCATGCAAAACAATTCCTTTTACTTACGTTTTGAGCAAGATCGTCTTATTTTATAACACAGCAGGAATCATCCACGAATTTCTTCAAAAAATTGATGAGATACGCAATATAGGATCTGCAGTGGATGTAAACAAACATCCAGATGGCACTTCCATAAATTTTCTGATACTTCTACGCAAGAAGCCAGGAAATTTCCCCAAAAATATTCCCAATCGGATGCTCGACTATCACCTACGTTGCATGCTTCGGAATAATGTGGCGAAGAGGGGTTGGTAATCTATATCATCATCATCATCATCATCATCATTGTCAACCATTATCAATCCACTGCTGGATGAAGGTCTCCCCAAGTTTCTTCCCCAATTGTCTGTCTTGAGCCGGTCTCCTCCATGTCGATTCGGCATGCTTTCGAATTCGTGTGAGCATCCGTCTTGGGGGGGGGGGGGGGTAACCATAACTCCCCACGCTGGCCAAGCGGTTTGGTGAGTATGAGATACCATTTCCTCTAATCCCGGTGGTATAGATATACCGCTATTTGTCAGTCGTCAAAGACACTTTAGTGGGAACAGAATGCACCACGAGAAGGCGGGGTTGACATTTGTCATAGAGAGGCTAGGGTATGTTGCGCATCACCTGACCTTGTATTCCAATCTATATATACTCCAAGTAATTTTTTTTTTTTTTTTTTTTTTGATTGAAGGTTTAACAACCACCGTGAACAACTCGATGGGCTATAAACAGTCACCCATCCCTAATTTGGGGCCACTGGTTTCAGGGAAGGGAGTGAGCCAGTGCCGTAAGACAAACAACATTTATACCTCACCGGAATTCGAACCCGGACACTGACGAATGGTCATACGCTAGCGCTTAGACCACTGCGCCACCGTGGTGGCAGTAAATTAGGAGTGCGCTATTGTTGAAGGTACGGTACAGCTACTTCCGCTACGAAAAGTAGTACTTAGCGTTTAGAGCAAACAACAACAGAATTATTGCTCAGAATCATCATTTTTGTTTGTTCAAAGGCTTATCAGGGAAGACTGCAATTTAAGATAATTTTTTTAGAAGGGAAGAGCATTTTAGAAATACACGGTCGAGACACATTATTGTGACCACCAGCTAATATCTAGAGTAACCGCCGTGTGCAGCGCGGACAACAGCAAGACGGGCTGGGAGTGACTCAATAAGGTGCTGGAAGGTGTTCACAAGTATGAGGAGCCATGCTGACTACAGTGCATCTGACAGCTTCTGGAGGGTGCGTGGTGGAGGATCCATAGAGCGAACAACACGATCGAGGTGGTCCCACAGATGCTCAATTGGGTTTAAGTCTGGGGAATTAGGGGGCCAAGGAAGTACTTTGAAATCTTCATCGTACTCTTCCAACCACTCTCGGACATTTCTAGCTGTGCGACACGTAGCATTGTCGTGCTCGAAGTTCCCACCCGCCCCAGCAAAGACAATCAGCATATATGGGTGTACGTGGTCTACAAGGAGGGATTCATAACGAATTCGGTCCATATTGACTTCCACAGGTATGAGCGGACCCAGAGAATGCCACGAAAACATCCCTTAGACCATAACGCTGCCCCCACCACCTTGTGTTCTTCCAGCAATGGTTAAAGAGTGTTTGTTCTCCGATGTTTCTCGCTTTACACACCAAAGTTCATAAAAAAAACGTGACTACATCGGCGAAGGATTGCCTTCTCTGATGTAGTCACGTTTTCAAGCAGAAAACGTGACTCAACGGAGAAGGCAATCCTTTGCCAATTCCGATACTGTCGTGCAAATTTAAGCCTTTTCCTGCCGATGCACCTTCGTTAGCATAGGTGCAGTGACCATCCGTCTGCATCGGAGCCCCATACGCAGCAGGGTTCGCTGAACTATCGTTTTAGACACATTTCCGGCAGCCCCCTGGTTCATTCGGCCACTGAGTTGCTACACTGTAGCATGTCGACCGGCGCTCCACCTCCGAAGCCGACGTTCACCTCTCACATCAATGACACGTGGTGCTCGGCAGTTTTCATGTTGCTTATTTGCGATGGTGCCATTTCTCCAATCACAGTACACTTTAACCACAGCAGCACGCGAACAGTTCACAAACTGTGCTGTTTCAGAAATACCGCCACCCTTGTCCCGAAAGCCGATAATCATCCTTTTTTACAAATCTGATAAATCGCTCCTTTTATCCATGACAGCAACGAGTGATATGTTTTCAGAATACCTACAACAAATCGTATATACCCTCCAAGGCAGCTCACGACACGTGCCTTCATTCATTGGCTACGCGCTGTTGACGTCAAAGTAGGAGGTGGTCACAATAATGTGACTCGATTGTGTAGATTTAACATGAAAAGTTAATCTAGAGCCTCGCACTTTCGGCAGCTGACTATCCAGCTGGGAAATGTAACTTCGAGAAGACGGTTCGGAAGGAATACAAGAGTTCTTCCAACATTCTTTTGCCACGCAGGGACAATATATTGACAATCAGGGAAATGCAAGGGATTTTTTTTTCTCAGTATGGTCGTAAATGGAGACTAGAGGGGGATCTTAGAGTGGGGGTAATGCTTCTCAAAAAACTCACAGCAGGAGTGGAATGCAACGCGGATTGATACTGTTCTTGTGTTCCCCGGAAAAGCTGTGAGCCGATGTACACTCTTTAAGTTGACATGGGTAATAGCTTCTTTAGCCGAAGTCCAAGTTCGGACCTGCAGAGGAACAAGTGGTCTGATCTTCGATTCTATTCCTCTCTCGTCTCGGGAACCAGTAATCTACTTCCGTCCTGGGAACCAGCTATTACCACCCCAGTTGCCGAGTTGTACGAAGCCTTGGCTTCGTATCATCCATCCGAGATGGGTCTAGGTTCCAATCCAGGGTGAGGCATGCGGATCGGGCTTTAGTCCTACGGCGCCGGCACTGCAACCAATGACCCTGACTTAGGGACAGACGTCTGCTTATGTAGCTCATTGAGATACACCGATGAATCTTTACATTATGACCACCTACCTAATAAGCTGTAGCCTGCAAACAGCTGCCGCTCGACGAGGCATCGATTCGATGAGGTGGTGATAGGCATCCTGGATTATCTGGTAACATAATGTCAACAGCAGTTCCTCCAGTTACCCTACATTTCATGATGGTGCTGATTTAGCTCGAACTTGCTTTTCCAAAGTCGAACCACAAATGTCCGATTGGGTTCACGTCAGGTGAATTCGGTGGCCAGTGCATTAACAGAAAGTCACCAGCATGTTCCTCGAACCACTGCTTGACGATTTCTGGCAGTGGCGCGTTATCCTGTTGGTAACGGCCATTGCCAGCAGGAAACACATTTGCCATGAATGGGTGAACTTGGTCCGCAACGAAGTTCAGATACCTGACAGATGTCAGGGATTGTGCTATTGGGATAATGGGGCCTAATGTGTCCCAAGAAAATATCGCTCACAGCATAACACCGCCGCCTCCGGCCTGTCTCCTCCCAGCAGTGCATCCAGGTGCCATAGCCTCCTTTGGTAATCGGCGTTTCCGCTCTCGGCCGTCTACGTGCTGCACCAGGAATCTTGATTTGTCAGACCAGGCCACTTTCTTTCAAACATAGACGGCCTGATTTCGATGGTCCAGGGCCCATTTCATGCGTTGTTGGCGATGACATACAGTGAGCATTGTGACCCGGCTGGGTCTTTGGCTACGCAGGCCCATACGCAAAAGGTTGCGATGAACTGTGTGTTGTGACACATTGCCCTGATCACCACTGTTGTAGCTGCTGGTGATTGTCGCACTGCGAACAATGCGGGACAGTCTCCGCTCCCCTCTGGCATCAGTGAGCGGCGGACGACATACGCTGGACGACAGTTCGTCGTTTGGCCATCTGTGCACCACTTTTCACATGTACTCACTACAGCAGCACGTGAACAACCCACAAGCTGCGCAGTTTCCAAGTTCCGAAGTGCCGTGCCATCACAATTTGTCCTTTTTCAAACTCCGACAAATCGGCAGCTCTTTCCATTCTGACTCCGAACACTCTACTAACCGAAAGCCATTGTATATATACTGCTCTGTAAACTTCGCCTGTACTACCGTTCGGTCTCCGGGCGCGCTTATTTCTCTAGGCTGGGGGTGGTCATAATACAATGACTCATCGGTGTATACATTCATGTGATATGCTACCCACAATATCCGATCTCGCTACAGAACTTCGAAATCAGTTCCTTTGTCAGGCAATTGAAATTTAACAGTTAATCAAACCTCAAATATTTGTGCGAATCTCTCCTATTACCGGACTGTTTTTTTTTTTTTAGCTTTAACGACGACCGTGAACAACGCAATAGGCTGTAAGCAGTCGCCCGTCCCTAAGTTAGGGCCACTGGTTCCAGGTAAGGGGGAGAGAGCCAGTGCCGTAAGACAAACACAACATCCATGCCTCACCGGGATTCGAACCCCGACCCCTTGCGGACGAGTAATCAGAAGCCATCGTTTGGATACAGAAAAAGTGAGAAAGGAGTTTTCCCGTTAAGGTGGACGTCAAGTAATTTTGCTTCCTATACTTCCAATGGAAAAACTTTTGTACACATTTCCTTCACAATTAGTGTGTTCCCAAGGATGAAAATTTCAACATCGATTAAAATAACTTCATATTGTAACTTACAGTACTTAATATTTTCTAAAACATAACCATAATGATATTAAAAATCAATTACTTTTCCTTTGATGGTGTTGAAACCAGAAAAAAGATGGCGCGACCTGTACTTTGATGACGTCAGTAGGCAAACAAATGTTGGATTGCATAATTATGGTTATGTTTTAGAAAATATTAAGTATTCCAAGTTATAAAATGAAGCTATATTAATCGATGTTCAAATTTTCATCCTTGGGAACGCATTAATTGTCCAGAAAAAAGATGGCGCAACATGTACTTTCATGATGTCAGTAGGCAAACAAATGTTGGATTGCATAATTATGGTTATGTTTTAGAAAATATTAAGTATTCCCGTTATCAAATGAAGCTATTTTAATCGATGTTCAAATTTTCATCCTTGGGAACGCATTAATTGTCCAGAAAAAAGATGGCGCAACATGTACTTTGATGACGTCAGTAGGCAAACAAATGTTGGATTGCATAATTATGGTTATGTTTTAGAAAATATTAAGTATTCCCGTTATCAAATGAAGCTATTTTAATCGATGTTCAAATTTTCATCCTTGGGAACGCATTAATTGTCCAGAAAAAAGATGGCGCAACATGTACTTTGATGACGTCAGTAGGCAAACAAATGTTGGATTGCATAATTATGGTTATGTTTTAGAAAATATTAAGTATTCCAAGTTCTAAAATGAAGCTATTTTAATCGATGTTCAAATTTTCATCCTTGGGAACGCATTAATTGTCCAGAAAAAAGATGTCGCGACCTGTACTTTGATGATGTCAGTAGACAAACCAATGTAGGATTGCATAATTATGGTTATGTTTTAGAAAATATTAAGTATTCCAAGTTATAAAATGAAGCTATTTTAATCGATGTTCAAATTTTCATCCTTGGGAACACATTAATGATTCAGAAAAAGACGGCGCGACCAGTACTTTGACGACGTCAGTAGACAAACAAGTGCTGGATTGCATAATTATGGTTATGTTTTAGAAAATATTAAGTATTCCAAGTTATAAAATGAAGCTATTTTAATCGATGTTCAAATTTTCATCCTTGGGAACACATTAATAGTTTAGAAAAAGGACGGCGCGACCTGTACTTTGACGACGTCAGTAGACAAACAAGTGCTGACTTGCAAAATTATGGTTATGTTTTAGAAAATATTAAGTATTGCAAGTTATAAAATGAAGCTACTTTAATCGATGTTCGAATTTTCATCCTTGGGAACGCATTAATTGGAATGAAAATGTGTACAGAAATGTTTCCATTGGAAGTTCAGGAAGCAAAATTACTTGGCGGAAATGTTTCTGAAAATGTTTCGGAATGGCGGAAATGTTTCTGAAAATCCAGAATTTTCCTATCGTACTAAAAATCCGTGCAGTTCAGGTTTCTTTCCGTCATTTCACGGAAACAGTTGTACTAGAGATATGCTTCGTTAATTCACGAAAGAAATGATGGAAAGTGACTCGTGAATTTTAGAAATTTTTTAACAGTGTAAAATAATTGAAACGTCCTTAGGTTATTTTTTTTTTTTTTTTTTTTTGATTGGAGGTTTAACGACCACCGTGAGCAACTCAATGGGCTATAAGCAGTCGCCTGTCCCTAATTTAGGGTCACTGGTTCCAGGGAAGGGAGAGAGCCAGTGCCGTAAGACAAACACAACATCCATGCCTCACCGGGATTCGAACCCGGACCCCTTTCGGACGAATGATCAGAGGCCAACGCCTTAGACCACTGCGCCACCGGGGCGGCCTTAGGTTATTACGATAGTGTCTAAAATTAAACTCCGAAAGGCACTTTGGTTAGAGGAGGGGGGATAGAAAGAAAACAACGTAACCGAAAGCAGAGAAATTAATCTTTCGCTAACGTATGATTGGACCCAAAACAGAAGTCCATGGCGACCTTCAAAGTCGGCTTACACCCACGTAAGATCTGCGGTCTGTTTGGTGAGATATGCGGGTTGTCGTATTTTTTTTGATCTGCTGCCGGACAACACTACTATCACCGCCGATGTGTACTGCCGTCAGCTCGACCATCTGCACGCATCGCTCACGTCGAAAGACCAACACGGCTGAACCGCAAGGGCATCCTCCTTAAAGCAAGATGGAGCGAAACCTCACACAGGACCGGTGATCTGTCACAAGATTGGGGACCTGGGTTGGGAGCTGCTGCCGCAGCCAACTTGTTCCCCGGACACTGCCCCCAAGCTGTTACCACCTTTTCCGGTCGTTGCACCATTTCCTTGACAGACAGCGGTTCATCAACCTGGACGATGTCGAACGCGCACTTACTCACTTCTTTGGGTCTCAGCCGCCACAATTCTACAAGGACGGTACCCAACAGTTAGCCAGACAATGGTAGTAGGTCCTGGCAAACGATGGTGACTACATTTTGGACTACTTTGTACTTGTATATATGGTAATTAGCACTTCTCTGTTGCCTTGCATTTGCAGACATTATACTTTCTTTCCAGCCCAATATAAAGGATATTTTTTTCCAGTTTCAACCAGATCCACTATAAGCAGTTTCCCTAATAAAACTTGGAAATATCAGATTTTTTTTTTTGCTGTTAAACAGTTTTTTTGTCATTCCATTCTGAAAAAAAAAAAAAAAAAAAAAAAGAAACAGAAGAAAAGAAAAGAAAAAGAGATATATCTCAAAGATACCTTCACTTTCGGTGTCATTGAGAGAACATCAAAAGAAGAAGTACGCTCTAGATATACATTATATCCTTAAAACAGTATTGCCGTGCTTATTAGTTTTTCAATAAATACTAATATAATATAATATAATATAATATATTAGGTGTAGAAATAAGTTGTAAAGCGTTTTAAGACAACTCAACTTGTAATTTGAGAGAAAACGACAACACCTTTACGAATCAAAATATATGCCGCCCCGGTGGCGCAGTGGTCTAAGCGATGGCCTCTGATCATTCGTCCGAACGGGGTCCGGGTTCGAATCCCGGTGAGGCATGGATGTTGTGTTTGTCTTACGGCACTGGCTCTCTCCCTTCCCTGGAACCAGTGACCCTAAATTAAGGACGGGCGACTGCTTATAGCCCATTGAGTTGCTCACGGTGGTCGTTAAACCTCCAATCAAAAAAAAAAAAAAAAAAAAGAATCAAAATATGCGCCGTCATTATCTATCACCTTCCTTATCGGTCGGGCAGCTGACGGCTTCCAACCACGAAAAATACTTCGTCGTGTGACGCCATGAAGTCGTCAACAAATTTTTGCACTTCGTCACATGTCCGGAACCGTACAGCAGACAAACCATGTTGCATCGACCGGAACAAATGATAGTCTGAAGAGGCTATGTCGGGGCTACACGCCGGGTGCTCCAAAACTTTCAAGCCAAGCGTCAATAACGTGTCCTTGACCGATTTCGCGACATGCGGCCTAGCGTTTTCATGCAGTAATTTCACGGGACGCAATCTTTTGCAGGTGAATGGACATTTCCGACAGATTTCCTGGTTCAATCGCAATAATCGTTGCTTGTAACGATCAGCAGTAATAGGACCCTGTTACAGTAGTTCACGATAGAGCACACCCTTCATATCCCACCAGATGCACAGCAGAACTTTCTTGGAGTGAATATTGCGTTTCGGTCTCGAAGTCGTTGCTTCACCTGGGTCTACCCAGTGTTTCTTTTGCGTTTGGGATTGTCGTACCATATCCACTTTTCATCACCCGTGACGATTTTCATCAGGGAAGGCTTTCTGTGTTGTTTATTCAACAGATTCAAACACTTCATGACACGCTCATCCTTGTTCCTCTGGCACAGGTCACGTGGCACCCACTTTCCTTCCTTCTGAATCTTTCCCATTGCGCGTTAACGATTGGAAATGGTTTTTTGAGCTACCCCCAGTTATTTAGCTAGTTCTTTTTGCATTTGAGACGAATTTTCATCCAGCAATGCTTGCAGTTCCTCATGTACAACCTTCTGCGGGGCGCCGCAACGTTCTCGATCACTAACATCAAAATCACCTGCTTTAAATCGTCTAAACCAAACCTCACACGTGCTTTTCGATACAATATTTTCCCCCAGAACAGAACAGATCGATGCACATGCTTTTGCAGCAGTTTTTCCTTGATGAAATTTGTAACGAATGCAGTATCGCTTGCCATCTTTCACCTACCGATGTGCAAGTGCGTTTGACTGTTGGGCAAACTTCTATGTCACATTTTATACTCTGGATCAGTTACGGTCACATGACAACAACGCGGAGGAATGTCGGATATGTAAATTAGCGGTATACGTTACAGAAAAAAACGCTTTAAAACTTATTTGTACACCTAATAACATAATATAATATAATATAATATAATATAATATAATATAATATAATATAATATAATGTAATATAATGTTTTAATCTACACCGCAACACCAAGTAGGACACGAGATAGCAAAGCCAGATTTACTGGACACATAACAACAGATACAAAGATGAAACGATTGAGCTTACAGGCCCGTGCAACTTGCGGAACACGCAGACATCAATAATTCGTGTGGCCCCCATGGCTGGAAATAACGGCCGCTACACGCCGCGGCATCGAACAAAAGAGGCTTTGGATGTGGGCTTGGGGTATGTCGGTCCAGGCTGCTTCCACACGTTGGCACAGTTCATCAGGCGTAGCCACGGGTGGTGTTTGCCGGGCCACTCGGTTGCCGATCAGCGACCAGACGTGTTCGATGGGCGACAGATCGGGAGAACAGGCAGGCCACGGCAGCAGTGACACCTGGTGGGCCATGAAGAATTGTTGCACGATGCGTGCCATGTGCGGGCGCGCATTGTCCTGTTGAAACGTGGACGCCGTCAGGTACAGCAGGTAAGGGAGGACTACAGGCTCCAAAACGTCGGAGATGGTGCGGTGGCTGTTCAGTGTACCGGCGATGCGTACCAGAGGGGTGCGGTGGCTGTTCAGTGTACCGGCGATGCGTACCAGAGGGGTGCGGGCGTCATATCCAATTGCGCCCCCAAACCATAACGCCAGGAGAAGGGCCGGTATGGCGTTGCATAATGCAGGCGTCATACAGTCTCTCGCCGCGATGCCGCCACACGCGGATCCGACCATCGTGGTGTTGAAGACAGAAGCGGTATTCGTCGGAGAAGACAATGTGGTGCCATTCCGTAGTCCAGGTGCAGCGTTCAACGGCCCACTGCCGCCGCACTCGCCGGTGGTGTAACGTCAATGGTAATCGGAGCAATGGGCGCCGTGCGGCAAGTCCCCGCTCCTGCAGACGACGTCGAACGGTACGTGCTGACACAGGTTGTTGCACAACACACCCTAATTCCCACGCTGACGTTCGTGATGTGGTGGTGCGAGCCGTCAATGCCCACCGCACAACATACCGGTTCTCTCGTTCGGTGGTGTACCGCAACTGCGGCAATCACTCACGTCGGTCCGTCCGTCCCTCCTGCACCCACCGAATCCATACTCACCTCACTGTGGCTGGATGTCGTCCCACACGGGCGCCGATGTCTCGGTACGATAAACCGCTGTCGCGATAAGCCACTAGTCGTCCTCTGTCAAACTCCGAAACGTGCTGGAATGACTGCCGTATTCTGCGACGAGGCATCAGGAAGCTTCCCACGCACAGGTACGGCAGCACAACACACTTTCACTACTTACACCCCGCCTTCTGTGCACCCTTCTTATAGTGTTTCTCAGTAGCGTGCCGGGCGCACATGATTTGCATATGCCCTGCAATGCTAATCGTTTGCATGACCTCTCGCTGGCGACGCATGCTGCGAATTTCAGGCCAATCGGATGCTTCCTTCTTGGTGTTGCATTTTGGGTGGCCAGCAGTGTATAATATAGATTAAATTTAATTTATGAAAGTACTTAAAAGTTTTCTAGCCACTCCTGCATTACTTGTAGCCTCCCCGAGAATTTAGCACTAACTACAGCTGTGGTTACCGGTTCGATAATTACTGATCCAGAAGCACGATCAAGTCATTACAAACACGGAACCAAGGAGTTCCATGGGGGGGGGGGGAGCACTAGAGATGTTGTTTCTAATAGCAAAGTCATATTTAACTTCCAGAATTACGTAGATTGAGTGACGATAACGTCTGCAGAGAAACCGTCGTGCAACAGTATATGAGCGAAGGTGGGGTAGTCAACACTGCTGTGACTAATGTTACTGGCACTTGCAGAATGAGAAATTCGCACACCACTTTATGCGGGCAAGATGCAGAATGATAACTCCTCAAACAGTGGTAGTGAAGCATCGTGTGTAGCGAAGGACATAATTTCAAGGACATTAGAAAACAGAGGTTGTAGAGCCAGCCATGGGGGCCTGCAGGAAAGTTTTCAAGGGGGTCAAGTGTAATTAATTAAGGTTTGGCTATTATGTAGAAAACAGTAATTCGTGAAAATTAAAGATTAATGCTATTACTATTGCTACTACTTACTTACTACACTAGAACACTACTACTACTTATTATTCGTTTTATTATTAATTGATGCTGCTCTTGAAAAAAGTGTATGTTAGTAATAGTCATGTATTATCATGTACATTGGTAACTGTTTTCAAAATAATGAACAGTGTCGAGCCTTTTAAGTTCAGCACACACCACCCAGAGCGGAACTTGTTTGGGCGTACTACCTTACGGCTTGCTAGGTTTTCCGCTTTCAAGTTATCGTTTTCCAATTTCAAATTTCCAATAAAATTGGGATATTAAATTAAACGCCCCAAACTCCATCTTTCCTTGTGGTCCAGTTCTACGAGTGTAACAAAAAAAGTTATACATAAAAAAATAAAATAAAATAAAATAAAGGGAAAAATAATTCTACAGTGTGTGAGGGGGGGTCAAGTGACCCCCTCTGTCGGCGCCCACGGAGCCAGCCACAGAGAGTATGAGTAGGCGCGGACTGGGTCGCCACATTCTGGGCCAGTAGGCTTTATGCTAGCTCAAGAGAAAAAAGTATACACATACTTCAACATTCTTGTAGAAAAAAAACAAAACAAGTTATGCTAAGACTGAAAGTTTGTTTACCAATTTGACGGCTTCAGAAATAGTAAACAAACAAACTACGTAGCAAATGTTCTGTTGATCTAAACACTATTTTTGATACACCCCCGCCCCCTTACCCTTTCTCTACTCTCAAATTTAAGTCCCGTCCCTATGGGCTGATATCATGGACGCCCATAGGGAGGGACGAGAGGGTGCCTTTGCCCTCCCTTGGAAATCTGACTGTAATTTCAGTTCTTGGGAGGCTCTACAAAGTTTTTCGCCATAACATTAATTCTGATTGCTAATTTTTAGGTTGAACTTCTGGAGTTGTGTGTGCATTTAGTAAAAATAAAAACTCTGGCAATTTGCAGTCGAAATTAATATTAAATTTTGGCACTGCGCATTGGAGCACAACATATCTGAGCATAGTGTAGAGCAGTGTGGTAAACAAAGAAATGAATTGCTGGACCAAGAGTTCGGCAAGTGTTTTACAGAACTTTTTCTTCTGTTTTTTTTTTTTTTTTTTTTTTTTTTTTCTTGACCAATTGAGTGACCATTGGACTTCTGTGGTGCATGGGACACAAAGTGGTCAAAAGGGGCAAGGATCGGAAGAACAGCAAAGATTTTTTTCCCCTTCCCAGACATCCTGTCAAACTTTAACTATCAATCTTTTTTGTGCAGTTTTTGGGTCGTGAGGTTTTCAATTAAATGTATCAAGGCATGTGTAGTAAAAATGGATAGAGGATACAAATGGCACAATAGAAGTTTAAATGTTTTTTTATGCTATTTGTGTTTACAGTTTCTATTGTTGCACCCTCCTGAAAACTAATCTATGGGCGCCCTTGGCTAATATCCTCTATACCTCAGGCTGCTTTTGCGAATTGCAGTTGAGTAATCAATACTATCTAATCAAATATGCTATCAATAATCTTGGATAGAAACTCAAAATTTAATGTGTAAGTTTAATGCACTGAGGTTCACCTATGGTAAAATTTATGGGCTACTGCTTTTTATGAGTATATGCTTTGTTTTTCTTCTTTTGAACGAGATCTGCATATTGTGACGTACTCCAGAGGTGAAAACATGTGTAAAGACGACAAGTCTGTAGCGAGACATTCTGTCTGCGTAGCTCAGTTGGGAGAGCGACTTACTCCGGAGTGAGGGGACACTGACAAACTTGTGTTTTCACAATCTGATTTACTATTTTTTGTGCCTTACAGTTACACGAATTCTTGAACTGCAGCTCTGGAAAGTATGTTTCAGCTACAGCAAAAGTACTTTTTTTCCATTTGAAAGTAATTAAATAAAAATTAATCTTCGCATTCTTTAATTTCTGTCACTTTATAAATTTGCACTGAAATTCTGGAGGTTTTCAAATTTTTTTAAGAGATTTTTTCGTAATTATTTTCTTAATGATAGGTAAGTCTTGATATAGAAAGTAATTTTTGGCACATTTGGATTTCCGTTCTCACTAAAAGCGAAGAAACTGTTACAAATTCTGAATTCAGTTATCGCAAATAAGATGCAGAAGAATGGAATAAAGTCTTTGGCAGTCTCTCTCAGAGTGCGTGCTTTGCCTATTGCTTTTCAGCATCGGAAATACAATAATTTTGTTTTTACATTAATATTTTACTAGGGATCTGCGGTCCAAGAAAGTGGGTGAAATATTGTTTATTATTGCCTCAGTACAAAATACTGCAATTATTCGTAGACTTGTGTTGACAGTAAACAGTGATGCTGGTATACCGGGTTTTTTGTTTTTGTTTTTTTAGGGATAGGAACGTCTTGATAATTTTTTCAAAAGTGGACCGCTCAAAATCAGCTTTCAGGGCCATTTATGAAGTGCCAGTCCGCCACTGAGTATGGGTGGTGAACGTCTCCAATGGTAGAGCAGAAGTAGCAATTGGGGGATGAAAGATGACGAAAGCGATGAAGGGTTCGAGGTACGAGCAGTCGTTAATGCGACGAAGCTATAGGACACCAATGGCTTTAGGTGTGAACATCTGACCAAGCAGCACTGAGTTCAGATCGTGGTACTGAGGGGATGGAAGTCGGTTCAACATAGTATGTCAGTAAATGTCACTATACAAAAGTTTCATATTGACTGCATGCGGAAGAAAAGACACATCATTTAGATCCGATATGGGAGATACAATGGTGCTGAAAGGTGGGGGATGAGCTAATGTTGGTCGACCAGATGAGGATACAGACGATGGATGGAGTGGTGTATCAAACGAAGCTGAGCCCTGTGCGTCGGTGTGCTCAGCAGGGGCGGAGAGATTATGGAGAGTGCTTTCCATTGGAGATCGGCATCAACAAGTTGGGAGACCTCCACAAACCAGGAGGAGTAGTGAGTAGTATAGGCTTGATCACATCTGGGCTAAACAGACACGTCACCATTTCCACGATTATGTCAACAGATGCACATGGAGTATATAAGTATCAACGAGCACCTAAAGTTTCATTCTTGTAATGTAACTGTAAAATCTTGAAACGGTTTTCACTAGGCTGATATAAAAATCTAACCGATTTTTTAAATGGATCATGACAAATTATTCTTTATATTTTTCACTGCTTTTGCAGTTACTTTGGATATAGTATTATTAGTTAATTTAGTTATTAATACTGAAACGGTGGCAGAACTAGAAGTTGATTTAAAAAATTCCTCATGCTTTAAATCTATACATCTTGGACGCAGTTATTATTTTCATCAGTGTGAGAAAGATGGAAAGAATGTCTATGATATCCGTTATTTTTTTCGCGATGAGAATCGAAATTTAAAAGCTTATGTAGTTGGTGTACAGTTACTTGAAAATGAGTTTAAGCGCATTTGTCAAACATGAAGTTTAAGCATCCTAGTACTTGCATTGTTGTTGGTCCCTCGCAATCAGGGAAGACAACCACCGTTAGAAAAATAATTCATCAAAACATCTACGATTGCCAGCTTAAAAAAATCAAGTGGTGTTATTCAGTATACCAACCATGGTTCTTAGAAGAGAAAGACATAGAATTCGTACGCGGAATGCCTGATACGTTTGATGATGTAGACCTCGTTGTCATCGATGACTTAATGAGTTCGCTAACAGAGAAGCTGGCGTTTCTGTTTACCGTGGGTTCGCATCATGCTAATGTAAGTGTGATATTAATAATGCAAAACTTGTTTCCACGAAATAAAGTAATGCGGGATATAAGTCTAAACACACATTATCTTTTGTTTTTCAAAAATAACAGAGATATAAGCCAGTTACAATGTTTAGCTCGTCAAGCTTTTGTTCATCAGTCAGCGTACTTGATGGATGCCTATAAAAAAGCAACGACTCAAAAGTTTGGTTATTTACTTCTCGATTTTCGACCTGAAACTGATGTCAATTTAAGACTGAGAGAGTCTTGTTTTCCTGATGAAAACGGTGTTCACTGGGTTTATCTACCAAAATAATGAAAAATATAAAAAAAAATTATCACTTACTAGCATTGTTAAGCAAATCATCGCCTTTGCAGAGGAAAGCTATATTAAAAACTGCTTCAAAGGATCAGATTCATTCTATTTGTGAAATCTGTAGCAACGTCTTAGAAGGAAACTTGCCTATCAATTTGCATAAAATAAAAAAGTATAAACATGGTATTCGACAGCTGGCAAATAAAAAGATTCCTCTAGCCAAGAAAAGAAAAATTTTATCCAGTCAAACTGGTGGATTTCTACCATTAATAATACCCACTGTGCTATCAGTTCTTGGAGGTTTAGTAGGAAAAGCAATAGGAAAACGTATATAAACTATGGCTCAGAAAATGGCTTTAGTTCCTCCTGAGCTGCTCGCAGCTTATCAGTTTCAAAAAACCGTCAGTACGTTTAGAAGACGATATCGGATCGCTCTTAGATCAAAGTTCAATTCCTGATGATGTGAAAGTTAAACTGCTGAGTCAGCTCATCACTAGATATCAAAAAACTGTTCATTCTCCAAGACCACCTATGCCTGTAAGCATCGTACCTCCATCCGAAGAACAGAAACTGATGTATTCAGATGCTAAACCTTTAAAGAATGATGATGACTTAAGTAAAGACCCCATAGCAGAATCGATCATAGTAACAGTACCTCGCTTACATCAGAAGTATATTCCACATATTTTGTCCATGGTACAAAAGAAAATTTCAAATGGAACAATAAAGGCGAACTTGTTATTAACGGTGATTCGGTTGCTGGAAGTAATATCGTAGACTTATTTTCATACCTTATGAGAAACCGTAAACATGATACTGTACCAGTTGGATTTCAACCCTTTATTGAAGTAATAAAATCAGTTAATCTTCCTCTGCAATGGATTGGTAACAAGCGTTTGAGGGATAACTTGGAAGCTTCTCCAACTTCGAGATTAAATAGTTCATCTGTGTTTTATGACCCGGTTTCTCCAAATGGACGTAGAAGTTCTACGGAAACTTCATTAGCATTGGAAGCAAACAGACCTTCACAAAGCAGACGCATGACACGAAGTACATTACCAAGAAAATCAAGAAGTCATTCAGCAGATGCAAAATGGCTAAGTTATTGAAATCCCTTTACTATGATTTTAAACATCCTGCAAGTTTTGGGGGCATTAATAAATTGGCACAAACGAGCAAGCTTCCGTATAACAAAGTGAAAGAATGGCTAATGTCCCAAGACACATATAACTTGCATAAACCTGTTAAAATTCAGTATTCACGTAGAAAAACCATAGCATTGGCTCAAGATGAATTATGGCAAGCTGATTTAGTAGATCTAAAAGCTTTATCGAAGCAGAACAAAGGTGTGAAATATCTTCTAACAATTATCGATGTATTTTCAAAATATGCTTTTGTCGTTCCTTTGAAAAATAAGAAACCTGATTCAGTTTTATCTGGCTTTAGAAAGGTATTCAAGAAAAGAAAGCCACAAAAATTGCAAACTGACAAGGGAAGTGAGTTTTTTAATAAAAAAGTGATACTGTTTTTTAAAAAGTCTAACATTAAACATTATGCTACTCATAGTAATACTAAGGCAAGTGTAATTGAGCGATTCAACAGAACTTTGAAAGAAAAATGTTTCGGATATTTACGCACCGGTCTTCATACAAATATTTTAATATATTGGAGAGTCTTGTTCATAGCTACAACAAGAGTATACATCGTAGTATAGGAATGTCACCTGCAGAGGTAAAGAAACAACATCACTCTCAAATTTTTGAAAAATTGTATGGAAAGGAACAACGAAAAAAAAAATTGTTTTCTCTGTTAACGATCAGGTTCGTATATCAAAAGTAAAACATGTTTTTAAGAAAGGTTACTTACCAGGATGGACTGAAGAAATTTTTCTTGTTCATGAACTTGTTCCTTCGGATCCACCAACCTATATAATACGTGACATGCAAGGGGAAATCATTAAAGGAAAATTTTACGCAGAAGAATTACAGAAAATAAAAAAAACCGAGCAGGATTTGTGGCGTATTGATAAAATTCTTAAAGTTAAAGGGCGTGGTAAGAAAAAGGAATTATACGTTTGTTGGAGCGGATTTCCTGAAAAATTTAATAGCTGGATAAGCGCATCATGGGTGAAGAATTTTATGTAACGTTAGCTAGCACTGCAAGTATGAAGTATTTTCCTAATAATACTCAAGGACATTTCCTAACGAAGCTGTCACAGCCACTTACATTGTCTGGTGCATGGGAAGTAGGTTTAACAGAAATCATACTTCCTAGAAGCTGGTTTAACATCACTGAAAGTAATAATGAGTACGAGCTTGTTCATGATGAAGATGTTATGGAAACAGTTGAAGTACGTGGCGCCGAATATAATATCCCCTTAATTTCAGACAATAACGACAAAGGGAAACATTTTTTCGATACTATTAACGAGAATATACGAACAATAATTAAGACTGATGCTGTCTCGTTTGTGTTACACGAAGACAAGAGGGTAACACTTGATATCGCGAAAAATTATGAAGTTCACATATCAAATGAAACGGCTGAAAAATTATTGTATGTTTTGCATTTACCAATTGAAAGCATAGTTTTAACTGAAAACAATAAGCATGAATTTCACTATCGAGAAACTAACGCTAATTTGTCAAATCAATTTTTCAAAATCATCGATAAAACTTTAGTTCAAGATAAAGAATATGTTATACCTCTTTTGTCAATTAAACATAGCCAAAGTGAAAACATATTTGAGAGTATAAATCAAAATATTTTACTTGTACTTAAAAAGAATCTCATAACATTTTCATTAAATGTCTCTGAAAATAAAGTAACTGTGACTATACCACAGAATTATGAAATGCATGTGGCAGCAGCAAATGCTCCGTCTTTGTTACATATGCTCAACTTGCCTTTAGTAAACCACATACTGAAGAAAACTGCTACTTTTGAATATCATCATGTAACTGTTTTCAACGAGGCTGAGTTCTTTACTGTTGTTGAAAAGAAAACTGTAGAAGTAAAAAAACTCGTAAAAATCACAGAAAAAATTCACATTCCTGTAGGATTATATACGAATCCAAAAGACTTATTTGATGTCGTCAGTTTTGCAGAATTTAAACTTTTACCAAACAAGAAAGTTCAAATGTTAATACCGGAACACAAAACAATTATATTTTGCGATGGATTGAAAGATCTGTTGGGTTTCAAAATTTCTGTTTTTGATGCAGGCACATACATAAGTGATTACGTTATAGAACTGGATGCAGGAATCACCGAAATTTTTGTGTATAGTGATGTAGTTGATTCACATCGTGTAGGCGATACCGTTGCCCCACTTTTAAGAATACTTCCTGTAATGAGCGAGACGAAAGACCAGATAGTAAAACTGTATACATCACCTTTGTATTTTCCTATAAGGAAAACTTATGTAGATACGATAGAAATCGATTTAAGAACAAGCGGAGGTGGAAATATAATTTTCACAGGTGGTAAAACTTTTCTGGTGTTATGCTTTAGAAGAAGACTATAAAAACAGAGTTTTTGATGGCATCGTCATTTCACATTTGTTTGCTTTGGTGAATGATATATCTATGCCTTTGAACATCTTGTCTCCATTATCAAGATTATAACTTCTTAAGAGAAAACTATGAAGTCGCAAAAATGGAATTGTACCGATCACTATACCGACCAGATTGGGGGAAATTTGTACTTTAGTGGACCATTACATCAACGTGGATATGGATTGTTTGGTGATATACTACGACATATCACGCCAATTTTGTCAAAAGCAGGAAAATATGTGGGTAAACAATTACTTAGTACAGGAAGAAACGTTATATCTGATTTAACATCCGGAAAGTCTTTAAGTGAAGCGGCTAAAACAAGATTTAAAGAAACAGCTGGGAAAATAAAAACTGATGTATTACAAAAGCTCGAGCAAAGTGGTAGAGGGAAACCTATAAAGAAAACGCAAACCTAAAACTGGTAACAGTTCTGCGGCTAAACGTATGAAGAAAAGTTCACGTAAATTGGGTCATTATCGAGATATATTTAATTACAAGTAAAAAAGCTATCATGGATTCGAGGTCTTGCCCCTGTCTAAAAAGCGAACTGGAACTCTTTTCTACAAGACCTACTCAAGTTGCAATTGAAAATTCAACCTTCGTTGAGTTTCAGCCTATTGCAACATTAACAGATAAAAGTCCAGTAGAATTTTACATAACTGGAAGCGGAGAACAATATTTAGATTTAGCGCATTCCATATTGCACATGCAAATAAAAATTTTAAAGAAGAATGGTGATAATGTGCCAGAAGCTGAAAAAGTTACAGTAATTAATTACGTTTTAAACACAATGTTTAATCAATGTTCAGTGTTTTTAAATGACAAGCTTGTACAATCAGAAAATAATTATGCCTATAGAAGCATTATTGAAAGTTTGTTGATGTTTCCAAAAGATGCTCAAGAGACCATGTTATCGTGCTCAGGCTTTTATGCTGACACACCATCTCATTTTGACGAGATTAATCCGGAGAATAATTTTAATGCTGGACTGACCTCGCGATATCAAATGTGTAAAAAAAGTAAATTAATCGATTTAAGCGGAGCTTTACATATTGACCTTGCGTGTCAATCTAAGTTATTACCAAACGGTATGAATGTAAAGATAAAACTTGAAAGATCTAAGGATGCATTTGCATTAATGTCTAATGCAGATAATTATAAAATAGTTATACAAAATGCCTCTTTATTTATACGTAAAGTCGATGTTACCCCTTCTGTTATAATTGCGCATGAAAAAGCATTGGAGAGAGGAGTGATGAAAATTCCCATAAGGAAAATTGACGTGAAAATATTTACCCTTTCAGCTGGATTGCATTCATCCACAATTGCGAACGCCTTCATCGGTCAGTTACCAACACGATTAATAATTGGGCTTGTTAGTAACACTGCATTTAACGGAGCGATAGCTAAAAATCCATTTAATTTTAAAAATTACAACTTAAATTATATTTGCTTATTAAAGGATAATCAGATGATTCCATCAAAAGCTTATACGCCAAATTTTCAACAGGATCTTTATGCGCGGAATTATTTGAGTTTATTTACAGATTTAACAAGATTTCACTACGGTCAAAATATCAATATTAGCTACAAGGAATATAAAAATGGTCTGAGTCTTTATGCGTTTGATTTAACTCCAGACTTCAGTTCCGGAGAACTACATTCTAGTATTACTGCAAATGGTAATCTTTCCATAGATTTGAAGTTTTCTGAACCATTGCCCGAAACAGTTAACGTCGTAGTTTATGCAGAATTCCAAAATACGATTGAAATTGACAAGTCACGAAGCGTGTTTACCGATTTTTAATGGATACGAGTAGTCTTTGGCGATTAGCATGCAGTGATCCTGCTATGAGCACCACATTTCATGGAGTATATCCGTCTGATGGTTTGCCTCAGCACAGAGATCGCTGGTCTTCCTTTATTGTAAATTTAGATCCAATGAAAAAGAAAGGTTCACATTGGATTGCTTTTATTCTTTCAAAATTCTACATGCTATTATTTTTGCTCTTATGGCATCGAACCTAATAATACATCTATATTAAAATTTATCGATGAAAATTCTGATAGCGTTAAATGGAACAAAATAACATATCAGGCGCCTTATTCAGCAAGTTGTGGGTTGTTTTGCTTATATTTTCTTTATAAAATGGTTAGAGGAAAAAGTCTTAAAGAACTGAGCCTCATAGACCAAGGCCATAATGAGCAAGTGGTGAAAAGATTCGTCAGTCGTCATCTAAAACTACATACCTGCAAGTTAAATTTAAAGAAATATCAGACTTGTATGGAATTTAGGAAAACAACTTAGATCCACTGTTCTCTAAAACTAAATGAATCAAAACAAGCTTGAATGTTATTAATTAGTAAACACTTAATTGCTTATATTACATCCAATACGGTAGTTATTGACTAATTTGGATAAGGTTTAGAAAATGTTAAAAAGACATACTATAGTGCTCATGTGAAGAAAAAGCAAATAGACCTAACTGATTGCGTATTGATCTGACTTTAAACATCAAAATTCATTGGTTACTTCTTAAGTTGATCTGTTTTCATTGGTTACTTCATCAATTGCAGTGTTGATCCTCACATCAAGTATAAAAACCCATGTGGATGTAAAGGAACGTTAGAACAAATCTTCATTTCAAACCTCTTTAGAGATTACATTTGCAGAGTTTATTCTATAATAAACCATGGAGAAATTTGGATTTGTGCATGTTCACAGAACATCCGCCAGCAGTCCCTACACTGTTAAAAGTTGTGGCAATAAACTCTACGAAACGATGCTTCAAACAGTTGATGCTGCTGTAAAATTTCCTTCAGATGAAGTGGATCACCCAGCATTTGACTCGAAAATCGCCTATTTCAAAATCTTGTCGAACAAGGAGATCCTTAAGGAGCTTCATGCATTAAAAATTCAGAATTGCCGTTTACAACATTCATTATCTGACAGTGCACTTTGAAGAACTAAAATGATATAATGCTCCTACATCCAAAAGAATGGACTATTTAGAAATGTGTTGTAAAATTTTACCGCTGATGGAGTCTTTAAGTTCTTACTAACAGAGAAATTATTAGAGAAATTCATTCACCAATCACCAGAAATACTCATCCTTTAGAACGATCGTTTTCAGAATGCTAATATTTGCATTTGTGTGTATGTATGTGTGTATGTGTTTCGCATTCGTCGCAAACTGCAGTGAATCAGCCCATAAAAAATGACGACGAAAAAGAGCGAACATCTGGCTCACATCGAAAAGAACACAAGATACCTTCTATAAAGCTAGCATATCTTGATGTATCCTCTGACAGAGGTCAAGAAACGTTGAACTCTTGAAATGTTAGACGCTTAAAGATTATCTTTCGGTAGAAACTTTGATAATGGACACGCTGATTAATCCTATTAGACAGACGAGTGATGTCACTCTACTTAAATCTGTTCAGCTATTTTAATCTATTAACGGATAGTCAATTGTTATCTAAATATTTTGATGTTATATTGTAACAATGAAAATGTAACTCTTAAGGATCACAAATTTCAAATAAAAACGTTTTTTCTTCTTTTTCATATTTTGTGTGTTTGTATACTTTCTGTATTTATCAATTACTTACTCTTTTAGAAAGTTAATAAAAATAATACTCACAGTTATTTTCACTTCCATCATCATTCACCAAACTGCTGTGTAATAAAATGTCGCATTCATTTGCTCATCTAGGCTGTGCTGCTTTACTTTTTGCCGACAGACCATATGTAGCACATTGCAACCTTTTGAAGTATAATTGCAATCGAAACACATGATCTGGCGGGTTTTCACCCTTTTATTTTTAATGCTACAACAGAAAGCACAATTTTATAGTATATATATATATATATACAATAGCGGTTACAATAAAATCTATGGAATCTACAACAGACAGCATAATTTTATAATATATATATATATATGCAATGGTGGTTACAATACATACTATGGAGTCTACAACAGATAACACAATTTTATAGTGTGAAATGCAATGGTATCAGCAATACAATCCATTGAAGCTACAACAGACAACACAGTTTAAAGTGTATAATATCTTATACAATTCTGATTACCATGCAAATGCAATTCGTAATATTCATCTCATAAAACATGCCAAAAATACAGAAAAAAGTATATAATTCAAATGAATTCTTTTAATAAAACCCGTGAAAGCTCAAACCTACTGTAAATGCATATTTTAAAGATTTCTCTATTCGCAGATGATAGAGTGCATAGCATTTAATATCATTAGATCTGAACTGATACACATCGTTGTTGACTTACATATGTAAAGAAAACTTTTGAAAAAGTTCCAAATCTTTTTTATTTTTATTCCCGAAACTCTGAAAAAGTGCACTACTCCTTTACTGTTTACTTTCATTAAAACATTAAAGCTTTCATGATCTTTTTCTGTAATAATAAAAATTTCCGTTTTATTCTTTGTAAACAAGTCAATATGTTTTTTGTTCATAATGCCTCTGTACCAATGACCTTGCTTCTTTTCCTCAATAATTTTTTTGAATTGTTTCTTAGTTAGTGGGTTGACAATGTCAAGCATGGGATTTGATATATCAAACTGATAAATCTTCTGCTGATCCTCTTTCTCATTTATGAAATATTTGAATGTCACACATGAGTTTGATGAGCACTGATGCACGAGATCTATAACAGAAAAAAATTATGAAGAAGGGGCAGTGAGGCTCTACTTTTACATAAATCTCATTTTTGCTTGAAAAACTAATTCTCAAAACACGGCAGACGTTAAATTTTATTACACATTGATATATCTGAAATGAAATGTGTATTCATTCGCAGGTGAACGAATGCGTTTGATTTTTTTCTTCAGCGATGCATACAGATAATAAATATGCAATGGTTTCCGTATGATGCTTTTTAAAACTTAGTGATAATTTCTTTTGCACTTTGATAAAACATATTTTGAGATTTACTTAAATTACACGAGTCTATAAGTTGAATTTATGAAACACAGAAATCAGTTTACAAATGAACATCATAAAACACAACTCATGCGATAGAATAATGTCCAAAAGACTTCACCTCAATTCCATCATCAAAAATGAATTTCTTATCATAGTAAGGACTTAGTGAAATCTTATTTTGAATTACAGTTTTTAAGTTATGTTTTTTGCTGCTAATTTGATACTGAGAATGTCTAAGCAACTGAGTACCAAACAATACAGTTTTATAATCATCATGATTCAGATTCTTAATAACATAACGCTTAATTCCCTTGGCTGTTTTTTTTGCATCATTTTGATATATATATGAATACATCTTTGGTTTTAGTGCGCAGAACTCTTTTATTGGCTTCGAATTTGTTTCATCCTTGAAATATCCCAACTTATTTTCATTTCTTCTGTTGTATGCAGGATGAAAAGTAGGATACTGACTTGTGTCAACTATTTCTTTAAAAACAGTACACAAATCTTGGTAGACATCTTCAGTTTCAATATACATTGTTAGTGAATCAGTGTCTGTGTAAATTAGACTGCAACGATTCTTATATTGCATTTTAAAAAAATCATAGTAGGTTTTATACATGTGCAGTTTGCTGAGTTCAAGGACACAAAATCCAATGTAAAGAGGCTTATTTAGAAAAAGATTAGTCTTCTTTAACTTGAATAGTACAAAATTATCGTTAATGGTTTCAAAATACTCTAATGCAGGACTAGACATATACTTTTGACATTGTTTCTGGGTAACTGCAGCTTTCACTGTGATCCTTTTCCTAACATTTTCACATGTTTTCCCGTAAAACGCATTGTTCATAAGCTTAAAAAGCGATTTATCAAATTCATTGTTAGCTTGTTTTCTCTTTTCATTGTTAAATGTGACATAATCTCGTAACCACGGCTTCTGTTTAAAACACAAAATTCTATTAATTCTTTCCAAAATTAATCCTTTCTTTATGTAATACTTTAAATTACGATAATGGACAATATAATTCTGCTTGTCAAATAAATTTGGAATCAATTTTTTCACTCCTTGAAACTTTAAATCCAAATTCTTTTAATGTAGCTTTCTGGTACTCTGATAAAAACTTTTTCTTACAACTAAATGCTCAGGAGCTAAAGGATAATCATCATGTTCATCGTGAATGTTCTGCGGGTATTTTAAATTTACTTCAAGAATGTAACCTGTATCTGAATCATCAGGGATAGAAGTAACATCGAAATTTAATATTTGTTCTTCAGATAACCATTTAAAACCTGCATATGGTAAATGAGCACACTGTACAAATCCGTATAAATTTATGGCATCCAAGGACAAAATGTAAGTTGTGGGTTTCGTAGCATCAAAATCTTCTGGGATATAGGGATTATTTGCTTTTGAAAACCTTGTACCGACAAGACTTATACCGCCTCTGATTCCCGCTTCAATAAATAAGTACATGCTAATGTCAGTAATCAATTCCAGTTTAACTTTCGTTTTTCTTAAACCTGCATTCCATGAGAGGTCTGGAGCGCTTATGAAGTGTACAGGATCTAACCGATAGTAATTTAGTGATAAACGTCTGAAATTCATGAAAATATCTCCTAACAACAGTGCATCAGTGTATTGATACAAACGCAAATAATCTGAGAAAGATCTGCATTTAAATGCTTTCCACACAAGTTGCGCATGATCATAATCGTCGTCTGAAATGTGAGACTCTGTCAAATTATTATAAAAGAACTTTTTGCTTGTAATCTTGTTTCTTTTAAAACCTTTTCTGAGCAGAAATATGTATACGGAAAAATTCCTTTTTGCCTTAGCAAAAACCTGTTTTTGCAGTTTTTAAAAAATGAATTAAAAATGGGGAAGTCATACATATTTTTATTTAAATTTTCAACTAAGTTAGATAATGATGTATTTAGAAAACGAAAACTGTCAATAAATTTTATGTTATCTAATGTAAAAGTCGAATATTTTTCCATATTGACAGGAATGATCTTGATTTCTTTTGCTACTTGCGCAGAAATATTCTTAAGAATGATATGACTGTCATAGCCAGCCAAATTATGCATAACAATTGGAAAAAAGTATGAATTTTTATAATTCAGATTACATGACTGATGTGCAAATCCTCTAAATTCACCACTGAAGTGACTGTGATCACGTACTTTTAAATCACCCTTCTTAAATCTGTTTCCACATATGTGACACTTATTAGTGTAACTTCGGTTTATTGTTTCTTTAATCAAGGGAACATTTTCTTTCAATTTTTTCAAAACAACAGCACACACGTTTTTTAAAACATCCAGAAACTGTTTCACTGTATCTTTACCGCAGTAATATTTGTGATACACAATCTCGTTTTTTTGTTCACTACGATTAAGGCAAAACTGATAGGAACGTGAATTTCTCTTTCTTGAGTGAAACTTTTAGATATTGATGGTATACTTGTATGCACTTTTTTTCGTAAGACATTCAAAATCTGCAAAACCACAAAATGCGTGTTCATGCATTTTATGAAATGCATTAAAAATAAGTTCAGAATTACCAACTTGTGGTAAAGAAACCTTCTGAAATTTATTATTCATACATACTTTCATATGTTCAGTTAAAGTATTTGCCCTCTGAAATCCAACTAAACAATTACGGCAGTAATGATGTAATCCGTTTTTTTGGTTCATTAAACGATTAAAATTCGTGATGAGAAAATAATGACTTTTGTAAAGAAACAAATCAATTTGCCTGAACTTTGCGTTTTTGCTAACATATAATGGAAACACATCTTTATCATAAGAATATACACTAATCGATAAATTATTTTTTTCCTCGAAACATTTTATTTTATTTAATGCCATAGGAAATTTCAAGTTTTTAGTGTTTAAATATTTCAGATATTTTCTATAAGTACTAACAGAATTTTTATTCGAAAATTTGCGAAATAACCCTGCTAAAACGCTGTAGACGAAACATAAATTGTCTTCACATTTTATGTTTAACAAGCATTTTTTATTTTGCAAAAACTTCGGTAACCTCATCGTAGAACAACCGCCATTAATGGAATTATATTTTCCGATATGAACATGCACAGACTTAATACGTTTTATTATCCACCCGCTTCCGTCCCTAATAAATGTCTCAATTGAATTTTCAATTTTTTGAAAAGCTTTCTCAAGTTTTTCGTTTATGCCATATACTGACGTAACACGTTCAGCAAACGAACAAAAGAAAAATCTTGAAAGATCAGAGAATCGTCTTTAAACTTGAAGAAAGTTATCGTTAAACATACGATAAATCTAAGCCTCAAAGATAAACTGTTATTACACAGTATATTAAAAATCTGAGTTTTCATGCTGTTTAACAGAATAGTGGGATCAGAAATATCTTCATTTGCTGTGGCCACATGTGATTCCACATAGCCTTTAAATGCTGAAGACTGTTTATGAAATTGCATTTTGGGAAACTTTGCGATATGCGCGTTCTTTTCTTGTTTTTGCTCTTTCAAAATCCCAACATTTATGTTATCGTATACTGAAAGAGTTCTACGTCACTTTATGAATTTGCAAAAACATTTCACGTATGTAAACATAAATGTTTCTAAGAACAAAATATACATTGGCACTGAACCATAAAGGTTACTAGTTAGTTATTTCAAAGAAAGTATATCGAAGAAAAAAATTTACTGATAGTCCTTTACATACAGAAACAATGTATCTATGGCCTTTTTCAGAGTTCCAAGCTGTTCAATTGGCAAGTTAAAATGATTCTTTTTCTCACTGTCCACTATCTTTGCAAAGCACAGGTAATAGTTTTTACGAAATTCTTTAATTTCTGCGACGATTCCCCTTCCGATATAAATGGAGTATGGAGGTATGAGCTTATTTGGTACAGTGTCATCAACCAAAACCAAATCATATGGTGAGGAAGCACTTTGTTTGGCATTGTTTTTCCTTTTAACTGGAAGCTTTTGTTTCTTCACAGTGGGATTTTCAGTTTCTTCTTCATCATCAGAAATGACTTTTTTTTTTTTTTCAGCTCCTTTTCAAAATCTATAAAATGAAGAAATTATAGATTCTAATTGCTAATGTTTAAAATTTGTGATAAAGCAATTAGAACAGAGTATATTTAACATGATAAAAATAATCAATATACTAGACAACTCACCACTTCATAATTTAGAAGTTGGAATTTAGCTTTAAAAAAGAATCTTAATGGTGCACGATGTTTAATGATTCCCTTTATTTAAAACTCTGAAATATGTTACTTTTAAATATT
Organism: Macrothele yani; assembly: GCA_039090855.1. Classification (NCBI taxonomy): domain Eukaryota; kingdom Metazoa; phylum Arthropoda; class Arachnida; order Araneae; family Macrothelidae; genus Macrothele; species Macrothele yani. The sequence continues at coordinate 50,863,801 of CM076990.1, forward strand.
CGTTATAAATGTTAAACTTTCTGCAGATACCTAGATGAAAAATCATCAGTTCTTGACGCAAAATTAAAAGAAGATAAACTTACCCGAAAACGACATCTTTGGTTCGTAGCCGACAGCAAGAGGCGACTAGAGAAGCACTCAGAAGAATCAGCGTGTTTAGTTCTCCAGCGAGGGTTTATATGGAGCTCATACTGCATTTTTTTTTACTGAGTTGAACTCTATTCATTTTAAGTCTTTTGAAGTGCACAAGTGTAAAGGTTTAGCAATGGAATTAATTTTTTCATATTCGTTAATCATCAGAGGGTCTCAAAGCAAACGTACTTCGCCTAATAAGGTCATAGAACGGTGATCATGTGCCTAGATATCTTATATCTTGAAAGGATCAGTTTGTTCTAAACAGGATGAGAATTTGCAGCTGTGAATAATTATAATATCTCTCTTTAAAACAAATTTAACCCCCTTAAACATCGGTGATGATATTATATAAGTTTCAGTTACATTGAAAGGTTAAAAGGTGAATAAAAGAAGTATGACAAACACTCGACAGAATATTGACCCTATCTTGAGAGGCTCACATTGTCCTAAATCGCATGAGTATTTACAGATTTAAATAATTATAAAGCTTCTCTTTAAAACAAAGTTAACTTTGAATTCTCCACCCAAGCATTAGTGTCGATATCACTTAGAGTTCAGCGACACTAAAAGGTTAAAGGGTGAATAAAAGAAGTGCTACAAAAATCCTACTGAGCATTGTTCGCATCAAGATGACTATAAATGGAGTGCAACATATATGTTATGAGAGTAAAGAATTCATTCAAGATCATATTCCTGGAAGCAATAAAAACACTCAAACTATTTATCAAGCAAATGAAATAACATCTCAGAATCGAACGATATACTCAACCAAAATACTTTATTTTAAACAAATCTGTTAACCTTTCCATTTGTGTCACCATATGTGAAAAGACTATAACATCTGACGCTCTCAAAGCAGTCAATAACCTTGAGTCCAACGCCTTGAAATTCTGCTTAAACAAAACATTCTAAGAGTAGCTTTCTTAAGATCAGAAGGTCAAATGTCTCTCACATGTTTCAAAGTGTCAGACAACATTTCTCTTTATTTTCTGCTTTGATATATCACTTGAGTCTTTTCTTAGAAGTTCATTACTCTCAGACTCAGAATGCCATAAACTGAATTTTCAGCTGAAATGATACTTTCATATTCAGGTTCCACTGTGTTTTATATATGTTTAAATATCTGTTTCGTTATGTTTTAAAATTTGGAGTTGGTCTTCACACATTGTCTAATATATGGTATCACAAGATGCTTGACGCTCACAATTATAATAATGAAAAATAGAACTCTAAAAAGACTTAAATTGCATAATCTTACAACAAATGCTATCGCCTCCAAAGCAAGTTAGTTGCAGCAACTTGTTGTGGTGGAGGAATTTGTTATACCTCGTAAGAAAACAAATATAATTGATTCGAATCTGGAACGATCCATTTTCATCAGAAATGTGTTTTTTATTTTTTCCTTGTTTACAGATCAAATCAGCAACTTAATCAACTTGATTTAGAGATCTGCTTTTTCACTATTATATTTTTGTTAGCGATAATTAGAATCCAAGAAACAGGAATATCTGTCTGCTATGGGGACGTGTCTGTTTAGCCCAGATGTGATCAAGCCTATACTACTGTAGTGAAGTTAAGAAGAGGAGGGAGAGAGAGAGAGAGAGCGGATAGCAGAGTTAAAGAATAGTGTAGATCATTAGTGGTGGAGCGCTGGGGGAAGGCGGGTTGGATTCAAAGGAAGGTCAAAGCGATTTGTAAGTATCGGGAAGCCTGTTGGAAATGAGTGGGTATAGGTTCATTCGCAGAAAGGTGGAGACTGTGAGGTAAGGACTTTGGGGGAAGAAAAGAGTGTCGACAATGGTGAGAGCGGAACAAGGCGGAAGAGTGAAATCGTGAATAAAATTGTTGAGATGAAAAGCTTTGAATTTCAAAAGAGCATCGCCAACATGAAGACTACCAAATGGAACTGGTAAAACAAGAGTCACTTTCGGCACCCAATATATGACGTTCCAAATAAAATTTGTAACTGCACGTTGAAGGTATCGGACGACCTTCGGTGGGTTTTGGGCTGCTGAAAAAGGGATAGGAGATCGGCATACGAAAGAGGAGCCATGGCTACAGTAGTGTTTTTGAGAAGATCAACAATTTCAGGCAGAAGAGGAGGGTGAGAATCAAAATTTGAAGTGGCCGAGAGGGCATTACTGGAATCAGCTGCGGTTTCCATGTCATCATCATCTTGAGTGTGAGCAAGGACGGCAAATTTGTTGGATGTACGGATCGGGGAGGTGCGATATCCAGAGCATGATGAAGAGGGCGTGAGGAGGTTCGTGTCGCAACCCGGGATTTCCGTGGTCGACCCGTTGCTTCGGAGGTTCGACTCGCAACCCGGGATTTCCTTGGTCGACCCGTTGCTTCGGAGGTTCGAGTCGCAACCCGGGATTTCCGTGGTCGACCCGTTGCTTCGGAGGTTCGACTCGCAACCCGGGATTTCTGTGGTCGACCCGTTGCTTCGGAGGTTCGAGTCGCAACCCGGGATCTCCGTGGTCGACCCGTTGCTTCGGAGGCTCGAGTCGCAACCCGGGATTCCCGTGGTCGACCCGTTGCTTCGGAGGTTCGAGTCGCAACCCGGGATTTCTGTGGTCGCCCCGTTGCTTCGGAGTATCGAGTCGCAACCCGGGATTTCCGTGGTCGAACCGTTGCTTCGGAGGAGTGTCAGTGGTACTAGGTCGCTTTCCACGGATTTTCTGTGGCTTCGCTCTATACGGTGAATTTTATTCTCCACAGTGGAATGCAAATGGTCTGCATGAATTTGTAACACATGCTGCGTTATTCTGTCTTTCAAGACAACCAAATCGGTAATATAGCCCTGACAAACCCGGCTGTTGAGGTGTCTGCACACTCAAAAATCACAGTGATTCAAAACAGACGAACGAGGTGTGTAGGCTGTGGGAAATGCACGCCTAACCATTCTGCTCTTGGTGTACTGTTATCATAACAACTGTTGTACCAAAAATGCAATATGAGGAGGTGTTCCATCCTGCATAAATAGGGTTGAGTCAAGACATCGGCACTAATGCAGTTGAGGGACTACGAAGTTGTGGAACATATCGATATCAGTGGTCATTGACGGCTCCAGCCACTGGTCGGATTGTACGATTTGCTTCGAAAAAATACGACCTGATGATAAATGATGCCGTAAAACCACACCCAACTGTAACTTTGGCGAGTCCAACTCTTGTCACACACGACGGCTTTCTGCAAACCAAATGCGACGATTCAGAGTTTCAACACTACCGTGGAGATGGAAATGAGCCTCGTCACTCTACAAGATCTTCCAGGGCTATGCATCACCCATTTCAATGAGAGCCAGGGATGTCAGAGCAAATGCCAGTGGGGTTCGAGTACCCCTATGAAGCAATAGTTGAGTTGAGTGATCTTGTAGGCTTAAAACTGCAACATTTTGCGCAAAATCTTTCACGCTGTTGTGTGAGGTATATCCACTTACCGTGATATTGCTCGTGCACTGCTGGAACCTGGTGTGTTACCCATTTCATGATCCACTATGGCGTGTAACATTCTTTTTCCGTCGCTTGAGGCATAACTGGTTCGCACGGTCGTTCTTGTCTCATTGCTAAGGTTCGGTATTCTCAAACCTATAACGTAAAAGTCTTGTCGTACTGCTACGTTATGTTGAAACATCACCATACTATGAAATAGTTCCTAAATTAAACCCTAACTGCCAGACGAAACATTTAGAAAACAGAAGTCAAACTTACGGGAAAAGATGCTTTATTTCTCGATGTAGCACTTCACATAACAAATCGGTATCAACATTAAACACACCACACACCAACAACGCTACGTTCCACATTACTCTCTCTCCAACACAACGCTCCACAAGTAACAGTTTACTCGTAGTTTATATCTCTCGTTCTTATCAAATCAGGTATACGTCACGTTCATTCAACCTCAATAATGTTGCCAACAGTATTCGTTTGAGAGAAAAGATATCACGTTAAGTGTGAAATATAACTGAGAACAAACTCAAGATTTACATAGGGAAAGAAACTAAAAAGGAAAGTTAATTTAGAATATACGTCACAGACCGTATAATCATTTCCTCCAGGTTTCTAATGGTCATTAGGCCTCACTAACATCTTGTGCTTCAGTTGCAAGAATTCTCGAAGCACACACTTACATTACTGATTGATAACAAAGCTTAACAAGCAACGCACGTTCAGGTCAGGTAAACGCCATGACACGTATCACTTGTACGAATGGCATGCTGTGTTATCCATCGTCTTTATATCCACCTAATCGCCGTTGGAAGTCGTGCGATATGCAAAGTAGAAGTTTTTCTGGAGCTTAGAGCGTCACATATAGCCTCGTGGCACAAAATGAAACTTTAATATACACTGAGTTAGCTTCAGTGGCGTGTCCAGAAATTTCTTAAGGGAGGGGGGAATCCAAGGATTTGGTTCATTAGTGAAAGCCTCATATATATTGCTTTAAATTCGCACTCAATCTACCCTCAAAGGGGCAGGTGGTCCGGACCCGAGGATTCCCCTTGGCTACGCCTCTGGTTAGCTTTGAATTATGAACACCTACCTAATAACGCGTTGATCCACGCAGACGACTAGAAAAAAATTCCACAAAGTGCCGAACATCTTCCATGCGTAACTTGACCCATGTCCGCTGCAGCAGCTCCGTCAGTTCAAGCTCATTCCGTGGAGGAAGATCAGCAGTTCTCACACCTCATTCTAGCATATCCCACAAATGCCCAATTGGGTTACAGTCAGTTGATTGGGGGGGCAAGGAAATGTGGCGAATTCGTTGTCGTGTTCCTCCAACCACATGCTCAATGAAACGGTGCATCGTCCTGTAGAAAGATGACACTGTGGTCCTGGTGAACCTCCTGCAGATATGGATGGAGACGGTCGGCTAACAGGTCCCTGTAACTTCCACCATTCAATGTTTGTGGGATGATAACCAACGGACCTAGGGCTTGTCAGGAAAAAGCTCCCCAGACCAGACCACCACCTCCAGCCACTTGTTTAACCCCAACTGTGCAACTAGGGTAGCTGTTTACGCCATATGCGAACCCGGCCATCAGCACGGTGCAGCAGAAGACATGACTCATCACTACAGATGGCCTTCTTTCATCTGTCGAGGGTCTATTGCCGACGTTCTTTGGCGTTGTTTGCTTGACTGGGCGTCATCATGGGTACCCTCGTTGGTTTCCGGCTGTGAAACCCTAGGCGAAGTAAAGTACGGCGTGTGGTTAAGCTGACCAGAAGTCCCCAATTCTTGAGGACAGTCCTCGAATTTAGTTTACTGTCCCCAAAAACATCTGATGCCTTTGGGGACGCAAACTGTCCTCAAATTTTGATGTTTGTCCTCAAATGTCCTCGAATTTACACTTCCTCATTAGCTCGTTAGATTTCTGATGAAAAATGTTCCTAAAAGTAGTTTTCGTTGTACTAATTTTCCGACATGCTTCTTGTGAAAACATATTTTGACTTCTTTTTTTCTTCTTTCCGAGTTTAACGACAACCGAGAGAAACAAATTAGAGACAGGGACTATAAGCAGTCACCTGTCTCTAATTTGGAGACATTCGTTATAAGGAAGAGAGAGAGCAAGTGCTGTAAGACAAACACAGCATCCATGCCTCAGTCGAGACTCGAACCCGTACGGTCGTACCCACTTGTACGAATGATCAGTGCTGGCCAGCACTAGGACACTGAACTATATACTGGTGCAGTCAAATTTCGACTGTACTTGACCTAAGTTTCTCGAAAAACTTTGGCAAAATGAAAAATTCGCCATACAATTAGTTTGGTGTGCAGCTTGATTTTAATTTGGCACATGTACAAGGTAAAGCATTTCACTTTTGCTAATATGTTCTCGCCATCATAATTCTACTTTGTCAATAAAAATTACCAACATTCTACGAGATATATCCTTTTAAGACTCAAATTTTCACATGTAATATCTCACTTATTGAAGTAATGCAGTTTTGTGACAAAAAGATTTGCATATTTATTTTGAGTACGTATATGTGCCCAAATGAACTGCCAATTTGGAGACGCCACGCCCTTTTGTCCTCAAATCAGTGTTCCTATATTTGGCCACCTTACGTATGGTGCATGTTAAAATAGGTCGAACTGCACCGCTGTTACACAGGTGAGCGAGTTGGGTGACTATTGCATGTTGTTGCTGAGATACCAATCATGACACCCGACGCCCACCTCTATAGGATCAACTCCGCGTGGCTGATCAATGTGAACCCTTCTGCTGGATGTCTGTGCATGGTTATTCCAGTACTGGTATATTCCCCCTTGATACAATAGTACGGGAGCAGCCAACACGTGCAGCTATTTCCGAAATACTGGCACCTGGCCCCAACTACCAGGTCGCGTTCAAATTAGGTTAAGTCGCCACGTTTTCCCATGACTTTACTGATAACGTGCAGAGGATATGTGTGCACGATTTATAGTAGCCGCACGGGACGTTGATATCACATGGTACTTCGTTCTTTTCAAAAATGGCGAACGCGCACATGTTGTGTGGTGGTACGCCGAAACAGAATCCGTCATTCAAGTGCAACGAAACTTCCACCGTGTCTCCAATGAAGAACCTCCGACATTTAAGACTATCAAGAATTGGTGTGATTAGTTTTTGGCGACCGGTAGCGTGTTGAAAGTACACGGTGGCGGATATCTTGGCATTTCGGAAAAGGCTGTAGAAAATGTGAGGGAGATCATTCAAAAGAAGCCCCCAGAAGTTAGACAATCAGCGAGATAACTTGGAATGTTACAGTCGACGATTCATCGACTTCTTCACCGTCAATTACGCTTGCACGTCTGTATGGTGCAGATTTTGCAGGAAATCAAACCTGGCGACCGGCCAAAGCGAGAATCATTTCCAAACGTTAAGCTGGATCGCATTGCAGAAGACGAAAACTTTTTATCGCACATAATGTTTTTAGACGAGACAACCTTTCACATTTCGGGAAAAGTGAATTGGCACAGAGCGCGAACCAGACCACCACCTCCAGCCGCTTGTGCATGTAGTTGAAGAACATATGCACGATAGTCCGAAAAGGTAATTTCCTGCACAATTAGATTTTTGGACTGTTTTTTCTCCTCTGGAAACACCGTCACTGGCGTGGTACACCTAGATATGCTTCAGATCTTTGCCGTACCACAGATGGCAGCCAATCATAATTTTCCTGCAGGATGGTACCCCAACTCATTGGAGTTGTGACGTCCGAAATTTCCTGAATGACACATTCCCCAACCGTTGGATAGGCCACGATGGTCAAATTCTCTAGCCCCGGCGTTCCATTAGATTTCTTCTTTTGGAGTAAGTCGAAGATAAATTGTATGTACTTTACGAAAGTTACCAGCATAATGGATTTGACACAGCGCATAACAGATGCCATAAGCTCTCTCACTAAAAACATGGCGTGAAACTGAGTACAGATTAAATAGTATTCTTCGTGCCACCAAAGGCGCCATGTGGAGGTTAACTAAACTCAACTTAAATGAAAACTTTGCATCATTAACCCTTTTGCATGTGTAATAATAGTTGTGTACATATTTTTCTTCAACCTGCATGTGCTTAAAATGTTGGGTCCATGGTAGACACCCAGTATATTTATTTCTTGATACAAAGAGAAAAAAAAATGTTATAGAGTATTAAAGACCGTCTAAAAAAAGTAATTGAATACATGTGGCGGGACCTGTTGAACTCGCAAAGAACAGCTTCTTACGATTATCAAGCTCGATTATGATTGTGTCCCTCCTTTTTGGCAGAAAATAAAAATTGCAGTCTCCTATTGCTTTTCTCCAATCGGTCGACAATCTTTTCCCACAGAACATTCATTACCGTACACCCAATTTCGATGGACACTCACTATACACAGACCATCTGGTCTCTCCTCGGTTATGGTTGATCTTACCCAAGACTTCACCCTGCGCAGGGTACAGAGATCTTTCAATTGTACATGTTTGTATGGACAGTTGGACATTCATTATACACACACTACCTAGTCCCACCTTGGTCATCGTTGACTTCACCCAAAACTTCGCCCTAGTAAGGTACTGAGAGAACTTTCAATGGTACATGTTGTTTGGATGGAAGCAGAGGCGTCTTTAGATCTTTTGGGGCCCTAGGCCTAGGCGCTAAAAGGCTCAGCCCCCAACCCCTTCTTATTCCCTCAGAAATTTTCATCCGTCAGATTAACAAAAAAAAAAAAAAAAAAAAAAAGGGGTTGGGGAGTCAAGAAAAAGGTTTTTAAGCTTTTTAGAATGCCTTCCTATTATTAGAACGTTCTGTAAGAAACAGTGCTAGTGTAATAATTTTGTCTGTCCGTGCACATCGAACTTTTTGATTTCAGAGATATTTCAAAAATTATTTTGCGGCTAATAGGAAATCAATGGATATTAAGTTTGACACTTTTAATACCCGTTTACCATTCATACCTGCACTGCAGTTATCAGAAACAGAAGCATACGAATTAAATGCAAAAGATCCGGTTTGAAAACGGAAAAGTAGGAACCGCAAGTTTTTGAGTAAGAGTACCATTGAAATTTTCTACTGCTTTTTCAAAAGCTAGTTTTAAGTCGATTTAAGGAATAGAAAAGGTGAGAATACTTGATAATTATCGAGCCGCGGATGGCTTAGTGGTTAGCGAGTCAGACTATCAATGCAAGGTCCGCGGTCTTTTAGAGATGGTGTGATTTACTAACAATCGCTGAATATCCCCCGTGCATCGGACGAGCATGTTAAGTGACGGCCCCCAGGATGGACCCACTGGTTAAATGGGTATCCTTTCCTATGCCCCTCCCCTGAAATTCTCTCACCCCTCTGTGTGCAACATGGTACTTGTACGGTGGCGCCATCTACTGTACTCTAATTTCGCTACAAACTGTTCTGTCAAAGTCGCTAGAATTGCTCTCATTCCTCCCGTTTCTGTGTCCTGCCCAAAAGGCAATCTCGCTGTAGGTGGCTGGGACCTAAACTCTACTCACTGTGGACGGAAGTCCTACAAGAAAATGACCTTGATAATTATCAGTATTAAACCAGGAGAGCAGAAAGTAATGAGAAAATGTTGTTGCAATATAATGTAAATCACTTTTAATACTATTAAATAAGAAAAAGATAGTGTGATATTCTGAAATTTCTTTACCTTTTCAGCCTAAATATTAATAACTCTTTACAAATTTTGAAGATGACAATCCGATTTTTGGCGTAAATGTGACAAGGATGGTAAGTCAGATAATATTTGAAAACTTGAAAATTTTCATCGTCCTGGAGCGGGACTCGAACCCGCGTCTCCCAGAAAACGCCTAGGTATGCTAACCACTACACCACCCAGAACGACCAAGTTTCAAGTTTCCGATCAATTTGAATTTAACCATCACAGGATTCGCTAGTCGAAGCAACCGGCATTCATGTTTAGCGAATCTGGAGGTTAATAATCCTATCCCGTGATTGCCCGGAGAAGCAGATAAATCATGAAAGATATACGGGATTACGCCATATAATACAAATTTTGAAGATGACAATCCGATTTTTGGCGTAAATGTGACAAGGATGGTAAGTCAGATAATATTTGAAAACTTGAAAATTTTCATCGTCCTGGAGCGGGACTCGAACCCGCGTCTCCCAGAAAACGCCTAGGTATGCTAACCACTACACCACCCAGAACGACCAAGTTTCAAGTTTCCGATCAATTTGAATTTAACCATCACAGGATTCGCTAGTCGAAGCAACCGTCATTCATGTTTAGCGAATCTGGAGGTTAATAATCCTATCCCGTGATTGCCCGGAGAAGCAGATAAATCATGAAAGATATACGGGATTACGCCATATAATACAAATTTTGAAGATGACAATCCGATTTTTGGCGTAAATGTGACAAGGATGGTAAGTCAGATATTATTTGAAAACTTGAAAATTTTCATCGTCCTGGAGCGGGACTCGAACCCGCGTCTCCCAGAAAACGCCTAGGTATGCTAACCACTACACCACCCAGAACGACCAAGTTTCAAGTTTCCGATCAATTTGAATTTAACCATCACAGGATTCGCTAGTCGAAGCAACCGGCATTCATGTTTAGCGAATCTGGAGGTTAATAATCCTATCCCGTGATTGCCCGGAAAAGCAGATAAATCATGAAAGATATACGGGATTACGCCATATAATACAAATTTTGAAGATGACAATCCGATTTTTGGCGTAAATGTGACAAGGATGGTAAGTCAGATAATATTTGAAAACTTGAAAATTTTCATCGTCCTGGAGCGGGACTCGAACCCGCGTCTCCCAGAAAACGCCTAGGTATGCTAACCACTACACCACCCAGAACGACCAAGTTTCAGTTTCCGATCAATTTGAATTTAACCATCACAGGATTCGCTAGTCGAAGCAACCGGCATATGTTTAGCGAATCTGGAGGTTAATAATCCCTATCCCGTGATTGCCCGGAGAAGCAGATAAATCATGAAAGATATACGGGATTACGCCATATAATACAAATTTTGAAGATGACAATCCGATTTTTGGCGTAAATGTGACAAGGATGGTAAGTGTTCCTTGTCACATATTTGAAAACTTGAAAATTTTCATCGTCCTGGAGCGGGACTCGAACCCGCGTCTTTCAGAAAACGCCTAGGTATGCTAACCACTACACCACCCAGAAGGACCAAGTTTCAAGTTTCCGGGATCAATTTGAATTTAACCATCCAGATTCGCTAGTCGAATGCAACCGGCATTCATGTTTAGCGAATCTGTGAGGTTAATAATTCCTATTGATTGCCCGGAGAAGCAGATAAATCATGAAAGATATACGGGATTACGCCATATAATACAAATTTTGAAGATGACAATCCGATTTTGGCGTGAAAATCCGATTTTTGGCGTATTAGTGTTCCTTGTCACATTTACGCCAAAAATCGGATTGTCATCTTCAAAATTTGTATTATATGGCAATCCGTGCATATCTTTCATGATTTATCTGCTTCTCCGGGCAATCACGGGATAGGATTATTAACCTCCAGATTCGCTAAACATGAATGCCGGTTGCTTGACTAGCGAATCCTGTGATGGTTAAATTCAAATTGATCGGAAACTTGAAACTTGGTCGTTCTGGGTGGTGTAGTGGTTAGCATACCTAGGCGTTTTCTGGGAGACGCGGGTTCGAGTCCCGCTCCAGAGACGATGAAAATTTTCAAGTTTTCAATATTATCTGACTTACCATCCTTGTCACTACGCCAAAAATCGGATTGTCATCTTCAAAATTTGTATTATATGGCGTAATCCCATATCTTTCATGATTTATCTGCTTCTCCGGCAATCACGGGATAGGATTATTAACCTCCAGATTCGCTAAACATGAATGCCGGTTGCTTCGACTAGCGAATCCTGTGATGGTTAAATTCAAATTGATCGGAAACTTGAAACTTGGTCGTTCTGGGTGGTGTAGTGGTTAGCATACCTAGGCGTTTTCTGGGAGACGCGGGTTCGAAGTCCCGTCCAGGACGATGAAAATTTTCAAGTTTTCAAATATTATCTGACTTACCATCCTTGTCACATTTACGCCAAAATCGGATTGTCATCTTCAAAATTTGTATTATATGGCGTAATCCCGTATATCTTTCATGATTTATCTGCTTCTCCAGGCAGATAGGATTATTAACCTCCAGATTCGCTAAACATGAATGCCGGTTGCTTCGACTAGCGAATCCTGTGATGGTTAAATTCAAATTGATCGGAAACTTGAAACTTGGTCGTTCGTAGTGGTTAGTGGTGCATCTAGGCGTTTTCTGGGAGACGCGGGTTCGAGTCCCGCCCAGGACGATGAAAATTTTCAAGTTTTCAAATATTATCTGACTTACCATCCTTGTCACATTTACGCCAAAATCGGATTGTCATCTTCAAAATTTGTATTATATGGCGTAATCCATGCATATCTTTCATGATTTATCTGCTTCTCCGGGCAATCACGGATAGGATTATTAACCTCCAGATTCGCTAAACATGAATGCCGGTTGCTTCGACTAGCGAATCCTGTGATGGTTAAATTCAAATTGATCGGAAACTTGAAACTTGGTCGTTCTGGTGGTGTAGTTAGTGGTTAGCATACCTAGGCGTTTTCTGGGAGACGCAGTCCCGCTCCAGGACGATGAAAATTTTCAAGTTTTCAAATATTATCTGACTTACCATCCTTGTCACATTTACGCCAAAAATCGGATTGTCATCTTCAAAATTTGTATTATATGGCGTAATCCCGTATATCTTTCATGATTTATCTGCTTCTCCGGGCAATCACGGGATAGGATTATTAACCTCCAGATTCGCTAAACATGAATGCCGGTTGCTTCGACTAGCGAATCCTGTGATGGTTAAATTCAAATTGATCGGAAACTTGAAACTTGGTCGTTCTGGGTGGTGTATGTGGTTAGCATACCTAGGCGTTTTCTGGGAGACGCAGGTTCGAAGTCCCGCTCCAGGACGATGAAAATTTTCAAGTTTTCAAATATTATCTGACTTACCATCCTTGTCACATTTACGCCAAAAATCGGATTGTCATCTTCAAAATTTGTATTATATGGCGTAATCCCGTATATCTTTCATGATTTATCTGCTTCTCCGGGCAATCACGGGATAGGATTATTAACCTCCAGATTCGCTAAACATGAATGCCGGTTGCTTCGACTAGCGAATCCTGTGATGGTTAAATTCAAATTGATCGGAAACTTGAAACTTGGTCGTTCTGGTGTGGTAGTTAGTGGTTAGCATACCTAGGCGTTTTCTGGGAGACGCGGGTTCGAGTCCCGCTCCAGGACGATGAAAATTTTCAAGTTTTCAAATATTATCTGACTTACCATCCTTGTCACATTTACGCCAAAAATCGGATTGTCATCTTCAAAATTTGTATTATATGGCGTAATCCCGTATATCTTTCATGATTTATCTGCTTCTCCGGGCAATCACGGGATAGGATTATTAACCTCCAGATTCGCTAAACATGAATGCCGGTTGCTTCGACTAGCGAATCCTGTGATGGTTAAATTCAAATTGATCGGAAACTTGAAACTTGGTCCTTCTGGGTGGTGTAGTGGTTAGCATACCTAGGCGTTTTCTGGGAGACGCGGGTTCGAGTCCCGCTCCAGGACGATGAAAATTTTCAAGTTTTCAAATATTATCTGACTTACCATCCTTGTCACATTTACGCCAAAAATCGGATTGTCATCTTCAAAATTTGTATTATATGGCGTAATCCCGTATATCTTTCATGATTTATCTGCTTCTCCGGGCAATCACGGGATAGGATTATTAACCTCCAGATTCGCTAAACATGAATGCCGGTTGCTTCGACTAGCGAATCCTGTGATGGTTAAATTCAAATTGATCGGAAACTTGAAACTTGGTCCTTCTGGGTGGTGTAGTGGTTAGCATACCTAGGCGTTTTCTGGGAGACGCGGGTTCGAGTCCCGCTCCAGGACGATGAAAATTTTCAAGTTTTCAAATATTATCTGACTTACCATCCTTGAAGATCAGTTGTATCTTCAAAATTTGTATTATATGGCGTAATCGTATATCTTTCATGATTAATAACTCTTTTGATTTAGAGTGATTAGGGCCGAGAAAGAACTTGACTTTAGAACTATCCTATGAAGAATATTTCATTGATTATCCTACCACGAAGGAAAAAACAATTAACAGAAAACACCCCCGATTATCAGGAAAGTTTTTACAAGCACTCCTCATCGCAACTCGGGGGTGGGGGTGGGGGGGGGGTCCAACACAGATGAGTTCCCTTGGTTGGAAGTAGCATGAAAACAATTTATAGCACTGCAGGTCAGTTAAGAATTCGCCTTAAACAATGAAAAGTCTGGGAAGCGTGAATACCTCCTTTACCTACCACTAAAAGGAATTCAAAATTATTTTAACAGTTCCTTTCAAAATAAGTACAACGATAAGAACTCGAAAATTCGGAATATCAGCAACAACAAGAAAAAATATGTTATCATTAATATGAGAAAGTAAAATATCAATTAACAATACAAAGTAGTCGCTTTAAGGATTGATTGGCTTCGGTCCTTGAAAACCAAAACAAGACTAAAAATCCAATTACAGTTTTCGGGGCCCCTCAAACAATGAGGCCCTAGGCGCGAAATCCGCCCCTGGATGGACGTTCATTATACACAGACCACCTACTTTCTCCTCGTCGAATCGGTGTTGGACCAATCGTACCATTGGACGAATCGGCATTGGACTAATCGTACCATTGGAAGAATCGGCATTGGACGAATCGGACATTGGACCAATTGTCCCTTTGGACGAATCGGCATTAGACCAATCGTCGTTGGACGAATCGTCCGGGACTCCGCTTCCATCAGACTTTCCGAGTAAGAGTTTTTTCTATTGCTGCTACAAACTTCTTCCAAAAGTCGGTGCCACGACATTGATTTTGGGTCTAAACCATTAAAATTCACGCCATACGTTTCTGAAATGTCCTTCACCAGTATTTTGCTATTTTTCGGAAGTAAATTAAAAAACAAGAAGTGAATGTTCCTTCTCTTTCGAGAAATTACTTTTCAGAGAAGTTCTCAAAGAATCTATAATACGGAGTGTAGATTAGGGTGACCAGATATCAGAACACTGATTTGAAGACAAAAGGGCGTGGCGTCCCCAAATCGGCAGTTCATTTAGGATATACGTACTCAAAATAAATATGCAAATATTTTTGTCACAAAACTGCGTTGCTTCAATAAGTGGGATATTACACATGCAAATTTGTGTCTTAAAAGGATATATCTTGCAGAATGTTGGTAATTTGTATTGACAAAGTAGAATTATGATGGCCAGAACATATTAGCAAAAGTGAAATGCTTTACCCTGTATATGTGCCGAATTAAAATCAAGCTGCACACCAAAGTAATTTTTCATTTTGCCAAAGTTTTTGGAGAAACTTAGATCAAGTACAGTCGAAATTTGACCGCGCCAGTAGTTCGGTGTCCTAGTGCTGGCCACTGACCATTCGTACAGGTGGGTACGGGTTCGAGTCCCGAAAGAGACATGGGTGGTGTGTTTGTCTTACAGCACTTGCTCTCTCTCTCTCTTTCCTATAACGAATGTCTCCAAATTAGACACAAGTGACTGCTTATAGTTCTTAGAGTTGCTCGCGGTGGTCGTTAAACTCGGAAAGAAAAAAAAAGTCAAAATTTGTTTTCACAAGAAGCATGTCGGAAAATTAGTACAACGAAAACTACTTTTAGGAACATTTTTCATTAGAAATTTAACGAGCTAATGAGGAAGAGAAAATTCGAGGACATTTGAGGACAAACATCAAAATTTGAGAACAATTTGCGTCCCAAAAGGCATCAGACGTTTTTGAGGACAGTAAACTAAATTAGAGGACTGTCCTCAAGAATTGGGGACTTCTGGTCAGCTTAGTGTAGATAGATGGGCATTTGTATTCCTCCACCGAAATTGCTGGTACATTAGATTTATGCCCCTTGATGAGAAAATGTGTAGATAGATGGGCATTTGTTTTCCTCCACCGAAATTGCTGGTACATTAGATTTATGCCCCTTGATGAGAAAATGTGTAGATAGATGGGCATTTGTATTCCTCCACCGAAATTGCTGGTACATTAGATTTATGCCCCTTGATGAGAAAATGTGTAGATAGATGGGCATTTGTATTCCTCCACCGAAATTGCTGGTACATTAGATTTATGCCCCTTGATGAGAAAATGTGTAGATAGATGAGCATTTGTATTCCTCCACCGAAATTGCTGGTACATTAGATTTATGCCCCTTGATGAGAAAATGTGTTTCTGCGGTTGATAGCTCCACTGGGACGACAGTGAGCAAGGCTACCCAGCCTTTTGTCATTGAAAATAAAAATCGAATTTTATCCCTTCTCAATTCTGCCTTTATTTCCTTTAATTTTGTTTCGGAGTATTCCATTCGGGGTGGAGGGCAGTTGAATCCCATTTACCTATTTAATTGCGTTGGAAGAAGTTACGAAATGGAAAGGGGGATCACACAGAGAAAGGTTTCGTGCATTTCCTTTATACTTAGAGCAAGGATGTTCTGAGTAAGGAAGCTGAACTAGACACGGGACGCTATTTAGTATTGTAAAATATAGAAGGGGAAGAGGGTGATCAGAATCTCAAATGCTCCGGAAAGTTTGACTTGATGATCTGTTTCCATCATTGTCCTTCTGAAACAGACCATCCACATGATGCACGAAGGCCATGAAAGCGTGTAGGTGATCAACCAACACATGATGGTAGCGTGCAACTAGCAGGGGTCTAAAGTGAAGCAAACCCCCTTTAGAAGATGAACATTTTTTGTAAATTCTCTGAACTTTCATTTTCAGTGGTTTATAAAAATTAATCTTCGGTTTCATTATAAACATAAATACTTTATTTATTCCTGTATTGAATTTATTTTAAAAAACAAAATTGAAATGATACAGCACAAACGATGAATGATTGAACAAAAAAAAAAAAAATACTTCTTGGTGTGGATCGTTGCGACACCGATGCTCAACCACACAGGAGCACTCGCGCTAGAAAAGCGCGAGTGTCGCGAAATTTCTAAAACAGCGGCTGCGGCAGCTACTTTTTGTAAAATAGAGAGATACAAACCCTGTTGGTTTGACCAGCATGATCGCAAATTTTCGGAAAAGGTGTTTTCATCTGGATTCTCTTCCTTTGAAACACATCGATGGTTTATCGCAGTCGTGGTGTTAAAAGTCAGGGGCGAAAGAAATTCCACTTTTTTTAAGACACGTAAAATATGGAAGAACGTTACCACTTACATGAACAAAAAAAGAACACAAAGGAAAAGAAAGAAAAGCAGAATCGGAGGTAGATGCGTAGTTGCGCATAAGGGCAAAACTCTATTCATCACTTGATAAACGACTATGAGATACAACTCTTCTGTTAAGGAACTAATGTCGAGGAGGGGATATGGGTTGTAGCAAAATATGCTTCCTCTAGACGTTGGGAAATAGAGAGTCAACTTCTTTCTATTCATTGCTTTAGGGTCAGTACAGTCGGTTTTACG
This sequence comes from Macrothele yani, assembly GCA_039090855.1. NCBI lineage: Eukaryota > Metazoa > Arthropoda > Arachnida > Araneae > Macrothelidae > Macrothele > Macrothele yani. The sequence continues at coordinate 50,880,970 of CM076990.1, forward strand.
ATGTGTGTGTGTGAGAGAAATTATCTGTTGGCGTAAATTTGAGGGGTCTTGGTTTTTCAGTGGGGAAGGAAGGGAGTTTGGCTGTTTACCACTGTAAGAAAAGGCACCAGCGAAGGAGAACGCTTGATAAAAGATGGAGAAAAAAGTGGAACCAAAGATGGCGAATAGGAGTCAAAATATCAGTATTCAGTAATATACTGTATATACGTATATGAATTCGAAAGTATGCAGGGGTGACATGGAGACTGGCACAAGACAGACCGTTGTGGAGGAAACTTGTGGAGACCTTCGTCCAGCAGTGAATTAATGGTTGAAAATGATGATGATGATGATATACACTATCTACCAACAAGTAATTGGACACTTGTGATAGCAAAGGAAAACGAAGTTTATTCACCTTCAATAATTGGTGGAGCCTCCACGAGCGGCGATTACAGCTGCGACCCTCCGGGGCATACTCTCAACCAGGCGTTGTACGACGGCTAGCGGTATTTTCTTCCACTCGGCTTGAAGAAGACAGGTCAGTTCCTTCCCCGATTTCGGACGGTGGGGACACCCCTTAAGTCGACGCTCCAACTCGTCCAAAGGGTGCTCGATAGGGTTAAGGTCCGGGCTCTGGGCAGGCCAGTCCAATCGATTAACCCCACTGTCACCATACCAAGCCATAGTGGACCTCGCAACATGACAGGTGGCAGTCATCCTGAAAGTAACATGGGTCCACCCCGTAAAACTGCCACAACGTAGGAAGCGCATGGTCATCCAAAATGGCGCAGTAGGTCTCGGCGTTGAGTCTACCAGGAATTGCGACCAAGGTTCCCGTGCTATATCAGGAGAAACACCCCCATAACATAATTCCACCGCCGCCGTACTTCACAGTTGGCACAATACATTACGACAGGAGTTCTCCAGGCAGACGCCAAACCCAGACCCTTCTATCCGAACGGTAGAGGGTGAACCTTGATTTGTCGCTCCACAGAACCTGTTTCCACAGTTCAACGGTACACCGTCGACGTTCTTTGCACCACGTTAGCCGAGCAGCGCTATTGGACTTGGTGATCAAAGGCCTGTGGGCGGCAGCACGTCCATGAAAACCGAGCAGATGGGCTTCCTTACGGATGGTATTCATCGAAAGAACACTCCCGGATGCCTGTTGAAACTCCTCGCGGATGTGGCCCATCGATTTGGTGCGGTTCTTCCGAATTTCTCTGGCCAGCACCCGTCGGTCTCTAACTCCCATTTTTGTGGGTCTGTCGGGTCGGGGCACATTCCGATAGTTACCTCTCATCTTCCACTTGCTAATTACGTAGACCACCGTCGATTTTGGGTACTTCAACTCGCTGGATATGTCACGTATGGATCGGCCATTTCTGTGATACCCGACGATTACACCTTTCTCGAAATCAGAGAGCTCCGAACTGCGTGGCATCTTGCATGCGACTGGTTGCGTTGTTGTTTCCCACACGATATTTAACGGCGGCGGCAGTGGCGTGCATCAGAGCCGCAGATATCGTCGATTGCAGGGGTGTCAAATTACCTTTTTTTTTTTTTTTTATTGGAGGTTTAACGACCACCGTGAGCAACTCAATGGGCTATAAGCAGTCGCCCGTCCCTAATTTAGGGTCACTCGTTCCAGGGAAGGGAGAGAGCCAGTGCTGTAAGACAAACACAACATCCATTCCTGACCGGGATTCGATCCCGGACCCCTTACGGACAAATGATCAGAGGCCAGCGCCTTAGACCACTCCGCCACCGGGGCGGCGTCCAATTACTTGTTGGTAGATAGTGTATATATGATATAATATATCAGTAACTCCTCGATGCTGCTACGCGGATCCACAGAAATGACCAGAACAGTAAACTAGATAAAAAAATTAAATAGTTTATTCTACAAGAAGGATCTTGCAGTTAAGCCATTATCAAGTAAATTCAGAGAATGTAATTTTCTTTTCTTTATATTTGAAGAGTTCAGCTTTTTTCAGCATCCACTTTTTCCATATTGTTTTTTATTTTTTTGTTTTGTGCCGAAAAAATTATTCGCTGATGAAGTAAATTAAAAAAGGAAGTGAAAAAACAAAAAAACCTCGTGTCTGTATTCGTCGAAAACGTTAGCTTATAGTTTAACATCGAGCCACTGCCATATGACCATTCAGCCCCCTCCCCATGGGTATGGGACCTAGCTACGGCCCTGTGTTCTCCTGTTGGTACGTGTGTTTCTATAGTTGACCACAAGACTAAAATTCCCGGCCTGGTTTTGTTGACCTAATCCGCCCCTGTGCATGGCAGCAAGTCACGGGACCAGAACTTTCCTGTGTGGTTAACGATGAAGACAGAATAAACCGCTCGTTCCTTTCCTTTGCGTCTGGCAAATTCCATTCAGCTCTACAATTGCCCTACGGAATTTCCTATTTAACAATAAAATTCTAGTCACAGAATATGATGGTGTGAAGATGCAATAAACATTTTCTTAGTACACCAGATTCAAACTTAACAACTGCAACCAAGTTTTCTTTCTTTCTTTTTTAAATCAGTAACTTTTCAAGGGTTAAAATTTTTTTCAAGCCCCTTCCAAAGCCTCAAAAAATAACATTTGAATTTTCAAAGTTTTCATTGAGAATGCACATGTACCCTAAAATTCTCACCTAGTGTATGTATGGGTACCTAACATGAAATCAAACATACAGTTCTTATTGAACAACCTAACACTTCTTTCAAAAGTTCTTAAAATGATCAATAGTTACTGTTTGATACCACTTAACAGTTGCAACAACATTGTGAAAGCCACGCTTTTTGAAAATAAATATCTCCGAATGGAAGTGTGTCCTTGTCAATTAATTACACACATTTAAAATTAGATAAGTTCAACAATTGCTAGACAAAGCTAATATGACTGAAATTATTTTTTGTATACTAATGTATGATGACAATGTTTCAGTTTTCATAAAATTACAACAAATACTGACAAAAGACATACACCGCAGAATATAGAATAAACATTTATTTCCTTAACAAAGTTTTCCCATATTACATCTTTTAAAACATCTTACATTTGGCTACACAATCAATTCACATTCAGACTTTACAGACACGTAGCCAATAAAAAACAACATATGCCTGTTAAAAGCTCCTAAAATAAAACCCATCAGTCAATAAAACTGATGATTTGTAAAAAACCGTAAAATTCTAAAAACTTATCACAGCTGTAAAATTTTTGAACACATACTTGAAGTAGTCACATGAAAAGTTATGATCACGTTTGACTGGCACTTGAAATTATCACATAACAGTAAAAATGGTTAACTAAATTATGAAAACAACTCATTCTAACATTCTTTGGCACATCTGTTTTCACATGGTTTTTTTCTTTTTTAACATATAATTTCTTAAGTGTTGGTACTGTACATAGAGTATGAAAATATATATTTTATGTTCCACAGATATAAAACAAAACAGCTTTACTCTATCAATACTAACAGCATTATATGATATGCACATATTTTAAATTTGGGATACATTACAGTTGAAGATTATCAAGTCAGCAGGTATCTTAAATTTGTTACACATCACAGTTCATGGAAAAAAATGGCATCCTGCCTGCTGTTGCTGAAATCTTCCATTTGCGGCTCAACAGGTTACATATTAACAGTGTGAATATGCAAGGCGTTTCTTCCACTCCCGTCCGTTGTAGAATTATATGCAGTAACAGATTGGCACCTCCACAGTACAGTATGTGATTTGAATCAATGGGAATGTACATTTCCAATACCATAATATGGCTTATTTCTTCTACTAAGGTCATGAACAGGATGAATAAAATTATTGTGTTCCGATGCACAAAAACGGCTAAACACTACCAGGAACGATTAATGCCGTACTTCTTCACACACAAATGCACATATGCTCCAGTACATGGATCCTTGGTTAGGCAATTGCTTCTTCTTTCCCAACAAATGAGATAGTGTTGAAGTCTCATGTTAGATTCCAAAGGTTGACCACATGGATTTTAAGGCAAGAGCTTGAATATGAATTAAACAGTGAGAAAGGAGAAAAAAAAAAAAAAGTGCTTTCAAATGAAGAAAGCCTGGATGGAATCATAAAATGCCCTCCCAAATGAATGAATAAGTGAATTGGCAAATTCAGATACTAGGCTACAGATATATCACAAATGTTTAAAAAAGCATGGCATCTGACACTCATGAGATAAAGTTAACTGTTTAAAAACATTAAATTATAATGATCTGTTGTGCTACAGACACACAAATTAAAATGCTGAGAGCTGCTGCTGATTGGGATCTTCTTGGTAGATTTAAAATTTTTGTAAAGAACAAAAACAAAAACCTGCATGTTTTTTATAAGCACAAAAAACATGCAAATTCAAGTTTATCATTTGCAGTGTTCCACACAAACACACACAAAACAGTTCTGCCACAGGCCTTCTTTGATTTTGCCATTCTTAATGCTTTACAACACTGTTGAAAACTGAGTTCAAGCAAGGCTTAAAAAGAATACCATACAATTTTTTGGGGATCACAGATGTTGAATTTGAATTGTTAAATATTTTTGCAAAATACATATATTGCATCAGCCAGAGAATGGACAGCACAGCAGTAACAACACCACACAAAACTAATATCCTGAATATAGCTAAAATATAAATCAACTAAATACTGCCCTATTGTACAAATAAGAAACTGGACAATTTAATACTCAAATGTTATTCTGAGCCCTAACCATGTTATATTGGAAACTAACATTGACATTCCCCCCCCTATTTGTTGCTCATTATATAATTAATGCATGCTACATTCAATCATTTTTATTAACATTAAATTAAAAATCATAAATGTTATTTACCTATCTAATTATCTTTTTTTGTGCGCAGTCTCAAGTTTTCTGTCTTTATCAAAGCTAGATTAACAGTCATGAAAGCAACTTTAGAAGCAGCTATTATTTTTCATCAGCCTAGCCTATAAAGTAACAAATGTAAATCAAAGCACAGCAGTGTGTGCTTGTACACACACAGAATAGAAACTAAATGGATAAATTTAGTGAAACAATTTATGTTTCTGAGGATTAGAAATATTGACCACTTATTTTTAGTTCACATGCACTCTTGTGGATATTCACGTGTGTGCATAGCAGATACAATGTAAATATTTGGCAGCTTCTATTTTTTATTATGGATACAAACTTTTTTTTAATGAAAATTAAGAACATTAAAATGCAGTTCTTCATATACCTTTTACGCTTCTATACTATGCTTCTAATTGTGTTTCCCAAGGGTAAGGTGTAAGAAAAACACTATTTTTGAAACAAATTAAATCTTCAGTCCAGGTGGTCTACCTTGTTTCATGTTGTCAACACCAGTTGTCATTTTCAACATAATTTTTGAAACTGGCTGCTAGAAACCTAAACCTATGTACATTCATATCATTAAAAAAAAAAAAAAAAAAAAAGTGGCTTATCCTTTCAACAGCACTGACATGTTTTGGCCAAAGATATGGAGAAGGAAACTAATAAGCACTTTTATCCTATTCAAAGTTTTTTAAACTCATTAATAACACCAGTATGCCTTTCTTTCAAATTAATCAACATACAATGTTCTAGTGAATTTTAGCCATGTTCAAAATACAATTTTTGGAAGGTTTGGTGAAGCTTAAGTTGTGGCAGTTATACGAAAAATCCATTCTTATAGTCCAGTATTCCATCTTTCTAGCCACTTTTTAGTCATAATAAATTTGTGGCCCTTTTTCTATCTCCCATTTCAAGGTTTAGCAAGCATCATCAGCAACTTTTATAAGCAGTTGCTCTAACTTAGGACCACTGATACCAGCGAAGTGAGAGCCGCAACACAAGCACACCAAGTCATGCCTTATCCAGTGCTCGAGCCAGATACAACTCAGACAATGTCAGAATCTACCTCAGCCTACATGGCCATTTGTAACTCCTGAAGAAACACAACCTAGTACATTTTTTTCTTAAGGACCTAGTAAATTTTTTCTTAATGCAGGCATACCTCACAGATAACTCAGTCACTTTTTTGTATCTCAATATATCATAGTTAGACAGTATGAAAAGTATACTGAATATGTAAGGAAATTCAATTGTGAATTATTGAGAAAAGCAATTGAAAACAACCAAAGCTTGAAGAGAGAAAAATAACATTTCAGTAAGGGAAGAAAACATATTATGGCACGGAAAAAAGATGGCACTGTAACAAGAAACAGGGGTGGAATTTTGACAAGAATGAAAGATTTCTACTCAAAACTATGTATATGAAAGGGACGATACATCTACTCTAGACATTACGAAAAATAACAGTACCAAAGCTCCTCCAGTCCTCCCGACAGAAGTTACACATGCAATTAAGAACACAAAACAGGGAAAAGCTCCAGGAGAAGATGAAATTACAGTGGACATTATACAAGAAGCAAGTGGTGAAATTGAAACTAGATTCACCAAAGTTTTCACTAGATGTCTAAATGAAGGCAAGATTCCTGAGGATTGGAACAATGCTAAAATGATCCTGCTACATGAAAAAGGTGACATTGAAGACCACAGGATCTACAGGCTTACCAGCCTCCTATCAGTGGTTCATAAAATCTTCACTAAGGTTCTCTCATATTGCTTGAAGATAACACTAGAGATCACATCCATGTACCGAGAGACCTGAAAGAATGAGAGAATATGAAACTCCAATTATGTATGGCTTTTATTGATTATAAAAAGGCCTTTAATTCCATGAAACTATCAGCAGTTACCATGGCTTTGAAATCCTGCGGTATTGAAGATGCACACATTAGCGTTATTCATAACATCTATGAAAATGCAAGTGCTAAGGATCGGATATTTGAGGATACAGCACCAATAAAAATTGGAAAAGGAGTGAGACAAGGTGACACCATATCTCCCAAACTCTTTAATGCCACATTGCAAAATGTCTTTCAATCACTGAACTAAGAAAACAACGGGATAAAGATTAATGAAGATTATTCAACTTACCTTCATTTTGCTGCTGATGTAGTCATTTTTGAAACTGCCCCTTTAGAACTACAAAGCATGATCTAGAAACATGCTGACAAGAGTAAAGAAGCGAGATTAAAAATGAACTTTCAGAAGACAAAACTGATGCACAATGCTTTTACAAGAAATGAAGATTTATCGATTGATGGGGAAAAGCTGGAGATAACCGATACCTACATCTACCTAGGACAGCAGATATCAAGCAAAGATCACATTAAATAGAAGTCACTCTTTCCACGTTTATAAGTGAGTCACAAAAAAATTTCTGATCGGCCGCCACCGGAAATCGAACCCAGGGTTTTCCAGTTACGGGTCGGATATGCTTCCACTGCACCACAGCGGCCTCGAAATTCTCCAGACCCACAAATGACAAACTGCCAAACCACATGGCAGGGTTGCTTCTTTGGAGCACCACAGATGAATAGCAGCAACTGAACAAATAACTAGAAGGCGAATGAATGATAAATAATTTCGAGGCCGCTGTGGTGCAGTGGAAGCATATCCGGCGCATAATTGAAAGAACTGGGTTCGATTCCCGGTGGCGGCAGATGAGAAATTTTTACATGACTCACTCATAAATGTGGAAAGAGCGATGACTTCTATTTTATGTTCCTGGTCCACGTCAACTGTGTATTTATCAAAGATCACATTGATGAAGAAATTAATCGACATATAAAACTTGGTTGGAGAGCTTTTGGAAGAAACAGTACAATTTTTAAGAGCACTGTGCCATTATGTCTTAAAAGGAAAGTGTTCAATCAATGCATCCTTCCAGTGCTTATGTATAGAGCAAAGAAGTAGACCTTAACTAAAAAAGATAAACATAGAGTGCAGACAAATTAAAGAAGCATGGAGAGATGCACGCTTGTTGCAACCAGCAAAACCATGAAAGATAAGGAGAGAAACTTGTGGATCAGGAAAATGACATCAGTGGGAGATATGATCATAATGAAATTCTTGAAATGGCAATGGACTGGACATATTTGCCAGAAGAACGGACCACCAAAATTTTCGACTGAATACGAAGGGACAGGAAAAGATCCAGAAGGCCATGTGGGAGATGGGTGGATGAAATTCGAAAGCATGCTAGAGCGAAATGGAGATGACTGGCTCAAGACAGACCATTGTGGAAGAAACCTGGGAAGACCTTTATGCAGCAGTAGACTGATAATGGTTGAAACGAAGATGATGATATTGTTTCCACAACGGTCTGTCTTGGGCCTGCCTTCTCCATGTCACTCCAGCATGCTTTTGAATTTCATCCACCCATCTCCCACGTGGACTGGTCTTATCCAGTAGAAAATTTCGATTGTCCATTGTTCTGGCAATGTGAATCATACAAAATTATTAAAACTACATTTATTGGTGTGAATTATTCTGATAGCACAACCAAGTCTTCACTTTTCAATGGGAGGCTTTATGAAGATGTTAAATTTTATGTTTCAAATTGTGACAAAATGCTAGATTTATGAACTAAAAGACTGAACTTCACTATTATGACAATCACCTTAGTTTTACTCATTACCTTTAATTTCCATAGTTATATTTTTCTTAAAAACAATAGTCAAGTTGATTCTTTTAGGTTTTAAATTTAACCTTTAGTTTCAAGCTTAACCATGAAGTTTAATACCTTGACATGCTTTCTACTGAAAACAAAAGTTTGATGTTATTTGACCTATTTAAAGCAACAAGCAGAGTTATAAAAACTTAGTGTGATTTATTCATTTGGTATACCATTTACCGGATTAGTTTATTTGATTGATTTGTATGGATTCTTGCATTTGTATTCAGCATTCTTTCTTTTACAGGCATTTCTGAACAGGTCACTTCCTCAGCTACCATCAAATCTTTTCTAAGATGATTTAAGTTGAATGATGCATCATTATAGCAAGCAGTATCTTTAATTTTGAACAAAATAAAAACATTTCAGAATGCTCAAGTTACTATCCTATCTACAACACTTAACCTCATATATGAAAAATATAATTTCTCTGAAAAAATGGTATAGGTAAATCCTGCTACAAATTCCTTATGAGTAAATTTTTTTTCAGAATGCAGTCAAATTTTCATCAGAGATGGATGAGAGCCATGTTCCATACATAAACAATTGAAAAAGTTCAAATCATCTGTTGTTCCTATGGAACCCAATTAGAAATGAAATAACATCTAAAGTAAGAAACTTGACTGCTGAAATTTCATTCACCTAAAATGACCTGGCACTCAGCAAAAACAATAAGCACCTTAAAGAAACAAATACATACAGATATATATATATATATATATATATATATATATATTAAAAAGTACGTTCCACAACATTAAGAGTCACAAAATCTAAGGCCACGAACACAAGACAGAACTGTTATGTTATGAATGATGAGGCAACTTTTCATTCTTAAGAAGTAAGTTTATGTACATACATGAAAAAACTGTGTTTGAATGCAAAATGAATACTGATTACAAAGACTTGTTTTTTTCTGATGGTGCAACTTGCTTTATTTTTAAGCAAACTTCACTATTTACCTTTAGTCCTTTCTGTGACATAAAATAGCGCATGATATTTTGTGAACTCCCAAGACATCAAAATGCAAATCCCTACTATCATGGACAATTGATTCTAGTTAATTAAAATTCTTGAAGAAGGGAGGCCATGGACTATGAAAACACACTTTTTGAAGCAGCACAGGCACACAACTGTTTCCACACCACAACAATGAACTTTCCACTAAAATCTTTACTTTCAGATGGTACATAAATTATAAATTGAAGAAATATTGGCAGCAAAATGATCTCTAGAGAAAAATCAGAACAAATACTGTTTGGATAAAAAAAATTATCTTTCATTTCAGCATAAGAAAGACACAGTGGTATTACCACTCATATTCTATGATTTCTGAATCAGGAAAATATTTTCAGAAGTTCTATTTCATAGAATGAAGAGTTTTGGATAACTTTTACACCACCTTTAATTTTCATTTTTTTTAAAATAACGATTTTGGACTTCCAAGATAATGACAGCATTTTCAGTATTGTGTTTAAGAAAATGCAAGAGCCACATGTTAAGACTAAGGGAGAACAACACAACACTTCACTTCACTGGTGATAGAAGGCTGCATAATGAGGCACAGCCATCTAGAAAACTGCAACAAAGGTCTGATCTAACAAGCAATACCATGGGTGCTGGTAAAATCTATTTCCTGGAAAGAAATTTCACAAATCCCATGGGAAGGAGCTAGTCGGTACCTATGATTGTGACGTTACAGTGGTACCAAATTATATGATCCTAGAAATATAGCATGTGTATTGTAGACACTGCACTAATGGCTAACTAGAAAAAAAAAAGGCATGCTATTATAATGAATGAAATATGCTGCCTACCAATAAAGGTATAATAGAAAATTTTTATGTTGAAATAACTCAGAAATAGATTTCCTATGATATCTCAAGGTTACCCCATTTCAAATCACTTCCTCCTTCATAGACAAGTGATGAAAACACATCACTACAGGTTGTTTAAAGGAAGATTTTGGTTATTTAAAAGCATATTTATTAGAAACCTGACAACCAGCAATGAGATAAATGATAACAAGTGTAGTCTTCAGAACTTGAAAAGTCAGTGATCATTTTGTTTCACACAAATTCATTCACATTTATATACTTTAACAAGCATCGTTTCCACATTAGTAATTTCTGTAAGTGTTGTTCTTGGTACAATATTCATACTACATTCAAGTGCAAAAGTCATATTAAACAATTTTTCCTTAATATTTAAAAAATGCATGAAATTAAAAATCAAAAACTGAGTTTAATTTCATGATGAAATTTACAGACTGCAAATGAACAACTGGTAGAAAAGATTCTCTCAGACAAGTCTTCACATTGTCTATTGTTTGTTTAAATGCATAATCCTGATGACACCTTCAGGTCCTGTAGCAAGTAACAACAGAGACTGGCTTCTTTCAGACTGGTACATCTAGATGACAAAACATACCTCGAGGCTGTAGAAACATTATCAGGACACTGAGAATATTGCTAGAAGAACACAACAAGGTTGTAACTGAATCACAGCTCTACATGACTGGTATTTGGTTCTACATCTAAGGAACATCTTAGAAAACTGATTTCTCTTTCTTCTAAGCTTGTGTCATTCACATAGAGATGATAGGATGGCTTAATAATAGGGTACCATATACCAGGTGCCCAGAAGTCTGTCTCAAATGGATTCAGTACATCTGCATGACACCCATAAAATATGGGTGAGTTCACATTCAGCTTGTACACCAATCATTCAGTAATTAAAATGCCGTCAGTTACACAATCAAAATGTTAAAAATTTATTACGTTAAAAAGGTTAAACACATTAGATATTTTGATTCCACATTAGAATCGTCATAAAATTTTGTCGCAATAGAAGCATTTTTACGTAGTTATAATGCATAAGGGCGATGGAATGGACCCCACTCCTATGTCCTGGCCTTTGATTCCATTTCACCCATTTTCAATAGAGTTCGTCCCCAGGTTGTCTCCTACCACATATTAAAATTTCATCGAAATCGAACCATTTTCACGAGAGATAACATGTGGACAAACAGACGGGCAACGCTGGAGCACATATACGCTTCTTCAACCTACTGTTGGAAAGTGTAAAAAATACACATTAAACCCTGGTGAGGGGGTATATATACAGAACAAGGACATAAAACATGATGCCAGATACATTAATTGCAGTGACATAATGAAGAAAATTTTTTTCTTTATTATGTCACTGCATTTCATGTATATGGCATCACGTTTTACAGTGACATAATGTATGGTAGCGACTGCATGCATTTCATGTATCTGGCATCATATTTTTTGCAGTGACATAATGAAGACATTTTTTTTCTTTGTTATGTCACTGCATTTCATGTATCTGGCATCATGTTTTACATTCTTGTTCTGTATATATATATACCCCTCACCAGGGTTTAATGTGTCTTTGTAACATCTGAGGATGATCCCAATGTGGGATCGAAAGATCTAATGTTTTTAACCTTTTTAACTTAATAAATTTTAAACCTTTTGATCGTGTAACTAACGGCATTTTAATTACTCAATGGTTCTATTCGCATGAAATCAATCATCTTACGACTTGTACGCCAATTTTGAAGGGCTGACCACTAGGAGAAGAGGTCTTAACTATTCCTTTCACACCTGGGAAAAGAAAGGATATTGTGGTAGTGGTTTGGTTCACACTCTCTTTCACATGTTTAGTCTCAAAGATTCCACAACTTCTATTTCCACTCTGGCAGTCTTGAACCAAAATTGTGCCATTGGGATAATGGGGACTAAAGTGTCCGAAAAAAGATCGCCCACAGCATAACACCGCCGGCCTGTTTCCACCCAACAGTGCATTCAGGTGCCATAGCCTCCTTTGGTAATTAGCGTATCCTGGCTTGGTTGTCTACGTGATGCACCAGGGATCTTGATGCATCAGACAGGGCCATTTTCTTCCAATCATTGACGGTCCGATCTCGATGATCTTGGGCCCATTTCATGCGTTTTTGGTGATGACGTGCAGTGAGCATGAGGACCCCAGCTCAGTCTTTGGCCGGGCAGGCCCATGTGCAGAAGGCTGCGATGAACTGTGTGCTGTGACACATTGCCCCGATCACCACTGTTGTAGCTGTGAGTGATTAGTCGCACAGTGGCTCCGCAATCGACGTGAACAATGCCTAACAGTCTCTCCTCCCCTCTGGCATCAATGAGCTGAGGACAACACACGTATCAAAAGTGGTGTACAGATGGCCAAATGGACAACAGTTCTTCATTTTGCCATCTGTGCACCACTTTTGATACATACTCACTACAGTGGCACGTGAACAACCCACATGTTGCGCCATTTCCAAGAGCGTAGTTCCAACGCACTGTGCCATCACAATTTGCCCATTACCAAACTCCGATAAATCAGCAGCATTTCCCATTCTGACTCCAAACACTCAACTAACCGAAAGCTGGTGCTAGGGTTGTATATATACAGCTCTGTGAACTTCCCCTGTGCCATTGTTTGGTCTCCAGGTGCGCTCATTTCTGTAGGCTGGGGGTGGTCAAAATATAATAGCTCATCGGTGTAAGATTTATACATTATTGCTGTACATACATTTTGCTTGCTATCTTCAACTTTCAACTGAGATAGAAATAAACTTTTTATAGGATAGCTTTTTTTGAAACACTGGATTTTAATACCTTTGCTTTTTACTTATGTTTCTACCCCCGCATTCTCTCAGAGGTGATAACACTTCTTACAGAAACATGATTTTTTTCACCTTCTACAACTTACTTTTGCTTGTACTGTCTTTCATTAATTAATCAAGAATTTATCACTCAATAATGAATCTATTTATCTTACATTCATTAAGAACATATCCAACATCTGTTGAAAGCTTTTACATTACGTTACTTCTCTGATGGATATTGGATCTGCTCTCCAGTATCATTATCTGAAGACCTATTTAATGCACTGCATGACTTAACAGCACAGAAAGTTGAAACTCTTCTGTGTATGCAAAGGAAAATACTGAATTCCTAATTAAATACATTTCACCAGTCATAGTTTTATGTTCTTAAGTAAACTCTTTTGCACTTGAGCATAGGACAGGTGTGCATGTGTGATCAGGAAGTAAGAAAATAAGTGCAGTTTCTACAGGAAACAATTAGAATGCATGGCAATGGCAGTAAAACTATAAAATTATATTTCTGTTATCACACATGATTATTCAGTAAACACAGCTTTCTAAAACACTGAAATCTTGTATAACATAAACCAGAAGAAAGCAATGATTTCATCTGAAGGTAATTCTGAATCACTTGGACTTTGATACAGGCGTGTCTTGAAAGAGAAAAGAAACACTTCCAAGCTTTTATATCACAGTAATACACAAGTACCATAAAACCAATGTAGTTTACAATGACCTAGTCTTGAGAGGTTAAAATACTTCTGAGAGAGAACTGATGTGGAGGTAGAAGAAAATTCCACATGCCAGTATTTTGTTTTAAACCAAATTCATTAGTTCTGACTCATGAAACAATAAAACTGCAGCTGTTATAAAAAAAGTATTCCCTGATGGAATGGAAACCAGAATGGAGTACACCTCCAGGCAGTCCAGAAGATTTTCTGTCAGTGTTTGTAGAAAGATGAGCAAATTTAACAGCTATCCAGATCACATTTTTCTTTTGAAGATTTTATGATTTTGGTTAGCTATTAAAACTTACTGCTATATTTATCAAAAGCATACTCACTGCAGACTAAGTCATAAAAACATTACCTTCTTGCATTTCAGAATGATTATTTCTTTGCGTGTAACCCCCATCCCCACCTGTTCAATGTGTGGACATTTCTTTTTAATTGTAACATTCTAAAATTTGGGTCAACATAGAAGTAAAAGGCCATCATATAAATTATTTTAACATGGCAAATATACCTTTACAATACAAAACATCTAACCCCTGAGGAATGCTCCAAGCATTTTGTGTTACTTGTAATTAAATATTGAAAGACAAGACTTTTGTGGACCTTTTGAAATGCATGCCATTCCAATTTCTACCATAGGTTTTTCTTTTTCTAAAAAAACAAGTGTTCAGTAAGAAATAACTTCATTCCAAGAGAGTAAAAATAGAGTTGCAAAAATTAAGTTATTGGCATTCGTCACATTTTCTTAGCCAACACTAATGCGTTTGTAAATTTAAAGAGATCCTACACTGTTACACCAAGCAGTAGTTCTTAAAATAAAAATGTGAAACAAGCCTGAAATAAAAATGACACAACAACAAACCACAAGTTTCTCATTAAATCTGGATTCCTCTCACAAAAAGAAGTATAACTACATTATAGAGATCTACAGAATGAATGCATGTCATTACTCAGAAGATGAGGTATATTTTCCTGGCTCAACAGTTTAAAAACTGGGGAAATTCATATTATTAACTGTTTTGTTATATTTAAGACCTAGCTAAAAATTTTATGAAACATGATGGTAGAGCAACAATTTTAGCTGGTGGCATCAGTGAAAACAAAAGTCCCTCCTTTCCCATCAGTAGTACGGCACACTGCATGAACCTTCAAAATCTTTTTGTAGTTATGCATTATGCCGACACATCTTCAATGTTTGATTTTGCAAAATTAACCTACTTAATAGAATACTCTTGTGTGTGAACAATATATGAATATTACACACTAAAATGCATGAGGATAAATCAAGTCTTTCTCAAGTAGTTCTTATTTGGTACACAACTCATTATTTGAACATTTCAGAGTAAACAACTAAAGGATGGATGATTATATTAGATTTTCAATAATTTTATAAAGCCGATGACAACACTACACTTGCTGTTTTACATTCTGAACCAGGGCGGATTCAGGATTTTTGTGGGAGGAAGGGGGACTTTTCTGATATTTTCCCACAAAATGAAAAACGTCTTTTTAGTATGTCTATAAATTATTCCAATTCATGAAAGTAATATAATTTTAAGCAATACTTTATTCCATGAAAAAATATTCAATTTATCATTAAACCTAACAAATTGCAGCTTTCCCTTGGTTCCCGAGGGAAGGGTGAGGGGGGGGGCACTACCCTCCCCTGGATTCGTCCCCTGTTCTGAACATCGTTCTTCTTCCTATTTCCATACTTCAGGACCAATGATGCACTCAAAGTTTTGTCACATTCCTGGTAGAACAGCAAATGTGCTGCAATGGATGTTGCCCTTTAAAGCAATACATATTTATAGTGCTTTGTTGTTCCTCATATGTGAACCCAGACAAAAAGGATGCCATGTTTGAATGAAATAATGACAAGTTGTTTGCTATTGGCCACAAAAAAAAAAAAAAAAAAAAAAAAAAAAAAAACTGAAAAAAAAAAAACTGAAAAAAAAAAAAAAAAAAAAAACCACTACAGATTAATCTTTTATTTGCACGTTCTGTGAAATTTATAATAACGTACACTACAGTTTGTGGAAATTGCAATACCATGAAGGACTGACTGCTGGTATTAGCTTGAAACTTAATAATAAAGGATATGTACAACAGGTTGGGACATTGAAATCAAGGAAGAAATATTCCTCAGAAACACATGGAAAATTCATTAGATTATTCAAAGCAATAAGAATTGTGTACTAAATAGCCTGTAGTTCACTGGTCTTCTATGCAATATCTCCTCAGAAATCTTGAAAATTACCTTGCCCTGGAGTGGAATTCAATGGAAATTGGGAGACGTGGGTTCGATTCCCACTCTAGGGAGATATAATTTTAACGTTTTCTGAGAGATGTTACATGGAAGATCAGTAACACTACAGGCTATTCAGTACACAATTCTGATTGCTTTGAATAATCTAGGTTGGGACATGTAAGTGAAAATGTGCATGTGGTTTCAGAGCAGTGCTCTCTGAACTGTCTGGTCTTGGGTGTAAAAGAGCTGGCTCCAACAAGATGTTGCATCAGTGAAGAGCCAACACCGAGCCGAAAGGGTGTTTCTCGTGTCTCACTATGCCCCGTTGCCGAAGAAGGATTATTGGGATCAGAGAAGCTGCATTTTCCTACCGCAAAATTGTGACTCATACAGAACGAAACGCCAGTACAGTGATGCAAATGCTGCATCAGTGACAGATGAGGCTTGCACGCACAGAAATCTGGGAAATGGACCGCAAAACCGCACGACTGCACAGGATGAAGACACCTCTACCGCATGGCAGTGACCAATCACACAGTGACATTCATAGTGTTAGCACTGCAGTAAAGCACTGTCACAGGTCAGGCATTGTCCTCCAGCACAGTTTGACATCATTTGCTTAACAGAGGACTGGTCACTAACAGCTCATTGCTCCAATGAGGTCTTGAACACAGACATTGGCAAACTAAATGGCAACAGGTCATTTCCTGACGAGCCACAATTCAACTTGATGAACCATGGTGGTCGCATATGTGTTCGAAGACATCGTAGTGAATGGCACCTTGCAGCACTATACTGGCACAACGTTAAGTGTCATGCTTTGTGGCGCCGTTGGGTTCAATTCACGATCTCGCCTGATACAAATTGACGGAACCCTCAACAGCCAGCGATACATCAGGGATGTTTTACAGGCAGAGGTGATAATACCCTTCCTTCAGAGTAGTTGTGGAGCTATATTCCAGCAGGACAATGCTTGGCTGCATGTGGCCTGGAATGGCCAAGACCTCTTCCACACACGGCAGATTTTGCTTCTTTCCTGGTCTGTTTGTTTGCCAGAAATGTCTCCAATCAAACATGTTTGGGACATGGTAGCTAAGTGACTGGCCCATCAAGCACCTCTGCCAGTCATCACAAATTAGCTCTAGTCTCGCACAGAAGCAGCCTGCTGCGATATTTCCCAGAACAATATGAAAAACCTCTTCCATTTAATGAAACGCTGTATACAGGCTATTGTTGCTCGAGGTGGCTTCACCCGATACTGAGTTTTGAAGTGAAAAAATCTCGAATAGCTCTGTAAATGTAATCAGTTTTTTCCCGTAACATGAGGAATCTGCGATATAAATTTCACTTGAACAACGAGATTCTTTCTTGGTGGTGCAATTTTCTCAAACAGTAGTGTAATACACAAATAAAAACAAGCTGACAAAAACTTCTTTGATTTATCCTCATACAAACATGTGCCTCAAAAATAAAAATAAAAAAGAAGTCCTGTGAATCATTAACTCACACATGCAGTTCTCAAGATAAATACTTAACAGCATTTTTGGAACAGTTATACATAATTACCATCATGTAGGAAAAATGATAGTTAGCTGCAATTGTCAGTGCCGGCTCAGAAGCTTCAAAATAGCAAAGGATACACTGTCTTGTAAAGATCATTACTAATTTTATGAGTGCAGTACTTTGCACATGCTACAGAGTTAGACTTACCAAATGGGCTGTCTAGAAGAGACCAAATATACATTCATTGGTAAGATGCACCAGTATATTTCACATTTTGAAGATATCTAATTCAGTACAGAATTGAAATTAAATGCAGTGAAGTGATAATATGTACATATCCAAAGTTGACAGTATAGTTCTACATGCACACACATTAACAGCACAGGACCAAAATTCCCAATTCCAGCTATCACTTCACACATGAAATTCCAGGAAGATATTTTATTTAAAAAAAAAAAAAAAAGAAATAAAATGTGGTTAACCAGGGTAGTAATACATGAACTGTAAATGTTCTTGCATGCCAAAGATACCCTATTAAACGAATATTGAATAAAATCTACTGTTTGAAAGGCCTCGGGCACAACACACATAATTTCATGAAAATCTTTTTGAGACAGAGGAAAGGAAAATATACGTATTTAAAGTGTGACTTCATTTATACCCCGTTAATTTGGGATAAAATCATAAATAGAAAATTTCTTTAGGCTTAAAAATTTAAACAAATACATACTGTATATAACAAAACAGAAATATGCAATACAGATAATCCACATGCACATTTTAATAAAGCCACATGTTTAACTCTTTGTGTCTAAATGATTGTTTTCATGTGACATACAAGTAAGAAGTGCTTACATATTGCACAAATGCATTCTTTATATGGGTAAAAAAATTACAAAAATGTTTTCAGATAAAAAATGAAAAAACAAAACAAAAACAAAACAAAATGGGACTAAAAAATCCCAACAGGTTTTCCCCACTACCACAGAGACATATGATGTGCTACTTGAAAAAGGTTTGGAAACACACAGAAGATCAAAATTTCATGGCTTACCTAATTAGTTACCATGTTCCCCCTGAAATAGCTTCCTTAGGTCATGGCTGATGCACTGAGTACCTCCTGAAGAATCTTCAGAATATCAATAGAAAACATGCTGTATCAGAAACACTTCACTGAAATACTGAAAATCATTCTGATAAACAATTCTGAAGGGATGGCATTGTTTCACTTGCTTTTTGTGTTTCACAGTTTAGCTGTCTGGCTGGCTATTGAGTTGTAATTCAAATATTTCAGAATGTTCATCTTTCATAGAAGCTTGGCCATAGTTAAACTGCGAAAACAATCTGCACGTTTTGTGCTTCTGATAATGCATGTTCTCCAAAAGCAGTCCAACATATATATACATACCGTGTGCAGCTGAAGCTATTGGGTTGGTGCGAATTAAATGCCCGGCAAAGGACCAGCACACGTTGACGGCAAGAACAGAAAAGTAGGACAACTTACCTAGGCAAAATAATCCCCCTTGCCATCTGTCTGGCAAGGCCATGATCCCGGAACGAAAAAGTCTTGTGACTGGGATCCGAAGAAGCCATCAACTGCCTGTTGAACCTCATCTGTTGTGAACTGTTTCCCAGACAGAAAGTGATCCAAGTGACAAAACAGACGATAGTCTGTCGGAGACAAGTCTAAGGCATAGGCAGGATGAGGTAGTGTTTCATAGCCCACAGCACTTAGTGTGACGCATCGTTTGTTTTATGACATGAGGGCAAGCGTTGTCCTGGAGCAGAAGAACACCATGTCTGTTGACCAAAGCCGGTTGTTTCTGCAGCAATTTCCGGTGCATCTGGTATAATTCAGCACAATAATGTTCTGCAGTGGTGGCTTGGCCTTTTGCCAAGAAACTGCAATGAATTATCTCGGCTGTGGACCACCAGACAAGGAGCATCATCTTCTTGGTGTGCGGGGGTGGCTTAGGATGCCGTCCAGCAGGCCGTGACTTGCTTAACCATTTTGTACACCGTTTCCGATTATCATAAAGAACCCACTTCTCATCGCATGTGACTTCGATGCAGTAAAGGTTCCCGTTTATTTCTAGCAAGCAGCAACATGCAGACTTTCAAACGCCTAGTCTTGTTGGCAGTTGTTAACTCATGTGGCAGCCACATGTCCAGCTTTTTGACCCTACCCAGCGCAGCCAGACGCTGAACAACTACTTTTGCTGCTATCTCACATGCTTTTGAGGGGTCCACTTCAACCACACGTCACAGAACATCGTCAGAAACGGCAACAGGTCAGTGACCATGTGCTTTGTTTTGCAGGTCCGTATCTTCGCTTTGAAACTTCACAAACCATCGCCAAATGGTTCGTTCGTTGGCTGTATTCTTCCCAAATGCTTTGTTAATGTTTCGGGGGGCAATTCCTGCAGAATGGCCCAGTTTAAATTTATACAGGAAGATGATTCTCAAATCCGGAGTCTGCATGTTTCCTTTGCAAGCCATGTTAACGTCCAAACAAACCACGCCTAAACCTTGTTGTTTTTCACACACGTGCAAGCTATTTATAGTAACTCTGTGATGTAATACCCACAACACCTGTGAGTGGTTCCATTCTGCTATGGTGGGGGGGCCTTTCTCCACTGCTCATTCGTGCTGGACCTTTCATCCGCACCAACCCAATATTTTGCCAAGCTTAAAACAAGAAAATTCTTTCTCTTCTGAACAAGATGGGTCTTGTAAAACATGTCCATGCACCATCTAGAAAAAAGTGACTGACACAGCTCAAAATGGTGTGTGATACCGTAACTTGTTCAAAAACACAAAGGACGACATATCATCTGCATGAAAACAGGCAAATATGTGCAACACTGCTACATGAATATTTCCAAAACTTTTCGTTAGCACATCATATGTATCCCTATCGGACAGCAAATACACTGCCTGGCAACAAGAAAAGTCACAGTACAAATGGAAAAAAAAATAAAATAAAATAGCGCTACGAATGCAAATACAGAGGAGGGCATGACTGGTGAAGTATTTCGAATATTTGCTTAACGCTGTGACCAATACAACGTTTTAATGGAACGGGATGAGCATGCACCTCATCAGTTCTAAGCGATCATGGCGGAAGATGTTATATGCGGTCGCGGAAGAGATGTGACAGAGTTTACAAAGGGCCAGATTATTGCCTGTGGCAAGAGCAGAAGAACTGCAAGGTGATTTCTGAAATCACTGGCACTGGACTACGAACTGTCCAAACACATTATTAAATCGTGGAATGATGGCGGTGAAGCATCAACTTCGCGGAAAATGTGTGGTCAGAAAACAGTCCTGAATAATCATGACCCCGAAGTTCATTAAAACACTTAGTGAAATCACATCGCAAGAAAATGACACTAGAACTCACAACCATGTTCAATAGCAGAAGCAAGACAATTTACACTCGCACGATGCAACAGGAACTCAAAGGACTGGGATTAAACAGCTACGTTGCAAAAAACAAAAAACACACTGGTTAGCGAGAGTAATGGGGGAGGGGGCTCCAATTCACCACGGAACATAAAGATTGGACTGATGAGCAATGGGAGAGAGCCATGTGGTCTGATGAATCGAGGTATACTCTGTTCGAACATGATGGACGCATCAGGGTTCAAAGGGAACTGCATGAAGTATTGGACCCTTCCTGTACTGTACCTACTGTACAGGCCTCAGGAGAAAGTGTTATGATCTGGGGTTGCTTCTGTTCAGCTGGTTTAGGTGCAGCAACACTATGCAGCAATAAAATGAAGTCACCTGAGTATCTCAGCATACTGAATGCTCACCTTATTCCATCAATGGGATTTTTCTTCCCTGAAGACAATAGCCTATTCCAGGATGACAATGCCACGACTCAGCATGCTAAAAATGTGAAAGATTGGTTCAAGGAGTATGAGGCATCATTCACACACTTGAATTGGCCACCACAAAGTCCTGACCTCAACCCCATTGAGGGTCTGTGGGATATACTGGAGAAGAATCAAAGGAGTAATTCCACTCTTCTGTCATCCACCAAGGATCTTGACGAAATGTTACTGCAAACCTGGCCACAAAGCAGTGGGGAGACAGTGCATAAACAACATGCCACGCCGAACACATGCTGTAATTTGTGCTAAAGGTGGTCTATGAAGTATTAACATGCACAACTTTTAATTTGGCCAGGCAGTGTATAAGTGCCACACACACAACCCAGGATGGGAGTCAAAATATGTTAGATTAACAGTGTGCAAAAATTTGGCACTATGGTGAGCAGGTACTTATATTTGTGTATGGTGTATATATATTCTGGTGTTAATACTATCATATAATTGGCTTCACTGACTTTTTTTTTTTTTTCTTATTTCAAATGTCTACTTTTAGATTCATTAAAACTGTACTTTGAATGGAATATAGGAATCAATATTAGATAGAATTCATCTAAAAAGCCTCCTCTCTCATACTAAGCTTTCTATTAGCTATGTCTTTAAAACCTAGTTAAAAAATGATTTGTAACCAGACCCACTACAATCAATGATGTGTTAAAAAAATATTGTGGTTGTTCACAATCTTAAACAAGACTGCAATGATGCCACTACCTTAAGAATGGGTGAACAAACCATTTTGGTGAGCAGGAGCTCTTTGGAGTGGAGCTCAGAATCTTTACATAAGGAGAAATTTATGCCTGTGACATGTATGATGTACATATAGCATTCTAAAATAAAGCATAATTATGATGCAAAATGACAGGGGGCAGAATTAGCATAATTATGTAAAAATGACCAGGCAATCATCAGCATAATTTTGCAAAAATAACTGAGGGGAAAATTAGTATAATTAAGCAAAAATGGCAGGTGGCATAATTAGCTTAATTATGAAAAAAATGACTGGGGCATGAAAAAGTACAAATTATTGGTAAAATTAGCATAACTAGGCAAAACTGACAAGGGGCATAATTAGCATAACACAGTAAAAATGACTGGGTGGAATTACCTGTTTCAAAACTAAGTAACTCTGGCTGTTTTTACCTTTGATTGCTCTCACCTCTTAAATTATAAATTCAGCTTAACCCCTATCATAATACAACAGTAACTGAAGACTTCAGGAAGAAGTGCTGGGTAGAGTTGTACATGGGCAATTACACAATTTCTCATGAACAAAAATGTTAACTACAGTGATTTTTTTAACTTCACAAATAATAAATGCTGGTAAATATCAGTTCTCCAAAACTAGTGTTATCACCTGATACTAGAAGTAAACTTGCTCATTCGAAGTGAATCATACATATGCACACATCTGAAGGATTCCATAAATTCTGAAAACCCTCCCTAAACATGGGAATAATTTTTTTCAAAAATACTGATACTACAAACCACCATTAAGAATGTTAAACAGATAATAAAAGAACTGTAGAAATTTGGAAAACACAAAATGGGTTCTGCGAGTCTTTTCTACAACACAAATGGAAATGTTTGCTAATTATTATTCAGTGGTCATATAAAAGATTGCTTTCTCTTTTACAAAAACATATCGCCCTTTCAATGAGGTCCCACTAACACACCACATGGTAAATATTTCTAAGACACCTCAAAATGTGGAAAAATAAACAGCGTGAGAACTTTGTATATTGTATCCCTGAAAAAAGCGGAAATTTAACACTCACTGAAAATTTGGTACACTTAAAAAGTATACCATAAGGTATACAGCAAAAGGGAAACAAATATAGAAATGGAAAAACATCCTAAAAATCTTTTACTGCTGCATAAATACTTAAAGAAGATACATAACATATTATATGAGACTAAATCAGAAAGTCTATAGGCAATGAATTTTTACTTGACATACTGTGCGCTTATAAATATTTTGGAGAACACAAATGAAAGATAAGTTCTTGTGTTTTTCTGATTTCCTGGAAGATAGCAATACTGCATTCAATTTTCATTCCTGAAAAGAGTATTCTTCCTTATGCCCATATATCACAGAAATAGTAAAACTATTGTTATACACTCACGGACAATGAAATTTGTGCACCTAGAAGAAAACATGCTACAACCACAAAACTTTGCACATAGCTAGAGTGCATGCTGGTATGCAAATGATCCACGTCTGGTGCGATTGTGTATGACCGCACAACTTGTTTTGGGGGTGCAAGCATGAATAGGCAATCTTATAAACCGACGTGTAGTTAATGCCCCATAAAAGCGAAAAGCACCGACCAACGCAAGCAAGAGTACAGAGTGACAAGAATGCCAGAGACGTCGATTTATGCAACTTACGAACTTTGAGAGAGGTTTGATCATCGGGCTTAAAATGCAGGGTGGTCGGCGCGCCGTATAGCCCGCCACGTGGATCGTTCTGAGCATACCGTTCCACTGTGTTGTGAGCAGTGGACATGTGACGGCACTGCCACACGGCGGAGCAGCTCTGGACGGACCAGGAGAACCAACAGTACAGAGGATCGACGGATCGTGTGCCAGGTATGAACGGATCCAACGGGTACCTGGTCCACTATACAGGCAGATGTAGCGGCTCTTGTGTGCCCACGAACGCCTTGTGGAAGCAAATCTGCGATCCCAGGGTCCCTTACGCACGCTGCCTTAACACCGGAACACCGTCGGCTCTGTGTGCAGTGCTGCCAGGCCAGAGCGACGTGGAACGCTACAGACTGGAGACATGTGGCGTTTAGCGACGAGTGCCGTTTCGCTCTGGGAACAGATGATCATCGTGTCAGGGTGTGGAGGTCCCCGGGTCAACGGCACAATCTCAACCTCGCTATCGAGCGCCACACCTCCCCCACTGCAAGCATTATGGTATGGGAAGCTGTTGCCTACGATTGCTGATCAGCACTAGTAGTGGTACGTGGATCATTGACTGGCCAGCGGTATGTGGATGAGATCCTACGGCCCCATGTGCTCCCATTCCTGGCCTGGATCCCAGGTGCGCTATACCAGCAGGATAGTGCCCACCTGCTTCCCGGACATGTCCCCTATCGAGCATGTGTGGGACCAGTTGAAACGCCAGCTGCTGCCAGGATTTGGAGCACACCATCCAACACGTGTGGGTTAGTCTGCAGAAGGACAACATCAGGCCTCTGTTCGCCTCCATGCCAGACCGTATTGCAGCATGTATCGCCACACGAGGAGGTGTGACGCGCTATTGAAGATGACCGAATAGCGTGCCACAGATCCCTCTGTAATTGTCCCGCAGCTCTGTTTTTGCCGCCATGTGCATCATTCATCTGTATCATTACGCCCATAAAATTTCAGTTCAATCCGATGCTTCCTTCATGGTGCGCAAATTTCACTGTCCGCGAGTGTATTTTCCTGGTCCACAAATTAAATACTATAAGAAATGATCTATCCTTTCTCAGCAGTGCTTCTACCTCCAGGAAAAAGATAAAATAGCAAGCAAATCCATACTGAATATTTGTTTTTGAATCCCACATTATTCAGAAAGCTCATTAAGATAATATGTCAGGCAAAAAACTTTTTGCAAAGATTTCCTGATTTACCATTTACCCTTGCACTAAATAAGCATTCTTTTGTTTCATCATTTCTGAAAATGAGGTACTTCTCATATTTTATTCACATTCTGAGGGTAGCGGGAAACTGACTTGACACACAAGATATATTTCAAGTGAGATTTTAAAATCTATTTAGTTCAGGGATATATATAAATGGTTCCAGTCATAAATCTGCTTTTCCCTTAAACTGGGTTTGTATGATCTTTTACGACCTTTCTAGGCAAAGTAGATAGGCATATGGTAAAAGAAACTGGGTTACAAGTGAGAATTTTGACCACAAGAGGAAATTCCAATGGAAATTTTCCTTGCATTGAGCATGCACAGTGGAAATATTGAAGCATTTCAACAAGGTTCAGTCTTTTTACAGGTCATGTGTGGCATTCATCAAGAGAATGTAGAGGTGCAGCCAGAGATTATTTAATCACAATGCTCATATAAGAGAAAAAAGATAATTTACTTTCTAAAATCTTCAGTTCAGAACTCCCTTTTTTTGAGGTCTTGTAAAAAAAAAAATTTGTAATAAAGTACATCATAAAAAAAAATGTTGGTATATGCGAACAAGCATAAACTGGTAATAGAGGATTTATTTATAGTTATTTTGATTGGAGGTTAAATGACCACCATTAGCAATTCGATGGGCTATAAGCAGTTGCCCGTCCCTAATTTAGCGTCACTGGTTCCAGGGAAGAGTGAGAGCCAGTGCCATAAAACAAACACAACATCCATGTCTCACCGGGATTTGAACCCAGACCCATCTTGGATGGTCAGAAGCCAGAACTTAGACACCACTGTGCCACTGGGGAAGTTTATTATTATTTTTAGTTGAAAGTATAAGCACTAAAACTACATTATTTTTGGTAAGGACTAAAAAATTTCTACATGTAATTAATTTTAAATATTTGTGCAGCAGTTTTTTAGAGCAGTTGATGGGGCACTAAAAAAAGCATGCCAGTTTCAAATGAACATAATTATAATGTATATTCTACTGAGACTTCACTGTATTTCCAAATAATTCTTGCAAACATGCAACACTGTTTTTTATACTTTCTGCAGAGAAATCATTGTGTACATTCTTTGCAATGAATGCAAACTTCGTTTTGTGCTCATATCCCGCATGAATATTTTAAATTAAAATAGAAGTTATTCCAAGATGATATATTCATCTACCAACTATAAATACACTTACCTAAGTAATGGTTTTTGCTACAGATAAAATGCAAAAATCATTAGAAAACATCCGCTAGAATACAAATGAAAAGCTTTATACACTGCAATATAATTATTGAAATTTTTATATGCACAGTATTTTTATGAACAGCTCAGATTTTTAGCATAAAGAATTCAATATATTTAAATATACAAGATTCTGCCTTTATGTGTGAAGCCTGAAGAAATATTCTCAGATTTAAGATGGAAAATAAAAACGATGCAAAATAACTACAAGTTGAAAAAACAAACAAACCTGCTTTTATATAAAATCGAAGAACTCAAATTAACTTAAAACCACTGCATTATTTTTACACTCTACATATGTAAGGCTTTTTTAATTAAAATAAAGGGGGAGAAAAATCACATGATTCATCAATATGAAAAACCTTATCAATGTTTAGTTGCTACCGACTCCTTTTAAAGGCATTCTTTAACAAACACAATCTTTAAAAAATTATTTTCATAAAAGAAAATTAATTTAATATGTCTGCAAAGTTTAATTTTGCATCAAGGCACTGCAAAAAGAAATAAAAGAACAGTGTTTTGTAATTAAAGTGAAATATTGCTGTAAACTCCTGGAAGCAACGAACATCAAGTATATATATATAAAAAAAAAAAGTTAAACATAAAGCAATAGATCTTGGTCAGTTAAGAATGTGAAAAGTATTGCAAGCTTATAGTTATGGGCAGTATATCGTCATCATCTATCTTTTTTTTTTCTTTTTACAAGGCTGTTCTAGCATGTTATTATTTTTACCTTGTGAATTTCTTATATACAATAATATATGTCTTACCATAAAAACAATTTTCTCACCCAAGAAAAAAAAATGCAAAAAGGTTTTAATAAGTTTTTCCACATGAAAGAATCCAAGGTGATTCAGAAAATCCACCTGTTTTCAAAAGGGTGGAAATCTCATAAATGAACAGAGATCAAACATAAGCCAAAACTGTGTTTGAGGCAAAATTAACATTTTTCAGTTACAGAAACTGATGCATAGCTTAATAAATTTCACTAACAATTTAAGTTGTTCCTTACTGAAGAACTTCATAAATTTGTAGTTAACAATTTTTAAGAGATCAAAAATATACAGATTTAGAAATTTCAAGAAGTTAACATGGCTAAATCACAAAGTTTTTCCCATCACATCCCAAACACACACTGAAATGCATCACCTACAAATGATAAGAGCAATTTTGTTGTGACAGGTGAAATTAATGCTTTATTTTTCCCCCAATGTTAATTAAAGGTTTTTAATTTTTTTAACTTTGGTTAACCCATGCCTGAATGCCTAGGCATATTTTAACATAATTGTTCATTAAGTTCATCCAGCCAAGGTAACTCTGCACATGTGGTGATGAACATTTTCAAACAGAACGATGCATCAGAGTATTTACAGGAACACAATGGAGACTTTTCCACATGTCACTGCCACTTCAGAGAATTTCTGAAGGGAAAAAAATCAAACAGAACTTTGGATGTCTGGATTAGCTGCCAACCAATCCACATGAACTGGGAAATGCTATTCGACATGCAAGGGAATAGTATGCTACCAAAAGTTAGTTGAATCACTGTCAAGGCAAACTGTTGCTGTCCTAAATGCAAACTCCAACACATCATCAGATAAGTGGTCTTAATAAACTGGCAACCCAGTGTATATAAAATACGTTTTACATTGAAAACAATGAATGGTTACAATCACAAATAAAAGAGAAGTTAAACTTACAATTAATATTACAGTATTCTTTGACTTTTCTATTGTATGTTGGAAGATAAATGAAACTACCATATATACTCACGTATAAGCCCAAAAGTTTTTGGAAGAAATCCTGCTTTCAAAGTTAGGCAGTCGGCTTAACGCGCATCACTAAAAATCAGGGCTCAACTCCAGTGAATATTCCCGCGGAATTGTTTACATTTTAGACCTCATCTTTCTTCAAGAGAATTTTCTTCTGACCCGAAGGAAAAAAAAAAAAAAAGCAATTATGAAATATTTTTTCACCCAAAGTAGAATTCCTATGGGAATAAGTGCTGCTAATGTGACAAGTGAAAAACCTAATCCTGTTTCAAATTGAGACCCTGAAATTTCTTGCTTCCCATCATGGGATACCCGATTACTTCCCATGTGCAATAGCAGGACACTGTAGATACCACATAAATCATTTAGCTGGTGGGGTGGGTCTCCACCAATCAGGTATCTCTCTTCTGAGATTTCACAGCATGAGTAGGTGTGCATGTTTGCATTCTGCACTGGCAAAAGCCATCCACAATACTGAATAAAAAAGACAGTGTTTAACAAAAAATGGTAACTTGAAAGAGGCCAGCATGGCCATGTTTCTTCTTGGATGAAAGAACAGTGGGATGCAATTTCACCAGAAATGGTTATAAATTCTCTCAAAAAAGCTACATTAGTAATGCAATGGATGTTACTGGAGTCATTTGGAAACTCTGACAGTGAGTCGTACTTTGAAGGTATATACAGAAGATAATCTACGAAATGTGCATAATTCATTTCAATAAAAATATTTTCCAAAATCTTGAAATTTAAAAATTTAAGGTCGGCTTATAGCCAGGTCAAGGTTTTCCCCGTAGCCTACGTAATAGAAGGATGCCAGTCGTTTTCCCGAATTTCCTTTGTTCAAGCGAGGAACAAAACTCTGCGTAAACGGATGCCAGATGGCAGTACTGATCCGTACATACAGGATCGACGATCACAGCGGAGAACAGCAAACTTTTAGGTTATGTTACTGAAAGCGTAGGCTATGCTTAAATTATTCAAGAAAAAAATCTCATTCACATTTTCTTGGGGCGTCGGTCAACAAGCAAAACTTAAAGAGTCAATTTTCGAAATAAAAATGAAATTGACTGCGGGTTGAGATACGGTCATCATTAAAAACTTAATTTCTTAACATGACTAGGGCATCGCTGGCGACTGAGTTAAACCCCTTGAAACGGCCATGCTTTATATATATATATATTAATCGGCATACAAAACTTGCCTGGAGAGCTTTTGGAAGAAACAGCATAATTTTCAAGAGCAATATGCCATTATGTCTTAAAAGAAAAGTGTTTGATCAATGCATCCTTCCAGTGCTTACGTATGGTGTAGAGACGTGGACCTTAGCTAAAAGAGACATACAAAGGCTGCAGACAACTCAAAGCAGCATGGAGAGGTGCATGCTTGGTGTAACCAGGAGAGATAAGAAGAGGAACACGTGGATCCCAAAAATGACAAGAGTGGAAGACATCATGATCAGAGTTAAATCCCTGAAATGGCAATGGGCTGGACATACTGCCAGAAGAACAGACCATCGATGGACAGCCGAAATTTTAGATTGGATTCTAAGGGACAGGAAAAGACCCAGAAGAAGACCACATTGAAGATGGGTGGATGAAATTCGAAAGTATGCGGGAGTGACATGGAGGAGACTGGCACAAGACAGACCGTTGTGGAGGAAACTTGGGGAGACCTTCGTCCAGCAGTGGATTGATAATGGTTGACAATGATGATGATATATATATATATATATATATAACGGGATGTAAGGTCAGGTGATGCGTAACATCACAGCCTCTCCTTGACAAATGTCAACCCCGCCTTCTCGTGGTGCATCCTGTTCCCACTAAAGGGGCTCTGACGACCGCCAATAGCGGTATAACTATACCATCGGGATTAGAGGAAATTCTATCCCACACTCACCAACCCGCTTGGCCAGCGTGGTGAGTTATGGCCAAACCCCTCCAAAATGACTCCACAACTTAAATCTTGGCCCTCAGTCTCCGGCAGCTGGAATGTACCTGGCCAAGGCAGCGGCCAGTGCGACATGAAGGCAGAGGGTGCTAAGAATCCCCGGAGGACCGGACTAGGCTGCCATCTGATGCTGACCTTGGCAACGTACAATGGACGCTCCCTATCTTCTGATTCAAGACTTCTTGAATTGGAAGAGGAACTACAAAGGATCAAGTGGGACATCGTGGGGCTAAGTGAGGTAAGGAGAAAAGGAGAAGATCTCATCGAACTGAAAAGTGGACATCTCTTCTACTATCGTGGGACAGATACTGGCAGAACTAGTGGTGTTGGATTTATAATAAACAAGAAACTGAAGGAGAAAGTGGTAGAAGTTGAAAGTTCCTCTGACAGAGCTGCACGACTCGTTATCCAACTATCGAGAAGATACCAGGCTCAGATTATTCAAACTTATGCACCCACCACAAGTCATCCTGAAGAAGAAATTGAAGAATTTTATGAGGAAATTTGTCATCTAAATAATAAAGGTAAGCAGCACTTGAAAATAATTATGGGAGATTTCAATGCAAAAATAGGGCAACGGCAACAGAATGAAACTTCAGTAGGTAAATTCGGTCACGGCAACAGAAACCAGCGTGGAAATACTCTCGTTGAGTTTGCAGAGGCAGAAGGGTTTTTCATCTTGAACTCCTTCTTCAAGAAAAAGCCACACAGGAAATGGACATGGAGACATCCAAATGGGACGACAAGTGAAATTGATTTTATTATGTGTAACAAAAAATTCGTCATAGAAGACTGCAGTGTGCTAAACAAGTTCAACACAGGTAGTGACCATAGATTGGTGAGATGTAAGATGCACCTCAACACTAAACTTGAACGTGGCAAGCTCATAAGACAAACAAAATCTATTGACATAACCAACCTTAAAAAACACCATAATACCTTCAAGTTGGAACTGAAGAACAGGTTCTCTGCTTTAGAAGGCCTAACATCGGAAGAAGTGGACATCTCTGAAGTTAACAGAAAAGTAACCAAAGCTCTTATGGAAACAGCAACAAAATTAGCTGGGTCTAAGAACAAGTTGCATGTAAATAAATTATCAGGAAAAACGAAAATGTTGATGCAAAAAGAAGAGAGATGAGGACAACTAAAGAAGATGTGACTTCCAAAGTGGAATATATAGAGCTATGCAAGACAGTACGAAAAAGTATCACTGAAGACGTAAGAAAATTCAACTGTGAACTAGTGAGGAAAGCAATTGAAAACAACCAAAGCCTAAAGATAGCAAAGGGACATCTCAGTAAGGGAAGAAAACAGATTATGGCACTGAGAAAAGAAGATGGTTCTGTAACAAGAAATAGAGGCGAAATTTTGACAAGAGTGAAAGATTTCTACTCCGAATTATATGAAAGGGATGATACATGCACTCCAGACATCATGAAAGATACCAGTACCAGAGTTCCTCCAGTCCTTCCAGCAGAAGTTGCACATGCAATCAAGAACATGAAGCGGGGAAAAGCTCCAGGAGAAGATGGAATTACTGTAGACATCATACAAGAAGCAAGTGGAGAAATCGAAACAGTACTCGCCCAAATTTTCACTCGATGCCTTAATGAAGGAAAGATTCCTGAGGATTGGAACACCGCTACAATGATCCTGCTACATAAGAAAGGTGACATTGAGGATCTCGGAAACTACAGACCTATCAGCCTCCTATCAGTAGTTTATAAAATCTTCACTAAAGTTCTTTCACACCGCTTGAAGGTAACACTGGACATGGCTCAACCGAGAGAACAAGCTGGATTCAGGAGTGGCTACAGCACAATAGATCATATCCATGTGCTGAGAGAACTAATTGAAAGAGCGAGGGAATATGAACTTCCATTGTGCATGGCTTTTATCGATTATGAAAAAGCCTTTGATTCGGTGAAACCATCAGCAGTTACAATGGCTCTGAAAACCTGCGGTATTGAAGATGCATACATTAATATTATTAATAACATCTATGAAAATGCAAGTGCAAAGATTAGGCTGTTTGAAAATACAACACACATAAAAATTGGAAAAGGAGTGAGACAAGGTGACACCATATCTCCGAAGCTCTTTAATGCCATATTGGAGGGTGTTTTTCAGTCACTGAGCTGGGAAAACAAGGGGATAAAGATTAATGGAGATTATCTAACCCACCTTCGTTTTGCTGATGACGTAGTCATTTTTGCAACTAGCCCATCAGAGCTGCAGAGTATGATCCAGGAACTTGCTGACAAGAGTAAAGAAGTGGGATTAAAAATGAACTTTCAGAAGACAAAAGTGATGTTCAATGCTTTTGCAAGAAATGAAGATTTATCGATTGATGGAGAAAAGCTGGAGATAACAGACACATACGTTTATCTTGGACAGCAGATATCAAGTGAGGGTCACATTGATGAAGAAATTAATCGGCGTACAAAACTTGCCTGGAGAGCTTTTGGAAGAAACAGCATAATTTTCAAGAGCAATATGCCATTATGTCTTAAAAGAAAAGTGTTTGATCAATGCATCCTTCCAGTGCTTACGTATGGTGCAGAGACATGGACCTTAGCTAAAAGAGACATACAAAGGCTGCAGACAACTCAAAGAAGCATGGAGAGGTGCATACTTGGTGTAACCAGGAGAGATAAGAAGAGGAACTCGTGGATCCGAAAAATGACAAGAGTGGAAGACATCATGATCAGAGTTAAATCCCTGAAATGGCAATGGGCTGGACATACTGCCAGAAGGACAGATCATCGATGGACAGCCGAAATTTTAGATTGGATTCCAAGGGACAGAAAAAGACCCAGAAGAAGACCACATGGGAGATGGGTGGATGAAATTCGAAAGTATGCAGGGGTGACATGGAGGAGACTGGCACAAGACAGACCGTTGTGGAGGAAACTTGGGAGACCTTCGTCCAGCAGTGGATTGATAATGGTTGACAATGATGATGATGATGATATATATAACATCCAATTGCTGCTGAAGATTTTTTATATTATCTGTTTTTTATTATATAGAATATAGAAGAATTTAGGGGATGCTTTCTTTTACTTTTAATTTATTTATCATTGTTATTTTTATTTGGGGTGCCTTTGGAAGGTAATTACAGCCTCCAAATACAATAGTGATGCCATTGATAATAACTTCAGCATTAAGAAACCAAAATAAATAAATCCAATTTTGAAAAATCACGACAAAAATGGTTCTAAATAAAAATAACAGCAAAGAAGTATTTTACAAGAAAATTCAAAATTTGACATTTTTTTTTATTTGGGGGAGGGGGGTTACGGCTATTTGCAGTAAACATGTCAGGGGAAATTTATTCTGCAAATGGGATTACAAAAAAAAAAAAAAAAAAAAACTATTTTAAATTAGTTAAATTTATTTGAAAAATATTTCTAAAAATGGAGGTTTTTCAAATGATATTCTATAGCTAAATTCATGAAAAGATTGTGGTGAACCCTTGATATTTATTACACTGGATTTTGCATTAGTAAAGAAGTAGCCTGTGTCAGTCCACACACGACCACAGGAGATGCCTTAAAGCGTAGCCTACATAATAGGATGCCTGTCGTTTTTCGAAAAAAGTTGCCCGACAGCAAAATTTCTGATTTTCTCACCATATCACGTAAAGTGTTTGACGAACAGAAAGGTACACAACACAGCACTATTGTAACGTAGCGTAGCTACTGACAGTCAAACAAATGGGGAAGGCCAAGTACTTATTTGAAGTAAAACACAAGCAGAAATAATTTGAAAGTTGTGAGCTTAATCCAAGTGCAACAAAATGAGCTCAAAGCATGGAAAACTGCGTGAAGCAATGGCGTGAAGTGACTTGCAAATTGTTTGTACGTAGGCAAAGGTTTGTATGGATTGCTAACGCTGCTTGTGGCAAAAATTAGAAATTTTGCTGTCAGACAAGTTTTTCGAAAAAAGACAGGAATCTATCCATTTAATTACGTAGGCTACGATTTTTCCCAAATTTTTTGCTTTTGAAGTAGGGAAGTCGGTTTATACATGAGATCGGCTTATATGCGAGTATATACAGTATTTAGGGGATGCGTGGCCAATGCTTTTAGTTATGATTACAATTACTTTTAGTTAAGAAAACATTACCCTTTGTTTTACATATCCCTGCAGGTAATTAATAGACATATACTCCTAATTAAAATTTCTGAAGCTTAAAACATTTTTATTTTAAAAATTTAAATCAATAAATGGTCAAGCTATTACAGCTATACTCTTGTTTGCAGAACTTCATTCTTTAATTTAAAAACAAAATTTAAAATTTACAAATAGTGGTATGCAAGAATTATGTCCATATGTTAGAAAAATGGTTGACAAGAAGTTCCCTATGTAAATCAAAAGACATAGATAGCAAGTAGATGACACCTCACATGAATGAAGTACTGATTTGTTTTATAAAATATGAATTTCTTAGGTGACTGCTAAATTAGACCACATAATGTTATGTAATCACAACCTATTTGAAGTTAAAAATGAAAATTACATGTAATGCATATTGTTCCTTAAATCAGAACATCACATCTTGACTGTGGGCACACATTATTTGTCATAATTTAATGTAAAGTGGACATTTTAATGTGTTCTTAAACATTTCAGTAGTGGCAAAAAGGTAAGTGTCATATTATAATCTTTAAATTGAGAAGAAAATTTTGGGTTAAAGAATGACCTGAAGAGAAAAAGGGGGAGGGGATGGGTGAGAAAAGAAAAAGAAGACAAAAGATACAACTTCATAAATATTTGGACTATTATAGTATGACAGACCTTTGTGAATATAAACTACAGATAAAGAGAATATTCTCTTCAATTCTTTTTGTCCATCTCTCTTCTTGGAAGGCACTTTTGCTACATTTGAACATGTGCAAATTCTCTCAACAAGAAATAAGCACCTTAAAATACTGGGCATTGAATATACTGGATAAATTAACATGAGATAACTAAATGGCTAAAATTTATATTTTCCCTGCAGATATTATGTGCTCACAATTGGTGAAACTATCAGAGTGAGGATTTATTAAAAACACACAAAGCAATGGTGTTATTTTAACATCTGTAAATCAGTATCAGGTGTCATCATCAGGAATGCCAATTTCTGGTAATATTTTAACTGGATGATGTCTGATATGAAATTTTTACATTCCTCCTTTTTTTTGTATTATGAAAATTATAACTAAAAATTAAAAAAAACTTTTAAATTTGATCTAATATAAACCGGAATGCACTGTGGAACAGTTATGTAACAGACATGATCTTTTATATATTTTTCAATAAAAATGTCATTGTCCACAGAAATACTGAAAGACATCTGAAAACGAAAATTTTACATTACTGTTGGTGCCAGAAGATTTTACACTGCACAATTAAATTTGAACATTTGAGCAAGAAACCTTTTTCTTGTATACACCATTCTTCCTCTTTCCCAAACAGTATGCTTTGGTTTTAAAAATATAACACTATATTGTGTAGCATGATATATCTACACAACCTTGTGTGCATCTAATAAAAATCCAGGTTTTTATATAGCAGTACCCAGTAAAAGTATGATTACATTTGACAGTCTAGATTTAAAAAAAAAAAAAAAAAAAAAAAAAAAATCTAACAGAATTGCCAAATAAAAACATCCAACACACATTCCAATAAAGCATTACTTGATTACAAAGAATAATTGACCTGCCACATGAATTTCGAATAATACACTGGAGGTCAAGAAAAATAAATAAATAAATAAATAAATAAATAAATAAATAAATAAAAACGAAGACAGAACAAGGACTCCAAAAAATTTGATTGTGTACACATGTAAGACTTGACTATGCAAACCGAGCAGACAAACATAAAACAACCACACCACTGTAAGGATCAGTATTTTAATGCACAAAACCAGCATGTATATACATGGCATATTTGAACATAAGACAACAGCAACTATTCAAAAAACAACACAAATACAAAACAGCAAACAAAATTTACATACCTAGGTTTTCAGGAACCCAAGACAAATTTTCAAAATAACAATGGAATATGAACTTCTTTTTCTTGAAAAAGAATTTGGTATCTAGAACGATCAATACTTCTAAAGACAAATAGGTTTGTAACACTGAGCAAACGTAAAGATAACACTGCAAAACAACAAATCCCTAGACTGAGTTCCAACTGTTGACAAATATCATAGAACTTGGAACAACCATTACAATATGGTTTACAATAAAATTCAGCAATATCAGCTGAGAAACATCTCTTACAGCAATAAAGTGTGGTCAGGAAATTAAAAAAATATTTATATGTACCACGTTCTGCACAACAGTTTCCAGTCCAGTCACATGCTGAAGTTCAACTGTAAGTTCTTCTTGGTATGAATATTCAGAAATCTTCAGTCAAGAGATTTTTATCCATAACATTTTATGGAGGTAATAGCTGACTTCTAGCAAGTACAATGCTTTCACATTTCAGAACTGCACAGCACAGTTGACTTTCTGTTCAGCATTTTTCGAAATGCACATGGGCTAACACTCGTGCTTTCCATGTTCACCACATTTCACAAAAAGTTATTTCCAATGTCTAAGCAACAAGCCATTCCAAATATTAAAACACAACATCAAGTACACACTTTTTTTTTTGTCTGCAAAAGGTAATTGTTACCTATAGAGATTGAAAACAACAGTGATTATTATTGCAAGGTACAAAAAATGGTACTTCAGAAATAAAATGATAAATATGTATGAAAACTGACAATAGCATGTGATTTCTGATTATTATATACATGCAGTACTGTTTACTCATTACTTCAAAATACAGTGAAGTACAATATAAAAAACACCACAGTTCATAATGATAAGAGAATTATGAACTTTTTAGCATGAAGACTTATTACAAATTTGTATTTAAACATGTGGTGGAAATATTTCCAAACTGTTAATGTTATATGAACAACATAATCATCAGTCACTAGAGTACGTAGTATGGAAAAAAGATTAAGATATAGTACAGAGATGGGCATAATTTTTTTTGTTCTACATGAGAGGAAATAAACATGTTAAATCTTATCAAAAAGTACTAAAAACATGAATTAGAAATAGTGAGTCACTCACTCAAGGAAAAAACACAGGAACATAACTTTTAAAACTTGCATCTTTCAATGAAAAAAAACAAAACTTCTCACTATAGTCTTTTGCCACTGAAAAAAAAAGCAGTTTAACATGCTACATACTGCATTATATGATGGCACATTATTTCAGGCAAAGAAATACTGACAGCAACTGCTACTGATTTAGGGTATTAAAAACTGACTGCAACTCCTATTTTTGTCAAATTGCAGCAACCACCATACATTGAGAATACCGAATTTCTAAGCAACTGAAGAATTTAAAGATAATTCATCAGCCAAAACATGCTGCAAGATAAGAAATGTCACATATATTAATAAGTACTTCTTCCCATGCAATATGGCAATTCTCAGAATATTACTTCTATGCTTGAACTAATAATGATCCTACACATACACACATGCCATTAAGCTATTCTCTGGAATTCAGAAGTTAGGGCCCTAAAAGCATGACCATCTGACAAATCAAAGTTACTGATGATTTTAGATTCTACTTACTGCTAACACAACAAACATTCCCATTCAAAGCAATCTTGGCACAATATTAAAAAGCTTCATGGACATTCATCACACATCTCACACAAGACCATTTGTACTTTACACGCATTATCATTAATCTTGTAGGCATTTATGAATCTAGTCCTCCCATGATTTTTTTGGCCTTCTTCTACCTTTCTTTTCTGCTACTTGGGCTGAATAAATTCTCTTAGCACCTTATCATTTATTCTTTCAACATGGCCAAACCATCTCATATGTCTTCACCCTACTAACAACATTTTGCTTTACATCTGCAAAACAACTTCGTTTCACACATTTTCAGAATGAGTCTTGCTATGGAAGTCCTGCATGTAACACATTTCTCCAGCATACAAATAGTTCCCATGTCTTTTCTGCAATACCCAGGTTTTATTAGCACATCAAAGTAGGAAACAATAACACTTTCATACACAGCCATTCGGAACCTTTTTGATACTTAATGTGTATCTAACACATTTTCAACCAATGCAAGTTATGTGTATCAAACCACAAGTTTTTTATTCACTCATATATGCGTGGAATCGTATGCTGTCATTTATGATCAGTACCTAAAACATTTACTTGCTTTGATACTTGTGTGATGAGATGTGCTGATGTTGGGTCTAATTATTATCTTTTACAGTCACAAGGGAAAAACTGAAAGTAGGTAGGAATATGATGTGTAATGTAAAAAAGTTGCAAAGCTTCCTGAAGAACATCAGCTATACTTTGATTCACCCTAAGATGACATTGAAGGGGAAGGTACATGAAACCTATCGCCGCGACTAAAAGTAGTTCCCAACATTTTCCGTGAAAACAAAAGCATTTATTGCCCAGAATCATACGTTTTATTGTCCTAGATGTTTACTTATAAGTACATATAGTTTAGACAAATCTAAAAATGACCTATTTTCAGAAATTAAGTTTTAAAATTAGACCAACCCATGCATGCGTAGATATGCAGTGTTTGGGAGACAAGGATGCCAATGAGTTGATGGGGGAAGTGATTAACAGCTGCTAATAGCAGGACACAGTGGAGAGTGACGTGGATGAACATATCTTTCAGTCATCCTTGAAGACTCAGTGGGTGCGTAGGCTCTTGTACCTTAAACTGCAGTGTCATCTTAGAGTGAATCGAAGTACATTATGGTCTAAGTTACTCAGTGAACAACTGAATCAGTTGAATGAATTTGAGACTAAGGAGGAAAAGAAGTGGACACATTTTAAGAACTGTGCTGTCATGGGCACTGAAGATGTTTGTGGTTCTGTGACAGTGGATAGCATTAAAAGTGAAGTATGATACAATGATTAGATTTAAGAAGCTGTAAAGACAAGGGAATCACATCTGGGAGGTTGAAACATAAAGTTGCTGAAGATGAGCATCACTCTAAAAAGCATGAAACAGAAAAGCTGGCTTACCAGATTAATGCAAAATATTAGGAAAGATAAGGTGAACAATAAAGAACTCCCCTTGACCCCCCTCTTCTTTGAAAGACAGAAATTGCTCTGGAAGTTTATGAAACACAAAGAAACAAAGGAAGAAGTTTTAAGTTGTGTGGGGAACAGAATTGGAGAAATTTTCTGGGAGCTAATGAGTTAAGTGAAAGATGGGTGAATACTTCTGAGTTATTAGAACACAAAAAGATAGAAGCAGATGATCCTACACAAAGAGAGAAGAAAACACTACAGTGATTTGAAGCAAAAAAGTTTCTAAAGCCATACAATCTCTTCAAAATGGTGATGGTTGTGTTGCTTAGTTAGCTGAAAGATGATTGTGTTGTTTAGTTTTCCTCAGGGCTGGAGGGAAGACATCACCCCCCTTATTTTGATTGGAGGTTTAATGAACACTGTGAGCAACTTAGTGGGCTATAAGCAGTTACCAGTCCCTAATTTAGGGCCACTGGTTCCAGGGAAGGGAGAGGGCTAGCGTCAACCACAACATCCATGTCTCAGCAGGATTCGAACGCGGACTCATCTCGGACGAATGACCAGAAGCCATCGCTTTGATCATTTTTCCTTAGTATAAAGGAAAAGTTGACCAAGAGAAAGTGTTTGAAAACATCATTACTGATAAAGTAAGGGGATTGGCAACTAAGAAGGTTCAGGAGGTAAAGATAGTTTTTTTGCCTGTCAAGAGCTGCACTAACCATATTTTTGCATTGTGTATGACATTTGAGAAGTATTTGTCTGTTGGAGTGAGGAAGTTTTTACTGGATTTTGTAGAAAGCTTAAGCCAAAGTAAACATGGTGTTTTGGTGGAAGGTCTTAAAATACAATGGCATGACTGGCAATTCAGGTGTGTGAAAATTATATATGCTGGCAGTACAAAGCATGTACAGTATAGTGTACAAACTGATTTTCTTTGGTGTCATAGTTAGACAAGGTTGTGCAATGTTTCCATAAGATATTCAATACACAATAATGAAGGAAAATTTCATGCTTATGATTTATTACATAATTTACATTAAAACTTTGTTAGATATTTCAGCTGAACACCAGTCCTGTTCATTTCCATAACTGTTGCCAGTAGAGATCTCTACTGGCAACAGTTACAGAAATGTCACATTGCTGTTTCACAATTACACAAATGGTGTCCACCATGTGAATACTTGCTACCAGTGTGAACAAGGCTGATGTTTAGCCAAAAGATCTAACAGAATTTTAATGTAAATTACATAAGAAATCACAAGAGTGAAATTATCCTTCATTATTGTATTTGTTATATTATGTGAAATGCCCTTTCTGCTGAAGCTATTCAGTATGTTTATGGATGTATGCAGGCAGGATGCCAAATCAGATAGTATTCGTTCAGTCTTGGGGATTTCCATGCATGCAGGTCGTTGTATGCTGATGACACACTCCTGTTGTCTGAGAGGAAAAGTGATTTGCAGAGTATGTTGCTAAATTCAAAGGCATGGTTTTTAAGCAAGGAAGTTTTAGTACAGAATGCAAGTACAGTCTAAATGGTAAGACTACAGAGTTAAACCAGGTGAAACAGTTTGTACATTTAGGAAGCACATCTGACAGGCTAACATAGATTAGATAGTGAAATTAGTAAATGAGTGAATCTAACTTTGAAAGTCTTAGCTGCATTAGGAGGAATAATGTTCCGATATGTTTAGCAAATTAAAAACTTTACTTAATTCTCATGATAATTTTCATGTGACTGAATAGGTGATTTTTGAGCAGTGGCTGCCATGGAAGAGGGGGATCATTTCACTAGGATACATTACTTATGGAAATCAAGATATTCATGCTTGATTTCCATTTTAAGATAGTACATTTTTCAAGTTTCCTGAGTACAAAGCAATAGTTGCCTTTGATTTATAAGGATGAGCTATAGCCAGCATTTCTTTGCTTGATTGTTGTCTGTGAGAATTACCACCCACTATAGGAAATGTTTCATTAACTTTCACAATACGTCTTACCCTACTTGATTTCTGATTGTTACTGCCATGGAACTTTCTAAGGTAGCAGAAGCTGCTAATGGTATGCTACTGATTTTAAGTATAAAGGTATACAATAAAGGAGAATAAAGGGGCTCTTCTATAATTTCATGACAGAAAAGTAATCAGTCATAGTGTTCTGATTACATATGATATTTATATATATAAAATAGGCAACAAATGAAAACATTTGTCTGTGGGCACATCATCTACTCAAGTCTTTGCTATTGATACCTTACATAGATTCCTACATTGCATTTGTATGTTGAATGAAAAAGAGTGAGAATAGAAGAACGCAGGTCAGTTAAGTCCAACCTTCACAACTTAATCTAGTCTATTTATTTTTAATTTTTTGAGCCTTTAACACTTTCACTTTGGGCTCTCAGACAGGCTGTGTTTGATGTTTGATCAATTCTTTTTTTTTTTTTTTTACTGTTACTACTTCTGATTACCTTTTTAACAATTAATGTAATAAAATATAAACTATTATGAAGAACAGTCATTCAAGAGATTAATCAAAAGATGTGGAAATACAAAAATAGATCTTACATGGTAAAATTTTGGAGACTACTGTGAAAATGCACATTCTCAAGAAATAAATGGTATGTAAGGCTACAAACTACATTTGCAAAATTACCAAATCCAAATACAGTGAAGAAGTACCCAAACTTAATATTCCACAACAGATCAATCCTCCTGATGCTACATTTTGGATTTGGAATGAACTGCTAATATGTTAGTTCATTTCAAATCTAAAATGTAGCATCAGAAGATAAAGAAGGCATTGGAATGAACTAACATATTAACTGCTAGTGTTAAAACTCTGTCACAAAAGGTAGGAGAGGGTAACAAAGAGTTGACAATTGTAACATTCATAAAATGAAATACAGTACACCCATTTATAATGAGAAGCTTGGGACCGATAAAAATCCTAGCTAAATTCGGGCATTTGCTAAATGCATTTTGGGGTAAAAATTCCACCATGTAAAAATATGCATATGTGATAACATGCACATATGTTTATATTATATATCCAAACCAATTGGATATACCTAAATTATTTACTTAACTAAAGTAACACAAATTAAAATAAAATAAGCACTTGCATGAATAAATGGTAACAGTGAATTATGAAGCAGACATCATGCCACGTGGACACACGTTTAAGATGCTCCCAAGACCCCTTAGAGTGAGTGGCAGAGAGGTTTTTTTACACAACTCTTGAGCATTTGATATACTCCCACCCTATTGCTTTCCTTGTTGAGCATTTGATATACTCCCATCCTATTGCTTTCCTATCAACATTCTTCAACTAGCACACCAAAATTTCCCCACAATGTTGCAGTTTTGTTCTGCATGGCATCACTTCCATTTCTCCATTCCAAAACAGGGCGAAGCAGATCTTCGCTTCATTAAACATGGAATTTCATTAACTTTTATTGCTTTGCTTGTTAAAAGTGATCATTTTAGCTTTCTTTCCCTCATTAAATACAGATATCTAATTAAATTCTGTTCATTAAAATGATCAAATTAGCATTATGCTAAACAAAAGTTCTTGTTTTGCTCATTAGATCTGATATCATGCTAAATACAGGCTCATTATAAGTGGATTCTACAGTACTTTACTTAGAAGCTTAAAGTTTACAACCTGACTGGAATAAAAATATTATATACCCCCAGTATAACCTTCACAAAGTCAAAAGAAAGACAAACATGCAATATGTTCAATGTTATTATGGGAGGGAGAGGCAACAAGTGAGAAATGGCTTTTCATAAGTAATACAGATTGAATACACTTTATTCAAAAATATGAATTTACCTATATCTTCTAGTACATTTGGCCCTTTCTTTACACACCATGTGGTGTAACAATGCACATGTGCAATGATTGGTATCATCGCTGATGCTTTTGCTACCTACTAACCCACATAAAATTTTGACTGTGCCATATGAAAGCATCTCACATATTTTGTTAAGAATTATGTGATTAGAAGACCAAAGAAATAACAAGAAATTATCATCGTAATCCACAACACATTTAAGATTTGTTTAAATCATCACAAATAGTCTCCATAATCAGAACACTAAGACTTCTAAAACAAAGAATTTGATGCTAGGCATTACATCAAACCTTACGTACTTTTACAGAAGTTAAGAAAAAAAAAATGAATTCTGAAGTTATTTAGCTTTAGGCACTCAATGGAGAATAAGAAAATAATATGAAAAATGTGTGGCTACTACTTAATTAATGTGATTACTGGTTGATTGAATCTGTTTTAATTCATTTTGACTGGAACACAACAAATCCATGATTTCTAATTTTGGCCTGATGAGACGTACACTGAGGTGCCAAAAATACTGGGAAGTGTGCTACCATTTCAATTACATGCCACCATACCCATGCAATGGCAACTTATCAGAATTTAAGTGATTTCGAACGTGGCGTGATAGTCGGTGCCCGGTAGATAGGTCACTCCACCTAAAAAATTACCACATAATTTGGATTTACACAGTTAATAATTTCAAGAGTGAACCTGGGCTACACGACCTCAGAGAAAGAAAATCCAGAGTGCAAGACCAGTGTGGCCATAGAAAAGCCCTAGCACACATCGTAACTTCCGCCTGGCATGCAAAATTGTCGCAAAAGCGTTCGGGCAGTGCAACGTTTCCCGTGTTCTATGGGGTTCCTGAGCCGACGGTCCACCCGGGTGTCATTGCTCACCCGATGACACAAGGCTGGGTGCTTCGCCTGGGCTCGAGAACACCACCATTAGAAGCAAGATGACTAGAAATGAGTAGCTCGGTCCAACGAATCGGGGTACAACTGTTTTGGGCAGACGACCGACTAAGGCTGTGGTGACAACCCCATGAGGCAATGGATCCCGCATGCCTGCAAAAGACAGTGCAGGCTGTCGGTCAGTGGCGTGGCATGCCCATTTAAGCTGGGTGTGTGCTGTTATGAAGAAAAACATGCAAGAATTTTATTATGTATCCCGAGCTGCAAAATGCACGCATTGGTTTTGAACATACGAAAAGCATTTCTTTTATTTAGCTGTCGTCTAATAACTTACGGTAATAAAGATCTTTAGGTACACTCCATTGTAAGAAAAATCTGAATTTCCCGTGCAAATACTAGAGTGATGAACGCATTTTCGGTATCTTTTTCTTCATATATAAGTTTTAAATACAGCACGAGTCTTACTTTCTTTAACCCGCTTTACACAATCAGCAAAATCTCTGGCGGATAATGGGACACTTTAGTACATCGTCAACCTAAATGGATGTCAGAATTCAAATTGTATACGGATGTCAAAATTAAATTGTATCTGTGCTCATAAACACACCGATTCACACAGCGACGAAAAGATAGAAAACTCATAGCAGAACGAAGAAGTGTGTTTATGACTCCATGCTATTCCAAACGCAAACAAGTATGACCAGTGGTGCTTTTTTAAGCGCGCACACCCTGGGACTTTTAACCTCTGTGTTGGATCCACAAAGAAATAAAAATTGACCTGTAGCCCCAGCAAAACTTTGAATTACAGTT
Organism: Macrothele yani; assembly: GCA_039090855.1. Taxonomy (NCBI): domain Eukaryota; kingdom Metazoa; phylum Arthropoda; class Arachnida; order Araneae; family Macrothelidae; genus Macrothele; species Macrothele yani. The sequence goes on from CM076990.1 coordinate 50,925,832, forward strand.
GTGTTAACGACTTAGGGTGTCCGCTGTTAAAATAGCACTCCTGCAGCTGCAAATATTATTTACTACATTTTGTTTACTGCACGAAGCAACAAACCTTCTCTTCTTCACAAAAATATTGCACAAGGGAAAGTTTAGCGGAAAAACTTCAGCGATTCTTACTGGAAATACATATAAAGAAAAATACAATATAATTGGCTCCTCCGTGAGACTCGAGCGGTGCCAATTTTGGGTAGCACACCTTGAAGAGTTCCGCTGGTACATTTGAGATCACAGGGAAATAAGAACGTGATCTGCAGTGTAGTCTGGGGAGCGCTTGTACCACAGCTGCTTTAAGGTCGTCGCATGTGTGCATGCGAAACAGCACACCCAGGGATTCTAGAACGAATGCGATATGCTTACTGAACGAATCTTCTCTTATTAATGTAAACATTGTGTGGGGAAATTAATTTTAACCACCACTAAAAGCCTTAGGACGAACTTTGGCCAGTTTCATTAGAAACAAATCCGAAGAAAAAAAAAAAAAAAAAAAAAAAAAAAACATTGTCAATAACATAGGTTGAATTGCGACTCTGTGTGGGTGTGTGGCGCACACCTGGCACACACTGAATATTCGCCCCGGCTGGCGGTGGATCTGTTGTGGCGTGGGGTGTTTTCAGCTGGCACACATTAGAACCCCCTTGTACATCATCAGACTGCTCTGACCAGTGGAGGCTACGTAACAATACTTTGGGATTTGCACCTGTTTATGTCATGCAATCACTCCGACAGGTGAGAACTCTTTCAACACGACAATGTGCCACCGCACGTGTCCACAGTCACCCAATTATGGCTGGAAGAACATTCCACAGAGTTGGCATGCTGACTTGGCACCCTTGTTCGCTGGATTTAAACACCATCGAACACATTTGGAGTGCTATTCAATGTTCCACCAGGGGAATCCTCCACCAGCAAATATAACTGAATTATGGGACGCTTTTCAGAAAGCATGGTGTGAACTGTGGGGACAGCACTACAGAGAGCTCGTGGAGTCCATGCCCTGTCACGTTGCTGCCATTATCCGATCGCAAAGAGGATCAACATGGTATTAGAGAGATATCCCAGTTTTTTTTTTTTTTTTTGGCACTTTAGTGTACAAAACTGTAAAAGTACATCCTGATAATTATACAAGAGTCATGACCTCATATTTATCAAACACAGTAGTAAATTATGAAACCAATCCCTACCAACAGAGAAATATTAAGGATGGCTACAATGCAACAAGAGAGAAATTCACAACTTCAGCATACAGAACTCCACATGAAGCTGAGTTTGACAAATGCATGCTGACATGCCACTATATTTGCAGTTTGATCTGATCATTGGGATTGACATTCAAATTCAGTTATTTCTGTCATGAATGAGAGGCTACAGAAGAGTGACCTATGAAATTAATTAGCTGAGAAAACTTGGAAGTCACTCACTGTCAACTGTGTAGTAGATATGAAAAGCATAATGAGATGCACATATCTGCAAGTGGTTAAAGCAGAATGAATGTTCTGTTAAAACTAGTGAGCTTCTCTGAGATATGAATTAATGACATTACACAGATGAGATGGGTGTTGAGCAATGACCCAAGTCATTGCACGAGCATCAGGCACAGGCCACTTATAATCAAATTATGCACATCACAAGGTGCAGTTAGCTATGGCATCGGGAAATCAGTGGTGCATCAATCAGTAAAAGGAAATGGATAATAATTCTTGAGACTTATCAATGAGCTCACCAAGTTTCAAAGACTAAGCCAAATGTTTTAAGAATAATTTTTACCAGCTTGTTTCCAAAATCCTATTGAATGCAGGTTCTTAAAATTTCAAATCTATGAAGATCATTGACTTGGTTGTGATGGTTTTAGCCCACATTTTGTTTTATTTTGTTCTGTTTTTGTACTGTTACTCAGGGGCAGTAACTATTGGTTTGATGCATAAGTTCATGCTGTTTGATTTCATGAGTGTTTTCCAGGTCAGTAGTGATGGTGTAGACGGCCAGTTGAATATCAAAATGTAGCCAGTATTATTGTGTATCTAAATCATATGGCATTCTGTGATTGTGGCTAATGGTTTTTTGGTTTGCAGGTCCGGAAGTATGGAGTCTCAAGTAGAGAGGAATGAACATTTCCGACATCTGCTCCTCTACATGTTTAACAAGGGATCCACAGAAACCAAGGCTACTCGACAAACTTGTGCTGTGTAAGGGGAGGATGCTATTGCTCCGAGGATAGCCCGCAAATGGTTTTAGTGGTTCCGTGGTGGCAATTTTGACCTCAACGACTCTCCACGCTCAGGTCGTCCATCACACTTTGATGAGGATCGTTTGAACCATTTCATCTACTTGGATCCACGTCAAACCACACACGAATTGGCCACTGAGATGGACTGTGATCAGGCCACAGTGATGCGACACCTGGAACACATGTAAAAGGTCTAGAATTTGGGGTCTTGGGTGCCTCACACTCTCACCGAGGACAACAAGAATCAGCATGTTGCCATATGTGGTTCCTTGCTCGCCAATTGTCGCGAATGTTCTCAGCAACACTAACCTTTTTTGTCACATATTGTTACTGGAGATGAAAAGTGGTGACTGTACGTGAATTTCAGGCATCAGAGGCAATGGCTAAACCCAAACAAAACACCCACACCACGTCCGAAACATGACCTTCACCCTGCAAAGATCATGTTGTGTGTCTGAAAGGGATATGGAAGGCATTAGTCACTGGGAAATGCTGCCGAGGAATCGGATTACTAACGTTGCACTCTATTGTGAGCAACTCTGCCATGTGGGGGAGCAATTCAGCAGAAACTGCCACATCAGCACCACGGTGTCCTCCTCCAACATAACGCGCACCCTCACAGTGCAAACATGACCAAAATGGCCATGAAATGGGAGATTCTTCCACATGCGGCCTATTCCCCAGATGTCGTCCCTTCAGACTATCACCTGTTCCGATCTCTGTCGAATGCACTCCGTGCCGGAACGTTCAACAATGATGCTGATTTTCAAAATTTCCTTGGTGATTTCTTTGCAGCAAAACCTGCGTGTTTTTTCAAGAATGGCATTGCAGACCTATCCAGATGTTGGGACACCATCGTAAACGATGGGGGTAAGGTGGGAGGGAATACATAGTTGATTGATTGTTTTCCTTTATGATGTAATACATTCCTGTAGTGCAGTGAAAAAAAACCCGGCATGAACTTATACATCAACCCAATATTTCAAAGGCCTCAGCTATTTTAGATTTTTTTTGCATTTGGCTTTTTGCATCACGATTGCACAAACCTGATTTTTTTTATTTATATGATTCCTTCTTTTTTATGTTTCACATACCAACACAATTAGTTTACACAGTTTCTTTTCTCAATCACATTAGAGAGCATAACAACATAAATCCCACTACCAGGTTGTCATGTTGACCTCTCTTCCTGCAATACAAAAGCTTCAAAATTTAAAGCCTATGATTTGTGTTGCTTGTTTGTGAACAGTTTTCATGCTCACTCTTGAACCAGAAGTTTCATAATTTGTGAACTGATTTAATTTACCTAAGGCCCTAAACTGATGTGACTTTCTCACAGCTGCTGGACATCTGACACAACTTTTTTTTTATGTCTGCCTTAAATCTTAAATGAGAAGCTAAATAAAAATGGCCATTGCTATTCATTTCCATATACTGAACCATTTGATATTTAAAAATGCTGGACAATGCTCTAAGCAAGAAAAATATTTTTGAATTCATGTTAACTCTTAAACCGTATGCACCTGATCCTGAAGTGATTGGAACCCATATGCTAAATTGCTTGTACCTCCATTCTCAGAATGTTCACAATAAACAATAAAAAGACTACACAGATTTCAATAGTAGCCACACTGTACACTTTTCTTTTGCACGAAGTGTGAAAGACAAGGTGCCAGAAACAATCATAAGAATCGCTATGCATTCAGTTTTTAAAAGACAAAATAATGTAACAAAATGATTCAGAGGTACATAAGAATTGTGTTCCACAAAACTGAAAATTCCTTTGACAGTGCAAGCCAGAACATTGCTTATTACAACAGTACCATAGCAAAGTATTAAAATTAACATTTCTTGCAATGCATCCTAACAGCTATATTAAGATACTGTTTATTTAAGAGAAACTGCAGCAAGCACTATATTTTACCAACTAATGCCAAAACATTATGAATATATACAAAAGTTTGACTTGGGCCATGGGGATGCCAGCCCTAAAAGGGTATCATACTATTAAATTAACGTAAAAATGTTACCACTACTGCGCACTTCACGTTATTTTAGTTTAATATACAGTGCTTTCTAGCTTGACCCTTCGTATAATGAAAATTGCATTATAAAAACATATCATACGATTCGTGAAGAATGAAATAGTAGGGCTACATTCTTCACGAATCGTATGATACGTTTTTATAATGCAATTTTCATTATACGAAGGGTCAAGCTAGAAAGCACTATATATTAAACCTAAAATAACAAAGTACAGTAGTGGTAACATTTTTAAGTTAATTTAATCGTACTTTGTGCTACGTAATGAATACATGCAATATAGCGCAGTTAATACGCTTATTTTGATGTTTTTTTAAAAGGGTATCATACTGTTTTTATAAGAAAGTAATTACAAAAATGAAAAAGGTGAAATAATTATTTTTATATCTCCAAGATCAAAACAGTAAATGGCATTCATCAAAAGGCTAAAACACCTTTACCTTATGAACTGAAAAACCTAAGTCAATGTATAGATGACAATTTCAGTCCTAAGACTTGTGGAATAAATTTCCAAAAGAAACAGCAACGGAGCAGATGCTCCTACATTAGTCGCCATTTACGGAACTCTGAATATATTTCCTCCAAACACAAAACACAGCTGTCACAATACAATCTGCAATACATGAATTCTACACGTCTTTCAGCATAAAGCAAATAAATGCCTGCTATGTGAACATGACACACCCACAGTTTTATGCATTTTATTCCCAGAAAAAAAAAAAGAAGAACCTGGTTTTCACCAGTGGAAATTATCCCTTTTTCATTTTTGTTATTCAGAGACATATAGAAATTTAGGAGGAGTCACACATCCCTAATTTAGAGTTACTGGCTTCAGGAAAAAAAAAAAAAAAAGAGACAGCTGGGACCACAAAGCAGATGCCACATTCCTGCCACAGCAGAACTAACACTTTGGCTCTTGTCTTGACAGGTCAGCCTTCAAAGCCATTTTCATGGGAGGACACAAGGAAGTTACAGCTATCAGCTCTTTCAATTACTGCTACCACGTCTACATAACTATTTAAATTACAGTTTGATCATCATATAAATAACTCTCTTGAAAACAAAGGCTCTTATGAGCCAGCGCCTGTTAATAAGTTGTCAGGGGTGGGTGACTCCTTAAAGTATTCTACAAGGATTTTTCTAACCACAAGGCATATGAATGTTGCCACTTCTTAACATTAAAGAGGTTGAATTTCAGAAGTCTCATTCTTATACAGGGCTACAAAATTTGTTGCCAATTAAAAAAGAAAAAACAAAGCAACTTAAAAATGAATACAGCAAGTAACATAAAACACATGATAGAAACCTTAATTATTTTTTTCTTTTTGACAATCTGATTTGGTTGTCATGTTCTGAAACAGATGGGGCAAGTGTAATCTAGTCATGAATTCAAAATGGTAGATTCCACTGGCAGCAAGAACGCACCTTGTGTTTTTGCGGTACAACAAAATTCATTCTGCGACTGCTGTACAATAGCATTTTAAATGAAAATATCAAAAGAAGCCTCTCCTGCATATTCTTCAATCACAGAATGGCATTAACACTTTTATCAACAGGATACATAGCACATCACGAATCAGGTCAAAGTTGACCAGCTCTTCTAAAAATCTCGGTGAAACGTGTGCGGAGAAATATCTAAGATGCTTACATAAATCGATTTGGAAAGTGAGCATGGAACTTCAGGTGCCAAAAACAACCGTGTGGCTTATCTTGCATTAAGACCTGAGCTTGAAGCCATACAAACTGCAGCTACTTCATGCACTGTCAGACGTAGTGATCATATGACCTAGCTTGAATTCTGTAGCAACAAATGAATGAACTGAGTCAGAAGAGGACTTTCTAACACAAGTTATCTTTAGCAACATTTCACATCAGTGACAAGGTAAACATGCATAATGTGTGCACATGGGGAATTGAAAACAACTGCAGCAGCAGCAGCAGCTGCTGCTGCTGTATAAGAAAACATGTTTTTCACGATATGGGATAAAAATTGTTATAGGTGGGCTATTTGTTGTGTAACATGTGGAAGCTACAACCAAAATTTGTAAAACTGTAACTTTTCAAAACAGTGATATTGTACCTATAAAATATCATTTGTTTTGTGTTAATTGCTGCTTTCCATTCCTAAGTTATGATTTTTTTAAAAATCAGCACATAATTTTGGTGTACCCAATATAAATAAGTTATTAAATACTAGAATGATGGATGCTTTTCTAAAACAAACAAACTGAATAAATAATGAATTGCTTACTGTTTTAATCCATTGAAATACAACACAACTTTCCAGTAAACAATTTTAGGCACAATGATCAACAGATGTGACGAACTGAAGTCAGTCTTGTTTTACTATGAAAGAATATTTCACTTCCTCAAACTGATTTTTTAATGTCTTAAAAATTAGATATTTTTTTTGCCTTGCACAATAGTACAATGCTTTTAATATAATAATGCAACTAAATGCTTATGTATTTTTATTGGTGCATACAAATTTAATGTAAACTGAGAATTAATAATAAGAAAAAAAAAAAACTTGTAGCCAGGCATCAAAAAAAGCAATGAGACAAAAACTTGTTTTGCATTAGAATGTTTCTTGATTTCTTCTGGGGAAGGGGATAAACTCTAAACTACCCAGCCAAACAATTAAATAAAGTTAAAATTCATTTAGAATCAGTTTAACCAGCAATGATAACCCAGTACTAGGTTTTAGTAAGTTAAGTTACTACACTGTTTGAATATATGTTTTTAAAAGGGGAACTATATACACCACAGTCTAAATATTTTTTTACACTGAAAATAAGCATCATTTATAACTTTATGCTTAATTTCTGTTTTCTTTTCCTTTATGCATGGAAAGTTTAGCACAAAGGCCAGGGTGGGGAAAAAAATATTAAAAACATTTATAAATGGCATAACAAATTAACACAAGCTATGCCACTCTTGTTTTAATCAAAATTTAAAACCATTTTCAAAAATAAATTTATATTGTACAAATGATTTTACATAGGACTAGCTAGTGAGAGTTATCAAGATTCACCAACTTGCCCCCTTCCTTCTTTTTCACATGTTTAGAATGTCAATCATCAATGAATTTTTTCATATCTTCTACCATGTAGATCGATGCTTTTTGCAATTTGTGACCACATACAATACCTAAGTTTTATTTTATTCAGAAAAATTTGATTCATAAATTGTATTCATAGGTCAAGACTTAGTACTAAACAACAAGTTTACCGGTTGCAAAACTTGCCGCTCGGTAACTGGGGTTTAAAATGATTCTACTGCTTCCTTCTGCAGTATTTCCAATACTGTATCAATCTAAAAAAATTGGGAAGACAGATTCAGTTATTAACATGCACTGAAAGAAAAAATGTTTAACTTAATGGCTTTAACATGTAATGAACGTAATTTCTAACTGAGGTAATTTAATAATTTAGACAGAAGATAACTGCATGGGAAAATAATTTAACTTGGTTTAAAATGAGATGGAGATAAACATTTGCTGCATATGCAAAGAAAAATGAGTACATTTCATTGGTAACATTAATATCTCACAAAATCCTTGTTAAAAAAATATAAATGTATCCTCAGTACAGATGTAATTCTATAAAAGCATCCACTATTTTAATCTAAATATAATTACAAAATTTTTCAACACAATTCCTGGTGGAGAAAATTTTCCACAGACATTTTCAACTTCAACAAAGAGGTGCATATATCTTAATACTTTTATATACACAAAAACCAAAATTCAGTCAATGTAATTGATTCTGGTCACCTAGAAGAAGCAATGTGTTTTGCAGTACACAAATTGAGAGGAAAGGGGTTGGACGAAAAAGAAATGCAGTAACAATTCACCATAATTAAAGAGTGAATTTAATTCAAATTTATGAATGCACAGTGAAATAAAATGCAGTCATACCAGTGTTACTTTTAAACTTAAAATGTTCAGTATATATAACTCCCACATGAACTCAAGTATCGTATGGAGGAAAAGATAAAGATCCCTTTGTTTGACACAAAACAGTCTGTACAAAAATTTTCATAATCACACTTAAATGACTTTGGGAGAAGGAAAGATAAAAAGATGTAGAGTTTTAGATACAGCATGTCAAAACGCACACACACACACACACACACACACACACACACACACACACACACACACACACACACACACACACACACACTGCTAAATACATGTGCATGGAATAACTTATTTTCTTAGGTTTAACATGGACATTTAAGAGAATGTATCACAGTTTGGTGATTTCCATAACTTGGGTGATGAAGATTGATGGCAACAATAATTTGATGCCCTGCATTTGCGTCAAATATAGCCCAGAATGTAAAATTATGATTTCAATCAACACACACAAGTTACAGAACAAATGAAACTGATGCAAACATCATAGTATACTCAAGTCTGCAATATGCATACTTGGCTTGCTACATGTGGCCAGAAACTCATTCATATGAGAATCTCATTACCTCACTTTCAGTAATTGTCATCTACAAACACACTACAAATAATGTGAATCATATCATGAAGCCATTAGTACACAATGTAACTGAAGTCGAAGCTGAAATGTAGAGTAAGCCTTTGGTGATAAACGTGCAAAAGCATAAACACATTTCTAACTGAATGTAAACATTGTATGGCCTATTAAATCTGATGTCAATAAGAAATTAAAAATAAATAAATAATCCACCTGCACCTTTTTGAGGATTAATTTGGAGTTTTATTTATAAGTATCCTTTATAAAATAGAAATTAATGGCTCCAAAATACATTAGTGTAGTAATTCTGGTAGTGTTTGTTACATTTACCATATTTAAAAACCGAAAAAAAAAAAAAAACAGGATACAAATTATTCAAACTTTTCAAATGTTTTTTAAGCATATGATTTCACAATTTAAATATTCTTCAGGTAGAATAAAAAACAAAAGTTATCGACTGTTTGCTCAGTTTTCCTTCCGTTTTGATCATCAAATTTACCAGCAAACCAACATTCTAAGTTACACTTCACCCAAGAAATAGTAAAAATAATCTTAAAAGCACGCAAAGATATTATACTGTATATTAAACATTACACATGCATTTCTCACTGTTATGAATCTTGCTGTTTATGACCCTGGAATAGGAATTTAGATACATGGGTCCTGCTCTGTACACGTCAGTGCCAACATGAAAATGAAGGCAGCTACACTGAGTGTTATGGATTGCTTTAACACAACTCTAATAGTACTTTTGCTTTCTCTCAAAGGAAGCAAAAGTGCTATTAGAAGTTCAGCACTTTTGGCTTCTTCTGTCAATCAATTCCTGAATTCCCAAATGCATGCAGAAAAGGAACTTTTCAAAAATTCAGAAGAAAAATCTAAGGAAAAATCAGTTGCAATCTACAAAATTAAAAAAAATGAGATGCAGAAATATAGTGTTTTATAGATTGTTTTAAAGCACGACTGTCCCATCTAATAAGCATGTCTGGTCACCCCAGTAAAAGCCTATAAAATACAGTGTTTCAGAGCTTCCCAGAATTTAAAATAAGTGCTCTACAAATGTTTCATCAAAGATGGATGACCATTAAAGTAGTTTATTACAGACTTTGATGATTCACTACTATGCTTTTTTCAGTGATGCATTTCTTTACAAAACGGTTAATCGACAGAATAAATTACTGTAAGAATATTAAATTATGTTATTTCTTTTTCATTATGATACAATATGTGTTAATATACAATGCTGTTCATATTTAGACAGTTTCTGTTATGAATATGCAGTTGTTAAATAGCAAACTTCTTTCGACTTTATCTATCAAACTCTACTTTTCTATTTCATTATTATAGTAATTTTGTATCTAAATTGTCGTAACCGTCTTGAAGATAACTATCATGCTAAACATTGCTGAAATATGATCAGCAACAAATCTCAAACTATATACGTGAATTCTGCAAGTTTTTCAAGCCAACGTTTTGTCGAGATTATGCAAAAAAAAAAAAAAAAAAAAAAAAATACTGGATGAATTTTGCGCAGCACTTTACGAATAACAGTAATAAAATTACCAGTTACATGTTGATAAAACAATTAATAAAAACTCTAGTTTTGAAGTGTAGCTTTTACAAGCAACTTAACTGATACCTTTTCCTTGCTGATTTCACTGCAAAGGAGAATCACATATTACAGAGAATTCCCCTGATAAATAAAACCCACAGAAAAGCAAGATACACTCATCGCCAAAAAAAAAAAAAAAAAAGTTGCACCCAGAAGGAAGCAACAGACAGAAATGAAACTTGGTGGGTAGGTTTGACATGCAAATGGTTTAAGTATCAAGCTCAGCCATGCATATCATGCCAGCAAGGAGGGGTTGTAGCACTGTGCCTGACCGGCTATATAAGATCGTACAGTTGCATGCGCTTGCCATTCTGACTCGTGCTGTTGTGATGGTTGCATCCTTTTGCAAGTGAAGTATGTTTAGGAGAAAAGTTCAAGGGGGGCGGAATTGTCTTATTGCCATATTGCGGGCCATACTGGTTGTGCGGATATCACCATAGCATACTGTTGGCGGCAGTGGATAGAACAACACACACACAGCAGTGACAGGAAGGGTCTGGGAGATCTAGAAGAGAGAGAGAGAGAGAGAGGGGGGGGCGACAGGTTGTTTGACATGCGTGGAGTGACCCAACAGTCATGATTGCGGGTATTCAGCGAGCAGTGGTGACCTCCATGCATTGTTCGATCAGTGCCAGCACCATTGGCAGACGGCTACATGCACACAGACGGTTACGATGACTACCCTTAACACCACTGCATCATCACCAAAGACTGCAAAGGTGTCGTGCCAGACTGTCATGGAGCCACTCAGAATGGCAGCGAGTGATCTTCAGTGACGAGTCCCGCTTTTGTCTTGGAGGAGATGGAGGCACCGTGGTCAGCACTAAGATGAACGGTTTGCTGTCGAGCGTCGCACACCCAGAAGGCCTGGTGTCATGGTGTGGAGTGAATTTTCTACAATGCCAGATCACCTTTGGTGTTCATTACAGGTACTTTTGACAGCCCAATGTCACGTAAATGAGGTCCTGCAACCAGTAGCCTTACCTTTTCTGAACGTTCACTCCGGTGCGATTTTCCAACATGACAAAACTCGTTCGCATACTGCTGCTGTCTCGAGAGCTTGCCTTCAAGGCACTGACACTCTGCCATGGCCAGCCGCATCACCAGACCTGATTGAAAATGTATGTGATGCTATTGAACACACAATTCACACTCCACTTCAACCGCACAACCTGCAGGAACTGTGTGAGAAGATTCAAGCTGCATGGGATGGCTTATCGCAGGACATCACTAGGAACCTGTACAACTCCACACTGAGAAGTCTGGCATGCTGTGTGAGCAAATATGGCAGCCCAACGCCATACTGAGAAACACTACTTATTGGCTTGTAGCTCGATAAATATTGCCCATATCAGTCTCAATGTTTAATCATTTATTGTTTCTGGTAACCTTTACCTTCCTCTCGAATAGCATTACAATCTGACATGTCGTCCTAGGTGCAACTATTTTTTTGACGATGAGTACAACAAACAAAAGCACAATAAACTGAAACACATCTGCTTTTCTTAATTATTGTATCCCACATGGGGGATAAAGAAATTCTACACGTGCATTACACAAAAGGAAAATGGCCAACAAATGTTTTAAAGAGTTATTGCGACAACGTATCTGAAAGGCAAATTTGGGATTAAAAGAAAATTAATTGTTATTTTTTATGGACCATCCAGGAACTTCAGTAGTTCTGGTAGCAAATACTGCCAAACAAATGACACTTAACAGATGCAAACACAGATTTAGGTGCTGTACATTTACACTGTGCACGCAAAAATCAGTAACAGGCATTTAATGAACAAAATACCATAGTTTTAAACAAAACCAGAAAAATCATCATCAGATAAAATACTAAATCAATCAACAACAGTCTTGATTTCTTTGAATAACAATGATAAAACCAGAAAACCATTATCAGACAAAATACTAAATCAATCAATAACAGTCATACTTTCTTTGAAAATTTCTGGAATTCAGTGCCTTAACTGTTAATTTCTTTGTAGTGAAAGACAATGAAAAAGTTATATGCAAAAAAATTAACCTATACGTGAAACAAACATCTACATTTTATTTGATGCCTCACATGCAAAAGGCTGCAGAGAAACAAACAGTAATGTAACATGTTTTTTTAGGTGAGAGAGAGAGAAGAGCAATCTATGTTTGTTCTGTACCTATCACATTTGAAAGAGTGCACTATTTATACATACTATTGGCATACAAAAAATATTAGCATTTCAAGCTTGTCACTGTATGTGTGGTAACTTATCAAGTATTAAAATACGGCCATAAAAGAAATGCAATTAAGTCAAGTGAACAGGAATAATAATCTTAGCTTCTCACAAGATTATCCAATGAGTTACTACAAATTTTTACACGAAAAAAGTGTTGGTCAATGGTCATACAAATATGTAGAAAATAATTTAAGTTAAAAACAAAACAACACAAATATCAGCTTAATTATGCACCATAATTTTTTCTGTATAAGTAAATAAAATAAGCTGATAAGTCTCGCACAAACAAATGCACACATTTTTCTTTCTCACAAAAATGCATATTTAAGTATCTGTTTTCTAAATACATTCGGGACCTGTTTCACACAGACAGAGCATTTATCAAAATAAGTACTTTTATACAGATAAGAACAATAAAAACTATAACTCCCAAAATATATTACTATAAAATTTTTTGGCCTTAACAGGGAATATCTTGATTTCTCAGATATTACATTAACTGTGAGATCCCCACATGTACAGTGTATATAGAATATATCATCTCCCAAACTCTTCAATGTAACATTGCAGAATGTCTATCAATCATTAAACTAGAAAGACAAGGGGATCAAAATTAATGGAGATTATTAATTTTACCTTCATTTTGCAGATGACAGTCATTTCTGAAAACTTCCCCATTCAGAGCTGCAGAGTATGATCCACAAACTTGCTGATAAGAGTAAAGTGGGATCAAAAATGAAAACAAAAGTGACGTACAATGCTTTAACAAGAAATGAAGATTTAGAAACTGATGGAGGAATCTAGAAGTAACTGATACCTATGTTTACCTTTGCGCAACAGATATCAAGTGAGGTCAACACTGATGAAGAATAAGCAGCATACAACACTTAGTTGGAGAGCATTTGGAAGCAGCAGTGTGGTTTTCTGGAGCAATTTACCATTGTGTCTTAAAATAAGTGTTTGGTCATTGCATCATTCCTGTTCTTACATATGGAGGAGAGACATGGGCCTCGACTAAAGGCGACATACAGGGGCTTCAGACAAGTGGGGGAGACAGGCAGGCTTAGTGTAACCCAGAGGTTCCCAAACTTTGTGACATCGTGCTGCCCTTCACTTGTCACATTTTCCATGTGATGCCCCTGTACCCAAAATAAAATTTTTTTTTACCGAAATTTGAGTTGTGGTATTTTTTAAAAAGAAAATCATTTACATTACTAGCTTGAATTCAGGCAGATTACACACAGATTACACTGAGGACATTCTTTGTTCTTAACAACAGTGCACCTGAAACCGAAATCCAAGTACGTGTCATCATAATTTCAGGACTTGTTTCTTCTCGCCTGTTCACAACAACTTGCAACTTCTTCTACACCACGTTTTTTATTTAAAAACTTCTCCATTATCACAAACCAACACACACTCACATAGAAATAACTACATTCACAGTTATTAAAACACAGCAACTCGGTTCTAATGAATAGTTATGCACGCTACATATGCATTGAACAAAGACTGTGTAGTAAACTAAGCGCCCAACAATGCGGCGGCAGAACGTTATCGCTTGACTCTGCCCCACTCATTCCATTTTCAGACTGCATGGGGAGTGAGATCCGCACGACGTCACGCCAAGTTTTTAAAGAGCATAACAGTCTGGAACTCGGTCAGATGATGGGAGCACTTTCGCAACAAGAAAAATGATGTGTTTTCGTTTTTCTTTAACATTCTTTCTAACAATTTAATTTTTAAAATATGTACAATACAAGTCTTGAAAATTTGCATGTTGGGTTTCCTTATAAATTATAAGTTTTAGTTTTTTCTTATAGTTGCGACGCCCTAGACCAAGACCGGGGACGCCCTTGGACGTTGTGGCACGCAGATTGGGAACCTCTGGTGTAACCAGAAAAAATGGAGGGGGGGGGGGACTTGTGGATCAGGAAAATGGCAAAAGTAGAGGACGACATGAATGAGATGGAGTCCCTGAGGTGGCAATGGTATGGACGTGTTGCCCCTACCTCAATCCAATAGAGCACTTGTGGGACTAACTGGATCAACAGGTTCCAAAGATGCCAACCCACAACCATGTCACCTCTGAGACCTACGTACTCTGCTGCAGTCCGAATCGGCATATGTGCCTCGGGCAACCTTCTAGGGCCTCATTGTGTCCGTGCCACTTGGTTTGGCTGCTGTCATCCGGGCCAAGGGTGGTTATTCCCATTATTAGGTAGGTGGTCATATTATTCTGATACGACTGTGTGTGTGTGTGTGTGTGTGTGTGTGTGTGTACAATGAAATATTAAAACAATTGGAGTTAAAAAGAAAGAGCAATGAAAACAAAGGAGCTGTAAATCTTAGCCAAGGAAAGTGTGATTTAAAGCAAAAGAAGGGAGCTGTAAAACTCAGCCAAAGAGGGAATTATTTAAAACAAGAAGCCATAGCATTAGCTCTCTCTCTCTCTCTCTCTCCATATATATATATACAAATAGGGGGATGTAAGGTCAGGTGATGCGTAACATCACAGCCTCTCCTTGACAAATGTCAACCTCGCCTTCTTGTGGTGCATCCTGTTCCCACTAAAGGGACTCTGACGACCGCCAATAGTGGTATAACTATACCATCGGAATTAGAGGAAATTCTATCCCACACTCACCAACCCGCTTGGCCAGCGTGGTGAGTTATGGCCAAACCCCTCCAAAATGACACCACAACTTAAATCTTGGCCCTCAGCCTCCGGCAGCTGGAATGTACCTGGCCAAGGCAGCGGCAAGTGCGACATGAAGGCAGAGGGTGCTAAGAATCCCCGGAGAACCGGACTAGGCTGCCATCTGATGCTGACCTTGGCTACGTATAATGGACGCTCCCTATCTTCTGATTCAAGGCTTCTTGAATTGGAAGAGGAACTACAAAGGATCAAGTGGGACATCGTCGGGCTAAGTGAGGTAAGGAGAAAAGGAGAAGATCTCATTGAACTGAAAAGTGGACATCTCTTCTACTATCGTGGGACTGATACTGGCAGAACTAGTGGTGTTGGATTTATAATAAACAAGAAACTGAAGGATAAAGTTGTAGAAGTTGAAAGTTCCTCTGACAAAGCTGCACGACTCGTTATCCAATTCTCGAGAAGATACCAGACTCAGATTATTCAAACTTATGCACCCACCACAAGTCATCCTAAAGAAGAAATTGAAAAATTTTATGAGGAAATTCGTCATCTAAATAATAAAGGTAAGCAGCACTTGAAGATAAATATGGGATATTTCAATGCAAAAATAGGGCAACGGCAACAGAATGAAACTTCAGTAGGTAAATTCGGTCACGGCAACAGAAACCAGCTTGGAAATACTCTCGTAGAGTTTGCAGAGGCAGAAGTGTTTTTCATCTTGAACTCCTTTTTCAAGAAAAAGCCACACAGGAAATGGACATGGAGACATCCAAATGGGACGACAAGTGAAATTGATTTTATTATGTGTAACAAAAAATTCGTCATAGAGAACTGCAGTGTGCTAAACAAGTTCAACACAGGTAGTGACCATAGATTGGTGAGATGTAAGATGCACCTCAACACTAAACTCGAACGTAGCAAGCTCATAAGACAAACAAAATGTATTGACATAACCAACCTTAAAAAACACCATAATACCTTCAAGTTGGAACTGAAGAACAGATTCTCTACTTTAGAAGGCCTAACATCGGAAGAAGTGGATATTTCTGAAGTTAACAGAAAAGTAACCAAAGCTCTTATGGAAACAGCAACAAAATTAGCTGGGTCCAAGAACAAGTTGCATGTGAACAAATTATCAGGAAAAACCAAAATGTTGATGCAAAAAGAAGAGAGATGAGGACAACTAAAGAAGATGTGACTTCCAAAGTGGAATATATAGGGCTATGCAAGACAGTACGAAAAAGTATCACTAAAAACGTAAGGAAATTCAACTGTGAACTAGTAAGGAAAGCAACTGAAAACAACCAAAGCCTAAAGACAGCAAAGGGACATCTCAGTAAGGGAAGAAAACAGATTATGGCACTGAGAAAAGAAGATGGTTCTGTAACAAGAAATAGAGGCGAAATTTGGACAAGAGTGAAAGATTTCTACTCCAAATTATATGAAAGGGATGATACATGTACTCCAGACATCATGAAAGGTACCAGTACCAGAGTTCTTCCAGTCCTCCCAGCAGAAGTTGCACATGCAATCAAGAACATGAAGCGGGGAAAAGCTCCAGGAGAAGATGGAATTACTGTAGACATCATACAAGAAGCAAGTGGAGAAATCGAAACAGTACTCGCCCAAATTTTCACTCGATGCCTTAATGAAGGGAAGATTCCTAAGGATTGGAACAATGCTACAATGATCTTGCTACATAAAAAAGGTGACATTGAGGATCTCAGGAACTACAGACCTATCAGCGGTTTATAAAATCTTCACTAAAGTTCTTTCACACCGCTTAAAGGTGACACTGGACATGGCTCAACCGAGAGAACAAGCTGGATTCAGGAGTGGCTACAGCACAATACATCATATCCACGTACTGAGAGAACTAATTGAAAGAGCGAGGGAATATGAACTTCCATTGTGCATGGCTTTTATCGATTATGAAAAAGCCTTTGATTCGGTGAAACCATCAGCAGTTACAATGGCCCTGAAATCCTGCGGTATTGAAGATGCGTACATTAATATTATTATTAACATCTATGAAAATGCAAGTGCAAAGATTCGGCTGTTTGAAAATACAACACACATAAAAATTGGAAAAGGAGTGAGACAAGGTGACACCATATCTCCGAAGCTCTTTAATGCCACATTGGAAAATGTCTTTCAATCACTGAACTGGAAAAACAAAGGGATAAAGATTAATGGAGATTATCTAACCCACCTTCGTTTTGCTGATGACATAGTCATTTTTGCAACTACCCCATCAGAGCTGCAGAGTATGATCCAAGAACTTGCTGACAAGAGTAAAGAAGTGGGATTAAAAATGAACTTTCAGAAGACAAAAGTGATGTTCAATGCTTTTACAAGAAATGAAGATATATCGATTGATGGAAAAAAGCTGGAGATAACAGACACATACATTTATCTTGGACAGCAGATATCAAGTGAGGGTCACATTGATGAAGAAATTAATCGACATACAAAACTTGCCTGGAGAGCTTTTGGAAGAAACAGCATAATTTTCAAGAGCAATATGCCATTATGTCTTAAAAGAAAAGTGTTTGATCAATGCATCCTTCCAGTGCTTACGTATGGTGCAGAGACGTGGACCTTAACTAAAAGCGACATACAAAGGCTGCAGACAACTCAAAGCAGCATGGAGAGGTGCATGCTTGGTGTAACCAGGAGAGATAAGAAGAGGAACTCGTGGATCCGAAAATGACAAGAGTGGAAGACATCATGATCAGAGTTAAATCCCTGAAATGGCATTGAGGCTGGACATACTGCCAGAAAGACAGACCATCGATGGACAGCCGAAATTTTAGATTGGATTCCAAGGGACAGGAAAAGACCCAGAAGAAGACCACATGGAAGATGGGTGGATGAAATTCGAAAGTATGCGGGAGTGGCATGGAGGAGACTGGCACAAGACAGACCGTTGTGGGGAAACTTGGGGAGACCTTCGTCCAGCAGTGGATTGATAATGGTTCACAATGATGATACAAATAGGACTCTTGGCATCAGTGAAATGCAAGGAGAGGAACAAGCTTTTTAAGTCGGGATTTTAGATATTAATGGCCAAAATAAATCAATACAGGACCCAAACGTGTATGCCACCCAACACACTATTCAAGAATTTAATGAACAATATAATTACAAATATGATACTATTACACAAAAAGGGTAAGCAGGACTTTCTTGCTACAACATGATTTTTTGTCAAAAGAACAAAACGGAAGTGACCTTCAGTGAAATTACTGGACACTGTGGATACCAAAAATTTATTAATAAATATTTTACCATTTCATTAGATTTATAAATAAACACAAAAATTTCATTTTGTTAAAAAGAGGGTTGGGGGTGGGGTGAGAAATAGCATAAAGCTGAGAATCTCTGTGGTTAAGACATAAGTAAAATTACATGCAAGTATGATATAAAATGTGAAACATATCCATGGATCTCCTTATTCAAGAAACTATTTTTATTTAAAATGAAGCAAAAAGCAGTAAGAATCACAAGAAAACCATGAAATTTTGCATGCACCTTTAAAACATACTCATGGCATTTGCCAAAGTACATCACAATTTAATTGCAAACTCTTCTTATCTGCATTAGATAAAATAATGCCAAAACAGAAAATTACACGGGTAATTTGTGATTTTCTAAAGAATCCATAACTTCGCAGATAGCTATCAATGCTATAAATAGGTTATGTCTAGAGTTGCACACAGGCAATTAAGTTTCCATGTTAAACTCTCATCCTGAAAATTTATTTCCAGTATCCTTTACTCTGCAGACAGATAGCAATGCTGAGAACAGGTTGTATCTAACTACTGAATTGCGCACAGCTAATTAAGTTTCCTCATGAAGCTTCTTCACATGGAAAATGTTTTTATATAGCTGATATGGGGCTTTCTACGTCATGTAATTCTGTGTTTTAGTTTCTTGAAAAGATTTTTTTATATCCAATAATCAAACCCAGATAATTAAAATGCACAGTACCCGTTTAAAACTCTTTCTCTGTACTTAACCATTAATAATTATTTTTGAGGATTGACTTAGAACAAGTGATTCAGACTGTACATTTTTATCTTCACTCCAAAATTTTCAAAATGCTTGCTCAGCAGACTGAATTAAATAAAAACTGTAAGATGTTAATACTAACAAAAATCAACATTAAACCACTGACGAGCAATAAAGTGCTCATTAGCAGATCCTCCAAAGTGTTAGAAGACTTAGATTTGAGATAGTTATATGTACCTTGCTACAGAATCAGGGCAAATACTTCTGTGTAGAGACCACAGGTAAGTCTTTTCAGTCAGCACAATGCCCTTACATGCACATGGTTACTATACATATTCTTATGAATTAGGTTTTGCAGTACGCAATCTTTCAAGTGTAAAAAAATATATATTTCATAATTATCTTATGCAGTTCATGGAGCACAAAGAATAAAATCTGAATATAAATAAAGGTGGTGAATGAAATTCCTTTTCTTTAAATTTCACTACATCTGTTTTTTAAATAAAAATATATTTCCAAGTGATTAGAAAGGATATATATTCCATATGTACAAGATAAATATTTTTACAAAGTCATACAACAGCAATTTATGTTAGTGGTATTCATGTGAAAATTCCAAAAACAGTAAGAAGTATGAAACTTTAAAACACGCTTAAGTTACATAAGAAACGTGTGTTTATGTCCAAACTTCTACACATTATTTCAATGATAGTCCTATTGGTGCACATGGGGGAGGAGGGTACTTGACCCCCCTGGAAATTGGACCATGCCCTTTCTATATTTATAAGGTACTACCCAAATTTTTGCAATAACATTAATTCTGACTGCTAATTTTTTTGTAGAACCTATGGATGAGTCTTATGTTTTAGTAAAAAGAGCTCTGGAATCCCTAAAATCAAGTCTTATAGAACATTATTACAGCCAACCTGTACCAGAAGAAATAACAAGACTAGTGGGCATTTGCATAAAACAGAACAGTTTTACTTTCCGTGGAACATTTCATGAACAGACTGAAGGTCTAGCCATGGGCGGCAGCACTGTCACTTATATTATGTGAAATCTACATGTGTCGACTTGAAGAAAAACTTTTCAAACTTGTGAAATTTGACTTATGGATACGATATGTTGACGATACTTTTGTTCTATGGAAGGGAAAACATTCTGAAATTCCAGAATTAGTCACACTTATAAATTCCATTGATCCTCACATTCAATTCAGCTACGAAACTGAAAATAACCGATGCCTACCATTCCTTGACGTATTGGCAACACGTGAAAATGGATCTCTCGCAACCACAATTTATCGGAAGCCTTTCGCTGTTTTCTCACCTCCACATGATAAGTCCAATCACCCTTGGCAACCAAAACTCAGCGCCTTTTACAGCTGCGTATATCAAGTGATACATATGTTCAAATAAAGACAGTTTGGAAAAAGAACTTTATTTCCTTAAACGTGTTGCAGTACAGCAAGGATACAACCCTTCCATTATAGACAAGGTTCTAACAAGATTCCAGAAACCGAAGCCTATCTCCACGTTAACACCTGTGATACACCCGTCGCGAGAGAATTTTGCCATTATTCTATTTTCCCTTGACATTACCTTCAAAATTTCAAAAATTCTCAAAACCTTTAATTTTAAGGGGATTTTTAAACCCATAAACAAAATGAGATTTTTAGGATCAAAGGACTATGTTGAAGACAAAAACTCGTGGGGAATTTATCAAATTCCATGTGAATGTGGCGCTTCGTATATAGGACAGAACCATAGAGCCTTGCGTTTTCGATTGAAAGAGTACAAGACCTACATTCCAAATTGTGACCTAACGAAGTCATCGATGGCTAAACACTGTTGCAAAAAGGACCACACATTTCTCTTTGAAAAAACAAAACTAATTGACAAGCCAGGTTCAACCACCGAACTTGATATTTTGGAAGCTTTCCATATATATCAGAAGGCTTCGCAACTTGTTAATAACATGGTATCTAGCGCGAACCCCATTCTATCAAGCGTGTGGAAACAACTAACCAAAACACGTGACTGTAAACACCATTTATGATATCATATACAATTTGAATATTTATGTGCCATTCGTCCTGATAAAGCCAGGTCAATACCCAGAGAACCATGTTCGGCTTGAAAGAATAAATTTTTGTGACACACTACTTTGTATTATCTTAATATATACTATGGGCGAGTGTTAGGCTTCGGGCATTTATCTTCAATCCTTTCATCTAATAAAGGAGGTAAATCTCTTTTCTGATGCGGCATAGGCGAGGTATAAAACAACAGTCAAGTTCGCGAAGGACACTAACGTTCGTCCTTGCCTTATTGAAATAAAAGTGATCCCCGTCGTCACAAGTACGTATTAAAATTAATAAATTTATAAGTATTAACAGCTATTAAATATTTTTAGGAGGAAATGCATGAAAAAATAATAACCTTCTATGTTTAAATATATAAATAATAAACATCTTACAGCCTAGAACTGTATTCTTTCACTTCCAACGCACTCGGGTGGGGGGTGGGATGGGGACTAACTTCGAACGAAAGAAAAAAGATGTAAACAAAACGTTAAACAGGAAAGATTACTGATAACATGGTGTGTGCACCGGAATATAAATGTTCATCTTTTTTTGGTAAACAGTGTAATAAAGCATATCAAGAGTATTTAAAGTATAACCAAAATTTCTGAAGTAGTTTTCCTATTTCTAGAGTCGACCGTGTGATGTAACACATCTCTGATGTCATGTGAGAATGATTTGGATGAGATGACATCACACCAGCAGCTGTGTTCTTTGCTGCTATGACAACAAAACAAAGTGATATACGCATGAACTGTGCATGTGTAGGTGATGACGTCACCTGCACAAAAACACGAAAAGCTAATCTTGACGTCACAAACATTTGTTTCTCGGTTGTTACTACGACGACTTAAAAAGTGATCCATGTAGTCGGCAACTTAGCCATTTATATATTAGGATATGCATAAATATTACAAGGAAGATTCTTTAAAGTAACCACTTCTCTACATACATATGTGCTGTATAACATTTATTTTAGAAGCACACACACACCAATCAAAACCTATTTGAAAATTTTATGAACTCAATGATTTCACCCATTGCTTTACACCTTGCCAAGACTCTCAAAGTGTTCACCCTGATGTTTTTTTTTCTTTTCTTTTATGAATCTGTTTCTTACTGCTATCTGGAGGTTGGTAATTTGCTACAGTATTTTCCAGTGGTCAAACTTAAAAAAGCTGAATTCATGTGGTGCACACATCACACATCACAAATTTCTCATATTAACACATTTTAAATTATTTATGGACATCTGTTCCATGGGCACACAGCACAACCATATGTCATACACAGAAAAGAAGACAATATCCCAGATTTTATTTTATAGACCAACACAAATAATGCCTTTACCAAGTTCAGAACAGACATTTATCAAATAACTTTTTGAATAAAGTCTAGAATTCATCATGACTTTTTAAAATTTATATTAATGAAGCCAAATTATTGCCAATTTCAAATATGAATCACAGCTACCGTATATACTCGCGTATAAGTCGACCCACCCACTTTCAGATGAAAAAATCGCAAGAAATCAGAAACTCGCGTATAAGTCGATCCCGGAATGAGAAAAAAAAAAAAAATGCCAATGAATTTATTCAAAAACATTTGAAAATGAAAAAAATTATATATATAATACTAAATTTAATTTGCATACCCAAAAACTTCATCGGAACCCTTCAAAATCCAATTCCGAGTCAGACTCGCCAAACAGTTAAAAAGTCTTTCTCCGTCATCGGCGCGTCATCATAAACATCAGTATTCCCATCTATGCCTGTGTCATCAGAATCAATGTCATCATCACTCATAAAAATCTCATCATCCTCTGTGCCATCAAGTTTGTTACTAATGCAACATTTCTTGAATGATTTCACGACCATTTCCGCAGGTATCGCATCCCAAGCATCCTTGACCTATCGCGCAATCAAAACGATACCCGGCTTCTTTAGATTTCCGTCCTTGGTTTCAGTCGGCAAATCGGAACTTATCCAATCTGCCCAATACCTCCACACATTGCCCTTGAAGAGATTAGTAAGGCAGACATCTAGTGGTTGAAGAACAGATGTCAACCCACCTGGGATGACAGCAAGAGTTGTTTTTGAATTTTCTGCAGTTTTTTTCACTTCTGCACAATGGTATGCAACAAACATATCCCTCACCAAAAGAGAAGGTTTCCTCAAAAGTGCACCTGGCCTTTTGTTCCACACATTCTTTAACCAGTCAATTGTTCTGGATTCGTTCATCCATCCTTTTTCATGGGCACAAACGAGCACACCAGACGGAAAGACAACGCTTTTCGGCAGAGTTTTGAGTTTGAAAATAATTACCGGAGGTAGCTTACTGCCGTCGGCCAAACAGGAAAGAACAACCATGAAACTGTTTTTTTCGTGGCCAGTCGTTTTGATCAAGATAATTTTTTCGCCCTTTTGGTTCACCGTCTTATTTCCAGGAAGGTCGAAACACATGGCGGTTTCATCCATGTTCCCTATTTGGGAAAGTTCAAAAGCAGTCTCTTTTGAATTACGTACTTTTGAAATTCCATTATCTTTGCTTCAAGGTCACGAGGTAACTTTTGTGCAATTTTGGTGCGCTGGCGTAGACACAACCCATAGCGGTTCATGAACCTTGTGCACCAACCTGGTGAGGCACGAAAAGTGTTATTTGCGGCTGTAAACTTTTCATCTTTTGCGAGCTTCATTGCTCGCAAACGTATACCACTTCGCGTTACAACGTAACCATTTTGTCTGCAGCCCACAATCCAATCATTCAAGACACTTTCCAGTTCTGGGAAAGATGTCGTTCCACGGCGCAGCGCCTTTTGCGATTTTGGGATTTTCACCAAGTCCGTTTTTTTACGCCAATCTCGAATCAGTTTTTCGTTAATGCCAAATTGACATGAAGCAGCACAGTTGTTAGTATTTTCTGCAGAAGAAACCACTTTCAACTTGAATCCTGTGTTATAGGACATCCGTTTCTTTACACAATCCGTGTCACCCATAATAGGAGAAGCGAGACACGTGCGATTAAGAACAAGCAACACCTAACACTCCGTTACGTTGAAGGTCAGCGCAATCAACTGGTAGTCGGAAGGGCGGAGCTTTCTATGCGCGGCTGTGACTGCGCTGTGGATACGCAAAGCCAGGAGAGAGGAGACTTTTCAAAGCGCGGAGAAATTCAGAGGGTCGCGATTTCGTAATTCTACCACATCGGTGTTTTTTCTTTCCTTTTTTCTTTTTTTTTCTTTCGGAGGGTTGCGATTTCGTAATTAATACCGCATCGGCATTTTTATTTCTTTTGGGATGGATTGCCTTTTGCCTCGTGGGAAGAAATTTTGGACTTACGATTTTTTTAGACCCCGCGTATAAGTCGGCCTCATTACTTTGAAGCTCTCATTTTGCCCCAAATTTCTCGACTTATACGCGAGTATATACGGTAATTCACACCTTTACTGGAATACCTTTTCCTTTTCATTCCAATCTACATTACTAACAACAAATAAATGGCTATGAAACTTTCCTTAAGTGTATTAAACTTTTTTTCAATAAATACCTACTCCAAACCCAATTATTAACAATTCATCAGAACTCCATACCCATATCTTCAGCAGCATGGTACTACACCAATGTGCTTAATATGACTTTTATTGCATTCAAAAACTATTTTACAATTCTAATTTACTAAACATTTCTATAACATATACACAGTCGAGTCACATTATTGTGACCACCAGCTAATATCCACCGTAACCGCAATCTGCAACGTGGACAGCAGCTAGGCAGGCTGGGAGTGACTTAATAAGATGCTGGAAGGTCTTCACAGGTATGTGAAGCCATGCTGACTGCAGTGCGTCTGACAGCTGCTGGAGGGTGCATGGTGGAGGATTTATAGAGCAAACAACACAATCGAGGTGGTCCCCCAGAGGCTCAATTGGGTTTAAGTCTGAGGAATTAGGGGGCCAGGGAAGTACTGTGAAGTCTTCATCATGCTCTTCCTCTCGAACATTTACTCTCGAACATTTCTAGCTGTGTGATACGTCGCATTGTCGTGCTGGAAAATCCCATCCACCCCAGGTAAGACAATCAGCATGTATGGGTATACATGATCTGCAAGGATGGATTCAGAACGAATTCGGTCCACAGTGCCATCCACAGGTATGAGACGACCCAGGAAATGCCACGAAAACATTCCCCAGACCATAACGCTGCCCCCACCAGCTTGTGTTCTTCCAGCAGTAGTTGAAGAATGTTTGTTCTCCAATGTTTCTTGCCTTATACGCCAACATCAATCTGTTCGATGAAACAGAAAACGCGACTCGTCGAAGAAGGCAATACTTTGCCAATCAGCAACAGTCCAATTACGATACTGCCATGAAAATGTAAGCCTTTTCTGCCGATGCACCTTCATTGGCATAGGTGCAGTGACCATCTGTCTGCATCGGAGCCCCAAACACAGCAGGGTTCGCTGAACTGTCATTTTAGACACACTTTTCGGTAGCCACCTGGTTCATTCGGTCAGTGAGATGCTCCACTGTAGCGTGTCAATCGGTCCTCACGGACCTTCGAAGCAAACGTTCACCTCTCACATCAATGGCACACGATGCTCCGCAGTTTCCACATCACTTATTCGCAACGGTGCCATTTCTCCAATCATGATACATTTTAACTATAGCAGCATGTGAACAGTTCACAAACTGTGCTGTTTCAGAAATACTGCCACCTTTGGCACGAAAGCTGAGAATCATCCCTTTTTGCAAATCTGATAAATCGCTCCTTTTATCTATGACAACAATGAGTAATATGTTTTCAGAATGCCTACAACACACCTTACATACCTTCCAAGCCAGCTCACAACACGTGCTTTCTTTCATTGGCAACGCACTGTTGATGTCAAAAGTAGGAGGTGGTCACAATAATGTTACGACTGTGTATTAAAACACATGCAATTACACAAGAAAGTTAATCTTGGAAGATAAGGTCAGATATGCAGGTGTGACTGGTCTGCCCAAACTCATTTGACACAGATTAAAGTAATTTACCATCAGTTAGTAAACAATTTTACCTCCACTAGCCAGAAATTAAATTGAGTAAATATTGGTTTTAGTGTTTAGGTACTCCATGAAGATTAAATCAAAACAGGCCATTAGTGTATTACAGATTATCAATTCTGGAAAATATCAAGATCTGAATTCAGATACACAGCATTATGGTAACTTTTGCATTTGAACTCACTGAAATTTAAATATCAATTTAAATCCACATCAGTAGGCTATCGGTACCAATCAAACTTCACTAATATCATTTGATAAACACATTCAATCCTACTGTCTCATGAATGCTCTTACCAGGATGCCCTTGCATTCTACCAGATGCATTTCTTTTTGAATCAGCTAAACATCTTATTAAAAACATTACATAACAAGAAAGATGACACCGGATTTTCGGATGTAAAGAGAACGTCTTTTGAATCCGTCCTAACGCAAATTAAATTCATTAAAACTATTCAAAATCAATGGAACCGGTATAGAAAACAATAAATAGTACCTGACCGAAGAAAGAAGTTTCTTAATCGGGTTTTTAATCCCACAGATATCGCTGCAAACGGAATCGTGAACTTATGCCCTCTGGTTGCAGACTTGTGCATTAAGAAAAATTTAAATTTTTATGAGAAACATTTTGCAGCAGAAATGCTCTCCAACAAAGAAAGAATTTTTCAAATCAGACTCTTCGAAGCAGAGATATGGACAAATATAAGATATGCATCTATGTCCCCTGGCAGGAAAACCATGCATTATCTTAGGAAGAAAGTATTCTCAAAAGGTTTTTCAACGTGAGCGGTTTCGGTCCAAGAAAAAAAATTTCGTCGAGTTTTTAGGAGCTCATATTTTGCTGCAAATACATCAAAAGCAGAAATTACCACTTATGCCCCCTGGTGGTCAAACCATTCTTTACCGAATATTGGAAATTATATGAAAAACATTTTCCATCAAGAGCTGTATGCGATACAGGGAGAATTTTACAAATCGGAGTTTTAGAAGCAGAAATATTGCATAAAACACAATTTAGCTTAGTGCCCCCTAGCGTAAAGTCTACGATTTACTTGAAAATTTTGAATTTATATTAAGAACATTTCGCATCGGAAACACTATCCAACAAAGAAGGAATTTTTCAAATAGGACTACTAGAAGTAGAGATATTGACAAAAATAAGATATACATCTACACCCCTGGCGTAGAAACCATGCATTATTTTAAGAAGAAAATATTCCTAAAAGGTTTGTTGAAGTGGTTAGTATCGGTAAACAAACTAGTTTTTTTCAATCGAGGTTTTAGAAGCTCAGATTTTGCTGCAAATACATCAGAAGTGGAATTAAGACTTACACCCCTGGTGACCAAATCATTTTTTACCAAAAATTAGGAATTATATGCAAAGGATTTCCCATCAGGAGCTGTATCCAGTGCAGAAAGAAGTTTTCCAATCGGAGTTTTAGAAGCAGAGATATAGATGGAAACACAATTTACCTTTACGACCCCCTTAGCGGAAAGTCTATGAATTACATGAAAATTTTGAAATTAAATGAAAAACATGTCACACCGGAAACTATCCAATAAAGAAATAATTTTTTTAATCGGGCCATTAGAAACAGAGATATTGACAAAAATAAGATATACATTTACACCCCCTGGTGGAGAAATCAAAATATTTGAAGAAGAAAATATTTCTAAAAAGTTTATCGACGGGAGTGGCATTGGAAGAATTTTTTCAATCAAGATTTTAGAAGCTCAGGTTTTATGGTAAATACATCAGAAGCAAAAACTAACACTTACACTCCCTGGTGGCAAAACTATTCTTTACCAAAAATTAGAAATTATATGCTGAAGATTTTCCATCAGGAGCTGTATCCGCTAAAGAAAACATTTTTCAAATCAGAGTTTTAGAAGAGATATTGGGGAAAATGTAATTTACTTTTACAATCTCTAATGGAAAATCTATGCGTAATTTGAAAACGTAACTATACCTAAAATACCCTTTGGAATTGAAAGATAAAAGAACTTTTTCAATCAGATGCTTAGAAGCAAATATACGGAATAAAATGTATTTTGAATTCGACATCATCTGCATTTACGCCCTCTAGCAGCAAAGTCTGACATCGTAAAAAAACAAACAAATGAAAGATCATCATTCGCATATTTCAAGCATCTAAATGCACAAAGATTGAAATCGAACTAATAAATGCAGACAGACGGATGGACAAACCAATAACATAAGCACAATCTTTTTTTACAAAAGACGTGCTAAAAATGGGGGGGGGTATTTCACAACACTGACCACTCTGAGCCCATATGTTTGATTTTACCCACAGGCAAAGCTTGTCCTACAGCCTGAAAAAAAGAAAAGAAAAAGAAAACAACAGCTCACAAAGAATGCCTGGCATCAGATAGAAATATAACAAAAATCCTATAGTTTAAATTAACACCCCAGGGACACGCAAAAAACCTGAAAAACAGTTCATATATATCTGAGCATGCATGTATTTTAAAAACCACTGCACCAACAAGGTTTGTACTTTTCCAAGCAAAATAAATTCAAGCACTTTTTAAAACCAAATTATCATACGTGTGTGCTGTCGGTTAGTCAGTATAGGTAGGTATTTTAGCACGTTGAAACCATTAAACTTAGCTGGGCCGGGCACACCTTCAACAAACTGCCTGTTATCCTCCTGCTCCATGTTGTTTCATTTTATTAACTTTGAACTGCCCCTCTGTTTTGGTGTTTTTCAAAATCATTTTATTCTGTGGAATATTTTGAAAGGGCACATTATTTTCACAATCATCCTCCGGCAAGAATGCGTCCGTAACACCAGCCAACAGAAACCCATGATGATTTGCAAATACATCATTCCACTTATTTTACTCCCTTGGCTGACGTTTTACTTCGAAGTGATGCCATAACCAAGGTACCAGCTGTCCATGCGCTATTTGATTAGCTTGGTGTTTTTATTGGAACTATGCAGAAATCACCTATACAACTTTTTGCACGAACAATTATTTTACACATGCTCTTTCATATCATTACTCAAAAAGCAAAACAAAAGTTGTTTTCGAGTACTATTTACAGTCTTAAACTTTTTCAAGTACTTTTCAAGGAGCGTACGGACCATGTGCACACATATACATGTGTGTATGTGCCGTTTTGAGTTCACACACACACACACACACACACACACACACACTCAAAAAGCACACCAATTTACAAACCTTTCCAAAATTAATTACTTGATTCTTACGTTAAACTTACTGATATATATTTACAAATTCATTAGTTACATTTCTTTTTTCTCTCATGAAGGATAAAAATATTTAAAATATTTGAAAAATAAATGAGAAAACAATATTATGAAAACAACCTCCAACACAAAAAATCAGTAAATGCACTTAAGACATTTTATAATTGATGAAGTCCATAAGAAAGGAATAAAAACATTCATCTGACTGCATTCAATTTAGAATTCATTGTTATGATATAAAATGATAAAGAAATACTATACATGCATAGGTTTCAAAAATGAAAAGCATTTATTTTGATTTTTAAAAGTGGTGTCACCAAGCCTTAGGTATAATGAACATGTATTTTGATAAATTTACAGTGTGTAACAATATTCCAAAGAAATTTCCTGGAAAATTCTGAAGCAATACAGACAAACACGGAAAAAGCGACATGCAATGCTTTCAACTATGCTATAGGAACTGTCATATAGTGTGGAAATTCTATTCAATGAGAATCCTGGAAAACCTTTTTATGCTTATATATAAAAAAAAAGGACCTGCAAAAATTTTCCGATCCACTTCCAAGGAAAAAACAAAAACATTGTGATGCATGCACTATAACACCTTGTGGGGTAACTATGAACCAATGAAAACTAGAATATTCAGAAAACCTTGGGGATATTTTCTTTCCTATATTTGTTCACTTCTTCCTGAAGTTGAGATACAAACACACAGAAAGAAATATAAAACAACAATATATGCAGGGTTTTGTTGCTTAAAAAAAAAAAAAGTTATAAGAAATATCAACTAACTATGAACAATTTGATTTATATCCCTGTGTATAGTTGCATATACCTCTATGAGAGATACTTATCTGTTACTCTCACTAAGTATTTCAATTACATGGTATATAGGTTTTAATATTGTGACATAAGCTGTCAAATTATTCTGTTCATCACGCTTCTTTAGACCTTCGTTAGGGGAGCTCCAAATAATTTGTTAGTTCTTATTGCTCATATGTTATTGTTTTAAATAAAGAAATGCATTTACCTTGAGTCTTGCTTCTTGTTGCTCTTAGTTTTTTATATATGTCACCAATTCGATGAACGCCATACATTTCCGTTGAAGGACATATCTTCCGTACATGTTTCTAATTCCATGAAGGCATTAGAATATTTAAAAGGAAGAGTGTTACACCTTATTCACTTTGTGAAAAAATGCTCAAGTTAAAAGTTAAAATCTTCCTATTGTAGTTAAAACATTTCGTAACCACACAGGTGTAAAAAATTGTCTTTCCAAGTCATTTCGATTCTTCATAGTGCATATTTCAATGTAAATAACCAAACATTTTTTTAACTTTCTTTTAACTTTAAAATTTTTAATGACAATTAGACGTAAGGCTTATTGAAAAAATTCTTGGAGACACAGACTACACCTTCCATTGACTTCGGCAGACGAAGCTGTGTGGTTACGAAATGTTTTAACTACAATAGGAAGATTTTAACTTTTAACTTCAGCATTTTTTCACAAAGTGAATAAGGTGAAACACTCTTCCTTTTAAATATTCTAATGCCTTCATGGAATTGTAAACATATGTACGAAAGATATGTCCTTCAACGGAAATGCATGGCGTTCATCGAATTGGTGACGTACATAAAGAACTAAGAACAACAAGAAGCAAGACTCAAGGTAAATGCATTTCTTTATTTAAAACAATACCATATGAGCATTAAGAACTAACAAAATATGTGGAGCTCCCCTAATGAAGGTCTAAAGAAACGTGATGAACAGAATAATTTGACAGCTTATGTCAAAATATTAAAACCCTGTGTATAGTGTTGTTTTCTCATCCACTGACGATACCCTGAAGGCAACGAACTTTTATTACAAAAGATTTACGATAATTAATTCTTGGACATTGGTGGTTTAAGTTGTTTGCAGGTTAGCTAGTTAGTCATGCAGTTCGAACTGTACAAATTCCTCTGAGGTTAAAGAGGGGACTGTCACACACACAGCCAAATCCAGAGTCAATTGCATAGAACTTGCTTCACACATTTTTGTGATTGTCACTAGAAAATACTGTAATGCATTGCTTGGCCACTCCTATATGGAATATAATATTAGAAGAATAGGTTCTTTCACAAACTTTAAAGAGACGGCCATCAACAGTCAAAATCCTCTCCAGCAAACTAGCATAAAAGTACTAATGGTTTGGCATGCATTATTAAAGGACTAAAACACATATGGTTATTAAATGATGGTTACACACCACAGCACACTGTACAATTTGTGTGATAACAATACACGTAATTCTGCTTGTGATGTCATCCACATTATTTTTCAAAAATTAACTTTGTTTTTTTATGTATTTTAATTCTCTGCATTTTATGTCCATCTATTGCCTTGAAAAGTCCTAACAGTGGAGAGCAAAAGCTTGGTGATTCTACATACTTTTTTACACCAGCATGTGATATAATCAACAGTAAGTATGAATTATATTTATCACAAAATGACTGCCTTCTTGAAGACAAGCTGTTTTAGTACATGCTTTGCAGTGTTTTGGAATGCAAGCTCTTTCGTAGTGTTCACAATTTTTATGTCATATACCCAAAGACCAACCAACTATCAGTTTGGAACATTACAATCTTCAGATATTTAAATCAAGGGTACACACATTTTTTTCATCAGTTCCATCTTTCAAAGAAGGAAAGGAAAACTCATTTCATAGTTATACACTATAGGACTCACTTTTTAAGATCAGCTACACAGAGAAAACATTTTCAGCCCAATGGCCAGTACATGACAAATAGTATTTTATTGTCTCGAAAGAAGTTCAAAGGATGGATATGAACATGTCCACTTTCTTCTCAGCAAGGGAATAAAAAATCACCAGTACATCAACAACAAGGTTTTCCACTCTTAGTTTGTCCAAATGGTTAGCAAATGGAGAGAGAGAACATGACACTTTATTTATATATAAATAAAAATGGATCACTTAAAACGATAATTCTGTAATAAATGGCCTTATTTCAGCCGAAGTACCTTAGAAAATTTTCTTTTCTATAATATATATTTCAATACTATATATAAAATACATTGGTAATTATAAATAATGCAAGTGCTCCAGTGGTGGATTTAAAGTTCATAGTACCCTAAATGGAAGTTCTTTGAAGGGGTATCTTTATTTACAACATCTAAAATAATTACAATAATGATGAAACATTGTTTCATATCAATTGAGAAATATATCAGCAAATTTATTGGTAAATATGAAAATCCTAAAAAGAAAGAAAAGCCTTTATTTAAAAGAAATATTAAATACATCAACTAATATTCAAGAAGTATTCCTTGAGTGATAATTATTGATTCAAATATCCCCTTATTTAAGCTCAACTTGTGGTGAACATCAGAAAACACTTCTTTGAATGATCTTCCAAAGGCCTTGTAGAACAAAGCCTTTGATTACACTATTATAATTCAGAGTATCAAAATTTTGTACAATAATAACACAGATTTTATTTTTCAAGCTATTCTAGACATGCAGTGTCCTTCAAGGTTAATTACCAACCTATGCATACCCTTTTGAGTTTGAGGGATGTTATTTTTAGAGCCCCCACACTACGCCCAAATTGCCATTTATTACAGTTCTAGTTTCTTACCGTGAGATACAAGAAATGCATAGAGCTATTCATTTATTTCTTTTTAAATTCAGTTTAACGATCTAAAATGTCTCTCTAAGGTTATCAGTTATTCAGCCCACATTTAAAGTCATTTGATTCCAACAGAGTGACTGAATATTTGAGGTAAGAATGAATACAATACAATGTCCATATCATGCCTAAGTTGTCAAACTGGATTAAGCAGTATTAGGATAAAGTACCAGCCTGGATAAAAACATTGTGCCTACCATTCTAAAGAAATACCAAAGAAAGCAGCAAACTCAATGGCCAGTAACTGGATTTCAACATGCTACTTTCCAGGTGCATTCAAAGTTCTGCAACCAGCTCTTTCAGACAATTTTTCCATGGAAAATTTTCACAGAAAAACTGCCTATGGTAACATGTTTGAAAAATTTCAAAACCACCAGTCGAAGAATTAAAGCTATCTTGACTTGAACAATAATCTGTTGTTCATAAATGCAACTTTTTAATTTTTTTAGTAAACAAATCATAAGTCGATCCAATGTCAGTAATGCTTCCACACTGCAATCAAGTTATCAAATTTTCATAAAATCACTACATAAAAATCATTACACAAGATTGAATGTATTAGGTAAAATAAATAAATTTCATGGGATGACATGATGCTACTAAATATAACTTTGCTTAACACTAGAGCTCATGGAAATGCTACTACATTGCCAAGGAAAGGCTTTCTAGATATATACACTGGCGTGCAAAAATTAAGGACGAGACGGTTTTTCGAATGTAATGTCGTGCAGAAGTGCTCCACATCGACTCAAATCATACCATAAGATCCCCAAGATGTAAGAATATGGGACAAGTGAGCAAAACCGTCCAAACAAGGAATCCAAAGGATACCAAGACACTTTATTGAAAAGGTAGCTTCGAGCACAACTGGACAGAAGACAGAAACGTCCATGTGACAGGCAGCTGCCAAGAAAAATCCAGTCTTTAGTAGGGGATATGATCACCCGTGACTGCGTTGCAGGATTTACAACGTCTGTCCATGCTGAGGACGAGGTTGTCAAGGAGCTGCTGAGGCATCGCGGCCCATTCCTCTTGTAGCGCCAATCGCAGCTGAGGAATCATTGCTGGCGGCTGGTGACGTGCTGCTAAGAGTCTCCCGAGAAGGTCCCACACGTGTTTGATTGGATTTAGGTCCGGGGACCTTGCGGGCCAATCCATGCATTGAATATCTTCACTCTCCAACAGGTCTGCGACAGTCACTGTTCGATGAGGTGTAGCGTTGTTGTCCATGAAGAGGAACTCAGGACCCACAGCCCCTCTAAACAGATGCACACGAGGCAGGAGAACCTTGGTACAATAGCGGACACCAGTGACTGAAACTCCTTGGAAGATGTGGTCAGTACGGCTACCAAGAATGATACCGCCCCAAACGAGAACTCAGCCACCTCCAAACCGGTCCCTTTTGATGATGTTGGAGGTGTGATTGCGTGTTCCCTGCTCTCTCCAGATGTGTATACATCCAGAATTGCTGGTCAGACTAAATCGGCTCTCATCCATAAAGAGAACTCGACCCCATTGCTGATGTGTCCAGTTCTTGTGTTCCTAGCACCACAGAAACCGCCGTCACCGATGAACAGGCGTTAATGGCACACACCATACTGGTCGTCGTGCAAATAGACCACCTTTGTGCAGCCTCCTGGCCACGGTAAAATGCAATAACGGACGTCCAGTTGTCTGTTGCATGTGCCTTGCAATTTCTCCCACTGTCGGCCGTCTGTCTCTTCTTGCCTGTAAGACAATATACCGGTCGTCCGCCGCCGTGGTTGCTCGTGGACGACCACTGCTAAACTCTTGGACAGCTGTTCCTGTCATTTGTAATGCTCTTCAAGTTTGTGAAACGATGCTGTGAGCGATCCCGAACTCCTCGGCCACACTAGTCACACTTCGACCTTCTTCCAATTTCCCAATGACGCGACCTCTGGTAAAGTGATCCAGATGTCGTCTACTGGATTGCCTGTTGGCCATATCACATGGTGGCAGCAACTCAGCGTCGTTCAAACCGATGTACACCGTGCAATAGCTTTCACCGAATTGCTGAGCGCACACCGCCCGTGTGCTTTATACCCTTCCGACACCCCCCGTCATGCTGCATATATGTGCATGCCTTACCATACTGGACCCTAGTCTATCTCCTGAGTGGTCTTTCGGTCCGTTCTGCCTGCTTGTTCCGCTGTTATGCTAATTTCTCCCCTTCGTCCTTAATTTTTGCACACCAGTGTATTACAAAAAACATTGGGAGATAAGACATGCTGGAATGCAGTGATTTGAACTTTTGGGGACAAATTTGCATATTACTGAAACCTATATCAGACATAAAAGTGGTCATGGCAGAAAAATGCTGAATGTTTCCCACATAGGAATATGCAAAAATGATTAACTTTTCAGCATTTATTAACTACCCTAAGCACCATATATGCATATATTAAAGCCCTAAAATTGTCTAACACTTCTTTAAGAATGAATAAGAATTTTATTTTAGTCAATGTGCTAACATCAAACCAATAATTATACTGATCTGATTTGTTTTATTGCAATTATTGCATTTCTGAATGGATCTCAAACTCCCCAAATGACTTCCAAAAAGGCGGAATTCCGCTTTTTGGTGGAACTCTTTCACCCCTGCTATATGCTATTCAGTTGCTTCCCAAAACGAGATAACCATAAAGGATTATTCAAATATGTACAACATTTTACCCATGATTTTAAAAACACTATTTTCACTTCTAAGCGTGAGTTATCAAGGTAAAAACTGGGTTCAGTGCATTGCATAGATGTCATTAAACAATATATACAGGGGCAGAAAAATATTCTGAAATCTGATGGCCAGCTAAATATTTTAGTGGCCAGACACTGGAACAGTGGGAAGGGTGTGTGTGTGTATAATATCAAAGTCATGTATGTACACTTCTATCTTGAATTACCGTAATTTTTGTCGTTTATCCCCAGACTGGAATTTGCACATTTTTTTTTTTTTTACCTTTGTATAATCTGCGCCGGCGTAAAATTCGCAGATTTTGATATTCAGAAAAAAAAAAAAAAAAATCGCTGTATAACCTGCACATCACAAATGCTGATCCAAAAGTGGAATTTTCGACAGAAAAGTCGGTCACATAAAGACCCCGGAGTCCGAAGAAATAAATAAAAAACAAACAAAAAAAACAAAAAAACAAACGATCTTATTAAATAAAGAAATTCATTTTTTAAAGAAAACTTTTGTTAATATATTTTTATCTTCGGGCACAAAAGAAGCTCAGTGGCGTGGCATCCATAGAGCACAAAATTTAATCATGCTGATTCAGTAGCTCCAATTGCATTACACATTGCCCATGATGAATCACTGATACAGAACAATTCATAGAAATACCGTATATGCACTCATGTGTAAGTCGAAAGTTTTTGGAAGTAATTCTGCTTTCAAAGTAGGGAAGTCGGCTTTACATACAGGTAAAAAATTTTTTTTTTCATCAGATGAAAAAAAAAAAAAATTTTTTTTTTTTCATCACATCTTAAAAAAAAGAAAAGAAAAAAGGGCTGGACTTCTCCCGCAGAGTTTAACGATGAGTTTGCTTACATTTTAGACCGCAGCTTTTCGTGTGTCACTGCACGCTAGTTTGTTTTCTCATCTTTTGAAAACTATCGCGTAGTGACACGATCATATTCTCAGTTGTCACCCCACTTTAAGTTTAAATTCGGCATTGTAACCAAAATATTTCCTTTTCGAAGATATCATAAATAGCAATGAAAGAAACTATCAGCAGCAAAGAGTTTGGTCAAAATGGCAAACTAAAATACAAAACACTGCGCTAGAGGTCTGCACGAGCCCGGGCCTTTGCTCATTTCTAAGTTGGGAAGCAGGGCCTTCAATATTTAATGTAAAACTGACACGGGCCGAGCAGGTTTTTTTTTTTTTTTTTTTTTTATGAGCAAAACCATCACTGTAATGATGCCTTTCTCGTTTGGAAAACTTGCGACATACAGCAGCAGGATGAGACTGAATAATTTCTGCTGTTGGAAAAAATAGAAATTTTACGACATCCTCGCCTCCTACAAAACAATTGGAATGGGCCAGCTCCCTTAGTTTTTTAATGTGAAGGTGGTTCCCTCTCTCTCTCTCTCTCTCTCTCTCTCTCTCTCTCTCTCTCTAACTTCCACCCTCCTCTCATGCTTCAGGGCAGGCTATTAACTGCAGCATTTATAAACCCAGCCACCCGCTCGTACACAATCTTTTTTGTTTTTTATTGTTCTGCTTGGTGGCACTTTGTTCTCTAGATGTGTGAAAAGCTTTTAAGTTGACTTAAATGGCACAGGAGAAATGGACTGGAAGAAACTTACTTCTGTGTATAAATCTGTGCCGTATTTCCCCCATTTGTACTATAACAGGCAGCCGTTTTCAAAACTTCTGTGACACTGGTTAGCTGGGCAGTCTGTCGTTTTCCCTTAGCATATGCTCAAGTTCAGTGTTGCCGATAAACACTCTTCCATACTTATTATGGAGTTTAAGAAAGCGAAATATTTTCGCGAAAATATCGCTTCCGAAGAACATGTGCTTGTAGGCAATGTAAAGGGGAAAAGCGATATTTGGAAACACTGCAAATTACTGTCCTGTTCTAAAACTAGTTGGCCGGAAAATGTTAAGCAGTGCACTAAATGTAAAAACTTTTTGAGTTACGATAGCACAAAATCTGGAACATCACATCTTTAAGCGGCACAAATGTGTTGCCCCCCATACACACGAGAGACATATTGGGTTCCAGTGATATAATATGCCAGTTGAGATAGGTGCAGTTAATAAAGCCATAAAATCTTTTAGTAGAACGATCGGATTCATAATTCTGGATATGTTGTACTTTTCGAATTACCCCCCCCCCAAAGGATATTTCCATGTCCGGTGGTAGGGAACGATAATTTGAAAACCCAGTAAAATTTGAAAGGTATGGAAACTGTCTTCATGCAATATTTTTGGGTATACAAACCCCCCTCCTCGGAAGTCACATGATTTATACAGCCTCAGAAATATTCTGAATTAATGTTTATTGTAATAGAATACGTGTAGCAATTAGGAAAACAAAAACTCTTCAGGAGTTGAGTGACCGAGTGCACCAGGTGTCAAATTTGTGTTTTGATAACTGTTGAAATTTCACGGGCCAAGCTTTAATTTAAAAATTTGAAATGGTCTGGGCTTTCCAAATTAAGGCCCGTGCAGATCTCTACAACGCGCACACGAGATCCAGAACATGGAATTTTGAAATGAGGCATGCATGTGTAAGTTCGTGCAGCGAGTGCTTTGCGTACATTTTTATTGGCTGATTGAAGAAAAGAGGGCACAAGCACGGTCAGTGTTTTCTCTTTCCCAACAATACAAAGACAAAATAACTCCCGCCGTCACTCTCTACAAATTTTGCAGTCTGTAATTTTGACACCCCTTCCCCCTTCCTCTCTGCGCAAAGTCCTGAACTGAGAATATTTCCGAGGGAGTTCCTTTTATTATACATATATATATAAAAAATCAAATGTCCGCAAAAAAAGTTTTTTTTTTTTTAAATCGGCATTTATCCGCGGATTATACGACGAAAATTACGGTACATGTTTTACAGTGATGTTTTTTGTGATGGTCCAGACAAATTTTTTAGTCGCCCTGGACGACCAGGCGACCGCATTTTTCGAACTCTGAATATATATGTATGTACATACATATATATCATATACGTATATAACCAACCGGTTCTTGCAACTTCCAGATTCAAAACTATTAATCTGAATACAGATTTAAAATTAGGTGCATTCTACGTGCTTGTATAAATATTAGTTTTCATATGAAAATAACAAAAAGAATGTGCAATTTAAGAGTGCTTTCAATCAGAAACATGCAATGGGGTTAACAAAGTACAAATAATTTAAGGTAACAAAATGCTACATGGAAGAATGAATTCTGAGATAAAAAATGAATGCTCATGATCAAACAAAAAATTTTCTTTTAGATATCATAACTAACATAAAGTACTATTTCTGAGAAAACAAGGAACTCCGATGAAACACAATTTACCTGCAAAGAAAACACACAATGAGATTCACATGTCAAACAAAGGGAGCCTATGCAGAACACATTGCTTCTCCAGTTACAGTTTCATTCAATAAAATGAATGTGTCATACTCTAAAATTGAGAAAAACTATAACAACACTCATCTCACAAGTCACCCATTACAGGGATAAACAAGTATCCAAATACATTAGTTTATACACAATTAAGCACTTAGTACATAATTATGCTGACCAAAAAAAAAAAAAAAAAAAAAAAAAAAAACATTCTTCTTCTTTTGAAGAGATGATAAATAAAGCAAATTTTGTTGGAAAAGAAATTCAACAAAATATACTGAAATATTTGACATTCAGTAAATATAAATATTCCAGTTATTTCCTTGAGTAACTGAGTTGTTTGAGAGTAATGATGGGTATAAAAGCACTTCAATCATTGTGGCAACAGTGAAACTTGGATCATTGCCAAATCAAGCATGTACCTGAAAAATATATGCAAGAAAAAGAAAAGCTATATAGTAAAATTTGCACTCTATTTCTTTTAAATAATAGATTCTTTAATAAATGCACAATGAAACCATATATAAATATAGAGTCTGAAAAGCAATTAGATAAATTAAACTTTGCTGTACTTTGTATTTGGGCACAGTTTTAATTCTGAAGTTATATATATATATATATATATATATATATTCTATAAAGAAGATACCTAAGCAAAAAAATACATATATAATTTTGACTCACACCTAATACAACATAGAAAAGGTTATGTATCTACCTGTGTGAGTAAAAGGAGAAAAGATAAAAAAATAAAATAAAACAACTGAATGTAGAAGGTGTCGAGAATACTGAGCCTTGGCTTTATCAAGGACCAGCAAAAACTCTGCATTTTCTCACTTCCACAAAGACCTAGTTGGAAATGGGTTTCTGCAAGGCCATAGATGCAAGTAACATTCCCACCTAAAATAGTTTAAAAAATATATATATATAAGTCATGTCCTCCGTAGAGTAGCATGACCTAGCACTAGTTAACAATTTCGCTTGCATCCATTAACCTTCATGGCCCGACCCATGCTCTTCATCTGTTACTATTAAACAGAGAGAAGAAGATTAAAGAGAACTCAAGCTGTGAGAGTGACATAATAAATAGAAATGATTTTCAGCTATAACGAAATTCCAAGTTCGTTTGAGAAAGAATTTAAACCTGAAAAACAATGCAAAAGAAATCCAAATTTTACATTGCAATTAAAAAAGGAAATGTTAATTTATAACGAACAGATTTTTGAAAGAAAACTTGAGTCTAAAACCCCTACTCTACAACTTATGACAGCACGAAAACGAGAATAAGTTAAAGATAAATATTAACTAAAAGAAAACTTTGTGAAAGTTATATACCTTAAACAGTTAGTTGCAATATGTACAAAGTATTTCAGCAGTGCTTTAAGTGCATAATTAATTAGTTATTAAGAACTTAACTACTTTGAAAAAACAGCGCATAGACAGCGCATAGAAAAGGAACAGGCTTAGCCTTCTTCTGTTCCTAGGTACCCCAAAAAGACGCTCAAAGTTACAAAGAAAAGTAAGAGTTAAAACCCGCAAAAATGTTAACAGACAAACCAATGCTTAAAAGCTGAAAAGCTAAAAAACGACAGAGAAAAGGTACATAAAGTACAAACATTGAACTTATAAAACCTAGAACCCAAAAACAAGGAAGAGAGCTTACCTCTTGTGTGACAAAAACTTTTCTCCACACAAGAGGAGAACATGGCTGACCCCTTCCGCCACTCCCTAGACGCTGAGGGCAGTGAGGGTGGGGCTGATGCAGAATTTAAACTTAACCAATTTGTTGATGTAGGAACTTGGAACTCTTATCTCAATTGCTGCATAAAAAATAACCATATCTTATATAATAATACTCTCTATAAGCAAGTGAACGGTATTCCAATGGGAACATCAACGTCCACAAATATCGCTAATCTATTCCTGTTCTTTAAGGAATATAAATTCATTAAAAATCATCCCACCTGCTCAGATAACTACCTTTACACTTTTAGATATATTGATGATCTGCTGTGTATCAATAATTCAGAAGTTATAGAGAGTGATTTTGATAATATCTATCCTAGCTCTCTTAACTTATGTAAAACCAACCACAGTAATCAGGAACTTGAGTTCCTAGACTTAAGCATTAAGCTCAACAGAGGTAACCCATCTATTAGCCTCTTTGATAAAGAGTTAATTTTCCTTTCAAAGTAATTAAATATCTACACTGGAATAATAACATTTCAACCAAAGTAATTGAGAATGTACTAATTTCTCAGGTCCTAAGAATTTCAAGAATTTGCAGCAACAATTTGGATTTCAATTACCACATTAATATACTATTAGAAAGTTTTCTAGAGAACGAAATTCCTTCTTCTTTCATCAAAAGAACTTTAAGAAAAATTATTCTGAATAATAGAGTAAGGTTGGCAGATCTGCTTTAATTTTCTACACAGTTAATAATATGATTCTGACCAATCAAAGCCGTAAGGAAGTTGGCTAGAGGATGCCTATTAACTACCTAAAGGAACCTTAGTGCTATGGATATGACGGTCCTATTAAAACAAAAAATTAAATAATATAAACAAAATCACAAAAAAAGCTTAAAAATCTGTTTATAAAAGAAAATAAAAACAAATAAAAAAGAAAACTAGTTATTCATCACTAGGATAGCTATACTAAAAATAGTAAAACCAACATTAAAATTAATAAGATTCTGATTAATCTATAGAAGCTCACTAAGGTGATTTAATACATGCAAAGATTATTAAATAAACTGCTCGTGTATTTTATAATATTTCTCATGTATTCTGGAGAGTTAATTCTGCTCATTCTGATCATACAGATCCACAGTCTTAAGTTTATATATTTTTTTCTCTGGTTAAAATCTCCGCGCGTTGGTTTCTTGCTGTATGAGGAGGCCATCAGCCCCACCCTCACTGCCCCCCAGCGTCTAGGGAGTGGCGGAAGGGGTCAGCCATGTTCTCCTCTTGTGTGGAGAAAAGTTTTTGTCACACAAGAGGTAAGCTCTCTTCCTTGTTTTTGGGTTCTAGGTTTTATAAGTTCAATGTTTGTACTTTATGTACCTTTTCTCTGTCGTTTTTTAGCTTTTCAGCTTTTAAGCATTGGTTTGTCTGTTAACATTTTTGCGGGTTTTAACTCTTACTTTTCTTTGTAACTTTGAGCGTCTTTTTGGGGTACCTAGGAACAGAAGGCTAAGCCTGTTCCTTTTCTATGCGCTGTCTATGCGCTGTTTTTTCAAAGTAGTTAAGTTCTTAATAACTAATTAATTATGCACTTAAAGCACTGCTGAAATACTTTGTACATATTGCAACTAACTGTTTAAGGTATATAACTTTCACAAAGTTTTCTTTAGTTAATATTTATCTTTAACTTATTCTCGTTTTCGTGCTGTCATAAGTTGTAGAGTAGGGGGTTTTAGACTCAAGTTTTCTTTCAAAAATCTGTTCGTTATAAATTAACATTTCCTTTTTTAATTGCAATGTAA
Organism: Macrothele yani; assembly: GCA_039090855.1. Lineage (NCBI taxonomy): Eukaryota > Metazoa > Arthropoda > Arachnida > Araneae > Macrothelidae > Macrothele > Macrothele yani. The sequence goes on from CM076990.1 coordinate 50,968,781, forward strand.
AATTTGGATTTCTTTTGCATTGTTTTTCAGGTTTAAATTCTCTCTCAAACGAACTTGGAATTTCGTTATAGCTGAAAATCATTTCTATTTATTATGTCACTCTCACAGCTTGAGTTCTCTTTAATCTTCTTCTCTCTGTTTAATAGTAACAGATGAAGAGCATGGGTCGGGCCATGAAGGTTAATGGATGCAAGCGAAATTGTTAACTAGTGCTAGGTCATGCTACTCTACGGAGGACATGACTTATATATATATATTTTTTAAACTTTTTAGGTGGGAATGTTACTTGCATCTATGGCCTTGCAGAAACCCATTTCCAACTAGGTCTTTGTGGAAGTGAGAAAATGCAGAGTTTTTGCTGGTCCTTGATAAAGCCAAGGCTCAGTATTCTCGACACCTTCTACATTCAGTTGTTTTATTTTATTTTTTTATCTTTTCTCCTTTTACTCACACAGGTAGATACATAACCTTTTCTATGTTGTATTAGGTGTGAGTCAAAATTATATATGTATTTTTGCTTAGGTATCTTCTTTATAGAATGTGTATTCTGAATTTTCAAAACTGCTGCGTTGCGCGTTTTGATTTTCAGGTTATTTTGCACCCTTCGTTTTAAATTCTAAAATTTTTTCCTTAGTCTTCAGTTTTGCTCTTAAGTATATATATATATATATATATATATATATATATATATATATATATGCTGTTTTGCAGATAATCCTCCCATAAACACATTTTTTTTCTGGCCCTGATCATTATTGAAAACACATATAATAGACCACTCCTAACTATTGGCTCCTTTCACTTTTTATTCCAGATCATAATGTTCTGTCAAAGTCTCCGCACCAAACATAGTTATGGATACTTAAAAATCAGGATTTCACACAGTAACAGTCACATTTCATTGGGAAATTATCCTCATAGTTCCCTTGCTGCTCAACAGTGATACCACAATTACTCCATTCCGAAAGCAAAAAATTGAGATTCTTATCAGAAATCATACATCATCACATGACAGAAAACAGATTTTGTCCTAAAAGAAACTTGAGGAAACATCAACACAAAGGCATTGAAGATCAGCAATGTTGTCAATCCCATTACTTTTCAAATACCTTTCATATATTTGGTGTTGCTGATTTTTGCATGTGGTAAGTAAAATGTAAAGAGCAGTGAGCCTTTCAGAACTTGTTTCAACTTGTAAATGTATGCAGTCTCAAGCTAGTACCAAAAAAAGTATGCCAGATGCTATAGCACATGACAGTGCATTTTTTTTTTTTTGATTGGAGGTTTAACGACCACCGTGAGCAACTCTCAATGGGCTATAAACAGTCACCAGTCCCTAATTTAGGGTCACTGGTTCCAGGGAAGGGAGAAAGCCAGAGCTGTAAGACAAACACAACACCCATGCTTCACCGGGATTCGAACCTGGACCCCTTTCGGATGTATGATCAGAGGCCATTGCTTAGACCACTGCACCACCGAGGTGGCTGACAGCGCATGATGTGTTGCTACTGTGAAGCCTCCAGCACTCTTCATGTGAAATGGTTTCTGATCAAAATGTGTTATAATTCAACTTTACTTTCCAGCCTTTGCTGTGAATTGATTTTCTTTTCTATGTTTCTTAAAAACTGAATCCACCCTGGCTCTTGGGGCAGTAATGAGAGGAGTTATGCATTGTAATGAGCAACGGTGGCATCAATGGAATAAAAGTACACAGCATCCCTAGGTAATTATTTTGAAAAAACGAGAACAAAAAACAAACAAACCAGCTTTCCTTTCGACACACAAGTTTGCACACATTCCTAATAAGTCCAGCTCACAAGTTTATGGTCACGCTGGAAACGTGCGAGAGACTGGTGAGTGTTACAAGACTACATGCCACAAGCCTGCTCTCCCTTTTGATAGATGTGTCAACTGACCACCATGAAGTCTTTTCCAAATCAATCAAAGATGGTTTGCAAACTGTTGCATAGGCATGAATGCAGTGCTTCCATTGTGTTCACTCAATCTCATGACAAACAAGAAGTTTGTGGTGATAAAGTTACTTGCCTGCATGGTGTGAATAGATAGGATTACTTCCTGCAAACAAGAAGATGTTTGGCAGCCCAAGTGCTGAAGCAACAGGATTAGAATATTCCAAATGCAACAAGACAATCGTAGAAGAAAATACAGAATGATCAGCTTGAAGTGTGAGAACATGGTTATTACCACTGATACAGCGATTACTCTCACACTTTCTGTTATACAGAAAACTCAGCATTCAACGTGTTTATTGGTATTATATGGAATAACTATTCTGGAAGGTAATAAGACCATTTCCTGCAAGAAAGTTTTATTCTTGGATCAGGGGACTTACATCTGCGTAAGCTTGCTGACAGGAGTAAAGAAGTGGGATTAAAAATGAACTTTCAGAAGACAAGGGTGATGTTCAATGCTTTTACAGGAAATGAGGATTTATCGATTGATGGAGAAAAACTGGAGATAACAGATACGTATGTTTATCTTGGACAGCGGATATCGGGTGAGGGTCACATTGATGAAGAAATTAATCGGCGTACAAAACTTGCCTGGAGAGCTTTTGGAAGAAACAGCATAATTTTCAAGAGCAATATGCCATTATGTCTTAAAAGAAAAGTGTTTGATCAATGCATCCTTCCAGTGCTTACGTATGGTGCAGAGACGTGGACCTTAACTAAAAGAGACATACAAAGGCTGCAGACAACTCAAAGACAACTCAAAGAAGCATGGAGAGGTGCATGCTTGGTGTGGCCAGGAGAGATGGGAAGAGGAACTCGTGGATCCGAAAAATGACGAGAGTGGAAGACATCATGATCAGAGTTAAATCCCTGAAATGGCAATGGGCTGGACATGCTGCCAGAGGGACAGACCATAGATGGACAGCCGAAATTTTAGATTGGATTCCAAGGGACAGGAAAAGACCCAGAAAAAGACCACATGGGAGATGGGTGGATGAAATTCGTAAATATGCGGGAGTGACATGGAGGAGACTGGCACGGGACAGACCGTTGTGGAGGAAACTTGGGGAGACCTTCGTCCAGCAGTGGATTGATAATGGTTGACAATGATGATGATGATGATGATGAATACTTCAAATAAATTACTTATGCAGACCCACCAACCTGTCAGAACCAAAAAACGTAACACTCGGATAAAAAAATCGTGACATGACGCATACTGATAATTTTTTAAGACTATTTCAGCTATATAAATTCTTGATGAAAATCCTTACATCAAAATTTTATTGAGAAACTAATTAAATCTAATCAGCAAACACTTTTATGTTGTTAATTATTAAATTCAATATTTAACATTTCAAACATTTATTAAACTTAAACAAAAATCTTAATTGTTCAGGAAAAAATGCATTAATATGAAACCTTTAGAAAACTATAATGTATCTCATGGATTTTTGCTTTCCATTAAAAGCAAGGAAAGATTAAATTTTCACACATGACAACCATTAAGCCACACCCACAGGGAGGGGGATTGGAACTTCTTTTTAAATAAAAGGATATATCAAAAAAAAAAAAATGTTCAAAGACACATTTAGCTTCTTAGTAGCACGACCTGTTGTATTATAAATCCAATGACATGCAATTAAATGTAATTTTTGTATTAACTTTATTTTAATAAATCTGTAATTGCGTGTAATAAGAATATAAATAAAGGTATGGTTATTTTTATATTAAAAAAAAAGAAGTGTTGATTAATACTAATAGAGTTTTAAAAAATAATAAAATTAATTTAATAATAAAATGCAGGACATAGTTGACCCACCGCGACATCCTTAAGATGCATTGAGGGCACGACCACTGCTGGGTTAAGGAACAGAAAAAAGAAAAGAAAAAAAAAAACCCAACAGCAAGCAAAATATGAAGTGAAAAAAAGAACCAACACAAATGAATAACTTCAACTTTTAGTTCTCAGGGAAGAGCAGAAGAAAGAAAAGACTAAAATGCATTCATCATCCACTTCTTCCCTTTCATTCTGAGTCCCGTTATCAACAGCAATCTGTTGCTGTTACTGCCTTTTTTCCCCAAGGATAAAAATGCAAAAAAATAAATTTCTGAATTTTCATCTAACAGAGCTGAATTATTGACAGATGCCATAACTTGGTCTTATAACGATACCCTACAAATTTTGCTTGAATCCAATGAAAACTTTTTAAAGTATGCACATTTTTAAAATTATTATTAAGACACGTTTGTTTAGAAAAAAGAGGTCAACTACTTTTGTTTTCACTGAGTAGCGGCAAAGCACAGAGCAGATCTACGGACATGCAACATTTACTCCCCCCTCCCTTTCATTCTAAGCCCGTGTTTGTCATTCACAGCCGTACTCCCTACCTGAGTATAAAAACATGAAAAATTAATTTTACGACTTTTCATTTAAGAAAGTTGAATTTTTTTTATAAATGCTTTAACTTGGTCAAATAAAGCTACCCTAAAAATTTCACTTGAGTCCAGTGAAAAATTTTTAAATTACACACACACATAAAAATTATGACATTTAGACAAAGAAGTTATTAATAAAAAAAATGCATTTCTAATTCAAAAAGTTTTTACATTACCAAGGCAAAATTTTCAGGGTCACTTTGTTTTAACACACAATGGCATCTGTAAAAATTTCTGTACATTTAACTGAAAATTCGGGAAAAAGATATCCACATTTTTATTTCCCAGTGTGCAAAGCTCAGTAATGCCAGACTGCACTGTTGGGATCACTCTTTTCAGTAATCACCTTGGGTCACATACTACGGACATTGCAACCAGCTTTCCATCAGCTGCAAGCACCAGCAGTCCGTCACGCCACCTCACATTTACAAAAATGACGGCATAAACAGTAGAGTGTTTTTTTTGTTGTTGTTTTTGCTCGGTTTCAACAGTTTCAGAGTAAAATTATTGAGCCAATCTTAACAAAAATTTTTGTGATGCACAATAGCTGTAAAATCAAATACAATATAATACATTTTTTTATCAAATCTATATCAAGACTTCTCATTTCATCTAGAGTTTTCACAAATTTTACAGAGTGACCGGAGCAGAGTATCAATACCGGAGCACTTGCAACTCTTGAGATATTCATATAAATGTCGGGGGTCGACCTATACACGTGTGTATACTGTATAGTTTTTCAAAAAAATCATTTAAAAAAAAAAAATGAAGTTTTCCAGAAATATCCAAGATTTATGGAAAAATCCGTAGTTTTCCCCACCTTCTCTGTAAGTCCGTAGTTTGAACATGATATTTGTAGAAACTACGAAAGATCCGTAGTACTGGCATCTCTGGGTTTATCCTGAAAATGAATATATTTCTTAATGGGAGGAAATGGTAAATCAATTCTGTTAAATGAAGCAATGACTCATCTTTGCAAAACTACTGCTTTAATTGTAGATGTATGATGTTTGTTTGTATCTCTCTCTATCTATTTATACATATATACATACATATCAGTAAGCTGTTCATTGAGACTCAGAATATTTTGGAAAGAAATACCAGCTTCCAAATCAAATTTATTGATTGTGTTAGATTTCACTTACACTTTAATGTATCAAATATCTCCCCTCAGAGCAATCTTAGCAAACAAGTTCTCAGAGCAATCTAGCATCCCAGTTTCCGAGATGCCCTAAGACCAAGTAGTATCTATTGAATAATGTTGTGGGTTCGAGGTAAGTATGGCATTCAGGCATCATTTGGATCATAATATTTCACCCCCCCTTTTTTTTCCTTTCTTTTTTTCTGTTTTTAAATTTTTTCGTTTACAAGCAATTTCTGAGTGAAGTTCAGGGTTTGTTTGCATTGAAGATGCAGTTCCACCACAAATACACACAACAAGGATGGATCTGGTCAATCTGATCTGATTATTAGTTTCCATCGCTCCTTTGTGCAGGTGAAAGTTGGGAGCTTTACAAAGCAACATTTTGATTTATCATGTTTTCCACTTGTTTACCTTTCTGGCTATCAAGGAATTAAAAAAAAAAAAAAAGAAACCAATATCAGGTACACCCAAGAACTAACAACAACAACAACAAAATAAAAGAGAGGGCAGTGGGGGAGGGGGAGGGGCAAAACATTTTGGGTATCAAAGGCTAGAACACTTTTGATTTTGAAAAGGTTCTAGCCTCGATACGTAAAGTACTATATTGAAAATAAACAATATCCGAAGTTTGAAGACATAAAACTGATCAAAAGTTGTCACACAGAAAAGCATTTACAATTAGCAGAAACAGTGTTGACAGAAAATAATAGGCACAGGTTATGTAATTTTAACGATCCTAGCAGTTTAAACATATACTGGAAAGAATAAGAATAGAAAGCAAAAAGATGAAAAAAATAACAAAAAGAGAAAAAAAAATAGTTAAAAAAACAACAACTACAAAAAAAAAAACATATGCATGACAAATTAAATGAATATAACCATAAAATATAAACCAGAACAGAAACAATTTAAAGCCAAATCATCTAACAGATGGAGCCTCCGAAACAGATTGGGAAAGAACGTGATGAGACAATATGCCGCGAAGACTGGAACATTCACTAGGGTGTGGTCACTGCCTTCCAAGGCAGTGGGTGTGGTCAGTTGCTGCAAAGCTCCTTGAAAACGGCCTTGGTTAAAGTTGAAAGTGATTGGAGAGGATGTTTTTGCTGTGTGGGAAAAGAATGAAAATTGATGGAAGTTTGTACTTGTGGTTTATTCTTTTCAGATGTGTTGGTGGTCATTAGACATTTTCTGAGTTAATCAAGAGCTCATTTGTAAACATGTAGCTAAATAGATTTTTAACTAGATGTCAAGGTTTCTAAATTTCTGTATTACAGTTTCTTAAAGTGTTGCACATTTTTTAAAGGAGATGTGTTAATTTTTTTTTTGTGAAGTTTTTGTGTGCACTGTTTTTGGCACCTGTTTGCAAGTGGAAATAAGGGATTTCTAGTCTTAAAGTATACATTTTTTTACGATGGAAGACCGATGTATTTCAATGGGCAATAAGAAAAAATAATCTTTACAAGAAACAGATTCTCAAATCATAGCGGGCAAACAGAAGACGTGCTGGAAATGTTAATCAGATGAAGTGAAAACCTCTTAATGTTATGTGAAAGGGTGAGTAACCTACAAGTGCATTTGATTTTTGAAAATTTTCAAACTTGCATGATAATAAAACAACTGGAACCAAGAAAGAAACCAGAATTCAATAAATGGTGTTCCATACATTCATCCAGAAAATGCTGCAATAAAATTTACTAATGAGTAAATTTCTTTCATATAAACCACATGACATTTATTTTCTTTTCATGTTCAATGCTGCTTGGAAGAGGCAATGCTGCATAGGAGAACCAATTCTGCTGCTTCTGGCATATGAAGTTGCATAACTTATTAAAATACACATTTGAAATGTTTTTGTATACCTTTGAGTTTCATCAAAGCACTAGACAACCACAACATAAACTCCATCAGAAGGAAGAAATGAGCATTATGTAAAAAGGCCAAATTCTAAAGATCAATATATTCTTTGTAATGATATATGTGTCTTTTGAATTTTGTTGACAGGGTTCCACAAAGAAATCAGTTATGCTAGTTATGAATAACCATTCAACTGTGCATTAAAAATAGGAATAAGAATTTTTGTAGATTCATTCAAGACCATACCCCAGGAAGCTTTATAAGGTTTTGAATGGCTGTGCACGAAAGTGCATCATTCCTACTGTGATGTATGGCAGTAAAACCTGGGTACTGGAAAGGTGTGCTGATTATGAGGGAGGGGGTCAAACATGTTCTGATCATGTGGGAACAAAGTTGTGTAGCATGAAGCCAAATGTTGTTAGTAAGGTGGAGATTAATATTCTTAGGTGGTTTGGCCATGTAATGAGATGCTAACTAAGATAATTTATTCAGCCCAAGGGGTAGGAAAGAAAGGCACAGGAAGGCCAAAAAATCATAACAGGACCAGATTCAGATATGTTTGCATGATAGTGAGAATGAAGTACAAAAGATCTGGTGTGAGACATGATAAATGTCAGCGAAGTTCAATTTGTAAGCCGAGACTTCTGTAAGTGGAGACGTTTGATACATCAGCAGTATCTAAAAATCTAGCATCACTTTAAAATGTTTTCTTTGGCAGATGAGCTTTCTTTGAGGAGCTAACTTCTGAACAACTTAGTGATTAACATGCATGTATGTATTAAGGGCTTTTAACTCCCCTATGATAAGTTTTTCAGTGGTGTAACATTCACAATTCAGTAATTGAACCATACCCTGCAAAGGCTTACAACAGATATTTTGTCACAATATCACTATTCTGATCATTTCTGTGAATTGCTGATAACATACTTGTTCTTTGATCTACTGCCACAATAAAAAGGCACTAATTGCCTAGTATATATGTAGAAGCCTTTACTATTCAGCAGAAGCAAATTACTTTCATTTTATCCGACTTATCAACCTTCCTACTAGAAGTTTTAGGCACTTAATTTCAACTTCCATTGAAATGGCCATTTTCAGTTTATATATACAGCTAAAGAAATTTAAAATGGCTTCATGAAATGGACCACCAAGATACTAAATTTAAGATGGAGAACATCATCGCTAAACACAATATTTGATACAGATTGTTCACGAGAGAAAATAATCAAGTGGAATATACATATACAGTCGAGTCACATTATCGTGATCACCTCTTACTTTTGACATCAACAGTACATAGCCAATGAAAGAAGACACGCGATGTGAGCTGGCCTGAAGGGTATATAAGGTGTGCTCTAGGCATTCTGAAAACATATCACTCATTGCTGTCATGGATAAAAGGAGCAAATTATCAGATCTGCAAAAAGGGATGATTATCGGCTCTCGGGCCAAGGGTGGCAGTATTTCTGAAACAGCAGTTTGCGAACTGTTTGCCTGCTGCTGTGGTTGAAGTGTTTCGTGATTGGAGAAATGGCACCATTGCGAATAAGCGATGTAGAAACTGTGGAGCACCACATGCCATTGATGTGAGAGGTGAACATCGGCTGCGAAGGCCGATCAACATGCTACAGTGGAGCAACTAACTGGCCGAATGAACCAGGAGGGCTACCGGAGGTTGTCTAAAATGACAGTTCAGCAAATCCTGCTGTGTATGGTGCTCCAATGCAGATGGATGGTCACTGCACCTATGCTAGTGAAGGTGCATCGGCAGAAAAGGCTTACATTTGCACGGCAGTATCGGAATTGGACCTCCGCTATTGGCAAAAATTGCTTTTTCCGATGAATCAAGTTTTCTGCTTCAACGAACGAATGGACTTTTTTTTATTCGAGGTTTAACGATCACTGTGAGCAATTCAATGGGCTATAAGCAGTCGCCCATCCCTAATTTAAGGTCACTGGTTCCAGGGAAGGGAGAGAGCCAGTGCCATAAGACAAACACAACATCCATGCCTCACAGGAAATCGAACCCATACCCCTTTTGGATGAATGATCAGCAGCCATTGCTTAGACCACTGACCCACCGAGGCGGCACGGATGGACGTTGATGTATAAGGTGAGAAACATCGGAGAACAAACACTCTTCAACCATTGCAGGAAGAACACAAGCTGGTGGGGGCTGCATTATGGTCTGGGGAATGTTTTCGTGGCATTCTCTGGGTCCACTCATACCTGTGGAAGGCACTATGGACTGAATTCATTATGAATCCATCCTTGCAGACCACGTACACCCATACACGCTGATTGTCTTCACTGGAGCGGATGGGATCTTCCAGCACGACAATGCGACGCGTCACACAGCTAGAAATGTCTGAGGGTGTTTGGAAGAGTATGATGAAGACTTCAAAGTACCACCCTGTCTCCCTAATTCCCCAGACTTAAACCCAATTGAGCATCTGTGGGACCGCCTCGATCGTGTTGTTCGCTCTATGGATCCTCCACCACACACCCTCCAGCAGCTGCCAGATGCACTGCAGTCAGTATGGCTCCACATACCTGTGAACACCTTCCAGCACCTTATTGAGTCACTTTCAGCCTGTTTAGCTGCTGTCCGCACTGCACACAGCAGTTATTCTGGATACTAGCTGGTGGTCACAATAATGTGACTACCATGTATATATATAATTTCGGAAAAAAAAAAAAAAAAAAAAATATATATATATATAAATACACCCTGATTCATAAAGAACTATACAGTTTCCAGATGCGGTAAAACAGTAACAGTTGAAGACACGGACCACAACTGCGAACCGTTAGGTAGATGTACTCATAAAGTTTGTGTTCCGATACTGAGGGAAGTGATGAAGGCTATAGTGCGCATTTCACATAACTAGTCAGTCAAAATGGTAGCGCCTGCAGTGGAGAAGACGTTTTGTGTTTTTGAAATCAGCAAAATGGGATCGGTAATTGTTGTGCTACGGCATTTTTGATCACGATTCGGAAAAAGAACCTCCAACCAGAAAATTTATCTACGATTGGCATAAAAAAATTTAAAGTATGGGCTGTTTGTGCAAACGTAAAAGTCCTGGACGACCGTGTGTATCAGGGATCGCCATTCAGCGAAGCCCGGGAAAATCAATGAGGAAGGTGAGTCGTGCAGTGCAGATTTCACAGCCCACTGTCTGGAGAATTTTGAGAAAGAAGCTGAAAATGATTCCATACAAAGTGCATCACTGCACTTGATTCAGATATCTTACCCCGCGTTTGGGCGGAAGTGGATTACTGACTTGACGTGTGTCGTGTGACTAAGGGTGCACACATAGAACATCTGTGACTGTCTCTAAAAAAACTTGAAACATTTCCCTACAATTCTGTTACAGGTAACATAAAATATCTTACATTCTAGTAATTAATGACTTCGTGGCTTCCCCTTATTACTTTCAGTATTTTAAATATTTAACGGGAATTATCGAGGATAAATTTATTAAGGTACATTACCTCTCAAATTTTCGATCTAATCACTAGATCTTCGTCAGGAGTTCTTGCGTCCTACTACTTCCACAGGTCTGGTGACCAAGCCTGATGGATTTTCCATCCAGCATGGTCATTGATGTTGCCACCTTGTGTCTTGCAAATTTCCAGGGAGTCCTCTATTTTCCGGATATTTACATGGGATTGATGTTTGATCACTTTCAAGTCCATTTTGTTGTATGTGTCTGTCTAATCCTGTTTTATTTGAGCTGTTCCTTATTGCTGCTTTGTGTTCTTTAATTCTGGTGGTTAACCTACTTCCTGTTTCTCCTATATATGGTAATCCACAAGAACACTATTTTATAAATGACTCCTTCCTGGAGTAAAGTATTTTCTTCTTTTCGTTTTAGGGATGGTAAGTATTTTTTAATTTTGTTATTCAAACCTGGAGCTAACCTAATTTTAAATTTAGTGCTGATTTTCTTCAGTTTTTCAAACAGTCCCTTGTGATAAGTGACTTTTCTTGTGAATAAATATTCAATTTTCTCTTTATTTTTGTCTGTAGTGCCAGTTCTGTTCCTAGTAGGATTTTCTTCCAGTAGTTCACGAATTTCTTTTGAAGGGTAATCATTTTCTAATAAGATTGATTTCAACTTATTTTTGTTTTTCTTAGCTTGTGAAGATGAATTTAGCTTTTCAACTTTTTCTTTAAATTGTAAAGCTACATTTTTCTTTATATAATTAGGGTGATCTGATTTATAATTTAAATTTTTTCCTGTATTTGTAGGCTTCTTGTACAATTCTGTGGTAATATATTTTCCTTCCCACTCGAAAGAAAATTTATTACCACAGAATTATACAAGAAGCCTACAAATACAGGAAAAAATTTTAAATTATAAATCAGATTACCCTAATTAATATATATGAAGAAAAAGGTTGCTTTACAATTTAAAGGAAAAGTTGAAAAGCTGAACATCTTCACAAGCTAAGAAAAAACATAAAAATACGTTAAAATCAATCTTATTAGAAAATGATTACCCTTCAAAAGAAATTCGTGAACTACTGGAAGAAAATCCTACTAGGAACAGACAGACACAAATAAAGAGACTACAGACACAAATAAAGAGAAAATTGAATATTTATTCACAAGAAAAGTCACTTATCACAAGGGACTGTTTGAAAAACTGAAGAAAATCAGCACTAAATATAAAATTAGGTTAGCTCCAGGTTTGAATAACAAAATTAAAAAATACTTACCATCCCTAAAACAAAAAGAAGAAAATACTTTACTCCAGGAAGGAGTCATTTATAAAATAGTGTTCTTGTGGATTACCATATATAGGAGAAACAGGAAGTAGGTTAACCACCAGAATTAAAGAACACAAAGCAGCAATAAGGAACAGCTCAAATAAAACAGGATTAGACAGACACATACAACAAACTGACCACAAAATGGACTGGGACTCCTTAAAAGTGATCAAACATCAATCCCATGCAATTATCCGGAAATTAGAGGAATCCATCCCTGGAAATTTACAAGACACGAGGTAGCAACATCAATGACCATGCTGGACGGAAAATCCATCCGGCTTGGTCGCCAGACCTGTGGAAATAGTAGGACGCAAGAACTCCTGACGAGGATCTAGTGTTTAGATCGAAAATTTGAGAAGTAATGTACCTTAATAAATTTATCCTCGATAATTCCCATCAAATATTTATAATATCTTACATTGTTCTTGTTTTATAGTGCGTTGAAACTGTATACTTCTTTATGAATCACCCTGTATACATAAAAAGCAATGTTTTTCTTGTTATTGATCATGCCATTTTAAATCAGTGAAATTTATCATGGCAAGGATGTTGTTTGAGAGGCTGTCACAAAAACAGCTAAACCATTAACATGCAGTGGCTTACGTAATGGCTTTCCTAAGGAGTCAATTGTTCACATTTTATGGAAGTGAAAAGATGCCAAGGTTATTTTTCAGGAAGAAAAGGGATGAGGTGTGGACCATATAAAAAAATAAATAACACTAACAATCATCACGGAAATTAAATTAAATTTAATGATAATTTGAATAAGGTTTTGTAAAGATCTACTGGATTGGTACCACTGCCCATAACAAGTTATTAAATTATTTACCAAGACACACTCTAGCAAAATGGTGGACAAGTTGCATAAAATGAAAGTAATTCATTTACTTTACCAGGAATAAAGGCATTTATATTGATTAATCAGTCTGCATAATAGGAGCCATCTGGTTGATGTGCAAAAGCCTGAAAATGCCGATTTCTATTTTTATGCCAATAAATTTGGATTATTAATGTAAAGTTTTACTATTTTAAATGTGGATGTTTGCTTGTAAGCCTTTGTGGGACATAGTTCAAAGTACTGAGCATTAAACTCTGAAAAAAAAAATATTTTTGTGACCTCTTTTTTGTATGATACACTAAAACATACACTAAGAGTGGATGGGGAATTTTATATGAAAAAATTTCATAATGGCAATGAACATCACTATCACTTATAACTGCAGTTCCATGTTACAGTCTTTTGAGTAAGGAAATAATACAAAGCTTTTCTATTTACCTTTGATACTTCTTCTGAAAGTCTGAGGCATGAGCACTATTCTTGAATCTCACCACAGCCTTTTTTTCACTTTTTAACAACTGTACATTCTATAAGAGTGACAACAGCAAAACTGAATATTTAACAAGCAAACATGAAAGTTTCAATACAATTTCTTCTCATTCAAGTTACATAACTTAAAAAATGCACAAATCATGCAAGCGATTGTCTAAGCATCCAATTAACTGAAAATGCCAAAAGCTGTTCCGAGATACACAAAAATAAAACGAATGTGACAAAGGCAAAAATCAAAAATTATTATTGCTAATTTTATTTTTGTGTGTGTGTGTGTGTGTGTGTGTGTGTGTGTGTGTGTGTGTGTGTGTTTAAGCAAGTAAAATTAAACACATAAGTGTTAAAAGTGTGCAAAAGTAAATTAATTGCTTAGTGTTTAAGCAAGTAAAATTGAATACAAAAATAGCAATACTGAACTATTAAATTGTTTTACTTACCCACCTACATTTTTAAGTGGTAATTTACTTGCTAACATTAAGATTTAATAAAAGTATATATCATTTCCTATTTTTTCCTGCAAAGCATCCCATTTATTGAATCAACTTTTATATTAATTGATAATATTTAGTAGTGACAAATGTACTTACTCTTTCAAGAATGTGGATGGGAGGAGGGAGGGGAGGGGATCATCTTGTGCTGCTGCACCTAGGGCCGCATTCTGTGTAAATCGGGCCCCGATCCTGGGCCGGCGCCGTGCATTCTTTCTTCCACTTAGCTTTCAAACAAGCAAAACACATTCCTCCAGGAAGGTGTGTGCGTGTGTGGCTGCGTTACAAACTTTGTTCAGAGGATTCCGGCCGACGTAATTCCGGGCCCGGCACCGTGGTTTCTTTCCACTTAGCTTTAAAACAAGCAAAATAAATTCCTCCTCCTTGGGAAAAAAAAAAAAAAAAAAAAGGGAACAAAGAGCTGCATCACGAACTTTGTTCAGAGGCTTCGGGCCGATGTAATCCCAGGCCACGGCAAAAGAAGCACGCCGGGCCGACGTAACCCCGGCCCGGCGCCTAGCTTTCTTTCCACTTAGTTTTCAAACAAGCAAAACAAATTCCTCCTCCTCGGAAAAAAAAAAGAAATAAGCAGCCGCATTACGAACTTTGTTCAGAGGCTTCTTTACGTTGATTAATTTACAAAACCAGTAAAACAATCTGAATAACAGCAAAAATATGAATTTCCGTAATTTTTCATTAGTCACCCGTAATTCCGGGGAGAAATCCGCAGTAGTTTGCATCTCTGGACGCCTATGACACTTTTGCCCGCCAGTGAGAGAGAAGGTTCATAACGTATATGTCTAATCACATGTGAACAGAACTTTTCTTTCTTTTCTTTGCGTACGATGGCTCAGGGATCCGTCCAATCTCTCAACTGATTTTGCCCCCCCCCCCCAGCAAATAAATAAAACAAATAGCAATGGAAAGGATGGAGGTGAACTGAAACAGCAGAGTGTTCCCCTAAAAAACAACAACACAGTTTCGAGCAAACTGAGACGTTTGAAGTGACGTCACCCGCAATATCTCGTTGGCTGAGCAGCAGCAGAAGCGTCAGCCCAGAGTTGCCGGTCAGCCACACAGCAGCAGAAAAAGTTACGCCTTACGACTGAAATATCGCCACCTAGCCAACGAATATTTCTCTCTTTTTTGCCCTGATTTGTTTTCCAACATATCAACAATCACAAACTTTTGTCAAAGGCCTGAGATTGCGAATGGCAAGTTCAGTGGATTTCCGTTTTTCTAAAAAGTGAATTCACGGAATTCTGCTAATTAGCGGAAGAATCACATGACTGACAAATATTAAAAACTTTATTTCTGAAAACCTTGGGGTTTTCAGAAATAAAGTTTTTAACTTAGTATACCAGACTTTTAAACTGAAAAGCAAAAAAACAAAACAAAACTAATGTCACTGTTGGCACTAAATGTGACATTTTCATCGTTTTCCATGTTGCCACCACTTCAGATAACTTCATAATTACATTGCCCTGGAGCAAGAATTGAACCCACATCTCCTGTTTTCCATTTAAGCAGGCTATCCATTACACCACCCAGGCCAATGAAGTTCCAAGTAACTGAAGCTAGATGTGGTTCAGATTTGCACTAGTTGAAGGAATCCGATGCTTCCTTGTAATATCAACATGATTTTTTGTAAGGAACTTCATTGACCTAAATAGTGTCATAGAGAGCATGCTTTAATGGAAATCAGATGTGGGTTCGATTCTGGCTCCAGGGCGATGTAATTTTGAAGTTTTCTGAAGTGGGAACTTCCCACTCATCCTGGAAAAAAGTGGAAGTACAGCACATTCGTGCCAACGGTGACATTTGAATTGCCTTCCATATACAGGGGTTGTCCAAAATAATGGAAACACCTCGCTGAAAACAGTGACTTTGGTATGTGCTGCTTTTTGAGTAAAACGAACATGTAGCTACAATTTTTTTTGTAAAAAAAGTGTTGCTTATAGTCTCAAGGATCTGTGTGATTGCATTGTACATCAGTGTTTGCACAATTTTGTTCCAACAATGAGTGACCTGTCGGAGTTCCAAAGAGAGCAGATTGTAGGAGCCCGTCTGGTTGGTGCGTCGATAACCACAGTGGCACAGGTATTGCAGGTATCGAGAGGTACAGTGTCGAAGGCCATGACAGCATACAATACTCACGGAACATCATCATCTGCGATACACAACTGTGGAAGGAAAATCAAACTCACTGCGAGACACAGAAGGGCATTAAAGAGGATTGTGACCGCAAGGAGGAAGACCACAGCGACAACAATGACTGCTGAGCTTAATGCACATCTCCAAAACCCAGTATCAACCCATACCGTATGAAGGGAACTGCATAAGTACAATATTTATGGCAGAGATGCGATTGCAAAACCGCTGGTGTCACAGGTGAATATGAAACGGTGACTACAGTGGTGCCAGGAACATAAAACGTGGACTGCAGATCCCTGGAAACATGTCTTGTTTTCGATGAATCAAGTTTCTCGCTATTTCCCACCACAGGACGGCTTTATGTGTGGAGAACCCCAGCAGAAGCCTACAACCCAGACTGTCTCCTTCCTACAGTGAAGCATAGGGGCGGTTTTGTAATGACTTGGGCCATGATCTTGTGGTTTGCAGCAGGTCCCATTATCACCTTACATGGATGGATCACTAGCGGTGACTATGTCACTCTTTTGGCCGACCATGTGCATTCAATGGCGCAGACATTGTTTCCGTCAGGGGATTGCACCTTTCAAGATGGTAATGCCCCAATTTACAGAAGTTGAACTGTTCAATCCTGGTTTGAGGAGCATGAGGATCAAGTTGCACACCTTCCCTGGCCTGCACAATCACCGGACTTTGACATCATTGAGCCCCTGTGGTCTGTGTTGGAAAACAGAGTGCGATCCCGTTATCCTCCTCTAGGGTCTCTCAAGGAATTGGAGCAGTTTCTGCAGGAAGAATGGTACAACATACCACTTACCACCATCCAGGACTTGTATGCATCTATTCCAAGGAGGATTCAAGCAGTTTTAAATGCCAAGGGTGCTCTCACTCCACATTAGGTGTGTAACACCTATTGTTTTAAGGTGTTTCCATTATTTTGGACAATCCCTGTATATGTGAAGAATTATTTCTTCCGGAAGATTCATTTCCCCTGATTAAAAGAACAAAAACTTTCAATTTTTCTTATTTTTGCTCTTAAAACGAAAGCTTTCAATGCTACTTCACTTAAATTTTATAGATTTTGTACTGTGCATAAGAAGTGATATCTGCACTTCTCAACATGGAAACTACACCATCAAGAAAGAGTTGATGTGGATATAAGAAAATGGCATGAGGCAAGAGCCTACCTGAGATATGTAAAAGTTCTGCATTGTTCAGCCATCAGGTATATGGACACCAGTTGAACAGGATTTAAAGAAAATACACACACAAGCTTGACCTGAACTTCTTCGATGAACAAGTGTGTCCCTCGAAAAAGTTTTGAATATGCCGACAGGTCATCTATATTTAATTGATTAGCATACAACAGTAGAGTTGCATGCAACACTAAGTTAAATACCACCAAATGATGTGATGGGAAGAAACTGGACCAAGGTGCCGCACCACAGTACATGAAGATCACCTACTCTGTAAATGGTAATTTGGAGACTGAATCACCATGGCAACTGCCCCACAACAAGATACGTAAGCCACTAAGAGTACACAGGTGCTCACCCAAACAATATGACAATGTTAGTATGATATGGCACTGAGGGCAAAATGCCCAGCTTGAAATCTTTTGCTGCCAAACCATAGGCAGATCATCAAGACAGAACAATAACACTAGAGGACTGTGTTACTCATAAACAAGTCCAGGCTCTGTTTTGGGGTGCCAGATGGGCACACATCTGCATGTCACCATTGTTATCAACAACATGGAGTGGCAACTACAATCAGCTGCCATACAATGTCTCAATGTGGTACAGTGGTGTATGGTAAAATTTGAAACAGCACAGGGAGATACCTTACCCATATTTCTGCAACTGGGATGATTGAGATGCTAGACAAATGCCATCTTCAACCCCAACATACTACCTTTCTTTGCTATCACGCCTGGAAAGATTATGCAGTGGCACAAGCCCCATCTGCACACTGCTCATGTTGCATCAGTCCTTGACATCACATGATGCCCCATCTGCACACTGCTCATGTTGCATCAGTCCTTGACATCACATGATGCCCCATCTGCACACTGCTCATGTCGCATCGGTCCTTGACATCACATGATGCCCCTTGTCAAGTGACCGATGTTCGGAAGCTTTTTAAAAAAACATCCACTTCCCGGTTTCTTAAAAGTTTACGATGTTCCTGTCCTTGATGTCTATTTCATAATCACTTTTCACTGCATTTAACTCTAATTGAATTTTATGTTCTGTTTGCTAGTATACCGTACCCTCACATACATACATATCACTAAGCTGTTCTCTGATATTCAGAAATTAGCTACCCACAGAAAGAACTTACTGACTGTTGCTCTATCAAATATCTCTATTTACAGCAATCTAGGCACACAGCTCAAGCTGCAATTACATCCATCACATGCCGCACACAAGACTTTTTGTACTTCATACTCATTTGTCTTTTGCTCATGCAGATATTCCTGAATCTGGTTCTCTAATTATTTCCTTGGCCTTTCTCTACCTTTCTTTTTTGCCACTTGGGCTAAATAAATCCTCTTAGTAAGCATCTCATCACCCATTCTTTCAAAATGGCCAAACCACCTACGAATACTACTCTCCTCCTTGCTAACAGCATTTTGCTTCATGTTACACAACTGTAACACATCTTCAATCCTCACATGACCAGAATGTGTCTTCCCACAACCCCCTATAAGTAACGCATCTCTCCAGCACACAAATGATTCCTGTCTTTTCTAAAGTACCCAGGTTTCACCAGAGTTCCCACTCAAAAGTAATAAAAAAATTCCTTGACTTTTCCAGGTTCTCCAGGTGATTTTTAAAAAGTTTTCCAGAGTGGCATGTTGCAAAGAATTGTTACATTTCATTCCATTCCATTCATTTTTCTCACCGAAGCAAACACTTGTAAATTCTTTAAGTAATTTGTCATTATAAAATTACCTGCTTTTCTTTAATAACTACTAACTGTGCACATTATTTTCTGTACCAGAGTTCCATGAACTTTTGTGAATACTACCCACATGGTATTTGTAAATACATTCCCATAGAAGCAGGTCATATGTAAGAAAAAATCTGTCAGTTGAATAGTTTCAGTTTTTCTATAACAAAATGCAGCTAAGCTTAATGATGGAATGGCTCTGTTCAAAGAAGCATGTTTCAAGAAAACCAACAGACAAAGGACTTTGATCCATCATTTGGTTGGTTCTCTTGTGAAGTGTTTCTTCAAGCAGGAGCCATTGTGCCTAATTGTTCCATGTTATAACAACTGCCTGCAGAAATTGAGCAAAAATTTAATAACTGGCAATTTTAAAAATTCAATTTTGCATCTTTTTTTAGAGAATAAAGGAAATACTTAGTATAACTGAAAGTAAGATCTACCAAATTCTAGGCAGGCAGTAATTGCAAGCAAAAGTTTGAAATCTTGAAAAAATAAGTTTTTTTGGCAAAATAAAGTATCCATTGATTTTTACAAAAAAGGGGGGGGTTATTTCCCCGAGTTTTCCCTGATTTTTGGAAGCATTTTCAAATTCCCAAATTCCCTGATAATTCCAGGTTTCCCCTGTTTTCCAGGTTGAGTGGGAACCATGTTCACCGTCATATATCAGAGCAGGAACAATTACATTTTCATACACAGCCATTTGGGACTTTCTTGAGAACCCATCATTCCTGTGAAATCCTCCTAAAACAGCTATGACTTTCAACGAAGAGTTCACTCGCCTACTAATTTTGCCATTTAATTCGTTCTCTCTGTCAAACATGCTTCTCAATATACAAACTCGTTTACCTGGTCAACAACTGTGCCATTTAGACTTATCTTGCATTCAGTACTAACAGTTCCTTGCTCAAAAACCATAAATTTGGTTTTTCCCTTATTTGTACTCAGTTTGAAATTCATACAAATTTTGTATATCCGGGCAAACATACTCTGCAACTCACTTTTGCTCTCTGCCAACAGTACTGTGTCATCAGCATATAGCAGTCTATACTGATGAATTACAGTAATGAATAAAAGTAAAATGCAGACTGCTTATAGGTATTTTGAAATTCAGAAAATTCTGGAATCTGAAATTCGTTCGGCATGAAGCATTTTGATAAGGGATGCTCAACCTGTACAAGGCAAATAGAAAGCATAGGTGATGAAAGGGCATAGTAGCTATAGGGGATGTCCTAATGGTACATTTGCGTTCAAAAACCTTCACAAGTTCAGCCAGAACTGATATATCACATAGACTGATTTTGAAAAGGTTTTTGTGGAATTCCTAGGAACAAGCTATTCAGTATGACACCCCCCTCCCAAAAAAGTAGTAGAAGCCTTTACTTTAAAAATTCCTGTCCACAGGATTCATACTCTTTTAGAAGAGAAAAACCCAAACCAAAAATTTTCCATGTCTTTTCAATGAATCCAGGAAAGAAATTCCAAGACTTGCTGTATATGCACATACCCCAAAATTTAGTGGCAACTGTTCACGTTAGTAGATGCATCCAAATTTTTAACTTTTTTTCTGTGATTAATATAACTTCGAATTAGAACATAAGCTCTAGAATGGTAAAAAATGATTATGAACAATATATTTACAGTAATGATAGCAGTTTTCTTTTCATTTTGGAAGGAAGTCTTGCCTGTATAACTAGGGAGTTGGGAATCCACTTTTGTTTTCATATTTGCAGACCTTTCTATGGAGTAATTTCTCTGCAATTTGGTAGAACATGTAAGTAAGGGTCTCAAAGTAGGTTGTACAGTACATGTCATGGGGAAGCATTTCTCGTAGTACAAGCAAGCATGCTGCCCTCTGTTATGGATTATGATGAACTCAAAAAATTTGGAAGTCATTCTGAAGCTCCCCAGGCTTGCCAAAAATAGCTTTGTTCTGGACTCCCCACTTAGTGTTCACACTTTCCCGCTGCTAAAGAACTTTACTGTCAGCACTTTTCATAAGGAGCAAATGCCTTGTTCATTTCAGCTATGCATAAAAATAAAATTGCAGTACATCATTTTCCATGACTTCTAAATGTTCCCCCTGCCTTTTTTATGATTTTCATGACCATGATTTCCACGAGCCATGAAACTGACTTCCCAGAATTTTCATGACCCATACAAAACCTTTGTCAATAGAAATTATGTACCTAATTTAACAACCGCCTCTACTTCTGATGATGATTTACACAGATAAGCTGGTTACAAAAAGTAATTTTATGATGAATGTTGATCTAGGAGATTACAGCATCAGCAGCTAGTGGTATGCCCAGAATTTGCCAAACAAATAATTTGAAAGAGTATTTTTACTCCTTTGGAAAAATTCAGGGAGTAATTTTTAAAAGTGAGGAGTATTTTAGAAAAATTAACGAGTGAAAAAAAAAGTTGTGAAAATACCGGAAATTATAAAAAAAAAAAAAAAAACTTTTTTTTTCATATTAAAAAATATTTCACTACTACTGAATGTATTTGGATGTTTTGCTTCTTTTTTTAGTTTAAAAAAATATATATAATACATAAATAACGTAAACACTACAAACAAGCGCATGAAAAGTAATCCCTGGAAATTCTTTGTACCATTTTGGTAAAGAACAAGAATGAATTTCCAACTTTGACGTTGACGTAACACAACGCATTCTTCCTTTTCTCATGAAGTGTCCATGTTCGTTGGCTGCTTTCGTATTTCCACCACTAGTTTTTTGCAGATTTCATTGTTTCCTTCCTCTGCGTTTTGTTTCTTTTCTACACTATTATTGGACTGAGTCTAGCCGGGGAAAAAAAAAGAAAAAGAAAAAGACGTTGAGGTACGCTGTTTCAACACATCATTCGATACTCCAGTGTCTGATAAAGAAAGCTGTTTCAATCTCTACAAATCATGATCACGTACCACCGTCATGACGAAGTACAAATCACGACCACAAGGCGCTCCACAATTGCGATTGCGAAAGCGTACTTCACTCCTCTGATCGAGCACTAGCTGTAGCAGCAATGACAGGAATTTTGCGATGCGATTGCGCTCCCGATGAGCCGATGACGTCAAGGTAAGGAACGATGTCTCCCTGACGTTACGCCCTGACTGGCTGGCAGGTCACACCGCCATAGCTCCGGTCGTGCCAAGCAAACCACAGCCAGGTATGGATCGTCTACAATGTGAGATCTGGCCTGAGGTAACAAAGGATATCGCTGATTATATGTTTGAAATACAAAATTCGAATAAAAAGTTGAAAATAAAAAAAAATCAGCTTAAAATTCTCGATTCGTATTTTTACGCGTTGGCAAAATTTCAATGCGTCCTAGACGCGTAATTACGCATTTTGGCGAACTCTGGGTATGCCGCATTATCTTAATTAGTTAAACAGGACTTCTGAAGAATCTGGTACAAGGATACATGTAAAAAAGTAAAATTCCATGATTTTGGGCAGAACACTGCAGGATACAGAGAATAAAAATATGCAAGATAAGAAAACCTGGGACAAGGATAAATGTGAAGAAATAAAATTCAATGATTACTGATTAGCTATCTAATGCAAAGTGTATAGATGAGCGAGAAACGCAGCTATCTAATGCAGAGTAATCTGTCTTTATTCTAACACTAGAGCCAACACAAATGCCAAGTTGCTGTCTGTTTTTGACGTTGAAAGTCAGCTGTTGTTTCTCACCCATCCATACACTGAGCCTGTGCATGGATTTCCAACACTATTCTGATACACTCCAAAGACTCACGACATGAGGGCCATTAACTTTTTGTAGTTAGTGATGGAATTTTACTGTAGGCATTTCCTGTGTTCAGAGAAACCTACTCATTGCACATACCTCCAAGTGAGACCATGTTTCTTAGGCATGTGGTCAATTTCATCTGAATCCGTTCTCCAGCATGTTGCCTTTATATTCAAACTCCTGTGCCAAACAACATGCTCTAGTCAAGCGACTGAAAGCTACATATTGATCAGCCTATATGTACCTAGTACATATGAGACTGACGAAGGAACAAAAAAGCTGAACTTTTTAATGGGGCAAAAAAAAAAAAAAAAAATCAGAACATGCAACAAGAAAGAGTGAATATAAAGCAGAACGAGCAAGATGGAATTGTTCACTGTATTCACAATATAAAATTACCGAATTCAAAAGCAAAATAAAGTGATTTTAAAAGACACTGCTTTAGACATCTCTCTCTCTCTCTCTCTTGTGCTTGCTAGAACATCAGCTCAATTTTCCTCTTGTGTTGGTTTTTTCTCAGCAAATTCCATGGCCATATTTGTCTTTTTTCACTCTGCAGCTGCACAGCAATCTTTGCTTAGTTTTTCTTTCTGTTGATATAATTCCCTGCATATTTCTTCACCACTTTTCTTTCCTCGTCCCCTTTTATTCCCTCATATGACAATCTATCCATCATACTGAAAGAACTTTCAGCCTGAGGACCACGAACGCGTGATGTCAAAGCTTTCACTACTTTAGATAAATGGTGTCACTTTCAGAATATGAATACTTTTGAACACCATGCATCAATTCTAACAAACTTTCAAACTGAGTCACTTCTGTTTTTGGAAAATTTCCCTGTCCTTATCAAGCATAAATGCAGACATTTATGGGGGAAAGTAACACTTAACAACAACACAGGATAGTGAGAACATCGCGGGAAGAAAAAAAAATGCGATTTCCGGAGAAATCTTCACTCCGATCGACTTCTGTTTTCGGAAACTTCTTCCTCCATTTTTAGGTTGAAATGCAGTATTTGTGGAATAAAAGGATATTTAAGAACAATACTGTGCAGCAGGAACATTGCGAGAAAATAAAGTAAGATTACGGGAGAAATCTTTGCTGCATCTAACTTCCGTTTTCGAAAGTTTCGTAAGACGGAATCCCGTCGTCAAACGAAAAACGAATCTCTCTCCCCCACCATTACCCCCCAAAATTTCTGTTCAGTTGTGTATTGATCTCAAGAATGTCCAAAATGATAACGGAAATGGCGGAATTCTTCAAATCCACGGAAGAATCTTTGCCTGAAGACTACAGGGAAACCTTAACGCCGTCTTAACTTCAGTTTTTGGAAATCGTTGCCCACAGTTTCATGCTGAAATACAAACATTTATGCAATAAAATGACATTTAATAACAATATTGGGAACAGACAACATCGTGAGGAAAAAGAAATGACGATTACGGAGAACATCGTCACTCCATTTAACTTCAGTTTTCAAAAGTTTTGAAAGACGAAATACCATGCCCAGACGGAAAACGACCCCTCCCTAACCCCAGCATTTCTCTTTAGTTCTGCATCGATCTGGAGAATGACCCAAATGATGACAAAAAAGCGGAATTCCGCGAATGAATCTTATGTATGCTAGTATCGTGTGGGACCTCCTCTAGCCAGGCGAAGTGCAGCAATTTGATGTGGCATCGATTTCACAAGTAGTCAAAAGACTAATGGAGAGATGTGGAGCCATGCTGTCTGAATAGCTGCCCACAGTTCCCTGGTATTCATAGGTGCAGGATCTTGGGTGCGAATGGAAAATTGGGTTCATGTTGGGTTAATGTGGTGGCCACACCTTCAGTCGGAACTGTCCAGAATGCTCCTCGAACAAATTTTGGACAACTTGGGCCCGATGACACGGTGCATTGTCTGCCTGAAAAATCCCATCGTTGTTAGGGTACATGAAAGGCTGCAAATGGCCACCCAGCAGAGCAACAAGGCGATTACTGGTTATTGACATGCTTACAAGGACCAGAGGACTCAAACTGTGTTACAAAAAGACAACCCCCAAACATATATGGAACCACCACCAGCTTGCACAGTGCCTTGTTGACAGCTTGGGTCCATGGTCTCATGGGGTCTGAACCACACCTAAAGATTTCTCCTGTAATTATACCCCCCCATGATGTTTCGAACATGTATTCAAAGTTCTTAAATACTCCCCTAAAAAAGGTTCACATTTCAGCTTGATAAGGGAGGGGTCCAAAAACAAAAGTGACAAAGCTGAAAAATTTGTAAGAACTGATGCATGGTGTTCAAAAGCATTCATTCATATTCTCAAAGTTACATTATTTATCTTTTCTCTAAAATAGTTAAAGCAATTACACATTCATGGTCCTCAGACTGAAAGTTCTTTCAGCATGATGGATAAAATTGTCATCCAAAGGCATTAAAAAAAAAAAAAAAAAGAAGACAATAAACAAATGGGAAGGGATAGGTATCAGCAAAATTAAAATTTAAGCACTGGATGCTGTGCCACTGCAGAGTCAACAAAAAAACAAATGTAGCTGTGCAGCTTGCTGACAAGAAAGCAAGGCTTGCTTTCTTGTCAGAAACTTGAGTAGATGTTCTAGTAAATAAAACAAAACAAGAAAAAAAAAACAGTGCTTGAAGCAACATCCTTTAAATTAATTTTGTTTTGAACTGTAATTTTACATTAAGAATACATTTATATGCCCCAGTCTGATATTTACATAAATAAATAAATTACAGTGAACAATTCTGTCTTGCATGTACTGTGTTTATTTACACTTTTTTGAGATGCATTCTGATTTTTCACCTGGTTCAAAAGTTCAGTTTCCCACCCCCTCCCTTTGTAAGTCTCATGTATTATTGGAAAATGAAAACTGCTTTCATAAAAATGTTTTCTGGGTTGCATGAACATCAAAGTTGGAAACTCGTTATCTTTTTTTATGAAAACGGCACAAAGAATTTTCATGGATTACTTTAGATCAAAAGATTAGAAAGGTATTCTGAAAATTTTTGCAGGGAAAACAAATTTATGGGTGTAATGGCAACTGGAGGTTAGCCATGATGATAAGCATGTAGAGACTAACCACAACCAGATGTTATACTGAAAGACTTTGGTTCTCTGACAAAAAAAAAAAAAAAAAAAAAAAAAAAAAAAAAAAGACAGGTTTCATGTAATACAATTGCTGCAACCACTAAAAAAAAAAAAAAAAAAAAAGGTGGTTGATCCAATATATGATTAAAATGAGCTTAGCTTATTAGATAATTTTAAATGTTTATAGGAATCTCAAAAGCACAATGTATTCTCTTCTTGAACACATTGCTGTCACATGCGGTCATCACAAAACATGATAAATTTAATCTTATTGTTTTGAAATATGAATATTATATTTACTACTAAAACAAGAAGCAGAATAGATCCAAATTCTAAATACACTGAATAGTAGCGAAATATTTTTTAATATGAAAAAACTCTGCATTGATTTTAAATAATTGCCAAACATTTTGTAAGTTCTATTTATTTCATCTCTTAATCTTTTAAAATACAGTAGAACTCCAGTTATCCGAATTACAGTGATGGAAAGTTGCTAAATCATTTTTGGAGCAGGTAAATTTCATTTTTGGAGCAGCAAAATGCGTTTTTGGAGCAGGTGAAATACATTTTTGGAGCAGATAAAATACATTTTTGGAGCAGATAAAATACATTTTTGGTGTAAGAAAACATTTTTCGGAGCAGGTAAAACATTAGTAGATACAACAAACTCTTAAGCAAAAACACGTTTTGAACTAGATGCACCCTACTCAAATTTAAAACATCTTGCATTGAAATACACACACACACATATGCAAAAATTTTAGTTTTCAAATAAATCCAAAAATTTGTAACCATAGGAGGAATCTATTATTAACCATTTCTTTTACAAAAAATGTTTAATTTTTTGCTGCTTTTCTCAATATTTAATTGTTTACTTCTATTTTTTTTCTAATTTTTAAAGATTTATTTTGCATCTTTTAATAGTACCTGTACACCACTTACTATTGCACTTATCTCTATTTTTTTTATGTTACATTCAATGTTCACCTCAGCATTGTTTAACATTTCCTGAGAGGAATCCAACTGTTGCAAAAGTTCAGCTTCTCGTTTCAAATCACCTCGTGAACATTCAATTTGTTCTTCTCCTTTTCCAGGGATCATGCATACTTCTGGAAAATTTTAGGTAGGAATTTTAGGACTTTTTAGAAAAATTTTAGGAAAATTTTAGGAGTGTATTTCAATAAAAACTAGATGTATATTTGTATACATCTAGTAAAACAACTTTGTATACATTGTAAAGAGTTTGCTCCACACCCTTCAACCATATATACTGATAGACTGCGCATGACATCAAAATTTCTGGCTCCAACATAAAATCACATGACATCAGTCAAAAAGATGGGTTACACCTGCTGTGCTTATGGTTGCTCTGAGCGATATAGTAAAGAAAGTTCTATGATTTTTCATGGGTAAGAAACGAATTAAATACCTAAGTCAATAAAGTTCAATTACTTAACCAGAAACTTGCAGCTATTGATATAAAAATATAGTTACTTAAGAAAAAAAAAATGGAATGCATGTTCCAAATTCTTTGCAAATGTTCATCACATTATAAATCACAAAATGTAAACAACCCGATCATGCATGTATATAGCTCATAAGTAAACTTACCTGAAGAGTTTTCATTATATGAGGCGCATTCACATAATACACCGAAAACACTGAAGTTCTGCAGTGTAAATTAGTAATCATAACAGCATTTTTACACGAAATTTGGAGTCTGATGATGACGTGCCCAATGTTTGAGCCATGGCGGCTTTGGTGCAGCTATTGCCAATGCGCAGTCCATTAGTATATATGGTCGAAGTTCACACACAAATTTTTTGCATAACGTCTAATGTCTACAGTTTAAGTATGATTTACTTCTAATGTTCAGTTCTTATCTTTTCACGTGTTATTATCATATTCAAGTATATTTACCACATTCAAGTTTCACTTTGAACATAATATATGCTGTTGAACCAGAAGCAATTCACGATTTTCACAGTAAAGTTTTCAGGTTTCACATTAAATTATAATATCCTAAAAAGGTAATTGAAAACCAAGAACTATGTACAATTGTTCACTGAATTACTTTTTTCATATTATTGTTTTAACCTTTTCCTGATA
Source organism: Macrothele yani (assembly GCA_039090855.1). NCBI lineage: Eukaryota > Metazoa > Arthropoda > Arachnida > Araneae > Macrothelidae > Macrothele > Macrothele yani. The sequence continues at coordinate 50,996,856 of CM076990.1, forward strand.
AGCCTATCTTTTTCTGCTTCCACCACAACTAATTTACTTTCAGTTTTCTTTATTTCAGCTGAACCTTGTATGATCAAGTTAAAGGCAACTGCTATTTCAACAGTATTTTGTTTTTCTACAGCTTTTCTCATTCTTTCTGTTCCCTCTTGAATTACTGCTAGGGAGGCTTCTTTATTTTTTTTAAGCCTATTTATTTCTGCATCATTTTCTTTTATTTTGTCATCAAACTCAGCTTTTCTTTTTTTCTCTAGCTGCTTTTCCTTATTTTCCCTCTCTTTCTGCTTCCTTTCTTTTACCTTTTTTGATTCTTCTTCCTTCAGCTTATCAACATACTCTTTATAAAATTTATGTGAATCACGAACACTATTTAACAAATTTCTTGTTATGGGAACTTTACTTACACATAAATAGTGTTTAATGGCCCCTTTAACTATTCTTAATGATGTTATAGTTGAGTCTTATAAGTTAGCCTTGTCCTTCCTTAACAGAGCAGTGTTAACCGAAAATCCCCTTTCTGCATCAGCATTACCATGAGGTAAAACTAAAATTGACTTGACGAGTTTAGCAAGATTTGAGTATTTTTCTTTTCCGATAGAGTCTTTAATACTAAATATATTATGCCAGTAATGATCAATCCGCACTGGAATATGCCCTTCCTCTGAAAATTTCACTAGTTCATCTAGAGTTGGCTTATCGCAATTTAAAAGTTTCCACTCTTCTCTTACTCTATCAATTTGTTCCTCAGAAAGATGCAAAACACTTGAAATTCTGGTTATCTCCGAAAGTCCTTCAGTGACTGAAAGTTGAGTTGACTCTTTCTTTGGTTCTTTTAACTTTAAAACTTCAGCTTTGATTGCAGAATGGCAAATTTGACTTTAAATATTTTGTGGTTGCAATTAGTGATGATCTTATATCTAAGAGAAATAATTTCTGCCTGGTCTCCTGAACATTCCTGAGGAGATTTCTTGTCTTCATACCAACTTCTAACTCCCCTAGTTTTTTCCATGAATTTTTGTTTTCAAAATCTACATTCGTTAGGTTTTCTTCAAATTTTCCTGCAATAACATCATCTTGGACAAACTGAGCCATAACATTCCTCATTAAAGTATTTAAATCAGAATATAACTGGTGTATTTTTGGTTCTTCACTCTGATAACATAATGAAAACTTTTCAAAATTTTGGTGTGAAAATGAAATTAATGCTAAATAGCAAGTAGTTAGCTCATTTTTCAGGAAATAGTAAATTCTTTTATACCATGCCGAATTGCTTAGTTTTTTTTTTTTTCAAATATTTTTTGAGATGGCAAGAAGTTTAAAAAATATTCTGTAATATTTATCCATTGATCCAAGAGCCTCTGGGCTACAGAACCAACAGTTAACCATCTGTTGATGACATGACGCAAAAGAAATTTGGCTGTGACCAATGTTATATCCTCGACAGATTTATAATCCTCTCGTCTTGCAGCACTACTCTTTAAAAAGTAATGCATATCAGTAGCAAATTTGTCAAAATCTATATTTAAGCTTGTCAAAAAATTTTTAAATGCATTACTAACAACATGCAGGTTGCAAAAACCTAGTTCCAAAGATTTCTGGCCTGTTTCTTGTTTTACAACTTTATTGAATTTGCGTAAAAAGCACTTATTTACATTTGGGCTGTCCATGGATACACAAATAATTCTGTTCAATGAAATATTGAAGGATGATAACACATCAAGAATTTCTTTTAGCAAAATATCTGCTGTTGCATGACCCAGAAAAACACTTGTTAGGTATCGGCAAGAAACTGAATTTATTTCTGAAGACCAGTACCTGAGATACACATCCAACTGCCGTTTCACTTGTGTATTTGTAGTTTCATCAAATGCAATAGTAACCTTTCCTGGGCTACTAGATGCAATGTCTTTTTCAAATCATCTTCAAAATATTTTGACAATCCATGTGATATCACATAAGCAACTTTTTTTCTTTAAGTTGCATTTTGGCTGCAATAGCAGAATCAGGAAACATTTCTTTGAAAAGTTCAACTGTTTCAGTGCATGAAACAAAAGACATTGTCCTTAGCAACTTTCATGGCCCATAATGCTTCGGCTTTAGCCAACTGTAAATCATGACTCAGTACTTCACTAATATTTGTTTTGGGCTGAAGATCCCGTCCTCCAAAGGCTTTCAGGATGGACTTATTTTGAAATTTACTTTGAAATTTCTGCAAATGTTTTTTTTCCTTTATGATGCGCTTTTTTTTACTTGTGAAAAGCCACTATTAGAAATATTGAAAATTTCTGAACACAATGTACACTTAGCAGAAAATATTGTTTCAGTTGCAGAACACCATTCTTTCAACTTCACTCCGTCCAATTCTTTGGCGAGCCACGCATCTTGAAATTTCGTTTTGGATTTAGGCATCTTAAACACTTGTATTACTAACCAGAAAATGAAAGGGAAGTACAAAAACACGTTCCAATATTGCAAAACCAGACAACTTCCCGAAGTTTGGCTGCGAAGATGTCAGAAGATAGAAAAAAATAATAAAAAAGCAGGTCACCACTAGAGAACTGAACCTGCACACAGCACAGAGAACACCATAAAAGACGCAAAACCAGAAACTATCATACGCATCTCACGCAAGTTCAGTCAAAGCGAGTCGGAGCCGAGATATATTGCGCATCGAAGGCCGCTGTCGCCGACGCACGATCGAAGGTCAATGATCACGTGCTCTACTGCCTGCCACGATAACACTCAGCTACCATCCCATCGTCATTACCGGAGGTTACGGAAGGAGACCACATGTTTCCTCTTTGCTTCCACCCACTTGCGGTTTACAATAACAAAACATCAGCAAAAAGAGGAGGTTCCACAAGGCATTTATAAAAATAAAGTACGATCTTCTGCGTGCCACGGAGTTCGTCTGCAAAGCGCAAACCAGGGGTGAAAATGACCCCTCCCCTTTTCCCTTAGATCTCTTGTTACTCTCGAAAACTGTCCGAAGGCACAAAAGTGGAGCGCCCGCCCCGAAGCAAGTGCATCTCGATGGCGTCATTTTCCCTCCCTTCAGCAGCACAGCATATAGGCTGTGTTTCTACAATAACAGGCCTTTTTACCTTACCGTAATGGTAAATTTATTGGAGTTAATAACGGTTGTATTTTTAATAAATAAGCTTACGAATATTTTAGGAAGAATAGCAAATTTTAGGTATAATTTTAGGAATTTAAGGAGGGTCACAAAATATTAGGAATTTTAGGAGTAATGCGATCCCTGCTTTTCGCTTATTTTGCTGCATTTTTCCAGCACTTATCCGCCCTTTATATTTTTTCCAGGATTCTTTATAAGCTGGCCAAAGTCTTTTGGTTACATTAATTTTACTCACATCTCTACTTAATCTCATGACGTGATCTTTGTTAGGCGTGATGCGGAGAGCAAGAAGCACAATCATGGTAGCCGTCATGCGCTACACTAAAATCGCAGCCACATGGCTTACAAAACGTGATTTGGCAAAACTTTTAAGACGCTATATAAAAAGGTCATTCTTTACTATATATATCGCAATAAACTTGACGCTAAGTTTTATCTGACTTCGTTCTTTTTGTTGTCACAGCTGTTTCACTGCTACATTCCACTCGAATAACTTTTTACCCATACTTACCCAGCACTAGTTTTTTTTTTTTTTCTTTCTGCAGTAGAAGCCACAACTTAGCAGTGAGAGCTCAGCTTTGGCCTGCCAGCCCCGACATACGAGCTATAGAGGCATCATTGGTGTGGCTGGTGACACCCGACCTATTCGGCAAAAAAAAAAACGTCTCGCGAGTGTCAACATGCGAGCTATAGAGGCGCCATCGACATGGAGGGTGACACTCGTGATATTTGGCAAAAAAGAAATGTCTCGCCAGCCCCAACATATGAGCTATAGAGGCATCATAGGTGTGGCGGATAACACCAGACATGCGAACTATTCGGCGAAAAAGAAATGTCTCGGGGGCACCGACATGCGAGCTATAGAGGCGTCATCGGCATGGAGGGTGACACACCCGACACGCGAGACATTCGGAGAAAAAATGTCTCGCAAGCCCCAACATACGAGCTATAGAGACGTCATAGGCATGGCGGATAACACCCGACCTATTCGACGAAAAAATAAATGTCTAGAGAGCGTCGACGTGCGAGCTATAGAGGCGTCATCGGCATAGAGCATGACACCCGAGATATTCGGCAAAAAAAAAATGTCCCGCAAGCCCGGCGTACGAGCTACAGAGGCGTCATCGGCGTGGCGAGTGACACTATCTATTCGGTGAAAAAGAAATGTCTCGTGAGCGCCGACATGCGAGCTACAGTGGTGTCATTGGGATGGTGGATGACACCCGATCTATTCGGCAAAAAACAAATGTCATGCGAGCTATAGAGGCGTTATCGGGAGAGAGTGACACCCTAGATAATCGGCCAAAAAGAAATGTCTCGCAAGCTCCGATATACGAGCTACAGCTAGGCGTAATAGGCATGGCAAATGACAACTGACACGCGAGCTATTCGGTGAAAAAAAAACATGCGAGCTATAGAGGCATCATTGGCATGGAGACATATTCAGCGAAAACCAAAGGTATCGCAAGCTCCGACATGCGAGCTATGGAGGCATCGCCGTGGTGAGTTAAACCCGACCTATTCGGCGAAAAATAAATGTCTCGTGAGTGTCAACATGTGAGCTATACAGGCGCCTTTGGCATGTAGAGTGACATCCGAGATTTCAGCGAAAAAGAAATGTTTCGCGAGCGCCAACATGCGAACTATAGAGGCATCGTCGGCATGGAGGGTGACACCCGACATATTCGGTGAAAACGAAATGTCTCGCAAGCCAAGAGCTATAGAAACGTAATAGGCAAGGCAGATGACACACGACCAATAGAGGCGTCACCGGCATGGAGCGTGACACCCAAGATATTCGGCGATAAAGAAATGTCCTGCAAGCCCAACATATGAGCTACAGAAGCGAGAAGCGTGGTGAGAGACACTCGACCTATTAGACCAAAAAGAAATGTCTCGCGAGTGCTGACATGCGAGCTGTATAGGAGTTATGGGCGTGGCAGGTAATATCCGCTGCGCGAGCTATTCGCCGATTTCGTAATGTCGGGGGTTACCCGACAGTCGAGTGGAAAGGGTCAAAACGTTTGCACCAAAATTTTCACTAGCACAAAGCCACATGTAATCTGCGTAAAGAGTTCGCAAAAGGCGCTGAGCTCCCTCTCAGCTTTTGCACATGGCTCTCAAATGACTGTATGGGGAATCACATGACAGCGTAAGAGAAGAAGCTCCGCCTCCGTTGGCGGGGGAAGTCAGAACATCGAAGGCGTATATATAGGGACTATCTGTAAAGTGCATTTTTTCTAACAAATGACGGAAAAAATAGAAAATTGCGTGCAGGCATCTTCTTGCTTGGCCTCTTTCGTAGTTTTTTGGGTGACCCGTAAAACTGTAAACTGGAGTGAAATTCCGTACAAACTACGGAAAATCCGTAAAAGTTAGCATCTCTGAATACCTATGAATCCTTTAGAAACATAACCATCATATCCTGCCACGGGAGAGCCATTTTCAGTAGTCATCCGCGTCAACGAAATAGCTAACGACTGACCTTACGCTATATTTACATAATCGCGCACCTCGCACGGAAATATCTGTGCCATCCAAAACAGCAGGGAACGACATCAAAACAATCTCAATTGCACAACATTCCAAAAGACCACCAAACCATCTGGAAACAATATTCATCAGGATTTCATAATGTACAGCATCGTTTCTTCTACATACCACGTGATTACAACAAAACTCCTCCATAAGTTCTACCTACATCGTGAAACCTATTCGTCACTTATGGTGAAAAAACAATGAATTAGAAGGTAGGTAAAAAACATTCCGAAATGTTGGGATTAGCGGTACGTGTTGATTAAGTGTTGTTCTACGTTTACCAAATTACGCGTCGACCTTAAAAATGCTTCATTCAATTTGCCGTTTAAAACAGCATTTTTTGCAATGAAAACATTTTTTCTGCTCCACAGTTTTTGCTGTGGATTGTGGTTTCGGCGCAGTTGGGCGCAAATATAAATTTTTTTTGTAATTTGTAGCAGTTTAGCGCAAGATAATGAAAATGGCGCAGTTCGGCGCAAACTTTCCATCACTGGGATTAACTCGAATTACAGCCTATCCAGATATTCGGATAATTGGGTTGCCCTTTTTTTCTGTAGGCCAAATACATATTTATTAATTGAAGTGAGGAAATTTAATTTTTTCGTTTCTCGTATTTTATAAAAAATGTTATACAGTTTCAAAAATAAATATCTACTGTACTGCATTATCATTCTGTATTATTAAAATGAACAAAAAAACACAAATGAATCAACAAAAATCTTAATTTTACTTGGCCTTGAAAGATAAACAAGCAATTCGGATAATTGGAGTTTTTAACATCTGGAGTCCGAATAATCGGAGTTCTACTGTACTGCTTACTTTTAAAATTTACTCACTAAATTTTTTCAAAGGAGTGAAAGTACTCCTTTAAATTTTTTTCAGCAAACTCTGGTCATTACATCCATAAACTGAAAGACATAGTATGTTTTATTTGTTTCCCCTTTCATTCAAATATTTTTCTGTATCTCAGCATTACTGTTCCTGTCAATTAGACATTTTTACATGCTTCACATCTTTCTGAACAGATAACACACTGAATTTGTGAACACAACTAATTCATGCATACAAACCTCAATAGGGCCAACACCAGAGCATAATTTCTTCAGCTGCAATTCATTTGTTGAAGTGGACAAATTCTGAATAACAACAGACTGAGACTTTCCAGCTGCAGACTCAGGATTAATGGAACTTTCAAGCTTTGGAACCTGGAAAAAAAGGCAAAACTATTGAAAAGAAAGACATGCAAATGCTGAACATATAAAACCTTCTCAGTGTGCATAAAAAACTCAATACATGTTCTAAACACTAACTGATATACACTATATTGACAAAAGTCACCGGACACCTAGAAGAGAAAGACAACATAGCATTTATTGACATACATTAGTATGGCATCGATCCACCTTTGGCCTTAATGCATGCAATGACCCTTCGAGACATGCTTTCGACAAGGTTTTGGAACACAGCGATAGGTATGCGCTTCCATTCAGTACACAATGCTATCGCTAACTGTTGATTAGTAGTAGACCTTGGTTTCAAACTTTTTATGCTGCACTCTAATTCATCCCATAGGTGCTCTATGGGATTAAGATCAGGGCTCTATGCTGGCCAGTCCACACACGACACAGTAATTATCGTCAAAACATGCCGTAACAGTCCTTGCTTTACGGATCAGTGCGTTATCCTGCTGGTACCTACAAGATTCGATTCCATAGTATTGCCACAGAGTTGGTAGGGCATAATTGTCCCGAATATCGAGGTAGATGTGCTGGTTAACAGGTTTGTCCTGGATAACCAATGGGCTGGGACCATACCACGAACCCCCCCCCACACGAATACACTGCCAGCTCCAAACTTGACCGTAGGAACAGTACACTGTTGTAAATAACGTTCCCCCGGCTGCCGCCATACCCACAGACGGCCATCAGACTGATGGATTGTTTATCTCGATTCATCAGTCCATAGGACCCGTTTCCATTGATCTACGGTCTACGATAAATGTTCTTTACACCATGCTAAATGACAAGTAGCATTCTGAGTGGAGATGAAAGGCTTACAAACAGCCGCATGACCACGGTAACCCATGGAATGAAGTTCTCTGAGAATGGTACGTGTACATACCGAGGTTCCAGCATTTTTATTCACCTGTACAATGAGGTCTTGTGCAGTACTCCGTCGATTAGCTGTAACGACTCTCCTGAGGTTTCGACGTCCTCCATCACTGATTTTCTTTGGTCTGCCAGTACGTTTTGCTGCTTCAGGCACGCTATGTGTCTTCCACTTATTCAGTACATTCAAAACAGTTGACTTGGGTATGTTTAAACGCCCCTCAGTTTCTCTTATGGACAACCCACTAATATAACACCCAAAAATCTTTCCTTTCTCAAAGTCAGTTCTCTCCCGCCACAACATTTTCTTTCAACCTCAGTGTGATATAATTGCGTTTAGCTGCAGGCTTGTTTTTATACCGTTTACAGCTGTACCACGCATCTTAACAATGCAGTAGATCCGTTCATTTGATTTTGAAGGGGTGTCAGGTGACTTGTCAATATAATGCATATCAATGGCGTAGTGTGCCTATTTAGGTTGGGTGTGCACTGTTATGGGGAAAAACACACACAACTTTTATTATGTATCACAAGCTGCAAAATTTTGGGCATTGATTTTGAACAAATGAAAGCATTTCTTTTATTTAGCTGTCGTCTAATAACTTACAGTAAAGATTTTTACATACACTACACTGTAAAAAAAATCTGAATTTCCTGTGCAAATACTAGAGCGATGAACGAATTTTCTGTAACTTTTATTTATATGTATAAGTTTTAAATACAGCATGAGGCTTACTTTCCTTAACCCGCTTTACACAATCAGCAAAATATCTGGCGGAAAATGGGACACTGAGTACATCATCAACCTAAATGGATGTCAAAATTCAAATTGTATATTTCAATCTGTACTCATAACCACACCGATTCACACAACGACGAAAAGACAGAAAAACAGTAACTCGTAGCAGAACGTTAAAATGTGTTTATGACTTCACACTATTTCAAACGCTAACAAGTATGACCAGTGGTGCTTTTTTAAGAGCGCACACCGTGGGAATGCAAACCTCAGTGCTGGATCCACGAGAAAATAAAAACATTACCTGTAGCACCATCTGGAGCATAGGCGTTGCCAAGGGGGTGGTCCTCGGGTCCGGACCCCCCCCTTGAGGGGAGATTTAGTATGAATTTAAAGCGATATATATGGGGCTTTCACCAATGAACCGAACCCATGGATTCCCCACCCCTTTAAGAAATTTCTGGCTATGCCACTGATCTGGGGAGCTTTGAATTACAATTGCTTTAACGACTTATGGTGTCCACTGGTAAAATAGCACTCCTGCAGCTACAAATATTATTTACTACGTTTTACTTACTGCATGAAGAAACAAACACCTCCTCTTCACGAAAATACTGCACAAGGGAATTAAGTTTAGCGGACAAACTTTAGCGAATCTTACTGGAAATACATAAAAAAACAACAATATAACAGCAACTGGCTGCAATGCTCCGTGGGACTCAAGCGGTGCTCATTTTGCGTAGCACAAACTGAGAGTTCCGCCGTTACATTCGAAACCACAGGGAAATAAGAACGTGACCTGCAGCGCCACCTGGGGAGTGCTTGTACCACAGCTGCTTTAAGGTCGTCGAATATGCGCACACGAAGCAGTACAACCCAGGATTCTAGCGCGAATTCGATATGCTTATTGAATGAACCTTTTCTTCTTAACGAAAACATTATGTGGGGAAATGAACTGTAACCACCACTCAAGCCTTAGGACAAACTCTGATGAGTTTTATTAGAAACAAATCCGGAAAAATAATATCGATTACATAGGTTAAATTGCGACTCTGTGTGGGTGTGCAATACACAGCTACCACACCCCTGATATATTTTTCATTTCTTGAGTAAGTTGCAGATAGACATGAGCAGCTAAATTACATGAAGCTCATAACAAACATTTATTATACTGAGTTGTGTATAGTTTTTTTGCATTTCAGTGATAGATGCCATTGGTGCCAATTTTAAAGGTTGATTTGCATTGCAGACACATGACATATATACATATTCCGAAAGAGGAGGATCCAACATGTTTATATAAAAATTTAGCATGATTGGTTCAGTTGTGTTCATTTGGTTTATGTTTGAAAATGGGAGAAAACAAGGCTAATTTTCATCACTTAATGCTGTTTTTCTGTTACAACGGTAAAAAATGCAACACACACACACACATACACGTCATGTGTTGTGTACGGTGTACTGAGATGCTGCAAGCATTGTACTGTGTAAGCACTGGTCTGCAAAGTTTCATCATGGAGATTGCTCACTTGTCAATGAACCACACTATGGTCAAGACCTGTTGAAGTTGACAAAGACATAATCAAGGCATTAATAGGAAGCAATCTACATAATATGAACCGAGCAATTGCGTAGACACTGTAGACATCCAACTACACAGCAACATTGCATTTTGCAAAGCTTGGATATGTGAATCACCTTGATGTCTCAAGGTAACACGACTATCGTCGTTACGAACTGTTTTTAGTAAAACAGTCTCTGAAGGATATGCTTCAATCACTGTGTCATCATTAGCAGCAGCTGAGGCAAACCTCACTGACAGGAACCCCAAAGCATTATGGGAGCATTTTTTTCCTCGCATGCATTTTCCAGGGCGAACTCAGAAGTAGAGATGGGCACACTGGTGGACACTCGTTACCAAAACAGCCGCACATTGGTAGTATTGGTGGAAATTTTTCATGTATCAGCGAAAACCTTGATGTTTTGCTAAAGAGCCGAAGAATTCGCATCTTTCCCATCTGCAGCAGTTATGAGCACCTCAATGAATAAATCACTGTTCAATATATCGGTGATAGCTCAGTAATTCAACATCGAGTAACCATAATGTTTTTTAAAACACCAAATGTATCGTAAACCTTGATGTATTGGAGAAAAAAAAAAACATTGCTGGTTTGCGACATAAAAAAGGTGATATTCCCTTTTTCTTTATAAGAATACAAAAAAGATAAATTCATGTACACATCACAGAAAAATTTCGAGTGGATTTCGCTTTTGCAGTTTCAAACATCAGTCACGAAACCTTGAATTTTTTGGGGAGTGGGGGTTATGGTGGAACACTTTTTTTTTTTTTTTTTGCTAGAAACCAAGAAGACACCCCCTATTTTTTTTTACATTTATCTATAGTATCACTCTGCTAAAATTTCAGCTTTCTACTCCTACAGGAAGATGGTGCTCAATGACCTTTCATTTTTTCACTTTTTAGTAATTTCGCATAATTTTCTAGTTGTAGATTTATGAGAACATGTCTACGAAAAAAGAAGTTTTTAACGAAAGCTGATTTTTTTAGTTTATTTTTTAATACATAAAGCTTAGTTGAAGTATTTGGCAACATTTTTTTACTTACTGTATAGATAAATTTTAGTTGAAGTATATGGCAACACTTGAAGTATTGAAATAATACTTCAAGTGCTAGCTGGACTTGACAACATGCTAGCTAGACTACATTGTAGTCACCACCAGTTCAGTGATTATTACAAAATAGATTAAAGGTGAGAAAATTATATTATATATTTGTTTTTATAGCATTTCATTTTTTAAAAGAATATTCATTGAGTGTATGGCTTTTGTTTCATTTTACAAACTTTGGCTTTCAATTGTTTTTACTCTATTGTTACATATGTTACAACAGTTACAGACACTTGTTTTTTTTTCTGTGTAAAAAAGTATTTATTCATTTTAAAGTATTCTAAAGCTATTCATAAAATGTTTTGTACTATATGTTAACTTCTTGTTTAATTTGATATGTTATTTAAAAAGTAATTTTCAATTAACTGATTCATTATATATTACGTATTTTTGAGAAGGAAATAATATTACAGAAGAGTTCAGTTCCTTGAAATGGCTTCAGCAACACGTCTGAATAATGAAGTTTTTCTAATTGGCCCCATGGGTTTAGATTCATTGTCCACACTAAAACAGTTACCAACAACAAAACAAGTCCTGCAGCAGTTTCATCATTTGAGAGAATTTAGGTCAATTCGAAATGCCAGACATATGACAGTCGAAGAGGTAGGGCAGGTGTGGCTGAAAGCTGACATTCCTACAATGCTTGTAACTCATGCAATTGAAAAACTGGAAAACATTCATGGCTCATGACTTTTATTAAAGAAGAAGTTCCTCAGAATCGTAACGAAAACGAGAACTTGAGTTCATGAATGCGTTAAACGACATTTTTGATATTGCCCATGCTGAAGCTTTGAATAGAATAAAAATCAAAGAAGATTGCAATTTTCTAATAGAACAACGAAGTAAGCGTAAAATGTATTTTGGGTAATGAAGACATAGTACTTATAAAAAAGCAGGACAGAATCCTTGAAAGAAAGAAAAAGGAAGAAGAACGAAATAGAAAAGCCACAGGGGTGGTCGCTTCAACATCAGCTGTTTATTCAATCAGCGATTCAGAAACCTCAGTTTCCCAATCAGATAGTGATGATGACTTCTTAGCCAATGAAAAGAAGAGTCTAGGTCAGAATGTTGAAAAGAAAAAATCTCTGTCTACAGCACAACTATTCACATCTCATGTTACTGGTGCTTTAGATCATAACAAAACATCTGATCGTGAAGCACTTCGTTTGATTGTTACAGTCGTAGCAGCATTGAGGCATGATCCTAGTACACTTCCTCTTTCATGAAGTACCATTGAAAGATCAAGAAAAAAAGCTAGAAAAGCATATGTAGAGTCAGCAATGAGTGAATTCAAACCTGACTGTCCTCTTGTCCTTCATTGGGATGGCAAACTTCTGCCTGAATGCTTTGGATTAGGAAAGATTGATCGGTTGCCTGTTTATGTTTCGGGAGATGGTATTGAAAAACTTCGTGGTGTGCCAAAGTTGTGTGGTGGAGGTACAGTGCAAAATATAGCAAAATCTATTTTTACCCTATTAAAGCATTGGGTGGTCGAGGAAAACATTCAGGCTGCAAGTTTTTATACGACAAGTGTAAACACTGGTTGTGTAAAAGGGACATGCATTGAGTTGGAGAAAAAAAAAATTGGCTGTGAACTATTGTCGCTAGCCTGCCGTCACCATGTCATGGAATTAATCTTGGCAAAGGTATTTAACTTGTGCTTAGGACAGTCATATTCCCCAGAAATTCCAATCTTCCACAGATTTAAAAATGTTTGGCAAGGAATTGAACAAATAAACTATCGGGGGATAGAACTGAAAACAGACACTAAAGAGTTTAAAGATTCAACCTTAGCCTTTCTTTTATCAGTAGATAAATCTATGATCATTAGAGATGATTATAAAGAGGTATCTGAGTTGACATTAGTCGTTTTGGGTAATCCACCTGAGAAAATCCATTGGAGAGCACCGGGTGCTATTCATGATGCTCGATGGATGGCTAAACTGCTATATGCTTTCAAAATCTTTTTGTTCCGAGATCAGCAAGAGGTTTTTCATAAAACTAAGAGGGAAGAAATGCAACTCCAACGATTTGTACAGTTCAGTGCTCTTTTGTACAGTAAAGCATGGATAGAAGTTTCACTTGCTGCTGAAGCTCCTGGAGGAGACCTGAACTTATGGAAAGACCTTAAAAAATATGAGATAATTGATTCTGAAATTGGAATAGCAGCAAGGAAAGTTTTAGAAAATCACTTGTGGTATCTTTCAGATGAATTGGTTGGTTTAGCCCTATTTTCAGATAGTGTGCCAGCAAACGAAAAAACAAAAATTATTGCAGGAATGAACAACGCAAAAGGTTCACGAAATGTAAGAGTGCCAGGGCAATTAAAAATATTGACAGATGATGCCTGCCTTGGAGACTTTGCAACAAAAATAACTGTTGAGGTCTTTTCTCGTTTGAATATTAGTGACTCTTTTCTAACATTTTCACCTGAAGAATGGAATGATAACATCAACTATAGGAATGGGAGAAAAAAGTGAAAGAACTAAGAGTGGTGAACGATACTGCTGAGAGACGTATTCAGCTGATTTAAGAATTCAACAACTTTTAACAAATGACAAGGACTATAAGCAGTTTCTTTTGCAAGTTGTAGAAGCAAATTGAAAGATCATCCCTACAGAGACAACAAAAAAATCTCTTGCTGATAGTCTTTCAAAATAGAAAATAAAAAAAAAAGCTGAATATATTTATTATTTTGTAAAACTTTTAAGCTTTTATTTATACATTTACAATATTAGTAATGTGTTTAATTTGGTTTTATCTAAAACACTCAAAATGCAACCAAAGTCGAAATTTGACAGCTCATTGAGCACCATCTTTTAGCTGGAGTAAAAGGTTGAAAATTTGCCAGAATGATAGTATGGGTAGATGTAAAAAAAATGAGGGGGTGTCCTGGTCTGTATGTAAAAGTTTATTTTTTTCCATATGTTTGTGGACCACCTTAGTGGGAGTGGCACTGGAACATCGAGGAAAAGAACTTGATTTTCCGTGATGAAACATCGAACAAAATGGCGAAAAAAATCGCTAATTCCTGACATAAGATTATATTCCCTTCCTATTTAAAAAAATGTAGCAAAGAGAAATTCGTTTACTTCATGCAGAAAATATTCTTTTGCAGTTTCAAAAGTTGATTATCACCTGCAAAAACATAGATATTTTTTGCATCCCCATACCAATTATCTTTGCCGTACTGACCGAGATTCCGGAAAACATATTTACCCATGTGGAAAAGGAGCATGATGGAGGAGATGCTGGCATTTGCTTTATGGGGGATCGGGTTGTGACATATTAGTGACTTTTTTTTTTTTTTTTTGTTATTATTTTAGTCATAAAAAATTTTGATGACTTTCCTGGTTTAATACAACCAGGAGTCTTATTATTATTACTATCATTTTCTGATATATAAAGCTATCTGTGTACACAATCATCAAAACAGAAAACTTGCCGCAAATTCACAAAGAGTGAACCATGATTAGGAATAGAATACGAATAAATTAAATAATAAATTAAAATAAATAAAAAATAACTGAAAAACAAAATTACTGTTAGAATAACAACACTAGTCAACATTTTAAAACTTTGTTTTCATAACACGGTTGAAAATGGTGTTCATAACTAATTTTGGGTGCTGAATTCAAATATGACTGTAAAAACTCTCCACCACATACAGTATTTTTTTTGGGTATGAACATTTGCTGTATTTCCAGATACATATATACAACGCAAAATGTACACATTACAGCTTCACATTGTAATGTACTACAGCTTCGCATTATAATGTATTACAGCATTTATGTCTTGTTAGCTATATAATTAGTGTTACAAAATACAAACACCATATTCATATATCACTGCATATGAGACAGCAAAAGAAAAAGAAACAGAGTAAACTATATTAATGCAAATATAAATGTATACACACATACTTGTATACCAGTACAAGTAGTTAATTTTTTTCTCTTATGTGTCGTGTTGTCCTCCTGCAAAAACCAGCAATAATCACTCGTCATTGACGGATCCCACCTACCTTGATACCTCTCCTCCATTGTCCGAATATCTCGGTGGAACCTTTCACCTTGTTGATCGCTGACTGCTCCTAGGTTGTCAGGAAAGAAGTCCAGATGCAAATGGAGGAAATGTATTTTTAAGGACATCTGGCACCCAAAGTTTTTATAGTTCTTGAGAAGGTTGTGAATCAGCTGTTTGTAGTTGCCCTCTTTGTGGTTACTCAGAAATCCCTTGACCCCAGAAGATAAAGATTGCTATGTGGCAAACTCTATGCTGTATAGCTTTTCAAAAAAAAACAACAAACAAACAGAATCACGCAGTAGTTTCTGTATCTAAGGACCAACGAAGATACCTTCTTTGAATTTTTCATCACTTAATTGTGGAAATGTTTGCTTTAAGTGCAAGAAACCTGGGCCAGATTTGCCCATAGCTTTTACAAAGTTTTTCATCAGCCCCAGTTTAATATGAAGTGGTGGAAGCAGCACATCAGAGGGATTAACTAGAGGCTTGTGATGAACATTACTCTCTCCAGAAATGAAAACATCTTGTTTAGGCCAGCCTGTCCATTTGTAGAGTTCTGCTGTGGACCCATTGCCCCACATACAAAGAAAACAACAAAATTTGTTGAAGCCACTTTGAAGCCCAAGCAAGAGTGATATCCCTTTCAGATCACCTCATATTGACCACCAAACTGGTAATTTTCTATTGTAGTGAGAATTTTGTCCATGCTTTCATACGTCTCCATTCCTACAGCATCTGTTACTGGAATGGAAGACTTTTGGTTTCTGTTGGACAAAAGGACAGCTTTTAAACTAACCTTGGATGAGTCGATAAATAGACGCCATTCCGTAGGATGTGAGGTATTCCTAATTCTGTCATTAGCCCCGGAATATCTGAACAAAAACACATACCATCCTGCATTTCATAAAAAGAACATAGACCCACATTTCTATTTCTAAACCCAGACACACATGTACTCTTTGCTAGCAGGTTTCACTCTTGCAGTAGAGAACCTAAAAGTTCAGCTTGTTTGGAAAGATGTAGGTCTCAAATGAGATCATTCAGTTCATTTTGCTCAATCAAGTGGGGCTCATCTAAGTGTTTAGGAATGCATGTAGGATCCAAATCTTCATGTGAGTCCATATCTTCATTGGATGAATTTGAATCTATCTCTTCGCAGTTCAATGGAGGTTTCAGTACAGGAAGATCTTCCCATGCAGAACAGGCCTTAAGGCTGATGGTAAATTTGTATACTGTATTTTACTTTTTTTCTTTTTTGAAAAGCCATTCACTCTGGTTAAACATAAATAAGAATATTCCACGTGATCAGTTGGCTCTTGTCAAATCATCGGAACTGCAAAAGGCATGGATTTCAGCTTACCTTTCAACCATTCACTCAGGCAATGCAACAGACATATGGAGTCGACGATTTATTTTGATCTCCAACATGACATCCAAAGTACAAATATTAGGCTTTCCTCACAGTCTTTGTCAATGGACAACTCTGCGATTTTATAATAAACTGTCCACACACAAAGCAAAACTTATCTGGAACATTAATACATCCGCGACAATCCCTTTTCTTCATTTCACCAACTTTTGCTCATAAACATGCAGCACGTGTTTCTCCTTCAATGTAAAAAACAGCAATGGCAGTTTGGTGGTGGTTACATATTCTCTACCTGTGAAAAAATCAGTGTTGCCACCCATAACATGACCGGAGGCAAAAAATGACAATAAAAAGATCTAGTGTATTTTTACATGCCTACAAGGGCTAATGTGGAACAATAGTACATATTTAATGCCTCATAACAAAAAAACATGATGTTGTGGCCATTTTTAACATGTTTGCTGTGGCGATGTTTTTCGGCGACTTTTTTGTAGTGTGTTACGACCCACCGGTGGGTCGTTTAAAGATATATACATAAGTGACTGATATCCACTACAGATATATGTATATAAACTTTTTCTCCTCATCTGAAAAATGTAGAAGTTAACATGTTAAGTCAGATCTGAAACCAGCACCCAAAAATTAGTTAAAAACAGCTACATTTATTCATGTTATTAAAACCTTGTAGGCCAGTGTAATTATAGGGGATTAAACTTACTCTAAACACAGACACATACACAAAGTATATTTTACAAAAATGGGGTAAATATCACAAAAATAGGCAAAATTTAACAGAAATGGATATGATCTTTAAAAACATCAATTGACCCCTGACCATCCTCTATACAGTCTGGAACTTGCCCCATTTCTTACAAGGATAACACTTTGCTTAAGCAGGGTGTCTACCACTTTCAGGAGACTCAATTTCTTGACCTTTTCTTGACTTTTCCTTGACTTTTATGGGACATTTCTTGACCCTAAAGCTAAGTTTTCTCGACTGTTCTTTCTGTCAATAGTGTAGGAGTTTGGCCATTTTCATTAATTAAATATAAAATCTGATTATGTAATTAAGAAATTAAAAGGGTAAATTAAGTATATAAAATGATTTCTAAAAAGTTAAAATAAATAGCAATTTTTTTAACCAGTAAGCTTGCATTAGTGAAAAACTCAAAATATCGCACTATAAAGAATTACTTGTAACCAGGAAACCTGCAAGTTACACAAAAGTATGTTAAGCGAGTATAGAAAGTACATCATAAAGGTTTAGACTGTTATCAACAATTAAAATTAATGGCAATTTATTTCAATTTTTAATAACACTATTTACTCAGCAAATAAATGCTATTCAAAACAAGCTTCACACTTTTGCACGAAGTATCTGAGCATATACACAACTGAAGAACTGCACTCAATATCAGGGCCACGCTTATCAATTTTATTTACAAGCTGTTCTATGATTTTGGAAGTTTTATCGAGAATGTTAATGTAGGTTTTCTTTAGCAATTTATTCAACTGAGTCTTCTTATGAGCCACTTTCTCTGATGTTTCCAGTTCAATCAAGTCCTAAGTGCTAAGTCTTTTACTGTGTGAGGCTAACAATTCTTTCACATCATCAGTTTCCAAATCAAGCTTTTCAGGTAGCTGGAGAATTTCTTGAACAATATTATTAATCTAACAGTTGGTTCAAATCCTTCCAAATCAGTCACAAATTGTGGACAAAAAGTTTATGTCAAAGTCCAACCATGCATTACAGCGCCTTCATTTTCCATGCACTATCAAAGTTCCTGTGATACTGTATACAAAATTTAATAATCACGACTAAACTGTTTAACAGTTGCCTCGTCCTTACTAACTGTTACTAAAATAAGCTGTCTTCAGATCACGATGCGATAAATAATACGATTCAAAAGTGGCAATAGCTCCTTGTTCCATAGATTGAACTTAAGGTGTGTTTGTTACGTAGCAAAAGAAAAAATCACATAAGAGTATGGTCTGTTGAATATGTGGGGTGGCTAGGACCATTTCATAGAGTCTGAAAGTTTAGTTATTAACTCACCAGCCTCATATTTATTATGTCCACTATTTCTTGTAATTTTATAAATTTCTGTGACATTTTACCAATATTTCACTTTCAGCATCAGTTTTTCTTTTATTGGAAGGCATTTTTACAAGAATGTCCTTAGTAAATCAATAAAAAAGCAATATCAATGAGAATTCCCCCTTTTCCGATAAGAGAAGCCAGAAACAAGTGTACCGTAAACTAAGATTTCTAGACTTCAAAGTATGCAGCTTCCAATTGGTAGAAATCTTCAGCGTGATGTTCATAAGTTATGTTAGGAATGGGTAAAAAAATGTTGTACATACGTTATAGCAAACATGCATTTAGTAGACATGTAAGGCTTGGCATTACTGTGCATACATAAAACTAAAAAAGTTATCTAAATCAAACACTTCCTCATTGGATAACATTTAGCCCGCAGGGCACTAATGAAGAGCTTTAACAATCCAAATGCAATGTATGACATAGCTTTAACTCTGCAGTTTGTTTGTATGTGTATGCTGCTTTAATTTCCGTAATTTCCGTTTCTATTGCATTAGTTTCTTCAGCCTGTTACAATAATTCTTCCCACAGCACATCTGATTTCCTTTTCTTTCTCTACTTGCTGACTTTTTTGTTTTCTTAGAGCTTCTTTACATTTTGATGCAACATTTAGTTTTATTATTTTGAATATATGTTGAATATGTGGCCTGATTATTTTTTTAATATAATGTTATTCTGTCCGTCTACTTTACGCTTAGTACATTTGTACAGATTTTTCGGGTAAGTTTAATCCGGAAGCACCCAAGCCTTTATTTTTATTTATTTATTCTTTTTATTTTTTTGTGTTTTTTTCTTTTTGTTCCTAGCCTAGGCCTATTAAAAATTTTGAAAGTGTGATATTTTTGTGTCTGTCTACTCAACATGCAGTGCATTTATAACTATTTTCATGGTGAAATTCTGCCAGAAAGTATCCAAATCTGCAGTCAGGCTTTTTCTTTTCTTGTGCTAGCCTAGGCCTGACTAAAAATTTTGAAAGCGTAATATTTTTGTGTCTGCCTACTCAATGTGCAGCGCATTTATACCAATTTTTATGGCGCAATTCCATTGGGAAGTACTGATATCTGCAGTTAGGCTTTTTTTTTTTTTTTTTTTTTTTTTTTACCTGATTAAATATTTTGAAAATGTTGAAAAAAATGAAATAATTCTCCGAAAGAGTGAAAGTGTACTGACTGACATTCAAAAAATTATACAGATGTAATTTTAAATGCCCATACATCTCGTTATACTGTTTTGCTAAAACGCGAACAAAAAAGAAAGCAAGAAAGATGACACCGGATTTTGAGTTGTAATGAGCATGCCTTGAATCTTTTCTGATGCGAATTAAATTTATCAAAGTTATTCAAAGCCAATGCAACCAGTTAGAAAAATATCAACCAGATTTCTTCAATTGATAAAACATGCAGAAATATAAACAGCTACTTACTTCCACCAGCAGCTAAAAAGTATGTAACGAAAATTAACTAACTGTGCATAAAAAGTTTCTTACAGCAGAAGGAAGGTATCGGAAACAGATTTTCAAAGTGAACAGTTAAAAGAGAGAAATAAAGAAAGAAACATGATATAACTCTATGCCTAATGGGAAAGTAAAAAAATATTCATGGAAAAAAACTATGCTTACGAAAAAGAACTTTTCAAATATCTCTGCCGGAAGAAGAGACAGCAAGAAAAAGGTATTGACCTTTATGCACTCTAGCGGGAATTCTGTGCATTGTTTAAAGAGGATAATGCACCACATCTCTATTGTGGAGAATGGCATACAGTAAAAACAAGAAATTTCTCAATAGGATTTTTAGAAGCAGAGATACAACTGCAAGCAGAAGTACAAAAACACCACCTAGTGGCAGAACCGTGAACTATAAAACTCCTCAAATACTAACATAAAGTGTTCCACAAGGTAAATGGCATCCAGCGCTGAAAGAATTGCTTAAATCGTACATTTTGAAGCAGAGATAAGAAAAACAGATTAAACATTGGCGCCCCCGACAGCGAAATTGGGCATTATTTTGGAAAGAAAATACACACAGCGTTTGCATAGTTAGTAGTATCTAACCGGAAAAGAATCTTTTATATCGGATTTTTAGTCCCGCAGATTTTGCTGCAAATGGAAATGTGAGTTGCCCTCTAGTGGCAGACTTGTGTGTTAAGAAAATTTTTAAATTATATCAAACATTTCGCAGCAGAAACACTCCCCAAAAAAGAAAGAATTTTCCAAATCAGATGCTTAGAAGCAGGGATATTGACAAAAAGTAAGTTATACGCCCCTGGCGAGAAAACTATGCAGTATTTTAAGCAGGTGTTGTTCTCAAAACGTTTTCAGGGGTGAGCAGTATCGGTCTACAAAAGAGCTTTTTCAGAAGCTTGGATTTTGCTGCAAAAACATCAGAAGCAGAAATAAACGTGTACGCTCCCTGGTGGCCAAACCATACTTTATCAAAATTTAGAAATTATATGCAATACATTTCTCATCAGGAGCAGTATCCAATACAGAAATAATTTTTCAAATAGGAGTTTTAGAAGCAGAGATATTGGGGAAACTCAAGTTACCTTTATGCACCCTAGTGGAAAATCTATACATTACTTGAAAAACTTGAAACTATATGAGAAACATTTTGCATCAGAAACGCTCTCCAACAAAGAAATAATTTTTCAAATCGTACTCTTGGAAGCAGAGATATCAACAAAAATAAGATATACATCTACGCCCCCTGGCGGGAAACTATGCACTATTTTAAGCAGGTGTTCTCAAAACGTTTTCCGAGGTGAGCAGTATTGGTGGTCTACGAAATAATTTTTTTAGTCGACTTTTTCAGAAGCTCGGATTTTGCTGCAAATACATCAGAAGCAGAAATAAATGCTTCGCCCCCTGGTGGCCAAGTCGTACATCATCAAAATTTTGAAATTACATGAAAAACATTTCTCATCAGCAGCAGTACCTGACGCAAAATTCTTTTTCAAATCGGAGTTTTGGAAGCAGAGATATAGAGGGAAACGCAATATTTTTACGCCACCTAGTGGAAAATCTATGCATTACTTGAAAAAGAAACTGCGCCTTAAATAGTCTTTGCTGTAAATGGCATCGAAAGGAACAAAGAATTTTTTCAATCGGATATTTAGAAGCAAATGTACTAAATAAAATGCATTTTAAATTCGATATCATCTGCATTTATGCTCTCTTGCGCATCCAAAAAACTAGGAATGCCAGGATCAACATTCTCACATTTTAAGCTTGCTAATGCAAAAAGAATTTTTCAAATCGGACTAATAGTTGCAGAGATATGGTGTTAACGGACGGGCAAACCGATTTGTATGCACGATCTTCTTTACAAAAGACGAGCAATTACCCGACAACTACTTCCTAGATTGCGGTAAATTCCCGAGATTGCAGTCACGACATACAAACATGCAGCAGCGTTTATTATGGACTTGGAAGGAACGATTTACAGTTTTGGAATCTTACTGATCAAAACCTGTTCGAACATCATTTCTACTGGCAGATAGCAGTACATGCAAATTCACTGATTTGGCATCATCGACACGCGGCGGCCCGATAAGAACCGGTTTAAGCATTGTATCTGCATCGTGATGGGTTCCCATAATTCGTGAAGAAGCTCCGATCTCTGCGACGGCACGGTGTGGTTTCATCAACGTTGTACTTCACGACACATCGCACCGCGATATCACAAAGGACGACACATTGTAGTACTGTTAGCAAAAAAATTGGAGCCTCGATGTATTTCACAAAATACTGGTACATCGCCTAGCCCGAATGACCTGCGACGAATTTTTCTGCGTAGCGAACAAGCAGGTTACTGGTTACGTTTGACAAAAAGACCTTACTGCGAAGCAGAGTCAAACGCTGAAGGGGAGAACGGCATTGAGAGAACAGTATCACGGTGTGTCCCTTCAGAACTTGTCTGAAGGAAGAAAATGACGTCATCGTCAAAGACTTCTTCTTCTTAGCTCAAAGCTGAAATTTGATATTTAAAGGGTAAGGCACAAAGGGAAAAACAAATAAAATAAAAAAAAACATGAAACAAATTGACCATGACCTTTCCTTGACGTCCGTGACCGTTTTCTCCTTTTGTGACCTTTTGGTGACTTTCGTGACCTGGTAGACATCCTGTTTAGTGGTGGATAGTGAATCTGTTATCAGAGAGTTTCCCTCCTCAATACCTGTTGAGCAGTATCGCCATGAAATCGTGGCTCTGGTGGAACGCTGATAAGGACTACAGAACATTTTGTACACTTCACAAAATAAAACTGGGACTTGATGTTTTTGCATCACCACACAGCTTCAGACTATCTTCCTGCAAAAGATGATGCTCTAAATCAGTGGTTCCCAAAGTGGGGGATACCGCCTCCTGGGGGAAGGGGGGGCGCTGGAACGATCCAAGGGGGCAGCAGTAGCCTCGGTGCAATTGGGGGGCTTTGAGTAGAAATAAGGGGGCAGTGGAAGCATAAAGGAAGAAGAGAAGAGAAAAAAATTGTAAAACTGTTTGTACATGTTTCATGTATTCTATTCCTATTTTGTAACAGTAAAATAAGGTCGTAGTGATTACTTTATTTTCTAAATAAATTCACAAAATGCAAGTTATAAACGATAACTTGCATTTGCATCTGGCGATAGTCTTGGGGAAATCCTGGGTCTGACACTAGTCAGGAGCCAGTGCTTAGACATGGTGTCTACTGGCTTTGCAAAACGAAATTTGGGGACTTTTTGGTGACTACCCTCGATTTCTTCCCTGACATTCGTACAAAAATATTCGTTAAGTATTTTGTAACCTGACAAACACAAAAAGTTACCTTAAGTAATAGCAGAGTTTGGTACAATATCATGACACTGGATAGGAAAAATAAAATCACATGGTAATCAATCATTATCATTTTTCTGCATATTTCTTCCCAATATGTAAATGTATCATATTTGCTCTATTCTAAAATCTCTACTAGTATTTGAAATGCAAAAAGCACACACACACACAAATTCAAAGATTCATGTTAATTTTAATAAAAATATGTTACATTACTGATGTTCATTCTAAAAATTTTATATATAAGGGCGGGATACTACTTAACAAAGTAAATGTGTGTATTAGTGTAACTCCCTAATACAAAAACTTAGCAGTAAAACATTTCTTAAAAGTGCAGCGACAGAAAAAAGAATTTTGTAAGAATCTAAACAACATTTTAACGTTTTAAATAATGTGTAATGTTTATTTAATCAAATAAGGGTTTAACACAATGATTTGTCAATAAAAAGTGGGCACTGATAACATACCAAATTTAATCAAAATCAAATATAGTGAAACAAAGTTTTTTAATTTTTAAATTGTTTATTTAACATGGAATGACTCTTGAACAGGTGACACTGAACTTAAAAAACTAGCCCTGGCTCTGCAGTTAACATCTTTTTAATTTCTTCTGTGTAGCTGCAATTTCTGCTTTTAAAGCACTTTCTTCTTCTTTTGTCTGAAGCATAAGTTTGCGCTTCTTTTCCTTTAGTGATGCAAGTTCTTTGGTCAAAGACTTTATGGTGTGTTCTTGTTGATCTTCTACCTTTTTTTTTTTCAGCAAGAGCATCCTTACGTTTTGCACTTTTTGTTATTAGCATGTTTGCAATTCCACCAGCTGACATGATTTCAGAGTAAACTGATCTCTGGGCAATTAAGGAATCTTCACTAAGGTTTTCTACCAAACATTCTCTATTAATAAAAAATCCACGTTCCACTTCAGCATTTCCATGGAACATAGTGAGAATCTTTCTTGCGAAATTCAAAAATGGAGTGTTGGCTTCGTCGTGTCCCAAAACTTCTTGGAAGAATACGTCAAGACTTTGTTTTTGCCAATTAAAGTTTTTTTAGCTTTTCTATTATCCCTGGCTGATCACAAATGCTAATGTAGTTTTTCTTAAATTTATCTGCTTCAGTTCCTGGCATGTTTTTCTTGCATGTCGGATAGTCGAGAGCTGTCGATACACTAGAAAGGCGTAAATTTGAGCTCAACGTTATGGATGGTGAAAAACAAGAAGCACTTTTCATCATCTGTTTACGCAATGGAGATTTTACACAAAGTTTGGTAAACATGGTGATCAGGAAATCTTTACAGTCACGTTTAAAGGGAATCACTTTTGACTGGCTAATCTTACGGCATGCTGCAGCAGCACCAAAACCGATGTCAATTGCTGTAATGGGTAATTGGTTTTCACTTCTTTTTATATCAATTTCCAGTAGCTCATTGGCATTTTTAACTGAAAATAATACATCTGGTTTTAATACACCGCTAGCTATGCTGCGCAACATCGAGTACAGTTCTGCATACAGGAATGGCAAAAGGGGTTTGTTCGATTGAAAGGAGATCAGGAAAGGCTCTAACTCCTGAGTTTGCATAAAAGATAGTTTGGCTGGCAAAAGTTCATCTGAGACAAATTGCTGGACAATTTGAAATTTTTTTGTTGCTGGTGGTTTGGTTTTAACACCATCTACACGAAGCACCAGAGACGGAAGCATCTGAAGTGCTCTAGCAATTATACCAGAGTTCTCCACCCATCTGATAGAGCACATCTTTTTGGGGAACGAAGATGAGCCAGACAAATTTGTGTATTCTGCTTGTCTAGAGAGAAAATCTCTTAATAAATAATAGAAAATATAGAGAGCGCAGAAAATTATTCAATTCCCAGCCTGAGCACTTATGAGCAGCTTTATAACTGCCATGAACAATATGCAGGGAACAAGTACCAATGTCAATCAACTCTTGTTCGGAATTATCTAATTTCATGACTTCCATAAAATCGTTAATAAACTTTATATTAACATTTGGGCCATCCATGCAAATTTGCATAATATTTCTTACAGACAAACCCAAATGCCCCAGTGCAGATGAAAATGCAGACAGTAAATCGTGTGCTGCAGAACGACCCCAAAAAGTTGATGTCAGGTACCTTGTAGATACTTCATTTTTTATGTCATTCCAAAAGCAGACAACTACGTCCATCTGCCCTTTTAGGGATATTTTATTTACACTTTCATCCAGTGATATGCAAAAATAGTTGCACTTGTGTATCTCTTGTGCAAGATGCTCTTGAAAATAAGGACCAAATCCATAAGTAATCATGTATGCCAGTTTATCTTTGTGTAGCTGCAATTTGTTAGCAATATGACTGTCAGGAAACATGAGAGGAAACAAATCAGTAGCACTTCCTGCACTCCTGTGTGATGAATGGGAAAATATTTTCTGAAGAGCCCATATAATTTCTGCTTGTGTGACTTCATCTCTGACAAAAACATTTTGCAAACCTGATGATTCACCAACCTGTAGGCCTGAAGATGGTGCTGTTTCAGTGCCATGTATGATGCCTGAAGGCGTAGTGGGTTGAGTCTGAGATTTTCGTACCACTGCATCCTGAACATCTGTTTTGAAAGATATTCTTGATTGCATTCCACTTACAAGAGAACTGCTGATTTGTTGATGTTTTTTCCCTTGCTCATGAACTTTAACACCATTAAAACCACCGTGGCTAACACCAAACTTAGAATTGCAGAAACTACAAAATGCCTTATACCGATCGTTGGCCACAGGACGAAGTCACATTGAAATTATTTTGTTTTCATCTTTAGTCAACCAGAAATCTTGAAAGCTGCATTTTCCTGGCATTTTAACTGAAATGCTGAAAAGAAAAAAAAAAAAAAATCAAATATTGTAACTAAATCTTCATATACCTAGCTAGAAAAATATAATTTTTCATATAATGGCAACACACAAATGATAAATACCAATGATAAAAAATAACTACAGTAAACTCAGCACTCTATAGCTATTTAATAAAGCCCCGAGAAAAAAACTGAAATTTGTATTAGACGTCCTATTGATTTCCATGACCAATTCTGACAGTCAGATGGGGACTACTATTTTCATATAAATATGTGACAAATACAGAGATGCCAACCGGTTTCAGATATTTTCAGTAGTATTCATACAAATTTTCAGTTGTTTGGGGCATTTTTCTGTAGTCATACTAAAAAGAATAATTTTAATCGAGGAAAACATGCTATTACTCATTTAATTTAATCAGTATTTTTTGCTTACTATATTCATTTTATACATTAAAATTTGTATCAAAATATTTCAAATTTTTCACGTGGAAAATAATATACACAATGAAACATTTGTTCTTTACAAACAAAATTGTAAAAAAAAGTTTCATTGTGAGTCAACAGGTACAAGTGATAGCGGCAGCTTATTGAGAGAGAGAGAGAGAGAGAGAGAGAGAGAGAGAGAGAGAGAGAGAGAGAGAGAGAGAGAGAGAGAGAGAGAGAGAGAGAGAGAGAGAGAGAGAGAGAGAGAGAGAGAGAGAGAGAGAGAGAGAGAGAGAGAGAGAGAGAGAGAGAGAGAGAGAGAGAGAGAGAGAGAGAGAGAGAGAGAGAGAGAGAGAGAGAGAGAGAGAGAGAGAGAGATATTATTAGGGACTTAATACTGAAACCTAATGGTCATTTATTTATGACAGTTTTTTGTGCTACAAATATTTTCACTAAAAATTATAGCCAAAATGGTGAAACGTTTCCATAAGAAATATATCGAAACCCACTGAAAAATAATCTTTGCGAGTCAAATTCTACAAGAAAACATAATTACTCTGAACAAAGTTTTCCATAAAGACATTAAATCTGACTTGAAGCTGCAAAAAATAAATAACATACATGCGCTCTGCATTTGAATGGCTGTATGCAAAAATATGCCAAAATTTGAATAACAAAAAATATAAGTTCCATAAACAACAGATATGGGGGTAATTATTCCATATAACTTGGACCCCCTTATACTGGGTGGTCTCAGAATGCTTATAAAACAAAATCGGAGTAAGCTGTGTGAATGCTGCCTGGAAAATTTTAATTGAGGGGGCCCAGACACAGGACATGCAAAGGGCCTTGACTGACCAAAATATGGCCCTGCCCTTATAATGTTATTTTTTGGCAGATTTTGAGACATTTCATGAAAACCAGTAGTGCAGTCCTGAAAAAAGAAGTGACCTGGCACTCTGAAGACCAACACGAGTCAAAAGATCTTTACCTCCCACAGAAATAGGAAACTAGGAGAGTGGAGTAGTCCCCAATAGGAAAGTAATACAGAAAATGGAAAACGACAGGGGAAGTCAGGCCGTTGCACATTTCTGAGGTGGTTTTGGTAAACAAAAAGCCTATGGATTTGTGCATAGCCACCATGGGAAAAAAATAAATAAATAAATAAAATAAAATAATGAGAGTGAAGAAGAAAGGGGGAAAAAAACTTGGTTAAGATTATGTGTTACAAAATGTCGATTTTGACGGGCGACAATTGAATACATTTAAACAAGTTAGTAAAATCATGCGATGCCTTGATTATAATACGCTTTCCAAATAATGGCTGTGAAATAAATATCGGTCCTGTGCCCTGACCTTTGATCCCATTCCAATGAGATTCAACAGAACCGGTTCAGTATACCTCCGAAATAACACGATAAAGTTTTGTCGCAAAGGAAGCATTTTTACGTAAGTTATGATGCATAAGGGCTATGGAATAGATTTCGCTCCTGTGTCCTAACCTTTGACCCCATTTCGTCCATTTTCAATAGGATTCGTCCCTAGGCAAGGCCCTACAACATACTAACATTTCATCCAAATCGAAGAATTTTTACGTAAGTTATGACGCATAATGGCGATGGAAGTGATTCCGCTCCTATGTCCTGACCTTGGACCCCATTTCGCCCATTTTTAATAGGGTTTGTCCCCAAGTGGTCCCCTACCACATAATAAAATTTAATCGAAACATTTTTACGCACATTATGACACATAAAGGCAATGGAATACATTCCGCTCCCATGTCCTGACCTTTGACTCCACTTCACCCATTTTCAATAGGGTTCATTCCCAGGTGGTCCCCTGCAATATACTAAAATTTCATCGACATCAAACCATATTTACGCAAGTTATGACGCATAAGGGCAATGGAATGGATCCCGCTTTTATGCCGTGACTTTTGACCCTACTTCACCCATTTTCAATAGGGTTCATCCCCAGGTGGTCCCCTACAATATGCTAAAATTTCATCGACATCGAACCATATTTACGCAAGTTATGACGCATAAGGGCAATGGAATGGATCTCGCTCCTATGCCAAGACCTTTGACCCTATTTCGTCCATTTTCAATAGGGTTCGTCCCCAGGTGGTCCCCTACCACATACTAAAATTTCATCGAAATCGAACAATTTTTACGCGAGTTATCGTGCCGACAGACGGACAAAGCTGGAGCATATACGCTTCTTCAACCTGGTGTTGGAAAGAGTAAAAAAAAGTCCAATTCAGTTAGGTAAAAAGTTAAGTAGTCTGGCATCACGAGGCCTTGAAAAAAAGTGGCCTGGCGGGGCCTCGGCTGCATTTCTGGTAAAAAGAACCCTAGGTATGCGGATTTAGCATCGGAAAGTTTGACTTTTTTTGGAAAACGTAGTTTAATAGTAACACTCACAGATTATGAATGTATTAAACCGTAACTCTACCTCTTTTTTTTTCACCAGTAGATCAAAAAGTAATGCACAATAAAAAATACGCAGTAACAATTGGCATGCACACACGGGGATGGTCCGGCAGGTCCGGACCCCCCCCCCCCCCAGTGCCTAACTTTCTTTAGAATTTTGCACTACAACTTGAAATGTCCAATTTTATTTATTTATTTTGCGTGTGTGTGTACTTTAAAAAAGTTTTCACTAGATTCAGGCGAAATTTTCAGGGTAACTTTGTTTGACCAAGCTAGGGCATCTATAAAAAATAAAAACAGCTGTTTTAAATGAAAATTCGGAAAATTAATTTTTCACATTTTTATCTTCAGTTAAGCGAAGACCCACAGCAGGTGACAAATGGGCCTCAGAGTAAGGGGGGGGATGAATGTTGCAAGTCCATAGTTTTCGGCCATCTGCGCTTTCCCGTGAAGTTGATTTCTTTTCTGAAGGCCTTAATAATAATAAAAAAAGTGCGTAATTTAAAAAGTTTCCATTGGATTGAAGCAAAATTTGCAGGGTAATCTTATAAGACTAAGTTATGGCATCTGTCAAAAATTCAGCTATATTCAATGAAAATTCGGAATTTTTTTTTCACTTTATACTTAGTCACTCAGTCAGGGTAGGAGGAGTAACTCAGCAGGTCGCCAACGAGAGTGAATGAAAGGGGAGACGTGATCGAGAACCACCTTTCTCTTACCTGTCCGAGCTCAATCCTGATTATGTGCGAGAAGCGACCCTGTTATATTCGTTCGTGGACGAAGTGACCCTGCTAATCGAATCATTTTACTTATATATATATACATATATATAGAAATTGTAGTCAAATTATTTATTTACATCTAATTAATTAATTACTTACATCAAGTTTTTTATACTAAATACAAGTTTTTAATATCATTTTATACGTATATATATATATACAAATCGTAGTCAAATTATTTACATCATTAATTAAGTACCTACATCTAAATTTTGTAGCTCTTGCCCTTAGTCCAACTTGGTAACACAGCTTAATGCTTTCAGGCATTTTTTAAGAACTTTAGAATTTCCAAATTCCCACATGATATTGCGAATGCGTTCGTCTACTTGTATATGCATCTTCTTCCTTTTTCGACCAAGTTCTTTTAATTGTTGTTTGTGCATCATAAGTCGAATTTGGAAATTCTAAAGACATTAAAAACTGCCTTAAAGCATTAAACCATGTTACCAAGTTGGACTAAAGCTACAATATTTAGAAGATGTAAGTACGTAATTAGATATAAATAATTTCACTACGATTTGTATCATCATCATCAACCATTATCAATCCACTGCTGGATGAAGGTCTCCCCAAGTTTCCTCCACAACGGTCTGTCTTGTGCTGGTCTCCTCCATCTCACTCCCGCATACTTTCGAATTTCATCCACCCATCTCCCATGTGGTCTTCTTCTGGGTCTTTTCCTGTCCCTTGGAATCCAATCTAAAATTTCGGCTGTCCATCGATGGTCTGTCCTTCTGGCAGTATGTCCAGCCTCAATGCCATTTCAGGGATTTAACTCTGATCATGATGTCTTCCACTCTTGTCCTTTTTCGGATCCACGAGTTCCTCTTCTTATCTCTCCTGGTTACACCAAGCATGCACCTCTCCATGCTGCTTTGAGTTGTCTGCAGCCTTTGTATGTCTCTTTTAGTTAAGGTCCACGTCTCTGCACCATACGTAAGCACTGGAAGGATGCATTGATCAAACACTTTTCTTTTAAGACATAATGGCATATTGCTCTTGAAAATTATGCTGTTTCTTCCAAAAGCTCTCCAGGAAAGTTTTGTACACCGATTAATTTCTTCATCAATGTGACCCTCACTTGATATCTGCTGTCCAAGATAAACGTACGTGTGTTATCTCCAGCTTTTCTCCATCAATCAATAAATTTTCATTTCGTGCAAAAGCATTGAACATCACTTTTGTCTTCTGAAAGTTCATTTTTAATCCCACTTCTTTACTCTTGTCAGCAAGTTCTTGGATCATACTCTGCAGCTCTGATGGGGTAGTTGCAAAAATGACTATGTCATCAGCAAAACGAAGGTGGGGTAGATAATCTCCATTAATCTTTATCCCTTTGTTTTCCCAGTTCAGTGATTGAAAGACATTTTCCAATGTGGCGTTAAAGAGCTTCGGAGATATGGTGTCACCTTGTCTCACTCCCTTTCCAATTTTTATGTGTTGTATTTTCAAACAGCCGAATCTTTGCACTTGCATTTTCATAGATGTTATTAATAATATTAATGTATGCATCTTCAATACCGCACGATTTTAGAGCCATTGTAACAGCTGATGGTTTCACCGAATCAAAGGCTGTTTCATAATCGATAAAAGCCACGCACAATGGAAGTTCATATTCCCTCGCTCTTTCAATTAATTCTCTCAGTACGTGGATATGATCTATTGTGCTGTAGCCACTCCTGAATCCAGCTTGTTCTCTCGGTTGAGACATGTCCAGTGTTACCTTCAAACGGTGTGAAAGAACTTAAGTGAAGATTTTATAAACCACTGATAGGAGGCTGATAGGTCTGTAGTTCCTGAGATCCTCAATATCACCTTTTTTATGTAGCAGGATCATTATAGCGTTGTTCCAATCCTCAGGAATCTTCCCTTCATTAAGGCATCGAGTGAAAATTTGTGCGAGTACTGTTTCAATTTCTCCACTTGCTTCTTGTATGATGTCTACAGTAATTCTATCTTCTCCTGGAGCTTTCTCCCGCTTCATGTTCTTGATTGCATGTGCAACTTCTGCAGGGAGGACTGGAAGAACTCTGGTACCTTCCATGATGTCTGGAGTACATGCATCATCCCATCACGATTTGTGTATATATATATATATATATAAGTAAAGGGATGTAAGGTCAGGTGATGCGTAACATCACAGCCTCTCCTTGACAAATGTCAACCCCGCCTTCTCGTGGTGCATCCTGTTCCCACTAAAGGGGCTCTGACGACCGACCATAGCGGTATAACTATACCATCGGGATCAGAGGAA
This sequence comes from Macrothele yani, assembly GCA_039090855.1. Lineage (NCBI taxonomy): Eukaryota > Metazoa > Arthropoda > Arachnida > Araneae > Macrothelidae > Macrothele > Macrothele yani. The sequence goes on from CM076990.1 coordinate 51,029,095, forward strand.
ATGCTATCCCACACTCACCAACCCGCTTGGCCAGCGTGGTGAGTTATGGCCAAACCCCTCCAAAATGATTCCACAACTTAAATCTTGGCCCTCAGTCTCCGGCAGCTGGAATGTACCTGGCCAAGGCAGCGGCCAGTGCGACATGAAGGCAGAGGGTGCTAAGAATCCCCGGAGGACCGGACTAGGCTGCCATCTGATGCTGACCTTGGCTACTTACAATGGACGCTCCCTATCTTCTGATTCAAGGCTTCTTGAATTGGAAGAGGAACTACAAAGGATCAAGTGGGACATCGTGGGGCTAAGTGAGGTAAGGAGAAAAGGAGAAGATCTCATCGAACTGGAAAGTGGACATCTCTTCTACTATCGTGGGACAGATACTGGCAGAACTAGTGGTGTTGGATTTATAATAAACAAGAAACTGAAGGATAAAGTTGTAGAAGTTGAAAGTTCCTCTGACAGAGCTGCACGACTTGTTATCCAACTCTCGAAAAGATACCAGGCTCAGATTATTCAAACTTACGCACCCACCACAAGTCATCCTGAAGAAGAAATTGAAGAATTTTATGAGGAAATTTGTCATCTAAATAATAAAGGTAAGCAGCACTTGAAAATAATTATGGGAGATTTCAATGCAAAAATAGGGCAACGGCAACAGAATGAAACTTCGGTAGGTAAATTCGGTCATGGCAACAGAAACCAGCGTGGAAATACTCTCGTTGAGTTTGCAGAGGCAGAAGGGTTTTTCATCTTGAACTCCTTCTTCAAGAAAAAGCCACACAGGAAATGGACATGGAGACATCCAAATGGGACGACAAGTGAAATTGATTTTATTATGTGTAACAAAAAATTCGTCATAGAAGACTGCAGTGTGCTAAACAAGTTCAACACAGGTAGTGACCATAGATTGGTGAGATGTAAGATGCACCTCAACACTAAACTTGAACGTGGCAAGCTCATAGGACAAACAAAATCTATTGACATAACCAACCTTAAAAAACACCATAATACCTTCAAGTTAGAACTGAAGAACAGGTTCTCTGCTTTAGAAGGCCTAACATCGGAAGAAGTGGACATCTCTGAAGTTAACAGAAAAGTAACCAAAGCTCTTATGGAAACAGCAACAAAATTAGCTGGGTCTAAGAACAAGTTGCATGTGAACAAATTATCAGGAAAAACCAAAATGTTGATGCAAAAAAGAAGAGAGATGAGGACAACTAAAGAAGATGTGACTTCCAAAGTGGAATATATAGAGCTATGCAAGACAGTAAGAAAAAGTATCACTGAAGACGTAAGGAAATTCAACTGTGAACTAGTGAGGAAAGCAATTGAAAACAACCAAAGCCTAAAGATAGCAAAGGGACATCTCAGTAAGGGAAGAAAACAGATTATGGCACTGAGAAAAGAAGATGGTTCTGTAACAAGAAATAGAGGCGAAATTTTGACAAGAGTGAAAGATTTCTACTCCAAATTATATGAAAGGGATGATATATGCACTCCAGACATCATGAAAGATACCAGTACCAGAGTTCCTCCAGTCCTTCCAGCAGAAGTTGCACATGCAATCAAGAACATGAAGCGAGGAAAAGCTCCAGGAGAAGATGGAATTACTGTAGACATCATACAAGAAGCAAGTGGAGAAATCGAAACAGTGCTCGCCCAAATTTTCACTCGATGCCTTAATGAAGGAAAGATTCCTGAGGATTGGAACACCGCTACAATGATCCTGCTACATAAGAAAGGTGACATTGAGGATCTCGGAAACTACAGACCTATCAGCCTCCTATCAGTAGTTTATAAAATCTTCACTAAAGTTCTTTCACACCGCTTGAAGGTAACACTGGACATGGCTCAACCGAGAGAACAAGCTGGATTCAGGAGTGGCTACAGCAAAATAGATCATATCCACGTGCTGAGAGAACTAATTGAAAGAGCGAGGGAATATGAACTTCCATTGTGCATGGCTTTTATCGATTATGAAAAAGCCTTTGATTCGGTGAAACCATCAGCAGTTACAATGGCTCTGAAAACCTGCGGTATTGAAGATGCATACATTAATATTATTAATAACATCTATGAAAATGCAAGTGCAAAGATTCGGCTGTTTGAAAATACAACACACGTAAAAATTGGAAAGGGAGTGAGACAAGGTGACACCATATCTCCGAAGCTCTTTAATGCCACATTGGAGGGTGTTTTTCAGTCACTGAGCTGGGAAAACAAGGGGATAAAGATTAATGGAGATTATCTAACCCACCTTCGTTTTGCTGATGACGTAGTCATTTTTGCAACTACCCCATCAGAGCTGCAGAGTATGATCCAGGAACTTGCTGACAAGAGTAAAGAAGTGGGATTAAAAATGAACTTTCAGAAGACAAAAGTGATGTTCAATGCTTTTACAAGAAATGAAGATTTATCGATTGATGGAGAAAAGCTGGAGATAACAGACACGTACGTTTATCTTGGACAGCAGATATCAAGTGAGGGTCACATTGATGAAGAAATTAATCGGCGTACAAAACTTGCCTGGAGAGCTTTTGGAAGAAACAGCATAATTTTCAAGAGCAATATGCCATTATGTCTTAAAAGAAAAGTGTTTGATCAATGCATCCTTCCAGTGCTTACGTATGGTGCGGAGACGTGGACCTTAACTAAAAGAGACATACAAAGGCTGAAGACAACTCAAAGCAGCATGGAGAGGTGCATGCTTGGTGTAACCAGGAAAGATAAGAAGAGGAACTCGTGGATCCGAAAAATGACAAGAGTGGAAGACATCATGATCAGAGTTAAATCCCTGAAATGGCAATGGGCTGGACATACTGCCAGAAGGACAGATCATCGATGGACAGCTGAAATTTTAGATTGGAAATTTTAGATTGGATTCCAAGGGACAGGAAAAGACCCAGAAGAAGACCACATGGGAGATGGGTGGATGAAATTCGAAAGTATGCAGGGGTGACATGGAGGAGACTGGCACAAGACAGACCGTTGTGGAGGAAACTTGGGGAGACCTTCGTCCAGCAGTGGATTGATAATGGTTGACAATGATGATGATGATGATATAGAAATTGTAGTCAAATTATTTATTTACATCTAATTAATTAATTACTTACATCAAGTTTTTTATACTAAATACAAGTTTTTAATATCATTTTATACGTATATATATATATACAAATCGTAGTCAAATTATTTACATCATTAAGTACCTACATCTAAATTTTGTAGCTCTTTGCCCTTAGTCCAACTTGGTAACACAGCTTAATGCTTTCAGGCATTTTTTAAGAACTTTAGAATTTCCAAATTCCCACATGATATTGCGAATGCGTTCGTCTACTTGTATATGCATCTTCTTCCTTTTTCGACCAAGTTCTTTTAATTGTTGTTTGTGCATCATAAGTCGAATTTGGAAATTCTAAAGACATTAAAAACTGCCTTAAAGCATTAAACCATGTTACCAAGTTGGACTAAAGCTACAATATTTAGAAGATGTAAGTACGTAATTAGATATAAATAATTTCACTACGATTTGTATCATCATCATCAACCATTATCAATCCACTGCTGGATGAAGGTCTCCCCAAGTTTCCTCCACAACGGTCTGTCTTGTGCTGGTCTCCTCCATCTCACTCCCGCATACTTTCGAATTTCATCCACCCATCTCCCATGTGGTCTTCTTCTGGGTCTTTTCCTGTCCCTTGGAATCCAATCTAAAATTTCGGCTGTCCATCGATGGTCTGTCCTTCTGGCAGTATGTCCAGCCTCAATGCCATTTCAGGGATTTAACTCTGATCATGATGTCTTCCACTCTTGTCCTTTTTCGGATCCACGAGTTCCTCTTCTTATCTCTCCTGGTTACACCAAGCATGCACCTCTCCATGCTGCTTTGAGTTGTCTGCAGCCTTTGTATGTCTCTTTTAGTTAAGGTCCACGTCTCTGCACCATACGTAAGCACTGGAAGGATGCATTGATCAAACACTTTTCTTTTTAAGACATAATGGCATATTGCTCTTGAAAATTATGCTGTTTCTTCCAAAAGCTCTCCAGGAAAGTTTTGTACACCGATTAATTTCTTCATCAATGTGACCCTCACTTGATATCTGCTGTCCAAGATAAACGTACGTGTGTTATCTCCAGCTTTTCTCCATCAATCAATAAATTTTCATTTCGTGCAAAAGCATTGAACATCACTTTTGTCTTCTGAAAGTTCATTTTTAATCCCACTTCTTTACTCTTGTCAGCAAGTTCTTGGATCATACTCTGCAGCTCTGATGGGGTAGTTGCAAAAATGACTATGTCATCAGCAAAACGAAGGTGGGGTAGATAATCTCCATTAATCTTTATCCCTTTGTTTTCCCAGTTCAGTGATTGAAAGACATTTTCCAATGTGGCGTTAAAGAGCTTCGGAGATATGGTGTCACCTTGTCTCACTCCCTTTCCAATTTTTATGTGTTGTATTTTCAAACAGCCGAATCTTTGCACTTGCATTTTCATAGATGTTATTAATAATATTAATGTATGCATCTTCAATACCGCACGATTTTAGAGCCATTGTAACAGCTGATGGTTTCACCGAATCAAAGGCTGTTTCATAATCGATAAAAGCCACGCACAATGGAAGTTCATATTCCCTCGCTCTTTCAATTAATTCTCTCAGTACGTGGATATGATCTATTGTGCTGTAGCCACTCCTGAATCCAGCTTGTTCTCTCGGTTGAGACATGTCCAGTGTTACCTTCAAACGGTGTGAAAGAACTTAAGTGAAGATTTTATAAACCACTGATAGGAGGCTGATAGGTCTGTAGTTCCTGAGATCCTCAATATCACCTTTTTTATGTAGCAGGATCATTATAGCGTTGTTCCAATCCTCAGGAATCTTCCCTTCATTAAGGCATCGAGTGAAAATTTGTAAAGTAGTACTGTTTCAATTTCTCCACTTGCTTCTTGTATGATGTCTACAGTAATTCTATCTTCTCCTGGAGCTTTTCTCCCGCTTCATGTTCTTGATTGCATGTGCAACTTCTGCAGGGAGGACTGGAAGAACTTCTGGTACCTTCCATGATGTCTGGAGTACATGCATCATCCCATCACGATTTGTGTATATATATATATATATATAAGTAAAATGATTCGATTAGCAGGGTCGTTTCGCCCACGATAAAATATAACAGGGTCGCTTCGCGCACGATTTCCAGAGGGTCGTTTGGCACACGGTCGCTTTGCGCACGACACCCTCAAGATTCTATATATGTCATGTCTTGTTTTAAGAGGGGTGGGTGGAATTTATTGCACGTAGCTGTAACATCGTTGTTCCATTCCCTCTCTATTGAGATATCTTCTCGTGAGAAAAAGAATGGAACAGGCCAAAACGTTTTTTGTTACATAATTTCGCTCCGCCAAAAAAAAAAAAAAAAAAAAACTCCTTATACACTGCGGCTTACTTACCCGAAATTACAGTAATTGATTGTAAACATTCAGCTATTTTTTTTAAATTAAATACATGCATAAAAACTGTCTTGAAACTGAAACAAATCATACAAACATCATAAAAAAAAATAAAAAAATAATGAATTAAGAAACACGTGTGCATAGTCTGACTCACTACACTAAAAAGAAAGTTTGCGTATCATTATTGCTATTTGACCTTCCACGACATGATTGAGCTATAGAATTCAACAACATCAATGTTATACTGAGTACAGTTTTGAAAAACTTTTCTGCCATTAAAAAAATTACAAATACAAAAAGTTTACTTACTTTTAAAACAGCATTCCTTCCCGATGCTCGAGGTAACTGCAATACGATACCAAAACAATACAGATGGATTATGGAAAAGCACAACAAAAACAAACCACGTTATTCCTTGTGTTGGGTGAGGAAGCCGTACATCCCTTATTAATTCCTCCCCTTCAACATGAATTGATTCTGCTTGGCGCTCTGCCAACCAGGGGTCTCTCAAGTGTGGGCGAACTATATGCATGCTGCTTTACGACAGGGAGGGATCTTTCTTTTGTCCATTGGTGGGATGTTCATGAGATGTCCCCCGATAACGGAGAAGCTATTAGCGTAAATGCTCTTAAGGCATAGTTTAACAAACTTTTCCTTTTAACAACAGAAAACGAAAAAAGTTTGTGACCTTACGTTGAAATTCGTGACTATTTCATGACTTTCGAGACCTTTTTCTCATTTCATTACTTTTTCGGGACTGGTAGACACCATGTTAGACCACTGTACAACCAACATGGCACTTTCATATGTGCATGTATCTGTGTGTAAACTAGAGGTCACATATAAGCAACAAATCGAATGATGCTGGGAGCACACACACAAAACTGTATGATACTATGTTAACTAGGAGCATAAAATCACGTGATTGGGAGTAAACTAATTAGTGTACATTGAGTATAAAGTATAGCGCCCTGTATGCCACTGTAAAAAACAAAAACAAAAAACCCCCAGTTAAGTTAAGCTTGATTGATTTGAATTCTAACTTACTGATACATATATTATTCTAAATTGCAAGTTTTAGTCTTATATACGAAGCAAGCTTTTTGTGCAGTGTTGGATACAACATCTACAAGTCTTAATACGGATTTCCCAGACATTCAGAAAGTAAACAGCATAAAACATTTATAGATACGACAATTGACAATAGAAAAAAAAAAAAAAAAAAAAAAAAAAAAAAAAAAAAGAAAAATACAAAGGAAGGAAAAAAAATTAAATAAAATATTGTTTGAAACTATATTTTAAGTAACTAACATACCTGACTCTGGAGAACTTTTGGAGGGCCATTGCTAGGCTCAACACTCTTCTTGCTTTCACTCCCAGACTCGGCAGCTGGCTTCACTGAATGATTAATCTTCTGGGGTACTGTGGGTTCTGCTTTTACATTTGTTGTTGCCACATTATTGTTTTGGATACTTGCAGGTTGCTTTGGCTTTTGCTGCTGTGGAATTGGACTTCTACTCATAACTTGTGGTCTGTTATGCCGAATTGGGCCCGGGGGAAGAAATCGAGGATGAGGGCCACGCATCCTTTGAGCACCCTGAAAGTTAGGCTCGGCCATCCTCCTTTTCTGGAATGGCATAGGCCTTTGCTCATGGTGAAAGAATGGTGGTCTTTCATTGTACATCAGTGGTGGAGGTGGCATTCTTGGCCTTGGCATATTCATGTTTCCTCCAGGCTGTCCCCATGACTGGTGGTAACCATGACCAGGACTGGGACCTGGCATTCTTGGTGGTGGAATCGGTGGTGCAAAATTTTCATTTTGTGGAGGGTGGTAAAAGAACTCAGAATTCTGCATCCTCTCACCACTCATATAACCCTGAGGTGGCATGGCGGAAGCATTGTTGTTGTTATTATTGTAAGGCATGTAAGGCATTCTCTGCAATGGCATAGGATTATTTTGTGGGGGTGGTGGAGGTGGCAAAGGTGGTGGTTGGTTTGGAAATGGTGGCATGTGAAATGGAGGAGCTGGATTTCTTGGTCCAGGGTATCTTGGTGATAGCATACGTTGCCCCAAGGCATTCTGCGGCATACGTGGCCCTAAGGCATTCTGCGGCATACGTGGCCCCATGGCATTCTGCGGCATACGTGGCCCCATGGCATTCTGCGGCATACGTGGCCCCATGACATTCTGCGGCATACGTTGCCCCAAGGCATTCTGCGGCATACGTTGCCCCAAGGCATTCTGTGGCATACGTTGTGCATGTGCATCGGGAAACTGACGCTGCCCTTGCACATTTGGAGGCTTCAGACGCTGATTTTGAAATCTATTCATTTGCAGCCTTTGTCTGAGAGTGTTCTTCATCCAAGGCTTTTGATTTGGTGGCTTCTGCAACTGTGACTGCTGCGAGAAAAACCCGCGCCTTTGAAGGAAACCTCTTGTGTGCAACTGATTTCTGGGCTGCATCCTTCCCAGCTTTGTGGTCCTCACACCAGCAGCTAAGCCACTTGTTCTAGGAAGAGGCTTTACATTTTGCACAGGAACATTCTTTGTTGTTTCAGGTGGTCTCACTGGCTGCTTAGTGTTTTCTGGTGGCTTGATAGGTTGCTTTGCAACAGGCTTTTGCTGATTATTTGTGGACTTTTGAGCAGCACTGTTTTGTGCAGTCACCTTCTGCTGATTAGGATTAACTTTTGTTAACTGAATCTTCTTCACAACTGGCCTGGTACCAAGGCGATCATGCACGCTGAGAGCCTATACATAAGAAAGAACTAAATGAATGACAGCAAAAAACATTTTCACATGAGCATAAACTATAATTTATATGAAGCAAGCAGGTACAATGCAGGTACATTGCATTAGCAGGACAAGAGCAAAATGAACAATACATAATACAACGTGACACAAGTTTTGCAAACCCATGAGAAGACCAACAGCAGTGTTCAGCTGTGAAGCTTTTGCTCCACGTATCTGGTAGTGATCTTTTGATAAAACTTAGATTTCAGGCCCGACACACACAAAAAAAAAAAAAAAAAAAACAGAACGAAATTGGCCTTTTTATATACACACACTTTCTTGGCAGTTTAACAACACCTGAGATTACCAGGAGTCACCAAACCTCAGTTGCCGAATTTACAGCTTGCAATTCCACAGATATAAAGGTAACCAGGAGCCAAAAACAAGACAACACCCAGGTCTCTTCCAGGATCTTCAGACAAGAACAAATGTTGTAAATACCTGACTTGAAGGTGATATCAACACATACACTTTAGAAATTATATTAACATAGTTAAATGTGTAAGGTGAATAAGATCAAGTTAAACAACAATTTAAACAGGGCTGGAAAATCACCGGGCCCCAGGTCACCCAGGGGCCTAGAAATTCATGGCGCCCAACTTTTTCTTATTTCAAATTTCATAATTTGCAGTCATTACTTTGAGTTCACAGATGCACAATGTAACTTCAACACATTGTAATTCAAAAACATCAGACTCTGAAATACTCTGCTTTGACTGCATTTATAAATTATGTCTGCTTTTATCCTGATCCGTGTATTTCAAGCAGAGAAACGCGATGAAACCCTTCGAATCACGTGATAACCTGTCAGATCACAGAAGCATTGGAGATCACATGATTCGGTTTAAGCTGTTGGCAAATGAACTTTTAGACTGACAATCTGGCAATACTCTGTTCTTGCTGTTTTTAACAGTGTTGCCAATTTGGGAGAAAAGTCACTAAATTTGGGGGATTTGAATTGGAGTTAGCAATAAAAATATTGTTTTGAGATTATTAACTTTTTTTTTTAGCAGATTTTGTTATGTTTTTAACAACTTCAGTGACTTTCTACGGTTTCAAGCATTTCAAACACAGCTTTTAAATAAAGGGAATAACTTTCTCACTTCCCGTAGTTGCTGTAACCGTAACTGTGAAACTTGTCGCTTGTAAAATGCAATTCATTTCCCTTCTAGCTTTGTTTTTACCATGCACAGGAAGAATGTTTCGTGCCTGTGAAGTTGGTTTGGGGAAAAATTCGTTTGTGCGATGCCTTAGGCTGTGAATGGGAGGAAGTGTACTTCCCTTCTCTATTGCTCTTTATGTGAGTGGGGGCTGGGCTGGAGGGTTCAACCCGCAGCTTCTGACAACAGCAGAAAGGCGCCGTCCATAAAGTACATCTGCGATTTTTTATTATTTTCCGACTCCCTCCCTTGTCACATTTTGTCCAATTGTTGACACCCCTTCCCTTAAAAATACGTCCTAATTTCCACAACCCCCTTTATTTTTGACGACTGATTTTAAAAGTCTGTTGAGAAACAGAAATAAAACATATAATTATTTAAAGGAATCTTCCACATATTTACATGTTTGCTTCCGAAAATATTTATTAGATATTTAGTAGGGCTGTCGGGTTTGATTGATTAATATATTAGTCGCCGATTATTTTCTTCAATTTTTTAATCGCCGATTATTTTTTTCTTCCGATTAATCGGTTACTTAAAAAAAAATTAGTGTAAAAATAAAATTCATTAGGAACTGTTAAAAAAACTGCATATAGTTTTGAATTTGTTGAATACACCAATTTGTGCTCGTGTCTTCACTTCTTGGAAACTAGCCTTTTTATGGTGATGGGAGTTTAAATCTAGCAGTCACCACTATCAGAATCGTCTGGACAAAATTGTCCATATTTACGACATTCAGAAGTCAAGAGTGTTTAATGAATTAAAGAGACCTTCCTATGTGAGTTTAACTGGAGAGTTTTGGACCTCGCTCGCCAACGACAGCTACTTAACACTAACAGTATACTGGATTGACAATGAAGGACATTATTGTGATGCAACTATTCAAGTGAAAAAGGTTGATTGAGAAGCATACTGCAAATCGTTGTACAACTGAATTTGAGGAACCCGTCGAAAATTGGAAATAACGGACAAGCTTGTTGCCATCTGCACTGATAATGCCAGAAATATTGTACTTGGCATTAAAATATCAAGTTTTACAGTGTAAGATGTTCGGTATACTTTACAGTTAAGTATAAATAAAGGTTTTACATTCGCATCGATGGAAAAGGTTCTAGCTAAATGCCGAAAAATTATAGGACCTTTCAAACGCAGCTCACATTTAGAGGCTACACTCTCGTCAAAGCAAGAACAACTTGGTCTTCCTGACTCTAAGCTGCAACAGAACATCGCGACACGCTGGAATAGTACCTACATCATGTTGGAAAGTCTTGTGAAAGCTAAAAACGCAGTAGACAACATTCTGGTAGCCAACGCATTAAATATCCCTGTTCTGACAACAGTTGAGTAGGAAGTGCTTAAGAAGCTAATCAGCGTATTGAAACCTTGCTTGAAAATCACTGAAATACTCGGAGGTCACAATTACGTAACTGCCAGTGTTGTAATTCTTGCTTTTACACACCTCAAAAGCGCAACAAGATTGTCCAATACTGACCCAGCATAGATTTGCAGATTTAAAGCTATGTTGCTTGATGATCTGACGGAAAGACTCAGTCAATGGCCTGCATACGACAAGTACGAAGAAGCTCGATTGACCCTCGATTCAAGAGACTATGCTGTATACCAGAAAAAAAAAAAAAAAAAAAAAAACGAGAGCTAATGTGAAACCGAATTTCATCCAGTAGCACAAAACAACAGCTGACCTTACACCAAGAACAAAGTAATGTGCAACATAAACGAAGAAAACTATGTTTTGAGAATTCGTCGATTCCAGAAACAGAAATAAAGGAATACACAAATGTCAGCAAACCGATAGAATTAGAGCTTCAAGTTTATCAGAGTTGCCTGAACTCAACGACAATTTTACAGATCCTCTTCAGTCAGTGGTGGAAATTTCATGCATTACAGTTGCTGTTGCTTGCTACTTTAGCAAAACGGTTGGTGTGCATTCTAGCAACGTCTGTGCCAAGTGGAAGAGTGTTTAGTGTCGCTGGTATTGTTGTCAACAAACTTCGTACTTCGCTTAAACCATCCAATGTTAACAAGCACTTGTGCCTAAAATTTTGGCTAAAGGAGTGACTGCAAACCAGGTTTAAGGTAATTGTTATTAATTTGTATTTCTGATTTTTTTTAATAAAGTAAAGCAATGAATACTACTAGATTAACAGGCTACGATACATTCAACGCTCTAACATTTTAGACAACGAGTTTGGTATCCACATAATAATAGAATAATGCATAATGTTATTTATAGTCGTATATTTTTTTTGACAGTATTTTTTATCGGTCGATTAATCGATCAATGGTGAAATATTAACCGATTAAAAATATTGATCGATCGACAGCCCTAATATTTAGGCATTAATTTATTCCCAAATGTTACCCGAACTTTATCATTCTGAAATAAAGATATACAAATGAACTCACGCCTCCAAGGTTTCAACACTCCTGATTATACCTTCTACAAAACACGATAGATTTGTACAAATACGAGAACTTAATATTCTGATTTAGCTAAATATCATCCGAAATCTTAAATATTTCATACCTTTGTCTAACTATTAAAAGAAAAAAAGAGAAAACAAAATGAAGAAATACCATCCACTATATTTTTGTCGCTGGACGTCCCATTACTAAACCTCTCCCCTCCCTCATGTCACATTTGGTCCGGTTGTCAGGACCCCCCTCCCCACTAATCTTGGATGTACTTTATGGACGGCCCCCCAAGCAGCGATGTAAGATGAAAAACACATTTTGCAGTGCTGAGCAAAGCATTCATGGTCTTTGGACTAACTCATGGGAAGCATTTAGTGAAAATCTGTTTTATGATTAATGATTGAAATGTCTTCCTTCTCACTGAAAATTCATAATCTTTCTCTGTGGGCATGGTTTGCTTTTAGTGTAATTCTAATCTGCATTTCTTCTTGAGAATTACTGTAGGGTTTGGGATTGGTGGCAAAATGCGACTTGTTCTTGAAAAAAGTATGCAGTTGCACAAGTTTCTTTTTCTGCCACCATTGCTGTTGTTTCAGAGTTTGAGCCAGGAATAGTTTTGGGCTGTTCACAAACTTAAATGTTTTGTGCACGAATTTTTTGGATTTTAATCCAATGTTTAAAGTTGTAAAAGTGTCAACTGTGAACATTTATATAATCATGAAGCATGCTGCTGTTACTAGTGAAAAGAAGGAAAACGCAAAACAAGCATGACTGACCACTTATTTCGTTACCCCAGCGTCCTCTGCAAGAACAGTGAAAGAAGTGCTCCAAACAGAAAACTCAAGTTCACCATGCTTATTGAGAAGTCATGTAAGCTTTGCAAAGGCCAGGAAGTTTCAAGAAGCTTGGCTGAAAGAACTGAGGCGGCTGCACTATGATAAAAACAACTGGCATAGGAAAATGTGATGTTTGTGCCATGTTTCCAGGAATATTGGACAAATACTCCCAAGTAGTGATCCAGGCATTACTGGTACATTCGAACTAGAGACCTTCATGAAACATGGCAAATCATTTCAACATAAAAAATGCATGGCAGCATACAATGCGCAAATGTGCTCAGAAGCAAACATGCTTGCTGTATGTGAGAAAAAAAACAAAAAATGTCTGAAGATTTGTGAAAAACAACAAACCTTTCAGTGACATGAAAGAAATTTTAATAATGGCTGAAAAATTAGGAGTTGAAGTTAGAAACAAATATAGTAATCACAAGACTTGCAAAGAGTTTATTTCACATTTTGCAGCTGTGATACAAAAAGAACTGGTATGTGAGCTTGTTGCTAGATGGCTCAACTGATAAAGGGAGTGTGGAAGAACTGATATTGTATGCTAGGTATATTAAAGAAAAAAAGGTAAAATATTTTTATCTATTCTTCCTGTTGAAAATGTCACTGCATAAGGATATTTGAAATTCATAGAAGGTGAACTAGAAAAACTAGGACTTTCACATTGGTTGTCTTCTGACCATCTAGTTGGAATTGGAACAGATGGAGCTGCAAGTATGATTAATGCAGAAAACAGACTGGTACAAAAACTGTATCAGAAACTAAAGCATTTAATAGGCATTCACTGCCTATTAAATGCTTTAGTCACAAGTTAAATTTAAGGGTGTTAGGGGCAATAAAAAATGTAAAATTCATTGATGAGGTTGATTCAGTACTGCGAAAACTCTACAAATTCTATCGGCGATCCCCAAATAAAATGGGTCAACTAAAGAAGATATCAGATATTCTTCAAAGTCAACTGCTAAAATTTCAATACCTTCACAATGTAAGATGGGTTGCAAATAAAGTTGGTATTTCTGCTGCACTTGTGAAAGACTGGAAGTGTGTAATTATACATCTTTAAAATATTACAAATGAAAAAGAGAACAGTTCAGCTTCAGCAGTTGCAAAAGGCCTTCTGAAAAAGTTAAAAGATTTCAGGTTTGTCATCATTCTGCACTTCCTTTTAGATTTCCTGTCTGTATTTAAGAATTTGTCCCTCATATTTCAAAAGGAAGAACTTATATGGCCAACAGGAAATAACTTAGAAAATTTTGGGAAGGAGGACATTGCAAAACTGGGTAAACACTTTTATAAACAGTTTGGATCTACTGATAAATAAATCTCTTGAAACCACAGTACTAAGTCTGTTAGGTGAGTGGTATGAATTTAAGGTTATCAGGCAAGGAATGAAATTTCACAAGCTGTTAGAGAAAGTTCTGACCCACAAGGAGAGATTTCTGCTATACGCAAAGCTGATGGCTATAGTCGCTGTGCTGCCAGTTTCAACAGTGTGCTGCCAAAAGAGGGTTCCGTTTGATGAATTTAATAAAAAAACAAATTCAGATCAAATATGGAAATTGACAGTTTGCGTGATCTAATGACGATCAGCATGAATGGAGCAACACTGGATAAATTTGATCCATTAGCTGCAGTGGACCTCTGGTATTTCAATGCTGAAAAGGTCAGACATATAGATGGCCATAAAACGAGAAAATGACTTCAAATAGGACATTTTGGAAGGAATCTCATTAGAAAACATCACACCAGCAAAAGGAAGGTATTTATTATCTTTTAATTGCAAATCATCAGCTTATGAAACTGTATGACAAATTGTTTGTTCCATATTTTTTTGTTAGTATTTTGGTTCTGTAAAACAACATGCTTTGTTTTTAGATAAAGGAAAAATTCAACAAATTGAGGTTCCATATATTTAAAATTCAGAAAATTTTAAAAGGTAACTTCCTTAAACTGTTGTTTTTATGATTTTCTAATTTGTGTTGTACAATAATGAAAACCTGTAATTATCCTGGAATATCACATTCTTTTTTGTTTAGATTTTTATCAAAACTATAGAACCCTGAGATTTATAAACCAAATTTGAATTTCATTTAGCAATAAGTAGTTTGGGTAGCAGGCAGTTATTAATACACTTATATTATTACTCTTTGTTCCGACATCATCACCATGCATTACGTTTGGGCACAATACTTTGAAATTTGCTTTCATTTCACCTGGCACCTAAATTTTGGAGCTGGCTCCTAGATCTGAGCTTATTTTTTCAGCCCTGAATAGAAAGATATTCACAGACAGCATTTCTTCACACTGTCTGTTACAGTGTTTTTTGTGTTTGGGTGTTAAGCTGTTTTAATGCAAAACAACATGCAGATTCAGTTAGACGCTATTAAAAAAACCTTAGGGGCAGGGTATAAAACAACTCTGTTGTACTTGACCTTTTTATTAGGCCTTAATTTTTGTTTCAGTAATAGAAGCTTTCATCAGTGGACAGCAAGGACAAGTGCACTGTTTAGCTGTACTCTACGTCCTATCCAATTGGTTCTTTTTTTTGTGTGTGCCCCCTCACCCCCTCCAGAAAAACATGCATTTTCTGATGCTCCCTAAGCAGCCATTTCTCTACCATGAGCTATTCCGGTCATGCTGCCATCTGACATCAGCTACAGTCAGGGTTTAAACTGCGATAGCATTTTTCGCATTTAGCGAAAATGAATGCAATTTTGCTAAAATATTTATATTTCTATTATTAATATCAGTTCAAAAAACGTTAAATTCCACGTTAATTAATGAACGTTATTACGTGGCATATTACATTAAGTTCATTAGCAGAAATTCGTAGAAGTCCTGTAATTTTTTCTTCTGTTTTTCACGCTTTTTTTTATAAGTTTGCTGAAAACCACGATATCCAGACTCCCTAATCTCTTATTCGTTCAGGTGGTATCGTATTGAGGGTGAATGGCTCATTTGTTTAAAATATGAAATAAACAACACATAACTTATTTCTTAATAGAAGATGAATGATAGGGTTAAAATAATACCGTTGTTACCTCATTGATTGGTTTGCAGTCTCCTTTTGACTAGTTGCACCCCGGTATACACTCAAGCAACAACAAACTACGTAGCCGAGGTTCCATAAAATGTACGTTCTCCGTAGGCAACAATGAAATATTTATGATAGCTAAAACCCCTAAAAATCTTCTATCGAACACATAAAAAAACCCTGCTCTTAATAGAACTTGAAAGAAAATTAATCCAAAGAATAAATAAAATCCAAGTAAAAAACCTTAATTCAAACCTCAAATTCGACTGATAATGATATATACAACAACAGTCATCATCTTAGGAATCCAGATCCCGAAATTTCCGACGCGAGCGTTTCAGCACACTCATTCGTGGCCATTTTCAAGGAGATCATGTGTTGTACTGTTCCTTGCGTGTTAACTGCAACATAAGTCGACGGTGCTGCCATCTCCATCGTCTGCGTCATCATCATGCTCATCGCGTAGAACATCGCTGGCACCATCAAGTGTCAACCTGTTTTTTAAACTTTGTTTCCTTTGTCGACTAGATCTACTTATTTGGATTATTCGTTGTTTTTCCTGTTTTATCATATTCAACCATGTTGGTGATAATTCGATCGGGACATTTAAATTGCAATTATATGCCTTGGTTTTCTCAATTATGATGGCTTCAGCTGTCAGAATCTTTTTATGTGTGTTGTGAGAAGTAACTAGATTTATATTCTCCCAGTCGGGTATGGCTTCATTACTATAACAATATTGTATAAGTGAAGTTCGAATTTCACCTTTATTCCAGTTATTTAAATGTTCACATAATCTGATATCGATATTTCGTTTTGTGCTACCAATGTAAACCGTTTTGTTTTCTAGGTTCCTATTTATATTAATAATTGGTATGCTGTATACACCAGCTTTACGTAAGATAGAATATTTTTCGTTACTTGCTTGTAATAATCTGCTATTGTCAAGTACAGTATCTGCAATAAGTAACCCTGCTTTATGGCATTCCTTTTTAAAGGAGCAGATATAGGTGGACAATATGGTAGCTTTCCACAAAATCTGTATGCATCAGTCGTATTCAACCTCGGTTTATTTTGGTTATTCTGAATTTGTTTGTAAAGATCACTGATCAATCTCTCCTTATAGGCGAAGTCATTAGCCAGAGTTTTAATCCATTTCAATTCTTTTTGTCTTGCAGTATTATTAGATGAAAGTATAATTGCTCTTTTTAAGTAATATCGGAATGCTGCAGTTTTAAATTTCCATGGATGATTTGAGTTATAAGGTATTATATTTGGTACAAATGTAGTTTTTCTATATACCTCGTAGTCAATTCTTGAATAATTATTGATGATATTAATGTCTAAAAATATTATTTGTTTATTTTTTTTCTTTTTCAGTGGTAAGATTGATAGTTGTATATATGTTGCTGTATATATTAACAAATTCTTCCAGATCCTCTTCAGTATGCTTCCAAAATATTAAGATATCAACATATCGAACAACAGATCTGGATTTTTATTAGTAAATTTGTTGTCAATAAGTATCTTTTCTCGATGTTCTGGAGTATAACTTCAGCAAAAAGTCCAGACAAAGGTGATCCCATAGGTGCTCCTGATATCTGTTTATAAATTATATTGTTGTATGTAAAAAGTTGTTGTCATTAATTAGGTTTAATGCAGATACAATGCTAGTTATTTGGGTAGTTGGTGTATTATTTGCTATCAACTTTTCTTCTATTAACTTAATAGCTTGAACGGTAGGGGTATTTGGGTAAAGTGAGACAATGTCAAGGCTCACCATCATTATTTCTCTAGGTCCCCGATAGGACTCAATAGCTCTAACGACATCATTTGAATTTTTAATTGTGTATGCGTGGTCTTCTTTTTTTTTTTTTTTTTTTTTGATTGAAGGTTTAACGACCGCCGTGAGCTACTCAATGGGCTATAAGCAGTCGCCCGTCCCTAATTTAGGGTCACTGGTTCCAGGGAAGGGAGAGAGCCAGTGCCGTAAGACAAACACAACATCCATGCCTCACCGGGATTCGAACCCGGACCCCGTTCGGACGAATGATCAGAGGCCATCGCTTAGACCACTGCGCCACCGGGGCCGTCCTTATGTACCTTTAGTTTTCCAAAAATACCTGGAATAGTGGCACCTACTACTGGTGGGTATATAAGGACGGACACTTAGAATTGGCACCACCTAGTCGCCAAACGTGGCCATCTCTCTCACGTGTTCGCTTTCACGGTAGTCTTTTTTCACGTGGCTTTATTCGTGTGTGTTGAACATTTTTTCGTAGTCTAAATATGGGCAAGTGGTTAGGAATAAGTTCCAAACGAAAAAACGATATTTAAAATGTTACTACTACACAACAGCCAGCTAAAAAAACTAAGGTATCAAAATCTTTCACTTTATAAGTGGGCCAAAGTAAGATGGCATGACAATCAACCTTACATTTCGTGTGAGCTATGCTAAAAATCGAAAAAGAAAAACATCCTTGCAACTGCTGAAGTTAAGTTTTTTTCCTCTTTATTTTTTTTCGTTTGGTTAAATTAATTTTTTCTTTGTCACGCTTGATTGGCGTGCTAAAACAGCGTGTCCAAGATGAGCACTCGCATTTGACAATCAATCGCGCAAGCAATCTACGAAGACGAATTTCGAAACATCGCCATGTTTACAAATTTCGGAATAAATTACACTAATTTAGTTTCAAATCTGAATTATTTTTTGTTTTTGTTTACATAGGGTAAATGTGTAGTTTAGTGTTCTAAATTATTTCGCCGCAAATGATAGAATTTCAAAAAGTGAGACGTACAAATTTTAAAGTATGTAACATGCCAACTTATACGGATTTCTGTTTAATTTTACTGATTTACGGATAAAGATTTTTTTAACATAATTTTTAATATTTCGATTGCTCAATCAAAATATGTTATTTCAATCTTCTGCAACCATCCACTTTGTTCTACTAGACCTTATGAGTGCTGTGCGCACTTATTTCCCCCGCTGACTTAACGAAATGTTTGTCGGTTCTCATGGCTGATATATATATACATTATGTGTTTTCTTTTCTTTTAGTTAAAGCACAGAGTACTGACTTCCTTTCTTTTTTATACTGTTTTGTTTGCAAAGATTGGCGAAAAACACCTGCGTGTGTTGTGTTCCCACGTTTTCCTCCTGCTTGTCATTACTGCGCTTGCGCGCTATCTGTAATGATACATTTTCTCACGCTCCGCTCCGTAACATAAACAAACACACTCCAGCGCGAGCTCTATGTGTGTTGTTTATGTTACTTTGAAAGATCCGCAAAGTACTTTTTCACATTTCTTTTTTTGTTTGCTGCTTATCGAGCGAAGATGAGAATTTTACGTTTGACATTTACCAGGGTTCCCACTCAAAAGTAGAAAAAAATTCCCTGACTTTTCCAGGTTTTCCAGGTGGTCTTGAGAGTTTTTCCAGAGCGGTAAATCAAATCACATTGCGACAAATTGTTGCATTTCCTTACATTCTTGCGTTCCGTACGAAAGCATACATTTGTTAATTCTTTAAATAACTGTCCTTTATACAATTACCTGCTTTTTTTTAATAACAATTAAATGCATGAGGCATATTATTTTTGGTACCATTATTTTTGGTACCGTTGGTTCAAATATTCTTTAAAACATGTAAACCATGTATTTACATGTTTTAAAGAATATTTGAACAAAGACTTAATTTAAATTCTACATAAAAATGAAATATTTCAATCGATTAGGTGAAATTATACAACTGATTTATCTGTATTTTAAGTGCGCACAAGTATATAAATAACATTTTAAACGACTCATAACATTTAGAATTCCAGTTAGGTTTAAAAATGCAAGCTGGGAGAATTGTGACTGAAGAGAATAAATTGCCCTTAAATGATACAATGCTGAAGCTTTAAATCCTTTAAGTGCTTATTTTACATAAATATTAAACAACACAGAAACGTTTGCTGAAATTGAAGTCTAATGGGAATGATAAAATGGTGAGTGTCTGACAGTCTCTTAACATTTTGTTAGAGCGGTTCTATCAAATCGATCTACCAATTTGTATTTTCTATTGGAATTTACTTAGAATCTTTAAAGACAAAGCAAAGTAAAACAGTTATTAAAAAATAAAAAAAAGAAGAGGGAGAGAACAGAAATCGTGACAGCATTTCTGCGTCTGAGGAAAAACGTGTGCCAGTACCATCCCAACAATTTCTAGCAATCAGGAAAAATACTGCTGACATTTAAAAATCAAAATTGTAATTATTTTAGCTAACGTTAGTTCTTGCACTAGGCAATGAGAACATAGAATCTATGCTATTTCAGAGGGGCCAACCTCTAGCAGAACGCATCAGTAATCAATAGGGATTTTACAGTAAGGTTTCAGTAATCGAACACAAACTTTCAGTAATGTAACACGCCATTTTTTTTTTCAAAGTTAAGGACAATATTATAGTATTACTGTGTAACCTGTAATACTTGTATGAGGTGCCTATCGGTAATCACCATACGAAGCCTCATCGCTAACGTGTGGAATGGGTATTTCATGAGAAATTAATGCGTGAAATGTGTAATAACTTTATATGTTTACTCTATCCTCACAAAAAATATGAAATTAAATTATCAATATTGTACTTACCACATGTCATTGCTGACATAAAAACTCCCTTGTTGCTTGTTTTGCAGTGGTATATTCTTTTTCAGAAAACTTTTTATAACACAGCTCACCTGAGGAAAATGCTTTACTTTTCTGTATAAGAAGGGCACTTAATATGTTTTGGTGCTCATTGTTGGGCAGAAGTATGCGAGGTTTTTCCTTACTATACTAAATATTCTCTACGTAGAGGAATTGCTGTGAGGGATAGTCAATATTGCCAACATTAGTTTAGACAATGCAGAATACTTGGGAAGGCCAGATGAATCCTTCATCTTAGATATTTCATTCCATGCCACATCTGCTCAAGGATATCCAGCTTCATCAATATCAGAGTCTGGGAACATAGCATGAAAGGAGCGACCAGCATGATCACAGATTGCTATAGGTAGGTTATGCTCCACAACGATTGCAGTAAACAGCAATTCAGCGTTTATCACGCTATTTTCATTCTTTTTTGCAAAAAAATTATCCAAAGGCTTTGATCGAGTCTTTAATTTTACACAATCCTGGTGTTTGTTTTGACTGGATATGCCTTGGGCAATCATCTCAACTCTCCTACATGGGCTACTGATTACTCTCATATTAGAAGGCACGCAAGGAAACCTTTATTTCAGCATTTTCCATTTCCTTGCTCAAGATTTGGGAGAAAGATTTGGATGTTCCTGGAGAAACCTCTTTGCATATTTATTTGTTTCAGAAACGATAATTCCAAGGATGAAATTGGTAAAAAACAAGTAAAAATATGCAATAGGTGCCACATCAGTTGCAGGAGCATGTTTGGGCCCCTGCATTTCATGACAATCAAAAGGATGCTGAGGTTGTTCATCACTTCCCTCTATTACATCCTCCCATTCACTTTCAGAACTTTCATGATCTGAAGATTCACTATGAAGATCTTCACTTTCTGAAGAAGATATGGTGTGCGTGGCACTGTGGCTAGTTTTCTGGCTTGATGTTGCTTGGCCAATATCACTCTCAGATGATTCAAAATCATCCCCATCACTTGGCAAACTTTCACTCTCACTACAAGCCATTTCAAATAACCTTAGAAAAAAATTTCACACAGTAGGAAAAAGCACGTCTGCTAGTCTGAGGAACAAGCTGTCAATAAAGTCATCCACTGCTAACATGAGTTTGGAAAAAGAGGGGATTCGTAATTTATGGAGTTTTGAGATTGTGTCTGTTTGTTTAGGAAAAAGAAATGAATAATGTGAAGAGCTTCTAGTAATAAAACACCGCACTTCGTTCTCCCGCGCGGCGAAAGTCCTCAAGAAATATAAACGTCCGTCATCGCGGGACCACGCGTTGCGACGAGTTGATCGTTATTGCACTTCGAACGGGGCTCGAAAAAGTGATTTCCGCAGTACGACATCTTACAATACACCAACAATTCCAAGTGAACAGAACAGCCCTGCTTCAACTGCAGTAGGAAACGTTTTGCCTAAAGTAACCTTTCTCCTGTCACACGGAGAAATTGCGTGGGGAACCGATAGCAAGCGCAAACTCTTTTACGATGACACTTACGGCATATTACCCGTAATTTTCGTCGTATTATCCGCAGACCGCAAAATTCACATAAAAAAAAAATCCTTCGTATAATCCGCAGACTGTGACATTTAGGAAAAAAAATCGCCGTATAATCCGCACATCATAGATGTTGAATCAGAAGTGGAATTTCCGACAGAAAAGTCGGTCACATAAACACATCGCTCTTTCCACGTTCCAGAAACACATAGCAACCGAAAAATTGTTTTCAGCAGCCGCCGGGGAATTGAGCCACGGATCTCTCGATATCTAACCGAGCGCGTTAGCTTTACACCACGTTGGCCAACAGTCCACGGTGCTATGTGTATTTTTAAGTCAGCTTCTGACATCATAAATCCGTAAGATGGGCTCAGCTACTGAGACGTCTCCATCTGGTGGGTATTAACGGCACTGGCTATATATATTATAGCAGTTAATTCCAAAGGGCGAGATCCAAGGTGAAAATCCTCCAAATACGTGGCGGCGTCAGTAAATAAATAAATACGTCGCTCTTTCCACGT
The DNA here is from genome assembly GCA_039090855.1 of Macrothele yani. Lineage (NCBI taxonomy): Eukaryota > Metazoa > Arthropoda > Arachnida > Araneae > Macrothelidae > Macrothele > Macrothele yani. Next base: position 51,051,499 of record CM076990.1, read on the forward strand.
TCCAGAAACACACGAGTCCGAAGAAGTAAGAGGGAAAAAAAAAACATTTTAATAAATGAAGAAATTCATTTTTAAAGGTTAATGTTTTATATTTTTATCTCCGAACAGATAAAGGGTGTGGCATCCATAGATCACGCCGATGTAGCTCCAGAGTATTGCATTACACTGCCAATGACGAAAGGCTGATACAGAACAAGTCGTAGAAATACCGTATGTACTCGCGTATAAGTCGAAAATTTTTGGAGAAATTCCTGCTTTCAGAGTTGAGAGATCGTCTTATACGTGGGCCAATAAAAAACTTCCGTGAATTCTCCCGCGGTATTTACCAACGGATTTGTTTAAGTTTTAGATCGCGACACAGAGGCTTTCCGTATGTCGCTGCACGATTGTGTTCTGACCTCAAAACTATCGCGCAGTGACATGATCATATCCTCAATTCTGTCCACCACTTAAAAGTTTAAATTTGGCAGTGTAACTGAAACGTTTCCTTTTCAGAGACATCATGATTAGCAATGAAGGTAAACAGCAGCAGCGACGTTCGCCAAAACAACGAAAGCAAACTAGATACAAGGTCGCGCACATGAAATCCGAAAGGAGAAACGCATAGGTTCGTGCAGCAAGCGCTGTGCGTACTTCTTTGGCTTTTTGCCAAAAAACAGAGCCGGCACGACAGTCAGAGCTCTCCTCAACGATAAAATGACCCCTGCCGTCCCTCCCCACAACTATCCCGATCTTTCATTACGACATTCCTCCCCCTCCTCCCCGCTCCGTACAAACTCCTGAACTGAGGAAAATTCTTCCGAGGGAGTTCCTTTTCCAATTATTACACCTTTCCCTGCACAATCACGCTGCAGATTTTTTTTAAATCGGAAGGTCTTATATATATTTTTTTTAAATCGGCGTGTTAACCGCATCGGTGTATAATCCGCAAAACCTATAATTTTAACTTTTTTAGCAGATAATTCGCGGATTATACGACGAAAATTACGGTGCCATTCTTCCGATAATATCGCTGTTTGACGATATGATTCATGGACATTCCATTTCAAAACGATATGATTGATAAATGATATGATCATTGAGACACCGAAATCCGCAGTCTGATTCGGAAAATATGCGGATCAAAATCGAAGGCCGAGAAATCGGCAGCGTCGCACTAAAAGGGTTTAACAAAAAAGGATACAAAATTGAGATTCTCCAAAACACACTGAATTCCGTAATTCTTCCAACCTGTCCGTAATTCCGTAATCTGACAGTCGAAACCGTAATAATTACGGACAATTCGTAATAGTTGGCACCTCTGCTATTTGCTTCTAAACAACACAGCATAGGATATTTAGACATTGTGCTGTTAAATTTCATAACCAATAAGCTGGCACACAGAGATCCTAATGCCATAACGGCAAAAAAAATTAAACGCAGGGATAAAGAAAAATAATGGAAGCAACAAGTGGGGAAAACTAACAGTTAATACGGAATACCATTTTGCCTGAGAGGCTACAAATCATATTAGTACTTCCAAAATCCGGGTCTTAAAATTGATTGGCTACGTTTGTGACGCAAACATTAGTACTGAACTTTTCTCGCAGGTCACAGTCATTTCCACGCTACGTCAAATTACTTGTACGGGAAACAATTAGAGGAAGTTTTGTGTGCATGTGTGCTCATAAAATCCTCCTAACACTTTTTTTTGTCAACATAATTTATCATCCTGTGGCGAGTGGCATGTTTATACTTAACAATATCGTTACGAAGGGCAATACATTTGTGCGATGTTGATCAGGCAAAGTGCGAGAAAGGTCTGGAGCCCACTCAGGTCATTTGCAGTAACTCCCCACAAATAACGTCATCCAAAACGGAGACAGAGGCTTTAGCGCCTGCACTGACAAACCTGAAACGCACGGCAAAGATTTTCATCAGTAGTAACTAGGTAGATTTTTTTTTTTTTTTTTTTTTTCGGCAATGTGAGGGTAAAGATGTGAAATGAATAATTTATGCAAATCTTGTGAGGTGCAGCAACGCAAGAAGAAGAATTTACGATTACAAGAAAATTTCTACCCCGTCTAACTTTTTGTTCTCGCAATTTTTTTTTCCCCCTATGTATAAGCTGAAACCTTGGGAAAAATTACGAGAGAATGATGAATTTTATATTTCTTATTCTAAATAACGGAGATATTTGCATTTTTACGGAAAACGGTTCTACTATGCACAAAAATTCAAAAAATAATATCTTATAATCTATCAGAAACAAAAAAATTGAAACTTTCAGGTTTTTTTTTTATAACTTGGAGGCAACTACCCGTAAAAAAAAAAAAAAAAAAAAAATCGCACGAATCGGAGATGTGTTGGTGGAAAATTATTTCATTATCTGAGGATTTTGCGTGGAATGACCCAGATGTGAAAATCTATGGTTCCGGGCGCCGGACTACCCTATTTTTCGCAACCAGCCAGCTCTTGCAGTAATTGGAATATCGTCTTAAAATAGCTATAAATTAATTTCTTCATGCATTATGAAATAGAAATATGACAGAATAAAAAAAATCTCTTTCCGGCCGTAAAACCGGAAGACAACGAATCTAGAAAACGGCCGTGAAATCTGGGAAATATGGTAGGTATGCAATAGTACCAGCTTCATTGCATGGTATTTTTCATATATTTTATGTCAAAATACTCGTAAGTACTATGAAAAAAATAAATCTTTCCCCCTCTTTGAAGAATCTTCCTATTTCATAATATTTTCCCTGTTCTAACATTTGAAGGTACATACTTTTCCAACTATACCAATTCTGCTACAGAATTACGAAAGCGAAGCTTTAGTTCGTAAGTGATACGAACCTTTTTCAAAATAAATTAGGTGCCCTCAATTTGCAACATTCATCCACACTGCTGTTGAAGGGGAAGTGGGGGGATTTATTAGGATGACCAATATCCGGCAAAATAAAATGTTTTTGTACGGTTTGATAAAAGACACGTAGAACATGCTAAAGGGGGAAAAAAAAAAAGAAGCCAAACTTCTAAAGTTTCCAATGAATTTCGGCGAAATTTGAAATGGAACGTTATTTTCATACATCTTGCCCACTGTAAAAATTTCAGTCGGTTATTTAAAAAATTGAGGAAATAGCTTCTTCATAATTTTTTCCCAGTCTACGCAGAGAACCGGGGCACCTACTCAGGAACAAATGACTGCCTCTCTTCGCGAACGCCAGCAGAGCCTGCGAAATGGGTGTGCGATTAATGGCTTTCTTTCACGCTTTGACGTGTATGTTTGTTCGGTTGTAGTTTAGATCATCTGGAGACGGGGAAACCGCAAAGAGACGCACTCCCCTGCACAGCTGCACTTCAATCGGTGGGTGGGTTACGGAGTTGCCTCGAAGGATAAAACAACTCGGACTTATTTTAAAACTTAGCAATACAGAAATATATTTTACAAAAGTCTGAAACAAAATATTTTTCTGGCAAAATAAAAATTCCCTGCCTTTATAGTTCCCTGATAAAAAATTCCCTGATTTTTACGGAAAAACACAATTTTCCCTGAGTTTTCCCTGATTTTTGGAACAATTTTAAAATTCCCTGAGAATTCCCGGTTTTCCAGGTTGCGTGGGAACCCTGTTTACAGAACAGGTCAAGCTTTTGGTTTTCATTGTTTGCATGCAAAGTGATTTTATTTTATTTATCTTTCTTTTGTTTTGTCTTTTTAGGCTCATTAATTTCATATTCCCTTATATGTCACTAAAAAATTGGGGAAAAAATTGATGCAAGAAAGAAAAAGCTGATTTCAGAAATTCGGTCATTATAAATTATTTATTCATAGTGTGATTATTTCAGCACTTGGCTGTACACAACATTTTTAGTTTCTCCTTCATTGGCAACAATATATAATTTTGTTGGATCCTTTGCTCTTGACATTCCAACATACATCTGTCCATGCAAGAAGCATTCATCTGTAAAATCCAAGTCCGTAACTTTAAGCGATTGTCCCTGCTATTTATTAATGGTGATTGCAAATGCAAGCCGAACAGGAAATTGTAATCGTTTGAATGAAAATGGCAAATCAGTTGGAATTAACGAAATCCTTGGAATGAAGACGTGCTCGCCTTCAAATGGTCCAGTTAGAATCGTTGCCTCGATGACATAAGCATTTAATGCCTTCACCGTCAGTCTTGATCCGTTACAGATTTTTGGTTTCAGGCAAAATTCGGTTCTGGTGAACAACATTAGCTCTCGAGTTTTGATGCCATTGATGTGAGTACTGAAAGTCGGCTTCGAAGGTGCGTGAAATCCGATCGATATGCTACAGTGGAGCAACTCACTGGCCAAATTAACCAGGGGGCTACAGAAAGTGTGTCTAAAATGACATTTCAGCGAATCCTGCTGTGCATGGGGCTCCGATGCAGACAGATGGTCACTGCACCTATGCTAAGAAGGTGCATTGGCAGAAAAGGCTTACACTTGCGCAGCAGTATCGGAATTGAACCTCCGCTGATATGCAAAGGATTGCCTTCTCCGATGAGTCACGTTTTTTGCTTCATCGAACGGATGGATGTCGGCTTATAAGGTGAGAAACATAGGAGAACAAACACTCTTCAACCATTGCTGGAAGAACACAAGCTGGTGGGGGCAGCATTATGGTCAGGGGAATGTTTTCATGGCATTCCCTGGGTCCACTCATACCTGTGGAAGGCACTATGGACCGAATTCGTTACGAATCCATCTTTGCAGACCACGTACACCCATGTATACCGATTGTATTCCCTGGAGCAGATGGGATCTTCCAGCACGACAATGTGACGTGTCGCACAGCTCCAACAACTGTCCGAGAGTGGTTGAAAGAGCACGATGAAGACTTCATGTACTTTCCTGGCCCCCTAATTCCCCAGACATAAACCCAATTGAGCATCTGTGGGACCACCTCGATCGTGTTGTTCACTCTATGGATCCACCACCACGCACCCTTGAGCAGCTGTCAGACGCACTGCAGTCAGCATGGCTTCACATACCTGTGAACACCTTTCAGCACTTTATTGAGTCACTCCCAGCTAGTCTAGCTGCTGACCGTGCTGCACACGGCGGTTACTCTGGATATTAGCTGGTGGTCACAATAATGTGATTCGACTGTGTATATAGCTTTTAAGAAGTACAGTTTACTTCTAATATCACAGCTATTGTCACATACTACATCTGAGGGAGGGTAGATGAAAACAGTCCTCTTGATTTTATACAAACAATTTAACGTTAAAGATTTTTAGCTTTGGTAAAGGAAAATAACCTAATTTTGTTTGCCTTTTTTTTTTTTTAAATTAATTCATCAATTTCTGTGAATATTGAAGTATAGGAAATATGCATTCCTAATATCAAATATGGGTTTCATGGATGGAAGAACCAGAACAGAAGGAAGTTAGCACTATTAGCACATAAGCAAAAGATGACTAGAACTATTAGGCGTGCAACTTAATTCTCGGCCACAGGCACGACACGCTGACAGCAAATTATAGCAAATCGAATACGTACCTAATCAGGGAAATAATCCCCGTCGTGTTGGATACATTATCAGTCAGGGAGCTGCCAAATGCCACTGCGGAAAAAAGAGGGCTGTTTCAAGTTGATAAAGTCATCAATACTTGTGTGGACCTCCCCGACAAAAGTGAAGTGCGTATCACTCAGGTGATGTTGCAGGGAGCGAAAAAGGTGATAACCTGACAGGGCGTAGTCTGGAGAATACGCGGAGTGGGACTAAATCTCCCATCCCAGGTTGGTGATTATGTTTAAAGTCGTTTTCGCGGTGTGAGGACGCGCGTTATCCTGAAAAACAGGACCGACCTTCTGCCTTTGCTGGTATATGACCTTTTCGCCTCCATTGCGGCACTCACACGAATGAGTGGCTGACAATAACACTCAGCATTGACCGTTTTATCAGGTTTGAGCAACTCATAGTGTACGACACCGCGCTGATCCCACCATATGCACAGCAACAACTTCCTGGCATGGATATTCGGTTTGGCGGTACTGGTGGTAGACTGACCTGGATAAACCCACGATTTGCGCCACTTAGGATTATCATAGAGGATCCACTTCTCACCACAGGTCAAAATCTTGTGGAGGAAATCCTTCTTCTTGAATCTAGAGAGCAAGGATACAGCAATATCGTAGCGCCTAGATTCGTTCGCAGCTGTGAGTTGGTGGGGCACCCAATGGCCCTCCTTGTGAATCCGTCCAAGCTTGTGCAGGAGCTTTGCAATGGCTTGCCCTGTTACTCCGAGTTCCTGGGCGAGCTCTGACTGTGTGCGACAGGGATCCGTGTCCAACAGTTGTTCCAGTTCCTCATCGTCAACTGTCTGTGGCTGTCCCGGACGTTCTGCATCACGAAGATCAAAATTTCCCTGCTTAAACCACTGGAACCTTTTCTTACACATACTGTAGGACACAGCAACCTCACCCAAAGCAGCACAGATAATATGCTGGGCTTCCACGGCACTTTTTTTCAGCTGAAATGCGAACAGGAGGCAGTGCCTCAAAGGTTGCTTCTTGAATGACATTGCTTTCACAGTCAACTTTCATCCCTTCTGTCACTACAGCTGCGAGCGGTTATGGTTGCCCGAAAAGCTGTTGGATGGCACTGCAATCAGCCATTATCGCACACAGCAGGGCACGAAAAATCTCTGAAATTTCACCCGTCCCCGAGGACGGTTTGTCTAAAAATGTACCCGTCCTCCTTTGAAAGTAAGACTCTTATAAATACCATAACTACGTAGAATTTAAATATCGTCATTCTTTTTTAGTTTTCCATTCAATAGTGGCTTAACTGTTGGAACTTTTTACATGTTATAGTTCCTTTGTGTGAAATGCAATTTCTCAGTTGGAAATTATTAGTATTTCATGCGAACAAATACCTCTGTAATCAAATGTAATTCAAGGGAAAACTTTTCACGTACCTCTCAGTTGTAAGTGGTCGATGTTCGAATCTTTGTATGGCTGTTCTCATCAGGCTCTTCAGTTTAAATTTAATCGGCACATTTCTTCACTGGTCCCGAAATTGGATAGACAAATTAATTTATACGATTAATTTTTCTATCCGATTTCGGGACCCGTGAAGAAAATGTGCTGACTAAATTCTTAAAAGTCTAAACTCAAGACTCAAGAGTCTGACGAGAACAGCCATACAAAGATTCGAACATTGACCACTTACAACTGAGAGGTACGTGAAAAGTTTTTCCTTGAATTACATTTGATTACCGAGGTATTTGTTCGCAGTAAATACTAATAATTTCCAACTGGAAATTGCATTTCACACAAAGGAACTATAACATGTAAAGTTCCAACAGTTAAACCACTATTAAATGGATTTAACTGAAAAAGAATAACGTATATAAAATATGTTATTTAATCTCGATACGTCTAGAGAAATACGTGCGTATTAAATATCGTCACTTTACTGAATTTTTTTTTTTTTAATGTACATACAGAAAATAAATACATTTCTGCTTTCATAGCAAAAAGCTTGTTACACGGAATCTAGAATTTTCAACTGCAAAATGGCAAAAGATGATAGAATGAGATAGAATGTGCGGCATTAGGTACGATCTTAATCAAGGGAGCCAGAAACATGCGGAAAACGGTAATGCACGGGAAGCCAATATTACGGCGGGCATCACACGTGCGAGCTGTCAAGGTCCCACACGAAGGGAAGACGCAACCGTTGTTTAGTTGCATTGGTTAATACTGGGGTTTAACAAATGAAACTAAACAAGGAATGACTGGGGGGACAGAGAGACTGGAGAGAAAGGAAGAAGAAAAAAACAACAACAACAACTGTGAAGTCGCTATCCTTACAGTTACAAGTCCCGCTTCAGGCGTAAAATTCACACGGGAAAACTTGGAGAGGGAACGAGGAAGCAGGACATTGGCTTATAGTACGTTAAAATTTTGGAAGGGAGGGTGTCGCCGCGGAACTATTTCGCCAAAACAAAGAACGGCTTATCGCTTAAGAAAATGCGTAATTTTGTAAAACTGTGGCACTTGACATGCGCAAATTTTAAATTGGCAAAAAAGAAGAAAAAGAAATGTAAAATAAAACATTTCTAATCACAATCATACTGCAAGCTTGCGGAAAAAAGGGCCGTCCGCGCGGACGTCATGGTCAGGAAATTAATCGTCCGCAATGAATTCTTGACCGCCGCGGACGGGCGGTTTTACGCGCCCTGGCACACAGCTATTAGCATTTGCAGACGTTGTATGATCGCTTGCGGTTAGGGGCTGAGAAGTACGCTGCATACCTAATAAAATAAGTAAATCTTCATTTAAAGCAGAGACGATAATGCAACAGTTCTTGTAATTGGTAATTTAATACTGCAATTACCAATCCGTTATTCATTCAGCTGTCAAAAAATATTTAAAACCGTACCCACACCGCTAACCTTTTGATCCGTACCTCTGTGATCAAGCAACGCAAATCAGTGTTCACAGAATATGCTGGAAGTGTTATTTTGGATCTACAATCACGTCCTGTTAACCAAGCTCTAACAGATGTTTACGAGTACTTGACATTACAGACAAATATTGTAAGCTTTGAGCTTTACAGATGCACTGCAAAAATCATCACAGAAAATAGTTTGAAGATGCCAGATGCAATGATCTGAAAGGTCATATAATTACAAAGTGGTTCAGATTCCATAGAATTCTCCAGTAGCATCCACTGTTGTCCTAACAATGTGGAAAATTCTCTATCTTGTTGAACATAATTGCTCTCTAAAATCAGATCTCATTTGCAACAATGAAAATTCATTCTGCTGTCAAATACAGCATTTCTTTCCATGTCTCATGACACTGTCAATTCAAATGCAGACCTGCCAACCTCTCAGAACCAAAAAATGTAACACTCAGATAGAAAAATCATAAGACGATGCATGCTGACAATTTTTGAAGCCTATTTCAGCTATATAAAATTCTTGATGATGATAATGTAGGGATTTGTTTACATATATACATACATATCACTAAGCTGTTCTCTGAGATTCAGCGGTTAGCTCCAAAAAGAAATACAAACTTCCAGATATTTTTACTTATTGTTGTCGTATCAAACTTCGCCATTTACAGCGATCTTGACATACAACTCCTGCTTCACTGATATCCATTACACGCCGTACACAAGATCTTTTATACTTCATACTCATAATCTTTTTCTCATGCAGACACTCCTGAATCTGATCCACCCATGTCTTAATTGGCCTTCCTGCCTTTCCTTCCTGCCACTTGGGCTGAAAATATTTTCTTAGTAAGCATTTCATCACTCATTCTTTCAACATGGCCAAACCACCGAAGCATATTGGTCTCCACCTTGCTAACAACATTTTGCTTCACATCACACAACTGCAATACATCTTCATTCCTCACAAAATCAGATCGTGTCTTGCCACAAACCCCACGTAAGTAACGCATTTCTCCAGCACACAAACGACTCCTATGTTTCTTCTGCAGTACCCAGGTTTCACTGCCATACATCAGAGTAGGAACAATTATTGTTTCATACACAGCCATGCGGGACTCTCTAGAGAACCCATCATTCCTGTGAAAACCTCCCAGAGCAGCTATAACTTTCAAAGAAGAATTCACTCATCTACTGATTTCACCATCCAACTTGTTCTCTGTGTCAAACATGCTTCCTAAATACACAAACTCACTCACATGGTCAATCACAGTGCCATTTATACTTACATTACATTCAGTGCTACCCATTCCTCTCTCAAACACCATAACTTTGGTTTTTCCCTTATTTATACTCAGTTTGAATTTCATGCAAACTTCGTGCATCCGAGTCAACATACTCTGCAACTCACTTTTGCTCTCTGCCAACAGGACAGTGTCATCAGCATACAGCAATCTGCACACACGGATATCACCAAGACATAAACCACTATTATCTATTTTGGCCTCACGCATGCATGCGTCCATAAATATATTAAACAGCCATGGTGACATTACACAACCTTGTCTAACTCCTGCACCAATGGAAAACCATTTTGATAAAACACCATTCACTCGTACACAAGCTCTACTACCAGCATACATGGCTTTTACACTTAGTAGATTCCCAGTAACACCATACTCATTCAATACCTTCCACAAAAGTGTCCTATTCACTCGGTCGTAAGCTTTCTCTAAATCTATGAAGGCAGTAAAAACTTTCTTCCCAACAGCCAGATACTTTTCAATCATCATGCGTAATGCAAAAATCTGGCTAGTGCAGCCTTTACCAGGCATAAAACCACTCTGAACATCCCACACTTTCAATGATGTAAGACCCCATACTTTTTCAATAACAACCTTACCAAACACTTTCCCTGGCACACTCAGTAGGCTAATACCACGATAGTTCTTGCATTCAGTCTGATCACCTTTTCCCTTATACAAGGGAACAATAATAGCATCCTTCCAATCCCAAGGGTCCATTCCTAACTCCCAGCACAACTGGCAAATTTCAGTTAACCACTCAATTATAGAGTCACCACCATACTTCAACATCGTTGCAGTTATGCCATCAACTCCTGGAGCCTTACCATTCTGAAGAGATTTTAGAGCTTTACACACTTCTTCTCTTGAGATTCCTCCTGTGCTTTCATCCCTCATTGTGACATCATCTGTATCTGTCTCAGAATCATTTTTGCTCTCCTGATCTAATAACTCCCAGAAGTATTCACCCCATCTGTCACTTAACTCATTGGACTCCCATATCATTTTCCCAATCTCATTCTTCACACAACTTACAACTTTGTTTCCCCTATTTTTCCTGAGTCTCATGTACTTCCAGAAGGACTTTCTATCTTTCCAAAAAGCCACTTCATGCCTTCCCACTTTCTCCTTCCTATGTTTTGCCTTACTGTGGTGAACCAGCTTAGCAGCTTCATGCTTCTTACAGCGATATTCATCCACAGAGACTCTACCTTGCAACATCCCCAAATAGGCTTCCTTCTTTTTCTTTACTGCCTCATCAATCTCACTATTCCACCAAGCATCACCTCTATTGTTACCCACTATTGTGGTGCCACAGACCTCTTTAGCAGCAGTGACAACACAGTTCTTAAAACATTTCCACTTCTTTTCTACATCCCTCTCACAAGATTTCAGATCCTTCAGTCGTTCTCTGAGTAAGTCAGAATACTGCTGATGATCTTCAAGGAGCCTATCAACCTTTATTCTTTCTATCCTGGGTCTCTTCCTATTCCTTTTCCTCCAACCAACCTTAAGTTTCACTCGTGACACTACCAAGTAATGATCAGAACCAACATCCGCACCTCTCACCGCACGGGTGCCAACAACTAAGTGTTTCAAACACTGATCGTAGACAACAAAATCTATTACACTCTTTTGACCAAGAGTACGATTTTCCCAAGTATATGTGTGTATATACTTGTGGTTGAAAAATGTATTAGATACACACAAACCATTCTTAATGCAGAGTTCAATTAATCTTTCACCATTATCATTCACACAAGGATCATTAAACTTACCCAGAACATTGTCAGAAATTGCATTCTGCACACCTACTCTAGCATTGAAATCCCCTGCTATTATAACTTTTTCTTTAGCACCAAACTGGCTCAAAACAGCTTTTAGCTCATTCCAGAAATCTTCTTTCTTATCAGAAGGTTCCGAGTCACAAGGAGCATACACTACAACAATTACAATTCTCTGAAGTTTCACTTTCAAACGAATCCAGAGAATTCTCTCACTTATGCAACCATAGTGAATCAAGTTGTTCTTCATCTTTTCACTTAAAATCACACCTACACCAGCCTGTCCTCTCATATTATCTAATACTCCAGACCACAAACTCACCGTGCCATTCACTTCTTCTACCCCAATTTCCTTCTTTTTGGTTTCACTTACACACAGCACATCCAGTCTATACTTATTCATCTCCTCAATGACCTCACTCATCTTGCCATTTATACCTCTAGTATTCCATACACCAATCTTACATTCACTCAGCCGAGATCTCTTTCTCATACGCCGTTTAGAAAGTCCAGGTCGATTCCGTAGTGGACCGTCTTTCTCAAGTGTGGTAGGTCCACCATATCCCACACTTGAGTCATTCTTAATATTTCTTTTTGTCTTTTTAATCAGGTAAGTACATCAGTGCGGGGGATTATCCCACAGCTGAGGGTTCCAGTTGGTCATTCAACCTAAGGATTCTGGAACAAAACCCAGTGAGTTGGGGTCTTTTTGCCAATGTCACACAGAACTAGCTTGCACCTCTCCAAGATTCACAGAGGCCTAGTTGCTGTTGTGTGTGCCATTGTTACCACGGAGCGCCCGAGGCAAACCCATCGCTCACTACGACCGCCCGCAGGGATTTTTTTGCCTACATCAATATTGTATTAACTAATTAAATCTAAATCAGCAAACACTTTTATGCTGTTAATTATTACAAAAAAAAAAAAAATAACGATGACGAGAGAAATCTTCACTCCGCCTAAGTTCCGTTTTCAGAAATTTTGAGAGGCGTTAAACTTGCATTTTAGGAGGTCTGCAAGATGGTTTAATTGGGTTCTGAGGATGTCGTTTTTGTCTGCAGGACCAAAATAAATCTGTGATGTCCATCGGCCATCGCCTCGATTCTGCTACAGGGATGAGTACAAAATAAACCTGCGATGTACGTCGCCGCAATTCTTCTACGGGGACGAGTACAAAATAGATCTGCAATGTACGTCGACCATCACCGCTATTCTGCTATGGGGATGAGTACAAAATAAACCTATGGTGTACGTCACCCGTCGTCGCGATTCTTCTACGGGGACGAGTACAAAATAAATCGGCGATGTACGTCGGCCGTTGACACGATTCTGCTACGGGGACGAGTACAAAATAATTCCGTGACGTTTATCGTCCTTCGTGAGAAAAAAATAATTACGATTACAGAAGAAATCCTCACGTCGCCTAACTTCCGTTTACAGAAATTTTGAAAGGCGGAAAACTTGCTTCTATGATAGGGAGTCTGCAAGATGGTTAAATAGGGTTCTGGGGATGTCATTTTTGTCTGCAGAACCAAAATAAATCTGCAACGTATGTCGCCCGTTGCCGTGATTCTACTACAAGGCTTCTGCTTGAAAAGAGAAAAAAATGGGGGAAAACACGACTATTTAAAAAAAAATTGTATTTTCAGCTGCAAAATCATATTAGCGTACTGCAGTATGATTTATCATACTAAATACGATAAAATTGTAACAGTTGGCAGGTCTGCAAATGTGAATGATAGCCGCAGAAATTCTATTGATTTCATTTCCTTAAAGCAAAAAAATCTTTCAATGGATACAACTACATAAAAACAATCGGACCCGAAGCAGCAATAGCACTTCCAACAGCACGCTTCCTTTTCTTCCTTTTTAATTTAATTAATATTCATTTGATATGAAGTTAGACATACAACATATTTTAAAATTACTTAGTTTTTAAATGAACAACTCAACATTAAAGGAAAGAACACAAACAGGTAAAACTGCATTACAAAAATGAAACATAAATAATAATTAAAATGCAAGCTCATTTTCTCTACTCCCTAGGTCTATATAATAACAGGCAATGTTCCTAGAGTTGTTCTTATTTACTGATGAACTCCCGACAGATCTCAGCACGACTTACCCAAGATTGATAAACATGTAATACAATAACTTAATTACAACAAAATTACAAAATACACAATGAAAACATTTCAACTTAATAACTGGCAACAGTATGAGGAACCTGGCAACAAAATTTAAATTATTCAGGTATAAACAAAACTTTTGATAATCCTTTCTTTTATACATTGAGATCAGGTCTGAAATAAAATCCAGAGGCCAGAAACATCTGCAGAGATGCCAACCTGTTTCAGATATTTTCAGTAGTACTTGTACAAATTTTCAGTAGTTTTGGCCATTTTTCAGTAGTCATACTAAAAAGAATAATTTTAGCAGAGGAAAACATTTAAATACATGAAAATCTGTAACAAAATATTTCAAATTTTTCACGTGGAAAATAATATACACTATTACTGAAACATTCTTTTTACAAACAAAAAATTGATTAAACAGCTTTCTTTAGCGATTTGGCTGTATGTTGCTTTGCAGATTTGAGTTCCTCAGCAGAAAATATTTTTTTCATAACACACTTGTTCAGAGGAGAACATATTCATTTTTGTAATAAGAAGTGCTTCTACAGTTTCTAAACCTAAATTAGGTCGGAAATGGGTTTGATTTTTTCACACTAAACTAAAAACTCTCTCACTTGCAGCAGTTGAGTGGGGAACTACAAGTATTGCACACATTTCTTTTGAAAGAATAATATACTTAACAGCTCCATTAGATCCTCTTCACTTTGAGATTTCTGACTAAGTGACATCAATTCTATCTGTTTCTGCTATGGTCTGTAATTTGTCAGCTTGATAACAAGCAAATTCCGCTTCCAGTATATCAAATTCACTTTCAGTTATTATAAACGGCAAGCGCTTGACTATGTATAATACAGAAGTAAATGATGTTCTGGCTCTAAATGAAGGATCTGCTACTTCTGCATGTTTTAAGAATTCATCATAGATCAGTATCTTTTCTTGAATATAGGAACATCCTTCAACGTAAAATTTTCTGACAGATGTATAGAACTTGGAAAGTACATTTTCATTTAAAACGATTTCGCTTAAATACATTCTTGTTTTTACTCCAATTACCAGTTCTGTGTCCTCTTTCTGATTTTTCTTTTTTGAAAAACTGTTATTTGAAAAATTAAGCTCAACATCACCATCAGCTATGACAATAGGCTTCACAAATCTAACCAAAAGATCCATAAAGAAGTGCACAATGGTTCTTAACTTATGAATATATGGAGCATCTTGATGGAGGAAAAGATTAATTTTTGTGAATAATGGTAAAACACTATGAAGGAATAACAGATTTAATTTTGTGCTAGGGTTTTCAAAGATGATCTTATATGTTGGAAACGTTTATTTTGAAAATTGTGACTTGTCTTCTACAAAGTAAGCTCTTAATGGTTCCCACTGCTCCAGGATACGGTCAATACAATTTGCTAGTGACAACCATTTCGTATTGGCATATTTCAAAATTCGATGAGGCTTCATCTCCTGGCTACAAAGCTGTTGCTGCAATTTAAAGCTGCTTTTACGCTTGGAGCTTTTATCAAGAAAATAAAAGATGTCAACTAAAAGTAACTCTATATTTTCATTGAATACTGATGAAGCTTTTTTCACAGCAATGTGTATCAAGTGGCAAGGACAACCTCTAATTATCATTGATGGATTTTCTTTTAATAGAAACGATGCAACTCCTTTTTACCCATCATTGTATTTGCATTATCTGCTGAAAAACTAATGCACTTCTCCCACTTTAATTCTTTCTTCTGAAATTCAGTATTTATAACCTGAAATATGCCTTCACCTGTGTTATCAGAAGATTCTAATAACAACATTAATTTTGTTGTAATGCATCCAATAGTCTCATCAAAATATGTTATAAGTAGTGGATGAAGTTTTACATCTTGACAGTCATTACTGCCATCAGTGCTTAAAGAGAATGGTAGACATTTATTTAATGTTGAAACCACCTATGAAACATTACTTCTTACCATACTTTTCACAATTGCAGTAGTTTTTGTGCGACCGCTAGTAAAATATTTGGCTATATTTGAATCTGTGAACATTGCCGAAAATAAATGCTTCCTGTGGTCTGCTGCAGAAATTGGAATATTATGTTCTATTAGAAATCAAACAAATAAGCTCTCAGCTTTGATTACATTTGCAGTATCATCCTTAGTAAAATGACTTGTAACAATCTTCGTTTTTGCTGCAGCTGTCGAATACTCCGTATGTTTTTTGGAACACACGTGATGACAGTCATCTACACTGCCATGTGTAATGTTGAAATCCTTTGAGCACAATGCCCAAAATGCTATATTTTAGGATAATCTTGATTGTTGAAGGCAAGGAAACTCCACAGCATACGATGCTTTAAATTTCTGGCAGTTCTTAAGTTTTTTCGCTACTGCCTCTGGTGTTGCTTCGTTTAGTAATGTTCGCTTCCTGGAACCCGTATTTTTTACTTTCAGGAACGAAAACTAAACAGAATTACATCATTTTCATTAAACAATGTTACGCAGCACCTAGTCAACGACTTACAGAGTCAGTCCACATGAGAATGAAATCCAAGCATCCTTTTCTGCAACGCAAGAAAAAAACTTCAAAATATTAATAATTGATATGAATGGCCGACACATGCATAAAAAAACCTACGATGCCAGGCAATGACATTCACTTTCGGCACCAAACGATTTTCAAGAGCCCAGCGCTGGGCAATCGCATTCAGATCACTGTGTTCTGATCCAAACTCTGCCCACGTCCACCAATGCGAGCTGCGCTCAACGTCCCCAGAATGTTGCATGCTGGGGTGGGAGGGTTTTCACTTAGAATGACACAATGCAAGGCCACACTCACAGTGTCGGTCGCACTAACAATTGAGCAGCCTTGAGAGGCAGAACTGGAGGTGCAGGCAGCATTGCAAGCAAGACGAATGACGGATCATCAAGTGCCTGCTGTTGTTAGGTTGGGGGGGGGGGGTTAAAGAGTTATTTCTGTAGTAGTTGGCATCTCTGCATCTGTAAAAACCAAAGGAATTCAGAGAAAAGGAAGATTAAATGAAGATTCTTCAAGTGGAACTAGAATAAAATTAAAATTTTCCTTTATTTTTCATGTTAATTTTGAGCATTAGTGTATATTTCTGAGGATACAGTAAAATTTTTCTTGTGTAGGTACAGGTTGAGCATTAGGGTGGGTAGAAAAAACCCGAAATTCCCTGATCGAAACTCCTAATGCGGAAAAATTGTGAGTGAGCACTACTAAGAATTGTGTGAAATATTTTTCGAATTGGTTAATATCTTTGGCTCTGACCAGATGCTCTAAGTTTGGAAATTTCACAAAAAACATGAAATTTTCGAGTGTCCGTCGAAAATACCAGAATTACTCAAACCCAAATGCCCTGGTGTAGAAAAGGGGTTTTAATAAACATCAACAACAAACGTATAAAGTATAATTCCAATCAGTAAATTCATTCAGCTCTGACCAAAAGCTCGAACTTTCGAAATTTTACATAAAAAAAACGCTAAATGTATTTCAATAATACACTCGCGTTCACGCTCCCTTTCAGCCAATTCAGCCATCCTGTCTAGGTCTACCCTCCTCAGAATGAACTCTACTACCGTTGCTTTTACCAACGTGGAGTGGGGCGAGGGATTCCAAGCCACCACTGGCGCCGCACCATTTCCGCTAGTCTGACTTTTTTTTTTATATTGGAGGTCTAACGACCACTGTGAGCAACTCAGTCGGCTATAAGCAGTCATCCATCCTTAATTTAGGGCCACTGGTTCCAGGGAAGGGAGAGAGCCAGCGCCGTAAGACAAACACAACATCCATGCCTCACCGGGATTCGAACCCAGACCCATCTTGGACGAATGATCAGAAGCCATCTCTTAGACCGCTGCGCCACGGGGGGGGGGGGCTAGTCTGACTATAATGATGTGTAGCAGTATAACTTCACTGGCATAATGGCGAATGTGATGGCAAATCCAAAGTCTTCGAGTTCAAAGCCTCCTCTGAGACAAACGTTTGTTTGTCCCAATTTTGGAATCCCGAAAGATCTGTGTGACAGCTAGCTTCCGACAAATGAAGATGTCATAAGGTGTTGTTTCAAAGAGAGACGTAAAATTATTTTGGATACTGAGTGTTCAAACATATAGATTGTCCAACAAGTGTTTCCAAGTCGTACGGTTGTCCCATAGGTAAACAACTTCCTGGATGCGTAGAGTTACCCGTGGTAAAATATGAACACGTGGATTGTGATTTACCTTCAATTACAGCTTCAGATTTGAGTACAGACCAAAGATATTTGCTGGAAATATCACATGCAGTTCAATCAGGCACCTGCTCATCTGACTTCAGTAAATGTAATACGGGGCCACTCTCATACTCCCATTGGTTGACAACGGCAAACACATTATTGAGGCTATACATCACAACTGCAAATCCATCTTCAGGATTCAGGTAGATTGTGGAATACGTCATGAAAGTTTACACACCTTTATGGTTTACTGTCAAAACTAAACACACCATCAACGATGGTGCAAAGCACTTATGGGAACTCGTTAACAATCTAGTTTTTTGCCAGAGAATTTTCTAGAGATTATTGATTCAGCATTGCTAGAAATGCATTCTACACTTCCCCTGAAAATTTGCTGTTGGCTATGCTTACAGATGATAGAGAAGAAATTAGGCAGCTCGCAGTCCGGAGAATAATCAAGACAAGTGGGACTGTTAGTGAATCTGTCGGCAGCTTTGTTGTGCCTAAGCTTAACTTTGAAGCCAAGGACTACTACTACTACTACTACGTACACATTATTGACTAGTTTCACTATGAAGTTATACTACCGTCAGTCTTGTGCCGAGTGAGCTCAGAGGAAACTGGCGAGTCTCCACGAAAAGGCCAACGGCAGGCATTTCTCCCAATTTCCGTGTCACACTCAAGCTGTTGAGTGGAGAGTGAAACTAGTGACTGAAGCATCTGCTCATGTGTGTAAGCACAACAATAGTGATGGATACATACGATCCACCCTACTGTCTAGAAAGATCATGCCACAGTTTGATCACAAATATGACTTCAACAAATCAACCCCAAGACGTAGTAAAACTGAATAATTTTGAGACAATGATGAGACGTCGGAGACTGAGTTTTAATCTATAAACAATCGTATACATTTCGCGTTTTTTATGTAAAACTTCGAACCTTTGGTCAGAACCGAATAAATTAACTGATTGGAATCACACTTTATACGTTTGTTGTTGATGGTTATTAAAACCTTTTCTGCACTAGGGCCTTTCGATTTGAGTAATTCTGGTATTTTCGACGGACACTCGAAAATTTCATGTTTTTTGTGAAATTTCCAAACTTTGAGCCTGTGGTCAGAGCCAAAGATATTAACCAATTCGAAAAATATTTCACACCATTCTTAGTGGTGCTCATTCACAACTTTTACACACTAGGAAGTTTGGATAAGGGAAATTCGGGTTTTTTTGACCCACCCTATTGAGCTCTCTTATCCGAAATACTTTGCACTTGAAGTGTCTTTCCGAGTATTTAAGTATGGTATATCGATATAATGAGATTGCCTGGGAATGGTAACACATCTAAACAATCAATCGATTCATACTTCATGAAATCAAAGGGATTTCAATATTTAAAAAACATGTTTATGCAAGAACGAATCAGCTGAGTCGTTCGTGAATGATCCTTTCCTGAAAAGAATCAATTCTGCGAATGAGCCGACTCCCTCTAATAATTGGTCAAAATTAATTTTCACTAGACATCAAATATTTACCAGGGTATCTCAGGGAGGTTTATGTTCTAATAAAAGAACATAACTTTATTTGGAAGAGCAAAATATGCAAAAACTTTCATTACTGTTTTGAAACCAACTTGTCTAAAAACTAAGGAATTTTTTTCTACCGTGCAATTAAAAAAAAATTTAAACTGAAATTCGTTCACTAAACCAGAAGTCAATGAATTCTACAAATGGACCAGACTGAATTGATTTGTGATAGTCATCTCCTGTGAAAATTATTCAATGAAAGTGCAGGTGAACAAATCAGAACAAATAAATTGTTTTAATGAGCTGAATGGAAAGAATATATTTGCCCACTGCAACAACAGGACAAAGCATTAGAGCCCTCCCCAGTTTATCTGAGGTCATGTGTTGTAACCATCAGTGTGTGCAGTGACTTGTGCAGTGCTTGGGAACCTTCCCAGGCTCTTCTAGAATTTCTAATTTGTGACGTTATGTCTTCACTTCATAAAGTTTAGATTTCAAAGGAATTTTTTGGAATTTTCGAACAAGAATTGCTCAACCTGTAATATTTCATCTCCTCACCACAGTTTCCCAAACCCAATACAATAAGCATGCAGTACATTTCTGGAAAGAGACTGTGTTGTTTCCAAATAGGCTCTATATCAGAGCGTAAGATACGGTCGCTATTTACGCGAAATATGACGACTTAATCTAAAATGCGAGAGAAAAATTAGCCTCCATCGCAAAATGGTGCCAGCTGTTTAAATATAAACAAACCCATCAGCAGATTCTGCTGAGAGTTTTCTGTTTCTGTGAAAACTAATTTCCGAAATTTTGGCCACGATTCGCATTCCACAGTCATTTTCCTAATGCTTGAAGACGGCCATACGCACCTCGCTTTGACAGGCACACCCGTTTGAATGACGCCTTTGAGTGTCACACCAGTTAATGGGGTAGTTTTGTGCCAGAGGCGGCATGTAGCCTGGAATGAGGCTGTTCAATGAAATCCTCTTCACTCCACACTACGTGCCGCCTCAGGCAAAAAACTACCCCATTTACTGGCGTGACAAGCAAAGGTGTCATTCAAACCTGCGTCTGTGGCCTACAGTACCTGTTACCCACCTCTTCCTCCAACGTACATTCTAAAGCAGAAAGGGTGAGGTAAGATCACAGAGCCTAGAGGTATTAGACCCCTTTTCCTATTTAAAGTTTAGTTTTAAATTTGAGTCAACTGTGATGTCTATGGCATTCCCCCAAGGTCATAAACCTTAGTTAGTTTTCCACTGATGCCTAAAGTGTTTTGTTGTGAACGATTCAGTTAACATAACGATTTTCCAAGCTACAAAAGAGGCAAACTTTTTCATCATTTTAGCATTTTTGCTACAGTATTTTTTGAGCCAGCTTAAACCCTGCTCTATATTATGTTGTCTCTTTAACTCACCCTCCCTAACAAATGTGATATTATGTAACAAAACATTTTACCTTTTTTGGCTCTTCAGGTGGATTCTGGGGTATCTGCATAGGAGTATCATTTTTCTTGCGAACAACCACTACTTTTTTCTTTGCTGCAAGAACATTGGTTGTGGGTGTCACCTGCATGACTTGAGGTGAAGTTTGTTTAACTTGAGGAGCAGCCTGTCTTACTTGAGGAGCAGCCTGCCTTACTTGAGGAGCAGGCGGCCTTATCTGAGGTGCAGGCGGTCTTATCTGAGGTGCAGGTGGCCTTATCTGAGGAGCACCTTGCCTTATCTGAGGAGCCCCCTGTCTGACTTGTGGTGAAGCCTGTCTAATTTGAGGAACAGCTTGTCTAATCTGCGGTGAAGCCTGCTGAACTACAGTAGCAGTCTCCTTTACTTGAGAAGTCTGCTTCACTTGAGGTGGTCCTTGTCTCATTTGTGGAGATCCTTGTCTCACTTGCGGAGGGCCTTGTCTCACTTGCGGAGGGCCTTGTCTCACTTGCGGAGGGTTTTGTCTCACTTGCGGAGGGCCTTGTCTCACTTGTGGGGGACCTTGTCTCACTTGCGGGGGACCTTGCCTCACTTGCGGGGGACCTTGCCTCACTTGCGGCGGACCTTGCCTCACTTGCGGAGGACCTTGTTTCACTTGCGGGGGACCTTGCCTCACTTGCGAAGGACCTTGTCTCACTTGTGGAGGACCTTGTCTCACTTGCGGAGGACCTTGTCTCACTTGCGGAGGACCTTGTCTCACTTGCGGAGGGCCTTGTCTCACTTGTGGAGAGCCTTGCCTCACTTGAGTAAGTCCTTGCCTCACTTGTGGAGATGTTTGTCTGACTTGAGGAGCTGCTTGTCTCGCCTGAGGAGCTGCTTGTCTCACCTGAGGAGGAGCTTGTCCTGCTTGAGAAGATGCTTGCATTACTTGTGAAGCAGTTTGTCTTCCTTGAGGAGCAGCTTGAGAAGTAGGTTGACTAACATGTGGAGGAACTTTAGCTTGCGCTGGTTCATTAGGACACTGAACAGCACTCATCTTCGTTTGCACAATATTAACAGCTGTTAAAACAAAAACAAAAAAAACACATGGATGATTTGAAGGAATTAAGCATGGCTTACAGTTTCAGATTTTACTTGTAACAGTTGCATTCACTGAAATCATGACATATATTTCATAAAATGAAAAACAACATATGCTTTTTATAGAAAAGTAACAAGAGCTTGAAAAGAAGTTATATTTCAACACTGCATTATTGCTTAAAATATTTCTATTTTTTTCTTCAAAAGATTGCATTTCACATATTGATCCACACTGCTGAATATTTTAGAAGCAGTCTCTAGTACATCAGCAGATTTATGAGAAATATTTGTAACTTCACTATGCATTTTTTTAATGACAAGTATTTATTGTGCATTTGCAGTTGTAAGTGAACAATCCCTTTACCTCAACCAAACTACAAAACAGAACAGTAAAGAGGCCGAGGCAACTTATATTTGAGCCCTTAAATACAATGTCCATGACAATGACGTTAATAATGCTGCACAGGTCATTATATATAAATATTTTTTTATTTGAGGTTTAACAACCACCGTGAGCAACTCAATGGGCTTAAGCAGTCGCCTGTCCCTAATTTAGGGCCACTGACTCCAGGGAAGGGAGAGAGCTAGTGCCGTAAGACAAACACAACATCCATGCCTCACCGGGATTTGAACCCGGACCCATCTTGGACGAATGGTCAGAGCCATTGCTTTGACCACTGCGCCACCAGGGTGGCGGTTGTTATATACATATATACATAGGTCATACTGAAAGTATTGAGCAAAGCTTCATTCCACAGGCAGATTGCACATTGGGGAAAATGATAACAGGTAATGCTCTCTTGTTGTGGACACAAATGACTTCACAAGCATCAGTCATGTGACCAAACATACCCGAGAAAAGATGGCCGACATTGATACATCATTTCGCCAGAATGCTGTGATTCAGTTCTTTGTGAAAGAGGAAATTCCGGCTGCTGATATTCACCATAGGCTTCAGCATGCATGTGGAGATGAGTGCATGGGTGCCAGCCATGTGAGAAGGTGTGTGAAACATTTTAAAGACACTTTCACAGACATTAATGATCAGCCTCATAGTGATCACTATCAAACAGCCTCAATGGTACAAAAGGAAAGCGTTGATGACTTAATTCATTAAGACAGATGTGTGACGGTAAAGGAGATTGTGGCGAACTTGGGCATAGGACACAGTACAGTTCAGAAAATTATTAGCAGCTTCGGATATCGAAAAATGTGTGCTCGCTGGATTCCACATTTGCTGACAGAAGGCCACAAAGGCCAGTGCGAATACATCTCGTCATAACTGCTGGGGCAGTATTGAAATCAAGGGGCCGATTTTTTGTCCAGTATTGTGACAGGTGACAAAAGTTGGTTTCACCATTTCGAATCAGAAGCAAAATGCTAGAGCATGGAATGGCATCATCTCCATTCACCAAGCAGGAAAAAGCCTAAGACAGTTCCATCAGCTGCTAAGGTTATGGGAACTATCTTCTGGGATGCAAATGGGTGCATTCCTTCGACCATATATAGTAACAGACTGCACACTGGTAGTGGCTGCCAGAGAGCCGCCATGGTCCCAACATGAGAGTCGTCAGATCATGTGACATTAGGCAGCAGTGGTTGCGTGCTATCCAGTTCCAATGCTTTTTTATTACCTGATGGGCTACTTTTAAATATCACTATTTAGTAAATCATGTAGGTAACAAGAGCGTTTTTTAGGAATAATAAATCTAAGGATATGTTCATTAAGAAATTGCCATTTATAGAAATTTAATTACAACCATTTTGGAGTTACAAGATGGGTCGTTAGGACAAAGGAGGTGATTTGTTTAGTGTATTCTTGTATGAACCGGCTAAATTTGTACTTCATGTAAAGTGGTGTTCTTGTTAATAATTTGATACAGAGCTACAGTATATAATAATGTAAAAAATTCAGAAGTCACTGTTAAATATTACGTAAAATATACGGAAATGCTGTTGACATACAAAGAATAACTTTACTACAGGCCATGATTAGAATTTTGCGACGAATATTTGTGAAAAATTCAAAACACGTAGATTCACTTCTTAACGCGAATGGCTATATTATTACTTTAATAGGCACATGTTTCCTAGATTGGGAATCAAACCTCAATATCGATTATTTCTTCCCAAATATGATAATCATTACTACAAGTATGGAAAACTCAGGTGCAATGGTAGACCATATTAAACGTAATAAAAATTTACTGCATACTGGAATCACGTTATTACCATTGATACATATAATCTGCTTAATAATTAAATTAGTTTCTCACTGGTTACAAGTGATGGCATTTCTTTTAACATTTTTGACTAAGATCACATGACATTTCCTTTTCTGATGTTGGAGCCATAAATTGTGAAGCCATTCGCAGTCTACCTGTATGTAAGGTCGATGGTGCATTCCGATTGGTTTTTTAGAGCTTGGACAAACCATAAATGCAGCTCATTATGTATTATCCCCCCCACCACAAAAGGCCCCTTAATTACAAATTCTACGCATCCTTTGCCAACCGATATTTTATTTCAGATTTTTTAACATGACATTTGGCAAAAATCAAATTCCTGAGGATTAGGGAAAGAATGAAAACAGCCAGCAATGCACCGTCCCTCAAGATTTAAATATACAATATACGTCAAGTGTTGTAACACCGTCTTGACACATTAACAAATTTATTTGAAAAACACAAGCACTTTCGGGATGCTCGATATGATCCCATTCTCAGGTGTACACTAATAAAATACTAAAATAATAAAAGAAACCACACTTCACATAGCCATAGTTAGAAGTTTCCAGGAGCCGATCCGTGCGCCGCCGCAAGTCCAGCTTGCAGACTGGCGTTCTCGATAAAGTTCCTACAGACACGGGTGACTGGGTGTGTCAGGTTGGTTAATGATTAGTCTCTCAGTACGTGTAGCTGTTGCCATCTCTGTGGAAATTGTTGGTTGGTCCCTCTAGATAAATGAGTTGTTTCCAAGGTGTTGGCAGTAAGAATGGTTGCACCCCTTTGCAACATGAATCTATTGATTTCTGGATCACGATTGCCTCGCCATATCGTAACGTCCTTTCGTTTTTGAAGCCCGATATCAATTTAATGTCATTCCAGTTGGGTTGGAAGTTCTCTTGTACACAGGCTCTGCCTAGAGCTGTGGTACAGTTGGCTTTAGAAATGGCTCTATGGTGTTCTAATATTTTATTCTTCAAGTGTCTCTTGGTACTTCCCACATAATTGGATTCCACACTTTCTATATTACTGATCTTTTTTGTTAGTGGGATTATATAGATTCCGGCAGATGTCAAGATATTAGTTACGTCTTTGTCCTTCCTAATATAAGTAAAGAGGTCTTGGGTTTTTTTGTACATGAGACTGACGATAAAAGAAAAGCTGAACTTTTTCACCGGGTGAAAAATCAGAATGTGATGCGAGAAAGTATGAATATAACGCAGCATGAGCAAGACATAATTGTTTACTGAAGTTTATTTATGTAAATATTAAAATGGAGCACATCAAAATGTAACAGTCACATTTAACAAAAAGAACACTGAACAGAGGGAATATCGCGCGGGGGAGGGAATACAATTACGGGCGAAATATTCGCCTCTTCCGACTTCCATTTTCAGACATTTTCCCTCCATTTTCAAGCTGAAGTATAAATATTTATCGAACAAAATGGTATTTAACAACAAAACTGGGCAAAAAAAAAAAAAAAAAGAACATCGTGAGAGGAAAACTTATGGTTACGCGGGAAAAATCCTCACTCCATATAACTCCCGTTTCGAAAGTTTTGAAAGCTGGAATTCCGTCTTCAGACGGAAAAAGACCCCCATCATCACCACAAATCCCTAAAGATTCTCAGTTCAATTATGCATCTATCATGAGAACCACAGAAATGATGATGGAAATGGTGGAATTCTTCGAATTCTCGGAAAAATCTCGTGCCGGGAGATTACAGGGAAATTTTTGCGTAGTCTAACTTCTGTTTTCACAAAATTTTCCTCCAATTATTCAAGCTGAAATAAAATTATATTTAACAATAATACTGGACAGAGGAACATCGCAAATAAATAAAATTGCAATTATGAGAAAAATCTTTACTGTGTTTAACTTCCGTTTTTGTAAATTTTGAAAGCTCATAAACCATACAATGCCGAAAAACAGCATCCCCAACTAATACCCCCCAAAATTTCTCTTCAGTTTTGCATCAATCTCGAGTATGACCCAAAAGATGACAGAAAAAGCGGAATTCCGCGAATGAATCTCAGGTATGGTTTTTAGACCGAAATTCAATGAATGCTTATGCCATGCTTTCTGTAATATATTTGTAATGGATGGGATATTAGGCATACCTGCAAACTTTCAGAAACCAAAATCCGTAAAAAAAAAAAAAGTAATCGATATGTTCGATGAAAATTTTAATCGTTATATTAAATGAAATTACTTGTCGCGCATATTGATTAAATGTACTGAACATATCGATTAAAAAACGATATGTTACCTTTGAAACAAGTACCAACTTTTAATTGATATCATATGACTACAGATGTTTGAATTTATCAGCACGTTTATTTCAATTAAAATAGAATCTATACATAATTTCTCATTACTATGCTATCATTATGATCTATAAAGAGATAAAAATTTATTTTTATGGAGGTTTGCATCTCAAGGGAAGGATGTTCCACCCTTTGACCTCCAAATCCAATAGGATCGTATCCCATGCCGTCACGGAACCAACGAAAATGTTTTCAAAAAACGAACCATTTTCATGCTAGGATTATCTTACGGTGAGACGGATGATGAGACAGTCAAATGAAATAAGTGAGTGACAGAGGGACACTAATTGGTAAATTATGCTCAACTAAAACGAAGTGAATAAACACTTCGCACGAATCACACCCAGTTCATTATAACTTTTAACAAAAGAAGTTAATTTTGTATTTTTTTCCCCACACAGTCAACATTAGATTTATGCTTGGCGCTATATGATTAGTAATATCATTCCTTTCACCACACGAAACGCTGAAATTACATCGACACGTAGAGCAAAATGCACATTTTTAATTTTTTGAAGATTTTGTAATACACAGGAAACTCCGCATAATACGCATCACAGAAAGTTTTATAATACCCCCCCCCTCTTTTATATTGCTGCTCATAGAGAATCACTAATACTACATTTATTGACACGCGAAAAAAATGCAAGTAAAATTGCTATAGTAAAACAGTAACAGTTTAAAGAGATACAATTTGCAGAGGAAAACATAGTACCACAACATATTAATTTGGTTGAATCAAGCCAAGATATTTTTATGTACGTTATCGAGAGACGAACAAAGCACGGATGGAAAGGGTACAAACTTACTAACGGACGAGCAAAAGAAATCACTGCTGGAGAAGCACTGGCTCGAATGAACACTGGATTTACTTTTTTTTTTTTAAACTTCCTCTTAGCATTCTTTCGTTAGGTCAAATTTATTACCAGAGAAGAAGTTACGAAACCATGACCCAATGCATTTTCAATTTCACAAAACTGACAGCTTTTGCTTAATTTTGTCATGTTGGGTATAGACTTGGGCTTAAAAATTACACAGATTTAAAATCCGTTTGAATTTTTTTTCTACGATAACAACGTTTTGAGATCGCATTTCGAACTGGGAGTAGCAAAAACACTTGCTCTCAAGTGCTTGCTCTAATGCAAGTCGCACCCCACTTTGGCCTCTTCAGAAGTTGCGACCCGGGGGACAAAGAATGCATTACCTGAAAAGCAGAAAGGGGGAGGGGAGGCAGCGAGAGAGAGAGAGAACCAAGGTTAAACAAGCCCAGCTGGTTGTTATCCTTATCAGTTTAAGCGGGGTGCATGTTTTAGTGCTTGAAACAATGCAAAAACTAACACTTGGGAAAACTGCTGCAAATGTTCCAACATAAACACATTATAAATAAGCTTATTATAATAACTGCGGGCGGTCGTAGTGAGCGATGGGTTTGCCTCCTCGGGGCGCTCCGTGGTAACAATGGCACACACAACAGCAACTAGGCCTCTGTGAATCTTTGAGAGGTGCAAGCTAGTTCTGTGTGACATTGGCGAAAAGACCCCAACTCACTGGGTTTTGTTCCAGAATCCTTAGGTTGAATGACCAACTGGAACCCTCAGCTGTGGGCTAATCCCCCACACTGATGTACTTACCTGATTAAAAAGACAAAAAGAAATATTAAGAATGACTCAAGTGTGGGATATGGTGGACCTACCACACTTGAGAAAGACGGTCCACTACGGAATCGACCTGGACTTTCTAAACGGCGTACGAGAAAGCGATCTCGGCTGAGTGAATGCAAGATTAGTGTATGGCATACTAGAGGTATAAATGGCAAGATGAGTGAGGTGGTTAAGGAGATGAATAAGTATAGACTGGATATGCTGTGTGTAAGTGAAACCAAAAAGGAGGAAATTGGGGTAGAAGAAGTGAATGGCACGGTGAGTGTGTGGTCTGGAGTATTGGATAATATGAGAGGTAATATGTTGCTGAAAATCTGTGGACACCTGATCAATGTTTTCAGATTTTCATCAACATTATCCACGTTTTTCTTGAAAGAAAAAAAATTAATCGAAGGGTTAATAGTGATCAGTTCAGGAAAGGGTGACGATTCTTCCCTGGAGTGATTTGCTGTTAAACTTTTCGTAAACTTAGATTTCACCTCTCCTGGGTTCGATCTTTGGATCCAGAGAGAGAAAGTCAAGAAAAAGTTACAGAAATTCTATTACTCATTTGTTTTTTTTTTCCTTCTTTGTTCTGTGGGGCCTGCGAGAAAGGTGTTCGCTTTATTCAGGAAAGAAAAAATGTATATAGTGTGCACTGGCAGTCACAATGCTGTTCCTTTTGTTTTGGTATTACTCAGCCCCAGCAGGAGGAAGGGAAAAACATACTCAGCAGAATTAAAGTAAGAGCAGTGTAAATAATTTTTTTTCTCTATGTGTATGAACAAAATGTAGCATTTATACGACGCAGCACCAAAAAGGTGCGATGTCGCAACATTCAAAAGAATAAACCTGGGGTATGCTTATAAAAAAAAAAAAAATAATAATTATGAAAAAAAAAAAAAAAAAGAATATTTTGTATTTCTTGCTTTGTTCAGTATATGAAGTAACATGTTAAAACATTTTGTAAGCCAGCCGCAGTCTCTCTCCTTTAACAAATAGCAGTCACTGCTCTGGGTTTTCCAGAAAAAGGGATTAAAGCAGCAAATTGTTTCGACCCTATTGGAGATTTTCTTTCTTAGAAAAGACCACCGGAAGGGCAAACATTCTTTTTTTTGAGGACTGGCAAATCTCACTAGCTGAGAAGGGGCTTAGGAACTGAAAGAGATAGATACCCTTGTAAAGCACTATGAAAGAGGATGTGTTGGCCGGTTGAATGTGGGAAGCAGCAGTCCTTTGCGCCAAAATTTATGAGGTTGTTTACGAAAAGTGGACTCAGAGAAGCATGCAGGTGTCTAACACGCGGTGGTCCCCACGTGTTCTTGGCTGGAAGCAGCCAATAGGATGGCTGGCGTCCTCTCTGCCTGATCCGATTGGTCGCTTGACCCTTCCAAGGGGAGAGGAGTTCTGAGCATCCATTTTGATTTTTGAGAGAAGCTCGGGAAAATGAACTGCTAGAGGGAGGAGAAAAAAGAAGGTGGCTGGCTGTTCAGTAAAAAAAAAAATGGCTCAGAAAGTTTTTAAGCCTGAGAGACTCAGGCTCGATGGTTATCCGCTACCTTGGGAGCCACAATTTGCCGGAAACGTGCAGAATAGCTGCTGATGATACCATCCCTGAGCGTACTGCCAAAACATTCTCACCAGAATGCTGATGACACCACCACCGAGAACGCCAGGGTTTGTGCGGCTTTATGTTCAATCACACCTATTGCAGCCGATGCCCTGCGAAGCTGAAGTACTCCGGAGTGCCCATGCCAGAATAGTTTCCGGGAGGAGCACCTAACCCTAATGCCGCGCTGCATGCTTTTACCATTGGAACTCGCGATATCAGAAGAAAAGGCGGAGGAGCGTTGTCATCAAATACAATCGCACAGAAAAGTCGATCTAACGACAGCTGAAGGAACCACCAGCAAAACCGACAGGCCGGCCAAAATTTTGGGTGAAAACCAGCCTTCCAGACTGCAACTACTCCCTGCGAGCTGACTGTATGGACTGTGCTAATAATGATAATAAGGAACAACTGGGCATAATGATGGATGTCTCCCTTGATTACGTATGTAAGTTGTATTTTCACTGGCTTTTTTTTTTGATTGGAGGTTTAACGACCACCGTGAGCAACTCAATGGACTATAAGCAGTCGCCCGTCCCTAATTTAGGGTCACTGGTTCCAGGGAAGGGAAAGAGCCAGTGCCGTAAGACAAACACAACATCCATGTCTGACCGGGATTCGAACTCGGACCCCTTACGGACGAATGATCAGAGGCCAGCACCTTAGACCACTTCGCCACCGGGGTGGCTTCATTGGCTTGTATCATCATAATATGGTTAAAAGTTTTTTTTTTTTTTTTTGATTGGAGGTTTAACGACCACCGTGAGCAACTCAAATGGGCTATAAGCAGTCGCCCGTCCCTAATTTAGGGTCACTGGTTCCAGGGAAGGGAGAGAGCCAGTGCCGTAAGACAAACACAACATCCATGCCTGACCGGGATTCGAACCCGGACCCCTTACGGACGAATGATCAGAGGCCAGCGCCTTAGACCACTTCGCCACCGGGGTGGCTTCATTGGCTTGTATCATCATAATATGGTTAAAAGTTTTTTTGGATAGGGGGTATAATTTTGTTGAAGAAAAATTTAAGAGCGAGGCACTATGGAAGGAGAGAGGCTGTAGCTGACCGTAAGAGTCTAACATTTAACTAGTGTTATAGTTCAAAAGAAAAAAAAAATTCTTCAGTATAAGAAACTAAAAATCATTAAAATCACTCATGATGTTTTGTAATGGCCTCAAAAATCCTGAAAATGGGAGAGGCATGTGAAACCAAATCTACAAAAACAGGCAAAAATGTATCAACAGGAATTGCTATGACATAAGAAAAAGGTTGTGATCTCGAAACACTATCAGTACAGTTTGGTTCTTCTATTATGTTTTTTTTTGATACCATATTGTTATTGTTTTACAAATAAATATAGGCATTAGCCTTTCAAAAAAACCAAATTTTTGGTAAGAATTAGCAATTCAGTTTCTTGATGTCTCCTAAATTTCTGAGCAATGGCACTCATCACCAAACGCTCTGACGTTGGCTAGGAAGTCCCTTGGTTGTTGTTTAAATAATGATAATGTCCTAGTAATTAAAATAATCACAGTCTGATAATTTTTTTTCCCATGCTTACCAACACGAGTGCATAAATAAGGTCTCTGTGAGTTGACACATATGTTACACATGTACCAAAAACATAGTACTATAGTTATTCCTCAGGTGTGAAAAATAAGAAAAAACATGTTCAGTATTCACAGAAACAATATCACCGGTGAAAACTCATGTGTGCTATAAGAAATATGACATCTCAAAGTTTCTTTTTATAAATTTTATGTTTTGGTCGTTTCAAAATACATCTACCCATCTCCCAAAGTTAAATTTTAGTCTAAATTCAAAATTTTCCTTCAAGTTTACTTTTGGCTGTCTATTATAATCACCTTACTATAACGTGGCTGAGATATTCACCGCAACAGAGGACAGGCTGGTGTAGGTGTGATTTTAAGAGGTGCAAGCTAGTTCTGTGTGACATTGGCGAAAAGACCCCAACTCACTGGGTTTTGTTCCAGAATAATTAGGTTGAATGACCAACTAGAACCCTCAGCTGTGGGCTAATCCCCCACACTGATGTACTTACCTGATTAAAAAGACAAAAAGAAATATTAAGAATGACTCAAGTGTGGGATATGGTGGACCTAGCACACTTGAGAAGGACGGTCCACCACGGAATCGACCTGGACTTTCTAAACAGCGTATGAGAAAGTGATCTCGACTGAGTGAATGTAAGATTGGTGTATGGAATATTAGAGGTATAAATGGCAAGATGAGTGAGGTCATTGAGGAGATGAATAAGTATAGACTGGATGTGCTGTGTGTAAGTGAAACCAAAAAGAAGGAAATTGGGGTAGAAGAAGTGAATGGCACGGTGAGTGTGTGGTCTGGAGTATTGGATAATATGAGAGGACAGGCTGGTGTAGGTGTGATTTCAAGTGAAAAGATGAAGAACAACTTGATTCACTATAGTTGCATAAGTGAGAGAATTCTCTGGATTCGTTTGAAAGTGAAACTTCAGATAATTGTAATTATTGTAGTGTATGCTCCTTGTGACTCGGAACCTTCTGATAAGAAAGAAGATTTCTGGAATGAGCTAAAAGCTGTTTTGAGCCAGTTTGGTGCTAAAGAAAAAGTTATAATAGCAGGGGATTTCAATGCTAGAGTAGGTGTGTAGAATGCAATTTCTGACAATGTTCTGGGTAAGTTTAATGATCCTTGTGTGAATGATAATGGTGAAAGATTAATTGAGCTCTGCATTGAGAATGGTTTGTGTGTATCTAATACATTTTTCAACCACAAGTATATACACACATATACTTGGGAAAATCGTACTCTTGGTCAAAAGAGTGTGATAGATTTTGTTGTTTACGATCAGTGTTTCAAACACTTAGTTGTTGACACCCGCGGGATGAGAGGTGCGGATGTTAATTCTGATCATTACTTGGTAGTGTCACGAGTGTAACTTAATGTTCGTTGGAGGAAAAGGAATAGGAAGAGACCCAGGATAGAAAGAATAAAGGTTGATAGGCTCCTTGAAGATCACCAGCGGTACTCTGACTTACTCAGAGAACGACTGAAGGAACTGAAATCTTGTGAGAGGGATGTAGAAAAGAAGGAATGTTTTAAGAACTGTGTTGTCACTGCTGCTAAAGAGGTCTGTGGCACCACAATAGTGGGTAACAATAGAGGTGATGCTTGGTGGAACAGTCAGCTTGATGAGGCAGTAAAGAAAAAGAAGGAAGCCTATTTGGGGATGTTGCAAAGTAAAGTCTCTGTGGATGAATATCGCTGTAAGAAGCATGAAGCTGCTAAGCTGGTTCGCCACAGAAAGGCAAAAGATAGAAGGGAGAAAGTGGAAAGGCATGAACTGGCTTTTTGGAAAGATAGAAAGTCCTTCTGGAAATACATGAGACTCAGGAAAAATAGGAGAAACAAAATTGTAAGTTGTGTGAAGAATGAGATTGGGGAAATGATATGGGAGCTAATGAGTTAAGTGAGAGATGGGGTGAATACTTCTGTGAGTTATTAGATCAGGAGAGCAAAAATGATTCTGAGACAGATGCAGATGATGTCACAATGAGGGATGAAAGCACAGGAGGGATCTCAAGAGAAGTATGTAAAGCTCTAAAATCTCTTCAGAATGGTAAGGCTCCAGGAGTTGATGGCATAACTGCAGAGATGTTGAAATATGGTGGTGATTCTATAATTGACTGGTTAACTGAAATTTGCCAGTTGTGCTGGGAGTTAGAAATGGTCCCTCGGGAATGGAAGGATGCTATTATTGTTCCCTTGTATAAGGGAAAGGTGATCAGACTGAATGCAAGAAATATCGTGGTATTAGCCTACTGAGTGTGCCAGGGAAAGTGTTTGGTAAGGTTGTTATTGAAGAAGTACGGGGTCTTACATCATTGAAAGTGTGGGATGTTCAGAGTGATTTTATGCCTAGTAAAGGCTGCACTAACCAGATTTTTGCATTACGCATGATGATTGAAAAGTATCTGGCTGGAGAAAGTTTTTACTGCCTTCATAGATTTAGAGAAAGCTTACGACCGAGTGAATAGGACACTTTTGTGGAAGGTATTGAATGAATATGGTGTTACTGGGAATCTACTTAATAGTGTAAAAGCCATGTATGCTGGTAGTAGAGCTTGTGTACGAGTGAATGGTGTTTTATCAAAATGGTTTTCCATTGGTGCAGGAGTTAGACAAGGTTGTGTAATGTCACCATGGCTGTTTAATATATTTATGGACGCATGCACACGTGCGGCCAAATTAGATAATAGTGGTTTATGTCTTGGTGATATCCATGTGTGCAGATTGCTGTATGCTGATGACACTGTCCTATTGGCAGAGAGAAAAAGTGAGTTGCAGAGTATGTTGACTCGGATGCACGAAGTTTGCATGAAATTCAAACTGAGTATAAATAAGGGTAAAACCAAAGTTATGGTGTTTGTGAGAGGAATGTGTAGCACTGAATGTAATGTAAGTATAAATGGCACTGTGATTGACCAGGTGAGTGAGTTTGTGTATTTAGGAAGCATGTTTGACAAAGAGAACAAGTTGGATGGTGAAATCAGTAGGCGAATGAATTCTTCTTTGGAAGTCATAGCTGCTCTGGAAGGTTTTCACAAGAATGATGGGTTCTCTCGAGAGTCACGCATGGCTGTGTATGAAACAGTAATTGTTCCTACTCTGATGTATGGCAGTGAAACCTGGGTACTGCAGAAGAAACATAGGAGTCGTTTGTGTGCTGGAGAAATGCGTTACTTACGTGGGGTTTGTGGCAAGACACGATCTGATTTTGTGAGGAATGAAGATGTATTGCAGTTGTGTGATGTAAAGCAAAATGTTGTTAGCAAGGTGGAGACCAATATGCTTCAGTGGTTTGGTCATGTTGAAAGAATGAGTGATGAAATGCTTACTAAGAAAATATTTTCAACCCAAGTGGCAGGAAGGAAAGGCAGAGGAAGGTCAAGGAAGTCATGGGAGGATCAGATTCAGGAGTGTCTGCATGAGAAAAAGATTATGAGTATGAAGTATAAAAGATCTTGTGTACGGCGTGTAATGGATATCAGTGAAGCACGAGTTGTATGTCAAGATCGCTGTAAATGGAGAAGTTTGATACAACAACAATAAGTAAAAATATCTGGAAGTTTGTATTTCTTTTTGGAGCTAACCTCTGAATCTCAGAGAACAGCTTAGTGATATGTATGTATGTATGTTATTATAATAACTGAAAAGTTGTTCATAGCTTACATCGGTGCTTTACTTAGAATGGATTAAGTTAAATAAAAAAGTTTGAATAGCGGGTGCAAAATCATCAGAAAACGGAAAATAAATCTCGGGAAATCACCAAATCCGTAAAATTAACATTTTGCCTGTAAAACAAGTCACGTTACCGTAAATTTTACTGGAAAATCGTAAAACTTGGCAGGTATGTATTAGGCATAGAGCCAAAATATTTATAAATTTTCTTAACTGGAAGTAGAGAGGTGCTAAAGTTGTTGCTATATTTGGCTATTAAATTATCGACTACTTCCGGAGCATAACCATTAACAAGAGCAAGTTCCTTGATTTTGTTCAACTCAGTTTACTCGAGTGCTTCACTTGATGTACAAGTGCAGGCCCTTTTTACGTACGCATGGAGAGTTGTCAATTTTTGATGACGAGGATAGAAAGATGAATTCGGTATTATGATGGGTACATGGGTGTGATTCCTGTTAATGGCGAAGAAGTGTTTGTAACTTGATCTTGATGTAGTTTCAGACCCAAGAAGGCTAATTCACCACAAGATTCCAGTTCACAGGAAAAGTTGATCGTTGGAATGACTTCAGATAAAAGCGAAATTTTGTTTTGTAAATGGTGGGGTTCATGTTCCCAAAAGATACAGACATCATCCATGTAGCATATATAGAACGATGGTTTAAGCGGGCAAGATTTTAATACCTTGTCCTCGAGATCTTGAATTACCAATTCTGCCAGTAAGGGAGACAGGTGATCCCATTGGTGTACCGTGTAGCTGTTAATAAAACACACCGTGACATTTGAAGAATGTGTTGTTTTGGATTAAAATAAGTGCTGATAAGATAGAATCAAGTTGCAGAGGGGAGTATAACGTGGGATGCTATCATTATTCGCTTGTATAAGAGAAAAGGTGATGAGACTGACTACAAGAACGATCATTGAATTAGTCTACTGAGTGTGCCAGGGAAAGTGTTTGGTAAGGCCATTAATGAAAAAGTAATAGGTCTTACGTCAGAGAAAGTGTGCGATGTTCAGAGTGGTTTTATGTTCGGTAAAGGCTGCATTAACCAAATTTTTACATTACACATGATGATTTAAAAGTATCTGGCTGTTGAAGTCTTTGCTGCCTTCATAGATTTAGAGAAAGCTTACGACCGAGTAAATAGGACACTATTGTGGAAGGTATCGAATAAATATTGTGTTACTGGAAATCTACTTAATAGTGTAAAAGCCATGTATGCTGGCAGTAGAGCTTATGTACGAGTGAATGGTGTTTTATCAAAATCATTTTCTATTGGTGCAGGAGTCAGACAAGGTCGTGCAATGTCACCATGGCTGTTTAATATATTTTTGGTGCATGCATGCATGATGCCAAAATGGACAATACTGGTTTATGTCTGGGTAATATCTGTGTGTGCAGATTGCTGTATAATGATGACACTGTCCTGTTGGCAGAGAGCAAAAAAGTGAGTTGCAGAGTATGTTGGCCTAGATGTACGAAGTTTGTATGAAATTTAAACTGAGCATAAATAAGGGAAAAACCAAAGTTATGGTTTTTGAGCGAGGAACTGTTAGCACTGAATGTAATATAAGTCTAAATGGCACAGTGATTGACCAGGTGAATGAGTTTGTGTATTTAGGAAACATGTTTGACAGAGAGAACAAATTAGGTGGTGAAATTAGTAGGCAAGTGAATTCTTTATTGAAAGTCATACCTGCTTTAGAAGATTTTCACAGGAATGATCGGTTCTCAAGAGAGTCTCGCATAGCTGTGTATGAAAGAGTAATCAATTGTTCCTACTCTGATGTATGGCAGTGAAACCTGGGTACTGCAAAAGAAACATAGG
Organism: Macrothele yani; assembly: GCA_039090855.1. Lineage (NCBI taxonomy): Eukaryota > Metazoa > Arthropoda > Arachnida > Araneae > Macrothelidae > Macrothele > Macrothele yani. The sequence goes on from CM076990.1 coordinate 51,088,272, forward strand.
AGTTGTTTGTGGGCTGGAGAAATGCATTGCTTATGGGTGGTTTGTGGCAAGACATGTTCTGACTGTGTGAAGAATGAAGATATGTTGCAGTTGTGTAATGTGAAGCAAACTGTTGTTAGCAAGGTGGAGACTAATATGCTTTGGTAGTTTGGCCATGTTGAAAGAATGAGTGATGAAATGCTTACTAAGAAATTTTTTTTAGTCCAAGTGGCCGGAAGGAAAGGCAGAGGAAGGCCAAATAAGTCATGGGAGGATCAGAATCAGGAGTGTCTGCATGAGAAAAAAGATTATGAGTATGAAGAATAGAAGGTCTGTGCACATCTCGTGTGATGGATGTCAGTGAAGTCCAAATTGTGTATCAAGATTGCTGTAAATGGAGAAGTTTCGTACAGCAACAGTAAGTAAATAATAAGTTAAAAATTTATCTGGTAGTTTGTACTTCTTTATGAAGCTAACCTCTGAATTTCAGAGAACAGCCCAGTGATATGTATGATGTCGTCATGAGTGGGTTTGGAACAAATGAGAAGAATCCTGTTGGCGGCAAATTGCAGGATTTTGAGTGGATACGACAAGCTTTCTGTGCATGTTCAATGATATTGGCTCAGCAAGAGAATAACAAAGATGATGACTACAGCTGGGCAGATTTTATGACACATTTGAGAAAACAGCAGATAACTAACACTCAAAGATTCTACATTTTTCCGTTTTTCATATTGGGAAACACCATGTTTTACGAAGATTTTAGTCAAGTACCAGAATCTTTTTTTGTAACAATATCAACATATATATTGGATATAAATTGACAAATGAGGATAAACTAATAATATGTAATTAATTACAGTTAAAATAAAATTATTCATGCATATAATTATTTGCATGTATTAAGGGTAAAATATCCTTTGTTCAGACATCTGAAATTCATGTATGATATACGAAAATATATTACTTAGAAATATTTTCCAGAAAATAAAATTAGTCAACAAAATGTGCAAGTGTAATAGATTGGCTATGGTATTTGGTATTTCGCTAATTTGAAAAGTAAAAACACTAAATCTCTTGACAGGAACAAAACTTGGAGGTACAATGACAAGAAAGTCTCTAAAGTAAAATTACACTATGAACAAATGATAACTAGAAAGTAATGTTAGATACATACACAAGACTGATGAAGGTAAAAAAAAAAAAAGCTAAACTTTTTAACTAGATGAAAAATCAGAATGCACGGCAAAAAAGTGTGAATATAACACAACATGTGCAAGACAGAATTGTTCACTCTAATTTATTTATGTAAATATTAAACTGGAGCACATTAACGTATTTACAATTCAAAACAAAATACTACAAGTTTTTAAGTACACTGCTTCAAACAAAGTTTTTTCTTGTTATGTTTTTCTTACTAGAATATCAAATCAAGTTTCCTCTTGTGAGCAAGCCTTGCTTTCTCCTCAGCATGTTCCACAGCCAGATTTGTCTTTTGTTGACTTTGTAGCTGCACAGCATCCAGTGCTTAAACTTTCATTTTGCTGACAACTTTCCCTTCTCATTTCTTTATTGTCACTTTTTCGTTTTTGAGGATACATGGAACATCATTGGAGAAAAAAAAAAAAAAATTACGGGAGAAATCTCAGCTACATCTGATTTCCGTTTTTGGGCATTTCTCCTCCGTTTTCCAGTTGAAATATAAATATTTATTTGACAACAATACTAAGCAGAAGGTACATCATGTGAAAAATACAATTATGATTATGGGAGAAATCTTCACTGCATCTAACTTCCATTTTCGAAAGTTCTGAAAGATGAAACTTACGCTTCCCAAAGTTTAGAAAGTCTCAGTTGGAAAACAAACAACCCTTCACCACTACCAATTCCCCCCAAATTTCTGTGCAGTTATGCATCAATCTCGAGGACAACCCAAATTATGAAGGAAAATGCAAAATTCCTTGAAACCATGCCAATCTCATGCCTGAAGATTACAGGGGAATTTCACACTGTCGGATTCCTGTTTTCTGAAAATTTTCCTCCACTTTCAAACTGAAATGCAAATACACTGGTGTGCAAAAATTAAGGACGAAGAGGAGAAATTAACATAAGAGCGGAACGAGCAGGCAGAACGGACCGAAAGACCACCCAGGAGATAGACTAAGGTCCCGTACAGTAGGGCATGAACATATATGCAGCATGACGTGGGGGAGGGGGAGGGGTTGGAAGGGTAGACAACATCTAGATGACTTTACCCGAGGTCGCGTCATTGGGAAGTTGGAAGAAGGTCGAAGTGTGTCTAGTGCGGCCAAGGAGTTCGGGATCGCTCACAGCGTCGTTTCACGAGCTTGGAGAGCATTTCAAATGACAGGAACAGCTGTCCAAGAGTTTAGCAGTGGTCGTCCACGAGTAACCACGGCGGCGGGCGACTGGTATATTGTCCTACAGGAGAGAAGAGACAGACGGCAGACATCGCAAGGCACATGCAACTGGACGTTCGTTATCGCGTTTTAACGTGGCCAGGAGGCTGCACAAAGGCGGTCTATTTGCACGACGACTAGTATGGTGTGTGCCATTAACGCTTGCTCATCGGAGACGGCGGTTTCTGTGGTACCAGGAACGCAAGAACTGGACACATCAGCAATGGGGTCTAGTTCTCTTTACGGATGAGAGCCGATTTGGTCTGACGAGCGATTTTGGACGTATACACATCTGGAGAGAGCAGGGTACACACAATCACACCTTCAACATCATCAAAAGGGACTGGTTTGGAGGTGGTGCAGTTCTCGTTTGGGCGGTATCGTGCTTGGTAGCCGTACTGACCTCTACATCTTCCAAGGAGGTTCAGTCACTGGTGTCCACTATTGTACCGAGGTTCTACTGCCTCACGTGCGTCTGTTTAGAGGTGCCGTGGTTCCCGAGTTTCTCTTCATGGGCGACAACGCTACACCTCATCGTACAGTGGCTGTCACAGAGCTGTTGGAGAGTGAAGATATTCAACGCATGGATTGGCCCGCAAGGTCCCCGGACCTAAATCCAATCGAACACGCGTGGGACCTTCTCGGGAGACGCTTGGCAGCATGTCACCAGCCGCCAGCAACGATTCCATAGCTGCAATTGGCGCTACAAGAGGAATGGGCCGCGATGTCTCAACAGCTCCTTGACAACCTCGTCCTCAGCATGGACAGACGTTGTAAATCCTGCAACGCAGTCGGGGTGTGTGTGTGTGTGTGTGTGTGTGTGTGTGTGTGTGTGTGTGTCATATCCTCTACTAAAGACTGGATTTTTCTTGGCAGCTGCCTGTCACATGGACGTTTCTCTCTTCTGTCCAGTTGTGCTCGAAGATACCTTTTCAATAAAGTGCCTTTGTATCCTTTGGACTCCTTGTTTGGACGCTTTCGCTCACTTGTCTCATATTCTTACATTTTGGGGATCTTATGGTATGATTTGAGTCTATGTGGAGCACTTCCTTCACGACGTTACATTCGAAAAACCGTCTCGTCCTTGATTTTTGTACGCCAGTGTATTTATGGAATGAAATTACATATAACAACAGTACTGGACAGAGGCAACATCGCCAGAAAATGAAATTCAGTTTCGTTTACTTCTGTTTTCGAAAGTTTTGAGAGACAAAATACTGTCTATGAAACAGAAAATGCCTCCCCTGCTCCACTAATCCCATCAGAATTTGTCTTCAGTTTTGCACCAATCTTGAGAAAAATCTAAACGACGAAAAAAACAAAACAAATTCCTCAAATCCACGGAAGAATCACGTATGTACATATGGTTCTTCTCAGCTTTTCTCTTATCTATTTTGCACAGCAATATTGGGGGGGGGATTAAAGATCAATCAGCACATTTCAAAACATATATTGTTTTCTGTCAGAGTTACACACACAAAAAAAAAAAAAAAAAAAAAAAAAGCAAAGCACCCAAAGTTATATTACATAAAAAAAAAAAAAAAATAATAATTCATAAAAAAGAACATGAAACAGAGTAAAAATGGAAAATGTTTATGTCAGTAAAGTAAAACAAGAAAAATGATATCAAGTTTTTGGGTGTAATGAGCTTTCTGAATCCATTCTGACCCAAAAATAATTTTCCACAACTGAATTTTAGAAAAAGGAAAATCAGCAAATAAGTATTGATTAATGCCCTTAGTGGAAAATTAGTGCACTATTTAAAATATAAAATGTGCGCAGTGTTCTTCACGGTGAATGGAACCAGCAATCAATACAAGTATTTCAATTAGATTTTAAGAATCAGTAGAACACTCATACAAAAAGCTACTTATGCATACTAATGGCAGAAATGTGCATTATGGAAAAAAATAATTGTACAGAAAACATTCCGTATAGCAGAAGATATCAGAGACGAAAAACAAAACAAAAATTTCAAATCGCTAGAAGGGATATGGAGAAAAACACCCTGTGAATTTACGCCTCTGAGTGGCAGTGCTGTGCATTATTTAAAGGAAGAAAATGGGCAAAATATTCTTCACAGTCAAGGTTATCTTAAACAAAATGGATTCTCTCAAGGGATTTTTTGAATGGGAGATACTCTTCCAAACAGAAATATATGCTGTTGCCCAGTGGAGGAAGAACTGTGAATTATGAAGCAGCAGAAAATATGCACAAATAGTCTTCATAATGGAAGCTATGCAATGGAATTTTTTTCTTTCTTTTAAATACAACTTCTAGAAGTAGAGACAGCAAGAACAAAGTTTTTATATATACACCTTTAGTAGGAAAACATGCTTATCCATTTCCAGAGCAAAGGGATAAATATCGTTTGGCATAAAAGTGGGACTGAGCATGAGTTCACCTAAAAAAGGTAAAATTGTTTGCTGTTTTTATTCTTGTTTGGTTTTCTGACTAAGTGATTAAAGTTGCGTGAAGGGTGACAGGGGTGTGGGTGGTATGGATTCACTGGATTGAATTCATACCCCCCCCATCTCATACTGATTTCTTTTGTGCAAAAGAATTTGATTTTATTACTCACTCACTTGGAAAAGTGACTGAGCATTTTCATGGCTATAATTAAGTTTTTGTCAAGATAAGTTAATAAATTTGTCTTTATGTTAAATACAACATCAGTATTTGAGAATTCTTAATTACCGTAGACAGGTCAATAGTCATGTGTCATGCAAATGTTTTTTTAAGTTGTATATTGATCTTGAGGATTAAGGTATTGTGCTATAAGAAACTGCAATTTGAGTGCTGCAGTTTTCTTGATTGTACTTAATCTTGTGGGTACAACCTCATTTTGGTCACATTCTTGGCATTGCATCAAAATTGCTTGATAAGTATTTTTAATGAGATTTTTGGTGAGACATACAACAATACTAATGAAAACATGAGCATTTAACACAGGAATCTGCTTTTACCTGATGTACACAGAACCAGTTATAGATGTATTTCATACTCCAGAGAAATTATGCACAAGAAAGAAAGACGACACCGAATTTTCGACTGTAATGAGCACATCTTTTGAATCCGCTGACGCGAATTAAATTTATCAAAGCTTTTCAAAATCAATGGAACTGGTTAGGAAAACAATCATCTGGTTTCTACAATCGATAAAACATCCAGAAATAGAAACATCTACTTAGTTCTACCAGTGGCTAAAAAGCATGCTATGAAAATCAACAAATGGCGCACAAAAAATTTCTCATACCACAGCGAAGGTATCAGAGACAAAGAGATTTTCAAATTGAACAGTTAAAAGAAGAAATATAGAAGGAAAGTCTGCTAGCGTAAGAATTTTGCATAATGGAAAAGTTGAAGATAAGCGAAAAATATTCTTCATGGAAAAAGCTACAGTAAGGAAAAATAATTTTTCAAATCTGTCTCTTGGAAGCAGAAATAGCGAAAGAATAAGTTTCAACCTTTACGCACTTAGCGGGAAATCTTTGTATTATTTAAAGAGGATAATGCTCCACATCCTTATTGTAGCGAATAGTAAAGAATAAAGAAATTTCTCAATAGCGTTTTCAGAAGTGGCGGTACAGCTACAAACGGAAGTACACAAACACCACCTACCAAAGGAACTGTGAACTACAAAAATCCTCATATACGAGCCTAAAGTATTCTACAAGGCAAATGGCATTCAGTATTGAAACAATTTTTTAAATTGAACACGTAGAAGCAGAGATATTGAGAAAAACAGATTATGTATTTGCACCCCCTAGTGGCAAAACCGTGCATTATTTTGGGAAGAAAATATGCATAAAAAGCTTGCATAGTTAGTAGTATCTGACCGAATAAAGAAGTTTTTCAGTTGGGTTTTTAGTCCCACAGATATTGCCGAAAACGGAAACACTTACACTCTCTCGTGGCAGACTTGTGCATTAAGAAAAATTTGAAATTATACGAGAAACATTTCACAGTGGAAACACTCTCCAACAAAGAAAGAATTTTCGTTGCAGTTTGCGATAGCAAGTATTACTTAAAATTCTGTTGAACACGAATAAAAAAGAAGGCATAACTCACCTTTCCCCCAAACCTCAGCACCAATATACAAACGTCCTCTTCACAATGTTGTACTGCTGATGGTTCCTGTATAAAATCTTCCAATATTCAGCACAATGTATTGCCGTAGGAACAATAAAAAACTACAAATGGAGGTTATTGAGAGCTACAACATCACAAATAAAATCATGAAGGCCATGACAGGATATAATAGCAATATGCTGATAAAACATACTGTAACCATTGAACGATAATAATGATGGCAGACACTTCGAAGACTTAAAATTAATGAAGTCGTAAAAAACTGCTGTTAAGATTTAAAAAACTACTTTCAACGAAAGAATGAATAAACCAAATAATCTTCATGAAATACGTGTCATAAGCCATCGAATCCAGGAAAATGAGCATGCTTCAAATGCGGTAAGTGAAAATACCAGACACGTTTCGCATCGTTCAACTCAATGCATCTTCAACGGTGTAAGTTGTTGGCATGAGATTAATCATTCTTCTGCTGAAACATCGACCACTGCTGTTGCACAATCTAACCCTGAGTCTTCAGCGACATGTATTGGTGTTACATGCAGGTAGGTATGGGGTTTATCATACTTTCTTGATTAAATTTCTCCAGGCGAAGGATAGATAAAATGGGCTATTGGTATTACAATTTCTCAATCTGGTTTTCTCGATAACATTTGATAGCTTATAAACATTCATCGAATTTGTATGCCTTGAAAAGAGAGCAAACTGGATTAAAAAAATTGCAAAGAAATTTGGCTACAATACATCGGACATTGTTACTCTTATTAGCCAAAATAACCCTTCAAACAACAGGGGTAAAAAATCAAAAAGGTCAACAAACCACATATTGTGAATCAATTTCACGTGTGCCATGAATCACAGAGGCTCTAAAGAAAATAAATAAAAAGTACGACCTTGACGTTGGAGTGCGAGTAACATATCAGAGGGATGTTCATTTCAGGGCAAGAATGAGTTCAATTACAAAAACAAGCAGATGCTTACAGACTCCCAATTCTGAGAACGAATAATCAAGAACAAATTTATTATATTGGTAGTACTAAGGATAATTTGGAGACCTCTATAAGTGCAAGGAAATAAAATGGATTAAAGACACTGCTAAATGTTTTGGATATCCTGTTGGCTTGATAGATTCATTATATCACAAAATAAGAAGAGCTGGTATACTGAAGCACAACAATGGATTAACAAAAAGAAATACGTTATTTTACGGAAGTATCCCGTATTTCCCTCCACTAAGCAATATTATAAGAGAAGAATGCCAGGATTACAATATTGAAATTGCTGAAATAGTTACTGATAATTCTAAATTACTGACAAATAATGGTTACAATAAAAATCCACTAAATAAGGCAGGTGTGTACATGATTCCTACAATAGATCCAAAGGAAAATAAGCAAGACAAATATTACATTGGTAATACTAAAAGAAGGTTTAAAATGAGGTTGAATGAGCACTATAGTAATTTTGAATTAAAAAGGAATAAAAAACATCACTTATACAACATTGTATGATAAATGAGTTAATACCCGATTGGGAAAATAGTAAAATCTTAACTTCCCACAATAAACATAATAAAATTTTGTGGTCTGAAGCTATAACAATTGAGAAAACCCAAAACTCCAATTGCAATACGTCTACTCCGAAAGATATCCCATATCCGTGGAAATATCTAATACAACAAGAAAATAATACGAAATATAACAACAAAAAGGAAAATAAAAGAAATAACATATACTTACGAAATAAGAACAGCGACAGCAATTCCGGAATTAACCCAATAGATGGTGTGGATGTGACTCACACGTGAATACACGTATATGTAACGATGACGGAAGAAGTCGACGTGGAGCAACTGTAGCGGAGGTGATGCCGAGGTGACCTAGATATATAACAACTTTGAACATTGATCCAGGATGCATACCGTTGATAATGGCCGAAAGTCAGTCGTGCCGAAACATGTCCGGTGGTTTATGTGGAGTCGTGTGCGTGTTGCAGAGATTGTCTGGTATTGTTCAATAATTGACGAAATTTTATTTAAGGTCTGTTTGGTTTGTCATTGATTATGTCCATTTCTTCTTTTAAAGATTGATGACACCTGTTGATGGTAAATGGTTTTTTAATTGCATTGCATATAATTCTTTTACACTCTCTTTGTATGATATCCATAGTCGTGTTTTATTTGAGTTTAAACCCTGGTCGCAAATTTCAATTGGGCCTATTTGCAATACGATGATTCTACGTGGTGACACGCTAGATACACATTTTATTTCAAGATACAGGACGAAGCTTACTAATTTGGAATACTGATACAAGGTGAGTCCTTGATGATATAATAATTGAAACTTGTAGTAATATTCCTAGTCATATGATATATAAATGCCAAGATGATTTTGCTGCAAATATGCACACAACGCATGGAACATATATAACGTGTGAAACAGTAGTGCGTACAGTATATAGCTATTATTCTATTATTTATCCTTCACTTGGAGAAATTTAATTGAGAAAGAATGAAATGTAAATCAAAAAAGGAAGGGAAAGAAAAAGTATGATAAAACCCACACCTACCTGCACTTAGCACCATATATGTCGCTGAAGGCACAGGGTTAGATGGTGCAACAGTGGAGGTCGATGTGTCAGCGGAAGAATGTTTAATCTCATTCCAACAACTTACACCGTTGAGGATGCATCGAGTTCAACGATGTGAAACATGTGCAGTATTTTCACTTACTGGATTTGAAGCATGCTCATTTCTCTGAAGTCTATGCCTTGGGACGCATATTTCATGAAGATTATTAGGTTTATTCATTGTGCATTCTTTCGTTGAAAGTAGTCTTTTAAATCTTAACAGCGGTTTTTTACGACCATTAATTTTAATTTTTTTAATTCGGTTGACATTAAATGTCTGTAAATACTGTTTCACACGTTATGCAAGTTCAGCTATCGGGAGATTGCAAAAGGACGTTAACATAGTATTGGCAATTGAAGTCAAGTATAATAATAATAAGTATCTGTACTTACAATATTCATAGTGGCTGTCGGGGCTTCATATGTGCCTCATCTAAGAATGTGAATTCTTTCAATTGTGAAGTTAAAATTCATGATATTGTAAAATCTGCACCAGATAAAATTAAACAAGATGAATTTTTTACAATGCAAAAAAATCCTTTAACATCGATGAAATAAGAAACTGAATTAAAACCTTGTTGAATTTTTTAAAAACGAACTATAATCCTGAAGAGGAGACAATCTTGACCGCGAAGCACCCTGATACATAATGAAAACTGAAGATGAATTATACTTTTGCCAAAACCTCAAAAATAAACAATCTTGAAAAAGAAAATACAAACATACAAATCTCCCGAATGCGAAGCACCAAACTAGTTTCTGCTAACATTTATAGCCATCATCAGTGGTAGGTGCACGGACATTAGGATTACCGCACTCACTCGCTCAGGTATGCAGCTTAACCCCAATGTATGTTCAGCCCTGTCGTGTAGATATTTGCGCATCATGATTTGGGTTCCACTGCACATATCAATGGTGTCGCCATCTGTAGTCAAACAAAAATATATTAGTAGCTTTTATGTAGAAATATTCAACTGTATTTTTAAGTAATATTTGATGTCACATGTTTTTTGTTAATGTTTTTCCTCTTGAAATGTTTTCTATCCTGTTCAATAAGGTACCTTCATGCAAACTGAAAAAAGACAAAGTATATATCGGAAGTACGCGTAGAAGATTTTTGACTAGATTAAATGAACATATTACGAACTGGACAAGAAAAGATGAAAAAACTTCATTAATACAACATTGTATCAAAAATCATGTAACTCCTGATTGGACTAACACAAAAATTCTAACATCACATAGATCACATGCCCAGATTCTAACCTCCGAGGCTGTAGTCATTGAGAAAACCAAAAGATACAACTGTAATGTTAATAGTCCAGTAGAGCTTCAGTTTGCATGGAGGTACCTTATTGAACAGGAGAGAAAACATTTCAAGAGGAAAAACATTAACAAAAAACATGTGACATCAAATATTACTTAAAAATACAGTTGAATATTTCTACATAAAAGCTACTAGTATATTTTTGTTTGACTACAGATGGCGACACCATTGATATGTGCAGTGGAACCCAAATCATGATGCGCAAATATCTACACGACAGGGCTGAACATACATTGGGGTTAAGCTGCATACCTGAGCGAGTGAGTGCGGTAATCCTAATGTCCGTGCACCTACCACTGATGATGGCTATAAATGTTAGCAGAAACTAGTTTGGTGCTTCGCATTCGGGAGATTTGTATGTTTGTATTTTCTTTTTCAAGATTGTTTATTTTTGAGGTTTTGGCAAAAGTATAATTCATCTTCAGTTTTCATTATGTATCAGGGTGCTTCGCGGTCAAGATTGTCTCCTCTTCAGGATTATAGTTCGTTTTTAAAAAATTCAACAAGGTTTTAATTCAGTTTCTTATTTCATCGATGTTAAAGGATTTTTTTGCATTGTAAAAAATTCATCTTGTTTAATTTTATCTGGTGCAGATTTTACAATATCATGAATTTTAACTTCACAATTGAAAGAATTCACATTCTTAGATGAGGCACATATGAAGCTCCGACAGCCACTATGAATATTGTAAGTACAGATACTTATTATTATTATACTTGACTTCAATTGCCAATACTATGTTAACGTCCTTTTGCAATCTCCCGATAGCTGAACTTGCATAACGTGTGAAACAGTATTTACAGACATTTAATGTCAACCGAATTAAAATATCGTAGCCACGTAAAAAGTATGTTCATCGCAACTTAGCGAAAATTGAACAACGATATATGTCATTAATTTTAAGTCTTCGAAGTGTCTGCCATCATCATTATCGTTCAATACTTACAGTATGTTTTATCAGCATATCGTTGTTATATCCTGTTATGGCCTTCATGATTTTATTTGTGATGTTGTAGCTCTCAATAACCTCCTTTTGTAGTTTTTTTATTGTTCCTACGGCAATACATTGTGCTGAATATCGCAAGATTTTATATGTGAACCGTCAGCAGTACAACATTGTGAAGAATACATTCATACATTGGTGCCGAGGTTTGGGGGAAAGGTATTGTTCATTCTTTTTCATAATTGTTGAACAGAATTTTAAGTGATACTTACTACGGCGAACTGCAATGTTTTGAAACCACGTAGTAAGTTACTTTGTAAGAATAGCAAAATTGCTAAAGAATTTTTCAAATCAGACTCTTAGAAGCAGAAATATCAACAAAAATAAGATAAGCATCCATGCCCCCTGGCAGGAAACCACACATTATTTCAAGAAGAAAGTATTGTCAAAAGGTTTTTCGATGTGAATGGTATCGGTTCATGAAAGGATTTTTTCAATCAAGTTTTCAGATGCTCAGATTTTGCTGCAAATACATCAGGAGCAGAAATTAACACTTACGCTCCCTGGTGGTCAAACCATTCTTTACCAAACATCAGAAATTATATGCAAAAAATTTTCCATCAGGAGATGTATGCGCTACCGGAAGAATTTTTCAAATCGGAGTAAGAAGCAGAGATATAGGGGAAAATGCAATTTACCTTTATGCCCCTTAGCAGAAAATCTATGAATTACTTGAAAATTTAAAAATTATATAAACATTTTGTACCAGAAACTCTATCTAAAAAAGGAGGAATTTTTCAAATCAGACTCTTAGAAGCAGAGATATTGACAAAAATAAGATATACATCTACGCCCCCTGATGGAGAAACCATGCATTATTTTAAGAAGAACATATTCCGAATAGGTTTATCGACGTGAGTGGTATTGATTCATGAACGAATGTTTTCAATAGAGATTTTAGAAGCTCAGATTTAGCTGCAAATACATCAGAAGCAGAAATTAACACTTATGCCCCTGGTGGCCAAATCCTTTTTTACCAAAAATTAGAAATTATATGCAAAAGATTTGCCATCAGGAGCTGTATCTGCTGAAGAAAGAATTTTTCAAATCGGAATTTTAGAAGCACAGATATTGGGGAGAAACATAATTTACTTTAACCCCCCCCTCAGCGGAAAATCTATGCGTAACTTGGAAAAATTACTATACCTAAAATAGTCTTGGACATAAATGGAATTGAAAGATGAAATAATTTTTTCAATCAGATGTTTAGAAGCAAATATATGGAAAAGAATGTATTTTGAATTCAATATCATCTGCATTTACACCCTTTAGCAGCAAAATTGTGCATCATAAAAAAAAAAATCATTCGTATATTTCAAGCTTCCCAATGCAGAAATAATTTTTCAAATCGGACTAATAGTAGCAGAACTACGGTGTCCACAGACGGACATATGAACTGGTAACATAAGCATGATCTTTTTTACGAAAGACATGCTAAAAAATCATAAAGGGGGTCATAGTTTTTTTTCAACATTTTTGGGCTCATTCTAGACATTTTCTGTGGGGTGGTATATCCTACACAACCTCATTTTTGAAAAATACCACTCTGGATGCAGTCATGCTGGAATTAGGTAACAAACCTTTTCTGCTAAGTCTGCACCCTATCTTTACATAACGAAACACTTTCCTTTTAGAATCCTAAAATAAACTCTTTGACTATTCTATAGAAACTTGTTTGTTTAAGAAAACGTTATAACAAAAATAACACATTTTCCTGAAAACAGAAAAAAAAAAAAAAAAGTTTTTGACTGCTGCTTGCAATTCCTAGTCAGTAAAAATTTTAAATCCTTAATTAAGTCTGCAGAATGTGAAGCGCTATCTGTAAAGAAAATGATTAAGAATCCCAACAATGCATTTTGCTTCATTTTTTTAATTTGTAAAGATGAAAAGTACATATACAGGGTTATTAAAAATGAAATAGTTTCAACATTTTATAAAACCAAAACTATTTAAGATATTGACACTCACATTGATTGCACCGTTTTGCAGGGAAACTAAGTTTGTTACAGCAACCTACAAATGTTTGATGTGTACACCGTTAGTTACATGGCATATAACAATGCAGTAGTCAAATTCCTGCCAAACATGAGTTAACATATTTTCTTCAACTCCAGCAATAGCTGTTGTGATATGTTCTTTCAGATCAGCTAAATTATCAGGAAGGGTTGTCCTGACATAGCCCTATAAAAAAAAATAATTAAAAAAAAAATCACAGGGTGTTAAGTTCGGACTTCATGGTGGCCAACACATGAGTGATATGTTGTTATCTATTGTGAGACAAATCCAGCACAATGGAAGATTTTCATCGAGGTAATTTCTAACTTTCCAATGCCGGTAGGGTGGTGCTCCATTCTGTTGAAAAATGAAGTTGTCATTGCCTTCATGCAGTTGAGGCATCAACCAAAAAATTAGCATATTGAGATAAAAAGTTCCTGTTACAGTGTTTTCTTGGAAAAACGGCCATACATTTTTTTTACAGGATATAGCACAGAATGCATTAACCTTTGGGGAATCCCGCACATACTCTAGGAATTTCAGTCCCTCATATGTGAATGTTATGTTTTTTAACTTTCCTACTTATGTGGAATACCGATGTCTCCGAGAATTAGACGCTCAGTAAAACTATGTTCTTCAAAATACTCCTGCATTTCAGTACAGAAATGACATGTGGTTCTGTACTGTCACTTAAGACTTTACAATAATTGCAGTTTGCAGGAAATCATTTTTAGCCACTTCCTCAAAATTTTCCAAACAGTCAGTTGTGGAATTTAATAACTACTGACACACAGTCGTGGATTTCCTTGAGCTGCATTGGTAAAAGGCACGAACATGCTCTACTTGTTCATCAGATACATGTGGCCACCTTGGACTTTTACCTTTACACAAACATATCCTGTTGTTTCAAATTTCTTGTGCTAGTCTTAGATGGACTGCCTGTTTGGCAGCGATTTCCTGAAACGTGTTCTAAAACACTGTTGCGCAACAGCCATCTTGCCTGACTGGTCACTTTACAGTGAAAACGAAATCTTTCAGTGATGCCATCTATATAATAAAATTGTTATTATTGTTGATAGAACAGTGCACTGTGAATGTCAATATCTTACTTACATAGTTTTGGTTTTATAAAACGTTGAAACTATCTACTTCACTTGTAATAACCCTCTATATACATAGGTTAGCCAGTGAACTAGAAGTGGTTCATACATAAGAATTTAGACTCACCCTCCTCTACTGAAGTATGAGATTTACAGTAAAGAGCATTGCAGGAAGTTAGAAGCTGCAGGTGGCAGACTGGAGTAACTGGCAAAAATAGGTAGATTCAGAGGGAAAAAACAAAACAGGACTGGTATTGCAAACAATAGAATTGAGCTAAGTACTTTTTTTGGTAGAAGAAAACCGTTAATGAAATGGATAACAAATCACCAAAACAATGGCATGAATTAAAATGTCATAAGGCATGTACCCCCCCCCCCAAAAAATAAAAATAAAAACAAAAACAAGTTATATGAGGCATACAGACCAAACATCTTGCTTATCCTATATAGATACACCACACAAACTGCAACTAAAAATATTGCATATGAAATTCCATAATTTATGACATCTCAAACTCTCAAGACACAATGATTTTTTATTATTATTTAGCTTCATCTTCCTCATTCTTGGAATAATGCTCTCCCAGCTGTAAAGAAATATCTGATTAAAAATTCTACATAATTTTAATGACAAAACAGCTTTCAATACATCTGTTTATACTTACAAGTATTTGGACTAGCACTTGAAACATCAGATTGTGTATTATCTTGTTGCACGTTATTTTGCTGTTGCTGTTGTTGTTGCTGCTGCTGCTGTTGTTGCTGTTTCTGGCGCTTTCTTAAATCTTGCATTCGCTGAGCTGCCATCTGACGCCTTCTTTCTTCTTTGCGCTTTAATATTTGTTCCCTTAGCAACTTTTGCTCCTCAATTTTCATCCTGAGCTCACGTGTCTCTTCATCCTTTACAAAAATGGGGAAAATGTTAAGATTTTTTTATTTACATGATCTTACACTGAGATTCTTTAAATCAAAAATTTGAGATTAACATTACTAAAAATATGAAATACCTATTACACTGTTTTCACCTGTTACTTAATAATAATACAAAAACTAACATGAATTGTAAAATAGTCAATATTTCATGGATAAAAACATCGGTTACAATAAATAACTCATCACAATATAATGGATACATATATTAATAGTGGTGGTATCCTCTTATTACATCTGTTATAATGTGTCCTGTGTGTTTATGATATCGCACTATCTGATCCCAGTGATTATTTTTTATTGCCTATATTACTACATAAAATTTACTACTTTCAAATGGATGAAGACAAAATCACTGCAGTCAACACTTGGTTCATTGAACAAGCAGTATTTAAAACATTCAGGACAAGCAAACACTTTTGGCGCATAGGTGTCTTATTTAACAAGGTCAGTCTTTGTTATGTCACATACAAGAGGGAGAAGTTTCTGATAGAATCTCTTGAATAGTCATTTTAGGACTACTGCTTTTGGATCTGGGTGGTAACTTTTTTTTTAGGATTGTAGCCGTCTTGCTTCCACAGATTTCTATTGTGGAGGGTGACTGTATCTATTATTATTATTGTTATTATTATTAATGCCTATGAATTTTAACACCATGCATTTCTTGTTTATTCCCGAACTTCCTTTTTTTAACAAGATCTTCATATCCAAGTACATTCTGTAGAATTATCAGAGCTTTTCTGAACACCCTTCCTAATGGCTGTTAGCTTTGAAAGAATTTTTTTTTATTATTGGATAATTATATCTAGTTGGCTAACAGCTTTGTGAAGCCACATCACTTTTGTTTGATAATAAATCCTCACAGACTTTATTTTCCATTAAGTTTGTGTATGGGAATACCAGTATAGGCTTACTATATTCATTAGGTACTTTTGCATGGCCACATTACTCCAAAAATTATCTGTAATCTTTTTTTTTCTTTCTAGATTTTTAAAAGTGTACTAGCAATCTTAACATACTTACACTCCACTGCTGTGTTAGCCATTATGCTCAAATTTGCAATTGTAATTCTCAGGGTTCGTACACTTTTGGGGGAAAAAATTCAAGGACTTTTGAGGCCTTTTCCAGGACATATACAAAAAATTCCAGGATGAATATTACGCTTTACAGTATCATGTTCAAATTATTTTTTTAAAGTAATTTCAGTTTTAAGTAATAAAAATGATGAAAGGTGCAAATGGATTAATGTGCTTTATGCAAATGGATGAATGTGCTTTATGCAAATGGATCAAGTTTATCAAGCACAAGATCATAAAGAATAAATTCTGTTCTTATGCCCTGAACTTTGAATTCAAGTTGGACCATTTTCTACAAGGGTATAAAAGTTCGGGGGGGGAGGGGACTTTTTTTTTTTTTTTTAGTTTATGCAACATTTTACATCACTCCAGTATTTATCTTCTCATCATCAACAATCGCAATGCAACTACCGCTTACGATCGCGGATATTGGCAACCGAAAATCTGCCATATCACTAAGTGATACAACACACAGTATCGTGTTACAGTGTATTGTAATTGAAAAAAAAAAGGATGTGGAAAAAAGAAACTTTCAGAAATTAAGATCATCAAGTCATGCGTTTCAAAAATCCGTTTTCCTTTATAACGTTTAAAAACATGTTTTTGCCTTCTTACCTGTAGTGTAAATAAAAAAACTATGTTGATTTTTTTTTTATGGAATCAGACGTCCGTATGTCTGATTGTCTTCATCTGAGTTCACACGTTAGCTACTGTGTACAAGTAGACCTATTTTTTCAGCTCAAAAATATGTAGTTTTGTATATATTCACAGTATAAGTCATTCCTTATTCCCACAGAACTGAATTCAGCATATGCAAAATGAAGAACATCAAGACCCGCCCAACACCATGTTTCAGATTGTCTGCTGTTTATATTCAAGAAACGCAAACATGGATCAATGGTGAATGCAGCAACTATGATTTTTATTTATTACCAAGAAAAAAAAAAAAAAAAAAAGAGCCGCGAAAGCTGTAAAGCTGACACGGATATTTCTCTCACCCCCCCCCCGCACAAAAACATTCCGATTAAGATCAGACAGCAGGAGGACGCGTCCACGCACAACCTTTGGAATGACCTGATGGAATGGCTTCTTTTCATTTGGCACATCGCCATAAATCACCACCTGCAGCTCACTGAACTGCCAAGTTGCACCCTTCCTCCTTCACCCTAACTATAATAGAAAATGTAAAAAAAAAAAAAATGCTCCCCAATTTTCGACATTACCAAATTTACGTCATGATGTTGCAATTTACTAAAATATGTTTGTTTATCTGCTGAATATTGCTTAAATCCATTGAAAACTTTTTAATTATAGATGATTTTTTTATTAAAACAGTAACTCAGACGTCTGAATAAAAACGTAATTCAAATAGAGTCCATATCATCACAGAAAAGAAATTTAAGGATCACTCTGTTTAAATAACCCATGGCATCTAAAAAAAAATGCACTTGCTTTTCCCGTAATTTATAATTACAATTTCTTTTTTTCAATCCGATTATGCAACGGAAGATATTTTTTTTTTTTTTTGCATCTGCTAAAGTTCCTAACGGAATTTGGCGAAATTTGCACTAGAACTTTATTATTGTGATCTATCTTAACTACTGTAAAAATTTTACTGTGTTATTTTCAAAATTCGGAAAAATGGATTTCTGAAAATTTTCTCCTAGTCCTTTTGAGCTGTGGAAGTGATAAACAGGTGTTTGCTTTCTTCCCAACCAAGGGCTTCAGATCAGCGCTCTCAGCTGTCAATCAACCGTTGCTATGGTAACGCCCTTTCTGCTGGAGGCTCACTCTGTCCATAGAGGCACACATACTTGTCCATAATAAAAATTACCAATGCTAACTTTTAAAGTTTTAAACCGATTCAATTGGAATTTTGTTAGTGAGCTTCTGTAATCCAATTGCAGTGAATGTAAAAATTTCAGCCACTTTCGTGAAAAATTCGCAAAGATAGTTTTCTTATTTTTTATCATAAGTAACGGAAGTCTCTTGAGGGGAGGGAGGGTGGCATGCACATAAACAAGAAGATGAATGTGTTGTTCAGGCATACTGCTCACTGGTGGATGCCAGCTGACTTGGTACATACGCGACCCCCTGCAAATGCTAAATGCCTCTTCTTTCCCCTTCCGTTCTTAGTTGCCGGACGGACATCAAGCTCCCCTTCGACCTACTAGTAATCATCCAATTTTATTGCACTGGAAGTAGTGCCTTTTTTTTTTCTTTTTTTTTTTCCCCAGCCAAATTAGGATTTGGTGCACTTCGGAAGCCGCTGCCGGCGGTTTCTTTGAGAACAGAGGAAAGAAACTTTAAAAAATGAAGGGGTAACAGTAACACAATTTCTTAAAAGGGCATTTTTTTAAGCACTATTTTCAAATTTCAAGGCTTTTCAAGACAGCATTAAAAAAACACTGTTTTTCCAGGATATTCCAGGCCTTGAAAACGTAATCATGATTTTCCAGGACTTTCCAGGTTTTCAAGCACGCGTGCGCACCCTGAATTCTACACTTGCTTAGAGCATTTCCATGACAAAAGACTGATGATTTTTAGATTATTCACAGCAATCAGAATTAAATACTGAATTGCTTGTATTTAATGTTTTTTTTTTTTTTTTTTTGTTATTGCAGGTTTAACGATACCTGTGAGCAACTCAATGGACTATAAGCAGTCACCCGTACCTAATTGAGGGCCACTGGTTCCAGGGAAGGAGGAGGGCCAATTTCGTAAGACAAACACAATATCCATGCCTCACCGGGATTTGAACACAGACCCATCTTGGACGAATGGCCACAAGCCAGTGCTTAGTTTAATGGTCACCCTGTAACATCTTGTCAGAAAACTTGCAAATTTCATCACTCTGGAGCATGAATTGAACCTGCATCTCCCACTCCACAGCAACATAACTTCAATGATTTCTGATTAGATGTTACATGGTGACTAGTAAACTACAAGCAATTCAGTTATTCCAGATATTTTTAGATTTTAGTATTAATTTATTTCCAAGTAGGGAATATTCAGCAGTAGATCTCTTTTTCAGTACAACTTGGGAAGTGGCATGGCCTACTGTATCTTGAAGAGCTATTTTAAGTGAATGTTTATTGTTTTACTGCCTATGCAGCATTAATACATTGTGATCCGAGGCACAACAAGACGACGAAATGATTTTATTGCTCTTAGATACGAGGGAGAAAGAGTCATAAAAGAGACAAGAGACGGTCAGACACCGAGGTTATGTTAGAAAAGGGAAGTTAGAAGTTTTTTGAGGGGGAACAGAGAAGGAGCACTTTCTCCAGTTTTCAAGTAAGGCCTTCATAAAAAAATGAAAAGTTGCACAGAATGCGAGTAAGTACGAAACAGTGAATAACGAGGAAACAGAATAAATAGCAAGAGTACT
The DNA here is from genome assembly GCA_039090855.1 of Macrothele yani. Taxonomy (NCBI): domain Eukaryota; kingdom Metazoa; phylum Arthropoda; class Arachnida; order Araneae; family Macrothelidae; genus Macrothele; species Macrothele yani. The sequence goes on from CM076990.1 coordinate 51,108,211, forward strand.
GAAACTTTAGAAGTGACTAAAACAATTGAACTACAACTTTTCTTATATATTCCTTCATTATATATTAAACACAATGAGATGCAATTAGGCTTAAATATTAAACCTGAATAAGGCTTATAACAGCAAGTCCCGTAACACAATGTACTATTCCGATTCCTGTGAATAATCTAGTGAACTTCTTATGTACACTCAAGGACAATGAAATTTGCGTGCCTAGAAGAAAACATGCTACAATCGCAAAACCTGGCAAACAGCTAGTGCATGCTGATATGCAAATGATCCATGTTTGGTGCGACTGTGCATGACCACATACCCTGTGGTGGCGCTACAAGCACGAACTGGCAGCCTTATAAACCGGCGTGTAGTCTATGCCCCATGCAAGAAAAAAACACTGGCCGACACAAGCAAGAGTACAGAGTGACAAGAACGCCGGGTAGATGCCAGAGACGTCGGTTTACGCAACTTATGGACTTTGAGAGAAGCCTGATCATTGGGCTGAAAACTGCAGGGTGGTCAGTGCGCAGTATAGCCCACCACGTGGATCATTCTGACCATATCATCCGACTGTGTTGGGAGCAGTGGACACGTGACGGCACTGCCACACGGCGAAGCAGCTCTGGATGGATCAGGAGGACCACCAATGAGAGGATCAGTGGATCGAGTGCCCGGCATGAACGGATCCCACAGAGACCCGGGCCGCTATACAGGTAGATGTAGTGGCTCCTGTGTGCCCACGGACCATTTCCCAAAACCTTGCGGAAGCGAATCTGCGATCCCAGCGCCCCTTACATGTGCTGCCATTAACACCGGAACATCGCAGGCTACGTTTGCAGTGGTGCCAGGCCAGAGTGACGCGGAACGCTACACACTGGCAACGTGTGGTGTTTAGCGATGAGTGCCACTTCGTTTTGGGGACAGATGATCATCATGTCCGGGTGTGGAGGTCCCCGGGTCAACGGCACAACCCCAACATTGCTATCGAGCGCCACACTTCCCCCACTGCAGGCATTATGGTCTGGGAAACCATAGCCTACGATAGCCGATCAGCTACAGTAGTGGTACATGGATCATTGATGGGCCAGCGGTATGTGGATGAGATCCTATGGCCCCATGTGCTCCCATTCCTGGCCAGGATTCCAGGTGTGCTATTACAGCAGGATAATGCCCGCCCGCCCACCCGCACATAGTTCGGGTTGCCCAAGACTGCCTACACCAGGTCCAGACACTTCCCGGATATGTCCTCTACCGAGCATGTGTGGGACCAGTTGAAACGCTGGCTGTCGCTGTGCCGCACTATCCAGGATCTGCAGAAGGTTTTCGATAGACGGAACGAGTAATGGAGAGATCAGCGTTTTTGCTGATAGATACATCCAGGAAATCAATTTTGTGAGGAAGTAAATCTAAGGAAGTAAATCACAAAATTGATTTCCTGGATGTATCTATCTGCAAAAACGCTGATCTCTCCATTACTCGTTCCGTCTATCGAAAACCTTCTGCAGCCACTAACATCATTCCCTACAAATCTTGCACCCTGCATCTCTACAAGCTTGCAGCATTGAAGTCCTACATCCACAGGGCTCATATCATTTGCAACAGCCAACTCTCTCTTCAAGAAGAACTCTCCAAAATTTCTACAATAGCCCTCTCTCATGGTTTCCCTGCTGTTACAGTCAACTCCCTCATAAAGAAATATGAAAACCATTCGAAAATCGAATGCCTCCTTCCTCACAAGAAAGAAGACCTGAAATTCTGTGGTTCTGTTCCTTACCATCCTTCCTATGCTTATAAGTTACAGATTCTTTTTAGAAGTTTTGGTTACCATCTTGCCATTAAATCTACCCCAAACATCTTGAAACTTCTACAAAGGGATAGGGACAAAGTTGAAAGCCTAAACCTCCCAGGAGTTTACTGCATTCCTATCTCTTCTTCTACTGGGGATAACTTATACATTGGAAGCACATACAGGAGCATAAGCCATAGAATTTTAGAACATAGAAAAGATGTTTCGAAAGGCAATCCCAACACTGCCTTGTCTATTTTGACAATGGAAGACACATCTGCAGTTCCCCACTGGAACGAAGCAAAACGAATTGCTTCGTTTGACAATCGTTTTGCCCTCCGTTACCGTGAAAGCATAGAAATTATTTTCAACTCAATGACTTGCAACTCCGAATCTCCTCTCTACATTCCGTTAATCTGGAGATCAATTCTAAGTTTTGGCAACAAAAATAGGAAAAATTCAAATGTAGAATCTGGCAACAATCTTAGTCCTCCATTGGCGTGATGAAGACCTAAGATAAGGTCGAAAGCTTCCAACTTACGAACTTTTTGTAAAAGTTTTAGTTAACGTAACTAGCGTGATCAAGTCACCTTTCTTTGTTAATATTGTTACGTGTTTTGCCCATAATCGTCACGTATTTATGAGGAATATTTCTTCCTTAATTTTGATGAATAATGGCTTTAGTTTGGCAGTTCAGAGTTGATACATCACTAAACAAATCATTTCCGAGATTAGGTTTGCACAATCAGCAGCATTAAGTCTAGCATCATCAATTATAAGAGCATTGATTTCATTAATAACCACACCTGAATTGAAGTTTCTTGCTTGTAACAGCATTGAATTCAGTGAAATTTCATTCTCTGGACAGCATATCCTCTCCAACCACTTTAACCATTATTTCAGAACTAGCCAATAGCCCATCCTAGAACGGTTGTTTTTAAGCTTTAAATAAATATTAATATAAAGGGAATGTTTCCTGTCCTAAGACGGGGTGAAATTTTTAGTTGAAGCAGATTGAAAACAAATCAAATAGACACCGGCTTTTTGTACGGAAATATAGTAAAAACTTATATAGTAAGAACTCATTTACATTAGAACTGAAAATTATATGCTATTTATTTCTGATTTTCAAAAGACCTCGCCATAAATAAACATTCTATGTAAAATATTTGTTGTTGCTTAAAAATTGTCTTTGTAGTTCAGTTGTTTTCATGTAAACTTACCTTAATAACTTTTGCTTTGATTTTTCGCGTTGACTTTTTCTCCAGCGCACTTGTTATTCTGTTCACGGTTTGTTTTAGACTGCCCTATTCGACAGTTAGTTTGAAACTTCATACCAAAGATTTTTCTACAAAATAATGTGGCATCTGGCATTAAAAATCAGAACTATCTAAATTATCGACAATGTGCTGTTGGGGCGACATCTGTTTTTAGATGCAATTTTGCTCACTTTGACATCTCAAGATTACAGTTTTTATTGTAAGTTAGAGTGTTTAGATAGATCGATATTTTGCAAAATGTACAATATAATCAGCACTAAACTCCGAAAGTCAGTTAAATTAAAAAATAATTAAAGTGCACAAATAAATATTCAAACTGTGCTAAATTAAATTAATATACAAACTCAACTTGCTGTGATATTAAGATTTCAATTCGAATTTTGTAGATCGGATAAATAGAACAAGTCATTGATAATCCAATGATTTTAAATTAGTACACGATCATTTTGACATTAGATCGCATGCTGTTGTATAGCACACAATCACTTTGCCATCTCGAGAGCACACACAAATTGATAGATACATGATTGAGCAACAATGCAGACATTGCTGTGACATCAAGCGTTCCCGACAGATATGGCTGTTTATATTATTAATAATGTATGCCAGGGATGTCATATAATCCTTTTTTTTTTTTTTTTTTCAAAATCATTATTCTGGTAAAAATTTATTAAAGCAAATAATCTTGCCCTAACACTGCATAATTCATAACTATCATCAGTGCTATTATGAGCACAGGGGGACTGCTATTCAATTTATAGCTCACATTACCAAACTTCATAATTTTTTGGAAGGGTTTGCTATTCCTTGTGAACTTTATTTACCTGGTATAATGATGGGAATTTACCCCTTGTGTCATCATCTGCCATATTACTAGGTTATGGTCACTTCTTTTTTTAAGCCCCAACCTCAGAAATGCTGAAGGAGGAACTAGTAATGGCCAAATCCAAAGGTGCTATCAAAATCGCTGTTCAATGTTCATATGCCATCCTGTCGAGACAGCACTGGGTCTAGAGTCTTCTATCAAACACCCATTTCTGTTTCTACCGGTTTGTTACATGAATGTTTGTTAGCTTTTTTTTGAGATATCTAACTTCACACCGCATTATGAACATTGACATAAGAAAGAAATGGGTATATGTCTGTGGTGTAAGTGCTGCGTAAAAATATGATTAAAAGGCTGATGAAATCAGAGACAGCATTATGGACTGCAAAAAGGTTTGTAGGTCAGCCAATTTCATTCATTACTACTTCATTCCCACAAACCAAAATGGCATTCAGTGGGCGATCATAACATGCAACAATGAAACAAAAATGTGGTTCACTAGTTGGAAACTGCTAATCATTAACAGTAAATTTTACACTGTTAAACAACACTGTTCTACATCTTTTCATTATCTGCCATCAGCTACTGCTCAATGCAATATCCTGCTACACAAATCTTTTATTTTGTGTAACACATATAAACCAAATCATTTTAATGTTTTCATCATGCACAGAACAACAATAATTAGAGATGTATAAAAGGGAGAATTTACACTCAAGCTGCAAATCTCATTCCCTTCATCTTTCTGGCTTTGATAGAATCTCTTGGATATCTCAGAGAGAGAAGAAAGAAGAGCAAGGATCTTGAGGGGCAGAGGTTTTCAAAGCTACACAGTGGTAGGGCTGTAAGAGTAGATGGCAAAACTGCTGAGGGGTCGAAATAAAAATATGCTATCCCTATTTCTTTGTATAAGAGAAAAAATGATGATAATGTAAGAACTGGCATGGTATCAGCCTGTTTAGCATGCCAGGGAAAATGTTTGGAAAGGTCATTATCAATAAAATGTGAGGTCTTACATCAGAGAAGGGGTGGGATGTACAGAGTGGTGTTATGCCTGGTAAATGTTGCACTAAACAAATTTCTGCAATATGTATGATTATTGGAAAGTATCTGTCTGTTCGTACGAAAGTCTCTGCTGTTCTCGTAAATTTGGAGAAGGCTTATGACTGAGTAAACAAGATGGTTCTGTGTAAGGTTTTAAATAATTATAACTGGGAATATGATTGAACATGTGAAAGCTATGTATGATGGCAGTGAAGTGTGTGTATGTGTGAATGGTGTTTTCAAAATGTTGTTCTATTGGTGCAGAAGTTGGATAAGGTTACACACTGTCACCATGGCTGCTCAATATATTTATGAATATGTGATGCAAAAATAAAACAGTACTGCTCCATATCTTGGTAATTCCTGTGTGTGTGTGAAGGTTGCTGTATGCTGCAGATACAGTCCGGCTGGCCAACTGCATTGTGGGAACAACTTAAGAATGATATGATGCAAGAGTAAAGATAAAACAAGGATTCATTGCACTAAAAGGTTCACTGCTGAAGCCAAAATGATAAAAATGGCAAACGCTGTGCTATATTTCTTTTTAATTATATTTCCTGATTTGCAACATCTACACACACTTTCAAGATCTCAGCAGTCATGTTAGTCTATCAGAGACATTTACAATATTAATACATCACCTTTTGTTAGTTAAAAAGTAACACTGCATTGTTTCCTGGAATTAACAAAGGTTTTAAATATTGTAATATTGCATTTTTCCATTCTCCATTTGAAACTACTCATAATTAGCAAATATTTATGTATGATGATCGAAAAGTATCTGTTTGTTGATAAGAAAGTTTTTGCTGCCTTCATAGATTTAGAGAAAGATTACAACTGAGTAAACAAGATAGTCTTGAATAAATATGGCATATACAATTTATGATTACTAAACTTGTGGTGTTAAGATAGAATAAAAATAGCAATGTTTCTCACAATACATTATTATTTTTTTTGATTGGAGGTTTAACGACCACCGTGAGCAACTCAATGGGCTATAAGCAGTCGCCCGTCCCTAATTTAGGGTCACTGGTTCCAGGGAAGGGAGAGAGCCAGTGCCGTAAGACAAACACAACATCCATGCCTCACCGGGATTCGAACCCGGACCCCTTTCGGACGAATGATCAGAGGCCATCGCTTAGACCACTGCGCCACCGGGGCGGCCACAATACATGTTTAAAAGTTAGTAGTATTGCGCTTACACTTAGACATTAAATATTAATACCTTGGCCTAGACCTAGGCTTTTTAATAGTTTTTCTTCCACCATGCTCATATTCATAAGGTTTAGATACCAAGTCAAGGTAGCATTATTGCACTTTTGGCATTAAATATTAATGTCTAGGCCTTTTTAACAGCTTTTCTTGCATTGTGTTCACATTCGCATTCAAAAGGTTTAGACACCAAGTCATTCAAGTAATGTTGCAGTTTTTACTTAGGCAGAAAATATTAACAAATAGGGCTTAGGCATTTTCAACAGTTTTTATTCTCTTGTGCTGGTATCATAAGGTTTGGATACCAAGTCAAGTTAGTATTATTGCACTTTTACTTAGGCATTAAATATTAATCAATAGGCCTTCGGTCCAGGCCTTTCTGACAGATTTTGTTGAAGTGTATGAAATATTTATTTTTAAGTAAAAGCATGATATTACTATCTTGACTTGCTTTAAAGCTTATATGAGCAAGACAGAATAAAACTGCTAAAAAGCCTAGGCAATATTTAAAGCCTAAGTAAAAGTGCAATAATACTAACTAGACCCTGTGTCTAAATCTTATCAATATGAGCACAACTGAATAAAAAGTGTCAAAAAAGGCCTAGGTCAAGGCATTAATATTTAATGCCTAAGTAAAAGTGGAATAATACTAACTTGAATTGGTACCTAAACCTTATGAATATTAGCACAATAGAATAAAAACTGTTTAAAAGGCCTAGGCCAAGGTATTCATATTTAATGCCTACGTAAAAGTGCTGTAATAGTAACTAGACTTGGTGTTTAAACCTTATGAATATGAACAAGATGGAATAAAACTGTCAAAAAGGCCTAGGCATTAATATTTAATGCCTAAGTAAAAGCAGAACAATGCTAACTGGACCTTGTGTCTAAACCTTATCAACATGAGCAAAATTTAATAAAAACTGTTAAAAAGAACTGGGCCCAGGCCTATTTGTTAATATTTAATGCCTAAGTAAAAGCGCAATAATAATAACTTAACATCTAAACTTTATGAATATGAGCACGATGGGAGAAAAACTGTTTAAAAGCCTAGGCCTGTTTATTAATATTTGATGTTTAAGTAAAAGCACAGCATTATTAGCTGGACTTATTATGTAAACGATATGAATATATTGCGTCGTGCTCAGTTTCATAAGATTTAGATACACAGACTAGCATAGCATTATTGCTCTTTTACTAAGGCGTTAAATATTAATTCATAGCCAGGGCTTTGCACACATCTGAAACCAAGAAACTGTAATTTTTATATGGCTCCTAAAGTGGGTGTCTGCACTTGACTGTTTGGCCAATTCAATTGTTTAATAGCCAGTTGCATTAAACTCCGTTTCAATGAATTAATTTCATTTTTTTCGAAAAAAAGTCGCCTTTTGGTAAATTGCACTTCGGATAAATTTGTTTTTGATGAATTCGTTTAACTGCTTTGATAAAGTTGTCTTTCAGTAAATTGTGCGTTCGATAAATTTGTTTTCGATGAATTCGCATTTGACGAATTCGGTTTCGATGAATTTGCCTGCTACCAAAACCAAAGCTATAGTTTTTGAGCGAGGAACTGTTAGTACTGCATAGAAGATCAGCCTAAATAGTACAGAGATATGCCAGGTGAATGAATTTGCATATTTTAGAAGCCTGTTTGACAGAGAAAAAACAGACTAGATGGAAAAATCAGTAGGTGAGTGAATTCATCTTTGAAAGTTACGACTGCCTTTGGAGGATTTCACAGGACCGATGGATTCTCAAAAAGGTCCTGAACAGCAGTGTATGAAAGTATAATTGCTCCTACTCTGATGAATGGCAGTGAAACCTGCATACTGCAGCAGAGACACGGGAATCGTGTGTGTGTTGGAGCAGATGCATTACTTACGGATATTTAAGGTAAGACACGTTCTGATAGCATGTGAGGAATGGAGAGGTGTTGCTAATATGTAATGTGGAATGTTGTTAATAAGATGGATACAAATATTATGAGCTGGTTTGACCATACTGAAAGACTGAATGGTGAAATGCTTACTAAAAGAATTCATTCAGCCCAAGCAGCCAGAAAGACAGGTACAGGAAGGCTGAGGAAACCATGATGACTGCATTAAGAAATACTTGCAAGAGAAAAAGATAATGAGTATGAAATAAAAAGGTCTTTTGTGAGACACATGATGAATATCAGTGAAGACTGAGTTGTGTGCCGAGATCGCTATGAACGGAGACATTTGGTACCTCAATAATAAGTAAAATGTAGCTCTTTTAAGTTTTAAACTTAAACCTGGCAGATGAGCCTTCTTTGAAGGAGCTAACCTCTGAAATCTAAGACAGCAGCTTAGTGATATGAACGTATGTAATAAGTAAATATTTCTGTTTATAATAATTGTTTTTGTATTGTTTTAGCATACAAGCGATCATCTAAACATTTTTGCAATTATGCAACACAAAGTACAGGATTTCACACTAAAACTTTATAAAAATAAGTCAGTACATCCAAACGTACTTACCTCTTCCTCAACATATTCACTCTTCTCCAAAAAATGTTCAGTAGTCTTATGTACAGTGGGTATACACTGAATATTTTCAATTAAAGGTATTTCCCTGATGTTAGAGTTCTTTACCATGGTGCTTTTTATATTTGTATTATGCATACGGATCTGTATATTTGCCTACAAAAACAATGCAAAGAAACAAATTCTTAGTGGAACATGACACTACGCTGAAATGGCATGAAAACATCACAAGAAATTACATTAAATCTAAAAGACACACCTGACAACTGTCAAGATTTGAAATCTGAAAAAAAAAAAAAAAAAAAAAAAAGATATGTTCAATTGTCCAATGTACTGAATGTATTGGTTGAATGTTTTGAACATATTTGATTCAAAGCTGATATATTATGTAAATGATTTGTCAATTTCACATGTTGTAAATATGAAATACAAAAAAATTGACACTATTTCATGTTTTACAACAATTAAAATTCAATCAACTCATAATTAGCTCAGCAGTACACTATCATTAGACTGCATACAGATAAAAATTTTATTCCGGACTGCAAAATAATTGCAATTGCATGTGCACTAACTTTTTTACTTAAATTTAATCAGGTATTGACAGTTATTTTTTTGTGCCAACATGTTAGAATACTTTTAAAAAACACAATTTTAAGTCTTATGTGAGGCTCATACTGTTTTTCACTTATCTTCTTTCTGTTTTAACAGTTATCACTGATTCTAATAGTGTTTCTACAGAGTCCTTCCTGCTAGGCTATGAGTAGAGAGGATTGGGGAAGCAAAAGTGGGTGAAATTGTGATCAGGTAAACCAAAATGTACAGGTACTGTGGTCCTTGGGACCATTTATTCTCTCTTTGAAATTGTACTGGCCTAGAAAAATAAACAAAAACAACAACTCCACAAAAATCTGAAAATATGTTGTCTGTAAAATAGTAAAACAAATTAAATTTCCGCAAATTTTATGGGTAAACTGTAAAATCTGGCAGGTATGAAAAGATAATAAAAACAAACAAACTTGCATTCAGTAATCAAAAATTACTTAAGGCTGGCTTTAGGAAACAATAATAATTATGCTTAGAAAAAAGAGTGACATACAATCAAAGTGAAAAAGATGTGCATGTTGAATGTCGGGAATGATGGACAAAGCTGTCTGGGTTTATCATGTGGTATTCCACCCTGCTTTATGTGGTTCAGAAAAACAACTACAACAAAAAACTCTTTGTCGACACAAAATAAATCACTACTAACCCACTACTCTTGCACCACTAAATGCCAAACATATTGAATTCAAGAAACACCATACATAAGAGCTAATGCCTGAATGCATGAATGCACATTAGGGAATCAGTAAACATCAACCCCAGTGTGGTTAGTATTAGTGATACCAAGAATCATATGTCAGGTGAACATGCTGTAGGTGACATTTCGTGAAATTTATTGCGATGTCAGGAACACACAACCACAAGGTCACGTGGTCTACATAACACACTGGCTGCCAGGATAGTTTGCTTATTGAAAATTTCTGGGGCATGAGACATATTTGTCTAATGAGAGCACCACACCACATCCATGTACACAAAAGTCAGCCCAGGCCATAAGAGTTTGATTAAGTCCTTTATGTACAAGAGAGTTACCACAACTGATATCTTGTGGAAAACAAACACTGGCAAGGCTGTTAACTGAAAAAGTCACAGAATGATTATAACTCAATGTCAACAAATGTCATTGACTCAGGATTTTATGGTAGAAGGGCCACATTTCAGCAAAGTGTGTCATGTCACAAAACTGCTAGATTGATTACCTAGGAACTTCTGCATATGCAAACTCTGAGGGCTGTACTAAATTTTTTTTTTTTTTAACATGGACTCGAAAGTTCTACCGGAATCTGGACCACCAGATACCTGGTTCTGTAGGGATAGATTCCAATTTTGAGGAGTTCAGATGATATGGTAATTAGAACTAAAATACACAAGTCTGTTCTTTCCAATTTAAACACTTACTTGCGAACCAAAATTTTCCTAAATCAAGAAGATTTGTGACAGTTCCAGAACTACTAATTCATGATTATCTATTATTAGGGGGAAATGGTAATGTATGGGATGTGCTAGCAATAATACTACTAGCCAGTATTAGCAAAAATCCAGAAGATATTTCGAAAATCAAGAAAAAATATGGTGCAAAACTTAGTATTTTGCAAGTGCATTTTAAACACAAAAAAAAAAAAAAAAACACTTAGTTTTCTTTTCCGTTAAATAAGAATCAAAATATGAATTTATCAAACACTTTAAATTCACTAAAAAATTTGAATCTGTTCCATAAAACATTTACTAATAAATTTAATCAAAGATTGCAGATAGCAGTAGCCTTATTTGCTGCAATTAAAAAATTCTTCGAACATTCAGCTTGATGGCAAAGTTTGTCTTCTCTACATTTGATTATGAGAAGGTTCTCAAGAGTATGATCTAACATTGATAAGCAAGAATTGTGTTAGGTTCTTTTTAACCAAAGAAAATACCTGTTCACATTCAGCATTGCTGTACGGAATGACAAGCATTACCAATAAAACATGTACTATTCTATCAAACTTCAGAAATCCCTCAGCTCCTCACATGTTCTTTAACAAGTCAAGTTGAGTGTCAATGTGTCTTCAAGAAAAATCTGTACAGATCTTCAACTTGAAGTGCATTAAATTGTTTCTGAAGCTCATCCCATTGCTTCATCCTGGCTTTCATTTTCTTTTACAATTAGCAGGAAGGGAAACTTGTTAATAAAAAATCTCACACTAGAAAAATATTTGTTTTCAATTTGTTTTAGGTCTGCTACTTCTGCATTTATCAGTATTTCACTTTCCAAAGGAAATTTTTTTATAATGTAGTCACAAGCTATGGTGAAAAATCACCTAACAGAACATAATTTTTTTTCTTTTTATCATTTTTCAAAAATTGCACAATTTGGCGAGTCTTATTTCCAATGTTTAGTTCAGAATCTTCTTTTTGTACATCATAAAAGTGATACTGTATATCCAGCAATTTGGATGTTTTAATTATTGCAGGCTTTACAAAGCCCATGAAAAGGCTTCTCCAACAGGTCACACAATATTTTCCTAAGAATATGGATATGCGGTGATGCAGATTGTAGGAGTACATTTTTTTTTCAAAATTAGATATTGCATACATTAAAAAGCTGCAGTAAGCTTTATTTACATCTGCTGACACGAAATGAAATATTTTTTCTTTTCGATTAACATTGGAAAACTGGGGCGAGATTTTTTTCCTACTGCACGAAATTGGTTAGCCTTCATTTCTTCTCTGCTTTCATCACTACTACCAGCTTTCCTCTTTTTATTATCAACTTGCACTTCTGTTGAAGTAGAAGCACTGGACCATTTCTTAGGAATTTTGTAAAGCTGTAACGCCAATGATAATGGTTGCCTTTTTACTTCACCATGAAAGAAACTTACAAGTGGACTCCATTGTTCCATTAATCTTTCTAAGTTCCTACTCAGGGATAACCACACAGGCTTCAAAATTTTTCGCATTTCAGTACCATGAAGTTTCTTGAAAGGACTTTAGTTTCTCTTTCGCTTCGAACTCATTTCTATATAATAAAAGATATCAATTAGCATTTGATCAATTTTTGCAGGAAGAGTTGAAGCTGCTTTCTGAGCAGCTAGATTTATGAGGTGGCAACTACAGCACATTATCAGTTCCTCTTGCTTTTCTTTTAGGAAGACAGCAACACCATTCTTGGAACCCAGCATTACAGCAGCATTATCTGAACCAAATGCTAAACAGTTTGAGAAAGGAATTTGTAGATGCTCGAAGACATCAATAGCATCATTTGATATATTTTTACCTGTACAATCATCTTTTAAAACTGGAAATGACAGCAATCAACTCCGTATTCTTTTCTTATTTTCATCGTAACATGTCACAACAACAGGATGCATTTAAGATTTGCCATCATTGCTGCTATCAATTGCCATTGAAAATGGAGCATTCAGAAGATCCAGGACAATTTTCTTCCTTTTATCACTTGCAATTTAATTTATTATAGCAGCACTCTTTTTCGTGCACAACCATACTTTTTGGTCACTTCCGACTTCGGAAACATTCTCCTAAACAAAGGACCTGCATGACCTGCTGCACTAGTTGGCAAATTATGTTACACCATGGACATCGTAAAAAGGCTCTGCATGAATTACATCCAAACTCCACTGCTGCTGCTTGCCATAAAAGAAGTTATCTTTAATTTTTTTCGTTTTCTTCAACTTGCTTCTTGTGCTTTGCTGCTTTCAAATGTCCCGTAATGTCAGTTTTACCTCCATAGCATATCCCAAAATCACAGGAGCAAACAGAGCAAAATGCATACCTGGGTCCTTTGCTGGATCATGTAATACAAGGAAACTCTGAAGTGTACGTTTCTCTAAATGATTGAAAATATAATTTTTTTTTTTTGCTTGAACTCATGATGCTAATTATAACTGGCACAAATGTAAAACTAAAGCCTCTTCAGCAGCGGTAACACGAGATAACTAATGTAAGTAATCGTCTTTTGTCCTGTGATGCGCATAAAACCCATAGACATTTCCTTCTTGAACCACTGGGGTAGGGGAGGGGGAGATGCAGGATGACTTGCACGCTCTCTCTCCTACTGCGAGGCTAACTCTGGGGAACACGTGGCAGAGGGGTGTTGTCATAGCAACACCACCCCAATACACCCAGAAATTGTGGCCAGATAACATCTATCTTGGCAACAGAATGATGATGAAGGCTTGTTTCACATCTTTTTTTTTTTTTTTTCCTGAAAGCCCACAGCCAGTAAAGAAAACAAAAGTCAGACTGTGATTTATTACTGTTTATGTTGTCAGAGGGTGAGAATGGTGAAACTTCCGCCACCCTCATGCACTCATGGAAGGGTATTTAATGACATGTTCTTTTCGATCTGTGAACATTTAGCATGGACTGCTTTTCTTTTCTGAAAGGGATACGTCGGGTTGTATAAAAATATTTTCTTCCCGCATACACACTTTTTGCACCAAAAATTTCCTGCAAGTTTTCAGGGGTCAAGAATCGTCCCAATCTGACACAGCTAAAAAACCGGACGGGAGGGGAAAGTTCTTCCATTAGCTTATTCAAGACTGCAGGGAGGAAGCAAAAATGACTGAGGCCCGTTTCACACGTCGAGTTTTTCTACCGAAGCAATAAATCTTCTAGTTGTCTTACCACTTCTTGTTTCAAAGCTGGCTATAGAATTATACCAAGATTTTCAGACGCGGTAGTCACTCGGCTTCCAAGGGGTTCACTACAAACTGGATGGTGAAAATACTATCCAAATTAAGGAAAACGTGGCTGTAATGCAAGATGTTCTCACAGGCGGCCAGCCGATCGTTTGCCAGTGCAATTTTTTTATTTTTTTTATTAGAGGCTTAACGATCACTGTGAGCAACTCAATGGGCTATAAGCAGTCACCCGTCTCTAATTTAAGGTCACTGGTTCCAGGGAAAAGAGAGAGCCAGTGCTGTAAGACAAACACAACATGCATGACTCACTGGGATTCGAACATGGACCCCTTTCGGACCAATTATCAGATGCCATCGCTTAGACCACTGAGCCACCAGGGAGGCCTAGTGCAATTAAACAATCCCTCCTGTGAGAGGGGGTGGGGAACAAAGTGTTGTTGAACAATAAACAACCGATTGTTCCTGATCATCCTTCAGGCATTTTTTTTCCATTCTGGCAATGAAACAGCTTGTGTGAAAGCTAGCCCAAAACCGCACTGTGGGACGGTTTTATTGTCTCGGCAGAAAAAATCCATGTGGGTGAAATGGGCCTAATTGCTGCCTTCACTGTCCGAGGCAAACACATAAAGACTAAACACAGGAGACCAAACGTGAGAAAGGATTTGTAACTCTTCTCTCACCCTTCGTAATCTGTTCTGTGCTGCTTTCTCTTTGCAGCACGTTCAACCCCCACCCCCAAAATACACAGTACATTACAGCCTAAAAAATTTTGCTGACATTACAGTACTTATTTTTTTGTGGATGCAAAAACGTGTTGAAATCCGGAAAAATGCTTTTTCTGTACAGAAAACTGGAATACAACAGCAAAATCCGGAAAACTTGGCAGGTACGTAAATGGTTGAGCAAGAAATTTTAACTGGGAAATTAAAAGGTATGAAGAGTACTCAGTAATCAGACACAGCTGCTGAATTGCCTGTGTTTACTGTTCATCACGTAACATTAATCACACCAGAAAACTTGAAAATTACATCACCCTGAAGTGGGAATCAATCCCGCATCACCCAATTTCCGTTTGAGCATGCTATTCTTTACATCACCTAGGATGATGAATATTTCTTCATATTCTTCAAAAAGGGAAAGGAAGAATATTTCTTCTACAGAATTTATATATAGAGTACATTTGCACAAAACCAACTGGTAAAGGATAAGGGAATGACTAATGTTTGGACAATGAAATACAATTATTCACACAATTTTAAGGCACAACATGTCAAACTCAGTAGTTTTGAGGAGGGAGGAGATCCAAAGACACTTAACTGTTTGCTTCAAAGGAACACGACAGAACAAAAGATAGATCTGAGGGAGCAAAGATACGTCATGTCATCAGTGTTCAATATGTTTTTGACACAACCACACATTTCCACCGGTTGACTGAAGTTACAAAGCTTGCCTAAACTTGTCATTACATGCTAACAACAAAGGACTTATCATTTCTCTCTTCACTGGCACAATATAAAGTTCAGTCTGCAAATTCTCCACTCTGTTATTATAGAGCCTACTGAAGATGGGGAAAGATTTTACATTTTCACAACAATGCAGATTGAGAGCAATGAAAAGTCATGCTGATTTAACGAAAATACATAGGAATCATGTCTGTTCATATGACACAGTTACAAAATGGATGTGACAATTCAGAGGGAGGACACAGCTTTGAAGACATTCCTCATACTGCACAACAGAAGGAGGCTGTGAATCTAGATGCATCACTGCTGTTTTTGAATTCATTAAGGAAACCCCACACATAATCATTCAGGGAAATTTTTTTATACTGATGTATTGATTGGTAGCATGGAAGCCATTATTCATCATTATCTAAAGTTCTGCAAGATCTATGCCACATACGTACCCACAAACTAGCAGAACAGAAATAAATAAATAAATAAAAGAATGTTAGATCCTTGCAAGGAGAGGCTGGTGATGTTTGAACCCAATGGTCCCAAATGGTTAACACACATAGTCACAGGTTTTGAGAAGTGGTTTGATTACTATTCAACTCCCAGAAAGGTCAACAACCATGTTTGAGTAGTGCAAGATGAAACTGTCGCTTAAGGAAAAAGATATTCACACTGTTTTGCCCAAAATTGCTAAGGAGGTGAAGACGCAGCATCCAAATAACAGGTGTGCCAAAGGTTCTTTATGACAATGCTAATACTCACAGAGCCCAGTAAGTTACAGCTTATCTGAAGCAGGAAAAAACCAAACATCTGTCCTGTACTGCACATTCACCTGATCCTGCACAAAGCAATTTTTGGTTGTTTCCAAAATTAGAAAGCAAAATGCTGGGCAGCCTTTTGCAAGAGTGTAAGATCTTGCAAACTTCACTTATTCATAGCTGTAGAGTATTCCCCAATAGGAATACCACCAAGCATTCCAGAATTAGTGCAGACGTCTGCAACTTTGCATACGTGCTGAAGGGGAGCATTTTGAAGGACATTAAATGCTTTGCTGAAGTCAGCACAATGGTTTCTATTCTGCAGATGCATGCAAAGAACTTTTTGAATATCATACATAACAAAATAAAAAAACAATTAGGAACACAAGGTAAGTATTTGTATCAGATCCACAACACTATTTCTCCTAAGAAAGTAGCCAGACAGAGGACAAAGCTTGCTCTCTTACAGAAGCATGAATTTGGTACGAAGTACGACTCAAATTAGGAGGCTGGAAGTAGTAATCAGGGTCGCCACTCATTTTCTTCTAAAAAATATAAGCATTTTTTAAGGACTTTTAAGCGCCCTACAAATTTTTTTAAGGACATTGCAAGTTGCACATGTGAAAATAACATATATACAAATATACCGGGTGCACCATATAAAAGAGGCTCCGTGGCCAGACATTGTTACTAGTTAAAGTTGTTTGGAGGTTTCCAGTTAAAACTGCTTTGTCCCACTTCTAACCGCTTTCTGCGTTGTAGTACAGCTGCAAAGGAATTCTCTGGAGTGGTTAGTCACAGCCAGACCAGTGTAGGTACGCGGTCATAAGTGTAAGTGAAGAGAGAAAAAAGGCAACGAAAATGGTTTTAAGTACGAAACAGCGGATTTTTATTGTGGAACAGTAATTCAGAAATAACTCATACAAGGTTTTAAAATGAGTTCTTTACAGAAAAATTTCCACATTGTGCAGCACCGGCGAAATCAGTGGCACAGTAATTCATAGACTTTCCGCTAGGGGGCGTAAAGGTAAATTGTGTTTCTCCCTATATCTCTGCTTCTAAATCTCCGATCTGAAAAATTCTTTCTGCACCGGATACAGCTCCTGATGGGAAATCGTTTGCACATAATTTCAAATTTTTGTGAAAAAAATGGTTTGGCCACAAGGGGGCGTAAACCTTAATTTCCGCTTTTGATGTATTTGCAGCAAAATATCAGCTTCTAAATTCTAGATTGAAAATAACGTCGTTTGTAGACCGATACTACTCATGCCGACAAACGTTTTAGAAACATTTTCTTCTTATAATAGTGCACGGTTTCTACGCAAGGGGTCATAGATGTATATCTTACTTTTGTCAATATCTTGACTTCTAGGAGTCCGATTTGAAAAATTCCTGCTTTGTTGGATAGTGTTTTTCGTGTCGCATGTTTTTCATATAATTTCAAAATTTTCACGTAATTTGTAGACTTACCGCTAGGGGGCGCAAAGGTAAATTGCGCTTTTCCTTACATCTTTGCTTCTAAATCTCCGATCTAAAAAATTCTTTCTGCACTGGATACAGCCCCGGATGGGAAATCGTCTGCACATAATTTCTAATTTTTGTAAAAAAATGGTTTCGCCACCAGGGGGCGTAAACCTTAATTTCCGCTTCTGATGTATTTGCAGCAAAATATGAGTTTCTAAATTCTCGATTGAAAATAACATCGTTTATACATACTACTCATGTCGACAAACCTTTTAGAAACATTTTCTTTTTAAAATAGTGCACAGTTTCTACGCCAGGGGCGTAGATATATATCTTATTTTTGTCAATATCTCGACTTCTAAGAGTCTGATTTAAAAAATTCCTTCTTTGCTGGATAGTGTTTCTAGTGTGACATGTTTTTCCTATAAATTTAAAATTTTCAAGTAATTCATAGACTTTCCGCTAGGGCGTAAAGGTAAATTGTGTTTCCCCCTATATCTCTGCTTCTAAATCTCCGATCTGAAAAATTCTTTCTGCACCGGATACAGCTCCTGATGGGAAATCGTTTGCACGTAATTTCAAATTTTTGCAAAAAAATTGTTTGGCAACCAGGTGGCGTAAGTCTTAATTTTCGCTTCTGATGTATTTGCAGCAAAATATGAGCTTCTAAAATCTTGATTCAAAAAAAGTATTTTGTGGATCGATACTACTCATGTCGGCAAACATTTTAGGAACATTTTCTTCTTGAAATAATGCATGGTTTCTATGCCAGGGGCGTTGATGTATATCTTATTTTTGTCAATATCTCTACTTCTAAAAGTCCGATTTGAAAAATTCCTTCTTTGTTGGATGGTGTTTCCGATGCGAATTGTTTTTCCTATAAATTTAAAATTTTCAAGTAAATCATAGACTTTCCGCTAGGGCGCACAATGGTAAATTGCGTTTTCTGCTCCTAAAACTCCGATTTGAAAAATTCTTCCTGTATCGCATGCAAGACCCGACAGAAAATATTTTTCACATAATTTCTAATGTTTGGTAAAGAATGGTTTGGCCACCAGGGATCATAAGTGTTAATTTCTTCTTCTGATGTATTTGTAGCAAAATCTGGGCTCCTGAAAACTCGACAATTTTTTTTTCTTGGACCGATTCCGCTCATATCGATAAACCTTTTGTGAATATTTTCTTCCTAAAATAATGCATGGTTTTCCCACCAAGGGACGTAAAGTCACGTCTTATTTTTGTCGATAACTCTGTTTCTAAGAGTTCGTAAGCTCACGATTCCGCTTACAGCAATATCCGAGAGATTAAAGACCCGATTGAAAGACTTCTTTCTTCCGTCAGATACTATTATTTTCCATACCGGTTCCATTGACTTTGAATAGCTTTGATAAATTTAATTTGTGTCAGAACGGATTCAAAAGACGTGCTTATTACACCCAAAAATTCGGTGTCATCTTTCTTGTTTATTAATCATGCTAATGATGCGATTTGTTTACCTTTATTAAATGCTCAATTAATCTTAAGACTCCCGTTAGAATATCGCATTGCTTGTAAAACCGCACAATTGTCTAAATTCCATTCAATGTGGATGTCTGCTACAGGGATGGTTCTCTGTTCACCACAATAGAATCCGTCTTAGAAGTAATTAACTTATAAATTATCGCTTGTAATGCTTTCGATTAATGTTTTCTTTAATAATATGTTCCTTCTATGTTTGTTATGCTTTTTTTCTCATCTACAGATGTTTTTGTCAGAATGAAGTTGCTCTACGTTTTCCTTTCACCAGCTGCCTCACACGTGTTCGCAGATCTCACTGCCAACACTTCGAAACAGTGGTGTCTCCGCTTTCTCGCTTTTTTTCTTTCAAGTGGTTTGACCTACTTTCATTTACTGCGCACTGAGCCTTCACGTTGAGTTCCGCTTTTATATGAATGGGAAAGCTCTCCCTTCTTTTTTTCTTTTGCGTTTGTGAAGATTTTATCTTCAGCCAAGTATTAAATTAATTACCCATTGTTAACATCAGATGATAATGCTACAGCGCTTATTAGGGAGAAAGCATTTCCAGCCGAATCCTTCAACTTTCACTATCGTCAGTCGATTAGGGAGAAAAAAAAAAAAAAAAAAAAAAAAAAAGCTTTTCCAGCCGAAGCCTTCAAACTTCCTCTATCGTCAGTCAATTAGAAAAAAAAAGAAGAAAAAAATCGAAGCAAAACTCGGGAGCACAGAACCAAGAAACACCTGTATCGCATGCCAGATTAACCAATAAGAGTTTGTCTTTCCGTCCCGCCAGTATTGTTTGGAATAGGTCCCTGCTATTGGAATCATCCTGGGGCAGGCTTTTGCATTGTTAATGTTCTTAAGCTTTTGTTCAGGAAAGTGGCCATCAAACCGGTCTCCCCACCCCAGTGAAAAATCAACGTTCCTTTCCTTGATTGCATCGCACCTTCCTGCATGATGTATGCTGCAGCCAGCGAAAGATATACCCTGGGCGCGCTTTCCACAGAAGCCTCCGACGTCACGCTACTAGTCTGTGTGCTTATGTCCCCATTCCACCCCCACGCAAAGGGCATTTGAGTCAGTCCTCCCCCACTTTCCCTCCTAAACCAACATCAGGACAGTGGAGTTATTGTTTA
Source organism: Macrothele yani (assembly GCA_039090855.1). NCBI lineage: Eukaryota > Metazoa > Arthropoda > Arachnida > Araneae > Macrothelidae > Macrothele > Macrothele yani. Next base: position 51,128,415 of record CM076990.1, read on the forward strand.
AATAGCCGTGTCTAACATATGAGTAGAAAGGGTGGGGAAAAAACGATCACAGTCGAGTTTGTGAAAAAAAGACTTTGTTTGAAAAAATTTAATAAGCATTTGCATGAAAAAAAAAAAAGGGAGGGAAGAAACAGTCTTATTGAAAACAAATTCGGCATAAAAGGCAGCACACCCGAAAATTTTCACTTTTAGTAACGTAAGAGCCGCGGCTCATAGCCCAAAAATTATGGTAAGCACTTTTTAAGGACTAAGGATTTATAAGGACCGTTGAAACCCTGTAGTTGATAGACAAATGGTAAGCAGAATACCATAAAGAATTAAATAGTTTCACAGCATACTGGAACCAGTAATGAAGACATTAGACCGAAGTTGAGTACTACTTCCGTTAACAGATTTAATGGGAACATACATCCACAGATGATGTTCGGGAAGATCTAAGAGAAAATGGGCCACAACTAGCCATCACTTAACATTATTTAAATACACCAGAATGTGAATAATCAAGAAACGCTTTAAGCTTGGTAAATCCATTTATTTCCGTGCTGTAATATGCATAAAAATTCACCAAGCTTTCACTCTCCACTGCGAGGCTTTTTCAAGGTAATGGTAGACATAAAATGCTACCATTGCTTTGAAACATTTATGTATACCACTGCCTCGAAAAAACCTCCCAGTGGAGAGTAAAAGTATGGCGAATCTTTATGCATATTATACCACAAAAATAAATGGATTTACTACGCATAAAACATTTCTTAGTAGCCACTCCTTGATAGTGGTACAGAAGATTTTATCTTAAAACAGTTCAGTTCATACCAAAATTTTATTTTAAAAATCAGCTTACATTTCTTGATGAATTTTCTAATCTTGGATGTTTGCTTGGAGGTGTTCTGATTATGCTACCTGCTGGTCTCTTCTCCGGAGGACGTGCAAATTTTTGAGCTCGCCTCAAAAAATTTGGATTCTGTCGCCTTAAAAAAAAAACAAAAAAAAAACACTATCACAATGTTATAAATATACATGAATTCTACATATTTAAGTAACGTGCAACATTATGAAAAAATCCAAGCAACATAAAAAGAAAAATACAGCAACACAATCCAAAAATTATACAGTTAAAAAGGCACCATTCCATGTTTTAATTTCCTTAAAATTTTATGTGATTGTTAGACATGTAGACTTATGCACAAATCCCAAATTTTAGCTCTGTTGACCCACAAGGTTTCAAATTATGCAACCTTGAGAATTACAAAATCGTGACCTTCAGGCAATCTTTGAGCCTCAGCCCATATCTCATTATCTAACTGGGTTAGAAGGTTGAAATGTGTGTCCTTTTATAGCATTTTATATGAGCCTTTATATCAAGTGCTGAAAAAAATTTAGATTTACCTTCACAGAAATATCTGACCTTGAATATTTAAGAAAACTGCAAAACTGCAAATTTAAAATTTTGAAGAAAAAAAAAAAAAAAAGTAGCATCCTTAAAATTTTCAGTACCAATAGCCAACTTTTAAGTTGGAACAGCAATGGGATCATTACATATAAATATTGAAATGAAATGCGCCCTCACCAAAAATGGCCTTAAAATGACATAATAAAAGGTGAAAGTTCAGGATTTTAGTAATCAGATATGTCTGAATTGCTTGTTTTACTGTTCAATATGTGACATCATCACTTCAGAAAACTTGAAATTACATCACCCTGGAGTGGGGACTTTCGAGTTTTCTGAAGTGATGATGTGTATTGAACAGTAAAACTAGTGATTCAGGCATACCTAATCACAAAAACCTTATTTAATTCATTCTGCATAATTAGTGAAGAATATTTCTTCCATGGAATCCAAAGGTGAAAGAGTCTAGGGTTAAATAACAAATTTAAATTAGGAGAATTCATCAATCAGAAGGCATCTCAATATTACATGATAAGCACCAAACGTTTAATAACCATTGCTTTTTTGAACTAAAAATGACATGAAAAGGAAATAATGATGTAGCAGTGTCTTTAGTTCTGAATTAAAAAAAAAAAAAAACACTTCTGTTGATTTTGTCATAGTTTCAAGATGTTTGGCTGAAATACTGCTTAAAATGTCAGAGAGTTAATATCCTTCTTCTTTTCCACAACATCAATAAGAAATATTTGTCAGTAAATTCTGGGTAATATTGACATGTACTGAAGCGACATGCAGGAAGAGAAGGATTATGTAAAACTCTTTCAGTAGTCTTTATTAGCGTCAGTAGTTAATTCTTCCATCTGATACCCTAAAAAAATGACTTTAAAAAAGTTTTGATGAATGCATAAACACCCAGCAAAAACACTAGTGCTGGGAAACTGCTGGCCACCAGCTGGCAGTGTTGGGTCACTGCTGGCTGAAATCTGCCGCTCACGGGCCGGTAGTGGTCCGTTGGTGGCAGCGCCATCAGTTGGCAAGCCATTGATGGCCCTGCAGCATCGCCGTGAATTGTGGGCCTCCAAGCAAGTGCCACTAGTGGCCCGTTGCTGGCAACCAATGCAACCCCCAACAGCAGGTGGAAGCAATGGGACTGCGCATGCGCAGAAGCAACACTTGCTGTGTCTCTTATGGTACCAGTTAGTTGAAGACGACGCTATCGCCATCGTGTTATTTTAGTGAATGTTAAGAAAAAAAAATCCATACGTGGAGAGGTGAATTAATTTCCTAATGAAATTTTACGTCGACGAAGATATCAGATTAAGCCGTGAAATACTAGATTACAGCCATGAAATACACCCACTCCATTCCCATGAATAACAATTCATGGAATGGAGTGGATGAATAACAAGAAAAAATTTGAAACCGCTTGAAACACATATCCTGGAAAACCATTCAAATAGCGTTTGTTGGGAAAAAAAAAAGAATTATACGCGTACAAAATTTATTAATTATTTGGGGAAAAAAAAAAAAAAAAAAAGCAACGCTATGTGGTGTACTCATCCATGGGTTGAATACACAAGACCAGGAGGAATTCACTTCTAAAAATAACGAGAAGTAAAATAAAATATCTTTTACTCTTTAAAACAGATGTAGCTTCGGACAACGGAAAGGAAAGACACAACGTTAAAAATGTAACAGAATGTGACATGAACCCGGGTAAATATATATTTATTCAACAATCTCTTTTCAAGACGGCAAGGACAGTACAAAACTTTGGAAAGCGACTCTAAGTATGTACACGCCTTGAAAATGAGTGAAGTTCCCTTAAGGTAAAAAAAAAAAAAAAAACTATCGTTACGTTGAAAAAATTAATTTATCAATTACATGAAACTGGCTTTTCTGAAAAATACCTCTCAATATTGTAAAATGAAAGAGGGAAGCATTCGATTACAAACTGCATACCAAAAAGATAGCTTCCAGCACATTCCCGAGAGGCGTGAGTTAGTTGGGTCGGTTGCGAGCGCGGCTTCCACACAAACGGCCCAGGATCGAATCTAGTCAGGATACAAACGGCGTTTTTCCGGTCTGTCGAGAAAATTCCCCCAGCGCAGTGCGTTAATTCACAAGCTTCGTAAAGGTAGAAAAAAAAAAAAAAAATGTAGCTTTAGGAAACTACGGTTATCCTTGCTTTTTTTTTTTTTTTTTTTTAAATATATATTGTTATGGCTACTACTGGGAAATTGGCGGACAAGATTCGGCAAGCCACCAGTTACGTCACGTGGTTGCTGGCTGCCACTAACGGCCCACTAGCGGACCACATTAGGCTAGCCATCATTTCTGGCACTTGCCTGCAGGGCCACTGAAGGGCCACTTGTGACAGCTACTGCCTGTGATGGACTACTGATGGCCCTGTTGTGGCATATGAGAACTGATGGGGTGCCAACTGTTGGCCTGAACTGCTGGACCTTCTGTTGGCCACCCTGACATTTTATTGGCGGTTCGGCAGCAGCAACATAGTGCAGGGCCATTGCTGGCTGCCAGCAATGACCCACTGCTGGCCCAGCAAGACCGTTTTTGCTGGGCATGTACTACACCTACCACTCACACCAACAACGATGCAATTCTTTTGGGTGAAGTTCTGCACACTTTGAGAAGCCAATTTAAACCTTTCTCAGACTGTTTAATAGAAGTTTTTTTTTTTTTTTTGTAGGTCTGTTTTTTCAGCATGTACTGTTACAGAAAAAATCTTCTTTTTTTCCAGGTATTAACCTGCCTACAAAATGATAGCAATAAAAGTCTTGAACCTAATCACCCAAAATTTGCATCTTTTGAAAATATCAGGTTAAACTACCGTAATACTCATGTACAAGTCAACTTCGCATATAAGTCGACCCCCCCCTTCAAAGTAAAGAAATCGTAAAAATCAAAACCTCGCGTATAAGTCGATTCCGGAATGAGAAAAAAAAAAATTCAAAAATTTAATCAAATACATTTGAAAACGAAATAAAATATATATATATATGTATAATGATAAATTTAATTTGCATACCCAAAAACTTTATCGGAACCCTTCAAAATCCGATTCCGAGTCAGACTTGCCAAACAGTTCAAAAAAGTATTTCTCCGTCATCGGCGCGTCATCGTAAACATCAGTAATCCCATCTACGCCTGTGTAATAAGAATCACTGTCGTCGTCACTCATAAAAATCTCATCATCCTCTCTGCCATCAAGTTCGTTACTAATGCAATATTTCTTGAATGATTTCACGACCATTTCCGCTGGTACCGCATCCCAAGCATCCTTGACCCATCGTGCAATCAAAACGATATTCGGCTTCTTTAGATTTCCGCCCTTGATTTCAGTCGGCAAATTGGAACTTATCCAATCCGCCCAATACTTCCGCACATTGCCCTTGAAGGGCTTATTAAGGCAGACATCTAGTGGTTGAAGAATAGTTATCAACCCACCTGGGATTACAGCAAGAGTTGTTTTTGAATTTTCTGCTGTTTTTTTCATTTCTGCACAACAGTGTGCAACAAGCATATCCCACACCAAAAGGGAAGGTTTCCTCAAAAGTGCGCCTGGCCTTTTGTTCCACACATTCTTTAACCAGTCAATTGTTCTGGATTCGTTCATCCATCCTTTTTCATGGGCACGAACGAGCACACCAGATGGAAAGGAGACGCTTTTCGGCAGAGTTTTGCGTTTGAAAATAATTACCGGAGGTAGCTTCCAGCCGTTGGCAAAACAGGAAAGAAAAACCATGAAACTGTTTTTTTTCGTGGCCAGTCGTTTTAATCAAGATATTTTTTTTGCCCTTTTGGTTCACCGTCTTATTTCCAGGAAGGTCGAAACACATGGCGGTTTCATCGATGTTCCCTATTTGGGAAAGTTCAAAAGCAGTCTCTTTTCTCTTTTGAATTACATACTTTTGAAATTCCATTACCTTTGCTTCGAGGACACGAGGTAACTTTTGTGCAATTTTGGTGCGCTGGCCCCATAGCGGTTCACAAACCTTGTGCACCAACCTGGTGAGGCACGAAAAGTATTATTTGCGGCTGCAAACTTTTCATCTTTTGCGAGCTTCATTGCTCGCAGACGTATACCAGTTCGCGTTACAATGTAACCATTTTGTCTGTAGCCCACAATCCAATCATTCAAGACACTTTCCAGCTCTGGAAAAGATGTCGTTCCACTGCGCAGCGCCTTTTGCGATTTTCACCAAGTCCAGTTTTTTTTTACGTCAACCTCGAATCAGTTTATTGTTAATGCCAAACTGACGTGAAGCAGCACAGTTGCTAGCATTTTCTGCAAAAGAAACCACTTTCAACTTAAATCCTGCATTATAGGAGATCCTCTTTTTTTACACAATCTGTGTCAGCCATAATAGGAGAAGCGAGACTAAAACACGTGTGATTAAGAAAAAGCAACACCTAACAATGGCTGTCGCATGGCTGCGTTAGGTCATAGGTCAGCGCGATAAACTGGTAGTCGGGAGGGAGGAGCTTTCGATGCACGGCTGCAACTGTGTTGTGGATACGCAAAGCCAGAAGACTTCAAAGCGCGGAGAAATTCAGAGGGTCGCAATTTCGTAATTATTACCACACCAGTGTTTTTTCTTTCTTTCTTCTTCTTCTTATTTTTTTTTTCCCGGAGCGTCACAATTTTGTAATTAATACTTCATCGGCATATTTTTTTCTTTTAGGATGGATTGCCTTTTGCCTCACGGGAAGAACTTTTGGACTTATAATTTTTGTAGGCTCTGCGTACAGGTCGATCCCCTTACTTTGAAGCTCCTTTTTTGTCCCAAAATTCTCGACTTATACGCGAGTATATACAGTATGGAAAACAATTGAAAACAACCAAAGCCCAAAGATAGCAAAGGGACATCTCAGTAAGGGAAGAAAACAGATTATGGCTCTGAGAAAAGAAGATGGTTCTGTAACAAGAAATAAGAGGCAAAATTTTGACAAGAGTGAAAGATTTCTACTCCAAATTATATGAAAGGGATGATACATGTACTCCAGACATCATGAAAGGTACCAGTACCAGAGTTCTTCCAGTCCTCCCATCAGAAGTTGCACATGCAATCAAGAACATGAAGCGGGAAAAAGTTCCAGGAGAAGATGGAATTACTGTAGACATCATACAGGAAGCAAGTGGAGAAATTGAAACAGTACTCGCCCAAATTTTCACTCGATGCCTTAATGAAGGGAAGATTCCTGAGGATTGGAACAATGCTACAATGATCCTGCTACATAAAAAAGGTGACACTGATGATCTCAGGAACTACAGACCTATCAGCCTCCTATCAGTGGTTTATAAAATCTTCACTAAAGTTCTTTCACACTGATTGAAGGTAACACTGGACATGGCTCAACTGAGAGAACAAGTTGGATTCAGGAGTGGCTACAGCACAATACATCATATCCACGTACTGAGAGAACTAATTGAACGAGTGAGGGAATATGAACTTCCATTGTACATGGCTTTTATCGATTATGAAAAAGCCTTTGATTCAGTGAAACCATCAGCAGTTACAATGGCTCTGAAATCATGCGCTATTGAAGATGCATACAATAATATTATTAATAACGTCTATGAAAGTGCAAGTGCAAAGATTCGGCTGTTTGAAAATACAACACACATAAAAATTGGAAATGGAGGGAGACAAGGTGACACCATATCTCCGAAGCTCTTTAATGCCACATTGGAAAATGTCTTTCAATCACTGAACTGGGAAAACAAAGGGATAAAGATTAATGGAGATTACCTAACCCACCTTCGTTTTGCTGATGACATAGTCATTTTTGCAACTACCCCATCAGAGCTGCAGTGTATGATCCAGGAACTTGCTGACAAAAGTAAAGATGTGGGATTAAAAATGAACTTTCAGAAGATAAAAATGTTGTTCAATGCTTTTACAAGAAATGAAGATTTATCGACTCATGGAAAAAAGCTGGAGATAACAGACACGCACGTTTATCTTGGACAGCAGATATCAAGTGAGGGCCACATTGATGAAGAAAGTAATCGGCGTACAAAACTTGCCTGGAGAGCTTTTTTTTTTTTTTTTTTTTGATTGGAGGTTTAACGACCACCATGAGCAACTCAATGGGCTATAAGCAGTCGCCCGTCCCTAATTTAGGGTCACTGGTTCCAGGGAAGGGAGAGAGCCAGTGCCGTAAGACAAACACAACATCCATGCCTCACCGGGATTCGAACCCGGACCCCTTACGGACGAATGATCAGAGGCCAACGCCTTAGACCACTGCGCCACCGGGGCGGCGGAGAGCTTTTGGAAGAAACAGCATAATTTTCAAGAGCAATATGCCATTATGTCTTAAAAGAAAAGTGTTTGATCAATGCATTCTTCCAGTGCTTACGTATGGTGCAGAGATGTGGACCTTAACTAAAAGAGACATACAAAGGCTGCAGACAACTCAATTAAGCCTGGAGAGGTGCGTGCTTGGTGTAACCAGGAGAGATAAGAAGAGGAACTCATGGATCCAAAAAATGACAAGAGTGGAAGACATCATAATCAGAGTTAAATCCCTGAAATGACAATGGGCTGGACATACTGCCAGAAGGACAGACAATCTCGATGGACAGCCGAAATTTTAGATTGGATTCCAAGGGACAGGAAAAGACCCAGAAGAAGGCCACATGGGCGATGGGTAGATGAAATTCAAAAGTATGTGGGAGTAACATGGAGGAGACTGGCACAAGACAGACCGTTGTGGAAGAAACTTGGGGAGACCTTCGTCCAGCAGTGGATTGATAATGGTTGACAATGATGATGATGATATACAGTAGTTAAATAACTGTCACTTTCAGAGAATTTTTCATTGAGATTTACTGGAGTTCAATAATTTATAATGTTCATATTGCAGTCCCAACTTTTGGAAAGTTGGCATACAGGGTAATCAAAACTCTAAGGAATGTATGTAATTTTTTTCAAAATCTTAAAATTAGTTTTTTAAAATATTTTTGAGCACAAAGGTTATTTTCCCTGACCTTGAACAGGTTAACACAATTTCTTTTAATTTCTCAAAACATGACATATAGAGTTTGCCAAAAAGAAAATTTAAAGGAATATTTTTAAAAGTGGGGAGTATTTTAGAAAAATTAACAGATGAAATAAAAAAAATGGTGGGCAATTATGAAAAATCAATCCAGATTTTTTTTTCATAATAAATATTTTACTACAACTCAATGTATTTAGAATTTGGATCCATTTTGCTTCTTGTTATAGTAATAAAGATAATATTCGTATTTTGGACAATAACATTAAATTTATCATGTTTTGTAATGACCACATGCAACAGCAATGTGTTCAAGAAGTGAATACATTGCACTTTTGAGATTCTTATAGACATCTGAAAATATATAATAAACTTCTCAGCAAGTACCACAGCCACATTTGTCTTTTGTTGACTCTGCAGCTAAGCAGCATCCAGTGCTTAAATTTTCATTTTGCTGATATCTTTGTTTCCCTTCCCATTTCATTATTGTCACTTTTTTTCTTTTATGCCCTTGGATTACAATTTTATCCATCATACTGAAAAACTTTAGTCTGTGAGGACCATGAATGCATGATAGCTTTCATTATTTTTGATAAGATAAAGCATAACTTTGATATTAATACTTTTGAACACCATGTATCAATTCTTACAAACTTTTCAGCTTCATCACTTTTGTTTTGGACCTCCCTCCCTCCCCCTTCCTTATCAAGATGAAATGCAAACCTTTTTTGGGGGAATATTTAAGAACACAGGACACATGTTCGGAACATCTTTGGGGGAAAAAAAAATTACAGTTAAGGGAGAAATCTTTGCTATGTCTGATTTCCATTTCTGAACATTTCCCCTCCATTTTCAAGGTGAAATACAAATATTTATGAAATAAAATGATATTTAAAAACAATTCTAGGCAGAAGAAACATCGTGGTAAAAATAAAATTATGATTAAGGGAAAAATCTTCAATGCGTTTAACTTCCGTTTTCGAAAGTTTTGAAAGACAAAATTTCTGTTTTCGAATGTTTCAGGTGGAAAGCAACCTTCACCAGAACCAAATGTCACAAAATTTCTGCTCAGTTATGCATCGATCTCGAGAATAATGCAAATTAAGACGGAAAAGGACAAATTCTAGAAGCCGTGGCACTCTAACGCCTGAAGATTACAAGGGAATTTTTGCGCTGTCGAATTTTCGTTTTCGGAAAATTTTCCTCCAAACTGAAATTCAAGTATTTATGGAATAAAATGATATATAACAACAATACTGGGCAGAGGCAATATTGCGGGAAAACGAAATAACAATTACAGAAAAGAAATCCTTATTTCGTTTACTTCCGTTTTTGAAAGACGAAATACTGTCCTGATGTGTATCGTTACACGTTGGTAAAACTCTTGGGAGTGTATTTTACGCGTTTCTCGATGCATATTTTTATGTGTTGAGAAAAATTCCAGATGCGTATTTTTATGCGTTGGTAAAATGTCAATGCGTAATAGACGCGTAATTACACATTTTGGAGAACTGTGATGACATAAAATGCTATAAAAAGACACAAATTTCATCCTTCTAGACCAATTAGGTAATGATATACAACTACTCAAAGTTTGTCCAAAAGTAACAATTTCCTAATTTTCAAGGTCATGTAATTGAAACCCTGTTGGTTGACAGAGCTTAAATTTTCGATGAAGACAATGGTGGTGTATCAGAATGGTTTTCTATTGGAGTAGGGGTCAGAAGAGGTTGTATAATGCCACCATGGCTGTTTAATATGTTTATGGATGCATGTATGTGTGATGTCAAAATGGGCAATACTGGTTTATGTCTTGGTAATATCTGTGTGTGTAGACTGATGACACAATCCTGAATGCTGATGACAAAAACCTGGTGGCAGAGAGCAAAAGTGAGTTGCAGAGTATGCTGTCCGGGATGTACAAAGTTCGTCTGAAATTCAAGATGAGCATAAATAAGGGAAAAACCAAAGTTATGGTTTTTAAGCAAGGAACTGTTAAGCACTGAATGCTAGATAAGTCTAAATGGAACAGTGATTAACCAGGCGAACGTGCTTGTATATTTGGGAAACATGTTTGACAGGGAGAACAAATTAGATGGTGAAATTAGTAGGTGAATGAAATCTTCATTGAAAAGCCATAGCTACTTTAGGAGGATTTCACAGAAATGATGGATTCTGAAGAAAGTCCCAAATGGCTGTGTATGGAAGTGTAGTTGTTTCTACTCTGATGTATGACTGTTAAACCTGGGCTCTGCAGAAGAGACATAGGAGTTGTTTGTGTGCTGGAGAGATGTGTTACTTACAGGGGGATTATAGCAAAACTTGCTCTGATCATGTGAGGAATTAAGATGTGTTGCAGTTGTGTAATGTGAGGCAAAATGTTGTTAGTAAGGTGGAGACTAATATTCTTGGGAGGTTTGACCATGCTGAAAGAATGAGTGATGAGATGCTTACTAAGATTATTTTTTCAGGCCAAGTTGCAGGAAAGAAAGGCAGAGGAAGGCCCAGGAAATCTTGGCAGCATCAGATTCACATTGCGTATGAAGTACAGAACATTTTGTGTGCATTGTGTGATGGATGTCAGTGAAACTCAAGCTGTGTGCCAACATCGCTGTAAATGGAGATGCTCGATACATCAACAGTAAGTAAATTCTAGTTCCATCAGTTAAATATTTATCTGGCAATTTGTCTTTCTCTGAAGAGCTAAATTCTGAATCACAGAGAACAGCTTGGTGATATGTATGCATGTATGCAGGTAGTGAATTTTTTTGTTAGTTCTTTATAAGAAGCTACATAATAGTTCTTTCCCAATATACACTATCTACCAAAAAGTAATTGGACACCTGTGATAGCAAAAGAAAATGAAGTTTATTTACCTTCAATAGTTGGTAGAGCCTCCACGAGCGGCGATTACAGCTGCGACTCTCCGGGGCATACTCTCAACCAGGCGTTGTACGACGGTTAGCGGTATTTTCTTCCACTTGGCTTGGAGAAGACAGGTCAGTTCCTTCACCAATTTCGGACGGTGGGGGCACCCCTTAAGTCGATGCTCCAACTCGTCCCAGAGGTGCTCGATAGGGTTAAGGTCCGGGCTCTGCGCAGGCCAGTCCATTCGATTAACCCCATTGTCACCATACCCAGCCATAGTGGACCTCGCAACATGACAGGTAACATTGTCATCCTGAAAGTAACATGGGTCCACCCCGTAAAACTGCCACAACGTAGGAAGCGCATGGTCATTCAAAATGGTGCAGTAGGTCTCAACGTTGAGTCTACTAGGAATTGCGACCAAGGGTCCCGTGCCATATCAGGAGAAACACCCCCATAGCATAATTTCACTGCCGCCGAACTTCACAGTTGGCACAATACATTCCAGCAGGAGGCGTTCTCCAGGAAGACGCCAAACCCAGACCCTGCCATCCGAACGGTAGAGGGTGAACCTAGATTCATCGCTCCAGAGAACCTGTTTCCACTGTTCAATGGTCCACTGTCGATGTTCTTTGCACCAAGTTAGCCGAGCAGCGCTATTGGACTTGGTGATCAAAGGGCTTGTGGGCGGCAGCACGTCCATGATAACCGAGCAGATGGGCTTCCTTACGGATGGTATTCATCGAAAGAACATTCCCGGATGCCTGTTTAAACTCCTCGCTGATGTGGCCCATTGATTTGGTGCGGTTCTTCCGAATTTCTCTGGCCAGCACCCGTCGGTCTCCAAATCCCAGTTTTGTGGGTCTGCCGGATCGGGGCGCATTCCGACAGTCACCTCTCATCTTCCACTTGCCAATCACGTAGGCCACTGTTGATTTTGGGTACTTCAACTCGCTGGATATGTCACGTATGGATCGGCCATTTCTGTGATACCCGACGATTACACCTTTCTCGAAATCAGAGAGCTCCGAACTGCGTGGCATCTTGCATGCGACTGGTTGCGTTGTTGTTTCCCAAACGATATTTAACGGTGGCAGCCGTGACGTGTATCAGGACCGCAGATATTGTTGATTGGAAGGGTTTTTTTTTTTTTTGGATTGGAGGTTTAACGACCACCGTGAGCAACTCAATGGGCTATAAGCAGTCGCCCGTCCCTAATTTAGGGTCACTGGTTCCAGGGAAGGGAGAGAGCCAGTGCCGTAAGACAAACACAACATCCATGCCTGACCGGGATTCGAACCCGGACCCCTTACGGACTAATGATCAGAGGCCAGCGCCTTAGACCACTGCGCCACCGGGGCGGCCGGTTGCAGGGGTGTCCAATTTACTTGTTGGTAGATAATGTATATATCCAAAATGACAATAATTTTATATCTCAGACAAGCTAACAGTTTAATTTTATAAAATTTAGGAAATACTAAATCAACATTTAAAAAAGGAAGAGAAAACTGCTCTAATAAAATACTGCTGGAAAAATAAAATAAAAAGCATTCCCTAATAATGAGAAGGAACTGAGAACAGCTGAATCTATTTTTATCAAAAAATTTAAAAGTAGAATCTGTAACAATGATCCAACTAGTCTGGCAGGACCATGGAAGACACTAATTCATGGTCAGAAAAAAAAAAAAAAAAAAAAAAAAAAAAAAAAAAATATCTAAAAAAAAAAAAAAAGGAAAAGTGAAAGAAATACCAATAGAGGTGATCATGAGATGACAGCACATTCTACCATAGGCCCATTTGCTGATATGTGCCCTGAAATTAAAAAGTAAGACCACTCTGGTATCAAACATTTTCTGGACCCTTGTCCTTGACCCAAAAACCAACGTGATTTTGAAAATGTTTTGGGATCTGGCAAAAGGCTCAACTGATCATTCAAGCTGACTGACTTCAGTCCATGTGCACCAGGAGTAAGAGGGATAACAGTTTGCATTATTTCTTTTTTATGTAAGGATTTAATAACATAAATAACATATTTGTACAGTAATGTATTAATAATATTTAGTGATTAATTCTTTAAAAAAAACTCAGCAGGTATTAAAATTTATATATACAATGGGAGTTTTTAAATGTGTATTCTGACATTTTAATTGTAGAAAATATGTTTGAGATCATTTGTTAGTAAAAGTTTTTAGGTGTTTCAGGTTTACAGTAATATCACCTTAGATGCATTTTTAGCATAAAATTTTTTGTAAAAAATATGTATTTTATTTGCACCTGAATCCTCTTCCTCTTTCTTGGTGGAAACAATACTGAACGAAAAACTGTCAAGAGGAAAAGTGAAAGTCAGATGTAACGATAAGCAGATTGGATCGTTGAGGAGGTGAGTTTATACTCATATTCTTCCAAGACTATTGATTAAGTAATTTTGAGACAACACGTTTTTAAGTTAAAAACATACTACACAAGTTTTTTAATCAGGGTTCGCACACTTTTGGGGGGAAAAAAATTCAAGGACTTTCCAGGCCTTTTCCAGGACATATACAAAAAATTCCAGGATGATTACTACGCTTTACAGTATTATGTTCAAATTATTTATTAAAAGTAATTTCAGTTTTAAGTAATAAAAATGATGAAAGATGCAAATGGACGATTGTGCTTTATGCAAATGGATCAAGTTTATCACGCACAAGATCGTAAAGAACGAATTCTGTTCTTATGCCCTGACCTTTGAATTCAAGTTGGACCATTTTCTACAAGGGTAGGTTTCTCCTCCCTGATAACATACCAAAACTTTGTTGCAATCAAACAGATTTTATGTGAGTTAACATTCCTAAGCTTGCAGAACAAATACTGCTCTTATGTCTTGGCCTTTAAATTTAATTTCGACCTTTTTCAACAGGGTAGGTTTCCAGGTTGTACCCAACAGCATACTAAAATTTCGCCGAAATCCAACCGCTTTCATGTGAATTATTATCGTACAGACAAACCCAAAGCATAAACGTTTCTGCAGCCATAGTTTGAAAGGGTTAGTAATTTTGAAAATAAAAACATAACGAACAGCGCAAAAACTAGCACATAAATAGAATATTTGAAACTACAGTATGCACTCTCAATCATTAGGGATGGTAGAGGGGAAGGGAATGGAACTGTCCAAAATTAGCATGTTTTTGTTGTGCTAGGCGCTTAAGCATGGCTGAATTCCTTCAGACCCCACCTACCCCCAATGTTCAAGTGATTGAAATGTGCTGATGTTCATGGAATGAAAATTGTTGATCAGCTATGATGACCGCATAAAAGTTCGGGGGTGGGGCGAATTTTTTTTATTATTTTTTTTCAGTTTATGCAACATTTTACATCACTCCAGTATTTATCTTGTCATCATCAACAATTGCATTGCAACTACCGCTTACGATCGTGGATATCGGCAACCGAAAATCTGCCATATCACTAAGTGATAAACACACAGTATCCTGTTACAATGTAATGTAATTGAAAAAAAAAAAAGGATGTGGAAAAAAGAAAATTTCAGAAATTAAGATCATCAAGTCATGCGTTTCAAAAATCCGTTTTCCTTTATAATGTTTAAAAACATGTTTTTGCTTTTTTACCTGTAGTGTATAATAAAAAAACTACGTTGATTTATTTTTTTTATGGAATCAGACGTCCGTATGTCTGATTGTCTTCATCTGAGTTCACACGTTAGCTACTGTGTACAAGTAGATCTATTTTTTCAGCTCAAAAATATGTAGTTTTGTATATATTCACAGTATAAGTCATTCCTTATTCCCACAGAACTGAATTCAGCAGATGCAAAATGAAGAACATTAAGACCCGCCCAATACCATGCTTCTGATTGTCTGCTGTTTATATTCAAGAAATGCAAATATGGGTCAATGGTGAATGCAGCAACTATGATTTTTATTTATTACCAAGAAAAAGAAAAAAAAGAACCGTGAAAGCTGTAAAGCTGAAACGGATATTTCTCTCACCCTCCACCACCACCACCCCAACCCCCATGCACAAAAACATTCCGATTAAGATCAAACAGCAGGAGGACGCGTCTACGCACAACCTTTGGAATGTCCTGATGGAACGGCTTCTTTTCATTTGGCACATCACCATAAATCACCACCTGCAGCTCACTGAACTGACAAGTTGCCCCTTTCCTCCTTCACCTTAACTATAATAGAAAATGTAAAAAAATAAAAAATGCTCCCCAATTTTCGACAAAATTACCAAATTTAAGTCATGATGTTGCAATTTACTAAAATATGTTTATCTGCTATAAAAAATGTATGTTTATAATTCAAATAGAGTCCATATCATCACAGAAAATTTTTTTTAAGGATCACTGTTTAAATAAACCATGGCATCTAAAAAAAATAATTCACTTGCTTTTCCCGGAATTTATAATTACTGTTTCTTTTTTCAATCCGATTATGCAACGGAAGATTTTTTTTTTTTTTTTTTTTTTGCTTCTGCTAAAGTTCCTAACGGAATTTCGCGAAATTTGCACTAGAACTTTATTGTGATGTATCTTAACCACTGTAAAAATTTTACTGTGTTATTTTCAAAATTTGGAAAAATGGATTTCTGAAAAATTTCTCCTAGTCCTTTTGAGCTGTGGAAGTGATTAACAGGTGTTTGCTTTCTTCCCAACCAAGGGCTTCAGATCAGTGCTCCCAGCTGTCAATCAACTGTTGCTATGGTAACACCCTTTCTGCTCGAGGCTCGCTCTGTCCAAAGAGGCACACATACTTGTCCATAATAAAAATTACCAATGCTAACTTTTTAAGTTTTAAACCGATTCAATTGGTATTTTGGAAGTGAACTTCTGTAATCCAATTATAGTGAATGTAAAAATTTCAACCACTTTCGTGAAAAATTCGCAAAGATAGTTTTCTTATCATAAGTAGTGGAAGTCTCTTGAGGGGAGGGAGGGCTGGCATGCGCGTAAATAAGAAGAAGATGAATGTGTTGTTCAGGCATACTCCTCACTGGTGGATGCCAGCTGACTTGGTACATACGTGACCCCCTGCAAATGCCTCTTCTTTCCCCTTCTGTTCTCAGCAGTTGTCTGATTGACATCAAGCTCCCCTTCCTAACAGACCTACTAGTAATCATCCAATTTTATTGCACTCGAAGTAGTACTTTCTTTTTTCTTTTTTTTTCCCCCAGCCAAGTTAGGATTTGGTGCACGTCCGAAACACCACCGTTGCCGGCGGTTTCTTTGAGAACAGAGGAGAGGAACTTTAAAAATGAAAGGGGTAACAAGTAGCACGATTTCCTAAAAGGGCATTTTTTTAAGCACTAATTTCAAATTTCAAGGCTTTTCAAGACAGCATTAAAAAAACACCGTTTTTCCAGGATATTCCAGGCCTTGAAAACGTAATCATGATTTTCCAGGACTTTCCAGGTTTTCAAGCATGCGTGCGCACCCTGTTTAATATGCTTGCAGGTGTTTTTGTGTTTGTTCTTAATCCAAGTTAGAGTACAGTACATATTTGTGCATTTTTTAATCCCAGCAAGAAAAAAAAAAAAAAAAAAAAGAAGAGAGCATGCTTTCTATTTACTTCATCAATTTTTCCTTAACAAAGCTCAAGAAGATCAATAAATTTTCGATTATGTTACTATAAAGATTTTTCTTTTTAAAAAATTAGTGCATTTAATTAAATCAATGCAGGAGAAATTAAGAAACTTACTGAGTCTGACTGAACTGTCTTTGATTCTGAGAAAGTGATTCTTTGGGAACAGAGAACCTTGTTGGTAGCTAGATATAAAGTAAAAACATGTTAACTTAAAAAAAAAAAGTCAAATTCAGACATAGTTTATAATAATTATTTAGAGCAATTCCAGATTACATTTTACGTGGATAAAAAATTTGTATGGCATAACATTTTTTACAAGAATTAACATATAAAGCAACTTCTAATCATTTCAAAAAGAGCAGGTACACACACAATTAGACCTCTGTGAAATTAGAAACGATAAAACAAATTTCAATTAAAAAAAATATTCTGAAGCACACTCTTTGACTGATATTTCTTGCTGTTTTTAAAAAGAATGGAAAGATTATAAATTTACATCTTCCCTGTTCATTCCAATTGATTCGGCCATGTTGGAAGAGACAAAAAAAAAAAAAAAAAAAAAAAAAAAACACTGATGCTATTAAACTAGTTCACAAATTCTTACCTATTTGTTTCAGAGTCTACACAGGTGATTCTGCAGAATTTGTATATTAACCCACACTGCCAATCTTTCAGGATCTTTACTTTATGCCCATACAATGAAACTTCCATTAAAGGGCACTTCTCAATAGCGGGCATCTCTCTATAACAGACAATTTTTTATTCCCTGCAGAAATGCACGGCTTCTTATGAGGCATTCACTTCTTATAGCGGACGTGGATACACTTAAAAAGTACAATATAACAGACAATTTGCTTTCAATTTTAGGAATTCCAAGGAGTGTGATTTGCCCAAACACGCAAAATTTTTCCTTTTTTGTTATTTTACTCTTCCGCATTCTCTACCTTAACCATTTTGTTCCCGAGGCCTAGTGAATTTTAAGGTGCTAAGTGATGTACCCTGGAAAAGTGGCCGAAATCGCTGGAAAAAAAAAATTAGCGTTTGTGCTCACCAGACTGTCCGACCCTCTCTTAACATACGTGCATCTGACCAGGAAAAACTGCCTTCTAGCTCTTCGGGTGCTCCCAATGGGGTGAGACCTCAGAAACGGGGACCAGTGCCCAAGACCAGCTAATTCGGGAACTGTAATCGGATTGAAACACATGCAAACACAATTCAGGAGTGGGTGGGAGAGACTCACCTTTTGTTGTTTGGTAAGATCAAGGTCAGAGCACAGGGATGAATTTCAAGTCCAGATTACTAGAAATCACATTTGTTTGCAACAATCATGTAGGTTTTTCTCATCAAGCGAGCTATGAAGCAAAGATTTCTCAAACATCGATTTTAAAATGTGGCACAAATGTAAGTGCTCACTCTAAAAGAAAAAGTTGAAATAGTGGAGCTGAATGAAAAGGAAAGATCAAGTCTGCGTGTTTTAGAAGATAAACTGGGCACTGGAAAAACGCAAGTGAGTAAAATCTTTAAGTCTTGGCAAGATTGTAATGGCAACCAGAAAATTAAGAGAGCTTTCCCTAAAACTGATGGTTTAGCTGTGGACGCTCTTAACCTATGAATGTGAGTTGTATGTCAAGATCGCTGTAAATGGAGAAGTATGATATGGCAACAGTAGTGATATGTATATGTATGTATGTATATAATTTCATTAATGTTATAACGAATGTGATATATCACATCTATCATGGTAACTAATCCATCCTCTTCTACATAATGTACAAATATCACCATACAATCACAGGCCATGTTAACCACAACAGAGATCTTTTTGAATAAAACTTAAAAAAGATACCTCAAAAAGTCTATATTATTGAGAAGTGTATTATTACCCTGATAACCATTTCCCCAAAACATTTAGGCAGTATTCATAAATCAACTGTACCAAGGATAAAAAAAAATAAGTTTACATAAAAATGCAATATAGTTTTTAAAATTTCACCATATACCAGAAACATTGTGATAAACTGAACTAAAAAACCCACAAGAATTTCAAGTTACCAGAAGGTATGTAAGCTATTTATAAGAACCAGGTAAAAGCTTGTCAATAATGACAGGTAAAATAAGATACATATTTTTTTAAATAATTTATTCATTGAATATTTTTTATTACATTTTTGTGAACATAAACAAGAATCTTACCTTGATATCAAGTTACAGAGACATACACGAAACAATATTTCATCAAAGTGAAACAGATGCGTTCCAAATGTGAAAGTATGTTTCATGAACATTACAACAATAAAAAAAAGTATAGAATATTCCAAGCAAACAGAATATAAATTCTGAATATGCTCGTAACGCTTAATGGTCATCCATGCAACACCACTCAGAAAACTTGAGAATTTCATATCCCTGGAGAGGGAGTCGAACCCACATCTCCCGATTTCCAATCTAGTATGCTATCCATTATGCTACCTAGGACAATGAAGTTTCAAGTAACTGAGATAAGTGTGAATGAGACAAAGTATGGTGTTACGGTTAGTATACTCGAACGGAAATCAGGAGATGCGGGTTTGATTCCTGCTCCCGGGCGATGAAATTTTCAAGTTCTTTGAGAGGTGTTACATGGATGACCAGTAAGTGCTACAAGCAGTGATGGAAAGTTGCAAAATCATTTTTGGAGCAGGAAAATGAATTTTTGGAGCAGGTAAAATATATTTTTGGAGCAACAAAATGTGTTTTTGGAGCAATAAAATACATTTTGGGTGTAAGAAAACATTTTTGGAGCAGGTAAAATATTAGTAGATAGAACAAACTGTTAAGCAAAAAATGTTTTGGAACCAGATGCAGCCTACTTAAATTTAAAACAACTTGCATTGAAATACACATATGCAAAGATTTTAGTTTTCAAATAGATCAAAAAATTTGTAACCATAGCAAGATTCTATTAGTAATAATTTATTTTACAAAAAATGTTTAATTTTTTGCTGCTTTTCTCAATATTTAATAATAATTGCTCACTTCTATTTTTTCAAATTTTTTAAGATAGTTAGCAACATTTTGTTTTGCTTCTTTTAATAGTGCCTGTCCACTTCCTATTGCACTGATGTCTCTCTTTTTTTATGCCACATCCAATGTTCATCTCAACATTGTTTAACATTTCATGAGAGGAATCCAACTGCTGTAAAAGTTCAGCTTCTTCCCTTTTCAAATCACCTTGTGAAAATTCAATTTCTTCTTCTCTTTTTCTCTTATTTTGCTGCATTTTTCCAGCATTAATCTGCCCTTGAAATTTTTTCCAGGATTCTTTATAAGCTTTCAGAAGATTTTTGAGGACATTAATTTTACTAACATTTCCATTTTGTCTCTTGGCATGATCTTTGTGCTTCTTGCTCTTCGCATGACGCCTACAATCATTGCGGCTGCCATGCGCTAGGCTAAAATCGCAGCCACATGGCTTACAAAATGTGATTCAGCAAAACTTTAGATTCTTCATGAAAAGGCCATTCTTTACTATATCACGATTCACTTGACGATAAGTTTCATCTGACTTTGTTCTTTTTGTTTTCGTAGCTGTTTCACTCCAACGTTTCATTTTATTTTAATCCTAGTTTATTAATTTTTTTCTGCAGTAGAGGCCACAACTTAGCAATGAAAGCTCAGCTTTGGCTCGCCAACCTTGACAAACGAGGTATAGAGACACCATCGGCGTGGCGGGTGACACCATACCTATTCGGCGAAAAAGAAATGTCTCGCGAGCATCTACATGCGAGCTATAGAGGCATCATCGGCATGGAGGGTAACACCCGACACACACGATATTCCACGAAAAAGAAATGTCTCGCAAGCCTTGACACACGAGCTATATAGACGTGGCGGATGACACCTGACACGCAAGCTATTTGGCGTAAAAGAAATGTCTCGTGTGCGCCGACATGTGTGCTATAGAGGTGTCATCGGCACGGATGGTGACATCATACATATTCGGCGAAAAAGAAATGTCTCGCAAGCCCTGACAACGAGTTATAGAGGCATCATAGGCGTGGCGGACGACACCCCGAGCTATTCGGCGAAAAATAAATTCCTTGCGAGCACCAACATGTGAGCTATAGAGGCGTCATAGGCATGGCGGATAACACCCGACATTTCTTTTTCTCTATTTGGTGAAAAAGAAATGTCTCGCGAGCTACAGGGGCATCATTGACGTGCCGTGCGTGCTATTCGGCGATTCCGCAGTGTTGGGTGTCACCCGACAGTCGAGTGGAAAAGGTTAAAACATTTGCAGCGAAATTTTCACAAGCACAAAGCCACATGTAATCAATGTAAAGAGTTGCAAAAGGCGCTGCGCTGAGCTGAGCTCCCTCTCGGCTTTTGCACATGACACTCTCAAATGGCTGTATGGGGAATCACGTGACAAAACTTTGCCTCCATTGGCGGTGGAAATCAGAACATTGAAGGCATATAGGGCTATTTGTAAAGAGCGTTTTTTCGACCAAAAGATGGCAAAAAAAAAAAAAAAAAAAACCCAGTAAATTGCGTGCAGGGATCTTGCATGGGCTTTTCCGTAATTTTGTGGATGACTCCGTAAAAGTTGGCATCTCTGAATACCTATGAATCCTTTAGAAATAGAACCATTGTATCCTGCCAGGGAAGAGCCATTTTCAGCCGCCCTCCGCGTCAATGAAATAGCTAATGACTGACCTTACGCTGTATTTACGCAATCACACACTTCGCCCGGAACGAAATAACTGCATCATCCCAAAGAGCAGGGAACAACATATAAACAACCTCAATTGCACAACACTCCGAAAGACACCCAAACCATCTGTAAACAATCTTCATCAGGATTTCATAACGTACAGCATCGTTTTTCCTACATACCACATGATTACAACGAAACTCCTCCTCCATAAGCTTCACCTACATCGCGAAACCTATTCGTCACTTTTCCGAAAAAATAACTAATTAAGATTGGCGGTACATGTTGATTAAGCGTCGTTATATGTTTAACCAAATTACGTGTAGACCTTAAAAAGCGTAATTCAATTCACCGCTTAAAACAGCATTTTTTGCTGTGAAAACATTTTTTTCGCTCGTCAGTTTTTGCCTTGGACTGCCGTTTCAGAGCAAATATAATTTTTTTTTTTTTTTTGTAATTTGTAGCAGTTTGGCACAAGATAATGAAATTGGCACAGTTTGGAGCAAACTTTTCATCACTGTACAAGCATATTCAGAATTTATATTCTGTTCGCTTCGAATATTCTATCAATTTCCCATGTATTATGAGAAATATTTCTTCCTTCATTGATTTAGAAAAAAGTATATTGGTTGAGGCAGGGTTTTGTATAACTCTGCCGACATCAGACATCCAGGTATCGTCCAAGCATTCCTTGCAGCTGACAACCATGGTAGCAGTTGCATGCCACCAAAGTGGGGCAGATGTTCAGACAAAGGAAACTATATTGTTTTAGATTAGATTTTAATAATTACTGCACAATCCTTACAGTCAGATTGTTCATGGACATTTAATTTAAAAGATTCCACTAAAAGGTAACAAAATAGATAATAACAGCTTATCAATTGCCTTTCTTACCCGATTTCCAAGAGGCGGAACCATCTGAGTTACCACAGGCTGAAACTGCTGTGAATGACTAGTACTGGAACTTAGAGGGTTGAAGTGTTGAATTGGTGGTGGAGGTTGGTCAGGACGAAAACCAACTGGAAGGGACACTGGAACACGCTGGCTTTGGTAACCACTGGTTACCAGGGTACTGGAAACAGGTGTTGTAAAATTTGAAATCGGCGTTGAACTTAGTGGTGGTGGAGGTTCTATGGGAAAAAATAAAATGAAACTCGCAATTAAAATCTTTAACCAATATAAGCAGTGTAACACTTTCCATGTTATGGTGTCAGGTGATTTAGTGATTTACCAACAATAAAAACATCTGAATAAATGTGCTGTGTGATGAGATATAGAAAGTTGCACTTTATATCAACAACTCTGCAACAAGGACTGCAGTACTAGTTTACTCTCCCTTATATAAAAAGTTCACTTGAGAAATTATTGTTATAGAAGAACTTCTTGTGTGAAACCATCTGTACAAATCAACATCTAGAATAAAACCAGACTATCATAATGGGAGACCTTCTTCATGTTAGTGGTCATATCAGTGAAGAATAAAAACCAGCACTTATAAATTAAACAAAAGCGACTTGTTTTAAAATGTAACCAAATCAAAAATTAAACATTTTGGGTTATTTTCTGTCGCACAACATTTTACACAGCTGTTTTGGCCATAACACAACTCTTACGAGTGCTGTGGTTTTAGGTATTACATGGTGTATCATCAAATATCATTCACCAAGGTCAGTTGCTCCATCATTCCAGCAACTGATTGCAGCTCCACCTCAATTTTTTTTTTCCACTGTTGTTTGGAGAATGCTTAACATAAAAATAAAAAATCTGTTGATATATACTATAAACAATTTGAGGGCACACACGTTGTTCAAAACAAATTACTCTAGAAAGCTGCATTTTATTTGTTCATTTTCAGCAGCATCATGTTTCAGCTGCACGTTTTTTTTGTTTGTTTTTTTCTTTAAATTAATTTTTCTATTTTGAAAATTTGATGCACCACTTGAACTGAAATACATAGAATGAAACAAAAGGAAATGCTGCATCAACGATTAACCACAAAAAACATAAATAACCAAGAGTAAAAAAAAAGTTATTTCAAGTTTGAAGGAACCCTGAAAGAGTGCACTTCAAATTACAAAGCTACATACACAGTGCAGCAATGAAGTAATGAGACTGAATTAAAAAACAAATAAATGGAAAAGCAGAAAAACTCGTATGAATATATTTTATTCGAAGTACATTCCTTCCGCTTTAATACACTGGTGTGCAAAAATTAAGGACGAAGAAGAGAAATTAGCATAACAGCGGAACAAGCAGGCAGAACGGACCGAAAGACCACTCAGGAGATAGACTAGGGTCCGGTACGGTAGGGCATGCGCATATATGCAGCATTGCAGCATGACGGGGGGGGGGGGGGTATAAAGCACACGGACGGTGTATACTCAGCAATTCGGTGAAAGCTATTGTACGGTGTACATCGGTTTGAACGACGTCGAGTTGCTGCCACCGTGTGATATGGCCAACAGGCAATCCAGTAGACGACATCTGAATCACTTTACCAGAGGTCATGTCATTGGGAAATTGGAAGAAGGTCGAAGTGTGACTAGTGTGGCCGAGGAGTTTGGGATCACTCACAGCATCGTTTCACGAGCTTGGAGAGCATTTCAAACGACAGGAACAGCTCACATTCCAGCATCCTCAAAGTCACACGACAATCACCTTTTATACTTCCGCAAATTTTCACAATGAGTTCAGACGTGTGCACCGAAATGGAGCATCCAGACCTTTCATAAGTTTAAAGATCAGGGGTGTTAGTGCCCCTGCCATGTTTCGGAGCAATTCTTGGAGCGAGAAAATTTGCATTCTAGAGCAGAACTCAGGTTTTGGAGCAGCTAATGATAGCATTTTTAATTGTTTAAAGTCCATGCTGTGCTTTAAGTTATGTTTATATACTGAATTACCATTATTTTATGAACTATGAAAAAATGTTATATTTCAGGTTTGTTGACATTTTACTGCTTCTCTTACGACTGTTAATGAGCATTTCTGTCATTCCTACAGTGAGATAAATCGGAAAACAATTATACTACCCATGATTTATTGAAAACTACATAACCTGCAATGTTATAAGCGCAACACATAATTAATATCAGGGATTTTCTTCTGAATACATTTGTTTTTGTTGTAACACAAATACGATGCTGCTGCGTCCAAGAACTGTTGCTATTGCTACTGAACGCTTGTGAATATACACTTAGGAAGAATAAATAATATGTAATTACTGTTTCTTTGGTTGGTTTTTAGAAGCATATTTTTTGAGATTCATGGCATTCAGATGAAAATACATTATTTCTGAAACCAACCAACTGGCAAGCCACGTGTACGTGGTTTGTGTGTGCATCACAAACTCCTAAGGTTTTCTGAAGAAAGCGTACCTTCGATATAAAAGGAAAACTAATCTAACATTTAATAATCAAATTGTAAAATCATCTTTCAGCAGTTGTGCCATGATACTCTTCATACAATGTTTTTCATCTAGTAATTATCAATGTCAAACTTTGGTTATTGCTGAACCAAAACTATAAGGTAACAGTGAGATTTAGTGAAGCTAATTAGACAAAAGCTGCTTCCATCGCTTAAAGCTTGCGCAGTGACGTTTTCGTGCGGCACTGCCCCCTCCCCTCTTCAGTAGTAGTAAAATCAGTTTATGACTTTTTGTTGTTGCTGTCTGAAAGAGCCACTGCTCTTGCATACGTGGGGTCCTGCATGTATAGACATTAAGCAAATGATTGCAAGTCAGTAAGTGGTTCAAAGCACCTTCCATCTGGAAAAAGAAAAGTGTGAGGGTGAAGATGTTCCCCAAGGTAGGTCAAAATGAGGAAAAGAAAGCCTTCTAAAAATTCTGCTCCCTGAACATACAGGGCAAAATTCAGACTAAGTAGGAACCAAAAGATCGGTATTCCTGATAATCGATTACAAGTTATGCGATATAAAAAATCCTTTCATTTATCCATAGCATACATACATACATATCACTAAGCTGTTCTCTGAGATTCAGAGGTTAGCTCCAAAAAGAAATACAAACTACCAGATATTTTCACTTATTGCTGTCGTATCAAACTTCTCCATTTACAGCGATTTTGATATACAACTCGTGCTTCACTAATATCCATTACACGCCATACACAAGATCTTTTATACTTCATACTCATAATCTTTTTCTCATGCACACTCCTGAATCTGATCCACCCATGTCTTCCTTGGCCTTTCCCTGCCTTTCCTTCCTGCCACTTGGGCTGAAAAGATTTTCTTAGCAAACATTTCATCACTCATTCTTTCAACATGGCCAAACCACCGAAGCATATTGGTCTCCACCTTGCTAACAACATTTTGCTTCACATCACACAACTGCAATACATCTTCATTTCTCACACAATCATATCGTGTCTTGCCACAAACCCCATGTAAGTAACGCATTTCTCCAGCACACAAACGACTCCTATGTTTCTTCTGCAGTACCCAGGTTTCACTACCATACATCAGAGTAGGAACAATTACTGTTTCATACACAGCCATGCGTGACTCTCTAGAGAACCCATCATTCCTGTGAAAACCTTCCAGAGCAGCTATGACTTTCAAAGAAGAATTCACTCGTCTACTGATTTCACCATCCAACTTGTTCTCTCTGTCAAACATGCTTCCTAAATACACAAACTCACTCACTCACTCACCTGGTCAATCACAGTGCCATTTGTACTTACATTACATTCAGTGCTACCAGTTCCTCTCTCAAACACCATATCTTTGGTTTTTCCTTTATTTATACTCAGTTTGAATTTCATGCAAACTTCGTGCATCCGAGTCAACGTACTCTGCAACTCACTTTTGCTCTTGCCAACAGGACAGTGTCATCAGCATACAGCAATCTGTACACACAGATATCACCAAGACAAAAACCACTATTATCTATTTTGGCATCACGCATGCATGCATCCATAAATATATTAAACAGCCATGGTGACATTACACAACCTTTGTCTAACTCCTGCACCAATGGAAAACCATTTTGATAAATCACCATTCACTCGTACACAAGCTCTACCACCAGCATACATGGCTTTTACACTATTAAGTAGATTCCCAGTAACACCATATTCATTCAATACCTTCCACAAAAGTGTCCTATTCACTTGGTCATAAGCTTTCTCTAAATCTATGAAGGCAGTAAAAACTTTCTTCCCAACAGCCAGATACTTTTCAATCATCGTGCGTAATGCAAAAATCTGGTTAGTGCAGCCTTTACCAGGCATAAAACCACTCTGAACATCCCACACTTTCAATGATGTAAGAACCCGTACTTTTTCAATAACAACCTTACCAAACACTTTCCCTGGCACACTCAATAGGCTAATACTATGATAGTTCTTGCATTCAGTCTGATCACCTTTTCCCTTATACAAGGGAACAATGATAGCATCCTTCCAATCCCGAGGGACCATTCCTAACTCCCAGCACAACTGGCAAATTTCAGTTAACCAGTCAATTTATAGAGTCCCCACCATATTTCAACATCTCTGCAGTTATGCCATCAACTCCCGGAGCCTTACCATTCTGAAGAGATTTTAGAGCTTTACACACTTCTTCTCTTGAGATCCCTCCTGTGCTTTCATCCCTCATTGTGACATCATCTGCGTCTGTCTCAGAATCATCTTTGCTTTCCTGATCTAATAACTCACAGAAGTATTCACCCCATCTGTCACTTGAATCATTGGGCTCCCATAACATTTCCCCAATCTCATTCTTCACACAACTTACAACTTTGTTTCCCCTATTTTTCCTGAGTCTCATGTACTTCCAAAAGGACTTCCTATCTTTCCAAAAAGCCAGTTCATGCCTTTCCACTTTCTCCTTCCTATCTTTTGCCTTACTGTGGCGAACCAGCTTAGCAGCTTCACGCTTCTTACAGCGATATTCATCCACAGAGACTCTACCTTGCAACATCCCCAAATAGGCTTCTTTCTTTCTCTTTACTGCCTCTTCAATCTCACTATTCCACCAAGCATCACCTCTATTGTTACCCACTATTGTGGTGCCACAGACCTCTTTAGCAGCAGTGACAACACAGTTCTTAAAACATTCCTACTTCTTTTCTACATCCCTCTCACCAGACTTCAGATCCTTCAGTCATTCTCTGAGTAAGTCAGAATACCGCTGATGATCTTCAAGGAGCCTATCAACCTTTATTCTTTCTATCCTGGGTCTCTTCCTATTCCCTTTTCCTCCAACCAACATTAAGTTTCACTCGTGACACTACCAAGTAATGATCAGAACCAACATCTGCACCTCTCAACACACAGGTGTCAACAGCTCAGTGTTTCAAACACTGATCGTAGACAACAAAATCTATCACACTCTTTTGACCAAGAGTACGATTTTCCCAAGTATATGTGTGGATATACTTGTGGTTGAAAAATGTATTAGATACACACAAACCATTCTCAATGCAGAGTTCAATTAATCTTTCGCCATTATCATTCACACAAGGATCATTAAACTTACCCAGAACATTGTCAGAAATTGCATTCTGCACACCTACTCTAGCATTGAAATCCCCTGCTATTATACCTTTTTCTTTAGCACCAAACTGGCACAAAACAGCTTTTAGCTCATTCCAGAAATCTTCCTTCTTATCAGAAGGTTCCGAGTCACAAGGAGCATACACTACAACAATTACAATTCTCTAAAGTTTCACTTTCAAACAAATCCAGAGAATTCTCTCACTTACGCAACTATAGTGAATCAAGTTGTTCTTCATCTTTTCACTTAAAATCACACCTACACCAGCCTGTCCTCTCATATTATCCAATATTCCAGACCACACACTCACTGTGCCATTCACTTCTTCTACCCTCAATTTCCTTCTTTTTGGTTTCACTTACACACAGCACATCCAGTCTATACTTATTCATCTCCTCAATCACCTCACTCATCTTGCCATTTATACCTCTAGTATTCCATACACCAATCTTACATTCACTCAGCAGAGATCTCTTTCTCATACGCTGTTTAGAAAGTCCAGGTCGATTCCGTGGTGGACCGTCCTTCTCAAGTGTGGTAGGTCCACCATATCCCACACTTGAGTCATTCTTAATATTTCTTTTTGTCTTTTTAATCAGGTAAGTACATCAGTGTGGGGGATTAGCCCACAGCTGAGGGTTCCAGTTGGTCATTCAACCTAAGGATTCTGGAACAAAACCCAGTGAGTTGGGGTCTTTTCGCCAATGTCACACAGAACTAGCTTGCACCTCTCCAAAATTCTCAGAGGCCCTAGTTGCTGATGTGTGTGCCATTGTTACCACGGAGCGCTCCGAGGAGGCAAACCCATCGCTCACTACGACCGCTCGCGATTTCCGAAAACGGAAGTTAGGCCGCTTGAAAATTTCCTCGTAATCGTCGGCCACAAGGTTCTTACTGATTCAAGGAATTCCATCTTTTTTGTTATTGTTTGGACCAATTATGAGATTGATGCACAACTGAACTGAAATTTTGAGCGCTCGTGAGCAATTTTAATTAACATACACGAGACTGATGAAGAAAGAAAAAACCCAAAGCTGTCCTTTTTTATTTGGTGAAAAATCAGACTGCATGGTGAGAAAGTGTGAATATTACGCAGCATGAACAAAACTGAATTGTTCACTGTAATTTATTTATGAAAATATTTAACTAGATCACACCAATATATTCACAATTATAAAATTACTGAATTCCAAACAAAATAGGGAGGTTTTGAAAGAAATAGCATCAAACAGATTTTTTCTTTCTTGGTTTTGTTCTTGTACTTGCTAGAACATTAGCTCTGGTTTCCTCTTGCGAGCAAGCCTTACTTTCTTCTCAGCAAGTTCCACAGCCATATTTGTCTTTTGTTGACTCTGCCACTGCACAGCATCCTGCTGAAAGTTTTCCCTTACCATTTTTCTTTGTTACTTTTCTTCCTTCTTTTCGTTTTTTTTTTTTTAATTTTTATTCCCTGAGATGACAATTTTATTTATCATGCTAAAAGAACTTTCAACCTGAGAACCATGAATTCTGATATCAGAGCTTTCACTATTTTAGATAAATGGTGTAATTTTCAGAGAATAAATACCTTTTTTTGAACACCATGCATCAATTCTCATAAATTTCCATGGCTGATGAAGGTAGAAGTCACTACCAAAATGCCCGGCTCTTAATTTTTCAACGTAACTTATGCGTGTGATCACGATTTCAAGAATTATTTTAATGTTTTGTGTGTTACATGTTTTCCTGCCAATTCTTCTCACTATGATAAATTTCCAAACCTTGTCACTTGCGTTTTTGGAAATTTCCCCCAACCTTATCACGCTAAAACGCATAGACATTTATGAGGGTGATTGATGACATTTAACAACTACATAGGAGTGGAACATGGGGGAGAGGATAAATCTTTGCTCCGCCCGACTTTCGTTTTCGGAAATTTATCCAACATTTTCAAGATGAAATACAAATATTTATGGAATAAAATGATATCTAACAATACTGGGTAGAGGAAAATTCGCAAGAGAACAAAATTACGATTACGAGAGAAACCTTACCTCCGCCTACTTTCCATTTTCGAAAGATGAAATTCCGTCCTCCGACAGAGAAAACGATCCCTCCCCCTCCCACCACCACCAATCCTCTCAAAATTTCAGTTCAGTTGTGCATCAATCTCGTAATTGGTCCAAACGATAACAAAAAAGATGGAATTCCTTGAATCAGTAAGAACCTTGTTGGCCGACGATTACGAGGAAATTTTCAAGCGGCCTAACTTCCGTTTTCGGAAATCATTGCCTACAATTTCAAGCTGAAATTATATTTAACAACAATACTGAACAGAAGCAACATCACGAGAGAAAAAAATACGGTTACAGGAAAAATCTGTACTATGTTTAACCTCCGTTTCCTAACGTTTAAAAAGACAAAACACCACCCCCCTCTAATGGCCCCAAAATTTCTTCACTTTTGCATCAAAAAAAAAAAAAAAAAGAAAGGGAAAGAATTCACGGAAGAATCTTACGTACGAATTAACCGCTGAATCGATTTCGAATGTCGTAATATTACGCTAACATATCAATGACCGGTAAATTTAAACTTTTGGTGCAGATTTCGTCAAAATTTGGTGCAGGTCTGGCAGCCCTGTTCCATCCACCTTTGAAATGCGCATACCATCGGAATATTTGTGCACGAGACAGGCAATGTGCCCCATACACATCATGCACCAATTCAACTGTCTCAGACGCAGTCTTACAGATTTTTAAACAGAACCGGATATTTGCTATCTGCTCCATGACAGAGGTGTGACAAAGTTCTTCAACCAAATGACGTCGTGCACACAGTAAACAATCATTTGTGCAATTCTCACACAAACGCTGTTGTCATGGCATAGTTGAAAAGTTGAAAAATGACTTGTCAAAAAAAAACCCATGCCTTCTTGACTCGTGTGCTTTACAGGAATTTTTATAAAAAAGAAGTCTCATTACTTAATTACCCTATGTCAAGATCACTGTAAATGGAGAAGTTTGATACGACAACAGTAAGTAAATAATCAGTTAAAAATTATCTGGTAGTTTGTATTTCTTTGTGAAGCTAACCTCTGAATCTCAGGGAACAGCTTAGGGATGGAATAAATGGTTAAAGAATAAAGAAACGGCGCTGTAAGTCCGAGACATCGATCAGCAGGTGACAGGCATTCGTGAGGAAGTGGTGGGACGGTGGACACGTGATTTCAGGCATGCAGCGATATACCCCAGAAGAAAGAGTTTTCTTGGTGAAAAATTGGTATGCAGAGGGCAGAAACCCCACAAAGGTGTTACGAAAGCAGGGTACAGCGTTTAAGAACCGTCATAAGCTTTCCTGTGCACACCTGGCGAAATTGGTAGAGAAATTCAAACAAACCGGCAGTGTCACAGATGACGTGGAAAGCATGGCGACAAAGAGAAGAACAGTGCGGTTGGCGGAAATCATCGAAGCCGCACGAGAACTCCTGCACGAAGCCTTGCGCAGCAACTAGACGTTAGCCCAGCGTCCGCATGGCACATTGTGACGTCGGATCTGGACATGTTTCCCAACAAAATCCGGGTGCATCAACCTTTGAGCACAACAGCCTTCCAGCAGCGTTATGAGTTTGCGAATGACATGTGTTCACTGATCGATGAGCACAACTTTGACGTGAAGAGAATTGTCTTCAGCGATGAGGTGCACATCTCGTTAGATGGATATGTTAGCCAGTGAAATTACCACATCTGGGGAAGAGAGAAGCTGGAGGTCTGTGTTGTGAAGCCTCTCCATCTGCTGAAGCTAACCGTTTGGTGTGCAATGAGTGGTGATGGCCTCATTGGGCCATTTTTCCTGGAGTCCACAGTACTTCTGCCGCCTACAGTGGCCTTTTGAAGAATCGTTTCGCCCCGCCACAATCCAGAAAAACTGAACTCGCAATCGCACGTTTCCACAGGAACGGAGCACCGCCACACTCCACAAATGCAGTTCTTGATTTGCTTCACCAGCAGTATGGCCCACGGGCCATCGCCAGACTATTCCCCCAATGTTTTTCAGCCTATCTCTCTTGGCCACCATACATCCCCGATTTAACGCTGCTCAACTTCTTGTGGAGCTATCTGAAAGATCGAGTGTACCAGGACAACCTGCGAACACTGCCTGACCTCCAACAGGAAATTGCACAGATTCTGTCGAACATCTTCCCGTCGGTATTGCAGCATTTCGAAGCACATATTCGCTACGTCATGACAGCGGATGGTCATTATGTGGAACATGTCATCCATTGATTACCTTTTGCCTACTCTTACTCCTGTAAACGTCTTTTTCCTCTTCCAATAAAGTAGTTAACTTCACTGTCTCTTTCTTTTGTCCCTGCCCAGTGAAGCGGTAAATATGTCAAGGGTTCTAAGAATACTTCTAATTAAGGATAACTTCCAGTCATTACTTTTCTTTAAGTAGCAACAGTTTACTGTTCACAGTTCCAAATAAACAACACAGCTAAGTAAAAGTCAACAATCAACACAACTTTGCATAAAACTGTCAAGAAAAATTACATGAAGCAAAATTTAACTTGAGAACAGCAAAACAATCCATCTTATATAAACAGATTTAGAATGAGCAATTTATCAAATTGAATGTATAAGGAAGTCTAAACGTTTGAAAGCCATTTCCTCCAGCAGTTTTTACTCTCCTCAAAAATTACCACAACCATTCAGATTATAAAAAAGTGAAGCAGTATTAATTAATGCTCCTATGCAATCAGCAGCTACAAAAATGTGGTCACGCTCTGGGTACTATGTATCTTGACACACATTTTTAAAATTCTAATTGGCATATCCAGACCTGCCAACTTTCAGAAACAGAAATCCGTAAAAAAATTTAATCGATATATTCGATGAAAATTTTAATCGATATATTCGATTAAATTACTTGTCGCGCATATTGATTAAATGTACTGAACATATCGACTTAAAAACGATGTTACCTAAATGAACTATCAACTTTTATTGAAGTGACTACAGATGTTTAAATTTATCGGCACATTTATATCGATTAAAATAAATTCTATACATAATTTCTCATTACTATGCTATCATTATGATTTATAAAGTGATAAAAATTTACTTTTGCAGAAGTTTGCATCTAAAGGGAAGGATGTTCTACCCTTTCAATGGGATCGTGTCCCATGCCGTCATGAAACATACTAAAATATTTTCAAAATCGAACCATTTTCATGTTAGGTTTTTATCTTACGGAGACACGGACGATGAGACAGTCAAATAAAAAAAATTAAATAAGTAAGAGTGACTGAGAGACACTAACTGGTAAATTATGTTCAACTAAAATTGATGTGAACAAACATTTTGTACAAATTGCATCCAGTTCATTATAACTTTTAACAAAGGAAGTTAATTTCGTTATTTTTTTCCCCACGCAGTCAACGTTATATTTATGCTTGTCACTAGAAATATAATTTGTAATATCATTCCTTCCACCATGCGAAATGTTGAAATTGCATCGGCACATAGCGCAAAACGCATATTTTCCTTTTTTGAAGATTTCGCAATACACGGGAATTCCGCAGAATACGAATCACGGAATATTTTATAGTACTTTTTTTCCCCTTTTATATTGCTGCTCATAGCAAATCACTAATACTAAATTTATTACCACTCGGGAAAAAAATGTAAGTAAAAACTGCTATAGTAGAGGAAAAAATACCGATTACAGAGTTATCCGATTCGAGCTGGTCAGCTAGGAAAGCAGAGAACAACTGAAAGGTTCTTTCATCTAGAAACAAAGGTTTAGGTTTTAGTTACGAATGTCATCCTCTGGGGTCGCCCCTCCCTCCCCATCATTCCTCACAGGCGGATCGATGCCTTGTCTTTTACTAAATCCGATCCCTTCAGCGGCATCCGTTATACTTCCAAATGGCACTGATTTTATAGTTCTGTCTTCTCTTCCTGTCCTTCCCCCTCCCTTCATCTTACCGAATAGAGCTTCTCTAGTCATTCCTTTTAAAAACAATCTGGGCCCATCAACGTCTGAACCAACCCCTCTCCTGTAGTAAACTAACACAATGTGTTTTGCCAGAACAAAACCAACTGTCTTTTACATCAAGCATCAGGGGAATGATACAGCCACTTCGTCGGTGACATCCTCCCCATCTTGTCCCCTGCTCCCTCCACGGCATAAAATGTTTGAACCGAGATTTTAACTCCGATCTTATGTCTCTGCAAATAATAAAAAAAAAAAAGCCCTAACATGACAAAATGTAGAATACACGTATTCTGTTTTAGAAAATGAAAATCTCTAAATATCACACAATTCGGTTCGATAGAAGTTACAAAGCTAATGGCACTTTCTTTTTCAAACAGATAAAAAAAAAAAAAAAAAAAGTCTATGCTTCCTCCCTAGATTAAATTCGTGCTGTCAAAATCCGGATATTTTAAAATTCAGAGTTGTTTACTAAAAGTCCAAAATTCCATACCTACAAAAAAGTGAGGGTTTGCAAAGGCAACAGTGTTCTCCACGATACTTTACTGTTTTCTTTACGAATCCCTTAGTATGAATTAATTGATATTTTGCGTA
The DNA here is from genome assembly GCA_039090855.1 of Macrothele yani. Taxonomy (NCBI): domain Eukaryota; kingdom Metazoa; phylum Arthropoda; class Arachnida; order Araneae; family Macrothelidae; genus Macrothele; species Macrothele yani. The sequence goes on from CM076990.1 coordinate 51,163,060, forward strand.
TTTCTGCTTTATTATAGAACATTTTTTGTGCCGGTTAATTTCTAAATTAAAAAGCTGCCACACACGAGTCGTTTTATAATTAAAAATTCTATCCAAATCGGTCAATTTCCACGGAAGATATTGTGCTAAAATTCTGAAACGCGAGCGAACAAATCTCGTGCATGTACTACTGCACTGTCCCCGTGAATGCTGATAGCAACCATTTTCAGTAGGATAGGTCCACTATGGGTGCTGAACAAGCATACCCAAACTTCATCACAATCATGCTTTGATTTTACGCAAGTCATCACGCAAAAGGGCGGAAGAATGAATCCCGCTCCTATGTCTTGACCTTACCTTTGACCATTTTCAATCGGGATTAGATGAATTAGTATGTACCCCAACATATTAATTTCATTGAATCCAGCAAAGGCATTTTTATGAACGTTACCGAGCAATGAAGAAAGCACGGTTGGAAAGCGAAAGCGTAGAAAACTTACTGATTAACGGACCAGCAAAATAAATCATTGCTGGAGCAGCACTGGCTCGAATGAACATTGGACTCATTTTTTTTTTTTTTTTTAAACTTCCTTTTATAGTAGCATTCCTTCATTAGGTCAAATTTATTGCCAGAGAAGAAGTTACGAAACCATGCATGCCCCAATGCATTTTTAATTTCACAAAACTGGCAGTTTTTGCTTAATTTCGTCATGTTGGGTATTGATCTGGGCTTAAAAATTCCACAGATTTAAAATCCGTTTGCATTTTTTTTTTTTTACGATAACTACGTTCTGAGATAGCATTTCGAACTGGCAGGAATAAAGATAAAAGATACCTGCTCCAACGCGGACACACCCCACGCTGGCCTTCTGAGAAGTTGCGACTTGGGAGATGAACAATGCATTAACTGAAAAGAAAGGGGGGGGGGGGGGGGCAGCATGCACAAGAGAGGGAGAGAACCAAACTGAAGGTTAAATAAGTCCAGCTGGTTGGTATTCTAGTGTTTAAAAAAAGGCCAAAACAATAACCTAAAACGTGGGAAGACTGCAGCAAAATGTTCCCAAATAAACACATGTAACTAAAAACTAATTTGTAACTTACATCGGCACTTTACTTTGAATGGATTAAGTTTAAAAAAAAAAAAAAGTTTTAATAGAGGGTGTAAAATCATCAGAAAAAGAAAAAAATCTCGGAGAATCGCCAAATCTGTAAAATTAACATTTTGCCCGTAAAACAAGTCACATTTCCGTAAATTTTACGGGGAAACCGTAAAACCTGGCAGGTCTGCATATCTGTTAAACTTCATTAGTCTGAAAAACAAAACCTGCACTGAAATTCACTCATAAAGTCTCAACAGTTTATGGCATTTTCTTTTTAACTAAATTTGGAAATGAACACAGAAATAATAGCATGTATATATATATAATTCAGAACTGGCACATAAAAAAGGTAGCAAAGTATGAAAGTGGCCACTTACAGGGGTGCAGAATATGTTCGAACACGTGAACGAGGTTCGGGGGAAATTAATGCAGCTATGGGGAAACTTTTGCCCGGGGGTAAAAACAATAATAATAAAACGAAAAATTGACTTATTAATGACTATAATGTGAAAGGTAAGAGTAATTTACTGCACGATTATCAGGTAATCATTTTGAAAAATGTCGCGTCGTTATGAATACCAGAGGTAATGAGCGCAGTGACGTACTGCTGGCTGCCGTTGGCAGATGATTCACCGAGCCCAAACGACTTTACTAATGCCAAGGCGAAGACAGCGTGGCATGAGTAACAAATACAATGCAACCACTAGTCACGCTAATAAACGTTTCCAAAACTAATGGCAGCGAATGTGTCATAGCAACTGATTTGAAAAATTATTGGGGGTTCCGGACATTTTAAAGCGAATGACCCAAACATTTTTTAAAGGATTTCAGACTAATTTAAATTTCATTCAGTAAAATTATGTGGCACAATAAATGCCTGAAATGTTAGAATGAAAAAAATTATAGTTAACTGCAAAATTTTTTCAGCCTCTCTGTCCCGCCACTGTTTTCATCTAGACCCAAAAATGTTTCAGACATTTTGAATCTAAGTGTATATTTCACATTTTGAATCTAAAATACATACTAGTTCTTTTTCAAATTTTTAAGTAACAGGCTTTAAGGATAGTTCTTAATCATCAAGATATAGTCTAATAATCGCTTAAACTTGTATGAAAGTCCGCTACAGTTTTGGGGGAAATTTCGGACAAAAAAAAAATTGTGTTCTGGGGAAATATTGGGCCCTGAAACTTTTCTGCGTCCCTGGCCACTTATACTGCTTTACACAGGTATTAATTATGCTGCCACTTCACGTGTTACTTCTCTGCTTACACATTTCAATTACATATTATGCATGTAACAGATATTATGTAAATGAAAAGAGAAAGAAACTTGTGAACTACATCACAAAGACATGTTTAAGTTATTTTTTTTATCAAAGGATGTATTTTATAGCAACTGTGTAGTTTTACACTGAAACTTAAAGACCCAAGTAATGAATTAAAGGTGATCTCAGTGCATATTGGATACTCTCTGAATGTTTGAAATGCACTACGTGCTAGTGCTGTATCATTACTGGGTGCATTTGGTGAGATGGAAGAGTACATTTTCTGTCTGTTCTGCACATTTCTTCAAATTCAGGGGCATCTTAATGATATAACCACTCATTTCTCAGAAAGCAAAAGACACTAAAATTATGGGTAACCTTGAAAAAAAAAATTTTAAAGAAGTTTTTGTTTCATTCTTCACTAAAATAACATTATAAACTGAATCCAGCTTAAACAAGAGGTGAAGCAAATTCAGCAGTGATCAACTGACTGACATACAGTTGCTTTTTTTCATATGTTACAAAAGGACTAATTAGTCTTGAGAGAGAGGAAGGAAAAGGGAAGCTTTTAATCTATCTTTTGTATTAATTTTGCTCATACGCATAGTTTACTAATTTAAACGATAGAACATGTTGGCCAAACATATGTAGGGCAGCTGATAACTAATGTACACATGCACAGTTATGACCTTGTAACTGTAACCATCAGCCACAACTGTGCCAAGTTTCATTCTTTTCCTTACAGCGGTTGTGAATCAATGCATGTCAACATGGTGTCGTGTGATGAGGATATGTTAACGAAGTTCAAACAACATACAGTGATTGAATTTTTAAATGCTGAAAATGTTACGTCAACTGAAATTCATCACTGTTTAAAGGCCGTGTATGGTGAAAACACTGTTGACAGAAGTACAGTAAATGGCTGGCCATTGAATTTCATCATTTTAAACCGGAACATGTTAATCTTGTCGATGAATCTCGCAGTGGAAGATCAGTTTCGGTGACTCATGAAAATCACGGCAAAGTAGTTCAAGAATTCACCCAAAATGACTGCTGTATCACCCATAAGTAGATCGCATTCTCAAAAGAAAGAGTGGGGAAATATCACTGCTTCACTTGGCTACACAAAAATCTGTTATCGATGGGTGACATGCATGTTGACGCCAGAAAGCAAACAAAAATGTTTTGAGAGTTGGGAAAAACTTTTAAAGTGTTATCATGAAGAGAGCGATCAATTTTTGTTCGTCATTGTAACCAGGGGTAGAAAAATATTCTGAAATCTGGTGGCCAAACATTGGACCAACAAGAGGGGAAGGGTTATATAATATCAAAGTCATGTACACTTCTGTCCAAAAATAATGCTTTAATCTCAAAACCAGTACTCATTCATTTGTTTGGTTGAGAGGGGGGGGGGGCTCATCGCAAATTACTGAATTACCTTAATTTCTGTCGCAGATAAACAACGGAAATTATGATAATTCAAGAATTGCGACCTTGGAACTCACACAGTTTTTTTTTTCTCCTTTCCTATAATTTCAGCTGGTATATAAGTTGCAGACTGACATCCAGAAAAAAAAAAAAAAAAAAATCGCTGTATAATCTGCACACCACAAATGTTGATCCAGAAGTGGAATTTTTGATGGTAAAGTCCGTCACATAGGCCCAGGAGTATGAAGAAGCAATACCACCCCACCCCCCAAAACGATCTTATTAAATCAAGAAATTCATTTTTAAAGGTAATTTTTTTAAATGCATTTTTACCCCTGGACACAAAAAAAATTTAGTGGTGTGGCATCCATAGAGCACAAAATTTAATCACGCCGATGCAGCTCTAATTGTATTACACGTCGCAAATGACAAAACGCTAATACAGAACAATTCATAGAAATACCATTTTTATATCTGTGTGTAAATCGAAAGTTTTTAGAAGAAATCCTGCTTTCAAAGTAGGGTAGTCGGCTTACACACAGGCCAGTACAAAAGAGGGCTGGACTTCAGTGAATACTCCCGCGGTGTTTACCAACGGGTTTGTTTACGTTTCAGCACGTCGCTTTTCGGGTGTCACTGTGCGCTAGCTTCTGACCTTTTGAAAAATATCGCTTAGTGATATGATCATATCGTCAGCTGTGCCATCCACTTTAAGAAAACGTTTCCTTTTCAAAGGATATCATAAATAGCAATGAAGGAAAATAGCAGCAGCAAAGACGTTGGTCAAAATGGCGAAGGACAAACTAAAACACAAGGAACAGCAACACGAGATCCAGAATATGGCAGAATATGGAACTTTGAAAGGAGGCATGCATATGTAGATTTATGCAGCAAGCGCTGCACATACATTTTCATTGGCTGGTTGGTGAAGAAAGGGCACAAGCACACACAAACAGTCAGCGTTTTGTCTTTCTCAACAATACAAAGACAAAATGACTTCTGCTATCCCTCCTTACAACTTCTCCAATCTTTCATCATAACACCAATTCCTTCTCTTTGCTCCGTACAAACTCCTGAAGTGAGAAATTTTTCCCCAAGAGAGTTCCTTTCCCAATTACACACCCCTTTACTGCACAATTACCTTCGGATTTTTTTTTAAAATCAAAGGGCCACAAAAACGTTTTTCTCTTTTTAAATCGGCGTTTACCCGCATCAGAGTGATGTTTTCTCTGGTAGTCTGGACAACTTTTTTGGTCGCCCACATTTTTCGTACCCTGATTGTTACTGAGGACGAGTCATAGATTTGACTCAGAAGAAAAACAACACAGCTTGGAATACCGACAAGCTTCCTTTCCTCGTTCCAAAAAAATTAAAAGACAATGCAGTCTGCCAGCAAGGTTCTTTTGATTGTTTTTTTCTTTGGGACTCACACAAAGTTCACCTGACAGAATTTTTGGAAGCTGGAAAAACTGCCAATTCAGCATGTTACACTGAAATAATAAAGAACCTATACCAGAGGGTGTGTCAAGTTAGGAAGTCAACTGCAGGGATTTTGTGTCTGCATGACAACAAAACACATCACACTTCTCGCATGACACTTGATGCTCTCGAGGGGCTGAAGTTTGAGGTTCTCTCCCATCCACCCTGCCATCCAGACTTGGCGCCAAGTGATTTTCATTTCTTTCCAAACCTGAAAAGGAATTTAAGCGGACTGTGAAAGGGCACTGTCTTATCATGGACCAGACAAAGAAGCCCTAAATTCTGCATTGACACCATGAGCAAATTTGTCTTACATTGGGAAAAAATGTATTGAACAACGTGACTACGCAGAAAAATAAGTATGTCAATTTATACCTATCATATTGTACTTTCATCTTGGTTTTTGTTTGTGCAAATACATTGTTTCTTTTTCTGGATATCTGACCACATGCATTACTTATCAGCTTACCCTTGTACTAGAGAAGGAATTCAGATTCCTTGAATAATCTCAAATGTCACAGCACTTTGTTCTGAAAAGTGTGGCACATCTTTCACATAAATTCAGAAGTCAGATGATAACCAACAAAGAAATGCCAAGATCAGATAACAATTTCTGATATAATTATTAACATGTGATGGGTTATTGCAACAATGGGGCTCCATGGAAAAGGAACATGTATCTTACTTAGGCTTTATTTCTGATGCAGATTCCTTTTCCACATAGATGGCAATGATGGCAATATATGAAAAAAAAAAAAAAAAAAAAAAGTAATTTAATTTTATCACTGTTTGGTAACATTAAAATTTTAGCATACCTATAAATATAACTACCTTGATTTAATAACAACTAATAAAAATTAAGAATGACAATAAATTTACCTTGATATGTGGGCACTGGTGGTTGTGTGGAATATGACTGTGTTGACGGCATATTAATTGGAGGAGGAGGATTCATCCACATATCTGTTGGAGCCTGGAAAGAAAAAAAAAATGTAAAGACAATGATAAACTATGGAAACAAAACACACTAACTTTCTGCAAACATATAGTAAGACACTTTATTTTCTGAAGCAAAACTGCCTCCATTTTTAAAAGTTTGCTCCTCTTATACATATTCAAAAAGAGAAAAATGATTTTTAACATTGGATGTAAGTTCTATCAACTCATTTTAAAGGTACAATAACACACATAGTTAATACATTTAAAACATTCCTTCCATATGCACATACAGATTATATTTGAGTAAAAATTTAATCAACAATCCATATGTTTTTACACTAGGGAGTTTTAAAGGCAAACTACACATGTGTATGTCAGAAATGCAAAGAGGTTTTACAATCAGCAGTTGAATTTTATTAAACAGAAACAGGCCAAGCCTCCCCAAAATTGCTATCTCATAAAAAAAAAAAAAAAAAAAAAAAACCTCACAACAGTGTGAAAAGGCACACGAGTACACTTCCACACAATCATGAATATTCACCTTATTCTTATTCGGTGAATAATACAGCCACCACAGGTATAAAAAAGGCCATCCAACTGTAGAACAAAGTGGCCAACACTGCATCCCCAAGAATAATATCTAAGAAAGACAGTGTGAACCTGCTACTCCTTTTATCTTCTCAACCTGCCATACAGTCAAGTGATCAGAAACAGTGCGCTACATTTACAATAGCATGGCACATAGCATCGCTACAAATAAAAAAGTAGCATGCAACAAAATAAAGTAGTCTGTAGCAGAAAATTATGCTACAAAATATGCTACTTAAAAAAAAAAAAAGTCAAAATAATTTCCCAAAATCACATGACATTTACAGATTTCCTGAAACATTATCAACTGGTACAGGAAGGTTGAGTGTGCTCTGCCTAAAATCACATTCCTAACTTGATATGCACTGTGGAAGTTAGCCAAACCATTAACCATGAAGTATTATTTTTTCTACTTTATGCTATTTACAGGGAAGTCTTCTTAGTCAGCCTGAGGAGACAGCAAATACAAGGTAATCGAGGTAGCGATTTTGTTGATGACAGATGTGTGTGTGTGTGTGAGAGAGACACACACACACACACACACACACCAGTTAATATTCAGAGTAACCGCCGTGTGCAGCGCGGACAGCAGCTAGATGGGCTGGGAGTGACTTGATAAGGTGCTGGAAGGTGTTCACAGATATGTGAAGCCATGCTGACTGCAGTGCATCTGACAGCTGCTGGAGGGTGCCTGGTGAAGGATCCATAAAGCGAACAACACGATCGAGGTGGTCCCACAGATGCTCAATTGGGTTTAAGTCTAGGGAATTAGGGAGACAGGGGAAGTACTTGAAGTTTTTCATCATGCTTTTCCAACCACTCTCTGACATTTCTAGCGGTGTGACACGTCACATTGTCGTTCTGAAAGATGCCATTCGCCCCAAGGAAGACAGTTAGCACGTATGGGTGTAATTGGTGCGCAAGAATGGATTCAAAAGGAATTTGGTCCGTAGTGCCTTCCACAGGTATGAGTGGACCCAGAGAATATCACGGAAACATTCCCCACACCATAACGCTGCTCCTACCAGCTTGTGTTCTTCCAGCAATGGTTGAGGAGTGTTTGTTCTCCGATGGTTTTTGCCTTATACGCCAACGTCCATCAGTTCGATGAAGCAGAAAAGGTGACTCATCAGAGAAGGATTTCTGTCGATGCACCTTCGTTAGCATAGGTGCAGTGACCATCCGTCTGCACCAGAGCTTCATACGCAGCAGGGTTCACTGAACTGTCATTTTAGACATGCTTCTGGTAGGCTCCCGGTTCATTCGGCCATTGAGTTGCTCCACTGTAGCATACCGATCAGCCCTCATGCACTGTAATTTCCAAAGAAAATGGAACTTGAAGTTTAATTACCATTTCGTAGCATTTTTAGAAGTGAAATGTCCGAAGCATCTCAAATTCTTCTAAAACTTAAAAACCCGGATTTACGGGTTTGGAATGTGACAAAAATCCGGAATTCCGGGTGTACCGGTCTAATTTATAATGAATTTAACTGTGTATAAGTAAAAATAAATACAAATATTTAGGCATTTGATAATTTTTAGATGTTTATAATACAAAGAAATTATATTACATTTTGATACCATACTCAACGTTTTTCGTCGTCCATAGCGGCCGGCGATTTCCATACCATACTCAAAGTTTTCTGTCGTTCATAGTGGACCGACGATTATCATAGCATACTCAATGTTTTCCGTCGTTCATTGTGGACCGATGATTATCATAGCACGCTCGATAAGTTTTACATCGTCAGTAGCGGACCTACGGTTATCATAGCATACTCGATGTTTTCCGTCATCTGTAGCGGACCGACGATTATCATAGAATACTCGATGTTTTCCGTCATCCATAGCGGACTGACGATTTCCATAGCATACTCGATGCTTTCCATCAGCCGTAACAGACCGACGATTTCCATAGCGTACTCAGTGTTTTCCGTCGTTCGTAGCAGACCGACGATTTCCATGGCATACTTGATGTTTTCCATCATCCGTAGCGGACCGACGATTTTCATAGCATACTCGACGTTTTCTGTTGCGAACTGACAATTTCCATCGCCTGTGGAGGACCGAGGATTTCTGTAGTAACTACGTAAACTCTGCAGTAGTTGGAGTCTCTGAATCTTTCTTCCCACCACATGATCTTATTCAGAGTCAAGCAAAACGGTGTGCATGGAGAATTTACTACGCCAAAGTTTCGATGGGGCATGGGTGTTCCTGGCGCACAATGTTGAAAAATCTGCCTTTTGTAGCAAGATGGCACAAGATTTTTATTTTGGCGCACATTGGCGCAAAATTCCCATCTCTGTTATATATTTTATTTATAGGGATATTTTTAGCAAAAAAACAAAACAAAAAAAACCCCAGAAAATTTTAAAATCCCGGAAAATGCGGAAGAGTTGGCAGGTATGATTTAACTGAAACATTAACAAATATTTCTCCAGGAAGATTAATTTTTTTTAATATACGGAAATGTGTAAAAAAAAAGCAATCTATGCGTAAAATCGTAAGGAACAGCTAAAATGCATACATTTTATGCGTAATGCGTAAAAGTTGGCAGGTACGATATTATTTTATTTATTTTTTTATATATTTTTTTTGTTCTTTTTTGGTAAAGAATTTTCTTTTTGTTTTTTGGCTTTGAAAAGCTTTTCTCTTTTTTAATTATCTTTTCCCACTCTTCAGGAAGGGTCGTTGGGTCATGAATATGGAGAAACTATCTTTTTGTTTTTCCAATAGATACAGATTCAGAAAATTGTAATTCTTTTTCAGATTTATGAGTCGAAATCAATTTTATTTTATCAAATTTCGGAATTTTTATTTTTAAATTAATATTGAATCAAGGTTGCTTTCTCTTTTTTTAATTGGTTCCAATTTTTAATGGAAATTAAAAAAAAATCCATTAAAAAATTGTTTATTAATTTCAAACAAAAGACAAAGTACATGTGATTCACATCGTGAATCGGCAAAACAAAAAAACATGCTATAAATACAGTGTTTATCCTACAAATATTGCAGTGTGAGTATATGTGTATTTCACACACTTACTTGCAAAAAAAAAAAAAAAAAAAAAATTAAATTCCTTTTAGAACATTATAATTGCCTAAAAAACTGTTTTTAGGTGTCTTTGACTTCATATCATCAAGTCAAAGACAACAATAACAAATCCTCATGAGATGATGGTTGTCCCTTCCTTCACTTTGTGTCATATGCCCTTCTTCATAACATTCCCTGCACAGTGCACCCCCACATGATTAGCAATCTCTCAGAGGGAAGCACTGCAGTCTCTCATGCGGATAATGTAACCTCTGCTGAACTTGCTGATGTGATCATACAACTGTCTTACACGACGACGAGAAATCCTTACCCATGCTGACCAAGCACCGACATGCCAACCAGGCCATGTACCGCTTATAACAAAAGAACAGGTGGTTTTTGGTCTGTTGCATGACCTGATTTGCAGAAATTCTAATAATTTCTGCGATATTGGCTGATTAGCATATCCTGCAAAAATCAAAAAGTTGTAGCTTGAATCCTTTCAGGAGTTTTTTTTTTTTAAATATTTTTTAAAAAATTAATATGAGTGTATATTTAAATCTTATGCATATTCATATTACATTAAACACAGTAAAAAGATAACCTTAATACAAAACTAGCTGTCTTAACTCTTCGGTTCTTTTATATATGGTGCTTCTACACAGCAATTATTAAAAGACACCTTTTCTCACACACAGCAACAAAAACCTTGTTGCTCATGCACAATGTGAAATGCCAGTTCATACATTCAGTGACCTTCATTAAAATCACAATGATAAAAAAATTGTAAGAACCTGAAGTCTTTGCTGCTGATGTCCCATATCGCTGGAAATATGTAAAGGTGGTGGTGGCTCATTGGGATGAAATGGAACAGGTGGCGGAGGCTGTGCGTAATTAGGAGGAGCACATGGTAGCTGTACTGGTTGATGTGTAAATGGTAGAGGCTGATGTTCAGGTTGATTTACTGGATGACAAGTCTACAAATATAAAGGCAGAAAATAAAATGCACTTTACTTTGCGAGATAAAAATACCATGAAAATATGCTTAAATGCAATATTAAATTAAACAATGCTTTTACGTCCTTCATTCATTTTATTGCCGCCTGCAACTTGCACATTACTTGTAATACAGAGCCAGTTACCACTTGAAAAAAGCCCTAACTGAATTATTACAATTGAAAGTGTGCATTTTTTTTTTGAGCAACAAAAATTAAGTACCATGCTGATATGATAAAATCAAAATAATTATAAAACCCATATACATGAGGAGTGTCCGAAAAGTAAGTTCTGATTAGCTGTAAAAGAAATAATTTTTGTATTCATAATATTACTTTATTGGCACAAGTTTACACATACCTTAAGCTACTTATCAACATAACTGCTCCCTACACTGAGACATTTGTAATATCAGGCACAAGTTTTTACATATCCTTATCGAAGAATTCTGTTGCCAATGTGTTGACTCAGTCCTGCAAGACTGTCTTCAACTCAAGTGAAGACAGCCTTCAAAGTAAAGACAGTCCTCAGGTAAGAGGTAACAGACCTCAGGTGACGACATGCAGCAGATTTCTTTTACGAGGGGACGAAACACGCTGGTAGCAGACTTCTTTGAACAGGGGATACACAAACCTGTGCCCCAATACAATAAATGTCTGATTGTAGAGAGCAATTATGTTTGGAAGTAGCTCAAGATACGGTAGGGCTTGAATAATGAAACTGATGCTACAGGGTGTCCCACTCGCTACTGAACCTGGAATTTCTTTAATAATATTAACACCAATGAAGATATTGCAACGGAATTTGAAGAGGACTTACCTTATTTCGTACGAAATGTGATGACGTCCCAACATGTGCTGGAAGTGGCCACAATTTGCGTCTAGACAGCATTGAATCCAGCGCTGTTCGCCAGCCAGCTGGAGTGCTCCTTAGTAGCAGACACAATCCTAAATGTGGCACCAATGAGCACCAGTATGCCAGCCAGCCGGACACACCTCTCTGCTGCTTTGTTATGCCATTTTGCTGAACGTGTCTACAAAACGGTTGCTGATAGCGAGTGCTCATGGCTGTTCGCGTACGTGTTAAAATGTATCACTATGCTCTGGAGGAGCGTTTATGGTTCGCACTTATTGGAAAACAGAATCGATAAAGTCTTGTCAACAGCAATTCCTGGAGAGTTTGGCAGGCAGACATCCGTTGAGCAAGTCCACCATTTGGGCATTGTCGAAGAAATTGGAAACCAAGGGGACTTTATTAGACGACCATGCAGGAGGTCACCCACAAATGTCTGAGGAAACAATACCTGCGTCTCTCGGAAGTCACTTCGCCGACTGTCACAGGTAACATGGTTGTCCAAAAGCACTTGTCAACGTGACGTGAAAAAGCGAAGCTTCATGTGTGCTGTACCTCCGTGGTCCACGAACAGAAACAGCCTGACCACCTGAAACGAGTGACATACTGTCGCTGGCTTCAGACATTTCTTGGAGAAGGCATGGTTTCACCTGTCCGGATACGTCAATTCTCAAATTTTCCGTATTTGAGCCAGTGAAAATCCCAATGCCATACATGAAGAACCCCTTCATTAACAGAAAATTGGTGTTTGGTGTGGGATGACACCCGGCGCCGCAAAATTGGTCCCATCTTCTTCGATACAACCATCACAAACAGCTGCATATATGGAAATCTTCAACACCTTTGTAAATCAACTGGACGATGAAGAACTCTCCATTGGATATTACCAGCATGATGGAGTGACATCAAACACCAGTATGGCTGAAATTCAGTCCTTTTCAGCGACCACATCATTTTTTGGTCTATGGCCACCGCGCTAGCCCGATCTGATGCCTCTTGATTACTTTTTATAGGGTATCTAAAAAGGAGAGTTTACCAAAAGAAACTGCAAACCACAGATGCAAATGGTGGCCACTTCCAACACATGTTATGATGTAATCACATTTTGCACGAAATGAGGTAAGTCCACTTGAAATTTCGTTGCAATATCTTAAATATTATTAAAGAAAAGCCGGGTTCGATAGAGAGTGGGACACCCTGTATAACTTTAGTTAAAAAAGAAACTTACATTTTTTAACTCTCATCACCTTCAATGTACCCCCTTCAGCATCAACACACCATTGCATTCTGATCTTCCACTGGGCAAACCAATGTTGTGGCTCATCTGGCATGATCACTTTGAGGTTCACTTCTTTAAAATAGTAACTGAATCAAAACGAGTCCCCTTGAATACAGATTTGACTTCAAGGAAAACAACAACGTTCGTACACTTCCAAGCAAAATAAATTCAAGCACTTTTCAAGGACTTTTTATACCCGAATTATCATATGTGTATACTGTCGGTCGGTCAGTAGGTAGGTATTTTAGTAAGTTCAGACCATTAATCTTAGCTGGGGCGGGCACACCTTCAATGGCTTGCCTGTTAACCCTTGCCCCCAGTTGGTTATTTTAACTTTGAATTGCCCCTCTGTTTTGGTGTTTTCTGAAATCATTTTATTTTGTGGAATATTTTGAAACGGTACATGATTTTTGTATTCATCTGCTGGTATGACACTTATTGTTTGCTTCAACTTTTTATTTTTGATGCATGATTTTGATGCATTTTTGATGGAGCCTTGAGATGAAGGGTCCACACAAGAAATTCCTGGAAGTCCCACACTCCGGCAGGAACGCGCCCCTAACTCCAGTAAACAGAAGCCCATCACAATTTGCAAATACATCATTCCACTTATTTTCCTCACATGACTGGCGCTTTACTCTGTAGTGATACCATAGCCACTGCACCAGCTGTCCACACACTTTCCTGGGTTGAATGCAAGTTCAGCTTGGTGTTTTATCAGAACTGCGCAGATATTTCCTATACATCATTTTAGTATAAACGGTTTTGTCAAAACTACACAGAAATCTCCTATACATCATTTTAGCACAAACAATTATTTAACACATGCTCTTTCATATCATTACTTAAAAAACAAAACAAAAAAATTTCAAGTACTATATACAGAGCCTTAGACTTTTTCAAGTACTTTCAAGGACTTGAAAATGAACTTTTAATTCAAGGACTTTTCAAGGTTTTCAAGGAGCGTACGAACTATGAACAAGTCTCATGGGGCCATGTCTGGTGAGTAGATAGGATAATGAAGGACTGTGATGCATTTCTCATCTAAACACTGCTTCACAGAGAGCTGAATAAGCTTGCCTGTTGTTCTGATGCTGTTTTTGCACAGTTAAGGCCTCACTCTCTCAAAGTCACCAGGACCTATTTGTGGCAATGATAGTTCACTGTTGCTCATGGGTGCAAGTTCTGAGATGTAGCCAAGACTGAAAATATTTTGAATATCACCCCCCCCCCCCCACCACCACCATGCACACTCAGACATAAACGCAATATACATGAAATATTATATGTGGTTAAAATTCATTATTAAATCAAAAGAGCATAAAACGACCGAACATTAATGCATATACATGTAAACAAAATTTGATTATTAGGTAGGAACTACCAGTTGAAATTTAACAAATCTTATATAGCATTTTAAGCCCATAATAGAAATATGTTAACCAAATTATTGAAATTGTAATAATTAATACATAACATACCATGGAAGATGTTTCAAATCTTTAGTAAATTCTGTTGAATCAAATAAGTGTTGCACACTTTTAAAAGAGTCATTTAAATTGTAAAATTACATAAGGATAAAAAAAAAAATTATAATTAAGATTATGCATGTCCAACTGGAGTTGTGTACACAGAGAGCTCGTTTCATTAATTCACTTCACCCACAGTTTTATACACTGCTGGACAATTGCTAAGGACGGATCATAAACGGCTATATAGCGCATAAAAAAGTAAGTGTGGTTGGATGCCAAGTGAAATAAAATAATGTCACAATGGCAGGACATTACAAGAAAGTCAATTTATTGTGCTCTGAAATCCAGAAGAAGGCTTTGGAACGTGTTCAAGGGACAAACAGGCCATTTTGTGCAGAATACGTAAACGTGAAAAAAAATGCAATTACCGTCCGCAGGCATTCCGGCATAAGATGTCTATACGGGATATGGCCACCATGGAGGGCGATGCAAGATTCCACACGTCGTGTCATGCTTTGCACAACATTATCAAGCAGCTGTTGGGGTAATTTATCCCATTCCTCTGTCAGTGCACGCCCTTGTTTATTGGAGGGCATTGGTGACCAGCAAGACTCCTCCCCAAAGCATCCCACACATTTTCAATGGGATTCAGATCTGGAGAACGTGCCGGCCATACGAGGCATTGAATATCCTCGCTCTCAAGACACTCCTGGACAGCGACTGTTTGATGACATGTTGCGTTGTCGTCCATGAAAATGAATTTATCACCGACACGGAACATGCGAACATGAGGTAGCAGAACATCATTAATGTATTGTTGGTCAGTCATAGTCCCAGTTGGAAGCACATAGAGGGACGTACGGTCATTGATCATGATGCCAGCCCATACCATGACACTACATGTCGGATATCGGTCCCTTTCCTGTATGTTTGCTGGACAATATGCAGTACCACTATCACGCCAGATCAGTTGTCGTCGACAATCAGACGATAGACTGTATCTACTCTCATCTGAGAAGAGGACAGCAGACCAGTCGTTATCAGTCCAATTGCGATGTTGATGGCACCATTGCAAACGGGCGGTACGGTGACGTCTGGACAATGGGATGCACACAACAGGACGGCGGGCGTATAGTCCTCCTTCATGCAAACGTCTGGCGACAGTTTTTCGGGAGATCCGCTTGCCAGTAGCAGCCATAAACTGATTTGCAATCTCACTAGCTGTGCTGCCGCCGGTGTCTTTTTGTTAATAGCACTATGTACCGATCTTCTGCAGGTGTCGTACTGCGAACACGACCTCCCCGTGACGTTTGCTACACTCTCCATTTGTTTGAAATGATTTCCAAAGCCTTGAAACAACACTGTGGCTGACGTTGAACTCCCTGGCAACATCTGTTATTTTTCGCCCTTCTTCAATCTTGCCAATAATACGGCTACGCGTAAAATCATCTAGGTGATGTCGGGAAGACATACTGAAAATTGCAAGTTCGTCAATTGATTCTTTTCCTTTTAACTTTGCGTTTGAACAACAACGGTCAATATGTGTCAAATCCTTTATATCTCTTATCAGCGCTATGACGTCACGAACAAGTTCGGCAATCCAAAATTTGCATACGCACAACACGTCTTACTGTATCCCGCACTTATGCTAATTTCCACATTTTCCTGCCTTCGATTTTATGGTTGCTATCGTTGCTCCATCCTCAGCAATTGTCTGGCAGTGTAGTAACCATCACAAATTTTCATAGGTGAATTATTTCTTTGAACATAGGAGCGACTCCAGGCAATGTTTGTGTATGCTGCTGTGATCATACACACTTTTGATGATCAGCAACATTACTGTGTCTGAACAGCACTTTCTTACTATTGCTTCCATAGTTTAACTTTCTCCTGCAGAAAACACAAAAGCTAAATCCTGGTTCCTTAATTTTCCGGCAACAAGAACCAAATTTGACGTCATGGGCAGAGATCATGCTAGGATTTTTCAAAAGAGTAAAAATACTCCTTCACAATTTTTGAAGGAGTATTTTTCTTTTCAAAGGAGTAATTTTAGAGAACGAACAATTATCGCATTAAATTTTTAGCTAAATAATATTTTATATTAAAACTAATTATATCTATATATAAATAAGTAAACATGAATTAGCATGTAATTGATTTTCTTTTATATAAAATAAGTCATAATTTATCAAAATCTTACCTACTTGTCTTGTTTTATCCATGAGGCTGCAAAAATTTTGTTTTGCTTTCGAAAGAATGTACCTAAACTTGTGTATGTGTTGCTTCACAGATTCAGATTCTACACACTCAAACTTCAAAAAGAGTTCTATTGTGGAGGAAGGAAATCTACAGTCTATCTCAATCACAAAAGATAAAATAAACCTTCATTGGACATTGTGATGTGCAAGTTTAGTATTGCAAAGGTCAACTAATTTATCAGTTTTGAACATGTTTTCCTTCAGCTCTGAAAAAAAAATATATTGAATACTATGTATGAGATGTTTACAGTTAACATAATTGAGAGTTGGTTGATTCAACCATTCTTCTGATATGAGGAATGTCCAGTTTCTCCCTTTGCAACTATTTATAGAGGGAAAATAACATTTAACAATAATTCAGGACAGTGGAAACATCGCGAAAAAAAAATAATTATGATTACGAAAAAATCTTCGCTTCGTCCGACTTCCGTTTTCGGAAATTTTCCTTCGTTTTCAAGCTGAAACACAATCGGTTATCAAACAAAGTTATATTTTACAAAAAAATGAGCAGAGGAAATATTGCGATTACAGAATAAATCTGCAGTTCGTCTAACTTCCGTTTTTCGAAAGTTTTTAAAGACGAAATTCCGTCCCCAGCCGGACCCTCCCTCCTTCACCGCCACCACGCACGCACGCACGCACACACACACCACACCCCAAAAAATTATCTTCAGTTTTGATGACAACAAAGAGTTACTCTTCGAATCCGCGACAGAAACTTGCGCCTAAAGTTCACAAGGAATAATTACGATAAACAAGGTACTACGGTACGAGCGTGGTTGCCGATGGCGTACTTACTTTCCGGAGTAGAACGTATGGATAGAAAGGGAAAAAAGAAAAATACATATTTGGAAATTTTATTTTTACTGATATTTTCTTCCGTCCCGCTTCCGTCTTCGGATACTTTCAAAAGACAGAATTCCGTCCTCTGGACGGAAAACTTGCACCCATGCTGTTGCTCCACACACAGGGAGCCCACCCTGCCAAATTTATGCCCTTAATGCCATAGAAACATGGCCTTGAACTTTACCATGATTTCTTAATCCTTGGAAGTCTTGATGTTACCCAAAGCATTGACTTTCCTCCCCCTTCAGGTTTATATTTGAGACCATGGTATCATAAGTGATAACACTTTCTAAAAGGTTGGGGTTCACATGAATTTGCTTCAGAATGTCAGCACAAATTTGCTTGTGAATTTCCTTTTGTTTGGGATAAAGAAGCTTCAGAACCATTTTGGCACAAACTTTTGTCATGTTCAGATTTTCATGTAAAATTTGCCAGTCTTTTTATGAATGCTTACCAATTCTGCTATTATTATAATACTCAGTGATTAATCATTTCAAATAGTAGCATAAATTTTGTCCACATTCTGAAATGCTTGGGCGTCCTGGACTTTTATCTTCTTCAATGTTCTCCCGACGTTCACCGTACTTCTTACGCCATGCAAAAACACATGCACACAACATACATTCTTTTCTGCATGCCTCACTCAACATACAAAATGATTCAAAGTGAGTCTCCTTTAATTGCAATAGAAAACTCACGTTCACCTGTTGCTCAATTCTTGAACTCAGAATTTCCATGACATGCAACAGTGTGTCACCAAACTATCACAGAGAGTGAGATGAACTTGATATTTCTGGCTACGGCAATTTTACATTTTATTCTGATTAAAGATTTCAAAACAAATGTGTAACAAACATATCTCAGAGATTAGCTTGTGAGACACCCCACCAAGCCAGCATTCTGTTAGTTGATCAGTGTGTAAACACTGCTGTTCGGACAAGGATACCGAGTACATGAAAACACACCTACCTAATTTTACAAAATCGGAGACTCCAGTCTTTGTGATGATTATGCACATTAAAGACATCAAACATTTCTCACAAATGTTTTATTCTTCAAATCAACTAATGTTTTGCTGGGCTTTGGCCTAGCAGCTGCATCAGGATGAATATCTTGATAAAGCTATAAAACATTTGTGAGAAATGTTTTATGTCCTCAACATACACTGAAGAGCAATTGAATTAGAGACAGCTGGCGTTATGCAAATGTGGCGCTGTGGGCGGCCCTGTAAACGGAAACGATATGACGTATGCAGCAATTCGACAATATCAGGAGTGATGCGACGGGAATCAGTAAGAGTCTGACGCAGTACGGGTAAGACGAAGGATCTAAGCGCATTTGATCGTGGGCAAATTGTCAGGGTCCGACGAATGAGTTACCCCATCTCGGAAGTCGTGCAGGCACTGGGATTTTCATGAGCCACTGTGTCACAAGTGCACTGTCAGTACATCGAATCCAGTAAAACCATCCCTGCAAGGGCCAACTGCCGTGGACAACAGCGTGTGGATGAGTGGGGTCATTGTCGGCTAGCTCGCATTGTAACAGTGGATAGACGGGCTACAGTGCAATAAATCACTTGGCAATTTAACGCTGGTACACAAAAACGCCATCCAGAACCATCTCCTTACTGTGGGGTACAGAAGCCATCATCCCACGAGGGTACCGCTGCTGACCGCACATCACAGGGTGCAAAGATTAGCATGGGCGTGGGAACATCATCGCTGGACCCTAGACACGTGAAAAAATGTTGCCTGAACTGATGAGTCGAAATTCACGTTGGTACATGTGGATGGCAGGATACGAGCACGGCGCAAACCACGTGAAGCGATGGATCCTTCTTGCCAGCAGGGTACTTTTCAAGCTGGTGGGGGTGGCATTCTCGTCTGGGGACTGTTTATGTGGACTGAAATGGGACTTCTGGTACACGTGATATAATCCCTCACAGGTCAACGTTACCGGGATATTCTGGACGACCATTTGCTCCGATTTGTGCGTCTTCAACATCCCACTGGGGACCTCATCCTGCAACAAGACAATGCACTGTGCCATCGCTCCAGAATTGTATCCGAATGGTTGGATGAACACTCCACCGACGTGACCTCGCTTCCTTGGCCAGCTAGGTCACCTCACCTCAATTCCATCAAGCACATCTGGGATGCTATCGAGAGAGATGTTCGAGGCTCTGACCCCTGCCATCAAGTCTTCGTGAACTGTGATAGCTTGTTCAGGGGTCGTATGGCTTCCCAACGCTTCTGGTGTCTTGTCGAGCCCATGCCGAGACGAATCGCCGCCGTCATCAGGGCGAAAGGTGGTGCTAAACGTTACTAGACAGGTATCTCTAATTCAATTGCTCTTCAGTGTATATATATATGTACTTATCTAATGTTGCACAAGAACCTCATCTCTTCCTTAAAGTTAAAAGCTGCAGAGAGAACTGTTAGACAACGTGATGTGTTTATGCCCTGCCCTTCTCTGCCTATTGAGAAACTATATCTAAGTGCTTGTCTTCATGCTTTGTGTAAGAAATAGGTGTGTTTTTCGTGTGCTCCAGGAATAAAGTGCCCTTTTTAATGAGCCCATGTCGTCCATCAATTGCTGTTATGAGTCCATGTTCAGATGAATGCAGTGTTTCTAGATGTACAACAAACGTCTAACTGTATCCTAGATGAAGTAATATTCATGTGAAAATGGCTCTTCTAGGAAGGGTTTTTGGTCCAAAGTAGTGGATAATCATATTCACTTTTTACTTTGTGTCTGCTTAGGACTTTGAACTGAAACAACCATTCTTTATCTCAAAGACTACAGTCTTGTGATGATTATATATATATTAAGATAATACAATGTAGTTGTCACAAATGTTTATTTTTTCAAGCCAACCATGGTTTCACTGGGTATTGAACTGGCTTCATCAGGACAAATGACACGTAAATATTAAAATTTTATATGACATCATAAACGGTGTTTACAGTCACGTGTTTTGGTTAGATGCTTCCATGCGTTTGATAGAAATGGCGTGGATGCCATGTCATTAACAAGTTGTGAAGACTACTAATATATATGGAAAGCTTCCAAAATATCAAGTTTGGTGGTTGAATCTGGCTTGTCAATTAGTTTTGCTTCTTCAAAGAGAAATTTATGGTCCTTTTCGTAACAGTGTTCAGCCATTGATGACTTCTTTAGGTCACAATTCCGAATGTAGGTCTTGTGCTCCTTCAATTGAAAACACAAGGCTCTACGGGTCTGTCCTATGTATGTAGCGCCACATTCACATGGAATTTGATAAATTCCCCACGAGTTTTTGTCTTCAACATAGTCCTTGGATCCTAAAAATCTAATTTTGTTTATGGGTTTAAAAATCACCTTAAAATTAAAGGTTTTGAGAATTTTTGTAATTTTGAAGGCAGTGTCACGGGAAAATGGAATAATGGCAAAATTATCTCGTAATGGGCGCATCACAGGAGTTAATGTGAAGATGGGCTTCGGTTTCCGGAATTTTGTTAGAGCCTTGTCTATAATGGAAGGGTTGTATCCTCGCTGTACTGCAACACGTTTAAGGAAATAAAGTTCTTTTTCCAAACTGTCCTTATCTGAACATATATGTATCGCGCGATATACACAACTGTAAAAAGCGCTGAGTTTTTGTTGATAAGAGTGATTAGACTTGGCATGTGGAGGTGAAAAAATAGCGAAAGGCTTCCGATAAATTGTGGTTGCGAGAGATTGATTTAAGTGAGTTACCAGGACGTCAAGAAATGGTAGGCATCCGTTATTTTCAGTTTCCCAGCTGAATTGAATGTGAGGATCAATGGAATTTATAAGTTTGACTAATTTCGGAATGTTTTCCCTTCCATAGAACGAAAGTATAATCTACATATCGTATCCATAAGTCAAATTTCACGAGTTTAACAGTGGGCTCAGCGTAGGCACCAGAAGAACAGCAGTGCTGGTATGAATATGTATTGTGTGAAGGAAATTAGTTATGTGGGGCGCAGACTGACAATCATAAGGGGCTACTCCTCGCCCCACAAGCAGAGGAAGACCTAAGACAAGATAGACAGAAAATTGTATAAACAATAACATACAGGAGAACTGAAAATGAAGTGAGATGATGTAGGACAGAACTGAATTGAGAAACAAATTTGCAATTGCAATTCCATTTAACTATTGTATTAATTATGCCGCAAAAGGATTGAATATTCTACTTGACAAATAAAATTTCATAATTTTATTCAGCTAGGAGTTGTGTGGAACCATATCAGCTATTTTTGCCATGATGTAGCCAGCAACTGAGCACAATGTACCATGGTACATCAAATTTAAGTGGGTATTTTTTTCATTCTTTAAGTCACAGAATCTTACACATGGGTCCATATGTAGTTGACTGGAGGCCTAACATCATAAGAATTACTTTCTGAAACATGTTATATAATAGTGCACAGACACTTGCACCTTGCATTGGAATTTTCAGTTCAGTGGTAGGTTCCATGTTGTACTAAAGGGTCATTCAAATGAAAACAAGCCAACGGGCATAGCAAACTGACAAATGGGTTTACCGCAGCAGTGTTGATAGAAAACGTAGGTGGCACCATCGTAATGTTACGACACAGTGAAATGTGGCGCTGTGATTGCGTGACGACAGAAGCAGTTGGCTTTGTACCGGACCTCGCGCAGGTACTCGGTCCGAGCAGTCATGATTGAAGCAACGAACGTTGAACAGAGAGCGGTTATCCGGTCTTTAATAGCGGAATTCATCACCAAATGAGTAACGTGTACAAAAACTACATGTCTTTTTCTCATGTAAAAGACTGGAGTAAGTGGTTCAGAGAGGTGCGGTTATAGTTGACTGATGATTCGAGGCCAGGGAAAGCACACCGTGTGATCACCGATGTCTCCATTGTTGAAGTTGATAGTCTCATTCAGGAAGACAGAAGAGTCACAGTGGAAGCACTTGCTGGCAAAGTTGGAATCAACGTAGGGAGTATGCACACCATTATCTAGGATCCTCTGCAGTGCTGGAAGATTTGCACGCAGTGAGTGCCACATAACTTGCAATCTGTGCAGAAAGACATTCGCATGGGCAATGAAACATTTACTGCAGTATCTGGAGGAAAGCCACAGTTTCACCGGCAGAATCAGTGCGGGAGATGAAATGCAGTGCTTTCGTTATCACACTGAAAGCAAAAGACAAAGCAGCCAATGGAAGCACAAGTCGTCTCCACTGCAAAGAAGCAAAAAGGAATGCAGACAAATGCACGAAAGGTCATGTTGACCTCCTTTTTTGACCACAAGGGCCCCCTGTTGATCCAAGTTTCTTGTCACAACACACACCATAAAGACAGCCTGATATGCAGACACACTCAAATCTCTGCAAGCATCACTCAAGTCCAAGCAGCCCAGGCTACTCACCACAGGAGTCCTTATTTTTCATGACAACATCCACCCCCACACCCCACACACCGCCCTGCCAAAATCGTCCAGCATTATCTTTCCAAATTCAGGCAGGAAACACTCCAACATCCAGCATACAGCCCAGATTTGTCCCCATGTGACTTTCACATTTTCGGGAACTAAAGAAGTATCTGCGGAGTCACATATTTCTCTAGCACGATGAAATGCAGGATGCTGGGTTCTGTTAACAACCCGCCTTCTATGCCTGAAGAATCGAACGTCTAGTGTCACAGTGGGATAAGTGCCTTATTGGCCACGGAGATTTTTTTTAAGGTAAGTCACAATATCTTTCCCATATGCCCTTTGGCTCGCTTTCACTTGAATGACCCTTATACCTTGGTATTTTAGAATTTTAAAGACTCATTTCCATATGTATCTATGGCTTTATACAAGATTGTCTAACTTGAAAAGTACAACATTCCCAGTTGATATCTTAATGGTAAGGAAGTACATCTGCTTGAGAAAACAAACATAATTCCAAAACAATCATGGGCAACTTCCACAATTAGCAGGAACAAGTGATTTGACAAAGATAACACGTTGTGGTGGATGACTCGACTATTAATAAAAAGAAGCAATCTAGCTCAGAAAAACATGCAACGTTCAACCATTCACAATTAACTTTCACTAAATGTAGGGATCTGTGACTGGGAAAATACAGAACTTCAGCTGATGCCTGAGACAACTCAGGGTTCTAACAAGTTTGATCCGTGGGCAGCATAACTGACTGCAATATAACTTGGTTAGCCATAACAAACCATCTGGTTTTTGTGGCTATATTATAAGTCAATAGTTGTATAACTATTATTACTACTGTTACACACATTATAAATTTATACATTTATAGTGTGTGTAACAGTAGTAATAATAGTTATACAACTACTGACTTATAATGACTGCATTTCTTCTTTTTGTGGCCAATTTATAGTTCTTACTAAAACTTTTGTATTATTTACTTTTCAAGAAAACCTCAATACATTTTCCAGTCATAAAAATCACTTACTTCAGTATATACATGTGGCCCATCACCACTTGCTCCACGATCAAATGAATAAATGTTAGGATTTCCACCAGAACTACTGAAGGTGGTAGGATATTGTTCATTGTACAGCCCTGAACCAGATGAAATTTGGGAAACTGAAGTCTGCTGGAAAGAACCTAATAAAAAAATAATTTTCATTAGCACTGAAACAAAAACATTTTTTTCACCCAAACAATCCCATTTGATCAAAATCAAATGAGGAAGGAGGAATCCAACAAATAACAATGAAAAGATGCATACCTTTACCTTCCATATATACTTACAATGACATAATTCATCAACTTGCAATGTCACACAAATATAAAGCATTTTTTAATGCACCATGTTCAATTTTTTTCACATATTGCAAATATAATTTTGAAATTTCTACACTTGAGAATTTAAATAAAATAGTCTGAGCTTTTGTCTTTTACTGGAATAATATTTTCTATTATTATTGTACAAATTAATGACAAGCAAATCCAAGGAAGAATTAATTCTTTACAAATATATGCCACACATTTTTACTGTTTCCCATGTAGCTATCCTTTGGAGAACTTGAAAATTACATTGGTCTGGAACAGGAATTGACCCTCATCTCCCAATTACTGTTCCAGCACCCATGAGAACATAATTCCAAACAACTGAAGCCAAGCAGATGTAGTTTAGGAATCCTAACAACTCTCTGGATGTGCACTTGTCAAAGAAAGCTCGGCTTCATTGTAGTGTTGACAACTATTTCCTATCCAGCATTCATAAATAACAATGTATCACCAATGTTAACACAGGTGATATATATTAATTCTGGTGGAAATTCTAGCAGTTGCTTGAAATTTAGTTGTCCTGGGTAGTGTAAGCTCAAACATAAGTTGGAAGATGTGGGTCCAATTCCAAGCCAATATGATTTTCAAGTTTTCTCAAGAATGGTTATATGGAAAATAGTGAAATTTATGGCATCTATATGCTGATAATAATACGCTCTACCAAATACATGGTTGAGTCACATTGTGACCACCAGCTAATATCCAGAGTAACCGCTGTATGCAGCGTGGACAGAAGCTAGATGGGCTGGGAGTGACTCAATAAGGTGCTGGAGGGCAAAGAATATCTAACTGAGAAGAAGTTAAGGCTTGGCGAGACGTAACTAGTGCCGCCATATCTTAAGATATAAAATGCAGTGCACAGAAGCCAACATACAGGCTCATGCCGGAGCAGACTGCGTGTGTGTATTTCTGTTTACTTCAATTCTGGCAAACAGTCAGCCCTCTGCCACTAGGATACAAGATGCAGTGCACAGAAATCAACATACGGGCTGATGCCGGAGCAGACTGCGCATGTGTATTTCTGTTGACTTCAATTCTGGTAAAGAACAGTCAGACGAGCTACTCACAGCCTGTGATTGTTACCTTCTCGGTAGCATAATAACTTCACAAATTGGACATGTTAGTTTTGTTATGCCAATCGGGTTACTTAAGGCTTTTGTTTGTTCTTCGGTTTTTCAGAAACATTTTCAGTAATGTCAAATCTAGGGATTGTCTACATTTTGTACAGATCCTTAGGCCTAACTATGATATTTGCTAAAATTTAATTTAAATAGTAATACTAATGTTATGGCATATTTTTCTCATCAAAATAAGGGATGGGCAGGATATCAGAAAACAGCAACAAAAAAATAAAAAAATAACTGCTCTAAGCAAATAAGTCATCAGATCGAAGGAAACCATCGTGGATCAAAGAAAAGCTTAACTGCTGTAGCCCCCCTAACGTGTTTTGCTCCTAAATGTTTGCTTTCCGGCAGAGCATATTGCCTCTTAGGTTGTGGTCGCGCTGTTGTCGCCTGTTTTACGCTGTCTCTACAAGAGTTGGGGTTTTTCACACGAAG
Source organism: Macrothele yani (assembly GCA_039090855.1). NCBI lineage: Eukaryota > Metazoa > Arthropoda > Arachnida > Araneae > Macrothelidae > Macrothele > Macrothele yani. The sequence continues at coordinate 51,188,924 of CM076990.1, forward strand.
CTTTTTATTCTTTGTGGAGGGTGTTCACAGGTATGTGGAGCCATGCTGAGTGCAGTGCATCTGACAGATGCTAGAAGGTGCGTGGTGGAGGATCCATATAGCGAACTACACAATCAAGGTGGTTCCACAGATGCTCAATTGGGTTTAAGTCTGGGGGCTTAAGGGCCAGAGACATTCTTTGAAGTCTTCATCATGCTCTTCCAACCACTCTCAGACATTTCTAGCTGTTTGACACGTCGCTTTGTCGTGCTGGAAGATCTCATCCGCCCCAAGGAAGACAATCAGCATGTATGAGTGTACGTAGTCTGTAAGGATGGATAAAAAATAATTCATAAAAAATTTGGTCTATAGTGCCTTCCACAGGTATGAGTGGACCCAGGGAATGCCACGAAAACATTCCCCAGACCATAACACTGCCCCCACCAGCTTGTGTTCTTCCAGCAATGGTTGAAGAGTGTTTGTTCTCCGATGTTACTTGCCTTACACGCCAACGTCCATTCGTTCGATGAAGCAGAAAACGTGACTCATTGGAGAAGGCAATCCTTTGCCAATCAGCGGAGGCCCAATTCCAATACTGCCGTGCAAATGTAAGCCTTTTCTGCCGATGCACCTTCGTTAGCATAGGTGCAGTGCCCATCTGTCTGCATCGGAGCCCTATACACAGCAGGGTTTGCTGAACTGTCATTTTAGACACACTTACAGTAGCTCCCTGGTTCATTTGGCCAGTGAGTTGCTCCACTGTAGCGTGTAGATCAGCCCTCACACACCTTCGAAACCGACGTTCACCTCTCACATCAATGGCACGTGGTGCTCCACAGTTTCTACATCACTTATTCACAATGGTGCCATTTCTTCAATCACGATACACTTTAACCACAGCAGCACACGAACAACAGTTCACAAACTGCGCTGTTTCAGAAATACTGCCAACCTTGGCCCGAAAGCTGATAATCATTCCTTTTTGGAAATAGCTTCTTCTATCCATGACAGCAATGAATGATATATTTTCAGAATGCCTACAGCACACCTTACATACCTTCCAAGCCAGCTCACAACACGTGCCTTCTTTCACTGGCTATGCGCTGTTGACGTCAAAAGTAGGAAGTGGCCACAATGTGACTCCACAGTGTAATATCAGAATTAATATTAAAACCATCATATAAATACAGGTTTGGTATTTAGTAACTTTTTTTTTTAAATAAATATCACCCAAAGGGGATGTTATTTATGAAATAAATCAGTTTGTAATGAAGTGAAAAAAAAAGTGCTGGAGCATCTTGAGTTTTTGTTGTTCAATCACAGGTAAAAAAGGCAAGGATGCTATGATTCCTGCTACTAAAAAAGCACAAGTTCAAAACAAAACAAAAAATGGTAGAATTTATCTCAATAGGTCACTTCTTGTTTGATAGTAATATTTTCACGAGCAAGCGCTTTCTCCGACCAGCATGGTGCTATGCAAAACGAATCAAAGTTGGATGAATGAATACAATATTAATATTTTCAAATTCACCAACAACAAAATTCAAATTCATGTGGGGTATTATGCATACATACATACATATATACATACATACATATCATTAAGCTGTTCTCTGATATTCGGAGGTTAGCTCCTTAAAGAAAGACCATCTGACAAATAAACATTTAACGATAATACAAACCAGCAGATAAATATTTAACTCATTAATTACTTACTGTTGCCATATCAAACTTCTCCATTTACAGCGATCTTGACACACAACACGGGCTTCAGTGACATCCATCACACAACATGCACAAGACCTTCTATACTTCATACTCATAATCTTTTTCTCATTGAGGCCCTCCTGAATCTGATCCTCCCATGACTTCCTTGGCCTTCCTCTGCCTTTCTTTCCTGCCGCTTTGGCCGGAAATTTTTTCTTAGTAAGCATCATCACTCATTCTTTCAACATGGCCAAATAAAAAACCCGTGTTTATAAATGATAACTGTTAGAAGTCTGTTTAAATCTCAAAACTTTATAACAAAAGAACAAATTTGTGCATTGCAGTGAAGTGTGCATGAAAAGCATCAGCTACTAGGGAGATTTTGTTTGGCAACAGAAAAACTTTTAGTTTGAAAAGGCAACGAGAGAGACTTTCTTAAACGCATGCAAACCATGAAAGATATGCAAATGTAATGCTTTTAAAAGCACTGAGCACTAAATTGCAGAGCTCTATTAATCATGTGTGAATTGCCTTCATTCCTCTTGTTATTGAAAACAGTGTTCAAAAGGACTGTTGTTTTGATGTTAACTTTCCCAGATAAAGAGCATAGTTCGTGAAGCTTTTTTTTTTTTTTTTTTTTTTTACATAAACGGAGAATTGCCAGCATAAGCTTTGTATAAGTTTTAAACACAGAAAGGACTAAAAAAGAGCCTACAGGTCCTATCATCTATGACAGTTTGCAGTGTCTGATGAGACAATTTCAGGAAACTGGATGTTTGCTGGGTTGCCCCAGATGCAGGGGACCAGACTTAAGGGAGTCTCTTTTTCGAATGCTGTGGCATCCTGAATGGACAAACTAGCATCTCAAATGACAAGTGAAACAAAGAGCGCATGTGAAGTGGCAAGATGTTTGGGCATACCTTGAGCATCAGTAAATCACATCCTTCATGGTGTGTGAAACCTGTGCCCATACAAACTTTTCACGAGCTGTTACCACCAGATATCACACAATGGGAGGAATTTGCCAAACGGGCCCTGGCAAAGGTGACTGAGGATCATCAGTGGTAGCTAAATATGTTGTAAACAGATGCTCATTTTTTTTTTTTTTTGTTACATGAGTCTGTTAACATGCACAATTGCCAGATATGGGCACAAGATAATCCACATATGTACACTGAAGAACCACTGGATTCACCATGAGTTGCGGTGCAATGTGGATTCATTACATCAGCTATTCTTGGCCTTTTTCCTTTTGAGGAAATGTGCCCCAGAAATGGATGGAAGAGACTCATTCAATAAATGCACACTACTTGAGACTGCTGAATGAAAACATGCAATGTTTGCAAGATCAAAATCTGCTACACACAGACACGTTTATGCATGATGGCACATGGCAGCATGCTGAAAAACAGAAAATAACTGAGTACACTCACGCACACAAAGGAAAATAACAAAGTGATGCAAAGAAAACTTGGCAGCATCTAAAGTTGCAATACTGTTTTGACTAATATTAAACTTTGAGAGAAAGAATGAGAGGAATATTTTTTTTTTTTTTTTTTTTTTAGGATTTTAACCATCTGGATGACATTGACGTAGTAGTTGATAACAGCTGCAAACATGCACAACAAGGAGTAATACTATATTAATTTATTTCAGCCTGAAAGTTTTCATACGAAACCTGGAAAAAAGCTTGCTTTTTCTGCTTGAATTCAGGACACATGGATAAAATCATTTTTATTGTTAACATTAAAATCTCGCATACAACATGGTTTCATATTTCATCACTTAGAATTACTCATTAAATCTAATTTAAAATTGCACCAGATAGTTGTATACAAGGGTCGTTCAAAAAGTAACCACAATGATTTTACGTAGAGGAAAATGTAATACAGTAAACATACTTACATAACATTAAAATAATTCTTGAAATTATAAGCAGGACGTTTTGGTAGCGACTTCTACCTTCATCAGCCATGGAATGAGACACGTGGTAAAAGCGTCGGTTGTTGCCAGATTTCAAAATCACCTTCCAAATAATAGGGATGTTAAAAGGTGCATCAGTATTGCAGGTGTTAGTCCCGCTTATAATTTTCAATGTAACTTATGCGTGTGATGACGGTTTCAAGAATTCTTTTAATGTTTTGTTGTGTTACGTGTTTTCCTGCCAATTCTTCTCACTATGATACTGACAATTTTGAAGTATTCTCCCTCCACCTGAATGCACAGGTCCCACCTTTCTATCCATTTCCGGAAGATTGTGTTTGAAGCCCTTCCTCGACACGTGGTTCAGGATACCCATCACAGCATCGTTCAGCTCAGTATTTGATGTAAAAAGAAGCACATGCAGTTGTTTTCTTTTTACTTCAGGGAATAGGTGGAAGTCGCACAGTGTCAGATCTAGTGAATACGGAGGTGGGTGCCATCATTTAGATGCCTAGATATTGGATAACCTCCTAGTAAGCAAAGCACGATATACAAGGACATTATCTTGAAACAAAATCCAACCACACTGTGCATATTCTGGGCATTTTGGGAAAATTTTTTGCTTTAGAGGACCTTAGAATAATAGGCACTGGTAACCCCCTGCGGAACAACATGGTCACACACAATCAATCTCCTTTTAATCTAAGAAAACCAGGTGCAGGACTTTCCCCAAACTGGCTTGAACCTTTGCTTTCTTGTATTGGGGACTCTGTGGGGTGTTACATTGGGTGCATGTTTCATCACCTGTGATGACTCAGTCCAAAAACTGTGACTCACGTCATAGCCGGCACTTCCATTGGGGACAAGTGATAACACTATTTGCCTTGTGCTCATCCAAAGTGGAGAATACACTTTGCGGCGACTTTTAGGTACCTGAACCAGTTTCTCACAATGTCTCACAATGTCATCAATGGAACCAGTGGACATCTGCATCATATTAGCAACCACTTCAATGGTCAAGCAGCGGTCTTCGCGCAGGAGTGCCTCAACGGTATTCACATTAACCTCCGTAGTCAATGCTGAAGGCCTACCACAGCATGGCACATCTTCCAGACTACTACAAGAATGAATTAGCGGAGCGCTACAGCAATGTGTCGTCACGTGACTGACCTTGCAAGTGTTCTGACACAGGCAGCTGCATTTTTCTGCAGGGGTTTGTTTTGGTACTACGACATCAGTTGAATTACTTTTTGAATGACCTACATACCACAACTACTTAATTACCTGAATTAAAAAAAATTGCAAGTAAATATTGGAGCACTTATATCAAGTTAAACACACCTGGAATAATTAATATGGACATAAATCAAGCTGTTCTTCCATGTAACATAACCACAGAAATTTGAGAATTCCATTGTCTTGGAAAGTGAATCAAACCCGCATCTCCCGATTTGTGCTCGAATATGCTAACCATTACACCACTCAGGACAATGAAATCCAAACAACCGAAGCATTATCTGAAACGCCAGACATACTCATTAGCATACTCGAGCGCAATTTGGGAGATGAGAGTTTGATTCGCGTTCCAGGACGATGGAATTTTCAAACTTCTGCAATTATGTTACATGGGAGAACAGCCCGACTGCTCTTCACCATACTTCACTTACAAAAAAAAATTCCCATTCAGTTTTTTACAAAAAAATTTTATGGAAGAGTTAACAAAACCACATAAATAGGTGTTTTATTGGAAAATCATTATTCATTTTCTTGTCTAAACAAATCAAACAAATAAAAATCTGACAGGAAAATAAAGTAAACATATTAATAAAGATCGTGGAAAATTCAGTGTAATAATTTCCCCATACTGAATAATAAAATTTGTTTCTCAAACCCACACACAAAAGATTTTGCAGTCTCACATTGTAGTAATCAATATTTGTATATTAAAGATCTCAAAAAGAAAAAGAGAAGAACGGTAAAAGAATTTTAGAAGAAATATTTTGAACTGATTTGCTGTCAGCAACAAAAATATAATTACATAAAGATGTACAACATAATTTTTTGAAGTATATCAAATATTTTCACTAGCAAAGGGTCTAGCAATGGAAACTAAGATACAGGGTGTCCGAGAATTATTGGACACATTACAAGATGATATAAAACAAAACATTAAACAAATAGAAAGAAACTGACTGTACTAATTTAAAATGTAACTACACAAGTTAATAAATTTCGATGTCAGATCCCTTGGTTGCTCGTAGTACGTCCAAGCGATACTTGATTTAATGCCATGTATTGGCAAGCATCTGAGGAGTTATGGAATTGATAGCAGCTGTGATACGCAGCTTCACCTCCTGTAAATCAGTACAAGGCGTCTGATAGACACGATCCTTCACATAACCCCACATGAAATAATCTAATGGAGTTAGGTCTGGAGAGCGTGGAGGCCACAGAATGGGATCACATCACCCAATCCATCTGTTGGGGAAATGCTCATTTAGGCACTTACGTACACACGTTGACCAATACAGAGGACCGCCGTCTTGTTGGGAAACGACGTTATCATATCTTTTGATCTGGGGCATAGCAAAATTTTCTAGCTTATCCAAGCAAATGCCACCATTTATGGTTTGTTTTTTTTTTTTTTTTGCAGAAGAAAGAGCCAATCACTTCTCTTTTTGATAGGGCGCACCACACATTCACTTTTGGAGAATCACGTTCCAGTTCAATAGCAGCATGAGGCGGTTCACTGCCCCATATCCTACAGTTGTGATGATTCACAATACCTGATATATGAAACGTGGATTCATCACTAAAAATTATCCACAGCAAAATCGTAATGCAGAGTGTGATAATTTGCATGCATCTTTTGCACTATTTGAATTTTATAAGCATGAAACTTTAATTTCTTGTGAAAGATATTGTGAACTGTTGATTTCGGAATGCACAGTTCTCTGCTTGCTTTACGAACGAATTTCCTGGGGCTTCGCCAGGAACTTCCATTAACTTGGTCAACCATCTCACCGCTGATGCTAGGCCTACCGGCTCCTCCATGATGTTCCACATTGCGAGTTTTTTTAAGTTGTTTCATCCACCGCTTAGTTGAATTCGTCAACGGAGAATTACAACCACACTCTAAACGGTACCATCTTTTAACTTTAATGACAGACTTTAATTTCGCAAGCCATAACACACATCGCCTTCTGCTGTACGGATGACATGACTACTGATTGTGCATTTCTCATACATTCCTCATCAGGCCACACCTAGCACCATCTATCAGATTCTGGGAATAACAATTCGGCAAAACAAAAATATAGAAACCGTGTCAGTAATACGTGACATAGAAAAACAGACAATGCTCATAGTTTTTTTTTAAACATAATTTTGCAATGTGTCCAATAATTCTCGGACACCCTGTATATATATATATTACACGAAACACAAACCACTGTTATTAAGACTGCATGTTTACATAGCACAATATGACAAAATAGCTACTTACTGTCTGACACTGTAGTATTTGGCCTTGGTCCCCTGAAATGAGGATTAATCAGAATTTTCCTTGGAGCAGCTTGCTGTGGAAGCCTTGGCTGTGGACTAGATACAGTGGCTGGCACCTTCTGATATGGCACTTGTGGAACTATTCTAGGTTGGGGACTAGACACAGTAGTAGGTATCTTCTGAAAAGTTACTGGCTGAGACATTCTAGGCTGTGGGGTAGATACAGGGATTTGCAGATTTTGAAATGGAACCTGTCGTGAAGATGACAAAATATTTCCAAAATGAAAGGTGAATAAAAAGCAATTTAAACATCACAAAACTACACTTACAGTAATGACATCCTTTTGAGGTGTCTATCAGTAATAATTCGGAACCTAAAGAAGCACATATGCGACATAGCGTGGATTTTCAAAGTAACAAACTGAGATAACTGTATCATAAAAAAAAAAAAAAAAAAAAAACTAGCACACTCACCTTATAAAAGTATTAAGTATGGTGAAAAAGACTTCTTAAATCTGTTTCGTTTTTTTAAGGTTTGTACTCTACTGGTAGTGTATGTATACGGATTTTCATGGGAAAATTCCATCCAAAACTACCCCAGCTTGTGGTTAGACCTTTGCCTAGCTTTTGTCTTAGGCCTGATATACACTATATTGACAAAAGTCACCAGACACCCCTTCAAAAGCAAATGAACGGATCCGCTGTGATGTTAAGATGCGTAGTACAGCTGCAAATGGTATAAAAACAAGCCTGCAGCTGACCGCGTTCACATCGCACTGTGAGGTTTAATGAAAATGTTGTGGCGGGAGAGAACCGACTTTGAGAAAGAAATGATTGTTGGGTATTATATTAGTGGGTTGTCCATAAGAGAAACCGAGAGGCGTTTAAACATACCTAAGTCAACTTTTTTGGATGTACTGAATGAGTGGAAGACATGTGGCGTGCCTGAAGCACCAAAATGTACCGGCAGACCAAAGCAAATCAGTGATGGAGGACGTCAAAGCCTCAGGAGAATCGTTACAGCTAATCGACGAGGTACTGCACAAGACCTCAGTGTACAGGTGAGTAAAAATGCTGGAACCTCGGTATGTACACGTACCATTCACAAAGAACTTCATTCCATGGGTTACCGTGGTCATGCGGCTACTCATAAGCCTTTCATCTCCACTTGGAATGATACTCGTTGTTTAGCATGCTGTAAAGAACATTTGTCGTGGACCATAGATCAATGGAAACAGGTCTTATGAACTGATGAATCCAGATACACAATCCATTAGTCTGATGGCCGTGTGTGGGTATGGAGGCAGCCGGGGGAACGCTATTTACCACAGTGTACTGTTCCTACGGTCAAGTTTGGAGCTGGCAGTGTACTCATGATGGGGGGGGGGGATATGGTCCCGGCCCATTGGTTATCGTGGACAAACCTGTTAACCAGCACGTCTACCTCGATGTTCTGGACAATTATGCCCTACCAACTCCGTGATAAAACTATGCAACCGAGCCTGGTTGGTACCAGCAGGATAATGCATCAAGCCATAAAGCAAGGAGTGTCCCAGCGTGGTTTGACGACAATTCCGTATCGAGTGTGGACTGGCCAGCACACAGCTCTGATCTTAATCCTATAGAGCACCTATGGGATGAATTAGAGCACCGCAGAAGTTTGGAACCAAGGCCTACTACTAAGCAACAGTTAGCGGCAGCATTATGTACTTAATGGAAGCGTATACCTATATCTGTGTTCCAAATCCTTGTCGAAAGCATGTCTTGAAGGGTCAGTGCATGCATTAAGGCCAAAGGTCGACCGACATCATGCTAATGTATGCCAATAAATGCAATGTTGTGTTTCTTTTCTACGTGTCAGGTGACTTTTGTCAATATAGTACACATACCATACTTTTCTCAATATCATCCGCAGGCAGTGAAATACCCACGATGTTGATCCTGAACCATAATTTTGTACAGAAAAGTCGCAATTCACGAGATGACCCAGCAGTTCAAAGAAATAGAACAACAAAAAGGATTTTATATATATATGTAAAAAAAAAAAAAAAGCTGTCATCTTTAAATGATTATCTCTCTTACTTTCAAGAGAATAAAGAGCAAACATTATAAGTTTTTTCTGAAGCTCCCCACAAGAGTGTGCAACACTAAGCTTCCCACAGCATACGATCGTCCGCAAGAACAAATAAATATTGCCTTCGCTGCATACAATTTTCTGTCAAAATGTTCGTGAGTAAAAAAAACTCTTTCTAACTGTTCGTGGATCACCGCCTTCACATTGTGTTACATTTTACTGTTATTTACGCATTTCTGGTAATTTCCTAAATATACAACCTCTTAAGAGATTGAGTTTTAAAAAACTGAAGTGCTGCAAAAACATTTTCTTCTGTTTAAAAGCGGTGGCAAATTACCTGCAACGTCATATAATCTGCAAGACCTACATTTATAACTTTTATTTTTAACATATAAACCCGCAGATTATATGAGAAAAAATACGATGTTTGGGGTAATTTATAACATTTTTGTGGCTCTCTACTTTATATGTACAGTAGTTTACGTAACCGGATTTTCACGCCAGAAATCAAACAGAAGTATGAAAACCAACAATAAACATTGGGGGCATCTTTTACAAGACTCTCCTGTACAATTTTTTTTTTCGGGTTTGTACTCTACCGGCAGATATGTACCAATTTTCTTGCCTAAACTCTATTGGAAAGTCTGAAAATGGGAAAGGCAGTGACAGATATTCGGAAAATTATACACAGATATATATATTTACGCTGTCCTGCAAAAATGACAAAAAAAAAAAAAAAAAAAAAAAAAAAGCCCTGCCACCTACTTCCAAAACAGTTGCAAATTTGCTGATAACTATGAACGTGTAGCACTGATGGATTAATCAGAACCGGTGTTAACATAGTGTCTGATATGCGTGAAGCTTGGAAGTTTACATCATGTGTCAACTTCTTGTTTTTTTGAGTAGCAGTACTCAGATGTCGACATTAGCATTCATGCTACATCATGTTCGCATTAAAACGTAGCACTGCTTGTCAAAATACTGGTACACTGTTGTGAAATAGAACGTATTTTTTTTACAATATACAGATACATCGCCCAGCCCTACTGTTGATCAAAAGTTAGAGGTCTATTCACAAATAGCGCTGCAGACTAGCAAGTAACTTTCGGTAAATTTTTTGGTATGATCCATAATTCCGTACAATCAGCTGAAAATCCGTAATAGCTGGCAGCTCTGCATTTACAAACACGTCACATGCAGGGTATCAAACTTTAAACGGAAAAAATAAAAATATCACACATTTCCAACTGCAGTGTACTGAAAGAATGAATACATTACAGGACCATACAAAGTTTCTTACAGATCTCAGTGTGGACACAATTAGTAGCACAAAACTGAAACCAACTGTTCCAGTGGGGCAGTGGTCTACGCACTGGCTTCTGACCATTCATCCGAGAAGACCACGATTTGAGTTCTGGATGATGCACAGGCGGTGTGTTTGTCTAACAACACTGGCTTTTCTGGAACCAGTGGTCCTAAATTAGGGAGGAGTGACTGCTTATAGCCTTTGGAGTTGCTCATAGTGGTTATTAAACCCTGAAACAACAACAACAACAACAAAGAAATTACAATGAAATCTAGCAAACACCTCATTAACAGGTCAATAGTTCTGTGATGATTCTTTTATATGACTCTTGCACATATTGCACCTTAAAAGATCTTTCACATATTTGCAAAGGTTACAAAAAATGTAATTAGGGCTGTGAGAAGGTGCTAGTATATGCTGTTGTCCCTCCTCTTCACAAAGATCAGGAGGAAATTCCCTAACCAGAAATACACAGACATAACAGAAGACATGAAATTGTGCTCTATCTAACTGAAATGGTGGGTTATGTGATATGATATAATGCAGTATTCCACACACACACACACAGAACAGCGACCAGAGGGACATGAAGGCACAGGCTGCTAAGTATCACCGGAAGTATGGTTTATGAAAATGCAAGTGAAAAAGTTCGCTGTTAGATGACACAAAATGTATAAAAATTAAAAAGAGATTGAGACATGTACCTTAACTAAAACAGACACAGCAGACAACTCAAAGAAGTGTACTTGTTGTAACCAAGAAAGATAGGAAAAGGAACTCATTGATCAGTCAACTGGTAAGAGTAGATGACATGATCAATGCAAAGACCCCAAGTTGCAATGGATGTGACATATTGCTAGAACTGATCACCCATTAGACAACTGACATATTAGAAGATACCAAGGGACAGAAAAAGATCCAGAAGAAGCCCATCGAGGGGGGGGGGGGAAGGGTGGTGGTGGTAGATGAAATTTGGAACTATGCTAGAACCATACACGAGATCGACAAAGGGAAAAAAGAACTGAACTTTTTAACTGAGTGGAAAATCAAAATGTGCAACAAGAAAGTGTGAATATAATGCAGACTACCTGCTGTTTTGACTTTTGTTGACTGAGTAGTGGCACAGCATCCATTGTTTAATTTTTCTTTTGTTGCTATCTTTCCCTTCCCATCTCTTCGTTGTTGCATTTCTTTCTTTTCTTATGCCCTCTGATGACAATAAATTTCACCCATCATGCCAAAAGAACTTTCAGCTTGAGGACCAAGAATGCATGATATAATTGCTTTGACTGTTCAAGAAAAATGGTGTAACTCTGAGAAAATTAATACTTTTGAACACTATGCATCAATTCTTACAAATTTCCAAACTTCCTTCTTTTTTTTTTTTTTTTGGAAAATTTCCTCTCCCTTATCAAGCTTAAAAAGCAAATATTTTTGGCAGCAAATAACATTCAACAACACAGGAGAATGGGAACATTGCATGGAGGGTCCAATTACAGCAAAGATCTTTGATCCATCAGACTTCCATTCTTGGACCCTCCTTCCATTTTCAAGCTGAAATACAAATATTTATGGAATGAAATCATATTTAACAACAATACTGGATAGAAGGAACATCATGAGAAAAAAGATTGCTATTACAGAAGAAAATCCTCACTCTGTCTACCTTCCATTTTCGAAAGATGGAATTCCATTCTACAAGAGAAAAAGCAAACCGTCCCTTACTTTTTATTTTTTATTTTTGTTCAGTTGTGCACTGATTCACGAATAACCAAAAATGATAAGGAAAAAGGCAGAATCCCTTGAATCTACAGACGAATCTCATGCTTAAAGATTACACGGAATTTTCTGTACTGTAATAACTTCTGTTCTTGTTAATTACTGCCTACAGTTCCAAGCTGAATTACAAACATTTATGCAATAAAAAAATACTTAACTGCAATATCAGACACAGAGACAACACTGCAAGAAAAAAGATGACAATCGCGGGAAAAATTTGTTTAACTGCCATTTTTGAAATTTCGGAAAAGTAGCCTTTTCCCCGTACCCCCAAAAGATTTCTCTTTAGTTCTGCTCAATCTGGAGAATGACCCAAATGATGACAAAAAATAGTATAATTCTATGAATCCACAGAAGAATCTCAAGTATGTAGACTGATGTAGGAGACTGTTGCTCAGACAGGGAGTAACAAGAGATTTGGGGAGACCTTTATCCAGCAGCACACTGAGGGCTTGATTAAAATATAGATAAAAAGAGAAAGATGAGAACATTGCACCGGTACATCAATTCAAGAATTAGTATGAATGCAACATAATTCCAAGATACGTTATTTGCATCCCGAAATTAACAAATTTGTTTTAATATGACAATGCGCATTATCCAATATGAAAGAGGTGTGTGGTGAGTACGGTTCAGGATAAACAGCAGTTAAGAGTTGTGTCCAAAACTGGGGAAGGATGAACTACACTGGGTATAACACAGCATCAACAAGGATGGTAGAAATACTACTGTGAATGGTGTCATACATGGTACACTTAAACTCCCACGACCTTTGTCCTCAACTCCTGTCAAAATCTAAGCTAAGTGAGGCATCAGAAAGATGACAATAACGTAATATAGATATCAAAGCCAAAAACGTAGATATCAAAACAGATCACAATGGAATAGAAATCAGAATTGAAAGTAAAACCTAAGTTATAGAATTTCCAAAAAAAAAAAAAAAAAAAAATTCACAATCAGTAAGGAATAAGCAAGAATAATGCTACTTATTAAAAAGCTATAGGAAACTGAAAGACACAAACCAACAAACAAAAAAAAATCTGGAAAATGATAGGTATATGTTCTATTCTACTCTGCCGGGAGGTCAAAACTCAAATGGACAAAATCACGTGGTTCATGGTGATTCCTGGGAAGCTCAGCTGTCGATTAACAGTAGTTCTCTGGCACACCAATGGTGCGCTGCAGTCGACTTCATGACGGCATGAGTTTTAGCTTACTATAGCTAGTTTCCGCTCTATGTATCCTTACTTTACATGTACAAGATACACTGAAACAGTAAATTATTAGGAACATCTACCTAATAATGTGTCGGCCTGCCATTTGTCATTAAAATAGCCTGGATTTAATGAGGTGCTGATATTGTTCTACAGGTAGGTTCAGCCAACACATGTGATGGTGTGTGTCAATTGCCTAATGTTCACTGGAGGAGAACATTCATTCCACAGGTGTTCAATTGGTTGAGTTCAAGGGACTGCAGGGGACATTTTTAACACTTTGAAGTCACTGTTGTGCTCTTGGAGCCACTGTGTGATGATCTGAGTCTAGTGGTATAGCACATTATTGTGCTAGAAGTAGCTCTCCCATCAAGAATCATGTACAAGTATGGGTTTGCCTGGTACTTAATGATGTCAAGATACCTTGTGGCATCCAGAGACATTAAGGAACCCAATGTTCACCATAAAAACACCGCACACCATTAGGCTGCCTCTATCACCTTGTACAATTAATGCTAGGCAGATGGGATCCTTCGATTTATGCTGTTGGCACCATATTCTGGACCAGACCTTTTTTTCAGGTCTCAAGGGTCCAGTTTTTGTGCTCCCATGACCTCTGTAGAAGAATTTGTCAGTTTTTAGAAGAGATGAATGATACACAAATGAAACATCTGATCCTTCCCATAGTCATTCATTCGTGCCAACATGCAGCAGCCTATGTATGCTGATATTATCCTCATACTGTGTTGTACAGCATGGATATTTTGATGTGGAAGCTTGTCTGCTTTCTTGTACAATCCTCTTCAATCGCTACGGCCTTCAAACACTGACCAGTTGTTTCCACACACAGGAAGATTACTGACAGTTTGTTTTATTTGTTTACCACTCATTGTATACCATTGATACAGTTGTTCTTACATAGCCTACAAAATTTGCAGTCCCTGAGATGCTGAAGGCACCTGCCCACCTAGATTCTCTATCACGACCCTTTCAAAGTCACTTAAATCGCAAGTCTCTCCCATATTACCATAATCTACACTTCATACATGTCACCATTGTTTAAAGCGAGCTGTTAATAGAACCAGCTCAACATCACAATTGTGTAAGATGCACAAGTGCAATTGCTATTGGGTATTTTTAAATTTGCTTTTTCAATGTATAATGATATCAAGTGAATACCAGGGTGTGCCAAAAGTTCATTCACTTACAACTAAAATGTTTAATGATGCACAAAAGAAATACAAGCTCACATCATTCTGCAAAGCTCAGAACATTGTTTTCTGCAGCCCCTTGACAGCGTTCCACTAGAGACACGATTCCACAGTGGTGCCACTTGACAGGCTTCAAAAACAAACTCCTCCGATGCCAGATACCACATCCACCACAGAAGCAAAGTGCCGAGTGCCGTTTTTACAGAAAACAGGACATGAAGAATGGGGTGAGATCACAACCCCTTCCAACTCCTGTAATTTTTTGCAGACTACTCTGGAGGAGTGACTTGCTTGCTTCCTTTTGATGAGTGCTGAGTAGCACTGGCACAGATCATCATGGACCTGCTGTGGTTGTTTGGTATAGAGGTTCTGGCACACAGCCTGAGCACACAGTATGAATTTCCTCTCAAATGGCCCTCTTTGCACTACTGACCATTTTTCCTGGTGTAGCCTCAGCCAACTGTCCTCAGTGTGGTTCAGTAAAAGTAAGAATATCCACACAATCTGTGACAACACAATGCGAAATCCTATCATCCTGTGGATTTGACAGCAATCTGCAACAGAGAGTGACATGTTGTTCTGCCTGCTGGGATGCCAAATTCATGAGTAACCATTCAACAGCACCTGGAAGATAAACCAAGCTGGTGCAAATGACAAATGATGGTGGATAGGTAGGATCTCACCTCAGCTGCCACCGGGGTTTCAGTGTTGGTCACTGCATGTCCTGACTTCGGCTTGCCTTCTAAGACTGGGGTTCCCACCATTGAAATGCTGGAACCATTTTCGTACAGTGCTGCTCTCCACTGCTTCCTTGCCTTCAACTGCACAAATTTCTCTTAAAAAGTAAAACTTGTGCAGCTGCTGCTACATTAAAAAAATTTTTTCCAATAAACAGCATGTCCACCAACTTCCATTTTCTGTTCATCTGATAATGCAATGAGGCTCCATGCCAAATGCACATCATCAGCCTTGTATGACCCATGTCATCACTGTACCCAGCTGATAACGGTGCATGTTTAGCAAAGGAATGAATGCCCAACATTATGAGCAGCTGACAATGCCTGACTCGCTCCAGTATTTGCACTGTAGCTCCTGGCAAATTTTTCTTCAGAAATACTGTACAACTTTATGTCAAGTCAGGAATCATTCTCAATCATTTCAAACAGCAATGCATTCCTACAGCAGTATTAAACAGTACTCGCACCATTCATCTGCTTATCTTGTAAATATCAGTTATAGTTCCAAACCTGTTACTGATAAAATATATATATATATATATATATATATATATATATACACCGGGATGTAAGGTCAGGTGATGCGTAACATCACAGCCTCTCCTTGACAAATGTCAACCCCGCCTTCTCGTGGTGCATCCTGTTCCCACTAAAGGGGCTCTGACGACCGCCAATAGCGGTATAACTATACCATCGGGATCAGAGGAAATGCTATCCCACACTCACCAACCCGCTTGGCCAGCGTGGTGAGTTATGGCCAAACCCCTCCAAAATGACTCTACAACTTAAATCTTGGCCCTCAGTCTCCGGCAGCTGGAATGTACCTGGCCAAGGCAGCGGCCAGTGCGACATGAAGGCAGAGGGTGCTAAGAATCCCCGGAGGACCGGACTAGGCTGCCATCTGATGCTGACCTTGGCTACTTATAATGGACGCTCCCTATCTTCTGATTCAAGGCTTCTTGAATTGGAAGAGGAACTACAAAGGATCAAGTGGGACATCGTCGGGCTAAGTGAGGTAAGGAGAAAAGGAGAAGATCTCATTGAACTGAAAAGTGGACATCTCTTCTATTATCGTGGGACAGATACTGGCAGAACTAGTGGTGTTGGATTTATAATAAACAAGAAACTGAAGGATAAAGTGGTAGAAGTTGAAAGTTCCTCTGACAGAGCTGCACGACTCGTTATCCAACTATCGAGAAGATACCAGGCTCAGATTATTCAAACTTATGCACCCACCACAAGTCATCCTGAAGAAGAAATTGAAGAATTTTATGAGGAAATTCGTCATCTAAATAATAAAGGTAAGCAGCACTTGAAGATAATTATGGGAGATTTCAATGCAAAAATAGGGCAACGGCAACAGAATGAAACTTCAGTAGGTAAATTCGGTCACGGCAACAGAAACCAGCGTGGAAATACTCTCGTTGAGTTTGCAGAGGCAGAAGGATTTTTCATCTTGAACTCCTTTTTCAAGAAAAAGCCACACAGGAAATGGACATGGAGACATCCAATTGGAACGACAAGTGAAATTGATTTTATTATGTGTAACAAAAAATTCGTCATCGAAGACTGCAGTGTGCTGAACAAGTTCAACACAGGTAGTGACCATAGATTGGTGAGATGTAAGATGCACCTCAACACTAAACTGGAACGTGGCAAGCTCATAAGACAAACAAAATGTATTAACATAACCAACCTTAAAAAACACCATAATACTTTCAAGTTGGAACTGAAGAACAGATTCTCTGCTTTAGAAGGCCTAACATCGGAAGAAGTGGATATTTCGGAAGTTAACAGAAAAGTAACCAAAGCTCTAATGGAAACAGCAACAAAATTAGCTGGGTCTAAGAACAAGTTGCATGTGAACAAATTATCAGGAAAAACCAAAATGTTGATGCAAAAAGAAGAGAGATGAGGACAACTAAAGAAGATGTGACTTCCAAAGTGGAATATATAGAGCTATGCAAGACAACACGAAAAAGTATCACTGAAGACGTAAGGAAATTCAACTGTGAACTAGTGAGGAAAGCAATTGAAAACAACCAAAGCCTTAAGATAGCAAAGGGATATCTCAGTAAGGGAAGAAAACAGATTATGGCTCTGAGAAAAGAAGATGGTTCTATAACAAGAAATAGAGGCGAAATTTTGACAAGAGTGAAAGATTTCTACTCCAAATTATATGAAAGGGATGATACATGTACTCCAGACATCATGAAAGGTACCAGAGTTCTTCCAGTCCTCCCAGCAGAAGTTGCTCATGCAATCAAGAACATGAAGCGGGGGAAAGCTCCAGGAGAAGATGGAATTACTATAGACATCATACAAGAAGCAAGTGGAGAAATTGAAACAGTACTCGCCCAAATTTTCACTCGATGCCTTAATGAAGGGAAGATTCCTGAGGATTGGAACAATGCTACAATGATCCTGCTACATAAAAAAGGTGACACTGAGGATCTCAGGAACTACAGACCTATCAGCCTCCTATCAGTGGTTTATAAAATCTTCACTAAAGTTCTTTCACACCGCTTGAAGGTAACACTGGACATGGCTCAACCGAGAGAACAAGCTGGATTCAGGAGTGGCTACAGCACAATAGATCATATCCACGTACTGAGAGAACTAATTGAAAGAGCGAGGGAATATGAACTTCCATTGTGCATGGCTTTTATCAATTATGAAAAAGCCTTTGATTCGGTGAAACCATCAGCAGTTACCACGGCTCTGAAATCCTGCGGTATTGAAGATGCATACATTAATATTATTAATAACATCTATGAAAATGCAAGTGCAAAGATTCGGCTGTTTGAAAATACAACACACATAAAAATTGGAAAGGGAGTGAGACAAGGTGACACCATATCTCCGAAGCTCTTTAATGCCACATTGGAAAATGTCTTTCAATCACTGAACTGGGAGAACAAAGGGATAAAGATTAATGGAGATTATCTAACCCACCTTCGTTTTGCTGATGATGTAGTCATTTTTGCAACTACCCCATCAGAGCTGCAGAGTATGATCCAGGAACTTGCTGACAAGTGTAAAGAAGTGGGATTAAAAATGAACTTTCAGAAGACAAAAGTGATGTTCAATGCTTTTACAAGAAATGAAGATTTATCGATTGATGGAGAAAAGCTGGAGATAACAGATACGTATGTTTATCTTGGACAGCAGATAGCAAGTGAGGGTCACATTGATGAAGAAATTAATCGGCGTTCAAAACTTGCCTGGAGAGCTTTTGGAAGAAACAGCATAATTTTCAAGAGCAATATGCCATTATGTCTTAAAAGAAAAGTGTTTGATCAATGCATCCTTCCAGTGCTTACGTATGGTGCAGAGACGTGGACCTTAACTAAAAGAGACATACAAAGGCTGCAGACAACTCAAAGCAGCATGGAGAGGTGCATACTTGGTGTAACCAGGAGAGATAAGAAGAGGAACTCGTGGATCCGAAAAATGACAAGAGTGGAAGACATCATGATCAGAGTTAAATCCCTGAAATGGCAGTGGGCTGGACATACTGCCAGAAGGACAGATCATCGATGGACAGCCGAAATTTTAGATTGGATTCCAAGGGACAGGAAAAGACCCAGAAGAAGACCACATGGGAGATGGGTGGATGAAATTCGAAAGTATGCAGGGGTGACATGGAGGAGACTGGCACAAGACAGACCGTTGTGGAGGAAACTTGGGGAGACCTTCGTCCAGCAGTGGATTGATAATGGTTGACAATGATGATATACACCATCGAGCCATTACATTAGGACCAGTCCCAGCCTAGAGAAATGAGATTGCCTGGAGACTGAACGGTGGCACAAGTGAAGTTCACAGAGCAATATAATATATACAACGTAAAGACCAGCTTTCGGTTAGTAGAGTGTTTGGAGTCAGAATGGGAAAAGCAGCCGATTTATCGCAGTTTGATAAAGGACAGATTGTGATGGCACTGCGCCTTGGAACTACGATCTCAGAAATGGCGCAGCTTGTGGGTTGTTCACGTGCCACTGTAGTGAGTACATATCAAAAGTGGTGCACAGATGGCCAAACTGTCATCCAGCAGTGTGTCATCAGCAGCTCACTGATGCCAGAGGAGAACTGAGACTGTCGCACATTATTCACAGCGACCGCAGGATACAGTGCAACAAATCACCCTCAGCTACAACAGTAGTGATCAGGGCAATGTGTCATAGCACACAGTTCATTGCAGCCTTCTGTGCATGGGCCTCTGTAGCCGATGACCCAGCAGGGTCTCCATGCTCACTGCAAGTCATGGACAACAACGCATGAAATGGGCTCAAGATTATAGACATTGGACTGTGGATGATTGGAAGAGCGTGGCCTGGTCTGAAGAATAAAGATTTCTGGTGCATTACGTAGACAGCTGAGCATGGGTACGCCGATTACCAATGGAAGCTATGGCACCTTGATACATTGTTGGGCGGAAACAGGCCAGCGGCGGCGGTGTTATGCTGTGAGCGATGTTTTCTTGGGACGCATTTGGCCCCATTATCTTAATTGCATAATCCCTGACAGCTCTCAGGTATCTGAACATTATTAAGGACCAAGTGCACCCATTCATGGCAACTGTGTTCTCTGCTGGTGATGGTCATCACCAACAGGATAATGCACCACACCACACTGCTAGAATCGTCAAGGAGTGGTTCGAGGAACATGCTAATGATTTTCTGTTAATGCCCTGGCCTCCAAATTCACCTGACAGGAACCCTATGGAACATTTATGGTTCGACTTGGAAAGGGGCATTCCCTGTCAAATCAACCAATGAAATGGCCATTTTCAACCTGACCCCTTTTTATTTTCTTGAAATTTCGTATGATTGTTAGGCATGTAGACTTATGCATAAATCCCAAATTTTAGCCCTGTCTACCCACAGGATTTCAAATTACATGACTTTGAAAATTAGAAAATTATGACCTCCGGACAATCTCTGAGCAGTTGTATCTCATTACCTAATTGGGCTAGAAGGCTGAAATTAGTGTATTTTTATAGCATTTTATATGAGCTTTTAAATCATATGCTGGAAAAAAATAAAAAATAAATTAGGTTGACCTTGTCAGGGTCACCAAAATAATCTTTGACCTTAAATATTTTTAAAAACTAATTTTAAAATTCTGAAAAAAATTATATGGCATCATTAAAGTTTTGCTTACTATTATGCCAACTTTTAAGTTGGTACCACAGTGGGATCACTATTTATAAAATATGTGACTGCAGTGAATTTCAACCAAAAATTCTCCAAAAGTGATGAACTGACATTTTCAAGTTTTTGAAAATTAATTAACAAAGTTAACCTGATATATTTATAAAATGCAAAGTTTGGCCACCACATGGTGTAATAAATGCATCTTTAAATACATCTTTCCATTGCAGGTATTGTATGTGTGAGGAAGAGAGAGAGGGAAAACTGCTGGGAATAAAAATAAAAGTGATGCTAAGATTAGATCATTAAAATGAGTATTTGTGGTTGAATTTTTTTTTTTAATTTTATTATTTTGCCTTAATAGCATAGGATTACAAGTTCCCCGATTTTTCCAGGTTTTTAAGCAAACACATTCATTTCTTCCCAGAGGTTTCACTGGTTTTTTTTTTTTGGCACCAAGTTTTTCCTCAGTGTATCTCACCATTTTCACAGGATGGCATACAAACAGTGAAACCTCGGGGAAGAAATCCATAGGCGTAGCCAAGGGGAGAGTCCTCGGGTCTAGAACCCCCACCCCTGAAGGTGCATTGAATACGAATTTAAAGTAGTATATGCGAGGATAGATAAAAAAAAAAAAAAAGCTTACAAGCAGTAGCATCGGAAAAGTAATTAGTGTGGAGGGTACATTTGTTGCCCAGAGTGGAGACAGATGGCGCTAGTTGTCTAACAGCGGTTGTTTGGGAAGTTAGTGCAAGTTCGCAGACACGTGAGAGCGATTGAAATGGCAAGACATTTAGAAAAGTGGTCCCGCTTGGAGGTGCGAGCCGTAATTCAGTTCTTATGGGCATAGAATGTGTCCGCATCTGCAATTCACAGTCAAACAGTGGAAGTTTATGGTGAAGATGCAATCAGCCAACAACATGTAGCGAAAAGGTGTCGCTCTTTTCAATCGGGCAGGGAGGATGTGGAAAACCGCAACAGGGCAGCGAGCGGCCGCCCAAGTTCGCCAACGACAGAAATCAACACGGCACGAGTTGATGAAATAATTCAAAATGATCGACGAGTAACTGTGCGTGCAATGGTGTCAGAGCTGGGACTCAGCGTATCATTTCTGATGTTTTGGGATATTTGAAGGTTTGTGCCCGCTGGGTACCACTTGCGTTATCAGAGGAGCAGAAAGCCACACGAATGATGTGCAGCCTCACATTTCTGCAGCGTTACCATGCCGACAGCCAGCAGTTCATTGATCACATCGCTACTGGGGACGAAACTTGGCTTCATCACTTCGTCCCCACAACCAAAAGAGCCAGTATGGAGTGGAAACACGCTGGATCACCAACGAAAAAGAAGTTACCCTCTGCCGGTAAAGTTATGGCAACCATATTCTGGGATGCATGCAGTGTTAGCCTTATCGAGTATCTGGAGCGTGGCCATACCGTTAATGCAGATCGTTATTGTGCCACTTTTTCAAGGTTACGTGAAGCCATCCGACGCAAATGGCCTGGCATGTTGAGTGATGGTGTCATCTTCCTGCATGACAATGCCAGGCCCCATACTGCATGCAAAACTCGAGAATTGCTGCAAAAGTTCAAGTGGGAAGTCTGGAGCCACCCCCCATACAGCCCAGATTTGGCACTCAGTGACTACTTCCTTTTTCCGAAATTGAAGGAACACTTATCTGAAAGAAGGTTCTCTTCCGACAGTGATGTGAAAACAGCTGCCGAGAACTGGATCAATGGGCAGGGACGTGATTTCTACTGAGCCAGGTTAAACAAGTTGGTCATGCGTTCCGATAAATGCCTGAACAGATTTGGTGATTATGTGGAAAAGTTATTGGCAAGTAGGCCTCATAATTCCCTTTTGAATTTTCTGTCTATTGTTAATCATTTTTTATGACCCTTGTAACCTTTTTTTTGGATCTATCCTCGTATGTATACACGAGGCTTTCACCATTGAACTAAATCCATGGACCCCCTTCCCCCTTTAAGAAATTTCTGGCTACACCACTGATGAGAAACACCTTAACCAGAAACACCTTGGGGTATGACAAATAGCAAGTTTAGTTTTCCATTTGCTTTTGACTTTCATTACCTAATCACAGCTTTGTTTACTTTCATTAGTCAAATACAACAGTCAGCTGCAGCCATCTCACACTTCTGGTTTCATTCTGTTAGTTGTAAAGTCTTTAATATGTCATGCTCTAAGCTGTTATGCTTTTTTCATGTTGTTTACTCTTCTGGTCTCAAAAGGTATTACACAAAAAATGTACTGCATTAAAGGTGTAGTTCCTTTTTAAAAAAATAGTGCTGTTATTTTGTTTTGTTTTTCCTGTGGAAACTATTGCTAAAATTATTTCCCTTCTTGAAGTGTTAAAATGTCACAGATTTAAGACCTTTGTTATAACAAAGATTTGTGTAAGTGTTTTAATTGCTGTTTAAGAGAGACCTTTTGCTACAACACTTTTTAAGAAAAGGGACACTATAATGTGAAAAAGAATGTCATTCTGATCCTCAGAGTGAATGGATAAACTTCCTATTCGTTAAAAAAAAAAAAATCACTAACAAGTTACAGAAATCCTTTAAAAAGTAAATACTACTGTGAACTTTGAACTGACAGCCTCACCAGTTCAAAGTTCACAGGTGATGAAGCTGATACTTAACGTATCATAAACCATAGTAGTGGTGAAGGTAAAATAGCCACCCCAGTGGCACAGTGGTCTAAGTGCTGGGCTTCAGACCATTTGTCTGAGATGGGTGTGGGCTCAAATTCTGGTGAGGCTCCCTTAGGACCAGTGACCCTAAATTAAGGATGGGAGACTGTTTACAGCACTTCGAGCTGCTCGTGGTGGTTGTTAAACCCACAATAAATAAATAAATAAATAAATAAATAAATGGGTGAAATATATATATATATGTAAAGAAACATCTGAAAGTGCAATACAAATTTTGAATGTATCTTTATAGTTAATTGGCTGAATGCCTGGAAAAAAAAAAAAAAAAGAAGACTGCATGAACAAAAACCATACTTGCGCAAATTTGAAAAACAAATTACATGGTTTACTAAAGAAAGTTTTACGTTAATATTTTCCTGATGCTGAACTCCCAACATCTGAACTTAAAACAGAAATTATTGCTCAGCTTAAAGAAATGTTAAATGATACAAAGTGAAGAGCTTAAAAGCTGCCAATTCGTACCGAGCTACCAAAATGTTGGAGTTCTTGAAACTTGCAGGATGAATTCAGTAATTTCAAATTATGTGGCAAGAAAGGTAAAACCATTTCCAAAACCTGAAACTAAGATATTAAAACAGGAGACAGCAGATATGGTGCAAGATTTTTATTGCCATGATTGCAATGGCAGGCTTGGGAAATAAGATGGTTGCTGTAACAACAGTACTAGCTGAAAAACCAGATTTACAAAAAAAAAAAAAAAAAAGAGAGAGGAGTTGGGGAGGGGTACATCTTATTAAACAATCTAAAAGATATTTACAAACAGTTTAAGATTGCATACCCGGTAATAAAAATTGGCTTCTCAAAGTTTGCAGAACTGCATTCAAAAAAATTGTATCGTTGTTGGAGTAAGTAGTATATGTAGTATACATGTGTGCATCACAATTTATCAAAACTTTAAAGTCACATTTTTAGGGTGGTAAAATTAATTACTGAACATAAACTCCACATTAACAGCTATAAAGACTGCATTGCAAGAGTTATATGTAATCCTTTACTTCCTGCATGCTATTTCAGTAAATGCCAATTTTCCCCAAGAATCTGCTGAAAAGTTTCATTATTGATCTTGTGAAAAGAATAATATTAATTCTGTGACATTTAAGCAGAGGGTATCTATTAATCAAACATCTTCTCAAACTGTGACAAAATCAGCAGAAAAGTTTGTTGAATTTTTTTTTAATCTTTTAAGACAATAAAGGTATTGCTATATTATTATTTCTTTTTTTTTTTTTTTCCATCCAGGGTTCTCGCCAGGGCTCCAGAATCAGGGGTGAAAATGTCCCCCAGGCTTTTTTTCTGGGGGTGATTTTGAAAAATCAGGGGTGAATTTTAAACAATCGTAAACTTAGAGAAAAATACTACATTATGGGGGTAAAAAACGAACAAACACAAAAATAATATAAATATTTTATACATATCTTCTAATTTTGTTATTAAATATTTCAGCAGCTTTGTGAAATGGAAAGCTTTCTGTGTTGCATTTGCTGCTGATATTCGAATCAAATTTTTTAGAGTTTATTCTTTCAGTCTGTTGCGAAATTTATCTTTTATTTGATTTTGTGTGCTAAAAGAATGCTCTACTAATGCAGAACTTATCGGCACAACCAAAGCAATTTCATACAACAACGCTGTGCTTGGATACACATCTTTATACCTGCAGATGAAAAGTTCTGCAACATCTGCAAATTTAAAACTAGCATAGTTATTTTTTAGCAGAATAAATATATATGGATATTCACTCAACAGGCATTTCAAATCTTCAAAATCTTTGAAGTGATCTAACAACTTCAAAAAAAATTTGCATGACACCGATGGGGATATTTACTTCCCATCTCAAAAGCGTTTGAGCGAATTGGCTCCTTTCACAACAATGAATAATAAAGTAAACACAGGGACCTTTACAATGTCGAAAACAAAAAATCACGTTAACACTGTATGATTTAACACTTTAACACTGTATCATTTTCGTCGGTTTCGACTTCAAGCCAGTCGTACATTTTGCGCCATTTCTCTTGAAAGTTAAGATTTTTTAAAATTCAGTTGGAGGTACAGCAGGAACAGCCTCACTACATTTCTCAGGCAATATTTCACTGTTTAAAATCGTAGCACTCGATGCCAAACTTGCAGAATCGTCAGTAGAATGCTTCCTCTTTCTAATGAGGAACTTTTCCATTGTTATAGTAAGAACAAATACCAGAGCTGCCAACTTTTCAAAATCAAAAACTGAGACATCAACGCGCGTTCAGCAGCGTGTATTTAGACTTTATAAATAACAAAATTATATATTATAGGTTTCTCTATTTTTTTTAATTACAGTTAATTATTTAATACAAATAAAGAAATATTTACAAAAAAAAATTTGTATTTAAGTATAAAATAAGATTAACAAACCTTGTTAATGAGTTTCATTTTTAGAGAGTGAGACACTATTTTTTTCAGAGAGTCACCAATTTTTCTCCCCACCATAACAGGAGTCTTATCACATAAGGCAAGACAGTTCATCCACGGAATACCAAGATACTGAAATTCTTCAGACACAAGTTTGGCAATATTTTCACCTGTTGAACTGGTTTCTAGGCATGGCAAAGACAGCAGCATGCATCTCGCTCGCTTGCAATGATTATCAAAGTATGTTACCACAATTGCCCCCCCCCCCCCAAAAAAAAATCCTAAATCAAGAAGATTGCTTGCAAAAATCAAGAAGATTTGAGACAGTACCAGAACTGTTAATTTATGATTATCTATTATTAGGGGAGAGCAGTAATGTATGGGATGTGCTAGCAGTATGTTTGATGATATGTGTATTCCATTAATTTTCTGTATCAGTCACTCATAGATGGAGTTCAGAAATTGTGATGATTTTCAAGGTTTCGCATTTTTTTTAAAAATTGAATGATGCAATTTTAGAAATAACTTGTTTTTGTTTAAGCAATGACAAGACAGTGACTTGTTTGTTTAATGCCCTTGGATGGCGATTTTATCCATCACGATAGCGCTATTTTAGATAAAGGATGAATAGTGTAACTTTGAGAATATGAATACTTTTAAACACCATGCATCAATTCTTACAAATTTTCAGCTTCTTCACTTTCGTTTTCAGGAAAAAGAATTACGATAACGGGAAAAATCTTTATTCCCCCCCCACCACCCCCTCTCTCTCTTTGTCAAGCTGAAATGCAAACCTTATTTTGGGGGGTGGGGGAATATTTAAGAATACAGGATACATGTTCAGAACATCATTGGGGGGGGGGGGACACAATTACAGGAGAAATCTTTGCTATGTCCAATTTTTGTTTTCAGACAGTTTTCCTCCATTTTCAAGTTAAAATACAAATATTTATAAAATAAAATGATATTTAACAACAATACTAGGCAGAGGAAACATCGCGTGAAAAATAAAATTACGATTATGAGAGAAATCTTCACTGCGTCTAACTTCCGTTTTCGAAAATTTTAAAAGATGAAACTTCCGTTTTCGAAAATTTTAAAAGATGAAACTTCCGTTTTCGAAAGTTTCCAGCGAAAAACATTCTCCTCCACTACCAATTGCCCCGAAATTTCTGTTCAGTTATGCATTGATCTCGAGGAAAACTCCAATTATGATGGAAAAGGGGACATTTCTTGAAGCTGTTGCACACTCGTGCCTGAAGATTACACGGAAATTTTTGCGCCGTCGAATTTCCGTTTTCGGAAATTTTCCCTACATTTTCCAACTGAAATGCAAATATTTTTGGAATAAGGTGATGTATAACAACAATACTGGACAGAGGCAACATCGCAGGAAAAAGAAATTAAGATTATGGAAATCTTTATTTCGTTTACTCCCGTTTTTGAAAGACGAAATACCGTCCCGATGCGTATTTTTGCGCGTTGGTAAAATTTCGATGCGTAAACACACTTTTTGATGCGTACTAGACGCGTAATTACGCATTTTGGCGAACTCTGCATGGCGCAGAATTAAAAAAAAATTCGCGCTTTGGCGCAGTTAGCGCAGCTATTCCAACACTGAGGGAGAGCAAGTTTGGAAGGATTGGCGGGAGGTGTGTGCGATTGCTCCCAGCTAGAAACATGAGATAACATAAGGTTCAATCGCTATGTGATCATAATAAAACAAAAGCAGGAGTTTACACTAAGCGACAATAACAACGATATCAAGTTCCATCAGTAAAAAAAATATTTAAGAGCTATTTTGGCGAAAATCCGGAAGAAACTATCTTCCGACCATAAAACTACCCAAAACTCCGTTAAACTTTTGGGAAATCCGGATTACTAGGCAGGTATGCGGACATCATTGCACCGATATCGGCTTTTCCGACATATTATGTAATATCACCTTGCCGTTCTTCAACCGAACCCGATATCGGCTTTGCCAATGCATCCAATATCTTCTTGCCGTTCTTCACCCCATATCCGTCCGATATTGGCTTTGCCGATGTATCCAATATCTGAATTTCAAAGGCGCTTACTTAGAAATGGGACCATTAATAGTTTTCACATTTGTGCGAAAAAACTATAAATATATTCGCAAAATGCGATCACAGTTTAAACCATGATTTTAACAAAAAAGGACACAAAATTCAGAACTTTTACGAAATACATTGAAATCCGCAATTCTTCCAACCTGTCCGTAATTCAATAATCATGTGGCCGAAACCGTAATGGTTGGCACCCTTAGCAGCGCATGGGCTTTCGTCTCGTTGCACTACACGCGGATTATCACGTAATCCGTTTATTGTACGACCGGAAGGGAAATACTGGGATTGTACTGTGACGACATGAAATCGGTACATATGACGAACAATAGGATTGTATCGTGACGTCGTGAAATCGGCACACGTGATTTGAAACGGCACCACCTTCGTAGATTTTCCATGCTAATAGCTCACGATTGAAATCTTTCTGCGCGCGCCCATTTCGCGCGTCACTTTATTTTTCTTGCGCGAATTCAAACTTCTTTGCGCGAAACGTGCGTCTACGCACGCTATCGGGAACCCTGACATCATTTCAAAAAATATAATTATTAAAGATTAACTACTTAGCATATGATGAAGATACCTTCTGACTGATGAATCCTCCCAATTTAAATTGGCTATTTAACTCTAAAACACTTCAGTTTTTCGTTGCGTCATTTTGAGGCCATTTTTGGTGACGGTGTATTTCATTAATATTTTATAAATAATGATCCCATTGTGGTCCCAACTTGAAAGTCGGCATATTGGTAAACAAAAGACTAAAAATGCCATATTTTTTTTCAGAATTTTAAAATTAGTTTTTTAAAATGTTCACAGTCAAAGGTTATTTTGGTGACCTTGAAAAGGTCAGCCTATTTTTTGTTTTGTTTTTCAGCATGTGATTTAAAAGCTCACAAAAAATGCTATAAAGAGATACTAATTTCAACTTTCTTGCCCCATTAGGTAACGAGACAAGTGCTCAGAGATTGTCTGGAGGTCAAGATTTTTTAATTTTCAAGGTCATGCAATTTGAAACCCTGTGGGTGGATAGCGCTAAAATTTGGGATTTATGCATACGTCTACATGCCTAACAATCACACCAAAATTCAAGGAAATCAAAAGGGGTCGGGTTGTGAGCCTGTTGATTTGACATGGAATGACCCAAAAAGTGGGTTGGCGCTGAATCACCACCACCCCGAAGTGTATGGGAACTGGAGGACCTGCTGTTGACATTATGGTACCAGATACCCCAAGATACCTATTGCTACTTCATTGAATCGATGCCTCGCCAAATGGCGACCGCTGTTTTGCGGGCTAAACGGGGCCCTACAGCTTATTAGGTAGGTGATCATACTGTAATGGCGCATCGGTGTATATTTCAGGCACTTTTCATTTGAAATCTTATTGAAATTCACACATCTTCTAACACATTCATGCCTCTTGTGACTGACATAGTATCTATGAGTGCCTTTTGTGTGTGTACACTGAGTTAGCTTTGCATTAGGAAACACCTACCTAATAACTTGTTGGCCAACCTGTCTGTGCAAGCATGGATCACAAATGACTAGGAACAGATGCTACAAGGTAAAGAACATCCTCCATGTGTAACTGGACCCATGTATGCTGCAGCAGCTTCATCAGTTCACACTCATTCCATGGAGGAAGATCAGCAATTCTCATACCCTGCTCTAGCATATCCAACAAATGCTCAATTGGGTTACAGTCAGGAGAGTTTGGGGAGACAGAGGAAGACTACAACGGATTCATAAAGACAATGTGGCAAATTCGCTGTCTTGTTCTTCCATCCACTCAGTAGCTATACAAGCCCGATGACACGGCGCATCATCCTGCAGAAAGATGGCACTGTGGTCCAAATAAACCTCCTGCAGATATAGAAGGAGATGGTTGGCTGATAGCTTCCTGTATAGTCCACTGTTCAGTATTTGTGGGACAGTAACCAACAGACCTAGTACTTGCCAGGAAAAAGCTCCCCAGACCAGAACACCACCTCCACTGGCTTGTTGAACCCCAACTGTGCAACCATGTGACAGGAGCTTCATCCTGTTTGTGTCATATGCAAACCCAGCTATCAACATTGTGCATTAGAAATCGGGACTCGTCACTCCAGTTGACAGAGGGTCCATTGCTAATGTTCCTTGGCACATGCGAGGCAATGTTTGCGATGACAGCGTTATCATGATACCCTTGTTGGTCTCCAGCTGTGGAACTCTAGCAAAGCAAGGTATGGTACATGTGGAAATAGGTCAAACTGCACCACTGTTGTACTGGTGGGTGAGCTGGGTGACTGTTGCACGTGCGTCGTTGCAAAGATACCAGTCGTGACACTCATGCTCACCTCTATGATCCACAGCTAAAGGCTGACCAATGTAAGCCCTTCTGCTGGATGTTTGTGCATAGTTAATCCAGTCCTGATACATCCTTGATACAGTAGTGCGAGAGCAGCCAACAAGTGTGGCTGACCAATGTGAGCCCTTCTGCTGGATGTTTGTGCATGGTTAATGCAGTTCTGGTACATCCTTGATACAGTAGTACAGGAGAAGCCAACAAGCGCGGCTGACCAATATTAGCCCTTCTGCTGGATGTCTGTGCATGGTTAATCCAGTCCCAGGGTGAGGAGCTAAGGCGAAAAAGGTGAGAAAGGTGACATTTTTTTTTAAAAAGGTGACTAAAAGGAGATTAAGGGACTTCTTGCCAATAGCACAAAACAACAAATATGGTTACAAATTTTTTTATTTTTTTTTTATACTCCCTTACCAAAAAAGGCCAGGTAAGATCATAATAAATTTCTTTATTGTGGTCTTCGATGGGGTATGACCATTTTATTGTCATCATATATAATTTTACAGAAAAAAAAATTACACAAAATTCTGAAAATCTAATGATGTACAATGCTCTTCAATGTTCCATAAAAACAATTCTGAATAAAAAACTGTTTGGCTTACTGTTTTCTAGGCATCTTAGCAAAAAATGATGTAATCAGACTTGATTTTCTTTTCTCAAGATTCTTCTGAATGATTTCCACTTCCTTTTCTCTCACTCTTTCTTCCGTTTGCATTCATTTTACTCCCTTGAGCATGCCTTCAGGTAGCTTAGGCTGTGAGAAAGGAGATGGCATCATAACATGTATTGTAAATGGTCACCATTTGCGTCCAGGCAGAGCTAAACACGACGCTCAATATTTTGGAAGGTTCGGGTCAGCATGTCACTAGGAATTGCCTGAATTTCTTGAATGATGTTGGATTTCAATGTGGCGATGGATTGTGGATTATTGTCCTAAACTCTACCTTTCAGATAGCCCCAGAGAAAGTAATCGAGCGACGTCAAATCTGGCAACTGCGGAGGCCTTCAAAATGACTCTGTTCTCGAAAAATTACTCAATTTCAGCCATGCCGGCACCAGAAGTATGGCATGTTGCTCCATCCTGCTGGAAATATCCAATGGATAATTCCTCATCGTCCAACTGATTCACGAAGGTCTGAAAAATTTCCACGTAAGCTGCTGTCAAGATGGTTGTTTCGAAGAAGATCGGTTCAATAATGCGCCGCTGTGACATTGCACACCAAACACCGATCTTTGCTGGATATAGGGGTTCTTCGTATGTCACGTGGGGATTGTCAGCTGCCCAAAAAATGGAATTTTGGGCTGGCGCTACCACCGGGAATATTGGGCTAGTGGCGGCTCTAGTCCACCAATTTTGGGCTAGTGTTGCCACTTCTCTCTGACCACGGCGTAACTACACATTGCTTTTGTTTGCTTTCTCACAGCCTAAGGTAAATCCAGTTCAAATATTGTTACCATATCTTTATTCCTCTTACAGTTATTGTAAAAATGCCGGGTAAAGTAGCGAGTGAAACACCCTGTAGTTGTAGGCATACTTACAATAATAATCTTTCAACTTCTTTAGAAATTATATTGTTAAATTGTACATTTCCCCCCAATATGGTAAAAAAAGGTGACTAATTTAAAAAAAAAAGGTTTGAAAAGGTGACCAGCTCCTCACCCTGCAGTCCTGATGCACTCCTGAAGCACTAATATGGGAACAACCAACAAGTGCAGCTGTTTCTGTTCTGAAATATTGGTTTCTGTTCTGAAATATTGGCACCTGTCCTCTAAGCCCTAACTATCTGACTATGGTCAAATTGGCTCAATTTGCAATGTTTCCTCATTACCAGTAAGTAGCCACACATGATGTTGATAACACATGTGGTGCATTGCAGAGCTGCCAACTTTTCAAAATAAAAAAACTGGGACATCAACACGTGTCTAGTGGTGCGTGTATTTACAATTAATAAAATTAAATATGATAGGTTTGAGACCCAGCCCCCGACCCCCTAAAAAAAGTTTTCTCTTTTTTTGCATTGATCTCAAGAATGACCCAAATGATAACAGAAAAAGCAGAATTCCGCGAATCCACGGAAGAATCTCATGTGTGAGTAAAACACAATAAAGAAATTGAAAAACACGAATTCCATGGAAAATTAAATATAAAAAAAAATCGATACTGCGTGGCTCACTCTGCCGTGAAACAGTTTTACGGGGCATGGAAATGGTGCAGATTCCACCACGGACAGATTAAACACCAATCTAGAAATTTAATTTCATTTAATAAAGGGAGGAAGGGGGGGGATGATTGCTCTCTATTGATTAGTTTTAAAAAAGTATGTATTAGAAATAGGGAAACATGCATTTCGTTAGAAAGAAATTCTTAAAAAATATGAAGTAGCTCCTTTTTACTATTACCGAAGATATTAAAAAGGAGGAACATGATCACACACACAGAGAAAACATATAAAAAATATATATATAATCAGGCAGAGAGAGAGAGAGAGAGAGAGAGAAAAGGAAAGTAAAAAAAAATTAATATGCAGAAACGGAAAATGACGTGACATTCTCATCGCTGCTACAGCAGTAATTTTCGGTGTGATTACAAACATTTGCAAGATTCACGGACTTCTTTCCCCGTTTTTTTCAATCGAAACATCTTGAAAATAAATTTTACACATATGTTTAATAACATTATTTTACTGAGATTTTCGATTTCCATAGCATACTCGATGTTTTCCGTAGTCTGTAGCAGACCGACAATTTCCACAGTAACTACGTAAATTCCTTAGTACTTGGAGTCTCAATCTTTTTTTTTTCCCACCACATGGTCTTACTCAGCATCAAATGGAATGGTCTGCATGGAGAATTTACTGAGCAGAAGACCCAACGATGACGAAGAGGCACGGCGGTTGTGGCGCACATTGGCGCAAAATCTGTCTTTTGGTAGCAAGATGGTGCAAGATTTTTATTTTGGCGTAGAATTCCCATTGCTGCATGAGGCACCGCACAAGCACCGTGGATATGATGCCATAAACCAGTACTTCAACTTTCCAAGCCACTGACTGTCTAGCTACCATCACGGGGCTCATGACTTTGGCACTTGAAGTGCCATGGATTAACAAAGAAATACTTGTCTTCATTCGTTACTCACTCCCACTGCCAGCATTGACGCTGGAGAAAAATGATTGCTGATATCATTAATGAGGGGAAAAAATACTATGCATAATAAATAAATAAAAAAAAAAAAAAGTTTTTTTTTTGTAAAAAAATTAGATTTCCAGAAAATTATTTTGAAATCAGACAGAATCCGAGACCGGGACACTTGGCAGCTCTGTACATTGTTATTACTCTGAATATGTAAAACGGGGTGGATGGGTGTGGGGTGTTAATGCAAAGCTAACTCAGAAAAACACCAGAACCAGCATCACTTACTCACTTTTCATAAAAATTTTGAATGTTTAGTTGTAAAGAACAGATTTTCGATCAATTCAGGTTTTATAAGAGAAATAAAAACAGAAGGAAAAAAACTGGGGTGGGAGACATGGTAACTGGCAATTAAAAAACTCATACGGTTATGCATGAAGTGGTCAGTTTACAAATCACTGCCAAATGGAATTCCCAAGGAAACAAAATAATGTCAGTTAACTTTGTTGCTATTTTTGCAAAAATGTTTAAAACTGCCTACCACTCACATCATGTGGAGTTTTATTCTCTTTGTATAATTAAGAAAGGTAAAACCACAAAAGCATCAGCATTATGTGACAAATTAAAAAAATCCACCAACTACTTGAAACATGTAAGTAAGTTAAAATTTAACTTATTACCAAAAATGAAATGGTAAATACCTGAGGAGGAGCATTAACATAACCAATACTTGGTTGCTCTCTATTTGTACGGGGGAATCCTCTGCCTCTTCCGACATTCCTATTTTTTAGATGCAATTTTCTTTTTGTTCTTTTGCCAAAAAGGCTTGCACTTTGGCATTTTCTTCATCACTTATAACTGAATCTGAAACCAAAAGATAACATTCTTATTTAACTCAAATTTCTGAAATGATAAACACAATTAAAACACAACACACAGTTTTGGTTCATTGACTCTTTAATGTCAATCCTTTACTGTTCAACATGCTATTCTACATTAGTGTAGAGATTCGAGATGCAATCAGGACAGAATAATTCAAGTATGTTCATAACAAATAACATCTATTAACAGTATTATTACATATCAATACTAACTCTACCTATGGCCGTGTCCTTCCTTCTGGTATAAGTCTTCTTTAGATTCTTCAGAATTATATTTTAAAGACTCTTATACCAGAAGAAAGGACGCGATCATCGGCAGAGTGAGTATTGATATGTATAATAATACTACTGTTAATAGATGTTATTTGTTATGAACATACTTGAATTACTATCAGTCCTGATCACGTCGAATCTCCACACTAATGTAGAATAATGTGTTGAACAGTAAAGGATTGACATTAAAAGGATACCATTAGCCACTTAACATAACTATTTCAACTACAGTACTTTAGTGCATATATTTGAATATTGTGTTCAATACAACATACAGATTTGGGATGCACTTCCATATCTGGCCTGCGTCGTCTGCTGCAATAGAGCAATGCAGAATCACGGGTAATATGATGCTTCCTGAGTGATATAGTGCTACCATCTATCGGGCGACATGAAAAACAGCGTGCAGTGTATTCACAATACAAATGTTTCTGAGGTATTCTGGCAGCCCTTAAAAAGGCCTTTTGTGATGGATGATTTTGTTCGTATTCTGAAACATTTACAGGGACAGTAGAAACGTGTTTCATGCAGGTCTGTCTTTCCGGCACATAATTGAATAAATTAATTACGTCCAGGAAAGAACTGTTTTACGATCCGAATCATGACCTCAAAGTAATGTTCTGATGAAAGACCAGAGTACCATCCGAATAAGCATTCCAGAATATGGTCTGCCAAATAAAGTTTGTGAATTCCATCTCTAAATTTGCATTTGAAAGGTCACCAGTTGCTCTCAACACCTTGGGTATGAGCCCCAGTAATAGGATCCACAAAATTCAGTGAGTGGTTAACTGCAAGATGTTCGTATCCACAGCTTAACCCTTTGAGCGGTTTAAACGTGTTGTGCACGTTCAAGGTCACCCCTTTCTAAAACAGCTCGACCGCGTGAGACTCGCTCTCTCTTTACTTATCCGAAAGCGGTTTGACCGCACCAGGAGCAACTCCCCCGACTACTTCCCTAAATCGGTTTGCACGTGTGGAATGCGTTCACTATCGTCCTGGGGATTAATGGCTTGGTTGCACAGGGTGCGTTTTTAATGCAGAGGCAGCAATTTTTAGGGCAAGGTACTCCGAGATCTGTAATCCCTATTTTGTGCTCAAAGGCTGTTTTCCCCAATCGCCTTAATTTACATTCTTTCAAATGAAAGTCACCTTTGCACAGGTGTGGATTGTAGTATACACTTTTTAGCACGTCTTTTGTAAAAAAAAGATCATGCTTCTGTTATCGGTTTGTCCGTCCGTCCGTACCCACGTATCTCTGCAACTATTAGTCCGATTTGAAAAATTCTTTTTGCATTGGGAAGCTTGAAATATGCAAATGATGATCCTTCATTTAGTTGTTTTTTTTACGACGTACAATTTCGCCGGTAGAGGGCGTAAATGCAGATGATGTAGAATTCAAAAATGTTTTATTCCACATATTTGCTTCTAAACATCAGATTGAAAAAAAAAAAATCTTTCGATTCCATTTATGTCGAAGAGTATTTTAGATATAGTTACTTTTTCAAATTATGCATAGATTTTCCGCTAGGGTGCGTAAAAGTAAATTACATTTTCCCCGATAACTCTTCTTCTAAAACTCCAATTTGGAAAAAAATTTCTTCAGCGGATATATCTCCTGATGGAAAATTTTTTGCATATAATTTTAAGTTTTTGGTAAAGAATACTTTGGCCACCAGGGGGCGTAAGTGTTAATTTTTGCTTCTGATGTATTTGCCATAAAATTGGAGCTTCTAAAATATCGATTGAAAAAATTCTTTCGTGGACTGATGCCACTCACATCGATAAACATTTCTGGAATATTTTCATTTTAAAATATTCCACAGTTTCTCCGCCAGGCGGCGTAGATGTACATCTTATTTTTATCAATATCTCCACTTCTTGGAGTCTGATTTGAAAAATTCCTTCTTTGTTGGATAGTGTTTTCCGTGTGACATGTTTTACATATAATTTCAAAATTTTCAAGTAATTCATAGACTTTCCGCTAGGGGCGTAGGTGTAAATTGTGTTTCCCCCTATAGCTCTGCTTCTAAATCTCCGATTTGAAAAATTCTTTCTGCACTGCATACAGCTCCTGATGGGAAATCGTTTGCACATATTTTCTAATTTTTGTAAGAAATGGTTTACCCACCAGGTGGCGTAAGTCTTAATTTTCGCTTCTGTTGTATTTGCAGCAAAATATGAGCTTCTAAAATCTCGAACGAAAAAAGTCGTTTGTTGACCGATACTACTCATGTCGACAAACCTTTTAGGAAAATTTTCTTCTTGAAAAAAATACATGGTTTCTATGCCAGGGGGCGTAGATGTATATCTTATTTTTGTCAATATCTCTACTTCTAAGAGTACAATTTGAAAAACTCCTTCTTTGTTGGATAGTGTTTTCGATGTGAAATGTTTTTCCTATAAATTCAAAATTTTCAAGTAAATCACAAGACTCCATTGACTTTGAATAGCTTTGATAAATTTAATTTGCGTCAGAACGGAGTCAAAAGACGTGCTTATTACACCTGAAAATTTGGTGTCATCTTTCTTGTTGTGTTTAGGAAGCACAGTTTTACAGGTAATCCCAACATTGCTTTCACATAAGAAAAGCACCATTTCGTTTTCCCTAGGCAAAATAACATCACTGCCTATGACTAACAGCTTCGAGAGGTGAAATTAGTTTCACTTTCAACATTTTTATTTCTGTTTTTTTGCGAAATTTAACACAGTTTCTGCATGTAATGAATACATTCGATTACGAAAGTGGGTTATTGATACATCTGATATTACAATCCTCAAACACACTACGCCATTTTGGTGTACTGTAAGTGCTCCGTCGATTAACAAAATCTTAAGATAATTACCAATATTTTATAGTAGGTTATAAACTTTAATTAAATGTATTGTTACTTAAACGCATTTTAGAACTGTGAAAACAAAATGCTAAAATATTTCTATCATAATTACGTTTTTAAATGTTTCACTTGTTTCAGAAAACAGGATTTTAAGTGTATGATTTGAGCTGGAACTACTTCTTGGTATGCATGTTTGGTGATGCGTTAAATTTTAATATACTTAAACTTCACAAAACAAATGATGATTTTTGTCTTGGACATGTTTCTCTTGCAGAAAAATGTGATTCAGCTCATAGGCATCGACTTTTTTAAATTTCAGAGCAGGCTCGAAAAAAAAATACGAATTTACTCTTGTGCACTCATTTTCTTCACAATAAATAACTAAATAAATGTGCTATTATTAACTGTTATCCAGTAGTAAAGTTTTGAATAAGTTTGAAACTGCTCGTTTTTCATTGTCCTCTCATTCTTGTGAGTAAATTTGAAGATATTGCGGGCCAGAAAAAAAGAAATGCTTTTTTTTTTAATTTTTGTTTGCGGGATTTAAAGACCACACTGACCAACTCTGTCACCTGTCCCTAATTTGGGACTGCTGATTCCAGAGAAGAGCAAGCTCATGATATATCTTTTATGCTTCCCCAGCATTTAAAAATACCATGGCCCTTCTCGGAAGATTGATTTGTAGCCAACGCCTCATACCAATCGGAAACTGAGGATTCTTGTGTTCCTTCCCATTTCTCCTAGAAACTGTTTCAATTCTCAATCTCAATAGATTTGAAAACTGTTCGTTTGCTGAATTGAAACGAAATTATGTAACATATTTCATAAATATTTATATTAAAATAAAATATTCAACATACACAACTTCAAAAGTATGTTGAGTGTATTCATTTTGATTTTTAATCTCTTACTGATATTAACTGAAATAAACATCTTATTCCACAAGTTCTAATTACAATATACTAATTGTTACCAAAAAATGATTCTGAGGGGCCATGCAGAAGCAATCTAATGTATGCCCTTTGTCAGCGCATATAATTCGGCTTTAAGCAAGTTACCAAATCACCAATTCAGAGTCGTACAGTGAAGCCGACCTTAGAAATGCGCGACAGTTTCATGGTGAAAAACTGGTTTTTGCGTCGCCAGAATTTTTTGCTTCCACTTGTGAAGTGACAGCCATTTTTGAAGCGGCTTTTACGTATCCTAGTAGCGTTTTCAAAACGGCTTTTACGTATCCCAGTAGCGTTTTCAAAGCGGCAGAATCAGGTTTCATTAGCCGTTCGGAGGGTTAAGAGGTTACGATATACAGCCCACTTATCTGGAATGACAGCAGTTCGTGGTTGCACATGTTTGTTTATGAGCGGCAACAATGCGTTCACAGATCTATCATTCTCAGGGCAGATCTTGACCCTGAATCACTTAGGATAACGTTCAAAGATACCAAGGACCCAGGTGCCCCATGTTTCAAGTGCACGGGAAGACTGCTCAGATTTCTCCGAGATGTGATTCCTCTGACACCTGAATTGTCCATAATGATGAGACCTATAGACTCAGAGTCATTGAATGAACTTCCGCACATGTTGTACTAGTTGGGATCAATCCCTGCTGATCACACCACAAAACACGTCTCCTCCTCCTGGGCAACGTCTTGGAAAAAGCGCTTCCAATTCCACATAGTAAAAATGCATGCAGAAAGTACAACAAGAGAAGAAACACGAAGCAGCACTTACAGAATCGGGGGCAACACAAGCAAAGAATATCTAAACACAAGCAAGTGAAAGGACTTCATGCATGGAGCAAACGATGGTGGCAAAGCAGGGGAAGCGCCACCTATTGGCACTTGCTCTGTTGTAGCGGACAACGCAGGCCATATACGGAAGTATAGCCCAGTTTTTTAACATTACAAGCAAACAGCAAGAATTATTAACAAATAGCTCTTACTTTCACAAGCGGTGATTTAAATGAGTTAAATTTTATTGCTCACACACTGAATTACATAGAATTACTACAAAATAGCACCAATAACTATTTTTTGCTTTAAATTTTCAAAATAATTTCTATCACTAAAGTACCCTCTGATCAGAATAAAGTCCCACACACAATTGCCTATGGCACAAACCTATAACCAAGATTCCAGTGTTCTCCTACTAAGGGAATAACAATGACATAGGAATATGTACTGTGATCATCAGGTGACACATCTACATAGATGGCAACATGAATAACAAAAATGAAATCTAAAGAATACATCAAAGAATCAGGAATGACAGCTAACAGACACCATAAAAGCCTGACTGTGTGGACTTTGATTTTTAGATGATAGCCACTGCAGTTCATTAAATATGTCACCCACTCACATTCT
Organism: Macrothele yani; assembly: GCA_039090855.1. Lineage (NCBI taxonomy): Eukaryota > Metazoa > Arthropoda > Arachnida > Araneae > Macrothelidae > Macrothele > Macrothele yani. Next base: position 51,228,533 of record CM076990.1, read on the forward strand.
ACTCTGCATTAACTAGTTTTAGCTGGTTAGCTTTTACTTCTTGGGCAGGTAAATATTTTCTGCAACACTAGCAACTTTTCAGATATTTTTCAAGCCCTGATTAGGATATACACATAAAAATTTTATTTGTAACTGTAAAACTATTGCAATATTATACTGCAGTAACTTTTCCCTCAAAGTCTATGTTAGCCAGCATGTTAGAATACCTTTAAAAAATGCAATTTTTTAAATCTTATGTGACACTAATATTTTTCTATTTTAGCAATTACTGCTAATACTAATCTGACAGCATTTTTACTGAGTCTTTCTCCTAAGCTGTAAGCAGAAAGTATTTCAGATGTGGAAGTGGACGAAAATACGATCAGGTAAAAGGTAAATCAGAGTATACAGACACTGTTGTCACTGGGAATTCATTTTTCTCCCTTCAAAATTGCACTAACCTGAAAAAAAAAAAAAAAAAAAAACAACAACAACGGAGATTTGTAAAAAGTGTCAGCAGAATAACTGAAAAACAAGTAGAATTTCTGCAAAATTCATGGGTAAACCGTAACACTTGCCAGGTATGCATTGTGTGTATTTTGGGGAATAATCATAGCAAATGTTCTGAATTTTTTCTTGTGTTTAGATTTGGGCAAAAACTTCATGCATGCTATTAATTTCAACTACGTTACAAAACTGATAAATAATGGAGAACTGGAGTGACATTTTTTGGCAACCCACTTGGATGGTACCTTTTAAAAACAAACCGTCTCTATCACGCTGGAACCTGGTGCATTTGGGTGGACGGCTGATTTTCACACCCATCACATGATATTCAAACAGGTGCTGTTAAACAAGAAAAATACAAAGCTAGCTAAAATTAAAAACTTGAAACAGCCAATTTATATGTAGCATATGCAACATGAATCAAGCAATGCTGAATTTTATGTTGAGGAAGACTGAATCAAAAGGCATATGGTTGCTACTAATACTAGTGGGCTATGGTGAATGGAACATTTTGAAGCACCAATTCATCAACTTTTTGTATTTTTACAAACCTTCTGCAAAATCTCTAATAATGGGAGCTTACAAAACCAGAATTCTGTACCATATCTGCCAACCTAAGAAAATTCAAATGTGTAAAATTGTGCGCGAACATTCCTAATGATTCTTTTAACTATGCGCAAAGCACATTTATAATGAATTTAACTACGTACAAGTAAAAACAAATGCAAATATTTATGCGTTTGATAATTTTTAGATGTTTATAATACAAACAAATTACATCCCATTTTGACATCATACTCAATGTTTTCCGTCAACCATAGCGGACCAATGATTATCATACCATACTCTGTGTTTTCTGTCACCTGTAGAGGACCGACGATTTCCATAGTAACTACGTAAAACCCGCAGTAGTTGGAGTCTGAATCTTTCTTCCCACTGCATAATCTCATTCAGCATCAAGCGGAACGGTGTGCACGGAGAATTTACTGTGCCGAAGTCCCGACGATGACAACGGGGCAAGTTTGTTCTGGCGCAAAATCTGCCTTTTGTAGCAAGATGGCCCAAGATTTTTGTTTTGGTGCACATTGGTGCAAAAATCCCATCTCTGTTATATACACTATCTACCAACAAGTAATTGGACACCCCTTCAATCGACGATATCTGCGGTCCTGATACACGTCACGGCCGCCGCCGTTAAATATCCTGTGGGAAACAACAACGCAACCAGTCGCATGCAAGATGCCATGCAGTTCGGAGCTCTCTGATTTCGAGAAAGGTGTTATCTTCGGGTATCACAGAAATGGCCGATCCATATGTGACATATCCAGCAAGTTGAAGTACCCAAAATCGACAGTGGCCTACGTGATTTGGCAAGTGGAAGATAAGAGGTGACTGTCGGAATGTGCCCCGACACGGCAGACCCACAAAACTGGGAGTTAGAGACTGACGGGTGCTGGCCAGAGAAATTTGGAAGAACCGCACCAAATCGATGGGCCACACCCGCGAGGAGTTTCAACAGGCATCCGGGAATGTTCTTTCGATGAATACCATACGTAAGGAAGCCCATCTGCTCGGTTATCATGGACGTGCTGCCGCACACAAGCCTTTGATCACCAAGTGCAATAGCGCTGCTTGGATAACGTGGTGCAAAGAACGTAGACAGTTGACTATTGAACAGTGGAAACAGGTTCTCTGGAGAGACGAATCAAGGTTCACCCTCTACCGTTCGGATGGCAGGGTCTGGGTTTGGCGTCTGCATGGAGAACGCCTCCTGCCAGAATGTATTGTGCCAACTGTGAAGTTCGGCGGTGGTGGAATTATGCTATGGGAGTGTTTCTCCTGGTATGGCACAGGACTCTTGGTCGCAATTTCTGGTAGACTCAACGCTGAGACCTACTGCACCATTTTGGATGACCATGCGCTTCCTACGTTGTGGCAGTTTTACGGGGTGGACCCATGTTACTTTCAGGATGACAATGCCACCTGTCATGTTGCGAGGTCCACCACGGCTTGGTATGGTGACAATGGGGTTACTCGAATAGACTGGCCTGCCCAGAGCCCGGACCTTAACCCTATCGAGCACCTCTGGGACGAGTTGGAGCATCGACTTAAGGGGTGCCCCCACCATCCGAAATTGGTGAAGGAACTGACCTGTCTTCTCCAAGCCGAGTGGAAGAAAATACCGCTAGCTGTCGTACAACGCCTGGTTGAGAGTATGCCCCGGAGGGTTGCAGCTGTAATCGCCGCTCGTGGAGGCTCCACCAACTATTGAAGGTGAATAAACTTCGTTTTCCTTTGCTATCACAGGTGTCCAATTACTTGTTGGTAGATAGTGTATTTTATTTATAGATATTTTTAGCAAAAAATACAGAACATTTAAAAAATCCGGAAGTTCTTCCAGCTGGAAAACCAGAAGACTGTATAAAAAAAAAAAAAAAAACAGAAAACTTCCGCAAAATTCAGAAGAGTTGGCAGCAGGGTTTAAACTGCGATTGTATTTTTCGCATTTTGCGAAAATAAATGCAATTTTGCTAAAATATTTACATTTCCTTTCGCATAAATGCGAAACATTTTTATGAGAGTCATTTCAGTGTTCATGAAATGGAAAAAGCCATTTCTGGAGTGATTACAGACAGTACTGTGTGTAAACTGAAGCAAGCTAGGTGGTTTTCAGTAATGATAGATGAATGCACTGATACATCAACTGAACAATGCATAGCAATTTTTGTGAAATTTGTTTATAAGGGTAATATGTGTACACATTTTTTAAGCCTCGAAGCTTTAGAGACATGTACTGCTGAAGGGATTTACAATGAGTGTTTTTCAAACCTTAGAGATTGACGTTAAAAAAATTTCATCTATCGGAACTGACGGTGCAAGCCTTATGACTGGTATTCGAAAAGGGGTAGCAACTTTGCTTAAAAAATTATCTTAACCAAACGCTTGGAGTTCAGTGTGTTGCACATCGGCTTGCTTTGGCTGCTAGTCAGGCGGCTGATGAATTTTTATATTCGTTGAAATATCAGAACGTTCTGAACAGGATTTTTTTTTAACAATCTGCTAAAAACACAAAACATTTTAAAAGTTAAATCAAGAAACACTGACCATTCCACAAAAAAAAAAAAAAAAAAAAAAAAAAAAAAATGTGTGCAGTGCCTTGTTTTTTTGTTTTTTTTTTTTTTGGCGAAAGTGTAAATTCTTGCAATTCCAATTGGCAAACACTTGTACTTTTACTGATTAAAGACAAACACGATGTAGCGCAAGGCATTTTATAGCAAATAACATGCCACCTATTTTTTTGTTTACATCTGCCTTTATGGAAAATGTTGTGCTTCTTATAAATCATCTATGTTTAATTTTTCAGAAGAAGACTGTTGATTTTACAAGTGTTCAATGTGGTGTCACAGTGCTTGCATTGAAACTTTAAATGGCATGAAAAATGGAACAGGCACAATCCTGATTAATTTTATGGATACTTTACCAAAACTTCTTGGTACACAATATGAATATCAGGGACATGGGATTCGGGATAGTTCCAAAGAAAGAAAAAAAAAAACAAATATTTTACTTACAGAGTTTATTGTAAAATGAGTTGAAAATATTGAGTAAAGGTTGGGTGATTTAAATAAGGTTAATTTATTCAATGTTCTTTTGCCAAGTAATTTAAATAGCATCCTTAATTATGAAATAAGTAATTCATGAGACAACCTTAATGGTTGTCTTATGTTATAAACATGCTTTAGATTAAATATACATAATATCTAAGGTATTATTTACCTGATATTGGCAAAGTATTTAACACGTTGTTGCTCTGTGAGGCACGTGCTCCCAGCCCGAGAGAGATCAATTTGTTACTGGGGTTTTTTTTTTGGTTAGTTAAAATTTTTATATAAATGAAACAATTAGGTTATATTATTATCTGTTCACATTCATTCATTCGCACAATCAAACATTTCAAATTTACTATTAATTAAAAGATTGTATTAGAAAAAATAGTAAATTTAAAGCGTTTGATTGTGCGAATGAATGAATGTGAACCGATAATAATATAACCTAATTGTTTCATTTATAAAAAAAATTTTAACCAACCAAAAGATACCTGTAACAAATTGACCTCTCTCGGGCTAGCATGTGCCTTACGGAGCAACAACGTGCGAAATACTTTGCCAATATCAGGTAAATAATACCTTAGATATTAAGCATTCTTAATTATTCTTTAACTTATGGTAATGATGAAATCACACAAATTTGTAATAATTTAACATCAAATGTGCATGAATCTTTTTTCAATGTACCAAAATCACTGTTAGAATTGAATTCATTAAAAAAAATGATCAAAACAACTAGGAGTAAAAATTTTTCTTTCATGCAAATGGTTTCAATTTTTTACAAACAAGAATTACATGAAGAATATCCAATCATCGTGAACATTGTTGAATATGCTGCTTCCTTTCCATTAACAACTGTAGATTGTGAAAGAACTTTCTCAGCTATGAATTGGATCAAAACTGATATTAGAAATTGTTTATCAACAGAAAATGTAAAACACATGTTAACCATTAACATAGAAGGGCCAGATTATAAGGAATTCGATTTTAGAATTGCATATGAAAAATGGTTAAATAAAAAACATTGTCGCATTGTAAATTAATAAAAACAATTTTATATTTTTTTTTAAACTAGAGTGCTTTTATTGGTCTCTAAATAAATCTTTCTAAATAAATGCTAAATTGTTTATAAAAAATGCTAAAAGAAATTTCGAAATGCTAAAATGTTTCTGGAGATTTTAGCTAAAATGCTAAAGGTTTATAAAAGCCAGTTCATACCCTGGTTGGCAGGTATGATTTAACTGAAACTTAACAAATATTTCTTAAGGAAGATAAAAAAATTTTTTTTTTAATATACGGAAATGTGTAAAAAAGAGCAATCTATGCGTAAAATCGTAAAGAATAGCTAAAATGCATACATTTTACACGTAATACGTAAAAGTTGGCAGGTATGCTGTACACATTTTTTTTTCTCTTCACAAGTCTCACAAAATAAAAGTAGGGGGAAAAAATATAAATTTTAGATTAAAATTTCTCAAACACACACTAGGGTTGAAAGGGGGGGGGACAGAAACTTGGCAGCTTAGTGGTAGGTTGATTTCCTTAGAAAGAAAAGACAAAAAATAATTTATGAAAATGTATCAAGGACCAAAATTTGCATTGCACTGTTTTGCAACTGACAGGGCACGAAAGTTTTATTCTTGCATTAATACGAAGCGCAAGTCTTCATGTTAACTAACCTTCGGTATGTTCCTATCATTGTATGACCACACTTACAAATGACTGCAAGTATTAATGCTAAATCACACTGCACTCAAACATCATATACTGCCTGGCCAAATTAAAAGTTGTGCACGTTAATACTTCGTGGGACAACATTTAGCACGAATTACAGCACGCATTCGGTGTGGCATGGTGTCTATGAGCTCATGCACTGTCTCCACACTGATTTGTGGCCACCTTTGCAGCAACATTTCACCAAGATCCTTGGTTGATGATGGAAGAGTGGAATCACTCCTTCGATTCCTCTCCAGTATATTCCACAGACCCTCAACAGGGTTGAGGTCAGGACTTGGCGGTGGTCAATTCAAGTGTGTGAATGATGCCTCGTACTCCTCGAACCAATCTTTAACAATTTTAGCACGATGAATCGTGGCATTGCCTTCAGGGAAGAGAAATTCCATTGATAGAATAAGGTGGCCATTCAGTATGTTGAGATACTCAGGTGACTTCATTTTATTGCTGCATAGTGTTGCTGTGCTTAGACCAGCTAAACAGAAGCAACCCTAGATCATAACACTTCCTTCTAAGGCCTGTACATAGGGTACAGTACAGGAAGGGTCCAATACTTCATGCTGTTCCCTTCAAACTCTGAAACGTCCATCATGTTGGAACAGAGTATACCTCAACCCATCAGACCACATGACTCTCCCCCATTGTTCCACAGTCCATTGGAGTCTTTTTTGCCGATTACCCTCACTAACCAGTGGTTTCCTTTTTGCAACATGCTGTTTAATCCCAGCCTTTTTAAGTTCCCATCTTATCATGCACGTGGAAATGGTCTTGCTTCCACTACTGAACATGGTTGTGAGTTCTAGTGTTGTTTTTTTGTGATGCGATTTCACTAAGCGTTTTAATGATCTTCAGTCATGCTTATTCAGGACTGTTTTCAGGAAACACATTTTCCGCAAAGTTGATGCTTCACCGCCATCATTCCATGATTTAATAATGCGTTGGACAGTTTGTAATCTAGTGCCAGTGAGTTCAGCAATCTCCTTGCAGGTCTTCTGCCCTTGCAACAGTCCAATAATTTGGACCTTTGCGAACTCTGTCACATCTTTTCTGCGACTGCGTATAACGCCTTCCGCCATGATCGCTTAGAACTGATGAACTGCAGGCTCATCCTGTTTCATTTAAAGGTTGCATTGGCTGCAGCATTATGCAAATATTCAAAATGCTTCACTTGTCATGCCCTTCTTGGTATTTGCATGCTTCCATTTATACCGCAACTTTTTTTGTGGCCAGGCAGCGTATAATATGCCAGTAATAACTGTGGAAAAAATAAATGTTTTGCATTACCTAAGGTGTCGGGGATATCAGTTCTTCTTTTTGCAGAGGTCAGTGTTATGATATTACTGCGTTCACTCTTGAAACGATCCCTGTGATCATCCTCTTCAACATTTTCCTCCTCACTTTCTTCAAGCTCAAACCTTGATGAGGGTGTTTCTTCAGTATCGATTTCAAGGGAGGAACTCGAAACATGTGATTCTTCAACTTTAACAGGTTTCTCTTCAACATGTTGAGGGTATGTTTCGACTGCTTTTGGTACAGCTGGAGGTTTTGATGGCACAAGAGGAACAGAAATAAGGTTTTCCTGGTATCTTGTTTCCTTAGGTGCTGGCTTTTTTGGTGGAGGCTACAAAGTTAAAAATGAGGCAATTAAAATCACAGTCATAGATCACTGATTTACATGCATAAAAAGACATACAGTATTAAGACTTTTATTTTCAAATAATTAGCCACAGCCAATTTATTAGGACCAACAGACCACTTTATGCAAAGATACTGAAGTGTAATCCATTGTATGTTAACAACAGCTATATAACCAAGTGAATGAAAATGCTCTCACTAGCCATTTGGAAAATGCTGGTAAGTGTTATGCTGGTCAATATAACTGTTTGTAACATTTTGTTTTATGGCTGAGAGTTGTGTACTTTATGCATTTTCTTTGCTTCTACGAGTGTTTATCCCCCCCCATGATGCAGTGTTTTTTTCCTTTACATTATTTTGTTTGAGTCAGCTTTCATCATTTTAGCTGCTTCATTAGAACTCTCCCGCCCTTATGTTGCTGATTGGCTGTGTTGTCTCCGGTGCGACAAGTTCTTGGCATCAAGGAGATGAGAGAGGGCTGGATTTTTGTGGGAGCAGACAAGCCAAATGGATGATTCAGAAAGATGGAAATAAATGTTCCTAAATAGAAAAAAAAAAAAAAAAAACCCCAAAAAAACATACTTAAGTACAATAGTGTTAAAAAAAATGTGCTTCATTCAGTAAATGGTGTTCCAAATTGTCATGAAAGGTGAGAGAAGCAATAATGTGTGGATTATGTTGGGTTCCTTCAAGTAAATACAGAATCGTTTTTCTTTTACTGTGAGGGCGACCTTTGATCTCGGCTAGTGTGAGTATAGCTGAGGTAGATCTATTCAAAAACCAAGTGATACCCAAAATAATAAATAAACCCGAGGTGTTGGAATTAGGTAAGCATCAATTGCAATAGAAAACTCACATGAGTTATTGTTGAGACAACAAACTTTATTGTGCGGCAACTAATTCGTCCAACTGCCTGCGTATCGTTCCTCTTTAGAGTTCTGTAGACCATTTCAGAGAAAATCTGTGCCTTCTTTATGTCAATGACAAAGAAACCACCATTCTTCATATGATATATACAATGGTGGTGTTCTGCTCTAAAACAGTTGGAGTACATCTTCGAACTTTGGGGACACGAAGCAAAAGTGACTGAATAAATAAGTCAATATAATACAAATGGGTAAATTCCCATATTCTGGTCTCATAAACGTAACATGCATTCATGTAGGAGGATCGGTATGTGTGTGTGTATACAGTATGGAACCTTTTATTTATACTATGGATATCCAGAACACTACAAAAATCGGCGATGCTTTATGGCGACAGAAGTTGCACATTTTATTTTGGTCTCGCAGACAAAAACGTTATCTCCAGACCCCCTTTTTTAATACTCTCTTTCACACTCCCAAACACGAACATAAGTTTCGCCATCACGGATGAATTCCACCTTTTAAATTTTTCTAAAAAAACAACAACAGCAGTTTGATGAAGTGAAGATATCTTCCAGAATTGTAGTTGTTTGGGGGGCTTTTCTCTGTTGCAATGCTCACTCTGTCCACACAGCATTGCTATATGACTGTGCTTCAGCTTGAAAAAGGGGCAACAATTTTTGAAAATGGAAGTTAGATGCAATGCTGTAATCTTAAATTCATTTTCTTGCAATGTCTTCTCTGCCCTGTATTGCTGTTATATGATTTATTCCATAAATATCTGTATTTCAGCTTAAAATGGAGAATTTTTTTTCCAAAATTGAAGTTGGATGGAACGAAGATTTCTCATAATGATTGTTAATTTTTTCACGACGTTCAATCTGTCCAAAAATTGTTGCTAAACGTAGTTTTGTAGCAGAAATGTTTGTTCTTCAGCTTAGAAATGGAGGCAAACATTTCTGACAATTAAAGGGAGTGAATATTTATTCATGATCCTAATTTTTTTACTGTGGTGTTCCCCTTTCCTACCTTGTTAAATACCATTTAATCGCATAAATATTTATATTTAAGATACAAAACAGAAGTTGACAGAGCAAAGATTTCTCTCATAATCACACCCCCCCTCATTCTTTATTGCGAGATGTTTCCTCTGACCTGTATTGTTTTTAAATGTAATTTAAAATAATTTTATTCCATAAATCTTTGCATTTCAGCTTGAAAATGGGGACAAACATTTCCAACAACAGAGGTTGGACCGAGTGATAATTTTTTCCAAAATAGTTCTTTTTTCTTGTGATGTTTCCCCTGTATTGTTGTTAAATATTTTATTCCACAAATGTTGGTATTTCAGCATGACGGTAAGTCAAAAGATCTTAGTTTGCATTTAGAGCTTCAAAATTGTACCAAGAAATGCACACCCTATGCTATTCATGTTAAATGTGACTTGTAATTAATGTTAGCTAACAAATATACCTTTAATTTTAAAGGCAGAGCAGTTTTTTGTTTTCTAATGTTTTTAACAGATTTTAGGCATTGTGCTCCAAATAACAGGAAAACCCAAGTCCCAAAGGTTCCCAGATATAAGATCTCACACTGTATATATATATATTTGTTTTGTTTTGTTTTAACTGGGGATTTAATGACCACCATGAGCAACTCAGTGGGCTATAATCAGCCACCCATACTTAATTTAGAGACACTGGCTCCAGGGAAAAGAGACAGCCAGTGCCATAAGACAAACACAACACCCATGCTTCACAGGGATTCAAACCCAGACCCATCTGGAATGAGTGATCAGAAGCCATCGCTTAGACCACTGTGCCACCAGGGTGGCATTTTGGCATTTTAAGTCCCACGATTAATGCTACTGAACAATGAATATTAATACACTGACAGAAAAAAATCCTAACACCACAAAAAAATAGTTGTAGAGGAATGAAATGGCGGCAATACATTTGTATAGGTAACATATTTAATCGATTAAGGTTTCAAGATCACAGCTTAATTTAAGTGCGAGAAGAGCCATTTTAAATGTGAAATGCTGGAACATTAATAACCGGTGTAACCGCCAAAATGTTGAATGCAAGCACGCAAACATTCATGCATTGTGTCGTACAGGTGCTGGATGTCAGTTTGTGGGATGGAGTTCCATGCCTGTTGCACTTGGTCGGTCAATACAGGGACGGTTAATGCTGGTTGGAGGTGACACTGGAGTTGTCGTCCAATGATGTCCCATACGTGCTCGATTGGTGAAAGATCTGGTGATCTAGCAGGCCACTGCAACATGTCAACACTCTGTAGAGCATGTTGGGTTACAGCAGCGGTATGCGGGCGAGCGTTATCCTGTTGGAAAACACCCCCTGGAATGCTGTTCATGAATGGCAGCACAACAGGTTGAATCACCAGACCAACGTACAACTGTGCCGTCAGGGTGTGTGGGATAACCACGAGAGTGCTCCTGCTGTCATAGGAAATTGCTCTCCAGACCATAACTCCAGGTGTAGGTCCAGTGTGTCTCGGCCGCAGACAGGTTGGTTGCAGGCGCTCACCTGGCCTCCTTCTAACCAACACACGGCCATCACTGGCACCCAGGCAGAACCGGCTTTCATCAGAAAACACAACAGATCTCCACTCCGTCCTCCAATGAGCTCTAGCTTGACACCACTGACGCCGCAAATGGTGGTGGTTTGGAGTAAGTAGAATGCACGCTACAGGGCGTCTGGCTCGGAGCTGTCCTTCAAGTAACCGATTTGTAACAGTTCGTTGTGTGTCACTGTGGTGGCAACTGCAGCTCGAATTGCTGCCGCAGACGCGGTACGATGCACCACGGCCATATGCCGTACACGGCGGTCTTCTCTCTCAGTAGCGCCACGTGGCTGGCCGGAACCCGGTCTTCTTGAGTCAGTACCTTCCCTTGACCACCGCTGCCAACAATCATGCACAGTGGCTACATTCCTGCCAAGTCGTTCTGCAATATTGCGAAACGAAAATCCATCTTCTCGTAGCCCTATTACACGACCTCGTTCAAACTCCGTGAGCTGTTGATAATGGCTTCGTCTTCTTAAAGGCATTCTTGACTAACATCAACACACTGCGTCGAATTTCAACGATAACTAACGCTCACGAACGTTACAGCGCATATTTACAGCAAACCTGCTTTGCATGTTCCAAGAGGGACTACTAGCGCCACACGTATGCGCCGAAGAAATTTGCATAGACATCATCTTACAGATGTATTCTCACCGCCTACCAACTGTCGTTTATCTAACACAACCCCTTCTTGGTGTTGGGATTTTTTTTTTTTTCCGTCAGTGTAATTCAATAACATTTTTTATTTGGAACAAATAAATAAAACATGTTGAAATCTCCAGGGGTAGGAACAAAAAAAAAAAAAAGAAAAAAAAATTCAGGACATATTTTGTCGGAGCTGGGAGGTAAATTAAATAAAATATTGGTAATAATGCAGAAATTGTTCTTCTTTCACCAAAAAACTACCTAAATTATGGCCGGATTGTTAGCAGGAAATTGTTTTCACGACAGCTTTCTTTTTTTCAGCATGGGAAGCAGCTCCCGCTCTCTTTGAAACTTCGTCCTAACAATTAGCCTTATTTCTATAAAATCATAGTAAGAGTGCTTCACTAAAATAAAATTTTTTGATACTTACAACTTAGAAAACTTTATTAACATTTGAAAATTTTGCCTTCAAGTTCTACTATTGATTTATGTATTTCTTTCAATTTGTTGGTTGTTTTTTTCTAGTTCTATATTTCCTGTTGATAACATCATTTGGACAACTTTTATGTTGTTCAAACTGTTTTCTTTTATTTCCTTATCCAATTTTTTTGAAGCTTCAGCCAAGAGCTTATGAGCAGTTTTCTGGTCGCTCATTAAGAGATTTTCTTCTGTCTTAAGTTTGGGCAGCTGATCAAGCCTCACATGCTTATTTTGCTTTTCCAAAGTCTGCATAATTTGTTCTTCAGCCTTTCTTTTAGCATTTCTTTGCATCCTTTCCTCTTCTTTCTGTTGCTCCAAGTAGGAGGCATATTGTGCGTAAGCCTGCTTTACACTATTTATGAGGCCTTTAGATATGGGTATTGAAAGAACGAAGTTATAGTGCAATCGAATTGCTTCTTTGCAGATACGTAATGATCTGATAGATATCTCTGAAAGTGACACTCTTTCTTTTGTAACAATGTTGTTGTTCTGGGAAAAGCCCCTTTCAGGAGGTGCATTTCCATGCGACAATGTCAAACATGTCTTCACCAGGGCTGATAATGAACTGTATTTTAGTAAACCTGCAGAATCTTTAATGCTAGCCACTGCTGCCCAATACTTACAAATATCATTATCTTCCTCGTAACTTTTACGATTAGCTGCCATGTCCTCATACACATACAGTGACCAACCACTCTGTATTTATATTATTACACATACTGTCAGTTTTGGTGACTTTAAACATATGATGACTCAGGCGTTTCACAGCATCTTTTGCGCTTTCCTTCTTCTGAAACAAAGAATGAATAGATTGGATGTCTCATAGAAGAAAGTTATTCAGTGGTAGTTTTTTTAACAAATATTCTGTTGCAGCAATGAAACAGCTTCTTATCCCCAGTAACACTTTCTTCTCATTTATATTTTTGTTCTGTGCTAGAATATGGCTGGCACTACTACCAACATCAATTTTATCCAAAGGCAACCAATAGTCACTTTTCTGAAAGTTAACTTTTAAAAGTTTAGATTTTTCTCTTGTGCCAACTGCATCTGGTTTTAAAAAATTTTAACATTATACTGCGCACCAGTTCATTTAGTTTGCTGTATAACATGTGAATCATGGCTTATTAATTCTGTAAAACCTTGAGGTATGGTATGAATATTTCTGTAAAAAAAAAAAAGCACAAAATGCAAGTAAATAATAGTATGGGGATGTTTCAATTGGGAAAGTATCTGATCGTACCTAGAACCAAGTTTCACATTTTTCTGCTTTGGAAGGTATGTACAAAAATACTCAATTAATGCAGAATACTGTTCAATAATTCTCTCACAAACAGGACCAAGGGTTAACCACCTGCTCTCAACATGACGAAGAAAAACATTTTTAGCTGCACAACCCATTAGGTTTTCCAATTGTATATTGTGATAATCTTCCCTTCGACAAGCAGACATTTTGAACCACTGATAAATATCAGTAGCAAGAGTATTAATATCAATGTGAAGTTTATCTAGTCCTTTCTTCAGAGCACCATGCATCACATGCAAACAGCAGGTCCCAAAATCAACCAAGTCAGGAATTGACTGCAAGTTCAATTCAGCATTCAATCTCTTGAGAACAGACAGGTTTACATTCGGACCATCCATAGAGCATTGCAACATCTTTTCTAAACTTAGCCCACGTGAAGATATGAAATCTAGAATTAATTTTACAATGTTATCTGCTTCTGAATGTTCCAAGAATTTAGTCACAGTGTGAAGTTACAATTTGTGTATGACTTTCTAACCAATATGATATATGAATGTCAAATTGCTTCTTTACCTGTACTGTAGTTGTTCCATCAAAATAAATGGTATAAAAGGAAGTCCCAATATCACGAAAAAGATTGGCTTTGAAGTATGAAGCAAGCCAAAATTCACCACATAACAATTTTTTTTTTTTTTTTTTTTGGACAACTTCAGACATTTTGCAATGCCGGAATTATCAAAAATAAAAGAATATTATATATTTCGGCTAAGTCACCAAATGACTGAAATTAATAATTGCTCTTAACAGCTAGTAGTATTAGTCAAGCTTCTGCTTTCAAAACTTTATCACTTATTGCAGTTGGTTGCCAGTGTTGGACACTTTTACTGATTACCTGTAAAACATTATTTGATGATTGGACACTTTTACAGGTTAACTGTGAAACATTATTTGATGTTTCAAAAACGAGCTGTCTAGACATACTTCTGGCAGCTGCTTTATGTTTCTTCCCATCTGCATGTGAAAGCACTTGCAAAAATCCCATATTCGCAATGTTAAAGTCCTTGTTTCAGAGAACGCATGTGGCCGCAAATATATCGTCATTAGCACGGCACCAATTTTTCACTAAGTCCCCATTTTGGTCTTTCTTGTTATTTTCAAACCAAGCTGATGAAAACTTCGTTTTCCGTGGCCTTTCAATAAGAACTTAAACAAGATGGATAATGGAAATATGCTGTTTGTTATCGAATTTGACATGGTACCGCAAAAACAGCAGAAACAATTTGGTACAAAAAATACGACACTCGTATACATCAACCGAGAAAAACATCCTTGTGGTGTGGCATGTCCTCTGTTTAGAACTCTGTCGTTTCAGTTATGATTTTGGTTTCAGGGCACAGGAACAAGCAAAAGTCACAGTGCACATAAATCAAAGTGATCAGCACTTTAAACCCCGCCTCTTCCTATGGAGGGCGCTGGTCAAGAAGTGTCTCGGCGCAACAAATTAAGGTGAAAATCCAAGCAGAACTACGGAATTTTTTTACGGCAAAAAGGAAAACAATCGAATTTTGTTAGTGCAGAGATGCCAACATCTGAAGGAAGTTATCAGTAGTCCATATGCGTGATATGCGTAGTCTTTCAGTAGTAAAGTCAAGTTTCCACATTAAAATTTGCAGGGTAGCATGCGTATTTCCCAGAGTGCACTGCTACATTTTAATCTGGATGGAGGACAATACTTGGATAAATTTTGCAACATACCTAAGTACCATTAAAATGAAAAAAAAAAAAAACTTAGTAAATACACAAAAAATGCATACCATTTCAACTCTGCCTTTTAATATGTTATATTAATAAATATGTTATGCCATAAGTGCATGATGCCGCACACTTATGGTTATTCCTCTCATTTTTTAGAGTGAAAATGCTGACCACAATCGTCTTTTCATCCGTGTGCGATTGAAAAATCAAATGCACACAGGGAAGAAAACCCGAGATGATTTTAGACACAGAAATTTGCAAGAATTTCTGTGTCCTTGAATTTTTGACAACGTTTTTGCTTTTTAGATCCGAGAATATTAGTAGAGGCAAGTGGCCATTTGCCCGATGCTATCACAAGTAAATTCGCACACGACAGGAGCAAAGACCAATGCCACACAGAACAATTAACTTTGAAAGGTTTCATAGCTTTATTATGTGGATAAACAGAAAATTAGCATTAAATGCTTATGATATGAAAAAACTAATCAAAAAGGTATTTTAAATTGCATAAATAAATCAGTTCTAAAAAGAAGGATAAAATAAAAAGACAATGCAAATAGAATAAATTACAATAAAACTCCATGCAACCTTTGATTAACACAACAGAAGTTTTCTGCTAAGATGCGGGGAAATAAAATGTCACAACTTAATACGCAAGTGAGTAATGAAAATAAAATCGTCAAATAAAAAACAAAAGGATTAAAACTGAAATTAAAAGATTCCGCAATGTTTAAAACAAACTATTAAGGAAGAAAGTTCTTGTGAATCTGACAAGATAAAATAAAACACCCCTCTGTTTAGCAGAACATTTTTATGAGAGAGGAAGAAAAAGTGCTCTTCGCAAATTTGTCGTAGTAACATAAACACTCGCTGCTGACAGCGAAGGAGGAGCGTGAGAGAATATGTCACATCTAGCACGCATGCGCAGTAGTAACAATCAGGAGGAAAAAAGGGAAACACAAGCAGGTGTTTTGCAACGAACATCGCTTCGCCTCAAAGCGTCAGAAAAAACCATTACGTTAAACATTTGACAAATAGAAATATATACATCGAAAGCAAGATAAGGCTGTTTAGAACAATTGCATGATTAAGGCGTAAACATAAAACACATTTTTTAAAGGTTCATGACATAAAAGTTGAAGGAATACACAACACTTTTACAACGTTAAATAAAATATTTAGAAAGAATCAATATTAATTAATTACAATATTTAATTTTGAAGACGAATATGATAAGGATAAAGAAGGGAATGCATGCAGCTGCTGCTGTTGTGGTGAGACATTTTCTTTAGCTGTTTGCGAAAGTCAGAGGGAGAGATTTTCTCTTGCTATGGGCAAAGAACAGCTGCGCGTGAAGAACATCAACTCCCATTGAGCAAACATGCTTGCTGTGTGACGGCTTTGTGATGTTATCACAAAAATCACTACATTTGCAGAGATGCCAACCTGTTTCAGATATTTTCAGTAGTACTCGTACAAATTTTCAGTAGTTTTGGCCATTTTTCAGTAGTCATACCAAAAAGAATAATTTTAACCGACGAAAACAACTAATTTAATTTAATTCTCATTTTTTTACTTATTTATTTATATACATGAAAATCTGTATCAAAATATTCCAAATTTTTCACATGGAAAATAATATACACCATGACTGATACATTTTTTTTACACAACAAACAATTGATTAAACAGCTTTCTTTAGTGATTTCGCTGTACAGTGTTTTGCAGATTTGAGTTCCCCAGCGGAAAATCTTTTTTCATAACACACTTGCCCTGAGGAGAACATATTAATTTTTGCAATAAGAAGTGCTTCTACAGTTTCTAAACCTAAATTAGGTTGGAAATGGGCTTGATTTTTTCGCACTAAACTAAAATCTCTCTTACTCACAAGCATTCGAGTGTGAAACTACAAGCATTGCAAACATTACTTTCGAAAGACTAGTATACTTTTTAACCGCTCCATTACAGCCTCTTAATTTTGAGATTTCTGACCAAGTGATGTCTATTTTATCTGTTACTACTATGGTCTCTAATTTGTCAGCTTGATAACAAGGAATTCCACTTTCAGTATATCAAGTTCATTTTCAGTTATTATAAATGGAAGGCGTTTGACTATGTGCAATACAGAAGTAAATGATGTTATGGCTCTAAGTGAAGGATCTACTACTTCTGCAAGTTTTAAAAATTCATCATAGATCAGTATCTTTTCTTAAATATAAGAACATTTTTCAATGCAAACTTTTCCGACAGATGTATAGAACTTAGAAAGTTCATTTTAATTTTAAATGATTTCGCTTTAATACATTCTTGTTTTTACTCTAATTACCAGTTGTATCCTTTCTGACTTTTCTTTTTTGAAAAACTGTTATTTGAAAAATTAAGCTCAACATCACCATCAGCTACGATAGTAGGCTTCTCAAACCCCTTGGATGCCATGACAATTTTATCCATCATGCTGAAAGAACTTTCAGTTTGAGGACCAGGAATGCATGATAGCTTTCACTATTTTAGATAAAAGGCAGTGTAACTTGGAGAATATGAATGCTTTTGAATATCATGCATCAATTCTTACAAATTTTTCAGCTTAGTCACTTTCGTTTTTGAACCCCCCCCTTTATCAAGTTGAAATGCAAACCTTTTTTGGGGGAATATGCAAGAACACAGGATACACGTTCCAAACATCGTTGGGGAAAAAATTACAGTTATGGGAGAAACCTTTGCTATGTCCAATTTCCGTTTTTGGACATTTTCCCTTCCATATTCAAGGTGAAATACAAATATTTACGAAATAAAATGAAATTTAACAACAATACTAGGCAGAGGAAACATCGCATGAAAAATAAAATTACGATTACGGGAAAAATCCTCACTGTTTCCGAAAGTTTTGAAAGACGAAATTTCCGTTTTCGAAAGTTTCAGGCGGAAAGCATCCTTCACCACTACCAATTGCACCAAAATTTCTGTTCAGTCATGCATCAATCTCGAGGATAACCCAGATTCCGACAAAAAGCGGAAATTCCTTGAAGCCGTGGCACTCTCTTGCCTGAAGATTACACTGGAATTTTTGCACCGTCGAATTGCCGTTTTCGGAAATTTCCCCTCCATTTGCAAAGTGGAATACAAAGATTTATGGAATAAAATTATGTATAATAACAATACTAGACAGAGGCAACATCGCAGGAAAACGAAATTACGATTACGGAAGAAATCTTTATTTGGTTAACTTCTGTTTTTGAAAGGCAAAATGCTGTCCCGATGCGTGTTTTTACGCGTTGGTAAAATTCTTCGATGCATAGTTTTACGCATTTCTCGATGTGTGCTTTTGCGCGTTGATGTGTATTTTACGCATTTCTCAATGCGTATTTTTACGTGTTGATGCATACTTTACGCGCTTTACGACGTGTATTTCTACGCGTCACGGAAAATTTCCAATGCATATTTTTACGCGTTGGTAAAATTTCGATGCGTACTAGACGCGTAATTACGCATTTTGGCAAAATCTGCAACAAAATCCAAACATACTTTTCTGCAACACAAGAAAAAAACTTCAAAATATTAATTACTGACATGAATGGTCGACGCATGATTTAAAGAAAAAAACTCTGATGCCAGGCAATGACACTCACGTTCTGCACCAAATGATTTTCAACAGCTTGCCGCTGCACTGCGAAAGAGCTTCAGGCCGAACTCCGCCCATGTCCACCACCAAAGCGAGCTACGCTCAACGTCTCCAGAATGTTGCATGCTGGGGAGGGAGGGTTTCAAGTACCAGCCGCTTGCGCTAAGACCCGAGCAGCTTCGAGAGGCAGAACTGGAAGTGAGCAGCATCGCAAGCATGATGGATCGTCAAGTGGCCGCTGTTGCGTTGGGAAGGGGAACAAGCAAAATAAAAATGAATAACTTCCGTTAATTTTCCGTAGAAAAATCACGGTTTTCCGTATTCCGTAGTACAAGAGCTTTTTCTGTAGGAACTACGGAGAATCCGTAGTTGTTGGCATCTCTGCATTTGACTATGATACCTTTTTTTTTTTTTAAATTAAATTTCATGGAAATATCAGAGATTTTTTTGGAAAAATCGGTAGTTTTTCACACCTTCTCCGTAAGTTCATAGTTTGAACGTGATATTCGTAGAAATCCATAGTACATATATAAGATATTTCGGAGAATTCAAAGTACATAGTATTTGGCATCTCTACTAATGGTGTTACTATTTCGAAGAATTGGAAAGGCAGAGAACCTCCAAAGGGTTACACAAAGACAGCAAAGCGAGGTTGCTGAGTATTGGGATAAGCCATCAGATAAGTGGTGCCATATGCTCGAGCTATCGCAGCGCAAAGACAACAGCAAAGCGAGGTTTCAGCACCGGGATAAGAATCATGTGACTTCCGTTTGATCCTTGGGAACTTTATTGCGCCGAGCAGATCCTCGAGCAATCTCACAAAAGCGGAAATGCTTTCACATGGCGCGCCGCAGCTGACAGTTCTTGGAGACGTCACTCAAGAGCTCCCTTATTCTTTTTTTTTTTTATTTATTTATTTAAGGTTTAACTACCACCACGAGCAACTCTACACACTCTCGTTCCAGTTTTTTTTTTTTTGTGGTACCTGTAAACGCTGAATGATGAATCACTATACAAAGGTTTACAGTTTATTCTTAAAATTTCACGATTGCATTCAAATTTTCAAGATATAGAGCAAAAATAAGGACACTTCAGAACAAAAAAATAAAAAACAGGAATTTTAGGACAACTCCGACCCCTGGATAATCTCATATGACATACTTATTGATTTTATTTCAGAATACTAGCACAGAGTGAGCAAAATTTCTGAATACTGAGAAATTACGAAAAAAGATATTTAAGTTCAGTGTTTAAATAATTACACATGACTGTGACTGAAAACAAAGCAAAACTGAATGATTTTTATAAAACTTATGATATTAATAGGCATTAACGATACCTCAGTATTTTCATTTGCATCTGCGGTCTCCGGGGAGAAACTTTCAAGCTCATCCACATCCACCTCCAAAACATCATCATCTTGGGAACTGGATGCAAACCTAACAGAAACACAAATGCATATTTTAAGTAGAATTTGGCTATGTTGAACATGTTAGTTAGATATTGGGTTGGAAAGATAGTAATGTCTGATGACGAGGTACCTGAAGCCCCGGCCAAGGCGCACACTCGCCACTAAGATTGCACAGCACGCTTTCATGGCATCAGTAGGTAGGTGGCTCAAGTCAGTGGCAGTTAGCCGTCAGAAGGCGAAGAGTGTAAATGGCAGCCAACATGGAAGTGGACAAGGAGCACATCCACCATCGCGGGCTGTATGAGTTCCATCGCAGTAGCAACCTCTCAAATGTTGCAAGGAATACTATCAGTGTGTACCCCAATGCAGGGGTTGCCTCTGCCAATCGCATTCTTCGCAATTTACTAAAATAAATCGTTTTGGCAATTACCTTTCTGTACTATCATAATATCTCGGCAAAAAAAAAAAAAAAAAAAAGAATTCGGCAAGTAAGGTGGCGAAAACTTTAAAAAAGCCAGAGCAACCACTGCCAATGCCAATGCCATATGACATTGTCAATGCTGTCGTTGGTTTGAGCGGTTCTCAGAGGGAAATTTTTACCTGTCAGACCCGCAACAGTGGATATGGACATGCTGAAGACCTTAGTGGTGACCGACCCACTTGTGACCATGCTGGAGTTGGCTGAACAGCTGGGGGACTACCCACATGAGCATCAACTTGGGAAGGTGCACAAGAGGGGAGTTTGGGTACCCCATCAACTCACAGTTGAGCAGAAAGCACATCACACGAGTTCATGTGTTTCCCTGTTGCACATGACAACCATTCTTGGACCGAACTATGACAGGTGACGAGAAATGAGTCCTGTATGACAATGCTCAGGAGCAATGGTTGGACCCATAACAGAAGCTTATGTCGCCCCCCAAAGCTGGCTTACACCCATGCAAGGTTATGCTGTCTGTTTGGTGGAATATGCTGGGTGTTCTGTTTTTTGAGCTGCTGCGAGACACCACCACCAATGTGTACTGCTATTATACTAACGATCTGAATACATTGCTCACATCGATAAAACCAGCACCGCTGAACTTCAAGGGCATCCCTCCTACAGCACGGGTGATCTGAGACCTGGGCTGGGAGCTGCTGCAGTACCCAGCCTATTCCCTGGACATTGCCTCAGCGACAACCACCTTTTCCGGTCATTGCAACACTTTCTGGATGGACAGTGGTTCATTCAATGCGATGATATCAAACACACACATACTCACTTCCTTGCATCGAAGCCACGACAATTCAACAGGAATGGTATTCAACAGCTGCCCAGATGTTGGGAGAAGATTGTGGCAAATGATGGTGCCTACATTTTGGACTGATTACTGATTTGTACTTGTATATAGAGTAATTAGCACTTTTCTGTTGCCTTGAATTTGCAGACAACTTTCTTTCCAACCCGAAACATCAACTCCTGCAACATATATAAAAATTTCACAAGAACTTTCTTTTTCAATAACACAGAGCTGTCATTGAGTTCCCTACACTTTTTTTTTTTTTTTTTATGTGAGGCATAGAGAATTTTCAAAGAAAGCACAAGCTAAAATGGAGACTTTGGTGTCAACTCTAGGCATAGAAGTATTCTTAATTACAGTGACAAAGTACTGCAAGTAAACCAAAGTCCTTGATAGCACTGAGAGATTGAGAGGAAAATGTGTGCATGCTCTTTTTCTCCATCTGCACATGCTCATAACTAATAAGGTCTGAACCTCACTATCCTAACATGATGCACAGAAAATAGAAAAAGAACAAACTTTATCATTGTGTGCACATGTACAATGACACCTTTCTGTATTTGCTCAAATAACTTCAACATGTGCAGCAACATAATAATTCCCCACCCCAACGTCAAAATGAAGAATTTTAAAGATTAAGATGTCACTAATAATTCCCATAAAATGTGATTATTTTTCAAAGATATCAATAACAATATAGGGGTGATTCCACGAAAAAGGGTGGTTGCTAACATTTTTAAAAAATACGTATTTTTGCGCCTGACAGATGCACATTCTTGCAATAAAGATCCATAGTAGAAAAAAATGTTTTCATCAGCAGTCATATTAGATTTACTGTCAGCCATTAATGCATACAGAGGTCTTTCAAGCACAATAAATAAATATATATATAAGTGAAGACAAGCATCAGGAACTTATATATATATACTGTATATAGATATACATATACAGATAATTTCCCAGCGAAAGCATTAATATGCCCCAAAATCGGTGGTCTGTTTTTGACCAGTAGTTTTTTTCTCTCGGGGTAGTGCCAATTTTTTGAGGTGGACTGGATTTTTAGATATAATTATTGAGCGACCGGATTGTTCAGATTGGAGCACCACATAATTGTCCCAAATCACATGCATACGATTCTGTGAAACACCTGGAAGAGACCAAACAAGCACTACGGAATACCAAGATCAAGCTTGAAGGGAAGCTGTAGCAGGGTCGGCAACTTTGAGGATGGGTGGGGTCGGGGGGCTGCATCTGGCCTGGCCCGGAGCACTCTGCGAGACTGAACTTCACTTCAGGATGAGCATGTGCAGAGGACCTCTTTCTCCTTGACAAAGCTGCTAGTCCTCGCTCTTTTCATCTGGTTGATGTGCGAAAGCTTGGAAACTTTGATTTTTATCTAAGCCAATAAATTTGGATCACTAGGATCTATAATACAGGGTGTCCAATAATTATTTGTCCAATAATTATTGGACACATTACAAAATTATGTAAAAAAAAGCTATGAGCATTGTCTGTTTTTCTATGTCACGTATTACTAACACGGTTTCTATATTTTTGTTTTGCAGAATTGTTATTCCCAGAATCCCATAGATGCGCTAGGTGTGGCCTGATGAGGAATGTATGAGAAATGCGCAATCAGTAGTCATGTCATCCGTACAGTAGAAGACGATGTGTGTGTTATGTCTTGCTGAATTTAAGTCTGTCATTAAAGTTAAAAGATGGTAACGTTTAGAGTATGGTTGTAATCCTCCGTCAACGATATCAATTAAGCGGTGGATGAAACAGTTTAAAGAAAACTGGCAATGTAGAACATCGTGGTGGAGCCGGTAGGCCTAGCGTCAGCGGTGAGACGGTTGACCAAGTTAATGAAAGTTTCCGACGAAGACCCAGGAAATACGTTCGTAAAGCAAGCAGAGAGCTGTGCATTCCGAAATCTACAGTTCACGATATCTTGCATAAGAAATTAAAGTTTCATGCTTATAAAATTCAAATAGTGTAAAAGATGCATGTGAATTATTACACTCTGCGATACGATTTCACTGTGGATATGCTGAATCGAGTGGAAAACGACGAAAACTTTCTCAGTACTGTAATTTTTAGTGATGAATCCACATTTCATGTATCAGGTATTGTGAATCGTCTCAACTGTAGGATCCACCTCATGGCTGTTATTGAACTGGAACGTGATTCTGCAAAAGTTGATGTGTGGTGCCCATATATCCAAAAAAGAAGTGATTGGCCCTTTCTTCTCCTGCAAAAAAACCATAAATGGTGACATTTACTTGGATATGCTAGAAAACTTCACTATACCCCAGATCAAAAGATATGACGTCATTTTCCAACAAGACCGCCTCCACATTGATCAACGTGTGTACGTAAGTACATAAATGAGCATTTCCCCAACAGATGGATTGGGTGTGGTGGTCCCATTCCTTGGCCTCCTCGCTCTTGAGATCTAACTCCATTGGAATATTTCATGTGGGGTTATATGAAGGATCGTGTCTATCAGACACCTTGTACTGATTTGCAGGAACTGAAGCAGCGTACCACAGCTGCTATTAATTCCATAACTCCTCAGATGCTTGCCAATACATGGCATGAAATCGATTATCGCTTGGACGTACTACGAGCAACCAAGGGATCTCACATCGAAATTTATTAACTTGTGTAGTTAGTTGTAAGTTAGTACAGTCAGTTT
Source organism: Macrothele yani (assembly GCA_039090855.1). Lineage (NCBI taxonomy): Eukaryota > Metazoa > Arthropoda > Arachnida > Araneae > Macrothelidae > Macrothele > Macrothele yani. The sequence continues at coordinate 51,252,582 of CM076990.1, forward strand.
ACTTTCCAACTGTTTGTTTTGTTTTATATAATTTTGTAATGTGTCCAATAATTCTCGGACACCCTGTACTATCTATCTTATGTATAATTATCGTAAAGTTCCTTGTATTATTATTTAAGATCGACAATACCCCATTTAAAGACAGAGTAGAAGATACTTCTAGAAGCAGAGGACAAAGTAAAACTTCTGCTGTTGAAATTATCGTTCAGGTTTTGGACAACTTGATAACACAACTGGAACATCAGATTTCCCAGAAAGCAGTACACGGCTTTGGTTTTGAGCACCAAGCTTTTTTCCTTCAGTGAATGATCAGGTCTGTAAATGTGAATTTGGAGAGCCACTGAGGCAACCTGGTGAAGAAAATTTTTTGTTATTGGACTTAATTGGGATCCCTGTATAGCAGAATCGCGACAATGTGCGACATACGTCGCACATTTATTTTGGTCCTGCAGACAAAAACGATATCTCCAGAACCTTATTAAATCTTCGTGCTCAGTCCTGATCAGCTGGATGAACAGCTGTCCCTACGGTGATATGTTACCACGGCGACATGACAAGATGATCCGTCACAAAGTCAGCTCTGGCCGTGGGGGCGCTACTCCCCAAATAACTGGAAAACCAGTTTATCCCCATGCGGGGCTAGAGAAGAAAAGACAGAGAAAGAAGTAAAATTCATCAAATTTGCACATAACTATATAACAGTTTTACAAACTAACTTTACAACAAATTACAAAACACTAAATCATTTCATTCTGAAAATTATTTCTTCCCTGCCTGAAAATTTCAGTTCAATGTATTGAGTAGCCTAAACAAAGAAAAACCACAGAAACCTAACTTTTACTAAATCTGATTTTATCATAAAGAAACACAACTATCCAATGAAAAAATACAAAGTTGTAGACATAAAAAAAGCTGCTACAAATTAACTATTAGGTGTGCAACTTAATTCTCGACCACAGGCATGACACGTTTACAGCAAATTATAGCAAATCGAATACGTACTAATCGGTGAAGTAATCCCTGTCGTGTTGGATACATTTGAGCCATCGATCAGGGGGGCTGCCGAATGCCACTGCAGAAAAAAGAGGGCTGTTTGGAGTTGATAAAGTCATCATCAATACTTGTGTGGACCTCCTTGACAGAAGTGAAGTGCATATCACTCAGGTGATGTTGCAGGGCGCGAAAGAGGTGATGATACGACGGGGCGAAGTCTGGAGAATACGCCGGGTGGGACAAAATCTCCCATCCCAGGTCGGTGATCATGTTTAAAGTAGTTTTCGCGGTTTGAGGACGCACGTTATCCTGAAGCAACAGGACTGACCTTCTGCCCTTTCTGGTGTATGGCCTTTTCACCTCCACTGCGTCACTCACACGAATGAGTTGCCGACAATAACTCAGCATTGACCGTTTCACCAGGTTTGAGCAACTCATAGTGTACGACACCGCGCTGACCCCACCATACACACAGCAACAACTTCCTGGTATGGATATTCAGTTTGGCGATACTGGTGGTAGGCTTACCTGGATAATCCCATGATTTGCCCTGCTTAGGATTATTGTAGAGGATTCATTTCTCATCACAGGTCAAAATCTTGTGGAGGAAATCCTTCTTCTTTAATCTGTAGAGCAAGGACACAGCAGCATTGTAGCGCCTAGACTTGTTCGCAGCTGTGAGTTGGTGGGGCACCCAATGGCCCTCCTTGTGAATCCGTCCAAGCTTGTGCAGGTAATTTGCAATGGCTTGCTGGGTTACTCCGAGTTCCTGGGCAAGCTCTGACGGTGTGCGACAGGGATCCACATCCAACAGTTGTTCCAGTTCCTCATCGTCAACTTTCTGTGGCTGTTCCGGACGTTCTGCAACACAGAGATCAAAATTTCCCTGCTTAAACCGCTGGAACCACTTTTTACACGTACTGAAGGATACAGCAGCTTCACGCAAAGCAGAACCGATCATATGCTGGGTTTCTGTGGCACTTTTTTTCAGCTGAATTGTGAACAGGAGGCAGTGCCTCAAATGCTGCTTCTCAAGCGACATTGCTTTCAACGTCAACTTTCGTCCCTTCTGTCACTACAGCTGTGAGCGGTTACTGTTGTTACCTGGAAAGCTGTTGGTGCTGCAATCAGCCATTATCGAACACAGCTATTTGCATTTGCCGACGTTCTATGATAGCTTTCGGTTAGGGGCCGAGAATTAAGTTGCACACCTAATACAAAACATTACTTCAAATATGAATCATTATGGCACATAATTCAATACTGTGAAACTTACTTTTGAGTATTATTTCCTTCAAACTCAGCTAACTCATATAAGTCTGCATTGCTTTCTCCAATTTCCACGGGGTTTCCTTCTTCATCAACATATTCCAATTCTTGTTCAATAGCTGAAAGATATATTTAAAAAATCATCATGCTGCCATACTCTCTGCATTGACACAGCATATGTACACAGTCTTACCAAAATAATATGACAACCTACCTAATAATGGGAATAACCACCCTTAACCTGGGTGACGGACAAGACGGTGTTGCATGGGCACGAGGCCCTAGAAGGTTACCCGAGGCACACGTGCCCATTCAGACTGCAGCAGAGCATCGACCAAATAGTTGAGGTCAGGCGATTTTGCTGCCCAAGGGAGAATGGAGACATCACTGTCCAGTTACTGGAACCAGTCAAGCACCCCCCTTAGTGACATGGCAGGACGCATTGTTCTGTTGGTAGACACCACCACCATCAGGGTAAACATCCAAAATGAAGCGATGCATGTGGCTGGCGAGGATGGGCAGGTAGCATTGGCATTCAGGGATTTATCTAGTGGTACCAGCGGTGTCAGGGCATACCAGGAAAACATCCCCCAGACATGCACACTGCCATTGCCGGCCTGTGCTTGATTGACAAGCATGTCTGGGCGTTGGTTCCTGTGTGTCTGATGTCGCATCCGCCACTGCCCATCACTTCTGAGAAGTAGAAACCTCGATTCATTGGAAAAGGCAACCGCTTCCCACTCTTCCACTGTCTACTGACGGTAGTCCCATGCAAACTGCAGGCGTTGTTGGCGATGGACCTGGGTTACATGGGCGCCTTGACTCTGGGTCGACTTTGGAGACCTATGCATAACAGGGTTTGCTCTATTGTTGTTGAGGTCATGTACCTGGGTGCCCCAGTGTTCATTTGCTGCACTGTTGAGCGTCGATTGCCCTTTACCAGTCGACAGGGGCGACGTTCTTCTCTGGGGTCGATGACCTTCGGGGTTTCACAGCAATGACGCCAAGAGGTACTCGGTGTGCCAGTGGTTCATTCTTGCTACACCCTTAACTACAGTACCTCATGAACAGCCTACAAAATCTGCTGTTTCTGAGATGCTTCCACCCTTGGCGCGGTATCCGATGATAATTCCTTTTTTAACATGGCCCATCAAATCACTATCTCTGGCCATTGTGCTCACGTAACGTACTATGGCTCATCTGTCCTGGCCAGCCGCTTATATCTCCATGTGGTTGACCTTGTCACATGCACTCTGTGACGCACCTGAGCGGGTACACTGTGATTCTCTGGATGGTCATATTATTCTGATACGACTGTGCAAATAACTGATCAGTTGGTTTCGAAGTCTTTCACTGAGGACAAAATATGCCATTTTACATTGAAAAATAAAAAAAAAAAATCCCATAAACATATATTTGTGATTTCTCGGTCACATTTACATAATCACTAAAATGATTACATAAATACGACCTAGAAATTTACAAACAGTTTTATCCATTGTTTCATGTGTGGTGAATTTTAGCCGTTGGCTAACAATACAACACGAACATTCTTTTTGAATTACACTACTAGTGCCAGATGTCACCCAACCACTTAGAATAACTGTGCAGACCTTTACACCATTTGGGATAGGCCTATAGATACATTTACCATTTACATCCAGGAGTCTTTCAACATCACTCTACTTTCTTTCATTTTTCAGGAAACCAGCTACAGCACCCATGGGAGTAAAGTTACATGGACAGTTAATTTTTTACAGGTAAAGGAATTCCCTTTAGAAGAGCAAAAATGAAAATAAGCTAAATTACCTAGATATTACTTTGAAGTGGGAAGAAAACTATATTACCACAGAATTATACAAGAAACCTACAAATACAGAAAAAATTTTAAATTATAAATCAGATCACCCTAATTATATAAAGAAAAATGTAGCTTTACAATTTAAAGAGAAAGTTGAAAAGCTGAATTCAACTTCAGAAGCTAAGAAAAAACATAAAAATAAGTTAAAATCAATCTTATTAGAAAATGATTACCCTTCAAAAGAAATTTGTGAATTACTGGACGAAAATCCTACTAGGAACAGAACAGGCACTACTGACAAAAATAAGGAGAAAATTGAATATTTATTCACAAGAAAAGTCACTTACCACAAGGGACTGTTTGAAAAACTGAAAAAAATCAGCACTAAATATAAAATTAGGTTACTTTACTCCAGGAAGGAGTCATTTATAAAATAGTTTGTTCTTGTGGATTACCATATATAGGAGAAACAGGAAGAAGGTTAACCACCAGAATTAAAGAACACAAAGCAGCAATAAGGAACAGCTCAAATAAAACAGGATTAGACAGGCACATACAACGGAGTCATTTATAAAATAGATTGTTCTTGTGGATTACCATATATAGGAGAAACAGGAAGAAGGTTAACCACCAGAATTAAAGAACACAAAGGAGCAATAAGGAACAGCTCAAATAAAACAGGATTAGACAGGCACATACAACAAACTGGCCACAAAATGGACTGGGACTCCTTAAAAGTGATCAAACATCAATCCCATGTAATTATCCGGAAATTAGAGGAATCCCTGGAAATTTACAAGACACAAGGTGGCAACATCAATGACCATGCTGGATGGAAAATCCATCAGGCTTGGTCACCAGACCTGTGGAAGTAGAAGGAAGCAAGAACTCCTGACGAAGATCTAGTGTTTAGATCGAAAATTTGAGAGGTAATGTACCTAATAAATTTATCCTCTATAATTCCCGTTAAATATTTATAATACTGAAAGTAATAAGAGGAAGCCATGAAGTCATTAATTACTAGGGTAAAGGAAATGTTGCCAGAAGAATAAGCAATTTGGATTAAGTAATGTGACATAAAAGCAAGCTGATCACATACAAGTACCCTAATGCTTTCACCCTCAAACTACTACCAGGAGGAAAAGTAAACATAAATTTTACATTAGATGGGTTCCATTTCAACTCAGGCAGGGTCGTACCATCATGGTCTCAGATTTCTCTAAAAAAATTAAGGGGTGTTCCTTGACTAAAATAAGGAGACCCATATTTTTCTTTCGGCAAGAAAAAATTTTCCCTTCGAGATAGAGGGTTTCAAATCTTGCACCGTCAAACAAGCTCTCTAGAAAACGGTTATTTTTCCTAACTTCAGCAAGTCATTGCAGCAGAGTTAAAAAAGATATCGTGTTCTTGTATTTTTTTTTACATTGTGTGTATAACATATAATAATATATGGTGCTAATATTTGCTACACATCGTATGATTAAAATTTAAAAAAATCGTAAACTTTGTGTTTTTAAAAAAAAATTTAATTTTTTAAGTTTTTTTTAAACAGGTTTGGATGGAGTTTTTTCTATATTCGTTTTTTTCGTTAAAGACATAGAAATGTGCACTTTATTTGTAATTTTTTGTGTGTCTGTGAAACTGCTAGTTTCCGCGTTTCGGCAGCGTTAAAACCAGCCGATTTTGAAAAATCTCTAACTTTGCCAACGATTTTCTCAAAAAGGCCATTTTTTAAAATTCTGAAAATTTAATCCCTGTTTCATTATCAACAGGAGAATATCTGTGTAAATTTTCACGGACCTAAAAACGCTAGTTTCCGAGTTAGACGCGTTTGAATTCGGTTTGAAAGCCTACGATTTCCCGTGTTCTAAAGGCGCCATTTTGCAAAATCTCAAGCGCAAAGTACGTACGTTATCTCTTACCCGAATCAAAGCGTTAGATATTCTTTGCTCGAATGATGGAATGAGAGCATTGGGTCAGCTGGCCCTGGTTGGATACATCCACCTCACCCTTCCCCGAGTGATGACATGCCTATAAAACTGTCGGGGGGGGGGGGGGGGTAACAAAACATACAGAAAATTCTTGCTGCTCCACTAACAAAGTTGAGTTGCGAAAGACAGCAGCAGTTGTTTGTTTGTTTGTTTACGTATATACTTAAACATCGCATAAGAAAAGACTATGAAAGAGTAGAAAACTGTTGTGAAACAATTTTAAGAAAAAGAGTGCAGGCACGTGTACTGTAAGTTAATTTTCGATGGCTAAACACCCTCGAGTTTTTCTGGGAGTTGCTAATTGTAGGCTACTGTCAGAAGAGCAGTTACTAAAATTAACTTCTCAGTTTTTCGTAATAGTAAAATATTCGCTCAGGAGAGTTTTGTCCTCTGCGAACGGGGAGAGAAGGTGCAATGCTCTTGACCTCGCTGCTGGGTTGATAGCGCTGGTCGCTACCGAAGCTCTGCTTACCTCCACTCCAAAACGTAATGGCAATTGTCTAATCTACTAAATAAATAACAATTAACACATACGCGTGCATGCTTATTCATAAAATGTAAGTTGAGTATATTTCCTGTTCAATCAGCTGATTTTACAAGTAAAATTCATATACAACTAATGCGCTTATAATGGTGTAAAGATTTTTATCTATTTAAAACATATTCAAAGATTTCAATTTTTTTAAACAGGGAGGGGGAGGGATTGTGTTCGTAGTGATCTCCACCTGGGCCACGATAAACCATGCACTGCCCATGTCTTCTGCTCCCTTACAAGATAATCCTGGATCGATGGGTGACCAGCGGAGTTTTGACACCCCCACCCTCCTCTCACGTGGTGGTGAGGTGTCTCAAAGCTAGGTAGCTTTCAAAAATGTTTCAACTTAGTTGGCTGGTAATAAGAGAGGGATTCCATTTCAATTCTGGCAGGGTCGTACCATCACGGTCTCATATTTCTCTAAAAAAATTAAGGGGTGTTCCTTGATTAAAATAAGGGGACCCATATCTTTTCTTTCTGCAAGAAAAAATTTTCCCTTCGAGACAGAGGGTTTTAAATCTTCCACCGTCAAACAAGCTCTCTAAAAAAACGGTTATTTTTCCTAACTTCAGCGAGTCATTGCAGCAGAATTAAAAAAGATCTTTTGCTCTGGTATTTTTTATTACATTGTGTGTATAATGTATAATATTTGATGCTAATATTTTTTACACATCGTATGATTAAAATTTTTAAAAAATCGTAAACTTTGATTTAAAAAAAAATTGAAATTTTTAATTTTTTTTAACTGGTTCAAATGGAGTTTTTGTTTTCTGTACTCGTTTTTTTTTTGTTAAAGACATACAAATGTGCACTTTATTTGCAATTTTTTATGTGTCTGTGAAACTGCTAGTTTCTGCAGCGTTAAAAACAGCCGATTTTGAAAAATCTCCAACTTTGCCAACGATTTTCTCAACAAAGCCCTTTTTTAAATTCTGAAAATTAAATCCCTGTTTTATTATCAACAGGAGAATATCTGTGTAAATTTTCACGGACCTAAAAACGTCCGTTTCCGAGTTAAACACGTTTGAATTTGATTTGAAAACCTACGATATCTCCGTGTTTTAAAGGCGCAATTTTGGAAAAATCTCAGGCGCAAAGTACGCACTCTCTTACCCGAATGTGAGAGCGTTGGATCCGTCCACCTGACCCTTCCGTAAAATATACTTGTAAACTATAGTGCCTAACTGAGACCGTAGATGGTTTTTGGAAGGGGGGTAGAGCCCTGCGTGTGTGGGAGCCCGTGGTCAAAGGGCCCCACGCAAAATTTCCGTAAAATCTAGTTTTCAATTTAGAACCATCAAATTTGGTATACTTTTTCTTGGCACCCTAACTTTGTAAAATATTTTACGAAAATTTTGTAGGGGTGGGGGCTTGACCCCGGGTTCCGACCCCTTCCCAAAACCGTCTAGTCAAAGTTAGGGTGCCAAGAAAAAGTATACCAAATTTGATGGTTCTAAATTGAAAACTAGATTTTACGGAAATTTTGCGTGGGGCCCTTTGACCCGGGCTCCCCCTTATAAAAACCGTCTACGGTCTAAGTTAGGGTACCATGAGATAGTATACCAAGTTTGAAGGTTCTAAATTGACATACATTCAATTCTCTATATATATAGATTTGATTTTTTTTTCCAAGACCGTTTTTTAGGCATGTTATCGCTCAGGGTAGGGTCAGATGGACGAATCCAACACTCTCATTCGAGTAAGAGAATACCTACTTTGCGCCTTAGATTTTTCCAAAATGGCGCCTTTAGAACACGGAGAAATCGTAGGTTTTCAAATCAAATTCAAACGCGTGTAACTCAGAAACGGGCGGTTTTAGGTCCGGGAAAATGTACACAGATATTCTCCTGTTGATAATAAAACAGGGATTTAATTTTCAGAATTTTTAAAAGGGGCTTTTTGAGAAAATCGTTGGCAAAGTTGGAGATTTTCAAAATCGGCTGTTTTTAACGCTGCGGAAACTAGCAGTTTCACAGACACATAAAAAATTGCAAATAAAGTGCACATTTGTATGTCTCTTTAACAAAAAAACGAGTATAGAAAAAAAACTCCATTTGAACCAGTTAAAAAAAAATCTTAAAATTTCAATTTTTTTTAAAAATCGAAGTTTACGATTTTTTAAAATTTTAATCATACAATGTGTAAAAAAGATTAGCATCACATATTATTATACGTTATACACACAATGTAATAAAAAATACCAGAACAAAATATCTTTAATTCTGCTGCAATGACTCGCTGAAGTTAGGAAAAATAACCGTTTTTTAGAGAGCTTGTTTGACGGTGGAAGATTTGAAAACCTCTGTCTCAAAGGGAAAATTTTTTCTTGCCGAAAGAAAAGATATGGGTCTCCTTATTTTAATCAAGAAACACCTTAATTTTTTTAGAGAAATCTGAGACCGTGATGGTACGACCCTGCCAGAGTTGAAATGGAATCCCTCTCTTGTTACCAGCCAACTAAGTTGAAACATTTTTGAAAGCTACCTAGCTTTGGGACACCTCACCACCACGTGAGAGGAAGGGGGTGGGGTGTCAAAACTCCGCTGGTCTCCCATCGATCCAGGATTATCTTCTAAGGAAACAGAAGCCATGGGCAGTGCATGGTTCATCCTGGCCCAGGTGGAAATCACTAAGAACACAATCCCCCCCCCTCTTTAAAAAAATTGAAATCTTTGAATATGTTTTAAATAGATAAAAAACTTTACACCATTATAAGTGCATAAGTTGTATATGTATTCTACTTGTAAAATCAGTTGATTGAACAGGAAATATACTCAATTTACATTTTATGAATAAGCATGCACGCGTATGTGTTAATTGTTATTTATTTAGTAGATTAGACAATTGCCATTACGTTTTGGAGAGGACGTAAGCAGAGTTTCGGTAGCGACCAGCGCTATAAACCCCCAGCAGCGAGGTCAAGAGCATTGCACCTTCTCCCCGTTCGCAGAGGACAAAAACTCTCCTGAGCGAATATTTTACTATTACGAAAAACTGAGGTTAACTTTAGCAACTATAACAAAACAGCAACTGCTCTTCTGACAGTAGCCTACAATTAGCAACTCCCCAGAAAAACTCAAGGGTGTTTAGCCATCGAAAATTAACTTACAGTACACGTGCCTGCACTCTTTTTCTTAAAATTATTTCACAACAGTTTTCTACTCTTTCATAGTCTTTTTTTATGCGATGTTTAAGTATATACGTAAACAAACAACTGCTGCTGTCTTTCGCAACTCAACTTTGTTAGTGGAGCAGCAAGAATTTTCTTTATGTATTTGTTACCCCCCCCCGACAGTTTTATAGGCATGTCATCACTCAGGGAAGGGTGAGTTGGATGTATCCAACCAGGGCCAGCTGACCCAATGCTCTCATTCCATCATTCGAGCAAAGAATATGTTAGATATTCGGGGGAGAGATAACGTACGTACTTTGCTCGTGAGATTTTTGCAAAATGGCGCCTTTAGAACACGGGAAATCGTAGGCTTTCAAACCGAATTCAAACGCGTGTAACTCGGAAACGGGCGTTTTTAGGTCCGTGAAAATTTACACAGATATTCTCCTGTTGATAATGAAACAGGGATTTAATTTTCAGAATTTTAAAAAATGGCCTTTTTGAGAAAATCGTTGGCAAAGTTAGAGATTTTTCAAAATCGGCTGTTTTTAACGCTGCCGAAACGCGGAAACTAGCAGTTTCACAGACACACAAAAAATTACAAATAAAGTGCACATTTCTATGTCTTTAACGAAAAAAACGAATATAGAAAAAAACTCCATCCAAACCTGTTTAAAAAAAAACTTAAAAAATTCAATTTTTTTTTAAAATCACAAAGTTTACGATTTTTTTAAATTTTAATCATACGATGTGTAGCAAATATTAGCACCATATATTATTATATGTTATACACACAATGTAAAAAAAAATACAGGAACACGATATCTTTCTTAACTCTGCTGCAATGACTCGCTGAAGTTAGGAAAAATAACCGTTTTCTAGAGAGCTTGTTTGACGGATTGCAAGATTTGAAACCCTCTTTCTCGAAAGGAAAATTTTTTCTTGCCGAAAGAAAAATATGGGTCTCCTTATGTTAGTCAAGGAACACCCCTTAATTTTTTTAGAGAAATCTGAGATCATGATGGTACGACCCTGCCTGAGTTGAAATGGAACCCATCATTATAGTCATCATCAGAACCATGGAGTGATGATGGCAGGACTATTCTGTATTAATTTTGCCACTTAAATCAACTCATAGTTGAACCTACACTTTGTTCCAACCAATCTAACTTCTGAATGTGTATGTACAAGTGCATGGACCAATGTATACCATCTGCTATATGGTAGGGAGTATAATCTGGTTGAAATGCTCCATTAAGCCTACGCAAAAGAGCTGAAAAGGTGACAGAATGTTAAAATAAGCTTCTGTGTTTATGGTTCCCAGAGCAAAACCAGTGACCATACCACAAGAAAAACTTTTTTATCATCACATCACCTGTGAACTTTAATGCTGGTGCAATGCATTTTGGCAGCAGATATTCCTCAGATATCTGTCCAGGTTGCATGCACCCCTACATGACAGGGAATACACCATTCCATCAAACCAATCTCAGCACTGCAGTTGCTCTTTGCAACATGCACACAAAACTGCTGAATGTGGCTAAAGTGCTAATATCATTTATGGTCAACTATGATTGGAGCAGGATGCCCACAACCACATAAATCAAGAAGTCAGTGACATGACAACCAAAAAATAGTCACTTGCAAAAATTGTCAGCTTTACCCACATATACCATGATGAGTAGAGCAATTCTGTAGAAATTTTAAATATTTATGTAGAGGATTTTAAGAAGGAGATGTCTAATAACCCCAGGTCTTAAACAACCTTTAGAAGTAGGAAGCTAGGAGATTTGAGATAGAGTGCCCAACAGAAAAGTCACACAGAAGCAAGTTTAATTTTTTTTAAGGGGGAGGAAGATGTTTTTATTTATAAGCAGAGGGGGTGTCCGACTACTTAATGTGCCCATCTGGCACACAGAGGAAGTTTAGTGGTTCGAGTGTTCGTACCTGCCTAGGCACTCTTAGACTTTTCCACATCAGTCTCATGAATGTTAACCACTAAGCCATCCGTGGCCCTTAGAAATTCCATAGCTATTGTGACTTCCTTATATACTAGTTAGAGTTATGTTTCAAAAGATTGGTGTACTGGACCTCCACATCAGGGGACTCGACCCAAATGTCTTCTGAAAAGGCAGACAAATGTTTTTTCCAGACAAAATAAAAACAAAATATATGCGTAAAACAAACCCTGAAAAAAAAAATTGTGTTCATTTTTTCAATTTTTTTGTTAATCACTGACCCACATGTGGGCAACAGACTCTGCTGCAGTGCTCTTTTTAAATTTCACTATTTTTGTGCAACCCTGTAACACATTACACATCATTGTTTCGGAGACTTGTAATTTTAATCTCATTTTTGAATGCAATAAAACGATTTTTTTTTAATCAGATGGCAAATGAGAAGACCCATGTTAAATTTTATCCCAGTGAAATTAGAATTTAAATCAACTTGCAAAATAAGTGAAAAATCAAGATTTTAAGTATTCTAAAAAAATGGAGCCCTAAAATAATTTAAAGTGAAATCAATTACATGATAAGAAAAGCAAAATAATTTAATTCGTCAAAGTAAAAAAACAACACCATCAAATCTCAACCAAATCTGGTAGACATTGTAATGAAAAAAAAAGTGTTGCAAACACACAGTAGGAGTTTAAGCACAACGACAAAAAAGCCTTTCATGTTACGAAGAAAGCACACACAAACAAAAATTTCTACACAAAGCACTCAAAGTGTACTTTGGTGTTTATTTTTTGCTAAAAAAATTTCTTCTTTGGTTATTACATTATTAGAGATCTAGGAGCTTAAGTTTAGTAACTTTTTTTTTTTTTCCAAAATTATTGGTACAAAACTGAAATGCATTTCACCAACACATCTAACAACATTCATCATTATTTAAAGCACAACTGCTAAAACGTTCATTATATACAGAGGATGAGTCGAAAGTTTTGTAATATTTGGATCGCTTTAATGTCTTCATACATACCTTTATGATGAACGCTGACTAGCCTTCAAAGTATAGGCCATCGTATTGCACCGTCTTCAGCCATCAGTCTGCCAGTCAGGGTGGGAAATCAGAAAAATATCCTAGGAGCAAAATGGCTCCTATAGCTGAAATTCTAGGAGCCGATCTTAGCAGTGGCGTAACTAGCACAACGTGCCCCCTCCCCTCCCCGCGCGCAGCTACGAGTGTGGTAGTTACACCACTGGATCTCAGTGTCTCAGTGGTCCATAGGACGGACTTGCCAGATTAAAGTGAAAAGTATGCACAATTTTGCTACTGCAAATCCAAAGAATTAGAAAACACTTACCTGGGAACTGAAGTAATCCATATCTTCATAATATTCTTCCTCATTGATAATTGAGTTAAATTTGTGCTCATAAATTGTTACGAGGATTTGATGTAAAATATTTAAGTAGGTTTTGAATTCCACAAACACTGACAGCCAACAAATAAACATTTTAATATTGCAAAAAATATGTTGAAGAAACTACATTAACAGAGTTCTTCAGTAATGTATTGTGTTTCCTTAGTAGTCAACTATGACTTCATGATCTGGACGACGAGTTCGTCCAGCTGACACATCTCACCAAATTTTTATAGCTGGTTTTGCATCGAAGTCATCCATGCTTTGACCCTTAATTTTTATTGTCAAAATATCATTTAAAGTAGTCACTTTTAATTTGTTTCTGATGTCTGTTTTTACAAGGTTCATTGCACTAAAACCACATTCACAAACTGCTGTGCTCATTGGTATGCATTGTAAAAATGTAATTATTGTCAGTAGGTTTTTATATTCCCCTGAAAATTCATTATACAGTCTGTTCCACAAAACATCAGGTTTCTGTGTAGCTTTAGTTTTTGCCCACAGTTTCCAGTCCAGATATTCTTCTTTGATTTCATTACTACAGATTTCTACACAAGACTGTAAATTATCTAGAATGCTGTCCAGTTCTTTCATCCCATATGTAAGTAAATCATTATCTTTATCTGGCAAATTAACTGCAACAAATATATGGACACTGCTTAAAACAGCATTGGAAGCAAAATCACTAAACCTTTTCTTGGCAAACTCACTAAGCTTTTCACAAATGGTCACTCTGTCATTATGAAATTGTGATTTCATATCATCATTTTTAAGTATGACACCTTTGAAGATGCCACTTTGCTGACTGAAATTTTGTTCAAATTCAGTAAGTACTTTTCCATCTTCTACCTTCATAAGGTTAAACTTAACTTGAGTAGACTGCAAAATTGATTTTACATTGTCAACAGATATAGCAGTCTTTTGAAATATTTTAGAAAGCCCACTCAATGTAGTTGTAACATCCAGCAGAAAGTGCATGAAGCAAAGCATTCGAACAGATTTCAAACTTTTCAGCAAACCTTGCATTTTAGCTACTTTATTTTTATCACTTTCACCAGCAGAGCAGAAATGTTCCATATGGCAAATAATAACAGGTAGGTTGTTAGTCATTGCCTTCAGAGCTTGATTTTTGGAAGAAATCCACCGAGTCGAATTTATGTTAGTATTCTTATATAAAACATCCCCGAGCACTTCTGCTACTTCTTTCAGCTCCCTAAGAAGCTTTGGACTGTTGTTATACATTTTGTACACTGATTTTAATAATTGTTCACATTTTGAAGCAAAAAGCACTAGTTTCAATTCAGCTTATGGGTAACACAATGAACTGGAATGATTCCTTGTGACTAAGAAGATAACTTTGTCACAGCACCATTATATTGTCCAAAATTCACACCTGCTCCATCAAAACATACAGCCACAAGCTTATCTTTCCATGCTGGGCAACTTTCTTCCATTGCCTCATCAATAGCAGAAGTAATGTATTCAGCAGTACCCATTTTCAATTCTGCTAACTTGATAAAATTAGTTTGGACCAAATTGCTTTCGTGGACAGCTGTGGCATAAATTATTTCTGACTCACAGGTTGAGATGTCAGTGGATGAATCTGCCATTAAAGAGATATATTTTGCATTTTTTATGATATCTGCATTTTCCTGACGGATTGACTCGGCAATATAATATATAAAGCACAAGATTTATGATTGATGTAATTATCACCAATGTGCAGTCCATTTTTCTTTTGTAACTGGCATAACCTTTCAAACTGATGGAAAGATAAATTCCCATCAACCACAGAATAAGCTGTGTTAAAAAGAGCAATCATTTTCAATAATATTTGCTCACTCATAGAGGAAATACACTGCCAAAAAGATCAAGTTGCATGATTTTCTTTCACAATTTTTATCTGGCATGAATCATTATGAATTCTTGATTTCTCATGTTTAACCAAAGATTCATGCTTGAAGTTGCTACAACCAGCAACAAATGATGTTGTTGCAACAGTTCTCTTTCTCGATGTTTCAGCTTTGTTATTTTCACAGCATACTGAACAATACATAAACTTCATATTACCTTTGACTTCAATTCTTAGCCATGAGAATTCCTTTCTCCATTTTAGTAATGTTGTTTCACCCACAATTTTTCTTTCATCCTTTCGCTTCATTGCAGTTTGGTGTTCCTGGGCAGAAGAACTCGCAACAGCTAAATCATCCTGATTACTTATTATATATTTGCACTTTTAAGGTATTAAAACCCCTGCAAAGTGCACATAGTTTACATGCAATTCACAAATGGAAAACTATTAGAAAGCACCAATCACTCACCCTAAAGATCAGGGCAATCTCTATCGACAACACACTTCCAACACGTCAACTGACGTGTTGGAAGTGTGTTGTCGATAGAGATTGCCCTGATCTTTAGGGTGAGTGATTGGTGCTTTCTAATAGTTTTCCATCCTGATTACTGTTTGTATTAACATCCTCAGGAATAACAGTACTTTTCTTTGTAGATACAAAGAAAAATTTACTAATTTTTCTTTTGCTCATCTTGCAGAGATAACGGAAACAAAGGGAAGCAAATTCTGACTTGAAGGACTGTATGAATAAAACTAAAGAGCGTTTACTGGTTTGAGATCGCAAAGTACTCTACTTCCAGCAAAGTGAGGGTCAAATGGGTCAACCTTTCTATGGCAAGTTTCCCTAATCTTCTGCTTTCCCACCCCACAAGAGCAACGGGCAAGTACAATGTACCCCTTCTCCCTCCCCCAGCCAGCCCAGCAAAGAACCAGCTTCGGCAGTAGCACATTCCCCACCTTGTTCAACTATGGAACTAGATAAAAAAAGAATCGGAAAGCTATCTTCACAAATTCTTAATAAAACTGGCAGAAATTTTTATACACAGGATAAGTAGATAATAGAAGCCCACCCTGAAAATTTCCATGTGAATCAGTAAAATATTTTCTTAATTACCCACAACTTTTTTATTAAGTACAGAATTTTTCAGCATATAATCCGCAGACGGCCAAAATTCAGCGTGAGAGAAAAAACGTCGGTGTATAATCCGCAGACAAAATTCATAGTAAAATTAAAAAAAACAACAACAGATATGTAATCCACAACAGAGTTTTACAATATATAGTACAAAAAAGTAATCGCCAATATTTTCGCCAACACTTTTTTCTCCATCGTCAAAACAATTTCTTTTTCGCAAATTGCAAAGAATGCGATCGGCAGCGCGACCCCTCCATATTTATAAGGTGTAGGAACAAATTTTCTTTTTTCTTTTTTGGATTGAAGGTTTAACGACCACCGTGAGCAACTCAATGGGCTATAAGCACTCGCCCGTCCCTAATTTAGGGCCACTGGCTCCAGGAAAGGAAGAGAGCCAGTGCAAGACAAAACACAAAATTTTGTTAGTGACAGTCTGTTGTGTGTAAGTACATGTTTTACATAGCACCCGTTATACAATTTTTGGATGGCTTCAGAAATCCGGAATTTTCATAAATCTGGCACTCGTCCGGTCTCTTCAATGCCGGATTTTCGAGGTTTTACTGCATAAATATACTTTCTTTCCATTTAATGAGTTTAAAAAACTTATAAAATCGTGAAATTTTTGAAAATTTAAAAAAGTTAGTTACGATACCCCGCAACTTTCAAACGGTTGTGATATGTATTTTTAATTTCTATGGCAATCACGCTGTAACTCTGAGTAATGTTTAAAATTACATCAATAACTGAAACACTGGTTTTCAGATTGTAAATAATTTGTGATGGTGTCGAAGTTCTCCAGTCTTGGAGCTGAAGTGCCAGAGGCATTCTCTTCGAAGAAAAGGAAATTAAACAAGTGGGAGTGGGGTTGGAAATTCGGGAAGAGTGTGTGTGTGCGTGTGTGGTGGTGGTGGTGGTGGGGGTGACATCATGGGTCAGAGCGGCACGTCTCAATGTTTTATGGAATGGAAACCGCACTTCCCTATTCAAGGTCAACGCGCTTTGCTGAAGGCAATGTTTCCTTTTAGAATGCCACGTGTTTAACGATAATATGCAGTGTCACTCCATCAACATATCTCTGCTTGCCCCCTTGGCTTTGGCAAAATTGTCTGTGTGTAGACATTTCCTCTCTGGGAAGGGATTGCTGCTTTGTAAAAGTTAAGAGGAGGCAATGTCTCCTACTAACTTTTACAAAGCAGCAATTCCTTCCCAGAGAGGAAATGTCTACACACATACACAGACATTTTTGCCAAAGCCAAGGGGGCAAGCGGAGATATGTAGATAGAATGACACTGCATATTATCGTCGAACACGTGGCATTCTTAAAGCTTCATTTTAAAGTTTACGGATGGGGGGGGGGGGGGGGGGGCTCTGTATTATCCACACCGTCGTATAATCGGCAGTGTCTAGAATTTAAACTTTTAGGAACAGATAATCAGGTAATCCGCTGATTATGTGCCGGAAAATACGATACTTCTATGCACAACAAATTCTTAATAAAAATTTCCATGCCTAGTTTAAAAAGCATTTAATCAATTTAGGAGCAGTTTGGAGGGCCTTTCGTATCAATGATTTATGGTGTTTGTAAAAATTCTACCAGTTACGTGGAAAATTCACATAGATATTTTGTTTTTGTTTTTTTGACAGGCTGTTTAGTTAGAATGGCAGTAAATGCCAAACACCCCATCTCCCATGCTGATACTCCCCCTTAACGGCTGCTCTTCTTTTCTCCCCTCTTCTCTCCCACACTCTACCTCTGAAGCTGATTCCCCCCCCCCCCCCATCCCTTTCTTAAGGCTTGCTTCCCTTCCCCACCCCCAGTAGTTCCACGAAGGTCACAGTAGCACGCACCTACATTCCTCACGGGACTTTTACGTACACTCCCCTAGTTCAGCACATGCTAGCAGCGAGGTTAAACTTATTTCTCTTTACCCCAATATACTTTTAACCACACACCACTGGGAACTTTTTAAAAAAGAAACATAAATACCGCATTTGAAAATTACTACGTACGCATGTTAAAAAAGGAAAATCAAAAATTTATGCAGTCGCGAATTTGCTCCCAGTTTTAAAATACTGGTCGCAAAACGTAAAATTATGGTCGCATTTTGCTCCTGGCGACCGCTAATTTCCCCACCCTGCTGCCAGTTCTTCGATTCCGTGGAGGTACTACTTCTAGTCCTTTGAGGCGCAGAAGTCCTTCACCCCAGCTGCTGCCACTTCCTGGTTGTTGAAGTGCTGCCGGCGAAGGAAGTAGGCCATGGACCGGAACAAGTAATAATCCGATGGGGCAAGGTCCAGACTATATGTTGCTGGGTGTGGCATCAGATCGACACCCTGAAGTTCCTGGAGTTTTGTCCGGGTTGTTCGGGCAGTATGAGGCCGAATGTTGTCCTGCTGTAGGAGAAAGCACTTTCTGTTCACCAGTGCAGGGTGGGTCATTCCATGTCAAATCATCCAAGCCATGTCACCCACTGACTCGGATTTGAATGAAACTCAGCTGGTATGAATACCTCATAAAGTTATGGAAAAATTGTAAGTTTTTTTCTTTCACCCCTTAATTTTTAATATCCAGTGTTCCAAATTTAGCTGAGCACTTGCTTCGGAAGCAGTGCAGCAACATGCCACTTTTTACAAAACTTGAGTTCATGGAAAAGGGTTCATAGATCTCAAAACCATTTCAATTTTACTGGAAATGCTAGATAAATATGCACCACCTAGTGGTGAAATTAAAAAGTACAATAACATTTAGCTATCTTACATCAAGCTCTGTACAGTATTGCTTTAGCATAATGGAACTGATTTTTCTTTTATACTGATCCTTGATGCATCCTATAACTTTTTTTTTTTTTTTTTTTGATTGGAGGTTTAACGACCACCGTGAGCAACTCAATGGGCATCCTATAACTTATTCAGGAAAAAAAAAAAAAAAATGGTGGGTATCATTGTACTTTCACAGATAAGAAAAATTACTTGAAATGCATGTGGGGGTTTCCTCTGACACTTCAGCCATTTAAATTTTGTTTAAATTCTGATCCACCCACTCGGATGTTCAGGAAAACTAGCATGTATCCTATTTTCTAAGATACACCTAACCAACCCTAAGTCTCGACACTGTCATTTTTTCAAACAATAAAAAATATAACAGAATTGGAAATTAATAGTTACATATACTATACTCAGAGCAGCACAGCATGAAAGTGAAGGTATAAGTGAGATAGTAATTTAATACTACTATAAGAATCTGTTTCAAAGTACCAAACACTGGAGGAAATAAATACTGGCATAAGTAGTACTTACTGATTGTTCTCCTAAAGACCACCTGGTAGTGAAGTGGAAAATTACCGCCCCGGTGGCACAGTGATCTAAGCGATGGCTTCTGATCGTTTATTCAAGATGGGTTCGGGTTCGAATCCCGGTGAGGCATGGATGTTGTGTTTGTCTTACAGCGCTGGCTCTCTCCCTTCTCTGGAACCAGTGGCCCTGAATTAAGGACTGGTGACTGCTTATAGCCCACTGAGTTGCTCATGGTGGTCGGTCAACCTCCAATTATCAAGAAAAAAAAAAAGTGGAAATTTACTGTAATATTTTTCTAGCCTATACCAACCACTGTAGAGAATTGCTAAATCATGGAGCTAATTTTTTTTATGGCGATCCTCGACACATCCTGTAACTTATTCAGAAAAAAAAAAAAGCAAGTTCTCACCTTACTTTCACAGACAGATCTGAAATGTATACGAGGTTTCGTATGACATTGCAACCATTTTATTTCATTAGTTCTGATCCACTGGTTTAGATGTTTAAAAAGTTGATTTACCTAAGAGCTACAAATACAGTCAGTGAGTATCTAGTGACAGAACAGAACTAATAAAACGAAGTTCAACAATGGATGATTTATACAAATGCTGGTGCTAAAAGTGGAAAAACTTATCCCACATTCATACATCGCAAAGGAACAATCAAAAAGTTTCTAAAGGAACTAAAAGAGAAGCTTGCACTGCAATTATTCTCATGGATTACAGTGAGAACTATTTCTTATACAAAATGAAGAACAGGGATATCATTGGACATCTCACGCATGCACAGTTCATCTAGTTACTGTCTACACCAGAGCTAAGACACAGTTACATAAAATCTCCAGTCACTGTTTCTTATCTAACGACCTTGACCATGATGTTCATATGGTATACAAAACCCAACAAGGAACAACACAATATATTAAGAATAAATATCCAGTTGTTGTTAAAGTTAACTATTTTACAGATGGGTGGTGCTGCTCAATACAAAAACTGCAAGAGCTTTATAAATTTATGCGAGCATAAAAATGATTTTGCTAGATATGCATCATGGTCGTTTTTTGCAATTAGCCATGACAAGCCACCTTGTGATGCCATCTGTGGCATATCTAGACATTTCTTAAGGGGTAGGGAGCTTCATGGATGTGGTTCATTGGTGAAATCCTTATATATCGTTTTAGATTCGTACACAATCCACCCTGAAGGGGAGGGTCCGGACCAGAAGACTCCTCCGGATGGCATTGGTGCTACAGTGAAATGAACTGTAAGCAGAGCAGCTGCAACAGCCTTTAGCAAATCAGATCACAAAAGCAGTAATGTTTATAATTTTTGTGTAGAAAACATAAAAAACAGAGTTTCACTTCATAACGAAATCTGATCTACAGGAACGTTTTTAAAAACAAAAGTTGTACCAGGAACAAGAAGTTTCCATCACTTTTGTTCACTTTCATCAAACACAACAGCAATGAAAAGGTTTAAGTGCATGTGAAAATTACAGTTTGATATTTGACCTAAGAGGTGGCAATGATTCCAAAAATTTGCCACAGGTGCACACACAGTGTTATGTAGCATGCACCTATGACAATAACTGTTTTTTTTTTTTTGGTATGATTACCAGCATTGAAAAGGAAGAAGGGGATGCAGAAATTAAATTTATGCATACACATGGTCCTGCTACATCATTTTACTGGCCAACTCATGATGATATTTGCCATATGTGCCTCTTCAGCATGTACTGTGTACAGTGCAACACCCAATAACGAGTATGAGAAGAACATATCCCTTTTGAGGTAGATATAAAATCAGTTCAGTCCAAATAGTCCTTAACAAAAGGAAATACACTGTAGAAAAACTATTTTGGTCACAAAGCATTTCCCACTAATATTATTGGTAAAAATTGTTACTTTTATGTATATATATAAATATTAATTTCTAGTTCTGTTATTTTTTAATCGTTTGTAAAATGATTGATTTTAATGCTCAGAACAGAAAATGTTGACATATTGAATAGTTTATTCAATAGATGCTAAGTCTCACACACACTGAAGCTTGAAATCTGTGAATTTGCTGATAAAACAGTTGTTAGGTCTAACTTTTGAGTGCTGATCTTTGAGGTTATGGGGAGCAAAAACCTGAAACTTAGGATTGTTAGGTAAACATACATGCTAATTTTCCTGAACATCCAAGTAGGTGGTTCAGAATTAAAAAATATATATACATGAAAAAAATGGCTGAATTGTCGGGGAAACCACATGCATTTCAAATAATTTCATTTATCTGTGAAAGTACACTGATACCCACTATTTTCTTTTTCTTTTTCCTGAATAAGTTACAGGATGTGTCAAGGATTGGCACAAAAGAAAAATCAGTTCCATTTTGCTAGAGCAATACTCTACAGAGCTTGATATAAAATACCTAAATTTTAAGGTACGTCTTCACTTCACCACTAGGTGTCGCTTATTTATCTAGCGTTTCCAGTAAAATTGAAATGGTTATGTGAACCCTTTACATGCACTCCTTAAGTTTTGTCCTGCTAAATTCACTAGAATAGCAGTTACAGCAAGTTTTGTAAAAAGTGGTATGTTGCTGCACTGCTACCAAAGCGAGTGCTCAGCTAAATTTTGGAACACTGTAATTAAAACGGGGGGGGGAGGGGGGGGGGCTAAAATTTGGGATTTTTCCATAACTTTATCAAGTATAGCGCTACCAGCTGAGTTTAATTCAAATCCCAGCCAGTGGGCGACATTTTGCAAAAAAATTGGATGATTTGATGACCCGGGTACTTTTCTAAAACGGCATACATCCGCTCCAGCTGTTCAGAGTAGAGGTTGGCGTTGATACTGACAGGCTGGAACAAATTCGTAATGGATTATCCCCTTGAAATTCCACCAGACGCAGAGCATCACCTTGAGCTTGAAGTGCCCATGTTTGGCAACAGGTTCAGGATGCTGAACTTGGCTCAACCATTGCCGTTGTGTCAGGATTACAGAAATAGTCCCATTTTTCATCTCATTACAGAAATAGTCCCATTTTTCATCTCATTACAGAAATAGTCCCATTTTTCATAGCATGTAACAATTCTCTTGATGAAACGTACATCACAGTTTTTCTAGGAGTTTCGTGCACACTTCCACTCTGTGGTTTGCTTCAGCTGGCGTCAGTTCGTGAGGGACAATGCGGCAGCTCCTGTAGACCTTGCCAAGGTACTGATGGTGACGAACCACGGTGGTCTGTGATATGCCCAGCTCGCCTGATAATCTCCGAGTGCTGGTTGTCATATTTGCCTCATTGGTCTGGCGCACGGCCACCGAATCCACGGTTCGCGGCCTACCTGACCTTGGCTGATTGTCAAGGTTTCTGTCACCCGAGTGAAATTTCTTCAACCATCTGGTTGTGGTGCTGTGGTCCACGGAACCTTCCCCTTTCGCATGACAGATGTTTTGGGTTGCTTGAGAAGAGTTATGGCCGAGTTCGAACTTGTAAAGCAAAAGTTCCCTAATTAGCCGGTTGTGGCTTTAATCTTTTAGGCGTCCCAACCACAGACAGCAGGACAACATGCAATGCTTTTTCACAGCAACGACTACTACTTTATATCCTTTTTGTTTGACTGCAGTGCATGACTTGAACTAGTTTAAACATGTGACATACCTGCCGCAGCACGTGTGTTTATGCAAATGTTGCAAAACTTTTGACTCACCCTCTGTACATTATATTCCTCTCCTTTCAGGAAAAGCATTAAGTAACATTATATGTATTAATACATATCATATAATGTATATACATTATGATCTGATTTAGGAAATATGAACTCCCATTACATATGGCTTTTATCGATTATGAAAAGGCCTCTGATTTTGTGAAACCATTTGCAGTTACAATGGCTTTGAAATCCTGTGGTATTGAAGATGCATATATTAGTAACATCCATGAAAATACAACTGCAAAGGACAGATTATTTGAGAATACAGCATCAATAAAAATTGTAAAGGGAGTGAGACAAGGTGACATATCTCCCAAACTCTGTAATGCCACTTTGGAAAATGTCTTTCAATCACTGAACTGGGAAAACAAAGGGATAAATATTAATGGAGATAATTTAACTCACCTTCATTTTGCTGATGACAGTCCTTTTTGCAACTACTACCCCCTTGGAACTGCAGAGTACGATCCAGGAACTTGCTAACAAGAGTAAGGAAGTTGGACTAAAAATGAACTTTTAGATGGCAAAACTGATGTACAATGCTTTTACTAGAAATGAAGATTTATCGATTGATGGAGAAAGCTGGAGACAACCAATACCTACATTTACCTTGGGCAGCAGATATCAAGCAAAGGTCACATTGATGAAGAAATTAATTGATGCATAAAACTTGGTTGGAGAGCTTTTGGAAGAAACAGTACAATTTTTAAAAGCAACATGCCATTATGTTTTAAAAGAAATGTGTATAATCAATGCATCCTTCCAGTGCTTACGTACGGAGCAGAGACGTGGACCTTAACTAAAAAAGACCAACAAAGACTGCAGACAAATCAAAAAGCATGGAGAGATGCATGCTTGGTGTAACCAGGGGAGATAAGAGGAACTCACAGATAAGGAAAATGGCAGAAGTGGAAGACATCATGATCAGAGTAAAATCCCTGAAATGGCAATGGGCTGGACATGTTGCCAGAAGAATGGACCACTGATGGGCAACCAAAATTCTACACTGGATTCCAAGGGACAGGAAAAAAACCCATAACACCATCACATGGGAGATGGGTGGATGAAATTCGAAAGCATGTAGGAGTAACATGGAGGATACTGGCACAAGACAGACCAGTGTGGAAGAAACTTGGGGAGACCTTCATCCAGTAGTGGACTGATTATGGTTGACAACGATGATGATATACATAACTCTGAAGTGCCAAAAGTCATGGGATAGAGGTACGCAAATTTTTAACTGGCACTGCCGTCATATAAAAGGCTTTGACACATGCTACAATTTTTATCTGTTGCGTGGTGTAATCTCGTGAGTCAGGCTGAACAACCTCCAGTAGGATTATGGCAAGTCAACGTAATTATCAGAGTTTGAATGAGACATATTAGTGGGAGCCAGACTGATGGGATATTCAATTTTCAAAGTTCTGCGGGTATTCAACATTCCTCAATCCGCAGTGTCCTCATGAAAGGCATTACCACCAACCGTGGACAGCGCAGTGGCTGACCATGGGTGCTAAATGGCCGTTACCAGCAGCGTCTGACCAAGATCGTCCATGCTAACAGATGTGACACTAGCGCAAATAACACGCACATTCAATACAGGAGGTACCAGAGACATATCCATCAGGTCAGTGCAGCATAATTTAACGTGTTAGATATGGGAGCAGAAGACCCACCAGAGTGCCTTTGTTAACACCACGACATCAGACAGCGCCTCACCTGGGCTCGTGAACACAGTAATTGGACCCTGGACTACTGGCAACATGTGGCATGGTCTGATGAGTCACACTATCAGTTGTTACGAGATGATGGTAGGGTTCGGGTGAGGCACAGACCCCATGAGGCCATGGAACCAAGCTGTTAACAATGCACTGTGAAAGCCGGTGGTGGTTCCATACATGTGTGTGGTGTCTTTACATGGCATAGTTTGGGTTCTCCGGTATTCATAAACACGCCATTAACTGGTAATTGCTTTGCTGGGTGCCCATTAACAGCACTTCATGTACAGCCCTTGTGAATGTCGGTTGCCAGTTGCTAAATGGCAACCAGATATTTTGTAGTGGCTAGTAAATTTTTTAATAAAGTAGCCAATGATAGCCAGTAGATAGTTTTTCTCCAAGTGAGCAACTATTTTGTCCAACTTTTCCCCCACTTGTGAATGAATATCAAGTTCAGTTTTCTCACCCTTGTTCCTGCAGCTGCTTAGAAAATAAATGGAAGTGAAGGTGGGATTTGAGAGAAACTTAATCAGCCAACAGATCAGCCTGGAGCAACCAAAGGGTCAAGGTTACTAAAGCAACCTTTGCCATGTTATATTTGGTCTTTGTCATGGTATATGTATCTTGACCATGCCAGCCTTTGCCATGGTATACTTTGCACCAAGTATTATGCCATCTACAGGTAAAAGAATCATCTTTGAATCTCTGTTCAGCTGAACAAAAATAAACAAACTGGTACAGCATTGTTTTTAAGATGATGCAGCTGTTACATCTAATGCCATGTAGTACTGCTCCTTGTGAGCGTGGCTTTTCAGAAATAAATTTCATAAAAACGAGAAATCGGGCATGTCTGAATAGCGACACTTTAATGACTTAATGATGATTAGATGCAATGCCCTTCAATTGAGGTGGGCAGGTACCTCTGATGAGAAGATCAGACACAGTACATATCAGTGGTAAACTGTAACAACATTTTTACTGCCACTTTATGCATATTTGTCCCTTTGTTTTAAATATTATTAAAGAAATTAGACATCTAACTTCAATGGCCTCTCAAAAATAAATTATGTGTAAATTAACATAAAGTAATGATGTTACAGCACTGAAAATAAATTGTCAAAAAATCAATCATTTTGGAACAAAGGCATATGCACTATTTGCAGTCAATCTAATGACAGTAATGCTCAGCATCTGTTTTTATGAAGTTAATGGGGAGGGGTATCTCATTAGAAAAAAAAACAAAAAACAAAAAAACATTCCTTATTGAATTCCATAGAAACGTAAGTAGAGAAATAACTGAAATATATTTTTTTTAAACTTTGCATGGTCAGTAGATTTTGTCATTTGGCTAGTAAAATTTTTATTCCACTAGCCACTTAGCAGTTTCGCAAGGGCTGTTCATGTACCCCCAACAAACAATGGGATTTTCCAGGCAGACGATGTCATCGAGCCCAAGCTGTCCAAAATTTGTTTGAGGAGCATTCTGGAGAGTTCTGACGGATGGTGTGGCCACCACGTTCACCCGCATGAGCCCAATAGAGCACTTACAGGATGTGATGGAAAGATCCATTAGCACCCAAGATCCTGCACCTACAAATACCCGGGAACTGTGGGCAGGCTGTTCAGATGGCATGGCACAACATCTCTCCAGAAATCTTCCAGCCACTTGTGGAATTGATGCCATGTCGAGTTGTTGCACTTTGCAGGGCTAGAGGAGGTCCTACACAATATGTGGTACATATCCAATTACTTTTGGCACTTCAGTGGATATTGTTGCACTAAGTTGACCCAGCATGTTGATGCAATTTCTTCAATTCCTTGGAACTTCTGTATGTCTAAATGTATAGCATGTTATCACTGTTACAAAATAACACATATAATCTTTTAAAATATAACTTCCTGAAAATTCATGGTAAAATTTAAAGTTATATGCACTTGAACTTAAAAATTATTCATTATCAGCATTTTTCTGTTTCAACCAGATAGCAGGAGGTGTGAATAGCATATCACATCTATTTGAAATTTTAGTTTCACACTGATACAAAAAAAAAAAAAAAAAAAAGGGGGGTTATAAATATCTTTAAAGTATTTACAACTCAATTTTTTTTCCATGACTTTGTATCTATGAAATTTAAAAAAACAGCTAGGGATTCATCAACCTATGAATTAAAAGTAGCTACACACAGTTACTTCCTTGCCTATGGAGAAAAAAAAAAAAAAAAAAAAAAACACAACAACAACAGGACACTGAAGTTTCGTAACACAGTCTAAAGGGTCAGGATGAAAATTTGTCTTGATTTTAAATAGATTGACCTATAGAAGTATTTTCAGATTTATAAAAAACAAGCACTAATGATTCATCAATCTATGAATTAAAAGTAGCTAATCTCACCATTTTGGTTTGATGACTCTCCAACACTATCCTCATCTTCGTCACTCAAACCCAGTAATGCAGCCTCCTCATCAATGTCTAAATCATCCAAACCATCATCCTAAAACAAAATAAAAAGCACATGACAAAACACTACATTAAAATGTGAGGAAGCAGATAAACTACAGTATATGCAAAAAATAACGTATCATTTCTTCAGGGCTATATATCACAAATTAAGAACAACAGAAGTCATGGAATTTAATGCATGCGTATACATGCACATGTACATAGCACACGAAGTTGCAAAGAAGAAAATAAGTAAGGGGAAAGCCATACAGTGTACTGATTATGAAGCAGTTTGCAACATGCCAAAAGCTACCTGCCTGAAATACCTTGCTTCAGTGTGAAATGCAGAAGGTTACCTCATGTGGACAGAAAGACAAATGGGCAAAGTCAGAGCATAAACGGTTCTTCAACCTCCAGTTGGAAAGCATTATAAAAGACCCATATTCTGGGGTCACTACTTGGGCAAACAAGTGGTGTTGTCTAAATCCTAATATTCAGACCACAGCTTCCTACAGTCCAAAATTTTCATAAAACTAAAATATGGTTTGAAATTCTGATAATCAGTTTTGGAGTAAGAAATATCTAAATTTCAAAAAAATCAGAAAACTGTCATAGCCAAACCTGGATATTTTGAAATTTGGTTCAGTTCTTTATGAACTTGCAAATTCTGAAATAAACAGAGTTAAAAAAAGTTACTGGCCACCCGGACCAGTAACATAAATAGTTCACTGGCCCAATGCAATTTTTACTGGCCAATGGACCACTGGGTAATTCGAAAGCTGATATACATACATACATACATATATATATATATTTTTAATTTTTAGCCAAATAATTTCAGATACAATACAGTCAATACTTGTAATTTTATACAGAAAATAGATTCAGCATGGAAGAATTATGGTTTTAGTAGTTTGTTTTTGCAGTCAATTATTTACTCTTATCACAGTTTATTTGCATTTCAAATGAAGTAAAACTATCTTTAGCAAAGGTACAGTTGAGAACTACATCCCCCTCCTCAAATCCAACAAAGAAATACTAAACATAGAAAATGAGCGAAAACACAGTCACGTATGGTAAAAGGTTCGTTTAGCGGTAGCTTTCGGTCGTCCCACGACCTTGATCACCCGCAATCGACTGGTTGTCAGAACTACAATTTGAAGTTGGGGTGTTGGAAATGTTGCCAGATTTTAGAAGAGAGATCCAAATAAATGGGATTTGGTGAGGGGTCCCTGAATTGCAGTTTTTGGTGAACAAAATTTCAATGCTTTCTGGGAAATGCAGAGATGCTTTGTTGATGAATGGAGCAATTGAAAAATTTGGTAAATGTGTACTTTAGCATCCTAAATTATTTTGTCGGAAAAATGTAACTGTGTGGGAAAAGTGCGACGTACAATTTTTTAAGCATACAAAATAATGGGGAAGGTGCAAAAATATAGTATTTTTTAGATAAAAGGAAATATTTTTTTATGAAGTATTAACCTGCTAGTACGATGGTTTGCAGCAGTTGGTGCGGGAGGCTGAAGCGATGCGAATGGCCACCACAGGAAAGTTCTGTGCGTCCAGAGTACGAGTTGCTAGTGAATGCGTGGAAGAATACAACAGGATTTGGGTGTATTTTTCGGAAGAGTGTAATACGTCGTGTAATTGTGCGCAAGAAGTAGTTCAAACCTGTTTTATTAATTTTTGAGAAAGATATGTGCGGAATGTCATTATACTTTCACAATGTCTCTGAATGGAAAGAAATTAAGGAATATTAATGAATTTATGTACGACAGAAGTTTTGGTTCCGGTTGAACCCAAAGTTTTGGTTTTGGTTCGGAAGATGTGCAGGGGTAGGTGATTTCTTCAAGCAATTCATTTGTAGTTCTGCTGTTATTCCGTACATCATAGCTCACATTTTCCCCTCACGAAACGGATATTTTTCAAAATATACAATGTCCTTTAATTTACATATCGTACTATGGAATGGAGGCCTATAGCTTCTGGTACTGTGGCGGATAATGAAATTTTAAGCCCTGACGAAATACAAAATGAAGTGTGGAGACCGACTTTTTTGTACTTACGCTTTCTCAAAATTATCCTTTAAAAGAAAAAAACTTACAATGCTGCGTAGAACCGACCTCTTTCCTTGTGTGTATTCCTACAAGATGCTTCGATGACTACGTACTGCTCAACCGCTTCCTTCTGTATTTTTCCGCCGGTTACTTGCCCTTCTGAACGAAGCTTCCATTCACCAGACTCCACCACGACGCCGTCGTCCTAGGTCTACCGCACATACTCTTCCAAACCATCCCACTTCCAGGTAAATACTTTGGAAAAAATCTTTCCTTTTATCTAAAAATACTATATTTTTTCACCTTTCTCTATTATTTTGCATGCTTAAAAAATTGTACGTCGCACTTTCCTCACACAGTTAAATTTTTCCGACAAAATAATTTAGGATGCTAAAGGACATATTTGTACCAAAAATTCCCATGTGAAAAATCTGTCTGCTCTCACCAATACTAATGGAAAAAACCCCATTCATTGGTTCCGCCCCTTTCCATGGATCCTTCTCTTATAAGTTGTGTAAACTTTTCAAAACTATGGGCTACTCTCACAGCGAAACCAAACCCTCCTGCACAATGTGCCTGCTTAAAGACAGGGATCCTGTCTCACTCCTGGAGTTTATGCTGTTCCCATTTCAACTTCCTCTGGTCTTTCAGTGTACATTGGAAGTACATACCAAAGCATCAATACAAGACTTGAACACAAAAAAGATGTTTCCAATGGTCTTCCAAAGACAGCTTTATGTGCACTAACCCTTGAAGACACCCCTGCAGTTCCCATTTGGAAAGAACTAAAAAGTTCTCATTCATCAACAAAGCATTTCTGCATTTCCAAAAAAGCATTGAAATTTTGTTCACCAAAAACTGCAATTCAGAGACCCCTCACCAAATCCCATTTATATGGATCTCTCTTCTAAAATCTGGCAACATTTCCAACACCTCAACTTAAAATTGTAGTTCTGGCAACCAGCCCATCGCGGGTGATCAAGGTCATAGGACGACCGAAAGCTACTGCTAAACAAACCTTTTACCATACATGACTGTGTTTTCTATGTTTGTGTGTTATTGTCGCGTGAAACCTGAGTTCTAAACCAAGAAATTCTAAGTTCAGAGAATTCTTTTGATCCTTGTTATCATTGGAATACTAGGAAGGGGGGAGTAGGGGTAACCTGGTGTTTGTTTTTCTTTTGTACTTAGGTGGAAAAAACATATGGTGGTCAGTTTCACTTTTCTGAACCTCCCTTTTATTACTAACATTGCAATTTCATTTTAATTTTTTGCACCTAGTTGTTTTACCCACTAACAACCCCTCACCCAGCAGATTATTTTGTGGTGCCAAGAAATATCTGTTGTAGACTGATCAAGAGATTTCTGCTATAGGAGTTTTATGGAAAACAGTAGTCACTGTACGATTTACTTTAATTTAAAAAATACATAACAGTGCACCTTGTTTCTAGGAATAAGGAGATTTCAGCCGTGTTTAATTTGGAATTGCCAAGTACAAACTTGGTTCACCATTTGGGATGTACCTAAAAAAAACACATAAATCTTCCATGACTTTCATAATTACAAAAAAAAAAAATGTTATTATAAGTTAGAGTTTAATCCCCCGCTGTGCGTTCACAAATCTGGTGCTTACGGGATTATTCTTTGCCCTCAGAAACCTGCTGTTCAAAAAGTCTGCAAGAAAATTTTTCGGTTCGTACAGAAAACAAAATACGAAATTATTTACACCACGTTGATGATACAATATGGTGACCCACTGTACCGCAATGAAACATGATAAATTTAGAGTTTCACCTAAATGCACTACACTATTAGGCTAGATCTGTTGAAAAGATATTTCCTGCGACAGAAAACTTTTGTCAGGGATTTAGAAAAACAAAAACAAAAAAGAATTACGGAATTTTTATTTGAAGATAGTAAAATTAAACGGTAGAGACCAGATTTGCAAGTGACAATATATTGTTCTTTAATAACTACTCAAAAACTTACCTTGTACTGCCCGTCATCGGCTAACAGATCATCATCCATATCTTACGGAATTGAAGTCTTCACTTCAATGTAACAAATTCATAAAAGACAGCAGAGAACGATACAGAAGTCACATTCTTCTTAATGCACACAAATATCGGGTGGAACAAACCCCAATTTCACAGAAGTTTATAAAATTTGCCCCAAACCCAATTTGCGGCAACTTCAACAAACATTGAAAAAACTGGATATACAATGACTTGACTTGGAGAAATTTCAACTCTTCTTCGGAAGCAAAAACCCCTTTTCCGAAAAAAGGAAGTTTTGGATTTGGGTAACATTTCATTCACAGATGTACAATAAAATCGTTTAAAACAAGATAAAAAATTGTTTTTTTTTTTTGTCATTTAATTGGGCGTTCGTATTACATGCTATCGTAACATTCTTCAAAAGCTTAGTGGATGTAGGTTTTACGAACGTACATAGAATTTCCCTTCAAGTTTCGAATGTTCCATCTGGCTGAGCAGAGGTTTAAGTAAGAAGATGTGTGAGTTGAAGGGCAATGGCGAGTAGATGTTTACTACTGACAGGTTATTTTTACCATGGAAATGTACTTCGTCAGTTAAATCGTAATATACCAGCGATAATCGGAAATAACTGGTAACTTCATTGATTAAGTACTTGTAAACAATTATAAACAGAGCTATGGGCGTTCTAGGTTTTTATGTAGTTTTTTTTTCTGTATGTTTACAGTTTGACTTCCTATTTATTCATTTTTTTAACATATAAACTCCACACATAGTATTAAGTATAGGTTGTCAGTTAACAAACATATTTTAATCCTGTGGGAAATCAAACTTGTAATGTAACTTTCCTAAAACTAGGCGGTAGCAACAAGTGGTCTCGGAAGTGATTTGCTCATTCACGATTTTCGTGGATGATAATGTGAATGCAAGGATGCCGGCGCAGTGGTCTAAACGATGACTTCCGATCTTTCGTTCGAATTGGGTCCGGGTTCGAATCCCGATGAGGCATGCATGTTGTGTCTGTTTTACGCTCCTGGCTCTCTCCCTTCCCTGGAGTCAGTGGTCCTAAATTAAGGAGGGCGACTGCTTATAGCCCATTGAGTTGGTCGTTCAACCTCGATAAAAAAAAAAAAAAAAAAAAATACGAGGATGATTTACACGTAACAAAAGGGCTATTGAAGTTAGATCAGCATAGAATGGGAGGGCAACATGTCTTATGGTCAGATTTATTTGCAGCACAGTAAGTTGTTTTGCCCACAGAAACAAGCTGATTATAATCGGTACTCCCTTAGAAATAGCCCGCATCCTATTTTGTTACACATTCGTAGCTAAAACTCTCATTGTGTAATTTACATGAGAGTTGCAAAATTCCAGATATGCTCAAACCTAAGCATTTTTTTTTTTTGATTGGAGGTTTAACGACCACCGTGAGCAACTCAATGGGCTATAAGCAGTCGCCCGTCCCTAATTTAGAGCCACTGGTTCCAGGGAAGGGAGAGAGCCAGTGCCGTAAGACAAACACAACATCCATGCCTGGCCAGGATTCGAACCCGGACCCCTTTCAGACGAATGATCAGAAGCCATCGCTTAGACCACTGCACCACCGGGGCGGCTAAGCATTTTTGCAAGAGCACTTTTGCAGTTCAGTTTATTGTGAATGTGGATAGTTATCCATGATGTACAAAAAAAAAGCCAGAATATTTGATGTTTACACTTGAAACTTTATTTTCGTTTTTCAAATCCTGAGTAAATAGAAACAAGTTTAAGCCTACAACTTCAAAAAAGAAGTAAGCGTTTTAGGTGAATATAATTATATGTTGAATCTTAAATCTATGTAAATACCATAAGAACAACATTATGAAATGCACATAATTTTAACATGTTAAATTTCTTCTCATACAAAACAGTGTGGATATCTCTTGAAAAATACTGTGCCCGGGGCATGTAAATTATTGTCTTGGGCAAGTAAACTAAAAATCTAGTTGCCCGGCCTGGCGACTAAATTTAAAAATAAAAAAGGTTTGGAATAGAATTTCTTACTGCCCGAAAAAAGACAAGTCATCGCAAGTCATGTTTCATTTCACTGCTAATCATCAGAAGTTGTATTATTGTTACGTAGTACTAAGAAACAGAAGATTATCACTTCTTTAATTATATTATGCTCTAGATCCATAAATTGGAACCTTATGCCGTGTTTTGCTCTAAGTGTTGTTTATAGTCAGCGATGGAATGCATGCATCTGATGGAACTAGCCTCTTGTGTTTAGTGACTAAGGTTTAAGATTTCAACGAAAGGATCATATGGAAGAAACACAAAATTTATCAAATACCACTTTCATCATCATCTTAAAACTTGAGATACACTCATTCATACATTAAACATTTTGAATACAGACCCTTACTATTCGTCCGTAAAGGATCTGGGTTCGTATCCTGGTGAGGCTTGTATGTTGTGTTTGTCATACGCAGTGGTGGCCCTAGCTCTTGCAGGGCCCTGAGCGATGGATCTTCACGGGGCCCTTCATAATCACAATAATCCAAAACCCTTATGTGTGTATATATATATATACGTAAAAAATTACATGTTGCTTACTCTGACCGTAAACCAGTTTGCTTTTTCTCTCTCACACAAACCCTCACTTGGCGTGAATGTGATGTCAAAGCAAATTTTCTTTTTTTATCGGGAATTGTGGTATTGATTTATATGAAATAAGCATGATATAATACAATTCATTGTTTATTATTATATGTAATTAGGAATCCAAAATATTACCTTTCCAAAATGGCCTGCTACTAAATAAACCAGGAAAGCTGTATAATTATAAGTCTATTATTGAAAGAAAAATTCTGCGACTTTTCTTATGGCTGAAGTCTTCAATCAAATCACTATAGTCCAGACTAGATGCCACGTCATTTTCTATGGACAAAAGAGCGAGTGCATTGCAACTCACTACTTGTACCCGAAATTGTGGCAAAACTACTATGAAAAAAATTAAATTTAGACATTTCTCCACAACTTTCCAGCTCAAAAAATGCCTCTGACCAAAAAATAAAAAAAATTCTAACAAAGTGACTTTTTGGTGTCAGTAATTAAAATCAATAAACAAATATTAAAATTGGTCATTTATTTGTATATGATCGTGAACTACAACTGACCCTTTCCATCTCAATTCAGGCAGGGGGTGTCAGTTGACCACCTCCAATTTTTTTGAAAAAATTATTGTAGCTACTCCTAATAGAGATATAAAGTACTGCAAAAGGATTTTTCATAAAAAAAAATTTTTGGTCAAGCTACAGCATTTTGAAAATAAGCAAAAAATACACTCGTGACGAAAATCATGTGAAACGCCAAATTTTTAAGTGCACACTGCTCCTGAACTATAACAGGTAGAGACTCGATTTTTTTTTACTTTGAAGCTATTGAATTGGCCTTTCTTCAAATTCACAGAAATTGGTCGAATGAATGTTACCAGATGGCAAAAAAAAATTATAATTATTACAAAAAATTTTCATTTTCCACAAATTTAGGATTTTTTTTTAAGAAAAAGACTTATCAGGTAAGTAAGTGTGCCAACCTGCACCCCTACTAGGGTTGTCTTAGCAGTAATTTTATTTTTATCCTGTAATGCTTGTAACTCATGAAATTAATTTTTAAAATATACAAAATTTCAAAAAATCAATATTTTTGAATTGCAATATTTCAAAAACCCCATTTTTTAAATTCTGAAATGTCCAAACAGTGTCCTAATGTTAGGTAGTTAACTGGGGGAATCAGGGTACTGGATTTTTGCCTTGAAATTTCCTACAAATTTTTGAAAATGCACTTCTCTCCTGCCTGAACCTCACAATTGGGTTATTATTAAAAAAACAAAAAAAAAAACTTCTAAAGATATTTCTGAAAAGTTTACCTGAGTATATATTCCAAATTGCAGTGTCAATCTATATTTTAAAGTCATTTTTATGATTTTCAATAGTTGTCACCTATGTACATATTTAATTTTTTTTAAATCCATAGTCTTTACACATACAATAGATTCAATTTCTATTTACATAAAAAAAAAGCCTAAAAAATAATTTATGAGCCTATCATCATAACTACAAATTATTCAAACTGAGAAAAGCTGCTGGATTTTATTGATTTCCTTCTCATCAAATGTATGAAGTTGCGCAGAACATCCAACAGGAGTTGGGGCATTCACCTTTAGAAGTACATTTTTAAGGGCACTGGACACTTGACCTGTTTTCTTGCCACATTCTTCTGGCCACCAAAAACCTCTGGCTGATCCATGAAAGATATTGTTATGTCCTCGAATTCTTTAGATATGTTTGTAATCTGGCCCATCCATCCACCAGTTATCATCAAAATGCATCCTATAAATTCTCCTATTTGAAAATCATTCACAGAAAATGAGTTCTTTTTTTGTTGGCTTGAAAATTGCACTGCTTTATGTGGGTGCCAAACTGTTCTGGCCATTGATGGTTTATTTCCTTGTACTAACCAGGAATGCTGTGACTATATTTCAACAACAGATTTTACTGTATCCCACTCTTCTACTTTGCTGGTTCGATAGGATTGAACTTCACAAGTTGTGAGGAGTAGAAGTTTAGTCTTTGGGATCAAGGGGGAGACAGTTTCAACAAATGAAGGTGCATCTCTTATAGCTTGTGAAGCTTCTTTCTGTAAGTTGAATTCAGTAGCAAAATGTTTGCACAGGCTGCCACCCACACCATCACATGCACTCTTGCATTGGCCTGTGGCTGAGAAGATCCACTTCCTTGTTACATTTGGGTCCCCCTTCACAAGTTCATAGAACTGATATTTGTTTTTGAAGTGAAGTGCCCGGCTGCTCCATCTGAGATGTAAACAATTGTTTTAAATTCTTCCAAAGGACAAGTCTTAGCAATTTCACTTTTTATGAGCAGAATAGCACACAGAGCATGTGCTGTGTCATGGCTTATATCATTGCATGCTACCACAAAAGACTTAGTCTCATTTGGAAAGTATACAATGCATGTAAAGAGTGAGATCTGGACATTGTTTGCCAGTAGTAACTTTGCACTTCATCAGGTAGAATTACAGATCAGTTCTGAGCAAAGTCAAAGTGCAACACCAACACTGGACTATGTGCTGCAGACTGTTTAACCTCTGCTATCCCATTTCTCTGGATCCGCTCATTATAAATTACGGAAGAGTTTCTTTTTTCTCGATATTCCCCACCTTCAGTAGCTCTTATTTTCATTGACTCCCCCAATGACTCTCAAGCAGCCGTAATAGGTGTTTCACAGTACTCCATAAAAATTGCACCGGGCAGTACCATTTTCAGTGCCACAGCTTTGGAAAATCAAACTTTGAAATCATATCAGCTGCAGTTTAGCTCAAAAATTACTGCAAATTATAGTTTACCCATGAGTCAAAAATTGCCCAAGTTTCATAAAATCATTCACCACCATTTTCACTGTTACCAATTTTTTCTTGCCATTTTTGGATTTAGTCACATTTGGCTACTTGGTGAATGCTTAGTGAGAGCCCTGCAGGGAATTGTGTTCTCCTGCTATTAAAAATTTACTAAATAATGTTTACAGTTCTCATTTTTTCACTTAATTCAAAAATATGAAAAAAAAGTGCCATTTTTCAAAAATTGGAAAAAAAAGAAATTGAAAAAAAATGTCATTTTCAAAAATATGTAAGAAATTTTCAAGGCAAAAATCCAGTAAACTACCTACCATTAAGACATTGTTTGGACAAAATTTCGGAATTTTAAAAAATGGGGTTTTGCGATATTGCAATTCAAAAATGTTGATTTTTTGAAATTTTGTATATTTTAAAAATTAATTTTATGAGTTACAAACATCACAGGATAAAAATAAAATTACTGCTAAGACAACCCTAGTAGAGGTGCAGGTTGGCACACTTACTAACCTAATAAGTCTTTTTCTTAAAAAAAAAAAAAAAAAAAAATCTAAATTTGTGGAAAATTAAATTTTTTTGTAATAAATATAATTTTTTTTTTGCCATCTGGTAACATTCGTTTGACCAATTTCTGTGAATTTGAAGAAAGGCCAATTCAGTAGCTTCAAAATAAAAAAAAAAATCGAGTCTCTACCTAAAAAAAAACCATTAGAAAGTACCACGTACTCACCAAAAAATTATGGTAACCTCCAATGACAACACACTTCTAACACGTCATTCATCGTGATGTAACTGGGCTTCCAAGGTTAACAGACTTCTTGCTTACGCTTCTTATTTCCGGGTGTGAAACATCGTTTTTTTTTTTTTTTCCCTTAGCCTTATGAGATGTTACTCAAAAAGCTTGTCAATTCTATAAAATCACACATACAACTCATTCATACCATTCAAGTAAAAACTATGTACATAACCTTACATTCATAGGTGATTAAACCTTGGTCAACTGTAATTATCAAACTCCTCCTTCCGTTTCACAACCTCTGCTACTCCCACTGCAAGTGTCACACCCATTCAGCCCCTCACATCCAATCCTCTAGTACTTTCAACAGGCCTCTGTCATCTTCAGGAGGCAGGTGTGTCTCACCCGCCCACCACAGCTCAAGTGAGCAGAGCCATCGAGGCATGGGCCCCAGTCGCTATCGCTGAATCGTTGTGTCTCTGGCGCCATCTATTGTCCCTGCTGCTCTTTTTCCCCTCTTTCTTTTTACTCTGCTGTTCAATTTTTATTAGGGCTTTCCATTGTTCGTTTAGGTTATTTGGCTCATTAATGTTGCATAATCTTGATCTGTTTTTTTCTATTAATATTGATTCTGCTATTCTTAACTGCTTTTCGTTTTTACAGCTCTTAATAATTTTAATATCTTCAAACCTTGGACATTGTTGATTTTCCATACAGTATTGGGTCAATGCTGTCTTAGCTTCTTTTTCATTCCAATTATTAATATGCTGGTTTAATCTATACTTTAATTTATTCTTGGTGCTGCCTATATATGACACAGGTGGTTGCTGGTCTATTGGGATTTCATAAATTCCTGCTCTATCTAATTGGCTAATTTTTTCATTTTTAATCACTAAATTGTTTACAGTAAGTACCTGATTTCCTACCTGTATGTCATACTTGCCACTAAGTTTATTAATTTCTGCTGATACATTTTCTATATATGGTATTGCTCCTACATATTTTACAAGTTTTTTATCAGTCTTGACCTTATTGCAACCCTGAGTTACTTCATAAATCCATTTTTTTAATACCTGTTTAGGGTATCCAAAATCATATGCAATTTTTTCAATATATTCAATTTCTTCATTTCTATACTGTTCAATTGATGAGTGTGTTAGACTTCTTTTAATTAGTGTTTTAATACTATTTCTTTTATGTGTTAATGGATGTGATGACTGAAATGGTATAAGTACTGGGATATATGAAGATTTTCTATGCACTCTGAATTGCATATTCTCCTCTGTTTTAACAATCAAAACGTCCAAAAATGCCAAAGTATTGTCATGTTCTTGTTCTACTGTCAGTTCTATAGATGGATAAATTTCACTATACTTTTTTGTCAAGTCCTCAAGTTCATCATTTTTTAGCCTGGATAACAGAAAAATGTCATCAACATATCTGCAGTATATCAGTGGTGGATCCTCGAGTTTACTTATTATTTTTTCCTCAATGTCACTCATTATAATTTCAGCAAATAAAGTTGACAGTGGTGACCCCATAGGTCCACCATGATTTTGTTTGTACATCTTGTTGTTAAACTTAAAAATGTTATTTTCACATATGTACAATAAAATTTCTCTTAACTCCTCTATTTGTATTGCATTCATTGTCTGTAGCACATATAATTTTCCAACAATTATTTCTATTGCCTGAGGTACTGGTGTGCTAGGAAAAAGAGCTCTCACATCCATACTAGCCATATGATATTCACTTAAATCTTGTTTAATTACTTTAATTTTCTCAATAAATTCGTATGTATTCTTCACAGTGAACCTTGTCTTCATGAACAAAGGTGCCAAAAATTTGTAGATATTCTTTTCCAGTTTTATTAGTGGGGAATTCCTTTTTGATACTATCACTCTCATAGGTGTATCAGGCTTATGAGTATAATAATTGAGAATTACACGCAAAATTCTGAGCCGGGATCGTTGAGGGGTGGGGTTTGCAGTCGCTATCATACTCTGGGATTATGCGCTATAGGAATCAATTTCCCAACTTCGAGATGAGAGATATTACAGCGTTTAAGAAAGCTAAAACTTAAATTAGTAAAGTCAGAAAATCAAGAAGAATTTTTGGTGACATGCCGTGACCTAGAAATAACACCAAAGTATTTAAAAATACGGAATTGCCCAGTCACTGCTAAGGATAATGGAATAATCCAGGAGTGCCAAAAAAAGAGATTAAGAGCTGAAATTGTCAATAAAAGGAAATTGATTTTTAACTTGAATAGGAAATGTTTACATTTAATCGATTTGATATGTTATAAAAAGTATAGAAATTTTGACGGTAATTGGAAAGATGAGATTTTGGATGTAACCTTCAGGGAAATTTTTGACATCGTGGAATATGAAAAAAAATGCTCAAGAGCAGTCATGGAAAAAAAGTTGCATGTGATGATTGACAGACAACGTGTACAAGAACAACGGGAGAATATGTATGAGGTATATCAGAATAACTCCAACTTGACCTTAAGCTTCACGCAAAGAGCTGTTTTGCAGAGAGGTAAAAAATTTGCGTTTCCACGGAGCCTGCCGAGGACTGAGGAATTAATACCCAACTTAGAAGAAATGGCACGCAGTGTACCAGCAGAAGAACGTGAAAATTTTTGAAGTAAACTGTATAGAATTGTTTTGAAAGAATTTAATGAAAAAAGTAAGAAAAAGAAATATCATATAGAAAAAATTCAGTATGAGAAAGAACAACTGATTAAATTAAGAGATGACCCAACAATTAAATTCTGTGAAGCTGATAAAACAGGGCAAATTGTAATATTAAACACAACTGAATATGATCTAAAAATGAATAGAGCTATAGAAGAACTGAACTGCAGCATTCTAACAAAAGACCCAACCGAATCTCAAGTAAGGTACTTAGCTAGAATAAGAAATCACAGCACCTTGCCTGATGAAATAAAGAAAGCATACCCACCAATGGGTTCTGGAATACCAAAAATGTTTTCAAAAATAAAAACTCATAAGCCTGATACACCTATGAGAGTGATAGTATCAAAAAGGAATTCCCCACTAATAAAACTGGAAAAGAATATCTACAAATTTTTGGCACCCTTGTTCATGAAGACAAGGTTCACTGTGAAGAATACATACGAATTTATTGAGAAAATTAAAGTAATTAAACAAGATTTAAGTGAATATCATATGGCTAGTATGGATGTGAGAGCTCTTTTTCCTAGCACACCAGTACCTCAGGCAATAGAAATAATTGTTGGAAAATTATATGTGCTACAGACAATGAATGCAATACAAATAGAGGAGTTAAGAGAAATTTTATTGTACATATATGAAAATAACATTTTTAAGTTTAACAACAAGATGTACAAACAAAATCATGGTGGACCTATGGGGTCACCACTGTCAACTTTATTTGCTGAAATTATAATGAGTGACATTGAGGAAAAAATAATAAGTAAACTCGAGGATCCACCACTGATATACTGCAGATATGTTGATGACATTTTTCTGTTATCCAGGCTAAAAAATGATGAACTTGAGGACTTGACAAAAAAGTATAGTGAAATTTATCCATCTATAGAACTGACAGTAGAACAAGAACATGACAATACTTTGGCATTTTTGGACGTTTTGATTGTTAAAACAGAGGAGAATATGCAATTCAGAGTGCATAGAAAATCTTCATATATCCCAGTACTTATACCATTTCAGTCATCACATCCATTAACACATAAAAGAAATAGTATTAAAACACTAATTAAAAGAAGTCTAACACACTCATCAATTGAACAGTATAGAAATGAAGAAATTGAATATATTGAAAAAATTGCATATGATTTTGGATACCCTAAACAGGTATTAAAAAATGGATTTATGAAGTAACTCAGGGTTGCAATAAGGTCAAGACTGATAAAAAAACTTGTAAAATATGTAGGAGCAATACCATATATAGAAAATGTATCAGCAGAAATTAATAAACTTTGTGGCAAGTATGACATACAGGTAGGAAATCAGGTACTTACTGTAAAAAATTTAGTGATTAAAAATGAAAAAATTAGCCAATTAGATAGAGCAGGAATTTATGAAATCCCAATAGACCAGCAACCACCTGTGTCATATATAGGCAGCACCAAGAATAAATTAAAGTATAGATTAAACCAGCATATTAATAATTGGAATGAAAAAGAAGCTAAGACAGCATTGACCCAATACTGTATGGAAAATCAACAATGTCCAAGGTTTGAAGATATTAAAATTATTAAGAGCTGTAAAAACGAAAAGCAGTTAAGAATAGCAGAATCAGTATTAATAGAAAAAAACAGATCAAGATTATGCAACATTAATGAGCCAAATAACCTAAACGAACAATGGAAAGCCCTAATAAAAATTGA
The DNA here is from genome assembly GCA_039090855.1 of Macrothele yani. Taxonomy (NCBI): domain Eukaryota; kingdom Metazoa; phylum Arthropoda; class Arachnida; order Araneae; family Macrothelidae; genus Macrothele; species Macrothele yani. Next base: position 51,294,383 of record CM076990.1, read on the forward strand.
ACAGCAGAGTAAAAAGAAAGAGGGGAAAAAGAGCAGCAGGGACAATAGATGGCGCCAGAGACACAACGATTCAGCGATAGCGACTGGGGCCCATGCCTCGATGGCTCTGCTCACTTGAGCTGTGGTGGGCGGGTGAGACACACCTGCCTCCTGAAGATGACAGAGGCCTGTTGAAAGTACTAGAGGATTGGATGTGAGGGGCTGAATGATTGTGACACTTGCAGTGGGAGTAGCAGAGGTTGTGAAACGGAAGGAGGAGTTTGATAATTACAGTTGACCAAGGTTTAATCACCTATGAATGTAAGGTTATGTACATAGTTTTTACTTGAATGGTATGAATGAGTTGTATGTGTGATTTTATAGAATTGACAAGCTTTTTGAGTAACATCTCATAAGGCTAAGGGGAAAAAAAAAAAACGATGTTTCACACCCGGAAATAAGAAGCGTAAGCAAGAAGTCTGTTAACCTTGGAAGCCCAGTTACATCACGATGAATGACGTGTTGGAAGTGTGTTGTCATTGGAGGTTACCATAATTTTTTGGTGAGTACGTGGTACTTTCTAATGTTTTTTTTTATTTTTATGAATTGCACGTAAACTATGCGCACTTTGCAAGAGGTTAATACCTTAAAAGTGCAAATATAATAATTGAGTCTCTACCTGTTATAGTTCAGGAGCAGTGTGCACTTAAAAATTTGGCGTTTCACATGATTTTCGTCACGAGTGTATTTTTTGCTTATTTTCAAAATGCTGTAGCTTGACCAAAAATTTTGTTTTATGAAAAATCCTTTTGCAGTACTTTATATCTCTATTAGGAGTAGCTACAATATTTTTTTCAAAAAAATTGGAGGTGGTCAACTGACACATGTGTTGGTCATGCCTGCCTGAATTGAGATGGAAATGGTCAACTACAATATTTTAGGTGACGCTAGTCAAAAACTACTAATTAATTGGCGACCGTGCGGGGTCTGTTTAGGCGCGGGGCCCTGGGCGATTGCTTGGTATGCCCATACCTTGGGCTGCCACTGGTCGTACGGCACTGGCCCTCTCCCTGCCCTGGAACCAGTGACCCTAAATTAGGGATGGGCGACCGCTTATAGCCCATCGAGTTGCTCATGGTGGTCGTTAAACCCCCAATAAAAAAAAATACAGACCATTAAAACGGAGATGCAAAATATGTAAAAAAGTTCATATTTTTTTTGCTTAAAAAAACGAAGTTGTGAGGTTACTCTCCTTTTTTTTGTGAAATATCATTCAGGAGTTTTTTTTCTCATGTATACATTTCCAACACGTAATTATATTAGCCACTGCGTGTTTCGAGGTTCAAGTACGCTTCTTTTAAAACTCATGCAAACTCCGATTTTTTTTTCCACAATAACTATATGCCAATTTAAATGTATCACCCACAATTTCACAAACTCTACTCCCTAAAAAAACTCAAATATCTAATTAAAAAACAATTCAATTTAAAAAATAAATAAAAACCTATATTACACACTTCCTAAAACTTCAAAAGTTAGAAGATACTAATCCATAATTATTTACAAATGAACACCCTTAGTTATATAACAAACAAACGTGACACATATCATATACTATGATCCTCAATCATATCGAACCCATCCCCACATAGCAATAACAGTAAGTCCAAGCACTTTCAACCTCTGCCCAAGCCATATCAAGGAGTGGACGCAACTCCGATCTGCCTCCAACGCATTGAATGTTCTAGTTCTCATGCGGCATCATCTCCTCCCGTTCCTCACAGATCGGGCAGTGGCGCCATCTATCAGATGACTCAACAGTATTATTTTTCTTTTTGTATCTGCTATATCTGTTCGATGGCCTGTTGTAGTTACCTTTATAAAATTAATCTTGTAGTCTATCATAATAATTTCATTATGTTACATCATTTCTTTTTTCTCCTTTTCCTCTCTTCCTCCCTATGGTTCTCCATTCTGATCAAATCCTTCCAGTATATGTTTAAACTATTAGGATCGTTGAAGTTGCACAACCTGTGTCTGTTTCTCTCAATCAACACTGATTCCACTAGTCTTAAACGCCTTTCCGTACGACAGTTCTTGATAATTTTTATTTCATCAAACTTTGGGTATTGTTTTTGTTATCTTAAAAGATAAATTTACCTGGGCATCCAGCTTTTACTACCTGGGCAGGTAAAATAATTTCTGCACATGCCTGGCTGGGTATGTAATTTTTCAGATATTTTTCAAGCCCTGTATATCATCAACAAGAGCCAATATCAACCCACTGCTGGATGAAGGTCTCTTCCACAACTTTGTCTTGAGCCAGTCTCCTCCGTGTCACTCCAGCATGCTTTCAAATTTTATCCTGCCATCTTCTACCTGGTCTTCTGGGTCCTTTTCTGTCCCTTAGTATTCAGTCTAGTATATTCCAGTTGTGCAAAGGTTGTCAACTTGTTTAAAGAGCCAGTGTCCAGCTTACAATCATTTGAGTGTGTTTACTTTGATCGCGATGCCATCAACTCTTGTCATATTTCTGATCATGAGTTCCTCTTCCTGTCTTTCCTGGTTACACCAAGCATGCACCTGTCCATACTTCCTTGAGTTGTATGCAGCCTCTGAATATCTTTCTCAGTTTAAGTCCATGTCTCTGATCCATAAGTAAGAACTAAAAGGAATCATTGATTAAATACTTTTCCTTTAAGACTTACTAGTAAATTTCTTTTGAAAATCATACTGTTTCTTTAGAATCCTCCTCAACCAAGTTTTAGCACCTGTTAATTTCTCCTTTGATGTGGCCTTTGCTTGAGATCTTTTTTCCAAGGTAAATGTAGGCATCAGTTATTTCTCGATTTGCTCCATCAACTACTAAATTTTTAGTTCTTGTAAACGCATTGTACATCAGTTTTGTTTTCTGTTAGTTCACTTTTAAACCCACTTCTTTACTTCATCAGCAAGTTCCTGGACCATACTCTGCAGCTCAGTGGCGTATCTTGGGTCCGAGACGTGGGCTATGTGGGTCCCTCCCCCCATACTATTTTTTAAAAATTGCGAAGTTTATTTTTTAATTGTTAAGTAATAGAAGTAACATTTTTTCAAAATTTTAGGTACATGCTATTGCTAACATGATACCAAATAATTATGAGGATTAGGATTTGAAGACTTATTTGTACATGAACTCCATTCTTCTTTCCTTTTGTGTGAACTTGAGTGTTACGTTTTCACAAAAATGTTTCTTCCGAGTACTTTTTTGTATTTAAAAATGTTTTTCTCTGTTAACAAACCAGCCAAGTTGCTGGAATGTATATGTCCTTGTGTGGCTCTAAGATACATCTTGATTCTTTTTAATACAGAAAAACTTCTTTTGGCAGTTGTTGATGAAAAGTTTAATATTAGATCTGCTAATTTGTACACCTCAATAAACACTATGTCCAATTATTCAACTTTAAGTAACAAGTAATATCTCTTACTGATTTGTTTTCTATTCATCAAGGGGATAAAACACCTTCAGTTCATTTTTTAATCGAGCTGTATCAAAATTTGAAGCATAGAGAACTTTAAGCTCTGATAGTAGATGTTCAGGGAAGCTTTCACAAAATTTATCAAAACAGTTCGAATCTAACAAAACCACGGATTTAAGATATAATAGCACTGACTTTTAATTCATTGACACTTCACACAAACTGAAACAACTCTTGTGAAACGTGCGCTGGAAGCATGGAGGGACTGAGGTAGTCTGAACGCTTTGTTCTTTTTGAGTGAACCCTTTGAACCAAGCAATGGTCCACTCATGTGCTCTGCAGCTCATTCATGTTGTCATGGAAACGCTAGCAGGCGATAGTATGGAAGCTCTTTGCATCCAAACAGCGAAGGCTCTCGAAGACCTATTGCGTTATGCCGTTGATCATTGCTCGCCAGACTGATTCTCATAATTGAAAGAAGCAAATCCGTTCGTGTTTTTTCTCGCACCAAAAGCATTGACATATCTTAATACCGTTGATAATTGACTTTTATTTGTGCATTCTCTGGGCTTCGCAGCTAACCTCGAATATATGCCACTGCTGCAGCTCTGAGTAGGTACTTGCAAAAATAACTCTTGGCAGCAAATGAATTGGGTTAAATAATCTCCATTATTCAGTGACCAGAGCTTGAAAAATACCATGCCCGAGGCTTGTAAATTATTGGTCTGGGCAGGTAAATAAAAAATCTAGTTGCTGGGGTTGGGCAACTAAATTTAAAAATAAAAAGTTGGGAATAGAATTTCCTACTACAAGAAAAATGACAGTTGTCGCATGTTGTGTTTCATTTCACGGCTAATCACTGGAAGTTGTGTTATTGTTACGGAATGCCAAGGACAGAAGAATATCACTTTTTTAATTATATTATGCTCTAGTTCTGGAAATTGCAACCATATGTAGTTTTGCTCCAAATGTTGTTTATAGTCAGTGACAGGATGCATGCCTCTGATAGAACTAGTCCCCTGTGTTTAGTGACAAGGGATGAAAACTTCAACAAGAGGAATATGGCAGAATCATTGAACTTCACAAATACCAATTTCCTTTTATCATCATACCATTTCAGCAGCAGCATTTTGAATGCAGACCCTTAAAACAGAAATGCAAAATATGTAAAAAAATGTTCATCCTATCTTTTAACTTAAAAAAAAAAAATAGGTGTTCTGATTTGTTATCATAAAAAATAAATTTTCCTGGGCATCCAGCTTTTACTACCTGGGCAGGTAAAATAATTTCTGCACAAGACTGGCTGGGCATGTAACTTTTCAGATATTTTTGAAGCCCTGGTGACTGAAAAGCATTCTGCTATGTGGTATTGAAAACCTAGGGAAATATGGTGTCACACTCTCTCACTTCCTTTCAATCTATACTCATGCAAAAATACATATATTTACACCAAACAATTTATTTTAAGGTAGCAGTTCAGTTCACTATATACAGGGATAGATAAAACGGAAATTTTCAGATGCCAGCTCTTTTTCTCCAAGTGGCGTCACATTTTGTCCAGAGATACAAGTAAAAAGTCATGATCAATCTAAACAAAACTGCACATTCACACAAAACTGCACTACATACTCAAAATCGTATAAATATTCTTCAGAAGGTGAGTCAAAAGTTTTGCAATAGTTGGATTACTTTATGTCTTTGTACGTACCTTTACAACGAAAGCTGACTAGTATTCAAAGTATAGGCCATCGTGTTTCACCGTCTTTAGCCATCTGTCTGCTAGTTCTTCGATTCCGCGACAGTACCAGTTCTTGTCCTTCGAGGCGAAGAACTCCATCAGCTGCCACCTCCTCCTGGTAGTTGAAGTGCCGCCCACGAAGGAAGTGGGCCATAGACCGGAACAAGTAATAATCCGACGGGGCAAGATCCGGACTATATGCTGGGTGTGGCATCAGTTCGATGCCCTCAAGTTCCTGGAGTTTTTCCGGGTCGTTCGCTCGGTATGAGTTTTGCTGCAGGAGAGCTTTTTTTGTTTTTGTTCACCAATGTCGGGTACTTCTCCTCCAAAACGGCATACATCCACTCCAGCTGTTCAGAGTAGAGGTTGGCATTGATGGTCTGACCGTCTGGAACAAACTCGTAATGGATTATCCCGTTGAAATTCCACCAGACGCAAAGCATCACCTTGTGCTCGAAGTGCCCATGTTTGGCAAAAAAGGTTCAGGAAGCTGGCCCAGGCTCAACTACTGCCGCTGTGTCTTAGGATTACAGAAATACACCCGCTTTTCATTGCATGTGACAATTGTCTTGGTGAAACATACATTTTGCGCGGGTTTTGTAGGAGTTTCGTGCACACTTCCACTCGGCGGTTTGCTTCAGCTGGTGTCAGTTCGTGAAGGACAATGCGTCAGCTCCTGTCGCAGTGGTCAACCACGGTGGTCTGTGATATGCCCAGCAGTGCTGAGACGGGCCGAGCCGGAGCCCAAAGTCAAGACCGGGCTCGGGCTGTATGATACTTACTGGAGATCGGGCTCGGGCTCTGAGAGAGGGAAAGAATTTTCTTCCCTTTTTTGTTGTCTTAATAATAATGTGATTTTGTATGATTTAGCACACGAGACTTTTTTTACGCCGTCTAGTTGTTAAATAGAATTATTCGACAACTGGGTCTAGATAGAGAGTGGGAACCTGGCAAGGCTATTCATTTCGGGCTGGGTAAGAAATACCATAGGCCATGAATTACTGAATTTCTGCAAAGTAAAAGTTTTTTTTTAAGAACTACAGATAGTAGATATCGAGCTGACAAAATTTTGCCCTCTACTTCAACGGGGCAGCTCCCTGCTAATTCTATTGAGCAACATACAACATAGATTGTTGTGTCTCCCAATTTTTCCTGTTGCCCTGCCCCCCAAAATATTTGAGGAACAAATTAATGGTCAAAGAAACTATAGAAATAGATAGACATCCCTTCCCCACTCCCCAGTTGAGAAAGACATTAGTTAATTAAACAGGGAGGAAAGAGTGGAAGTCTGGAAGAGGAGATTTTTTTAATGTCTGAACAGGTTAATCATAGTTTTCAGGCTCTTTCGGGCCCTGGCTCTACCTTGCAATATAAAATTTGGGCTCGGGCTGACATACTTCGGGCTCAGACCGGCTTGGGTTCTTAAAATTGAGCCTGAACTCAGCTCTGATGCCCAGCTCGCCTGATAATCTCTGAGTTGCTGGTTGTTGGATTTGTTTCTATGGCCTGGTGCATGGCCTCCAAATCCACGGTTCGCGGCCTACCTGACTTCGGCTGATTGTCAAGGTTTCTGTCACTAGAGCGGAATTTCTTTAACCATCTGGTTGTGGTGCTGTGGTCCACGGAACCTTCCCCTTTTGCATGACAAATGTTTCGTGTTGCTTGGCAGCATTATGACCAAGTTCAAATTGGTAAAGCACAAGTTCCCTAATTAGCCAGTTGTGGCTGTTCATCTTTTAGGCATCCCAACCACAGACAGAACGACGACATGAAATGCTGTTCACAGCAACGACTACCACTTTATATCCTTTTTGTTTGACTGCAGTGTGCAACTTGAGCTAGTTTAAACATGTGACATACCAGCTGCAGCACATGCGGTTATGCAATTATTGCAAAACTTTCGACTCACCCTCTATATAGTAATCTGAATTTATTGGCGTGGAATAGAAATCAGTTTCCAAGCTTTCTTACATCAACCAGATCACTTTTTCAAGGAAGGTAGACAGCAAACTGCATCTGGTTGACGTGTGAAAGCTTGGGAACTTTGATTTCTATTCTGTGCCAATAAATTCAGATTACTAGTATAGTTATATACTATTTTGAGTATATTTGGTGTACAGTTCTGGTTTCTTAATTACACTACGTACTCAACGGTCAAAACTGCCGCCCCGGTGGCGACCATTCACTGGCTTATGACCATTCGTCCAAGAAGGGTCAGGGTTTGAATCACAGTAGGCATGGGTATTGTGTTCGCCTTATGTTCCTTACCTGAAATCAATCCCTAAATTAGGGATGAGCAACTGCTTATAACCCATTGAAACAATACCATGCTTCAATGGGTTATAAGCAGTTGCTCCTCCTAATTTTTTAAAACACACCATGTGTTTGTCTGGACTAGACAAGCACATGATATTGTGTTTGCCTTATAGTCCCTTCCCTGAAACCATTGGCCCTAAATTAAGGATGAGCGGCTGCTTATAACCCATTGAGTTGCGCACGATGGTCATTAAACTTTCAATAAAAAAAATGGTCAAAATTAATGAATTATTTTATAGATGTTCAATAATTCAGTGCCATTTTCATATTTAGAACTAATGAACACATCATTATGGTGTTAGTCGTTATCTATCCACAGCTGGATAAAGATCTCTTCAAGTCTCTTCCACAACTTTCTGTCTTGAGCCCATTTCATCTTTCTGACATGCTTTTGAATTCCATTCTTGCATCTTCTAAATGGTTTTCTGGGTCTTTTCCTATTTCTTGCAGTCTGGTGTAGTACTTTAATTCCAACAATGGTCAGATTTTTGGCATTAACAAGTCAAAGCCCATTGCCACTTCATGCTATCACCAACTCTCATCATTTTCCTGATGCAGGAGTTTCACCTCCTATTTTTCCAGGTTATACCAAGCATGCACCTCTTCATACGTCTTCCAATGATTAAGTTATTCACTTTGCAGGGTTTGGCCATAACTTGCCATGCCGGCTGAGCAGGTTGGTGAGTGTGGGATAGCATTTCCAAAAAAAGAGAAGGGAACATATTATACACATGTATTTATAGTTGCATTGCAAAATGGGTTTTCATTTTAGAAATTTCAGCTTTGTCTTCTGGCATATAACATTCAATAAAACCACTAATAAAAAAATATACTTATAAGCATCCCACACAAAATCAATGCCATAGCTACAAATATCTCTGCTAGTTTCCCTGCGTGTGTACACTGTCTTGGGTTTCACCATGAAAATTCAGCATGAATCACTACTGCCAATGTTGCTGCACAATGTAAACTCTCCTAGCAATAGTGTCAAAAGCTTACAAAAATGACACAAAATAATTTGTATATTGTACTTGTTTTATTAAAGAGATAAAAGCTCATAACTGAAATCGAAAGTTTTAAAAATGAAATTTCCGTAATAGATTTTGAAAACTTAGTCATCATATCAGGCAACTGGGCACCTTTGATTTGTAAATCCTAAATGTTACTATGGGGTAGACGTAGTAACATTAATAGTAGGATGACCCTACTGTGTTGGTGGATGTACTTAACATAGTTCTTAATCTGAAGCCGCATTATATTGAGACTTACCCTGTTTATGGCATGTTTTGCTGTGTATTAGCAAAACAACATAGCATAATGCATGGTTAAGGAAGGGCTAGTCCCCCTGACACAGATGTTATGTGACAGGATTGAAACAAGTGACTTAAACATCTGTGTTTTGTCATGTTCTGTGGTGCTATCTTTGTGTTGTCATGATCAGAGTTCGCCAAAATGTGTAATTGCGTGTCTGGTACTCATCGAAATTTTACCAGTGCGTAAAAATAGGCATTGGGAATCTTCCTCGACTCGTAAAAATACTCATTGAGAATCTCTCTCAACTCAACGCATAAAGATGCGTATCGAGAAACACGTAAAAATATGCATCGAAGAATTTTGTCAATGCGCAAAAATACCCATCAGGATGGTATTTCATCTTTCAAGAACGGAAGTAAAGGAAATGAAGATTTTTTTCCGTAATCGTAATTTCATCTTCCTGCGATGTTGGAAATTTCAGCTTTGTCTTCTGTCTGTCCAGTATTGTTGTTATATATCATTTTATTCCAAAAATATTTGTATTTCAGTTCGAAAATGGAGGAAAAATTTCCAAAAACAGAAATTCGACGGCTCAAAAACTCACCTGTAATCTTTAGGCATGAGCGTGCAGTAGCTTTCAGGAATTTCTCCTTTTCCGTCATAATTTGAGGTATCTTTGAGATTGATGCATAACTGAACAGAAATTTTGAGGTGATTTGTAGTGGTGGAGGATATTTTTTGTCTGAAACTTCTTAAACTTTCGAAAATGGAAGTTCTGTCTTTCAAAACTTTTGAAAACGTAAGTTTCGTTGTTTCAAAACTTTCAAAAACGGAAGTTAGATGCAGTGAAAATTTCTCTCGTAATCGTAATTTTATTTTTCACACGATGTTTTCTCTGCCTAGTATTATTGTTAAATATCATTTTATTTTCATAAATATTTGTATTTCAATTGAAATGGAGGGGAAATGTCAGAAAACGGAAATCGGACATAGCTAAGATTTCTCCTGTAACTGCAATTTTATGTATCCTATATTCTAAAATACCCCCCCCCCCCCCCCAAACCGGAAGTGATGAAGCTGAAAATTTGCCGCCCCGGTGGCGCAGTGGTCTGAGGCGCTGGCCTATGATCATTCGTCCGTAAGCCGGGTTCGAATCCCGGTCATGGATGTTGTGTTTGTCTTACGGCGCTGGCTCTCTCCCTTCCCTGGAACCAGTGACCCTAAATTAGGGACGGGCGACTGCTTATAGCCCATTGAGTTGCTCACGGTGGTCGTTAAACCTCCAATCAAAAAAAAAAAAAAAAAAAAAAGAAGCTGAAAATTTGTAAGAATTGATGCATGGTGTTCAAAAGTATTCATATTCTCAAAGTTACACTATTGATTTTTTATCTAAAATAGTGAAAGCTATCATGCATTCATGATGGACAAAATTGTTATCTAGGGGGCATAAAAAAAAGAAAAAAAAAGCGACAATAAAGAAATTGGAAGGGAAACAAAGATGTCAGCAAAATGAAAATTTAAGCACTGGATGCTGTTCAGCTGCAGAGTCAACAGCATCCAGTGACATGGCTGCAGAACTTGCTGAGAAGTTTATTAAATATTTTTAGATGTCTATAAGAATCTCAAAAGGGCAATGTATTCACTTCTTGAATATGTTGCAGTTGTCATGTGTTCATTACAAAACATGATAAATTTAATGTTATTTTAAAATACAAATATTATATTGATTACTACAACAAGAAGCAAAAGGGATCCAAGTTCTAAATACATTCTGGTAGTGAAATATTTTGTAATGAGCAAAATCTGGATTGATTTTTCATAATTCCCCAGCATTCTTACAAGTTTTTTATTTCATCTGTTAATTTTTCTAAAATACTCCCCACTTTTAAAAAATATTCCCTAAGTTTTTTCAAAGGAGTAAAAATACTCCTTTAAATTTTTTTTACCGGCGAACTCTGGTCACGACTAGTGCCATGCTAAAAAAAATGGCTCATTTCCAATTGTGTAAGTAGATGTAATACAGGACGATTCATAAAGAAGTTTACAGTTTCCAGATGCTATAAAACAGTAACAGTTGAAGACACGGACCACAACTGCGAACCGTTAGGTAGATGTACTCATAAAGTTTGTGTACCGCTACTGAGAGAAGTAACGTAGGCGATAGCGCACATCACGTGACTAGTCAGTCAAAATGGCAGTGTCTGCAGTGGAGAAGGCGTTTTGTGTTCTTGAATTGAGCAAAATGGAATCTGTAATTGTTGTGCAACAGCATTTTCGATCACGATTCGGAAAAGAACCTCCAACCAGAAAATCTATCTACGATTGGCATAAAAAATTTGAAACTACAGGCTGTTTGTGCAAACTTAAAAGTCCTGGATGACCGCGTGTGTCGCGTTTGGGCGGAAATGGATTACCGGCTCGATGTGTGTTCTGTGACTAAGGGTGCACACAGAACATCTGTGACTGTCTCTAAAAAAACTTGAAATATTCCCCTACAATTCTATTACAGGTAACATAAAATATCTTACATTGTTCTTGTTTTATAGTGCGTTGAAACTGTATACTTCTTTATGAATCACCCTGTATATGGTACAGCAAAAGATAGAACTGGGATGTAAGTGTTAGGTGAAATTTCCATAGTCTAAGAGAGATGCTTATAAAAGCTTTTAATAAACAATATTTTCATTGCCATTTCCACACAGCTAAACAAACATGTCTGTTCTGTGTTGTGGACAGTCCCTTATCTATAGTTAGAATTAGTTGTTCCAGAAATTATGATCAGTAGAAACTGCAGATTAGTGGCTGTTGTGCTGACCTGTTATTTCAGGGGCAGGATGTGTAGGATATCACACTGTCTGCTTCAATTGTCAATTAGGCCTCCATGGAGGAAGAGGTGATGAGAAATTCTGGAACACCCAGCTGGTCTATACTTAATTATGGAAAATCTATAGAAATGTCTACATATTTTGCATGCATATTGGCTGGCCATTCCATATCAATCATCAGATGCTATGCACCGCCCCATCTCTGATTCTTAAAATTCTTTTTTCATGAGTAGATGCTTTGAACATTTGAAAATCGCTCAAGTTTAGATTTTTTATTTCTGATAGATCAGTAGATATTATTTTTTTAAATGTTGGTGCATGGAGAATATCTCCGTGATTTAGAATGAGAGAAGCGCGTAAAATTCATCTTTCTTTCGTAATTTTTCTCAAGGAATATGGTGATGCTGTGCAAGTATTTCTGTCTGCTTTAGTTTTTTGGTTATATGCAATGAGAATGCCTTTTTTTTTATTATGAAAAGCAGTGTAGTATAGCACTTAGAAGTCTTTCAATGTTTGTTGAAGTTTGCTGCAAATTAAAGTTTGGGGTAAATTATTTGATCCAGCTTTAATATATTGTGTTCTCAGGTCATTATCAGTTAGAGAATATTAGCATCACATCACTTTAAATAGATTTTAGCTAGTTTCATGGTTTTGAAAATGGAATGGTACCATGAAATTTCTATGTTCCAGGAACAGGTTTTGCTTCGAGGAATGCTTCTCATACAACTTTTGTTCTTCATTGTGCTCTTTGATTGTATAGTAAAAGATGTGAATTGATATGTATTTTTGTGACTCCAAGTAAATAACCGAAGAAGCATCTTAAAAATATTATTTAAGTAATACAAGGATTACCGGGATGACTTTAATTTACTTTGTTGTCAAATTTTCTAGTTGCACACCAACCAGTCGTTGGGACTGGCTCAAGAGAGTAGGTGCTGCCACTCAAGTGGTAATACCCAGCCTTAAGCCTTTATGTTCATCAATCATGGCTCCTCTTCTTCTTTGGATTTGTAGACTTTCTTGCAACTTCCGTTTTACAAAGTGTTGATGTAAAAAAATTTTTAGTGTCCCAGTTAATCGAATGACGAGTGCTTTGTATGTTTCTGTCAAGTCCTGTCTTGTTGGAAATGTTCGTAATGGTTGCTTTGTGTTTTGCTACACAGGTTTGAAGTTGTCTTCCTGTTTCTCCTACATATGTGTTACCACAATGGACCTTATTCATGTGACTTAAGAAGTGAATTTCTGTGGTCCAACATGGCTGCTGCTTCAATGTTGTCGTTATGTGATTACCCCTTACTGTTGGCCAATTTTTACAATCTAAACGTCATGGAGTATGCCAACGAATTAATAGAACTACTGGTTGAAGAAGAAATCAATTTCTTAGAAGAACAAATATAGATTGCAAAAATATACCAAGACAATTTTGTGTTCAACATTTATTTCGCATGATGCAGGAGAACATCGTCATTAGTCATGCAGAAGTTTATTAAAATGAAGCATTTCTCATACACAGTATATTAAATTTTCACACTGTTATTGTTAGACATTGGTGAAACATCTGAAACATTAACTTGAGAACCTTTTTTTTTATTTCTTTTTGCAAAACATTTACAAACCCAGACAAATACGTAATAGCCGCCCCGGTGGTGCAGTGGTCTAAGCGATGGCCTCTGATCATTCGTCTGAAAGGGGTCCGGGTTCGAATCTTGGTGAGGCATGGATATTGTGTTTGTCTTACGACACTGGCTCTCTCCCTTCCCTGGAACCATTGACCCTAAACTAGGGACGGGCGACTGCTTATAGCCCATTGAGCTGCTCACGGTGGTCGTTAAACCTCCAATCAAAAAGAAAAAAATGTAATATAGAAATGAACTATGGTTAAAAAAAGAACAACTAAAAACTTCCCACTATATCACACTAAGCAGTCTGCTTAAAAATTAAATGAATGCACAACATTAAATAAAAAACATTATAGATACGTTCGTTTCGTTCTTTGGGGAAGGAGAGTAGAAAACCCTAAGCTTACCGATCCAAATACGCCATCAGTTTTCTCTTCTACCTACTTTTTTTTTTTTTTTAAATTGCAATTCGAAGGAACACTCCGAAGTTCCAACTGCCTTTGATTCATAGTGTCATAATATCCAAAATCTTTTTTGTTTTAAAGTGGGCAGAACATATTTGAGAATGCACATTGGAATAGAAATCATCGCATTTCATTTTACGTAGCCATTCCTTTAACAATTTCAGTCTTTTCAGAGGAAAATTATGGAAAGTTATTCTTTTCCCTATATATTTTAGGTGGTAGGATTTATTAGTTCAACCATACAATGAGCAAAAGTTAGGCATGTCGTTAGTAAATTTATGAAAATTGCAGTTTTCCTGAACCCCTGCAACAATACACTTTATTTAAATTGGGGGCTTGTTAAGCTATGGGAAAACGCATTTAAACAAACTATTGTTGGTCCGCGGCAAAGGAAAAGCTATCCCATGATGCAATGCGAGGTGAATGAGGTCCATTGAAGTTTACACTGTGGGTTACTCTTTCTTGTAGTAGAATTTTTTTCTTTTTGTTTAATGGAAGGGAATAATTTTTTTTAATTTTATTAGTAAATTAAAGTCATCCTAGTAATCTCCATATTACTGAATTATATTTTTAAGATATCTGATCACTACAATTTTGCCATGACTTCACAGGATGAAGAGCATTATGATTTGATATTTATGGGGTCTTTGAAGACTTAGCAACAAGTCTTTTGACAATTTAAGTCCATCACATACTCCTTTACATACACAGTGACAATTCTGCATTTCTCCCAAAGTCAGCATTATGACATAGATTTAATATTTTCCCCTGTTTATTTATTTTGCAACTCACCCATTGGAGAAATAATACACTTTATTTTAATTGGGATTATATGAGAACAAAGGTAAGCAATGACTTTTTCTGAAATAAATGAACAAAAATTATGTCATACTGAAGATTTTTTGAAATAATAACTTTTGTTCTAGGGCCCTTCTGAATCCCAATAGTACAGGGTGTCCCACTCGCTACCGAACCCGGCATTCATGAAGTTATTGCAACAAAATTTGAAGTGGACTTACCTCATTTTGTACGAAATTCACAACATGTACTGAAAGTGTCCACCATTTGCGTCCAGACAGCATTGAACCTGGCACTGTCTGCCAGCCAGCCGGAGTGCTCCTTACTGGCAGACACATTCCTAAGTGTGGCGCCACTGAGGAGCAGTCTGCCAGTCAGCCAACTCTCTGCTGCTTTGTTATGCCATTTTGCTGAGTGTGTCTACACAATACGGTTGTTGATAGTGAGTGCTCATGCTTGTGGCTGTTCGCGTACATGTGAAAATGTATCTGTATACTCTGGAGGAGTGAGTGCTTATTGTTCGCACTTATTGGAAAACAGAATCGATAAAGTCTTGTCAACAGCAATCCCTAGAGAGGTTTGTAAGCAGACATCCACCGAGAATGTCCACCATTTGCGCATTGTCGAAGAAATTGGAAACCTAGAGGACTTTAATTAGACGAACATGCAGAAGGTCGTCCACAAATGTCCGAGGAAACAATCCAGAATGTAATGGGGTCGACTACTTGAGTCTCCCAGGAAGTCACTTTGCTGACTGTCACAGGAAACAGGGTTGTCCAAAAGCACTTGTCAACGTGCTGTGAAAAAGCGAAGCTTCATGCGTACCGTATCTCCGTGGTCCACGAACTGAAAGAGCCTGACCACGTGAAAGCAGTGACATGCTGTCGATGGTTTCAGACATTTCTTCAGGAAAATCCTGGCATTCTGGACTACACGTGGTTCTCTGACGAGGCGTGGTTTCACATGTCCGGATACGTCAATTCTCAAAATTCCCGTATTTGGGACAGTAAAAATCCCAAAGCGATACATGAAGAACCCCTTCATTCACAGAAAATTGGTGTTTGATGTGGGATGACTCTGCGCCGCATAATTTGTCCCATCTTCTTTGATACAACCAATCCAACAGCTGTATATATGGAAATCTTCCACACCTTTGTAAATCAATTGGATGACGAAAAACTCTCCATTGGATATTATTAGCATGATGGAACAACATCACACACTAGTATGGCCGAAATTCAATCCTTTTTCTGCATCCGCGTCATTTCAAAGGGTCTATGGCCAACGCACTCTCCCAATCTGACGCTTCTTGATTACTTTTTATGGGGATATCTGAAAGGGAGAGTTTACCAAAAGAAACTGCGAACCATAGATGCTTTAAAAGCAAACATCACGGAAAAAATTCAGGCAATGACGGTGGACATACTGGCAAGGACTTTCCTTAATGTGGTGTGCCGAGTTCAATGCTGTCTGGACGCAAATGGTGGCCATTTCCAGCACATGTTGTGAAGTCATCACATTTCACATGAAATGAGGTAAGTCCACTTCAAATTTCGTTGCAATATCTTCATTGATGTCAATATTATTAAAGAAATGCAGGGTTCGGTAGCAAGTGTGACACTCTGTATTTTCCTTTTCTGGTAATATGTATTTTGAAATGTTATTACTGAGTGTAATGATTTGGCCTTTTTCTTTTCATGTAGGATTATTTGCTGGAGAGATCTCAACTCCTATTCTCGACACAAAAGATGCAAGGCCCCGTTCAGTTTATGTGCTTCTAGACTGCACAGGAGTTTATTCACACTTCCTAATCCATTGGGCACCAAGCGCAAAGAATATTCTGAAAGAAGAATTTTGGGGTATATTTTAACACTTTTACATAAACAGTAATTTTCACAAAGCTTTAGCTCATACGCCAGTTGCTTAAATTGTTTGTATGCCAAAGAATACTAATAGATGATGACACATGATTATTAACCTAGCAATCAGATGTGCTTGAATCACCAGTTTGACTGTTCAATACATAACATCATCACATCAGAAAACTTATGTTGCCTAGGAGCAAGAAATGAACATGCATCTCCCAATTTCTGTTCGAGCATGCTGTCCAATGTAATTTTAAATTTTTCTGATGTGATGTGATGTATTGAACAGAAAAACTGGCAGTTCAGGCACATTTGATTGTTAAGTTAGTAATCATGACCTTGTTCTACATAATTAGTAAAGAATAGTTGTTCCATGGAATCCATAAATGACACATTTGCCATACAGTGAGAATGTCTCTCTCAGCCAGCACCAGTGGTAAAGATGATTGGCTGCGCAAAGATGTGATATCACAGTCTGCTGTGATGCACATACTCCACTGACTGATGGACAGAGCAGCATTTCTCTTTGATGTCTTAGGAGCAGAGCAGCAGTGGCACACAACACTAATTTCACAAAACTCAGAGCAATTTCCTTCATAAGAAAAAGGATCACATTGCAAACCATAAGTGCCAGTTATTACCCTTAGCTGTGCTCTGCTAACAAGGTTACAGTTGAAGATCTAACTGACAGAAAGGTCAGAAAAACTATCATAAAAATTGAAAACTTTAAGGTGCTGACGTCATAAGAGTAGTCTCAAGGAACACCAGATGGCGAAAATGATGAACGCCAACACAAACATGTGGTATGATCGTGGAGGTAGGAATAGGGGGAGAAAGCACTCTCCGTTGGCTCAATGCAATCCAAGTGAAGCCAGCGAAATGTTACACCTGTGACGTCACGACAGCCATCTTAAGACTGACATGAGCAGACTTTGCAGTAGCTGTTAACGCTGCATGAGGCATGAAGTTGGCAATTTGCTTTTAATATTAATAAATTTGCCCTTCTTTATTATATTAATCATTGATATACTGTTTTTAATGATATTATTAGTTGATTTATCAATGTTTAGGGTGTTACGGCTATTTCTAGGTATTTAGAATTTAGGAAACATTCGGAGGGCTTCTTGGGAATCAGCGTAGGTAAAAGAGTTTTTCTCATTCTGTAGGTAAAACCGGCGTGTAATTTCATAGTTTTTAAAGTTGTGTGTATGATAATCTAAGTTTAGTGACGTTTTACAGAGATCTGCTCTGTTAAGGTGGCTCCACCTAAAATCTCTGCCTTATGTTTCCATTGATAAAACTTCTTTACATATTTACTTCGCAATTAATGATTTCCAAGAATGAAAATAATGTGCACATCAAGAAAACTAACTTTTAAGTTATAGCATGGGATATTTAATACTTGCTAAAACATAACCATAACTAAGCAATCCAACATTTGTTTGTCTACTGACGTCATCAATGTGCAGGTCGCGGCATCTATTTGCAGGTCTTAACATATACTTAAAGAAAAATGATTGATTTTTAATATAATTATGGTTACGTTTTAGCAGGTATTAAGAATCCTATACTATAACTTAAAGTAAGTTTTATTGATGTGCAAATTTTCATCCTTGGGAATACATTAATTGCGAAGAAAATATGTAAAGAAGTTTTACCATTGGCATAGATGCCAACTAGTATGGATTTTCCGTAATTTTACGGATTTTTGGTTGCTGTTACGGAAGTACGGAAACACCGCTGAAATTACGGTAAATCGCCATTTGATATAATTTTCTGAGATAGAAAGCAAATTTTCATGAACTTGAAAATTTTTGTTTGTTCTTCAAGTTTTTCTGGGGGGAAAAAAATTAAATGCTACATTCAGGGATGCCAGACCTGCGCCAATTGCGGCACCCCGCACCAAAGCGTTGTTCGTGCGCCATTCTGCTAAAAAATCGCCATTTTGACGAAATCTGCGCCAATTTTGGGCCAAAAGTTAAAATTTACAGGTCATTGATATTTTAGCGTTATCTTACGGCATTCGAAATCGATTCAGCGGTTAATTCGTACGTGAGATTCTTCCGCGGATTCGCGGAGTCCCCTCCGTTTTTTTTTGGGGTTTTTTTTTGTCATTTTCGAGATCGATGCAAAAGTGAAGAAATTTTCGGGATATAATTTTCGGGATATCGTATTCCGTCCGGGGACGTTGTTTTGTCTTTTTAAACGTTCGGGAACGGAAGTTAAACGAAGTGCAGATTTTTCCCGTAATCATATTTTTTCTCTCGCGATGTTGCTTCTGTTCAGTATTGTTAAATGAAATTTCATTGCATAATTTCAGCTTGAAATTGTAGGCAACCATTTCCGAAAACGGAAGTTAGGCTGCCCGAAAATTTCCCTGTAATCTTCGGCGATGAGATTCTCACGCTGATTCGAGGAATTCCTCCTTTTTTTGTTATCATTTGGACCATGTACGAAATCGGTGGATAACTGAACTTAAATTTTGGGAGGATTGGTGGCGACAGGGGGGGGGGGTCGTTTTCTCCGTTGGAGGACGGAATTGAATTTCAACCTTCGAAAACGGAAAGTAGACGGAGGTAAGATTTCTCTGGTAATCGTAATTTTTTTTCTCGCGATGTTTTTCCTCTACCCAGTATTGTTAGATATCATTTAATTCCATAAATATTTGTATTTCAGCTTGAAAATGTTGGATAAATTTCCGAAAACTGAAGGCTTGAAAAACCGTTATTTCAAGCCATGTTCCCCAATTCAGCGATCGCAAA
Source organism: Macrothele yani (assembly GCA_039090855.1). Classification (NCBI taxonomy): domain Eukaryota; kingdom Metazoa; phylum Arthropoda; class Arachnida; order Araneae; family Macrothelidae; genus Macrothele; species Macrothele yani. The sequence goes on from CM076990.1 coordinate 51,313,461, forward strand.
AAATATTCGTGTGGAAGAACCAAGGCTACTGCACTAATTCAGCACAAGGCCAGTGTTTCTACAAGTAACATCGTATCTGAAGTTAAAAAAAAATCGTTTTACTCTATCTACGGACGGAAGTAATGATGCTCAAGCAAATAAACTGTATCCCATTACAATAACATATTTTGACGAAAAAATAGGGAAAAGTTCAACTGTTTTGTTATCATTGGTTTCAAGTAATAATACAGGTGAAGGAATATTCAACGTTTTGAACGAGTTTGTTAAAAAAAATATCTCATGGAGCAACTGTGTGTCATTTTCCTGTGACAATGCTAACACTATGATAGGTGAAGTAAAAGGTGTTGTTTCTCACATAAAGAAGGTTCAGCCTGCAATCATAGTGCTGCGATCTTCATGCCATTTAGTAAATTTGGCTGCGCAGAAATCTGCTACTCAACTGAAAGGATTTAATGTTGAGCAGTTTCTGATACAGTTGTACTTTTTTGGAGAAAAGTTCAAAGAGGAAACACAATCTAAAACTGAGTCAAGCTGTTTGTGGTACTAAACCACACAAAATTCCAAAGCATGTCAATACTCACTGGTTATCACTTTTGGAATCCATTGACATAATTTTAGAACAGTGGGAGGCTCTATAACATTATTTCAGTGACAATGAAGAAGCTAATTCACAGTATAAGAACCTTGCAAGTATGATTGGAAATCCTTCATCTAAACTTTATTGTCTTTTTTTATCTGCTACTCTTCCTTTGTTTACATCTGTTAACGTTTCCTTGTAGCAGGAAGCTCCGCTTGTGCATGTATTAAAAAGAAAACTTCATAGTCTGTTATCTGAATTGCTTGTACGATTTATCAAGCCATCAGCATTTGATGTGACAGCAACATCTCTTGCAGATGGAAATTTTGAAAGAAGGAGAAATCAAAAAGAAAACTGTGATCTCGTAATTGGGTCAAAAGCGAGATCTTATATAGGCACAACTGCAGATCTGAGTGAAGACACAGTGGCTACTTTTTATTCTGAAGTAAGGGAATTTTACAAGGCAGGCTGCAATTACATTTTAAGAAAATTTCCACTTAATGATGAATTTTTGAGTCATGCTGAAATTGCAGATGTAGCATTAAGGCAAAGTGTTTCTTTTGCATCAGTCCAATATATGTGTTCCTTGTTTCCAGTTTTGAAACCAGAAGAATCTGACAAGGTGGAATCTGTATTTGCTCACTACCAGTTTGAAAATTTTAACTGTGCTGTTACTTCTGAGAGAATGGATGAAGTGTGGCACAGAATTTCTTTAATGAAAAATGAAAGTGGCCAGTTGAAGTATGAATCATTAAGCAAAATTATGAAAATGATTTTAATTTTACCTCATAGCAATGCAAGTACAGAAAGAATTTTCTGTATTGTGAAAAAAAAAAACATGAATGAATTCAGACCTAATTTAAGTACTCATGTGCTGTCTTCTTTATTAGTAGAAAAAATAAACAGCATTGCACACAGTGAACTATGCGATCAGAAGTTTTTGCAAATTGAACTAAGGAAGGCCAAAATGGCAATTACAGCCAGTTTATCATAATAATTTGGCCAACATTCCAAGGAATAATTTTTCTTCATGTCTGGAGGTAATTTATTATATTTTTCTGGTAGACAGTATTTTAAATTTTCCCACTAGCAAATTATTTTTTATTGTATTATTATTATTATTATTATTATTATTTTGTTAATAGTTCTGACAGATTAAAATTTGTTGCAGTGTTAAATACCCAAATTTGCCGCTGTTGACTGGATTACTGAAAATTACTGAAGAAAAATAAAATTGTTACTGAAAATTACTGAAAAATGAACATGTTGGTTACTGAAAACTACTTTTAGAGGTTGGCATCTATGCATTGGAAACATAAGGCAGAGATTTTAAGTGGAACCACCTTAAAATGAAGAGAATGTGATAGTGTACACAAATTATTGTTAAGCTGTAATACCCAATATTACTTTATATTAGATATATTATGATAAAAATATATCTTTCACCAAGCAAGGGCACAATTTCAAAAGCAATACAAAATCCTTACATTTTTACAGTATTTGGAAAAGCAATACAAAATCCCTACATTTCTACAGTATTTGGGAAACCAATACAAAATCTTTACATTTCTACAGTATTTGGAAAAGCAATACAAAATCCTTATATTTCAAAACACTAAATAAAACTTTAAAAGTGCATGCAGGGTTCAGTTACACGTCCCTCAGCTTTATAACACACTCTGACTATACAATCTAAATGGGAAAATGCCTTTTCACCTGTGAACAAGCATATGCCTTGAAATATGGCTTTTCTGAGGAAATTGATTGGAGCATACACTGAAGTGCCAGAAAAACTGGTACACCAGTCTAATACTTGGTAGGTCCCCCACGGGAGCGCAGGACTGCAGAAATACAACGGGGCATGGACTCCACTAGCTTCTGGAAATATGCTGTAGGCAATGCACACCATACTTCTTTCAGAGCGTTCCACAATTCGGGTGTATTCCGAGGTCTCGGATTCCTGTGTTCGATAGCGCATTGCATGGCATCCCAAATGTGTTCTATCACGTTCAGATCTGGGGACTTGGGAATGGCAACACCCCAAACTCAAATGAATGCTCCCCTAACTATAATGGGGCGTCCCGACACTTGTGTGGAGGTGCATTGTCCTGTTGGAACAGGCCCAACCCATCAGCATGAATGCTGGACATGAACAGGTGTACCTCATTAGAAAGGATGCACACATAGCGTTGGCCGGTCACAGACTTTTGTAGACGTACCAGGGGTCCCAGTGAAGTCCAGCTAAACACACCCCCATATCATTACGAACCCCCCACCAGGCAGTACAGTTCCCTGTTGACAGGCGGGATCCATGGCTTCATGGGGTTTGCGCCACACACGAATCCTTCCATCTGCCCGATACAGTTGGAAATGCTACTCTTCAGACCAGGCTACTTGTTTCCAGTCATCAAGTGTCCAGTGGTGGTGTTGCCGTGCCCAAGCGAGGCGCATAGCTCTGTGTCGTGCAACCATCAAGGGGACTCGAGTTGGGCGGCATCTGCCAAAGCCCATACCATGCAGGGTATGTTGCACGTCCGTACGCTGATGCTTGTTGAGGCTCCAGCATTGAATTCCGATGATACCTGCGAGAGTGTTGCATGCCTATCACGTGAAACGATTCTTGACGGCCGACGATGATCACATTCACCCAATGTCTTTTTACGTCCACACTAGTATTGTAGGTTGGAGGTTTTGCCGGAATTCTTATAGTCATGGTACACCTTTGCAATGGTCGTCCGTGAAAATCCGAACTTCGTTTTTACCTCCGAAATACTCTGGCCCATCTCACGAGCGTCAACTATGACACCGTGTTGAAAATCGCTTAAGTCGTTATTACTTGTCATTCTCATGCCGAAAACAGCTCTGACAGCTGGCAAGGATGTCTATCGCTTTATATACGCACTGGCAGCCGCAACCGAGTAAGCACATAGGTGACGTTGCTATGTATTTTGCATAAGCTCGTCTGTTTCAGTTTTTCTGGCATTTCAGTGTACATCACATTGGTAAGGTTCTTCCTCTGAATGAACAAGCATATGCCTCGAAAGATGACTTTTCTGAGCAAATTGCTTAGAGCACCCATCACATTGATAAAGCTTTTCCCTCGTGTGAATGAGTAAATGCTTTGAAAGATCACTTTTTCGAGTAAATTGCTTGGAACATACGTCACATTGGTAAGGCTTTTCACCTATGTGCATAAGCAAATTAAGCATATGCTCTGAAAGATGACTTTTCTGAGTTTCTATTAGAATTTTTTCCTCTGTTAGCACAGCAAAATGTCATACTACAGTATTTAGTGCCATTCTATCAATCAAAATGGGAAATTAAGCTGGTCATATCTAAATTGATTTCATATACGCGCTTGACTACTATCTGCTCTTCGGAAATTAAATGATTCATATTAAATGTTTCTCCATTACTTACCTGTGAAAAGTAACTCCAGGAGGTGGTTGCCCGGAATTGTTGTGACATATCCGTAATCGCAACAACACACCATTTCTAAAAAAAAACCTTCAAATTTTGAAATCAAACTTGTAGCATACGTACCCAATGGCTCAAAACGACTATCAGAGTCTTAAGATGGCCGTCACACCGTCAGTGTTATCTGCTAAGAAAGCTCCAAGTTTGTGACATCATACTTTCTTCACGTTTTCCTACCTCCATGGGTATGATTGAGAGGTTAGCTGGAAATCTATAATTTTTTTTCATGGAAGATCATGTATAGAAATAGCATTTTCATTGGGGAGAGTTGTATGTCTTTCTGAAATGGCACTATAAATTACCAAAATTGATTGATTTTGTTTATATGGTTTAGCGCTCATTTCATAAATATGGTACATTTATTAAAGCAGTAGAAAAGATTAACCAGCTTAAATTGCACTGGGGTAGATTTTTAGCTAACTCAGATTAATTAAGCTTTCATTAGTTGGTCATTTTTGTACAGCATTTTGTTAAATATTAGGCTTGGAAGGATTGTGCAGTGCAATATTCAGTGAAAAACTGTAAGAAAATAGTTTGGATTTTGTAATGTCCTTTTTGTGTTTTTAATCTTTCTTTGTGGTACTGCGTTGCCTTGCTTAGTCTGGTCGATGATTTCGTGAAATTTCCAAATTCTGTTTATTCGTGTAGATACCCTTTTAGTTTGGTTAAGATCCCATTCTCTGAGAAGTGTTTGCTAAACAGAGGTCGACCCAGATGGCATTTGATGTTGTTGGGTGGTATCTTCACAAAATATTTTCAGTGAAATTCTGTTAAAAAAATGTTTCAATGTAAGAGGCATCTTGAATATTGTCATGTTTGACTAATGTGCTTTTTGAAAGGGGTGGGGGGCATTAAGAATTCAGGCCATTTATTTTGTTGTGAAAGCAAAACAAGGCAGTATTGGCCATGAAAGTTTTTTTTTTTTTTTTGTAGAAAAAGCAAAACAAGGCAGTATTGGCCATGAAAAAGTTTTTTTTTTTGTTGTTGTTGCTGTTTTGTAGAGAAAGCTGGCCAGGCAATAGGATTTCTTGTTTACATGCCCAGACCAATCATTTTGGTGACTGTTAAATCTGGCAATGGAATTTTCCAAGTTCTGATCTGATAATGATGATTATATCAATGAATCCACACCACTTTGAACCTTTATGTACTTTTGGGTGTTTTCTTTAACAACATTTTTGACAAAATTGCTCTAAACACAAAAATAGGCAAACAAAAAAAGAAAAAAAAGGAAGAAAAAAGAGAATTTCACAAAACTGTGTATCATCTTTAAAAATTGGTCCCCTGCTAAAAAGTTAAAAGCAGTTGAAAGCAAATGCATGGAATCTCACCATCAGTATAACATTCTGAAATGTTCGCTTTGTGTCTTGTGATTCCTTTGCTGTTGTGTTTTCCGTCATCATACTGTATCATAAGTATACTTCTTGGAAAGAGTTTTGTATTATAAAATTGTGTAACTCGTACATGTCATCTAATTTTGTATAACTTCATTTTCACCCATCCTCAGGTGTTCTGGTTGATTTGTCAGTTGTTTTTGTTTTAATCCACGAGGACGTGCACTACAAGTACTTACCCAATGATATGCGATGGGTCAAAAAGGCCCTGTCAACTTTGTTCATTATATGGAACAGTAATGAATAATTTTTTTCATGCATGAAACATTTTTACTGAGAAATTAGACAAACTGACCAATGTTTCCACAAAAATATATAAGATAAAATGAAAAACACTTACAATTTAGTAACATACAGTATATTGCACACAGAAGTGGTATATTCGCTGCATGCATTTCTCTCACATTTAGCACAACATATTTTTGATTTCTTGTCTTTTGCATTGGGACAAATATGACATTTTTTGGCTGCACATTTCAACTTCTTTTTTCTGTGGTTCTTCGTTATCCTTAGAACAATATTCTGTTAAGTGTTCTCGCAATTTTCAAGTAATTGATAGTTGTGAACTTCTTTCTTGTATGTGTCTCTTGAGAAGTTCCAGAGCAAGCTCTTTCAAAACTAGCCACCTCTTTCAATTTTTATTCTTTGTTCAAAACCTTTGAACCATATTATGTGGCTCTATAAATCTTTGAACCATATTACGGGGCTCTATAAATTAATACAAATTTGGAAGATGACAATCCGATTTCCAGCGTAAATGTGACAAGGATGATAAGTTTATACAACAGTTTTGTTGTGCTGCCATTTACTGTTTCACATGTTAATTTATAGCATTAGCTACTCGGGAGCATTATTCATTGCATTTTGAAAATTATATATGTAATTTTTGAACATATTTATAAATTGAACATAGTTTTTGTTGTTGTTCTTACCTTTCTTCAGCATATGTCGATATTCCCATTCTCTGTTGTTCCGTCAACGGTTTTGGCCATCCAAGTGCGCTCGAAATATCACATTGGAAAATTGCCGTTGTTGTCACTCAAGTTATTAAAATAAATAATAAAACTATTTGAATTAAGACCATGAATGATGAAAAGAACCATTAAAAGAATTTGGATGATATAGTAAAAGAAATATTCGAGACTTTGAATGAGTCAACGACCATATTGGAAGGTATAGACATTAAGTCTATCAATTAATGAAAAGAGTTAAAAGAGGAAATATCCTTGCTAAAAAATATAAAAGAAGACCTCAAATAAACAATCACTCCCGTTCAGCTGTACCCATACTAGTTTCGACTGTTCCTTACAGTCATCTTCTGTGGGATTCACTATTTTTGTCGATTGTGACGTTGAGCATTCTTCCTATTGTCTTTTGTTGACCACAGCTGCACAGCATTTATTGCTTAATTTTTCTTTCTGCTGCTATCGTTCTCTCTCGATTCTCATTCCATCGGAGGACATGAAAAATAGAAAGAAAAGTGACAGTGAAGAAATGGAGAGAGAACGATAGCAGCAGAAAGAAAAATTAAGCAATGGATGCTGTGCAGCTGCGGTCAACAAAAGACAATAGGAAGAATGCTCAATTTCAGAATGCTCAACGTCGCAATTGACGAAAATAGTGAATCCCACAGAAGATGACTGTAAGGAACAGTCGAAACTAGTATGGGTACAGCCGCACGGGAGTGCTTGTTCATTTAAGGTTTTCTTTTTATATTTTTAGCAAGGATGTTTCCTCTTTTAACTCTTTTCATTAATTGATAGACTTAATGTCTATACCTTCCAATATAGTCGTTGACTCATTCAAAGTCTCAAACATTTCTTTTACTATATCATCCAAATTCTTTTAATGGTTCTTTTTATCGTTCATTGTCTTAATTCAAATAGTTTTATTATATTTTAATAACTTGAAGTGACAACAACAGCAATTTTCCAGTGTGATACTTCGAGCACACTTGGATGGCCACAACCATTGACTGAACAATAGAGAGCGGGAATATCGACCTATGCTGAAGAAAGGTAAGAACAACAACAAAAAATATGTTCAATAATTACATATAGTTCTCAAAATGCAATGAATAATGCTCCTGAGTAGCTGATGCTATAAATTAACATGTGAAACAGTAAATGGCAGTACAACAAAATTGTATAAACTTTAACAATCATCTCTTTTGATATTGAGTAGCCAGGTGTTTGGGTTTTCTTTGTGCCATTTTGTGATGTTGTCTTTTTCAAAGAAGTATTCTTGCGATAGAATGTCCGCATCATCGTCAGAGTCAAGATCTTCTTCCTAAGACAACTGATGACCACTAAGATGCTTATCATCAGCTATTTTTTCATCATCTACTTGTGCCTGGCACTGTTGGCTAAAAAACCAAGTCTTTATTGACTGTGAATATAAGAAATATGAAATATTAGAAACATGTACATTTTTTTAATGTGTCTTGATCAGTGTCACGTACAGTTCTTCTGAAGTGCAAGTAAGTTTATTCGTAAAGAACTTTTTGACATAATACAAGAGTCCTTCACCAAAGAAATTCTTCCTGTTGTGATATAACTTTTTCCATGTTTTCTCCTGGTCATCACGTTTGGCACAAAAAAGAAGTTCTTTAAATACACTAAAATCTTGATTGATAAAAACTTTGAACTAGAATTTTTAAAAGATATGATAGTTCCTACAAAAAAGCAAATATAAAACTGATAAAAACATACCTTTGGCTGTAGTGACTTTCGTTAAACGGGTACGTCGTGATATGTATGTTGCTTCAGCCAAAACCTTCGGTATGATCAGGATTCTTTCAAAACATACTTCATACCTAAAACTCTGTTCTCACAATCAGTATACCCAGAGATATTACAAAAATGAAAAAACTGATTGGTAAAAATGAAAACTCTAAAAGTAATGCACATATTACGGAAATGCATAGGATGAGATGATTAGAATATCAACATTCCTTGTGCCTTGGTGACCGTATTTGTGCATTTCGAGGTGGTTTCTTTGTTGTTTCAGCATGGTTTCATTTTGTTTCGGTTGAGTGTTGTAATGCTTCTTCTGTGTTGTTTCGAGCGTTACACAAAGTGGGATTGGACCTTCCTGTACTTGTGACTCATATAGAGTTTTAGTTTTCATTTTCACCAGTCAGTATTTTCATTTTCATAATGTCTCTGGATATACTGAGTGTGAGAACAGAGTTTTAGGCATGAAGTATGTTTTGAAAGAATCCCGTTCACACCGAAGGTTTTGGCTGAAGCAGCATATGTAACACGATGTACCCATTTAACAAAATCACCACAGCCAGAGGTATGTTTTTATCAGTTTTATATTTGCATTTTCATAGGAGCTATCCTATCTTTTAAAAATTCTAGTTCAAAATTTTTATCTATCAAGATTTTAGTGTATTTAAAGAACTTTTATCTGCCAAATGCAGCGACCAGGAGAAAACATGCACAAAGTTATATCAAAACAAGAAGAAATTCTATAGTGAAGGACTCTTGTATTGTGTCAAAATGATGTTGCAGCATGTTTTAAACTAAAAGTGTCATAATTCGGTAACTCAAGAATTTTGTGTTGTCAATTGAGATATTTGAGTAATTTATTGTATACCTTAAAGAACTTCTGGGTTTGTAATGTTAAGTGTTCTTCCATTGGGCGCCAAGATTAGGTTTTTATTGTTGCAAGCTCTAGTGCAACCAACATGGAACTGGCCAAGAGAAAAGTATAGGTTCTGCCCAATTTTTAATGATTGACCCTGCATCTTTTTGATATTCATGACAGAATGAAGATGAACAGGAAACTACGCATTTCAACTGAAATAAAAGGTCAGATGAGACGAATGCAGTTCATGGAATAAAAACATGCTTTCCTGCAACATAGCCAGCCAGTCAGTCAGTCATGGTCAGTTCAATAACATTTGACATGTTTCTTGGCAGTCATCCGTGTTCCATCGCCGAAGTGTTAGTGGATCTAGATTGCATTAAGATAAATTAATAGTCAAGATGACATGGGAGAATGCATTAACCTCTATTCAGCAAAGTTGTGCTCTGAAAAAATTACTGTATACTGTATACTCGCATGTAAGCCGATCTCATGTATAAGCCGACCTTAAATTTCAAGATTTTGAAAAATATATTTATTGAAATGAATTATGCAAATTTCTGAGATTATCTTCTGTAAAAACCTTCAAAGTACGGTTCAGTGTTGGAGTTTCCAAATAACTCCAGTAACATTCATTGCATTAAAATGCAGAAGTTTTTTGAGAGAATTTATAACCATTTCTGGTGAAATTGCATCCCACAATTCTTTCATCCAAGCAGTAACATGGCTGTGTTTCCCTTCTTTCAAGTTACCACCTTTTGTTAAACATTATGTCTTTGTTATTCAGTATCATGGATGGATCTCTCCAGCGCGGATCGCAAACGTGCATGCCCATGCTTGCTGTGAAAACTCAGGAGAAGAGAGGAGATACCTCATTGGCTGTGGTGCACCCCACCAGCTAAGTGATTTATGCAGTGTTGATGGCGTACCATGATTACACACGAGAAGTAATGAAGTATCCCGTGATTGGAAGCAAGAAATTTCAGTTTCAATTTGAAACGGGATTAGATTTTTCACATGTCATATTAGCAGCACCTATTTCTGTAGGAATTCTAATCTGGGAGGAAAAATATTTAATAATTTTTTAGAAACCCTTTTCTTCAGGTCAGAAAACTATTGCATGGTAAGACGTGGTCTAAAACATAAACAAATCCACCGATAAATTCTGTGGGAGAATTCACGGGAATTGAGTCGCAATTTTTAGTAACTCCTGTATAAGCCAACCTCCCAGCTTCGAAAGCAGGATTTCTTCCAGAAACTTTCTGCTTGTACACAAGTATTTATGGTAAATATCTCTCATTTCATTTCTTATATAGCATTTGCATTTCATTGATATACATATTTCCTTTCAAAAAGTATTGCGGAACTGTTTATATTATTTAGTAACACACAGAGAACCGTGACAACTGTAATGGAAAAATACATGTAACTCTTTGGAGCAGAAGTCCAGCTCAAAAGTTTTGGCACTTATATCTTGTTTGGTGTAAGATTCCCACACAGTTTGTTTCCCTCAAAGTTACACAAAAGTGTAATGAAATATAGTTTCATGAGCTTATAACACAATAAACAGCAAGATCAAATTTCACATTTTAAATCTCACATTATGTCAGATTCCAATAATGGTTGTTGTTCTTCTTGGTTACTCAGTCCAAGGACTGGTTGTTCAGTAGATGTACTTTGTCTCTCCATTTCTCTCTATTCTCTGCCGTTCTTTTCAAGTCATAGTATGTCCTAGTATTAGTGTCTTGGAGTGACTGTGCCACAAAACTATTCCTTGGCCGTCCTCTTTCTCTCTTGCCTTGAATTTTCCCTTCCAAAACTTTCAGAATCGGGCCTCCATGGTGCAATGTGTGTCCCATCCGTAACATTCTTCTTCTCTTTAACATGGGTTCTCTCACTCTCTCTAGGACCTCCTCATTAGTTTTTCTATTGTGCCAACTTATTCTCTTCATTCTTCTATAGCTCCACATCTCAAATGCCTCTAGCCTTTTCACTTCCCTCTTGGTCAGTGTCCATGTCTCAGAACCATAGAGAGCTACTGGCCAAACATGTGCCTTTAAAATTCTCTTCCTCAGTTTTAGATCTATATTTTTTGGCTGTCAGTAGTCTTTGATTCTCTCTAAAAGCCATTTCTGCCATCCCCAGTCTCATTCTAATTTCCTTTTCACATCTTGCATCTTCAGTGATAATTTGACCCAAATAGCGAAAGGATTTAACTTGTTCGATGTATTGTGCTTCAATTTTAAGGAAAGCCTGTTTTGGAACCTTCCCTATTACCATTAGTTTTGTCTTTTTTTTTTTTATTTAATAGATATCTGCATTTTTTGTGTATTTTTAACATCATGCACTGTAATGATTTGGCTGATCCTGAAACTATTGTCTGGTCATCCACAAACTTAATGGCCTTAATTCTCTCTCCATTAACCCAAACTCCTTTACTGGCATTCCCCAAGGCCTGATCCATCATGACATCGGCATAAATACCAAAAGGGCCAGGTGACAACAAGCATCCCTGCCTTACACCTTTATTTATTGGGACTGGATCAGTCATTCCCTCTTGAATTGAAATCAAACAATGGTTGAAGAAACCAAATTAAAATCTTCCTGTAGAAATATCTTTAAAAATTAATTAAAATTTTGGAAATTCGAATTTCAAAAAAGGGCTCAGTTGTGCACACTAATGTGCCTTAGCAGGTTTCTGTCAAGTTTCAAAGCTCTACATTCAGTAGTTTCTACTGTAGGCAACTGTAATTGTTACACTCAGACACAGGGAATTTATTATTATTGATGTAAAATATGGTGAAAAATGAACATTCTTAAAACTGTGCAAAAATTGTGAAAAACACATTTATAGGCCTAGTCACCAAATATTGTAATACAGTTCAAAAAATTGCAAATAATATCCTTTCTTAGATGGTGTGTCATTGAACCAGTGAAACAATGATGATTGTTTGCTAATAAAAATTGAATTGTTTACCAGTACCAAAGTTCTTTTTCTTTATGCAAAACTTTTTGATGATAACAGGGATTAAAATTCAAATTTGAAATGGAAGGGAGTCTCCCACTTGTGTTTGTAAATAAAGGGGATTGAAAATTTCAGGTTTGGGGTTTTGAATATGTGACTTAATAATATTAAAAGATTGGGAAAACAGTAGTAATTTTTCAAACAATATAAGCTATACTTGGTTCTTAAAAGAAACAGGTGAATTAGATCAAAACATTTACTACATTCAATCTAATACAAATTACCATGATTCATTTTACCAAACTACAGTAGTTCATTTTGCAGTACGTTGATATCATAAAATTGCTCCTGAAGTATATATGTCTGTCTTTCATTCCTTGCTACAGTTAACAAGCTTTAATCAGCTCATTGTTTTATTTCTGAGGGTTTATCTAGCCCAATTGCAGAAATATGCAGATTCAGATTCTACACACTGAAACTTCAAAGAGGGTTCCTTTGTGGAGGAAGAAAATCTACAATCTATCTAAATCACAAAAGATAAAATAAACCTTCACTGGACATTGTGATGTGCAAGTTTAGTAAGGGTCAACTAATTTATTATTTTTGAGCATGTTTCCCTTCAGCTCTGAAAAAAAAATCTTGAATAGTATGTATGAGATGTTTACAGTTCACATAATTGAGACAGTTGATCTTCTGATATGAGGAATGTCCAGTTTTTCAATTTACAACTATTTATGGAGGGAAAATAACATTTAACAACAATTCAGGACAGTGGAAACATCGCGAAAATAATTACGATTACAAAAAACATCCTCGCTCCGTCCGAATTCCGTTTTCGAAAATTTTTCCTCCGTTTTCAAGCTGAAACACAATCAGTTATCAAACAAAATTATATTTTACAATAACACTGAGCAGAGGGAATATCGCAAGAAAAAAAGAAATTACCGTTACAGATTAAATTGGAAGTTTCTCTAACTTCCGTTTTCTAAAGTTTTGAAAGACAAAATTCTGTTCCCAGCCGGATAACACCCCCCCCCCGCCCTTCACCGCCACACAGACACCAACAACCCACCCCCCAAAAATTAGCTTTAGCTTTGCATCGTTCTGGAGAACGGCACAAATTATAACAGCAAAGTCAGAGTTTCTCGAATCTGCGGAAGAAACTTGTGCCTGAAGTTTACAAGGAAATTTTTGCCCCGTCGAACTTCCATTATCGGAAATTGTTTTCTACACTTTCAAGCTGAAATATAAACATTTATGCAAGAAATTGATATTTAATAACAATACTGGACACAGGAAACTTCGCAAGAAAAATATTACGATTGCGGGAAAAAATTTCACTCTGTTGAACTTTCGTTTTCAGAAGTTGTCAAAAACGGAATACCGTTCCCCATACGGAAAACGAGCACCTCCTTACCTCCCACTAACCCTCTGGAAATAAAACATTATCTTTAGTTTTTTTTTCATTGATCTTAAGTATAACCGAAATGTGGCGAAAAAGCTGAATTCCGTGAATCCGAAGAACAATCTCATGCCTGATTCAGATTCGCAACAGTTCACAATATGCAAAATAAACTGCTTATGCAGCTACGCATGGAAGCCGATTCACAGGTCCAAAAACTAATTATGTTCCCAACATGAACAATGTATTCGATTGCAATTTTCAGAACACTGAAAGGTCCATTTCTAAAGCACGTATTTTTACAAAGGATACATTTTTAACATGAAATTTTGCGAGTGGTCCAAAAACGGAACCAAGATTTTATATTTATATATATTTTTTCTTAAAATTTTGTAAGGCTCCCTGGAGTCTCCCGCCTAACAACTTTATTTCGGCGGGAGCTTAAATTTTTCGGCGGGAATCCCGCCCTGAATTTTAACCCCTAGATATATCTTCTGAAAGCTGCTCAGTGGAACAAGCTGTTTCGCTGGACAGTGTATGTTCTTCCATGTGAATGTGAAACCAGCTGATCTGAAACAGTTTGTTTCCCAAGTATGTGAGGCCTACTTCCAGATGTCATGCAATGTGACAAATGAATATTGTTTCTTGTTATGATAAAATATAATAAAACTTCCATATCTAAAACATGCCAAAAACTAAGATGAGGAAAAAAGATATTTTGACCATGTATGATGTCAGAATCCATCATTATGTATTAGGGTGGAGTGAATTTTTTTTTTTTTTTTTTTTTTGGAAATTCATATGAGGTGGGATTGGGAAATTTGATGGCACCCTACATGTGTATCACGCCAAGATTTGAAGAAGCCTCTAGCACTCCATCTTCAGGTGCCCCACAGGGGTTAAAATTTGCAAAAAATGTCGTTTTTGCGTCATTTATAAGAATTTTTTATTTGCATTATTTAAAAAGATATTAACTAGCCTGGGGTTGGAAAACACAAATAATGATTCATAATTGATATATAAAAAAATTCAGAGTTTTCGGCATTCATCTTCAGGTGCCCCAAGTAGCTTTAAATTCCGCCAATATATATGTCGCTTGCGGCATTTCAAGGATTTTTCACTCCTGTCTTTCTATTTGTGGTATGAGGTGAAAATGTAAGGAGGTAATGTTACAAACTACAAGTAGAACTGCTGTCAAATCTTAGGACAGACAATAATTAACAGATAGTGACGACAGCAGTGAAAATTCGGACAATGTATCCATTAATGCAAATTTCACTGCAGTGGCTGCAAGTGAAGTGTCCTCTTTAAGCAAAAGCACTCAGATGCATTCGAGTTTGTCTATGGTTGCAAGAGAATGCAGCAGATACAGACTATCTGACAGGAATGCTGCTACCATTACATCTGCAATTCTTCAAGACGTTTGCGTAATGACTCCAACTGATCCTCTTCCGTGGTCGATAGAGTAAAATTTGAAGATAATGTAAAAAGTTAAGGAAAGAATTACAAGCAAGTAAGCCAAATGAAATAACAGCACTGTTTTTTGGTGTTAGAAAAGACAAAACACAGACACAAGTTAAGGAAGGTACTAAGCTACACCCAAGGGTTGCTATAAAAGAACACATTACCCTTGTTGAAGAACCTGATTCCAAATATATAGGCGATATCACTGTTACCACAGGATAAGCAATAACAATAAAAATGGGCATCATGAATTTCTTTGAGGAGGGTGAAATTAACATGAATGGTTTATTTGCAATTGGATGCGACTACCAATGTCAACATTGGTTCAAAAGGAGGAGTGATTAGATAAATTGAGTTAGATCATCAAAGACCGCTCCAGTGGCTGATTTGTGTATTGCATGCAAATGAGCTACCACTTGGACGTCTAATGGAGAAGCTCGATGGTGGTACTCGTTGCAGGGATCGCATTCCTCCTAAAATTCCTAAAATTCCTAATATTTTGTGACCCTCCTTAAATTCCTAAAATTAGACCTAAAATTTGCTATTCATCCTAAAATTTTCGTAAGCTTATTTTTATTAAAAACACAACCGTTATTAACGCCAATAAATTTACCATTACGGTAAGGTAAAAAGACCTGTTATTGTAGAAACACAGCCTATATGCTGTGCTGCTGAAGGGAGGGAAAAATGACGCCATCGAGATGCACTTGCTTCGGGGCGTTCGTTCCATTTTTTTGCCTTCGAACAGTTTTCGAGAGTAACAAGAGATCTAAGGGAAAAGGGGAGGGGTCATTTTCACCCCTGGTTTGCGCTTTGCAGACGAACTCCGTGGCACGCAGAAGATCGTACTTTATTTTTGTACATGCCTTGTGGAACCTCCTCTTTCTGCTGATGTTTTGTTATTGTAAACCGCAGGTGGGTGGAAGCAAAGAGGAAACATGTGGTCTCCTTCCGTAACCTCCGGTAATGACGATGGGATGGTAGCTGAGTATTATCTTGGCAGATAATTGACCTTCGATCATGCGTCGGCGACAGCGACCTTCGATGCGCAATATATCTCGGCTCCGACTCGCTTTGACTGAACTTGCGTGAGATGCGTATGATAGTTTCTGGTTTTACGTCTTTTATGGTGTTCTCTGTGCTGTGTGCAGGTTCAGTTCTCTAGTGGTGACCTGCTTTTTTTTTTTTTTTTTTTCATATCTTCTGACATCCTCGCAGCCAAATTTCGGGAAGTTGTCTGGTTTTGCAATATTGGAACGTGTTTTTGTACTTCCCTTTCATTTTCTGGTTAGTAATACAAGTGTTTAAGATGCCTAAATCCAAAACGAAGTTTCAAGATGCGTGGCTCGCCAAAGAATTGGACGGAGTGAAGTTGAAAGAATGGTGTTCTGCAACTGAAACAATATTTTCTGCTAAGTGTATATTGTGTTCAGAAATTTTCAACATTTCTAATAGTGGCTTTTCACAAGTAAAAGCGCATCATAAAGGAAAAAACATTTGCAGAAATTTCAAAGTAAATTTCAAAATAAGTCCATCCTGAAAGCCTTTGGAGGACGGGATCTTCAGCCCAAAACAAATATTAGTGAAGTACTGAGTCATGATTTACAGTTGGCTAAAGCCGAAGCATTATGGGCCATGAAAGTTGCTAAGGACAATATGTCTTTTGTTTCATGCACTGAAACAGTTGAACTTTTCAAAGAAATGTTTCCTGATTCTGCTATTGCAGCCAAAATGCAACTTAAAGAAAAAAAAAGTTGCTTATGTGATATCACATGGATTGTCAAAATATTTTGAAGAGGATTTGAAAAAAGACATTGCATCTAGTAGCCCAGGAAAGGTTACTATAGCATTTGATGAAACTACAAATACACAAGTGAAACGGCAGTTGGATGTGTATCTCAGGTACTGGTCTTCAGAAATAAATTCAGTTTCTTGCCGATACCTAACAAGCGTTTTTCTGGGTCATGCAACAGCAGATATTTTGCTAAAAGAAATTCTTGATGTGTTATCATCCTTCAATATTTCGTTGAACAGAATTATTTGTGTATCCATGGACAGCCCAAATGTAAATAAGTGCTTTTTACGCAAATTCAATGAAGTTGTAAAACAAGAAACAGGCCAGAAATCTTTGGAACTAGGTTTTTGCAACCTGCATGTTGTTAGTAATGCATTTAAAATTTTTTTGACAAGCTTAAATATAGATTTTGACGAATTTGCTACTGATATGCATTACTTTTTAAAGAGTAGTGCTGCAAGACGAGAGGATTATAAATCTGTCGAGGATATAACATTGGTCACTGCCAAATTTCTTTTGCGTCATGTCAGCAACAGATGGTTAACCGTTGGTTCTGTAGCCCAGAGGCTCTTGGATCAATGGCTAAATATTACAGAATATTTTTTAAACTTCTTGCCATCTCAAAAAATATTTGAAAAACAACTGCGCAATTCGGCAAGGTATAAAAGAATTCACTGTTTCCTGAAAAATGAGCTTACTCCTTGCTATTTAGCATTAATTTCATTTTCACACCAAAATTTTGAAAAGTTTTCATTATGTTATCAGAGTGAAGAACCAAAAATACACCAGTTATATTCTGATTTAAATACTTAATGAGGAATGTTATGGCTCAGTTTATCCAAGATGATGTTATAGCAGGGAAATTTGGAGAAGACCTAAAGAATGTAGATTTTGAAAACAAAAATTCATGGAAAAAACTAGGGGAGTTAGAAGTTGGTATGAAGACAAAAAATCTCCTCAGGAATGTTCAGGAGTCCAGGCAGAAATTATTTCTCTTAGATGTAAGATCATCACTAATTGCAACCACAAAATATTTAAAGTCAAATTTGCCATTCTGCAATCAAAAGCTAAGAGACATAGAAGTTTTAGAGGTAAAAGAACCAAAGAAAGAGTCAACTCAACTTTCAGTCACTGAAGGACTTTCGGAAATAACCAGAATTTCAAGTGTTTTGCATCTTTCTGAGGAACAAATTGATAGAGTAAGAGAAGAGTGGAAACTTTTAAATTGCGATAAGCCAACTCTAGATGAACTAGTGAAATTTTCAGAGGAAGGGCATATTCCAGTGCGGATTGATCATTACTGGCGTAATATATTTAGTATTAAAGACTCTAGCGGAAAAGAAAAATACTCAAATCTTGCTAAACTCATCAAGTCAATTTTAGTTTTACCTCATGGTAATGCTGATGCAGAAAGGGGATTTTCGGTTAACACTGCTCTGTTAAGGAAGGACAAGGCTAACTTAAAAGACTCAACTATAACATCATTAAGAATAGTTAAAGGGGCCATTAAACACTATGGATGTGTAAGTAAAGTTCCCATAACAAGAAATTTGTTAAATAGTGTTTGTGATTCACATAAATTTTATAAAGAGTATGTTGATAAGCTGAAGGAAGAAGAATCAAAAAAGGTAAAAAGAAAGGAAGCAGAAAGAGAGGGAAAATAAGGAAAAGCAGCTAGAGAAAAAAGAAAAGCTGAGTTTGATGACAAAATAAAAGAAAATGATGCAGAAATAAATAGACTTAAAAACGATAAAGAAGCCTCCCTAGCAATAATTCAAGAGGGAACAGAAAGAATGAGAAAAGCTGTAGGAAAACAAAATACTGTTGAAATAGCAGTTGCCTCTAACTTGATCATACAAGGTTCAGCTGAAATAAAGAAAACTGAAAGTAAATTAGTTGTGGTAGAAGCAGAAAAAGATAGGCTAATCAGGAAAAGGTTAAAACAATAATATGAAAAAGTAATTCAGTGAACAATTGTACATAGTTCTTGGTTTTCAATTACCTTTTTAGGATATTATAATTTAATGTGAAACCTGAAAACTTTACTGTGAAAATCGTGAATTGCTTCTGGTTCAACAGCATATTAATGTTCAAAGTGAAACTTGAATGTGGTAAATATACTTGAATATGATAATAACACATGAAAAGATAAGAACTGAACATTAGAAGTAAATCATACTTAAACTTTAGACATTAGACGTTATGCAAAAAATTTGGGTGTTAACTTCGACCATATATACTAATGGACTGCACATTGGCAATAGCTGCATCAAAGCCGCCATGGCTCAAACATTGGGCACGTCATCATCAGACTCCAAATTTCGTGTAAAAATGCTGTTATGATTACTAATTTACGCTGCAGAACTTCAGTGTTTTCGGTGTATTATGTGAATGCGCCTCATATATAATGAAAACTCTTCAGGTAAGTTTACTTATGAGCTATATACATGCATGATCGGGTTGTTTACATTTTGTGATTTATAATGTGATGAACATTTGCGAAGAATTTGGAACATGCATTCCATTTTTTTTTCTTAAGTTACTATATTTTTATATCAATAGCTGCAAGTTTCTGGTTAAGTAATTGAACTTTATTGACTTAGGTATTTAATTCGTTTCTTACCCATGAAAAATCATCGAACTTTCTTTACTATATCGCTCAGAGCAACCATAAGCACAGCAGGTGTAACCCATCTTTTTGACTGTTGTCATGTGATTTTATGTTGGAGCCAGAAATTTTGATGTCATGCGCAGTCTATCAGTATATATGGTTGAAGGGTGTGAAGCAAACTCTTTACAATGTATACAAAGTTGTTTTACTAGATGTATACAAATATACATCTAGTTTTTATTGAAATACACTCCTAAAATTTTCCTAAAATTTTTCTAAAAATTCCTAAAATTCCTACCTAAAATTTTCCAGAAGTATGCTATGATCCCTGTCGTTGCCCAAAATCCTATTCTGGACCTATAGGCACAGCTGTTGTGAATTATGAAGAACTAAGTGTGACTTCATTTAACCACATAATAGTTGTAAATTTCCCTACTGTTAAGCAAGATGATCTTACCATAGATCAGAAATGCTTACATCGCATACATCAAGCAGTTTCATTTGGCAATTGCTCTGAAGACCTTGTCTTTGAAAAACCTGGCCCAGTAGCACAGTCTCGTTAGCTAACAACAGCACCGAGAATATTTCATCTGTACATCGCCACCAAAGATCCTTTAGTGAATCTTGTTTCCATTTCTACTTTCATCATTAAGATTTATGTCCCAACATGGTTTGCCATTAAGATGAATCCTTCTTGCACCAATGGAGCTCTACACTTCTGGACAATAGTAGAATGATCATGTTATCTTCCAGAAAATCTTAAGAGTGCTGCTGATGAGGTAATCCAAGGGAATGCTTTTTTCTACATCCTGAAAACATATTCCTTTCCATGTTGAATGATGAAAGGGAAGTCATACATGAGTTGGCATTAAGAAGGATCATTGCAGCAAGGCACCAGGAAGATATGTTGAGACAATTCTACGTACTTAATGTGAATTTTCACGCGAAACAATACATTGATCTAATAGACTGGTATGTAACAAATGAATGATCTCAGCTGCCTCTAATTCAACAGATACCTGATGAATAATACAGAATATTCTGACAAAGAGGTACAGTTCTGACAGCCCTGAGATCACACAATTTTATGAGTGACTGGGAGAACCAAAAACAGAAAAACAGGTTCCCTGTCACTCCCAAGGAACTGAAAGGTGTTTATCTAGTCACTGAGGCTTCAGCAACAGTTTGTGGGGCAAAGCATGGATTCATTATCACAAGGAATCAATCACGCAACATTATGAAAAAGTTACAGTCTGAATTCCAAGTGTAACCAGCACTGTATTTTGTACTTGTATTTTTACCAGTGTTTGTCTTAATATAGGTTTTAATCCAAGTTGAAGTTCAATACAATTTGTCTGGGATTAGGTCTTTTAAAGCCCATTATGAAAAGGTTCTCATGTGAAAAGTACTTTCTGTTATCGATGCAAAGGATGATGCATCTAAAGTTAATGTTAGCCGCCCCGGTGGCGCAGTGGTCTAAGCGATGGCCTCTGATAATTCGTCCGAAAGGGGTCCGAGTTCGAATCCCGGTCAAGCATGGATGTTGTGTTTGTCTTACGGCACTGGCTCTCTCCCTTCCCTGGAACCAGTGACCCTAAATTAGGGACGGGCGACTGCTTATAGCCCATTGAGTTGCTCACGGTGGTCGCTAAACCTCCAATCAAAAAAAAAAAAAAAATTAATGTTAGCATTCTCAATGCAATACATTTTGGCCGCCCTGGTGACACAGTGGTCTAAGCGCTGGTTTGTGACAATTTCAACAAAAAGTAAGATTGTAGCACAATTTTTGGTTACAATTGTGAACTAGGATGAAAAACCAATAAATATTATAGTGTGTAAAACTTATAAGCAGGTGCACTGAGAGTAAGCTGAGAAAGCATAAAGTACCTTTATTGCAATGTAAGTATGTACTAATTACAAGAGGCAAAGTTAGTAAGTAATAGCACAGGTAAAATATACGTTATGCGAATGTTGTAACTAAACACACAAAAACTTGCATTGACGTAATAATCAAAGTTATTTTGTGCTAATTGTAGGTAAAAGGTTGGAAACCCTGTCAAAGCACGGTAATATTTTGGTGCCAAAGCACACTCACCATTTCCCCAAATTATCTTTTAAAAACGTAGGATTTAAAAAACGTCTTTATTTACAATTTAAAAACATGGTAGATAAAAGCTCTGGCAAGCACTTTTGCGACCACTATGACCGCATCTTCAGGCCGATGAATGAAACCAGAATTAGAATGGTACAAGGTTAAATAGTGACAGATAGGAGCACAAGTAATACACATTATGTAAATGAAACACATTAGACATTGCCATTCACTACAAATTATTACAAGTCTTTGTAATTACCTAGTTTCTTCCTCCCATGAATACTGTAAAACCAGGCTTCTCCAGGCGGTGGGAATGTATACAGGTACGTCCTCATTACAGCATTTTGGCTCAAGTTTTATGATATACAGACTCTCAGTAAAGAGCATAGAGCATTTATTAGAAGCTGTCGATAGTAATTTCGCATTGTCCCAGTCAGGTCTCAAGTCTTTTTCAACAACAGTTTTTGACAATGTTGAAGTGGCAGATTTCTTACGGATGGCATATCTGTGTTCAGCCCAACGAATACCCAGGCTTCGAAATGTCGAGCCCACATAACAAAGATCTGCTGATTGTCCATTTTTGTCCATTAGAGGGATATTATACACTCTAAAGCGGGAAATATTTTGAGTGTGAAAATGCCCTGTGTACAGGGCATTTTCACACTCTTCAACTTCTGATAGTTGAAATTTGGAACTGAGAAAAATAACTGAGATTGCTGATGTGCATGGATACCCCACGGGTTGTGTTCAAAGACTTGTTCAACAGCATGAATGAAAAACTTTTACAACCCTGACTAGAAATGTGCACACGATTAAATATGTGGGGAGCATGGACTACCAGAATTCTATGGTCACTTTATTAAAAAAAAACACCTGTAAAATATAACCTATTGGAATCAGTGTAAAAATCCAAAACCTTTTTTCAGTAATCAGACGTGACAGAGACATAGTTCCACCTATTTCCTGCTTTGGAGTGTATAATATCCCTCTAATTGATAAAAATTTACAATTGGCAGATCTTTGTTATGTGGGCTCAACATTTCAGAGCCTGGGTATTCGTTGGGCTGAACACAGATATGCCATCCGTAAGAAATCTGCCACTTCAACATTGTCAAAAACTGTTGCTTACTATTGACAACTTCTAATAAATGCTCTATGCTCTTTTTTTTTCTTTTTTTTTTTTTTTTGATTGGAGGTTTAACGACCACCGTGAGCAACTCAATGGGCTATAAGCAGTCGCCCGTCCCTAATTTAGGGTCACTGGTTCCAGGGAAGGGAAAGAGCCAGTGCCGTAAGACAAACACAACATCCATGCCTCACCGGGATTCAAACCCGGACCCCTCTCGGACAAATGATCACAGGCCATCGCTTAGACCACTGCGCCACCGGGGCGGCTCTATGCTCTTTACTGAGAGTCTGTATATCATAAAACTTGAGCCAAAATGCTGTAATGAGGACGTACCTGTATACATTCCCACCGCCTGCAGAAACCTGGTTTTACAGTATTCATGGGAGGAAGAAACTAAGTAATTACAAAGACTTGTAATAATTTGTAGTGAATGGCACAGGGATCGCATTCCTCCTAAAATTCCTAATATTTTGTGACCCTCCTTAAATTCCTAAAATTATACCTAAAATTTGCTATTCTTCCTAAAATTTTCGTAAGCTTATTTATTAAAAATACAACCGTTATTAACGCCAATAAATTTACCATTACGGTAAGGTAAAAAGACCTGTTATTGTAGAAACACAGCCTATATGCTGTGCTGCTGAAGGGAGGGAAAATGACGCCATCGAGATGCACTTGCTTCGGGGCGGGCGCTCCACTTTTTTGCCTTCGGACAGTTTTCGAGAGTAACAAGAGATCTAAGGGAAAAGGGGAGGGGTCATTTTCACCCCTGGTTTGTGCTTTGCAGACGAACTCCGTGGCACGCAGAAGATCGTACTTTATTTTTGTACATGCCTTGTGGAACCTCCTCTTTCTGCTGATGTTTTGTTATTGTAAACCGCAGGTGGGTGGAAGCAAAGAGGAAACATGTGGTCTCCTTCCGTAACCTCCGGTAATGATGATGGGATGGTAGCTGAGTGTTATCGTGGCAGGCAGTAGAGCACGTGATCATTGACCTTCGATCGTGCGTCGGCGACAGCGACCTTCGATGCGCAATATATCTCGGCTCTGACTCGCTTTGACTGAACTTGCGTGAGATGCGTATGATAGTTTCTGGTTTTGCGTCTTTTATGGTGTTCTCTGTGCTGTGTGCAGGTTCAGTTCTCTAGTGGTGATCTGCTTTTTTTTTTTTTTTTCTATCTTCTGACATCCTCGCAGCCAAATTTCGGGAAGTTGTCTGGTTTTGCAATATTGGAACGTGTTTTTGTACTTCCCTTTCATTTTCTGGTTAGTAATACAAGTGTTTAAGATGCCTAAATCCAAAACGAAATTTCAAGATGCGTGGCTCGCCAAAGAATTGGACGGAGTGAAGTTGAAAGAATGGTGTTCTGCAACTGAAACAATATTTTCTGCTAAGTGTATATTGTGTTCAGAAATTTTCAACATTTCTAATAGTGGCTTTTCACAAGTAAAAGCACATCATAAAGGAAAAAACATTTGCAGAAATTTCAAAGTAAATTTCAAAATAAGTCCATCCTGAAAGCCTTTGGAGGACGGGATCTTCAGCCCAAAACAAATATTAGTGAAGTACTGAGTCATGATTTACAGTTGGCTAAAGCCGAAGCATTATGGGCCATGAAAGTTGCTAAGGACAATATGTCTTTTGTTTCATGCACTGAAACAGTTGAACTTTTCAAAGAAATGTTTCCTGATTCTGCTATTGCAGCCAAAATGCAACTTAAAGAAAAAAGTTGCTTATGTGATATCACATGGATTGTCAAAATATTTTGAAGAGGATTTGAAAAAAGACATTGCATCTAGTAGCCCAGGAAAGGTTACTATAGCATTTGATGAAACTACAAATACACAAGTGAAACGGCAGTTGGATGTGTATCTCAGGTACTGGTCTTCAGAAATAAATTCAGTTTCTTGCCGATACCTAACAAGCGTTTTTCTGGGTCATGCAACAGCAGATATTTTGCTAAAAGAAATTCTTGATGTGTTATCATCCTTCAATATTTCGTTGAACAGAATTATTTGTGTATCCATGGACAGCCCAAATGTAAATAAGTGCTTTTTACGCAAATTCAATGAAGTTGTAAAACAAGAAACAGGCCAGAAATCTTTGGAACTAGGTTTTTGCAACCTGCATGTTGTTAGTAATGCATTTAAAATTTTTTTGACAAGCTTAAATATAGATTTTGACGAATTTGCTACGATATGCATTACTTTTTAAAGAGTAGTGCTGCAAGACTAGAGGATTATAAATCTGTCGAGGATATAACATTGGTCACAGCCAAATTTCTTTTGCGTCATGTCAGCAACAGATGGTTAACCGTTGGTTCTGTAGCCCAAAGGCTCTTGGATCAATGGCTAAATATTACAGAATATTTTTTAAACTTCTTGCCATCTCAAAAAATATTTGAAAAACAACTACGCAATTCGGCAAGGTATAAAAGAATTCACTGTTTCCTGAAAAATGAGCTAACTCCTTGCTATTTAGCATTAATTTCATTTTCACACCAAAATTTTGAAAAGTTTTCATTATGTTATCAGAGTGAAGAACCAAAAATACACCAGTTATATTCTGATTTAAATACTTTAATGAGGAATGTTATGGCTCAGTTTATCCAAGATGATGTTATTGCAGGGAAATTTGGAGAAGACCTAAAGAATGTAGATTTTGAAAACAAAAATTCATGGAAAAAACTAGGGGAGTTAGAAGTTGGTATGAAGACAAAAATTCTCCTCAGGAATGTTCAGGAGACCAGGCAGAAATTATTTCTCTTAGATGTAAGATCATCACTAATTGCAACCACAAAATATTTAAAGTCAAATTTGCCATTCTGCAATCAAAAGCTAAGAGACATAGAAGTTTTAAAGGTAAAAGAACCAAAGAAAGAGTCAACTCAACTTTCAGTCACTGAAGGACTTTCGGAAATAACCAGAATTTCAAGTGTTTTGCATCTTTCTGAGGAACAAATTGATAGAGTAAGAGAAGAGTGGAAACTTTTAAATTGCGATAAGCCAACTCTAGATGAACTAGTGAAGTTTTCAGAGGAAGGGCATATTCCAGTGCGGATTGATCATTACTGGCGTAATATATTTAGTATTAAAGACTCTAGCGGAAAAGAAAAATACTCAAATCTTGCTAAACTCATCAAGTCAATATTAGTTTTACCTCATGGTGATGCTGATGCAGAAAGGGGATTTTCGGTTAACACTGCTCTGTTAAGGAAGGACAAGGCTAACTTAAAAGACTCAACTATAACATCATTAAAAATAGTTAAAGGGGCCATTAAACACTATGGATGTGTAAGTAAAGTTCCCATAACAAGAAATTTGTTAAATAGTGTTCGTGATTTCACATAAATTTTATAAAGAGTATGTTGATAAGCTGAAGGAAGAAGAATCAAAAAGGTAAAAGAAAGGAAGCAGAAAGAGAGGGAAAATAAGGAAAAGCAGCTAGAGAAAAAAAGAAAAGCTGAATTTGATGACAAAATAAAAGAAAATGATGCAGAAATAAATAGGCTTAAAAAAGATAAAGAAGCCTTCCTAGCAGTAATTCAAGAGGGAACAGAAAGAATGAGAAAAGCTGTAGAAAAACAAAATACTGTTGAAATAGCAGTTGCCTCTAACTTGATCATACAAGGTTCAGCTGAAATAAAGAAAACTGAAAGTAAATTAATTGTGGTGGAAGCAGAAAAAGATAGGCTAATCAGGAAAAGGTTAAAACAATAATATGAAAAAAGTAATTCAGTGAACAATTGTACATAGTTCTTGGTTTTCAATTACCTTTTTAGGATATTATAATTTAATGTGAAACCTGAAAACTTTACTGTGAAAATCGTGAATTGCTTCTTGTTCAACAGCATATCAATGTTCAAAGTGAAACTTGAATGTGGTAAATATACTTGAATGTGATAATAACATGTGAAAAGATAAGAACTGAACATTAGAAGTAAATCATACTTAAACTTTAGACATTAGACGTTATGCAAAAAATTTGGTTGTGAACTTTGACCATATATACTAATGGACTGCGCATTGGCAATAGCTGCATCAAAGCCGCCATGGCTCAAACATTGGGCACATCATCATCAGACTCCAAATTTCGTGTAAAAATGCTGTTATGATTACTAATTTACGCTGCAGAACTTCAGTGTTTTCGGTGTATTATGTGAATGCGCCTCATATATAATGAAAACTCTTCAGGTAAGTTTACTTATGAGCTATATACATGCATGATCGGGTTGTTTACATTTTGTGATTTATAATGTGATGAACATTTGCGAAGAATTTGGAACATGCATTCCATTTTTTTTTTATTAAGTTACTATATTTTTATATCAATAGCTGCAAGTTTCTGGTTAAGTAATTGAACTTTATTGACTTAGGTATTTAATTCGTTTCTTACCCATGAAAAATCATAGAATTTTCTTTACTATATTGGTCAGAGCAACCATAAGCACAGCAGGTGTGACCCATCTTTTTGACTGTTGTCATGTGATTTTATGTTGCAGCCAGAAATTTTTATGTCATGCGCAGTCTATCAGTATATATGGTTGAAGGGTGTGAAGCAAACTCTTTACAATGTATACAAAGTTGTTTTACTAGATGTATACAAATATACATCTAGTTTTTATTGAAATACACTCCTAAAATTTTCCTAAAATTTTTCTAAAAAGTCCTAAAATTCCTACCTAAAATTTTCCAGAAGTATGCTATGATCCCTGATGGCAATGTCTAATGTGTTTCATTTACATAATGTGTATTACTTGTGCTCCTGTCTGTCACTATTTAACCTTGTACTGTTCTAATTCTGGTTTCACTCATCAGCCTGAAGATGCAGCCATAGTGGTTGCAAAAGTGCTTGCCAGAGCTTTTATGTACCATGTTTTTAAATTGTAAATAAAGACGTTTTTTAAATCTTACGTTTTTAAAAGATAATTTGGGGAAATGGTGTGTGTGCTTTGTCTCCAAAATATTACCGTGCTTTGACAGCATTTTCAACCTTTTACCTACAATTAGCACAAAATAACTTTGATTATTACGTCAATACAATTTTTCGTGTGCTTAGTTTCAACATTCCCATAACGTATGTTTTACCTGTGCTATTACTTACTAACTTTTCCTCTTGTAATTAGTACATACTTAAACATTGCAATAAAGGTACTTTGTGCTTTCTCAGCTTACTCTCAGTGCACCTACTTATAAGTTTTACACACTATAATATTTATTGGTTTTTCATCCTAGTTCACAATTGTAACCAAAAAATTGTGCTACAATCTTACTTTTTGTTGAAATTTAAGCTTCTTGGGATGAATGCCAAAAATTCTGAATTTTTTTTATATATCAATTATGAATCATTATTTGTGTTTTCCAACCCCAGGCTAGTTAATATTTTTTTTAAATAATGCAAATAAAAATTTCTTATAAATGACGCAAAAACCACATTTTTTGCAAATTTCAACCCCCGTGGAGCACCTGAAGATGGATGCTAGAGGCTTCAAATCTTGGCATGCCTACACATGTTGGGTGCTGTTAAATTTCCCAACCCCAGCTCATATAAATTTCTAAAAGAAGTTTTTTTCACTCCACCCTTTTATGTATGTGGATGCGATTTTAAAAAATGCAATCAAACCTCGATTTAACAAACTTCAAGGGACCAACAGCCTTGTACGTAAAATCGAGGAAGCCATTCGAATTAAGCTAGTGTTCATAACAGAAATACGTGAGAAGCCAAGTTTCTTTCAGTGAAATTGAAATTATGTATAGCACTTTTAATTACAAAATTCATTATCAAAAAGGTTATAATACGTACACATTTACTTTGCATATTAAATACATAATTCGTAGATATTAGACTTCAATATGTAGCATCAAAATTTCAGCATACTTTAAAATTGCAGGAAAAATATGATAGTTGATTTTTTTTTTTTTTTCGAGCGTTTAGCTTCTTAAATAATGACTTCAGTATTATAAATTGCATGAAACAGAACATCAATTAGTACTAATTAATTTGTAAAAACAAAATATGTGTTGATTACCTTCTTACACTGTAGAAAAGAAATGCTTTAGAGGAGATTGCTTATTTTTTTCTGAATGTTTAGCTTCATAAATTGCAGCTTCAATTTTATGAAGTGCATGAAAAACATCATCATTAATTGTTTGTGGAATAACTTTTTTACGGGTCTTATAGAGGTTATTTTTCATGAAAGTTGGTTGTCAAATTTTCGAACTAAAGCCTAGTTCGTCATCAGGACTATGTCACTGGAGTAGTTGCTGCCACTCAATTGGAAGAGTCCATCCGCAATTATCGTTAATTGTGGTACTTCTTGCTATTTCGATCCCTTCTTCTAGTTTCCTCTTTACTAAGTTTGACTGGTGGGCGATTATTTTCACTGAGTCCCAATTTATGGAGTGTCTACTTGCTTTTATATGTCTGTCTAGCCCTGTGAAGTATTAAGGTCCGAATGAAAGAACACCAAGCAGCTATTAGGAACATTGGGAACAAAACAGGGCTAGACAGACATACACAAGCAAGTGGACACTCCATAAATTGGGACTCAGTGAAAATAATCGCCCACCAGTCAAACTTAGTAAAGAGGAAGCTAGAAGAAGGGATCGAAATAGCAAGAAGAAGAAGTACCACAATTAACGATAATTGCGGATGGACTCTTCCAATTGAGTGGCAGCAACTACTCCAGTGACATAGTCCTGATGACGAACTAGGCTTTAGTTCGAAAATTTGACAACCAACTTTCATGAAAAATAACCTCTATAAGACCCGTAAAAAAGTTATTCCACAATCACTATGAATAGAGGTGCCATAAATGCATTTACAACTATCATCATTAATATTGAGGCACATCTCAAGTAGTTTTTATGCCCATTCTATACCTTTAGTAGTATCACTAAAGCAGCTAACTTTCAGTTCTGCTTCATCTTCTTCATCAGAATCTGATACATTTAGTCCTATTTGTTCATTCGAAACTTCGTCAAGCGATTGCATTTGGCAGGTATGAACATTTGCATCACGATCAACGTAATCGGAAAACACAATACCTGATGAGGCAGTGTCATTCCGTTCTGCAAGATCGTCCATCCGCAAAATTATCAGCAGGATTTTCGGTATTAGACCCTCTTTTTTCTTGTTCACAACCTGAGAAGCCTACTTTATTAAAGCATTTTTTATGGTATCTGTCATAACCCATTTCAGGACTGTCGCATTAAAGGCATTTTGTTTTTATTGAAGGTTTAGCGACCACCATTAGCAACTCAGTGGGCTAAAAGCAGTCACCTGTCCCTAATTTAGGGTCACTGGTTCCAGGAAGGGAGAGAGCCAGGGCCGCGAGACAAACACAACATCCATGCCTCACCGGGATTTGAACCCAGACCCATCATGGACGAATGATCACAAACCAGCGCTTAGACCACTGTGCCACCGGGGCAGCCGAAATGTATTTCATTGAGAATGTTAACATTAACTTTAGATGCATCATCCTTTGCATCGGTAACAGAAAGTACTTTTCACATGAGAAACTTTTGATAATGGGCTTTAAAAGACCTAATCCCAAATACAGTGGTTGCAGTTCACTAGTACAATTTGCTGGGGAGGGGGGGGGTGACTTGAACATTTTTCAACATTTTTCAGATTGTTTACCTGAGGATGTGCTAAAAAACTGTTCATTGAATAAGAGGACTTTTCTCATTTTTGCCTGCGTCTGAGTATCCAAGGCTTCTGCATAATTTTTGAATAAAGCTGGGGTTACCCATGGCTTTTTCTTTGCTTCACATTTGGTGGGCAAAGATTTCACATGCTTGAAGCAATGTGGTTTAGCAGATTTGCCTATAACTAATGGCTGCAATTTTTCTGACCCATCTGCATTGGAAGCTAGAAGAACATTAATTTTGTCTTTTGATTTCTTTCCTCCATGGTGGGTGTCATTTCGAAAACACAGTGTTTTATCTGGCTGCAAGTTATAAAACAGTCCAGTTTCATCTACATTAAAAATGTCACACAGCATGCACCCTTCAATAATTTGTGGCAGCTGTTCATTTTTCCACGTTTGAGCCATCATGGTATCAACACTTTTGCTTTCACTGGATAGAGCTCTATACACTATATTATGTCTTTGCTTAAAACAATTAATCCATCTATTTGATGCAGTGATTTACTTTATTTGGAGTCGCTGGGTAAGATGAACTGCTTTTTCCTTCAGAAGTGATCCACTAATAGGCAAATTATCAGCCCGTGTTTGTTGGAACCAAGTAACAAGAGCATTTTCCAACGTAGGTGTGGTGCTTTCATAGATTTCCTCTTACTCGAAAATTACCCACACTTTGATGCACAGCTTTCAATTTCTTTTCTATATTTTGAAATGGTACACAACGTTGACTTGGAAATTCTGAGTTTCTCTGCTACAGCAGTCTGTGATCCTGGATTCGCATCAAGCTGCGACCAAATGACCATTTTTTCACTGACTAAAAATCTTTTCCGCATTTTTTTTTTTTTTTTTTTTCTGCAGTCATTCATTTTCTTTTTTTAACTTTTCCATGTCACTATAGTGAACAGCAAATTGCACTTCTAACTTTTCTAGTTCTACGTTCATCAAAACTTTATCCGTAAAAGAGTTGTGTTGTTTAATTTGACCTGTAAATTTAACACTGGGAAGAAAAGCAGCACAATTTGAGGAAGAATTCCAGAGGTTCAGGAATGGGTACATACAATGTGTGTGTCCCAACTTCAAGGAAAGCTATCGTTCTGTCTGTAGCTGAAAACAAAAATCCCGTCGGTACTCTAGATTTCCTCCCCCACACCGCCTTTTTCTTTTTCCTGCTTCCCACCCATTCAAAAAAACATTGCACTCCTTTGGAACTTGTTGGTCACTTGCTCCCCCTGTAAGGAGCTTACGCTTGATAGTCAGAGGAAAGGTGAGCTGATTTATGATTCCGTCAAGCTGTGTCACAGATGGTGTTCTTTGAAATGCTGGTTAACTGCAGGCTTAAAATTTTCCTGTTATGCAAGGCTCACTTTCTAGTTGACTTTTAATATGAAAATGCTGGTTAACATAGTTTGCTGGTTTGAAAAAAAAATGTTTGCTAAATTGAGGAAATGTGTTCATTAAATTGGGAAATGCCAAGCATTAATTTCAATGTGGTTCCGTCCGAACCATAAAAAATATATGTAAACTCACAGAATTTGTTAAAATGCAATCCGTTAAATAGGGGTTTGACTGTACATGGAAAATCAAAGTGCATCCTAGATGCTAAAAGGTGCTTTGAATTTGTTATTTTAGTGTGTTGATTCACAAAGAAAGCTCAAATTTGGTAATGATGCTTTTGGAATATTTCTTTTAAAACCCTGTATTTTTTGATAAAACTTTACTTCTTTTTTGTTGAAAATTTTATTGCATACTGATGTGCTTATTTCCATAATTCATGTTTTTAAAGTTGCACAGGCTGGCAAGACACAAAACATGAACACAAATTAAGAGAGCAAACTGAAATTGAAAATTACTCTTAAAATTAATTTGATAATTTTAATAAAATTATTTTATTAACATTATCAAATATATACTTAGTACTTACAAATTTGTATTTGTATCCATTGCAACATCTACAACCTCTGATATATTACTGCATTGATCACTAGTAGCCTATTTTATGCTGTCAATTCATCTTTTGTAAGGCTCCGTTTTGGTCTGCAAACATCTATTTAGAATGTAACATTGGTGACATTAAACATGTGTGCTTTTAGTTACATATGTTGAAACTATGTGCATTTTTATTAAATTTGTCTTTTACAGAAATACCCAACTCAGATCTAATATCTGCATTACTAATCGGAAAATCCTTTCATGCCACTGTTTCCTATTTTTCTTTCCTGATATCCCTCTGATTATTCTCATATTGGGTATTTCTGTCTGCCTAATAGGACCTCTACTTAGCACTAAACTCTCATTGCCAAAGTAGTAGGTAGATTTAAATACTGTGTTTATACAACCAATTTCATTCTTTCACAAAACTTTTTTTGCAAAATTTTTTTTTATACAGGTGATACAGGACATTCCCAGATTTTCTTGTATTATGTAATTCTTTATCGAGGTTTTCTGCTTAACAATTGTTACATCGAAATACACAGTCGAGTCACATTATTGTGACCACCTCCTACTTTTGACATCAGCAGTGTGTAGCCAATGAAAGCAGGCACGTGTAATGAGCTGGCTTGGAAGGTATATAAAGTGTGCTGTAGGCATTCTGAAAGCATATCACGCATTACTGTCATGGATAAAAGGAGTAATTTATCAAATTTGCAAGAAGGGGTGATTATTTGCTTTTGGGCCAAGGGTGGCAGTATTTCTGAAACAGCACAGTTTGTGACCTGTTCGTGTGCTGCTGTGGTTAAAGTGTATCGTGATTGGAAAAATGGCACCATTGCGAAGAAGCGATGCGGGAACTGCGGAACACCGCATGCCATTGATGTATGAGGTGAACGTTGGCTTCGAAGGGGCGTGAGGGCCGATCGACACTCTACAGTGGAGCAACGCACTGGCCGAATGAACCAGGGATCTACCAGAAGTATGTCTAAAATGACAGTTCAGCGAACCATGCTGCATATGGGGCTCTGACCCAGACGGATGGTCGCTGCACCTATGCTAATGAAGGTGCATGTGGCAAAAAAAGCTTACATTTTCACGGTAGTATCGGAATTGGACCTCCACTGATTGGCAAAGGATTGCCTTCTCTGATTAGTCACGTTTTCTGCTTAATCGAACGGATGGAGGTTGGCGTATAAGGCGAGAAACATCAAAGAAGAAACACTCTTCAACTATTGCTGGAAGAACACAGGCTGGTGGGGGCAGTGTTATGGTCTAGGGAATGGTTTCGTGGCTTTCTCTGGGTCCATTCATACCTGTGGAAGGCACTATGGACCGAATTTGTTATGAATCCATCATTGCAGACCATGTACACCTATACATGCTGATTGTCTTTGCTGGGGCGGATGGGATCTTCCAGCATGACAATGCGACATGTCACATAGCTGGAAATGTCCAAGAGTGGTTGATAGAGCATAATGAAGACTTCAAAGTACTTCCCTGGTCCCCTAATTCCCCAAACTTAAACCCAATTGAGCATCTGTGGGGCCACCTCGATCGTGTTGTTCGTTCTATGGATCCTCCACCACGCACGCTCTAGCAGCTGTCAGATGCGCTGCAGTCAGCATGGCTCCATATACCTGTGAACACCTTCCAGCACCTTATTGAGTCACTCTGAGCCCGTCTATCTGCTGTACCCGCTGCACACGGAGGTTACTCTGGATATTAGCTGGTGGTCACAATAATGTGACTCGATCGTGTATGTATGTTACCAGTTCAAGCAGCTTCAACTGAACTGTGCAATTAGTATTCTGAGCCATTTAACTCAAAGCCAGAAATTTAGATTTCTCAAGATTTATCCTCATTTCAGTTTCTGTACAAGTCTTATTCTACCGATTTAGATTACACCCCAAGTTACTAACATTCTTACCCGAGTTGCTGTCACCCCAAGGTGCTGACATCCAATCATCAGCATACTGCAACCTGCAGATGCTAGAACTACCTATTTCAAAATCTGTTACTAGAACATTCAGAGCAATCAGAATTATGTACTGAATTGCCTGTGATTTACTGGTCTTCCATGTAACAACTCAGAAAACTTGAAAATTGCATCGCCCTGGAGCGGGTAATGTAATTTTCAACAGTTACTGCTTTCTTTAACAAGCTTATCCATATCAATTTTGAACAGAAATGAAGACATCTTGAATATCTTCCATGTTTCAGTATTGATCTCATACCACTTAACAGTATTTCACCTCAAGCCCAACTGTTGCAAGACTGTTTTTGTAAAGACTTTTGACTCCTTTCAGGTATTGACCTTTCACAGCCTATACAAATTGTAGTTCCATCTCACAAAACTTCAGAGAGCTGTCTCAGTACAAATATAGTATGTTGACATCCTTTTCCACTCATAAAGCCCCAGTTCATTAATTAGTGTGCATTGCAAAGTATTATGCAAGTATATTAGGTAAGAAGTATGAGTTTCTTACCTAATATCATTGAATACACTTTGCTAGTTACAGTAATTAGTAATATTTCATGGTAATCGAAAGTACTTTGATGAAGTTTTTGAAAAACTCTATTTTCACTAAAAGATGAAGTTCTAGTATTGTTCATTTGTTTTCAGCAGATTCTGGAAAATAATTTTGTTATATACATAGTGCTTACATACTAATACATATCTGTTGTACATATCAGCATTCAGTTGCAACTAGATAACCCACAGAGCCAGGCAAATATATAATATTATGCAATCTTACATTTATTTTATAATAATGTATCAAAATATACTTCAAAATATATTATAAAATAAAGATAAGATTGCATAATATTATGTTTTTGCTTAAATTCTGAGGGTTATCTAATCGCAATGGATTACTGATGTTTACAATAGAAATATAATAGTTTAACATGGGCCAAACATGGGAGGCCCCACTGGACACAGGTGCCCACTACTGTAAACCAACCTTACATTTACCTGGGCCCTTTAAGCCTCTGACAACAGGATGACAAATTTCCAGGGCACAGATTCATACACTAAACCCACAGGTACCTAAAAACAGTCAAAGCCTACAGTACAAGGTGATGACTCGGATATACAGTATACAACAAACTAACAATTTAATTAACAATAAATTCAAACATGGGAGGTTAAATTTTCTAATATGGGCTGGACTTCTGTAGGGTTAATTTAGCATCAGGTCTCTTTCACCAGCCAATAGCACTCTCGAGCAAATAAAAATTCCTGACAAGAATTGGCATTGCTACTGAGTTCCGAACTTTTTTTGAATAGACTACAAAACTGAAGACCAAAGTACTTGTGGAGTAATAATCAGCTAGTTATCCTGAATTGATGGCAGAACTCCCACACTGTTTGTTGGTTTGCATGGATGAAGTAGTACTTGCACACACATACTTATTTTCAGAATGTTGAAGATCATCTGGCAGGATCACATCAGCCAGAAAGCACTGAAATGGTGGTAAACAAACACACACACACACACTCAGGGAGAAAGATACCATTTTCTCCCCAAGCTTGTGATGTAGCTCTGCTAGCACTGAGTGAAGTCTTCCAGCAGGCGCTGTACCATCCTCTGCTCCTTTTCGGACTTGGCTACACGAATGCACACACAGACAGGCAGAGATCATTTTTTATCCTCTCCTTTAGATAAAAGGGGTGGTCTCTGTTCATTTTGACATCTGGTGTCTGTCTCTGTTGCCTTTCATCGAGCACTAGAAAGAGGCAACATTCAGAGCTTGTTCCTCTTTCAGGATCTGTCCTTGAAGGTCCATTTTTCTTTACATTCTATTTGTGGGTATAATGTCATCATGTAGATGACTGGAGCTCAGGCCAGAACTGAGAACCCCCACAATATTGGCAGGGAATCCTTTTATTTTCCCAACACTTGTTTAAGCAAGCCCAATCATTTTTAGGAGGCTGCTCATCTATATAACCAGTCTCCTGGTTTCTCGAGTTGTGTTACTTTTTGAGGGTCTGCATAGCCCTCAAGTGTATGCCTGTTCTGCAAGATGGTATCAGACCAGGTGACTCTTTTCCCTATCTCCCTTTGCCTGTTCTCTAGTGCTGTTAACAACAAATCTGTTGATTTTTAACATACGACCATCTGGCTTCCAAGTGCCTGTCTGGGCCACTGTTTATGTCTACAGAATTCCCAGGTGCATTCTCTGCTAGGGTGAATGGGCCTTTTTGGGGAATTCCTTTTGCTGTGTGCATTTTTTCTACTTTAAATTTCTTTTGCGATCTCCCAAAAATGCTTTCATTGGCGTAACAATAGTGTGTAAGTGTGCATATATATACAGTATAACTGTGTGCTTTAGCTACATAATAAGATGACAGATTGCCAAATGAATTCAATCTGGAAAATAAGATATCAAGATGTTCTTAGATTTGCACTTCCTGAGAAATAAACTGAATCTTTCTTTGTTAGCAAATGTGCTAAAATTTCATATTCAATTTTTAAAAAGAAATTAATGCAATTATCATATGCCTAAATCAGCAGTTTTTTGTTACTAAACCATAATTTTTTTTATTATAATTTTTCATTATTTTTAAGGGTAACAATTTTCTTTTTTTTTTTTACTTTGTTGAAATGGAAAAGTGTTTTTGTGAATTGAAAAGTTCATGTTTTTAATGTGTGCATGTCTGTATCTAGATACAGTATGGAGCAACTGTATGAAGTTGTTGCTGAAGTGGAGCACTACAAAGAGTTCTTACCATGGTGCACCAGTTCAGAAGTTATAAAACGTAGGCCAGGCTACTTAAAAGCTGATTTGAAGATAGGTTTCCCGCCAATCGTTGAGCATTATACTTCTTCTGTGACTCTTGCTCGACCTCACCTTGTTAAGGTATTATTAGCAGTACTTCACATTTTCATTAGATTTAAATCTCTTTGCTATGCAGAGATGTTTTTGTCAATGTGGATATTCAATTATACCCAGAACGAACCATGATCTGGGTTTTCACTGGTTTAAACATATAGTCAGTATACAATGCTTTGACATATTCTAAATTTTATAAAACTCTTTATTAAAAAATATATAGAGCATTTTCAGTACCTTGATTTTCTAACCATGGCATGTGGTAGTTTTTTTTTTTTTTTTTTTTTTTAGGCATACAGTCAATTTTTTTTTTTTTTTTTTGTAATAAAAGTTTTTTATGTTTTTATTTCAGAGGAAATGATGGTTGTGAAGTATCTGTCTGTTAGTAAACAAGTTTTTGCCCACTTTGCAGGTTTCAAGAAAGCATTATGACCGATAGATTTTTATAATCAGATAAGGTTGTGTAGTGTCACCATGTCTGTTCAATATATTTATGGATGCATGCATTCATGTTGCCAAAATAGACATAATTCCCATGTGTGCAGTTTGCTGTATGCTGATGACACATTCCTGTAGGTTGAGAGCAAAGTGTGTTGCAGGGTATATTGTCCTTGATGTACAAAGTCTGTGTGAAATTCAAACTGCATATAATTAAGGTAAAAATCAAGTTATGGTTTTTAAGCAAACACTTGGTAGTACTAAATGCAAATTCAGCTTAAACAGTGTTGTGATAGACCAGATGAATTAATTTTCACGTTTAGGAAGAATATATGACAGAGAAACTGGCAGATTAGGGGGTGAAATTAGTAGGTAATTGATTTCATCTTTGAAAGTTATAGCTGCCTAAGAAGATTTCACAGGAGTGTTAGGTTCTTGAAAAGTTCCTGAATGGCTGTGTTTGAAAGTATAATTGTTTCTACTCCGCTGTACCGCAGTAAAACCTTGGTACTGCAGAAGAGATGTAGGAGTCGTTTGTGGGCTGGAGACATATGTGGGGGTTTGTGGCAAAACATGTTCTGATCATGTGAGGAACAAACACATGTTGCAGATATGTAATGTGGAGCAAAACATCGTTAGTAGGGTAACAAAAGATATTCTGGAACTTTGGTCACATTGAAAAAACGAGTAATGAGGTGCTTACCTATATAATTTATTTGGCTTCTGTGGAAGGAAAGAAATGTAGAGAGAGATAAAGGAAATCCAGAGTTAGGAATTCTGCAAAAGAAAAAGATGGTGAATATGAAGTACAAAAGGTCACATGATGGATGTCAGTAAAAAAGCTCATGTTTGTGCAATAAACACTGTAAATGGAAACATTTACTTTTACTTATTGTTGATGTATCAACAATAAGTAAAATGTAGCACCATCAGTAACTTGAATTTGGCAGATACACTTTAAGGAGCTAACCCTCTGAATCACTTTAAGGAGCTAACCCTCTGTGTGTGTGTGTGTGTGTGTGTGTGTGTGTACGTACATACATTTATTTACATACGTATATAAGATGTCTGTGCTTACGTACGTACATTACATACAGTCAAATTTTTGAGTAGCACTATACGTACATACGTATGCATGTATGTATTTTTATTCAAATAAATACTTATTCTGAAATGGAGTTTGTAGCAACTGTTCTATGGCAGATATTGATATGGTCATTGTTCATTTATTAAATCAAATAAGCTCATGTATATTTGAAACAATACAAAGTAAAACATTTTTGAGGCACATTTACCAAGACACAAATATCTGGTCATTTGCAAAGAAAAAAAGAAAAAGTTACTATTTGGTTTGTTTAACCATCAATGCCAAAAACAGCAATATTGAAATACACTATCTACCAACAAGTAATTGGACACCCCTGCAATCGACGATATCTGCGGTCCTGATACACGTCACGGCCGCCTCCGTTAAATATCGTGTGGGAAACAATAACGCAACCAGTCGCATGGAAGATGCCACGCAGTTCGGAGCTCTCTGATTTCGAGAAAGGTGTAATTGTCGAGTATCACAAAAAATGGCCGATCCATATGTGACATATCCAGCGAGTTAAAGTACCCAAAATGGACAGT
Source organism: Macrothele yani (assembly GCA_039090855.1). NCBI lineage: Eukaryota > Metazoa > Arthropoda > Arachnida > Araneae > Macrothelidae > Macrothele > Macrothele yani. The sequence continues at coordinate 51,352,454 of CM076990.1, forward strand.
GGCCTACGTGATTGGCAAGTGGAAGATGAGAGGTGACTGTCAGAATGTGCCCCGACCCAGCAGACCCACAAAACTGGGAGTTGGAGACCGACGGGTGCTGGCCAGAGAAATTTGGAAGAACCGCACCAAATCGATAGGCCACATCCGCGAGGAGTTTCAACAGGCATCCGGGAGTGTTCTTTTGATGAATACCATCTGTAAGGAAGCCCATCTGCTTGGTTATCTTGGAGATGCTGCCGCCCACAAGCCTTTGATCACCAAGTCCAATAGCGCTGCTTGGCTAACGTGGTGCAAAGAACGTCGACAGTGGACCGTTGAACAGTGGAAACAGGTTCTCTAGAGCGACAAATCAAGGTTCACCCTCTACCGTTCGGATGGCAGGGTCTGGGTTTGGCGTCTGCATGGAGAACGCATCCTGCCGGAATGTATTGTGCCAACTGTGAAGTTCGGCGGCGGTGGAATTATACTATGGAGGTGTTTTCTCCTGGTATGGCACTGGACCCTTGGTCGCAATTCCTGGTAGACTCAACGCCGAGACCTACTGCACCATTTTGGATGACCATGCGCTTCCTACATTGTGGCAGTTTTACGGGGTGGACCCGTGTTACTTTCAGGATGACAATGCCACCTGTCATGTTGCGAGGTCCACCATGGCTTGGTATGGTGACAATGGGGTTAATCGAATGGACTGGCCTGCGCAGAGCTCGGACCTTAACCCTATTGAGCACCTCTGGGACGAGTTGAAGCGTCGACTTAAGGGGAGCCCCTACCATCTTCTCCAAGTCGAGTGGAAAAAATACTGCTAGCCATCGTACAACGCCTGGTTGAGAGTATGGCCCAGAGGGTTGCAGCTGTAATCGCCACTCCACCAACTATTGAAGGTGAATAAACTTCGTTTTCCTTTGCTATCACAGGTGTCGAATTACTTGTTGGTAGATACTGTATATTGGCTCATTGCAGAGCAAACATAAAATACTAGTAATAATTGATGTCATGCCTATTCCTTGACTTGATATATTATGAATTTTGTTAAATTGTGGGATTTTCTCAGGAACAAAAGGATATTACTTACAGTCAAATTTCCGGGTAGCACTCGTACTCTTCCTCAGGACTATACTATGTAGGTGTTGTCATTCATGAGCTAAATTCCACCCTTTCAAATAATTTAATGCTGTACCTCTTCTCTCTATTTCCAGTTCTTCTTCAACAGCACTTTTTCAAAAGAAATTTTTCAGAACTGGAAATAGAGAGAGGAAGAGTTACGACATTAAATGATTTGAAAGGTTGAAATTTAGCTCACGAATGGCAACATGTACTATAATGTAGTCCTGAGGAAGGGTAGCGGTCACTCCCCGAAAATTCGACTGTATGTAATATCTGTTTATTCCAGAGTAAATCCCATAATTTAGTGAAATTTATAATATAACATATTGTGAAACTATTTTTCTATACATTAAGCTGTTCTCTGAGATTCAGATGTTAGCTCCTCAAAGAAACCTCATCTGCCAGATTAAAGTTTAAAAATGGTGGTGCTAGATTTTACCTAGTATTGATGTACTAAGTGTCTCCATTTACATTGTTTCGGCACACAACTCTTCCATTTACATTGTTTCGTCACAAAACCCGAGCTTTTGTACTCATTATTTTATTCTCATAGTGAGAGATGGGTTTGCCTCCAAGGAGGGTGCTCTGCTGGGGAAACAATAGCACACACGACAGCAACAAGGGCCCCTAGTCAGGAAACTCCAGCTCACGGGGTTTTGTTCCAGTACCTTTAGGGTGAATGACCAACTGGAACTATCAGCTGTGTGTTGAAGCCCACATTGATGCATTGATGTACTTTTTTTATTTTCAAGACTCAATAAAGCATTTGAAGGACTCAAGTGTGAGATATAGTGGATCTAACACACGTGAAAAGGCTGGCCCTCCACAGAATTGGCCTGAAAGTATTTTTCTTCATGCATATAAAATCTGTTTTAAATGCAATAATTCATAAGCTCTGACATTTCCCACTGAAAAAATAATAAAATAGCCACATAATTTTCATAAACAACAAAGAGCCAAAGTATGCTGCATAATTTCTAGTTACCAGACATACAGAGATGCCAACTTTTACGGATTTTCCTTAGTTTCTGCGGATTTTCACTTCATCTTGCGGTTTTATGGAAGTCACCCAAAAAACTACTGAAAAGTCCATGCACACAATTTTCTATTTCCTGCCGTCTTTTTGTCAAAAAAAAAACAAACAAAAAAACTCACATTATAGGTAGTCCCTGTACGCCTTCGATGTTCTGACATTCCCCGACAACGGAGGCTGAGCTTCTCCTCGCATGTTGTTTGTCACGTGATTCCTTGTGTGGACATTTGAGAGTGCCATGCGTGAAAGCCGAGAGGGAGCTCAGCTAGGCGCTTTCTGCGAACTCTTTACATTGATTACATGCGACTGTGTGCTTGTGAAAATTCGGTGCAAACGTTTTAACTCTTTCTGCTCGACTGTCAGGTGACACCTGACATTATGATATCGCCGAATAGCTCGCGAAACATTTCTTTTTCGCCGAATAGGTTGGGTGTCACCCGCCATGCCAACGACACCTCTATATCTCGTATGTCAGAGCACACAAGACATTTCTTTTTCACCGAATAGATAAAGAAATGTCATCGGTGTGTCGCGTGTCACCCTCCATGCCGATGATACCTCTATTGCTCGCATGTTGGCGCTCGCAGGGAATTTATTTTTAGCCATATAGCTCGCATGTTGGGTGTTATCCGACATGCCGATGACGCCTCTTTAGCTCGCACGTCGGAGCTCGCGAGAAATTTCTTTTGCCATGTAGCTCACATGTCGGGTGTCATTAGACACGCCTATGATGCCTCTATAGCTTGTATGTAGGAGCTCACGAGACATTTCTTTTTCACCGAACAGATAAATGTCATCAGCGTGTCAGGTATCACCCACCATGGTGATGATGCATCTATAGCTCACATGTCAGCGCCCGCAAGGAATTTTGCTTTCGCCGAATAACTCGCGTATCGGGTATATCTGGTATCATCCACCATGCCTATGATGCCTCTATAGCTCGTATGTCGGGGCTCACAAGACATTTCTTTTTCACCGAATAGATAAAAAGAAACATCATCGGCGTGTCAGGTGTCCCCGCCATGCAGGTGACACCTCTATAGCTCGCATTCGGTGCTTGCGTGGAATTTTCCCCCGTCAAATAGCTTGCGTATTGGGTGCCATCTGCCACGCCTATGACGCCTCTGCAGCTCGTATGTTGGTGCTTGTGAGACATTTATTTTTCGCCGAATAGGTCGGGTGTCACCTGCCATACCGATGATGCCTCTATAGCTCACATGTCGATGCTCACAAGAATTTCATTTTTGCCGTGTAGCTTGCATGTCGGGTGTTGTCCGCCACGCCTATGATGCCTTTATAGCTCGTACGTTGGAGCTTGCGAGACATTTCTTTTTCGTCAAATATCTTGCATGTCGGACGTCACTCTCCATGCCGATGACACCTCTGTAGCTCGCATGTTGACGCTTGCGAGACATTTCTCTTTCTCCGAATAGGTCGGGTGTCACCCGCCACGCTAATGATGCCTTTATAGTTCATATGTTGTGGCTGGCAAGCCAAAGATGAACTTTCACTGCTACTAAGTTGTGGCCTCTTATGTATATATATATATATACAGTCAAAATCGTTTATAAGGAAGTTGAAGGGAGTTAAGAAAAAGTTTGTTATATGCAAACTTCGTTTTATCCGATTTTGCCTTAAATGTATCAGCAAACGAGCAAAAGTTATGTAAAAAAGCACACACAGTATACTACTATAGTACGTATGTATTCGAAAGCAGAAGTACAATAATTGAAACATTTACCTTTAATTTTTCATTCACACTTCTGGAAGTAACTATCCAGAGTTGCCTGTTTTTTGGGATTGAACAATTGCTGTAGACAGCTGTGTTTCTATTTGATCCAACAATGCTGAAGCTGAACAAAACAGATTTTTTGATGCAAAAAAAGCACGCAAATTATCAAGACTTTCGATTGCCACCGCATTTGATATTTTTTTTACTTCTGCGTATTCTTCCTCCTCATCAGTGGACACGTCATACTGAAAGTTCAACACGCCATCAACGATGTCCTGATCTGTATTTTGAGATTCCGTTGAGATGTCATTGTCAGCCAGCAGATAATCTGGAAAAGATAAATCCAATGAAATGAGTCCTTTTGCACTCAGGTGATTCCATGTTTTGTCTTAAGTAGTAACCACTGTGTCTTTATTTACTACTGAAATATCAAAACCAGCATGCTTCCAACAATTTTGTATGGTTACATCAGTTACGGTAGTCCAAGCATTAGATAGCATATCACATGCCATTCGAACATCGATGACAGTTGGTTGCCTCTTTTCCACGTTAATAAGAATTTTTCTGAGTAAAATTTTGCGGTAATGAAATTTTAGGTTTTTTATAACACCCTGATTCATAGGCTGAAGTTTTGATGTAGTGTTTGGTGGAAACCGGTGTACATTTGTAGATGTTAACACTATGTTGGACGAATGTGCTGCACAATTAGCGACGAGCAGCAGAACTTTCCTATTTTTCTTTGTCATTTCGTTGTCAAATTGTTTCAACCATTCTGTAAAGAGTCCCGATGTCATCCACACTTTCTTATTAGCTCTGTAACTTACTGGTAATTTTTCACCTTTCTTGAAGCATCTGGGATTTTTTGATTTCCCGATTACGAAAAGTTCCCTTTTATCGGATCCATCCATATTTGCGCACAGCAATACAGTTAAACGGAGTTTTGAGTTTTTCCCACCAGCACATTTTTCACCTTTGAAAGCTAAGGTTTTTTCTGGCAATAACTGATAAAAATAACACCAGTTTCATCAGAATTGTAAACATCGCAAGCTTCATACTGCGCAATTAAGGTTTCACTTGATTCCAGCCACTTTTGGGTTGTTTCATCATCCACAAAAGCACTCTCTTCGCAAATGGACTTAAATATGATTCCATGATGCTCTTTAAATCTTTGAAGCCAACCATTGCTTGGCTGAAAATCAGGTTTTCCTAGAAGTCAGGTGAAATCTAATGCTTTTTCCTTCAGCAAAGGGCCAGAGACTGCAACATTTTTGCTTCTCACTTCTTGGAACCACTATAACAGCACTGCTTCCACGTCTGTATAAAGACCTTCACGAAATCTTTTCTATCATGGCTAAAAGAACCTTCCGAGAACTTTCGCTTCAAACCATCCTTATTTTTAAAATTGTGGATAGTGAATTTGCCGGAATGCCAAATGTTTTGGCTATGTCGCACTTCTTTTTCCCTTTCTCCACCAAATTGATTGCTTCAATTTTTTCACTTAAACTCAGTGTTTTTCGTTTAACAACTGACATGATTTGCCAGCTTGTGTTGATGCGTTCTAACGAACGAATTTGTGAGAAAAATTGCTGCTCCCAAAGCTTTAAACCGTCAGATGTTCCCGCTTAGGAATTGCAGAAGTGCGATTAAGACAAACATCTGCCTATCTAGTCCATCCGAACAATTTAACATACGGCCCCAAAACGAAGACGCTGACATTGGACACCCCTGGCATGATTCCCCAACACCCCACCCCCTGATCCTTCGTTGCCACGTTCCTCCTGTTCTCAAGCTGAGAAACATCATTTACCCTCTAAACTCTTGGGATGATGAAGTGTGGGGTCCCTCCAGTGAAGGAGGATCAAGGAAAAGCGGGGGATTCCTGACACCACCGTCTTTGGACATTTCACTGAGTCAGAAGTCGCAAGATATCCTGAAAAAGAAAAAAAGAAAATGGCTGCCTCTCCCACAGGAGAAATGTTGAATGGGAAAAAGGCAAAAACTTTGTCATATATGATTTTGGACAAAACTGCTGTTCGTAATATCTAGTTGAAATAACATTACGATGGCATTGAAAATTCAGGGAACTGCAAAGACATCGTTATATATGAACCTTCCTTATATCCGAGCTCATTATATGAGGGTTCAACTGTATATATATAATAAATATTTTTGATATAGTGAAAATCTTACTGAAGGTCGAAGCGGTTATACTGAAAACTACTGAAAACTTCGGATTTTTTACTGATGACCCCTTTCTTAGGTTCGCATCTCTGTATGTATATATATATATACACACACACACGTTTTAAATAAAACTTCATTCTGAGATTTTAAAATAAATATTTTTGATATACTGAAGGTCGAAACGGTTTTACTGAAAACTACTGAAAACTTCGGAATTTTTTACTGATGACCCCTTTCTCAGGTTGGCATCACATTTCTGGACATGTATTGCATGTGGGCCAGCCAGTAGCTAGCAAGGACAAGCTAACCAGTGCTTTCTGCTGCATTCTCCACAGAACAAAAGCAGAGGTATATTTTTGGGGCTCATGCACTAGGTTGAAGCAATGTCTCTTTTGTTTGCTTACCTTGACAAAAAAGTACATGATGACAAGTGAGGTGAAAAGCAAAACTGCTTGACGTCTTTGACATGGAGCAAGAGATCGTGCTTAATGAAGCAGTTATGTTAAGAACTGTTGTAATTTTGGGAGCTGAAGGACAGTAATGTAAAATAAGTGAATATGTGTAGAAGTATAGGCAAATATTCAAGAAACAAAATTTTGATACCAATTATGAAAATGCATTCAAGGTGCAGTGTGCACCCTGCATATCCATATTGTTTTATATTGCGATGTGGTGGCTTTGCTGTAATGAATTTCCAGATGCTACTCATCAATACAGCTTAGAGTTAAGTGTTTATTGGTGATCACATTTCCTACAACAAACTATCTTAAACTGCTGAGTTTCATAGCATGTGTACTGTGATTTCTCCATTGCTTCATAATACAGTATTTTGATTTTCCCTGTGCTCATGTTGAAATTTGTATTCATAACATTTAGATTAGTTATTCATGTCAAGTCAGAAGATCAACTCGAAAGTAAAGAGTTTTCTTTATCAAAGAAGAGTAGAAAAAAGTATTACCACATATTTATGGAAACAGAATTAGAAGAACAATACTTTTCTGAACACACTGAACAATACTTTTCTCATTTGTTCAGTGTGCTGTTCAACACAGTGAAAGATATTTATGTTACCATTAATGTCTTTTCTAGTTTCTTGTGCATTGCTGTGCACTAATCTGTAAAAATTGTGTTTCATAAAAGTAAATCTTGAGGAAAGACTGACATATCAGCAGACTTCAGCATTGCCATTATGTAATTCTATACTGGTTTTAATAAAATATAGTTCAAAATTATTTTGGAACTGTCAGTATGGTAGATTTTATTTTTGGAATATCTGGTTGATTGAAATCATGTTGAAAAAATTGGCAGGTATGCCCAAGTGAAAATTGTTCAATCTTTGAACCAATTGGAACCAATTCCCACATTGCTTTTTATAGAATTGAAGCTTCATTTTATAATCTCAGCTTATGAAATTGTATTTAGTAGTAAATTAGTGCCATAAACCAGGAATATAAATATAACTATATATTTGTGTGATTTGTTTATCAATTTATCCATTATTGAGTCACTGACCTCCCCCCCCCCCTTTTTTTTTTTTTTCTTGACATGCTGGTAAGCCTAGTTTTGTACCTTCTGGAGCAGTGGCTCTCATTTGGTGGTTTGCAAACCCCTAGGGGGTTTGCGGTAAAAATTCTGTAATGGTGACTCCATAAAATTACAACAAAGGTATTTTTTAAACACAAATAAGTTGAAATGCAATAACAGTTTAATTATTTTTTTGCAGATATTTGGGGCACGTGTTCTTACATAGCCAGCATGTAGGAGAGAATGATCGTGCTGTATTATGTTTCAAAAACATCCGTGTGCGACGGACACCCACAGTGAGGGAAAGACTCTGACACCACAAAGTCACGGAATAGTTCGTTCTACCTGACTCTGATGTAGAAAGAAATCAGTTAGTTTTTCGCTTGTGGGATGACCTTGCAGAGTGTGCAGGTGCTGCTGTTTCACCGGAACTCTCAGAACATTGAAAGTCCATGCATTGTTAAGATAGCATTGGGGCTGTTAGAAGCTTGTGAAAACTTTGAACTTCCAGGTGGAAATACCTGCCATTAGTAATTTTTTTCCTGTGAAATCATGGATCACTGGGTAAGGACTAGAACCATGGTACAGTGTGGTAATGAGGAACAAAAAATGATATTCTCTCTTCAAATGTGCCACAAGATATCTTCTGAAATCTTGTAAAATGCATTCAACTGACAAAAATTCTAAACAAGATATTGGTATAAGATAAGTACAACTATACTAGTTATCCGAATTTATTGGCGTAGATAAAATAAAGGTTTCCAAGCTTTCGCACATCAACCAGATGGCTTTCTCAAGGAAGCAAACTGCAAACTGGATAATAGAACGTTTCAACAATTTGAACGAGGTGAGCTGACTTGACAATAAACGAAGAGAGTCAGAAGAGCATTCGACATCTCCTCCGATGTTCCTTCTAGACTAAGCAAATTAAAAAGCGTTATTGATTTGGCGACTGAGGCACAATATGATCTGAACATGGTACATAGATATATCGAAAGAAACAAAAAAGAGGCATGCCGATATTTCTATGCCGCGGCTATGCTATCTGGGCTCTATTCCTTACGTACCAAATGTTTCCTAGAAATTCGAGAACGCGCTCAGAAAGATGAACCTCGGTGTCAGCATAAGATTTCCGACATCTTTATTCTTTATATGCTATGCTTAAGCGAAATACTGATGACCTCCCACTTTCCAACAAAGCAGGTGTTTATGCCATCCCTCTACAATATCCGGGTGGCTCCAAGTGATACTACATTGAAGATGACTAAACGTTCATTTAGAATTAGAGTCAATGAGCATAAGAGGGACATAAAGAACGGCAAATTAACCATGGCCCTATCCAGAGAAGTCAAGTTCCAGTCTGCTGATCCTACGTGGGATGACATAAAGAAATTAGCTGCCTACTCTACTCCTAAATCCACTGCCATTCGAGAAACATTGGAGGTCATTACCAACGAAGAGGCCTGCAATGATAGCGTCTCGCTAGAATTACCACGAATTTGGAACCAATTCTTCAAATAATGAATGACTTTTGTTTTCCTCCAAGGATTCTGTGTGCAAAACGAACAGAATGCCTCGTGTTTTTATTGAATTATTGCGTTCGCATCTCTTCGTTTATTGTCAAGTCAACTCACCGCGTTCAAATTGTTGAAATGTTGTATTATCCAGTTTGCAGTTTGCTGTCTACCTTCCTTGAGAAAGCCATCTGGTTGATGTGCGAAAGCTTGGAAACCTTTATTTTATCTACGCCAATAAATTCGGATAACTAGTATAGTTGTACTATCTTATATATAGTTGGTGTACAGTTCCTTGCGTTATTATTTAAGATATTGGTATTACATCTAGTACTAAAAAAAAAAAGGAAATACAGTGAAGACTATATTAAATTTGGTTTTTTTATTTTTGGGAGGTGAGGACTATCCATGCCCACAATGTATCATTTGCGGAGAAGTCCTCGGGTTAGCGATACAAATATAATGCTGAAAAGGGTTGGCAAGTCAAAAAAGGTTGGGAGCTGCTGTTCTAGGGAAAGATATTTTTGCCTACTGCAGGGTGCACACACACACACACACACACACTCCCCCCCCCTCCCCTAATCCCTAGAAGTAAATATGTATTTTCCAGGGGCCCTGAAAAAACTCCTTAAAACAAAATGCACGTTTTAATGACTGGAAAACTGCTGGAATTATTATTTTACTTTTAACACTGAACTAGTTTGGTCAGAAGATTTTGCTGCTAATACCTTTATTGTATGGCCACAAAGGTTTACATTTGTGTAAAAGGCTCAAGTCTGGTGAGCGGGAATTATCAAAAATAAACAATCGACCCATCTAGAAAAGGCAAAGTATTTATCTTGAAAACATTCATTTAAATGTTCCTATGGCACTAAGTAGGCAGATAGAATTATGAATACTTCACCCATTTCCACTAGTCATCCCAGGAAAGGCATGTTATATATCATAAACAGAAAGTTCTGAATAATTTTGTACAAGTAAAAACATTTTTATTTTTTTTCTATTTTTGTTCCTGCTTCTCCAAAGCGTAGCCTTCAAGCATTTTAGGTTTTTCATTCAAGTTTCCTGAATTCCAGAGAATGTAATATCTATCCTACCTTTGAGGTTTGTATCAAAGAGGTTTAAAATACTGAATCCTGGAAAGCTTGACGATGTAAAGTGTCAAAATGCAGTAAAACATGCTATTTTTTGCACGATATTATACTTGCAGCTAAAGTAATCCAAAGGTGGCCTTTAATCATTATAAACATACAAGTTAAAATAGATATAAATATATAGCGTAAAAAACTACATAAGATCTTTCGACCCTCTCACAGGGATCATCATCATCAGATGTAAGACGTAGTACCCAACAGCGGAAGTCTCGTATACCGTAAAAAATGATGCCACAGATAAAAACCGAAAAACTAAATAAATAGAACAGTACATACACAAGTTGGGGGGAGAGGGAGAGTGATGCATATGGTAAGGCAAAAAGTAGACTGGTCAAAAACATCAATAAAGTAATAAACCCATGTCACGTAGAATTGTAGTACCCAACAGTTTAAAATGGTTTCCTTGATTTTAAAAACCCTTTAAAAAATAATTGTGAGCAATCTAATGGGGGGGGGTCTAGCTGTGTCTTGTGTCTTGAAAGGAAAAGCAGATATTTTTTTTAACATTCTTTTTTTAATGCTCTTGCAGTAATCACTAAGATGCAGGTACAGCACTTTCTGTCTATTGCCCAGTTTTCTGTGGAGAGAAAGCATTTCGCATACTGAATTATTTGATGTCAGGTATTTGTACGTAAAAGACTGAAAAGCAGGTAAATTCATATTTAATTCTAAATTTCTGTATTAGAAAGCAAATGTTTCAGATCTGATTATGATCTACTCCACTTTAACTGTAATCAGTAGGTGTGAAGCTTTTGCATTCTGGTAAGGAATTCAAACTTAAGCAATAGTGTTATTTTCTCAGGTACGAATTCCTGGTTTTTAAAAATCTCCAGGGCTGTAAGTAAAGCCATCAAAATTTTGAGCTGAAAGTTTTTATGCAATTTTGTATATTTTTGTATCATGCAAAAAAGATGCTGTAAATAATTATTCAGAGATATTTCAAAAGGAAGCACAAGCAAGAACCCCAAAGTTAGCCTTTTAGTTTGTGAATGGCGTGGAAGATTTCAAGGTTGTATCTAAGAGAAGTCCATAATAAAGGACTTCACTAAGCTTAGCAGTCATTTAGCATATTCATAGGTGTTTTCTGCAGTCCAAAAAAGGAAACAAAAAATAGTATGCTGTGTTAGTCAACTTAATTTACCACATGAAACTGTATAAGAAGCTCAAAAAAAGCATCTTTCCTCTGTTCTTACAAATTGTAATCATGTATATTATATAAATATTAATGAATAACACCAGTGGCACCAAAGTGTACAAAACTATGGAGGGGGGGTAGGAAACTTCAATCATTTTTGAGGTTCACATTGCCACTTTTTGAAGTTATAGGGATGTCCTCATATATATATTTTTTTAATTTGAAATTTAGGGGTGGGACAATACTTTCCCCAGCATTTTTCTTAAGGAGGAGGGGTTAATTCCGAGCACCATCCTGAAGCTCCTGAATGACACCTCAGAATACCATTTGGCACCTACAGATGAACAAGCAGGGTGCATGGTATTCTCTAGCTTTAAAAACAAAATTATTTTTTTCCCTGTAGGTTTCACTGGGGAGGGGGGATTATGTTATTTTTTTTTAATTGGGAATAATTTTGAATCACTTGGTATATCAAAAGATATTAAAAATTTAAAAATGTGCTTGAGTTATGTAAAAAAAAAAAAAAAAAAAACATTTAGAGAGGAAACTTTCAACTGATTGCTTCAATCTTTTTCAACCCCTTAGGAAAGTGGTGATCATAAGTGGTTGCCAGATGCATGGCATATTTATATTTTTCTTTTAAAATTTGTTTTTGTATTAATGGAATAGAAAATGGAGAATCAATTACAGAAGCTTTAAACTGAAGTTATCAGTTGAAAACTTCCTTTTCAAATGTTTTTCTTTTCTTCCTGTGTATGTAACTTAAGCATATTCTTAAAGTTGTAATAGCCTCCCCAGTGGTGCAGTGACATAAGCAGTGGCTCCTGACAATTAGCCCGAGATGGGTCTGAGTTTGAATCCTAGTGAGGCATGAATGTTGTGTTTGTCTTATGGCACTGGTTGTCTCCCTGCCCTGGAGCCAGTGGATCCAAATTAATGACAGGTAACTGCTTATATAGTCCATTGAGTTGTTCACTGTGGCTGTTAAACTTTCCCCAACAAGAAAGAAAAAAAGGTTTTAATATTTGTTGGTTTGTAGTTATGTACTTAAGTCAAGATTGGTTACCAAGTATATGTTAAATAAAGGCATTTTTATTGGTGTATTACTATTAGATAGAGGTATTTGAACAATATAGATCCATATCTTTCAAATGTTCTTAGCTGTGATTTTCACATTTGATTGGACAATTACAGTTTAATTATACATGATGAAAAGTACAAAATATTTCGAAAGCATGCAATGGGTGCTTTGATTCTTATTTTTTGGCATAGAAATACTGTTATTTATTTATCATTCTGAAGAGTCAGATGCATGAATTACATTTAATAATGATACTTCTGTGCAAAAAATGAACTGATAAAAACATCTGCATTGGCATGACTCAATGTCTACTGGTAGAAAGTTTTTTTTTTTTTATTGGTGATTTCCCTTTTTACTAGGCAAAGACATGATACAGTATTATTTCTACTAGATCAACATTTCATAATCAGTGATTTCCTTTGTCTGCTGTGTAGTTTTTGTATTACTCTTTTCAAGTTTTGTTGTGTATGTGCTTATGTTTTTGTTTGGTTGCATGCTTTAGGGAATTTTCTTATCCTCTGTGTTTTTGGTCATTGTATGTTGTAGTTCCGTATTGATAGAGACTGTTGAGAGTGAGCATGTTAATCTTTCATAATCATTGGCTGATGTCCTGCGGAATATTGTGTTTCTCTTTCCTCACAGGGTGTTTAAGAGTCCAGCAGGGATATTCCCACCAAAAAAAGGAAAAGAAACACTTTGCTTCATTGTCTAGTTGTTTTTCATTTTGAATAAATGAAAGAGCCGAATGGAAGACATAATGATGAAGTATTTTCAAAAGATAAGCTGAAAATAATGTACCGTATTTTGATAAACAACAGTGGCTTATAAGCTGAAGACTGTGAAATTCAGAAAATATTGCTGTATAAGCCGGTACCTGTGATATTGATCTCAAATCTTAATTTCATGCAGGAGAGGTCACAATTTGTAGGATGGCCCAGGAGTTCATATAAATAAATAAATAAATAAATAAAAATATATTTAGATGAAATAATTGTAAACAAAAATCAATAGTTTTATTTTTTTAAAAGTGAAAAAAGAACAAAGATTTGTAGTAGATTTTTAAAATGGGAATAAATGGCAGGGGCCCATAGTTTTTTCTGCAGCACCATAGTTCCCAAACCATTGACAATCTGTAGTACTCTGAAAATATTTCATCTGAAAAGCGAACAAAAGCCTTAACTAGCACGATTATCGCAGCAAGAATTGATGAGTGAGATTTTCATGTGAATATGAATGGCAACGATTGCATATCATGGAATAGCACAGTATTTGCGGATGTTACTGAACTTTCACAACATGTACTCTTCCGCAAGAGGAAATTGTAATGCCTTCAATGTATCATATTTTTTGTCGAAATGCTCATAAGTAAAAAAATAAAATGAAAACTTCTTTTCAACTCTTTGCAGATCTCTGCCATCATATGCCTTTGCATATTTTTTTATGTTGTTAATGCATTTTTGCTACTTGTCTAATTTTACCACCTTGCATGCATGATTACCATGTAGACTTTTTAATAAAAGTGCCACAGAAGCCCCCCCCCCCTCCTCTTTTTTTCTTAAAGTGGCCTATTATCTGGAGAGCTTGAATTTGTAACTTTTTTGTCAGATAATCTGCAGGTTATGTGATGAAAATTATGGTACATCTAACTATTGTTTCAAAACAAGAGGATTCCATTTCTTTCATCCCAGTCTCACATTCAACAGTGTGCTGACCATGGTGTTTATTTAAAAGGAAATTTCAAATCTTGATTAAAATTTAAGGATACTGGCAAGGTTAATATTTTAATTTCTGAGAAATAACTTCTAAAATGGCCAAGGAAGCTTTCCTTGTCTATCAAAAACTATGTGATTGGTCTAAAAACCTTTTACTGGACATCTGCAGTATAAGATTTCTGAGAAACCTGAACTGGATATATGCAATGTAAAACTTTTAATTACACAAATGTTTATTCCATCTTGATATCCAGTTGTTTTAGGGAAAAATTTTTTGGTGCTTTTTTTTTCTTCTGAGCATATATTTTATATTTTCACATTGCACACACACTCATGCACATAAATGTCCCTCAGTTCATTGCTTTGTCTTTTGTTCTTCACAGGCATGTTGTACTGACGGACGCTTATTCAACCATCTGGAGACAGTATGGAATATAAAGCCAGGCTTACCAAATAATCCCAAAACCTGCACTCTTGATTTTCAGGTAAGAAGGGAGGAAGTGGCTTACATATTTAAACTGACAGACCTTCAAAATGTATAAAAACAAATAGGCCTATGTCAACATGGTGGTTGTTCCAGAACTTCTAATTTGGGAGAGCATGACCTGAGATGCCCTAGCAATGTAATGGTCCCGGAATAGGCATGTTTGCCTTATTGTGCTGGCTCTCTCCCTTCCCTGGAACAAGGAGACCTAAATTAACTTGTAGACCTTAGAGTTGCTCATATTGGTTTTAAATCCCTCTCTCCCCCAAAAAAACTGATAATGAATAATTATGTACCAAAAAAGTAAATTTCTTGATTTTTTTATTAAAAGTTTTGGTTTTGCCAAAGAAAAAACAATAGCAGAGTTCATGGTCCTTGTAAATCCTTAAAAAGTGCTTATTATTTGTTAGGGTGCTTAAAAATTCATATTTTTTTGCTGAAAATGGCAAAACGTTCTTATTTTTTAACTGACTGCGTAAAATCTAGAAGTTATGATGTAGTGCATAAGATTTCTACTGCAGGTTGGGTGTGCTTATAATGACGTCATGTGATGTCAGCAGATATCCCATTGGAAAGCATAGGATAGTGTGAGACAAGTTATTTGCTGAAATAAAGTGAAGGACCATGAGCTAAATGAATGCCGGTTGCTTCGACTAGCGAATCCTGTGATGGTTAAATTCAAATTGATCGGAAACTTGAAACTTGGTCGTTCTGGGTGGTGTAGTGGTTAGCATACCTAGGCGTTTTCTGGGAGACGCGGGTTCGAGTCCCGCTCCAGGACGATGAAAATTTTCAAGTTTTCAAAAATTATCTGACTTACCATCCTTGTCACATTTACGCCAAAAATCGGATTGTCATCTTCAAAATTTGTATTATATGGCGTAATCCCGTATCTCTTTCATGAACAATTATTCAGTTTTACTATGAGAAAATTAAGTGCAAAATAGAAATTTTTAACAAATAGTTTTTACTGTGGTTTTGCATTTTAAACCATGTGATGTGCAAAATTCAAATCTTGAACTCTTAACTTGAACTACAGTTTTACAGTTTACATACACTTTACTGCATATGTGATTATTCTGTTGTATAGGAAAACTTATTTGACCAGTAGAACTGCCTTTTAAATTGCATACATTCTAATTTATTACATCCACAAATTTAAATTGTATGGAAAAACATTTTTATTTTTTTTATTCGAGGTTTAACGACCGCCATGAGCAACTCAGTGGGCTATAAGCAGTCGCCCGTCCCTAATTTAGGGTCACTGGTTCCAGGGAAGGGAGAGAGCCAGCGCCGTAAGACAAACACAACATTCATGCCTCACCGAGATTTGAACCAGGACCCATCTCAAACGAATGATAAAAAGCCATCTCTTAGACCACTGCGCCATCGGGGGCGGAAAAATATTGCAAACTTCATCAACATACAACAGTTTGCATAGTTAAGGTGGTTCCACCTAAAATCTCTGCCTTATGTTTCCAATGGTAAAACTTCTTTACATATTTTCTTCGCAATTAATGTACTCCCAACAACAAAAATTTGCACATCTATAAAACTAACTTTTAAGTTATAGCATGGGATACTTAATACTTGCTAAAACATAACCATAATTATATTAAAAAATCAATCATTTTTCTTTGAGGAATGTTAGACCTGTTAACAGATGGCGCGACCTGCACATTGATGACGTCATTAGACAAACAAATGCTAGACTGCTAAATTATGGTAATGTTTTACCAAGTATATACACTGCTGGCCACCCAAAATGCAACATCAAGAAGGACACGAGATATCAAAGCCAGATTTACTGGACACATAACAACAGATACAAAGATGAAAAGATTGAGCTTACAGGCCCGTGCGACGGAACACTCAGACATCAATAGTTTGTGTGGCCCCCATGGCTGGCAATAACGGCCGCTACACACCGCTGCATCGAACAAAAGAGGCTTTGGATGTGGGCTTGGGGTATGTCGGTCCAGGCTGCTTGCACGTTGCCACAGTTCATCAGGTGTAGCCGCGGGTGGTGCTTGCCGGGCCACTCGGTTGCCGATCAGCAACCAGATGTGTTCGATGGGCGACATATCGGGAGAACAGGCAGGCCACGGCAGCAGTGACACCTGGTGGGCCGTGAAGAATTGTTGCACGATGCGTGCCACGTGCGGGCGCACATTGTCCTGTTGAAATGTGGCTGCTGGCAGGTCCGGCAGGTAAGGGAGGACTACAGGCTCCAAAACGTCGGAGATGTATCGGTCCCTGTTGAGTGTATTGGCGATGTGTACCAGAGGGGTGCGGCTGTCATATCCGATTGCGCCCCAAACCATAACTCCAGGCGACGGACCGGTATGGCAATGCATAATGCAGGCATCATACAGTCTTGCAGCGGTGCCGCCACACGCGGATCCGACCATCGTGGTGTTACAGGCAGAAGCAGGATTTGTTGGAGAAGACAATGTCGTGCCATTCCGTAGTCCAGGTGTGACGTTCAACAGCCCACTACTGCCGCACTCGCCTGTGGTGTAACGTCAATGGTAATCGGAGCAATGGGTGCCGTGCGACAAGTCCCCGCTACTGCAGATGACGTCGAACGGTACGTGCTAACACAGGTTGTTGCGCAACACACCCTAATTCCTGCACTAACATTTGTGATGTGGTGGTGCGGGCCGTCAATGCCCGCCGCACAACATGCCGGTCCTCTCGTTCGGTTGTGTGCTGCGGCTGCAGCAATCACTCACGTCGGTCCGTCCATCCGTCCTACACCCTCCGAATCCATACTCGCCAGTGGCGGCTCGTGGTTGGAAAAATAAGTGAAGAGGTACAAGAGCAGTATGAAAAGATATATACTGTCTACAATGAAAATCCCTTTGAGGACTTACTTATTTTTTGTATATTAAATCAATTTTTCTTCTTTTAGAACTGCAAATTTGTCGATTATGTCGTCATAAGATGGTTAGATGGTTGTTTCTTCGTGAGCATCAATAAAATGTCTTCCTGAATAGAAATATTTGCCAGAGAAGCAAGTCTATCTTGGGAACTAGTTTTTCTTGAGCAAGTTTGTATTCTTTTAAGAAAACTTCTTTCCACTAGCACACTTGTAGATGGAATTGTTAAACTGAGGAAAACCAATTTGTAATCTTCTGTAAAAATGTCTTTGACTCCGTGAAACACTCGAAGGAGTTCTTGAGTCAATATATTCCTTAATTTTTCATCGGCATATACAAGACTCAGTTCATTTTTAAGGCGCTGGTGTTTAGTAAATATGTTTCCGTAAAAATGTAGATTTTCAAGAGCGTGAGTGGGAAAGTATGCATTCAATTATTCGAATTTGGCTGTGTCAGCAAGCCAGACAAATTGAAGTTTCTTACAGTTTTGAATTCTTATATCCATTTCCATAAGAATGTGGTCCGAAATTTCAAAATACAATGGTTTATAATTTTGAAAAATTGTTTCCTGTGTAAGAGCAGCATATTCCCGTGCTTATTTCTGTGATTTTGCTAGCTTTTCCAAACTGTGTTTCAAATGAACTCGTCGTTCCTTTTATGGCTCAAAATGTCAAGGCTTTTTTTTTTTTTTTTTTTTAATTTGAGTTACACAATAGTTTATGTTTAGTTATTTGTTGTACATTCATGTTTAGTTTAGTTATTTAAAAAAATGTAAATTCGAAAGTGTTCGTATAATTCAAAAACCCCTTGGCAAGATGAATTGATTTTTTGTCTGATTATTCGCTATTCGTCAGAAATCCGAACACTTCCTTCAATTTATCCCAATCTTCAACAACTACACTTAGTAATTTCGAAGTGGAGGACCATCAAGTTTCTGTTATGGTTGGTTTGCATCTTGCAGTTGTTGATATAAGTGTATAAGACCGCTTCGCAGAATGGTGAACAAACGAAGCAATTCCACTGAGGCTTGCAAAAAGTATTCGACACTTAGAAATTTTAGAAAAACTCTGGTGTAATACAAGATTCAAACGATGAACTAAGCATTGAACAAAAACAGCTTGAAAAGCTTTATCCTTCACTTTTTTTTCTGTAGCCCATTTAAGTGTCCAGGCATTATACTTGCCCCATCGTAACATTGTCCTATTTATTTGTGTTGGTAATCAGACTGTTCCGAAATTTTGTCTAGCATTTTGCATATAGCTCCTGACGTTCTATCTTCATTCACATCATGGAAACCCAAAAGTCCCTCAACCAATACACCTTCCGAATCAACAATAAAAAATTATTTCATTTTTGACGTGATCGTTTATATATTCAGAAATGCATTCAATTAATTCATTTTGAATAGTTTTTTATCCTTTCGTATTGAGTTTCAATTTCTAAAGAACTTCTTCATATCAACAATGAAAGTAATTCAATGAAATTTCCACGATTTATCGAGCCCATGCTTTCGTCATGGCCATGGAATGCTAGTTCTTGTTTGCTCAAATACAGTATCAATCACTATCTGCAGGAAAAGTCTATTTAAACGAATGTTTTCGTTAAAATGCGTTTTCAAAAGCCTAGCATTCTTCCTCAGAGCATCGGCAATGGTGTTTTGAATTTTTCCAAAATTCCTTAACATTAATCCGCATTTCAGGTGTTCGCTAGAATCATGATATTTATGAAGTGACCATGTTACGCTTAATAAATCTGAGAATCCGTCTTTATTCCACGCCGAATGTTTATTACTAAAAAGTAAGCAGGGCCAAAAAAAAAAAAAAAAAAAAAAAAAAATTAACACAGAAGTGCTGCAAATCCATTTATATTCAGTAAACCAACAATTTTTCAAATTAATATTGTTAGATTTACCGCTCTTCCTGATTTCGTTCTTGGCAACAATTGTCAGTGAATCCGTTGGTCGTCCTTGAAGCAAAATGTCTCATTTATCTTCATCTTTCCACAGAGTAAATGGAGTTTGCTATAAATTACAAACAATGTTGTCCACAGGATGCATACTTAAAACTATCACTATCAGTTAAATTGTACACAAACCTAAAATATCAGTTAAAGCTTTCAACAAATAATCACAAAGCACGATAGAACAAATTCCTTTTGGAAAATAATGTACCACAGCACCACAAGGAAAAACCCTAGTAGATTGAAATGTACCCTGGTAGTCCGCCCACTCCTCCGTAATCTCTCACGACTTTACGCTCAAAAACTGAAAAATGCAGAGGTAAGGCGCGTGAAGCTGAAACATTTCACTTGAGCAAGCAGATTGGGGAGGGTGACATCACGGTTACCATGGCAACTCTTTGGAAAACTGCAGACTTCCAAGCATTCTCATTTCGGCTCTTCACTTGCATTTTGCGTATAAGGATTTGTTTTCCGTATTGAGCGCCATGTGAATTAATATCTTTTCAAAATTTCAAGTATTTTGGAACTAAATAAAGGCAAAAAAGAATATATTATAAAAAAATACTGAATAAAACTTTATTTTGAGTAAAATAGGTGAAGAGGCACTTCACCTACTTCACCTGAAAAGCCGCCACTGATACTCGCCTCACTGTGGCTGGATATCGTCCCACACGGGCACCAGTGTCTCGGTACGATAAACCGCTGTCGCTATAAGCCACTATTCGTCCTCTGTCGAACTCTGAAACGTCCTAGAATGACTGCCGAATTTTGCAATGAGGCATCAGGAAGCTTCCCATGCACAGGTCCGGCAGCACAACACACTTCCACTACTTACACCCCGCCTTCTGTGCACTCTTCTTATAGTGCTTCTCGGTGGCGTGCCAGGCGCACATGATTTGCATATGCCCTGCAATGCTAATTGTTTTCATGTCCTCTCGCGGGCGATGCATGCTGCGAATTTCAGGCCAATCGGATGCTTCCTTCTTGGTGTTGCATTTTGGGTGGCCAGCAGTGTATATACTATGCTATAACTTAAGGTTAGTTTTATCAATGTGCAAATTTTCATCCTTGGGAATTCATTAATTACGAAGAAAGTATGTAAAGAAGTTTACCATTGGAAACATAAGGCAGATATTTTAGGTGGAACCACCTTAAGTTGTGTGTAAAAGTATATTTTTGCACATGTTATTGTTGTGTATGCAATTGTTAAGATCCTCAAATTTTTTTGTAGGGTGCTTGAAAGTCCTTAAAAAGTGCTTATTTTTTGTACAAGAAAAAGAGTGGGAACCCTGAATAAGATAAGGTGTAGGAGCAATTTGTAATTCAAACTTTGAGACTTTTCAAAATGGGTTTATTAAACCAAACCCATCTCTCTTTCTGCTCAAATTTAGATGACCCATCAAAGATGGTGCAACAGCAAAGCACCAGATGATAAGACATTCATAAAAAGATAAAAGTTTGAGGAAAAGTGAGATAAGGTAAGAGAGAGAGAGAGAGAGAGAGAGAGAGCAGCAGCTTCATAGAATAAAAACACCACCCCTGCCCAACGTGGATGGTTAGCTATAAGCTTTTAGTCTCTGATCATTTGGCCACTGGGAAGTATGAATGAATATCACAGTAGAATTATGTAGAATGTCAAGGTGGTTAGTTTTTGTGGTTTTACAGTGCAAGGGCTTGGTCACAGAGCTTTCTGAACAGATTCTTGAAAACTGTGTGCTTGTGCACAACTTCACAGAATATCAGCAAACCAGCCTAATGTTTGACAAATCACAGATTCTGACAAGTATGAAATAAATAACAGCCAATAATATACTTTATAAGAGAAAAAGGCCCAGATAACTGGTACAGGTGTTTCTAAGAAACTTTGGTAAGCCTGTCATTAGTCTCAAGAGTCAAATTAAAGAAATCCATTTGTACAGTCTTGCAGTATATTCTCAGTAACTTCCTTTTTTGGAATGTACTCTTTTATTTCATGCTGCTGCAACAGGCTGCTTTGCAAACCTTAAAACTTTAAACATATTTTTATGAATATAGAAAGAAAAAAGAAGTTGGAATTGTGCTGACATGCTGTGTTCATCAGTAGTAGCTGGGAACTCAGCAGCTGAGCTGAAATCCAGCAAAACAAAGAAAAGTGGTGGTGTGCAAAGTAGTGATGGCATAAATAATCCCTTCTTTAGAGTTCGTTCATCATTCACACAAAAGTCAGTCATTCACGAATGATCATTCAATTTTCAAGTTGTCACTATGCTCACGAAGTAAATTATTTGTTGCCTGAAAGTCGTGTTTATGACCAAACCTTGTTCAAGGCCACAGCTCTTTTTGGCCAGCTGCCTAAAAAAGTGAGAACTCTTTACCAATCATGGTGGCTCACAGTAAACAATTCCAGCACACTATTCATATGAATGGCATTCATGTATCATTCCCATTCTTAAAGTTTCACCATATCTTAGCTGACTGCTGATTGCTCACTCACCTAATGATTGGCACTTATTAATTCTTGATTACTTTTCTTATTGGGAATTCATTTCTTATCTTGTGTGGGTGGAAGAAAGTTAACCATGGTGTGACTTTAGTGTTTGTTGCAGTAATGGCAGATTAAATAATCATTCACAGCTGTGAGGTTGAACCATTCATGCTGAAGTGTCATTCATTGTGAACAAATCATTCAAGAATGGTCATTTACTGGTACAAATTATAGTGTAATAGTGCTATTTGATAATGTTTGATATTTTGTAAATAATTTGAAACTTTCATTTTAATAATGTTTTAAATTCTTGTATTTAGAACCTTTCATTTGGACGGAGAGTTATGTTTTAATATATTTCTTTGTTTTGTGAGCACCAGTATGCTGTGTTTTTTGGTCCTAGTGTCTGTCAAAGTCCTTTTTAGGTAAATTGTATGCTTACACCGAAGTTTATTGCTATATTATTTTTTATGGCAGGTGTCTGTGCTCAAGGTAGGAAGTTCATTCCAGCTGACAAGAAGGCTTCAGTTTTATTGTGGGGAAGTGTTGCTGAAATGGGAAGACACACACAAACATTGCCTTCTGAAACTGGTAGAAGTTTTAGACTTTTTGCGTGAGAATTGGAGTGTGCTCTTGAGCTAGAAACTTGAGATAGTGCTGAGGAGCAGAAAGTTCATAAGAGGAAAGGGAGTAACAGGATGAATGCCGAATGGATGAGGAGGGGAGTTCCAACATGAGCGAGAGAAAAGAGAGGGAGATTGTGTTTGGGCAAGGAATGGATAAACACCTGCCAGAACTAAAGCTCAAATTCTGTGATCTATTCAAAATCTAATGAAAGGGAAAATAAAACAGTTCCAACCCTCCATAATATTCTCAAGTTTTGTGGAACCCTTTTACAAACTAGTATTTATGTAGCAGTGCTGCTGGAACCTGCATACAGTTAATTGAGATAACCCACTGAGTAACTGAAATTTTAAATCAAACCAGTAGTCACTTATACAATAGCATGTTCATGACATTGCAGATGGCTGAACAGATAAAAACAGCACACATTGTTAACACATGGTGTATGCATGGCCCTGCTTTACCTACTTGTAAAATATGAGCAGAGGCAAAGACCCACATCACACGGTACTAGTCAAAATTTGGTCTCTAAATTTTATATCCTTTAGCCAGATGCTAGGAAGTGAAAAAATGGGAATGTTACTGTTTTTCTAATTTGATTTCATCATTTGCTGTAGTCATCCACATGCTCAGAATTTATAAGAGTTTGCAGTTATAATTTAATTATGATACAAGAAGGCATAATTTCATGACTGTAACAGTGTTCCAGTGATTTTTTAGTATTTCTTTGGTATGTGTATGTTGCATACTTTGGTGTGCACAGGTTATTTCAGGAAGGGGACAAGTGCTTCCAAACAAATGATTGTACTGTGATAGGGACTTAGTTTTCAGTGTATTTCAAACATTTTATTGTGACACCAACAATAAAAAAAAAATGTATATATGTTATGTCAATCCGAATTGATTCAAGCATATTTCAGCCTTACATCTGGCATTATTTCAAACTTTGTGTGCCCCCAGTTTTGATGAAAGTGTTCAAATAATAAGCTTCTTTGATGAAGTTAAAATCTTTTGAATTTGAATCAAGTAGAAATTTGCCACCCAATCCAATATTTGTTCCTGTAAAGTTATATGTAACAGTTTTCATGGGATAGAAGTAATTTGAAAGTTGTTTTGAGAAATAAGGGAAGGTAAAGTGCTATGTTGAATGAGCATAGATTGTTTAGAAGGGACTGTTTATGTTTCTCAGTACATAATTGTAAACAACTTGTTAAACAATGCTGATACGTTAGAATGGTGCCCATTAGTGAAAGTTAATCAGATTTTCATTTGTTTTAATCAAGCAGATGCTCCAATTTAATTTTTTAATTTTTCATTGTCATTTGATAGCATCACTTGATTTTTAACTTTCTAAATGTCTTTTTTGGCTAATGGGTAGTTAATTGCCGTAACTTCAAGTTAGTGGTTGTTCATAGTATATCCAAGGCAATGCCAAAGTGTCACTCTCAGTTTGATGTCCTTATATTATTAGGTGTGCAACTTAATTCTCGGCCACAGTTACGACACGCTGACAGCAAATTATAGCAAATTGAATACGTACCTAATCAGGGAAATAATCCCCGTCGTGCTGGATACATTTGAGCCGTCTGTCAGGGAGCTGCCGAAGGCCACTGAAAAAAAAGGGCTCTTTCATGTTGATAAAGTCATCAATACTTGTGTGGACCTCCTTAACAGAAGTGAAGTGCGTATCACTCAGGTGATGTTGCAGGGAGCAAAAGAGGTGATAATCCGATAAGGCGAAGTCTGGAGAATACGCCGGGTGGGACAAAATCTCCAATCTCAGGTCGGTGATCACGTTTAAAGTCGTTTTTGCGGTGTGAGAATGCGCATTATCCTGAAGCAACAGGACCGACCTTCTGGCCTTGCCAGTGTATGGCCTTTTCACCTCCAGTGCATCACTCACACTGTAACGTACCAGGAGATGTGACGTACCTGCCCGAAGGACGCACACGACATAAAGGCAGATATGAATCAGAATAAAACGTCCGCGTAGCTCAATTGGTAGAGTGACTTATTCCGGAATGAGAGGATCCGGGTTCGAATCCTGGCGTGGACAGAAATGACGGAGAAATTAACTTCGTTATAACACTGAGTTGCTGACAATAACACTCAGCATTGACCGTTTCACCAGGTTTGAGCAACTCATAGTGTATGACACTGCACTGATCCCACCATATGCACAGCAACAACTTCCTGGCATGGATATTCGGTTTGACGGTACTGGTGATAGGCTGACCTGGATAAACCCACGATTTGTGCTGCTTAGGATTATCATAGAGAATCCACTTCTCATCACAGGTCAAAATCTTGTGGAGGAAATCCTCCTTGAATCTGGAGAGAAAGGACACAGCAACATTGTAGCACCTAGACTTGTTTGCAGCTATGAGTTGGTGGGGCACTCAACGCCCCTCCTTGTGAATCCATCCAAGCTTGTGCAGGCACTTTGCAATAGCTTGCCGTGTTACTCCGAGTTCCTGGGCGAGCTCTGACTGTGCGCGACAGGGATCCACGTCCAACAGTTGTTCCAGTTCCTCATCATCAACTTTCTGTGGCTGTCCCGGACGTTCTGCATCATGGAGATCAAAATTCCCTTGCTTAAACTGCTGGAACCACTTCTTGCACGTACTGTAGGACACAGCAGCCTCACCCAAAGCAGCACAGATCATTTGCTGGGCTTCTGTTGCACTTTTTTCAGCTGAAACGCGAACAGGAGGCAGTGCCTCAAATGTTGCTTCTCGAACGACATTGCTTTCACCATCAACTTTCATCCCTTCTGTCACTACAGCTGTGAGTGGTTACGGTTGCCTGGAAAGTTTTTGGATGGCGCTGCAATCGGCCATTATCACACACAGCGATTTTCATTTGCTGACGTTCTATGATCGTTTGCGGTTAGGGGGCCGAGAATTATGTTGCACACCTAATAGAATTAAATAACTTTTGTGTAGTACTGCCCTGTGTTGAAAGTGCTGATCTTTCTGAAGTTTGATTTGCTGTTTTTCAGGTAGCTAGGCAAACATTTCCCTGTATTGTTTAGCTGATCTCTTTACTATGAATTTTGTGCATGTGTGCATTCTTTGTGTTTCAGTCGTCGGTGTCTGCAGTTTTTGTGAAATTCAAAAATTGTATTATCCTAGTAGGAATTTGAATTCCTATTTGCTTAAAACCTTATCTAGTGCACTGTTAATGTTTTTCAGTACATAAACTCCACTGCTTGCAAATTGGTTTGGTTCCTATTTTTAGACATTGTTTGCTTGAATTCTTTTTTTTTTTTTTTAAGAGGTAGGCACAATTGGCAACAACATTTCCACATCAGAAAATAATTATTTTATGTATTGCTCTGTTAGCTGATACATGATTAATATTTTTGACATTCTCTGCAGTATTTTTACTATTATTTACAGGGTTCGGAAAAATCCTGAAAAGAAAAGATTTCAAGGGAATGGTGGAAAAGTTCCTGAATTTGATTTCCTTTTTTTTTTCAAGGCCTGGAATGTCCTTGATTTTACATATTTTTGTGAAAAGTTCTGGAATAGTCCTGGAATTTTTTTCTTGCAATGGAAACAAAAAGAAAGGAATAGGTTGAAATGTTTTTATTGTGGAATAACTTTTTTACGGGTCTTTTAGAGGTTATTTTTAATGAAAGTTGGTTGTCAAATTTTCGAACTAAAGCCTAGTTCGTCATCAGGACTATGTCACTGGAGTAGTTGCTGCCACTCAATTGGAAGAGACCATCCGCAATTATCGTTAATTGTGGTACTTCTTCTTCTTGCTATTTCGATCCCTTCTTCTAGTTTTCTCTTTACTAAGTTTGACTGGTGGGCGATTATTTTCACTGAGTCCCAATTTATGGAGTGTCCACTTGCTTGTACATGTCTGTCTAGCCCTGTTTTGTTCCCAATGTTCCTAATAGCTGCTTGGTGTTCTTTCATTCGGACCTTAATACTTCTCCCTGTTTCTCCTATATAGCTGAGTCCGCAGTTACAGTCGATGCAGTAAATTACTCCTTCCTGCAATTGGATGTCCAATTCTTTCTGCTTTAAAGCTGGCAAGAATTTCTTTATTTTGTTATTAAGATCTGGAGCTAGCCTGATATTATATTTTGCTCCGATCCTTTTCAGTTTCTCGAAAAGTCCCTTGTGGTACGTAATTTTGCTGGTGAATTTGAAGTTGGTTTTTTCCTGCTTCTTTTTTGGCACTTGTTTAAATATTTTCTCAACATATGGGGAGGGGTAATTGTTTTCTGCCAACATTTCCTTTAATTCTTCTTTGTGAAGATCTTTTTGAGAAGCTGAAGAGACCAGGATTTCAATTTTTTTCCAAAAATTGTCTCGCTGTATTCGATTTAATATAATCAGGGTGGAATGAGCAGAAGTCTAACATCTTCCTGTGTTGGTGGGTTTTCTAAAAAGCTGAGTGAATATTTTCCTTCTCTTGAGGTCAAGGTTAAATCCAGGTAATTGATGCTATGGTCTTTTTCCTGTTCCAGGGTGTACTTCAAGGTATTCTCTAGTAAGTTAAATTCTTCCAGAATCTGAGAGGGTAGAGATTGGTCCACAGTATCTACTATAATTAGGACATCATCCATGTACCTTACATAGAGAGCAAACAAGGAGGGTTGTATAAGGATTTTTGCCTCTAGTTTACTTATATAATAATTTGCTAGCAGAGGTGCTAGTGGAGAACCCATTGCAAGTCCTGAAGTTTGCCTGTAATATTTCTTTCCAAACTGGAAGAAATTATTCTTGAAGGAAAATAGGAGCAGTTCATATATGCCAAGTAGTATTTCTCTATTGTGATTATGGAATACTATTTTTTCCGCAAGGTCATCTGCAATGAATTCCAGTAGGAGGTCCAGGTTAATGTTGGTATACATAGAGACTATATCCAGGCTTGCCATTACTGGATGAATTAATTCTGGCAAGTTGTCCAGTTTTCTTTTTAGCTGCATGGAATTTTTTAGTAGGTAGGGAGGAGAAGGGAAAATATCTCTGAGGTGACTCAAGCAAATAATAATTAATGTTGGAGAGTGGCGAATTTCTAGTGTCTATTATAGGTCTTATTGGATGGCCTTCTTTGTGAACTTTTATCGTACCATAGATCTGTGGAATTCTTGACTGGATTTTGGAGAAGTTTTTGAAGAGCTCATTAAGCTGTTTTTTATTTCTTAAAGAGCTGATTAATTTCTTAAGATTTTTTACAGTTTGATCTATAGGATTACCATTGAGTTCTTCATAATAAGGCTTGCTCAATTCAGCTTCCATTTTATTGTAATACTTCTCTTTTTCTACCAATACCAAAACTTTGCTCTTATCTGCTCTCAGTGCTACTACTTTATCATTGGCTTTGAATTTTTTAAGGTCAGTAATGGCACTTCTATTAAAATTGTAATCAACTTTTACTGGCTTTTTTACAAATTTTGAGACGCAGTCTGAGAATTCTTTCCTTAAAGTAACTGCTGTATTTTCATCTTCTCTTTCTACCTTACTACAGATGCTTTCTAAATCAATCAGTATACGTTTTTTATCAAGTGTTGCGGAGGAAAGGTTGTAATTATATCCCTTATTGAGGAGATTAATCAGGTTTCCATCTACTCCTTCTTCTGTCAGATCAATGACATGTTTGTTAGTGGTGGATGGTATTAACTGTGGGCCAGGTGCTGTAGACATTAACTTTGGACTTAACCATTTATTTTCTTTAATTTTCAATTTTTCCTTAAACTTTTTGTTTTTATCTCTCACTGCTTTAGCTAACCAATTATCAATATTTTTCTTTTCTGCTTCCGGAATTTCACCTAATGAAGAGGTCCAAATACGAGCTTCTATTCGTTCGCATTGCTCAATAGTTTTGAATTTATTACGAATCGCGCCATTCACCGTTTTTAGTTCTATTTTTCTAATAAAATTTCTTGACAGATTTTCCGCGATGTTTGTCGTGAGTCTCAAAGAAGGTGGAACAA
Organism: Macrothele yani; assembly: GCA_039090855.1. NCBI lineage: Eukaryota > Metazoa > Arthropoda > Arachnida > Araneae > Macrothelidae > Macrothele > Macrothele yani. The sequence continues at coordinate 51,380,996 of CM076990.1, forward strand.
AATTAGCTCTTTTACATTTCTTAAGAAAATACAGTTGTGACTTACATTTGTCGCTTTTGCACTTACTCCTTTCTATCTTTCTGATGTTTCGCCATATATCCAGCCCGTATGTGGTTTTAATCCTAGTTGTAAATGCATTTATGGCACCTCTATTCATAGTGATTGTGGAATAACTTTTTACGGGTCTTTTTAGAGGTTATTTTTAATGAAAGTTGGTTGTCAAATTTTCGAACTAAAGCCTAGTTCGTCATCAGGACTATGTCACTGGAGTAGTTGCTGCCACTCAATTGGAAGAGACCATCCGCAATTATCGTTAATTGTGGTACTTCTTCTTCTTGCTATTTCGATCCCTTCTTCTAGTTTTCTCTTTACTAAGTTTGACTGGTGGGCGATTATTTTCACTGAGTCCCAATTTATGGAGTGTCCACTTGCTTGTACATGTCTGTCTAGCCCTGTTTTGTTCCCAATGTTCCTAATAGCTGCTTGGTGTTCTTTCATTCGGACCTTAATACTTCTCCCTGTTTCTCCTATATAGCTGAGTCCGCAGTTACAGTCGATGCAGTAAATTACTCCTTCCTGCAATTGGATGTCCAATTCTTTCTGCTTTAAAGCTGGCAAGAATTTCTTTATTTTGTTATTAAGATCTGGAGCTAGCCTGATATTATATTTTGCTCCGATCCTTTTCAGTTTCTCGAAAAGTCCCTTGTGGTACGTAATTTTGCTGGTGAATTTGAAGTTGGTTTTTTCCTGCTTCTTTTTTGGCACTTGTTTAAATATTTTCTCAACATATGGGGAGGGGTAATTGTTTTCTGCCAACATTTCCTTTAATTCTTCTTTGTGAAGATCTTTTTGAGAAGCTGAAGAGACCAGGATTTCAATTTTTTCCAAAAATTGTCTCGCTGTATTCGATTTAATATAATCAGGGTGGAATGAGCAGAAGTCTAACATCTTCCCTGTGTTGGTGGGTTTTCTAAAAAGCTGAGTGAATATTTAATAATAACAAAATAAAGAAATTCTTGCCAGCTTTAAAGCAGAAAGAATTGGACATCCAATTGCAGGAAGGAGTAATTTACTGCATCGACTGTAACTGCGGACTCAGCTATATAGGAGAAACAGGGAGAAGTATTAAGGTCCGAATGAAAGAACACCAAGCAGCTATTAGGAACATTGGGAACAAAACAGGGCTAGACAGACATGTACAAGCAAGTGGACACTCCATAAATTGGGACTCAGTGAAAATAATCGCCCACCAGTCAAACTTAGTAAAGAGAAAACTAGAAGAAGGGATCGAAATAGCAAGAAGAAGAAGTACCACAATTAACGATAATTGCGGATGGTCTCTTCCAATTGAGTGGCAGCAACTACTCCAGTGACATAGTCCTGATGACGAACTAGGCTTTAGTTCGAAAATTTGACAACCAACTTTCATTAAAAATAACCTCTAAAAGACCCGTAAAAAAAGTTATTCCACAATCACTATGAATAGAGGTGCCATAAATGCATTTACAACTAGGATTAAAACCACATACGGGCTGGATATATGGCGAAACATCAGAAAGATAGAAAGGAGTAAGAGCAAAAGCGACAAATGTAAGTCACAACTGTATTTTCTTAAGAAATGTAAAAGAGCTAATTTTGTTCCACCTTCTTTGAGACTCACGACAAACATCGCGGAAAATCTGTCAAGAAATTTTATTAGAAAAATAGAACTAAAAACGGTGAATGGCGCGATTCGTAATAAATTCAAAACTATTGAGCAATGCGAACGAATAGAAGCTCGTATTTGGACCTCTTCATTAGGTGAAATTCCGGAAGCAGAAAAGAAAATATTGATAATTGGTTAGCTAAAGCAGTGAGAGATAAAAACAAAAAGTTTAAGGAAAAATTGAAAATTAAAGAAAATAAATGGTTAAGTCCAAAGTTAATGTCTACAGCACCTGGCCCACAGTTAATACCATCCACCACTAACAAACATGTCATTGATCTGACAGAAGAAGGAGTAGATGGAAACCTGATTAATCTCCTCAATAAGGGATATAATTACAACCTTTCCTCCGCAACACTTGATAAAAACGTATACTGATTGATTTAGAAAGCATCTGTAGTAAGGTAGAAAGAGAAGATGAAAATACAGCAGTTACTTTAAGGAAAGAATTCTCAGACTGCGTCTCAAAATTTGTAAAAAAGCCAGTAAAAGTTGATTACAATTTTAATAGAAGTGCCATTACTGACCTTAAAAAATTCAAAGCCAATGATAAAGTAGTAGCACTGAGAGCAGATAAGAGCAAAGTTTTGGTATTGGTAGAAAAAGAGAAGTATTACAATAAAATGGAAGCTGAATTGAGCAAGCCTTATTATGAAGAACTCAATGGTAATCCTATAGATCAAACTGTAAAAAATCTTAAGAAATTAATCAGCTCTTTAAGAAATAAAAAACAGCTTAATGAGCTCTTCAAAAACTTCTCCAAAATCCAGTCAAGAATTCCACAGATCTATGGTACGATAAAAGTTCACAAAGAAGGCCATCCAATAAGACCTATAATAGACACTAGAAATTCGCCACTCTCCAACATTAATTATTATTTGCTTGGTCACCTCAGAGATATTTTCCCTTCTCCTCCCTACCTACTAAAAAATTCCATGCAGCTAAAAAGAAAACTGGACAACTTGCCAGAATTAATTCATCCAGTAATGGCAAGCCTGGATATAGTCTCTATGTATACCAACATTAACCTGGACCTCCTACTGGAATTCATTGCAGATGACCTTGCGGAAAAAATAGTATTCCATAATCACAATAGAGAAATACTACTTGGCATATATGAACTGCTCCTATTTTCCTTCAAGAATAATTTCTTCCAGTTTGGAAAGAAATATTACAGGCAAACTTCAGGACTTGCAATGGGTTCTCCACTAGCACCTCTGCTAGCAAATTATTATATAAGTAAACTAGAGGCAAAAATCCTTATACAACCCTCCTTGTTTGCTCTCTATGTAAGGTACATGGATGATGTCCTAATTATAGTAGATACTGTGGACCAATCTCTACCCTCTCAGATTCTGGAAGAATTTAACTTACTAGAGAATACCTTGAAGTACACCCTGGAACAGGAAAAAGACCATAGCATCAATTACCTGGATTTAACCTTGACCTCAAGAGAAGGGAAAATATTCACTCAGCTTTTTAGAAAACCCACCAACACAGGGAAGATGTTAGACTTCTGCTCATTCCACCCTGATTATATTAAATCGAATACAGCGAGACAATTTTTGGAAAAAATTGAAATCCTGGTCTCTTCAGCTTCTCAAAAAGATCTTCACAAAGAAGAATTAAAGGAAATGTTGGCAGAAAACAATTACCCTCCCCATATGTTGAGAAAATATTTAAACAAGTGCCAAAAAAGAAGCAGGAAAAAACCAACTTCAAATTCACCAGCAAAATTACGTACCACAAGGGACTTTTCGAGAAACTGAAAAGGATCGGAGCAAAATATAATATCAGGCTAGCTCCAGATCTTAATAACAAAATAAAGAAATTCTTGCCAGCTTTAAAGCAGAAAGAATTGGACATCCAATTGCAGGAAGGAGTAATTTACTGCATCGACTGTAACTGCGGACTCAGCTATATAGGAGAAACAGGGAGAAGTATTAAGGTCCGAATGAAAGAACACCAAGCAGCTATTAGGAACATTGGGAACAAAACAGGGCTAGACAGACATGTACAAGCAAGTGGACACTCCATAAATTGGGACTCAGTGAAAATAATCGCCCACCAGTCAAACTTAGTAAAGAGAAAACTAGAAGAAGGGATCGAAATAGCAAGAAGAAGAAGTACCACAATTAACGATAATTGCGGATGGTCTCTTCCAATTGAGTGGCAGCAACTACTCCAGTGACATAGTCCTGATGACGAACTAGGCTTTAGTTCGAAAATTTGACAACCAACTTTCATTAAAAATAACCTCTAAAAGACCCGTAAAAAAAGTTATTCCACAATCACTATGAATAGAGGTGCCATAAATGCATTTACAACTATGTTTTTATTGTTTATATCACTTTTTTCTAGCTTACAATGTATCTGCTCATGATGACATCACTTACTTCCATAGAGTGTGAAGATGTGTCTTTGATCTCATGTAATCCTGGAGTACAAGATGTTTGAGTGCTATGTTTTCAGCCACCTTGGTTTGTGGCTTAATAGTTGGATGCAGTTAGAATCACAACAATGTGTGGAAACCTTCATGTGAGTCTATGATGCCTGCTCCTTCTAACATGGGCTTTCCTCACAGAATGAGATTAATGTCTGTCCTCCCTGCCACCAATATGTGTGGGATGTATAGGACTTCATAAGAATTTTGAATGCATAGTAAATTTGGCCCAGTTTGCAAAATATAAAACAAAGTGCTACGATTCTAGCAAAAACTTAAGCTCCTGGAATATTTTGAACTCCTGGAAAATCCTGGAATTTATTTTCTGTAAATGTATACAATCCCTGTATTTATTTTGATCAGAAGCTGTGCTAGTGAATGAATTTCAATTTTGATCATTTTATGAAAATTAGCATTTTCCTGTCTGAGAACAGACTTGCCTGAAATCTTATGTACTTTGTTCTTTTTTTTCCAGGTTTCATTTGAATTTCGATCTCTGCTGCACTCGCAATTGTCGCACATATTTTTCAATGAAGTGGTGAGACAAATGGTGAATGCTTTTCTGACAAGAGCAGAACAACTTTATGGCAAACAGTCTATCAAAACACAAAGATCAGTCAATGTGTCTAACACATCTTAACATCTGTTTTTAGTAGGATCCCCAAACTGTATACATGTATATTTATTGCCTTGCTGACAGTTGTAGTTACAGTTTTTTATCAAGGAAATATTGTGAAAAAAATAGCCAAAACCAAAAAAATTGTACATTGTGACTTTTATCGCATACCTGCTTCATGTACTAAGTATTTACAAATTTGTTAGTTCTTTTCTTGACGAAATGTAAATTATTATTGTACAGGATTTTTATCAATGCATTATATAAAAATTGTTGTTATTAATTTAATTCTTAAATTAAAAAGCGATTTGTATGTATTATTCTGTCCGACTACCATTGAAATTTGTTCCACAATCAAATGATTTCACCAAATATTAAAAGTCACAAGAAATTTTAGACCTTTTCAAGTGTGTTGCAAATGTAATAGATATATACATGCAGAATTTTTATAAGAACTTCATAAAGAAGCACAATGATGTCACAAAGAATATTTCAAATATTGGGTGAGTTTTCAAACTTTTTCAAACATATGCATATTTTTTGTGCACATGAAGAGTGCACGTAAGTGTGTGTGCATATATATGTGTTAATTGCTATGACTCAGACCTTCTGTTGTTTATTATAAAATGAATTGACTTTGGCCTGCTGCATCATTTATTTGTGAGCTTAGCAAACTTTTCAGCAGATAATGATGTTGGCTAAGATGAGTTTCCTCTTGAAAATTTTAGAAGTTTTAATAAATTTTTAAAAAGTTTTAACTATTCTAAAGAACTGTTTCAAAAATCTGAATCACTTCTGAATGCAATTATAGTTGCACAGTCTTTATACCAAGAACCAATTTACCACCAATTGATGTAAATCTTCCTTGCACTTTGAAGTGTTGTCTATTCCCAATAACTCCTGCTTACACCATGGCAATTGACAAATCGCATGGTCAAACTTCTGAACATGATAGTATCTATTTGGGTAAAACTGGTTTTTCTATTGGCCAACTTATGTACCCAGAAATTCACAACAAGTCAAGGTTTATATTAAAGCAGCTGAAGTTATACATAACAGTTTTCACGGAGACTGATATCAATGGGGTAGCCAGTGAAACTTATAGAGGGCAGCTACGTCATATTACTGTGGTACTGGAAATGAATGTCAGCGCTAAATATAAATCCTTTTCCAAAGGCTATGGCATTAATTTCATGGAGTTATTAATGCAGGAAACAAAATAATTGGGTAAATAAGAGAAATTCGTTAGTAAATTTTCTCAAAAATTGGGTACACCAATTTCTAAAAGATTACTGGTCTTAGAGTATTCTTTGTAGTCAATTATTAGTCAGCAATCGTGGCAAAACAAGAACTTGGACATTCATTTGACCAGAAAAAACTTGAATTCACTTTTGGAAGTTGTGGTTGCCAAGAAGATAGAATCAGCGCCAAACAAAAGTGAGTTTCCAGAAAGTTAACACAAAGCCAGCTGCAACGGGAAGCCAAAGTGAAGCCCATAAAGGGAAGTGCACAAAAGACTGAATAGCCATTTGTGCCTTGCAGTTGCCATGGGAAAGATGAAATGCTTCACTTGAGAGCATTATGTTTTTCCCATATCGTGATTTTCTTAAGTGCCAACAGATGTAGTTAAAGTAAAATGTTAACCTGTCCATCAATTTGTGAGCTGCTTGCCAAACAAGGGCAAAAATGAGGTGTTGGTCAAGTGTTGTGAGTAATAAAATTCCAATGCATTTGAACATCTGGCATGAACAGTGGTTTGTCAGAAGATCAAACTTGCATATTGCATAGGCTAGTGAGTGATTTTCTGTAAGTTTTTTGGGGGTAATCTGTAATGAAGTCTCCTTAAAATCTCTAATTGTTGGCAGCTTTGTAAATGCATACATTTTTAACATTTTCACATGGTTGGTTTACTTGCATACCAGACTTTCAGGAAGAGATGTATTATTACATTAAAGTCTTAGATCTGTTTCTCATGGATTGACTTGATTCAAGCTGGAAAGGGATGAAAACTTTGACTTTACGATTCTTCGTTTTATCTCAGAGCTTATCAGCATGTCTTGTGTTTGTTAAGAATGTTGTTCACCATCACAAATGGGTTAGAGGGATCCTGTTTCATGCCCTACTGCTATTTTTCAGCCACACATGAAATATATACAATGTAGATTAACAGTCGCATACATTTATCCCAAGTCAACACCAAAAACAAACCAACTTTTTGCTCTTGATTGTAACAATACTCTATGTGACAATTTGGGTTGTTCCACTGAGAGTGAGACCTTTCATCAGGGAGGTAACTACTATTAACGTGATTAAGTGATGCTTAAAAACCCGTGATGTTGGGGGGGGGGGCAAAGAGGATTAAGAAAACGGAATGTTTAATTGAAGTCCATGAACAACAAAAAAAAAGAGAGATGTGGGTAAAAGAAAAATAACTAAACATGGCAAGCGAGGGAATCAAAAGCGCTCTTTTCAGTTTGCTTGTCTGCTATGGTAGCAGCAGTGCAGGGGACATCATTGACATGATGGCAAACATTAAATTACAGATTTAAACAAGAAAGATGACATAGAATTTTCAGTTGTAATGAGCACATCTTTTGAATCCTTTCTGACACAAATAAAATTTATCTGAGATATTCAAATTCAATGAAACCAGTTAGCAAAAAAAAAAGAATCAACTGAATTTATACAATTGATAAAACATCCAGAAATAGAAACAGCTGCTTACTTCCAGCAGCGGCTAAAAAGTGTGTTACAAAAATTACCAGATGGCGCACAAAAAGTTTCTCATAGCACAAGGAAGGTATCAGAGACAACGAAATGTTCAAACCAAACAGTTAAACATGATATAACTTGATGCCTTCTAGTGGATGAATTTTGCATAATGGAAAAGTTGAAAATACGCAAAAAGTATTCTTCATGGCAAAAGTTATGATAAGGAAAAAACTTTTCAAATACGACTCCTGGAAGCAGAGATAAAAGGTTTTGACCTTTACGCCCCTAGTGGGAAAGCTATGCATTATTTAAAGAGTATAATGCTCTCCATCTTTATTATAGTGAACAGCATACAGTAAAAAAAAATCTTAATAGGGTTTTCAGAAGCAGAGATACATCTGCAAACATAAGTGCCCCGGTAGCGCAGTGGTCTAAGCGCTGGCTTATGAACATTCATCTGAGATGGGTCAGGTTTCGATCCTGTTGAGACATGGCTGTTGTGTTTGCCTTATGGCACTGGCTTTCTCCCTTCCCTGGAACCAGTGACCCTAAATTAGGGACAGGCAACTGCTTAAAGCAAATTGAGTTGCTCATGGTGGTTGTTAAATCCACAGTAAAACAAACATAAGTACGTAAACACCCCTTAGCGACAGAACTGTGAACTATAAAACTCCTAAAATATAAACCTGAAGTATTCCACAAGGTAAATGGTATCCAGTGTTAAAAGATTTTTTTAAGTCGTACATTTAGAAGCAGAGCTATTGAAAAAAACTAGCAGCAAAACTGTGCATAATTTTTGGAAAAAAATACACTCAGAGTTTTTGCAGTTACTAGTATCTGACTGAAAAATAATTTTTTCAATCAGGTTTTTAGTCCCGAAGATATTGCTGTAAACGGAAACAGGAACTGCGCTCTTTAGTGCACACTTGTGCGTTAAGAAAAATTAGAAGAAACAGTTTTGCACGGGAAAAGCTCTCCAAAAAAAGAAAGAATGTTTCAAATCAGACTTTTAGAACTAGAGATATCAACAAAAATAAGATATACATATATGCCTCTGGTGGAAAAACTGTACACTATTTTAAGCAGGAGGTGTTTGTTCTCAATAGGTTTCTTGAGGTGAGCGGTATTGGTCCACGAAGGAAATTTTCAGTCGAGTTTTCAGAAGCTCAGATTTTGCTGCAAATGCATTAGAAGCAGAAATAAACCCTTATTCACCCTGGTGGCCAAACCATTCTTCACCAAAACTTAGAAATTATATGCAAAACATTTCCCATCAGGAGCTGTGTCCGATGCAAGACGAATTTTTCAAATCAGACTTTTAGAAGCTGAGATATCGGGATAAACAATTACCTTTACACCACTAGCAAAAAATGTGGTTTGGGGAGGAAGTCAGGGAGAGTGTCTGGAAAAGGAAGGGCTGTACCTAAAGCCCTGTAGTTTTAACTTTTTAAGTAATAGATTTAACAATACATGTCATTGCTTTGTCCGAAACTAAAATAAATCACTTGAAGAAATCACTGTTGGCCTCTGATCATTCGTCAGTAAGGGGTCCGGGTTCGAATCCCGGTCAGGCATGGATGTTGTGTTTGTCTTACGGCACTGGCTCTCTCCCTTCCCTGGAACCAGTGACCCTAAATTAGGGACGGGCGACTGCTTATAGCCCATTGAGTTGCTCACGGTGGTCGTTAAACCTCCAATCAAAAAAAAAAAAAAAAAAAAGAAATCACTCGCTTACACATGACAGATCTGCTGCTGCTGTGAATAAATGTTGGCGCCTGTCGTGCATGTAATCCTAGGTAACTGATTGCTTTCCCCCATCCACGGGGAATCCCACTGTGGCCTCGCACTTTTCCTCAGCAGTGTAGAGAGAGGGCGATTGGAGAGCGATCATATTATTTACAGCCCATTGCAAAGCAATCGTATTACAACCCGAAGTCAAAGAGCCAAACGCTCGCTTTCAATCTGTAGGACATTCAGTGTTTTAAAAGTGAAACTATGCATTTATTTAGGCAAAGCAAAATATGAATCTTTTAGTTAATTATTGTGCGAGTTCGAATTTTTTCACAAAACTATAACTGGCAGTGGCAGTACGCCCCTTGGTTACCTGCGCCCCTCCCCCTTCCGCAGCTGCGGGTGGTGGTAGTTACGCCACTGGACTGTAGCTAGAATAGTCTTTGATATAAATGGCATTGAAAGGAAGAATTTTTTCAATCGGGTATTCAGAAGCTACTTATGGAATAAAATGTATTTTGAATTCGATATTATCTGCATGTACGCCCTCCAGTGGCAAGTTGTGCTTCGGAAAAAAAAATAAAAATAAATAAGAACGGAATGCAAGGATCACATCATTTTCACATTTCGGACTTCCCAACGCAGAAATAATTTTTCAAATCGAAGTAATAGAAGCAGGGACATGGTGGCCGCAGATGGACGGACAAAGTGATAACATAAGGACAATTAAAAACAAGGAACTGTACACCAATTACACTTAAAATAGTACTAGTGATCCGAATTTCTTGGCGTAGAATATAAATAAAAGTTTCCAAGCTTTCGCACATTAATCAGATGGCTTTTTCAAGGAAAGTAGACAGCTAACTGCAAACTGGATAATGGAACAATTTGAGCCGCCCCGGTGGCGCAGTGGTCTAAGCGATGGCCTCTGATCATTCGTCCGAACGGGGTCCGGGTTCGAATCCCGGTGATGCATGGATGTTGTGTTTGTCTTACGGCACTGGCTCTCTCCCTTCCCTGGAACCAGTGACCCTAAATTAGGGACGGGCGACTGCTTATAGCCCATTGAGTTGCTCACGGTGGTCGTTAAACCTCCAATCAAAAAAAAAAAAAAAACAATTTGAACGTGGTGACTTGACTAGACAATAAATGAATAGGCGCAAATGTGATCAGACATTCAAAGAAACGAGGTCACGTTGGTTGGGCGCGCGGTACTGTGGTAGAAAACACAGCATTATTTGAAGAATTGATTCCAAATACGTGGCAACTCGAGAGAATTACAAGCCTCGCTGCTGGTCAAGGTTTCGCGAATGGCAGTAAATTTAGGTGTGAAGTATGAAGTTAATTTCGTGATATCATTCCACATAGGATCAGCGAACTTGACTTCTCTTGATAGGGCAGTGGTTATTTTACCGTCTTTTGTATCCCTTTTATGTTCGTTGATTCTAATTCCAAACGAACGTTTGGTCATTCCGATGCAGTATCGCCTGTAGCCGTCCGGATTTTATAGTGGAATTGCATAAACACCCGCCTCATTGAGAAGAGGGGGCTTGTCAATATTTCTCTTAAGCATCGTATATAAAGATGCCGGAAACATACCGACACTGAAGCTCATCCTCCTGAGCGCGTTTTTGAGTTGATAGGAAACTTTGGGTATGTACGGAATAGAGCCCAGTAGCGAAGTTGCGGCATAGAAAGATTGACGCGGCTGGTTCTGGCTTTTTCGATAAAGTTATGCATCTGGTTCGACGAATATCCTGCCTCAGTGGCCAATTCGACGATGCTTTCTAGTGCCGAATCTTTAGAACGAACATCCGAAGAGATGGCGAAGGCTCTTCTAATTCGAGAACGGAAGAAGTCCGTCTTGTAATCATCAGAACAGAATGAACTGCGGAGCATCAAGTTGGGAACGGAGGTGGGTTTATAATAGACTTCCGTACGAAGGCGATTGTCATGGGATTTTCTCACTAAGACATCGAGATAAGGTAAGGTGCCATTACTCTCCAGCTCCATAGTGAAATTGATCGTAGGGTGTATATAATTGACTTTAGCGAAGAAAGATGGGAGAGTCTCCTTTCCATTTTATTTTATGTTCTTTGTTAGTTTTGTAAATAGAGAAGGGGGAGGGCTTTTTGTATAATTTTGCTTAAGGCCAAATAATTTTAATTGGCCACTGCATTTCATAGTCTGTAATCACAATCGTTTTCAGTTGCAATACTCGCAGGGTATTTTTCTTTATATGTAATCTACTGTTCCGCACGCACGCAGACACACACACACACACACACACACACAAAAGAATAAAAAAATACAGATAGGCCCAGTTCTGATTGAGCCGTCAGTTTGGCACGTAGGACTACGACTTGCAGATCGGAGAGTTGAAATGAGCTAGTTGAGTATGGTTTAAAAGCTTTTATTTAATTTGTTATAGCCAACACAGGTCTATGATATGAAAAGTAGCTTACATAATGTTTACAAATAATACTGGATACATAGCGAACACAAAGCAGATCGATATACGAATTACCTAACGTGGTGCTCTGTCTTTTTCGGCATCTTACATTTTTGTTTTTTTTATTGGCGTGAGCAACTCAATGGGCTATAAGCAGTCGCCCGTCCCTAATTCAGGGTCACTGGTTCCAGGCAAGGGAAAGACAAACACAACATCCATGCCTCATCGGGATTCGGACCCGGACCCCTTTCGGACGAATGATCAGAAGCCATTGCTTAGATCACAGCGCCACCGGGGCGGCCCATTTTACATTCCTCATCATTTGCTCTTGCCTCTCGTTTTGATTTTCTTCACTTTTGCTTGCTTTCATTCTGCGAACTCCGCGGCACTGTTAAAAATCTTTACCCGGCCGTTCACTCGAAGTTTTTAAAAAATGTAGTTTAAACCACTGCGATATGTTCTTTACATATTTGAACAGATCTCGTTGAGAGTTTTTAAAGCGATACTACGCACAGTCGTTTTTCCCTCACGGTTGTCCAGATAAACCGCGATATTGTCAAAGGTGTTCTTTTTTTTTTTTTTTTTTTTGATTGGAGGTTTAACGACCACCGTGAGGAACTCAATGGGCTATAAGCAGTCGCCCGTCCCTAATTTAGGGTCACTGGTTCCAGGGAAGGGAGAGAGCCAGTGCCGTAAGACAAACACAACATCCATGCCTCACCGGGATTCGAACCCGGACCCCGTTCGGACGAATGATCAGAGGCCATCGCTTAGACCACTGCGCCACCGGGACGGCTCAAAGGTGTTCATCGGTTCACAAGAAAACAATTTTTAAAATGTTCAGTTCGAACCACTGCAAAATGTTCTTCGTATATTTGAATAGACCTCATCGAGAGCTTTATAACCAAACCACGCATGGTCGTGTTGCACTCACGTTTGCCGAGATAGACTGAGTCAAACGCGGCGGCACATCCAGAAATATTGCATCATCACCCCCGCGCACATGGAGCGAGAGGAGCGTCGCGCGCACGATGTATGAGGATGTAGCAAGTTCCTGAAGGACAAGCATAGCTGGTTGTCCTGCACTTAGTGTGTAAAGTGCAATCATTAGCGGTCGGTGTTTATAAAAATTTGAAGCCAAAATGCTTAGATTTTTTGGCATTGTGAATTGCGGTAATAGAAGAAATCGAGACCGTAAGTCTTTTTCGGGCTACTAGCTGCTGTTTCTAAAGGCAGTACCGAAAACATTCGCCTATATGCCAAAGGAAGAGAGATCGCTTCCCAGAGCTTAGAAAACATTTTTTTTTAAGAGTTGGACTCTTCAAAGGCAGAGGACCTCTTAAATGTTAGTTTTATCTAGAAATCAGTGATTTCTAGTAAAGCAGAGAATCCATCTTTTACTTGTTTAAAAGCTATTTTTTTTTTGATTGGAGGTTTAACGACCACCGTGAGCAACTCAATGGGCTATAAGCAGTCGCCCGTCCCTAATTTAGGGTCACTGGTTCCAGGGAAGGGAGAGAGCCAGTGCCGTAAGACAAACACAACATCCATGCCTGACCGGGATTCGAACCCGGACCCCTTACGGACGAATGATCAGAGGCCATCGCTTAGACCACTGCGCCACCGGGGTGGCAAACGCTATTGGGGTGCTGTTTGCACTTATTGGGACAGGCGTTTCATTTGTTGATTCAAAGTTTTCAAGTTGAATTTAAAAGGTGTCGGCTGTTTTTTTGCGTAGGGTTTATTGCTACTGACTATTTTCTTATAGAACATCTTTCAGAGTTTCTCTCTTAGTCAAAATATTTCTTAAATACATGCTTCGGTCCCCAATCGGAAATTCTGGGCACGCGTTTTTTTTTTTTTTTTTTTTTTCCCCTCCGGATTTCTTTTCAGAAGGTTCCTGGTTGATCTAGGGAGAGGGGGTGAAACTTTTTATGGGGCTAAAAGTTAATTTGTTAATAAACCTGACTTTTAGTCAGATCAAATCTCTGGCTGTTCTGTATTTTTTAGATCTCGATCATACGGTTAACCTGACTCACTTTTTTGCGAGTTTTCGGCTTTTCATTTTTAAGGTTTTTGGCTGTCGGTGTCGGGGTTTTTTAGTTTACTACTTTATTCTATACGATACCCCTCCCCCCCCTCCAAACTACCGTTGATTTTTTCTAATACACCTGGATTTTTACCTGGAGCTGAAGCTCACTTTTGCAGAAAAATGCAATGGCTAAAATTATTTTCCAAATAAAATCCTTTTTGGTGTCTCGGTCTGTTTACAGGCTGCTAAATTTATTTACGGATAAATAAATTATGGGGCACAAATCCCAGAAAAAAGTATTTTATTTTTTCACCACAATTTTACGTAAAAAAAAAAAAAAAAAAAAAAATTTTGCTCAATTTTCTAAGCCTTGGAAATAGCTTCTTAGAGCTTAGAAAGACACTTTTTGTTGAAGAGTTAAAACTCTCAAAAAGGCATAGAACCTTTCAAGGGTGAATTTCATCCAAAATCAGCGATTCCTGGAAAGAAAGAAAACCTATCTTTTTTTACTCAGATCTCCGCACCTGGGAGGGAAGAAAACTTTATTTCTTAAGTTAGTGTACCTATTTTCTCAATAAATTACTGATTACCCACGAATTTGTGATCGTTCTAAATTACCCTGTTAAATAATACCGACGACGAGAAATTGTTATATGCTTCGAAACTTTTATATGCCTCGAATTGTTCTGCAGTAAAGGGCCCAAAGACGAAGTAATCGAAAATATTTACTATTTGCACTTTCGGAAAACTTTTCGCATCACCTTCGAAGAAATAGTCATAGCATTCAACACATAAGGATGTTTTCCTTCAATCTCTTTAATTTTTTCCAAATGACGCCATTTTGTACTCGGAAGTTAAAGTTTCAAAGTAAGAAGTCATCGTTTCAACGAGGCTGGTTGTCCTTCAGTTACGTTACTAAGGCTCGTTGCCATGCTGAGAGTCACGTGTCTGCTACATCCTCATTGCGCAGTAAGCGAATTGGACTCCAAGGTGTTTACGAATATGCTAACCCGATTAGTGTGCGGAACGTATTTTTAACGCTGTAATGATTTCAATTGGGACCTATTTTTGTCACAGGCGGTCGGCCGTAAGTCGCCCCATACTATCCGCTGAGTTAGACGTAGTCGTACGTCAAAAAAAAAAAAAAAAAAACACCTTGACGACCACCCGAAGTTTGCGCCCCGTTCTCAATCCCTTAAAAACGGCCTTTGCTGTTAGCATCTGTGCAGAAATTATTAGCAAATACCACACAGGTGCGAACAACAAAATGAATTTCAAACAGACCCGAACATTTTTTTTTCGTACTACAATACCCGTTGTTGTGTGAGATAACAATACTGTCAGAATTTTTTTTTTGCTTAATTAACTATCATATAGCTTTTATCAAATATGGACGCTTTCATTTGCTAGCTCTTTGACTTTTGCTCTCTGATAAAATGCTACGATGGAATCGAATTAAATAAAAACTCCAAAGGGAATAAATACCCTTATAAAACATTCAGACCTTTAGAATGGAGAAAGATTATAAAGCGCACAGCATTGCATTCATTTAATCCTGAAAGTAAATAACAAATCTTGAACGCAACTAAACACAATACGAATAGAAAAACATTATTTGTGTAAAGATTCTTATCCGTCATGACTTCCTTAGGGAAAGACTACGTATCAATTCAGTTCATGGAGTTCATTTGCATGGGCATATGGAATGAAGATCAGATGGCGTTCACCGTTGTGTGCAAACATTTTCTGCTAATAAATACCATGTGAATATATTTTCTTAGTTCTAACGAACTAAATGTTGAACAAATTAAAAAAGAAAGTAGCTAAATTGACGAATTGAATAGAAAAATGCAAAGTACGTGTATATCTATTTTAACTTTCATTCTTAATTTCTTTCTCTTATGAAAATTAATCGCATTTGTATTCTGAATGGCACGTCGAAACCTTCGAGTTTCTCCGTACGTTTTGGCAACAACTGGTAGCTAGTTGATCATGATGATCATATGTAGAGGATTTTAGGAAGGGAGTGTCTGACCCCAGGTCTTAAACAACCCTTAGAAATAGGAAGCCAGGAAATTTGGGCTAGAGTGCCCGATAGGAAAGTGACACGGAAGCAAAGTAGAAAGAGGGAGAAAGACACCCTTATTTATTACCGGGGGGCCAGTACCCGGAGTCGACGGCTTAACGTGCCCATCCGAGGCACGGCGGATATTTAGTGGATCGAGAGTTTGTACGTGCCTGGGATCGAACCCGAGGTCATTTCCGTGGCAGTCACGAACGTTGCCCACTATGCCACCCGCGGCCCCTCTGGTAGCTAGTTATCTACGTGAGCGATTTTTATAGTGCCTGTCAGAAGAGGAACAGCTCACGAAGAGAAAATATAAATAAAATCCGAGCAGCTGTCAAAACTGTTTCTGATAGAGGGCGTTGTCGCCCCGTGGGAAAAGAGAACTCGAGTGTTTTGAACAATGGAACTCACGATGAAGAAAACGCCGTTTTTTTTATGTTATGTATCTTTAGTATGTGTGCGGTCGACCATCTGTGTCATGTATCAAATGTAGGTTTGATGTTTATTACTGCCTCTTGAGTGATTCGTGTCAACTTCGGAGGAATGTGGATTAATTTGCTATTGTTAATTGATTTAACGACCTCAACACACGGCACCCAAGAACCGTCGATCAAAAATTAAATGTAAGGTAAGAAGTACTTTTTCTTCAATACTGTGCATTCCTGATTGATAAGAACGGCGACACGTTTCATAATGGCATCCCTGCCGGGATTTTGAGTTGAGGTATTTTGAACATAGCACAGAATTCGTAGCCGAGAGAATTCTTCCGTTTGTTAACATTCTGATATATTGTTTCGAACGAAAAGATGGCCGAAGAAATTAGAGCTAGATTGAGACAGAAACGCGGCGTGATGAGAACTTCCGTTACCAAAATTATTAAGCGATTGGAAGCGGAACTTAAACTAACTGATGTGGATATAGATAATCTTGAAGAACTTTTAGAACATCTTAATGAAAAATCAACAGAACTAAAATTAATTGATTCCGAGCTGGAAAATGTTTTAGACCCAAGGAACTTGCAGTCTGAGTTAGAAAGTGCTGAAGAATATCGTGAGAAAATAACTACATGGAGATATAGAGCGTCCAAACGAATTCATATATTAAAGCAAAATGTTGTGAATAATGGCGTGTCTCTTGGTCAGAGCCCCGAGCTACATGAATCGAAAGAAGAACGAGTGAGGGACTTTGTGACTATAAAATTGCCGAAACCGATTTCCAAGTTTTAAGGGGATGTGAGTCAATGGCTTACATTTTGGAATTCTTTTGAATCGGCAATTCATAAGAATGATTCTTTGAACAAAGTAGATAAATTCAATTATCTTAAAGCTCACTTAAGAGGTACTGTTATAAACGCTGTACAAGGATTTGCTATCACACCGGAAAATTACGACATTGCTGTGAACATGTTAGAAGAGCGATTTGCGAGAAAGGATTTGTTAATAAATGCACATATGAGTAACTTGCTTGATCTTTCCCCTCTCAAGAATTCCAGTGATATCGGAACATTTCGAAAGTTGTTTGATAATGTTCAAACGCAAATAAGAAGTTTAGAGTCGCTGGGAGTTTTGTCAGACACGTATGGAAATCTTATGTGTCCGATGCTGTTGAAAGTGCTCCCCGCTTATCTGATCTTAGAATTCAATAAACAAAGTACCAATGTCAGTTATAACATCAAAGATTTGATTGAATTTTTGAGGAAGGAACTGACCTCCAGGGAGCGCACTTCTGCTAGTGTTTCGGTCACCAGAGACTGGCACAAAAGTTTTTCATCCACTTTTGCTCCTCGGTCAGGTGGCTGTGGCAGGAAGCTCTCACGTTACTCGAGAGATAAGGGAAATACACCGACAGCAGCTGAGCTATTTAGTACTGAACTGAAACAAAAGAAAAAACTCGTTTGTGTTTTTTGTGACAAGCCTCACGCAAACTCTGAGTGCAAAGAAACTCGAAATCTGTCTCTGGAGGAAAGAAAATCTATTCTGTTAAAAAGGGGATGCTGTTTTAGGTGTCTTAAACCAGGACACGTTTCATGTTCTTGTAAGGTAAAGATTACCTGCTCACACTGTGGTAATAGACATTTATCTATTATGTGTTTTCATAAACACGAAGAGAAAGATAAGAAACCAGAAAATAATAAAGAAAATGATAGAGCTCTGGAAGCCAGTGTTTTGACTAACAATTCCTGTTCCAAGGAGGTGTATTTACAGACTGTAATTGTTTGTATTAAGGAGAATGACATCAGTCGTTATGTACGGGGGATTATGTATACAGGTAGCTCGAGATCATATATAAGTGAATTTGTCGCTAAAGCACTGAAGTTGAAATGCAAAGGGGAAGAAAAAGTCGTTCATGGACTTTTTGGAGGAATAGAAAAAAGTGAAAAGCACAAAAGATATTCGATTCAATTAAGCAATCTTGACTGCGATTATATTTGCGAATTAGAGGTGATGGATCAAAAAAGAATCTGTGCTTTCATTCCGAAGTTAGAGGACTCTAAATGCATAAAAGAACTGACAAATCGTGGAGTTTTCTTTAGCGATATTTCCGTAAATGAACATGACTGTCTGTATGAGAAAGATCCGAAGGAAATTCATTTTCTGATAGGAGCTGACTTCGCAGGGAAGTTATTTACAGGTGAAATTGAGCACCTTTCCAATGGATTGGTGGCAATAAACACGCGTCTGGGATGGACGTTTATGGGAAAAACAGAAGAAAAAGTAGCTAGTAAATCTAGTGTCCTTATCTCTCTCCACGTTGGCGAATTAAACCTTTCTGATTTGTGGAGACTTGCTACTTTGGTGATTCCCGATCCAGGCGAAAAGATCGCGAGAAAGGAGCTCGAAGACGCTGCGAAAGATCATTTTATTCGTAATGTTTCAAGAGACCAAGAAGGAAGATATATGGTTTGTTTTGCCATGGATTCAAGATCACTCTCCTCTGTCGGACTGCAGGGAGATAGCAGTTAAAAGATTGAAGAGCTGTGTTAAATCCTTAGAACGGACTGAGAAGTTAGATGCTTATAAAGATGTTTTCCGGGAGTGGCTGAAGGAGGGCATTATAGAAGAAGTTAAATCTCCTGAGGAGAATGTGAAAACTGAGCATTTTTTACCACATCATCCTGTTTTCAAGGAGAACTCAACGACCAAAATGAGACCTGTCTTTGATGGCTCGGCGAGAGGGAAGAATTCTCCCTCCATTAACGATTGTCTGGAAAAGGGACCGAATGTTGTAGAACTTATACCCTCAATTATAAACAGATTTCGGATGGGAAAAATTGGGGTAACTGCCGACATAAAGAAAGCTTTCTTACAGATTGGACTTCAGGAGCATGATAGACCATTTTTGAGGTTCCTGTGGTGGGAGAACGGTAAGGAAGAAAATCTTAAAACCTTCCAGCACCGAAGAGTTGTTTTTGGAATTTCTTCGAGCCCTTTCCTGCTGGGAGCAACAATGGAATTTCACCTGAAGAACGCGCCGGATCATCTGCAAGAAACGGCGAAAAAGTTCCTGAGGTCGTTTTATGTTGACAATTGTGTTTCTAGTGTGAATAACCGAGAGGAGCTTGAAAAGTTCATTTTTGAGTCAAGAAGTATCCTCAGTGCAGCCAAGTTCGATTTGCGAGGGTGGGAGCATGCTCCTGCGTCGACAGAAGTGGAGGATGAAGATGGAGATGAAAGGAAGGTCCCAGTGCTGGGATTAAGTTGGACACTGAGTTCAGATGAACTGTCTATTGACATGAAGGGGCTCTCTAGCGATGAAAAGTCCCTATTATCAAAACGAGAGATCCTCTCAGTCGTCCATCGAATATTCGACCCCATTGGATTCACGTGCCCAGTTACACTGGGGCCAAAGGTTTTGCTGCAAGAATGTTGGAAGAACGGGATCACTTGGGACTCGAAGCTCCCTCCGACTATATCTAGAAAATTTGAACGTTGGAAGACGCAATTGGAAGGCTTAAGTGTTGTGCTGATTCCACGATGCATACTAAATAATGCTTCAGCCAATTCGGAGGTATCTCTACATGTGTTCTGTGATGCAAGCAAGATAGCATTTGCTACTTGTATTTTTGTCCGATGTCAAAATGATCGGTCCACGATGTGTCAGCTAATACAAGCACGGTGTAGAGTCGCCCCTTTGAAATTACCTTCCATACCCAGGATGGAACTCTTGGCCTGCACTATTGGAGCTAGGTTAGCAGAAACAACGAAATCAGACTTGGGGCTGGGGAACGTGCCTACGTACTATTGGTCTGATTCTGTGAATGTGTTATACTGGATAAAAAGAAATGAAAATTGGGCAACTTTCGTTTACAATCGTGTTCAGGAAATTTGGCGGCTAACAGATCCAGAAGACTGGAGGCACATTGCCGGGTCTATGAATCCTGCGGATCTCCCTTCGAGAGGATGTACAGTGAAAGAGTTGAAAAATTCTCGTTGGTGGGAAGGTCCGGAGTGGCTAAAATTACCGTGTGATGAATGGTCAGCCTCAGAAGCGCTTCCAAATTTGGAGGTTGTGAATTCAGAAAGGCGAAAAACTATTGTGTCTGCTACTAACACAGAAATTGAGAAGGTTTTTGAATATTCTACGAAGATCTCCTCGTATAGCAGAATAATCAGAGTCATGGCGTGGATTTTTCGTTGTTACAGGAATGCAAAGGTCACACGAACTGAAAGATGTTTCGGTGAGTTAAGTGTAGAGCAAGTCGAAAAGGCCGAAATGGTAATGTTGAAAGAAGTCCAAAGACAGAGTTTTGGCGAAAATAGAGAAACTTCTCTGAAAACCTTTATCGACGTAGAAGGGTTGCTTCGAGTCAATACGAGAATCACCTTGAGAAGGACTCGGAGGCATTTCGTCATCCAGTACTACTGCCTTCTAAACATCACATAGTGAAAAAATTAATTTGGGAAAAACATGTTGAACTAGGCCATGCTGGTCTGCAGGTCCTAATCTCGACTCTGCGTGAACGTTATTGGATAATAAAGTGCAGAAAGACGATACGGCAAGTTAATAAAGAATGTGTCAGATGCAAAAGGTATACTGCTCTTCCTTTGGAACCACTTAGTTCGCCTCTTCCTGAAGATAGAGTTAGAGATGCCCTTGTCTTCGAAGTGGTTGGCATCGATTTATGTGGACCGTTGTTTTTGAAAACTAATGAAAAGAGTTGGATAGTACTGTTCACCTGTGCAGTTTACCGAGCGGTTCATCTAGAGCTGGTAACTTCTCTGTCGACCGACGGATTTCTTCTGGCACTTAGAAGATTTATTGCATGCAGAGGACGTCCAACAACCATTTATTCTGACAATGGAACAAACTCAGTGGGAGCAGCTAAGAACTTGAAATCCATTCATTGGGATAGAGTACAAAGGATTGCTACGGCGGAAAAAATTCAATGGAAGTTCAATCCACCCTCTGTCCCTTGGTGGGGGGATTCTGGGAAAGGATGATAGGCATGGTGAAGACTGCGCTCATAAAGGTACTGAGTAAAGCCAGTCTACAGTACGAAGAACTGTACACGATTCTCTGCGATGCGGAAGGTGTGATTAATTCGAGACCGCTAACATGCCTTTCTGAGGACAGTGATGACCTCGTTGCCCTCACACCGGCTATGTTTTTGCAATAGATTAAAGAGATAGGAGTCCCCGATCTGGATTTGATTGACACCGAAAGACTGAACAAGCGATTTAGCTTTAGGCAGAGGATTCGGTAGGATCTCAGAAAACGCTTCAGAGTCGAATATCTGTGACATCTCAGAGAATTTTCAAAGGCTAAAAGGAGATCCAACATTGCGGAAGGGGACGTGGTCTTAGTGGGTGACGACAAGACTAAAAGACTCAATTTGCTTTTGGCCAAGGTGCAAAAACTTATTCCCAGCAAGGACGGTGAAGTCCGTGTTGCGGAAGTTAAGACAAAAACAGGATCCTTATTGCGACCAGTGAAGAGACTTTATCCTCTTGAGATTCGAGAGAGCTAGCGCTCGTCCCTTCAAGTCCCTGAGCCTCCTGCAGTATCGAGAGACGTAGAAAAGGGACCTACTTCCAGAGACATTTCACATGACCCAGTGTTGTCAGAAAATCAAGAAGCAGCAACGGGTAGTGGAGACGTGCGATCCCGTTTTGGACGGATCTTAAAGCCAGTGTGGCGAATGAACTTATAACGATTTATGTGTTTGAGTTTCGTGACTGATCCCGAAGCTCAAAGGTGGGAGGATGTCGGAAGAGGAACAGCTCCCGAAGAGAAAATATAAATAAAATCTGAGCAGCTGTCAAAACTGTTTCTGATAGAAGGCGCTGTCGCCCCGTGGGAAAAGAAAACTCTGGTGTTTTGAACAATGGAACTCACGATGAAGAAAACGCCGGTTTTTTTATGTTATGTATCTTTAGTATGTGTGCGGTCGACCATCTGTGTCATGTATCAAATGTAGGTTTGATGTTTATTACTGCCTCTTGAGTGATTCGTGTCAACTTCGGAGGAATGTGGATTAATTTGCTATTGTTAATTGATTTAACGACCTTAACACACGGCACCCAAGAACCGTTGATCAAAAATTGAATGTAAGGTAAGAAGTACTTTTTCTTCAATACTGTGCAGTTCTGATTGATTTGAACGGCGACACGTTACAGTGCCATTGCTCGTCGTCGCTTTTGCTCTCAATCTTTCGGAGTGTCGGTTGTAATATTTCTCTCATTATTTAGAAAAGGACCCAAAAACCGTATGTTCAGAAAAAAACCTCTCTTTGCTGGTATATACTCGTGTTTCCTCGTAGAGGGGAATCCTGTCAGTTAAGCACGTCTTTTGGAAAAAAAAAAGATCGTGTTTATATTATCACTTTGTCCGTCCGTCTGCCTGTGGACACCATACCTCTGCAACTATTAGTCCGATTTGAAAAATTCTTTTTGCATTGGGAAGTCTGAAATGTGATAATAACGATGTTTCCTTTCCGGTTTTTTCCTGATGCACAACTTCGCCGCGCCACCCCGGTGACGCAGTGGTCTAAGCGCTGGCTTATGATCATTAGTTCGTGAAGGGTCCGGGTTCGAATCCCGGTGAAGCGTGGATGTTGTCTTTGTCTTACGGCGCTGGCTCTCTCCCTTCGCTGGAACCAGTAACCCTAAATTAGAGACGGGCGACTGCTTATAACCCATTGAGTTGCTCACGGTTGTCGTTAAACTTTCAATAAAAAAAAACAACTTCGCCGTTAGTGAGCGCAAATGCAGATGACATCGAATTCAAAATACATTTTATTCCATATATTAGCTTCTGAATATCCGATTGAAAAAATTCTATTTCATTTTGATGCCATTTATATCGAAGACTGTTTTAGATACAGTCTCTTTTTCAAGTAGTGCATAGATTTTCCGCTAGGGGCGTAAGGTTAAGTGCGTTTCCCCGATATCTCTGCTTCTGATAGTCTGATTTGAAAAATTCTTCCTGCATCGGATACAGATCCGTGTGGGATATGTTTTGCATATGATTTCTAAGTTTTGGTGAAGAATGGTTTGGTCACCAGGGTGTGTGAGTGGTTATTTCTGCTTCTTATGCATTTGCAGCAAAATCTCGATTGAAAAAAATCTCTTTCGTGAACCGATACTTATCATCTCGGAAAACCTTTAGAGAATACCTCCTGCTCAAAAGTGCGTAGTTTTCCAGCCAGGGGCATAGATGTATATCTTATTTTTGTCGATATCTCTTCTTCCAGGAGTCCGATCTGAAAAAAATATTTCTTCGTTAGCGAGCGTTTCCGGTGTGAAATGTTTCTCATATAATTTCAATTTTTTTTTAACGCAGGAGTTTGCTACTAGAGGACGTAAGTTTCCGTTTACCGCAAATTTTGCAGGACCAAAGATCCGATTGGAATTTTTTTTTTTTTTCGCTCAGATGCTACTACGTATGAAAACTCTTTGTGTTTATTTTCTTCCCAAAACAATGCACAATTTCGCCGCTAGGCGGCGCAAATGTTTAATCCATTTTTCTCAATAACTCTGCTTCTAAATGAGTAATTTGAAAAAAAATTGACACAGGATACCATTTGCCATGTTTTACACTTCAGGTTTGTATTTCTGTCGCTAGGTGGTGTTTTTGTACTTATAGTGGAGGTGCTAGATCTATAAATGCTGCAAATTGTGATAAGAATATCCCTATTGGTAAGAATATAGTTTATGGTTATACAATGAAAATAAGGGGGGGGAGGCATCGCCCAAAGTCATGGAAATCCAAGATAGCGGTTATTTTTCAAAATGGCTACACGTGTTCAGATTTTGTTACAACTTTTTTTTTACGCATCATACAAAAGAGTGTTTGGTATCGATTTATATGTTTTTGAGGTCAAGGATTTCATTTTTCATGTTAGAAATAGGCTAGGAATAAATATGCAGGACATAGGTTGTCTTTCTTGGCACAAGGGGAAGTTCTTATCGCAATTTCAGGATTTTTTATCCATGCTCTTGTTTAAAATAATGAGATCGTTGTAAAAAGATTTCAATATTACTTGTAGAAAGATTTCAGTATTACTTAATATGTCACTAATCCCTATTATCCATTTTTTTAAATTTGAGTATGTGAAGGTGGCATTCTAAAAATGGCAAAGTGGCTCCGATTAGTTTCTGCCAGTAACCTGTGTGAGGAAAAATCGAAATCTGTTGATTGGACAATTTTCATACTGTGACAAAACACACATGCTAATAATTTGGTATGTTCTGCGAATAATAAAAATGTCTTCACGTAACGCTGGATATGCAACACTTGCGAAAAACTTACAGAACTTTGACCCATGGATATTAATATAAAGATGTTTAATGAAAACCACAGCGGGATGGAACAAACATTTTTAAAAAGACAAGCCAAGTGGCACAAAAATGTGCATTAAATTACAATTCCATAATGTAAAGTTGTTACCCAACCAACTCTCACAATATCGCAATTGCTGTGTCTTAATATACAGTCTCATAAGCCAACTGGAAATACACTGGCGGAAAGAGAAAAAAGAACACCAAGAAGGAATTGGTGGACGATCATGAAATTTACATATGTTAACTGGTCGAGTTTACGTAGGTGTGATGTTAATTTCGAGATCAACCGGTGAGCGCTTACGCCACAGCACGTCATAATATGCAAATTATCGTCGGTGGTATTTAAGGAGTACGGCGAAGTGAATGTTATCAGTCGTCGGCGTACGGACACGTGCGAAGACCCTGAAGAAGCTGCAATGCCTGGACATGGAAGACGTGTACGATTTCAGCAGTTATCGGACTTTGAGCGAGGTGGTCTAGTCGGACTCCGCGAGGCCGGGTGGTCGTATCGTCGTATTGCGGAGAGAATTGGACGGGAAGTATCGGTGGTGGTACGATGGTGGCGTAGATGGTCCGAGGAACATTTCCACACGAGAAGACGTGGAACCGGGAATCACAGACGGACTGATGAGCTGACCGATCGACGCATAAGAAGAGCGGCGTTGTCAAGCAGAACATCCACTGCGACGCAAATCCGAACTGCCGTTGCACCTGAGGTGACTGTGCGAACAATCCACAACCTTCTATTGAATGCAGGACTACGTGCACGTGTGCCTCTGGCATGTGTACCTCTGACTCCAGCCCACCGTCAGGAACGGCTGCAGTGGTGTCGCCAACGTCTGCACTGGAGAACGCAATGGCGATCTGTCGTGATCAGCGATGAATGCAGATTCTGCTTGGGAGCCTCCGATGGCCGTATGCGTGTTCGCAGACGCACAGGGGAGCGTCTCCACCCTTCTTGCATCCTCCAGCGACACACAGGGCCTACACCTAGTCTCCTGGTGTGGAGAGCGATCAGCTATCACTCCCATACACAACCAGTGTTTGTACCGGGTACTTTAAACAGCACCTCTTATATCAACAACATCATTCAGCCCGTTGTTGTGCCATTTGTAAGGTCGGTCCATCGTGGTTTTTTCCAGCAAGATAACGCACGCCCACACACGGCACGTGCAACGCAACATGCACTTCAGGGTTTGAGACAACTTCCATGGCCTGCACGTTCACCTGATTCGTCCCCCATTGAGCACGTGTGGGATTTTATGGGAGAACGACTTATCCGGTCTCCACGGCCAGCCACGATTATCCCCGATTTACGCGTCCAGGTTGAGGATGCTTGGGACTCAATACCCGAAACTTACATCCAACATCTGTACGACAGACTCCATGCCAGAATTGCACAGTGTGACGCAGTTCATGGCGGTTCAACCTCGTACTAACCATGTTACATGGAAATGTTATTTTTCAGTTTACCAGCAAATACAGCTGTATTTTGCCATAATGTTTTGATCACGTTATCCTCTGTATTACGTTATTATGTTGTATAAATTTCGTTGGTATCAGACGTCTCCTTCTTGGTGTTCTTTTTTCACTTTCCGCCAGTGTATATTGAGGCATCAAACTGATAGAGAAATCCCCCTGCAAGTTTAAATGGGTCTTGCAATATTTGGAAACACGCTAAAAAAAAGAAATCGTGGAAAAGCTACATTCACTTGGACTTTCAATCTCATGTGCTCGTGTGCTGGAATTCTCATCAGCGATGTGTGAACGTGTAAATGTTAAGTTCCAAGAAGGAAAGTTAGTGTGTCCATCAAAATTACCTGAAGGGATCTTCACAACTGCGGTGTACCATTACATAGGACATAATCCAAGCACTTCAGCTTAAGAGAGTTCCTTTCATGGGACAAATATATCCGTATTTCAACATCCAACACCCGAATGTTTAGGAACAGTAAGCTCTACACAAGCTACGCAGTATGACATAAGTGCCTTCAAAAAGCAAACAGTACCAAGTCTTCCGGAAGAATTTGCTTTGATGCAACCAGCATATCTTCAGTCAAAAGGATCTACTATTCCAGTTTGTTCTGATGCTACGTCAAAACTGACGTTGTCAACCACTGATATGAATCTGAAGAAAGAAGAGATTGCATGGCTGTGTGTAAAGCACGTTATCAGCCAAGATATCATTATTGGACTCAATGCATCGTGGACTGTCTACCATGCAAGTGATCAAAAGCTCCAACTGATGTCAGTCCTGGAATATCAACACTTTTACCATTATTTTACGAAGACTCGTCATCAGTAGCTGTGGTTAAACTTGCGATGAACATAATGAAACAAGTTGCACAATTTCTTAATGAAAATCAAATTCCTATCATGGCAGTGGACCAACCATTGTTTGCGTAAGCAAAAGTGATCCAGTGGAATTATCCAGACACATATGGGGGGGGGGGGTTCCTGGTGATATTCGGTGCATTTCACATTGAACAAGCTTTCCTCCGAGTTTGGGGTCAGTGGACGTCATATAGTGGATGGAATGGTGCAATTGCCCATTCTGATATTGCATCTCCTCGTGCTGCTGAAAGTTATCTAAAAGGGACCTACATGACAAAAGCCAGAGTAATTCACCTAGTAACTGCTCCACACTATTAATATTTGTTGCATGACGCTTATCATGAAAATAATCCCGATATTAAATTTAAGATTTGGTGTGAAAAACAAGCAAAAGAGAGTGTCGTGTTCAAATATTGGCTGACTCAGTAGCTTAGCCAGAGGGGAGGAGCGGGGGTCGGGGTTTGAACGCCTCCCTTGAGGGAAGACTGAGCACGAATTTAAAGCGATATATACGTATATACGGGGCCTTCACCAATGAACCAAATCCATGAACCCCCCCCCCCCTTAAAAAATTTCTGGCTACGCCACTGGGCTGATTTGTCCTAATATGGAAATCCTATTGCTTCTCTTTGTTCGCTGAATCAGAAAAGGAAACTACTCTTTGTATCTTGACTGTCTAGAAAATGATTCTTTAGTTTTATTTTCTTGTT
Source organism: Macrothele yani (assembly GCA_039090855.1). Classification (NCBI taxonomy): domain Eukaryota; kingdom Metazoa; phylum Arthropoda; class Arachnida; order Araneae; family Macrothelidae; genus Macrothele; species Macrothele yani. Next base: position 51,408,582 of record CM076990.1, read on the forward strand.
CATCATAAATATGCACGTTGGCTATCAATCCATCTGAAAGACCTTTTTGATGCAGAGATTCAACTACAAGTCATACATCGCTCATTTTCTTCAGGACAATTTGTGATAAGAAAATCAAACAGAATCCTCTCAGAAATCAGCGTAGACCAAGCACATTAATAAAGTAACGCAATAGTGAAAGGGGATGGTGGCGCAGTAGGGTTGACACAGGATTCATCGGTGCTAAGACGTTGGATGGTTGCAGGACCAAAAATCTGTCGGTTAATACAAGAATTTGAGAGTGGCATTCATGCTACTTAAATTTCAGGACTTCGTGCTTTCGCAGGCTATGATAGCAATCCTAGTTTCACAGGAAAGACAAAAAATCAACTTGGAAGACATAGATGCTCTTTAACGAAGCTACTGCATTTTGATTCATCTTACAACCGCACATTTCCATTCCTACGGAAATTTTAGACATTACTGAAAGATACATAGTACTACTGTACTGTTCAACCAGTAACAATACAAGTGTAAATGATGCAGGACAAGAGTTGTTCATGACCAAAAATCGTCCGCTTGAAAGTTTGCCACCGACAAAGGTTTGTGACGTGCCTGCCCCGCAGGACGCACACGACAAAAAGTAGATAGCAGCAAGAACGAACGTCTGCGTAACTCAGTTGCTAGAGCGACTTGTTCCGGAATAAGTGGAAAGAACATCACACTATTGTCTATATATCCGGCGTGGACCAAAAATGACGGAGAAATTTACTTCGTTATAATGGCGCCCAAACTTCCCGGGTGACCCGGCCGTTCAAGATCTCGCAATAGTGTGATGTTCTTTCCACACCGCGAGATAGGAAAAATAAGAGAATCCCTTCTTCAGCGCTTCGAAAAATAAAAATGTGTGATGTTGCATTCCACACACCAGATTGACTGGGAGTTCTCAAGTGCACGTTCTACAGCAGATGGCTGCCTGCGGCAATTCATGGTCACGGTTGACCCGTGGGCCATGCCCCGGCCCTTTTTTCGGGGGGGGGGGGATGTGACGTGGCTGCCCCGCAGGGCGCACACGACAAAAAGGCAGAGGGCAGCAAGAACGAACGTCTGCATAGCACAGTTGGTAGAGCGACTTGTTCCGGAATAAGTGGACTCAGGTTCGATCCCCGGCGTTGACCAAAAATGACGGAAAAATTTACTTCGTTATAGGGTGCATTACAATACAACAACAGGTATTACGTACTGCTTTCCAAGCTGGACACATTTGGGAACAAGAAAACAGATGCACAATATGGGTACCATCTCGAACCGAATGGGGATGGTGGTTAGATGATGTATCATGGCAGAGGAAATGGTTGGAGTTGCCAGAAATTTCTGATTCATGTAAAGAGCTAATCAAATGTATGTGCAAAATCTGTAAGAAAAAGTGTGGCTGCAGAAGTGGTGGCTTGTCTTGCACACTATTGTGCAACTGTAAGAACGAATGTGAAGAATGATGTGGTGCTGGCCAATGTTGTTAAAAAGCTATGTTTTTAAAAAACAATGTTCAAATTTGGTAATATTTAGTATCCTTCAGGCATTAATAAATACTCATTTTTTGTTAGTAAGAGGAAATATTGAGTTCCTTTTTCTTTCACTTTACCCAGTATATGCGACAAAATGGCGCCTATATTGATTCTTAGCCTATTTTTAACATGCAAAATGAAATCCTTAACCTCAAAAATATTTAAATCGATACCAAACACGCTTTTGAATGATGTGTAAAAAACAAGTTGTAACAAAATCTGAAAACGTGTAGCCATTTTGAAAAATAGCCGCCATCTTGGATTCCCATGACTTTGGGCGATGCCTCCCCATCTTATTTCCATTGTATAAACATAAACTATATTCTTACCAATGGGGATATTCTTATGACAATTTGCAGTTTTTTTAATGATTTCTGTTGTGTAGCACCTCCACTATTATGTTTGTAGCTGTATTGCCGTTTCTGAAAACATTATTGAAAATTTTTTTTTATTGTGTGCCATTCGCTACAATAAAGATATGGAACATTTTCCTCTTCAAGTAACGGACAGCTGTCCCGGTAGTAGGCGTAAAGGTCAAAATCTTTTTTCTTTTCGCTATCTCTGCTTCCGGGAGAAGTATTTGAAAAGTTCTTTTTCTCCATGAAGAATACTTTTCATCTATTTTCAACTTTTCGATTATGCAAAATTCTTCCGCTAGAAAGCGTTTCTTTCTAGTGGAAGAATTTTGTTTCCTTTTATATTGCTTTTTTTAACTGTTCGATTCGAAAATCTCTTTGTTTTTCTTGTGCTATGAGAAACTTTTTATGCGCCATTTGTCAATTTTTGAAACATACCTTTTATCCGCTAGTAAAAGTAAGTAGCTGTTTCTATTTCTGGATGTTTTACCGATTGTAGGAAGCCGGTTGATTTTTTTTTTTTTTTGTCTGGTTCCATTGACTTTGAATAACTTCGATAAGTTTTATTCGCCTCTGAAAGGATTCAAAAGACATGCTCATTACATCCGAAAATTCGATGTCGTCTTTCTTGTTTTTTATCATCTTCGCTGAGATTCCGAATTTTATTCCAAATTTATTCGAGTTACTAGCAATGCATTGCTAATGCATCGCCCTACGGAAGAAGAAAAACTTGACGAAGGTAGGTCGTTCTGTTTCGTAAAGCAGTAAACTCTGTTTATATGAATATTTCTTGGAAAGTAAAAAAGCTTCATGTTGTAGCCGCCAACTTTGTTTACGAAAACGTTTCTCAGAGCAGAGGAGGCACAAGTTGACCAATATGCAAAGGTACTGAATGGATTTCAAAACTTTACATGAAACTATTGCATTCAAATTGGTCGTTGTGGTGGTTCTTTGGATAAGTGGTAGTAACTTAGTTTCTTATGGTATAAATAAAAGAAAAATGAAAATATTCACGTATAATCTTCGTCAGATTTTAGAAATTCTGAAGTAACGGCATTTAGGTCAGAAAAGTTTAAATGTAGTAGTCAGTTAAATTTTTCACCAAGTAGGGTAAAAGCTGTAAAACTAAGTATTTTCAAAGCAAGTGAGTTCCGGAGTGATGCAGTTATTACTGCAAAACACAAGTATGACCAAGTTCGCCAAACACAGGAATGGCGAAAAAAAAAAAAAAAAGTAAGAATGTATCATCTTGGACAGAGGTGATGTGATGCGCATCCAACCATTCAGAGTAGAATCTCAAAGAGAGGCTTGTGGATTGCTGCCGAGTTGAACACCAGTCGGTATGATCTCCTTTCTGTCATAACAGTTCGTCGGAAACTCCATCGTGCCAGTGTTTATGGCCGCAATGAAATCAACAATAAGACTTATAACCAACATCAATGCAATAAAACGTGTGAGCTGGTGCAAAGCACATAAAAACTCGGATGCTAAAGACTGGTAATGTGTCATCTGGTCTGATGAACCGTGTTGGACATTGTTTTTCACCACTGGTAGAGCGTACATTTGGGGAAAACCTGCTGAAGCGTACAACTCCGACTTTTGATTCCGACTGTGCAGTATGGAGGAGGATGCCTGATGTCGTCTGGTGCCATATCATGGCATTCCTTAGGACCATTGGTTATTCTGTAAGGTTGTGTCTCACCTACGACCTTCGACAATGTATAGTGATAGACCGCGCACTAGTGGTCGCTGCCGCTGAGCCGCAGTGGTCCCAACATGAGGGCCGTCAGATCACGTGACATTAAGCTGAAGTGATTTCGTGCTATCCAGTTTCAATGCTTTCCTTATGACCTGACAAGCTCCTTTTAAATATCCCCATTTAGTAAATCATGTACGTAATCCGTGCGTTTTTAGGAATAATAAACCTAAGGATATATTCATTAAGATATTGTCGTTTATAGAAATTTAATTGCAACCATTTCGGAGTTACAAGATGAGTCGTTAGGACGAAGGAGGTCATTTGTTTAGTGTGTGTTCTTGTATGAACCGGCTATGTTTGTACTTAATACATTACCGTAAGATTGAATGTTCTCATTAATAATTTAAGATACAGAGGTACAGTATTTCCAGTGTATTCCAATGTGAAAAATCTAGAAGTACACAGTTAAATAATATGTAAAATACACGGAAATGGTGTTGTCGTACTCAGAAGTTAATAAGTTTACTTAAAATATGTACCTATGTGCACAGGTAGACTTGATTATTGGTAATGATTAGAATATTGCGATGAATATTTGTGAAAATTTTAAAACACGTAGATTCATATTTTAACGAAAATGACTATATTATTTCTTTGATAGGCACCAGTGGCGAATTCTGGTACAGAATGGAGGTCGTACGGGCCGGAAATATCCAACACTGTAAGTAATTTTCTGCCTAATACCAACCGAACCATATAATAACCCATTATGGATTTTAATAACAACAACGCAACCCTGTGTGTAGAGGTTGTCAAATCCACCCGAGCTCCAAGAACTGTCACTTTTAGAAAACAACAAACACGGCCAGCAAAATAGTTTATTTAAATTTCCGCAGCCTGCCAACCATGGATACAAATCATACTGAGAAACCCGAAAATTCTGAGCATAAGTATTTTTTTGTAAAAACAAACACCACCGTCTATGTACGATATTTAATTAAAAGATGAAATCTATTTACAAATTAAAAACCTCCACTAGCATTTTCGGGGTAACGCTTACCCCATCATCAGGTGGAACAGAGAGGTTAATGCAGTACTTGCGTACACATATATAGGAGCGCAGCAATGCACCATGGTATAGTTCTCAGGCGTCGCAAGGCTAAGGTGTTGCCATCGCAGCCGAGCGAGAGACACAATTTCAGACTTTTGTTACACATAATACAGATTGTGTTGCACAGTTAAAATGTCTAATTTACATGTTATTGTTTTTATTAAATCTATTTAATAATTATAATTTAAAGTTCAAAACAGCGACATGGTTTTTCCAACATTTTGGTATATCCACTGGCGTATTATCATTGCAGCACCTGTCCCCTAAGGCTTCAATATACAGGCTTTCCGCAAGGTGTAGTGAGTGTACGTACGCAGGGGTGTTCAGCAGTCTAATGTTCGCCCAGTCTGGTTGCAAAGTTCCATTTACGACATATCTAGATAGTGTCGTGTTATTGCGGAAAGTTCGAATATCATATTTATGTTCCTGAACACGAATACCCAAGCTTCTCCGTGTCGAGCCTACATAGTTACTAACGTGTTCTCCTATTGAGGGGTCTAACAGTAGTATGTTGTACACTCCCCATTTGCTCAAAATATCGGTTGCTGCCCGATCTTTTCTTACTGATGATATGAGATTCTTTGATCGGGTACCGAATTGTATGTTATGATTTGAGCATATGCGTGACAACACGTTAGTGATTTGTGGGTACTGGTCCAATGCTCCCACAAACCGTTTGTTAGGCTTTGGGTCTTGTTCTAGACTTATGGTTCTTTGGTTGCTAATTCTGGAGAATAATCTATTAACCAGTGTTCTTGGGTATCCGTGTTTGTCCGCCAATTTAAAAATAAACTTTATTTCAGACTGTAGAAGACCTTACACTGCTGAACACCCCTGCGTACGTTCACTCACTACACCTTGCGGAAAGCCTGTATATTGAAGCCTTGTGGGACAGGTGCTGCAGTGATAATACGCCAGTGGATATACCAAAAGTTTGGAAAAACCATGTCGCTGTTTTGAACTTTAAATTATAATTATTAAATAGATTTAATAAAAACAATAACATGTAAATTAGACATTTTAACTGTGCAACACAATCTGTATTATGTGTAACAAAAGCCTGAAATTGTGTCTATTGCTCGGCTGCGATGGCAATACCTTAGCCTTGTGACGCCTGAGAACTATACCATGGTGCATTGCTGCGCTCCTATATATGTGTACGCAAGTACTGCATTTACCTCTCTGTTCCACCTGATGATGGGGTAAGCGTTACCCCGAAAATGCTAGTGGAGGTTTTTAATTTGTAAATAGATTTCATCTTTTAATTAATAATCGTACATAGACGGTGGTGTTTGTTTTTATGACATATTGTACGAATTGTGCTTTTTCTATAAGTATTTGTTTTATCCTTACATATGTAAGAGAGGTACAGGTGGGTATGGTCTCTCGTCCTTTATGATTTTCATCTTTCCCATCCTAGTCCTCCTTAAAAAAGGTATTTCTAGAAAATCTTGAATAATACTTTTATCGACATTGCCTGTACTCATTGTTTAGTGAGAAAGTTTAAAATTCTAGAAACACTGTTCAGGATTTAAAGAAACTAACTACATAATTTGCAATAAACACAAGTATCATCATCACTGCTTTAGTCACTAACACCATTTACTGCATGACACACAATTCAAAATCTACAATCTGCAGTCTACCCCAAAGAAGAAAAATGCTGTTTGGTTGCTGCCTGCACTCAACGGCAAAACACTTTCGATAAAACATATGGCGTGTTTGCTGCCGCATGACTTGATAAGCTAACATAACCTGTTTTCCCTCACAGTCTCTTGGTTCAGCCGTTGAAGCCCACGCATGCGCTAAAGCATAATTATGAACCGCAGTTAGGCTGTGAGCTCTCATCAGCATCCCTAAGTTTCCAGCTTCCTACTGGCTTCCCAACCACAACGAGGGGTGAGCGTGAGTCATGGGATGAATGAAGTTAGCATTCCAGCTTTTTATGAAATGGAATTTTTTTTGTTTTCATTTACATAAGATGTAATTGCAGATATTCCAGCTTTTATGAAATGGAATTTTTTTTTTAATTTCGACAGTTTTAGTGGTCTGGCGGCGCTCTACTAGCCATACCGCAGCATTCGCCACTGATAGGCACACGTTTTCTAGATTGGGAATTGGCCCTCAATATTGATTATTTCTTCGCGTTTTTGATAATCATTACTGCAAATATGGAAAACTCAGGTGGCATGGTGGCCCATACTGACCGTAATAAAAGTTTACTTGAGATTGGAATCACGTTATTACCATAAAGGCATGCAATCTGATTAATAATTTAATTTATTTTCCACTCGTTACAAGTTGTGGAACTTTCTTTTAACATTTTTGACTAAGATCACGTGACATTTCCCTTCCTGGCGTTGGAGCTAGGAATTGTGACGTCATTCCCAGTCTACCTGTATGTAAGGTCGATGCCTATAACCTACGAATCCATTTTTGGGGACCACCTGCACCCAATGTTGCAGGATTAGTTCCCTAATGATCATTTTGGGTCTCAAGCAGATAATCCATTGTGCTAAACGTGTCAAGGTGTGGTTTGCAGAGCACGAGGATGAGATGAAGCAGCTACCTTGGCCACCACAACCTCCAGACCTCAATGTTTTTGAACATTTGTGGGAATATATGGAGCGAAAAGTCAAATCCCACTTTCCACCTACAACATCACTGGCACAGTTGGGAAATATTTTACCGTAAGAATGATCCCCAAATTATACTATCGTTTGTGCATAATTTGTATAAATCTATTCCAAGTCTAATTGCTTTTGTTCTGAAAGTTCGAGGCGGGCTTTCAGAACAAAGTTCTCCTTAAACAGTAAGAGTTTCCATTATTTTAACAAACCCCTGCATATCATCACCACCAACCGTTCTCAATCCAGTATAGTATGAAGACATTGCCAAGTCCCTTCCACAACTCTCTTTCCTGAGTGATTTTCTTCCATGTTACTCCAGCGTCCTCTCAAATTTCATCCACCCATCTCCCACGTAGCGTTCTTCTGGGTCTCATCCTGTCACTTGGTATACAGTCTAGTATTTCGGTTGTCCAACAGTCGTCAGTTCTAGCAGTGTGTCCAGCATATCGCCACTTGAGGGACTTTGATTATGATGTTGTCAATTCTTGTCATTTCCGTTATCCATGTGTTGCTCTTCCCATCTTTCTTGGTTAAGCATGCATCTCTCCATGCTTCTTTGAGTTATCCGCAGCCTTTGTATGTCTGATCCATAACCCCCACCTCCGCGTAAATGTATATACATTGGCAGTCTGCAGATATACACCGATCAGCCAAACCATTTAAACCACCTCCGCATTATGCAAATAATCGCGCGTGCAGCTAACCAGCTTCAAGCGCCAAGGTCGCGAGTGATATACAGTATATAATACCTGGGTTGGAGATCTCTCTGTCAGTATTTCGTTTCGTTCGAACATGGTAAAAGCAAAGGATTTACCTGTTTTCGACAAAAGTCAGATCGTTATGGCAAAACGCCTTGGTAAGAGCATCTCGGAAACAGCGACGTTGATAGGCTGCTTGGTCCTGTATCGGATATCTTAGTACCTATCAAAGATGGTCCGAACCAGGTGATACTTCGAACCGTTGACAAGACGTGGGAAGGCCACGCGTCATTGATGCCAGAGGTCAGCGCAGGCTATCTCGTCTTGTCCAAAGCAACAGGAGAGTTACTGTGGCTGACATAACCCATTATTTGAATTGTGGTGACGGGTCCATCGTGTCCGAACACACAGTTCATCGTACGCTCTTGGATATGGGTCTCCTCAGCCGCAGACGAATTCGTGTGCCTATGCTCACAGCAGTTCACCGTTGTCAACGCTTGCAGTGGGCACGTAATCATCGACATTGAACCATAGAAGTCTCAGAGAAGGTCTCGTGGTCACACAAATCCCGATTTCTGTTACACCATGTCGACGGACGAGCTCATGTGCGACGTTTACCCAAGAAAGCCTTCTCACCTGGATGCACTGTGTGATGGATCTAGGCGGCTGTAAGAAGTGTGATGGCCTGGGCAGTATTTTCTTGGGGAAAACTTGGACCCATTATATCTGTAGAGTGAACTTTGACAGCTGTCACATACCTGAACATCGTGGTTGACCAAGTACACCCCTTTCATGTAGATTGTACTTTCTGCCGAAGATGGCGTCTTTCCACAAGACAATGCTTCATGACACACTGCGAAGAAGTTTCGGGAATTGTTCCAAGAACGTCAAGAAGAATTCTGTTCATTGTCATGGCCCCCAAAATTTGTCGGACATGAAACCTATCGAGCATTTGTAGTTTCAGTTGGAGAAACGGGTACGAGCAGCGTTACCTCAACCACGTAATTTACGAGAACTGAGGGATCTTCTGTTGCAGTCATGGTGCCAAATATAAAGAGACACCTACTAACATCTAGTTGAATCTGTGCCTCATCGGGTGAGAGCTCTTTTGGTGGAGAGAGGAGGACCTACATCATAATAGGTAGGTGGTTTTAATGTTTTGGCTGATCGGTGTATGTTGCTTAAAGTTACATGTTGGTGGCAAAGACATCGTCGCAAGGTACTGTGTTGTTCATCTGGATGCACACGGACAGGGAGAAGTACATTTTATAACAGCGTAGCAGCAAGTGTCCTATTGCCGCTGATCTAAAAATGTTATTGAACACACATGGGGCACTGGAAAAGTTATCTACCTAGAGATTAAGGAGCTGTGATTCACTCATATTTGCTTTATTGTTTTGCAATGTATTCCTCTTTAAAATCAAAGCACTACCGGGAAAAGTAGAAGTCTTCTTCATTCGCATCAAATCACTTTCAAACAGAATTCTTGATCTCTTCGTCACTCGAAAAATGGCTTCCCCGTATGCGTTCCTTATGATGTCTGAAGAGAAAGTAATTACTAAGTGCTCAATCTGGGCTATAGGGTGGGTGGTTCAATTCGAGGTATCCGCAAGACAAAATTGCAGCCTGTGCTTTGTCGTGAAGTAGGAGCACTCCATTACTCAGCTTTTTTCGGGGGTGGAGGGGTGTGTGTTAACGACCACCGTGAGCACCTCAGTGGGCTATAAGGCTCTCTCCTTCACTGGAGCCACTGGCTCCAGTGAATCAGGAGCGACTGGCGCCAGGGAAGGGAAAGAGCCAGAGCCGTAAGAAAAACACGCCATCCATGCTTCACCTGGGATTCGGACTTAGACCCATCTCAGGCGGATGGTCAGAAGCCAAGGCGCTTAGACCAATGCTACACCGGGACCGCACTCAGCATTCCTCTGCGTTTTTCTTTAATGGCATCCCACAAAGGTTTCAAGCAGGCATCCCTAATGGTTGTTGTTTTGTGAGGTAGGTAATCCACCTGCGGAATTCCCTCGAAATCCCCAAAATGCCATCGCCAGGATCTTTCCTGAAGATGGCGGAGTCCGACATTTCTTGGGAGGAGGCGAACCATGATGTTTCCACTGCATGGACTTCTATTTAGTTTCAGGGTTCCAGTGGTGGGTTCGAGGTTCGTTTCTAGTTAAGAGCTTTCCCAGAAATTTCTGTGGATCCTCTCCGTACATCTCCAAATCCTCTTATGAAACTTGCATACGACTGCTTTTGAGGAGGAGTTAACATTTTGGACATATCCAAGCGATCATGAAGGATAATCAAAACCGATTGTTCCGATACGTTGCATTCTCATTCAATTACTACGACCTTAATCCGTAGTTCTTGCCTGATCGTGTCTTGATATTTTTGGCATGTTTCCGGATTAACAGCTTCCATTGGGCTTCCCTAACGTAGATCATCTTCAATTGATTCTCTTCCCCATTTAATGCTTCGACCAAAATTTCACTTAGTATACGGTAGGTGCATTATTCTTGTACGCGGATATCATTCACTGATGAATCATTTTTGGTCCATTCCCTTTTTTTTTTTTTTGGCCAGGTATTTGGATGACCTATCGGTGTTGCAACTTTTAAATCTATTTTTACTCGCACGGGGTCAAACACAAATTGCTGCATTGCAAAGCAGTAGCGCCTAGCGAAAGGAGTGAGCTCATACTGCATGTAACACGTGACTTGAACTGACCTTGACATGAGTTGCGTCAGTTTCTTCCGATTCTTTATTTGTATGTAGAAGGTAGATAACCTTTCTAGAGCCGTACAAACACTGAAAATTCTTCTTTCATTTGTTTACTCTAAAATGTTAATGATAAAATGCAAATTCGAACATGTAAAATGCGTTATGATTTACACCAATCAGCCAAAACATTAAAATCACCTCTGCTTTATGGAAATAAGCGCGCGTGCAGCCAATCAGCGTCACGTGCCAAGGTCCTGAATGATATATACTCGTATAATACCTGGGTCACGCACGCACGGAGCTCTCTCAGTCAGTATTTCGTTTCATCTTAACATGAGAAAAGCAAAGAATTTATCTTATTTTGACAAAGGCCAGATAGTTATGACAAGACGCCTTGGTGGGAGAATCTCCTAAACAACGACACTGGTATGCTGTTCATGCAATGCAGTAGTTAGTACATATCGAAGATGGTCCAAAACAGGTGACACTTTGAACTGGTCGCCTGATTGATGCCAGAGGCCATTACAAGCTATCTCGTCTTATCCCAGCAAGAGGAGGGCAACTGCAGCTGACATTACCCATAATTTCAATTGTGGTGAAGGGCCCCATACACTGCTGGCCACCCAAAATGCAACACCAAGAAGGAAGCATCCGATTGGCCTCAAATTCGCAGCATACGTTGCCCGCGAGAGGACATGCAAACGATTAGCATTGTAGGGCATATGCAAATCATGTGCGCCCGGCGCGTTACCGAGAAGCACTATAAGAAGGGTGCACAGAAGGCGCGGTGTAAGTAGTGGAAGTGTGTTCTGCTGTCGGACCTGTGCGTGGGAAGCTTCCTGATGCCTCGTCGCAGAAAACGGCAGTCATTCCAGCACGTTTCGGAGTTCGACAGAGGATGAATAGTGGCTTATCGCGACAGCGGTTTATCGTACCGAGACATAGTCGCCCGTTTGGGACGACATGCAGTCACAGTGAGGTGAGTATGGATTCGGTGGGTGCAGGAGGGACGGATGATCCGACGTGAGCTATTGCAGCAGCCGCAGCATACCACCGAACTAGAGGATCGGCATGTTGTGCGGCGGGAATTGACGGGTCACACCGCCACGTCATGAACGTTAGCGCAGGAATTAGGGTGTGTTGCGCAACAATCTGTGTCAGCACGTACCGTTCGACGTCGTATGTAGGAGCGGGGACTTGTCCAACGGCGCCCATTGCTCCGATTACCATTGACGTTTCACCACCGGCAAGTGCGGCGGCAGTGGGCCGTTGAACGCCGCGCCTGGACTACGGAATGGCAAGACATTGTATTCTCCGACAAATCCCGCTTCTGCCTGCAACACCACGATGGTCGGATCCGCATGTGGCGGCACCGCGGCGAGAGACTGAATGACGCTTGCATTATACATCGCCATACCGGTCCGTCGCCTGGCGTTATGGTTTGGGGCGCAATTGGATATGACACACGCACCCCTCTGATACGCATCGCCGGTACACTCAACAGTCACCGCACTATCTCCGACGTTTTGGAGCCTGTAGTCCTTCCCTTACTTGCAGGACCTGCCAGCGGCCACGTTTCAACAGGAAAACGCGCGCCCGCACGTGGCCCGCATCGTGCAACAATTCTTCACGGCCCACCAGGTGTCACTGCTGCCATGGCCCGCCTGTTCTTCCGATATGTCACTCATCGAACACATCTGGTAGCTGTTGGGCAACCGAGTGGCCGACAAGCACCACCCGAGGCTACGCCTGATGAACTGTGGCAATGTGTGGAAGCAGCCTGGACCGACATACCCCAAGCCCACATCCAAAGCCTTTTTCGTTCGATGCCGCGGCGTGTAGCGGCCGTTATTGCCAGCCATGGAGGCCACACGAACTATTGATGTCTGCGTATTCCGCAAGTCGCACGGGCCTATAAGCTCAATCGTTTCATCTTTGTATCTGTTGTTATGTGTCCAGTAAATCTGGCCTTGCTATCTCGTGTCCTTCTTGGTGTTGCATTTTGGGTGGCCAGCAGTGTAGTTCATCGTACGCTCTTGGATATGGGTCTCCTCAGCCGCAGACCAATTCGTGTGCCTATGCTCACAGCAGTTCACCGTTGTCAACGCTTGCAGTGGGCACGTAATCATCGACATTGAACCATAGAAGTCTGGGAGAGGGTCTCGTGGTCACACACATCCCGATTTCTGTTACACCATGTAGACGGACGAGCTCATGTGCGACGTTAACCCAAGAAATCTTTCTCACTTGGATGCACTGTGCAATGGATCTAGGCGGCCGTAAGGAGTGTGATGGTCTGGGTAGTATTTTCTTTGGGAAAACTTGCACCCTTTATATCTGTAGAGCGAACTTTGACATCTGTCACATACCTGAACATCGTGGCTGACCAAGTACACCCCGTTCATGGAGACTGTATTTCCTGGCGGAGATAACGTCTTTCAACAAGACAATGCTCAATGACACACGGCGAAGAAGATTCGTGAATGGTTCCAGAGCATCAAGGGGAATTCTATTTTTTGTTACCGCCCCCAAATTTGTCGGGCATGAATCTTATCGAGCAATTGTAGTTTCAGTTGGAGAAACGGGTAAGAGCATCATTACCCAAACTGCGTAATTTGTGGAAACTTCAGGATCTTCTGTGGCAATTATGGTACCAGATATCAAGAGACACCTACCAACATCTCGCTTAATCTATGCCTCATCAGGTGAGAATTCTTCTGGCAGCGAGTGGACGACCTGCAGCATATTAGGTAGGTCGTTTCAATGTTTTAGCTGATCGATGTACACTTTCACTTGATGAACGTCTGCAAGAACGTATACCTTTATTCGTTTTTACCGAGATTTGCTTCTAAACGGGAATATTTCTTGCTCTAACAGAGCCCTAGCTAGAACTTTGGGGGCTTATGTCCATGTGGACGTCAAGTAATTTTGCTTCCTATGCTTCCAATGGAAAAACTTCTGTACACATTTTCTTCACAATTAATGCGTTCCCAAGGATGAAAATTTGAACATCGATTAAAATAGCTTCATTTTATAACTTGGAATACTTAATATTTTCTAAAACATAACCATAATTATGCAATCCAACATTTCTTTGTCTACTGACGTCATCAAAGTACAGGTTGCGCCATCTTTTTTCTGGTTTCAATACCACCAAAGGAAAAGTTATTGATTTTTAATATAATTATGGCTATGTTTTAGAAAATATCAAGTATTCCAATTTATAAAATGAAGCTATTTTAATCGATGTTCAAATTTTCATCCTTGGGGATGCATTAATTGTGAAGAAAATGTGTACAGAAGTTTTTCCATTGGAAGTATAGGAAGCAAAATTTCTTGATGTCTACCTTAAGGGGAAAATATTAATTTAAAATGCAGTTGTCATGAAATAATAATAAAATTTTAATTATGAAAATTAACACTTTTACAAAAAATATTATCATAGTTTTTTCTTATAAACAACATAAGTATAGTCTTTAGTTGTAAAATTATTTTATTGCTATTTTTAGTGTACATTATAAAAACAATTACAAATGAAATTAACTTAACTTTTGATGCTTTCAATTTTTTATAGATTCTTCCATAATGTCGTTCAAATCGGTTTCTATATACCACTTGGTGTTCTTTTGGGGGAAGGGAAGGGTGTCAACCAGAAATTATTCTTCTTTCCTGTTACGAGCACGCCGTGTCCAACAATTGCTTAGGTTGACCTCCTCCCCCCTTCAGAGCTGGATCGTCCACGAGACAAGCCCTCCTCATCGAGTAATTCATACAAATAGAGGCGCCATCATGACCCGGGCTACACAAGTCCTTCTAGAAGATGCAACGCCATGATATCAGAACGACGAATTCCCTCCGTTTGTGACGTGACTCCCATGTTCAACAGCCTGATACGTCGGTGTAGTGTTTGACGTCATACTCGACAGCGTTGCAAACCAATCGGAACTCCTAGTTTCCGCGTGACGTCACTAAAAGAGGGAACTCATCTCTCAAATGTCATGGCCTTGTACTTTCTAGACGGCCTTGGGCTTGGTTCGACAGTAAAGAAAATTAGTAACATTTCTTCTGCGGTCTTGTGACCAAAAGACTTGAGGTTAACTTCTGCAGAAACAACAGTTCGTGTCGACGTTAAAAATGAAAAATTCCAACATATATAAAAATAATAAAAATATTCAAGTGAATAAATACTTCGTGCTCTGCTTTTACAATGACGGACAATGAAATTTGCGCACCTAGAAGAAAACATGCTACAATCGCGAAACTTTGCAAATAGCTAGAGTGCGTGCTGGTACGCAAATGATCTACGTTTGGTGCGATTGCGCATGACCGTATGCCCTGTAGTGGCGCTGCAAGCACGAACCGGCAGCTTTATAAATGGGCGTGTAGTCGATGCCCCATGAAAGCGAAAAGCACCGGCCGACGAAAGCAAGAGTACAGAGTGACAAGAATGCCGGGTTGACGCCAGAGACGTGGATTGACTTTGAGAGAGGCCGGATCATCGGGCTGAAAACCGCAGGGTGGTCGGCGCGCAGTTAAGCCCACCACGTGGATCGTTCTGACCATACCGTCCGACTGTGTTGGGATCAGTGGACACGTGACGGCACTGCCACATGGCGGAGCGGCTCCCAGGAGGACCACCGGTAGAGAGGATTGATGGATCTTGAGGCAGGGACGAACGGAACCCACGAAGACACGATCCACTATACAGACAAATGTAGCGGCTCCTGTGTGCCCACGAAATATTTCCCGACGCCTCGTGGAAGAGAATCTTCGATCCAGCTCGCCTTACGTGTGCTGCCGTTAACACTGGAACATCGCCGGCTCCGTTTGCATTGGTGCCAGGCCAGAGCAACGTGGAACAGACTGACACAGACTGGCGACGTGTGGTGTTTAGCGATGAGTGCCGCTTCGTTCTGGAGACAGATGATCATCGTGTCCGTGTGTGGAGGTCCCCGGGTCAACGGCACAATCCCAACCGCGCTATCGAGTGCCACACCTCCCCCACTGCAGGCATTATGGTCTGGGGAGCCATAGCCTTGCCGATCAGCTCCAGTAGTTGTACGTGAATCATTGACAGGCCAGCGGTATGTGGATGAGATCCTGAGGCCGCATGTGCTCCCATACCTGGCCATTCCAGGTGCGCTATACCAGCAAGATAATGCCCACCTGCAAACGACCCAGTTTTCCCAGGACTGCTTACGTCATGTCCGGTCACTTCCATGGCCTGTTCGCTCCCCGGGCATGTCCCCTATCGAGCATGTGTGGAACGAGTTGAAGCGCCAGCTGCCGCCGTGCCGCACTATCCGGGATTTGGAGCACACTGTCCAACACGTGTGGGCCAGTCTGTAGCAGGACAACATCAGGCGTGTGTTCGCCTCCATGCCGGACCGTATTGCACCATGAACCGCCGCACGTAGCGGTGCGACTCGCTATTGAAGATGACCGGACTGTGCGCCATAGATCCCTCTGTAACTGTCCTGCAGCTCTGTTTTTCCAATAATGTGTACCATTCATCTGTATCATTACGCCCATAAAATTTCAGTTTAATCCGAAGGTTCCTTCTTGGTGCGCAAATTTCATTGTCCGTGAGTGTATTTTAAACCTAGAAGTTTCTAATTGCTGTTTATTAATTATCTTAAACCCCGTACTGCTCCTTGGTCTGATTTGCGCCTATGGAAGGGGCCAAATCCTAGATATGGGTCTGTGCTTTAATATTTTAACTTGAAACTTAATACCTGAATTTTGAGCATTCAGTGAATAAAATTTTTCAGGAAATGCTAAATCAGACGCAGTGAACTGAGAAAACATTTCCTCTGTTTTATCTTGACTCCTTAAGATAACAATGGAAGAAGCAATAACAGAGTCATTGTTTAATCTTAGACAGTTCCTCCAACTTATCTATGAACTATTGGACCAATGATCACGGTCTTCTTTCTTGTTTGCACACACTTGTTAAGCATTATTGATGCAAACGTTTGCTGTCTTATTGCCACCCTCTCTTTGTTTCAAGCGAAGGTCAACATTTTCTAGTGGAACTGGGTTGCAAACACGGGCTGCTACTGTGTTTGCTCATTATTGAGATCAACCATCAGTCGTTTCCATGTGTGCCTTTACGCCAGCAAAGCATGATGAAGTTTCTCCACGGGAAAAGATTTTATCCAAAAACTTACATGGTGATCCCGAAGCACCAAAGACGAGGTCTAAACTTTGGTGGGTGGTGATTCCCTGTTTCGTGTTGATTACAGGTCTCTTCTTGAACAGGACGAAAGACACGGATACTGGGGCTCAAATACCTCTTGCATTAATTCAAAGGAATTCAGGTAAAGACGTAGTTTATCGTTAGTAAGAAATACTGGAAGTCTTCCAAGCTAGCTGATACTTTATTCTAACTTAGATGCTTCATAATTATATTTAAATGGAAGGGTGTGGTTTTTAATCCGGTGTGTTTCTTAATCCAATGCCTAGGGTATTTTCAACACTAGAAACAGCAGTAATTGGCAAAACTAAAAAGGAGTTCAAAACAGTGTTAGATATTTTCACGACAGTATGGAATTATATTTTCTTCTATTGTTCGATTTAAAAAAATCTTTCTGTATTGGAAAGCCTGAAATATGAAGACGATATTCTTTGCTTTTCGATCATTTTCGAATTCATAATTTCGCCGTTAGGGGGCACAAATTCAGATACTGTCTTGTTCAAACTGCATTTTATTCCATATCATTGACTCTAAATACCCGATTGAAAACAAATATTTCTTTTGTTCGATACCTTCTTCAACGGAGGCCAATTTACGTACAGTTTCTTCTTCAAATAGTGCACTATTCTCCCGCTAGGGGCGTAAACGTACATAATATTCTCTCTGATATCTCTGTGTCTAAAAATATGATCTGTGAAATTCTTTCTGCGTCAGACAGGGTGGTGAATGGTGAAGATTGTTTCTCATATCATTTTATCGTTTGTAGGAGCAGAAAGTAGTGGAGCAATTGATTATTTGTTTGTTTGGGGGTTAACGACCACCGCGAGCAACTCAATGAGCAATAAGTAGTTGCCCGTCTCTTATTTAGGGTCACTGGTTCCAGGTAAGGGAGAGAACCAGTGCCGTAAGAAGAACGCAGCATCTATGCCTCACCGGGGTGTCGAACCCCGACCCTCTCTGACGAACGGTCATGAGCCAGCGCTTAGACCACTGCGCCACCGCGGCGGCGGAAATTGATCATGCTGTTTATTTCGGGGATTTGAATTTATCATATTCATTTATGGCTTAAGGAGTCGTCCTTCTGATACTTGGGGTCACTGCCTTCATGGAACAAACAGAATCAGGATCAGCGTTAGAAGAACAAAGTACCTCATTTGGGATTCGAACCCAGTCCAACTCTGACGATTATACTGCCTGTGACTACTCGGCCACTGATTATGCTTACGTAGTCGGCCAATTTTCTACGCTCAAGACTTGAAAGTACAAATGTGATTACGTTTGCTATTACCTTTTTTATATGCTAAAAATAAAATGAAAAATCTGAAACCTGATACGCGAGTGGTATTTCAAGGTATACACTGACGAGGCATTACATTATGACCACCTACTTAATAAGCTGTAGGACTCCCTTTACCCCGCGAAACAGCTACCACTCGGAGACGCATCGATTCAATGAGTTAGCGATAGGTATCCTGGGGTATCTGGTACCATAATGTCAACAGCAGCTTCTCCAGTTCGGGGTAGTGGTGATTTAGCGCGAACCCGCTTTTCCAAGTCGAACCACAAATGTTAGATTGGGTTCATGTCAGGTGAATTTGGAGGCCAGGGCATTAACAGAAAGTTACCAGTATGTTCCTCGAACCAGTCCTTGACGATTCTGGCAGTGTGGCATGGCGCATTATGGTGTTGGTAATGGCCATCACCAGTAGAGAAAACAATTGCCATGAATGGGTGAACTTAGTCCGCAGCGATTTTCAGATATCTGACGGCTGTCAGGGATTGTGCTATTGAGATACTTTAGCCTAAAGTGTCCCAGTAAAACATCGCCCACAGCATAACACCGCCACCGCCGTCCTGTTTCCTCTCAACAGTGCATCCAGGTGCCATAGCCTCCTTTGGTAATCGGCGTATCTGCGCTCGGCCGTCTACGTGATTCCCCAGGAATCTTGATTCGTCAGACCAGGCCACTTTCTTCCAATCATCCACGGTCCGATCTCGATGACGTTGGGACCTATGATCGATGACGTGCATCGATCATAGGTACCCGGCTGGGTCTTCGGCTACGCAGGCCCATGCGCAGAAGGCTGAGATAAAGTGTGTGCTGTGACGCATTTCCTCATCACTACTGTTGTATCTGCGGGCGATTTGTTGCACTGTGGCCCTGTGGTCGCTGTAAACAATGCGCGCTAGTCTCTGTTCCCCTCTTGCATCAATGAGCTGCGGACGACACACGGCTTTACGACGGTTCGTCATTTGGCCATCTGTGCACAACTTTTGATACGTACTCACTACAGCGGCACGTGAACAACCCATAAGCTGCGCCTTTTCCGAGATCGTTGTTCCGAGGCACCGTGCAATCCAGTTTGTACTTCATCAAACTCCGATAAATAGGCAGCTTTTCGTATTCTGACTCCGAACACTCTACCAACCAAAAGCCGGTCCTCGGGTTGCATGTATATAGTGCTCTGTGAACTCACCTGCGCCACCGTTGGGTCTCTAGGCGCGCTGATTTCTCTAGGCTGGGGGTTGTCATAACTTAACGGCTTTTCGGTGTATTTAAAAATATATTTGTATTAGGCGCTACATGTATTTATTTAACCGGTAGAGTAAACTGGTGGGCTCTGTCACCATTGTTCAGCGGTTTTAAATGCTGTAACTTTTTCTCACAGAAGGGTTATTAGCATCTGATGTTTCTTCAGTTGGTTTTTCCATATTGTAAGAAGTCACATACGCACGCACGACTGAACATAGCTTACCAACATCTGCTGGTGCGCAGCTGCAGCACAAGCAGATGTTGATAATGGAACAGTTACAATCTAACAATACCAATATAAATTTATAACGACGAACAGTACACCAATTAAGTAGTAAATAGTAACACTGTACTTTTCCAGCTTGCAGTTTCTGTCTAACTTCCTTGAAAAAGCCATCTAGTTGATGTGCGGAAGCTGCGAAACGCTTATGTGTTTATTTCTTACGCCAATAAATTGGATCTCTAGTACAGTGTATAACGTAAATGTCTTTTCGTACTGCTACGTTATTTTAAAACATCACCATACGATGAAAGAGTTCCTAAATTAAACCCTAATGGCCAGACAAAACATTTAAAAACAGAAGTCAAACTTGCGGAAATGATGCTTTATTTCTCCAGCACAGATATAGATAGCCCTTCACATAACAAATCGGTATCAACACTGCACATTAAACGCTCCACACACCACACACCTTACACCACTGCAACTGCTGTATCGTAGTTTATATCTCTCGTTCTTATCTCATAACAGGCATACGTCACATTCATTCAACCTCAATTATGTTACCAACAGTATTCGTTTGAGAGAAAAGATATCACGTTAAGTGTGAAGTATAACTGAGAACAAACTTAAGATTTACATAGGGAAAGAAACTAAAAAGGAAAGTTAATTTAGAATATACGTGGCAAGTGTTACTATTTAATACCAATATAATATATCTCGGAAAACTTCACAGAACTTCTGAATAGAAATTTTTCATCTGTTACCTAGAAGTTAACCAAAACTTGGACACTGTTCAAGTGTCCATATTGTAAAAGTTTAATCCAGACCCACGAGAAATTATCATCTTTTATTATACACGATACATGATGATTTTAAATTAGACTGCAGTGTCATCTTTTTGGCCAGTGCGTTCTGTTGGATGTGCTTCGCTGCATAACGTGGAGACCAGTCGAATGCTCAGAGGCACGGGCTTCTGCGTAATCTTCCGAGCTGTACCTGGTCCGGAGCCCTGCCTGAAGCATGGGCATTGCACTTGTGGGTTGTTAAATCCGAAACAGACAGACAGACAGCACGTCAGCGGAAGTTTGAAAATGATTATCTACACTGCTGTTTTCTCCAATAAGATCTGCAAGACTAGGTCCTGATTACCGACTAGGCCCGTAAGGCATGGGCCTAGGGCCCCCAAAATCCCAGTATTTACCCCCAAACTTTTGATTGATTTCTTTTTTTTTGGTTATATTTTTTACTTTTTAGGTTTTTCGAGAATGTATATCACAAACCTAGAATAAACCAGTGCTGAGTAATGTAAGTTACCGTAAACACCTGCAAACGCAAAATCAGCGCGCGCCATGAAACAAAAAGGCCGCCATTGGAGTTACGAAAAAAATAAAAAATAAAAAATGTTCTTTTTGAACTCTACATTTACATAGGTAACCACAAACAAAAAATTATTTTTTTCTAAATTGGTCGAGCAACCTCTGTTGGATCACTTGACATGGAATTAATTACCCCTCTACCATATGATTTCGAACTAACGTTCTCATCAGGTAGCCAACGTACCAACAAGTGGTTGCATCGACATTCGTCGGTATGTTTATGAAGGGGTTGGTGTAAAACGCTTGGGAAAACCAAATACGGGATAAAAAAAAACTTCTCTGCTGGTGTCCATAATCCCCGTTTGAAAACAAAATAAGAATAGCGGGAAGAGGGGGGGTTGCTCAATACAACGATATTCTATGTGAAATGCGTATACGTAGGTTTAGCAGAGAGAGAAAACTGAAAAGAGTAAACAAAAACAAAAACAAAAGACATCTGAAAGTGCAGTACCAAGCCTTCATCCATTCGTAGAAGTAGGATCGGAAGAGGATGAAGTTCCAACTTCAAAAATTCTTTAAAAAAACAACCGAGAACCGGTCCAACATAAGACCAACAGATAAATTCATGGATGAAGTAGATAGTAATTTTGGACCAAAAAAAAAACAAAAAAAAACAAACAAACAAAAAAAGAAAACCAGGTAAGCGTGCGAAGTCGTCGTATAACGGAACCTCAAGTAGAAGTGTAGGGTAATTAAATTTTCAGTAAATAAGACAGCAACAAATCGAACATTATAACAAAAGTGTAGGCAGAAAACTGTCCTGAAAAAATATAGAGAGGTACTATTGAGAATGGGATTATCATTTTGCTGTAGGGGCCCCGCAATGCTTACTGTGCCTACGACTCCATAAAACCTTAAGCGGACGCTGTGCAAGACTACTCGCAAACCGGTCCCGGACGATTCGTCCAACAACGATTGGTCCAATGGTATCATCTTACCAACGGTAAACTGTTTTGTTTTCCAGAAAAAAATAAGAATTGAAATTATTCCCCTCTTTCTATCCTTTTTTGAAAGATATTTCCGCATATTTGGTAATTGTAAACATTTTACATGAACCTGGTAAAAGGCACTCAATGGAGCATTTTTCAGCTGTTTGCAAAGCATCTAGGCCGCGGGCCCTTTTATAAGAATTTGAGTTACAACCTAGGTATTTGGTATATAGTAAACCTTTTATAAAACTTTATAAAAGGCACTCATCGTATCATTTCTCAGGTCTTTACAAGGCACCTAGGCAGCGAGCATTTTTAGAAGATTGTAAGTTACAACCTAGATATTTGATATTTGAAAACATTTTATAAAACTTTATAAAAGGCATTCATTCTATCATTTCTCAGGTCTTTACAAGGCAAAGGCCTGTGAATTAATATTAGCTAAATATTAATTCACACGACCTAGGCCTAGGCTCTTTTAACAGTTTTTATTCTGCCGGTGTCATATTCACAAAGTTTAATATCAGATCAAGTTAATAATATTGCGGTTTTATTTAAACACGAAATATTAATTCATAAGGCCAAGGTTTAGGCCTTTTTAACCGTTTTTATTCTACCGATGTTACATTCATAACGTTTACCTATCAAATCAAGTTAATTATATTACGATTTTACTTAAGCACGAAATATTAATTCCTAAGGCGTAGGCCGTTTCAACATTTATACTATACCAATGTCATATTCATAACGTCTGCACATCAAATCAAGTTAATAGCATTGCTCTTTTACTTAAGTACTAAATATTAATTCATAGGACCTAGGCCTAGGCCTTTTAACACTTTTTATTCTACTGATGTCTTATTCTTACGTTTACATATTAAGTAAAATTAAAAATACTAGCGAAACATTGGTAAGTTTTCTTGATAGGTAAACGTTACGAATCTGACATCGGTAGGATAAAAACAGTCAAAAAGGCCTAGGCCTAGGCATGTGAATTAATATTTCGTGCTTAAGTAAAAACGCAATATTAACTTGCTTTGATAGGCAAACGCTATGAATATGACATCGGTAGAATAAAAAAATGTTAAAAAGGTCTAGGCCTAGGACCTATGAGTTAATATTTCGTGTTTAAGTAAAAGCACAATATTATTAACTTGATTTGATATGTAAAAATAATTAATCTGACATCGGTAGAACACAAATTGTTAAAAAGGCCTAGGCCTAGGCCTTATAAATTAATATTTCGTGTCTAAGTAAAAGCTCAATATTATTAACTTGATTTGATGTGTAAACGTTATAAATCTGACATCGGTAGAATTAAAACTGTTAAAAAAGCCTAGGCCTAGAGCCTATGAATTAATATTTCGTGCTTAAGTAAAGGTGCAATATTATTAACTTGATTTAATATGTAGACGTTATGAATATGACATCGGTAGAATATAAACTGTTAAAAAGGCCTAGGCCTATGGCCTATGAATTAATATTTCATGTTTAAGTAAAAGCGCAAATTATTAATTTGATTTAATATGTAAACGTTATGAATATGACATCGGTAGAATAAAAAGTGCCAAAAAGGCGTAGGCCTATAGAGCCTATGAATTCATATTTGTGGTTAAGTAAAAGTGCAAAATATTATTAAATTGATTTGATATGTAAACGTTATGAATATGACATCGGTAAAATAAAAAATGCTAACAAGGTCTAGGCCTAGGACCTATGAGTTTATATTTCGTATTTAAGTAAAAGCACGATATTATTAACTTGATTTGATATGTAAACATTATTAATCTGACATCGGTAGAACAAAAACTGTTAAAAAGGCCCAGGCCTATGCCTTATGAATTAATATTTCGTGCCTAATAAAAGCTCAATATTATTAACTGGTTTTGATATGTAAACGTTATGAATCTGACATCGGTAGAATTTAAACTGTTAAAAAAGCCTAAGCATAGAGACTATGAATTAATATTTCGTGCTTAAGTAAAAGCGCAATATTATTAACTTGATTTAATATGTAAACGTTATGAATATGACATCGGTAGAATATAAACTGTTAAAAAGGCCTAGGCCTATAGAGCCTATGAATTAATATTTGTGGTTAAGTAAAAGCGCAATATTATTAACTTGATTTGATATGTAAACGTTATGAATATGACATCGCTAGAATAAAAACTGTTGAAAAGGCCTCTGTCCAAACCCCGACCAGTTGTTTCCATTGGCCAGTTGGTGGCGGAACCACACGGCATGCTACAAACAGATCAGCTGATCATAGGTAGAGGATTTTAGGAAGGGGGTATCTGACCCCAGCTCTTGAACAACCCTTAGAAATAGGAAGTTAGGAGATTTGGGCTAGAGTGCCCGATAGGAAAGTGACACGGAAGCGAGATAGAAAGGGGGAGGAAGACGCCCTTATTTATTACCGGGGGCCAGTAATAGGGGTCCGACGGATTAACGTGCCCATCCGACGCACGGCGGGTATTTAGTGGTTCGAGCGTTCGTACCTGTCTGGGATCGAACCCGAGGTCTTCTCCGTGGCAGTCACGAGCGTTGACCACTAGGCCACCCGCGGCCCATGCTGCAAACAGAAACGGAAAACTTGTATTTTATATTATTTCATGCAAAAGCGAAACATTGAAGTTAATTGAAAGGCTCGTACATCAGTAACTTCATACGGCAGCAAGGACAGTATAACCAATAAAACGCGCTTCCGAAAAAAATATATATATATAACGGGATGTAAGGTCAGGTGATGCGTAACATCACAGCCTCTCCTTGACAAATGTCAACCCCGCCTTCTCGTGGTGCATCCTGTTCCCACTAAAGGGGCTCTGACGACCGCCAATAGCGGTATAACTATACCATCGGGATCAGAGGAAATGCTATCCCACACTCACCAACCCGCTTGGCCAGCGTGGTGAGTTATGGCCAAACACCTCCAAAATGACTCTACAACTTAAATCTTGGCCCTCAGTCTCCGGCAGCTGGAATGTACCTGGCCAAGGCAGCGGCCAGTGCGACATGAAGGCAGAGGGTGCTAAGAATCCCCGGAGGACCGGACTAGGCTGCCATTTGATGCTGACCTTGGCTACCTATAACGGACGCTCCCTATCTTCTGATTCAAGGCTTCTTGAATTGGAAGAGGAACTACAAAGGATCAAGTGGGACATCGTCGGGCTAAGTGAGGTAAGGAGAAAAGGAGAAGATCTCATTGAACTGAAAAGTGGACATCTCTTCTATTATCGTGGGACAGATACTGGCAGAACTAGTGGTGTTGGATTTATAATAAACAAGAAACTGAAGGATAAAGTGGTAGAAGTTGAAAGTTCCTCTGACAGAGCTGCACGACTCGTTATCCAACTATCGAGAAGATACCAGGCTCAGATTATTCAAACTTATGCACCCACCACAAGTCATCCTGAAGAAGAAATTGAAGAATTTTATGAGGAAATTCGTCATCTAAATAATAAAGGTAAGCAGCACTTGAAGATAATTATGGGAGATTTCAATGCAAAAATAGGGCAACGGCAACAGAATGAAACTTCAGTAGGTAAATTCGGTCACGGCAACAGAAACCAGCGTGGAAATACTCTCGTTGAGTTTGCAGAGGCAGAAGGATTTTTCATCTTGAACTCCTTTTTCAAGAAAAAGCCACACAGGAAATGGACATGGAGACATCCAATTGGAACGACAAGTGAAATTGATTTTATTATGTGTAACAAAAAATTCGTCATCGAAGACTGCAGTGTGCTGAACAAGTTCAACACAGGTAGTGACCATAGATTGGTGAGATGTAAGATGCACCTCAACACTAAACTGGAACGTGGCAAGCTCATAAGACAAACAAAATGTATTGACATAACCAACCTTAAAAAACACCATAATACTTTCAAGTTAGAACTGAAGAACAGATTCTCTGCTTTAGAAGGCCTAACATCGGAAGAAGTGGATATTTCGGAAGTTAACAGAAAAGTAACCAAAGCTCTTATGGAAACAGCAACAAAATTAGCTGGGTCTAAGAACAAGTTGCATGTGAACAAATTATCAGGAAAGACCAAAATGTTGATGCAAAAAAGAAGAGAGATGAGGACAACTAAAGAAGATGTGACTTCCAAAGTGGAATATATAGAGCTATGCAAGACAACACGAAAAAGTATCACTGAAGACGTAAGGAAATTCAACTGTGAGCTAGTGAGGAAAGCAATTGAAAACAACCAAAGCCTTAAGATAGCAAAGGGACATCTCAGTAAGGGAAGAAAACAGATTATGGCTCTGAGAAAAGAAGATGGTTCTATAACAAGAAATAGAGGCGAAATTTTGACAAGAGTGAAAGATTTCTACTCCGAATTATATGAAAGGGATGATACATGTACTCCAGACATCATGAAAGGTACCAGAGTTCTTCCAGTCCTCCCAGCAGAAGTTGCTCATGCAATCAAGAACATGAAGCGGGGGAAAGCTCCAGGAGAAGATGGAATTACTATAGACATCATACAAGAAGCAAGTGGAGAAATCGAAACAGTACTCGCCCAAATTTTCATTCGATGCCTTAATGAAGGGAAGATTCCTGAGGATTGGAACAATGCTACAATGATCCTGCTACATAAAAAAAGGTGACATTGAGGATCTCAGGAACTACAGACCTATCAGCCTCCTATCAGTGGTTTATAAAATCTTCACTAAAGTTCTTTCACACCGCTTGAAGGTAACACTGGACATGGCTCAACCGAGAGAACAAGCTGGATTCAGGAGTGGCTACAGCACAATAGATCATATCCACGTACTGAGAGAACTAATTGAAAGAGCGAGGGAATATGAACTTCCATTGTGCATGGCTTTTATCGATTATGAAAAAGCCTTTGATTCGGTGAAACCATCAGCAGTTACCACGGCTCTGAAATCCTGCGGTATTGAAGATGCATACATTAATATTATTAATAACATCTATGAAAATGCAAGTGCAAAGATTCGGCTGTTTGAAAATACAACACACATAAAAATTGGAAAGGGAGTGAGACAAGGTGACACCATATTTCCGAAGCTCTTTAATGCCACATTTGGAAAATGTCTTTCAATCACTGAACTGGGAAAACAAAGGGATAAAGATTAATGGAGATTATCTAACCCACCTTCGTTTTGCTGATGACGTAGTCATTTTTGCAACTACCCCATCAGAGCTGCAGAGTATGATCCAGGAACTTGCTGACAAGAGTAAAGAAGTGGGATTAAAAATGAACTTTCAGAAGACAAAAGTGATGTTCAATGCTTTTACAAGAAATGAAGATTTATCGATTGATGGAGAAAAGCTGGAGATAACAGACACGTGCGTTTATCTTGGACAGCAGATATCAAGTGAGGGTCACATTGATGAAGAAATTAATCGGCGTACAAAACTTGCCTGGAGAGCTTTTGGAAGAAACAGCATAATTTTCAAGAGCAATATGCCATTATGTCTTAAAAGAAAAGTGTTTGATCAATGCATCCTTCCAGTGCTTACGTATGGTGCAGAGACGTGGACCTTAACTAAAAGAGACATACAAAGGCTGCAGACAACTCAAAGAAGCATGGAGAGGTGCATGCTTGGTATAACCAGGAGAGATAAGAAGAGAAACTCGTGGATCCGAAAAATGACAAGAGTGGAAGACATCATGATCAGGGTTAAATCCCTGAAATGGCAATGGGCTGGACATACTGCCAGAAGGACAGACCATAGATGGACAGCCGAAATTTTAGATTGGATTCCAAGGGACAGGAAAAGACCCAGAAAAAGACCACATGGGAGATGGGTGGATGAAATTCGTAAATATGCGGGAGTGACATGGAGGAGACTGGCACAAGACAGACCGTTGTGGAGGAAACTTGGGGAGACCTTCGTCCAGCAGTGGATTGATAATGGTTGACAATGATGATGATGATATATGTAACCACAACATTACGCATGAAATGTAACATTATTTTACATTCTTTAAACTCCCGGTACTTTCGTATAACATCGGAGATAAAATCAGAACAGCTGAGATTTTTATAACACGAGTAGCACTTCGGGCAGATAGGACGGAATTGGACCAATCGTCCATTGGACGAATAGACATTGGACCAATCGTCCCATTGGACGAATTGGCATTGGACCAATCGTCCCATTGGACGAATTGGTATTGGACCAATCGTCCCATTGGACGAATCGGCATTGAACCAATCGTCCCATTGGACGAATCGGCATTGGACCAATCGTACCATTGGACGAATCGTACTTTTGGACCAATTGTCCATTGGACGAATCGGCATTGGACCAATCGTCGTTGGACGAATCGTACCAGACCCCTCGCAAACTGCGTCTGTGCTACTCCGTTGGCCGTTGGTCTGAGGTTTCTGACTAATGATGGGCCGGAGATCATGTCGCCGTTACTAAAAAATTGCTGTCACCCTTATAACCAGTGACAAAAAGTAACTGTTAAACTTACAGTTAAAGTGCCCCAGTTTTGTAGGTGGTAACCATCGTGTTCCAAGATAAAACTTCCCTCTGTAGGAAAGATTTACCCTAAGTGGGGCTGAACTCTCAAGTTGAGATCAGGGAGATAGCTACCACCTTAATATCATCGGACAAAATGGTGAGGGCGTGTGACAGTGAAAACGCAAGTTCAGTTTTGACGGATAGGGAAATAATACCTTTTTATTTTTTTTCTTCCATTTAGTGCTCAGCTTCTGTTACAGTGATTCTTCGCTCTCTTAATGCTTCGTATCGTACTCTTCAGAAACGGGGATTTTCTCACCGTTACAAGTAAGAGGACGACTCGCAATTTCGGTTTTTTTACAGCTCCATCACCGCTGTTGTAAACGGCGATTTTGTCACCGTTACTTCCTCTGAACTATTACCTTCGTCACTACTACAAGAATACTATTGTTAAGACCACCTCTACTTCTGGCCATTTGTCCAAGTTGGGCCAGAGTGAGGCATGGATGGTGCATCTGTAAGGGGCCAACGCCCCATATTAGGGACGGGCGAGTGCTTATAGCCCTATGAGATGCCCATTGCGGTCTTCAAAACCCGAAAAAAAAAAAAAAACAAGAAAGATGACACCGAATTTTCGGGTGTAATAGAACGTCTTTTGAATCCGTTCTGACGCAAATTAAATTTATTAAAGCTATTCAAAGGCAATGGGACCGGTATGGAAAACAATAGTATCTGACGGAAGAAAGAAGTTTTTCAATCGGGTTTTTAATCCCTCAGATATTGGTGTAAACGGAATCTTGAGCTTACGAACTCTTAGAAACAGAGTTATGGACAAATATAAGATGTGACTTTACGTCCCCTAGTGGAAAAACCATGCATTATTTTAGGAAGAAGGTATTCTCAAAAGGTTTATCCATATGAGCGGTATCGGTCCAAGAAAAAAAAATTTAGTCGAGTTTTCAGGAGCCCAGATTTTGCTACAAATACATCAGAAGTAGAAATTAACACTTGTGACCCATGGTGGCCAAACCATTCTTTACAAAACATTAGAAATTATGTGAAAAATATTTTCCATCAGGTCTTGTATGCGATACAGGAAGAATTTTTCAAATCGGAGTTTTAGGAGCAGAAAACGCAATTTACCTTTACGCCTCCTAGCGGAAAGTCTATGAATTACTTGAAAATTTGGAATTTTTAGGAAAAACATGTCACACTAGAAACACTATCCAACAAAGAAGGAATTTTTTAAATCGGACTCCTAGAAGTCGAGATATTGACAAAAATAAGATATACGTCTACGCCCTCTGGCGCAGAAACCATGCGCTATTTTAAGAAGAAAATGTTTCTAAAAGGTTTGTTGACACGAGTACTTCGGTGTACAAACGACGTTTTTTTCAATCCAGAATTTAGAAGCTCATATTTTGCTGCAAATACATCAGAAGTGGAAATTAAGGTTTACGCCCCCTGGTGGCTAAACCATTTTTTTTTCCAAAATTAGAAATTAATAGCAAACGATATTCCATCAGGAACTGTATCCGGTGCAGAAAGAATTTTTCAAATCGGAGATTTAGAAGCAGAGATATAGGGCGAAACGCAATTTGCCATTACGCCCCCTAGCGGAAAGTCTATGAATTACTTGAAAATTTTGAAATTATATGAAAAACATGTCACACGGAAAACACTATCCACCAAAGAAGGATTTTTTTAAATCGGACTTCTAGAAGTAGAGATATTGACAAAAATAAGATTTACATCTACGCCCCCTGGCGGAGAAACTGTGGGATATTTTAGGAAGAAAGTATTCCGAAAAGGTTTATCGATGTGAGTGCATCAGTCCACGAAAGAATTTTTTCAATCGATATTTTAGAAGCTCACATTTTATGGCAAATACATCAGAAGCAAAAATTAACACTTACGCCCCCTGGTGGCCAAAGTATTCTTTACCGAAAATTCAAAATTATATGCAAAATATTTTCCACTAGGAGATGTATCCCCTGAAAAAAAGATTTTTCAAATCGGAGTTTTAGGAGAAGAGTTATCGGGAAAAATGTAATTTACTTTTACGCCTCCTAGCGGAAAATCTACGCGTAGTTTGAAAATGAAACTATATCTAAAACACTCTTCGACATAAATGGAATCGAAAGATAAAATATTTTTTTCAATCGGATGTTTAGAAGCAAATATGTGGATTAAAACGTAATTTTGAATTCGACATCATCTGCATTTACGCCCCTAGCCTCAAAATTGTGCATCGTGAAACAAAAACGAAATAAAGGATCATCATTTGCATATTTCAAGCTTCCGAATGCAAAAAGAATTTTTCAAATCGGACTAATAGTTGCAGAGATTCCGTGGGTACAGACGGACGGACGGACAAACCGATAACAGAAGCACGATCTTTTTTCACAAAAGACAAGCTAAAAATAATCTGCGTCTATTTCCATCTATTTATGTGCACTCTGTCTCCCTCTTTCTTGTGCTGAAGTTGGTCACCTACTTTCAAAGGCATTTTTGTTCACCAAATTCACGGGATTATGAGAACGCAGTTAATTTACACTCCTTTTTTTTTTTTTTTTTATTACAATCTCAATTAATCGGTGAAAACTACAAGGCTCTCTATGCTCTTCATTTGAAATATTCATTGCGTTGTGCGTTCCAAATCTAAGGCGTGAGGTTATGTCTTCGCTCTGCCATCATAGGGTATGATGAACTATAGAGAACTGCAAGGGCCTGAGCCGAGCCGGGTAGGGCCGGGTTTTCTGTTTGTAGTTAAATGAAAAATTTTGGGTAGGGCCTGTGCTGGAAAGTTTATTATTTTGCTTCTGAATTTGTGAGGTATATTCTATTTTAACTTTCATTTTTAGTTCCTTTTTCTATATACATTTGAGTTTGTTCTGTTTTGCACTTTCCAAACGTAACGTGATATCTTCTCTCTCACATGAATGGAGGTTGGCAATATCATGAGGTCCGTACGTAAGTGACGTATGTATATGTATGTGATAAGAGTAAGATAAGATATCCGTATAATGGCTACTCAGTAGCTGTAAAAAGTAGGATTTTGGATGTGAATGTTTCAGTGCCTTTTGGTTACGAGACTGCTTAATTGCCACTAAAGTATTGTTGAAGGCTACGTATTCTACTTTAATGAAAGTGTTGTGTTTCGCCTTTAAGTATTATTGTGGATATTAACTCAAGTTCCAGTACAAATTTTGAAGATGACAATCCGTTTTTTACACTTTCCTACCGTAGGTTGAAGAAGCGTATGTGCTTCAGCTTTGTCCGTCCGACTGTCCTTCCGTCTGCACGATAACTCATGTGAAAATGGTTCGATTTCGACGAAATTTTAGTATGTGGTAGGGGACCACCTGAGGACGAACCCTATTGAAAATGGGAGAAACAGGGTCAAAGGTCAGGACATAGGAGTGGGATCCATTCCATTGCTCTTATGCGTCATAGCTTGCGTAAACATTGTTCGATTTCGATGAAATTCTAGTATGTGGTAGGGAACTACCTGGGGACAAACCCTATTGAAAATGGGTGAAATAGGGTCAAAGGTCAGGACATAAGAGCTGGATCCATTCCATTGCTCTTATGAGTCATAACTTGCGTAAAAATCGTTCGATTTCTATGAAATTTTAGTATGTGGTAGGGAACCACCTGGGCACGAGCCCTATTGAAAATGGGCGGAATGGGGTCAAAGGTCAGGACATAAAAGCGGGATCCATTCCATTGCCTTTATGTGTCATAACATGCGTAAATATGGTTCAATTTCGATGATATTTTAGTATGTGGTAGGGAACCATCTGGGCACGATTCCTATTGTAAATGGGCGAAATGGGGTCAAAGGTCAGGCAGGGCATAAGAGCGGGATATATTCCATTGCCCTTATGCGTCATAACTTGCGTAAAAATGGTTCGATTTCGATGAAATTTTAGTATGTGGTAGGGAGCCACTGGGGACGAACCGTATTGAAAATGGGTGAAATGGGGTCAAAGGTCAAGACACTGGAGTGGGATCCATTCCGTTGCCCTTGTGCATCATAACTTACCTAAAATGCTTGGATTGCGACAAAACTTTATCATGTTGTTTCGGGCCGCCCCGGTGGCGCAGTGGTCTAAGCGATGGCCTCTGATCAGTCGTCCGAACGGGGTCCGGGTTCGAATCCCGGTGAGGCATGGATGTTGTGTTTGTCTTACGGCACTGGCTCTCTCCCTTCCCTGGAACCAGTGACCCTAAATTAGGGACGGGCGACTGCTTATAGCCCATTGAGTTGTTCACGGTGGTCGTTAAACCTCCAATCAAAAAAAAAAAAATGTTGTTTCGGAGGTATAGTGAACCGGTTCTATTGAATATCATCGGAATGGGGTCAAAGGTCAGGACACAGGAGCGAGATTTATTCCACAGCCATTATCCACATAACTTGAGTAATAATTTCTGGTATGGTGGAAAGCGTATCATAATCAATGCATTGCATGATTTTACTAACTTGTTTGGAGCAAATATGACCAGGATGGTAAGTCAGATCATATCCGAAAACTTGAAAATTTCGTCGTCCTGTAGCGGGAATCAAAGCCGGGTGCTATCTGGGAGACGCGGATTCCCGCTTCTGGATGACGAAATTTTCAAGATTTCGGACATGATCTGACTTACCATCCTGTTCATATTTGCACCAAAAAAAACGGACTGTCATCATCAAAATTTGTGTTGTATGGTGTAATCGCGTATTCCATTCATTATCAAGTTCCAGTGCTGTGTTTGATAATTAATTATCATTGGAGATATTAACCCTCGTTGAGTTGTTCTCACCATGTTGAAGTGAACATGATCAAGTGCCTATTGACAGCAATAAAGGATTAGCTGTAAGTAAAATATCTTGAACTTTATTTGAGTGACTCGCATTCCACTGTAGGTAAAATTTTGATTTAGTTAGTGATTTTAGTAAGTCAGCTACAACGGTTAGCCGGGTTGTAAGCAGATATGAACACGCGTCAGCGGGTCGACAATTTCTTGCGGGTCTAACGGGTCGGGTCAAGGTGTTCCTGACCCGATTTTGACCCGGTTTTATTCCCGTTTTATTTTTAAAATGAGAAAAATATAATCCAAAGAAAAATGCGCGTTGTGGAATTCTGTAGTCGACACTGGTTCCCACGGAGTGAAGAATGATTTGCAATGCAAAAATATTGTCGTCTGTTTCTTAAAGTAACGAAGATTCCACCGACCTACGTCAGACACACCGACACCATATCGTAAAAAGATACTTCCTTTGCGTTCTTTTACAGTGCGATTGTCCAGGGCAAGGTACAGGCAAACGCCATTCGCCTGCTTCTCAGCTGTTTCACTATCTCCGTGCGAAGTTCACTGTATGACTAAGAGTTACTTTTCACATCGCATCTTTTACATTGAGTTTTCAGAGGTTTTCGATTGACATCCCGTTCCCATGACATATCATGTCGAAATTAACTCCTTATTTGCTAATATGGATGGAATTAATATTAAGGAGGTTGAGAAAGGCGTCGAGATCAACAAATACGTGCTTGTTGAAAACCACAAGGGGAAGAGTGAATGCTGGAAATTGTTTCGTCTCATTAAGGAACCGGTGAATAATTCTGTGTTGTTTGGTCTTGCTTGTTGTTCAAAATGTGGAAAGTGTATAATTACGAAGGTGCCGTCGGTGTAATAAAAGATTATGGAACCAAAAATCTACCGAACCATATGAAAGTATGCGCACCTCCATCAAAGCGTGGAAAAAGTGAACAATCTAAATACATTAAAAAAAATACATTTGTGCAATTGTAAATAATGATTCCCATTTGTAATATACTCCATGGTCACGGTCATAGTCAGCCATCACTTCTGGATTACGCAAAATAGTGGCACAAAAAAGGCACAAAAACTTAGCAAGTAACCAAATTTTATTATTAAAAAAGGATTTCAGTTATTAAATATCAAGCAGTTATTGGGATGAATATATATATATTACGTTTATACGTATATATGTATAAATTGAGTTTGGAATT
Organism: Macrothele yani; assembly: GCA_039090855.1. Lineage (NCBI taxonomy): Eukaryota > Metazoa > Arthropoda > Arachnida > Araneae > Macrothelidae > Macrothele > Macrothele yani. The sequence continues at coordinate 51,443,060 of CM076990.1, forward strand.
TATAGTTCAAAGCAGATTTTTTCGGGTCAGTTACGGGTCGGATCCAGTTATGGGACCGCCCGGGTCCGAAATTCTTGACCCGTTTCCAACTCTGGTTGTAAGATGAGCGTCTGAAATGGAAGGTTTTTAAAGGTTGAAACTAAATTCCGTTTTCACTTCGTTGGCTTTAACGACTGAAGCAGGTGTTTTTTTTTCTTTTCTGAGGAATACTTACATGAAGGCAGTTTTCAGCTACACAAAACCAAAACCAAAACGAACTTCTGGCGCCATTCATTGCTACAACAGAGATGAGGAATTTCAAAGTATTTGTTTGCCTATTTGAAGATCGAGGATCACTTTGTTCGTATTTAATTGCAGAAGAAGAAAAGCCTTTCCATTTGTAATAGAATTTAGTCAAGTACTGGGCGGATCGGCCCATCGAGATACCGGGATTTTTTTCGGTAGTCTACTTAAAAAATGGCCCACAACTTCTCGTATCCTCTTTGTATGGATTGTTTGGAAACAGTGAATAATATTTTTGGTACTTATGAAAAAGAGTCCTTAACTTTATTTTCTTGAGCTTTATATTATCTGCCTGACTCCACTAGCTTCTGGAAATATGTTGTAGGCAATGCACACCATACTTCCTGCAGAGCGTTCTACAATTCAGGTGTATTCCGAGGTCTCGGATTCCTGTGTTCGGTAGCTCATTGCATGGCATCCCAAATGTGTTCTATCACGTTCAGATCTGGGGACTTGGGTGGGAATGGCAACACCCAAAACTCAGATGAATGCTCCTCTAGCCATTATGTGGCTTGCCGACACTTGTGTGGAAGTGCATTGTCCTGTTAGAACAGGCCCAACCCATCAGCATGAATGCATGACATGAACGGGAGTACCTCGTCAGAAAGGATGCGCACAAAGCGTTGGTAGGTCACAGACGTTCTATGACGTACCAGGGATCCCAGTTAAGTCCAGCTAAACACACCCCATACCATTAAGTACCCCCTCCCTCCACCACCAGCCGGTACATTTCCCTGTTGACAGGCGAAATACGTGGCTTCATGGGGTTCCTGCCACCCACGAATCCTTCTATCTGTCCGATACTGTTGGAAACGCGACTCGTCAGACCAGGCTACTTGTTTCCAGTCATCAAGTGTCCAGTGGCGGTGTTGCCGTGCTCAAGCGAGACGCATAGCTCTGTGTCGTGCACCCATCAAGGGGACTCGAGTTGGGCGTCGGCTGCCAAAGCCCATATCGTGCAGGGTACGTTGCGCAGTCAGGTCGCGGATGCTTGTTGAGGCTCCAGCATTGAATTCCGATGATACCTGGGAGAATGTTGCACGCTTATCGCTTGAAACAATTCTTGACAGCCGACGATGGTCACGTTCACCCAATGTCTTTTTACGGCCACACTGGTATCGTAGGTTGGAGGTTTCGCCGGAATTCTTGTAGTCACGGTACACCCTTGTAAAGGTCGTCCGTGAAAATCCGAACTTGGTTTCTACCTCCGAAATACTATGGCCCATCTCACCAGCACCAACTATTACACCGCGTTGAAAATCCCTTAAATCGTTATTACTTGTCATTCTCATGCCGAAAACAGCCCTGACAGCTGGCAATTATGTCTATCGCTTTATATACGCACTGGCGGACGCAACCGAGTACGCGCATAGGTGACATTGCTATGTATTTTGCATAAGCTCGTCTGTACCAGTTATTCCGGCATTTCAGTGTATATGTTGGTCGTTATCTCTAAAATAGCAAAGCAAAAGTATCTTTACGTGAAAAATTCGCCGCGGAAACAAATACGTTGTTTTAAATAAATTAAGTTAACTACGGTTACGCGTAGGTCGTTGGACTAGGAGCTAAAAGGATATTGGTAGGCCCTACCCTCTTTTTGTAATTTTGAAGGAGGCGCTGGTAACAATTTTGATGATGCGTCATCCTCACATCTTTATTCACGTTGTGAAAACAGGAATTCATTGGTGGCAGAGATCGAATCGCGTCTTCTCGCTCCGGAGTGAGTTGCCCTTACCGACTAAGCTACACCGACGGAATGCATCGCTGCAGATTTGTCGTCTTGACACGAGTTTCACCTCTGTATGTATTACGTCACATCATCTCCCTTTTAAATTTTTTTTTAAGCGCAGAATAATGAACCTTTCATTAATTCCAGACGATGTATGGAACAAACATCACACATTTTTCGAAGAACCGAACGGGCAGTAGATCCATTTTCCACAATCGGTTGCCAATGTGAAAACAGGAATTTGTCAGTGACTTGGATCTAACCTGCGTCTCCTCGCTCCGGAGTGAGTTGCTCTAACCGACTAAGCTACAGCGACGGAATCTATCGCTGAAAATTTATCGTCTTGACACGTGCCTCACTTCTGTAGTGCATCACAACCGTACAGACATAGAGCACAAAGCGATTCTTTGACACAGATGATCCGAAATCCGCGTTCCACCCACATTTCCCTTTAAAAAAAAACGATTTACCGGTACTGCTTCACGGATTAAAATGGTAGTTCATGAGTGAAAATAAAGGGTAGGCTTAAAAAAAGGCATCTGCTCAAGGAGGTGGTACGAATGCCGTTGCGCAGTAGACGATCAGTCACCAAAAAAATATAATCATTTGATAAACCCCTCCTTTTTGAGCATGGCTTGATATGCTACACTTAATCATGAGTAGCTTTTCAAAATTCTTTCACACTTAAATTGATGCCAAAATTTGTTCACGACTTAACTAGTTTGACAATGCGTAATTCAACAGTTCTCTTCCATCCGAGAGTTAAAAAAATTTCATGAGGGAATTTATGTGGTGTTTCTCTGTGAGTACATATGTTTCTGTAGTAGACCACAAGACTAAAATTCACGGCCTAGTTTCGTCGACCCAATCCCCCTGGTCAAATTTGCTGTAAACTTTATCCGTCGGAGGAATTCCTACTAGAAATAGCACGTTACATTCCGTTTAATACTAAGCTATGTTACATTCTGTTTAATACTAAGCTAGTTCATTTCAATGGAGCACCTTTGTTTCTCTAGCGAAGGCGTTCTTTAAACTTTTCTGAATCGCGGACAACATGACAAAATGGAACACAACTCGTGGGTCACATGAAAAAGAAGAGTAAAAATGCATGTGTTTGTAATGAATATTGACCATTTCACAGAGGTTTTGAATGCTAACTTTCGTAAAAAGGAACGGCGGAGTTAACATGATGTCTATGCCACAAAGAATTCCGAAGTACATACCTGATATGCCTACATTTTTTAGTAGCCTTTAAAATTTTCATTTGTAATATATATCGCAACATAACTCATAGCAGATTTGAGAATTCAAAGTTTACGTATCGACGGTACTTGGATATTCATTTTTTCATTTCGAAAATGTATTTTTTTCCGTTGTGAACAACGTCTTGCGGGCCATTAGGAAGTGTTCTGTAGGCCACGGGTTGAAGACTCCTACTCTAGAGAAAGCCTTGCGATATTTGCAGTAAGTGGCCGAGAAAGCTTCATGGAAGTCTGAAACTTGTCGGTCCGGAGTTTCCAAATTAAGATCCGGAGATGAACATCCAATACTGCTTTTTCTTTGATGTTGAATGAAAAAAAAATGTTTATGTAAGTAGGCAGAATATAAGCTTTTTTGTTGTCGTGTAAAATTACTTATCACTGTGTTCATTTTTTTCTAGTTGTTCCCGAATGCGTACCTGCATCAATCAATGAATTTCCTGAGGACCTCTTCACACAGGAACAAAGACAAAGCGGTTTTGTCATCATCCACATTCTCGCAACAGCTTATCTTTGCCTGGTGTTAGCGATTGTGTGTGATCAGTACTTTGTCCCGTCTCTGGAGGTCATATCTGAATGTAAGTTGTTGTTATTAGGTTCTGTTTATAAGTAGAAGACCTTTTCAGGAAGAAAGTTCATTCAGAGTACTTTCATGAAGTGTAATAAAATTTTTTCTTATATGATTTCTTGCGATAGAACCATGTAGTAATTTAATGCAGTTCTTGATATTGGATGAAATAATGCCCTAGCCACTCCAAACGTGATGTGCATAATATTTTCTACAGGAAAAAAGTCTTGCTACAAAATAGTTATGATGGTGTTGATTTGCAATGAGAAGCAAATGCTCCTCACTTATAACCTTTTTGCCGGCAATGGAAGACGAACCACGTCTTCCGACTCCGAACTCTCGACTGTTCTCCCAACTGAACTACTTTATTTATTATATTTACTTTGCTATGTTACGCGCAGTTAACTACAAATCCCCAATAATAAAATAAAAATAAAAGAACCCAGATGAAAATCACATTATATACTACTCAGTGGCGTATCTTGGTTCCGAGACCTGGGCTATCCCCCCTTCCCCCAGTACTGTTTTTTTAATTGCAAAGTTTAATTTTTAATTGTTAAGTAATAGAAGTAACTTTTTTTCTAAATTTTAAGTACATGTCATTGCTAACATGATACCAAATAATTATGAAGATTAAGATTTGAACACTTATTTGTACATGAACTCCATTCTTCTTCTGAATACTTTATTTGTACATGAGCTCCACTCTTCTTTCGTTTTGTGCGAACTTGAGTGCTACGTTTTCGTAAAATGTTTCTTCCGAGTACTTTTTCATATTTAAAAAGAATGTTTTTATCTATTGACAAAACAGCCAAGTTTTTCGAAAGTGCGTGTCCTTGTGTGGCTCTTAGATACTGTATATCTTGATTCTTTTTAATGCTGAAAAACTTCTTTCGGCAGTTGCAGTTTTTGATGGAAAGTTTAATATGCGGTCTGCTAATTTGCGCACCTCACTAAACACTATGTCCAATTTATTCAACTTTATGTAACACGTAATGTCTCTTACTGATTTGTTTTTGTATTCATCAAGGGAATCAAACAACTTCAGTTCATTTTTTAGTCGAGCTGAATCAAAATTTGAAGCATAGTTCTTTAAGTTCTGCCAGTAGATGTTCAGGAAAGCTTTCACAAAATTTATCAAAACAGTTCCGAATCCAACAAAGCCAGGAATTTAAGATATAATATCCCTGATTTTAAATCATTGACACTTCACAAAAACTGAAACAACTCTCGCGAAACACCCTTATGTGCGGGAGTATGCGAGTGACTGAGATAGTCTAAGTCATGGTCTAAGTCTTCTTTTTTTTGAGTGAACCGTTGCCCGAAGCAATGGTCCATTCCCCTCTACCAGCTGCAAGCTGATTCATGTTGTCATGGAAACGCTAGCAGGCGATCGTACGGAAGGTTTTCGCATCAGAATTGCGAAGACTCTGGAAGAGCTGCTTGCGTTATGCCGTTGGTTTCCGCTCACCAGACTGAGTCAAAGAAGCGAATCCTCACGCGTTTGTTTTCGCAGCGAAAGCATCGACATATTTTAATACCGTTGATAACTGACTTTTATTTGTGTATATTTAATTCAGTTTTATTTGTGCATTCTCTGGGCTTCGCAGCTAGGCCTAGAATATACGCCATTGATACTACTAGCCTACAGCCCCTCCTAGAACGCCTGTCTTTCAGCTTTAAATAAATATTGATACATAGAGGATGTTGCCCAACCTAAGACGGTGTGAAATTTTTAATTGAAAAAATTGAAAACATATCAAATAGACGCCGGATTTCTGTAAGAAAATATAGTAAAAACTCATTCATGTAAGAGCTGAAAGTGTTTTTAGATGCGATTTTGCTCACTTTGACATCTCAAAATTTTTTACTGTAAGTTAGAACATTTTAAACATATCTGTGTATTTATAATTCAAAGCCTGTAGCGAAATATTTTGCGAAATGTATGATATTGTGGCTTATATGGAATATTTTGCAAAATGTATAAGATAATCAACACTAAACTCGGAAAGTTTGATAAAATAAAAAAAAAGTAAAAAAATAATGAAAGCGTACAAATTTATATTCGAATTGTACTAAATTAAATTAATATAGAAACTCAACTTGCCGTGGTATTAAGAATTCCATTCGAATTTTGTAGATCGGAAAAATACTACTCGAGTCATTGTTAATCCAATGTTTTTAAATTAGCACGTGATCACTTTGGCATCTCAATGTGATCGCTCGACTTGCTGTGATATTAAGAATGCAATTCGAATTTCGTAGATCGGAAAAATAGAACGCGAATAATTGATAATCCAATGTTTTGAATTAGCGCGCGATCACATTGGCATCTAAAAGTGATCGCGTGCTATTATATATCAGGCAATCACTTTGACATCTCGAGAACACACGCGGATTGATCGATACGTGATGGCGCAACAATGCAGACGTTGCTGTGACGTCAAGCGTTCCAGATAGAGAGAGAAAATGACAGAAAGATATGGCTGTTTATATTATTTATAAAATAACTTATTAAAATATTCATAGCAACATAGCAGGGAACCAGGGAAAACGGCTAATATTTGCCTTACTAACCGCTGGCCTCTAAAGTAAGAAAAACGTCAAATAGTTGCCTATTTCTCAATTTATATACACATAACTACAATATAATATGATTGAAGTTAATGAAATTTAACTATTAGCTTAATTATTCCTTTAGTGCTTTTTTTAAACGATACAAAACTAGCAAGTGATTTTATATGAATCGGCAACCCGTTCCATAGCCGGGGAACGGGTTACCGATTCATGTAAATCACATTAATAGAACATTAATATTGATATACAACGCACTAGTACGAGCCCTACGAATTAAAAAACTATCACACACACGAGTTTGATAACTGTGTGCAGGATAACATAAATTTATTAAATTGAGATGTTTGGTGGCATAAACACGCTCATGCATTAACAACATCAGTAGATAACTGTATAAATCTCTCAAAGATCAATAAATTATAACGACTGAACAGGATTTCGACATTTTCCAGTGGATTCAACAAACGAACAATTTCTTTTTTGTAAAGAAAAAATTCTATTAATGTTACATTTAGCTGTCCTACCCCAAGCAAGCAAACAATAAGACAGATAGGGATAAATAAAAGAATAACAGTGTTAATTTAATATTTAGTGCCAACGGACTCAAGATTCTAGATAAAACTCTTATTCGAGACCTCAAGTCCCGTGAAATAACTTCAACTTTGGCATACCATTGCTGCTTCATTGTAGATTTGACTCATGCGTTACATCAGTAGTACGTCATGACGTCATGTCACGTAATACGTTACATCATCCCCTCTTTGAGAAAGGCGGGGGCACGGAATCGTAGGTTTTCGGGTCAGCCGACAACCATGCTCGCTGGACCATCTCATTGTAGAAGAATTAATTTTATTAATTACGCGCGTTGTGTGGATGACTCATCACATAAATTTTTCAAACCAAAGGCGTGGAGATTCACTTCTTTCATTTGGGCGCCAATATAGCACATAATTTTTTTTTTGTCAGCGGTGAGATTTCAAACACGTCTTCCTCCTCCCGAGAGGCTATTCTTCCAACTGAACTACACCGGTAGGTTTATTGCTGCTTGATTGTCTTTTTGACTCATGCGTTATCTCAATAGTATGTCATCTACGTCATGTCATGTAGTACTTTGCACACTTTGGCATACCAGCGTATTATTTTTCCATAGGTGTAACGTAAGCCAAGCCCCGACGTTCGTTAAAGGTAATGTGCTGTTATTAACACCATGGAGTGCGAGATGACAGCTGTCAGAGCCACACATAAAGGACAAAAGGTTTGCGGAAATCTTTATGTTGTGTCATTTTAACATGGCTTAGTGATGATTAACGCTTACGTACTTTCGGCACGTAAAACCAAAAAGTGGTGGATACCTTTGCGTATTGCGACGTACGCAGCTGCATTAAAAGTCACGCCTCTGAGCGTGGTGTTCACGTTATTCTGTCCAACCCCTGTATATATAACAAATGGAAAACTTACCCCCTCTAAGGTTCCACCCCCCGGCCAAAAGGTCATGAAAGGAACACTGCAAATACTTTTGCGGTTACCTGATATTTGCAAAAATATGTTGACATTCTAAAACCCAGACGAAAAAATTCAATTTTGTGTGTGCGTGCGCGTTCATGTATGGTGGGTGTGATTGGATATCCTTGACTATGAAGATAATTTTTCCGCTCATTTTTTTCCTCAAAAAATGTATCGTTTTGCCGTTTCGAGAGCGTGAGGTTATATAACATTTTCATTCATATGTCTGCTGTGACTTCTTTGATTTGAAAAATTTCTTTCACTTCGAATGTCTTTCAGTATAAGGAACATTTCGTGCACAATTTATGCTTTTCTGTAGTGGCTGCTTCTGCTAGTGGGCGCATATTGTGCCAATTTCAGGAATCGGGCTGAAAAAAATAATAATAATTGTAACTCGCTCCAATCATTGTGAAGGACAATGGAAACGTTGTGTATTTTAATTGATGCATTGTTTTCTCGCTTGGTAGGGTTAAAGCTTTTTCTTTTTCGAGAATTTTCTACTAATCCGAAATCCACATTGAAAAATCTTTTATTGTGTTGGAAAGGAGTCAAAAGCCGTGCTTATCATTCGATGTCATTTTATTTTTATCTGCCAATTTATTTCACTGGAGCGTAATTACGGACGTTTCCCCTCCTCTCTCGCGAAAAATCTTAATCCTAGTACGACGAAGTCTCAGATTTGGTTTTAAAATGCAAATTTGGTTTTCCAAAAATATCTCGTTTGGTGTGTAAGTGCAAAAATATATAGTACTAAGCGGATTTTTAAAATTGTCATGCAGCAGAAAGTTTTGCATATTAACAGTAATTACACTTGTTTTAAAAATTGGACTTTTAAACGAATTTCTGTTGCGTAAAATAATAAATAAATCTGCACTGGGAAATGTGACGTAGGCCTACTACAGGGGTGAAGCACGTGTCAAGACGACAAATCTGCAACGATACATTAGTCGGTTAGAAGAACTCACTCTGGAGCGAGGAGACGCCGGCGAATTTCACAGAAATTCTGAAGTATATAGGTTATTTTGTTCACAAAATAGTTGAAGACAATTTTTCTCTGAATACCTGCTAGTTTTCGATTTTCACCTATGGTGTTTTAATGTAGTTGTCCGCTATATTTTGAGCTTATGATAATTGTAGCTCAACTTACTTATCTCGTTTCTTAGCCAGCGATGTAGTTCTAAATAAAAAAAAGTGCGTTAGCGATAAACGGATTAGGTAAAAACAAGCCGGAAAGACAACCCTGAGAATTTGCAAAAACTTATTAAAGTTTGACTTGTTGTTTTAGTCAGGGCCGGCTGAACCCCGCGCCTTTAGGGGGCCCCGCTGTTTAGAAAACAAAATAATTTTCGGTAAAAAAAAATTAACTACATTTTTTTTGTAACTTTTGGGGCGCAAGGCTCTTAAAAATATATTTTTGAAGTTTTTTGTTTGTTTCCAATCTCCCCATTTTTGAATACATTATCCTCCTTGTTCGTCGTACGGACACTGAGATTTGCAGATTCGAAATTATTTTTGTAACCACCTTAATCTTTTCCGCATTCATGAAATAGCAAATTAAATTTCATCATTTTGTGGTACCCTACTTTTATATATCCAAGAATTTGTGTGTAAACCTGATACTTAAATTTAAAGAAATAAAAAGAACAATATCCAAGTTACTTTCGGACTACATATAGAAGCCACTTTTCCAACATTACAAGAAATCGAAAAAAAAAAAAAAAGGTATTTTTCATATATGAACGCGCGCAAAAGTTTAGGATGTCACTAATTTATCAGTTACTGCACTGTGCATTAAAAATCAATCACTAAACATGTATCAGGGAAAAAAACTGTTTATACCAATTTATTTTAGAGGGATCTTTTTTATATTTCTTATACAAAAATATTCGCAATGAGAAAATATTCGCTAAGCAGGTATCTTTTTATCATTTTTTGAATAAGCTGTTATAAGAGTCACAATGCAACCTAAACCTTTTCTCCCGGGAAAGAAAATCGTAGATTTTAACACTTTTTACTTTCTCTCTCTCTCTCTCTCTCTTTTTCTCTCTCTCTTTCTCTATCTCTCTTCCTCTCTCTCCCTGTCATTTTCTCTCTTTCTCTATCTCTCTCCGCTCTCTCTCTTTTCTCTCTCTCTTTTTCTCTTTCTCTCTCTCTCTCTCTCTCTCTCTCTCTCTCTGAACTTTCAGTCCGTATTATGGTCTTTTTCTTAAGCTTAAAGCAAATATTTCTTTGAGAAGATCGTTTTGTCTTTACGGTAGTGTCCGTGTGTCTTCCTCACGAACGATAATTTTCAGAAACGACTTTATTAAAATATGAGATTTATTTTTTAGTGCCCACAATGAAATATTGCTCTGGGCCCCCGCAATGAAATTTCGCCCAGGGGTCCGCAAGAGCTCCATCCAGCCCTGATTTTAGTCATTTAAAATTTTTAATTAAATTTTTATTATTAACTTCGTTAAAATTGTTTAATTTTGGCAATTTAAAACAAAAGAAAGAATGTTACGTGGGAGTCGCAAGCCAAGAATATCATTTTTTGTGTTTCTTTAGCGAAAGGAAGTGCCTTCACATCTAAATGATTTCATATATTCAGTGCGAATAATATGAAACGGGGAACTTTGCACACGTGACTTAAAGGCGGCTTTTCCTAAGATTTAGGGAAGGCAGTGTTGCTTTCTTTTTTTTCCTTTTTGTATATTTTGGGTTTTAAAGAGCGCCTTGGGAAGGAAGATCCCCTGGACTGCTTTGTTCTGGTCTCGGGTCCAAGACGATCTTCAGCAATTAGCCAGTATCCAACGGCTCTAACCACTTGTCCACCCAGGTTTCCTTTCGTGCTACACGTAAGAGACCAAGAGATGTGCTTTGGGGATTGTTTCTAATTGAAGCCCGCGGCGACTTCAGCAGAAATAACCATTGCAACCATAAAAACACTTGTCAGTCAGATTATATGCTTGTTTAATTTTTCCGTGTACTTCTTTCCCACCACTAAAGTTTTAGCATACGGAGAAGCCACCTATAACGTCATTGTGAAAACTGCGGTCCTGACAAAATAATTTCCATTCTCCTAACACTACAACTCTTGTGATACATGAATCGCCCTATCGCATGAAACGATCGACTCTTTAGCCTCGTTCCGAAATAAGAACATTCGTTTAATATACGATTATGTTTGCATATAAAACACAGTAATCTCTATTTTTGCATACACAGTTGTATCAGAATAATGTGACCACCTACCTAATAATGGGAATAACCAACCTCTGCTCGGATGATAGCGGCGAGACGGAGTGACATGGACGCAACTAGACCCTAGAAGGTTGCCCAGGGGCACACGTGCCCATTTGGACTGCAGAAGAGCGCGGAGGTCCCGCGGATGATGTGATTGTGGGTCGGTACGTCAAACCTGTCGATACAAATAGTCCTATAAGTGTTCTATATGATTGAGGTCGAGCGATGTTTCTGGCCAAAGGAGAACAAAAACATCGCTGTCTTGTTCCTGGAACCAGTCACGCACCCCATTATCGACGTGACACGGCGCATTGTCCTGTTGGTAGACACCACCACCACCAGGGTAAACGTCCAACATGAAGGGATGCATATGGTCAGCGATTATAGACAGATAGCCATTGGCGTTCAGGGACCCATCCAATGGTACCAGCAGTCCCAGGTTATACCAGGAAAGCATTGCACACTGCCACCGCCGATCTGTACTTGACTGAAAAGCGTGTCTAGGTGTTGGTTCTCTTGTGTCTGACGCCATGTTCGCCACCTCCCGTCACTTCTGTGGAGTAGAAACCTCGATTCATTGGAGAAGGAAACCTTTTCCCACTCTTTCACTGTCCAATGACGGTAGCCCCATGCGAACTGCAGGTGTCTTTGCCGATGGACCTGGGAAAACATGGATCCTTGATGCAGCGTCGACTCTGGAGACCCATGCGTAACAGAGTTTGCTCTACTGTTATCGGGGACACTTACCTTGGTGCTCCAGTGTTCATTTGCGTGGTCGATTGCCCTTTACCGGTCGAGGTTCTCCTCTGGGGTCGATGGCCTTTGGGGCTCCACAGCTATGACGTCATGAGGTACTCGGTGTGCGAGCGGTCCATTCTTGGTACACCCTTACTATAGCACCTCCGGAACAGCTCACGAAAGCTGTTGTTTCTGAGATGCTTCCACCCTTGGCGCGGTAGCCCATGATCATTCCTTTTTGCACGTCTGTCAAATCACTACTTCTGCTCATTGGGCTCACGTTATGCACTATGTATCATCTGTCCTGGCCGGATTTCCATGTGATCGACCTTGCCGCATACACTCTGCGACGCGCCTGGGCGGGTACACTGTGATTCCGAGGATGATCATTTTAATCTGATGGACCGTGTATATGGTCATCTAAAAAAATTCCCTTGACTTGCTTCTCTCACCATTTAAGCATGAAAAGTGCCTTAGCACTCTAAGCTCACAAACAAGTGTCTTAGCCTCACTAAGCCGCGCTAAGGTCTTTGTACATCACTGTTTTTAGCTGCAGGTTAAAATATACGAATTCCGACCAAAAAGTTCCGAGACTAAGCCGATGTACAACAAAGTACTTATGTTACTTAAGTCTGGCTATGATCTCCCTCAAAGTAGCCTCCTTGGGCAGCGACACACCGCTGCCAGCGTTTTTGCCACTGTTGTAACGCTCCCTGGAAATCCTCTTCGAGAATCGTGCCAAGCACTTTCTGCGATTGGCGCTGGATCTCGTCCACGGTTTCAAAACGGCGACCCTTGAGCTTCAACTTCATCTTCGGGAACAGAGAGAAGTCGCAGGGGGCCAAATCCGGCGAGTAAGGCGGGTGAGGAAGGGTAGTCATGCTGCTGCGGCTGCAAAACGGGCGTGTTGCTAACGCTCTGTGAGCTGCTGCATCATTGTGAAGGAGCAGGAACTCGCCCCTTCGCCACATTTCAGGTCGTTTCTGGCGAATGTCTTCCCTAAGACGCCGCAGAACATCACAGTGAAAAATGGAGGTGACGGTCTGGCCCTGGGAGACGAATTCACGGTACACAACCCCACGAATGTGGAAGAATACAATGAGCATGCTGTTGGTTGCGCTCCGGACCTGTCGGGCATTTTTCGGTAGTGGAGATGCCGGGCTCTTCCACTGCGACGACTGTTGTTTGGTCTCCGGGTCGAAACCGTAGAAACAAGCTTCGTCCCCAGTGATGACTCGCGACAGGAACGTTGGTTCATTCACCACCTGTTGACGGAGATCTTGACACGGGACGCCTTCCGTTCGCGGTTCAGAATCTTTGACACAAACTTTGCAGCAATGCGGTGCATGTTCAAAACCGAAGTCAGAATTTCAGGCACTGTTGACACATTGACGATAGTAGCAATCTCTTGAATGGTTCTCCAACGATCCTCATGCACCAGTTCCTAATTTTGTCCACATTTTCGGGGTTTTGCTCATGGACGGTCGCCTTGACCTCTCGTCGTCTTCCAGTGCCGTTCTGCCGCTCTTGAAGCGCGAGTGCCACTCAAAACACCTCGCACGACTTATTGCTTCATTGCCATAAGCCTGCCGAAACATTTATGCGCCTCCGTTCCCGATTTGCCGAGTTTGACGCAGAATTGGATGTTCGCTTGCTGCTCTAGTTTTGCAGTCCATACCGAAATCGCAGCTGTGTTCTGCACGTGGTCACTAATTATCGTGTTGCACAACTCCCGATGTTCGCAGAACGACGTCACTCAGCACAATGACTCATGAAGATCACTGCCCTCGACCGCTGGTCGCGTATGCGCGAACTGCCATCTGTTTGCGCGCTACGTACCTAGTCTCGGAACTTTTTGATCGCACAGCGTATATTCAAACTTTTTGAATAATTAATTAACTGCCAATGGGCAGAGAAAAGAATCACCATTTCGATTACTTTATTCCACCAATTTATTCTTTCCCTCACTGAAAGATCAATTCCACTTATACCACGTGACTCTCAGGTGACGATCAAACGTACTGTATATCAAAAAACTTGATATCAACATTTTATAATCTACTCTTAATCTCCACGCACACATATTTCGATAACTCCACCAACTCCACTTTAATACATTCAGTGTTTTTATTTTATTTTACAACGACCCACTGTCAGCGTTGTTAAATTGTAAAAGCTATTCGAGGAAGTAATGTGCCGTTCAGTGAGAAAACGTTTAACCAAGAAATAACTAAATTTACGTAAGACGCAGAAACTGAAAAGGGAGGTGAAATACGGGTGTTCGTCACTCAGAAAATACAAGCATATGTAGGCAGTTAACTTCCGTGAAGTTTTATAACAGAAAATCAGGTGGTTCCTGTTTCTGTCTTCAACGGAATTATTTCGCCATTCTCTACGATTTCACTATTTTTTAATATCCTTACTAACTTCATATTTCCCCGAAAAATGTCATCTGTTTTTATTTACGCTTTCCAACCGTAGGTTGAAGAAGCGTATATGCTCCAGCTTTTTCCGTCCGTCTGTCCGTTCGTCCGTCTGTCGGCACGATAACTCGCGTAAAAATGGTTCGATTTCGATGAAATTTTAGTGTGTGGTAGGGGACCACCTGGGGACGAACCCTATTGAAAATGGACGAAATGGGGTCAAAAGTCACGGCATAGGAGCGGGATCGATTCCTTGCTCTGTTGCGTCATAACTTGCGTAAATATGGTTCGATGTCGATGAAATTTTAGTATATTGAAGGAGATGAAATTTTAGTATATTGAATGAACCCTATTGAAAATGGGTGAAGTGGGGTCAAAGGTCGGGACATAGGAGCGGGATGCATTCCATTCCCTTTATGCGTCATAACGTACGTAAAAATGCTTTGATTTCGATGAAAGTTTAGTATGTGGTAGGAGACCACCTGGGGACGAACCCTATTGAAAATGGACGAAATGGGATCAACGGTCAGGACATAGGATAGGGATCCATTCCATCGCCCTTATCCTATATTATCAAAGGAACAACTCTTATATGTATGTAAATTTTATTTTGAAAACGGCTCTAAGGATTTTGATAAAAGTTGTTAACCTACCGCTTTCTGGTACTAGAAATCGATTTAGCTTGATCTCGACTTTAGGAATATTTGTTTAGTGCGTTAACTAACCACCCCGAATTACCACGTTTTAGTGTCATGGCGTCCTATTAATGTTATCCATGCTTAGAAATCTTATGACGTCACAATCTCGCGTTTCAAATGCTGGCGCGCGGTCACCCCATCTGTCTCATTACGTCACGCGTTGTGTGTGGATCCTAATAAAGTTTTATGACGTCACACTCTTTCGAGCAGATGGTCGCGATTCCCATCTGCCACATTACGTCACGCGTTGTGTGCGTATGTCCGTCCGCACGATGACTCGCGTAAAAATCTTTAGATTTCGATGACATTTTAGTATGTGGAAGGGGAACTTTTGGGAAGGAACCGTATTGAAAGTGAACGAAATGGGGTCAAAGGTCAGGACATTGGAGCGAAATCACTTCCATCGCCATTATGCGTCATAACTTACGTAAAAATTCTTCGATTTGGATAAAATGTTAGTATGTCGTAGGGGTCTGCCTTGGGACAAATCCTGTTGAAAATGGGCGAAATGGGGTCAAAGGTTTACACAGGAGCGGGATCTATTCCATAGCCCTTATGCATCATAACTTACGTAAAAATGCTTCCATTGCGACAAAACTTTATCATGTTAGTTCGGAGGTATACTGAATCGGTTCTGTTGAATATCATCGAAATGGGATCAAAGGTCAGGGCACAGGACTGAGATATATTCCACAGCCATTATCCTCATAACTTGAGTGATAACTTGAGTAATTATTTCTGGTATGTTGGAAAGCGTATTATAATCAATGCATTGCATGATTTTACTAACTTGTTCGCTGAACTTCGACTGTGTTTTGCCCAAGCGGCAAAGAATTGCTGGCATAAGTATGTCTGTGAATCTGTGTGTATAATTAGGTGTGTAGCAGCCGTAATACATCGGAAAATCGTGTCAGACACTTCAGAATTTGTCACTTTTAAGCACGTCTTTTGTAAAAAAAGATCGTGCTTATGTTATCGGTTTGTCCGTCCGTCCGTCTGTACCCACGGTATATCTGCAACTATTAGTCCGATTTGAAAAATTATTTTTGCATTCGGAAGCTTGAAATATGCGAATGATGATCCTTTATTTCGCTTTTTTTTTACGATGTACAATTTCGCCGCTAGAGGGCCTAAACGCAGATGATGCCGAATTCAAAATTACGTTTTATTCCACATATTTGCTTCTAAACATCCGATTGAAAAAATTATTTTATCTTTCGATTCCATTTATGTCGAAGAGTGTTTTAGATATAGCTTTTTTTTCAAATTACGCATAGATTTTCCGCCAGGGGGCGTTAAAGTAAATTACATTTTTCCCGATAACTCTTCTTCTAAAACTCCGATTAAAAAAAAAATTCAGCGGATACATCTCCTGATGGAAAATCATTTGCATACAATTTCAAATTTTTGGTAAAGAATACTTTGGCCACCAGGGTACGTAAGTGCTAATTTTTGCTTCTGATGTATTTGCCATAAAATCTGAGCTTCTAAAATATCGATTGAAAAAATTCTTTCTTGGACTGATGTCACTTACATCGATAAACCTTTTCGGAATATTTTCTTCCTAAAATATTCGACAGTTTCTCCGCCAGGGGGCGTAGATTTATATCTTATTTTTGTCAATATCTCTACTTCTAGGAGTCCGATTTGAAAAATTCCTTCTTTGTTTGATACTGTTTTCGGTGTGACATGTTTTTCATATAGATTCAAAATTTTCAAGTAATTTATAGACTTTCCGCTAGGGGGCGTAAATGTAAATAGCGTTTCTCCCTATATCTCTGCTTCTAAATCTCCGATTTAAAAAATTCTTTCTGCACCGGATACAGCTCCTGATGGGAAATCGCTTGCACATAGTTTTTAATTTTTTGTAAAAAAATGATTTGGCCACCAGGGGGCGTAAACCTTAATTTCCGCTTCTGATGTATTTGCAGCAAAATATGAGCTTCTAAATTCTCGATTGAAAATAACGTCGTTTGTAGACCGATACTACTCATGTCGACAAACCGTTTAGAAACATTTTCTTCTTAAAATAATGGATGGTTTCTACGCCAGGAGCGTAGATGTATATCTTATTTTTGTCAATACCTCTACTTCTAGGAGTCCGATTTAAAAAAAGAAAATCCTTCTTTGTAGGATAGTGTTTCTAGTGGGACATGCTTTTCTTATAAATTCAAAATTTTCAAGTAAATCATAGACTTTACGCTAAGGCGCACAAAGGTAAATTGCGTTTTCTGCTCCTGAAACTCCGATTTGAAAAATTCTTCCTGTATCGCATACAAGACCTCATGGAAAATAGTTTTCACATAATTTCTAATGTTTGGTAAAGAATGGTTTGGCCACCAGGGTTCATACGTGTTAATTTCTTCTTCTGATGTATTTGTAGCAAAATCTGGGCTCCTAAAAACTCGACACATTTTTTTTTCTTGGACCGATACCGCTCATATGGATAAACCTTTTGAGAATACTTTCTGCCTAAAATTATGCATGGTTTTCCCACCAGGGGACGTAAAGTCACATCTTATTTTTGTCGATAACTCTGTTTCTATGAGTTCGTAAGCTCACGATTCCGTTTACAGCAATATCTGAGGGATTAAAGACCCGATTGAAAAACTTTTTTCTTCCGTCAGATACTGTTGTTTTCCATACCGGTTCCATTGACTTTGAATAGCTTTGATAAATTTAATTTGCGTCAGAACGGATTCAAAAGACGTGCTTATTACACCCGCAAAAATTCGGTGTCATCTTTGTTGTTAGTTATTGTTGCTTGAGTCGCAGAGGCCGGTTTCAAGTCGATTCTCCAAAGAGGGGGAATCTGCCCCTGTGACTCAGTGGTCTGAGCTCTGGCTTCTGAACTTTCGTCCAAGGAGGGCCAAGGTTCGATTCCCGCACGAGGTATGGGTGTCTTAGTCATCATACGACACTGGCTATCACCTTTCTGCCCATACTATAGATGGGAGGCTGCTTAAGTACACTATATTGACAAAAGTCACCGGACACCTAGAAGAGAAACACACCATATATCATTTATTGACATACTACATTAGTACGGTGTCGGTCTGACTTTTTGGTTGGACATTAAACAGCAACTCGTTCTCCACGTTCGCAATCTTTCTTTTAAAGCAAAAACGCTTCAAAACATGCGTCTCAACCATGTCCGTTCCATGCTCTCCATCCTAAGCCTAAGTGATCCTCTCTTCTGCCACTATCAAGAAGAACTGCGATCAATCCTCCTTCCTCTGGCTCAACAAGCTCTACGACGTCTCCGGCTACAACATCTATCGCCAGACGCATCCAATTACGATTTCCTTACATCCATGGAAAAAACACGAACAGCATCGAATTCACTTCGGCACCTTCGCCTCGCATCTGGAGAGGTGTCTGATGATCCACTCACTCTATGTTCCCAAGTCCGAAAGTTCTATACAGAGAAGTTCTGTGAATCTCCTCCGCCATCCTCTTCAGCTTTGGCATCACTTCTTTCTAACCTACCACAAGTTCCTCCCCATCTTGCCTCTTCCCTCCTCCTTCCTCCCACGTTCTCTGAACTATCCTCTACGTTTTCTTCTTTAAACTCCAGGGCCGCACCGGGTCCGGACGGCCTCACTTTCCTCTTCTATAAAACCTTTCTACCTCTCCTTCTACCATTTCTCTTTTCTGCACTTTCTGCTGCTTTCAATCACTCCCCTCTACCGAGGCGATTCACAGTAGCATATGTTGTACTATTCCCTAAGAAAGGTGATCTCCTTGACCTGGGGAATTGGCGCCCTATCTCCCTCTTAAATCTAGATTATAAACTTTATACTAAACTTCTTTCCCAACGCCTTAACCCCATTCTCACTCACATTCTCTCCCCAAATCTAACTTACACAGTTCCCGGCCGTTCACTTTCTCATAACATCCATCTACTAAATGATCTAATCCATCTTGCCCGATCTCGCTCTGAACCCCTCGCCCTTCTCTCTCTTGACCAACAATCCGCTTTTGATAATATCTCACATTCTTATCTATCGGCTACACTCCTTCACTTCGGTTTTCCTCCTTCCTTCGTCTCTCTTCTTTTCTCACTCTATCAAGACGCCGTTCTCCAGGTCAAGCTGCCCACCTTTCTCACAGCGCCCATTCCCTTCCGCCGGGGAGTGCGGCAGGGTTGCCCACTCTCCGGACAGCTCTTTGCAATCGCAATTGAACCCTTCCTCCGCTCTGTACACCAATCCTTTAAAGCAGTTCTGCCACCACTCTCTGCCTGCACAAGACATCATGCCACTACCTCTGTTGCATACGCAGATGATGTCACCATCTGCATCCGTCATGACTCACAGTTTCCGTGTCTCCAACGTCTATTCGCAGCTTATGCCTCATGCTCCGGTGCAGCGCTCAACTCATCTAAAAGCACTGGTTTATGGTGCGGCTCATGGGCACATCGTGTAGACACCCCTTGGGGAGCAAGCTGGTCGTCCATCTCACAGCGCTTCCTTGGAGTTCATCTTGGTTCCTTGCAAGCTGCCCCCTCTACACGTGGAATGCTATTCACCCACGCTTGCTCAGGTCAACTGCCTCCTGGAGGAGAGCCCAGTTCTGCTCATCATTCTTCCAGAGAGCTCGCCTCTCTCGAACTTACCTGATTTCCTTGTGCACACACTCTTGGCTTGGTGTCAAGTCTCTACAACTCCGCTTTCATGAAATTACCCGATGTCTTACTTCTCTGATTTGGACCTGCCACCACTGGGTCAGTGTCACAAAGCTTTGCCTCCCTCCGGATCACGGCGGCATCGGACTCCTTGATACACAGGAGTACTACAAGGCCGCCGTCAGAATTACTACTTTTCTCCGTCTCTTCACGTCGCCAGTACCAGATGCCGTTTTAGCTAGGGACGTCATCGCCTCCCCGAGCAACCCTAACTTTTCTTTTCTCTCCTTACTACTTATGGACCACCGACCCCTCACCCTCATTCGACTTCCCCCTGTTTACCGTGAAGCTCTAACTTTCCTTCGTTCCCTCCCTCTC
Source organism: Macrothele yani (assembly GCA_039090855.1). NCBI lineage: Eukaryota > Metazoa > Arthropoda > Arachnida > Araneae > Macrothelidae > Macrothele > Macrothele yani. The sequence continues at coordinate 51,463,067 of CM076990.1, forward strand.
TCTTGTTCTCCACCTGATTCCACAACTGAGCTCCTTGCTGAACCCCTCTTTTATTCTTCGATTATTCACCACTCTCATCTTCCGTACTTTGCCTATCCTACCTGGCTCCGAGCAGGTGTGGTAACAGTTAAAGATCTCACTCACCCTGACCTTTCTTGGCGACCCTTCGCCAGCCTCCCTCCCTCTCTTCTCCTCTCCTCCTCCTCTCGTGACATCTACGACTCTATTCTTTCATCTATCATTTCTCAATTTCCTCATCTTGCTTCCCACTCAGGTCTTTCCTTTGTTCCTTCTGCTTCTCTCCCATTTCCTCTTTTCTTGCTTACTTCTGGCTCAGCTCATCCCATTTCTTTTCTCTCGGTGTCAGCTCTTTACCGGTTCCTCTCTATGTCCCATTCTTCTCCTCCTCTCCCCATTCCTGATGTTCCCCCTGCTGCCACTGCTACGGTGTGGTCAGCCGCCCTGTCTCCTCTTTCTGCTCCTCTAGAAATTAATACCCATTGGCTTTTCCTCCATCGCCGCCTTCCTGTTCCCTCCGTTCTTTTCCGAATGTCTCTTCTCGATTCCCCTCTTTGCCCTTTCTGTGCTCGGGAGGCTGATGTCTCCCATGTCTATCAACACTGTGTTATATTACTCCCAATGCTGAACTTGGCATTTACTATCGCTCAATGTTCCATTACAGCAGATCTTACATTTGATGCATATCGGACTCTTCTGCTACAGAACTATCCCCCAGTCAAGCTCCCATCAGTCTGTGCCTATATTTTTATTTTAGCGAAGCATGTAATCTACGTGTTTCATCAACGCTGCAGATATTTGACTACTCCTCTGACTGTGCATGAAGCTTCTACGGCATTATTATGCCATTTCCGCGACCGTCTGACATCTCGACTTCGGCTAGAGTATTCTGTTGCAGTTACTCAGCGTCGGGAGAGCCAGTTCCTTGCCACCTGGTCACCGGCTGCCTCATGGTTTACCAGCTCGCCAGCGTCATTGTACCTGACGGTCGGCAGATTTGGTATTTGACCTTTTTGAATCAGAAATGCATATGTAAATATCAACAATCTGTTTTCAAGATCTTTGCACAGCTTGGAAATTTACCGCATGGTTTTTTTATAAAGGGCTGTACGTGTTTACACAGCAAATTGTTTTTTGTGACACTCATCTTGTATTTTTTTTTTCTTACATTGACGTTCAAGTTAGTTCGTCTTTAGTTTACATTTTGAGTATAAATATTGCAGTTAGTCATTAGCATAGTGCTGTATAAACATAGATATTGTTTCTGCAGTGTAGTTTTTTGTAATTTTGTTCTATTTTGTTTCCCGAACATGTTTGCACTGTGCTGTATAATTGTACATAGTTTTCAAAATATTGCGGAACAAGTAATCCATCTTATTTGCATCAGAATGTCCAAGTTTAGTTATTTCCTGTTATTAAACATTCCAATGATTTGTCTGATAATCAGTTTTTTTTTTAAATTGCATAGTACTGTACATCCTTGTAAATATGTTGTGTTAAAACTCACTGTCATATCGTACCTTCTTTCAAGAGACATGTTGACTAATGATTCTTACTGTATTTATTTTTGCACAAGTTAGTCAATTGCATGGTGTTGTACTCATGAGTAATATATTTTGAAAAACATTTTACCTATTTTGTTCTTTTGTGTGAGGTGATGCTTGGTACTATCATTCTTCTATCACTACATATGGATAGTGAGAATATGTTAAAGCTTTATTCATCGTGTGTTTTCTTATTATACTTACATTTCTTTCTGGTCAACAGAATAATGTTACATTTTTGTATATGGTCCGATTTTGATTTGTAACATGTTGACACTGTGCTGCATATCTGTACTTTGTTTTTTGCATATTGCCGAACAGGTAATATATTATATTTACACCAGGAAGTCCAAGTTTGTTCTTCTCCTGATATTCATCATTTCATTGATTTGTCTTATGATCAGTTTGTCAATTGCTTTGTACTGTACATTCTTGTAACTATGATGTGTTACACCTTACTGTCTTATTGTATTTTTTTTTTTTTTTTTTTTTTTTTTTGCAAGAGAAATGTTGTCTCCTGAAGCTCTCAATTTTCTTGAACAGGTTTGTTAATCGCACAGCAATGTACTTATGAGCAATACGGGGTTTTTTTTTTTTTGTTAAAATCCTTCCTCAATGCCCAGACATGCTTGTCGCTGTTCATTTATCACGAGCTGTAATTTTGCTCCATTTTTCAACTTGTGCACTATGCTGTATATTTTTATATAGGTTTTAGTAGTTTAACGATCTTTGATCGTATTTTATTTGTATTTAGACGTCCTTATTAGTTCGTCTCCTGATTTCTACCTTGAATAAAGATATTTTGAAACCACCTTTGGCATTAATGCATGCACTAACCCTTCGAGACATGCTTTCGACAAGGTTTTTGAACACAGCGATAGGTATGCGCTTCCATTCAGTACATAATGCTGCCGCTAACCGTTGCTTAGTAGTAGGCCTTGGTTCCAAACTTCTTATGCGGCGCTCTAATTCATCTCATAAGTACTCTATGGGATTAAGATCAGGGCTCTGTGTTGGCCAGTCCACACACGATACGGAATTATCGTCAAACCACGCCGTAACAGTTCTTGCTTTATGGCTCGGTGCATTATCCTGATGGTACCAACAAGGCTCGGTTCCATAGTATTGCCACAGAGTTGGTAGGGCATAATAGTCCGGAATATCCAGGAAGACGTGCTGGTTTACAGGTTTGTCCACGATAACCAATGGACCGGGACCATACCACGAAAAACATCCTCACATGAGTATCTTGCCAGCTTGAAACTTGACCGTAGGGACAGTACACTGTGGTAAATAGAGTTCCCCCGGCTGCCGCCATACCCACACACGGCCATCAGACTGATGGATCGTGTATCTGGATTCATCAGTCCATAGGACCTGTTTTCATTGATCTACGGTCCACGATAAATGTTCTTTACACCATGCTAAACGACGAGTAGCATTCCGAGTGGAGATGAAAGGCTTATGAGCAGCCGCACGACCACGGTAACCCATGCAATGAAGTTCTCTGAGAATGGTACTTGTACATAGCGAGATTCCAGCGTTTTTACTCACCTGTACACTGCGGTCTTGTGCGGTACTCCGTCGATTAGCTGTAACGACTCTCCTGAGTCTTCGACGTCCGCTAGCACTGATTTTCTTAGGTCTGCCGGTACGTTTTGCTGCTTCAGGCACGCCAGGTGTCTTCCACTAATTCAGTACCTCCAAAACAGTTGAGTTGGGTATGTTTAAACGCCTCTTGGTTTCTCTTATGGACAACCCACTAATATAACACCCAATAATCTTTCCTTTCTCAAAGTCAGTTCTCTCCCGCCGTGACATTTTCACTCAACCTCACAGTGTGATATGATCGCGGTCAGCTGTAGGCTTGTTTTTATACCGTATGCAGCTGTACGGTGCATCTTAACAACGCAGCGGATCCGTTCATTTGCATTTTAAAGGGTGTCCGGTGACTTATGTCAATACAGTGTGTACCCAGAGATGGAAACGGGTCACGGGTCGACAATTTCTAACGGGTCGGGTCTAGGTGTTTCTGATCCGATTTCGACCCGGTTTTGTTTCCGTTTTATTTTTGAAAAGCGAAAAAAAAATATTTTTTATCCAAAATAAAACGAGCACTGTGGAATTTTGTGCTCGATACCGGTGCCCGCTAACTGAAAAATGATTTGTCATGCAATTCTAAGGACGCATTTTCGAAACTTTCAACTCATCATAAACTTGTGAAAATTCGTGTTGCTGTGAAACATATTCTGCTGAAGCTTGCTATGTTATCAAGAAACCAGAAAACAGCAAAAACTGGAATTAAATGTACAACAAGTTTCTTAATTCAAATATTTTGACTGTAGCGCCACCCAAATTAGGTGGAACAGCTTTAAAATTACTGCGGAGGGACTTTTGGACTCTCGCAGATGTGTTTGAAAACATGTGTAAAACAGTTGCGAATGAAGGTGTCAATACTTCCTGTAAGTAAGTGGGTAAATTAAACTTTCCTATAATACATTTGTTTGATTTCCATAAGATACCCACTACGGAGGAGAGTGTATATATCTATATCTATGTACACTGAAGTGCCAGAAAAACTGGTACACCAGTCTAATACTTGGTAGGTCCCCCACGGAAGCCCAGGAATGCAAAAATACCACCGGGCATGGACTCCACTAGCTTCTGGAAATATGCTGTAGGCAATGCACACCATACTTCCTGCAGAGCGTTCCACAATTCGAGTGTATTCTGAGGTCTCGGACTCCTGTGTTCGATAGCGCCTTTCATGGCATCCCAAATGCGTTCTATCACGTTCAGATCTGGGGACGTGGGTTTGAATGGCAACACCCCGAACTCAGATGAGTGCTCTTCTAACCATAGTGGAGGTGCATTGTCCTGTTGGAACAGGCCCAACCCATCAGCATAAATGCAGGACATGAACGGGTTAACCTCGTCAGAAAGGATACGCACATAGCGTTGGCCGGTCACAGACGTTTGTGGACGTACCAGGGGTCCCAATGAAGTCCAGCTAAACACACCCCATACCATTACGGACCCCCACCAGCCGGTACAGTTCCGCGTTGACAGGCGGGATCCATGGCTTCATGGGGTTTGCGTCACACACGAATCCTTCCATCTGCCCGATACAGTTGGAAACGCGACTCGTCAGACCAGGCTATTTGTTTCCAGTCATCAAGTGTCCAGGGGCGGTGTTGCCGTGCCCAAGCGAGGCGCAAAGCTCTGTGTCGTGCACCCATCAATGGGACTCGAGTTGGGCGTCGAATACCAATGCCCATATCTTGCAGGTTACGTTGCGCCGCAGTCAGGACGCTGATGATTATTGAGGCTCCAGCATTGGATTCCGACGCTACCTGCGAGAGTGTCGCGTGAAACGATTCTTGACAGCCGACGATGGTCACGTTCACCCAATGTCTTTTTACGGCCACACCGGTATCGTAGGTTGGAGGTTTTGCCTGAATTCTTGTAGTCACAGTACACCCTTGCAATGGTCGTCCGTGAAAATCCGAACTTCGTTTCTACCTCCTACTATGGCCCATCTCACGGGCGCCAACTATGACAACACGTTGAAAATCGCTTAAATCATTATTACTTGTCATTCTCATGCCGAAAACAGCTCTGACAGATGGCAAGGATGTCTATCGCTTTATATACGCACTCGCGGACGCAACCGAGTACGCACATAGGTGACGTTGCTATGTATTTTGCAGAAGCTCGTCTGTACCAGTTTTTCTTGCACTTCAGTGTATATGCAGTATATTATAGTTCAAAGCAGATTTTTCCGGATCGGGTCCAATTATGTAACGTCCAAGTCCAAAAGTTTTGACACGTTTTTTTATTGGAGGTTTAACGACCACCGTGAGCAATGGGCTATATAAGCAGTCGCCCATCCTTAATTTAGGGTCACTGGTTCCAGGGAAGGGAGAGAGCTAGTGCCTTAAGACAAACACAACATCCATGCTTCACCGGGATTCAAACCCGGACCCTTTTCGGACGAATGATCAGAGGCCATCGCTTAGACCACTGCGCTACCGGGACGGCAAGACCCGTTTCCAACTCTGCTTATGACTCATAGGATTGTTCACGGTAAACCTGTAAAAAAATATTTTAGGATGTTTAAACAAGAAAGCATGTGTCGTTAAACGCACGTGCGCCACCCCGGTGGCGCAGTGGTCTAAGCGATGGCCTCTGATCATTCGTCCGAAAGGGGTCCGTGTTCGAATTCCGGTGAGGCATGGATGTTGTGTTTGTCTTACGGCACTGGCTCTCTCCCTTCCCTGGAACCAGCGACCCTAAATTAGGGACGGACGACTGCTTGTAGCCCATTGAGTTGCTCACTGTGGACGTTAAACCTCCAATCAAAAAAAAAAAAAAAAAATGCACGTGCGTGCGCTACCATTGGCGCCTTGAGGATAATGTTCCTGTCACGTGTGAATCACGAAAAGCAAAATAACTTTCTTATTTGGGCAGTGTTATTCTATATATGGGTAAAACTTGGTGGCGATAAATGTACGTCACTCTTCTGATGCATGCATTGCTTCGCTACCGGTCTTGTGTTGGACACATTTTTTTACTTACAAAGGACGTGTTTTACAAAAGCAATTTCATTACCTTTCCTGTGAAAGACAAAAGTCCCGGCTGTAGCTCGAGCTATTGAAACTGAAGAAGCCAAAAGGCAGGGAAAAGAATTTTTTTAGCACATAATGGAAAGGCGAATAACGTAGTTTAACCCTTTAACGACCATTCCCCTAAAATCTGGTATCACTCTAAATACCATAACGCCCAAAACTGTCTTTTGTTTCCCTTCTTTGTTTAGTAAAAAAAAATGGTGACTGATAGTAACTCCTGCTGATCCCTCATAGGTCGTGCAAATTTAAAGAACAGGTAAGGATAGGAAATCTGACTCACTCTAGAGAGGCGTTTCAGGCGGTTGTGGTCGTTTGTTTGTACAGGCGTTTTGGGCGTTATGGTCGTTAAAGAGTTAAAGAGGAATTATGAACTTAGAACCAAGGCTTTTTTCAATTCATGTGTTCTATACTTACATACATATCATTAGGCTGTTCTCCGAGCTTCAGAGATTAGCTTCTCAAAGAAAAATCATCTGACAGACTAAAACTTAAAACTGATGGAACTAGATTTCACTTACTGTTGATGAATCATGCGAACTTCACCACTTACAGCGATTTTGGCACACAACTTGAGATTCACTGACATCCATCACGCGTCTCACAAAAGACCTTTTGTATTTCATACTCATTATCTTTTTCTCATGCAAGCATTCCTCAATATAACATGCGCAGATGGACTTTCATAGCAACATCACATTTAATCGGTGTCAGGATCGTTTTTTACGCTCATCTAAACCTGAATAACACATAATAGTAATAATAAAAATAAACAATGTTTTTGAAAAATTAAACTGTCAAAATGCCTACTATTGCCACTGCCATAGTTTAAGAAAAATTTACTTTTATGATTCCCATATCTTCTTTCATTGGTTTTACGATAATAACATTCATTAATCCGCCTACCTAAGTACCACTCAATGTCAGGAATTGGTAAACCTTATTGTTTGTTGTTATGATTTATTTCTACTTAGTATTGTACCGGGCTGTAGCTGGATGTATTCGTAAGTGAGGAGAATAAATGCAGTGTTCTCTACGAAAATAAATGCATGCTTTCGAATAACTCGTTTTATTTCACACCCACAAAGATCTTGGTACGAGAAAGATGTATGGCATAAATTATCTACAAAAAGTACCAGGGTACTCTTGATCTTTTTAATTTACGCTTTCCAACCATAGGTTGAAGAAGCTTATATGCTCCAGCTTTGTCCGTCTGTCCGTCCGCACGATAACTCGCGTAAAAATGGTTAGATTTCAATGAAATTTTATGTGGTAGGGGACTATCTGGGGACGAACCCTATTGAAAATGGACGAAATGGGGTCAAAGGTCAGGGCATAAAAGCGGGATCCATCCCATTGCCTTAACCGTCATAACTTACATAAAAATGGTTCGATATCGATGAAATTTTAGTATGTGGTAAGGGACCACCTGGGGACCAATGCTATTGAAAATAAGCGAAATGGGGTCAAAGGTCAGGACATAGGAGCGGGATCTATTTCATTGCCCTTATGCAACATAACTTACCTAAACATGCTTCGATTGCAACAAAACTTTAGTATGTTGTTCCGGAGGTATACTGAACCAATTCTGTTTAATATCATTGAAATGGAGTCAGAGATCAGCGCGTAGGAGCGAGAATTATTCCACAGCCATTATCCTCACAACTTGACTAAAAAGGCTTCTATTGCGACAAAACTTTAGTATGTTGTTCCGGAGGTATACTGAACCAATTCTGTTGAATATCAGCAAAATGGGGTCGAAGGTCAGGACACAGGAGCGAGATTTATTCCACAGCCATTTTCCTCATAACTTGAGTAATGATTTCTGGTATGTTGGAAAGCGTATAACAATCAGTGCATTGCACGATTTTACTAACTTGTTTCTCTTTTCGACGGAGATTACGCTATGCTTTGGCCCATGCTTCTTCAGGAAGGATGGCAAGCAAATATTCAAATCGCATGTGACATTTTCAATTGTGTCAACGGTAACGGATTTTTATCAGTTGCTTCCATGCCGTTGATAAGTTGTAAAGTATTTTGATATACACTGAGTGGCCAGATTGTTATATCGTCCAGACCATTTTATGCGAAGTAGCTATCCCGCAGATACTTCTGACGCAAGATGGCTAAATCGGTATAAAAAAAGGAACGCTGAAAGCTTGCAGAGACTAATGATGTGCGTTGCGCGAGAAATAATGGGTAAAAGAGTCGATCTGGTGGACCGAACGTTTAATAATCATGGCGGCTCAAAGCATTGGTGCTATTATTAGCAAACCGGTTGCACTTGTGAAATGTTAGAGGGGAACAGTTGCTGAAGTTCACAGAGAGGGTGGACCACCAGTCGAAAAACCGGGTCTGAGGACAACACATGTGTTCTTCAACGGTTCGCTCTGAGTCGAGAGCAGGCTGGCTTGTTCATCCTTACAGACGGGCAACATTTCGTCAGATTACAGATAATTTGAATCAGGGACCAGCTCCAATGGCCTCTCAAAGTACAGTTCGCCGCACATTACATCGTATGGGCTACAGAAGCAGACGGTCGTCTTGTAAACCATTGCTATCTGCTATGAACAAGAAACCCCTCCTGTTCGCTCATGCAGGAACACAAGAATTGGAGGGTAAATGAGTGAAAAAGGGTAATGCGGTCCGACGAGTCACGTTTTCAGCTATTTTATGCAGATGGAAGGGTGAGGATACGGAGTATCACGTAAGGATGGACACATCTTGCATCGTCACTACTCTTCAAACTGGCAAAGGCAACGCTATGGCGTTGAGCATATTTTCTTGCGAATGTTTGGGCTCTTTGTTTCGTGTAGAGCAACGTCTGACCACCCAAAGATATTGAAATATCGTTGCCGACGAAGTCCACCCAGTTATGTTGATGGTTTATCCCTATGAAGATGGATACTTCCACCAGGACAATGATCCCTGTCACAGTGCTCAAATTGTACGCGAATGGTTTGAGGAGCGTCACGGAGGCTTTTCCCTGCTACATTGGACCTCTTAATCACCGGATCTCAATCCAGTGAAGTATTTGTGGGATGAAGTCGAATGGGGCATCAGACAGCTGTGCGTGTTACCATCAAATCTTCAAGAGCTCGATGGTGCAATTCATCACATTTGGGCTAATACACCCCAAGCCACTTATCGAAATTTAATAGAGCCCATAGTAAGATGAATTCAAGCAGTAATAAAGGCAAAGGTTGACCAAACAACGAACTAAGCAGGTGGTCATAATGATTTGGCCACTCAGTGTATATGAAACTAATGGCACGTGGTGCTCATTATTTTCATTACTCTGAGCACCACGTCCCATATCATTGGCATTTTTATATACAGTTGAGCACCACGTGCCACATCAATGGCACGTTGTGCTCCGCAGTTTCAACGTCGTTTATTCGCAATGGTGCCATTTCTCCAATCACGATACACTGTAACCACAGCAGCACGCGAACAGTTCACAAACTGCGCTGTTTCAGAAATGCTGCCACCCTTGGCCCGAAAGCCGATAATCATCCCTTTTTGCAAATCTGATAAATCGCTCCCTTTATCCATGACAGCAACGAGTGATGTGTTTTCAGATCAGATCAGATCATATGTAGAGAATTTTAGGAAGGGAGTGTCTGACCCCAGGTCTTAAACAACTCTTAGAAATAGGAAACTTGGAGATTTGGGCTAGAGTGCCCGATAGGAAAGTTGACTGTGTATATAAGCTTAGCTTCTTCAGATATAAGTCTATAGTAACTTTCATGACAGTAATTAGCAATCAATCATTTATTTTGATGGCAATTCCGTAACTTTGATTGGCAAAAAAAAAAAAATAAAGTGAATCCGATTAAACGTTTTGCTTTTCTTAATCATACGTTTCTCACAAAGTGCGTAGTCTACAATGTGTGACAACTATCTGTTGATCCACATTCGGCAGGACAATGACGCAATATCAAATTGTGAAGTAGAGCAATTTACCAAATGACTAGTCTAATTAAACATGTTCCATTTCTCGGTAACGGTATTAATCTAGATCCGTTCTTCCCAACTGTGCACGGGAACACTAATAATTAATCGCCCACATGGGCGCCCGCAGAATTTTTTCCAGGGCGGGTCAAAGCGAAGTTCCATGCAGCCAAAACCTCGCTAAGCTCTAAGTCATTCAAGATAAACAACATAAAGAAAACTGTGTTTATTTCTTAATACAAAGAGAAAAAAATGTTACAAATGACAGCTTAGGTACAAAATAACTGAATAAATGTTGCGAAACCTATTGAGCTAGCGAAGAACAACTTCTTACAATAATTAAGCTCGATCACTTCTGTTTGGAAGGAAATAAAAAATTGCTGTCATTGCTTATCCGAAATCGGTCGATAACTTTTTTTACAAAATCTGCATTTCCTTTCACCCGATTTCGATGCACGCTCATTATAAACAGACCACCTAGTATCCTCTTTGGGCATGATTGATCTCATCCAAGAGTTCGCTGTAGGCACTATACCTAAAAATCTTTCAGTAGTACATGTCATTGCTGGGAATGTGACTGCGATTTGTAGTGCCCTTAAACAGGAACATCGCCAAGGAGATGTAAGGGCTCTAGTCCACCCAGAAAATTGTCTTGCCCACCCGGACGCTCACCCAGTTCAACATGTGCCATATTTTAATTTCTGTTAACTTGAAAATATAATCTGAAATTTGCCAAGGAATAATGACTGTATTTTTCGTCGTGTGACCTTACGTATTTTCCCCGTAGGAAGTGCGTTGTTTACGGCTCTGTAGAAAGGTTATCCAATAACTTACGCAGAGCCATGAAAATTTAATTGTTTTCCACTCGTAAATATCCTAAATTTAAGCCTTTTTTCAAGTTAGTATGATCAGGGGCGAATGAAGAGGGTGAATAGGGATTCACTGAAGTCATTAGTAATTATTCTGCAGTTGTTAGAGGTCATTAGTAATTGTTCTACTGTTGTTAGAGGTCATTAGTAATTGTTCTGCTGTTGTTAGATGTCATTAGTAATTGTTCTGCTGTTATTAGAGGTCAATAGTAATTGTTCTGCTGTTGTTAGAGGTCATTAGTAATTGTTCTGCTGTTGTTAGATGTCATTAGTAATTGTTCTGCGGTTGTTAGAGGTCATTAGTAATTGTTCTGCTGTTGTTAGAGGTCATTAGTAATTGTTCTGCTGTTGTTAGAGATCATTAGTAATTGCCCTTCTTTTGTTTGTGCTACTAAGTAGGAGATTCCAACACGGAAAGTGGAGCCTAAAGCTATACCAGCGCTCTTAAGGCTGCCTTAGAGCAATGAGGGAGCAGGACGAGGCTGACGACTACCTTGGAAAAGATTAGTGCAAAACAATGTTGCTTACTTGAAGGAAATGAGTTAAGGGGGGGGGGGAAGGTAATATCAGCGTGTCGTTATTTCCCCTCAACCATAATCCACGGAAACACACCTTTCTCCTAGGCATGACATTTTCTTTTAATCAGGGCGTGTTACTGGTGCCCAGCAGAAACTGTCTTGTTGGGCCAGCACTATGTTGCCGCTGCCGAACCGTCAATAAAATGTCCGGGCGGGCAGCAGTTCAGGCCGGCAGTTTCCACCCCCATCAGTTGTTATATGCTACAACAGGGCCAAAAGTTATCCATCACAGGCAGTAGCTGCCACATGTGGCCCTTCAGTAACCTTGCAAGCACGTGCTATAAATTATGGCTAGCCTTATGTGGTCCACTAGTTTCCCGGCAGTGGCAGCCGGCAATCACGTGACGTTACTGATGGCTTGCCGAATCTTGTCCGCCAATTCCCCAGTAGTAGCCATGAAAATAAATAAATGATAACCGCAGTTTCCCAAAGCTACAACTGCTTTTTTTTCTCCTTACGAAACTTCTGAATTATAGCACCGCGGTGGGGAATTTTTCTCAACAAGTCCGGCAAAACGCCCGTTTAGACCGAGTTCGAAACAAACCAAGGACTGTCTGCGTGGGAGAGCGTGCTCTACTAACTGGACTGATTTGACACGCACGAGATGGCTTGAAGCTGTCCCTCTTTTCTGCGGAATGTGTAACGAATGGTTCTCTATTTAATTTTACAATATTGCGAGGTAATTTTCATAAATGTTAGTTTCATATAATTCATAAATTTATTTTTTCAATGTACGATTATTTTTTTGTTTATCTTAATGGAACTTCACTTTTTCAACGAGTGTACGAACTTAAAGGCGCTTTCCAAAGTTTCGAGGTGTCCTTGTTGTCTTGAAATGCGATTGTTGAATTAATATATTTACCCATTCATGTCACATTCTGTTACATTTTTAACGTTGTATCTTTCCTTTCCGCTGTCCGAAGCTACATTTGTTTCAAAGAGGAAAGATATTTTATTTCACTTTTCGTTATTTTTAGAAGTGAATTCCTCCTGTCTTGTGTATTCAACCCTTTAATGAGTGTTTTATATCCACATAGCGTGGCCTTTTTCTTTTCAAATGATTGATAAATTCTGTACGCGTATAATTGTTCTTTTTGTTTTCCAACATAACCATTTTTTAATGTTTTTCCAGGACTTTTGTTTCAAGCAGTTTAGTGAATGTTAAAACGAAAGATTACATAGGAATTATTTCTTTTTATTCATGGGAATGGAGTGGGCGTATTTTGTGGTTGTAATATATTATTTCATGGCTTAATCTGATATCTTCGTCGACGTGGCATTTCATTAGGAAATTAATTCGCCTCTCTACATATGGTATTTTTTTCTTAACATCCACTAAAATAACACGAATGCGATAGCGTCGTCTTCAACTAACTGGTACCATGAGAGATACAGCACGTGTTGCTTCTGGTGTTGTGGTTTCATCGGTTGTCAGCTACGTGCCACTAGTGGCACTTGCTTGGTGGCCCGCAACTCACGGCGATGTTGCAGGGTCATCAATGGCTGCCATCTGATGGCCCTGCCACCAACGGACCGCTACCTAGCCATGAGCGGCAGATTTCAGCCAGCAGTAACAGATCACTACCAGCTGGTGGCCAGAAGTTTCCCAACACTTGTGTTTTTGCTGGGTGCTGATGACAGTGTGTCACGTTTATTACACGAGTATGTAACTCTTTAGATTTTACTAATTCTGTTAAAAATGGATGGACGGAACATTAGCAAATAATGACTCCTAATTTTAGATTCTTTTGTATTCCAAAAAAACGCAACACAGTTCCAAAATTAATGAGTATGAATCCAGGAGGGAGAAGGAAAGATCGCACGAATTCCTTTGCAGCCTGTAGGAAAAGGAAAACAAATTCTTTCTTTCAGTGTTTCGTAAATAAAGTCGTTATTAAATCTGCCGCACCAGAAACAATATTCTCCCACCTATCGCCCACTCTGACTTCAAAGTCTAGCGACGTCCTTGCCCTTAAAACTGCCTGGTAAAATTTCTTTGCTTCTTGCATATTTTCTGCAAGGGGATTCTTTTCTGTTTACGCTACCAACTTCTTCCACGACCTTGATACTGCGTCTAAAGTATCAAGATACACTCCGTACTTTTCTGAAACGTCTTTGACATAAAACTAAATTTAGCCTCATCAGAGCTGCAAATATTTTTGCAAACTAAATCAAAAAGGAAAATGCAGGTTCCTTTTCTTTTGAGAATCCACTTTCCAGAGAAGTTATTAAAGAACCCAAATGGCCACCCCGCTTGTGCAGTGGTCTAAGCGATGGCTTCTGACCATTCGTCCGAGATTGGTCCAAGTTCGAATCTCGGTGAGGCATGGCTGTTGTGTTTGTCTTATGGCCCTGGCTCTCTCCCTTCCCTGGATTCAGTGGCCCTAAATTAGGGACGGGTGACTGCTTGTAGCCCATTGAGTTGCTCCCGGCGGTCGTTAAAACCTCCAACAAATAAATATATAAATAAGACAAATACGGGGTGTAGATAGATGGAGGGTGATATTCTTCCGCCGAATTTGATGACATATTAGATTTATGCACTTGTTTGAGAGTGCGGTAGAAAACGGGTTTCTCCGGTTGAGAGGTGCATTAGGAAGACAACCAGTAAGAACTATGTGGAGCGTGGCTTGTGGTAATAAGCGCTGCAGTCTTTAATACAAAAAAAAAAAAAAACGGAATTCGTCCTTTCTCTATTCTGCCTTCATTTTTATTTTTTTATTTTAAATTTTATGTTTTGCGATTTCCAATTTCCAGGTAAGTCACGGAACCCTCCTTGACCATCAGTGTAGGCGCCCATGATCCGTATGAGCGAAAACTAGGCTGAACTAACAGCAATATTTGAACCGAAAGGGTATAAGGAACGTTTACGTTTCAGATTTACAATGGGATTCGCATATCGATTCTCCTTAAAATTACCTTTTAAACCTGAAATACGGGATTACACCAGTATACAATACAAATCTGAAGTTGTGATTCCGTCTATTAATATTATTATTTTATATAATATATAAATTATAAGAGTGATAAGTCAAGTAATATCCTAAAACTTGAAAATTTCATCGTCTTGGAGCGGGAATCGGACCCGCGTCTCCCGGTTTGGTCGTTCTGGATAGTGTAGTGGTTAGCATACTCGGGCGGAAACCGAAAGACGCGGGTTCGATTTAGGCTTCAGGACGACGAAATTTTCAAGTTTTCCGATATTATTTGATTTACCACTCTTGTTATAATTTACACCAATAGACGGAATCACAACTTCAAATTCGTATTGTATACTGGTGTAATCCTGTATTTCATGGTTTAACTGTTTCTCCGGGCAGTCACGGGAATCTGGATGATTTCTATTCATCCAGATTCACTAAATATAAATGCCGAAACTTGAGACTTGGTCGTTCTGGGTGGTGGTGTGGTTAGCATACTCGGGCTCAAACCGGGAGACGCGGTTTCGATTCCCACTCCAGAATGATGAAATTTTCAAGTTTTTGGATATTCGGATCCCGACACAATCCCGACAGCCGCTTTCCCTGCAAGCCAAAATCCCGACAGCCGAAATCCCGACAACCCAAAACCCAGGCAACACCAAAATCCCGACAACTCAAATTCCAAATTTCAGTATTTCTTATCATAATAAATCAAATAATTGATCACATATTATTATATAAATATTGATCAAAGAATGCTATTAGCTAAAAATAAAATAATGCTATTAGCTAAACATAAAATATCACGTCAAAAAGAATTAAAAAGATTTCAGTATTTCCAAATTTCAGTTTTTTTAAAATAATAAATCAAATAATTGATCATATATTATTATAGGGATGTAAGGTCAGGTGATGCGCATGATACTACAGCTTCTCCTTGACAAATGCCAACCCCGCCTTCTCGTGGTGCATCCTGTTCTCACTAAAGTGGCTCTGACGACCGCCAATAGCGGTATAACTATATATAATCGTGATTAGAGGAAATGCTATCCCACACTCACCAACCCGCTTGGCCAGCGTGATGAGTTATGGCCAAACCCCTCCAAAATGACTCCACAACTTAAATCTTGGCACTCAGTCTCCGGTAGCTGGAATGTACCTAGCCAAGGCAGCGGCCAGTGCGACATGAAGGCAGAGGCTGTTAAGAATCACCGGAGAACCGGACTTGGCTGCCATCTGATGCTGACCTTGGCTACGTATAACGGACGCTCCCTATCTTCTGATTCAAGGCTCCTTGAATTGGAAGAAGAACTACATAGGATCAAGTGGGACATCGTCGGGCTAAGTGAGGTAAGGAGGAAAGGAGAAGATCTCATTGAACTGAAAAGTGGACATCTCTTCTACTATCGTGGGACAGATACTGGCAGAACTAGTGGTGTTGGATTTAAAATAAACAAGAAACTAAAGGATAAAGTTGTAGAAGTTGAAAGTTCCTCTGACAGAGCTGCACGACTTGTTATCCAACTCTCGAAAAGATACCAGGCTCAGATTATTCTAGCTTATGCACTAACCACAAGTCATCCTGAAGAAGAAATTGAAGAATTTTATAAGGAAATTCGACATCTAAATAATAAAGGCAAGCAGCACTTGAAGATCGTCATGGGAGACTTCAATGTGAAAATGGGCAACAGCAACAGAAGGAAACTTCAGTAGGTAAATTTGGTCAGGGCAACAGAAACCAGCGTGGAAATACTCTCGTAGAATTTGCAGAGGCAGAAGGGTTTTTCATCATGAACTCCTTCTTCAAGAAAAAGCCGCAAAGGAAATGGACATGGAGGCATCCCAATGGATTGACAAGTGAAATTGATTTTATTATGTGTAACAAGAAATTTGTCATGGAAGACTGCAGTGTGCTAAACAAGTTCAACACAGGTAAGGACGATAGAATGGTAAGATGTAAGATGCACCTCAATGCTAAACTCGAGCGTAGCATGCTCATAAAACAACCAAAGTGTATTGACATGACCAACCTTAAAAAACATCATAATACCTTCAAATTAGAACTGAAGAATAGATTCTCTGCTCTAGAAGGTCTAACGTCAGAAGAAGTGGACATCTCTAAAGTTAACAGCAAACTAACTCAGGCTCTTATGGAAACAGCAACAAAAATAGCTGGTACTAAGAACAAGTTGTATACGAACAAATTATCAGGAAAAACCAAAATTCTGATGCAAAAAGAAGAGACCTTCGTCCAGCAGTGGATTGATAATGGTTGACAATGATGATGATGCTGATAATCTATATATTCCACTTTGGAAGTCACAACTAAAGGAGATGTGACTTCCAAAGTAGAATATATAGATATATATATAGGGATGTAAGGTCAGGTGATGCGTAACATCACAGCCTCTCCTTGACAAATGTCAACCCCGCCTTCTCGTGGTGCATCCTGTTCCCACTAAAGGGGCTCTGACGACCGCCAATTGCGGTATAACTATACCATCGGGATTAGAGGAAATTCTATCCCACACTCACCATCCCGCTTGGCCAGCGTGGTGAGTTATGGCCAAACCCCTCCAAAATGATTCCACAACTTAAATCTTGGCCCTCAGTCTCCGGCAGCTGGAATGTACCTGGCCAAGGCAGCGGCCAGTGCGACATGAAGGCAGAGGGTGCTAAGAATCCCCGGAGGACCGGACTAGGCTGCCATCTGATGCTGACCTTGGCTACGTATAATGGACGCTCCCTATCTTCTGATTCAAGGCTTCTTGAATTGGAAGAGGAACTACAAAGGATCAAGTGGGACATCGTCGGGCTAAGTGAGGTAAGGAGAAAAGGAGAAGATCTCATCGAACTGAAAAGTGGACATCTCTTCTACTATCGTGGAACAGATACTGGCAGAACTAGTGGTGTTGGATTTATAATAAACAAGAAACTGAAGGATAAAGTTGTAGAAGTTGAAAGTTCCTCTGACAGAGCTGCACGACTTGTTATCCAACTCTCGAAAAGATACCAGGCTCAGATTATCCAAACTTATGCACCCACCACAAGTCATCCTGAAGAAGAAATTGAAGAATTTTATGAGGAAATTTGTCATCTAAATAATAAAGGTAAGCAGCACTTGAAAATAATTATGGGAGATTTCAATGCAAAAATAGGGCAACGGCAACAGAATGAAACTTCAGTAGGTAAATTCGGTCACGGCAACAGAAACCAGCGTGGAAATACTCACGTTGAGTTTGCAGAGGCAGAAGGGTTTTTCATCTTGAACTCCTTCTTCAAGAAAAAGTCACACAGGAAATGGACATGGAGACATCCAAATGGGACGACAAGTGAAATTGATTTTATTATGTGTAACAAAAAATTCGTCATAGAAGACTGCAGTGTGCTAAACAAGTTCGACACAGGTAGTGACCATAGATTGGTGAGATGTAAGATGCACCTCAACACTAAACTTGAACGTGGCAAGCTCATAAGACAAACAAAATCTAATGACATAACCAACCTTAAAAAACACCATAATACCTACAAGTTGGAACTGAAAAAGAGATTCTCTGCTTTAGAAGGCCTAACATCGGAAGAAGTGGATATTTCTGAAGTTAACAGAAAAGTAACCAAAGCTCTTATGGAAACAGCAACAAAATTAGCTAGGTGTAAGAACAAGTTGCATGTAAACAAATTATCAGGAAAAACGAAAATGTTGATGCAAAAAAGAAGAGAGATGAGGACAACTAAAGAAGATGTGACTTCCAAAGTGGAATATATAGAGCTATGCAAGACAGTAAGAGAAAGTATCACTGAAGACCTAAGAAAATCCAACTGTGAACTAGTGAGGAAAGCAATTGAAAACAATCAAAGCCTAAAGATAGCAAAGGGACATCTCAGTAAGGGAAGAAAACAGATTATGGCACTGAGAAAAGAAGATCGTTCTGTAACAAGAAATAGAGGCGAAAGTTTGACAAGAGTGAAAGATTTCTACTCCAAATTATATGAAAGGGATGATACATGCACTCCAGACATCATGAAAGATACCAGTACCAGAGTTCCTCCAGTCCTTCCAGCAGAAGTTGCACATGCAATCAAGAACATGAAGCGAGGAAAAGCTCCAGGGGAAGATGGAATTACTGTAGACATCATACAAGAAGCAAGTGGAGAAATCGAAACAGTACTCGCCCAAATTTTCACTCGATGCCTTAATGAAGGAAAGATTCCTGAGGATTGGAACACCGCTACAATGATCCTGCTTCATAAGAAAGGTGACATTGAGGATCTCGGAAACTACAGATCTATCAGCCTCCTATCAGTAGTTTATAAAATCTTCACTAAAGTTCTTTCATACCGCTTGAAGGTGACACTGGACATGGCTCAACCGAGAGAACAAGCTGGATTCAGGAGTGGCTACAGCACAATAGATCATATCCACGTACTGAGAGAACTAATTGAAAGAGCGAGGGAATATGAACTTCCATTGTGCATGGCTTTTATCGATTATGAAAAAGCCTTTGATTCGGTGAAACCATCAGCAGTTACAATGGCTCTGAAAACCTGCGGTATTGAAGATGCATACATTAATATTATTAATAACATCTATGAAAATGCAAGTGCAAAGATTCGGCTGTTTGAAAATACAACACACATAAAAATTGGAAAGGGAGTGAGACAAGGTGACACCATATCTCCGAAGCTCTTTAATGCCACATTGGAGGGTGTTTTTCAGTCGCTGAGCTGGGAAAACAAAGGGATAAAGATTAATGGAGATTATCTAACCCACCTTCGCTTTGCTGATGACGTAGTCATTTTTGCAACTACCCCATCAGAGATGCAGACTATGATCCAGGAACTTGCTGACAAGAGTAAAGAAGTGGGATTAAAAATGAACTTTCAGAAGACAAAAGTGATGTTCAATGCTTTTACAAGAAATGAAGATTTATCGATTGATGGAGAAAAGCTGGAGATAACAGACACGTACGTTTATCTTGGACAGCAGATATCACGTGAGGGTCACATTGATGAAGAAATTAATCGGCGTACAAAACTTGCCTGGAGAGCTTTTGGAAGAAACAGCATAATTTTCAAGAGCAATATGCCATTATGTCTTAAAAGAAAAGTGTTTGATCAATGCATCCTTCCAGTGCTTACGTATGGTGCAGAGACATGGACCTTAACTAAAAGAGACATACAAAGGCTGCAGACAACTCAAAGCAGCATGGAGAGGTGCATACTTGGTGTAACCAGGAGAGATAAGGAGAGGAACTCGTGGATCCGAAAAATGACAAGAGTGGAAGACATCATGATCAGAGTTAAATCCCTGAAATGGTAATGGGCTGGACATACTGTCAGAAGGACAGATTATCGATGGACAGCCGAAATTTTAGATTGGATTCCAAGGGACAGGAAAAGACCCAGAAGAAGACCACATGGGAGATGGGTGGATGAAATTCGAAAGTATGCAGGGGTGACATGGAGGAGACTGGCACAAGACAGACCGTTGTGGAGGAAACTTGGGGAGACCTTCGTCCAGCAGTGGATTGATAATGGTTGACAATGACGATGATGATGATGATATGCAAAAAGAAGAGACCTTCGTCCAGCAGTGGATTGATAATGGTTGACAATGATGCTGCTGCTGCTGCTGATGATATTATTATATAAATATTGATCAAATAATCCTATTAGCTAAAAATAAAATAATGCTATGAGCTAAAAATAAAATATCACGTCATAAAGAATTTTAAAGATTTCAGTGTTTTCAAATTTCAGTATTTCTTATTATAATAAATCAAATAACTGATCATATATTATTGTATAAATATTGATCAAATTATGTTATTAGTTAAAAATAAAAAAATGCTATGAGCTAAAAATAAAATATCCCGTCAAAAAGGATTTTAAAGACTATCTGGGATTCCAAATGTAACGTTTAATTAAGGCATGAGCTCATCAGGTGTTTCACTTTTGGGAGTTTGGATTGTCGGGATTTCGGTAGTGTCGGGATGTTGGACGTGTCGGATTCTGGCTATTGGGATTTTAGCTTGTCGGGATAGTGTCTGTCGGGATTCTGACCCAGATCCTCGGCTATTATTTGACTTACCACTCTTGTCATAATTTACACCGCACGTTTTTAATAATTAATACAAACGGGCCAGAAGGAGGGGATATGTATAAAAATGACCGTGTCAATGAATGCTTCCAATTTGATGAAGAGCGCGCGTGAATTTTCTGTCAGATGGTAGCACATAAAATTTTTATATTTCATAGTTGCTATTCTTTATTTGCCAAAAAAGAAAAAAAATCCTATTTACTTAGATTCTGACTAAAATTCTTTGAAATAAGTTTTCTTCGCAGAACCACTCCTGTATAAGTTTAATTTTGCATGACATAAACAAGTAGGAGCATCTTGTTTATTCATTCTGGCGGAAATACTTTTCTGTTACGATGGTGGATTTGCACTTCTTTTGTAATCCGTGGCATCATATGTTTCCATGCACCGTTGAAATAGCAGGAGCTCTGAATATGCTTCTTAAAGGGCAAGTATTTCACGCAGTGGGGTTCGTTTACTTTCGCTAATGCGCTTCGAAAGTCAGGCATTTCGACAAACATTGCCGAATCTGTATTTCGATGAAAGTATCCTACAGAAGAATAGATATCTTAAATCCTGAATTGAAAGCCTCTGTGCTATGCAACATATTCTAATCCCATTGCTGGAGGAAAGCTTCTTACTTTCAAAATGGATCTGCTGCTTTTCTGCGTTGTACATTTCTTTTTCTAGTGTTAGGATAAGTGTTAATACACAGGATCTGTTCATTCGCAGGTCTATTCACACGACAACGGCGAAGCAAACTAACAACCTCAGTAGTCCACAGCTGCTAAACGGAAAATCACTGAATTCAGGTAAAAACAGCTTACAAGAAATTCAAATAATGTTTCTTCTGAGCTAACTTATAAATCTTAGCTAATTCACTTTATACATGGCGGAGTCACATTATTGTGACCACCAGCCAGGTTTGGGCAAGGTAATTTACTCGTTACGTATTTTACGTAAATTACGCGTAATATACAGATAATGTCTTTCAATCACTGAACTGGGAAAACAAAGGGATAAAGATTAATGGAGATTATCTAACCCACCTTCGTTTTGCTGATGACGTAGTCATTTTTGCAACTACCCCATCAGAGCTGCAGAGTATGATCCAGGAACTTGCTGACAAGAGTAAAGAAGTGGGATTAAAAATGAACTTTCAGAAGACAAAAGTGATGTTCAATGCTTTTACAAGAAATGAAGATTTATCGATTGATGGAGAAAAACTGGAGATAACAGATACGTATGTTTATCTTGGACAGCAGATATCACGTGAGGGTCACATTGATGAAGAAATTAATCGGCGTACAAAACTTGCCTGGAGAGCTTTTGGAAGAAACAGCATAATTTTCAAGAGCAATATGCCATTATGTCTTAAAAGAAAAGTGTTTGATCAATGCATCCTTCCAGTGCTTACGTATGGTGCAGAGACGTGGACCTTAACTAAAAGAGACATACAAAGGCTGCAGACAACTCAAAGAAGCATGGAGAGGTGCATGCTTGGTATAACCAGGAGAGATAAGAAGAGGAACTCGTGGATCCGAAAAATGACGAGAGTGGAAGACATCATGATCAGAGTTAAATCCCTGAAATGGCAATGGGCTGGACATACTGCCAGAAGGACAGACCATAGATGGACAGCTGAAATTTTAGATTGGATTCCAAGGGACAGGAAAAGACCCAGAAAAAGACCACATGGGAGATGGGTGGATGAAATTCGTAAATATGCGGGAGTGACATGGAGGAGACTGGCACAAGACAGACCGTTGTGGAGGAAACTTGGGGAGACCTTCGTCCAGCAGTGGATTGATAATGGTTGACAATGATGATGATGATGATACAGATAATTTACTTGGCGTAGAAAACCAGTTTTTTACGCAGACGTAAAAAATAATTTTCTTTCATGTGTGTGTATAAATAATATAATATAAAGACCACTTTAATTATATTACATTTTAAACTTAAAATTTCTTGTATGTTTCACTACGAAATCATTATTCTCTTAATGTTCATACAGCTCATCCACCTATTAACAGATTTCGTTTTAGAAATTATAATGTATCTGTTCTTTCTTGTATATTAAAAATGGAGAAACTAATCTACCTCTTGCACTAGCTTCGATAAAAATCACAATGTATATTGAATTGAATTCAAGATTTTATTAACAGCTTCAAATTCGCCGAGTGTATTTTAATATTTATGTAATTCTATAAAATAAATAATATTATGTTCAGTTTGTTCAACAAAGATAATATTTTGACATGAATGTCAATGACATGTCTATAATACAAAATATTGTACATTTTCATTTAATAATAATTGTGTTTGCCATGCTATCCAGGTGTACACTTCAAAATCATAATTTTACTCTTTTAAAACTCTAAACGTTTTTCATATTGATTGTGCCATACTTATACCCTTGAAGGAAAAAACTGTAAATTTGACAAAACATTAAACTACTTCTTTTAAATGTAACTCTTTAAATGTTTATAATTGTCACTCTCAGTTCTCACACATCCTTAATCACACTAATAATTCTCACTGTTATGATCTTGTAACTTAAGAGTATAATATATTTGAACCAATTTCTTCGAACGTTCGAAGCTGAGCCTGTTTCTTGTAGTATTATGGGCAAAAGACCAATTAGAGTAAAGTCTTTGAAGTTGGGCTGAAAATGCTGGGATGTTGATTAACTTCAAAGCAACTGCTGACAACTCCTTATGGTGCCGACTGGCGAAGTACCAGAATGTCCGTGGTGATTTAACTCCCTTCTTCATAAGCGCTCCTTACTTTCCACATTTTTTTCGATAGCAAGTTGATTAACAGCACAAAGATTACATAGCCAGTTAATTAACAGCACAAAGCCATGTTTTTTTTAATTTTGTTACTTATTTTATGCGTTGTTTACGTATTTTACGTTTTCTACGTATTTTACGCGTTTTTTACGCGTAATTTACGTGTCACTTAGAAAACCTTTTTTCACTCGTAATTGCATAACCCTGCCACCAGCTAATATCCAGAACAACACTGCCGTGTGCAGCGCGGACAGCTGATAGACGGGCTGGGAGTAACTCAATAAGGTGCTGGAAGGTGTTCACGGGTATATGGAGTCATACTGACTGCAGTGCATCTGACAGCTGCTGAAAGGTGCGTGGTGCAGGATCCATAGAGCGAACAACACGATCGAAGTGGTCCCACAGATGCTTAATTGTGTTTAAGTATGGGAAATTGGAATGTCCGGGAAGTATTTTGAAGTCTTCATCATGCTCTTCCAACTATACTCTCGGACATTTCTAGCTGCATGACACGTCGCATTGTTGCGCTGGAAGATCCCATCTGCCTCAGAGAAGACTATCAGCATGTATGGGTGTACGTGGTCTGCAGAGACGGATTAATAACGCATTCGGTCCATAGTGCCTTGCACAGGTAGAAAAGGACCCAGAGAATGCCACGAAAACATTCCGCACACCATAACGCTGCCCCCAACAGCTTCTGTTCTTCCAGCAATGGTTGAAGAGTGTTTGTTCTCCGACGTTTCTCGCCTTATACGCCAACGTCCATCCGTTCGATGAAGCAGAAAACGTGACTCATTGGAGAAGGCAATCCGTTGCCAATCAGCAGAGGTCCAATTCCGATACCGCGGTGCGAATGTAAGCCTTTTCTGCCGATGCACTTCGTTAGCGTAGGTGCAGTGACCATCCGTCTGCATCGGAGCCCCATGCGCAGCAGGGTTCGCAGAACTGTCGTTTCAGGCACATTTCCGGTAGTCCTCTGGTTCATAAATAAACAGATATTTGGAGGATTTTCACTCAGTCCTTTGGTTCATTCGGCCAGTGAGTTGCTCCACTGTAGCGTGTCGATCGACCCTCACCACCTTCGCAGCCGACGTTCACCTTTCACATCAATGGCACGTGGTGCTCCGCAGTTTTCACGTCGGTTATTTGAACGGTGCCATTTCTCCAATCACGATACACTTTAACCACAGCAACACGCGAACAGTTCACAAACTGCGCTGTTTCAGAAATATTGCCACCCTTGGCCCGAAAGGCGATAATCATCTCTTTTTTGCAAATCTGATAAATCGCTCCTTTTATCCATGACAGCAACGAGTGATATGTTTTCACATTGCCTACAATACACCTTATACTGGTATTCCCTCTAAGCCAGCTCACGACACGTGCCTTCTTTCATTGGCTACGCGCTGTTGACGTCAAAAGTAGGAGGTGGTCACAATAATGTGATTCGATTGTGTATATCTAGAAAATAAAATGCAGCTCCTAAAACACTGTCAACTGCTTTCTAGAAAGTTGTTGCTTTTTGGAGAGGTTTTGAGACCGCTGTGAGCGTCTCAGATTATAATGACTCACTAATTTTTAAGAATATTGGTTCTGGGATGAGAACACAAAATAAACGCTGCTGGACAAATGCTCCACCCATGCTTCATCAAGGACTCGAACGTCGACCTAGTTCAGATGATTATCCGAAAGCCCACGCCTCTGACCATTCGGTCATCTTGCCAGCCTATAAGGTCATAAGTAATCTGGGATACTTGTTCGTTTGTTTCGAAGTTCAACTAACTCCAGAAGCATCTAATACTATAAGGACTCGTTCCTCACAAATTAAGACTATTGGTTCCAGAGAAGGGACAAATCTGGAGCAGTAGAACAACCACATTGTCGATGTCTCATTTGGGATTCGAACCAGGGCCCAACATGGAAGAATAGCCATAAACCCTCGCCTTTGATAATTTGGTCACCTCGTGTGCAAAAGCAGGCTTCATATACATAGAAATGTTCTTTTCATATGTGTATTGCTAGCTTTAATGAAAGTATTAAGAAATCTAGGTAGAACGGAAACTGAAAGTATTCAGACATCTGGACTGAACGTATACAGGAGCACTTATTAGCCGAAATCAATACACAGTTGGCGAACTTTTGGCCGTTATGACAGCTCGTCTCCTATAAGCATGCTTTCCACGATATGACTGTAGGCCTGTACCAGAATTTTCCTCCATACTTCCTGCAAAACTTCTGCTAGAGATCACTTAGAGGAAGAATTCACCGGCCGAGTTCGAATTCGGCGTCCCATTTCATCCCACAGATATTCTATTGGATTTAGATCGGGACTTTGGGCAGTCCATTACAACCTTCTACTCTCTGCTCCTCAAACCAGGCGTGGACAGACCTTGCAATGTGGTGAAGAACTCAGTCTTGCGAAAACAGGCACATATCTATACTGAAGTAATGCCACAGCGTAGGTAGTGAGGAATTCTTTAGAATTCCTTCGTACTGTTGGGCGGGATGGCACCACAACCAAAAGACCTATTCTTAGCAGAAGCATCCCCACACGATCACAGATCCTCCTCCAAACTTCACTGTAGAGACAGTGCAGTCAGTCTGACAGCGTTCCCTGGGCAAATGCCAAACCCAAATGCATCCATACGAACGTAACACTAAGTAGCGTGATCTGTTACGCCACACGACCCTTTTTCATTCTTCTATTTTTTAGAAAAGGCAAATGAGGTGTGACGTACTACAGAGGCGAAGCACATGTGAATACGACAAATGTGCAGCGATACATTCCGTCGGTGTAGCTCAGTCGGTTACAGAAACTCACTTCAGAGCATGGAGACGCCAGTTCAGTGGTCGTCACCGACAAATTCCTCTTTTCACAAAGACACTACAGCAAGTCGTTGTCTGCCATTGCGTGGAGTGATGTTGATCCTGCTTGTAGCTTGACCTAGCATGGTAATCGTTTGCATACAGTTGCCGACGGACTGTTCTGGTACAAATACCTGTTCCACTGGCTTGTGCAAATTCACATGCCAAGTCTGTAACAGATGGCCTGCGTGCCTTCTCATTTCGCAGTAACCTTCGTTTGGTGCTAACACTTAGTTTGTGCGGCTTCCCAGGGTGAAGCTTCGCTGTTGTGGCGCCATCTGTTTTCCATTGATGAAGACCATCAGCGACAGTGGATTTGGGGAATTCCAAAAGAGAGGCAATGGTACTCACCGATCGCTTACTCGGGTGGCATCGAACCATCACACCCCTTTCAAAGTTCGCCAGTTCAGCTCCCTTGGCATTGTTGCTTCCATTGCGGTCTCATAGGTGTTCCAACGTTCCCCTTTATATACGGCACCAAATGCACCTGGCGTGTGAGCACCTGGTTCTGCAAATGCACTCTTATCTGTGCGTCAGACTCCTAATCAAACCCAGCAAAAACACAAGTGTTGGGAAACTGCTGGCTACCAGCTGGCAGTGATGGGTCACTGCTGGCTGAAATCTGCTGCTCACATCCCAGTAGCGGTCCGTTGGTGGCAGCGCCATCAGTTGGGGAGCCATTGATGGCCCCGCAGCATCGCCGTGAATTGCGGTCCTCCAAGCAAGTTCCACTTGTGACCCGTAGCTGGCAACCGATGCAACTCCAACACCAGGTGGAACCAACGGGACTGCGCATGCGCAGAAGCAACACGTGCCGTGTCTCTCGTGGTACCAGTTAGTTGAAGACGACGCTATCGCCATCGTGGTATTTTAGCGGATGTTAAGAAAAAAAAACATATGTAGAGAGGCGAATTAATTTCCTAATGAAATTCCACGTAGAAAAAGATATCAGATTAAGCCATGAAATACTAGATTACAGCAGTGAAATACACCCACTCCATTCACATGAAGAACAAGAAATAATTTGAAACCGTTTGAAACAACAGTCCTGGAAAAACATTGAAAAAACGTTTGTTGGAAAAAAAAAAAAAAGAATTATACGCGTACAAAATTTATCAATTATGTCTGACATATGTTTATGATTGTGTCTGACATATGTTTATATATGTTACATTTCTGACATATGTTACATTGTTTCTGACATATGTTTATGATTACATGGTGTCTTCTTCCCAAAGAGATTAAGAGCGACGTACGTCACAAATTAAACATTCAAATATATTATTTTACATATTCAAAAGAAATACATTGTGTCTGACATAGTGTTTTCTATTACATGATATCTTCTTCCCAAAGCCCCAAAGAGATTAAGAGCGACGTACGTCACAAATTAAACATGCAAAAATATTATTTTACATATTCAAAAAATTACATACTGTCTTCTATTACATGGTGTCTTCTTCCCAAATCCCCAAAGAGATTAAGGGCAACGTACGTCACACATTATGTACGTGCACTACATATACACTGCCGGCCACCCAAAATGCAACACCAAGGACACGAGATAGCAACGCCAGATTTACTGGACACACAACAACACATACAAAGATGAAACGATTGAGCTTACAGGCCCGTGCGACTTGCGGAACACGCAGACATCAATAGTTCGTGTGGCCCCCATGCCTGGAAATAACGGCCGCTACACACCGCGGCATCGAAAGAAAGATGTTTTAGATGTTGGCTTGGGGTATGTCGGTCCAGGCTGCTTCCACACGTTGCCACAGTTCATCAGGCGTAGCCGCGGGTGGTGATTGCCGGGCCACTCGGTGGCCGATCAGCGACCAGACGTGTTCGATGGGCGACATATCGGGAGAACAGGCGGACCACGGCAACAGTGACACCTGGTGGGCTGTGAAGAATTGTTGCACCATGCGCGCCACGTGCGGGCGCGCATTTTCCTGTTGAAACGTGGCCGCATGCAGGTCCTGCAGGTAAGGGAGGACTACAGGCTCCAAAACGTCGGAGATGTAGCGGTGGCTGTTTAGTGTATCGGCGAAGCGTACCAGAGGGGTGCGGGTGTCATATCCAATTGCGCCCCAAAACATAACGCCAGGCGACGGACCGGTATGACGGTGCATCATGCAGGCGTCATACAGTCTCTCGTCGCGGTGCCGCCACACGCGGATCCGACCATCGTGGTGTTGCAGGCAGAAGCGGGATTCGTCCGAGAAGAC
The DNA here is from genome assembly GCA_039090855.1 of Macrothele yani. Taxonomy (NCBI): domain Eukaryota; kingdom Metazoa; phylum Arthropoda; class Arachnida; order Araneae; family Macrothelidae; genus Macrothele; species Macrothele yani. The sequence continues at coordinate 51,491,549 of CM076990.1, forward strand.
AATGTCGTGTCATTGCGTAGTCCAGGTGCCGTGTTCAACGGCCCACTGCCGCCGCACCCGCCGGTGGTGTAACGTTAATGGTAATCGGAGCAATGAGCACCGTGCGACCAGTCCCCGTTCCTGCAGACGGCGTTGAACGGTACGGGTACGTGCTGACACCGGTTGTTGCGCAACACAGCCTAATTCCTGCGCTAACGTTCGTGATGTGGCTGTGCGAACCGTCAATGCCCACCGCACAGCATGCCAGCCCTCTCATTTGGTGGTGTGCTGCGGCTGCAGCAATCACCCACGTCGGTCCGTCCGTCCCTCCTGCACCCACCGAATCCATACTCGCCTCACTGTGGCGGGATGTCGTCCCACACGGGCGCCGATGTCTCGGTACGATAAACCGCTGTCGCGATAAGCCACTATCCGTCCTCGGTCGAACTCCGAAACGTGCTGGAATGACTGCCGTATTCTGCCGCGAGGCATCAGGAAGCTTCCCACGCAAAGGTCCGGCAGCACAACACACTTCCACTACGTACACCCCGCCTTCTGTGCACCCTTCTTATAGTGCTTCTCGGTGGCGTGCCAGGCATACATGATTTGCATATGCCCTGCAATGCTAATCGTTTGCGTGTCCTCTAGCGGGCGACGCATGCTATGCATTTCAGGCCAATCGGATGCTTCCTTCTTGGTGTTGCATTTTGGGTGGCCCGCAGTGTATATATATATCTAGACCCCTTCCAACAGGTATTCCTGGGTGCGCCACTGACGCAGAGGTGATGCCCTTTTTTGAAAGTTATCCTGGCGCTATATTACAGCAAGACAATACTCGGCTACATGTGTCCTGGAATGTCCAAGACCTCTTTCATGCACGGCGGGAAACCGCTTCTTCCTAGGTCCGCACGTTCGCTGGATATGCCCCCGATCGAACATATCTGAGACATGGTAGCTAAGCGAATGGCCCCTGCAAGCGCCTTTGCCAGTTACTATAAATGAACTCTGGTCTTGCATAGAAGCAACCTGGCAGACTATTTCCCTAGTATGGTATCAAAAACCTCTTCCATTCAATGCCATGCCGTGTAGAATGTGGAACTATTATTCTTTCTTATTTTTGCTGGAGGTGGCTACACACATATTACTGTGTTTTGAAGCGAAAAAATCTTGCATAGCTGTACAAATGTAACCAGTTATGTCATGTAGCATGAGGTAACTGGTATAAATTTCATTTGAATAGCGCGATTCTTTCTTGGTATCACAGTTTTCCCAAACAGATGATTGCCGTAGATCGGTCTGCACGAGGTTTTCCGTTTCCAAATGGATCACCTTTCCTAGCGCATTATTTTTTTTCACTCTAGGAACCCATCGCACGCCATTTCAGTCTGGTGACCGTTTCCGTATGAGAAAACTCAATAACTTGGCGGAGCCTAAGAAATTCCAAAATGTTAACATAAAAATAATGCTTACTCCTTTTCCTTTCATTTTCTCATAGAAAATGTTTTAATTTTCCGATATTTGAAAATTTTCTTTTCTATATCGTTTATTTTAATCGCTGGTACTAAAAAGCGTCTATCTTTTAGCACTGAATGTTCCTGTGGATGTTGCCGGTGCTACCTTCATGGCAATTGGAACCTCCTCTCCAGAACTTTATTCCGCCGTCATTGGTATGTAACAGAATTCGATACATTTTTCACGAGTTTCTACATAAATTAAATATGAATGACATTTAAAAGTGCTACGTTCACTCGGACAATTTATATACTAGGGTCAGTCAAAAGTTCTTCCCGTTTAGAGCTACACATAATGTTGGACTTCGTTTCCTGTCAGAAACGCGCATGCGTCGACTGGATGTGTTCCACCTGCGATGAGATGGACCACATGAGGCTCATGACGCACATTTTGTGCAGAGCCACATGCGTTATAAGGTGAACAGAAGATGGAGGTCAATTAACGTGCTGTTCGGGTGCTCCTACGCCATTTTTGAAAAAAAAAAAAAAAAAAAAAGAAAAACGAGGAAGCAGCGGCGAGAGAAATTTGTGCAGTTGAAGTCGAGCAAACACTGGTCAGCAGCAGTACACGAAAATGGTTTCGGCGTCCTAATGCTTGGGAAGCCAGTTTCGAAGACAGACGAGGTCAGGACTTCCAACTGCCATCAACTCGAAGTTGTGATAGCGAATACAGGTACCAGCACACGAGAACTGGCAGATGAGGTGAGGCTTCCCAATGCACTATCGTTCGTCACCTACACTAGCTCGATTTTTCCTGCTGGCGACATGGAATGGTTCATCTCCAATTGACACACCAGCAGGTGGAACAACGCGTTGCTCTCTGTCCCAGATTGCTGTCAAATCCACAGGGCGATAGATTTTGGCGTCGTATCGTCACAGCCGATGAAAAGTGGATATGCTTACGTTAACCCACCACTAGCAGCGAGTGACTGAGTCCACGACAGGAAGCACAGCCTGCGATGCGAATAGGACTGTTCGAGGAGAAAGTCATGCTGTGTATTTGGTGGAATTGTAAGAGCCGTGTGCACTGGGATCTCGTACCGGATGGTGAGGCTGTGGACGTGTCCTGTGCCCTAGGATCTCGTATCAGATGGTGAGATCGTGGACGTGTCCTGTGCCGTAGGATCTCGTATCAGATGGTGATGTCGTGGACGTGTTATGTACTCTGGATCTCTTACCAGATGGTGAGGTCGTGGACGGGTCCTGTGCCTTGGGATCTCGTACCAGATGGTGAGGCTGTGGACGGGTCCCGTGCCCTCACATCTCGTACCAGATGTCGAGGTCGTGGACGGGTCCTGTGCCTTGGGATCTCGTACCAGATGGTGAGGCTGTGGACGGGTCCCGTGCCCTCACATCTCGTACCAGATGTCGAGGTCGTGGACGGGTCCTGTGCCTTGGGATCTCGTATCAGATGGTGATGTCGTGGACGTGTTCTGTACTCTGGATCTCTTACCAGATGGTGAGGTCGTGGACGGGTCCTGTGTCTTGGGATCTCGTACCAGATGGTGAGGCTGTGGACGGGTCCCGTGCCCTCACATCTCGTACCAGATGTCGAGGTCGTGGACAGGTCCTGTGCCTTGGGATCTCGTACCAGATGGCGAGGCTGAGGACGGGTCCTGTACCCTTGGATCTCGTACCAGATGGTCAGGCTGTGGACTTGGACCTCTATGCCGAACAAGTGCAGCGGATCCTTGATACTCGGTGCGAACACCATCCAGCGTCCATCAATAAGAAGCGGGAATTATTTAAAGTGGATAACGCCCTGAGTCACACCTCCAGAGTGTGGCTTAGGGAGTGGATAACGCCCTAAGTCACACTTTCATAGCTTCCTATATAGATATTGTTTTTAATAATATAGTTTTTCTGTTTCACTATTCAGACATGAAATCATGTCTAAAATGTTTGCTTTTTTTTGCGTCGTTTCTGGCTTCTGAATTAAGTAAGTTTTCTCGCTCGTCTAAAATGCATCACTCTTAGTCTTCACGCGTTTCGTTAGAGTTGATGGACTTCTGCAAACATTTAAGAGCTGACCCGGTGGCCGAGAGGTCTGAAGCATTGGTTTCGGGTTATTCATTCCAGTTCCGACCGAGGCATGGGTGGTGTGTTTGTCTGATGACGATGACTCTTTCTCTTGCCTGGTACAGTCTGCGCTAAATTAGGGACTGCCGACTGCTTACACCCTATAGGGTTGTTCATGATGGTCGTTAAATCTATCCGCGCTGCCTCAGTAGCGCAGTGGTCTAAGCGATGTCTTCTGATCATTCGTCCGAGATGGGTCCGGGTTTGAATCCCGGTGAGGCATGAATGTTGTGCTTGTCTTACGGCATTGGCTCTCTCGTTTCCCTGGAACTAGTGGCCCTAAATTAGGGACGGCAACTGCTTATGGCCCGTTCAGTTGTTCACGGTAGTCGTTAAACCTCCAAAAATAACAACAACAACAACTCCGCCCCCTCCCCCCCAAACCCCAACACACACTATAAGTTAGAAGTTGTTTCAGCCGCCCCGGTGGCACAGTGGTCTAAGAGATTGCTTCCAAAGAGGTGTCTGGGTTCGAATCCCGGGTAAGGCATGTATGTTTGTATTTGTCTTTCGGCACATGCTGTCAATGTGTTACTTGATCATTTGCTATACTGTACCCCATGTTCGCTATGTACATTGTTGATGTAAAATAAATATATTGTATATGTCTGCCTGACAATACTGTACAACCATGTCTGTTTATCCTGTGATTGTATCTGTACCATAATTTAATTTTTAAGCCTCCAAATAAAAAAAATTGTCCCCCCCCCAAATAACAACCGCTATAAGTTAGGAGTTGTTTCAGCTGCCCAGTTGGCGCTGTGGTCTGAGCGCTGGGTCTTCTGACCATTCGTCCTTAATAGGCTCGGGTTCGAATACCGGTGAGTCATGGGTGTTGTGTTTGTCTTATGGCACTGTCTCTCTCCCTTTCCTGGAACCAGTGACTCCAGAAAGTGAGAGAGCCAGGGAAGTCAGATCAGATCATATGTAGAGGATTTTAGGAAGGGAGTGTCTGACCCTAGGTCTTAAATAACCCTAAGAAATAGGAAGCTAGGAGATTTGAGCTAGAGTGCCCGATAGGAAAATGACACGAAGCGAAGTATTATGGAAAAAGGGGAGGAAGACGCCGTTATTTATTACCGAGGGGCCAGTACCCGGGATCCGACGGTTTAACGCACCTATCCGACGCACGGCGGATATTTATTGGTTCGAGCGTTCGTACCTGCCTGGGATCGAACCTGAGATCGTCCCCGTAGCAGTCACGAATGTTGACCACTAGGCCATCCGCGGCCCGCAAGCGACGTCACGGTCTGGAGACTGCTTTATAGCCCATTGAGTTATTCACGGTGGTCGTTAAATCTTCAAACAAAAAGAACCCTACCCCCACCCCTGAAAAAAAACCTGTAAGTTAGAAGTTCTTTCAGCCTCTCCGGTGGCGCAATGGTCTGAGTGCTGGCTTCTGATCATTCGTCGGAAATGGGTTCGGGTTCGAATCGGTCAGGCATGGATGTTATGTTTGACTTACAGCACTGGATCTCTTCCTTTCATGGAAACAGTGACCCTAAATTAGGAACGGGCGACTGCTTATAGCCCATCGAGTTGTTCAAGGTGGTCGTTAAACCCCCTAAAAAAGTTGTTTCACTCTTTCTTTTTCTTCACGGAAGAGTGCGAGAGAGAATGAATGATGTATGAATGATCATCACATCCATTTTTCCTAAGCGATTTGAAATCATGCCACAAAAGCCTGCTATTCCATCAGCTGACCACCTAGTGCTGACGACCTCAGTGAAATATCGACAAATAGTTTTAACGACCGCCGTGAGCATTTTAGGCCAGAAGCAGCCAGTCTTTAATTTAGGACCATTGGCTCCAGTGAGGGAAGAGAACCAGGGACGTGGGACAAACGTGCCACCTGTGCCTGATCCAGGACGAAATCGGACGATCAATAAAAATTCAAAGATTCTGACTGTTATCACGAAACCCTTCGTATTCCAACAAGCAACTGTTTTTAATTATTTCACTTAACTTCTCAATGATTTTCAAAAAGGAGGAAGCCATAAAATTTCTCCTGAGCGTAACCCCCACCCTCACGAAGCACACGTTTTGGGAAGCATCTCTGACAACGACCGGTAAAGCGCGGAAACCTGCAATAATCACGTTATGGAAATTCCATACGTGACACCTGAGCCAGTGAAAGATAAAGCGCGTTCGTAACAAAATGGAAAGGAATTCAGTTAAAGAAAGATTTGACATGTTAAACGACCATTTTCCAGCGCCCGCCGGTCCTGTTTTTCTAAGAAGGGGGTATCTGCCAATTTTAGCAAAGGAATTTCGGAGAAAGTACGAATCACATAAATACGAAGGAAGCGGGTTACCAATGGTACGCTAGGACACTACCTTGGGCAGTCCCGGCCCTAACCCTCTAGAAGAATGACTACGGACCGAAAGGAGGATATAGGAAAACGGGAAAAAGAAAGGCCACCCAAAATGCAACACCAAGAAGGAAGTATCCGATTGGCCTGAAATTCTCAGCATGCGACGCCCGCGAGAGGACATGCAAACCATTAGCATTGCAGGGCATATTCAAATCATGTGCGTCCGGCACGCCACCGAGAAGCACTATAAGAAGGGTGCACAGAAGGCGGGGTGTAAGCAGTGGAAGTGTGTTGTGCTGCCGGACCTGTGCGTGGGATGCTTCCTGATGCCTCGTCGCAGAATACGGCAGTCATTCCAGCACGTTTCGGAGTTCGACAGAGGACGAATAGTGGCTTATCGCGGCAGCGGTTTATCGTACTGAAACATCGGCGCCCGTCTGTGACGACATCCAGCCACAGTGAAGCGAGTATGGATTCGGTGGTTAAAGGAGGGACGGACGGACCGACGTGAGCGATTGTCGCAGCCGCGGCACACCACCGAACGAGAGGACCAGCATGTTGTGCGTCGGGCATTTACGGCTCGCACAGCCACATCACGAACGTTAGCGCAGGAATTAGGACGTGTTGCGCAACAACCTGTGTCAGCACGTACCGTTCGACGTTGTCTGCAGCAGCAGAGACTTGTCGCACGGCGCCCATTGCCCCGATTACCATTGACGTTACACCACCGGCGAGTGCGGCGGCATTGGGCAGTTTAACGCCGCACCTGGACAACGGAATGGCACGACATTGTCTTCTACGACGAATCCCGCTTCTGCCTGCACCACCACGATGGTCGGATCCGCGTGTGGCGGCACCGCGGAGAGAGACTGTATGACGCCTGCATTATGCATCGCCATACCGGTCCGTCGCCTGGCGTTACGGTTTGGGGCGCAATTGGATATGACACCCGCACCCCTGTGGTACGCATCGCCGGTACACTCAACAGCCACCGCACCATCTCCGACGTTTTGGAGCCCGTAGTCCTCCCTTACCTGCAGGACCTGCCAGCGGCCACGTTTCAACAGGACAATGCGCGCCCGCACGTGGCACGCATCGTGCAATAGTTTTTCACGGCCCACCAGGTGTCACTGCTGTCGTGGTCCGCCTGCTCTCCCTATATGTCGCCCATCGAACACGTCTGGTCACTGATCGGCAACCGAGTGGCCGGGCAAGCACCATCCGCGGCTTCGCCTGATGAACTGTGGTAATGTGTGGAAGCAGCCTGCACCGACATACCCCAACAAGCCCACATCCGAAGCCTCTTTCGTTCGATTCCGCGGCGTGTAGCGGCCGTTATTGCCAGGCATGGGGGCCACACGAACTATTGATGTCTGCATGTTCCGCAAGTCGCACGGGCCTGTAAGCTCAATCGTTTCATCTTTGTATCTGTTGTTGTGTGTCCAGTAAATCTGGTTTTGCTATCTCGTGTCCTTCTCGGTGTTGCATTATGGGTGGCCAGCAGTGTAGATAGAGAGATCAGTATTGTATTGAGTTGGAGCAAACGAAACGCCCAGCGCGAACGAGGAGTGGAGACAGGCCCTCACCACAGCGAAATCGTGCCACCCACAGGTGTTGCGGGTATTACGTCACAGAGTTATTATAAATAGCTAGCACGTGTGGGAAGAACAAGGTTCAGGCGCTGTTTGTTTAGACGTAGTGTGGCTTGCTAAGGAAACATGCAGACGCTCGATTTGAGAGTCATCTTCCTGTATGAATTTTAATTGGGCCATTATGCAAGAATTGGCGTTCGAAACATTAACAAAGCGTTTGGGGAGAAAACAGCCAAAGAACGAACCATTCGGCTATGGTTTGTGAAGTTTCGAAGCGAAGATACGGGCCTGCAAAACGAAGCACGTGGTCACTTACTGTTTCTGACGATGTTCTGTTACGCGTGGTTGAAGCAGACCCCCTCAAAACGTGTCATGAGGTAGCGGCAGAGGTAGGCTCCACCACACGACAGTTGCTTTGCGTCTGACTGCGCTGGGTAAGGACCAAAAGCTGTACATGTTGCTGCCGTGTGAGTTGACAACTGCCAACAAGACTTAGCATTTGGGAGTCTGCACGTCGCTGCTCCCTAGGAATAAACAGGAACCTCTACTGCATCGAATTGTCACCTGTGACGAGAAGTAGGTCCTTTGTGGTAATCGTAAATGATCTGCACTATGGTTAAGCAAGACACAGCCTGCTGGACGGCATCCTAAGCCACCTCTACACATCAAGAGGATGATGCTCTTTGTCTGGTGGTACACAGCCGGGATAATTCATCGGAGTTTCTTGGCAAGATTCCAAACCACCACTGCACAACGTTATTGTGCTGAATTACACCAGATACACCGGAAATTGCTGCAGAAACAACCGGCTTTAGTCAACAGACATGGTGTTCTTTTGCTCCAGGACAACGCTCGCCCTCAGGTCGCACAACGAACGTTGCTGACATTAAGTGCCTTAGACTATGAAGCACTGCCTCATCCTGTCTATTACCCGGATTTGTCTCCGACAGTCTATCATCTGTTTCGTCGCCTGGATCACTTCCTGTTCGGGAAACAGTTCACGACAGACAACGAGCAGTTGATTACTTCTTCTGGTTCCATTCACAAGACTTTTCTCGTTCCAGGATCATGGCTTTGCCGGACAGATGGCAATTATGTGTCGATGCCGAGTGGGATTATTTTGCCTAGATAAGTTGTCCTATTTTTCTGTTCTCGCCATCCACGCGTTCTGGTCTTTTTCTGGAATTTTAATCGCACCAACACAATAAATGGAAAAATGAACTTAGTGACTTAGAGTCCAAAAGTTTTTGAGCTTAGGAGCTACGCGATGAGAATTAGGAGTCAGTTTTAGTATTTTTTTAAGTTGACACCCCCTGATATTGAAGCACCGCATCGGAGATAGGCAGTGTTAGGTAGACAAAGGAGCTGGAATGCCCCCTTTATGTAGCGAAGAGACCGACGAGAGTGGTAAGAGGCTTTCTAACTCATACCTCATAGCTTTGCATGTGCTATACAGATTCAGTTCCCAGTTGTCTCAGTGTAAATATAAGTTTCTCTAGTGCACCTAAGTTTTGCTTTAAACACTGAACAAACTACTTGAATTTACGAATAAAATTACTGATGTGTCTCTGCATATGTATAAAATATCTTGGTTACCAAAATCTGGAATATGATGCCTAGAATGTTTAGTTTAAAGGTAAAGAACTCCACCGGTACACATGTACCTAGCCGTAGATGAATTTTTAATGAATAAGTTGTTTTATTTTAGTATTTACCTGTGTTATTTCTGACATTCAGCAAATAATTATTGAGTGTAATTCTAACAAGGGAAGCCTTTCAACTATATTTCTCCAAAATTGAAGACACGTAGCCAGGAGATAGTACTAAGGGCAAAAACCAATGGGTGTAGTTCTCTTTTGGCCCAAACGAACTCACAAAGGTGAACAGTGGTCTGAAAATGGCCTTAGAGCACAAGTGGGAAAAATCATCTAACATGTGTTGTGGTGTATGATATGTAAACCCAAATATCAGCTATGTCCGCATGATTCAAAATAAGCTCATGTCATAAAAAAAGCAACAAAAACCCTTATTACAGGTGTAAATGAACATTTGTGGCATTGGACACATGACGGAAGCAAAGTAATTTGGAACAATGAGAACAACGCAAGATCCCAAAGTTATCACAGTACTGAAAATTGTCATTGATATCTGAAAAAACAAATACGTTAAACATTATCAAAAGAAGCTTCATCACTTTCACAGTATACAATCTTTATCCACCGATATAACAACATGTTGTTGAATTTTTCTGACTGCCATTGATTGTTCATCGATACGTTCGATGATTTTCTCCACTTGTGCTCTAAGGCCATTTTCAGACCACTCGTTCACCTTTGCCAGTTCATTTGAGCCAAAACGGAAATACACCCATTGGTTTTTGCCCTTAGTACAATCTCCTGGCCACGTTTCTTCAATTTTTGAGAGTGACAGGCTTCCTTGTAAGTTCATTTCAAGGTTCCACAACAGTGATCAAAATTCGTTCTTCTCTTTAAACTTTTAATTTCTTAGCGGCATATGGAAGAGCGTGGCAAACCTATAGCTGTTCCATATGAAACACAAGTCGACCCTGCGCTTGGAGATCCTGAAATACGGAACCCAACCTCATCGTTGACCCCACTAGGGTAAATTTAGGGGTGGTTTGATTATGTAAATTTTGTTTAGATGTTTCACTTAATCCCACTGCGGCGAATAAGACGTAGTAGCGGTTCGCGGAACCCAAGTAAAGGGCGTGGTAATATTACAATCCGTCAATCGAAACGGCGACAAGAAGCCTTATGAATTGCCCTACTATAAATGTGATTGAGATTACTTTTTTCCATTTTCCATTAAGATAGGAATTTTGTAGTACCAGTTAGAAATTCCGTAAGTTAATCAGCATTCATTTCCTCTCCTAATATGGAATTACATATATCCAAGCGTGAACTACCGAAGAACCCCTGACATTTTGATTTGGAAACGAATGCTTATTTCTCCGAGTAGCTGTTTATGACAGCCTGAAAAGACGTGGACATGCAAAAAAAAAAAAAAAAAAACAATGATATGCACTGATGCGACAGCGAGTGAAATGATTATTTCTCCGTAAGAGAATGAAGAAAAAAAAATGTTTTCGGGATCTCAGCTGTTTTGAATCTTTCACTCACGACAGAAAATCTTCGCTTAGGAAATTATGATATGCGCACATTAAATCCTTAAACGAATTCTACTTAGAAAATATTTCAGCAAATGCAGACACGCAAACTTATTTTCTTAAGAAGCAGAAAGATTATTGAAATCTATAGAATTATCACCAAACTCTGATTAAGAATACATTTTTGTTCACTCATTCATTTTCATTTTTGTTTTGTTTTTCTGTGGTTTAAAGCTGTTGCCGATGGTACGGTACATGTTAAAATAGTTACGTTTACAAACCATAGCAGTTACCATTGATTACATAAATGCCACGAGTATTTTACCCAAAATCTAGAGAAAGTACTTTTTAATGTTTGAAGAAATATTGGCTTTACTGTCTACTTAAAAATATTACCATTCACTTTGTATGTTCTGGTTCTCAATCGTATCGTTAAATAGGATCTTTCGTCACTGAAGGGGACATTGGAATTGGAACTATTGTTGGGTCAGCTGTCTTCAACATTTTGGGTGTCACCAGCGTTACAGGTCTATTGCTATGGAGAACGGTAAAACTGTTTTTAAAACTTTATGGAAAATACTTTTATTTTCAGACTCATAGAAGAGATTTCCCTACTTTGAAATTTTCTCCTACATATCTGGTAATGTCTTTTGTAATTTTAAGTACTGTTGATGATGAAGTGCAAATTGTCTACCAAAGAAGATACAGAAACTTGGATATTTTAGAATTTCGTCTAAGCTCTCGTTCATTTAAATACACCAGACTAAGAATACTCAAGAAACGCATATAGCGTATTAATATAGCGTTTATTTTTGTGGTGTAGTAAACACAAAGATTTTCCAAGCTTCCACACTCGACTAGGAGGCCTTTCCAAGGCAATGGTAGACATAAAAATGCTGGGAATTGGAATACGCAAGGAACAAAGATGAATTTTTGAAAATAACGTGGGTGACATCACGAGCGTATTACACGAATTCTTATCACGTAATTATACGGTCTATTGCTATGGAGAATTAATTAATTATACAGTCTATTGCTACATGAATTCTTATCACGTAATTACAGGTCTATTGCTATGGAGAACGGTAAAACGTTTTTTAAAACATTATGGAAAATACTTTTATTTTCAGACTCACAGAAGAGATTCCCCTATTTTGAAATTTTCTCTTACATATCTGGTAATGTCTTTTTTAATTTTAAGTACTGTTGATGATGAACTGCAAATTGCCTACCAAAGAAGATACAGAAACTTGGATATTTTAGAATTTCGTCTAAGCTCTCGTTAATTTAAATACACCAAACTAAGAACACTCAAGAAACGCATATAGCGTATTAATATAGTGCTTATTTTTGTGGTGTAGTAAACACAAAGATTCACCAAGCTTCCACACTCCACTAGGAGGCTTTTCCAAGGCAATGGTAGACATAAAAATGCTGTGAATTGGAACACGTAAGGAACAAAGATGAATTTTTGAAAATAACATAGGTGACTTCACGAGCGTATCACATGAATTCTTATCACATAATTGTACGGCGCGCCGTGATGTGTTTTCATCTTTTAATAACGCGTGCTAAACCATTGATAGTTACGGTCTCTACTGAATTACCAGTATTTTGGCATGCGTTCACATCGCGACGCGCCGTATAATTACGTGATAAAAATTCATGTAATGTGCTCGTGATGTCACCCCCGTTATTTTTAAAAAGTAATCCTTGCTCCTTACGTGTTCCAATTCCTTGCATTTTGAAATAGTACTAAGTCTAACTCTGCGGATAGTATGAGGCGACTTACGGCTGACCGCCTGTGACAAAAATAGGTCGCAATTGCAATCATTAGAGTGGTAAAAATACGTGCCGCACACTAATTGCGTTAAAAATACGTGCCACACACTAATCGTGTTAGCATACTCGTTAACAGCATGGAGTCCAATTCGCGTGCTGCGCAATACCTCATGTACGCGGGGGAGATGATGCAGTATTTCTGGGTGTGCCACCGCGTTTGACTCAGTCTATCTTGGCAACCGTGAGCGCAACACGACTGTGCGTGGTATCGTTTTAAAGCTCTCGACAAGATCTATTCAAATATACGAAGAAAATTTCGCAGTGGTTTGAACTGAACACCTAAGTTACTTAATGCAAAGTATTACCGTCTTTTGCAAGATCTGAAATAGCGATGCTTAAATACAAATTAAAGCCAACTTCGGTGATCATTTAAAAAGACTATTTATTCCTAAAAAGTCGTTAAAATATCATGAAGTCCAATGCATAAGATCTTTTGGATCCGCAACGGTGACCATCCCCAGATGCATCTGTGCACTACAAATGTGAAAGCGCAAAATTTTTACGCTCATGCAGATCTTCTCTTGCAAGTAAATGCGGTTTGTTCGAAGAACAGGCGCCGACTTCGTGGGTTCGAGACACTTTTTGAACCCCCAGTGATTTTGTTGTGGGTTCCTCGAGCCCCTAATATTTTTGCTCGTATTTCGTGGGGAAAATACACGCGCGCATATGTGCATGAATTTTGTTTTTCGTTATCAATTCTTCAAGATTTTTTATTATTCATTCCCCGTTTACTATATATGGAAAGTGTGCATAGAAATTTACCCCTCATAATGTTTATCGTGCCTCAAAAAAGAATTAGTGTTTGTTCGTGCTCATAAAATTTGACGCGACAGACAATACCTTAAGTACCGTTGTTTAAGAGCATTTAAAACTGCCTCCTTTATTAAAGCAAATTCTTCGATTTGTCTGGGCTCCCACAAAATACAAAAGTCTAGCTCCACATTCGGAGACGAGAACCTATATTCGAGGTCATAGTGATAAAGGCGGAAATATGTTGTAAAGTCAGTTGACCCACCCTATCTTCGGGCAGTCGGAGACCAAGGAAGTTAGAAGAGAGAGAAGATGGCATCAGCAGCGGCTGGTAAAGCCAAATTCGTTCATCTGGTTTCTCGCACCCTCCGGGTGGGGAGGGTTCAGTAACGTGACGTCATTTACTGAGGTTAATAGCGGCCGTTTCTTGCTCTCTGCAGTATTCCCTGAAGGTCAACAAGGCTCCCACAGCTTTAGCAAGGCCGTGATTGGTTAATACGCAATATGCACTTCCGGTCGACGAAGCATAATTTTGTTTAATTTTTTAAAAAAATACTAAACGGTATTTCTGTAACTTTTTGCAAATTTTTAGTTATGTGCATGTATACTTCGGTCTTATTTTTTCTGACTGTACATGCTGCACAAGTGCCTCTAAAACCTCTTCAAAGTCAACGATTTCCCCATAGGAAAGTACAGAAGCAGCCCACGTTGGGCATACTGGACATACACAGCTTATACGAAGTGGAGCCCACGGAAAACGCAGGGCGTGCGGCTGATGCCATGTCCTCTCCTTTCTAACCTCCTATTTTAAGTCAGAAATCATTTGAAGAAAAAAATTGTTGGCATTTTTTAAATTGGTAAAAAAAAACTTACAATAAATTTTACATGTTTTTGCTACTTTTATAATCATCTAGATAAATAATAATCTAGAGAAGAAACAATTCTGTAATTAACTATAACTTGCTTCATTTCGCATTTCAGGCGTCTTATTGTGCCAGATAATCTGACTGAGTGAAATTTAAATTACACTTAAATACTTTGAAAAATGCATGGGTAATTCGATTAAAACTTTCCGGAACCCCCAATAATTTTTCCAGTCGGCGCCTATGGGTAGCTTGGTATGTTAGATCAGACATATCTTCATGTTTTTCGTCATAATAAGCTCAAGTACGTGGTTAGGTGACTCGCATGGGGATTACGCTGGATGACGAAAATATTAACATGCGGTCACCAGAAAACTAATCCCAACAGGAAAGATCTCATTTCATCTTTGTATTCAGCATAAGAAAGTACTTATGACACACATTAAAAACCTTGGTACATATTTGTTGTTGACCACTGTTATGCACTACCAACGTTGTGGCAATATTTCGGGAAAGTCGATACCTCTACCAGCAGGACAACTTCGGGAAAGTCGATACCTCTACCATCATGTTATACTGCTTGTATTGTTACAGATTGGTTTGAAAACATGGCCTCGAAAAGTTGGACTGAATAGCCCTGAGTCCTGAGCAGAATCCTGCTAAGAATCTCTGTGACGAACTGGATTGTCGGGTGAGTGGAAGGATAGATTTCCCAACGAACGAAGTTGAACTGGGCGATGTGCGTTGGAGGATGAATGTTGGAACATATCGATTGACATTTACAGAACAATTGGTCGAAAGTGTCCCACGAAGACTAGAATCCGTCATAAAGACCAAAGGTTTCAGCATACAATATTAACCATTTAACGACCATAACGCCCAAAACGCCCGTACATACAAACGGCCATAGCCGCACAAAACGCATGTCTAGAGTGAGTTAGATTTCCTATTCTTACCTGTTCTTAAAATTCGCACGACCTATGAAGAATCAGCAGTAGTCACCGTCAGTCACCACATTGTTGACTCTCTCTATATATAAAACAGACTGTGTGTGTGTCTGTCGGTCGGATTTTACATAGAATTAGGCGACCTAGAGCGACGAAATTTGTTATGAAGGTACCTGTAGACATCTTCTGGTGCACCTCGAAGCGATGTTTTTAAAATTTGAATTTGATTTTTAGTTATTTCATGTTACGCGTTTCTACCTGATCTGAGTGTGTCTTTCCGCTTTGTCGACATCAACCTGATCACAGCGAACGTTAAGGCGTGCAGAAAAATAATTCACGATAAATTTTAGGGTTTTCCTTATTTAGAATTCTGTTACGACTATTTTCATTCGTTAATACATTTATTACGTCCTTTTTTGTAAGCGTTGTTTGCCGATTGTATTATGACCTTGAGGGCGGAGAAGAAAAAATAAAAATAGAACGTTGTTTTTCAATCTGCGTTATTAATTCAAAAGTGTCATACGTCAGAAGGTCATCATACTGTGACGACGTTGTGAGCTAGAAAATAGAACGTTGTTTTAACGAAATTCTAAAGAAGAAATGGCTCAAATTTATCGTGAACTACTTATCTCCGCGCCTTCGCGTTGGGTGTGATCAGGTTGCATGTAAAGAAAGCGTCTGTCGGTCAGATTTCACATAGAATTACAATTTAAACGTCTTCAATTCCCGATTCGTTTGAGTTTCGCCATGAGCATCAATAAAGCACAAGGGCAGTCTCTTAAAGTTGTTGGACTGGATCTGCAAAGTCCATGTTTTTCCCATGGTCAACTGTATGTTGGTTGTTCCAGAGTAGAAAATGGGGAAAATCTTTACATCTTTGCTCCGAATGGAAGGACTGTTAATATTGTTTATCCCGAGGCTCTACAAGGATAAGGTACTTTTCATCTCAATCAATTTCATTGTATAAGCCTTCTGCTTTCAAACTTTTTGAATGATTTACATTGGACTTGACAACTACTAAGTAATTCAAATACATTTTTTATCCTAATATTCTATTCCGGGAGGTTGTACTACAAAGTTGTATAAACCTTGATTTACCAATCTTAATTTAATTGCCGATATAGCTTTTACTTTATACTATCACTAGCCCGTCAACGACGGGTACGACAGGCTAGTTACTAAATAAAGAAGTGAAACAACAGACAGTTTCCTGCCTTATGTTATTTAGAGTGTTATTAGATTTTAGAGTCATGGTCGTTAAAGGGTTAAATTTTCTGTAAATAAAAATTATTTGCAGATATGCAGGTTTCTGGATATTAATGGTAGCCGCAATGTATATGACTGAGGTTAATTTTTCAGTTTACGGAATGCCAGTGACAAAGCAAGATTAAAACTTGAGGACTGGCCTTCTTCGAACACTTCCCGTGTCCTGGAGTCGTTCCATACTCGCGAAATTACACTTCACGACACTCAGTGGCTTCTGGATGTTGGATACCACCAGCTGAAACTCACCTGCTTGCAGCCTGCTAATAACTCTCCATTGATTCCGGTAGATCATGCTGTTAAGTGAGACATCGCTCGAACCGAAGACTTCAAGAAAGGAAATGCCACGATAAACGCGATAGAATAAGGGAGCTCCCGGAATAGCTTTGATAAATTTAATTGGGATTGAAACGTTCGTTTCAATCCCAATCTGTGACTTTTGCATTCTGACGTCACAGACGCTAATTTGCATAAGGATAAGCACGATTCGGCTGCATACAGCACTCTCGACTTGCGTTTTTTACATTTCTGTAAGATATCACACGATTAGCTTGCACGATGTTGCCAAAGTCACATGCTCCCCAAATTATTTCGAGAAGTGTATTACAGAAAAAAAAAAAAAGAAAGATGACACCGAATTTTCGGGTGTAATAAGCACGTCTTTTGAATCCGTTCTGACGCAAATTAAATTTATCAAAGCTATTCAAAGGCAATGGAACAGGTATGGAAAACAAAAGTATCTGACGGAAGAAAGAAGTTTTTCAATCGGGTCTTTAATCTCTCAGATATTGGTGTAAACCGAATCTTGAGCTTACCAACTCTTAGAAACAGAGTTATCGACAAAAATAAGATATGACTTTACGTCCCCTGGTGAGAAAACCATGCATTATTTTAGAAAGAAAGTATTCTCAAAAGGTTTATCCATATGAGCGGTATCGGTCCAAGAAATAAAAAAATTAGTCGAGTTTTCAGGAGCCCAAATTTTGCAACAAATACATCAGAATCAGAAATTAACACTTATCACCCCTGGTGGCCAAACCATTCTTTACAAAACATTAGAAATTATGTGAAAAATATTTTCCATCAGGAAGAATTTTTCAAATCGGAGTTTTAGGAGCAGAAAACGCAATTTACCTTTATGCACCCTAGCGGAAAGTCTTAAATGATTTACGTGAAAATTTTGAATTTATAGGGAAAACATTTCGCATCGGAAACACTAACCAACAACGAAGGAATTTTTCAAATTGAAATTTCAGAAGTAGAGATATTGACAAAAATAAGATATAAATCTACGCCCCCTGGCGTAGAAACCATGCATTATTTCAAGAAGAAAGTGTACCTAAAAGGTTTGTCGACATGAGTAGCATCGGTCAACAAAATACTTTTTTTTCAATCGAGATTTTAGAAGCTCATATTTTGCTGCAAATACAGAAGTGGAAATTAAGACTTTACGCCACCTAGTGCCCATACCACTTTTTTACAAAAATTAGAAATTATATGCAAAGGATTTCCCATCAGGAGCTGTATCCGGTGCAGAAGGAATCTTTCAAATAGGAGGTTTAGAAACAGAGAAATAGTGGAAAACGCAATTTACCTTTACGTCCCCTAGCGGAAAGTCTGTGAATTATTTGAAAATTTTGAATTTTTAGGAAAAACATATCCCACTAGAAACACTTTCCAACAAAGAAGGATTTTTTTAAATCGGACTCCTAGAAGTCCAGATATTGACAAAAATAAGATATACGTCTACGTCCCCTGGCGCAGAAACCATGCACTATTTTAAGAAGAAAATGTTTCTAAAAGGTTTGTCGACACGAGTAGCATCGGTCAACGGTCAAGAAAAGACTTTTTTCAATCGAGATTTTAGAAGCTCATATTTTGCTGCAAATACATCAGAAGCGGAAATTAAGGTTCACGCCCCCTGGTGGCCAAACCATTTTTTTTTTTTTTTACAAAAATTAGAAAATATGTGCAAACGATTTCCCATGAGGAGCTGTATCCGGTGCAGAAAGAATTTTTCAAATCAGAGATTTAGAAGCAGAGATATAGGGAGAAACGCAATTTAGGTTTACGCTCCCTAGCGGAAAGTTTATGAATTACTTGAAAATTTTGAAATTATAGGAAACACATGTCATACTGGAAACACTATCCAACAAAAGAGGAATCTTTCAAATCGAACCCCTAGAAGTAGAGAAATTGACAAGAATAAGATGTACATCTACACCCCCTGGCGTTAAAATCATGCACTATTTTAAGAACAAAATGTTCCTAAAAGGTTTGTCGACATGAGTAGTATCGGTCTACAAACGACGTTTTTTTTAATCGAGAATTTAGAAGCTCATATTTTGCTGCAAATACATCAGAAGTGGAAATTAAGATTTACGCCCCCTGGTGGCCAAACCATTTTTTTGCAAAAATTAGAAATTATATGCAAACGATTTCCCATCAGGAGTTGTATCCGGTGCAGAAAGAATTTTTCAAATCGGAGATTTAGAAGCAGAGATATGGGTGCAATTTATCTTTACGCCCCCTAGCGGAAAGTCTATGAATTACTTGAAAATTTGAAATTATATGAAAAACATGTCACACCGAAAACACTATCCAACAAAGAAGGAATTATCCAAATCGACTCCTAGAAGTAGAGATATTGACAAAAATTAGATATATATCTACGCCCCCTGGCGAAGAAACTGTGAGATATTTTAGGAAGAAAATATTCCGAAAAGGTTTATCGATGTGAGTGGCATCAGACCACGAAAGAATTTTTTCAATCGATATTTTTGAAGCTCAGATTTTATGGCAAATACATGTGAAGCAAAAAGTAACACTTACGCCCACTGGTGGCAAAAGTATTCTTTACCAAAAATTCGAAATTACATGCAAAAGATTTTCCATTAGGAGATGTATCCGCTGAAAAAAAGATTTTTCAAATCGGAGTTTTAGGAGAAGAGTTATCGGAAAAAATGTAATTTACTTTTACGCCCCCTAGCGGAAAATCTATACGTAATTTGAAAATGAAACTATATCTAAAACACTCTTCGACATAAATGGAATCGAAAGATAAAAGAATTTTTTCAATCGAAAGTTTAGAAGCAAATATGTGGATTAAAACGTAATTTTGAATTCGACATCATCTGCAATTACGCCCCCTAGCGGCGAAATTGTACATCGTAAAAGAAAAAAACGAAATAAAGGTCATCATTTGCATATTTCAAGCTTCCGAATGCAAAAAGAATTTTTCAAATCGGACTAATAGTTGCAGAGATACCGTGGGTACAGACGGACGGACGGACATACCGATAACAGAAGCACGATCATTTTTTACAAAGACGTGCTAAAAAAGGCATTTTTACGTGATAGCAAGAATGAAAAAAAATATATATGTTATAATCAGGTCTTGAAAAATTTCATGTTGGCTCACCAGTCAATACACATCTCACTCACCAGCTGAAAATCAACAGCCCCGCAGCGCTCTCTCAACCCCCTCCCAAGCTCCCTCAACCCCCCCGCCAAAAAAACCCCTCAGTATTAAAAATAAAAAGCTAATTATAAATAATCAAACATAGTCAAACAGGTGAAAATAATCAAAAATTGTCATTGTAAATAGTCAAAGTAGTGCGTTGTAAATAGTCAAAAATAGTCACAGTTTCTTTTGTGCCATCATAAAAAAACTGCTGTGATTAAAACTATTCGAAAATCGCACGATTTTGGAACGGTGGCGAAGGAAAAGTGGCAAGCGACTGACACGAATACGAGTCACAACAAACGCAAACAACGATGTTCAAGAAATATACTATATACAATTTGGGAAAAGCCATGCACAGGAGAATAAAAAATGATATACATCATACATTAATTGAAATCTCTTTACCTACCTATTACTACTTTATAATACTAGAGGTTAATCTTAACTGAGACCAATTATTCCCAGGACTCAGTATATTAAATAGTCACTAAATTATGCTGGGCCTCAATTTTGGAGTTCTCTACCTCATGATCTTACAATAATAAATAATTTCAATCTATTTAAAAAAATTAAAACTTTACATTCTGGGACTACCAAGAATGTAAAAAAAGGTAATTAAAGGAATAGGAAAAATTGAAATGGTAATTGTAAAAAAAAATATAGGGCGGGGGGGGGGAGAAGAAGCGACTAAGGGTCAGGGTGTACATTAGAAAAATGTGAAAAAAATGTGAACAGGAAGGCAAATTAGTAGGGTGGTGGAGGGGGGAGAAGCGACTAAGGGGTCAGGGTGTACATTTGGAAAATGGGAACATGAAGGCAAAGTAGTAGGGAGGTGAAGGGGGGGGGTAGAAGAGGGATGGGGCCCAATTTCACTAATACTAATTTTAACTAATTCCTTTGAATGTTATGTGCCACGCTTTCATGTATAACTCTGACTTGCTGACATTTTGTATAGGGATATCGGGGCTTTGTCAGTTTTTTTGTGGCCTTTTCCCTGATATCCCTTCCTTGCTGGTACAGTTACTTACACTGGCGTTGTATTACATTGTATTTCGTCTTCATGTGGCAGCTAAATACATTGAATTGAATTGAAAAAGAAATTGAAAAAAAATCTGTTTAGGAAAACAGTGCTTTAAAGTTAGACTTGTTAAGAATTTATGCACAACTCTCGAATAATATTTTAATGATAACCTAATTTAAACGATTAACCATTATATAACCAGCCATTCTCAGTTTTCTCCCTCTAGAGTAGATGATGCAAGAATCCTTCAATGTTTTAGAACTTCCCCAACAGCTTGACCTACGACAGCAATTGGCTAAACGGCAGCTCGCAAGGTGCATGTGACTCTTACACTGGTTATCTTTTCACAAAGCGTTTGGGGAAATAATTCTGCCGGGACTGAGGCTTCTGGCCTTGTGTTCCGTGCCCCGGATGTTTTGACTCACGGCATTCGCTGTGAGTCGAAACATCCATCGCGAAGAAACCGGTTTCCCATGCTGGAACCACAAGCAAGCATCAGTTCGGTGAATTAAAATAAGCTTTATAAAAAAAACTGATATTTTTACTATTCCAAAAATAGGCACAACAACGGAATAACTGCCGATTTAATTTAAACTGCTCTACTGAATTTTTTACTCGTAAAATAAGACTTTTCATTCGTCACAGACGAGCCGAGAACCTCATTTTTTTAAAGCTCTGGTTATAGTACTGTTCTACTAACAGAAGCGTACAGTATGTCCATCTGACATTTTCCCCTTAAAAATATCAGTGATGTTATGAGATCATATTTCTCTCCCGAGATAAAAAAAGAATTAAAGAAATAAACGTAAAGAAAATTTTTGCTACGAAAACCTTTTCAAACGAAAATGGGAATTCCTTGGAAACATTTTCGTAATAGTTTTTTACATGAGAGTTATATACTTAAAAATCTAGTTTTTTTCTGTCGGAATTGTTCTCTGAAAAGGAATCATTTTATATATTGTACCTTAAAGAAGAGAACGATTCTTCCTTGATAGTATTTTCTTATTATAAAAGAGAACTGTTTTAAAGGACCAGTTTTTTACTTCATTACATTGCTGTCAAAGAAGACAGGATCTTTTGCATTTTTCACATATGCTGAAAAAATAATGGAAATTAATTTTACAAGATACTGCTCTAACACGTGCAGCATTTTTTTGATAAAGCAAATTATTTTTTATACCACAGTTGAGTTATTCTCAAGCTTTTTTTTTTTACTGTTACTCTTCTCATTTCTAGGAGGCTCCAGTTGACTGGTTTCCTATTTCCCGAGACAGCGTGATTTACATCTTTTCTGTGGCCACTCTGATATGCGTCATTCAAGACAATATTGTGACATGGTACGTTGCTGGATACTCTTCTTTTTCTTGTTTTCGCTTTAAGCTCTGATAAAAGTATTTCAAATACTCGCTCACATCATGTAACCAGAAATCTTCCTCTTAATTGACAGGAAGAGCGCACATGTCAGAAATAATGGCACATGTAGTTGAATTTCATCTAATAAGCTCTTCAGAGCGGCGTTTACTTTTAAAAATCGAATAAATATGATGCAGAATCTTTGAAACTTTGCCATCGGCAGCGGGGAATTAAACTATGCAGCAACTTTCTTCTTTTAGCAGATTTATTTAAAACCTGCCAGTGTGTCTGATGCTAGCATATTTTTGTGTTCGCTTTAATGAAGTTTAATAAGGGTCACTTTTCAGAGTCAAGAGCGCAAGATAATAAGCCATTTACATAAGCAATGACATTTCTTCCAATTTTTCTAAGTGCAAAATATTTCGTAATTCGATGAACGAAACTACGCGCTGCTTTTCAGGGTTTCGGCAAATCTTTATTGATTACTTTCTGTAATTTCAAACGCCAATGTTACTTTCCAGACCGCAAACCAAAAAATGATAACTTACTCTCAGTACAAGTAATGGATTCCTGTGAACGCCGGCTCAATAGCATAACATTTTCGTGGAATGAAAGAGGAAGAAAATTCTGTAGGAAGTAATAGCTCAGAGGTTAATTTCGCAGTTTTTCAAGGAAAAATTGAGAATATTTCCCTTTACCGATTCTTTTCTTGAATATTTTGGGAACAATGCCTCAAATAGCATCATTGAAAGGCATCAAGTACCGAGTTTTCTGGTTCCGGCTTCTCTGCCTGTGCAAGACTTTTTTCACAATTTCCTACATGATAGAAATACACTCTTGCAAAAAAAAAAAAAAAAGAAAAAAAAAAAAAAAGAAGCGAAGCATTCGGAAGGAATCATCTAATCGAGATGAAAATCGGCATGTGCAATATACTGTGCATGTACATGTATATAAAAAGAAATAATTGCAATTCCAGAGCAGTTGGGCCATTTATTCGGATAAAACAACAGCAACGCGAGTGTAACAAGTCAGTACGCTGTAGCGCCACCTCTGGCTTGGATACAAGCGGTTACCCGGCGTGGCATAAACGCATACAGTTCACTTATACAGTCCTGAGGTATAGCATGTATAGTAGGGTGGTCCTTAAAATACTATGATTTTTTTTTCAACAATTTATGTGCTCTGACCCCCCAAAAGTGTTCCTCGATGTAAAAAAATTATGTGCGTAAAATTTCTACCATTTTAATTGACATTTAGTGGTAGCTCAATACTCTCAAAGTTTTACTTGTGATTGCATATACTGTACATCATAAAGTTATACATCAATTAGTGCAGAAATACTGATTTATTAATTACTCTGGAAAATTCCAAACACAAATCCTTATCTAAATTAATTTTGCCCACCAAAGAACATTATTTTCATTTGAAGTAATATTCATTGTTAACACTGAGAAAATCAGTAAATCACTTAAATCAGAGTTCCTTGTAACTTGACTCATCTGAGATTAAGTTTTTTTTCTTGCAGTCGGGATCACGACTCCTATATTGTTCTACAACTTGTAATAAATATTGTTTTTTGGTCTTCATTCTCTGTTTGTTTGCTTTTTTTTATTGGAGGTTTAACGACCACCGTGAGCAACTCAATGGGGTATAAGCAGTCGCCCGTCCCTAATTTAAGTCCACTGGTTCCAGAGAAGGGAGAGAGAGAGAGAGCGCAGTAAGACAAACACGGCATCCACGCCCCACCGGGATTCGAACCCGGACCCATCTTGGACGAATGATTAGAAGCCATGGCTCAGACCACTGCACCACCGGGCTGGCCATTTTAGGATCAAAATCTAAATAATCTCTTAGGATATAAAGGCGATTAAAGAAAGTCTTAGTGTTTTTTGTCACAAAATCTTCAATCTCCATATCACGAGAAATCTTGCCACTCAGCTTGATGCATTTAAGATTTTCGTCGACCCCGTCCTTTTTATTAAGAGACCGAAGCATAGCTTTTTTTGGACTTGTAGACACGTTTTGTTTTCCTTTTGGAATTTTTTTTCAGCTTGAGCCACTTTTCATGAAGTTTCTCCAATTTAATTCTTGATACAATACTGTTCATGGCGAATGGGAATACGGGCCTTTTTCCTAAAACACAGCAGTTTCCTTAACAACAGCCCTACAACTCTCACGAATAGTCTTCTTCAAGGTTTGTATAATCAAGCTTGTTTCTGAAACTGTACAGAATTTTCCAACTATATAAACTAAAAATAAAATTAGACATCACCTTATACATTCATGTGTAGTTTTTGATTGACACTTAAGTCAAATAAGACAAGAGAAGGTCAATGGAGAAGTGAGGTGAATATTTCAACTGACTTGAACGACCTCTAAATATGCACTATCTACCAACAAGTAATTGGACACCTGTGATAGCAAAGGAAAACGAAGTTTATTCACCTTCAATAGTTGGTGGAGCCTCCACGAGCGGCGATTACAGCTGCGACCCTCCGGGGCATACTCTCAACCAGGCGTTGTACGACGGCTAGCGGTATTTTCTTCCACTCGGCTTGGAGAAGACAGGTCTGTTCCTTCACAGATTTCGGACGGTAGGGGCACCCCTTAAGTCGACGCTCCAACTCGTCCCAGAGGTGCTCGATAGGGTTAAGGTCCTGGCTCTGCGCAGGCCAGTCCATTCGATTAACCCCATTGTCACCATACCAAGACATGGTGTACCTCGCAACATGACAGGTGGCATTGTCATCCTGAAAGTAACATGGGTCCATCCCGTAAAACTGCCACAACGTAAGAAGCGCATGGTCCTCCAAAATGGTGCAGTAGGTCTCGGCGTTGAGTCTACCAGGAATTGCGACAAAGGGTCCCGTGCCATAGAAACACCCCCATAGCATAATTCTACAGCCGCCGAACTTCACAGTTCGCACAATACATTCTGGCAGGAGGCGTTCTCCAGGCAAACGCCAAACCCAGACCCTGCCATCCGAACGGTAGAGGGAGAACCTTGATTTGTCACTCCAGAGAACCTGTTTCTACTGTTCAACGGTCCACTGTTGACGTTTTTTGCACCACGTTAGCCGAGCAGCGCTATTGGACTTGGTGATCAAAGTCTTGTGGGCGGCAGCACGTCCATGATAACCGAGCAGGTGGGCTTCCTTACGGATGGTATTCATCGAAAGAACACTCCCGGATGCCTGTTGAAACTCCTCGCA
The DNA here is from genome assembly GCA_039090855.1 of Macrothele yani. NCBI lineage: Eukaryota > Metazoa > Arthropoda > Arachnida > Araneae > Macrothelidae > Macrothele > Macrothele yani. Next base: position 51,516,869 of record CM076990.1, read on the forward strand.
AATGTGGCCCATCGATTTGGTGCGGTTCTTCCGAATTTCTCTGGCCAGCACCCGTCGGTCTCTAACTTCCAGTTTTGTGGGTCTGCCGGGTCGGGCCACATTCCGACACTCACCTCTCATCTTCCACTTGCCAATCACGTAGGCCACTGTAGATTTTGGGTACTTCAACTCGCTGGATATGTCACGTATGGATCGGCCATTTCTGTGATACCCGACGATTACACCTTTCTCGAAATCAGAGAGCTCCGAAATGCGTGGCATCTTGCATGCGACTGGTTGCGTTGTTGCTTTCCACACGATATTTAACGACGGCGGCCGTGACGTGTATCAGGACCGCAGATATCGTCGATTGCAGCGGTGTCCAATTACTTGTTGGTAGATAGTGTATATATCTGCCTGAAACTTTACAAAAAATATTTTTTTTATATGGTAGAAAAACATAGGAGGGTCAGACAGCAACATTTCAAAACTTCAAAAATAAGGACCACTCTAATGTATATAGCATGCCAGATGGTGTGTGAAAACACAAGTTTGTCCGTGACGAGGATCGAAGCCTCGCCCCCTCACTCCGGAGTAAGTTGCTTTCCTAACTAAGCTAAACGGACGGAATGTGCCGCTCCAGTCGTCTTAACACGTGCTTTTACCTCCATAGTACGTCACATCTTCTGCTTCTTATTTATTTTATTTTATTTTATTTTTTTGAAGTGAAGAACGAAGTTTCATTAATTCTAGACGATGCGTGGAACGAACATCCCACATATTTTTCCGAAGAACCCTACGTCCAGTTCATCGATTTATTCGTTCGAGCGCCAATGTGAAAACCCAAGTTGTCCGTGACGGAGATCGAACTTGCGCCCCCTCACTCCGGAGTGATGGATTTGTCGTCTTGACACGTGCTCCATAGTACAACACAGGTGCCCAAATTGCGGGTTAGTTCGCCGACGTCCCGGGATAGGCGTAGGTGGCGTCCCATCATGTTCCAAACATGTTCGACTGATGATAGGTCGAGAGATTGGGCTGACCATGGAAGAGTATCAACATTACAGAGGAAGGTTTGGGGGAGCCGTGCCTTGTGTGGTCGGGCATCACCCTGTTGAAAAGTTGCTGGGTGATGCTGCGACAAGAAATGGCAACACAACAGGTCGTCGACGTACCGCTGAGCCGTGAGGTTGGTACGGAGGACTACCAAGGGTGTCCAGCTATCGTAGGAAAGGGCTCCGGAGACAGTCACTCTCGGTGTGTTGTGCTGTTCCAAGGTAAAAGCAGGACCCGTGCGTTGGCCGGCTCGTCTCCAATTACGTATGCGCAGGTTATCGGCACCAAGTACAAACCGTACCTCATCACTGCAGACAACACAGACTCCACTGGACACTATCCCACGTTGATCGGTCCCGATACAACTGCAACCGGTGCCGGCGATGCTCGCTGGTCAGTAGTAGGCGGCGAGTGGCCTCCTCGAATGTAGTTCCCGTGCCGCAAGTCGTCTGACAACGGTCCGAATGTCATGTTGCGTCGTCTTCAAATACGGAAGACGACGCAACATGGCTACGAATGGTTGAGAGAAACGAATTCGGTTCTGTTCGTGCAGCTCTTACAATCGCTCTATCATCACGTTCTGTCGTTGTTCTCGGTCATCCACTGCCCACGTGCCGCTAGGTAGTACCTTCCTCGATCTATTGGCGCCAACATCGTTGGATTTCTGCGTCGCTCCGACCCGAGTGTCTGGCGAAACGGCGACTTCACCAGCCTTCTTCCCTCAGTCCAATTATACGTCCTCTCCCAAACTCTTTCAACTGCTCGTATTGTGCATGGATCCGACGTCGATGCATCCTCATAGTCCGTGAAGGTTAATGCAATCGTATTCCGTTGTCACAATTGGCCCTGCGTGCGAACGTTGCTCTTGATGTGGTTCCCTATCACTTTGTCCGTGTTCATTTGGTCCATGTTCACTTGGTCCAGTTCATTTCGCCCACCGTTCACTTTGTCCACATTCATTTCGTCCTCAGAATGAGTGGAATACCGTGGGAATTTTCTGTTCTCATGGAATTTTCGTTCTAGGCAGAAGAAAAGGTCAGAGGACATTGTTTGCATGCGATTCTTCTTCCTGTCGAAGTTTCTAGATTAAAACTTAACGATTTTAAATGTTATTTAAAGTAAAACGAGGAACTGAACTTTGAAGAGCTTTTCAACTCTTTTGTGTGGTACGATGTCAATCACTACAGCATGACTCGCACTATGTCCGGAAAAGGACTATAAGGGGGGATTTTTTAATAACGCTGCACTTTTACTTAGGCACTAAATATTCACATAATATGCCAAGTTATTAATATTTCTCATTTACTTACTTAGATACTAAGTATTAATTACTATGCCTCATGCGTAGGCCCTTTTGCCAGTTTCTATTCTGCCGATGTCATATTCATAATGTTTACGTATCAAGTCAAGGTAATATTATTGTGCGTTTACTGAGGCACGAAATGTTAATTCACAATCCCTAGGATTAAGCCTTTTTTACAGTTTTTATTCTACCGATGTCATATTTATATCGTTTACATATCAAATCAAATTAATTATATTGCGCTTTACTTGGGCACAAAACATTAAATAATAGGCCTAAGCCCAGGCCTTTTTACCAGTTTTAAATCCACCACACATAATAAATAATAACGTTTACATAATAAGTGTTCTAGTTGATAATGCGCAGGTTGATAATGCACTTAGGCATTAAATATTTATTCACAGGCTTTGTGCTTATGCCTAGGGACTATTAATTAATACATGGCCCCAAATTAAAGGCGCAATAATATTGACCTGACCTTTTATATAAACGTTAGGAATATGACATCGGTAGAATAAAAACTGTTCAAAAGGCTTAGGCCTGGGGCATATAAATTAATTCGAGTACCTATGTAAAAGCGCAATATTATTAACTTGACGTGATATGTAAACGTATGAATATGACATCGATAGAATAAAAACTGTAAAAAAGGCCTAGGCCTAGGGCCTATGACACAATATTTAGTGCTTGAGAAAAAGCGCAATATTATTACCTTGTCTTGATACGTAAACGTTGTGAATATGACATTGGTAGAATAAAAACTGTAAAAAAGGCTTAAGCCTAGAGATGGTGAATTAATATTTCGTGCCTCAGTAAACGCACAATAATATTACCTTGATTTGCTATATAAACATTATGAATATGACATCGGCAAAATAAAAACTGTCAAAAGGGCCTACGCATGAGGCATAGTAATTAATTCTTAGTATCTAAGTAAGTAAAAGAGAAATTTTAATAACTTTACATATTATGTGAATATTTAGTGCCTAAGTAAAAGTGCAGCGTTATTAAAAAATCCCGCCTTATAGTCCTTTTCCGAACATAGCGTGAGTCATGCTGTAGTGATTGACATCGTACCACACAAACCAGTTGAAAAGCTCTTCAAACTTCAGTTCTTCGTTTTAATTTAAATAACATTAAAAATCGTTACGTTTTAATCGAGAAACTTAGACAGGAAGAAGAATAGCATGCAAGCAATGTCCTCTGACCTTTTCTCCTGCATATAACAAAAATTCCATGAAAACAGAAAATTTCCACATTATTCTATTCATTCTGAGGACAAAGTGAACGGTGGACGAAATGAACTGGAGAAAATGAACGTGGACGAAATGAACACGGACAAAGTGATCCGTCACCCTTGATGTAGCCCCCTCGATGCCCGGTTCCCACGTGTTGTGGCGGGAACCGAACCTATGAACCGTTTGAACCCAATAACGTAGATTTTATAATAATTTTATAATGAAATTTAAGCGTTCAAAATCCTTATTTAAAGTTGAATGAAAAAATTAAATACAGCTAATTAGGTAAACGAATTACCTTGACACACTTGGGAAACAAAATCAAGGACATTTTGTTACCAGAATATGATGCACATAATAATAATCTTTCCCTTCTTTTTTGGGGGGGGGGCGGTTGGCCTTAACGGGAAGCCCTGACAGTCTCATCTGTTGATGAAAAATATAAATAGAAGTAAAACCATAGGCTTCATTTTTTCCTTATTCACATAGGGAAAATTTGCATAAATGTTCAAACCCGGGACAGTCATAAATAATTACATAATATGCCTGGGCCGGACCGGGCTTCAAATATCCGGTCCCCCGGCTGGACCGGGTCTTTAGAAAGGAGCTCGTGCTCATTTCTAATGTGAATGATCGATTGGACAAAGCGTAAGAAAGAAGCATCGTCTCCGACAGTCGGTAAGATTAAAAGCGTGGCATTGTACATAAGGAGGCTTCCCGTAGAATACGGCTCAAACGAAAGAAAGAGATGACAGGAAAAACATACATCTTGGGAATTAGTTTTCTAATACTGAAATAAATGATTCCAGCTGACGATCGGCGGATGTTCAATGAGCGCGATAATGCTCGATATTACCATTGTCTTTCATTGTGGGATGAGTTTTGTCTTTCACCTTTGATAGCGTCATAAAAAAGTCTTTCTGCAACCAGACAGAAATTTTGCGGTTGTTATCACTTTTATCATCTATTTTTCCTTGACACACTGTAAAAAAAAAAAATCCTGAGATTCACGAGCCACTTTCCGTGATTTCTTTCGTGAATTAACAAAGCATATTTCTCACATAACTTTTCCTGTGAAATGATGGAAAAACTGATTTTCACGAATTTTTCGAACGCCAGAAAAAGTTCTAAATTTTCAGAAACTTTTCCGCAATTCCCTTTCTTATAATAACGGAAAAACTCCGTTCTCACTTTTTCCATATCCACATGACGAAAAATGTCCGGTAATAGGAGAGACTCACGGGAATACTTGGGAGTTTAACCGCTAAATTTTAATGGTCTGTCGAAGTATTTGATTTTGAAGTTCTGTAGCGATATAGGATATTGTGGATCGCATGAATTTTGATCACTGTGGCTGGATATTTCTTCGCTTCTTCTTCATTTTGTGCACCAGCTATTATATAGGGTGTCCTAGAATTATTGGACACATTAGAAAATTATGTACAAAAAAAAAAAAAAAAATAACTATGAGCATTGTCTGTTTTTCTATGTCACGTATTACTAACACGGTTTTTATAATTTTGTTTTGCATAATTGTTATTCCCAGAATCCGATAGATGGCGCTAGGTGTTGGCTGATGAGGAATGTATGAGAAATGCGCAATCAGTAGTCATGTTATCCGTACAGCAGAAGGCGATGTGTGTGTTATGGCTTGCGGAATTAAAGACTGTCATTAAAGTTAAAAGACGGTACCGTTTAGAGTATGGTTGTAATCCTCCGTCAACGAATTCAATTAAGCGGTGGATGAAACAGTTTAAAGAAACTGGCAATGTGGAATATCGTGGAGGAGCCGGTAGACCTAGCGTCAGAGGTGAGACGGTTGTCCAAGTTAATTAAAGTTTCCGACGAAGCCCCAGGAAATACGTTCGTAAAGCAAGCAGAGAACTGTGCATTCCGAAATCGACAGTTCACGATATCTTGCACAAGAAATTAGAGTTTCATGCTTATAAAATTCAAATAGTGCAAAAGAGGCATGTAAATGATCACACTCTGCGATACGATTTCGCTGTGGATATGCTGAATCGAGTGGAAAACGACGAAAACTTTCTCAGTACTGTAATTTTTAGTGATGAATCCACATTTCATGTATCAGGTATTGTGAATCGTCACAACTGTAGGATATGGGGCAGTGAACCGCCTCATGCTGCTATTGAACTGGAACGTGATTCTCCAAAAGTTAATGTGTGGTGCGCCCTATCAAAAAGAGAAGTGATTGGCCCCTTCTTCTTCTGCGAAAAAACCATAAATGGTGACATTTACTTGGATATGCTAGAAAATTTCGCTCTACCCCACCCAGATAAAAAGATATGACGACGTCGTTTTCCAACAAGACGACGCACCTGCGCATTGGTCAACGTGTGTACGTAAGTGCCTAAATGAGCATTTCCGCAACAGATGGATTGGGCGTGGTGGGCCCATTCCGTGGCCTCCTCGCTCTCCAGATCTAACTCCATTGGATTATTTCATGTGGGGTTATGTGAAGGATCGTGTCTATCAGACGCCTGGTACTGATTTGCAGAAACTGAAGCAGCGTATCCCAGCTCCTATTAATTCCATAACTCCTCAGATGCTTGCCAATACATGGCGTGAAATCGAGTATCGTTTGGACGTACTACGAGCAACCAAGGGATCTTACATCGAAATTTATTAACTTGTGTAGTTACATTGTAAGTTAGTGCAGTCAGTTTCTTTCTATCTGTTTAATGTTTTGTTTTATATAATTTTGTAATGTGTCCAATAATTCTCGGACACCCTGTATGTTGTGGTACGTTAAAATCCGGGTACTTAATTTATTGTACAAGGGATTGTGTGATGTCTATGTATCAGTCCGCGGAGTCTTTAACACAAAAGCTTATTATATTTATATTTAGAAGTTTTATGAAACAAAACAGTACAGTGCATCTTCTCTTAACCCTTTAACCGTCTGGAATGAATTTACTCGGGGTTACGAAAAATGAGCTGAAATCTGCTCAAACTAATGTACCCGCTGTTTAAAAGTGGACCAAACTTTGCAGGAACGAGTGAACAGAACTCGTTCCTGCAAAGTTTGTAGCTTTTTCCCTTAGCTTTGTTGTTGCTCAAAGTGGTCATTTAGATGGGTGAAATCCTTTATCACTGATTACGTAGTAAAAGCTCTAAAACAATAGCAACGAACCTAAGAAAGGAGAGATAATACGTTTGAGTCACTTATTTCTACCCAGTAGCATGATGTCCTTGTCAGGGTAACTTGCCCTTCGACATCATGCTTTGTGTCATGTGATAAATATACGTATAAATATTACAATCCATGACCCAAGGTAAAACAATTCCTCATTAAAAAACAAAACAATTCCTCATTAAAAAACAAAACAATTCCATCATTCCTTGAGTCATGGATTATTAAAGATCAGAAGGGAGCAGCGATTACCACCTATGGCTAGTTCATTGGCGCTACTGCTGAGATGAGAGGAATTGTTTTGCCGAAGTTTTCGCAAAACTCAACAGCTATGTGGACATTTCTGTTCGGGGAGCGCAGAAAATTTTGGGCACCACAAATACATCGGCCGCTTAAAGGGTTAAAGATAATTGAAAGTTATTGTCAGCTGCATAAAAGATATCAAACTCCAAATCATTCTGTTGCTTTGAAAAATCACGATGAGTAAAATACATAATTTGTAATAAGATTTACTACATAAAAAATAAAATTATTACAAACGTATACATAAAAAATAAGCTCCAATAGAAAATAAAATGACTAAATTACTCGCATTAATGGAAGAAATATTTATTATTGCCCAATTAGTTTTACCTTGAACGTGAATCCGATCCCTGTGACTTTCTGGCTCAGTGGCTAAGACGCGCAACTTCAACCACTGAGCCATTGAATGTGCTTCAACCTCCTGCATTGAATGTGGATGTTATTTGAGCAAGTGTCGCTTGTCTGTTAGCATGGACAATCCTGGTCACATGCCGTTGGTCATGGACATTCAGCACCCATGGTTGCTCACTGCACTGTCCACGGTGTGTGGTAATGTCTTCCATGAGGTATTCTCGGTACACACGTGACACCGTGGATCGAGGAATGTCGAATGTTCGCACAACTTCGGAAATTGAATGTTTCATCCGTCCGGCTCCCACCACTACCAAGCCTCGTTCAAACTCCGATAATTCACGTCGGCTTGCCATAATCCTACTGGCGGTTGTTCAACCTGACTCACGAGATTACACCTCGCAACTAATAAAAACCGTGGCGTGCGTCAAAGCCTTTATACGACGGCAGCGCCAGTTAAAAATTTGCATACTGCTATTCCATGACTTTTGGCACTTCAGTGTATAACAACCTGTGTCTGTTTTTTAATATAAACGCTTTATAATCTTCTTGACATCTTTACAACACCTCTCCTCTCTGGTTCATCTCTCCTCTACTACATTCAACGTCGCTATTTTATTCTTCTGCGACTCACTGTCAGTGTTGCCAAAGTTTTTCGGTAAATTAATATGCCGTTCAGTGAGAAAACGTTTAACCAAGCGATAAAAGATTTACACAGGAAAACAGCAGTTCCAAAGGTAGGTAATTTACATGTATTTGTAACACATTGTATTACTAATATCTACTCTTTTCGGCAATTTATTTTCTTTGTAGGAATACGTTTTCTTTTCTGACTCTTTTAAGTTATATACAATTCCGTAATGTCGCACAAAATTGCGGGACATAAGTACGTCGTCCGAACTTGGGAAATGGCTCATTTTAGAGATCTTAATCACAAGAATCGGGAAAAAAATAAAAAAATTCTCTAAATTTAATCAACTGATTGCTATACGTGTCACAACACTCAGTCAGTCTGACTTCGTCATCGCAAAGTGGGGCAGCCGGGTAGTCGTATAATCTTGGCAGATGAAGCTAGCGGGAGCCAGCGAGCAAGGAGCTGATTCGCTATTATCAAGGACAAATCGGCTGCATGTACTTCCACTGCTATTCAACTGTAAACTGCGTTACAGTGTGGACGGGAAAAGGGTTCTGTTATGATTACCCAAACGAGGGCGTGTTTTTCGTAATGTTCGTCAGCGAAGGAATTTTTGAAAGCACACGTAATGATCGCAGTAATACACACGGCAACCTATCTTTCCGAAAAGTTTTGTTGGACAAAATTGCCATACATGAGTACAGCTTAGTTGCTATGAGTATTATGTGTGCGCACTTCCACGCTTTTCATTTTGCTAATGAGGAAACTAATGGTCATTTTATTTCCTGTTGTCATAAAGGCCTTAATTCCCTTCCAGAACTACAGATAAATACGGGGCTGAAGGACTTACTTCTGAACAGTCCTAATTTAGTCTAACACATCCGGAAATACAATACTGCTTTATCATTCGCTACCTTCTCGGCCACAAAAGAAAAAAAAAAGGCGGAGATTCCAGGCAGTGGTCCGTACTGCTTTAAAATTCAGGGATAGATTCACAGGTACATCTTGGATTTATTACCAATTATTGGTGAAAATTGCTCTTTATACATTCTTCGGCAGCTACTGGTATACGTATTGGTCGTAATGAAGATAAAGGATCAAAGCGATCGATATTGACAGTCCTGGCAAATATTATGGCTAATAGTCCTTAAGCCCAAGCATAAAGACTGCAGCTGCGACGATTGATCATGAAGTAGCAAGACACAGCCTGGACCTGCGTTTTGATAATACATTTACCCATTCTCTGTATTCCCTCAACAGAATTATATAAAGCATGAAAAAATGGCGCAATTTTATTACCACTTTACGTTTTTGAAAACTGTGAAAAATACTTCGTTAACTAGTGGCCTGGTGGGGATTTTGCCCTACCAGGCAACTAGTTAGCTATAATTTAATTCCGAGGGAGTGCTTTTATTTGTTTTTTCAATTTCTATTTTTCAAATGTAAAACTTTTGTCCATTTGCTAAAGTTATTTTAGAGACAAGTATAAAAGATACAGAGCATCCTAGAAAGTCAATGTAATTGAACTCCTCAATTGCAAAGTATACGTCTATTTATAAAATTAGCAAGACGTACTTATATAATAATTAATGTAACTGTGATACCCAATAATAGTAATAATAATAATAATACACAGAACTAATATATTCAGTAAGCTAGCAATTATCCTTTATACAAGTAAAAGATAAAAGCTTCTTGCCTCTTGCAACCGTCCAACAACTCAAAGAAAAACAACCAAAATAATCAAATTAAACTCAGTAATAATAGAAAGCCTATGTCTCTCATTGAGATCTAGCTTCTCATCATTCTTAGCATTTAGCCCAGTCAATGGATACTTTTTTGGATACAATGGATATAATGGATACGTCAAGAAGACATGATAAACCCCCAACCTACGATATAAGTATAATTTTTCATTGCTTTTGCTTTAAAACTTCCCTATCTGAACAACTGTTCAATCCTAATTTCAAGGCAGTCGGACCTACGGCGTCACGTCTCTCTCGTTTTCCAAGATCCTTAAGGAATGCATGCGGGCTACTGAATCTTCTGAGGGAAACAGTAATCGAAGATTTCTATCAAGGCTATTGGAACTTCGCTCCAAAGTTTTGGATCTTCGATTCTTGTTATGTTACAGAAAGTCAATGTGGAAATTTGGGTATGTCGGCAGGAAATATACCTAAGAATTTATACCTGTTGGTAGTATCAAAATAATATTTTGTCACCAAAGAATAGTACTATGTTATCATAATGATATTATTTATTGTTTTTTTAATATCTCTTTGAAATATCATAATGATATTATTATTGTTTCTTAATATCTCTATATGGGACCGAGGCATGGCGATTAACAGAAGCTGATAGAAAGAAAATAACAGCCGTAGAGATGGGTATTAAAGAATTGATGGAAGCGAAAGAAACCATTTTAGAAGACATGCAAAAGAGACAATTCCGTTGGTTTGGTCATGTAAAAAAAAATGACTAAAGAAAGACTGCACAAAATTGCCATGAAATATAAAACAAGCAAACGAAAAAAAAAAAAAATATATATATATATATATCACTACACAATATTTACATACACAGTCTTACATCTTGTACCACGTTCACCTCTTTTGGCCTATTATGTCACTTTTAATTCGTTTAAATCACTTTTACACCAGTTCCATGCTACTTAATTCGTCCTCCTACTGGTTGAACTTTAGTCTCTCGGCTTTGATGAAGCTGTGACGTACCTGCCAGAAGGACGCACACGAGGGAGATGATGTAACGTACCAGGAGATGTGACGTACCTGCCAGAAGGACGCACACGACATAAAGGCAGATAGGAATCAGAATAAAATGTCCGCGTAGCTCAATTGGTAGAGCAACGTATTCCGGAATGAGGGGATCCGGGTTCGAATCCTGGCGTGGACAGAAATGACGGAGAAATTTACTTCGTTATAATGGCGCCCGAACTATCCGGATGGCCCGACCGTTCAAAATCTCGCAATGGTGTGATGTTATTTCCACACCGCGAGATAGGAAAAATAAGAAAATCCCTTCTCCAGCACTTCGACCAAAAAAAAAAAAAAAAAAAAAAAAATATGGGGGAGGTGATGTAACGTACCATTAGATGTGACGTACCTGCCAGAAGGGCGCACACGACATAGAGGCAGATAGGAATCAGAATAAAACGTCCGCGTAGCTCAATTGGTAGAGCAACTTATTCCGGAATGAGGGAACTCGGGTTCGAATCCCGGCGCGGATAAAAATGACGGAGAAATTTACTTCGTTATAAAGCTTAATTCTGTTGTGCTTAGGAGAGTTCCTGCCACCATCTAGTAAGTTTTTCATCTTTTACTTGACTGCAGTTTTGTAATTTGGGGATGTCTCTAAATTTATTTTATGCTTCATATTGTTCATTTAGTTTCAGTGGCTTCGGGAGCATTATCAGTAAAGATTTGGTTTTTTCCTTGTCGTTCATTGATACAAGAAAAGCCACTACTCCAGGTTGATGCTCTACTGAAGAAAGCAACCTGGTTTTTTCTAATTTTCGTTGTTTCGTTTTTTCGTTCTTTTTTTCGTTCACTATTTGTATTTTCAAAAAATGTTTGTATTTTGAATAATTGTATCTTAAGCTAATTTTGAAATCCTTTTGCTTCCTTGTTTGTTATTTACTATTTTATATTTTGCTAATTCCTTTGGCATGCTGCATATTGCGCCGATTAGATTATTGACATTGTTTCTAGATATATTTATGCATTTACTTCCGTATATTTTTTCAACCTACTATATTTATATATACACTGAAGTGCCATAAAAAACGATACAGACGAGCTTATGCAAAATACATAGAAACGTCACCTATGCGCGTACTCGGTTGTGTCCGCCAGTGCGTGTATAAAGAGATAGACATCCTTGCCAGCTGTCAGAGCTGTTTTCGGCATGAGAATGACAAATAATAACGATTTAAACGATTTTCAACTCGGTGTCATCATAGTATTTCGGAGGTAGAAACGAAGTTCGGATTTTCACGGACGACTATTGCGAGGGTGTACCGTGACTACAAGAATTCCGGCAAAACCTCCAACCTACGATACCGGTGTGGCCGTAAAAAACATTGGGTGAACGCAGTGGCGGCTCGTGGTGTAAAATGCTGGTGAGGCGAACGGTCTTGATGTAAATGTCAAACAGTAAAACGTATGTTATTGAAAAATATATAAATTCGTATAACGTTATACGAATATATATATATATATATCTATCTATCAGTGGCGTAGCAGGGGGGGGGGGTCATGGTTTGCACACACCCTTATTAGGCGAGACAGTTAGCTTTTTCTAAGTACGTTTTATAGATAATTTCCCTATTTAAATTCTTTGATTTTTATATAACTCGGAAAGCAATGTAATTTCTTGATAATAGAAGAAAGTAAAGCAAAGCGGCCAAAGAAGTTGCTTTATTAAATTTTTATTAAAACAACTATAATTTATTGCATTTTCTTCATTTTATTAAATTAGCTTCATTTTGTATTAATATTCAAGATGTGCGTACGTACCAATAGGAAAATATTTGTCGAAGCGCCCCCCCCAAATTGTTATATGTACTTATACACAGTTATACAGCAGAAGTGCAGAACCCCCCCCCCTTCAAAAAGTTTCATGTCAAAGGCAGTATCCCCCATTGGATATCTTTGAAGTCCTGGGTTCGAGTCGGCTGAATCATTAAAATCCGCTGAGATTCGGAAGTCTCGTTAAGCCATTGGTCCAGGGTAAGCGGCGCCTTGTTGTTAACAGCTGTAAACCCCATCCCTTAGGGCTCCATCCCATGTCATTTAGCCCTTATATACAAATATTATTAAACAGTAATGGAATAAAATTATATAAATATATGAAACACGGCGTGGGGAGTCTTTCTTCAAGAAAAAATCCAAAAATTTTAGAGGAAAAATGTACATATACCTCTCTATATATATGTGTGTGTGTAATATACGCTACTTTTGCAACAATATTTTTATGAAAACAATTATTCGATAATTTTACAACAAAGAAAGAAATATTTCACCAGTATTCTTTTATGTAATACACTTGAGCGAAAATACGCAATTTGCGCGGTTTCTTTAGCTAGTCAATGCGTCACTCACATCCCAACGCCAATCGGAGATCCACTTCTTAAAAAATTCAAAGTAAATCATTTGAATATAATTTTTTTCTCACGAAGTGTTTCTTGAGCTTGAATAAAAGTCACAGTTCGATTGGCATATTAGTGAAGGTGCATTTAGCACGGGTCACAAACTGAAGTCCAGGCTCGTGATAACTATGTACAGGAGAAGTCAAGCTAAGGAAGCACATTTCTATATAAAAAAAGTATAAAATAATTTAAACCTGGAATTAAAAACAGGGGAATACGATATTAATTTGCTTTGGTCTCGGACAGAATGCTTTCAGTTTATTTTTTATAAATAAGTTCAATTCTGCGATCCTTTTTGGCTGCAAATTTGTCTATGATCAGATCATAAAATGGTTGAATGGACATTAGATGGTTCAGCAATTCTTTCTCGATTGAAATTTTAGCGAGTGAAGACAAACGATCTTGTGCCGTTGTATTACGGAGGTAAGTCTTAATTATCTTCAAACAAGAAAAAATTCCTTTCAGCAGAAGAACTTGTTGACGCCAGTGTCAATACAAGAGAAAATAATTTGTAGGCTTCTGGTAACACCTCTTTCAGCTCGTTTTCTTTCATTGTTTTCAAGGTTTTCTGAAAACTGAGTTCCCTGAAGTTGTGATCATTATATAAAAAATCTAATTCGTTTTTTAGTCGTTGTGTGTCTGTAAAAATGTTTGGATAAATTTTTTGAGAGTGTTAAGGGCACTGGATGGAAATGACTCTGAATAACTATGGTATTTTGAGCTGTCAACTAGCTGCAGAAACTCGAGCTTTCCCATATCTTCAAATCTGGTATTTATTTGGACTTTTATATATTCATGAATACACTCAATTAAATCATTCTGTATCGTTTTAGATTGTCCAGAAAATAAGCTTCGTATTTCTTCAAAATGTGCTTTTAATTCTGGGGTGCTCCTACGAAGTAACATTTGGAACATTTCCTTGAAATTACCTTTATTTAATGAGGAAATAGTTTCATCATGTCCTCGAAAAGGCAGTTCTTGCTTGCTTAGAACGACAACTAAATCAATTATATGTTCCATAAAAAGCCTATTTAGTCTGACCTTTTCATTAAACTTGACTTTATGAAGAGCAGCATTTTCTTTGAGCATATCAGAAATAGTGTTTGTTTTTTTCCATTCGTTTTAGACCTACGTGGTTAGTTCTATGCTCTTTAGAGCTTTCGTGCAATTTTGCACTACGAGAAAAGTTTTTTAGATCAAAATAACCCGTTGTATTCCACACATTTCTCTTATTGCTCAAAAGTAAACATGGCCAGCAAAAGAGAGTTTGCTTGTAATAGCATCAGAAAGCCAGGGAAAAATCTCGTACTATGATTTATTGAAAGACCTAAAAAACGATTTGCCGCACTTCTTATCTTTAGATATTGAACTTATTATAGGTGTCGGTCTTCCAGATATGAGAACATCCTTGTTATCATAATCTTTCCAGTGTTCAAAAGGAATTTCTTCCAGAACACAAATCACGTCGCTTGTTGGGCCATTCATATTTTCCAACCAAAATCAAAATATGCGGTTTAGTAACAATAACAAAATGAAAAAGAAAAACTCAACATTACTATGAACTAGCAAACACCCGCAGAAGAGAGGATTGAAAACACACTACAAAAAGTTAGATTCAAATACACTCTGAGGAATAGTTAAAGCTACGTAGAAATCTTCGTACTCCAAAGCGTATAGAGGCGAACGGCGTCATCGCCTGTGAAACCACTTTTCACAAGGGTCATCTGCTCATTTTCCCGCGCCCATTGGATACACAATCCTTGGGTTCTCCAATAACAGCGGAGATGCGATTCCAGTTTAAGCGAAATGGAGGGTCGCCTCAGAAATTTCCTTTTCTCTTACTGGAAGTCCGGCACCTCTTTAGGTAGACCTCGGACCGTGGGGGTGGGGGTGGGGGGGGGTTCAGTCTGTAGGGCTCTTCTCTGATCCCCAGTTCCCAAAACCGGCTTCTCATCGAGACGATTCAGCCGGTCGCCTCTAAGCGCTTAAAACATGCAGCTGCTTTGCAAAAATAATGATTCATTCCTCTTCTCGAAAGCCTTTCTTTAACCATTCATGAATCACAATGTGAATTTCAGTGTTTCATTTATCCTGCAAAGTTCTTATATCTTTGTTACTGACAGAAGGTTTTTTTTTTCTTTCACTTCTCATTCTGCGGAATTTCAGGTGAGGCGGCGCCTCACTTGCCTCATCTGACGGGCCGCCACTGGGTGAACGTGACCATCGTCGGCTGTGAAGAATCGTTTCACGCGATAGGGGTGCAACACTCTCGCAGGTGTCATCGGAATGCAATGCTGGAGCCTCAACAAGAATCAGCGTCCGGACTGTGCAACGTACCCTGCACGATATGGGCTTTGGGAGCCGACGCCCAACTCGAGTCCACTTGATGGGTACACGACACAGAGCTATGCACCTCGCTTGGGCACAGCAACACCGCCACTAGACACTTGATGACTGGAAACAAGTAGCCTGGTCTGACAAGTCGCGTTTCCAACTGTATCGGGCGAATGGAAGGATTCGTGTGTGGCGCAATCCCCATGAAGCCATGGATCCCGCCTGTCAACAGGGAAGTTTACCGGCTGGTGGGGGGTCCGTAATGGTATGGGGTGTGTTTAGCTGGACTTCACTGGGACTCCTGGTACGTCTAGAAACGTATGTGACTGGCCAACGCTATATGCGCATCTTTTCTGACGAGGTACACCCGTTCATGTCCTACATTCATGCTGATGGGTTGGGCCTGTTGCAACAGACAATGTACCTCCACACAAGTATTGGGACGCCACATTATGGCTAGAGGAGCATTCATCTGAGTTTCGGATGTTGCCATCCCCCCCAAGTCCCCAGATCTGAACGTGATAGAACACATTTGGTATGCCATACAACTCGCTATCGAACGCAGGAATCCGAGACCTCGAAATACACCCGAATTGTGGAACGCTCTGTAGGAAGTATGGTGTGTACTGCCTACAGCATATTTCCAGAAGCTAGTGGAGTCCATGCCCCGTCGTACTTCTTCAGTCCTGCGCTCCCGTGGGGGACCTACCAAGTATTAGACTGGTGTACCAGTTTTTCTGGCACTTCAGTGTATATATACACACTATATTGAAAAAACTTACCGTACACCTAGAAGAGAAACACAACATAGCATTTATTGACATACATTAGCAAGGTGTCGGTCCACTTTTACCCTTAATGCATGCACTGACTCTTCGAGACATGCTTTCGACAAGGTTTTGGAACACAGCGATAGGTATGCGCTTTCATTCCGTACATAATGCTGCCGCTAACTGTTGCTTAGTAGTAGGTCTTGGTTCAAACTTCTTAATCTGTGCTCTATTTCATCCCATAGGTGCTCTATGGGATTAAGATCAGGGCTCTGTGCTGGCCAGTCCACACACGATACGCGATTATCCTCAAACCGCGCCGTAACAGTCCTTGCTTTATGGCTCGGTGCATTATTCTGCTGGAACCAACAAGGCTCGGTGCATTATTCTGCTGGTACCAACAAGGCTCGGTGCATTATTCTGCTGATATCAACAAGGCTCGGTTCCATAGTATTGCCACAGAGTTGGTAGGACATTATTTTCCAGAACATCGGGGTAGACGTGCTGGTTAACAGGTTTGTCCACGATAACCAATGGGACAGGACCATACCACGAAAAACACCCCCACACGAGTACACTGCCAGCTGCAAACTGACCGTAGGAACAAGACACAGTGGTAAATAGCGTTCCTCCGGCTGCAGCTATACCCACACAGGGCCATCAGTCTGATGGATCGTGTATCTAGATTCATCAGTCCATAGGACCCGTTTCCATTGATCTACGGTCCACGATAAATGTTCTTCACACCATGCTAAACGACGAGTAGCATTCCGAGTGGAGATGAAATGCTTATGATTACCCGCACAACCACGGTAACCCATTGAATGAAGTTCTTTGAAAATGGTACGTGTACATACCGAGGTTCCAGCATTTTTACTCACCTGTACGCTGAGGTCTTTTGTAGTACTTCGTCGATTAGCTGTAATGACCCTCCTGAGGCTTCGACGTCCTCTATCACTGATTTTCTTTGGTCTGCCGGTACGTTTTACTGCTTCAGGCACGCCAGGTGTCTTCCACTTATTCAGTACATCCAAAACTGTTGACTTGGGTATGTTTAAACGCCTCTCGGTTTCTCTTATAGACAACCCACTAATATAACACCCAACAATCATTCCTTTCTCGAAGTCAGTTCTCTCCCGCCACGGCATTTTCATTAAACCTCACAGTACGATATGATCGCGGTCAGCTGTAGGCTTGTTTTTATACCGTTTGCAGCTGTACCGCGCATCTTAACAACGCAGCGGATCCGTTCATTTGCTTTTGAAGGGTTGTTCGGTGACTTTGTGTATATATTATTATAAGAATAAATTTGAAAAAAAGGAAAACATGATACGAAAGACGTAGGAAATTATTTCACAAAATATTATTACTTAGCCGACTTGCTATGCCTAATTTGCTGGACAAATTTCAACCTGGTTGTGATATATTTGGAGTATTTATAGAAATTACTTATAAACTAATTATTGCAGAAGATGCTTTTATCGCTTTCAGGTTTGAAGCTGCGCTGCTGCTTACGATGTTCGTGATGTACATCGCAGTTATGTATTTCAACCACCACATCAAAGAATCCTGTGAAGGAAAGGTAAACTTTCTTTTCATTATTTTTGTTTCAATTGATATTATTTTACACCAAAGGAACAGATGAAATCGGATCCAATTTTACAATCTTGACCTTGTCGACACTGATTTGAACAATGCATATTTTATAAAACTAAAGTAACTATCCGTTTATAGGTCTAAAGATTTAAATAGGCATTTTGCCAAAATTTCGCTCATCGATGGATGTCTTTTTCAAGGGTAGAATAGACTTAATACAAGTACTACAAAAAATAAGAAAATTACTAGTATACAGTTTGTGTGAATACTAGCATTCAGTTTGTTCTATGAGTTAGCATTGAAAGAGCCATCAGTCGATACAGGATCATATATAAAAAAATTCTTTGAGGGGGGGTCGACGACGGGAAATAGCAGTGCTTGAAATCCATCAGGAAAAAATAAAAGTTAATCAAAAATAGAAGGAAAAACTAAAACATTATTTTCTAATGTAAGCTGACGCATTTTTATTAAATTAAACCTTCTTTCCTACTGTAAATCGCATTTTAACAAAAAATGAAATACTCTCAGAGGGAGGGGGTAAGTCTCTTTCGATCTTCCCTCTAAATACGCCTCTGCGTCGATGAGAGAAAGCTTGGAAAAATGCCTTATTAAGTTCTTACACCAATGAACGGATTAGTTTAGTTTTATACAGATTAGTTTAGTTTTATATGCTTGGTGCATCAACAGTTCTATTGCTTAAGGTTTCTTAAAAATCAAATTATTATTCGTAATTTAAAGACCACTGTCCCTGTGTGACTGCCTATTATACTAATTCTTCTTGTAAATTAATCTTATGATTTCAGAGACTTCTGCTGTACAAATGCACTGTTTAATCTAATTTGCATATATGTAAGGTTTTTGTAGTAGGAGAATTTCAAATGAATAGGTATGTAGTCACTAAAGTAGTAAAGTTCATGTAAACAAAAAATATTACGAGCCTGCTTCGTTTTAAGTAAACGATTTTGAAAAACTAGAGGGCCTGTAAAATGCACTTAT
This sequence comes from Macrothele yani, assembly GCA_039090855.1. Classification (NCBI taxonomy): domain Eukaryota; kingdom Metazoa; phylum Arthropoda; class Arachnida; order Araneae; family Macrothelidae; genus Macrothele; species Macrothele yani. Next base: position 51,535,750 of record CM076990.1, read on the forward strand.
AATTTTATCATCATCATCATCATCATCATCATTGTGTACCATTATCAATCCACTGCTGGATGAAGGTCTCCCCAAGTTTCTTCCACAACTGTGTATCTTGAGCCAGTTTCGTCCATCTGACTCCCGCATGCTTTCGAATTTCATCCACCCATCTCCCATGTGGTCTTCTGGGTCTTTTCCTGTCTCTTGGAATCCAGTATAGAATTTTGGTTGTCCATCGATGGTCCGTTCTTCTGGCCATTTCAGGGATTTTACTCTGATCATGATGTCTTCCACTATCTTGTCATTTTCCTTATCCACGAGTTCCTCTTCTTATGTCACCTGGTTACAGCAAGTATAAATCTGTCCATGCTACTTTAAGTTATTTGCAGTGTTTGTATGTCTTTTTTAGTTAAGGTCCACGTCTTTGCTCCTTAGGTAAGCACTGCAAAGTATGCATTGATTAAACACTTTTCTTTTAAGACATAATGACATATTGCTCTTAAAAATTGTACTGTTTCTTCCAAAAGCTCTCCAACCAAGTTTTGTGTGCCAATTAATTTCTTCTTCAATGTGACCTTCGCTTGAGATCTGCTGTCCAATGTAAATATAGGTATCTGTTATCTCCAGCTTTCCCCGGACATTAATCGATAAATCTTCATTTTTTGTAAAAGCATTGTACATCAGTTTTGACTTTTGAAAGTTCATTTTTAATCCCAGTTCTTTACTGTTCTCAACAAATTTCTGGGTCACACTCTGCAGCTCTGAAGCAGCAGTTGCAAAAATGACTACGTCATCACCAAAACGAAGGTGAGTTAAATAATTTCGAATAATCTTTTCCCCTTTATTTTCCCAGTTCAGTGATTGAAATGCATTTTGCAATGTTTCATTAAAGAATTTGGGAGATATATAATTATATATATTTTCGGCATAATAAAGGTTACACGCAAATTTACAAAACAGCTTTTGAAATTCTGAAGAGCCATAGGCTGCATAAAAGAAAAATGAAAAGCAAATACAGATATCACCTTAATACTTAAAGCTGGATAAACTGATTCGGAGAAATTAAAAGAAGAGATCTAACGACCACAGGAAGAAAAGAAAGAGGAATATAAAACTATGGCAAGCTGTTATCCATGGATTCATCAAGGGCCACGCACAGACAACACCTCTTATACCTCTATAAAAACCAAGAAAGTGTGGGTTTCTGCACCATCCAGGCTGAACGAGATAACAAAATGCTGACCGAAAAAACACGTAAAAAATAACAAAAAAAGGTATATATATTTTCGTATATATACTGCTGGCCACCCAAAATAAAACACCAAGAAGGACACGAGGTAGCAAAGCCAGATTTACTGGACACATAACAACAGATACAAAGATAAAACGATTGAGCTTACAGGCCCGTGCGACTTGCGGAACACGCAGACATCAATAGTTCGTGTGGCCCTCATGGCTGGCAATAACGGCCGCTACACGCTGCGGCATCGAACGAAAGAGGCTTTGGATGTGTGTCGGTCCAGGCTGCTTCCACACGTTGCCACAGTTCATCAGGCGTAGCCGCGGGTGGTCTTGCCGGGCCACTCGGTTGCCGATAAGCGCCCAGACGTGTTCGATGGGCGACATATCGGGAGAACAGGCGGGCCACGGCAACAGTGACACCTGGTGGGCTGTGAAGAATTGTTGCCCCATGCGCGCCACGTGCGGGAGCGCATTGTCCTGTTGAAATGTGGCCGATGGCAGGTCCTGCAGGTAAGGGAGGACTACAGGCTCCAAAACGTCGGAGATGTAGCGGTGGTTGTGAAGTGTACCGGCGATTCGTACCAAAAGAATGCGGGTGTCATATCCAATTGCGCCCCAAACCCTAACGCTAGGCGACGGACCGGTATGGCGATGCATAATGCAGGCGTCATACAGTCTATTGCCGCGGTACCGCCACACGCGGATCCGACCATCGTGGTGTTGCAGGCAGAAGCAGGATTCGTCGGAGAAGACAATGTCGTGTCATTCCGTAGTCCAGGTGCGGCTTTCAACGGCCCACTGCCGCCGCACCCGATGGTGGTGTAACGTCAATGGTAATCGGAGCAATGGGCGCCGTGCGACAAGTCCCAGCTCTTGCAGACGATGTCGAACGGTACGTGCTGACACATGTTGTTGCGCAACACACCCTAATTCCGGCGCTAACGTTCGTGATGTGGCGGTGCGAGCCGTCTATGCCCGCCGCACAACATGCCGGTCCTCTCATTCGGTGGTGTCCCGTGGCTGCGGCAATCGCTCACGTCGGTCCGTCGGTCCCTCCTGCACCCACAGAATACATACTCGTCTCACTGTGGCTGCATGTCGTACCACACGGGCGCCGATGTCTCGGTACGATAAACCGCTGTCGCGATAAGCCACTAGTCGTCTTCTGTCGAACTCCGAAACGTGCTGGAATGACTGCCGTTTTCTGCGACGAGGCATCAGAAAGCTTCCCACGTACAGATCCGGCAGCACAACACGCTTCCACTACTTACACCCCGCCTTCTGTGCACCCTTCTTATAGTGCTTCTCGGTGACGTGCCGGGCGCACATGATTTGCATATGCCCTGCAATGCTAATCGTTTGCATGTCCTCTCGCAGGCGACGCATTCTGCGAATTTCAGGCCAATCGGATGCTTCCTTCTTGGTGTTGCACTTTGGGTGGCCAGCAATGTATGTAAGAAAAAGCTAATCATGTATAAGGAAAATGACAAATGTGTGTGGCATCATGATCAGAAGGAGGATCCTCAAATGGTAATGGGCTGGACATATTAGTAGAACTGACCGCAGTTGTATAACTGAAATACTAGACTGGATATCAAGAGACCCAGAAGAAGAAGACGAGAAGGGAGATTGGTGGATGGAATTCGAAATCATGCAGGATTCGAATTGAAGAGAATTCCCCAAAGTAGAGTGTTGTGGAAGAGACTTTGGGAGACCTTTATCTAGCAGTGGATTGGGAACAGTTGTTATTCATGATGATTTATAAAAATTCAAAATTTTTTAACCATTTTGAAAGCTAGTGAATTGTATAATAAATGAACACTAACGAAATAAAATGTGCAACTGTGTTTATTGTTCCAGCGCTAGTCTAAGGAAGCGATATACACACAGTGGGCAAAATATTAGAGGTACCTAACTAATAGCGTGTTGGTCATCCTCTAGCGCGAATAACAGCCTGTACACACCGATTCATCGACTCCACCAGATGCCGGAGGATTTTCGGTGGTAATGGCAGCCACGCCTGTTGTAGCATTGTCCACAACTCCGCCCGAGACGTCAGTCCAGGTTCCATGGATCTGATGTTCCGCTCTACGGCATCCCGGACAGCTTGCACAGGGTTTAAATCTGGGAACCTTGGGGTGTCACTGGATGGTTCCGAACTCAAATGAGTGTTCTTCGAGACGTGCCTTGGTGGTTGTGTGGCCCGGTGGGGCGGTGCACTGTCCTGCTGAAACAGACCATCGGCCACAGGATGCGCGAAAACCATGAAAGCGTGTAGGTGTTCACCAACACATGCTGGTAGCGCGCAGCGGTTAAGGACCTCTCTAGACACACTAAAGGACCTAATGTGTCCCAAGAGAAGACTCTCTAAACCGTCACAGAGCCACCACCACCGCCGCCTTGAGCAGAGCCAACCTAGCATGACCGAGCCATGGCTTCATGCTGTTGACGCCACATGTGCTCATTCCGGTTAGCTCGGTACAACTGAAAGCGGGATTCATCTTACCACACGATGCGGTGCCAACCTGCAAAGGTCCAGGTTTGATTCTCGGTATTAGGCGAGGCGTAGATTCCGATGACAAGCAATCAACAGTGGAACACGAGTAGGGCGTCGGCTCCAGTGCCACATGGTTATGCTACGTGCGTCGTACCGTTCACTCGCTGACTTTTCTTACGCCTCGGACGTTTAACCTGGCTCTGATTTTGCCATTGCCTGTACGAGCCTGGATAGTCTACGTCGACCTCGATCATCAATGGCGTGTGGTTGGCTACCACTTGATTTCTCGGCGCTAATACGTCCGTCGGTGGTACACCCTTGATAAGATTGCCTTCCGGGACCCTATGGTTCGTATCACTTAAGCGATAGAATGACCCATCTGTCTTGCCCCGACAATGCGTTCGCAATCAAATACGCTTAGATCACCACGTTTACCCATGTTCAATCGTTTGAATATGTGAATACACTGTTAGGAAGCCTTGCTGTTCGCCTATTTATCGCCTGAGTTCGGTTTGGGTCTGGTCCACTCTGGGAGGGGGATGCCCATGTCAAGTTCCCATCACCCCTATCTCTAATGTATTGTCTACTGAGTGTATAAACATAATAAGAAGCGAGAACGTGAAATGATAGCTTTGATTCATGTGCTAAATATATAAAACAAATAAAAGAAAGGAAATAAAAAAAATCTCCTTTCTCAGCCAAAAAAAAAAAAAATAAAAAAATAATAAAATCGGTGTACAATGCTTTTACAAGAACTGAAGATTTAGCGGTTGCTGGAGCAAATTTAGATATAACATCTACCCGGAGCCTTGGAGAATAGATATCAAGTGAGGCTGCATCAAAGATGGAATTAATAAACGAATAAACCTTGGCTGGAGTGCGTTTGGAAAAGAACAATGCAATTTTCAAGAGTAAGTTACTAATACGTGTTAACAGAAAAGTGTTTAATCAATGCATTCTTCCACTTTTTACTTATGGATCACAGACATGGGACCTTAGCTAAAATGCAATACAAACATTGCAGGCAACTCAAAGATACATACGGATTTGGAAGATTTTACTATCACTCTCGCCCTTAGGATTTATTAGCTATAACTTAATAGCTTGTGCCGTTAAGACCCACCAGATGAAGACGTCTCAGTTGCTGAGCCCATCTCCACAGATCTGTGAAGTCAGATGCTGACATATAAACACACATAGCCCCGTGGATTGTTGGCCACCGTAGCGTAAGGCGAACGCACTCGGTTAGTTATCGAGAGATCTGCGGTTCGATCCCAGCTGTGTCCAGATAACAATTTTTCGGTTGCTGTGTGTTAATTAAAGAAAAACGTGGAAAGAGCGATGACTTTGTCAATTCGATACATAAAGACATGTAATCAAGAAAATAGGGAAAACGTATGGATTTAGAAAGTGACAAGAATTGATGATATCATAATCAAAGTAAAGACCCTAAAATGGCACTGGAAGGGACATATTGCTAGAAGAGCTGACCAACCCGTTCGACGACTGAAAGACTTTATAGGGTACCAAGGGACAGGAAAACACCCAGAAGAAGACCACGTGATAGTTGGGTGGATGGATTTCGAAAGTTTGCCAGAGAGACATGGAAGAAACATTCTTCAGACAGGGAGTTGTGGAAGAGTTTTGTGGATACCTCAGAGTCAGTGCCTTAAGACAAATACAACATCCATGCCTTACCGGGATTCAAACCAGGATGCATCTTGGATAAATCGTCAGAAGCCTGAACTAAGACCACTGTGCGACCGGGGTTGCTCTAGCAAAAGCGTGAGGATGGTTGTTGATCGTGAGATGTATTGAGGTTCCCTGATTTACACTACTGCTTGTGAAAAGTGCAATACCATGAAGGACTGCTAGTATTAGCTTGAAACTTACAGGGTATGTGCGATAGGTTGGGACATGCAAATGATTAAAATGTCGGTGAAAATAAGCATGCGGTTTCGGAGCAGCGCCCTTTGAACTATCCGGTCTTGGGTATAAAGAACTAGCTCAAACGAGACGTTGCTATCAGTAAAGAGGAGACATTGAATCGCAAGGGTGTTCCTTGTGTCTCACTATGCCCCGTCGCCGAAGAAGGTTGCATTATAAACACCTGATGGACTTTGAACGAGGAAGGATTGTCGGGATGAGGGAAGCTGGATTTTCCACTTGCGAAATTGCCATTCGTACAAGATGAAACGCCAATACAGTGATGGAAACGTGGCGTCAGTGAACAAATGAGGCTCGGACGCACAGAAATCTGGAAAATGTGCCCGTTAGAAAGCACAACTGCACGGGATGACACACACCTCTACCGCATGGCAGTGACCGATCGCACAGCGACACCCACGATGTTCAGTGGAACACACTCACATGTCAGGCTTTGGGCACCAGAACAGTTCGAAGTCGTCTGCTTAACAGAGGAATGGTCGTTAGAAGCCGATTGCCGCGCATTCCTTTGACCCTCAACCACAGACGCTTCAGGCTGCGATGGGGATTCGAACACAGACATTGGCGTGCTGACTGGCAACAGATCGTGTTTTCCGATGAGTCACGATTCAACTTGATGGACCATTACGTGTTCGAAGACATCGTAGTGAACTGCAGCTTGAAGCGTTATGATTTGGGGAGCCATTCGTCTTAATTCGCGATCTCGCCTGATACGAATTGAGGGAAACCTCAACAGCCAGCAATACATAAGGGATGTTTTAGAGGCAGAGGTGATATCTTTCCTTGAAAGTTATCCTGGCGCTATATTTCAGCAGGACAATGCTCGGTCACACGTGGCCCGGAACGTCCAAGACCTTTTTCATGCATGGAAGATAGCGTTTCTTCCCTGGCATGCATGTTCGCCGGATATGTTCCCAACCGAACATGTCTGGGACAAGCGACTGGCCCGTCAAGTGCCTCCGCCAGTCACCACAAATGAACTCTGATATCGCATAGAAGCAACCTGGCAGACTATTCCCCAGGACGATATCCAAAACCTCTTCCTTTCAAAGCCACGCCATGTAGAGGGCTGTTATTGTTGCTCGAGGTGGCTTTACACAATACTGAGTTTTGAAACGAGAAATCTTGTATAGCTCTACAAATGTAATAAGTTATCTCCTGTAACATGAAGAATCTGTGATCTACACTGGTGTGCAAAAATTAAGGACGAAGAGGAGAAATTACCATAACAGCAGAACGAGCAGGCAGAACGGACCGAAAGACCACTCATTAGATAGATTAGGGTCCGGAACGGTAGGTCATGCGCATATATGCAGCATGACGTAGGAGACTGAGTGTCGGAAGGGTATAAAGCGCACGGGCGGTATACGCTCAGCAATTCGGTGAAAGCTATTGCACTGTGTACATCGGTTTGAACGACGTCGAGTTGCTGCCACCGTGTGATATGGCCAACAGGTAATCCAGTAGACGACATCTGGATGACTTTACCCAAAGTCGCGTCATTGGGAAGTTGGAAGAAAGCCGAAGTGTGACTAGTGTGGCCGAGGAGTTCGGGACCGCTCGCAGCATAGTTTGACGAGCTTTTTTTTTTTTTTTTTTTTTTTTTTTTGAGGTTTAACGACCACCGTGAGCAACTCAATGGGCTATAAGCAGTCGCCCGTCCCTAATTTAGAGTCACTGGTTCCAGGGAAGGGAGAGAGCCAGTGCCGTAAGACAAACACAACATCCATGCCTCACCGGGATTCGAACCCGGACCCCTTCCGACGAATGATCAGAGGCCAACGCCTTAGACCACTGCGTCACCGGGGCGGCTTTGACGAGCTTGGAGAGCATTTCAAACGACAGGAACAGCTGTCCGAGAATGTAGCATGAGTGGTCGTCCACGAGCAACCACGACGGCGGAAGACCGGTATATTGTCCTACAGGCGAGAAGAGACAGCGGGAGAAATCGCAAGGCACATGCAACAGACAACTGGACGTCCGTTATCGCGTTTTACCGTGGCCAGGAAGCTGCACAAAGGTGGTCTATTTGCACGACGACCAGTACGGTGTGCGCCATTAACTCCTGCTCATCGGAGACGGCAGTTTCTGTGGTGCCAGGAACACAAGAACTGGACACATGAGAAATGGGGTCGAGTTCTCTTTACGGATGAGAGCCGATTTAGTCTGACGAGCGATTCTGGACGTATACACATCTGGAGAGAGCAGTGAACACGCAATCACACCACCAACATCATCGAAAGGGACCGGTTTGGAGGTGGCGGAGTTATCGTTTGGGGCGGTATCATGCATGGTAGCCGTACTGACCTCCACATCTTCCAAGGAGGTTCAGTCACTGGTGTCCGCTTATGTACCGAGGTTCTCCTGCCTCACGTGCGTCTGTTTAGAGGTGCTGTGGGTCCTGAGTTCCTCTTCATGGACGACAACGCTACACCTCATCGTACAGTGGCTCTCACAGAGCTGTTGGAGAGTGAAGATATTCAACGCATGGATTGGCCCGCAAGGTCCCTGGACCTTAATCCAATCGAACACGTGTGGGGCCTTCTCGGGAGACGCTTGGCAGCACGTCACCAGCCGCCAGCATCGATTCCGCAGATGCGATTGGCGCTACAAGAGGAATGGGCCGCGATGCCTCAACAGCTGCTTGACAACCTCGTCCTCAGCATGGACAGACGTTGTAAATCCTGCAACGCAGTCAGGGGTGATCATATCGCCTACTAAAGACTGGATTTTTCTTGGCAGCCTCCTGTCATATGGACGTTTCTGTCTTCTGTCCAGTTGTGCTCGAAGCTGCCCATTCAATAAAGTGCCTTTGTATCCTTTGGATTCCTTGTTTGGACGGTTTTGCTAACTTGTCCCATATTATTACATCTTGGGGATCTTATGGTATAATTTGAGTCGATGTGGAGCACTTCTGCACGACGTTACATTCGAAAAACCGTCTCGTCCTTAATATTTGCACGCCAGTGTATATTCCATTTGAATAGTGCGATTCTTTCTTCCTTTGCAATTTTCACAAACAGTAGTGTATATTGGGCAAAAATTTAGATGCGGTACTCAGGACCTCAAAATACCAAGTCTTACATTTGGTAATGCATTACGGCGTAATGGTAATGGGAACAAGAACTTAGCGTTACCATTACATCGTAATGGTGAACTGGTCATTAGAATTACATGGTCATCAAACAGAGGTCATCACTCTTTCCACGTTTATAAGTGAGCCACAGAAAAATTCTCATTGGCCGCCACCGGAAGCATATATGGCGCGTAAATGGAAGACCCTGGGTTCGATTCCGGGTGGCGGCCAATGAGAATTTTTCTGTGGCTCACTTATAAACGTGGAAAGAGCGATGATTCCTGTTTGATGTTCCTGGTCCACGTCGGGTGTCTGTATTGATTACATGGTAATTGTAATGACATGTGCAGTTACCCATTATAATCGTAATGTTTGATGGTTAACTATATGTTGGTAATTAACCAATAACTTATGGGTAACAATACAACGTGAATATACCAGCAACCAGTACACCCTTACACGTTGTATAGGTTATTTGACAATTGTTCCAGTCCTCGGACCTCAAATGCGTGTATGTAGTATTGGCGATTGTACGTGCATAACTTGAGTAGTTGCCCCGTCTTCGCAAGTAAGGTGAGTATGAATAAAGTGATTTGAACGAAATAATAATGAAAAAATACTTTGCTGCATGTTAAGTGATTTAGACGAAATAATACATATGAAGTAAGTACGAATGGGATGTTTATTTCGGTTAGAGATACTCATTTCCTCCATCTCCAGTACAGTATCTTCGTAAATTACATACATTTCACTGTCCAAAATAATATCCCCACTGTAGCCACATAATAGCACTACACTCACAGTTCAGCAACTCAGGGTGCACTGCCGATTATTATAGAAATTTGCGAACTCTTGATATTTCTGCCGTACTTCTCAAATGTTGTTGTCCATTACTTGTCCGATACGAACACTGGACTAGCGAGCGACTGACTTTCATATATACTTCACGACAGGACCTGAACCTTCTGGAATATGCTTGATTTACATAAAGCTCTCCAACTTCCCACTGAGCGATCATTATGGAACATTCTACAAACGTCTAACCCATTCTTGTCACTTCTAGAACATTCTACACGGCACTTCGGTCTTTGTCTGCTATGTTACATGGCCGACTTTTGTAGACATAGCTTTTGGGGCACATAATACATTTCTATAAGCTATTAGTATGTAATTATTATTTGCAAATTGTGTAATTTCATTACCAAATAATTCCATTGCTTTTGAATGGCATTATTAAATAATTGAATTATATACTCTTCATGGTAATGCATTACACGTTAATTGTAATCTGTACTTTCATGACTTTTTAATGCACTCCTGCGCTAGTGTTCTCATCTGTTATAACGAAGTAAATTTCTCCGTCATTTTTGGTCTACGCCGGGATTCGAACCCGAGGCTGCTTATTCCGGAACAAGTCGCTCTACCAACTGAGCTACGCAGACATTTGTTCTGATTGCTATGTGCCTTTATGTCGTGTGCGTCCTGCTGGCAGGTACGTCACATCTCCCCCCCCGAAAGAGGGCCGGGGGTATGGCCCACGGGTCAGCCGTGACCATGAATCGTTGCAGGCAGCCATCCACTGTAGAACGTGCACTTGAGAACTCCCAGTCAATCTGCTGTGTGGAATGTAACATCACACATTTTTATTTTTCGAAGCGCTGGAGAAGGAATTCTCTTTTTTCCTGTCTCGCGATGTGGAAATAACATCACACCAATGCGAGATTTTGAACGGCCGGGTCATCCGGATAGTTCGGGCGCCATTATAACGAAGTAAATTTCTCCGTCATTTTTGGTCTACGCCGGGATTCGAACCCGAGGCCGCTTATTCCGGAACAAGTCGCTCTACCAACTGAGCTACGCAGACATTTGTTCTGATTGCTATGTGCCTTTATGTCGTGTGCGTCCTGCTGGCAGGTACGTCACACTGTGTTGCCGCGTACCCCGCGTAAAAATTTTTTGAATAAAGTAGTCAAATCACGAACGCTAAAGAAGTTGTGCCAAACAGGAATGTAGACGAGGAGTGTAATAAATCAAAGCCTCATACACTAAAATTTGCGACAACTAACATTATGTTTGTAGGCGACATTTCAAGACATTTAATATTTTACCCCCTTTTCTTTCAGAAACTTGTGCTTAGTCATCCTAGACACTTCCAGCCTAGCAAGAAAACTGATACTACTTATAAAAATGTTGAATGACAATCCATTTGAGAAATTCTAAGGTTACTTTTCAGATTATAATTTCGCAGGACATATTGACAGATGCAGTGCATAACGCAAAAAGTAAAGTTGGAAAAAAGAACGAATAAGAATTTATTCTCTCTGCCCTCGAATCGTCACTTTTCACTATTTACCCTCCGGAAATAGAATCTTGTTTGCAGGAATGAGTAAACTCTCCTCACTCACGTGACAAGTGATGGGAATAAACTCTTCTAGAAGCCTCAACGGAATCAACGAGTTTATCACTTAGTAAGAGCCGCCTGTGTGTGCGTAGTGTTAGATATTCGTGCTCCACTTCGTCGTCTTTTGCTTATTTAATGTCCGAACGACTCCGGTTTTGCTTCGACGGAATAAGTGTTTGTGTAACTCTTTATCGCTACATTGGCAGCTTATCTCTTGATGTTATATCAGCTTCAAGCTTTTTTAACAATGGGCACTTCGCCGATTTCGTTTTGCTTTAACGCTTTTCAATGAGCCCTTCTTGAGAGTCGTTAAAAACAATTTTGAAATTCTACGTCTTACTAAAGAGAAGCTCCTTTTTTCATTATGTGTTGCCTCCTAACTGCATCTCTACATTTATTTGATGTCGGTTGTTGTTTATGACAAAGTAAATTTCTCCGTCATTTTTGTCCACGCCGGGTATCGAATCCAGTTCCCTCACTCCGGAATAAGTCGCTCTCCCAACTGAGCTACGCGGACGTATGCTCTCGCTGCTATCTGCCTTTATCTCATGTGCGTCCTGCGGTGCAGGCACGTCACGCTAGAGTTTCGGCAAACAGTAGAAGGTGGCTGCTGAGTATGTCCTGATACGTTACGGAGTTTTGCCTGCCTTGAAGAAAAGCGATATCCGTTGTCCCATTGAACGCAAAAGTTCCCCAGACCATCACAGATCCCCCTCCTTTCTGTCTGCTGAAGAAGGTGCGTGGCTCGCGTCGTAAATCATGCCAATAGCAGTTCCAACCGTCAGGGCAGCCCAGGTTGAACTTTTTGTCATCAGAAAAAATAGTTGTGATCCACTCGTCCGTCCACTACATGTGACTGCTTGCCCATAACAATCTAGCTTCCTTGTGGCGCCGCGTGAGGTGTGGCAGACGGCGCATTTTATGGAGTATAATGCTACGACTTTCCTTGATTCGTCGATGAACTGTGTCCTTTGAGACGGGGACACCAACAGTCCGAGAAACTTGACGTAGTGATAACCTTTGGGATGAAACTAAACGCATGATGGCACGATCATCTCGTTTGGTTGTTATTCGAGGCCTTCCAGGCCGTTATCTGGCAGTTAACGCACGGCGTTTCGTTAAAGTCTTAAAAATGACTGCCCTACTCCTCACCATGGCTTTACAAATTTTCGCTACAGGCAATCCATTTGCTCTCAGTCTCCAAATCTTCTGCACCTCCTCACCAGAAAGTTGACTCTTGCGTGGCATTTCGGCAAATGAATGTCTGACGGCAGGTTCGCTGTCTTTTGTAGGCTGGACCGAATTACGGCCCATGCGCGTGCGTACAACATGCTAATTTGTACATCTCTTTTGCATGTGGCTACTTTACATAGTTGTCTTTATATTTATGAGACACCTAAAATTACACTATTTCACTTTGTGGAGTTCTTTTCACACAATCCGGTCATCTCGACGGATCGAAACGTTTGTTGTAGGGTTATGTCTAATTAGGTATCACTTCGGCTTCTTACCTATATTCGCATTGCGTTCACGGCGCAAAGTCTACTGTCTCTATATTTATACGACGCACTTTATCTATCTATTTTTTTTTTGTGACTGGAGGTTTAACGACCACCGTGAGCAACTCAATGGGCTATAAGCAGTCGCCCGTCCCTAATTTAGGGTCATTGGTTCCAGGGAAGGGAGAGAGCCAGTGCAGTAAGACAAACACAACATCCATGCCTCACCGGGATTCGAACCCGGACCCCTTACGGACGAATGATCATAGGCCAGCGCCTTAGACCACTGCGCCACCGGGGCGGCTTATCTATCTATCTATCTATCAGGGCCGTCACTAGACTTTTTCGTTTCGGGGTTTTCGAAAGAAAAAGCTAATCCACAGCAAAATCTATCTAATCACTTAAAAAATAAACTCTTTAGTTTTTAGCATATTATTATTAGTTAGCTAGTGACGATACATGAACTTACTCAGTATTAACAGAAAAACAAACTTAACAATGTGAGACAGAGTCACATGAAAACAACAAAATTACACAGGAGACAGGATGAAAGCAAGTACAGTCTGAAAAATGAAAATTATATAAGAAAAATGAAATTTCCGTCAGAAGAAATGGATTTTAAAAATTCCGATAACGATAGATGAAGCCACCATACCAAGGAACTTTGACGTTGAAATGGCCGTCTCATAGCTGCTATCATAGCGACAAACCATTTTCCCACTCAGGCCCTCTCCGGCTATTTAGACCGAAAGCGAAACCAGGGCAGCATTTCCCTGAGCACTCAATCTCCGGCTCTCCTGGCGCCTCTTTGGACCCTGTGGTCTGTGGAGCTTCAAATTCGAGATGCAATCCCTCACTCCGCTCTCACATCTCTAAACACAACCCATCTCGGTCTGGCGTATTAATGTCATAAAGAAACAATAAACTACGATTCAAACTACCATTTTATTTTTTTCGTCTCTCTTAACACGATAAATAAATAAATAAACGATCTCAAAAATACCTGACAATAGAACAATTCCGATTAATAAAGTGCCAGATACAGAGCTTCCTATACTTCTATATATTTTTTACTGCTGACCAGTGGGTATAGTGAAGAAAAAATGTCCAAATGTCCTTCTGAAGTAAGGTTTATCAAAGGAAATAACAGAGACAATTTGTAAAACAAGTTAGTAAAATCATGCAGTGCATTGATTATGATACGCTTTCCAACATACCAGAAATTATTACTCAAGTTATGTGGATAATGGCTGTGGAAAAAATCTCGCTCCTGTGTCCTGACCTTTGACCCCATTTCAATGATATTCAACAGAACCGGTTCACTATACCTGCAGAACAACATGATAATGTTTTGTTGCAATAGAAGCAGTTTTACGCAAGTTATGAGAATAATGGCTGTGGAATAAATATGGCTTTCGACGACATATCGTTGATATTCAACAGAACCGGTTCACCATACCTCCGAAACAACATGATGAAGTTTTGTCGCAATCCAAGCGTTTTAGGTAAGTTATGATGCACAAGGGCTATGGAATGGATACCACTCCAGTGTCCTGACCTTTGATCCCATTTCGCCCATTTTCAATAGGGTTCATCCCCAGTGGCTCCCTACCACAACTAAAATTTCATCGAAATCGAACCATTTTTAGGCAAGTTATGGCGCATAAGGGCAATGGAATATATCCCGCTCTTATGCCCTGCGTGACCTTTGACCCCATTTCGCCCATTTTCAATAGGGTTCGTCCCCATGTGGTTCCTTACCCCATACTAAAATTTCATCGAAATGGAACCATTTTTACGCAAGTTATGGCGAATAAGGGCAATGGAACAAATCCCGCTCTTATGCCCTGCCTGACCTTTGACCCCATTTCGCCCATTTTTAACAAGGTTCGTGCCCAGGTAGTTCCCTACCACATACTAAAATTTCATTGAAATCGAACCATATTTACGCAAGTTATTACGCATAAGAGCAATGGAATGGATCTCGCTCCTATGTCCTGACCTTTGACCCTGCTTCGCCCATTTTCAATAGGGTTCGTCCCCAGGTGGTCCCCTACTACATACTAAAATTTCGTCGAAATCGAACCATTTTCATGTGAGTTATCGTGCGGACGGACGGACAGACGGACGGACGAAGCTGGAGCATAGACGGTTGGAGAGCGTAAAAAATGAAATGAAAAGAAGATAATAACGACTCTTGTTGATCCAATAATTTACGATAAAGAAGCAAAAAAATATTGCCCAAAATTTTCGGTGGAGGGGGGGGGGTACCCCTGGATACGGCCATCTATTCTGTCCCTTGGATTTTACGTAGTTTATTGTTAAAAGCATGATGGGTTGATTTACGGCTGATACGGTTATATGCTTAAGTGAAAAGAAAGGAGTTAAACCTTTAGTTCTACATGCGCGAGCCGCAGCTTCCACGTATGTTTCAATCACCATGGGGGCTGTGGGGGTGTCTGATGGGGCGTGGAATTTTGTCCGTCCGGGGCGACGTTTCTTGGTTTGGTCCCTGTGGTCTCTGTTCCTGCTTTACGGCGCGCAGCCAGAAAACTGCGTAATTACGCTTTACTATCTAACATTTTTCTTACCTGTAGCATACCCTAGTCTCAATCTCCTAGCTTGCTATTTCTAAGGGTCGTTGAATTCCAGACGTCAGACATTTTTTCTCAAAATCCTCTACACCACGAATTATCTATTTAATTATTATATTTAGTTTCATTCAGCAGTAATCATTAGGAAAAAGCAGTGCCACGTTTTCTTCATTGTGCATATAATAAGCTTCATATATTTATTCTGCTTTTGCAGAAACGCAACGGCCCAGCAATGTTAACCCAGCAGCAATTAATCCACTGAAGCCAGCAATGGCTCAGCACAATGTTGCCGCTGCCCAACAGTCAACCGGTGGCCACAACATGGGCCAGCAGTTCAGGTTAGCAGCTGGCCATCAGTTGGCACCCCCATTAGTTGTCATATGCCAGAACAGAGCCATCAGATATCCATCACAGGCAGTGGCTGCAACAAGCGGCCGTTAAGTGGTCCTGCAAGCACGTATCATAGATGATGGCTAGCCTTATGTGGTCTTCCAGTTTCCCGGCCAAGGCAGCCGGCAATCACGTGACGTAACTGATGGCTTGCCGAATCTTGTCCGATTTCTCGGCAGTAGTCATAAAACACACACACACACACACACACACACACACACACACACAAACAGATAACCACAGTTTCCCAGAGGCACAACACCTCTTTCTTTCCCAACGAAATTTCTGCATGACGGCACGGCGCTGGGGAAATTTTCTCAACAGGTCCTGATCAATGATAACCTGTTCGCAAAGCTGACACTTTAGCCACTACACTTGTTTGCCACGCACGAGCGTTTGATTGAAGGTGAGCCTCTTTCCTGCGCGATGTGAAACAAAGAGTTAATGTTTTTAATTTTACAATATTGCGTGTTATTTTTCATAAATGTCCGTTTCATATGATTCATAAATTTATTTTTTCAACGTAACGATTATTTTTATTTACCTTAAAGGAACTTCGCTCATTTCCAATCAGTGCACCAACATAAAGACGTTTTACAAAGTTTTGTTCTGTTCTTGTGGTCTTCAAAGGCGATTGTTTAATTAATATATTTACCAGTTCATGTCACATTTTGTTACATTGTTAACGTTGTATCTTTTTTTCCACGGTCCGAAGCTACATTTGTTATAAAGAGGAAATACATTTTATTTTACTTGTCGTTACTTTTAGCACCGAATTCCTCCAATCTTGTGTATTCAACCGATGGATGAGTACATTATATCCACATAGCGCAGCTTTTTTAGCACGTCTTTTGTAAAAAAGATCGTGCTTATGTTATCGGTTTGTCCGTCCGTCCGTCCGTCTGTACCCGCGATATCTCTCCAACTATTAGTCCGATTTAAAAAATTCTTTTTGCATTGGGAAGCTTGAAATATGCGAATGATGATCCTCCATTTTGTTTTATTTTACGATGTACAATTTCGCCGCTAGAGGGCGTAAATGCAGATGATGTCGAATTCAAAAATACGTTTTAATACACATATTTGCTTCTAAACATCCGATTGAAAAAAAATCTTTTATCTTTCGATTCCATTTATGTCGAAGGGTATTTTAGATATAGTTACTTTCTCAAATTACGCATAGATTTTCAGCTAGGGGGCGTAAAAGTAAATTACCTTTTCCCGATAACTCTTCTTCTAAAACTCCAATTTTAAATTTTTTTTCTTCAGCGGATACACCTCCTAATGGAAAATCTTTCTTTTCCATATAATTTCAAATTTTTTGTAAAGAATACTCTGGCCACCAATCGGCGTAAGTGTTAATTTTTGCTTCTGATATATTTACCATAAAATTTGAGCTTCTAAAACATCGATTGAAAAAATTATTTCGTGGACTAATGCCACTCACATCGATAAACCTTTTCAGAATATTTTCTTCTTAAAATATTCCACAGTTTCTCCGCCAGGGGGCGTAGATGTATATCTTATTTTCGTCAATATCTCTACGTCTAGAAATCCGATTTGAAAAATTTCTTCTTTGTTGGATGGTGTTTTCAGTGTGACATGGTTTTCATATAATTTCAAAATTTTCAAGTAATTCATAGACTTTCCGCTAGGGGGCGTAGAGGTAAATTGCGTTTCCCCCTCTATCTCTGCTTCTAAATCTCCGATTTGAAAAATTCTTTCTGCACCGGATACAGCTCCTGATGGGAAATCGTTTGCACATAATTTCTAATTTTTATGAAAAAATGGTTTGGCCACCAGGTGGCGTAAATCTTAATTTCCGCTTCTGATGTATTGGCAGCAAAACATGAGCTTCTAAATTCTCGATTGAAAAAGAACGTCGTTTATAGACCGATGGTACTCATGTCGACAAACCGTTTAGAAACATTTTCTTCTTAAAATAATGGATGGTTTCTACGCCAGGAGCGTAGATGTATATCTTATTTTTGTCAATATCTCTACTTCTAGGAGTCCGATTTGAAAAATTCCTTCTTTGTTGGATAGCGTTTTTAGTGTGACATGTTTTTCATATAATTTGAAAATTTTCAAGTAATTCATAGATTTTCCGCTAGGGAGCGTAAAGGTAAATTGCTTTCCCCTATATGAAATATTTGCACATAATTTCAAATTTTTGTAAAAAATGGTTTGGCCACCAGGTAATTCTT
This sequence comes from Macrothele yani, assembly GCA_039090855.1. Lineage (NCBI taxonomy): Eukaryota > Metazoa > Arthropoda > Arachnida > Araneae > Macrothelidae > Macrothele > Macrothele yani. The sequence goes on from CM076990.1 coordinate 51,553,585, forward strand.
AATTTCCGCTTCTGATATATTTGCAGCAAAATACGAGCTTCTAAAATCTCGATTGAAAAAGCAGTCATCTGTTGACCATACTACTCATGTCGACAAATCTTTTAGAAACATTTTCTTCTTGAAATAATGCATGGTTTCTACGCCAGGGACGTAGATGTATATCTTATTTTTGTCAATATCTCTACTTCTTGGAGTCCCATTTCGAAAATTTCTTCTTTGTTGGATAGTGTTTCCGATGCGAAATGTTTTTCCTAAAAATTCAAAATTTTCAAGTAAATCATAGACTTTCCTCTAGGGGGCACAAAGGCAAATTGCGTTTTCTGTGTGTTTTCTGCTTCTAAAACTCCGATTTGAAAAATTCTTCCTGTATCGCATACAAGACCGGATGGAAAATATTTTTCACATAATTTCTAATGTTTGGTAAATAATAGTTTGGCCACCAGGGGGCATAAGTGTTAATTTCTGCTTCTGTTGTATTTGTAGCAAAATCTGGGCTCCTGAAAACTCGACTAATTTTTTTTTCTTGGACCTATATACCGCTCATATGGAAAATCCTTTTGAGAATACTTTCTTCCTAAAATAATGCATGGTTTTCCCACCAGGGAATGTAAAGTCCCATATTATTTTTGTCGATATCTCTGTTTCTATGAGTCAGATTTGAAAAATTATTTCTGTGTTGGAGAGCGTTTCCGGTGCGAAATGTTTCTCATATAAATTCATGTTTTTCTTAACACACAAGTCTGCAACCAGAGGTCGTAAGCTCACGATTCCGTTTACAGCGATATCTGAGGTATTAAAAACCTGATTGAAAAACTTCTTTCTTCCGTCAGGTACTATTGTTTTCTATACCGGCTCCATTGACTTTGAATAGCTTTGATAAATTTAATTTGCGTCAGAACGGATTCAAAAGACGTGCTTATTACACCCGAAAATTCGGTGTCATCTTTCTTGTTTTTTGTTTTTTTCAAATAATTGATAAATGTTGTAATCCTGTAATTCTGATTTTTTTCCAACGTAACGATTTTTAAATGTCTTTGCGGGACTTTTATTTGAAGAGGTTTAGTGTATGTTAAAACGAAAGATTATACAGAAATTATTTCTTCTTATTCATGGGAATGGAGTGGGTGTGTTTCATGGCTGTCTGTATTCTCGATTCTTTGTGTGTTAGTGCTGGAATTTTGCTACGAAATGAGTTTCTATAAATACATGAGAGTAATTGACTATTTCTATTAGTTCATTAATTATTATTGATGTAATTTTCTTCCGACGGTAATCTTTGTCGACGTGGCATTTCATTAGGAAATTAATTCGCCTCTCTACATATTGTTCTTTTTTTCTTAACATCCACTAAAATAACACGATGGCGATGGCGTCGTCTTACACTTACTGATAACACAAGAAACACAGCACGTATTGCTTCTGCGCATGCGCAATCCCGCTGCTTCTACCTCGTGTTCGAATTGCCTCGGTTGCCAGCTACCGGCCACTCGTGGCGCTTGTTTAGAGGCCTGTAACTCACTGCGATGCTGCAGGCCCATCAATGGCTGCCAACTGATGGCGCTTCCACCAACGGACCGCTACCGTATCGTGAGCAGGATATTTCAGCCAGCAGTGACCCATCACTGCCAGCTGGTAGCCAGCAGTTTCCGAACACTTGCGTTTTTGCTGGGAATTTGGCCTAAGCTTCGAACAACGTCCACCTCACAACAAAGGTCACTTTTCTCAGTCCGAGCAGTGACTGTTATTGGGAGGTTTCACCGTATTAAAATTGCAGTTAACGTTTTGCCAGAATGAGAGTTTACATTCTTGGAGAAACAGTACAACGGAAAATGAAGACAATAAGCACCCTGTCAGACAGAGGATGAAAATTTATCCTCTCTGGTTTAATTTTTCAATATAATATCACGAAAATTTCAACTGATTATTAAAAAAATACACATCTGTTTTTATGAACACATTTTTTTCAAACAGTTGGGTTATGTCGCATACTGATGTTTTTGTTGTATTCAGAGCTTTGATTATTGAGTGTTGTCGGATTGTCTTGCACGAAAATTTTTGATATGGATTGTCCTTGCCACCAGAGTCTCCAGATCTACATGCGATTATGTCTTGTGGGTCTTACTGAGATATACAGTGTGAATTATTGAGACAATCTACTTTTAAGCTTGAATTTGAGCATATTCATTCAAGAGAAGATGCGCTCTCATACATACGAGCTCCAAAGCATCGAACTTAGTTTTAAAGGAAAAATCATGAAGATTTATTAGATACTCTCTGTTAAGTTACCAAAAGCTTTCAAAGCTCCTTAAACTGAAGTTTGTTTTTGGATGAAAGGGACAAATCTCTCCGAAGTTCGCACAATTTTATTCGCAGCGCAAGATCTTGCTTCTCAATTTTAGGTCAAGGGTTGACAAAATGTTGAATGCTTATTTAAAGCTCCGAATACATACATTCATATTCTTTCTCGAACTCAGGAACGTTTTCTGTGAACTTCCGAGCAGGGTTTGAAATGTTCAAGGTCGTTTTTATTGATACACTGTAAATAATAAGTGGTGTGAATCCACAGAAATTCCAGAAAATAACTTGCAGCAAAACTGCCGGTAGGTGTCCTTCTTTTAACGAAATTTCCATTTTCAAAAGTTTCCGTTTCTTCTGATTTTCCGTAGTCAGTAATTTCGTTTATTTCAGAAAAGTCCCTTCGGGGTTTTCGGTATTTATACAAAAATTTTGCAAAATCGAAGATCCTGAATTTTCTGCCCTTTCGTTCACCAGAAGTTACTTTCCTTTTGTCCATGGGGAGATTCGATGCAAGGTCGTCAGAAAAGAAGCCGCGCGTTTGACCGTTGAACCAGAAAGACTCGTGCGGTACATTTACGTTCAAGACAGAACTCTAACTGCGCGATGGTTTTTTTTTTTTTTTTTTTGTCATTAATGCGGCTGAATTAGTCATTTTATTTTCTGTTGGAGTTTATATTTTTCTGAATAGGTTTGTAATAATTTTATTTTTTCTATAAGAGGACTTATCACAAATGACGTATTTTTTTCATCGTGATTTTTCGAAGCAACAGAATGCTTTGGAACTTGATATTTTTTAAACTGAAACAAAAGAACAAAAAAAAAAAAAATAGACCGTCAGGTGTTCTGTCGCTTCAAAAAAATATTTTTCGAAACAACAGAACACCTAAAGGCCCTTAAAGCACTTCTTGTTCTGTCCTATTTTCCTTATCGTCTTAAAGTGGCGTTTGCATAATCACTGGATGCACGTTTCTTGGAGATTGTTCGAAGTGAGATGAAAGAATATGTAACCAGGATCATATTGTTTCTTTCGGTGGCCGTGCTTTTTGCGGCTGCTTATCGCTTTTTTCATTGTGAAGAAACAGCCGTTGCAATTTTGAAGCCGGAGTTAGCCGTTTTTTCTGGCGTTTTGGTGTCTGAGGAATGGACTACATGCCGAGCGTGACTGTAAGTGGGACGTGACGTATTGGGTTTGATGCATAAGTTGATGCCGTTTTTTTCACCGCACCACAGGAATGTATTACATAAAAAGGGAAAACGGAATCAATCAACTATGTATTCCCCCTTTGTTTACGACGGTGTCCAAGCGTCTGGATAGATCTGCAATGCCATTCTTGAAAAAACGTGCAGGTTTTGCTGCGAAAAAAATATCAAGAAAATTCTAGAGATCAACATAATTGTTGAGCGTTCTGCCACGGAGTGCATTCGATAGAGATCAGAACATGTGATAGTCCGAAGGGGCGACATCTGGGGAGTAGACCGAATGCGGAAGGATCTCCCATTTCGTGTACTGAATGGCCATTTTGGTCATGTTTGCACTGTGAGGGAGTGCAGAAGGACACAATGGCGCCGATGCGGCCGTTTCTGCTGAATTGCTCCCTTTACACCGCGGAGTTGCTCACAATAGAGTGCAGCGTTGATGCTCCGTTTCCTCGGCAGCATTTGCCAGTGAATAATGCCTTCCATGTCCTACCAGACACACAGGATGATCTTCTCAGGATGAAGGTCAGGTTTTGGACGTGGTGTGGGCGTCTTGTTTTATCTTAATCATTCCCTTCGATGCCTGAAATTCACGTACAGGTACCACGTTTCATCTCCAGTAACAATACGTGACAGAAAGGGTTTGTGTTGCCGAGAACATTCGCGATAACGGGCGAGCAAGGAACCACATATGGCAACACGCTGATTCTTGTTGCCCTCGGTGAGAGTGTGAGGCAACCAAGACTCCAATTTCTGGACCTTTCCCATACGTTCCAGGCACCGCGGTGGCCTAATCACAGTCCGTCTCAATGGCCAATTCACGTGTGATTTGACGCGAATCCAAGATGGTTCAAACGATCCTCATCAAAGTGAGATGGACGACCTGAGCGTGGAGAGTCGTTGAGGTCCAAATGACCACCTCGGAACCGCTGAAACCATTAGCGGTCTCTCTTTGGAGCAATAGCATCTTTCCCATACACAGCACAAATTTGTCAAGTAGACTCGGCTGCTGTGGATCCCTTGCTAAACTCGTAGAGGAGCAGATGTCAGAAATATTCATTCCTCTCTACTTGACACTTCATTCTTCTGGACCTGAAAACCAAAAAAACTATTAGCCACAATCATACAACGCAATATGATTTAGATACACGATATTGCTAGCTACATTTTGATATACAACTGGCCATATGACCGGGGAAGCACTCGTGAAATAAAACGGCATTAACTTATGCATCAAAAATAATAGCAAGCTGAACTGTTGTCTTCACTTGTTCCTGCTGACGTCGTTTCTTCCGAGGAATGGCGTACAGGCCGAGCATGACTACTTGTGGAACTGTTGTCCTCATCTGTTCTTGCTGACATTGTGTATGCCGAGGACTGGCGTACAGGTCGGGCATGACTACTTGCTGAACTATTGTTTTCATTTGTTCCTGCTGGCATCGTGCCTTCTGATAAGTGGAATACAGCTTTGTGTGGCTTCGTGTGATTACCTACCGGTTGAGAGCAATGATGTGACAGTTCATTTCTACAGTGTTCTGGCTGTTTCGTTTTGATGGAAATCTATTATTTTGAATTCTTCTGATTTTGTGCAAGGCTTCGATGAACGAGATACCTTTTTATACGATAAATGAATTGTTCTTTGATTAAGTGCTAATGTCGTATCTAGAAATTTAACAGTTGAGTTGAAAATTTATGTTGTTAAGCTTTTTTGTGCACTGTCAGTAACTTAAATGTACATGACAACTTAGCTTTAGACAGTCCTCCCTGCTGGGCTGAGCTAGTTGGGCGTTGTGGAAGTTAGGCAGGGTTAAATGGTCGCAAACATCGGATTGGAAACATTCTTCCTTCAATTCAATAGCATTTATATGAAGACTAGTTTCTTTTTCGAGTAATGCATAGTTTTTTGTCTAGGAAACGTAAAATTAAAGTGCGATTATCCCGATTTCTCTGCTTATAAAAGTCGATTTGAAAAAATCTTTTGCTTCATATAGAGCTCCTGCTGTGAAATGTCCTGCGTGTAATTTCAGATTTTTTCGTAAAGAAGGGTTTTGCCACAAAGTGAATATTTTTTCCGATGTATTTGCAGCAACATCGGCGCTTCTGAAAATTCGATTCAAAAATTCTCTTGAGAATTGATACCACTCACCACACCTTTTCAGAGTGCCTGCTGCTTAAACTAACGCATAGTTTTTTCGCTAAAGGCATAGATGCATATCTTATTTATGTCAATATATCTGACTCTAACAGTCCGGTTTGAGAAGTTATTTCTTTGTCGCAGAGTGTTTCTAGAGCGAAATGTGCTGCAAATGATTTAAAAATTTTTTAATGCACTAAGTGTGCCACTAGATGGCATAGATAAGTCTACGTACCCATTTGCAGCATATTAGCAGCAACATCTGGGCGTCTAAAAACTCGACTAAAAAAATTATTTCTAGGTCAGATACTAACTGCCAAAATACATTATGTACATTCACCTGCTAGAAAGCGCAAATGTCTAATCGGTTTTCGATCACGTCTCTGCTATAAAAGTACGATTTAAAAGATTATTTGAAAGCTGCATATCTCTTACTTTGACGATCACTTTGCCTCGTACATTCATGGAGATTTTATAATTCACAATTTTGGCGTTAGGTGGTGTAAGTGTGCATTATTGTTTGATGCTGTATCTCCGCTTCTAAAAATTCTATTGTGCAGAGTATGATCCAGGAACTTGCTGACAAGAGTAAAGCAGTGGGATTAAAAATGAACTTTCAGAAGGCAAAAGTGATGTACAATGCTTTTACAAGAAATGAAGATTTATCGACTGCTCACTCACTTACAGAGTGTGTTTATTCTTCCTTAAACAAAGGCTCACAGTGGCTCACGAAAGCTTATACACTGAGTGGCCACTTTATTATGACCACCCCCTCAGTAAAGTAAACTCACCGGCATGTTCCTGAAACAAATCCTGTACAGTACGAGCACTATGGCAGGACGCATTATCTTGTTGAAAGTAGCCATCGCCATTGGGATAAACCATCCACATGACAGGATGCACTTGGTCCGCAACGATGTTTGGATATGATGTGCCAGTCAGACGTTGATCAACACGAATTAAAGGGCCCAAAGCATGCCAGGAAAATATTCCCCAAACCATAACGTTTCTTCCACCAGCTTGAAGGGTTGAAGCAATGCATTTGTGGTCCATGCTTTCGTGCTGTTACCGCCAAATTATCACTCGGCCATCGGCATGGTGCAACTAAAAACGTGATTCATCGGATCACATAATTTGTTTCCAATTATTGACTGTCCAATCTTTGTGCTCCTTTGCAAACTGGAGACGTTTTCTCTTTTTAAATACAGACAGCAAAGGTGTTCGAACAGGCCTTCGGCTGCCATATCCCATCCGATGCAGTGTACGGCGAGCAGTGCGTGCAGAGATCATTTGAGGGAATCCTTGATTAAGATGGTCTGTAATTTGCTGCACTGTTGCCCTTCTGTTGTCTGTTACCAGTCTGGACACTCTCCGTTCCGCCCGAGTAGTCACTAGTCGATGACGACCACACGTTGCACGTAGAGACCCAGTTTTTTGGCTGACAGTCCAGTCTTTAAACACTTTAACAACAGCTGCTCTGGAACATTTCACGAATGCGGCGGTTTCGGTGATATTCGCTTCATGGCTCCGAGCTCCTACAATCATCCCACGCTGAAAGCCTGTCAAATCGCATTATTTACCCATCTAGTCACCCAAACATCACTGCTACTACTGTCGCAAGCACTAAGCTTTCCCTTTTTATACTAGCCTTGCCCTCTGACGACAACAGCATGCAGCCATAGCTCATTTGCTTAAAACTGTCAGGTGGTCATAATAAAGTGGCCACTCAGTGTATATATATATTGAAAACAACGCGCCTAGAACAACTAACAGAAAATCGTGGAGCCCAAAGTGGACACCGAAAATTTGAATGGAACATTAAAAGACAGAAGCATTTATGATACAACTAGTGGATGTCATGATGCTGCCAATGCCGTGGCTGCCTCGTAGCCGAGTGATCTGACGCACTAACCTCTAACTACTGGTCCGAAATGAGCACGAAATTGAGCACAGAATCATGCATCGGTGGTATGCCTGCCTGATGACGCTCTCATCTGTGGGTGCCGCGGCCTTAAATTACGGCCCAGAGACTTCTTATAGCTTTACTACACTATGTGGACAAAAATGACTGGACACCCCACGCAGGCGCAATGGTGTGCTCCCGCAGCAGCCACGTGGTCAATAAGGTATAAAAATTGCAACAGGAGTATGCTCAGATCAATCGCTGATAAAATGGCTAGCAGGAGAAAGCTCTCCGAGTTTGCAAAGGGCGTTAAAATTGGCTGCTCAATTGGAGCTATGAGCATAAACAGCATTGCAGATGTCAGACAGGTTGCTAAATCGACTGCGGCTTTTGTCATCAGCAAGTTGGAGACAACGAGACGTTGCAGGAATTCACCTCACCTTGGAAGACCCTCGAAACTGCAATCCATTGGAGGTATGAACATAAGTAGCATTGCTGATGTCAGACAGGTCACTAAATCGACTGCGGCCTTTGTCATCAGCAAGTTGGAGACAACGAGACGTTGCAGGAATTCACCTCACCTTGGAAGACCCTCGAAACTGCAATCCATTGGAGGTATGAACATAAGTAGCATTGCTGATGTCAGACAGGTCACTAAATCGACTGCGGCCTTTGTCATCAGCAAGTGGAAGATGACGGGACATTGCAGGAATTCACCTCACCTTGGAAGACCCACGAAACTGCAATCCATTGGAGGTATGAACATAAGTAGCATTGCTGATGTCAGACAGGTCACTAAATCGACTGCGGCCTTTGTCATCAGCAAGTGAAAGACGACGAGACGTTGCAGGAATTCACCCTGTCTTGGAAGACCAACGAAGCTTCAACCCAATGATCGTGTGGTGCAGAGGGAGATCCGGGAAACCAGGTCGAGGTCAATGCAAGCCATAGCACATGAGTTCCAGATGGTCACAGATGTTATGGTCTCCACCAAGACACTTCGAAGAGAGGCCCATACATTCGGATATCATGGCAGAGCAGCAGCCCATAAACCTCTCATCCTTAAAACCAATAAAGCCACGCGGCTACGATGGTGTCAACAACACAAAAAGTGGACATTGGAACAATGGCGGCAGGTGTTATAGAAAGACGAATCTCGTTTCACGTTATTTCTATCAGATGGACGTGTCTGGGTTTGGTGGTTACCCAAAGAATGTGTGCTTCCGGACTGTACAGTGCCGTCTATGAAAAACGGAGGTGGTGGAGTTATGGTATGGGGATGTTTCAGCAGGTAGGGTGTGGGTACATTGGTTGTTATTCATGGCAACACGAACTCTGTGCTCTATAGAGATTTTCTGAATAACCCAATGCTCCAAACGTCGTGGCAGTTCTATGGATACGACGATTGTTTCTTCCAGGACGACAACACCACTTGTTATGTTGCCAGGGCTACAACGGAGTTGTATGTGGAAAATCAGATATCGTGGGTGGACTGCCATGCTCAGAGCCCGGACCTCAATCACATTGAACACCTATGGGATGAATTTGAATTGTGGTGAGGTCTTGACAAGCACGACCTTCTTCTTCTTCTTTTGTTTTTGATGGGATGTTTAAAAAAAGTAATTTATTGGACCTGGTGGTACAGAGACATGCCAAACAGGCAGACATAGACAATAGGCAGATATATCACAGCAGTAAGTACAAATCATACATGGTTTACAGCATGCTAAATGATCAATTTACACAGAGAGCCGGTGTTGATCAAGTAACACATTGAGAGCCAGTGCCGAAAGACAAACACAAACATCCATACCTCACCGGGATTCGAACTCGGACCCAACTAGGGCGAATGGTCATAAGCCAGCGCCTTAGACCACTGCGCCACAGGGGCGGCCACGACCTTCTTCAGTGATAGAGTTGGTCCATTTACTCAAGGTGGAATGGAGGACCATCCGGCTCTCCATGGGCTTGTGGAGAGTTTTCCTCGACGGGTGGCTGCTGTGATCTCTCAAATAGAGGAGCTACCCGCTATTGATTTAAATGCTATATCGTTTTTCTATTTACTTACAATGTCCAATCACTTTTATCCGCATAGTGTAGTTGCTCCCAAATACCGAAAGTTGGTAATTAAACTTTGATTATTAAACCACCCAATTATACCAAAAAGTAATTTAGAGCGCTGTGATTCTTGAATGCAATACTGCCCCATTTCAACTTTGAGAAACGTAACCACTTACACAGAACTAGCTTGTCGATATGGAATCTCTTGTACGTAGTGCTGTCAAAAAGTTCCGAGACTAGGTACGTAGTACGCCAACAGGTGGCAATAAGCGGATGCGCGAGCAGAGATCGAGGGCAGTGACTTTCAAGAGTCATTGTGCCGAGTGGCGACGTTCTGTGAACATCGGGAGCTATGCTACACGATATTTGGTGATCACGTGCAGAACACAGCTGCGATTTCGGTATGTACTGCAAACTAGAGCAGCGAGTAAACATCGAATTCTCCCTCAAACTCGGCAAATCGGAAACGGAGACGAATGAAATGTTGCAGCAGATTTATGGCAATGAGACAATGAGTCGTGCGAGGTGTTTTGAGTGGCACTCGCGCTTCAAGAGCAGCAGAACGGCACTGGAAGACGACGAGAAGTCAGGGCAACCGTCCACGAGCAAAACCCCCGAAAATGTGGACACAATTACGTAACTGGTGCATGAAGATAATCGGAGAACCATTCAAGAAATTGCTACCATCATCAATGTGTCGCACGGAACAGTGAAAGAAATTCTGACGTCGGTTTTGAACATGCAACGCACTGATGCAAAGTTTGTGCCAAAAATTCAGAGCCCCGAACAGAAGGCGCTCCGTGTCGAACTCTGTCAAGATCTTCGTCAGCAGGTGGTGAATGATCCAACGTTCCTGTCGCGGGTCATCACTGCGGACGAGACTTGTGTCTACGGTTACGACCCGGAGACCAAACAACAGTCGTCGCAGTGGAAGAGCCCGGTATCTCCACCAACGAAGAAGGCCCGACATGTCTGGAGCGCAACCAAAAGCATGCTCATCGTGTTCTTCGACATTCGTGGGGTTGTGTACCGTGAATTTCTCCCCTAGAGGCAGATCGTCACTGCCCTTTTTTACTGCGGTGTTCTGTGGAGTCTTAGAGAGGACATTCGCCGCAAACGACCTGAAATGTGGCCCATGGGCGATCACGACAATGCAGCAGCTCACAGAGCGTTAGCAACACGCCAGTTTTGCATCCGCAACAGCATGACTACCCTTCCTCACCCGCTTTACTCGCCGGATTTGGCCACATGCTACTTCTTCCTGTTCCCGAAGATGAAGCTGAAGCTCAAGGTTCGCCGTTTTGAAACCATGGACGAGATCTAGCGCGAATCGCAAACGGTGCTTGACACGATTCGCGAACAGGACTTCCAGAGAGCGTTCCGACAGTGGCAAAAAACGCTGGCAGCGGTTTATCTCTGCCCAAGGAAACTACTTTGAGGGAGATCATAGCCAGACTTAAGTAACGTAAGTTCTTTGTTCTATATCAGCCTAGTCTCGGAACGTTTTGATCGGACCTCGTATAACTCAAAAACAATGAGCCAATTGCCAATATTTAATATCATTTTCGAGATCTGCACCCCAAAATTAAGATTAGATAGTTTTACTTGATAACAATTCCCGTATTGAACAACAATTATTGTTAACAATATTTATCGTTAACAATAGTTTTACACTGTTAGACATTCTAGTGAATTAAATCTTGTGTGGTTTGTATGTTAATACAGTTAAATCCCATTCCATCGTTTCTGGGAAATGACCCTATTTCTACACTGACGGTGTTAATACACTTACCAAGCACAATTTTTGTACGACGAACAATACTAAAAGTGTTGCGCTCAGAGAACATTAACGGTATATACTTAACCATGAATACCGGTTCAAGTATAATTTAATGGGTTGGTACTAGGTCCCTAGTTGCGGTCCTTGCTTACACTTGCGTATGGACATTTTTACCAGTATAGAGCTTCGTTACTGTTAAAAATAGTTTTCGGACTGCCTAATGTGTAAGCGTGGAACTAGCTTGTAATAAATGTATTCTACGCTGCTGGAAACCCAAAATGCAACACCAAGAAGGAAGCATCCGATTGGCCTGAAATTCGCAGCATGTGTCGCCCGCGAGAGGACATGCAAACGATTAGCATTGCAGTGCATATGCAAATCATGTGCGCCCGGCACGCCACCGAGAAGCACTATAAGAAGGGTACACAGAAGGCTGGGTGTAAGTAGTGGAAGTGTGTTGTGCTGCTAGACCTATGCGTGGGAAGTTTCCTAATGCCTCGTCGCAGAATACGGCAGTCATTCCAGCACGTTTCGGAGTTCGACAGAGGACGAATAGTGACTTATTGCGACAGCGGTTTATCGTACCGAGACATCGGCGCCTGTGTGGGATGACATCCAGCCACAGTCAGGCGATTATGGATTCGGTGAGTGCAAGAGGGACGGACGGTCCGACGTGAGCGATTACCGCAGCCGCGGCACACCACCGAATGAGAGGACCGGCATGTTGTGCGGCGTGCATTGACGGCTCGCACCGCCACATCACGAACGTCAGCGCAGGAATTAGGATGTGTTGCGCATCAACCTGTGTCAGCACGTACCGTTCGAAGTCGTTTGCAGGAGTGGGGACTTGTCGCACGGCGCCCATTGCTCCGATTACCATTGACGTTACACCACCGGCGAGTGCGGCGGCAGTGGGCCGTTGAACGCCGCACCTGGATTACGGAATGGCACGACATTTTCTTATCCGACGAATCCCGCCTCTGCCTGCAACACCACGATGGTCGGATCCGCGTGTGGCGGCACCGCGGCGAGAGACTGTATGACGCCTGCATGATGCACCGTCATACCGGTCCGTCGCCTGGCGTTATGTTTTGGGGCGCAATTGGATATGACACCCGCACCCCTCTGGTACGCATCGCCCGTACATTCAACAGCCACCGCTACACATCTACGACGTTTTGGAGCCTGCAGTCCTCGCTTACTTGCAGGACCTGCCAGCGGCCACGTTTCAACAAGACAATGCGCCCGCACGTGGCACGCATTGTGCAACAATTCTTCACGGCCCACCAGGTGTCACTGCTGCCGTGGTCCGCCTGTTCTTCCGATATGTCGCCCATCGAACACGTCTGGTCGCTGATCGGCAACCGAGTGGCCCGTCAAGCACCACCCGTGGCTACACCTGATGAACTGTGGCAACGTGTGGAAGCAGAAGGACCGACATACCCCAAGCCCACATCCAAAGCCTCTTTCGTTCGATGCCGCGGTGTGTTGCGGCCGTTATTGCCAGCTATGGGGGACACAATTATTGATGTCTGTGTGTTCCGCAAGTCGCACGGGCCTGTAAGCTCAATCGTTTCATCTTTGTATCTGTCGTTATATGTCCAGTAAATCTGGCTTTGCTATCTCGTGTCCTTCTTGGTGTTACATTTTGGGTGGCCAGCAGTGTATATTTGTGCTAAATTTTTGGAATATTTAATGAAACAGAGTTTGCATAATTTTTGCTCTTCACTAGCTTCAAAGCCTGCCATCTAGCATGGTCTCGTTATATTACAAATCGAATTCATGCTCTTATGTTGACTGACCCCAAGGCTGAAGTACCGACACACACACAGGTGTGTGTGTGTGTGTGTGTGTGTGTGTGTGTGTGTGTGTGTGTCCTGTAATCCATTTTCTTGAGATTTTATCCTTACCATTTATCATTTGTATTACTTTGTCAGTTTGAAGACCTCCGGATATGGTGGAAGAGATACAGAAGAGCCAGATCTAGTTCTTTTCGACCGAGAACTAGCAGTTCACGGAAAGGAACCAAAGATGGCAGTAAAGCTTCTAGAGTAACTACCAAAAAAGAAACTAAAGGACAGGGATATCTGCTGGAACCACCGCCGTCGATTATCAAGAACGATGCTGAAGAAAAAGTCTTTCCAGAAAAAGAGGTAAATTACATTTTTTATGAGCATTATTTCCAAAGAAATATACTTCCTTTTCTCTTATCAAACCCGACGCAGCTGCGTTGTGCCCCATTCACATAATTTTTTTCGGTTATTTCGTTTACTCACACAAAAATATTACGTCGCTTCCGTTTTCTGAATCCAAAATATTATATTAATGTCATTTACGGACATGAAATGTTTTGATCATTTTTTTATTGGGGGATTAACGACCACCGTGAGCAACGAAAGGGACTATAAGCAGTCACCTGTCTCTAATTTAGGGTCACTGGTTCCAAGGAAGGGAGAGATCCAGTGCCGTAAGACAAACACAACACGCATGCTTCACCGGGATTCGAACCCAGACCCATCTCGGACGAATGGGCATAAGCAAGCGCTTAGGCTACTGCGCCACCGAGGCTGTGTTTCGATTAGCATATAGCCTGTTTGTTTTGCAATAGTAAATAAAAAAATGAATGTTCCAGAGTAGACAAATAAAAGAACTGTCTTCAACTTGTATTTGTCTTTTCTGAAGGTAGAAATATTGCATTTATTTTCACAGCATTTCAAAGAGTACATGTGTTCTGTCTGTACGCACCCTAAACGGAGAACAAAATGTTGAACGATTTTTGTGGTTCCTTTCTGCTAAAAAAAGTCTCAAAAATCGCGCGGTGCTTTGCGGCTGTTCTCTTTAGCCAGGGCGTATAGGAGCAAGGGCGCCCATAGGGTGTGTGTGTGTGTGTCTCAACCCTCAACCCCCCTAGTCTTTGGTATGGCCAATTTTTTTATAAATTTAAAACACTAAAATAGACAAAACCTTTTTTTAAAGCATTTTTAAAAATACACTATCTACCAACAAGTAATTGGACACCACTGCAATCGACGATATCTGCGGTCCTGATACACGTCACGGCCGCCGCTGTTAAGTATCGTGTGGGAAACAACAACGCAACCAGTCGAATGCAAGATGCCACGCAGTTCGGAGCTCTCTGATTTCGAGAAAGGTGTAATCGTCGGGTATCACAGAAATAGCCGATCCATACGTGACATATCCAGCGAGTTGAAGTACCCAAAATGGACAGTGGCCTAAGTGATTGGCAAGTGGAAGATGAGAGGTGACTATCGGAATGTGCCCTGACCCGGCAGACTCACAAAACTGGGAGTTAGAAACCGATGGGTGCTGGCCAGGGAAATTCGGAAGAACCGCATTAAATCGATGGGCCACATCCGCGAGAAGTTTCAACAGGCATTCGGGAGTGTTCTTTCTATGAATACCATCCCTAAGGGAGCCCATCTGCTCGGTTATCATGGACGTGCTGCCGCCCACAAGCCTTTGATCACCAAGTCCAATAGCGCTGCTCGGCTAACGTGGTGCAAAGAACGTCGACAGTGGACCGTAGAACATTGGAAACAGGTTCTCTGGAGCGAAGAATCAAGTATCACCCTCTACCGTTCGGATGGCAGGGTCTGGGTTTGGCGTCTGCCTAGAGAACGCCTACTGCCGGAATGTATTGTGCCAACTGTGAAGTTCGGCGACGGTGGAATTATGCTATGGGGGTGTTTCTCCTGGTATGGCACGGGACATTTGGTCGCAATTCCTGGTAGACCCAACGCCGAGACATACTGCGCCATTTTGGATGACCATGCGCTTCCTACGTTTTGGCAGTTTTACGGGGTGGACCCATGTCACTTTCAGGATGAAAATGGCACCTGTCATGTTGTGAGGTCCACCATGGCTTGGTATGGTGACAATGGGGTTAATCGAATGGACTGGCCTGCGCAGAGCCCGGTCCTTAACCCTATCGAGCACCTCTGGGACGAGTTGGAGCGTCGACTTAAGGCGTGCCCTCACCGTACGAAATCGGTGAAGGAACTGACCTGTCTTCTCCAAGTCGAGTGGAAGAAAATACCGCTAGCCGTCGTACAACGCCTGGTTGAGAGTTTACCCCGGATGGTAGCAGTTGTAATCGCCGCTCGTGGAGGCTCCTCCAACTATTGAAGGTGAATAAACTTCGGTTTCCTTTGCTATCACAGGTGTCCAATTACTTGTTGGTAGATAGTTTAGTTAGATATTAATGATTGATTGCATCAATTATTTTTGTTGTATTTTAGTATTTTGTACATTTACTAAAATGTTTGACAGCCTTGAAGGAGGTAAGGATTTTCTTACCCCCCTCCCCCTCCCTAAAAGTACTCATATGGGCGCCACTGTATAGGAGAATAGAAAACCAGTAGAAAGCGAATAAGGTGAGTCCGAAGAAAGTCGTATTATGACAGAGAAGGAAAGAAAGCATAATATTGGATTTAGATAAATCAGCAAGAGATAAGCAAGAACAGATATACCATTTTACAAACAGAGATGCCAGCTTTAAATGCTTTTTTCTTATGATATAGGCTTAACATAATCACCTGATAAATCTCCTATATGATACTATCTATTATTTTTGTCGAATATAAAAATTTACAGTTTTGAGTTGGTGTCGAAGAACAGTTTATTCTGTTTATGTGTTTTGAAATGAAACTTTTTTTTAAACATTATTCTCAGTTCTTCGTGTTTTGCTGTGTAATACAGAAGCTCTTCTTCTCAACATACTTTTCAGTCGCACACTCAGAAAAACGTTTTGTTAATTCAGCAAAAAAATTGCTGAATCAGTCAAAACATTTTGTCGATATGCAGTCAACAAAAATGTTTGTTGAATTTACATTTGTGAATTGTATTTTGCTGAAAATTATTGTTGATTCAACAAAATTTATTGCTATCATGACAAAACGTTTTGTTCATTTAACAAAATTCCTAGGTCGATTTTTGGGAATTTGTTTGATCCAACAATATGTATGGTTATCGTGATAAAACATTCAGTTGAATTAAGAAAATATAGTCAACGAAATAATTTTGTGTTGCTAACAAAACAATTCCGATGGAGTTTGGCTAAAGCAACGAAATAAATCGACAAAACAGCTCAACAAAAGTATTTTGTTGTTTCAAACGAACTTTTTTTTTCTCACGGATAGTGTAAGACTACACTGAGAAAAACGTTTTGGTAATTCAGCAAAAAAATTGTTGAATCAGCCAAAAATGTTTGTCGATATGTAGTCGACAAAAATGTTTGTTGAATTTACAAATGCATTTTGTTTAAAATTATTGCTGATTCTTTTTGGGAATTTGTTTGTTCCAACAATACGTATTGTTATCATGACAAAACGTTTTGTTCATTTAACCAAATGCCTAGGTCGATTTTTGGGAATTTGTTTGTTCCAACAATACGTATTGTTATCATGACAAAACGTTTTGTTCATTTAACCAAATGCCTAGGTCGATTTTTGGGACTTTGTTTGTTCCAACAATACGTATTGTTATCATGACAAAACGTTTTGTTCATTTAACCAAATGCCCAGGTCGATTTTTGGGAATTTGTTTGTTCGAACAATACGTATTGTTATCATGATAAAACGTTTTGTTCATTTAACCAAATGCCTAGGTCGATTTTTGGGAATTTGTTTGTTCCAACAATACGTATTGTTATCATGACAAAACGTTTTGTTCATTTAACAAAATGCCTAGGTCGATTTTTGGGAATTTGTTTGTTCCAACAATACGTATTGTTATCATGATAAAACGTTTTGTTGCTGCCACCGTACATTTGTTGCTCCAACAAAATTTAGAGTTATGTAGCTGGGCCACTTTGTCCCTAAACTTTCTTCCCGATGGCAATACTTTGCCGCTACAGTAATTTTAGGCGGTGCCCTTGGACCCTGGGTGTCCGCCATTTTTTATTTCGGGGTGTCAGCCATTTTACCCCTGCCGTATTTATTTTTTAGTGGTGTTTAAATGAAATTGGACGGCGTTTCGTCACAAGGAAATTTTTTCAAAGTCGGCGAAAAATTTCTCACCGAGCAGATTTGACTCTTAATTAAGTAACTAGGCGTGCTAACCACTCGCCTATACTAGTACCTGTTCTTAAAAGTACATTCTTATCTGCGAATTCAGCATTTGAAGTTCAGTTTATTACCTTCTGGAACGCTCACGGACGATTTGTACTTGACATAACGATGTGTTGACACTATTTTGGTGAGTGTGTAACGTGTTTCTAAATCCGATTTCTTTTTAAATGTTTTCCTTAATTTTTTGATGAAACAAATTATTGACATTTTGGTCAGACAAAAAAAAAAAAAAAAGTCGTCATTTTTTTCTAAACGTTCTATATGCAGTCTTTGGAATTTTGAAACGCTCTGTATACATGCACGTGATTACTGGCTATATATATATATGTAATTACTAGAATATATATTATGAAATTCGTAAATATGCGGGAGTGACATGGAGGAGACTGGCACAAGACAGACCGTTGTGGAGGAAACTTGTTTTGTTTTTTTTATTTTTTTTTTTTTTTTTTTTTTTTTTTTTTGATTGGAGGTTTAACGACCACCGTGAGCAACTCAATGGGCTATAAGCAGTCGCCCGTCCCTAATTTAGGGTCACTGGTTCCAGGGAAGGGAGAGAGCCAGTGCCGTAAGACAAACACAACATCCATGCCTCACCGGGATTCGAACCCGGACCCCTTCGGACGAATGATCAGAGGCCAACGCCTTAGACCACTGCGCCACCGGGGCGGCAGGAGGAAACTTGGGGAGACCTTCGTCCAGCAGTGGATTGATAATGGTTGACAATGATGATGATGATGATGATATTGCCTATACATGAAATCAAGCTCTATACATAAATTACAACTCTTATCATTACCTTATGTGCAAATTTTTATTTGCGATCAAGAACCGCAAGCCGCCATAAGAAATGTATTATTGCTTTATCAGAAATCTGGGTTTCAATTTAATACGTGCCCCTGTGCATCTAATAAAATGCGGATTGTAATTAAGAGTCTACAAAGCGAGGCCAAATTATCAATGAAATTCACTGAATCCAACCACACAATAAACACTAGCATAAAAATAAGTCAGAATTATTAAGATATATTAGAAATTCTTACCTCTGAATGCATCTATCAGAGTTGACAGCTCCCAGTCTTCTAACAATGCACTCACTTCACAGTCAGTCATAATTCAAAACGAAATCTTAAGCTGAAAACGAGACTCTTCTGCTCAGTGGTAGTCTGGTAGTGCCCGTATGGAGTAGCTAGTAATCACGTGCACTTTGGCGTAAGGTCGATGCCACCTCTATATAATTGAATTAACAAAATATAGCCAACGAAATAATTTTGTGTTGCCAACAAAGCAATTCCGATGGAGTTTATCTAAAGCAACAAAATAAATTGACAAAACAGCTCAACAAAACTATTTTGTTGTTTCAAACAAACTTTTTTCTCGGTGCAGGTGAAAGAAAACATATACACTTTTCTAGCTGACATTTTATTCTCGCATGTTGACCTTTTATTCTACATTTAATTTCTCACATGCGTGTCTCTCATCAGAATTTTATTCGGTCTTGAGATTGAGAGCTATCTTGTTCGCCACGTGAACAAAGCATGAAGGACAGATTTTATTCTAAACACTATTCGTCACAAAAAGCACTCTATCGTGTTCACATCCTTGCACTTCCTTTAAGAGTTCCAACTTTAGGGCTATGTTTTAGAGGATAGATACATTTTGCTTAATTCCCTTTCGGCGTTTTGTCCAGTTTAACTTTCCTTTTTGATTTCTTTCTCTATGTGAATTTGCGTTCGTTGTCCTTCGCGTTTTTCAAACTTAACGTGATATCTTCTCTCTCGCAAGCAGTGGCATATCTTGTTTCCGAGATCTGGGCAAT
Source organism: Macrothele yani (assembly GCA_039090855.1). Classification (NCBI taxonomy): domain Eukaryota; kingdom Metazoa; phylum Arthropoda; class Arachnida; order Araneae; family Macrothelidae; genus Macrothele; species Macrothele yani. The sequence continues at coordinate 51,572,866 of CM076990.1, forward strand.
CTCAACCCCCCACACACACAGTACTTTTTTTTTAATTGTGAAGGCTATTGCTAACATGATAATAATTATGAGGATTAGGATTTGAAGACTTATTCGTACATGAACTCCATTCTTCTTTCCTTTTGTGTGAACTTGAGTGTTACGTTTTTACAAAAATGTTTCTTCCGAGTACTTTTCCATATTTAAAAATAATGTTTTTCTCTATTAACAAAACAGCCAAGTTGCTCGTATGTACATGTCCTTGTGTGGCTCTAAGATATATCTTGTCTCTTTTTAACACGAAAAACTTCTTTCGGCAGTTGCTGTTGTTGATGGAAAGTTTCATATTGGATCTGCTAATTTGTACACCTCGAAAAACACTATGTCCGATTATTCAACTTTATGTAACAAGTAATGTCTCTTACTGATTTGTTTTGTATTCATCAAGGGAATAAAACACCTTCAGTTCATTTTTTAATCGAGTTGTATCAAAATTTGAAGCATAGAGTTCTTTAAGCTCTGATAGTATATGTTCAGGGAAGCTTTCACAAAAGTTATCAAAACAGTTCGAATCTAACAAAACCACGAATTTAAGATATAATATCACAGATTTTAATTCATTGACACTTCACACAAATTGAAACAACTCTCGCGAAACACGCGCTGTTAAAGGCGGAAGCATGGAGCGATTGGGTTCGTCCGAAGTCTTCTCTTTTCTGAGCGTACCGTTGCGCAAAGCAATGGTCTATTCCTCTCCATATTCTCATTCATGTTCTCATGGAAACGCTAACAGGCGATCGTATCGAAGTTCTTTGAATTAGAACAGCGAAGACTCTCGAAGACCTGCTTGCATTATGCCGTTAATCATCGTTCGTCAGACTGATTCTCATATTCGGAAGAAGCGAATCCGCTCGTGTGTGTTTTCGCACCGAAAACATCGACATATCTTAATACAGTTGATAATTGACTTTTATTTGTGCGTATTTAAATGACTTTTATTTGTGTATTCTCTGGGCTTCGCAGCTAGCCTCGAATATACGCTACTGTTCGCAAGAATATAGTTAGCAACACAGTGAGGTCAGAACGTGGGGCGTGTGGATGTGTCAGATAAGAACAGACCAATATGTAATGCTTGAGAAGCAGAAGTAAGGGGAGATTGTGTAAGTTATCACATTAATTGTGGAAGAGACGCTTGTTAAATTGAAGTTTGAGTTATTTGAAGGCTGCGTGTTCTACTTTGCGTATTGGTGTTGTTCTCTTAACCAAGTATTATTATTATTATTAACTCACGTTCGTTTTATTATACCTTGTGGAAGTTCCAAAGGATTAGTGGCAGAATAAAGACTAAGAGTAAGTAACCTTCGAAGTTTCTTGAATGACTCATGTTTTACTGTTGGTTAAGTTTGTCAGACTCATCGATGTGATGTTCAGACAGCTATACTTAAACGAACATACAGTTTATTAAACTGTTGCGCAGATGATTAAGCACAATTTTTCTTCAAATAAACTTGGAAACGTTCACGTTTGCAAATATTCCGTTCTTAGTATATGAATAACAGCCCTTAAACGTTCTTTTCCCTATGGGACGTGCCCATGCATATCAGGATGAATAACATACTGTGGCATATGATGCAGTACAATACTTTATGACCTTAAAATACTGTGATTCTAAGCGACCGTAAACAGACAAGTGGACAAATGTTCACCCATTATTGAAAAAAATGCACTCTGTAAATTAATAGAAACGTAAGAAGTTTCATCAAGAAAAAACAGTTAAAACTGTTTTTAAACAAACTAACAAGCAGTATGTTTACAGACTGACTACATTGTGTTTATCAGAGCAAAGCGTGTCCATATCCAGAGTTACCACTGGAAACAGTTATAAATAAATACACTGTTGGCCACCCAAAATGCAACACCAAGAAGAACACGAGATAGCAAAGCCAAATTTACTGTACACATAACAACAGATACAAAGATGAAAGGATTGAGCTTACAGGCCCGTGCGACTTGCGAAACACGCAGACATCAGTAGTTCGTGTGGCCCCCATGGCTAGCAATAACGGCCGTTACACGCCACGGCATCGAACGAAAGAGGCTTTGGACGTGGGCTTGGAGTATATCGGTCCAGGCTGCTTCCACACGTTGCCACAGTTCATCAGGCGTAGCCGCGGGTGGTGCTTGACGGAGCACTCGGTTGCTGATCAGCAACCAGACATGTTCGATGGGTGATATATCGGGAGAACAGGCGGGCCACGGCAGCAGTGACACCTGGTGGGTCGTGAAGAATTGTTGCACGATGCGTGCCATGTGCGGGCGCGCATTTTCCTGATGAAAAGTGGCCGCTGGCAGGTCCTGCAGGTAAGGGAGGACTACAGGCTCCAAAACGTCGGAGATGTAGCGGTGGCTGTTGAGTGTACCGGCGATGCGCAGCAGAGGGGTGCGGATGCCATATCCGATTGCGCCCCAAACTATAACGCCAGGCGACGGACCGGTATGGCGATGCATAATGCAGGCGTCATACAGTCTCTCGCCGCGGTGCCGCCACACGCGCATCCGACCATCGTGGTGTTGCAGGCAGAAGCGGGATTCGTCGGAGAAGACAATGTCCTGCCATTCCGTAGCCCAGTGCTGCGTTCAACGGCCCACTGCCGCCGCACTCGCCGGTGGTGTAACGTCAATGATAATCGGAGCAATGGGTGCCGTGCGACAAGTCCCCGTTCCTGCAGACGACGTCGAACGGTACGTGGTGACACAGGTTGTTGCGCAGCACACCCTAATTACTGCGCTAACGTTCGTGATGTGGCGGTGCAAGCCGTCAATGTCCGCCGCACAACATACCGGTCCTCTCGTTCGGTGGTGTGCCGCGGCTGCGGCAATCGCTCACGTCGGTCCGTTCGTCCGCCCTCCTGCACCCACCGAATCCATACTCGCCTCACTGTGGTTGGGTGTCGTCCCACACGGGCGCCGATGTCTCGGTACGATAAACCAGTGTCGCGATAAGCTACTATTCGTCCTCTGTCGAAATCCGAAACGTGCTGGAATGACTGCCGTATTCTGCGACGAGGCATCAGGAAGCTTCCCACGCACAGGTCCGGCAGCACAACACACTTCCACTACTTACACCCCGCCTTCTGTGCACCCTACTTATAGTGTTCTCGGTGGCGTGCCGGGTGCACATGATTTGCATATGCCCTGCAATGCTAATCGTTTGCATGTCCTCTCGCGGGCGACGCATGCGGCGAATTTCAGGCCAATCGGATGCTTCCTTCTTGGTGTTGCATTTTGGGTGGCCAGCAGTGTAAAAACAATTTACTTGAATATGAAACAGTAGTGCAGTGCAGATTACCTATGAAATCGTTCTTTCGATATTTGCCGTCGAAGAATAGCACGCGCAGGTTTGCCTTGTAAATGAGCACATAGGTCAGGCGTATGCGTTTCCACTTCCGATAGTGGTTACGAAACAAGGCGACATCAGCCGATTGCGCTTGCGCGCTAAGCTGGAAGGAATGCATGAGATTTCAGATAGTCTCTAACGTTTCGCGCGCACGTTTTGCTTTTTCATAATGCACTATTATACCACTAAGGGGTGGAATGAATATTTGCATCCGAAGTCATAGCTCCCCTTCTAAGAGACATTATTGAAAGAAAATTTTCGCCGTCCCGGTGGCGCAGTTATTCAAGCGCTGTTATATGTGGCGCAGATATCTAACCGAAAATCTTCGCCATCCCGGTGGCGAAGTTATCTTTTGATCATTTGTTCGAGATAGCTCTGGGTTTGAATCCCGGTAGGGTTTTGCGTTTGTCTTACGGCACTTGCTTTCTCCTTTTGCTGGGAACAATGGCCTTAAATCAGGGACAGGTGACTGCTTACAGCTCATTGCGTTGTTCACAGAGGTCGTTAAAAATCCCCAAACAAACAAAAACGTTCAGTGGATGAAAATTGCAGAATCTATGCGATGGTGAGGGAAAATGCCTATGTAAAATATATTGAAAGTGAGAAGCCCCAGGTAAGTGCGAGAACCTACAGATTTGGCAGTGAGACAAATATGTTGTTGATGAGAACCGTCCTTGCACGATGGGAGAAACGGGCTGTAACTCTCTCTTCTTCAGAGCAAGGAACCTTGGGATGGGAAGTGAGTCGTTGCCGTGGCAGACTAGTAAACGTCAGTTTTAAACACAGCAAGCAAGGTCACTTTTGCGTTTGTGAATGATTATTAGTTAGACTTCAATAAAATGTGGCGTTATGGCATCGATTAAGGAGCTCAATAAAAAAAAGGCAAACGCATGAATTCAAAAGCATCCGTCATAATAAAACATGATTGCAATTGACGACCACGTGCCGCCGTGACTGAACACTTTTAGTTGGCTCCAGTACATTTCAGGCTGACAAAATATTCTGTTAAATTTGTAAATATTCTAAACTTGATGATGAACATGTAGCATTTAGCACTGATATCTTCCAAAGCTTGTTCCATCAAGGTCCATGCATCCAGTATACTTCGTAATCGGGTAATACATTTCAACAGAACTTCAAAACAAAGTACTAATTAAAATTAAATGTAACTTGCATGTTCATTAGCTGGCATACAAATTCTGTGTAAATATTTCCTTATGTTTATTATGCACTGAAGTACCAAAAGTCATGGGATACGTACCTAGTATCGTGTAGGATCTTCTCTAGCCCGCGGCGAAGTGCAGCAACTCGACGTGACATCAATTTCACAAATGGCCGGAAGACTTCTGGAGAGTTTGTTGAGCCATGCCGTCTGAACAGCAGCCCATAGTTCCTTGTTATTTGTAGGTGCAGGATCTTGGGTGCGAAATGACCTTTCCACCACGTCCCATAAGTGTTCTTTTGGGTTCAAGTAAGGCGAACGTGGTGGCCACACCATCCGTCGGAAATGTCCAGAATGCTTCTCGAACCAATTTTGGATGAATTGGACCCAATGACATGGTTCATTGTAAACCTGGAAAATCCCGTCGTTGTTGGGGTACATGAAGTGAGTAAATGGCTGCACATGGTCACCCACCATAGCAACAAAGCGATTACCGGTGAATGACGTATTTACGAGGACCAGAGGACTCAAACCGGGCCACGTAAAGACACCCCACACATGTATGGAACCACCAACAGCTTGCGTAGTGCCTTGTTGGCAGTTTAGGTCCATGGCCTCATGGGGTCTGCGCCACACCCAAACCCTACCATCAGCTGGTAACAACTATGGTAGCGTGACTCATCGGACCCCGTCAGATATTTCCAGTCTTCCAGGGTCCAATCACGAGCCTAGGTGAAATGCTTTGTCCGATGTCGTGGTGTTAACAAAGGCACTCTGGCGGGTCTTCTGCTCCCATACCCCATGGACGCTAAATTACGCTGCACTGACTTGATGGATATCTCTCTGGTACCTCCTGCATTGAATGAGGATGTTTTTTGAGTCAGTGTCGCTTGTCTGTTAGCATGGACAATCCTGGTCACGGTCATTCAGCACCCGTGGTCGACTACTGCGCTGCCCACGGTGCATTGGGTGGTAGTGCCTTCCATGAGGTATTCTCAGTACACACATAACACCGTGGATCAAGGAATGCTGAATGTTCGCACAAGTCTGGAAATTGAATGTCCCATCCGTCTGTCTCCCACTACCATGCGTAGTTCAAACTCCAATAATTCACCTTGGCTTGCCATAATCCTACTGGCGGTTGTTCAACCTGACTCACGAGGTTACACTTCGCAACTAATAAAAATCGTGGCGTACTTCAAAGCCGTTATACGACAGCAGCGCCAGTTAAAAAATTGCATACTGCTATTCCATGACTTTTGGCATTTCAGTGTACTTTGTTATTTAGTTAATTTGAAATTAAAGCTTACGCTTAACTCGACTTCGCTTTGCGGACCAGCCAAAATCGGTGTGGACCATCAGCTTCTGCTACTATATACTAGTACGCAGAACCAGGAAGTTTTTCCTAGAATTCTACCACTGTTCTATTCTATTTCTCAACGATAGATCTGCAAAATAATACACGCGTTTTCCAAAAGAAGAACTGAAAAAGAGAAAGGATGTATTGAAATAATTTCAGCTTTTTTTTCTCACATACTGAATTCAGTCCGCCACTTGTCAAACATGACACAACAAAAACACGAATAACACTTTTACAAGTTCCTTCTTTCGCGACAGGTACGTTAGAACTTAATTAGAATATCTTTATTAAAAACATGTTATTGCTTTCTAAGTTAGTCACACAGGCAACACGAAGTTAATCAAGTTAAACATACGCCTTCCGTTTAAATTCATTGTCGGTTGTTATCACGCATCGGTGACCACAGACTGGAAGATTAATTAAGTTTCTTCCCTACAATTTGAATAATGAGACGGCGAGTACAACTGAAGTTGTGCGAAATATTTAATACTTGAATTCATGAGTGTGGGGGCACTCCAGCGTATGCGGAGATCTGCATGGAGCCCAGCACTAGACCTGATGCAATAACATGCAGAAGCTGATGGCGAAAGCGTTTAATAGGATTTCGAACACAGCGAACTGTAAAACTTCGGTAAAGTGAGTTTATTTTAAAAATCAAGGTAATTGATTCCGTGTTAGTGATCTCAGCGCTAAGTGGCTGTTATTGTTTCGCAACTCCACAGCACCAGTTACGTAGCATGTTCTCATCGCTCATTTTGCGAACAAGATTTCTTTCTCCCAGTTGCATAACAATGTTTCATCATTTCATTAACAGAGCCGCCTTTAGCCGCCAGGGGGCCGGGTTCGAACCTAGCCGCGCGCCCCATTCTTTACCCCCCCCCCACTAGACATAAAACATACACTTGACGTAAAATAATATAGTTTATTACAGTTTTCTGTGTACAGTTTAATGAAACGTCAAGACGTTTAAAAATAAACCAATAACGAAAAACTGCATTTTAATTTTTTTAACATTTTGTAAATGTTTTTTAGTCTCATAGTCACCAGATCTATCATATTGCTTAAGTTTAATAGTTCACTGGCTTTTGTGAGACCAAAAGTGGATGGTTCAGCCAGGTTAGGCTTAACTTCCGGCGATTTAGGAATGCCAGTGCCTCCGGAAGTAGGCTGCTGCAGAAACTTTAAACGCACCTCTCTGATTAACAACTCTTCCTGCTTTTCTTTTCTTTTTGAAATCCGGACTCGCATTTACGAAACGTGTCTCGATCTCTAGGCATTCCTAATTAGGGGTATGCAAAAGTTTCCACCGTTTTAAGGAGAAAGAAGACAGGAATAATCAGGAAACCAGTACACATTTATTCAACGAAATATTGGCCGTTAGCATGAATGACCCTTGGCCATATTTCAGGCAACAAATTAATGCCCCTGTGATAGAAGGACTCAGGTTTTGAACTGAAGAACGCAGTGACAAAATATTCCATCTGTGGAATTGTGGTGAACCGCTGTTGAGCTAGGGTATGTTGCACAGAGCGAAGCAGATAAAAGTCTGAGGGTGCAATGTCCGGGGAGTAAGTAGGGTGCGGTATAACCTCCCAGTGTAACTATTCAAGGGTTGATTTCGTGGTAGCACCGACATGTGGTCTGGCATTATCGTGCAACAGGATGACTGGGTGGCGCCCTTTACCTGTACATGGGCGTTTTTGCTCGATTGCGGCGTTCAGTTTCATCAACTGATCGCTATATCGTTGTGCAGTGATTGTTTCGCCCGGTTTCAACAGTTCGAAGTACAGCACTCAATGCATATCCCACTATTACACACGCAACAGCTCATTTTTTCCCGCGGATATCCTGTTTTGCAGTGGATTTTATGGCTGGCCTGGGTCGACCCAGGATCGCTTGCGTACGGGGTTGTCACAATAGACCCATTTTTTATCCCCTGTGACAACCTCCCATATGAAATTCTTCCTTTAAAACCTTTTCAACAACGACATGCAGATGCCCAATACGCTCCGTTAAAGTATGCGAAACCCACTTACCAATGTTCTGGATTTTCCACAAGGCCTGTAGACGCCGTACCTCCATCGATTGAGCCATTTTCAAACGTTTTACCAGTTGCGTGGTCGATTGTGTGGCATGCTCTTGCAACAGCGATTCCAGATCATCGTCTGCGAGTTCCTGCGGTCTACCTGCACGTGGCTTGTCTTCCAAGATGAGATCACCTTTCTTAAACCTGGCAAACCATTCTCGATACGTCCGCTCACCCATAACTGTTTCGCCATACGCCTGACATATTGAACCGTATGCTTCACTCGCACTTTTCCCTAAATTAAACATGAATAGCAAACAGTGCCGCAAATGAACTTTATCGACCGCCATGCTTGGCTTCATGTACGAACCGACAGCACATGTCGCCGGCCAGTTAGACCCCTACAGCGCCCGCTAGCGGGGGCGGTGGAAAATTTTGCAAACCCCTAATAATATACGCACACACTTTTATAACTACACAAACTGTTTATACGCACAAATTACAGATGTCGAACTGATTAACACCGGCACAACGGCACAATGTTAATAAACAGTAACAAGACGACTACTGGTGGGTTGCGGTGGAAGGTGTGCGGGTGCGCGTCGCCAGTTGTTTGTGACCTTGGCTCTCACTGTTGCCATAGAGACGCACCCAAGCAAAAAATATACCTACGCAGCACAACTTTTTCGGTAACTATCAGTGCACGATGCACAGTGAAATATATGGCTTCAGTAATGTTTCGCTAAACATCATAATTTAGTTTGCTGCCGATATTTTGGTAAATATCAATTAAGCAATCGATATTTACAAAAAAAAAAAAAAAAAGGAATAGTGTAAACGAGACGGAGTTTAAAAAATAAAATGAGAATAACTGAAAATAAGAAATTATCTCCCTCTCTCTCTCTCTCATTTTCTTTCTTTTCCTATTTTTCTAAGAGTGTGAGCGCTGAACCCTGTACGACCGCACCTGTCGCACACCCCTAAGCGCGACTCTGTGCATCAAAAAATATTCGGACTACGTTTTTGTTGCTATTGAATACGTTTTGTTTGTTTTGTTTCGCAATCATCAATACTCTTGCGTTTCTTCAGAAGTCTTCAAAATGTATATAAATTACGCTAGTTCACATTTTTAAGCTTTGTTTTCGTAACATTGGTAAAATAAGGTGTTTTACACTAATTTCGTGGTGCTGAATTCAAATATGACTGTAAAAACTCTCCATCACGTACAGTTTTTTGTGTAGGTACATTTGCTATATTTACAGATAGATATATACACTGATGTGCAAAAATTAACCGAAAGACCATTCAGGAAATAGACTAGGGTCTGGTACGGTACGGCATGCGCATATATGCAGCATGACGGGAGGGGGTAGGGGTGTGTCGGAAGGGTATAAAGCACACGGGCGGTGTACTCTCAGCAATTCGGTGAAAGCCATTGCACGGTGTATATCGGTTTCAACGACGTCGAGTTGCTGCCACCGTGTGATATGGCCAATAGGCAATCCAGTAGACGACATCTGGATGACTTTACCCGAGGTCGCGTCATTGGGAAGTTGGAAGAAGGTCGAAGTGTGACTAGTGTGGCCGAAGAGTTTGGGATCGCTCACAGCATCGTTTCACGAGCTTGGAGAGCATTTCAAACGACAGGAACAGCTGTCCGAGAGTGTAGCATGAGTGGTCGTCCACGAGCAACCACGACGGCGGAAGACCGGTATATTGTCCTACAGGCGAGAAGAGACAGACGACAGACAGCGGGAGAAATCGCAAGGCACATGCAACAGACAACTGGACGTCCGTTATCGCGGTTTACCGTCGCAAGGAGGCTGCACAAAGGTGGTCTATTTGCACGACGACCAGTACGGTGTGCCATTAATGCCTGCTCATCGGAGACGGCGGCTTCTGTGGTGCGAGAACACAAGAACTGGACACATCAGCAATGGGGTCGAGTTCTCTTTACGGATGAGAGCCGATTTAGTCTGACGAGCGATTCTGGACGTATACACATCTGGAAAAAGCAAGGAACAAGCAATTACACCTCCAACATCCTCGAAAGGGATCGGTTTGGAGGTGGCGGAGTTCTCGTTTGGGGTGGTATCATGCTTGGTAGCTGTACTGACCTCCACATCTTCCAAGGAGGTTCAGTCACTGGTGTCCGCTATTGTACCGAGGTTCTCCTGCCTCACGTGCGTCTGTTTAGAGGTGCTGTGGGACCTGAGTTCATCTTCATGGACGACAACACTACACCTCATCGTACAGTGGCTGTCGCAGAGCTGTTGGAGAGTAAAGATATTCAACGCATGGACTGGCCCGCAAGATTCTCGGATATAAATCCAATCGAACACGTGTGGGACCTTCTCGGGAGACCCTTGGTAGCACGTTACCAGCCTCCAACAACGATTCCGCAGCTGCGATTGGCGCTACAAGAGGAATGGGCCGCGATGCCTCAACAGCTCCTTACAACTTCGTCCTCAGCATGGACAGACGTTGCAAATCCTGCAATGCTGTCAGGGGTGATCATATCCCCTACTAAAGACGGGGTTTTTCTTGGCAGCCGCCTATCACATGGACGTTTCTGTCTTCTGTCCAGTTGTGCTCGAAGCTACGTTTTGAATAAAGTGCCTTTGTATCCTTTCGATTTCTTGTTTGGACGGTTTTGCTCACTTGTCCCATATTCTTACATCTTGGGGATCTTATGGTATGATTTGAGTCGATGTGGATCACTTCTGCACGACGTTACATTCGAAAAACCGTCTCGTCCTTAATTTTTGCAAGTCAGTGTACAATGCAAGATGTACACATTAAGTTAGTAAAAGCATTGATTAATTATGATGCGTTTCCCGACATACCAGAAATCATTACTCAAGTTATGAGGATAATGACTGTGGAATAAATCTCGCTCCTGTGTCCTGACCTTTGACCCCATTTCTATGATATTAAACAGAACCGGTTTAGTGCATCTCCGGAACAACAAGAGAAAGTTTTGTCGCAATCGAAGCATTTCTACGTAAGTGATGACGAATAATGGCAATGGAATGGATCCCGCTAGTATGTCTTGACCTTTGATCCCATTTCGCACATTTTCAAAAGGAAGCGTCCCCAGGTGGTCCCCTACCATATACTAAAATGTAATCGAAATAGAACCATTTTTACGCATGGTATGACGCAAAAGGGTAATTGAATGGATCCCGCTCCTATTCCCTGAGCTTTGAGCCCATTTCGCCCATTTTCAATACAGTTCATGCCCAGGCGGTCCTTTAACACATACTAAAATTTTGTCGAAATAAAACATTTTTACGCAAGTTATCGTGCAGACAGACGGACAAAGCTGCAGCATATACTCTTCTTCAACCTACGGTTGGAAATCGTAAAAAGAAATATAGTAAACAATGTTAATTCAAATGTAAATGTATACACACACACACATACTCGTATACCCGTACAAGTCGTTCATTTTTTTCTCTTATGTGTCGTGTTGTCCTCTTTATGCAAAAAGTAGCAGTAATCACTCATCATTGAAGGATCACGCCCGCCTTCATACCTCTCATCCATCGTTCGGATATCTTGGTGAAACCTTTCCCCTTGTTCATCGTTGACTGCTCCTAGGTCGTCAGGAAAGAATTCTGTCCAGATGCGAATAGAGAAAACGTATTTTTAAGGACATCCGGCAACCATGGTTTTTATATTTCAATAGTTCTTGAGAAGGTTGTGAATCGGCTGTTTGTAGTTGCCTTCATTGTGGTTACCCAGAAATCCCTTGACCACAGATGTGAAAGATTGATATGCGGCGAGCTCCGTGCTGTTTAGCTTTTCGGTAAAAACAGAATCACGCAGTAGTTTCCGTATCTGAGGACTAACAAAGATGCATCCTTTGAGTTTTGTACCACTTAATTGCGGAAATGATTTCTTTAAGTGCAACCTGTGCCAGATTTGTTCATAACCTTTACAAAATTTTTCATCAGTCCCAGTTTGATATGAAGTGGTGGAAGCAGCACATCAGAGGGATTAACTAGGGGGTTGTGACGGACGTTACTCTCTCTCTCCGGGAATAAAAAACATCTCGTTTAGGCCAATCTGTCCGTTTGTAGTGTTCTGCTGTGTCCCTACTGTCCCATACACAAAGAAAACAACAAAATTTGGTGAAGCCACTTTGAAGCCCAAGAAAGAGTGATATCACTTTCAGATCACCGCATATTGACCACCTAGACTGGTCATATTGCATTGCGTTGAGAAATTTGTCCATGCTTTCATACGTCTCCTTCATTCCTACAGCATGTGTTACTGGAATGGAAGGCTTCTGGTTTCCATTGTACTAAAGGACAGGCTTTAAACTAACCTTGGATGAGTTGATAAACGGACGCCATTCCGTAGGATCGTGAGATATTTCTAATTCTGTCACTAGCCCAGGAATATCTGAGCAAAAACACATACCATCCTGCATTTAATAGAAAGAATATAGACCTACATTTTTATTTCTGAACACAGACACACGTATACTCTTCGCTAGCAGGTTCCACTCTTGCAGTCGGGAACCTATAAGTTCAGTTTGTTTGGAAATAGGTTGGTATCGAACGGGATCATTCAGTTCATTTTGCTCAATCAAGTGGGACTCGTCTAAGTGCTTAGGAATATATGTAGCATACGAATCTTCATGTGCATCGATAGCTTCATTGGAGGAATTTGAATCTATCTCTTCACAATTCAATGGCGGTTTTAGTACAGGAAGATCTTCCCCATGCGGAATAGGCCTTAAGGCTGATGGCAGATTTAGATACTACATTTTACTTTTATTCTTCGTTGAAAAGCCACTCGCTTTGCTTAAACAAAAATAACAATTTTCCACGTGGTCAGTTGGTTTGCGCCAAATCACCGGAACTGCGAAAGGCATGGATTCAGCTTACCTTTCAAAGGCATGGATTCAGCTTACCTTTCAAAGGCATGGATTCAGCTCACCTTTCAACCATTCACTCAGTCTAACAAAGCAGGAAATGCAACAGTCATGTGGAGCCCACGATTTATTTTGATCTCCAACATGACATCCAAAGTACAAATGGTAGGCTTTCCTCACAGTCTTTGTCAACGGACGACTCTGAGATTTTATAATATACTGTCCGCACACATAGCAAAACTTATCCGGAACATTAATACATCCGCAAGAATCCTTTTTTAACGCATTCCAACCGTAGGTTGAAAAAGCGTATATGCTCCAGCTTTGTCCGTCCGTCCGTCTATCCGCACGATAACTGGCGTAAAAATGGTTCGATTTAGATTAAATTTTAGTATGTGGTAGGGGACCACCTGGGTAACGAACCCTATTGAAAAAGGGACAAATGGGGTCAAAGGTCACGACGTAGGAGCGGAATAATTCCATTGCCTTTATGCGTCATAACTTGCGTAAATATAGTTCGATTTCGATGAAAGTTTACTATGACCGCCTGGAGACGAACCCTATTCAAAATGGTTGAAGTGGGGTCAAAGGTCAGGACATAAGATTGGGATGCATTCCATGGCCCTTATGCGTCATAACGTGCGTAAAAATGGTTCGATTTCGATGAAATTTCAGTATGTAGTAGGGGACCACCTGGGGACGAACCCTATTGAAAATGGACGAAATGTGGTCAAAGGTCAGGACACAGGATTGCGATCCATTCCATTGCCCTTATCCCATATTATTAAGGTTTACGTCAAGTAATTTTGCTTCCTATACTTCCAATAGAAAAACTTTTGTACACATTTCCTTCACAATTAATGTGTTCTCAAGGATGAAAATTTTAACATCGATTAAATTAACTTCATATTATAACTTGGAAAACTTAATATTTTGTAAAACATAACCATAATTATATTAAAAATCAATAACTTTTCCTTTGGTGTTGTTGAAACTAGAGAAAAGATAGCGCGACCTGTACTTTGATGACGTCAGTGGAGAAAAAAATGTTGGATTGCATAATTACGGTTATGGTTTAGAAAATATTAAGTATTCCAAGTTATGAAATGATGCTATTTTAATCGATGTTCAAATTTTCATCCTTGCGAACGCAGTAATTGTGAAGAAAATGTGTACAGACGTTTTTCCATTGGAAGTATAGGAAGCAAAATTACTTGACGTCCACCTTAAAGTAGCAATTCTGTATGTATGTATGTACATTTTATTTTGAAAACGGCTCTAAGAATTTTGATGAAAGTCGTTAACCTACCGTTTTCTGGTACTAGAAATCGATTTAGCTTGATCTCGACTTTAGGGGAATTCGTTTAGTAGGTTAAATAACCTCCCCGAATTACAACGTTTTTAGTGATGGCGTTGTTCCATTAATGTTACCAATGCTTAGAAATCTTATGGCGTCACAATCTCGCGTTTGAGAATGTTGGTGCGCTGTCACGCCATCTGTCTCATTACGTCATGCGTTGTGTGTGGATCGTATAAAGTTTTATGACGCCACACTCTTGCGGCGAGCATATGGTCGCGATTCCCATCTGCCTCATTACGTCACGCGTTGTGTGCGTATGTCCGTCCGCAAGATAACTCGCGTAACAATCGTTCGATTTCGATGAAATTTTAGTATCTGGTAGGGGATCACCTGGGAAGGATCGCTATTTAAAGGGAACGAAATGTGGTCAAAGGTCAGTACATAGGAGCGGGATCCATTTCACTGCTGTTATGCGTCATAATTAACGTAAAAAAAGTTCGATTTCGATGAAATTTTAGTATATGGTAGGGGACCACCTGGTGACAAACCCTATTGAAAATGGGCGAAATGGGGTCAAAGGTCAGGACATAGGAGCGGAATCACTTCCATCGCCATTATGCGTCATAACTTACGTAAAAATGCTTCTATTTCGATGAAATTTTATTATGTGGTAAGGGACCACCTGGCGACAAACCCTATTGAAAATGGGCGAAACGGGGCCAAATGTTAGGACACAGGAGCGGAATCTATTCCATAGCCCTTATGCATCATAACGTACGTAAAAATGCTTCGATTGCGACAAAACTTTATCATGTTATTTCGGAGGTATACCGAACCGGTTCTGTTGAATATCATCGAAATGAGATCAAAGGTCAGGGCACAGGACTGAGATTTATTCCACAGCCATTATCTTCATAACTTGAGTAATGATTTCTGGTATGTTGGAAAGCGTATGATAATCAATGCATTGCATGATTTTACTAACTTGTTTCTATTTCGCCAACTTTTTCTCATAAACATGATGCACGTGTTTCTCCTTCAATGTACAAAACAGTAATGACGGTTCGGTTGTGGTTACATATTCTCTACCTGTGAAAAAATCTGTGTTTCCACCCATAACATGTCCTGTGGCGAAATATGACAATAAAAAGATATAGTGTCCTTTTACATGCCTACAAGCGCTAATGTGAAACAACAGTACCTATTTAATGTCCCATTACAAAAAAAAAAAAAAAAAAACGTGACATGGTGGCCATTTCTTAAGGTCAGATCTGAAGTCAGCACCCAAAAATTAGTTAAAAACAGCTACATTTCTTCATGTTATAAAAACCTTGTAGGCCAGTGTTATTTATTAACACAGACTTTTCTATTTTGCTTAACTTTTCTTCCTTTTCTTTTTATTTCTCATTTTTTTGAATGGAGGTTTAACAACCACCGTGAGCAACTCAGTGGGCTATAAGCAGTCGCCCGTCCATGATTTAGAGCCACTGGTTCCAGGGAAGGGAGAGAGCCAATGCCGTAAGACAAACACATCATCCATGCCTCACTGGGATTCGAAACCGGACCCATCTCGAACGAATGCTCAGACTTTTTTTTTCTTCGCAATAAGTGTGCATTTCTCAAAATTTGTACGGAAACAAATGAACTCACGACACAATCCGTTTTCACCCATACTGTGAAAAATTACTGAAATTCACAATGATTCCTTTCGCGAATTAACGAAGCATATTTCTGATACAACCTTTCTCGTGAAAAGACGGTGGGAAACCTGAACTTCACGGACTGTTTTTTTTTTGTACGCCAGGAAAATTCTGAATTTTTAGAAACCTTTCCGCAATTCCTTTCGTATAGTAACGGGAAAACTCTATTTTCACCTTTTCCGTATGCATATGATGAAAATTTCTTGTAATAAGAACGATTCGCGAGAATACTCGATGTTTGATTCACTATTAAATTTCAATTGTCTCTCAGAGTACGTGATTTTGAAATTCTGTGGCGAGATCAGATACTGCAAATAGCATAACGCGTTTAATTTTGGTTATTGTGGCACCGGATATTCCTTCCTCTCTCGCCGTTTTGTGCACCAGCTACTGTGCATTGCACTACCGTAAGAAACTGAGTACTCAAATTATTGTGCAAGTGATTGTAGGATGTCTATGCATGAGTCTGTGGAGTCCAAAAGACGAAAGCTATTATAGCTATCAAAAGTTAATTTTACATTTATAAGTTTTGTGAAATAAGGGTTTGTCACTCGCTACTTTACCCAAGCTTTATTAATAGCATCGTGACTAGCATCTTGACTGATCACAGTAATTGACTGATAGCATCTTGACTGATCACAGTAATTGACTGATAGCATCTTGACTTATCACAGTAATTGACTGGTAGCATCTTGACTGATCACAGTAATTGACTGGTAGCATCTTGACTGATCACGGTAATTGACTGATAGCATCTTGACTGATCACAGTAATTGACTGATAGCATCTTGACTGATCACAGTAATTGAACGATATCTGGTAAGAACATACATGGTAAACAGAACCATATCATAAGAGATGTTGAAAGTGTCCGCCCTGTGCATCGAGACAGGCTTCAACACGAGACTACATACTTTGGAAAGTTCGCGCCAGTTGCTCCAGCGTGATCGCTGCCATTGCATCGAAGATGTTCTTCAATGCCTGTAGTGCGCTGTTTGTGACCTTGGAGGTCGCGCATATCAGATTCGTGCACGGCTCGAATTGCGCATCGCAAATTGCGAATCAAATCGAGCTGAATCGCTCTGCAGATATGACTCTGCTTCACATACATTGCGATACATTTCATTTTGAACTCCCATTACGCTGACCTTCAGTGAATTTTTCGAACTTTTTGGTGGTTGCTTGGCCCTTGCCAAGACTGCGTTTTTTTTTCTCAAAAGATAATTAAACATTTTGCTTTATTGCTGCAAGCCAAGAAATTTGATACTTGGGCCATCGAAAATGAATGGGGAGAACTTAAGGAATTCAGGCTCCAGAATATTGCAACTGCAGCAAGAGAAGACTTGTGGTTCTTCATTCTTAAATCCAAAAGAAATGCCTACTCTAATATCTCTCATCTTTTTGAAATACTTCTGGTTTTGCCAGTGTCCAATGCCATTGCAAAGAGGAGGTTTTCCTACATGAGTCGCATAAAAAGCGACTATCGCAGCAATCTTAGTAAATCTTCGTTGGAAAATTTAATACGCATATCTGTTGAGGGACAATCTTGGACAAATTTTCACCTAATGAGGCTGTAAATTTTTTGTTTTCCAAACCACGTAGGCTCAACACACAACCATTTGGGAAAAGAAAAAATTGCGACATTGAAGAAGAGCATCAATAAATAATAAATAAACAAATAAATAAATAATGTTTTTAAAATTTCTTTCTAGCTTGTTTTCGAGCAGGTACATTTCGTAATGTCTTAGCTGTCATGGCGTTATGTGCTAATCAAAAGTTTCTCATTGCTACACAAAACTAAATTTGTATAGCAAATGTTGCTACAGATTTATTTTTTCGCAAATCGAGCCCTGGGTTCGTGGTTCCTCGGGGACACTTCAATTTTTTTCCGAGGGAGATTGGATGCATTAACGATGTCGTCCCGGTTAACCAGACCCGAATGTGTGTTTCTTGTCCGTATTTACTAGGATAGTAAGTTGATAAAAAAGTGTCAGTGTGAATTTCGTAGGAAATTCAGATGTCATACAGCACCAAGCAAACCGTATATTCTGCAACTGGTTAAGAAGCTGGAGACCCGTGGAACATTATATGATTTGAATAGAAGGGAAAGTCCCGAAATGTCAGAAATCGTAGAGCAGGACATCCAGCAAAGACTTCTTGCTTCGCCACGGAAATCTTTGCGTAAACTTGCATAGAAAATGCGTAGGTTAAACAGCACGCGTCATAGAGCACCGAAAAAGACTAAAATTGATCCGTACCGTTTGTCTGCTGTTCAAGGACTGAAAGCGTCAGAACAATAGAAAAGAATGAGGTATTGCCAGTGGTTTCAGGCATTTGTTGCGGAACGACCGGACATCTTGGACTACACCTTTTTTTCCGACGAAGCGTGGATTCACTTATCGGGATACATAAAATCACGAAACACGCGTATGTGGGTAGCGAGAAATCCTCGCGCACTTATTGAGAAACCACTTCACGCACAAAAAAAATTGGAGTGTGGTGCGTGCGCACTGTCACGTCGGCGGATCAATAGGCCCATCTTATTTCAGGGTAGAGTCACAACAGCTGTCTACATGGAAATTTTTGAGGCATTCGTTAACCAAGTGCACCATGAATAGCTGACCATTGGATGTTTTCAACAAGATGGGGCAAGTTTCCATACATCAGATGAGAGTATAGCTGAAATTGAGTCATTCTTTGGAGATCGTACAATTTGTACAGGGATAGGATGATCTCCGATTTCCTGATTTAACGCTCCCATGATTTCTTTCTCTGGGGGCATCTCAAATGAGTAGTGTTTTAAAAGAGCAGACAACCCTTGAGGCATTGAACAACAACATCTGGTAGTAGCGATTACATCGGAGCAAATGGCGCAAACTTTCCGAAATAGGGAGTATCGTGTTCAAGCCTATCTCGATGTACAGAGCCAACACAATCAACGTCTCTTAAAATACAGTTCTGTTTTCCATGGATGAAGGTACATTCTTACCAAATATCATTCAATTACTGTAATTATTCACGATGTTATTAATAAAAACGTGGGTACCGTAGCGAGTGGGACACCCTGTACTACAAAACAGTACATTTCACCTTCTCTTAAAGATAACTGAAAGTCATTGTCAGTTTAATAGGATCTCAAGTTCCAAAGCAATGTAGTTTCGAAAAATTGCGATGAAAAAAGTATTTAATTTGTGATAAGTCCTCTTACAAGAAAAATAAAATTATTGGGTTGTCGGAAAAGTCACGACGTATTTGGCACCCGATGGCGGTTGGGCTGTTTTGGAAGTACTAGAGGCATGCGCAGCTCTGTTATCGCTATAGCATACGACAGGTGCCAGTTCTAGCTGCAGTCTAAAAGGAATAGTGAGCGATCTGGTTGATTTGCGGAGATTTGACATCAAGTTGGAGATGGAAGACCAAACTGTGCATTTTCGCCATAATTTACTGTTTTACTTTCGTAAAGGGAAGAACGCGCGTCAAGCATGTGAAAAGTTGCGCAAAGTGTACGGTGATAATGCTCTACAAGAGCGTCAGTGCCAGCGGTGGTTCACAAAAACAGTACGTCTACGTCCTGAAACGTCTCCGAGAATCAGCGAGACGCAAGCGACCCAATCTTTGGAAGACCAACAGGTGAGTGCTCCAACCGAGGTTGATGACGACCAAATCAAGGCATTGATCGAGTCAAACTCACGTTACACGACACGAGAGATTGCATACACGTTGCACATTCATCATTTAAGCACCTAAAGAAGCTGGGATACGTAAGCAAGCTCGATGTGTGGGTTCCTCATGAACTCAAAGAAGCTCAATTGACGGCGCGTATACACATCTGCGATATGCTCATTGAACGTGAGGAAAACGATACCTTTTTGAAGCGACTGATAACTGGTGACAAAATGTAGATTGTGTAAAACAATGTGCTGCGCAAACGGTCTTGGTCCTGACGTGCTGCTTCGCCTCAAACGACATCCAAAGCAGACATTCATCAGCGCAAGGTTCTGGTCTCAGTGTGGTGGGATTTTAAAGGTGTCGTGTTTTTCGAGCTCCTACCACGGAACCAAACAATCAATTGGAATGTGTACTGTCGGCAATTGGACAGTTTGAACGAATCCATCATCCAGAAACGTCCAGAGCTCGTTCACCGTAAAGGTGTTGTGTTCCATCACGACAACGCGAGACCTCACACAAGTTTGATCACCCGCCAAAAACTATTGGAGCTTGGGTGGGATGTGTTCCCACACCCAGCATACTCGCCTGACATTGCGCCGTCAGACTTCCACTTGTTTCGCTCTCTTTAACAGCCCTTGCGTGGTATAACGTTCAATTCAGATGAGACTGTAAATCACCACCTTGTACAGCTTTTCGACACGAAAGGCAGGTCCTTCTATGAACAAGGCATTCTGCAGCTCACTGAAAGATGGCAAAAGGTTATCGAACAAAACGGGCATTATATCATTGATTGAGCTTTGTTCTTTCTATCAATAAATGGCCTTTGCAAAACATAGCTAAAATACGTCATGACTTTTCCGACAACCAATATTACAAACCTATTCAAAAAATAATAAGCTCCAACAGAAGATATAAAATGAGTAATTTACTCGCATTAATTTGAAAAAAACAACAACATCATTGCGCAATTATAGTTTTATCTTGAACGTGACTGTGACTTCTGAGTCTTTTCGGCTTAGCGTTTAATACTAGCGTTTGTGTTGAGACAACCGGAACGACCTTGGTTTAAATCCCAGCGCGGATTCTTCGTTGTGGGGTCTGAAAAATTCAGATTCTTCGATTTTACGAGATTTCTGTATAAATACGAAGAAACCCGAAATGGACCTATCTCAAATAAACGGAATTACTGACTACGAAAAATCTGTGTAAATAAGGAACTTAGAAACAAACAAACAACGAGTACTCTTAAAAACGGAAATTTCGTCAAATGACTGTCACTTACCGGCAACTTTGTTGCACGTTATTTTCAGAAATTTTTCATGAATTCACACCACTTATTTTTTTACAGTGCATAGAAAATGTACTCTAATGGGACGGAAATCATGGGATACCCAACATGATAATGTCACTCCTCTCGCTAGTAGACGAGCCCACTGCGTGGCAGGTATATAGGTAGGACATCATTACCTTCACGTAGACTGAGGCCGCAGATTACCTAGTGATCAACGTTCGTGACTGCCACGAAGAAATCTCAGGTAGGTTCGACCCCAGGCGGGTACGAACGCTCGAACCACTGAGTATCCGCCGTGCATCGGATGGGCACGTTAAGCCGTCGGACCCTGGGTACTGCGCCTCCCCCGGGTAATAAATAAGGGCGTCTTCCTCTTTTTACCTCGCTTCTGTGTGACTTTCCTATTGGGCACTCTAGCCCAAATCTCCTAGCTTTCTATTTTTTAAGGGTTGTTTAAGACCTGAGGTCGGGCACTTATGTCCTAAAATCCCCTACAAATGATTTGGTTTGATTTTTTTTACGTAGATTGAGTTCACCGCCATACTCTCTAGGATGTTCTTCAAAAAAGCGCAACCCACCCTAATGGACTTGTTAAAGGTGTGATTGACTACGATCCCAGCGAATTCCTTAAGTATCCCAGAACTATGGCGGCAATCGTTGTCCCTCTCCTAACCGGAACATACGGGGGGGGGACAGCACTGTTGAGCACTGCTCCCTATCCCTGGGCTGGAGGCCTTATGGGGTGCGGGACCGGATGGAATGTAAATGTGTGAACATTAGGTGGGTGTTAGACAATTCCACCACCTCCTTTCTTTTTCAGGTTGGTGTGAGACGGTGAGTACTGACTGCTGCCCCGGCATCCGGATGTGATTTTCGTGAGTTTTATTCCTCCCCGGAGGCGTCAGCAGCTGGGTGGTTGTGGTGTGTTGGTGGTGGTCTGTGTGTAGCGGTTGTTCCCCCTTCCCTCTCCTCCCTGCCGTCCAGGACTGGTGCCACGGTTTGCTTCAAAGATCATCTCTTTCTCCTGTCACTAATTCTTCTGTTTCTCTTTCCCATTGAGTTCACTTACTCAAATCTCCTTGCTTCCAATTTCTGAGGGCAGTTTTACACCCGCGCTCAGACACTCCCTTCCTAAAACTCTTTCTCCTGTTTCTCTTTTCGATTGAGTTCACTTAGTCAAATCTCCTTGCTTCCAATTTCTGAGGGCAGTTTTAGACCAGCGCTCAGACACTCCCTTCCTAAAACTTTTTCTCCTGTCGCTAATTCTTCTGTTTCTCTTTCCCATTGAGTTCACTTACTCAAATCTCCTAGCTTCCATTTTCTCAGGGCAGTTTTAGACCAGCGCTCAGACACTTCCTTCCTAAAACTCTTTCTCCTGTCACTAATTCTTCTATTTCTCTTTCCCATTGAGTTCACTTACTCAAATCTCTTAGCTTCCAATTTCTGAGGGCAGTTTTGGATTAGCGCTCAGACACTCCCTTCTTAAAACTACTTCAAATAATTTATTCATGCACTCGACGTGGATCAGGAACACCAAACAGAAGTCATCGCTCTTTCTACGTTAATAAGTTAGTTACGGAAAAATTATCATCGGCCGCCACCGGGAATCGAACCCAGGGTATTCCAGTTACGCGCCGGACATGCTACCACTGCACCGCAGCGGTCTCGAATTCTCCAGACTCACATACGACTAACTGCCAAACAACATGGCAGGTTGCTTCATGAAGCCCCGCACAGTGCTGGGGATTCAGCAAAGATGGAAACCAACAATTAAGCAAACAATTAGGAGGCGAACAAGTAATTAATTCATACACTCGACGTGGATCAGAAACACCGAACAGAAGTCATCGGTCTTTCCACGTCATCGCTCTTATCACATGTGAGTCCGGAGAATTCGAGGCCGCTGTGGTGCAGTAGTGGCATGTCCGGCGCGTAACTGGAAGACCCTGGGTTCGATTCCCGGTGGCGCCGAAGATAATTTTTCCGTGACTCACTTATAAACGTGGAAAGAGCGATGATTTCTGTTTGATGTTCCTAATCCACATCAATTGTGTGTATTAATTATTCAATCGCCTCCTGCCGCCCCGGTGGCGCAGTGGTCTAAGCGATGGCCTCTGATCATTCGTCCAAACGGGGTCCGGGTTCGAATCCCGGTGAGGCATGGATGTTGTGTTTGTCTTACGGCACTGGCTCTCTCCCTTCCCTGGAACCAGTGACCCTAAATTAGGGACGGGCGATTGCTTATAGCCCATTGAGTTGCTCACGGTGGTCGTTAAACCTCCAAACAAACAAACAAACAATCAATCGCCTCCTAGTTATTTATTCCTTTGCTGTTTACCATCTTTGGTGAATCCCCAGCATTGTGCGGGGCTCCAAAAAGCAACCTGCCATGTGGTCTGGCAGTTAGTCACATGTGTGTCTGGAGAGTTCGAGGCAGCTGTGGTGGTGTGGTAGCATGTCCGACTCGCAACTGGAAGACCTTGAGTTCGATTCCCTGTGGCAGCCGATGAGAATTTTTGTCGTGACTCACTTATTAACGTGGAAAGAGCGATGACTTCTGTTTGGTACCTCAAATAAGTGCAAGAGCAGTGCATTCCCGTAGACGGTAGTTCGATGTCAGGAGGGAAAAACGTCGTGAGTGTTAACAGCGTTTGGAAGAGGGTTGATAGTGGGCACCCGACGCATAGGTCACTGTATTGCTGTGGTGGTACATGAATTACAGTATCCCAGGTTGACAGCATCAAGAGTGTATCGGAAATGCGCCATTTACGGTGTAACATCGCATCGTGGACAGCGCTGTGGGCGATGAAAAGTAGTGGATAAACGGGGCCGTCGATGTCTATCTTGAATAGCTGCAACCAACTGGAGAGCGACAATGACACAAATCACCAGCGACTTTATAGAAGGAGGTGCCAGAAACATATCCTCTAACAGTACCACGCAATCATTAGCCACGATAAGTTATGGGAGCCACCGACCCACTAGAGTCCCATGACTGAGGACACATCACAGGACTGTGGTACTTGACTTGACGAAAGAACATTCGCACTGAAACTTGGACGACTGAAGATGGGTCCTCGGGTCCGATGAGTCCCATTTCAAGTTATTTTGCGCAGACAGTGGAGTGCGAATTTAGCGAGAACCGCACGGAGCGACAGCTACCCGGATGTCAACAAGGAACTTTTCAGCATGGTGGAGGCTCGGTTATGGTCTGGGTCGTTTTTTTTTTTTTCTTCTTTTTCGAGATTTAAGGACCACCGTGAGCAACTCAGTGGGCTATTAGCAGTCGCCTGTCCCTAATTTAGGACCACTGGTTCCAGGAAAGGGAGAGAGCCAGTGCCGTAAGACAAACACAACATCCATGCCTCACCGGAATTCGAACCCGGATCCCTTTTGGACGAGTGATCAGAGACCATCGCTTAAACCACTGCGCCACCGGGGTGCACGAGCCAGGCTTGAGGCAAAGCCGTTTCTAGCCAAGCTTGAGGCAAAGCCGTCTATAGCCAAGCTTGAGGCAAAGCCGTCTATAGCCAGGCTTGAGGCAAAGCCGTTTCGACCCAAAACCGTTTCGAGCCAGGCTTGGGACAAAACCGTCTCTAGCCAGGCTGGAGGCAAAGCCCTCTTGAGCCAAGTTTGGGGCAAAGACGACTCGAGCCAAGTATAAGGCAAAGTCGTCTTTTTTTTTTTTTTTATATTGGAGGTTTAACGACCACCGTGAGCAACTCAATGGGCTATAAGCAGTCGCCCGTCCCTAATTTAAGGTCACTGGTTCCAGGGAAGGGAGAGAGCCAGTGCAGTAAGACAAACACAACATCCATGCCTGACCGGGATTCGAACCCGGACCCCTTACAGACGAATGATCAGAGGCCAGCGCCTTAGACCACTGCGCCACCGGGGCGGCCAAAGCCGTCTTGAGCCAGGCTTCTTTTTTTATTGAGGGATTAACTGCCACCGTGAGCAACTCAACAGGCTATAAGCAGTCGCCCGTCCCTAATTTAGGGCCACTGGTTCCAGGGAAGGGAGAGAGCCAGCGTCGTAAGACAAACACAGCATCAATGCCTCACCAGGTATCGGACCCGGACCCTACTCGGACGAACGGTTACAAGCTAGCGCTTAACCACTGCGCCACCGGGGTGAGGGTCGGGGGGGGCATATTTATCTGGTGCATGTCGGGAGCTCTGGTATTTCCAGATGCATCTCTGAACAGTTCACGCCTCGTGTCCATCGTTCTGAACCATCTACATGTGTTCAAGGTCATTTTACACCCACAGGGAAATGGGCTCTTTCAGCAGAAAAATGAGCTTCCAGAACGTTGGGGAGTAGAACATGATTAGAAGAACATTCTGCAAAAGTTCCCATCCTGGAATGGCTTTTTCCCTGCCTGGCCCTAAATTAGGAAAGGGTGACTGCTTATAGCTGCTGTGTTTTTTTTTTTTGTGGTTTTCATTTACCCTCAAATAGAAAATAAAAATCATGTACGTTTAGATTGCCCAGCATTTGTGAAATTCAAATTTGTCCGTGACGTAAATCGAATTCGCGACCCTCTCACTCAAGAATAAGTTGTTCTCCCAACTATGCTACATGGACAGAATATATCGTTGCAGATTTGTCGTCTTGACACGTGCTTTACCTCTGTAGTATGTCACACAGGGACGGCGCCTGGGGGGGGGAGTCCACACAAAATTTTGGTGAGCCCCCGTCAGGCCCCCAGAAATTTTTGGAAAAATGAAGAAAATGTAGTACACTTTACTATCGGAGCTGCATGTTTTTCTGTGGTAATGGGAGAAGGGCAGCATTATGCCATTATGTTTCTCCAACCACGATACATGACTCAGACGGGCAACCTTAATTGCATGTTGCGCTTCCGCTTTGGCACAAAGATGTCAAAGCCCGGACGGAAGTTTAAAGATCATTGTCAATCCGATGCCGCCGCTCATGTCACTGGGTTGAAAAGTTGAATAAGCATCACTCTTCCAATCCCATCCTCGTCGTGGCGCCCTTGCAGATTACTACAAATAGTGGGCGTTATCACGATCGGCAAAAAAACAGCAGACAGTGATCGGCGTCAGTCACCACCATACAGTGAGCGAAATTTCTCTTGGCTAGTTAATGGTTACACTCGTTTTCTTTCTCGTTCTGGTGAAAATACTATTTTTTCCTGCTTTATTGTTTTGCACGTATTGTGTGCGATGCATAAAAGTAAGGTATTTCTTCCCAAACCAAGCTTCGAAATAACATGTCCGTAAAAAGATCAATCCATGATTTTTTTCCGAACAAGTGTTAATCAGAAGTAAAAAAGTTAATTAAGCGATGGTGTCTACAAAGCGGATAATGATTATCAGACAGCTTCAACTTCATCAACAGCGTGTGGTGAATCATTAGGTATCAACGAGGGGAATTTTTATGAACGCAATGCTTGTGAAAATAAAACACTAGAAGGACCACATGGTCGCAACACAAAAAATGTTCAACTTCCCTTTCGGATCAACCCAAACAGCCTATTTTAAAACAGTTCCCACCAAAAATATGTTAAAGAACATACACTGAAGAGAAATTGAATTAGAGACAGCTGGCGTTATGCAAATGTGGCGCTGTGGGCGGCCCTGTAAACGGAAACGACATGACGTATGCAGCGATCCGACAATATAAGGAGTGATGCGACGGGAATCAGTAAGAGTCGGACGCAGTATGGGTAAGACGAAGGATCTAAGCGCATTTGATCGTGGGCAAATTGTCGGGACCTGACGAATGGGTCACTCCATCTCGGAAGTCGTGCAGGCACTGGGATTTTCACGAGCCACTGTGTCACGGGTGCACCGCGAGTACATCGAATCCGGTAAAACCATCCCTGCAAGGGCCAACGGCCGTGGACAACAGCGTGTGGATGAGCGGGGTCATCGTCAACAAGCTCGCATTGTAACAGCGGATAGACGGGCCATACTGCAAGAAATCACTCGGCAATTTAACGCTGGTGCACAAAAACGTGTAAGCAGCCACACCATCCAGAACTATCTCCTCACTATGGGGTACAGAAGCCATCGTCCCACGAGCGAACCGCCACTGACCGCACATCACAGGGTTCAAAGATTAGCATGGACGCGGGAATATCGCCACTGGACCCTAGACATGTGGGGAAATGCTGCCCGGACTGATGAGTCGATATTCACGTTGGTACATGCTAATGGCAGGATACGAGTACGGCGCTAACCACATGAAGCGATGGATCCTTCTTGCCAGCAGGGTACTCTTTAAGCTGGTGGGGGTAACATTCTCGTCCGGGGACTGTTTACGTGGACTGAAATAGGACCCCTGGTACGTGTGACATCGTCCCTCACAGGCCAACGTTACCGGGATATCCTGGACGACCATTTGCTCCCGTTTGTGAGTCTTCAACATCCCACTGAGGACCACGTCCTGCAACAAGACAATGCACCGTGCCATTGCTCCCGAATTGTATCCGAATGGTTGGATGAACACTCCATCGACGTGACCTCGCTTCCTTGGCAAGCTAGGTCACCTGACCTCAATCCCATCGAACACATCTGGGATGCCATCGAGAGAGATGTTCGAGGCTTTGACCCCACTCCATCAAATCTTCGTGAACTGTGGGAGCTTCTTGAGGGGTGGTGGATCCATATGGTTTTCCAACGCTTACGGTGTCTTGTCGAGTCCGTGACGAGACGAATCGCCGGAGTCATCAGAGAGAAAAGTGGTGCTACACTTTACTAGACAGGTATCTCTAATTCAATTCCTCTTCAGTGTAGAAGCTTCCAGACATATTGGTATAACAAGTTTCCATGACTTGAATATATACACTGTTAGCCACCCAAAATGCAACACCAAGAAGGAAGAATCCGATTGGCCTGAAATTCGCAGCATGCGTCGCCCGCGAGAGGACATGCAAACGATTAGCTTTGCAGGGAAAATGCAGATCATGTGCGCTCGGCATGCCACCTAGAAGCACTATAAGAAGGGTGCACAAAAGGCGGGGTGTCAGTAGTGGAAGTGTGTTGTACTGCCGAACCTGTACGCGGGAAGCTTCCTGATCCCTCGTCGCAGAATACGGCAGTCATTCCAGCACGTTTTGGAGTTCGACAGTGGACGAATAGTGGCTTATCGCGACAGCGGTTTATCGTACCGAGACATCAGCGCCCGTATGGGACGACATCCAGCCACAGTGAGGCGAGTATGGATTCGGTGGGTGTAGGAGGGACGGACGGACCGACGTGAGTGATTGCTGCAGCCGCGGCACACCACCGAACGAGAGGACCGGCATGTTGTATGGCGGGCATTGACGGTTCGCACCGCCACATCACGAACGTTATCGCAAGAATTAGGGTGTGTTGCTCAACAACCTGTGTCAGCACGTACCGTTCGACGTCGTCTGCAGGAGCGGGGACTTGTCGCACGGCGCACATTGCTCCGATTATCATTGACGTTACACCACCGGCGAGTGCGGCGGCAGTGGGCCGTTGAACGCCGCACCTGGACTATGGAATGGCATGACATGGTCTTCTCCAACGAATCCCGCTTCTGCCTGCAAAACCACGATGGTCGGATCCGCGTGTGGCGGTACCGCGGCGAGAGACTGTATAACGCCGGCATTATGCATCGCAATACCGGTCCGTCGCCTGGCGTTATGGTTTAGGGCGCAATTGGATATGGCACACGCACCCCTCTGGTACGCATCGCCGGTACACTCAACAGCCACCGCTGCATCTCCGACGTTTTGGAGCCTGTAGTCCTCCCTTACCTGCAGGACCTGTCAGCGGCCACGTTTTAACAAGACAATGCGCGCTGGCACGTGGGACGCATCTTGCAACAATTCGTCACGGTTCACCATGTGTCATTGCTGCCGTGGCCCGCCTGTTCTCCCGATATGTCGCCCATCGAACACGTCTGGTCGCTGATCGGCAACCGAGTGGCCCGGCAAGCACCACCCGCGGCTACGCCTGATGAACTGTGGCAACGTGTGGAAGCAGCCTGGACCGACATACCCCAAGCCCACATCCAAAGCCACTTTCGTTCGATGCCGCGGAGTGTAGCGGCCGTTATAGCCAGTCATGGGGGCCACACGAACTATTGGTGTCAGCGTGTTCCGCAAGTCGCACGGGACTGTAAGCTCAATCGTTTCATCTTTTTATCTGTTGTCATGTGTCCAGTAAATCTGGCTTTGCTATCTGGTGTCCTTCTTGGTGTTGCATTTTGGGTGGTCAGCAGTGTAGTATAAAGAGAGATTTCTGTGTAGAATGTTTTCATCAGACGACGAAAAACATGAGGTCACCTTTACTCAGCGAGGTTACAACAATTGGAAAAAAGCACTTGAAAAGGATTCGTGTTTTAAAAAACACCAGAACAGCTTGAATTACGAAACTTGCTGGTGTCGTGGAACTCTTATAAGAAAATAAGAAAATGAAATCAAGAAGCGCAGAGTCATCAGTTGCCACACTTCAAAGTGTTGCATATTCTGCGGTAGTCAAGGAAAATAGAGTACATCTAAAAATAGCGGAAACATTAAGATATACAGCTGTTCAAGGGATAGGACAACGTGGGGATGTCGGAACTTCGAATAGCCCCAATAAAGGAAATTTTGTAGAACTTCTAGGACTCATGGCGAAAAATGACCCCATCCTGAAACGAAAGTTGAATATTGGCCCCAGAAAGGCAAAGTACACTCACCACTCAGTTCAAAATGAAATACTTGGTGTATTCGCAGAAATCACGTTAGAAACCATAAAAAGAAAAGTCGATACTGTCAAGTATTTTGCTCTTATAGTCGACGAGTGGAAGAACATTAGTAAAGTTGAACAAATTTCTCTGGTGGTTAGGTATTACTTGCGTGGCACACTTTATGAAAGATTTTTGGGCTTTCATAATGCTGACGAACTTGATGCAAGATCTGTAACGTACCAGGAGATGTGACGTACCTGCCCGAAGAACGCACACGACATAAAGGCAGATAGGAATCAGAATAAAACGTCCGCGTACCTCAATTGGTAGAGTGACTTATTCCGGAATGAGGGGATCCGGGTTCGAATCCTGGCGTGGACAGAAATGAAGGAGTAATTTACTTCGTTGTAATGGCGCCCGAACTATCCGGATGACCCGACCGTTCAAAATCTCGCATTGGTGTGATGTTCTTTCCACACCGCGAGATAGGAAAAATAAGAGAATCCCTTCTCCAGCAATTCAAAAAAAAAAAAAAAAAAAAGTAAGGGGGAGATGATGTAACGTACCTGGAGATGTGACGTACCTGCCAGAAGGACACACACGACATAAAGGCAGATAGGAATCAGAATAAAACGTCCGCGTAGCTCAATTGGTAGAGTGACTTATTCCGGAATGAGGGGATCCGGGTTCGAATCCTGGCGTGGACAGAAATGACGGAGAAATTTACTTCGTTATAATGGCGCCCGAACTATTCGGATGACCCGACCGTTCAAAATCTCGCATTGGTGTGATGTTCTTTCTACACCGCGAGATAGGAAAAATAAGAGAATCCCTTCTCCAGCACTTCGACACCAAAAAAAAAAAATAATAAATAAATAAATAAAATAAGGGGGAGATGATGTAACGTACCAGGAGATGTGACGTACCTGCCAGAAGGACGCACACGACATAGAGGCAGATAGGAATCAGAATAAAACGTCCGCGTAGCTCAATTGGTAGAGCAACTTATTCCGGAATGAGGGGACCCGGGTTCGAATCCTGGCGCGGATAAAAATGACGGCGAAACTTACTTCGTTATAGATCTCTATTTAAATACATAAAAGAACTTTTGGGAAGATGCGACATCAATCGACATGACTGCATTGGGCAGAGATACGATGGTGCAAATGTCATGAGTGGGCGATTGAATGGAGTTTAAGCTCTCTTCCGGGAAGAAGTACCGCAAGCGGTGTATGGTCACTGTATGAATCATAGACTGAATTTGGTTATTGTAGATTCATGCAAAAATATTAAAGTAGCTAGAGTTTTCTTTGCAATATTAGAAAAAGTTTTATGGTTTCATCTCTGGTTCGGCAACACATGCTTAATTTGTTTCGGTGCAGCGTTAAATGGGTTTGACTGTTGTGGAATTGCAACGCCTTAGTGATATTAGAAGAGCATGCCATTCCGCAGCCTGTTCAGTAGTTAAAATAAATTCCGGTTATTACCCTTTTGCTATCATCGCTGTCGGAAGACTGTATTGGTCGGGAAGCTGAAGCTCGCCGTCTTTTGGGGCAAGTAGAGTAGAATTAGCATTAGTTTCGAATTATCTGCAAAACAAAACATGTGAAATAAACAAAGCCTTTGAGACAACTGAAGCAAAAGTGCACCTTTCTTCTACCATGCGTGATTCGGAGGTCGAGTATGCGACACTTTTTGATGACGCAACAGATGTTGCAGACGCAAACGGTTTGAAAGAGTTCGGTTAACAGAAATCAAGGAGGAGAAAACTCGCACCACATCTGGCGAAGTTTGTTATTGAAGTTTCGACTCCGAATATCCTGTTAACTAATGAAGATTTTCGATTGCACTTTTATATCACTGTTTGGGACACAATCAATGAAGAACTCAAACAACGTTTTACAACCCATGCTACACTCATTCGTGGCTTCAGTTCTTTGGACCCCAGAAATGACAAATTATTTATCGACGATCTAAGGCCTCTTGCCAAGCACTATAAATGCCACATAGTGGAATCGGAGGTCATCTTGTTACCCAGAATGATAAAGCGTTATGAAAAAGAAATAAAATGCGTTGTGGGAACTCTCAGTAAGCTGGTTTTAGCAAATGCGTTTACTGTTCCCTGAACTGGTTACTTCTACTTTCTCTTCTCTACACTTGAGAAAAATATACTCAGCTTTAATTAGTATTGTTTTTATTAGTACTTTTGATCGTCGACTCAAAATTGTGGATTTATTCTTCATTTCCTCATATGCGTAGAAGAGACTGGCCTTCAGAGGCCGGTATTGTAATATTTCATAGTTCATTTGATCGCTTCGGTTATAACGTACAAATATTTTTGGCATTTATTTCATATGTATTATTTTTAGTAATTATTTCACATTTAGTTTTATTATTGATAACCTCAATAATTGAAGGGGTTCGCAGCTTCTTGTGTATTTATTTATTTATTTTCTCTCTCCCTCTAGCGAATGAGAAAAACAAATTCTCGACTTTCATTTTCTAGGGAATATACATATATATGGTTTTGGGATGTAAGGTCAGGTGATGCGCAACATCACAGCCTCTTCTTGACAAATGCCAACCCCGCCTTCTCGTGGTACATCCTGTTCCGACTAAAGGGGCTCTGACGACCGCCAATAGCGGTATAAATATACCATCGGGATTAGAGGAAATGCTATCCCACACTCACCAACCCGCTTGGCCAGCGTGGTGAGTTACGGCCAAACCCCTCCAAAATGACTCCACAACTTAAATCTTGGCCCTCAGTCTCCGGCAGCTGGAATGTACCTGGCCAAGGCAGCGGCTAGTGCGACATGAAGGCAGAGGGTACTAAGAATCCCCGGAGGACCGGAATAAGCTGCCATCTGATGCTGACCTTGGCTACGTATAATGGACGCTCCCTATCTTCTGATTCAAGGGCTCTTGAATTGGAAGAGGAACTACAAAGGATTAAGTGGGACATCGTCGGGCTAAGTGAGGTAAGGAGAAAAGGAGAAGATCTCATTAAACTGAAAAGTGGACATCTCTTCTACTATCGTGGGACTGATACTGGCAGAACTAGTGGTGTTGGATTTATAATAAACAAGAAACTGAAGGATAAAGTGGTAGAAGTTGAAAGTTCCTCTGACAGAGCTGCACGACTCGTTATCCAACTCTCGAGAAGATACCAGGATCAGATTATTCAAACTTCTGCACCCACCACAAGTCATCCTGAAGAAGAAATTGAAGAATTTTATGAGAAAATTCGTCATCTAAATAATAAAGGTAAGCAGCACTTAAAGATAATTATGGGAGATTTCAATGCGAAAATAGGGCAACGGTAACAGAATGAAACTTCAGTAGGTAAATTCGGTCACGGCAACAGAAACCAGCGTGGAAATACTCTCGTTGAGTTTGCAGAGGCAGAAGGGTTTTTCATCGTGAACTCCTATTTCAAGAAAAAGCCACACAGGAAATGTACATGGAGACATCCAAATAGGACGACAAGTGAAATTGATTTTATTATGTGTAACAAAAAATTCGTCATAGAAGACTGCAGTGTGCTAAACAAGTTCAACGCAACAGGTAGTGACCATAGATTGGTGAGATGTAAGATGCACCTCAACACTAAACTCGAACGTGGCAAGCTCATAAGACAAACAAAATGTATTGACATAATCAACCTTAAAAACACCATAATGCCTTCAAGTTGGAACTGAAGAACAGATTCTCTGCTTTAGAAGGCCTAACATCGGAAGAAGTGGATATTTCTGAAGTTAACAGAAAAGTAACCAAAGCTCTTATGGAAACAGCAACAACATTAGCTGGGTCTAAAAACAAGTTGCATTCGAACAAATTATCAGGAAAAATCAAAATGTTGATGCAAAAAAGAAGAGAGATGAGGACAACTAAAGAAGATGTGACTTCCAAAGTGGAATATATAGAGCTATACAAGACAGTACGAAAAAGTATAACTGAAGACGTAAGGAAATTCAACTGTGAACTAGTAAGGAAAACAATTGAAAACAACCAAAGCCTAAAGATAGCAAAGGGACATCTCAGTAAGGGAAGAAAACAGATTATGGCACTGAGAAGAAAAGATGGTTCTGTAACAAGAAGTAGAGGCGAAATTTTGACAAGAGTGAAAGATTTCTACTCCAAATTATATGAAAGGAATGATACATGTACTCCAGACATCATGAAAGGTACCAGTACCAGAGATCTACAAGTCCTCCCAGCAGAAGGTGCACATGCAATCAAGAACATGAAGCAGGGGAAAGCTCCAGGAGAAGATGGAATCACTGTAGACATCATACAAGAAGCAAGTGGAGAAATCGAAACAGTACTCGCCCAAATTTTCAGTCGATGCCTTAATGAAGGGAAGATTCCTGAAGATTGGAACAACGCTACAATGATCTTGTTACATAAAAAAGGTGACATTAAAGATCTCAGGAACTACAGACCTATCAGCCTCCTATCAGTGGTTTATAAAATCTTCACTAAAGTTCTTTCACACCGCTTGAAGGTGACACTGGACATGGCTCAACCGAGAGAACAAGCTGGATTCAGGAGTGGCTACAGCACAATAGATCATGTGATCAGAGTACGTGGGCACTGAGAGAACTAATTGAAAGAGCGAGGGAATATGAAATTCCATTGTGCATGGCTTTTATCGATTATGAAAAAGCCTTTGATTCGGTGAAACCATCAGCAGTTGCAATGGCTCTGAAATCCTGCGGTATTGAAGATGCGTACATTAATATTATTAATAACATCTATGAAAATGCAAGTGCAAAGATTCGGCTGTTTGAAAATACAACACACATAAAAATTGGAAAAGGAGTGAGACAAGGTGACACCATATCTCCGAAGCTCTTTAATGCCACATTGGAAAATGTCTTTCAATCACTGAACTGGGAAAACAAAGGGATAAAGATTAATGGAGATTATCTAACCCACCTTCGTTTTGCTGATGACGTAGTCATTTTTGCAGCATCAGAGCTGCAGAGTATGATCCAGGAACTTGCTGACAAGAGTAAAGAAATGGGATTAAAAATGAACTTTCAGAAGACAAAAGTGATGTTCAATACTTTTACAAGAAATGAAGATTTATCGATTGATGGAGAAAAGCTGGGGATAACAGACACGTATATTTACCTTGGACAGCAGATATCAAATGAGGGTCACATTGATGAAGAAATTAATCGGTGTACAAAACTTTCCTGGAGAGCTTTTGGAAGAAACAGCATAATTTTCAAGAGCAATATGCCATTATGTCTTAAAAGAAAAGTGTTTGATCAATGCATCCTTCCAGTGCTTACGTATGGTGCAGAGACGTGGACCTTAACTAAAAGAGACATACAAAGGCTGCAGACAACTCAAAGCAGCATGGAGAGGTGCATGCTTCGTGTAACCAGGAGAGATAAGAAGAGGAACTCGTGGATCCGAAAAATGACAAGAGTGGAAGACATCATGATCGGAGTTAAATCCCTGAAATGGCAATGGGCTGGACATACTGCCAGAAGGACAGACCATAGATGGACAGCCGAAATTTTAGATTGGATTCCAAGGGACAGGAAAAGACCCAGAAGAAGACCACATGGAAGATGGGTGGATGAAATTCGAAAGTATGCGGGAGTGACATGGAGGAGACTGGCACAAGACAGACCGTTGTGTAGGAAACTTGGGAAGACCTTCGTCCAGCAGTGGATTGATAATGGTTGACAATGATGATGATGATGATGATATAGTTTTAGCTCAAGTTTGATTTAAGTTATACGTATATATATACTGTATATGTAGCTAAAACTACGGGATATCGTTCAGTAGTACTAGTACGTTCAAAAAGTTCCGGAATGTTTTGAATATTTGCAAAATGTCAGTGAATTACGTCATTCCCCGCTGAGCAAGCAAAGAGCATGATGCGACCGACCAGCCAGAACCGGTTTGATACAGATCCAACACGTAGAGCTTATGTGCGTAGTTCGTGATTACATGCATTCGAGGCTCTCCGTCGCGAGGACAACGATGTCGAATTTTAAACAGCGTTCAAGTAAAAATGTTGTGTTCTGCTCGGAAAATTTTGCGCTGAGACTTTTCAAATGATTAAGTCAGCGTACGGTGTGAGTGCAATGAGTCGAACTAGAGTTTATGAGTGGCATCGACGATTCGAAAACGGGTGACAGAGTATCGAGGATGATGAGAGGTCACGAAGACCTTCAGCATCCACAACGGATGAACAAATCGCCATTGTCAAAGGAATCGTGAAAAATGACCGTCGAAAAACTGTTGCAGCAATTACAGAAGTTGCCGGCATCACAGTTGGAAGTTACCATGCTATTTCAACAGAGAAAATGGGCATGCATCATGTGTGCCAACAAATCGTTCCCAAAAACCTGACACAAGAAAAAATGGATGAGCGCATGCAAGTTTGCGGGGATAACATCGATGCAGTGGGTTTAGATCCCGATCTCTTGAATCGATTGATCACTTGCGATGAGACTTGGTGCTTTCTGTACGACCTCCAATCCAACCGACAGTCAAAAGTATGGAAATAACCGTCGTCACCACGACC
Organism: Macrothele yani; assembly: GCA_039090855.1. Taxonomy (NCBI): domain Eukaryota; kingdom Metazoa; phylum Arthropoda; class Arachnida; order Araneae; family Macrothelidae; genus Macrothele; species Macrothele yani. Next base: position 51,608,861 of record CM076990.1, read on the forward strand.
AAAAAAGTTCATAGCTGACCACTCCAAAGAAAGGTCTTGTTAACAGTTTTCTTCGATTGAAAGTGGGTCATACACAAGGAATTCCTTCAACATGGGCATACAATCACTAAAAAACAGTGCGTCTACGTCCTGAAACGTCTCCGAGAATCAGTGAGACGCAAGCGATCCGATCTTTGGAAGACCAACACGTGGGTACTCCATCACGATAATGCGCCGGCTCACAGATCCCTCCTGGTGTCCGATTACCTGTCCAAACATCACATTCCCGTTCTTCCACAACCAGCTTGTTCCCTGATCTCGCCCTCCCCGTGTGGCTTTTTCTTTTTTCACCGGATGAAGAATTTCCTTAAGGGGCGACGCTTCTCAAGTTCCTAAAAAGTGCAACGAGCTGCAACGGAGGCACTGGAGGATGTGTCAAAAGAAGGCTTGCAATCTGCATTTAAATCTTCGTATGAGAGCTGGCAAAAATGCATAGTTGCACAGGGTAACTACTTCGAATGAAACACCGCATAAACAGGTATTTTTTGTTCTCATTCTTTTTTAATATAAAAAGTTCCGGAACTTTTTGAACGTATTGGTATAAAAGGAACATCGCTAAAAGAAAAGGACATCTGAACCAAAACGATCTTTCTACCAATTAACGTGCCTTGTTTCTTGGATTGCGCATATTGGTTAAAACCAAGAAGAAATTTGTCGAGCAAAAGTGACGCTTCGACGTTCTTGCCCAGGCCTTCTGTAGATGTTTCCAGTACCTTGAAATTGTCTCCAGAAGTTGCAGATCAAAAATTTAATCATGTGGCCCACATTTAACCATTCGGTCGCTTCATCTTCAGACTGTCCTGCTTCTAATCTCTCTGTAGCTCTCCACCGCACTGAATCATCTAAACCAGTGTTTCCCAACCGCCGGTTCGCGAGGTCTTTCTGTCGGTCCACGAGGTTTTTTCTGCGGGTCCGTGAGGAATGAGTGAATTTATTTATTTTTCTTGAATCGAAATGGAGTCAAAGTAAGGTAAAGTCTAGATCTAAATTTCACTGAACACCAGTCGCGGAAGATTAAAGGAAGCTTAGATCGCTAATCTCTTCACAGAAAATCTGAACTCCTCTTGGTTAACTCACCAGGAAAAGGAAAGCTTTGTTGAACTTCCTTCTGATGCCAGTCTGGTATTGATGTTCAGATCCAAATCTCTCCCTCAGTTTTGGGGTATTATGGGGAAAGAATATCCAAGTCTCAGCTATAAAGCTCTAAAATTATTGGTAACTTTTTTGACCATGTACTTATTGTGAGAAAACCTTTTCAGCTGTTTTGGAAGTCAGAACGCATCTCAGGAACATTATGGACATCAATACTGCATAGCGCCGTGCAGAAACAACGCTGGAAACACGGCTCCAGAAGACTATCGCGAATCAGCAGCAACAGACGTCTCATTGACCCCAGAAAAAAATAAATTAACGGATAGGAAAATTCTGTGATATATTCATTATGGATTGCACTTATTATTCATTAAAGAACATTAACAGATTAAATTATATTTGCTGTAAGTAGGTGACGTGGAATAATCTGGCTTATAAATTATGGATCGTACGCAGTGATCATTATAACATAGAATACTACGAGATTAAATGCTCGAAAATAACCTAAAGATTTTGTTTCGGTATCGCCGGTCCGCCAAAGTTCCCCCAGCGTTTTGCCGTTCCGCGAATTCAAAAAGGTTGGAAACTACTGATCAGATAGATAATGACGTCTGTATCTGACAGTGTTAACCCGGAGATTGCCCTCGTGTTCGACACCAGTCGCTCATGTATGAAATCCACTTGGGTGTGGCTCAAGTAAAATTTGCTATCCCCTGGCTTCTGATAGCGACGCTGTTCGTTTACCGACCGCAGCATTTGCTGCTTTATACGTAGGTCATTTCAAAAGTTTTGCACACTGCTCGTAAGATGATGCAATCGCTCAAATCTTTGCGTCAGTTGAAAGTCAGACTTCAGTATGTAAATTTGTGTCTACGTTTGATGGCTAATTTGTTCCTATTCCGAAAATTTCTGCCTAGAAATGGAGGAAGAAAGTGAGCCAGGTGAGATTTCGCGTAGCAACCAGCGATTCTACATTAAAATTAAAACTTTGCGAGGAAAATCCCCTACCAAAATTCATAAAGCCTTGTGTAAAGTTTGTAGGGTTAGTGAGTGGATCGTAACACAGTGTCAAGGTGGGTTTCTCGTTTCCGCCAAGGTCGGGAAAGCATCGACGACGACACAAGAAGCGGCCGGACATCAGATGCAACGGACTGTGGTTATCACCAACAGCATTTTGGAAGAAGATCGACGGAAAATATGTGAAGAGATTGCATATGAAGCAAACATGTCTACCGCTTTGGTTTTCAGAATCCTAACCGAAAAATTACAGTAGATAAAAATGGCTGCCAAATGGGCTCCGCATAATTTGAGTGAAGAGCAGCAAGCAGTTCGCAAAGGGATCGCAAAAGAATTGCTTCATGTTGCCCATACAGTAAGAAACATTCTGGAAAAGTATGGATGGGAATTGCTTCCCCACGCACCATACAGTCCTGACATGAGCCATACAGTCCTGACATGAGCCATACAGTCCTAACATGAGCCATACAGTCCTGACATGAGCCATACAGTCCTGACATGAGCCATACAGTCCTAACATGAGCCATACAGTCCTGACATGAGCCCACCAGACTATGACTTGTTCCCAAAACTGAAGACATTTAGCGGGAAGCGATTCAGCACGAGTCAGGGTGTTTCTCATGAAGTGACCCGAGTTATCCGACGCCTCAACAATGGAAGTGTCCTGACTGCAATACAAGACTTGCCCAAACGTCGGGCCACTGTCATAAAGAAACATGGAGATTACTTCGAATGCCTGTAAAGGTACTAGAGGTGTTCAAATGAAAAGGTACGAAACGTCATAAGAACGTAACCGTTAACATATTTGCCTGTGCCGCTATGGGAAAACGTAGCGACACATCTACGGATGCGATTGGAGTCGCCGGCGTGGATCGGAGCATGCGTGGGCGCCCGCATGCGCAAGAGAGAGCAGAGGCTCTTATAAAGAGCGCCGTCCAATTGACTACTTGTTGAATTCCTCGAGCACAGACGAACCATTAACTCCGATGTGTACTGTGAGACACTCCGAAGCCTACGCTGCTCCATCAAGAACAAAAGACCGGGGCTGCTCACGGAGGGAGTGCTTCTGCTCCATGATAACGCGCGTCCACACGTCTCCAGGGTCACACACGCGGAACTGGCCAAGTTCCAGTGGGAGCAGCTTGACCATTCGCCCTACAGCCCGGACATGTCGCCCTGCGATTTCCATGTGTTTGGTCCCCTGAAAAAACATCTGAAAGGGAAGCGCTTCCACTCCGACGACGAACTCAAGGACGCTGTGCAGGACTGGGTCTCGTCACGGCCACAGGAATTCTGGGAACAAGGAATCCTTCTGCTCGTTAATCAATGGGATCGTTGTGCTACGGCCTATGGTGTATACTTTGAACAAAGTCTTCATTTATACCCACAGTGTCGTTTCGTACCTTTTCATTTGAACACCCCTAGTATGTTATGAAACAAATTCGTTTTTTAAGAGATAACCCACAGTGTGCAAAACTTTTGAAATGACTCGTATAACTGGCTTCTTGGGTATAATTTTGAGGCAGGGTTCTCTAGTTAACTAAATTTTTGGTGTTGCTTCTTTAATTTTGAGTACCACTCTGTTTTTAATTCTAAGAAATCTAAGACTACGATTTCCTGTTTCATTACGAACCATTCCCCGTAGTAGTTTATCTTTTGGTTGTGTTATGACGTGTCCTTAGGGATGCTCTAACAGAATGAAGACTTTGTGAAAATAAGCCCTTTTCGCCGGTGGTGGGATTCACGACTTCTCGCTCCGGAGCGAGTTTATTCTCCCGACTGAACTACACCGACCTTCGCTTATCACTGCAACTTGTCGTTTTGACATCAAGATCACGCCATATATATATCCCCTTTACCCTTGAGAAAGGGCAGGGGCGGAATTGCAGGTTTCCGAGTCAGCCGGCAAACCTTATTTGAAGCAGCTCAGTGTAGGAGAAGGAATTAATACCAGACGATGTGCGAAAGAACCATCACACATTAATTTGGACTGAACAGCTTGAAGATTCATTTTCACGTTTGGACGCCAATGTGAAAACAAGGCCCTACAGTGCACTTCGAACCCATGTCTCCTCTCTTCGGAGCCAGTTGATCTCCCTACTGAACTACACCGACCTTGGCTTGTAGGTGCAACGTGCCGTTTTACCTTTTGCGTCACCTCAGTGGTACTACGCAGTTTATGCAAAATATTCAGGTTTAGAAAGAAAGACAATGAACGCCGGGCAAAGATATGCTTCCGTCATTTGCTTTTTAAGTGGGTTACAGGAAACTTAAATAAGCTCCTATTAAGAAACATTTTATTTGAGTCTTTTTGCATCTATCCATGACCAACCCTAGTTTAATAATTGGATATTATAAGTAAAATTTGAAGAACGAACTGCATTCTGTTTTTCAAATTTTCTCCAGCATTTCGCATGTGGCGGCATTTCCTTCTTAATATTTTCATTTGCGTTCTTTTACAGTATTTAAAAGAAATGAAAAGTGTAAAACTTTGTTTAAAAGGAAAATAAAATTACTTGAATACATGTGTTATTGATACGAGTTGAGTGGACAAGAAACCTAAGAATAAGGTAAAATAAAAAACACACTCAGAGGAAACACGAAAGTATGAGAAATAGAAATGAAATGTGTTTTAAAACTCACAAGCACGATTATCAAAGGCGTGAACTTTCCTAGAAATGCAGAGATATGTACAAATTCATATACGTAGAAACAATATATACTTTAGTCAGATTCTTTTAAAATGAGTAACGGACTTTTTCTGTTGGAATAAGAAGCCACATTTCGAAAGCTTGAACAGAATTCATTTACTTAAACGGAAAAAGAGTATTTTTCTATTTCAATTCAACTGAACATGGTTTATGAAGCGATTCAATGTAAATATTGCAACTAAAAGCTTCGATTCTGGAGATCTGTAATAATTCCGTGCGAAACCAACAAATGAAACATCCATAAAACAAGTTAGTAAAATCATGCAATGCAATGATTATGATACGCTTTCCAACATACTAGAAATCATTACTCAAATTATTACTCAAGTTATGAGGAAAAATGGCTGTGGAATAAATCTCACTCCTGTGCCCTGATCTTTGATCCCATTTCGATGATATTCAACAGAACTGGTTCACTATACCTCCGAAATAACATGATAAAGTTTTGTCGCAATCGAAGTAATTTTACGTAAGTTATGATGCATGAGGGCTATGGAATAGATCCAGCTTCTGTGTTCTGACCTTTGACCCATTTCACCCATTTTCAATAGTATTCGTCCTCAGGCAAGTCTCTACAACATACTAACATTTCATCCAAATCAATAATTTTTAAGTAAGTTATGACGCATAATGGCGATGGAAGTGATTCCGCTCCTATGTACTGACCTTTGACCCCATTTCGCCAATTTTCAATAGCGTTTGTCCCCAGGTAGTTCCCTACCACATACTAAAATTTCATCGAAATCGAACCTTTTTTACGTTAGTTATGACGCATAAGAGCAGTGGAATGCATCACGCTCCTATTTCCTGACCTTTGACCCCATTTCGTTCACTTTCAACAGGATTTTTTCCCAGATGTTATTCTCCCACATACTAAAATTTCATCGAAATCGAACGATTTTTACGCGAGTTATCGTGCGGACGAACATACGCACACAACGCGTGACGTAAGGAGGCAGATGGGAATCGCGACTACCGATTATCAAGAATGTGACGTCATAAAACTTTAATAGGATCCACACAGAACGCGTGACATAATGAGACAGATGGCGTGATCGCGCGCCAACATCTAATGGGAAGAAAGACGCCATGACACTACACTAAAAACTTGGTAATTCGGGGTGGTTATTTAACCCACTAAACGAATTTTTCTAAAGTCGAGAACAAGCTAAATCGATTTCTAGTACCAGAAACCGGTAGGTTAACGACTTTCATCCAAAATCCTTAGAGCCGTTTTCAAAATAAATTGTACATACATACAAGAATTGCTCCTTTAAGGTGAACGTCAAGTAATTTTGCTTCCTGTACTTCGAATGGAAAAAATTCTGTACACATTTTCTTCCCAATTAATGCGTTCCCAAGGATAAAAATTTGAACATCGATTAAAATGTCTTCATTTTATAACTTGCAATACTTAATATTTTCTAAAACAAAACCATAATTATGCAATCCAACATTTGTTTGTCTACTGACGTCATGAATATACAGGTCGCGCCATCTTTTTCTGGAAAATTAATGCCTTCACAAGGATGAAAATTTGAACATCGATTAAAATAGCTTCATTTTATAACTTCGAATACCTAATATTTTCTAAAACATAACCATTATTATGCCATCCAACATTTGTTTGTCTACTGACGTCATCAAAGTACAGGTCGCGCCATCCTTTTTCTGGTTTCAACACCACCAAAGGAAAAGTTATTGATTTTTAATATAATTATGGTTATGTTTTAGAAAATATTAAGTATTCCAAGTTATAATATGAAGTTATTTTAACCGATGTTGAAATTTTCATCCTTGGGAACACATTAATTGTGAAGGAAAAGTTTACAAAAGTTTTTCCATTGGAAGTATAGGAAGCAAAATTACTTCACGTCCACGTTAATAATATGCGATAAGGGCGATGGAATGGATCGCAATCCTGTGTCCTGACCTTTGACCCCATTTTGTCCATTTTCAAAAGAGTTCGTCCCCAGTTGGTCCCCCACCACACACTGAAATTTCATCAAAATCGAACCATTTTTACGCACGTTATGAAGCATAAGAGCAATGGAATGCATCCCGCTCTTACGTCCTGAAACTTGACCCCAATTCACCTATTTTGAATAGGGTTCGTCCCCAGGCGGTCCCCTACCACATAGTAAAATTTCATTGAAATCGAACCATATTTACGCAAGTTATGACGCATAAGTGCAATGGAATGGATCCCGCTCCTACGTCGTGACCTTTGACCCCATTTGTCGCATTTTCAATAGGGTTCGTCCCCAGATGGTCCCCTACCACATACTAAAAGTTCATCGAAATCGAACCATTTTTACGCCAGTTATTGTGCGGAAAGACGGACGGACAAAGCTGGAGCATAGACGCTTCTGCAACCTACGGTTGGAAAGCGTAAATAAGAAAAAATGGCTATAACTTCAGGAATAAATTTAAAACCGAAACGAAATCAAAAGTTAATTAAAAGAACAACGGAAGATGCTGAAAAATGAAACATCTGGCTTCGGTGAAACTTGAAATGAAATTAAAATTTTGTCTGAGCCTACAATGAAAGACCCAAATGACAGAACTACGCGAAAAGTAATTTCCTTTCTCCTGATGAAGCAGGGTAATATATGAGATATATAGAAAGAAATGGAATTCTCTCTCGAACTACCAAGTTTAAAAATTTAAGGAAAACCAATTTTAAAGAAAGATTGTATAAACATTTCATGCGTTGTTAAGCATATAATAAGATTCTTACATAACAGGAGAGTAGAGAATGATTTACAGACAGAAAATTAACTCATAAATAGAAATATATACTGCTTACGTATGCAAATTTTTGAATCAGGAAATGAAGTGCCTGTGAGAGTACACATATCATTCTGTGAAAATGGAACATTTTAAAGGGAATGCATGCGCAGAGAAGTTCTTTCGGGTAAATAATGAGCAGTGCAAATAAAAGAATGTAAAAAAAGTCACGGTTTTGGTGACGCAGTAATCTAAATACTGGCTGGCTTCTGACTATTCGTCGGAGATGGATCTGAGTTCAAATCCTGGGTGACGCATAGATGGTGTGTTTGACTAACGGCACTTGGCTCTCTCTCTTTTATGGAACCAGTGTCTCTAAATTAAGAACGTGAGACTTCGTAGAGTTCATTGAGTTGCTCAGGGTGGTCGTTCCGCCACCTCCCCCCCCCCCCAAATAGCCTTGTTATGCACTCTTCCTATCAAATTTCTCCGGACTCTTCCAATTAGAAGCAAAAGGCGCTTTTACTGAAAGAAATTACACCTGTGTCGGGACAGTGCCGTCTAGCAGCTACAGGTCCATGACGTAGGACAGGTGAGTTCCTTCTTTCAGTAACGTTACGCGAAAACCATGCAAGGATCCTGATGGGTTTCTCACGCATGCGATTCTTCCGCGGATTCGCGGAATTCCGCTTTTTCTGTCATCATTTGGGTAATTTTTGAGATCGATGCAAAAATGAAGGTTCGGGGGGGGAGGGTGGATTAATGGAGGGGGTTGTTTTACCTCTAGAAATGGTATTTTGTCTTCCGAAACTTTCGAAAACAGAAGTTAAACGGAGTGAAGGTTTTTCCTATAATCGTAATTTCTTTTTTCTCACGATGTGGTCTCTCTCCAGTATTGTTGTTCAATATGATTTTTTGCATAAATGTTTGTATTTTAGCATGAAACTTTGGGCAATGGTTTCCGAAAACGGAAGTTAAGATTGTGCGAAGATTTCCCTGTTGTCTTCAGACATGAGGCTCTTCCGTGGATTTGAGGAATTCTGCCATTTCTGTTATCAGTTGGGGTTTCCTCAAGATCGATGGACAACTGAACAGGAATTTGTTGGGGGGGGGGGGGGGCATTGGAGGTGGCTGGGGATTCGTCTTCGTTTGAGGACGGAATGCCGTCTTTCAAAACTTAAAAAAACTGAAGTTAGATGGATGTGATGATTCCCCCGCAATAGTTACTTTTTTTTTCTCATGATGTACCTGCTGGCCAGTATTGTTACTAAATATCCTTTTATTCCATACATTTTTGTATCTCAGCTTAAAAATGGGGGAAAAGTTTCCAAAAGCATAAGTCTGACGAATCTCAGACTTTTTCCATAATCGTAATGTTTTCCCCCGTGATGTTCTCACTGTCCTGTGGGGCCGCGGGTGGCCTAGTGGGCAACGTTCGTGACTGTCACGGAAAGGATCTCAGGTTCGATCCCAGGCAGGTACGAACGCTCGATCCACTAAATATCCGCCGTGCGTCGGATGAGCACGTTAAGCCGTCGGACCCCGGGTACTGATCTCCCGGTAATAAATAAGGGCGTCTTTCTACTTCGCTTCCGTGTCACTTTCCTATCGGGCATTGTACCCCAAATCTCCTAGCTTCCTATTTCTAAGGGTTGTTTAAGACCTGGGGTCAGACACTCCCTTCCTAAAATCCTCTACATGCGATCTATCTATCTATCACTGTCCTGTGTTGTTAAATGTTACTTTTCCTCATAAATGTTTGTATTTAAGCTTGCTAATGGAGGGGAAATTCGTACGAATTGATGCATAATGTCCAAAGCATTCATATTCTCAAAGTTATCTAAAATAGTGAAGGCTTTGATATCATGCGTTCGTGGTTCTCATGATGAAAGTGCTTTCAGCATGATGGATAAAATTCTATATGAGTGAATATAAAAAAAGAAAAAGGAAAGGAAAGTTACAATGAAGAAATGGGAAAGTAAAGTAACAATGAAGAAATGGGAAAGGAAAGTTACAATGAAGAAATGGGAAAGGAAAGTTACAATGAAGAAATGGGAAAGGAAAGTTACAATGAAGAAATGGGAAAGGAAAATTACAATGAAGAAATGGGAAAGGAAAGTTACAATGAGGAAATGGGAAAGGAAAGTTACAATGAAGAAATGGGAAAGGAAAGTTACAATGAAGAAATGGGAAAGGAAAGTTACAATGAAGAATTGGGAAAGGAAAGTTACAATGAAGAAATGGGAAAGGAAAGTTACAATGAAGAAATGGGAAAGGAAAGTTACAATGAAGAATTGGGAAAGGAAAGTTACAATGAAGAAATGGGAAAGGAAAGTTACAATGAAGAATTGGGAAAGGAAAGTTACAATGAAGAAATGGGAAAGGAAAGTTACAATGAAGAAATGGGAAAGGAAAGTTACAATGAAGAAATGGGAAACGAAAGTTACAATGAAGAATTGGGAAAAGGAAGTTACAATGAAGAAATGGGAAAGGAAAGTTACAATGAGGAAATGGGAAAGGAAGGTTACAATGAGGAAATGGAAAAGGAAAGTTACAATGAAGAAATGGGAAAGGAAAGTTACAATGAAGAAATGGGAAAGGAATGATATCAACAGAAGATGAAATTAAGCAATGAATGCTGTGCAGCTGCAGAGTCAACAAAAGACAAATATGACCATGAAACTTGTTGAAAAGAAAGCAAAACCAGAGGAAACTTGAGCTGATGTTCTAACTAGTACAACAATAAAACAAGAAAAAAAATACTGTATTTAAAGCTATTTCTTTTAAAACTATATTATTTTGTTTTGAATTCAATAATTTTGTAATGTGAATACAGCGATGTGTTCCTGTTTAATATTTACATAATACAATATAGTGAACAACTCCATCTCGTGCTGCATTATATTCACACTTGTTCATCACATGTTCTGATTTATTGTCTTGTTAAAGAGTTCAGCTTTTTTGTTTCTTGGTCGGTGTCATGTATGTTTTCCTAATTCTGTCGTTATGACGTTATACACGATTCCGACGTACCAGGTCATGTGTGTAGCGTGTGACATCAGAACAGGAGGGAACAAAGAAGGTTAGAATAAGATATCTAGAGATGCCCTTGTTAACGGGGCAGTACCTCTTTGCGTGAAGACTATAGCCGCGAGAGATGACAGCCAAAGTGTGGGAAAGCTGATGGTTTTCAAGGCTATTGCAGTGCATTTTGTGTTGTCCGAATCGCATTCTTTCGCCGCAAATGTTTCCAATTTCGCATCGCAATCTGCTGCCAATGTGTGAGAAGATGCTAGATGTATAAAACTCTTAATTATTTTGAGGCTCCTTCCCATTTTCATTTTAAATTGAAATGCACGAACGTTAGTACGAATTCTAAACAAAACATAACGTTAAAATTGAAAACTTCACTCGTGTAAGAAGTATAATTCATTTCGGTTTGATAGCAACACGATTTCTGCCACCAAAAACCACTCAATTACAAAACACACACAGTCGAAATTAGATAGGTATCATGTAAACAACTTCAAATTTACACACCTTGCGGCTTCACGGTTAAGAGACTCAGGTCATATCCAGAAGTATTATGATAACCTCCTTGGAGGGAACTCATCTCTCTAACGTCATGTTCTGGTACTTCCTAGACGACCTTGGTCGGACGGTGTTTTGCCTTGACTGATTGTGGGATGTATCACGTAAAATTTTCTTTGATTTCCGATATAAACATGCTGATAATATGATGAGAATTCACGAAAAATTCTTAAAAATAACATGCAATAAAGTTACATCCCGGTAGGTGTCCTTTTTTGGCGAAATTTTCGTTTTAAAAAGTCCCCGTTCCTTCTAACTTTGACAGATTTTCAGTTGTCAGTAATTCCGTTTATTTCAGAAAAGTCTGTTTCGAGTTTTCCAGATTTATACAGAAATTTTGCCAAAAACATTGACTTTTTCAGCCGTTTTACCAAATTCCGCCCTTTGGCCGTAGTGGGTTTCGAACCATCGACCTATCCAACGTAAACCGCGTCAAACAGCACTGTTCCCGTAATGTTCAGGTGTGCATAAGGTAGAACTGAAAGTGGGTGAAGTTGAAAATTATTTTGTTATTAATGTGGGTGAATTAGTCATTTTATTTTCTGTTGGAGCTTATTATTTTTTCTGAATAGGTTTGTTATAATTTTTCTTTTTTTGTAGGAGTACTTATTACAAATTACGTATTTTTTTCATCGTGATTTTCAGAAACACAACGTAATACTTTGGAACACGAAACCTTATAAAACTGTAAAAGACTTTTAGTTATTTTTAAGAAAAGGTGAAATGAATGTATTGCTTCATAGCACTGGTTCTTCATTACTTTTCACCAGGGAGCCACGCTTTATTTTTCGTGGAAGCGCGCCACATGGTGTGAATACTTAATTTTTTTTTATTGTAGGTTTAACGACCACCGTGAGCAACTCAATGGGCTATAAGCAGTCTTCCGTCCCTAATTTAGGGTAACTGGTTCCAGGGAAGGGAGAGAGCTAGTGGCATAAGACAAGCACAACATCCAAATACTTAATTTGGTTAATGTAAGGAACATATCATACTGATACTCATATAAACATTATTTTTATTTTACGATTTGTTAAAGGTAATGTGAAAACATAAAATGAACTTTACAAATGAAAAAAATAGAACAAAATTCAGAAATTAGTTACTTGTATTAATGCTAAATTACAAACACAATATTTTAACAAGGTTTTGCAAAAAATGGGCTGTGAATAATACACCAAGAATATTTACAACACGAGCGTGCCGATTTCCGTTTAATTGGCGTAAGAGTACAAACTAAACAACTAGAACGCTAGCTTACACCGCCGAAGATGGGCGGCGTTCCAGTTTTTTAGTTTGTACTCTTACGCCAAGTAAACGGAAATTGGCACGCTGGTGTTGTAAATACAATATTTAAAATTTTAATTTAGTTGTCAAGAAATTAATGAGAATAATGAAGGTGATGTCCTCCTGCAATGTGTTTAAAATCTGGAGTATAAGCTGTAGTCAACGAAAATAAATAAAATAAAATTATATACTGTTTTATATTATAAATATTGGTTAACATTCTTGATTTTTCCGCCAGACGATTTTATACATTCATTTTCAGTTTAATTTTTACCGCGGGCCAGACTGACACTCTGCGCTGGCCATTGGGTCCGTGGACCGCCTATTGAGAACTAGTGCTTTGTAGTATTATTTCACAAAACTCATAAATATCAAATTTACTCTTGATAGGTGTAATAGCTTTTATTTTAAGGAGTTCACAGACTAATGCATAAACATCATACAATTATCTGCACAATAAATATAATTTAAATACCCGGTTTCTTACGATAACACAATATACACTGAAGAGCAATTGAATTAGAGATACCTGTCTAGTAACGTGTAGCACCACCTTTCATCCTGATGACGGCGGCGATTCGTCTCGACATGGACTCGACAAGACACCCGAAGCGTTGGGAAGCGATACGGATCCACGACCCGTGAACAAGCTCCCACAGTTCACGAAGATTTGATGGAGGGGGTCAGAGCCTCGAACATCTCTCTCGATGGCATCCCAGATGTACTCGATGGGATTGAGGTCAGGTGACCTAGCTGGGCAAGGAAGCGAGGTCACGTCAGTGGAGTGTTCATCAAACCATTCGGATACAATTCGGGAGCGAAGGCACGGTGCATTGTCTTGTTTCAGGATGAGGTTCCCAGTGGGATGTTGAAGACACACAAACGGGAGCAAATGGTCGTCCAGGATATCCCGGCAACGTTGACCTGTGAGGGACGATGTCACACGTACCAGGGGTCCCATTTCAGTCCACGTAAACAGTCCCCAGACGAGAATGCCACCCGCCACCAGCTCGAAGAGTACCCTGCTGGCAAGAAGGATCCATCGGTTCATGTGGTTTGCGCCGTACTCGTATCCTGCCATCCGCATGTACCAACGTGAATTTCGACTCATCAGTCCGGGCAACATTTCCCCACATGTCTAGGGTCCAGTGGCGATATTCCCTCGTCCATGCTAATCTTTGCACCCTGTGATGTGTGGTCAGTAGCGGTACCCTCGTGGAACGATGGCTTCTGTACCCCATAGCGAGGAGATAGTTCTGGATGGGTGTGGCTGCTTACACGTTTTTGTGCACCGGCGTTAAATTCCCGAGTGATTTCTTCCACTGTGGCCCGTCTATCCGCTGTTACAATGCGAGCTAGCCGGCGATGGCCCCGCTCATCCACAAGCTGTTGTCCACTGCAGTTGGCCCTTGCATGGATGGTTTTACCGGATTCGATGTACTCGCGGTGCACACGTGACACAGTGTCTCGTGAAAATCCCAGTGCCTGCACGACTTCCGGGATGGAGTGACTCATTCGTCGTGCCCCGACAATTTGCCCACGATTAAATGCGCTTAGATGCTTCGTCTTACCCATACTGCGTCCGACTCTTACTGATTCCCGTCGCATCACTCCTTATATTGTCGGATCGCTGCATACGTCATGTCGTTTCCGTTTACAGGGCTAACCATAGCGCCACATTTGCATAACGCCAGCTGTCTCTAATTCAATTGCTCTTCAGTGTATAGCTGGTGCGCAAAATTGGGGAGAAGGGGAAGAAATGAACGGTGCCACAATGACAGAAATTTCGTACGGTCTATTACCCACAATATCTAATCTGACTACAGAATTTCAAAATCAGTTCCTCCGACAAACGACTGAAATTTAATAGTTTATCAAACTTGAAGTTCATTCCCGCGAATATCTTCTATTACCAGAAATTCTGCGTCAAATGGATACGGAAAATGTGAGAACATTATTTTTCCGTTAATGTACGAAAGGAGTTGCGGAAAGGTTTTTAAAAATTTCAGAATTTTCCGTTAACACCTCTTGAAACGGCAATTTACCGTCAATGAACGAAAGGAATTATGGAAATGACTATGCAAAATTCAAAAAATTTCTGGAGTACGAAGAATCCTTGAAATTCAGGTTTTTTGCGGTCATTTCATGGACAAAATTGCATCAGGAATGTGCTTCGTTAATTTACGAAAGGAATATCTTAAAATGGCTAGTGAATTTCTGAAAATTTTTGCAGTGTATACTAACCCCGTTTTCTGATTTACCACAATGCTCTATAGCATCAGTTTCCAACCGGTGGTACGCGTACCTCTAGGGGTACGTGCTGGGCCGTTCAGGGGTACACGAAAAATAACCAGTAATGGCGGAAAAACAAGTAGAGTAAAAAAAAATGTAAAACGTTAGTTATGGAACAATAATTGTTAAGTTTGAATCACTGCCAATGGAGACACTTCAGAACAAGCTCGTATTAGCGAATAATAATGATTGGTGAGGGCGTGGCTATGAACCCGTCCCCCAAGCCACTCTTCTGCCAATCATTACGCACAGTTCATGCGTCACTTTTGTCACCCATCCTCCTTTCCAGAACAGTCGCGTGTTACTAATACATCCGTAGCTAGACTGTTTGATCAGTTCAGTAATTGACTGAGTATAAGAAAGTGCGTTGTCTTTAATTGTGATTCTTTTCAAGTAGCTTTTTTATTTAATTTTTAACGTAGTTTCAGTTATTATTGTCGGTGATTTTTAAGCGCGTCAGTTATGGATCAGTGGTTAAAAACAGGAACGGTTAAAAAACCAAAACTTGATGTTGTTTATAACCCTTCACCAAGTACTTCTCAACAAGTGTCCGCAGCTGCGAGTATTTTAAAAACAAGGGGTACAATTTATAGAAATGGTTTTAAAAAGGGTACACAAGTGGAAAAGGGTTGGGAACCACTGCTCTATAGGGTTGAGGTGTACGAAGCACTGAAAACTTTCTTATTTTTTAAACTTTTTGTTTTCATTCTCTTCGAAAAAAGGTATTCATAGTCCATACTGTGTAGGATGGATGACTTTCTTATTGGAAAGTGTAAGTTCTGGTTTATAATGTACGATATGCAAAACTATAACCCACCAAATATCAATGCAAAGCGCACTAGTCACTAACTTCTAATAACGGCCCTAGTCCCTTGTGACGCGCCTTCACCACAGCACGCACATGAGATAAAGGCAGATAGCAGTGAGGCACATGTCCGCGTAGCTCATTTGGGAGAGCGACTTACTCCGGAGTGAGAGGACCCGGCGTGGACAAACCTGTGTTTTCACACTCAAACAAAAATGAACATGCCCACACAATGCGGCTTTCTCCTTCAATTTTCATAACTGAGACAACAATTTCAGGTAATAAGCGCTCCTAGACTTAAACGCCTCCAGACAATAATCACAGGCATTTAGCGCCCAAATCTTTGTTTAAAATAATGCATTTTTTTACTTTTCAGTTCATTTTTTCGGTATTTAGGACAATATGTACTTGTACATAAATACAGTGCATTTGCTTATTGGTTGCTAAGTGCTAACAAGGATCACCATTTTTTTTTCATATAGTCCTCTGATGATTCCGATTCCGATGATGATATGTCGCCGTGGACTGTTCCTTCCGAGAGTGTGAATCAGATGATTTTATGGTTAATCACGTGGCCTGCTCTCGTAGTGGTATCTCTTACAATTCCTACGTGTAGGAAGCCTAAACGGAAATTGTTTCCGCTTACTTTCCTAATGTCTGTTATTTGGATTGGACTCGTATCCTATCTTTGCTCCTGGATGGTTACAATAATAGGTTAGTATTTAGAGTGTTCGCTGTGTTTTGGTAAAAATAAATAGGTATCATCAATGGTTAGCTAAGGAGCACTTCTTAGCTAAGTCATCAATTCATCGAGATTCAATTCGGCTTGCACCATTTTGCCACTTATTAAATTCGTTGCTTCGATACTATGTGACAAACTAAATCTTTGTCTCAGTAATATTTTCCATGTTCTGATCTTATTTTATGTTATGATTTTAAAAGAATCTAAAATGTTCTATGGTTGTTTTTTATACACTATATCGAAAAAAGTCACAAGACACCACTTCAAAAGCAAATGAACGGATCCGCTGCGCTGTTAAGCTGCGCGGTACAGCTGCACACGGCATAAAAACAAGCCTGCAGCTGACCGCGATCATATCGCACTGAGAGGTTGAGTGAAAATGTCGCGGCGAGAGAGAACTGACTTTGAGAAAGGAAAGATTGTTAGGTGTTATATCCGTGGGTTGTCCATAAGAGAAACCGAGAGGCGTTTAAACATACCCAAGTCAACTGTTTTGGATGTACTGAATAAGTGGAAGACACATGGCGTGCCTGAAGCAGCAAAACGTACCGGCATACCAAAGAAAATCATTGATAGAAGACGTCAAAGCCTCAGGAGAGTCGTTACAGCTAATCGATGGAGTACTGCACAGGGCCTCACTGTGCAGGTGAGTAAAATTGCTAGAAACACGTACCATTCGCAGAGAACACTCCATGGATTACCGTGGCCTGTTCGGCTGGTCGTAAGCCTTTCATCTCCACTCTGAATGCTACTCGTCGTTTAGCATCGTGTAAATTTTTTTTATCGTGGACCGTAGATCAATGGAAACAGGTCGTATGGACTGATGAATCAAGATACACGATCCATCTGTCTGATGGCCATGTGTGGGTATGGCGGCAGCCAGGGGAACGCTATTTAACACAGTGTACTGTTCCTACGGTCAAGTTTGGAGCCGGCAGTGTACTCGTGTTTGGGTGTTTTTCGTGGTATGGTCCCGGCCCATTGGTTATGATGGACAAACCTGTTAACCAGCACGTCTACCTCGATATTCTGGACAATTATGCACTACCAACTCTGTGGCAATACTATGAAAATGAGCCTTGTTGGCACCAACAGGATAGTGCACCGAGCCATAAAGCAATGACTGTTACGGCGTGGTTTGACGATGATTCCTTACCGTGTGTGGACTGGCCAGCACAGAGCCCTGATCTTAATCCCATAGAGCGCCTATGTCATGAATTAGAGCGTCGCATAAGAAGTTTGGAACCAAGGCCTACTACTAAGCAACAGTTAGCGGCAGCATTATGTACTAAATGGAAGCGCATACCTATCGCTGTGCTCCAAAACCTTGTCGAAAGCATGTCTTGAAGGGTTAGTGCATGCATTAAGGCCAAAGGTGAACCAACATCGTACTAATGTATGCCAATAAATGCTATGTTGTGTTTCTCCACTAGGTGCCCGGTAATTTTGTCAGTATAGTGTATGCTAAACAACCAACATGAGCATCTGAAGCTTGGAAGAATCTCTCCATGTTTAATATAAGACTGCCACTTCTCCACCGAAACTAGAGTGTGACGTATTACTGTGGTGATGCAAGTGTGAACACAGCAAATTGTAGTGATAAACTAAGGGCAGTATAGTTCAGTCAGGAGAACAACTGGCTCCGGAGCTAGAAACCATCGGCTCGAATTCCGCCACTGGCAAAATGGATTTATTTTCACATTGGCGTCCGGACGTAAAAATGAATCTTCTGGCCGTGAGGTTCGAAGATAATGCTTCTTTTACACATAGTTTGGAATTAACGGAAAATTCCTTCTTTCACTCTTCTAAAAATGTGTGATGCTTCTTGCACATACATCATCGGGAATTTATCAGAATTCCTGCATCTAGAGCGGGCATGGTTTTCTAAGGACCCAAAGCCCCCGCCTTTCTCAAGGGGTGGAGGGTGTATATGACCTACCACCGAGGTGACGCAAAATCAAAACGGCAATTTGCAGCAATAAGCCAAGGTCGGTGTAGCTCAGTTGGGAAAATAACCAGCTTCGGAGCGGAAAGACATTGCTTCGAATCTTACCACCGGCAGGAAAGGGCTTTTTCTTCACAATAAATCTAACTCCGTAAGGACAAACATTTCAGTCATGTCTTCCTCTGCATTCGAACTCAAGCCCAGATTCGGTAGCAATTTGTTATACCCAATGGCGTACCGGAAAAACTCGAGGCCTCTCCGCAAAAAATTTTTCGGAGCCCTTTTGCGAAAATCTACTAGCTTTGAATTACTTCAAAAATATCCATATTATTAAATGCTTCATATACACAGTTGTATCAGAATAATATGACCACCTACATAATAATGGGAATAACCACCCTTGGCTAGGATGACAGCGGCTAGACGGCGTGGCATGGATGCAATCAGTCCTTGGAAGGTTGCTCAAGGCACACGTGCCCATTCGGACTCCAGCAGAGCAAACAGGTCCTGAAGATGATGTGGTTATGTGTCTGCACGTCGAACCTGTACATCCAAGTGCTTTATGGGATTGAGATCGGGCTATTTCGCCGGCCAAGAGAGAACGAAGGCATCACTGTTGTGTTCCTGTATCCAATCACGCCGCACCTCGTTAGGGACATGGCACGGCACATTCTCCTGTTGGTAGACACCATCACCACCAGAGTAAACGTCGAACTTGAAAGGATTCATGTGGTCTTTGAGGATGGATAGGTAGCCATTGGCGTTCAGGACCCATTTAGTGGTATCAGCGGTCCCAGGTCATACCAGGAAAACATCCCCCAGGCAGGTACACTGCCTCCGCCGGCCAGTATTTGACCGACAAGCGTGTCCAGGTGTTGGTTCACGTGCGTCTGGCGCCGTATCCGCCACCGCCCGTCACTTTTGTGGAGGAGAAACTTTGATTCGTCGGAGAAGGCAACCTATTCCCACTCTTCCGCTGTCCAATGACGGTAGTCCCATGAGAACTGCTGTCGTCGTTGACGATCGACCTGGGTTAACATGGGCGCCTTCACGCAGCGTCGGAGACTTATGCCTAACAGGGTTTCCTCTGCTGTTACCGGGGATACCTACCTGGGTGTCCCCAGCGTTCATTTGCGTGGTTATGTGCTGCACTGTTGCGCGTCGATTGCTCTTTACCAGTTGACGGAGGCGATGTTCTTCTCTGAATTTGGTGGCCTTTAGGGCTGCACAGTTATGACGTGACATGGATGCAATAAATCCTTGGAAGGTTGTTCGAGGCACACGTGCCCATTCGGACTCCAGTTGCTAGTCCGGATTCCAGTTGGTACTCCAGTTGCTAGTCCGGACTCCAGTTGGTACTCCAGTTGCTAGTCCGGACTCCAGTTGGTACTCCAGTTGCTAGTCCGGACTCCAGTTGGTACTCCATTTGCTAGTCCGGACTCCAGTTGGTACTCCAGTTGCTAGTCCAGACTCCAGTTGGTACTCCAGTTGCTAGTCCGGACTCCAGTTGGTACTCCATTTGCTAGTCCGGACTCCAGTTGGTACTCCAGTTGCTAGTCCGGATTCCAGTTGGTACTCCATTTGCTAGTCCGGACTCCAGTTGGTACTCCGTTTGCTAGCGGTCCATTCTTGGTACACCCTTACTACAGCACCAGGCGAAGGGCCCATGAAGGCTGCTGTTTCTGAGCAGGGTGTCTACTGGTCATGAAAGTCATGAAAAAATAATTAAATTGAGCAGGTGGTCATGAAGTAAGGAAAAGTAATGAAATTGAGTGGGTGGTCATGAATTATTTTTTTTTTGTATCAGCACCTGAATGAAGACAAGTTTGCGCACCTAGAAGAAAACACGAACCGGCACCCTTATAAACCGGTATGTAGTCAATGCCCCATGACATATATATATATATATATATATATATATATATATATATATATATATATATATATAAACCATATGGCTTCATCAAAAGCTGATGCTGTGAAAAGGGAATATTTGCAATTTTGTGAATCTTCTAAAAAACAACTGAAACAGTTCAATCCTAAGGAGGACAAACTTGACCCCTTCTTGATGAATTTACTACAAAGTGCGAAATATGACTTTATCAAGTTCTTACAGAAGCTGCTATGCATGTTTCATGGCAATGCTGCAGTTGGATGAGGCTTTTCTGTTAACAGAGAATTTTTAATTGAAAATTTAGAAGAAGATGCAGTTGTTGCAGAAAGAAGTGTTTACAGTGCAATGCTATCGTTAGGTCGTTTAGCCAATAGTGAGAAAGAACTGAATGTGGACATCACAAAATCAATGATATTAGCTATCAAAAATGCTTCATCAAAAAGTGTAGGAGCCTTAAAGAAGAAGAAGAAATCTGATGAAGTGGCCAATTGTAAAACGAGAGCAGTCCAAGAACTAAAAAAACTCAAAGATAAGAAAAGAAAGTTTATAGAAAAGGCAAAAGAAGACGATAAAGTTCTAGATTCTGAGGTAGAAAGTTTAGCTAAGATACTTAAACACTGCGTCTTTCACTGTGAAATTTCAGTCTCCATAAATTTCGTACATTCATAGTGTATTTATTGCTTTAATAAAAACTTGTAAGTTTTTACAACATTACCATGTTAAAAGAATTTGTGTATTAATAGATGTAATGATAAATATTTCTGAAAATAGCCATATCCCATTTTAGATGAGAGTTGAATGTTTTTATTTCTTTAAACACATAGAATTTGGTGAATGGCATAATGCAAGCCATACATAATTACATTATTCATGTTAAGCAATTTTGGTGACATAAGAATTACATTCAGCTTTCATCTCAACTGGCTTTCAGGTAAGGATTCATTAAAAGTCACCCTCCCCACCCCGCATAGCCATTTTAGCAGCAATGCTATTATAGACGCATCAGTTTTGCCTAAACTATTGTTGCATGGAATTAATTTCAGTGTTTGTAAAAATAAAAAACAACCTGGGATCTCAAGCCAAGGGTACTAGATTATGAGTCTAGAATGGTTGTCATTGTGCCACGCATTGTCGAGAAGTCATGAATTTAACTGAAGAAGTCATGGAAAAGTCATGAATTTGGTTCATTGGAAATCAATAGACACCCTGCTGAGATGCTTCCACCCTCGGCGCAGTAGCCGATTGTCATTCATTTTTGAACGTTCGTCAAATCACTACCTCTTCTCGTTGTGCTTACGTAATGAACTGTGACTTATCTGTCCTGACCCGCCGCTTATATCTCCGTGTGATGGACCTAGTCACGTGCACTCTGGGACGCGCATGGCCGGGTACACTGTTATTCCCCAGGTGGTCATATTATTCTGATGCGATTGTGTATATGGACGTTTTGATAATTGAAATTCTTTGGAAACTACAGGAGTTTTTCGTAAAACCAAACTAATTGCACTTTATTACGTGTAACACAAATGTGCACGTTGTAATTATAATAAAATGATTGCCGTAGTTTTATACCTAAAATTTTTTTACGCCAAAGTTATTCACAAAATCCAAATTTTATTGTTTTAGAGAACTACGGCCATCCTATTAGAAATGCCTCACGATCACACGTACGAAAAATGTAATTTCAGTGTGATAGTGTCTAATGATCTTTTGCTGTCTATAGGAAAATACAGAACACAAGTAAAAACAAGTTAGTAATATGATGCAATGCATTGATTATAATACGCTTTCCAACATACCAGAAATCATTACTCAAGTTATCACTCAAGTTATGAGAATAATGGCTGTGGAATAAATCTAGGTCCTGTGCCCTGACCTTTGATTCCATTTCGATTATATTCAACAGAACCGGTTTGGTATACCTCCGAAAAACATGATAAACTTTTGTCGCAATCGAAGCATTTTTACGTAAGTTATGATGCATAAGGGCTATGGAATATATCCTGCTCCTGTGTCCTAACCTTTGACCCCATTTCGCCCATTTTAAATAGAATTCGTCCCCAGGCAAGACCCTATAACATACTAACCTTTTATCCAAATCGAAGCATTTTTACGTAAGTTCTGACGCATAATGGCGATGGAAGTGATTCCGCTTCTATGTCCTGATCTTTGACCCCATTTCGCCCATTTACAATAGGGTTTGTCGCTAGGTGGTCCCCTACCATATACTAAAATTTCATCGAAATCGAACTCTTTTACGTTAATTATGACGCATAACAGCAGTGGAATGGATCCCGCTCCTATGTACTGACCTTTGACCCCATTTCGTTCACTTTAAATAGGGTACCTTCCCAGGTGATCCCCTATCAGATACTAAAATTTTATCGAAATCGAACTATTTTTAACGCGAGTTATCGTGCGGACGAACATACGCACAAAACGCCTGACGTAATGAGGCAGATGGGAATCGCGACCATCTGCTAGCAAGATGTGACGTCATAAAACTTTAATATGATCCACACACAACGCATGACGTAATGAGACAGATGGCGTGACCGCGCGCCAACATTCTCAAACGCGGCGAGATTGTGACGTCATAAGATTTTTAAGCATTGGTAACATTAATGGAATAATGGAACAACGCCATTACTAAAAACGTTATAATTCGGGGTGGTTATTTAACCCACTGAACGAATTCTCCTAAAGTCGAGATCAAGCTAAATCGATTTCTAGTACCAGAAAACGGTAGGTCAACGACTTTTATCAAAATTCTTAGAGCTGTTTTCAAAATAAAATGTACATACAAACATACAAGAATTGCTACTTTAAGGTGGACGTCAAGTAATTTTGCTTCCTATACTTTCAATGGAAAAACTTCTGTACACATTTTCTTCACAATTAATGCGTGCACAAGGATGAAAATTTGAACATCGATTAAAATAGCTTCATTTCATAACTTGGAATACTTAATATTTTCTAAACCATAACCGTAATTATGCAATCCAACATTGTTTTGCCCACTGACGTCATCAAAGTACAGGTCGCGCCACCTTTTCTCTGGTTTCAACACCACCAAAGGAAAAGTTATTTATTTTTAATATGATTATGGTTATATTTTAGAACATATCAAGTTTTCCAAGTTATAATATGAAGTTATTTTAATCTATGTTCAAATTTTAATCCTTGGGAACACATTAATTGTGAAGGAAATGTGTACAAAACTTTTTCCGTTGGAAGTTTAGGAAGCAAAATTACTTGACGTCCACCTTAATAATATGGGATAAGGGCAATGGAATGGATCGCAATCCTATGTCCTGACCTTTGACCACATTTCGTCCATTTTCAATAGGATTCGACCCCAAGGTGGTCCCCTACTGCATACTGAAATTTCATCGAAATCGAACCATTTTTACGCAAGTTATGACGCATAAGGGCAATGGAATGCATCCCGATCTTATGTCCTGACCTTTGACCCCACTTCACCCATTTTCAATAGGGTTCGTCACTATGTGGTCCCCTACCACATAGTAAAGTTTCATTGAAATCGAACCATATTTACGCAAGTTATGGCGCATAAGGGCAATGGAATGATTCCGCTCCTACGTCGTGACCTTTGACCCCATTTGTCCCATTTTTAATAGGGATCGTTCCTAGGTGGTCCCCTACCACATACTAAAATTTCTTCGAAATCGAACCATTTTTACGCCAGTTATCGTGCGGACGGACGAGCAAAGCTGGAGCATATACGCTTCTTCAACCTACGGTTGGAAAGCGTAAAAAATAAATAACAGTTAAGAACTGTGGCACGAGAAAAAAAGCAAAAGTGCTTACGTTATTTACTCTTGAACATCGAAAAACACTTAATATCATGATTTTGTTATTAAACAACAGAATCAATTGAAACCTGTCATAAAAAAAATATGGCACAGGTGTATGTTTCTTCGTCCCCGCGTAGGAACATCTTTCAGTTCATTATATTCTGAAGCATGCGCAGTTACGTGTAAACAACTGTAACACGTAACAGCTTGTCCTCATTGGTATGCACATTTCATTCATCAAACGTTCTCAACATTTCATTCATTGAAATGTTAGTACCACGATATTTCTTTCATATTATCTTGTTAATTTACCTGTATAGGAACTGTTGCTGGGACTGTGAAAAGGGGGCTTCAAGTCTTCTGGAATAACTGTCTTCTCATGATACAGTTTTTATAAATTTATACCGGGAAAAACAAAAACGAAGGATTGCTTTTTTTCTAATACCTCTTTGAAAGCTGCCGTAAGAAGTGCCAGGCTGTTTCTTTTACTAGTTTCTTATGAAGTTTCCGAAACAGATTTTACAAAATCTTTTGCGGAAACTTCACAAGAAACAGAGCAAAAGATTTTGCTACATCTTTTTGCTGAGACTTGAGGCCCTCTTAGCTGTGAGGCTTCCTACGCAATGCAGGGGTCGCGGGGTCAGATCATGAGATCATATGTAGAGGATTTTAGGAAGGGAGTGTCTGACCCCAGGTCTTGAACAACCCTTAGAAATACGAAGCTAGAAGATTTGGGCTAGAGTGCCTGATAGGAAAGTGAAACGGAAGCGAGGTAGAAAGGGGGAGAAAGACGCCCTTATTTATTACCGGGGGTCCAGTACCAGGGGCCCGACGGCTTGACGTGCCCATGCGAGGCACGGCGGATATTTAGTAGTTTGAGCGTTCGTACCTGCCTGGAATCGAAACCGAGGTCTTCTCTGTGGCAATCACGAACGTTGACCACTAGGCCACCCGCGGCCCAAGGGTTGCGGGGGTTATCGGTACGCCCCTGGTTATACCTGATTTTTGCTCTTCTTTCTTTAAAATATACGTATAACGCATGTACAAAGGAAATGGGAACATGCAACATGACTGGCAAAGTCTGTACTGAAACCGGCAGCAATCCTGATTTTAAATCGTATTGGAGCATTCACTAAAACCAGAACAACTCAGACCTTATTCCAAGAGAGAGCATCTCATTCTTTTTATTCCTCACTGGCAGTTAACCACGCACCCCAACTGTTGGAATTTCTTGACCTGCAAGTAAGCAAATGTGTGAATTTTTGTAGGAATTTTATTTTTCGCTATAAGATTTAGCACAAGGTAGAACACACATTATAAAAAGGAAAGTAATTATTTAATATCCGAAACACATGGCCAGCACGTAAAATCCTTATTTTGAAACGCAGAGATGCTGTTATTAACTATCAATTTTGCGGCCAACGCTCAAAAAATTGTCCAAAAGGAGATGGATGGAAAGTATTGATTGTGGATGAATACTTTATATTTTCTCTCCAGAAAAAAACAAACAAAGAAAGAAAAAACGGCCGTTCAGAGCCACTGAGAGAAGCAGTCACTTTTTTTTTTATTGAAGGTTTAACGACCACCGTAAGCAACTCAGTAGGCTAAGCAGTCACCCTTTCCTAATTTAGGGCAACTGGTTCTAGGGAAGGGAGATAGCCAGTGCCGTAAGACAAACACAACATCCATGCCTCACCGGGATTCCAACCCGGACCCGTCTCTGCACCTAAATGTTGAACACATTTGTTGCACCATAAGTCAAAGACAGCACTTTCCAGACGTTCTGTGCTATTTATTGCCTCCAATGTCAATGTGAAGCATGAAGATCGTTGACATGTGGACAGAAAACATTTTTCTCTTTCTTTCCTTGTTTTTATTGTAAGCCAGTCATGAATTTTTCTGTGCTTCGTTTTCTATCATGCTACGTGTGTGTGTGTGTGTATCTGTGCGTGGGTGGGTATAATTCTGTTATATTCAACATTTTTGGTAGATAAGTGTAAGACATTGTTTTCTTAAATTATTAAGAAAATAACTTCATATTTTTCCTTCTTGAAATTTTTATGCACGAAACTTGAGGTTCTTCTTTTAATTTTATTTAAAATATAGGTCATACATTTCAACTTCCTGATTCAGTTTCTGGCCTAACCATTTTGGCAGCAGGAATAAGTGTTCCAGAGATCATAGCGAGCGTTATTGTCGTGAAAAACGGTAAGTGTCTGTAAGAGAAATCTTATGATAAGTTGGTAAGTTATATGAAACTAAAGAAATGATAATTACCGAATGCTCTCGTGTAAAGGATTACATGAAATTTCACTTAAAAAATGTGCGACAAAATACAATGTAACAATCATTCAAAATCCACTGGTACAAAATATTTTATAACTAGGGTCTTATGATGGCTAACAAACTGTTCCTCAAAGAGACTCCAATTTGATAAAAAATATTTTTTTAAATCGGTATTTTAGAAATATTTTCAAACAAAAATATCCATTTGCCATCCTAGCAGGAAAATAAATTTAGATAGCAAAAAATTAGCTCAAAATGCTAGTCACAAAGTAATCTATCTGAAGCAAAAAACGTGTTGTTGTTTTTTCAGTTGGACTTTTGAACAAATTAGTAAAATCATGCAATGCATTGATTATGATTCGCTTTCCAACATATCAGAAATCATTACTCAAGTTATGAGGTTAATGGCTGTGGAATAAATCTCGCTCCTGTGTCCTGACTTTTGACCCCATTTCGTCTATTTTCAATGTGGTTCATCCTCAGGTGGTCCCCTACAACATACTAAAATTTCATCAAAATCAACACATGTTTACGCAAGTTATGACACATTAGGGCAATGGAATAGATTCCGCTCCTATGTCCTGACCTTTGACTCTACTTGCCCATTTTCAAACGGAAGTGTCCCCAGGTGGTCCCCTACCACATACTAAAATTTCATCGAAATCGAAAAATTTTTACGCAAGTTATGACGCATAAGGGCAATTGAATGGATCCTGCTCCTATGTCCTGACTTTTTCCCATTTTCAACAGAGTTCGTGCCCAGGTGATGGTCCCCTACCACATACTAAAATTTCATCGAAATCGAACCATTTTTACGCAAGTTATGAAGCATAAGGGCAATTGAATGGATCCCGCTCCTATGTCCTGACCTTTGAGCCCATTTCACCCATTTTCAATAGAGTTCGTGCCCAGTGATGGTCCCCTACCAAATACTAAAATTTCATCGAAATGGAACCATTTTTATGCGAATTATTATCGTACGGACAGATGGACAAAGCTGGAGCATATACACTTCTTCAACCTACGGTTGGAAAGCGTAAAAAAGAAAAATACGATTGAAAAGAAAAGTATAATATTTACGCGCTACAGTAGAAAAGCTGCACACCACAGTAAGCACGAAATCAGTGAAAACTTTTGTCACAGTGACAGGTGTGCTATGCGAAAGAAATTCTTTCAATCGATATTTTAGAATCGTAGCTATGACTTCAGATGCCGATATACATTTTCTCCTCTTAGTGGGCATTGAAAAGTAAGAAATACATAAGAAGCTATTTAGGCAATGGTTGCTTTCCAATGCAAAAGGTATTTTTAGACCGAACTTTAAGAAAAGGAGATGATCTGAGAAATACAATATGACTTTCTGTCTCATATCTGGGAAACTGCGTTTTATCTGAAAAAAAAAAAAAAAAGCTTGAGAGGGTACCCTGGTACTGTTGGTAGATAATTTATGTTATGCATTTTTCATATGCTAAGTTAGATCTTTGTGTGTGAGAAATAAAACGAGTGATTCGAGAGTATACTTTTATTTACGAACAACACATTGCATTTATTCGCCTCACTCACGAACTCCTTGGGCCACAGTCCGGTGCATACTAAGTGGAATTAAATCATAATAACAAACAAGGTTTACTAATTCCTGACACCGAGTGATACTTAGGTAGGTGGATTAGTGAATATTATTGTCGTAGAACCAGTGAAAGAAGATATATGAGTCATAAAAGGAAATACTTACTAAACTATGGTGGCGTCGATAGTAAGTATTTCGAGTGTTTAGTTTTCAAAAAGAATATTTATTATTATTATTATTATTATTATTATTATTCAGAGTTCGAAGAACGTGACAAAAGATCCTGACACTGATTAAATGTGATGTAGCTACGAAAGTTCACCTGCGCATGCGCAAGCTAAAATCTGATCCCCTTAGATAGAAAGAAAAGCTGAATCACAAGAGTGTTAGTAAGGAGAACTGCTTGCTTTTAGTCTAAGATAGCAACAGGTTACACCCATCGTGTTATACAATGACAGAAAAAAATCCCAACACCACGAAAAAATAGTTGCAGAGTAATGAAATGGCGGCAATATATTTGTATAGGTAACTTATTTAATCGATTAAGGTCTCAAGATCACAGCTTATTGTAAGCGCGAGAAGAGCCATTTTAAATGTGAAATGCTGGTACATTAATAACCGGTGTAACCGCCAGAATGTTGAATGCAAGCACGCAAACGTTCATGCATTGGGTCGTACAGGTGCTGGATGTCAGTTTGGGGGATGGAGTTCCATGCCTGTTGCACTTGGTCGGTCAATACATGGACGGTTAATGCTGGTTGGGGGTCACGCTGGAGTTGTCGTCCAATGATGTCCCATACGTGCTCGATTGGTGAAAGAACTGGTGATCTAGCAGGCCACGGCAACATGTCGACACTCTGTAGAGCATGTTGGGTTACAACAGCGGTATGCGGGCGAGCGTTATCCTGTTGGAAAACACCCCTGGAATGCTGTTCATGAATGGCAGCACAACAAGTTGAATCACCAGACCGAAGTACAACTGGTCCATCAGGGTGCGTGGGATAACCACGAGAGTGCTCCTGCTGTCATAGGAAATTGCTCCCCAGACCATAACTCCAGGTGTAGGTAAAGTGTGTCTCGCCCGCAGACAGGTTGGTTGCAGGCGCTCACCTGGCCTCCTTCTAACCAACACACGGCCATCACTGGCACCCAGACAGAACCGGCTTTTATCAGAAAACACAACAGATATCCACTCCGTCCTCCAATGAGCTCTAGCTTGACACCACTGACGTCGCTAACGGCAGTGGTTGGGAGTAAGTGTAATGCACGTTACTGGGCGTCTGGCTCAAGGTTGTCCTTCAAGTAACCGATTTGTAACAGTTCGTTGTGTCACTGTGGTGGCAACTGCAACTCGAATTGCTGCAGCAGACACAGTACGATGCGCCACGGCCATACACCGTACACGGTGGTCTGCCTTCTCAGTAGTGCCACGTGGCCGGCCGGAACCCGGTCTTCTTGGGACAGTACCTTCCCTTGACCACAGCTACCAACAATCATGCACAGTGGCTACATTCCTGCCAAGTCGTTCTGCAATATTGCGGATCAAAAATCCACCTTCTTGTAGCCCTATTACACGACCTCGTTCACACTTCGTGAGAGCCGCCCCGGTGGCGCAGTGGTCTAAGCGATGGCCTCAGATCATTCGTCCGAAAGTGGCCCGGGTTCGAATCCCGGTGAGGCATGGATGTTGTGTTTGTCTTACGGTACTGGCTCTCCCCCTCCCTGGAACCAGTGACCCTAAATTAGGGACGGGCGACTGCTTATAGCCCATTGAGTTGCTCACGGTGGTCGTTAAACCTCCAATCAAAAAAAAAAAAAAACTCCGTGAGCTGTTGATAATGGCTTCTTTGTCTTCTTAAAGGCATTCTTGACTAACATCAAGATACTACGTCGAATCTCAACGATAACTAATGCTCACGAATGTTACAGCACGTATTTACAGCAAACCTGCTTTGTATGTTCCGAGGGGCGCTACTAGCGTCACACGTATGCGATAAGCGCAAAATTTGCATAGACGTCATCTTACAGATGTACTCTCACC
The DNA here is from genome assembly GCA_039090855.1 of Macrothele yani. Lineage (NCBI taxonomy): Eukaryota > Metazoa > Arthropoda > Arachnida > Araneae > Macrothelidae > Macrothele > Macrothele yani. The sequence goes on from CM076990.1 coordinate 51,638,715, forward strand.
GCCTACCAACTGTCGTTTACCTAACACAACCCTTTCTTGGTGTTGGGATTTTTTCCGTCAGTGTATATCATTTCAAAGTTCTCATCAATAGCAAGTCATCCCCTCCTTCTTTAGAGGTTCGAGTGGAAACCAAATTTTGCTACGACGCACATTTTACTACTATCGGGAAAGAAGCATAGCATCAAAATTCATTTTTGTAATTGTCTTTTATTCCATTTATCGCCAGGTTCTTATAATTTACGCGGATTGCGACGAGATCTTGTTACGTTTATCTAAAACGTGATGAAATAACTTTCGTGAATAGTTTAGTACAATATATTGTTGAGTAACAATGAAATTAACTATTGTTGTTTCATTTCGTGGTGCGACATTCAAATACCGGATTTCAACAACGGTTTTGACCACTTCGGTTACCCAATTTCGTTACTCGTCTTTCCTTGAAAAAACATCAGTATCATTATGAAGAATACCTTCTAAGATGAGAATCCGAACGCCTTCTGGAATTAGTTCCCTCATCAGAATGTCGGCGGTGGGCTTCATTCACTTAATGGGAGACAAACATTGGGACATCAAATTGCTGAAGAAGTGAAAGATTGATTCCACATGCCTTTCGATTGTAATAGATTCGACACCGGACATATCCACATGGATAATCTTATTTTTAATATTAACGCATGTCACGGCAAACGGAAAAATCAAAGAGAGATTTCTTGAATTTGTTACAATCGGCGAGCATAAGGCCACATAGCCACATACTTAGCAGAAATTGTACTAAAGGAATTAGACAATTTATCTCTTGACATTAAAAATGTAGGGGAAAAGCATACCACAACGCAGAAAATTTGTCAGGCAAATATACAGGGCTACAGACCCGAATAAGAAGCCATAGTCCTACTGCTTTTAACATTCCTTGTGCAAGTCATTCACTAAACATAATTGAAAGTTCGACAGCCAATTTCTGCCCAAATGCAATGAGATATTTCTACTTTGTGGACAAGTTATATGCCTTCTTTTCGAAGTCAACAAGACGCGGGAGCATTCTCGATGTTTGTTTGACATCTGACACCTTATCATTGAAAAAGCTATGTGACACAAAGTGGTCAGATGCAGATACTACACTGCTGGCTACCCAAAATGCAACACCAAGAAGGACACGAGATAGCAAAGCCAGATTTACTGAACACATAACAACAGATACAAAGATGAAACGATTGAGCTTACAGGCCCGCGCGACTTGCGGAACACGCAGACATCAATAGTTCGTGTGGCCTCCATGGCTGGCAATAGCGGCCGCTACACGCAACGGCATAGAACGAAAGATGCTTTGGTTGTGGGTTTGGGATATGTCGGTCCAGGCTGCTTCCACACGTTTCCACAGTTCATCAGGCGTAGCCGCGGGTGGTGCTTGCCGGGACATTCGGTTTCCGATCAGCGATCAGACGTGTTCGATGGACGACATATCGGGAGAACAGGCGGGCCACGGCAGCAGTGGCGCCTGGTGGGCCGTGAAGAATTGTTGCACGATGCGTGACGTGCGGGCGCGCATTGTCTTATTGAAACTTGGCCGCTGGCAGGTCCTGCAGGTAAGGGAGGACTACAGGCTCCAAAACGTCGGAGATGTGGCGGTGACTGTTGAGTGTACCAGCGATGCGTACCAGAGGGGTGCGGGTGTCATATCAAATTGCGCCCTAAACCATAACGCCAGGCGACGGACCGGTATGACGATGTATAATGCAGGCGTCATACAGTCTCTCGCCGCGGTCCCGCCCACACGCGGATCAAATCATCGTGGTGTTGCAGGCAGAAGCGGGATTCGTCGGAGAAGACAATGTCGTGCCATTCCGTAGTCCAGGTGCGGCGTTCAACGGCCCACTGCCGCCGCATTCGCAGGTGGTGTAATCGGAGTAATGAGTGCCATGCGACAAGTCTCCGCTCCTGCAGACGGCGTCGAAACGTACGTTCTGACACAGGTTGTTGCGCAACACACCCTAATTCCTGCGCTGACGTTCGTGATGTTGCGGTGCGAGCAGTCAAAGCCCGACCCACAACATGCCGGTCCTGTCGTTCGGTGGTGTGCCACGGCTGCGGCAATCGCTCACGTCGGACCGACCATCCCTTCTGCACCCACCGAATCCATACTCGCCTTACTGTGGCTGGATGTCGTCTCACACAGGCGCCGATGTCTCGTTACGATAAACCGCTGTCGCGATAAACCACTCTTCGTCCTCTGTCGAACTCCGAAACGTGCTGGAATGACTGCCGTATTCTGCGACGAGGCATCAGGAAGCTTCCCACGGACACGTCCGGCAGCACAAGACACTTACACTACTTACACCCCGCCTTCTGTGCACCCTTCTTATAGTGCTTCTCGGTGGCGTGCCGGGCGCACATGATTTGCATATGCCCTGCAATGCTAATTGTTTGCATGTTCTCTTTGGGGGCGACGCATGCTGCGAATTTCACGCCACTCGGATGCTTTCTTCTTGGTGTTGCATTTTGGGTGGGCAGCTGTGTACATTGGCTTAAAGAACTGTTTTGTGAACATACAAAATACGTTGACTGAAATTGAATCACACGAAAATGAACAAGAAAGATGGCACAGAATTTTCGGGTGTAATAAGCACGTCTTTTGCATCCGTTCTGAAACAAATTAAATTTATCAAAGCTATTCAAAGTCAATGGAACCGGTATGGAAAAAAATAGTATCTGACGGAAGAAAGAAGTTTTTCAATCGGGGTTTTAATTCCTCAGATATTGCTGTAAATGGAATTGTGAGCTTACGCCCTCTGGTTGCAGACTTGTGCGTTAAGAAAAACATGAATTTATATGAGAAACATTTTGCACCGGAAACGCTCTCCAACACCGAAATAATTTTTCAAATCGGACTCTTAGAAACATCGACAAAAACAAGATGTGACTTTACGTCCCATGGTGGGAAAACCATGCATTGTTTTAGGAAGAAAGTATTCTCAAAAGGCTTTTCCATATGAGCGGTTTCGGTCGAAGAAAAAAAAAATTGTCGAGTTTTCAGGAGCCCAGATTTTGCTACAAATACATCAGAAGCAGAAATTAACACTTATGCCCCTTGGTGGCCAAACCATTCTTTACCAAACAGTAGAAATTATGTGAAAAATATTTTCCACCAGGTCTTGTATGCGATATAGGAATTTCAAATCGGAGTTTCAGAAGAAGAGTTATTGGGAGAAATGTAATTTACTTTCACGCCCCCCAGCGGAAAATCTATGCGTAATTTGAAAAAGTAACTACATCTAAAATAGTCTTCGACATAAATGGAATCGAAAGATAAAATAATTTTTTCAATTGGATGTTTAGAAGCAAATATGCGGAATAAAACGTATTTTTTGAATTCGACATCATCTGCATTTACGCTCTCTAGTGGCTAAATTGTACGTCGTAAAAAAAAACCGAAATAAAGCATCATCATCAGCATATTTCAATCTTCCCAAAGCAAAGAGAATTTTTCAAATCGGACTAATAGTTGCAGGGATATCGTGGGTACAGACGGACGGACGGACAAACCGGTAACATAAGTACGATCTTTTTTTACAAAAGACGTGCTAAAAACCGAAATGTCGATTAGAAGTGAAAGAGCTAGTAAAAGAATTTCAAAAGTATGAAACAGCTCTATTTACCGTACTTTGGAATACGGTATTGCAAAGATTAAGTGTAACGAGCAAATATTTGCAGGATTTAAAATGAACCTTTTGAAAGCTGTTAATTCACTAAAATCATTGAAAGCATTCAGAGTCTGAGAAGTCATTTTCAATCCATAGAGACCGACTCCGAAATTTGGACCGACAGCCATAAATTGAAAGATGAAAAATGTCGACAGAAGCAAAGGAAAATGTTTTGTGATGAGTTTACAAAAAACGAAGTTCGTCTGCAAGGAAAAGAACATTTCATCACAGAAACCACTTACATTATAAGTGACACGTTAACCTCTGAAATTCACCGTAGAGTAGACGTCTCTGAAGACTTATTAGACACTTTTGTTGTTTTTTCAACATTCAGATGACAAGTTACGAAGTGCAGCTATCGGCTTTAAAACTGATGAAGACGTACAAATAGGACATTGATATAGATCCCTTACAAGACGAATATTTTCAGTTTTTAAAATTCATTAAGTAAGAAGGTGTGAGCAATTCCACGGATATGTATCAATGCCTTAACAATGGACTGCAATAAACATTTGTCGAAACAATATTGAAAAGCTTTTTGACAAAGCCAGTAACGAATGCCAGCGGCGAAAGGTCCTTTTCAGTTTTAAAGAAGATACAAATTTACTTAAGCAATTCATTGGAGCAAGGAAAGTTGTCTCATCTACTTATCTGTGATATACACTATATTGAGAAAAATCACCGGACACCTAGAGGAGAAACACAACATAGCATTTATTTACACACACTAGTACGGTGTCGGTTCACTTTTGGCCTCAATGCATGCACTGACCCTTCGAGGCATGCTTTCGACAAGGTTTCGGAACACAGCGATAGGTATGCGCTTCCATTCAGTACTAAATGCTGCCGCTAACTGTTGCTTAGTAGTAGGCCTTGGTTCCAAACTTCTTATGCGGCGCTCTAATTTATACCATAGGTGCTCTATGGGATTAAGATTAGGGATCTGTGCTCGCCAGTCCACACACGATACGGAATTATCGTCAAACCACGCCGTAACAGTCCTTGCTTTGTGTCTCGGTGCATTATCCAGCTGGTACCAACAAGGTTCGGTTCCATAGTATTGCCACAGAGTTAGTAGGGCATAATTTCCCAGAATATCGAAGTAGACGTGCTGATTAACAGGTTTGTCCACGATAACCAATGGGCTGGGACCATACCACGAAAAACACACCCACACGAGTACACTGCCAGCTCCAAACTTGATCGAAGGAACAGTACACTGTGGTTAATAGCGTTCCCCCGGCTGTCGCCATACCAACACACGGCCATCAGACTGATGGATCGTGTATCTGGATTCATCAGTCCATGGGACCCGTTTCTATTGATCTACGGTCCACGATAAATGTTCTTTACGCCATGCTAAAGACGAGTAGCATTCCGAGTGGAGATGAAAGGCTTATGAGCAGCCTCACGACGACGGTTACCTATAAAATGAAGTACTCTGCGAATGGTACGTATACAAACAGAGGTTTCAGCATTTTTACTCACATGTACTCTGAGGTCTTGGGTGGTACTCAGTCCATTAGCTGTAACGACTCTCTTGAGGCTTCAACGTCCTCTATCACTGATTTTCTTTGGTCTGTCGGTACGTCTCGCTTCCTAAGGCATGCCATGTGTCTTTCACTTATTCAGTACATCCACAACTATTGACATGGGTATATTTAAACGCCTCTCTTTTTCTCTTATGGGCAACCCACTGATATAACACCTAACAATCTTTTTTATCTCAAAGTCAGTTCTCTCCCGCCACGACGTTTTCACTGAACCTCACAGTGCAATGTGATCGCGGTCAGCTGCAGGCTAGTTTTTATACCGTTTGCAGCTGTACCGCGCATTTTAACAATGCAGCGGATGCGCTGATTTGCTTTTGAAGGGGTGTCCGGTGACATTTTTCAATATAGTGTGCATGACAACATAATCGGCATTTTTTCCAAAACGATAGCGGGAAATAAAGCAGTTTGAAATTGCAACCATACACTACTAAGATTCCAGCCAATTTGATATCGCTAATCTTAGGGGCCTCTACTTTAAACTGCACGTAGTGCCGCAGAATGTCTAAATCCGGCTTTGAGCAGTACCAACATACCAATTCCCTGTGATAGCGGTACCTTTCACAGGGGATTGGTGCTTCCTTGGAGTCCTTTAATCTATGCTCCATGAAAAAAGCCGTGAAAGGGCAGTGGGTAGCCTCCCTAACACAGACCTGCCACTCGGAAAAAACAAATGGCTCAAACATCTTCTGTCTTAGTTAATAAAAAAGAACCGTACACCATACTCAAAATATATAACTGTACTAGTAATCAGAATTTCTTGGTGTAGAATAAAAAACCAGTTTCCAAGCTTCCGCACATCAACCAGATGGCTTTTTCAACGAAGGTAGACATCAATCTGCTTGGTAGACAGCAACAGTTTGCTGTCTACTTTCCTTGAAAAAGCCATCTGGTTGATGTGCGAAAGCTTGAAAATTGATTTTCTATTCTACACCAAGAAATTCGTATTACTAGTATAGTTATACTATTTTAAATCTTCTCTCCTAGGTTAGGTGGCATGGTTACAGCTTTATTTTAGCAGATAATAATTCTGAAACGATTAGTGTTAATCATCTACCTAAATGACCACGAATCTAAGGCAAATGTAAGGCGATGCTTCCTGATGCGCTAACGTGCTCGTTCCAGTCGCTTTCGAACCGCTTCTCAGACAGTGAATGCATTCGTTAGAGCTGATTTCAGCACATTTTGATAACCCCGAGTTCATTCGTTCTGGCCGACTAAAGGATTAAGAGAGAAAACCTTTATCTCAGAAAATGAAAGCACGATAAAGAGAGAGAGAGTGCCGTCCCGGTGGCGCAGTGGTCTAAGCGATGGCCTCTGATCATTCGTCCGAACGGGGTCAGGGTTCGAATCCCGGTGAGGCATGGATGTTGTGTTTGTATTACGGCACTGGCTCTCTCCCTTCCCTGGAACCAGTGACCCTAAATTAGGGACGGATGACTGCTTATAGCCCATTGAGTTGCTCACGGTGGTCGTTAAACCTCCAATCCAAAAAAAAAAAAAAAAAAAAAAAAAAAAAAAAAAAAAAAGAGAGAGAGAGAGAGAGAATTTAAAATACAGTAAAACCTATTTCAGACGGAACATGCATAAAATGGGAACCTGTCCAAAATGGAATAGCTTTATTTAGTCCCGAAATGAAAAATAGAATATTACACTGATGAGTCATTACATTATGACCAACCCCAGCCTAGAGAAATGAGCGCGCCTGGAGACCAAACGGTAGCGGTCTCTAGGCGCGCAACAGAGAAATATATATACAACTCGAGGACCAGCTTTCGGTTAGCAGAGGTTTCGGAGTCAGAATGGGAAAAGCTGCCGATTTATCGGAGTTTGATAAAAGACAAATTGTGATGACACGGAGCCTCGGAACTACGATCTCGGAAACGGAGCGGCTTGTAGATCGTTCACGTGCCGCTGTAGTGAGGGGGTATCAAAAGTGGTGCATGGGATGGCCAAACGACAAACCGTCGTCCCGCCGTCTGCCGTCCACAGCTCATTGATGCCAGAGGGGAGCGGAGACTGTCGCGCATTGTTCACAGCGATCGTAGCGTCACAGTGCGACAAATCACCCGGAGCTGCAACAGTGGGGATCAGGGCAATGGGTCACAGCAAACGTGTCATCGCAGCGTTCTGCGTATGGGCCTGCGCAGCCGAAGATCCGGCAGGGTCTCCATGCTCACAGCACGCCATCGCCAACAACGCATAAAATTGGCCCAAGATCATCGAGGCTTCGAGTGCGGATACGCCAATTGCCAACGGAGGTTATGGCACCTGGATGCACTGTTAGGAGGAAACAGGCCGGCGGTACTCGGCGTTGTTTTTCTTGTGGGCAATGTTTTCTTGAGACACTATAGGCCCCATTATCCCAATAGCACAATCCCTGAGAGCTGTCAGGTATCTGAACATCGTTGCGGACCAAGTTCACCCATTCATGTCACTCGTGTTCCCTGCTAATGATGACCATTACCAACAGGAGAATGCTCCATGCCACACTGCCAGAACCGTCAAGGAGTGGTTCGAGGAACATGTTGGTGACTTTCTGTTAATGCCCTGGCCTCCAAATTCACCTGACATGAACCCAATCGAACATTTGTGGTTCGACTTGGAAAAGCGTGTTCGCGCTAAATCACCACCACCCCGAAATGTACGGGAACTGGAGGACCTGCTGTTGACATTATGGTACCAGATACCACAGGATACCTATCGCCGCTTCATCGAATCGATGCCTTACCGAGTGGCCGCTGTTTTGCTGGCAAAACGGGGTCCTACATCTTATTAGGTAGGTGATCATAATGCAATGGCTTATCGGGGCACGTACTATTTATTTAACCTGTCTAAAACAGAAGCTGCCTAACGAGGAAACGGAAATGGCAAGAGAGAGGCAATGAACCTTGTAACAATGGAAAGTTCTCATATGTTGCTGTGCCGTCAGGTATTCTTAATTGAATTGAAAACATAGCACGATAAAGTGGGATGATACATTAACGCAGAACAAATTTCTTGAGGTTGAAGATAACATAGGACAACAAATGAAGATATGAAAATCCAAAACCTTCGCAGTTAGCTGGCTGTTTCTTACGGATTTCAACGAGATGCTTCAAACATGGAAAAAATACGGGATTACACCATACAAAATTTGAGATGCACCAATTTAATTCTTTAACACTAACTGCTCCAATTTAATTCTCTAACATCACTTCAAAGTTTGAGATGTTCCAATTTAATTCTCTAACACTAACGTATTGAATGATATTATCATTCATTACTTTTTGGGAGTTGCAACAAGCAAAGGATTGCGACATCAATGTTAAATTGAGTTGTAACATCAATGTCGGGTAAATTTAAAAAATGGAATTTTGTGATTTTTAGTTGATTACGATACGTACGAAATTTAATTCCCTAAAGTAATTACTATTATGTAGAATCTGTTTACAGCATTGCAAAAATTCAAGTGTTTACATTTCAGTAACTTCCCTACATAAAACGGAAACCTGTCTAAAACGGAAAACAGTCACAATCCCGTCTTAGACAGGTTTTACTGGACCACAAATGAGATCAAGATAAAAAAAAAGTAGTACTTAAAATAACACACAGGAAAGAAATCTGAGTTTTTCTTTTGCATATGTTGTCAAAAAAAAAAAAAAAGCTTCGAAACCTAATTCTATATCACGAAATTAATGCATTTTTAATGCTTTTTTAGGTATGGCAAATATGGCGATTTGCAACCTCATCGGGAGCAACATATTTGATATTTTATTCTGCTTGGGAATGCCCTGGCTTATCAAGACTCTAGTATTTTCGCCGAGTGGAAGTTTGGTGATCAACAGCTCAGCTCTGACGTACACAACAGCGACTCTTCTCTCTACAGTGATTCTCCTCTTTCTGACATTGGGATTTGCTGGCTGGAAACTCAACTGGAAAGTAGGGCTTATGTGCCTTGTTCTTTATATAGCGTTTCTCGTCGTCGCTTGCATGTGTGAACTAAATGCATTTGGTGACATGAATCCTCCAACTTGTACATAATTATTCAATAAAATATCTGACGCATTTATTCTTTTCTACTTTCTGTTCTTTTTTAACCCATACTGATAAAATAGGCTGGGCAAATGCAACATCTGCGGAAATTACTCATTTCTCATTATTTCGTTGTTATGAAATTCCATTATGTATAAATGAAAGGTAAATTTTCGAGGCCTTTGCGCAGGCCGAATGAACAGAGGTGCGCGTTTCTGGCTGATCTACCGCGTGGGGCCCTTGTTCTAGTCTCGTATATGATACAACTTTGTGTTTCCTCTATGCCTCTGGAGCGAATGACCCCAAATTACGGGCGGGTAACTGTTTATAGCCTTAAATACTCATGGAGACGGATTGTTTTAATACTCTTTGCAGGCGGATACAGCTCTTGACACAAGTGCGTTGAAGACATCTGTCTCCAAGCCAAGGAAAAAGTTTGAAGCAATAAAAGGCGATAGCGAAGCGTTGTTCTCATTTTATTGCTTCAAAACGGCGCGCGGACATTTTTCGACAGATGGCCCATATAATGGAATTATCCGCAGCCAAAAGCTGTTTGTCGAATCTATCGGTTAACACGTAATTTTTCCATAAAGTCAGAAATCCTATACAACACCCATTTTTTTTTAGGATCTGATCTGAGTTGTAGACTCAGATCATATGTAGATAATTTTAGAAAGGGAGTGTCTGACCCCAGGTCTTAAACAACCCTTAGAAATAGGAAACTAGGAGATTTGGGCTAGAGCGCCCGATAGGAAAGTGACACGGAAGCGAAGTAGAAAGGGGAGGAAGACGCCCTTATTTATTACCCGGGGGCTAGTACCCGGTGTCCGACGGCTTAACGTGCCCATCCGACGCACGGCGGATATTTAGTGGATCGAGCGTCCGTACCTGCCTGGGATCGAACCTGAGGCCCTTTCCGTGGCAGTCACGATAAAGGTAACTTGCTTTCTTGTACCAAATATTGCCAACAGTTTACTGGTTATCTTAAATGGACCCCGGAAAGAAAGATACCGTATTTGGAATGTTCTAGCAAAAAATACTGAGTCGTTACCTTCCAGGAGAAAAATTATTAAAAACAGATTAAGATTCAGCATTCATTTTTGTGTTCTAAAATATTCATAACAATACTGATATATGTGAAATAAAAAAAATCAACCCATAAAAACCCCCGTTATTTGCCATAGCACTACAGATACTTAGGTTGCCCCTAACAATCATAAGTTTGTTTGTTTCGAATCGTTCCGTCTTATGGATGAAGCAATTATAATTACAAACTACAATAATACATTTTTAAGCTGTCTTTCTTGAAAGCAAGCAATAAGATAGTTGGCAAATATATATATTTTTTAATCACTGCACTACAGGTACTTCTGTTGCATCCAACAATCGCAAAGTACAGTATTTTTAGGCCCCCCCCCCTTTTTTTTTTATCTCGGCGTGTAAGATGAGACCTTTTCCTTTGGAAGTCCGGTCCTCGACTTGTTTATTGAATGGTCATTGAGAAACTTCAATGAGAAAAAGAAATATCACGCTTTAAATTCGGTCGTGATGTGAGCACCCGAAATGTAATATTACTTTCATTTCAATGAGTGCACATTATTAACCTCACAGTGACTAAACGTCTACAGAACGGGCCACGCAATCAATGCGCTGGTGACAATCGTGTTGACAACTTGCAGCGCATGCGCTTTGAGAACAGCAATAACCAGCGGCTAGTGAAGGCATTCTTTTTTTTAAATTGGAGGTCTAACGACCACTGTAAGCAACTCAATGGGCTATATGCAATCACCCTTCGCTAATTTAGGGCCTCTGGTTCCTAGGAAGGGAAAGAACCAGGGCCGTAAGACAAACACGACATCAATGCCTGACCGGGATTCGAACCCGGACACAACGATCAGAAGCCAGGGTTAGACTACTGCGCCACCACGGCTGCGGCAATCTTTTTTCTCGCTGTCAATATCTAAAGTGTATTACCACTCTAAGTTAATATCAACGATTACTTTAATTTATTAAGTTTAATTTATTTTATGTTTCTAATTGAAATCAAAAGCTGTTTTGGTTTTTCATTTCAATCGGACTCTGTGAGAAAGTAGAGAACTTCCGTTGCAGGAATCCTTACCTGGCACACTTGTGTGACCTTGTTTTATTTTTTACCCTTGCGAGCTGGCTTCTACTGGTCGGTCGCAGGGCCGGTTTAGGGGGTCTAGCGGGGCTTATAGCCTAAGGGACCACCATTACCAAGGGCCCAGGAGGCATGCCGCTACACCGGAAATACTACCAGCTTACATATTTTTATATAGAAGTAAAATAGTTTTAAGTTTTGTCTCGTATGATATCCACTGGATTACAAACAAGGGCTAGAAGACGAACAGATTTCAAGGTAGTGACTCACTAAGGGTAAATGTTCCATGTCGCTGAGTACAGCGGGGCCGGCGAAACTGCTTCAGCTTTTTCACTACCATCCACACACGCTTCCCTGTTTGCACTTGGAACTGTTAATGAGCTAAATACACTGTGACTTCACATTGCATAAAAAAAAAAAAAGATGCACCAAGAAAAGTATACAGGGTGATTCATGAAGAAGTATACAGTTTCCAGATGCTGTAAAGCAGTAACAGTTGAAGACACGGACCACAACTGCGAACCGTTAGGTAGATGTATTCATAAAGTTTGTGTCTCGCTACTGAGGGAAGTGACGTAGACGATAGCGCGCGTGTCACGTGATTATAGTCAGTCAAAATGGCAGCGTCTGCAGTGGAGAAGGCGTTTTGTGTTCTTGAATTGAGCAAAACGGAATCTGTAACTGTTGTGCAACGGCATTTTCGATCACGATTCGGAACAGGACTTCCAACCAGAAAATCTATCTAAGATTGGCATAAAAAATTTTAAACTACGGGCTGTTTGCGCAAACTTAAAGGTCCTGGACAACCGTATGCATCAGAAGAAGTCGTCGATAGTGTTTGCTCCGCCACTCAACAAAGCCCGGGAAAATCAACGCGGAGGGTGAGTCATGAAGTGTAGATTTCACAGCCCACACTCTGGAGAATTTTGAGAAAGAAGCTGAAAATGATTCCATACAAGATGATTACTGGAAATGATCACAGCCACTATCACTGCATTTGATTCAGATATCTTTACCTAGCGTTTGGGCGGAAATGGATTACCGGCTCGATGTATGTCGTGTGACTAAGGGTGCACACATAGAACATCTGCGACTGTCTCTAAAAAAACTTGAAACATTCCCCTTCAATTCTGTTACAGGTAATATAAAATATCTTACATTGCTCTTGTTTTATAGTGCGTTGAAACTGCATACTTCTTTATGAATCACCCTGTGCAATACTAAATTTTTAAAAATTCCAATCTTAAATATTGCCGGAATGTAACATCAAGGTAGCAATTATGTACAATGGAAACGACACTATCTACCAACAAGTAATTGGACACCTGTGATAGAAAAGGAAAACGAAGTTTATTCACCTTCAATAGTTGGTGGAGCCTCCACGAGCGGCGATTACAGCTGCGACCCTCCGGGGCATACTCTCAACCAGGCGTTGTACGACGGCTAGCGGTATTTTCTTCCACTGGGCTTGGAGAAGACAGGTCAGTCCCTTCACCGATTTCGGACAGTGGGGACACCCCTTAAGTCGACGCTCCAACTCGTCCCAGAGGTGCTCGATAGGGTTAAAGTCCGGGCTCTGCGCAGCCCAGTCCATTCGATTAACCCCATTATCACCATACCAAGCCATGGTGGACCTCGCAACATGACAGGTGGCATTGTCATCCTGAAAGTAACATGAGTCCGCCCCGTAAAAGTGCCACAACGTAGGAAGCGCATGGTCATCCAGAATGGTGCAGTAGGTCTCAGCGTTGAGTCTACCAGGAATTGCGACCAAGGGTCCCGTGCCATACCAGGAGAAAACACCCCCATTGCAAAATTCTACCGCCGCCGAACTTCACAGTTGGCACAATACATTCCGGCAGGAGGCGTTCTCCAAACAGACGACAAAATCAGACCCTGCCATCCGAACGGTAGAGGGTGAACCTTGATTCGTCGCTCCAGAGAACCTGTTTCCACTGTTCAACGGCCCACTGTCGACGTTCTTTGCACCACGTTAGCCGAGTAGCGCTATTGGACTTGGTGATCAAAGGCTTGTGGGCGGCAGCACGTCCATGATAACCGAGCAGATGGGGTTCCTTACGGATGGTATTCATCAAACGAACACTCCTGGATGCCTGTTGAAACTCCTCGCGGATGTGGCCCATCGATTTGGTGCGATTCTTCCGAATTTCTCTGGCCAGCACCCGCCGGTCTGTAACTCCCAGTTTTGTGGGTCTGCCGGGTCGGGGCACATTCCGACAGTCACCTCTCATCTTTCACTTGTCAATCACGTAGGCCACTGTCGATTTTGGGTAATTCAACTCGCTGGATATGTCACGTATGGATCGTCCATTTCTATGATACCCGACGATTACACTTTTCTCGAAATCAGAGAGCTCCGAACTGCGTGGCATCTTGCATGCGACTGGTTGCGTTGCTGTTTCCCACACGATATTTAACGGCGGCTTCCGTGACGTGTATCAATACCGCAGATATCGTCGATTGCAGGGGTGTCCAATTACTTGTTGGTAGATAGTGTATAAAACAGTAGTATCGGTGAATGCTATTTTTAATGTAACCGTAATGTACAAAGAGTTATGCTCCAAAATAGATGTTGCTGAAACGTAATAATAAGATATCTCTGAAAGTTTTACGCAAATGAAAGATTGTAACAGTAGTGATACATATCTGAAACGTTTTGTGCTGTATGGGAGTTGTGCTAATCTCTCTCACACACACACACATACACACTCACGCACTCACGCACACACACATCGATGACTATACTTTGGACAACAGATATCAATCAAGTAAGGGCCACGTATAGAATATGATATAAATCGGCCAGTGAAACTTAGTTGGAGAGCTTTTGGAAAAAAACCGCACACTTTTCAAGAGCAATTTCCCATTACGTTTTAAAAGAAATGTGTTCAATCAATGCATCCTTCTAGTTCGTACTTAAGGGTTAGAGACATGGGCTTTAATTAAGAAAGACTTACAGATGCTGCGGGCAACTGAGAAAAGCAAGGAGAGATGAATGCTTGGTGTAATCAGGAAAGATAGAAAGAGTAACTCATGGATAAGCAAAATAACAAGAGTTTATCAGATCATAATCAAAGTAAAAACCTTCAAGTCACAGTGGGTTGGACATATTACTAGAACTGACCAACGTTGGACAACTAACATTTTACACTGGATATCATGCGATAGGAAACGACTCAGAAAGCCACGTGGGGAATTAGTGGATGTAGTTCTGAAGAACGCTGGAATGACTTGGAAGCTATTGGCTCAAGGTAGAAAGTTCCAAAACAGACTAGGGAGACCATCTTCCAGCAGTGGATTGGTAATGGTTGGTGATGATGATATCTTCTTCTTTTCAGCCATTCTCAATCCACTGCTGAACGACGGCTTCATCTAGTTCTTTCCATTTTTCCTTCTTGGCATTATATTGGAGAGGTTGTGGCCTAATCTCCTACACTGGCCATTAAACGTCTTGGGATATTCATTTAATAACTTTCTGCTAGCTTTTTGCTCAGTACCAACTTAACCATGGCACATTTCGACACCACATGTTTCCCGAGGGGTTCACGTGGATGCGTGATACTAAGACTTCCCGAGTATGGCCCACCGGAATTCACCGAAATACCGACACTGCCGTGTTTATCAGATCCATCAAGGTTTTTGACCGTGCTGTGGGTAACTAGTCCACCACGAAAATCCATACCGGGCTTAACTGTGCTCAACAGGCTACAAGATTGACTGATGGCCAGTCAGCCAAGATCCAAGCAAGAGAACACAGTTACTCCCCCCTGATGATGATATATGCGTTAATAAATGCTCAATATAAAAAATAAAGCCCTTTAAATCAAAAGACATGCTGAAGTTATAACGAAGTAAACTTCTCCGTCATTTTTATCCGCGCCGGGATTCGAACCCGGATCCCCTCATTCCGGAATAAGTCACTCTACCAATTGAGCTACGCGGACGTTTTATTCTGATTCCTATCTGCCTTTATGTCGTGTGCGTCCTTCTGGCAGGTACGTCACATCTCCTGGTACGTTACATCATCTCCCCCTTCTTTTTTTTTTTTTTTTTTATTTCGAAGTGCTGGAGAAGGGATTCTCTTATTTTTCCTATCTCGCGGTGTGGAAATAACATCACACCAATGCGAGATTTTGAATGGTCGGGTCATCCGGATAGTTCGGGCGCCATTATAACGAAGTAAATTTCTCCGTCATTTTTATCCGCGCCGGGATTCGAACCCGGATCCTCTCATTCCGGAATAAGTCACTCTACCAATTGAGCTACGCGGACGTCTTATTCTGATTCCTATCTGCCTTTATGTCGTGTGCGTCCTTCGGGCAGGTACGTCACATCTCCTGGTACGTTACAAAGTACTGAATAATTTATTTTGAGCTGCTCTTGTGGTTTAAGTAATGCGTTACTTCTCCTGACACGGGAGCTTATGCATATCATTCACCTCTGATTATGTCCTCTTGTAAAAGTCCGAAGTCAAAAATTCTTCTTGCATCGCAAGGAGTCCGTTACCTTTCTCGCACGCTCACTTTTCCGTGTAGAACAGTTCTGCTGCAAAGTACCTGGAATGTATATCTGAAACTTAAATTATGATTTAGCTTCTAAAATACGGAGCAAAAAATTTCTTCTGCACATGATAAGAGATTTATGGCACCTCGGAGGCTCAGCGATACGAACCGCTGGATTTCAATCATTCTTCCGAGATGGGTCCGGGTTCGAATCTCTAGTGAGGTATGAATGGCGTACTTGTCACACAGCGCTGACCTTTCCCCTTTCCTGGAAACAGTGGTATATATTAATGACGGACGACTTCCTGTACAGTTGTGTTGCTCATGGCAATCATAAAACTCAATAAGAAAAATAAGAGTTGTATAGTGGAAAAATTATTATGACCACCAGACCATTTTATGCAAAGTAGCTACACCGCAAATGCTGCTGACGTAAGATAGCTGAATTGCTGTAAAACGGGAACGCTGAAGGTATGCAGAAACTAATGAAGTGCGTTTCGCAAGAAATAGTGAGTAAATGACGCGGTCTGACGGACTTTGAACGTGAAACGATCGTGGGTGCTTGAGCATTAGAAAAATGGTTGCACCTGTGAAATTTTGGAGGGCAGCTGGTGTTAAATATACATAGAGTGGACCACCAGTCAAAAATACCAGGGCTGAACGCAAGGCGTGTGGTCGTCAATGGCTACTGGATGCTTGAGTTGAGCGAAGAGTAGGTTGACTTGTTCAGTCCAACAGATGGGCAACACTTCGTCAAATTACAGATAACCATGGACCAAGTCCGATGGTCTCTCAACGTACAGCTCGTCGCGCATTTCATCGTATGGGCAGCAGAAGTAGATGGGCCTGCCCGTAAGCTTTTGCTATCTCTAGCGAACAAGAATCGCCTCCCAGTTTGCTCAGGAACACAAAAATTGGACAGTGAATGAATAGAAAAGGATAATGTAGTCTGACGAATCACTTACACCATGCAGGTGGAAGGATGAGAATATGGAGACAGCAGAACGAAAGCATGAACCCATCTGGCATTGTCACTGCTCTTCGAGCTGGCGGAGGTAACGTTATGGTCCTGCGCATGTTTTCGTCGGAGTGTTTCGGCTTTTTGATTCATGTGCAGCAACGTCTGACCACCGCAAGGTATTTAACCCTTTACGCGCCCAATGTTCCTGAACTAAAATTTCCCTAGTTTTCCTGCGCTCCTCAAACAAAATTGTTCTCATGGCGATCGGGTTACACGAAAGCTACTGTAAAACAGTTCCTTTCCCTATTTCACCTTAGGAGTATCGACTGTAAATCTGTCGCTGGGTGTAAGTGCTCCCTTTCAGTCTTTAGTCTTACAGTATGTAGTGTGATTCCCTTATAGTCCTTTACTCTCAGTTCCTTTACCAAAGGCATAATTCAAAAGAAGCAGTCTCCCAGACACGGACATCATGCCAATGGGTAGAGACAAATAACTCAAACATCTTTTCTCTTCTATCTTAAGTTCTACGCCCTTTTTCATAGCATAACTAGCGGGAAAGGTAATCAAATAGGAAGGATTAATGACAATCAGATGACCACTAGAATTATAAACCCAAGGTTTAAAAAACCTAATTTATCATTATCATAATGACCACTAGAATGATAAACCTAAGGTTTATCAAGTCTTTCTGATGCGCAGGTTCACTCGTTCCTGTCGCGTTCGGCCCATTTCTTAGACAGCGAAAATATTCGTTCGAACTGATTTCAGCGTATTATGTTAACCCCGAGTTAATTCGTTCCGGCAGGTTAAAGGGTTAAATATCGTTACCTACCAAGTCCACCCAGTTATGTTGGTAGTTCATTCCACTCGAGATGGATATTTCCAGCAAAACAATGCGCCACGTCATAGTGCTCACATTGGGCGCGAATGGTTTGATGAGCATCACGGAGGCTTTTGGGCCCCTCAATCACCGGATCTCAATCCAGTACTGCCTACGTGGGATGCAGTCGAATGGGGCTTCAGACAGCTGGATCCTCTACCATCAGATCTTCAAGAGCTGAATGGTGCAATTCATCGCATTTGGGATAAAATACCCCAAGCTACTTGCAGACATTTTTAACAGAGTCTATACCAAGAAGAATTCGAGCAATATCAATGTCAAAGTTGATAATAATTCAGCGACTCAGTGTACATTTTCTTTTCCTAGTGATGCATAATTTTTCTGACAAATTTAACTCTGGATACGATTTTTCTTGAATTTTCTACGATCGTAATTCAGCTTTGTGATGAGGGCGAAATGAATATTTGTATTAGCAATCATTTTTTCACTTTAACCCATATAGCTAGTTAGTTGATTTAATATTTCATCCTTTATTTTTTTTATTCAAGATCATCTGAAAGTAACTAATTGTTTTGATAATCATAAATTTTAAATTCTAAAAAGCATTTTATAATTCTAAGTAGGTGGCTGTGTTGTTGCATTAGTATACTACACCAGCATGTTTTTTTTTACTTGAAGCTGAGAAATTTCGTATTGGTAGGTATTTAGAGAAATGACGAATTTGATTTTCTTTCTTTTTTTCGCTGAAATATAGTCTATTCCACACGTATAATAGAAATTCGACACCCTCACTTGGGACCGATTTTTATTTCTTTTGTTATCAATATACACTGACGGATAAAAAAATCCCAACACCAAGAAGGGGTTGTGTTAGATAAACGACAGTTGGTAGGCGGTGAGAGTACATCTGTAAGATGACGTCTACGCAAACTTCGCGCTCGGCGCATACGTGTGGCGCTAGTAGCGCCCCTCGGAACATGCAAAGCAGGTTTGCTATAAATACGCGCTGTAACGTTCGTGAGCGTTAGTTATCTTTGAGATTCGACGTAGAGTGTTGATGTTAGTCAAGAATGCCTTTAAAAAGACGAAGAAGCCATTATCAACAGCTCACGGAGTTTGAACGAGGTCGTGTAATAGGGCTACGAGAAGGTGGATTTTCTTTCCGCAATATTGCAAAACGACTTAGCAGGAATGTAGCCACTGTGCATGATTGTTGGCAGCGGTGGTCAAGGGAAGGTACTGCCTCAAGAAGACCGGGTTCCGGCCGGCCACGTGGCACTACTGAGAGGGAAGACCGCCATGTACGGCGTATGGCCGTGGCGCATCGTACCGCGTCTGCGGCAGCAATTCGAGCTGCAGTTGCCACCACAGTGACACAACGAACAGTTACAAATCGGTTACTTGAAGGACAGCTCCGAACCAGACGCCCTGTAGCGTGCATTCCACTTACTCCAAACCACTGCCGTTTGCGACGTCAGTGGTGTCAAGCTAGAGCTCATTGGAGGACGGAGTGGAGATCTGTTGTGTTTTCTGATGAAAGCCGGTTCTGCCTGGGTCCCAGTGATGGCCGTGTTTTGGTTAGAAGGAGGCCAGGTGAGCGCCTGCAACCAACCTGTCTGCGGCCGAGACACACTGGACTTACACCTGGAGTTATGGCCTGGGGAGCAATTTCCTATGACAGCAGGAGCACTCTTGTGGTTATCCCACGCACCCTGAAGGCACAGTTGTACATCGGTGTGGTGATTTAACCTGTTGTGCAGCCATTCATGAACAGCATTCCAGGGGGTGTTTTCCAACAGGATAACGCTGGCCCGCATACCGCTGTTGTAACCCAACATGCTCTACAGAGTGTCGACATGTTGCCGTGGCCTGCTAGATCACCAGATCTTTCACCAATCGAGCACGTATGCGACATCATTCGACGAACACTCCAGCGTCACCCCCAACCAGCATTAACCGTCCCTGTATTGACCGACCAAGTGCAACAGGCATGGAACTCCATCCCACAAACTGACATCCAGCACCTGTACGACCCAATGCATGAACGTTTGCGTGCTTGCATTCAACATTCTGGCGGTTACACCGGTTATTAATGTACCAGCATTTCACATTTAAAATGGTTCTTCTCGCGCTTACAATAAGCTGTGATCTTGAAACCTTAATCGATTAAATATGTTACCTATACAAATGTATTGCCGCCATTTCATTCCTCTACAACTATTTTTTCGTGGTGTTGGGATTTTTTCCGTCAGTGTATAAATGCCGCCACTGTTCCCAACGGAAAGCGGACTGTGTCGAACCTGTTAAAACGTAAAGAACTCGTAATACGACTTTTGAAACAGCTGTCGAGTGTAATATTATTTTATTGTGATTTTACAAAGTTTATTAAAACTATATTGTTCAACGTAGTAAATACGTAGCACTAATATGATGATGTCACAAATATCTTTAAAATAAGTAACAGTGATGTAATGAAGTTACAAATATCTTTCAAATACGTAACAGTAACATGAAGTTGGTATGTTGAAGTTACAAAGACCTTTCACTGTAACGCATCGGTTATGTTTCATAGTTATGTAACGTTTGAGGACGTTTTGACGTAACCGTACGGTTTCTGGAACATTGCGGAACGTATCTGAAATGTCTCAATGTTTCACTGCTACGTACTTGTAACATATACGAAATATTCTGTGCTGTGTGGGAACACACCGATTAAAAAATTCCTTTTTATATGCATTCTCTAAGGCGAGCATTTGTTTGTTATCATGCATCTTTAGTTGTAAGATTTCATTTAATGATTACTATGTTTCATATTATCACACATATTTTTTGAGTCAAACGCCGTTCTCATTGCAATGACAATTCCGTGTCATTTTCCCCTTCCTTACCATGAATGTGATTGTCAGGTTACGATTTCTCGTTGTTATTAGTGGGTATCTCGCAGAAACTTTTGTTTTCATCATTACTGTACACGTGATAGCTTGCAAGTTTGCAGGTGATATGTTGATTAAACAAGACGATAATCTGTGCACCTTTCATGTAAAACAGAAATTTACCTCGACCTTTTATCAGTCCGTTCGGTTGATATCTTGCTTGATATTAAGGTTTGGGAAATTCGAATGATAAAAAAAGCGGTCGTAGCTAGATTTTTACGAAGGTGATCCGAAATGGAAATAAAAACAACTAGGGCATAATGAAGCTCTATTATTTGCAACATCCGCCAGACGACGCCTGCACTCCTACCGCCATTGCATAATTTCTTATCTTCAAAACATGAACAACAACAAGAAAATAAAATAAAATGAAAGGCAACACGAGTAATACTAGGAGTGTTCAAATGAAAAGGTACGAAACGACACTGTGGGTATAAATGAAGACTTTATTCAAAGTATACACCATAGGCCGTAGCACAACGATCCCATTGATTAACAAGCCGAAGGATTCCTTGTTCCCAGAATTTCTATGGCCGTGACGAGACCCAGTCCTGCACAGCGTCCTTGAGTTCGTCGTCCGAGTGGAAGCGCTTCCCTTTCAGATGTTTTTTCAGGGGACCAAACACATGGAAATCGCATCACCTGTGACGATCCGCTCCAGGAAAGCGGGGTCTTCATGATACCGAAACAGATGTTGAAGTGATAGCCCCATACGTAGTTCCTTTTGCTGGTCTGTGAGCTGCTTCGGAACCCACTGCGCGCACACCTTCCGATAACGCAACCTGTCGTGAACAATTGTCCACACTGTTCCAACGCGGACATCCACCTCCACCGCCAACATTCGCAATGTGACACGCCGATCACCTCTCACTAGGTCGTCCACCTTGTCGATGAGATCGGCCGTGATGACTGTGTTTGCCTGGCCCGGTCTCGGGTCATCAACCAAGCTCTCGCGGCCTGCACGAAAACGGGCACTCCATTTTCTCACTGACTTGTCGGACACACAGTCTTCCCCATATACGGTCACCATCCGGCGAAGAATAGCGGCCGGTTTAACACCTTCCGCTGTCAGAAATCGGATAACGCCTCGCTGCTCCTCAATCGTCGAATTTTGCAATGTGAACGCCATCCTGTCCTCACACACACTGCCGCGTCAATTGGACGGCGCTCTTTATAAGAGCCTCTGCTCTCTCCTGCGCATGCGGGCGCCCGCGCATGCTCCGATCCACGCCGGCAACTTCAATTGCGTCCCTAGATGTGTCGCTACGTTCTCCCATAGCGGCATAGACAAATATGTTAACGGTTACGTTCTTATGACGTTTCGTACCTTTTCATTTGAACACATTTATATTTAAAACATTACACTTCCTCCCTCTGAGTAGCAAGCGCGACGTTACGGGAGGGCTAAGATGCACTTCGGCCCACCTAAATTTCGTTCCAGTACATCCTTTAGCACCCCCTCCTCCAATATTTAAGCTGTGAGAACACATGACGAGTGCAACTATCGAAGATCTTAAGAAACTTCGATAAAGGTGAATTTTTCAGATTCACAGAAATTTTGTTACTCCAAATAAATTTTTTGTTATGCTGTTCTGTGAAATGAAAGGAATTCTCTGAGCAATTGTGTGAGAGAATAGTAGAAAGACACAATTATAGTTATTATAGTTTAACGTAGTACAGAGATATTCCTTATCAGGTTACATTCTAAAATTCATAAAAAGTCTTGACAGAAAACATTAAACACATCGAGAAGAAATAGTAACGTGTTAAATGTCGTGGAGATTCCAAACCATGGTTACGATACACTATACTGACAAAAGTAACCGGACACCCCTTCAAAACCAAATGAACGGATCCGCTGCGTTGTTAAGATGCGCGGTACAGCTGCAAACGGTATTAAAACAAGCCTGCAGCTGACCACGATAATATAGCACTGTCAGATTGAGTAATAATCTCGCGGCGGGAGAGAACTGACTTTGAGAAAGGAAAGATTGTTCAATGTTATATTAGTGGGTTGTCCATAAGAGAAACCGAGAGGCTTTTAAACATACCCAAAGTAACTGTTTTGGATGTACTGAATAAGTGGAAGACACATGGCGTGCCTGAAGCAGCAAAACGTACCGGCAGACCAAAGAAAATCAATGATAGAGGACGTCGAAGCCTCAGGCGAATCGTTGCAGCTAATCGACGGAGTACTGCACAAGACTTCAATATATAGGTGAGTAAAAATACTGCAACCTCGGTATGTACACGTACCATTCGCAGAGAACTTTATTCCATGGGTTGCCGTGGTCGTGCGGCTGCTCGTAAGCCTTTCATCTCCATTCGAAATGCTACTTGTCGTTTAGCATGGTGTAAAGAACATTTATCGTAGACCGTAGATCAATGGAAACGGGTCCTATGTTCTGATGAATCCAGATACCTGATCCATCAGTCTGATGGCCATGTGTGGGTATGGCGGCAGCCTGGGGGATGCTATTTACCACAGTGTACTGTTCCTACGGTTAAGTTTGGAGCTGGCAGTGTACTCGTGTGGGGAGTGTTTTTCTTATCATGGTCCCGGCCCATTGGTTATCGTGGACAAACTTGTTAACCAGCACGTCTACCTCGACATTCTGGACAATTATGCCCTACCAACTCTGTGACAATACTATGGAACCGAGCCTTGTTGGTACCAGCAGGATAATGCATTGAGCCATAAAGCAAGGTCTGTTACGGTGTGGTTTGACGATAATTCCGTATCGTGTGTGAACTGGCCAGCACAGAGCCCTGATATTGATCCTATTGAGCACCTATGAGATGAATTAGAGCTCCGCATAAGAAGTTTGGAACCAAGGCCTACTACTAAGCAACAGTTAGGGCAACATTATGTACTGAATGGAAGCGCATGCCTATCGCTGTGTTCCAAAACCTTGCCGAAAGCATGTCTCGAAGGGTCAGTGCATGCATTAAGGCCAAAGGTGGACGAACAACGTTCTAATATATGTCAATAAATGCTATGTTGTATTTCTCTTCTAGGTGTCCGGTGACTTTCGTCAATATAGTGTATACTGAATAAATACTTCATACTACATGAAGACCTTTTTAATTAATGCTATGCGTCTTGCCCGACAGTAGTAAAGTAAATCCCAAGTAAAAAATTTCGGTGTAACGAAAATATGTAATGGTTGGTCATTCTTAAAGACATTGGTGAAATCTGATTGTGCCGCATGCTGCTGTCCCACGAAGTGATGCAACCATAGTTAATTTCATTGTTACTCAACAATATATTTTATTACACTATGCGGTACATTATGTCATCACGTTTAACATAAACGTAACAATACCTCATTGCAATCTGCGTAAATTACGAGAACCTCGTCCTGACTGTGATAAGAGCCATTACAAAAATGCATTTTGGATAGTATGAAAATGGTGCGTCGTAGCAAAATTTGGCTTCCTCTCGACATGTCGAAAGGAGGATATCCTGCTATAAACGAAAGCTTTAAAATGATGTATAACAGGATGGGGTGTAACCTGTAGATATCCTAGACTAAAAGTTACCTTTTCGATTCCACCTTTTTCTGTATCTTGAGGTGAGATTTTAGATTGCGCATGCGCAGATAGACTTTCGTAGCATTATTTCATGCAAAAGATGGCACAACGAGTGCAGACGACGTGTGGCTTAGCTGCTCCACACCGACACATACACCTACTCCAAGGAAAAGTAAACAGATTAAGATCGTCAAAAGGAAATATGACCAAAGAATATAAAGATTCGCGTGAAGAACGTCAACTCTCGTTGAGATAACGTAAAACAGGTGATAACGGCGCCTCCACAAGCTGGAAGCTTATGTGCTCTGCTGGAAAGCAAACATTCAGGAGCAAAAGGCGTTAGGGAACTACCGCAGTGGAACTTTTCTTTGATTCACGATTGTTTCCTTCGACCTGATGACTATTTGCTTAGAGCAGTTTTTTTTTTTTTTGCTGTTGTTGTTTTCTGATATCCCGCTTGCCCCTTATTTTGGTGAAACAAATATACAAAAAAATTAATATTACTATTTAAATTAAATTTTAGCAGATATTATAGTTAGGCCTAAGAATCAGTACAAAATGCAAACAATCCGTAGTATTTGGTATTTAGGAAAATGTTTATGAAAAACTGAAGAGCAAACAAAAGCCTCAACAATCACGTGCTGTGAGTATCTCGGCTGAATGTTCTTTGCCACAATTGAAGTCAACAAAACAACACAGACACGCATACGCAGTCTGCTCCGGCATCAGCCTATGTTGGTTTCTGTGCACTGCATCTTGTATCCCAGGATATGTCGGCGCTAGTTACGTCTCGCTGGGCCTTAACTTCTTCTCAGTTAGATATTCTTTGGTATGAACCCGCATATTTATCATTTGGATTTACTTACACTGGTGAAGAAGGTGAGCCTATTCCCTAATGCAGGGGTGGCCAACCGACGGCTAGCCACGTGCCACTTTTGATGTAGATAATTTTGAACGTGCCACTCCACCTTAATATAACCCCCCTTCCCTCCACGGTTGCCAGAAAGGATACAAAAATTATGTATATCTGTATACTTCAAATAAAATAGCACTGAAGAAGAGAAAAATATAAAAAAAATATGATTAAACCAATGCTATTTTCACAGAAAACTGATAATCATTCAAGAACTGGTTTACCAGTATATTAAAAACACAAATTACTTGCAAAGAAATAAACATATTCCAACACTGTATGATTACATTTCCATTCACATCAAACAAATCCGACTTAGTTCTTAGAGTGGCTTTGGGATGTCTTTCCTCTTCCCCAGTTCTTCGATGTTCAGATTCGGAGATGAAGTAGCAAGAACCAACAGATTTTTGAGATGCTGATCGGTGAGTGCTGAACGGTACTTATTTTTCACCAAGATGATAAAAAAACTATTTTCACATATGCATGTTGACCCAAACCTGCAACAATATCGCACGGACATGTCTTGTAGAGTAAGTCCCTGCGTTAATGATGATATTACTCCCGCTGAGCAATATCATCTTCATACTTCCTTTTCTTTTTTTTTTTTTTTTTTTTGATTGTAGGTTTAACGACCACCGTGAGCAACTCAACGGACTATAAGCAGTCGCCCGTCCCTAATTTAGGGTCACTGGTTCCAGGGAAGGGAGAGAGCCAGTGCCTTAAGAAAACACAACATTCATACCTCACCGGGATTCGAACCCGGACCCTTTTCGGACTAATGATCAGAGGCCATCGCGTAGACCACTGCTCCACCGGGGAGGCCTTCCTTTTTGAACCACACAGCTTGCTCAGAGCCAAATTCACAATACAGTAGGCACTAGAATTTTAAGAAGACTGAGGATGAGAACCAAAGCTGAATAAAGAGGAAGTGTATCATCACTCCTGCGGCTGCGCAGATAAACACAAAACCCGCCAGCGTTGCAATGGTCTGACCTTTGTCGTGTTGACCTTGCAGGGAATGGGAGAGATGGCTGAGTGTTTTAAAGTGAAAACGGTGAAACGACTAGGCGCGTTCGTGTAACAAAAATAGTGTTGATGAGCCAATTAGTCAGTTTGTTTAAATATTACAAAAAGTGACTTTGCGCGCGAGTACCGCTCAGAAAGCCTCCTCGTGCCACTTGTGGCACGCGTGCCGCGGGTTGACCACCCCTGACCTAGTGAGTAATTTGTTTTGACACACTATCCAATGGCTGCATGAAACCATCTCTCATCTAGCCAGTGTTGCATTCATTTACCGGGGGAGGGGGGCAATCACAAATTTCGGGGGGAGGGTAAAACTTGTTGACTGATTATATACATATAATTACAATTTTGTTATACACAGAATATATATAAATTTTAAATAGAGTACAAAAATTTTTTTATGCTGTTATATCGCAAATACAAATTCCAAGAAATTTACACTTACAAGTGATTAAAAGTATAAAACTGTCATACCTTTGCTGTAATTCAGTAAAGAACCACGGAATTCACCATGGGATGGTGTAAAATATTGAGGATACTAGTAAGATAAGCCTGTGCTGGAGAAAATCCCCCAAAGACATTAGAAGTGATAAAAATGTCCTCGCCTTACTATTATATAGCGTATCTCTGATAATTAAGAAATCATTACAGTGGAAAGGGAATGGCTTACACCATTGAAATCGAATGGTGTAAGCCATTCTCCTGCCATTTGGTTTCAGCCACTTTAGATTATTTAGATGAACAAATAGTAGTAAATAAAAATATATATATATATATATATCATCATCATCCTTGTCAACCATTATCAATCCACTGCTGGACGAAGATCTCCCCAAGTTTCCCCCAACAACGGTCTGCTTTGTGCCAGTCTCCTCCATGTCACTCCCGCATACTTTCGAATTTTATCCACCCATCTCCCATGAGGTCTTCTTCTGGGTCTTTTCCTGTCCCTAGGAATCCAATCTAAAATTTCGGCTGTCCATCGATGGTCTGTCTTTCTGGCAGTATGTCCAGCCCATTGCCATTTCAGGGATTTAACTCCGATCATGATATCTTCCACTCTTGTCATTTTTCGGATCCACAAGTTCCTCTTCTTATCTCTCCTGGTTACACCAAGCATGCACCTCTCCATGCTCCTTTGGGTTGTCTGCAGCCTTTGTATGTCTCTTTTAGTTAAGGTCCACGTCTCTGCACCATACGTTAGCACTGGAAGGATGCATTGACCAAACACTTTTCTTTTAAGACATAATGGCATATTGCTCTTGAAAATTATGTTGTTTCTTCCAAAAGCTCTCCAGGCAAGTTTTGTACGCCGATTAATTTCTTCATCAATGTGATATATATATTATATATATGTAAGGTCAGGTGATGCGTAACATCACAGCCTCTCCTTGACAAATGTCAACCCCGCCTTCTCGTGGTACATCCTGTTCCCACTCAAGGGGCTCTGACGACCGCCAATAGCGGTATAACTATACCATCGGGATTAGAGGAAATGCTATCCCACACTCACCAACCCGCTTGGCCAGCGTGGTGAGTTATGGCCAAACCCTCCAAAATGACTCCACAACTTAAATCTTGGCCCTCAGTCTCCGGCAGCTGGAATGTACTTGGCCAAGGCAGCGGCCAGTGCGACATGAAGGCAGAGGGTGCTAAGAATCCCCGGAGGACCGGACTAGGCTGCCATCTGATGCTGACCTTGGCGACGTATAACGGACGCTCCCTATCTTCTGATTCAAGGCTTCTTGAATTGGAAGAGGAACTACAAAGGATCAAGTGGGACATCGTCGGGCTAAGTGAGGTAAGGAGAAAAGGAGAAGATCTCATTGAACTGAAAAGTGGACATCTCTTCTACTATCGTGGGACAGATACTGGCAGAACTAGTGGTGTTGGATTTATAATAAACAAGAAACTGAAGGATAAAGTTGTAGAAGTTGAAAGTTCCTCTGACAGAGCTGCACGACTTGTTATCCAACTCTCGAAAAGATACCAGGCTCAGATTATTCTAGCTTATGCACTAACCACAAGTCATCCTGAAGAAGAAATTGAAGAATTTTATGAGGAAATTCGTGATCTAAATAATAAAGGTAAGCAGCACTTGAAGATAATTATGGGAGATTTCAATGCAAAAATAGGGCAACGGCAACAATGAAACTTCAGTAGGTAAATTCGGTCACGGCAACAGAAACCAGCGTGGAAATACTCTCGTTGAGTTTGCAGAGGCAGATGGGTTTTTCTATCTTGAACTCCTTTTTCAAGAAAAAGCCACACAGGAAATGGACATGGAGACATCCAAATGGGACGACAAGAGAAATTGATTTTATTATGTGTAACAAAAAATTCGTCATAGAAGACTGCAGTGTGCTAAACAAGTTCAACACAATCAGTGACCATAGATTGGTGAGATGTAAGATGCACCTCAACACTAAACTCGAACGTAGCAAGCTCATAAGACAAACAAAATGTATTGACATAACCAACCTTCAAAAACACCATAATACCTTCAAATTGGAACTGAAGAACAGATTCTCTGCTTTAGAAGGCCTAACATCGGAAGAAGTGGATATTTCTGAAGTTAACAGAAAAGTAACCAAAGCTCTTATGGAAACAGCAACAAAATTAGCTGGGTCTAAGAGCAAATTGCATGTGAACAAATTATCAGGAAAAACCAAAATGTTGATGCAAAAAAGAAGAGTGATGAGGACAACTAAAGAAGATGTGACTTCCAAAGTGGAATATATAGAACTATGCAAGACAGTACGAAAAAGTATCACTGAAGACGTAAGGAAATTCAATTGTGAACTAGTAAGGAAAGCAATTGAAAACAACCAAAGCCTAAAGATAGCAAAGGGACATCTCAGTAAGGGGAAAAACAGATTATGGCACTGAGAAAAGAAGATGGTTCTGTAATAAGAAATAGAGGCGAAATTATGACAAGAGTGAAATATTTCTACTCCAAATTATATGAAAGGGATGATACATGTACTCCAGACATCATGAAAGGTACCAGTACCAGAGTTCTTCCAGTCCTTCCAGCAGAAGTTGCACATGCAATCAAGAACATGAAGCTAGGAAAAGCTCCAGGAGAAGATGGAATTACTGTAGACATCATACAAGAAGCAAGTGGAGAAATCGAAGCAGTACTCGCCCAAATTTTCACTCGATGCCTTAATTAAGAGAAAATTCCTGAGGATTGGAACAACGCTACAATGATCTTGCTACATAAAAAAGGTGACATTGAGAATCTCAGGAACTACAGACCTGTCAGCCTCCTATCAGTGGTTTATAAAATCTTCACTAAAGTTCTTTCACACCGCTTGAAGGTGACACTGGACATGGCTCAACCGAGAGAACAAGCTGGATTCAGGAGTGGCTACAGCACAATAGATCATATCCACGTATTGAGAGAACTAATTGAAAGAGTGAGGGAATATGAACTTCCATTGTGCATGGCGTTTATCGATTATGAAAAAGCCTTTGATTCGGTGAAACCATCAGCAGTTGCAATGGCTCTGAAATCCTGCGGTATTGAAGATGCATACATTAATATTATTAATAACATCTATGAAAATGCAAGTGCAAAGATTCGGCTGTTTGAAAATACAACGCACATAAAAATTGGAAAAGGAGTGAGACAAGGTGACACCATATCTCCGAAGCTCTTTAATGCCACTTTGGAAAATGTCTTTCAATCACTGAACTGGGAAAACAAAGGGATAAAGATTAAAGGCGATTATCTAACCCACCTTCGTTTTGCTGATGACATAGTCATTTTTGCAACTACCCCATCAGAGCTACAGAGTATGATCCAGGAACTTGCTGACAAGAGTAAAGAAGTGGGATTAAAAATGAACTTTCAGAAGACAAAAGTGATGTTCAATGCTTTTACAAGAAATGAAGATTTATCGATTGATGGAGAAAAGCTGGAGATAACAGACACGTATGTTTATCTTGGACAGCAGATATCAAGTGAGGGTCACATTGGTGAAGAAATTAATCGGCGTACAAAACTTGCCTGGAGAGCTTTTGGAAGAAACAGCATAATTTTCAAGAGCAATATGCCTTTATGTCTTAAAAGAAAAGTGTTTGATCAATGCATCCTTCCAGTGCTTACGTATGGTGCAGAGACGTGGACCTTAACTAAAAGAGACATACAAAGGCTGCAGACAACTCAAAGATGCATGGAGAGGTGCATACTTGGTGTAACCAGGAGAGATAAGAAGAGGAACTCGTGGATCCGAAAAATGACAAGAGTGGAAGACATCATGATCAGAGTTAAATCCCTGAAATGGCAATGGGCTGGACATACTGCCAGAAGAACAGACCATCGATGGACAGCCAAAATTTTAGATTGGATTCCAAGGGACAGGAAAAGACCCAGAAGAAGACCACATGGAAGATGGGTGGATGAAATTCGAAAGTATGCGGGAGTGACATGGAGGAGACTGGCACAAGACAGACCGTTGTGGAGGAAACTTGGGGAGACCTTCATCCAGCAGTGGATTGATAATGGTTGACAATGATGATGATGATGATGACATATAACCGTGTGAATAGCAGTTTGAGGTGCCTCGATTTTTTTTGTCGCAGAGTGTAAACCACCACCGTTTGGAAAAAAACCTTCTTATGTGAACAATATCTAATTTGCTGTTGCAAAAAATTAGGTAGCAAATATTTTGTTGTATTGGAAGCACAAACGTCAGGTTAGCTGCACTGAGGCTCAACCATATGCATGAAAAGTCGGCATCCGGAAGACTGGAAAAAAGCTGAATGCCAGCTTCCAAAATATGACGATGTATTGCAGTGCACACATCTCTTCTGTGTGGAATTAGGTTTTTATTGGCGGAAGTAGTCCGAGTTGTCAGTGCTTGAAAAATTGTCCCTTCAGCGAGGACTGTTAATGTTTTGTTGAAGAATGACAGAAATTTAAAATTGAAGTCCATGTGGATGTTGTTGTTTTTTATTATTATATTTTCCCTCATTTTCTTAAATTTTTTCAAATTAATATCTCCATATAGTCAGCTATAAACAAACATAGTTAGACTAAATTTAAGAGAAGATCGCCAAAAAAACCTACGGGGGGCGTTCATGGATTGGGGGGGGGCTAAGTACCCCCGAGAAGATGCCTGAATACATCACTGCCTCTAGCGCCACTTCAAAGAAAAACATGACAGTTTACGACACAAGAGTGTGAAATTTCACCGGTGGACAGAACGTGAATTAATACTCAACAAGGGGAAAATATCGTCTTTCTCGGCTGTAAATGAGAAGGCAGTTATAGCGTCATTCAAAGCTAGTCTAAATATAGTACAGGCATGAAAATCGCACATCACTGGGGAAAAATTCGTTTTGCCAGCTGCAAAGTACATTGTTTCCTCAGTTCTGGGAGAATCAACCACTTGATGCAATATCCTTGTCTGATAATACTGTGTCAGGAACAATAAGTTCAATGTTAAGGAGCAAGTGATTGAAAAACTGAAGCGTAGTAAATACTTTGCTCTCGAGTTTGCTGAGTCGACTGATGTAGCAAACTTTGTCCAGTTTATGTGTTTTGTTATGTTTGAAGATAGGGAGACAATTCGTGAAGATTTTTTATTCTGCGAACCACTGACTGTTTACACAACTTTTTAGATATCTTCTTGATAATTGATGGTTTCATAAATACTGGTTTAAATGTGTGGCAGTTTAATCCGACGGAGCATGTTCTATAACAGGAAAAGTCAGTGGCGTGGTAACAAAAATAAAGGAAGTTACTCCTCAAGTCCACTTCACTCACTCTAGCATACACAGAGAACATCTGGTGACCAAAAATCTGTCGCCAATCCTGGAAACTGTTCTCGATGAGGTGGTTAATTTGGTGAATTTCATGAAATCTCAAGATCTTAGAACGAGATTATTTTCAATATTATGTTAAGAAATGGCGAGTGACCGCAAAAAGTTACTCTTCGATGTACGTATCATCAGCATCATCATTATCAACCATTATCAATCCACTGCTGGACGAAGGTCTCCCCAAGTTTCTTCCACAACGGTCTGACTTGTTCCAGTCTCCTCCAGGCTACTCTCGCATACTTTCGAATTTCACCCACCCATCTCCCATGTGGTCTTCTTCTGGGTATTTTTCTTTCGCCCGGCATCCAGTCTAGAATTTCGGTTGTCCATCAGTGGTCCGTTCTTCTGGTAACATGTCCAGCCCATTGCCATATCAGAGATTTTATTTCGATCGTGATGTCCTCCACTCTTGTCATTTTCTTTATCCAAGATTTCTGCTTCTTATCTCTCCTGGTTACAAGAAGCATGCATCTCTCCAGGCTTATTTCAGTTGCACATCGGAGATGGGTTGATGAAATTCGAAAACATGCAAGATTGACATGGAGGAGGCTGGTACAAGATAGACCGTTGTGGAAGAAACTTGGGGAGCCCTTCATCCAGCAGTGGACTGATAATGGTTTATGATGATGATGATGATGAGATATATATATATTCTAAGGCCTAACATCGGAAGAAGTGAATATTTCTGAAGTTAACAGAAAAGTAACCAAAGCTCTTATGGAAACAGCAACAAAATTAGCTGGGTCTAAGAACAAGTTGCATGTGAACAAATTATCAGGAAAAACCAAAATGTTGATGCAAAAAAGAAAAGAGATGAGGACAACTAAAGAAGATGTGACTTCCAAAGTGGAATATATAGAGCTATGCAAGACAGTAAGAAAAAGTATAACTGAAGACGTAAGGAAATTCAACTGTGAACTAGTGAGGAAAGCAATTGAAAACAACCAAAGCCTAAACATAGCAAAGGAACATCTCAGTAAGGGAAGAAAACAGATTATGGCACTGAGAAAAGAAGATGGTTCTGTAACAAGAAATAGAGGCGAAATTTTGACAAGAGTGAAAGATTTCTACTTCAAATTATATGAAAGGGATGATACATGTACTCCAGACATCATGAAAGGTACCAGTACCAGAGTTCTTCCAGTCCTCCCGCAGAAGTTGCACATGCAATCAAAAACATGAAGCGGTGGAAAGCTCCAGGAGAAGATGGAATTAATGTAGACATCATACAAGAAGCAAGTGGAGAAATTTAAACAGTACTCGCCCAAATTTTCACTCGATGCCTTAATGAAGGGAAGATTCCTGAGGATTGGAACAACGCTACAATGATCATACTACATAAAAAAGGTGACATTGAGGATCTCAGGAACTACAGACCTATCAGCCTCCTATCGGTGGTTTATAAAATCTTCACTTAAGTTTTTTCACATCGCTTGAAGGTAACACTGGGCATGGCTCAACCGAGAGAATAAGCTGGATTCAGGAGTGGCTTCAGCATAATAGATCATATCCACGTGCTGAGAGAACTAATTGAAAGAACGAGGGAATATGAGCTTCCATTGTGCATGGCTTTTATCGATTATGAAAAAGCCTTTGATTCCGTGAAACCATCAGCAGTTACAATGGCTCTGAAATCCTGAGGTTTTGAAAATGCATACATTAATATTATTAATAACATCTATGAAAATGCAAGTGCAAAGATTCGGCTGTTTGAAAATTTTGAAAATACAACACACATAAAAATTGGAAAGGGAGTGAGACAAGGTGACACCATATCTCCGAAACTCTTTAATGCCACATTGGAGGGTGTCTTTCAGTCGCTGAGCTGGGAAAACAAGGGGATTAAGATTAATGGAGATTATCTAACCCACCTTCGTTTTGCTGATGCTGTAGTCATTTTTGCAACTACCCCATTAGAGCTGCAGAGTATGATCCAAGAACTTGCTGACAAGAGTAAAGAAATGGGATTAAAAATGAACTTTCAGAAAACAAAAGTGTTGTTCAATGCTTTTACAAGAAATAAAAATTTATCGATTGATGGAGAAAAGCTGGAGATAACAGACACGTACGTTTATCTTGGACAGCAGATATCAAGTGAGGGTCACATTGTTGAAGAAATTAATCGGCGTACAAAACTTGCCTGGAAAGCTTTTGGAAGAAACAGCATAATTTTCAAGAGCAATATGCCATTATGTCTTAAAAGAAAAGTGTTTGATCAATGCATCCTTCCAGTGCTTACGTATGGTGCAGAGACGTGGACCTTAACTAAAAGATACATACAAAGGCTGCAGACAACCCAAAGGAGCATGGAGAGGTGCATGCTGGGTGTAACCAGGAGAGATAAGAAGAGGAACTCGTGGATCCGAAAAATGTCAAGAGTGGAAGACATCATGATCAGAGTTAAATCCCTGAAACGGCAATGGGCTTGACATACTGCTAGAAGGACAGACCATCGATGGACAGCCGAAATTTTAGATTGTATTCTAAGAGACAGGAAAAGACCCAGAAGAAGACCACATGGGAGATGTGTGGATGAAATTCGAAAGTATGCGGGAGTGACATGGAGGAGACTGGCACAAGACAGATCGTTGTGGAGGAAACTTGGGGAGACTTTCGTCCAGCAGTGGATTGATAATGGTTGACAATGATGATGATGATATATATATATATATATACGAGCATATATATTTAAGAATGCATGTTGCCTCTTTAACTTTTCCTATGAAGTGTACTTTCAGTTGTAGCTGAAAGTGTAAAGACATTCCGAGTGTGCTTGTTAGTTTTGTTGTCGCCTTTTACACTCTCAGATCAACAGTCTTGTTGAATCAGAAGAATTATGTTTATTCAGATCTTAAATCACAGACGATCAATAGTGAGCGATGCAGATAGCGGTTGGAAAATGTAGATTGTCCTACTCGCATGGAGAGATAAGAACTGCACTCTGCGAAAGCTGGACGCGTTGTGACCACACAGCCTTTAAGATAAGTCTTAATTTCGACACTGTTTGACATTTCGTAACTGTTGTACACATAACCTGTTTGACGGGCTTCGAATTTTATCAATAGGTGGCTTGAAAGGAGGGGGACTGTTTGAATAGATATGGCAAAGGGCTTCAAAACAGCGTAAAAACAAAATTTAATTGGTGCTGCAGTTTCTAGTGAACTTTGACGTTATGCGAGGTCACGATTCCCTGAACACGTGCGTTTAACGCTAAACAGCAAGATTCCATTGCTAAATGAAAACGACCAACAACATGAAAAACTCGGATGCATTGTTACACAGAATTTTGGAATTTTGTAGTTTTCTATTTTTTCAATACGAGCCTTTTATCTTCCTGGATAAGAATGGTAAGACTTCTAAAGCAGGACTGAATAACCTTCCAGCACAGGAGTGCTCAAACTTCGAGCACATTGTTACTCAACCTTCAAGGAATATTCCTTCTGTTTGGTAAGGTTGCGACGTACTACAGGGGTGAAGCACATGTCAAGACTTCAAAGTTACAGCGATACGTTTCGTCGGTGTTGCTTAATTGGGAAAGAATTAGGCTCCGGAGCAGAAGGATGCGAGTTCGATATCCGTCATCGGCAAAATTTTGTTTCGAGTTAGCGTCCGATTGTTGAAACGGATCTACTGGCAGTTGGGTTCTTCCAGAAATGTGTGATGTTCGTTCCACAGATTGTCTGGAATTAGAGTTCCTACTTCTACAGAAAGATTCTTCAATCATTGTTTGCGGCGGTCCCGAAACCTGCGATTTCGTGCCTCCGCCTGTCTCAAGCGGAGGCGGAATACACGGTCGAGTCGCATTATGGTGACCACCAGCTAATATCCAGAGTAACCGGCGTATGCAGCATGGACAGCAGCTAGACGGGCTGGGAGTGAATCAATAAGGTGCTGTAAGGTGTTCACAGGTATGTGGAGCCATGCTGACTGCAGTGCATCTAACAGCTGCTGGACGGTGCGTCGTGGAGAATCCGTAGAGCGAACAACACGATCGAAGTAGTCCCACAGATGCTCAATTGGTTTGAGTCTGGAGAATTAGGGGGCCAGAAAAATACTTTGAAGTCCTCATCGTGCTTTTCCAACCACGCTCGGACATTTCTAGCTTTCTGGAACGTCGCATTGTCGTGCCGGAAGATCCCATCCGCCCCAGGGAAGACAATCAGCATGCATGGGTGCACGTGGTCTGCAAGGATGGATTCATAAAGAATTCGGTCCATAGTGCCTTTCACAGGAATGAGTGGACCCAGGGAATGCCACGAAAACATTCTCCAGACCATAACGCTGCCCCCACCAACTTGTATTCTTCCAGCAGTGGCTGAAGAGTGTTTGTTCTCCGATGTTTCGCGCCTTATACGCCAACGTCCATCCGTTCGATGAAGCAGAAAAGGTGAACCATCGGAGAAGGTAATACTTTGCCAATCGGCGGAAGTCCAATTCCGATACTGCCGTTCCTTTTCTGCCGATGCGCCGTCGTTGGCATAGGTGCAGTGACCATCCGTCTGCAAGCCCCATACGCAGCAGGGATAGCAGAACTGTCGTTTTAGACACCCTTCCTGTAGCCCCATGGTTCATTCGACCAGGGAGTTGCTTCACGTTAGCGTGTCGATGGGCCCTTACGCACCTTCGAAGCCAACGTTCATCTCTCACATCAATGGCACGTGGTGCTCCGCAGTTTCCACGTCGCTTATTTGCAATGGTGCCATTTCTCCAATCAGGATACATTTTAACCACAGCAGCACGCGAAGAGTTCACAAACTACGTTGTTTCAGAAATACTGCCACCCTTGGCTTGAAAGCCGATAATCATCCCTTTTTGCAAATCTGATAAATCGCTCCTTTTATCCATGACAGCAATGAGTGATATGTTTTCAGAATGCCTACAGCACACCTTATGTACGCTCCAAGCCAGCTCACGACACGTGCCTTCTTTCATTGGTTTCATGCTATTGACATCAAAAGTAGGAGTTGGTCACAATAATGCAACTCAACTGTGTATATTTGACGTACTGAACATTGACACCTGATTTGTTAATAATATTTATTTTCTGTCCGCATGGAATGGGAGGAGCTGTAGTTGCAGCTTGATTTAATATCTGGTAGCCATACCCTTTGTAGTACATAGGACTTTCACTTGGTCAGCCATTGTAGAAATGAGATCAGTAATGGTGCTCTGGCGAATCTGAGCCCACGATTCACGTAACAAGGACAGCAGGTATGCCTTGCTGTTTGGTTTCTGTGGAATCCGTCGTAAGTTTCCATCCCATTTGGTTCACAGATGTTCAACTGGATTCGTATCAGGGCTCTGGATTGGTCACGACATTTTCTGCATGGCTTTTTATTTGTGCCATATTTTGGTACCTTTTGTCCTATGACACGGAGCGCTGTCCTCCATGAACAAGGAGGCAGCCTTTGACATCTGACTACTAGAGAATATTGGTAGTAGGGCCGTCTCAAGGATGCTTATGTATTTTTGTCCTATGACACGGAGCGCTATCCTCCATGAACAAGGAGGTAGCCTTTGACATCTGACCACTGGAGAATATTGGTAGCAGGGCCCTCTCAAGGATGCTTATGTATTTTTGTCCTATGACACGGAGCACTATTCTCCATGAACAAGGAGGTAGCCTTTGACATCTGACCACTGGAGAATATTGGTAGTAGGGCCGTCTCAAGGATGCTTATGTATTTTTGTCCTATGACACGGAGCGCTATTCTCCATGAACAAGGAGGTAGCCTTTGACATCTGACCACTGGAGAATATTGGTAGCAGGGCCCTCTCAAGGATGCTTATGTATTTTTGTGCATTGATGTTGCCTTCACATTCTATGAGGACTGAACGACTAATCATCCATATCACTCTCCATATCATGACTGGAAAACCGCCATGTTTCACAGTTCGCTGAAGGTGCTTCAAGCTGAGTTCCTGGCTGGGCAATCGCCCCACCCAGGCCTTGTCACTGTCTAAACATTGTGCAAATCGGGACTCATCAGAGAATATGACAGTGTGCCAAAATGTTAAGGGTCTTTCAATCATGTCTGTCGCGAATGCCAATCTGCCACAAATATTTGCTTCTCGCAAAAGAAGGTTACGCGAGCCGCTCTCCCATGATAGCCAATTTGATGAAGATACCGCTGAGTAGTTCTGGGACTCACTTGGAGCTGTTATGCAATCTCAGCGGCCTTTCTACGAGGATTGACAACAAAACTAACAAGCACACTCGACGCAAGGCAGCTGCGATTGCAGAACATCTCCAAGTGAGTCCCCAAGGTGACCCGTACGTGATGCTGGTGCTACTTTGCCTGCCTCCTTGAATTCCACTGGCACTCGATTAACTGTGGCAAGAGGAATTTGTAGGTTTGCAGCAACCTGACGCTGACTGGCTCGGAGATCCGATTGATCGACGATTCGCCCTCTCTGAAAGTCGCTTAGTTCCTTGGCTCCCTTTGTTCGGTGCATGTTCGTTTGATATTACCTACTCGCTGACTTTGTTTTGCAAAATATATTAAATGGAATTCGAGCATGCAATGCAATATAGACTCCACTACATAGTAAAAATTACATTACGACAGGTGTCTATTTACTTATGATATGTCTGT
Organism: Macrothele yani; assembly: GCA_039090855.1. Taxonomy (NCBI): domain Eukaryota; kingdom Metazoa; phylum Arthropoda; class Arachnida; order Araneae; family Macrothelidae; genus Macrothele; species Macrothele yani. Next base: position 51,677,255 of record CM076990.1, read on the forward strand.
GTACAGGGGTTGAGGCACATGTAAAGACGACGATAAGTTCCGTCGGTGTATCGTAATTGAAAAAGAATTCAGCTACGGAGCGGAATCTCCATCACCGGCAAATTTGTGTTTTCACAAGGTGTACTCAATCTTCAAGAAAGAGTCTTTTAGAGCAGAAGGACTCACAATACTAGAACAGGGGTTCTCAACAGTTCAGCAACACTTACTCTTCTCGTACATGAGCCCACAGTCTTCTAGGAGTGATCAGTCTTCTCGGACAGCGTACGCGAGCTCTATGAACAGGGTGCTGAATATACCAAAACAGGTTCTTTTTTGTTGTTGTTGGGTTTCACGACCACATTGAGCAGCTCTCAGGTCTATAAGTAGTCGCGCATCCCTAATTTGGGACCGCTGGTAACAGAGAAAGAAGAGACCCAGTGTTGTAACACAGGGACTCGAACCTGGACCAGGATCAGGCGAATAGCCAGAAACTCGCGGCCCTGACCATTCTGTCACGGAGGCCTCTAGAACAGCTTAGCTCAAAGGAAAGTTTTACATAAAACTTTCCTTAATCTAGAGAGTTATGGAGCCAGTTCGGAGGCCGAATGGCCAGAGACGTAGGTTTCAGGATAGTCGTACGACTTAGCTCCTGCTCAAAGATCCTTGAATTAAACATGGGTGGTGCTTTTGTCCTGCGAATCTAGCTCTCTTTCCCCTTCCTTGAAACAGCGGCCTCGCCGCCCTTGTTGCTCAGTGATTCTAAACGCTGATTTCTGACCAATCGCCCGAGATAAGTATTGGCTAATCCCGGCTCAGATATGGATGGTGTGGTTGCTTACGGCACTGGCTCTGCCCCTCCCTTTCCTGGAGTCAGCGGCCCCAAAGTTAGGAAGAGAGAGCGCTTATAGACCATTGAATTGATCACACTGATCACCAAACCTCCAATAAGATAAGAGAACCAGTGGGTCTAAATTAGGGACGGGGAACAGCTTAGCCCTTTGAGTGGGTCATGGTGGTTGATACCGGTCCACCGCACGAAAAAAAATTAAGATTAGGGTTGCTAAAACGATTCGTATTGAAGACCACCACCTCACGTGTTTTCATACCTATCGTGGAACGCAAATGCTAACAAAAAAGTGATGATATTTTTTCACCAACATTTTAAAATTTCGATACCTTAATTTACTGACTTCAATAAAATGATGAATACAAAGAGTAGTTAGCCGCCCTGGATGCGCAGTGGCCTAAGCGATGGCCTCTGATCATTCGTCCGTAAGGGGTCCGGGTTCGAATCCCGGTGAGGCATGGATGTTGTGTTTGTCTTACGGCACTGGCTCTCTCCCTTCCCTGGAACCAGTGACCCTAAATTGGGGACGGGCGACAGCTTATAGCCCATTGAGTTGCTCACGGTGGCAGTTAAACCTCCAAAAAAAAAAAAGAGTAGTTATTGTAAAGTTTTTTTCTATATGGGGTTTAACCATCACCGTGAACAACTTAATGGGCTATAAGCAGTTGCCCGTTCCTGATTTAGGGCCACGGTGAGAAACTCAGTGGTATATAAACAGTCGCCCGTCCTTGATTTAGGGTCACTGATCCCAGGGAATGGAGCGAGCCAGTGCCGTAAGACAAACACAACATCCATGTCTCACCGGGATTGGAACCCGCACCTGTCTCGAACGAATGGTCAAAAACCATTCTGGGACCACTACGCCGCCGGGGCAGCTTTGTAAAGTTTGCAACGTCATGCAAATAAATCCTTAGAAATAAATAAAAAAAATGTATAGTATCGCATAATTCCGAAAAACTTTCCGAAACATTTTGGTTCTTTTCTTCCTGCGGGAACATATTCTCAGCGTAATCATTGCAGTCATCCTGATTTCGGAAGTTGACTTACGCAGCCCCGGTGGCGCAGTGATCTAGGCGATGGCTTCTAATCATTCTTCCGAAAGGGGTCCGTGTTCGAATCCCGGTGAGGCATGGATGTTGTGTTTGTCTTACGGCACTGTCTCCCTCCCTTCCCTGGAATCAGTGACCCTAAATTAGGGACGGGCGACTGCTTATAGCCCATTGAGTTGCTCAAAGTAGTCGTTAAACCTCCAACCAAAAAAAAAAAAAAAGTGTAACCTGGACTCATCACGGACGAATGAGCCGAGGGGAAGGGTCAGTGCCTTAAGGCAAACACATCATCCATGCATCACGCGGGATTGGAACCCGGACTCATCTCGTGGAAATAAACCAAAGCGAAGGTTTTACAGTACTCGACCACCAGGGTCGTGCGCTTCACAATATCAATAACATCCTGAATGCTATATTGTTTTTTTTTTCGGGTGGGAGATACTTATCAACTTACAGTGAGCATGCATGCATATAGGGCCTATAGGAGTCACATTTCTTCGATTTAAGAGAGTGGTTCCATGAATCCGACAGAGCTAACGCTATCTAAGAAACACACTGCCCATGCCTCATCAAGGACTCGAATCCCGGCGAAATTTGAACAGTTAGCTAGCTGCGCCTACAGCGCAGTGGTCTAAGCGATGGCCTCTGATCATTCGTCCGAAAGAGGCCCGGTTTCGAATCCCGGTGAGGCATGGATGTTGTGTTTTTCTTACGGCACTGGTTCTTTCCCTTCCCTGGAACCAGTGACCCTGAATTAGGGACGGGCGACTGCTTATAGCCCATTGAATTGCTCACAGTGGTCGTTAAAACTCCAATAATAAAGAAAACCGCTGGCTCCTGACCATTTGTCAGTGTTGGATCTGGCTTCTCACTTTTTTTATTGAAGGTGTAACGAGGTGTAAAATCACTGCGCCACCGGCGTGGCGGTGTGATTTTTCGCGATCCAGTGGCATAGGATAGCTAATGATCAGTAAAATTCTGCGGAGAAGCTGCTTTTACAAAATGAACAGCCTACGTCTTTGACGTAGCTCAGTGGTCTAAGCGCTGGCTTCTGACTGTTCTTCTGAGATGGGTTCGGGTTCGAATCCCGCGAGGCACTAATGTTGTGTTCCTCTTACGACATTGGCTCTCTCCCTTCCCTGGAACCAGTAGCCCTAATTTAGGTACGGGTGTCTGTTTATACCCCATCGAGTTGGTCACGGTGGTCGTTAAACTCCCAAGACAAACAAGCATCATCTCAAAACACAAGACCCTACAAAATAAAATGTTTCTCTGACCAACATAACGGTTAAAATTTCTAGTGATAAATTGATTTGCTGAATATCTTACCTTCGGAGTCTTGTATCTCACATTGCGAATGATACATAAAGCAAGTTAAATTATGTGGTGACAACAAATCGCACTTCAGAAGAACATGTGATGCTCACTGGTATTTTATCTCCTACTGACAGTGTTCACAGACGTTTTCCTCCTTCCCGATGGCCGTGTGGTAAGAAGCGTGGGATAGCTTTTTTAGGGGTGGGGAAGGGGTTAATGACCACAGTGTGAAACTGCATGGGATATAGGCAGTTGCCCGTCCTTTATTTAGGACCACAGGTTCTAGGAAAGGGAGAGAGCCAGTGCCGTAAGACAAACACAACATTCATGCTTCCCTGGGATTCAAAGCCAGATCCTTAGCACTCCGGTGGCGCAGTGGTCTAAGCAACGTCCTCCGATCATTCGTCCGAAAGGGGTCCGGGTTCGAATCCCGGTGAGGCACGGATGTTGTGTTGGTCTTACGGCACTGGCTCTCTCCCTTCCCTGGAGTCGGTGGCTCTAAATTGGGGACGGGCGACAGCTTATAGCCCATTGAGTTGCTCACGGTGGCAGTTAAACCTCCAAACAAAAAGAAAAAAATAACACCACAATAGGTTTAAGGAAGATATGACCGTGCCGCATCAGTGAGCGAGTGGACGAGAGGCTAAGGTTTCTGAACAGTCGCAGCAGCAGCACGGAACTAATAGCGGATGAGGCATGGTGTCCTTCAACCACGACTCTGGAGATCTCTGACCCACGGAACCAATGGTCGCATATTATTAATATTGGCCAGCTGAATACCAGAGTTGCCCATGACGGTCTTCTAAACATCCCACTCTCCCTCCCCCTCCCCCCCCACAAAATATGATGCAGTCATCCTACTTGCAAGAATACAAAGCATAAGGGTTGCTCGGTGGTCTAAGCGTTGGCCTCTGATCATTCGTCCAAAAGGGGTCCGGATTCGGATATCGGTCAGGCATGGATGTTGTGTTTGTCTTACGGCGCTGGCTCTCTACCTTCCCTGGAACCAGTGACCCTAAATTAAGGACGGGCGACTGCTTACAGCCCATTGAGTTGCGCTCACGATGGTCGTTAAACCTCCAATAAAAAAACAAAACAAAAAAACCTTTAAACCAAAAAAAAAAAAAAAAAAAAAAAGAAGTTGCTTTTTTTTTTTTTTTGGAGGTTTAACGACCACCGTGAGCAACTCAATGGGCTATAAGCAGTCGCCCGTCCCTAATTTAGGGTCACTGGTTCCAGGGAAGGGAGAGAGCCAGTGCCGTAAGACAAACACAACATCCATGCCTGACCGGGATTCGAACCCGGACCCCTTACGGACGAATGATCAGAGGCCAACGCCTTAGACCACTGCGCCACCGGGGCGGCAAAGAAGTTGCTTGAGGACGCTTCTACTACCGGAAGTACCCTGCGGTACCCGAGTGCAATTTCCCAAATAGGAAAATATATTTTCCTAATAGGTCAGCCGCCCGGTGGCGCAGTGGTCTAAGGTGGCCTCTGATCATTCGTCCAAAAGGGGTCTGGGTTCGAATCCCGGTTAGGCATGGATTCGTGTTTGTCTTCCAATCCAAAAAAAAAACCAAAAACAATCCAATAATAGGTCTATCGGCAACCAGAGACCCTCGACCCTCCGGTATCAGAGTGCAGTTTCTCAAATAGGACCCAGGTTCGGGTCCCTGGTGACGTATGGATGGCATGGTATGCTCGTGATTCAGTCCTTTTCCCAGAACCAGTGGGTCAAATCAGGTACCGCCGCCCCGGTGGCGCAATGGTCTAAGGCGTTGGCCTCTGATCATGCGTCCGTAAGGGGTTCGGGTTCGAATCCCGGTCAGGCATGGATGTTGTGTTTGTCTTACGGCACTGGCTCTCTCCCTTCCCTGGAACCAGTTACCCTAAATTAGGGACGGGCGACTGCTTATAGCCCATTGAGTTGCTCACGGCGGTCGTTAAACCTCCAATAAAAAAAAAAAAATCAGGTACCAACTGCTCCTTATAGCGTTACAAGCACATAATGGGCATTTAACTGAGAAAAATATATACCACCAGACATATAGGCTGAGGTGCATTTGTTTCGCGGGGCATTTAGTTTAACAAAAAGCCTCAGCTTGGAGCAAAGGGCTTAGGTGATCGAGAAATTTCGCTCGTCTGGTTCGACGTCACCCGACAGGAGAGCAGAAACTTTTATTTTATTCTGGAAGCCAGTTTCGGTTAAAATTTCTGCAGCAGCTCTTTGTTTTGATGAGACACCTAGAGGTTAATGAAGGTAAGTTCAGTTTACTATAAAATCTTGTAACTTGGGATTTGTTTTTCTTTTTGACCGTGAACAAGGGGGTGTAGAAAATGATAAAGCAGTTTCAGCACACAGACAAAAGATGGCCGCTTGTGGTACGAAGGGTTAGCTTCTCAGTTTTCGTCCGAGTAGGATCGGGTTCGAGTCCAGGAGGAGGCATGGGTTGTACCCGTATCTTAGGGTACTGGCTGTTTCCTTGGAACCAGTTTCTTAAATTAGGGACTGCTAACTGCCCATTGAATTGAGCCCTGTGATCGTTAACTTACCTAAAAAACAACAAAACCCGATGATGGCTGCACATCGTATTAAGTAAGTGTGACCATCGGTAGCATTTTGGGTTCGTCTGACTGGTGAAGCCATTGTAATTGGTACTTTTGACTGGTAACTGCTTTTAGCCCATTAAAAAAGCGTTACTATATGTACAGTAAAAAGATCGTTTGCGAACTGTTTTGGGCGCTCCATAATAGTCTAAGAATGTTGAATTTTTCAGGAAATTAGTTCATATGAATAAATTTTTTATATGAAGTATTTCTTTTGAATATTTTACGCTTTAGACCTCTACGGTGTTCATCTTGCGTATTTGAAATTTGGTATCGTTGAATGAAAAATTGGCAATTTACGTAAAACTACGGAACTATTTTAAATTGATTTCATGGTACGGAAAATTGTTCTGTAAGTGACGATTTGGATGAATGTTTTTGTTTTGACACTCTTGTAGTCCACGTTGCAATTTACAGTCCGTCTAATTATTTCCTTCCATTCTAAAGCATATGAAGCATGAATACACTACCTTTTTTACACATTTAGATAATATTTACAAAAGCCACCATGCACTTAAAAGCTGCCCTGATGAATTATAAAGAATGGCGTTCCCGGTGGGTATATGGTCTAAGCAATGGTTTGTGACTGTTCGTCGGAGAGGCCCCGGGTTAGAGTCCCGGATATGGCGGTGTGCTTTTTATATGGCACAGGCTCTCTCCCTTTCATAAAATCAGTAGGCCACCCCTGCGGCGCAGTGGTCTAAGTACTGGCTTATGACCATTCGTCCGAGAAGGGTGCGGATTCGAACCCCGGTGAGGCATGGATGGATGCTGTATTTGTCGTATGGTACTGGCTCTCTCCCTTCTCGGGAACCAGTGGCCCTAAATTAAAGACTGGTGACTGCTTATATAGCCCACTGAGGTTCTTACTGTGGTAGTTAAGCTTTCAATAAAAAACGAACTAACCAGTAGCCCTAAATTAGGCACGAGAGACTGCTTACATCCCTTAGAGTTGCTCATGGTGGTCGTTAAACCCTGAAAGCAAAATATATGAATAAACTGCGGCTTGTTTGAATACAAAAGACAGGCTGCGAAGCAATTTGGACATACGAACAATACATGTAGCACAAGCGTGTGTAGTAAGTTGTGTGTGTGGCTGATGTGGTAATTTGAAAGCCCAGCTTGCCTGCCCTGCTGACAGAAACGCGGGCTCATCAAAGTTGAACCCGGACTCTAGTACTGAGTGAGGCATTGGTGGTGTGATTATGGAGCTGGCTTCATCCTTCCCTGGAACAAGTGTCTGTACTTGGCACTGCCTTGCTTGCTCATGGAAGTCGTTAACCCGCGAAAATAAAACTTGAGGGAAACACCCAAGAGACCTCAGTGCAAAGGTGATTTTTGTTGGGTAAAGGAATTTCTTTTGGTCTCGAGACTTAAAATGGCAAAACATAAAGCCACATAGTGATTCAAAGACAGATATTTAAGCTAATAGCAGCGATGCTTCAATGAAGAAATAAGACTTTTAAACTGTCTTCAGTGATGATTCTGAAGACAAACTGAGATACACTGAGCGTGCTGAATTCTTTTCTGAGGGCATGTCTTGCGCCATGGTGGGTCATAAGATTTTATGTAGGGTAAATGTTTTGCGTAGTCATTTTACAGCAATATTTCAAGTGTAACACTAGCCTTCCCGGTAGCGCCGTGGTCTGAGCGCTGGTTTATGACCATTCTTCAGAGAAGGGTCTGGGTTCGAATCCCGGTGAGGCATGGATGTCGTTTGTCTTACGGCAGTGGCTCTCTCCTGTCCCTGGAACCAGTTGCCCTAAATTAGGGAGAGGAATCTGCTTACAGCCCATTGAGTTACCCACAGTAGTCGTTAAACCTTCAATCAGCTAAAAAAAAAAAAGAAAAGTGTAAAACTATGGCGATCCTTGGATTGAAAATTTTTTGCCTTCCAAAAGTGATTTGCCAGTGAAGATTTGTAGATCGGTGAAAGGGAATCGAATTTATTTCAGATTAACGTTTCAAAATTGTGTCTGGATGATCTGCGACGTATTTAGGATCACAACAAAAGACCCTATCATTTAAGGCAAAAATAGTTAGTGAACTTCATTAAAAGCTTTAGCTTTTTTGTTTCCAAATTACACCTTCTGTTTGGAATTTCATGGCTTTTAAGAGTTCTTTGGATAATTCACAAATCTGAGGAACTTGTTTTGCAGAATTTTATTGCGTGAAAATGCTTTTCGATGACTATTTATTTCCATTTCAGACGGCGAGATAAGTAACTTCATGTTTTTGAATCGTATGTATTCGTATACGCATGTAGAAGTCCACGAGATGTTCGGCAGAAAGGGAGCATACGGATTTACGCTTAGTGTGAAGTTAGAAACCATTTAGGCGACAGTTCTGTTCACAAATCTGAGGAACTTGTTTTGCAGAATTTTATTTCGTGAGAATGCTTTTTGAAGATTTATTTCCATTTCAGACGGCAAGATAAGTAATTTCACATGTTTTTGAATCTTGTATACGCATGTCGAAGTCCACGAGATGTTTGGTAGGAAGGGAGCATACGGTTTTACGCTTTGTACGAAGGTAGAAACTATTTGGGCGGCAGTTTCAGGAAGCTATCAATTTGCATTTTCACTGATATGAAAAAAGGTCAGGAACCTATCAGTTTGCAATTTGATTGATTTTAGCTTATTCGATCGCATGTAATGGTATCAGCAGCCATGTTAAGCTCAGCCTGTCATGATAACTTACTTGGTAGAAACAAGTCCTCGAATTTTCGCCTGCAAACTTCACTGAGATGCCAGTGTTTTAGATTCATCAACGTTCGTTGCATATAGGACTTACTCCAACGCGTAAGATCTCATGTGATCGTGGCATAATGAGGCAGAGACCCTCTTATCAAGTATGAGGATCGGAATGGGCAAAACAAGTAATCTGAGAGGGGCATAATACGCAGTTGGCGTAAGGTAAGCAGACTCCAGCATCTCTCAAATGGCCATCTTCCTGGACTTTCCATGCACGACCTGGTAAGAGTTTACCTTGAATAGTGAGACATGCAAACTTTCTTTCGATGATACTGCAGACAAAAGCATCTAGCGGATCACAAGAGGCAAAGGCAACTGGCGTGATGGTAATCGGCAGTTGTAGCCCATTTGCTACCATAGACCAATACTTGGTGTATTCGGAGGTGACTCCCGATTCATTGTTCAATTTTGCAGTAATTTGATGGGTTGTGGACCAGGAACGTCGCTAGACTTCAAAATGAGGATGGGTGACGGGTGGGCGAACATTATGTTTGGTAGGGCAAGTTTGATAGCAAATTTATTTACGAAACAAAGAAAGAATTTGTAAAGCTTTTCCTTACCGACTACAAAGTAATTCGTGCGATCCCCACCCTCTTAACCTTGGCACACACCCCCATACGTGGATCTGACTACTTACACCACTGGTGTAAGATACAAGTGCTTCCAGAATGTGGCCTTCAACTTTTTGCTTGCTCCGAATGCATTATCTGAATTGCCTTTCAAACTTTTGAATTTTTGATTACGAAAATAGTACTGTGCCCGGACAATTTATTTAAAGGAAAACGTCTTTTTTATTCTTTAAAGAAGACGTTTTTCTTTAAGTTATATTTTAACGTCAAGCCACGCAGACATAATACTCTCTCATCATTAACTCTTTTCCTTCAAGCCAACGACTTTGCCTTGCCCTCCTCCCCTACAAAGCAGTCGTCAGCCACTTCCTGAGCTCTCACTATCTCGGGGCAGTCTTAAGAGCGCTAGTGTAGCTTTACTTCACTTTCCGTGTTGGAATCTCCAATTTTGTAAAGAAAACAGAGCAATTAATAGTGACCCCCTCAGTAAATTCCTATCCACCCTCATTAACTCCCTGGCCTTACGAACATGCAGAGGCTCAAACTAAAGAATTGGAAGAGTGGAGAACAACTGAGTTTTTATGACCCTGCGGATGCTATTTTGATAACCTTCCTCCGGAGTAGTAAACAAAGCAGTTCCCAGGAGAAAATACGTAGGGCTACATGAAGTAAAACAAGATTTATTATTACCTGAGAAGTTCCAATTGTATTTTAAAGTTAAATATGCTGAAAAATACCACATTTTGAACTGGGTGGGCAGCAGGACGGGTAAGACGAATTTCAGGGTGGGCTTCAGCCCACCCTAGCACACCCTTAGCAATATCCCTCTTGTGGACAGTCTGTTAGCTTGTACGATTCTCCATTTGACCCCTGTGATCTATCAGCTGCTTTTCTTCACAGGATCGTCGATTGCTAAATTCGCATATCATATCATTCCCGGCCTTGCTACCGTTATGAGTAAAAAGTCCAGCTGCCGCCACGGTGGCACATAGATCTATGCCCTGGCCCCTGACCATTAGTCAGAGATGGGTCTGGGTTCGAATCACAGATGAGGCATGGATCTCTTCAGTGGAACCAGTGGTTCTAAAATAGACTTTCTTATAACACAGTTACTCAGTCGTTAAACACCTAAACAACAACAAAATACCCAGCAGGACTGCCATTTGGGAGGTGCTTGATCCTGCGCGTCTGGTGCCAAATATAATGCAGCGTTCAAAATCGCTCAGACCATTCGTTTTGCCCATTCCGATCTTCGCCGCCCTGGTGGCGCAGTGATCTGAACGATGGACTCTGATCATTCGTCCAACAGGGGTCCGGGTTCGAATCCAAGTGATGCATGGATGTTGTATTTGTCTTACGGCACTGGCTGTAACCAGTGACATAAAATAGGAACCAGTGACCCTAAATTAGGGATGGGCGACCGTTTATAGCCCATTGAGTTGCTCACGGTGGTCGTTAAACCTCCAATAAAAAAAAAATCCGATCTTCATTCAAAACTGATACATGATTTGCTGATCTGCGTGGCTTGTACAGGGCAAGACGATCACATGCCTCCATACGTGTTAGAGCGAGCCATGAGAGAAGGGTACTTAGTAAACTGACATATAAGTGTATGCGACAGATTTGTGAACTTTCACCACAGCATCCAGGCTGAGAATAACTACCGCCTACAGTAGTCAGCAAGTTCATATGGCCGTAAACAAAGTGATTGACTTTCTTGCTAACATATAGTGACTCTTCGGTATATAATTATAGTGAATTCGTATGAAAATCCAGCAAAACAAAAATTTGCATATAAAATAAGTCCAACTTACTAGCTTTTGTGCCAAGAAACTCGTCAAAAGTCTGTCAGCCGTTTATTTGCATCTAGCTATGTTTATGGAGTTTGCACATACAGAGCTTAGACTCGCAATATTTTTTCTGCGGATTCATCAAAGCAATAATCTCACTAACAGCATTTTATTGTATTGAAAACAAACTTCCCTATTTAAAGTGAGATTTTGAGACAAAAACATTTTTTCGAGTATGACTTCATACACACATTTTCCGTACGAGTCTACGAAAATTATAACATCCCGCATTAAAAATACTTTGCACTCGTGTACTTTAGAAATTGTTTGTAGTACAATCATTTTTGGACCAAAGAGTCAAAGATGTTGTTCTTCTGATAATTAAAAAATCGGTCCAGTTCTGGAGTATAGTCTTCACATATGGTAATTAAGTTCTCTTCATAAGTTAATGATTTTGTGCAGGAAGCGGAGTTTAACGTGATTGATCACACTGAGGTTGGTGAATACCTTCAACGTATTTCACACAAGCGAGCAACGAACGAGATTTGCATATTTTCTGCCGTAAAAGTGTTGAAATGGTTTCTCGTGAACTGTATGTCACTTTTCAAGGGTTTCTATCGAACTATGAGATCAGTCAAAGCCCATGTTTTGCCAGTAAAAATGTACTGATTGCTTTGAGAATTAATTTTTCTTTGTTTCAGTGTTTATCCATTACCGTGAGCAATTTTTAGGGCTACAAGGAATCGCCAGTTCCTAATTTAGGGTCACTGGCTCCAGGATAGAGACAGCACCAGCTCACTAACAAGCAACCCATGTTTCATCCGGGTCAGTAATCCCGTTTCATCTAGGATGTGTGATTGCTCAGAAGCCAACGTCTTAAACCACTCTGCCACCGGGAACTGATTCAGTCCAGCTATATCGGTATTTTAACGTTTTCCCTACATTAGTAGCTTTCGGAATTTTAGTTTTACATCATTACTTGCTTCAAAAGTAGCCTGGTGCCTGAGTGGTTACCGCTGCTGGCTACTTGCTAATAGCTCTGTATTGGGTCCGGGTTCGGATCCTGGACGAGGCATAGTGTTTTTGTCTTATACTACTCTGGCTCTTACCCTTTTCTGGAGCTAATGGTGATAATTTAGAAAAAAAACCCAAAACAGCCTTAGATTTAGATGAAGGGGGGGGGGTGTACCACAAAACGAGCGCTTTAGGAGGAAAAGGATACCACCAAATTTTTGGATGCAATAAGAGTTATTTCACCTAAAAAGTATGGGAAAAAAGTAATGATTAAATATTTATAGGCGCATGTAGGCTAAGTTTCTGACAGCTAAAAAAAGTGTTCGTCATGGAGAAAGACTATGATGCAAAATAATTTTTAGGTGGCAGCCCTGGGGACGCAGTGGTCAAATCGCTGGCTTCTGATCATCAGAGGTGGGTCCGGGTTCGAAAGCCGGTGAGGCATGGATGTTGTGTTTTGTCTTACGGCACTGACTCTCCTTTCCCTGGAACCAGTTGCCCTAAATTAGGGACGAGCGACTATTTATAGCCCATTGAGTCGCTCACGTAGGTAGGTAGACCTTCAATCAAAAATAAAAACCTTCTGGTTGGTCGTTAAGTGGTTACAAACAGAAAATTTAAATTTGCATTTACCCGTTCCCCCTCCCCAGCGGAATTACTGAATCAGGAGTAAAAAGTGTTCCGGACTGTTTCTATAAGGAGTGGTATCTTACCCAGGAGTTCTGCAAATCCATACTTTCAAAGCAAAGCTATGACTTTCAATGCATATATGAAATTCTCAATGCCGCGTACCCACTCCCGGTACGTCCGTGAATGATCCGGGTTCGAATCCCGATCAGGCATGGATGTGTTTGTCTTACGACACTGGCTCTCTCCCTTCCCTGGAACCAATGATCCTAAATTAGGGACGGGTGACGGCTTATAGCCCATCGAGTTACTCACGGTGGTCGTTAAACCTTCAATAAAAAACAAAACAAAAAATACAGCTCCCAACCATAGCATGGTATCCTACCCAGGAGTTCTGCAAATCGGTACTTTTAATGCTATGACAAAGTAAATTTCTCTTTTTATTCCAAGGGCGGTATTCGAACCCACAACTCTCGGCTCCGATGTGCTATCCACTATACTACACTGACATGTGCTCCGCTGTTATCTGCCTTTATCTTATGTGCGTCTTGCGGTGCAAGTCCGTCACAATGCGTATATGCAAATTTCAACCTTAGCATGGTAATCCTACCCAGGAGTTCTGTAAATCGATACTTCCAAAGCAAAGCTATGATTTACAATTCATATATTAATTCCCAACCTTAGCACCCAAGATGAGCATTATGTAAAAAATTTAAGAATGTAAAAACAAAATTTCGTACACGCGAAATGTTTCCTATCATGGACTCCTTCGGGCAAAAAGAATTTTTTTAACAGGTGTTTAATGGCCACCGTGAGCAACATTATGGGCCATAAGGAGTCGCCCGTCCATAATTTAAGGCCACGGGTCTAGGAATGGGAGACCCAGTGCCGTAAGACAAGCGTACCACCCATGCCTCAACCGATCCTCGAACCCGGGCCAATCACGGACGAATCGTCAGAAGCCAGCGCTTAGACAGAAACGGATGCCCTCTAAAAAATTTATTCAAATACGGTTTTTCACGAGAGATAGCGAGGGAAATATAGTGTGCATTTCAGAACTGCTGGTGATAAAATTGTGCATTATGTGAAGTACAAAATGTGCGTAAAACTTTTTCGTAGTGAAAGAGGAACACCTAGGCATATGGTATTCTGGATTTTACTGTCTCATGACAAAATTGCGCATTTAGGGAGGTCAGGGGGGGGTACAGGTAGTCTCAGTTCTTCTTGAGCAGCCAGTTTGGAACGTAGGATTATTACTTGCAGATGGGAGAGTTGAAATGAAAGAACTAGTCGAGTATGGTTTCAAAGCGCTTATTTAATTTGTTGTAGCCAACACAAGTCCAGCATTATTTGTAATAATTATGTAAACTATACGAAAAGTAGCTTACATAATTTTTACAAATAATGCTGGATTCATTGCGAACACATGATCGGTGTGTTTGATTTTTGTTTGAAGGCGGTTGCTTTCAGGCGCTCTCGATACTCTCCAGTTCGTTGGGCTGCAGTCTTCTTGGGCTTCTTACATTCCTCATTTGCTTCTGTTAACCCGTTCACACGAAAACAATTTTTAAAAATTTTAGTTTAAACCACTGCGATATGTTCTTTATAACACTGCTGGCCACCCAAAATGCAACACCAAGAAGGAAGCATCCGCTTGGCCTGAAATTCGCAGCATGCGTCGTCCGCGAGAGGAAATTCAAACGATTAGCATTGCAGGGCATGTGCAAATCATGTGCGCCCGGCACGCCACCGAGAAGCACTATAAGAAGGGTGCACAGAAAGTGGGATGTAATTAGTGGAAAGCCGCCCCTGTGGCGCAGTGGTCTAAGGCGCTGGCCTCTGATCATTCGTCTGTCTGGGGTCCGGGTTCGAATCCCGGTGAGGCATGGATGTTGTGTTTGTCTTACGGCACTGGCTGTCTCCCTTCCCTGGAACCAGTGATCCTAAATTAGGGACGGGCGACTGCTTATGCCCATTGAGTTGCTCACGGTGGTCGCTAAACCTCCAAACAAAAAAAAAAAAATTAGTGGAAGTGGGTTGTGCTGCCGGACTTGTGCGTGGGAAGCTTCCTGATGCTTCGTCGCAGAATACGGCAGTCATTCCAGGACGTTTGAGTTCGACAGAGGACGAATAATGGCTTTTCGCGACAGCGGTTTATCGTACCGAGACATCGGCGCCCGTGTGGGACGACATCCAGCCACAGTGAGGTGAGTATGAATTCGGTGGGTGCAGGAGGGACGGACGGACCGACGTGAGCGATTGCCGCGGCACACCACCAAACGAGAGGACCGGCATGTTGTGTAGTAGGCATTGACGGCTCGCACCGTCACATCACGAACGTTAGCGCAGGAATTAGGGTGTCTTGCGCAGCAACCTGTGTCAGCACGTACCGTTCGACGTCGTCTTCAGGAGCGGGGACTTGTCGCACGGCGCCAATTGCTCCGATTACCATTGACGTTACACCACCAGCGAGTGCGGCGGCAGTGGGCTGTTGGACGCCGCACCTGTACTAAGGAATGGCACGACATTGTCTTCAACGAATCCCGCTTCTGCCTGAAACACCACGATGGTCGGATCCGCGTGTGGCGGCACCGCTGCGAGAGACTGAATGACGCCTGCATTATGCATCGCCATAGTGGTCTGTCGCCTGGCGTTATGGTTTGGTGCGCAATTTGATATGACAGCCGCACCCTTCTGGTATGCATCGCCGGTACACTCAACAGCCACCGCTACATCTCCGACGTTTTGGAGCCGGCAGACCTCCCTTACCTGCAGGACCTGCCAGCGGCCAGGTTTCAACAGACGCATCGTGCAACAATTCTTCACTTCCCACCAGGTGTCACTGCTGACGTGGCCCGCCTGTTCTCTCGATATGTCGCCCATCGAACGCGTCTGGTCGCTGATCGGCAACCGAGTGTCCCGGCTAGCACCACTCGCGGCTACGGCTGATGAACAGGTGCAACGTGTGGAAGCAGCCTGGACCCACATATCCCAAGCCCACATCCGAAACCTCTTTCGTTCGATGCCGTGGCGTGTAGCGGCCGTTATTGCCAGCCATGGGGGGCCACACGAACTATTGATGTCTGCGTGTTCCGCAAGTCGCACGGGCCTGTGTAAGCTCAATCGTTTCATCTTTGTGTATGTTATGTGTCCAGTAAACCTGACTTTGCTATCTGGTGTCCTTCTTGGTGTTGCATTTTGGGTGGCCAGTAGTGCATATTTGAATATATCTCGTCGAGTGTTTTAAAACGATACCACGCACAGTCATTTTGCACTCACGGTTGCCCAGATAAACCGCGATATTGTCAAAACTGCTCACCGGTTCACAAGTAAACAATTTTTTAAATGTTCAGTTCAAGCCACTGTGGAATGTTCTTCGTATATTTGAATAGATCTCGCTTAGAGCTTTAAAACGATGCCATGCACAGTCGTGTTGCGCTCACGGTGGCCGAAAGAGACAGGGTCAAACGGGGTGGCGCACTAAATTATTACACCATCATCCCCGTGCACAGGGAGCGTCGCACGCACTATGTATTATTGGACTCCACGCTCTTTACGAATATGCTAACATGAGTAGTGTACGGCACGTATTTTTAACGCTATAATGATTTCAATTGGGACCTATTTTTGTCTCAGACGGTTGGCCGTAAGTCACCCCATACTATCCGCGGAGTTAGGCGTAGTCCAAAGTCAAAATCACTAAAGATACTGACCATCGTTCTCACGGTTAATATAAAATGACTGATAAATAAAGAGAGAGAGAGAGAGAGCGTACCCAAAGACGCGTGTACTTTGCACGAATTGTTGCATGAGGAATGACTTGCCAATAGTGCTTGTGATTCTGTTATAGGATACTGAATTCGCATCCTATAATAAACTGTGTTCAGAGGCGTAGATCTCTGGCTATAAGTGTGAACTAGGCTGGAGTTAAAATCCGGAAGACGCCCCGCCCCGGTGGCGCAGTGGTCTAAGCGATGGCTTCTGATCATTCGCACGGAAGGGGTCCGGGTTCAAATCCCGGTGAGGCATGGATGTTGTGTTTGTCTTACGGCACTGGCTCTCTCCCTTCCCTGGAACCAGTGGCCCTAAATTAGGGACGGGCGACTGCTTATAGCCCATTGAGTTGCTCACGGTGGTCGTTAAACCTTCAATCAAAAAAAAAAAAAAAAAAATCCGGAAATAGGTGTTTGTCTTACCGCGCTGGTTCTTCCCATCCCCAGTGGTCCTAAAATTAGGACAGGCGACTGCTTATATCCTTTAGAAGTTGCCCGTGGCGTCCGTTAAACCCTTAAACAAAGATTCTGACATGGCTTTACTTCACATTTACCACGAATTGCAGTCTTAGATTTTAATTAAATATATCTGCACTCTCACAAGTTTTTCTAGTTGATGTGTCTGTCATTCATATGAAAAAGGAGGACGTAAAATTTTCTCACGGAGTAACATTGGCTAACAGTGACCGAAACGTCACTATCGCAGGTACTTGGAACTTATCAGAGCACATGATATCAGAGTGTTTGCTTTACTGTCCGACAGTCGCTTTCCGACCGCGAAGGTTGAGTCGACGATGAGATAACCTGCTGCTTTTAAAAGCCTCCACCGCGCAAGAATACGGTTTGAACACTCTTCTTTTAACATCTCATTCTTGCGTGATCTTTCTTTTCCGTTTCTGAGGGCCAGCTATCCATCAGGGGCTCCTGGTTCTTGCTTGCGTACGTATGTGGAATCATCTGCACATTAAACCCAGGCTTTGGATCTTCCAAGGATTCAAGCTTATCTCACTCTTTAACGACTACCTCAAAGATCAACACGTCGATCATGAAATCGAGGAAGAAGATTCCATCGCTCACGGTAAGTTTAGACGAGCTCGCAGAAAGCCGAATTCTGTGGTTTTTTTAAGTTCCTACATACTTAGCAACTGTTCAAATTAGAAAGCAAACCCCTGCCTGTACCGCGAAGCCATGATTCTTGAACTAACTGGGTAACTTCTTACATTAGGATCCTGAAGTTCACGATTGCGTAAGCAACACATTTTCTCTCTTGAATCGGGAATATTCATATATATGTTATTTAGATTCATACAATGGTTGGAAAGCTATTTTTTAAAAAGTTGAGCTCCAATTATGTTTTTGAAAAAGTAGCTACCTTTTTACGTTTAAGCTTCAGTTAAAAGTGCAGACATTTGAGGACGATCTTTGTATGTACATTATTACTTATTGTATTTAGAGATAATTACCAAGGTAAATTGTATGAAATAAAGCATTTATTTTCGTTATTTATCAGCTCTAATCATATGAAACACATTTGAATACATTCAGTAGCGTATATTCCAAACTAACTAGATTAGTTGCGAAGCTCAGGAAATTAAAATATAAACCAGATTAAGAAATATCAGCGAATTTATTGTTTTTCGAGTAAGTAATGAATGATCTTCGACAAATCCTCTATCGTCTCATACGTGTGATGCCACCGCAGTTAACAGTTTAGCTAAATTTTGCAATACTGATAAGTGATGTGCAATCGTAAGCAGAATAAACTGAACTCTCCTGCCCCAGCCAACAATGCTTCCGGAAATTTGGAAATATCGCGTGACTTGAATATATTTTTTTCAAGTAGTGTTACTTCACGCTGCAAGGTACTTTTTGTGTCGTGCTACTGCTAAAACTAAATTTTCCCATTTGTACAATCGCTACATGACACACTGCCAGAGGCAAACCCCAAAATATCACGCCCACACTTATCTATCTTACTACTAATGCAATTATATTAGTACATATATACACAGCTCGATAAAACAAAATTAACGCCATACCCATCTATGCGGGAGGCACAATTAAAATGTTACTTTGTACAGCTTCTCCCAAACGCTTAGAAGTTCGGAGTTTCGGTACCACATCAAAAGGACCGAATGACGCTGTCAATCGTAGCTCGTAGTAGTGATTGAATAGCGCCACAGAATCCTCAATGTGAAGTCTATCCGACTAAAAGAAAAGTCGTCTACGAATGCTATGTTTCTTCTTTAGCTGGATGCAGTATAAACCGTTTTTTTCGTTTCTTCTGAATGTGAACAACTAGCATCCCCTGAACATTTTGAGAAAGAAATTATAATTTTGAGATTCTGAGGCCACCGAAACTGGACAAACATATTACAATAAAATTCTGTAAATGGACAAATAAAATGTCGTGCGAAACAAAACTGTGCCAGAAACTGGTGCTCAAGTTTCAATTCTGATTTTAATCAGATTTTGAGCTGTGATTTCTGCGCCCTCACTTGAGCTGCACAAGTTTCAATTCCGATTTTAATCAGACTTTGAGCGGTGATTTCTGCGACCTCACTTGAGCTGCACAAGTTTCAATTCCGATTTTAATCAGATTTTGAGCTGTGATTTCTACGCCCTCACTTGAGCTGCACAAGTTTCAATTCCGATTTTAATCAGACTTTGAGCGGTGATTTCTGCGCGCTCACTTTAGCTGCACCTGGGGCATCCGCCCCTCCTGCCCCTCCCTAGTTACGCTTCTGCACACTGCTGTAAAAGTAGTGTTGCACACTATTAAAAATTTTGTGGTAGGCTGCACCACTTTTGGGCCGAAGTTAAACCACCGTTTTGTACATGAAATACATAAATATAATATTATATACCATGTTATGGTATCCAATTTAAATGGTGCTAAGTTGCACTTATTGTATTATGTTTTTGCACGTTTGATGCACCACACAATGGTTTTCCTTTACCGCAAAAGTGATGGAGAACTCAACTTTTTGGTGCAATCTACTACAAAAGTTTCAACAGTGCGGCTGGCCTTCTTCCAATCACTGGATTTATGTAACTAGTTTAAATTTCTTTTGAAAAAGCGATCATTCAAATCACAATCATTTACTGAACTCAACGAATTTCCATTTTCTTCAAGAATCCAAATGTTTTCGTTTACACTTTAATTATTACTAAAGAATGGTATACTTTAGCTAAAATATTTGTCCGGGAGCGTCATCCTGACATAAAGAAAATTTAGGGACATTAACTATTCACGTACATGACATATTCTGAAATAAGTTATTCACTTCATGCCTTACTTCTAAATTTGGTCATTTAACGCATTTTTGTCGTTGGCGCTAAGCAGGTAGAAAAGGTTTTACACAATTGAACCCTAACAGTTAACCGTAGTGGTTGGTTTTGCCCAGCTGGCATATTTTCTCTTCAGTTATTCACTATTTAATAGTCGATTTAGTAGCTTTTCTATTTAATCAAGTATTACTGCTCGACAAAGAAGTGAATTTCTGAACAATATCGTGTTAATGAATGAGGACCTGCTTTTACAGTCGATGATTACATGCTGAATCTGGTCAGAATATTCCAGTCGATTGTCCTCACGTTACTGTTAAATTTAATCAGTGAACGCATTTTCTCATTAAGTTCTCATGCTGTTGTTAACTTGAATTACCTGATGTACTTTTTACTCAACTCGAAAAAATTTTCAGCTTCCTAAGATAGCATGTAACATTTTCCACATTCGATTTGTTCATGGAATATTTTCCCCATAGATCTCAGTAAGTTTTTATGTATTGATATATAAGGCGCTCGTTTTTCTTTCTTGATTACCATTGTTCCACGCAGCCGGTAATCCAAAATCGCCAACTGCAGGATTCTGTCTACCTTCGGTGTAGATACAGGCAATAGTTAAAATCCCAGAATAAATATTAAACTTCCCATTTTTAAAATATAACCATTCAGCTGCGAATTGAAGAATGCCTAAAATTTGTTCAGTAATTTCGTACTTCTTATTCCTAAATCTTGTATTTTGATTAATTAAAATTGATGTACGAAGAACATTTTCAGGTGTTTTACAGGAAAAACATATCCAAGCTGTGCACTGTCGTATCGATACTAAAATTTTTTTTTTATTAATCAGGTATATATTAACTTCATTGAGTAAAATGGCTATAGAACATTTGCCGCACCATAGACAGTGATAAAGGCATAGGTTTTTTTCTATTCTTCAGAGATGGGGCACTGTTAGAATCCTGTAGACATGGCGCGCTTTTATTATAGCGCTCTAGCACTCTCCAGTGGTCCTAAACTAGAGACAAGACTGCTTTGTAGCACTAAAAGTTGTTCACGGTGGTCGCTAAAGCCTAATTCTTCTTTGCTTCGGGATTTTGCTTACCAGACGCTTACTGCCGTTTCTCAGTCTTTTTTTCACGTACGAATGAGCATTCCTGTTGTTCGCATGGCTAAATTTACTTAATCCCAGAGTGCGGTAGAAGTATCTCATTGGATATTTCCAAGAGTACAAAAATATAGTAATTTGCTTAGCTTGAAGAATATAGATTGAGGTTCGTTTCGCAGCGATATTTTAGGAAACTGGTGGATTCACATGACTCTGTACCATTAGAGCAGCTTTTCGGAACGTTCATTAACGATGAAAGCCTCACAACTATAGACTTGATTAGTAGTGGAAAAAGAATGTAATGCAATGAATGGTGTGCTGAAATTTATTGTTTAACTGGAGTAATATACAAATTCTGAAGATGTAAATCCATTTTTTGGTGTAAATATGACATGGATGTAAAGTTGCATAATATCCGAAAATTTGAAATTTTCGTCGTCCTGGAGCATGAATCGAACACGCGTGTCCTGGATAGCGCGCGAGTATGCTAACCACTACACCACCCAAAAGGAGCAAGTCTCAAGTTTTCCGATTAGAGACTTGGTCCTTCTGGGTGGTGGTGTGGTTACCATACTCGGGCGCTATCCAGGAGATGCGGGTTCGATTTCTGCTCCAGGACGACGAAAGTTTCAAGTTTTTGGATATCTGACGACGAAAGTTTCAAGTTTTCGGATATATATATATATATCATCATCATCATCATCATTGTCAACCATTATCAATCCACTGCTGGACGAAGGTCTCCCCAAGTTTCCTCCACAACGGTCTGTCTTGTGCCAGTCTCCTCCATGCCATCCCTGCATACTTTCGAATTTCATCCACCCATCTCCCATGTTGTCTTCTTCTGGGTCTTTTCCTGTCCCTTGGAATCCAATCTAAAATCCCGTATTCCATTCATGGAGTATTATACACTGAGTGGCCACTTTATTAAGACCACCTGACAGTTTTGGGCAAATAAGCTTTGGTTACACGCTGTTGCCGTCAGAGGACGAGGCTAGTATAAAAAGGGAAAGCTTAGTGCTTGCGACAATAGAAGTGTTTTTGGGTGACGATATGGGCAAAAAATGCGATTTGACGGACTTTCAACGTGGGATGATTGTAGGAGCTCGGAGCCATGGAGCGAGTATCACCTAATTCACCGCATTCGCGAAATGTTCCAGAACAGCTGTTGTTAAAGTGTTTAAAGACTGGACTGTCAGCCAAAACACTGGGTCTCTACGTGCAACGTCTGGTCGTCATCGACTAGTGACTGATGGGGCGGAACGAGGAGTGTGCAGACTGGTAACAGACAACAGAAGGGCAGCACTGCAGCAAATTACAGACCATCTTAATCAAGGATCCCCTCAAAGGATATCTGCATGCACTGTTCGCTGTACACTGCATCGGATGGGATATGGTAGCCGAAGGCCTGTTCGAACACTTTTGCTGTGCCTGCAGTTAACAAAAGAAAACGTCTCCAGTTCGCACAGGAGCACAAGGATTGGACAGTCGATAATTGGAAACAAATTATGTGGTCCGATGAATCACGTTTTTAGTTGCACCATGCCGATGGCCGAGTGGAAATTTGGCGGAAACAGCACGAAAGCATGGATCCCAAATGCATTGCCTACAACCCTTCAAGCTGGTGGAGGCAACGTTATGGTTTGGGGAATGTTTTACTGGCATGCTTTGGGCCCTTTAATTCGTGTTGATCAACGCCTGACTGGCACATCATATCTAAAAATCGTTGTGGACCAAGTGCATCCTGTCATGCGGATGGTTTATTCCCAAAGATAATTCGTCCTGCCATAGTGCTCGTACTGTACAGGATGGGTTTCAGGAACATGCCGGTGAGTTTACTTTGCTTAGGTGGCTTCCACAATCTCTAGATCTCAATCTTATTAAGAATTTGTGGGATGAAGTTGAACGAGCCATCAGACAGCTGGATCCACAGCCCTGCAATCTCACACTCCTGGAAAGTGCTATTTATCAAGCATGGTCTCAGATCCCACAAACCACATATCAACATCTCGTGGAATCCATGCCACGTAGAAACTACGTACTATTAAAGGCAAAAGGTGGCCCAACGAAGTACTGAGGGGGTGGTCAAAATAAAGTGGCCACTCAGTGTATTTTTGCTTGTAGATATTTATATACAGCATTTATTAATCAAATAAGTACAAACATATGGTTTGTGGCCAAGTCTTTTACTCCATGAAACTCTAGAAACCTAACCCAAACCGAACAATCCCTTAGAAGGAATAGGAAAGGGTTCAAATCCCATACCTTACATATAAATGAAAACCTCCATGCTCTTAGGTGTTGGACTACGTAAAAACAGAATTCAGTGTAACTTGAGATTGTTATGTCAGGCGAAGTGAGAGGTTTAGCCGCCCCCGTGGCGCAGTGGTCTAAGCGATGGCTTACGCCCATTTGTCCGAAAGGGGTCAGGGTTCGAATCAAGGTGAGGCATGGATGTTGTGTTTGTCTTGAGGCACTGGCTCTCTCGCTTCCCTGGAACCAGTGCCCCTAAATTAGGGACGGGCGACTGTTTATATCCCATTGAATTTCTCACCTTTAATCCAAAAAAAAAAAAAAAAAAAAGGTGTCTAGTCCCAAAGAACACGAACTAATCTTTGACTCGAACTTCAACAAATCCCCTCAACCCGCACGGGGATAACTGGTTTTCCAGTTATTTGGGGAGCGGCGCCCCCACGGCCCGAGCTGACCTTGTGACTGGTCAACATCTGATGTCATGCCACCGCTTTGCTGTCGGTGTTTGCAGGGACGGCTGTTCATCCAGCTGTTGGGGAGTCGCGGCCCCACGATCCCGAGCTGGTCTTGTGTCTCGCTTTTTCGTTTTTATTTAGTTTCTCCACTGGCTAGTTGCCCGTGTTGTATACTTTACCTAATCGCTACCACGTTATGCACTAACACCCCGGTCTTGTGGTTTTGTTACCCTCCACCACTAACTGTATTATATTAACCGCTCAGTTCGTAGGTTGCTGAGATTCCGTTTAGGTTCCCTTCCAGGATTTGTCTTCTTTGGATTTCTTTTTTCCTTTTAGCTGGTTTGGGTGCTAGACCTACCTGCATGTTTGCCGCGTGCGGAGACCCGTGAGGCGGAAATGGGATGTCTGGCGGCTGAGGTCGCAGGAGACCGGATAAGTGCCTCCTGTGTACCAACACTCCTCTTCGACCCCGGCTTCGCTGTAAACGGGAGGCTAGAGACTAACCCACCTCTAGTCAGAAGTCTTGTACCAAGTTGTGTGCAGGGCTTTAGCGGCTTTTTTGTCGTATAGCACGGCAGGGTGAGCCCGGGGGCTGTGGGATCATGCCAAGGGCGTTGGCATGACGGTACCCGGAGGCCGAAGTGTCCGCCGAGTGCGTGTGATCACAGCCAACGGACTATATCTGCAACGTATAAGCTCCAGAACTGTGTCCAGCGTCATTTTCTTGGCTTGCAGACCTCCAGTTCTCCCTTGTAGGGCTCGGTGGTGGGTGGAGTAGTCTGCAGACGAATCTTCCTCCTTTTTTTCCATGGGTAAAAAGAACAAAAACTCCAAATTTAAGTCACCTGACAAAATGATAGTTGACAACGACTGTCCTTCGTCTTCTCAACCTACCAAGTCTCATACCCTTAAACGGTCTTTAGACCTTGAGCTGGACCAAGAATGTGGAACCTCTTCTTCGGCAGCTGTACCAGTCGCTCCGAAGCGTCGTCTCCCCTCGATTGCTGTGACTACGCATGCTACTCACTTACTTGTAGAATCCAACCATCCGCATGAGAGACTGTCCACCAGATCTCCCTTTTTCATTTCTAAAGCTTTGGACGCTGCGGTTGGCCCCTTGAAGTCTGTGAGGAAGCTTCGCTCTGGGGACCTGCTTGTCCAAACTTGCAGTGTTTCTCAGAGTAACACTTTTCTGAACCTCACTAGTCTTCAAGGCATTCCTGTAAAAGTGACACCTCACCCGTTTCTTAACACCTCTCGGGGTGTTATTTCGGAGTTTGATCTCTTGCCATGCAGTGAAGACGAATTCGTGACTGAACTTGCTGATCAAGGTGTTATTGCTGCACGTCGTATGATGTTCCGGCGTGATGGTTCCATGATTAAGTCAAAAAATGTCATCTTGACTTTTAACTCCCCGAAAGTTCCGACCGAAATCAAGGCTGGCTGCTTGGTCTGTGGAGTTCGCCCGTACATTCCCAGTCCTCTGCGCTGTTTCAGGTGCCAGAGGTACGGGCATTCACAACGTTTCTGTAAGAGTTCCGCTCGTTGCGCAAATTGTGGCTCCAGTGAACATGACGGGGAAGGTTGCACTTCTGCGGCCTGCTGTGTTAACTGCGGTGAGGCCCATGCAGCTTACTCCCGCAACTGTATGAATGGCGATCCAGCGGCTCAAGACCCTGGAAGGCCTCTCGTACCCTGCTGCCAAGGCCAAGTTGGGTATACCCACCACCCGACAGCGTACTTTTGCCGCAGTAGTTCAGTCTCTGCCACAACCCGTGCAGCCCTTTGTTCCGCGCCCTGTAGCTCTCGCCGCCCTTGCCAAGCGATCTACAGCTGACCAAGCGACACAGGTGTTTTTCCCCGAGCTCGAGATTTTTCGAATACCTGATTCTGGGCCTTCTCTTTTGCTGCCGACCGTCTCTTCCAGTTTCCAGTCGAAAGCCTGCACGTGCGGAAGACCCGGCCCTCAATCCGCAAAGGTGTGCAGTGTCCATCCAACTGTCTCGGCCTCAGCGAGGTCCCCACCCTCAACCAACATTATAGAGGAACATAGGGGAGGAGAGTGACAGTTCGTCCCCAGCCTCAAACAACATTGCAGAGGAACATGGGGGGGAAGAGAGTGACAGTTCGTCCCCGCCCTCTGCCAGTATTGCAGAGGAGTGTGGGGGGAGGAGAGTGACTCATCATTTGTGTAGTTGTGTTTAAAGAAAAAAAAATTATAATTATAATAGTAAATTAATAAATTTTTATATAAACCTGGTTGACTACCTTGTCTTCACAGCTTTCGTCATACTCTTTTTCAGCTTTTGCCGGGCCTGTCTGCTCTTGATCATTTTCCACGTTTTTAAAAATCTGTGGCTGATAGTTCTTTGTCTGGCGCTCTTTGGCCAAACCTGGCCCTTGCGCCAATAAAATCCAACAACCAACCAACCAACAAATCCCCTCAATGCGAAATGTTAACACAATATCTTTTAATAAACGAGAGAGCTTGTCATTTTGTCATCTGTGTTTTGTACGTTCTTAGTCAAAGGTAACGTCAATGGCATACAGAAACCATACGAAGGCAGTTCTGTATAATGTATCTCCCGCCGTATAGTTTGTGCCGCGACGTCAGAACTGTAAGACGCTTCGGTGGTGCAATGGTTTAACAATTTAAATGACTGATTCACCTGAATGAAATGGCGCCCCAAAATTTCGGAGCTCCGCAAACAAATGCTCATATAGCAGTAGGGTTTTACGAAAGCTGCAGTAAAATATAATACTTCCCCCCGCCCCTCTCATTTCAGTAGTACCGAATATAAGTCATCAGCAGATCTCCCTTTAAGTCAATCCTCTGCTCCATTACGCAAGTTATGATGAGGAACGAATAATCCCCCTGACACGGACATCATGCCACTGGGTGGGAATGAGTTACTCAAACATCTTTTTTTCTCCTTTCTGACGTTGGTAGCCATTTTTATAACTCTAAAAAGGTAATCAGTCAGAAACAATTTTATCCCATTGAATTTCACCTCCTGTAAATGACCAATTTGAATAACAAAGCTGAAGGAAAAGCAAGGCTTTCCGATGAGCAGGTTCACTCATTGCAGACGCGTTCGGCCCACTTCTTAGACAGCGAATATATTCTTTCGAACTGATTTCAGACAATTTTGCTAACCACGAGTTGATTCGTTCCAGCCGGTTAAAGGGTTTAAGAGCTGACTTCTAACCGTTCATCCGAGTGGGCTCGGATTCGGGTCCTGAATGAGGCATAGGTGGTGCGTATATTTTACGGCACTGGCTGTTTCTCTTCCAGTGGCCCTAAATTAGGGACGGGGGACTGCTTAAAGCCCATTAAATTCCTCGCACTTGTCGCTTAAGCCCCTGCTCCCCCAAAAAGAGGGCAACAAGCAAGGAATCTTGTCTTTATAAAAGGTTAATATCAATAGACCTGAGTCGTTTCCATGGATTTTAACCCGATGGTAATTTACTCCGAAGTAAAGCACTCAATACAGTTTCCTGTTATGATTTGGATTGTTTATTGTACGTCGTAATAGGCAGACATCTTTTTTGTGTTTTCTATGAGATTCAAATGAGATCTGATTACTTTCTTCTTATAGTGACGTGTTATGGCTGTATAATTGCACAATGAAAAATTAATATTGAAATTTTAGAAAAACTGATATTAAACTTTTGAGGTTTCTGCTCTGGCTTAACTCAGTTAAATCCGAATGCGTTTCGTTTCACAATAACATTTGAAATGAAATCCCATTTCAAAAGTAAACTCTTTAAGCTAGAGTGGTTGCTGCTGACATTATTAAGCTTTATCCTGTTGAAAGGGAAGATCACAAAGCTTAGCGTTTCCACAAATAGATGTTCCTGACCTGAAAGCACTTAATGTAATAGTGGAGTAAACTCTGGAGCCCAATCATATACACTATCTACCAACAAGTAATTGGACACTCGTGGTGCAATCGACGATATCTGCGGTCCTGATACACGTCACAGCCGCCGCCGTTAAATATCGTTTGGGAACCAACAACGCAACCAGTCGCATGCAAGATGCCACGCAGTTTGGAGCTCTCTGATTTCGAGAAAGGTGTAATCGTCGTGTATAACAGAAATGGCCGATCCATACGCGACATATCCAGCTAGTTGAAGTACCCACAATCGACAGTGGCCTACGTGATTGGCAAGTGGAAGATGAGAGGTGACTGTCGGAATGTGCCCCGACCCGGCGGACCCACAAAACTGGGAGTTAGAGACCGACGGGTCCTGGCCAGAGTAATTCGGAAGAACCGCGCCAAATCGATGGGCCACATCAGTGAGGAGTTTCAACAGGCATCCGGGAGTGTTCTTTCGATGAATACCATCCGTAAGGAAGCCCATCTGCTCGGTTATCATGGACGTGCTGCCACCCACAAGCCTTTGATCACTAAGTCCAATAGCGCTGCTCGGCTAACATGGTGCAAAGAACGTCGACAGTGGACCGTTGAACAGTGGAAACAGGTTTTCTGGAGCGAAGAATCAAGGTTCACCCTCTACCGTTCGGATGGCAGGGTCTGGGTTTGGCGTTTGCCTGGAGAATGCCTCCTGCCGGAATGTATTGTGCCAGCTGTGAAGTTCGGCGGCGGTGGAAGTTTGCTATGGGGGTATTTCTCATGGTATGGCACGGGACCCTAGGTCGCAATTGCTGGTAGACTCAACGCCGAGACCTACTGCACCATTTTGGATGACCATGCGCTTCCTACGTTGTGGCAGTTTTACCGGGTGGACTCATGTTGCTTTCAGGATGACAATGCCACCTGTCATGTTGCGAGGTCCACCATGGCTTGCTATGGTGACAATGGGGTTACTCGAATGGACTGGCATGCTCAGAGCCCGGACCTTAACCCTATCAAGCACCTCTGGGACGAGTTGCAGCGTCGACTTAAGGGGTGTCCCCACCGTCCGAAATCAGTGAAGGAACTGACCTGTCTTCTCCAAGCCGAGTGGAAGAAACTACCGCTAGCCATCGTACAACGCCTGGTTGAGAGTATTCCCCGGAGGGTCGCAGCTGTAATCGCCGCTCGTGGAGGCTCCACCAACTATTGAAGGTGAATAAACTTCGTTTTCCTTTGCTATCACAGGTGTCCAATTACTTGTTGGTAGATAGTGTATATTCGTGAGAAATTAACTCTCCCTAATCTGGATTATTCGTTTTGGGAGTACTTGTTTAGCTTGAAGTCTGGTGCTTATATTGAAGGTAGTAGAAGTTAGGATAAAGCTGGCACGGACTGAAAGTGCTTTCGAATAATGAGTTGCCGCCCGAGTGGTCAGCGGCGAAGGCGGCGGGGGAGGGGGGATATGGGAGGTAATTTTTCAGAGTTTGTCCCGGATTTGAGTCCTGCACAAGTTACGATTTTGTTTGTCCAACAGCACGGCTAACCTGTCCCTTTTCTGGAACCAGTAACTCTAAATTAAAGCTGGTTGAATCCTTATGCCCTTAGTTGCTCATCAGAATCGTTAAATCCGCTTAAAATACTTGATTGTTTAACACGCATAAGAGAAGCTTAGTGAACATGAAGAAAAAGAGCATCTACTACCTATGCTAGTTGCACAGTACGACGGCGGATGTAGTGCCTGGGAAGCTCACGGACATCTTGATCCTACTGGGTATTACAAAATCAGTTGTTTCCGTTCACAAGGCCGCAAAAAGGGTGTCTGTTGATTCTCAAGGAGGTTGTAAACAAGAAAATGCATCTGTCCATGAAGTGAAGGATATAGACGTTTCGTTTGCTTCCAGTGACGATGCAGAGAATATATGAATAATTATGAGAATAATGGCCCACTTTGTGAGATTGCGTCCATCCGTTCGATGAAGTAGAAAACTCGACTCGTCGGAGAAGGCAATCCTTTGCCAATCTCCGTCCCTAAGGATTCTTACGTCATGGTCAGTTAACGACATGTCGTGGTTATACTAAGACGAAAACAATGATACTGGAAGCTGTATTTTTTTCCAATGAGGATGTAGATTTACCAATGGACACTCGTCGAATGTCTCAGGAATGTTACTATGTTTGAGTAACATTCCTCAGAGACATCCAAAGAAGTGATCTTAAAGCGCAGTGGTCTAAGCGATGGCACCTGATCATTCGTCCGAACGGGGTCCGGGTTCGAATCCCGGTGAGGGATGGATGTTGTGTTTGTCTTACGGCACTGGCTCTCTCCCTTCCCTGGAACCAGTGTCCCTAAATTAGGGACGGGCGACTGCTTATAGCCCATTGAGTTGCTCACGGTGACCGTTAAACCTCCAATAAAAAAAAAGTGATCTAAACCTGAGTATAGATCACTTCTGACAATGCGAAAAATGATTACCGTTTTGTTCTCTGTAGAATTCTCATTGTTTTTTTTTTAGGGGGCGGCGGCTTTTATGGATAGTTCGACTTCAGTAGTTTTTTTAATCTTTCCAAAGACACGGCTGTTATGGGGAGTTCATACACGGTCGAGTCACATTATTGTGACCACCAGCTAATATCCAGAGTGACCACCGTGTGCAGCGCGTACAGAAGCTAAACTGGCTGGGAGGGACTCAATAAGGTGCTGTAAGGTGTTCACAGGTATCTGGAGCCATGCTAACTGCAGTGCATCTGACAGCTGCTGGAGAGCGCGTGGTGGAGGATCCGTAGAGCGAACAACACGATCGAGTTGGTCCCCCAGATGCTCAATTGGGTTTAAGTCTGGAGAATTAGAGGGCCAGGGAAATACTTTGAAGTCTTCATTGCGCTCTTCCAAACACTCGGACATTTCTAGCTGTGTAACACGTCGGATTGTCGTGCTGGAAGATCCCGTCCACCACAGGGAAGACAATCAGGATGTATGAGTGTATGCAGTCTGCAAGGATGGATTCATAACGAATTCTGTCCGTAGTATCTTCCACAAGTATGAGTGGACCCGGATAATACCATCAAAACATTCCCCAGACCATAACGCTACCCCAACCAGCTTGTGTTCTTCCGGCAATGGTTGAAGAGTGTTTATTGTCCGATGTTTCTCGCCTTATACGCCAACGTCCATCCGTTCGATGAAGCAGAAAACGTGACTCATCGGAGAAGGCTATCCTTTGCCAAACAGAGGAGGTTCAATTCCAATACTGCCGTGCAAATGTAAGCCTTTTCTACCGACGCACCTTTGTTAGCATAGGTGCAGTGACCATCCTTCTGCATCAGAGTCCCATTTGTAGCAGGTTTTGGTGAACTGTCGTTTCAGACACACTTTCGCTAGCCCACTGGTTCATTCGTAGCCAATGAAAGAAGCCGCGTGTCGATCACCCCTCACGCACCTTCGAAGCCGACGTTCACCTTGCACTTCAATGGCACGTGGTGCTACGCATTTTCCACGTCGCTTATTCGCAATGGTGCCACTTCTACAATCACGATACACTTTAAAGCACAGCAACACGCAAACAGTTCACAAACTGCCCTATTTCAGAAATACTTCCACCCGAAAGCCGATAATCATCCCTTTCTACAAATCTGATAAATCGCTCTTTTTATCCATGGCAGCAACGAGTGATATGTTTTCAGAATGCCTACAGAACACTTTATATCATTGGCTACGCGCTGTTGATATCCAAAGTAGGAGGTGGTTACAATGATGTGACTCGACTGTGTATATAATGATGTATTTCTCTCTCGCGCTCTCTATATAGGTGTGTATGCATATCGGCGGAAAAATGATTACGTACTACGCAATTAAAGTGAACCTTGTGTTTCTGTCCAAAATCTGCAATTTTCTTAATTTGTTAACGTTTTGTAGTCTTTTATGTTGCAGAACATGTTTTCGTCCGTTTTTACTCTGTACCTGCTCCGGTGATGCAGTGGTCTAAGCACTGGTTTATGACCATTCGTCAGTTTCGAGTCCCGATGAGAAATGGGTGTTGTCCTACGGCTCTATCCCTTCCCTGGAACCAGTGACCCTAAATTCGGGACAGGCGACTGCTCATGATCGTCGTTAAAAAAACAAACAGACAATACTGTATAGATGACTAAACTACAAAAAAAAAGTAATCAGTCTCTTAGGTGATGTCCAAAACTAGCAATTAAAAATGACCGGAGTCCTGTTTTCACAAAAGAAACTCAGTGGGGTGACTTCTATGGATTCTAACTTTTATCGTTAGCAACCACTGACAGAGATTCATGATTAGTCTGTTTACATGACTAGAGTGAAGGAATTTAGTCTCAACTCTTCCAGGAATATATATAACAACTGAATTTTCTGTTTTTCACACTTTTCTCACCACGTATTTTTGAATTTCAAATCTGGGCTAATTTCTAGAAATTGCTGGAATCCACACAAGAGAACGCAAACGCTGATTAACGTCGGTTTGGCAACGATAAGTAAATCTGAAGTTGCGACGAATGAACAGCTGATGTCTAGGAGAAAATGTGAGCCGATTGTGTGTGTGAAACAGATCCTTATCTGCAGAGCAATGATATTCCACTATTCATTGTGCAAGCGATGCAATACATGTAGTTGTGAAATCATTACTTGGAGACATCTTCACGAACACCTTTCTAGTTATGGAAGAAATTCGTAAATGGTATGGATAGGAAAATGAATAATGCTGATTACACTGAAGGCTTGGCCTTCTATCAAAACAGAAAATTAAGATTTAGAATGAAAAATACTACGAAAGAATGGGGAGCCAAGGCGATGAAATTATAGAGCTGAAACATCTAGTTATTTTTGTGCTATGTTTTTTAGCTCTAATGCGAACTACTTCCACTCAAGCGAAAGAAATTTGTCTTGTCTGGAAAATAGTCTTGGTCATATGCTATCCAAACTTGAATACATTTTTACATTTGGACTTAAGAAAAAAGGACGGCGAAAAAAACGTTCTGTAAAAAAAAAAACTGAACTTTTTATTGTTACGTTGTTGAATATACATTTTTTTGTACAGTTCGATAACATTCTGATTTTCAATTAAATTATTGCATTAGGACTGCCCAGTTCCTAGTATATTCGGGCATAGACGCCCACTAAGTGGGCGCTTTGAGACTTGAGCACCTATTTCAAAGCATCCATTGAAATATTGTATAAAATGAAAGCATAAAAACATTAATTTGATGTCTTGTAACATTAGCAAGAAATATCCCGATGTCAGACTTTTAGCGGAAGTGCTCCAATTATTATGAAACAAGAAAGGTGATACCGAATTTCCGGTGGTAATGAACGTCTTTTGAATCCTTTCCAACACGAATCAAATATTTCAAATTTCTTCATAAGTCAATGGAGACCATCTCGGAAAAAAAAATATGTAAAGAATGAAACTCATTTTTACAATCGGTAAAACCTATTGAAGTAGAAACACTTAATTCCTCCCACTAACTGCTGAAAAATGCTACGAAAATTAAATTAAATCGTGAACAAAGTTTCTCACAACTGAAGGATGATATCTGAGACGAAGGGATTTCAAATCGAGCAGGTAGAACAAGAGATACAGAATAAAACAACTTTACGCCCTCTAACGGAAGAATTACGAATAATGGAAAAGTTGAAAATATGCGAGAAGTATGCTTCATAGGAAAAGCTATGTTAAGGAAAAATAATTTTCCAAATACTTCGCCTGGAAGAAGAGATTCCGAGAAAAAGGTTTTACGCCACCCAGCGGGAAAACTGTGCATTACGCATTACATTACGGATGACAGCAGCGAGACGGCGTGGCATGGACGCATTGAGGTCCTGGATGGTTGTCCGAGGCACACGTTCCCATTCGGAATGCAGCAGAGCACGGAGGTCCCGGAGATGACGTGGTTGTTGGTTGGCACGTCAAACCTAATATTTCAAATAGTCCCACAAGTACTCAATGGGATTGAGGTCGGGCGATTTCGCCGGCCAAGGGAGAACGGAGACATTGCTTTCGTGTTCCTGGAACCAGTAACGCACCCTCTTAGCGACGTAGCACAGCGCATTGTCCTCTTGGCAGATACCATCATCACCAGGGTAAACGTCCAACATGAAGGGATGCATGTGTTCAGCGAGGATGGACAGGTAGCCATTGGCGTTAAGGGACTCATCCAGTGGTACCAAGGGTCCCAGGTCATACCAGGAAAACATCCTCCAGACATGCACACTGCCGGCCTGTGCTTGACGGACAAGCGTGTTCGGATCGTGTGTCTCACGCTGTGTCCGCCACTTCCCGTTACTTCTGGGAAGTAGAAAACTCGATTCGTCGGAGAAGGCAACTATTTTCCCACTCTCCCATTGTACAATGACAGTAGTCTCATGCGAACTGCGGGTGTCGTTGCCGATGAACCTATGTTAACATATAGGCGCTTTGAAGCAGCGTAGACTCTGGAGACTCATGCGTAACAGTGTTCGCTCTACCGTTATCGGGGAAAGGTACCTGGGTGCCCCAGCGTTCATTTGCGGGGTCAATTCCTGCAACGTTGCGCGTCGACTGCCCCTTTACCAGTCGACGGAGGCGACGTTCTCTTCTGGGGTCGATGGCATTTGTGGCTCCACAATTATGACGTCAGGTGGTACTCTGTATGCCAGCGGTCCATTCTTGGTACACCCTTACTACAGCACTTTAAGAACAGCCCACGAAGTCTTCTGTTTCTGATATGCTTCCATCCTCGCCGCGGTAGCCGATGATCATTCTTTTTTAAGCTCCCGTGAAATCACTACCTCTACCGAATGTGCTCACGTAACGCAGTAAGACTCATCTGCCGGTAAACGACGGCTCGTGTTTAGGTCATGAAATGCTATAAATAACACCTGATACTGAGCTTTGTTAATCAGTATTATTTTTGTTCTTCAGATGAAAAATGCAGCGGACTTGAGTGATACTATAAACGACACACCGTCTTCACACGATATATAAAAGAGTTTTATGATGGAATAAAAACTTTAATGATAGTTAAAAATTTTAAAGCGTGAGACCTTTCCTGTCCTGCCAACAGGCACCCATCCTCAAACGCAATGAACACATACAGTGGAAGAGGCAGCTTATCAAGAAATACATGAATGAACAAATGACATACAATCAGCCTTCACGAGATATATTGCGCATTTCCAGTCATTAAAAGCAAAATCATAGTCATTAGCTAGTAGATACTATATTGATAAATCTGTAAGCAGATATTTCCAAGGTCGAGGGATGTTTCTTGGCAATTCATCATTACAGCAAGTTTCAGATAATTTATCGATGTACAGGCTTTCAGTGAACAACAGCTGAGATTTTGTATGAGGAGCAGTTAGAATTCTAGAATCGTCTCAAATGGGAATGTAAGTCCCCTTGGTTAAAAGTCGGGAAAAAGCAGTGGAAGTTGAACCATTACGATGGTCATATTAGTGTTCTTTGGGACGGGTTTTAAGGATCCGGGTAGTGGAAGCGATGTAACATTTGTGAGTGAAATCCGGTGTTAGAGATTTATGAGGAACGAGATATATTATATGTCGCTGCAGGTCAGTAGGTCTGTCACGGTCGTTTTTAATAGATGAAAATAAGTTAGAAACCCTGATCCCAAAACTCAAATCATGGTGATGGCAAACAGTCTTTAAAGGTCTGACAATTGATGGAACAAAGGGAAAAGAACCAACAAAACTTGTGAATGGGACGATTACCAATCAAGGTGGTAGACTCAAAGCGAAGGAATCTGCTAGTCAATCTGTCGAACAAAGATTTTGAGTAACCAAAAGACTCCGCCAAATTACGAATGATATCCAATTCAGTCTTCCGAAGTTCATAGGTGGAGGAATGTGAAAAGGCACGACGAATTATGAAATTGAAACCAGAGAGTTTATAAGACAAGGGGTGAGATGAAATGGCGACATGAGCTGGGCATGCGCAATATACCTCATGACGACGATTGTACGTCATTTGTTCATTCATGTGTCTATTTATAAGCTGTCTCTTCCACTTTGTGTGTGTTCATTGCGTCTGAGGATGGGTGCCTGTTGGTAGGACCGAAAAGGTCTCACGCTTTAAAATTTTTAACTATCATTAAAGTTTTTATTCCATCATAAAACTCTTTTATATATCGTGTGAAGACAGTTTGTCGTT
This sequence comes from Macrothele yani, assembly GCA_039090855.1. NCBI lineage: Eukaryota > Metazoa > Arthropoda > Arachnida > Araneae > Macrothelidae > Macrothele > Macrothele yani. The sequence goes on from CM076990.1 coordinate 51,712,712, forward strand.
TATACTGTAGTATGACTTTTTAGCACCAGTTACCTCTGTTTTGGACTTTAGTGAGTTTCAGAGTTCAAATTTTAATGGATGGACGACTAGGTCAAAACATTTCCAACACGGCAAATTTTGTGGGGAGCTTATGGTCAGTCGTAGTTAATAGTATCTTCAAAATGGGGTCCGATGAGGGGGAAAATCCCGAACCGCCGGCAAAGTGAGGGATGACAAAGGCTCATTGGTAAAAGTGTGAGCGAAGGATGCCCCCATCCCCCGTATCGTTCTAGCCAACAAAAGGCTCACTGTGGCGCAAGTCGACCGCAATTTGAAAGCTGGTGGCGGGAGTAATGTGTCACAACACACGGTACATCGAACCTAACTGAAAATGGGGCTACACATTTCAGTTAGGTTCGCTAGCATCTGTTCACCCACGAAAGCCGCTACAATGGGCACACGAACATCAAAACTAGACCTGAATCTCGTTTCGTGTTGCACCATCTGGACGGCCGGGTACGTGTGCATCGTTTACTTGGGGAAGTGTTGGAACCGAGAAGCACCGTGGGACGAAAACAAGCAGGTGGAAGAAGTGTAATGCTTTGGGCAATGCTCTTCTGGGAAACCCGGGGTCCAGTCATTCATGTGCAGGGTACTATGACGTCAAACATCTATCTTAGCATCACTGTAGACCAGGTGGCGCAGTTGTCTAAGCGCTGGCTTATAATTATTTGTCCGTGAAGGGTCCGGGTTCGAATCCTCGTGAGACAGGGATGTTTGTGTTTGTCTTACGGCACTGGCTCTCTCCCTTCAGTGAAATGAGTTCTCCTAAATTAGGGACTGGGGACTGCTTATAGCCCATGGAGTTGATCACGGTGGTCGTTAAACCCAAAACAAAAATAAGAACAAAAAAGTGTTGGTATCTGATGATACAAGACCTTTAATAATCTGATAACGTCTGTCCCTCGACGGGTGAAGCTGTTTTTATTGCACATGGAGGACAAACATCGCATCAGGCTAGTGGACATGTGAGGCATGGTTGTATCTGATGGACTCTGCTTCTTCCTTGGAGCCAGTGGCCCTATATTAGGGACGTACGATTTCTTATTGCCCTTAGAGTTGCACATGGTAGTTAAATTCCGAAACAAAACTGCCTCCCTGATGGTCTACTGGCAAAGAGGGATTTGCTTTTTTCGACTTATCTGATCTTGACCTAGGGTCAAGTCCCGGATGAAGCATGGTTTGTGTGTCTGTCCTTCAGCCGTGGCTATCTCTCTTCCCGAGAACCAGTGGCCCTAAATTAGGGAGTGCTCACTTTATAGCTCGAAAAGTGTTTCACGGTGTACGTTCAACTTCAAAACAAAAAAGGGGGCGGGGCACAAATTAGCTTTGGATCATATAGTAGTAAGAATGACAAATACTTCTGAGTTCCCCGTAGTAAAACTGAGAATCGAACAAGATATTGTGAGTGTGCTGTCTCTGTCGCCCTGTAATTTTCTAAATTTGATATCGAATTTTTTCTAAAGTCATTACTTTCGGGTTTCTCACTTGCAAAGGTTGGACAGAATGTGAACACCACGCTCAGAGACGTGACTTTTAACGCAGCTGCGTACGTCGCAATACGCAAAGGTATCCACCACTTTTTGGTTCTAGTAGCTTTATTAAGAGCCTCAAGGTCTTATTTAAGGGTATTTAAAGTGTCTTGTTGCACAATTTACACTATTTCAGGGTGACTACGAAATGAGCGATTTAACGGAATACGAAAAATAGCTAATTGTTGGTAGCCGGCTAGTTGGTGCCTCCATGACAACAGTCGCCAGGGTAGGAGGGGATCGGGAGCTACTTTGTCTTGCTAGCGTCATGAGGGAATACCGTGTTTGTGGCCAAACCTCGTCTGCGAAACATAAGAGCGACCAGAAAACGACCCTTACTGATAGACAGGAGAGCGATCGGAAAACGACCCTTACTGTTAGACAGGAGAGCGACCGGAGAACGATCCTTACTGATAGGAGAGCGACCGGAGAACGATCCTTACTGATAGGAGAGCGACCGGAGAACGATCCTTACTGATAGGAGAGAGACCGGAGAACGATCCTTACTGATAGGAGAGCGACCGGAGAACGATCCTTACTGATAGACAGGAGAGCGACCGGAGAACGAACCTTACTGATAGACAGGAGTGCGACCGGAAAACGACCCTTACTGGTAGACAGGAGAGCGACCGGAGAACGACCCTTACTGGTAGACAGGAGAGCGACCGGAGAACGATCCTTACTGATAGACAGGAGAGCGACCGGAGAACGAACCTTACTGATAGACAGGAGTGCGACCGGAAAACGACCCTTACTGGTAGACAGGAGAGCGACCGGAGAACGACCCTTACTGGTAGACAGGAGAGCGACCGGAAAACGACCCTTACTGATAGACAGGAGAGCATTAAGGAGGATTGTTACCCGTAATAAGACCACGGCGCCGAAAGTTAGTGCGAAGCTGAATATGCATCTCCAGTATCAACGAGAACAGTGCGCAGGGTACTGCATGAACAAGCTATTCATGGCAGAGCTGCTATTGCAAAACCTCTGGTGACGCGGATGAATGCACAACGGCGACGGCAGTGGTGTTAGGAGCATACAACGTGGACTGCCGATGCATGAAAGCGTGTAATGTAGTCGGATGAATCCACATTCACACTATTCCCAACCGCAGGACCTGTTTGCGTGTGGAGAACACCGTCAGAAGCGTGCAACCCAGACTTACTGCTCCTAACAATGCAGCCAGGTGGTTGTTCTGTCATGTTCTGAGCGATCATATCGTGGTTTTCAGTAGGTTCCCTAATCACCTTGAAAGGACGGATGGACTTGTAGGGCGTATGAAGCCGTTTTGGCCGATCAAGTCCATCCAATGGTTCAAGCATTGTTTCCTGTAGGGGATGCCATCTATCAAGATAATAACGCCACAATCCATAGAGCTCGGAATGTCCAATCATGGTTTGAGGAATATGAGGTCGAACTTTCACACCTTCCTTGGCCACCCCAATCACCAGACTTTAACACCATCGAGCCACTGTGCCCTGTGTTGGAAAACAGTAAGATTTCATTATCTTACCCCTGCATCTCTCAAGAACCTGGATCAGTTTGTATTCGTCCATTCCTAGGAGGATTCAGGCGGTTTTGAATGCCAAAGGTGGTCCCACACTCTACTAAAAACGTAAAACCTTTATTTCCTAGGTGTTCACATTATTCTGTCCAACCCTTGTACATTTAAAGATCGTAACTAACAATTGTAAACCTGGAAATATTTCATTCTGTTGGGTGTCTCGTATATGGAAATATTTCAGCCTGAACTGCAACTGTCCTTGTGATGTGTAACGAAAGAATGCATTAAGTGCTGTCCCGTGGGATATAGGTAATTTTATATCCACTATGATTGAGACTACTTATGATAATAAATTCTGGCATTGTAAGCCAGAAGGCGTTCGTACGCATTCATATTTCGAGTTATTCTTGTCTACGTTGAATGACATCCCTTTACGCATTCATGCAGTAAATATGACGAGTTCTTGAGTCATCTATCTTCTCCCCGATCTTTAAAATTCTCGACGAACTCTTCCTCAGGCAGTGTACTAGATGCCCGTCATTCTGAAGCCGGAGGTTCCCCCACTTACATCAGCCCTGAGGAAGTCACGTGTCATATCATCGCGAGTGCCGAAGTACACTCTAAATATCTCACGCATTTCTATCTGAAAAATTTCGTAGAAAGCTTTTCAAAGTTTTCCTTTCTCTTTCATCGTGGAACATTCTAGCCTTTTTGCCTCAAAGACGGGGGAAAAGCCATGTTTCTGCTATTCAATGGCAAATAATGCGGAATATTTTAGTCCTGCAACAGATATTTCTTTTTATATGCTTAGGCTGTGAAGGTAACTTTAACAAATGTGCGCAACACATGCACTAAAATTCAGAGTTATAATCCAGCGTGAGAGGACAATGTTTATTGTTCCCTTCTGTTCCTTGCCTACAGACAGAGTTAATTGTGACGGGTGCCTAGTTAGTTAAACAGCGGATAAGTCTTTTGGATAAAAAGTTCTTTTAAAATTAATTTAAAATTTGTATTTTTAAGTACAACCTTCGAATCGAATGAACTAGCGCACGATCTGTTATGACAGCGGACCATCAACGCTGTACTCTATTGTGATCAACTCCGCCGTGTGGAATGAGTAATTCAGCAGAAACGGCCACATCGGCGCCATGGTGTCCTTCTCCAACATAAAGCATGCAGTCACAGTGCAAACATGACCAAAATAGCCATTCAGGACATGAAATGGGAGATCCTTTCACATTTGGTCTATTCCCCAGATGTCGCCCCTTCAGACTATTACCTGTTCCGATCTCTGTCGAATGCACTCCGTGGCAGAACGTTCAACAATGATGTTGATCTCCAGAATTTCCTTGGTGATTTCTTTGCAGAAAAACATCCACTTGTTTTTTTCAAGAATGGCATTGCAGACCTATCCAGACGTTGGGACACCGTCGTAAACAATGGCGGGACGGGGGGGGATACGCAGTTGATTGATTCCGTTTTCCCTTCTGATGTAATACATTCCTGTAGTGCGGTGAAAAAAAACGGCATGAATTTATGCATCAACCCAGTACTTATAAGAATCGTTAACTTCATTTGAGTTTTACCTATCGAAACTTTTACGTCTTAAAAAAAAAATTGTAATTTTCTTCTATTATGTATATGTTGGGCGTTTACTCTAAAATGACAAAAAAAAAAATTATTTCTATTTCAGTGAGAAATTTGCCGCCGGCCAAGTACAATGTTATAAATAAACTGTTGTAAATAATTAAGCACGGATCCAAAAGGACATTGGTAGGATATACCCTCCTTTTGGAATTTTGAAGATACAATATTAGTGGTCCATCATCCCCACTGGTAGAGACATGGAACACAAAGCGATTTTCCGGTAGAGCTATTCCGATGTCGGTGTCCGACCCACATGCATCTTAAAAGAAAATATAATTTACCGGTACTGGTTCATGCACCAAACTGGTAGTTCATGAGTCAAAATAATGGGTAGACAAAAAATGAAATAATAAATAGCGTCTATTCAAGGAGGTGGTGCGAATATCTTTACGCAGTAGACAATCGGTGACCAAATAAAATTAAATATCCGGTACAACACCCGGTTTTGAGTATAGTTTGATATGTTACGTTCAATTATAAGCGGGCCGCCCCGGTGGCGCAGTGGTCTAAGCGATGGCCTCTGATCACTCGTCCGAAAGGGGTCCGGGTTCGAATCCCGGTTAGGCATGGATTTTGTGTTTGTCTTACGGCACTGGCTCTCTCCCTTCCTTGAAACCAGTGACCCTAAATTAGGGACGGGCGATTGAGTTGCTCACGGTGGTCGTTAAACCTCCAATCAAAAAAAAAAAAAAAAAAAAATTATAAGTGGAATTTTAAAATTTGATCACCCTTAAATTGCTGTTAAAATTTATTCTGGAATGAATTAGTTTTACAATGCGTATTTCAAAAGTTCTCTTTCATCCATGAGTTAAGTGAATTTTTTTCATACGTGCTGTTCCTCTGTGGGTACGTGCATTTCTGAAGCGGAGCGCAAGACTAAATTTCCCAGCCTGGTTTCGTCGCCTAAATTCGCTCCCGTCAGTAGACACTAGTTTTAGTCCTGAATGAGGTATGGGTGGTGTTATTGTCTTATGGCACTGGCTTATATCCCTTCACGGAAAGGAGTGGCCTTAAATTAGGGACTAAGACTACATGTAGCCCTTACAATTACGACAGTAAGGGCCAGAAACAACACAACAACAACAACAAAAAAGTTCCCTTCTAAATCTCAAGTATGCTTGAATGCTCCAAATTCACAGCAAATTTCAATAGTTATAAAAACATTTGTTGCCGCGGAAATTCTAATTTCGGGCACATTGCTTTAGGTAAAGAAATACCCAAATTCGAGATTTAATTACTTAATTAATAATATGTTAACATAATTAATCAATCATTTTTAATTAGAGCAATCCCTGATTGGGTTCTCAGGGGGCATTATCCCAACTCAGGTTGCACAAAGATCTGCTGCTTTCTTTTTACTTGCTTTCCCTTAGCGTGGGAAGGAGATCGGTACACAAACACCAGGCCAGGTGCAAAATTCCGCAAACGAAGTGAAAGGTATTTTCATTGCCAGGCATTTGCAAAGAATAAGCACGGCGGATTACATACTTCAGCCTCAGCTGACAATAGGCCAAGGGCGGCTATGCGGCGAAAGTCCAAGAAAGAAGTCTAAATCTGGTAAGAAGGTAAAGTTTATGAAATAACTGTCACCCAGGCTCTGTGTCGGGGAAACATAACTCTAACGGGCGAACGTGCATTCGAGCATACTTGAGATTTAGAAGGGAAATCTCGGATAGCCTGATAATAGAACCCCAAAACAGGGTGACAGTTGGGGCAAAATAATTTTTTAAAGGGCTTAGCTTGGCAGATGGTCAGCTGGCCAGAAGAACATCTGCTCGAATTAGCCACAGGTCAGTGACCGAATTAGACACAGGTCAATGAAGGCGAGGCTGACATCTCCAAGAGGAGAGAAAACGCCTAGGAGCATTGCAGAAACCGAAGGGAAAATAAAAGGGAAAACTAGGAGAAATCAGGGTTTGTTTTCTGTTTGGCAAAATGTTTGTACTTGCGGGGTCAAAACGTCGGACACACAAATTTCGTAATATGTTAGGCGGCATTGGAAGGTAGCCGTGGAGAAGCGAAGTTTGTGGTAGATGCTGTACAAGTATCAAAGGCTCCCGGGCTGCGTTTTATCCACGGAGGATACCAACCCAGTATCGTTTAACGCCACGGGATGAGAAGACCCATCATCAACTCCACGGACAAATGAACTGCAGAGGATTCAGGGTATAAGACATCATCCAAATATTTCAATCCCTTGCATGCTGAGTAATCTATGAAATTTGAAAATGAAATATTATTACTCATCTCGTACTAGTTCGATTGCTAGGAAATTTTAGTATGAATCTTAGGCTTAACCTTAACCATATTTACAGTGCTGTTTTAATATAACTTAATCTGGTCCCACCATTAATTTGCACATAAATTAAGAAATATGTTAAAAAATTTTTTATTTGTTTCTTTAAACAAACGTGTTTTGTTTCGCTGCTGCCCTGCAAATGAGTATGATTGTCGGGTTCTTGTTTATGTCTAGGTAAACAGTTTTCTTGCTTTTGAAGGTACCATGATTTAAACAGAACTGTTAGTTTTAAAACTTAATTTCTTTGCGGCATATGAGTTCTTGCGACAACGTCGTACGATCTTGTATGAAACACAAAGTGTACAGGTCACAACGATGAGAATGGGGCGCCTCTTCTAGGAAACCCAATGCCATTGTAACCATTTTTGACGATTGAATTAATTAACAATATTTATGCCCGCAAGTTCCCAAACGGGGCCTGGCGCGGTAAAACTTATATGAAAATCTTCTCAGTTAGTACTATTACCTGAAATAGTATACTATACTAGTAATCTGAATTTTTTGGTGTAGAACAGAATTCATGTGATCATATGTAGTGGATTTTAGGAAGGGAGTATCTGAACCCAGGTCTTAAACAACCCTTAGAAATAGGAAGCTAGGAGATTTGGGCTAGAGTGCCCGATAGGAAAGTGACACGGAAGCGAAGTAGAAAAGGGGAGGAAGACGCCCTTATTTATTACCGGGGGGCCAGTACCCGGAGTCCGACTGCTTAAAGTGCCTATCCGACGCACGGCGGATATTTAGTGGATCTAGCGTTCGTACCTTTCTGGGATCGAACCTGAGGTCCTTTCCGTGGCAGTCACGAACGTTGCCCACTAGGCCACCCGCGGCCCAGAACAGAATTCAAAGTTTTCAAGCTTTCGCACATCAACCAGATGGCTTTTTCAAAGAAGGTAGATAGAAAACTGTCCTACCTTTCTTTAATTAGTACTATAACTTAACAAAAATAATACATAATTTACGATCTTGGTCATTTAAAAAGGAAATATCTTTGGGAGGGGGGGGGGAAGTCGCCCCTCGCTGGATCCTCTGACTGAGACAAACTTTGGAAAAATTTCTAATGTTTTGACGTGATTTCTCCTTTAGATAGAATAAGGTCACATCTGTTCCTGCAGAATGGATTCGCAATTGTTTTTCCTTACGTAATTTCCATTTTTTTCATGTCAGTACCAGCATATTTGAAAAATCTGGCAATGCACTCTCTCCGGGGCATGTATCCGTTGACCTGCAATTTTTCCGAAGATTTCGTGTGATGTAGAAATATTTTAAGGTACAAAACAGAGTCAGTGTTAAAAAAAAAAAAAAAAAATTCATTTCCACATAAATTTTGTGGTAACTTCGTGTTTTGTTTTATTCGGAGCACAAATCAGCAAGTTATGAATGGAGTCACAAATTTTGCCTTTGGTGACTGACGCAATTCGAATTGCTGTAGTACACATGATCGCTATTTGGAAAGGTATTCGGTTACGTTATCTGTTTTCTGCTCTAATTTCAGTTAGAAATAAAAACTCATTTATCGTCAGCGCCACTTCCGGCAAGCAATCTGAGTTTTCTCCCCATGACATGCGAGAAAAAGGTATTGTTTCAGAGCCCGGATATCAGGCGTGATCATCATTTGGGCAGATGGCCTTTGATCAAGGCACGCGATTACCCGCTGGGGTTTCAGCAAAGCGAAAGACAACAGCGGAAATGAAACAATGAGATGATTGGCACTGCTTTATCGTCTTGATACGCTTAAATACATTGCACATCAAAACATTGAAGTAAAGATAGCGTTGATTCATTTCCAATAATATTACTTGTAGTTGGCTAAGGAAGTTTCTTTTCTCAAATGAGCAAAGCAGTGAGGAAACAGAACAAACAAGAAAGATGACACCGAATTTTCGGGTGTAATAAGCACGTTTTTTGAATCCGTTCTGACTCAAATTAAATTTATCAAAGCTATTCAAAGTAAATGGAACCGGTATGGAAAACAATAGTAACTGACGGAAGAAAGTTTTTCAATCGGGTTTTTCATCCCGCAGATATTACTGTAAACGGAATCGTGAACTTACGCCCTCTGGTTACAGACTTGTGCGTTCAGAAAAACATGAAATTATATGAGAAACATATCGCACTGGAAGCACTCTCCAACATAGAAATAATTTTTCAAATCGGACCCTTAGAAACAGAGATATCGACAAAAATAAGATATGACTTACGTCCCCTGGTGGGAAAACCATGCATTATTTTAGGAAGAAATTATTCTCAAAGGTTTTTCCATATGAGCGGTATCGGTCCAAGAAAAAAAAATTAGTCGAGTTTTCAGGAGCCCAGATTTTGCTGCAAACACATAAGAAGCATAAATTTGCACTTATGCCTCTGGTGGCTAAACCATTCTATACCAAACATTAGAAATTATATAAAAAATATTTTCCATCAGGTCTTGTATGCGATACAGGAAGAATCTGAGTTTTAGAAGCAGAAATAACGCAGAAAACGCAATTTACCTTTGTGACCCCTAGCGGAAAGTCTATGATTTAATTGATAATTTTGAATTTATAGGGAAAACATTTCGCATCGGAAACACTATCCAAAAAAGGAATTTTTCAAATCGGACTCCTAGAAGTACAGATATTGACAAAAATAAGATATACATCTACACCCCCTGGCGTAGAAACCATGTATTATTTCAAGAACAAAATGTTTCTAAAATATTTGTCGACATTAGTAGTATCGGTCAACAAACGACTTTTTTTGCAATTGAGTATTTAGCTCATATTTTGCTGCAAATACATCAGAAGCGGAAATTAAGACTTACGCCACCTGGTGGGCAAACAATTTTTTTTACAAAAATTAGAAATTACGTGCAAAGGATTTCCCATGGGAAGCTGTATCCAGTGCAGAAAGAATTTTTCAAATTGGAGATTTAGAAACAGAGATATAGAGGGGAAAAGCAATTTACCTCTACGCCCGCTTACGGAAAGTCTATGAATTACTTAAAAATTTTGAAATTATATGAAAAACATGTCACACTGAAAACACTATCCAACAAAGAAGAAAGTTTTCAAATCGGACTCCTAGAAGTAGAGATATTGACAAAAATAAGATATACATCTACGCCCCCTGGCGGAGAAACTGTAATATTTTAAGAAGAAAATATTCCGAAAAGGTTTATCGATGTGAGTGGCATCAGTCCACGAAATAATTTTTTCAATCGATATTTTAGAAGCTCAGATTTTATGGCAAATGCATCAGAAGCAAAAATTAACTCTTACGCCCTCTGGTGGCCAAAGTATTATTTACCAAAAATTTGAAATTATATGGAACCGATTTTCCATCAGGAGCTGTATCCGCTGAAGAAAAACATTTTCAAATCGGAGTTTTAGAAGAGTTATCGGGAAAAATGTAATTTACTTTTACGCCCCCTAGCGGAAAATCTATGCGCAATTTAAAAAAAGTAACTACACTAAAATACTCTTCGACATAAATTAATCGAAAGATAAAATAATTTTTTCAATCTGATTTTAGAAGCAAATATGTGGAATAAAACGTTTTTTTGAATTCGGCATCTGCATTTACGCCCTCTAGCGGCGAAATTGTACGTCGTAAAAAAAAACGAAATAAAGGATCATCATTCGCATATTTCACGCTTCCCAATGCAAAAAAAAAATTTTCAAATCGGACCAATAGTTGCAGAGATATCGTGAGTACAGACAGACAGACGGACGGACAAACCGGTAACATAAGCACGATCTTTTATTACAAAAGACGTGCTAGAAATAACTACATGCTTTTACTTTGTTGCAGCGGAGCTACTTCGTATTTCGGGCCACATTGTTTTGTATAATTAGTTACAAATACCGGGCGTAATTTACTTTTTATTTTTTAAATTTAATTTTAATTATTTTTTCTTTGCTCCCTTTCCTGCCTCATACCTCCATTGGAGCAAAAGGACCAGGTGGTCAAGGCAGTTTATGGTGTATTTCCTTCGGACACTTGTCGGAATGACCAATGAATTTCTCTTTTCACTCTCGTAAGAAGCAGCAAGGTTTTCACGAAATTTATGAAATTTCTGTCTCTAGTGTTAGCGTTGCTATTGGACAAAGTCCGAATCCCGGTCAGATGAATAGTCAAGTTAACGTTTTACGACCATCTCTTTTATCATTGCTCACATAAGACCATGAGTTAAAAACTTAAGATTCCTGGATTTTGTCTTCGATTTTCATGTATACACCTTTCTTAGTTCATCTCTTTTTTTTTTAATATGAAATGTGAAGCGTCAGGGGACTTTAACAGTGCTGGTCGTTTCTACATGAGCGAAGCCTGCAGATCGTGCAGCTAACGGCAGTTGCGCACCGGCGGCGATAGTGGCAGCTCAAAAAATACGACAACCCGGATATCCCACCAAAACAGACAACAGGACCTTACGTGGGTGAAAAATGGATTTGGGGGACGGCATGGGCTTCTGTTTTGAGTTAAACTGTTTCGGGGCTCTGACATTGTCATACAGGGCCCATTTCTCGTCACCTGTCACAATGCGGTCCAAGAACGGTTCAACTTGGTCACCTGCATTCAGGAAAACGCATGCACCCATGCGATTTGCTTTCTGTTCAACTCTGAGTTAATGGGGTACCAATACTCCTCTCTTGTGCATCTTCCTAATTTGACTCAGGTGCGTGATAATGCTCGTGTAGGTAGTTCCCAGCTGTTCGGCCAACTCTAGCGTGCTCGGTCTCCATTAAGGTCTTCAGCATGTCCATGTTCACTCTTGCCGGGTATTCAGGGTTTGAGACGGTCTTACAGGACAGTGTCCCTCTTGAAACCGTTCGAACCAACGACAGCACTGACTGTGTGATATGGCATTGGGGTACACGCTGGTAATGTTCCTTACAGCACTTGGGGGTGCAACCGCGACGAAATTTATACAGCATGCAATGGCGGGTGTACGCCTTGGTCACTTTCCATGTTGGCTAGCGCTTACGCGTTTGGCCTTCTGACGGCTAACTGCCTTTGACTTAAGCTACCTATCTGCTGATGTCATGCCGGTGTGTTACGAAATCTGTGTCAAGTGTGCGCCGTGGCCGGGGATTCGACTTCCGTTACCTCGTCATCGGACAATACTTTCTTTCCAACACAATGCTTCGTTAATTTTAAATGATTTTTCAGACTGGAAAAATGGAGAAGAAAGATTCAGTTCTCATGAAAACTGTGCTTCCAATCGTAAAAGTATGGTAAGATGGATCTGTTGGTTCTAGTGAATCAAAAGGAGATAATAGGCAGCAAGGCCGCCCCGGTGGTGCAGTGGTCTAAACCACGGCTTCTGATCATTCTTCCGAAAGGTGTCCGGGTTCGAATCCCGGTAAGGCATGGATGTTGTGTTTGTGTTACGGTACTGGCTCTCTCTTCCCTGGAATCAGAATCTCTAAATTAGGGACGGGCGACTGCTTATAGCCCATTGAGTTGCTCACGGTGGTCGTTAAACCTCCATTAGAAAAAATAGGCAGCAATAAGTAGCACATGATAAACACAAGCAAATAACATAAGCAAAAATGAAGATGATAAACGTAAGTAATATCATAAGCAAAAACGCACGCGATAAACATAAAGAAAAACGAATATGATAAACAACACTAATTGTTTATCCAGCTATGATCACTCACGCATTCTACCTGCTGTATATAACTCCACTGCTTTACTTCTACTATATTCTACAATGCCGGACAATTGCTAAGGACGGATGACGATAGCAACCATAAAATGGAAGGCAGGAAAATGTGGAAATTAGCATAAGTGCGGGATACAGTAAGACGTGTTGTGCGTATGCAAATTTTGGATTGCCGAACTTGTTCGTGACGTCATAGCGCTGATAAGAGATATAAAGGATTTGACGCGTATTGACCGTTGTTGTTCAAACGCAAAGTTGAAAGGGAAAGAATCAATGGACGAACTTGCAATTTTCAGTATGTCTTCCCGATATCACGTAGATGATTTTACGCGTGGCCGTATTATTGGCAAGATTGAAGAAGGGCGAAAAATAACAGATGTTGCCAGGGAGTTCGACGTCAGCCACAGTGTTGTTTCAAGGCTTTGGAAATCATTTCAAACAAATGGAGAGTGTAGCAAACGTCACGGGGGAGGTCGTGTTCGCAGTACGACACCTGCAGAAGATCGGTACATAGTGCTATCAACAAAAAGACACCGGTGCAGCACAGCTAGTGAGGTAGCAAATCAGTTTATGGCTGCTACTGGCAAGCGGATCTCCCGAAAAACTGTCGCCAGACGTTTGCAGGAAGGAGGACTATACGCCCGCCGTCCTGTTGTGTGCATCCCATTGTCCAGACGTCACCGTACTGCCCGTTTGCAATGGTGCCATCAACATCGCAATTGGACTGATAACGACTGGTCTGCTGTCCTCTTCTCAGATGAGAGTAGATACAGTCTATCGTCTGATTGTCGACGACAACTGATCTGGCGTGATAGTGGTACTGCATATTGTCCAGCAAACATACAGGAAAGGGACCAATATCCGACATGTAGTGTCATGGTATGGGCTGGCATCATGATCAATGGCCGTACGTCCCTCTATGTGCTTCCAACTGGAACTATGACTGGCCAACGATACATTAATGATGTTCTGCTATCTCATGTTCGCATGTTCCATGGTGCTGTCGGTGATAGATTCATTTTCATGGACGACAACGCAACATGTCATCGAACAGTTGCTGTCCAGGAGTGTCTTGAGAGCGAGGATATTCAAAGCCTCGTATGGCCAGCACGTTCTCCAGATCTGAATCCCATTGAAAATGTGTGGGATGCTTTGGGGAGGAGTCTTGCTGGTCGCCAATGCCCTCCAATAAACAAGGACACCCTCATCCGTGCACTGACAGAGGAATGGGATAAATTACCCCAACAGCTACTTGATAATGTTGTGCAAAGCATGACACGACGTGTGAAATCTTGCACCGCCCTCCATGGTGGCCATATCCCGTATTTGACATCTTGCGCCGGAACGCCTGCGGACGGTAATTGCATTTTTTTCACGTTTACGTATTCTGCACAAAATGGCCTGTTTGTCCCTTGAACACGTTCCCAAAGCCTTCTGGATTTCAGAGCACAGAAAATTGTCTTTCTTGTAATGTCCTGGCATTCTGACATTATTTTATTTCACTTGGCATCCAACCACACTTACTTTTTTTATGCGCTATGTAGCCGTTTATGATCCGTTATTAGCAATTGTCCAGCAGTGTAGTTTACATACAAACTCATTAAATATGTTTTTGAAATAAGTGAAATTTTAGCGTTCTTTCACCATGTTAGACTTTAACCATCGTGTAAATGAACCCAATAGTTCGGAGCAAAGATTCTTTTTGTAATATGCATGTTATAAGAGAGGCACAAAGTAAAGTGTTCAGTGCTAAATCATCAAATATCCAAGGCAGAAATTTAGAAATTTTATTCTTTTAACTCTTACTCAAGTAAGAACAGTGGAAAATGCATAACATGTTGATATGAAAACTATGCAGATAATTATTAGTTTAAAGAATACACAACATAATGATTATCGCAAATCCAAATACATATCGCTTGAGTTTCGTGTTTTAATGGACTTCATAATGATTCTTCGTTATCAGTCCTTTGGGGCCCATTCAGACATCTTAGTCTCATAGCTCACTCAGACGTCTTAGTTCAGGGCCCACTGTGCACTAAACTAAGTGGGGGCCACAGTGGGTACCCCCTTCCCAACCGTGGCCTGAACTGAAGTCGTTTTCGTGGCGCATTTGAACTTTGTGTGTGAGGGCGTAATAAATCGGACCCGGCGTTTAATGCCTGAATTTGGTATTTTGGAGGCGTGTTATTTATTGTGGTACTTTTATAAACATTGTGAAGCATAAAACTTATATAATAGGCTACGTCTGCCTCTAGCGCTCTGACGTCGTTCAGTAAGTGCAGCGCCATCTGCTTTTATTCGGTTGTCGAAATCGGAACTAAGCTCACCACTATCACACGATACATAAAATAAAGGAGAAATATCGAAAAAAATAAAATAAAGTAAGACAAACGACTTAATCTGTGGCAACACGCACGTGCTCGAACAACTGTGCGACCTTTGTTTTGTTACGTAGCTGTTATGTCGTGTTTTATTTCATTTTCTTCGCATTGTTGAGTAATTTCATAAAAAGGAATACAATTGCAGAGTAATTTCATAAAAAGGAATACAATTGCAGAGTAATTTCATAAAGAATCAGCGTTATTTTATTTCATAAAAAGGAACAAGTAAAATTGTAAGAAAGTAACCGCAGGCGTAGTTTTGATTCACTGTGATGGAAATTTAAAAAAAATATATTGGTTCCGTGGAATTTTTTCTTTGTAGTACAGGACTGAAGGAGATAAAGCTGAAAGAAAACTTCGCTGAAATAGAGAACGGCGATGGCGTGCAAACCAATTTTCACAAAACCTATGACACATTTGAAGAAGCACAAGCTAGACATATAAAGCCGCCCCGGTGGCGCAGTGGTCTAAGGCGTTGGCCTATGATCATTCGTCCGAAGGGGTCCGGGTTCGAATCCCGGTGAAGCATGGATGTTGTGTTTGTCTAACGGCACTGGCTCTCTCCTTCCCTGGAACCAGTGACCCTAAATTAGGGACGGGCGACTGCTTATAGCCCATTGAGTTGCTCACGGTGGTCGTTAAACCTCCAATCAAAAAAAAAAAGCTAGACATAGTACAGATGTAGCCTATTGTATTGGTTTTATGTATAGTTGAAAATACAACACACATAAAAATTGGAAAGGGAGTGAGACAAGGTGACACCATATCTCCGAAGCTCTTTAATGCCACATTGGAAAATGTCTTTCAGTCACTGAACTGGGAAAACAAAGGGATAAAGATTAATGGAGATTATCTAACCCACCTTCGTTTTGCTGATGACGTAGTCATTTTTACAACTACCCCATCAGAGCTGCAGAGTATGATCCAGGAACTTGCTGACAAGAGTAAAGAAGTGGGATTAAAAATGAACTTTCAGAAGACAAAAGTGATGTTCAATGCTTTTACAAGAAATGAAGATTTATCGATTGATGGAGAAAAACTGGAGATAACAGATACGTATGTTTATCTTGGACAGTAGATATCAAGTGAGGGTCACATTGATGAAGAAATTAATCGGCGTACAAAACTTGCCTGGAGAGCTTTTGGAAGAAACAGCATAATTTTCAAGAGCAATATGCCATTATGTCTTAAAAGAAAAGTGTTTGATCAATGCATCCTTCCAGTGCTTACGTATGGTGCAGAGACGTGGACCTTAACTAAAAGAGACATACAACGGCTGCAGACAACTCAAAGTAGCATGGAGAGGTGCATGCTTGGTATAACCAGGAGAGATAAGAGGAACTCGTGGATCCGAAAAATGACGAGAGTGGAAGACATCATGATCAGAGTTAAATCCCTGAAATGGCAATGGGCTGGACATACTGCCAGAAGGACAGACCATAGATGGACAGACGAAATTTTAGATTGGATTCCAAGGGACAGGAAAAGACCCAGAAAAAGACCACATGGGAGATGGGTGGATGAAATTCGTAAATATGCGGGAGTGACATGGAGGAGACTGGCACAAGACAGACCGTTGTGGAGGAAACTTGGGGAGACCTTCGTCCAGCAGTGGATTGATAATGGTTGACAATGATGATGTATAGTTATGTACGTTCATTTTACGATTCGTGTTACAAAAATTTCGATCACAAATTTTTCACCCGTGCGTGGCACGGGTGTAGGTGTACGAATAAGTTTTAAAGCGTTTAAGACAACGCAACATGTAATTGAGAGAAAACAACAATACCTTTACGAATCGAAATATGAGCCGTCGTTACCTATCACTTTCCGGCATCGGTCGAGCAGCTGATTGATTCCAGCCATGAAGAACATTTCGTCGTGTGATGCGATGAAGTCGTCAATCCATTTTTGCACTTCGTCACATGTCTGGAACTGTACAGCAGACAAATCATGTTGCATCGATCAGAACAAATGATAGCCTGAAAGGGCCACGCCGGGTACTCCAAAACGTCCCAGCCAAACGTCAATAACGTTTCCTAGACCCATTTCGCGACATGCGGTCTAGCGTTGTCATGCAGTAATTTCACCTGACGCAATCATTTGTCAGTGAATGGACGTTTCCGACAAATTTCCTAGTTCAATTGTAGCAATTGTTGCTTGTGGAGATCAACAGTAACAGTTTGACCCTGTTCCAATAGTTTATAATAGAGCACGCCCTTCATATCCAACCAGATGCACAGCAGAACTTTCTTAGAGTGAATATTGCGTTTCGGTGTCGAAGTCGTTGCTTCACAGGGGTCTACCCAGTGCGTTTGGGATTGTCATACCATATCCACTTTCATCACCCGTGACGATTTTCCACAGGAAATACTTTCTGTGTCGTTTATTCAACAGATTCAAACACTTCATGATACGCACATCCTTTTCCCTCTGGCTCAGGTCATGTGGCACCCATTTCACTTCCTTCTGAATCTTTCCCATTGCGCATAAACGATTGAAAATGGTTTGTTGAGTTACCCCCAGTTGTTCAGCTAGTTCCGTTTTGCGTTTGAGACGAATCGTCATCCAGCAATGCTTGCAGTTACTCATGTGCAACCTTCTGTGGGGCGCCGCTACGTTCTCGATCGCTAACATCAAAATCACCTGCTTTAAACCGCCTAAACCAAAACTCACACGTCATTTTCGATACACTATTCTACCCTAGAACAGATTGAGGCCCATGCTTTTGGATCACCTTTTTCTTGATGAAATTCGTAACGAATGCAGTGTCGAATAAATGCAGTATCGCTTGCCATCTTTCACATGCTGATATGCAAGTGCGTTTGACAGTTGGGCAAACTTCTGTGTCACATTTTATACTCTGGACCAGTTACGGCCACATGACAACAACGCGGTGGAATGTCGGATATGTAAATTAGCGGTATACGTCACACAAAAATGCTTTAAAACTTATTTGTACATATAATATAAAATACACTGCCGGAAAGTGAAAAAAGAACACCAAGAAGGAATTGGCGGACGATCATGAAATTTACATATGTTAATGGGGTCGATTTTACGTAGCTGTGATGTTAATTTCGGGACCAACCGGTGAGCGCTTACGCCACAGCACTGCACAATATGCAAATTATCGTCGGTGGTATTTAAGGAGAACGCCGAAGTGAATATAATCAGTCGTCGGCATACGGACACGTGCGATGACCCTGAAGAAGCTGCAATGCTTGGACATGGAAGACGTGTACGATTTCAGCAGTTATCGGACTTTGAGCGAGGTCGTATAGTCGGACTCTGCGAGGCCGGGTGGCTGTATCGTCGTATTGCAGAGCGAATTGGACGGGAAGTATCGGTGGTGGTACGATGGTGGCGTAGATGGTCTGAGAAACATTCCAACACGAGAAGACGTGGAACCGGAAGTCTCAGACGGACTGATGAGCGGACCGATTCACGCATAAGAAGAGCGGCGTTGTCAAGCAGAACATTCACTTCGGTGCAAATCCGAGCTGCCGTTGCACCTGAGGTGACTCTGCGAACAATCCGAAACCGTCTACTGGATGCAGGACTACGTGCACGTGTGCCTCTGGCACGTGTACCTCTGACTCCAGCCCACCGTCAGGAACGACTGCAGTGGTGTCGCCAACGTCTGCACTGGAGAATGCAACGGCGATCTGTCGTGTTCAGGGATGAAAGCAGATTCTGCTTGGGATCCTCTGATGGCCGTATGCGTGTTCGCAGACGCACAGGGGAGCGTCTCCACCCTTCTTGCATCCGCCAGCGACACACAGGGCCTACACCTGGTCTGGTGTGGGGAGCGATCAGCTATCACTCCCGTACACAACTAGTGTTTGTACCGGGTACTTTAAGCAGCACCTCCTCCATCAATATCATGAAGCCCGTTGTTGTGCCATTTGTAAGGTCGGACCATCGTGGTGTTTTCCAGCAAGATAACGCACGCTCACACACGACACGTGCAACGCAACATGCACTTCAGGGTGTGAGACAACTTCCATGGCCTGCACGTTCACCGCATTTGTCCCCCATTGAGCACGTGTGGGATTTTATAGGACAACGACTTATCCGGTCTCCACTGCCAGCCACGACCATCCCCGATTTTTGCATCCAGGTTGAGGATGCTTGGAACTCAATACCCCAAACTTACATCCAACATCTGTACGACAGACTTCATGCTAGAATTGCACAGTGTGACGCAGTTCATGGCGGTTTAACCTCGTACTAACCATGTTACATGGAAATGTTATTTTTCAGTTTACCAGCAAATACAGCTGTATTTTGCCATAATGTTTTGATCACGTTATCCTCTGTATTCCGTTATTATGCTGTATAAATTTCGTTGGTATCAGACGTCTCCTTCTTGGTGTTCCTTTTCACTTTCCGCCAATGTATTAATATGTCAGTTCTTGTGTTACAAGTGTTCTACCCACTTGATGAACCACTAACCTCTACTTGCTTTTAGCAAAATTTTGTAATTTGATTCCTTCCGTCGCAAGCAAAATCCTGAATTCAGTTTGAAAAGAAATGTTAGCATGTTCTTATATTTTGAAATCGTATTTAATCAGAAACGTTGTAATGCATATCCGAATAATGCAACGTTTTTTTTTTTTAGGTCGTCAGTTGTTAGAATCACCTACTGCGAATAGCATCGTTCCTAGCTGCGTTCCGCCTTCGATTGATGAGTTTCCAGATGATTTCTTCACTCAAGAGCAACGCTTGCAAGGAGGGCTCATTGTTCATGTTCTTATCGTGGCATATGTCTGTTGCATGCTGGCCAAAGTATGTGATCGATACTTTGTCCCATCTCTCGGAGTCATATCCAGCTGTAAGTCTTTCTTTACCGCACTAAATGTTTTCTTTGAAGTACATAATTGGAGTACAAACTTTACTGACATATTTCAGATCAGATTGCTGTTCTACTTACGAGGGTAGATATAAAAGTAAAACACACTATTTTTCTTTGGCAACAGTTTAATAGATAGGCCAAACAAAGCATATACACAGTGAAACTAAATACATTTCTTAGCTATTTCTCAACATAAGAATCGAGACGCGTATCCCAGCGTGGTACCAGTTTTAGTATACCTTCTTCATAAAAGTCCGTTTTCTGGACGTATAGCCACCTGCGGTCAACCGATTTGACTTCGTCAACCGAATCGAAGCGTTGGTCGTCCAGGAATCTTTTCAAGGGACCAAACAGATGAAAGTCCGAAGCAGCTAGATCAGCACTTCTACGGTGGGTGCTGGAGCACCTCCCAGCCAAATTGCGCAATTTTGTCACGAACGTGTTATGTAACATGTGGACGAGTGTTGGTCGTGAAGCAATCTGACATTTGCAGCGCCTCTGTTGGGTCTTTTGTCACGAAGGGACACGACGCAACTTTGTCAGTGTGTCAGCGTAGTTTTTGGCATTTACTGTGGTTCCCGTTGGCTGAAACTCCACCAAAAGAACGCCATGAATGTCCCAGAACACAAACATGACTTCTTTGTGCAGATTGGGTAATTCTGATTTTTTTGGTGGCAGGCAGTCGGAATGTTTCCACATCATACTGGCCTTCTTTTTTTACAGGAATGTAGTGGCACGTCCAGGACTTTTCGCCCGTCACTGGATCACTTGATGCGTGCGCGGATCACTTGATGCGTGCGTGTAACGCATCAAGTGATTCTCTGCCCCTTTTTGTTGTCTGTCAAGTTCTTGGTCACCCATTGCGCACTGACCTTGTGAAATTGCAATTTGTTATGCACAACATCGTACGCTATACCGTACAAAATGTTGAACTTCTGCGCCGATGGATCAGCCGGTCACTCGCAATTGCCTGTTCAGTGCCTCTCACAGTGACAGGTAATGACGCGGTTACAGGTCGACCATACAGTTCGACCGTTTCTTTGTGTTCGACCGTTTCACCATACAGTTCGACCGTTTCTTTGTGAATTTTCGTCGGAGTTTTGCGTTTAGCGCACAAAAATCGAACTACACCGCTTTGCTCTTTATTGCAGGACGACGCCAAAGACCTTTAAGATACATACTGGAAGTTCTTGTGCAAATGAGTGGCAACAGCTGGCAGCATTTTGATCGCAGATCTTGTAGGGATAAAACTGCGTGTGTCCTATGTAAGCAACGTTAATTAAGTTCTTTTACCTGCGCGAAAGAAGAAATTTTACGTTGTTTTAATACTGCGTATTAATTTTTTTCAATGGGGTATTAATTAGATATTGCGCCTTTTAACTTACGATTAAAGAAAACATCATTATCGTAATGTTTGGGGATATGAAATAACTGAAGGGAAACGTCGCTTGTCCTACGTGCAAAATATTATTTCGGCTTCAGTTGCTTGCAAACTGTGTGATCTAGTTGCATGAAGTTCGTATTTCACACTCTAAGCAATGTCAAAAAACATTTTAATGTGACCATTTGTTTTTCTTAAGAGAAGTTGCCGAGAACAAAATTTTTAATTTTGGAAGTTTTTCTCGCAGTATTAGGAATTCGTAATAGCTACTAAACGGGAGAAAAAATAAGAGTTTAGACAATTACAAATCTCGAGGATGAAAAGTCTCTGAAAAGAAACACGAGTTAGCAGACTATCTGTAGGTTTAACCAGAAACCTACATTTTAGAGCCATACATACTCTGGTGAATGACACAAGGATCTAGTAAAAACTAAGTACCTCAATTTAATATTTAGATATCAAATAAGTGAACAAGTTTACTAGCTAACTATCTTGCTCTTAAAATACTAAAACAACTCTATTATTTCATGGGAAAGATTAGAAAAGGAGGTGAGAATCCCAGATTGAAACTGCAAGTCACTGTAAATGTGACAAGGTTCTAGGAAAAACTGAGTACCTTAACTTACTGTTTAGAGATAAAGTAAGTGCAAAAGACTACCAGCTAACTATCCTGAACTTAAAATACTAAACACCTCTATTATTTCAAGGGAAAGATTAGAAAAGGAGGTGAGAAGCCTAGATTGGAACTGCAAGTCACGGTAAATGTGACAAGGTTCTAGCAAGAACGCTTAGCCTCAACTTACTGTTTAGAGATAAAGTAAGTGCAAAAGATTACTAGCTAACTATCCTACACTTAAAATACTAAAACACTTCTATTATTTCAAGGGAAGCAATAGAAACTGTGGAGAGAAGCCCAGACGAGATGTGACTGATTCTTGACGTACAGCACTGAACTCAAATGTCACCCGGTTAACTTATGGTTTTCCAGTCGATGTATCTTAAAGGTCTTCGGACGACGCTAACAAACGCAACATCTTTGTGACGTCATTCACAATGTCTTCCGCCAGGGCACCTGATCCCGCCAAATTGGTCTGTTGCGTGATATTCAAACTCGTTGTCTGCCCAACTGCAACCTGCAAAGAGAAAAAAACTCCTGTGCGTTACTTTTCAATCCTCCCTAGTATTCGCAAAAAATAAAAAATTGCAACATCTAAACCTGATTCAGCAAAACATTCTCTGTACCGGGAAATATTTTCTTTCTTATTAAAATGTTTGTGACATCTGCTTTGAAAGTACACAGTGTATTTTTAATATATATTTATAATTTTTATTCAGATTTTCTGCATTCATTATTCTTAAGCCCTCTAAAATTTAGATTTTTCTAACGCTTTAAACGCACTTCCTTTTTATCCATAAGATTTATACAGATGCTTCAGTACTCCAAGCACTCAGCAAATTAGTCAAGTATTGTTTATAATGCTGGAGTAATATCAAAGTTAACTCAAAAGAAATTACTTATAACATTAGCACAAATACTAGTTGGACGTCTCTAGAAGTACTGTCCTCTCGATACTTTTTAAATAGTTACCCAGAAACACGTATGAAGTGACAAAAAGCTACTGTCATAGATTTCAAACGTATGCACACAAAAACAAAAATCAATACAAAGAAGCAAAACGCTAGTGTTTTAGGGAATCAACTTATTTATCACTATCAACCATTTTCGATTCACTGATAAGTGAAAGTCTCCTCAAATGTCTTCCGCAATTCCGTCTTGAAAAATTTTCTTCTATGTTACTCCAGCATGCTTTCGAATTTCAACCACATATATCCCACGTGATATTCTTATGGGTTTTTACCTGTCTCTTGGTATCCAGTCTAGAATTTTAGTTTCCCAACCGTGGTCAGTTCTTTTAGCAATATGTCCAACCCATCACCACTTGAGGGTCTGTACTTTGATCATGATATCATCAGCTGTACTCATTTTTCTGATCCACGCCTCTTCCTGTCTTTTCTCGTTATACCAAGCATGCACCTATCCATGTTTCAACATATGTACACCGATGAGCTATTACATTATGACCACCTACCTAATAAGCTGTAGGGGACCCCCTTTAGCCTGCGAAAGATCGCCCACTCGATTCGATGCGGTGGCGGTAAGTATCCTGAGATATCTGCCATCTGGTGCCATAATGCCAACAAGCAGGACCTCCAGTTCCCGTACATTTCGCGGTAGTGGTGATTTAGCGCGAACCCGCTTTTCCAAGTCGAACCACAAATGCTCGATTGGGTTCATGTCAGGTGAATTTGGAGGCCAGGGCATTAACAGAAAGTCACCAGCGTGTTCTTCGAACCACTCCTTGACGATTCCGACAGTGTGGTATGGCACATTATCCTGTTGGGAATAGCCATCACGAGCAGGGAACGCAAGTGACATAAACGGGTGAACTTTGTCCGCAACGATTTTCAGATATCTGACAGCTGTCAGGGATTGTGTTATTAGGATAATGGGGCCTAAAGTGTCTTAAGAAAACATCGCCCACAGCATAACACCGTCGCCGCCGGCCTGTTTCCGCTCAACAGTGCATCCAGGTGCTATAGCCTCCGTTGGTGATGCATTAGGAATCTTGTTTCGTCAGACCAGGCCACTTTCTTGCAAGCATCCACGGTCCAATCTCGATCTTGGGCCTATTTCATGCGTTGTTGGCTATGACGTGCAGTGAGCATGGGAACCCGGTTGAGTCTTCGGCAACGCAGGCCCATGCGCAGAAGGCTGCGATGAACTGTGTGCTGAGACACATTGTCCTGATCATTACTGTTGTAGCTGCGGGTGATTTGTGGCACTGCGGTCGCTGTGCAGCATGCTCGACAGTCTCCGCTCCCCTCTTGGCATCAATAAGCTGCGGACGACACGCGGCTGGACGAGGATTCGTCGTTAGGCTATCTGTACACCACTTTTGATACCTACTCACTACAGCGGCACGTGAAAAAGCTGAGTCGTTTCGGAGATCGTAGTTCCGAGGCGTCATGCCATCACAATTTGTCCTTTGTCAAACTCCGATAAATCGGCTGCTTTCCCCATTCTGACTCCGAACACTCTGCAAACCAAAAGCCGATCCTCGGGTTGTATATACACTGCATGCTCTGTGAACTTCATTTGCGCCACCGTTCGGCCTCCAGTCGCGCTCATTTCCCTAGTTTGGGGGTGGTCATAATGTAATGACTCATCCGTGTATAACGAAACAAAAAACGAAATCCCATAACTAGAACTTAAAATCTAAGTTAGGGTTCCATGGCTCCTAAAATACATCAAAAATAAAAAATAATTTACGATAACTGAGAAGACACCGCATACCATTCCTAAGTTTGTCTGAAAGATAGTTCGTTGTACGATCACTGAAAGAGTATATTGTTGACACAGTCATCTGATGCAGAACAGCAACAGTTCCTCAGAATTTTGGCAACCGGTTTCAAACCTTACTGATTAAAATTTATTTTTATTTACAATTTCAAAACCTACATCCAAGATCTTTCGGGATCACAATGATCCCATCATTGGGCCTAGTGCCAGTCGAAAAGAGTCCGTCAGAAGTTTAATTGTTTATACAATGTTCACTTATACGTCGGAGACTCTCTGGTGTTGCCAACAGTCACAAGATAAATATGAGAAAAAAAATATGCAAAATCTATGTTTTTTAAGTATACAGTAAGAAGGAAAGTATCGTTAGTTTTTTCATGTACATTCGGCCAAATAGTGCCACCCGCTTTCCTTGCACTTAATCATCGGGTGCTGGGTACAAATGTTCAATCAACAATCTCCATGGGGTTGTAATGTAAATGGGAAGATCATCATTTCAACATAACTAGTTGTACCTAGAGAACAAGGAACGTTTGTTGAATGCAGTTTCAAGAATAGTAGCATTATCCCAGTTTTGTGTATAACCGTCCTCCGTCACAGTTCTGACCAAAGCTGTGATATTTGTACCTGCCCTTATAGAGTATTGATGTCCTTCTATTCTGACCCTCAAAGATCTTAAATTGGATCCTACATAGATCCTCGGTGGGTCAGTGGGTAGATTCGGAACCAATGGAAATATGGTAGACTTTTAATGTCTTTGTAGTATTGGGGCAGAGTCAACTTCTTATGGATACCCACACGTTACTTTCACGAGACTAGTTCAAGAACAATATTGTGAAAAATATGTGGGTTCGATGGATAATTTTCCTGCAATTATTACCCTACTGAAGAATGTCTGTAAAAAGAACCACTTGGATTTTGATGTAAAGACTGTGAACATTTTTACACTTGTTCGGAAGGACAAAGACTCTGTTCCCATACTACAAAGACTACCAGATTCCATTGGTTCCGAATCTGTCCACTGGCCCACCGAAAATCTATCTAGGGTCCACTTTAAGATCTTTGGGGGTCAGAATAAAAGAACATCAATACTCTATAAGGACAGGTACAAATGTCATAGCTTTGGTCAGGACTCTGACGAAGGAATGTTATACACCAGACTAAGAAAATGCTACTATCCTTGCCACTGCATCCAACAAACGTTCCTTGTTATTCACCGAAAGTGTCTTTATCTCTAGGTACAATCAGATATGTTGTAATGACGATCTTCCCACTTACATTACAACCCCAAGGAGATTGTTGATTGAATATTTGTACCCAGCACCTGATGATTAATTCAGTGGAAGGAAACGGGTGGCACTATTTGGCCGAATGTACATGAAAAAAAATGATACTTACCTTCTTACTGTATACTTAAAAAGCATATGGATAGTGTATATTTTTTTCTCTCATATTTATCTTGTGACTCTTTGAAACACCAGAGCGTCTCCGACGAGTGAGTAAACATTAAACTTCTGACGGACTCCTTTCGCCTGGCACTCGGCCCGATGATGGGATCATTGTGGTCCCGAAAGATCTTACCTGTAGGTTTTAAAATTGTAAGTCATTTTTCAATTGCAATTGGAGTATGGTGGTAAAAATAAAACAATTATCGTACAGAGACAGCATTTTTATAAATTTCCTTTGGACATGCTATTGGATAGATATTGTACGAATCCCCTTCATCTCTTCAGTCTTGATCTTGCCTCTGAGGTTCTGGCCTGAGGTAACAGCTAAGGATAGTCAATAGCATAAGGACTACATTATTTCAGCCATGGTTTGCTAGTAAAAAACTAAACTGCATTCGTCATATTTTATACCACTCGCAATATGAAAATTAAACTAATTAAATATGTCGCCGCCACTTAAAGTCCATTCGAAATAGGTTTGTGTTCTGTTTCCTGCTGCAAGCGAATCTATGGGCAGTCCCACAGCCCTCGGTAACCACTGGTCGAATTGTGGACGATGCAATCCTCATAGAAGGGAAGAACAGCAATCAGCTTAGTATATACCGGGGTTCCTCAAAATAATGGGAAACATCTACTGCGAGTAGAATACCTGCAGTGCGCCGTATGCAAATCACGAGGACGTCACTCGCGATATGAGGTATACAAAGGGGTGCAGTACGATGTCTGATAGCAAGTAGCAGTACCACAAGTCGCAGGTAAAACAGCTGTTGATTGTCGAACATGTCAGATCTCGGTGACCTCAAAAAAAGGTATGATCATTGTAACACGTCTTGCAGGAGCTTCAGTAACTTGAACGGCAGAAATTGTAGGTGTAACACGAGGAATTGTATCGAAGATTGTGTCTACCTATCAAAAAGGACACTGTGTTGCCTCCAAACGTACAAATTGTGGATGCCATACGAAGATGTCGGATAGACCGAACGTTGGCTTGGATTATGTGCAACGGAAGCAAATATCACGACACCACAAATAGCAGTGTTGAACACCAGTCGGAATGATCTCATTTCCGTCATAACAGTTTGTCAGGAATCCATCATGCCGGTATTTATGGCTGTGCTGCTATGCACAAACCTGTGATTACCAACATCAATGCACTAAAACCTATAAGGTAATGCACAGCACATAAAAACTGGAATGCTGAAGACTGGAAACGTGTCATTTGGTTTGATGAATCGTGCTTCACATTTTTTCCACCACTGGTAGAGTGTACGTTTTGCGAAAAGCGGTAGAAGCTTACCATCCCGACTCTGAAGCATGGAGGTGGATCCGGGATGCTGTGGGTGCCATACCATTGCATTCCATAGGGCGATTGATCATTCTTGTAGGATCGTGTCACATCTGCAAAGTACGAACACATTATATATATTAAGATAATACAAGGTTTGTCACAAATAATTTTTCAAGTCTTCCAAGGTTTCGCTGGGTTCTGACCTAGCTTCATCAGATCAGAACTTCATCATTATGAATACATTGTTGGGGACCACTTGCACTCAGAGTTGATCGCATTGTTCCCTAATGACCATCCTTGTTTTGAAGCAGATAATGAACCCATGCATTGTGCGAAACCAGTCAAGTTGTTCTCTGCAGAGCATGAGGATGAGATATACAGCATCTAACCTGTCCACCTCAATCTCCAGATGTCAAAATTATTGAACATTTGTGGGAATATCTGGAGCGAAAGATCAGATCACACTTTCCACCTCCGACATCACTGGTACAGTTAGGACATAGTTTTACGGGAAACAGTCCCAAATTACATTATCGTTTGTGCGTAATTTGTATAAGTCTATTCTTCTATTCCATGTCTTCTGAAAGCCCGAGGTGCGCCTACAGTTTATTGATAAAAAATTCCTCCACAAACAGTATATATTTTTATTTTTTCATAAACTACTATATGCACAGGGTGTTTCTAAACTGTTCGTCTAAACTTTGGGAACTTCTACCCCTGATGTTGATGAAAAAAAATACCAAAAAGCATTGATATAAAAATTGGGCCGGACACGCTGTCCTTCAGTGATATACAGGATGTATAGTAAATTCGCTCACCATCCGCTTCACAGGCGATCGTAGGCTCACTACAATGTGGAACTAACAAGATTGGTTAACGAGCTAGAGAGCCGATACCATGAGTTTGACTTTCAGGCTCCTAGAGTCGAATTCAAGAACTTAGCTCACCGAACTTCAAAAGTATGAAAGGTAAAAAAAATGTCAAATGCGAAGTTGGAGAGCATCACTCGTTTGCAACAAATATTGGGCAGAAAAATGTGTGCGTCAACAGGAGAATTTAGGTAGGAAGTAAAGTATCCAAGGGCATTTTTAAGCTATGCAATATAATTGGGTTGTTGTGTAGAGATGACAGGACCCTTAAACGACGAAAATGATACTAGGGGTGTTCAAATGAAAAGGTACGAAACGGCACTGTGGGTATAAATGAAGACTTTATTCAAAGTATACACCATAGGCCATAGCACAACGATCACATTGATTAACGAGCCGAAGGATTCCTTGTTCCCAGAATTCCTGTGGCCGTGACGAGACCCAGTCCTGCACAGCATCCTTGAGTTCATCGTCCGAGTGGAAGCGCTTCCCTTTCAGATGTTTTTTCAGGGGACCAAACACATGGAAATTGCAGGGCGACATGTCCGGGCTGTAGGGCGGATGGTCAAGCTGCTCCCACTGGAACTTGGCCAGTTCCGCGTGTGTGACCCTGGAGACGTGTGGACGCGCGCGTTATCATGGAGCAGAACCACACCCTCCGTGAGCAGCCCCGGTCTTTTGTTCTTGATGGACCTGCGTAGGCTTCGGAGTGTCTCACAGTACACATCGGAGTTAATGGTTCGTCTGTGCTGGAGGAATTCAACAAGTAGTCAATTGGACGGCGCTCTTTATAAGAGCCTATGCTCTCTCCTGCGCATGCGGGCGCCCGCGCATGCTCCGATCCACGCCGGCGACTCCAATCGCATCCCTAGATGTGTCGCTACGTTCTGCCATAGCGGCATAGGCAAATATGTTAACGGTTACGTTCTTATGACGTTTCGTACCTTTTCATTTGAACACCCCTAGTACATCGTGAGACAGGAATATCTTCTCCCCATTCGTGCAAAATTGTGATTACGACACTGAGAGGATGGAACTGCAAGTATGCCCTCTCAAAAGTGAAGGCAACAAACGCACAAAACTGCTGTATGAGAAGATACATCAGTGTCACAAAGCATACTCTCTTCAGTTTAGGGATCCTGTCCTCTGTAGACAGGAATATGTTGGCCTTGGATACCTTTGCTTGCTCAGGAGACAAAAGTACGAAGCTGTGATGCACGAGAAGATACATCAATGTCATGATGTATCCTGTCTCCAGTTTAGAGGTCCTGTAATCTGTAGACAGGATTATTTTGGCCTTGGATACCTCTGGCAGACACCTCAGTGTGAAGCCAGAATTTACCCCATTATTCCCCCATTTTATGACAGATCGTAGCAAACAAAAGGTACTCTCCAAATTTGTTATTGACAGTTTTGCTCTCGAAGTTCGGGGGCTACGTTTGCAAAGTCGCCACTAGGGGCGCTGATGTTGAGCTATTGGGGTCGGCCGTGTTTGGCACTTAGACCAATTCTGTTGGCTCGACATCGTTTCGAGCCTCACCATGCTGGTCCGTGACTTTATTAACACCATGTATGTAGGAAAGCGTTTTCGGTCCTATGTTTGAGTGTTTTTTCATAATAGGCGGCAGAACAAGTTTACATGATTTCCCAAGCTCTTTTGAAAAACCCTGCGTGTCTGCATTATGTATGTATGTGCGCATGCATGTATATTTACAAATTTTAACAGGGAGGATGCTGGTGTTTCTCTCGCATCTCCCTATTTTAAAGATGTCAATTCGACCACTGTCAGTAATTATTCATTCGATAATTCGCAAGCAGATACTATCACTATCACCGCAATCTGACCGATTAGCACAGTTATTTATTTCAATTTGTGTTTCGTGTCAGATTTCTGACCCATTTCTCAGAACACACAGTTATCTATCACACAGCCAAATAATCTGTACACTGTGGTGTCATGTGAGCCGGAGAGGTTTTTGATAAAATATCAACAGTTTCTTTCATTTAAACATGAATATTGATATGCATATAAGGCATTACAAATTGATGATTACATTTTTGTGATTTTTGTAGTTAAAAGCATTGCGTAAACTCTTAATTTGCGACTGCTTATAGCCCATTGAGTTGCTCACGGTGGTCGTTAAAATTCCAATAAAAAAAAAAACTTAATTTCTATTAGAGATAATAAGTGTACTTGATTCTATTTCGTTTCATTACTTGTAGAGCACTAATTTGAACAAGAAATCACGAAAGTTATTTTTTTCGAATGAGATGAAAATGGGGAAATGAACCATTTTTAATGTCTATATCTCGTGTTTGCAATTAAACAGGAGATATTATCTGTTATTTCGATCTGACATTTTAGATATTAAATGAATCTAGTTAAAAAAAATTTCGCACGGTTTACTTTTAACCGCTGAATATTCTTACTTCAACAACTTATTTTTATGTGGTGTTGAAAAACACAAGAACCTGAAAATTCGTTACTTGAGAAAGATAAAAGTTAAAAATTCGGAAGGCGATCATTTCACAGATTTTGCATTTTGAACATAAATCGAGAAAATGCACCTATTGGTTGAGTGGTTTGTCTAGGCCCAAATTTCCGACTCCCTGAACTGGATTCAAATTCTGAGGAAGATATTGCTTTATTTGTCGTTTCAGTGCTCATCCTTCTCGGAACAATGGGCTCCAAATTAGGGATAGGGTACTCTTTTATATCTTTTAGATGCTCTTGGGAATCGTTAAATCCCGAACAAAATCAAAATCCGTTATGTTCGTTTTCGACCATCAAAATTTGTGGCTGTCGCTGGAGTAATAGTGCCCAAATAGAGGAAGTGGTTTTACTTCTTCTGATGCATACGCAGAGCCGGATTTAGGCATTCTGTGACCCTAAGCGCAGGTTGAAGTAGAGGCCCCTTTTATTAGCAATATCCAATTGGCTAGAATGCATGTCGGAGTATGATAAAATAAACATCTTAGTAGTATGGTCGCAATTTTAAACTTCTCTATTTCGCGCTTTTGTTTTGTAATAAGTGTCAATTAAGTCATCATAACTGAGAAAGTTTGTCTTATTCTATAAATATCATAGATAGATAAGACAACTGTTTTACCCTAATGAATTTCTTAAGTAAATTTTTATTTTCTTTAAAACTGAAAAGGACAGCTGGACATTCGTTACTGACATTGTCAAAAAAAAAAAAATCCATATTGTTAGAGATTTAGAAATTTCTTCTTTAATGAATTTTAAGAACTTAAGGTTTTTCTTGAAACTGGTCTATATCAAAGCCCTATTTGTATATCTTCATCGGTTCTAAAGCAGATACCCCACTAAGTCACTTGCCTTCTGAATGTTTAAAAAAACATTAAAAAAGCCTAAGAAGTTTTCATAGACTTCTACTCCACGATAATTTCAGAGGCTAACGTGTCAAATACACTCACGGCCAATGAAATTTGCGCATTTAGAAGAAAGCATACTACAACCGCAAAACCTTGCAAATAGCTAGAGTGCGTGCTGGTATGAAAATGATCCACATTTGGTGCGAGTGTGCATGATCACACACCCTATGGTGGCGTTGCAAGCACGAACCGGCAGCCTTATAAACCGGTGTGTAGTCGATGCCCCATGAAAACAAAGCCCCAACCGACGCAAGCAAGAGTACAGAGTGACAAGAATGACTGGTAGACGCCAGAGACGTCGATTTACGCAATTTACGGACTTTGAGAGAGGTCTGATCATCGGGCTGAAAACCGCCGGGTGGTCGGCGCGCCATGTAGCCCGCCACGTGCATTGTTCTGGCCATACCGTCCGACTGTGTTGGGAACTGTAGACACGTGACGGCATTGCCGAACTGCGGAGCGGCTTCGGACGGACCAATAAAACCACCGGTAGAGAGGATAGACGGATGGTGCGCACGGGGAACCAGTCTACTAAACAGGCAGATGCTGCGGCTCCTGTGTGTCCACAAACAATTTCCCGACGTTTCGCGGAAGCGTATCTGCGATCGCTGCGCCCCTTACGTGCTCTGCCTTTAACACCGGAACTTCGTCGGCTCCGTGTGCAGTGGTGCTAGGCAGAGCTGCGTGGAACGCCATAGACTGGCGACGTGTGGTGTTTAGCGATGAGTTCCGCTTCGTTTTGGGGACAGATGTTCATCGTGACCGGGTGTGGAGGTCTCCGGGTCAACGGCACAATCCCAACCTTGCTATCGATTGCCACACCTCCCCCACTGCAGGCAATTATGGTCTGGGGAGCCATTGCCAACGATAGCCGATCAGCTCTAGTAGTGGTACGTGGATCATTGACGCGACAGCGGTATTTGGATGAGATCCTACGGCTCCATGTACTGCCATCCCTAAGCCGGGATTCCAGGTGCACTATACCAGCAGGATAATACCCGCCTGCACACGGCTCGGTTTGCCCAGGGCAGCCTACGTCATGATCAGATACTTCCATGGTCTGCATGCTCCCCGGACATGTCCCCTATCGAGCACGTGTGAGATCGGTTGAAACGCCGGCTGCCGCCGTGCTACACTATCCGGGATTTGGAGCACACCGTCCAACACGTGTGGGCCAGTCTGCCACAGGACATCAGGCGTCTGTTCGCCTCCATGCTTGACCGTATTGATGCATGCATCGACACACGAGGCGGTGCGACGCGCTATTGAAGATGACCGGACTGCGTGCCACAGATCCCTTTAATTGACTGGAGCTCTGTTTTTACCATCATGTGTATCATTCACCTGTATCATTACGTCCATAAAATTTCAGTTCAATCCGATGCTTCCTTCTTGGTGCGCAAATTTCATTGTCCGTGAGTGTATAATGTAAGTGGTTTCTGTGATGAAATCTTCTGTGCCTTGCAGAAGAACTTTTTCTGTTGTCTCATCAAAAAACGTTTTCCTTTTCTTCTGTCGACATTTTTCATGTTTAAATTTATGGTTGTCGGTCCAAGTTTTGGTGTCGGATTCTATGGATTTAAAATTACTTCTCAAACTTTTAATGATTTCAGCTAATTCACAGCTTTCAAAAGATTAATTTTAGAATCTTCAAATATTTGGTCGTTGGATTTAATCTTTGCGATACCATATTCCAATATATGGTTCATATAGCTGGTTTCATACTTCTGGAATTGTTTTACCAGCCCTTTCGCTTCTAATCGACATTCTGGTTTTTCATTTTCTTGTGATTCAATTTTCGTCAACGCATTGTGTATGTTCACAAAACTGTTCTATTAGCCAATGTAGCATCAGTTCTAACTGACCACGTTGTGTCACAACAAGCATTCAAAATTCTCCAGCGTGGGGTTGACTTTGAAAAGAAGGTACATAAGGTGTCCACAAAGTAAAAATATCTCACTGCATTTAGGGAGGAATTGGCTGTCAAACTTCCTATTAAGTTTAGTGAGTGACGTACGCAAGGAATGTAAAATGAAGTGGGACTATAGCTTCTTATTCTGCTCTGTAGCCCTGTATAATTGTTTGACGTAGACTCACAGACAATGAAATTTGTGTGCCGAGAAGGAAGCATCGGATTGAACTGAAATTTTATGGACATAATGATACAGATGAGTGATACACATGATAGCAAAAACAGAGCTTCAGGACAATTACAGACAAATCTGTGGCACGCAGTTTGGTTATCTTCAACAGCGCGCCGCACCGCTTTGTGCGCCGATAGATGCTGAAATATGGTCCGGCATGGAAGCGAACAGACTCCTGATGTTGTCCTGAGGCAGACTGGCCCGTACGTGTTGGACGGTGTGCTCCAAATCCCGGATAGTGCTGCACGGCGGCAACCGGCGTTTCAACTGGTCCCACACATGCTCAATAGGGGACATGTCCGGAGAGCGTGCAAACATTTTTTGACGTAGGCAGTTCTGGGCAACCCGAGCCGTGTGCGAGCGGGCCGGCATTTTCCTGCTGGTATAGCGCACCTTGAATCTCGGCCAGGAATGGAAACACGTGGGGCCGTAGGATCTCATCCACATACCGCTGGCCCATCAATGATCCACGTACCACTACTAGAGTTAATCTTCTATCGTAGGCAATGGCTCCCAGACCATAATGCCTGCAGTGGGAAGGGAAGGTGTGGCGCTGGATAGCGAGGTTGAGATTGCGCCGTTGACCCGGGAACTTCCACACCCGGTCACGATGATCATCTGTCCCCAAAACGAAGCGGCACTCATTGCTAAACACCACACGTCGCCAGTCTGTGGCGTTCCACGCTGCTCTGCCTGGCACCACTGCACACGGAGCAGGCGATGTTCCGGTGTTAATGGCAGTATACGTAAATGGTGCTGGGATCGCAGATTCGCTTCCACGAGGCGTCGTGAGATGGTTCTAGGGTACACGGAAGCTGCTACATCTGCTTGTATAGCGAACCGGTTCCCCGTGGGAATCCGTTCGTACCTGGCGCACGATCAGTCTAGTTTCTCTACCGGTGGTCCTCCTAATCCGCCCGGAGCCGCTCTGACGTGTGGCAGTGCCGTCACGTGTCCAGTCCTCCCAACACAATCTGACTGTATGGTCAGAACGATGCACATGGCGTACTATACGGCAAGCCGATCACCCTGCGGTTTTCACCCGGATGATCAGGCCTCTTTCAAAGTGCGTAGGTTGCGTAAATCGACGTCTCTGGCGTCTATCCGGCATTCTTGTCAATCTGTACTCTTGCGTGCGTCAGCCGGTGCTTTTCGCTTTCATGGGGCATCGACTACACACCGGTTTATAAGACAACCGGTTCGTGTTTTCAGCGCGGGTCTGGTGTCATACGCAATCGCACCTAACGTGGATCATTTGCATACCAGCTAGCAATCTAGCTATTTTAAAAGTCTTACGGTTGTAGCATACTTTCTTCTAGGTGCGCAAATTTCATTGTCCGTGATTGTATTTTCTGCGTTGAAGTGAGCTTGTCCCCTACACTATTTAATGTGAAGAGCTAAATTGTCTAATTCCTTGAGTACAAGTTCTGCTAAGTATGCATCCTTATACTCGCCGGTTCAAACAAATCCAATAAATCTTTGATTTCTCCGTTTGCCGCGACATACCTTAAAATAAGAACAAGCTGATCCACGTGCGACATATCCTGTGTCGAATCTATTACAATACAAAATTATGTGGAATATTCCATTTCTTCAGCAATTTGATGTCTCAATTTGTCTCCCATTTAAGTGAACGGAGCCCACCGCTGACATTCTGAGAAAGGAACTCGCGAAGCACACGTCTGAGCTTTGAGGACCCCAGCAAGCGCTTATTACGCCTAATGGGAAATCCGGCCCTGTACATACGTTATAATAATACGAGTATTTTCATGTCGTCGCCAATCGCGGCGCACTCGATGATATCTGCATATTCATCTGTCTTGTTTCATAACTTTCTGGTTCCCGTAAAAAAACTATATTATGATATGGTAAATATGTTTGCTTTTTGCAGCCCCCTATCCACCCCTGCTTTTGATATCTTAACTGGCCATTGCAATTGCGGCAAAATTTAAAAAACAATCTACCAAATTCTGAAGTGTGTACTACGATTTTCTGATGAGTTATTGCTGCCGCGCACACAAAGGTATTGTGTTATAGTCGCCACTCTATTTCTGAGGTCTTCATTTCTTGTATAAAAGTTTAGATCAGCCAAAATGATGTATTTATCCTGAGGTTATCAAAGTCAAAAAAATTAAGCAACTCTTTTAAGAAACTGGTGAAAGTTCGAAAAATGTTGGGTTATACGTGGAAAGTATTTCTTGACATGACTGTTGTGTTATACAAGGAGTGTCAATAAAGTTCTGTAAATGCACCCTAAAATCAAGCAATATGTAATATTTGAGAAAACTTCTTTTACTGGCCTGCAAAGCTATCACATTTAGAACACAATACACTTATGGTATCGTTCGTGTAGTTGCTGGAAGCTATGTACAAAGTCTTCCTTCGTTATCGCTTGCTCGTCACGATCGCATTAACGTCCGCAAATCTCTGCCCTTTCAGGGCAAATTTCAGTCGGGGAAACAAAGTAGTCAGCCGATGCTAGGATTAGGTTAATACAGTGGGTTATTCAACGTAGTAACTGTTCGTGGTTAGAAGGCGTGGGACAAATCCTGCGCTTTCACAAATCTTTTAATATCTTATAGTCTTACTGTTTCATGGCTCATTCAGTTTCTCAGCGATCATTCGGACAGTCAGTCAAAGACTATTCGCTAAGAGATCATTACTTTTTCAATGTTTTTAGGAGTTTAGAAGGTCGCGGACCGTCAGCACCGGCAAATATCTTTAACGGATTCACTACGTTTGCGGAGACGCATGAACCAGTTGGAAACGCACGTTAATGTTACTGCTTCACCATCGTGAACTTCTTTCAGCATTGCATAAATTTCCAATCAGATTTTCCCAGTTCGGAGCAGAATTTGATATTGGTTCTTCGGTCTCTGTCCCATACTCTTTCCCATAGTTCCGTAATGGTTGCGGGCAAGTTCACTCATGTACTTGACGGTGTCGCACAAGTTTAAACACCTTTCGCCAACTTTATTGCCACACGTTGCACAAGCATCCGTTAAAGAGAGTGAGCGAGTCATTTGTCTAAAACTGCTGTTATGATCATAGTATATCTTATATGCATATTCATTTCTTCAATTTCAGATTTCAATGTGCCATCAGACATAGCTGGAGCTACATTTATGGCTATAGGAACATCCTCGCCCGAGTTATTCTCCTCTGCAATAGGTATATTTTTAATGTAGTTCTATATAACAATTTCCTTTCATATTTCTTTTCCATAGAATAAAATAAATAAAGACACGCCGCCCCGGTGGCGCAGTGGTCTAAGCGATGGCCTCTGATCATTCGTCCGAACGGGGTCCGGGTTCGAATCCCGGTGAGGCATGGATGTTGTGTTTGTCTTACGGCACTGGCTCTCTCCCTTCCCTGGAACCAGTGACCCCAAATTAGGGATGGGCGACTGCTTATAGCCCATTGAGTTGCTCACGGTGGTCGTTAAACCTCCAATCAACAAAAAAATAAAATAAAAAAATAAAGACACAGCGCAAAAAGAAAGTCACATGCAGATATACGGTATATGTAATTGTTTAATGTATTTCTGAGGTTACAATTAGAATTTTACTTAAATATTTCTTTGTTATACACTAATTGACATAAAAATACGCGCACCAAGTAAAAAACCGCGTGATTAACGCGAAACTCAACAAATAGCTACGGTGAGGGCAGACATGCAAATGATTAAAGTTTCGTGCGATTCCGCATGCTCGCGCGTCTATAACCGGCGCTACAATCGCAATCCTTAGGGCTTATAAGGCGCAGCACAGGAGACACACCATTCGTGCCCAAGTGCACGGTAAGAGTCAGGTGAGATCCCTGAGCGATAGACATGCAGAGGAACCGCCGTAGATGTGCGTACGGGAAACTGACTGAGGTTGAACGAGGCCGTACCTTAGGGATGAGAGAGGCAGAGGGTGGCCGCCATTTGGGCCGGTCGGGCAGTACGATGCGATCGTGTTGGGAGCAATGGACACACAGACAGGGTGGACTGTCTCTGGACGACCCAGACACACTACCAGCAGAGAGAATCGTGAGAGCGGCACGCACGGATGCAACGACGTCCTTATCCAATATCAAGAAACATGAGGCGGCTGTACAAATGACTCCTGTGGCCGCCAGAACTAATTCCAGACGTCAGGCAGAGGCGAATTTGCACTCTCCACGGCCCTTACGTTTTCTGCCATTAACACCTGACCATCGTAGGCGTGGAATGCAGCGGTATCAGCAGCGAACAACGTGGCATGCTATGGACTGGCGACGTAGTGTTCAGCGACGAATCCGGTTTCTGTATGGGAACGGACCTCCAGCATGTGGAGGACCACAGGTGAGCGCTACAATCCCAACCTCACTGTACAGCGGCACGCGTCCCGAACTGCAGGCGTGATGGTCTGGGAAACAATCGCATATGACAGCCGTACTTCCCTCGCAGTGATCCGAGGGACGCTACGTACAGGAGATCCTGCGGCCTCATGTACTGCCTTTCTTGACGAGGCGGCCCGGAGCCATTTTACAACAAGATAACGCCCGTCCACACGCGTCTCGGGTTTTCCAGGCCTGTCTACGTCCTGCTTCCGAGGTCCGCCTGATCTCACACCCATCGAACACGTGTGGGGCCAGATGGGACTACAGCTTTCCCCATGTCCCAGTGTTCGTGATTTAGAGCGTCAGTTGCAAGAAGTGTGGGTCAGTCTGTTGCAGAAATACCGAATCTCTTTGGCTCCATGCCGGACCGTATTACAGCATGTATCCGAGCACGAGACGGTCCGACGCGGTACTAACGCTGACAGGAATGTGTACCGTATGTCCGCGGGAAATCGTCCTGCTGCTGTGATATTGAAATTACGTCTGTCCTTGGTATGCACCATTTTACTACTGAAATCTCATTTCAATCCGACGCCTCGTTCTTGGTGTGCGGATAATTCTGACAATGAGTGTAATTTAGATGTGTTTCTACAGGCAAAATGTTAGGCTGAAATTTTTGAAACATTAAAGTCAATGGGTCGATATATAGATGTAAGTGACTGGCAAAAAGGTATCATAGATTTTGGCCTGTCAAAAGTTCACGGCATCAAGGAAGTTACTGAATTTGCAGGTGTTAGCAAAAGAACAGTTCTTCGTTTTTATAAAGATTAGTGTAAGTCAAACTCGACTGAAAATAAACTGTGAACGAAACACCATTTTGACAAGTCATGACCAGCGCAGAATTTCTCGCCTGGTCAATGAAAACCGATTTTAAACAAGACAGGAGCTCCTTCAATCTGTCAATAATGGACCTCACACATCTATGTCTGAGCGAACATTGCGGAGGGAACTTCATGGTATGGATATCTAGAATAGAGTTGCAAGACTGAAACCAATTTTAATTTCAGCTCACAGAAAAGCTCAGTTAGCTTGGGCCGAATCTCACATGGCATGGACTGGAGATAAGTGGAAGGCTGTCATGCAGTCTGATGAATTCATATTTTGCCTATACTGAAATGACGCAAGACGTAGGGTCAACAGGATGCCTAAAGAAGCATTCAATCCTGAGTGTTTTTAAAGAGCTCTTGCCAAAGGAAATGAATCTGTAATGCTGTGTGGTTGTTTTAACAGTTGTGAATTAGGCCAACTAATAGAGATGAAGAATACGATGAATCAGCATGCTTACAGAGAAAATTATGGGCAATCATGCGTTTCCTTTTGTACAACATTTGCAGGATTCTCATTAAGTACTTTATCCGATTGAACAGGATAACTGTAAGATTCATAGAGATAAAACCATTATGGATTGGTGTAAAGAGCATGATACAACTTTGGGACACACGGACTGGTCAGATAAGATCAGATGTAGATGATTTTAGGAAGGAGTGTGTGACCCCAGGTTTTAAACAACCCTTAGAAATAGGAAGCTAGGAGGTTTGGGCTTAGAGTGCCCGATAGGAATGTGACACGGAAGCGAGGTACACGGACTGGCCAGCTAAATCCCCAGATTTAAATCCTATGGAGAATTTATGCTACCACTTTGAACGAAATATAGGAATCAAACTTCAGCATCCCAAGAATCTCAATTATATGAATGATCAGAATCGGCAAAATTCAGTTTAGAAAGAAAAAAATAATTGATTTGCTGCATGATTCTAGAATCCATGACAGTTAGTGGTGATGTCATCGAGAGATAAAAAAAAACAGATCATAATTAAAGGTGAGAAATTGTCGAGAAGTTCACCTACTTGTATTTTTTACGACGGTCTTTGTAAAAAAATGTGTACAAGGAGTTAAACTCCTTAACTTGTATGATGACTTAACAGAGCTGTTAGTAAAATTGTGCTAATAACAGTTTTGACAGGGATGGCTAGAATTTTGGTGTAGTTTATCATTTTACGCTTCACATTCGTCATCTTTTGGAGAAGTGGCGTGTTAATATAATTTTACCTCATCTGTAAAGCCATTTTGCAACTAATTTGTTCGCAGCTTTCTGCAAAGGTTGCATTTAGTTTCATCCACCTGTGTAGAGCAAAATTCATTTCTCGCTGCGATAGGGCTTCAGAGCTATAGTTAAAATTATGCTATATGTTGAGAAATCGTTCCATGGTATATACGCTCTTGTTTGACGAATAATATGCTATATGAATCCCTCAGTTTGATCATTTTTCTTTTGCCAATACAGCTCAATTTGTGTTTTATTTGCCAGAAGATATTAATTTGAGTGTACTCGTAATAGCAGAATTAAATTTAAGTGTTCATACATAAAGAGGAAAGCTCAGTGCAAGAATTTTCCGTAGATCTTGAAGCTAAGTTTTTTTATGAAAGAGTTATGCCGAATTTAGTTTGACCGAGTGATGCCTGGCTGTTAAGATACTCGAATTGTGGCCAATGGGTCTCCGTTCATGTCCTCCTGCCACCAAATATCCGTGGTGGTTCGGAAGTCACGTTATGCCGTTGGTCCCAGGGTAGTAGACCCTTTGTTACGAGTGATCCAAAACTAATTTCCCTTGAGGTTTCGGACAGGGCGGTTTAGCTCTTTTGGTAACGTAAGCAATGCCCTCTGAGAGTTAAAAAAACTCTCTACTAACCAAAATTCAGTTTAGTGTTGTAGCACGCTGATTCTTACCATAAACGCATTTAATGTTTGTGCCATGTTTTCACACCCTGTAATCATTAAAAAAATCATTCGAACAATGCCACCTAGGTAAGTGCGGAGTTATAGATTCTGTTTAAAATAAACACGAGAAACCTGCACCGAACTGCCCAATCATTATGACCAACGCGTCTTTATGCAAATCAAAGAAACACCATTTAAATGGTGTCGCATTTGAAGGCCACGAAATGGTGTGAATTAGAGATCTGCCCGGGCCTTCAATATTTAATGTAATAATACTGATTTCTTTGTCCCGTTCCGCCAATGTTTCTTGGCTCCACGGGGACTAATGGAACACCTTGGATTCTGCTTGAAAATGTTGCGACAGTTATCCTGCCTTGAGACACTGGTTCGGACCCTGGCCACCCCCGTGGTCCGGAGACCAGCCCGCGATGTCGTGCTGGCAGCCGACCTAGCGCACTTTAGGTGGGTTCCCGCTCTGGCTGGCGGGATAGGCCGTTAATTTTTTTAGGGTTGACTGGGAGATTGTCTTCCCCTCGAACAGCTTTGATTTTTTGAGGGAATAATTTCCCTTTATTTAAT
The DNA here is from genome assembly GCA_039090855.1 of Macrothele yani. Taxonomy (NCBI): domain Eukaryota; kingdom Metazoa; phylum Arthropoda; class Arachnida; order Araneae; family Macrothelidae; genus Macrothele; species Macrothele yani. The sequence continues at coordinate 51,754,169 of CM076990.1, forward strand.
ATAACAAAGAATTTAAACACATCTATACACTGTCCTCATGCTTAGGACTCACAGCATTGAGAGTTTGAAACTAGTGTATTTACAAGGTATTTTACAATGGTAGTTCACTTGCCACTTGACCACAGACTTTTGCCCTCATTCAGAGTCCGAATCGCTTTCGGTGTGCACGTTCACCTCTTGCGTCTCGGTTCCCGTTTGGATGGGGAAAATCGTGTGTTGCTGGAGGGTTAGCCTCTCAACTAGGGCTATTTATCCCCCACCTGTTATGAGCAGATCCAATCTTCGCGTTCTTTGCACACCTGGGATCAGTGTGTTTCTCCATTCGGCGAAGCTGCTGCATTCAAGCACGCAGTGTTCGATGCTTGCCGCCATATTTCCACAGGGAGAGGCGCAGTTCCTGATGGCGAATCTGACCAAGTATTCGGGGCAGATGCCATGGCAGCTGAGTACTTGATTCAGGAACTTGTTTGTCTGTGCACGTTTGGTCGAGACCTTTGGAAACACTCTGTGTGTGTCTTCCACCCTCTCTCTCCCGTGTCCCATCTGACCTGCCATTCGGTCATGGTTTGACGTGCCAATGCTGCGCGGATGCTCCTGCGCGGCGTTCTGCATTGCACGTCTACTGTCTCTTTCAGCGTGGCTACCTTCGCCAGCTGGTCCGTCCTTTCGTTTCCCTGGGTCCCGACATGGCTTCGTACCCAGTGGAAACTAACTGCCCCATCTCCTTCTGCCCTTAGGAGGGTTTTAATCCTCTGGACCATATATTTTCTTCCCCTGAATCTACTCAGAGCCTGCAGTGCTGCCTCACTATCAGAGTAGAGTTTGATTATTTCGTCGCTGCGCCTGGGGAGTACCCAGGTGAGTGCCTTTTCCATCTCCAGAAGTTATGCTTGGAAAGCAGAAGCATTCTGCTACAGTTTTACGCTTTCTTCTGTCGCTTCGTTCCCATCCGAGAACGCGCAGAACCCTGCACCCACTTGTCCCTTTAACTTTGAGCCGTCAGTGAATAGCTCATGCAGAACTCCCGTGGGCTTCTCCTTGTCCCACGGTGGGCAAATTTCCTCTGCCGGGTGGATCTTTCAGTCCACGCTTTCCAACTCTATGAAAACAGACATGGGCCGAGCAGGGTTTTTTCTTTTTTTTTTTTATAAGCAAAACAATCGCTGTACGATGTCTTTCTCGTTTGGGAAACTCGCAAACATGCAGCAGCAGGATAAGATTGAATAATTTCCGCTGATGGAAAAAAATAGAAGTTTTGCGACATCCTCCCTTAGTAGATCAGCCCCCTTAGTTTTTCAATGTGAATGTGGTCCTGTCTCTCTCTCTCCCTAACTTTCACCCTCCTCTCATGCTTCAGGGCAGGTTATTAACTGCAGCATTTCTAAACACCTGCTCGCAGACCAGGGGCTGTCTCAAACGATCTTTTTTATTGTTATGGTCGGCGGCACTTTGTTCTCTAGATGTGTGAAAAGCTTTTAAGTTGTCTTAAATGGCACGAGAGAAATGGTCTGGGAGAAACTTACTTCTGTGTATAAATCCATGCCGTATTTTCCTCATTTGTACTATCAGGGAGCCGTTTTCAAAACTTCCGTGACACTAATTAACTGGGCAGTATGTCTATGTTTTCCCTCAGCATATGCTCAGTTCAGTGTTGCTGATAAATATTCTTCCATACTTATTATGGAGTTTAAGAAAGCGAAAGATTTTCGCGAAAAATCGCTTCCGGAGAATATGAACTTAAAGGGGAAAAGCGTTATTTAGAAATATTTTAAATCACTGTCCCGTTCCGAAACTAGTCGGCCGGTAAACGTTGTGCAGTGCACTACATGCAAAAACGTTTCGAGTTACGATAGCACAAAGTCTGGAACATCGAATCTTAAGCGGCACAAATATGCTTCCCACACACACGAGAGACATATTGGGTTCCAGCGATATGATATGCCAGTAGAGATAGGTACAGTTTATAAAGCCATAAAATCTTCTCCCAGTAAAACGATCGGACTCATAATTCTGGATATTTCGCACTTTTTGAATTACCCCCCCTCCCATCCTCCTTAATTAACCCCAAGGATATTTCTGGGTCCGGCGGTAGGGAATGATAATTTGAAAACCTAGAAAATTTGAAGCGCATGGAAATTGTCCTTTTCATGCAATATTTTTGAGTATACAAGCTCCTCCTCGGACATCACGTGACTTATACAGAGTCTCAGAAATATTCTGAATGAATGTTTATTGTAATAGAATGCGTGTAGCAATTAAGAAAACGAAAACCCTTTAGGAGTCGAATGACCGAGTGCACCAGGTATCAAATTCGTGTTTTGGTAATTGTTGAAATTTTACGGGCCGGCCCGAGCCTTGGAAACAGGAGAAATATACGGACCGGGATTTCCAAATTAAGGCCCGTGCAGACCTCTGGTGTGAATAACACCTGGTACTGAGCCCTGTTAGTCAGTGTTATTGTTCTTCAGACAGAAAAGGCAGCGTACTCTGACAAAGGCCAAATTGCAACTGCCAAACGACTGAGTCAAAGAATTTCCGAGACGGTAAGGCTTGTGGGCTACTCAAGGTCAGCCGTGGTTAGTACTGGTCCCAGGAGGAAAGTAGTCTTCCGAAAAGGGCAAAACCTCGAACCGTCGGGAAGGTCTGGGCCGAACACGATTAATCGATGCTGGAGGTGAGCGGAAAGCTATCCCGTGTGGCTCGAGCCAGCAGGAGGGATACTATGGTGCAACTCGCCGCTAATTTAATGCTCGTAACGGAAGTAATGTGTCCCAACACACAATATCATACAAAGTAGTCGCTCTTTCCACGTTTTTCTTTCATAACACACAGCAACAGAAAAATTATATTACGACACCGATGGGATCGAATCCCAGATCTCTCGATAACTAGTCGAGTGCGTTCACCTTACGCTACGGTGGCCAACAATCCATGGCGCTATGTGTGTTTATCTGTCAGCATCTGACTTCACAAATCCGTAGGGATGGGCTCAGCAACTGAGCTGTCTCCATTTGCTGGGACTTAACAGCCCAAGCTATTTAATTATAGCTAATAAATCCAAAGGGTGAGAGAAATGGTGAAAATCTTCTAAATACGTGGAGACATTGTAAATAGACAAAGTCATCGCCCTTTCTTTAATAACACACAACACAATTTTTCGGTTGCTGTGTGGTATTAAAGAAAAACGTGGAGAAAGTGGTGTCTTTGTCTATTTACACTGTCTCCACGTATTTGAAAGATTTTCATCACACAATATTGTACATCGAACCCTTCTGAAAATAGGTCTGTCAAGCTATAAGCAGCTCCTAGTGCGCATGATAACTTTGGTTCATTGTTGAAAGCGCCTAAAAAGGGTAGGCAAGAATCAACACTGGCCCTTGAATGATTAAAAGAAATTCGCGAGCATCAAAACTGGGCATTGAATGATTGGTAGAAGGTCTTCTAGTTCTATGAATCTCATTTCCTGATGCATCATGTGGACGGCCGGATACGTGTGCGTCGTTTACCACGGGGAAGTGTTGGCACTAAGATGTACCATGGTATGAAAACAAGCCGGTGGAGGAAGTATATTAGCTTTAGACAATATCCTACTGGGAAAGCCTGGGTTCATTCATGTGCAGGAAACTGTGACCTCTAACACCTACCAAAACATCATTGCAGACCACGTACAGCCTTTCATAGCAACGGTATTCCCTACTAGCAGTGCTTTCTCTATATTGACCGCAGAGTTGCTGATTTTGATCCTTTATCCCTTAACCGGTTAGAGGAAATTAACTCGTGGTTACCAAAAAGGGTTGAAATAATTTCGAACAAATAAACAATCGAGTCACGTTATTGTGACCACCTCCTACTTTTGACGTCAACAGCGCGTAGCCAATGAAAGAAGGCACGTGTCGTGAGCTGGCTTGGAGGGAATATAAGGTGTGCTGTGTAGGCAATCTGAAAACATATCACTTGTTGCTGTCATGGATAAAAGGATCAATTTATCAGATTTTCAAAAAGGGATTATTATCAGCTTTCAGTCCAAGGGTGGCAGTATTTCTGAAACAGCGCAGTTTGTGAACTGTTTGCGTGTTAGTGTTATTAAAGTGTATCGTGATTGGAGAAATGGCACCATTGCGAATAAGCGATGTGGAAACTGCGGAGCACCACGTGCCATTGATGTGACAGGTCAATGTCGGCTTCGAAGGTGCATGAGGGCCGATCGACACGCTACAGTGGAGCAGCTCACTGGCCGAATAAACCAGGGTGCTACCAAAAGTGTGTCTAAAACGACAGTTCAGCGCATCCTGCTGTGTATGGGGCTACGATGCAGACGCATGGTTTACTGCACCTATGCTAACGAAGGTGCATCTACAAAGAAGGCTTGCATTTGCACGGCAGTATCGTAATTGGACCTCCGCTGATTGGCAAAGGGTTGCCTTCTTCGATCAGTCACGTTTTCTGCTTCCTCGAACAAATGGACGTTGGATTATAAGGCGAGAAACATCGACGAACAAACACTCAACCATTGCTGGAAGAACACGAGCTGGAGGAGGCAGAGCTATGGGGGCGGGAACGTTTTCGTGGTATTCTCTGGGTCTTCTCACACCTGTGGAGGGCACTATCGATCGAATTCGTTGTAAATCCATCCTTGCAGGCCACGTAAACCGATACGTCTTTCCTGGGGCGGATGGAATCATCCAGCACGTTAATGCGACGTGTCACACAGCTAGAAATGTCCGAGAGTGGTTGGAAGAGCACGACGAAGACTTCAAAGCACTTCATTGGCTCCCTAATTCCCCAGACTCAAACCCAATTGAGCATCTGTGGGACCACCTCGTTCGTGTTGTTCGTTCTATGGATCCTCCACGCAGCTGTCAGATGCACTGCAGTCAGCATGGCTCCACATATCTGTGAACACCTTCCAGCACCTTAATGAGTCACTCCCCGCCCGTCTAGCTGCTGTCCGCGCTGCACAGGGCGGTTACTGGGGATATTAGCTGCTGTCCACAAAAATGTGGCTCGACCATGTATATTTGGTATCTAAGAAGTGTGCCAATAGCGGCTGGAAGGAGTGAACGCAAGTATTTAAAAGCGTTGCTTTCCTCTTAGCTTCGTTATTCCGTGTGGTGATTTAAGGTACGATTGACATTTTCCAACAGATTTCCTGCTCTGAAAGGGCTATAACAATTGCGATGAACCTAAGAAAGGAGAGAGGGTTGATGTTTGAGTTGCTTATTTCTATCCAATGGTATAATGTCAGTTTCAGGAGGATTAGCCTATCCACATCGTGCCCTGAAATCAGGAAGTAGGGAGTAAAGTACAGGGAAACCTCCAAATAACCGTCGCTGCTCGGACCAGCGAAAAGTGACCGTTGTTGGAAGGTGCCGTTGTTCGAAGGTTAGGCCTTTGTTAGCATTGCTATTTCTTTACTTTAGCTCCAAAAGAAAATAATTGTACAAAGCTAACGCGCGAATAAAAGGGTTTCAGAGCTTTCTCCGAAGGTACAATGTTGAATGAAACTCAATATAGCAATTTAAAGCAAAATCGTGGTTTAGAAGATTTTAGGAAAGTGATGTCCGACCCTTTGTCTCAAACTAAGGTTCAGAAATATGTATGCTAGGAGGTTAAGTTTAGGGTACGGTAAGGGAAAGAACAAATACAAATGCTAAGCAGGGAAGAGGAAGTGAACAGTTAGCTAGCCGCCCTCCGAAAAATAGGAACAGAATCTACAGGGACCAATCTGAGATATACCGCCGCCAACATTCTACGCGCCAACAAGATCACTCCCAAGGTGGCGACTGAAACATATACTGGAGCTAGCTTCATGTAGAACTAAACTTTAACTCCTTTCTTTTCATTTAAGCACACTATAGTACTCGCCGTAATTCAACCCATCGAACTCTAGTCACGGTAGCATTCTTAATTCTGAGCAGCATTCTTTATTCCTATCTTATCCCTTTCGCCCAAGTACTGAAAGAAGTGTGTAAAATTCTGAAGGACGAGGTGCCAATTAGATCTCTTTTGGGACTGACTGGGGTGGACATTGGCCGCGGTTGTGAAGTTTCGTTTGGAGGTTAATGTTAATTCTACGGCACCTGTTCTGTACCAATCAAAACTTGCCGTTGCACCGTGGTTTCCGTTTTTCGGAAGTGTCGGTTAATTGGAGGTTTCACTGCACTAGAAGCGAGGGCTTATAACTAGTGACAGGTTTATGGTCGGCACTGCTCTGACAAGAGGGAAAAATGAATAGTTTTGCCGTAACTTTTCCAAAACCGGGCTGTGTGAAGATTTCTGTTTGGGAAGTGTAGAAACTTTTGAGCCCCATTTGTGGTGGTTCAAGTACGTGGGACTCTTAACTCGTCTTTCGTCACTACACGTTGAACAAGGCCAGTGGTCATGCATAAGAATTTTTCTCACGCTACCCTTTCTCCGATATTTTTGCTCAAAGCGTGTTCAAAATGCGCTGCTAACAAAAAGAGTTACAAATCAAATTAGGCGAAAAATGCAGTCGTATCATCGCGTTGTTTGCAAAAATGCAAAACGCAAACGCCAATGGTCATTTGCCGAGAAACGCTCTCGCGTGATGCAAACGAAAGCGGTCGCTTGATGAGAAAAATGTTCACACGAAGCACATGGGAGAAAAAGCAGAGTGTCTGAAGGTCAAAGACGTACCAATCCTCTTTTCTTTTCGGAAGTTTAACGACCACCGTGACTAACTCAATGGGCTATAAGCAGTCTCCTGTTCCTAATTTAATGCCACTGGTTCCAGAAAAGCGAGAGAGTCAGTGCCGTAAGACAAACACAACACACGTGCTTCACCGGGATTCAAACCCCGACCCTTCTAGGACGAATGGTCATAAGCCAGCGTTTAGACCAAAGCGCTTCTGGAACGGCGTGCCAATCCTTATCGTAACTGTTAATACGAGGGTTGTACCGAAAGTAATGCAAAAGTGGGTATAACTTTTTTATTAACTGATAGAGGTAGTTCAAATTGCACATGTTGGTAGAGCAACTCTTCCTTTATAGTAACCCTTCTTCTTCATTGCAAGTAAATAATAGATTCCAAGCAGAAGCAACCAGCCGTCATTGAGTTCTTGACGTAGGAAGGGTGCAGTCTGTCTGACATCCCCAAAAGGCTACAAAATGTTTACGGAGATGACACTATTGACAAGATCAATGTGAACAGATGGATGAACAAGTTTAAAGAAGGGGAAACAAGCACTGAAGACAAACCATGCAGTGGGAGACCATATGCGACCACCGACACAAACTGTCGACGAGTGAATGAATTGATTCGCACGAAGAGATGAGTCACAATCCGTGAGTTTGCTGCACAACTGGACTGTGGTCACATGCCATACAGAAGATGGTGAAAGACTTAGGGTATCGAAAAGCGTGTGCAAAGTGGGTACCTCGGCAGTTGACACCCGATTTGAAGAAAGGGATGGAAGTCTGCTCTGATCTGCTGGAAGCATATGAAGCCAATGCAGACACGTTTGTTTCCGATCTGGTGATAGATGATGAAACGTGGGCGTATCTTTACGATCCAGAAACGAAGAATCAATTCATGAAATGGCGTCACATCTCTTCACCAAGGCCCAAGACGTTCAAGAGCCAGAGATCAGCACAGAAAGGCACGCTGACTGTTTTTTGGGATGACAGGGATGTCATTCTCCTTGATTTTCTGGAACGTGGCCGGAATGTGACCATCCAGCGGTACATTGAGATACTTGAGAAGCCATAAGGAGGAAGAGACTGAACAAGAATCTGAAAAAGGATTATAACGAAGTAAATTTCTCCGTCATTTCTGTCCACGCCACGATTCGAACCCGGATCCCCTCATTCCGGAATAAGTCGCTCTACCAATTGAGCTACGCGGACGTTTTATTTTGATTCCTATCTGCCTTTATGTCGTGTGCGTCCTGCTGGCAGGTACGTCTATCCCCCCCCCCGAAAGAGGGCCGGGGGTATGGCCCACGGGTCAGCCGTGACCATGAATCGTTGCAGGCAGCCATCCACTGTAGAACGTGCACTTGAGAACTCCCAGTCAATCTGGTCTGTGGAATGCAACATCACACATTTTTTTATTTTTCGAAGCGCTGGAGAAGGGATTCTCTGATTTTTCCTGTCTCGCGGCGTGGAAATAACATCACACCAATGCGAGATTTTGAACGGCCGGGTCATCCGGATAGTTCGGGCGCCATTATAACGAAGTAAATTTCTCCGTCATTTCTGTCCACGCCAAAATTCGAACCCGGATCCCCTCATTCCGGAATAAGTCACTCTACCAATTGAGGCACGCGGACGTTTTATTCTGATTCCTATCTGCCTTTATGTCGTGTGCGTCCTGCTGGCAGGTACGTCACAGGATCCACATTCACAATGACAATGCGGGACCGTGCACATCATTGGCAACAAATCAGGCGATCAGCAAAATAGGCTGGTAGGTGGTCCCCCATCCACCTTACAGCTAAAATCTGGTGCCCTCTGACTTCTACATGTTCGGTCCAATGAAGCACAGTGTTCGGGAATGACGAGGTGAAAGTGGCTGTGAAGAAGTAGGTACAACAGTCCACACCTGAATGTTTTCAATTAATACAGGCATTTGACGTGGACTAGAAACATCAGACAGAAGTCATCGCTCTTTCCACGTTTATAAGTAAGTCTCGGAAAAATTATCATTGGCCGCCACCGGGAATCGAACCCAGGGTCTTCCAGTTACGCGCCGGACATGCTGCCACTGCACCACAGCGGTCTTGAATTCCTCCAGACTCACATACACTAACTGACAAGCCACTTGGAAGGTTGCTTCTTGCAGCCCCGCACAATGCTGGAGATTCACCAAAGATGCGAATTCCTCCAGACTCGCATACACTAAATGTCAAGCCACTTGGCAGGTTGCTTCTTGGAGAAATTCGAGGCCACTGTGGTGCAGAGGAAGAATGTCCAGCGCGTAACAGGAAGACCCTGGGTTCGATTCCCGGTGGCGGCCAATGAGAATTTTTCCGTGACTTATAAACGTGGAAAGAGCGATGACTTCTGTCTGAATGTTTTCAAAGAGGATTCGAGAGTTGAGTTCAACGATGGCACAAAAATGCATCGCTTGTGATGGAGACTATGTTGAGTAGTACCTTTATATAGAGGAACAGTTACTCTACCACAGTGTACGATTTGAACGACTTCTGTCAGTTAATTAAAATCTTATGCCTACTTTTGCGTTACTTTCTGTACAACCTCTTATATTTTTGGGAAAATTCTAAAATTCTAAGTCACCTAGAGCGATGGTGGCGCCCCCACATTCAGTTCCAAATAAATTGCGCTATCCATATGCGAAGCGTGAATGAAATGCTCATAGCGCCGCCAACGACGGGTTAAAGGATTAAACCCAGAAACATAAAAAAATATATCCACTCTTCTCTTGGAGCAAAAATTGCAACAAACAAAAGGACAAAAAAGAAATCACTATTACTAACCCGCAGCGAATTTAGGATTTTCTTTATTACATGACATGAAATTATTGGAATATTTCCAGGCTGACCGAGGGGGGGGATAAGCAACGGTTTTTGCTATTTACTTGTATCTAGAACACATTTCGCGCAAGAATCCGCCATCTTCATTGCTTGGAGGAAAAGATTGCAATATGCGTGCAATGCTGTGAAAACTATGCTAAAAGTGACGCAAATTTTATCTCTGCGCCACTAATAAATTTATGGGCGTAAATATTTAGTACAATTAACTCAAAAGCACCTTATACAGTAGTTTTAATGCTAAATTAAAACTTTAGTTTTTCGGTTTCCAGTTAAAGCAGAAAAAGCCGCCCCGGTGGCGCAGTGGTCTAAGGCGCTGGCCTCTGATCATTCGTCCGTAAGGGGTCCGGGTTCGAATCCCGGTGAGGCATGGATGTTGTGTTTGTCTTACGGCACTGGCTCTCTCCCTTCCCTGGAACCAGTGACTCTAAATTAGGGACGGGCGACTGCTTATAGCCCATTGAGTTGCTCACGGTGGTCGTTAAACCTCCAATCAAAAAAAAAAAAAATAAAGCAGAAAAAAATATTTGTTTGTAGTATAATCTTCGGTGTAACAGCATCAGTAAAGTTACTTCTGATATGCTTTCAAAATTTAACGGAGTTTATCACAGAAAAGAAAGATCAAAGAAAACACGATATTAGGTCGGTTTTCAAAGCGACAGAGTTAACGAAAGGAAGCTATGTCGCTAGGCGATATTCAAGTGGAACTAAGGGATCCACCGTAATTAAGTACATCCTCTTCAACGGCATCTGAAATCTTTAAGACCGAAACATTTTCACGTCAGTTTCCTTTTGGATGATTGGACATTTCGAGAAACATCTGCAGAAACGACGTGGGATGGCACAAAGTGCGCTTTTGCCAATGAATACAGTTAATTTATTAATCTTTATTTGCAAATACAGTCGGAGTGTTTACATGTACGCGCATCAAAAGATTCCAAAGGAAAGCTTTGGTTACTTAAGTGTGTTAAATGAGAGAAAAGGATTGTTGTGTTGTTAGTCGGTTAAGGAAATAAAAAAGAACAACGAACGTCATAGAAAACAAAAAAGGTTAATTGTAACTGCGTGATCATAGCAGGTGGGATTTTGTGAAATTTAGTACTTGAATTAAATACCTTCTCTAATAAAGTTTCTGAATAGAGGCTTACGAACGGAGGCGATAATAAGAGAAAGCTGCCAGTTGCCACCTTCACGCAAACAAAACTCAAAAAACCTTCGTTTATCTTATTAACAGAAATACAATTGCTTATAATTTGTGATGACGTAATTTTTCTGTTAAATAATGGATTAAGAGGAGACAGCAAAACGACATTTTCGAATATAGCCAAAACTTCTTCCTCCGTGTCATGCGGTATCAATTTAAAAACTACAAGAAAAGGAACAGAATGTGCATTTAATGAATGCAAAGCAGCAGCATGTGGCACAAAGTGGAATGTTTGTTTGTTTTAGGTGAAGCGCAATGCAACACCACTTTGTTGCTAACTGACAATATGGATTTCTTATCTTTGCTATCTCTAAAAATCAAAACTGTAGCTCTAAAAGGATGTGAGTGACGGATGAATGGAAAGGAAAAACGTATTAAAATAACTGTTAAATGCAAAAAGTGTGGTATTGAAGCCTTCAGATCTCACTTGTGCAGTATGCCAATGCGCCGAGACTATCGGAAGCTGGTGAGCGTAGCCAGAGTTGGAAACGGGTCAAAAATGTCGGACCCGGACATCCGATAACTGGACCCAATCCGGACTCGTAACTAACCCGGAAAATCTGCTTTGAACTATAAATTCGAAACTCAATTTATATAAATACACTGCTGGTCACCTAAAATGCAACACCAAGAAGGACACGAGATAGCAAAGCCAGATTTACTGGACACATAACAACAGATACAAAGATGAAACAATTGAGCTTACAGGCCCGTGCGACTTGCGGGACACGCAGACATCAACAGTTCGTGTGGCCCCCATGGCTGGCAATAACGGCCGCTATACGCCGCGGCATCAAACGGAAGAGGCTTTGGATGTGGGCTTGGGGTATGTCGGTTAAGGCTGTTTCCACACGTTGCCACAGTTCGTCAGGCGTACCCGCGGGTGGTGCTTGCAGGGCCACTCGGTTGCCGATCAGCGACCAGACGTGTTCGATGAGGAGAACAGGCGGGCCACGGCAGCAGTGACACCTGGTGAGCAGTGAAGAATTGTTGCACGATGCGTGCCACGTGCTCGCGCGTATTGTCCTTGTTGAAACGTGGCCGCTGGCAGATCCTGCAGGTAAGGGGAGGATTACAGGCTCCAAAACGTCGGAGATGGTGCGGTGGCTGTTGAGTGTACCGAAGATGCGTACCAGAGGGGTGCAGGTGTCATATCTAATTGCGCCCCAAACCATAACGCAAGGCGACGGACCCGTATGGCGATGCATAATACATGCGTCACAGTCTCTCGCCGCGGTGACGCCACACGCGGATCCGACCATCGTGGTGTTGCAGGAAGAAGCGGGATTCGTCGAAGAAAATGTCGTGTCATTCCAGGGTCCAGAGGCGGCGTTCAACGGCCCATTGCGGCCGCACTCGCCAATGGTGTAACGTCAATGATAATCGGAGCAATGGGCCCCGTGCGTTACGTCACCGCTCCTGCAGACGACGTCGAACGGTACGTGCTGACGCAGGTTGTTCCGCAACACACCATAATTCCTGCGCAAACGTTCGTGATGTGGCGGTGTGAGCCGTCAATGCCTGTCACACAACATGCCGGCCCTCTCGTTCGGTGGTGTGCCGCGGCCATCGCTTACGTCGGTCCGTCCGTCCGTCCGTCCCTCCTGCACTCACCGAATCCATACTCGCCTCACTGTGGCTGGATGTCGTCCCACACGGGCGCCGATGTCTCGGTACGATGAACCGCTGTCTCGATAAGGCACTATTCGTCCTCTGTCGAACTCAGAAACGTGCTGAAATGACTGCCGTATTCTGTGACGAGGCATCAGGAAGCTTCCCACGCACAGGTCCGGCAGCACAACACACTTCCACTACTTACACTCCGCCTTCTGTACACCCTTCTTATTGTGCTTCTCGGTAGCGTGACGGGCGCACATGATTTGCATATGCCCTGCAATGCTTATCGTTTGCATGTCCTCTCACGGGCGACGCATGCTGCGAATTTCAGGCTAATTGGAAGCTTCCTTCTTGGTGTTGCATTTTGGGTGTCTAGCAGTGTATATACATATAAACGTAATATATATATATATATATATATATATATATATTCACCCCCATAACTGCTTGATTTTTAATAACTGAAATCCTTTTTCAATAATAAAATTTGGTTACTTGCTAAATTTTATTGCCATTTTTAGTGCCACTATTTTGCGTAATGCAGAAGTAATGGCTGACCGTGACCATGGAGTACATTACAGCAGGGGATTTTATTATTTACGATAACACAAATGTATTTTTTTTAATGTATTTAGATTGTTCACTCTTTTCCACGCTTTGATGGAGGTTCGCATATTTTCATATGGTCCGTTCGATTTTTGGGTCCATAGTCTTTTATTATACCGTCGACATCCTTTTTTGTAATTCAACACTTTCCACATTTTGAACAACAAGCAAGACCAAACAACACAGAATTTTTCACCGGTTCCTTAAAGAGACGAAACAATTTCCAGCATTCCTTGTGAGTTTCAACAAGCATGTACTTGTATTTGTTGGCCTCGACGCCTTTCTCAACCTCCTTAATATTGAATCCATCCATATTAACAAATAAGGTTAATTTCGACATGACATGACATGTCATGGGAACGGGATGTTAGCACATCAATCGAAAACCTCTGAATGCTCAATGTAAAAGATGCGATGTGAAAAGTAACTCTTAGTCATACAGTGAACTTCGCACGGAGAGAGTGAATCAGCTGAGAAACAGGCGAATGGCGTTTGCCTGTGCCTCGACCTGTACAATCGCACTGTAAAAGTAGGCGAAGTAAGTATCTTTTTCCGATATGGTGTCTGACGTCGGTCGGTGGAAATCTTCGTTGCTTTAAAGAAGAGACAATATTTTTGCACGGCAAATCATTATTCACTCCGTGGGTACCAGTATCGAGTACAGAATTCCACAACTCGCATTTTTCTTTGGAATATATTTTTCTCTTTTGAAAAATAAAACTGGAGTGAAACCGGGTCAAAATCGGGTCAGGAATACCTTGACCCCACCCGTTGGACCCGCAAAAAATTGTTGACCCGTTTCCATCTCTGAGCGTAGCGAGCAAAGGAATTCGAAAAGGAGTCTCGTTGTAGTCCGAAAATATTTCATGAGATTACTCAAATAACCATTTTAATGATTCAAAATTATCTGAATTAAAACTCGGGATTATCTATGTTGAGCCGCCCCGGTGGCGTAGTCTTCTAAGCGATGGCCTCTGATCATTCGTCCGTAAGGGGTCCGGGTTCGAATACCGGTGAGGCATGGGTATTGTGTTTGTCTTACGGCACTGTCTCTCAACCTTCCCTGGAACCAATGACCCTAAATTAGGGACGGGCGACTGCTTATAGCCCATTGAGGTGCTCACGGTGGTTGTTAAACCTCCAATAAAAAAAAAATAAAATAAATATCTATGTTGATCAGGAAAAGATTTTGCCGTAAGTAACTTGCCGTATTTCTAAACGGCACTTCAGCAATTTTCTTTTTTATATACAGTCTGGTGGCTTGGGTCGACAAAACCAAGCCGGAAGTTTCAGTATTGTGGCCCACTACAGAAATACACGCCACCACAGAGGAACACCTCATTAATTCCCTCATGGGGAATTTTTTTTTCATAATTCCTCATGGAAAAACTTTCAGGACGAAAGAGCTATTGAAATATGCATTGTAAAACGAATTCGGTCGTGAACAAATTTTAGCGACAATTTAAATGTGGAGGAATTTTAAAAGTCCGCATTCAGTTCATGATCAAATGTAGAACATCAAGCGATGCTGGAAACGGGCTGTAGCACCAGATAATTACATTTATTTGGCCATTTACTTGCGCAACAGTATTCATACCACCTCTTTGAATAGACGAACTTTTTATATCTACCCATTATTTTCATTCATGAACCAGTACCAGCAAATCGTTGTTTCTTCATAAGATACTGTAGATGTGAGTGGGACATGGATGCCGAAATATCTCTGCCAAAGAATCGCTTTGTGCTCTATGTCTGTACGTGGATGAAGGTGTGGAATGATAGGCCATCAAAATTGTTACTAGTGCGTCCTTCAAGATTAAAAGAGGAGTGCAGTGCCTACTAATGACCACTTGACTGCATGTCCAACGACCTATGCTTTACCGTAGTTAGTTTAATTCATTAACAACACCATCTTCGGTCCGGCTGCAAAGTTTTCACTGAAGTAGAGATAATTCTTTCTCATTTTAGAACAAACGCCCAAAATATACACAGTCGTATCAGAATAATACACTGAAGAGCAATTTAATTAGAGACAGCTGGCGTTATGCCAATGCGGCGCAATGGGCGGCCCTGTAAACGGAAACGACATGACGTATGCAGCGATCCGACAATATAAGGAGTGATGCGACGGGAATCTGTAAGAGTCGGACGCAGTATGAGTAAGACGAAGGATCTAAGCGCATTTGATCGTGGGCAAATTGTCGGGGCCCGACGAATGGGTCACTCCATCTCGGAAGTCGTGCAGGCACTGGGATTTTCACGAGCAACTGTCACGGGTGCACCGTGACTACATCGAATCCGGTAAAACCATCCCTGCAAGGGCCAACTGCCGTGGACAACAGCGTGTGGATGAGCGGGGTCAGCGTCCGCTAGCTCGCATTGTAACAGCAGATAGACAGGCCACAGTGCAACAAATCTCTCGGCAATATAACGCTGGTGCACAAAAACATGAAAGCAGCCACACCATCCAGAACCATCCCCTCGCTATGGGGTACAGAAGCCGTCGTCCCACGAGAGTACCGCTGCTGACCGCACATCACAGGGTGCAAATATTAGCATGGACGCGGGAACATCGCCACTGGACCATAGACATGTGGAAAAATGTTGCCTGGACTGATGAGTCGAGATTCACGTTGGTACATGCGGATGGCAGGATACGAGTACGGCGCAAACCACATGAAGCGCCGGATCCTTCTTGCCAGCAGAGTATCCTTCAAGCTGGTGGGGTTGGCATTCACGTCTGGAGACTTTACGTGGACTGAAATGAAACCCCTGGTACGTGTGACATCGTCCCTCACAGGCCAACCTTACCGGGATATCCTGGACGACCATTTGCTCCCGTTTGTGCGTCTTCAACATCCCACTGGGGATCTCATCCTGCAACAAGACAATGCAGCTCCCGAATTGTATCCGAATGGTTGGATGAACACTCCACCGACGTGACCTCGCTTCCTTGGCCACCTAGGTCACCTGACTTCAATCGCATCGAGCACATCTGGAATGCCATCGAGAGAGATGTTCGAGGCTTTGACCCCCTCCATCAAATCTTCGTGAACTGTGGGAGCTTGTTCAGGGGTCGTGGATCCGTATGGCTTCCCAACGCTTCCGATGTCTTGTCGAGTCCACGCCTAGACGAATCGCCGCCGTCATCAGGACGAAAGGTGGTGCTACACGTTACTACACAGGTATATCTAATTCAATTGCTGTTCATTGTATATGACACTAGTTTTTAAATGATACAATTAATAAACAAAACCGCTCTTAATTGAATTTTCACTCCCTTGAATTCGACTAGCCATGTGTTAAAACTAATGTTGAGCAATTAATTAAAAGACTTTATAAAATATCCAAATTCGTTTTAAGGGACCAACCTTTTTTTTTTTGTTACAGTAATGTCTCAGTTTGTAATGTTTTTCTTTACGTTCGCCTCACTGGAAAGAAATTTTTCTTTACGTTTTTGCAATTTTTCTATTGCTTCAAAGAATGATTTCCACTTATATATCATATATTTCTATAGTTTAACCATATGAATTACGCTTACCGTGCCATTCAGTTTATTTTTCCAAGATCTATTTATAACCCAGCTGGTCACAATTGGTTTATTGAATTAAAATATAAACATACTTGTCAAAAAACTAATTTTTGCGTATAAAGATCATATGAATGTTAAAACTGATTACTTACGATTTTGGTGTTGTGTTGCAATGGTACATTTTACTTGTTTTGCAGGAGCCTTCGTAACAGACGGTGATATTGGAGTGGGGACTATTGTTGGTTCTGCTGTTTTCAATATTCTGGCTGTAACAGGAGCTAGCGGGTTAGCTGTCGGAGCTATGGTAATGTATTGTTTTTTGCTTTAACATTAAAATTGTATGTTCCTGAAGACTTAGATGATGTAGGCAAAATTTAAGATACCTTACATCACAGCACTATATATGAAAGACTTCGTTTTGTAATAAAGGAAAGGTGTCAGAAAAGTATTAAAATTCAATAATTTCAGTGCACTTTTTTTAACATGGAGGTGGGACACATCGAGCTACATAAATTCTTTCTGACCAAGGATTTTATTGAAGCACCACACAAAAATGCACACCTGCTTGAATCTCACGCATTAGTAGTTTATGCTTTATTTTAAACTGCACAGGTGCTGCATAAAATCTGTTTTGAAAATCATAAATCAGTTTCTTTATGCTTATTACACTCTTTAACCAAGGCTGTCTAGAAAACATAAGGCCACGCTATCAGAAAGATGATTTCCCTCCGTTTGTGACATCATTCTGACGTTATACGGGCAGGTAGGTCCGTGTCGCGTTTGACGTCACACAGCGCAGTGTTGGTAACCAATCGGAAGCTTTGGTTTTCCGCGTGACATCACTAACAGAGGAAACAAATCCTTCTAATGTCATGGCCTTGTATTTACGATACGGCCCTTAACCTACCCAAATTTGATGCAGTTTGTGCTAGTCTGTAATAGTCAGCTCACGACCTAAGCTGGATTTCAACTAACTACTTCAGTTGGAGTTTCTTGGTAAAAGTCGAGAAATTTTCATCAAAGGAGAACACGCAGTAATTAGTAAGCGACAAATGCAAAACGCATGTTTCTTGAAGTAAAAAAACAACTTGATTTCATCGAAAATTAAAAAAAAAAAAAAACAATGTTATTGTGCGCCTTAGATGATTTGAATTTCATTATAACTTTTAAAAATTATAATGAAGCGAAATGTCTACACCTAATGTAAGTTCAAATCAATTGTTCGATGTTGTTGCCATCAGTGATTCAATATCACTACTTCACGGTCAAATGGCAAACCGCATGTGCTTGCCTGTTTCTGAAATTCATCACAGCATGCCTGAGGCTTCGACGTCTTCTATCAATGATTTCCTTTGGTATGACGGTGCGTTTTGCTGCTTCAGGCACGCCAGGTGTCTTCCAGTTATTCAGAGCATCCAAAACAGTTGACTTGGGTATCTTTAAACTCCTCTCGATTTCTCTTATGGACAACCCACTAATATAACACTCAACAATCTTTCCTTTCTCAAAGTCAGTTCTCTCCCGCCTCGACATTTCCCCTCAATTTCACAGTGCGACATGATCGCGGTTAGCTGCAGGCTTGTTTTTATGCCGTTTGCAGCTGTACCGCGCATCTTATCAACGCAGCGGAACCGTTCATTTGCTCTTGAAGGGGTGTCCGGTGACTTTTGTCAAGGTAGTGTATGTACCTACCGAATCTAGAATTTTCAATCTGGAAACACAAGGCCATGTCTTAAAAAGAAGAGTTCCCTTCCAGGCTAACGGTTCCCTCTTAGTGATGTAATGCAGAAACAAGTTAGTAAAATCATGCAATGCATTGATTATGATACGCTTTCCAACATACCAGAAATTATTACTCAAGTTATGTAGATAATGGCTGTGGAATAAATCTCGCTCTTGTGTCCTGACCTTTGACCCCATTTCGATGATATTCAACAGAACCGGTTCACTATACCTCCGGAACAACATGCCCCGCACGGGGATAACTGGTTTTCCAGTTATTTGGGGAGCGGCGCCCCCACGGCCCGAGCTCACCTTGTGACGGTTTCTATTGCCTCTGCGGCTTTGACGATTGCATCGCCGAAGGGACAGCTGTTCATCCAGCTGATGGGGGATGGCGTCCCCACGGCCCGAGCCGATTTTCTCTTATTGTTTTGCTTTTTTCGTCTTATGTTCATATTTTGACATGTGCCCGCCTCAGTTGTAGGCTGCTGAGGTTGTGATGAGGCGCCAGCTCCGGGTTTTGTTCCTCGTTCTCTTCCCTGTCTTTTCTCTTTTATGTTACATTTTCTGTTTTTCCGGAGCTGGTTAGCTTAGACCTACCTGCATGTTTGCCGTGTGCGGTGACCCGTACAGGTGGAAATGAGGATGCTGGAGGCTGAGGTATTTGGGGGCCGGGTTGTAGTGTCTCCAGATGCCAACACTCCTCTTTGCCCTCTGCTTCACCCTAAACGGGAGGCTGGGAGCTAACCCACTCCTGGTCAGGCAGTCTGTGGCCGAGTTGCGTCCAGACTTCTAGCGGCTTGTCGTTCTGATCGGCTGGGTGAGTTGGGGGGTAGGGTGGGCATGCCAAAGGGGTGTTCTCCGGGCACGGGAAAGTCTGGGTGCACGCTGAGCGTGTGTCTGCCCTACCAACTTGCTATATCCGCTGACTATCCCTAGAGCCGTGTCCTGCGTCCTCTTTGGGCTTGCGGACCTCCGGCTCCTCCCTCGTTGGGCTCGGTAGTGGGTGGGGAGGTCAGCGGACGAATTTTTTCCTTCATTCATGGACACCCCAAGTGTTTCCCATGCTAATAATAATTTAAAGCGCCCTGTGGAGGACAGTGCTCCTTCCTCCACAAAGAAACTTGTCACATCTAATTGCAATGCTCTGTTTCTGTTGATTAAATCTGGTGACTCTTCACAGTCACTCAGTACCAAGAGTCCTTTCTGATCAACAAGGCTCTGCAAGCCGTTGCTGGCTCTCCAAAGAGTGTGAAGAAGCTCCCTTCCGGGGATCTTCTCGTGGAAACTTCTACTCCACGCCACAGTGCCACCTTGCTGGAAACGACCGTTTTGCTTGGCGTTCCTGTTCAGGTTTCTCCACACGGTTATCTCAATTCCTCTCGCGGTGTAGTCAACTCCCGCGACCTGCTTGAATGCAGCGATGAGGAATTGCTGGAGGAACTTGGTGAACAGCATGTCATTGGGGTTCGGCGGATTCTTTTTAGGCGGGATGGGAAATCTATTCCCTCCCGTAACATCATCCTAACGTTTGACTCCCCAAACCTGCCTACTTCCATCAAGGCAGGTTATTTACGGCTTGATGTTCGACCATACATCCCGAACCCCTTGCGATGTTTCAGGTGCCAGCATTACGGTCACTCCCAGCAGTCTTGCCGTAATGTTGCAAAGTGTGGCCGCTGTGGTTCCACAGAACACTCTTTGGCGGATTGCTCTGCAGAGTCTGATCATTGTGTCAACTGCGAAGGGACTCATCCTGCTTCTTCTAAGCAGTGTCCAAAGTGGATAGAGGAACAGGCAATCCCACGCCTGAAGACAACTGAGCATCTCTCATATCCCGAGGCTAGACGGCGGATCGCCCCTTTACAACCAGGCCGGCGGTCCTATGCTTCAGTTGTGGTGCAGAAGGCTTCAGTGGCGGTCCAGACTGAGGTGTCCATCCCAGCGGGGTGTCCTTATGATTTTGGGGACATCGTCACTGCTGGTATGGAAGCACTGAAGTCTCGCCGTATTGCATCCAAGGCGACATCAACATCGTCGCCTAAACCTACCTCTATGCCGAAACCATCTACGGCCATCACAGGGACCCAGGTCCAGGGCACTGGAAAGAAGAAGCCGGAAAAGGTAAAACCGGGTTCATCCTCCCCGAAACAGAGCAGGCAAAACCATCTCTCCACACAGGGGGTAAACACAGCCCTGTGTTACCTCCCGACACTGCGGATGGACTGGAGGTGATGGACGACAGTGAGACGTTCTAGTCGTCTGTCTTTTTCATTCTTTCATTACATTTTTCATTATGTCCACGCTCATTCAGTGGAATTGCCGAGGTCTGCGTTCACGCATTGACGATTTGAAAGGCTTACTGTCTTCGCACACACCTGTGTGCGTGTGTCTCCAGGAGACAAAGCTTCGCATGACGGACACTCCTTCGCTGCGGAGACATTCTTTTTCCGCAAAGATCACCAGGATGGCGTAATTGCCTGCGGAGGAGTGGCCGTCGTTGTTCCTCATGGTGTCCCTGTCACTGCGGTTGCCCTTCGGACGCCTTTGCAGGCAGTGGCAGTGAGACTGTCTGTGAACACTCTGCTCACGGTGTGTTCCATCTACATACCACCAACTGAAGCTGTAAGCCTTTCGGTTCTGGAAGATTTAGTTGACCAGCTGCCGCCTCCTTTCTTCATCTTTGGGGATTTTAATGCTCACAATCCGTTGTGGGGTTCTACAACTCGAGACTCCAGGGGCCGTGTTGTTGAGTCCCTTCTCTCCAACGCGTCCCTATGTCTCCACAACACCGGAGTTGCTACTTATTTTCATGAACCCACCCGTTCGTACTCAGCGATTGATCTGTCTTTGAGTTCACCATCCTTATATCCTGACTGGTCCTGGAGCGTGTCTGGTGATCCCCTTGGCAGCGATCACTTTCCCATCTTTCTCCGTCTAGCGGGTGGCGGGTACCGTTACCCTACTCGCCCTGCTAGATGGAATATTGATCGTGCCAAGTGGGACGCATTCACGGCTTCAGCGCTTATTACTCCAGCTATGGTGACCTCGGGAACGGTCAATGACGCCGTTGCGGCGGTAACGGATTGTGTTGTGCATGCGGCAGAACTTACCATCCCCAGGACGTCGACTAAACTTCCACGTTGCCCAAGACCTTGGTGGAATTCCACTTGCATGGCAGCTCGTCAGGCCCAACATCGGGCTTGGGGTAGGTTTCGTCGGTACCCCACCGACGCGAACCTACTTGATTTCAAGAAGGCCAAGTCCTACGCGCGATTGGTTCGTAGGCGTAGTCAACGGGAGTCCTGGATACGTTACGTATCCGGGATTAACTCCGCTACCAGCCCTAAGATCGTTTGGGACAGGATCCGTAAGATTCGTGGACAGTACCCATCTGGGGCAATCTCCATTCTTGAGAGTGATGGAGGAACGGTTGCTGACGCTCAGGGTATTGCTGACTGTCTGGGCGCCGCTTTTCTTCGGTGTCCAGCAGCAGCAATTACCCTGCTTCGTTCCGGCAGTTACAGCCGCGGCTTGAACGGTCCAAGATTTCTTTTGGACCGTTCTCTTCCGCAGATTATAACAGCCCTGCTGACTGCCGTGGAGCTGAAGACCGCTCTGAATCGGTCCGGCCGGACATCTGTCGGACCAGATAACATCCATTACGAAATGCTGAAGCACCTTTCTCCGTCCTCTCTTGAATGTCTGCTAATCCTGTTTAACAGGATTTGGCTAGAGAATGCCTTTCCCGAGTCTTGGCGTACGGCCATTGTCGTTCCTGTTCCCAAACCTGGTAAAGATCCCACCAACCCGTTGAACTACCGGCCAATTGCTATGACGAGCTGCCTTTGCAAAGTACTCGAGCGCATCATTAACCTTCGTCTCATTTTTTATTTAGAATTTCATCACATTTTTTCGCCTCATCAGAGTGGATTTCGTAGATCTCGATCCACCACCGATCATCATCTTCGCCTTGAAGCTTCTGTCAGGGAGGCGTTTGTCCGGCGTCAGCACATGGTCTCCGTCTTCTTCGACATGGAGAAAGCCTATGATCGTACCTGGAGATACGGCATTCTCCGTGATCTGCACGAGTGCGGATTGCGGGGAAACTTACCATCTTTCATCGCCGGATTTCTCCAGGACCGGAGTTTCCGTGTGCGCGTCGGGTCGACCCTCTCTGCGGTGTACCCGCAAGAACAGGGTGTACCTCAGGGCTCCATTCTTTCCGTTACGTTGTTCATCCTTCGTGTTAACCATATTTTCCAACTGCTTCCTCCCACGGTTCGTGGAACCATGTACGTGGATGATCTGCAGATCTCTTGCGCCTCTGTAAACATGCGTACCATCGAGAGACAGCTCCAGTCTGCCATTACCAAGATCTCTCACTGGGCTTCCCAAAATGGATTTGGCTTCTCGTTGCAGAAGACCGTTTGCGTGCATTTTTGCCGCAAACGGGGTCTTCACCCAGACCCCAGCCTCCGTCTGGGGTGCTCTACCATCCCCGTGGTGTCTGAAGTCAAGTTCCTTGGGTTAACTTTTGACCGAGCGCTCACCTTCCGGCCTCACATCCAGTCTTTGAAGGTGAAGTGCACGAAGTCATTGAGTATCCTGGAAGGTCCTCTCTCGAACATCTTGGGGGCCGACAGGTGCTCAATGCTTCGCATTTACCATTCTCTGATTCGGTCAAAGTTAGACTTCGGATGCATTACTTACGATTCAGCGCGTCCATCGGTTTTAAAGCCTTTGGACCCCGTCCATCACCAGGCTCTGCGGCTATGCACTGGTGCTTTCCGCACCTCTCCCGTGCATAGCCTGTATGCGGAGGCTCATGAGCCGCCGTTATGCATCCGTCGTAAGTAGCTGTCTCTTCAGTTTTATACAAAACTGAAGTCTTTTCCTGATCATCCACTGTATGGTTCCATCTTCCAACCGGACTGTGTCCGTTTGTTTTCCAACCGCCCCTCCTGTGTTCCGACGTTCGGGATTCGGATGTCTGCCATAGTGCGCGATGCTGGTCTAGACTTGTCAAGGATTGGTTTGACCCGGTTCTACAATGAACCGCCTTGGCAGCCGGTTCAAGCAACGGCTGACCTTTCTCTTTGTGTGTGGCCAAAGTCTTCCACTCCTGCTCTGGTGTACCAGCGGCTCTTTGCTGAAAAACTGTCAGTCTACCCGGATTTCGTGCCTGTTTTCACCGATGGCTCGAAGTCCGGGGATGTCGTTGGATCCGCTTTTGTGTGTGGCGAAGCCTCACATGCTGAGCGGCTTCCGCCTGAATCCACCGTCTTTTCGGCGGAGATGCGTGCGGTGCACCTTCGCTTTGTGCCACATACAGTCTCGATCACTTCGTCGCGCTATGGTTTGCTCTGATTCCCAGTCCGTCATCCATGTTTTATCTTCTCCAGAGGACACGGACTCACCTGTCATCCGTGATGTCCGTCGTCTTCTTGGAACTTTGGAGGGTGATGGCTTCCTGGTCCGATTCTGTTGGGTTCCTGGCCATGTTGGGATCCGGGGTAACGAGCTGGCAGATCTCTGCCAGGTCTGTTTCCTCCATGTCGCCAGCTCGGCTGCCACTGTCTTTCCGAGATTATCGGCCGTTGATCCGGAAATTTGTTCTGGATGAGTGGCAGTCCCTGTGGTCTCAGCAGGGCAGCAATAAACTCTATGCCATCAAACCACAGATCGGACTTTGGATGTCTAGTTTGCGGAAGAACCGTCGTGAGGAAGTTGTTCTTGCACGTCTCCGCATTGGGCACTGTCGTTTTACTCACCGCTTTTTGCTGTGTGGCGAGAGTGTCCCGGTGTGTGAGGCGTGCGACTGTCGTCTCACTGTCCTTCATGTTTTGTGTACTTGTGTTCGGTTTTGTGATCATCGTTTTCGTCATTTTCACTCCCATCTGTTGGACGAAGGAGCAGCTACGCTGCAGACAATTATTGGCGAAGCCTGCGACATGAAAGCAGTGTTTTCGTTTTTACAGGATATTGACTTTTTTAAACTTATCTAGATTTTAACTTGTTCACTATCATATTTCATTTTTACTACATCAGCCTGTTTTTAACCTTGTGTACGTTTTTATTGCTTTAGTTTTGTTTTGATGTCTTTTGTTTTGGCGCTCTTTGGCCAACCATGGCCCTTGCGCCATTAAAATATATTAACCAACCAACCAACCGGAACAACATGATAAAGTTTTGACGCAATCCAAGCATTTCTAGGTAAGTTATGATGCACAAGGGCAATGGAATGGATCCCAATCCAGTGTCCTGCCCTTTGACCCCATTTCGTTCATCTCCAATAGAGTTCGTCCCCAGTGGCTCCCTACCACATATTAATATTTCATCGAAATCGAACCATTTTTACGCAAGTTATGACGCATAAGGGTAATGGAATAAATCCCGCTTTTATGCCCTGCCTGATCTTTGACCCCATTTCACCCATTTTCAATAGGGTTCGTGCATAGGCGGTTCCTTACCACATACTAAAATTTCATCGAAATCGAACCATATTTACGCATAAAGGCAATGGAATGGATCCCGCCTTTATGTCCTGACCTTTGACCACATTCCGTCCATTTTTATTAGAGTTCGTGCCCATGGCGGTTCCTTACCACATACTAAAATTTCATCAGAATCGAGCCATTTTTACGCAAGTTATGATGCATAAAGGCAATGGAATGGATTCAGCTCCTATGTCCTGACCTTTGACCCTATTTAACCCATTTTCAATAGGGGTTGTCCCCAAGTGGTTCTCTATCACATAATAGAATTTCATTGAAATCGAATCATATTTACGCAAGTTATGACGCATAAGAGCGATGGAATGGATCCCGCTCCTATGTCCTGACCTTTGACCCTGTTTCGCCCATTTTCAATAGGGTTCGTCTCCTGGTGGTCATCTACCACATACTAAAATTTCGTCGAAATCGAACCATTTTCACGTGAGTTATCGTGCGGACGGGCGGACAAAGTTGTAGCATATACGCTTCTTCAACCTATATTTGGAAATCGTAAACAAAGGCTTCCGACTGGTTTCAAACGCTGTCGTGTGTGACGTCAACAGGGCACCAACGCATCAGTCCGTGCAATACGATATTGACGTCACAAACGGAGGGAGTTCATGTCTCTAATATCACGGCCTTGATATGATGCACTCGCCTAATCATTGCGTATCAAAATTTGAATTCTTGCGTACCATCCAGATTTGTATAGTTTCAATGCACTATCATAAACATACATTTTGGCTATCATAGTTATACGCCCCGAAATTCTGTCTCCTACATAGACCACGCGCATGAATACTTAAGAATAGTGTAGTAAACTTTGCACCAACTAAAATGAAGCAAAATTTGAATTACAGGAAGTAAGATCGCAAATAAAAGTGCGGAAAATGTTTCTTTGTTGTTTTGTTGCCACTGCGAAGAAAAAAAGAAACTGCCTATAATACAAACCAATATCGGAAATATTAGTACAGAAAAAATTGTATCTGTAATTCTTTGGAGTAATCAGAAGCAAAGTAATTGGGAAACCGTTTTAATGTGCAAAAAAGTCGTGTGACATTCTGCGTCGTAAACAACCCAAGAAATGATGGGTTTGACGAGAGAGTTTAAATGAAAATCAAAAAACACGCCCAAAAGAGAATTTCTATATTTAGAAAGCAATAACTGTAACTGAAGAGTTTCTGTAAAGTAAACGAGATGTTTCTCATATCCTTAAGGAAAGAACGCTTGAAAGATGCATGAAATGAATTCCTTCACTGAGTTCTGGATGAGACACCAGAGAAACCTTTTTCAAGTTTCTCGCTGCATATCTTTTATTGACTGTACAGAAACTGTCAAAACATATTCCCTTTCATGTTAAAATTTTCTGGTTATTTTTCTCGTCGTTTATTTGTCATGAGAGTTTTCATTACCTCGCTGCGGAGCCATCCTGGAAATGTCGAAGTCGTTACGAGTAATACAATTTCCCATCTATTTTGTTTAACGTGTGTCAAAGATAAATTTTTCATTTATCTTTCTATCATGAGATTTTAAGAAAATGTACACAAGTTAACAGAAGCGGAACGTATTTTCATTATTACTGTTCCATTATTAATTATTTTCCGCAGACTGAACATAACCTGCTGATGCCTTCTTTAATATTCGATTAAAATTTAACATAATTTGCGTTTCTCTCAGCGATTTTAGTATTTAACTTACAGGGTGTCCACAAAGTCTCTTTACGACTTTCCACAGATACACTGTATGAGATAGACAAATGTGGTTGAGCACATGAGTAAGAGCAAAGACGAAAGTTTTCTTTTCTACCTTATGAGAAAAGCTCAATATGCGCACCATTTGTTGCGCGTAGAACATCTAGCAGAAACTCCAGTTCCAACCATGGCCGCCCCGGTGGCTCAGTGTTCTATGCGATGGCCTCTGATCATTCGTCCGAACGGGGTTCGAATCCCGGTGAGGCATGGATGTTGTGTTTGTCTTACGGCACTGGCTCTTTCCCTTCCCTGGAACCAGTGATCCTAAATTAGGGACGGGCGACTGCTTATAGCCCATTGAGTTGCTCACGGTGGTCGTTAAACCTCCAAACAAACAAAAAAAAAAAGTTCCAACCATGGGCGCTGCAGCATGTGCTCAGTAATGTTCTAAACGGTATTGTTGATCTCGATTTCAGGTCATCGATGTTCTGCACCTTTGTCGGATACATGATATCCTTCACATCCCCATACAAAAAAGTCCAGAGGTGTGACGTCGGGAGAACGGTGTGGCCATGCAGTTGGACCATCCCGTCCAATCCACCTCCTAGGGAATGTTGTGTTTAAAAATCCTTGAACGGGCCGTCGCCAATGTGGTGGCGCACCGTCCTATTGGAATATCACGCTTGGTCGAAGGTCCTCCAACTGTGGCACAACATACTCACGGAAAACATCCAGATAAACATCTGCCGTCACTGTTTTCTCACTGAAGAAAAAAGGTCCAAGGACTCGGCTGTGCATAACACCGCGCCACACGTTCACTTTAGGACTGTCTCTCACAAGTTCCATAAACGCATGAAGATTTACAGACTCCCAAATCCTGACATTGTGTCTGTTTAACTGCCTAGAGACATGAAAGTTGCCCTTTCCGTCACACTAACATGTGTGAGAAACTCGGGATCGCCGCCCCGGTGGCGCAGTGGTCTAAGCGATGGCCTCTGATCATTCGTCCGAAAGGAATCCGGGTTCGAATCCCGGTGAGGCATGGATGTTGTGTTTGTCTTACGGCACTGGCTCTCTCCCTTCCCTGGAACCAGTGACCCTAAATTAGGGACGGGCGACTGCTTATAGCCCATTGAGTTGTTCACGGTGGTCGTTAAACCTCCAATAAAAAAAAAACAAAAACTCGGGATCTTCACTTAACTAATATATACAGCATCGTTACAGCGAATTATTTTCGTCATGGTCTATCGTTTGCCTCAAGTGCTTATTAACAGTTGCACTTTGTATGCATATAAGCGTAGATGTCTATGTAGCACCCTGTGTACCGTGGACCAGGGCATTTGTAGTTCTCTGCCAGCGGAACTAATGGACTTCTTCGGGCTTCGTGAAAATAAATCACGAACACTTTCGATGTCTTCATTCGATGTTCGTGGGTGGTCACTACGATCTTGAACCAACACTGACCCAGTCCCCATGAATTTTTGGTGCCAACTGGCTGATACTAGGACGAGATGGCGGGGTTTTCCCATACTGAGTACGGAAATGTCGTTGCATTTGTGTATCGAATTTTGTGTCGATGAACCAAACGACGCACTGCACTCTCTCTCGTCAGGACCACATTTTCATAGAACAGCACCTGCTACGTCAGTGAGGGACCTATAACAAAAACAGATATCATCAATGAAAACTTTGATATTTACAGTATATTATACAACAAATACCATGTACTTACATGGTACAGGACGTCCGTAATAAATGTGCGAAATTGTAAAGAGATTTTGTGGTCAACTTGGGGGGTGTGTATGTGTAATACACACACAAGGTGTCCACAAAGTCTCTTTACAACTTTGCACAGTCTAGTCACACATTGACACACACAGTATACACACACAGAGTCGAGTCACATTATTGACACACACAGTATGCAGTCTAGTCACATTATTGGCACACAGTATAGTCGAGTCACATTATTGACACACAGTATACAGTCTAGTCACATTATTAATACAGTCAGAGTCCCATTATTGACACACGCAGTATACATACAGTCGAGTCACATTTTTGACACACACAGTATACACACAGTCGATTCACATTTTTGACACACACGGTATACACACAGTCGAGTCACATTTTTGACACACACGGTATACACACGCAGTCGATTCACATTATTGACACACACAGTATACAAACACAGTCAAGTCACATTTTTGGCACACAGTATACACACAGTCGAGTCACATTATTGACACACAGTATACACACAGTCGAGTCACATTATTGACACAGTATTCAGTCTAGTCACATTATTGACACACAGTATACACACACAGTCGAGTCACATTGACACACACAGTCGAGTCACATTGACACACACATTATAGTCTAGTCACATTATTGACACACACAGCATACACACAGCATACACACAGTATACACACAGCATACACTCAGTATACACACAGTCGAGTCACATTATTTATACACAGTCGAGTCACATTATCGACACACAGTATACACAGTCGAGTCACATTATCGACACATAGTATGCACAGTCGAGTCACATTATTGACACACACAGTATACACACAGTCTAGTCACATTATTGACACACAGTATAAACACAGTCAAGTCACATTATTGACACACACAGTCGAGTCACATTGACACACAGTATACACACACACATACACAGTTGAGTCACATTGTTGTGACAACCTCCTACTTTTCATGTCAACAGCGCGTAGCCAATGACAGAAGGCACGTTTAGTGAGCTCGCTTGGTTGATATATAAGGTGTGCTGTAGCCAATCTGGAAACATATCACTCGTTGCTGTCATGGATAAAAGGAGCGATTTATCAGATTTGCGAAAAAGGATGATTTTCGGGTCAATGGTGACAGTGTTTCTAAATCAGCGCAGTTTGTGAACTGTTCGCGTGCTTCTGTGCTTAAAGTGTATCGTGATTTGAGAAATGGCACTATTGCGAATTAGCGACGTGGAAATTGCGAAGTACCACGTGCCATTGATGTGAGAAGTGAACATCGGCTTCGAAGGTGCGTGAAGGCCGATCGACACGCTACAGTGGAGCAAATCCGCTGGCTGAATGAACCAGGGGGGCTACCGGAAATGTGTCTAAAACGACAGTTCAGCAAGCCCTGCTGCATATGGGTCCGATGCAGACTGATGATTACTGCACCTATGCTAAAGAAGGTGCATTGACAAAAATTCTTACATTTGCAAGGCAGTATCAGAATTGGACCTCCGCTTATTAGCAAAGGATTGCCTTACCCGATGAGTCACATTTTCTGTTTCTTCGAAAGGATGGATGTCGACGTATAAGGCGAGAAACACTGGAGAACAAACACTCTTCAACCATTGCTGGCAGAACTTCCAGCAGGACAATGCGACGTGTGTACAGCTAGAAATGTCCGAGTGGTTGGAAGAGCACAATGAAGACTTCAAGTACTGCCCTATACAGAGGTCCAAAATAATGGAAACATCTTGAAACAATAGATGTTATCCACCTAATATTCTGTGGGACACCTTTTGGTACTTAAAACTTCTTGAATTCTTCTTGGAATGGACGCATACAAGTCCTGGATGGTGGTAAGTGGTACCATTCTTCATTGTAGACCACGTACACCCATACATACTGATTGTCTTTCCTGTGGCGGATGGGATATTCCAGCAGGACAATGCGACGTGACACAGTTAGAAATGTCCGTGAGTGGTTCGAAGAGCACAAGGAAGACTTCAAGTACTGCCCCATACAGAGGTCCAAAAGAATGGAAACACCGTGAAGCAATAGGTATTACGCACGTAATATGGTGTGGGAGCACCTTTTGGCATTTAAAACTTCTTGCATTCTTCTTGGAATGGACGCATACAAGTTATGGATGGCGGTAAGTGGTATGTTCTACCATTCTTACAGCAGAAACTGCTCTAATTCCATGAGTGACGCCGGAGGAGGATTACGGGATCACACTCTGTTTTCCAACACAGACCACAGAGGTAAAATGATTAAGTCCGGTGATTGTGCAGGCCAGAGAAGGTGTGCAACTTCATCCTCATGTTCCTCAAACCATAATTGAACAGTTCGACTTGTGTGAATCGGAGTATTATCATCTTGAAAGGTGCAATCTCCTGACGGAAACAATGTCTGCGCTATTCAATGCACATGGTCAGCTAAAAGAGTTACATAGTCACGGCTAGTGATCCGTCCATGTAAGGTGATAATGGGACCTGCTGCAAACCACGAGATCATGGCCCAAACCATTATGGAACCGCCACCATGCTTCACTGTAGGAAGGAGACAGTCTGAGCTGTAGACCCGTCCTGTGGTGGAGAATAGTGAGAAACTTGATTCATCAGAAAACAAGACATGTTTCCATTGATCTGCAGTCCACGTTTTATGTTCTTGGCACCACTGTAGTCTCCGTTTCATATTCACCTGTGACACCAGGGGTTTTGCAATCGCATCTCTGCCGTAAATATTGTGCTTATGCAATTCCCTTCGCTCGGTAATGTGTCGACATTGGGTTTTGGAGATGTGCATTAAGCTCAGCAGTCACTTTCGTCGCCGTGGTTTTCCTCCGTGCGGTTACAATCCTCTTTCATGTCCTCCCGTCTCTTCCAGTGAGTTTGGTTTTCCTTCCACAGTTGTGTCTCGCAGATGATGTTGTGCCGTGAACATTGTATGCTGTCATGACCTTCGACACGGTACCTCTCGATACCCCCAATACCTGTACCACTGCGGTTACCGACGCACCAACCAGACGGGCTCCTACAATCTGCCCCCTTTGGAACTCCGACAGGACACTCATTGTGCCTTCACATGGAACGAAACTATGCAAACACCGATCTACAATGCAATCACACAGACCCTCGAGACTATAAGCAACACTTTTTTACAAAAAAAAAAAAAAAAATAAATGGCAGCTACATGCTCGTTTTACTCAAAAATCAGCACATAACATAGTCATTGTTTTCAGCGAGGTGTTTCCATTATTTTGGACAACCCCTGTATATACACTGCCGGACAATTGCTAAGGACGGATGACAATAGCAACCATAAAATGGAAGGCAGGAAAATGTGGAAATTAGCATAAGTGCGGGATACAGTAAGACGTGTTGTGCGTATGCAAATTTTGGATTGCCGAACTTGTTCGTGACGTCATAGCGCTGATAAGAGATATAAAGGATTTGACGCGTATTGACCGTTGTTGTTCAAACGCAAAGTTGAAAGGAAAGAATCAATTGACGAACTTGCAATTTTCAGTATGTCTTCCCGACATCACCTAGATGATTTTACGCGTGGTCGTATTATTGGCAAGATTGAAGAAGGGCGAAAAATAACAGATGTTTTCAGGGAGTTCGACGTCAGCCACAGTGCTGTTTCAAGGCTTTGGAAATCATTTCAAACAAATGGAGAGTGTAGCAAACGTCACGAGAGAGGTCGTGTTCGCAGTACGACACCTGCAGAAGATCGGTACATAGTGCTATCAACAAAAAGACACCGGCGCAGCACAGCTAGTGAGGTAGCAAATCAGTTTATGGCTGCTACTGGCAAGCGGATCTCCCGAAAAACTGTCGCCAGACGTTTGCGTGAAGGAGGACTGTACGCCCGCCCTCCTGTTGTGTGCATCCCACTGTCCAGACGTCACCGTACCGCCCGTTTGCAATGGTGCCATCAACATCGGAATTGGACTGATAACGACTGGTCTGCTGTCCTCTTCTAAGATGAGAGTAGATACAGTCTATCGTCTCATTGTCGACGACAACTGATCTGGCGTGATAGTGGTACTGCATATTGTCCAGCAAACATACAGGAAAGGGACCAAAATCCGACATGAAGTGTCATGGTATGGGCTGGCATCATGATCAATGGCCGTACATCCCTCTATGTGCTTCCAACTGGGACTATGACTGGCCAACGATACATTAATGATGTTCTGCTACCTCATGTTAGCATGTTCCGTGGTGCTGTCGGTGATAGATTCATTTTCATGGACGACAACGCAACGTCATCGAACAGTCGCTGTCCAGGAGTGTCTTGAGAGCGAGGATATTGAACGACTCGTATGGCCAGCACGTTCTCTAGATCTGAATCCCATTGAAAATATGTGGGATGCTTTGGAGAGGAGTCTTGCTGGTCGCCAATGCCCTCCAATAAAAAAGGACACCATCATCCGTGCACTGACAGAGGAATGGGATAAATTACCACAACAGCTGCTTGATAATTTTGTGCAAAGCATGACACGACGTGTGGAATCTTGCATCGCCCTCCATGCTGGCCATATCTCGTATTGACATCTTACGCCGGAACGCCTGCGGACGGTAATTGCATTTTTTTCACGTTTACGTATTCTGCACAAAATGGCCTGTTTGTCCCTTGAACACGTTCCAAAGCCTTCTGGATTTCAGAGCACAATAAATTGTCTTTCTTGTAATGTCCTGGCATTCTGACATTATTTTATTTCACTTGGCATCCAACCACACTTACTTTTTTATGCGCTATATAGCCGTTTATGATCCGTCCTTAGCAATTGTCCAGCAGTGTATATATATATATATATATATATGTATAAATGGCAGTACTTTGGCTTCTATCAAATTGCAGAAAAACAAATTTTTTACCATTGTCTATGGTTATTATATTTATGTTTATTACAAGTTGCAGACTTGCAAGCATTGTGAGAAATGCAAGAATAAGGAAAACATACAATTTCATTTTTCTTGTCTATCAAGGTTTCGCCGCTCTCGGCAGAGCTTGTTCAAAACAAATGCTGTATATCGTTCGGTACGTAGACGCTCCGAAGAATATTTAAAGAAAATCAAGCTCGTGTTTCAGATTATGCACCTCAGAGACGAAACACTTCTTCCGTTATAAACAGGGCTTTCAATAAGCAAGAAAAAAAAAAGAATCTGTAACCTAAGCCTGTCTCCACGTTAACACCAGTTGTGCAACCATAATGAGATAAGGCTGCTGTAGTTCCGTTTTTTCGTAACTTTCCCTTCAAAAATTTTCCAAATGTTTAATCTCAAGGCGATTTTGAAACCCCCCATAAACAAAACAAGTAGGTAAAATCATACAATGCATTGATTATAATACGCTTTCCGACATACCAGAAATCATTACTCAAGTTATCACTCAAGTTATGAGAATAATGGCTGTGAAATAAATCTCGGTTCTGTGCCCTGACCTTTGATCCCATTTCGATGATATTCAACAGAACTGGTTTAGTATTCCTCCGAAATAACGTGATACAGTTTTATCGCAATCGAAGCATAAGTTATGATTCATAAAGGCTATGGAACCATAATGAGAGAATGATCCCCCTCCTGTGTGCTAACCTTTGACCCCATTTCGCCCATGTTCAATAGGATTCGTCCCACGGCAGGCCCCTACAACATAATATTTCATCCAAATCGAAGCAGTTTTACGTAAGGTATGACGCATAATGGCGATGGAAGTAATTCCACTCCTATTTCCTGACCTTTGACCTAATTTCGCCCATTTTCAATAGGATTTGTCCCCATGTGGTCCCCTACCACATACTAAAATTTCATCGAAATCGAACCTTTTTTACGTTAGTTATGACGCATAAGAGCAGTGGAATGGATCCCGCTCCTATGTTTTGACCTTTGACCCCATTTCGTTCACTTTCAATAGGGTTCCTTTCCAGGTGTTCTTTTACCATATACTAAAATTTCATCGAAATAGAACGATTTTTACGCGAGTTATCGTGCGGACGAGCATACGCACACAACGCGTGACGTAATGAGGCAGATGATCGCGAGCGTGACGTCATAAAACTTTAATAGGATTACAGTGCCTAGAAGAATTAATGTGTCGTGCTCGCAGAAAAACTTGCTGCCCGCAATCATGAAAGCGGTAGATGGCGCTGCCATCGGATGTCACTTCGCTTTTCAGGGAGGAAGGACGACGAAAAAGCACATCTTTCTATGACGCACATCCAGCTCGCCAGTATTATGTGTACTCCTTGAACGATATTTTATAAGCAGTAAACTTAAGTATATACGAAATAATCGACACACCTCT
This sequence comes from Macrothele yani, assembly GCA_039090855.1. Lineage (NCBI taxonomy): Eukaryota > Metazoa > Arthropoda > Arachnida > Araneae > Macrothelidae > Macrothele > Macrothele yani. Next base: position 51,788,616 of record CM076990.1, read on the forward strand.
TTCACCCCCCCCCCCTCAAAAAAAAAAAGAACGAACGGGGCGCTCAAGATTCATTAATAAGGGTAACGTAGTTTAAGTTAAGCTTTGCATTGTGCTAACGTCAACATTAATGTTAGATATTTCGGAAGTTTTAGAGTCATACATGGGTTACATTATGCAAAAACACTGGAGACGAATATGCAGTTTACAATCACTGAAATATCAACCTTACAGTATAAAGTAAAAATTAAGAAAAAAGAAAATGTTTTGCCCCTCAAAACCTTACCGGAAAAAAAAAAGGGGGAAATATTTTCTTAATGAGACATCGGCTTTTTATAAGTTGCATTCCAATAATGTCTTAAAATTCAGTAACATAAAAACTTTATAAAATATTTAATAATGTACTTCATTTTTCAGCAATGAGTGACTAAATTTCTTGGTAAGAACATGGGATCAAAATGAATATTGAAACTTTCCATTTAGTTGGCTTTGAAGAGAAGCCTTTTAATGAGTTGAAAATAGAATACAAAAAATGCGATTACTATTTTTAAAATTGGTCTATTTTCTAAAAATATACTAACTGTAATCCATTTATAAAAATCATTCCTAAAAAAGCTTTGCCTGTGATACGATAAACAAAATGAATCATACTGGACAGAAGTAAATATACAAAAACTGAATGTATATGCTGACATTCTTTTAAAGAAAAATAATTATAAAATTTTTCTTTACTTTTCTTCACCTTATAATAATTATGTGATTAAATTTGCTATTCAAATGGGTTTGCAGTGAAGAGAGGAAAATTATTTTGCACCTTAAGTAAAAAGTTTAATAAGGTAAAAATTAAGAAGTGGGTGTTCATGGAGTCTGTCTAAATGGGATAATTCTATGCAGTTCCTGTACTCTATTTTTACCCTTAAAATAAGGAAATTATTAATGTAGCATACACACAGGCGTAACGTGGGGAAGGCACCCAGTTTTTCCAATTTTTAAGGGGGAGATGGGCATGTCCCATCTCCCCCTTAAAAATTGGAAAAACTAATTAGTCGTTCGCCTTTTAAATGTCTTTTAAATTTGGGAAATCAGTAGGTATGGCGTCCGTCTTGGGTAATGGTTTGTCTCGGCATGTCAGAACTTCCTTACCTTGAATAGTGGAACAATAATGCATCTCCATGAATTTAGATTCAAAGTGCAAGGCACATACAACACAACTTTCATCAAGTTTCTTATCAGCTCTGGGAATTGCCTTATCCCCTTTGCTCAACATATCAGGAATTTTGGGGACAGCAAAGAGTAATATTTTATTTTTGCAGGATTTATAGCCAGTATTACATCCTGGCACAAAACAACTGCTTTGCCTTTTCCGTTTTCTATGTTTCTTATTATTTGCTAATGCAGAATTTCTCAGTCCTTTCATAGCTGACATTATTTCCCTATGATCTTATAACTGTTGCAGTCGATTTCAGTACTGCACTTAAGTTTAACCACACAGTAAGTTTAACGCATGACAGCCAATGCTTGATCAACTTCTACATCATCACGAATAAAAAGTTACTAATTTCGGAAATAAATTTCGTTATAAACAATCCACAGTTGAATAAAACTAGCACACTAACATCCGAATAAGCCTATTGCGTTTTAGTGATCAACTGTTGAATTACCTAGTGTATTACTGTTATGATCGAGCTACAACGAATTAGCAAAGATACTGCCAAAAAGATTTCCCTCCACTAACCTTTGTTTTGCGAAAATTTGAAGTTTCGTAAGGCAGCAAATCCTTGACAAACAAACTTCCCACCATTGAATAGCATGAAGCCGATGAAGCATCCTAACGTAACTTCCGATGCCAGCGCCCTCTGACATTTCATGACGATTGGTCACAAAACCGTGAGGGACATCTTATGGAGCACGTCACACTAATTCTTCTAGGCACTGTAATAGGATCCACAAACAACGCGTGACGTAATGAGGCAGACGGCGTGACCGCGCGTTAACATCTCGATCGCGAGAGTGACGTCATAAGATTTCTAAGAATAGGAAACCTTAATAGGACGACGCCATGACAGTAAAAACGTGGTAACTTGGGGCTGTTATTTAACCCGCTAAACAAATTTTTCCAAAGTCGAGATGCCGCCCCGGTGGCGCAGTGGTCTAAGGCGTTGACCTCTGATTATTCGTCCGTAAGTGGTCCGGGTTCGAATCCCGCTCAGGCATGGATGTTGTGTTTGTCTTACGGCACTGGCTCTCTCCCTTCCCTGGAACCAGTGACCCTAAATTAGGGACGGGCGACTGCTTATGGCCCATTGAGTTGCTCACGGTGGTCGTTCAACCTCCAATCAAAAAAAAAAAAAAAAAAAAGTCGAGATCAAGCTAAATCGATTACTAGTACCAGAAAACGGTAGGTTAACGACTTTCATCAAAATCCTTAGAGTCGTTTTTAAAATAAAATTTATATATAGAAGAATTGCTCCTTTAATAAGATGTGATGGAATGCATCCCGCTCCTATGTTCTGACCTTTGACCCTACTTCAATTATTTTCAATAGGGTTCGTCCCCAGTGGTCTTCTACGACATATTAAATTTTCATCGAAATCGAACCATATTTACGCAAATTATGACGCATAAGGGTAGTGGAATTGATCTCGCTCCAGTGTCGTGACCTCTGACCCCATATGTCCCATTTTCAATAGGGTTCGTCCCTAGGTGGTCCACTACCACATGCTAAAATGTCATCGAAATCGAACCATTTTTCCAAGAGTTATCGCGCGGACAGACAGACTGACAAAGTTAGAGCATATACGCTTCTTCAACCTACGGTTGGAAAGCGTAAATGATTTTTTTTTATCAAAGGATTATATTGAAGACATACACCGATCAGCCAAAGCATTAAAACCACATATCTCATATGATTTTGGTACTCCTCTCGCCCCAAAAAAGCTCTCACCCGATGATCACAGATTCAAGGACATGTTGGTCTTTGTCACTTGATACCTGGTACATCACTACAACAGAAGATCCCGCAGTTCCTGTAAATAATGTGGCTGGGGTGAGAGCTCTTTTTGCTGCGAGAGGAGGACCTAAATCATATGATAATTGCACCCGTTTCTCTAATAGTTAAGCTACGCCCTGATAGATTATCACTGCGACTTGCAGTCTTCACACGTGCGTAAGCTCTGAGCTGGTGCGTCACAGTACCCTCGTCTACGACATCATTTACGACAAGTTTCAAATATGCATATGAATCTTTCAAATGGGCAGGTGGGTTGCTTGACGATGAATTCCGTTTACGCTTCTGTAAGCAGCAATGTTTGCAAACTTGCAATTAAAAATACAGTGCAGTTCTCCAAAAATATAATTTAGATGGCTCTTCGAGGATATGGGAGTCCTGGGCATGGGGGGATAACAGTATAGACGATATTGCTAGGGAGTATCATTCGAGAATCGCAGCATATCTTGATAGCGTGTGTTTCAATTTTTCATGCTTTTTCCATGAACGTCGAGTTCAGAAGACGCAGCTGGTTCCTGGATTAGGGTTAACATTGTATTTCATATACATTAAAGTGCCAAAAGTCGTAGGGTACGTAACTAGTATCGCGTAGAACGTCCTCTAGCGCGACGAAGTGCAGCAATTCGACGTCTCATCGATTCCACAAGTGGCCGAAAGACTTCTGGAGAGATGTTGAGCATTGCCATCTGAACAGTCGCCCACAGTTCCATGCTAGTTGTCGGTGCAAGATCTTGGGTACGAATGCACCTTTCCACTACGCACCATAAGTGCTCTATTGGGTTCATGTCGGGAGAACGTGGTGGCCACACCATCTGTCGGAACTGTCCAGAATGGTCGAAAAAATTTTGGACAAATTGGGCTCGATGACATGGTGCATTATCCGCCTGGAAAATTCCATCGTTGTTGGGGTACATGAAATCCATGAAGTGCAGCAAATGGTCACCCAGCAGAGCAACAAAGCGATTACTGGTTAATGACGTGTTTACGAGAAGCAAAAGACCAAAACCGTGATACGTAAAGACACCCCACACATGCATGGAACCACCACCATCTCGAATAGTGCCTTGTTGACAACCTGGTCCCATGACCTCGTGGGACCCGCTCCACACCCGAACCCTGCCATCGACTCGCATCAACTGATAGCGTGACTCATCGGTGTACGCCACATGTCTCCAGTCTTACAGGGTCCAATTATCGCGTTCATGAGCACAGATGAGAAGCTGTGTCCAATGTCGTGGTATTAACAGACGCACTCTGGTGGGTCTTCTGTTCCTATACCCACGCTAAAGTATGCTGCACTGACCAGATAGATATGTCTCTGGAACTCCTGCATTGAATGTGGATGCTATTTGAGCAAGTTTCGCTTGTCAAACGCCACAGGTCACGATCCTTTAGCTCCTGTGGTCGGCCACTGCGCTGTTTACTGTGGATGGTAATGCCTTCCGTGAGGTATTTCCGGTACACACGTGACGCCGTGTATCGAGGAATGTTTAATGTTCGCACAACTTCGGAAATTGAATGTGCCATCCGTCTGGCTCTTACTACCATGCCTCGTTCAAACTGCGATAGTTCACGTCTGCTTGTCATAAACCTACTATCGGTTGTCCAACCTGACTGACGAGATTACACCTCGCAACTCATAACAATCGTGGGGTGCGTTGAAGCTTTATACGACGGCAGCGCCAATTAAAAATTTGCATACTGCTATCCCATGACCTTTGGCATTTCAGTGTATATACACGGTCGAGTCGCAATATTGTGATCACCAGCTATTACCCAGAGTAACCGCCATGCGCAGCTAGAAGGGCTGGGAATGACTCAGTAAGGTGCTGGAAGGTGTTCACAGGGGTGTGGAGCCATGTTGACTTCAGTGCGCCTGACAGCTGCTGGAGAGTGCGTGGTGGAGGTTCCATAGAGCGAACAACAGGATCGAGGTGGTCCCACAGATGCTCAATTCGGTTTAAGTCTGGGGAATTTGGGTACCAGGGAAGTACTTTGAAGTCTTTATCGTGCTCTTCGAACCACTCTGACATTACTAGCTGTGTGATTAGTCGCATTGTCGTGCTGGAAGATCCCATGTGCTCCAGGGAAGACAATCAGCATGTATGGGTGTATGTGAACTGCTAGGATGGATTCATAACGAATTCGGTCCATAGTGCCTTCCACAGGTATGAGTGGACCCAGAGAATGCCACGAAAACATTCTCCAGACATAACGCTGCCCCCACCAGCTTGTGTTCTTCCAGAAATTGTTCGATATTGCCGTGCAAATGTTTGTTACCCGATGTTTCCTGCCTTACACGCCAACATCCATCGGTTCGATAAAGCAAAAAAACGTGAATCATCGGAGAAGGCAATTCTTCGCCAATCAACGGGAGTTTGATTCCGATACTGCCGTGCAAATGTAAGCCTTTTCTGCCGAAGCACATTCGTTAGCATGGGTGCAGTGACCATCCGTCTGCATCGGAGCCCCATACGCAGCAGGGTTTGCTGAAATGTCGTTTTCGACACACTTCCGGTAGCTCCCTGGTTCATTCGGCCAGTGACCACTGTAGCGCATGTGGATCGGCCCTCACGCATCTTCGTGGCCGACGTTCACCTCTCTCATCAATAGCACGTGGTGCTCCGCAGTTTTCACGTCGCTTATTCGCAATGGTGCTATTTCTGCAATCACGACTAACCACAGCAGCACGCGAACAATTCACAAACTGCGCTGTTTCAGAAATACTGCCACTCTTGGCCCGAAAGCTGATAATCATCGCTTTTGCAAATCTGATTAATCGCTGCTTTTACCCATGACAGCAACGAGTGATATGTTTTCAGAATGTCTACAGCACACCTTACATACTCTCTAAGCCAGCTCACGACACGTAACTTCTTTCATTGGCTACGCGCTGTTGTCGTCAAAAGTAGGTGGTCACGATAATGTGGGTCCACTGTGTATACATATCTCGTATATTGTAGTGCTAAAGTTCGGTCGTTATCCAATCTGCCCAAAAGGCACTATTACGTTCTTACGAAACCATTCCCAAACCGTAAAAAATGTGATATTCTGTTCAATAAGAACTTGTTTAAAAGCAGCTGAAACGGATATTTCCGTTCGACATGAACACTAAAATCGTCATGAACGATTTGGAGTAGCGGCTGTGTATGTTAATTGCATTCCCCTCTGGACCCTTCCAAAACATTTTGGTTAGTCGTCACTTTTAGTTTTGAAAGGCCATCAGGACTACAATTGATGTATCTGACTTATCTTGCAAATGATTTGAACCTCTGTAACACATTGATTGGCTGGTGATAATTCTGCTGTCTACAGTAGGCGCGTGTACTTTAAGAAAAACAACGGCCAGCAGATAGCGAAAGGCAGTCTGTTTTCGCTGTGACAATCTTTCAATTGTACCCCTCAAGTGGATTGAAATCAACTTTTACTTCCAGTTATTACGCTGATCTTTATATTATGTTTCTGATTGAAGTCAGAAGCTCTTTTGATTTCTGGTTTCAGACTGACTGTATGAGAAAGCAGAGACCATAACTCACGCAGCAAGCATCACTCTGATTTCGCGCACGTGTGTGGCTTTTTCTTGTTTTTTTGTTTTCTCCGGCTGGTCGGGAAGGAACACGGTAACTTTGGTTCCTGAGATAAAAAAATTTTTACGAAATTTACATCGTAAAAACTTAAAACATCAAAAAACTTTAATTTACATCATAAATTTTAAAACTTAAATTTAACTTAAACATCGTAAAACCTAATTTTACATCTTAAAAACTTACGAAATTTTCATCCGACTGGTCGGTCAGTGGGAAGGAACACGGTAGCGTTAGTTTGTAAGGTAGAGAACTTACGAAATTTATATCAGACCGACTCTATGAGAAAGCAGGGAACCATAACTCACGCTGCAAGCATCACTCTGATTTTGCCCACGTTTGTGTGGCTTTGTTTTTTTCTCTGACTGGTCGGTCGGTGGGAAGTAACACGATAGCGTTAGTTCGTGAGGTAAAAAAACTTACGAAATTCAACTTTCCGTTGAAAAGGAAAATGCGTAAGTTACCTCACTTTTTCTTTTTAATATTTAGTGAAACATTATAGTTACAGAATGTCGGGACTGCATTTGTTCCAACCTTATATAATCAGGATCAGCTTATCTATGCATCATCATCATCATCATCAACCATTATCAATCCACTGCTGGACGAAGGTCTCCCCAAGTTTCCTCCACAACGGTCTGTCTTGTGCCAGTCTCCTCCATGTCACCCCTGCATACTTTCGAATTTCATCCACCCATCTCCCATGTGGTCTTCTTCTGGGTCTTTTCCTGTCCCTTGGAATCCAATCTAAAATTTCGGCTGTCCATCGATGATCTGTCCTTCTGGCAGTATGTCCAGCCCATTGCCATTTCAGGGATTTAACTCTGATCATGATGTCTTCCACTCTTGTCATTTTTCGGATCCACGTGTTCCTCTTCTTATCTCTCCTGGTTACACCAAGCATGCACCTCTCCATGCTACTTTGAGTTGTCTGCAGCCTTTGTATGTCTCTTTTAGTTAAGGTCCACGTCTCTGCACCATACGTAAGCACTGGAAGGATGCATTGATCAAACACTTTTCTTTTAAGACATAATGGCATATTGCTCTTGAAAATTATGCTGTTTCTTCCAAAAGCTCTCCAGGCAAGTTTTGTACGACGATTAATTTCTTCATCAATGTGACCCTCACTTGATATCTGCTGTCCAAGATAAACGTACGTGTCTGTTATCTCCAGCTTTTCTCCATCAATCGATAAATCTTCATTTCTTGTAAAAGCATTGAACATCACTTTTGTCTTCTGAAAGTTCATTTTTAATCCCACTTCTTTACTCTTGTCAGCAAGTTCCTGGATCATACTCTGCAGCTCTGATGGGCTAGTTGCAAAAATGACTACGTCATCAGCAAAACGAAGGTGGGTTAGATAATCTCCATTAATCTTTACCCCTTGTTTTCCCAGCTCAGTGACTGAAAAACACCCTCCAATGTGGCATTAAAGAGCTTCGGAGATATGGTGTCACCTTGTCTCACTCCCTTTCCAATTTTTATGTGTGTTGTATTTTCAAACAGCCTAATCTTTGCACTTGCATTTTCATAGATGTTATTAATAATATTAATGTATGCATCTTCAATACCGCAGGTTTTCAGAGCCATTGTAACTGCTGATGGTTTCACCGAATCAAAGGCTTTTTTCATAATCGATAAAAGCCATGCACAATGGAAGTTCATATTCCCTCGCTCTTTCAATTAGTTCTCTCAGCACATGGATATGATCTATTGTGCTGTAGCCACTCCTGAATCCAGCTTGTTCTCTCGGTTGAGCCATGTCCAGTGTTACCTTCAAGCGGTGTGAAAGAACTTTAGTGAAGATTTTATAAACTACTGATAGGAGGCTGATAGGTCTGTAGTTTCCGAGATCCTCAATGTCACCTTTCTTATCTATGCATATAGATAAGGAAATTGAGAAATGTAACCCATTCGACTAATAAGCCGAAAAATACGGTAATTCTAATTAGAAGGAAGCACAATATGAACCCAGCACTCAACTTAGAGCCTTAAAGTTCTGGTGTGAGAATTCAAGAAAGCTGGCGACTATAATCTTAGCCGGACAAACGACGTCCAGGACTTGGGAGTCACGTTTGATTCGAATTCGGACTTTAAAGGTCTTATCAAAAGAATTGTACGTACAGCGTGCAAAAAACTTAGATTTATCATGCGACATTCCAAGTATTTCTCGAATACTCACACTTATTCACATTTTTGAGACTACGGTAAGATCCTCACAGGAATATGCGACAATCATCTGGAGTCCTAGTAACTCTAGTAAATGAAATCGAGAAAGTTTAAAAAATATTCTTAGATACCTTTGTTACAAATCGACCGATGTTTATGTAGCGGACATCCCGACGGCTGACCTGACATTCTTCAAGATGACCTCTCTGCAATCGAGAAGGAAGGCTCTCCAACTCAAGTTTCTGTACGGCATCATCAATGGAGAGATTGATGATACTCAAATCGTAAACCAATGAAGTTTACGGAGGACAAAATGTGAACTATTTGCAGTGCCATTTCGCAGAACTGATGCTGGAAAAACTTATCCGTTATGTAAAATGTATGGGCTTCGCAGCTCATTTGAAGAATGTCCTGATATTTTTAATGTAAGTAATAATTTTTTCATAAAGCATGTTTTGCTAGATCGTAAATATCACTTGGTAATTATCACTGTAAATACACTGACGGAAAAAAAATCCCAACACCACGAAAAAATAGTTGTTTAGGAATGAAATGGCGGCAATACATTTGCATAGGTAACATATTTAATCGATTAAGATTTCAAGATCACAGCTTAATGTAAGCGCGAGAAGAACCATTTTAAATGTGAAATGCTGGTACATTAATAACCGGTGTAACCGCCAGAATGTTGAATGCAAACACGCAAAAGTTCATGCATTGTGTCGTACAGGTGCTGGATGTCAGTTTGTGGAATGGAATTCCATACCTGTTGCACTTGGTCGGTCAATACAGGGACGGTTAATGCTGGTTGGGGGTGACGCTGGAGTTGTCGTCCAATGATGTCCCATACGTGCTCGATTGGTGAAAGATCTGGTGATCTAGCAGGCCACGGCAACATGTCGACACTCTGTAGAGCATGTTGGGTTACAACAGCGGTATGAGGGCGTGCGTTATCCTGTTGGTAAACAAGCCCTGGAATGCTGTTCATGAATGGCAGCACAACAGGTTGAATCACCAGACCGACGTACAACTGTGCCGTCAGGATGCGTGGGATAACCACGAGAGTGCTCCTGCTGTCATAGGAAATTGCTCCCCAGACCATAACTCCAGGTGTAGCTCCAGTGTGTCTCAGCCGCAGACAGGTTGGTTGCAGGCGCTCACCTAACCTCCTTCTAACCAAAACACGGCCATCACTGGCACCCAGGCAGAACCGGCTTTCATCAGAAAACACAACAGGTCTCCACTCCGTCCTTTAATGAGCTCTAGCTTGACACCACTGACGTCGCAAACGGCAGTGGTTTGGAGTAAGCGGAATGCACGCTACAGGGCATCTGGCTCGGAGCTGTCCTTCAAGTAACCGATTTGTAGCAGTTCGTTGTGTCACTGTGGTGGCAACTGCAGCTGGAATTGCTGCCGCAGACGCCATACGCCGTACACGCCGGTCTTCCCTCTCAGTAATGTCACGTGGACGGCCGGAACCCGGTCTCCATGAGGCAGTACCTTCCCTTGTCCACCGCTGCCAACAATCATGCGCAGTGGCTACATTCCTGCCAAGTCGTTCTGCAATATTGCGGAAAGAAAATCCACCTTCTCGTAGCCCTATTACACGACCTCGTTCAAACTCCGTGAGCTGTTGATAATGGCTTCTTCCTCTTCTTAAAGGCATTCTTGACTAACATCAACACACTACGTCGAATCTCAACGATAACTAACGCTCACGAACGTTACAGCGCGTATTTACAGCAAACCTGCTTTGCATGTTCCGAGGGTCGCTATTAGCGCCACACGTATGCGCCGAGCGCGAAATTTGCGTAGACGTCATCTTACAGATGCACTCTCATCGCCTACCAACTGTCGTTTATCTAACACAACCCCTTCTTGGTGTTGGGATTTTTTTCCGTCAGTGTATAACTATAACAATTTCTGTAACTAGATTTACCGTCTGTAGGGACGTGCTTACAAATAAAGAGATCCCTAACATCTACGTTACTCGGCCAAATCTCTGTTCGTAGCAAGTACTAGAAATATTCTCTTTGGATAGGGCCAATGTATGTCTTGTATTCTTCAGTTTTACCCGGAAGAAACATTTTGTGCTTAGAAGAAAGATATATAATCGCATTCCTGTAAATGTAAATATCTAGGTTTTCTCGTGGTATTTATGTTGCTCAGGTTTCATATTATTTTGAAACAGTAGAATTTGAGACTCGCTAAAAAAAATATGCTCATTAATCCTGAGCTTTCAACGCTACAGCTTGTTCTTCATTTCTGCCGCACAAAGGCAGAAATACAATTACACAAACAAAAGATGTTATCTCCAAATCTTCAGAAACGTTTTTGTTTTCTCCACTTTCATCTTAATACGTTTCATATCGAGTTCCTGCATCCGTTTCGAGGTGTCATTTTGTGTTTTCTTATTTACGCTTTCCAACCGTAGGCTGAAGAAATGTATATGCTCCAGCTTTGTCCGTCCGTCCGCACGATATCTCGCGTAAAAATGGTTCGATTCCGATGAAATTTTAGTATGTGGTAGAGGAACATCTGGGGACGAGCCCTACTGGAAATGGGGTCAAAGGTCAGGACATAGGCGATCCATTCCATCACCTTTATGCGTCATAACTTGACTAAAAATGCTTCTATTGCGACAAAATTTTAATCTGTTGTTTCGGCGATATACTGAACCAATCCTGTTTAATATCTATCATCGAAATGGGGTAAAAGGTCAGGGACAGGAGCGAGATTTATTCCACAGCCATTATCCTCATAACTTGAGTAATAACATGAGTAATGATGTCTGGTATGTTGGAAAGCGTATCATAATCAGTGCATTGCATGATTTTACTAACTTGTTAACTTGTCCAATTTACCTCTGTCTCAGTGTGCCTTGTTTTCAGTGTTCTAATATGGGATCTCGTACAGTTATTCTCCTTAATTCCTTTTTGGGTGAGGGATCAGCGAAGTTCTATTGCATTTGCTTCATGTTGAGTCTTCTAAGTTTTTCTTGACTAGGGCCGAGGCTGATCGAGAGAGGGGACGAGACGGAAAGCCCTCCCCTCAGAAGCAAAGGAAAAGCTTCGATTTGTTAGGTTTTAATAGAAAATTGAATATTTCTTCGTGAGAGAAAGTATTACTTTAAAAGTATTACTTTTTTATAGACATACTAAGAACACTTTTTCATTTTGCAGGAAAATATTGCCAATATCACCGGTTATTCTCGATAAACGCGCCTCCTCTCTCACGAGAATATTAGATCCGCCCTTGGAGTAGGACCCACGCCAAATGTTATTATTTTCGTCGTTCTCTGTTCAAACAAAAATTTTCAGCACGTCTTTTGTAAAAAAAGATTGTGCTCATGTTATCGGTCTGTCTGTCCGCCCGTCTGTGGACACGATATTTCTGCAACTAATAGTCCGATTTGAAAAATTATTTTTGCATAAGGAAGCTTGAAATGTGCGAATGATCCTTTATTTTGTTTTCTTTTTTTTTTTTTACGATGCAAAATTTCGCTGCTAAAGTGCGTAAATGCAGATGATATCTAATTCAAAACACATTCTATTTCATATATTTGCTTCCAAACATCTAATTCAAAAATTTTCTTTTACTTTTCGATTCCATTCATGTCGAAGATTATTTTACGCATAGTCTCTTTTCCAAGTTGCGCACATATTCTTAACTAGGCGGAGTAAAAGTAAATTGCTTTTCCCCAGATATATTTGCCTCTAAAACTCCGATTTGAAATGGGTTTTTTCCTTCAACGGGTACAGCTCGTGATGGAGAAATAATTTGCACAAAATTTCTAATTTTTGGTATAAAATGGTTTGGCCACCAGGTGACGTAAGCGTTGATTTCAGCTTCTGATGTATTTTCAGCAAAATCTGAGCTTCCAAAATCTCGATTGAAAAATTTTTTTCGTGGACCTATTCTACTCACGTAGACAAACCTTTTCGGAATATTTTCTTAAAGTAATGCATGGTTTCTCCGCCAAGGAGAGTAGATATATATCTTGTTTTTGTCAATATCTCTGCTTCAGATGATCCGATTTGAAAATTTCTTCGCTGTTGGATAATTTCCGGTGCGAGATGTTCCTGATATAATTTCAAAATTTTCAAGTAATTCATTGGCTTTCCGCTAGGGGAATAAAGGTTAATTGCGCTTTCCCCGATATCTCTGCTTCTAAAACTCCGATTTGAAAAATTCTTCCAGTACCGGATACAACTCCTGGTAGGAATTTTTTATATTGTAATTTCTAATTTTTTATAACATGGTTTGGCCCTCAGGAGGCATAGGGGTTAAATTTCTGCTTCGTAGGTATTTGCATCAAAATATCAGTTTCTAAAAGCCCGATTGAAAAAATTCTTTCGTGGACCGATACCGCGCATGTCTATTAACATTTGAGAATATTTTCTTCTTAAAATAATGCATGGTTTCTCCACCAGAGGAAGTAAATGTACATCTTATTTCTTTCAATATATCTGCCTCTAAAAGTCGGATTTGAAAAATTCCTTCTTTGTAAGATAGAATATCCGGTGTAAAATGTTTCTCATATAAGTTCAAAATTTTCAAGTAATGCATAGATTTTCCGCAAGCGGGCGTAAAAATAAATTGCGTTTTCTGCGTTATTTCTGCTTCAAAAACTCCGATTTGAAAAATTCTTTCTGCACCGGATACAGCTCCTGATAGGAAATGCTTTGAAATATAATTTCTAATATTTGATAAGGAATGGTTTGGCCACCAGGGAGAGTAAGAGTTAAATTCTGCGTCTGATGTATTTGCAGTAAAATCTGAGCTTCTGAAATCTCTATTGAAAAAATTCTTTCATGGACCGATACCGCTCACATCGAGAAACCTTTTGAGAATACTTTCTTCTTAAAACATTGCATGGTTTTTTGCGCCAGAGAGCGTAGATGCATATCTTATATTTGTCGATATCTCTGTTTTTAAGAGCCCGACTTGAAAAATTCTTACTTTGTTGGAGACAGTTTCCGCTGCGATATGTGTTCCTCATATAATTTCAAAAATTTTTTAATGAAGTCTGCCACCAGAGGGCGTAAGTTGACTTTTCCATTTACAGCAATATCTGTGGGATTAAAATTCGGATTGAAAACCTTCTTTCTTCGGTCAGATACTGTTTTCAATACCAATTCCATTGATTTTGAATAGCTTTGGTAAATTTAATTCGCATCAGAACGGATTCTAAAGACGTGCTCATTACACCCGAAAATTCGATGTCATCTTTCTTGTTTTTATCAGTGCACATATGAGAAAAGGGAATTGCTTTACCTAATTACGACACAAAATTTTATAAAGGCAATCCAGAATCGCTGAACATTCCGTTCTGTTTAGGTTTCCATTGCTACCAACTTTGTTACGCAGGTAACTGAACAAACTTTATCTTACTTGCTTTCCTCTTCAGAGAAATTGAAAAAACTTGTAGTGTATCTCTTCCAAATTATGTTACTGTACTTTTTATTTTTCGGAACATGTATTTCTGATTGTATCAAAGTCGTTTGACGTTTCGTTTTTACTAATTGCATTTTAAATGCATACAGTGCCGGGCAATGTATCTTAAGCTGTTAATTCCCTAGTCGCCTACTTTGATAGATATCATCTCACCTCAATAATCTTTAAAATTGTAATACAGAGACGGCAGTGCTCAACCGTTAGAAGTCTAGTTTATCTCACTGTTCAATTTTTTCCCTTCACTGTTCAACGTTATTGGCTTAATTGAATCTTTTATACATGCCATGTATTTTTAAGAACGATTTCGTAAATTGCTTTTCTAAGAGGGACTCGGAGAGCATCTACCATCTGATCCTTAGAAACTCATCGTTAAGTGATTTAGTATGTCTTTCGTATTCAGAAATATTGGTTTCTCTTTCTGTCTTCGGTAATGCAAGATGTGCCTGTAGGTCGAGAACTTAAAGGTCACCACTGTAAATAAGTCGAATGAATTCGCTGGAAGAGCTGGAATCTGCTTATCTTATTTCTAATTCTATTCGTGGGCTTCTCGGCAATCATCGACTACTGGATGCACGGGATTCTGAATCTTATTAATATTTATTGCATACCCTTTCGAATATTGGATCTCTGAGCGTTCAAGATAGTTGCTGCCGTCGATGTAAACATTCCATTCACCACCGAACATCAAATACTGATTATAAGTGGAATTATGGTAATTTTGCAAGCCGGGAACTTGCTGCGGTATGGTTGTAATTCAGAGAGGGCAAACAAGATCTGGCATCTGTGATTTCCATCGATTATTGCCGATCAAATGTGATCCGGCTTCACGTTCCAAAACTTGGGCACCAAATATTTGAGTAGCATAAAGGACGCCTCAGGAGAACCACATAATTACGAGAAGTAGCCTTGCGGTAGATAAAAGCTAATGGGCGAAAATATTCTCTATCTGTTATTCCCCTCATTTCAGCTTTCTCAGTAAAAATAAAAATAAAAGCCGCCCCGGAGGTGCAGAGATATAAGCGATGGCTTCCGGCCATTCGTCCGTGAAGGGTCCGGGTTCGAATCCCACTGAGGCATGCATGTTTGTCTTACGGTATTGGCTCTTTCCCTTCCATGGAACCAGTGACCCTAAATTAGGGACAGGTGACTGTTTATAGCCCATCGAGTTGCTCACGGTGGTCGTTAAACCTCGAATAAAAAAAAGTACATAAATTGAAGCCCTGTGAGGTCAGTGTGCAGGTTTTTCATTTTCTGAAAAAACCCATCTGGTACGGTTTCCAGACCTTATAATATTGGATTATGCTTTCACCTATCAAAATTATATAGCAAGTTTCTTTATGGCATAAATGTGTTGTAATGTTTTTTTTAATTAATAAACTTCACTTAAACATTATCTACCATATCTATCGATTGGTGGGTACAGTGCCGGTCTACCAAATAGGCAGAGTAGGCACCGGCCGATGGGCCCCACGACGTTTAGGGGCCCCACGAAAATATTTAATAATTACAGTTTAATATGTTTATTTGTTTAATAACATAAGTAATTGTTAATGTTTGTTTTGTGTAATCAAATTGGTTTATTAAAATTGTTGGTTCGTAAAATTATAAACGTATTAGGAGATAATTTGTGAAGGGGGGACCCCGAGATTTCGACGGCATAGGGTCCTCCACAGGGTTTAATCCAGTACTGGGTGGGTGGTAGTTGTATCTCTGGAGCTTAAGAACTACCTAGAACTACCAAAACTATCGACCGTTGCCACAAAGCATTCATTGCTTCAGAAAAACATAACGTTAAGGTTTAAACGCTTAAGTAGAATGAACCGAAAATTTACATAGGAAAAGAAACTAAAAAGGAAGTTAGAGTAGCAACGAGTGGCTACTGTAATCTCTGCAAATGGAGGACCTTCTCGCTACTGATGTAAATACCATACTTTTTTCTATTTACTTACAGTGCTCAATCGTTCTTGTTCCCACTAGCAGGGGTACCCGGTATTTCCCGGGTACATATTCGTGTAATCATCAAGTTCAGAGGGTGAAATGTTATGAATAAAAAATATATTCCTGTAATTCTTCAGTTATTACGAAATTTGATGATTCTAAATTAAAAACAGTAGAACTTTTGTTTTATACCAAATTTGGTGGTTGTTAATTGAAAACTGTAGAACCTTTAACGAAAATTTTGCATGGGGGCCCCTTTTGATTCCCGGGTTCCGACCCCTTCCCAAAACCGTGTACGGTCTAAGTCAGAGTACCATGAGATAATATACCAAAGTTGGTGGTTCTAAATTGAAAACTAGAAATTTTAACTAAAATAACGAAAATTTTGTATGGGAGAGCGACAAAAATGGCCCGGGACATTTGGTCGCCATTCCCTTGACCCCTCCCCTTCGGGCTCCGATTCCTTCCAAAACCCTTCTACGGTCTAAGAGTACCATGAGATAATGTACCAAATTTGGTAGTCCTAAGGTGAAAACTGTAGATTTGTATAGCGGACAAGCAAACCGACAAATATACAAACTTTCACTTATATATATATATATATACTATCTACCAACAAGTAATTGGACACCCCTGCAATCGACGATATCTGCGGTCCTGATACACGTGACGGCCGCCGCCGTTAAATATCGTATGGGAAACAAAAACGCAACCAGTCGCATGCAAGATGCCACGCAGTTCGGAGCTCTCTGATTTCGAGAAAGGTGTAATCGTCGGGTATCACGGAAATGGCCGATCCATACGTGACATATCCAGCGAGTTGAAGTACCCAAAATCAACAGTAGCCTACGTGATTGGCAAGTGAAAGATTAGAGGTGACTGTCGGAATTTGCCCTGACCCGGCAGAACCACAAAACTGGGAGTTAGAGACCGACGGGTGCTGGCCAGAGAAATTCAAAAGAACCGCACCAAATCGATGGGCCACATCCGCGAGGAGTTTCAACAGGCATCCGGGAGTGTTCTTTCGATGAATACCATCCGTAAGGAAGCCCATCTGCTCGGTTATCATGGACGTGCTGCCGCCCATAAGCCTTTGATCACCAAGTCGAATAGCGCTGCTCGGCTAACATGGCGCAAAGAACGTCGACAGTGGACCGTTGAACAGTGGAAACAGGTTCTCTGGAGCGACGAATCAAGGTTAACCCTCTACCGTTCGGATGGTAGGGTCTGGGTTTGGCGTCTGCCTGGAGAACGCTTCCTGCCGGAATGTATTGTGCCAACTGTGAAGTTCGGTGGCGGTGGAATTATGCTATGGGGGTGTTTCTCCTGGTATGGCACGGGACATTTGGTCGCCATTCCTGGTAGACTCAACGCCGAGACCTACTGCACCATTTTGGATGCCCATGCACTTCCTACGTTGTGGCTATTTTACGGGATGGACCCCTGTTACTTTCAGGATGACAATGCCACCTGTCATGTTGCGAGATCCACCATGGCTTGGTATGGTGACAATGGGGTTAATAGAATGGACCGGCCTGCGCAGAGCCCGGACCTTTACCCACTCGAGCACCTCTGTGACCAGTAGGAGCGTCGACTTAAGGGGTGCCTCCACCGTCCGAAATCGGTGAAGGAACTGACCTGTCTTCTCCAAGCCAAGTGGAAGAAAATACCGCTAGTCGTCGTACAACGCCTGGTTGAGAGTATGCCCCGGAGGGTCGCAGCTGTAATCACCGCTCGTGGAGGCTCCACCAACTATTGAAGGTAAATAAACTTCGTTTTCCTTTGCTATCACAGGTGACCAATTACTTGTTGGTAGATAGTGTATATAGGTTACCAGATTTTTCTCTCAATTTTTCTAAGTCTTGAAAATCGCTTCCCAGAGCATTGAAAAACACCTTTTATTGAAGAGTTACTAATTTTGCTCACTAATTAGTGATCTCACTAAATTACCATGTAAAAAAATATCCCCGATGAGAAATTGTTATATGCTTCGAGAATTTTATTATTATAATGCCTCTAACTGTTGTATGGTAATGGCGCTTCGACCGAAGACGAAGTAATAGAAAATCTCTCTATATATAAAACAGACAGTGTGTGTATCTGTCGGTCGGATTTCACATATAATTAGGCGACCTAGAGCGACAAAATTTGTTATGAAAGTACTTGTAGACATCTTCTGCACCTCGAAGCTAGTTTTTTTATTTGAATTTGATTTGTAGTTATTTAATATTACGCGTTTCTACTTTATCTGAGTGTGTCTTTCCGACCTGATCACACCGAACGCCAAGGCGTGCAGAAAAGTAGTTTACCATAAATTTTAGGCGTTTTTTTTTTGGAATTCCTTTACGATTATTTTCATTCGTAAATACATTTGTTACGCCCTTTTTTGTAAGCGTTGTTTGCCGATTGTATTATGACCTTGAGGGCGGAGAAGAAAAGAATAAGAAAATAGAACTTAGTTTTTCAATCTGCGTTATTAATTCAAAAATGTCATACGTCAGATGGTCATCATACTGTGACGACGTTCTGAGCTAGAAAATAGAACGTTGTTTTAACCTAATTCTAAAAAAGAAATGGCTCAAATATATCGTGAACTACTTATTTTCGCGCCTTCGCGTTGGGTGTGATCAGGTTGCATATAAAGAAAGCGGAAAGGCACATGTTTTTTTGCTAACCGTTGTTTGCCAATTGTATTATGACCTTGAGGGCGGAGAAGACAAAAGAAAATTGAACGTTATTTTTCAATCTCCGTTATTAATTCAAAAGTGTCATACGTCAGAAGGTCATATCTTTGCTCCGAATGGAAGGACTGTTAATATTGTTTATCCCAAGGCTCTACAAGTAAAAGGTACTTTTCATCTCAATCAATTTCATTGCATAAGCCTTCTGCTTTCAAACCTTTTGAATTACTTAAATTGGACGTGACAACTACTAAATAATTCAAATACATTTTTTTATCTTAATATTCTATTACGGGAAGTTGTACTAAAAAGTTGTATAAACCTTGATTCACCAGTTTTAATTTAATTGCCGATATAGCTTTTACTTTATGATATCACTAGCCCGTCAACGACGGGTACAACAATGCTAGTATTTACTAATTGCACTTCTGAAAAAGTTTTAGCGTCACCTTCGAAGATATATAGGTATCTTTCCTTCAATTCATCATCTTTTCCTTCAATCTAATTAATTTTTTTCAAAATACCGCATTTCGTACTCGAAAGTTAAACTTTTGAAAGTAAGACACCATCATTTCAACGAGGACTGGTTGTCCTTCACTTACGTTACTAAGATGAAAGTTACTTTGACATGATGAAAGTCACGTGTCTGCTACATCCTCATAGGCAGTGGAATCCACGAAAGAATGCGAACGGCGGCTTTTTTTTGACTTGCCACTAAAATCGCTAATGCTCGGCTCTTTTGTCATAGATTAATGTCTCGTACATCTAAACCTTCCTCGACAAATGCTCTATGGAATGGTGAAAACCGCATCAAAATACGTCCAGCGATTCTGGAGATTAGCCCGAACAAACAGACAGACTCCTACCAGGGACTTTATTTTATACTAT
This sequence comes from Macrothele yani, assembly GCA_039090855.1. Lineage (NCBI taxonomy): Eukaryota > Metazoa > Arthropoda > Arachnida > Araneae > Macrothelidae > Macrothele > Macrothele yani. The sequence continues at coordinate 51,808,319 of CM076990.1, forward strand.
GTATAGATAATGTAGATCATATTATATGGGAGGGAAGGACCAGAACGGTAAAAAATGTTAATGCTGAAACAACTGAAGGCACATAATTTTACAGTAAACATTTCATACCTAAGTATTGCCATTATTAAACACATTGTAAATTGTTTTATAATAGATAATGTAATAAACATAAATTTTGCTTTACAGAAATCACCGAAATAGTGCTGTTTCTAGTTTGTAATAATGTGATTTCATTTTTCTAGGCTATCCAGCTGGACTGGTATCCAATAAGCAGAGACTGTTTTATGTACATTATCACTATCAGCGCCCTCGTGTATTGTATCCATGATAACGTGGTCACATGGTATGTCTTTGCTTCAATTCTTAAGAGCTATCTTATCAACATGAACGCCTTAAAATATGATTTCAGTATCTGTGCATTGAGAGTTCCGAAACTTTTGAGACTGTAGCTGCTGTGACTAAACTACGATATATCAACTCACCTGCTGCTATTCTACTTCAGAATATGATTCTTCCTTTTCCATACAACAGTTCCAGCTTCTATTCTACTGTCCAAACAATAGACGAAGCCTTTATTCGGCAGAGTGTTGAAAAGCATAGTATTAGTGCAGCTCAGCATCGGACTTTGAAGTATCGACCACTCAGTCCTTTCTTTGCTTCGGGAAAGAGAAAAATTTCGGGGATAGAGATCCGGTGGTTATGGAGGCTACGACATCACTTCCACGCCCGAATTGGCATTTGCTTGTTGCGCAAATTGAGACTGATAAGCTCCAAATTGGTAATGTATCGTGGATATTCCGGCCTCTGCAAGCGAAATCTGGCCGCTTTGTGGCTAATTTTAGTTTCAGGTTATCTTTGAGAACATGTGCATAGTAAGAATCAATGACGGGTTGTCTTTGTAGAAGGTTTTAAATAGCATCTGTTTTGATACAACAAAAAACAGGTACATCACCTTTCCCGCAATGGGGTACGTTTTGCTCTCTTGAATCGAAGGCTTTCTGGGTGCTTCGATTACAATTATTCCCACTTAACCGTTGGTTGTAATGGTAAAACCACGACTTATCGCGCATGATTACCGATCCAGGAAAGCAAGATAATTTCTGAGCTTCCATTTTACACTGCTAACAACTTAGGACGCGATGTTTTTGCTGCCCTCGACAGCTGTCATGACACCTACCCGGCGTCGATTTACCGATAACCAAAAGCGTCATGAATAATCTCAGGGCACATGCTTACGCCTATTTGTATCTGCTGACCAATAATACGGTCTGATTATCTCGTATCATAATGTCAATCGCCGCCTGGTTGATGTCCGTGTTTCAGGTAGACGGTCTCTCAGTTCGAGATTCAGTTTCTGCAGCACTTGAAAAATGCTTATACCTCCAGAAAACACTAGCACGTGACACTAATCTCCAAAGATCTTTTTTACGCTTTCCAACCGTAGGTTGATGAAGCGTATATGCTCCAACTTTGTCCGTCCGTCCTTCCGTCTGTCCGTCCGTCTGTCCACACGATAACTGGCGTAAAAATGGGTCGATTTCTATGAAATTTTATAATGTGGTAAGGGACCACCTGGGGACGAACCCTATTGAAAATGGGACAAATGGGGTCAAAGGTCACGACGTAGGAGCGGGATCATTCCATTACCCTTATGCATCATAACTTGCGTAAATATGGTTCGATTTCAATGAAAGTTTACTATGGGGTAGGAGACCACCTAGGGACGAACCCTATTGAAAATGGGACAAATGGGGTCAAAGGTCACGACGTAGGAGCGGGATCATTCCATTACCCTTATGCGTCATAACTTGCGTAAATATGGTTCGATTTCAATGAAAGTTTACTATGTGATAGGAGACCGCCTGGGGACGAATCCTGGTTGAAGTGGGGTTAAAGGTCAGGACATAAGATCGGAATGCATTCCATTGCCCTTATCGTCATAACGTGCGTAAAAATGGTTCGATTTTGATGAAATTTCAGTATGTAGTAGGGGACCACCTGGGGACGGAACCCTATTGAAAATGGACGAAATGTGGTCTAAGGTCAGGACATAGGATTGCGATCCATTCCATTGTCCTTATCCCATATTATTAAGGTGGACGTCAAGTAATTTTGCTTCCTATACTTCCAATGGAAAAACTTTTGTACACATTTCCTTCACAATTAATGTGTTCCCAAGGATGAAAATTTGAACATCGATTAAAATAACTTCATATTATAACTTAGAAAACTTAATATTTTCTAAAACATTACCATAATTATATTAAAAATCAATAACTTTTCCTTTGGTAGTGTTGAAACCAGAGAAAAGATGGCGCGACCTGTACTTTGATGACGTCAGTGGAGAAAAAAATGTTGGATTGCATAATTACGGTTATGGTTTAGAAAATATTAAGTATTCCAAGTTATGAAATGAAGCTATTTTAATCGATATTCAAATTTTCATCCTTGTGAACGCATTAATTGTCCAGAAAAAAGATGGCGCGAACTATATTTTCATGACGTCAGTAATTGTGAAGAAAATGTGTACAAAAGTTTTTCCATTGGAAGTATAGGAAGCAAAGTTACTTGACGTCCATCTTAAAGTAGCAATTCTTGTATGTATGTATGTACATTTTATTTTGAAAACGGCTCTAAGAATTTTCATGAAAGTCGTTTCCCTACCGTTTTCTGGTACTAGAAATCGATTTAGCTTGATCTCGACTTTAGAAGAATTCGTTTAGTGGGTTAAATAACCATCCCGAATTATAACGGTTTTAGTGATGGCGTTGTTCCATTAATGTTACCAATGCTTAGAAATCTTATGACGTCATAACTCGCGTTTGAGAATGTTGGCGCGCGGTCACGCCATCTGTCTCTTTACGACACGCGTTGTGTGTATCCTATTAAAGATTTATGACGTCACACTCTTGCAGCGGGCAGATGGTCGCGATTCCCATCTGCCTCATTACGTCACGCGCTGTATGCGTATGTCTGTCAGCACGAAACTCGCGTAACAACCGTTGGGTTTCAATGAAATTTTATTATCTGGTAGGGGATCACCTGGGAAGGAACCCTATTTAAAATGAACGAAATGGGGTCAAAGGTCAGTACATAGGAGAGGGATCCATTCCAGCGCTGTTATGCGCCATAACTAACGTAAAAAAGGTTCGATTTCGATGAAATTTTAGTATGTGGTAGGGGATCACCTGGCGATAAACCTTATTGAAAATGGGCGAAATGGGGTCAAAGGTTAGGACACAGGAGTGGGATCTATTCCATAGCCATTATGCATCATAACTTACGTAAAAATGTTTCGATTGCGACAAAACTTTATCATGTTATTTCGGAGGTATACCAAGCCGGTTGTGTTGAATATCATCGAAATGGAATCAAAGGTCAGGGCACAGGACCGAGATTTATTCCACAGACATTATTCTCATAACTTGAGTGATAACTTGAGTAATGATTTCTGTAATGTTGGAAAGCGTATTATAATCAATGCATTGCATGATTTTACAAACTTGTTTCATTAGATGAAACGTTTCGGATGGCGTTTTTTTCAGGCACCCACAAAATTTCACATTCACACTCATTTCAAAATTTTGTTTTAGGTACTGCCGACAAATCTGTACACAATGAGACCCAGAGAAAGAATGACGCAACGCACGTAGATGAAAACGTACGTCTCCCGTAATCCAATGCTGTTGAAAAAACAGGTTTAAGACATTTTTTATCATGGGTTACACTGTGACTCGGACAGTCTCCAAAGTTTCGGAAGACCCTTTTCTGTGTATATTCTATTTGCTTTTTAAGGATTGCATAAAGGTCTGTACAAAAGTGTTTTATTTTTGTAAAGAAAATTTAATTTCTACAACAGTGGGTTTTACCTGGACAAATTTTGAACGTTTAGCAAACATCATTTTTCCACGTAGGTTCATAATTTTGAATTTAGGTTGTCTATTGCTGAGCAAGATTCTGTATATCACAGTGCCGTCTCCTGGCTGAAACATCGGAGCTCCTCACGAACTCTGTGCTTCAGCTCATCGTTGTCCTCAAAATTAGGGCCCTCGGTGCATCGTTTAGAGCAGGGGTGGCCAAACTTTGAGGTGCCGCCCCGGTGGCGCAGTGGTCTACGCGATGGCCTCTGATCATTCATCCGAACGGGTCCGGGTTCGAATCCCGGTGAGGCATGGATGTTGTGTTTGTCTTACGGCACTGGCTCTCTCCCTTCCCTGGAACCAGTGACCTTAAATTAGGGACGGGCGACTGGTTATAGCCCATTGTGTTGCTCACGGTGGTCGTTAAACCTCCAACAAAAAAAACAAACTTTGAGGAACCAAGATCTACCTTAAGCTATCATTCCCTATCGTGGTTTATCGCAGTGATATAGGCATGTGTAAATAGGAATAAGCCTATATAACAAGTGTTATGTAGGCTTATTCCTATTTTTAGTGCGTGTGGTTTTGTAAGTTTGGAAACAAATACAGAAAAATATTTAAATCATTTTTATTTCTGAAACACTATTTTTCAAACAAATTATAATTTTTCTTATAGATTATTAACAATATTTAATTCTTAGATGTTGATGCATGACGCTGTGTGTCCTCACAAAGTTTAGAATCATCAGGCACATATTCAATGAGGCACAGTTGGAGACACGCAGAGGGTGAGTCAAAAGTAATGAGCCATTGCATAGGTAAACTTGAAACCTGTGTAAAGTACAAACGAATACAATTCAATCTTCGAAAGACAAGCCATTATGTTCTGTGGTCTGAAGCCATGTTTCTGCCAAATTGTGAATTTCCGCTCTGTACTACTGCTTGGGTTTTGAGGTGAAAAACTCCTGGACCCCGGCTTCCCCCTCGTGACGGTTTCGGAAGGTTCTGCCACGGAAGAAATGTGCCATCGACAGAAACAAGTGGTAGTCTTGGGGCAAGTTCTGGGCTATAGGCAAGATGTGGAAGAAGTTAGATTCCATCGAGCTCCCGGATCTTATCTCTCGTTGAACAGACGGTATGGGGTGGTGCGTTATCGTACTGAAGGAGAATCTCCTTTCTGTAGATCAGGGCCGGGTACTTACGGACCAGAGCCTCGTACATCCTCTGTAGTTGTTGAGGGTAGAGTGTAGCGGAGACGCCTCGCCCACCTGGAACGCATTCAAAGTGTATGGGCCCCTCAAAATTCCACCAAACACACATGACTTTGTGTTCAAAGCGTCCCCGCTTAGCGACGGGTTCTGGAAGCTGGCCCTGGTTAATCCACTGGTTTCGCAAGTCGGGAGTACGGAAAAAGAACCACTTTTCATCAGACGTAACAGTTCGCCTGACGAAACGCTCGTTCATGGAAGTGGTTCAGCAACTCCCTGACCAATTCCATCCGCCTTTGAGCTTGTGCTGTGGTCAATTCGTGGGGTACCACTCGGCAGCTCCTTGTTGACCTTCCCAAGCTTGTGGAGATGGCGAACCACACTGGACTGTGATACCCCAATCTCGTCCGACAATCTGTGAGTGCTTGTGGTTGTGTTGCCTCTACGGTTTCACGCAGGGCTTCCGAATCCACTTTTGGGGGTCTGCCAGAGCGAGACCCATCTTGAAGGCTGGTATCTCCTTTGTTAAAGCAAACAAACCATGGTTTGGCTGTGGCGTAGCTGACTACACCCACACCTTCCACTGCACAAATTTCTGGGACCGCAGCATGCGCAGATAGTCCTTTTTTCCAATAATAACGCAACAGTACTCGAACTACCGTTTTTTGGTCCATGTTCTGAAAGCAAAAAAAAAAAAAAAACAAAAAAAAAAAAAACACACAAATAATTCATTTTCAAGTCCATACCAGAGCAAATTCTGATAGTCCATGAAATGCTCTTTCTACCTATAAAAACAAGTTCCAGTCCAAACGATTGTTTCTTTCCGAAAAAACAACGCCATCTCAAACTACCTCTCACATGGCTCATTACTTATGACTCACCCTCTTAAATGAGCATCAATAAGGCAGCTCCTGTATTTCGACTTAATTATTTTCATTTCTGAAAAAGCTGCTTCACAGAGATGTGTGGATCCAAAGAAAGCAGTCAGCCGGAAAGCAGCAGATCTCAAGCAGGGATATTTTTCTTCTGACGATACCAAAATGTGTAATCTGACGCTCTTGCCTTAAGTACTATATCGGACTGAAGTTTCACAATTTCTGATACTAAATCTTGAAGAATCTCGAAAAGAAGAAAAGTAGAGGAAATGTTTGTGATGAAACTTTCTCGATATCACATTTACCAAAAAGGTATGACATGAAGTTCAAAATGTGCTGAAAGTTTTTCAGGTCTGTGAATCATCTGCCAAATTCTGTTATCAGAACTATCTCAGTGACATATTCGTCAAAATTGCAATCAGTTTGACGTGCTGTGTTTTTTTCCAGATTGAGAACGTTTTTCAAATTTCCTTTACAAAGTTGACATTTTAGCAGGCCTAGTTTTGATTCAAAAGTATTCAGTGATCTCATTAAATCTATCACTCTTCCCTGAACGAGGCTGAACGTGTTGTTGAACGAGGCTGAACGTGTTGTAGTGTGGCATTTGAGATCAGTTACAAAAGCCAAATTTTGCAGCCAAGTAGCGTTTTGTAGCTGAGCATACTTTTCTCCCATTGCCTCTAGGAAGTAGATTATTTCTGGCAAGAGATTTAAAAATCTTTCAAGAAACTTTCCTTTGCTAAGCCACCTAACATTCGTGAAAAACAGGCCTACGTATTCAGCTTCATTTTCTTCTAGTTGGCTTCGAAAAAGCCTCCTACGTAAACTTCGTGCCCGAATAGATTTAGCCATTTTGGCAGTTATGTCGATAATTTCTTTCACATTTAAAACTTTGCATAGTGCATTTTGGTGGACAATACAGTCAAAAAATACAGGAAAATCATATATTTGCTACAAAGTGCTGAACCCGATGGTTTGGCCTACCATCAAAGGTGCCCCGTCAGTAGTGATGGGAAGTTTGGTTAATTCATTCTACTGTATTATATGGTCAACAGGCAGTTCGAATGGAACAACATACGCCTGCTTAATAAAACAAAGGATCGACCGTGTAAGAGCTCCCGATGGACCGTTTGGCCACCCCTGTTTTGGTTTAGAGGGTCAAGAAGGTGACTGTCATAGAGTTCCAGATCCGATCTACATGTGTAATGGGGAAGAACAGTCCATCCGCGAATGATGCAACTGCTTCTTGCATTTGAAGAATTGTACAAAGTTTTAGCGTCTACGTGAAAGACTTCTATGTTTAGAGCCGTCAGAAGTCTGCGTATGTGCTTTTGTTTTCACGTATCGATCGTAGAAACAATCGTGGTGGTTTTTTTCGTCATGAAGCCCGCCCTATCTGTTTCCATCAAGCAAGGCCCATATCTTTGTTCCAGAATGCAGTTTCCATGACGACTACATTAAAAAGTCTCACTCAACATCTAACGGCAATGATATTTCAGAAGCCGCCCCGATGGCGCCGTGGTCTAAGCGCTCGTTTATGACAATTCGTCCGAGAAAAGTCGGGGTTTGAATCCCGGTGAGGCATGGATGTTGTGGTTTTCTTACGTCACTGGCTCTCTCTACTCCCTGGAACCAGTGACTCTAAATTAGGGACGGGCGACTGCTTATAATCCATTGAGTTGCTCACGGTGGTCGTTAAACCTTCAATAAAAAAAAATCAGAGGCGGAGGAATTTCGATCAGATTCAGTCGGTTCCCTATCACTTTGTTCCGTGCTCATTTCGTGCACCGTTCATTTGGACTCATTTCGTCCACCGTTCACTTTGTTCATTTTGTCCGACGTTTACTTTGTCCACATTCATTTCGTCCTCAGAATAGATGGAATACCGTGGGAATTTTTTGTTTTGATGGAATTTGTGTAACTAGACAGGTCAGCGGACATTGCTCACAGGCGGGTTTTTTTCCTGTTAAAGTTTTTCGATTAAAATACAACGATTTTAAATGCTATTTAAGGTAAAACGTGAAACTGAATTTTGAAGAGCTTTTTAACTATTTTGTGTGGTACGATGTCAATCACTAACATTAATCAAAGTTTATTCCAGTGGCCATGAATGTGTTGAATTGAAGAGGAAAATAATTTTAGACCCCTCCCCCCCCCTTTTTTTTTCTCTTTTATGTAAAAAGTCTATTTTCTTTCTCTCGCACCGCAAATTCACGGTAAATATCAATCTAAAGTTCTTTTCACCATTATACTCTCATGGATTTTTTTCTCACTTCAAATAACTACGACGCGTACAGAGATTATAGTTTATTCGTATGAAAATAAATAATGTGGAAATTTTAAGCAATTAATAATCAAAATACAAAAATATATTGAAAAGCTAAGAATTAATGAAAACAATATATGACATATTTCAAAACATTAAAAGACATTTGCAAAACTTTGATTTGTATCATAGTGATTGACATCGTCCCACACGAAAGAGTTAAAAAGTGGTTCAAAGTTCAGTTCCTCGTTTTCCTTGGCATTTAAAATCGTTGTAAATTAATCAAAAAGTTTAAACAGCAAAAAAAAAAAATCGTATGTAAGCATTGTCACACTGACCTTTTCATCTGTCTAGTAAAAAGAATTCCACCAAAACAGAAAACTTCCACGGTATTCCGTCCATTCTGAGGACTAAATGAACACTGATCAAGTGAATGTGGACAAAAGGAACGCGGACCAAGTGAATGTGGACGAAAGGAACGCGGACCAAGTGAATATGGACGAAACGAACGCGGACCAAGTGAATGTGGACGAAAGGAACGCGGACCAAGTGAATGTGGACGAAAGAAACTCGGACCAAGTGAATATGGACGAAAGGAACGTGGACCAAGTGAATGTGGACGAAACGAGCGCGGTCCAAGTGAATGTGGACGAAAGGAACGCGGACCAAGTGAGTGTGGACGAAATGAACGCTGACCAAGTGAGTGTGGACGAAATGAACACGGACCAAGTGAGTGTGGACGAAATGAACGCGGACCAAGTGAATGTGGACGAAACGAACGCGTACCAAGTGAATGTGGACGAAACGAACGCGTACCAAGTGAATGTGGACGAAACGAACGCGGACCAAGTGAATGTGGAGGAAACAAACGCAGACCAAGTGAATGTGGCCGAAACAAACGCAGACCAAGTGAATGTGGCCGAAACGGACGCGGACCCAGTGAGTGTGGATGGAACGGATGCGGATCAAGTGAGTGTGGACGAAATGAACGCGGACCAAGTGAATGTGACAGAAAGGGACGCGGACCAAGTGAATGTGGACGAAAGGAACGCGGACCAAGTGAATGTGGACGAAAGGAACGCGGACCAAGTGAATGTGGACGAAAGGAACGCGGACCAAGTGAATGTGGACGAAACAGACGTGGACCAAGTGAATGTGGATGAAAGAAACGCGGACCAAGTGAATGTGGACGAAAGAAACGCGGACCAAGTGAATGTGGACGAAAGGAACGCGGACCAAGTGAATGTGGACGAAAGGAACGCGGACCAAGTGAATGTGGACGAAACAGACGTGGACCAAGTGAATGTGGACGAAAGGAACGCGGACCAAGTGAATGTGGACGAAAGGAACGCGGACCAAGTGAATGTGGACGAAAGGAACGCGGACCAAGTGAATGTGGACGAAACGAACGCGCACCACGTGAATGTGGACGAAACAGACGTGGACCAAGTGAGTGTGGACGAAAGAACGCGGACCAAGTGAGTGTGGACGAAAGGAACGCGGACCAAGTGAGTGTGGACGAAAGGAACGCGGACCAAGTAAGTGTGGACGAAAGGAACGCGGACCAAGTGAGTGTGGACGAAATGAACGCGGACCAAGTGAGTGTGGACGAAATGGACACGGACCAAGTGAGTGTGGACGAAACGGACGCGGACCAAGTGAATGTGGCGAAACGAACGCGGACCAAGTGAGTGTGGACGAAACGGACACGGACCAAGTGAGTGTGGACGAAACGGACGCGGACCAAGTGAATGTGGCGAAATGAACGCGGATCAAGTGAATGTGGACGAAATGAACGCCGACAAAGTGCTCGATCACCGATGCAGTCCTGCAGTAAAGAATTCCGACACCACTCTTTACTTGACGTGCATCCACTACATATGCACTTCCTGTGTGATACGCTGACATGATCAAACACAGCGCTGCTCTCGTAACCTGAGACTTAGGTATCTGACTAGTCATCCAGGCTAGAGTCCAGTATGCGGCATGGGTGGCGTGCCTGTCTTACGGCGCTGGCTTACTCCTTTCCCTGGAACTACTGGCCCAAAATTAGGGAAGGCTGACTTCTTATGGGAATTGAGTTACCCGTGGTGGTTGTTAAACGTCAAAAGAAATAAATAGTAAAAAAATGCGGAGTACCGCTCACTGTTGTGGAAGTACAGACTCCGGAAAGTTCGATGCTTTCTGACGTCGCTAGTTTGAAAGCAACAAAGAGCTACAATATGACTTTCGTACCGCCCCTCGTAATTATTCCTTTCCTTAAATTTTTGTGAGTGGGAGTGAGGTTGGTTATTCTACATTACTTTGGTTTTTATGATTTTCCATCCCCAGCTTTCCGTCAGGGCAAGTTAGTTTTTATTCGTTAAAAACAAAATGGCGATTTATTTCATCTGTATGAACTGCATCATATCATCATCATCATCATCATCGTCAACCATTATCAATCCACTGCTGGAAGAAGGTCTCCCCAAGTTTCCTCCACAACGGTCTGTCTTGTGCCAGTCTCCTCCATGTCACCCCTGCATACTTTCGAATTTCATCCACCCATCTCCCATGTGGTCTTCTTCTGGGTCTTTTCCTGTCCCTTGGAATCCAATCTAAAATTTCGGCTGTCCATCGATGATCTGTCCTTCTGGCAGTATGTCCAGCCCATTGCCATTTCAGGGATTTAACTCTGATCATGATGTCTTCCACTCTTTTCATTTTTCGGATCCACGAGTTCCTCTTCTTATCTCTCCTGGTTACACCAAGCATGCACCTCTCCATGCTTTTTTGAGTTGTCTGCAGCCTTTGTATGTCTCTTTTAGTTAAGGTCCACGTCTCTGCACCATACGTAAGCACTGGAAGGATGCATTGATCAAACACCTTTCTTTTAAGACATAATGGCATATTGCTCTTGAAAATTATGCTGTTTCTTCCAAAAGCTCTCCAGGCAAGTTTTACACGCCGATTAATTTCTTCATCAATGTGACCCTCACTTGATATCTGCTGTCCAAGATAAACGTACGTGTCTGTTATCTCCAGCTTTTCTCCATCAATCGATAAATCTTCATTTCTTGTAAAAGCATTGAACATCACTTTTGTCTTCTGAAAGTTCATTTTTAATCCCACTTCTTTACTCTTGTCAGCAAGTTCCTGGATCATACTCTGTAGCTCTGATGGGCTAGTTGCAAAAATGACTACGTCATCAGCAAAACGAAGGTGGGTTAGATAATCTCCATTAATCTTTATCCCCTTGTTTTCCCAGCTCAGTGACTGAAAAACACCCTCCAATGTGGCATTAAAGAGCTTCGGAGATATGGTGTCACCTTGTCTCACTCCCTTTCCAATTTTTATGTGTGTTGTATTTTCAAATAGCCTAATCTTTGCACTTGGATTTTCATAGATGTTATTAAAAATATTAATGTATGCATCTTCAATACCGCAGGTTTTCAGAGCCATTGTAACTGCTGATGGTTTCACCGAATCAAAGGCTTTTTCATAATCGATAAAAGCCATGCACAATGGAAGTTTATATTCCCTCGCTCTTTCAATTAGTTCTCTCAGCACATGGATATGATCTATTGTGCTGTAGCCACTCCTGAATCCAGCTTGTTCTCTCGGTTGAGCCATGTCCAGTGTTACCTTCAAGCGGTGTGAAAGAGCTTTAGTGAAGATTTTATAAACTACTGATAGGAGGCTGATAGGTCTGTAGTTTCCGAGATCCTCAATGTCACCTTTCTTATGTAGCAGGATCATTGTAGCGGTGTTCCAATCCTCAGGAATCTTTCCTTCATTAAGGCATCGAGTGAAAATTTGGGCGAGTACTGTTTCGATTTCTCCACTTGCTTCTTGTATGATGTCTACAGTAATTCCATCTTCTCCTGGAACTTTTCCCCGCTTCATGTTCTTGATTGCATGTGCAACTTCTGTTGGAAGGACTGGAGGAACACTGGTACTGGTATCTTTCATGATGTCTGGAGTGCATGTATCATCCCTTTCATATAATTTGCAGTAGAAATCTTTCACTCTTGTCAAAATTTCGCCTCTATTTCTTGTTACAGAACCATCTTTTTTTCTCAGTGCCATAATCTGTTTTCTTCCCTTACTGAGATGTCCCTTTGCTATCTTTAGGCTTTGGTTGTTTTCAATTGCTTTCCTCACTAGTTCACAGTTGAATCTCCTTACGTCTTCAGTGATACTTTTTCGTACTGTCTTGCATAGCTCTATATATTCCACTTTGGAAGTCACATCTTCTTTAGTTGTCCTCATCTCTCTTCTTTTTTGCATCAACATTTTCGTTTTTCCTGATAATTTATTTACATGCAACTTGTTCTTAGACCCAGCTAATTTTGTTGCTGTTTCCATAAGAGCTTTGGTTACTTTTCTGTTAACTTCAGAGATGTCCACTTCTTCCGATGTTAGGCCTTCTAAAGCAGAGAACCTGTTATTCAGTTCCAACTTGAAGGTATTATGGTATTTTTTAAGGTTGGTTATGTCAATAGATTTTGTTTGTCTTATGAGCTTGCCACGTTCAAGTTTAGTGTTGAGGTGCATCTTACATCTTACCAATCTATGGTCACTACCTGTGTTGACCTTGTTTAGCACACTGCAGTCTTCTATGACGAATGTTTTGTTACACATAATAAAATCAATTTCACTTGTCGTCCCATTTGGATGTCTCCATGTCCATTTCCTGTGTGGCTTTTTCTTGAAGAAGGAGTTCAAGATGAAAAACCCTTCTGCCTCTGCAAACTCAACGAGAGTATTTCCACGCTAGTTTCTGTTGCCGTGACCGAATTTACCTACTGAAGTTTCATTCTGTTGCCGTTGCCCTATTTTTGCATTGAAATCTCCCATAATTATTTTCAAGTGCTGCTTACCTTTATTATTTAGATGACAAATTTCCTCATAAAATTCTTCAATTTCTTCTTCAGGAGGACTTGTGGTGGGTGCATAAGTTTGAATAATCTGAGCCTGGTATCTTCTCGATAGTTGGATAACGAGTCGTGCAGCTCTGTCAGAGGAACTTTCAACTTCTACCACTTTATCCTTCAGTTTCTTGTTTATTATAAATCCAACACCACTAGTTCTGCCAGTATCTGTCCCACGATAGTAGAAGAGATGTCCACTTTTCAGTTCGATGAGATCTTCTCCTTTTCTCCTTACCTTACTTAGCCCCACGATGTCCCACTTGATCCTTTGTAGTTCCTCTTCCAATTCAAGAAGCCTTGAATCAGAAGATAGGGAGCGTCCATTGTACGTTGCCAAGGTCAGCATCAGATGGCAGCCTAGTCCGGTCCTCCGGGGATTCTTAGCACCCCCTGCCTTCATGTTGCACTGGCCGCTGCCTTGGCCAGGTACATTCCAGCTGCAGGAGACTGAGGGCCAAGATTTAAGTTGTGGAGTCATTTTGGAGGGGTTTGGCCATAACTCACCACGCTGGCCAAGCGAGTTGGTGAGTGTGGGATAGAATTTCCTCTAATCCCGATGGTATAGTTATACCGCTATTGGCGGTCGTCAGAGCCCCTTTAGTGGGAACAGGATGCACCACGAGAAGGCGGGGTTGACATTTGTCAAGGAGAGGCTGTGATGTTATGCATCACCTGACCTTACATCCCATTAACATACACCTCGCAAACTCCCTTAGCAAACATTCTTCGTTTCCTCTTCTCCGCCATGCAAATTGGAAGCACTGTGCTGTTTAATACTACTGACTTTTTTCTTTCATCAGGAAAAAATGTTTTTTAAACATTCATTTAATGGTTTTGGAATATTCACAGACGCAATTATGTACAAGTGAAAGATTTCACGAACGATATTTCGATCAGATTTCTCTAGTAAACATGTATTAAAAATTTATGCGAGGGTTGTCTTAAAAGTTATAACCGTTTTGTAATAACTCCTGCAATTTCGGAAATATATACAGAGGATGTTCACACATTTTTAGAACATTTTTGAAAAGAAATTACAGAAAAATAAAAAAGTTAAAAGAATCGAAACTGGCAGCAGCGTGTTAGATGAACACAAAAGAAACATCTGCTGCAGTTAAATATCGTCTCCTAAGAAAATGGCATACGTAAACAAGCTGTGGGTAGAAGCTTATGTTTTTGCTTTTTACGAAGAGAAATATTCGTATTCTGCAGTGGCGCACCGGAAAAACTCCAGGCCCCACCGCGAAAAAATGTTTAGGCCCTTTTGCGAAAATCCATTTATTTAGCTTTCAATTACTCAAAATTTTAACATCCATGTTATTAACTGGACTTTACGGATGTTTTTAATAAATCGAATTCTTTGAAAACTACGAGTATTTTTTATAAAATAAAAAATTTCACTTTATGGCGTGAAACACAAATGTGTACGTTGTAAATTAAAATGATTGCACTGGTTACCGGTACAAATTACTACAAACTATTTACGTCAAAGTTAATCATATGCAAAATTTATTATTTAAAAGAACCGAGGCCTGCTTTTTGAAATGCATTAAGATTGCACACACAAAACATGAAACTGCCGTGTGGCAGTGTCTAATGAATTTTTCCATTTATACGAAATGTCACAACATAAGTAAGCAAGTAATTAAGTAACTATTAAGAACTGCAGCACAAAATGACTTAAATTTTTTATTCTGGAATATAAAAAACACACTTAACATAATACCACAATGTTTTGCACCTAGTGAAAAAAAAAATCTTTTGACAATGTTTATAAAAAAAAAGTCACAGGTCTCTGATGTTTTGCTCTCGCGAAGAACACCTTTCAGTTCATTATATTCGGAAGAATGCATAGTTATGTCCAAACAACTGTAATATATAACACCTTATCCCAGGGCCGGATGGAGCTCTTGCGGGGCCCTGGGCGAAATTTCATTGCGGGGCCCAGAGCAAAATTTCATTATGGGTACTAAAAAATAAATCTCATATTTTAATAAAGTCGTTTCTGAAAATTATCGTGCGTGACGAAGACACACGAACTCTACCGTAAAGACAAAACGATTATCTCAAAGAAGTATTTGCTTTAAGTTTAAGAAAAAGACCATAATACAAACTGAAAGTTCAGAGAGAGAGAGAGAGAGAGATAGTAAAAAGTGTTCCCGGGAGAAGACGTTTAGATTGCATTGTGACTCTTATAACAGCTTATTCGCAAAATGATAAAAAGATACCTGCTTAGTGAATATTTTCTCATTGCGAATATTTTTGTATACGAAATATAATAATGATCCCTCTAAAATAAATTGGTATAAACAGCTTTTTCCCCCTGATACATGTTTAGTGATTGATTTTTAATGCACAGTGGAGTAACTGACAAATTAGTGACATTCTAAACTTTCATAAGCGTTCATACATGAAAGTTGCCTTTTTTTTCAATTTCGTGTAATGTTGGAAAAGTGGCCTCCATATGTAATCCGAAAGTAACTTGGATATTGTTCTTTTTATTTCCTTAAATTTAAGTATCAGGTTTTCACACAAATTGTTGGATATATAAAAGTAGGGTACCACAAAATGATGAAATTTAATTTGCTATTTCATGAATGCGGAAAAGATTAAGGTGGTTACAAAAATCATTTTGAATCTGCAAATCTGTGTCCCTACGACGAACAGGGTAGAATAACGTATTCAAAAAATGGGGAGATTGGAAAAAAACAAAAAAAAAACTTCCAAAATATATTTTTTAAAAGCCTTGCGCCCCAAAAGTTACAAACAAAAATGCAGTTAAATTTTTTTTTACCGAAAATTATTTTGTTTTCTAAACTGCGGGGCCTTCTGAAGGCCCGGGGCGATAGCCCCGGTGGTCCAGCCGGCCCTGCCTTATCCTCATTGGTATAAACATTCCGCTTATTGAACTTATTGAGGCCCCATGTAACACCAAGGGCTATTACAAGGGGCTTCAATTTCTTTTGAACAACTACTTTCGCGTCGTCCAGTTTTTATGAACCAAAGCAACAAAAATGATTTCAAAGGATTTTACGCATTTACTGAGAAAAAAATGCTTCTCTTAATACTTTATACAAAGCTGCCTTAATTCTTGGCTATTTCCTTAACCAGTTTCATACGAAGTTTCAGCAAAAAACTTTGTAAAATCTTTTTGCTCAAACTAGAGGCCCCTTTTATCCACGAGCCCCCCCCACACACACACACTGTGTGGGGGTTGCGTGGGCTATCAGTACGGCCCAGGTATTCTGTAATTAAAACACGCCGTGAAAATCACTGAATAAGCATTTCTAAATGTGAAATAACCAATATAATTAATAATAGAGGAGAAATATCGCCAAGCATTGCGCTTTTAACAGGAAAAAGGACGTCAAACGAATATGCAAAGAAGGTAGGTTCTTTTACGATTATTTCGAAGGTAAAATCTCTGGTCTCAAAAGATAATCCACCGACCCAAAGAGTAAATCGCTAAGTCGTTAAAAATCTCTGCATCACTATAAACATAATAATAAACAAAAACATGAATCTGAAAAAAGAAACAAAAAACATAATATTTCACCACTTTTGGCTTTATGGAAATCACTTAGCCAGAGACATATAAATATTTGTGACTACTGATAAAGTATGATCTACCTAAACGACTAACAAAAAAGTCAATTTATCATCGCAAAAGAGCAGAAAAAGACTTTCCAAGTTGAATCCAAAGAAAGTTTCAGTAAAGGATTTATGATTTAAAAACATAAATCCGTACAACGGGAAATTTAAATTAAGAAAAGTTAAAAAGAATGTTAAAATCAATTCTACATATTACCAAAATAATGGTTCAACTCCTATATTTAATTAGGAAAGACCATTCTTTTATCCATAGAGAGTTTAAAGAGTAGAACTCCATCAGAATAAGGCTACCAGTCATACATCCAAATCTACCACTGTATTTTCTAAAGAAATGAAAAAAAGAGACGCGTATTCAAGTCTATACCTTTTGCTTATATTCCTTCAAAGTCCCCTGACGTGTCACTAATGGAGTATTGTACCTTCGGACTGCTAAAAATAGCACTTTCTGAACGCAGACCTAAAACAATGATTGGACTATGGAAAGCAGTGGAAGAGGAATGAAATAAAACACCACTACCAATTTTAAGAAGTGCCCTGTTATCTTGGAAATCTAAATGTAGATTCATAGTTCAGGGAAAGCGATATTAGAACATTCAAGAAGGAAATGATTATATTTAAACATTAATTATATTGCTGCAAAATCTTCCTAAAAATGTGTGAATACCTGTACGTGGAAATTTACATAAATCTAGATTGACCTAAGTAAATGTACACCATGTTGTGTTTAGATTGGTAAAGGCAAAGGATATATATTTGCCAAAAATTTTGGAAACTGAAGGCTGCATGGAGGCCGAGATCCGTGTGAAGTTGAGAAAGATTTATGGAAATGCGATAATCGAAATCAGCAATGTCAGAAGACAGATGAACAGTTTCCAAACAGAAGAAATCTCAGTAGCTGGCAAAAAACGAAGAAGAGCTTCGACTGCAGACATAGACAAAAACCAACGGAAAGTTGATCAATCCATTCAAAGTAATCAGCGTCTGACCGTTTAGGGAGATCTACGATGCACTGTACTGTATTAATAGCCCTTTAGAGGCAATTGTTGTCCTTTGGCGCAGTGGTCTAATCGCTGGCTTGTAACCATTCGTCTGAGATAAGTGCGGGTTTGAATAACGGTGAGGCGTAGATGTTGTGTTTGTCTTACGGCACTGGCTCTCTCCCTTCCCTGAAGTCAGTGGCCCTAAATTAGGAACGGGTTACTGCTTATATACCATGGAGTTATTCACCGTGGTCGTTAAACCAAATCCATTTTCCCCAAAAAGGTGTTTTGACACATACCATGGTGTTATTATTCGTTAGATTTTTTTCTATTTTCTAAAAACGATTTAGTCAGCCTAAAACGAAATTCCCTTTCTTTTTTCAGGATAGAAGCTACCGTATTGCTTTGTATGTTCATGGGGTATCTGATCATCTTGTGTTTAAATACCAGAGTAAAGAATTGTACCACCCGAGCGGTAAGTATTATCAACTAATGCTTTATTTAAGTGCAGAATTATACCTTTTTTCTCATTTCTGCAAACTAATGCTTATAAGTGCAGTGTTATACCTTTTGTCTCATTTCGCAGAAATGAGAACTAGTTTTTTTAGCTTTATCCTGCATGAGAGTCCATTTCATTAGACTTCCCTGTTAGGTGATATTTGAAGGAACGTCAACCAGCTAAGTAAAAAGCGGTAGTTAATCCCCAAACTAGATTTCCATTCGAATTTCTGGTCCTGTTGTGATAAACTCTGACTCCGCTCCGTTTAAAACAGCGCAGGGAAATTTTAGAATTGATTTTGTGCTCGATCATTTTCTACCTCCTGTCGTCAGAAACTGTATGGATAAAATTAAAAACAAACAGTTGAATCGTAATGCATTAATTTTATATCAACGCGAGGCTCCCAGTTTTGTGCTTGAATCAATATGTGATCAGGCTGAAGAAATAAAACGGCGTAATGGAGTTTAATTTACCATATAGCCGCGGATGGCTTAGTGGTTAGCGTTTCAGACTACCAATGCAAGGTCCTCAGGTTCGATCCTGGGCTGATCTTTCAGAGATGGTGTGATTTACTAACAATCGCTGAATATCCGCCGTGCATCGGACGAGCACGTTAAGTGACGGCCCCCAGACTGGACCCACTGGTTAAATGGGTATCCTTTCCTATGCCCCCCCTAAAATTCTCTCACCCCTCTATGTGCAACATCGTACTTGTACGGTGGCGCCATCTACTGTACTCTAATCTCACTACAAAACTGTTCTGTCAAAGTCGCAAGACTTGCTCTCATTCCTTCCGTTTCTGTGTCCTGCCCAAAAGGCGATCTCGCTGTAGGTGGCTGGGACCTAAACTCTACTCACTGTGGACGGAAGTCCTACAAGAAAATGACAAATACTACTGCTAATTTACCATATACATGAGTTTTCACACGGATTCAAATATTTGCAACAGATTTAAACTACTGCAGATTAAATTATTAAGCATACATGCTTAAAGCTATAACTTCCTGTCTCGAATATCTATAAGACTACTTTCCTATCCGCTTTTTAAGTACCTGTCTTCTGCAATTGTTGTCACGTGAATGATTGGCTGACGGGAGCATCTGTGCAGGCGTATGCGTTAAACTCTCTTATGCCCGAATTCCAGAACTGAAGTGCCGTCGTTGTAAAAAATGGGGCATGGAAAGAAATAGATGATAGTCTAATGGTATAAACTCCGGACTGTATGGAGGATGGGACATGATCACAGCTCCTTCCAACTGCTGTTTACGGCGGATCATTTTGGAGGGGTAACTTGGGGGTATACCCACTTACAGAAACTTCAGATTCATACTGATGAACGCCGGGTAGCATTGGCGCAGAGCATCATCGACCGCTGCAGTTTTGTAGCTCTCCTTCGGTGTCAGGGTCGTTTCTTACGTTCTGCTAAATCTGAATAATACAGTGGAGTCACATTATTGTGACCTACATACTTTTGAGGTCAACAGCGCGTAGCCAATCACAGAAGGCATGGGTCGACTTGGAGGGTATATAAGGTGTGCTGTAGGCATTCTGAAAACATATCACTCGTTGCTGTCATGAATAAAAAGAGAGATTTATCAGATTTGCAAAACGGGATGATTATCGGATTTCCGGCAAAGGGTAGCAGTACTTCTGAAACAGCGCAGTTTGTGAACTATTCGTGTGCTGCTGTGGCTAAAGTGTATCGTGATTAGAGAAATGGCTCTATTGCGAATAAGCGACGTGGAAACTGCGGATTCCCACGTGCCATTAATGTGAGAGGTGAACGTCGGCTGCGAAGGTGCGTGAGAGCCGATCCGCACGCTATACAGTGGAGAAACTCACTGACCGAATGAACCAGGGGGCTACTGGAAAATGTGCCTAAAATGACAGTTCAACAAACCCTGCTGTGGATGGAGCTCTGATGCAGACGGATGGTCACTGCACCTATGCTGATAAAGGTGCATCGCCGTCCCGGAGGAGCAGTGGTCTAAGTGATGGCTTCTGATCTTCTCGTCCGAGATGGGTCCGGGTTCGAATACCGATGAGGTATGAATGTTGTTTGTCTTACGGCACTATCTCTCTCCCTTACTTTGAGTCACTGGCCCTAAATTAGGGACGGGCAACTGCGCCCATTGAGTTGCTCATGGTGGTCGTTAAAACAATAAAAAACACAAAAACAAGAAACAGTAACGAAAGTGCATCGTCTGAAAAGTCTTACATTTGCACAGCAGTATCGGAATTGGACCTCCGCTGACTGGCAAAGGATTTGCTCCTCCGATGAGTCACGTTTTCTGCTTCATCGAACGGATGGATGTTGGCGTATAAGGCGAGAAACATCGGTGAACAAAACACTCTTCAACCATTGCTGGCAAAATACAAGCTGATAGGGGCAGCGTTATCGTCTGGGGAATGTTTTCGTGGTATTCTCTGGGTCCACTCATACCTGCGGAAGGCACTATGGACCGAATTCGTTATGAATCCATCCTTACAGACCACGTTCCACCCATACATGCTGATTGTCTTTTCTGGGGCGGATGGGATCTTCCAGTTGGACAACGCGACGTGTCGCACAGCTAGAAATGTCCGAGAATGGTTGGAAGAACACGAGGAAGACTTCAGAGTACTTCTCTGATCCCCTAATTCCCCAGACGTAAGCCCAATTGAGCGTCTGTAAGACCACCTCGATGGTGTTGTTCGCTGTATGGATCGTCCACCATGCACTCTCCAGCAGCTGTCAGATGCACTGCAGTCAGCATGGCTCCACATACCTGCGACCAGCTTCCAGCACCTTATTGAGTCACTCCCCGCTAAGTCTACCTGCTGTACGCGCTGCACACGTCGGTCACCCTGGATATTATGTGGTGGTCACAATAATGTGACTCGACCCTGTATAATACTGTTTTTGAAAATTGTAACAATCGAAATACTTACTATTGCAGCTACCATAGCTTAGTATATATTCATCTTTATGACTCAGTACTCTTTCATCGGTTTTACAATAAAATTCATTAATCCACCTAGATAAGTACCGCTCAATGTGAGGAATTAGTAAACCTTATTTCTTGTTATGATTTAATTCCGCTTAATATGTGCGGAACTGTTGTTCGGTGTGGTCGTAAGTGACGCTAATAAATGCGAAGAGTCGTACGTAAATAATTTGATACTCTCGAATCACTCGATTTATTTTACACCGGCAATGATCTTGACATGCTAAAGATTTATATCATACGCTGGTAAATGTGTAGTTTAGCATCCTAAATTATTTCGTCGGGAATGTTGAAAGATGTAGAAAAAGTGAGACGTACAAATTTTAAAGTATGCCACTTCATGGCAAATGGTGAAAACATTTCATATGTAAAATGCTTTTTAAAGATTTTTACCGTAAAACTGACCTCCAAGTACGACGACGTGAGCGCCACTGGGACAGGCGTGCCACAACGCTGCGGCGACCACGGGAGGCTTGGCTCCGCTGAAATGAATATCTCGTTCCGGCGGCCATTTTGCTGGCGGAAGACTACAAGAGAAACGGGGAACGTTCTTGCGAGTAAAGCGGGCCACGGGTGGCCTAATGGGATACGTTCGTGACTGCCACGGAAAGGGCCTCAGGTTCGATCCCAGGCAGGTACGAACGCTCGATCCACCAAATATCCGCCGTGCGTCGGATGGGCACGTTAAGCCGTGGGACCCCGGGTACTGCCCCCCCCCGTAATAAACATGGGCGTCTTCCTCCCCCTTTATACTTTGCTTCCGTGTCACTTTCCTATCGAGCGCTCTAGCCTAAATCTCTTAGTTTCCTATGGTTGTTTAAGACCTGGGGTCAGACACTCCCTTCCTAAAATCCTCTACATATGATCATTTTGCGAGCAAATCGTTCCAATTTTTAGTGCTACGCTAAAGAAAGTAGTTCATTTCTTTCGAAAGTTTTCAAAACACATGATGACTATTGCTTTGATATTACGCATATCATTACCTGGTGCAAAATAGAAAGTATGCAGATGCATTCCTTTTTTCTACAAAACCGTTAAAGTATAGGCCGCGTTCTGTTCAACAGAAGTTGCGTGGCATCGGAAAATTAAAGTTTTCCTCCTCCTTTGCACACCTTTGTTCGCATTTCATTCAAACTGAATTAGAAAGAAAAACAAACGCGAAGAAGTGAGTTCACACATTGTGCACGAATGAATCATACGCGAAAAAAATATCAGATTTTGATGTCAAAAAATGGGACAGAAATGACCTATTTCCTGTAGCGCAGCACTACAAACTGAAAAGCTTTCCTGGCAAGACCGTTCACTGGCCTTCTCGTACCCTTCCGCCAGCAAAATGGCCGCCGGAACGAGACCATCACTTCAGCGAAGTAAAGCTTTCTGCCGTCGCCGCGGCGTTGTATTAGGCCTGCCGCACCTTCTGTTCACAGCATCGTACTTGCACGTAAATATTTCGGTAAAAATCTTAAAAATGCACCATTATGATGCAAATGTTTCACCATTTGCCATTGCATACTTCAAAATCTATATCATCATCATCATTGTCAACCATTATCAATTCACTGCTGGACGAAGGTCTCCCCAAGTTTCCTCCACAACGGTCTGTCTTGTGCCAGTCTCCTCCATGTCACTCCCGCATACTTTCGAATTTCATCCATCCATCTTCCATGTGGTCTTCTTCTGGGTCTTTTCCTGTCCCTTGGAATCCAATCTAAAATTTCGGCTGTCCATCGATGGTCTGTTCTTCTGGCAGTATGTCCAGCCCATTGCCATTTCAGGGATTTAACTCTGATCATGATGTCCTCCACTCTTGTCATTTTTCGGATCCACGTGTTCCTCTTCTTATCTCTCCTGGTTACACCAAGCATGCACCTCTCGATGCTATTTTGAGTTGTCTGCAGCCTTTGAATGTCTCTTTTAGCTAAGGTCCACGTCTCTGCACCATACGTAAGCACTGGAAGGATGCATTGATCAAACACTTTTCTTTTAAGACATAATGGCATATTGCTCTTGAAAATTATGCTGTTTCTTCCAAAAGCTCTCCAGGCAAGTTTTGTACGCCGATTAATTTCTTCATCAATGTGACCCTCACTTGATATCTGCTGTTCAAGATAAACGTACGTGTCTGTTATCTCCAGCTTTTCTCCATCAATCGATAAATCTTCATTTCTTGTAAAAGCATTGTACATCACTTTTGTCTTCTGAAAGTTCATTTTTAATCCCACTTCTTTACTCTTGTCAGCAAGTTACTGGATCATACTCTGTAGCTCTGATGGGGTAATTGCAAAAATGACTGTCATCAGCAAAACGAAGGTGGGTTAGATAATCTCCTTTAATCTTTATCCCTTTGTTTTCCCAGTTGAGTGATTGAAAGAAATTTTCCAATGTGGCATTAAAGAGCTTCGGAGATATGGTGTCACCTTGTCTCACTCCTTTTCCAATTTTTATGTGTGTTGTATTTTCAAACAGCCGAATCTTTGCACTTGCATTTTCATAGATGTTATTAATAATATTAATGTATGCATCTTCAATACCGCAGGATTTCAGAGCCATTGCAACTGCTGATGGTTTCACCGAATCAAAGGCTTTTTCATAATCGATAAAAGCCATGCACAATGGAAGTTCATATTCCCTCGCTCTTTCAATTAGTTCTCTCAGTACATGGATATGATCTATTGTGCTGTAGCCACACCTGAATTCAGCTTGTTCTCTCGGTTGAGCCATGTCCAGTGTCGCCTTCAAGCGGTGTGAAAGAACTTTAGTGAAGATTTTATAAACCACTGATAGGAGGCTGATAGGTCTGTAGTTCCTGAGATCCTCAATGTCACCTTTTTTATGTAGCAAGATCATTGTAGCGTTGTTCCAATCCTCAGGAATCTTTCCTTCATTAAGGCATCGAGTGAAAATTTGGGCGAGTACTGTTTCGATTTCTCCACTTGCTTCTTGTATGATGTCTACAGTAATTCCATCTTCACCTGGAGCTTTTCCCCGCTTCATGTTCTTGATTGCATGTGCAACTTCTGCTGGAAGGACTGGAAGAACTCAGGTACTGGTACCTTTCATGATGTCTGGAGTACATGTATCATCTCTTTCATATAATTTGGAGTAGAAATCTTTCACTCTTGTCAAAATTTCGCCTCTATTTCTTGTTACAGAACCATCTTCTTTTCTCAGTGCCATAATCTGTTTTTTCCCCTTACTGAGATGTCCCTTTGCTATCTTTAGGCTTTATTTGTTCTCAATTGCTTTCCTTACTAGTTCACAGTTGAATTTCCTTACGTCTTCAGTGATACTTTTCCGTACTGTCTTACTTAGCTCTATATATTCCACTTTGGAAGTCACATCTTCTTTAGTTGTCCTCATCCCTCTTCTTTTTTGCATCAACATTTTGGTTTTTCCTGATAATTTGTTCACATGCAATTTGTTCTTAGACCCAGCTAATTTTGTTGCTGTTTCCATAAGAGCTTTGGTTACTTTTCTGTTAACTTCAGAAATATCCACTTCTTCCAACGTTAGGCCTTCTAAAGCAGAGAATCTGTTCTTCAGTTCCAATTTGAAGGTATTATGGTGTTTTTTAAGGTTGGTTATGTCAATACATTTTGTTTGTCTTATGAGCTTGCTACGTTCGAGTTTAGTGTTGAGGTGCATTTTACATCTCACCAATCTATGGTCACTGCCTGTGTTGAACTTGTTTAGCACACTGCAGTCTTCTATGAAGAATTTTTTGTTACACATAATAAAATCAATTTCACTTGTCGTCCCATTTGGATGTCTCCATGTCCATTTCCTGTGTGGCTTTTTCTTGAAAAAGGAGTTCAAGATGAAAAACCCTTCTGCCTCTGCAAACTCTACGAGAGTATTTCCACGCTGGTTTCTGTTGCCGTGACCGAATTTACCTACTGAAGTTTCATTCTGTTGCCGTTGCCCTATTTTTGCATTGAAATCTCCCATAATTATCTTCAAGTGCTGCTTACCTTTATTATTTAGATCACGAATTTCCTCATAAAATTCTTCAATTTCTTCTTCAGCATGACTTGTGGTGGGTGCATAAGTTTGAATAATCTGAGCCTGGTATCTTCTCGAGAGTTGGATAACGAGTCGTGCAGCTCTGTCAGAGGAACTTTCAACTTCTACCACTTTATCCTTCAGTTTCTTGTTTATTATAAATCCAACACCACTAGTTCTGCTAGTATCTGTCCCACGATAGTAGAAGAGATGTCCACTTTTCAGTTCAATGAGATCTTCTCCTTTTCTCCTTACCTCACTTAGCCCGACGATGTCCCACTTGATCCTTTGTAGTTCCTCTTTCAATTCAAGAAGCCTTGAATCAGAAGATAGGGAGCGTCCGTTGTACGTAGCCAAGGTCAGCATCAGATGGCAGCCTAGTCCGGTCCTCCGGAGATTCTTAGCACCCTCTGCCTTCATGTCGCACTGGCCGCTGCCTTGGCCAGGTACATTCCAGCTGCCGGAGACTGAGGGCCAAGATTTAAGTTGTGGAGTCATTTTGGAGGGGTTTGGCCATAACTCACCACGCTGGCCAAGCGGGTTGGTGAGTGTGGGATAGCATTTCCTCTAATCCCGATGGTATAGTTATACCGCTATTGGCGGTCGTCAGAGCCCCTTTAGTGGGAACAGGATGTACCACGAGAAGGCGGGGTTGACATTTGTCAAGGAGAGGCTGTGATGTTACGCATCACCTGCCCTTACATCCCCAAAATCTATATACGTCCCACTTTCTCGAAATCCTTCAAATTTTCCGACGAAATAATTTAGGACGCTAAAGTGCACATTTACCCATAAATTATCTATAAAGAGTAGTACTAAGAGTAAATGATATTTGCCGCTCAGAAGGTACACTGCTCTAATCGCTGGATCATGATCATGATCATTTGTCAGAGATGGCTCCTGGTTCGAATCCCGGTGAGGCTGGATGTTTTGCATGTCTTACGATAGCGCCTCTCTCCCTTCCATGGAACCAGTGACCCTAAATTATGAATGGGCGGCTGCTTATTATCCACGGAGTTTCTCTCGGTGGTCGTTAAACCTCCAATCAAAGAAGAAGAAAAAAATACTCTCTCGATGTTTTGTCAAGCATTCATTCTCTAAGCACCTGAAGTAAGTTCAATTAATCTTTCCTGTCTTCAGCTTTTTACATCAGGAATTTTGGACCCTTTTTACTGAAATGTCAGTGAGACTTTGTATGCTCATGAATAAGTAATCGTTCAGAATTCAGCATCCGATTAAAAGTTGAAATACATGACTGCATTGAATGTACGGATTGCAGTAATGTAATAATAAATAAATTTTGAATTGAAGTACAGTAGAAGTGACCCGCCACGTGGAAGTGCTATGTGTCTGGTAACCTTCATGTCTCCCCACCACGAGGCGCGCGCAGTTGTCATTCCCGACCGGTTGGTCGATGGAGGCAGACGCGTCGATTGATCACTCGTCTCGGCACAAGGACAATGATGTTGACGGTTGAACAGTTTTTTTGATGTAACATGCCTTTCGCCATGATGACATACATGGACGAAGTGCAAAAACAGTTTGCTAGGAAATTCCATGATGTAGACGTTCCCAACCGTAATGCGGTATGTTAGCTCATAGTGAAGTTTCGGGAAACTGGCAGTGTTGTGGAAGCCCCCGTAGGCCATGCACTTCAAACGAGACAATACAGGATATCCAGGACAGGATACAGGGGAGTCCACGCAAGTCAGTGAGGCGACTGTCATAACAAGCTTAACGTGCCAAAGAGTACACCCGACGATATTCTGAAAAGGAAGTTTCATTTCCATTCATACAAAATGTCTTTCATGCATCAGGTGAAAGAAACAGACCACGAGGCCCGTGTTCGGTACTGCAGTTGGTTCCAAGAGTTCCTGTCTAAAGAAGGTGAGGACATTCTGGAAGTGACTTTCTTTACAGATGAGGCATGGTTCCACCTGTCCTGGTACACCAACAGGCAAAATACTCGTCTGTGGGGTAGTTAAAAATTCCCACGAATTTAAGGAAGTGCCTCTCCACAACCAGAACGTCTGTGTTCGGTGTGCCGTGACTAGTACGCGCGTTATCGGGTCCATTTTCTTCAGTGAAACTATTGACTCAAAATGGTGCCGTCCCAGATTATTCAACCATTCATATCCGAACTCGAGTAAGGGAAAATCCAGCAAGACAGTGCAACTGCTCACACCACTGGCGCACCAGTACAGCTTCTGGAGCAATTCTTCGGAAATAGCATCTCCCGAGGATTGTGGCCTGCCTGATAACCGGACCTGACACCGCCTGAATTTTTTTTTAAGCGAGAACTGAAGGGAAAGGTGTACGCAAACAATCCGCATACACTTCAAGAGCTACAGGCTGCCATAACGATCCACATCCGACAAATCATACCACATACCCTTAGAAAGGTCTTCACCTACATGCAGAAGCCTGTGCAGACATGTCTGGACGTCGGTAGGGCCCATTTCTAACACCACCTGTAGGAACCAGATCGACATGGTGTTACTTTCAGTGCACAGTTGTTTTTCGGACACCCTGTATTAGTTCATTTCGGAAGAACGCGAACACATTCAGCTGCGTACATTTCGGAAATCTGAAGCGATAGCACAGACTATGTTTAGCGGTTGCGTAGTACCTACCTCTTACTCATTTCGCGCTTTGCCGATAGGGTAGTGAAAGTTGTGATAACGATGGAACAACGTAAGCAATCGGCGACAATGGGAGAAAAGACTATCTTTTTGAAATTGTTTATTTCAGTATTTGGAGGGCGTGAAACAGTCTTCTGACAGCGGTAAGTCAAATTGCCCTTCAAGAAAACTGCTATGCAAAATTGAATGAAAGGGCATCAAGAAGGCAGGCCATCACCCAAAGTTTCCCCAAGATATTGCCGACCCATTTCGGCTTGTAGAGAAGACGCCAAGTGACACATCTAAAATGCCTTACAGGAGAGACTTGTACGGTGAATGCCAATGACCTTTCGGTACAACTGGATATCTACCACGTAATAGTTTATACCGTGCTGGTGGAAGAAGTAGGCCTAATGCACAAACCCAGTGCCGTGGGTACCGTATACACTGACCACGGCACAAAACGAATTCCTCTACGAAATTGCACGGATTAGCATTGCTTGTCCTCGCTACAATAGTGCTTGCAAAGTTCCTGTGCGTAGATGTAATTTTAGATGCCCAGGCAACAACATCAAAGTACTGGGTTGAAACAAGGTCATCAAGAAGGTACAAGGCCGTGACATTAGAGAGATCAGTTCCCTCCGCTTGTGACGTCACGCTCATGTTACACGGCCTGATACCTAGGTGTCGTGTTTGACGTCATACACGACGGCGTTAGAAACCAATCGGAAGCCATGGTTTCCGCGTGACGTCACTAGAAGATTGAACCCATCTCTCTCATATAATGGCCTTGTATCTTCTAGACGGGCTTGGTTGAACCTGGTAGTTCCTCTTCGACTTTATTCTGCGTAGAGTTGTATAAGCGAAAAATCTTGCTGGTCTTTCCCATGGATACTCGCGGCATGGCTTTGTGGAAGGCGTACGTTTAAAGCATCATCTCTGCCGCCCCGGTGGCGCAGTGGTCTACGGCGCTGGCCTATGATCATTCGTCCGTAAGGGGTCCGGGTTCGAATCCCGGTCAGGCATGGATGTTGTGTTTGTCTTACGGCACTGGCTCTCTCCCTTCCCTGGAACCAGTGACCCTAAATTAGGGACGGGCGACTGCTTATAGCCCATTGAGTTGCTCACGGTGGTCGTTAAACCTCCAATCAAAAAAAAAAAAAAAGCAAGCATCATCTGAGTTACAATGATCGGAGCGGTTATGACATGTACTCTAATATAACTTTCACTTTTAGTTGTCTTTTTCTATGTAGAATTTTGAGTTCGTTCCCTTTTAGCTTTACAACCCTAACGTTATATTTTCTCACTCACTGAATGTTATGTTGGAAGCAGTCTTGAGGTCAGTGCGTGACGTGTGCGTGTTGACAGATAAGAACGAGATATAATGTATGGAGCTAGCAGACAAAATACGGTGTAGTATTCGTGGAAGCTGTATTACACTGAAGCGGTCTGTTCTTTGAGTTTGCGTGTTCGAGTGATGTTATGAATTCCCTGTTAGAGTTCAAAGAAGGCAGAAATAGTTATCATAATAAATGGAAAATCGATTGAATATATTTGCTTGTAACACTTGCTGGCCATCCATGTAACACCTCTCAGAAAACTTGAAAGTTTCCTTGGAACTTCACTGTCCTAGGTGGTGTAACGGTTAGCATACTCGAACGGAAATCGAGAGATTTCTGAGAGGTGTTACGTGGATGATCAAGTGAGTGTTACAAGCAAATTCAGAATTTATAATCTGCTTTGAATATTCTATGTAAGAGTTCATTATCTACTATTGTGTTTACCAACACAAGTTAATAAACCGGTTGTTGGAATACTTACCTGAAAGCTCATTAGTGGTGGTGGTGGTGGTGGTGGGGGGGGGTAGAGAGTTTTTGCAGAATAAAAGACTAACTTTTTTTTTAACTTGATTTGAGCGACTCCTGCTACACTTAAAGGGAGTGAATAAGAACAACAGACTTTACGTAGTGTTCCGTAAGCTACAAGCACACGTTTTAAACATTGAGGAACACTACACGGTATTAGTCGTTTGTAGAGAAGCATATCTCTGCATGGGCAATGCGACACCGTATTCAGCGGCGATCTGTCTTCCCACACGACAGCGCCCGGCCGCCCAACGCTAGGTCTGTTCCCATGTTCATCATACAGAACTGGTGAATGATGCTGTCTCGCCCACCGTATTCATCGGATGTGAACCCTTGTGATTTCAACTGTTTAGGCCATTTGAAAAGAGAGGTCTGGTACTCTGCAACAACAAATAGGATTTGGATCTCCGAATTACAAATATTTTCCATACGTTGAGGACATTAGTACTTTTAATGGTATTCATGAACTGCTCACAGTTTTGGAATGTAATATTAACATGAGGGGGAAACTGCTAATAATTACCCTCTAAATATTATGGTATTTGCTTTGACAGGAATTATGATAAGTTGAAAGCGTTCACTTTCTTCTCAAATAACCTAATATTTCTTTCAATAAGCATAAATTAATGAATTTTGAGCTAATGGAAAGATGTTTTATAACACTGCGATGCAATGTTATGTGGAGATATACGTATAATACCCATCACATATCCCTCACAGAGGTTTTTCTGAAAATTTTAGTTTCGAATTGCTGAAAATTAAGCTGAACGAGTTGCTAATATACCCTAAGGGGCACTGGTAAAATATCTGCTGCAAGGAGACCGCCATCAGCATCATCACAATAGGGCAGAATTTCCAAGGTTTGCTCAAAATAAATTCTAATCACGTGGGTGCAGATAATATAGTCTCGAGCTATGTGACTGATTTTATCATTGCTTCTAAGCGTACTACAACGACATGCGTTCATGTCGTAGTTTATAACGATTTTATAAGTAGTTTGAAACTTTTGATTTATGAACTCTCTGAGGATACCTTTGAAGACATATAATTTGTAAATCAACTTCGAATTCTTTGATGTTAACGAAGTGCATTTGAGGAAATTGACAAAAATTCATTTGAATCAATAAATAGGAAAACTCAATCAGGCACACTAAGTATACTGCTGACCTTTTCGCTTTTGCTTTAAATGAGAGCTCAACAAACGCCCACACAATGTTGGAGTGTAGAGAAAGCCTCATCGGAACGTAAGCCCATTGACCCTGCAGAGAGAAGACATTACACGAATTGAATCCTAATTGAAGTCCCGCGTGATGTGCATCATGGCTTCATCATTTAAACATACACTTCATCACTAGGTGTTATGCTACAGCAGGTTTTTATTTATTTACATACCGGAACAAGTTTTTTAAGAAAATAGAAGTTATGGGGTAATCGAAACAATGGGAAAAGTTAAACTAAAAGGAGAAAAAATTAAAACATCGGTGCTCAAAATTAAAGAATAGTTTATGAATTTGTATATAACTTGAAGCATTGCTGAGGAAAATTCAATTAAAGATGGCAAAGTGGCTTACTATTAAATTTGTAGATCAAGCGCGTGAAAATAATAAAATCTTATATTTTGTACGTGTTGATATCATTGTTTTGTAATTTATAAAAGAGCAGTCCGTGGAATAATATTTTGTCTTTTGCTTAAGACAAGGGATATTTTAATACGAATTATGAACCCCCTGACTGCCATACAGCTCAAGAAACGATTCTTCATACTGTTTGAGGGTATTGATGAGGTATTGAGGAATTAATGACCACTCATCAACAAGAGCTGTTCTGAATTCTTAAAATAAGGAGTAAGATTACCCCTGACAACCATGCAGCCCAAGAAAGGACTCGTACTGCTTATTGCGGGTATCGATGAGGTACTGAGGAATTAATGACCACTGCTCAACAAGAGCTGTTCTGAGTCCTTTATAAAGTTCCGGCAGGGGGCTGGTGAGCTCTCCAATGCATCTCATGTGTGGTTTCCATTCTTACTCAATAGGATTGAGGTTAGGGGATCTGAGTGGCCATTCCATTCGGCGAATTTCTTTTTGAAATAATCATCGACCAAATGAGATCGATGGGATTTGGCATTATCGTCCATAAAAGTAAGATCTGGACCGTTGATTCACTTGAATGCCTTGACATTCATATGATGCCTTAGTGACATAAGCTGATCGACGTGTCACTGAAGGGTAAGCAAGGATTGCCTAGAACTTGTACACAATGCGTGTTTGTCTTTTTAATGCCATCATTATTTGTATATTTCAGCGTACCTGCCGCAAATGTGAATAGAGTAAGGAGATAGTCTTTGACGCAGCGAAATTTGTATGTTCGCCAGTTTTCAGTGCATTATTTTACATGCATCATCAGAAATATAGGTCTTTGTAGATTATCCTTTTATTTTGAGTGCATGTGGACAATGAGTGAAAATATGAAAATCCTACATCGTCTAGGAAAGAGCTTTTCGGAAATTTAACCCCTGACATTTATCATTTCATCTTCAGGCTTTATTTTTTGGTGTTAATTTTATAACTATTCATAGTGATTCAAATGACCTTTTTCGTTTAAAAAATGCCATAAAATCAAATATAAAAAGAAACTTAGTCAGATGTGTCAATAGCCAAACAAATTATCTATGGCGCTGGCTAAGTCAAGTTTCTAATATTTAGTACAAAATGTCTTCAAAACCTTAGAAAACGTTTTGTGTATTTCCATTACAAGTGACCTACTCTGTGATTACAGTTCATTGGGACTTCAGGAGAATGTCTCGGTCCCAACTGTGACATAATTTGCAAAGAATATAAAAAACTAAGAGATTGAAAGCATCTAAATGTTTCGGATGAGGTCTGTCAGCTGCTACTGCACCATCTATTGGCAGTGTTCATACATCCTTTCTCTGAGAGCAAAATGAAATGCTCTTACGTTATATCAATATACTCCACTCTTGATAACTAGAAGGAAAGGATTTATGAGACTATATATAGCGTAAGGGATGTAAGGTCAGGTGATGCGTAACATCACAGCCTCTCCTTGACAAATGTCAACCCCGCCTTCTCGGGGTGCATCCTGTTCCCACTAAAGGGGCTCTGACGACCGCAAATAGCGGTATAACTATACCATCGGGATCAGAGGAAATGCTATCCCACACTCACCAACCCGCTTGGCCAGCGTGGTGAGTTATGGCCAAACACCTCCAAAATGACTCTACAACTTAAATCTTGGCCCTCAGTCTCCGGCAGCTGGAATGTACCTGGCCAAGGCAGCGGCCAGTGCGACATGAAGGCAGAGGGTGCTAAGAATCCCCGGAGGACCGGACTAGGCTGCCATTTGATGCTGACCTTGGCTACCTATAACGGACGCTCCCTATCTTCTGATTCAAGACTTCTTGAATTAGAAGAGGAACTACAAAGGATCAAGTGGGACATCGTCGGGCTAAGTGAGGTAAGGAGAAAAGGAGAAGATCTCATTGAACTGAAAAGTGGACATCTCTTCTATTATCGTGGGACAGATACTGGCAGAACTAGTGGTGTTGGATTTATAATAAACAAGAAACTGAAGGATAAAGTGGTAGAAGTTGAAAGTTCCTCTGACAGAGCTGCACGACTCGTTATCCAACTATCGAGAAGATACCAGGCTCAGATTATTCAAACTTATGCACCCACCACAAGTCATCCTGAAGAAGAAATTGAAGAATTTTATGAGGAAATTCGTCATCTAAATAATAAAGGTAAGCAGCACTTGAAGATAATTATGGGAGATTTCAATGCAAAAATAGGGCAACGGCAACAGAATGAAACTTCAGTAGGTAAATTCGGTCACGGCAACAGAAACCAGCGTGGAAATACTCTCGTTGAGTTTGCAGAGGCAGAAGGATTTTTCATCTTGAACTCCTTTTTCAAGAAAAAGCCACACAGGAAATGGACATGGAGACATCCAATTGGGACGACAAGTGAAATTGATTTTATTATGTGTAACAAAAAATTCGTCATCGAAGACTGCAGTGTGCTGAACAAGTTCAACACAGGTAGTGACCATAGATTGGTGAGATGTAAGATGCACCTCAACACTAAACTGGAACGTGGCAAGCTCATAAGACAAACAAAATGTATTGACATAACCAACCTTAAAAAACACCATAATACTTTCAAGTTGGAACTGAAGAACAGATTCTCTGCTTTAGAAGGCCTAACATCGGAAGAAGTGGATATTTCGGAAGTTAACAGAAAAGTAACCAAAGCTCTAATGGAAACAGCAACAAAATTAGCTGGGTCTAAGAACAAGTTGCATGTGAACAAATTATCAGGAAAAACCAAAATGTTGATGCAAAAAAGAAGAGAGATGAGGACAACTAAAGAAGATGTGACTTCCAAAGTGGAATATATAGAGCTATGCAAGACAACACGAAAAAGTATCACTGAAGACGTAAGGAAATTCAACTGTGAGCTAGTGAGGAAAGCAATTGAAAACAACCAAAGCCTTAAGATAGCAAAGGGACATCTCAGTAAGGGAAGAAAACAGATTATGGCTCTGAGAAAAGAAGATGGTTCTATAACAAGAAATAGAGGCGAAATTTTGACAAGAGTGAAAGATTTCTACTCCAAATTATATGAAAGGGATGATACATGTACTCCAGACATCATGAAAGGTACCAGAGTTCTTCCAGTCCTCCCAGCAGAAGTTGCTCATGCAATCAAGAACATGAAGCGGGGAAAAGCTCCAGGAGACGATGGAATTACTGTAGACATCATACAAGAAGCAAGTGGAGAAATTGAAACAGTACTCGCCCAAATTTTCACTCGATGCCTTAATGAAGGGAAGATTCCTGAGGATTGGAACAACGCTACAATGATCCTGCTACATAAAAAAGGTGACATTGAGGATCTCAGGAACTACAGACCTATCAGCCTCCTATCAGTGGTTTATAAAATCTTCACTAAAGCTCTTTCACACCGCTTGAAGGTAACACTGGACATGGCTCAACCGAGAGAACAAGCTGGATTCAGGAGTGGCTACAGCACAATAGATCATATCCATGTACTGAGAGAACTAATTGAAAGAGCGAGGGAATATGAACTTCCATTGTGCATGGCTTTTATCGATTATGAAAAAGCCTTTGATTCGGTGAAACCATCAGCAGTTACCACGGCTCTGAAATCCTGCGGTATTGAGGATGCATACATTAATATTATTAATAACATCTATGAAAATGCAAGTGCAAAGATTCGGCTGTTTGAAAATACAACACACATAAAAATTGGAAAGGGAGTGAGACAAGGTGACACCATATCTCCGAAGCTCTTTAATGCCACATTGGAAAATGTCTTTCAATCACTGAACTGGGAAAACAAAGGGATAAAGATTAATGGAGATTATCTAACCCACCTTCGTTTTGCTGATGACGTAGTCATTTTTGCAACTACCCCATCAGAGCTGCAGAGTATGATCCAGGAACTTGCTGACAAGAGTAAAGAAGTGGGATTAAAAATGAACTTTCAGAAGACAAAAGTGATGTTCAATGCTTTTACAAGAAATGAAGATTTATCGATTGATGGAGAAAAACTGGAGATAACAGATACATATGTTTATCTTGGACAGCAGATATCAAGTGAGGGTCACATTAATGAAGAAATTAATCGGCGTACAAAACTTGCCTGGAGAGCTTTTGGAAGAAACAGCATAATTTTCAAGAGCAATATGCCATTATGTCTTAAAAGAAAAGTGTTTGATCAATGCATCCTTCCAGTGCTTACGTATGGTGCAGAGACGTGGACCTTAACTAAAAGAGACATACAAAGGCTGCAGACAACTCAAAGAAGCATGGAGAGGTGCATGCTTGGTATAACCAGGAGAGATAAGAAGAGGAACTCGTGGATCCGAAAAATGACGAGAGTGGAAGACATCATGATCAGAGTTAAATCCCTGAAATGGCAATGGGCTGGACATACTGCCAGAAGGACAGACCATAGATGGACAGCCGAAATTTTAGATTGGATTCCAAGGGACAGGAAAAGACCCAGAAAAAGACCACATGGGAGATGGGTGGATGAAATTCGTAAATATGCGGGAGTGACATGGAGGAGACTGGCACAAGACAGACCGTTGTGGAGGAAACTTGGGGAGACCTTCGTCCAGCAGTGGATTGATAATGGTTGACAATGATGATGATATAGCGTAAAGCCTGATATACTATGTAATGTATAGAGAGAAGTGGAATACATTTTAACGTCAACAAATTGATAAGTTATTTTCACCACATGCTTAAATAGCAACTTTTTCGCCGCCGGGAAGATGAGTTTTAATTATTCCATATAATATGCGCATTATGCAATTAAATATTAATCTGATGCCTTGTGTCATGAGGCTGTCTAATACATGTTGTAAATCCCAAAGAAAAAAGAATAGTGTACAGAGTTTCAATTAAGATGCGGCAAATTATGAATATCTTTTCCTGAGTCAGACTTCATTGTTCTTCATGAAAGAAATACGGGATTACGCCATATAATACAAATTTTGAAGATGACAATCCGATTTTTGGCGTAAATGTGACAAAGGATGGTAAGTCAGATAATATTTGAAAACTTGAAAATTTTCATCGTCCTGGAGCGGGACTCGAACCCGCGTCTCCCAGAAAACGCCTAGGTATGCTAACCACTACACCACCCAGAACGACCAAGTTTCAAGTTTCCGATCAATTTGAATTTAACCATCACAGGATTCGCTAGTCGAAGCAACCGGCATTCATGTTTAGCGAATCTGGAGGTTAATAATCCTATCCCGTGATTGCCCGGAGAAGCAGATGAATATACAAGGATGGTAAGTCAGATAATATTTGAAAACTTGAAAATTTTCATCGTCCTGGAGCGGGACTCGAACCCGCGTCTCCCAGAAAACGCCTAGGTATGCTAACCACTACACCACCCAGATTAATACAAGGATGGTAAGTCAGATAATATTTGAAAACTTGAAAATTTTCATCGTCCTGGAGCGGGACTCGAACCCGCGTCTCCCAGAAAACGCCTAGGTATGCTAACCACTACACCACCCAGAACGACCAAGTTTCAAGTTTCCGATCAATTTGAATTTAACCATCACAGGATTCGCTAGTCGAAGCAACCGGCATTCATGTTTAGCGAATCTGGAGGTTAATAATCCTATCCCGTGATTGCCCGGAGAAGCAGATGAATATACAAGGATGGTAAGTCAGATAATATTTGAAAACTTGAAAATTTTCATCGTCCTGGAGCGGGACTCGAACCCGCGTCTCCCAGAAAACGCCTAGGTATGCTAACCACTACACCACCCGGGCAATCACGGGATAGGATTATTAACCTCCAGATTCGCTAAACATGAATGCCGGTTGCTTCGACTAGCGAATCCTGTGATGGTTAAATTCAAATTGATCGGAAACTTGGTCGTTCTGGGTGGTGTAGTGGTTAGCATACACGGGCGTTTTCTGGGTGACGCGGGTTCGAGTCCCGCTCCAGGACGATGAAAATGTTCAAGTTTTCAAATATTATCTGACTTACCATCCTTGTCACATTTACGCCAAAAATCGGATTGTCATCTTCAAAATTTGTATTTCATTGTTCTTATTCTGTAAAAGACAAATCCATAGTTTTATGTACTAAAAAAACTACATCTACGAAGGGTGTTCCAAAAGTTTTAGACCGAATCATTAAGAAATAGATGTATGTTCACGATTTTTTTGGGGCGTAATGATAAAAGCCTTTACATACCTGGAGACCAGTTTTGAGCTACGTAGTTATGTTAGTTATTTAGTTTTTCCTAGAAGGTGATTAGGTGAAGCGAGGAAGGAAAATGTAGAAGCAAGATCTCATAGCTATGGTAAGGTATCTGCACAAAAATAATTGGAGCAAAATAAAATGCATAAGGATGTGATGGCAACACTAGAGAAGAATGCCTCTTCAGACTGTACTGTAAAGAAGTGGGCAGCGGAATTAAAGCGTGGGAGAACAAGTATGGAAAATGACACTTGTTCAGGTAAACTCTCAGAGGCCATCACTCAAGGAAATGTCGAGAAGATGTAGCAAACGTTATTGTAAGATAGTTGTTTAACTGTTAAGCAGATTAGCGAGACATTTCACATGTAAAAAAAATACCAAAAAACTAGCTTGTAGCATCCTAACAGAAAGTCGCTTGCTGCCTGTTGGGTTCCAAAACTTTTAGCACCTGAGAAAAAGCTGATCAGATGGATATGTCACGAGACAAACTTACACTGTTTACAGCCAATCTTGAATTTCTGGAAAGATATAGGTGAACGTGGAAACAATATACAGAGATTCCACAGACAAAACAATAGAAGAATGTTTGTTTACCTACTCCAAAGAAGGCGAAATCTGTTCCTTGTGCTGGAAAAGTGATAGGAATAGTTTTCTAGGATACAAAAGGACTGCTTATGGCGAATTACGATGCAAAAAGCGAAACTATGCTAACCAACTAAAGGAAATTCCACAGTTTTGAAAGATAATAACCGAAAAAAGCTTGCCAAAGTGCCGTTGTTTTATCAGGATAACACTTCAGGCCTCAAATAAATAGCTGCATCCATAAATGTGGGATTGAAAGGCTATCACTTTCATTCTGCTCACCTGAGCTTACCCTCTCGGGTCACCATTTTTTTGTATCCTAAAAAGAAACTTGTCTGGTGTGCATTTTGGAACTGACGAAGAGGTTTCTTGTGGAAGCCTGTTTTGACAGTATTCACAAATCATTTAATTTTGAGGCCATAATGACCTTTAAGGTATCACCAGAAAACGTGCAGGGACTTTCAATGGAAATTTATTGTAAAATTGGCTTACCCGTTTTGTTTCAACTACCATTTCTTCATTATCGAGCTGAAAACGTTCGGCATGCCTTTCGCAGAAATTACTAGAATGCGTACGTATAACAAAAGCAAACAAGAAAACAATTGATTAAAATGACACCTGAAAGGTGCAAGTGTGGTAGTATAATTTCTGCGTAGTATTTGTTAGTGTCTCCGCTCTAAAATATCACGTGAAGAGATATGAATGTTAAAGCTGAGAGACTTCATTAAAGTTTAGACCTTAGTCGTCGGCCAAATCCAATAAAGCTTAATCTTTCAAAAAATACCAAACTGATATGTTTTTGAAAATCAGAATTTCATCGTGTAGAGAGGTAGACTTATCTTCGCGTGAGTTTATTGATCACAATAAAAAAACGAAGTCCCGAGTTCAAAAATGATATAGCGATTCTTCTTTTATAACACATTCAGAGAAATGCAAAATTCCTAATAGCGGAATCTACGATAAAAGCCTTGAGAATCTGAGAACGAAACATCAAAAACATTAAACTGCTTGTTATTTCGTCAACAACTGTGCTCCTGACAACTCTCTGAAATAACTCAAAAATAGGGTTGTCCAAACTATTTCACAAAAGAAAAATACTTTTTGCAGGCAGTCATACTTCTAGAAAATGTTTGGGTGTTCAGGCGTAAATTGAATTTTTTGTCATACGGTCGTCTGCTTATGCTGAAAAAACTGAGCTACAATGTTATGTCCAAATTCCTGTTGGAAAATCTATGTAAACTGTAATCGTCTAAAAGTAGAACATGATGAAAGAAAGTTGTATGCGTAAAACTGCCGATTAACTTTTCCTGGGTTACTCGGGTCAGAGCCTGCGACTTGAAGAGGTTACGAAGCTTCAGTACTTTTGATGCCAGAAAACGTTTTCGAAGACAGAAGTAACGATAGTGTTTATCATTTTATTAATACAAATTGACTGACTCTCGTCTTAGATGTTGGCATTTTATACAAGGATTCACATGATCGTACAAGTATTTGATGGCCTTTTGCCAGGCAGTAACAATACTAGTTTTTAATGCTCTTGGCAGGTTCAGAGAAGGTACTGCACAGAGAAAGGGTGGTTAAGCGAGGTTTCTTCAAGCCAAATCTGTGGGTGGCTAAACCGCATCCACCGAGTTAGCTTGAAACGTCGAATAATCATCCAGTTTTTAAACAAAGGAACTTGATAAGTTGTTAGAACGAAAAACATTTTTTCACGGCATCAGTAGCAGAAGAAACCTAAGTGTTCAAATATAAGACTAATTTGTTTATCGTATGATAATACATTTACGCTGAGAAAACCAAGGATCTATGATAAAACATTTCTAAATGTTCAGTCCTATATATAATCTACCTACCTTGTTATTGTTATCAGCTTTAAGCCGTGAAAATGAATAATAACATCAGTAATAATGATAACAACGACCCACCTTTTGTTTTGCAGGTGAGCAGCATACATTCTTGGTGGACATCCCGGGGATTCAGAGGATTACTTAAAGCTTCCTCATACGTATATCGACGAGACAACTCCGCTAATAATTGAAAGATTTCCTTCGAGATACGCAAGCTATGATGATTCTGCATGCCCTTCATCGACGGCTTCTTCTCTACATGCCTCATCAGCAAGTGGGAGTGAGACTCTAGCCAACGAAAGTGGTCAGTTTGACTCCAAAGTTTTGTCTTCTGACATCAATCCAAAAGATTTCACATCTATCAAAGTTTCCCGCGATTGGGAAAGTGAAACTGAAAGAAGCCTATCCTGTAAAAAAGGTACTAAGTGCTTTTTTTTTTATAATCGTGCATCTTGATATTAAATTATTGATTTTAATAAAATGTTTCGTGATTTGGCGAATTTTCTGAAGCTACAAGAAAGCTCCTAAGATCACCACTAGATTTCCTCAGAGTTCTCATCTCCTCAGAGAATTATTTGGCAAGTATGTTGGAATAGGCTGCTGCTATCGCCCACGTAGATATTTGGCACGTAAGTTATTCCATGAGTAGGTTTAAATCAGATTTCACACAACAACAACACTAAGCTGCTCTCGGAGATTCAGAAGTTATCTCCTCAAAAAAAATCCACCAGATAAATATGTAAATGAGCATAAACTTACTGTTGCAGTATCAAGCGTCTCCATTTACAGCGCTCTTGGTACACAATTTAAGCTTCACTGACATCCATCACACGACGTACATAAGACGTTCTGTACTATATACTGATAATATTTTTCCCATTATGACACTTTTGATTCTGGTACTTCCCGTGATTTCGTTGGCCTTCACTAGCAACGGTCCGTTGCTATGGGGTAAATACGCAAGAGAGAGCCGGATGTAGAAACACATTAATGCTTCCATAAAGAAAATAAATACGAGGGTTGTACCGAAAGTAATGCAAAAATGGACATAACGTTTTTATTAACTGACAGAGGTCGTTCAAATTGCACATGTTGGTAGAGTAGCCCTTTCTCTGTAGTAACCCTTCTTCATTGCAGGTAAATAATGGGTTCCGAACAGATGCAACGTGCCGTCATTGAGTATTTGGCGAAGGAAAGGTGCAGGCTGTCCGCCATCCACAGAAAGCTACAGAAAGTTTACACCATTGACAAGAGCAATGCTCACAGATGGATGACCTTTAAGGAAGGGGAAACCAGCATTGAAGATAAACCACGCAATGAGAGACAATAATCTGCGACCACTGACACAAATCGTCACCGTGTGGACGAATTGATTCGCGCTGAGAGACTAGTCACAATCCATGAACTTGTTGCACAACTGGAATGTGGTTACAATGCCCTACAGAAGATTATGTCAGACTTTTGGTATCGGAAAGTGACACCCGATTTGAAGGAGAAAAGGGTGGAAGTCTGTTCTGATCTGTTGGAAGCGTTTGAAGCCAATGGAGAGACTTGTTTTTTGATCTGGTGCCAGGGGATGAAACGTGGTCGTATCTTTACGATCTAGAAACAAAGAATCAATCCATGGAATAGCGTCACACCTCTTCACCAAAGCCTAAGAAGTTCAAGAGCCAGCAATCGACACAGAAAGTCACGGTGACTCTTTTTTGGGATGCCAGGCGTGTCATTTTATTTGATTTTATGGAAAGTGGCCCTACCGTAACCAGCGAGAGGTACATTGAGAGACTCGAGAAGATTAGAGAAGCCATAAGCAGGAAGCGACCGAACAAGAATCTGAAAAAGATCCACATCCACCATGACAATGCGAGACCACACACATTTTTAGCAGCAAACCAGGCGATCAGCAAATTAGGCTGGTCGGTGGAGTCCCCCTTCCACCGCACAGCTCAGATCTGGCGCTCTCAGACTTCCACGTCTTTCGATCCATTGAAGGACAGTCTCCATGGAGAAAGATTTGATGACAGAGACTATGTGAAAGGGACTATGAAGAAATGGGTACAAACGTCCACAACTTAGTTTTCCCAAAGAGAATTAGAGTTGGGTTCAACGATTAGGCAAATGCATCGCTTGTGATGGAGACTATGTTGAGCAGTACCTTTGTTAGAGAGAGAGTTACTGTAACAACATGTGCACTTTGAACGTCCTCTGTCAGTTAATAATAAAGTTACGCCCACTTTTGCATTACATTCGGTACAGCCCTCGTATATTGCCTTTTGGCCGTTGAATTTTTTGTAGAAAAGTATCGAGCTTTGACCATAAATCCAAATACACGAGTGAAAGCTGGAGCACATTGGACACAGTGGACGTCAGTAACAGAATAAAAATGAAAACGCTGTAAATTAGCAAATGAATTTGCTGATAATTAAGTTTTACACAAGTAAGTGCATGTTTCTAAAATTTTTTTATACTCGAAAATCTTTGATCTGCTTAAAAAGAACACTAAAACCATTTACGGATTCTCTGATTGACCGAAGCCACGGTACCGTGGGTAAAACTAAACCCCCATTGTAGGGACCCTCGACAGTCTCTTTTGTTGAACAAACAGACGTTTTTGGACCGTAACTACATATCAGGCATTAAATGTTCAATATTACAACTTGCGGTTAATGTGATAGCCTGTGTGTTAGTCCTCATCGGTCACTTCCATCAAATATTCTTTTTTAATTTCTGCACTGGTCAGAAAGAAAATTAAGAAAATTTCTAAGTGATTCTTTAAATAATGCCCAAAAGTAAAATCTTGCAATTATTTTATGCTGAGATGCTGTTTATGTTCATCCTTTTTCATTCAAGTAAAAAA
Organism: Macrothele yani; assembly: GCA_039090855.1. Taxonomy (NCBI): domain Eukaryota; kingdom Metazoa; phylum Arthropoda; class Arachnida; order Araneae; family Macrothelidae; genus Macrothele; species Macrothele yani. The sequence continues at coordinate 51,851,071 of CM076990.1, forward strand.
ATTGGTTAGGAAACAGAATATGTTCTTGCAATCGTTTTGACTCAAAAAAAGTATTTCATAGATTTACTTACCGGAATTTTAGTGTTCAGCAGTAACTTTGATAATACAGGACGCCACATTACTATTTCCGTTTATTAGATTTAATTACACTGAAAAATGGATATACCTGTCCTTTTTATAGTTATGGTGATTTTTGGAAGGAAAAGATGCTGCAGCCGCCACGATGGTGCAGTTGTCTAAGCGCTGGCTTATAACCATTCGTTCGAGAAGGGTCCGAGTTCGAATCCCGTGTGAGGCATGGATGTTGTGTTTGTCTTACGGCTTCCCTGGAATTAGTTATCCTAAATTAGGGACTGGCGACTGCTTTATAGCCGATTGAGTTGCTCACAGTGGTAGGTAAGCCTTCAATCTAAACACAAAATGGTGCCAGATAGCTGTTTTTGACCAACAACTTTATTACTGAAAACCAAAGACGCACCGACGAACAAACCGAGCTGAAGTTTTTTTTGTTGATTACGAGGAATTAAGCGTTCAGCTGTATTTTTGTTAACAGATGGCTGTCTACATTACTGTTTCCTGTCATTCAATATACACTATCTACCAACAAGTAATTGGACACCCCTGCAATCGACGATATCTGCGGTCCTGATACACGTCACGTCCGCCGACGTTAGATATCGTGTGGAAAACAACAACGCAACCAGTCGCATGCAAGATGCCACGCAGTTCGGAGCTCTCAGATTTCGAGAAAGTTGTAATCGTCGGGTATCACAGAAATGGCCGATCCATACGTGACATATCCAGCAAGTTGAAGTACCCAAAACCTGATACACGTCACGTCCGCCGACGTTAGATATCGTGTGGAAAACAACAACGCAACCAGTCGCATGCAAGATGCCACGCAGTTCGGAGCTCTCAGATTTCGAGAAAGTTGTAATCGTCGGGTATCACAGAAATGGCCGATCCATACGTGACATATCCAGCGAGTTGAAGTACCCAAAATCGACAGTGGCCTACGTGATTGGCAAGTGGAAGATGAGAGGTGACGGTCGGAATGTGCCCCGACCCGGCAGACCCACAAAATTAGGAGTTAGAGACCGACGGGTGCTGGCCAGAGAAATTCGGAAGATCCGCACCAAATCGATGGGCCACATCTGCGATGAGTTTCAACAGGCATCCGGTAGTGTTCTTTCGATGAATACCATCCGTAAGGAAGCCCATCTGCTCAGTTATCATGGAAGTGCTGCCGCCCACAAGCCTTTGATTACCAAGTCTAATAGCGCTGCTGGGCTAATGCGGCGCAAAGAACGTCGACAGTGGACCGTTGAACAGTGGAAACAGGTTCTCTGGAGCGACGAATCAAGGTTCACCCTCTACCGTTCGGATGGCAGGTTCTGGGTTTGGCGTCTGCCTGGAGAACGCCTTTTGCCGGAATGTATTGTACCAACTGTGAAGTTCGGCGGCGGTGGAATTATGCTATGAGGATGTTTCTCCTGGTATGGCACGGGACATTTGGTCGCAATTCCTGGTAGACTCAACGCTGAGACCTACTGCACCATTTTGGATGACCATGCACTTGCTACGTTGTGGGAGTTGTACGGGGTGGACCCATGTTACTTTCAGGATAACAATGCCACCTGTCATGTTGCGAGGTCCACCATGGCTTGGTATGGTGACGATGGGGTTAATCGAATGGACTGGCCTGCGTAGAGCTTGGACCTTAACCTTATCGAGTACCTCTAGGACGAGTTGGAGCGTCGAATTAAGGGGTGTCTCCAACGTCCGAAATCGGTGAAGGAACTGACCTGTCTTCTCCAAGCCGAGTGGAAGAAACTACCGCTAGCCGTCGTAAACGCCTGGTTGAGAGTATGCCCCGGAGGGTCGCAGCTGTAATCGCCGCTCGTGGAGGCTCCACCAACTATTGAAGGTGAATAAACTTCGTTTTCATTTGCTATCACAGGTGTCCAATTACTTGTTGGTAGATAGTGTATATTCACAAAAATATGAACGAGCATCTAGCATTTTATGGGTAAGATTTTGATTTGAGTGGTTTAACTTGAAATTTGATCTGGATGCTTTTTTTAAGTGTGACTAATTGATTTCAGCACGTCTTTTGTAAAAGACGCTTGCTCACAGTTTGACTTTGTCAGTTCGTCTGTCCGTAGGCAGTATTCCCTGCACTTATTAGTCTAACTTAAATTGTTCTTTTTCCGTCTTAGAAAGCTTGAACACAGAGAACAGCTTCGAACGCATGTCATCTCTATAAATATTCTGTATCCTTCTGTGGATGTCAGCCAGCAGTATTACGAGGGTTGTACCGAAAGTAATGTAAAAGTGGGCATTACATTTTTATTAACTTCAGAGGTCGTTCCAATTGCACATGTTTTGGTAGAGTAACTCTTCGGATTTACCAACCTTCTTCATTGCAGGGATATAATGGATTCCAAGCAGAAGCAATGTTCCACCATTGAGTTCTTGACGAAGGAAGGGTGCAGGCTGTCCAACATGCACAGAGGGCTACAGAATACTTATGGAGATGACACCATTGACAAGAGTAATGTGCACAGATGGATGAAGTTTAAAGAAGGGTAAACCAGCACTGAAGAAAAACCACGCAGTGGGAAACCATCATTTGCGACATCGTCAGCGAGTGGATAAATTGATTCGCGCGGAGAGACGAGTCACAATCAGTGAGCTTGTTGCACAACTGGTCTGTGGTCACAATGCCATACAGAAGATGGTGGAAGACTTAAGGTGCCGGAAAGTGTGTGGAAATGGGTACCTCAGCAGTTGACGCCCGATTTGGTGGAGAGAACTGTGGAAGTCTGCTGTGATCTTCCGGAAGCGTTTCAAACCAATGAAGACACATGTTTCACCATCTGGTGACAGGGGATGAAACGTGGGCGTATGTTTACGATCCGGAAACGTAGCATCAATCCATGGAATGGCGTCACGTCTCTTTACCAAGACCTAAGAAGTTCTAGAGCCACAGATCAGCACATAAAACCATGGTGATTGTTTTTTTTTTGGGGGATTACAAGGGTGTCATTCTCCTTGATTTTCTGAAACGTGGCGGTACTGTGACCAGCGAGCGGTACATTGAGACACTCAAGAAGCTTAGAGAAGCCATAAGAAAGAAGCGACCGAGCAAGAATCTGAAAAGGATCCACATTCACCACGACAATGCGAGACCACACGCATATTTGGTAGTAAATCAGACGATCAGCCAATTAGGCTGGTCGGTGGTCCCTAATCTACCATACAGCCCAGGTCTGGCCCCCTCCGACTTTCGCCTGTTCGTTCCAATTAAGGACAGTCTCCGGGCACGAAGATTTGATGACGCAGACGAGGTGAAAGTGGCTATGAAGAAGTGGGTACAACAGTCCACACCTGATTTTTTTTTCAAAGAGGATTCGAGAGTTGTGTTCAACGATGGCGCAAATGTATCGCTTGTGATGGGAAACTGTGTTGAGTAGTACCTTTGTATAGCGAGTTACTCTACTATTTGATGACACATGTGCAATTTGAACGATATCTGTCAGTTAATAAAAAAAATATGCATACTTTTGCCGTATGCGTATTTTGTTTGATATCACTGCTTCTAAACGTTATATTTCGTTGGATACATTTTATCCCTAAGACTGTTTTGCGCACTTCAATTAATTGTCGCATTTTTCACACTGGAAGCATGAATGTTGAATATTTGTTTCATTTTTCACGATAACCCTGTTCCTAAAAAAAAAACTACCTAAAAAAAAAAAATATTTTTTTGCATTGCGGTGTGTCCACGAGTTCTACTTTTTCACAACGGAAAGGTACCCCACTTGGATGCGTATTTGCAAGTAACCTCCCCTTCTAAAAACGCGATTTGAAAAAAGTATGGTATCAGATATGACTCACAACAAAACTATTTTGACGCGTACCTCATGCTCATTTTCCGCCCTGTCTCATGCACTTTACAACAAACTTTGCACCGAGTAGCAAGAACACTTGCAACCAATGTAATTTTCGGAAGAGGCCTTTGTTCAAATGATGAATTCAACTGCTGAAGCCAAGCGGGAATGATCTCGTGACACAAGAGGAAACTTTGTGGTCAGCAATTCTTATGTGAGATATCAATTGAAGGCCTTATCGTCGCAATGTTTGCAACACCATCGTTAGTATTTCTTCCTAATTCTGGTCTTTCAATATATTTTTTTAAGAAGCCAATAACAACCTCACAATTGATTTATATTTTAAGCAATAATATCATGCACTTATGTCAACTCTGACGGGCAGCCTAAGAGAATATAGGCAACACACAGACGTATGCAACAGATTGTGCTGCAAATTACCCTAAATAAATAATTGATCTGCAGGTCGCATTAGACTGCATTCAGCTAATCAAATGGACATGGGCGAGTTATCTGTTCTCGGAAGATGGCAAAACTGAAATGAGATCAAGAGCATTGGATTGATCAAAAGCTAAGCTTAGAGAGAGAAATATAAGACGCACCAGTGTGCTATGAAATGTTTGGATGTCGAAAAGAAATATTAAAGGCCTTTGCCTATTTGTAGTCATACAAAAGCTGGCAAGAATGCAAATAAAATACTACTGGATGGCAGGTTTCTGTTACTCTGAAGTATAAAGTCCTTGATAACATTTGCTTGACACATTGCATTATTACGCATATTTCGCAATACGTAAATGAAAAACAGACAGTTAACAGGGTTTTAACAGTATTTTCCTTCATATTCCAAACATGACAATTCAGGATACAGAAATCGTACACACACCATGAGCCATTACATTATGACCCCCCCCCCAAGCCTAGAGAAATGAGCCCGCCTGGAGACCGAACGGTGTCGCATGTGAAGTTCACAGGGCAGTTATATATACAACTCGAGGACCGACTTTAGGTTAGAGTGTTCGGAGTCAGAATGGGGAAAAGCTGCCGATTTATTGGAGTTTGATTAGGACAGATTGTGATGGCAAGGCGCCTCGGAACTACGATCTTGGAAACGGCATGGCTTGTGGTTTATTCACGTGCCGCTGTAGTAAGGACGTATCAAAAGTGGTGCACAGATGGCCAAAGGACGATCCGTTGTCAATCCGTGTGTCGTCCGCAGCACATTGATGCCAGAAGGAAGGGGAGACTGTCGCGCATTGTTAACTGCGACCGCAGGGCCACAGTGCGACAAATCACCCGCAGCTACAATAGTGGTGATCAGGACAATGTGTCGCAGCACACATTTTATCGCAGCCTTATGCGCATGGGACTGCGTAACCGAAGACCCAGCCGGGTCCCCAAGCGCAATGCACGTCATCTCCAAGAACGCATGAAACAGGCCCGAGATCATCGAGATTGGACAGTGGACGCTTGAAAAGAAGTGGCCTGGTCTGACGAATCGAGCTGCTTGGTGCATCACGTAGACAGCTGAGCGCGGATATGCCGATTGAGAACGGAGTTTGACATCTGGATTCACTGTTGGGCTGAAACAGGCCGGCGGTGGTAGTGTTATGTTGTGGGCGATGTTTTCTTTGGACACTTTTAGGCCCCATTATCCCAATAAAGCACAATCCCTGACAGCTGTCAGGTATCTGAACGTCGTGGCGGACCAAGTTCACCTATTCATGTCAACTGTGTTCCTTGCTGGTGATGGCCATCACCAACAGGATACTACGCCATGCCACACTGACAGAATCGTCAAGGAGTGGTTCGCGAAACATGGTGACTTTCTGTTAATGCCCTGTCCTTCAAATGCACGTGACATGGACCCAATAGAACATTTGTGGTTCGACTTGAAAAAGCGGGTTCGCGCGTTGAATCACCAAACCCCGAATTGTACGGGAACTGGAGGACCTGCTGTTGGCAATATGGTACTAGATACCCCAGGATACCTATCGCCACCTCATCGAATCGATGCCTCGCCAAGTGGCTGCGGTTTTGCTGGCTAAAGGGGATCCTACAGCTTATTAGGTAGATAGTCATAATGTAATGGCACATCGCTGTAGGTACGGAACGAAATTACGGAATATGTGGAATGCGTGACGTAGGGTAAATCGAGTGCATTGTACCTTAAAGAAAACATTTATTGAAAATTTATCAATTTTTACTTTCCTAAATATTGGCAACAATGCATTATGTCAAATTAGCACGTCAATTAGCAGCACGTCTTTTGTAAAAAAAGATCGTGCTTATGTTACCGGTTTGTCCGTCCGTCTGTACTCACGATATCTTTGCAACTATTAGTCCGATTTAAAAAAAATTTTTTTTCGCATTGGGAAGTTGAAATATGCGAATGATGATCAATTATTTGGTTTTTTTTTTTTTTACGATGTACAATTTCGCCGTTAGAGGGCGTAAATGCAGATGATGTCGAATTCAAAAATACGTTTTACTCCACATATTTGCTTCCGAACATCCGATTGAATTTTTTTTTCTTTTGATTCCATTTATGCCGAAGAATATTTTAGATATAGTTACGTTTTCAAATTACGCATAGATTTTCCGCTAGGGGGCGTAAAATTAAATTACATTTTCCCCGATAACTCTTCTTCTAAAACTCCGATTTGAAAACTTTTTTCTTCAACGGATACACCCGATGGAAAATGTTTTGCATATAATTTGAATTTTTTTGGTGAAGAATACGTTAGCCACCAGGAGGAGTAAGTGTTAATTTTTGTTTCTGATGTTTTGAAAAAACATTTTTCGTGGACTTATGCCACTCACATCGATAAAACTTTTCGGAATATTTTCTTCTTAAAATATTCCATAGTTTCTTCGCCAAGGGCGTAGACGTATATTATATTTTTGTCAATATATCTACTTCTAGAATTCCGATTTGAAAAATTCCTTCTTTGTTGGATAGTGTTTTCAGTGTGACATGTTTTTCATATAATTTCAAAATTTTCAAATAGTTCATAGACTTTCTGCTAGGGGGCGGAGAGGTACATTGCGTCCCCCCTCCTGTATATCTTCTAAATCTCCGATTTGAAAAATTCTTTCTGCACCAGATCCAGCTCCTGATGGGAAATCGTTTGCATATAATTCCTAATTTTTGTAAAAAAATGGTTTGGCCACCAGGGGCGTAAACCTTAATTTCCGCTTTTGATGTATTTGCAGCAAAATATGAGCTTCTAAATTCTCGATTGAAAAAAACGTCGTTTGTAGACCGATAGCACTCATGCCGACAAACCTTTTAGAAATATTTTCTTAAAATAATGCATGGTTTCTACGCCAGGGGGGGGGTAGATGTGTATCTGTTTTTTATCAATATCTCTACTTCAAGGAGTCCGATTTGAAAAATTCCTTTTTTGTTGAATAGTGTTTCCGATACGAAATGTTTTTTCCCATAAATTCAAAATTTTCAAGTAATTCATACTTTCCGCTAGGGGGCACAATGGTAAATTGCGTTTTCTGCGTTATTTCTGATCCTAAAACTCCGATTTGAAAAATTCTTCCTGTATCGCATACAAGACCTGATGGAAAATATTTTTCTCATAATTTCTAATGTTTGGTAAAGAATGGTTTGGCCACCAGTGGCATAAGTGTTAATTTCTACTTCTGATGTATTTGTAGCAAGATCTGGGCTCCTGAAAACTCGACTAAATTTTTTTTCTTGGACCGGAAAAACCTTTTGAGAATACTTTCTTCCTAAAATAATGCATGGTTTTCCCAACCGGGGACGTAAAATCACATCTTATTTTTGTCGATATCTATGTTTCTAAGAGTCCGATTTGAAAAATTCTTTCTGCGTTGGAGAGTTTCCCGTGCGAAATGTTTCTCATATAAATTCATTATAAATTCATGTTATTCTTAACGCAGAAGTCTGCAACCAGAGGGCGTACGCTCACGATTGCTCAGCAATATCTTGAGGATTAAAAACCCGATTGAAAAAATTCTTTGTTCCGACAGATACTATTGTTTTTTAAACCGGTTCCATTGACTTTGAATAGCTTTGATAAATTTTATTTGCGTCAGAACGGATTCAAAAGACGTGCTTATTACACCCGAAAATTCGGTGTCATCTTTCTTGTTTTTTAATTCATGTCTATTAATGTAGGAAGATTTTCATTTTATGGTAAGAGGAACAGGGTTCTTACTCAATCGTCCAAACTGGGCCCGAGTTCGGATCTCAAACGGGATATGTGCGTAGCGCTAGTCTGACGGGTACTGTTCTTTTCCTTCCGGTGCCACCCGGTGACGCAGTGGTCACACAGCGCTGTCTTCTAACTATTAGTCCGAGACGGGTTCGGAACCCTGTGATGCAGTCATCTTGCTTCCAGTTGCGATGTATTCTCGCCTCTGCTCATGAACATGGTCATTGGACGCAAGATGACTGGAAACATGTAGCCTGATCAGACGAATCGCGGTACCAACAGTTTCGGGAATTTCATAGATTTTAAAAACAGTACTCCTGATTGCTTATTGTTCACAGCTGTGGCACTAGATGGTGCAAGAATGCTTTAATACCATTTCTGTTTACAACTGTATTTGCGCTTCTAAGAATTCTATTGGAGAATTTATTTTTTTAATGTGTGCCATTCGGTACACTCTAAATTGGGAACATTTTCCTCTGTAAGTAACGCACAGTTTTCCCGCTGGGGAGCGTAAATGTCGAAATATTTTTTTCTCGCTATCTCTTCTCGAGCAGACGCATTTGAAAAATTTTCCCTGGAATATATTTGTTATGAAAAGTAATATTTTACTTATTCTTTATTCTAAATTCATTTTCCGAGGGACGTCAGCGTATTCATTTTTGTATGAAAGACTTAATTCGATCCAATTTCTTTTGGGGGGGTGGGGTGGGGGTGGTAGGATACTCTTATGATGAGTATTCTGCACCCGTTTCCTTTAAGTAACATCTAGCATTTCCGCTACGGCGCGTTAAGTTATATTCTGTATTTCTTCCTCTTTTGCCTCTGATATTTTTCGCTATGAGAAACTCTTTGTGTTCAATTTGTTAATTTTAGTAACACTTTTCAGCCTCTAGTAAACTGCTATTTCTACTTGTGAATGTTTTATCGGTTGTAGAACTCCGGTTAAGTTTTATATATTTGTTTGTAACCGATTCCATTCATTATTAATAGCCATTGTGAATGCCCAAACTGAGTGTTTTAAATTATGCGAGTTTTCCCGTAAGTGATCGAAGCGTATTCCTTTTATAACTGAATTTTTAGGTTTTCTTTAAGTATGCTTTGAAATATTTGTTTCGTGTTTGAAAAGACGTGCTCATTACACCGAAGAATTCGGTCATTTTACTACTTATTTTTGTTTAACAGAGAAAAACTGTGGATAAGTAATCAGCTTATACCTGAATGAAAGTAAAATAAAATGACATTGATAACTGGATTTTACCGAAAAAAGAAAGAAGCATAAGAGCCCCATATAATTTTTTTTTAATTGGAGGTTTAACTACCACCGTGAGCAACTCAATGGGCTATAAACAGTTGCCCGTTCCTAATTTAGGGTCACTGGTTCCAGGGAAGGGAGAGAGCCAGTGCCGCAAGACAAACAAACATCCATGCCTCACCGGGATTCGAACCCGGACCCCTTTCGGACGAATGATCACAGGCCATCGCTTAGACCACTGCACCACCAGGACGGCCCTATAGAATTAGATGAACCTATAGCAGTGTTATATAACCACCGGATACTTGTGTATGTACTTTTTTTACACCGACCATGATTGATTGCATTATGTCAAAAGGAACACTTGCACCTCCTATCTGGAATTATGCGAAAGTTAAAATACCAGAAGGGATATTGGAACACACTGTATAAAACCACAGGATAAAATATATCTTCTGGAATATGCTATTCAGCTTCAGAAGAGTATGAATCACAAGAATGCGAACGTAGTGGAAAAAAACAGTCACATTTCACTTGGCGGATTCGGTGAACTTTTCTGATTTTTTTCTCCACACATTATCATTTTCATCACATTATCACAGTGATATTTGTGACAAATGTACTAAATAAGATTTGCTTGAACAGCGTTCATTAATTTTTCGCGTCAGCAGAAATTTCTGAGAAGATATTAAATTGGTTAAAAATTTCATAACAGAAGAAGCAATTAAAGCGCGGAAGTCAGATCGCACCAAGAGCTTGCTGTCTGGTGATGCAATGAAATAACTGAAGAAGGTGACGCTTCTGAAATTACGGAATCCGTCAAAAATACTTTCAGCAGGAAATTACCAAACATTTCATTTGGTCGCGATCTGACAGGTAGATTCTGTTCTGTTCCAATCTACGGTCCTGTCACTGACTGCAAATTATTGAGATATCTATCTATCTATATATACGGAAAACACAAAGACTGTAAATTTCTTCAATAATTACTGAATAACAAGACCAAACATTATTATCCACTGGGATCAGAATTCAGTAATTATTGAAGAAATTTACAGTCTTGGTGTTTTCCGTAATTAATTTGATTTTTCTCTAATGCAGCCTTTTGGCGCTTTAGAACTTCAAAAACATTTTTAACTGTTACCTTGTTTGCATTTTATATACACTGCTGGCCACCCAAAATGCAACACCAAGAAGGACACCAGATAGCAAAGCCAGATTTACTGGACGCATAACAACAGATACAAAGATGAAACGATTGAGCTTACAGGCCCGTGCGACTTGCGGAACACGGAAACACCAATAGTTCGTGTGGGCCCCATGGCTGGCAATAACGGCCGTTACACGCCGTGGCATCGAACGAAAGAGGCTTTGGATGAAGTTTTGGGGTATGTCTGTTCAGGCTGCTTCCACACGTTGCCACAGTTCATCAGGCTTAGCCGCGGGTGGTGCTTGCAGGGCCACTTGGTTGCCGATCCGTGACCAGACGTGTTCGATGGGCGACATATCGGGAGAACGGGAGGGCCACGGCAGCCGTGAAGAATTGTTTCAGGATGCGTGCCACGTGCGGGCGCGCATTGTCATGTTGAAAAGTGGCCGCTGGCATGTGCTGCAGGTAAGGGAGGACTACAGGCTCCAAAACGTCGGATATGGTGCGGTCACTGTTGAGTGTACCGGCGATGCGTACCAGAGGGGTGCGGGTGTCTTATCCAATTGTTCCTCAAACCATAACGCCAGGTGACGGACCAGTATGGCGATGCATAATGCCGGCGTCATACAGTCTCTCGCCGTGGTGCCGCCACACGCGGATCCGACCATCGTGGTGGCAGGCAGAAGCGGGATTCGTCGGAGAAGACAATGTCGTGCCATTCTGTAGTCCAGGTGCGGCGTTCAACGGCCCACTGCCGCCGCACTCGCCGGTGGTGTAACGTCAGTGGTAAACGGAGCAATGGGCGCCGTGCGACAAGTCCCCGCTCCTGCAGACGACGTCGAACGGTATGTGCTGACACAGGTTGTTGTGCAACACACCCTAATTCCTGCGCTACCGTTCGTGATATGGCGGTGTGAGACGTCAATGCCCGCCGCACAACATGCCGGTCATCTCGTTCGGTGGTGCGCCGCGGCTGCGGCAATCGCTCACGTCGGTCCGTCCGTCCGTCCGCCCGCCCCTCCTGCACCCACCGAATCCATACTCGCCTCACTGTGGCTGGATGTCGTCCCACACGGGCGCCGATGTCTCGGTACGATACACCGCTGTCGCGATAAGCCACTATTCGTCCTCGTCGAACTCCGAAACGTGCTGGAATGTCTGCCGTATTCTGCGACGAGGCATCAGAAAGCTTCCCACGCACAGGTCCGGCAGCACAACACACTTCCACTATTTACACCCCGCCTTCTGTGCACCCTGCTTATAGTGCTTCTCTGTGGCGTACCGGGCACACATGATTTGCATATGCCCTACGATGCTAATCGTTTGCATGTCCTCTCGCGGGCGGCGCATGCTGCGAATTTCAGGCCAATCGGATGCTTCCTTCTTGGTGTTGCATTTTGGGTGGCCAGCAGTGTATGTATGTATATATATATTTTTTGTACTTTTGTTTCTGTTCCGACCTAGAGTGCGCCCATCTTTAGTCGGAAAATTTTAGTGCTTCTGAAATGAGTAGCATCAGTCTGTTACTGTAATGAAATTACTTCTTCTTTCAGAGGAAATGGGAGAAACAGAAGAAACTTCTATCTGGAGCTTGCCTGAGGGGAAGTTAAGAATTACCATATGGTTGATTATGTGGCCTGCGAACTTCTTGTTCTACATCACCATCCCAGACTGTACCACCGTAAGTGGTCGGAAGTGGTTCCCTGTCACTTTCGTGGTATCGATTTTCTGGCTTGGAGTTTTGTCCTATATGTCCTTTTGGATGGTCGCCATCATTGGTAAGTTCATTTAAATTCTCTTCACGATCTGTTCTAAAATTACAAACAATATCCTTGGAGCTTATGATTAAGCAGGAAAGTAATACAACAGATAGCATTATTATATACCATGTAACACAATGACTTCAAAGATCATTTTACAAATTTCAGCATTCGCGCTGATTCCTTGAAGCTACTGATAAGTCAACAAAGCATAGAGAAACTCAACCTCATCTGTATTGTTCATACGTAGATCTTTGCAAACCTTCTGCGCATGCGCTTCCCGTAGGATGACGCAAACGTTCCAATCGTTGCGCCAGTTGTGAATCAGACTTCAGTATACAAAGTTGTTTCTACGCGTGCTAGTTAATTTGTTCTTGTTCCGAAAAGTTTTGCCTAGAAATGGAGGAAGAAAGTGAGTCAGGTTAGATCTGGCGTAGCGACCAGTGATCCTACATTAAAATTGAAACTTTGAGAGGAAAATCCCTAATCAAAATTCATAAAGCTTTGTGTGAAGTTTGTGAGGTTAGTGTAGCGGATCGTAGCACAGTATCACGGTGGACTTCTCGTTTCCGCCAAGGTTGATAAAGCATTGAAGACGACCTAAGAAGCGGCAGGCCACCAGATGCAACAGACGACGCCTATATGGTTATCGTCAACAGAATTTTGGAAGATCAACGGAAAACATGTTAAGAGATTGCATATGATGTAAACATATATATATATAATATACACGATAATAAAGCCATTTGTCCCAAAACATTGTGAAGTCGAATACCTTTGATACTATAGTGTATATCATATACGAACGCAGTCACATTTAAATCCTGTTTTTATCAAAATAATGTACCTATTAGAATTGTCTTTATATACATATATATATATATATATATATATATATATATATGGGATGTAAGGTCAGGTGATGCGTAACATCACAGCCTCTCCTTGACAAATGTCAACCCCGCCTTCTCGTGGTGCATCCTGTTCCCACTAAAGGGGCTCTGACGACCGCCAATAGCAGTATAACTATACCATCGGGATCAGAGGAAATGCGATCCCACACTCACCAACCCGCTTGGCCAGCGTGGTGAGTTATGGCCAAACACCTCCAAAATGACTCTACAACTTAAATCTTGGCCCTCAGTCTCCGGCAGCTGGAATGTACCTGGCCAAGGCAGCGGCCAGTGCGACATGAAGGCAGAGGGTGCTAAGAATCCCCGGAGGACCGGACTAGGCTGCCATCTGATGCTGACCTTGGCTACGTACAACGGACGCTCCCTATCTTCTGATTCAAGGCTTCTTGAATTGGAAGAGGAACTACAAAGGATCAAGTGGGACATCGTCGGGCTAAGTGAGGTAAGGAGAAAAGGAGAAGATCTCATTGAACTGAAAAGTGGACATCTCTTCTATTATCGTGGGACAGATACTGGCAGAACTAGTGGTGTTGGATTTATAATAAACAAGAAACTGAAGGATAAAGTGGTAGAAGTTGAAAGTTCCTCTGACAGAGCTGCACGACTCGTTATCCAACTATCGAGAAGATACCAGGCTCAGATTATTCAAACTTATGCACCCACCACAAGTCATCCTGAAGAAGAAATTGAAGAATTTTATGAGGAAATTCGTCATCTAAATAATAAAGGTAAGCAGCACTTGAAGATAATTATGGGAGATTTCAATGCAAAAATAGGGCAACGGCAACAGAATGAAACTTCAGTAGGTAAATTCGGTCACGGCAACAGAAACCAGCGTGGAAATACTCTCGTTGAGTTTGCAGAGGCAGAAGGATTTTTCATCTTGAACTCCTTTTTCAAGAAAAAGCCACACAGGAAATGGACATGGAGACATCCAATTGGAACGACAAGTGAAATTGATTTTATTATGTGTAACAAAAAATTCGTCATCGAAGACTGCAGTGTGCTGAACAAGTTCAACACAGGTAGTGACCATAGATTGGTGAGATGTAAGATGCACCTCAACACTAAACTGGAACGTGGCAAGCTCATAAGACAAACAAAATGTATTGACATAACCAACCTTAAAAAACACCATAATACTTTCAAGTTAGAACTGAAGAACAGATTCTCTGCTTTAGAAGGCCTAACATCGGAAGAAGTGGATATTTCGGAAGTTAACAGAAAAGTAACTAAAGCTCTAATGGAAACAGCAACAAAATTAGCTGGGTCTAAGAACAAGTTGCATGTGAACAAATTATCAGGAAAAACCAAAATGTTGATGCAAAAGAAGAGAGATGAGGACAACTAAAGAAGATGTGACTTCCAAAGTGGAATATATAGAGCTATGCAAGACAACACGAAAAAAGTATCACTGAAGACGTAAGGAAATTCAACTGTGAGCTAGTGAGGAAAGCAATTGAAAACAACCTAAAGCCTTAAGATAGCAAAGGACATCTCAGTAAGGGAAGAAAACAGATTATGGCTCTGAGAAAAGAAGATGGTTCTATAACAAGAAAATAGAGGCGAATTTTGACAAGAGTGAAAGATTTCTACTCCAAATTATATGAAAGGGATGATACATGTACTCCAGACATCATGAAAGGTACCAGAGTTCTTCCAGTCCTCCCAGCAGAAGTTGCTCATGCAATCAAGAACATGAAGCGGGGAAAGCTCCAGGAGAAGATGGAATTACTATAGACATCATACAAGAAGCAAGTGGAGAAATCGAAACAGTACTCGCCCAAATTTTCACTCGATGCCTTAATGAAGGAAGATTCCTGAGGATTGGAACAATGCTACAATGATCCTGCTACATAAAAAAGGTGACATTGAGGATCTCAGGAACTACAGACCTATCAGCCTCCTATCAGTGGTTTATAAAATCTTCACTAAAGTTCTTTCACACCGCTTGAAGGTAACACTGGACATGGCTCAACCGAGAGAACAAGCTGGATTCAGGAGTGGCTACAGCACAATAGATCATATCCAAGTACTGAGAGAACTAATTGAAAGAGCGAGGGAATATGAACTTCCATTGTGCATGGCTTTTATCGATTATGAAAAAAGCCTTTGATTCGGTGAAACCATCAGCAGTTACGGCTCTGAAATCCTGCGGTATTGAAGATGCATACATTAATATTATTAATAACATCTATGAAAATGCAAGTGCAAAGATTCGGCTGTTTGAAAATACAACACACACAAAAATTGGAAAGGGAGTGAGACAAGCTGACACCATATCTCCGAAGCTCTTTAATGCCACATTGGAAAATGTCTTTCAATCACTGAACTGGGAAAACAAAAGGGATAAAGATTAATGGAGATTATCTTAACCCACCTTCGTTTTGCTGATGACGTAGTCATTTTTGCAACTACCCCATCAGAGCTGCAGAGTATGATCCAGGAACTTGCTGACAAGAGTAAAGAAGTGGGATTAAAAATGAACTTTCAGAAGACAAAAGTGATGTTCAATGCTTTTACAAGAAATGAAGATTTATCGATTGATGGAGAAAAGCTGGAGATATCAGACACATACGTTTATCTTGGACAGCAGATATCAAGTGAGGTCACATTGATGAAGAAATTAATCGGCGTACAAAACTTGCCTGGAGAGCTTTTGGAAGAAACAGCATAATTTTTCAAGAGCAATATGCCATTATGTCTTAAAAGAAAAGTGTTTGATCAATGCATCCTTCCAGTGCTTACGTATGGTGCAGAGACGTGGACCTTAACTAAAAGAGACATACAAAGGCTGCAGACAACTCAAAGAAGCATGGAGAGGTGCATGCTTGGTATAACCAGGAGAGATAAGAAGAGAAACTCGTGGATCCGAAAAATGACGAGAGTGGAAGACATCATGATCAGGGTTAAATCCCTGAAATGGCAATGGGCTGGACATACTGCCAGAAGGACAGACCATAGATGGACAGCCGAAATTTTAGATTGGATTCCAAGGGACAGGAAAAGACCCAGAAAAAGACCACATGGGAGACATGGGTGGATGAAATTCAGTAAATATGCGGGAGTGACATGGAGGAGACTGGCACAAGACAGACCGTTGTGGAGGAAACTTGGGGAGACCTTCGTCCAGCAGTGGATTGATAATGGTTGACAATGATGATGATGATGATGATATATATATATATATATAATATATATATATATATATATATATATATATATATATATATCATCATCATCGTCAACCATTATCAATCCACTGCTGGACGAAGGTCTCCCCAAGTTTCCTCCACAACGGTCTGTCTTGTGCCAGTCTCCTCCATGTCACTCCCGCATACTTTCGAATTTCATCCACCAATCTCCCATGTGGTCTTTTTCTGGGTCTTTTCCTGTCCCTTGGAATCCAATCCAAAATTTCGGCTGTCCATCGATGGTCTGTTCTTCTGGCCGTATGTCCAGCCAATTGCCATTTCAGGGATTTAACTCTGATCATGATGTCTTCCACTCTTGTCATTTTTCATATCCACGTGTTCCTCTTCTTATCTCTCCTGGTTACACCAAGCATGCACCTCTCCATGCTTTTTTGAGTTGTCTGCAGCCTTTGTATGTCTCTTTTAGCTAAGGTCCACGTCTCTGCACCATACGTAAGCACTGGAAGGATGCATTGATCAAACACTTTTCTTTTAAGACATAATGGCATATTGCTCTTGAAAATTATGCTGTTTCTACCAAAAGCTCTCCAGGCAAGTTTTGTACGCCGATTAATTTCTTCACCAATGTGACCCTCACTTGATATCTGCTGTCCAAGATAAACATACGTGTCTGTTATCTCCAGCTTTTCTCCATCAATCGAAAAATCTTCATTTCTTGTAAAAGCATTGAACATCACTTTTGTCTTCTGAAAGTTCATTTTTAATCCCACTTCTTTACTCTTGTCAGCAAGTTCCTGGATCATACTCTGTAGCTCTGATGGGGTAGTTGCAAAAATGACTGTCATCAGCAAAACGAAGGTGGGTTAGATAATCTCCATTAATCTTTATCCCCTTGTTTTCCCAGCTCAGTGACTGAAAAACACCCTCCAATGTGGCATTAAAGAGCTTCGGAGATATGGTGTCACCTTGTCTCACTCCTTTTCCAATTTTTATGTGTGTTGTATTTTCAAACAGCCGAATCTTTGTACTTTCATTTTCATAGATGTTATTAATAATATTAATGTATGCATCTTCAATACCGCAGGATTTCAGAGCCATTGCAACTGCTGATGGTTTCACCGAATCAAAGGCTTTTTCATAATCGATAAAAGCCATGCACAATGGAAGCTCATATTCCCTCGCTCTTTCAATTAGTTCTCTCAGTACGTGGATATGATCTATTGAGCTGTAGCCACTCCTGAATCCAGCTTGTTCTCTCGGTTGAGCCATGTCCAGTGTCACCTTCAAGCGGTGTGAAAGAACTTTAGTGAAGATTTTATAAACCACTGATAGGAGGCTGATAGGTCTGTAGTTCCTGAGATCCTCAATGTCACCTTTTTTATGTAGCAAGATCATTGTAGCGTTGTTCCAATCCTCAGGAATTTTCCCTTCATTAAGGCATCGAGTGAAAATTTGGGCGAGTACTGTTTCGATTTCTCCACTTGCTTCTTGTATGATGTCTACAGTAATTCCATCTTCTCCTGGAGCTTTTCCCCGCTTCATGTTCTTGATTGCATGTGTAACTTCTGCTGGGAGGACTGGAAGAACTGTGGTACTGGTACCTTTCATGATGTCTGGAGCACATGTATCATCCCTTTCATATAATTTGGAGTAGAAATCTTTCACTCTTGTCAAAATTTCGCCTCTATTTCTTGTTACAGAACCATCTTCTTTTCTCAGTGCCATAATCTGTTTTTTCCCTTACTGAGATGTCCCTTTGCTATCTTTAGGCTTTGGTTGTTTTCAATTGCTTTCCTTACTAGTTCACAGTTGAATTTCCTTACGTCTTCAGTGATACTTTTTCGTGTTGTCTTGCATAGCTGTATATATTCCACTTTGGAAGTCACATCTTCTTTAGTTGTCCTCATCACTCTTCTTTTTTGCATCAACATTTTGGTTTTTCCTGATAATTTGTTCACATGCAATTTGTTCTTAGACCCAGCTAATTTTGTTGCTGTTTTCATAAGAGCTTTGGTTACTTTTCTGTTAACTTCAGAAATATCCACTTCTTCCGATGTTAGGCCTTCTAAAGCAGAGAATCTGTTCTTCAGTTCCTATTTGAAGGTATTATGGTGTTTTTTAAGGTTGGTTATGTCAATACATTTTGTTTGTCTTATGAGCTTGCTACGTTCGAGTTTAGTGTTGAGGTGCATCTTACATCTCACCAATCTATGGTCACTGCCTGTGTTGAACTTGTTTAGCACACTGCAGTCTTCTATGACGAATGTTTTGTTACACATAATAAAATCAATTTCACTTGTCGTCCCATTTGGATGTCTCCATGTCCATTTCCTGTGTGCCTTTTTATTGAAAAAGGAGTTCAAGATGAAAAATCCTTCTGCCTCTGCAAACTCTACGAGAGTATTTCCACGCTGGTTTCTGTTGCCGTGACCGAATTTACCTACTGAAGTTTCATTCTGTTGCCGTTGCCCTATTTTTGCATTGAAATCTCCCATAATTATCTTCAAGTGCTGCTTACCTTTATTATTTAGATCACGAATTTCCTCATAAAATTCTTTAATTTCTTCTTCAGCATGACTTGTGGTGGGTGCATAAGTTTGAATAATCTGAGCCTGGTATCTTCTCGAGAGTTGGATAACGAGTCGTGCAGCTCTGTCAGAGGAACTTTCAACTTCTACAACTTTACCCTTCAGTTTCTTGTTTATTATAAATCCTACACCACTAGTTCTGCCAGTATCTGTCCCACGATAGTAGAAGAGATATCCACTTTTCAGTTCAATGAGATCTTCTCCTTTTCTCCTTACCTCACTTAGCCCGACGATGTCCCACTTGGTCCTTTGTAGTTCCTCTTCCAATTCAAGAAGCCTTGAATCAGAAGATAGGGAGCGTCCGTTGTACGTAGCCAAGGTCAGCATCAGATGGATATATATATACATAAAATCATAGTTAACATAAAATTGCAAAAATATAATGCCATGACCTGCGCTCTGCTGCAGGGGTCAAAGTCACCTGAAATAAAATACATAAATAACGCAGACGCTACAAGCACAATAGAACTTTATTAAATATGTGACTACCATGAATAATATAAGGTCAGCCTCCGGGTGCCAATCTTTAGGGGAGGATGCACCCGACGGCTGAGCTTCTGAGAGGTTTCATGCGGACGTCCTGATTTTGCACCCCCGACCGAATAAAAATAAATTGGACACCCCATCCTCCCTACCTGTCAGGAAATATACTTTAAAATCAACTTAAGTAACAAATTTAAACATTCAAAATAGACCTAGCTTAAGCCTGACTGGTGCCCATGACCGGTTAACACAATTTACCGTGGCCATCCACCTTTAGAGTTCATCATTAGGTTAATGCCTAGGCAAAGGGCACGTTCAGAATTATATAGAAGAGTGTAGTTGTCCTTCCCCACTGTAAAATATACAATGTATGCTAGGAAAGAATGGTTAAATGCTCCGGGGCAACACGGAAGAAAACAGTTTTTTTTATGTAGCCCTGAAAGTTAGTAAGGATGGGCTTCTGGTTTATTGATCTTACAAAAACTTAATCGTAATGAAGTAAGTAGTTCATGTGTTTCTAATAGTTTACTGAAATGATAGTTACAGAAGTCCTCTGGATATTTGTTATTTAAACATCTCCAATATAATCTTCTTAGTTGTTTAATAATATTATGCTTTTTATTACATATTTGCGTAATTCGCAAGATTTGTGAAATAATCAAATTACGGAAAATACTTCTTGAAAGGTTGGAGGCCCAATGACTGTATATTTTTGCTTTAAAATTAAAGATCTCTTTTTTATCATAAATATCTAGTTCTGGTTTACCTCCCTTGAACTCTATCCGCAAATCAAGAAAATTAACCCTGTTTATATCTGTATTTGTCTTAAATAAACTTAGACCCGTGGGGTAGATATCTTCAGTCTAAAGTCTGCAATATTGGTTTTAAAATAGATCAAATCATCAACATATCGAAAACAAATGACTTCTAAGTGATGGTAATTTTCTTCATAAGCATGTAGGTACAAGTTGGCCAATAAACTTGAAAAGTTAGTGCCCATAGAGACACCCATAATTTGTACTAGAATATTCTTCTGATCATATATATAGTTGTTAAATATACACAGGTTACAAGAACATCCCAATAATTTTTATCATAAATAATAGATTCGTCAAAACGCATATAATAATGGTCGAGAACAGTACAGAGATCTTCCAAATCAATTGTAGTAAATAAATTAGTAAAATCAAAAGTTTCAACATTTTTCAAAGTGTCATTGACTTTAATGAAGTTGAGAATTTTTCTATTGCCATTTATTATCCATGTTGAATCTTTTATATTGGTGAAAATGATTTGTAGCTTACCTTGAAATATTTTTCCAGCTTTTTATTAAAACTACTGCTTCCACAAGTGATAAATCGGAATTTCATAGGTATTTTGTGAAATTTGGGAACAGCAAAAATATAAGGAAAATCAAGCTTGTAATCCCGAATTTTTAATAATTTATGAAAGGCAATTATTTTTTTCTTAATAGCTAGTATATCCTGATTACTAATCCTATTGTAAACAGTTTCATTAAAGATTTCTTTTAACATAATGGAATTATAACAGGGAACACGGGTATTATTGAAAGCTTAGAATTGCGAAGCCTTTTAAATAAAGGCTCTAATTTTCGCCCAAATGTGTTTGTCCATGTGAAAATTATTAAGAGGTGTCTGTCCAAAAGATCTACACTGCTTTGCCTATGAAATTTCAGAGAAATATAGTCATCCTGTTGAGGATTTCTTTCAATGGATAAATGCACTACTAAAAAAGATGTACTACTTTGTTGATAAACCTTTTCACTGTTATGAATACATAAGGAACTAAAAAAAAATCAAAATTTTAATTAAAGAATTAAAATATAATTTTGTGGTGACCTCTGTTGATAAATGTGCTAAAAACTTTGCATTTATTTGTAAGAAATTTTATTATTCCAAAAATCGTCCTGGAGCGGGTTCGAGTCGTCCCGCCCCAGGACGATGAAAATTTTCAAGTTTTCGGATATTATCTGACTTATCATCCTTGTCACATTTACGACAAAAATCGGATTGTCATCTTCAAAATTTGTATTATATGGCGTAATCCCGTATTTCTTTTATGATTTATCTGCTTCTCCGGGCAATCACGGGATAGGATTATTAACCTCCAGATTCGCTAAACATGAATGCCGGTTGCTTCGACTAGCGAATCCTGTGATGGTTAAATTCAAATTGATCGGAAACTTGAAACTTGGTCGTTCTGGGTGGTGTAGTGGTTAGCATACCTAGGCGTTTTCTGGGAGACGCGGGTTCGAGTCCTGCCTCAGGACGATGAAAATTTTCAAGTTTTCGGATATTATCTGACTTATCATCCTTGTCACATTTACGCCAAAAATCGGATTGTCATCTTCAAAATTTGTAAGTGCTGTTTAATTTTAAAGCAAAAATATACAGTCATTGGACCTCCAACCTTTCAAGAAGTATTTTCCGAAATTTGATTATTTCGCAAATCTTGCGAATTACGCGAATATGTAATAAAAAGAATATTATTAAACAACTAAGAAGATTATATTGGAGATGTTTAAATAACGAATATCTAGAGGCCTTCTGTAACTATCATTTCAGTAAACTATTAGAAACACATGAACTACTTACTTCATTACGATTAAGATTTTGTAAGATCAATATACCAGAAGCCCATCCTTACTAACTTTCAGGGCTACATAAAAAACCTGTGTTTTCTTCCGAGTTGCCCCGGAGCATTTAACCATTCTTTCCTAGCATACAGGGTACATTTTGCAGAGGGGAAGGACAACTACACTCTTCTATATAATTCTGAACGTACTCTTTGCCTAGGCATTAACCTAATGATGAACTCTAAAGGTGGATGGCCACGGTAAATTGTGTTTACCGGTCGTGGGCACCAGTCAGGCTTAAGCTAGGTCTATTTTGAATGTTTAAATTTGTTACTTAAGTTGATTTTAAAGTATATTTCCTGACAGGTAGGGAGGATGGGATGTCGAGTTTATTTTTTTCGGTCGGTGATGCTAAATCAGGACGTCCGCATGAAACCTGTCAGAAGCTCAGCCGCCGGGTGCATCCTCCCTTGAAGATTGGCACCCGGTGGCTGACCTTATATTATTTATGGTAGTCACATATTTAATAAAGTTCTATTGTGCATGTAGAGTCTGCGTTATTTATGTATTATATATATATATGGGATGTAAGGTCAGGTGATGCGTAACATTACAGCCTCTCCTTGACAAATGTCAACCCCGCCTTCTCGTGGTGCATCCTGTTCCCACTAAAGGGGCTCTGACGATCGCCAATAGCGGTATAAGTATACCATCGGGATTAGAGGAAATGCTATCCCACACTCACCAACCCGCTTGGCCAGCGTGGTGAGTTATGGCCAAACCCCTCCAAAATGACTCCACAACTTAAATCTTGGCCCTCAGTCTCCGGCAGCTGGAATGTACCTGGCCAAGGCAGCGGCCAGTGTGACATGAAGGCAGAGGGTGCTAAGAATCCCCGGAGGACCGGACTAGGCTGCCATCTGATGCTGACCTTGGCTACGTAAAAAGGACGCTCCCTATCTTCTGATTCAAGGCTTCTTGAATTGGAAGAGGAACTACAAAGGATCAAGTGGGACATCATCGGGCTAAGTGAGGTAAGGAGAAAAGGAGAAGATCTCATTGAACTGAAAAGTGGACATCTCTTCTACTATCGTGGGACAGATACTGGCAGAACCAGTGGTGTTGGATTTATAATAAACAAGAAACTGAAGGATAAAGTTGTAGAAGTTGAAAGTTCCTCTGACAGAGCTGCACGACTAGTTATCAAACTCTCGAAAAGATACCAGGCTCAGATTATTCAAACTTATGCACCCACCACAAGTCATCCTGAAGAATTTTATGAGCAAATTCGCCATCTAAATAATAAAGGTAAGCAGCACTTGAAGATAATTATGGGAGATTTCAATGCAAAAATAGGGCAACGGCAACAGAATGAAACTTCAGTAGGTAAATTCGGTCACGGCAACAGAAACCAGCGTGGAAATACTCTCGTAGAGTTTGCAGAGGCAGAAGGGTTTTTCATCTTGAACTAATTTTTCAAGAAAAAGCCACACAGGAAATGGACATAGAAACATCCAAATGGGACGACAAGTGAAATTGATTTTATTATGTGTAACAAAAAATTCGTCATAGAAGACTGCAGTGTGCTAAACAAGTTCAACACAGGTAGTGACCAAAGATTGGTGAGATGTAAGATGCACTTCAACACTAAACACGAACGTAGCAAGCTCATAAGACAAACAAAATGTATTGATATAACCAACCTTAAAAAAACACCATAATACCTTCAAGTTGGAACTGAAGAACAGATTCTCTGCTTTAGAAGGCCTATCATCGGAAGAAGTGGATGTTTCTGAAGTTAACACAAAAGTAACCAAAGCTCTTATGGAAACAGCAACAAAATTAGCTGGGTCTAAGGACAAGTTGCATGTGAACAAATTATCAGGAAAAACCAAAATGTTGATGCAAAAAAGAAGAGAGATGAGAACAACTAAAGAAGATGTGACTTCCAAAGTGGAATATATAGAGCTATGCAAGACAGTACGAAAAAGTATCACTGAAGACGTAAGGAAATTCAACTGTGAACTAGTGAAGAAAGCAATTGAAAACAACCAAAGCTTAAGGATAGCAAAGGGACATCTCAGTAAGAGAAGAAAACAGATTATGGCACTGAGAAAAGAAGATGGTTCTGTAACAAGAAATAGAGGCGAAATTTTGACACGAGTGAAAGATTTCTACTCCAAGTTATATGAAAGGGATGATGCATGTACTCCAGACATCATGGAAGGTACCACAGTTCTTCCAGTTTTCCCAGTAGAAGTTGCACATGCAATCAAGAACATGAAGCGGGGAAAAGCTCCAGGAGACGATGGAATTACTGTAGACATCATACAAAAAGCAAGTGGAGAAATCGAAACAGTACTCGCCCAAATTTTCACTCGATGCCTTAATGAAGGGAAAATTCCTGAGGATTGGAACAACGCTTCAATGATCTTGCTACATAAAAAAGGTGACATTGTGGATCTCAGGAACTACAGACCTATCAGCCTCCTATCAGTGGTTTATAAAATCTTCACTAAAGTTCTTTCACACCGTTTGAAGGTAACACTGGACATGGCTCAACCGAGAGAACAAGCTGGATTCAGGAGTAGCTACAGCACAATAGATCATATCCTGGTACTGAGAGAACTAATTGAAAGAGCGAGGGAATATGAACTTCCATGGTGCATGGCTTTTATCGGTTATGAAAAAGCCTTTGATTCGGTGAAACCATCAGCAGTTACAATGGCTCTGAAATCCTGCGGTATTGAAGATGCATACATTAATATTTTTAATAACATCAATGAAAATGCAAGTGCAAAGATTCGGCTGTTTGAAAATACAACACACATAAAAATTGGAAAAGGAGAGAGACAAGGTGACACCATATCTCCGAAGCTCTTTAATGCCACATTGGAAAATGTCTTTTAATCACTGAACTGGGAAAGCAAAGGGATAAAGATTAATGGAGATTATCTAACCCACCTTCGTTTTGCTGATGACATAGTCATTTTTGCAACTACCCCATCAATGCTGCAGAGTATGATTTAGGAACTTGCTGACAAGATTAAAGAAGTGGGATTAAAAATGAATTTTCCGAAGTCAAAAGTGATGTTTAAGGCTTTTACACGAAATGAAGATTTATCAATTGATGGAGAAAAGCTGGAGATAACAGACACGTACGTTTATCTCGGACAGCATATATCAAGTGAAGGTCCCATTGATGAAGAAATTAATCGGCGTGTAAAACTTGCCTGGAGAGCTTTTGGAAGAAACAGCATAATTTTCAAGAGCAATATGCCATTATGTCTTAAAACAAAAGGTGTTTGATCAATGCATCCTTCCAGTGCTTACGTATGGTGCAGAGACGTGGACCTTAACTAAAAGAGACATACAAAGGCTGCAGAGAACTCAAAAAAGCATGGAGAGGTGCATGCTTGGTGTAACCAGGAGAGATAAGAAGAGGAACTCGTGGATCCGAAAAATGACAAGAGTGGAAGACATCATGATCAGAGTTAAATCCCTGAAATGGCAATGAGATGGGCATACACCCAGAAGGACAGACCATCGATGGACAGCCGAAAATTTAGAATGGATTCCAAGGGACAGAAAAAGGCCCAGAAGAAGACCACATGGGAGATGGGTTTATGAAATTCGAAAGTATGCGGGAGTGACATGGAGACTGGCACAAGACAGACCGTTGTGGAAGAAACTTGGGGAGACCTACGCCCAGCAGTGGATTGATAATGGTTGACGATGATGATGATAATATATATATATATATATATATATATATATAAAGAAAAAGCCTTTGATTCGGTAAAACCATCAGCAGTTACAGTGGCTCTGAAATCTTGCGGTATTGAAGATGCATACATTAATTTTATTAATCACATCTATGAAAATGCAAGTGCAAAGCTTCGGCTGTTTGAAAATTCAACAAACATAAAAATTGGAAAGGGAGTGAGACAAGTGACACCATATCTCCGAAGCTCTTTAATGCCACATTGCAAAATGTCTTTCAATCACTGAACTGGGAAAACAAAGGGATAAAGATTAATGGAGATTATCTAACCTACCTTCGTTTTGCTGATGACGTAGTCAGTTTTGCAAATACCCCATCAGAACTGCAGAGTATGACCCAGGAACTTGCTGACAAGAGGGATTAAAAATGAACTTTCAGAAGACAAAAGTGATGTTCAATGCTTTTACAAGACATGAAGATTTATCGATTGATTGAGAAAAGCTGGAGATAACAGATGCGTACGTTTATCTTGGACAGCAGATATCAAGTGAGGGTCACATTGATGAAGAAATTAATCGGCGTGTAAAACTTGCCTGGAGACCTTTTGGAAGAAACAGCATAATTTTCAAGAGCAATATGCCATTATGTCTTAAAAGAAAGGTGTTTGATCAATGCATCCTTCCAGTGCTTACGTATGGTGCAGAGACGTGGACCTTCTCTAAAAGAGACATACAAAGGCTGCAGACAATTCAAAGAACCCCGCACTAGGATAACTGGTTTTCCAGTTATTTGGGGAGCGGCGCCCCCACGGCCCAAGCTAACCTTGTGACGATTTCTATTGCCTCTGCGGCTTTGACGATTACATCACCGAAGGGACAACTGTTCATCCAGCTGATGGGGGATGGCGTCCCAACGGCCAGAGCCGATTTTCTCTTATTGTTTTGCTTTTTTCGTCTTAAGTTCATATATTGACACGTACCCGCCTCAGTTGTAGGCTGCTGAGGTTGTGATGAGGCGCCAGCTCCGGGTTTTGTTCCTCGTTCCCTTCCCTGTCTTTTCTCTTTTCTGTTATATTTTCTGTTTTTCCGGAGCTGGTTAGCTTAGACCTACCTGCACGTTTGCCGTGTGCGGTTACCCGTACAGGTGGAAACGGGGATGCTGGAGGCTGCGGTATCTGGGGGTAGGGTTGTAGTTGTCCCCAGCTGCCAACACTCCTCTTTGCCCTCTGCTTCTGTAACGTACCAGGAGATGTGACGTACCTGCCAGAAGGACGCACACGACATAAAGGCAGATAGGAATCAGAATAAAACGTCCGCGTAGCTCAATTGGTAGAGTGACTTATTCCGGAATGAGGGGATCCGGGTTCGAATCCTGGCGTGGACAGAAATGACGGAGAAACTTACTTCGTTATAATGGCGCCCGAACTATCCGGATGACCCGACCGTTCAAAATCTCGCATTGGTGTGATGTTATTTCTACACCGCGAGATAGGAAAAATAAAAGAATCCCTTCTCCAGCACTTCAAAAAAAAATAAATAAAAATAAAAAAAAAAAATAAAAAAAAAATAAGGGGGAGATGATGTAACGTACCAGGAGATGTGACGTACCTGCCAGACGGACGCACACGACATAAAGGCAGATAGGAATCAGAATAAAACGTCCGCGTAGCTCAATTGGTAGAGTGACTTATTCCGGAATGAGGGGATCCGGGTTCGAATCCTGGCATGGACAGAAATGACGGAGAAATTTACTTCGTTATACTTCACCCTAAACGGGAGGCTGGGAGCTAACCCACTCCTAGTCAGGAAGTCAGTGGCCGAGTGGCGCCCAGACTTCTAGCGGCTTGTCGTTCTGTTCGGCAGGGTGAGTTTGGGGGTAGGGTGGGCATGCCAAAGGGATGTTCCCCGGGCACGGGAAAGTCTGGGTGCACGCCGAGCGTATGTCTGCCCTACCAACTTGCTATATCCACTGACTATCCCCAGAGCCGTGTCCTCTTTGGCCTGCGGACCTCCGGCTCTCCCTCGTTGGGCTCGGTAGTGGGTGGGGAGGTCGGCGGACGAATGTTTTCTCTTCATGGCAACACAAAGTGTTTCCCATGCTATCACGCTACCACGTTAAAGCGCCCTTCCTCCACAGGGCGCTTTAACGTGGTAGCATGGGAAAAGCTCCCTTCAGGGGATCTTCTCGTGGAAACCTCTAATCCACGCCACAGTGCCACCTTGCTGGACACGACCGTTTTTCTTGGCATTCCTGTTCAGGTTTCTCCCCATGGTTACCTCAATTCCTCTCGCGGCGTCGTCAACTCCCGCGACCTGCTTGAATGCAGCGATGAGGAATTGCTGGAGGAACTTGGTGAACAGCATGTCATTGGGGTTCGACGGATTCTTTTTAGGCGGGATGGGAAATCTATTCCCTCCCGTAACATCATCCTCACCTTTGACTCCCCAACCCTGCCTACTTCCATCAAGGCAGGTTATTTACGGCTTGATGTTCGGCCGTATATCCCGAACCCCTTGCGATGTTTCCGGTGCCAGCATTACGGTCACTCCCAGCAGTCTTGCCGTAATGTTGCAAAGTGTGGTCGCTGTGGTTCCACAGAACACTCTTTGGCGGAATGCTCTGCAGAGTCTGATCATTGTGTCAACTGCGAAGGGACTCATCCTGCATCTTATAAGCAGTGTCCAAAGTGGATAGAGGAACAGGCAATCCAACGCCTGAAGGCAACTGAGCATTTCTCGTATCCCGAAGCTAGACGGCGGATCGCCCCTTTACAACCAGGCCGGCGGTCATATGCTTCAGTTGTGGTGCAGAAGGCTTCAGTGGCGGTCCAGACTGAGGTGACCATCCCAGCGCGGTGTCCGTATGATTTTGAGGACATCGTTGCTGCTGGATTGGAGGCGCTGAAGTCTCGCCGCATTGCATCCAAGGCGACATCAACATCGTCGCCTAAACCTTCCTCTATGCCGAAAACATCTTCGGCCATCACAGGGACCCAGTCCCAGGGCACTGCTAAGAAGAAGCCGGAAAAGGTTAAACCGGGCTCATCCTCCCCGAAACAGAGCAGGCAAAAACCACCTCTCAACACAGGGGGTAAACACAGCCCTGTGTTACCTCCAGACACTGCCGATGGATTGGAGGAGACGGGCGACATGGAGACCTTCTAGTCGTCTGTCTTTTTCATTCTTTCATTTCACTTTTCATTATGGCCACGCTCATTCAGTGGAATTGCCGAGGTCTGCGATCACGCATTGATGATTTGAAAATCTTACTGTCTTCGCACACACCTCTGTGCGTGTGTCTCCAGGAGACAAAGCTTCGCTCGACGGACACTCCTTCGCTGCGGAGACATTCTTTTTCCCGCAAAGATCACCAGGACGGCGCTATTGCCTGCGGAGGAGTGGCCGTCGTTGTTCCTGTCACTGCAAATGTCCCTTCGGATGACTTTGCAGGCAGTGGCAGTGAGATTATCTGTGAACACTCTGTTCACGGTGTGTTCTGTTTACATACCACCAGATGAAGCTCTGAGCCTTTCGGATCTGGAAGATTTGGTCGACCAATTGCCGCCTACTTTCTTCATCTTAGGGGATTTCAACGCACACAATCCGTTGTGGGGTTCTACCACTCGTGACTCCAGGGGCCGTGTTGTTGAGTCCCTTCTCTCCAACACGTTCCTCTGTCTCCACAACATCGGGGCAGTCACTTATTTCCATGAACCCACCCGCTCGTACTCAGCCATTGATTTGTCTCTGAGTTCACCATCATTATATCCTGCCTGGTCCTGGAGCGTGTCTGGTGATCCCCTTGGCAACGATCACTTCCCCATCTTTCTCCATCTAGCAGGTGCCGGGTATCGTTACCCTACTCGCCCTGCTAGATGGAATATTGATCGAGCCAAGTGGGACACATTCATGGCTTCAGCGACCATTACTCCAGACATGGTGACCTCGGGTACGGTCAATGATGCTGTTGCGGCGGTAACAGATTGTATTGTGCAAGCGGCAGAACTTACCATCCCCAAGACGTCGACTAATCTTCCACGTTGCCCGAGACCTTGGTGCAATTCCACTTGCATGGCAGCTCGTCAGGCCCAACATCGGGCTTGGGGTAGGTTTCGTCGGTACCCCACCGACGCGAACCTACTTGCTTTCAAGAAAGCCAAGTCCTACGCGCGATTGGTTCGTAAGCTTAGTCAACGGGAGTCCTGGATACAATATGTATCCGGGATTAACACCAATACTAGCCCTAAGATCGTTTGGGACAGGTTCCGTAAGATTCGGGGACAGTACCCATCTGAGGAAATCTCCATTATTGGGAGTCATGGAGGAACGGTTACGGACGCTCAGGGTATTGCTCACTGTCTGGGCGCCGCTTTTTCTTCGGTGTCCAGCAGCAGCAATTACCCTGCTTCGTTCCGGCAGTTACAGTCGCGGCTTGAAAGGTCCAAGATTTCTTTTGGACCGTTTTCTTCCACAGATTACAACAGCCCGCTGACTGCCGTGGAGCTGAAGACCGCTCTGAATAGGTCCTGCCGGACATTTGTCGGACCGGATAACATCCATTACGAAATGCTGAAGCACCTTTCTCCGTCCTCTCTTGAATGTCTGCTAATCCTGTTTAACAGGATTTGGCAAGAGCATGTCTTTCCCGAATCTTGGCACACTGCCATTGTCGTTCCTGTTCCCAAACCTGGTAAAGATCCCACCAACCCGTTGAACTACCGGCCAATTGCTATGACGAGCTGCCTTTGCAAAGTACTTGAGCGTATCATTAATTTTCGTCTCATTTTTTATTTGGAGTTTCATCGCATTTTTTCACCTCATCAGAGTGGATTTCGCAAATCTCGATCCACCACCGATCATCATCTTCGACTTGAGACATCTGTCAGGGAGGCGTTTGTCCGGCGTCAGCACATGGTCTCCGTCTTCTTCGACATGGATAAAGCCTATGACCGTACCTGGAGATACGGCATTCTCCGTGATCTGCCCGAGTGCTGATTGCGGGGAAACTTACCATCTTTCATCGCCGGATTTCTCCAGGATCGGAGTTTCCGTGTGCGCGTCGGGTCGACCCGACGCGCACACGCAAGAACAGGGTGTACCTCAAGGCTCCATTTTATCAGTCACTCTGTTTATCCTTCGTGTGAATCAAATATTCAAACTGCTTCCTCCGACGGTTCGTGGAACGTGGATGATCTGCATATCTCTTGCGCCTCAGTTAACATGCGCACCATCGAGAGACAGCTCCACTCTGCCATTACCAAAATCTCTCACTGGGCTTCCCAAAATGGATTTGGCTTCTCGACGCAGAAGACCGTTTGCGTGCATTTTTGCCGCAAACGGGGTCTTCACCCAGACCCCAGCCTCCGTCTGGGGTGTTCTACCATCCCCGTGGTATCAGAAGCCAAGTTCCTTGGGCTAACGTTTGACCGAGCGCTCACCTTCTGGCCTCACATTCAGTCTTTGAAGGTGAAGTGCACGAAGTCATTGAGTATCCTGAAGGTCCTCTCTCCAAAATCTTGGTGTGCTGACAGGTGCTCAATGCTTCGCATTTACCACTCTCTCATTCGGTCAAAGTTAGACTTCGGATTCATTACGTACGGTTCAGCACGTCCATCGGTTTTTAAAGCCTTTGAACCCCGTCCATCACCAGGCATTGCGGCTATGTACTGGTACGTTCCGTACCTCTCCCGTGCATAGCCTGTATGCGGAGGCTCATGAGCCGCCGTTATGCATCCGTCGTAAGCAGCTGTCTCTTCAGTTTTACACGAAACTGAAATCTCTTCCTGATCATCCGCTGCATGGTTCCATCTTCCAACCGGACTGTGTCCGCTTGTTTTCCCACCGCCCTTCCTGTGTTCCGACGTTCGGGATTCGGATGTCTGCCATAATGCGCGATGCTGGTCTAGACTTGTCAATGATTGGTTTGACCCGGTTCTACAATGAACCGCCTTGGCAGCCGGTTCAAGCAACGGCTGACCTTTCCATTTGTGTGTGGCCAAAGTCTTCCACTCCTGCTCTAGTGTACCAGCAGCTCTTTGCCGAGAAACAGTCTCTCTTCCCGGATTTCGTGCCTGTATTTACTGACGGGTCGAAATCCGGTGAGGTTGTTGGAGCCGCTTTCGCGTGTGGCAATGCCTTCCAAGCTGAGAGGCTTCCGCCTGAATCCACCGTCTTTTCGGCACAGATGCGTGCGGTACACCTCGCTTTGTGCAGCATACAGTCTCGGTCACATCGTCGCGCTATGGTTTGCTCTGATTCCCAGTCCGTCATCCAAGTTTTATCTTCTCCAGAGGACACGGACTCATCTGTCATACGTGATGTCCGTCGTCGTCTTGGAATTTTGGAGGGTAATGGCTTCCTGGTCCGATTCTGTTGGGTTCCTGGCCATGTTGGGATCCGGGGGTAACGAGCTGGCAGATCTCCCTGCCAGGTCTGTTTCCTCCATGTCGCCAGCTCGGCTGCCACTGTCTTTCCGTGATTTTAGACCTTTGATCCGGACATTTCTCCTGGACGAGTGGTAGTCCCTGTGGTCTCAGCAGGGCAGCAATAAGCTGCATTCTATCAAACCACAGATCAGACTATGGAAGTCTAGTTTGCCGAAGAACCGTCTTGAGAAAGTTGTTCTTGCACGTCTCCGCATTGGGCACTGTTGCTTTACTCACCGCTTTTTGCTGTGTTGCGACAGTGCCCCGATGTGTGAGGCGTGCCACTGTCGCCTCACCGTCCTTCATGTTTTGTGTACTTGTGTTCGTTTTTGTCATCATCGTTTTCGTTATTTTCATTCTCATTTGTTGGACGAAAGAGCAGCTACGCTGCAAACTATTATCGGTGAAGCCTGCGACACGAGAGCAGTGTTTTCATTTTTACAGGAAATTGACTTTTTTAAACTCGTCTAGATTTTAACTTGTTCACTCTCATATTTCATTTTTACCGCATCAGCCTGTTTTTAACCTTGTGTGCGTTTTTTATAATGGCCCTTGCGCCATTAACCTCAACAAACCAACCAACCAATTCAAAGAAGCATGGAGAGGTGCGTGCTTGGTGTAACCAGGAGAGATAAGAAGAGGAACTCGTGGATCTGAAAAATGACAAGAGTGGAAGACAGCATGGTCAGAGTTAAATCCCTGAAGTGGCAATGGGCTGGACATAGTGCCAGAAAGACAGACCATCGATGGACAGCCGAAATTTTAGATTGGATTCCGACGGACAGGAAAAGACCCGGAAGAAGACCACATGGGAGATGGGTGGTTGAAATTTGAAAGTAAGCGGGAGTAACATGGAGGAGACTGACACAAGACAGACCGTTGTGGAAGAAACTTGGGGAGACCTTCGTCCAGCAGTGGATTGATAATGGTTGACAATGATGATGATATATATATATATACACACACACACACACACACACACCGTTACATATTATTTACGATAATCAAGACTCAAGTTGGAATATTACAGATAATAAACTCCTCCAGTTTATCAATGATAATCAACCTTTTAAAGCTGAAATTAGTACATATGATTTCAAAAATCTGTTTACTTCTATTGATTTACAGGAACTACATAACGTTCTCCAATGGTGGTATGATGAATTTAGTCACCTTTTCAAGGTAAGGAATATTGAAGACACCAATGTAGCTTTCGTGTATTCCACAACTATATATACACTGACGGGGAAAAAAAAATCCCAACACCACGAAAAAATAGTTGTAGAGGAATGAAATGGCGGCAATACATTTGTATAGGTAACATATTTAATCGATTAAGGTTTCCAGATCACAGCTTAATGTAAGCGCGAGAAGAGCCATTTTAAATGTGAAATGCTGGTACATTAATAACCGGTGTAACCGCCAGAATGTTGAATGCAAGCACGCAAACGTTCATGCATTGGGTCGTACAGGTGCTGGATGTCAGTTTGGGGGATGGAGTTCCATGCCTGTTGCACTTGGTCGGTCAATACAGGGACGGTTAATGCTGGTTGGGGGTGACGCTGGAGTTGTCGTCCAATGATGTCCCATACGTGCTCGATTGGTGAAAGATCTGGTGATCTAGCAGGCCACGGCAACATGTCTACACTCTGTAGAGCATGTTGGGTTACAACAGCGGTATGCGGGCGAGCGTTATCCTGTTGGAAAACACCCCTGGAATGCTGTTCATGAATGGCAGCACAACAGGTTAAATCACCAGACCGACGTACAACTGTGCCGTCAGGGTGCGTGGGATAACCACAAGAGTGCTCCTGCTGTCATAGGAAATTGCTCCCCAGACCATGACTCCAGGTGTAGGTCCAGTGTGTCTCGGCCGCAAACAGGTTGGTTGCAGGCGCTCACCTGGCCTCCTTCTAACCAACACACGGTCATCACTGGCACCCAGGCAGAACCGGCTTTCATCAGAAAACACAACAGATCTCCACTCCGTCCTCCAATGAGCTCTAGCTTGACACCACTGACGTCGCAAACGGCAGTGGTTTGGAGTAAGTGGAATGCACGCTACAGGGCGTCTGGCTCGGAGCTATCCTTCAAGTAACCGATTTGCAACAGTTCGTTGTGTCACTGTGGTGGCAACTGCAGCTCGAATTGCTGCCGCAGAAGCAGTACGATGCGCCACGGCCATACGCCGTACACTGCGGTCTTCCCTCTCAGAAGTACCACGTGGCCGGCCGGAACCCGGTCTTCTTGATGCAGTACCTTCCCTTGACCACCGCTGCCAACAATCATGCACAGTGGATACATTCCTGCTAAGTCGTTCTGCAATATTGCGGAACGAAAATCTACCTTCTCGTAGCCCTATTACACGACCTCGTTCAAACTCCGTGAGCTGTTAATAATGGCTTCTTCGTCTTTTTAAAGGCATTCTTGACTAACATCAACACCCTACGTCGAATCTCAACGATAACTAACGCTCACGAACGTTACAGCGCGTATTTACAGCAAACTTGCTTTGCATGTTCCGAGGGGCGCTACTAGCGCCACACGTATGCGCCGAGCGCGAAATTTGCATAGACGTCGTCTTACAGATGTACTCTCACCGCCTACCAACTGTCGTTTATCTAACACAACCCCTTCTTGGTGTTGGGATTTTTTTCCGTCAGTGTATAATAAAAACAGAATGATTGAAAAACAAGGTACCCCCATGGGTACTTCCTTTTCAATCCTGTTAGCTAATTTATTTCTGCATTTTTATGAGAGAAAGTTTGATGTGGAATATGTGCACAATTTTAGATATGTTGACGACCTCATCAGTTTTTGTGTTCAAAACAAGACTTTTAATTGCAATATTGTTATCCCCCAAGTTTGGTACTAGAAAAAACAAACACGAATTCTGAGATTACCTTTTTAGATTACAGATTACACGAAGGCGTGGAAGATTCTCAATAGATATACACTGCCGGACAATTGCTAAGGACGGATGACAATAGCAGCGATGGCAACCATAAAATGGAAGGCAGGGAAATGTGAAAATTAGCATAAGTGCGGGATACAGTTAGACGTGTTGTGCGTATGCAAATTTTGGATTGCCGAACTTGTTCGTGACGTCATAGCGCTGATAAGAGATATAAAGGATTTGACGCGTATTGACCGTTGTTGTTCAAACGCAAAGTTGAAAGGAAAAGAATCAATTGACGAACTTGCAATTTTCTGTATGTCTTCCCGACATCACCTAGATGATTTTACGCGTGGCCGTATTATTGGCAAGATTAAAGAAGGGCGAAAAATAACAGATGTTGCCAGGGAGTTCGACGTCAGCCACAGTGTTGTTTCAAGGCTTTGGAAATCATTTCAAACAAATGGAGAGTGTAGCAAACGTCACGGGGGAGGTCGTGTTCGCAGTACGACACCTGCAGAAGATCGGTACATAGTGCTATTAACAAAAAGACACCGGCGGCAGCACAGCTAGTGAGATTGCAAATCAGTTTATGGCTGCTACTGGCAAGCGGATCTCCCGAAAAACTGTCGCCAGACGTTTGCATGAAGGAGGACTATACGCCCGCCGTCCTGTTGTGTGCATCCCATTGTCCAGACGTCACCGTACCGCCCGTTTGCAATGGTGCCATCAACATCGCAATTGGACTGATAACGACTGGTCTGCTGTCCTCTTCTCAGATGAGAGTAGATACAGTCTATCGTCTGATTATCGACGACAACTGATCTGGCGTGATAGTGGTACTGCATATTGCCCAGCAAACATACAGGGAAGGGACCGATATCCGACATGTAGTGTCATGGTATGGGCTGGCATGATCAATGGCCGTACGTCCCTCTATGTGCTTCCAACTGGGACTATGACTGGCCAACGATACATTAATGATGTTCTGCTACCTCATGGTCGCATGTTCCGTGGTGCTGTCGGTGATAGATTCATTTTCATGGACGACAACGCAACATGTCATCGAACAGTCCTGTCCAGGAGTGTCTTGAGAGCGAGGATATTCAACGCCTCGTATGGCCAGCACGTTTTCCAGATCTGAATCCCATTGAAAATGTGTGGGATGCTTTGGGGAGGAGTCTTGCTGGTCGCCAATGCCCTCCAATAAGCAAGGAGACCCTCTTCCGTGCACTGACAGAGGAATGGGATAAATTACCCCAACAGCTGCTTGATAATGTTGTGCAAAGCATGACACGACGTGTGGAGTCTTGCATCACCCTCCATGGTGGTCATATCCCGTATTGACATCTTACGCCGGAACGCCTGCGGACGGTAATTGCATTTTTTCACGTTTACGTATTCTGCACAAAATGGCCTGTTTGTCCCTTGAACACGTTCCAAAGCCTTCTGGATTTCAGAGCACAATAAATTGTCTTTCTTGTGATGTCCTGGCGTTCTGACATTATTTTATTTCACTTGGAATCCAACCACACTTACTTTTTTATGCGCTATATAGCCGTTTATGATCCGTCCTTAGCAATTGTCCAGCAGTGTATTTGGTAAAAGAACAAGTTTTGATTTCAGTCCTAAATTGCTGAGTGTTTGGACTTCAAGAACAATACATGGAAATATTATCTCATTTTCTACATGTTACTCGCATTTGCAATAACAGAGATAACACCACCACACAGTTGAAAATGCTTTTTTCCACTTTGAAAAACAGTTTTTATCCGTTGAAATTTTGTAAATTTTAATTTTGTCAACTCTTATCTACTTACAATCTGCACTCGTCCTTCAAGAATAAATTTTGTAACATTGCACTCTGAAATATCTTTGGATTAACCACTTCTTAGGGCCACACTTGAAACATTTTTTTCCTCCGAGTAGCCCCGGAGACTTATAATATCTATTCTTTACCTCTCCTAAAAACACTTTGTTCGACATTGCTAAATATTGGATTATTTCATAACGTACCTAGGAAAGAACAGCTAAATTTGTTCAATGAGATTTTCTGAACACACTTGGAGTTTGATATTCTGACTTGGATTTGGGTCCTAACCGTGACTCTTTATGAATGTTTACATTTGTGTCAAGGGAAGTTTCGTGGAAGGATTTAAGTTACTGTTGCTATTTTTTAAAGGGATTATAATTCTAGTAAGGAGTTTTATGGTTCATTTTTAGTTTAAGTGGCTTTATTTTGTATATTTTACAGTTCAGGTAGGGAAGACAGAATGCACTGAAATTTATAACACAAGATTTTAATGTGAACGTCTGTTGTTGCTTTTTTTCCGAGATTTTTGGCATTCTCACGAAACCTGAACTGAATTTGTTTGCTCAGGGCCTCTGGATGTCTTTCCCTGAAGAGTGGTCAAGGTGTCCTGAGTGTGTATTTATAATAATTTATTTAACATTATTTTATCATTTTATAATTTCTTTTATTGTGCTTTTCTTCATCTGGAAGTCATATATATTGGAATCACTGAGTTTTGAACAGTAGACTCCAAAAGCTCTAATAAATTAAGTGTTATGGTCATGGTTTTTATCTAATTAAGTGTATCCACATCACTCCTTTTTTCTCGAGTAAGTGTCTATACAACCATGGCACAATATCTTCTGGTCGAGTCGATCATTTGCATATATATTTATAAATATATAGTGAACCAACGATCCTTGGCTAACTATGGGCTGCGAATCTCAAATTTAAAATTAAACAAATATCTGCCGTCAAATGAACAGAATTTTAAATATATAGTGTTCACATAAATATATTAAAAATAATGTAATTACGGCCCGTATGGAGACCAAAGTAACGCGTAATCATTTTCTGTCTGGGTATTGTGGTTTCTTTTAAAGCAGCTAAATCACAAATTCCTTTTAAAAATATGAATAAAAATATCCTCTTTATGGTTCTAAATTATCTTTTCATAAACCAGTTGCAATCTTTCACTGTGGGATGGGCAAGTTGTAAAAGGATGCAAGCTGTCATCTACTTCAGTTTTGTCCAAATGAATTTCCTTCAATCGATTTACGATTTCATCTTCAGTTTTTCTCGCACTTTCGCTGTTCTTCAGCCGAGTAAAAATTTTGAGTTTATAACTGACGTTTCAAGATTGCTTCCCTCTTCCTTCCCTTTCCATCGCGAATCGTAGGGGCGGAAACTACTCTGACATCAAATGCAGAATGAAGGAGCCAGACGGGACATGCGATAAAAGAACTGTTCGCCGACGAAAGGGAAATGAAAACTCGTGCAGGTGGTTAAGAGCGTTCATTTCCTTCTTTAAGTACAAATTCAAAGTTTTGCTTTTTTCCGAGCGGTAATACAGAGTAAATATCAATTATGCGATAATTCCGAAATCAAACTCTTTTGAGCGCCGACACAACAATTCAAATTGAAAGTTCCAGAAGATTCTGGAGAAGCTTTTAGTTGTTGAACAGATCTCTGCGCACCTGGACGTTTACCACACGTGACCTGTGGTACCCTGATTGGAGATCTGATGCTCTACTGTGCAGTGGCGTTGAGCAAACCGATTATTTAGATTCGACTCGCTGAAACAATTCGTTCTCATGAATTTGCTCGTATGGATTTCCGGTGAATGATTTTCGTAGGGAATGACTCTTGCGAATCGGTTCTAAGTCGGATCCGTTTGTTTCGTTCGTTGATTCTTCCCGGTTAGTGAACGATTTTCAGTTTGAATTTATTTTTGAATCTCGCGGGGAAAGTTTTTGTTTAGTTTGCAGATAAGTTTTTTTCAAAATATTCGTGAAATTTACAGAGGATGTTCACACATTTTTAGAAAGATTTTCCAGCAATATAATTAATGTCTAAAATATTTTTTTTTTAAATGTTTTATCTGACAGACTTCTCCGGATTATGTACCTACATCGAGATTTCCAAGATAATGCGGCATTTCGTAAAATTGGTAATGGTATTTTAGTATTTTATTCCACTCCTCTTCCACTGCTTTTCATAGTCCAAACATTATTTTAGGTCTGCGTTCAGAAAGCGTTCTTTCTAGCAGTCCGAAGGTAAAGTAGTCCATCGGTGGCACATCAGGAGACTTTGAAGGAATGTGAACGAAAAATACAGACTTGATACCAGTCTCTTTTTTTCATTTTTTTTTCAAGAAACAGTGGTAGATTTGATTATGTGACTGGTAGCCTTATTCTTGTGGATTTGTGCTCTTTGAAGGCTTTCGGGTTAAAGGAGTGGTATTTCCTTTTTAAATATAGGAGTTGAGGCATTATTTTAGTAATATGTAGAATTCATTTTAACATGCTTTTCAACTTTTCCCAACTTGAATTTCCCATTGTACGAAAAATCAGCAATCGTCGTGAATCTCTTACTGAAACTCTTTGGATTCTTAGAACCAAGTCTTTTCTGCTCTTTTGCGATAGTAAATCGATCTATTTTTGTTACAGTCGTTTAGGAAGATCCATGCTTCATCAATAGTCACAATTAATTTCTATCTTTCTCCGGCTATGTGATTCTCATAAAGAATTCTACACCGTATTCTGCGCTCAGCCACGTGCCTAGGCAAATAAAGATAACTGATAAACATTGTTTTTTTATTTGTTTTTTGAGATTCAAAACTATTACCTTGTTTGTTTATTCCCTTGTTTGCAGGTGATAGAGATTTGTGACGACGTAGTGGTTGCTCTTTTGGGTCGGTGGATTTTTTTTTAAGACCAGAGGCCTTCTTTTTGAAATGGTCGTAAAAGTACGCACCTTATTTGGATATTCGTTTGTTCTTTTTCCCTTTAAAAGCATTGCTTGACGATTTCCCCCTCTATTATTATTTCTTATTTTACATTTATAAATTTTAATTCCAGGATTTTCACAGGGTTTCTTTAATTACAGAATACGAATATTTCTTTTCGTAAAGAGCGAAAACATCACCTTCTTTCCACACCATGTTTACGTGCGCCATTTTCTTTGACGATATTTAACTTCAGTAGATGTTTCTTTCATGTTCATCTAACACGCTGTTGCCAATTTCAATTCTTTGAACTTCTTTCATTTTCTGTAATTTCTTATCAAAAGAGTTTTAAAAATGTGTGAACACTCTCTGTATTACATGTTTTACACTTCTGAATATAGTTGTTTTCTGACCTGACCAGACAGAGACAGCCTAGCCTGAGGAACATTTGACACCTAGTTCAAAGTACCGTATCTTCGGCTTTTGAATTGAATGGGTTAAATTTCTTAGTTTCCTTATCTTCATTCATAGATAAGTTGATCTTGAGCATAAGACGAGTCTAGGACAAATACACTTAGTGTTCCGAAATTCTGAACTGTGTATTTAATGTTTTTGTAAATGTTAAAAGGAAGAGAAAGTGAAGAATCTTCCGGATTTCTTTCCGGTAAGCAGTTGAACTTTCTACGTTTATTTTTTCTTACGACCTGACATTTTCCCTCCAACCGAACAGCCAGAGAAGCCACCACCCTGAGATGACAAAAACCTGAACCGATTTTAATCGCCAAATACTACGTCGCGATGAGAACAAATACACACTTCTTTGAAAACAAAACCTACGAATACGTATGTAACTTATTTACTTTGTGATTTTTCCGCAATTTGGTACGAAAAGAATTTTTCTAGTTCGAATTCTAGAAGTGCATGCACTACAAGCACACACATTTACGCCAGGAGCCAAAAGTGCGCAATGAAAAAATACAAAGCAGTGCCGAACCTGGAAATTTTCTTTGGTAGAGCCAAACCTCAAACTGACGTCCCCCCCTCCCCCAATCCCAACGAGGCATTCTAACAGACTTTTTGTGCGTGGAAAAAGTGTTTTCGGGTTACGATGTTTATTTTGTTTGGAATTGGGAAAATAATAGAATCTGAACGAAACAAAATATGTTTTCAAAATGAAGATATCATTTATTTATAATTATGGTTTGAATACAAAAAATGATACAAATAGAGTGTACAAAAATGACTCAAAAGAAAACTAGAACTTGCGGGAAATCATGGCTGCAAGTGCTTTAATGACCTCATCATATGATATTTGTGATGCCACTTTGTGCTCAATGTAAATTGTACTTAGGTTTGAGAGACCTTTCTGTCTCATAGCGCTCCGCAAGTAGGCTTTAATCAGATTGTTTGCTGAAAGTCCGTTCGTTTGATGCAACAGTCACTGGAAGTGTCAACAAAATCTTCAGGGCTGTTGAAATG
Source organism: Macrothele yani (assembly GCA_039090855.1). Classification (NCBI taxonomy): domain Eukaryota; kingdom Metazoa; phylum Arthropoda; class Arachnida; order Araneae; family Macrothelidae; genus Macrothele; species Macrothele yani. The sequence continues at coordinate 51,892,314 of CM076990.1, forward strand.
TTTGGGTAGGCATCTTCAAGTTCACATTTGAAAATGAATTTTCTCAGTGCTTTAGGACCAGCAGTTTTCAAATTATTGTCCGGGCTCAGAGCGCGATGCTTAAAGCTCTTTACTTCCAGTTCTAGCTCAGCTTTACAGATATTGTTTGAATACGTCCCTGCAAGCTGAGCTACCTTTCCCCTAAGTTCTCCTACAGAAAGTGACTGTCAATTGGAGCCGTAAAAAAATCTAAATGTATTATCTAGTTCCCCCATTGCTTTAAATCTCCTCAGTTCTGAAAGCACCCTGTCCATTGCTTTCAAACGAAGGATTTTGAATTGTTTTTCTACCGATATTTGAACCTCTTCATCAAAAGCTCTTCCTTTTCCTCATTTGAACTTCATAGAAACTGAGGCTCAACACAAATTCCTCTGCCTTTTCTCTGGCTTCAATGGTTGCATCTGTTGCACAAGTATCTCGAGAGGATTCCAGAAGTATTAGGAGTCCATGGATGTGCGTTGTAGACATATCAATTGTAATATCCTCTCTTTGAAGCAGTTTGTTGACGCGGTGAATATGCCTCAAAACTTTTTTATAGCAGCCGTGGCAGCCTTTCGAGGTCGTCACTGATTTCAGATTTACTTCGTTTGATAAGTCCTTAACCCCTGCTTCCTTGTACCAGCAGCTCTTCGCTGAACATCGTTCCCTGAATCCTGATTATGTTCCAGTTTTCACCGACGGATCTAAGATGGGTGGTGATGTCGGATCCGCCGCCGGCTGCGTGGATCCCAGCTGAGGCCACGGTGTTTTCGGCGGAGGTGCATGCTGTGTGTCTCGCTTTTCTTCATGTTCAGTCGAGTTATCATCGTGCTATGGTCTATACGGATTCCTTAAGTGTCTTGCAGTCTTTGTCATTGCGGATTACCATGACCATCCTGGACGTGAGACAGTTTTCAGATTCACTTTTGCTGGATTCCTGTGCATGTTGGAATCTCGGGTAACGAGTGTGCTAATGTGGCTACTAGATCTGCTTCCTCTTTGGTCGTCACACCCTTGACACTGTTTCACCAGGATTTCCGCTTTCATGTTCAGGATCATATCAAGCGAATGTGGCAAGGTCTGTGGGACCAACAGGTGGAAAATAAAACTGCATCGTATTAAACCTATTCTTGGAATCTGGAAGTCATCATATCGTCGGAACTGTAGGGAAGAAGTTGTGCTCGCGCGTCTGCGCATTGGGCATTGTCGTTTCACTCACCGCATTTTGCTGTGTGGCGACACTGCGCAGATGTGTGAGAAGTGAAATTGCCGACTCACTGCCACTCATCTTCTGTGTAGTTGTTGTTCGTTTTCATGATGTGCGTTTTCATGATGTGCGTTTTCACTTCTTTCATTCTCATTTGTTGACAGAGGACGCCGTTACGCTGCAGTGGCTCCTATATGACTACTGAGATACTTTCGCTATTTTTTTCATTTTTAAAAACACTTTACCTTTTTAAACGTATTTAGTAATTTTTACCCCTTCCATCATTCTCATTTTTCACTTTTATTGAATCAGCCTGATTTCAATCATTATACCACGTTTTTAATACTGTTTGTTTGATTGTTTTGTGTTTGGCCACACATGGCCCTTGCGCCATAAAATGTTAACAACCAACCAATGACTTCGTCGATACGATCAGACTCCCTCAATCACGTTGAAAACATTTCTGCTGAATATTTAATTTACAATTTCTTCGCCTTTTTTTTTTTTTTAGCATTTTGACTTCCTGACAACTTCGCCTTTTTTGAAAGCATTTTACTTCTTCGTCAGGATGTGCAGGGAAAAACAAAATTTCAGTTTAGCACGTGCACAAACAAAAAAAGGTTTCCAAAAGGCGAGTACAAAGGCAAAGCTACTGTGTTGTGGAGATAGATAAATAAGCTAACCCGTAACTGCTAAGGCTAAGTTCCCGCGTAAGTGCAGAAGAGAAGATGCAGAGAAACGGAAACGACCTTTAACTTAGCCAGTTTTGCCAACGTTTCTCACGTAATTTACCGATCAAGCTTATTTTTCTTTTATTCCCTATTTTCCTTGACATTTTGTTTCACAGAAAAGGGACAACGTTTGTTCTCCTCTGAGGCCTTTTCTTACATCAGATTTATTTTATATCAAACATAAAATATTTTCGTTTTTTTTGTTTTTTTCTTTCCAAGCTGTCCTTTTCGCTCTTCTCGATTCCCGGAAATTCTGTTTTCATTTCTCTCACGGCAGACCCGCCTGCAAAAGACGTGCTGGTAATGAAATGGGTGAAAATAGCATTTTAGGCCTATTATGGTCACGTCATTTAGTCAGTAACTTGCTCGATTCTTTCCCAGTATTGAGCATTCTTCTTTGAGTAAAAACTCCAAGAGATCATCTTAAGTAAGACACCCGGCTTTAATGGAAAATATTTTCCAGCCCTTGAAATTCTGGAACGTGATTACACCTTTTGATCCTTACATTACCTTGACTGATACACCAATCGCTTCTCTTAGTTGGAGAGAAACAACTGGTTATACGAAGAATACATTCTAATCCAAGAAATGAATTTGTATTACGAGAAGGGAGTCTTTTCTGAGAAATGAAACTGGTATCTCTAGAGAGAAGTATAGTTATTTCACCCTTAAATATACTCGCACTATTGTGAATTTTAATATTTTAGTCGTTTTACTTAACCAGCCTGTTTTTCTATTATGTATTATAACGAATGCCTGAGATATATTAGTGGAATAATTTAGCTTAATAAATTAAACCAGTTACATTTAATAATTCATATCCAGCCATGTTTACTTCTCATAAAATATTTTGTGATCAATAACTAATAAAATGAATTTGCAATTATTTAAAATTGTTTCACGACACTGAATAGAATTTTATTTGACAGAATAATTGAGTTGCAAATTTCCTTCATTTGACAGAATAGTTATGAATTGCAAGATTTCATTATTTGACAGAATAATTATGAGTTGCAAAACTTCAACCGTCATTTGACAGAATGTTAATGAATTGCAATATTTCAGTCATCAGATAAAAGTAATTATTTATAATGCAGTTCTTTCTTTTGACTTTATCAGCTCAGGAGGGCGGAGATATAAAGCTTATAATAATTATTCATTAATAATTTTCACAACGATGGACCGCAGTTTTAAGAATTGAAATCATTATTAGAGAGAATGATTTAGAGATTGCAATGATTAGAGATTTAGAGATCGCATCGTCTGGAGATAGGCGATCATTATTTGAGAGAATAATTATGAACTGCAAGATTGCAACCATTATTTGGCAGAATAATTATGAAATGCATGCAATATTTTAATCATTATTTGAGAGAATAATTGAGTTTCAAGATTTCATTCATTTGACAGAATAACTATGAATTGCAAGATTTCATTATTTGACAGAATAGTTATGAGTTCCAAGACTTCAATCATCATTTGACAGAATACTAATAAATTGCAATGTTTCAGTCATCAGATAGAAGTAATTATTTATAATACAGTTATTTCTTTTGACTTTATCAGCTCAGAAGTTTGGTCATAAAGCTTATAATAATTATTCTCAGCCCTAGACGTTTAGCAATTTTTGACTGTATCTGCATTTTGGATAGATTACATGAAATAGTATGGCATTTTCAGTGTCTTTGAAGCAGTTTTGTAAGATGGAAGTTATTTGGCATCACGACATTCTTTCCGGACACTTTGAATTTCCATTTGTAGATTCTCGTATTTAGGAAGTTTTTTTGTATACGGTTCTTTGAACATTCTAAACAAAAAGTAATCTGAACATGATTGACACCACAGATCTTTGCTCATAACACTGTTCTCCAAATTTATCGTTGTATCCCATTATGGCAACGGTAATAAGTTAAGGGTATAGATTTTGGGGTAATGAACATGAAAATAGGGATTAAATTGACGGATTGGCTCAAGTTTTTCAAAATAAAAATGTCACTTCCACATATTCACGCTATTATACAATATGAGAGCATAGTATATATAGCTAGAACGTACTTGCGTTGAACAGCTGCGCCTTTTCGCCTGCATCCTGTATTGAACATCTATGCGAATATCAACTGACATTTTAATTGGATTCAAGTGATAATGTACTACACACTTACTGTATATTTTCGAACCAGTAGAGTGTTTATCGAAACATTGCCATTCGATTTGTATGAGCGGAGAAGGAGAAATTCTGTTTACGAGCTCATCGAATAATTTTCACAATGATGAACGGCAGTTTTAAGAATATTTCTCTCATGCTTTTGCAAAGTTAGATCAACTGTCAGTATAGTTTTAACGGCCGTTAGCAATTTATTCATGTAATTTAAATCTCCGCAAATTAATAATACAAAATAGTTTTCTGTTTAAACCTCCCGGTAATTGTAGATGGAAAATAAAAGTAACGAATGTGATGAAATTACCTTGAACACTCATTATATTACTGAAGTTAGCTAGACAAGCGAAACCGAGTCTGCGACTTCCTCTAACAAATTATTAATGACTTTTCAAAAGTCGTAAATCTTCACTGAGCTGTCGCCAGCTTTAGGACAACAGGCTTCTATCTTTTTTAAAGAGGCTAAACGCGCTCGTATAATGATTGATAATTTCGGATGTAATTAAGGAACTCATTTCCTGCTGGTGTCTCTCGAAAAATATTGAAAAAAAAAAAAAGAATTAAAAGGGCTTGGGGGTTTTGTATACTAGAATTTTGATGTATCGTGTAACTTCAAAGGTAAAATTTTAAGTGATAATGCATATGTTCTTCCATATTTAAATTATGGAATTTAGTGTGCATTTAGAAAACTGCGTTACTCGATTTCCTATAAAATAAATTTTCGCAGATGAAATGTGGTAATGTTGGTGGAAACTCGAAGCACCCAAAATGCGGTTCAAAATAAACTTTATTAAACAAAATAATCACAGCCAGTAACGGCACATTTTTACCAACGAGATACAAGCTTCATAAACCAGGTAGCTCAGCCTTGCGATTTAAACTAGGCCCAACTCTGAGCCACCGTCTTTTGTTCTTACTACCTAAACGTCGATGGCTCAGTGTTAGGGCTACGTTAAATTACAAGGCTGGGTATTCCGTTGTGAAAACTGTAGAGCTTCCTGATGCGACAAACTCCTGGTGCACGGTTCCAACTGACATTTGATTTGGAAACGATTTGCTATGTAGTAAGGTGTTCAGGTGCTTGAAGAAGTAATACTCGATAGAGGACAGATCAGGTGAATAAGGCGGATAAGTAAAGTTTCGTACCTCAATTGGTGCAGCTGCTGCATGGCCTGGCGTGCAACGTGGAGTCTCGCGATTTCCTGTAGAAGTATGGGTCCATTGTGATTGGACGAAGGCGTCTGGTGAATTGTTTTGCGTACGTAAGTTCCTGACAGCATCTGTTCACCGTAATGGCTTGATTCGGTTGCAAGGAGAAGTGGATCACACCAGTTGAGAATCCCAAACAATGATAGTATTTCTGGGATGGAGTGGCTTCAGGGTGTGTTTTGGGTCTACATCGCGGTTGAACCATCGTTCCAAACGTCAGCGATTGTCATGCAGCATTCATTTCTCATCGCGTGCGATAAGGCGCCCGTTTGGTTGAGCAGACATCAAATCGTTGTGTTTTGTGCTGTTCAATCAACACATGTGGGATCCATTTATTCACCTTCTTCACTTTGCATATGGTAGTTAAGTGTAGGGAAATGATTGCATAGTTTACTTTGAGTTTCTGGCCAAGTTCATGCACCGTTTAATTTGGATCGAAGTCTGTTAAGTTCTCCAACTCTGCATCACCGATATCTCCTTCTGGTCTACAGCATGGTTCACCTTCGAAGCTCAAATCGCCGGACCGGAATTTCGTAAGTGGCTCGTGTTCACTAACGGTGCCTTCCCCAAACGCTGTATTACAGTTGCGACCTACTTAAGCTTAAACTCGTGTCAATCTTGTACTTAAAAAAAAATTGGCACGAATTTGCCTTTGATACAGTCCCCTTTATTGTAGCATAATCCGCTTGGGACTGAATCCACTCACGAAATGACCAGTGTATTATAGTCAGCAGTCTTCAGGCTTTAAATTTACATATCGCAAGTTACATCGCGCGATGTGTTAATTTCTAAATTACCAACTAACTGCAACACATGCAAAATCCGGTGTTTCATCTGCAACAGAATTTTATTGTTGAATTTTACTGTTCCTTAACAGTTTTATAGTGGCGTAGAAGGAATTTAATACAAGTTGTGTTGATTTTCAAAGTACTATCTAAATCTTGGGGCATTAGCCTGTTATCCACATTTTCGGCATTTTAACCATCATACCAAGTTTTTAAAAATCTTTCTTTGATGTTCTTTTGTCTGGCGCTCTTTGGTCAAATTTGGCCCTTGCGTCATAAAATATCCAACCAACCAACCACATTTTCAGCAAAACTGAAATCTCAGCTAATAAAATATCGCAGTGATGCCATGATTAATATTGTATTATAAATGTTATAAGAAGTATTTCGTATTATTGCAAACGATGCTACTATTCGTGATATGTACGAATGTAGATTATAATGTAGTACTGCGGTATTCAAACGGTGGTACGTGAGGTGTTGTTTATTGATACGCGTGGGAGCGAGAAGAGGAGGGGTTGGAAAGATTTTAAAACATGAATAGAGTTTAAAAAATGAATAGAGTTAAAAAATTATTTTCCTCTAATAGCGTTTGGAATGTTTTAGATATTAGGGGTACTAGAAATAATTAGAACATGAGAGGCCGTACATCAGGAGAAAAAGGTTGAAAACACTGATCTACCATAAAATAGAGCATTGAGCATATTCCAGAAACGCATACAGCGTATTAAGTCCGTTTATCTTCGTGGCGTAATAAGCATAAAGATTCGCCGAGCTTTCGCACTCTCCTGGGAGGCTTTTACAAGGCAGTGGCATTTTTATGTCTAACATTGCCTTGGAAAAGCCTCCCAGTGGAGTACGAAAGCTTGGAGAATCTTTCTTTGTGCTTTTTACGCCACAAAAATAAACTGATTTAATACACTGTATGCATTTTTTTTAGTATTCAGTCTGGTTTATTTGAAATAATGTTAGAGAATTGGGATCTTTCTAATTTCTTCAACTCTTCGTACTTGGGAAGAAGTTCATTAAGCGAAAACTGTATATGCAAGTAGCGCTGTGAACAATTACTTTAACAATGCGCAGACGCCAAGAATTTGAATCTACGATTAAGTGATAAAGGCATTTAAATAAATTAAAATTACTCTATGCTACAATCAGAGAAATCTTTGCAATTTTAAGAACAACTGTTAAATGACCCTGAACTTAAAGTTCATACAAATGGCCGTTCCATAAAAACAGAGTAATATATTTTGAGTTGGCAACAGTGCGAAGGGGAAAAATAACTACGCAGACGACTAACCGAATTAAGGAAGTATTTATGGCAATAGTTAGCAGCCGTGGCAGACGATTCTGGCTCTATTGCGCAGCTGTTTAAGGTACGTCTACATTTCGAAATATAGCTATGGAGGTGAGAAATGTGGACGTACCTTAGAAAAGAAGTGAAATGCGATGTGCGATAAGATTTCCTATCTTATGGGTAAAACGGCTCCAGAAATAGTTGATTTAATGAGAAAAGCTTAAAAAGATAAATGCTTGGGTGAGTCAACGATTTTTAGATGGCACCATGATTTCAAAAAAAAAAAAAAAGCGTTTCTCTGCAGAACTCGCTCCTAGGCCTGGTCGACCTGAAAGTGTTGTTACGGAGAGTATTGTTGACACTTTTTGGCAATCCTGCAAGAAGATCGACGAATGACGTGTGAAGACATAGGGGCGTCAATTAATATTTCTTAAACGTCGGCATTTCGCATTCTACGCGACTAAGTATTGCTGCGTCATGTGTGTTTCACATGAGTACCTCATGACCTGACGAGAGAAAAATTGTTAGCCAGAGTTCAGGTGTGTCATGGGTGGAAAAAAATGAGTGCAAAGGATCCAAACCTTCTAAACACAGTAATAACTGCCATGAAATATGGGTCCACTATTTCCACCCCTTCACGAAGCCCGCAACCAGTGTCTGGCAACACACAGGCTCGCCTCCTCCAAAAAAAAAAAAAAAAAAAAAAATCCGCCATACCAAATCAGCTGGGACGGTGGTGATGATAATTTTCTTTGATCACAAAGGTGTAGTCTACGAGCATGCCGTTCCTCAACAAATTACCGTCACTGTTGAGTGTTACATTTCAGTCTTTGAAGCGTCTGCGACGGCACATATCGATTAAGCAACCTGAACTAGTGTACAAGTGGACACATGATAACGCCCGCCCACATATGGCTGCTTGTTTTCAACAGTTTTATACGAAATGCAGTATTGAAATAAAGCCACAGTCTGCATACAGTCCGGACCTCGGCCCGTGCGATTTCTGGTTGTTTCCAACAATGAAGGAGAAATTCCGTAGCGCAACATTCAACACAGATGTTGACGTTATTCCAGCTGTACAGGGTTGGCTAAAGCAGTTTCCACAAAATACCTTCGCCGCATGCTTTGAAAAGTTAACTGAATAATAGGCCGTTGCATATCATTCGAGGGAAGATACTTCGAGAAAGAAAAACGTATATTTTGCTGTACCTATATTTCTTCATTGCGTGTGATTTTACTTTGTTTTTATGGAACGGCAGTTGTAGAATCATGGAGAAAAATGTATTCATGGTAGTTTTTTTAAAAATTATTGGGTTGTCGGAAAAGTCATGACGTGTTTTGGCCCCCCGATGGCGGTTGGGCGGTTATGGAAGTAATAGAAGCATGTGCAGCTCTGTTATCACTATGGCATTCGACAGGTGCCAGTTCTAGCTGCAGTCTACAAGGAATAGTGAGCGATGTGGTTAATTTGCGGAGATTTGACATCAAGTTGAAGATGGAAGACCAAACTGTGCATTTTCGCCATATTTTACTGTTTTACTTCAGTAAAGAGAGGAATGCGCATCAAGCATGTGAAAAGTTGCGTCAAGTGTACGGTGATAATGCTCTACAAGATCGTCAGTGCCAGCGGTGGTTCGCAAAATTCCGTGCTGGTGATTTTGACCTCAACGATGCTCCTCGGTCGGGTAGGCCCACCGTGGTTGATGACGACCAAATCAAGGCATTGATCGAGTCAAACCCACGTTGCACGACACGAGAGATTGCAGACACATGGCACATCCATCATTCAAGCGTTCACGATCACCTGAGGAAGCTCGATGTGTGGGTTCCTCATGAACGCAAAGAAGCTCAATTGACGGCGCGTATAAACATCTGCGATATGCTCATCAAATGTACGGAAAACGATCCTTTTTCGGAGAGACTGATAACTAGTGACGAAAAGTGGATTGTGCACAAATATGTGCTGCGCGAACGGTCTTGGTCCCGTTGTGCTGTTTCGCCTCAAACGACATCCAAAGCAGACGATCATCAGCGGAAGGTTCTGGTCTCAGTGTGGTGGGATTTTAAAGGTGTGCTTTTCGAGCTCCTACCACGGAACCAAACCATCAATTCGAATGTGTACTGTCGGCAATTGGACAGTTTGAACGAATCCATCATCCAGAAACGTCCAAAGCTCGTTCATCGTAAAGGTGTTGTGTTCCATCACGAAAACGCGAGACCACACACAAGTTTGATCACCCGGCAAAAATTATTGGAGCTTGGGTGGGATGTGTTGCCACACCCAGCATACTCCCCTGAGCTTGCGCCGTTAGACTTCCACTTTTTCCTCTCTCTTCAACAGTCTTTGCGTGGTATAACTTTCAATTCAGATGAGGCTGTAAATCATCACCTTGTACAGTTTTTCGCCACGAAAGACAGGCCCTTCTGTGAACGTAGCATTCTGCAGCTCACTGACAGATGGCAAAACGTCATCGAACAAAACGGGCATTATATCATTGATTGATCTTTGTTCTTTATATCAATAAATGACCTTTGCAAAACATGGCTAAAATACGTCATGACTTTTCCGACAACCCAATAGTTCCCTTAATGGTAAAAGAAAAACGAGAGTAACCCCGTCCCAGACACACACAAAATTAAAGAAGTATTTTGACTCTCATGTATAAAAATAATTATTCGTTCATGTTCATTACCAAGAAATTAAATTTTCCAATTCTTCCCGTGGTGGCCATCGCACAGCAGACAGTACCACTGCATTCTATACTGATCTTCCATCACTCAAGAAAAGTGTGAAAAATATTTTTTCATTAACTATTTGTAAGCGTGAAAAGTGTTAAAAATCTTTTAGCAGAAGTTGTAGATCAGATGGTTTAATTTAAAATGTACGTTTATACACCGTTCGAGAAGTTTTATATCCTTCTGTCCTAAATTCAAAGTTGTAAAGAATTTATTTCGCTTTTTACTCAAATATTGGGATGACGCACAAGTTCACCGCACTATTGGAATTTATTACACCAGAAGAAAAAACTGAATCAATCAACTATGTAACCCCCCCCCTTCCCCCATTGCTTACGATGGTGTCCCAACGTATCGATAGGTCTGCATAGCCACTGTTGCACAAACGTGCAGGTTTTGCTTCGAAGAAATCAAGGAAATTCTGGAGATCAACATCATTGTTGAACGTTCTGTCACGGAGTGCATTCGACAGAGATCGGAACATACGACAGTCTGAAGGAGCGACATCTGGGGCTCAGGAAATTTATTAGAAGAATCTATGGAATAGTATTAGAAGAATTGGTCATGCATTCAAAAAAGTCAAGCATTCATCGGCTACACCTCTATGGAATAGTATTAGAAGAATTGCCCCATCCACGACATTTACAGAAACTGCCATCAAGGAAACTGTCGAAATCCTATTCAGCAAACTAGCGTGCAATGATATAATTTCTACTGAACTACCAAGAGCTTGGCATGCGTTATTAAAACAGGGAAGCAGATCGCGACACACCGTATAATTGCGTGATAAAAATTCGTGTAATACGCTCGTGATGTCAATCACGTTATTTTCAAAAATCATCTTATCTTTGTTCCTTACGTGTTCCAATTATCTGCATTTTTATGTCTACCATTGCCTTGAGAAAGCCTCCCAGTGGAGTGCGAAAGCTTGGCGAATCTTTGAATTTAGTACTCCACAAAAATAAACTGATTTAATACGCTATATGCGTTTCTTGAGAAGACAAAAGTGATGTTCAATGCTTTTACAAGAAATGAAGATTTATCGATTGATGGAGAAAAGCTGGAGATAACAGACACGTACGTTTATCTTGGACAGCAGATATCAAGTGAGGGTCACATTGATGAAGAAATTAATCGGCGTACAAAACTTGCCTGGAGAGCTTTTGGAAGAAACAGCATAATTTTCAAGAGCAATATGCCATTATGTCTTAAAAGAAAAGTGTTTGATCAATGCATCCTTCCAGTGCTTTCGTATGGTGCAGAGACGTGGACCTTAACTAAAAGAGACATACAAAGGCTGCAGACAACTCAAAGCAGCATGGAGAGGTGCATACTTGGTGTAACCAGGAGAGATAAGAAGAGGAACTCGTGGATCCGAAAAATGACAAGAGTGGAAGACATCATGATCAGAGTTAAATCCCTGAAATGGCAATGGGCTGGACATACTGCCAGAAGGACAGATCATCGATGGACAGCCGAAATTTTAGATTGGATTCCAAGGGACATGAAGAGACCCAGAAGAAGACCACATGGGAGATGGTGGATGAAATTCGAAAGTATGCAGGGGTGACATGGAGGAGACTGGCACAGACAGACCGTTGTGGAGGAAACTTGGGGAGACCTTCGTCCAGCAGTGGATTGATAATGGTTGACAATGATGATGATGCGTTTCTTGAGTGTTATGGGATGATATTAAAGAAGTTTAGTAATGTTAACTTTCGCTGAAATTTGTGGGACCACACCACGGTAACATTCAAACACATGACTTTCTTTTGGAATCTTCGGTTTCAATTAGTTGATTTGCAGTGATATGCAAGTTATGGCTCACATGTAAGATGAACGGGTGAATGAGATAAGGATGGAGTGAGGGAGATAAAAGTGAAAGAGACATGGAGCTGACTTGATGATGTCGCAGGAGAGGTCAGATAAAGTAGACTGCTGCGGGAGAAACCCGCCTTTTTAGGAGAGAAGGGCAAAAAATATGGCGCTCGAAGAATGTATTAATAGAAGTAGATTTGGTGATTGATCATACGACGAAGAGGTTTCGTAGCACCCCGAGAGATGAAAGATTTTTAATGCCGAACTTGACATCGAGCGAAAAATTAAGTTTGGAAATGAAAACGACGAAACCTGGCAGCAAGGTAATTGATAAAAACGTCTAATAGAATAGGCAGGAACAGGTCAATGTGTAAACAATAAAAACAGTAATATAGGTGTAATATAGAAATCGAGTCAAGAAAATCCCTGACCTGTCCCATATACTACATTGAATAAAGATCACCATTGCAGAAAACATTCTTATTCAGCTAGTAATTCATTCTCATTTCATCATCGAGGGAAAAATATATCTAAACCCCCGAGACTGCGTAATTACGTAGCAACTTAATTCTTGACGAATCCACGCGATGGGACATTGAAAGGAATCCTGTGAGAAGCCCTATAACCGTAGTCTTCAGCTTTTTTTTTCATATTTAGTTTCCTGTATTTAAATTTCAGGTGTCCCAAAAGATGCATTAAAAATTGTCCCCTCAAAGTGATTTTTAAACTTTGTTCCACCAGCTGGAACGAACGGGCAAATATCTATCAGCCGTTCTCTCATGTTGAATAATCATTTGATTTCATTTCAGAAGTATTAAATCCTAGGTGAAAATCCTACAAATACGTGGCGTCAGTAAATAAATAAATACATCCCTCTTTCCACGTTCCAGAAAAACACAGCAACTGAAAAATTGTTTCAACCGCCGCCGGGGAATTGGCGGCGGCGGCTGAAACAATTTTTCGGTTGCTGTGTGTTTCTGGAACGTGGAAAGAGCGATTTATTTATTTATTTAGAGCATGGGAACAAAAGAAATTGCGTTTTGAATTAGTAATAAATAAATTTATAATCTTCGAATTTTGAACCATAAAATGTCAAATAATTATAGTTCACTTTTATTTCGATTGATTCTCTAGGTTACACTTTGGGTATACCGGACACGGTATCTGGAATAACTATTTTAGCTGCTGGTACCAGCGTGCCAGAACTTGTGGCAAGTATCATCGTTGTTCGAAGTGGTAAGTGTCTTTCACTTTAAACTTACATTTTTCTTTTCATACATATTGTAATTCTGCATTTAGCAAAGAAACGTTTGAAGAACCGAGATAAAAGCCAGAATGCCTTCATCCAGAGAGCAACAACTCAATTGCTACTTATTCTAGGCGAGAGATTTGAAAAAAACATTTTCCCGTTTTGAAAAAATTATCTGATATTTAAAAACAGCACTGCGTGGGCAGAAATCATGAATTACTTGGTTCCTGGGTAACGCGACACTGACACTCCTCTCTCTCTCTCTCTCTCTCTATTGGACGAATCCACCGCTTGGCAGTTGTTTAGGTAGAAGGGCATCACTGCATTCCCGTGCGCGGTAATTTAATGTCAGAATGGATAAACGTTCTTAGTAAACAGTCTGAAAGAGGGATGATGGAGGTGCCCTAAGCATGGTCACTCTATCGCGGAGGGGATACGGGAATTGTAGTATCTCCGTTCGAGAGTATGAATAATGTTTCGGAAATACGCTGTTCCAGAATGACATCGCATCGAGGTCAGCGTGTTGTTTGGGGTGAAGAGATTTGAATGTATGTGGTGGTCGGTGTCTGTCTCGCATAGTTGCAACTAATCAGAGAGGGACAGAGCCACAAATTGCCCCCAACTTCAACGAGAGATGTGCCAGAAACATCTCCAGCAAGACCATCAGTCGATCATTACCTTCAATAGTTTATGGGAGCCTCAGGCCCACTAGAGTCCCATTGCTGACGCCACACCATTTCACTGTACGTCCAAGTGAGCGAACGAACAATGGCACTCGACCTTCAATGTTTGAGGGACAAGCCTCAAGGCCCAATGAGTATAGTTTTCAGTCATTTCTCACATACGGGAGGGTGCGGATATACTGGAATCCGCACGAAGTAATGGACCTGATATGTCAGTAAGAATCTGTTCAGGCTGACGAAGACTCGGTTGTAGTCTAAGGGGTGTTCAGCTGGCACATGTTGGGACTTCTGGTTTGACGAAATGTATCTCTGAACGGTCCACGCTAAGTGTCCATCCTTTCAGACAATCTGCATCCGGTTGTGGTCTAGGGCGGGTTCTTCTGGCACACGTTGGGACTCCTGGTACGTCCAGATGCATCTCTGAGGCCGTTCAGATATATTGGGTTGTCGGAAATGTCATGACGTATTTTAACCATGTTTTGCAAAGATCATTTATTGATAGAAAGGACAAAGATCAATCAATGATATAATGCCCGTTTTGTTCGATAACCTTTTGCCATCTTTCAGTGAGCTGCAGAACGCCTTGTTCATAGAAGGACCTGTCCTTCGTGGCGAAGAACTGGACAAGGTGCTGATTTACAGCCTCATCTGAATTGAACGTTATACCACGCAAGGACTGTTGAAGAGAGCGAAACAAGTGAAAGTCTCACGTCGCAATGTCAGGCGCGAGTATGCTGGGTGTGGCAACACAGCCCACCCAAGCTCCAATAATTTTTGGCGGGTGATCAAACTTGTGTGTGGTCTCGCGTTGTCGTGATGGAACAGAACACCTTTACGATGAACGAGCTCTGGACGTTTCTGGATGGTAGATTCGTTAAAACTATCCAATTGCCGACAGTACACATTTGAATTGATTGTTTGGTTCCGTGGTTGGAGCTCGAAAAACAAGACACCTTTAAAATCCCACCACACTGAGACCAGAACCTTCCGCTGATGAATGTCTGCTTTGGATCTCCTTTAAGGCGAAGCAGCACGTCGGGACCAAGACCGTTTGCGCAGCACATTGTTTTACACCATCAATGTTTCGTCAAAAAAGAATCGTTTTCCTCACGTTTAATGAGCATATCGCAGATGTTTATACGCGCGGTCAATTGAGCTTCTTTGAGTTCATAATTAACCCACACATCAAGCTTGCTTATACGTATCCCAGATTCTTCAGGTGGTCGTGAACCCTTGAATGATGGATGTGCAATGTGTCTGCAATCTCTCGTGCCGTGTAACGTGGGTTTGACTCGATCAATGCCTTGATTTGGTCGTCATCAGCTTCGGTGGGCCTCCCAGACCGAGGAGCATCGTTGAGGTCAAAATCACCATCACGGAATTTTGCGAACCACCGCTGGCTCTGACGTGTTCTTGTAGAGCATTATCACCGTACACTTTACGCAACTTTTCACAAGCTTGACGCGCAGTCTTCCCTTTACGGAGGTAAAACAGTAAAATATGGCGAAAATGCACAGTTTGGTCTTCCATTTTCAACTTGATGTCAAATCTCCGCAAATCAACCAAATCGCTCACTATTCCTTTTAGACTGCAACTAAAACTGGCACCTGTCGAATGCCATAGCGATAACAGAGCTGCGCATGCCTCTAGTATTTCCCCCGCACGGGGCTAACTGGTTTTCCAGTTATTTGGGGAGCGGCGCCCCCACGGCCCGAGCTCACCTTGTGACGCAGTACTTTTCGTTCACTCTTGAACGATAACATCACCGAAGGGACAGCTGTTCATCCAAATGATGGGGGATGGCGTCCCCACGGCCCAAGCCAATTTTCTCTTATAACTTTGCTTTTTCGTCTTTAGTTCATATATTAACATGTACACGCCCCAGTTGTAGGCTGCTGAGGTTGTGATGAGGCGCCAGCTCCTGGTTTTTTTCCTCGTTCCCTTCTCTGTCTTTTCTCTTTTACGTTACATTTTCTGTTTTTTTCGGAACTGGTTAGCTTAGACCTACCTGCACGTTTGCCGTGTGCGGTGACCCGTACAGGTGGGAATGGGGATGCTGGAAGCTGAGGTATCTGGGGGCCGGGTTGTAGTGTCTCCAGATGCCAACACTCCTCTTTGCCCTCTGCTTCACCCTAAACGGGAGGCTGGGAGCTAACCCACTCCTAGTCAGGAAGTATGTGGCTGAGTGGCGCCCAGACTTCTAGCGGCTTGTCGTTCTGTTCGGCAGGGTGAGTTTGGGGGTAGGGTTGGCATGCCAAAGGGGTGTTCTCCGGGCACGGGAAAGTCTGGGTGCATGCCGAGCGTATGTCTGCCCTACCAACTTGCTATATCCGCTGACTATCCCTAGAGCCGTGTCCTGTGTCCTCTTGGGCTTGCGGACCTCCGGCTCTCCCTCGTTGGGCTCGGTAGTGGGTGGGGAAGTCGGCGGATGAATCGTCTCTCTTCTTTATGGGTTCCAAAGATTCTTCCCATGGTGCGACAGCAAAGCGTCCAATGGAGGATGGCACCATATCTTCCACCAAGAAACTTGTCTCTGACACTTGCCATGCTCTGTTTCTCTTGATTCATTCTGTCGATCCTTTACAACCTTTGAGTGCAAAGAGCCCCTTATGGATCAATAAAGCTCTTCAGGCCGCTGCTGGCTCTCCGCGCAATGTCAAGAAGCTTCCTTCAGGGGATCTTCTTGTCGAAACCTCTCATTCCAGACATAGCACCGCTCTGCTTACCACGACCGCACTGTTGGGTATTCCGGTGCAAGTGACACCGCACGGCTACTAGAATTCCTCTCGCGGAGTGGTCACCTCCAGCGACTTAATTGACTGCAGCGATGAGGAGCTACTTGCCGAACTAGGGGAACAACATGTCACTGGAGTTCGCCGGATTCTGTTTCGGCGAGATGGGAAACTTGTTCCATCTCGCAATATCATCTTAACCTTTGACTCCCCAACCCCACCGACTTCCATCAAGGCAGGGTACTTACATCTTAACGTTCGGCCCTACATACCCAATCCTCTCAGGTGCTTCAAGTGCCAGCGTTACGGACACTCCCAGCAGTCGTGTCGTAATGTGGCTACGTGTGGTCGCTGTGGTTCTGCGGATCATCTTTTGCTGGAATGTTCGGCAGCTTCTGAACACTGCACTAACTGCGATGGTACGCACTCTGCCGCTTCTAAGCAATGTCCCAAGTGGGTAGAGGAGCAGGCTATTCAACGCCTGAAGACCATTGAGCATCTTTCCTATCCAGGGGCCAGACGGCGGATCGCCCCTGGGCAACCAGGTCGACGTTAATATGCCTCAGTTGTGGTCCAGAAGGCTACAGTTGCGGTCCAGACAGAGGTGACCATCCCGGCGCGGTGTCCTTATGATTTTGAGGACATCGTCGTTGCTGGGCTGGAAGCACTGAAGTCTCGCCGCATTGCTTCCAAGGCGACGTCTACATCGTCGCCTAAACCTACTTCTACGCCGAAAACATCTTCGGCCATCACAGGGACTCAGGTCCAGGGCACTGCAAAGAAGAAGCCGGAAAAGGTGAAACCCGGCTCATCCTCCCCGAAACAGAGCAGGCAAAAACCACCTCTCAACACAGGGGGTAAACACAGCCCTGTGTTACCTCCAGACACTGCCGATGGATTGGAGGTGACGGACGACATGGAGACTTTCTAGTCGTCTGTCTTCATTCTTTCATTTCATTTTTTCATTATGGCCACGCTCATTCAGTGGAATTGCCGAGGTCTGCGTTCACGCATTGATGATTTAAAAGGCTTACTGTCTTCGTACACACCTGTGTGCATGTGTCTTCAGGACACAAAGCTTCGCACGACGGACACTTCTTCGCTGCGGAGATATTCCCTTTTACGCAAAGATCACCTGGACGGCGTTATCGCCTGCGGAGGAGTGGCCGTCGTTGTTCCTCATGGTGTTCCTGTAACTGCAGTTGCCCTTCGGACGGCTTTGCAGGCAGTGAGACTATCTGTGAACACTCTGTTCGCAATGTGTTCCATCTACATACCACCAGATGAAGCTTGTAAGCCTTTCGGATCTGGAAGAATTAGTTGACCAGCTGCCGCCTGCTTTCTTCACCTTAGGAGATTTCAATGCACACAATCCGTTGTGGGGTTCTACCACTCGTGACTCCAGGGGCCGTGTTGTTGAGTCTCTTCTCTCCAACACGTCCGTCTGTCTCCACAACACCGGGGTAGTCACTTATTTTCATGAACTCACCCGCTCGTATTCAGCCATTGATCTGTCCTTGAGTTCGCCATCGTTATATCCTGACTGGTCCTGGAGCGTGTCTGATGATCCCCTTGGCAGTGATCATTTTCCCATCTTTCTCCATCTAGCAGGTGTTGGGTATCGTTACCCTACTCGCCCTGCTAGATGTAATATTGTTCGAGCCAAGTGGGACACATTCATGGCTTCAGCGACCATTACTCCAGACATGGTGACCTCGGGTACGGTCAATGACGCTGTTGCGACGGTAACGGATTGTATTGTGCAAGCGGCAGAACTTACCATCCCCAGGACGTCGACTAAACTTCCACGTTGCCCGCGACCTTGGTGGAATTCCATTTGCAAGGCAGCTCGTCAGGCCTAACATCGGGCTTGGGGTAGGTTTCGTCGGTACCCCACCGACGCGAACCTACGTGCTTTCAAGAAAGCCAAATCTTACGCGCGTTTGGTACGTCGTCGTAGCCAACGGGAATCTTGGATACGCTACGTATCCGGGATTAACACCACTAACAGCTCTAAGATCGTTTGGGGCAGGATCCGCAAGATTCGGGGTAAGTACCCTTCTGGGGAAATCTCCATTCTTGAAAATGGTGGAGGAACGGTTGCTGACTGTCTGGGCGCCGCATTTTCTTCGGTGTCCAGCAGCCGCAATTACCCCGCTTCGTTCCGGCAGTTACAGCCGCGGCTTGAACGGTCCAAGGTTTCCTTTGGATCGTTTTCCGCTGCCGATTATAACAGCCCGCTGACTGCCGTCGAACTGAAGATTGCCCTGAATCGGTCCGGCCGAACATCTGTCGGACCGGATAACATCCATTATGAAATGCTGAAGCACCTTTCTCCGTCCTCTCTTGAATGTCTGCTGGTCCTGTTTAACAGGATCTGGCACGAGCGTGACTTTCCCGAATCTTGGCGCACTGCCATTGTCGTTCCTGTTCTCCAACCTGGTAAAGATCTCGCTAACCCGTTGAACTACCGACCAATTGCTATGACGAGCTGCCTTTACAAAGTCCTAGAGCGCATCATTAATTTTCGTTTGGTTTTTTATTTGGAATCACGTCACCTTCTTTCACCTCATCAGAGTGGATTTCGGAAATTCCGTTCCACCTCAGATCATCATCTTCGCCTTGAGACATCTGTCAGGGAGGCGTTTGTCCGGCGTCAGCACTTGGTCTCCGTGTTCTTCGATATAGAAAAAGCCTACGATCGAACCTGGAGATACGGCATTCTCCGTGATCTGCATGACTGCGGATTGCGGGGAAATTTGCCAACCTTCATTGCCGGATTTCTCCAGCACCGGATGTTCCATGTGCGCGTCGGATCGACCCTCTCTGCGTTATACCCACAAGAGCAGGGTGTCCGTCAAGGCTCCATTTTTTCTGTTACATTGTTCATATTTCGTGTTAATCATATTTTCACTCTACTTCCTCCGACGATCCGTGGCACCATGTACGTGGATGATCTGCAGATCTCTTGCGCATCTGTCAACATGCGCACTATTGAGCGGCAGCTGCAGTCGGCCATTAATAAGATCTCTACCTGGGCCTCCCACAATGGATTTGGCTTCTCGACCCAGAATACCGTTTGCGTGCATTTTTGCCGCAAACGGGGTCTTCACCAGACCACAGCCTCCGTCTGGGGTGTTCTACCATCCTTGTGGTGTCAGAAGTCAAGTTCCTTGGGCTAACTTTTGACCGAGCACTCACCTTCCGACCTCACATCCAGTCTTTGAAGGTGAAGTGCACGAAGTCATTTAGTATCCTGAAGGTCCTCTCTCGAACATCTTGGTGTGCTGACAGGTGCTCAATGCTTCGCATTTACCATTCTCTGATTCGGTCAAAGTTAGACTTCGGATGCATTACGTACGGTTCAGCACGTCCATCGGTTTTAAAGCCTTTAGACCCCGTCCATCACCAGTCATTGCGGCTATGTACTGGTGCGTTCCGTACCTCTCCCGTGCATAGCCTGTATCCGGAGGCTCATGAACCGCCGTTATGCATCCGTCGTAAGCAGCTGTCTCTACAGTTTTACACGAAACTGAAATCTCTTCCTGATCATCCGCTGCATGGTGTTCCATCTTCCAACCGGACTGTGTCCGCTTGTTTTCCCACCGCCCTTCCTGTGTTCCGACGTTCGGGATTCGGATGTCTGCCATAGTGCGCGATGCTGGTCTAGACTTGTCAATGATTGGTTTGACCCGGTTCTACAATGAACCGCCTTGGCAGCCGATTCAAGCAACGGCTGACCTTTCCCTTTGTGTGTGGCCAAAGTCTTCCACTCCTGCTCTGGTGTACCAGCAGCTCTTTGCCGAGAAACAGTCTCTCTTCCCTGATTTCGTGCCTGTATTTACTGACGGGTCGAAATCCGGTGAGGTTGTTGGAGCCGCTTTCGCGTGTGGCGATGCCTCCCATGCTGAGAGGCTTCCGCCTGAATCCACCGTCTTTTCGGCACAGATGCGTGAGGTACACCTCGCTTTGTGTCATATACAGTCTCGGTCACATCGTCGCGCTATGGTTTGCTCTGATTCCCAGTCCGTCATCCAAGTTTTATCTTCTCCAGAGGACACGGACTCACCTGTCATCCGTGATGTCCGTCGTCGTCGTCTTGGAACTTTGGAGGGTGATGGCTTTCTGGTCCGATTCTGTTGGGTTCCTGGCCATGTTGGGATCCGGGGTAACGAGCTGGCAGATCTCTCTGCCAGGTCTGTTTCCTCCATGTCGCCAGCTCGGCTGCCACTGTCTTTCCGCGATTTTAGACCTTTGATCCGGACATTTGTCCTGGACGAGTGGCAGTCCCTGTGGTCTCAGCAGGGCAGCAATAAGCTGCATTCTATCAAAAAAGATCGGACTATGGAAGTCTAGTTTGCGGAAGAACCGTCGTGAGGAAGTTGTTCTTGCACGTCTCCGCATTGGGCACTGTCGTTTTATTCACCGCTTTTTGCTGTGTGGCGAGAGTGTCCCGGTGTGTGCGGCTTGAAACTGTCTTCTCACTGTCCTTCATGTTTTTATGTACTTGTGTTCGGTTTTGTGATAATCGTTTTCGTCATTTTCACTCTCGTCTGTTGTACGAAGGAGCAGCTACGCTGCAAACTATTATCGGCGAAGCCTGCGACAAGAGAGCAGTGTTTTCATATTTACAAGAAATTGACTTTTTAAAACTCGTCTAGATTTTAACTTGTTCACTCTCATATTTCATTTTTATCGCATCAGCCTGTTTTTAACCTTGTGTACGTTTTTTATTAATTTTGTTTCGTTTTGATGTCTTTGTTTGGCGCTCTTTGGCCAACCATGGCCCTTGCGCCATTAAACTCAATCAACCAACCTCTAGTATTTCATAAAAACCGCCCAACCGCCATTGGGTGCCAAAATACGTCATGACTTTTCCGACAAGCCAATACATCTGGACAATCTGCATCCGTTTACTGGGCATGCACCCATAGGGAAGTTGACCTTTCTATCAGGACTGTGTACCTTACTACAGGGTAGTGGTGATTAGAACGTGGTTTGAAGGGCGTTCGCAGAAGTTCCCACCCTTGAATGGTCTCCCAGTTCATTGTGGATAATATTTGGAATGCTGTGGAAATGGTTCGTTCGCCACCGAATAATGCTATGGAATTATGGACACTGGTGCAGCAAGTCTGGGAGGAGATACCTTTGCAACGCATCGCCGTGAGCCTACCTGTTACTAGGGAGATATGCTATGATTTCTGTCCACTCAGTGTATGTCAAAATGAAATGCCCGTATCTGTTGTCTACTAAAAATATCCAAAATTTGTCCATGCATACAAACGAATTCAGAATCCACATACCGAACTGTATCTATTATTCTCCTAAGAATCACCCCATATTCCAGTTTTCAACGAAATATATTGAAATCCATTTAAGAAAGCCACTTCCATCACATGGTCAGATTTGTTTTCAGCCTTATACCCTTACGTTTGCTCCCCAATTCACTTCAGTTGTTTTTCAAACTTTGTAAACTTTTAACCCTTTGATTTTCCTTAAATACCCGACTTATTTTCTTTTACTTTACATCATCACCTTTTAAAAATGAAAAGGTCATTCTTATTCCCAATACTATCCATGATTACCTTTCAGTAAATAAGACACCCTTAGTCCCCAAACCAGATTTGATTTTCTTCAAGGATTTTTCCATTACTTAAAAGATTACTTCCGTTATCTACTCTAACTTAATTTTCTCCTGCGATATTCTATCTCTTTAGCGTAAAAGCCATCCCCATTTCTAATACATCACTAGTTTTTTTTTATTTATTTTTCCAGCTTTACAACTATCGCATTTTCTCTAGAAGAGTAATAAAAAACAAAATTATCCACACTAATTCCTGACTTTTTCCAGTTCTATTCATCTCTCTCCGAGAAGTTTCTCACAATACCTTCAGCTTTCTGCTATTTCGTGAAAATCAAGTTCTTGCTTTTCAGGTCTCGATTTAACTTTCAATTTTCTCTCCTTGTCTCTAGAAAAAACTTCTTGCGCCCTAACACCTGTTTTTTTTTTTTTTTTTTTTTTGCAGAGAAGTGGTAGAAATATAGAGCAAATAAAAAATCAGGCCTTGAGAATGAAAATATCGTTTGCAACGAATAATATAAAGTTTATAAAGACTACTATGGAAAAATATACCTATCTCATTAACAGTCGTGGCAGTATTAACGCCTGCGTCTTATAGACAAAATGTCAGGCTTGTTGGCAGGAAATTCCTTAAAAAAAAAAAAAAAAACTTTTTAAATAAAAAAAAAAAAAAACTTGTGAAAGAAGGTTTACCACAGAATAAAGTTTTGAAAGGTCAAGCTTACCACTCTGATATGGGCAGGCGTGTTTTTCTTTCATAGCAGCTGTGAGCAGGACGTATTTTGCCACTGTAAATTTGCAAGATTGCCTAAAGTGATGTTCTAATCGAAAAGTATTTTCTGATCATTACGTTGTGCATGAGAAGATAAAAAGAAAATAATGGAAGTGCTTTCTTACTCTCCTTATTTAGGAATACGAAACATTTAATTAGCGTATCACACCTATTTCTGCTAAATTGGATGTTGAGTTTGATGCTTGTGTAAGCTCACATCAGCCATTGATTCCCAGGAATCAAAATTGATATATTCAACACACTTCTAAAAAAGCAGTTATTAAGAGAAATATGAGGTGAAACTTGAAGTAGTACCGGACGCCAAATGGTACGCAGCGGTGGGTACCAATCGTTCGTCCGAATGCCATATGAGACATAAATGGTACCTTTGTCTTGCGGTACAAGCTCTTTCCCTTCCTCTGAACCAGTGACTTCAAATTAGTCGACGGGCGACTGCTTGCGTATACGAACGAGTTTCTCATGATTAATTACAGTTTCATTTATTTTATTTTAAAGAAAATCTTATATATAATACACAAAACGTCTGGTTGTCTGAAGCAGAAAAACTCTCCAACGCCGAACTGTGGCATCGTGACATTTGCATAGTTTATTAATACTGGAATGTTTAGGTCAAAGCAACTATTTTAAGATCTCTACGTTGTTCCGTTCGCGAGATATGAATTAATTAATAAGCTAATCAATAAAGTCAGCGTCGATTGCTTCGTTATCTGAAAGCACGTGACAGCATTCATCGCCGCGGCACATCCACAGATATTTCTATTCTTTGAGAGATGCGCATAAAAAAATGCAAAAGCGAACTTTGCGAAATCTTAACGAAACAGGCTGAAATTTTTATCAATACTTGAATTGGTAATAAGAAGAGTCCCTCAAAATTTTACCGGAATCTGGTAAAAACCTTTTTTAAAATAGGTATGGAATTTTTAATTCATCGGTAAACAGAAATATATACGCAGAAACGGTTAATAAAATTTTGACGGCTAATTTAAAAAGTTATTGACCGATTCACGCGAAATTTGAAGGTCATGTTCTTAATAGCGATTTATGGTGTTCATTAAATATTTCAGCCAGTTTCATAAAATATTCGCAAATATAAGTTTTTAACTTTTCTATCCCATAGATTCGCCCCTCAAAGACGTCTGAAACTGAAAGCACGTGATGCAATTGATCGCCGATAACAAATTGTTAACTAATTTTGTTCAGTCAATGTTCTAATGGTGTGTCGCCTGGACACGGGCAAAGCCGGGTAGTAAAGCTAGTTAGTGTATAAATGCCGTTTTTCCTAGTCCAGCATACCCTCAGATTTGCATACCATGTATAAATGCAGAATATAACAAAATAAAAAATTTAATGCCATTACATACATTCTTTATTCTCTCATCCCATAAGATTTCCTACTTCTGAAGAAAACATAAAACTGGCTATTTCACTAATGGTGAATTTTACTGTTACAGGGCTGTTCGTTCACTGGGCTACTTTCAATGTTCCGTCTCGTGGATACGTCTGGCCTTCTCTTGTAAGGAATTGAGCAGCGCCGGTGATCGATCTATAAATGAAAATCCGCTTTTCTGCAAAGCTGCTGTTTATTCAATTCTGTATATGGGAAGTTCGCCGTTGTGCTTGTCCTGATTTGTATGTTACACCCATTAGTTTTACATATTGATTTATCCCTGTTGTTTTTTTTATCAGGCGTCTTTCTTCGTTAACTCACTACTTCTAGTTTCCAGCTTAATTTCTGTTTCGATCTCGTCCCCTATTTGTGCGAGGAGTTGATAATCCTTTCCGTCGCGCAATGAATTGCCACACAAATTTCCTCCTTCAAACCCTAGATACCGAATTCCTTTTGCTTTTTTCCCTTTTCTCAAAAAGAGCGCTGGTCTGCCCCCTCCCCCAAGTTCAGTTTGCGTTGACACCCTTGTGACCATTACGTTATCTCAATCACCCTTTCGCTCCTCACACACCCCCTTCATTAGCAACTCACGTTCCACATATGCATTTCCTCTTAGGCGTGCGAAAGTTTTTTCACAATGTTCTTGAAAAAGGGCATAAATCCTGAGGAGTAGAAAAAACTATCAAACCATTTCCAGAGCAATAAAGTAATTCAAACCGGAACTTCATGAACAGGCGGTGCAGGAAAATGACGTGTAATAATGTTTTCTCCAGACGTCCGAATCGTAGCAGAGATTGGCACATTTACGACTGAAAAAAAAGCAAGTTGAGGGATCTCTCCAAGAACGGACGGAAAAGGAAAATGTTCTTAACTTAAGTGATCGGGTTACGTTATTTCAGGTTTATCAATGTCAAACGATGATAATTAATGGTAATTTTTGCTGAAATTAATGATCCCATGGTACAATTACATCATCAATCCATCTTGTTGTAGGTGTTCCTCTTGATCTGAGGCTGTATCATTCTGAATAAAATATGCCGTAATAAGTTTTCATATCTATTACTACACGCACACATGTCCAAATTACCTACGTATATTCTTATTAACATCAACGTTTTCAGAAATATATAAATCAGATATAATATCTACATTCCTAATCCTGTGATGCCACTCAATCCATCCATTTTAACCTCACGTTCCTCTTACCACTCTCATACGGGCCACATCTAACCGCTCAATAAGATCACTTATCATAAACCGTTCTCAAACTACTGTTGGGTGAAAGTCTCCCAAAATTTCCTCCACAAATCTATACAGTGCAATTCTTTTCTATGTCACTAATCCAAGCTTTCAAATCCTTCTCACCCATTTCCAACATGGTTTTCTTCTGAGCATTTTGCTGCCCCTTATTGCCCAGTGCAGTTATTTCAGTTGTCTAAAGGTGGTCAGTTCTTCTAGCAGTATGACCAGTTACTTGATAGTCTTAAGTTGATTACGATGCCATCTGCTCCTGTCAGCATCTTAATCCATGATATCTTATCTCTTCTG
Source organism: Macrothele yani (assembly GCA_039090855.1). Taxonomy (NCBI): domain Eukaryota; kingdom Metazoa; phylum Arthropoda; class Arachnida; order Araneae; family Macrothelidae; genus Macrothele; species Macrothele yani. The sequence continues at coordinate 51,918,246 of CM076990.1, forward strand.
ATTATACAAAGCATGCATCTCTCGATGCTCCTTTCATTTGTCTGCAGGTTCTGAACGTCTTTTTTAGCTAAGGTCCATGTCTCTGATCCATAAGTAAGAACTGAAAGGATGCGTTGATTTATATTTTTCTTTAGGATATAATGATAAATTGCTCTTGAAAATTGTATTTTTACTGTGATATACACTCTAGCCAAGTTCCGTACGCCTACTAATTTCTTGGTCCATGCGATCCTCGCCTGATTGTCCAAAGTAGGTGTAGGCATCAATTATTTCTAAAGTTACCCTATTAACCTCTAAATCTTTAGTTCTTGTAAAAGCTTCGTACATCAGTTTTGCTTTATGTAAATCAATATTTAATCCCACTTCTGTACACTTGTCAGGAAATCCGTGGATCATTTTCTGTAGCTTTGTGGAAATATTTGCAAAAATGAGTGTTGTCAGCAAAACGAAGGTGGGTTGAATAGTCTCCATTAGTCTCTTCCCCACTGGTCTTCCTGGTTCTAATAATGGAAAGATGTTCTGGAATGTTCCATTGAAGAACTTAGGGGATAAGGAATAATTTATTTTACTTCCTTTCCAATTTTCTTTGCTGTTTCCTCGAGTAGTCGGACATTTGCACTTAGAACTTATATACCATGTATATAAGTCATGAAATATTAAAACATGAGGTAATATAGTCATAAATCAAGCTGTTCTTTCCATGTCACAACCATAGACATTTGAAAATTTAATCGTATTGGAACGGGAATCGAACCTGCATCTCCCGATTTGCGCTTGATTATACTAACCATTACAGCACCTAGGACAATGTAATCTAAACAAATGAGGCTTTACTCTGGGTACGATTCTCGTTCTAGGATAATTAAATCTTCAAATTTCTGTGGTTATGTTACATGCAAAGAACAGTTTAATTTATAACTACACTGATGGAAAAAAAAATCCCAACACCACGAAAAATTAGTTGTAGAGGAATGAAATGGCGGCAATACATTTGTATAGGTAACATATGTAATCGATTAAGGTTTCAAGATCACAGCTTAATGTAAGCGCGAGAAGAGTCATTTTAAATGTGAAATGCTGGTACATTAATAACCGGTGTGACCGCCAGAATGTTGAATGCAAGCGTGCAAACGTTCATGCATTGTGTCGTACAGGTGCTGGATGTCAGTTTGTGGGATGGAGTTCCATGCTTGTTGCCCTTGGTCGGTCAATACAGGGACGGTTAATGCTGGTTGGGGGTGACGCTGGAGTTGTCGTCCAATGATGTCAATTACGTGCTCGATTGCAGAAAGATCTGGTGATCTAGCAGGTCACGGCAACATGTCGACACTCTGTAGAGCATGTTGGGTTACAACAGCGGTATGCGGGCGAGCGTTATCCTGTTGGAAAACACCCCTGCAATGCTGTTCATGAATGGCAGCACAACAGGTTGAATCACCAGACGGACGTACAACTGTGCCGTCAGGGTGCGTGGGATAACCATGAGAGTGCTCCTGCTGTCATAGGAAATTGCTCCCCAGACCATAACTCCAGGTGTAGGTCCAGTGTGTCTCGGCCGCAGACAGGTTGGTTGCAGGCGCTCACGTGGCCTCCTTCTAACCAACACACGGCCATCACTGGCACCCAGGCAGAACCGGCTTTCATCAGAAAATACAACAGATCTCCACTCCGTCCTCCAATGAGCTCTAGCTTGACACCACTGACGTCGCAAACGGCAGTGGTTTGGAGCAAGTGGAATGCACGCTACAGGGCGTCTGGCTCGGAGCTGTCCTTCAAGTAACCGATTTGTAACAGTTCGTTGTGTCACTGTGGTGGCAACTGCACCTCGAATTGCGGCCGCAGACGCGGTACGATGCGCCACAGCCATACGCCGTACACGGCGGTCTTCCCTCTCAGTAGTGCCACGTGGCCGGCCGGAACCCGGTCTTCTTGAAGCAGTACCTTCCCTTGACCACCACTGCCAACAATTATGCACAGTGGCTATATTCCTGCCAAGTCGTTCTGCAATATTGCGGAAAGTAATCAACCTTCTCATAGCCCTATTACACGACCTCGTTCAAACTCCGTGAGCTGTTGATAATGACTTCTTCGTCTTCTTAAAGGCATTCTTAACTAACATCAACACACTACGTCGAATCTCAACGATAACTAACGCTCACGAACGTTAAAGGGCGTATTTACAGCAAACCTGCTTTGCATATTCCGAGGGGCGCTACCAGCGCCACACGTATGCGCCGAGCGCGAAATTTGTATAGACGTCATCTTACAGATGTACTCTCACCGTCTACCAACTGTCGTTTATCTAACACAACCCCTTCTTGGTGTTGGGATTTTTTTTTCCGTCAGTGTACATTAATTATTCCATGTGTTTCCAACTTATATGTAAGGGAATATTAAATCCATTTTTAATATTATACTAAAATGTTTGGATGTAAGTTTTAAGTTGATAACTTAATGTTCATCTAATAACTTAAAAGCAAATTTGGAGTTTCCAAATGAATGTTACGCTGGTATTTTGAATGCAAAGTTCTAGATAATTATACAATTTTATACTACATATCATATTTGAATGCAAATTTGGAGCTGACAGCTTGATATTAGGTTAATGCGTTTGAAGAAAACGTTCTAGCTACAAATATTTAATTAATTAATTTAAAAGCAAAATACGTTACAACAACTTTATATTTTTCGGATATTTTGCAAGCAAATTCCTAGATCGCAAATAAATTTTTAGCAAGTTTTGGATAACAGCCATTATGCTAATACTTAAAAAAAATTGAACTGCCGTGCTAAGACTTTTAAAACTGAAGTTCTAGCTGACAACTTAATGCTAACATATTTTTTTTAAAACGAAAGTGATAACTGAGAAGTAAATTTCAGGATAATGATTTTAAAGCAACGTTCTTGTTGTGCGGAACAGAATTGGAAACGGGTCAAAATGTTTTGGGACACGGACTTAATAGTATTGGACCCGACCCGGTTCCGCAACTGACCCGGACTCGACGCGGACAAATCTGCGTTGAACTATAAATTCGAAACTCAATTTATAATTTACATAATCATATAATTAGCATTGTCAAACATCATCATTACACTGCTGGATAAAGGTCTCCTCAAGTTTCTACCACAATGGTCTGTCTTGTGCCAGTCTTCTCCACTTTACACCCGCACGCTTACGAATTTCATCCATCAATCTCCCATGAAGTCTTCTTTTGGGTTTTCTCCTGTCCCTTGGAATTCAGTCTGAAACTTCTGTCGTCCATCGGTGACCCATCTTTATGGCAATATATCCAGTTCCTCTTATCTCTCCTCGTTACACCAAACATGCATCTCTCCAAGCTTCTTTCAGTTGTCTGCAGTCTTTGTATATCTATTTTAGTTAAGGTCTACGTTTCTGCTCCCTACGTAAGCACTGGAAGGATGTCTTGTTTAAACACTTTTCTTTTAAGGCATAATGACATTTACTCTTAAAAATTGTACTGTTTCTTCCAAAAGCTTTCAAACCGAGTTTTACACGCAGATTAACTTCATCAATGTGACCCTCGCTTGATATCTGCTGTCCAAGGTAAATGTAGGTATCGGTTATCTCCAGCTTTCCCCCATCAATTGATAAATCTTGATTTCTTGTAAAAGCATTGTACATCACTTTCGTCTTCTGAAAGTTCATTTTTAATCCCATTTCTTTTCTCTTGTCAAGCAAGTTCTTGGATCATGCTCTGAAGTAGTTGTGGCAAAAATGACTGTCATCAGCAAAACGAAGATGAGTTAAATATTATCCACTAATGTTTATTTCTTTGTTTTCCCAATTCAGTGATTGAAAGACTATTTACAATGTGGCATTAAAAAGTTTGGGAGATATGGTGTCACCTTGTTTCACTCGCTTTCCAATTTTTATTGGTACTGTATCCTCAAATAGCAGAATCTTTACACTTGCATTTTCATAAATGTTATTAATAATATTAATGTATGCATCTTCAATACCGCAGGATTTCAAAGCCTTTGTAATTGCTGATGGTTTTATGGAATCAAAGGCCTTTTCATGATCAATAAAAGCCATGCATAATGGGAGTTCATATTCCCTCGCACTTTCAATTAGTTCTCTAAGTACATGGATGTGATCTATAGTGCTGTAGCCACAACTGAATCCAGTTTGTTCCCTAGGCTTAGTCATATCCAGTGTCCTTAGCGATGCGAAATAACTTTACTGAAGATTTTATAGACCACTGACAGAAGGCTGATGGGCCTGCAGTTCCTGAGATCCTCCGTGTCACCTCTTTTATGTAGCAGGATCATTGTAGCATTGTTCTAAACCTCAGGAATCTTCCCTTCATTGCGACATCTGGTGAAAACTTGGGCGAGTGTAGTTTGTTTCTCTACTTCCTCTTGTATAATGTCTACGGTAATCCACCTTCTCCTATTGCTCTTCCCCGTTTCATGCTCTTGATTGCATGTGTGATGTATGCCGGGAAGACTGGAAGAATTCTGGTACCTTTCGTAATGTCTGGAGTACATGTATAATCCCTTTTATATATTGTGAATAGAAAACTTTCACTCTTGTCAAAACTTTGCCTTTATTTCTTGTTACAAAGCCATCTTCTTTTCTCAGTGCCATAATCTTTTTTCCCTTACTGAGATGTCCCATTGCTCTCTTTAGGCTTTGGTTGTTTTCAATTGCTTTCCTCATTAGTTCACAATTTAATTTCTTTACGTCTTCAGTGATACTTTTCCGCACTGTCTTGCATAGCTCTATATGTTCCACTTTGGAAGTCGCATCTCCTTTATTTGTTCTCATATCTTCTCTTTTGCATCAAAATATTTGGTTTTCATGATAACTTGTTCTTAGTACCAGCTATTTTTGTTGCTGTCTCCATAAGAGCCTTGGTTAGTTTTCTGTTAGCTTCAGAGATGTTCACTTTTTCCGATGTTAAACCTTCGAGTGCAGAGAATCTGTTCCTCAGTTACAGTTTGAGGGTATTATGTTTTTTAATGTTGGTCATGTCAATACATGTTTGTTTTATGAGCTTGCCACGCTCGAGTATAGCATTGAGGTGCATCTTACATCTTATCATTCTATGGTGAACTTGTTCAGCACAGTGGCAGTCTTCCATGAAAAATTTCTTGTTACACCTAATGAAATCAATTTCACTTGTCAGTCCATTGAGATGTCTCCATGTCCATTTCGTTTGTGGCTTTTTCTTGAAAAAGGAGTTCACGATGAAAAACCTTACTGCCTCTGCAAACTCTACGAGAGAATTTCCACACTGTCACCTGTTGCCGTGGACGAATTTACCTAATGAAATTTCATTCTGTTGCTTTTGCCCTATTTATGAATTGAAATATCCCGTAATGATATTTAAGTGCTGTTTGCCTTTGTTATTTAGATGCCAAAGTTCCTCGTAGAATTCTTCCATTTCTTCCTCAGGATGACTTGTGTTGGGTGCGTAAGCTTGAATTATCTGATTCTAGTATCTTTTTGAGAGTTGAATGAAGAGTCTCGCAGCTCTGTTCGAGGAACTTTCAAGTTCTAGAACTAACTCGTTCAGTTTCATGTACCATGGGAGCGTATAATTTAGTCCCTTACAGAAAGTGTTGAAACTGTCGTCCTATATTTGCAAGACATAACCTGTTTTATACATGTTTTCAAGCACATTTGCGAGAGGCAAAAAGTTCGTTCCGCAGCAATGTTATGTCTGTTTCACCTACTTCTGATGGCGCTACAATCAAAATTTTTGAATTAAGAAACTGGTATGTTTAATTTTAGTTTTTGCTGTTTTCTTTATAACATATCAAGCATCTGAATGTCCACAACAACACAAATTTTCACAAGCTTTATGATGAGTTGAAAGATTCCAAAATGTGGATGTTGTTTTTATCATTGCCCCTCAGGAGTAAGGGAGACTATTCCTTTTGAGGACACTTCTTCGTTCATATCGCATGACAAATCATTTTTCAGTTAGCGGGCACCAGTATCGAGCACAAAATTCCACAGTGCGCATTTATCTTTGAAAAATATTTTCGTGCTTTTCAAAAATAAAACTGAAATAAAATCTGGTCAGAATCTGGTCAGGAACTCCTTGACGCGACACGTTTGACCCCCAAGAAATTGTTGACCGTTCCCGTTTCTGGTACGGAAGAAATATTAGTCACATTTTATTTCGGACTCGTGCCATAGGAAACATGAACTGTATTAACCGCATTTTGGAAATAAGTAATCCAAGCACAAGACTGAAAAAGCAAAGTATATGCAGGAAATATAAATTTGCATCATTGCGTCCCTTTAATTTGTGTTGTGAACGTTGAGTCTCTTCGACACGGTGAAGCAATATACATATAATGAGTTAGGATTCCTATTCAAAAACATGATATACGCTGAGAAAAGTACTTCGGTTACCATATTTTTAAAATATCTCATGCGTCACAAAATGAAAAAGAAATGCCCACTTTCATCGCTTTTGAGAAAAATTTCAAATTTCATTTACTCGGAAAAAGATGGTCGTTGAAAGCAACGCAAAAGATAAGAACCTTGTCTCCAATCTAAGTCTAGAATCTCCGTTTGAGATCGATAGTGAATGCCCGCGTTCTCATTCCCTTTTGGCGCACGTCTTTAAATCGACGACAATTCATTGTTATTGCTGCCGAGGATGAGAAGAAATTCCAAACGGTAGATCGTCGTACTTTAAGGGATGAATTTTTATCCTTAACTTAATCAAAAACCGAAGAACAGATGTCATGCTTTAAATAGAAGCGAAACTCTTTCTGAATTGTTGAAGCTCATCATATACATCATGCGTTTCTCGACAAAATTGGTGTTACCAAACTGAAAATCTTAGATGCAGAATCAATTTCGTACTTTTTAAATCTGAAAGGGAATAGAAAATGCAGGAATTCCTTGCATTGCTAGAAAATCATTTCCCTCAAGACACTGATTAGCTTTCATATCAAAGGCATCTGAAATTTTCGATAAAAGCCCTTCAGCTGAGTTTTTTAATAAGAAAAACCTGATGGAACTTGTATCGAAATGCAATTGAGAAGATATTCATGAATAATATAATTTTTCATTCCTTCATAGTTTCCAAACTGTTCCACATAGCAACATTAGGGACAAGATATCTAGTTCATATTATTTCCGCAGTCTCTCAGAATGAAAAAAAATACACCCTTTGTTATCCTCTTATTCGAGCTACGTTTCCAAATTGTTGCGTGTAGAAACACTGGAAACAAATTAACCAGTTCATATTATCCCCACGGTCTTTCAAATTATATGTAGTAAAACAGTTCCTTTTTTTATTCGAAGTACCTTTCTTATTTGTTACACACAAGACAAAGTAACTAGTTCATTTTATTCTCAGTTTTTCTGAATTTCTGAAATAACACTATTTATCTGTTCAAAAGAGAAAATACAACATATAATCAAATCTGAGAGAAATTAGTAGCTTCGACCCGTTTCCTTATTATTTTTTTGTTTTACGTAAACATACGCATAACGCAAAGTTTCCGCGCTTCGACCAGTCAGATTTCTTAAGGCTACAAATTTAATTAGTAAAGTTGCGACTTTTTCAATGCTGCAAAATTGGCCAGTTGCGACTTTTTCAAGGCTACAAACTTACCTTGTTAAGTTGCGACTTTTTCAAGGCTACAAACTTAACTAGTAAAGTTGCGACTTTTTCAAGGTTGCAAACTTAACTAATTAACTTGCGACTTCAAGGCTACAAAATTAACCAGTTACGTTGAGCCTTTATCAAGGGTACAAACTTGTTAAGTTGCGACTTTTTCAAAGTTACAAACTTGACTAGTTAAGTTGCGAATTTTTCAAGGATACACAATTAAACAGTTAAGTTGCGACTTTTTCAAGAATACAAAATTGGCCAGTTGCGGCATTTTCAAGGCTACAAAATTAGCAATTTGCGACTTTTTTAAGGCTACAAACTTACCTTGTTAAGTTGCGACTCTTTCAAGGCTGCAAACTTAACTAGTAAAGTTGCGACTTCTTCAAGGCTACAAAATTAACCAGTTAAGTTGCGACTTTTTCAAGGTAACAAACTTAACGTAGACCTGAAAAAGCTGTTTGGTCGACCAGCGAAAAGTCTGCATTATGTATATCTTTAAATAAACTAATAAAAAAAATAAAGCTTCCAGTTTCTTATAGATTTAAAATGTTCATCCTTTTGTTTGGGGTACGTATGCAGCGGCCATTTGGTTGCAGCTTGCTTCAGAACAATAGTCAAACAACAAAGATGACACCGAATTTTCGGTTGTAATGAACACGTATTTTGAATCGTGTCCGACGCGAATAAAATTTATCAAACTTATTCGTAGTCAATGGAACCGGTTGGAAAAAACCCCGGGTTTCTGCAATCGATAAAACATCCAGAAATAGAAACAGCTACTTACTTCCACCAGCGGCTGAAAATTGTGTTAAGAAATTTAACAAATGGTGCACAAAAAACATTTCGTTGCAGAAGAAAGTATCGCAGATTTCCAAATTGAACAGTTAAAAGAAGAAATATAGAAGGAAATGTGATATAACTCTACGCCTTTTAACAGAAGAATTTTGCATAACGGAAAAGACGAAAATTATTTTTCATAGCAAAAGCTCTGTTAAGGAAAGAGAGCTTTTGAAATACGTCTCACGGAAGCAGAGGTGCAAGAGAAAAAGATTGTTTTTTCACACCTAGCCAGAAAGCAGGGCATTATTTAAACAAGAAAGATGACACCGAATTTTGAATCCGTCCTGACGCAAATTAAATTTATCAAAGCTATTCAAAGTCAATGGGGGAAGAAAGAAGTTTTTCAATCTGGTATTTAATCCCTCAGATATTGCTGTAAACGGAATCGTGAGCTTACGAACTCTCAGAAACAGAGTTATCGACAAAAATAAGATGTGACTTTTTACGTCCCCTGGTGGGAAAACCATGCATTATTTTTAGGAAGAAAAGTATTCACAAAATTTTTATCCATATGAGCGGTATCGGTCCAAAAAAAATTTTTAGTCGAGTTTTCAGGAGCCTAGATTTGGCTACAAATACATCAGAAGTAGAAATTAACACTTATGACCCCTGGTGGACAAACCATTCTTTACCAAAAATTAGAAATTACGTGAAACATATATTCCGTCAGGTATTGTATGAGATACAGGAAGAATTTTTCAAATCGGAGTTTTAGGAGCAGAAAACGCAATTTACCATTGTGCGCCCTAGCGAAAAGTCTATGATTTACTTGAAAATTTTGAATTTATAGGGAAAATATTTTGCATCGGAAACACTATCAAACAAAGAAGGATTTTTTCAAATCGGACTTTTAGAAGTAGAGACCCTGACAAAAAAAAAGACGCACATCTACGCCCCTGGCGTAGAAACCATGCATTATTTCAAGAAGAAAATGTTCCTAAAATGTTTGTCGACATGAGTAATATCGGTCCACAAGACTTTTTTTTCAATCGAGATTTTAGAAGCTCATAGTTTGCTGCAAATATATCAGAAGCGGAAATTAAGACTTACGCCACCTGGTGGCCAAAAATGTTTTTACAAAAATTTGAAATTACGTGCAAACGATTTCCCAGCAGGAGCTGTATCCGGTGCAGAAATAATTTTTCAGATCGGAGATTTAGAAGCAGAGATATAGGGGGAAACGCAATTTACCTTTACGCCCCCTAGCGGAAAGTCTGAATTACTTGAAAATTTCAAATTTATAGGAAAAACATGTCACACTAGAAACACTCTCCAACAAAGAAGGATTTTTTTAAATCGGACTCTTAGAAGTAGAGATATTGACAAAAATAAGATACACACCTACGCCCCCTGGCGGAGAAACTGTGGAATATTTTAGGTAGAAAATATTCCAAAAAGGTTTATCGATGTGAGTGGCATCAGTCCACGAAAGAATTTTTTCAATCGATATTTTAGAAGCTCAGATTTTATGGCAAATACATCAGAAGCGAAAATTAGCAGTTACGCCCCCTGATGGCCAAAGTATTCTTTACCAAAAATTCGAAACTATATGCAAGATTGTGCATCAGATGTATCCGCTGAAAAAAAAATTTTCAGATCGGAGTTTTAGAAGAGTTATCGGAAGAAATATAATTTACATTTACGCCCCCTAGCGGAAAATCTGTGCGTAATTTGAAAAAGAAACTATATCGAAAATACTCTCCGACATAAATGGAATCGAAAGATAAAAGATTTTTTTCAATCTGATGTTTAGAAGCAAATATGTGGAATAAACTGTATTTTTGAATTCGACATCATCTGCATTTACGCCCTCTAGCGGCGAAATTGTACATCGTAAAAAAAAAAAGATCATAATTCGCATATTTCAAGCTTTCGAATGCAAAAAGAATTTTTCAAATCGGACTAATAGTTTCAGCGAATGCTGAATTTCCTTCCTGAGATGAAAATTCCGCTGCTACGAGAAAACAAGAAAGCCCCCTGCGCTCCGGATATTGTGATTCAGATTCCTATACATTAAGAGATCGGAAAGCGTTATCCTCAGTAGTGTGTTAGCAGAAGTCGGAAGACGCAAATTGGATTCCCGCTTCGGAACGTTATAATTTTCAAGCTTTCTGAGAACTTGGTAACATGGATAAGTTTACTGTACTAAACAAAGAAAACATTTGCCTGACTTGTGTAATGAATACCAACTCCGTCAATTTCTATCACTTTCAGAATAAACTAAAATCCTCTGAATAATACCGACAATTAATACTTTCTGCCGACTTTCAAGGAAAAGAGTGCGTATTATTTATACACAAGTTGAATTAAACGCGCCTCTTACAATATGGCTGCAAAGCGTGTCATATTATTCACTCTCGTTGAAGAGCGAAATTTTAACACTAAAACAATCTGACCTTTATCACAGACGCCAAAACTGAGACCAATCTCACGATGTGAGCTATTGTCTCTCTCTCGCTCGACGTAATAGCATCCCGTCCTTCCTAAGTAATGCTTGGTTGTCTTAATTAGCAAGGAGCGCGATAAGCACCCATTAATGGAGCTCCAAAATGTTAATTATTTTGGAAATGGTGTATAAACCAACTTCAAATGGCGCATAAGAGACACTGAAAACTTTCGGGTAGGTTTTAAAATGGTTACTCGGTTATTATACATTTGTGAATACCGATAAAAAGGAAAATATATAACAGAAGGTAGAGACGTTTGGCGTGAGAAGAGACGCAATTATAAGGGGTTTAAACATTTATAACAGACAGGTATGTAGACATTTTGCGTATATAGTGTCACATCCGGAAATATCACCAAGGCGCTATGCAAAAATGTAACATACAAGTCCCTTAATAAGGAATATAATCCTTGTACGGACAGACAACTCTCACAGCGACGACACGTACTCATCACGAAGTTGTTGATGAACTCAGGAGCCAAAGAATATCATTCCTCAACGAAGGTGGTACATAGCTCAGGAATGGTTCTGGGAGAGGGTTGACGAACTGCTACCTGTCGTCCCACAGTATCCCAGGCACGCGCGATAGAGTTTAGGTCCGGAGAACTAGCTGGCCAATTACTATACTGAATATCCTCGCTCTGTAGGAAATAACCCACAAGCTGAGCATTTTGTGGGAACGCTATCGTTCATTAAAAGGAATTAACGGCCAACAGCTACCCGATAAATAGGACTCTAGGATCCCCCTATTGTGTTCAGCATTTACATGGCTTCCTGAGAATACATAGAGTGGAGTACGGTCGTTGAACATAATACAACTCTACACAAGAAGACCATTGCATCCGAAAGAGTATAATTCCAGAATCATTACTGATTCCCTATTCCTTCCACATAAAATGCAGCAGAATCTGTTAGTAGACTGAATCTCAAATTGTCTGTGAAAAGAACAGACCCACTCGTTTGGGCTCCAGGAACGATGTGGCCTGCAAAAGTTCCGGTGAACTCTCCAGTGAGACCAATTTAGCGGGACACAAACAATGGGTTTCCTTTCTCAAAGTCAGTTCTCTCCCGCCGAGACATTTTCGCTCAACCTCACAGTGCGATATGATCACGGTCAGCTGCAGGCTTGTGTTTTTATCGCTTGCAGCTGTACCGCGCATCTTAGCAACGCAGCAGATCCGTTCATTTGCTTTTGAAGGAGTGTCCTGTGACTTTTGTCAATATAGTGTAAGTATCTACTTGATAGACTTTAGTGAAATTAAGTTTACTGGTTCATCAGACCATGACACAGAACATATGCAAAATGAAATCCTCTGTGAGTAGGACTTGCACATGCAAAATACCACGCTGTAAAAGAGCGACGTATTTCGCATGATCCGTTACCCATCGGCTTGTAGGAGATACTGGTGAACAAACAGACGAACCGCTTGGAGGATTCGGATAGATGGACAGCCCGAACTGCGGTAACCATATGAATGGTCATCTCCATATTATGTCGACAATATCAGGAATTCGACCAGTACCTAGCAGGCCAAGAGTCACAACACTAGTGGCAGACATATAGCTGGCATTAACAGAGAGAAAGCTTATGGATATGACAGACAACTCACTATAGAACTCGCCAGTCCTGCAAGCACGATGGTGTGGCAACGAGAACAGTGTACATAAAGGAACGTACTGTAGGAGACCGATGGTTTGCCTTCACTTCTCAAAGTACACCTCGAAGGAGCTTGTGCGCAAGCAGTATCACACCATCTACAGAACTGTGCAAGCATGTACCCTTCACAAATGAATTCCGCTTCTGCCTGACTATGACTACAAACGTTTGCTCGTCTGGATGCAAATCTGGGAGCACAATAATTAATTCTTATACCGTCCGTGAGCGAAACTACTATGGAGCAGGAGGTCATGCGATGTGAGTAATCGTAATTATGTATGGCCTTACGCCATATTGTATGCTGGTGCATACTACACATAAGACTGCCCCAGTGGTCGACTGATAAGAGACGCCATTCGTCCGAGGTGGGTCAAGGTTCGAATCCTCGGTGAGATACGGATGGTCACTGGCTCTAAATAAGGGACGGACGACTGCTTATAGCCCATTGAGCTGCTCACATTGGTTGGTAAACATCTAAAAATGGTACATAGAAGAGATCCTTGAGAACCTACAGGCTCGCGATCATTTTTATGGATAACAATGGTCATCATAGCATGGGTCCGCAGAAGAAACAGAACTTCTGGGCCAACACTCAAGCCAGCAGTGACTCAGCACTATGTTGCAGTTGCCCAACCGTCAAAATGTCTCGGCGGCCACCACAAGGGCCAGCACTTCGGTCCAGTCGCGGGCATACAGTTGGCACCCCGATCAATTGACATATCTCAGAACAGGACCATCAGTTATCCATCACAGGATGTGGTTGTCACAAGCGGTCCTCCAAGCACGTGCCATAAATGATGGCTAGCCTAATGTAGTCCGCCAGTTTCCTGGAAGTAGCAGCCGGCCATCACGTGACGTAACTGATGGCTTGCCGTATGTTGTCCGCCGATTTCCCAGTAGTAGAAAAAAGGTTATCACAGTTCTCCAAAGGCACAACTCATCTTTTTTTCCCCACCGAAGCTTCTGCATGGCGATACGTCGCTGGAGAAATTTCCTCATTAGGTCCGGAATAACGCCTGGAACTCACGACAGCTTGCTTGCGAAGCGGACGCTTTAGACACGACACTAGGTTGCCACGTGCAAGCGTTTCCTTGAAGGAGTCTCTTTCCTGCGCGATGTAAAACGAAGGGTTCTCTTTTTAATTTCACAATATTGCGAGTTATTTTCCACAAATGTCAGTTTTATATAATTAATAAATGTATTTTTTTAACATCACAATTTGTAATTACCTTAAGGGGGGAACTTCACTCACTTTCAACGAGTGTACCAACTTAGACTTTTTCCAAAGTTCTGTGCTGTTCTTGTGGCCTTTAAAGACGATGGTTTAACTAATATATTTACCCGTTCATGTGACATTCTTTTACATTTCTGACGTTGTTTCTTTTCTTTCCACGGTCCAAAGCAGCATTTGTTCTAAAGAGGAAAAATTTCTTTTACTTCCGGTTATTTTTTAGCAGCGAATTCCTCCAAACTTGTGTATTCTCACGATAATCGTCTACCAACCAACCCAGCAAAATCACAAGTGTTGGCAAACTGTACATCATATTCACCTAGCGTTGCTTTTTTTTTTCATATACTTCATCATTTGATAATAAAAATACCCATTTTGTACGCGTATAATTCTTATCTTTTTCCAACATAACGATTTTTAATGTCTTTCCGGGACTTTAGTTTGAACCGGTTTAGTGTATGTTAAAGAAATATTATACAGCATTTTTTTTTCATGGGAATGGAGTGGGTGTGTTTCACGGCTGTCTGTATTCTCGATTCTTCGTGTGTTAGTGCAGGAATTTTGCTAAGAAATGAATTTCTATAAACACATGAGAGCAATTGACTATTTCTTACAGTTCATTAACGTTTTCTATAATTTTCTTCCGACGGTAATTTTCATCGACGCGGCATTTCATTAGAAAATTAATTAGTCTCTCTACATATGGCATTTTTTTTTCTTAAGATCCAATGAAATAACACAATGACGATGGCGTCGTCTTCAACTAACTGCTACCACGAGAGACTGCACGTGTTGTTTCTGTGTATGCGTAGTCCCGCTGCTTTCACCTCGGGTTGGGGTTGCTTGACCTGCCAGCTACGGGCCACTCGTGGCGCTTGCTTGGAGGCCTGTAATTCACGGCAATATTGCAGGGCCATCAATGGCTGCCACCAACAGATAGCTACCGTACCATGAGCGGCAGATTTCAGCCAGCAGTGACCCATCACTGCCAGCTGGTGGCCAGCAGTTTGCCAACACTTGTGATTTTGCTGGGTCGGTTGGTCGACGATTATCGTGAGAATGAGATCAACAAGATGGACGGCCAACCAGGTTTCCGGATCTTTGCCCTGCTGAGCATTTTTAAGGTGCTCTGGGTGACGCATTGGACCCGTTCAGCCCTCTCACATAAGCCTTCAAGAGCAGCGATCTGCGCCAACGGAACAATGGCGTTTAGTACAACAACAGTGCATGACCGTTGTGAAACACGCTTGCTGGGGTTGGGTGCAAATAATACTCAATAATGATCATCACCGGAACAACGCATTTCTGCAGCAGCCGGTGAAGGAATATTCTTTTCTATTTCGCCCGATTATTATTCCTGGCCATTTATTTCTATGTATCACATGCACAGTGCGTTAAATAATTTTTAAGACTGGCGCTAGATTTCAGCCTACGGTGGCACTGCCATTGTAATCGCGAATGCGTTATAAATCGTGACCATCTGCTTGCTTTCTGCCAAAAGTACTACGCAGTTGTTAAAGTAACTCAAACGAAACTGTCATTCATTAGAGAAGTAAAAATTTTTTCATGTTGAATTATTAAGATGGAACAAATGGCTGTTATTGAATTTAACGCAAAACTTGGTAAAAGTGCCTCGGAAACGTACCAAGTGATGAAACAAGTTTACGGTGAGTTTTGTTTAAATAGATCAAATGTTTTCCTGTGGCACAAACGTTTTTTGGACGGAAGAGAGACGCTAGAAGATGATAAGCATGCTGGAAGACCAAGTTCATCTAGGACACCTGAGATTATTGAAAAAGTGCGTGATTTCGTGGTAAACAATCGATGTGCGTCACTAAGAATGATGGAAGAGTCTTTAAACATCAACAAAGAAACGATTCGAACCATCCTGCATGAAGATTTGGGCAAAACAAAAGGCTGTGCTAAATTTGTTCCACACGCGTTAACCAATGAACAAAAATCAAGGAGAAGTGCACATTGCAGAAACATAATTTCAGCCGCTGTAAATGATCCAAACTTCTTAAAATCGATTGTTACAGGTGATGAAACATGGTGTTTTCAATATGATCCTAAAACAAAGCGACAAAGTGCGGAATGAAAGTAAAAAAACTCACCACAAGCCAAAAAAGACAAGAAAAGTTCCATCGAAAATCAAAACCGATGCTCATTACATTTTTCGATAGTAAGGGTATTTATTATCCACAAAGAATTTGTTCCAAGTGGACAAACAATTACTGGTGAGTTTTATTTAAATATTTTGAGGCGTTTGATGGGCAGAATTCGTCGCATTCGTCCAGAATATCGGGATGAAAACAGTTGGTGTTTGTTGCATGATAATGCAGCCAGTCACACCTCACTTCTTGTTCGTAGATTTTTGGCGAAAAATAACGTCTGTGAGTTGAATCATACACCGTATTCGCCTGATTTAGCACCCTGCGACTTTTTTTAATTCCCAAAACTTAAAATGACGTTAAAAGGGTGTTATTTTGATGATATTTCGACCATACAAACAGCTTCAACGCGTGTTTTGGAGGCAATTCCTCAAAGTGAACTGGAACAGGTATTCGAATCATTATTAAATCGCTGTAACAAGTGTATTGAAGCCGGAGGGACGTATTTTGAATAACAAACCAAAAACAAATTATAATTTCTTGTTTCTATTTCATTTTACAGACACAGTCTTAAAAATACTTTGCCATACTGTGTATTTGCATTTTTTTCAGTTGTATCTCTTACCTGAAATTCACTAAAGTCTGTTATGTTGCATATCAACTTTTATGTTTGCAATTGTTTTTGTCCACCAGCATGTTTCAATGTTCGGGTAAATAAAGATTATAAAAAGTATTTTATGACTACAAAAAGGTGTTTTGTCTGTATTCTTTCTTAGAATGTCCGACAATTTGTATAGATCTCATTGATTTTGCCGTCTTGGAAGTTATGTAAAAACCTTGCTAAACATTTTCAGTAGTAGGCACACACGGGCATTCTTCTTACGAGCATACAGTCTCGTCTGAATGGTAAAGTATTTTAAATAAAATATTTATCAGTTACTTTTTGTTTTTTATTTACTTCTACAATATTATTTTTGCTCTTTTGTAGGACTGGGCAACATGGCTCTGTGCAACCTGATCAGCAGCAACATATTTGATATCCTGTTCTGTTTGGGAGCCCCTTGGCTTATTAAGGCAGCAATGAACACTGAGACAAGATCTGTGGTCATTAACAGTTCCGCTCTCACCTACACAACTCTCATCCTACTGTTCACAGTCGTTCTCTTTTATATATCATTGTTCCTATGCAAGTGGAAGCTGAGCTGGCGGACTGGTATCATATCCTTGACTTTGTACGTATTCTTCTTGGTCCTAGCGTCACTCTACGAGACCAACATCTTTGGTGACTTTAACCCACCAACTTGCTCCAGTTGACAGGACCTTATAACCCACAATGACGTGAAAATTTGATGTTGTACATATGTTGAAAGTTCAAAGATTAACCTGCGTAGTGTGCGCATGAGCGTCTCTTCTACATGTTATCACAAGAGCGTTTATGTAATTTCTTAAATGTGTTTTTTCTGCGAAGCTAACTATGGAGCCTTACAAAGGTTTTTTACATTGGTGTTTTTATTAAAATGTTGCTTTAAAATGTTTTGTTGCTCATTTAAATCCATATTTAAAGATGAAAATAAATTTCTCTCTTACTGTCATGGATGTGGTAACAGAAAATGTGAGTATAACTGTAAAGCTTCACCGCATCTATGACGCAGTGGCTATGAAACTAATCAAAGCGCTGGCTTATGACCGTTCGTCCAAGCGGATCCGAATTCGAATCACGCTGAGGCATGAATTTGTGTTCGTCTTAACGGCACTGGCCCTCTTCCTTCCCTGGTGCCAGGACTCTGAATTAGGGCCTGGGAACTGCTTATAGCCCATCCAGTTGCTCACAGTAGTCGTTAAACCCTAAAGAAAAAAAACAACACTCTGATATTTTTTTTTATTGGAGGTTTAACGACCACCGTGAGCAACTCAATGGGCTATAAGCAGTCGCCCGTCCCTTATTTAGGGTCACTGGTTCCAGGGAAGGGAGAGAGCCAGTGCCGTAAGACAAACACAACATCCATGCCTCACCGATATTCGAAAACGGACCCCTTTCGGACGAATGATCAGAGGCCATTGCCTTAGACCACTGCGCCACCGGGGCGGCCTTGGAAATATAGAAGGGTTGTCCCAAAGCAACTGAGAATGTTATTAAAAAAACATATGGGTACCTCATTTATCAAGGAAGTGGTCATCTTTCTCGAAATAATGTCAACTGCATCGAATAAAGTGTTCCAATGTTTCTACCACTTTTTGAATGTCTTCTCGAATTCTGAAAAAACCCCTGCCGAAATAAGTTGATCAGTCTCAAATTGTATTCCCAGTAATGTCATTTTTAAAATGTGGAACCACCGGAAGTCACACGGTGACAAGTTTGGACTATAGAGCAATGAGCCATTACATTATTACCACCTACCTAATAAGCTGTAGGGACTCCCCTCCCTATAGCCCGCAAAACAGCGGCCACTCGGCGAGGCATCGATTCGATGAAGTGGCAATAAGTATCATGCGGTATCGGGCACCATAATGCCAACAGGTCTTCCAGTTCCCGTACATTTCGGGGTGGTGGTGATTCAGCGCGAACCCACTTTTCCAAGTCGAACCCATAAATGCTCGATTGGGTTCATGTCAGGTGGATTTCGAGGCCAGGTCATTAAGAGAAAGTCACCTGCATGTTCCTCGAACCACTCCTTGACGATTCTGGCAGTGTGGCATGGCGCATTATCCTGTTGGTAATGGCTATCACCAGCAGGGAACACAATCGCCATAAATGTGTGAACTTGGACCGCAACAATGTTCTGATACCTGACAGTTGTCATGGATTGGGATAATGGGGCCTAAAGTGTCTCGTGTAAACATCACCCACAGCAAAACACCACCGCCGCAGGCCTGTTTCCGCCCAACAGTGCATTCAGGTGCATCCGTCGGTAATCGGTGTATCCGCGCGCTGCAGTCTACGTGATTCACCAGGAATCTTGATTCGTCAGACTAGGCCACTTTCTTCTAATCATCGACGGTCCAATCTTGATGATCATTAATGCCCATTTCATGCCGTGTTGGCGATGAATTGCAGTGAGCATATGGAACCGCCTGGGTCTTCGGCCACTCAGGCCCACGCGCAGAAGGCTCCGATGAACTGTGTGCTGTGACACATTGCCCAGATCACTACTTCGGGTGACTTTTTGCACTGTGACCCTACGGTCGCTCAAAACAATGCGCGACAGTCTCCACTCCTCTCTGGCATCAATGTGCTGAAGATGACACACGACTGGACAACGTTTCGTCGTTTGGCCATCTGTGCACCACTTTTGATACGTATTTACTGCAGCGGCACGTAAACAACCCACAATCCGCGCCGTTTCCGAGATTGTAGTTTCGAGGCGCCGAGCCATTATAATTTGTCCTATATCAAACTCCGATAAATCGTCAGCTTTTCTTATTCTGACTCCGAACACTACTAACCGAAAACCGGTGCTCGGGTTGTATATATACTGCTATGTGAACTTCACCTGTGCCACCGGTCGGTCTCCAGGCGTGCTAATTTCTCTAGGCTGGGGTTGGCCATAATGCAATGGCTCATTGGTGTATATTCAGGATGGGGCATCAACTTAATATTGATTTTCTCCAAGTAAGAAACGACAGAACTGGCCATGCGCGGCCTTCCATTGGGATACACATGAAAAGAAACGTGGAACCCAAGTTGAACAAACTCGTTTCATGCCCAAATTTCCGGGTAAAATTTTGTGAATTGATGATTTTGAAATGTGAACCGTATCTTCGGCATCTCTAATTGGCAGGTGCCTGTCTTTCCGTATAACAACACCTGTTGTATTGATGTTTACATCTGTAACACTAGTTGAAGGCCTTCCTCCATGCGCGATTAAAGCCGCCGACTCGCGACCATCCATGAATTCTTTATGCCATCTGTAATTTGTTGATTTTCTAAGACATTCATTTTTATAAGCCTTTTGCATAAGACGGAAAGTCTGACAGACTTCTTAAGTCGACAGCGAAATTCAATTGCGTATCTTTGTTTTTCGTGATAAACAAGTGTGGCCGGTTGGCATTGTTATTACAACGACTGTCGTTTTTTCGAGACTGGTGCCAAGGTCGAACGCAGTATTGCACATTTTTAAAAAAAATAAACAAACATTATCAGTTGTTTTGCGACAAGCTATGTATTTAAGCCAAGGGAGCAGACGTATGGATTCCTTTCAAATTTTTTTGGCATTTGAAAAAATTCAGATTACATTTACATGCCTTTACAGTTTGGTTATACCATTTGCCCATTGAGTTTTTTTTCTAGTTATCTTAAGGTGAAAATTTATGAATCAGATTTGCCACTCTCTATGATTCATTGTATTTTTGTGTGTGCGGGCACTTCTGTCTGTCTTTTCTCTCTGTTAGTGCGAAATTCTTCAGTCTGTAGGCGTAAAATGTCTGACGAAAATGCCCAGTGCACGAAAGTGAAATACACTACCTATATGATTAATATCAGAACTCCCCTCAATTAATAGTGAATAAGGTCCTACCCAAGCATCGCATCACAAACTCACAAACTCAACTGTAAATATGCTCCTGCCTCCGAGGTGGCATAGTGGTCTGAGTGCTAGATTTTGACCATTCGTCTGAGATAGGTCCGAGTTTCAATCCCGGTGAGGCATGGATGTTATGTTTGTCTTACGGCCCTGGCTCCCTTTCTTCTCTGGAACCAGTCACCCTAAATTAGGAACCGGGCGAATGCTTTTAGCCCATCGAGTTGCTCACGATTGCCGTTAAACCCCCAAACAACAAAAACATATGCTCGTAGGGGCCATGTGAGATAATAAATTAACTCAGTCGATCGAGGCATTTTTCAATCATAGTTAACTGGTTTCTAGCACGGATTAATCCGTGCGTGATATTTCAGCAGTGGCGCAGAGGTTTAAGCGATGGCCTTTGATCGTTCGTCCGAAAGGGGTCTGGGTTCGAATCTCGTGAGGTATGGGTGTTGTGTTTGTCTTACGGCACTGGCTGTCTCCCTTCCATGGTACCAGTGACCCTAAATCAGGGACGGGCGACTGCTTATAGCCCAATGAGTTGCTCCCGGTGGTTGGTAAACCTCCAATAAAAAAAAAATAAAGCCTGGACCCATCTCGGACAAATGGTCAGAAGCCGCCAGCGCTTAGATCACTGCTCCACCCGTTTTAGAATAGGAAATGAAGAAAGAGCTTATATATCGAAATCAAAGGTTTACACATCTTTCTTCGCAACAGTTTAAATTTAAAGCGAGATAAATCGTGCTAATATCTTGCAGAACAAAAAGTTAAAAAATCAGAATTCTATTTTACCAAACTTAGTTTTTACCATTTTTTAATTCTTACGTTCTGCCTCAGAATAAACGTAGGAATAGAAAATGCTGCTTGACTAGTGCGGCTTGAAAAAATCTCACCATATCTAGGAGTACAAAAGTTTGGAAACATATCTCACCAGTTTAAATGAATATAATGCACTTTCGGTGTTGTGAATGATTTAATGTGGATTCGAACAAATAAGTAGAACTTAAACTTGAATGAAAGTGAAGCAAAATTCTTGACTCTAATGATGTGGAGCTCTTGATCGAAAGGCCATAGACCCCAATAGAAAATCAAATGTTTTGAACGGAAAGTCCGCGTTATAAACAGCTATATAAAAAAAGATGAGCCTGCTTCGTAATTTAACTGCAAGGTAGATATGAAAATTCCCTCTTCGAAGTGAAGCAATGGAACGATGAAAAAGTACTATTAGGCAAAAAGAAAAAAATTTAACGAATCTCGAATTGTCAATATTTGAATATCTCTTAGTGATATCTTTAAAAACGCCACTTAAAGAGATTAAGGTCCGTTTTGTCTGAAGTAAGTAGTTTTCAGTGCGTCGTTCGCGCCGCCCACTGGAATTACGAGAATACGATCGCTAACTCCATAAACAACAAAAAAGAAATCAATGTCCGTAACACCACTTTTAATGGTAGGATCTTCGGATAAATGCTGACATGGCGCAAGTAGGAAACAGACAATCAAGCTACTTCGGGTTCACTGACCACTTCAGTGTTTACTCGCTCTCCTTCTCTGCACTTAATATGCTCGAAATTCTCTTTCGTTTCTCGTGTAAAACTATTCTATCTTCGGCAGCTTAAGTGGCATGCTTTACTTTGCCAACCATTAATGATTTAAAAGCTTTTATCTTGAAATACATAGTTCAAAATGGAAATCACAACACCAGGAAAGAGTTCACCCCTAGTCTGGAAAATCGCAGGACGCAAAGAGCTATAAAAAACGTAATCGAGAATTGAAATTGGAGAGTACCTGCTCTTATTTGAAATTACACAGTACGGAGTACGTCCATCCCGGGAAGTCAAACAAGATTGTAGACGATGAGGTGTGGTATCCATGAGATCACATGATGCTGCGCTGGGTATGGTATTACAACAGCAAACGACGTTATGACACACACGGTTCTTCAAATGCTCGACGGGTAACGAGTCTGGTGAATTAATCTGCCATTGGAGAACGTCCACACAGGGGGACTACCCCTTATAGCATCAGCAGTATGTTGTCGGGCATTGTCATGCAGCAGGATAGTTCTCGCCGTGCAGGCAAGGAAAGGTCGTATCATAGAAAATATTCATGATATCGACGTAACGGGTCCGGAATATAGACAAGAGGTGTCCTGTTGCTGGGAGTTATCATTTTGCACCCAACAAGGTTCACCATTTTTTACAAGTAGTTTCCTTCTACGTGATCTTGGTACGTCGCGAGAAAGGTCGTGTCATAGAAAATATCCACGATATCGGCGTAACGGGTCCGGAATATAGGCAAAAGGTGTCCTGCTACTGGGAGTTATCGGACTGCACCCCACAACGGTGTACCTATGTATGCCGTTTTTCACAGGTAGTTTCTTGCTACATGACTTTGCTGCGTCGAGAGAATTACCGTAAACGACTTTGTGTATCAATGTTGTTGATAAGGGTGGCGCCGTACGAATGTGCAGCCAGCTGTCACGCAGAAACGCAAACTGGATTCACCCATGAATATCACGCTCTTCCATTCTGTCATGCTGTTTGGTTCGCCCATAGTCCCGTGTAATCCGTAGCAGCTCGCAGTCACACTACAACATGGTCATCGTGTGAATGAGTCGCTATCCGCACCTTTACGTAGTAGGTTATCTTCGCGTACTGGTCCGCAATTTTGAGATGATACCAACCTCTCCAACACTGACTATTTTCTGCCGCTGAATATCAGTCAACTGAACATAATTTTCTCATCTCCGTATCTGTGGAGTATTAGAAATGTTCTCCAGGACAACACGTGACCCTGAACACCTGCCTTGCGGTAAAGCAAGCCATTACGTGCGTGTTTTTTAGACATTGTTCATTTGGTGTCTGTGGTGGCGATTTCTGCGAAACTCGGACTATTTGTATTTTACAGGTAGTCCCTTGCTACGTGAGATATCTTCGTCTCTAAGGCAGCTTCTGCCTGGTGTTACGAATTTTACGTTACGTAGAGCAATTTAAGAACATTTTTAAGGAGTGAACGAGATCAAATCAGTAAGAAAGTTTCCTTCGGCTGCATGACTTTATGCATTTTTACTGAAAATGAAATTGATCTTCACATAAAAGCTCGTGGTTTCAAAACTTTCAACGTCTCTTACGGATGAAATCCGTTTGCCGCCACGGTGGCGCAGTGGTCTAAGCGATGAACTCTGATCATTCGTCCGAAAGGGGTCCGGGTTAGAATCCCGGTGAGGCATGGGTGTTGTGTTTGTCTTACGGCACTGGCTCTTTCCTTCCCTGGACCAACCAGTGACCCTAAATTAGGGTCACTGCTTGGTCCAGGGAAGGGAAAGAGTTTTTTGTTTGGAGGTTTAACAGTGATCGTTAAACCTCCAAGCAAAAAAGAAGAAAAATTCGCGACATCATCTTAATGCCATTAATGCCATGAATAGCACATGGCCGCCCCGGTGGCGCAGTGGTCTAAGGCACTGGACTCTGATCATTGGTCCGTAAGGGGTCCGGGTTCGAATCCCGGTCAGGCATGGATGTTGTGTTTATCTTACGGCACTGGCTCTCTCCCTTCCCTGGAACCAGTGACCCTAAATTAGGGACGGGCGACTGCTTATAGCCCATTGAGTTGCTCACGGTGGTCGTTAAGCCTCCAATCAAAAAAAAAAAAAAAAAAAAACCTCCAATCAAAAAAAATATAGCACATGTTTCTTTATGTACGCGGGGGTTGAGTGAAAAGGAGTGGCAACACGGTGGTGATCAGCGCAGACGATTGCGGCGCACTCTGGTAATAGCCCAGTCGAGTATGCGAAAGTCTTTCGAGTGTTGGACGTTACTTGAATGTTTGTGTTAGTGGTGGGAAGACCCGGTCGTTTACGCGATCCGGATCTTTCAGATCGTGTCACTAAAGTGATCTGTTTCATCTACACTTTTTTTGATTGGAGGTTTAACGACCACCGTGAGCAACTCAATGGGCTATAAGCAGTCGCCCGTCCCTAATTTAGGGTCACTGGTTCCAGTGAAGGGAGAGAGCCAGTGTCGTAAGACAAACTCAACATACATGCCTCACCGGGATTCGAACCAGGACCCTTCTCGGAGGAATGGTCATAAGCCATCGCTTAGACCACTGCGCCACCGGGGCAGCAAAAACACTTCCGTTTCGTTCGTTGGAAACAGGAATTGCCTCCCCGGTGGCGCAGTGCTCTAAGCGATGGCTTATGACCATTCGTCCGAAAATGGTCCGGGTTCGAATCTCGGTAAGGCATGGATGTTGGCCGCCCCGGTGGCGCAGTGGTCTAATCGATGGCTCTGATCATTCGTCCGGAAGGGGTCCGAGTTCGAATCCCGGTGAGGCATGGATGTTGTGTTTGTCTTACGGCACTTCGCTCTCTCCCTTCCCTGGAACCAGTGACCCTAAATTAGGAACGGGCGAATGCTTATAGCCCATTGAGTTGCTCACGGTGGTCGTTAAACCTCCAACAACAAAAAATGGATGTTGTGTTTGTCTTACGGCACTGGCTCTTTGCCTTCCCTGGAACCACTGACCCTAAATTAGGGACGGTGACTACTTATAGCCCATTGAATTGCTAACGGTGGTCGTTAAACCCTCAATCAAAAAACAACAACAAAAAAACAGGAAGTAGCGTGAGGACTCTCTCTGCTGGTGATGGTTGGTGTATGTTCATAAAGAGCAGTTGTCCATCAATTAAACGTTTTAGAGTGGTAGTATGGGGCGACTTTTATAATTAATTGTTTCACTCTGTGGCAGTACAAATACTGCCTATCATATTTATTAACACATTTCCAAATTAAATACTAACGAATACTATCTACATATTACACAACATAAAGTGGGATCAGAGTTCTAAGCTGGTGTCCCCATCTTCTGAATGAAACCGTAATGAAAAAATCCAAACATGAGAAAAAATGCAATTAAAAAAATGCGATATAATATATCTTCATTTCACTGTAAACTATTAGGTACAACCGAAGATAAGGTGGTGCTTCTAAATGCTTCTGGTAACACCAAAAACTTTTCGATACAGTAACTGATTAATGGGCAATGAAATACGAGCTGCAAGAGAGGAACAAAGGGAATGTGTAAGACTATCGGATCCATGGATCTTCTGGAACTTGCGGATCCTCGGCTCGAGAACGGAAACAAACTGGCATCGACTGGTTCAAGCGAACGGGCATCGACTGGGTCAAGCGAACGGGCATCGACTGGTTTAAGCGAACGGTCATCGACTGGGTCAAGCGAACGGGAATCGACTGGTTCAAGCGCACGGGAATCGACTGGGTCAAGCGAACGGGAATCGACTGGGTCAGGCAAACGGGAATCGACTGGGTCAAGCGAACGGGAATCGACTGGGTCAAGCGATCGGGCATCGACTGGATCAAGCGAACGGGCATCGACTGGGTCAAGCGATCGGGCATCGACTGGTTCAAGCGAACAGGCATCGACTGGATCAAGCGAACGGGCATCGACTGGGTCAAGCGAACGGGCATCGACTGGATCAAGCGAACGGGCATCCACTGGGTCAAGCGATCGGGCATCGACTGGTTCAAGCGAACGGGCATCGACTGGATCAAGCGAACGGGCATCGACTGGATCAAGCGAACGGGCATCGACTGGGTCAAGCGATCGGGCATCGACTGGTTCAAGCGAACGGGCATCGACTGGATCAAGCGAACGGGCATCGACTGGGTCAAGCGAACGGGCATCTACTGGGTCAAGCGAAAGGGCATCGACGGGGTCAAGCGAACGGGCATCTACTGGGTCAAGCGAACGGGCATCGACTGGGTCAAGCGATCGGGCATCGACTGGTTCAAGCGAACGGGCATCGACTGGATCAAGCGAACGGGCATCGACTGGGTCAAGCGAACGGGCATCGACTGGGTCAAGCGAAAGGGCATCTACTGGGTCAAGCGAAAGGGCATCGACTGGGTCAAGCGAACGGGCATCGACTGGATCAAGCGAACGGGCATCGACTGGATCAAGCGAACGGGCATCGACTGGTTCAAGCGAACGGGCATCGACTGGATCAAGCGAACGGGCATCGACTGGGTCAAGCGATCGGGCATCGACTGGGTCAAGCGAACGGCGAACGAGATCTTTCGGAACTACGAGGGTATGCTGATAAGTTCCCGGCATCACCAAGAAGGAAATGGGCTAGAGCCATGAAGCTTGCAGACTATTCCACATATTCACCCCGAAGTTCAACACACTTGGCACAGCGTTTCTGGAGTTTCTTTAACCCTTCCAAAAACATTCTGAAGTCTGATCACTCAAATAAGGCTTTGTTGCTGATATCACCTCCGAATCATTCGAAAAATGCTTCCCTCTCAAATTTTTTAAGGTTTGAAAACAGGAAACAGTTCGATGGAGCAATTTCTGGTGAGTAGGGTAAATGATCTATGTACTTAAACCCTAGATCCCTCAAAATATCTATTGTCTTGCCAGTTTTGTGAGCCGGCACATTGTTCTGCAAACCATTCCGTAGTTTTCCTCGCCTTTTTTTCCTTCAACGCCTCCTTTAATCGGCACAGCAAGTTGGAACAGTATTCAGCATTTATTGTTTGGCCCTCTGGGAGATAGCCAGTGAGTAAAACGTCTTCGGAATCCCCCAAAAAACGTTGCTATGACCTTTCCTACAGACCTCTGAGTCTTGAATTTCTTTGGCCGTGGAGAACCTAAGTGCGGTCACTACAAAGACTGTTGTTTCGTCTCTGGATCGTAGTGATGTAACCACGTTTCATCAACGGTGACAAGTCGCTGCAAAACAAATTATCACCAGATCGCTCAAAATGCTACAAAATCGATTTGGAAGTGTCCGCTTGTTTTTGTTTTTTTTTTTTTTTTGATTGGAGGTTTAACGACCACCGTGAGCAACTCAATGGGCTATAAGCAGTCGCCCGTCCCTAATTTAGGGTCACTGGTTCCAGGGAAGGGAGAGAGCCAGTGCCGTAAGACAAACACAACATCCATGCCTCACCGGGATTCGAACCCGGACCCCTTACGGACGAATGATCAGAACTTCAAAAGAGCATTTATTTACAAAAAGACAACATACAAACACAAATTTTCACCGGGAAAAAAATTGCACAATAACTCACCGGTAACAACAATAAAACTCCACACAATCAATATCGCAATAAACAGAGAGTACTCTACAGGAAGAAGCAGACGACATCAGAGTAAGTTGAAGAATAACACACGGCAAGAAAACAGTTGAACAACAAACAATACATACAGGACACACCACTAATGAAGCAAGGCGGTAAAGAAAAGTCAGCCGAGTTTGTCAAAACTGTAAAGGGGAAAAAAACACACGGTCCGACAACAAGCTGCAGCCGGAAAAAAACCAACTCCTGGGTGTTCGGAGAAATGCGTTGACAAATGGCTGTAAGCCGACGAACAACAAAAATTTACATTAAAAGCGTATCTCGGTCACTAAGACCGACAGTAACACAGAGAAAAAAACAACCACTAGAAACTAACACCCCGTACCATTAACACAACACACAAAGCACAACATTCAAATAACACCAAGAAAACAACACACAATGCACAATACACAAAAAGCACCATGAACATAATAAAGAATGCACAATACACAAATAACACCATGAAAACTTTGTGAAAAAGAACAGAGGGGTTAAACTTGCATACAAGCATCACCACCAAATAAATTCGGGTTGAAACAGCGAATACGCACTGTATGCACTGCACTAACCACAAAAATAAACACTAACTACACAAGACAAAAACAAGAAACACGTCGGTAAGGTTCAGAACCAACACACAAAAATAAACAACCCCTTCGGTACCACACGCCAGCAGTACCCGTTCAGTAAGAAAAAAAAATTAAAACAAAAAAATAAAAACAACCACAACATTAAACACAAAACCGTGCGACAGTAAACTGTGTGAAACCGACGAGTAATAAATATAAAATAGGTGAACGACACCAAAAGCAAACTAGAAAAAAAAGCCGACACTTAAGCAACAGAAAACAAAACAAAAACACAACAGACAATGTGCACGCCACAGCAAAAGTACAATCAACATCAACAAAACAACATAAAACACCTTGGTAACAGTAAACAATAAACAGAAAATACCAAAACGCTTAGCCGGCACACAAAAAAGTTTGTCGACCAACGGCTTGAGGCCGACGAAAAAATAAAATAAAATAAAAGAAAAAGTCAGTAAACGCTACCGACAACAAATTAACGGGAATGTGTGTGCACGGGAAGCAACAAGAAGATAAACTAAAGGAGACACTAACCCACTGACACAGATCTACGGTATGTAAAAAAGTTATGCACTAAACAAAACAAACACCAATAAAAAAATATATATATATAATAAACTCTGGCTACGGGAGGAGAGCAATAATGCCTGCAGAAACATGAAACCATGACAAATATGGAGACCAGAGAGAGAAAAAGGCAGGCACATCCTGCCGAACCCGCGCCATGTCATACTCAAGTTGGAGGACCGATCTGATGGATGATCGGTACCTCCTGCACAAAAACACCCTGGCCGGATGATAACGCCGGAAAGAAGCTCGATCCACGCTTGAGTGGTAAAACAAATAAATCGTCAACTTCGCTTGGAGAATGATGAATGCACAAACAGAACTGTGGACATCAACAGGGGGAGAATGGCGTCGGAGGAAATAAAAATGGAACATTGTATGAGGACAAGGGCAAACTTTGGAAAGAAGGGAAAACATAATCGAAAACAAGGGCTGCAACACCAGACAAGAATCATAGGAATGTGACACATCACCAAGTGTAGAACAAAAGAAGCAAAGCGGGGAAGCCAAATGACGAAAACGATGAAGGGTACGCGGAGTGAGCAACCGACGGTGTAGGTGCAGCTAATGAATGTCCCTGGCTTTCGGGGAAGCCAGGGAAGTCGATGGATCACTCCACGTACCTGGAAGATCTGTAGCTGAAACAGAAGGGATTGCTAATGGAGCTGTGAAATTGGTAAGAAAATGCGAATAAAGGAGCTTGGCTGTAACTTGATGGGGTAAAAATGGAGAATCGTTTAAGTAGAGAAGAAAGGGAAGACTGAGCGACGGGGCGGAAGACGGAATGAGGCCAATAGAATTGACAAGTAAAGGATAAAGACGAATAAGACAGGATTGAATAAGGCAGAACTGTGCACGATGCTGAGGGGTATCAAGTAACAGAGGGGAAAGGCGATCAAAAGATTTCCAGTGAAGAGAAGAATCAAAAAGTTGAGAAACCTGAACGACGCCACTTGCAAACCAAGTGGAGAAGTTCAGGTACTGAGAATTTGGAGAACGAAGGGCAGAGGATAAGAAAAGCGGTTCCGCTAGGAGATCGTTAGTCGAAGCGGGGGGGGGGAGGCGGACTGGACATAAGGAGTGCCAGAGGGAGAAAACGGCACGGTAAGTAGCGGGAAAGTGATTGGGAATGAGTGGAAAGAGGTCCATGCGGATAAAAGTAGCCAGAGAAAGAAAAGGACTTCGTGGAAAGAGCAAAGTGTCAATTATAGTAATCGAAGAACCGCAAGGAAGGGAAAAAATCCTCAAAAAATATTGGATATGGAAAGCGTTCGATTTAAGGGACAAATCCGGAAGGGAAAGACCACCAAAAGAAACCGGAAGAACAAGCGTGGATCGATGAACCCAATGTACGACATCCCATATAAAATCTGTAAAAAGACATTGAACGTGACGAAGAAAGAGGGGAGGAGGGAAATGAGCAAACCAAGTATGAGAAAGGGCCAGAAGAAGAAAAGCGGAAAGAAGATGCGACCTGCTAAAAAAAGAAGGAAACGGTTTCAAACGGCGAAAAGGGGCAAGGCGTCGATTCATGTCCTGCACCAAAGGGGACCAAGTGGCGGCAGCAACCGCCACCGGGTTCCCGATGAACACTCCAAGAAGTTTGATGACCGTGGTCGACCACCGGGCACCCCAAGGGCGGTCGCCGCGGGACGACCACGAGCCAGCCCACAAGCCAACAGATTTAGAGGTATTAAGGGCCGCACCTGAAATTGAAGCATACTCAGTATAGGTAGACAAAACAACACCGAAAGCCTGTTGGGAACGTAAAAAAAGAGTAAGGTCGTTCGCATAGGCCGACAAAACCACGCGATGGTGCCGTGTGGAGGCCACACCACGCGGAATGCCTGCCAGCAAACGAGATCGAAGGGAAATAAGAAGTGGTTCAAACGTGAGGGCAAAAAGTTGTCCCGACAGGGGACAACCCTGCCGGATACCGCTTGCAAAAGGAATAGCAGCCGTCATAAAAGAAGAGGTCCGAACACGAAAGGAAGAATGGGAATATAGATTGGAAAGTGCCTGACAGAAAAGGGAAGGAAAGCCAAAGTGACGAAGAACAGAGAAAAGATAAGAATGATGGACAGAATCGAATGCTTGTTTCTGATCTAGGTTAAAAATAGCGAGAGGTTCAGAAAGACGGGAAGCAAGAGAGTGTAAATCACGGATGGTAGTGATGTTAGTTGCAATCGTGCGGGAAGGGATCGTATAAGTTTGGTCAGGATGAATAATAAATTGTAGAACAGGGTTAAGGCGAAGGGCCAGAATTTTTGCAAAAATGTTATAGTCGGTGTTAAGAATCGAGATGGGGCGCCAGTTAGATAGAAGACCAAGATTACCAGTTTTAGGAATTAGGCGGAGAAGAGCAAAAGCAAAGTCAGAAGAAACGAAAGTCGAAGAAGAAAAGATCGCGTTGAAACAAGCAACGAGAAGAGGAAGCAGAGCAGGAAGAAAGGTTTTATAAAAGAAAGTGGAAGACCGTCAGCCCCAGGGGCGGAGCGGTCATTCAGACTAGAAATGGCAAAACGAACCTCCGAGGGAGAGATCGGTGAAACCAAGGAGGGGAAAAAAAGACGGGACCTGAGGAAGATGTGAAAATAATGGAGAATTCTCTGCAGGAGGCAGGACCCGCAATCGAAACCGATCAGTGAAGTACTGAAAAGTTCGATCACAGATCTGCACTGGATCAAAAACAGTTGAGCCATCTGGAAGCGAGAGAAAAGAAATGTTGGAACTCAGAGTACGGTGGGATTCAAGATGTCGAAGGTGTTGAAACGGGTCATCATGAAAATGTAACTTGGAAAACTTTAACCGGGTAAGAGACGAAGAAGCAAAGGAAGATAGAATACTATGAAGTTGTGATTGAAGAGCTGCAAACGATGGATCTAAAGGAGAAAGGAACTGTAGTTTACGGTGAAGAGTAGTTAAATCATGAAAGCGGTGAAAACGGGACGAAAAAGAGAACTGACGTGCAAACGATAGTATAAAAAGTTTGGTGGAAAGCCACAAAGCTGCTGGGTCAACCGTGAGAGGAAGTTCAGAAATGGATGAAGAAATAATAGAACGAATTTCGGCCTGAAAAGTGGGATCGGAAAGGAGAAAATCATCGAGAGACCAAACCGGGGAGGAGGGGACAGAGAAAGAGGACAAAAATATTTCCAGAAGAACAGGACGATGGTCGGAGGAAACAGAAGGATGATGGGTTACTTCAACAAGGGAGGAGTGGAGGAAACTAGAAACATAAAACCGGTCGAGACGAGCCGCAGCATGCGCTAAGGCGGCCGGAGGAAACCATGTGAATTCACGGGACAGAATGTGGATGGTACGAAATGCGTCAATGAGACAAAAATTACTAACTAGTTGAGACAGTTGGGAGGAAAGGTTAAGGCGACTCTCCCCGGAACCATCACGGTCAAGACCCGGTTGGAGAGTGCAGTTGAAGTCACCACCTATAAGAACGATTTCAGAAGGAGGAATTTGGGAAAGAAGGGAAATCAAATGCGAAAGAAGAGCATCAGCATCAACCGATTATTGTGGCATATGCAAATTGAAAACATGAAAACGACGGGAAAGATAACTAAAAGAGATACCTTGAAAGGAGCCCAGCAGACTCTGTGACTCAACGATATCTGAAAGAAGAGAATGAAACCGAGTACGGAATGCAATCGCTGTACCGGACCCAATGTGCGTCCGGTAGTTGTGATAAAAAGCGTAGGGCCAGCGTCTCCAGCAGGAATACCCGGTCGCCAAGGAACAGTTCGTCTCCTGGAAGAGGAGGATATCTGTCCTTAGGAAACGAACGTCCT
Organism: Macrothele yani; assembly: GCA_039090855.1. Lineage (NCBI taxonomy): Eukaryota > Metazoa > Arthropoda > Arachnida > Araneae > Macrothelidae > Macrothele > Macrothele yani. The sequence continues at coordinate 51,950,766 of CM076990.1, forward strand.
CGAAGACCAAAGCATTCGCGGCTGAAGACGCAAGGCTTCTACAGTTAAAGCAGAGCACATTTAGGGAAGGCATCACTGGGGCGGCTGCATCCAACCTTCCAGTTCTGCCTTCAAAACTTTAAGTAAATACGCCAACCGGCGAGCGTACTGCTCTGTCCCGGATGGCAGATCAACATTTAATAAGAACTCATGCAGGAACGTCAGTTGGGTTAGCATCTCCGGAAGGTGAGAGAGTTTACTCGCTATACAAGGGAGAGTAATCAATTTCGCCCGTCTGGGGCGAGCAATCAAGGCATACAGATCTGTGAATGAGAGGGGAGTTAAGGGCACCTCAATGTCAGCAAACATAGAGGTGATGTCAACCAGAAAGGGGGCAGGAGAGTCGTCATCAGATTCAGCAAATAAAGTTTCTTCAGAATCGGGATCGGTAACGTCCATGGAATCATCGTTCGGCAAACAGGTAAAACGGTTGTAGATGGAAACTGAAGAAGTAACAGGAGCCGGTCCAGGTGAAGGTGACGAGGATGTAGCCGTCTTCCTGGATTTCTGGCGGTCCGAGGAACTCGAACGACGGTTCGCTGAGCCAGGGGAGTTTTGCCTCTTGATCCGCTGAACCTTGGGGGTGGAGGCCCCTTCAGACGCTGGCAACGGTGGAAATTCCTGCAGGTCAGTGGATGCCGAAGCAACACGGACCACTGGAGGTGATACGACAGAGGTGGAACCAGGAACGGCAGCTGGAACAGATTGAGTGGGGAGGGTGGGGGCAGAATCCGGAGCGGTGGGCAGAGTCTCCGCTGGAACAGCAGCATCAAGTGATTGAGTTGGAACAGTAGCAGCTGTGGAATGTGGGCATGCCGATGCAAGGTGACCTTCACCCTTGCATCGGAAGCACTGGACGCCAGCAAACAGATTGAAAATGTAGGTCCGGGTTTCAGTTATGAGTTCCAGGGTGGTTGGCCGGTTAACTATTGCTTGTGGGGTTGGAAAGATGACTCGGGATTGACGACGACCGCCCTGAACATGTTTCAGGGGAGTCGCGAGCAGCAGCTGGGAGGTACTTTGTGGTACCAACCACTCGCCCCATGGTGTTAAGGGCATCAATTAATACCGAGTCAGGCACAGCTGTGGGTACTGGAGACAAGGTGACAGTCACTGGTCTTTGAGCTGCTGCAACTGGTTGGAGATGTACGGAACCAATGTCCAAGCCAAAAGCCAGGATTTTGTCCACCGCCTGTTGATGAGTGAAGTGCACGACAACACCACCTCCCAAGCGGATAATAGACACAATGCTTTCTCCGGGTACAACTTTAGAAATAGCATTTAAATATTGGGGAAGGGGGTGTCGCGCAGAGCAGGAACAAATACACTTAAAAGTAAGGCAGACGAAAGTTCCTTACCTTGAGGAGAGTCGAGTGGTATTGTTATCCTTAAAGCGGAAGCAACACGTGTAAACTCTGGTCGCGAAGACACAGAAGCACTTTGTAAAGTAGAAGTTGCACTCACAGCCGCGGCGAACGAACGAGACACAGGAATAGAAGAGCTGGGTACCTCTGACCCAGCCTCCGGCACATTTGTAACCAGCGGTACAGTTGGCGACGAAACCACAACACTATTTGACTGAACACCATTCATGGTGGTCACGGAAGATACAGACGACGAAGAAAGCGCAGAGGAAGGAGATATAGACGGGTATATGGCACTCATGCTGGTGGAGGTAGTAGCCAGCCCGGCTACTAACCCTCACGGCTCGAGCGTTGCAGCTTGCAACACTCAAAAACAGGCGAAAAACGAAAAATAAGCACGTACAGCTTGTACGCCTCACTACTTGCGAGGAAGGAACTCAGGTAATAACAACACACGAACTGTCAAAGAACAAACGCAAAAGAAAAAAAAAACACACAAATTTCACACGAAACTTCTAATACTGGCAGGAGCTCGAAAAAATGCGACTGATCAGGCAGAAGCCATCGCTTAGACCACTGCGCCACCGGGGCGGCCCACTCGTTTTCGTTCTTCATTGGTGTTCAAACATTTAGGCACCCACTTTTATCTTATGCATATCCACGTGCTCATGAATTATGAACTCGCCGCCCCGGTGGCGCAGTGGTGTAAGCGATGGCCTCTGATCATTCGTCCGGGTTCGAATCCCGGTGAGTCATGGGTGTTGTGTTTGTTTTACGGCACTAGCTCTCTCCCTTCCCTGGATCCAGTGAGTGACCCTAAATTAGGAACGGGCGACTGCTTATAGCCTATTGAGTTGCTCACGGTGGTCGTTAAACCTCAAATCAAAAAAATAAAAAATAAATTATGAACTCAACACGTTCCCTGAATATCTCCAGTGTCTCAGCTGTTGTTTTAGTAGAGATTCGCCGATCTGACAAAATCAAGCCATGAACACGATCAACAATGTCGGGTTTTGTCACTGTTAAAGGATTCCTAGATCTTGCTGCATCTTTGGTCTCCAAGTCTCCACGCTGAAAGTTGGCACACCATTTCTTCACAGTGGAATATGAAGGCCATTTGTCACTTAATATTTGCGCCATACACCGATTAATTTCCTTTGCAGTTTTGTTCTGCAGGAACAGAAATTTTATGACAGCCCGGAGTTCCACGTTCGAAAATTCAACACTTTGCATTGACATGATTCAGTTCAGGATGTCAAACACCTGCAAAAAAAAAAAAAAAAAAAAAAAAAAAAGCTATTAATCTGAAAATTGACATTTTGCAATACAAAAGAACACTTTTTCGAGATGCAGTGACAAAATAATGTTACAATTACAGGAAGTGGGCTATGCCGAGAACTTTTCAGCATCCACTCGTACTAAACGGATATTTTCGTTCACTCTGTCGACCGGGTCACTTTGAATGAATCAGTCGTGAACGACTCCTCTCTAGTTTGTGTAGGACGAAGAAGGTACCTTATGGAGCCCGTAATGTATAGCCGTTGTGTGAAAGCGGTTCATATCCTGTTTACGAAGTTAGAACAATGCAGCAGGATAAAATTGAGGTGTCACGTGGTCGCAACGTAAAGGTATGCTCGTTCGATCTGAAGGATGCATGCGTGTAGGCACGAAGCCCTACGCTATCGTACAGTTTCACGATGATTTTCGGGGCGATAAAGAAAAGCTAGCAGATAATGAATAACCGTGACTCCCACACATTCCCCGAGAGAAGGTGCTGCTCGTACAATTTTTCTTTGAACGATCGGGACGCTCGCACATTCCACAGGAGAAGGTGGTGCTCGTGCAGTCTTTCTTTGAACGATTGGGACGCCCGCACATTCCACAGGAGAAGGTGGTGCTCGTGCAATATTTCTTTGAACGATTGGGAAGCCCACACATTCCACAGGAGAAGGTCCTGCACGTGCAATCTTTCTTTGATTATGAAAGGCGCTGGACCAAGCGCCAATTAGCAATTGAAGTTTGAATCGGTGATTTCGCCGTGTGCCACATTCTACGTTATACGCGATATTCTTGGAATACGAAAAATCGCAGCAGAGTGGGTCTCTCATCATCTTACAGAAATGCAAAAGTGGTATGGTCATGTCTGAACAAAACTCCATCTGCACTGATATCAAAATGAGGGTGATGCATTTCTTCGTCGAATCATTGCCATCGACGAAACTTGGGCACGGGTGCACAAGCCGGGGCACGCAAACGGTAATCAAATGAGTAGCGGCATCAAGAATTTCCACGCTCAAAATAAATTACGGTAAGAACCTAGTAAAGTCACAGTAATAATGACATGGATGGTGTAAACCTTCATCCTGCTGTTCCTGCGAAACTAACTGTGAATGCCGAGCACTATCGACGGTTTCTGGAGAAACACCTGCGTCCGGCACTCCGAAAGAAGCTGCCACACTTTATTACAGACAATCCACCAGGGATCATTTAATGGTCGTTGTAAAATTGCCCAAACAGTGCAGGAACTTTTGACAAGATGGCGTTTGGAAGCCTTGGAGAACTCACCAAATTCCCCAAACATGAGTCCCCGTAACTTGACCTGTTTCCAAAATTGAAGGCACAACGTTTTCGTGGTGTTTCCTGAGGTACTCCGTGTCATAGACGAACTACTGCATCTGCCAATAGAAAGGGATCTGCTGACGGCATACACCGTCTCCTCCAGGTAAGGGAGACGGTAAGGACTAAAGTTATTCATATGGCCGGTGATTACATTGAGGTCCAGTAACGTCCCTTCAAATCTAAATAAAGCAATGTGTCTTAGATACCTGTTGCCGATACTTTTCACTCAACCCTTGTATATAACATAAATATTTTTTAAATATGTGTGTATAGTCGAGCATTATTTCCCGTGAAGTAATTATCAGCGGAGATATATGTGGCGCTGCCACTAATAACACACAGATTTAAAGTACCCCGCTTAGGTCATTTAAAGCTTAGCTATGTGTAATTGCTGGACAACGTAGGATATGCAGATATCAACAACTGAAGCCGTTTGAGCTGGTTCGTGTGGTGAAATGTATGAAACGGGTAAGTTAGATTATCAAATAACCACCCAAAAGTGTAGTGCTGTAGGCAAATTTTTTATAACTTTTGATCGTGGATAGTATTGTATTACCATCGTTGTGCCTTACTTACTTTTCAAAGCCACCCTTCGCTGAGTTTTGAAGGTTCAAGTAGGTTCTGAATTTAGGTAGAACGTATGTCCATAAACCACTTCAGTTTCCTGTCACAAATATAGAACATTCTTGCACACTTCCACTATTTTGTTTGTTGCAGTGGTGTAAAGAAAATAGAGTGCAAGCAAAAATAATGAATTTGATATTTTTTAGTTACTCTAATTAGTGGTACCCAACTGGGTACCGTGGTATTTAATACTGTAGTTAGTTATACCCAACCCAATCGGGTACTTTGGTAACTAACGCTGGATGGACAATATGTTACTTACATAGCTTGCAGATTATTATTCATATATTTCCATAAATGTTTAATGCTTACATATGAGCGTATGTACTTATGGAAAAGATAAATTCTTATATCAGAGTACACTATCTACCAACAAGTAATTGGACACCTGTGATAGCAAAGGAAAACGAAGTTTATTCACCTTCAATAGTTGGTGGAGCCTCCACGAGTGGCGATTACAGCTGCGACCCTCCGGGGCATACTCTCAACCAGGCGTTGTACGACGGCTAGCGGTATTTTCTTCCACTCGGCTTGGAGAAGACAGGTCAGTTCCTTCACCGATTTCGGAAGGTGGGGACACCCCTTAAGTCGACGCTCCAACTCGTTCCAGAGGTGCTCGATAGGGTTAAAGTCCGGGCTCTGCGCAGGACAGTCCATTCGATTAACCCCATTGTCACCATACCAAGCCACGGTTGACCTCACAACATGACAGGCGGCATTGTCATCCTGAAAGTAACATGGGTCCACCCCGTAAAACTGCCACAACGTAGGAAGCGCATGGTCATCCAAAATGGTGCAGTACGACTCGGCGTTCAGTCTACCAGGAATTGCGACCAAGGGTCCCATGCCATACCAGGAGAAACACCCCCATAGCATAATTCCACCGCCGCCGAATTTCACAGTTGGCACAATACATTCCGGCAGGAGGCGTTCTCCAGGCAGACGCCAAACCCAGACGCTGCCATCCGAACGGTAGAGGGTGAACCTTAATTCGTCGCTCCAGAGAACCTGTTTCCCCTGTTCAACTGTCCACTGTCGACGTTCTTTGCACCACGTTAGCCGAGCAGCGCTATTGGACTTGGTGATCAAAGGCTTATGGGCGGCAGCACGTCCATGATAACCGAGCAGATGGGCTTCTTTACGGATGGTATTCATCGAAAGAACACTCCCGGGTGCCTGTCGAAACTCCTCGCGGATGTGGCCCATCGATTTGGTGCGGTTCTTTCGAATTTCTCTGGCCAACACCCGTCGGTCTCTAACTCCCAGTTTTGTTGGTCTGCCGGGTCAGGGCACATTCTGACAGTCACTTCTCATCTTCCACTTGCCAATCACGTAGGCCACTGTCGACTTTGGGTACTTCAAATCGCTGGATATGTCACGTATGGATCGGCCATTTCTGTGATACCCGACGATTACACCTTTCTGGAAATCAGAGAGCTCCGAACTGCGTAGCATCTTGCATGCGACTGGTTGTGTTGTTGTTTGCCACACGATATTTAACGGCGGCGGCCGTGACGTGTATCAATACCGCAGATATCGTTGATTGCAGGGGTGTCCAATTACTTGTTGGTAGATAGTGTATTTAGGTAATAAATACAACAATGTTACAAAACCTCGTAAGTTCAGTACATTCACGTAATATGAAATTCCAGAAAGCAGTTTCTGTTTCGGAGGCACACAAACAAGTTACACTTTATGCATTTTACTCTTGTTTTACCCTTACAGTCAAGGTTGTGGTATTTCATTTTTCTCTGAAGTTTCACATACTCTGGAAAATGTCTTACGCAGTCAGATCTTACATCATTTACTCGCACGGGAGCTACTTTCTGAGTTTCTTTTCCCCAGAAGTTGTTTCCTTGATTATTGATTTTGACGTCTCTATTTGAATTACACTTTCAGCAACAGCTAATTTTAAATCCATCAGTGGCAGAATGTCTTTTTTGGCACATCATAAAATTTACAGTGTCGAGTGTATAAAATCTAAGCATTGCGCGTTGCCATGTCGGAAAAGTAAGGAATACACGCACTGTCTATTTATTTCGTTCGAGTGGATATGCGGTAATAAGAAAGTAATCGATTTATTAGGTCCACTCTTCCCATGTATGTGTTGTAAGATTTCAAAACTGCTGGTTGCTTTACATCAATTTTTCGTTTTACATCTTTTAACCATCTTTTTCAAGTACCTTCTGGCTGCACAAGAAATGCACTTGACAATAATAGAACAGATTTCCGATCTTTCCATTTCACCAAGAAGGCTTTTCCATTATCTCATGTACGGAAACCTGATGAACATCTGTCCATGACCTTGTCATTTGGAAAAGTTGATGCAGAACCATAAGTTTTTGTGCCCATTACTGTGCCAGTTAATAAAATAATGTTAGTAATGAGATAATTCCGGATCTTTAGACCTGTGAAGTACCTGTCATTAAATGAAAATGTCAAATTTGGTGCATCTGGAATTGTATTTACTATCTCTTCTGCAATTGCAGTTGCAGAAGACATAGTAAATACAATTCCAGATGCACCAAAATTGACACTTTCATTAATAATATTTCGCCTAAACCATAGGCCTTCATATCATTTTCCTATATAGTATTTTTACCTGTGTAAACATACAAAGTTCTATCTGTATCAGCTGGCCCTGTCAACTCTGAATACTTTCAGAACCACTATTTTCTAAAAATTCAGAATCAATATTTGCTAAAACTTCAGGATCATCAAAATCTTAAAGTTTCCCATCACTTTGGGCAACAAAAGCTTGGATTTCATCGTCGGTCAAGTAACGCACTAAAAGAGAAAAAAATATGTTTTAAAGGTAAAAGTACTGATCAGAAAACCAAGGTATTAATTAAGGTACCTTGTTCTATGAGCTATGTATGATTTTGGAAAAATAATAACAGCAAAATTCTTAAAAGTATATCAGATGCAATTATTGCAGATCTAATAAGCGTATAAGAAATTATTAAATTTAAAATTAGAGTTAATATTGGTTAAAAATTAAAGTACACTCACCACTAGTCAGCCGAGAAACAGATTCTCGCCTTTCCACCATTTTGAGCTGCTGTTGCTCTTTCATTCCGCAGTATTATGGCTCTATCTCATCATCATCAACAACCATTATCAATTCACTGCTGGATGAAGGTCTCCCCAAATTTCATCCACATTTGTCTGTCTTGGGCCTGTCTCTTCCATGTCATTCCAGCATACTTTCGAATTTCATCCATCCATCTCCCATGGGGTCTTCTGGGTCTTTTCCTGTCCCTCGGAATCCAGTCTAAAATTTCGGTTGTCCATCGGTGGTCCGTTCTTATGGCAACATGTCCAGCCCATTGCCATTTCAGTGATTTCACTCTGGTCATGATATCGTCCACTCCTGTCATTTTCCTTATTCACAAGTTCCTCTTCTTATCTTTCCTGGTTACACCAAGCATGCATCTCTCCAGGCTACTTTGAGTTGATTAAGAGAAAAATAAAACTAGAAGTACCCAATCAGGTACCATAGTTTTGCGGTTTGTATGAGCAAATCCATATTTCAATCAGATTTTTTACCATAGTCCCCAATTGCTTACCGAGGGATTGAAAAAGATAATTCACTCTGTTACGTACTACGCAACATGACGTAGATGACGTAGTACTGCGGTGAAGTATGAATCAAAGTGCTAAGTTCCAGAGATAAATTTTGTTGGCGTAACTCAATCGAGAGAACATCTCGCTCCGGAGTAGGAAGATGTGAATTCGAACTTCACCACCAACAAAAACGGCTTTCGCTGACTCATACTCACATCAGGTGATCAAACCCTGAATGGACAAATAATATATACTCCTCTAAAACAATACGCAGAGTAGTGGTATCGCGTCCCGTCACGTGGGATGCTGAAACTGGCTATGCCTATAAATAGGACAGTTATTGGAAAGCCACCACTGAAAAATGATCGTGTGCAAAGGAAGCGACGTGAGTTTGACCGTGGCCAGATAATAGCTTCGAGGAAGGCCGGTTATTCAATCACCGCAACTTCTAAACTAATAGGATTTACACGCAGACCGTCGCACATGTATACGAAGATTACGTCAAATACGGTAAAAATTCCAACAAACGGGAGAAGGGGGCGGTAAAAGTGCAAATGACTATCGGTCCCGCATCGTTACAAGGAATCACACTGTTATCGCGGAGCATATGACGTTGGAATTTAGTTAGGGCAAGTCCACAAGTGTGTCAACACCATAATGCTGATCGCTGTGGTGTGTAAATCACACGACGTGTGGAACCCAGCTCGCTAAGTTGAGGTAGAAACTGGTTATGGCAGTCGGCGTCCGCATCGTGTACTCTTGCTGACTTTTTTAGCACGTCTTTTGTAAAACAAGTTAGTAAAATCATGCAATGCATTGATTATGATACGCTTTCCAACATACCAGAAATTATTACTCAAGTTATGAGGAGAATGGCTGTAGAATAAATCTCGCTCCTGTGTCCTGACCTTTGACCCCATTTCGATGATATTCAACAGAACCGGTTCAGTATACCTCAAGAATAACATACTAAAGTTTTGTCGCAATAGAAGCAGTTTTACGGAATTTATGAGAATAATGGCTGAGGAATAAATCAGGCTTTTGCGCAATGACCTTTGACCCCATTTCGTTGATAATCAACAGAACCGGTTCACTATACCTCCGGAACAACATGATAACGTTTTGTCGCAATCGAAACATTTTTAGGTAAGTTATGATGCACAAGGGCAATGGAGTGGATCCCACTCCAGTGTCCTGACCTTTATCTCCATTTCGCCCATTTTCAATAGGGTTCGTCCCCAGTGGATCCCTACCACATACTAAAATTTTATCGAAATCGAACGATATTTACGCATTTTATGACGCATTAAGGTAATGGAATGGATTCAACTTTTATGCACTGACCTTTTACCCTATTTCGCCCATTTTCAATAGGTTTCGTCCCCAGTTGGTTCCTTACCAAATACTAAAATTTCATTGAAATCGAACCATTTTTACGCAAGTTATGACGCATAAGGGCAATGGAACAAATCCCGCTCTTATGTCCTGCCTGACCTTTGACCCCATTTCGGCCATTTTCAATAGGGTTCGTGCCTAGGTGGTTCCCTACCATATACTAAAATTTCATCGAAATCGAACCATATTTACGCATGTTATGATGCATAAAGCAATGAAATGGATCCTGCTTTTATGTCCTGACCTTTGACCCCATTCCGCCCATTTTCAATAGGTTTCGTTCTCAGGTGGTTCCTTACCACATATCAAAATTTCATCGAAATCGAACCATTTTTACGCAAGTTATGATGCATAAAGGCAATGGAATGGATCCCGCTCCTATGTTCTGACCTGTGATCCCATTTCATTTATTTTCAATAGGGATCGTCCCCAGGTTGTTCTCTATCACATACTAAAATTCCATCGAAATCAAACCATTTTTACGCAAGTTATGACGCATAAGAGCAATGGAACGGATCCCGCTCCTATGTCCTGACCTTTGACCCTGTTTCGCCCATTTTTAATAGGGTTCGTCCCCAGGTGGTCCTCTACCACATACTAAAATTTCGTCTAAATCGAACCATTTTCACGTGAGTTATCGTGCGGACGGACGGACGAACGGACGGACAAAGCTGGAGCATATACGCTTCTTCAACCTACGGTTGGAAAGCGTAAAAGATCGTGCTTCTGTTATCGGCGTGTCCGTCCGTCCGTCCGACTGTACCCACGATATCTCAGCAACTATTAGTCCGATTTGAAAAACTCTTTTTGCATTGGGAAGCTTGAAATATGAAAATGATGATCCTTTATTTCGTTTTTTTTACGATGTACAATTTCGCCGGTAGAGGGCGTAAATGCAGATGATGTCAAATTCAAAAATACGTTTTATTCCACATATTTGCTTCTAAACATCCGATTGAATTTTTTTTTTTATCTTTCGATGCCATTTATGTCGAAGAGTATTTTAGATATAGTTACTTTTTCAAATTACGCATAGATTTTCCGCTAGGGATCGTAAAGAGTAAATTAATTTTTTTCCGATAACTGTTCATATAAAACACCGATTAGAAAACTTTTTTCTTCAGCGGATACATCTCCTGATGGAAAATCTTTTGCATATAATTTCAAATTTTTGGTAAAGAATACTTTGGCCACCAGGGGGCGTAAGTGTTCATTTTTGCTTCTGAGGTATTTGCCATAAAATCTGAGCTTCTAAAATATCGATTGAAAAAATTCTTTCGTGGACTGATGCCACTCATATCGATTAACCTTTTCGGAATATTTTCTTCTTAAAATATTCCACAGTTTCTCCGCCACGGGGCGTAGACGTACATCTTATTTTTGTCAATATCTCTACTTCCAGGAGTCCGAGTTGAAAAATTCCTTCTTTGTTGGATAGTGTTTTCTGTGTGACATGTTTTTCATATAATTTCAAAATTTTCAAGTAATTCATAGACTTTCGGCTAGGGGGCGTAGCAGTAAATTGCGTTTCCCCCTATATCTCTGCTTCTAAATCTCCGATTTGAAAAATTCTTTCTTCACCGGATACAGCTCCTGATGGGAAATTGTTTGCACATAATTTCTAATTTTTATAAAAAATAGTTTGTGCCACCAGGGGGCGTAAATCTTAATTTCCGCTTCTGTTGTATTTGCAGCAAAATATCAGCTTCTAAATTCTCGATTGAAAAAAAAAGTCGTTTGTTGACCGATACTACTCATGTCGACAAACCTTTTACAAACATTTTCTTCTTAAAATAGTACATATTTTTTTACGACAGGGGGCGTAGATGTATATCTTATTTTTGTCAATATCTCAACTTCTAGGAGTCCGATTTGAAATATTCCTTCTTTGTTGGATAGTGTTTCTAGTGTGACATGTGGTTCATATAATTTCAAAAATTTCAAGTAATTCATAGACTTTCCGTTAGGGGGCGTAAATGTAAATTGCGTTTCCTCTGCTTCTAAATCTCGGATTTTAAAAATTCTTTTTGCACCGCATACAGCTCCTGATGGGAAATCGTTTGCAGTTATTTTCGAATTTTTGTAAGAAATGGTTTGTCCACCAGGTGGCGTAAGTCTTAATTTCCGCTTCTGATGTATTTGCAGCAAAATATGAGCTTCCAAAATCTCGGTTGAAAAAAAGTCTTTTGTGGACCTATACTACTCATGCCGACAAACATTTTAGGTACATTTTATTCTTAAAATAATGCATGGTTTCTACGCCAGGGGCGTAGATGTATATCTTATTTTTGTCAATATCTCTACTTCTAAAAGTCCGATTTGAAAAATTCCTTCTTTGTTGGATAGTGTTTTCGATGCGAAATGTTTTTCCTATAAATTCAAAATTTTCAAGTAAATCATAGACTTTCCGCTAGGGGGCACAAAGGTAAATTGCGTTTTCTGCGTTATTTCTGCTTCTAAAGATCTGATTCGAAAAATTCTACCTGTATCACATACAAGACCTGATGGAAAATATTTTTCACATAATTTCTAATGTTTGGTAAAGAATGGTTTAGCCACCAGGGGTCATAAGTGTTAATTTCTACTTCTGCTGTATTTGTAGCAAAATCTGGGCTCCTGAAAACTCGACTATAATTTTTTCTTGGAACGATACCGCTCATATGGATAAACCTTTTGTGAATACTTTCTTCCAAAAATAATGCATGGTTTTCCCACCAAGGGACGTAAAGTCACATCTTTTTTTTGTCGATAACTCTGTTACTAAGAGTTCGTAAGCTCACGATTCCGTTTACAGCAATATCTGAGGGATTAAAGACCCGATTGAAAAACTTCTTTCTTCCGTCAGATGCTATTGTTTTCTATACCGGTTCCATTGCCTGTGAATAGCTTTGATAAATTTAATTTGCTTCAGAACGTATTCAAAAGACGTGCTTATTACACCCGAAAATTCGGTGTCATCTTTCTTGTTTTTAATTGGAGGTTTAACGACCATCGTCAGCAACTCAATGGGCTATAAGCAGTCGCCCGTCCCTAATTTAGGGGTCACTGGTTCCAGGGAAGGGAGAGAGCCAGTGCCGTAAGACAAACACAAAATCCATGCTTCACAGAGATTCGAACCCGGACCCCTTTCGGACGAGTGATCAGAGGCCATCGCTTAGACCACTGCGCCACCTGGTCGGCGGCTGCATTCCAAAGGTTTATCGCAATTGCAGTGCGAAGGACTGAAAACACCTCATCTGGCGTGCCAATCGAATCACAGTTTCAGCTGTATCAAGCCAGTGGAAGGGTGATTGTGTAGCGTAAACCGCACGAAGCGATGGACCCAGCTTGCAAGTTTGGGGTCATACAGGAAGTCGGAAGCAGTGTAACACTTTGAGGTGAGTTTATATGGCCTTCCTTGGGACTTCTCGTAATCTTCGAGACATCCGTACTTGATACACAGTGCGTGAATATCCTCAGCGACCATATTTGAGTGCTGATCAGAAAAAAAGGTTCGAGGTAGGAGAAAGGGAAAATCACCAAAATAGGAAGTGTTAGCGCGTTGTGGCAAACGATATGAAGCACTATTTCTCGACGAAATCACTATGACGATTGAGACGTTTGTTGGACCTTACGACTAGCATGTCCATCCCGGACCGAAAACAATCATGTCCCAGCTGATGTAGCTAGTTTTGTGCAGCTGTTTGTGACGTCATCGTCACTCCTGAAGCGAGTACTAGACTGGTGTTGTTTCAGGGCAGGAAAGAGGTCCGCGTTATAGGCCGGGTGCTTCCACAACTCCCTCAGGAATTTGTGGAGCAAGTGCTGCGGGGGTTTGGAGGTCTGCGGCCTAGCGACATCGTGAAGGAGAATGCCATCATCGCTCAGCGGACCTGGACGTTTTCGTCGGATGCTCTCGTGCATAGTTTGAGCGTGTCATAATATCAATCAGCGTTGATGGTGCGTCCATGCTCAAGAAGTCCACCAAAAGCACACCCGAGGAATCTCCCCCAAAAAATGGATGCCGTGGTTTTTCCAACAGACCCTGTGAAAAACCAAGGCATCCGTTTTTTTGGGAGTCCTCGGTTTTTTAAAACTTCCTTCTCGGCGGTGAAGCAGCGTGTTTCCATTGCATGGGAGGTCTCCTGCTGGTGGGAGTGAAATGGTGGAGCCACGTCTCAACCCCAGTACCAATACCGTCAAGAAAGCTCTGTTCGTCTTCAACGCTGCAGAAACATCAAACATGCCATCATTCGTGCTGGTTTATGATCGACGATAGTGAACGTATAATAATAATAATAATCATCATCATAAGCTGTTTCATGAAAATTTATTCAATTTTATTTATTTTATTTTTTATTTAACTAGAATTTCATGCCACACCACAAGAAAACAGAATTTAGTCCATACATACCTGGGACTACATCTACAATCATAATAAACAACAAAAGTCCAAGAATGCAGTAACACCAATAGTAATATAAATGCGCCGCCCCGGTGGCGCAGTGGCCTAAGCGATGGCCTCTGATCATTCGTCCGAACGGGGTCCGGGTTCGAATCCCGGTGAGGCATGGATGTTGTGTTTGTATTACGGCACTGGCTCTCTCCCTTCCCTGGAGCCAGTGACCCTAAATTAGGGACGGGAGACTGCTTATAGCCCATTGAGTTGCTCACGGTGGTCGTTAAACCTCCAATCAAAAAAAAAAAAAAGTAATATAAATGTGCAAACAAAATTAATGAATGCAGGCTTTTTATATCATAGAAATCAACGGTTGCAAGCAGCATGCGATGTAAAAAAAGTAACTGAAAAATAGCAGCACTTCAAAAGTACAGCTATTACAACACTTCAAAAGTATAACTTGTTCCGTACAATTTGATATTTCGATCGATTCGATTGGAGGTTTAACGACCACCGTGAGCAACTCAATGGGCTATAAGGAGTCGCCCGTTCCTAAATTAGGGTCACTGGTTCCAGGGAAGGCAGAGAACCAGTGCCGTAAGACAAACAAAACATCCATGCCTCACGGGATTCGAACCCGGACCCCATACGAACGAATGATCAGAGGCCAGCGCCTTTGACCACTGCCTTCAAAATAAACCTTTATTAGTCTAAAAGCAAGGTACATGTGATACGCTTCAGTCACATGAGACTGCATTAAAAGAGACGAGGCCAAGAAGTCTCAACACAAAAGAAAGGAGGAAAGAAAACTGGTAACATCAGAACAAGAATAAAATATATACAGATAAAAAAGGAACACAGAAAACAAAAACGAAAAACACACACATTATAACACCCAAACCCCAGAGCGAGGGAAGAAAACACATTCCGCCGCCCCGTTGGCGCAGTGGTCTAAGGCGTTGGCCTCTGATCATTCGTCCGTAAGGGGTCTGGGTTCGAATCCCGGTCAGGCATGGATGTTGTGTTTGTCTTACGGCACTGGCTCTCTCCCTTCCCTGGAACCAGTGACCCTAAATTAGGGACGGGCGACTGCTTATAGCCCATTGAGTTGCTCACGGCGGTCGTTAAACCTCAAATAAAAAAAAAAAAACACATTCCAAAAACTAGTACATAGCAGCGCGAACACAAAGGTGACAGGTAAAAAACACAACAACAATACAACACAACACAAATTGACTGACACTGCAAGACAGCGACAGGAGAAACAAAACTGTACTTCTGAAAACATGCAGCAGCGGCCAAAACATTAGTACAAGAAGAACATAAAAAACAAAAAAACCGTGCACATAAAGAGGGGTGTTAACCAACCGCTATAACTAAAAACGAAATACGAAGTGACGCATGTAAGTCAGGAGGAACACTGTACAGAAGAATACATGATAATAAGGGGAAAAACCGCTGCATCACACAAAATAAATGTAGCCAAACAGGCACACGAGGTTCACAAAAAAAAGATTGCACTCAATTCAAATTTCATACTCAAAACAAGAAGACGAGCGTTGACAAACCCCACAAGCCGACGTGGCGCTATAGAGAGAATCACGCGGAAACAAGATCGCATAGCATCATAACACATTGAAAACAACACAAAGTACGTCCAGTCGTGCACGGCAACAGAAGGCTGTGCCGAGAAAAAATACAATATTACAGGAAAAGCCCGGACAGGAGAAGCACGAAGCAAGACGAATAACCCGAGCTTGAGTGCAAAGAAACACAAAAACGAAAACACAAAAAGTGCATTTAAAACATAATCAAAGACAAAACTGCCTCAACTGACTACTTCACTACACATGTAGTCACATACAGTCAAGAAAAAAAAAAACACAAGAGGCACAGTAAAAAAAGCACAAGGCAAATAGTGCGTTGACCAACTCCTTGGGTCAACGTAACCCAATAGACAAGATACGCACGAGAAGCACACTATATAGAAAACGAGAGAAAAGGCTGGGTACTCAATGAAAAAACACAACGAGACCAGCAGGGCCACACTAAGTAGTTCAAAGTTCATAAAAAAAAGCAAAACAAGTGAACATGAAACACAGGGTGTGAGAAAAAAGGCTCCCTAAACTGCGGTGCCAACTTAAACACGAAAGTAGAACATACACAAACAAGTAAAAAACAAGATTATCACATTAGCAGTATAGGTAAAATACAATCACAGTATTAAAAAAACTCACACAGGAGCAGAGCGAGTAGGACAACCGCCATCCGAACAACTAAACACAACACGTGCAAAAAGCAAGAGCAATTACAAAAGCACGGTAATACCACATTAAGGAAACACAGTACAAATAAGAAGATCAGGAACAACAACAAACAAACAAGCACAAAAGAAACACAACACGCCAAAAAAATTTTGTAAAACTAGACAACACAGACTAGCCCAACGGAAAACAACAACACCCAACAAGCATCACACTATACCACACAATAACAGTGATCACAAACAATTGGTGGCCAACCAGTACAACAAAACACCACAACAAGAAATGCGGCGACCAACAACTGTGGCCGACGAAAACATAGAAAGCACGCACACAATAATACATAGACAAACAACTCAACAAAAATACCGACACAAAAAGAACAATAACCGATTGCACAGCACCACCAAGAACCAGAAAAAAATACACACAGAACACAGAAACACAAATGCCCACGGACTCCGGGCAGAAAAAAGAATGTCAAAGCAACTAGCTGTAAAACATCCAATCACAGCGCAAAACGTCAAGAAAATTCAGACAAAGAGGCAGAGGCCGCTAGTAAGAGGAAAAAGTATAGAAAAACACTATCCAAGAAAGAATATACCGACCAGTAGAATGAGCTAACAAAGCACAGGGGAAAAAACAACAAAAAGACCGGAATCTCAAGGAAGCAAAACAGTACAATATTACCAAAGGGCCATCATAAAAACAAGAAAAGGAAAACGGTAAAAAAAAGGTAAAACAGCAGGATTAGAAGAAAAGAATGAATACAAGGCACAAAAAAAAACCCTGCAGCTCAATCAAAAACAGAACAAGACAACAACCCGGAAAAGCAAAAACAAACAAAGTGAAGAAACCAGTACACCATAACAAAAACAAGAAAAAACAACTGATCAAACGAACTGAATCAACCCATGCTCAACCCGAAACCAGGGGAGGTGGGGGGACCAGATCGAGAAGAAAGCAGGAACTGCCTGCCGGGCCAGAGCTACCTCGTACTCAAGTATGATGACGGACTTGATCGAGGAACGAAACCTACGGCACAGAAAAACTCTCGCAGGATGATATCGACGAAGAGCAGGCCGATCAACACTGGTATGATAGTATAAATAAATAGTCAGTTTAGCCTGCAAAATTAAAAACGCGCAAACCGGATTGTGAACAGCAGCGGAAGGATGATGACGGCGAAGAAAATAGTAATGTGAAACAGAGTGAAAGGAAGGACAGACCTTGGAGAGAAGAGCAAACATCAATGAAAAAAGAGGCTGTTAGCCTGCAAAATTAAAAACGCGCAAACCGGATTGTGAACAGCAGCGGAAGGATGATGACGGCGAAGAAAATAGTAATGTGAAACAGAGTGAAAGGAAGGACAGACCTTGGAGAGAAGAGCAAACATCAATGAAAAAAGAGGCTGTAAAACTAAACAGGAGTCATATGCGTGATGAACATCACCGAGCGTTGAACAGAAAAAACACAAGGGAGAAGACAGACGACCAAAACGATGAAGAGTTCGTGGTGTGAGCAAGCGGCGATGAAGATGTAGCCAATGAATATCAGTTGCTTTTGGGGAAGCCAGAGAAATACGTGAATCGACCCATGTCTGAGAGGTTTCATCAGGAGGCACAAAAGGAATAGCGAGAGGTGCTCGAAAATAAGTAAGAAAGTGGCGGTACAAGAGTTTTGCAGTAACTTGATGCACCAGAAAGGGAACATCATTCAAATAAACCAGAAAAGGAAGGCAAGGGGACGCCGAAGAAGAAACAATTAACCCAAAAGAATTCACGAGGGACGGGTAAAGGCGTTGAAGCTGAAAATGAAGCAACCGGAGTTGGGCGCGATGTAAGAGAGTGTCAGCAAGAGGGGGTCGATTTGGGAAAGAGACTTCCAGCGGAGAGAAGCATCTACAAGTTGGGATACCTGTACCACGCCACTGGCGAACCAGGTGGAGAAGCACAAGTACGGTGAAGAGGGAGAACGGAGTGCAGAAGAGTAAAAGAGAGGTTCTGCAAGCAGATCATTAGTTGAGGTAGGTGGGAGACGGACGGGACATAAGGAATGCCAGAGGGAAAAAACGGTGCTATAAGTATCGGGAAAGTGATCTGGAATGAGGGGGAACAGATCCATACGGAGGAAAGTAGCGAGAGTGAGAAACGGACTGCGAGGGAAAAGTAAAGTATCAACAATAGTAAGCGATGAAATCTGAGGATGAGAAAAAGAACGCAGAAAAGGTCTGAAGATGAATAGCATTAGATTTTTGAAAAAGATCTGGGAGGGCAAGACCTCCAAAGGACAGAGGAAGGACGAGAGTAGAACGATGAACCCAGTGAACTTTATTCCAGATGAAATCAGTAATCAAACGTTGAGCAGATTGGAGAAAAATGGGCGAGGGAAAATAAGCGAGCCACGAATGTGTCAAAATGAGAAGAAGAAAGGAAGAAACCAGATGTGCTCTGCTAAAAAGGACAAAAAAGGTTTGAACCGGCAAAAAGGAGCAAGACGGCGATTGAGCTGCTGAACCAAAGGAATCCATGTGGCATCAGCAACAGCCACGGAATATCCAACGTACACACCAAGAAGTTTAATGACCGAGGATGACCAACGGGCACCCCAAGGGCGATCACCGTGTGCCACCCACGATCCGGCCCACAGACCGACAGATTTAGACAGATTAAGTTCGGAACCGGAAATTGAAGCATACTCACGATAAGCAGAAAGGACAACACCGAAAAAACGTTCAGTGCGAAGAAAGAGAGTGAGGTCATCAGCATATGCAGACAACACTATGCGGTGGTGACGAGTAGGAGCAATACTGCGAGGAATCACAGAAAACAAACGAGAACGCAGACAAATTAAGAGAGGTTCAAATGCAAGCGTAAAAAGTTGACCAGAAAGGGGACAACCCTGCCGGATCCCGTTGTCAAAGGGGATGGTAGCTGTCATGAATGTGGAAGTGCGAATACGGAAAGAAGAGTGAGAGTAAAGATTAATAAGAGCTTGACAGAAAAGAGTAGGAAAGCCAAAATGACGAAGAACAGTAAAGAGATAAGAGTGATTAATGGAGTCAAAAGCTTGTTTCTGATCAATATTAAAAATTGCGAGAGGTTCGGAAAGTTGGGAAGCAAGAAAATATAAGTTGCGAATGGTGGAAATATTGGTAGTAATCGAACGGGAGGGAATAGTGTAAGTTTGATCGGGGTGGATTAAATGTTGTAAGACGGGATTGAGGCGAAAAGCGAGAATTTTAGCAAAGGTTTTGTAGTCAGTATTAAGAATAGAGATAGGACGCCAGTTAGAAAAAAGACCAAGGTTTCCGGTTTTGGGGATGAGACGGAGAAGAGCAAAAGTGAAATCAGAAGACTGAAAATTTGAAGAAGTAAAAACGGCATTAAAACAAGCAACCAGAAGCGGGAGGAGAGAAAGAAGAAACTTCTTATAAAATGAGAGCGGAAGACCGTCCGCGCCAGGGGAAGAACGGTCATTCAGACTGGAAATTGCAGAGCGGACTTCAGAAGGAGAGATAGGAGAAACAAGAGAATCAAAAAAACAATGTGGAACCTGAGGGAGGACATGAAGAAGAGGGGAGGTATCTGCAGGAGAAAGGAGTCGGTGTTGAAAACGATCCGAATAATGGGAAAAAGTAAGTTCACAGATACGATAAGGGTCAGTAACTGTAGATCCGTCAGGTAGTGAAAGAAAGGAAATTGTGTTGCTTTTGTCATGATACTCCTCAAGGGACTTCAAACTAGAAAAGGGGTCGTCGTGAAACCGCAAGTGAGTGAATTTCAAACGAGTAATGGCTGTTGAAGCAAAAGTAAACAGAATACGACGAAGTTGAGCTTGAAACACGGGAAAAGAAGGATCAGAAGGAGAAATAATCTGCAATTTACGACGGAGAACATCAATATCTTGAAAGCGAGAAGTACGGGAAGAGAAAGAAAACTGACGTGCGAAAGAAATAATCGAAATTTTCGTGGAAAGCCACAGAGCCACTGGGTCGTCAGACGAAGAAAGTTGTTGCACAGAAGACGAGATCATAGAGCGAATTTCAGCACAGAAAACAGGATCAGTTAAAACTGAATCGTCGAGCGACCAGACTGGGGAAAGGGGAACAGAGGAAGAATGCAAAAAAGTTTTAAAAGAACGGGGCGATGATCTGACGAAACGGAAGGATGATGAGTAATTTCAACTAGAGAGGAATGGAGAAAACTGGAAACATAGAATCTATCAAGGCGTGCTGCGACACAGCGTGAAGCAGCCGGGGGAACCAGGAAAATTCCTTGGACCGGGGATGGAGGGAACGGAATGCATCAATCAAATCAAATTTAACAACGAGTTGAGTGAGATTGGAAACAAGGTCGGAACGGCTTTCGGTTGAACCATCTCGGTTAAAACCGGGTTGCAAAGTGCAATTGAAATCGCCTGCAACAATGACTGTATCATTTGGATGGAGGGTCGAAAGGATAGAAGAAAGATGTTGGAAGAGAGTTTCTGCATCCGTAGCAGATTGCGGAATATGAATATTGAAAACATGAATACGTTTAGAACAAAAACAAAAAGAAATATGTTGAAAAGAACCCTGCAGACTCTGTGACTCAACAAGATCAGAAAGGGAAGAATGAAAACGCACATGAAACGCTATAGCGGTACCAGACCTGAGATGGGTCCGGTAATTATGATAAAAAATGTACGGCCAGCGTCTCCAGCGGGAACACCCGGCATCCAAGGAACAGTTCGTCTCCTGGAGAAGGAGGATATTGGCCCCCAGGTAACGAACGTCCTCGTAAACCAAAGCATTCGCCACAGAAGACGCAAGCCCTCTACAATTAAAGCTAAGTAGTGTTAACAAGGACATCACTGGTAGGTTGCATCCAGCCTTCCAGTTCAGCCCTCAAAATCTTGAGTAAGTATCCCAGACGGCGAGTATATTGCTCAGTCCCGCCAGGCAAAGTAACATTAGTTTTAAATGCATGGAACTGGGTTAGCTGTGCAATCATTTCAGGCAGCAAGTGAAGCTTACTCTTAATGCAAGGTAGTGTGATCAACTTCGCCTTACGCGGGCGAGTGGTCAATGCATACAGATCAGTTAAGGTAAGAGGGTGCAAAGGCACCGCAAGTTCTTTAAACATAGTAGAAATGTCAAGAAGTGTAGGAGAAGGAGAATCATCGTCAGAGTCAACCATTGCAGTGTCATCAGGATCAGGGGCAACCGTGTCCATAACATCATCATCCTGGAGACATGCGAATCGGTTCGAAACTAGTAATTTAGAATTTGGCTCATGATGGCTAGGTGAACCCGAGGTAGAATGGGCTGGTTTCTTGGACCGAAGACGTTGAGACGAACGAGAAGAGCGAATAAAAACACCAGGTGAGCTTGGGCGTTTACGTTGTGATTTAGGTGCAGACACTTCCAGCGATGGAAAATCCTCATTGGAGGGCTCCAAACCATCCAGTACGACGACAGGAATCTGGAGGGAAGAATCGACTGGAGAAACAGCAGGCAAAATTGATGAAGGTAGAATGTGAGCAGGTGCCTCAGCGGCCTGCACAACACCCGCAGATGCAGCTGCCACCGGAACTGTAGTAGCTAATGAAGAATCAGATCTAGCACCAGGAGTAGCATGAGGACAAGCAGAAGCGAGATGACCTTCCCCTTTACAGCGGAAACACTGAACCCCTGCAAAAAGATTAAAAGTGTACTTCCGGGTATCAGTGACTAATTCCAGAGTTGCAGGGCGTTCCGCAATTGACTGAGAAGTTGGAAAAATAACCCGGTACTGGCGGCGCCCACCCTGCACATGTTTCAGGGGGAAATCACGGGCTGTAGCTGGAAGAATCTTGGTCACTCCCACAACACGACCCATCGTGTTGAGGGCATCAATCAACAGAGAATCAGGAACAGCCGTTGGTACAGGAGAGAGGGTCACCGTAACTGGTCTTTGGGCTGCAGCGACAGGTTGTAGATGAAAGGACCCAATATCAACCCCATGAAATTTAACCAAATCTACTGCTTGCTGGTGGGTGAAGTGAACAACCACCCCTCCACCCAAGCGAATAATGGACACAATGCTTTCGGCTGGAACGACCTTCGACACAGCATGCAGATACTGGGGGAGGGGGTGTCTCGCAAAGCAGGAATGAAAACACTTAATAATAAGGCAGACGACAACTGCTTACCTTGCGGCGAATCACTTGGAAGAATAATTTTCAACGCCCAAGCTACACGTTTGAAATGTGGTGCAGAATCACTAGAAATATATGAGGTACTTCCCACAGCTTGTGTGAACGACGTTGAAGTAGAACTAGCGGAACCAGGAATATTAGACGCAGCCGGCACACGGGTGGCCAGAAGCACAGTTTCTGGAAGTCCAGCAGCACTAGTCGACGCAACATTCCCCGAAGAAGGCACACAACTAAGAAGCGAAGACATATCAGAAATCGACGAAGCAGCTGTAGACGACGGTGACTTATTCACAGTGGTAGTGGACATTCTCGACCACTGGCCCACCAAACTCATGCGTCGTAACTGACGACACACGAAAATGAAAAAAAAAAAAAAATGAGCACCCACTCGGCACTCAGCCTTACAGCTCGTGAAGCGAGGGTACGAAACACTGCAACCAAAACACAAAACGACGAAATACCACAAAAATAACAAGTAAACTAACGAACGTTGACTTCTACGCAGGAGCCGAAAAAAAATGCGACTTGTCTGTTCAACGACCAGTGCGCCACCGGGGCGGCCAATTTGATATTTTGCAAATAACATCATATTTTTATGAAGACATACACATGATGAAATATATACGCCACCCCGGTAGCGCAGTGGTCTAAGCGATGGCCTCTGATCATTCGTCCTAAAGGGGTCCGGGTTTGAATCCCGGTCAGGCATGGATGTTGTGTTTTGTTTTACGGTACTGGCTCTCTCCCTTCCCTGGAACCAGTGACCCTAAATTAGGGACGGGAGGCTGCTTATAGCCCATTGAGTTGATCACGGTGGTCGTTAAACCCCCAATCAAAAAAACTATATATATACTAACAAAAGTAACATTTTCAAAAAGTTACATACTAAAATAAATAATTAAGTCACACAAACTGACAAGAAGAAGGTGCGAACACTTTATAGCCAATACATCAAAAGTCTCACCACAGGGAGCATAACCAAAGTAAATAATAATTACAAAGTACCAAAGTAACACTATAATCTTTTAGTTTTAAATAAATTTAAGCACTCCAACAGATTCTTTATAAGAAATCGTTGAGAGCCGCCCCGGTGGCGCAGTGGTCTAAGCGATGGCTTCTGATCATTCGTCTGAATAGGGTCCGGGTTCGAATCCCGGTGAGGCATGGATTTCGTGTTTGTCTTACGGCACTGGCTCTCTCCCTTCTCTGGAACCAGTGGCCTTAAATTAGGGACGGGCGACTGTTTATTAAGTTGCTCACGGTGATTGTTAAACCTTCAACCAAAAAAAAAAAAAAATTGAGATGTAAGGGAGCCAGGGGAAAGGCTAACAAATAGCCTGACGAGCCCCTAGTCCCCCAAAAAAGAGAATCTAAATCGTCAAGACAATTTAACCGTAATACAGTAAATTGAAGTAATGATACATAATATATGACCAAACGTTAAGCAACCATTAATTAAGAAAATGTTAAGCTCTCTTTTAAATACCAAACAGTGTGCCACCGTTTTGATCGAAGCGGCAACCCATTCCAGGACCTAGGACAGGTCACGTTAATATTATTAAATAAAAAATTAGTACGCGCTGTAGGTATTAAAAAACTAGTATTACCACGAGTGTCATGATCATGGAAACGCAAATGTGAGGTAATTAGATCAGAATATTTATTAGTATATACTGTATACGTTCATGCATAAATAGTAATAGTCGAAAACTGTATAATTTATCAAATGACATTATCTGATAACTAAGGAAAAGAGAATGTACCAGTAAAGACGGATTCACCAAACGTATAAATATTCTTTTTGCAAAACAAAAATTCTATTAACATTCCCAATACTGCAAAACATCCACCACAAGATGTTAAACTACGTTATAGCATAATTTCAGCTCGGACGTAATATGGCGCAAAATTGCCCATCTTTAATTGCTTCATCCACACGTGCAGTGTTGATGTTCGTCGCCGACGAACTTGGACGTTCACTGTTTGTGCGACGTCTGTTCCCCACATTATCCTTGCCGGATTGAAACGAACGTTATTATTTCGCTACGTGTTGTCGAGACATTACGTTGTCACTATAAACTTCGACGAGCTGCCGCTAAATTTCGGCTGCGAGCACGTTCTTAGCCCGTAAAAACCGAATCAAAGCTCTCACTTTGACCTGAGACCACATTTCCAACCGCGTCTCTATTTCGAAATGTAACTGCGCATCTTACGCTGGACAAAGAGGTTCACAGAGGCGATTGAAGCACTAGCGCCATCTCACGAACGAACATGCCATCTATGCCACTCGCACGACATCTCGCATTTACGTTATGACACGTGTAACCTTTCTTTTTTTTTTTTTCTAATCAACCTACGTACATCCGTTCGTAAGGATTACCTTTCCGCACCATGACTCCATCTTTAAACAGGACAACACTCACACTGCTTACTTCCCGAGTTCCCACCAACAAGCTTCAGGAACATTCAAGTGCGTTTATCACACTGGAATACTCTCCACCACTATCTCCTAACCTCAATCCCATTGAGAATTTGTGGGACGAATTGGAAACATATGTTCGAGCCTACCAACTCCCATTGGCATGCTTTACCACATACTATACTCTCTTCATGAGCAGTAATACCACCTCCGTGTTTTCAGTGTTTCATTGAGTCCTTACCAAGATGTCTGGTTGCTTTTGTGAGGGCAAAAGGTGGAGCAACACGTTATTAGGTAGGCGCAGTGCCGTAACTAGGCAGTTGCAATAGGTGCGCAGGCACAGGACCAAGACGAAGGATGGGAAGGCTCTGAAATTGAACTGAAAAAACAAATTGTCTGGTGGAAGTGTGTAAGTGACGGGATAAATAACATTTCATGAGCAGTTGATGAAATAAAACGCTTTTTTCATTGCGTCCAGTTCAAAAAGGTTTGCTATTAAGAAGTCTTGTATTAGTCACTCATGATTAGAAGAGCATCGCTTTTAAAATCATGCTTAAGCGTTCTTTTTAAGGATGCGCATCCGGTCACGTGAGGAAGGCTCGTTTAAATATCAAGATTCTCCCTTCCTCACGTAACCAGAGCTCCCGTCAAGTTTAGTAACGAAGCGATCTTCGGGCGCGCACGCACCTCTTGACTTCGTCGGTTGTTTATGCGGTTTTATGGTTCAGTATCCGTCTTTTCTAGTTACGGCACTGGGTAGGTGAATATATAATAATTTGCCCATTCGGATTAATACAGAGTGTCCGAAAAAATTACTGTGCACTGAAAGTGACTTACCATGTCGATCTGGGTTCTACAGGAGGTGTTGGAAATGGGCTCCACCTGCTTCTAGACGTGTCTGCACACGCTTCTGCATGTTGGTGAAGACTTTCTCAGGATATGTGGTGTGATTTTTGGGATGTGGGTCGTTAGTGGGTCTGTGGCTCTATGAGTCTATGCGGATTACATGCGTATACCTTACCCTTCAGTGCTCCCAACAGAAAAGAGGCAGGCAGTGTTAGATCCGGTGACAAGGCAGGCCGTGTTAGATCCGGTGACAAGGCAGGTCACAGTCCCTGGGAGAGGGTGCGATTTCCGAAGAATTCCTCCAGAAGCTGTATTGATGCGCCAGTGGTCCGTGAGTTCGGATATAAATTGCTGGATAATCCGGAAACGGTATCGTTCTGAATTAATTGTTTCACTGAAGAAAATGGGCCCAATAATGCGTGTACGAGTCGTGGCACACCAAACACCGACCTTCCGATTGCAAAGAGGCACTTCCTTAAATTCGTGGGGATTTTCAGAAAACGACAGACTAGTGTTTTGACTGTTGATGAACCAGAACAGGTGGAACCATTCCTCATTTGTAAAGAAAGTCACGTTCAGAATGTCCTCACCTTCTTCAGACAGGAACTCTTGGAACCACCTGCAGTACCGAACACAGACCACGTGGTCTATTTCCTTCAACTGATGCACGGCAGACACTTTGTACGGGTGGAAACGCAACTTCCTTTTTCAGAATATCGTGGGCTGTACGCTTTAGCAAACTTGCTTGTTGTGACAGCCCTCTCACGGACTTGTGTGGACTCCTCCGTATCCTCTCCTGGATATTATATACGGTTTCGTCTGCCGTGGATGGTCTACGGGGGCTGCGGGCATCCAAAACACTGCCAGTTTCCCGAAACTTCGCTATGAGCTGGCGTACAACATTACGGTGGGGGACGTCTGCAACACGAAATTTCCTAGCGAACTGTTTTTGCATTTCATCCGTGTACTTGTCGTCATGGAGAAAGACATGTTACATCAAAATCACATTCTCTGTTCAACCGTCAACACCATTGTCCTTGTGCCGAGACGAGTGATCAAACGACACGTCTGCCTCCGTCGACCAAGCGCTCGGGAATGGCCTTCGCTCGGAATGATACTGCGCGCCTCCTGGCGGAGAGACATGAAGGTTACCAGACACAAAGCACTTCCACGTGGCGAGTCACTTCTACAGTAATTCCATTCAAAATTTCTTTATTATTACATTACTACAATTCGTACATTCAGTACACAGTCATTATTCGGACACGCTGTATATTAAATACAGAGAAACTCACGCTTTGCTGGGAGCGTATGCGTTTACTACACAACACTCTTATTATGGTGTTGTGTAGTAAATGCATACGCTCCCAGCATGTATAAAAAAGTTGCTACAGTCCTTGCTGCGCTTTATTGGTTCATGAAGGTTTTTTTATGGAAATAAGAAAGGAAAAAAAGTGTCAAAATGTTTTTAAACTTCCTTCAAGGCCTTCTTTTTGGCGTAATAATGTTTTAGAAAAAATGTGCCACCATCCACAATTATATTGATCTGATATGTGATTTTTTATATATAAACCCTGTTAAGCGTCAACGTATCTTCGAAAATCTCACGCTCTGAGGTTTGCCCAAGAAACACTTGAATATTTTGTTTCCCTTTAGAAAACGAAAAAAGTAAACGCTTCAGTGGAAGAATGAATCATCTACATGTTAATATCATCGGCGTCCGTTGCAGTTTTTTTTTTTTTTTTATATGTTCCTTTCATTCCTCGGTGAATTTTGTTTCAAGGATGTAGCTGCTTGAAAGAAGTCTTATAACGATGAAATAATTTCAAAGCCCTTTTTTGGACGTAAGAAGAGAACTTGGCTTTTTGTTATTTTGAAAAGATACGAGAGAAAAAAAAGCGTTTTGCTCCCTGCGGTACTTTTTCTAAAGGATGTGCTCATGACGATACGTTTAGAAAGAAATTAAAGGCAACATCCTTGGGAATTTTTATGGCAAGTACCAAGAGAACTATTCTCGTTCGCAAAGAAACCCACTGCGACCGTAACTGAAGTGCGTGATCTATCTTAAGAGTAGCTATTAGGTAATGAACATGGGAAAGAGAAAATAATTGCATCGTCAGAACGCAATACTCCGTAAGAAATATTCCTTGAAAACTCATTCAGAATGGCGAAGTGTGCTATACAAACAGAGTAGAATCCCGTTTATACATTTCTCACATATATTTTTCTCATTTATACGTAAAATGAACCATGTGCAACAATTCTGAGTTGCGCTTAATCTTAAAACTTTTTTGTTTAATACGTTAATCGAATTAGCTTCCTTTCCATTGATACGTTACATTGTAGTGCTGTGATGTCATGAATTAGAAATTCAAACCAAGCGAATTCCGTTGACCAAGTTCTCCTGCCTTCCTCTCACTTCACCACGAATTCCTTTTTGCATTTACCAACCTCCTCCATCCCACCGCCTTTTGCTCTCTCTATTTCTTTTATCCATCTGCTTTATGATTCACTCTGCGGAATGCACGAGCAGCTCCTGTGCTATCACTGATCAGCTGAGACGACACCTGCAGCCGATCCCTGCTCTTCCTTGACGTTGTCATATAGAATTCTTTCCATGAGAACTTCGTTTGCATTCGCATTCCCGACGAAACTACAACCCCAAGGAGATGTCGTTTCATGGTCTGATTTGAACGCTATAATTGAAGATGAAAATGCGTTTAGCTTCCAACATTAAGTCATTTGGCAACTTCTTCACTGCTGGAACTTCATCCAACTGCTTTCTGTATACACAAATTACTGAGATTATGAATTACGGCTTAGAACGTTTTGGGAGGAGTTTTTTTTTTTTTTTTGATTGGAGGTTTAACGACCACCGTGAGCAACTCAATGGGCTATAAGCAGTCGCCCGTCCCTAATTTAGGGTCGTTCCAGGGAAGGGAGAGAGCCAGTGCCGTAAGACAAACACAACATCCATGCCTCACCGGGATTCGAACCCGGACCCTTTTCGGACGAATGATCAGAGGCCATCGTTTAGACCACTGCGCCACCGGGGCGGCGGGAGGAGTTGTGTCGGACATTCTTAAGTTTAGTAAGTTTCGTTATTTAACTAAAATTATGTTCTACGTTTGTGACGAAAAATGATTGGAACTTCATCGACTGTTAGCCAAGACGTCGGGAAAATAAAACCTGTTTGGAAATTGATATGAACGTTAGAACTGCATAGAAATGCACTTGAGACAATTCTGTTCTTTGAAAAAAGTCAAGGGTTCCGTTGATGCTGTGTTTAAATTGATTGTGGAGTGCATTAGAATCGTTAACGGACGCTATTGCAAGAGTCAACATGGCGTTTGATAGGTATAAATATCATGATTTCAGAATTTAGTATACAGGTGAGGACATGAAGACAATCATTCAAAGTTGAGAGGTGTAAAAAACAACATAAATTCAAGGATATAATGAAAAAAAAGTGATTTCAAAGTAAGGTTCGATTTTTCGAACGCCACTCCATGAAGTAGTTCTAGAAGTTGGCCTGTATCTGGTACTGTATCCCTACGCTTTGTTTGTACTCTTAACGACTAGTGTAAATGCGCCAACGAAAATGTTCTGACGCTAAGAATATCCAGATGAATGCAAATGAAACATACGGGAGTACAACGTGAAGTGTTAAAGGATGAAATTTAATGAATGAAAAAAACATAAGAATTGCTATGACATGAATGAATCATTTGAATATTTCAAAATATAGAATCTTTTCCGAAAACATTGCAGGAAACGGTCGTCTCAGTACAGACGGTGGTCGTTAAAACATACGACCAGGGCAAAGAGAATACCTCCACGTGGTGCACCATGGGCAGCGATTACTTTGTGATCACTGGTGAAATCCTCTACTACAGAAGTGTGGCGAATGACAAAGATGATGGACGGAGAAACTGTGGTGAATGAACCATTGCTGAGGCCCGCATTGACTGTGGTATCCATAAACATACACCGCTCAACAAAATTAGGGGATCACACTTTCTAAACGATTTTATTCAAAGAAGTTGAGTAAAATGTTATTGAACTGTCAAAAGATTCCTTCCGAATAGTGAAAAACAGCTTTAGAAAGCAGCTCGACATGCAAATTAGCAGCAATGACTTCAAAAGTGACGTCGATGCTGCAATCACATAAGACGGGTAGTTCTGTCGGAACTGTATTCTTGTACCGCTGGTCGCAGTTTGTTGCGTTATCTCATGTTAACATGCCGAATTAACACGATTTTCCAGAAAGCACCGCTTAGCGAGCAATAGAAAGGTTGGAAGCTGGTCAAAGTCAACGGATGGTAGCGTCCGCCATTGGAGTCAGCCGAAGTGTAATTTCACGCTTGCGAATATCTTAGACCCTTGGTCGTGCCTTATATGGCTGCCATCGGCGATTCAGCCCTTTTTATGAATGACAACGCCCGACCTCTCCGGGCGTGCCCTGTTGATCAGATGCTTGAAGAGGAAACATTAGATAATATGGAGTGGCCGGCATGCTCCCCGGATTTGAATCCGATCTAACATGCTTTGGACACATTAGGCAGACGTATTGATGATAGACGACAACCTCCGTTGACTTGCCTTCTGTTGACAAATGTCCTTCTTGAAGAGTGGGGAAGAATCCCCAAAACCTCCTCGACCACCTGATCAATTCAATGCCCCACAGGTGTGAAGTCGTCTTGCACGTTTGAGGTGACCACACACCTTATTAGACAGATGACAAAGTTCGTCAATGCTTATTTTTCTTCTCCAAAAGATATGGGTAATAATGATTTTTTTTATGGCATCAGGTATGTTTCCTGTAAAAATGATCTTTGTTACAGAAAAACATGATTTTTCACCAGTCCAATCCTTTATTTTCTTGTCCCTTTCATAAATATATTTTCATATTGTGCTGCATATTTGCCAGCAGTTGTCTGTTCTCGCTAAATCACCTGCTCCTCTAACTTTGTTGAGCAGTGAGGTTTTTCCTCTGCAAAATCAGACATGCTTGACGAATTGTGTGCTACTATGAAGTGTGATTCTCTTTGTGCTCAGAAAGTACATCGAAGCTCTACGGATAGGCGTCCATTTGTTCCCCGACTAAAGCTTATTTATGAAGTACCACATGAACATTACGGAAGTGTCATCTTTTCTAGGCCAGAGATTGAGATTACAAGTGCTGGCAGCAGAAATATTGAAAATGGTGAGATCCTCACAGTAGAAACAAAACATTATTCTATTACCTCGGTATATAAACCATCAAATACCCTGTTTGAATTTAATGAACTGCAGCGGTTTAGCTCAACATTAACCGGTATTTTGATGGAATATTTTAATAGTCACAGGAGAGCACGGGGATACGCCGAGAATGTCGTTAATGGAGATTTGGTCAAAGAATGGACAGAGAATTATCGTCTTGCCTTGATTCCTGATGCTAAGCTGCCAGCCTCGTTTAATAGTGCTAGGTGGAAGCGTGGATATAATCCAGACTTAGCTTTTGTCTCAGAAAACACATCCCATCAGTGTGTGTGAAACTGGTTGGAGATCCAATCCCAAATACTCAGCACAGACCTATTATTTGTCAGGTAATGGCTGCCATTAGATTAACTACAGTTCCATTTAGAGGAAGATTCAATTTCAAGAAAGATGACTGGCAAGGTTTTTCTCATGGTTTGGATGCTGCCGTGAGAGATTTACAACAAATTCCTCAAACGTACAATCACTTTGTGAAGGCAGTACAACGGGTGGCAACACAGAACATCCCGAGATGATGTAAGACTGTGTACCTGCCCAATTTGAATAGGGAAACGAAAGATTTGCTATTACAATATACCATTCTATATGAGGAGGATCTTTTTCAGGAGTCGACTCTCAAATGGGCAAGGAACTTGTGGAGATGGTTGAAAGGAGTAAGCAGGAAAAGTAAAGGACGACTGTCAAAGGGCTTGATTTTGCTAAGCGCAGCCATAAGGCATGGCGGCTATTAAAGAACTTAAACAATGATCCAATAATATCAACAGTCACCTCTACAGTCACTGCTGATCAAATAGCTTCACAGCTTCTTCTGAATGGAAAGAGCAAGAATAATTGTAAATATTATCAAAAAAGGAAATGGACATATGTTAAAGGAAGAACTGTTGGAGAGGAGATTTCGATTACCATAAATGAGGTGGAAAGTGCTATAGTAAGCGACAAATGTGGCAAAGCTATTGGGGTTGGTGATTTGTTTAATGAACAGATAAACCATTTTGCACAAAGAACGAAAGAACCGATTACGGCATTATTTAATAATTGTGATAGGCGCTGTCAAATTCCGAAGTTGTGGCGCAAATCTAAAGTAATAGCACTGTTGAAACCAGGTAAAGATCCTGATGATCCTCGTAGCTATATAGACCAATTTCGCTTTTGTGTTATTTGCACAAAATGTTTGAACGAATCATTTTAAATAGACTTGTACCTCTAATAGAACCACAACTCATTTCAGAACGGGCAGGCTTTAGACAGGGTAAATCATGCACGGGACAGGTATTTAACCTTACTCAATATATCGAGGATGGATATGAGCAGACGAAAATAACTGGTGTGGTGTTTCTGGACCTGACTGCTGCATATGACACTGTAAATCATGGAATACTGTTATGCAAACTTTACGACATGACAGGGAATATGAAACTAACTACAATTGTTGCAAATTTGTTAGCAAATAGGAAAATTTTCGTGGATTTCCAGAATAGACGTGCAGATGGAGAGACTAGAAGAATGGATTACCACAAGGAAGTGTGCTTTCTCCAATATCATTTAATATTTATACTAATGATCAGCCCTATCCACGGGACATTAGGTCCTTTTTATTTGCCTGGGCGGCACAGTATGACAATTTTGGAGAGATTGAGAGTGCACTAACGAAGGCCGTATACTGCTTTCGGAGATATAGCAAAGACACAGGTTACAGCATTTCATCTGATAAATCATGAAGTAAACAGAAAACTTAAAATAATATTAAGCGGCTTTTCACTTCCGAATACGGATTCACTCAAACATCTAGGAGTTATTTTGGACAGAGCTCTTACTTTTAAGATGCACTGTGAGAATACTAGAAAAAGATTTATGCTAGAAATAATTTGCTTCGTAAACGTGTTAACTCCTCGTGGGGAGCAAATCCCAGATTGTTGCGGACCTCGGCACTGGCTATGTGCTTTTCTGCCGCTGCGTATGCTAGCCCTGTTTGGGCACGATCGGCTCATGCCAAGAAAGTTGACATCGCTCTGAACGATACTTGTAGGATGGCTACTGGTTGTTTGAGACCTACGCTTTTAGATAAATTTTATGAAGTGGCAGGGATAGCCCCACCTATAATAAGGAGAAAGATACAATCGGATATGGAAATGACAAAATATCTTAGGGATGTCAAATATGTTATGCATGGTTATATGCCTTGCATATCAAGGCTGAAATCAAGGAAAAGTTTCATAAATTGTGCTGAAGAGATCACTAAACCACCACACAGGATACGTGTGAACCAATGGACATCCGAACTTGTCAGAATGAATGACGCCAGCGGAT
This sequence comes from Macrothele yani, assembly GCA_039090855.1. Taxonomy (NCBI): domain Eukaryota; kingdom Metazoa; phylum Arthropoda; class Arachnida; order Araneae; family Macrothelidae; genus Macrothele; species Macrothele yani. The sequence continues at coordinate 51,984,027 of CM076990.1, forward strand.
GACATCTCGCCTGGACATCAATACAGATGGACTGTATGGAGAACTCTTAAGGTGGACTAGTTGATTTTGCTTCCTATACTTCCAATGGGAAAACTTCTGTACACATTTTCTTCACAATTAGTACGTTTCCAAGTATAACAAAGTAAATTTCTTCGTCATTTCTGTCCACGCCAGGATTCGAACCCGGATCCTCTCATTCCGGAATAAGTCACTCTACCAATTGAGCTACGCGGACGTTTTATTCTGATTCCTATCTGCCTTTATGTCGTGTGCGTCCTTCTGGCAGGTACGTCACATCTCCTAGTACGTTACACAAGGATGAAAATTTCAACATCGAATAAAATAACTTCATATTATAACTTTGAATACTTAATATTTTCTAAAGCATAACAATAATTATTTTAAAAATCAATAACTTTTCCTTTGGTGGTGTTGAGACCAGAAAAAGGATGGCGCGAGCTATACATTGATGACGTCAGTAAACAAACAAATGTTGGATTGCTTAATTATGCTTATGTTTTAGAAAATATTACGTAGTCCAAGTTATAATATTAAGTTATTTTAATGGATGTTTGGGAACGCATTAATTCTGAAGAAAATGTGTACAGAAGTTTGCTCATTGGAAGTATAGGAAGGAAAATCACTAGAACTCCACCTTAATAGGATTAGGAATGGCGTGGGAAGATTAAGGGACAATTGGGTAAAATGGGGTTTTGTTACCTGAGCCCAGTGCGGTGTGAAATGAAGGATTTAGTATTTGCTTCAGAAAAAGCAATACAATTGGCACGTCATTACAGTTTAATGGTTTAAATAGTTGTGAATTATAGTATTTAAATTGAGAATGTCTCTAGTGACAATAGTGATTGTGATTCCCAGGTAAGTGCTTCAGCATCGAAATTTAGAGATGCACAGAAATCATTCGGCGTCGTTAGGGACTTTTTTACAGCCATATTACTGATAAAGAAACAATGCAGTCTTGAAAATGCGATGTTTCACCTTAAAAGTAATCAACGGTAAAAAATTAATGATTTTTTAAAAATCATGTAATTGTATAAATATTTGTTTTTATAATATACACAGTACTGCAAAATGAAATAATGAGACATTATTTTTTTAAATCCCGGTAAAACACATGGGTTGGAGAAGCATGATTTTTTGATAAGTCATTTATCAGCTGCGCGGTGGAAAGAGCGCTTGCGTGATAAATGTGCAGATGAATATTTCCGCTGTGCATCATGTCATTCGGTGGAAGGACATTGTCACCACTCTGTCATGAAGCAGAGAGCAAATATACTGTTCTGTTTGAAAAACGGTAAAAATGCATCTGGGGCAGTAAAATTGTTGCATGATGAGAATATTTGAAAAAAAAACATTCATCATGATTACCCGTCTAGTGCAAAAATATTTCAATGTTATGCACGTTTCAAGGATGGGCTGGACGACTTGGAAAATGACGAAAGGGCGCGGTGGCCCGATTTCTGTGCGCAGGTCTGAACTCATGGAGAAAGTTCGGGAAAGGATAAAAGGTGATCGTTGTATCTTCCTGAGGATTCGAGTAACGAATGCCTTAGTGGTTAGAGAGTCAGACTGTCGATGGAGGGTCCCCAAGTTCAATCCTGGGCGGATCTTCCAGAAATGGTGTGATTTGCTAACGGTCGCTGAATATCCGCCGTGCATCGGACGAGTATGTTAAATGACCAACCTCTGGCTTAGACATCCCCCCGTTCACGTTGGGTAACTATTCCTACTCCACCCTGACTTTTTCTCACCCCTCTATGAGCAACATCGTACTTGTACGGTGGCGCCATGTACTGTGCTCTCACTCACTTACAAACTGTTCTGTCAAAGTCGCTAGACTTGCTCTCAGTCCTTCCGTTTCTGTGCCCTTCCCAAAAGGCGGACCAGCTGTAGGTGGTTTGGGCCTAAACCTTTTCTGTGGACGGAAATCCTACTTGAAAATGCCTGGCTGTCTGTCTCTCCCTTAGCATTCTGGAATGTAAGCTCGCTGTTAATAAGGAGACCATTCGTCATATTTTAGTGCAAACGTTTTGGGGGGAAAGTTTATGGTCGTTTTGTTTATGCTTTCCAACCGTAGGTTGAAGAAGCGTATATACTCCAGCTTTGTCCGTCTATCTGTCCGTCCGTTCGTCCGTCTGCACGATAACTCGCGTAAAAATGGTTCCATTTCAATGAAATTTTAGTATGTGGTAGGAGACAACCTGGGAAGGAACCGTATAGCAAATGGGCGAAATGGGGTCAAAGGTCAGGACATAGGAGCGGGATCCATTCCACCGTTCTTATGCGTCATAACTTACGTAAAAATGCTTCTATTGCAACAAAACTTCAGAATGTTATTTCGGAGGTATACTGAACCAATTCTGTTTAAGATCATCAAAATGGGATCAAAAGTCAGGGCACAGGAGCGAGATTTATTAAACAGCCATTATCCTCATAACTTGAGTAATAACTTGAGTAATGATTCTTGGTATGTTGGAAAGCGTATCATAATCAATGCATTGACTATGATGATCATCATAGTCAATATATTTAACCAAAGAGTAAAAGAAGATTCAATGAAATTATGCTCCCCGACTGAGGGCCACAATTAAAACATTACTTCTTCAAAAGGAAATTTTGGATAAACATTTTCCCCAGTTAGGAAAGGTCATTGATGTGCATGGGGATTCATACGAATCATTTGAAAAATATGCAGCTGTCATAGACTTATTAATTGGAGAATACAATGAAAGGTTTACTGACTTTAGGAATCATGACATCACACTGAAATTAGCATTTCAACCTCACCTAGTTGGTTTCTGAAGAACTACAGATGGAATTGATTGAGCTCTCAGGAGATGACATTTTAAAGTCCTTATTTGACGCTAAGACAGCTCCAATTGAAATAACGAAATATGTAATAGAATATCCACGCCTTTCGGTAACATGCACGAAAAGTACTTTCTTGCTTTTTAACCACTTATTGCTGAAAATGTACACTATATTGAAAAAAATCATCACCGGATATCCTTCAAAAGCAAACGAACGAATTCGCTGCGTTGTTAAAATGCGCGGTACATCTGCAAACGGTATAAAAACAAGCCTGCAGCTGACCGCGATCATATCGCACTGTGAGGGTGAGTGAAAATGTTGCTGCGGGAGAGAACTGACTTTGAGAAAAGAAAGATTGTTGGGTAATATAACAAATATTACTGGGTTGTCCATAAGAGAAACCGAGAGGCGTTTAAACATACCCAAGTCAACTGTTTTGGATGTACTGAATAAGTGGAAGACACATGGCGTGCCTGAAGCAGAAAAACGTACCGGAAAACCCAAGAAAATCAGTGATAGAGGACGTCGAAGCCTCAGGAGAGTCGTTACAACTAATCGACGGAGTACTGCACCAGACCGCAGTGTACAGCTGAGTAAAAATGCTGGAACCTTGGTATATACACGCACCATTCGCAGAGAACTTTATTCCATGGGTTACCGTGGTCGTGCGGCTGCTCATAAGCCTTTCATTTCCACTCGGAATGTCACTTGTCCTTTAGCATGGTGTAAAGAACATTTAGCGTGGACCGTAGATCAATGGAAACGGGTCCTATGGACTGATCAAACCAGATGCACGATTCATCAGTCTGATGGCTGTGTGTGGGTATGGTAGGAGCCGGGAGAACACTCTTTACCACAGTGTACTGTTCCTACGGTCAAATTTGGAGCTGCCAGTGTTTTCGTGTTGGGGTGTTTTTCGTAGTATGGTCCCGGCCCATTAGTCATCGTGACAAACCTGTTAACCAGCACGTCTACCTCGATATACTGGACAATTATGCCCTACCAACTCTGTGGCAATAGTATGGAAACGAGCCTTGTTGGTACCAGCAGGATAATGCATCCAGCCATAAAGAAAGGACTGTTACGGCGTGGTTTGACGATAATTCCGTATCGTGTGTGGACTGGCTAGCACAGTGCCCTAATCTTAATCCCATAGAGCACCTATGGTATGAACTAGAGCGCCGTATAAGAGGTTTGGAACCAAGGCCTACTACTAAGCAACAGTTAGCGGCAGCATTATGTACTGAATGGAAACGCATACCTATCGCTGTGTTCCAAAACCTTGTCGAAAGCATGTTTGGAAGGGTCAGTGCATGTATTAAGGCCAAAAGTGGACCGGCACCGTACTAATGTATGCCAATAAATGCTATGTTGTCTTTCCCTTCTAGGTGTCCGGTGACGTTTTCAATATAATGTGCATTTTCCTACCTAACCCAAATCAGGACGCCCTTAAGGTCACAAAGGACAGATACCCATCAAGAGGATCAGCTAAAGGTGCGGACCTCCATGTTGCAACCAAATATTCAAATGTTTTCCAACAAAAAGAAGTCACAACAAAGATATTAAAAGCTAGTTAACTTGAGAATTAACATAAATTTTGAAGATGACAATCCGATTTTTGGCGTAAATTTTCAAGTTTTCCGATATTATCTGACTTACCATCCTTGTCACATTTGCGCCAAAAATCGGATTGTCATCTTCAAAATTTGTATTATACGGCGTAATCCCGTATTTCTTTCATGATTTATAATTAACACTTTGTTTTCATTTCTTGTAGTTAGTTAATATATATAGTTGTTTGAGTTTTACAGAATAATGTACATTTTGAGGCATATCTAATTGAAAATTCTTAAATGCGGCCTTCTAACGTGAAAAGGTTCCCTATCTCTGCTTTATATTAAAGAGCTACCTTTCAAAGGGAAAATTTTTTCAAGACATTGCAAAAAAACTGTGACATCAGTTCTTCACTCCATACCAAAAGATGACCTCTGTAAGTCTTTCCTTTCGTTGGCTGCTTGTGCCACTTCTTGTATTAACACAGGAGGAATGTACTTCGAATAAAAATGAAGACATACAAAGAACTGGGACATCAGTTCTTTACTCCATACCAAAAGATGACCTCTGTAAGTCCTTCCTTTTGTTGGCTGATTGTGCCACTTCTTGTATTAACACAGGAGGAATGTACGTCGAATAAAAATGAAGACATACAAAGAACTGGGACATCTGCTCTTCACTCCATACTAAAAGATGACCTCTGTAAGTCCTTCCCTTCGTTGGCTGATTGTGCCACTTGTATTAACACAGGCGGAGTGTACTTCGGATAAATATGAAGACATACAAAGAACTGTGACATCGCACGTATTATGAACAAATCAATCAGGTTTGCCCTATTATGTATGAGTATGTGCACTGCCTGACAGAGGAAATGCCACACCACGAAAACGTGAACGCATCGCCATGGAAATTAAGGGGTAGTTGCACACGTACAAGTTATGCAAATGATTGCATTTGCAGCCCAATCGCACGAACGACGCGTGGGATATAAGCAGACAACCAGTCCGTGAGGCCATCAGTCGAGGCATAGTGACGGCCGCGAGAAGTGAGTGGTTTGCTGTAACCGTGTCTGGAGAACGAACAAGGGATGCCAACGCCGTTAAGACGCTGTCGTACGAGATTTCGTCAAACGGATGAGTTCACGAGAGGTGGCATCGCCGGCCTTCGTACCGCCGAATGGTCATTGCGTCGTATTGCGGAAGAAATGCAACATGCTGCCACAAATGTCGATCGCATTTGGAGACAGTGGTCTCAAGAAAAATCTGTGCGTGTCAATGGGGACCTGAGAACGGCGACGGACGTTCAGGGGCACCAATCGTCGCATCCGACGTCATGCCGTAGCGAACCCATAGTCCACAACGGGCGACATTTTGAGGAGTGTACGGGGAGGATTGGATGCTCTGATATCGACGCGGATCGTGTCGCGCCGATTGCCTGCGTCTGGTTTCCTGTCCAGTCGTCCGTTTCGAAGGCTACCCTTAACAGCGAGCCATCGTCGTCACCGCTTGGCGTGGTGTCGCTACGTGTGGTGTCGAATGGAACAGTGTGGCGTTCAGCGACGAATCACAGTTCTGTCTCACCACGGATGATCGCCACGAAATCGAGCATCTGTGGGACACGATTGGACGTCGGTTGAGTACTCTTCCATCCCCTCAAAATGAAGATGAACTGTGGACTTATCGCAACACCTCATGGTCCACGATACCCCAGGATTCTATCAATATTTGAACTCTCATCGTCTAGATGCCACGTCAGATTCCGCGCTGTATCGTCCAAAATTGGGGCCACACTCCTTATTGATCATCCTGTATATTCGGCCACTGGAGGCTAGTCTGCATGTGACAATTAAATCCTTTGTTCAGGACCTACTTGGCTATTTGTGTGTGAAGTTTGGTCTGTCTTCGAGCGTTCCTTCATGGTGTGGCATTTTCTCAGTTAGGCAGTGTATTATGGATAAATCACTCAGGTTTGCTTCCCTACGTACAAGTATGCATTACTGAAAATCAGTCAGTAGTGGCCTAAGTGCTGGGTGATGACCGTTAGTCCGAAATGGGCGTCGATTTGAATCGTGCTTGAGGCATGAATGGTGTGCTTGGGTTAAAGCACTAGCCCTCTTGCTTTCCTGGAACCAGTGGCCTCAAGTTAGGGACGGAAAATGCTCATAGCCTATTGAGTTGATCGCACTGCCTTTTAAACCCGCAAGTTAAGTCAGAATTGGTTTGCCGTGAACAAGAGTTATAGCATTACCATTCACCGAAGCTGTTGACACACGTGAACTGTAAAGCCATTTCCTCTATTCCTGGAGTTCTAGTGTTGTAATTCAAAGAAAGATATAACTTAAAACGATATTCATCTTCTTCTTTTCTTTAATAAAAGGAAGATATCCCTTAACAATGAAATTATGAATGGAATACGAGATTACACCATACAATATAAATTTTGAAGATGACAATCCGTTTTTTTGGTATAAATACGACAAAGATGGCAAGTCAGATAAAATCCAAAAACTTTAAAATTTAGTCGCCCTGGAGCGGGAATCGAACCCGCGTCGCCCTGATAGCGCCCGTGTATGCTAACCACTACACCACTCAGAACGACCAAGTCTCAAGTTTCCCATTAATTTGAATATAACCATCACAGGATTCGCTAGTCGAAGCAAATGCGGATGCGATGATTATATTCAAATTAATCGGAAACTTGAGACTTGGTCCTTCTGGGTGGTGTAGTGGTTAGCATATCCGGGCGCTTTCTGCGAGACGTGGGTTCGATTCCCGCTCCACTGCGAAAGTTTCAAGTTTTCGGATATTACCTGACTTACCATCCTTGTCATATTTACACCAAAAAACGGGTTGTCGTCTTCAAAATTTGTAATGCAGTTATAACTCTTATTCATAAAAAAGGAAACAAAGACAATATTAGTACCTATAGACCTAAAAGCATCTTGTCAGAAGTGTATAGAAACTAAACCTGTAACAAAAAAATATTAAAAACATTAACTTTAAAATTTGAAGATGCACAATCGATAGAACACGCGGGTTGCAGGTCTGGTCTCTACAATAGACCATCTACATACAACTACCCAATTAAAAGAAAAACAAAAACAAATTAATATCGGAAAGAAATTCAGTTAGTTTTTGTAGACTATACCAAAGCGTTTGATTCTATATATGAAAAGGAAATGTGTTCTTCAATAGAAAGACAAACATTGGAAGGAAAATATGTGAGTTTAATAAATAAAATATATAGCGAGATTACAGCAACAATAAAGTAAGAGAACTTAGTCTCAGTTGTCAAGATGCAGAGAGGAGTTAGACAAGAAGATCCAATATCCCCAAAATTATTTAACTCTGTATTAGAAGATATTTTTAGAAATTTAAACTGGGAAGAAAAGGTATTACACATAAATGTGGAAAGTACCTAAATCATTTAAGATTTACTTATGACATAGTCATCATAGCCATCTAGCAATAGAAAAATGCAGAATATGATAATGAAGTTATGGACGGAAAGTCTTATAAAAGGTCTGACAAAAAACACAGCAAAAACTAAATATATGAACAATACAGGAAATAATACAGAAAAGATTTTGATAGAAGGAAAATAAATTAAAATAGTAAGCGAATACATGTATTTAGGTCAAGTAATCAGTTCTAAAGAAAGACAAGAAAGAGAAATCAATAGAAGAATTATCCAAGCTGACAGAATCTTTTGAATACTTGAAGACTATTTAATCTGCGATCTTTTAATCTTGCATTGGGTTTAAAAAGAAAAATCTTCAACGCATGTATTATCCCGTGTTTGCTTATGGAAGTGAAACATGGAGTATCACAAAGCGATAGTGTTAGAAAATAAGAGTATGGGTGAGAAAGTTAGAGAGAAGAATCTTAGTAATAACAAGAAGAGATAGAGTTAGAAATGAAATTATAAGAGAACGAACAGGAATAACAAATATTATGAAAATAATAAAAGAATCAAAGCGGAGATGGGCTAGACATGTTGAAAGACGGAAAGATGAAAGGTGGACACAATTAATAACAGAATGGCAATCAAGAGACGGAAAGAGACGAAGGGGGCACCAGAGAACAACATGGAGAGATGACCTTCATAAATGTAGAGGTGCTAAATGGTGGACCGAGGTTAAGGATCCAGGAAGTTGGAAAAGACTGGGGGAGGCCTATACCCTACAGTGGGTGTCAACAGGCTAAGAAGAAGAAGAAGAATTCAAATATTTCAACGATTCTACGTCTGCAGGAACTATGGATATCTTCGCAACCAGTTTAGTGTAAACTATTACTCTCAGCGTTTAAATTATCTCTTCTAGCTCGGCGTGCATCAGTTTGAGATGCCCATGACTGAGTTTCTCAGATATATCCAGGGAACCAACTTTGAAGCATATGTTTATCCCACGAGGGAAATGCCAGTTCTCCTTTCCCCATATTTTATAGGCTTCCTGCTAGACTTCCAGTTATGGAATCAGTCATTTACAAACCTCGTTTAGACCAAAAGTTTGACCCCTCTTTTTTTAGTGGTACTGCAACTGTCACTTTGAGTTGTGTATAAATATATAGCATAGTTGAATATTTAGAGATAATTCCTGAATACGAATCGTAGTAACCATCCACGCGAGTGTTGATGTTTTTAAAAAACAAAATAAATCATATTTTGGAAAAGAAAGAGGATGTATACTAAGATGCACTATGATCCAAAAATAAGTGACAATTTTGGTGTAATTACCTGTATGTTGCTTTATTGTCACGCTCTTGCTATGAAATCAGATGGCGAAGTCAGATTTTCTATATCTTAGTCTCTACTTATGTAAAACGTTTCTTTTTTTATTGGAGGTTTTTTTTAATGATTTATTGGCCCTGGTGGTGCAAAGACATACAGGCAGACATAAACAGGAAACATAAATTACACAGCAACAAGTACAAATCATACATGGTTGACAGCATGCCAAATGATCAATTTACACATACATAGACAGTGTTGATCATGTAACACATTGTGAACAAGTATACACCAAACATGAATTTTACAGTATGCTAAATGACCAATGTTCACAGATAACCAGTGTTGGATAAGTAACATATCGAGAGCCAGTGCCGAATGACCAACACAAACATCCAGGCCTCACCAGGATTCGAACCAGACCCATTCCGGACAAATGATCGGAATCCATTGGTTAGACCACTGTGCCATCGGGACGGCGCTAAACTTCTGGGCTTCTTTCAAAGTTCCTAACTTTTCTTGCCCCCAGAAACTTGAGGAACTGATTGCTTGTGTGCACGTACACGGTCCTATCAGAATAATATGACCACACCAGGAATCAGAGAGTACTTGCCCAAGCCTGTTACTTAGTGCAAGTGATAAGGTTGACCACACGGAGATATAAGTGGCCTGCCAAGACAGGTGAGAAATAGTGCGTTACGTGAGCACAATGGGCAGGTGTGTTGATATGAATGATGTTCAAGAAGGAATGATCAACGACTACAGCGCCAAGATTGGAAACATCTCAGCAACAGCAGATTTCGTGGGCTGTTCACGAGGCGCTGTAGTAAGGGTATACCAAGAGTAGACCGTTGGTACATCGAGTACCTCCCTACGTCAAGAGTGGACCGTTGGCACATCGAGTACCTCCCGACGTCAAGAGTGGACCGTTGGCACATCGATTACCTCCCGACGTCAAGAGTGGACCGTTGGCACATCGAGTACCTCCCGACGTCAAGAGTGGACCGTTGGCACATCGAGTACCTTCCGACGTCAAGAGTGGACCATTGACACATCGAATACCTCCCGACGTCAAGAGTGGACCGTTGGCACATCGAGTACCTCCCGACGTCAAGAATGGACCGTTGGCACATCGAGTACTTCCCGACGTCAAGAGCGGACCGTTGGCACATCGAGTACCTCCCGACGTCAAGAATGGAGCGTTGGCACATCGAGTACCTCCCGACGTCAAGCGTGTACCGTTGGCACATCGAGTACTTCCCGACGTGAAGAGTGGACCGTTGGCACATCGATTACCTCCCGACGTCATAACTGTCGTGCTCCAAATGCCATCGACCCCACAGAAGAACGTCGCCTCTGTCGATTGGAAAAGGGCAATCGATGCGCAACAGTGCAGCAATTGACCGCGCAAATGAACGCTGGGACACCCAGGTACGTGTTCCCAATAACAGTAGAGCGAACTCTGTTACGTATAAGTCTCCGGAGTCGACGCTGCGTCAAGACGCTCATGTTAGCCCAGGTCCATCGGCAACGACGTCTGCAATTCGCATGGGACTACCGTCATTGGACAGTGAAAGAGTGGAAAAAGGTTTCCTTCTCCAATGAATCCAGGTTTCTACTCCACAGAAGTGACGGGCAGTGGCGGATACGGCGTCAGACACACGAGGACCAACACCCAGACACGCCTTTTGGTCAAGTACAGGCCTGTGGTGGCAGTGTACCTGCCTGGGGGATATTTTGCTGGTATAACCTGGGACACTTGATACCACTGGATGGGTCTATAAAATCCAATGGCTGTCTGTCCATCCTCGCTGACAACATGAAACCCTTCATGTTGGGCGTTTACCCTGGTGGTGATGGTGTCTGTCAACAGGACAATGGGCCGTGCCATTGTCCGTCGCTAAGGGGGTACGTGACTATTCCAGGAGCACGACAGCGACGTCTCTGTTCTCCCTTGGCCGGCGAGATCGCCCGACCCCAGTCCTATAGAGTACTTGTGGGACTATTTGGATCGACAGGTTCGAGGGCGGACCCACAACCACGTCATCTCCGGGACCTCCGTGCTCTGCTGCAATCCGAATGGGCACGTCTGCCTCGGGCAATCTTCCAGGGCCTCATTGGGTCCATGTCCCGCCGTCCCACCGCTGTCATCCGGGCCAAGGGTGGTTATTCCCATTATTAGATAGGTAGTCATATTATTCAAATACGACTGTGTATATCTGATATATTCCAGAAGAAACGCCGAACTACAGTACGTTACTTAATTAAAGATGGTGTTAAAGCACAACGATCCTGAATTTAAGCTTGAAAATAACGTTCCAATCTGTCGCGGATATTTATAGTAACATCATTGTAGTCAGCCATTCCCTACAAAATTCGCTTAGCTTCCGTCATGCCATTGACATTTTATATGTATTTGCGTTCCGAGCGTGAACTTAAATTCATTGTTGAACATTATTGTCTCGCTCTGTTTGCCTGTTTTAGCAGCCCAACACCCTGTGAAAGCATACTTGAAGTTCCTCTCATAAGCGTGCCTATTATTTTTAGCCCATCCCCTGTAGACAGTATTTAAGTTTACACCCACGTAACTTGGCGTGAGCTTTTGTGTTACCACACGAATGTTTCTAAACTGTGAAATGAAATTTGCATACTGAAAAGCTGTAATAATAGAAATTTGCAGCTAACGTAAATAAAGAAGGCTGATGAATATGTATTATTTAAATTCTTTTGGTAAAATGTCCCAAGAATTGATCGCATAGTATTGCAGTTTTAACGAGTATACAGCACGTAATTTTTCACAAAGAGAAAACTTTCGAACTTGTTTAAGTTCTCACGTGTAAAAAGTACGAACCGAAGAATAGGAATGTTAATTTAATCTTGCTTACAGCTCGAAATGTTCCCTTAAGACTAAAGCGTGTCTGCCGATTTCGAACACTACTGATAAAAATAGCTTACTCACTGAATATTTAACGTTGTAAAAACAATAGTTCTTCATAGAGTTCTGTGCACCTAAATGGAAAGACGCTGTATCTTGAATATTTAGGTCGCTGTTCAAGAAATATATGCTTGGCCTGAAACAAGAGTAAAATCTTTTGTTGTGACATGAACACGAGAAATGCGAGATAACATACAATATTGTGAAGACTTTGGAAAATGTTGTTCTTCTTTTCCTCTGATTTATAATGAAATAAGAAAGTGAAGTATAGTACAAAGAATGTTGCCTGATGAGTCATTTTGAAGACGTCTTAATCCACTTATGAATGAAGTATTTTGCGATAACAGTCATATTACTTCGACGGATTCTTTAGAAAGTCCAACTTTTTCGAATATCTTGATTCTCAATAACAAACCAGAATGGGTGTGTATGCTGATATGTGAATGGGTGAGTATCATTTAGCGCCATAACCCCTAAAGGGATTTTACTCTGAATGAGTACACAAGGGAAGCAGGTGGACAACTATGAATATGTACCTGACGTGTGTATCTATCTACGAGGTATACAGCTCGAAATGTTCCCTTAAGACTAAATCTACGAGGTATAGCAGGCTTTAACCTAGAACCAATTAATTAACTATACCAATTAATTAACTATACTGATTCTACAACTTTGATCAAATAAGAAAGTTACATTTTAAAATCATATCAGCTTCAGTGTACTCCCCATTATAACGAAGTAAATTTCTCCGTCATTTTTGGTCTACGCCGGGATTCGAACCCGAGGCCGCTTATTCCGGAACAAGTCGCTCTACCAACTGAGCTACGCAGACGATTATTCTGATTCCTATCTGCCTTTATGTCGTGTGCGTCCTGCTGGCAGGTACGTCACATCTCCCCCCCCCCGAAAGAGGGCCGGGGGCATGGCGCAAGGGTCAGCCGTGACTATGAATCGTTGCAGGCAGCAATCCACTGTAAAACGTGCACTTGAGAACTCCCAGTCAATCTGCTGTGTGGAATGCAACATCACACATTTTTATTTTTCGAAGCGCTGGATAAGGAATTCTCTGATTTTTCCTGTCTGGCGGTGTGGAAATAACATCACACTAATGCGAGATTTTGAACGGCCGGGTCATCCGGATAGTTCGGGCGCCATTATAACGAAGTAAATTTCTCCGTAATTTTTGGTCTACGCCGGGATTCGAACCCGAGGCCGCTTATTCCGGAACACGTCGCTCTACCAACTTAGCTACGCAGACGATTATTCTGATTCCTATCAGACTTTATGTCGTGTGCGTCCTGCTGGAAGGTACGTCACACCATCAGCATCAATATAACACTGAATTCTGTTCTTCTACTGGGAAAAGCAGTATTGTGACTCTCTGACGTAATCCTTTTAAGAAGCTTAGTCGTTCTCTTCTTCATCATAGTAACTGAATCAAAACGAGACCCGCTCTTTAATACAGATATGACTTTAGGTTAAATAAAAGTCCCATGGGGCCAAATTTGGAGAGTTGGCAGGATGTCGAAGCACTCTAATGCCTTTCTAGGTTAAAGCCTGCTCCGCTGAGAGGGTTGAATCAGTTGCCATGTTGTTCTGGTGACGGATGAAGCTGTTTTTCCTCTTTCTCAGAATCACCATAACCTGTTTGTAGTAATGCTGGTTCACTCTTACTCCATCGAGAACCCACTCTACCAAAATTATACCCTTAATATCCAAGAAAGCGATTAACATGGCTTTGAACTTTGACTTGATTTGCCGTACTGTCATCATCTTTGATGATGTTAGTGTTTTCCAATGCATATAACTTTTTCCGTTTCATGGTCATACTGGAACATTAACGTTTAATTGCACATGATAATACATACGTGTTGAGATTCTGCTAAAGTTGGCCCCAGAATGTCAGCACAAATTCGCTTGCGACTTTCTTTTGTTTCAGGCTGGAGAAACTTCGCAACCATCGTGGCACAGATCATGTTCAGATTTTTATATAAAATTTGCCTCAGGATCTTTATCGATGTATACCACTTCTGCTATCATTCTGATACTCAGTCGTTGATTATTTCAAACAGTTACGTAGACTTGTTCCTCATTGTCATACTTTATTCTGAAGTGTTTGGGCGTCTTCGGCGTTCGTCGTCTTCAATCTCCTCCCGGCCTTCAGCGAAGCTCTTATGCCACGCAACAACACGCGCATTTAACATATATTCTTCCCCGCATGTGTCACTTAACAGACGAAATTATTCGGTAGGCGTTATCTTTAATTTCACGAAAAATGTCACGTTTATACTTTTCTCAATTCTTAAACACAGCATTTCCCCATCTCATGACAAATAACACTTCTACTTTCATTGACTCGTATCACCAAAATGATACGGAGAGTGAGGGGAACATGGTATAACCGGTTACAGACACTTTATGGTTAATAGTGTCTCAGTTATTTTCTCATTATTTTACAGTCGTACCTTGTATTATTTCGTGAAGGTCCATGTTTGCTTCATTTAAGCGATATGCCTCATAGGTCATACAAAAATTACGGCATCTACATCAGATAGGGGTAGCTAGATTTCTCCGCATTTAATCAGCAAAACTCATATCTTTAGCCATACTGTTCAACAAACAGTTATAAAATTTGACAGAATGCAACAAATGGTGAAGAAAACTGCTTAAGCATACTCTTCAATTTGGAGTCACGCAAATTGATTACTCAGTGATCTATCTCAGGTATGTAAATTTTCCAAATTTCTCATCGACCACTCACGTTAACGCAGACTAACCAGCGTTCAAACATGGCGCTAATACGGGGAGCGCCATCTTCGCTACATGCTTTGAAAAGTTGACTAAACGATGGTACCGTTGCATATCATCCAAGGGAGTTTGAGAAAGAATAACTTATATTTCGCTGTAACTATATTTCTTCAAATTTTGAAGATGATAACCTGTTTTTTGGCGTAAATGGGACAAGGATGGTAAGTCAGATAATATCCGAAAACTTGAAAATTTTCATCGTCCTGGAGCGGGACTCGAACCTGCGTCTCCCAGAAAACGCCCGGGTATGCTAACCACTACACCACCCAGAACGACCAAGTTTCCGATCAATTTGAATATAACCATCACAGGATTCGCTAGTCGAAGCAACCGGCATTCATGTTTAGCGAATCTTGGAGGTTAAGAATGTTATCCCGTGTTTGCCCGGAGAAGCAGATAAATCATGAAAGAAATACGGGATTACACCATATAATACAAATTTTGAAGATGATAATCCGATTTTTGGCGTAAATGTGACAAGGATGGTAAGTCAGATAATATCCGAAAACTTGAGACGCAGGTTCGAGTACCGCTCCAGGACAATGAAAACAAAAAACAACAACAACAAAAAAACAAAATTTCAAGTTTTCGGATATTATCTGACTTACTATCCTTGTCATATTTACGCCAAAAATCGGATTATCATCTTCAAAATTTGTATTATATGGCGTAATCCCGTATTTCTTTCATGATTTATCTGCTTCTCCGGGCAAACACGGGATAAGATTCTTAACCTCCAAGATTCGCTAAACATGAATGCCGGTTGCTTCGACTAGCGAATCCTGTGATGGTTATATTCAAATTGATCGGAAACTTGAAACTTGGTCGTTCTGGGAGGTGTAGTGGTTAGTATACCCGGGCGCTTTCTGGGAGACGCAGGCTCGAGTCCCGCTCCAGGACGATGAAAATTTTCAAGTTTTCGGATATTATCTGACTTACCATCCTTGTCACATTTACGCCAAAAATCAGATTATCATCTTCAAAATTTGTATTATTTGTCGTAATCCCGTATTTCTTTCATGATATATTTCTTCATTTTGTGTTATTTTACTCTCAGTTTTTATGGAACTGCCGTTGTAGTTGCAAAGAAGTAAAGCGATGCGGAATTCGTTTGAAGTAATTCGGTAAGCTTTACGGTGGAGCAAATTTATTTCGGCAATTTAAGCTTTAGTTTCTGATTGCTGCAGTATTTTACAGTGAAGTTTCATGTTAAGGTAATTGTTCGAAACAAACTTATTCTGTAAGACAACTACACTGCTCAAAAGAATTAGGAGAGCAAGAGATATTGTAAGGAAACTTATGTGAGACTGACTTTGTTGAACGTAAAATATTATTTTTATGTAAGATACAGTAGAATATTCAGTAATATAAGTAAGCAAAAGCACATGAACGAATTTTTATGCAATATTATCATCAAACAGAAAGCATCGCTCTTTCCACGTTTATAAGTGAGTCACGGAAAAATTCTCATCGGCTGCCACCGGGAATCAAACCCAGGGTCTTCGAGTTACGCGCCGGATATGCTTCCACTGCACCACAGCGACCTCGAATTACCCTAGACGCACGTACGGCTAACTGCCAAGCCACTGGCAGGTTGCTTATTGGAGCCCTGCACAATGCTGGGGATTCACCAAAGATGGCAAGCAGCAACTGAACAAATAACTAGGAGGCGAATGAATAATTGATACAGACAATTGACGTGGATTAGAAACATCAAACAGAAGGTATCGCTCTTTCCACGTTTATAAGTTTTATTTTGATGTTTCTAATTATGTTTCTTATTATCTTTATAAGTTTCTGTTTGATGCTTCTAATCCACGTCAATTGTCTGTATTATTTATTTATTCGCCTTCTATTTATTTGTTCAGTTGCTGCTTACCATCTTTGGGGAATCCCCAGCATTGTCCCCGCACGGGGATAACTGGTTTTCCAGTTATTTGGGGAGCGGCGCCCCCACGGCCCGAGCTCACCTTGTGACGGAATACATTTCGTTTCCTCTTGAACGATAACATCCCCGAAGGGACAGCTGTTAATCCAGCTGATGGGGGATGGCGTCCCCACGGCCCGAGCTGATTTTCTCTTATAATTTTGCTTTTTCGTCTTTAGTTCATATATTGACATGTACCCGCCTCAGTTGTAGGCTGCTGAGGTTGTGATGAGGCGCCAGCTCCGGTTTTGTTCCTCGTTCCCTCCCCTGTCTTTTCTCTTTTCTGTTATATTTTCTGTTTTTCCGGAGCTGGTTAGCTTAGACATACCTGCACGTTTGCCGTGTGCGGTGACCCGTACGGGTGGAAACGGGGATGCTGGAGGCTGCGGTATCTGGGGGCCGGGTTGTAGTTGTTTCCAGATGCCAACACTCCTCTTTGCCCTCTGCTTTACCCTAAACGGGAGGCTGGGAGCTAACCCACTCCTAGCCAGGAAGTCTGTGGCAGAGTGGCTTCTAGACTTCTAGCGGCTTGTCGTTCTGTTCGGCAGGGTGAGTTTGGGGGTAGGGTGGGCATGCCAAAGGGGTGTTCCCCGGGCACGGGAAAGTCTGGGTGCACGCCCAGCGTATGTCTTTCCTACCAACTTGCTATATCCGCTGACTATCCCTAGAGCCGTGTCCTGCGTCCTTTTGGGCTTGCGGACCTCCGACTCTCCCTCGTTGGGCTCGGTAGTGGGTGGGGAGGTCGGCGGACGATTTTTTTCTCTTCTTCATGGCAACACAAAGTGTTTCCCATGCTACCCCTTTAAAGCGCCCTGTGAAGGATGGTACACCTTCCTCCACAAAGAAACTTGTCTCAACTCAATGCAATGCTCTGTTTCTTTTAATAAAAACTGGTTACTCTTCACAGTCACTCAGTAGCAAGAGTCCTTTCTGGATCAACAAGGCTCTGCAGGCCGTTGCTGGCTCTCCAAAGAGTGTCAAGAAGCTCCCTTCAGGGTATCTTCTCGTGGAAACCTCTAATCCACGCCACAGTGACACCTTGCTGGAAACGACCGTTTTGCTTGGCATTCCTGTTCAGGTTTCTCCCCATGGTTACCTCAATTCCTCTCACGATGTAGTCAACTCTCGCGACCTTCTTGAGTGCAGCGATGAGGAATTGCTGGAGGAACTTGGTGAACAGCATGTCATTGGGGTTCGACGGATTCCTTTTAGGCTGGATGGGAAATCTATTCCCTCCCGTAACATCATCCTAACTTTTGACTCCTTAACCCTGCCTAATTCCATCAAGGCAGGTTATTTACGGCTTGATGTTCGGCCGTATATCCAGAACCCCTTGCGATGTTTCAGGTGCCAGCTTTACGGTTACTCCTAGCAGTCTTGCCGTAATGTTGCAAAGTGTGGTCGCTGTGGTTCCACGGAACCCTCTTTGGCGGAATGCTCAGCAGAGTCTGATCATTTTGTCAACTGCGAAGGGACTCATCCTGCATCTTCTAAGCAGTGTCCAAAGTGGATAGAGGAACAGGCAATCCAACGCCTGAAGACAACTGAGCATCTCTGGTATCCCGAAGCTCGACGGCGGATAGCCCCTGTACAACCAGGCCGGCGGTCATATGCTTCAGTGGCGGTCCAGACTGAGGTGACCATCCCAGCGCGGTGTCCTTATGATTTTGAGGACATCGTTGCTGCTGGATTGGAGGCACTGAAGTCTCGCCGCACTGCCTCCAAGGCGACATCAACATCGTCGCCTAAACCTTCCTCTATGCCGAAAACATCTTCTGCCAGCACAAGGACCCAGGGCACTCCAAAGAAGAAGCCGGAGAAGTTGAAACCAGGCTCATCCTCCCCGAAACAGAGCAGGCAAAAACAACCTTTCAACACAGGGGGTAAACACAGCCCTGTGTTACCTTCAGACACTGCTGATGGATTGGAGGTGACGGGCGACATGGATACTTTCTAGTCGTCTATCTTCATTCTTTCATTTCATTTTTCATTATGGCCACGCTCATTCAGTGGAATTGCCGATGTCTGCGATCGCGCATTGATGATTTGAAAGGTTTACTGTCTTCGCACGCACCTGTGTGCGTTTGTCTCCAGGAGACAAAGCTTCGCACGACGGACATTCCTTCGCTGCGGAGACATTCCCTTTTCCGCAAAGATCACCTGGATTGCGTTATTGCCTGCGGAGGAGTGGCCGTCGTTGTTCCTCATGGTGTTCCTGTCACAGCGGTTGCCCTTCGGACTACTTCGCAGGCAGTGGCAGTGAGACTATCTGTGAACACTCTGTTCACGGTGTGTTCCATCTACATACCGCCAGATGAAGCTGTAAGCCTTTCGGATCTGGAAGATTTAGTTGACCAGCTGCCGCCTCCTTTCTTCATCTTAGGAGATTTCAATGCACACAATCCGTTATGGGGTTCTACCACTCGAGACTCCAGGGGCCGTGTTGTTGAGTCTCTTCTCTCCAACACGTCCCTCTGTCTCCACGACATGGGAGCTACTACTTATTTTCATGAACCCACCCGCTCGTACTCAGCCATTGATCTGTCTCTGAGTTCACCATCATTATATCCTGCGTGGTCCTGGAGCGTGTCTGGTGATCTCCTTGGCAGCGATCACTTTCCCATCTTTCTCCGTCTAGCAAGTGGCGGGTACTGTTACCCTACTCGCCCTGCTAGATGAAATATTGATCGCGCCAAGTGGGACACATTCACGGCTTCGGCAAGTATTACTCCAGCTATGGTGACCTCAGGAACGGTCAATGACGCTGTTGCGGCGGTAACGGATTGTATTGTGCAAGTGGCAGAATTTACCATCCCCAGGACGTCGACTAAACTTCCACGTTGCCCGCGACCTTGGTGGAATTCCACTTGCATGGCAGCTCATCAGGCCCAACATCGGGCTTGGGGTAGGTTTCGTTGGTACCCGCCGACGCGAACCTACTTGCTTTCAAGAAAGACAAGTCCTACGCGCGATTGGTTCGTAGGCGTAGTCAACGGGAGTCCTGGATACAATATTTATCCGGGATTAACACCACTACCAGCCCTAAGATCCTTTGGGACAGGATCCTTAAGATTCGGGGACAGTACTCATCTGGGGAAATCTCCATTCTTGAGAGTGATGGAGGAACGGTAGCTGACGCTCAGGGTATTGCTGACTGTCTGGCCGCCGTATTTTGTTCGGTGTCCAGCAGCAGCAATTACCCTGCTTCGTTGCGGCAGTTACAGCCGCTGCTTGAGAGGTCCAAGATTTCCTTTGGACCGTTTTCTTCCGCGGATTATAACAGCCGGCTGACTGCCGTGGAGCTGAAGACCGCTCTGAATAGGTCCGGCCGGACATCTGTGGGACCAGATAACATCCATTACGAAATGCTGAAGCACCTTTCTCCGTCCTCTCTTGAATGTCTGCTAATCCTGTTTAACAGGATTTGGCAAAAGCATGTCTTTCCCGAATCTTGGCACACTGCCATTGTCGTTCCTGTTCCCAAACCTGGTAAAGATCCCACCAACCCGTTGAACTACCGGCCAATTGCTATGACGAGCTGCCTTTGCAAAGTACTTGAGCGTATCATTAATTTTCGTCTCATTTTTTATTTGGAGTTTCATCACATTTTTTCACCTCATCAGAGTGGATTTCGCAAATCTCGATCCACCACCGATCATCATCTTCGCCTTGAGACATCTGTCAGGGAGGCATTTGTCCGGCGTCAGCACATGGTCTCCGTCTTCTTCGACATGGAGAAAGCCTATGACTGTACCTGTAGATACGACATTCTCCGTGATCTGCACGAGTGCGGATTGCGGGGAAACTTACCATCTTTCATCGCCGAATTTCTCCAGGACCGGAGTTGCCGTGTGCGAGTCGCGTCGACCCTCTCTGCGATGTACCCGCAAGAACAGGGTGTACCTCAAGGCTCCATTTTTTCCGTTACGTTGTTCATCCTTCGTGTCAACCATATTTTCCAACTGCTTCCTCCGACGGTTCGTGGAACCATATACGTGGATGATCTGCAGATCTCTTGCGCCTCTGTTAACATGCGCACCATCGAGAGACAGCTACAGTCTGCCATTAGCATGATCTCTTACTGGGCTTCCCAAAATGGATTTGGCTTCTCGACGCAGAAGACCGTTTGTGTACATTTTTGCCGCAAACGGGGTCTTCACCTTGACCCCAGCCTCCGTCTGGGGTGTTCTACCATCCCCGTGGTGTCAGAAGCCAAGTTCCTTGGGCTAACTTTTGACCGAGGGCTCGCCTTTCGGCCTCACATTCAGTCTTTGAAGGTGAAGTGCACGAAGTCGTTGAGTATCCTGAAGGTCATCTCTCGAACATCTTGGGGCTGACAGGTGCTCAATGCTTCACATTTACCACTCTCTCATTCAGTCAAAGTTAGACTTCGGATGCATTACGTACGGTTCAGCACGTCCATCGGTTTTAAAGCCTTTGGACACCGTCCATCACCAGGCATTGTGGCTATGTACTGGTGCTTTCCGTACCTCTTTCGTGCATAGCCTGTATGCGGAGGCTCATGAGCCGCCGTTATGCATCCGTCGTAAGTAGCTGTCTCTTCAGTTTTATACAAAACTGAAATCTCTTCCTGATCATCCACTGCATGGTTCCATCTTCCAACCGGACCGTGTCCGCTTGTTTTCTCACAGCCCCTACTGTGTTTCGACGTTCGGGATTCGGATGTCTGCAGTCGTGCGCGATGCTGGTCTAAACTTGTCCAGGATTGGTTTGACCATCTTTTTCAACCAACCTCCTTGGCAGCCCGTTCAAGCAACGGCTGACCTTTCTCTTTGTGTGTGGCCAAAGTCGTGCAGTACTGCTCTGGTGTACCAGCAGCTCTTTGCTGAATTACAGTCTGTCTACCCGGATTTCGTGCCTGTGTTCACCGATGGCTCGAAGTCCGGGGATGTCGTTGGATCCGCTTTTGTGTGTGGCGATGCCTCACATGCTGAGAGGCTTCCGCCTGAATCCACCGTCTTTTCGGCAGAGATACGTTCGGTACACCTCGCTTTGTGCCTCATACTGTCTCGATCGCTCCGTCGCATTATGGTTTGCTCTGATTCCCAGTCCGTTATCCAGGTTTTATCTTCTCCGGAGGACACGGACTCACCTGTCATCCGTGATGTCCGTCGTCTTCTTGGAACTTTGGAGGCTTCCTGGTCCGATTCTGTTGGGTTCCTGGCCATGTTGGGATCCGGGGTAACGAGCTGGCAGATCTCTCTGCCAGGTCTGTTTCCTCCATGTCGCCAGCTCGGCTGCCACTGTCTTTCCGTGATTTTAGACCTTTGATCCGGACATTTCTCCTGGACGAGTGGCAGTCCCTGTGGTCTCAGCAGGGCAGCAATAAGCTGCATTCTATCAAACCACAGATCGGACTATGGAAGTCTAGTTTGCGGAAGAACCGTTATGAGGAAGTTGTTCTTGCACGTCTCCGCATTGGGTACTGTCGTTTTACTCACCGCTTTTTGCTGTGTGGCGAGAGTGTCCCGGTGTGTGAGGCGTGCAACTGTCGTCTCACTGTCCTTCATGTTTTGTGTACTTGTGTTCGGTTTTGTAATAATCGTTTTCGTCATTTTCACTCTCATCTGTTGGAAGAAGGAGCAGCTACGCTGCAATTTATTATTGGCGAAGCCTGCGACATGAAAGCAGTGTTTTCGTTTTTACGAGAAATTGACTTTTTTAAACTCATCTAGATTTTAACTTGTTCACTCTCATGTTTCATTTTTACCATATCAGCCTGTTTTTAACCTTGTGTACGTTTTTTATTGATTATGTTTTGTTTTGATGTCTTTTGTTTGGCGCTTTTTGGCCAACCTTGGCCCTTGCGCCATTAAAATCTATCCACCAACCAACCCCAGCATTGTGCGGGGCTCCAAGAAGCAGCCTTTCCGTGGCTTGGAAGTTAGCCGCATGTGAGTCTGGGGGAATTTGAGGTCGCTGTGGGGCAGTGGAAGCATATCCGGTGCGTAAAAGGAAGACCCTGGGTTTGATTCCCGGTGGTGGCCGAAGAGAACTTTTCCGTGACTCATTTATAAACGTGGAGAGAGCGATGCCTTCTGTTTGGTGTTTCTAATCCACGTCAATTGTCGGTATTAATAATTCAATATTATCGTTTAATGTAAATGATGTGACATGCTATTCAACAATATGCATATCTGTACAACAAGAAAAAATGACTTTTTGAAGGTGGCCACGGACATCTCGAAGGATGTGTGGTCCCTTCGAATGGCTATGACCGCTCCACACATGCGTGGCATGAAATTGACCAGGTTATTGAGGAGGTTTTGGGGGTATGTCACACTGCCCGGATTGTTCGAGAAAAGTTCGCGGAACACGAGGAAGATTTCCAGGTATTGCTCTGCCCTCCAAATTCCATAGACATCAATCCAATCGAGCATCTGTGGTTTGCGTTGGATCTGCCAATCCAGTCTGCGGCGGATCAACAACGCTACTAACGAGAATGAAAAGATCGGCGGGAAATTTATTGGTACGAGATACCACAAGACAACTTTAGTAAAAAGATCGGCGGGAAATTTATTGGTACGAGATACCACAAGACAACTTTAGTAAAAAGATCGGCGGGAAATTTATTGGTACGAGATACCACAAGACAACTTTAGTAAAAAGATCGGCGGGAAATTTATTGGTACGAGATACCACAAGACAACTTTAGTAAAAAGATCGGCGGGAAATTTATTGGTACGAGATACCACAAGACAACTTTAGTAAAAAGATCGGCGGGAAATTTATTGGTACGAGATACCACAAGACAACTTTAGTAAAAAGATCGGCGGGAAATTTATTAGTACGAGATACCACAAGACAACTTTAGTAAAAAGATCGGCGGGAAATTTATTGGTACGAGATACCAGAAGACGCCTTTAGTAATCTTGTAGATCCCATGCCTTGCCGGCACATGGAGGGCCAACATCATTTTAGGCAGGTGGTCCTAATGTTTTGGCTTTTCAGTGTATTTATGTATGCTCGTATATTCCCCTTCCTCTAGATTGGCTAACTTTTTAAAATTCGTTTTTGATTCAACTGTTTTAAGTTGAAAAATAGAAGTTTAAGTTAACGACACAGTTCTCTTAGTACAAAGGATCTAAAAATTCTATCTTAAAGGCAACGATACCATAAAACTTCGAAAGGCATTCTGTGAGTAGAACGTAGAAAACTGTAAGAAGCAAACATGTGAACAAATGGTTTTTAACGACGTACTGAAGTTGTTAGAAGGAGATGGGTTTCAAAAAAGCACAGTTTCAATTCTTTTTTGTGTTCAGTAAAGCCCAGCTACTTACGTTCTTCGTTTTCGCAGAGGTGGTGCTAAAACTACACTAACTTCAAAAGAAAATTAACTAGTTTTGTTTTTCATTACAGTAAAGAGCTTGGGAGTTTTATCTTCAGAGGGAGGGACGGCACAGGAAGGTGTTTTACATCTCCCATGAGCATCTATTAGTATAAGGAACTACCCAGTTTAAACTACTGGTTTAGTACAAAAAGGCACAGGCCGTGCCAGAAGTACAGAAGCATCGTCAATATCTTGCTATGGATCTCAAACCCACGCTCTAATTGAACGTAATCGATATCTTACTATCTGTGTCGAACCATTTAGCTGTAAATGACCCACATGATTTTGTTCCCTAACGTACAACTGCCAAAGTGAGTTTGCTGTTCCTTCTTTGTTTTCGTTTTCTTTTAGCTCTAAGAACAAAAATTAGAATCGAAAACCTATCACCACAACTGTACTAAAACAGCATTTTTACTCTTTTGAACATCATGCAAACGGTATACACTGGTCTCAAAAAGTTAAGGATATTGCACGTAATGAAGGTTGTATGTATCTGACTGAAGTACCCCGCATTAAAATAACATCAGTGAGGCTACGTAACACAACCGATTAAGAGTGCGTTAACAAAAACAATTTATTGTGCAGTTTCTGCATGCAACAAAGTAGCACTGAAAAATTGACAAAACGGCAAATTCGGAGAATGTCCATATATCTGGATTTCAGTACCAGGTAACATCACCTCTGTGTCAAAGAGAGTTTTGGCACTTAGGAGACATACTTGCAATGACATTATTGATGAGTGTCTGGAGCAGCAAGTAACATGTTACGGAGGTTTTCCAGTGCACTGTGGAATGGAACGTGATTATCCAGACGTCACTATACAGCATCCCAAATGCTCTCAATAGAGTTAAGAATAGTGGACCTCGGACGCAGCTGTAACGGTTCAATCCCACGATTTTCCAGCTCCTGAAGCACGCTCCAAGCACGGTGATCGGTTGCATTGTCATCGGGAAAATGGAATGCATATCCAGCAGCAGCAGAAAACAGTGTCACAATGGGCACGAGGATCTCTTTTCGGTACATTGTGGCATTCGTGTTGCCTTGACAAATATACAAGGAAGTGCAGCCATTAAAACACACTCCTGCCCATACCAGAACTGACTGCCGCTGCTAAGGGTGGATGGTCTGCACATAGTGTGGATGCATTCGTGTACCGGATCTCTTCCATACGTGTCCTTGTCGAGTATCAGGAAAAAGAGAAAAACGGGATTCGTCTGTGAAAAGTACTTGCTGCCGTTATGTATTCTATGACATGTACTGTTGCAGGCAGATGCATCTTTGACGAAGGTCAACTGATCTCAATGCAGGAATCATCTTAGCAGCCTCCTTGCTCTGAGTACGTACTCCTGAAGACAGTTTCGTACCGTTTGAATACATACTGTGGCACCAGAAGTAGCTGGAGGTGATTCCTGGAGTTGGGAGCTGGTGATACTAGGCCATTTCTGAGCACTTACAGGGCCGCGGGTGGCCTAGCGTTCGTGACTGCCGCGAAATGGACCTCAGGCTCGATCCCAGGCAGCTGCGAACGCTCTATCCACTAAATATCCGCCGTTCGTCTGATGGACACGTTAAGCCGTCGGACCCCGGGTACTGGCTCCACGGTAATAAATAAAGGCGTTTTCCTCCCCCTTTCTACTTCGCTTCCGTGCCACTTTCCTATCTGGCACTCTAGCCCAAATCTCCTAGCTTCCTATTTCTAAGGGTTGCTTAAGTACCTGTGGTCAGACACTCCCTTCCTAAAATCCTCTACATATGATAAAAGAAATTGAGCTGAGCACTTACTGTCAGGCAGCGATCTTGCCTCCTGGTGATTATCCTCGAGCGATCACTCCTGGATCGATTTGCAACATTTCCATGTCGTAGAAATCTTGTGAGTAGCCACTTTACTACACTTGTGAAACTCCTAAAGCATGAGCCACATAGATCTACCGTGCACCCTGCCTGTAACGTGCCAAAAGCCTTATTTATGTTAACTGCTTAAACGTTGTCCGGATGTAATTTCACGTAAATCCCATACTTAAGGCGATACATTCAGCAAACGTCTAGATCAAGCGGTGAAACGACCCGTTTTTCACTTCCCGTAAGGTACTTTTATCGGAACTCGCACGCCGCGTGCTGTGTAGTTATGGCGTAGCTATCCACGCCGAGAACTACAGTAGTCGCTAAATTTAAATATCAGCACGTTTTCCCTTCGAAATCGCAATATCCCAAATTTTTGTGTGACCTGTGCTGTTACCTATGCGGATTTTGCTTTTATAACATAGGCTGATATCTGTCTCGTCATGCCTATGGAAGGATATTCGGCATAAATGTATGTCAGTACGGCAAGCTGCGCGTTGTAGCTACGCACTAGGGCTTAACGCTACATGGCAATGAAGATTGTAGCACTACGACGACCTAAAAAAACATGTTAAGTCGAGATAATTTGTACACCAGCAAGACAAAAGTTGCTTTGACACACACGTTCGAATAAACGACACGTTGATTAATTAAATTAAAACTCGAAGCAGTTTATAAAGCTATTAACAAAGAAACTTTCGACAAACACCACAACATTGACTAAGTTAAGCTCTTGTAAAATTGCAAAATATGACACTAAAGATGACGAAGTTGAACAGATTAAGTCACGGCATCAAAGACCTAGCACGCAGTAAACTTCATAGGTTTTGTTTATATATTTTGCTTGGGCTCTATTTGACTGTTAGTGCTGTCACAAGGAACAGAAAAATATTGGGATCTCAGACATGGCATTAAGTTCAGAAAGTATAAGGAAAGGTAACCTAAATTGACAGAGAAAAACAAACAAAAAAGGGAATGTTGGGACAGGTAATATACACCAATGAGAGATTACATTATGATCACCTACATAATAAGCTGTATGACCCCCTCCCCTCTTTAGCCCTCAAAACTGCAGCCACTTGGCGAGGCATAGATTCGATGAGGTTCAGTATCATGATTCTGAATAATTTCCATGATCTTGTTTCCTTGGTTAAGAAGGAAACTTCGGAAACTTCCGTCTTCTTCTCTTTCTACTTGTATACCAAGATAATATGTAATTCGGCCTAAATCCTTTATTTCATACTGTTTTTTCAGCAGTTTTGTAATCCTTGCAATTTCTTCTTGGCTGTTTGATGCTATTAATATGTCGTCTACATAAGTAGCCAAAAAGTTTGTTTATCCTTATTCTTCAATGACAATAAGCATGGATCTGCTGTACTCTGAATAAAACCTATGTTGCATAAATATTTTATAATTGTTTTATTCCCATTTCTTGCGCTTTGTTTTAAACCATAGATACTCTTTTTCAGTTTACACACTTTATTTTTTTTTACCTGATTCTTCAAATCCTTCTGGTTGAACCATATATACGTCTTCTTCCAATTTTCCATGAAGAAACGCTGTCTTTATGCCCAAATGATGAACTTTTAGCTTCTTGTTTGCTGCAACTGTCAAGAGAGTTCTTAAGGTTGTATATTTAACTACTGGTGAAAATGTATCTTCAAAATCTATTCCTAGTTGTTGAGTGTATCGTTTTGCAACTAATATTAACTTATAAGTTTCTGTATTACCATTAGCATTATATTTTCTTTTAAATGTCCATTTGTTCTTGATTGGTCTTTTTCCTTCAGGCAAACCTACCAAAGTCCATGTATTGCTCTTAATTACTCTTAATTCTTCATTTATTGAATTCAGCCATTTATCCTTTTCTGAATTTTCCACTTCTTGAATCTCTTCCAAATTTTGTGGATCTTTTCTATATAAAGTCTTTGCTATATATGCAAGTCTTTCTGCTGGTTGATCTTTATTTTCTTTTGGTGATCGCCTTGGTTATTTTTCAGATTCATCTTTTTCTTCTCCATTAGTTATACTTCCTGGTGAATTTATTCTATTTCCAATTAGAAGTTCTTGATTATTTTCAATTTTCTTCTTATTTTGTCTACAAAATGTTTCTACACTTTTTCTTTCATCAAATTTTACTGTTCTGGTTATGACCAGCTCATTTGCTTCTAGAATGAGGACTCTATATCTTCGATATCTTTCATTATATACCACTAGAATTCCTTCTCGAGCGCTATTTCCCAGTTTTCTCATTTTTTGTTTTGATATGTATACATAGGCGTTTGACCGAAATACCTGTGACCTAAATATGGAGTGCATCCTTTCCACATTTCAAAGGGTGACTTCCCTGTTGCTTTTGTAGGAACTCTATTCTGTATATATGTGGCAGTTGATACAGCTTCTGCCCAATATTTATCATCTATTTCAGCATCTAAAACATAGCTTTTGTCATTTCTATTAAGCTTCTATTTTTGCGTTCCGCAATACCATTCATTTGAGATGAATATGGGATAGTGGTTTTATGCTCTATTCCCTGTTCTGCTAAATAACTTTCAAATTTTGCTCCGCAATACTCTCCTTCATTATCTGTTCTTACACATTTGGATTTCTTATCAAATTTATTTTGAACTGTGGTTACATATTCCTTGAATTTTATCACTGCTTCACCTTTTTTCTTAGCAAATAAGTGCATGTGTATCTAGAATAGTCATCTGTAAAAGTAATGAAATATTTGTAACCACTTGGACTGGCTTTACTCATTGGACCACATATATCTGTATGTACCGATTCTAGTATTCCCTTTGTTTTGTAAATGTTCTGTTTTGAGAATGGTTTTTGTGTGAGCTTACCCTTTATGCATATCTCACAATTCTCTTCCTTTTTACAAATTGATAAAACAATACCTCTAGCTAATCCATTTTTCTCCATTTGCTCTATCATCCGCATATCTGTATGTCCCAATCTTCTATGCCATAAGTTTGAGCAATTTTTCTCTTCACATTTTGCAACTAAATTAGCCTTTTCGATTATAGCCTGTAATTTATACAAATTATCTGAGTTGTCTACTATACCTGTTGCTACAATAATTTCTCCACATTTTATTATGCCCTGTCTATCTTTAAATGATACTTCATATCCTTTTTCTGTAATTTTTCTAACTGACAATAAATTTGTTTCCAATTTAGCAACATATAATACATCCTTTATCTCTAATTTTCTAATTGTATCTTTTTCAGCTTACAACTTAAGAAAATATTCCCTATTCCTTCTGACTTTATTGGAGTGGCATCGACTGTAGTGATCAATTGTGATTTGTCATTAGAATGCTCTTTAAACAATGCTATATTGTTAGACATGTGCACTGTGGTTCCACTATCGATTGTCCAATTTTCAGAGTTTTCGTTATGTAATGACTTTGTTTCTAAAGAAAAAAAAATATTTTCCCTTTTTATTTCAATTTCCTTTTCTTCTGGTTTTATTGTAGCTGTCTTCAATAAGTTGTGAGATTGGTTAGATGGGGATTGACTTTTGTGAAATCTTTTCTCTGTGTTTCCTTTATTTTTATCTCTTTCCCTTTTAAAATGCCAACATTCATTTTTGGTATGATTTCTTTTGTTACAGTATGTACAAAACTTACTTGGTTTCATGTTGCGGTTTTTACCTCCAAAACTATTGTTGTTTTTAAAACTGTTGTACTTGCATTTGAATAATTTGTGCTTGTTTGCGAATTTTCTTTTCGTCTATTGTACTAGTCAAGTACTTTACATTTTATGAATTCAAAATTCAGATTGTCTTGATTTCTTGCTTCAAGGGCAACAATTAAGTTCTCATAAGAATTTGGCAAGCTATTAAGTAAAATTGCACCTAAGTGGGTGTCTGGCATTTTCTCGCCTTGTGTGCGCAATTTCTGAACTATTTCCATCATTATATTTATGTGTTCTTGCATTGTAGTGCCGTCGTCGTGATAACGCAAACTATACAGTTTTGTAAGCAAGTGGAGTTTATTACTTAAACTTCCTCTTTCATATACTGCCTTTAAAGTGTTCCACGTCTTGTTACTTGTTTGTTTATCTAACATATGAATAATTTGATCGTCATTGATACATAGTGTTATTGTGGCTCGTGCCTGTGAATCTTGATTGATCCGCGTCTAACTTTTTTCAGTAGGAATCGGTTCTCTAACTATCTTCCACAAGTTATCTTTAATAAGTAGCATTTGCATTTTGAATTTCCATGTCTGATAATTATAATTATTCAGCTTTGCAATGCTTACACTATTGCCAATGAACGACGCCATTACTCAGTTTATTGTACTTCAGTAGCTTAACAATTTATTTGCCTTACATTTGCTTACTGCGTACCTTTTTAGCACGTCTTTTGTAAAAAAAGGTCGTGCTTCTGTTATCGGTATGTCCGTCCGTCCGTCCGTCCGTCTGTACCCACAGTATCTCTGCAACTATTAGTCCTATGTGAAAAAAAAACCTTTTTGCATTCGGAAGCTCGAAATATGCGAATGATGATCCTTCATTTCGTTTTTTTTTTTACGATGCACAATTTCGCCGCTAGAGAGCGTAAATGCAGATGATGTCGAATTCAAAATTACGTTTTATTCCACATATTTGCTTCTGAACATCCGATTGAAAAAATTCTTTTATCTTTCGATTCTATTTATGTCGAAGAGTATTTTAGATACAGTTTCTTTTTCAAATTACACACAGATTTTCCGCTAGGAGGCGTAAAAGTAAATTACATTTTTCACGATAACGTTTCTCCCAAAACTCTGATTTGAAATTGTTTCTTTCAGCGGATACATCTCCTGATGGAAAATCGTTTGCATGTAATTTCGAACTTTTGGTAAAGAATACTTTGCCCACCAGGGGGCGTAATGTGTTAATTTTTGCTTCTGATGTATTTGCCATAAACTCTGAGCTTCTAACATATCGATTGAAAAAATTCTTTCGAGGACTGATGCCCTTCACATCGATAAACCTTTTCGGAATATTTTCTTCTTAAAATATTTCACAGTATCTCCGCCAGGGAGCGTAGATGCATATCTTAGTTTTGTCAATATCTCGACTTCTAATAGTCCGATTTAAAAAAAATCTTTCTTTGTTGGATAGTGTTTTCTGTGTGACATGTTTTTCCTATAAATTCAAAATTTTCAAGTAATTCATAGACTTTCCGCTAGGGGGCGTAAAGGTAAATTGTGTTTTCCTCTATATCTCTGCTTCTAAATCTCCGATCTGAAAAATTCTTTCTGCACCGGATACAGCTCCTGATGGGAAATCGTTTGCACGTAATTTCAAATTTTTGAAAAAAATTATTTGGCTACCAGGAGGCGTAAGTCTTAATTTCCGTTTCTGATGTATTTGCAGCAAAATATGAGCTCCTAAAATCTCGATTGAAAAAAACTCTTTTGTGGACCGATACTACTCATGTCGACAGACATTTTAGGAACATTTTCTTCTTGAAATAATGCATGGTTTCTACGCCAGGGGCGTAGATGTATATCTTATTTTTGTCAATATCTCTACTTCTAAAAGTCCGATTTGAAAAATTCCTTCTTTGTTGGATAGTGTTTCCGATGCGAAATGTTTTTCCTATAAATTCAAAATGTTCAAGTAAATCATAGACTTTCCGCTAGGGCGCACAATGGTAAATTGCGTTTCCTGCTCCTGAAACTCCGATTTGAAAAATTCTTCCTGTATCGCATACAAGACCTGACGGAAAATATTTTTCACGTAATTTCTAATGTTTGGTAAAGAATGGTTTGGCCACCAGGGGTCATAAGTGTTAATTTCTACTTCTGATGTATTTGTAGCAAAATCTGGGCTCCTGAAAACTCGACTAAAATTCTTTTTCTTGGACCGATACCGCTCATATGGATAAACCTTTTGTAAATACTTTCTTCCTAAAATAATGCATGGTTTTCCCACCAAGGGACGTAAAGTTACATCTTATTTTTGTCCATAACTCTGTTTCTAAGAGTTCGTAAGCTCACGATTCCGTTTACAGCAATATCTGTGGGATTAAAGACCCGATTTGAAAACTTCTTTCTTTCGTCAGCTACTATTGTTTTCCATACCGGTTCCATTGACTTTGAATAGCCGGATTCAAAAGACGTGCTTATTACACCCGAAAATTCGGTGTCATCTTTCTTGTTTTATTTTCAAAACACATTGCCTTTTTTAAACTTATCTAGATTTTACACTTTTCAGCTTTCTCTCTTCTCACTTTTTCCAAATCAGCCTGATTTTAGCCATTATACCACGTTTTTAAAACTGTTTCTTTGACGGTCTGGTGTCTGGCGCTATTTGGCCGAACATGGCCCTTGCGCCATAAAAACCCACCAACCAACCAAACAAACAAACAGAACACCTCATTTTGTATGATAGTGTAAGACTACATGCCGCACACTTTGTTCAAAACAGTCGGCAAGCCTCCACCTTACTATCATGTCCAGCTCTGTTGCCAGATCTGTGACCTATGGAGCACATCTGGAGCATCGCAAGGCGTCGTTTGAGAGCAAGACTGACACTTGTAAAGAAGGTGATGGATGTTCTGGTAGATGTGCAGTGCATTCAGAGAATCATGGGCCAGGGCACCTTTTAACTTGATTTCTAACTGCATCAGTGCTTATGTTGCCCCAAGAAGCAGCCATATTTCGCATTGATGTAACAAACATGGATTCGAATCACTGAACAGGCAGCCAATGTGATCATTTGTTAATTTTCATCAAGCCGCTTTGTATCGTACGAACGACATTCCGTCTTGGTTGGACAATGTTGTCAAGAGTGTAAAAATTGGCATAGAATTTGCTTTCAGTTTAGAAGCTTTCCACTTGCACTTGCGCATCTGCTGACACATCTTATCTGGTTTTTGTTTTGTGGTTTAACGACCTTCGTGAGCAACATTCAGGGCTATGAGAGGGCACCAGTCTCTAATTTGGGGTCACTGGTTGCAAGGAAGGTGAGAGAACCAGAAACACACCACCCATGCTTCATCTAGACTCGAGCCCGAGCCTATCTCGGACAACTAGCAGGAAACATAAGCCACTAACTGCCCCGCAAGTAGGGCGGCATGTGCATCCATATTCATCATTTCCTAAAACCGCGGTTAATGTTGGATTGATAAATAAATGTTATGGGTGGTTAATTTATAAGTTAGACAAACGAAGACATTTTCTTTATGTAACAAGAACATACAGTAGAACTTCGTCAAATGTGAAAGGCTTGATCCATTTCGACATATTCTTAATGTCTATGAAAGAGTTCCTCGACTTGTTACGTATGTGGGGGTGTTTTGAATAAAATAAAAAAATTGATACCTCTGCACTGAGAGCGTCTGCCGCTTTTGGCACTTTTAAATTGATTCTTGAGTGCATCTGCTGTCGTGATTTTAAAATTTCCATATTGCTTTGTCTGTAAATTCGATTTATGCTGAAGCTCGATTTTAATTTAATTTTTGTTTATGTGTCTGGACGGAAACACTGAAACTTGATGGTGATGTATAACAATTCTAACAGTTTGGCGAAAGCATTCCAGATAGGCCTACACGTATAGACTTTCTGAATGACGACAACGATATAACTCTGTTTACCTATAAATTCATAGAAAGGACTAATAAATCCATTTGAGAGCGGACAAGTATTCCACTTTGATCCTTAAATATCGATTTAGTTTATATCAAATAATTTTCACCATGGACACGAGATCAGAGTAATGGTGAATAATGGAAGCCAGGTAGTTGGGGAAATTTGCCGCATGGCAAAGAAGAAAATAAAAAAATATATAGGTAGGCTCAGTTCTGATTGAGCCGTCAGTTCAGAACGTAGGACTACAACTTTCAAATCGCAGAGTTGAAATGAGCTAGTCGAGTATGATTTCAAAGCGTTTATTTAATTTGTTTTCGCCAAAACAGGTCTATGCTATGAAAAGTAGCTTACATAATTTTTACAAATAATGCTGGATACATTGCAAACACAAAGCAAATCGATACATGAATTACCTGACGTGTTGCCCTGTCTTCTTGGGCTTCTTACATTCCTCATCATTTGCTCTTGTCTCACCTTTCGATTTTCTCCACTTTTGCTTGCGCTCATTCTGTTAATTCACAGCATTGTCGAAAATGTTAATCCGTTCACACGAATTTTTTTTTTAATTTTAGGTTAAACCAGTGCGATATGTTCTTTATAAATCTTTATAGATCTCGTCAAGAGCTTTAGAACGATAAGACGCACAGCCGTTTTGCACTCACGGTTGTCGAGATAAACCGCGATATTATTAAAAGTGTTCACCTGTTCACAAGAAAACAATTTTTTAAATGTTCAGTTTAAACGACTACGAAATATTCCTGCTATATTTGAATAGATCTCATCGAGAGCTTTAAAATGGTACCACGCACAGTGATGCTATGCTCACGGTTGCCAAGATAGACTGAGTCCAACGCTGCCGCACCCCCAGAAGTATTGCATCATCTCCCCCGTGAACAGGGAGCGTCGCGCGCAATATGTATTACGCAGTACGCGAATTGGAGTCCATGCTGTTTACGAATATGCGAACACTACTAATGTTCGGCACGTATTTTTAACGCTATAAAGATTCCAATTGGGACCTTTTTTTTTTTTTCACAGGCGGTCGGTTGTAAGTAGCCCCATACTATTCGCGGAGTTAGACATTGTCCTACGTCAAAAAACTAACGATTTTATCAGGGGCTTTTTCTCACCTGGTTACTATATACAAAAACACGCTGTGTAAGCACGATTGGAAAACAAAACTAAAAAGTGTTGCGGGATAAAAGCTGATATTTCATTTACAGGCTTAAAACACAAATAAGTTAAAGACAACAGATGGCAAGATCTTTTGGGGTTCACTGAGACCCCATCCACAGGCCGAAAGCACAAATGAAGACAAGCACGAAGACAAGCACGAAGACATATAAGATTCACGTATCACCCATAATACATTGCAAACCTGGATGTTAAGGGTTGCCATTCATGAAAGACAAAACTCACTTACAGAACAATTACAAACCATTACGCAGTTGGCTCGTCTACTTTTCTAGAACAGTTACAAACCATTTTGCAGTTGGCTCGTAACTTTTTCTTCTATCAGTAAGTTGAAAAATCAGGGTTTCTTATCCTCTGTCCTCTCGAAGAATATGCATCCACCACCTGGACCAACGGTACCGGAAATATTTTGTAGATTAAAAATTCATAAACCCGACCATCCTGTTCGGCCCTTGATCTGTGGTTGTACCAATTCTACTCGACCCCTCGAGGGGGCTTTAGCCAATTTTCTTTACCCCCTTACGCAATCTTCTGTTTACTGGGTTTCGCAGTTCGACTCACGCTTTAGCTAAGATTAAAGCTTTTAACAATTCTTCCAGTTTCCCATTTATCATGGCTTCGCTGGATGTGATGTCCCTGTTCCCCAGTGTTCCTGTCCCTGTTGTTCATGACACTATCAGGAGGAAGTTTTCATCTTTCCTTGATAAATCTCCTTTAGAAGTGGAGGCCATTATGTCAGCTTTAAAGTTTGTGGCCGCGCCTACCTATTTT
Organism: Macrothele yani; assembly: GCA_039090855.1. Classification (NCBI taxonomy): domain Eukaryota; kingdom Metazoa; phylum Arthropoda; class Arachnida; order Araneae; family Macrothelidae; genus Macrothele; species Macrothele yani. The sequence continues at coordinate 52,019,557 of CM076990.1, forward strand.
TGTTTTGGCGCTGTCATCTACCAACAGAAGGCCGGGACACCCATGGCCGGGACTGTCCTCGCCGAATTAATTTTACAGGAGCTGGAGGATTATGTTATTTCGGTTTGTCCGTTAAAAATTTCGTTATACATTCGTTACGTAGGATACATCCTTGTATTTTGGCCATTATCCGTTGAGCAGCTTCATTGCTTTGCAGACTTTATGTCTTCTCAATTTGAGACGATTAATGTCACGGTCCAACTGGAGGAACAGGGATCAGTGCCTATTCTTGATTTATTGCTTACCCATGAGTCTGGGTCTTTTCCCTTGAAGTTTTCAGTTTTTCGTAAATCAACCTTCTGTCCTTCATTTACATCTCATGATTCTGCCCACCCTTGGAGCCAGAAACTTCCGGCTCTTAGGTTTCTTATTAAACGGTCGTATACTCACTCGTCATCCGTGCGCCTTCAGCGCCAGGAGTTAGCGAGAATAATCGAGATTGCAGTGATCGCTCTTTCCACGTTAATAAGTGAGTCACGGAAAAAGTATCATCGGCCGCCACCGGGAATCGAACCCAGGTTCTTCCAGTTACACGCTGGACATGCTAATAGTGCACCAGAGTCTCACTTATTAACGTGGAATAACGTGAAAAGAGCGATGATTTCTGTTTGGTGTTTCTGATCATCCCCGTCCAGTGTATGAATTAATTATTTATTCGCCTCCTAGTTGTTTGTTCAGTTGTTACTTTCCATCTTTGGTGAATCCCCAGCATTGTGTGGGGCGCCATGAAGCAAATGTCATGTGGTTTGGCAGTTAGTCACATGTGAGGCTGGAGAATTAGGGTACGCTGTGGTGCAGTGGTAGCATGTCCGGCGCGAAACTGGAAGACCCTGGGTTCGATTCTCGGTGGCGTCCGATGAGAAGGTTTTCCGTGACTCACTCATTAACGTGGAAAGAGCGATGACTTCTACGTGGTGTTTCGGATCCACGTCCAGTGTATGGATTAATTGCAGTGATGTTTGACTATTCTAAAAGGACCGTCCTTGGGTTCATTTCTCTGCAACGAAACGTACAGACTTCTCGTTTTGGGTGCACGGTTGACTTCATTCCGCCGGTTGCGAATGCACTAAATAACTTTTGTCGGAAACATCAGTTGGAGTTTGGTATACGGACTATTAAGGTATATCCTTTAGTTCTTAAAGACCGGGACTCTGTGGAGACTGTTAACAAACATGGTGTTTATTGTGTTCCTCTCGTTTCCAATACTCCGGGAATGGATGATAAAATCTACATTGGTTCGATTATGTGCACTCTGGGAGTGAGACTGTTGGAACTTAAGTATGCTGTGCGTTCGGGCTTGTCTTCAACCTCTTTGAGTTAAACTGTAGCCAGGGTTGAACATAAATCCAACGGGGAACGGTCCATGTATGCTTCAAGTAAAGCTTTCTTGCTCTTTGGAGAGAGCCTATGTATTTGCAGACACTCATCAATTTGTCGTAACGAGGACTACCCAGTGCTGAACACGGCACCGTGGCGTTCACTTACGAGGGAGCAGTTCAGATGGGGGATGGTGATGACGAGCCAACTGCGTAATGGTTTGTAAATATTCTGTGATTTTCTCTTTCATTAATGGCAACCCTTAACACCCAGGTTTGCAATGCATCATGGGTGATATGTGAATCTTATATGTCTTCATGCTTGTATTCATTTGTGCTTTCGCCCTGAGGATGGGGTCACAGTGAAACCCGAGAGACCTTGCCATCTTTTGTTTTTAACTTAATTGTGTTTTAAGGGTGTAAATAAAATATCAGCTTTTCTCCCGCAACAATTTTAAGTTTTTCAATAGTGCTTAGACAGCGTGATTTCTGTATATGGTAGTATTTGGTGCTTGAATTATTTCCGGCTGTTGCCCAGTAGAGCGCAGGAGTGGTGCGGTGTGGCCCGGAACACACGTAACCTCCCTTGCGCACGCACGTCCCGTCCGTACTCTGGGCGAAGCAGTGTGTGACACGCGATCGGAGGGCACAGAACACGAGTTTGTATCGCATTCACGATGTCGAGTTTTGTACCAAAAAAGGAGCATTTGCGGGTAGCATTACTATTCTGCTTTTATCTCAAGAAATCTGCATGCTCTGTCCGATAGAGTAACATGCCCTATCGGAAACAGTATGCAGAGAGTGGTTTCGACGCTTCAAAGCCAACGAATATGACCTTGAAGGACAAAGAGCGCCCTGGGCAGTCGAAAAAGTTCGAAGATAGCGCATTGGAAGCCTTATTGGACGAGGATTCATGTCAGACGCTCCACGAGTTGTCTGAAACACTACGGGTCGATGAATCAACGGTTAGCAAACGTTTAAAGATAATGGGAATGATCCAGAAGCTCGGAAACTGGATCCCACATGACAAGGTTATTCTTCTCCACGACAACGCTAGACCTCATGTCGCCAAATCCATGAAGGAACTCTTGGAGGCACTTGGTTGGGACTTCTTACCCCACCCGCCTTATTCCCCGGACACTGCTCCCTCGGACTTCCATTTGTTCCGGTCACTACAACATGGCCTGTCAGAGCAGCACTTCCTTTCTGTCGCAGATATCCAAAAATGGCTCGATGAATAGTTCGCCTCGAAAGAACCTGCATTTTTCTACCGGGTAATCCATTTGTTACCCCAACGGTGGGAAAGGGTCGTAGCTGCCAACGGACACTACTTTGAATAGACTATCCTGTACCGTTCTGTGGCAACACATAGGTATTTGTGTGGCAAAAAAACCAGCGGGAATTAATTCAAGCTCCTAATACATTCAGCATGAATTTTTCATCAGATACTGTCTCACCTGGTTATTTAAAAAGCATTCTTTATGACATCTTTCTTGTTTATCAAAGTACGTTTATTGTTACCACATTTTGATCGCTCCTGTCGTTTCCTTTTGCTATTTTGTTCTTGCGTGAGGAATTTACTGCATTCTGAAATCGCGTTCACTTGAAAGACGCGAACAATATTCCGATATCTGCTACTTTCTTTTTCTGTATTATTTACCAGCTTTGCTGCTTGAGCAGTATTACAGATTATTGGAAGCAATGAGGCCCATTACAATTACAAATCGAATAGCCATAAGGCGAGTTAGAAACCAAAATATACTGAAGAGCAATCGAATTAGAGACAGCTGGCGTTATGCAAATGTGGCGCTGTGGGCGGCCCTGTAAACGGAAACGCCATGACGTATGCAGCGATCCGACAATATAAGGAGTGATGCGACGGGAATCAGTAAGAGTCGGACGCAATATGGGTAAGATGAAGGATCTAAGCGCATTTGATCGTGGGCAAATTGTCGGGGCCCGACGAATTAGTCACTCCATCTCGGAAGTCGTGCAGGTACTAGGATTTTCACGAGCCACTGTGTCACGGGTGAACCGTGAGTACATCGAATCCGGTAAAACCATCCATGAAAGGGTCAACTGCCGTGGACAACAGTGTGCGGATGAGCGGGGTCATCGTCGGCTATCTCGCATTGTAACAGCGGATAGACGGGCCACAGTGCAAGAAATCACTCGGCAATTTAACGATGGTGCACAAAAACGTGTAAGCAGTCACACCATCCAAAATCATCTCCTCGCTGTGGGGTACAGAAGCCATCGTCCCACGAGGGTACCGCTGCTGACCGCACATCACAGGCTGCAAAGATTAGCATGGGCGCGGGAACATTGCCAGTGGACCCTAGACATCTGGGAAAATGTTGCCTGGACTGATGAGTCGAGATTCACGTTGGTACATGCGGATGGAAGGATACGAGTACGGCGCAAACCACATGAAGCGATGGATCCTTCTTGCCAGCAGAGTACTGTTCAAGCTGGTGGGGGTGGCATGCTCGTTTGGGGACTATTTACGTGGACTGAAATGGAACCCCTGGTACGTGTGACATCGTCCCTCACAGGTCAACGTTACCGGGATATCCTGGACTACCATTTGCTCCTGTTTGTACGTCTTCAACATCTCACTAGGGATCTGATCCTGCAAAAAAATAATGCACCGTGGTATCGCTCCCGAATTGTACCCGAATTGTTGGATGAACACTCCACTGACGTGACCTCGCTTCCTTGGCGAGCTAGGTCACCTGACCCCAATCCCATCGAGCACATCTGGGATGCCATCGAGAGAGATGTTCGAGGCTCTGAACCCTCCATCAAATCTTCGTGAACCGTGGGAGCTTGTTCAGGGGTCATGGATCCGTATGGCTTCCTAACGCTTCCGGTGTCTTATCGAGTCCACGCCGAGACGAATCGTCACCAGGCATCAGGGCGAAAGGTGGTGCTACACGTTACAAGACAGGTATCTCTTATTCAATTGCTCTTCAGTGTATGTGTGTGTGTTAGGGAAAGTCAAATAGGTCTATGGTACATCACGCTCTTACAACGATCGAACCCACTGATTCCATAACGATTTTTAAATTTACTTTGGAACTGTATGTGTTCTTCAGAGATAAAAGCAAAGCAAACAATTTCTTTCATTTAGTTCCCTTACATGTGATGCTTTAGATAACAGTGTATAAGTAACAGCTTCTTTCGTGAAAACGAAATGGGAAGTAATGAAAGTTGTTTGCCGACGTTAATCTTCACATGAAGTAAAAAATAACACAATCTTAAATATAGCACAGTGTACCTGGACATCACAGTGCTGTTTGCCGTCTTTTTATAGCGGGATGTTCATTTCGATAAAAGCTTTGCAAGAAATATTTGCTTTCCATGAAGGTTTCCAATTAAACGAGTGTGATCATAAAGCAGAAAAGAAACATATTTCTTCAACATGAAGGAGGGATGTCATAGGTTGCACATCATCTTTCGTTAATTATGTTCTTCATATAGGCTTCCAGTTTGTAGTACAAACAAATGAGTATCAAACAAAATGCAGCTAAGTTACCCAGAATAACTTAAGTGAAACTTAAGAACTGGCAGCAAGATATGAAATGCTCCGAACTGTTTTTTCTTTTTTTCTTTTGAGAATATTCTAACATTTTTAATTGCGTCTTTTTTGTAATAGCTTTCTTCTTTCTCTTTCCTCAACCCTAAGATTGGTGGGTAGCATTGGTCATCATCCAGAATAGAATTCTCTCCTGAACCGTAAGCTTGATGTTCCAGTAGGGTCTTCCTCTTGTTATTTGACTCATATATTGAATTCTTGGACGTCCCATTCCAGCTATTTCTTCCATTATACCTTCAATCAAGTTGGGCCGCCCCGGTGGCGCAGTGGTCTAAGTGCTGGATTATGACCATTCGTTCGTGAAGGGGTCCGGGTTCTAATCCGAGTGAGGCATGGATGTTGTGTTTGTCTTACGCCACTGGCTCTCTCCCTTCCCTGGAACTACTGACCCTACATTAGGGACGGGCCACTGCTTATAGCCCAAGTGTCGGCTTATGATCATTCGTTCGCGAAGAGTCCGGGTTCGAATCCGATGAGGCATGGATGTTGTGTTTGTTTAACGCCACTGGCTCTTTCCCTTCCCTGGAACTACTGACCCTACATTTTTTTATTGGAGGTTTAACGACCACCGTGAGCAACTCAATGGGCTATAAGCAGTCGCCCGTCCCTAATTTAGGGTCACTGGTTCCAGGGAAGGGAGAGAGCCAGTGCCGTAAGACAACACAACGCCCATGCCTGACCGGGATTTGAACCCGGACCCCTTACGGACAAATGATCAGAGGCCAACGCCTTAGACCACTGCGCCACCGGGGCGGCGACCCTACATTAGGGACGGGCGACTGCTTATAGCCCAAGTGTCGGCTTATGATCATTCGTTCGTGAAGAGTCCGGGTTCGAATCCGAGTGAGACATTAATGTTGTGTTTGTCTTACGCCACTGGCTCTCTCCCTTCCCTGGAACTACTGACCCTACATTAGGGACGGGCGACTGCTTATAGCCCAAGTGTCAGCTTATGATCATTCGTTCGTGAAGAGTCCGGGTTCGAATCCCGGTGAGGCATGGATGTTGTGTTTATCTTATGGTACTGGTTCTCTCCCTTCCCTGGAACCAGTGACCCTACATTAGGGACTGGTGACTGCTTATAGCCCATTGAGTTACTCACGGTGGTCGCTAAACCTCCAAACAAACAAAAAAATCAAGTTGGCACAGCACTCCAAGTGTCTTGTGAAATGGCCTATCATGCTGTCTCTTTTCCTTTCTATAGTCCATACTTGTTTTCCCTGTGCTTTTTTTAACACCTCTACATTTGTCGTTCTTTCTGTCCAAGGAATTTTCATCATAGTCACGAGCACCACATTTCAAAAGATTGTAGCTTTGACCTGTCTGTTTTTTGCAATGTCCAAGTTTCACTCACATAAAGTGCTACATTCTGTATAAAAGTTTTTATAAAAACAATATTTTATTTCGAGAGATATGGACTTGGATGTTAATAGTCCTCTTTTCTTATTGAAAGCATTCTTTGCTTGTACTATCCCAGTTCTCACAGCTTTTACATTTCTTCCATCGGATATAAAAACGCTACATACAGTAGATGAATGAAGTCCTTAACTTGTGTTAGTCTTTTTTACGCTTTCCAACCGTAGGTTGAAGAAGCGTTTATGCTCTAGCTTTGTCCGTGTATCCGTCCGACCGCACGATAACGCACGTAAAAATGGTTCTATTTCGATGAAATTTTAGTATACGGTAGGGGATCACCTGGGGACGAATTCTGTTGAAAATAGACGAAATGAAGTCAAAGGTCACGAAATAGGAGCGGATCCATTCCATTGCCCTTTTATGCATCATAACCTGCGTAAAAATGGTTCGATCTCGATGAAATTTTAGTATGTGGTAGCGGACTACCTGGGGACAAACCCAATTGAAAATGGACGAAATGGGGTCAAAGGTCACGCCATAGGAGCGGGATTCATTTCATTGCCCTTATGCTCCATAACTTGCGTAAAAATGGTTCGATTTCGATGAAATTTCAGTACCACCTGGGGACGAAACCTATTGAAATGGGAGAAAAAAGGTCAAAGGTCACGACATAGGAAGGGAAATGCCATTGCCCTTATGCGCCATAACTTGCGTAAAAATGGTTCGATTTCGATGAAATTTTAATACGTGGTAGGGGACCACCTGGCAACGAAGCCTATTGAAAATGGGTGAAATGGGGTCAAAGGTCACGACATAGGAGCGGGATCCATTTCATTTTTCTAGTGCGTCATAAATTACGTAAAAATGCTTCTTTCACGACAAAACTTTAGTATGTTGTTCCGGAGGTACAGTGAACCGGTTCTGTTGAATATCATCGAAATGGGGGTCAAAGGTCAGGACACAGGAGCCAGATTTATTCCACAGCCATTATCCTCATAACTTGACAAAAATGCTTCTATTTCGACGAGACTTTAGTATGCTGTTCCGAAGGTATACTGAACCAATTCTGTTTAATATCATCGAAATGGGGTCAAAGGTCAGGGCACAGGAGCGAGATTTATTCCACAGCCATTCTCCTCATAACGTGAGTAATAACTTGAGTAATGATTTCTGGTATGTTGGAAAGCGTATCATAAACAATGCATTGCATGATTTTACTAACTTGTTTTCTTTAATATGATATTAATCTCTTGCTTTCCGTCTCTTGTGCATTTCATTACATTCGTTTTTTTCACATTCATATTTATTTTGCGTTTACCTTGAAGAATCTTGTTCAATTCTTCAAATGACTCTTGTAAGTCCCTTTCATTATCTGTTATTACTGCAATGTCATCAGAAAATCGTATTGTGCTGTAGATCTTTCAATTTACATTTACTCCTTCCTCCGTGTGATAGCTTTAGACACTCGAAATGTGATGACATAGCCTGTTTATGTTTGAACACATTCATTTTACCCTCTTTGACATAGAAAATGACTGAGCATAAGAACTGCACGAAATAAAACTTTCTACTCATGTACACAAGTACGTGGGAAATAAATGTTATAATTTCTATTTTTTTTGATTGGACGTTTTAACGACCACCATGAGCAACTCATGGGGCTAAAAGCAGTCACCCATCCCTAATTTAGGGCCACTGGTTCCAGGGAAGGGAGAGAGAGCCTGTGCCTTAAGACAACCACAACATCCATGTCTCACCGGGATTCGAACCCGGACCCAACTAGGACGAATGATCATATACTAGCGCTTAGACAACTGCGCCACCGAGGAGGCTGATATCATTTCTGATGAATTACATGAAGACGATTAGCGAGACAGTAATATGTGGCTTGAGTCAGTAGGTTGTATGACCGCCAGGCTGGACATACACATTGGGCAACACAGCGCGGTATAGAGCGGAGATTTTACTGATGGTGACCGCCGACTATAGGTAGTTGAAGTGTCTCCACAATTCATGAACACTGCGAAGGGAGTCGTACAGAGACATTACGTCGTCTTCCAATGACGTCCTGCTAGGGATCGTGCTGGCCAGGACAGAAACTGGACACCTTCTGGACATTGTCGTTTTGAAATTGGATATCAGGAATACCACGGAAGAACGGCAACAAAACAGGTTGTTGCATCTCATTAACTTATCGTCGTGCTGCCATTGTATCTACACTGGTGTGCAAAAATTAAGGACGAAGACGAGAAATTAGCATAACAGCGGAACGAGCAGGCAGAACGGACCGAAAGACCACTCAGGAGATAGATTAGGGTCCGGTACGGTAAGGCATATGCATATATGTTGCATGACGTGGGGGGAGTGTCGGAAGGGTATACAGCACACGAGCGGTGTACGCTCAGCAATTCGGTGAAAGCTATTGCACGGTGTACATCGGTTTGAACGACATCGAGTTGCTGCCACAGTGTGATATGGCCAAAAAGCAATCCAGTAGACGACACCTGAATGACTCTACCCGAGGTAGCGTCATTGGGAAGCTGGAAGAAGGTCGAAGTGTGACTATTGTGGCCGAGGCGTTCGGGTTCGCTAACAGCATCTTGGAGATCATTTCAAACGACAGGAACAGCTGTCCGAGAGTTTAGCAGTGGTCGTCAACGAGCAACCACTGCGGCGGACGACCGGTATATTGTCCTACAGGCGAGAAGAGACAGACGGCAGACAGCGGGAGAAATCGCAAGGCACATGCAACAGACAACTGGACGTCCGTTATCGCGTTTTACCGTGGCTAGGAGGCTGCACAAAGTGGTCTATTTGCACAACGACCAGTACGGTGTGTGCCATTAACGCCTGCTCATCAGTGACGGCGGTTTCTGTAGTGCCAGGAACACAAGAGCTGGACACATCAGCAATGGGATCGTGTTCTCTTTACCGATGACAGCCGAATTAGTCTGACGAGCGATTCTGGACTTATACACATCTGGAGAGAGCAGGGAACATGCAATCACATCTCCAACATCATCGAAAGGGACCGGGTTGTAGGTGGCAGAGTTCTCGTTTGGGGCGGTATCATGCTTGGTAGCCGTACTGACCTCCACATCTTCCAAGGAGGTTCAGTCACTGGTGTCCGCTATTGTATCGAGGCTCTCCTGCCTCGCGTCTGTTTAGAGGTGCTGTGTGTTCTGAGTTCCTCTTCATGGACGACAATGCTACACCTCATCGTACAGTGGCTGTCGCAGAGCTGTTGGAGAGTAAAAATATTCAACGCATGGATTGGCCTGCAAGGTCCCCGGACCTAAATCCAATCGAACACGTGTGGGACCTTTTCGAGAGACGCTTGGCAGCACTTCACCAGCCGCCAGCAACGATTCCACAGCTGCGATAGGCTCTACAAGAGGAATGGGCCACGATGCCTCAACAGCTTCTTGACAACCTCGTCCTCAGCATGGACAGACGTTGTAAATCCTGCAACGCAGTCAGCGGTGATCATATCCCCTACTACCGACTGGATTTTTCTTGGCAGCCGCCTGTCACATGGACGTTTCTGTCATCTGTCCAGTTGTGCTCGAATCTACCTTTTCAATAAAGTGCCTTTGTATCTTTTGGATTCCTTGTTTGGACGGTTTTGCTCACTTGTCCCATATTCTTACATCTTGGGGATCTTATGGTATGATTTGAGTCGATGTGGGGCACTTCTGCACGACGTTACATTCGAAAAACTGTCACATCCTTAATTTTTTCACGCCAGTGCACTATACATACGAGCGGTTACCGGCTGTTGAAAACTGATCAATCCCAAAACGCCAAGCTCAGGAGCCGTACGACTCTCACGGATGGCAGCAAGATCAGTCCCGTCACCACGTCGTCTCTAGACTATCAGTCAACGAAGAAACAGAAATGAGGATCGTTGCTGAGTACGACTTAGTTTCCTTCGTCCGGTCACGCACGTGTGGTACGGTAGCACTGCAGCCTTGTGAGACGATGTGCTGCTGTGAGTCGCAGTCGTCGCAATGTAGGTGAGATCGTGAACCTTCCTCAACGAATCCGCGATTCACAGCCCGAGTCGCTGCTGGGATGCCCATATCTGTCTGTATACCTCACTGTTTCTTTGAATAGTGTGGGTGCTACTGCTTTTCTTCTAATGCGGCGCTCAAGGAGTTTGGAAGTCCGCCCACGTGCACCATTTTCACTACGAAGACGCACGTTACTTTCCGCTAACCACTGTTGCCACAATCAGCCGAGAGTTGCATCCCAACGTGTTTTCGAAGCAATGCGACGCAGGGAGCAACCAACCATAGGTAGCCCTATGATGAAGTCTCTAATAAAAGTGTCCTTGTGATGGTATCCGGAATCACGGTAAAGTCCCCCACAGGTAAATTCCCCCACCGGAAAATTTCCCTACATTCGGTAAATTTCCCCACATTGAAAAATTCTCGCGTCGGAAAATTCCCCCACGGAAATCTCCCCCACATTTTTCAGTCAGGGACGGCGCACAAATTGAATTTTACACAAAATGTCGAACATGGGGGAGATTTCCGGGGTCACCATTTTCTCACCATTTTCAAGCAGTTTAAAACAAACTGCAGCCTTACAAGTAGCACAAATATGTTCAGGAAATTAACGGGGTCGGCATTTCCATTTTTACCGCAATTTACAGATGTTCTGTAAGTACCAGTAAAATGTGAGGAGAGCTTCCGGACTGGGCATTTGGACTTATACCGCAGTTTATAGTTACCGACTGTCTTAGAAGTAGCAGGCTGGCAGGGTGAGGGGAATTTCCGGGTCCGGCATTTTGATTTTTACTGCAATTTAAAGATGTTCTACCAGTACCAGTAAAATGTAGGGAAAATTTTCAGGCTCGGCATTTCGACTTCCCCGCAGTTTATAGTAACAGGCGTCTTAGGAGTAGCAGGCTGAAAGGATGAAGGCATGAAGGCATTTCCTTGTCGGCATACGACTGTCTATTACTATAAACTGCGGTAAAAGTCAAAACGCCCAGCCCGGAAATTTCCCCCACCCTGCCAGCCTCTTACATGAGATAAAAGTAAAAGTGCTGACCCTGTAAATTTTCCCCACATTTTACTGGTACTTGTAGAACATCTGTAAATTGCGGTGAAAATTGAAATGACTGACCCCGGAAATTTCACCTATATTTTACCTGTACTTATTACTAGAGGCATAACTAGGGCGGGGCTCGCGGGGCGGCTGCACCGAGCGCCGCCGTTGCCTGGTCATAGATACCCTTAGACTCTATTAGATCACTACATCACTACTACTACAGTATTATATCACTAAATGGCGCCCTGTGTATCTCATTGTATTGCACAGCATGGCAGTTGAGTGCTGCCACATGATCCTGTCTTGTATCCTATCAAACTGATGCAGTGTCTTGGAAGTATAATTTTATGTTTTCCAGCTAATATTCTTTGTGCCCGGAGATTTTCGCTGCATATGGCTCACTATTTATGGGTGGGACAATTCAATGTTAAGCAGTGCATTTGTGAGTGATAAAAAAATTTTGCACTCTCAAATACACTATAGAATAAAAATGAAAAATAAACAATTGCAGCTGCCCCTCAAGTTACACCATTGGAGAAATCCCCTATGCTTTTGGTAAAGCAACCGGTTCCAGGAACGCAAGAAACCTTAAATCGTAGAACTGCACTCATGTCTTTAAAAAACTCAATGCTGAAACTAATCGTTCAAGATCTCCAAGTGTTTATATGACAGTCGTTGTGAAAATTTTATCTTTGATTTTTTTTGCAACAGCCACACAACTTACACGGAGGACTCATCCCTTTTCGCAAACATAACGCTTGGTTTTATAAAAATTTTCATCACGTTCAACATAGCTTGCGTCGTTTATTATTGTTGTATAATTTCTTATCAAGATGATTCCGAACATAGTTTTTGCAGTTTGACGGTATCTCCAAAATAGTGTCATCGTAACTAATCCATTAGAAGACCAAATCGGTGGTAATCTAATGATCACAGACTCGGATTGTGAGAAGGCTCAGGGAGTGCAGTCAAACCGAAATTCTGCTACGTCGTGTCTTAGGGTGGGACTTGCCATTGCGGTGGAGAAGAAAGGCATTACTCATGCTCTTGTTAGGTGGCTATGAGTTTGCGTTTTTTTTTTTTCAGGTTCTGTAGAATTGTCTGTTCTTCTGTTCTCCAAAATATCTACGAAAGCAATATCTTTTGTGTATCAAGAGATATTTGCAAATAACTTCACTTACTAAAGATTTCTTCAATGTCCCCCGTACATGGTCCTACCCTTTATAAAGTTACAGAGTTCACTCTTAAAGGCCGAATGTCCTAAACGCGACGTTTATTAGATGCTCCAACACTGTACACCATCAGAAGAATTTGAAAACAACTCGTAATTGTCGCAGATCTACAACTCATATTCGTAATAGATCAACCAACATTAAATTAGAGACGTATTCAACAAAGTAGTTAATGCAGTTAATAGCTTTTGAAAATAAGTAGCCAACATACCATTAGCCAGTCTCGTCGATATTTCTGATCTTATTGACACATAACGTTCAGCTATCTAAGGCTGGTTGACTAGAACTGATTGCTCGTGTGATCTAGAGAAATAAATTCTTGGGATTTTAGACGTGACCTTCAATTCAGAAGAATGACAAGAGGTAACCAACATTTGCATAAGGTAATAAGAAAAACGGAGCGGAGAGTTAAGTAGGTGGTTGGCTTCCCAACTACTCTATGAAGATTTAGAATATCCCCAGATTTTTGTACCAAGACACGGATGCTACGACCTAATTCACGGACGTCTTCTGCAGTGTTTCCGTGTACCACTTCGAGATTTTGGCGGCTTCCACCTCTGAATAGTTTTAGAAAAGGATATACCCTCTTTGAATGAAGAGGCATACACCATAACATTATACACAGAAGCATTGAAGAATGTTTCCACGTACTGCTCACAGTTGTTGGTTCTCCAAGAAGTCTTTAAGGAAAAAGTACAGTTTTGTACCGAAAGGGTATACCATAACTTTATCCACAGAAGGCTTTTGCAGTGTTTTCTTAACATTTTCCAAGAAAGCTTTTGCACTATTTCCATAACCTTATCGAAGAAGGCTTTTGCAGAGTTATTAGTTTTAATCTTCTCGAAGAAGGCTTTTGCAGAGTCATCAGTCTTAACCTTCTGGAAGATGGCTTTTGCAGAGTTATTAGTCTTAACCTTCTGGAAAAAGTCTTCAAATAGATAATACGCTCTTCGTGCCAAGAGGCACGCCATACTTACGCAATGACGAAAGTAGCGCGTTTCTCAGTACGGTTCTTAATTCTTCATCAGTACCTGCTCAAAGATCTTTCTGAGAAGAAAATACTCATCTTCAAACGAGGGATAGTTGTCGTAACTCAACTTTCTCTGAGACGTTGTATGGAGCCATTCCATAGAATATCGCTTTAGGTCTGAAGTAGTGAACCCATACTTTCCCCAAATGTAAAAATGCGAATAGAGAACCGTTAGCGTCATTCGAATTGTGCTAGAGAAGATCCTCGTAAATCGTTTTCCAGAATTCTTTGTGGTATTCTGTACAAATAAGTTTTAGACTATCCCATGTTGTGAACAGTGCCTGCGATTACGTGCTCTTTGCGGTATACAATCTAGGCTGAATCGCACAGGTCACAGCATACAATGGGGTGTTTCCGCTAAATTATCTCATAAGTCCATTAACTTTAGTCAGCGTCGTTCCAAGCTGGAGAGATTTTCGATTCGGTTATTTTGACTCACATTCACCAGTCCTAAAGTGTCCGAGCCAGTGTCTTCACTGTGCTGACGTCGTGATCAAAAACACCATACATTTCGGTGGGACGAATCTCTTCGGAGACTTAAAATTCAATCATAGTGTTGTTTTCCCCCTTATATCTGTGATTATGTCTTAGACGCCGCATTCGCTATACACATTGCAACTTCACTAACATTTCAGCAATAAGAGACATCAGCTTCTAAATCGAAGCAAAAATTAGCTAGCGTTGAATCTTCACTTGGAAGAAAAGAATTAGCATCATCTTCTTACTGACTTTAGTTCATATTACAGTGCTCGACATAGAAAGTGACACACAAGGAAATATTTATCAGTGCAAATTGATGGGTATGTGTCGACAGTTGGTTTTTGAAAATAACTACAGTTGCGAAACAATCACGTGATAGATGTGGGAGAATAAAGGGGGAAACGGCTTGGCGTAGTAAAGCGTGATCGTCCTCACTTGGGGTTATGGTCCACTACATCGGTGTGATCTCGATGGCGAAAGCACGTGTACGGAGGTAGAATTACTGGGCGACGTCATCGGGAATCTCACCATCACACGAGCATCTTTATTAGAGGTTGGAGGTATGTACGGCTGGTTGCTCTCCGAGTCGCATTGCAGCGGAAACGCATCGGGATGCGACATCTGTCGGCCAAGTATAGCGACAGTGGTTAGAGAAAAATAACGTACGTTGTCGTAGGAGGACTGGAGCACGTACGCAGACGTCCAAAAGCCTGTAGCACCGCATTCGACGGCAAGCACAGCGAATGGCATTCGATCAAGTGTACAAGCAGCTCTGGACATCTCTGCGTTAACGCGGACTGTGAACCGCAGATTTACTGCGGTAGGTTTGCGCTCTCGCCAGCCATTGGGAATTACTGCCACTCACCACGGCACATCGTCCTGCAAGGTTGTAGTGGTGACGTACTAGACATGCGTGGCGAGACGAATGGAACCATGATTTATTCAGAGATGAATATTTATTCGCGTGCAACATGTTATTTTGGGGAACAGAAGGTATGGGTACGGGGCGTGGCTGCAATAATCAACATCAGCGTTGGTAGTGTGAAAAAATCGTGCTTTAGCACCTGCTATTCCGAAACGAGTGCACTCAATCAGAATCTGTTTTGTATTACCATCTGCATAGATTTTTTCCGTCGCTTTAAGGCTGTGGGAGATGTATTTCCCCAGCAGATCGTGACCAGTGACGAATATCAGGTTAAGTTTGAAAAATAATGGCGAATTTGGAGGGTAAAAATGAAAGAGATATACCTCATATTAAACAATCTTGTTTTATTCGAAACAGACGCCTTCAGCAGCTACGCACCTCTGCCAGTGAGTGACAAGTTCTTCAATGCCAGTCCGGAAAAATCTGGCTCCCTGGATACAAGAAAGTCCTTTAATACAATTTCGGCCTCTTCTCGGTTTTTGAAGGTCCTGTCCATGATGTAATAGCTAAAATGCATGAACAGGTGGAAATAGGTAAGTGCCAAAACAGGGAAGTATGCTAGATATGGGAGGGTTTTGAACCTCACTTCGTGTAGTTTCTGTTTCGTCATTTGTGACACACGTGGCCTCGCGTTATCGTGCAGGACGGTAGGACTCTTCCTGTTCACCAAAGATGTCTGTTTAGAACAAAACTTCTGGTGCATTCAGTCAATTTCTTCACAGTATGTAACTGAGGCAATGCTTTCACCAGTATTCAAGGACCTGTAGTGTAGGACACCGTGAATAGTTCAACACACTGTCAACAAAACCTTCTTTGGCATCAACCTTTCACCAGCATTCAAGAACATGCAGTGTAGGACACCGTGAATAGTTCAACACACTGTCATCAAAACCTTCTTTGGCATCAACCGTTCACCAGCATTCAAGGACCTGTAGTGCAGAACACCGTTAATAGTTCAAAACACTGTCAACAAAACCTTCTTTGGCATCAACCTTTCACCAGCATTCAAGGACCTGTAGTGTAGGACACCGTGAAGAGTTCAACACACTGTCAACAAAACCTTCTTTGGCATCAACCTTTCACCAGCATTCAAGGACCTGTAGTGTAGGACACTGAATAGTTCAACACACTCTCAACAAAACCTTCTTTGGCGTCAACCTTTCACCAGCATTCAAGGACCTGTAGTGTAGGATACCGTTAATAGTTCAACACATTGTCAACAAAACTTTCTTTGGCATCAACCTTGGTGTGGGATGTTGTTCCGGTGGTTCACCATGGTTCAGCCACTATCCAGATCGCTTACGGTTATCATATAACACGTACCTTTTATCACAGATTGCAATGCAATCAAGTCGGGACTCCATTTCGTTGAGAAGCTGAAGGTTACCTCACATCTCAAACCATTGTTGTTTCTGATGCTCCGTCAGTTCGTGCGGGATCTACGTATGAAGCTTCTTGACCTTACCAATTTGGTGGAGATGTTCGGAAAGGGTGTTGACACCGACACATTGTACTGTTTGGCGAGTTCTCTGACTGTGACGCGACGATTTGCTTCCAAATGTGCTTTCAGAGTCTCGTTATCAATGACCCAAAGTCATCCTTGACTTCCTCACCTTGTAGGCTTGTGTCACCGGGACGAAACGTTTCAAACCCTAGGCGAACATTACTTTCAGATGCTGCCTCCTCGCCTTATGCCTCAACCACATTACGGTTGGTTTGAGCAGCTTTACGACCCAATTTGAACTCATCAAACGGAATCAATTGCACCTCACTCCTTCTTAACGTGTACAGACCACTTTCACACGAGTAACAACGACCGCAGCTCAACCGATTATGGCGTGTATGTGACTTCCGATTCGCCCTTAAACTCTTACGAATGACTCTGCGGGAGGGTCGGTCTGTGAGCACTGCGGGCGAGTTAAATGTGGCACCTGAGAAAATTGGCCATTATTTTCCGAACGACCTGATATTTTACTCCAGAATCCACGCGCGCCATCTGTGAATGATGTCACATGAATTCTCAACGGCAGAAGAAATTCAAGGCAGTACCGTCTGCAGGAAAGCTATTGACTACTGTATTCTGGGATGCAAACGGGGCATTCCTGGTTGATTTTCCTTACACTTGCACAACACTTAATGTACAGTATTGCACTACCATCGTAAAAGAAAAGCTCCTACAAGCCATCCGAAAGGCCAGGAAATTTTTCGGAACAGGTGATCTTGCTGCATGACAACGCTAGGCGACACACAGCTCACGTGACAACGTCAACTGGGGAATAAAAAGGCTGGGAAATATTCAGCTATCCCCCATACCACCCTGACTTAGTTTCAACTCGTTCCCACCTACTTGGCTAACTCGTTATTTTTTAGGAGGGAAGGAATTCACTACAGATGAACACCTGCAGGAGGGTAACAAAGAGAGCAACCCAAATCCTCCTATATGTCAGGACTTTCACAGAAACGGGACAGAAACATGAAATGTGCGTTAATACTTAAGGGAGTACTAAGAGAAGGTCCCATAGTTTGGTGAGTGTATTCCTATCCGTTTCTATTTCAGGAAGAACAGTCCAGGTCAATCTTGATTCACATAAACTCGAATGCAGGAAAGTTACGGGAAAGCGAATACTTTCCAAAAATGCAGTATAGTTTTCTTGCAATACCAAGAGGTACTAAAATTTAAATATTTCCAGTTTTCAGAACTTTTCAATGGTCAATCAGTGACTAAGTAAGGATATACTTCTGACAAAAAATCGTCGTTGCAAATTTTTTCAAAACCAAGTGCGTAATCACTTTTTTGAGTCAAGAAGATCTGAAAATCAAAACCCGGATTTTCCCATTTATTTGGTCATGAGGATCACATTTCACCTTCATGGCTGTTTTTGTTTGCTTGTGTCATTCAAAAAATGGTAATGAGGATCAAATTTGACTTTCGCGGCTGTTCTTGTTTGCTTGTGTCATTCATAAAATGGTCATGAGGATCAAATTTCACCTTCCGAGCTGTTTTGTTTGCTTGTGTCATTCATATAATTGTCGGGAGGATCAAATTTCGACTTCCAGGCTGTTTTTGTTTGCTAGTATTTCCCATAAAATGATCACGATGATCAAATTTCCCTTCCTGGCTGTTTTTGTTTGCTTGTGTCATTTATAAAATGGTCATGTGGGTCAAATTTCACCTTCCGAGCTGTTTTGTTTTCTTGTGTCTTGCATACAATGGTCGCGAGGATCAAATTTCGCCTTTCGTGCTGTTTGTATTTGCTAGTATTACCCATAAAATGGTCATGAGGATCAAATATCCCCTTCCTGGCTGTTTTTGTTTGCTTGTGTCATTCAATTTCACCTTCCGGGCCGTTTTGGTTTGCTTGTGTCATTCATGAATTAGTAATGATGATCGAATTACACCTTCCTAGCTGTTTTTGTTTGCGTGTGTCATTCATAAAATGGTCATGAAGATTAAATTTCACTATTCAGGCTGGTTTTGTTTGTTTGTGTCATTCATAAAATTCTCAGAAAAACATAAAACATATACATTTTGATATATTTTCTCTTTACTGAGTTATTATAATAATAAGAAGACAAATAACATCTCATAATATCACCAGCGAATAATGACGACAAAACGATGAACATGAAGAGGTTCTTCCGAAAGCTTAGTGCTTGATTGTAAACATTTTCGGCATATCTCAAGTCTCAGAATCTCTGAATGGTCACTCTTCCACCGTTGGCGTTTCTCCATCTGCTTCTTGGTTCTAAATCATATTCATCCAATGTAATTCTCGGTCGCCGACAGTCGACTGCCGTAGGCACGTGATGGTCGGATATGTTTGACAGTTGAGTCAGTGAGGATGGGCAAACGTTAATGGAATATCTCAAGCGAAGTCTCTGGAAAGACCTACGCAGCAATTCCATCACCTGTAATATGAAAAACCATATGGCATATTTGATATTAAGATCATTTTCAAATGGAATTAACGCCAAATTAAAAAAAATAATAATTAAAAGCTACGTTATCTGTCTCATTCTCTCCATACACACCCACACATGCACACACATATACAAGATATAAAGTATGCGGACATTACCAAATATTTGCCTAAGTGCAGAGTACGGTGGCGCAGAAAGGTGCGCTGTGATTTGAGAAGTACGCACATAAAGCTGAGATGTTCCGTCTTATTATCAGTAACTTTGAAGCAGATATGCCGCTTGGCCGTGAACTCTCCGAGTTCCAGTTTGGGCTGTTCGTAAAATGACAATTGAGTAACATTTCCATACGGAGTATTGTAGCTAAACTAAACATACCAAAATCGACTGTAATTGATGCCGTGAAGAGATGGAAGCAAGACGGTGCAATCACAGTGAAAAAACGTTCAGGAAGACCGCACAAACTGACGGAACGTGACATAAGAGCCATGGGAAGAAATATTCAAAAATCCCGTTCTTTCTCTGCCGTTTCCATCGATGCTGAAGTAGAAAATTCTTGTAATGGTTAGCATCATAACAAGGAAATTCTGGCTCGGTCAGTACCATAACTACCAGCAGAGAGTTGCACAGTTTGGGTTATTATTGTAGAGCAGTGGCACGCAAGCCACACATCACTACCGTGAACACAAAGCGCCTTTTGGAGTGGTGTGTCTCCCGTCGTTCCTGGACTGTGTGAAACTGTTTGGATTTGGCGCCAACGCTCCGAATGATTTTCGTCGGACTGTGTTCTTACAACTGTTAAGTTCGGCGGAGGCTCCATCATGGTATGGACATAATGGAGCGAGTCCCATCATGGCCCTGGACGGGTGGTGTCCCATCCACTGTTTCTCGCGGATGGGACGCCGCCGTTTGGTTACTATACCACAAACCAAGAATTCTGAAGTGTACCTCGACGTTCTGGATACGTCTGCCCAACCAACAATGAGGCAGTATTATGGAAATAACCGTTGTCTCTTCCAACTCGATCGGGCTCATTGCCACACTGCACACGGCCGTGCAGGGCTGGTTTCTTGAAAATACGGTAGAACTGTCAGACTGGACTGATCATAGTCTCGATCTTAATCCCATAGAACACTTCTAGGATGAACTGGAGAGACGGATACGGAATTGACCACAACGACCGTCTTCGCTCTCCACTCTGACAGCAGTTTTGCAGGACGAATGGCACGTCATTCCTGTTGAGATCTACCAAAAATTGGTTGATAGTGTGCCTCGATGTGTTGTCGCTGTCATATAAGCAAAAGGTGGAAAGACTAACTACTAATTGCGATAATACAGCCATTTGTTCCAAAACATTGTGGTGTCCGAATACTTTTGATAATGTAGTGTATATAGTATATGTCACACACACACACACACACACACACACACACACACACACACATGTGGTATACATATACAGGCACCTAGGTTTAACTCGAAAAGGAGCATTTATTAGAGCTGATATCAATACATAGCCAGCCCACCTTTGGCCGTTTTGAACGGGTTTGGGGCTTTAGGATAATGTCTTCCCTTCCCACTTATTCTGTCCGAATTTTCCTGGAGGAGGTATGAAATCATATTATGAGCTTCTCTTACTTTGTCTAACATTTTATGGCCTTCTTTTTAGAGACACGCTGGGCCACCATAATTCATCACCTTTTCAAAAAAAGGAAAACAGGGACAATATATTATTTCTGTCAATATTTTGTTTAGTGTCAACGCCTGTCATTTTGAGTAGGATATGTTTTTCTCAAAGTTTTTGTTCCAGTATTCTGGTTTTATTTTCAGTAAGTTATTTTCTGCACAGTCTCAATAAAGATGTTTAGCTTTTTCTTTTTGAGCTGTAAATCGTTTAAAAAAAACAACGTGGGCCGTTACAAATCGAATTTATCAATCACTGTTCCGCAAGTCGTTCCTTGACAGTTACGCTAAACAAAGAAACGTTTGTAAGGTTTGCTTTCGTGTGACGGTCTTTCAAAAGTCTGAGTATGCTTTCTGCTGAAAAGATACCCTGAATTACAACAGTTATTCCTCTTCTTCTGAATGGCAAGAATTGTAGGAGGCTTACAAATAGGCGAAGCGTTTATAAATCCTTTGTACCACTTAAACGGATATCATTGAGGCATATAAATGTGAATTTATAACTGCCATCACGCTCATCATCAACTCTTTTAACGAAATGAAAATGGCGATGGCACATGCAAGAAATCGTTAGGGGTTTAGTGTAAAACCTAAAAAGCGTCAACGGCACATTTTTGGAAAAAATCATGAGAGAAAAATGGCTTTCTATAGCAACTAAGTTTTTATTTCCAATAAATAGATGAATTAGGTTATAAAAACGGATAAGAAAATGACGCATCACCACAATAGAGGCCTAAAATCAGCGAAAGAAAAATTTCCATTCCTGTCAGGCACAACCTTGTTATAAAGGCTGTATTAAATTAATGAAGGAAATGTTGCTTTTACCGATGAATGAAACACCACTACCTAAATAGGGATGAAATCAACGAGCAAAGGATGACAACCACACACTCACACACAAATTTAAATTAAGATTGTTCACAAAATATTGCCGAAACTTTTTCCTCTTTTGTGTAGCGATCCTACGAATATCTGAGCCTGGAAAGAACGTCAATCGCGAAAAATTAAATTTAAAATTGCCCAAGATACACACATTTTCCGAAACTTTTCTATTGTTTATCGAGACTGTTAATCTCTGTGCTTGCAAAGATGCTCGTGTGGTCTTCCGATTACAAACGCTTTGGCGTAGTTCCCAAGTTAGTATGTAACCCTACTCTATGTCTACGTGCAGTACGCTCACACCCATCATCAACAAGCAAAGGAACTAGTTCCGCATAAATTGTTAGCGGGCAATTTTTACAAACAAATAAAATAATTAAAATACCGTAATAATAAGAATTTCTTTTGTAAACAAAAATGCAGCTAATTTTTAATAAATACAGAATACTAATGGAACACTCATTTTATTCAGGAAAAATTTATCGATAAGTCCTTTCGTGCCGATCCGGTGCTAGTTTCCATTTCACGTTCAGCTCTCCGCAACTTTAAACTCCTGCATAAAGAGATATGCGACCAATACTAAGTTCGCAAGGACCAGAACAACTGCACAGATGATTGGCAATGTGCTCTTAAATAAATATGTCAAAATCAATTTTTCCGCTATGTACAACGAATAACTTTCACTAACTCCTCAGAAGGACTTGCTCCGCACTCACTCACACACACACGCACACAAAAAGCAAAGTCCGTTGTACTATAATTCCATACTGTTCTTTCCTAAAATATATTCAGAATTTCATGCTTTCAAAAAACGTAAGTCCTTACAGTGTCTAATGTATTATTATTTCAGAGGACCAGAACCAGGGAATTGGTAGAAAATTTTGAATTTTTTTATGTTGGCGATTTAAATATTTCAGAATGTTTTCTATCCAACGATGTATATAACAGGAATTAATAGAAGTTGAAATAATTTCTTCCGTTTTCAAGTACCACTTAGAGTCTGAGGCATTTAAATGGCCTTTAAAGATAAACAAGCTAGTAAACAACACTCCATCAGTTTTTATATCATCATCATCATCATTGTCAACCATTATCAATCCACTGCTGGACGAAGGTCTCCCAAGTTTCCTCCACAACGGTCTGTCTTGTGCCAGTCTCCTCCATGTCACTCCCGCATATTTACGAATTTCATCCACCCATCTCCCATGTGGTCTTTTTCTGGGTCTTTTCCTGTCCCTTGGAATCCAATCTAAAATTTCGGCTGTCCATCTATGGTCTGTCCTTCTGGCAGTATGTCCAGCCCATTGCCATTTCAGGGATTTAACTCTGATCATGATGTCTTCCACTCTCGTCATTTTTCGGATCCACGAGTTCCTCTTCTTATCTCTCCTGGTTATACCAAGCATGCACCTCTCCATGTGCTTCTTTGAGTTGTCTGCAGCCTTTGTATGTCTCTTTTAGTTAAGATCCACGTCTCTGCACCATACGCAAGCACTGGAAGGATGCATTGATCAAACACTTTTCTTTTAAGACATAATGGCATATTGCTCTTGAAAATTATGCTGTTTCTTCCAAAAGCTCTCCAGGCAAGTTTTGTACGCCGATTAATTTCTTCATCAATGTGACCCTCACTTGATATCTGCTGTCCAAGATAAACATACGTATCTGTTATCTCCAGTTTTTCTCCATTAATCGATAAATCTTCATTTCTTGTAAAAGCATTGAACATCACTTTTGTCTTCTGAAAGTTCATTTTTAATCCCACTTCTTTACTCTTGTTAGCAAGTTCCTGGATCATACTCTGCAGCTCTGATGGGGTAGTTGCAAAAATGACTACGTCATCAGCAAAACGAAGGTGGGTTAGATAATCTCCATTAATCTTTATCCCTTTATTTTCCCAGTTCAGTGATTGAAAGACATTTTCCAATGTGGCATTAAAGAGCTTCGGAGATATGGTGTCACCTTGTCTCACTTTTCCAATTTTTATGTGTGTTGTATTTTCAAACAGCCGAATCTTTGCACTTGCATTTTCATAGATGTTATTAATAATATTAATGTATGCATCTTCAATACCGCAGGATTTCAGAGCCATTGTAACTGTTGATGGTTTCACCGAATCAAAGGCTTTTTCATAATCGATAAAAGCCATGCACCATGGAAGTTCATATTCCCTCGCTCTTTCAATTAGTTCTCTCAGTACGTGAATATACCTCTCTCTATATATATATGTATAGCAACTGTATTTAATTTTTCTTATTTTGCGAGGTACATTTCCGGAGAGGGGCAACAGTTTAGTGATGGCAATGCTCTGAGTGGATAAAATAGGTTGACTGCTTCTCTAATATTGAAAATTCATAAAGGTTGCTAAAATTCATAAAGGTTGCTAGTATATCTCGAAGAATACTAGCAACCTAGGAACATCAGAAGAGATATTTGGGTGAAAAATGTCCATCTTTTGTCAACTAATAACAATCTAAATTATGGACTCTGCCCTGCTAGTCCTGACAGCTGTGCAAATACAGACGAGCCGAAGATATGTAACCATACAGCTCATACACGTTCCACTGACACTAATGGAACTGTTGAAACCAATATTTAGAGACTGGTCACACCCAGAGCTTCTGAAAAAATGATTTAAGGGCGGTGCCCTGAGTTCGGGAACAGCGAGGGAAGAGGAATAGTAAGAATGAACATAATACCATGTCTTAAATGGAGTTATAATTCAAGCCGAGGCCTACGAGAAGAACCCGTATCATAGACCAGTACATCACTGATCAGTATGCTGGACGTAACATTCTGGAATCTATAATAACAAAAATGCCGAGTCTGTCTGTTTCTGCCTGTCAATCGCCTTCAGGAACAAAACTATTAAACGTAGAGACTTGAAATTTGCAGACATATTCAGAAGAAGGTATGGATGTGCATCTCGGACTCCTTTTTTGAAATTCGAATCTGTGCAGGGTGTCCATGAAGTCTTTCCCACATTACAGAAATTAATATAAAAAAATGTATTACAGGTACAAGAAAGGGATTGCAGAACAATGAACGTGCAGTTTTTTTCCAGTGTCAGTACAGCTACTCATGGGCGCTACGTGTGGCCCTGAGGACATCTAAGCTATATTCGATTTCACGCCATGTTTTGTTTAACATCTCAGCAGAGACAGAGCCAGTGACGTCCATTATTCTGTTCTTCATCGTCTCGATCTCCGAAACACTTGTAACGTACCAGGAGATGTGACGTACCTGCCAGAAGTACGCACACGACATAAAGGCAGATAGCAATTAGAATCAATGTCCGCGTAGCTCAACTGGTAGAGCAACTTATTCCGGAATGAGTGGACCCGGGTTCGAATCCTGGCGCGGATAAAAATGACGGAGAAATTCACTTCGTTATAATGGCGCCCGAACTATCCGGATGACCCGACCGTTCACAATCTCGCAATGGTGTGATGTTATTTCCACACCGCGAGATAGGAAAAATAAGAGCAGCACTTCGAAAAAAAAAATAAGGGGAGATGATGTAACGTACCAGGAGATGTGACGTACCTGCCAGAAGTACGCACACGACATAAAGGCAGATAGCAATTAGAATCAATGTCCGCGTAGCTCAACTGGTAGAGCAACTTATTCCGGAATGAGTGGACCCGGGTTCGAATCCTGGCGCGGATAAAAATGACGGAGAAATTCACTTCGTTATAATGGCGCCCGAACTATACGGATGACCCGATCCGTTCACAATCTCGCAATGGTGTGATGTTATTTCCACACCGCGAGATAGGAAAAATAAGAGCAGCACTTCGAAAAAAAAAAAAAAAAAAATAAGGGGAGATGATGTAACGTACCAGGAGATGTGACGTACCTGCCAGAAGTACGCACACGACATAAAGGCAGATAGCAATTAGAATCAATGTCCGCGTAGCTCAACTGGTAGAGCAACTTATTCCGGAATGAGTGGACCCGGGTTCGAATCCTGGCGCGGATAAAAATGACGGAGAAATTCACTTCGTTATAATGGCGCCCGAACTATCCGGATGACCCGACCGTTCACAATCTCGCAATGGTGTGATGTTATTTCCACACCGCGAGATAGGAAAAATAAGAGCAGCACTTCGAAAAAAAAAAAAAAAAAAAAATAAGGGGAGATGATGTAACGTACCAGGAGATGTGACGTACCTGCCAGAAGTACGCACACGACATAAAGGCAGATAGCAATTAGAATCAATGTCCGCGTAGCTCAACTGGTAGAGCAACTTATTCCGGAATGAGTGGACCCGGGTTCGAATCCTGGCGCGGATAAAAATGACGGAGAAATTCACTTCGTTATACACTGCTAGAGAGTAAACTTGGTCTTTCACATAACCCCACAGGGAAAAGTCTAGAGGGGTTATGTCAGGGGCGTATGCAGAAATATTTTGGGGGGGCGAAAAATTCGAAGTTTCTGAAATACACCTGGATAAAATGGAAGTTAATAAAAAAAGAAAAAAACATGTTAATAATAAAAAAAGTTATTTCATTTTAGTTTCTTTAGGTATATAACATACATATATACCTAAATTAAGCCGATGAGTACATATTAAAAAAAAAAAGAGTGACTGAAACAAATTTCTCCTTGAGAAATAATGAAATTGATTGGACTCACCTAATTCTTAAAAACTGAGATTTATTCTTCTAGGCACATTTCCGAATTTGTCAATGACTTCTTCATCTTCAACTTGAATGTCTCTATGAATAGATAATAAAGCTAGCCCATTCAGTCTTGACTCTGATGTACTGTTTCTCAAATAAGTTTTCAATCGACGATGACTGGAAAAGCTTCTTTCCACTGATGCTGTACTTACAGGAAGAATTGCCAAGATGTGAAGCAAAATATAAATGTTGGGAAATAAGTTCTTATTGCATATGCCAAACTTTTAACTGCGTTTTTGGGGCACACGTCTGCTTTTTCCCTTTCCCATTTTTGACACCATAATTGATACTCGCTTTCTGTTACATCAGAATATCCTAAATCAGATTCATACATTTTCACTGCGGAAAATATTTGGGAATAATCATTCTTTACAGCAAAAAACTGGTAGAATGTTTTGCAACGAAGTTAGTGTTTCTTTTTGTGATTGAAACCTTTCATTTAATGATTCAATTTTATCATCCACAAAGGGTATAAATATACTTCTACGGAAATATTCTTCTGGAGTTGAATATGGGACAATGCATCTATTTTTTGTATACTGCATCTACGTGGAACTTCTTCTGCTACTTTGAGATCTACAGCCAATGTTTTTACAGCATCATAAATTAAGCTGAATAATTTTTCTTATTCAGTTCTCATGCTGTTTAGCAGTGTTGTAACCCCTGATATTTTTTCTAATGCATCGACTAAGTGGATTTGCTTGTTTTGGAAGTTTTCAGATAGGTTGTATGTGATCGACAATATTTTACTAAGGACAAAAGTTGCCACTAGAAATGAAAACTGACAAAGTGTGTGCTTTGACAGATGATTCTGCTGACTCTTCTTGCTCAATCGCTTGTAAGGATGATATAATAGGATGCAGACCTTCTTTAAACATAAGAACGGCATCATGCCTTTGGATCCATCGAGTTTCACATAGAGATTTCATCTTAACTTTCTTGCAATCAGGTAGCAATCGCTGGATACTTTCTTTCAAAACACTGGAACGTTTAGCAGAAGCGTGGAAAAACGAACATGTTTCGGATATAACTCTCATACAGTTCCTTATGCTAGGCATTTTGCTAGCATCCGACAAACATAAGTACAATGAATGGGACATGCAATGAGTATATGTTGCTTTGGGATATTTTTTCTAATACAGGCCTGCACTCCACGAAACTGTCCTTGCATTGCTACCACCCCACCATACCCCTGCCCTCTCATATCTTTCAAATCACAACCCAATTTCACTAAATTTTCCATTATTGTTGTTGCAAAAGAACAGCCTGTTAAATTTTTCACTGGTATAAAAACCAAAATATCTTCTCTTAATTTCAGTTCTTCTTCATCAAAATGCCTGACGCTCAGTGAAAACTGTTCTATTTGACTAATGTCAGTTGTTTCATCTGCCAAAGCTGAAAAAAATTTTAATGCTTTACCTTTGTTACAATTTTCTGTTGAATAAGTTTCCCAAAGATGTTTATTATTTCATTCTGTATTACTGAACTTGTATACATGCTATTACCTCCACTAGTTTCTAAGTTTTCTTTTAAAATGGCATCTCCAGAATTTGCACGCTATCTTAATAAAGTGTGAAAATTGGCATCATTATTTGCTGGTTCCTCAAGCGAAATTCTTCCAGAATCAACTTTTCCCCTAAGAGGTATCTGCTGCCTTCCACATAATCTAATTGTTTGCACAAAAGGAATCAACATTTTTCTGTTGTCAATTATCTCTTGCTTTTTCTGTTTATTCATTTGTAAAATTATAATATCCTGTTTTTTATTACTTATTGATGCAATATTTTCAGCTGCCAATACAGCGTCTTTGTGATATTTTTTCTTTTCATGTTTTTTGAGTATTTCCCTCGCATCTTTTAAATAGGTACTAGGCTTTGTAACGAGGCTACCCAAAGTCTGATGTTTGCCTTTGCCAGCAACATCTTTTTCATAAAATAAAACACAATATTTACAAAATGAACCTTCTTTCAGACGTGAATGTGACAGCCACTTATACTCTTCTAGCCATTTAATTTGGAATGTTCTCATATGATTTGTATTGCTACTGGAACTGATTTTTTTAGTGAATCTATATTTCGCAGTAGGTTTCCATATGCTATGTAACAAATCAACTTTTTTCTCGTCGCTCAAAGAATTACCAAGCTCACTGTTACCTGCATACGATCCTATGTCGTTCTAATCTGAAATGCTTTCAGACTTTTCATTACCATCTGCATCTCCGTCATTCGTCATGCGTATTGGTTGAAGCTCATAATTTTCCGGATTACTCCCGCTTTCAACGCATTGGTTTGGAACTTCAATATCAATGGGTTCAGCTAGCGTTTCAGTTTCCACAGCTCTTTTTTTGTTACGGAAAGTCAACAGACTTTGTTGATGAAATCATTTCATTTTTGAAATAACCTCAACAAACTGTTTTAAGCAGCTGCGGGAAAGAGCGAATAAATACTGATTTTGAATTACAAGGATACAGACAAAACAGAAACAGAAGTTTCACTTTCTCACTCAGTTTGAAAATGAATAAATTCACCCACATGGCCAACGCACAGCTCGTAACCAGTAAAGTATCAAAACAGGCGGCTGGGCAGTGAAGTGAGGTGTCGAGTGTCACTGCACGTGTCCTAGTAACGACCGGCGCCAGGCAGAGAGGAGCGATGACACGTGACACCACCCCTGGTCTGGTCAATTAGGAGTTGGCTCCGAAAAAACCTACAGCCGTATTCCTGACCACGGATATGAGCCACCCTTCTTTCTCTGACCTCTGTCTCCTTCGCGCAATGATCTTTCACTGAATCCGTACGTAGCAGTTGGATTTTTCCAGCAGTAAATATTCATGATTCAGAAACTTTTCTCATAGCAGAAATTTTGATTTAACATACATATATAAAAATTATATTGGAAAGCACAGTTTGATTATTTAACCTTATTTTGGCAGATAACATAAAAAATATAACAGATTTCGGGGGCCCAGGCCCCTTTGCCCCCCTCTTAATACGCCCCTGCGTTATGTCGTGCAATCAAGGTGACCATGTCATGAGACCGTCGCGGCCAATCCATCTGTCCGGAAATTTGGCATTCAGGAACTCACGAACCATTATTGACCATTGTGATGAGGCACCATCTTGTTGTAAAATAACCTAAGATTGGAGTGCATGCAACTCAGGTATTACAAAAAGTTCAAGTATATCTAGGTACACGTTACATGTTACCGTGGTCTCCGTAAAAAGGAAGGTTCTGACAATTCAGTCATGTATCAGGCAGCACCATACGTTCTCATTCGGGCTAGCCCTCTGTTGTTCGAAGACATAATGGAGATTTACTGATCCCGAGATTCGCATACTGTACCTATTTACTGTACCAGAGACATGGAATGGGGCTTCATCTGAGGAACAGACACGGTGCAGATAATCACTATCATGAGCTATGCGCTGCAACATCTCCGTCGCAAATGCTGTACGGAGAGGCCGGTCATCAAGCTTGAACGATCTGTACCTTGCCAGCATACAGATGAAGACGTTTGTGTAAAATTTTGTTTACTGTGTCACGGTGAATCCCAGTTTCTAGTGAAGTACGACGAATGGATTTCCTGGGGCTTCGTAGAAATGTCTCCTGAACAGCTGCAGGTCTCTTGTGTAACAGGTGGTCGGCCCGCTCGGGGAAGATCGCCGACACTACCGTTCGCTTTAAAATTTTCATACCAAGCTTTTGTGCTTTTTTGGTCCTGTGGGGATCGTATGTACTCTTTTTCTGAAATGACGCTGGACAGTAACCGCCGACTTGGTCTCATGGAACCACAACACGCATGCCGCGTTTTCTTGTATGGAAGCCAATATAGATGAAATGCTCCTTTTCCCTCTTATTCAGCAGTAGCTCTCACCTAAAGAACAGAAAAAAGAATTATGAGTGCTGCTATATTTTGTTGCCAACGATTTTATTTTAACTTACATAGATTTGTTTATATTAATTTTTGCAATGTGGAAAAGACCTTATGGACACCCTGTAGATTTTTAATTAATTTATTTAGTTTCTAAAGCTCCCAATCATTGCTGAAATTTGATCTAGTGGTATACTTCGCCGTAAGGTCATAGAACACTAGTTTATTTCATTGTTACACACTATTATTTCATTTTACCATTGCACAACAATACTTCATTATACTTTTCATAAATGCAAAAACATCTCATTGCATTCTTGCATAAAGTACAGGAACGTCAAGCTGACAGTGATAGAAGCTATTGCAAAAATCCGTTTTTTTTTGTTGTTGTTGTTGGCATAGCAACGTATGTGTGTCAATCTTTCACACACTCTTACGAGTGGCTTCATCAAGGCAGAGTAGAACTACAAACCTATTCAGGAGAACACCAGTTGGAGAATGGAAGCGACAATATTAATATGTTTTGCCAAACAAAATGTTTGGGATGAACTTTCGAAGTGTTACGTGTATCCTTTCGTGAGTCGATGGCAGCACGTTTTACAACGCAGCTTTCCGCGTGTTAGCACGCATTTAAGTAGTTCCAAATTGATGGCCAGGGGTCGCGGATGGCCTAATGGTCAACGTTCGTGACTGCCACGGACAAATCTCAGGTTCGATCCCACGCAGGTACGAACGCTCGAACCATTAAATTTCCGCCGTGCAACGGATGGGCACTTTAAGCCGTAGGATCCTGGGTACTGACCCCCCTGGTAATAAATAAGGGCGTCTTCCTCCCCCTTTCTACCTCGCTTCCGTGTCACTTTCCTATCGGGCACTCTAGCCTAAATTTCCTAGCTTCTTATTTCTAAGAGTTGTTTAAGACCTGAGATCAGATACTGCCTTCCTAAAATCCTCTACATATGATATCATATGATCTCCTACAACATTAATTCATAAAACCAGAAAGCAAGACGCGTTCGACAAACATTCCACATAGCAAATTTGGAAGATGTGCATCAGTTTATTAGTGTAAATATGACATGTATGTTAAGTCAGATAATATCAGAAAAAAAACTTGAAATTTCGTGGTCCTGGAGCGGAAATCGAATCCGCGTCTCTCGGATAGCGCCCGAGTATGCTAACCGCTACTCCACCCAGAACTACAAAGTTTCGAGTTTCCGATTAATTTGAATACAACCATCACAGGATTTTGGTACTCGAAGCAACTGGCGCTATCCAGGAGACGCGGGTTCGATTCCCGCTCCAGGACGACGAAAATTTTAAGTTTTCGGATAAGAACACAATCCTCGTGCAAAGTAATTATACTAATACAAAATGACGCCGTTTGTGCACGATATATACTAGGACTCACCGTGGAACTTCCCGTTGCATTTAATAAAAATATCCTCAGTATAAAAGAATGTATAAGATATTTCGGACACCCCCGCACTGTATTACATCATCAGATACATAAAATAGAGGTAATGTGGGCTGGATACAGACAATTTATTGCATGGAAGGAGCATCTGTGTTGTAATGACTCTGTTCCATATATCATACCTAGACCTCGGACATTTTTGTTTAACAACAACAGTGCACACAACTGTCCAATTGAATATTTTACTACTTAACTTAATCATAATTGTATTATAACCCAGCAAAAACAGTCTTGCTGGGCCAACACTGGGCCATTGCTGGCAGCCAGCACTACCAGCAATGGCCCAGCACTATGTTGCCGCTGCCGAACCGTCAATAAAATGTCCGGGCGGCCAACAGAAGGGCCAGCAGTTCAGGCCAACAGCTGGCCAATAGTTGGCACCCCATCAGTTGTCATATGCCATAACAGGGCCATCAGTGGTCCATCACAGGCAGTAGCTGCCACAAGTGGCCCTACACTGGCCCTGCAAGCACGTGCCAGAAATGATGGCTAGCCTAATGTGGTCCGCTAGTGTGCCGTTAGTGGCAGCCAGCAACCACGTGACGTAACTGGTGGCTTGCCGAATCTTGTCCGCCAATTTCCCAGTAGTAGCCATAATAAAAAAAAAAAAAAAAAAGCAAGGATAACCGCAGTTTTCCCAAAGCTACAATTTCTTTTTTCTACCCATACGAAACTTGTGAAATAACGCACTGCGCTGGGGAAATTTTCTCAACAGACCGGAAAATCGCCCGCTGGCATCTGAGTAGATTCGAACCTGGGCCATTTGCGTTGTAGGTGAGCTATCTACCGACCGGACTAATAGGCCACGCTCGAGCGCATGCATGAACTGTTTGTTTCGTACATAATGTGTCCCCGAATGCTTCCCTCTTTCATTTTATAATATTGCGAGGTATTTTTCATAAAAGTCAGTTTCATATAATTCATAAATTTATTTTTTCAACGTAACGATAGTTTTTTTTTACCTTAAGGGAACTTCACTCATTTTCAACGCGTGTACATACTTAGAGTCGCTTTCCAAAGTTTTGTACTGTCCTTGCCGTCTTGAAAAGAGATTGTTGAATTAATATATATTTACCCGGGTTCATGTCACATTCTGTTACATTTTTAACGTTGTGTCTTTCCCTTCCGTTGTAGGAAGCTACATTTGTTTTAAAGAGTAAAAGATATTTTATTTTACTTCTCGTTATTTTTAGAAGCGAATTCCTCCCAGTCTTGTGTATTCAACCCATGGATGAGTACACCACATAGCGTCGCTTTTTTTTTCCTTTTCAAAAAATTAATAAATTTTGTACGCGTATAAATCTTTTTTTTTTTTTTCCAACAAACGTTGTTTTAATGGTTTTCCCTGATATTTGTTTCAAGCGGTTTCAAATTTTTTCTTGTTATTCATGGGAATGGAGTGGGTGTATTTCATGGCTGTAATCTAGTATTTCACGGCTTAATCTGATATCTTCGTCGACGTAAAATTTCATTAGGAAATTAATTCGCCTCTCCACATATGGATATTTTTCTTAACATCCACGAAAATAACACGATGGCGGTAGCTTCGTCTTCAACTAACTGGTACCATGAGAGACACATCAAGTGTTGCTTCTGCGCATGCGCAGTCCCGTTGCTTCCACCTGCTGTTCGGGGGTTGCATTGGTTGCCAGCAACGGGACACTAGTGGCATTTGCTTGGAGGCCCACAATTCACAGCGATGCTGCAGGGCCATCAATGGCTCGCCAACTGATAGCGCTGCCACCAACGGACCACTACCGGGCCGTGAGCGGCAGATTTCAGCCAGCAGTGATCCATCACTGCCAGCTGGTGGCCAGCAGTTTTCCAGCACTTGTGTTTTTGCTGGGAATCGTATGCTTAGTTTGTACACCAGATGAGAGTTCGAAATTGCGTCACATATTATATTATAAATTGTCTGTATCCAGCCCACATTACCTCTTTTTGCGGTTTCCAACCGTAGGTTAAAGAAGCGTATATGCTCTACCTTTGTCCGTCCGCACGATAACTCGCGTAAAAATGGTTCGATTTCGATGAAATTTTAGAATGTGGTAGGAGACCACCTGGGGACAAATTCTATTGAAAATGGGTGAAATGGGGTCAAACGTCAGGACATAGGAGCGGGATCCATTCCATTGGCCTTATGCGTCATAACTTATGTAAAAATGCTTCGATTGCGACAAAACTTTATCATGTTGTTCCGGAGATGCACTGAACCGGTTCTGTTTAATATCATCAAAATGGGGTCAAAAGTCAGGGCACAGGAGCGAGATTTACTCCACAGGCATTATTCTCACAACTTGAGTAATGATTTCTGGTATGTTGGAAAGCGTATCATATTCAATGCATTGCATGATTTTACTAAATTGTTATGTATCTGATGATGGACCCCGGTGCGGGGTGTCCGAAAGATCTTATACGTTCTTTTATACTCAGTGTATTTTCATTAAATGTAACTGGAGGTTCCACGGTGAGTCCTAGCATATATCGAGCACAGACGGCGTCATTTTATTAGAAAAGTTTTCGGATATTATCTGACCTAACATCCATGTTATATTTACACCAATAAACGGATTCACATCTTACAAATTTGTATTGTACATTGGTGTAATCCCGTATTTTATTCATCATTGATCATTCATTGATTCTACATAGCTTTCAGCTCGTCGACTGAAGTATTGTCGCAAGTTATTATTGCCGAATACATTTATTAGTTTTCTCTTGCGCGCGAACTCTCCTTACACATGCAACCAGTTGTGAAAACACAAGTTTGTCCGTGACGCAGATCGAATCCGAGTCCACTCACTCTGGAGTAAGTTGCTCTCCCAACTAAGCTACACGGACGGAATCTATCGCTGCAGACTTGTCGTCTTAACTCGTGCTTTACCTTTGTAGTACGTCACATCATCTTCCTCTTAATTTTTTTTTTTTTTTTTGAAGCGAAGTAGGAATTTTTTTACGTTCGGGCGCCAATGTGAAAACACACGTTTGTTCGTGACGAGGATCGTTTCACTCCGGAGTAAGTTGCTCTCCCAACTAAACTACGCGGACGGAATGTATCGCTGCAGATATGTCATCTGACACGTGTTTTACCTGTGTAGTACGTCATACAGTTTTATAGTAATTTAATATCACATACGAATACACTTCACCATGGTGTCTGACGTTTGAACTTCTAAATCCCAGTGAAACCGTTCTCAAAGTCTCAAACACACACCTTCTGCTGTTGACTCAGCATTTTAAAGTGCATTCTGCAGTCTAGTAGCTAATGACGTAATTACTTTTGTCGCATGCGCACACAATTTCATGGCTGCCTCTTGCGAAGAGTGTTCGTTCAGCTCAATTCTTTCACGTAAATTTTCGTAATTAAGGATATCATCTGATTCGATCTGTAAAACTAGGGATATCATTCTGACTTAATCAGTATAAAGCGGAAACACATTTTGAATCATTACGAAACACGAGCAACACTAAGTCCATTTTTCTGCATTACCAGTACAGTGACAGGTTAACACTTATCAGCATGCATAACGACAGTTAAAACCATTATACAAATTGAACAAATATTACACTCAAGCAAAAAGCTGAATTGCATATTGATGTACTTCAGAGCAGTGTTCGACATAAGCTTTCATCTAAAAGGTAGAAATATATGAACGCATCCATTAGGACACTGATAGAGGAGAAAGCTATTCTCAAGTAAAATTACGTGGGAGTTATTTATCTCATTTGGAATTTCAGGAGATAATTAATCAAGAAATATCTATAATCGTACAAGTCATCATATGAAAGCTAGATAATAAATGCTGAAACTTCTGCTTGTGACATATTTTTTTCTATGCTAGCAGATTTTTTAAATAACTTGTTTTAGGTAAATCAAAAACACTTTATAAATTTTATTTTTATTTAAGCGTTTGTGAAAATACAAATTTGTCCATGACGGGTATCGAACCCATGCCTCTAGCTCCGGATCCAGTTGTTTTAACCAACTATATTACACCGATGGATTGTATCGCTGTAGGTCTGTCATCTTGACACGTGCTTGATCTCTGTAGTACATCTCCCTCTT
Source organism: Macrothele yani (assembly GCA_039090855.1). Classification (NCBI taxonomy): domain Eukaryota; kingdom Metazoa; phylum Arthropoda; class Arachnida; order Araneae; family Macrothelidae; genus Macrothele; species Macrothele yani. The sequence goes on from CM076990.1 coordinate 52,055,171, forward strand.
AATTTGTTTTTAATTTTTGAAGCGAAGAAGGAATTTCATTAATTCCAGACGATGCGTGGAAAAGACATCACACATTTTCCGAAGAATATAATCGCCAGCATAACCATTTTGCACAATCGGGCGCCAATGTAAAAATACAAATTTCTCAGTGACAGTGATCGAACCCGCACCGCCTAGCTACGGAGTAAGTTGTTCTAACCGACTAAACTTCACCGACGGAATGTATCGCCGCAGGCTGCCGGCTTGACATGCGCTTCGCCTCTGTAGTACGTCACACATTGCATTGTCATTCATATTTCAAATTATACAAATGACAGATGAGTCTTCGATATACGCTTCTCGACAAAGAAATTGCCGCAACAGAAAGTATTTGTTGGAGTGCCATGCAAATTGGTGGGTAAATGTTAGCGGTTGGCTTGTGTGAATGGTTCCAAACCAATCACATGATTGGTAAGGGAGATAAAACGGCAAAACTGATAATAACTAAGTTTGGTCGCCCTCACCTGGGCGTGTGGACAACTGCATCGGAGTGATCTCGGTGGCGAAAGCACGTGTAACGAGTGGGAATGCCTGGACGGCGTCATCCGGAATACTATCAACACACGGACACCTTTACCAGAGGATTCATCATAAGGTTACTTACTACTGGCTGGTCACTGCGTCGGAGCGAGGTGGAAACGCATTGAGATGCTACAACTGTCAGCTGAATTTGGAGAAAGTGCTTGGAGGAAGGTAACATGCGTCGTAGTAGTGAGATTGGTGCAGGTAAGTGGACGTCTGAATGCCTCGATCTCAGCTTTCGACAGGAAGCCGTAGTACCCCCAAAATCAAAAGAGAACGGCATTCCACGAGGTATACAGGCAGCTATGGATATCTTAGTAGCCACTCAGACTTTGAATCGTCAGATTGGTTCGCCCTCTCGCCAGCCATTGCGAACACAACCACCCACCGCTGCATGTCGTCGCGCAAGGTTGCAGTGGTTCTCTACCAGAAATGCGTGGTGGGATGAATGGAACCATGTCATATTCAGCGACGAGTTTCGCTTCTGTCTCAGCGCCAACGATTGCTGTTTGACAGTCTGGATACGATGTAGTCAGCGGGCTTACCTTACTGCCATCATGGACATCATGCCGTTCTTCACCCTGGTGTCATTATTTGGGGGCCATCAGCCGTTCACCGCTGGTGCGCATAGAGAGTACAATGAGAGCACGACGATGCATCGATGAGGTGCTTCAGCACGTTTTGTTGCTCTATCTCCATGGTATCTCCGATGTCCAGTTACAAGATAGTTCCCATCCGCACATTGCCAACACCAAAAAATAGCGCCCACAAAGGTTCCAGGTGCTACATTATCTGGTGCGATCTCCGGACTTCTCCCGAATAGAGAACGTGCGGGATGTCACTGGGAAACGACTCAACGTCTCTGCATGATCCTTTCGTGATGTCAGTGAACTGAGAACACAAGTTAACGCTGCTTGTTCACCAGTGTACCTCAGGACACCATCTGGATATTTTTCCACTGGATGCTGCAGTGTTTGTTGTCGAGCATGGGTGTCATACGACCTACTGACTCTGCCCACATTCTGTTTCCTTGCTCACATCACTTACGTAATTCTCAGTAATTAAATCACCTTTCCCCCACCTAATTATCTACTTGTGTGGTAAGTTCTATCTGATTTTGTGGATTCCTTTATGGTGTGGCATTTTTAGGTTCAGTAGTGCAGTTCGAATAATTTACGGGCACATGATAACACCACAAGCTGTTCTAATGTCATTACAAAAGGAGGTGTCAATCTAATTTTTGTTTACGTGAGAGGGACAACAAAGTGTTGACTGGAACCCCAGAATATAACATCGATGGCGTTTTTCAGAAGACTGCCATTCTCCACACCATGCGAAAACCAGATTCTATTTGATATGGCACTTTTTGGGAAGAAACTGATTATGGGGATTAGGGAAGAGGGATTATCCGGCATTAAACTTTAATTGGTGTGAGAGAACAAAAGTCACAGAGAAGGTTTTGCTATTCGACGGGCGAGCGCAGGAGAAGGTGGAACGCTATATTTGAAATAAATGAACAGCAGCAGCAATGGTACCAGGGAAGAAATTCTTAAAATACATTAGAGGTTCGTGTTTTAATAGTTTAGAAAGGTTCACAATTCTGCGGTTTGAAAAATGAAATAAATGTTGGCAAGAGACTGAATGCTGCCTTTGATGTGCATAAATGAGCGGTTTATTTAAACACAGATCTGAAGATGTCGGATTTGAGAGACGTGCTTCGCTTCATAATATTGAAGTGGATGACTACACGAATACTCCAAAATATTCTCTGATCTAACCTCCATTACTTTTAACTCTAATGAACTCCGCCATTCGAGCAGATGAATTAAAATTGTTAATTAATCCGCGGTCACTGATTGGGTTTCGGGGCAAGAAAAACACATCACCAAGTGAAACAGTTTACCGCTTTCTCGCTGGGTATCTGAGACAATGCAAAAACAGAACCATAAGTCAGAGTCGTTTCGACAGGATGTAGTTCTAAACTATACCATGTTACAAAGCCTTAAAGGGCTTTTGATTGAACGTTTACGGCGCCAAATGGAACCGTTTGCAGAACACAATTATGGGAAAGAGCCCAGCAATGGCCAAAGTAGCTCGTAATTAGTGATACTCAAAGGCTTGAGTATGGGAAAAATAAATGCATCTGAAGTACCCCTGAGTTCTTGTGTGTGATGGAATCTGCAAAAAAAAAAAAGGAGAATCAGTGCCTTCCTGAGAGAGACTCACGTAGAGAGGGTCTGATCTGTTGTAGCTTACTTAGCCCCGATAGATATATACACTATCTACCAACATGTAATTGGGCACCCCTGCAATCGACGATATCAGAGGTCCTGATACACGTCACGGCCGCCGCCGTTAAATATCGTGTGGGAAACAACAGCGCAACCAGTCACATGCAAGATGCCACGCAGTTCGGAGCTCTCTGATTTCGAGAAAGGTGTAATCGTCGGGTATCACAGAAATGGCCGATCCGCGCGTGACACATCCAGCGAGTTGAAGCACCCAAAATCGACACTGGCCTACGTGATTGGCAAGTGGAAGATGAGAGGTGACTGTCGGAATGTGCACCGACCCGGCAAACCAACAAAATTGGAAGTTAAAGACCGACGGATGCTGGACAGGGAAATTCAGAAGAACCGCGCCAAATCGATGAGCCACATCCGCGAGGAGTTTCAACAGGCATCCGGGAGTGTTATTTTGCTGAATACCATCCGCAAGAAAGCCCATCTGCTCAGTTATCACGTACGTGCTGCCCCCCACAAGCCTTTGATCACCACGTCCAATAGCGCTGCTCGGCTAACGTGGTGCAAAGAACGTCAACAGTGAACCGTTGAACAGTGGAAACAGGTTCTCTGGAGCGACGAATCAAGGTTCACCCTCTACCGTTCGGATCGCAGGGTCTGGGTTTGGCGTCTGCCTGGAGAACGCCTCCTGCCGGAATGTATTGTGCCAACTGTGAAGTTCGGCGGCGTTGCATTATGCTATGGGGGTGTTTCTCCTGATATGGCACGGGACCCTTGGTCGCGATTCCTGGTAGACTCAACGCCGAGACCTACTGCACCATTTTGGATGACCATGCGCTTCCTACGTTGTGGCAGTTTTACGGGGTGGACCCATGTTACTTTCAGGATGACAATGCCACCTGTCATGTTGCGAGATCCACCAGCAGAGCTCGGACCTTAACCCTATCGAGCACCTCTGGGACGAGTTGGAGCGTCGACTTAAGGGGTGCCCCCACCGTCCGAAATCGGTGAAGGAACTGACCTGTCTTCTCCATGCCGAGTGGAAGAAAATACCGCTAGCCGTCGTACAACGCCTGGTCGAGAGTATGCCCCGGAGGGTCGCAGCTGTAATCACCGCTCGTGGAGGCTCCACCAACTATTGAAGGTGAATAAACTTCGTTTTCCTTTGCTATCACAGGTGTCCAATTACTTGTTGGTAGATAGTGTAGTAAGGAATCGTTCGTTCGCAGCAACTCTGGGGAATCTGTGGTAATAACCTTCAGATGGCTGGGCTTGGTCTTGAATTTCAAAGAGAAGCTGGGTTCTCGCTTACAAGAAATGATGAACACGATGACCTTACGAAGTTTCCAGTGACAAAGAGAGGGGGAGGTCATTCCTCTCACATCCCAAGTGTTCTTAACAGCCGAGGAGAAACAAGGAATCTTCTCTGCTTGTACCAGCCTCCCTATCTCGGCAAAGGAGAGAACAACGAAAGAAATGTGTGTGATGGAGGAATTTGGGTGTAGATGTTTTTCGACAGCTTGTAGTCGTCACTTCTCCAAGAGAACTTACGCCGTGTCAGCGAATTTGCTGTACCATGAAAGTTAGACTTGAATCGCTGAGAATATGTGAGTGTGTGTGAAATCAAATAGAGTTTAGTGTGTAAAGTCTTAAAAATGATTACTACAAGGAAAACTGTAAGTGCCCTTTTTAATTTTATGTTTTGTTGCTTGATTACAAGAAACTGATACTCAGGATGCCTACTGTGGAACTTTCCTGCTGACTTCCTTTTAGGCATCGGTCATTGGACGGTTTGGTCTGTTGAAATCGTGACGTCCGTCGCAGCGACCAATGAAACTCGCACGAGCATTTGCGCGTCGTTCACTTGATCAAAAGGTCACTTGACCGAAAATCACTGGATCGAAAGGTACATTTCACCGAAGGGTCACTTGACCAAAACGTTCCTTTCACCGAAAGGTCACTTCACCTAAACGTTTGTTTCATCGAAAGGACATTTGATTGGAAAGTTAATTTCACCGAAGGATTGCTTTACCTAAAAGTTCATTACATCGAAAGAACATTTCACCGAAGGGTCACTTGACCAAAAAGTTCCTTTCACCGAAAGGTCACTTCACCTAAACGTTTGTTTCATCGAAAGGACATTTGATCGAAAAGTTAATTTCACCGAAGGATTGCTTTACCTAAAAGTTCATTACATCGAAAGAACATTTCACCGAATGGTCAGTTTATCGAAAACTTAGAATTTTGTTGTTAGATATCTGTTGGAGTGTTTTGCGGGTTTTTGAAAAACTGGCCACCTAAACATTATGGGATTGTATAAAAAATTCGTTTTTAATTTCTATGAAACACCTCCCCATGAGTAGGTTTTTCGAAATATAACATTAATTATAAGGCCTAGATCTTTGCCTTTTTGTCAAGTTTCAATCCTCCAAGCTCATATTCATAAGGGTATAATGTTCCACTTTTACTCAACCACAAAACATTAATTTTTTGACCTTAGGCCTAGACACAGGCCATTTTAACAGATCTTAACCCTACTCATATTCATAAGCATTATATAAAATGTAAAGTAACTTTTTTATGTAAACCTTATGATTATGAGCACGCACGTTTAAAATTTGATAAAAAGGCCTTATTGAGGCCTTTTAGTAACTGATTCTCTTTGCCTGAAAAAATGTGCAACATTATTAACTTGACTTTTTATGTAAACCTTATAAACATGAACACTGAATACGAGTTTTATGTAAACCTTATGAACATGAGTTCGCACGATTAAAATTGGGTAAAAAGGCCTAAGCCAAGGCCTAGGGACCAAAAAAAAAATTGATTCTTTTTGCCTGGAAAACTGTGCAACATTATTAATTTTACTTTTTATGTAAACCTTATGAACATGAGCACTGAACATGACTTTTATGTAAACCTTATGAACATGAGCACTGAACATGACTTTTATGTAAACCTTATGAACATGAGCACTGAACATGACTTTTATGTAAACCTTATGAACATGAGTTCGCACGATTAAAATTGGGTAAAAATGCCTAAGCCAAGGCCTAGGGACCAAAAAAAAATTGATTCTTTTTGCCTGGAAAACTGTGCAACATTATTAATTTTACTTTTTATGTAAAACCTTATGAACATGAGCACTGAACATGACTTTTATGTAAACCTTATGAACATGAGCACTGAACATGGCTTTTATGTAAACCTTATGAACATGATTAAAATTTGCTAAAAAGGCCTAAGCCTTCAAATTAATTATTTAAAAAGGCCAAGGGACTTAAAATTAATTATTTTTGTCTTAAAACTAAATCTTTGCGTTCTCTATGACACGGAGAAATCAAAAGTGCAATTTGAGTATAATCCCCTAACGTTTCGGTGGTCTGTCTGCGAACTTGCACCATGTCTCAACAGATCCTGTAATGAAATCTAAAGTTTTCGATAAACTGACCCTTCGGTCAAATGACCTTTCGATGAAATGAACTTTTAGGAAAAGAGACCTTTCGGTGAAGTAAACGTTTCCATCAAGTGATCCTTCGGTGAAGTGTAGCTTTGCATCAAGTGACTCTTCGGTGAAATGAACGATTCGATCAAGTGATCTTTAGGTGAAACAATCTTTTCGGTGAAGTGATTTTCGGTCAGGCGATCCTTCGGTGAAGTAAACGTCGGGGAAATCAACCAGACCCGGTGCATTCTGCATTATTATTTCAAATCATGTAAAAAGTTGTTCCATCAATCAAACTTGTATTGTGTCAGAAATCCTTGCAATTTATTTGTAAATGCTAGTAAATGCTAAATTTCGTTTACGTGGGTGCGGACACTTAAAACTAAAGTTCTCAATGAGTCAAAAACCCCAAACATATTGAATTGCTTAAAATTCACTTGCTGTTTGGAGCCCCTAGGGGTGTTCAGCTCGTTCGTGATTGCAACCGTTGATTAACATGAAAAAGCCATGAATCTTTGCAGAAGACAGCTGAATTTTTTTACTTTAGAGCTTTATTGGTGTTATTGTAAAAAAACTGGAGTTCTTCATTTAATTCACAATGATGAGCTGACGTTTTATCATTTATTATTTCGCAGCTGAAGAATACGTCTTTTGAGGAATAATAAATCTAATGATGATTGAACTGGCGATTTTTTATAATTTGGGGATCGGGAGATTTATTCATATATTTTCATCCTTCGAGATTCAGTGAATAAAATTTGTGAATTACTGTTTGCAACTTATTTTTTTCGACGAACGTAGCTGAGGCACACAATTCACGAGCTTTGATTCTTCAATCATGTTTAACAATCCGTTCATATATTTAAAAAAGTTTTTTTTTTCGCATTATCACTGATTGTGATTCTCTAATATGCTAGACATCTAAAGAAGACTTATCTCACGACATCATTCCCGTTCCAAATACCTTGGTTTGAGCTACCATCTGGAGATATTTTCGAAAAAACCTTTAGAGTTTTATGAAGACAATTTTAAATCAAACAGTTTCTTTTAATAGTAAGGATATTTCCAAACTCATAAAGCAAGAAAAGAATCCCAACAAGACATAGATTTCCAGCTAAACAGAATGAGATGTGCATACAGCCCAAAACACTTATATTGTTCTTTTATCATTTCAAACATTCAGCGTTTTCACTTTTATGTTTATTTCATTGAATATGAGCTTATGTGGAAGTATAAAAGTTACAGCAGACATTATCGCAGCTTTTCCGTAGTTGTAGAGACGAGGATATGGTCAACAATTCTCTGGAGGCATCATTATCACTGCAAACACACTCAAACTTGCTTTTCCAGAGTCGCACACTGTTTCGAAACTTGCAGCAACTTCAGAACATGATCAGCAGCACTGTGACGTAGTTGAGGCTTTAATGGAATCTTCCGGATGGAATAAATACACCACTCTTTGTGTGTATGTCCTAAACACCTACTCACGAAGAACAAACTGAAAGCTGTCATTGTCCGTAATTTTTTTCTGATTATGCAAAGATTTCCATGCGAAATTTTAAAAGAAAGCACAGTCAGACTGTCTCAGATCAGCTGAGTACGGTGGATTTAGTAGACAGCCGAGTATGCAGCTCTATAGTGCTAGCGTGAAGTATGACACACTGTATCTGAGAATTCCAAATTTCGTCTAGTCTTTCAATTAACCCTTTGAACAACCAGTACCCTAAAATCGTGTGTCGTCTAGAATAGCATAACGCCAGAAACTCTCCGTTTCTATTTTTGGAATTTCTGTTCCCTCTTTTACAGGACAACAAAAGAAAGATTAGTGCTGATCCACCACACGAAACTTCCGAACTGTAGGCCTGAAATGGACTGACCTTTAGACGTGTTCTGGGAACAATATCTGCGTTCTCAAATGGAGAAAAGTTACGACGTCATGATATTGAAGGACACCCTCTCGAGAAAAACCAAACCCTAGTTCACTCTTTTTTTGTTCAGTGAGAACAATGGTTTCTGAGAGTGACTTCTGCTAATCCCTCAGAGGCTATCCAAACATACTTGGGTAAGACTTTTTACTCCCTCTAGGCGGGCGATTCGGGCTGCCGTGTTCGTCTGCACATACGGACGTTTTGGGGGGAATGATTGATAAAGGGTTAAATTACGAGATTCGTAGAACTAAAAGTTACGAGGTACGGACTGACTATGAAAGCAATGAAAACAACTTGTTTGTCTGTTGATTTCAGGGTTTAACAATCACCATGAGCAACTCTTAGGCAGTCATAACTGATAAGCAGTCCCGCATCCCTAATTTAAGGCCATGGGTTTTAAGGAACGAACAAAGCAAGCGCCATTAGTCAAACACATCACTAATGTCTTCTCCGGGACTAGAACACGCGCCTAGCTCTGAAGATTGGTTAGAAGCGAACGCCTCAGCCGCTCAGGCGGCAGTTATGGGTGTGTCCTTGCAACATAATTTTCTTGGTTAAAAGCTAGAGAAAAATGAGTCATTTGCACATATCGATTTCATATGTTAATCTTGCAGTTTTTCTTCTGTGTAGCTTTCAAGAATGACTTACATTTGGCTGTTTGCTTTTACCAATACTGGACTACAATGAGTTGTGGCATTTCGAAAAATGAAACCGGAAATCACTGCTCAAAAGTACACCATTTACGAATTGCATCAACAGTTTACAGCAGATACAATATCGAAATATTTATTAAATGCAGTATCGATTAGTACATATAGCATGCACACATACTGTTTTACATACGGCCGAATAGTTCTTTTGCTCGCTCCCAGTGTTGCCTTTCTACTTAAGCAATGGTCCGAGCGTGTGGAGCGCCGCCATTGGGAGGACGACGGAAGTTTCTGCTGCACACGTCGCCGCTCAAGGGACCGTTTCAGCAAGGCTTGTATCTAATGAATGGGTGACAAAGTTCTGCGTCTTGTCATAATCACAAATGCATGCAGTTATATCCATATACAATACAATCATGCACTAATAATTCGCACACAAATGTATGTACACTATACACAGACCAAGGCTTTTCATACTCTGAGATGCCAGTTTATTCGGTACACCTGTCCTCATCACAAAAATGGCTTACTCCGACATGCAGAACGGCATGTTGGAGAGGTGTGCGGGAATGCGAATTATCTGAGAGACTTTGAATGAAGCATGATAGTTGGCGTGCCGGTTCGAGTATCTTCCAAACGGCCGCACTCCTGAGGTTTTACGCAGAACAGTAGCAAGGGTTTACTGTGAATGGTATGAGACGCGAGAAACACTTTCATCATTAGGCGATCCTGTGGACAAAAACAGTGGATCATAGGGGTCAAAGAAGACTTGGGAGAAATGTGCAAGCAAATAGACGGACAGCAACCCAGCAATTTATTGCAGAGATCAACACTGATATGCGTAGGTCATCTCCGAACGGACTATGTATCGGATTTTCCCCAGTCACCCCTTTGATCTAATAGCTATTTTCGTCCACAGGATAGCCAATTTTGAAGGCTTTTTGCATACAGCACTACTTGCATTAAACCTTGGTTAGGATTGCGGGTGAAAATCCCATGGAGACTGCCGTTTGGGAGGGCTCAGACCAGGACATTTCGCCCCCAACCATCATGCCCAGGGGCGACGCACGCCGCTCAGAACTCAGTGGGCATTTAGGGGGATAAGCATGATGGGGGTGAGGGCATAAATTTTGAAGTGCTAGGCAGAAATTTTACTTTCATGCGGATTTCACCCGACTCTGATGACGCTATCTCTAGTCAGAACTAGTTCATACTGTACGTAGTATTTATTTAACGTATGTAGTATGGGAACCGTGGATACCGAAGCTTTTTGGCAAAGTTACTATTTCTTCGCAACTGCAGCTTTCGTACGTCGTTTTTCCTTTCTTTTATTTTTCCGTCCTAAGGCTGTTTATGAATTTTAGTTTGTAACCTGACAGGGAATCTCTCTCTTTCTCTCTATCCTCTCTTTCTCTCTGTCTCTTTCTTTTTCTCTCTTTCTATGTATCTCTCTCTGTCTCTTTCTTTTTCTCTCTTTCTCTCTCTCTCTCTCTGTCTCTTTCTATTTCTATCTCTGTCTCTTTCTATTTCTATCTCTCTGTCTCTTTCTATTTCTATCTTTCTGTCTCTTTCTATCTATTTCTATCTCTTTCTATCTATTTCTATCTCTCTGTCTCTTTCTTTTTCTCTCTTTCTATGTATCTCTCTCTGTCTCTTTCTTTTTCTCTCTTTCTCTCTCTCTCTCTCTGTCTCTTTCTATTTCTATCTCTGTCTCTTTCTATTTCTATCTCTCTGTCTCTTTCTATTTCTATCTCTCTGTCTCTTTCTATTTCTATTTCTATCTCTCTATTTCTATCTTTCTATTTCTATCTATCTATTTCTTTCTATCTCTCTATTTCTTTCTATCTATCTCTCTATTTCTTTCTATCTATCTATCTATTTCTATCTATTTCTATATTTCTATCTATTTCTATATTTCTTTCTATCTATCTATTTCTATATTTCTATCTATTTCTATATTTCTTTCTATCTATCTATTTCTATATTTCTATCTATTTCTATATTTCTTTCTATCTATCTATTTCTATATTTCTATCTATTTCTATATTTCTATATTTCTATCTATTTCTATATTTCTTTCTATCTATCTATTTCTATATTTCTATCTATTTCTATATTTCAATCTATTTCTATATTTCTATATTTCTATCTATCTATCTATTTCTATATTTCTATCTATCTATTTCTATCTATCTATTTCTATATTTCTATCTATCTATCTATTTCTATCTATCTATTTCTATCTATCTATTTTTATCTATCTATTTCTATCTATCTATTTCTATCTATCTATTTTTATCTATCTATTTCTATCTATCTATTTCTCTCTCTCTCTCTCTCTCTCTCTCTCATCTTTTAAACTATGATTTACAAAATAAAAAATGGTACGTTTCTACTACTCCCTTAGAAATTTGCTCAGAGGACACCCTTCATTTCCCAGAAATACAGAAAGTAAATTTAACAAAAAAAATAATATTTTATATAACAAACCTTCTGTGAATTCGAAAAATTCAGGTACATTTATCCAAGTTCCTTAAAATCTTCGACGGTTACACCGGCCATATGTTTTAACATCTTAAATATTTTTTCGAAGGGGGGGGGGGGTAAATGATGGGTTCAAAAAATAGTTGAGTCTGCTTCACCCGTAGGGTGGCGCCTGATCATACCGCGTTCGAAGTCGCTTATATCACTCGTTTGGCCGATTGTAATCCTCAATTGATTGCTGCCTGATTCTCCACTAGCTGGTTTGCTTGATTAATTTGCCGCACACCGCGCTCACATCCAGTGTGGGTCGGAACGAGCCATTTGTGTGACGAGGGCAGTTGTACTTATTAAACTGGCATCTCTTTGTATATTTTAATTTTGTACACTGTTAAATATATCACTGACATCACTCACGACGGTTACATGCATGTATACAGATTCTCGATGGAGTACTCCAGAAAACAATATCGTACTCTAAATAGCATCTGGAGATTGCACAAGCTACTTATTTTGAACTAATGCAACCGTCGCATGTGACAGGCTCTGCAGGAAACTCGAAAAGAGGATTATTTCTGAAAAACGTTTTGAGCAATCACAGCGTTGCTGAAACAGGTATAGCCCTATTCTGAAGGAGACAGTGTTTATTTGGTCGTGTAATTTCGAGTATATTGAATATTATATCCATTTCGTTATATTTTCAGTCGAATTTCTTAACTGCGAAGATATCAAGAAAGACCAAGAACACTCTCATATAGGAGAAAGGTAAACGAAATCATCAAACATTCTGAAACAACGTGACAAAGTACTGCAATGTTTATAGACAATTTAAATTGCCACCTGATATATATACAGTAAATTTCAGGAATGTTTTTCAATAACAGCCTTATTAAAAATAAATTGCGTGAAAGAATACCTATTTACGGGGATACGTTTTTTACAGTGATGTTAATACACTCACGGAGAGTGAAATTTGCGCATCAAGAAGGAACCTTTGGATAGAACTGAAATTTTATGGACGTAATGATGCATATGAATGATGCACATTATGTCAAAAACAGAGCTGCAGGACAATTACAGAGGGGTCTGTGGCACGCAGTCCCGTCATCTTCAATAGCGCGTCGCACAGCCTCGTGCGGCAATACATGCTGCAATACGGTCCGACATGGACGCGAACAGACGCACAATGTCCTGCAGCAGACTGGCCCACACGTGTTGGACGATGTGCTCCAAATCCAGCATAGTGCGGCACGGCGGCATCTGGCGCTTCAATTGGTCGCACATATGCTCGATAGGGGACATATCCAGGGAGCGGGAAGGCCATGGAAGTGTCTGGACATGACGTAGGCAGACCTGGGCAACCCGCGCCGTGTGCGAGCGGGCATTATCCTGCTGCTATAGCGCACCTGGAATCCCCGGCCAGGAATGGGAGCACATGGGCAGTAGGAGCTTACCCACATACCGCTGGCGCGTCAATGATCCACGTACAACTACTAGAGCAGATCGGCTATCGTAGGCTATGGCTACCCTGATCATAACGCCTGCAGTGGGGGAGGTGTGGCGCTAGATAGCTAGGTTAGGATTGTCTCGTTGACCCGAGGACCTCCACACCCGGACACGATGATCATCTGTCCCAAAAACGAAGGGTGCACTCATCGCTAAACACCACACGTCGCCAGTCTGTAGCTTTCCACGTCGCTCTGGTCTGGCACCACTGCACACGGAGCCGGCGATGTTCCGGTGTTAATGGCAGCACACGTAAGGGGCGCTGCGTTCGCAGATTCGCTTCCGCGAGGCGTCGGAAAACGGTTCGTGTGTACACAGCAGCCGCTACATCTGCCTGTACAGTGGACCGGGTTTCGGTGGGATCCGTTTGTGCCTGGCGCACGATTCGTCGATATGCTTTGCCGGAGGCCCTTCTGGTCCGTCCGGAGCCGCTCAGCCGTGTGGCAGTGCCGTCACGTGTCCACTGCTCCCAACACAGTCGGAAGGTAAGTTCAGAACGATCCACGTGGTAGGATATTCTGCGCGCCGACCACATTGCGGTTTTCAGCCCGAAGACCAGGCCAGTCCGTAAGTTGCATAAATCGAAGTCTCTGGCGTCTACCCAGCATTCCTGTCACTATGTACTCTTGCTTACATCGGCCGGTGCTTTTCGCTTTCATGAGGCATCGACTACACGCCGGTTTATCAGGCTGCCAGTTCGTGCTTGCAGCGCCACCACAGGGTGTACGGTCATGCTCAATGGCACCAAACGTTGATTGTTTGCATACCAGCACGCACTCTAGCTATTTGCAAAGGTTGGGGGTTGTAGCATTTCTTGTAGGTGCGCAAATTTCATTGTCCGTGAGTGTATGATCACAGCTTAAAGGCAACAGATATTAAATGAATTCGTGATGTAGAAAACTACATGCTATGCAAGACACAAGAGCTCCCGTTTGTAGCATCATAATTTACTCACCTTGGACATTGGTGCTTGCTTGCATGCTCCCTTTTAATGGGTTTGAATCTATTAAGCAGGAGGCACTGAAATGATGTCCATTCAGATATTAATCCTATTCTGTATTTCGTAGCAAAATGTTAGAGAAATTAACTGATCTGTTAAGCACAAGTGCCTTTGCTGAATGAGTAAGTACACTTTGTCTAAAAAATTTGCAACACCTGGAAGTAGGGATGTGATCTGCATACAGATTGTTTTTTTTTTTGATTGGAGGTTTAACGACCACCGCGAGCAACTCAATGGGCTATAAGTAGTCGCCCGTCCCTAATTTAGGGTCACTGGTTCCACGGAAGGGAGAGAGAGCCAGTGCCGTAAGACAAACACAACATCCATGCCTCACCGGAATTCTAACCCGGACCCCTTACGGACGAATGATCAGAGGCCATCGCTTAGACCACTGCGTCACCGGGGCTGCCGCATACAGATTGGTAGGGAAGAGTGCGAGAATGACTGGATGATCGAACCACTCTGGTCAAAGCTGACGCGTGATGTAGTACGGTAAATGCAGCGATTAGTGAGTTTCTTTCACAGTAACGGTTAAAAAGTGATGCCTGGAGAAAACAATCACCTGTAGAATGTCAAGATCTTGTCAGCGCGGTTATTAACATCGCCTAAGGGACTTCGGAAACAGACGCATTATTGCCCTGTATGAATCCGGCTGATGGACTCCGCGTGTTGTGTCACATGTAGGTCACCACAGTGCCATAGTCCATCGTAACTATAAACGGGGGATGAGGGAAGGCATACCCAGACTTATGTTGTTGTTGTTTTTTTTTTTTGATTGGAGGTTTAACGACCACCGTGAGCAACTCAATGGGCTATAAGCAGTCGCCCGTCCCTAATTTAGGGTCACTGGTTCCAGGGAAGGGAGAGAGCCAGTGCCGTAAGACAAACACAACATCCATGCCTCAACGGGATTCGAACCCGGACCCCTTACGGACGAATGATCAGAGGCCAGTGCCTTAGACCACTGCGCCACCGGGGCGGCAGACTTATGTTTGGAAGCGTCCGGTATAGACCGACTGCAGGACCAGAAGACTGACCCTCGTAATGCCTTTACATAAACCGATAGCCTCTCTCTCAGCCGTCAGAAGAGCGTCGATATCGAGCATCCGTAACATATCACACGGCAAAGTGTTTTAGACCGTTTACAGGAAGCAGGCTTACGTCCATCGCTTTGCCTACACTGTACATCGTCCTTAGCGCTTGAGGAAGTGCCGCTGTCGTGCAAGCTGGGTTGAAGTATGGCGTCCTGTAATGCGCA
The DNA here is from genome assembly GCA_039090855.1 of Macrothele yani. Classification (NCBI taxonomy): domain Eukaryota; kingdom Metazoa; phylum Arthropoda; class Arachnida; order Araneae; family Macrothelidae; genus Macrothele; species Macrothele yani. The sequence goes on from CM076990.1 coordinate 52,070,243, forward strand.
GCGATGAGTCTCGCTTCTACTTTCAGCCAGATAGTCGTCAAATATAAGTGTTGCGTCGAAGTGGTCAACCCAACAATTCGGTGATTGTTAAGTTGACAATATCGGCGCAATACTGTTGATATAATGCCTTGTGATCAGTAGGGTTTGGAGAGTTTCTCTTATGATTCGCGCTCCAGATGAGTGTTTATGACGGGCACCATGGCGGCCCATCGGTACATCGAAGATCTACTTTTTACCATATGCGAAACCGTTCATGGAAAGGTAAAACAACGCATTATATCAAGGAGAATCTGCCATCTCTCAAACTACAAATGCATCGAGGCAGCGTTTTTTTTTAACAGGAAAAAGAACACCAAACTGATATCCAAAGATGGTACGCACTTTTACTGCTATTTCAAAAATAAAGTCCTGGTTTGAAAAGAAAATCCACCGACACAAAGAGCAAACGCTACGTCTTTAAAAATCTCTTGTATCCACTGTAAACAAGGTAATAAACAAAGATTTGAGTTTGACGAACACCAAAAGAACATAATGTTCAGCCCCTTTTGTCCAGGCACGTGGCTGAGCACAGAACACGGTGTAGACTTCTTTATGAAAATCACTTAGCCGGAGACAGATGGAAATTTACTATGACTATTGATGAAGTATGGATCGACCTATACGACTGTAACAAAAAATGTCGATTTACTCTCACAAAGGAACAGAAAAGAATTTACAAACTTGGCTCCAAGAATCCAAAGAAAGTTCCAGTAAAGGCTTCGTGATTATGTACTGCTGATTCCTCGTACAATGGGAAATTAAAGTGAACAGAAGTTGAAAAGAATGTGAAAATCAATTCAACATATTACCAAAATAATGTTTTAACTCTGTAACATACCAGGAGGAGATGTGACGTGACGTACCTGCCCGAAGGACGCACAAGACATAAAGGCAGATAGGAATCAGAATAAAACGTCCGCGTAGCTCAATTGGCAGAGTGACTTATTCCGGAATGAGGGGATCCGGGTTCGAATTCTGGCGTGGACAGAAATGACGGAAAAATTTACTTCGTTATAATGGCGCCCGAACTATCCAGATGACCCGGCCGTTCAAAATCTCGCATTGGTGTGATGTTCTTTCCACACCGCGAGATAGGAAAAATAAGAGAATCCCTTCTCCAGCACTTCGGAAAAAAAAATAAATAAAATAAGGGGGAGATGATGTAACGTACCAGGAGATGTGACGTACCTGCCAGAAGGACGCACACGACATAAAGGCAGATAGGAATCAGAATAAAACGTCCGCGTAGCTCAATTGGTAGAGCAACTTATTCCGGAATGAGGGGACCCGGGTTCGAATCCTGGCGCGGATAAAAATAACGGAGAAATTTACTTCGTTATAACTCCTATATTTAAAGAGAAAATACCGTTCCTTTATCCACAGAGCCTTCAAAGAGTAGAACTTCATCAGGTTATGGCTACCAGTCGTATATCCAAATCTACCAATCTATTTCTTGAAAACATGAAAAACAGGCGGGAATCAAGTCTATACTTTTTGCTCATATTCCTTCAAAGTTCACTGATGTGTCACTAGTGGACTATTGTGCCTTCGGACAACCAAAAAGAGCGCTCAGACCTAAAACGATGATTAAACTATGGAAAATAGTGAAAGAGAAGTGGAAAAAAATACCACTACCAATTTTAAGATATGCCCTGTTATCTTGGAAATCTAGATGTAGGCTCATAGTCCAGAGGAAGGGCTATCAGATAGAACATTAAAGGAAGAAATAATTGTATCTTAAACATTAATTATATTGCTGCAAAATCGTTTTAAAAATGTATGGCCATCCTCTTTATACTTATAAGGCGAACATTAGGGGTCAATGCCTTAAAACCTAACTTGCAGTATCAGTTCGGATTCTCGTTTAAGAAGACACACAAAATTCTGTGAATAATGTTTTATTATGTACCAGATTTCCTCATTTCTCAACCAAAACGAAGAATTTTAAATGAAATCTAACTTTCAATAAAACCACACAACTTGCCAGTCGGTTGCTCTGGACGTTTTTCTCCTAAAAAAAATTGTATTTTACATGAAAGTTTCTTAAAGCATGCAATTTTAAAAGTTATCTGACCTTTCCAGTGAAAGTACGAAGTAGAACGCGGGCATTTCTAAATTTTCAAGGCAAGAGGAATTAATATTTTTTCGTTGTGGAGATTCGGCAGTATATTGCCGGTGAAAATATCGCAAGCTGGTAAATGTTGTTTTTGAGAACACAATTTAATAAGCATTTCTATCAGCTGCGATTTGTTAAACATCTCTGAGGAATTAATTGCTGAATTCAACCTTTAAATATATCAAAGACATTTATAAATTTCAGTTTTAATCAGCACAGCTCTTTCACTGGCTGGTGCTGTAGCATTCAACGTTTTCGTTATACAGATGCTGAGTTTCAAATGAAAAGGGTTTTGAGGCCTTTTTTTTTTTTTTTTTTTTTGATTGGAGGTTTAACGACCACCGTGAGCAACTCAATGGGCTATAAGCAGTCGCCCGTCCCTAATTTAGGGCCACTGGCTCCAGGGAAGGGAGAGAGCCAGTGCCGTAAGACAAACACAACATCCATGCCTCACCGGGATTCGAACCCGGACCCCGTTCGGACGAATGATCAGAGGCCATCGCTTAGACCACTGCGCCACCGGGGCGGCGTTTTGAGGCCTTGTCAACCATATGAAAAACTGAAGAAGAGAGGAGGACAAAAGTTATTTGCAAAGTAAAAATACATTAAGGTATATATACACATTTTTTAACGACCCTTTGAATTCCCAACATGTAGCAGATAATATTATTATAGCAACAATTCAAACTGGTAAAAAAATTATAATTCTATAATACTCATATAACCCTCAGCATCGTTTGAAGGAAGATAAACGTTTCTTAGTCCACCTTCGATTAAAGCTTGAGCTTCCCCTTTCATGACATATTTAAAGATTAAAACCAGTGATTGGTTTTGAGAGGCTTTTGGACAAAAGGCAAACGACAAGAAGTTCTTTTAAAAGGCTCTTTTAAAAATGAAATCCACCAAATTAGAGGCATTTACACTCACGTTGTTACGTTTAATCACTCCACTGGAAAAGTTATTTATCCTTACCTGAAAAAAAAAGTAAAAATAATGGAGAAAGATGACATTTACATAAGTTTTACTTTTCATTTGAACAAGTGGAAGTTCTTCTGGGTATCTTTTGTTCCGATTCCTTTTATTTCTCAGCACTTTTGTTTTGTACGAACGGAAATACGAGAATGTATGTTGTGTGACATACCAATGTGGTGAGGCAAGAGTCAAACGGTAGGTTGCAGCGATAAGCCAATATCGGAGTAGTACTGCGTTAGAATAACTGGCTCCGGAGCGAGCAGACGTTGATTCGAATCCCATCACCGGCAAATTTGGGTTTTTACGTTATCATCATCATCATCATCATTGTCAACCATTATCAATCCACTGCTGGACGAAGGTCTCCCCAAGTTTCCTCCACAACGGTCTGTCTTGTGCCAGTCTCCTCCATGTCACCCCTGCATACTTTCGAATTTCATCCACCCATCTCCCATGTGGTCTTCTTCTGGGTCTTTTCCTGTCCCTTGGAATCCAATCTAAAATTTCGGCTGTCCATCGATGATCTGTCCTTCTGGCAGTATGTCCAGCCCATTGCCATTTCAGGGATTTAACTCTGATCATGATGTCTTCCACTCTTGTCATTTTTCGGATCCACGAGTTCCTCTTCTTATCTCTCCTGGTTACACCAAGCATGCACCTCTCCATGCTTCTTTGAGTTGTCTGCAGCCTTTGTATGTCTCTTTTAGTTAAGGTCCACGTCTCCGCACCATACGTAAGCACTGGAAGGATGCATTGATCAAACACTTTTCTTTTAAGACATAATGGCATATTGCTCTTGAAAATTATGCTGTTTCTTCGAAAAGCTCTCCAGGCAAGTTTTGTACGCCGATTAATTTCTTCATCAATGTGACCCTCACTTGATATCTGCTGTCCAAGATAAACGTACGTGTCTGTTATCTCCAGCTTTTCTCCATCAATCGATAAATCTTCATTTCTTGTAAAAGCATTGAACATCACTTTTGTCTTCTGAAAGTTCATTTTTAATCCCACTTCTTTACTCTTGTCAGCAAGTTCCTGGATCATACTCTGCAGCTCTGATGGGGTAGTTGCAAAAATGACTACGTCATCAGCAAAACGAAGGTGGGTTAGATAATCTCCATTAATCTTTATCCCCTTGTTTTCCCAGCTCAGTGACTGAAAAACACCCTCCAATGTGGCATTAAAGAGCTTCGGAGATATGGTGTCACCTTGTCTCACTCCCTTCCCAATTTTTACGTGTGTTGTATTTTCAAACAGCCTAATCTTTGCACTTGCATTTTCATAGATGTTATTAATAATATTAATGTATGCATCTTCAACACCGCAGGTTTTCAGAGCCATTGTAACTGCTGATGGTTTCACCGAATCAAAGGCTTTTTCATAATCGATAAAAGCCATGCACAATGGAAGTTCATATTCCCTCGCTCTTTCAATTAGTTCTCTCAGCACGTGGATATGATCTATTGTGCTGTAGCCACTCCTGAATCCAGCTTGTTCTCTCGGTTGAGCCATGTCCAGTGTTACCTTCAAGCGGTGTGAAAGAACTTTAGTGAAGATTTTATAAACTACTGATAGGAGGCTGATAGGTCTGTAGTTTCCGAGATCCTCAATGTCACCTTTCTTATGTAGCAGGATCATTGTAGCGGTGTTCCAATCCTCAGGAATCTTTCCTTCATTAAGGCATCGAGTGAAAATTTGGGCGAGTACTGTTTCGATTTCTCCACTTGCTTCTTGTATGATGTCTACAGTAATTCCATCTTCTCCTGGAGCTTTTCCTCGCTTCATGTTCTTGATTGCATGTGCAACTTCTGCTGGAAGGACTGGAGGAACTCTGGTACTGGTATCTTTCATGATGTCTGGAGTGCATATATCATCCCTTTCATATAATTTGGAGTAGAAATCTTTCACTCTTGTCAAAATTTCGCCTCTATTTCTTGTTACAGAACCATCTTCTTTTCTCAGTTTATGGCACTGAGAAAAGAAGATGGTTCTGTAACAAGAAATAGAGGCGAAATTTTGACAAGAGTAAAAGATTTCTACTCCAAATTATATGAAAGAATGATACATGTACTCCAGACATCATGAAAGGTACCAGTACCAGAGTTCTTCCAGTCCTCCCAGCAGAAGTTGCGCATGCAATCAAGAACATGAAGCGGGGGAAAACTCCAGGAGAAGATGGAATTACTGTAGACATCATACAAGAAGCAAGTGGAGAAATCGAAACAGTACTCGCCCAAATTTTCACTCGATGCCTTAATGAAGGAAAGATTCCTGAGGATTGGAACACCGCTACAATGATCCTGCTACATAAGAAAGGTGACATTGAGGATCTCGGAAACTACAGACCTATCAGCCTCCTATCAGTAGTTTATAAAATCTTCACTAAAGTTCTTTCACACCGCTTGAAGGTAACACTGGACATGGCTCAACCGAGAGAACAAGCTGGATTCAGGAGTGGCTACAGCACAATAGATCATATCCACGTGCTGAGAGAACTAATTGAAAGAGCTTATATTGGCGACCAAACGTAAAAATGCATCTCGTGGCCGGCAGGTTCGAGAAAAATGTATGATGTTTCTTCCACACATTGTCTAGAATTAATATGAGTTCCTTCGGGTGTGGTACGAAATGTCGACAGTCAAATGTCGACAGGGTCAAAATGTCGACGGTTAAAATGTCTACAGGGTCAAAATGTCGACACGGTCATATGTCGACAGGGTCAAAATGTCGACACGGTCATAATGTCGACAGGGTCAAAATGTCGATACGGTCATACGTTGTCAGGGTCAAAATGTTGAACACCAAAATGTTGAGAATCAAAATGTTGAGAATCAAAATGTCAGCACGGTCATAATGTTGACGCTGTCATGATGTCGACAAGGCCAAAATGTCGACACGCTCATTATATCGGTAGGGCCAAAATCTCGATAGTCAAAATGTCGACAGGGTTAAAATGTCGGCAGGGTCAAAATGTGCCAAAATGTCGACGGGGTCTAAATATTCCTTTTTTTTTTTTTTTTTTTTTTTTTTTTTTTGTTAATTAAAACGCAGCTGTTGAAATTCGTTGCTTCTTAAAGTAACAAGCAGATAAGGAATTTGTTCCCACCACTTAACGTCAATCCTATCTGAGGATCACTATAGGATTCTTTTTGTGGGCTGGTATAACATTCATAGTTGGTCTCGTCCTTTCAGACATCGTGCTTTGATATTTGGTAGCGGCAAATTCGCATACTTCTAAATATGTCAATGGAATTCAGGAGTGTCCTTGAACCTAATGTCCTTGCAACTTAGTTAATTCCTGAGCTATTGAATAACCCAGCGCTTACCCTCTCAGAGTGAAACACAGATACAGTATTAAATTTCGTGAAGAAACGTGAACAACAGGGTTTCTAAAGCATTGCTCCAGTATGTTTTAACCTTCCCTATATCCTTCTTCAATGTAGATAAGTGCGCCCGATTCTACCATTTTTGTTTCCAAAATTACGTGTTGAACGAAGATATTAATTTTCCTGATTATCTGTTCTACCAGAGAAACCCTGTTATGTGTCAAATTTCGTGAACATCCGTTGAATGACAGCGGCATGCCAAAGCTAATAAGTTCTTTGGCACATACGAAACGCATATGAAAATTAAAGTAATCTAGAATTAAAACGAAAACCAAATATTGAAAAAAAAAATGTAAGGAAGTATGCATTGTGACTGTCGACAGTTTTATCTTTTTTTTTTTTTTTTTTTTTGGAGGTTTAACGACCACCGTGAGCAACTCAATGGGCTATAAGCAGTCGCCCGTCCCTAATTTAGGGTCACTGGTTCCAGAGAAGGGAGAGAGCCGGTGCCGTAAGACAAACACAACATCCATGCCTGACCAGGATTCGAACCCGGACCCCTTACGGACGAATGATCAGAGGCCAACGCCTTAGACCACTGCGCCACCGGGGCGGCTTTTATCTTTCATCTTTTGACACTGTCAACATTATGACCACAACCGAAAGTAAAATTCCCGAAATACAACAAAAATGCAAAAACCTATGTTAGATATGCAACACAAAAACACAATGTCAAAATATAGTAATAAATACTGTCAAAAGCACAATGAAGATGAAAAAAATATCGCGGTGGGAGGTACATTTTTTAAAACTTAAAAAAAAAATCTAAAAACCGGAATACAATAAAAGTGAAGAAAAAGGAAAAAATTCCACATTTCATCGTTAATTTGAACATTTTGATCCTGTCAACATTTCGCAACACACGTCTCATATTCATAAGGGTCACCTAACAAGCTAAGATAGCCACCCCGGTGACGCAATGGTTTAAGCGATGGCCTCTGATAATTCGTCCGAACGGGGTCCGGGTTCGAATCCCGGCGAGGCATGGATGTTGTGTTTGTCTTACGGCACTGGCTCTCTCCCTTCCCTGGAACCAGTGACCCTAAATTAGGGACGGACGACTGCTTATAGCCCATTGAGTTGCTCACGGTGGTCGTTAAACCTCAAAATAAAAAAAAAGCTAAGATGATAATTTTGCACTTGTATTCGGTCAAAAAATAATATTTATAAGACCTTAGGTCTCTTCAGAAATTTCTAATCGCCGTGCTCATATTTATAAGGTTTGCACGAAAATTCAAGTTAATAATGTTGTGGAAGTTAACACCCGATTTAAAGGAGAGAAAGGTGGATGTCTGCTCTCATCTGCTGGAAGTGCTTGAAGCCAATGAAAACACATTGTTTTTCCGATCTGGTGACAGGGGATGAAACGTGGGTGTATCTTCACGATGCGGAAACGAAGAATCAATTCATGGAATGGCGTCACACCTTTTCACCAAGGCCTAAGAAGTTCAAGACCCAGCAATCAGCACATAAAGTCATTGCGACTGCTTTTATTTATTTATTTTTGGGGGGGGGGGGTGACAGAGGTTTCATTCTCCTTGATTTTCTGGAACGTGGCCGCACAGTGGCTAGCGAGCGGTACATTGAAACACTCAAGAAGCTTAGAGAAGCCATAAGGAGGAAGAGACCGAACCAGAATCTGAAAATGATTCACATTCACCGTGAAAATGTGAGAGCACACACATCTGTGACTACAAATCAGGCGATCGGCAAATTAGGCTGGTCGGTGGTATCTCATCCACAGTACAGCCCAGATCTGGCGCCCTCCGACTTCCACCTGTTCGGTCCAATAAAGGACAGTCTCCGAGGACAACGATTTGATGACACAGACGAGGTGAAACTGACTGTGAATAAGTGGGTACAACAATCCACACAGAGTTGGGGTCAACGATGGCGAAAATGCATCGTTTGTGTTGGAGACAGTGTTGAGTATTACCTTTGTATAGGGGACGAGTTACTCTACCAACACGCCCAATTTGAATGACCTTTGTCAGTTAATAAAAAAAGTTATGCCCACTTTTACATTACTTTCAGTACAACCCTCGTACATACATATATACACTATATTGACAAAAGTCACCGGACACCCTTCCAAAAGCAAATGAACAGATCCGCTGCGTTGTTAAGGTGCGCGGTACAGCGGCAAACGGTATAAAAACAAGCCTGCAGCTGACCGCGATCTTATCGTACTGTGAGGTTGAGTGAAAATGTCACGGCGGGAGAAAACTGACTTTGAAAAAGAAAAGATTGATGGGTGTTACATTAGTGGGATGTCCATAAGAGAAACCGAGAGGCGTTTAAACATACCCAAGTCAACTCTTTTGGATGTACTGAATAAGACGAAGACACATGGCGTGCCTGAAGCAGTAAAACGTACCGGCAAACCAAAGAAAATCAGCGATAGATGACGTCGAAGCTTCAGGATAGTCGATACAGCTAATCAACGGAGTGCTTGCACAAGGCTTCGATGTACAAGTGAGTAAAAATGCTGGAACCGCGGTATGTACACGCAGAGTACTATATTCCATGGGTTACCATGGTCGTGCGGCTGCTCATAAGCTTTTCGTCTCCACTCGAAATGCTTTTCGTCGTTTAGCATGGTGTAAAGAACATGTATCGTGGACCGTAGATCAATGGAAACGGGTCTTATGGACTGATGAATCCAGATGCACGATCCATCAGTCTGGCCGTGTGTGGGCAATGCGGCAGCCGGGGGAACGCTATTTACCACATTGTACTGTCCCTGCGGTCAAGTTTGGAGCTGGCAGTGTATTCGTGTGGGGGTGTTTTTTGTGGTATGGTCCTGGCACATTGGTTATCGTGGGCGAACCTGTTAACCAGCACGTCTACCTCGATATAATGGACAGTTATGCCTCACCAACTCGGTGGTAATACAACTTGGTGGTAATACATACAATGGAACCGACCCTTGTTGGTTCCAGCAGGATAATACACCGAGCCATAAAGCAAGGACTGTTACGGCGTAGTTTGACGAAAATTCAGTATCGTGTGTGGACTGGCCAGCACAGAATCCTAATCTTAATCCCATAGAGCACCTATGGGATGAATTAGAGTGCCGCATAAGAAGTTTGGAACCAAGGCCTACTACTAAGCAACAGTTAGTGGCAGCATTATGTGCTGAATGGAAACGCATACCCATCGCTGTGTTCCAAAACCTTGTCGAAAGCATGTCTCGAAGGGTCAGTGCATACATTAAAGCCAAAGGTGGACTGACACCGTAGTAAGGTATGTGAATAAGTGTTATGTTGTGCTTCTCTTCTAGGTGTCCAGTGACTTTTGTCAATATAGTATATACAAGGCTGTGAAAGTTTGGCGTGCGGCCACTTGTCTGAACCTCGTGAATCCCACCTGTAATCTGAAGCAAGAAGAAAGTAAAAAACTATTAATTGAAAAAGAAACAAAAAACCTGTAAGGACTTACATTGTGGCTGTGGACATTTTTTCTTGGACCCTGTCGACAAAACGGCCGTATCGACATTTTGACTGTTGTCACTTCGGCTGTCAACATATGACCCTGAAGACATTTTAATTGACGACATTATGACCTTGTCGACATTTTGACTGTCGACATTATGATCGCCACTGATTCCTTCTTCAATACTTCAAAAATATGTGATGCTTCTATACATCGTTTGGAATTAATAAAATTCCTTCTTCTAAAGTGAGCTCTCCTTCAAGCACGGTTTGCGGAAGACCCGAAACGTGCGATTTCGTGCCAGTCTGCTTTTCCCAAGGGGGTTGGGGGAGAGATACATGACGTATCACTGATGTGACGAAGAGTCAAAGCGGCAAGTTTAAACGATAAGCCAAGGTCGGTGTAGTTCAGTCGGGAGAATAACTGGCTCTAGAGCTGGAAGACGTGGTCGAATCCCATCACCGATAAATTTGGGCTTTTACACTATATGTAGTTGGGTTTAAGAAAAGGCGTCTGCACCTCACGCTTAGTATGGTTACGAATCGCAGTGATGTTCGGAGGCAATCGAATCCGGAAGCCTTTGCCCTCAAAAAAGCGTTGGCTTGCAACTTGTACACTCGCGTTGTACTTGGAGTGCGAATGGAAACAGAGGTTTAGGGTCATTATTTTTTCTTTCCGCAGAAGAAAAGAAGGCCAATTGAGTAAAAATCTGCATCACGTGACAGCAGCCGTTTTAGAGTGGCACTGAAGGGCCAGTAAAACGGCGGTTAAGGATTTAATGCATTCCTTGGTAAATGTAAATCCCCTGGATGAACTATAAGGTTCTGAAATTAATTTTTTCATTCCAGCATTTCATTGTTGTTTTTAAGAAAGTGCCTTCCAATCGACCGAGAAGTCGTCTTCCGATACCATCCATGAAAAAAGAATTCATCCGAAATCCTAAGAAATAGATTTCTGTGTTATAAGGTGGACGTCAAGTGAAAATGTGCCGCTATACTTGCAATGGTAAAAAAATTCAGAAAAAAATTTAATTGAGAAAGAAAACTAATTGAAAATTTATTTTTTATTAATTTTATTTAATATAATTAATTAATTAAATTAAAAATTGAAAATCCTTAAAATTTATTTTAATTATTTTCAATTTTTAATTATGTAAAAAATAAAAACGGCTACAAATTATTTAAAAAGTAGAAATTAAAAATAGTTTTTAATTTTTAATTAAATTTGTTTTAATTTACAATATTTTATTTTATTTTTAAATAAAAAAAATATATTTTTATAAAAATGAAAATATTAATAATATTTATTAATATTTAAATTTATAAAAAGTATACATTTTTATAAAATAATATTTATTTTTATTATTAACTTAAAAAAATATAAAAAAATTATAAAAAATATATAAATGATGTTATTAAATAAATTTCATAAATATATATATAAATAATATTATTATTATATGTATAAATAATTAAAATGTTATTAAATAAATTTTATGAATATATATATATATATAAATAACATTATTATTTACATTTTTTTATAAAATAATATTATTTTTATTAATTTAAATATTTTAGTTTTATTTTTAAATTAAAAAATAAAAATTAATTTTTAAAATAAATGAAGTTTTAATTATTTTCAATGTTTAATTATTTTTAAATAAATATAATGAAAATTTAGTTTTAATTACTTTTAATTAATTAAATTAAATATTTAATTCTGTTAATTAAACGTAATTATTTTTAAATTAAAAATTGAGAAATCATTTAAATAGAAAGAATTTGGCAGAATTCCTAAGAAATAGATCTCGGTGTTATAAGGTGGATGTGAAGTGAAAATGTGCCGCCATACTTGCAATGGTGGAAAATTGAGTTACATAAGTTTACATACAAGAAGTGCTTCCTGCCTCGTGAAATTTGGCACGCGAACGAGGAAGACACTAAACTAGTCAGTGGCTTGCAAATTTAAGAAAAAAATTATAGGGTATATTTTAAAATTAAATTTCTGCGTATTGAAGTAATGATGCATAACGTTAATAGATGACGCTCTACGTACGATAAGTGCTGGAAATGTGGCACTTCCTTACCTTGTTTCTTGAATATTAAAGGTTTTTTATACAGATAATAATTACTGAACGGTTATAGACATTTGTTTAGGATGTCAGTAATTATTTACATCACTTACATTACAGTTTATTGTCTTTTCTACCCGCAAACTTATGTAAATCAGATTCTGGTAATCTAAGATGCTGGTAGCAGCTTATTCAGAAACCACCATCTGAAAAGCGAAATACTTCACGAAATTCACTCACAAAACTAAGACCCCCACAAGAAGCAGCCGCAAAACAGCGCGATTTTCAGCGCCATCTATGAGCAGAATGCTGCATTGGATATGCTTTTATCTCCACTTTAAGACCGTCACTAATCAGAAAACTTTTTAACTATTGTGAGCACTTAATCTGAAACGCTGAATGAAGTTTTTATTATGTGTATGTAAAATTATTTGCCCTTACGCAATTAAAATGTTAACAGTGAATTACCATTTAGCGTGATGACACATGAAAATACGATCATACGAAATCGCGAAAAAAATATTTAATTATATGATCTCATAAAAGCTTATTGAACTTTTCGGCAGAAAAGCTGCGAAAAATGATTTCCTATCAGGCTTGTTTCTTTCATTCGAAAAACGTATGTGATAAAATGTAAAACCATGAAAATGCAACGCTTTTTTAACGGGCTTGTTTTTTTCTGTACGAAAATCATTCGATGAAGTGTAAAGCCATGAAAGCCGCCCCGGTGGCGCAGTGGTCTAAGCGATGGCCTCTGATTATTCGTCCGAACGGGGTCCGGGTTCGAATCCCGGTGAGGCATGGATGTTGTGTTTGTCTTACGGCACTGGCTCTCTCCCTTAACTGGAACCAGTGACCCTAAATTAGGGACGGGCGACTGCTTATAGCCCATTGAGTTGCTCACGGTGGTCGTTAAACCTCCAATCAAAAAAAAAAAAAAAAAAAAAAAAAAAAAGCCATGAAAATGTAACATCGCTTTGCCCTTTCTTCCGTTCACTGACCTAAAACGTGCTTCTAGCAGTATTTCTTATCGTACGAATAGAAGTACTGGGAATCATCCAATCTATTTTCGCAATCTTTTTGTGTGTCAATTGAAACTGGTGTTTTCCCTGCAGCATGCAGCCCCATGCTGACTACTGTCGGTATTTACGATTTACAGCAAGAAGTGAACATCGTGAAGGTTCGTGGCTTACAAATGGTCATTACTTCAGTACGTCAAAATGGTTGAAAGCGTCGCTCGATTTTTAACGATTTACTAAAACGCATTTCGTCATCGAAGCCTTTTGCGCCGCCCCGGTGGCGCAGTGGTCTAAGGCGTTGGCCTCTGATCATTCGTCCGTAAGGGGTCCGGGTTCGAATCCCGGTGAGGCATGGTTGTTGTGTTTGTCTTACGGCACTGGTTCTCTCCCTTCCCTGGAACCAGTGACCCAAAATTAGGGACGGGCGACTGCTTATAGCCCATTGAGTTGCTCACGGTGGTCGTTAAACCTCCAATCAAAAAAAAAAAAAAAAAGCCTTTTGGATTCGTAGTGTTTTTTCAGGGGGAAGGGGATAACAACCTACATGAGTATCTAAAGCGCCGCCCCGGTGGCGCAGTGGTCTAAGCGATGGCCTCTGATCATTCGTCCGAACGGGGTCCGGGTTCGAATCCCGGTGCGGCATGGATGTTGTGTTTGTCTTACGGCACTGGCTCTATCCCTTCCCTGGAACCAGTGACCCTAAATTAGGGACGGGCGACTGCTTATAGCCCCTTGAGTTGCTCACGGTGGTCGTTAAAAATCCAATAAATAAAAAAAAAGTATCTAAAGCGAGAAGGAGTCGGCCATTCCAAATTTAGAGCCACTGGTACGCCGAAAGAGAGATAACTAACGCAGGAATGTTAAACATCTGCATTTAGTATTCTTCCTTAGAGATTCGCACCCAGGCCCAGTAGAGCCAGAAATCAGAATAGAATGCCTTTTGGCCTCCCAGTTGGCGAAGTGGGCTATGACGTCTCTCCGTTCGTCCGATTGGGCCGGGGTTCGAGTCCTGGATGATTCATTTGTAGTGTATTTGTCTTACGGCACTGACTCGCTCCCTTCCCTGGAGCCAGTGGCCCAAAATCAGGGACAAGAGACTGATTATAGCCCGGCAGTTGTTAACCGTTCCCTGCGAAGAAAAAAAAGTAACCCCTTCTTCCTCACACACATTCTCTTCCTGACGTCCTCCTCTTTCTTACTAAGGAGCCCTAAACTTTTACGCAAGTAATTGACTTGCGTCTACTATACTGATGTTCAGACGGGTATGATAACCTGGTTCTACTTTCCATATATTCTACCTAAATAGTGGTACGCAAAGAAGGAAAGCAGAAATAAACTAAAAAAAAAAACACTTTAGTAAATCAAATGTTAGCGGCTTATACTTTGGGCGACCCCCTGGACGTAAACATTAGAATTTAGAAATAATAATAATTTGGGGATTCGTCACCACCAAAATCTTATTTATTGGGAAAGAGAGTTTAGCCTAAAATGTTTTAGCCAATAAAAAGCAAATTCCGTTGACACTCCAAATAACTAACTCAACTTTAGGACTGGTACAAGAAAACATACATTTTTAATTAATTAACAAAAAGGTAAATAAAATAAAGGTGACTTCACTTGCGTGTACAATACGTAAACAGGCACTGAAAAGTATCGATTTCATCTACAAACTTGCAGACTTAGTTCATCAGAATCTACTCCTTTAAGCTATTCATTTACCAACTGTTCGCATGAAGTCACTCTTATAAAAAAATAGTTTGGTCAGTGAGTCATGCAGGCTTGAGCCCTACTATATTCTACCCTAACCGGTGAAATAGTCCTTCAAATAATAAATGTTTCGTGTAATTACAGTTTTGCTGCCTGCTTAATCCTCATGGTTTGTTGCCACTGAAGAACACAGTGATATGAGGGCACACCTATTTCGAGAGCACCGTTTCATTTGTTTCGGTACAGCACGTGGATCGTTGAACAGACGGATAAATACATACGGCTGTTAACAGTTTCTCGCCGATAGTCTTCTCCGCTCTACAGGAGGGGGAAAGAGCGAACACATGCAAGAACCTCTGTCTTACTGCTCCTCCAAATACGAAACGAAAGCGTTAACTCGACGCAGCTTCCTTCACACTCTCAGCAAGGAGGTTTCTGGCTTTGTCGTTAAACACTGGCTTAGAATTAGAATGCGGCGGTGACGTGTTATAACATACTTCTGGAACACCTCAGCTTCTCCGTTGGACAGTCTTTCAGCTTTCTTAAGCACAAGCCAGTTGTTCACTTTTCTTGGGCCTCGAGAAAGATGGTTTGAGTCCCTCTCAAAACGCAGTTTCATAGATAGCTCAAAAACGGAAACGACATGACGTATTCAGCGATCCGAAAATATAAGGAGGGATGCGACGGGAATCAGTAAGAGTCGAACGCAGTATGGGTAAGACGAAGGATCTAAGCGCATTTGATCATGGGCAAATTGTCGGGGCCCGACGAATGGGTCACTCCATCTCGGAAGATTTGCAGGCACTGGGATTTTCACGAGCTACTGTGTCACGGGTGCACCATGAGTACATCGAATCCGAAAAAACCATCCCTGCAAGGGACAACTGCCGTGGACTACAGCGTGTGGATGAGCGGGGTCATCGTCGTCTAGCTCGCATTGTAACAGCGGATAGACGGGCCACAATGCAAGAAATCACTCGGCAATTTAACGCTGGTGCACAAAAACGTGTAAGCAGCCACACCATCCAGAACCATCTCCTCGCTATGGGTTACATAAGCCGTCGTCCCACGAGGGTACCGCTGCTGACCACACATTACAGGGTGCAAATATTAGCATGGGCGAGGGAACATCGCCACTGGACCCTAGACATGCGGAAAAATGTTGCCTGGACAGATGAGTCGAGATTCATGTTGGTTAATGCGGAATGGCAGGATACGAGTTCGGCGCAAACCACATGAAGCGGTGGATCCTTCTTTTCAGCAGGGTACACTTCAAGCTGGTGGGATTGTATCCGAATGGTTGGATGAACATCTCACCGACGTGACCTCGTTTCCTTGGCCAGCTAGGTCAACTGAGCACAATCCCATCGAGCACATCTGGGATGCCATCGAGAGAGATGTTCGAGGCTCTGACCCCCTCCATCAAATCTTCGTGATCTGTGGGAGCTTGTTCAGGGGTCGTGGATCCGTATGGCTTCCCAACGCTTCCGGTGTCCTGTCGAGTTCATGCCGAGAGGAATCGCCGCCGTCATCAGGACGAAAGGTGGTGCTACGCGTTAGTTGACAGGTATCTCTAATTCAATTGCTCCTCAGTGTATATACCTGGACTTCTCGGAAGAGAGCTTCCAAAGCGTTTTATTCCCACGCTAGTTTTACACAAAGCTCCTGGTCAGCAAGTCCTCGTCAATCCCTGTCAAAATAACGCAGAGTCACACGAGGTCCTGTTAACGAGTCTTCCCTCTCTTTCAGAGTTCTCTCCACGACTTACGCATTTCGCTTGTTGCTCATACAAACTGTCGCACGTGTTATGTTTACTACCTAAAGCTTTTAACGCAGAATGCCATATGTTAGCATTTCGTCTCTAAGTTTAAAACACATTACCCTCTACCCTGAAAGACCGGAATTCTCATAAACTCGGAGATCCCTTTTGCCTTGTCATTCTGAAGTGTTTTTGCTTCGGGCAAAGCTCTCTCGATGTTAATGGCGTCTTGTCGCTTCTGCGCTGGTACTCTTGTGTGGTCCAAAAAGGTTTTTCGCCCCCTTTCATCTCCTCCCCGACGGGACGGGGCTGTGCATCCGCAGTACAAAGCCCAAACATTCTCTCAAGAGCTCTGTTTCATCACTTCAAAATACCACTTCCATTTTGACGGCGAATGCTTGTTCTGATATATACTTCGTTGCGTTCTGAGCCTCTAACTAACACTTATGTTTCATTATTCCCACAATGTCTAAAAATTAGTCTCTTAATTTATCTAACGATATTTACTAGTACGTGTTTTTATAATTATTTCAAACATTATGCACTTTACCTGATTACCAATCTCCGACTTACTGCCGATTAATTTAGCGACCCCAAAACTACGCATTATTAGTTTGTATCATTTATTTTAACGTTCACTGAAGAGCAATTGAATTAGAGACAGCTGGCGTTATGCAAATGCGGCACTGTGGGCCGCCCTATAAACGGAAACGACATAACGTATGCAGCGATCCGACAATATAAGGAGTGATGCGACGGGAATCAGTAAGAGTCGGACGCAGTATGGGTAAGACGAAGGATCTAAGCTCATTTGATTGTGGGCAAATTGTCGGAGCCCGACGAATGGATCACTCCATCTCGCTTCCTTGGTGAGCTAGGTCACCTGTCCTCAATCCCATCGAGCACATCTGGGATGCCATCGTGAGAGATGTTCGAGGCTCTGACCCCCCTCCATCAAATCTTCGTGAACTGTGGGAGCTTGTTCAGGTGTCGTGGAGCCGTATGGCTTCCCAACGCTTCCGGTGTCTCGTCAAATCCATGCCGAGACGAATCGCCGCCGTCATCAAGGCGAAAGGTGGTGCTACACGTTACTAGACAGGTATCTCTAATTCAATTTCTCTACAGTGTATATTGTAAAAAACCTGCAGGCAAACGGCTTAATTCTAAACCAAGGTTGTATCAACGGTACACTGGAATTTATGCAAGAAATATCGTTTGCTTACAAGCAATTACTGGCGGGACTATAAACTAGAAAATAAATATGGAAAACAGAATTTCAAAAATCCACGACAGTATATTTATATACTGGGATTGGACAGAGTAATGTGAACAGCAAGGAAAAGAAAGTTTTACCTACCACCTTTGCCATTCAAAACAGCCTGAATCCTCCTTGGAATGGAAGCATAGAAATCCTGGATGGTGGTTAGTGGGATGTTACACCATTCTTCATGCAAAAACGTCTCCAGGTCCTTGAGAAATGCGGGAAGAGGATAATGGGATCTTGCCCTATTTTCCAACACGGACCACAGAGGCTCGACGATATTTAAGTCTGGTGATTGGGGAGGCCAAGGAAGGTGTGAAAGTTCGTCCTCATGTTGCTCAAAAACCATGCTTGGACATTCCGAGCTCAGTGAATTGGGGCGTTATCATTTTGATAGATGGCATCCCTTACAGGAAACAGTGCCTGAGCGATTGAATGGACTTGGTCTGCCAAAATGGTTTCATACGCCCTGTCAGTCAGGGTATCTGCTGAAAACTCCGATATGAGCGCCCGGAGCACGACAGAACCACCACTATGCTGCACTGTTGGGAGCAGACAGTCTGGGTTGTACGGTTTTGACGGTGTTCTCCACACGTCCTGCGGTGGGGAATATGTGTGTATGTGAATTCGTCCGACCACATTACACGCTTCCATGCATCGGAAGTCCACATGTATGCTCCTGGTACCACTGCCATCGCCGTAGTGCATTCATCCGGATCATCAGGGGTTTCGCAATAGCAGCTATGCCATGAATATCTTGTTTGTGCAGTTCCTTGCGCACTGTTTCTGTTGATACTGGAGTTTGGGGATGCAGATTGAGCTCCGAACTAATTTTCGGCGCCGTGGTCTTCTTATTACTGGTAACAATCCTCGTTAATGCTCTCCTGTCTCTATCAGTCAGGGCCGTTTTCCGGCAGGTGTTGTGTTTCGCAGACGAGGTTTTGCCACGAACACGGTATGCTGTCATGACGTCAGACAGAGTAGCTCCGGATACCCCCACTACCCTGGAGACTGTTGTCACGGAGGCACCAACTAGCCGGCCACCAACAATTAACCCTTTTTCGAAGTCTATTAGGTCGCTCATTTCGTCGTGAGCTGGTAAGAAATTTTGCAGCAAGACACTTTAACTGCATTTCATCCAGTGGCGTACATTCAAGGCTAGTAGACTAGCTGCGAAGCCCAGAGAATCCACAAATAAAAGTTAATTAAATATACACAAATAAAAGTCAATTATCAACGGTATTAAGATATGCCAATGCTTTCGGTGCGAAAAAAAAACACGAGTGGATTAGCTTCTTTCGATTATGAGAATCAGTTTAGCGAGCGATGATCAATGGCATCAAAGTAACGCAAATAGGTCTTCGAGAGACTTCGCTGCTCTGATGCGAAAAGCTTCAATACTATCTCCTGCTAGCGTTTCCATGACAACATGAATGAGCTACGGAGCTCGTGAGTGGCCATTGCTTTGGCCAAGGGCTCGCTCCGAAGAAACGAAGACTTCGGACTACCTCAGTCCCTCCATGCTTCCAGCGCGTGTTTCGCAAGAGCTGTTTCAGTTTGTGTGAAGTGTCAATGAATTAAAATCAGTGATATTATATCTTAAATTCGTGGCTTTGTTGGGTTCAAACTGTTTTGATAAATTTTGTGAAAGCATCCCTGAACATCAGAGCTTAAAGAACTATATGCTTCAAATTTTGATACAGCTCGATTAAAAAATGAACTGAAGGTGTTTAGTTCCTTTGATCAATACAAAACAAATCAGTAAGAAACATTACTTGTTACATAAAGTTGAATAATTAGACACAGTGTTTATTGAAGTGTACAAATTAGCAGATCAATATTAAACTGCTCATCAACAACTGCAACTGCCGAAAGAAGTTTTTCCGTATAAAAAAGAATCAAGATATATCTTAGAGCCTCACAAAGACATGCACATTCGACGAACTTGGCTGGTTTGTTAACAGAGAAAAACATTATTTTTAAGTATGAAAAAGTACTCGGCAGAAACATTTTTGTGAAAACGTAATATTCAAGTTCACACAAGAGAAAAGAAAAATGGAATTCGTGTACAAATATTATACCGTGCAAATTAATTGGGACAATCTATTTTATTCACAGAATTGTAATGTGATCGTCAGTTGATGTTGGAAACATACGTAAACCAGTTTTATCAGCTGTGAGGTGGTGTGACATTTAGAACTTGATAGTAAGAATGTGGGTTGACCAGTTTTAAATAGGAAATAGGCACTTCAGCTTCAGTTGTGAGCTTACATGTGTGACAGGTGGATGTTAGTTTTTGCTCTCTGTGAGTACGTGTTGCTTTCGTGTATTGAAAAATGGATATTTCCCCAAGGAAGTGTGCAAAAATAATTGCTCTGAATTATCACACTTCTACGATATTGAGAGTTATCGCTCTGCAGTTGGTGTAGGCAAATCAAGTGTATCAAAACTGCTTACGCGATACAATGCATCTGGATCATCGTCTCCAAAAAGGAGAGGTAAATGTGGAAGAAAACGAAAAACAACTCCACAAACCGATAAATATCTAATCAGAAATAGTAAAATGAACCCAAAAAAAAAAAAAAAAAAACAAGCACCGACCTTCAGAGAGATTTATTGGCTAGTGGCTGTGATGTTAGTGATTCACCTGTACGCCATAGGCTTCTGGAAGTTGGCCGGAAGGCAAGAAGACCAACGAAAAACAATATTTGAATGCGACAATGAAGATAAAACTTTTCGCATGGTCCAAAAAATATAAATCATGGACTGCTGACGACTGAAAAAAAGGTAATTTTCAGTGATGAAATTCATTTATTTGTGCAGGGTTACCACGCAGATGTCGTTAGGCGAAGCAACTGCGAACCCTTATCAAACAAACTGTAAAATACCCTCTGAAACAGATGTTTTGGGGGTTTTTTCACATTAAATGGCACTGGAAGCTTAGTTCCTGTTCAAGGTATGATGAATTCAGCCAAGTACGTAGAAATATTACAACGTAGGATTATTCATTTCAACGTATGTGGGACATTTCAACATGACTTGGCCCCAAATCACAACTCGAAATTGGTCAAGAATTCCATGCTGGAAAATCAAATTCATTTGCTTGATTGGCCTGGAAATTCACCAGACTTAAATTCCATAGAAAACTTGTGGAATATTTTGAAGAGACGTTTAGGTAAAATGGACTGTACAACCAAAGAACGCATAATAACGAATGCTGTAAAAGTGTGGTTCCATGATTATAAAGTCAAACATATGTGCACTCAATTAGTGGAGTCAATGCCAAAACGAATTCAAGAGGTCATTTCTGCTAAAGGAGGACATACTTCATAGTAATACAGGTATTTATCAGTTTATATCAAGGCATAGAATGATATGAAGGCATAGTTTTGGAAAAAAGAGTGATTTTTTACTTTGTCCCAATTGATTTGTACAGTATAAGTAAGTGTTCAAATCCTAATCCTCATAATTATTTGGTATCATGTTAGCAATAGCATGTACCTAAAATTTAGAAAAAAAAATGTTACTTCTATTACTTAACAATTAAAAAATAAACTTCGCAATTTAAAAAATACGGTACTGTGAGGGGGGGGGGGGGGTGAGGTAGCCCAGGTCTCGAACCCAAGATACGCCGCTGACTTAAACAGGACTTTGAGGTTCTAAACAAATCTATTACAATCAAAAAGTGGTGGATACCTTTGTGTATTGCGACGTACGGAGCTGCATTAAAAGTCACGTCTCTTAGCGTGGTGTTCACATTATTCTGTCCAACCCCTGTAGATATTGTCTTAGAGCACTGGCTCTCACCCTTTCATGAAGTCAGTAGCCCTAAATTAGGGACGGACGACTGCTCATTATGTTGCTCACGATGGTTGTTCAATCCCCTGAAAAAAAAAACCCATTAAAAAAACAACAACAGCTGTGCACTCTAACATTGTAAATCCAATGCCAGTAAGCTCAAAGAGAAAGAACAAGACAGGTTAACAAAGTATCCAGACCTGCGATTATAACTAGAATGTCTCCGGAAAAAGAAGGTTATTATCGAGTCTGTAGTAAATGGGGCCCTTGGGTCGAGGCCCGGGGTCATCGAGAAACTCTTGGATTTTCTGTGCTTTGAGAAGACATTATCTTAGCTACAGAGTACTACTACATTACTGGGAATAACCTATATCCTGCGCTAGCACTCCTGCGGTTTCAGGAACCTTTGTTAGGTCTCGTTCTGTGGATTCACCATAGCAACAACCGAAAAAGAAATTTTTTATGGCTCCACGCTTAGCATTTCGTGTTTTCGAGTGTGTTCCGTGAATGGAAACTGGGAATTATATAATATCAGCGTCTGACGTAATACCTGTATATGACGTAGTACTTTTTTTATTGTTGTAATATTCATGAAACAGAAAATAGTAAAACCATACTAGTAACCCAATTTATTGGCGTAAGAGTATATAAATAAACGTCTCCAAAATTTCGCACATCAACCAGATGGCTTTTTCAAAGAAGGTAGACAGAAAGTGAAATCTGAAAAATAGAACGATTCAACAATTTGAACACGCTGACTTGACTTGACAATAAACAAATAGATACGATGTAATATTAATTCAAATATACAAGGCGTCACGTTGGTTGGTCACGCGGTATCCTGGTAGGAAAAAGGCGTTATTTGAAGAAATAGTTACAAATTCGTGGCAACTCCTGAGACGCTATCACTGCAGAGTCACTATTGGCAATGATCTCCAAGGTTTCGCGAATGGCAGTGGATTTAGGGGTTGAGTAGGTAGCTGATTTCTTTATATCATCCCTCATAGGAGTAGTGGACTTGAATTTGACTTCTCTGGATAGGGCCGTGGTTACTTTACTGTTTTTTGTGTTCCTTTCATGCTCGTTGATTCTGATTCTGAACGAATACTTGGTTGTTCCAATATACACTTGCGTGCAAAAATTAAGGACGAGACGGGTTTTCGAATGTAACGTCGTGCAGAAGTGCTCCACATCGACTCAAATCATACCATAAGACCCCCAAGATGTAAGAATATGGGACAAGTGAGCAAAACCGTCCAAACAAGGAATCCAAAGGATACAAAGGCACTTTATTGAAGAGGTAGATGTCCGGGGACCTTGCGGGCTAATCCATGCGTTGAATATATTTACTCTCCAACAGCTCTGCGACAGCAACTGTACGATGAGGTGTAGCGTTGTCGTCTATGAAGGGGACCTCAGGACCCACAGCACCTCTAAACAGACGCACGTGACGCAGGAGAACCTCGGTACGAAAGCAGACACCAGTGACTGAACCTCCTTGGAAGATGTGGAGGTCAGTACGGTTACCAAGCATGATACCGCCCCAAACGAGAACTCCGCCACCTCCAAACCGGTCCCTTTCGATGATGTTGGAAGTGTGATTGCGTGTTCCCTGCTCTCTCCAGATGTGTATACGTCCAGAATCGCTCGTCAGACTAAATCGGCTCTCATCCGTAAAGAGAACTCGACCCCATTGCTGATGTGTCCAGTTCTTGTGTTCCTGGCACCACAGAAACCGCCGTCTCCGATTAGTAGGCGTTAATGGCACACACCGTACTGGTCGTCGTGCAAATAGACCACCTCTGTGCAGCCTCCTAGCCACGGTAAAACGCGATAACGGACGTCCAGTTGTCTGTTGCATGTGTCTAGCGATTTCTTCCGCTGTCTGCCGTCTGTCTCTTCTCGGCTGTAGGGCAACATACCGGTCGTCCGCCGCCGTGGTTGCTGTGGACGACCACTACTAAACTCTCGGACAGCTGTTCCTGTCGTTTGAAATGCTCTCGAAGCTCGTGAAACGATGCTGTGAGTGATCCCGAACTCCTCGGCAACACTAGTCCCACTTCGACCTTCTTCCAACTTCCCAATGACACGACCTCGGGTAAAGTCATCCAGATGTCGTCTACTGGCTTACCTGTTGGCCATATCACACAGTGGCAGCAACTCGACGTCGTTCAAACCGATGTACACCGTGCAATAGCTTTCACCGAATTGCTGAGCGTACACCGCCCGTATGCTTTATACCCTTCCGACACCCCCCCCCTTACGTCATGCTGCATTTATGCACATGCCCTACCGTACCGGACTCTAGTCGATCTCCCGAGTGGTGTTTCGGTCCGTTCTGTCTGCTCGTTTCGCTGTTATGCTAATTTCTCCTCTTCGTCCTTAATGTTTGCACACCAGTGTAGTATCGTCTGGAGCCGTCCGGATGTTGTATGGGGGACTGAATAAACATCTGCCTCACTGGAAAGAAGGGGTTTGCCTGTATTTCTCTTCAGCATCCTTATATATAAAATGCTAAGTTGCCGACGACCTGGATCTCATTTTAACTCGTCATAGCAACAACCGAGGAACAAATGTTTGTGACGTAACGATTAGATTTTCGTGTTTTCGTTCAGGTGACGTCTTGACCTACACGCGCACAGTTCACGCGTATATCACTTTGTTTCGTTGTCATAGCAACAAAGAACACAGCTGCTGGAGTGACGTCATCTGATCCAAATCATTCTCACATAACGTCAGATATACATTACGTCACAAGGTCAACTGACATTCCATTACAACATGGACCAACGTCTTTACTAAGTGTTGTTTACCAATGTACAAAGCCACGGTCAAGGGTTACACAAATGCAATACTATCAACATCATCTTTCGATCCGTGACGAATTTAATCCATTATTAAGCGAAGGAAAGCTTACGCAGCAATACAATGTTGATGCGTTTGCAAAAATGGAAGCTAATACACTGAATTACATACGACAAAATCAGTCTCAGTTAAGTGTCAAAAAGTATTAAGGTCTAATGGACCGACTTCAGAATGCTGGAGATGACGAGTTTCTTCCTGGAAAAGCTCTTATTTTGCCATCTTCATGTCAAGGTAGTCCACGAAATATAGTGCAAAATTATCAGGATGCATGACGATAGTCAGAAAGTATGTTAACCTTGTTCTTTTCCTTGCTATGACTTGCAACCCGAAATGGGAAGAAATTACTGAAAACTTGAACGGTCAATCTGTCGAAAACCGTCCAGATTTAGCTGCAAGAGTCTTCCAATTAAAGCTGAAAGAATTAATGTATGATATAACCAAAAGGCATATTTTTGGAGTTCCGGTGGCCAAAGTTCATGTAATCGAATTCCAAAAAAGAGGGCTTCCCCATGCTCATATGCTCTTGCTTTTGAAAGAAGAGGACAAACCAACATTGCCTGAGAAAACTGACCAAATTATATCGGCAGAACTACCAGATAAATAGTATTTACCAGTTTTGCATGCAACTGTTGCGAAACACGTGGTTCATGGCCCGTGTGGTGAAATAATCACAATGCACCCTGTATGGAAGATTGCAAATGTACCAAGCAATTTCCGAAGTTTTTCCAAATCGAAACAGTAGCTAACAAAGGTGGATATCCTTTATACCGCCGTAGAAAGAATGGCGCAACCACAACTGTACTTGGTAAAATTATTGATAACAGCTGGATTGTCCCTTATCATCCGTATCTTTTGTTAACGTACAATTACCACATTAATGTCGAGGTATGCGCTACTGTGAAAAGCGTGAAATGCCTTTTCAAGTACGTATACAAAGTCCATGACTGTGAAAATGTGCATATAGCAGAGTACAACACCAAATACGGCGAAGTAAAAACTCATGTTGATTCCCGTTTTTTTAGCTCACCTGAGGCAATGTGGCGAATCCTTGGTTATGATATGCATCAGCAATCTCATACAATAGTTGGATTACCTGTTCACCTTCCTGAAGAACAGAACATTACCTTTAATCCGGGGCGTTTAAACAATGATCTGCAGTTGTTCATAATGCTCAGAGAGATAAAATGCTGACAGCATAGTTCAAACTAAATGAGGGCAATGAAGATGCGCAATCCATTTCATATAGCGATATGCTCAGACTTTATGTGTTCAATCAAAAAGAAAGACAATGGAACCAACGTAAACGTGGTGGAAATAATGTGATTGGAAGAATGTATTCAGTCAACCTTGGCTCTGATCCAGAAAGATATTGATTGAGACTACTGCTACTTTATGTGTGTGGAGCGAAAATCTTTAAAGATTTAAGAACAGTCAATTGAATTCCATATGATACCTTCCAAGAAGCTGCATTGCAGAAAGGTTTAATTAAGAATGATGAAGTATGGGACAAAACCTTAGATGAAGCATCAGTTTGCAGCATGCCTCGGCAACTACGAGATTTATTTGCATACATTCTTATCTTTGTTTCACCACCCAATGCACAAGAATTGTTTGACAAATATAAATCCCATCTTTGGGAAGAATTTGCACACATGAGAACTTGAAAATTTCTGATTTTAAAACATTTGCAAAGAAAGCCATTCTGTGTCCCCAAAACTCTGATGTTGACAATTTAAATGAGAATGTTCATGATCTCTCAGAGGGGACAGCAAGCACATACTTAAGCTCTGATTCAGTTGATGCCGTTGGCAAAGAAAATACTGAAAAGTATTATCCTATAGAGTTTTTAAATGAGCAAACTCCAACGGGAAGGCCATTTCACAGATTCAAGCTGAAGACTGGAGCTATTATCATGCTCCTGAGAAACCTCAATACACAACAAGGTTTATTCAGTGGAACAAGGCATTGGTTTATGCAATGGATTAAAGAAGGAAAACCCAATTTGATCATTGCAGAAGTACTCACAGGCTCAGCATGTGATAAAACTGCTTTTATTCAGCGAATTGACATCGCATCTACTGATATAGACCTTCCATTCACATTAAGGCGAAAATTCCTTGTAAATCTCGCCTTTGCGATAACCATTAATAAGTCTCAAGGTAAAACACTGGAGAAAGTAGGTATCTACCTTCCTGAACCAGTGTTTAGCCATGGACAACTTTATGTTGCATTGTCAAGAGTTCGACGGTTTGATGTCACAGTAAAAGTAGCCCATGAGCAAGAACAAGGAAAACCACTTCCACATTTTCGAAATGATGTTTACAAAAAATATCGTGTACAAAGATATTTTCCACCGTCGTTAGTAAACGCTTGAATAGAAATAAGTTATATCTAGAACCCGTTGTATTCTTATCTCAACGGGCTTTACAGCTAGTAGTGTATAAAGATGCAGCAGACCTGGTACCTACATCTTAGTTCATCTTATTTACGGCGTTCTTGAGTTCGTAAGACACATTTGGTTTGTATCAAAATGGAGCCCAGGTAGCAAAGCTGCAGCATAGGAAGATTCGAATGTTTGACTTTGGCTTTTTGAATAAAGTTATGTATCTGATTCAATGAATATCCTGAATCAGAGGCGAATTCGGTGACGCTTTAAATTTCGTACATGAAAACTCAAAGAAATAATCACAATTTTGCTTATATAATTTCATACACTTGTCTTATGTACGATATCTGCTGATCCTAAAGAGACAAAAAACGCCACACCATGAAGAAATGCACAAATTGAGGCGAAACTTACCGTATGTGTAGACAAGTAGGCTGATAAGAAGTGATCGGAGCATTGCAGCTACACTAAACATACTAAAATCGACTGTAAGTGATGTCATGAAGAGATGGAAGCAGGACGGTGCAACTACAGCAGAAAGCACGTTCAGGAAGGCAGCAAAAACTGACGGAACGTAACAGAAGAACCATGGTAAGAAATGTTAAGAAATACATTTCTCCTTCTGTCGTTTCCATCATTACTGAAGTAGGAAATGCTTGTAATGGCTCGGTTAGTACAATAACTATCCGCAGAGAGTTGCACAGTGTGGGTTATTATGGTAGAACAGATGCACACAAACCACACATCACTACTGGGAATGCAAAGCGCCGTTTGGAGTGGTGTTTCGTCGGACTGTGTTCTTCGAACTGTTAGGTTTGACGGAGGCTCCATCATGGTATGGAGTTATTTTTCGTGGATGGGACTCGGCCCGCTGGTTATTTTACCACAAACCACAAACTCTGAAGTGTATCTCGACGTTCCGGATAATTCTGCTCTACCAAAAATGTGGTAGAGCAGAATTATATACTATGTATTATGGAAATGACCGTTGTCTCTATAACGAAGTAAATTTCTCCGTCATTTCTGTCCACGCCAGGATTCGAACCCGGATCCCCTCATTCCGGAATAAGTTGCTCTACCAATTGAGCTACGCGGACGTTTTATTCTGATTCCTATCTGCCTTTATGTCGTGTGCGTCCTTCTGGCAGGTACGTCACATCTCCTGGTACGTTACATCATCTCCCCCCCCCTTTTTTTTCCGAAGTGCTGTAGAAGGGATTCTCTTATTTTTCCTATCTCGCGGTGTGGAAATAAGATCACACCATTACGAGATTTTGAACGGTCGGGTCATCCGAATAGTTCGGGCGCCATTATAACGAAGTAAATTTCTCCGTCATTTCTGTCAACGCCAGGATTCGAACCCGGATCCCCTCACTCCGGAATACGTCACTCTACCAATGAGCTACGCGGACGTTTTATTCTGATTCCTATCTGCCTTTATGTCGTGTGCGTCCTTCGGACAGGTACGTCACATCTCCTGGTACGTTACATCTCTTTCAACAAGATCGAGCTCCAAGCCGCACTGCACTGCGTGTGCAGGACTGGTTTCCTGAAGATAACGTGGAATTATTAGACTGGCCTGCTCAGAGTCCTGATCTTTAATCCCATAGAACACCTCTGGGATAACCTGGAGCGACGGATACGAAATCTACCACAACGACTGTCTTTGCTCTGAACTCTGGTAGCAGCTTTGCAGGACGAATGGAGAGCTATTCCTGTCGAGACATACCGAAAATTGGTTGATAGTATGCCTCGATAAGTTGCCGCTGTCCTACAAGCAAAAGGTGAATCAACAAACTACTAATTGCGATAATAGATCCATTTGATCTAAAATATTGTGGTGTCCGAGTATTTTTGAAATATTGTGCACCTGGATATTCATTTCAAAAGTGTATATGTTAATCTGAGGTAAGTAGCAGTCGTCGCAATTGCAGGGGAGAGCGCAAACGTGCTTCAGCCCATCTGCCATTCACAGTTTGTGTCGATACTGGTATGTACATTGCTGACTGTACACCTCGCCAAAATATCGCCCGTTGCGTATTATGGAGCTGCTTAGCTTGCCGTTGAAAGAGACGATCAAGACGTTCGGACGATCGCCAACGTGCAGCAGTGCTACTACAGCGACTCCTACTACCTTCTCCCAAGTACTGTCGCCTGATTCTGCTGACAGTTGCTGCATGCAGATGCGTTTCCGTCGCAATGAGACGCAGAGACCAAACGCCGTGAGAAGCCCTATGACGAAGCCTTTGTTAAAGATGTACGTGTGAAGTTAGGATTTTTCGATGACTTCGCCAAGGCATTCTCACTTGCACTTTCACGCGTGTTTTCACCACCCAGATCATTCCGATGCCTTGGTCTATACTACTAGACGAAGACCAAAGCTAGCTACGGGGAGCCGTTTTGCTCCTTTGTCTCCCTCACATATCACGTGATTGTTTTGCAACTGCAATTATTATTAACGTAACCCAACCGTCGATACATACCCAACAATTTGTAAGGAGCTCTGACAAATATTTTGAGTTGGAGCATTTCCTATGTCGAGAACTGTACACAGTCGTATCAGAAAAATATGACCGCCCCGGAATCACAGTGGCAGCCCAAGCGCGTCACAGAGTCCACGTGACGAGGGCAACCACACGGAGATATAAGCGATCCGCCCAGACAGATGAGTCATAGTGGCCAGAGGTAGTGATTTGACGGACGTTGAAAAATGAATGATCATTGGCTACCGTGCCAAGGGTGGAAGCATCTCAGAAAGAGCAGACTTTGTGGGTTCTCCGCGAGGTGCTCTAGTAAGGGTGTACCAAGAATGGACCGCTGGCTCACCGAGTACATCCCGACGTCATAACTGTGGAGCACCAAAGGCCATTGACCCCAGAGGAGAACGTTGCTTTCGTCGACTGGTAAAAAGAAATCGACGCGCAATGGAGCAGCAATTTACCACGCAAATAAACGCTCGGTCACCCAAATACGTGTCCCCGATAACAGTGAGCGAACCTTGGTACACATGGATCTCCGAAGTCGACGTTGCGTCAAGGCGACCATGTTAACCCAGGTCTATAGACAACGACGCATGCAGTTCGCAGGAGACTACTGTCATTGGGTAGAGGAAGAGTGGGAAAAGGTTGCTTTCTCCGACGAATAGAGGTAGAAGTGACGAGCGGTGGCGGATACGGCATAAACCAACCCCCGGACACACTTGTCGGCCAAGTACGGGCGGGCGGTGGCAGTGTGCATTTCAGGGGAATGTTTTCCTGGTATGACCTGGGACAGCTGGTACCACTGGATGGGTTCCTGAGCGCCAATGGCTACCTCTCTATCCTCGCTGACCACATACATCCCTTTATATTGGACGTTTACCCTGGTGGTGATGGTGTCTACCAACAAGACAATGTGCCCTGTCATGTAGCTAAGGAAGTGCGTGACTAGTTCCAGAAGCACGATAGCGATGTCTCCATTCTCCCTTGGCCTGCGAAATCGCTCGACCTGAATCCCACAGAGCACTTGTGGGACTATTTCGATCGACGGTTCGACGTGTCGATCAACAACCACGTTATATCCGGGATCTCCCTGCCCTTATGCAGTTCGAATGGGCACGTGTGCTTCTGGCAATTTTCCAGGGTCTCATTGCGTCCCTAACACGCCCTCTCGCCGCTGTCATCCGGGCCAAGGGTGGTTATTCCCATTATTAGGTGTGTGGTCATATTATTCTGATTCGACTATGTATTTTACCGTGATAAAAAGATTAAGTGAATCAAATGCATATCATAATATCGAAATTCAAGAATACTATAGGAATCGAAATGCATACAGAATTTGATTTTATATATCATGCGTAGCCTGTTCATAACTATTAAATCGATAAAATTATTGGAAACGAGAAAGCAGCAAGAAACTCTCTTCTAATATCTCAGTTTTCAACCATGGCTATATCTTTTCTCAATTGTTCAAATGAAACACGTGGCACAATGATAATGCATCATATTCAGGCGATCTGACCCGAAACAAAGATCACAGATCTGATATTGTGCACGTCCAAGTTTAATGCTTATACATAAAACAGTTTAATTCGCCTTAAGTAGAGTCGCATTCGAGCGACTCTATACTTAAATGTGGGAATAGTGAAGCTGCAAAACAAAAAACAAATTATTTGGCATTCATTTAACCTTTTAACGACCATGGCCCGAAAATCTTGTGACTCTCTAAATACCATAACGCCCGAAACTGTCTGTTGGTTCTCTTCTTTGTTTAATAACAACAGTGACTGAGTGTGACTCCAGCTGATACCTCATATGTCGTGCAAAAAAGGGTAGAAATCTGACTCACTTTGGGCAGGCGTTTCGGGAAGCTATGGTCGTTTTTATGTACGGGCGGTTTGGGCGTTATGGTTGCTTAAGGGTTAATAACATAATCGGCGTTAAGTTGTTAAATTCAATTATTTCAGTGTTATTTTATCACAGGGTTACATGAACACAGTTACTAAGTGAAACTTTATATACATATGTACTGACTTACCTCGCCGTTCAGATAGCAGAATATCAGTGAAACCAAAAATCCCTGCAAAATAAAAGTAAAAATGTGTATCTAGAAGCACTATAATTCAGTAAAATCATGCATATGTAAACGAAATTGCTATCAAGTGCGTGAAATTTAAAACACGAAGTTCTCTTCTATCCCAAACATGAAAGATAGGCAATACAGACAAAAAAGATGACACCGAATTTTCGGTTGTAATAGACACTTCCTTTGAATTTCTTCCGACATGAAAGATACACTATATTGACAAAAGTTACCGGACACTCCTTCAAAAGCAAATGAACGGATTCGTTGTTTTGTTAAGATGCGCGGTACAGCTGCAAACGGTATAAAAACAAGCCTGCTGCTGACCGGGATCATATCGCACTCTGAGGTTGAGTGAAAATGTCACGGCGGGAGAGAACTGACTTTGAGCAAGTAAAGATTGTTGGGTGTTATATTAGTGGGATGTCCATACGAGAAACCGAGAGGCATTTAAACATACCCAGGTCAACTGTTTTGGATGTACTGGATAAGTGGAAGACACATGGCGTGCTTAAAGCAGCAAAACGTATAGGCAGACCAAAGAAAATCAGTGATAAAGGACGTCGAAGCCTTAGGAGAGTAGTTACAGCCAATCGACAGAGTACTTACTGCACAAGAACTCAGTGTACAAGTGAGAAAAAATGCTGGAACCTTGGTATGTACACGTACCATTCGCAGAGACCTTCATTCCATGGGTTACTGTGGTCGTGCGGCTGCTCATAAGCCTTTCATCTCCACTCGGAATGTTACTTGTCGTTTAGCATTGTTAAAGAACATTAATTGTGGACCGTAGATCAATGGAAACGGGCCCTATGGACTTATTACTCCAGATACACGATCCATCAGTCTGTTGGGCATGTGTGGGTAATGCGGCAGCCGGGGGAACGCTATTTACCACAGTGTACTATTCCTACGGTCAAGTTTGGAACTGGCAGTGTACATGTGTGGTTTTTTTTTCGTGGTATGGTCCCGTCCCATTGGTTATCGTGGACAAACCTGTTAACCAGCACGTCTACTTCGATATTCTGGACAAATTATGCCCTATCAGCTCTGTGGTAATACTATGGAACCGAGCCTTGTTGGTACCAACAGGATAATGCACCGAGCCATAAAGCAAGGACTGTTACGGCGTGGTTTGATGATAATTCCGTATGGTGTGTGTACTTGTCAGCACAGAGCCCTGATTTTGATCCCATAGAACCCCTATGGAATGAATTAGTGCGCCATATAAGAAGTTTGGAACCAAGGCCTACTACTAAGCAACAGTTAGCGGCAGCATTATGTACCGAATGTAAGGGCATACCTATCGCTGTGTTCCAAAAGCATGTCTCGAAAAGTCGGTGCATGCATTAAGGCCAAGGTTGGCCGACACCGTACTAATGCATGCCATTAAAAGCAATGTTGTGTTTCTCTTCTAGGGGTACGGTGACGTTTGTCAATATAGTCTACACTGAAGAGCAATTGAATTAGAGACAGCTGGCGTTATGCAAATGTGGCGCTGTATGTAGCACTGTAAATGGAAACGACATGACGTATACAGTGATCCAGTAATATAAGGAGTAATGCGACGGGAATCAGTAAGAATCGGACGCAGTACGGTAAGACGAAGGATCTAAGCGCATTTGATCATGGGCAAATTGTCTGGGCCCCACGAATGGGTCACTCCATCTCGGAAGTCGTGCAGGTATTTGAATTTTCACGAGCCACTGTATCACGAGTGTACCGTGAGTACATCGAATCCGGTAAAACCATCCCTGCAAGGGCCAACTGCCGTTGACAACAGCGTGTGGATGAGCGGAGTCATCGTCGGATAGCTCGCATTGTAACAGCGGATAGACGGGCCACAGTGCAAGAAATCGGTCGGCAATTTAACGCTGGTGCACAAAAACGCGTAAGCAGCCACACCATCCAGAACCATCTCTTCGCTATGTGGTACAGAAGCCATCGTCCCACGAGGGTACCGCTGCTGACCGCACATCACAGGGTGCAAAGATTAGCATGGGCGCGGGAACATCGCCCTGGACCCTAGACATGTGGAAAAATGTTGCCTGAACTGATGAGTCGAGATTCACGTTGGTACATGCAGACGGCAGGATACGAGTCCGGCGCAAACCCACATGAAGCGATGGATCCTTCTTGCCAGCAGGGTACTCTTCAAGCTGGTGGGGGTGGCATTCTCGTCTGGGGACTGTTTACGTGGACTGAAATGGGATCCCTGATATGTGTGACGTCTTCCCTCACAGGTCAACGTTACCGGGATATACTGGACGACCATTTGCTCCCGTTTGTGCGTCTTCAACATGTCACTGGGGACCTAATCCTGCAATTCGAGAGGTTTTAGCTGTCGAATTGTATCCGAATGGTAGGATGAACACTCCACCGACGCAACCTCGCTTCCTTGGCCAGCTAGGTTACCTGACTTCAATCCCATCGAGCACATCTGGGATGCCATTGGGGGAGATGTTCGAGGTTCTGACCCCCCTCCATCAAATCTTCATGAACTGTGGGAGCTTGTTCAGGAGTCGTGGATCCGTATGGCTTCCCAACGTTTCCGGTGTCTTGTCGAGTCCATGGCAAGACGAATCGCCGCCGTCATCAGGGCGAAAAGTCGTGCTACACGTTACTAGATAGGTTTTTCTAATTCAATTGCTCTTCAGTGTATATTCCGGAGCAGATTTTTAGAAAATCTAAAAATTCAGCATATGAAGGCCGTTCAAAAAGTAACGAGACTGATTTTACATTGACAGAAGTGTAGTGCAGTAAACGTACTTACATACTTTCGAAGTATTCTCCCCTTACCGAAATGCACCGGGCCCATTTTTCTATCTTCTTCAGGAAGGTGTTCGAAGCCCTTCCTCGACATGTGGTTCAGGATACACACCACAGCATTGTTCAGCTCAGTATTTGATGCAAACCGATGCCCACGAAGTTGTTCTTTCACTTCTCGGTCTAGGTGGAAGTCACGCGCACCAGATCCGGTGAATATGAAGGACACGCCATCATTTCAATGTCTAGATCTTGGATAAACTGTTAGGTAAGCAAAGCACGATGTGCAGCGCAATTATCTTGATGCAAAATCCAACCAGTTGGTGTATATTCCGGAAGTTTTGGGGAAATATTTTCTTTAGAGGACTTTTGAGAACTTCAGAACAATAGGCACCGATAAAAGTTTTCCTTTGTAGAGCAACATGGTCATACACAATTCCCTTTTTATTAAAGAATGCCGGGTGTATAACCTTCCCTGCACTTGCATGAACCTTTGCTTTCTTGGATCGGGTACTCTGTGTGTTTCGGTTGGGTGCGCTGTTGTTATGTTCCTAGATCGAAATAATGAAAAAACATTTTCATCATATGGGACGACTCGATCCAAAACGTGTGGCTGACGTCGTAGCCCGGAAGTTCCATTGGCGTCAAGAGATA
Source organism: Macrothele yani (assembly GCA_039090855.1). Lineage (NCBI taxonomy): Eukaryota > Metazoa > Arthropoda > Arachnida > Araneae > Macrothelidae > Macrothele > Macrothele yani. The sequence goes on from CM076990.1 coordinate 52,105,040, forward strand.
ACACGATTTGCCTTGTGTTCATCCGTGAGCAAGTGGGGAATCCGACTTTGCAGTGTCATTTCGGTACCCCAACCTATTTCTCACAGTACCATCAAAGGAACCAACGAACATCTGCAACACATTAGCATCCTTCTCAATGTTCATTCGGTGGTCTTTGCGCAGGGATACCTCGATAGTATTGAGATTAAACTCCATAGTCGATGTCAAAAGCCTATCGGAGAGTGGCACATCTTCCAGACACTCTTCACCATTCCCAAATTTCCTGTGCCACTCAAAAAGTCTAGTATGGGACAAAGCGTCTTCCTTATAAGCAGTTTTAATCATTTCGTGCGTTTCTGTGGTGGTTTTATTCAAACGCAATCAAAATTTTATAGATGCTCTTTGTTCCAGTTTTAAGTCCATACTGGGTTACAGAAACACGTCTGAACTCTACGCTGTCTACTACAAGAATAAACTGACGGAGCGCTGTAACGACGCGTCGTCACGTGACTGACCTTGCAGGTGTTCTACGTTTTGAACGACCAACAAAATACGCTTACATCACGTGGGGAAAAACTGCGCATAATTTAAAGTACATAATGAGAGCAGGATTATTCAAAGCAAATGCAAACGGTTAAAAAATCCAAACAGATTTGTGCAATCGATAAAATATCCATCTATACATAGAAGTAGCTACTTCGTACGTTATTGGCAGTTCTCATAGCTGATGCAAGATATCAGAGACAAATGTGTTTTCAAATCAAAAAGTTACAAGAAGAAATATATGGGAAAACATGGTATAACTATAACGCCTCCTAGCGGGAAAGGTTTTGTGTTATTTAAAGAAGAAAGTGGGTTCAAAATGCTCTTCATAATGACGAGTATCGTACCAAAAACAGATTTTTTCTAAGGAATTCTAAAAATCCAATTAATTCTTTTAATTAGATATATACACTGGCATCTCCTGGTGGCAGAATTTTGAATAATGAAAAAGTAGGAAATATGTTAAAAGTATTCTTCATAGCAAAAGCTATGCTAAGGGGAAATATTTTTCAAATGAGTGTTTTGGAAGCAGAGATAGCGAGAAAGAAGTTTTAACATGTACGCCACCTAGAAAAAAAAACTGAATTATTTAAAGAGGATAATATTATTCCCTATTGTACTGTAGTGAGTGGCATACAGTACAAAAATAAAATTTTCAGGATTTTTAGAAACGGCGATTCCGTTATAAACTTGTTAATACACTAACAACACATAGCGCCAGAACTCAAAACTTAAAAAATAATGAGTGCATGTGACGTCTACCCCCATGGTGAATGGTATCGGCACTAAAATAATATTTTAAATCGGGCATTTAGAAGCAAAGATAGCGAGAAAAACAAATTTAACACTTAAGCCCCTAGTGGGGAAGTTTTATATTATTTTGTGCATAAAATGAACACAAAAAGTTTTTGTAGTTGATAGTATGTGACCGAAAGGGGACTTTTCAGTCGGGCTTTTAGACGCTCAGATGTTTCTGTAAATATGATGTAAACGGAAACGTTGCTTCTGCCCTCTAGCCGCCCTAACTTCTGCCCTCTATTATTTGTGCCTTAATAAATAATTGAAACTATAAGATAAAGCATTTTGCTCCAGAACCGATCACAGATAAAGAAAGCATTTTTCATATCGGATTATTAGAAGTAGAGATGTCCAGAAAAGTAAGATATGATACTACGATACCTGACGGAAAAACTATGCATTATTTTAAGAAGAACGTATTCTCAAGAGGTTTTCCGTGGTGAGCGGTATCTTATCACAAAATAGATTTTTTCAAACCAGTTTTTCGATGCGCAGATATTGCTGAAACACATCAGAAATATAAATATACGCTAACGCCCCTTGTGGCAAAATCATTCTTCTCAAATATTAGAAATATATGCAGACATTTCCAACTAGGAGCTCTATTGGATCCAAAAACAGCTTTTCAGAGCGGACTTTTAGAAGCAGGGATATCATAATTTTACTTTTCGCCCCCTAGCGGAATAACTGAGCACTACTTGAAGAAGAAACTGTACCCAAAATAGTCTTCGTTATATAAATGGTATAGAAGAGAAGACAGAATTTCTACAATCGGATATTTAGAAACAATTATGTGGAACAAAATGTGTTTTGAATTTGACAGCAACTGCATTAACGCCCTCTAGTGGCAAAGTTATGTATCGGAAGAAAACTGGAATGAAAGTACTCATATTTCAAACTTCTTAAGGGAAATAGAATTTTTCAAATCGGACTAATGGGTGCAGATATATGGTGTCCACAGACAGACGGATGGACAAAATGCTAACACAAGCACACATTTCTTTACAGAAGGCGTGCTGAAAACGTGTCATCTTGCACCTTTTTATGTTCAATTTGCGCATTTTTTTAAGTACGCACTCCATATTCCGTCGTCTAAGGTTTGTAACTTACTATTAGTTTTGAAGTAATATTTTGAAACTGAGATGACTTTACACTTGTAGCTGCACAGATCAGTGGGCTGAACGTTGATTTGATCACACTACCCCCTTTAGCGTAGATTTAATGGCGACGGAAAGTGAAATTCGTTGACCGGGCCCGAAATTTCGAATCGTGGTACGCCCTCTACCTTCCCTGAACAAACAGAAGAAAAACAATGTCTAAGCAGTGGCGCACCCACAGGAGTGGCCGAGCCCCCCCCCCCCCCGGCTGATAGAGCCGGGGGGGAGCTCACAATACGCGATCTGCATGTACTTCTTAATCGTGTACCGTATAATTATAACATATAATAATTATAAGGGAGTAGTTCTGTTAAATAAATTTAGAAAAATCTAACAAGGAAAACAATTTCACTGCTTCTTCTAATCATTTAACTTTCTTGTACTGTAACATTAGTAGTAACTGGATAAGAATAAATTCACAAAAGTCATACTCCTAAATTGTTACAGGACCTGACTACTTTTCCCGGTACATTTAGAGGGGGAGGGGGTTCACCCCACCTTGGGAAAATTCTGTGTGGCAGGCAGAGGCGAATATTTGGGGTGTGCTAGGTGTGCGGCGCACACTTACACAGAGTCGCAATTGCGGATTAGTTTCTAATAAAGCTTCCCAGAGTTCGTCCTAAGGCTTCGAGTGGTGGTTAAAATTAATTTCCCCACATAATGTTTTCATTAAGAAGAGAAGGTTCGTTCAGCAAGCATATCGCATTCGCGCTAGAACCCTCGGGTGCGCTGTTTCTCCTGCGCACATTCGACGATTTTAAACCAGCTGTGGTACAAGCGCTCCCCGGTCAAACACAAGCTCCCCGGTCAAACACAAGCGCTCCCCGGTCAAACACAAGCTCCCCGGTCAAACACAAGCGCTCCCCAGTCACAATTACGGATTTATTTCTGATAAAACTCGCCAGAGTTTGTCCTAAGGCTTTGATTGGTCGTTAACATTAATTTCCACACATAATGTTTTCATTAAGAAGAGAAGGTTCGTTCAGCAAGCATATCGCATTCGCGCTGCAATCCTCGGGTGTGCTGTTTCTCGAGAGCACATTCGACGATCTTAAAGCAGCTGTGGTACAAGCGCTCCCCGGTCAAACACAAGCGCTCCCCGGTCAAACACAAGCTCCCCGGTCAAACACAAGCGCTCCCCAGTCACAATTACGGATTTATTTCTGATAAAAATCGCCAGAGTTTGTCCTAAGGCTTCGATTGGTCGTTAACATTAATTTCCCCACGTAATGTTTTCATTAAGAAGAGAAGGTTCGTTCAGCAAGCATATCGCATTCGCGCTAGAACCCTCGGGTGTGCTGTTTCTCCTGCGCACATTCGACGATCTTAAAGCAGCTGTGGTACAAGCGCTACTCGGTCAATCACAAGCTCCCCGGTCAAACACAAGCGCTCTCCAGTCACAATTACGGATTTATTTCTGATAAAACTCCCCAGAGTTTGTCCTAAGGCTTCGATTGGTCGTTAACATTAATTTCCACACATAATGTTTTCATTAAGAAGAGAAGGTTCGTTCAGCAAGCATATCGCATTCGCGCTGGAACCCTCGGGTGTGCTGTTTCTCGAGAGCACATTCGACGATCTTAAAGCAGCTGTGGTACAAGCGCTCCCCGGACAAACACAAGCGCTCCCCGGTCAAACACAAGCGCTCCCCGGTCAAACACAAGCGCTCCCCGGTCAAACACAAGCGCTCCCCGGTCAAACACAAGCGCTCTCAGTCACAATTACGGATTTATTTCTGATAAAAATCGCCAGAGTTTGTCCTAAGGCTTTCATTGGTCGTTAACATTAATTTCCACACATAATGTTTTCATTAAGAAGAGAAGGTTCGTTCAGCAAGCATATCGCATTCGCGCTAGAACCCTCGGGTGTGCTGTTTCTCGTGCGCACATTCGACGACCTTAAAGTAGCTGCGGTTCAAGCGCTCCTCCGACGGCGTTGCAGGTCACGTCCTAATTTCCCTGTGGTTTCAAACGTTGACAGCGGAACTTTCAAAGTGTGCTACCCAATATGAGCACCGTTTGAGTCCCACGGAGCAGTGCAACCATTTCCTGTTACATTGTTGTTGTTATTTTCGTTTTATGTATTTCCTATAAGACTCGCTAAAGTTTGTCCGCTAAACTTAATTCCCTTGTGCAATGTTTTCGACAAGAGGGGGAGATTCTTTGCTTCGTGCAATAAACAAAATGTAGTAAATAATATTTGCAGCTGCAGGAGTGCTATTTTAACAGCGGACACCCTAAGTCGTTAACACAACTGTAATTCAAAGTTTTGCTGCGGCTACAGGTCTTTTTTTATTTCTTTGTGGATCCAACGCAGAAGTTTAAATTCCCAGTTTGCGTTTGGAATGGCGTAGAGTCATAAACACAAGTAACGTTCTGCTAAGTATGAGTAAATGCCTTTATGTCTTTTCGTCGCTGCATGAATCAGTGCGTTTATGAGCACAGATTTAAATATACAATTTTAGCTTCGACATCCATTTAGGCTGATGATGTACTAAGTGTCCCATTGTCTTCCAGAAACTTTGCAGATTGGGTAATGCGGGTTAAAGAAAGTAACCTTCGTGCTGTATTTAAATATATATATATATATATATATATATATATATATATATATATATATATATATATATATATATATATAAGATACCAAAAATTCGTTCATCACTCTAGTATTTCCACAGGAAATTTAGTATTTTTCTTACAACGGAGTGTAAGCAAAAATCTTTACCGTAAGTTATTAGACGACACGTAAATAAAAGAAATACTTTCATATGTTCAAAATCAATGCGCATATTTCGCAGCTCGGGATACATAATAAAGTTTTTACGTGCTTTTTCCCCATAAGAACGCTTACCCAACCTAAATGGGCGTGCGACGCCACTGGTGCTAGGGCGCACTGGCTCCTCCCTTGGGAAATTTCTGGGTGCGCTACTGTGCGTAAGGAGCTTTGTTGGGAATTAGAACCACCCAACCACTTACCTAGAGGAACTTTCTAAGGCACATCGCAACAATCACACATTTGTCAAATAAAATAAATAATAAAAATAAAAATCTTGGCTGAAATTATTGACCGGGCCCTGGTGGCCCGGGCGGTTCCGCCGCCACTGCGTAGATCCCCACGTCTAGCTGTTGTGTCTTAAAACTTCACTGGTTTCCATACATGAAGGAAAGAACAGAAAACTCGTGATACTCAAAAAATACAGCTGAAAAGTTATGAAACTTGGGTGAAAATCTGTATTATATCGTACGTTACAGAAAGATTAAAAAGTTCTTCTTAAAATAATGCATGAAACATTTCACCATGACAACGCAAGGCCACATTGCGGTCGACCGACGATTGAAACAGTGTCAAGACTGAAATTCACACTTGTTCCACACCCTCCTTACAGCCCAGATTTGGCACCGTCTCACTTCTGGTTGTTCCCACAATTGAAAGAGATGTTGAAACGTCAACATTTTTTATCCGATGTTGAAGCTGCTGTGAACAATTGGATCAAAAGCAAACCACGAACTTTCTTCGTGGACGGAATGAAAAGGTGGATAGGTCGTTTGGAAAAACGTGTACCAGTAAATGGTGACTAGGTTGAAAAAAAGGCGGTAATGTTTAAGGGAAATAAATAATTTCCTTCGTTTTGATACCACTTTCATTATTTCATTTTGCAGTAAACTTATTTTATACGATTGGAGACCTTACTTACCATTCTATCCTCGTATTATAGGTTATGCCAAAAATACTATCTTATATATAAAACACAAAACATCTGTTTGTCTGAAGAAGTAAAAACTCTCGAACGCCGAACTGTGGCATCGTGAAATTTGAATAGCTTATTAATACTGGAATTTCTAGGTCAACGCAACTATTTTAAGATCTCTACGTTGTTCCGTTAGCGAGTTATGAATTAATTAATACTAAGATAATCAATAAAGTCAGCGTCGTTTGCTGCGTCATCGTTATCTGAAAGCACGTGATTGCATTCATCGCCGCGGCACATCCACAGGTGTTTCGATTCTTTGAGAACTGTGCATAAAAAAACAAAAACGAACTTTGCGAAATCTTCAAGAAACGGGCTGAATTTGGTATCAACACCATGAATTGGCAACAAGAGGAGTCCCTCAAAATTTCACCGGAATCCGGTGAAAACTTTTTTAAATTGGCATGGCATTTTTTACTCATTGCTAAACAGAAATATATACGCAGAAACGGTTATTAAAATTTTGACGGCTAATTTAAAAAGTTATTTACCGGTTCAGGCGAAATTTGGTGGTCATGTTCCTATTAACGATTTATGGTGTTCATTAGAATTTCAGCCAGTTTCATAAGATATTCGCAAAGATAAGTTTTTAACTTTTTTATCCCAGAGATTCGCCCCTCAAAGACGTCTGAAACTGAAAGCACGTGACGCATTTGATGCTTCTCACATGGACAGCTGTATGTTGGAATGTCAAAAGCAAAGGATTCAACAAAATTATATATCGTCGCCGATTAAGGAGAAAGCAAAAATGTTGTGTAAGGCCAAGTGCTGAAATAATCACACTATGAATAAATCATTTGTAATGACCAAATTTGTGGAATGAGTTTTTTTCTTTCTTGCAAGCATCAATTTTTTTTCCGATTTTAAGGGAATATGAAATTAATAAGCCTAAATCCCGGGCAAAGCCGGGTAGTAAAGCTAATAACTCTATGAATATTACTTTTTTAAAGGAGGGAAGACCAATTTAAATACCAGAGTGAGTCAAACAATCTGTCGCATTTGCAGCTAGAAAGTAGAATAATGCATGAACGAAATACAAACTCACAAAGTAAAGCAGTTTGTTTTCTATAGTCCTTTGCCAACGTTTCACCAGAGCAACGATCTCACGACGGTACCACTCTGCAGCTTTTCAGGAGACAAACTCTTTGATGCCAGATTCCACATCCACTACTGTAGTAACGTGCTGTTCTTGTAGTTAATGGACAACGGAGCGAAACAGGTCGCAGTCGGATGGGGCGAGATTTGGATTATATGGAATGTGGGGTACCATCTGGACTCCTTCCAATTCCCGTAGTTCTCGGAGGACAAATTTGGAGATGTGACTTGGAGCATTATCCAGTAGCAGCAATTCTAGCTTCCTACTGATGAGTGCTGGGGAGCGTTGGCGCAGAGTATCAGTTGTTCGGCATGAAGGTTTCGGTTCACAGACTGACAATCTGGCACGAGTTCAGTTCCCACTTCAGAGGACCCTCACAGTTTCACAAAACGTACAGCATGACTTTCCTCTCGAACAGACAGCCATCTTTGAACCACTATGTGCGCTTCCTCGCGTCAACCATGATTTTCAGTGGTAGGATAACATAGGAATATCCTCTTTTCATCACCTATAAATAAACGACGCCCAAACCTATCGTCTTGTGTATTTGACAGCAAACTGTTGCAGAGAGCGACACGTTGCGCCACTTGTTGGGGGTGTCAACCATTCGGTGAACGCAACTAACAAAATAACTAACAAGGTGGTGAACGTAATTAACAATAGTGGATTTGAAAGGCCCCAACCTCAGCTTCCAGATTATACTGCTAGCAGACTTCGCTGAAACAGCTTCGACCAGGTGTGACGTACCTGCCAGCAGGACGCATACGACATAAAGACAGATAGGAATCAGAATGAACGTCTGCGTAGCTCAGTTGGTAGAGCGACTTGTTCCGGAATAAGCGGACTCGGGTTCGAATCCCGGCGTAGACCAAAAATGACGGAGAAATTTACTTCGTTATAATGGCGCCCGAACTATCCGGATGACCCGACCGTTCAAAATCTCGCAATGGTGTGATGTTATTTCCACACCCTGAGATAGGAAAAATCAGAGAATCTCTTCTTCAGCGCTTCGAAAAATAAATGTGTGTGACGTTACATTCCACACACCAGATTGACTGGGAGTTCTGAAGTGCACGTTCTACAGTGGATGGCTGCCTGCAACGATTCATGGTCACGGCTGACCCGTGGGTCATGCCCCCGGCCCTCTTTCGGGGGGGGGGGAGATGTGACGTACCTGCCAGCAGGACACACACGACATAAAGGCAGATAGGAATCAGAATGAACTTCTGCGTAGCTCAGTTGGTAGAGCGACTTGTTCCGGAATAAGCGGACTCGGGTTCGAATCCCGCCGTAGACCAAAAATGACGGAGAAATTTACTTCGTTATACAGGATGTTAGTGTTTGTGGTCGTCGGATGTCTTAACCTCGGCTTGTCTTCGAGGCTGGTGTACCCAGAATATGAACGCCGGAGCCATTTTTCGTGCAGTACTGCTGTCTCCTGTTTCCTCGCTTTCAACTGCACAAATGTTTCTCATTACTGCCGCACTTAACGGCCTTTTTTTTTTCAATAATAGCGTTGGAGAACCTGAACAACACGTTTATCGACCACTATCCTCTGCTCAAATGACAATGCATTGTGGCTCTGTACTAAATGTACGCGTTCCATGCCTCTGTGTTCCATGTCATCGCGGTACAAAGTCGACGCTGGTGCACGTTTTGCGCACAAATAGAGGCTCAACATTTTGTGTAGCTCAAAATGAGAACGAACTTTTGACTCGCCCTGGTAGTGCCGCTTCACATGTTTGTTGCCATTTTTGGTAAAGTGTTAAAAAATCGTCACATCAGAAAACATCTGGCACTTTCCCGAAAAAAGTCATACTTCAGATAAAACTTCAGGGTACGCGATCAAATCTATATGATCGCTGTACGAAAACAAAAAAACATCTTTTATATTTGTTGGAAATATCAATGGATATACTTTTTTTTTAGATTGAATGTTTAACGGCCACCGCGAGCAACTCAGTGGGCTTTAAGCAATCTCCCGTCCCTAATTTAGGACCACTGGTTCCAGGGAAGGCAGAGAGCCAATGATATAACACAAACACAATACCCATGCCTCACCGGGATTCGAGCCCGGAACCTTCTTGGACGAATGATCATAAGCCAAAGCTCAGACCACTGCGCCATCGGCGCGGCTCGATGAAACTATAAAGAAGTGTCATTAACTTTCTTACCCTTCCCGAGCGTAATTTTAAATATGACAGGACGTGCTGTCGTAATCAAAATGAAAGTCCCATTTGTTCACCAGAACTGTTTCCTATTTCTCACAAATGTCTGCATTTTTATTTGAGTACCCAAGATTTTTCAAAAGCGTTTATTTATTTTCTTTTAACTTACTGGTTGAGATCCCTCAATTAGTGATTGTAAAATTGAAACGTCCTGGTAATGGTTTTTGAGCGATTGCATCTGTTTCTTCAGTTGTAAATGTCCAAAAAATGACGCTTAGGAAATGGACACCAAGCAGATGAAATTGACTATGATGCTCGCACGAATCGATGCCTTGAAGTTAAACATTCCTGCTGACATGATGGAAATAACGTCGACCAAACGCTCTCTCTCTCTCTCTCTGTCTCTCTCTTTTCTCTCTCTTTTTCTCTCCTTCTGTCCCTTTCGGGAATCACTGCTAGCAAACGAAGAGTGATCGTTTCCTTTTTTCCTCATTGCAGTTCATCATGTGTTCCTAGTATGGCGTTGCTATTCTGATTCTTGAGTCCTTAGCTCGTGTTTGTGAAAAGAAGTAATTTTATAACAAAGCTGCAATTAAGTAATGAGGTTGGTTTTTGTTTTTTTAATTCCGGTAAAACAAATGGGTCGAGATGGCATGTTTCCCTAAAAAGTTATTTATCAGCTATGCGGTGGCAGCAACCTTTGCGCGAGAACTGCGCAGAAGATTATTTAGGCTGCGAATGACGTCCTTCGGTGGAAGATTCGGTTGTCCCGGCACTGTCGTGCAGCAGAAAGCAAATATCCGGTTCCCTTTGGAAATCGGTAAAACTGCATCTGAGACAGCTGGATTATTACGTGATGTGTATAAGACTAATTGCCTATTTTTAGCATACATATTCCAACGGCATGCGCGTTTCAAGGATGGGAGCGAAAATTTAGAAAATGAAGAAAGGCCCTGATGTCCGGTTTCATTGCGCACGTCTGAACACATTGAGAAGGCTCGCGAAAGTATAAAACGTGATCGCTGTGTGCCATTAAGGATGCTGGAATGTGACCTCGGTATTAATAAAGAGACGATTCGTAACATTTCAGTGCAAGATTTGGGAGGGGGGAGGGTGAGTTTGTGCTCGTTTTGTTTCGCATGTTTTGTCAGACGACCAGAAACATGCACGAATAGAGTACGCAAAAGACATTCTGGAGACTGCAGAAACAACGCAAAATGTCCTCCAAAACATTGTGGCAGGTGTCGACACATGGTGTTTTCGTTACGATCCTGAAACGAAGCGTCAGAAGTCGCCTCAATCACCCAACGAACAGAAGATCAGGTTAACGAAATCCAAAACCAAGACAACGCGTGCGTGCGCAAGCAAAGAAATTCTGAAGCGTGAGCTCATTCCTAAAGGTAAAATTGTCACTGGCAACGCTTGCACATCAAGTTTGAAAGTTTGGAACGATTGTGGAAAAGGGTTGTTCGCGTCAGGCCTCAGCACAACAAGTTAGTAAAATCATGCAATGCATTGATTCATCATCATCATCATCGTTGTCAACCAATATAAATCCACTGCTGGACGAAGGTCTCCCCAAGTTTCCTCCACAACGGTCTGTCTTGTGCCAGTCTCCTCCATGTCACTCCAGCATACTTTCGAATTTCATCCACATATCTCCCATGTGGTCTTCTTCCAGGTCTTTTCCTGTCCCTTGGAATCCAATCTAAAATTTCGGCTGTCCATCGATGGTCTTTTTTTCTGGCAGTATGCCCAGCCCATTGCCATTTCAGGGATTCAACTCTGATCATGATGTCTTCCACTCTTGTCATTTTTCGGATCCACGAGTTCCTCTTCTTATCTCTCCTGGTTACACCAAGCATGCACCTCTCCATGATCAGAATCTTTGAGTTGTATGCAGCCTTTGTATGCCTCTTTTAGTTAAGGTCCACGTCTCTGCACCATACGTAAGCACTGGAAGGATGCATTGATCAAACACTTTTCTTTTAAGACATAATGGCATATTGCTCTTGAAAATTATGCTGTTTCTTCCAAAAGCTCTCCAGGCAAGTTTTGTACGCCGATTAATTTCTTCATAAATGTGACCCTCACTTGATATCTGCTGTCCATGATAAACGTACGTGTCTGTTATCTCCAGCTTTTCTCCATCAATCGATAAATCTTCATTTCTTGTAATAGCATTGTACATCACTTTTGTCTTCTGAAAGTTCATTTTTAATCCCACTTCTTTACTCTTGTCAGCAAGTTCCTGGATCATACTATGCAGCTCTGGTGGGGTAGTTGCAAAAATGACTACGTCATCAGCAAAACGAAGGTGGGTTAGATAATCCCCATTAATCTTTATCCCTTTGTTTTCCCAGTTCAGTGATTGAAAGACATTTTCCGATGTGGCATTACAGAGCTTCGGTGATGTGGTGTCAACTTGTCTCACTCCCTTTCCAATTTTTATGTGTGTTGTATTTTCAAACAGCCGAATCTTTGTACTATTAATAATATTAATGTATGCATCTTCAATACCGCAGGGTTATGATACGGTTTCCAACAGAGCAGAAATCATTACTCAAGTTATTACTAAAGTTATGAGGATAATGGCTGCAGAATAAATCTCTCTCCTATGCCCTGACCTTTGATCCCATTTGGATGATATTCAACAGAGCAGGTTAAGTATACTTCCGGAACAACATGTTGAAGTTTTGTCTCAATCGAAGCATTTTTACCTATTTTATGACGCATAAGGGTGATGGAATGGATCCCGTTTCTATGTCCTGACTTTTGACCCCATTTCACCCATTTTCAATAGGGTTCGTCCCCAGGTGGCCCTCTACCACATACTAAAATCATTGCAATCGAACCATTTGCACGCGACTTTGCCGGCGGACGGACAGACAAAGTTGGAGCATATACGCCTCTTCAACCTACGGTTGGAAAGCATAAAAAACGGACAATGGTTTCTACTTCACGATAATGGACCCACACACAGAGCAATCAGTATGCAGCAATATCTGGCACGGAAATGAGTGTGTGTACTCAAGCATCCCCTTCAGTTCTGAAAAGACATTTTGCAAACAGTGAAGAACCGACATTGAGTCGAAAGGGTGTTTTTTGTGTCTCACTATGCGCGATCGCCGAAGAAGGTCGCATTATGAACACCTGAAGGATATTGAGCGAGGAAGGATTGTTGGGATGAAAGAAGATGGATTCTCCTACCGCGAAATCGCCACTCGAGAAGGATGAAACGCTAGTACAGCGATTCGAACGTGGCGTTAGTGGACAGATGAGGTTCGGACGCACAGAAGGAAGTAAACCGCAAAAGCGCGCTACTTCACGGAACGACAGACACCTCTACCGCATGGCAGTGACCGATCGCACAGCGACATCCACGGTGTTAGCGCAAATGTGGAGCACTGTCACAGTTCAGGCTTTGTCTTCCAGCACAGTTCGGCGCTGTCTGCTTAACAGATGACTGGTCGCTAGCAGTGCAATTCTGCTCATTCCTTTGACCCTCAACCACACACGCCCCAGGCTGCAATGGGGTCTCGAACACAGACATTGGCATGCTGATTGGTAATAGGTCGTATTTTCTGACGAGTCACGATTCAACTTGATGCATCACGATGGTTCCATACGTGTTCGTAGGCATCGCAGTGAACTGCCCATTGCAGCGTCATACTGGCCCAACGCTAAGCGTCACAGTTTGGGGCGTCATTGGATTCAATTCAGTATCTCACCTGATGCGTATGGAATCCTTAACAGCCAGAGATGCATTAGAGATTTTTTAGAGGTAGAGGTGATACTCTTCCTTCAGAATTGTCCTGGTGTTATATTCCAGCAGGACAATGTTAAGTAATATGTGGCCCAGAATGTCTAAGACCTTTTCCATGCACGGCAGATACCACTTCTTTTCTGGCCTGCACATTTACCGGATATGTTCCCGATCGAACATGTCTGGGACCTGACAGCTAAGCAACTGGCTCGTCAAGCGCCTCCGTCAGTCACCAGAAATGAACTATAAACTCACCTAGAAACATCTTGGCAGGCTATTCCTCAAGTCGATATCAAAATCCTTTTTCATTCAATGCCACGCTGTTATTGTTGCTCGAGGTGGTTTCACACGATATTGAGTTTCGAAACGAAAAGTATTGTGCAGCTCTACAAATGTAATCAATTATATCCTGTAAACATGAAAAATCTGTGATATAAATTTCATTTGAATAGCGCGATTCTTTCTTGGTGTAGCAATTTTCACCAGCATTAGTGTATTACAAAACTCCTCGACCTCATTGCCTTGTTCTTCGCTTCACTGGAGAGCACTGATGTCGTACGGGAAAGCTCAAAAGAGATCTGACATCAAAGTTTAACGGTCCTTTTAAGGGGAAGAAATCTTAAAACATGTCAAACCTATTTTCATTCTGGGAATCGTGCACTGCTGCTTATGTGTGATGGATTATGGGTGCGTGTGTATATATAAGAGGATTTGATCATAAACCTATTTCGCTTGCTTTATTATCTTGTTAACGTTGTGCTTGTATAACAAGATAATAAAGTTCTAGCGGCAGAGATTCAATAAGGAAGGGTGTTATCACAAAATTTAATGATTGTCCACAACAAAGGGGCAGGAAACGCGATACAAAAAAAAAAGCTTTCAGCGAAAATTAGATCATATCTGCAGAGGAAATTTTGCTCTCCAAGAACAATTATGTTGACAAAGGGACAGTGAACTCAAAACACTCACGAAAATAATCAAATTACGCTGTAAGAACATTGATTACCTGTGTCACCAGCCATGCAGAAAAATGCAGAAAACATAGTAATTTTTTTATTATATTTTATCCACAAATGACATCAACAGACTATTTCGAATAACTACTTTTTTTCAATATATGAGTTCTTTTTTTATTTTGTAATTGGTTACTCCGAAAGCTCTTTTTTTCAATATACGTGAACTATTTTTATTTTGTAATTAGTTACTTCGGAAGCTCTTTTTCCTTCTGTCTTACTTTTTCATTTCATCATTCCTTACAACATAAAAAGGTTACGTATGGAAATATGACCTGCTCAGGCCTTGATTCGATCTATCTCTTTGACCGTTTCATCTCTAGTAACAAACATTTGCATGTTGGCATCATATTTCTGTTTAGCATCTTCATTCAAAGCTTCAACTTTACGATTTAATTTTTTGACTTTTATTTCGTGTAATTAAAAACATTTCAGTAGTTTATTTAAAAGCTTTTCAAGAACATAGATCCGAATTCATTCAACTTTGACGTAACATTTTCTTGTGATTTCCTTCATATCAATTAATTAATACCAAACTGGAATTCCTTTGAAAAAGGAAATCGAAATTGCTTATTGTATCACAATAGAACCAGTCTATAATTACCCATTATATAGCAAGATCTCGAAATTAACGGGCAAAACAAGAAATTTTGTTTGGTGTAATGTAAATGCAGAGCTATTTTGATCGTTTATAATGAACAAAGTTTAACCCTTTAACGACCATGATCCTAAACTGTTTTGTCGCTCCCAATACCATAACGCCCGAATTTCATTTCCTCTCCGTATGCAGTAACAAAGAAGGATTAGTGCTGGGTCACCACTCGAAACCTCTGATCTCTAGGCTTGACACACACTGACCTTCGGACGTTTCCGTGAGGAAATCAGGGTATACTTCTACTGAGAATCTTAGGCAGATACTCGTAGAAGGGAACGGTAACAGCTGGGAAATCTTGTTTTATTTTATCAATTTCTTGTTCTTTGTTGAAAAAATTAGGCTCCCAATCTGTTTATTTGGATTGTGCAAAATGAAAGAATTTTTACGACAAATTTTCCTTCATAAACTACACGTTTCGGGACAATGCAAAATATCACAGACAAAAGAAACACGTGCCAACAAAGCAAGAGTTCTACTGAGCGATTTCAGAAGGGTGAATGATATAGCCCCAGGAAAACCAACTCCTGGTTAACTTCTTTCTTTTGTGACAACAATGACAACTGAGGGATGACTTCTGCTAATGTTCGAAGGAAATTCAAAGAACATGGGGATAGGAAATCCTATTCATGCTATCCGGGCGACTCGGACACTTGTGGTTGTTTGCATGTAAGGGCGCTTTGGGAGCTATGGTCGCTAAAGGGTTAATGAAATACCTGGATTTAATGAGGGAGAAAAAAGTTAAGATGGTCACATTTAGCCGGAGAAGTAACAAAATTTATTAGAACTCCATGTTTAATGAGGCCAAAAATAAAAAAAAATAATAAAATCTGCAGCCCACGGTCCTAAAATGGAGAAATAGAAATGATCGCATACAGGACTAAATTCCAACAGCGCAGGAGAATCTTGGTAAGATAGCGGATGAATAATAGCAGAAAAGCAGTGAGGATTGTTTACGTCAAAAGCTGAACTGTATTGTGCAAGGAATCGTTTCTCCACCCATTTCGCTGGTGCCATGGGCTCATGCAAGTATTTATTATATTTTAATTTGCACTACCGTAGTAAACTAAATAAATCTTTCAAGTTCATTAATGTTATGTATACACTATAATATCAAAAGTATTTGGACACTATCAAATATTTGCATTAGTGCAAAGAACGGTTGCGCAAGAAGGTGCGCTGTGAGTGGAGAGGTGCGTATAGTATAGCAATTTATTATAAAACCTGTACCGCCAATTGGCTTCATAGGGACTAACAGAACCAATTACACGCGGGAAAAAAATCCCCGCTAATCCAAATACACATATTAATACAATCTTTCAAAAGAACGATGCTAAACAAAAAAAGTATTCAACAAAACAAAACTAAACTCCACATTATCACACCAATAATTGAACATCAACATTTTCCAACTGCCAAACCAACTGACATCACATAGAAGAAAAAAAAGGAAATAATTAATAATAAATGTTATAAATCAAGTTAAAAGTCAAACCCAAAATAATATATAATCAATTACATTATAAAATAAATGATAAATTAAAATCAAACTTATGTACATCATTGAATCCAAGCTTATACACTAAAGAGCAATTGAATTAGAGATACCTGTCTAGTAACGTGTAGCACCACATTTCGCTTTGATGACGGCAGCGATTCGTCTCGGCATGGACTCGACAAGACAACGGAAGCGTTGAGAAGCCATACGGATCCAGGACCCCTGAAAAAGCTCCCACAGTTCACGAAGATTTCATGGAGTGCGGTCAGAGCCTCGAACATCTCTCTCGATGGCATCCCAGATGTGCTCGATGGGACTGAGCTCAGGTGACCTAGTTGGCCAAGGAAGCGAGGACACGTCGATGGAGTGTTCATCCAACCATTCGGATACAATTCGGGAGCAGCATTGTCTTGTTGCAGGATGAGGTCCCCAGTAGGATGTTGAAGACGCACAAACGGGAGCAATTGGTCGTCCAGGATGTCCCAGTAACGTTGACCTGTGAGGGACGATGTCACACGTACCAAGGGTCCTATTTTAGTCCACGCAAACAGAGTCCAGACGAGAATGCCACCCCCACCAGCTTGAAGAGTACCCTGCTGGCAAGAAGGATCCATCGCTTCATGTGGGTTTCGCCGGACTCGTATTTTGCCATCCGCATGTACCAACGTGAATCTCGACTCATCAGTCCAGGCAACATTTCCCCACATGTCTAGGGTCCAGTGGCGATGTTCCCGCGCTCATGCTAATCCTTGTACCCTGTGATGTGCGGTCATTAGCGGTGCCCTCGTGCGACGATGGCTTCTGTACCCCATAGTGAGAAGATGGTTCTGGATGGTGTAGCTGCTTACACGTTTTCGTGCACCAACGTTAAATTGCCGAGTGGTTTCTTGCACTGTGGCCCGTCTATCCTCTGTTACAATGCGAGCTAGCCGACGATGACCCCGCTCATCCACACGCTGTTGCCCACAGCAGTTGGCCCTTGCAGGGATGGTTTTACGGGATTCGATGTACTCACGGTGCACCCGTAATACAGTGGCTCGTAAAAATCCCAGTGCCTGCACGACTTCCGAGATGGAGTGACCCATTCGTCGGGCCCCGACAATTTGCCCACGATAAAATGCGCTTAGATCCTTCGTTTTACCCATACTACGTCCGAATCTTACTGATTCCCGTCGCATCACTCCTTGTATTGTCAGATCGCTGCATACGTCACGTCGTTTCCGTTTACAGGGCCGCCCACAGCGCCACATTTGCATAATGCCAGCTGTCTCTAATTCAATTGCTCTTCAGAGTATATAGACCATTGAATTACTAAATCATTTTAAGTAATCCGTTTCACTAAAAATTACAACATAATTCACAAAAAAATTACAACACAATTCACTAATATTTGAAACATAATTCACTAAAGATTTAAACATAATTCACTAAAAATTAAAACATAATTCACTAAAAATTAAAACATAATTCACTAAAAATTAAAACATAATTCACTAAAAATTACAACAGAATTTCAAATAACACGAACAACTCAAAATGAAGGCTCCCAGTCCTCCTCTGACTTCTCTGCAGCATCAAGGCCAATAGAGTCCCCTCCTCCTCCACATGTCTCCCGTTCATGTAGGAAACTGCAGCACGGTGTCTGTTCGTCCAAGTATGAAAAGGCTGATTTGCATATGGTATCTGCACCGCAGCACGATGGACCCTTATTCCCTCGCACCGCATCATACGATGGAACTGAGATGCATTAACAGATCCACAAAAACAGGTGCAGTGCTTAATGTTAAAACGATTAAAGTAGGCTGGACTTATGCCATTCTCCGCCAAAAACTGATTTAGGAGTCTATCAGAAAGGCACCGTTTGGTTTTCACCACCGGAAGATACACGTAAGTCACTCGACCAGTGCCATTTCAATATTATCATATAAAGCTGAGATCTTCGGTCGTGTTATCTGTAACTTTGAAGCGGATATGCCGTGTGGATGTGAAATATTCGAGTTCCAGCGTGGGCGGGTCATAGGATGTCATTTAAGTACCATTTCCATACGGAGCAATTCAGCTAAACTAAAAATACTAGATACAGCAGCACTGTGCAACTACAGTAAAAATAAAAATAAAAAAACAAAAACAAAAACTTTCAGGAAAGCAGCATAAACTGACGGAACGTGACAGAAGAGCGATTGTAAGAAATGTTAAAAAAATCCCGTTTTTCCTCTCCCGTTTCCCTCGCTGCTGAAGTAGGAGATGCTTGTAATGGCTCGGTTAGTACCATAACTGTCCGCAGAGAGTTGCACAGTGTGGGTTATTTAGGTAGAGCAGAGGCACACAAGCAACACATCACTACCGTGAATGAGAAAAGCCCTCTGGAGTAGGGTGTCTCCTATCGTTCCCGGACTGTAAGCAACTCGAAAGCTGTCCTTTGGAGTGATGAGTCATGCTTTTTATTTTTCATATCTGATGGGTGTGTTTGGATTTGGCAACAGCCCTGCGAACGATTTTCGTCGGACTGTGCTCCTCCAACTCTTGAGTTCGTGGGAGTCTCCAGCATGGGAGAGAGTTGTTTTCCGTGGATGGGACTCGTCCCATTTGTACCACAAAATATGAACTCTGAAGTGTACCTCGACGTTCTGGATAATTCTACCCTAACAACAATGTGGAAGTTTTATGGAAATGACAGTTGTCTCTTCTAACACGATTGAACTCCTTGACGCACTTCACGGAGTGTGCAGGACTGATTTCTTTCAAATGAGGTGGAATTGTCACGCTGGGGCCTGTTCAGAGCCGTGATCTTAATTCTATAGAACACCTCTGGGATGAACTGGAGCGACGGATACGAAATCGACCACAACGACCGTCTTCGTTTTCCACTCTGGCAACAAGGTTTCAAGAATCAGGTAGCATACTGGGCATACTATCAATCTATTTCCAGTAGGTTCCAACAGGAGTTATTCCTATTGAGACCTACCGGAAATTGATTAGTAGTATTCTTCGACATAATGCCTCTGCCATACAAGCAAATGCTGGAACGACTAACTACTACACTGGCGTGCACAGCTTAAAGACCGTTCGGTTTTTTCGCACTAACTTTGTAATGAAGCAGCCTGGATAGATGAATTTCATACTACAGAGACCTCAGTATTTACCAAACGGGGGAATAAACAAACACATGTGCAAAACTGAATACAAAAGTGTGCACTGGGACTTTACTAAGAAATGAATGTAAAGCAGTACACACCATGGTACAGAGTCATCGTTTCCATAGATGGATTACAGCAAATAGGTGGTCGTCAGTAAGGAATATGATGTCCCCTAACAGCAATAGCTGCGTTGCAGCGTCTAGCCATACTTAACACGAGGCTGTCGATAAGTTCTTGGGGCAACGTTTCCCATTTCTCTCGTAGTGCACGTTCCAATTGATGGACATTTTCGAGCGGATGTGGGCGTGCCTCAAAACGTCGCCCCAGAGCGTCCCACACATGTTCTATTGTATTTGGATCCGGGGAGTATGCAGGCCAATCCATAGGAGTGATATCCTCACCTTCCAACAGCTCATCTACTGCACGTGCACGATGGGGTCTCGCGTTATCGTCCATAAACACGAACTCAGAACAAATGGCATCTCGGAATATACATACATGGGGCAGGAGCACTTCATCGCACTAGCGATTTGCAGTTATGGAACCGCCTTCGAAAATGTGGAGCTCAGTACAACCATTCAGCGTCCGACAGGTAAGCCTTTATGGGATGCAACGTTCAGGTCGTCGGGCAAGTAGTCCACCTTTATGTAGACATCTGGCAACGATGAACAGCGATACGGCGCGTCCTGTGGTCATCAGCAGTTGCTTCGTGATATTTCCCGCTGTCTGGCGTCGATCACGTGTGACCTGTAGGACCATATATTGGTCATCTCTTGCTGTTGTTTTCAGTGACCGAGCACCACCGACCTTTCTAACAGCTATTCCTGTCGTTTGGAAGGTCTTCCACGCACGTGTAACAATGTTATGGGTAATGCCAAACTCGTCGGCGACAATCGTTACGGTTCCCTCCTCCTTCATGCGACATACTAACAAACCACTCGAACCATTTTATAACGCGGCACTTTTTCGCTTTCCCTTTCCTGCCTTACTGCGAGATGCTCTTTATACCCATTTCAGCGCTGTCATGTGACCTGCGACATAACATTTCTGAAATTCGCATACGCATCGTCTTTCTACTGATTCACTTGCGTTATGCAAATTGCATAAAGCTTGTGTGTTTCACTGTGCCGCTATAATCTGCGGCACTAGTGTCCGTCCTTAGGTTTTGCACGCCAGTGTAATTGGCTGATTGCGATAACAAAAGCCATTTGTCTCAAAACAGTTTGGTGTTCAGATACCTTTGATAAATAAACAGTTCACAATATCAGAACTACACTATCTACCAACAAGTAATTGGACACCTGTGATAGCAAAGGAAAACGAAGTTTATTCACCTTCAATAGTTGGTGGAGCCTCCACGAGCGGCGATTACAGCTGCGACCCTCCGGGGCATACTCTCAACCAGGCTTTGTACGACGGTTAGAAGTATTTTCTTGGAGAAGACAGGTCAGTTCCTTCACCGATTTCGGACGGTGGGGGCACCCCTTAAGTTCACACTCCAACTCGTCACAGAGGTGCTCGATAAAATTAAGGTCCGGGCTCTGCGCAGGCCAGTACATTCGATTAACCCCATTGTCATCATGCCAAGCCATGGTGGACCTCGCAACATGACAGGTAGCATTGTCATCCTGAAAGTAACATGGGTCCACCCCGTAAAACTGCCACAACGTAGGAAGCGCATGGTCATCCAAAATGGTGCAGTAGGTCTCGGCGTTGAATCTACCAGGAATTGCGACCAAGGGTCCCGTACCATACCAGGAGAAACACCCCCATAGCATAATTCCACCGCCGCCGAACTTCACAGTTGGCGCAATACATTCCGGCAGGAGGCGTTCTCCAGGCAGATGCCAAACACAGACCCTGCCATCCGAACGGTAGAGGGTGAACCTTGATTCGTCGCTCCAGAGAACCTGTTTCCACTGTTCAACGGTCCACTGTCGAAGTTCTTTGCACCACGTTACCGAACAGCGCTATTGGACTTGGTGATCGTAGGCTTGTGGGCGGCAGCACGTCCATGATAACCGAGCAGATGGGCTTCCTTACGGATGGTATTCATCGAAAGAACACTCCCGGATGCCTGTTGAAACTCCTCGCGGATGTGGCCCATCGATTTGGTGCGGTTCTTCCGAATTTCTCTGGACAGCACCCGTCGGTCTCTAACTCATAGTTTTGAGGGTCTGCCGGGTCGGGGAACATTCCGATAGTCACCTCTCATCTTCCACTTGCTAATCACGTAGGCCACTGTCGATTTTGGGTACTTCAACTCGCTGGATATGTCACGTATGAATCGGCCATTTCTGTGATACCCGATGACTACACCTTTCTCGAAATCAGAGAGCTCCGAACCGCATAGCAACTTGCATGCGACTGGTTGCGTTGTTGTTTCCCACACGATATTTAACGGCGGCGGCCGTGACGTGTATCAGGAACGCAGATATCGTCGATTGCAGGAGTGTCCAATTACTTGTTGGTAGATAGTGTACATATATATATTGAATATCGTTACGTGGAATAATAGATATCCGATAAAATGTCTAAGTTACTTTTGTTTCACAAGTTAATATTCGATCAAAAAACAACAAGCTTTAACTCTTGTTGATCGACCCATAAAAATCATCAAAGAGAATACAAGTAAAAAGTCTTACTATTTTAGACTTGCTTTAATGGATGTAGTAGCTATCATGTTATCAGGAAACAGTCTGGTTTGTATCACAGTAATGATCAAATTCCTATGAGAATTTTTATTCAAGGGTGTATTGTATTCATGAGGCAATATAAATGGTTTGGAGATTGCAAAAACTAATGGTGAGATTCAAGTTGAAAGTGAACAAATGTTGAATAAGACAAATAGTTAATACCACTTAAACCGTGAGACGAGTAAAAGCTTTAAAATGAAATTTCTTAAAACAGAAGTGCACAAGAACACAAGCGTTCAAGGTGAACTGAAGGCCAATCCAAAAAAAACAAAGTGCAAATGAAACCAGTATACTAGGTGAACCGAAGGTTGTCGACGAAAGTCAAGTGCTAATGCACTGACGAGTTTCGATTCACATGGTCGTGGACATTGTCAAAGGTAGCTGTTGATGGAATTACAGCTCGTACGCTACTGCTATGCTGACTGCGAATTATATCAACCCCATGTGCAATGTCGCGGATGTCATAACGTATAGGTTCTGGAGCGCCATCTGGTGCTGGGTATTTTGGCATAGTTTTTACAAATTGTGTTCTCGCAGTTCTACTCTATTCCTTCCTTTCATTCTCTTGTTGAATCATGTATCTCCAAGCATACACAGTGTGGCAAAGAATTTTTAAGACTGGGTCTGTAAAATGAAATAGAAACAAGAAATTGTACTTTGTTTTGGTTTGTTATTCAAAGAAAGTCCCTCCGGTTTCAATACACTTGTTGCAGCGGTTTTATAATGATTCAAATGTCTGTTCAGTTCACTTTGCGGAATTGCCTCCAAAGCACGCGTCAAAGCTGTTTGTATGGTTGAAATGTCATCAAAATAACACCCTTTTAACGTCATTTTAAGTTCTGGGAATAAAGAAAAGTCGCAGGGTGCTAAATCAGGCGAATATGGTGGATGATTCAACACACAGACGTTCTTTTTCGCCAAAAATCTACGAACAAGAAGTGAGGTGTGACTGGGTGCATTATCGTGCGACAAACACCAACTGTTTTCATCCCGATATTCTGGACGAATGCGACGAATTCTGACCATTAAACGCCTCAAAACATTTAAATAAAACTCACCAGTAATTGTTTGTCCACTTGGAATAAATTCTTTGTGGATAATAAATACCCTTACTATCGAAGAATGTAATGAGCATTGTTTTAATTTTCGATGGAACTTTTCTTGTTTTTTTTTGGCTTGTGGAGATTTTTTTGACTTCCATTCCACACTTTGTCGCTTTGTTTTAGGATCATATTGAAAACACCATGTTTCATCACCTGTAACAATCGATTTTAAGAAGTTTGGATCATTTACAGCGGCTGAAATGATGTCTCTACAATGTGCACTTCTCCTTGATTTTTGTTCATAGGTTAACGTGTGTGGAAGAAATTTAGCACAGACTTTTGTTTTGCCCAAATCTTCATGCAGGATGGTTTGAATCGTTTCTTTGTTGATGTTTAAAGACTCTTCCGTCATTTTTAGTGACGCACATCGATTCTTTGCCACGAAATCACGAACTTTTTCAATAATCTCAGGTGTCCTAGATGAACTTGGTCTTCCGGTATGCTTATCATCTTCTAGCGTATCTCTTCCGTCCAAAAAGCGTTTGTGCCACAGGAAAACATTTGATCTACTTTAAAAAAAACCTCAATGTAAACTTGTTTCGTCATTTGGTACATTTCCGAGGCACTTTTACCGAGTTTTGCGTTAAATTTAATAACAGCCCTTTGTTCCATCTTAATAATTCAACATGAAAAAATTTTTACTTCTCTTATGAACGGCCGTTTCGTTTGAGTTACTTTACCAACTGCGCAGTACTTTTGGCAAAAAGCAAGCAGATGGTCACGGTTTATAACGCATTCGCGATTACACTGGTGGCGCCACCGTAAGCTGAAATTTAGCGCCAGTCTTAAAAATTATTTGACGCACTGTGTATGCAAGCTCGATCGATTCATTTAAGTTACAGTTAATATCTCTAGTATTTTCAATCATAATTACTTCAGCTATAAGAATATTTTATGTGTTGAGTTTACTATGAACCCACACCTAGATTTCCAATTTAACAGGGCATTTCTTTAAATTGATAGTGGTATTTCATTTCACTCCTCTTCCACTGCTTTCCATAGTCCAATCATTGTTTAGATCTCAGCTTAGAAAGCGCTCTTTTTAGCAGTCCGAAGGCGCAATAGTCCATTGGTGACACGTCATGGCACTTCGAAGGAATATGAGCAAAATGCATAGACTTGATACCAATCTCTTTTTTAATGTTTTCAAGAAACACAGTGGTATTTGTGGTTATCGTCAACAGCATTTTGGAGGAAGTACGACGGAAAACATTTAAAGAGATTTCATGTGAAGAAAACATGTCTACCGCTTCGATTTTCAGAATTCCAACTGAAAAATTAGAGAGCATCTTGCCAAAGAAAGCCCGACAGGCTCGAAGCTGGTGTCGCCATTTTGCATGACAACGCGAGGCCGCATGTTTCCTGTACAGTAAGAGACATTCTGGAAAAGTATGTATGGGAATTGCTTCCCCACACGCCATACAGTCCTGACATGAGCCCACCAGACTATGATTTGTTCCCAAAACTGAAGACGTCACTCCGCGGAAAATGATTCAGTGTGATTCAGGATGTTTCTGATGAGGTGACCCGACTAATCCGACGTCTGAACAGTGGAGGTATCCTGACTGGAATACAAGACTTGTCCAAACATTGGGCCGGTATCATAAAGAAACATGAAGATTACTTCGAAGGCCTATAAAGGTAAAGAGCCATTCTGGAAAAGTATGTATGGGAACTGCTTCCCCACACGCCATACAGTCCTGACATGAGCCCACCAGATTATGATTTGTTTCCAAAACTGAAGAAGTCACTCCGCGAGAAACGATTCAGTACGATTCTGGAGGTTTCTAATGAGGTGACTTGAATAATCCGACGCCTCAACAATGGAGGTATCCTGACTGGAATACGAGACTTGCCCAAAAGTTGGGGCCGCTGTCATAAAGAAACATCGAGATTACTTCGAATGCGTGTAAAGGTATGTCGAGGTGACCCGAGTAATCCGACGCCTCAACAATGGAGGTGTCCTGACTGTAATACAAGCCTTGCCCAAACGTTGGGCCGCTGTCATAAAGAAACATATAGATTACTTCGAATGTCTGTAAAGGTATGTCGAGGTGACCCGAGTAATCCGACGCCTCAACAATGGAGGTGTCCTGACTGGAATACAAGACTTGTCCAAACGTTGGGCCGCTGTCATAAAGAAACATGGAGATTACTTCGAAGGCCTGTAAAGGTATGTCGAGGTGACCCGAGTAATCCGACGCCTCAACAATGGAGATGTCCTGACTGGAATACAAGACTTGTCCAAAAGTTGGGTCGCTGTCATAAAGAAACATGGAAATTACTTCGAAGGCCTGCAAAGGTATGTTGTGAAATAAGTTAGTTTTTAAGTGACATGGAAGTTACTTAGAAGGCCTGTAAAGGTATGTTGTAAAACAAATTCGTTTTTTAAGAGATATGGAGGTTACTTAGAAGGCCTGTAAAGGTATGTTGTGAAACAAAGTCGTTTTTTAAGAGATAGCCCACAGTGTGCATAGCCTTATCATAATAGAGTTCTACTCTTTGCAGTCTCCGTTGAAAAGGGAATGGTATTTCCTTTTTAAATATAGCAGTTAAAAATCATTTTGGTAATACATAGAACTCATTGAAACATTCTTTTTAACTTTTCTTAACTTTAATTTTCCATTGTACGAGAAACCAGCAGTAATCATGAATTTTTTCTGAAATTTCTTTCGAATTTTTAGAACCAAGTTTGCATGTCTTTTTTGCTCTTCTGCGATATTAAATCGATCTTTCTTTGTTACATTCATTTAGGTGTATCCATGCTGAGGTCATCAATAGACACGATGAATTTCCATCTGTCTCCGGTTAAGCGTTTTCCATGAAGAAGTCTACAACGTGTTCTGCGGTCAATCACGTGCCTAGGCAAAAGGTTGCGAGCATTATGTTTTTAGCACGTCTTTTGTAAAAAAAGATCGTGCTTATGTTATCGGTTTGTCCGTCCTTCCGTCCGTCAGTCCGTCTGTACCCACGGTATCTCTGCAACTATTAGTCCGATTTCAAAAATACTTTTTGCATTCGAAAGCTTGAAATATGCGAATGATGATCCTTCATTTCGTGTTTTTTTTACGATGTACAATTTCGCCGCTAGAGGGCGTAAATGCAGATGATGTCGAATTCAAAAATACGTTTTATTCCACAAATATGGTGGCGTAAGTCTTAGTGGCGTAAGTCTTAATTTGTCGAATTCAAAAATACGTTTTATTCCACATATTTGTGGAATAAAACGTATTTTTGAATTCGACATCATCTGCATCTACGCCCTCTAGCGCGATTCCATTTATGTCGAAGAGTATTTTGGACATAGTTTTTTTTTCAAATTACGCATAGATTTTTCGCTAGGGGGCGTAAAAGTAAATTGCATTTTTTCCGATATCTCTTCTTCTAAAACTCCGATTTGATTATTATTTGCATATAATTTCTAATTTTTGGTAAAGAATACTTTGGCCACCAGGGGGCGTAAGGGTTAATTTTCGCTTCTGATGTATTTGCCATAAAATCTGAGCTTCTAAAATATCGATTGAAAAAATTCTTTCGAGGACTGATGCCATTCACATCGATAAACCTTTCTTCCCAAAATATTCCACAGTTTCTCCGCCAGGAGGCGGAGATGTATATCTTATTTTTGTCAATATCTCGACTTCTAGGAGTCCGATTTGAAAAATGCCTTCTTTGTTGGATAGTGTTTTCGGTGTTGCATTTTTTTCATATAGTTTCAAAATTTTCACGTAATTCATATACTTTCCGCTAGGGGGCGTAAATGTAAATTGCGTTTTGCTCTATACCTCTGCTTCTAAATCTGCGTTCTGAAAAATTCTTTATGCACCGGATACAGCTCCTGATGGAAAATTGTTTGCACATAATTTTTATTTTTTGTAAAAAATGGTTTGGCCACCAGGGGGCGTAAACCTTAATTTCCGCTTCTGATGTATTTGCAGCAAAATATGAGCTTCTAAATTCTCGATTGAAAATAACATCGTTTGTAAACCGATACTACTCATGTCGACAAAGCTTTTAGAAACATTTTCTTCTTAAAATAGTGCACGGTTTCTACGCCAGTGGGCGTAGATGTATATCTTAGTTTTGTCAATATCTCGACTTCTATGAGTCCGATTTGAATAATCTCCTTCTTTGTTAGATAGTGTTTCTAGTGTGACATGTTTTTTCTATAAATTCAAAATTTCAGGTAATTCATAGACTTTCCGCTAGGGGGCGTATGGGTAAATTGCGTTTCCCCCTACATCTCTGCTTCTAAATCTCTGATCTGAAAAATTGCACCGGATACAGCTCTTGATGGGAAATCGTTTGCACGTAATTTCAAATTTTTGTAAAAAAATTGTTTGGCCACCAGGTGGCGTAAGTCTTAATTTCCGCTTCTGATGTATTTGCAGCAAAATATGAGCTTCTAAATTCTCGATTAAAAAAAAGGCTTTTGTGGACAGATACTACTCCTGTCGACAAACATTTTAGGAACCTTTTCTTCTTGAAATAATGCATTGTTTCTACACCAGGGGCGTAGATGTATATCTTATTTTTGTCAATATCTCTACTTTTAGACTTCTAAAAGTCCGAGTGGAAAAATTCCTTCTTTGTTGGATAGTGTTTCCGATGCGAAATGTTTTTCCAGTAAATTCAAAATTTTCAAGTAAATCATAGACTTTCCGCTAGGGCGCGCAATGGTAAATTGCGTTTTCTGTTCTTAAAACTCCGATTTGAAAAATTCTTTCTGCATCGCATACAAGACCTGACGGAAAATATTTTTCACGTAATTTCCAATGTTTGGTAAAGAATGGTTTAGGCACCAGGGGTCATAAGTGTTGATTTCTGCTTCTGATGTACTTGTAGCAAAATCTGGGCTCCTGAAAACTCGACTAAAATTTTTTTCTTGGACCGATACCGCTCATATGGATAAACCTTTTGTGAATACTTTCTTCCTAAAATAATGCGTGGTTTTCTCACCAAGGGACATAAAGTCACATCTTATTTTTGTCGATATCTCTGTTTCTAAGAGTCCGATTTGAAAAATTATTTCTATGTTAGAGAGCGTTTCCGGTGCGAAATGTTTCTCATATAAATTCATGTTTTTTTAACGCACAAGTCTGCAACCAGAGGGCGTAAGCTCACGATTCCGTTTACAGCAATATCAGAGGGCTTAAAAACCCGATTGAAAAACTTCTTTCTTCCGTCAGATAATATTGTTTTCCATACCGGCTCCATTGACTTTGAATAGCTTTGATAAATTTAATTTGGGTCAGAACGGATTCAAAAGACGTGCTTTATTACACTCGAAAATTCGGTGTCATCTTTCTTGCTTGTTTCTTTTTTCAGTTTTGAATCTTTGTTTATTACCTTGTTTACAGTTTATACAGATATTGCAACGACTTAGCGATTGCTCTTTGGGTCGGTGGATTCTCTTTTACGACCAGAGACCTTACTTTTGCAATAGTCGTAAACTGCGCACCATTTTTGGATACACGTTTGGTGTTGTGTTTCCTGTGTAAAAAGCAATGCTTGACGATTTTCCCTCTGTTTTACATTTAGAAAGACTAATTCCATGATTTTCCCAGCGTATTTTAATTACAGATTACGAACATTTCTCTTCGTAAAGAACAAACACACAACCTTCTTTCTATCCACAGCTTGTTCACGTGCGCCATTTTCTTAGCAAACGGTATTTCATTGCAGCAGACCAAGAAGGTTAGCAAACATTTCTTTCATGTTCATCTAACACACTGTTGCCAGTTTCAATTGTTTGAGCAAAATGAGGCCGAAGCCATAGCGGATCTCTCTTTACAAGACTCCAGACGATTAGTGTTTGGGCTACGCTACGACATGACATATCCGATCACCGTGACGTCACAACCTGACAATGGACGATAGGACATCGTCCATGGCCAAGTTTTGACGCCTTTTGATTTCCGAAGTTCCGTGTCATTGATGGATAATCGTCCAAAAACGTGCATTTTTATGGGTTTTCTGGGTTTTGAGAAGGGGTCGTTTGTTACCTCTCTACTCCAAAGATCTTCAGCCGATCGAAGTGACACTTGCCACAGAGAAAGGGAAGTACATGGTGAGTGACATGGGGTTAGTATCATGGTGATCGGTCGGATCATATAAAAATAACAACCATTAAAAAACTGACCAATTTTAATAACAATTGAAAAAATCTGCTTTCTATACGAGATTCGAGAGAATTAGTTGTTGGGGCAAAAAAAAAATATATATATAAATAAAAAATAAAACACGACATGACACATCCGATCACCGCGATTTTTAGCATGCGATTGGATATCGTCCATGATCAGGTTTTGACGCCTTCCGATCTCCGAAATTCCGTGTCATTGAGGAATTCCAATTAAAACTAGTTGGCCTTTTACTTGAACCGTTTCACGACAGACGGCGTACTAATATTAATTTTAAAAAAATCGTTTGAATTGAGAAAAGAAGAAATGTTAGCTCAACACTCGCTAAGTCTATAATAATAAAGGGAAGTTTGTGTATGTTTGTGTGTCTGTTTTTCGCGATGTTCCCGATCTAAGTGTGTCTTTCCGCTTTGTTTACATGCAACCTGATCACAACCAAAGTGAAGGCGTGATGAAAAGTAGTTCATGATAAATTCTAAGCATTTCGTTTACAGAATGTTGCGTACTTTTGTTCTGGAAGTCATAAATTTCACGCGTTCGTTTTTTAGAATGTGTTATAATAGACTCCTTAATGAGCTTAGATTATGCAACAGCTTCGCTCAAAATTTGTCAACTGTACCCGAGTTATCGGTCACCATTGGTGGCTTGTTCGAGTTTAACTTCTTTTTTCTTTTTTTTTTTTTTGATTGGAGGTTTAACGACCACAGTGAACAACTCAATGGGCTATAAGCAGTCGCCCGTCCCTAATTTAGGGTCACTGGTTACAGGGAAGGGAGAGAGACAGTGCCGTAAGACAAACACAACATCCATGCCTCACAGGGATTCGAACCCGGACCCCGTTCGGACGAATGATCAGAGGCCATCGCTTAGACCACTGCGCCACCGGTGCGACGAGTTTAACTTCAGTGAATGACATATTAATGAATGAAATACGGGATTACACCATTGTACAATACGAATTTGGAAGATGTGAATCCGTTTATTGGTGTAAATATGACATGGATGTTAAGTCAGATAATATCAGAAAAACTTGAAGATTTCGTCGTCTTGGAGCGGGAATTGAATCCGCGTCTCCAAGATGGCCCATTTTGTTAATCCCGAGTTAACCACTACACCACCCAGAACGAGCAAGTTTCAAAGTTTCCGATTAATTTGAATATAACCATCAAAGGATTTGCTAGTCGAAGCAACCGGCATTCATGTATAGCGAATCTGGAGGTTTAGAATTCATTTTCCTGCGATTGCGCGGAGGCGCAGAATATCAATGAATGAAATGCGGGATTACACCATTGTACGATACAAATTTGGAAGATGTGAATCCGTTTATTGTTGTAAATATGACATGAATTTTAAGTCAGATAATATCCGAAAACCTGAAAATTTAAATAAAAATATATTCAAATTAATAGGAAACTCGAAACTTGGTCGTTCTCGGTGGTGAAGTGGTTGACATTCTCAGGCGCTATCCGAGAAACGCAGGTTCGATTCTCGCTCCAAGACGACAAAATTTTCAAGTTTTTGGATATCATCTGACTTACCATTCATGTCATATTTACACCAATAAACGGATTCACATCTTCCAAATTTGTATTGTTTTAACTTATTTTCTGCAATTTGAGTATATTATGGCTCCTTTGATGGTTATTTTGAGTATATTATGGCTACATTTAGAACGTTTTTGATAATAATATTTATATTATTATCAAAAACGTTCTAACAATGTGTGAACATCCTCTGTAGGTTCATATTTTCAAATGACATTTTTGTGGTAATAGCATGGGCAAATGCTGAAGACTAAAATCTATTTCCGTTGTGAAGAAGCACAGCTTTCGAGCTAACTTTAGTGGAGTCAGTGAACATGTGCCACACTATTGGGTCATGTTTATGACCCAGGCCTTCCATTACAGAGCAAACATCATTACAAAATACAGGGTGTGTCACTCGCTCTAGGCCCCTGATTTTCCCTTATAACTGGCAAACTAATTGACGTAATGCAGTGAAATTTGACACGCACCTATCTTGGTGTATGAGAAGCATAGTCAGCGAACTGCCGACGACAACGATCACGCAATCTTTCGCGCAGGAGCGACACACAAACTAAAGATTAGCGACCAATTCCCAGAATAGTCGTATTTGGGCTAGTGAGAATCCCAACACCGTGCACATCTTCATGATGAAAAAATTGGGATGTGGTGTGCTCTGTCGCGCAGCGGCATTATTGGCCCAATCTTCTTCCATACAACGGTGGATACCGCTGTCAATATGGAAATCTTCCATGAATTTGTGAATCAGTTGGACAACGGGGAACTCCGTACTGGCTATTTTCAACAGGATGGTGCCACCTGCTGACCTCCAATGTCAGTATGGCTGAAATTGTTTCCTTCTTTGAAGATCGTGCCTTTTCTAAAGGACTTTGGCCACCATGGTCGTCTGACCTTACCCCCACCGGAGTTCTTTCTATGGGGCATACTGAAAGGGAAAGTGTATCGCAACAAGCTACAGACTCTCGTGGAACTGCTGGAAAACATTCGGCGGGAAATTGAGTCTGTGACATCCGATGTTTGGTCAATACCTTCCATAACATAGAGAGGGCCGTGCACGCATGTCTTGATGCTAATGGTGACCATTTTCAACACTTGCTTTGAGATCATCATGCTTCTCATTCACCAAGGTAGAGGTCCGTGTCAAATTTCACTGAATTACGTTCACTAGTTTGTAAGTTATAAGGGAAATTCAGGGGTGAGAGGGAGTGAAACACCCTGTACTGTATTTCGTGCTTGTAAAAAGAAATTTTTAAATTCAACCTGACATTTGCGAAAGGAAAACATACTTTTGTATATCGGTGGAGCAGATTCCATCCTTTTTACCTGGATCTTAAAAGTAAAAGCTACGTCGGTGCATGAATCATCTCTGACTGTGGATGAGCACATGCACTTATGCCTGTATAATGATAGATTGTTTTTTCCCACACTATATTAGAAATAAAATACAACAAACAATAATTAATAAGTAGGAGCTGTAAACCAGCTATACTCAAAATACAGTAGTATAACTACACTTATAATCCGAAATCTCTTGGCGTAGAATAGAAATAAAACTTCCCAAGCTTTTGCACATCAAACAGATGGCTTTGCCAAGGAAGGTAGGCAGCTAACTTAGCTATCTACCTTCCTTGAAAAAGCCATCTGGTTGATGTGCGAAAGCTTGGAAAGTTTTATTTCTATTTTACGCCAACGGATGTCGGATTATTAGTGTAGTTATACTATTTTGAGAACAAACAGTAATTTAAACAGACGTTTTATGTACATTATGTTTGTTGACGTACACAAAAATTCAATAACCAATACTGAACAAATGTTGCTATACAAAATCTGTGGGTTATAGAAAAGTTGTGATTGATTTTCTGAATTTAGCGTGAAACGTTGCGCTAGAAACAGTTAATGTTCCATGGGAAAAAAACTGTGTTTACCAATGTTACCTGCTAAAAGGGCTACTACAATAGTGACGAACTTAACAAAGGAGAAAGTTGTTCGAGTTGTTGCTTGTTTCTACCGAGTGTAAAGATGTCCATTTCAGCAAGACTAGCTAACCTCATAATGCTTTGGATGATGGAGCAGAGATAAAAGGATTATAATGGAGTGCTTATCACCGGAGACAGATATAGGGTCGCTACTGTTGAGAGGACAAGGAACTAGCAATTGCTTTGTTTGAGCTTTTGTAAAATCCAAGCTCTATGCGAACATTTCTGTTTGAGAAGCCCAGGAAAATTTGGGCACCATTTAGTTAAGGCAAACCTGCCACTTAATGGGTTAAGGCTTTTCAGCTGATTTTTGCACGATGTCGCTGCGTTTCAGTAAAAGCATCCTGTGCTCTTCACTTAGGATGCTGCGCGGCAAAGAATATTCAATATGTCGCCTTCCCTGAGTAAATAGCCTGTGCTCCTCACCTAATGCTGCGCAAGGAAGGATATTCAATTGTTGGCTTCACCGTGCAAATATCTTGTGCGCTTCACCTAGGATGCTGAGCAAGAAAGGATATTCGGTAGTCGCCTTCGTTGTGTCAACAAGAAGTAAGAATTTCATCATATTTTCTTGTGACGGATTTCTGGAAAGGTGCGCAGCGCAGAGACTTTTAAAGGTTTGGAGAGTATCACTTTAAAGTTTGGTGAAAAGGGTATTTGGAACGACACTAAAGCCCATTATACTGGTTAAACAACATCGTTAGTCTAAAAGTATTGTATATGGTACTTTTTTGAATCTGGGAAAAAAACTAGAGAGAGAGAGAGAGAGACTAAGAGAGAGAGAGAGAGAGAGAGAAAGAGAGAGAATGAGGGAAAGAAGGAGAGAGAGAGAGAAAGAGGGGGAGAAAGAAGGAGAGAAGGAAGGAGAGAAAGAAGGAGAGAAAGAAGGAGAGAGTGAAAGAGGGGGAGAAAGAATGAGAGAAAGAGAATGAGAGAAAGAGAGATAGAGAGAAAGAAAATGAGAGAAAGAGGGAGAGTGAGAAAGAGGTAGAGAGAGAAAGAGGGAGCGTGAGAGGGGGAAGAGAGAAAGAGAATGACAGAAAAAGGGAGAGAGAGAGGGAAAGAGAGAAAGAGAATGAGAGAAAGAGGGAGAGAGAGTGGAGTAAGGGAGAAAGAGAATGAGAGAAAGAGGGAGAGAAAGAAAAAGAGAGGGAGGGAGAAAACGAGAAAGAATGAGAGAGACAAAGAGAGGAAGAGAATGAGAGAAAGAGAGAGAGAGAGAGAGAGAGAGAGAGAGAGAGAGAGAGAGAGAGAGAGAGAGAGAGAGAGAGAGAGAGAGAGAGAGAGAGAGAGAGAGAGAGAGGGAGAAAAGAAAGAGAGAGAAAATGAGAAAAAGAGGGAGAAAGAGGGAGAAAGAGAATGAAAGAAAGAGGGAGAAAGAGAATGGGAGAAAGAGGGACAGAGAAAGAGAGAAAGAAGGAGAGAGAGAGAGAGGGAAGAGATAAAGAGAATGAGAGAAAGAGAGAATGAGAGAATGAGAGGGAGAGAGAGAAAGAGAATGAGAGAAGGAAGGAGAAAAAGAAAGAGAATGGGAGAAGGAGGGAGAGTGAGAAATAGAATGTGATAAAGAGGGACAGAGACAGAATAAGAGAAAGAGGGAGAAAGAGAATGAGCGAAAGAGGGAGAGAGACAGAAAGAAAATGAAAGAGAGAAAGAGAATTAGTGAGAGAGAAATGGCTTTTACATATACGTACCTGAAGGCCATCCATGGCATAACTCACAAAGGTGTATCCTTCAATGGTGGAACATTCTCCTGATTGAGGGCGATACAATACCAGAAAGAAGTGGATTCCAAACAGAGGCACCAGAACCAGCGTGGCACGGACAGCTTTTCTGTGGTACAAAGACATCACAAATTCATCAATCTTTCATTTCAAAAATGGGTAAGATAAACATGGGATTGAACAAATTCATTTATTAACTTTCATAATTCGGAACTTCGTATTTATTAGCATCAGACTAGAGTATCGTTGAACACAATAAAGAACTCGATCGTTGTAATAAAACAAAACTTTATCACGTCCCAACGAAGATTCTGTCACATCTCAAGTTACACACAATAACAGAGAATAAAGTTGATGATTGAAATTCTTACATCGATTGTAAATACGACACTGTGTCAACAAGCAAGTCACCAGTAAACAAAGAAAGCTCAGCGGGAACCGACATACGGTTATTCTGTCAAGACCGCAGCAAACAATCATACGAAGGGTTGACAAAAAGGTCCCTGATAAAAAGGAATATAAAAGAGACATAAAGGTTGGGAAAACGACGACAGCTTAATGCAGGAGGTCATCCAAGAAAGAGAAACCCCGTTATGGAACAGGATGAAGCGACTGGCACATTACGCAAACTACATTGGCACAGCTATGCGGCAAAGTGTTGAAATCATAACTCATCCGCACCTGGGCAACGAATGTTTATCTTTGGACCTGTCGGATTCCTGGAGAAATCTTTTGAATAAATATCAGAGGAACAGCCAATAGTGTCCCCCATACTACATAAGCATGATACAGTGGAGGCCGGATACAACGCTGTCGTTTACACCTAGGAATTGGATATAACGCGGGTTCGATCGTGTATCCAAACAAAATACATACACAGACAAATTCATACACAGACAAATACATACTCAGAATCGGATACACCGTGGGTATCTCTATAAACCGGTTATTGTCTTGTCCCTGTATACTGGTGTTATAACGGGCTTCTACTGCATCTCAATCACAGACTTTCACGCGAACGGTACACAACTTATTGTTCCAGTGTATCAATTTTTTTAAATGATTCAGCTTTGCTTGTTACGTTCTAAACTCTGAGTACTTAACCCAGACGAAGTCTCCCAGCGGAGTGCGAAAGCTCGGAAAATATTGAATGTTTGTATTAATACGCCATTACAGGAGATTTCAGACTCCTATGAGTCGTGTATCATAAGATCTTTGTTTATTGTCGTTGATAAATCCAAGTTCGTATACTTGAAGTTGCAGATAAAACATGAATTAAATGAAGCAGTATGAGCAACTAAACCGAAATAAATATAATAACAAACACTTCGGCTAATATCAACGACACAGCTAAAAGATGTTACAACCTGTTGACAAAACAGAAACAAGTCACAAGCGCGATAGCTGAATTTCATATGCTACACCCATTACTCAGACAATGACCTTTTATCTACTTTTTACTGACTTGACTGCCTGCCAGGAATTGTTGAACATTTAAGTTTTTGGGTGATCTGACGTTAAGAAAAGATAACGAGAAGTAACAGTATTTAAATGGGAACATCAAACGATAATGGAAAGTTAAATTAGTTCCCATATGGCCCAACTTTATTTGGCATTCAGTGCTGAGGAAAAAATTTGTTAGGTTTCGAGCTGACGTCATTTAAGTAGCAGTTGCAAGCCTTTATAGGTTAACAGGCTGAAAAGGCGGGGCTTCTTCGACACGTTGGGCTGTGTCCTAGAGATGATATACGAGATGGTCCGCCTCTGGAAATCTGCATAGACCTCGATTGAGGAAACTTGACCCTTGACCCTAGGCAAAGCAGAATGAACAAGACCTTGCCTGTTTCAGACTCGAAAAACTCCTGCCTGATCCCTGCGTTATTCCAATCTACACCCATTCATTGGCATTCATAAGAGGAAAACACGAGAATTATTTCGCGCAAAGAGATACCTCTCTGAGGTAATTCCAGTTTTTATGTGCTGAAAAATGGACACAGCCTATATGAAGTTAATGATACACATTTTAACCCTTCATCGAGGCAACAAAGTGCTGCATCGCAATTGCGAAAGGAATGCCCAACGCTGAAATGCATTTTGCATTTGGTTCTACTGTGTTGGATACTAATCTCGTTCCCATACACTGATGGAAATGTGAGGAGCTTCTGGGGTGATTTTAGCATAACAGAGAAGGAGATTCAGCTGGTTTTTGATGTCACATTCATTTCACTGCAGTAAAGGAGATCCAATTATTTTGAGAGAAGAGTGTGAGAAACGTCTTAATCTTTTAACGGAGATGTTTTAATTTGTTTGTTTTACTAATTGATCTTTATTAAAGGTACTTAAACATCTGGCCAATTGATGCTACAAATCAATAACTTCGAGAGACTTGCAGATAACTGTAGCATTAGGGTTGAGTATTTATTGCGTACTCACCGTCATCCAACCCTATTTTGGGTGTTTATTCAAGGACATCTAAAAGGTACAAGGACATATTAGAGGTAGAAGTTTCTTCCTTTTATGACGTCACTCGCAGGTTACATAACCTGATCCGTTGGTGCTATGATTGACGTCATTCATGACAGCGTTTTAAACCAATGGGAAGCCTTTGTTTTCACGTGACGTCACTAAAAGAGGGAACTCATCTCTCTAACTTTGTTTCTAGATGGCCTTGGTTTATCGAACATTCATAATGAAAAGTAAACAAGAAAGATGACACCAATTCTCGTGTGTAATAAGCACGTCTTTTAAATCCGTTCTGACGCAAATTAAGTTTATCCAAGCTATTCAAAATCAATGGAACCGGTATGGAAAACAATAGTATCTGACGGAAGAAAGAAGTTTTTCAATCGGGTCTTTAATCCCTCAGATATGTAAACGGATTCGTGAGCTTACGAACTCTTAGAAACAGAGTTATCGACAAAAATAAGATGTGACTTTACGTTCCTTTATAGGAAAACCATGCATTATTTTAGGAAGAAAGTATTCTCAAAAGAATTTTCCACATGAGCGGTATCTGTCCACGAAAAAAAATTTTAGTCGAGTTTTCAGGAGCCCAGATTTTGCTACAAATACGTCAGAAGTGGAAATTAACACTTATGACCCCTGGTGGCCAAACCATTCTTTACCAAACATTAGAAATTACGTGAAAAATATTTTCCGTCAGGTCTTGTATGCGACACAGGAAGAATTTTTCAAATCGGAGTTTTAGGAGCAGAAAACGCAATTCACTATTGTGCGCCCTAGCGGAAAGTCTATGATTTACTTGAAAATTTTGAATTTATAGGTAAAACATTTTGCTTCCGAAACACTATCCAACAAAGAAGGAATTTTTCCAATCGGACTTTTAAAAGTAGAGATATAAACAAAAATAAGATATACATCTACGCCCCTGGCGTAGAAACCATGCATTATTTTAAGAAGAAAATGTTCCTAAAATGTTTGTCGACATGAGTAGTATCGGTCCACAAAAGACTTATTTAAAATCGAGATTTTAGAAGTTCATATTTTGCTGCAAATACATCAGAAGCGGAAATTAATCCGATAACATAATTAAGAATTACGCCACCTGGTGGCCAAACCATTTTTTACAAAAATTAGAAATTACGTACAAACGATTTCCCACCAGGAGCTGTAACCGGTGCAGAAAGAATTTTTCAGATCGGAGATTTAGAAGCAGAGATATAGGGGAAAACACAACTTACCTTTACGCCCCATAGCGGAAAGTCTATGAATTACTTGAAAATTTTGAATTTATAGTAAAAACATGTCACACTAGAAACACTACCCAACAAAGAAGGAATTTTTCAAATCGGACTCTTAAAAGTCGAGATATTGATAAAAATAAGATATACATCTACGCCCACTGGCGTAGAAACCGTGCACTATTTTAAGAAGGAAAATGTTTCTAAAAGATTTGTCGACATGAGTAGTATTGGTCTACAAACGACATTATTTTCAATCGAGAAT
The DNA here is from genome assembly GCA_039090855.1 of Macrothele yani. Lineage (NCBI taxonomy): Eukaryota > Metazoa > Arthropoda > Arachnida > Araneae > Macrothelidae > Macrothele > Macrothele yani. The sequence continues at coordinate 52,143,750 of CM076990.1, forward strand.
TTATAAGCTCATATTTTACTGCAAATACATCAGAAGCGGAAATTAAGATTTACGCCCCATGGTGGCCAAACCATTTTTTTTTACAAAAATTTGAAATTATGTGCAAACGATTTCCCATCAGGAGTTGTATCCGGTGCAGAAAAATTTTTTCAGATCAGAGATTTAGAAGCAGAGATATAGTAGAAAACGCAATTTACCCTTACGTCCCCTAGCGGAAAGTCTATGAATTACTTGAAAATTTTGAAATTATATGAAAAACATGTCACACGGAAAACACTATCCAACAAAGAAGGAATTTTTCAAATCGGACTCTTAGAATTCCAGATATTGACAAAAATTAGATATACATCTACGCCCCCTGGCGGAGAAACTGTGGAATGTTTTTGGAAGAAAATATTCCGAAAACGTTTATTGATGTGAGCGGCATCAGTCCACGAAAGAAGTTTTTCAATCGATATTTTAGAAGCTCAGATTTTATGACAAATACATCAGAAGCGAAAATTAACTCTTACGCCCCCTGGTGGCCAAAGTATTCTTTACCAAAAATTCGAAATTATATGCAAAAGATTGTGCATCAGGAGATGTATCCGCTGAAAAAAAATTTCAAATCGGAGTTTTAGAAGAACAGTTGTCAGAAAAAATGCAATTTACTTTTACGCCACCTAGCGGAAAATCTATGCGTAATTTGAAAAAAAAAACTATATCCAAAATACTCTTCGACATAAATGCAATCGAAAGATAATTTTTTTTTCAATCGGATGTTTAGAAGCATATATGTGGAATAAAATGTATTTTTGAATTCGACATCATCTGCATTTACGCCCTCTAGCGGCGAAATTGTACATCGTAAAAAAAAACGAAATGAAGGATCATCATTCACATATTTCAAGCTTTCGAATGCAAAAAGAATTTTTCAAATCGGCTTAATAGTTGCAGAGATACCTTGGGTACAGACGGACAGACGGACAATCCGATAACATAAGCACGATCTTTTTTAACAAAAGACGTGCTAAAAAGGAAAGTCATGTCCCACCTGTGAGCGACTCAGTTTAAGACATAAAAAGTCCGAGACGAATCAAATCTTTTACAATATTGAAAAAATGGAGAGTGTGCCCTGGTACTGTTTGTAGATAATTTATGCTGCACATCTTTCGCATGCCAAGATCTTTGTGGGGGTGAAGTAAAACGAGTGATTCGAGAGTATACAGTTTCGAGTATACAGTTATTTACGAACAACACGTTACATTTATTCGCGTCACTCATGAGCACATCGAGGCACAGTCAGGAACATACATATACGAGTAGTATTAAATCGAATTGAATGATAACAACAAACAACAAGGTTTACTAATTCCTGACATTGAGTGGTACTTAGGTAGGTGGCTTAATGAATGTTAGTGTCCTAAAACTAATGAAAGAAGATGTGTGAGTCATAAAAGAAATATTTACTAAACTATGGCGACGACAATAATAGGTATTTCGATTTTTTGTTTTTCAGAAAGTACACATATATTTATTTACTAGGATAAACCACCAACGGTAACCGATAACTCGGGTACAGTTGGCAAATTTTGAGCAAAGCTATTGCAATATCTGAGCTCATTAAATCGTCTATTATACCAAATTCTAAACAAGAAAGATGACACCGAATTTTCGGGTGTAATAAGCACGTCTTTTGAATCCGTTCTGACGCAAATTAAATTTATCAAAGCTATTCAAAGGCAATGGAGCCGGTATGGAAAACAATAGTATCTGATGGAAGTAATCAGTTTTTCAATCGGATCTTTAATCCCTCAGATATAGCTGTAAACGGAATCTTGAGCATACGAACTCTTAGAAACAGAGTTATGGACAAATATAAGATGTGGCTTTACGTCCCCTGGTGGGAAAACCATGCATTATTTTAGGAAGAAAGTATTCTCAAAAGGTTTATCCATATGAGCGGTATCAGTCCAAGAAAAAAAAAATTGTCGAGTTTTCAGGTGCCCAAATTTTGCTACAAATACATCAGAAGCAGAAATTAACACTTATGACCCCTGGTGGCCAAACCATTCTTTTCAAAACATTAGATATTATGTGAAAAATATTTTCCATCAGGTTTTGTATGCGATACAGGAAGAATTTTTCAAATCAGAGTTTTAGGAGCAGAAAACGCAATTTACCTTTACGCCCCTAGCGGAAAGTCTATGAATTACTTGAAAACTTTGAATTTTTAGGAAAAACATGTCACACTAGAAACACTATCCAACAAAGAAGGAATTTTTTAAATCGGACTCCTAGAAGTCGAGATATTAACAAAAATAAGATATACGTCTACGCCCCTTGGCGCAGAAACCATACACTATTTTAAGAAGAAAATGTTTCTAAAAGGTTTGTCGACACGAGTGTTTCGGTCTACAAACAACGTTTTTTTCAATCGAGAATTTAGAAGCTCATATTTTGCTGCAAATACATCAGAAGCGGAAATTAAGGTTTTACGCCCCATGGTGGCCAAACCATTTTTATTTTTTTTACAAAAATTAGAAATTATGTGCAAACGATTTTCCATCAGGACCTGTATCCGGTGCAGAAAGAATTTTTCAAATCGGAGATTTAGAAGCGGAGATATAGGGAGAAACGCAATTTAGCTTTACGCCCCCTAGCGGAAAGTCTAGGAATTACTTGAAAATTTTGAAATTATATGAAGCATATGTCATACTGGAAACACTATCCAACAAAAAAGGAATTTTTCAAATCGAACCCCTAGAAGTAGAGATATTGACAAAAATAAGATATACATCTACGCCCCTGGTGTACAAACCTTGCACTATTTTAAGAAGAAAATGTTCCTAAAAGGTTTTCGACATGAGTAGTATCGGTCTACAAACGATGTTTATTTTAATCGAGAATTTAGAAGCTCATATTTTGCTGCAAATACTTCAGAAGCGGAAATTAAGATTTACGACCCCTGGTGGCCAAACCATTTTTTACAAAAATTAGAAATTATGTGCAAACGATTTGCCATCAGGAGTTGTATCCGGTGCAGAAAGAAGTTTTCAAATCGGAGATTTAGAAGCAGAGACATAGGGCGAAACGCAATTTACCATTACGCCCCCTAGCGGAAAGTCTATGAATTACTTGAAAATTTTGAAATTATATGAAAAACATGTCACACGGAAAACACCATCCAACAAAGAAGAAATTTTTCAAATCGGACTTTTAGAAGTAGAGATATTGACAAAAATAAGATTTAAATCTACGCCCCCTAGCGGAGAAACTGTGAGATATTTTAGGAAGAAAGTACTCCAAAAAGGTTTATCGATGTGAGTGCATCAGTCCACGAAATAATTTTTTCAATCGATATTTTAGAAGCTTAGATTTTATGGCAAATACATCAGAAGCAAAAATTAACACTTACGCCCCCTGGTGGCCAAAGTATTCTTTACCAAAAATTCAAAATTATATGCAAAAGATTTTACATTAGGAGATGTATCTGCTGAAAAAAGATTTTTCAAATCGGAGTTTTAGGAGAACAGTTATCGGAAAAAATGTAATTTATTTTTACGCCCCCTAGCGGAAAATCTATGCGTAATTTAAAAAATGAAACTATGTCTAAAACACTCTTCGACATAAATGGAATCGAAAGATAAAAGAACTTTTTCAATCGGATGTTCAGAAGCAAATATGTGGATTAAAACGTAATTTTGAATTCGACATCATCTGCATTTACACCTACTAACGGCAAAATTGTACATCGTAAAAAAAAAACGAAATGAAGGATCATCATTTGCATATTTCAAGTTTCCGAATGCAAAAAGAATTTTTCAAATCGGACTAATAGTTGCAGAGATTCCGTGGGTACAGACGGACGGACGGACGGACGGACAAACCGATAACAGAAGCACGACCTTTTTTTACAAAAGACGTGCTAAAAACGAACGCGTAAAATTTATAGCTTCCAGAATAAAAGTACAAAACATTCTAAAAACGAAATGCCTAAAATTTATCATGAAATACAACCCTCAACGTCTTCACGTTGGTTGTGATCAGGTTGCATGTAAACAAAGCGGAAAGACACAATCAGATCGGGAACCACATTTTTTATCAAGACTCACCGAACCGATAAGTGACGTCATTGATGCCATATTGCTGGCCTCGACCGCGACTTCAGAAGTTACCCTTAGAGAAGAAACAAAAGCAAAACAAAAACAAAAGCAAAAAAAAAAAAAAAGCTTACCAGTGCCAATTCTGACGTTTTTCTTGTACGAGTCCGCAATGTGGTCCGCTTCCTTTTTATCAGTTTGAACGAAACTAATTTTAAATTGAAGGCAAAAGAAATAAAAAACTCGAGCAAATTGCGTCGTGAGAAATTGGGGCTATGGAATGTAAAAATTCTAATAGAATGTTCGCGAGTGTTTTTTTAATTGAAAAAATCAATGATTAGCGACATGGAGTTTGTATCATGGTGATTAGTTGTGTCCTATAGGAATCATCATCATTGTCAACCATTATCAATCCACTGCTGGAGGAAGGTATCCCCAAGTTTCTTCCACAAAGGTCTGTCTTGCACCTGTCTCCTCCATGTTACTCCCTCATACTTTTGAATTTCATCCATCTATCTCCCATGTGGTCTTCTTCTGGGTCTTTTCCTGTCCCTTGGAATCCAGTCTAACATTTCGGCTGTCCATTGATAGTCTGTCCTTCTGGCAATATGTCTAGCCCATTGTAATTTCAGGGATTTTACTCTGATCATGATGTCTTCCACTCTCCTATAGAAATAATAACCATTAAAAAACGGACCAATTTTAATAATTTTAATTGAAATTCCTGAGTTACACGGAATTTCGGGAATCGGAAGGTATCAAAACCTGACCATGGACGCTGTCCAATCGCATGCCAAAACTCACGGTGATAGAATGTGTCATGTCGTAGTTACGCCCTAAACAACTAATTGTCCCGAGTCTCGTATACAGAGCGGAGTTTTTCAATTATCTTTGAAACTGGTCAATTTTTTACGGTCATTATTTTTATTAGAAACAACCAATCACCATGTCACCAACCCCATGTCACTCACCATGTCCCGTCCATTCTCTGTAGCAAGTGTCACCGCGACCGGTTGAATATCTTTCGAAGAGATAGGGAACAAACGACCCCTTCTCAAACCCCGGAAAAACTCCCTGAAAATGCACGTTTTGGGACGATTATTCCCCAATGAAAAAGTATTTCGGGAATCGGAAACCGTCAAAACCTAACCATGGACGATGTCCAATCGCATGCAAAAAATCACGGTGATCGGATGTGCCATCTCGTACTTATGCCCGAACAACTAATTGTCTCGAGTCTCGTATACAGAGCTCCGCTCGGCCTTCTACCTGGCTTCGCTCAACAAATTCTAAAATAAGGAATGTGTAAAATTAATGACTTCCAGAACAAACTTACGAAATATTCTAAAAAGAAATGTCTAAAATTTATCATGAACTACTTCCCTTCACGCATTCACGTTGGTTGTGATCAGGTTGCATGTAAACAAAGTGGAAAGGCACACTCAGATCTGTAACCACGTTTTTCATTTTGTATCGCAAAAGACAGACACACATATACACGAACTTGCTTTTATTATTATAGATTAATCAAGTGTTGATCTAACAGACGGAGCACAGCCCTGGTGGCGCAATGGTCTAAGCGATGGCTTATGACCAATTCGTCAGGAAGGGGTCCGGGTTCGAATCCCGGTGAGGCATGGATGTTGTGTTTGTCTTACGGCAATAGTTCTCTCCTTCCCTGGAACAAGTGGCCCTAAATTAGGGACGGACGACTGCTTAGAACCCACTGAGTTGCTCGCGGTGGTCGTTAAACCTTCAATCAAAAAACAAAAAAAACAATAACAGACGGAGTCTTTCTAGTTCTTCGTTTCTCAATTCAAACGATTTTTTAAAATTAATGCTAGTGAGACGACTTTCGTCAAACGGTTCAAGTAAAAAGCCATCTAGTTTTAAGAGAAATTCCTCAATGACACGGAATTTCGGGAATCGGAAGGCGTCAAAACCTGACCATGGACGATGGCCAATTGCATGCCAAACATCACGGTGATCGGATGTGTCATGTCGTACTTATGCCCGAACAAATAATTGCCCCAAGTCTTGTATAGAGTTTCGGGTTCAGTCTCAAAGTATTAAGGCAAAATTCCTAACTAGCGATGACTTTAGATATCCTCGGCTAGTCAGCTTTCGTGCAATGAAGGAGATGCAGCTAGATAAGAAAAAATTATTTACAACTGTCAGCAACACAGGACACACACACAATCCAAACAGAACCAAAACCCTACATAATTCGGGAAACCGTTACAATCTTTTCGATTCTCTGCTATACAGTTTACTTGAGTTCACAATACAGTTCAGTTCACTTGAGTTCAAAATACAATGACGTCACTGGCAGAATCGCGGATTTTTTTAATTATTATTAAAATTGGTCAGTTTTTTAATGGTCATTAATTGAATACGACACGACCAATCACCATGATACCAAGCCCATGTCACTCACCAAATCCTTCCCTTTCTCTGTAGCAAGTGTCACCGCGATCGGCTGAAGATCTTCGGAGGAGATCAGTAGCAAACGACCCCTTCTGAAAACCCGGAAAACCCCCTAAAAATGCAAGTTTTTGGACGATTATTCCTCAATGACGCAGAATTTCGGAAATCAGAAGGCGTCAAAACCTGACCATGGACGATGTCCAATCGCATGCAAAAAATCACGGTGATCAGATGTGTCATCTCGTACCTATGCCCGAACAACTAATTCTCTCGAGTCTCGTATAGACAACTCCGCCCGGGCCTCGGCCTCGCTTCGCTCAATTATTATATATAATATTCAAATCTATACCGACGTAAGAAACGAATCTAACGCCGATGAAATGCGATGTAGCTACAAAAGTCCATCAACACATTCGCAAGCTAAAATTTGACCTCAAGATAGAAAGAGAAGCTGAATGGCAATTGCGTTAGTGTGGAGGATTGGTAACTTTTGGTCTTGGATATCTACGGGTTACACTCCATCATGTTATACATCATTTTAAAGCTGTAATCAATAGCAAATAATATCCCCTTGGAAAGATCGAGAGGAAGCCGAAAGTCACTACGACGCGCGGTTTCCGCGATATTTTGAGAAAATCAACCTAGGTGGCTTATTGACTACAGTTTCAAAACGCATTTTTGTAATGGATTTCATTGAGCGAAGCGAGGTCGATAGCCGAGCGGAGCTCTCTTTTCGAGACTCGAGACTATTAGTTGTTCGGGCATAGCTACGATATGACACATTCGATCACTGTGATTTTTGGCATGCGATTGGATATTGTTCATGATCAGGTTTCGATGCCTTCTGATTCTCAAAATTCCGTGTCATTGAGGAATTTCAGTTAAAACCTGATGGCCTTTTACTTGAACCGTTTCACGAAAGTCTGCTCACTAACATTAATTTAAAAAAAAAATCCTTTGATTTAAAAAAAGGAAGAAATGGAAATACTCCGTCTGTTAGCTCAAAACTTGCTTGACCTATAATAATAAAAGGAAGTTTGTGTATGTGTGTGCGTGTCTGTCTTTCAGGATACAAAATGGAAAACGTGGTTCCTGACCTGAGCGTGTCTTTCCGCTTTGTTTACATGGAACCTGATCACAACCAACGTGCAAGCGTGAAGGAAGTAGTTCATGATAAATTTCAGGCATTTCTATTTTAGAATGTTTCGTGCTTTTGTTCTGGAAGTAATAAATTTTACGCGTTCGTTTTTTTAGAATTTGTTATAATAGACGCCTTAATGAGGTTAGATTTTGCAATAGCATCACTCAGAATTTGCCAACTGCACCCGAGTTATCGGTTACCGTTGGCGGCTTGTCCTAGTCATATGTAGCATCGGTTCTTGTAACTTAAGCAGATTTCAATGAGATAATATTACGTTTATGTAAAACGTGATGAAATAATGTTCGACGACAGTTTAGTAAAATATATTGTTGAGTAACAATGAAAATAACTATTGTTGCGCCACTTCATGCAGCAACGGGAGTGGTCAATACCATTGGTGAAATATATTCGGCACGATCATATTTCACCAAAGGTACTGACCACTCCCATTACCCATTTTCGTTACATCGAAATGTTTTACTTGAGATATACTTTACTACTCTCGGGAAGATGAACATAATCAAAAAGACCTGTTGGCATCGTCTAAACCCATCTTTACGACCATCAACGGGAATCGGTCACAAATGAAGTGCTCTTAATACACTGCTGGCCACCCAAAATGCAACACTAAGAAGGACACGAGATAGCAAAGCCAGATTTACTGGACACATAACAACAGATACAAAAATGAAACGATTCAGCTTACAGGCCCGTGCGACTTGCGGAACACGCAGAAATCAATAGTTCGTGTGGCCCCCATGGCTGGCAATAACGGCCGCTGCACGCCGCGGCATGGAACGAAAGATGCTTTAGATGTGAGCTCGGGGTATGTCGGTCCAGGCTGCTTCCACACGTTACCACAGTTCATCAGGCGTAGCCGCGGGTGGTGCTTGCCTGGCCACTCGCTTGCCGATCAGAGACCAGACGTGTTCGATGGGCGACATATCAGGAAAGCAGGCGAGCCACGGAAACAGCGACACCTGGTGGGCCATGAAGATCTATTGCACGATGCGTGCCACGTGCGGGTGCACATTATCCTGTTGAAACGTGGCCGCTGGCAGGTCCTGCAGGTAAGGGAGGAATACATGCTCCAAAACGTCGGAGATTTAGCGGTGGCTGTTTAGTGTACCGGCGAAGCGTACCAGAGGGGTGCGGGTGTCATATCCAATTGCGCCCCAAAACATAACGCCAGTGACGGACCGGTATGGCGATGCATAATGCAGGCGTCATACAGTCTCTCGCCGCGGTGCCGCCACACGCGGATCCGACCATCGTGGTGTTGCAGGCAGAAGCAGGATTCGTCGGAGAAGACAATGTCGTGCCATTCCGTAGTCCAGGTGCGGCGTTCAACGTCCCAATGCCGCCGCACTCGCCGGTGGTGTAACGTCAATGGTAATCGGAGCAATGGACGCCGTGCGAGAAGTCCCCGCTCATGCAGACGACGTCGAACGGTACGTGCTGACACAGGTTGTTGCGCAACACACCCTAATTCCTGTGCTAACGTTCGTGATGTAGTGGTGCGAGCCGTCAATGCCTGCCGCACAACATGCCGGTTCTCTCGTACGGTTGTATGCCGCGGCTGCGGCAATCGCTCACGTCGGTCCGTCCGTCCCTTCTGCACCCAGCGAATCCATACTCGCCTCATTGTGGCTGGATGTCGTCCCACACGGGCGCCGATGTCTCGGTACGATAAACCGCTGCCGCGATAAGCCACTATTCGTCCTCCGTCGAACTCCGAAACGTGCTGGAATGACTTCCGCGTTCTGCGACGAGGCATCAGGGAGCTTCCCACGCGCAGGTCCGGCAACACAACACACTTCCACTACTTACACCACACCTTCTGTGCACCCTTCTCATAGTGCTTCTCGGTGGCGTGCCGGGCTCACATGATTTGCATATGCACTGCAATGCTAATCGTTTGCATGTCCTCTCGCGGGCGACGCATGATGCGAATTTCAGGCCAGTCGGATGCTTTCTTCTTGGTTAAAATAGATGAAAGTTCGTGCTTAGTTAGTCATGGAATAAAAGATTGCCGTCCTATGCACGATTAATAAATAAATATTTTAATCGTGCATAGGACGGCAATCTTTTATTCCATTCCTTCTTGGTGTTGCATTTTGGGTGGCCAGCAGTGTAGAAATGAGCTGACGTACTTTCTACGAATGATTAATTATATGAAGAATCGTGGACGACAGTTGCTGGATAACGAGGTGTATGGGTTTGACGGCAGAGAGATTACATGCCGAGGCCATGTCTAAGTTTCATTATCAGATATTGCGTTCCCAACAAAACTTAGCTGAAGACTCTCCTGCAGAATTTGCATTCTACGCCGAACCTTACTTGAAGATTTTATAATTTAAAGGCCTCAGACTTGGATAACGGGCTAAAAAGCCGATACGGCGGTTGTGTTACGATTCAGGGTGCCATCGATGCTAACTGAATTCCGTTGAACTAAAGATTTTCAAGTCTGCAATATCGGAAGGGATTGTGCAAGATCGAAAATCAAGAACGTTCGTCGTTAGGTCGAAACGTTGCAAACTGGGGCTAAAGCAGACTATTTAAAATATTTCTGTGCAACGTACACAAAACTTTGAGCGATCAAGGCATCCTGTGTAGGATGCCTTAATCGCTCAAAGTTTAATCCATGTTTAATCCTTTCATAATGTATTTTTTGTGTTCTTTATATCACAACGGCATTACTTCACTGCAAAAATCCCCATAGCAAAGCGGAACGTTTTTACGAGTTTTTGTTCATAAACCAATCGATGTGTACGCAATTTTCCTTCTAAGGGGTCGTCGGCAATGCGAGCCTAAGCCAATCAGCTGGACAGGCATCAAAGCCACTTGTGCAAAACAATTTTATTTTCTCAGCTTCTCTCACTGATGTAGTAGAAGTTCCAACTTGGATTGGACCCCTATTTTGCCTAATCCCCTCCATTTTTATCACCGTACTTTCCAAAATTGATTTTAAATAAAAAAATAATAAAAACACTTCATTAATTAAAATTTTTATTTTCTAGCATGGGTGCATTAGTCAGTACAAAAAACTTGGTTACGGATTGCTGTTTGTTTTGAGAAATGACTCAATATCTCCCACTTTCTCGGCATCGGAAAATCACTAATCCGCATTCTCGCGTTCACTATCTGTTCGTATACGAGGCTACTGAAAACTTTGAGAATGAAGAGGACAATGAGACGAACTCAGGAGGAGGCGAACGCCATTTAAGAAAAGTGTTATTTTGAACTTTGAGAGCCCAAATTTTATTTATTTATTATTATTTTTTGCAGGTAATTGATTTTCGATTTATGAAAATTAATTAGGCATTTGGGAATTTTAATCTAAAATACTTACTGCGCGCAGGAAGTTAGGACCCGCACAGCCGCGCGCGCGCACAGCTTGGAAGAAACGTTGTGCGTACGTACTTCCTTTGCCACCCACACTGCGTGACACGGGCTCCAAAGTCTAGCCCATACGGCGATATTCATTACTTCCGATTACAGTTGGTATAAGGCAATGCTAAATAAAAGAAAAAAAGCACATCTTTTGTTTTTTACGATCAGTCAAAATCTGTTTTTACTTCCACTCTCAGCTTCCGCTAATTTTGAACTTCCATATTTTTTTTTCAAAAATGAGAACAGAGCCATTTAGCAGATTTTTGTAAAAGTTCTTATGAAAACTTTTACAAAAATATGTGCATTAATTAGTATAATTTTACAAAGATAAATACCTTAAATATTTGCGATACTGATCATTAAAAAAAAAACTTGCTTTAGAGGGCGCGATCGTCCCTACTACTGAGGTAGTACAGTAGCTTTTTATTCTCCAGAGAAAGCCTTGCGTTATGTGCAATAAGTGGCGGAATGAGAGTCCGAAACGGCGCAATCTGGGCAAGAAACTGGGAATTCTAAGCCGGGCTTCTAAAGTTCTACCCGGGACGGGCAGGGCTTTGCAATTTGACTTTTTAACGGGATGGAACGAATTATCTTGGGAATATCAAAATGGGCTGAAATCGACTCGAACGAACATATTTGCTGTTTTAAGAAGTAGGATAAATGCGGCAGGAAACAGTGAGACTTCACATCAGAAAGTGTTTCTTATTCAAAATTGTCATTTAGGGAGATGGCCAGAAAGCGTTTGTTATCCAAAATGGTAATTTAGGTGGATGATCAGGAAGCGTTTGTATACTATCTACCAACAAGTAATTGGACACCCCTGCAATCGACGATATCTGCGGCCCTGATACACGTCACGGCCGCCGCCGTTAAATATCGTGTGGGAAACAACAACGCAACCAGTCGCATTTGATTTCGAGAGAGGTGTAATCGTCGGGTATCACAGAAATGGCATATCCCTACGTGTCCTATCTAGCGAGTTGAAGTACCAAAGATCGACAGTGACCTACGTGAATGGCAAGTGGAAGATGAGAGGTGACTGTCGGAATGTGCCTCTACCCGGCAGACCCACAAAACTGGGAGTTAGAGACCGACGGGTGCTGGCCAGAGAAATTCGGAAGAATCGCACCAAATCAATAGGCCACATCCGCGAGGAGTTTCAACAGGCATCCGGGAGCGTTCTTTCGATGAATGCCATCCTAAAGGAAGTCCATCTGCTCGGTTATCATGGACGTGCTGCAGCCCGCAAGCCTTTGATCACCAAGTCAAATAGCGCTGCTCGGCTAACGTGGTGCACAGAACGTCGACTGTGGACCGTTGAACAATCGAAACAGGTTATCTGGAGCGACGAATCAAGGTTCACCCTCTACCGTTCGGAAGGCAGGGTCTGGGTTTGGCGTCTGCCTGGAGAATGCCTCCTGCCGGAATGTATTGGGCCAACTTTGAAGTTCGGCGGCGCTGGAGTTATGCTATGGGGGTGTGTAACGTACCAGGAGATGTGACGTACCTGCCAGAAGGACGCACACGACATAAAGGGCAGATAGGAATCAGAATGAACGTCTGCGTAGCTCAGTTGGTAGAGCGACTTGTTCCGGAATAAGCGGAGTCGGGTTCGATTCCCGGCGTAGACCAAAAATGACGGAGAAATTTACTTGTCATAATGGCGCCCGAACTATCCGGATGACCCGACCGTTCAAAATCTCGCAATGGTGTGATGTTATTTCCACACCGCGAGATAGGAAAAATCAGAGAATCCCTTCTCCAGCACTTCGAAAAAAAAAAAATTAAAAAAAATAAGGGGGAGATGTTGTAACGTACCAGGAGATGTGACGTACCTGCCAGAAGGACGCACACGACATAAAGGCAGATAGGAATCAGAATGAACGTCTGCGTAGCTCAGTTGGTAGAGCGACTTGTTCCGGAATAAGCGGACTCGGGTTCGATTCCCGGCGTAGACCAAAAATGACGGAGAAATTTACTTCGTTATAGGTGTTTCTCCTGGTATGGCACGGGACCCTTGGTCGCAATTCCTGGTAGACTCAACGCCGAGACCTACTGCACCATTTTGGATGACCATGCGCTTCCTACGTTGTGGCAGTTTTACGGGGTGGACCAATGTTACTTTCAGGATGACAATGCCACCTGCCATGTTGAGAGGTCCACCATGTCTTGGTATGTTGACAATGGGGTTAATCGAATGGACTGGCCTGCGCAGAGCCAGGACCTTAACCATATCGAGCACCTCTGGGACGAGTTGGAGCGTCGACTTAAGGGGTGCTCCCACCGTCCGAAATCGGTGAATGAACTGACCTGTCTTCTCCAAGCCGAGTGGAAGAAAATACCGCTAGCCATCGTACAACGCCTGGTTGAGAGTATGCCCCGGAGGGTCGCAGCTGTAATCGCCGCTCGGGGAGGCTCCACCAACTATTAAAGCTGAATAAACTTCGTTTTCCTTTGCTACCACAGGTGTCCAATTACTTGTTGGTAGATAGTGTATTTCAAAGTTGTCATTTAGGTGGATGATCAGGAAGACTTTGTTATCCAAAGTGGTCATTTAGGCGGATGATCAGGGAGCGTTTGTATTTCAAAGTTGTCATTTAGGCGGATGATCAGGAAGACTTTGTTATCCAAAGTGGTCATTTAGGCGGATGATCAGGGAGCGTTTGTATTTCAAAGTTGTCATTTAGGCGACAACTTATATCCAAAGTGGTAATTTAATTGTATGATCAGGAAGCGTTTGTATTTCAAAATTGTCACTTAAGCCGGATGATCAGAAAGACTTTGTTATCCAAAGTGGTCATTTAGGCAGATGATCAGGAATACTTTGTTGTCCAAAGTGGTCATTTAGGCGGATGATCAGGAAGCGTTTGTATTTCAAAGTTGTCATTTAGACTGATGATCAGGAATACTTTGTTATCCAAAGTGGTCATTTAGGCAGATGATCAGGAAGACTTTGTTATCCAAAGTTGTCATTTAGGTGGATGATCAGGAAGCGTTTGTATTTCAAAGCTGTCGTTTAGGCGGATGATCAAAGGGAGCGTTTGTTATCCAAAGTGGTCATTTAGGCAGATGATCAGGAAGACTTTGTTGTCCAAAGTGGTCATTTAGGCGGATGATCAGGAAGCGTTTGTATTTCAAAGTTGTCATTTAGACTGATGATCAGGAATACTTTGTTATCCAAAGTGGTCATTTAGGCAGATGATCAGGAAGACTTTGTTATCCAAAGTTGTCATTTAGGCGGATGATCAGGAAGCGTTTGTATTTCAAAGCTGTCGTTTAGGCGGATGATCAGGGAGCGTTTGTATTTCAAAGTTGTCATTTAGGCGGATGATCAATAACACTTTGTTATCCAAAGTGGTCATTTAGGCAGATGATCAGGAAGACTTTGTTGTCCAAAGTGGTCATTTAGGCGGATGATCAGGAAGCGTTTGTATTTCAAAGTTGTCATTTAGACTGATGATCAGGAATACTTTGTTATCCAAAGTGGTCATTTAGGCAGATGATCAGGAAGACTTTGTTATCTAAAGTTGTCATTTAGGCGGATGATCAGGAAGACTTTGTTATCTAAAGTGGTCATTTAAGCGGATGATCAGGGAGCGTTTGCATTTCAAAGTTGTAATTTAGGCGACAACTTATATCCAAAGTGGTAATTTAATTGGATGATCAGGAAGCCTTTGTATTTCAAAGTTGTCACTTAAGCCGAATGATCAGGAAGACTTTGTTATCCAAACAAGGTCATTTAGGCAGATGATCAGGGATCGTTTGTTATCCAAAGTGATCATTTAGGTAGATGGTATCAGAAATTGCGTTTGTCATCCAAAGTTGTCCTTTAGGGGGATGCAAATGAGGCGTTTGTCATCAAAAGTGCTCCTTTTGGGGGCATGATCAGGAAGCATTTGTTACGTAAAGTGCTCATTTAGGGTGAATGATTGACACCAGTCCTTTCTGACTAATTACCAGCTAAAAGTTATAACAATGGCGACAACCTAGGAGAGGGGACACACAGAGTGAAGATATTTGAGTAACTTGTTTCTACTCAGAGACATGATGTCCATGCCAGGGGGACTAACTTTTCCTCATTATTCTTTGGGTCATGAGAAAGTGAATACAGGATTAGAAGCAAGGGCTTACCACCCGTGACAATTTTTATGGTGGATGCTACTGAGATGAGAGTGCGGATTGGATGGTTTTGCCGTAGGTTTTCTACCACTGTCAGAATATGCCTATCTGGGGAGCGCAGAAACATTTCGACACCAATTGATTTTGGTACATAGGCCGCTTAAAGCGGTAATGCTCGTGCATACCTCAAGAAAAAGAAACAATTTGTAAAACCCTTTTCACAACAGTTCATGAGGATTCATTCTAGTTGGACCGTAACGATTGCACCTTCGGATACTTTACAGAATCTACCGTTGAATTCTAAACCAGAACACTCTAGTATGCTTTTTTAAACCTAAATGAAAAGTACGAAAAACAGTAATATCAAGAAACTCAGAAATAAATAACTTACCTGAATTGGCTTGGTTCATGCTTATGTGTCGCTCTTAGTTTTGTGACTAATACACGAATGATGTTGCACAAGAAAACTAAATTCAGCTAAAATGAAATCAAACAAAAATGATGAGAAAAATTTATGATAATTCATACCAAATCAACTGATAATTTTGAACTTTATAATGAATCTGCACTCATACGTATGAAGGGCATTCAAAAAATAAGTTACACTCGACCATTGTAGCTCAACGGAAATTTATTGAGGTAGGTAACATTATGCAATAGAAAGCACATACTTTGCACAATTTTTTACCTAGACACCGATCTGGTGTAAACACTTCTCTGAACGTGTGACTGAAAGTTCGATTCCTTGATGATAGAAATCCACTCCTTTATCATTCAGCCACCGTAGAACTGCTGTTTGTACCTGCTCATCGTTTGGAAATCGTTGTCCGCCCCCTAGATGTTCTTTCAGCTTGCTGAAGATACAATGGCGACTGTGTAGCGGAAGTTGCCATATCTCCCATCAAAAACTTTAGAGAAATTGTCGTGTTATGTCGGAAGTGTGCGGCGCGGCATTGCCCTTGAATGAGAACAATATCTTTGCATAATTTTCTTGTTTTTCACTGCTGTTCTAGAAGACCATAATGTTTGGCAGTATAAAGCAGCATTAATTATCATGCCTGTTGCCATAAATTACGTGTAAAGAACTCCTTCGTAGTCATAATACACAGTGGCCGTGACTTTTCCTGCTGACGGTGTAACTTTGAATTATATCCGTACAGGCGATGTTGTGTAACTCCACTCCATAGACGCTCTCTTCGTTTCTAGGGTGACGTAGTGCAAACATGTTTCATTGTCCGCGATGATGCGGCGTTAGAAGTCATGGTCGTCTACAGAAAAACGTTGAAGGAAGGGTAGAGAAGATAAAAAGATGTTGACTTTTCTTTTCGCCCATCATTGAACAAGGAACCCATTTTGCACACAATTTGCGATAGTCAAGATGTTCACGGACAATTGAATAAACACTGCCTTTTGAAATATCCAACACCTTTGCCATGTCTGTGACTGTCAGCCTTCGGTTATTGCGAATCGTTTAACCAACATCCACGACGTTGTCTGCAATGGGCGACGTTGATGGCCTTCCTTTTCTATCAGCATCCGTCAAATCTGTGTGGTCACTTTTTTCAAACTGCTTTCACTACTTCGCTGGAGGCGACACCGTCGTTATTTCACGATGAATCCCGGAACAGTTGAGACGTTTCGTTCACTAACATCGTACTGTTCCTCGTACCTCAAACTTGGAGTAACAGTCTACTTGACGTGCCAATATAATCGCTTGATTCTATGCATCGGTTACCTTTACATTAACGGTACTCACCTACTTGGAAGGGGGTATGAACTCCATTCCGCGAATGAGCCACATTTGCTGCACAATTATATCAAGAGATGCCGGCAGGTGAAATTTATTTCTTGAATGCCCCTCCTATAATAGATAGTTTTCTAATCTTCGCTATGGAATTACATTGAAAAACGTTTCCTTTATTACACTGAGGTGCCAAAAAACTGAGGAAGGAGCTACCATTTTCATTACATGCCACCCATGCGGTAAATGGAATCGTCTGTAAATGATGTACACTATATTTAGAAAAGTCCCCGGACACCCCTTCAAAAGCAAATGAACGGATCAACTTCGTTGTCAAGATGCACGATACAGCTGCAAACGGTATAAAAACAAGCCTGCAGCTGACCGCGATCATATCGCACTGTGAGGTTGAGTGAAAATGTCGCGGCGGGAGAGAACTGACTTTGAGAAAGGAAAGATTGTTGGGTGTTATATCAGTGGGTTGTCCATAAGAGAAACCGAGACGAGTTTAAACATATCCAAGTTAACTGTTTTGGATGTACTGAATAAGTGGAAGACACATGGCGTGCCTGAAGCAGCAAAACGTACCGGCAGACCAAAGAAAATCAGTGATAGATGAGGTCGAACGGTCCCGGACGATTCGTCCAACGAGGATTGGTCCAATGCCGATTCGTCCAAAGGGACGTTTGGTCCAATGCCGAATTGGTCCAATGTCCGATTCGTCCAATGTTTGATTCGTCCAATGGTACGATTGGTCCAATGCCGATTCGTCCAATGGTACAATTGGTCCAACGCCGATTCGTCCAATGCTATCATCTTACCAACGGTAAACTTTTTTATTTTCCAGAAAGGAATAATAACTTAAATTATTCTCCTCTTTGTATCCTTTTGAAAGATAATTTCCGTATATTTAGTAATTGTAAACATTTTACATAAACCTGGTAAAAGGCACTCAATGGAGCATTTCTCAGCTGTTTGCAAAGCACCTAGGTCGCGGGCATTTTTTTAAGATTTTAATTTACAACCTAGATATTTGGTATTTATAAATATGTTATAAAACCTAATAAAAGACACTCATCGTATCATTTTTCAGGTCTTTGCGAGGCACCTAGGCCCCGGGCCTTTTTTGAAGATTTTAATTTACAACCTAGATATTTGGTATTTGTAAATATGTGATAAAACCTAATAAAAGGCACTCATCCTATCATTTCTCAGGTCTTTACGAGGCACCTAGG
Source organism: Macrothele yani (assembly GCA_039090855.1). Lineage (NCBI taxonomy): Eukaryota > Metazoa > Arthropoda > Arachnida > Araneae > Macrothelidae > Macrothele > Macrothele yani. The sequence goes on from CM076990.1 coordinate 52,161,888, forward strand.
CCCTGGGCTTTTGTAGAAGATTTTGAGTTACAACCTAGATATTTGGTATTTGTAGACATTCTATAAAACCTTATAAAAGGCACTCATCGTATCATTCCTCAGGTCTTTACGAGGCACCTAGGCCCCGGGCCTTTTTAGAAGATTTTAAGTTACAACCTAGATATTTGGCATTTGTAAACTTTTTATAAAACCTAATAAAAGGCACTCATCGTATCATTTCGCAGGTCTTTACAAGGCACCACGGCCTCGGGCCGTTTTTAAAGATTTTAAATCACAACCTAGATATTTGGTATTTGTAAACATTTTATAAAGCCTTATAAAAGGCACTCAACGAATCATTTCTCAGCTATTTACCAGGCACTTAGGTCGCGGGCCTTTTTAAAAGATTTTAAGTTACAACCTAGATATTTGTAGACATTTTATAAAACTTTATAAAAGGCATTAATCGTATCATTTCTGAGATCTTTGCAAGGCACCTAGGCCGCGGGCCATTTTAGAAGATTTTAAGGTATAACCTAGATATTTTATATTTGTAAACATTTTATAAAACTTTATAAAAGGCACTCATCGTATCATTTCTGAGGTCTTTGCTAGGCACCTAGGCCGCTGGCCTATGAATTGATATTTCGGGCTTAAGTGAAAGCGCAATATTATTAACTTGATCTAATATGTAAACGTTATAAATATGACATTGGTAGAATAAAAAGTCCTAAAAAGGCCTAATCGTAGAGCCTCTGAATTAACATTTCGTGCCTAAGTAAAAGCTCAATATTATTAACTTGATTTGGTATGTAAACGTTATGAATCTGACATCGGTAGAATTAAAACTGTTAAAAAAAACCTAGGCCTGTGGCTATGAATTAATATTTTGTGTTTAAATAACAGCGCATTATTACACTGCCTGACAATTGCTAAGGACGGATAACAATAGCAACGATAGCAACCATAAAATGGAAGGCAGGAAAATGTGGAAATTAGCATAAGTGCGGGATACAATAAGATGTGTTGAGCGTATGCAAATTTTGGATTGCCGAACTTGTTCGTGACGTCATAGCGCTGATAAGAGATATAAAGGATTCGACGCGTATTGACCGTTGTTGTTCAAACGCAAAATTGAAAGGGAAAGAATCAATTGACGAACTTGCAATTTTCAGTATGTCTTCCCGACATCACCTAGATGATTTTACGCGTGGCCGTATTATTGGCAAGAATGAAGAAGGACGAAAAATAACAGATGTTGCCAGGGAGTTCGACGTCAGCCACAGTGTTGTTTCAAGGCTTTGGAAACAATTTCAAACAAATGGAGAGTGTAGCAAACGTCAAGGGGGAGGTCGTGTTCGCAGTACGACACCTGCAGAAGAACGGTACATAGTGCTATCAACACAAAGACACCGGCGCAGCACAGCTAGTGAGGTAGCAAATCAGTTTATGGCTGCTACTGGCAAGCGGATCTCCAGAAAAACTGTCGCCAGATGTTTGCATTAACGAGGACTATACGCCCGCCGTCCTGTTGTGTGCATCCCATTGTCCAGACGTCACCGTACCGACCGTTTGCAATGGTGCCATCAACATCGCAATTGGACCGATAACGACTGGTCTGCTGTCCTCTTCTCAGACGAGAGTAGGTACAGTCTATCGTCTGATTGTCGACGACAACTGATCTGGAGTGATAGTGGTACTGCATATTGTCCAGCAAACATACAAGAAAGGGATCGATACCCGACATGTAGTGTCATGGTATAGGCTGGCATCATGATCAATGGCCGTACGTCCCTCTATGTGCTTCCAACTAGGACTATGACTGGCCAACGATACATTAATGATGTTTTGTTACCTCATGTTCGCATGTTCCGTGGTGATGTCGGTGATGGATTCATGTTCATGGACGACAACACAACATGTCATCGAACAGTCGCTGTCCAGGAGTGTCTTGAGAGCGAGGATATTCAACGCCTCGTATATCCAGCACGTTCTCCAGATCTGAATCCCATTGAAAATGTGTGGGATGCTTTGGGGAGGAGTCTTGCTGGTCAATGCCCTCTAACAAACAAGGACACTCTCATCCGTGCACTGACAGAGGAATGGGATAAATTACCCCAACATCTGCTTGATAATGTTGTGCAACGCATGACACGACGTGTGGAATCTTGCATCGCCCTCCATGGTGGCCATATCCCGTATTGACATCTTACGCCGGAACGCCTGCGGACGGTAATTGCATTCTTTTCACGTTTACGTATTCTGCACAAAATGGCCTGTTTGTCGCTTGAACACGTTCCAAAGCCTTCTGGATTTCAGAGCACAATAAATTGTCTTTCTTGTAATGTCCTGGCATTCTGACATTATTTTATTTCACTTGGCATCCAACCACACTTACTTTTTTATGCGCTATATAGCCGTTTTTGATCCGTCCTTAGCAATTGTCCAGCAGTGTATTAACTTGATTTAATATGTAAACGTTATGAATATGACTTCGCTGGAAAAAAAGCTGTTGAAAAGGCCTCTGTCCAAACCCCGACCAGTTGTTCCCATTTGGCAGTTGGCGGAAAACCCCACTGCATACAAACAGAAACGGAACACTAGTATTTTATATTATTTCATGCAAAAGAGAAACATTGAAGTTAATAGAACGGCTCGTACATCAGTAACTTCATACGGCAGCAAGGACAGTATAACAAGAAAACGCGATTTAAAAAAAAAAAAATTTCTTACCACAATATTACGCATGAAATGTAACATTATTTTACATTCTTTGAACTACCGGTACTTTCGTATAACATCGGAGATAGAATCAGGACAGATGGGACTTTTATAGCACGAGTAGCACTTCGGACAGCTAGGACGGAATTGGACCAATCGTACATTGGACGAATCGGCATTGGACCAATCGTACCATTGGACGAATCGTACCTTTGGACGAATCGTACCTTTGGACGAATCGTACCAGACCTAAGGTCGAAGCCTCAGGAGAGTCGTTACAGCTAATCGACGGAGAACTGCACTAGAGCTCAGTGTACAAGTGAGTAAAAATTCTGGAACCTCGGTATGTACACGTACCAGTCGCAGACAATTTAATTCCATGGGTTACCGTGGTCGTGCGGCTGCTCAAAAGCTTTTCATCTCCACTCGGAATGCTAATCCTCGTTTAGCATGGTGTAAAAAACATTTATCGTGGGCCGTAGATCAATGAAAACGGGTCCTATGGACTGATGAATCCAGATACACGATCCATCAGTCCGATGGCCGAGTGTGGGTTTGGCGGCAGCCGGGGGAACGTTATTTACCACAGTGTACTGTTCCTACGGTGAAGTTTGAAGCTGGTAGTGTACTCGTGTGGGGGTGTTTTTCGTGGTATGTTCCCGGTCCATTGATTATCGTGGACAAACCTGCTAACCAGCACGTCTACCTCGATATTGTGGACAATTATGCCCTACGAACTATGTGAGAATACTATGGAACCGAGCCTTGTTGGTACCAGCAGGATAATGCATTGAGCCATAAAGCAAGGACTCATACGGTGTGTTATTCCGTATGGTGTGTGGAGTGAACAGCACAGAGCCCTTATCTTAATCCCATGGAACACCTATGGGATGAATTAGAGCGTCGCAGAAGAAGTTTGGAACCAAATCGTACTACTAAGCAACAGTTAATGGCTTCATTATGTACTGAATGGAAGCGCATATCAATCGCTGTGTACTAAAACCTTGTGGAAAGCATGTCTCGAAGAGTCAGTGCATGCTTTAAGGCCAAAGGTGGACCGACACCGTACTAATGTATGTATGTCAATAAATGCAATGCTGTGTTTCTCTTCTAGGTGTCCGGAGACATTTGTCAATATAGTGTATATATTCGGGGAGATATCTCCGGGAACTCAAGTAGTAGATTTCTCAGTTCAGGTGGAAGCTTATCAAGGTCTAAGCGATTTCGAACATTGTATGACCCGAGAGACGGGTCACTCCATCTCGGAAATCACCACGGAATTTGGATTTTTACGGTCAACAATTTCAAGAGTGTACCTGGACTACACAAACTCAGGGGAAAATTCAGAGTGCAAGATTCGTGTAGCCGTTGAAAAGCATCGGACGGCACGTGGACAGCGGTGTCTGGCATATCGTAAGATCTGCCCGGAGAGCAACATTGTAACAAATCACAGCGCAATTCAATGTTGTAGGGTCAGGAGTAGCATCAGCGTTCAGACAGTGCAACGTTCCATGCGTTTTATGGGGTTCCGGAGCCGACGGCCCACCCGGATGTCATTGCTGCCGCAAAAACACAAGGCTGTGCGCCATGCCTGGGCTCGGGATCACCACCATTTGACGCGAGATTACAGGGAGCACGTAGCCTGCTCCAATGAAGCGCGGTAGTTGGTCCGATGAATTGTTGTATTTTCGGCAGATGGCCGACTTCGCCTGTAGAGACAACCACACGAGGCAATGAATTCCGCATGCCTACAAGAGAAGTGCAGGCCGGAGGTGGCTCTGTTATGGTGTGGGGTGTTTTCAGCTGGCACGTATTAGGACTCCTCATACGTCTACAGACTGCTCTTATCAGTTGAGGATACTTAAGCATTTTGGGGGACCCTTTGCACCAGTTCATGTCATGCAACTACTCCGAAGGGTGCGACTTCTTTCAACACGACAATACGCCGCCGCACACGTCCACAGTCACCCGATTACGGCTGGAGAAACATTCCACGGAGTTCGATATCCTTATTTGGCCCACTCGTTCTCCAGATTTAAACGCCATCGAACACATTTGGAATATAGTTCAACGTGCCCTCAATGTCAGGAATCCTCTACCGGCGAATCTTACGGAATTGTAGGACGCCCTTTAGAAAGCGGACGATTCCATTGTCTGCACAGTACTACAGAGAGCTAGTGGAATCCATGCCCAGGCGTGTTGCTTCCGTTATCCGATCGCGAGGAGGGACAACGCCAAATTCGAGGGTTATTCCAGTAATTCTGGCACTTCAATGTATATGTGTCACAATCAACGCTGCGAAACTGAACTGATATACTAATAACATATAATCCTTTTGCCGGTGGTTGAGTTCGTATCCACCTCTTTCTACACCACAGCGGCTGTTCTCTCACTGGAGAAGATTACAGTAGACTCTCTCTAATGCGGCCATTCCTTGCACACAGTGGTGTTGGATTACTGAGAGTGCATAAAAACTCAGTTTAATTCTTCATTAAATTTGATGTTACAATTACAAGTTTACTATGTGCAATACATATGTATTTAAAAAAAACATAAATAAGAAACAAGCAAATGATAATAGTAAAGGAACACGATCAGTACGTACTATACTGTCTCATTTACAAGTATAGTTGTGCTCAATATGCAAGTTATAACGAAGTGAATTTGTCCGTCATTTTTGTCCACGCCGGGGCTCGAATCCGGGTTCCTTCATTCCGGAATAAGTCGCTCTACCAATTGAGCTACGCGGACGTTCGTTATCTCTGCTGTCTGCCTTTATGTCGTGTGCGTCTTGCTGGGCAGGCACGTCACATACCCCCGAAAGAGGGCCAGGGGCATGGCCGACGGGTCAGCCGTGACCATGGATCGTCGTAGGCAGCCATTCGCTGTAGCATGGGCACATGAGAACTCCCAGTCAGTCTGGTGTGTGAAATGCAACGTCACACATATTTATTTTTCGAAGCGCTGAAGAAGAGATTCTCTTATTTCTCCTCTCTCGCGGTGTGGAAAGAACATCACACCATTGCGAGATCTTGAACGGCCGGGTCATCCGGAAAGTTCGGGAGCCATTATAACGAAGTGAATTTGTCCGTCATTTATGTCCACGCCGTGGCTCGAAGCCGGGTCTCCTCATTCCGGAATAAGTCGCTCTACCAATTGAGCTACACGGACGTTCGTTATCGCTGCTGTCTGCTTTTATGTCGTGTGCGTCCTGCTGGGCAGGCACGTCACAATGTTTACGTACTATACACAGTAAAAGAAACGTACAATTGCAATACAGCACAGATGAAATCTTTCATTTTCTATTCGGTGTGGTCACTTCGAAACATGTCACAGATTTTTGCCTGCTTTAATGAAGATGCTTTTTGTAGTATTCTTAAGTATTTTGAACATCTTTCCTACTTTCATTTTAAACTGAATTACATAAACGTTAGTGCCAATTTAAACCAAAACGTAACGTTAAAATTGAAAACTTCATTCGTATATGAAGTACAATTCATTCCGGTCTCATATTAACGCGATTTCTGCAACCGAAAACCACGCAAGGAGAAGGAGTTCGGATTATGGAGAGGCCGGATTAGTGAGAGTCTACTGTACTTTGAAGAACAATACAGAGAAGTTTCATTGAGGTAAGTGCAAATGCTTTTGTTCTGCAGATGCAAGTCGAGAACGTTTCGAACTCCGTACGTGCATCCTATATTTCCTGTGATATTGGGATATTTTTTTTTTCACAAACATACATGCATTCTTGGATATTTTAATTAACGCAGAATTCAGCAAAAGGGAATTTGTTTTCGGTAGATCAAGCAGCAGGTGATATATTTAATATGAAATCCAAAAAATGACTGTGCTTTTAATTAACTCATAAACTACTTAACTTACGAAAGGCATTTAATTAAATATTTGAAAGTACATATTCATTGTAATGTACCATGTGGAGAATTTCCCTTTGGGACACGGAAATTAAATATTGATTCAATTTTCTTTCGATGTAAACCCGATTTTTTCCCTCAGAATTGTGATTCTTTTTTAAAAGTAGGAGCAGAAAATCTACGTGCGAAACATTCTGTGATTCGTAATTAGGTTTCATCCTCAAAACTTCATAAAGACGGTAAGTTTTGCTGATTTATATTTACCCCTTTTTTTCGAGAGTATGTAATGCATACTACACTGTGCAAATTAATTAGGACAAAGTAAAAAAACACTTTTTTTTTCCAAAACTATGCCTTTAAATCACTCTATGCCTTGATATACATACACTGATAAATACCTGTATTAGTATGAAGTATGTCCTCCTTTAGCAGAAATGACCTCTGGAATTCGTTTTGGCATTGACTCCACTAATTGAGTGCACATATTTTTGACTTCATAATCGTGGAACCACACTTTTATAGCATTCGTTATCATGCGTCCTTTGGTTGTACAGTCCATTTTACCTAAACGTCTCTTCAAAATATTCCACAAGTTTTCTATGGGATTTAAGTCTGGTGAATTTTCAGGCCAATCAAGCAAATGAATTTGATTTTCCAGCATAAAATTCTTGACCAATTTTGAATTATGACATGGGGCCAAGACATGTTGAAATGTTCCGTCAAAAGTTTGCAAGAATGGAACAATCCTACGTTGTAATACTTCTACGTAATTGGCTGAATTCATCAAACCTTGAACAGGAACTAAGCTTCCAGTACCATTTGATGTGAAAAAACCCCAAAACATCTGTTTCAGAGGGTGTTTTACAGTTTGTTTGACATGCTCAGGTCTTAAGGGTTCACAGTTGCTTCATCTAAGGACATTTGCTTGGTAACCCTGCACAAAAAAATGAGTTTCATCACTGAAAAGTACCTTTTTCCAGTCGTCAGCAGTCCATGTTTCATATTTTTTGGCCCATGCTAAACGTTTTATCTTCAATTTCGCATTCAAATATTGTTTTTTCGTTGGTCTTCTTGCCTTCCGGCCAACTTCTAGAAGACTACAATGTACAGTTGAATCACTAACATCACAACCACTAGCCAATAAATCTCTTTGAAGGTCGGTGCTTGTTTTTTTTGGATTCATTTTACTATTTCTGATTAGATATTTATCGGTTCGTGCAGTTATTTTTCGTTTTTTTCCACATTTACCTCTGCTTTTTGGAGACGATGATCCTGATGCATTGTATCGCGTAAGCAGTCTTGATACCCTTCATTTGCCTATACCAACTGCAGAAGCGATATCTCTCACTGTCATAGAAGTGTGATCCTTCAGAGCAATTATTTTTGCACGCTTCCTAGAAAAATATCCGTTTTTCAATACACGAAAGCAACACGTACTCACAGAGAGCAAAATCTGACATCCACCTGTCTCACACGAAAGCTCACAACTGAAGCGCCTATTTCCTGTTTAAAACCGGTCAAACCAAATTCTTATGCCGCCCCGGTGGCGCAGTGGTCTAAGCGATGGCCTCTGATCATTCGTCCGAACGGGGTCCGGGTTCGAATCCCGGTGAGGCATGGATGTTGTGTTTGTCTTACAGTACTGGCTCTCTCCCTTCCCTGGAACCAGTGACCCTAAATTAGGGACGGGCGACTGCTTATAGCCCATTGAGTTGCTCACGGCGGTCGTTAAACCTCCAATCAAAAAAAAAAAAAAAAAAAAAAAAAATTCTTACTATCAAGTTCTAACAGTCACACCACCTAACAGCTGATAAAATCGGTTTACGTGGGTTTCCGACATCAACTGGCGATCACATTACAATTCTGAGAATGAAATAGTTTGTCCCAATTAATTTGCACGGTATAGTAAGTTTCAAAAATACTTAAATCCTTCCTTTTATTTAATTACTAATTTTTTCGAAGTTGGCCAGAAGCTTAAAATGCTTTCTTGCCCTAATTTTGCGAAAAATAAGTGCGCTGCAGTTGTCTTTGGGTGATAGTTATTTCCACCCAAAGATAACTTTCCTCTTGTCTTCTGAAAATCAATTTTTTTTCGGGGGGGGGAAGACCACTCTGTGCAACTTAATGGGATATAAGCAGTCACCCGTCACTAATTTTGGGCCACTAGTTCCAGGGAAGGGAGACAGCCAGTGCTGTAAGACAAACAGAACATCCACGCTTCTGGGACTCAAACCCAAGCACATTTTGGTCGCTTAGACCACTGTTCCACCGAGTCGGCACCGATTTTAACAACTGAACCGTTGCATGTAACAGATAACTGCAATGTATTAGCTTGTTTTGCATGAAATGCCGGAATATTCATGGAAAATTGGAACACCCAAATTACACAGCAAAATATACTTTATTAATTAAAATGATCAGTGCCAGCGGTGACACCTTTTGCCAACAAGATACCAGGTTGTCTATGTCGTCGTCGAAAAATGCTGAGTACGGGGGAGGAACAAACCCGTCAACTGATGTTTGAGTGGGAAACGATTTGCTGAGTAGAAGGGTGCCCATGTGAATAAACAAAGACATCGCTCCTTCTACGTTTTATCAAAACAAAGCAACAGAAAAATTGGGTTCCGGTCACCGCTGGGGATTCGAATCCCAGATCTCTCAATATCTGGCCGAGTGCGTTAGCCTTACGCTACAGTGGCCAGCAATCAACGGCGGTATGTGTGTTTTTCTGTCAGCTGCTGACATCATGAATCCGCTTATTCACTGACGTCGCGTATTTGGAGGATTTCCACTTTGGATTTAACTGCTATAGTTAATATACACTGAAGAACAATTGAATTAGAGATACCTGTCTAGTAACGTGTAGCACCACCTTTCGTCCTTATGACGGCGGCGTTTCGTCTCGGCATGGACTCGACAAGACACCGGAAGCGTTGGGAAGCCATGCGGATTCACGACCCCTGAACAAGCTCCCACAGTTCACGAAGATTTGATGGAGGGCGGTCAGAGCCTTCGAACATCTCTTTCGATGGCATCCCAGATGTGCTCGATGGGATTGAGGTCAGGTGACCTAGCTGGCCAAGGAAGCGAGGTTACGTTGGCGGAGTGTTCATCCAACCATTCGGATACAATTCGGGAGCTGCATGGTCTTGTTGCAGGATGAGGTCCCCAGTGGGATGTTGAAGAAGCACAAACGGGAGCAAATGGTCGTACAGGATATCCCGGTAACGTTGACCTGTGATGGGCGATGTCACACGTACCAGGAGTCCCATTTCAGTCCACGTAAACAGTCCCCAGACGAGAATGCCACCCTCACCAGCTTGAAGAGTACCCTGCTGGCAAGAATAATCCATCGCTTCATGTGGTTTGCTCCGCACTCGTATCCTGCCATCCGCATGTACCAACGTGAATCTCGACTCATCAGTCCAGGCAACAGTTTTGCATATGTCTAGGGTCCAGTGGTAATGTTCCCGCGCCCATGCTAATCTTTGCACCCTGTGGTGTGCGGTCAGCAGCGGTACGCTCGTGGGACGATGGCTTGTGTACCCCATAGCGAGGAGATGGTTCTGGATGGTGTGGCTGCTTACACGTTTTTGTGCACCAGCGTTAAATTGCCGAGTGATTTCTTGCACTGTGGCCCGTCTATCTGCTGTTACAATGCAAGCTAGCCGACGATGACCCCGTTCATCCCCACGCTATTGTCCATGGCCCTTGAATGGATGGCTTTACCGGATTCGATGTACTCACGGTGCACCCGTGACACAGTGGCTCATGAAAATCTCAGTGCCTGCACGTCTTCAGAGATGGAGTGACCCATTCGTCGGGCTCAGACAATTTGCCCACGATTAAATGTGCTTAGATCCTTCGTCTTACCCATACTGCGTCCGACTCCTACTGATTCCCGTCGCATCACTCCTTATATTGTCGGATCGCTGTATACGGCATGCCGCCCACAGCGCCACATTTGCATGACGCCAGCTGTCTCTAATTCAGTTGATCTTCAGTGTATAGCCAGTTCCGTTAATGCCGACCAGATGGAGACGTCTCAGCAGCTGAGCCCATCTTAGGTATTGTTGTCAGATGGTGGCAGAAAAACACACTTAGTGCCGTTGATTATTGGCCACCGTGAAATGCTAACGCACTCGGCTAGATATCTAGAGATCTGGGATTCGGTTCCCCAGCGGTGACCGGATAAGCATTTTTCGTTTGCTATGTGTTGATAAAACGTGGAAAAAGCAATGTTTTTGTTGTTTATTCACTGACGCCACCCATTTGGAGGATTTTCACTTTGGGTGCCCAGGTGCTTGAAGAAGTGAGAATCCACAGGGGACAGATCAGGTGAATAAGATAGATTAGGTAAAATTTCATACTTCAACTGGTACAGCTACTGCGTTATCTGCAGTGCAAAGATGTCGCGATGCCCTCCAGTAGCATGGGTCAATAATGCTAAATGTTCGGCTGACAGTTCTCCACGCGTAATGTGACGTTCTTCACAATATCTGACAACCGTGATGGGTTTATCCGGTTGTAATAAGGAAGAATGAACCATACCAGCTGAGGATCACCAAAAACAGCCTATTGTCTGCCTGAGATGGGGAACAAGCTTGTGACTGTGTTTCGAGGCTTCACGACGATGAATCCTTTGAGTCGAACATCAGCGACTGTCATACAGAACTAATTTCCCATCAGTGAAAACAGGAATTTGTCGGTGACGAAAATCGCAATCGCGTCTCCTCGCTCCAGAATGAGTTGCTCTAACCGACTAAGCTACACCGACGGAATGTATCATTGCATATTTGTCGTCTTGACACCTGCTACACCTCTATAGTACGTCACATCATCTTAATTTTGTTTTATGTTTTTATTTTTATTTTTTGAAGCAAAGGAACCTTTCATTAATTCCAGACGATGTGTGGAACGAACACAACATATTTTTCGAAGTATCCATCGGCCAGTAGATCCATTTCTACGTTCGTTTGAAAATAAGAATTAGTCGATGATGAAGACCGAATCCGCGTCTCCTCACTTCGGAGCCAGTTGTTCTAACTAACTGTGCTACACAGACGGAATGTATCGCTGCCGATTCGTCGTCTGAACACGTGCTTCACCTTTGAAGTACACCACATGCGACGAAGTTCCTCGAAATGCTATGGCCTCCAATCGTTGTGTTTTGTGCTGTTCCGTCAGCTTATGTGGGACCAATTTACCCATTTTCTTAAATTCGCCTATGGTTGTTAAACGTCAGGAAAAAAGGTTGCGTAGTCTTATTTTAGTTTCTCGCTAAATTCTCGCACCGTCTGACGTGAGTCGGATTCAGTTAAGACCACCGAATCGGCATCACTGACAGCTCCTTCTGCTTTACAGTGTGATTAAATTTCTGGGCTCATATTGCGGAACCGGAATTTGGGAAAACAATGTTGCGTTCACTAATAGCTGTATCTCCAAAAGCTGTATTATTGATGTTACGAGCTGCTTCCTATGCACAATGTCCAAGTTTAAACGCTATTAGAGAATGACATGAATTTAGCTCTCATCCTTTGTCCCCTTCACTGTAGCACAATCCCCTTGGAACTGAAGAAGTAACGTGTACTTTAGAGGCAGAAGCTTTGACGCTTTAAATTTACATATCGCAAGTCACGCCGCGTTGTATAGCTGCACGAGTCTGAAAAATTCGATATTTTTAATTTTCAATTTCATCCTGAACAACCTAACAGCAGTACTTTGCCGGATTATCTTGGCAAATCACGGATTACAAGACACGAAATCTGTATTCCAAAACGAGAATGACTCCATCTGTTATTGAAGTGAATATCTATGGAAATGTGAGTTCGCAACCATGCAGCAATTTTTGGAACTGTGAATCGAACGCGTTTCACGATGTCCAATTCAAAGCCTTAAATGGTCAAAAATGTCTTGAAATACCAACCGTTTCTTTCAAAATTACCATGATTCTAAACAAAGTGTTAGTACTGAATGTAATATAAGTCTAAATGGCACAGAGATTGACCAGGTGAATGAGTTTGTGTATTTAGCAAGCATATTTGACAGAAAGAACAAATTAGATGGTGAAATTAGTAGGCGAGTGAATTCTTCATTGAAAGTCATAGCTGCTTTGGGAGGTTTTCTCAGGATAGATGAGTTTTCAAGAGAGGCCCGCATAGCTGTGTATGAAGGTATATGATTGTTCCTACTCTGATGTACGGTAGTGAAATCTGGGTACTACAGAAGAAACCCAGGAGTCGTTTGAGCGATGGAGAAATGCGTTACTGACAGGAGGTTTGGGGCAAGACACGTTCTGATTGTGTGAGGAATGAAGATGCGTTGCAGTTGCGTAATGTGAAGCAAACTTTTGTTAGCAATGTGGAGACTAATATGCTTCAATGGTTTTCTCATGTTGAAAGAATGAGTGATTACACTGTCGGAAAGTGAAAAAAGAACACCAAGAAGGAATTGGCGGACGATCATGAAATTTACATATGTTAATGGGTTCGAGTTTACGTAGGTGTGATGTTAATTTCGGGACCAACTGGTGAGCGCTTACGCCACAGCACGGCATAATATGCAAATTATCGTCGGTGGTATTTAAGAAGTACGGCGAAGTGAAAGAAATCAGTCGTCGGCGTACGGATACGTGCGAAGACCATGAAGAAGCTGCAATGCCTGGACATGGAAGACGTGTACGATTTCAGCAGTTATAGGATTTTGAGCGAGGTCGTCTAATCGGACCCCGCGAGGCCGGGTGGTCGTATCGTCGTATTGTGGAGCGAATTGGACGGAAAGTATCGGTGGTGGTACGATGGTGGCGTAGATGGTCCGAAGAACATTCCCACACGAGAAGACGTGGAACCGGAAGTCACAGACGGACTGATGAGCGGACCGATCGACGCATAAGAAGAGCGGCGTTGTCAAGCAGAACATCCACTGCGACGCACATCCGAGCTGCCGTTGCACCTGAGGTGACTGTTCGAACAATCCGCAACCGTCTACTGGATGCAGGACTACGTGCACGTGTGCCTCTGGCATGTGTACCTCTGACTCCAGCCCACCGTCAAGAACGGCTGCAGTGGTGTCGCCAACGTCTTCACTGGAGAACGCAATGGCGATTTGTCGTGTTCAGCGATGAAAGCAGATTCTGCTTGGGAGCCTCCGATGGCCGTATGCGTGTTCGCAAACGCACATGGGAGGGCCTCCACCCTTCTTGCATCCGCCAGCGACACACAAGACCTACACCTGGTCTCCTGGTGTGGGGAGCGATCAGCTATCACTCCCGTACACAACTAATGTTTGTACCGGGTACGTTAAACAGCACCTCTTACATCAACAACATCATTCAGTCCGTTGTTGTGCCATTTGTAAGGTCGGTCCATCGTGGTGTTTTCCAGCAAGATAACGCACGCCAACACACGGCACGTGCAACGCAACATGAACTTCAGGGTGTGAGACAACTTCCATGGCCTGCACGTTCACCGGATTTGTCCCCCATTGAGCACGAGTGGGATTTTATGGGACAACGACTTATCCGGTCTCAACGGCCAGCCACGACCTTCCCCGATTTACGCGTCCAGGTTGAGGATGCTTGGAATTCAATACCCCAAACTTACATCCAACATCTGTACGACAGACTCCATGCCAGAATTGCACAGTGTGACGCAGTTCATGGCGGTTCAACCTCGTACTAACCATGTTACATGGAAATGTTATTTTTCAGTTTACCAGCAAATACAGCTGTATTTTGCCATAATGTTTTGAACACGTTATCCTCTGTATTCTGTTTTTATGCTGTATAAATTTCGCTGGTATCAGACGTCTCCTCCTTGGTGTCCTTTTTTCACTTTCCGCCAGTGTAGACGCTTACTAAGAAAATCGTTTTAGCCCAAGTGGCAGGGAGAAAAGACAGAGGAAGGCCAAGGAAGTCATGGGACGATCAGATTCAGGAGTGTCTGCATGAGAAAAAGATTATGAGTATGAAGTATAGAAGGTCTTGTGTACGTCGAGTGATAGATTTCAGTGAAGCCCGAGTTGTGTGCCAAGATCGCTGTAAATGGAGAAGTTTGATACGGCAACAGTAAGTAAATAATCAGTTAAAATCTATTTGGTAGTTCGCATTTCTTTGTGCAGCTAACCTTTGAATCTCATAGAACAGTTTAGTGATATGTATGTATGTATGTATGTATTATTCTGTGCCCGGATTGGTCACCTTGGGTTTGTCATTAAGGGGATCTAAAGTCTAAATTTGTTTGATATCTGGAAATGGAATCCATAGGCAGGCAGATAATTCTTTGCCCTTCATAACTGAAATGAAAAATAAAAGCACAGGGAACAGAAACACTGATGCTCATATCCACGCATGACTTAATTATTTTAAGTTCCTTACTTTTCTATCAACTAATTGCCACTTAACACGAAGACACCTATACTGCTCAGCTAGGAGTCACATTATTTCTCAGAAGTTATGAATATATGGTTATATAATTTTTTCGTTTGATCAAATTGAGGTTATTCAAACTTATTAGAAAGTCATGAAAAAGCCAGTAATTAACGTTTTCTCGGTTATTTGTTTATTGCAATCAACTTACCCCGAAGAACCAAAATATTATGACCAATGCGTTTTAATAAAAATCGAAGCAAATGCAGGTCAACGTCGTCGAGTGTGAATGTTACGAAACGCTATAAATAACACCTGATACTGAGCTCTGTCAATCAGTGTTATTTTTATTTCCGCTTTCCGAACGTAGGTTGAAGAAGCGCATATGCTCCAGCTTTGTCTGTCTGTCTGTCTGCTCGCCCGTCCGCTCGATAACTCGCGTAAAAATGGTTCGATTTCGATAAAAGTTTAGTATGTGGTAGGAGATCAGCTGGGGACGAAATGGGGTCAAAGTCAGGAAATAGGAGCGGGATCCATTCCATCGCCCTTATGCGTAAAAATGCTTCGATTGCGACAAAACTTTAACATGTTGTTTCGAAAGTACACTGAATCGGTTCCGTTGAATATCATCGAAATGGGGTCAAAGGTCAGGGCACAGAAGCGAGATTTATTCCACAGCCATTATCCTCACAACTTAGCTAAAATACTTCGATTGCAACAAAACTTTAGCATGTTGTTCCGGAGGTGTATTGAACGAGTTCTATTGAATATCATCGAAATAGGATCAAACGTCAGGGCACAGGAGCGAGATTTATTCCACAGCCATTATCCTCATAACTTGAGTAAAAATACTTGTATTGCGACAAAACTTAATCATGTTTTTCCAGATCACCGAAATGGGGTCAAAGGTCAGGGCACAGGATCTAGATTTATTCCACAGCTATTATCCTCATAACTTGAGTAATGATTTCTGATATGTTGGAAAGCGTATCATAATCAATGCATTGCATGATTTTACTAACTTGTTCTTCAGATGAGAAAGACAGCGGACTTAAGCGAGTTTGACAATGACCAAATTGTAATGGCCATACCACTGGGTCAGAATAATTACAAGGCGGCACGATCTATGGAGTGCTCACGGTTAGGCGTGGTTAGTACCTTCAAAAAGTGCATCGAGGACGGAAAAGCTATAAGCCGCCGCCAAAGTGTTAGCTGAATACGGCTCATCGATGCTAGAGGTGAGCGAAGACTATCCGATATGACGCGAGCCAAGAGAAAGGACACTCTGGCGCAACTCGCTAGTAATTTGAATGTTGGTGCAGGGAGTAATGTATCAAAATACACAGTACATCCAACCCTCCTGAAAATGGGGCTGTGTAGCCTCAGGCTGCTCCGAGTGCCCATACTAACCTCGGTTTACAGTCGAAGCGCAAACATTGGTCACGCGTGTATCAAAACTGTACCTTTAATAGTTGGAAGAAGGTCGTTTTGTCTGATGAATCTCGTTCCCTGTTGCACCATGTGAACAGCCGGGTACGTGCGTCGTTTACCTGGGGACATTTGGCACCAGGATGCACAGTGGAAAGAACACTAGCCGGAGGAGGAAGTGCAATGCCTTGGAAAATGTTCTTCTGGGAAGCCCTGGTTCCAGTCATTCAAGTGCAGGAAAGTACGAGGTCCACCACCTACCTGAATGTCCTTGCAGGCCAGGAACATCCTTTCATGGCAAAGTTATTCTCCTGCAGAATATGGTGCATTATCCTTCTTTCAGAAGGATAAATGTGCCATATCATTCTGCAAGGACTGTTAAAGAATGGTTCGCGGAACATGAGGAAAATCTCCAGGTACTGCTGTGACCTCCAAATTCCTCAGACATCAATCCAATTGAGCATCTGCGGTTTGTGTTGGAACAGCAAATCCGATCTGCGGTAGCGCAACCACGTAACTAACAAGAGTTAAATGATCTGCGGTGGCGCAACCACGTAACTAACAAGAGTTAAAGGATCTGCGGTGGCGCAACCACGTAACTAACAAGAGTTAAAGGATCTGCGGTGGCGCAACCATGTAACTAACAAGAGTTAAATGATCTGCGGTGGCGCAACACGTAACTAGCAAGAGTTAAATTATCTGCGGTGGCGCAACCATGTAACTAACAAGAGTTAAATGATCTGCGGTAGCGCAACCACGTAACTAACAAGAGTTAAAGGATCTGCGGTGGCGCAACCACGTAACTAACAAGAGTTAAATGATCTGCGGTGGCGCAACCACGAAACTAACAAGAGTTAAATGATCTGCGGTCGCGCAACCATGTAACTAACAAGAGTTAAAGGGATCTGCGGTGGCGCAACCACGAAACTAACAAGAGTTAAATGATCTGCGGTCGCGCAACCATGTAACTAACAAGAGTTAAAGGATCTGCGGTGGCGCAACCACGTAACTAACAAGAGTTAAATGATCTGCGGTAGCGCAACCACGTAACTAACAAGAGTTAAAGGATCTGCGGTGGTGCAACCACGTAACTAACAAGAGTTAAAGGATCTGCGGTGGCGCAACCATGTAACTAACAAGAGTTAAATGATCTGCGGTGGCGCCACCACGAAACTAACAAGAGTTAAATGATCTGCGGTCGCGCAACCATGTAACTAACAAGAGTTAAAGGATCTGCGGTGGCGCAACCACGTAACTAACAAGAGTTAAATGATCTGCGGTAGCGCAACCACGTAACTAACAAGAGTTAAAGGATCTGCGGTGGCGCAACCATGTAACTAACAAGAGTTAAAGGATCTGCGGTGGCGCAACCATGTAACTAACAAGAGTTAAAGGATCTGCGGTGGCGCAACCACGAAACTAACAAGAGTTAAATGATCTGCGGTCGCGCAACCATGTAACTAACAAGAGTTAAAGGATCTGCGGTGGCGCAACCACGTAACTAACAAGAGTTAAATGATCTGCGGTAGCGCAACCACGTAACTAACAAGAGTTAAAGGATCTGCGGTGGCGCAACCACGTAACTAACAAGAGTTAAAGGATCTGCGGTGGCGCAACCACGAAACTAACAAGAGTTAAATGATCTGCGGTGGCGCAACCACGAAACTAACAAGAGTTAAAGGATCTGCGGTGGCGCAACCACGAAACTAACAAGAGTAAAAATGATCTGCGGTGGCGCAACCATGTAACTAACAAGAGTTAAATGATCTGCGGTCGCGCAACCATGTAACTAACAAGAGTTAAAGGATCTGCGGTCGCGCAACCACGTAACTAACAAGAGTTAAAGGATCTGCGGTGGCGCAACCACGTAACTAACAAGAGTTAAAGGATCTGAGGTGGCGCGACCACGTAACTAACAAGAGTTAAAGGATCTGCGGTGGCGCAACCACGCAACTAACAAGAGTTTAAAAATCTGCTGGTAACGAGTTGGTATCAGATACCACAAGACATCTTTAGGAATTTTGTAGCGTCGGTGCTCCGCCGGGTAAGAGCTATTTTGGCGGCACAACGTCGTATTAGGCAGGTGGTCAGATTGTTTTGGCACTTCGGTGTACATTTGTAACGTACGGTGAACTCTGTTGGCGGAGTGCTGTAGACTACCGCGGACAAAACATCGCGCCGCCCCGGTGGCACAGTGGTCTAAGCGATGGCTTCTGATCATTCGTCCGTAATGAGTCCGGGTTCGAATTCCGGTGAGGTTGGGTTCGAATCCCAGTGATGATGAGTCCCGGTTCGAATCCCGGTGATTTTGTGTTTGCCTTACTCTACTGGCTCTCTCCCTTCCCTGGAGTCAGTCGATCTAAATTATGGACGGAAGGCTGCTTATCGCCCATTGAGTTGCTCATGCTGGTTCGTTAAACCCCAATAAAAAAAAACCATCACATCTTTTCGAATGATAGTGAAAGCTGACCGTACATTATGAAAGAAATGACTATGAAGTTTTTCTGATTCGTTTACCACAAAACTATAGCACTGAATTCTACCTTCACAATCCTTTTCTAACAATGGAAGAATGCAATGAAAATAATGTGGGAAGTAATGCAATCCCTGTTCATGAAGTATCTTGTCTGAGAAATTGTTGTCAGTTGCAAGTGTAAGCACTTTTTAGGGAAGAAACACCCGCAAGGAAATAACAATTTGATTTGGAAATTCGTTATTTCGCAATAATTTGGCGAAACCACCAAATCATTGCATGATAACAAAGCTGGGATTACCTGTTTTCTAAAAGGAAGGGAGCCACAACCATCTAAGAGCTCATGTTCGTTTCGACAATGAAAAGTGCGAATGATATGTTTGTTTGTCACGCAGTTTATAACTTCCAAGTCACACGGGTATGACGTTGCAAAAACACTTGTAATTATTTCTCAATAAAACCAGTGAAATGTGTTTAAAAAAACAAGCAACTTTTAATTTCATGTGCGTCTTATCTGCACGTCTCATTCTTCATGAAAATTACCTAAATTTTGTTTTGTTTGAACATGAAGAGAAAATTTCTTCTTGTTTCGGCTTCCGAAAAAATGTCAAACATTTTCGAACAAATGTTTCGCACGGTGCCTATGATTCGTTATTGCGTAAGTAATTATCTATCAGTCGTTGACTTTGAGGTGCTTTATTGATTGCTGAAGAGATTTACAATTTATAGCTGCATAACTACAAAATTGTGAAGCTGCTATTTTGCGGTGAGACTCCATTTGGTAAGAAACGCTTCAAAAAAGCATTCACGGTAAATGACTTATTAAAATAATAATGCAAGGAACCACCAACTATATATAAGATAGTACAAACCTTGTAACTATGAGGTTTGACAACTGCACGTTTTAGCAGATCAATAAAAAAAGAAAAAGAAGAAGATGGGATATATCATTTGTCCGTCCTTACTTCTGTATCGATGGAACTCCACATACGTACATTGGATTCGAAAAAATCATGTTGTATCGGTTATTGCTCGACATGAGAATGGTGATTAATTAATTTCCGAATATAAGTGATACCGAATTTTCTCACCATGTAACTAAAAGCATTTTTTGTATGCATTGTAAGTAGAATTGGAAAAAAATATATATATACACTGCTGGCCACCCAAAATGCAACACCAAGGAGGACACGAGATAGCAAAGCCAGATTTACTGGACACATAACAACAGATACAAAGATGAAACGATTGAGCTTACAGGCCCGTGCGACTTGGGGAACACGCAGACATCAATAGTCTGTGTGGCCCCCATGGCTGGCAATAACGGCCGATACACGCCGCGGCATCGAACGTAAGAGGCTTTGGATGTGGGCTTGGGGTATGTCGGTCCAGGCTACTACCACACGTTGCCACAGTTCATCAGGCGTAGCCGCGGGTGGTGCATGCCGGGCCATTCGGTTGCCGATCAGCAACCAGACGTGTCCGATAGGCGACATATCGGGAGAACAGGAGGGTCACAGCAGCAGTGACACCTGGTGGGCCGTGAAGAATTGTTGCATGATGCATGCCACGTGCGGGCGCGCATTGTCCTGTTGAAACGTGGCCGCTGGCAGGTCCAGCAGGTAAGGGAGGACTACAGGCTCCAAAATGTCGGAGGTGGTGCGGTGGCTGTTGAGTGTACCGGCGATGCGTACCAGAGGGGTGCGGGTGTCATGTTCAATTGCACCCCAAACCATAACGCCAGGCGACGGACTGGTATGGCGATGCATAATGCAGGCGTCATACAGTCTCTCGCCGCACTGCCGCCACACGCGGATCCGACCATCTTGGTGTTGCAGGCAGAGGCGGGATTCGTCGGAGAAGACAATGTCGTGCCATTCCGTAGTCCAGGTGCGGCATTGAACGGCCCACTGCCGCCGCACTCTCCGGTGGTGTAATGTCAATGGTAGTCGGAGCAATGGGCGCCGTGCGACAAGTTCCCGCTCCTGCAGACGACGTCGAACAGTACGTGCTGACACAGGTTGTTGCGCAACAAACCCTAATTCCAGCGCTAACGTTCGTGATGTTGTGGTACGAGCCGTCAATGCCCGCCGCACAACATGCCGGTCCTCTCGTTCGGTGGTGTGCCGCGGCTGCGTCAATCGCTTACGTCGGTCCGTCTGTCCCTCCTTCACCCACCGAATTCATACTCGCCTCACTGTGACTGGATGTCGTCCAACACGGGCTCCGATGTCTCAGTACGATAAACCGCTGTCGCGATAAGCCACTATTCGTTCTCTGTCGAACTCCGAAACGTGCTGGAATGACTGCCGTATTCTGCGACGAGGCATCAGGAAGCTTCTCGCGCACAGGTCCGGCAGCACAACACACTTCCACTACTTACACCCCGTCTTCTGTGCACCCTTCTTATAGTGCTTCTCGGTGGCGTGCCGGGTGCACATGATTTGCATATGCCCTGCAATGCTAATCATTTGCATGTCCTCCTCTCGCGGGCGACGCATGCTGCGAATTTCAGGCCAATCGGATGCTTCCTTCTTGGTGTTGCATTTTGGGTGGCCAGCAGTGTATTTCTCCTACTCTCTATAACCGAAGTTTTATGCAAAAATATTCAGGCATTTTCCACAATGTACAACAACGCTGAGCGGTGCTTTTAGGTTGCGCAGAATCACATACCAGCAAATGTATTTTTAGAGCTAGGTGACGCAAAACTATTTTCTAGCAAATGAATTTTAACACGAGATTGCGCAAAAACTATGTTTTAGCAAAAGCGTTTTATACCGCGGGGATGGCAAAAAAGCACATTTCAAGAAATGCATTTCCGCTGTAGTGGCACATTAATGTACTTCAGTAAGCGCGCCTTCACCTATAAGTGGCGTACAACTGCGTTTCCCTAAATGCGTACATTACTATACGGGGCCCAAAAACTACGTTGCTGCAAATGCCTTTTTCTACTAGGTGGCACAAAAGCGCATTATATCACATGCATTGAAAATCATATCACATACAGCAAAAATATATTTTTCTTAGTATATTTTTGCCGTAAATTGGAAAACAGAATTTCTGCTAATGTATTTCACTATTAGTTGGCGCAAAAGCGCATTTCAGCAAGCGCGTTTCCACTGTTAGGAAGAGAAAAAAGTGTATTTCAGCAGTTATTTTTCTGCTGCTAGGAGGCGCAAATGCAAATTCCAGCAAAAGCGTTTTTACTGCTGGGTAGTGCAACAGTGTATTTCTTTTTTTTTTGATTGGAGGTTTAACGACCACCGTGAGCAACTCAATGGGCTATAAGCAGTCGCCCGTCCCGAATTTAGGGTCACTGGTTCCAGGGAAGGGAGAGAGCCAGTGCCGAAAGACAAACACAACATCCATGCCTTACCGGGATTCGAACCCGGACCCCTTCGGACGAATGATCAGAGGCCATCGCTTAGACCACTGCGCCACCGGGCGGCACAGTGTATTTCAACAACTCGCAATTGTACCCTACTGCTACACGATGCAAATGCATCTTTCAGCAAATTTTCAGGAATGATTTTAAATATATCTATGTAGATGTTTGCCTTTACGATCTTTCCATGTTTCTGTGAAATTTCAGAAAGGATTTAAAGACGTTTCCATGCATGTCGGATTCAACTTTTTCAGAGATTCAGTGATCACGAAAAAGATCTTAGCGTTTAATTCTGTCGTCTACTTCCATTATTTCTTAAAACAATCCGGATATTTTAAACAATATTTGATTTATAGATAAGATTTCTGTTTATTTTAATGGAATTGTGAATAAGCAGAACAGCCTAATATGGAGAACAGGAATTCTTCACCTCCATGAAAAGCTCCACTTAAACTCCCAAAACAGTGCAGTTTGGTTTGGTGTGCAGTCTGTTGGTAGTGTACACCCACTATGTATAGAAATGTGAATGTACAGTGATGAGCAATTGAATTGGAGACAGCTGGCGTTATGCAAATGTGGCGCTGTGGACGGCCCTGTAAATGGAAACGACATGACGTATGCAGCGATCCGACAGTATAAGGAGTGATGCGACGAGAATAAGTAAAAGTTGAACGCAATATGGGTAAGACGAAGGATCTAAGCACATTTGATCGTGGGCAAATTGTCTGGACCCAACGAAAGGGTTACTCCATCTCGAGAGTCGAGCAGGCACTGGGATTTTCATGAGCCATTGTTTCACGGGTGCACCGTGAGTACATTGAATCCCGTAAAACCATCCCTGCAAGGGCCAACTCCCGTGGACAACAGCGTGTGGATGAGCGGGGTCATCGTCGCCTAGATCGCATTGTAACAGCGGGTAGACGGGCCACAGTGCAAGAAATCACTAGCAATTTAACGCTGGTGAACAAAAACGTGTAAGCAGCCACATCATCCAGAACCTTCTCCTCGCTATGGGGTACAGAAGCCATCGTCCAACGTGGGCACCACTGCTGACCGCACATCACAGGGTGCAAAGATTAGCATGGGCGCGGAAACATCGCCACTGGACCCTATACATGTGGGAAAATGTTGCCTGGACTGATGAGTCGAGATTCACGTTGGTACATGCGGATGGCAGGATACGAGTACGGCGCAAACCACATGAAGCGATGGATCCTTCTTGCCAGCAGGGTACTCTTCAATCTGGTGGTGGAGGCATTCTCGTCTGGGGACTGTTTACGTGGACTGATATGGGACCCCTGGTACGTGTGACATCGTCCCTCACGGGTCAACGTTACCGGGATATACTGGACGACCGTTTGCTCCCGTTTGTGCGTGTTCAACATCCCACTGGGGACCTCATCTTGCAACAAGACAATGCAGCTACCGAATTGTATCCGAATGGTTGGATGAACACTCCACCGACGTCGCCTCGCTTCCTTGAACAGCTAGGTCACCTAACCTTAATCCCACCGAGACAGATGTTCGATGCTCTGACCCCCCTCCATCAAATCTTCGTGAACTGTGAGAGCTTGTTCAGGGGTCGTGGATCCGTATGGCTTCCCAATGCTTCCGGTGTCTTGTCGAGTCCATGCCGAGACGAATCGCCGCCGTCATCAGGACGAAAGATGGTGCTACACGTATCTCTAATTCAATTGCTCTTCAGTGTATACAATACGACTTTAGAAGGAAAAGAAGATTGATAAAAGTTATTTTGCTCTTCTGGAAAACAACTTTAATCCACTTTTCCCAGGAACACTCACCAATGAGCCATTACGTTATGACTAATCCCATCCTAGAAGAAATGAGTTTGCCTGGAGACAGAACGGTGGCGCAAGTGAAGTTCACAGAGCAGTATATACACAACCCGAGGATCGGCTTTCGTTTAGTAGAGTGCTTGGAGTCAGAATGGGAAAAAGTGCCGATTTATCGGAGTTTGATAAAGGACAAATTGTGATGGCACAGCGAGTCGGAACTACGATCTCTGAGACGGCGTAGCTTGTGGGTTGTTCACGTGCCGCTGTGTTGAGTTCGTATCAAAAGTGGTGTAAAGACAGCCAAACGACGAACCGTCGTCCAGTCGTGTGTCGTCCGCAGCTCATTGATGCCAGAGTGCAGCGGAGGCTGTCGCGTATTGTTAACAGCGACCGCAGAGCCACAGTGCGAGAAATCACCCGCAGCTACAGCAGTGGTGATCAGGGTAGAGTGTCAGAGCACACAGTTCACGGCAGTCTTCTGCGCATGGGCCTGCGTAGCCGAAGACCCAGCCGGGTTCCCATGCTCACTGCTCGTCATCGTCAACAACGCATGAAATGGGCCCAAGATCATCGAGATTGGCCCGTGGATGATTGAAAGAAAGTGGCCTGGTCTGACGAATCAAAATTCCTGGTGCATCACGTAGACGGCCGATCGTGGATACGCAGACTACCAACGGAGGCGATGGAACCTGATCGCACTGTTGGGCGGAAACAGTCCGGCGGTGGCGATGTTATGTTGTGTGCGATGATTTCTTGGGATACTTCAGGCTTCATTAACGCAATAGCACAATCCCTGACAGCTGTCAGGCATCTGAACATGGTTGCGAACCAAGTTCACCCATTCATGGTAACTGTGTTCCCTGCTGGTGATGACCATTACCAACAGGATAATGCGCCATATCACACTGCAAGAATTGCCATGGAGTGGCTCGAAGAACATTCTGGCGACTTTCTGTTAATGTCCTGACCTCAGAATTCACCTGACATGAACCCAATCTAACATTTCTGGTTCGACTTGGAAAAGCGGGTTCGCGCTAAATCACCACCACCCCGTGATGTACGGGAACTGCAGAACCTGCTGTTGATTTCATGGTACCAGATACCGCAGGATACCTATCGCCACCTTATCGAATCTATGTCTCTCCGAGTGGCCGCTGTTATGCTGGCTAAAAGGAGTCCTACAGCTTATTAGGTAGGTGGTCATAATGTAAAGGCTCATCAGTGTTTTATAACCTTGATCGAATACTTTTTCGGCAAATTGGAGCATTACCACACCCACCGCTAGTACATTTTTTTTAACTTTTCAAAGCTCATTTCGGTGAATTCTGGCAAAGTTATCTGTGGCGCTGCCTGTGTCCCTTCACCAGAACCAGTGTTCCTAAACTGGCAACTGTAACGTACAACCCGATATATCGTTGATGACGTGCTACTGCGGTGACGTATGAGTCAAGTCGGCAAAGTTGCAGGGATGAGACTTACCGGCGTAGTTAGAGTTGGGAGAACAGCCTCACCGGAGTAGAAGGGGCGTTCGAATTCCATCACCAGCAAAATTATATATGTTATGTTGACGCCCAAACGAAAGTGAAAATCCTGACCGTACGATTCGAAAATTTGTGCAATGGTTCTTCCACACAACGTACAGAATTGATAAAAACCTTCTTCTACAATGAGCTGGTCTTTCGAGCATGGTTGTCGGTTGACCCCAAACCCACAATTTCGTGCTCTCGCCTTTCTCAAGGAGGGGGAGGGGGGGTGTAACGTACTACGTGGCACAAGCTACTGCGATGACGCATGAGTCAAATCGGTAAGTTGCAGCCATAAGGCCTAGTTCAGTTGCGAGAATATTCGCCTCCGGAATGAGAAAATGTGAGTTCGAACCCCATCACCGTCAAAAAGGTTATATGTTATATTGGCGTCTGAACGCAAATGAATCTTCTGACCGTGGGGTTCGAAAAATATATATGATGATTCTTCCATACATTGTATGGAATTAATGAAGATTCCTTCTTCCACAGTCAGCTGGTCTATCAAGCGTGGTTTATCGGCGATCCCGAAACCTGCGATTTCGTACTTCCGTCTTTCTCGAGGGGGAGGGGGAGGGGGGGTAGTATGAAGTACTAATAATGAGGCAACGCGTGAGTCAAATCGGCAAGCTGAATCGATAAGCTTTGTCAGCTTAGTTCATTTCAAAGGATATCCGTCTCCGGAAATAGGTAGACGTGGGTTCGAATTCGTCCAGCCGTCCCGGTGGCGGCAATGGTCTAAGCGATGGCCTCTGATCATTCGTCCGAAAGGGGTCCGGGTTCAAATCTCGGTGAAGCATGGATGTTGTGTTTGTCTTACGGCACTGGCTCTCTCCCTTCCCTGGAACCAGTGACCCTAAATTAGGGAAGGGCGACTGCTTATAGCCCATTGAGTTGCTCATGGTGGTCGTTAAACCTCCAATTGAAAAAAAAAATTCATCCACCAGCAAAAACGGTTACGTTATAAACTAAACAGACAACACATGACACTTATGCTGATCAGATTAAGGAAGAAACAACGTTTATGCACAATTATTTTTTTTTCTTATCGGCCAAGATTTCGCAACGCCTTTGATCCAACTTCATGAGAGCGAATGGCACGTAAATATTCAAATCGCATATGACATCTTTAACTGACAAGAACCCGTGACCGTCAACACAGTTAATGATATCATATGTGTTGACGGTAAAACTGACTGCTGCCACAGTGGCGCAGTGGTCTAAGCGCTGGCTTATGACTATTCTTCCGAGAAGGGTCCGGGTCCGGCTCCCCGTTAGGCATGGAAGTTGTGTTTGTCTTACCGCACTGGCTAACTCCCCTTAGCTAGAACTAGTGATCCTAAATCAGGGGTGCGCAACTGCTTATAGTGCATTGAGTTGCTCACAGTCGTGGTTAAACTTTCAATCGAAAAAAGGAAAAAAGAAGAAGAAGAAGAAAAACTGACTAACACCGGTGACCGTTACCACAGTTGATGATGTCATGTGCGATTTGAATATCTACGTGTCATTCGCCCTGATGAAGCTAGGTCAAAAGCACAGCGAAACCTTCGTCGATACGAAAAAAAATAAAGGTAGGCTCAGTTCTGATTGAGCCGACTTGCAGATCGGAGATTTGAGATGAGCTAGTTGAGTATGGTTTCAAGGCGTTTTTTTTAATTTGTTATAAGCCAGCACAGTACTATGATGCGAAAAGTAGCTTACATAATTTTTGCAAATAATGCTGAATACATTGCGAACACGAAACAGATCGATACACGAATTACCCAACGTGGTGATCTGTCTTCTTGGGCTTTTACGTTCCTCGTGACTTGCTCTTGCCTTTCGTTTTGCTTGCATTCATTTTGTAAATCCCGCGGCACTGTCGAAAAAGTTAATCCGTTCACACGGAAACAATTTTTAAAAATTTCAGTTTAAACCACTGCGATATGTTCTTTATATATTTGAATAGATCACGTCGAGAGTTTCAAAACGATACCACGAACAGTCGTTTTGCACTCACGGTTGTCCAGATAAACCGCGATATTGTCAAAAGTGTTCACCGGTTCACAAGAAAACAATTTGTAAAATGTTCAGTTCAAACGACTGCGATATGTTCTTTTTTGTATATTTGAATAGATCTCGCCGAGAGCTTTAAAACGTACCACGCACAGTCGTGTTGCGCTCACGGTTTACGAGATAGACTGTGTCAAACGCGGAAGCACACTCAAAAATATTGCATCATCTGCCCTCCGCACAGAGAGCGAGGGGAGCGTCGCTCGCACGGTGTATTGCCCAGTACGCGAATTGGATTCCATGCTGTTTACGAATATGCTAACACGATTAGTGCGCGGCTCGTATTTTTAACGCTATAATGATTTCAATCGGGACCTATTTTTGTCACAGGCGGTAGGCCGTAAGTCGCCCCATACTATCCGCGGAGTTAGACGTAGTGCTACGGCAAAACTAAAATTATTACGCATAAACGTTGTTTCTTTCTTAATCTTTTAGTCATCACAATGGAAATAGTCTACAACTAATGAGATTGGTACTGATGTTTTGCTCTTCACAGTGGACCATTTTGTGTCGCTTCTAAGTCGTTTCGTTAAGATGGATGACGTTCTTGTTGAACACAAGATCTAGGTCGTGTAATTATGAAAAATGAAAATAAGCATTAAACAATCTCCGTTTTTGAGTAACTAGCGGTGGTATACATTCCGTTTTAATCTGTTAAAATTTATGCATAATTTTAAAAGTCTCTCTTTTTGCGAAGGCCTGATGAAAGTCATATTCAAAGAAATCCTTTATTTTTTTATTTTTTTTCGTTTTGATGACCCATTTTCCTGCTTTATAATGGGAAATTGTCTCTCTAAGTGGTGGCTTTTTAATACTAACGAATCCAGAGTTAAGAAGAAAGGAATTGAAATTCCCGTAACAGGTTCAGACTTTTATCGAAAGATGTGCTCATTATATTCGAGAATTCAGTGTCTTCTATTTTTTTATTATCTTTCACGTTTATGCTACTAAGGGCTTTCTTTCCTGTCCTCATTCGTCCCAATGGTGTATTTGATCAAACGATTCACTGATTTTTCATTAGTTATAGCTTTCAAGCACTGATATAATTAATAGCTTTTCCTATTCTCCCTTGATTGTGTTTAATTTTTTCATTTCAGGTTCTCCCGCTCCATCCAAATCGCAATACCAACTGTTTTTAGTGATACGAAGACATGGTTATTGGGAAGCAAAACTTTTTGTTCACCGAAATACAACAGATATTTCTTTAACTAAGATTAAGTCGTAGCTAGACATTCCTGATTGGGGTTTATAGTAAAACCATGAAAATACTTGAATAAAAAGAGAACCACAAATCGCTTCGCTATTACATTATTATTCAGAGCAACTATAATAAATTAGGCTTGTCTGTGCCGATGGGATACTGGGAGAATTCCCGGTAGGCCCCTATATTCTGGGCCGGTAGGCCACATGCTAACTCAAGAAAAAAAAATATAATATACACTATATTGAAAAAATGTCACAGGACATCTAGAAGAGAAACGCAACACAGCATTTATTGACATACATTGGTACGGTATCGGTCCACCTTTGGCTTTAATGCATGCACTGACCCTTCGAGACACGCTTTCTATGAGGTTTTGGAACACAGCGATAGGTATGCGCTTCCATTCAGTACACAATGCTGCCGCTAACTGTTGTTTAGTAGTAGGCCTTGCTTCCAAACTTCTTACGCGGTGCTCTAATTCATCCTATAGGTGCTCTCTGGGATTAATATCAGGGATCTGTGCTGGCCAGTCTACACATGATACGAAATTTTCGTCACACCACACCACATCAGTCCTTGATTTATGGCTCGGCGCATTATCCTGCTAGTACCAACAAGGCTCGGCTTCATAGTATTACCACAGAGTTGGTAGGGCATAATTGTCCATAATATCGAGGTAGCCGTGCTGGTTAACAGGTTTGTCCACGATAACCAATGGGCCGGGAACATACCTCGAAAACCATCCCCACACGAGTACACTATCAGCACCAAACTTGACCGTAGGAACAGTACACTGTGATAAATAGCGTTCCCCTGGCTGCCGCCATACGCACACACGGCCATCAGACTGATGAATCTTGTATCTGGATTCATCAGTCCATAGGACCCGTTTCCACTGATCTACGGTCCACGATATTTGTTCTTTACACCATGCTAAACGACTAGTAGCATTCCGAGTGGAGATGAAAGGCTTATGATCAGCCACACGATCACTGTAACCCATGGAATGAAGTTCTCTGCGAATGGTACGTGTACATACCGAGGTTCCAGAATTTTTACTCACCTGTACACTGAGGTTTTGTGCAAGTACTCGGTCGATTAGCTGTAACGACTCTCCTGAAGCTTCTACGTCGTTTATCGGGGATTTTCTTTGGTCTGCCGGTATGTTTTGCTGCTTCAGGCACGCCATGTGTCTTCCACTATGCAGTACATCCAAAACAGTTGACTTGGGTATACGTTTAAACACCTCTCGGTTTCTTATATGGACAAGACGGCATTGCCCCAAGCCTGGCTCGAGACGGCTTTGCAGTAGGACTGACTCAAGATGGCTTTTCCCCAAGCCTGGTTCGAGAAGGCTTTCCCTCAAGCCTGGCTCGAGACGGCATTTCCCCAAACCTGGCTCGAAACGGGTTTACCCAAAGCATGTCTCGAAATGGCATTGCCCTAAGCATGTCTCGAGACGGCATTGCTCCAAGCCTGGGTCGAGACGGCTTTCCCCCAAGCCTGGCTCTACACGGGTTTGCCCCAAGCCTGTCTCGAGGGAGCTTTGCCGTAAGCCAGGCTCTAGACAGCATTGCCCCAAGGCAGGGTTGAGACGGCTTTGCCCCAAGCCTGGCTCGAGACGGCATTGCCCCAAGTCTGGCTCCAGACGACTTTGCCCCAAGGCTGACTCTAGGTGGCATTGCCCCAAGCCTGTGACGAGGCGGCTTTGCCCGAAGCCTGGATCGAGACGACACTGCCTGAAGCCTGGCTCGAGACGACATTGCCCCAAGCCTGGCTCGAGACGGCATTGCCCCAAGCCTGGCTCGAGACTGGTTTTCCGCAAGCCCGGCTCAGCCGGCGCGGTGGCAAAGCGGTCTAAGCGATGGCTTCTGATTACTTATCCGAGATGGGTCCGGGTTCGAATCCCTATTAAGCATGGATGTTGTGTTTGTCTTATGGCACTGTCTCTCTCCCTTCCCTGGAACCAGTGGCCCTAAATTAAGGACGGGCTACTTCTCATAGCCCATTGAGTTGCTCACAGTGGTCGTTAAACATACAAAAAAAAGCGTTCAAATTATTGCAAATTCTGAAACCAGCTATCGCAATAAAATTTATAAAAATGGTATAAGTTCTTCAAGAATTTCTCTTATAGAATGTACATTGTCTGTTGCTTCTCAGTAATAGAAGTAATTTTTCTTACTCTTAATTGTACCAGGGAATAGGGATCTGTTTATTGCCTTAATACAAAACCTGGCAATGATTCGTAGACTGGTATTGAAAAAATATTTAAACAGTAAACGATTATACCGACACATGTTCTATTTTTTTTTTCGGGGATGGTGTACCACGGTAATATTTGGGCAAAAGTGGGCCTCTCAAAATCAGCTTCCAGGGCCGTTTATGGATCGCCATTCCGCTACTGTAATAAATATTCCGAACTCAACTGTTTGACCCTTAAAATACACTATATTGACAAAAGTCACTGGACACCGCTTTAAAACCAAATGAACGGATCTGCTGCGTTGCTAAGATGCGCAGTACAGCTGCAAACAGTATAAAAACAAATCTGCAGCTGGCAGCGATCATATCGAACTGTGAGGTTGACTGAAAATGTCGCGGCGGGAGAAAACTGACTTTGAGAAAGGAAAGATTGTTGGGTGTTATATCAGTGGGTTGTCCATAAGAGAAACCGAGAAGCGTTTAAAGATACCCACGTCAACTGTCTTGGATGTACTGAATAAGCGGAAGACACATGACGTGTCTGAAGCAGCAAAACGTACCGAAAGACCAAAGAAAATCAGTGATAGAGGAGGTCGAAACCTCAGGAGAGTCGTTACAGCTAATCGACGGAGTACTGCACAAGACCTCAGTGTACAGGTGAGCAAAAATGCTGGAACCTCAGTATGTACACGTACCATTCGCAGAGAACTTCATTCTATGGGTTGCCGTGGTCGTGCGACTGTTAATAAGCCTTTCATCTCCACTTGGAATGCTACTCGTCGTTTAGCATTATGTAAAGAACATTTGTCGTGGACCGTAGATCAGTGGAAACGGATCCTATGAACTGATGAATCCAGATACCGAATCCATCAGTCTGATGGCCGTGTGTGGGTACGGTGGCGGCCGGGGGAACGCTATTTACCACAGTGTACTGTTCCTACGGTCAAGTTTGGAGCTGACAGTGTACTCGTGTGGGTGTGTTTTTCGAAGTATGGTCCCGGCCGATTGGTTATCTTGGACAACCTTGTTAACCAGCACGTCTACCTCGATATTCTGGACAATTATTCCCTACCAACTTGGTGGCAATACTATGGAACCGAGCCTTGTTGGTACCAGCAGGATAATGCACCGAGCCATAAAGCAAGGACTGTTGACGTGGTTTGCCGATAATTCCATATCGTGTGTGGACTGGCCAGCACAGAGTCCTGATCTCAATCCCATAGAGCACCTATGGGATGAATTAGAGCTCCGCATAAGAAGTTTCGAACCAAGGCCTACTACTAAGAAACAGTTAGCGACAGCATTATGTACTGAATGGAAGCGCATACCTATTGCTGTGTACCAAATCCTTTTCGAAAGCATGTCTTGAAAGGTCAGTGCATGCATTAAGGCCAAAGGTGGAACGACACCGTACTGATGTACGTCAATAAATGCTATGTTGTGTTTCCCCTCTAGGTGTCCTGTGACTTTTATCAATATAGTGTATATACGAGCAATTTACAGTGCCCAACTTGCGATAAATCCTTTTGCTCCTTTTCTGTTTCTAAATTTTATGTCCCCTATAAAGAGGAATGCTATAGGGAAATATTAAAGATCGGTTTTCCCATTGTATAGGGGAGAATGCTGCATTAAAATTTTAGGGCCGAAATACAAAATAGTAACTTTCATTTCTTAAGACAAACACTTAAATACGGCCAGTAATTCCAAGAAAATGTAAGCATTACAGTTCAAAATCATTATATAAATGTATACGGATTCCATAGAAAAACGTATTTTTTAAAGGTTTTAATATTCTACTTAAATATAAAAAGTATTGTAGATATTTTAAAAATTTAATGTATAGGACAAACGTCAGAATTTTTTTATAAGTACTGGAAGAAAACCTGTTATAGAAGTACATTAGAATAAATTGCCAGAAATACTTTTCTTCTTAGATATACCGATTTTTGGAAAAATAATTTTCAACGCTAAAGCAATTCTTTGTGGGGAAAGGTGCAGTTTCTCGCAATTTCATTCAAACGGAACTTCAGGTTCTGAAGACTTCTACTCGTTTAGCTGCTCTACCACGTTGGGTAAAAAATTCCTGAATTTTACGTTTCACCAAAGATCAAAGCAAACAGAGCTGATTTCCAAGAATGAATCATTTCCTCCCATCACAGAATCCAATAAAACCACGTTTCATAACGTACCATTTTCTACGGGCGAATTTTACTCCATTCATCACTGTGACAGCTGTTCTTCTGTTTCTTGCTCGTAAAAGAGGCGTGAAACGTTACTTCCAGGAAGAAGGATGTTGCAGTTGGTGTTTTCCTTTAACACCCACGTATTTACATAAATAGAATTGCACATTGATTTCTTTGCACAAGTTCCGGAGGCAATGGGATGGTGGCAACTTTAAAAAATCAACATGATTTATTCGGCAGCTCGTGGGTTAAATTGAAGTTGTACCAGTTATCAAATAAATGATCCAACATGATGTTAGTGTTAAGTTCACCTTTAAGTAACGAGTTTTACTTATCACTGGAAGCACTGGCTTTAAATTAAGAATAATAATTCCACCTTTCGATGCTCATGCGGATGTCTTAACTCATCGAAAAAAATATATATATACATATACACTGAAGAGCAATTGAATTAAAGATACCTGTCTAGTAACGTGTAGCACCACCTTTCTCCCTGATGAGGGCGGCGATTCGTCTCGGCATGTACTCGACAAGACACCGGAAGCGTTGGGAAGCCATACGGATCCACGACACCTGAACAAGCTCCCACAGTTCACGAAGATTTGATGGAGTGGAGTCAGAGCCTCGAACATCTCTTTCGATGTCATCACAGATGTGCTCGATGGGATTGAGATCAGGTGACCTAGCTGGCCAAGGAAGAGAGGTCACGTCGCTGGAGTGTTCATCCAACCATTCGGATACAATTCGGGAGCGATGGCACGGTGCATTGTCTTGTTACAGGATGAGGTCCCCAGTGGGATGTTGAAGACGCATAAACGGGAACAAATGGCCTTCCAGGATATCCCGGTAACGTTGACCTGTGAGGGACGATGTCACACGTACCAGGGATCCCATTTCAGTCCACGTAAACAGTCCTCAGACGAGAATGCCACCCCGACCAGCTTGAAGAGTACCCTGCTGGCAAGAAGGATCCATCGCTTCATGTGGTTTGCGCCGTACTCGTATCCTGCCATCCGCATGTACCAAGGTTAATCTGGACTCATCAGTCCAGGCAACATTTTTCCATATGTCTAGGGTCCAGTGACGATGTTCCCACGCCCATGCTAATCTTTGCACCCTGTGATGTGCGGTCAGCAGCGGTACCCTCGTGGGACGTTGGCTTCTGTACCCCATAGCGAGGAGATGGTTCTGGATGGTGTGGCTGCTTACACGTTTTTGAGCACCAGCGTTAAATTGCCGAGTGATTTCTTGCACTGTGGCCCGTCTATCCGCTGCTACAATGCGAGCTAGCTGACGATGACCCCGCTCATCCACACGCTGTTGTCCACGGAAGTTGGCCCTTGCAGGGATCGTTTTACCGGATTCGATGTATTCACGGTGCACCCGTGACACAGTGGCTCGTGAAAATCCCAGTGCCTGCACGACTTACGAGATGGAGTAACCCATTCGTCGGGCCCCGACAATTCGCCCCCGATCAAATGCGCTTAGATCCTTCGTCTTACCCATACTGCGTCCGACTCTTACTGATTCCCGTCGCATCACTCCTTATATTTTCGGATCGCTGCATACGTCGCTGCATTATGCAAATTGGCCGCCTACAGCGCCACATTTGCATAACGCAAGCTGTCTCGAATTCAATTGCTCTTCATTGTAGGTAGGCTCAGTTCTGAAAGAGCCGTCAGTTTGGAACGTAGGACTACGACTTCCAGATTGGAGAGTTGAAATGTGCTAGTCGAGTATGGTTTCAAAGCGTTTATTTAATTTGTTATAGCCAACACAGGTCTATGATACGAAAAGTAACTTACATAATTTTTACAAATAATGCTGGATACAGTGCGACCACATAGCAGATCGATACACGAATTTCCCAACGTGTTGTTCCGTCTTCTTGGGCTTCTTACATTCCTCATCATTTGCTCTTGTCTCTTGGTTTGATTTTCTCCGCCTTTGCTTGCATTCCTTCTGCGAATTCCGCGACATTGTCGAAAATGTTAACCCGTTCGCACGAAAACAATTTTTACAAATTTTTGTTTAAACCACCGCGATATGTTTTTTTATATATATGAATAGATCTCGTCGAGAGCTTTAAAACGATACCACGCACAGTGGTTTTGCACTCAACAGATAAACCTCGATATTGTCAAAAGTGTTAACCGATTCACAAGAAAACATTTTTTTAAATACTCAGTTAAAACCACTGCGAAATGTTTTTTGTACATTTGAATAGATGCCATCGAGAGATTTGAAACGATACCACGCACAGTCGTGTTGCGCTCACGGTTACCGAGATAAACTGAGTCAAACACGCAGGCACACTCAGAAATATTGCCATACCTCCCCCGCACACAGGAAGCGAGGAGATCGTCGCGCACACGATGTATTGCGCTGCACGCGAATTGATCTCCATGCTGTTTACGAACACTCTAACACGATTAGTGTGCGCCACGTATTTTTAACGCTGCAATGATTACAATTGGGACCTATTTTTGTCAAAGGCGGTCGGTCCTAAGTCGTCCCATTCTATCCGCGGAGTTGGACGTAGTCCTACGTTAATTTTATTTTTTGTTAAATTAATATTTTATGATACAAGTGGCGTTTTAGATTCTCAGTTCGTACAATTTTATTAGTAAAAATGTATCTATTTTTTCAGTGTTCGAGAAGGAAGAGCCTTGTTTCATGAGGAAACAAGTTGGAAATGTATAATTGCGAGTATGCAGTTTTTACCATGTTAAAAAACACTCAAATGAAAGTTTATATTCAGACAAGAATACGGTATTTACCACACGACTAAAGCAGTCTCCGTGTTTTACGTGCTTCCTATTTCAACGAGCTGACATGAATGTGCTCCTGCGCAAGTCTAAGCGATAGCTACCTGTACATTGCAGGGACCACTGGAAAGTTGTATCGAGAAAGCTGACCGATCAGAGAATTTTTTTTTTTTTTAGGTTTCACGACCACCGTGAGCAACTCAATGGGCTATAAGCAGTCGCCCGTCCCTAATTTAGGGTCATGCCGCCCCGGTGGCGCAGTGGTCTAAGGCGTTGGCCTCTGATCATTCGTCCGTAAGGGGTCCGGGTTAGAATCCCGGTCAGGCATGGATGTTGTGTTTGTCTTACGGCACTGGCTCTCTCCCTTCCCTGGAACCAGTGACCCTAAATTAGGGACGGGCGACTGCTTATAGCCCATTGAGTTGCTCACTGCGGTCGTTAAACCTCCAATCAAAAAAAAATTTAGGGTCACTGGTTCCAGGGAAGGGAGAGAGCCAGTGCCGTAAGACAAACACAACATCCATGCCTGACCGGGATTCGAACCCGGACCCCTTACGGACGAATGATCAGAGGCCAGCGCCTTAGACCACTGCGCCACCGGGGCGGTAGGATCAGAGAATAGCTGCGCGCGCACGCGCATGTGTGTGCGTGTGTGACAGAATTAAAGACAGTTACCACCGATCAAAGCAAATTCAGAACGACTTACAGTTTCGTGCGTACAAACTCGAAATTATCCTGCAGCTTCAAGCTCGCATAGAGCAGGAATATCGATCCTATTGCACGCGTGTCACTGGGAGGCAGACGAACACGATTTGGGTAGCACACCGATATGAAAACATCAACATTAAATAAAAATTTAGTTTTTTTGGAAACAATAATTTTTCAACAGCATGTCTGTTGTGTGTTCTTGCAAATAACCAAGCTCTAACAAGAAAATTAATGTAGCCAAGAAGTGTCCTCCAAAGGGATAGTAAATCAACCTCACCTTATTTAATCGCCTTATGCAGTTATTACCAAAAGACCAGCGTCACGCGCACACAATTATTTTTTTATCATTTCGCTCCTACGGACTTTCACCATGAGACATCCACACCTGCTTTAGCTCAAACCCCGTCTTTCCTGCTCCCCCTTAGCTTTGCAGGACGCAGAGACCAGTGTAACAGGAAGACGCGTGCAAGACGGTAGGTTCCCGTGAGAACTGAAACAATGAACGGATATATTTCAAATTTATAACTTGGCAACGCCAGTCCACAGCTTCAGTTTCTCACTGAGACTTGTTTGCAGCTGCTGCTTATTTTTCTTGTGTATTGGAATTGCTTTTCTGCTGCTGTTTTTGTATCTGGACCATGCAAACATGTTTTCGGTGTCGAAAAAACAGAAATTTGACAAGGATAGTGGCCGAATATTTCAAGAACAGCGGACACCGGAATGATTGAAAAAAGCAACAAAGCTTTCTGTTGCTTGTGCAAAAACAGTAAATGCAATGCGAAGCGTCATTTTGAAAGGAATCATAAAAATGTTTGTTCCACGTTAAACGAAGGAAGAAGGGAATACATTTCACAAAAAGTGAAACAATATGAAAGACAATCAAATTGTTTCGCATCTTCTTTCAAGCCAAGGAATAATATCACTGCGGCCAGTTTTCATCTGTCTCGCTGTATAGCACAGCATGGGAAACCACTTTGTGATGGTGACATTTTGAAGGCAGCTTTCTAGCCACGTGTGGTGGAGATTTATTGGAAGATTTTCTCAATAAACAACAGCAAATTGTGAATAGAATGGAGAAAATGCCAGCCAGAGCAGGAACACCGTCAAAGATAGAATTAAAAAATGAGTGAAGATGTTTTGCACCAAATTAATTCTGATTTGGACAACGTAATATGTTTGCAATATGTCTTGACGAAAGCACTGATGTTACGTGACAAGCAAGGTTAGATGTTTTTGTTAGATTCCCTTGTGGGAATGTAACGAGAGATGAATTAGTTAAATTGCTGAGTTTGCCAACTACGATCACAGGGAAAGACATAATATGTGAAGTGGAGTAACAAATTTGTAGTAAAAATGGGGTTTGACTTAAATGAAATAGTGTCTGTGCTCATTGACGGTGCCTATAACCTCGAAGATATCTGGTTATGAACTGAACATAAATGCCTTAGCTAGTAGCATTTTTTTTATTGTAGGTTTAACGACCACCGTGAGCAACTCAATGGGCTATAAGCAGTCGCCCGTGCCTAATTTAGGGTCGCTGGTTCCAGGGAAGGGAGAGAGCCAGTGCCGTAAGACAAACACAACATCCATGCCTCACCGGGATTCGAACCCGGACCCGGTTCGGACGAATGATCAGAAGCCATCGCTTAGACTACTACGCCACCGGGGCGGTAGTAGCATTCAGCAACAAGTTTCCTTACAAATTAAATCCGGTTCAAATTGAAATTGTCGTATTCTTAAAACTCACATACTTACCTATTCTGTTAATGTCATTATTATGGCATCTCTCTAACTTAAAAACAGAAACTGTCGCCGTCGCCGCCGCCGCCCGCGTTTGTTCTAGAAATTTCAAGACACTCGCGCTTTTCTAGCACTCAGCGCAAAAAAGTATTCAACACAAAAATAAGAAATTTACATCCTTTGTAGAGAATCGTTTGGCAAACACGCTGAAATAAACCGTTTTTCGATTCTGGCGATACTTCAAGAGCTATTGTATTACGAAGTTAAGCTAAGCAAAAAAGTTCTATCAGTTCGCGTTCCGCACCACTCGCAGCAACAGAACCACGAAACTTTGAAGGAATGTAGAGCCATGGCCGAGTGTTTGCACCTCGTCGCCCTTTTTTGAATTTCGTTTTAGTTTACGAAAAATTAAATTTTTAAATTTCACAAAATTCTCTGTTCAGTGATGGGATATATTTTAAAAGAAACGGATGTATGGCAAACTATAAATCATAACGCATTTCAATTTTTACAGCATAAACTCACAACTATCATCCCTTTTTAAAAAAATAAAATATTTTCTGATTTTTAATGTTACAGTGGACACCCCCCCCCATCGTAAAACCTGAAGAAAACTCTAAAATTTGTCCGCCATGTTGCGTATGGTATGAGGCAGCTAGGAATCACAGTTCGGCAGGCTCACATGTTCTTTTACAGTTCAGTTTTTTTTATTTATTTCTCATTTACGTTGTTTTTTCTTTCGGATGTTCTCTAAAATTAATTAACAAAATTGCGGGATAATTAGGAAGTCGCTCCAATGCTCTTGAAGGCAAGAAACGCAATATTTTTGCCATTTTGAATTGTTTCTACCTGTGGGAAAAGGTAGCACTCAATGGTTGCTCTGGAAATTGATAAGAGCAAAGCGATAGGCCCAGAAGAGGACTTCTGGATTTCTTGAGGAGGGGCCGATGTTACGACCCACCCCCGCCATTAATTTAGTACTTAATGGGCGTGATTGATGTATGAAATTAATTAAGTATTAATTATGTTCGAGGCTTGATTGGAGTTTAAAAGTGTAAACAGCAGATAAAGTTTTATCTGGGGGTTTGGAAAGAAAAGAGGCGAAGAATTCTCTCTCTCTGGCTGGGTGGTCTCAGAATAGCTCTGTTAGGTCATAAATATCAAGGCGCAGCTGACAGGAAGCCTAAGCAACACGGAAAGAGAAAGAGGTACATTTCGAAGAGGGGTCCACTTGAGTAAATGAATGAAGATGGGGACAAAAGGTTTAGCGAATAATCGTAAATTCGTCGATTGTTTGGGGCATTTTCGAGAACAATTGCTCTCTGTGTGGTCCGTGCAGAAAAATAAGAGTTCGCACTTGGCATGAACATAAGGAAGAAAGTTCAGTTGTCTGTACGCTCTCCGATGTGACAGGCTGGATGCCTTGGATCTGCAAAAAAATGAATTGGGGAAAAATGAAGCAGCAAACCTCCCCGCATTTGGTAAGACATGGAGACAACTCGAGGCGGCTGATGGAGATGCCAGTTTGCCATAAAGACAGCGGAATGCCTAAATCCGCGTGATAAAGCTGCAATTTCTAGGCTGGAGCGTAATGGAAATCAGCGACTGTTTGGCCTAATGAAAGCCAAGTTACAGGGGAATTAAGAAGTCTGCGAGTGGACAGTGGTCATTCCAATGAGAAGCGAAGCCAAGCAAAGTCGGGTTCGGATGCCAACCACTGCAGTGTGGAATCGTCACCCCCATTCATCCCCTACTGTGGAGGAAGTGAAGAGACGCGCTTGTCTTACGGGGCGAAGCGAGGCCCCATGTGTGCGTGTGTATGGTCACGTAAGCAGCGAAGCCACTACGTGTAAGTGCGACGGGATAAAAACATGGCGAAAGAAAAATATGAGCGTAAGAGCGGTGGCTTCGATACCTAACAAATATACAGGTGAAATGTTGAGTTGCCGATATACGCTTAAGGTAAAAGCACGTCTGATTTCGCTCGGCCGAGAAAATTAATCTCAGGGCTGGCGGTCGCAACTCGATAAAAAAAATATGGAAACAAAACCCGCGAGGGACATATTTGAACTGCGTACTCAGGCAGGGTAGATGTTATGCTAACGGAAAGGAACTGACTGAATTGGGAATGAACGGTCAAAAAGGACGGAAGGTTGCGACTGACGGAATCTACTATAGCAGCAGCGGAATTGAATGTGTCCCACTCTCCAAACAGTTGATGGCCAGAAATTATTTCTTCACGACAACAGAAATCATTTCCCAGGAACACAGAAAATCAGTCTCGGAAACTGCAACAGCAGATGTGAGAGGGGCTATTTTTTTTAACGGCCACCTTTAAATCTTCACAAGAGTGGATCCGTGTATACTCGCATCAGCGCAACAAAGTGCGGCGTGATATCACCATTTTAATTGTGTGCTTCATTTACATCAAGCGTCAAAGTGAAGTGTTGAATCATCGGTGCTGCCACATGGTGCAAGTGTCTGTGTGTGTGTGCGCGTTTTTTTTTGTCGTGTGATATTATGTGATGCACACTGGATTTGCACAGCAAAGTCACGAAACTAAGTAGATGAATATTTCCTTTTTCTTTCTTCGCACATCTGCGAACTTGTGCCATCCCGACACCCAAAGCTGCGTGGACATAGATGCAGTAATTCTGAGTGACTGAACCTCAGAGGAAATACCTGCACATACAGATTTCAATTTCTTACAGGGCCCATTTCCTGATTATTTTTTTTTATATGAATAAGGGAGAGGGTGTGACCACAAATTCCGCTGGGCGGGACAGTTCCTTTTAACTTTGGTTCAGGGCCAAAGAGAGCGGAGAAGGGATCTGCATGTGCATGCTTATTGGATTTAGTTAATTAACTTTGGCAGTATTTCGCACCTATAATCTTATACCGCAAATTAACGTGCTTGTGTATTTTGTGTTGCGAGTATTTTTTATGTGATCGTTTGCATATAATTTGTTTTTCATTCTCTAAGCAATTGTATATGAATATCACCTGCAGCTCTATTTAGTGTGTAAACGAGTAGTATCTCTTATTCAGATAGTCCGGTGGAGACTCAGTCGGCTTGTGTCTTCCGACAGTAATGTGTGACACCGTATGCTGCCCACATAAGAGGGGCAATTGTCTATGCGCCTAGAGAGCGCCGTATCTGTTTAAATCTCGCAGAACGTTATTAAATGTTGTGTTGTGTATTTGAGAATCATGTGTTATTTGCGAAAGTGAGTGTTGTACTGGCTGGTTGGGGATTGAATGTACCGGAGTAAGATCCGGACCACTACACTCAGTCACGAATTGGTGATTGCGGGTGAACCTCATCACAACTCTGATCCCAAAGTATCGTTTTTTTACTTTATTTTATTTTTTATTTGTTGTTGTTATTTTGTTCACACGGTGGATTCACCCAAGCCTTATGCTTCGGGTCATTCTTCAACTTTTCATTTTTTATGTTCTGGTGTGAATCTTTGAGTGCAGCAGTGCACCTGAGATTCTCACCTGGTGCCGCGGCCAACTAAATTGTACTTCAGGTCCCAAGCACCGTTACTGGCCGACTCGGCAGGAACACTGCTAGTGCCGTGTAACATTAAGCATTTTTTTAAAGACGCAATGGAAAGGAACGAACCGCTTCCTCTGTCTTCAACGGCAACCACACAGTAAAGTTATGATCCCGTGACTTGCTGCAATGCTGACGCAGCTATTTTTAACACTCTTCTCATTAGGTGAAAGGTCAGGCTACAATCAAACTGGTAATGAAGCAATGCTTAATGACGTAGCGACGCTTCTAAAGTTGGGCCTTTTCCGCCGGCATAAAATAAAATAAAATAAAAATAAAAATGGTGGATCTGGAACATTTTTCTGCTTCAAATTTTCGCGAACTATTTGACCACTTCTACATGACCTGGAGATTTGAAAATTGCCATGTTGATAGGTCTTAAGGTCCGAATACCTAGAAATGTCCGAAAACAAACAAACAAATTAAAAATGGCGACTTTGGGGCATTCTCTGCTTGAATTGTTCGCGAATTGTTTTACCACTTCTCAATAACCTTGAGATCTGAAAATTGGCATGCTGATAAGGTCCGGATAACTCAAAATGTCTAAAAACCAAACAGTTCAAAAGGGAGGCTTAGGTTTACTGTTCAAAATGTTGATAGGTTTAAAGATAATTATGCCAGAAACGTTGAAATGCTCTAAAAGTTCCATCACATTTTGATTTAAAATTAAGGGACGCCAAAGCTTGATCCGTTTTACCGCAAATTGTATGCACTGACGTCACAACCCTGTTCAAAACCGTGATAGAGTTACGGATCTTAAGTTACTTTTCTTTGCCTTAATTACTTTTCCTTTCTTTAACTTTATGTTTAAAAAATCATAGATTCACCGTTCGAAGAACGGCCGTAACTGCTAGTTCGCAAAAAAAAAAAAAAAAAAAAAAGGTTTCATGACGAAATGTTAATTCAAAAAAAAAAAAAAAAAAAAAAAAAAAAAAGGAAGAAAGAACGAAAGAAAGCGCAAACCAGAGGTGCTACATTAGACACTCGAAAGCAGTAAAAGCAAACTTTAAATGTCACGCTGGTTGCAAAGGGTTTGCCATCCTGGCATAGGGCTTCAACGAGACGATTGCGTAGCAAGCTGCGAGGTTGTGTGTCGCGCATAATAGGAAGAGGACGATGGCGATGTGTACATGACGAATCTTTTTCTCCGATAAAGCAAGATTTCACGTCAGTGGGAACGCGAACAGTCACAACTGTCGAGTGCGAAATTCGGAACTACCCCATGCTGCCATGAGACATAAAAACAACAACTACCAAGGAAAATGAATGATGTTCTATAACACACAGCGGAGTGATTAGTTCCTTCCTTTTTTTACGGAGAACAACATCTCCAGCGTCTAAATTTGTGGAACTGCACACACTGGAAGTTCATGCAGTTCCACAAATTAAGGAGCTGAATCTAATGGCCATATTCCAACAAGATGGAGGACCACCTCATTGAGGCTTAGCCTTCCGAACATTTCCGGGCAAAATTTTTCCCGGCAGATGAATTGGAAGATGTGGTCATTTTTCATGTCCTCTAAGAATACCAGACATGGTTTCTTCTTTTTTGGCTCGTGAGCCGCCAAAACGTGTTCCGCGAGCCAAGGGGCTTTAGACCCCCAGCTCTAGAAGACGAAGTCTTTGGTTATTTGCTATAAGTGGGGGAGAACGCTTGATGGAAATCTGAAACAGGTCGTACGAGCTCCTAAAGTTCGGGCACGGGCAGTGCTGGGTATTTTTAATTGAAGCCTGGGTAGACTTCACATACATAGCATTAAGTTCCAGTATGTGATCTTTCCCCAAAGTGTGACTCAGCTGCCTTATACGATCTTTTGGACCTCTCTTATTTTTTGAAGAAAAAGCTTAACCAGCCGGAGATTTTTTTTTTATTGAAGGTTTAACGACCATGGTGAGCAACTCAATGGGCTATAAGCAGTCGCCCGTCTCTAATTTAGGGTCACTGGTTCCAGGGAAGGGAGAGAGCCAATGCCGTAAGACAAGCACAACATCCATGCCTCACCCCCGATTCGAACCCGGACCCCTTTCAGACGAATGATCAGAGGCCATCGCTTAGACCACTGCGCCACCGAGGCGGCCCAGCCGGAGATGAAACTACATAGGTAAAATGCGTTAGCTGATGCTAAGTGTTGTTGATTTCTGAAGGGATGGGGTTGAGCAACTCGAAGGTCAATGATCAGTCGCCTGCCGCCCCGGTGGCGCAGTGGTCTAAGCGATGGCCTCTGATCATTC
Source organism: Macrothele yani (assembly GCA_039090855.1). Taxonomy (NCBI): domain Eukaryota; kingdom Metazoa; phylum Arthropoda; class Arachnida; order Araneae; family Macrothelidae; genus Macrothele; species Macrothele yani. The sequence continues at coordinate 52,206,078 of CM076990.1, forward strand.
GTCCGTAAGGTGTCCGGGTTCGAATCCCGGTGAGGCATGTATGTTGTGTTTGTCTTACGGCACTGGCTCTCTCCCTTCCCTGGAACCAGTGACCCTAAATTAGGGACGGGCGACTGCTTATAGCCCATTGAGTTGCTCACGGTGGTCGTTTAATCTCCAATCAAAAAAAAAAAAAAAATCAGTCGCCCGTCCCTAATTTTGGGCCAATGGTTCCACGGAACAGAGAGAGCCAATGCCGTGCAAGAGAGAGCCAATGCCGAAACCCTAAAAGCAATTGATATTCAAATCTATCCCTAGAAAAGGATATACAACTCTACAGACCTCATAAACTAGTGTCTAAGATTAAAGACCGGAAGGTATTCGCAGGGATAACAAAGGAAAACACGTAACATTAGGTAGAGATGTTTAGCATATAATAAGACGCAATCATAAAGGGAATAAACGTTTTATAAAAACAGACATATATATATACACATTTTGGGTATACAGAGTCACATCCGCGCAAGTATGCAACACAAAAATGCTTTAACAAGAAAGATGATTATTTGGTACGAACAAACAACTCTCACTACGACTCATCTCCAGGTTGTTTATGAACTCTGCAACACTGAAGCTACGCACAGCATGAAGAACTCTTCCTCGGTGCGTTGCTCGGGAAGGATTTTGGAAGGGGTGACGAGATGCCAAGTGTCATCCCAGAGCACTACAGGCATGCTGTATAGGGTTCAGATCTGGAGACCTGGCAGACGAGTTTATACGCCGAATATCTTTGCGCTGCCGGAAACCATCGACGAACTGAGCCATGTAGGGACGAGCGTTATCATCCATAAAAGAAAAAAAAAAAAAGAACAGAAGCCAACAGCTCCCGGAAAATGTCCGACATAAGGTTCTAAGATCTTGTTCTTATAGCGGTCGGCAATCCCATTGCTTCCTACGAATACGTAGAGTGGTGTACGGTCGTTGAACATAATTCCACCTCGCACGACCAGACCACCGCCTTCGAAGGAGTCTTATTCGCGGACGTTTGCAGGACCATTACTGGTTCCCTGTCCCCTCCAGATGAAATATCGACTGAAATCCGTTTGTAGACTGACTCTCAACTCGTCTGTAAAAGGAACACCGGCGCACCCGTATGGGCTCTGGGCAAACTCTCCTCTGATATGAGGTTAGAGGAGCGCAAACCATGGGTCTGCTGTCATACAGGACAATTGCGTTAAGCCTTCAATGTATCTTTTGGTGTAGTATCATAGTCCTAGTGGCAATGGACAGCTCCGAAAGCACTGACGAACTGTGTAGACCTATGACGTCTTGCGGTTAAATCAACATAACCGTCCTCAGGAGGTGTCGTATCTCTTGGACAACCTTGGTCAGGCCTTAGTGACACCTAATCGGTTTTGTTGAATCGTTGCCATAACCATGAAACCGCTCTCAGATGGATATTCAAGTCCCGTGCGACCTGGTTCTGAGACTGGAGGGCTTCTAGTCGTCCTATCGCTCGCCACCTTACATCGTGGGATACATGTGTATGAGACATAAGGAAAGCAGTTCCATGTTGGTTGGCAGTGGTAGGTTAGAGGGATGGTTCCGTTGATTAAATTGTATTATTTTTTATTTCCCGTTTTCATCTTCATTGCTACGATATATCCAAAGCACTACTCCACCTTAAATGACTTATCACATTAGCATTTTGAAACACAACAATTTATTACATAAAAAATAATAATATGTAGACACGATGAGCTCTTCGCTACAAAATTCATGACAACCTCTTCCTACGGAGGCGATTCTCAAAGTGACGCTCTTTCGTCATACACAGAGTCTCTACAATGCGATGTGCACCTAGCGCCATCTATTAATCAAAATTGCATGTAAAAGATTGAGAATTATAAAAATGTACAGCATTTCACCGTAACGCTTCTTACACGCGCTGCAACGAGAAATGCCACTATTGTTTCATTTGGCTTTAAGGCTGTCTTTGAATGAATGTAACAGAAATTCTGTAAAATATCTGAAATGCAAATTTTTAGTACACATTTTCTCAAAAACTATTACTTTGTAGAATTTAAAATTTTGATGACAAATAAAAACGACCCATAGCTAATTCGTGTCGCAGTTATTTTTCCAAAAATTTGTTAGAATTTTTTTTTAAATTCAATTTATATGACTCGAAAGTATTCCAATTTGGCGCTAGATGGCGCCAGAAGTTAGTTTGGCAGTGTTTCTGTGTGGAAGAAACGAAATATCTCATTTCTGTCTGATTTTTTCAATTATCTAGGCCAAATAGAAATCAAATAATGGGCACAGAAGTGAGATTGGAATCTTGTCTGCTATAGATCATCTTGCATTGTACTGTACATTCATTTTTTGAAGAGAAAATATGTACATTACCAGAAAAAACTTGAATTTGAGACAGAAACTACGCCTACCTACTAAGCCTCCGCCCCCAAACAATGTCATTGGTTAAAACGTAACAGCGCGTATTTTGTCTTTTCATTGTGGAGCCAACGAGAGACCGCTTCCATTCTGAATATGGTAAGGTCTTCAGTCATTCACTGACGGCAACTTCTGGGACAATCCCTCAAGACGTAAAAGCCACGCCCAAGGAGTGATATTTTGCGCCATCTATAGCAGAAGATGAAGCCTAACACTCTATTAAAGACAGCCTTAAGTAAATCAAGTTACATATTGGACAGCATTTTGCTCACTCACATACAAATTTCACTACGGCACTTATTTATTGTGACCATTTGCGTATGTCCTGCGAACACCGTAATACAGGGTAATGCAAAATGATTGTCCAGATTACGAATGACAATACCTGGTTTATGAACATAGATCACATTGTTGCACAATAAAGAAAGAAGTTTAGAATTTTGTTTCCATACCTTACAAATGATCTATGTGACTCCCCTGGGTCACGTGGACAACATATAAACGGTAATCCATTTTACGCCATTACATTATGAAGCACGTCCGTAGTCACTGGTGCCAGTGTAAGCTGAATGCGCATCTTTAGTTCTTGCAGTGCTCTCGGCAAAAGTGGCACAGACACATGGTCTTTTACATACCCCCACAGAAAGGAGTCACAAGGAGTAAGGTCCGAAGATCTGGAAGGCGGGGGCGGGGGGGGGGGTCACTTGTAGAAAGCCCTGTCGTCTTGTCGTCCTGTCCACAACGACCAATTCAACGGTTCGGAGGAATTTCCTACATCACCATAGCAACACAACAGTAGGTTCCAATAAAACTCTAAACTCCCTTCTTTCTTGTATAGAGATATCAGCTGTCTATTTATCTTCATAAATACGTTTTTGTCATTTGTAATCGGGGCAATCATTTTGAATTATCCTGTATTTCATTGAGCGGTTTGGATTATATGCCCACTATTGTTTTCCGGACTTTAGTTTTGGACACCAGTGTATTTTGAATGTTTGTGTGTGTGAGTCGGCTGACTATGATATGCGGTCTGTGCAGTTGAAAAAATGGCTACTTTTCCGTCTTCGCTCAATGCAAAACGGAAATTGTGGCTATTAAGGAGTTTTATTCTTGTGGTATTCGCCTTAAAAAGAAAAGATGTGAATCAAGTCTACAAATGATTATATAGCTACAGAATTTCTATTATATGTCGTGCTCTTACCAATTCAAAGAATGGAATGCGATTTATTGTTCCAAATTGTCACATGGTTACCACATTGTGTGAAAATCATATGAAAGTACTGGGGTTTTTTTTTTTTCATTTATTTTATTTATTCTTAATTTTTCATGGTCTAGAATTTTGTCATGAAGATTGCGAATTTATGTATTACTGCTTTTTAACAAAAGCAGATGTCCTCGACTTCAGTTCATTTATCCACTTGCAACAAAATACAGAAATGCCATAATCTAATATATACAACACAAAACGTCTTTTTTTCTTTTGGTCTGAAGCAGCAAAAACTCTCGAACGCCGAACTGTGGCATCGTGAAATTTGCATAGCTTATTAATACTGGAATTTCTAGGTCAACGCAACTATTTTAAAATATCTAAGTTATTCCGTTCGCAAGTTATTAATTAATTAATAAGTTAATCAATAACGTCAGCGTCGTTTGCTACGTCATCGTTATCTGTTCCAAATCTGAAAGCACGTGACTGCATTCATCGCGGCGGCACATCCACGCACATCCACAGGAGATTGTGTTCTTTGAGAACTGTGCATAAAAAAAATGCAAAAACGAACTTTGCGAAATCTTAACGAAACGCGCTGAAACTTTTATCAACACCATGAATTAGTAATAAGAGGAGTCCCTCGTAATTTCACCGGAATCCAGTCAAAACGTTTTGAAATAGGCATGGGATTTTTAATTCATCGGTAAACAGAAATATAAACGCAGAACCGGCTTATAAAATTTTGACGGTTCATTTAAAACGTCATTTACTGATTCATGCGAAATTTGGAGGCCATGTTTCTATTAACGATTTATGATGTTCATTAAAATTGCAGCCAGTTTCATAAAATATTCGCAAAGATACGTTTTTAACTTTTTTATCCCAGAGATTCGCCCCTCAATGACGTCTGAAACAGAAAGCACGAGATGCACTTGATCGTCGATAACAAATTGTTAACGAATTTCTTTCAGTCAGTGTTCTAATGCTGTGTCTCCTGGATGCGTGTTAAATAATTCGTAACGCTTTTGGTCCGTTTGATTCTACAGATTCCATACATACCGGGCAAAGCCGGGTAGTAAAGCTAGTATTTACATAAGTTTCAAAAAGTTTAAAATGGTTGAATATATTTGCTTACCAAAAGGCTGAGGAGGTTTGGGCTGTTAGTTATCCACTCATAAGGCTTTGCTGGAACTGCCCAGCACCTAGAAAACGAAAGGAGGTAAGGAAATTGAGTAACGTGATCTAAACGTTTAGACATGTTTTTGTAGATCAATAACTTAAGTATCAACGGTGAAAAAACTTGTAAGAACTTTTTTTTTAATTTTGATCGCAGGTTTAACGACCATTGTAAGCAACTCAATGGGCTATAAGCAGTCGCACGTCCCCAATTAAGGGCCACTGGTTCCAGGGAAGCGAGAGATCCAGTGCGGTAAGACAAGCACAACATCTATGCCTCACGGGATTCGAACTCGGACCCTTCACGGACGAATAATCATAAGCCATCGCTTAGGCCACTGCGCCACCAGGGCGGCGAACGTGTTTTTGGGCAGCACAATGTGTTAGGAATAAATTTAGAATACGCAAGTTGACCTGATATCTCTAGCCTGAGTTTTCGAAATCAGTAGAATGATCCTGATTTTTTGAAGGGGGAACGGGCGTGTTGGCGACCACCGTGAGCAATACGATGGGCATCAGTCTCCCGTCTGTAATTTGGGGCCACTTGTTCCAGGGAAGGGAGAGAATCGTAGCGGTCTGACAAACACAATACCCATCCCGCATCCGGTACTCGAACCCAAACCCACCTGGGACAAATGATTCGATGACAGAACTGCGGATAATTCGGCTACCGCGGTACCTGTACTCAATACAATACAATACAATACAATACAATTATTTATTGCACACATTTAAAACTTACAGTTATATAAAAATGCAATACACCAGGAGGAATCTGAGCACATTGGTTGTAAGGCGATCCTCCTTATCAGATGTAAGAAAAAGAATAAACATATGGTATATATGAAAGCAAGTAAGATGGTTATAACAGAAGCACCACTGTTAGCAGCATGCTTGGAACTACAATTTAATGATAGGGTTGAGATTCGTTATGGAGATCAGGGTGATTTACAATGTAATTTCGCAGAGACAAGGAAAACTTTTTGATATTTTCCAGGGATCTGATGCTCTCTGGGAGATTATTCCATAGGATAATGGCTTTATACAGTATGCTATTTAAACCATAATTAAGTCTAACACACGGTAGACATAATTTGTTGTTAGCAACAGATCTGGTGAAGATAGAATAATTCAGATATTTGATGTCAGTTTGAAAAATAGGCAGTTTAAGATGCATTATTTTAAAAAACATGATACCTAGTTTCAAGGTAAAAATTTCATGAATTTTTAGAATATTTAGTTTTAGAAATAATGGTTTGAATGAGACATGTAATCAGTGTTCAGCATATAGCTAACAGATTTCTTCTGTAATTTGAGCAAGCATAACTTATTGTCTGCATTTATATTTGAATACCAAGATTCCAGACAATAAGAGAGATGGGTATAAATAAAAGCATAGTAAAATGTTTTTAGGACATTGATAGGGAAGAGATGCTTAATTTTACCAAGCAGGCCAACCTGTAAGAAAACTTTTTTAAAACAAACTGAACATGCGTATTCCAGTTAAACAATTCATCAAACCAAACACCAAGATACTGAACTTTGTCCACAATTTTAAGGACCACAAGTGGATTCTCGATGATGACCACGAGTTTCTCATACGGGGTATTTTCAAACTTTCATAGCAAATTTAACATGTTTTTTAAACGGCATCCAACTGAGCACATGCTATGATGTTCGCATTAATGTGTGTGTGCTATATTATCAAACTTCCTTAGGAATGACTGTTTCGTGCGTAGGCCACGAGGTGGCAGCACATTAGTGAAGGCTGATAACAGTGGGGAGCGAACAAGGTGCAGTGTGTGTTGTGGTTTAAGCGAACAAAGTCAGCGTGCAAGTTGGCTAAGCAATATTAAACCGGATCTAGATTATAGCTGGGGTAAACTAATGGTGGGCATATTAAACAAATGTACAAAAAAACTAAAGATTATATGCGTGTTCTAAATTCAAATATGAAATTTAACATCAGATGTTAATTTTTAAAGTTGTTACCGAAGTTTTCAATCACCCTGTATAACAGTGATGTCAAACCGATTGGAATTTCCCACGGCATAGGAAACTTATTGTTTAAATATTGACCATGTGGGAAAGAGGGAAATTTGTACAGTAGCTCCCTAAATGTAGGGAGATTTGGAACAGAACACTGCATAATTCATCAGATCTGTTCAAATTTAATGATTCTGAAAATAAAATTAAAACTGTTTTTACTATGTACTCTCATCATTGATATTAAATTCATTTGAGCTCATAACTAGCAGCAATTTCTAATTTCAAAATTTTCATTAGCATTTTCTTCTTTCAGTGGCAAGTACCTTTACTGACACGCATTTGCTTAAAATTTGTTTTGAACCCAAAGTTTTATAATAATACACTATCTACCAACAAGTAATTGGACTCCTGTGATAGCAAAGGAAAACGAAGTTTATTCACCTTCAATAGTTGGTGGAGCCTCCACGAGCGGCGATTACAGCTGCGACCCTCCGGGGCATACTCTCAACCAGGCGTTGTAAGACGGCTAGCGGTATTTTCTTCCATTCGGCTTGGAGAAGACACGTCAGTTCCTTCACCGATTTCGGACGGTGGGGACACCGCTTAAGTCGACGCTCCAACTAGTCCCAGAGGTGCTCGATAGGGTTAAGGTACGGGCTCTGCGCAGGCCAGTCCATTCGATTAACCACATTGTCATCATACCAAGCCATGGTGGACCTCGCGACATGACAGGTGGCATTGTCATCCTGAAAGTAACATGGGTCCACCCCGTAAAACTGCCACAACGTAGGAAGCGCATGGTCGTCCAAAATGGTGCAGTAGGTCTTGGCGTTGAGTCTACCAGGAATTACGAGCAAGGGTCTCATGCCATACCAGGATAAACACCCCCATAGCATAATTCCACCGCCGCCGAACTTAACAGTTGGCACAATACATTACCGCAGGAGGCGTTCTCCAGGCAGACGCCAAAACCAGACCCTGCCATCCGAACGGTAGAGGGTGAACCTTGATTCGTCGCTCCAGAGAACCTGTTTCCACTGTTCAAGGGTCCACTGTCGACGTTTTTTGCACCCCGTTAGCCGAAAAGCGCTATTGGACTTGGTGATCAAAGGCTTGTGGGCGGCAGCACGTCCATGATAACCGAGCAGATGGGCTTCCTTACGGATGGTATTCATCGAAAGAACAGTCCAGGATGCCTGTTGAAACTTCTCGCGGATGTGGCCCATCAATTTGGTGCGGTTCTTCCGAATTTCTCTGGCCAGCACCCGTCGGTCTTTAACTCCCAGTTTTGTGGGTCTGCTGGGTCGGAGCACATTCCGACAGTCACCTCTCCTCTTCCACTTGCCAATCACGTAGGCCACTGTCGATTTTCGGTACTTCAACTCGCTGGATATGTCACGTATGGATGGGTCATTTCTGTGATACCCGACGATTACACCTTCCTCGAAATCAGAGAGCTCCGAGCTGCGTGGCATCTTGCATGCGACTGGTTGCGTTGTTGTTTCCCACACGATATTTAACGACGGCGGTCGTAACATGTATCAGGACCGCAGATATCGTCAATTGCAGGGGAGTCCAATTACGTTTTGGGAGATAGTGTATTTGCAATCCAAAAAAAATATAAAATGCCTAGCCAACTATAAGTAATAATTTCAATACAAACCAGAAGTTCTATAGGTTTATCAAAACGGTATTCAACCTTTTTTTTTAGATAGTGAACAACATTTTATTTTAAACTTTGTTCGTCTGTTCACACCAAATTCTATTGTTTGAACTAAAACCTAGTTTAAACCATGAGATGGAAATTATATAATATTTCTTAATGTTTGGCGGAACTTCAGTTTGTTTTATAAATTTCATAACAACTGCAAGTAAAAAATTCACACATCCTTACAATTTATGAAAAAGGGGGTTGTGTTGTACAGAATTTTGGAAATAGTGTAAATTATATGCACATAACTAGATGCGTATTTACAACTAAAGCTCGTTAAAAAGATGTTCAGTAAAATGTCATTGACATAGTCTAAGAGTTATACCATAGTTTATACCTTACCTGTCGTATGTAAATAGAGCGGGTTCTAGGGCGCGACTGCACCCAGCGCCATCGAAAAGGGGGCGCCGAGCTCCGAACCAAGAATCCGCCTTTTCTCTACTATTAGTTTATAGACATGGATACGACTTGATGGAAATTCTGTTCATGTAAAAAAAAAAAAAAAAAAAAAACAGCGACGGACTCCGTCAAAATCCTGAAGCACGTGTGGGATTTTTTTATCTGCGCGAACCGAAAATAAAAAAAAAATTCCGCTGGCACCGGTTGCCTGTCTCACGTCAAGGCAAAGACCAAGGACAAAGACAGGCGGAATGTTTTTCGGCGAGGATCAACTGAGAGCGCTTCTCGTTAGTAAAGGACACAAACGCCAGGGAATGGGCTGATGTGGTCACGAGAGTCCGTTCGGTCCGATCACCGAGAACATCCAAACGGAGCACGGCTTTAACGAGCTAGCGCTTGAAAAATGCGGGAAGAACAGGTACGAACAGATATAGATTCATAGCAAGGGGTCAAAAAGCGGAAATGTGTTTTGGTTGATGGGATGGGGTGTTAGACTCTCAGACAGACAGTCGCCCGCTCTCTGTTCATAACCTTAAATGACACCATAGTTCGGCCATAAATTAATCAAAGGGTCGCTAACGGTCTAGTTAGTAAAATTCGTCTCCTCCAACGCCAATCGACATAGAACTAGCGATGGACAGCTACCAATAGGGGTTCAAAGTCACGTCGTGCATCTCTCCTTGCTGGTACTGTACTACATAAGGCGAGGCGGACTCGGGCGAGTTAGTAGCGCTTCATTTGTTTTATTTCTAATACCATAGATAGATCCTATGATGCACAAAATTTGAATATTAACAGTTGAATTTAATAATATGTCTGAAACTCGTAAAAAGGTATCTGGATCTGAAACTTTAAAACGAAAATTGAAGAAGCAAAGAGAAGATGAGGAGAATGTCAAAAAAATGGCAAAATTTTTAATTCACCAACCTAGAGACGAAGGTAAAGGTTTTGTGGAGGAAACTCAGCCAATTACGAAAGATGGAAGCGTTCAAGTTGTGGATGACGGATACAAATGCGACATTTTATCAGATGAATTAGTCGGATAACTTTTAAGTATAAACTTTTTTAAAAGACTCGGGAGAACCACTAAAAGTATTACAGTTGATCAAAGAAAGTAGTTGGCAGGACATTTCCCAAAATTTATGGACTGCTCTTCGAATCATGCTGACAATTCCCATCACAGTAGCTACATGTGAACGAAGTTTCAGTAGACTTAAATTGATCAAAACCTTCTTTCGTTCAACTATGTTAGAAGAAAGGTTATCAGATTTAGCAATTATGTCCATAGAGAAGGACTTTGTCCAGTCGTTATGCTATTCAGACTTAATCGCAAAATTGGCGAGTACAAAAGCAAGAAAAATACCTATTTGATAAGCTATCGCAAGCATTCCCTGTTTTGCTCTACTCATAGTTTATATGTATAGCTCAGCGTCACGACGCCGCTACCTTCCCAACGGATTCTGTTTACAAACACGGTAAGCAGTTTGTCTTTGTTATGTTTTGTTTCTAAAATACACTTTTGGATCACATGTTCTCTCATGTTTCCGCATAAAATAGATTAATTTAATGGACAGGTTATGGCAAATTAGATAATCTTTCTTGAATCATTGTAATTTAAAATACCTGGTCATTAAATTCGAATTACAGAAGAGAAGTTTCATTCCATTTAATTTAGACTTATTCAGAAGGTCCCATCATTTTTTCTTATCTTCCTTTTTTTTCGCTGTATAAATTAGTTTTAATTATCACATATATTTTACCGAATGAAACAAGGTACAGTCAAATGCCGATTATCTGCAACCTTAATCATTTGAAACTTTTTTGGTCATTAAAAATTAAGGTCTCTAATTATACATCGCTAATTGAAACCCAATACCATATCGTAACAAGAATGAAAACAATGCGTTATTAGTTGAGAAGCTAGTTTTGCGCGGCCTGCCGTCCCGAATCAAACAAAAATGTTTTGCAGTAAAAAAACGGAAGCAAGTAACTGATTATTTTAAGATTGAAATTATAGTAGTACGTATATATACACTGAAGAGCAATTGAATAAGAGATACGTGTCTAGTAACGTGTAGCACCACCTTTCGCCCTGATGACGACGGCGATTCGTCTCGGCATGGACTCGACAAGACACCGGAAGCGTTGGAAAGCCATACGGATCCACGTCCCCTGAACAAGCACCCACAGTTCACGAAGATTTGATAGAGGGGGTAAGAGCCTAGAACATCTCTCTCGATGGCATCCCAGATGTGCTCGATGGGATTGAGGTCAGGAGACCTAGCTGGTCAAGGAAGCAAGGTCACGTCGGTGGAGTGTTCTTCCAACCATTCGGATACAATTCGGGAGCGATTGCAGGGTGCATTGTTTGTTGCAAGATGAGGTCCCCAGTGGGATGCTGAAGACGCACAAACGGGAGCAAATGGTTGTCCAGGATATCCCGGTAACGTTGACCTGTGAGAGACGATGTTACACGTACCAGGGGTCCCACGTAAACAGTCCCCAGACGAGAATGCCACCCGCACCAGCTTGAAGAGTATCCTGCTGGCTAGAAGGATCCATCGCTGCATGTGGTTTGCGCCGTACTCGTAACCTGCCATCCGCATGTACCAATGTGAATCTCGACTCATCAGCCCAGGCAACATTTTCCCACATGTCTAGGGTTCAGTGCATATGTTCCCGCGCCCATGCTAATCTTTGCACTCTGTGATGTGCGGTCAGCAGCGGTTCCCTCCTGGGACGATGGCTTCTGTACCCCATAGCGAGGAGATGGTTCTGGATGGTGTGGCTGCTTACACGTTTTTGTGCACCAGAGTTAAATTGCCGAGTGATTTCCTGCACTGTGGCCCGTCTATCCGCTGTTACAATGCGAGCTAGCCGATGATGACCCCGCTCATCCGCACGCTGCTGTCTACGGCAGTTGGCCCTTTCAGGGATGGTTTTATCGGATTCGATGTACTCACGGTGCACCCGTGACACAATGCCTCGTGAAAATCCCAGTGGCTGCACGACTTCCGAGATGGAGTGACCCATTCGTCGGGCCCTGACAATTTGCCCTCGATCAAATGCGTTTAGATCCTTCGTCTTACCCATACTGCGTCCGACTCTTACTGATTCTCGTCGCATCACCCCTTATATTGTCGGATCGCTGCATACGTCATGTCATTTCCGTTTACAGGGCCGCGCACAGCGCCACATTTGCATTGCGCCAGCTGTCTCTAATTCAATTGCTCTTCAGTGTATAGTATTTCAGACTGTTTCTATATGCTTGCAACAATAACTACAGATCTGAATACATGATAACACTTATGTTATGTGTGTATATCTTCTAGCGTGTCGGTAGTTCTTTTTCTGCAAAACTTGGATTATCCGCCCGCGAAACTCGAATTGTCCTAACAGCGGATACCCTAGAGTTAACTTTGCATGTTAATTTATACATATAATTATAATATTTCTATTTACATCTATGAATTTGATTATAGCTGTTTTCTGTTTTTAGCTTTTGGAAAACACAAACTTATACCGTTTTTTTTGGGGGGGGGGGGGCATGATGAGACGTTTGCACCACCTTAAAAACTCGCTAGAACCGGCCCTGTATGTAAACATATATACAGGGTCACAAAGAAAATCCATGATCAGGCTATTATCTCACGAATTATGGCAGTTACCGATTTTCTTCTTGTGCAGTTGTATATAAAACCCCTACGGCGCACACAATAACACCACGAGGGATGCCCTCGCCCCTTTTTTAAAGGGGTGAGCGACTATAACGTTCCCCTTTGCAGATAGGGCAAAAAAAGTCAATTACAAATTTGTTCAGCGAGGCAAAAATAATACATAAATGTTTTTGTCCCAAAACAAAAGATGGAAGGGGACTCTCCAAATTCGAAAAAAACTGAAAGCTATCTGATTCGCTGTGGCCGAAGCATATTTGCATAGATTTCAAATGTCGGGATCTCTGCTCCGTCGTCAGAATACAAAAAAGACATGCGTGGTCGGTATGCTAACACTTCATGAACCAGTGACGGGAAGTCGAACACTTTGCCAGGAACACAAGTCAATTAGATGTGCATACAGTTTTCCTATTGGATGAGTGTTTCGCCAATTTATGCTACTTCTCCTTGTCTCAGTGTATTTTTTACTGTATTGGACATCAAAGTCTGATATTGAATGTGTCAAGGAACTGCGTTTTTATTTCAGAACGAGAACTATTGATAAAGTTTGTAGAAAAAAGTTTTCCTTAATGCTTTCATTAACTTAGAACTTACCAGTTTAGAAAGTTAACAAGAAGCTGCCGTCAGTCTGAAAACTTCATACGTAAAGTACAAACACGAATATCGGCGTTTACGAACGAGGAATTGTTCGAAATGGTCCTGATTTTTGGCGAGTGCAACCGGAGTGCTCATGCAGCTGCACGGCTGTATGAACAGCAGTTTCACAATGCCAGACATCCGGATTATAAGACCATCAGACATGTAGTCCAACACTTGCGTGACACGGGTAGTGTCAGCCACCGCTCACGTACGGGCAGGCCAAAGTGGGACGATTCGGATATTCTGGCATACGTACTTGCACATCCCCACAGCAGCACAAATCAAGTTGCCCAGGAAAGTGGATTAAGCCATCAGCGTGCACTACAATTTTTGCACAGAAACCATATGCATGCATATTCATTTCATTCGCAGCAGGCACCGTGGCCTGGAGATGCGGAGAAGAGACTTGATTTCTGTAATGTCATGTTGAATGCTTTAGAAGAGGATCCAGCGTTTCTGTCAAACATTTTATGGACAGATGAGTCAGGCTTCACCCGAGATGGCGTTGTGAATACGCATAATGTGTACTACTGGGCACACGAAAATCCCCATTAGACGAGAGACACACACCATCAAGTGAGGTGGTTCACCAACGTTTGGTGTGGCATTTGGGAGAACAAGCTTGTAGGACATTTTTTTACAACGCAACTCTAACTAGTGAACGATATTTACTTCTCTTTCAAACGGATGCAACGGATTTCTTGGACAATGTACCATTACAACATTTATTGAACATTTGGTTCCAGCACGACGGGGCACCACCACATAGGAGTTCACACGTATCAAGATGGCTAAACGATGTGCTTGACCAGATATGGATAGGACCAGGAGGCCCCGTAGCGTGGCCTCCACGCTTACCAGACCTTAGCCCTCCGGACTTTTTTCCATTGGGGCCATCACAAATTGCAGGTGTACGCAACACCACCGCTAAACGTAGCAGATCTGCAACAGTGTATAACATCAGCTTGTGCCTCTGTTGATGGGGATATGCTGCAACTCATGCACGGTCAGTTCGTAGAGCTCTTGCAGGCGTTCGTCGTGGCTGAAGAGCAAAATTTTTAATATGCAAACATGTAAATTCCATTTTCTACACTAATAAAATCTCTACAGCATTATGCATTCACATCTTGTATCTTTATCTAAATACTTGGTTGTTGCTTCCACATGTTGCGATTTTTTTGGGGCCACATTATCGGTCCCCTTCCATCTTTTGTTACGTGACAAAAACTTTTATGTACTATTTTTGCTTCGCCGAACAAATTTGTAATTGACTTTTCTTCCCTATCTGGAAAGGGGGTGCGATAGCTCCCATCCCCCTAAAATAGGGGGCGAGGGTAGCCGTCGTAGTGTTATTGTGTGCTCCATAGGAGATTTCCTATACAACTGCACAAAAAATAAATCGCTAACTGCCATAGTTTGTGATATATTGGCCTTATCAAGGATTTTCATGTAAATCCCTCCCCCAGAAAGTTTTCAATTTTGCATCCTACACAAAAATAACAATATTCACAAGTTAAATCTTTAATTTAGGATGTAAAGTTACAAATTTACTGGGGTAGGGGTCGACTTCAGAGATCATACCTGCTTCATTCAGTATGTTTGCATACGATAGATAAGATATAACTATAGTATAACTCTTAAATAATGGAAAGTTGTACCTTATTATCGATCAAAATCCAAGTTATTTGGAACATCGCTTATGTTTTAAATTGAGATAGTCGTCTGATTTTGCATCTAGGTTGTCCTCACGCAAAACTGTCCGATAAACTGTCAGTGTGGGGAAATTTCGCGGTAAAAAGGAAAATTTCAGCAAAGTATGTGGGAATTTTCGTTTTGAATTGTTGGCGCCATACATACACACGCACGCACACACACTGCTGTATAATAAATCACACAATAAGCATCAGTTGTATTCCAGAAAATATGTATATCTTTTTCCAACGCGGATAAATTAAAACATGTATACATATATACGTGGGCGCGCGTGTGTCTTTATGTGTGAATGTATGTAAAATTTTAAATAAATGTTAACATAAGTCAACACTGCTGGGTACGCAGGTAAAAAATATATTTATTTAAATTGGTAATAAAATCATAATATCATTAAGACCGTAATACGTACAAAAAATAACGCTTATTGCTAAAACTAGAACTAATACCTACCGAGAAGCTATTGATCGTAACGACAACAATATTTATTTTATAAAACCAACTGCAGAAAGATACTTTTTAATTCAGCTATAGTCGCAATAATGTTCTAATTTTAAAAGAACATTCTATCCTTCATCTGCTGAATGAAAGACAAGGAGTCTTTAGGAGGGGGTCGGCCCCAGCGATCCCTTTCCGTGGGTGAGACATTGATCAAGATTAAATTGCAATGCCATGCATAATTATTTGAAAGATGACCTTTGGTCGACGATTGTCCACCTTTTGATATGACAGTAAATTTAATCTGATTATCTACGGAGCTCGTGACTCACAATCAGCTACCCGATGGCCAATGATTTATGATGAATCTCCGGTATGAATAATTCACAAATTACCCTAAGTTTTACGGTGAAAATATGTTCGCGTCAGAAGCACAAAATTGTACTTACTCTTCGTCTGCAAAGAACCATCTCAGTACAGCAAACGCACCCACTGGAAATACGGGAAAAACTGCAAAAAGAGAAAATAATCATATGATAAGTCAAGAGACTAATCTAATTTAGAACATGATAAAAAATCACTTACACGCACCGGACAAAAGTTACGGAATGTAAACTTTATTCCTTCATACGGAGTTACATCTCCACCTGCTATAATTACGACTTTAATTTTGTCTGGCATGCTATCAATATAATAGAGGATCACATGCGGATCAAGTTTATTCCACTCCATGCTCAAAGGATCCCAGAATTCCGCAAAAATTTTCAGAGTGTTCTTTATTCTGGTTTACGGCTTTCTAACATTTCCCTGCCGCCCCGGTGGCGCAGTGGTCTAAGGCGTTGGCCTCTGATCATTCGCCCGTAAGGGGTCCGGGTTCGAATCCCGCTCAGGCATGGATGTTGTGTTTGTCTTACGGCACTGGCTCTCTCCCTTCCCTGGAACCAGTGACCCTAAATTAGGGACGGGCGACTGCTTATAGCCCTTGAGTTGCTCACGGTGGTCGTTAAACCTACAATCAAAAAAAAAAAAAAAAAAAAACTTTTCCCATATTTTTCCAGTCACATTCAGATCGGGTGAATTCGCAGGCTAATTGAGATGTGGAACGTCTCTCTCAGGTTCTTCAAAACAATCCAGCGCAAATCTAGCTCGATGGATACGAGAGTTATCATCTCAAAACACAGGATCCACTACGTGTCCTTCTTTTTCCAAAAACTTTACATATGGTATAATGCGTTATTTAAAAGTAGCTCATAATCCATGGATTTCATCCTCTATCACATCATCCAATTGTGACATGGCCAATTGTGACATTCAACGTCTCTCTCAGGTTCTTCAAATTAATCCAGCGCAAATCTAGCTCGATGGATACGAGAGTTATCATCTCAAAACACAGGATCCACTACGTGTCCTTCTTTTTCCAAAAACTTTACATATGGTATAATGCGTTATTTAAAAGTAGCTCATAATCCATGGATTTCATCCTCTATCACATCATCCAATTGTGACATGGCCAATTGTGACATTCAACGTCTCTCTCAGGTTCTTCAAATTAATCCAGCGCAAATCTAGCTCGATGGATACGAGAGTTATCATCTCAAAACACAGGATCCACTACGTGTCCTTCTTTTTCCAAAAACTTTACATATGGTATAATGCGTTATTTAAAAGTAGCTCATAATCCATGGATTTCATCCTCTATCACATCATCCAATTGTGACATGGCCAATTGTGACATTCAACGTCTCTCTCAGGTTCTTCAAATTAATCCAGCGCAAATCTAGCTCGATGGATACGAGAGTTATCATCTCAAAACACAGGATCCACTACGTGTCCTTCTTTTTCCAAAAGCTTTACAAATGGTATAATGCGTTATTTAAAAGTAGCTCATAATCCATGGATTTCATCCTCTATCACATCATCCAATTGTGACATGGCCAATTGTGACATTCAACGTCTCTCTCAGGTTCTTCAAAAGAATTCAGCGCAAATCTAGCTCGATGAATACGAGAGTTATTATCTGGAAACGCAGGATCCACTACGTGTCTTTCTTTTTCCAAATATTGGACAAATGGTATTAATTCGTTATTTAAAAGTAGCTCATAATCTATGGATTTCATCCTTTATCACATCATCCAATTGTGATATAGAACGTCTCTCTCAGGTTCTTCAAAACAATTCAGCACAAACCTAGCTCGATGGATACGAGAGTTGTCATTTGGAAACGCAGTATTCACTACGTGTCCTTTTTCCAAAAAACTGGAGAAATGGTAATAATCATCCTTTATCACATCATCCAATTGTGACATCACCAATTGTAATATGGAACGTCTCTCTCAGGTTCTTCAAAACAATCCAGCGCAAATCTAGCTTGACATTTGACATTATCAGCGTCAGGTAAATCCGCATGAACAGATTTCTTTTGCCAAAATTTCTGCCTAACACTTCAAAAATTATGCCCCTCTAACACGCTTAACCCCCCTAATAGCCAACCAAGTTCTGAGCGGCTAACGTTGCTATTGTTGAAGGTAGAAATCGGAAACGTAACTAGGTAATTCTAAACCCGGGGCAAAACAAAATATTGCGCCATCCAGTTTTCCCTCTTTCTTTTCGCGGCTTTACGACCATCGTCAGTAATTCTAAGAACTATAACACGCCCCGTTCCTAATTCGAGGCCACTGATTCGGGGGAGGGGGGGTCGGACTGCTTTTGCCAGGAAGCAGTGGTGCACCCACGTTTTCTTTGTCGAAGTCACCCCATATATTGAAGATGAAAAAAAGGTATCCCGTAGAAAACGTTACCCAAAATATTAGGAAGCGATAAACATCTCCACCATATTAAAGTGTGTTTTCCAGCATTCGTAAAATATATTGTACATTCAAATACATGTGTAAACATATTTAAAAATAAGAAGCCAGTACCAAAGAATGAAGGACCAAGTGTTATTCATGGGGAAGGCCCTGGCCTGTGGGCCAACCCTACTAAACGCACCACTGTCAGAAAGCAGGCTAGTCATCCATGTCATCCGAGACTCCGACTCGTGCACAGTCGAAGCAACTGCCAGAGGCCCCGTGGACAACAACGCCACCTTTTCATCTGTCTTTCTGTCTTCTGTACATATACACTATATTGACAAAAGTCACTGGACACACCTTCAAAAGTACATGAACGGATCCGCTGCATTGTTAATATGCGCCGTACAGCTGCAAAGGGTATAAAAACAAGCCTACAGCTGAGCGCGATCATATGGCAATATCAGGTTGACTGAAAATGTTACGGCGGGAGAGAACTGACTTTGAGAATGGAAAGATTGTTGAGAATTTTATTAGTGGGTTGTCCATAAGAGAAACCGAGAGGTGTTTTAACATACCCTAGTCAATTCTTTTGGATGTACTGAATACGTGGAAGACACATGGCGTGCCAAAACGTACCGGCAGACCAAAGAAAATCAGTGATAGAGGACTTCGAAGCCTCAGGAGAGTCGTTACAGCTAATCGACGGAGTACTGCAAAAGACCTCAGTGTACAGGTGAGTAAAAATGCTGGAACCTCGGTATGTACATGTACCATTCGCAGAGAACTTCATTCCATGGATTACCGTGGTCGTGCGGCTGTTCATAAGCCTTGCATCTCCACTCGGAATGCTAATAGTCGTTTAGCGTTATGTAAAAAACATTTTTCGTGGACCGTAGATCAATGGAAGCGGGCACTATGGACTGATGAATCCAGACACACGATCCATCAGTCCGATGGCCGTGCGTGTGCATGTCCGCAGCCGGGGGAACGCTATTTACTACAGTGTACTGTTTCTACGGTCAAGTTTGGAGCTGGCAATGCACTCGTGTGGGGGCGTTTTTCGTGCTAAGGTCCCGGCCCTATGGTTATCGTGGTCAAACCTGTTAACCAGCACGCCTGCCTCGATATTCTGGACAATTATGCCCTACCAACTCTGTGGCAACTAGGTAATCGAGCCTTGTTAGTACCATCAAGATAATGCACCGAGCCATAGAGCAAGGACTATCACGGCGTGGTTTGACGATAATTCCTTATCGTGTGTGGACTGGCCAGCACATAGCCCTGATCGTAATCCCATAGATCACCTATGGGACGAATTAGAGCGCCGCGTAAGAAGTTTGAAACCAAGGCCAACTACTAAGCAACAGTTAGTTTCAGCGTTATGTAATGAACGGAAGAGCATACCTATGGGTGTGTTACAAAATCTTGTCGAAAGCATGTCTCGAAGGGTCAGTGTATGCGTTAGGGCCAAAGGTGGACCGACAATGTACTAATGTATGTCAATAAACGCTATGTTGTGTTTCTCTTCTAGGTGACCGGATACTTTTGCCAATATAGTGTATGTTTTTTGTTTGTTTGAGGGTTTCATGACCACCGTGGTAAACTCGGTTGACTATAAACATTCGCTCGCTCTAATTTATTTCGGTTCGATCCACAGAAGGGAGGGAGCCAGCGCTTAGACCACTGCGCCACCGGGAAATCATATATACACACGCGCAAATGCACACTATTCGGCAAAACAAAATTCATGTCGTACCTCAATGTTATCTGTTATCTCTGTATGAGAGGCACAGTCAAACTGTGACAGCTTTTCCCAAGTGTCATCGGAGTTGGGACCTACGGCATCACATCAGACTAGCAGAATATAGGTGGCAGTCGTGGATCGCAGTTACAGTATTAATAGAATAGCCCACAGAGAATCTTCAACGATGTGAACGACATCCTTATTTTGCAACTTACCTACCACCGTGCCTTCAATTTGAAAGTGAAAAACTAACATCTTCTAAACATTTGGAGGAAGAAATGCGAATTCTAAATTGCCAAATTTACCAAAACTGGTGAAGCATATAATATTGCGTTGGAAAGAAAGTAATGCCCGATGACGAGGTACCCGAAGTTGAAGCACCGGCCACAAAGCACATTGACCACTGAGACTGCGCAGCACACCAGCATGGCATCCGCAAGTAGGTGGCTTAAGCCAGTGGCAGATAGCCGTCAGAAGGCGAATAGTGTAAGCGCCAGCCAACATGGAAGTGGACAAGGAGCACATCCTCCATTGCATACTGTATGAGTTTGGACGCGGTAGCACCCCGCAAGTAACGCCAGGAACTACACTAACGTGTATCCCAATGCCATATCACGTCATCAATCCTGTCGTTGGTTTGAACGGTTTTGACAGGGAACGTTTCACTAGTCAGACAGCCCCAAAGCCGGAAGACCCGCAACAGTAGATTTGGACATGCTGAAGATCTCAGTGGAGACCGATCCACGTGTAAACACGCGGGAGTTGGTCGAATAGGTGGAGACTATCCACAGGGGCATTATCACGCACCTGCGTCAATTTAGGAAGGTGCACAAGAAGGGAGTTGGAGTACCCCATTAACTCACAGTTGAGCAGAAAGCAAATCGCATGATGTATGCGTTTCCGTGCTTGCCGTGACCACGATGAACCGTTCTTGGACCGCATTGTAACAGATGACGAAAAATGTGCCCTGTATGACAATGTCAGTGTCCAGAAATGGTGGTTGGACCCAAAACAGAAGTCCATACCGACCCCGAAAGTCGGCTTACACAATCGTAAGGACCTGCTGTCTGTTTGGTTTAGTATGTGGGTGTCGTGTTTTTGAGCTACTGCCGGACAACACCGCTATTCCCACCGATGCGTACTACTGCAGTCAGCTCGACCATCTGTGCGCATCGCTCACGTCGAAACGACTAGCATTCCTGAACCGCAAGGGCGTCCGTCTTCCTGCAGCAGGACGGAGTCACACCTCACACAGAACGGGTGACCTGGGGCAAGACCAGGGTCCTGGACTGGGAGCTGTTGCCGCACGCAGCTTATCTCTTGGACATTGCCCCAAGCGACTACCACTTTTCACTTTCGTTGCAGCATTTCCTGGACGAACAGAGGTCCATAAACCGGAACGATGTCGAACGCCCACTTGCTCACTTCTTGGCGTCCAAGCAGCTACGATTCTATAGGAACGGTATACAAGAGCTGCCCGATGGGAGAAAGTCGTGACAAACGATGGCAACTATACTTTGGACTAATTTGTAGTTGTATATGTGGTAATTAGCACTTCTCTGTTGCATTGCATTTGCAGACATTACTTTCTTTCCAACGCAACATGTAACTCCTGTAATGTATGGAGTGACTAAACTGTACCAGAAACGGTGCAGATCAGTAGATCATATGTAGAGGATTTTAGGAAGGGAGTCTCCGACCCCAAGTCTTAAACCTTTAACGACCATGACTCTAAAATCTAGTATCACTCTAAATACCATAACGCCCGGAACTGTCTGCTGTTTCACTTCTTTTTTAGTAACAACAATGGTGACTGGCTGTGACTCCTGCTGATTTCTCATAGGTCGCGCAGATTTAAAGAACAGGTAAGGGTAGGAAATCTGACTCACTCTAGACAGGCGTTTCGGGCAGCAATGGTTGTTTGTACCTACGGGCGTTTTGGGCATTATGGGCGTTAAAGGGTTAAACAACCCTTAGAAATAGAAAACTAGGAGATTTGGGCTAGAGTGCCCGATAGACAAATGACACGGAAGCGAGATAGAAAGACACCATTATTTATTACCGAAGGGCCAGTACTCGGGTTCCGACGGCTTAACGTGCCTAACCGACACACGGTGGATATTTAGTGGCTCGAGCGTTCATACCTGCTTGGGTTCGAACCTGAGGTTATCTCCGAGAAACGGCGCAAACGTTTAATTTCCTGTTTTAATCAGATTTAAGCAGCGATTTTTGCGCCCCTCTTGAGGTGCGCCCGAAGCAGCCACCCTGCCCTAGTTGCGCCTATGACGAAGTAAATCTCTCCATCATTTTTATGCCAGGGGCGGGATTCTAACCCACAAATCTCGGCTCCGGAGCTCCGAGTGCTATACACTATACTACACTGGCATGCGCCCTCACTGCTATCTGCCTTCATCACATGTGTGTCCTGCGGGGCAGGTACGTCACACCCCTTGGTCTCTAAATCCATTCTCACTTGGCAGTCCCTTGAAACTCATATTTCTACTGTTGTAAAGAACGTTGAGGTGGGTATATTGCAATGGGAAAATTATTGTAATTGAGAATTTAATTAATCTAATGATTATTAAGAAGTCTAGTTGTAAGTCTCAGTGAATTCAGTCCAGTTACATTTTGCCCCTTAATTGCTTTGGAAGCAGAGGAGATTTTTTTCTCTTTGGCGCTTTAGGTCCGTTTCACAAAGGTGGAAAAAATACGTAGAAGCAATAAATCTCTAGGCTGTTCTGTCGCTCGTTTTTAGGCGGACTATAGAATTATCAGTGCTGTATCCAAACTGCCCGCATCCAAACATCACGGGAATCATACCCTAGTAATAAATGGCTTTCCCCATTGCACTCGAAATAAGTTTCGGCTTCCAGCGACATCTTACTTGATAATATGAGGGTTAATTTTATGTTTTTGCACAGCAAAACGGCTCCAATTTTGGGCCACAACATTTCAGTGTTTCCTTACCAAAAAGGTAAAATCTTATTCCTTGAATACCAAAACGTATAAATCCGGAAGTCTAATTTTGACCGATCACTCTACTTTCTTATACTATAAATATAAGAAAGTAAAATGGAGCAGATGCGGAATGGGTAGTGGGTGGGATAAAAAGAAAAGGTATTTAGGACGTAAAGGGCGTTCCTCTACTTTTTCAGTTAGCACTACGCCACTGTTTCTGCCTGTTGTGCCTCGAAATACAGGTCGGGTGGTATATCAAATTATGTTTCTGCGAAAGAAAGTGTTGAAGTGTTCAAACTTCCGTATGAAGAAAACAGGTTTTAATACTTGCTGAAGAAAACTACCAGGAAGTACGGGTTCCTCGGAAAGAGACGCCTGGTATGCACCAAGCATTTTACACAAGATGATACTATAACAGAAGACAGTGTCACTAAAGACAATGGCTCTATTACTGTTGTTCTTTGCTCTCATTTTGTGCTTAGCAAAGATGCGGTACTCCCGCATTTTTCCTGGTCTTCCAAAATATCTTTCTGACAAAGACACTCATAACAAGTTAGTAAAATCATGCAATGCATTGATTATGATACGCTTTCCAACATACTAGAAATCATTACTCAAGTTATGAGGATAATGGCTGTGGAATAAATCTCGCTCCTGTGCCCTGACCTTTAACCCCATTTCGATGATATTAAAAAGAACTGGTTCAGTATACCTCCGGAACAACATACTAAAGTTTTGTCGCAATAGAAGCATTTTTACATACGTTAGGACGCATAATGGCAATGAAATGGATCCAGCTCGTATGTCCTGATCTTTGACCCCATTTTGGCCATTTTCAATAGGGTTCGTCTCCAGGTGGTCCTCTACCACATACTAAAATTTCATCGAAATCGATTTTTTTTTACGTGAGTTATCGTGCGGACAGGCTGGTGGACGGACAGACACACACACGGACAAAGCTGGAGCACATACGCTTCTTCAACATGCGGCTGTAAAGCGTAAAAAAGAAAGCTTTATTTAAAATACTCGAAAACTTACCTGAAAGAAAAGAAGCAACTTTTCCAATTCTGAATAAAGATCTGATACGGCTTTCGATACGTTGAAAGAAACATCTAAATCACTAAAATAATACTGGTATAGTTTGGCCGGAGTGAACTACCTTCATTTACGCTTTCCAACCGTAGGTTGAAGAAGCGTATATGCTTTAGCTTTGTCCGTCCGTCCGTCTGTCTGCCTATCCGCACGATAACTCGCGTAAAAATGGTTCGTTTTTGATGAAATTTTAGTATGTGGTAGGGGACCAAGTGGGGACGAACCCGATTGAAAATGGCTGAAGTGAGGTCAAAGGTCACGACATAGGAGCGGGATCCATTCCGTTGCCCTTATGCGTCATAACTTGCGTAAATATGATTCGATTTCGATGAAATTTTGGTATGTCGTTGCGGACCACCTGGGAATGAACCCTATTGAAAATGGGTGAAGTGGAGTCAAAGGTCAGGACATAGGAGCGGGATGCATTTCATTGCCCTTATGCGTCATAATGTGCGTAAAAATGGTTCGATTTCGATGAAATTTTAGTATGTGGTAGGGGACCACTGGGGACTAACCTTATTGAAAGTGGACAAAATAGGGTCAAAGGTCTGGACATAGGATCGGAATCCATTCCATCGCCCTTGTCGCATACTATTCAAGGAGCAATTCTTGCATGTATGTAAATTTCATTTTGAAAACGGCTCTAAGGATTTTGATGAAAGTCATTAACCTACCGTTTTCTGGTACTAGAAATCGATTTAGCTTGATCTCGACTTTAGAAAAATTCGTTTAGTGGGTTAAATAACCATTCCGAATTACCACGGTTTTTGTGTCGTGGCGTCGTCCCATTAATGTTACTCATGCTTAGAAATCTTATGACGTCACACTCTCGCGATTGAGATATTGGCGCGCGGTCACGCCACCTGTCTTATTACGTCACGCGTTGTGTGTGGATCCTATTAAAGTCTTATGACGTCACACTTTTGCGAGCAGATGGTCGCGATTCCCATGTACCTCATTACGTCACGCGTTGTGTGCGTATGTCCGTCCTCACGATAACTCGTGTAAAAATCGTTCGATTTCGATGAAAGTTTAGTATGTGGTAGTATGTGGTAGGGGAACACCTGGGAAGGAACCCTATTGAAACTGAACGAAATGGGGTCAAAGTTCAGGACATAGGAGCGGGATCCGTTCCACTGCTCTTATGCGTCATAACAAACGTAAAAAAGGTTCTATTTCGATGAAATGATAGTATGTGGTAGAGGACGACCTGGGGACAAATCCTGTTGACAATGGGCGAAATGGGGTCAAACGTCAGGACCTTAGAGCTGAATCACTTCCATCACCTTTATGCTTCATAACTTTCGTAAAAATGTTTTGATTTGGATGAAATGTTAGTATGTTGTAGGGGCCTATCTGGGGACGAATCCTGTTGAAAATGGGCGAAATGGGGTTAAAGGTTAGGACACAGGAGCGGGATCTATTCCATAGACCTTTATTTACGTAAAAATGCTTCGATTGTGACAAACGTTTATCATGTTATTTCGGAGGTATACTGAACCGGTTCTGTTGAATAACATCGAAATGGGATCAAAGGTCAGAGCACAGGACCGAGATTTATTCCACAACTATTATCCGCATAACTTGAGTGATAACATGAGTAATGATTACTGGTATGTTAGAAAGCGTATCATAATCAATGCATTGCATGATTTTACTAACTTGCTTTAATGTAATTAATTGTAGGAGGCCGCTCATTAACATATCATCCAGTTTCATTTTCTGTTCAGAATTGTCATGGGTGATTCAGACAAAAAAGAAAAATTGAACTGCCACTTGTGAAAAAAAAAAAGAAAAGAAAAAGAAATCAGATAAAGAGATGCTTCCTGATTTGGTGATTCAAAAGTGAAAAAGTGTTTTGAACTACTTAACCGGGGAAACTAACATATCCGTATGAATTAGTAATACTTTCTTTCGTTTCATGTTGTAAATTATTTAAACTGTTTTTACGTGAAGAGAACGAACACTTGCTCCATAGGGGAATATGAAATCTCTGCTGAAGAATCTGACTCGGAAAAAGATTTCTGAATTTTCAGTACCTGAAGCTTGAAGCTTACGTTAGATGTGGAACAACTGACACAGAGTTAGCCGTTAAATCCGTTTCAGTGTTTTTCAGAATTTTTTAAACAACTACACAAAACTCAAGAATGACGTTGTTGGTAGAAAATTACGTAAAAGAAAATTTGCTGTCATTTCGGCCGGTTCACGACAAAGAACTTCCATCATTTAATATGTGTTTTTCATTTTAGTACACTCATTTCATTTGTAAAAATGCTCCGTTAAAGTTAATTGGTGTAAAATTTGTTTTGGAGAAGTATCTCAGTTTTATTCTAATTTCCTGTGTTTGGTTAGCGTAAAATATGAAATATTACTTTCCTATCAGAGTGATACAAAATCCGAAGGGTAATAAATAATATCAAGTCTCCACTGTCACATCTCCGTCAATATCCTAATTTCCAGTTTTTATCCATAATTTACGCTTTCCAACCGTATTTTGAAGAAGCGTATATGCTCCAGCTTTGTCCGTCTGTCTGTCTATCTTCTGTCTGTCCGCACGATAACGTGCATAAAAATGGTTCGATTTCGATGAAATTTTAGTATGTGGTAGGCGACAACCTGGGGACGAAACCTATTGAAAATAGATGAAATGGCTTCAAGGGGCAGGACATTGGATAGGGATCCATTCCATCGCCCTTATGCGTTATAACTTGTGTAAAAAATGCTTCGATTGCGACAAAACTTTATCATATTGTTCCGGAGATATACTGAACCGATTCTTCTGAATATCATCGAAATGGGGTCAACGGTCAGGGCACAGGAGTAAGATTTATTCCACAACCATTATCCTCATAACTTGAGTAATAACTTGAGTTAAAATGCTTCTATTGCGACAAAACTTTAATATGTTGTTCCGGAGGTATACTGAACGAATCAATAGTCAGCGTAGGGAGGAGAGTTTGCGCGCGATTTCTGGTATGTTGGAAAGCGTATCATATTCAATGCATTGCATGATTTTACTAACTTGTTGCAATATTTTCCTTACCTCTGAATGAGGAAATGTTCAATTTAACTGCAAAATGTACAGTATATCGTAAGCAACTAGGCGTATACTAGCTTCCTTTTAGCAGCATAAGATGAAGCATTCCTCTAAAAAATATATCTAGTAACGGGCGCAACTCAATTGAAAGCAATGTTGCTCCAGTGCCTTTCCAGACTGATGTCCGTCGCTTTGTGTGACGTCACGGCAGTTGACATTTTGAGTCTCCAGTCCCGACCGAGGAACGTTTATAGCACCCGACATGATGCTTCTTTCTATTCCGCAATGACAAGGTCTGCGTTTCCAGAGCTATGAGATGAATTATTGCAAATAGGGAAAACACAAACGGTAATAGGAATGTTCATATAAATGAGCAGCAATGGGAAATTCCTAAAAGTGTGTGTGTGTATCACAATCTCCTCACACTTGGATTATTGATATCATCACACGGACAGGTCCACATTTATCAGTTATACCTTTTAAGCTGACCACAGTTAGTTTACCTTAAAATTTTCCGTTTATTCATTTTAGAAAGAAGCATTTTTAAAAATTTTACTGAGGTCTTTCACTTAATATGTCTTACTAAATCTCAGTAAAAGTTATTTTCAGGCGCTTATCACTCAAAGGTTATTTAAACACACAAAATTTGATGTATAAAGTATATCATGTTTTAAATGCACTGCTTGATATAACAAATTTTATTCATGAAGGGATGAATAAAAAAAAAAAACGAAACTTACCACACCTGTAGACAAGTAGGTAAGAAAGAAGTGATTTGAATTTTTTAAAGATAACATGAACGCAATGGAAATAAAATATAATGTGACCTACGTCAGTAGGTTGTGTTGCGAAAACAGGAATTTGTCGATGACGAGATTCGAAACTGCATCTCCTCGTTCTGGAGTGAGTTGTTCTAACCGACGAAGTTACACCGACGAAATGTATTGCTGCACATTTATCGTCTTGACACGTTCTTCACCTCTTTAGTACGTCACATTATAACGAAGTAAATTTCTCCGTCATTTTTGGTCTACGCCGGGATTCGAACCCGAGTCCGCTTATTCCGGAACAAGTCGCTCTACCAACTGAGCTACGCAGACGTTCATTCTGATTGCTATCTGCCGTTATGTCGTGTGCCTCTGCTGGCAGGTACGTCACATCTCCCCCCAAAAGAGGGCCGGGGCATGGCCCACGGGTCAGCCGTGACCATGAATCGTTGCAGGTAGCCATCCACTGTAGAACGTGCACTTGAGAACTCCCAGTCAATCTGGGGTGTGGAATGCAACGTCACACATTTTTATTTTTCGAAGCGCTGGAGAAGAGATTCTCTGATTTTTCCTATCTCGCGGTGTGGAAAGAACAACACACCAATGCGAGATTTTGAACGGTCGGGTCATCCGGATAGTTCGGGCGCCATTATAACGAAGTAAATTTCTCCGTCATTTTTGGTCTACGCCGGGATTCGAACCCGAGTTCGCTTATTCCGGAACAAGTCGTTCTACCAACTGAGCTACGCAGACGTTTATTCTGATTGCTATCTGCCTTTGTGTCGTGTGCGTCCTGCTGGCACGTACGTCACAACATCATCTCTTTTTTTCTTTTTTAAGTGAAGAAGAAACCTTTTCAATAATTCCAAACGATGTGTAAAACGAACATCGCACATTTTTCGAAGAACCAAAGGCTAGAATCTATTTTTACCGAGCGCCAATGTGAAAATAGGAATTTTTCGCTGATGGAGATCGAACTCGCGTCTCCTCGCTTCGGAGTGAATTGCTCTCACCGAATAAACTACACCGACGGAATGTATCTCTGCAGATTTCTCGTCTCAGACTTTTCATCAATTCCGAACGATGTGTGGAAAGAGCATCACACATTTTCCGAAGAACTCAACCAGCAGGAGATTCATTTTTACGTTTGGGCGCTAATGTGAAAACGGGAATTTGTCGGTGAAGCAGATCGAACCTGCGTCTCCTCGCTCCGGACTGAGTTGCTCTAACCGGATAAAGCTACACCGACGGAATGTATCGCTGCATATTTGTCGTCTTGACACGCGCTTATCTTCTGTAGTACGTCACAATATGACCAGCACGCTGTGCTGAACATTTGGCAACACGGCGTGGCATTAAGTGGAAAAGTTCCCGGGTGATGTCTGAGATATAGCTGACCTTGCGTCGTTGACCTCTATCTGCAATTCATCGACATTGCAAGAGGGTAGTACAAAGACGTTGCCTTCTCCCAATGACGTACAACAATTTCTCTGTTGGGGAGAAATCTGGGGATTGCGGTGGGGAGAGCAGCACCTGGACACCTTGTAAGCACTTCCTGCTTATATTGGCAGTGTGAAGACGGGCGATGTCATGTTGAAACTGGGAATCAGGGATACCACAGAGATATGGCAACAAAACGGTCTGCAGCACCTCATTGATGTATCGTCGTATTATCGTGCTCTCATTCTACCCACTATGGGTACAAGTGGTGAACGACTGTTGAAACTGATAGCGCTCCAACGCAAGACATATTATGCTCATGGACGGCAGCGGGATCACATATGTCGTCTCCAAATTCAATCTCCCATCGTCTGCGCTTAGACAGAAGCGGGACTCATCGCTGAATATCACATGGTTCTATTCGTCCCGCCACGGATGTCTGGTACGGCACAACTGCAACTTTGCGCGACGATATGCTCAGGTGAGTGGCAGTCGTTGCAATGGCTGACAATAGGGCAAACTTGCCTTCGAAAATCCGCGATTCACAGTCTGTATCAATACGGGAATGCCACTAGTGACCAAAATTGTGGAAACCTTTCGGAAAATTCGTATTTCTGAGGTTTGATGTCTCATAACATCAAACTTGTTTTTGGAATAATATTGTAAAATTGTGTATCATTAGGAATATAATTTAATGCAGCACACTTTATTTTAAAAATTGCATTTTAAAAGAAGCCATAGACAGGTAAAGCTTGCTTTATTACTTCTCACTGTTTCTGTTATTACGGTTACAACGGCTTCCCATGGAGCGAACCAAGCGTTCTAGTTCATCAGATGTTATAAAATGAAACCATGATTGCTTCTATCCATTGCGCTTTGTTGTTTTGGTTACTTTTGACTAACAAATGTCTTTTATCGGCTCCTCAGATTTTCTTTTAGCAGTTCTAGCAGTGTACTATCATTTTCCTGAAACCACTTTTTGCACATAGCAGCAATATGGCAAGGAGCTGAATCCTGTTGAAACATATAGGCTTCATTATCCTGGAAAAGGTCACGTGCCGAAGGCTTCAGTTTTGGTTCAAGTATTTCAATGATGTATTTTTTCCTATTTAAAATACCATTAACCACACAAATGCTGCCACCTTTTGCTGTCGCACAACCTCAGATCATAACACTAACTAGATGCTTCATGGTAGATGTAATGCCTTCAGGCAGCAAATCTTCCCCATTTCTTTTTCTTACATATTTTATGCCATCACTACTAAATATGAATGTTGTGGTCTCATCATTCCAGATGACTCTGTCCCATTGTTCTTCAAATCAATTAACATGGTTTTCAGTCCATTCTAATCTCTTCCTTTTTTGTTTGAGAAATAGAAATGGCTTTTTCCTTGGAATTCTAGAATTTAAACCAAGTCTACGTCTAACAGTCCTAACACTCATCTTCAAATCACATCGAGACAATTCATTTTCAATTGACTCAAATGATTTTCTTCTCTCACTTAAGCATAGTCTTTTCATTTTTCTATCACTACATGCTGCTGTGCACCACTTCCTGCCTTTATCTTTCAAATGATATATAATTTTAGGGTATTATTCTAAAATAGGATGATGTTATCAGCCATTTAATCTTAAGAACACACATTTTCCTAAAGGCTTCAACAATTTTGTGCATTAGTGTGAGATTTTGTTCACAATTTTGTCCACTAACTGCCTGTTCGGTTCATTGACTGTCGCCAGCAGTGGATTGTGGGATTGCTACCGCTTGCCATCAAATGCGGCGATCGTGGCGTTCTGACATGCGACTTAGGAAAGAAGCCCCAGTAAAGTAAATCACGTGACCTTCTTCCAACCACTGTTGGCACATTTGGGGGACAATTGCAGCATTTGGATGCTTTTCTGCTGCAATGCGACGCAGTGATCAACCAGCCTTACGTATCCCTTTGAGGGAGCCTTGGCAAAACTGCCCACGTGATGGTGGTATTCCCAATGACGTCTCCCTGGCATTATAACTCTCTACACGTGCTTTCGCCACGATATCACTTCGACGAAGTGTGCCCGACAAAAAGATGAGGACCACCAAGCTTAAGTGCGCCATACCGTTTTACGCTTTTATCTCCCTCACCTATGGCATGATTGGTTCACAACTACAGCTGCTTATACACACTATATTGACAAAAGTCACCGGACCCCCCAGAAGAGAAACACAACATAGCATTTATTGAGATACATTTGTACGCTGTCGGTCCACCTTCGGTCGTAATGGATGCACTGACCCTTCGAGGCATGCTTTCGGCAAGGTTTTGGAATAGATCGCCTTCTAATTATTTCTTCAGTTGCTGTTTACCATCTTTGGTGAATCCTCAGCATTGTGCGGGGCTCCAAGAAGCAACCTGCCAAATTGGCTTGGCAGTTAGCGTGTGTGAGTCTGGAGGAATTCGAGGCCGCTGTGGCGTAGTGGAAGCATATCCGGCGCGTAACTAGAATACCCTGGGTTTGATTCCAGGTGGCGGCCAATGAGAATTTTTTCGCGACTCACTTGTAAACGTGGAAAGAGCAAAGAGCTTTGTTTGACGTTTTGGAACACAGCGATAGGTATGCGCTTACATTCAGTACATAATGCTGCCGCTAACTGTTGCTTAATAGTAGGCCTTGGTTCCAAACTTCTTATGCGGTTCTCTAATTCATCCCATAGGTGCTCTATGGGATTAAGATTAGGTCTCTGAGCTAGCCAGTCCACACACGATACGGAATTATCGTCAAACCACGCCGTAATAGTCCTTGCTTTATGGCTTAGTGAATTATCCCGCTGTTACCAAAAAGGTTCGGTTCCATACTGTTGCCCCAGAGTTGTTAGGGCATAATTGTCCAGAATATTGAGGTAGACGTGCTGGTCAACAGGTTTGTCCATGATAACCAATGGGCCGGGACCATACCACGAAAATCACACCCCTTCCCCCCCCACACACACGAGTACACTGTCAGCTCCAAACTTGACCGTAGGAACAGTACACTGTGGTAAATAGCGTTCCCCCGGCCGCCACCATACTCACACACGGGCCATCAGACTGATGGATTCGGTATCTGGATTCATCAGTCCATAGGACTCGTTTCCAGTGATCTACGGTCCACGATAAATGTTCTTTACACCATGCTAAAACGACGAGTAGCATTCCGAGTGGGGATGAAAGCCTTATGAGCAGCCGCAGGACCACGGTAACCCATAGAGTGAAGTTCTCTGCGAATGGCACATGTACATACCAAGGTTCCAGCATTTTTAATTACCTGTACACTGAGGTCTAGTGCAGTACTCCGTCGATTAGCTGTAACGACTCTCCTGAGGCTTCGACGTCCTTTATCACTGATTTTCTTTGGTCTGCCGGTAAGATTTGCTGCTTCAGGCACGCCATGGGTCTTCCACTTATTCAATACTTCCAAAACAGTTGACTTGGGTATGTTTAAACGCCTGTCTGTTTCTCTTATGGACAACCCACTAATATAAGACCCCACAATTTTTCCTTTCTCAAAGTCAGTTCTCTCCCGCCGCGACATTTTCACTCAACCTCACAGTGCGATATGATCGCGGTTCGCTGCAGTCTAGGTTTTATACCTTTTTGCAGCTGAACCGCGCATCTTAACAACGCAACGAATTTATTCATTTGCTTTTGAAGGAGTGTTCGGTGACGTTTGTCAATATAGTGTATATCTAAACTGTCAACACATACTCACCAGTTTACACGGTGATCCGACGATTACTTCCTGGTGTGACATCTTCTATGTCGAGCACTGATTTACTTCGTATGTATTCTAAATCAGATGTCTGTAAAACGTTCAAACCGTAGAATATAACACAATACGCCGGCTCTCTGCAATTTTGAAGCTATCTTATAAAATGATGTATTTTTCAAATACTAAGAACTTTTTTCCATTTTCATTCCTTGATTTTCTACCACTTTCAGTAGCATTTTATCCGAAAACTAAACAAAGCTTCACTCTGTTTTGACTTGAATCTACCTTTTAAAATTGTCAAAAATCTTCACCAAACCCGCAAAACAATGTGGAACATGAATGCTCTGGTTGCAGAATTTTTGTAGTTGTGAGTACGTATCTCAGAGCTGACGCACACGTGCAGACGCCCAAGGTGCAACTCCAAACTTCATCGGTGTGGCTTAATTGGAAAAGCATTCTCCTCCAGAGCGAAAGGATGCAAGTTCGATTCCTGCCACTGGCAAATGGCTTTTGCATTATGCTGGCACGCGGACGTAAAAAGAATCTCATGGTCGTTGGGTTCTATGAAAAATGTGTGATCTTTGTTCCACTCATCTTCTGGAGTTAGTCAGAATTCCTTCTTTGTCGCCCCTGGGCGCAGTGGTCTAAGCGCTGGCAAATGACAGCAGTCATTTGCCAGCGCTTCTTTGGTGCCCCGGGTGCAGTAGTCTAACCGCCGGCATATGAATGCTGCCATACCCACACACGGCCAGCGGACTGATGGATCGTGTATCTGGAATCATCAGTCCATAGGACCCGTCCAAGCAGGTCCGGGTTTGAATCTCGGTGAGACATGGATATTATGTTTGTCTTATGGCACTGGCTCTCTCCCTTCCCTAGAATCAGTCACCCTAAATTAGGGACGGATGACTGTTTATAGCCCATTGAGCTGCTCACGGTGGTCGTTAAACCCTCAACGACAATGACAAAATAATTCCTTCTTCTAAAGTGTGGATGCCGGGCGTGGTTTGCCTGCTGACACGGGAATTTACGATTCCGTTCCAGTCTTTTCTCAAGAGGGGATATACACTCATCGTCAAAAACATAGTTGAACCCAGGAGGGCTTGTCGGATAGCAAAGCTATTCAGAAGGAAGGTTAAGGTTGCCAGGAACAATAAATGACTAAACATTGAGACTGATATGGGCAATATTTATTGAGCTACACTCCAAAAAGTAGTGTCTCTCAGTATAGCGTCGGGCCACCATGTTTGCTCACACAGCATGACAGACGTTTCGGCATGGAGTTGTACAGGTTCCAAATGGTGTCAGCGATAAGTCATCCCATGCAGCTTGAACCTTCTCACGCAGTTCCTGCAGATTGTGCGGTAGAGTTGGAGTTTGGATAGTGCGTCCAATAGCATCCCACACATTTTCAATTGGCGACAGGTCTGGAGATGTGGCGGGCCACGACAAAGTGTCAGTGTTTTGAAGGGAAGCTCTCGAGACAGCAGCAGTATGCCAACGAGCGTTGTCCTGTTGTAAAGTCGCACCTGAGTGAGAGTTCAGAAAAGGTAGGTCGAATAGCTACAGGGCCTCATTGACGTAACGTTGGGCTGTCAAAGTGCCTGTAATGAACACCCAATGTGATCTGGCATGGTAGGCAATCGCACCCCACACCATGACACCAGGCCTTCTGGAAGTGTGACGCTCGACAACAAACCGTTCATCTTAGCGCTGACCACGGCGCCTCCACACACTGATTCATTGGTCGTCTCCTCCAAGGCAAAACCGGGATTTGTAACTGAAGATCACTCGCTGCTATTCTCAGTGGATCCATGACAGTCTGGGACGACACAATTGCAGTCTTTGGCGACGATGTTATAGTGTTAAGGGCAATCGTCGTAAAGGTATGCGTGTGTAAAGTATATCCACTGCTGCCAACAGCGTCCTATGATGATATCCGCACGACCGATATGGGGCGCAATACGGCGATGAGGCCATCCCGCTTTCCGGAGCCCGACGATGCGGCCCATCTCGGACCCCCTCCAACTGCTCGTATTGTTTCCAAACCTTTCTCCGAGGCAGACTTCACTTTCAAAGGATTCAACCAACACAATGACACGGGTCAGAAAAGCAAGCACGCGCAACGGGACGACATTATATAGCCGGTCAGGCACAGCGCTATGACCCCTCCTTGATTGCGTCACATGCGCGTCCGAGCTTGATACTTGAAGCATTTCGCATGTCTCGCGATGTCAAACCTACCCACCAAGTTTCATTCCTGTCGGTTGCTTCCTTCTGGGTTCAACTACTTTTTTGACGATGAGTGTAGGCTATATATGACGTGTCTACCTCAGAGGTGACGCACATGTCAAGACGGCAAGGTTATAGAAACAAACCTCTTCGGTGTATCTTAGTTGGGAAAGCATTCGGATCCGGAGCCGAAGGAAGCGTGTTCGATTTCTACCAAATAGCTTGTATGCTACACATTTCATTACGAGAATTATCTGATAAACCCGCTTGACAATACGGAACACAGTTAACGAAATGTGATAGGAAACTAATGGTACTAGGTCCTTTTTCTTTTTTTTTAATTGTAAGTTTAACGATCACCGTGAGTAACTCAGTGGGCTATAAGCAATCTCCCTTCCCTAAGTTAGGGCTAATGGTTCCAGGGAAGAGAGAGAGCCAGTGCCGTAAGACGAACACAACACCCATGCCACAACGGGATTCGAACCCCCACCTATCTCGGACGAATGATCAGAATCCATGGCTTAGACCAATGCGCCTCTGGGGCGGCGTGCTAGCTTCAGTTAAACCACTGCGCCTCTGGGGCGGCGTGCTAGGTCGATTAAAGCATTTCATTTTATCGGTATTTTTTTTTTTTTTTTGTAATTATTATACTCTCATTCCTGAAACGTTCCTTCTATTTTCGAATCAGTGATGGCAATCCAGTCAGGCGATATTGGCCACTAATTAACTGGTGCAATCCGTTAGAAGTTTGCTGTCTTGTGACTAATTTTATCGATTTTATGAGGATAAGTCGCAGAATTGAAATTTTTAGTCTTTTCTCTTGCTCGCTGTCTTCGCTAAATGAAGGAGCAAGTCATATTATTCTTTTCATCGTACTCTTTTGTTTTCACTGATTTAACAGGACTGTTCCTGGAAATTTTAAATTAGAGAAAGCTGTATCTAATTCATCTTGTTAACAAGATCTCTGAGAGCTCTTCAGAAATAAGATAATTCTCAGAATTTACTTCGAATAAGTACAACCTTTTGAAAGCAATTCGCACACCCGATGGCTGCACCCTGTTAATTAAGATATCTGTGACATTAACGAAAACGTTTGGGGAGCGTTTTTCTCTTAATTAAGGAAGTGTTTCTCTTGTGAAAAACGAAAGAGTCTCAAATACTTTTAATCATCATTAGTAATTAATTAAGATCAACATTCCGTTAATTTTTAAGTTCTCGTTTTTGTGTAAGTTGAAAAGTAAGAAAAAAGAACCTGACGATTTTCTGCGGAAAGATTTCCCATTTATCTTTCATAGGAAATTAATTGCAATGCTTTCCTGCTTTTCATCATTAGGTTCGTTAATGAATTTAAAACAATATTTCCCCAAGTGTCGTTAATTACCGTGTAAAACAGTTATTACTGAATTCTCATAAAACGTAGTTAAAGTGGGTTAATGACGAAAGATGTTGGACTTCTGTGTATGTATGCAATAAACTTCAAAAAAGCTTAAAAAGCGGGTTGTAAAGTAAATCAATGGCAGAGGGAAGAAAGAAGTTCAAAAAACTTTGGAGAGAAAAGAAACTTTTAAGCTAAATGCTTCCTTAACGAAAGAATACAGCCATAAGTCAGTCAACACTGGGAAAACAGAAGAAAAGTTGGTTTTGATGGATCGGCATGGTAAATGCAAATTTTTAACAGATTTAATTCCTGAAGGTACAAATTTAAGAGATTTTACATTCTTAAAGAAGCAAATTTTGAAGATTGAAGCAGATTTTGCATTCAATTAAATTACAAATCCAATGATTTTACATTCATTATAAAACAGATTTCATTCCTGAAGGTACAAATAAGGTACATCATTCCTGAAGGTACAAATAAGGTACTATTTCATTCTCCTGGAATCCAGTCTGTGCACATTAAGGTACAAATTTGTACCTTACACCACCTTCAGATTTCATTTCTGAAGGTGGTATAAGGTACAAATATTTTTAACAGATTTCATTCCTGAAGGTACAAATTTAAGAGATTTTACATTCTTAAAGAAGCAAATTGAAGATTGAAGCAGATTTTACATTCTATTAAATTACAAATCCAATGATTTTACATTCATTAGAAAACAGATTTCATTCCTGAAAGTACAAATAAAGTACATCATTCCTGAAGGTACAAATATGGTTACTTTTCCAGTCTCCTGGAATCCAGTCCGTGCAAATTAAGGTACAAATTTGTACATTATACCGCCTTCAGATTTCATTTCTGAAATTGGTATAAGGTACAAATATTTTTAACAGATTTCATTCCTGGAGGTACAAATTTAACAGATTTTACATTATTAAAGAAGCAAATTGAAGATTGAAGCAGATTTTACATTCAATTAATTTACAAATCCAATAATTTTACATTCATTAGATTTTACATTTTTTTCAAATTGAAGCAGATTTTACATTCTTAAAGACGCAGATTTAATTCCTGAAGAAGGAAATTTTAACAGATTTTACATTCTTACATTTCTACGTGAATTCAGATCGCAGACTGATCTCAACAACGGGGCACATTTTAAAATTCGGACGTAACAAGTATAAGCGAAGTGTATAACGATCAAAAAACGAAATATGAGAAGACAGTACGCCTTATCGTACTCAGAATTATTTAGTACGGAGCGGGTCAATCTCGAGCAGTTACGCAGATGATGAGAAATGACGTCCATGAGATTATGGACTGGGGTATTCTATTCCATGTAGCAACGAACAGGGCTAGTGGAGGAGGCAACTCATAAGTTTCCACATATGCCTGATAGGTGAAAATTCCGGTGATTCTGGAAGTCATAAGAGAAGGTCCACGCTCTGAAGATTGAATCTTGTAACGCGAGCAGATATGTGAATGAATTTTGTCATGCGGTAGTTTGGTTTCCGGGTGGCAGAAAAGCCGTACGAAGGGATTGAGGATGATATCAAAATAGCGTTTCACTGAAACAACGCCAGGAAAACGTACCTGCTGCCGTATCGGACTCTTTATTTATTTTTTATTTTTTTGATGGAGGTTTAACGATCACCGTGAGCAACTCAATGGGCTATAAGCACTCGCCCGTCCCTAATTTAAGGTCACTGGTTCCAAGGAAGGGAGAGAGCCAGTGCCGTAAGACAAACACAACATCCATGCCTCACCGGGATTCGAACCCTGACCCCGTTCGGACGAATGATCAGAGGCCATCGCTTAGACCACAGCGCCACCGGGGTGGCCACCATGTTAAGCCTTGCGAGCCTATATATTCAGGAATGAGTCCATGCTTTTCAAGGACGAGACTTGGTTCTATATAGGCTCGCAAGATTATTCAAGTACGAATCCCGGTTCTGTTTCGGCTTGCCAGACTGTTGAAGAATCAGTCCGGGTTCTGCTGCGGCTTGCCAGACTATTGAAAGACGAGTCTGGGTTTGCTTAAGATTCCCAGAAGGCCGCACGTGTGTATAGATATCTGGAACGTTTGAACAGAACCGGGACTCGTCCTTGAACAGCATGTTCCTCCATTCTGCTAAGCAGTGTTTTTGAGCTATGTGTGCACCATCCCAACAGCTGTGGTGTGGAAGTAACGTGCGTTTCCGAGTGGGGAGTGTTGCCCGTAGTTCCAATTCATAAAATCGTGGACGTGTCATTTAGGCGGATAACTTCTGTATCCATGGCAACTCGCAGATTACAATGCAACATGGTAACTGTGTTACACGTGTCCCGAGCCAACCCTCGTATGCCTGAGCGATCTTGACGAGCCGTGGCACGGCATCTTGGTTCATTTCCTTCCCTTCGTGCCAGTGGTGTTCTGTGACACAGCGTGACGCGTAATGTTGCTATGTGCTCACATTACGCAGCACGCATTGGAAAGCTTTTGCAAGCTGAGATCCATCTCAAGCCTATTGTCTATCTATCCACTGCCGCTCTATATACAGTAGATCAATGGCACATTGCTTTACTGCAATAATGACAAAAACTGCATGGAAAAAATCACGCGGTGTGAGTCAGTGACTGAGGTGGTCACACTCTTGAATTTCTACTTGCGTTACTAAGAGATACTTATTACCAGGAATGCAATACAACAGTAAATTATTTTGTCACAACCTGAACGAAAGTTTACAGCGGTCATTAAGGGAATATCAGCATCGGTAATAAGCGAAACGTTACGGGTGATTCTTGGAAGTTTCAAGTATTGTACAGTAAGGTTATCCTGGCACCTTAACACTTGCACCAGTAATCAGAAATCATTTAACTGTCACTCTAACTACGGCAGCACGAGAAGGGAAATTGTTCCAGAAATCACGTAATAAGTGGGTGGTATGGGTCGATAAAAGATTTTTTTCAATCAAGTTTTCAGGAGCTTAGATTTTGGTGCAATTACATCAGAAGCATAAATAAACCCTTACGCACCCTGGTGGCCAAATCATCCTTTACCAAAAATTCGAAATTACATGCAAAACATTTCTCGTCAGGAGCTGTATCTGATGCAAAAAGAACTTTTGAAATCGCAGTTTTAGAAACAGAGATATCGAGGGAAACGCTATTTATCTTTATGCCCCCTAACAGAAAGTCTATGCATTGCTTGAAGTGTTTGAAATTATGTGAGAAACATCTCGCACCGGAAACACTCTCCAACAAAGAAATAATTTTTCAAATCGTACCCTTAGAAGAAAAGATACTGACAAAAGGTAAAATATACCTTTACGCCTCCAAGCGGAAAAACCATGCATCATTTTAAGAAGAAAATACCCCAAAAAAATTTTTTCAAAGTGGGCGGTACGGGTACACAAATTATGTTTTTCAAACGAGTATTGAGGAGCTCAGATTTTGCTGCAATTACATCAGAAGCAGAAATTAACATTTATGCCTCCTTGTGGCCAAACTATTCTTTACCAAAAATTAGAACAATATATGCAAAACATTTCCCATTAGGACCTATATCCGGTGTTGGAAGAATTTTTCAAATCGGAGTTTTAGAAGCAGAAGTATCGGGGGAAATGCAATTTACCTTTACGCCTCCTAGCGGAAAATCTATATATTACATGTAAGCGTGACTACACCTAAAATAGTCTTCGATATAAATGACATAGAAAGGAAGAAGAGTTTTTTTTCAATAGGATAATTAAAATCAAATATAGAATGAAATGTATTTTGAATTCGATGTAATCGGCGTTTACGCTCTCTAGCGGCGAAATTATGCATCGTAAAAAGCCGGAATGCACGGATCATCATTATCGCATATCAAGCGTCCCGATGCAAGAAGAAGTTTTCAAATCGGACTAATAGTTTCGGAGATATGGTGTGTCCACAGGCGGACTGACGGACG
Organism: Macrothele yani; assembly: GCA_039090855.1. Taxonomy (NCBI): domain Eukaryota; kingdom Metazoa; phylum Arthropoda; class Arachnida; order Araneae; family Macrothelidae; genus Macrothele; species Macrothele yani. The sequence continues at coordinate 52,246,557 of CM076990.1, forward strand.
GACAAAGTGATAGTATAAGCACTACCTGATTTTTACAAAAGACGTGCTAAAAACGCGTGTACCAACCACCTGTTTTGTAAGGAAGCAAGAAGCAATGAGTTATTACGTAGTAGCCAGTCGCTTTCTATATACAGAACTGTTTCGTGTTGTGCGAGTGAAGTATTCGAGAAAATTCAGCATTCATTGCATTTTGCATTTCAGTTATGAAAAAAATTCTCGGTTCTTCAACTTTTGGGCCAATATAATGGATTCTTATTAAGAAAACTAGCGACGAACGGTCGGAAATGACGGAATCATAACAGAAATCTAAACACGGAGATTCGTACTATTGAAACTTTTCTTCTAAAGAGCACAGTGAATGTAAAGATTTCCTTTCTGAAAGAATTTGGATCGAAAATAAATCAAACATGAACTTTTATTTTATGAATCTTGAAATTACTTTCCGTTGAAAACCTTATCAAACCACCGCTTCATTCTCTTACTTGCCCGGATTTTAGTGTACAAATGAAGCTTTGATAATAAATAAGTTCTTTCCCATTAATGATCTCGTTCATTGAACTTTGTTATACACAAAAGGAGGAACGGACAAACGAACCTAGCCGTTACGTTTATGAAAATTGAAAGCCGCCACAGTGGTGTAGTGGTCTAAGCGATGGCTTCTGATCTTTCGTGCGATATGGGTTCGGGTTCGAATCACGGTTAGGCATAGATGTTGTGTTTGTCTTACGGCACTGGCTCTTTCTCTTCCCTGGGACCAGTGGCCTTAAATTACGGACAGGCAACTGCTCATAGCTCACTGAGTTTCTCACGGTGGTCGTTAAACCCCCAATAAAAAAAAATTGGAAAGAATATGGTGACAAGTCTATATCCTACAGATTTATTGCCTGTCCACGCACACTGAAGAGCAATTGAAATAGAGACAGCTGGCGTTATGAAAATGTGGCGCTGTGGGCGGCCCTGTAAACGGAAACGACATGACGTATGCAGCGATCCGGCAATATAAGGAGTGATGCGACGGGAATCAGTAAGAGTCGGACGCAGTATGGGTAAGACGAAGGATCTAAGCGCATTTGATCGTGAACAAATTGTCGGGGCACGACGAATGGGTCAGTCACTCCATCTCGGAAGTCGTGCAGGTACTGGGATTTTCACGAGCCACTGTGTCACGGGTGCACCGTGAATACATCGAATCCGGTAAAACCATCCCTGCAAGGGCCAACTGCCGAAGACAACAGCGTGTAGATGAGGAGGGTCATCGTCCGCTACATCGCATTGTAACAGCGGATAGACGGGCCACAGTGCGAGAAATCACTCGGTAATTTAACGCTGGTGCACAAAAATGTGTAAGCAACCACACCATCCTAAACCATCTCCTCGCTATGGGGTACAGAAGCTATCGTCCCACGAGGGTACCGCTGCTGACCGCACATCACAGGGTGCAAAGATTAGCATGGGCGTGGGAACATCGCCACTGGACCCTAGACATGTGGGAAAATGTTGTCTGGGCTGATGAGTCGAGATTCATGTTAGTACATGCGGATGGCAGGATGCGAGTACGGCGCAAACCACATGAAGCGATGGATCCTTCTTGCCAGCACGCTATTCTTCAAGTTGGTGGAAGTGGCATTCTCGTCTGGGGACTGTTTACGTGGACTCAAATGGGACCCCTGGTACGTGCGAGATCGTCCCTCACAGGTCAACGTTGCCGGGATATCCTGGAGGACCATTTGCTCCCGTTTGTGCGTCTTCAACATCCTACTGAGGATCTCATCCTGCAACAAGACAATGCACCGGGCCATCGCTCCCGAATTGTATCCGAATGGTTGGATGAACACTCCACTGACGTGACCTCGCTTCCCTGGCTAGCTTGGTCACCTGACCTCAATCCCATCGAGCACATCTGGGATGCCATCGAGAGAGATGTTCGAGGCTCTGACCCCCTCCATCAAATCTTCGTGAACTGTGGGAGCTTGATCAGGAGTCGTGGATCCGTATGGCTTCCCAACGCTTCCGGTGTCTTGTCGAGTACATGCCGAGACGAATCGTCGCCGTCATTAGCGCGAAAGGTGGCGCTACGTGTTACTAGACAGGTATCTCTAATTCAATTGCTTTTCAGTGTTTATCTGTTGAAAACGAATATTGGGTTGTTATCAAGAGCATTCGGTCTGCTGTTGAAATTTAATGTTCATTGAAACAAGCATAAACAAAATTTTTCTAATATTTAGTTGCTTGTATAAGTTTTTTTTTTTTCAGAAAATTTGAACACCAGAAGTGAATTTGAATATGATTTTCCTAATAAATAAAAAATATGCCGCTTTTAAAATCCGAAATGATGCTTGTGGGGTAATTAATGAATGCCCTGAATATGTAAATAGCGAACTCTAGTTTTCAATTCATCCGCCGCTTCATTGTGTGCATATGAATTGGAATGCGGCACTTAACATACGTAATTCCTTAAAAATGTCTCGAAGACAGCACACAAATATTTCGTTAAAGTGGCGTGTTAGTGAAATAATCATGATTGGTCAATCTCAAACTGGAGTGATCGTGATTGGTTAATTTCAGCTGGTGTGATCATATGATTACATAGACATTGAATGATGGTCTCCTGGCTCTGGAGACTGGTTCACATAAAGATGGCATTTCAACAAGGTAACATCATCGAAACATTTTCAACTCTGTTTCCTAAAGAATCGAAACATCTTTGAGTTACTGGTATCTGGATTTAAATCAGTGAGATATTTTCAAGCTCATTAGGACACTGAGTAAGTCCCAACGTCATCGGAACTTGATTTGCTCCACAGAAAAGGTCATTTTAAGATAGGAGGTTTCCAAAAAACACCAGGAAGGGAACCTATATACAAAAGCATTAGTGACCCGTATCCTCTTTACTCTCTGCTTTAGGAAATGCTCTCAGTTACATATACATTAAAGTTGTGCTCACAGATGAGTCCAGATTTACTCTCGAAGCAATAAATGTTCTTCTGGGAAGAAGGTGGGACACGTCACGACATGACGAAGAAGGTTAAAATAAAACTTTTGGATCAGCCCTGAGTAGCTTGATCGTGAATCCAGAACTACTAACAAAGGGTTAAAATTTTGATATCGTTTACATGATATCATTGTTTTATGAAAGCTTCATCTGTGTGATATTTTCATAGTATCGCAGCTTTGGGTTTATATTGCGTACGTTTTTGCTTCAGAAATCGTATTAATACCACCCCAAAAAGGATTAACCTCCACAGACGAGTGAAGATTCCAAGTTTAACCTTTAGTTTTGTTTTGAATTTTCACTAACGTTTCATGTACACCGACGAGCCAAAGCATTATGTCCAGCGCGTTTTTATGCAAATCGAAGCAACTGCACGCAAACGACGGCGGCGCGTGTGAAGGTCATCAAATAATATAAATAACACCGAATACTAAATTCTGGTAACCAGTGCTATTCTTGTGCTTAAGATGGGAAAAGCAGCGGATTTAAGCGAGTTTGACAAAGGCCAAACTGTGTTGGTCAGACGCGTGGGTCAGAGCATTTCCGAGATGGCAAAGCTTGTGCGGTGCTCACACTCAGTCGTGGGCAGTACCTTCAAAAACAATACAAGCTGGGGGGGACCCACAAACCTCCGGCAAGGTGGAGTCCGACCACGACTCCTTAATACTGGAGAGGAACGGAGGCTACCCTGCATGGTACTCGTACAAGCCAACAGAAAGGATACTGCGGCACAACTCTTCTGTAATTTGAAGACTGGTCACGACAGTAAAATATCACAACACACACCATATCGACCCCTGTTGAAAATGGGACTGCGTAGGCGCAGGCCGCTTTGAGTGTCCATGCTAACATTGGTTCACCGTCGTGTTTGCGCCTAGAGTGGGCAATCGGACATCAAAATTGGACCTTGAATGATTGGGAAAAGGTTATCTGGTCCGATGAATCTCATTTTCTGTTGCACCGTGTGGACGTCGCGTGAGCGTCATTTTCCTGGCGACATCTTGGCACTAGGATGCACCATGGGGCACAAACAAGCAGGTGGAAGAATTGTAATGCTTTTGCCAATATTCTGCTGGGGAATCCTAGGTCCAGTTATTTATGTGCAGGAAGCCATGACGTCGACCACCTACTTAAACATCATGGTAGACCAGGTACATCCTTTCATGGCAAAAGCATTTCCCACGAGTAGTGTGTTCTTTCAGCAGGATAATGCCCCATGACTGGATTGTTTGAGAATGATTGGCGGAACATGAGGAAGACTTCCAGGTATTATCCTGGCCTCCAAAGTCTTCAGATATCAATCCAGTCGAGCACCTGTGATTTGTGTTGGAACAGCAAGTCCAAAATTCGCCGACTCAACCACGTAACTTACAAGAATCAAAGAATCTGATGGTTACGTTTTGTTACCATATACTGTAGCACAAGACACCTATTCGAAATATTAGAGCGTCCATGGGTAAGAGCTGTTTTGTTGGCTCGTGGAGGACCAACATCATATTAAGCAGGTGGTCATAATGTTTTGGCTCCTCAGTGAATTTTAATTTACAATAGATTAAGGAGGCGCATCAAAATAATTGAGAATTTTATAAATCCAACGTTTCCGCACACATGGGTAAAACGTAGCGACGCCAGAATAGAGATATTTACGCCAAAAGATCGAATTCGACCAAAAGGAAAATGCACAAAAATAGCATTGAAAACCACAGACTTTCCCACAGATTAGTATCCCTTGTTCACTATTATATAGTTCACGCATCTCCAAAAGTTTCATTCTAACCTCCTTGGATACGACTCACTCAGAGACTTTCCACAAGGAAAAATACAATGATTGTTTGATAATATCGGCAGGCTTCAAACTCCATGGCTTCTAAAAATTTAAGGCCATGTTGTGCTCATTGTCAATGGAGCGGTATGCAGCAAACGTTTGGTTTGCTCATATTATGTTGAAGAGCACTCGTTATCTGTTTTTTAAAGGATAGTTTTTTGTTACTTAGGGCTTGGCTACAGAAAAAGTGAAAATATTGAACGCGAACATAGGAATCGACAATTTCCCTAGCTCAATCCTATTGATGTTATCAGGATTGATCCTATTAACCTCAATCGCATTGATCATTATCCTATTGATCTTCAGATCACCACTTATAGCAGTCTTCCCAGATGCCTCCAGGACCTTAAAAAAGCCTTTTGTAAGAAGAGACTTTCCTGCTTCAGAATTAATCCAGGAATCTACAACTGTTTTATTGCTTGAGATATTTTTGTGTTTCTATTTAATTTCGATTTTATTACCTCAACAATGATGCTTAAATAATGAAAGAAATACGAGATTACGCCATATAATACAAATTTTGAAGATGACAATCCGATTTTGGGTGTAAATGTGACAAGGATGGTTAGTCAGATAATATCCAAAAACTTGAAAATTTCATCGTCCTGGAAACCGCGAAACCGCGTCTCCCAGAGAACGCCCGGGTGTCTGGAAGACGCGGGTTCGAGTCACCCAGAACGACCAAGTCTCGTAAACTTGAAACTTGGTCGTTCTGGGTGGTGTAGTGGTTAGCATACCCGAGCGCTCTCTGGGAGACGCGAGTTCGAGTCTCTCTTCAGGACGTTTAAATTTTCAAGTTTCCGTATGTTATCTGACTTACCATCCTTGTCACATTTACACCAAAAATCGGATTGCCGTCTTCAAAATTTGTAATGATGCTCAAGTCCGTCTACCCCATACATATTTTTGATAAAATGAAATTTTTACATCACTGGGGTCAGAAAATAATCAAGGATTTATAATGGGTTGATACATACGTTCATGCCCCGTTTTACTTCACGAGTGTTTCCCAGGTCAGTAGTGACGGTGCAGATGGCCAGTTGTAATTCAAAATGTAGCCAGTAATATAGTGTATCTAAATCATATTGCGTTGTGTGATTGTGGCTAATGGTTTTTTTGGTTTTCAGGTCCTGGAGTATGGAGTGTCAAGTAGAGAGGAATGAACATTTCCGACATCTGCTCCTCTACGAGTTTAACAAGGGATCCACAGCCGCCGAGGCTACTCGAAAAATTTGTGCTGTGTATGGGGAGAATGCTATTGCTCCGAGGACAGCTCGAAAATGGTTTGAGCGGTTCCAAGGTGGCAATTTTGACATCAACGACTCTCCACGCTCAGGTCGTCCATCACACTTTGATGAGGATCGTTTGAACCATCTCATCCACTTGACTTCGCGTCAAACCACACGCGAATTGGCCTCTGAGATGAACTGTGATCAAGCCACAGTGTTGCGGCACCTATAACGTATAGGAAAGGTCCAGAAATTGGGGTCTTGGGTGCCTCACACGTTCACCGGGGACAACCAGAATTAGCGTGTTGCCATATGTGTGATTCCTTGCTCGTCCGTAATCGAGAATGTTCTCAGCAACACAAACCCTTTCTATTACGAATTGTTACTGCAAATGAAAAGTTATACCTGTACGTGAATTTCAGGTATCGGAAGTAATGGTTAAGCCCAAACAAGACGTAAACACCACGTCCAAAACCTGACCTTCATCCTGCGAAGATCATGTTGTGTGTCTGGTGGGACATGGAAGGCATTATTCACTGGGAAATGCTGCTGAGGAATCGGACCATCAACACTGCACTCTATTGTGAGCACCTCCGCCGTGTGGAGAGAGCAATTCAGCAGAAACGGCCACATCACCGCTGTGGTGTCCTTCTCCAACATGATAACGCACGCCCTCACAGTAGTGCAAACATGACCAAAATGGCCATTCAGGACATGAAATGAGAGATCCTTCCACATCCAGCCTATTCTCCAGATGTCGCTCCTTCAGACTATCATGTGTTCCGATTTCTGTCAAATGCACTCCGTGGTAGAACGTTCAACAAAGATGTTGATCTCCATAATTTCCTTGATGATTTCTTTGCAAAAAAAATCCACGTTTTTTTTATAGCATTGCAGACCTATCCAGACGTTGGGCGGGAATACATAGTTGATTGATTCCGTTCCTCCTTCTGATGTAATACATTCCTGCAGTGAGGTGAAAAAACGTCATGAACTTATGCATCAACCCAATAATTTACTGAACTTGTGCATCAACCCAATAATTTACTGAACTTGTGCATCAACCCAATAATTTACTGTACTTGTGCATCAACCTACTAATTTACTGAACTTGTGCATCAACCAACTAATTTACTGAACTTGTGCATCAACTCAATGATTTACTGAACTTGTGCATCAACCCAATAATTTACTGAACTTGTGCATCAACCCAATAATTTACTGAACTTGTGCATCAACCCAATAATTTACTGAAGTTTTGCATCAACCCAGTAATTTACTGAACTTGTGCCAATAATTTACTGAGCTTGTGCATCAAACCAATAATTTACTGAACTTGTGCATCAACCCAATAATTTACTGAAGTTTTGCATCAACCCAGTAATTTACTCAACTTGTGCATCAACCCAATAATTTACTGAACTTATGCATTAACCCAATAATTTACTGAACTTGTGCCAACAATTTACTGAACTTGTGCATCAACCCAATAATTTACGGAACTTGTGCATCAACCTACTAATTTACTGAACTTGTGCATCAACCTACTAATTTACTGAACTTGTGCATCAACCCAATGATTTACTGAGCTTGTGCATCAACCCAATAACTTACTGAACTTGTGCATAAACCCAATAATTTACTGAAATTGTGCATCAACCCAATAATTTACTGAACTTGTGCATCAACCCAATAATTTACTGAAGTTGTGCATCAATGCAATAATTTACTTAACTTGTGCATCAACCCATGATTTACTGAACTTGTGCATCAACCCTATAATTTACTTTGCATACACTCCCAGCCAGTTGTCACCCCACACTCACTGAGTAAATCATTCTTTGTTCCAAAGCGCCTGTGAGCGCGAAGTAATTCATTCTTGGAAGTTTATTCACCCGGAACAGCTATTCGGAATGTTCATTCAAATAAATGATCATTCAGTTTCCATTTCCGAGTTGTCTCATTGAGGAAATCATTTTTTATGAATGAAGTCTCATTCTTTCATGAGACTTCATTCATCATTTACGCCAAAGTCATTCACGAATGATCATTCACTTTCCACTGCACATTATCTCTCTACCCTCACCCAGAAAATTGTTCTTTTTTTTTTTTTTTTTTTTTTTTTGATTGGAGGTTTAACGACCACCGTGAGCAACTCAATGGGCTATAAGCAGTCGCCCGTCCCTAATTTAGGGTCACTGGTTCCAGGGAAGGGAGAGAGCCAGTGCCGTAAGACAAACACAACACCCATGCCTGACCGGGATTCGAACCCGGACCATTTACGGACGAATGATCAGAGGCCAACGCCTTAGACCACTGCGCCACCGGGGCGGCAAAAAAAAAAAAAAATTGTTCTTTATTATATGTTGTGATTCGATTCTTCTTGAGAGTTTATCATTCACGCAAAAGAGTCATTTGCGAATGCTCATTCAAATGAATGGTCATTCCCTTTGGCTCCGCTCTCAACCAGTTGTTTCTCTACGCTCACTGGGGAAATCATTCTTTGCTCTAAAGCGCCTGTAAGAACGAGGCCAAGCGGAAATTGGCGAATTGCCGTAAAGAGCGGCAATTCGCCACTTTCCGCTTGAATGATTGAATGATTCGACACGAGCTGACGCACATTCATATATCTTATTGGCAAACTGCCAAAAACGCAATACCTTAGATAACCCATTCTCCGCTCATGACGAACGTTTCGGGCACACTATTCAAATGAATGGCATTCAGGTATCATTCCCATTTTTAACTTTCACCATTATTCCCTAGCTGACTGCTCCATTCACATAGCGGTCGACAGTTATTAATTCTCGACATTGCTTTATTTATGGGGAATTCGTTTCCGAACTCATGGGGAGGGGGGCGATAGAAAGTTGAATGTGCTGCAACTTCAGTGTGTGTCTCAGTAATGGCGGATTGAGCGAACCATTCACGGTGAACAGTCATTCGTCGTGAGAATGTTCGCACTTGAACTATGTATAACCAACTTTGCAGAAAGCTGAGAGCTGCCATACGAATTGTGTATCTGCGCTGAGCAATTGTCTATTAGTTGTCATATGTGTTTAGTTTTAATATAATGAATAGTGGTTTTTGGGACAATAGCTACAGGACGGTATGTTAACTGTACGCGCCGCTACAGGTGGGCTGAGGTAGGCTTCAGACCACCCAACTTTTCTTTGAGTCCACTTTTACGGGAAATTTCTCGTATTGGTTCGACAACGTTGTCGTTGTTTCTCGTATTGGTTCGTATTTCTCGTATTGGTTCGACAACGTTGTATTTTACGGGAAATTTCTTGTATATGCGTAGAGAGTTTGTCATTAAGAATTAACATAAGAGCATCATCTACTTACAAATCTTGTAAGGAAAGCTTATTATGCATACTCTGGAAAGAAGCTCAAATAGAAAACGAAAGGCAAGAAAAAGTCCGTTCAATCGTATTTATGTGCTGTAATGCTTTTTAATGTAATTGGCTGTAGATATCTGTTAATTGTTTATGTCACGCCAAAAACCCAACATTACTTCTCGGTATAACATTTCTTGACTTTAGCGTAATGTTATTGGAAAACTTGGCTTCACTCTAAAGCTTAACTTCGTGCTTCTGATAGATAAATTAAAACGCATTAAGCACTTCGTTAGGCACTAACGGTCTGATAAATAGTCTTGTATTTATAGTAATCAGCTTGTTTATTATGTCTACCCTAAGCACTTTAAGTGTCAGGAGAACAACATCGCATGTAGAGTACAATTCTAATTTGGTATTTAAATAATTGTCTGCTTCGGTATCCGAGTACAATACTCTCTTAACGCAGAATACTCTTCAAGTCATACGACTCAACAACAAATAATAATTAATCAAATACAACAATTTGATTAATATATTGATTATTATATTTACAACAATTAATCAAATAATATAAGACCGAATGCTACTTGCATAACCTCAAATTAGTCTGAGCTGTCTCAACAATCTCTCTCCGAAGCAATTACAACGATATGGCAATCTAACCGACTTCTGACGAGAGTTCTGATACAATCCTAAACATCATTGTTATCAGTATCTTTAACATACACCATTCACTTTCGACATAGAGTCAGATTGCCAAACCAGCATTCAGCAAAAGAGAAAATGTAGCGTTAAGACCGGAAACTGCTTAAAGATAACGAATCAAAATAGATAACAGGAACCAAAAAGGAAAGTAAAATTAGAGTATACGTTAGAGTGACAATGATCTGAAAAGAACCAAAAATCGCAATGAAGACAGCTACTTTGGCCCTGGTAATGTGTAAAGATACAACATAAGAAATAAAAACAAGACTTTGTATCCAAACCTTCTGCCTGCTATAAGACCTGATGCTCATGATGCAAATAAATTCTAATTAACTCCAAACTCCCAGACTTTCCGGATTTCCTGGAATTCTGGAAAAATAAGTGGTTCCAGGGGGAAGAATAAGGTGGCCGCCCCGGTGGCACAGTTGTCTAAAGGATGGCTTTTGATCATTCGCCCAAACCGGATTCAGGCTCGAATCCCGTGGGGCATGTATGTTGTGTTTGTCTTATGATTGACTCTCTCATTTCCCTGGAACCAGTGGCCCTAAATCAGGGACGGGAGACTGCTTATACCTCACTGTGTTGCTCACGGTGGTCGTAAAACCTCCAATAAAGAAAAGAAAAGAAGAACAAGGTAGGTGGAAGGTTTCACCAGGACATAATATGTAAACGAGATGGAGAGAAGTTGCCAAGGGAATGAATTGTCGCCATGATGGGCTACTGCTACCAGATGTTGCACAGTGAGACGCCATAAGGAACACATAAACGGAAGTATGAGAAGCACAGTTTTGAAAATAAAAATAAGTGACAGAGTTTGCACGAATGAATCTGAAATTAATTCGATGTAAGAACAATAGATATGCATGAATGCTTTAAAGGTGATGCGATGCTTTCAATAACTCAAATTATTTTTTCTGCTATAGGTTCCCTGTTTGGTTATCTACAATTTTACGCATACTCTACTGCAAAATGCTACATCATTTTGTGAAAAAAGCTTCACATTCTAGAATAAAACTTAACACCGCAAATATGAGCAACATCCGTCAAAACAACTCCTCAAACTTTTAAGGTTATACATCTGTATTACAGATATTCCTCGCCGCCCCGGTGGCGCAGTGGTCTAAGGTGCTCGCCTCTGATCATTCGCCCGTAAGAGGTCCGGGTTCGAATCCCGGTGAGGCATGGATGTTGTGTTTGTCTTACGGCACTGGCTCTCTCCCTTCCCTGGAACCATTGACCCTAAATTAGGGACGGGCGACTGCTTATAGCCCATTGAGTTGCTCACGGTGGTCGTTAAACCTCCAATCACAAAATAAACAGGTATTCCTCACATTACAGGTCTCCTGTTGTAGCCAGGATTTATTGTATCCTCTGTTTAACCAAATGTGTATCAACTTGCCTTAGACTTATTTTTATACCTTAATGAAAATATGACAATTAATTACATAACTACTTACTCCGCGGTGTTTATGCAGAATTGCGATTGAAGTAAAGCTTCTCTGTATTTAAATCACACACACAAAAAAACCCGGCAAAGGTATGTTCAATTAATAGACGTTTTTCAGTTTCTAACTTCACTCTTTCATTAGGGTGAACTTTACAGTGCTTTCACCTTTGTCTTTTCTGAAAGAAAGATGCATTGAATTTAATTCTTTGGTTCCTTGCTGCTTTTCCATTTTCGTGCATTTCAATGAAGGGCTTTAACAACTGCCTCCGTTAAGACCTGGCGTGCTGTAGGTTTCTGTTCATACTTTGTCGCAATTTACATTACAAGGGATGCTACACTGACCAAAAACGCTGTCGTCACCTTTGTTATATCTTAGTAGGAACATACTTCCGCTAAATGCTATTAGGCTTTTTATGCAGATAAAAGAGAGATTTCTCGAGGCAGATAACTGTTTCTTGCACACGAATGGGGTCTTCTTTTTAGTTGAAACACCCATTTGTAACCTTATTTTGTGTTGCTCAGATAGCTAAGGATACATACAGTGAAAACAGATAAATCTAGTCCTAAAATGAGAAATGAATAGATAGTTCTTTCCAACGAGAAAGACAAAAAATAGTAACGAATGGAAGGAAACGAAGAGAAAAACATCGTATCTTCATCAACAGAAACAACCATTATCAATTCACTGCTGCATGAAGTTCTGCTCAAGCCTTCTCATCAATCGTTCGTCTTGGGTCAGTCTAATTCAAGTCCCTTCAGTATGCCTTCGAATTTCACCTACCAACCTCCCATGTTTCTTTTCTGGGTCTTTTTCCGTCACTTAGGATCCAGTCTATTATTTCAGTCGTGTAACGGTGGTCAGTTCTCCTAGCAATATGTCCAGCACAATACCACTGCAGCGTCTCTACTTTGGGTATGGTGTCATCAACTCTTGTCCTTTCCCTGATCGATGTGTTCTTATCCCTAACTTTCCTGATTATACCAATCATGCATTAAAGTTCTTAAGTGTTCGTTTTAATAATTTAGCTATTTGCCAACGAAATGTAGCTATTTGCCGATATAATTAGCTAATTCCCATGAACATTAACATTAAGGGAATAAGAATGGAACTTTGATTGTAACGTTCTGTAACGTTTACGAGATGCTCCAGACGGCTTTAATTAACTTATCAGTCGCAAGAATCCTTAATTAAGCACAGAAATCTCGCTGTAAAAGTACGTTTAGATATTAAGTGAAAACAAATGTACTTAACAAATTTCAACTATTTGTTACATCTCAAGCATGAATCTGAGAGGCACTACTTATTAGCGTGTAACTCAATAAATATTGCCCTTATGAGTTTCGATGTTTAAACATTTATTGTTCCAGGTAACCTTTATCTTCCTTCCGAATAGCATTGCAATTCGACATGTTTTTCTGGGTGCAAACATTTTTTTTTTTGACGAGGAGTGTATTTCAGCCACTACTAGCTTTACCCCATCAGCTTCCAAATCTTTAGTTCTTGTAATCGCATTATACATGAACTTCGTTTTTGGAAAGTTAATTTCTAGGCCCACTTCTTCACTCTTGTCAGCAAGTTCTTGTATCATACTCTGCAGCTCTGAGAGGATGACTATGTCGTCAGCAAAGCAAGAGTGGATTAAATAATCTCTGCTAAATTTTATCCCATCGCCTTCTCAGTTAAATGTTTGAAAAACATTTTGCAATGGGGCGTTGAAGAGTTTAGAAGATATGGTGTCACCTTGTCTCATTGCCTATCCAATTTTTATAAGTCCTCGAATAGTCGAACATTTGTCCTAAAACGTCATAGTTGAATATTTGTCCTCAAATAGTCATAGTCGAACATTTGCCCAAATAGTCGAACATTTGTCCTCGAATTGTCAGACATTTGCCTAAATAATCATAGTCAAACATTTGCCCGAATAGTCGAACATTTGTTCTCGAATAATCAAACATTTGTCCAAATAGTTGAACATTTCGTAGATGCTATTAATAATGTCAACACGTGCATCTTCATTACCACAGGATTTGAAAGACTGCTGATGATTGCACGGAAATAAAAGCATTTTCATAATTAAATAGCATATACACGGATAAGTCATTACATTATGGCCACGTACCTAATAAGCTGCGGGATCCCTTTTGCCAGCAAAAAAGCGACCACTCGGCAAGGCATAGATTCGATTAGGGGGCGATAGGTATCCTGGGGTATCTGGTATCATAATGTCAACAGCAGGTCCTCCAGTTCCCGTACATTTCGGGCTGCTGGTGATTTAGAGCGAACCCGCTTTTACAATTCGAACCACAAATGTCAGATTGGGTTCATGTCAGGTGAATTTGGATGCCAGAGCATTAACAGAAAGTCACCAGCTTGTCCCTCGAATCACTCCTTGACGATTCTTTTTTTTTTTAGAGGTTTAACGACCACCGTGAGCAACTGAATGGGCTATAAGCAGTCGCCCGTCCCTAATTTAGGGTCACTGGTTCCAGGGAAGGGAGAGAGCCAGTGCCGTAAGACAAACACAACATCCATGCCTCACCGGGATTCGAACCCAGACCCCTTTCGGACGAATGATCAGAGGCCACCTTGACGATTCTGGCAGTGTGGCATAGCGCATTATCACGTTGGTAATGGCCTTCCCCAGCAGGCAGCAAAGTTTGCATGCATGGGTGAATTTGGTTCGCAAAGATGTCCAGATACATAAGAGCTGTCAAATATTTTGCTATTGGGATAATGAGGCCTAAAGTGTTCCAAGAAAATATCCCTCACCGCATACCACCGGCGCCTCCGGCCCATTTCCGCCCAACAGTGCATTCAAGTGCCATAAATTCCGTTGACAATTGACGTATCCGCGCTTGGCCGTCTACTTGATGCACCAGGAATCTTGATTAGTCAGACCAGGCCACTTTCAGCCAACCATCCACGATCCAATCTCAATGATCTTGGGTCCATTCAGGTGTCGTTGGAGATAACGTGCAGTGAGCATGGGACCCATCTGGGTCTTCAGCTACACAGGTCCATGCGCAGAAGGCTGCGATGAACTGTGTGATGTGACAATTGCCCTGATCACCACTGTTGTAGCTGGGGCTGATTTGTCGCACTGTGGCCCTGCTACCGCTGTGAACAATGCGCGAAAGTCGCCGCTCTCCTCTGGTATCAATTAGCGACAAACGACACACAGCTGGACGACGGTTCGTCGTTTGACCATCTGTCCATCACTTTTGATACGTACTCACTACAGAGGGACGTGAACAACCCACAAGCCGCGCCGTTTCCGACATCGTAGTTCTGAGGCGCCGTGCCCTCAGAGTTTGTCCTTTATCAAACCGATAATTCGGCAGCATTTATCATTCTGGCTCCAAACACTACTAACCGAAAGCCGGTCCGCGGATTGTATTTATACTGCTCTGTGAACCCCACCTGTGCCATTGTTCGGTTTCCTAGCGTGCTTATTTCTCTAGGCTGGGGGTGGTCATAATGCAATAGATCATCGGTGTACAGTAAAGATGTTTACGGAGTTGAATGCTTTTTCATACACCGGCGGAAAGTGAAAAAGAATACCAAGAAGGAATTGGCGGACGATCATGAAATTTACATATGTTAAGGGGGTCGAGTTTACGTAGGTGTGATATTAATTACGCCACAGCACGGCATAATATGCAAATTATCATCGGTGGTGTTTAAGGAGTACAGCGAAGTGAATGTAATCAGTCGTCGGCGTACGGACACGTGCGAAGACCCTGAAGAAGCTGCAATGCCTGGACATGGGAGACGTGTACGATTTCAGCAGTTATCGGATTTTGAGCGAGGTCGTCCAGTCGGACTCCGCGAGGTCGGGTGGTCGTATCGTCATATTGCGGAGCGAATTGGACGGGAAGTATCGGTGGTGGTACGATGGTGGCGTAGATAGTCCGAGGAACATTCCCACACGAGAAGACGTGGAACCGGGAGTCACAGACGGACTGATGAGTGGACCGATCGACGCATAAGAAGAGCGGCGTTGTCAAGAAGAACATCCACGGCGACGCACATACGAGCTGCCGTTGAACCTGAGCTGACTGTGTGAACAATCCGCAACCGTCTACTGGATGCAGGACAACGTGCACGTGTGCTTCTGGCATGTGTACCTCTGACTCCAGCCCACCGTCAGGAACGGCTGCAGTGGTGTCGCCAACGTCTGCACTGGAGAACGCAATGGCGATCTGTCGTGTTCAGCGATGAAAGCAGATTCTGCTTGGGAGCCTCCGATGGCCGTATGCGTGTTCGCAGACGAACAGGGGAGCGTCTCCACCCTTCTTGCATCCGCCAGCGACACACAGGGCCTACATCTGGTCTCCTGGTGTGGGGAGCGATCAGCTATCACTCCCGTACACAACTAGTGTTAGTACCGGGTACCTTAAACAGCACCTCCTACATCAACAACATCATTCAGCCCGTTGTTGTGCCATTTGTAAGGTCGGTCCATCGTGGTGTTTTCAAGCAAGATAACGCACGCCCACACACGACACGTGCAACGCAACATGCACTTCAGGGTGTGAGACAACTTCCATGGCCTGCACGTTCATTGTATTTGTCCCCCATTGAGCACGTGTGGGATTTTATGGGACAACGATTTATACGGTCTCCACGGCCAGCCACGACCATCCCCGATTTACGCGTCCAGGTTGAGGATGCTTGGAACTCAATACCCCAAACTTACATCCAACATCTGTACGGCAGACTCCATGCCAGAATTGCACAGTGTGACGCAGTTCATGGCGGTTCAACCTCGTACTAACCATGTTACATGGAAATGTTATTTTTCAGTTTACCAGTATTTTGCCGTAATGTTTTGACCACGTTATCCTCTGCATTCCGTTATTATGCTGTATAAATTTCGTTGGTATCAGACGTCTCCTTCTTGGTGTTCTTTTTTCACTTTCCGCCAGTGTATATGCCATAAGTACAATGCAAAGGATGGTTGAAGGTACACAAAAGCTGAAAGCGTGTCTCAGACAAAGAG
Source organism: Macrothele yani (assembly GCA_039090855.1). Taxonomy (NCBI): domain Eukaryota; kingdom Metazoa; phylum Arthropoda; class Arachnida; order Araneae; family Macrothelidae; genus Macrothele; species Macrothele yani. The sequence continues at coordinate 52,263,099 of CM076990.1, forward strand.
AACATTAGTATATTGAGTAGCGGATTTTATGAAATAAGTCTGGTACATTACTGCACCTTAGGCATATTTAACCCTTTAAGTGGCCCATGTAATCGAACCAAATGGTGCCCCAAAGTTCCTGCTCTCCCCGAACAGAAATGTTCATATAGGGATAAGGTTTTACGAAAGCTACGGCAAAACAATTGCTTTCTTCCTTTAATCTGAGCAGTACCGACCATAAACCTGCCACAGGTGATAAGCACTCCTTCTAGTTTTTTTTCTCTGTTTCATGATACAAAGATGGGGAAAGATCAGTCACCTTGACATATACATACATCATGCCACTGGGTAGAAACAAATGACAGACATCTTCTGTCTCCTTTCTGAGCTTCGTCGCCATTCCCAGCAAAAACACAAGTGCTGGGAAACTGCTGGCCACCAGCTGGCAGTGATGGGTCACTGCTGGCTGAAATCTGCTGCTCACGGCCCGGTAGTGGTCCGTTAGTGGCAGCGCTATCAGTTGGCGAGCCATTGATGTCCCTACAGCATCGCCGTGAATTGTGGGCCTCCAAGCAAGTGCCACTAGTGTCCCGTTGCTGGCAACCAATGCAACCCCCAACAGCAGGTGGAAGCAATGGGACTGCGCATGCGCAGAAGAAAAAATTGCTGTGTCTCTCATGGTACCAGTTAGTTGAAGACGACGCTATCGCCATCGTGGTATTTTCGTGTATGTTAAGAAAAAATCCATATGTGGAGAGGCGAATTAATTTCCTAATGAAATTTTACGTCGACGAAGATATCAGATTAAGCCGTGAAATACTAGATTACAGCCATGAAATACATCCATTCCATTCTCATGAATAACAATTCATGGAATGGAGTGGATGAATAACAAGAAAAAATTTGAAACCGCTTGAAACAAATATCCTGGAAAACCATTAAAACAACGTTTGTTGGAAAAAAAAAAAGAATTATACGCGTACAAAATTTATTAATTATTTGAAAGAAAAAAAGCAACGCTATGTGGTGTACTCATCCATGGATTGAATACACAAGACTGGGAGGAATTCGCTTCTTAAAATAACGAGAAGTAAAATAAAATATCTTTTACTCTTTAAAACAAATGTAGCTTTGGACAACGGAAAGGAAAGACATAACGTTAAAAATGTAACAGAATGTGGCATGAACCCGGGTAAATATATATTTATTCAACAATCTCTTTTTAAGACGGCAAGGACAGTACAAAACTTTGGAAAGCGACTCTAAGTATGTACACGCCTTGAAAATGAGTGAAGTTCCCTTAAGGTTAAAAAAACTATCGTTACGTTGAAAAAATTAATTTATCCATTATATGAAACTGGCTTTTATTAAAAATACCTCGCAATATTGTAAAATGAAAGAGGGAAGCATTCGATTACACATTGCATAGCAAACAGACAGCTTTAAGGACAGCTTTAAGCATAAGCTCAAGCGTGCCAAAGTAGTCCGGTCGGTAGAGAACTCAGCTATCACGCCAAGGACACGTGCTCAGATACAAGCTGGTGTTTTACCGATCTGTTGAGAAAATTTCCTCATCGCAGTTCGTTAATTCACAAGTTTTGTAAGGGTAGAAAGAAAATTGTAGCTTTGGGAAACTGCGGTTGTCTTCGCTTTTTTATTATTATGGCTACTACTGGGGAATTGGCGGACAAGATTAGGCAAGCCACCAGTTACGTCACGTGGTTGCCGGCTGCCACTAACGGCTCACTAGCGGACCACATTAGGCTAGCCATCATTTCTGGCACGTGCTTGCAGGGCTACTGAAGGGCCACTTGTGGCAGCTACTGCCTGTGATGGACCACTGATGGCCCTGTTGTGGCATATGACAACTGATGGGGTGCCAACTGTTCGCCAGCTGTTGGCCTGAACTGCTGGTCCTTCTGTTGGCCGCCCGGACATTTCATTGACGGTTCGGCAGCTGCAACATAGTGCTGGGCCAGCAAGACTGTTTTTGCTGGGTTGTTATAGCCCTTTTTGTGGGTAATCAGTAAAAAGAATCGGTGTCAATCATCCGCCAAATGACCACTTTAAATAAGAAAACTAAGGGCAAAGAACGTTCTCTAATGCGCAAGGTCACTCGTTCCAAACGCGTTTGGCTCACATTTCAGACAGCGAATTTATTCGTTCGACCTGATTTGAGATCATTTTGGTAACCCCGAGTGAAATCGTTGCAGACCGTTAAAGGGTTAAACCTGATTCACTTAATGCGTTTTCGAATTCAGTCTTTAACCACATCACGTTGAATAAAATGATGTCCGCCAGCACACTACAGTATACTTGCATATACACGGTTTCCTGTCAGAACATGTGGCACATATGTACAATTTGTACTACCTTCGCTTCTAGAAGATGCAGTGAAGAAATCTCTTTTTTGGTGTCGGATAGCTGTAACCATCTGCAAGATTACCAAGAGTATTTTTAATGCACATGTTTCATGCTATGCTCCCTCGCCACATGTTTATATTTGGCAAGCATAGTATTCAAAATCTAAATTGAAAATGAAATGTATGGAATCTTGAGTGTTTAGGGAAGTATTGATTACACACGTTAAAATACACAATCGCGAAAACACCCTAATATTTCCATAACCGAACGTTAAAAGAAAAGAAACCATTTTGTTTTTCATTTTCAATAGGGATTTTAAAACAGTCACACTTTTTAAATCGTTTTGAAACGGAACTTTGAAACAAAATGAGAGTAGATTATTTTTAGAACACGAAAAAAATGGGAGTAGATTATTTTTAGAACACGAGGCTATCACTGATCATGGCGATGCTTCACGTGTCAAAATAACTGGAAAAAAAGTTGAAGTATTTTAATGTGGTGGTTTTGCACAAGCTTAATGCTTTAAATTGGGAGATTTTCATCCATTACATTTTTCACCATAAACACTAGTGCGTACACACGAACACACGACACAACTCATATTGAACACTAGCAAACAATTATACTGCTCGCTTCCGGGGTCTATCTTTTAAGATGTAGTCTGAAGATTCTGATGTTTAGTGTCATATAAAGGGTTGTCTTTATTAATTAATGGACAGTTTTAAAGTAGTATTCATATTTACAGCCTGGAAGCTAAAGAAAAAGATTAGTTAACACGCATAATCGGAGATACTTTATGAACTAAAATTGATGTGAGATACTTTATGAACTAAATTGAAGAAATGTGGGAGACAACACCGTACCATAGCACTACATCGGGAGAGCGACGAAGACCAATGGCCATCAGACCGTTACAACCACCGCTGGAATAACTATGACCAAATAAGGGAAGCTTCCTTGCTTCTCTTGATGCACACGCGTTAGAAACATTTTCGTGCTTGCGCAGATAAGCATGGCGCAGCTTCAAAGTCACACGCCCGTTCTCAGCTGTCTTGTTCATAACTTTCTGGTTCGCGTAGAAATAGTAGGATAATGGCTTTCTAACATATCCCCATTTATAATATCCACTTGAAACCGGCCACTGCAAATCGAACATTAATGAAAACTATGCGGCAAATTTAGAAGTGTCCATCGCGATTGTTTTTTCGTTGGTTTAACGAACACCATGGGCCACTGCTAAAAGGCAAACCCTTTGCTTATAAGCAGTGGCCCGTCCCAAACGTCGGGCCACTGGCGTCAGAAAAGCGGAAGAATCAGCATGATCAGACAAATACACCAGCTATGCCACATCCGGTACACGAACCAGGGCTAATCTCGTACGAATAATCATAAGCCAAGGTCTGAGAACATGCAGCCTACCGCGATTTCCCAAAGAATTATGGCTCCCACACCCACACATATTTTCTGTTATTATCATAGATGATAGAGCGATCTACGCACTTCATTTGAAATATTCCCACGTGAACGTAACCGCCTAAGCCTGACGAAGAAGATATGATCTCAGCGAACTTAATTCGAAAATCTCCTATAACTACACAGGATGTTCAGACATTTATAGACCGATTTTCCGGCAATATAATTATTATTTAAAATACAATGATTTCGTTCTTAAATGTCCTATCTGACAGCCCTTTCCCTGGACCATAAACTTACGTCTACATTTCCAAGATAACAGGGAATTTCTTAAAATTTGTAGTGGTACTTTATTCGTCTCCTTTTCCACAGCTTTCCATAGTCCAATCGTGTTTCACATCTGCGTTTAGAAATCGCACTTTTAAGCAGTCCCAAGGCACAATAGTCCATTGGTGACACATCAAGAGACTTTGAAGGAATATGAGCAAAAGTTATACACATGATAACCGTCTCTTTTTTAGGTCTGAGCGCTCTTTTTAGCAGTCCGAAGGCACAATAGTGCATTGGTGACACATCAGGGGACTTTGAAGGAACATGAGAAAAAGGTATAGACTTGATACCCGTCTCTTCTTTAGGTCTGAGCGCTCTTTTTAGCAGTCCGAAGGCACAATAGTCAATTGGTGACACATCAGGGGACTTTGAAGGAATACAAGCAAAAGCTATAAACTTGATACCCATCTCTTATTTAGGTCTGAGTGCTCTTTTTAGCAGTCCGAAGGCACAATAGTCCATTGTGAACACATCAGGGGATTTTGAAAGAATACAAGAAAAAGGTATAGACTTGAAATCCATGTCTTTTTTAGGTCTGAGCGCTCTTTTTAGCAGTCCGAAGGCACAATAGTCCATTGGTGACACATCAGGGGACTTTAAAGGAATACGAGCAAAAGGTATAGACTTGATACCCATCTCTCATTTAGGTCTGAGTGCACGTTTTAGCAGTCCGAAGGCACAATAGTCCATTGGGGACACATCAGGGGACTGTGAAGGAATATGAGCAAAAGGTATACCCTTGATACCCGTCTCTTTTTTAGGTCTGAGCGCTCTTTTTAGCAGTCCGAAGGCAAAATAGTTAATTGTGGAAAAATCAGAGAACTTTTAAGGAATACGAGCAAAAGATATAGACTTGAAGTCCATCTCTTTTTTAGGTCTGAGCGCTCGTTTTAGCAGTGCGAAGGCATAATAGTCCATTGGGGACACATCTGGGGATTTTGAACGAATATAAAAAAAAATGTATGCACTTGATACCCGTTTCTTTTTTAGGTCTGAGCGCTCCTTTTAGCAGTCCGAAGGCACAGTAGTCCATTGGGGACACATCAGAGGACTTTGGAGGAATATGCGCAAAAGGTATACACTTGATACCCGTCTCTTTTTTCATTTTTTCTAGAAATTGAGTGGTAGATTTAGATGCATGACTGGTAACCTTATGCTGATGGATTTCTACTCTTTGAAGGTTCTAAGGATAAAGAAATGGTATTTCCCTCTTCTATTTAATATAGGAGTTAAAGTCTGATTTCGGTGATATGTAGAATTGATTTTAACATTCTTTGCAACTTTTCTTACCTTTAAATTTCTCATTGTACGAGAAACCAACAATAATTATGAATCATGAAAGAAATACGGGATTACGCCATATAATACAAATTTTGAAGACGACAATCCGATTTTTGGCGTAAATGTGACAAGGATGGTAAGTCAGATAATATCCGAAAACTTGAAAATTTTCATCGTCCTGGAGCTGGACTCGAACCCGCGTCTCCCAGAAAACGCCTAGGTATGCTAACCACTACACCACCCAGAACGACCAAGTTTCAAGTTTCCGATCAATTTGAATTTAACCATCACAGGATTCGCTAGTCGAAGCAACAGGCATTCATGTTTAGCGAATCTGGAGGATTCTTTCATGATTTATCTGCTTCTCCGGGCAATCACGGGATTGGATTCTTAACCTTCAGATTCGCTAAACATGAATGCCGGTTGCTTCGACTAGCGAATCCTGCGATGGTTAAATTCAAATTGATCGGAAACTTGAAACTTGGTCGTTCTGGGTGGTGTAGTGGTTAGCATACCTAGGCGTTTTCTGGGAGACGCGGGTTCGAGTCCCGCTCCTGGACGATGAAAAAATTTTTCAAGTTTTCGGATATTATCTGACTTACCATCCTTTGTCACATTTACGCCAAAAATCGGATTGTCATCTTCAAAATTTGTAATAATTATGAATCCTTCACTGAAGCTTTTTTTTTTTGGGATTCTTGGAACCAAGTTTTTAGGTCTTTTTCTGCTTTTTTACAATGAAAATAGACCTTTTTTTATTACGGACGTTTAGATAGATACATGCTTCGTCAATAGTCACAATAATTTTCCATCTGTCTCTGTCAAAGTGGTTTTCATAAAGGAGTCTACACCGTGTTCTGCGCTCAGTCACTTGCCTAGGTGGAAGGCGGTGAACATTTTGTTTCTTTTTCAGAATCCTATTTTTGTTTCTTACTTTGTTTGTAGTTGATGCAGAGCTTTTTAACCACTTACCGATTGCTCTTTGGGTCAGCGAATTTTGTTTCCAAGTCCGAAACCTTTCTTTTGAAATACACTAACGGACAATGAAATTTTTCGCACCAAGAAGGAAGCATCGGATTGAACTAAAATTGTACGGGTGTAATGATACAGATGAATGATACACCTGATGGCAAAAACAGAGCTTCACGACAATTACAGAGAGATCTGTGGCACGCAGTTCAGTCATCTTCAACAGCAAGTCGCACCGCCTCGTGCGGCTATACATGGTGGAATACGGATAGTGCGGCACGACGTCAGCCGGCGTTTAAACTGGTCCCACATATGCTCGAAAGGGGACATTTCCGGGGAGCAGGCAGGCCATGGAAGTGTCTGGAAATGACATAGGCAGTGCTGGGCAACCAGAGCCGTGTGCGGGCGGGAATTATCCTGCTGGTATAGCGCAACAGAAATCTCGGACAGGAATGGAAGCACATGGGGCCGTAGGATCTCATCCACATACCTCTGGTCCGTCAATGATCCACGTACCACTACTAGAGCTAATCTATTCTCGTAGGCAATGGCTCCCCAGACCACAATGCCTGCAGTGGGGGAGATGTGGTGCTCGATAGCGAGGTTGGAATTTTATTGTGCCGTTTACCCGGGGACCTCCACACCCGGACACGATGATCATCTGTCCCCAAAACGAAACGGCACTCATCTCTAGAAACCACACGTCGCCAGTCTGTGGCATTCAACGTCGCTCCGGCCTGGCATCACTGCACACGGAGCCGGCGATGTTCCGGTGTTAATGGCAGCGCACGTTAGGGGCGCTGAGATGGCAGATTCACTTCCGCGAGGCGTCGGGAAATGGTTCGTGAGCAGGAGCCGCTACATCTGCCTTTATAGTGGACCGGGTCGCCGTGGGATCCGTTCGTGCCTGGCGCCCGATCCGTGGATCCTCTCTACCGGTGGTCCTTCTGGTCCGTCCGGAGCCGCTCCGCCGTGTGGCAGTGTCGTCACGTGACCACTGCTCCCAACACAGTTGGACGGTATGGTCAGAACGATCCACGTGGCTGGCTATACAGCGTGCCGACCACCCTGCGGTTTTCAGCTCGATGATCTGGCCACTCTAAAAGTCTGTACGTTGCGTATATCGAAGTCTCTGGCGTCTACTCGGCATTCTTGTTGCTCTGTACTCATGCTTGCATCGGCTGGTGCTTTTCGCTTTCATGGGTCATCGACCAAACGCCGGTTTATAAGGCTGCCGGTCCGTGCTTGCAACGCCACCACAGGGTTTAAGGTCATGCGCAATCGCACCAAACGTGGATTATTTGTATACCCGCACGCACTATAACTATTTGCAAAGTTTTGCGGTTGAAGCATGTTTTCTTCTAGGTGCGCAAATTTCATTGTCCGTGAGTGTAGTACGCATCTTTCGATATTTGTTTGGCGTTCTTTTTCCTGTAAAAAGCAACTCCTGACGATTTCTCCCTCTGTTATTAATAATATTGCTTGGTTTACATTTTGAAATCCTCATTCCATGATTTTCACAGTGTTTTCCACTTCATTTCATTTCATTTTTTTCATTTTAGTTGTCGCATACAAATTATATAGATTAAGTGAAGGCGATTATAGAGCAGATAAGTAACAACAGTGATGAAAAGAGGGAAGAGGCCAGATGGGGCTTACTATCCCTTTTCTCCCAGATTACGATTGTTTCTCTTTGCAAAAAGAAGCACATAACCTTCTGTCCACAGCTTGTTTACGTGCGCCATTTTCTTAGCAGACGATACTTAAATACACCAGTTGTTTCTTTTTGTATTCATCTAACACGCTGTTGCCAGTTCCAATTCTTTGAACTTCTTTTCTTTTCTTTAATTTCTTATCAAAACGTTCTACAAATGTGTGGACATTCTCTGTGCATGCTTAAGCTTAATGTCAGTATTCCATTAGAAAGCAGTTATTCTTCATAGAAAGCCACAAGTTTGTTTTTCGCTGAAGGAGGAAATAAGTTTTTCATATGAAAATCCGATACAGATTACATAGTTTTGACGCACTTCAGCATGAGTAGTAACTACAGCGTATCATAACTTACTAGATGAATGAACATTTAAGGATTTGCATCATTTTTATTAAACTTACTAACAAAATTCGAGACACTTACCCCATCCTATGATATAATACATAACAATAGATTTCTGTTCAGCGAATGCTGCTGCGATCAGTCTATGCAAATACAGTCCCTCGCAGAACATCCACATGTAAGTAGTCATTCGACAATACTTGGTCATTAAATAAAGAAGCTTGCAGGCAACCTATAAAAAGAAGAAGAAAAAACACTGGAGAGAAAGTCGGATAAACATAGTGTGCTTACTTCTGTGAAATAACATGCATATAGTCTGAAGTAACGTGAATAATCTCTTAAGGAGCTTTTAAAGGAAACTTTAAGGCAAATCTTGCTCTACAGTTCCAAAGGTGTTTCTGAGCTTTAGCTGGTAAAAGATTGACTTCAAAAGGAGATTAAAAAATTCTATGTGTCTTCCCGGGAACGTATTTCCACCGCTCAGGAAGGATGGATTTGTTACTGAGAACATATCGTTGGCAACGCAGTTATTCGATTTACAGCATCTTAATCTATTTTTATTATTACTTGAAACACAAGCATCGTGCGTCTAGGAGCATCACATTATTTTGCCGTAATTCAATCAAATACCTTTTCACGTAAAAGCGGTCACGCATATCTGTGTATTTGAAATAAGTAAAAAATAAAATTGGGGAAGAAAGAAATCGGAAGCAAATCCTTAGAAAATCGGATTACCTAACTCGCATACAAATTTTACGATCTATTTAAAACGTGAATACCATTATGAAAACTTGACGTATTAACTTCCATCTGATCTCAAATTTCTTTCACTTATACCATGATTGGTCATTATTTGAGGGAATACATTCTGTGTTGCATGCATGAAAAGACATTTTTGGAGTTTGCCTGACACGCAACAGCGTAACAATGCACTGAAGACGAAATAAATATCACAGCTTATCCAAAGTACAGAAATCTTGAATTAGTTATTAATGAAATTTCTAGCACTGGGAGCACAATAGCTCAAAGTGCAAATCGTTTTCCACAAAATTTTCCAATAGGGCCGCAGTTAGGACAACCAGGGAGGGGTTGAAGAGTCATCTGGGGGAGGGCTTAAGGGTCATCTAGTGGGGTTCGGTGTTCAACTACATACTGCAATTTCCCAGGAAAATAGACGCAAGTTTTGCTTTGTTTTTAACCTCCTTTTTTTAATTTCCTTCATTAGCCAATGATTAAGCCAAAAAGTAAAAACAATTAGATAAAATACAGAGTATGAAATAACAAGTTAGTAAAATCATGCAATGCACTGATTATGATACGCTTTCCAACATACCAGAAATCATTACTCAAGTTATTACTCAAGTTATGAGGATAATAGCTGTGGAATAAATCTCGCTCCTGTGCCCTGACCTCTGAACCCATTTCGATTATATTAAACAGAATTGGCTCGTTATACCTCCGGAACAACACATTAAAGTTTTGTCGCAATAGACGCTGTTTTAGTCCAGTTATGAGGCTAATGGCTGTGGAATAAATGTCGCTCCTGTGCCCTCACCTTTGACCGTATTTCGATGATATTAACCAGAACCGTTTTAGTACATCTCCGGAACAAAATGATGAAGTTTTGTCGCAATCGAAGCATTTTTTACGTAAGTTATGACGCATAAGGGCGGTGGATCCCGCTCCTGTGTCTTGACCTTTGACCCAATTTTGCCCATTTTTAATAGGGTTCGTCCCCAGGTGGCCCCTACCCTACCACATACTAAAATTTCATCGACATCGAACCACTTTTACGCGAGTTATCGTAGTGACGGACGGACGGACAGACAGACAGACAGACAGACAGAAAGGCAGACGGACAAAACTTGATCATATACCCTTCTTCAACCGACAGTTGGGAAGTGTAAAAAATGGGGGGGGGGGGGAGAAAGAAAACAGAATTTTCTTGAAATACAAAAAGTTAATCACGTTCTTTCAATGTGCTTGATGGTGGTTCTGCTGCACTTTTCTTATTACTGGAATCAAAATTACTATCAACTAGGGTGGTTTTTCAGTATACTTTTCTGATCTCTTTTCCGTGAATCCACAAAATGACATCGAAAAATTAGTGATGCCATTTTTCACCTTTTTCGACTCATCTTCTTCGGTTCCCCTGTTTTCTCTCTCTTTAATCGCGTATTCTCCTTTGCTGTTGCTCGGTGGCATCCACTTCTTACCATGGTCTTTCCATCTCAAAAACTAAGCACCAGAATCCAGCCTAAAAAAACTGTTTTCTGGAGAACAAGCATCGTAAAACAACATCTTCTGGACTGAAACAATGAATAAGGAGATGTTGAAAGCTCTTTACCTCGCACGCAGGCGCGACGATTTCCTTTTAACACTATTTTCCAACTCGTAGAAGGATACACGTAGTTAAAATGGAATTACATGAAAGCTGTTAAACAGCAGATTAGCCTTTCTTAGTTACTTACCGAATGATAACAGGGGTTTAAACTTCTGCCCAACTACGCCTCCACCCCTGTCACTCTTTTTTGCTATCTGTTTTTTTCTTTTTTTTTTTTTTCTGGTAATGTTCTTTAAAATTTTGTGTTTTTCCGAAAAAGGAAAAACAAACGGTATTTCTCTCTTCCTTGGCACAAAACACCAAGAAACCGTATGTCATTTTCATACACCAACGAAAATAAAAGTTCAAAGAATGTACCGTACAACAACGTGTATTTTCCTGGAGGAAGGGAGGTGCTTACCTTGCAAGAGGGGCTGAACAACCTCTAGCTCCCTGCTAGCTACGACCCTACTTCCCAACAAGAAAGATAACACCAATCTCTCGGGTGCAATGAAACGTTTTTTACGCTTTCCAACCGTAGGTTGAAGAAGCGTATATGCTCCAGCTTTGTCCGTCATTTTGTCCGTCCGTCCGTCCGTCTGTCTGCACGATAACTGGCGTAAAAATGGTTCTATTTCAATGAAATTTTAGTATGTGGTAAGGAACAACCTGGGGACGAACCCAATTGAAAATGGGGACAAATGGAGTCAAAGGTCACGACGTAGGAGCAGGATTCATTCCATTGCACTTATGCGTCATAACTTGCGTAAATGTGGTTCGATTTCAATGAAATTTTACTATGTGATAGGGGACCGCCTGGGGACGAACCCTAATCAAAATAGGTGAATTGGGGTAAAAGGTCAGGACATGATTTTTACGCACGTTATGATGCATAAGAGGATTCCATTGCCCTTATGCATCATAACGTGCGTGAAAATGGTTCGATTTCGATGAAATTTCAATATGTGGTAGGGAACCACCTGGGAACGAACCCTATTTAAATTTGACGAAATAGGGTCAAAGGTCAGGATATAGGATTGCGATCCATTCCATCGCCCTTATCCCATATTTTTAAGGTGAAAGTCAAGTAATTTTGCTTCCTATACTTCCAATGGAAAAACTTTTGAACACATTTCCTTAACAATTTATGTGTTCCCAAGGATGAAAATAGGAACATCGATTAAAATAACTTCATATTATAACTTGGAATACTAAATATTTTATAAAACATAACCATAATTTTATTAAAAATCAATAACTTTTCCTTTGGTGGTGTTGAAACCAGAAAAAGTATGGCGCGACCTGTATTTTCATGACGTCAATACACAAACAAATGTTAGATTGCATAATTATGGTTATGTTTTAGAAAATATTAAGTATTGCAAGTTGCAAAATGAAGCTGTCATAATCGATGTTCAAATTTTCATCCTTGGAAACGCATTAATTGTGAAGAAAATCTGTACAGAAATTTTTCTATTCGAAGTAGAGGAAGCAAAATTACTTGACGTTCACCTTAAAGGAGCAATTCTTGTATGTATGTAAATTTTATTTTGAAAACGGCTCTAAGGATTTTGATGAAAGTCGTTGAAATCAATTTAGCTTGATCTCGACTTTATGAAAATTCGTTTAGTGCGTTAAATAACCACCCCGAATTACCACGTTTTTAATGTATTGTCATGGCGTCGAGCCATTAGATGTTGGTGCGCGATCACCCCATCTGTCTCATTACGTCACGCGTTGTGTGTGGATCCTATTAAAGTTTTATGACGTCACACTCTTGCGAGCAGATGGTTGCGATTCCCATCTACCTCATTACGTCACGCGTTTTGTGCGTATGTTCGTCCGCACGATAACTCGCGTAAAAACCGTTCGATTTCGATGAAAGTTTAGTATGTGGTAGGGGAACACCTGGGAAGGAACCCTTTTGATAGTGAACGAAATGGGGTCAAAGGTCAGAGCATAGGAGCGGGATCCATTCCACTGCTATTACGCGTCATAACTAACGTAAACAAGTTAGTAAAATCATGCAATGCATTTATTATGATACGCTTCCCAACGTAATAGAAATCATTACTCAAATTATTACTCAAGTTATGAGGATAATGGCTGTGGAATAAATCTCATTCATGTGACCTGACCTTTGATCCCATTTCGATGATATTCAACAGAACTGGTTCAGTATACCTCCGAAATAACATGATAAAGTTTTGTCGCAATCGAAGTAATTTTACGTAAGTTATGATGCATAAGGGTTATGGAATAGAACCCGCTTCTGAGTCCTAACCTTTGACCCCATTTCACCCATTTTCAAATGGATTCGTTCGCAGGCAGGTCCCTACAACATACTAACATTTCATCCAAATCGAAATATTCTTACGTAAGTTATAACGCATAATTGCGATGGAAGTGTGTCCTGTCGAGAATTTTCATGTTCGTAAATATTGGGGAAATTGATCACTTCGCTGGGATTTACGAAAAATAAAAATTATAGAAAAAAGAAAAAAATATAGAATGAAAATACTCGACAGTCCACAATTCAAAAATTTTGTTTGGAAGGGAAGAGAGTGAGGGAATAGTGGCCATGTTCGCTCATTTCTCAGCCCTGACCAAACAAACAAAATTTCTTAAAATAAAGGGAAATAATAAGCATTGAACTTCTTTCTTTTCTTTTGGCCTGATTCATACACTGCCGGAAAATTGCTAAGGACGGATGACAATAGCAACGATAGCAACCATAAAATAGAAGGCAGGAAAATGTGGAAATTAGCATAAGTGCGGGATACAGTAAGACGTGTTGTGCGTATGCAAATTTTGGATTGCCGAACTTGTTCGTAGCGTCATAGCGCTGATAAGAGATATAAAGGATTTAACGCGTATTGACCGTTGTTGTTCAAACGCAAAGTTGAAAGGGAAAGAATCAATTGACGAACTTGCAATTTTCAGTATGTCTTCCCGACATCACCTAGATGATTTCACGCGTTGCCGTGTTATTGGCAAGATTGAAGAAGGGCGAAAAATAACAAACAGATGTTGCCAGGGAGTTCGACGTCAGCCACAGTGTTGTTTCAAGGCTTTGGAAATCATTTCAAACAAATGGAGAGTGTGGCAAACGTCACTGGGGAGGTCGTGTTCGTAGTACGACACTTGCAGAAGATTTGTACATAGTGCTATCAACAAAAAGACACCGGCGCAGCACAGCTAGTGAGGTAGGAAATCAGTTTATGGCTGCTACAGGCAAGCGGATCTCCCGATAAACTGTCCCCAGACGTTTGCATGAAGGAGGACTATACGCCCGCCGTCCTGTTGTGTGCAGCCCATTGTCCAGCCGTCACCGGACCGCCCGTATGCAATGGTGCCATCAACATCGCAATTGGACTGATAACGACTGGTCTGCTGTCCTCTTCTCAGATGAGAGTAGATACAGTCTATCGTCTGATTGTCGACGACAACTGATCTGGCGTGATAGTGGTACTGCATATTGTCCAGCAAACATACAGGAAAGGGACCGATATCCGACATGTAGTGTCATGGTATGGGCTGGCATCATGATCAATGGCCGTACGTCCCTCTATGTGCTTCCAACTGGGACTATGACTGGCCAACGATACATTAATGATGTTCTGCTACCTCATGTTCGCATGTTCCGTGGTGCTGTCGGTGATAGATTCATTTTCATGGACGACAACGCAACATGTCATCAAACAGTCGCTGTCCAGGAGTGTCTTGAGAGCGAGGATATTCAACGCCTCGTAAGGCCATCACGTTCTCCAGATCTGAATCCCATTGAAAATGTGTGGGATGCTTTGGGGAGAAGTCTTGCTGATCGCCAATGCCCTCCAATAAACAAGGATACCCTCATCCGTGCACTGACAGAGGAATGGAATAAATTACCCCAACAGCTGCTTGATAATGTTGTGCAAAGCATGACACGACGTGTGGAATCTTGCTTCGCCCTCCATGGTGGCCATATCCCGTACTGACATCTTACGCCGGAACGCCTGCGGACGGTAATTGCATTTTTTTCACGTTTACGTATTCTGAACAAAATGGCCTGTTTGTCCCTTGAACACGTTCCAAAGCCTTCTGGATTTCAGAGCACAATAAATTGTCTTTCATGTAATGTCCTGACATTCTGACATTATTTTATTTCACTTGGCATCCAACCACGCTTCCTTTTTATGCGCTATATAGCCGTTTATGATCCGTCCTTAGCAATTGTCCAGCAGTGCATTACTGTAAATTAATCGGAAACAGAAATATGCACTGACGATCCCATTGACAAAATCTTTCGTTACCACCATTCAGAATTTTTCAAATTAGACTTTTACAAATACATACATCGGGGAAAATATACCGTTTGTTCACGCCCTCTAGGAGGTAAACTGGACACTTTTTGTAGAAGAAATTATGTGTTTAATGGACTTCGTTATAAAACGTACCAAACAAAGTATGAATTGTAACGATCAGATGTTTAGTACCAATGATATGGAATAAAATGTACTTTAAAGTCAATAGCTTTTGTTTCTACGCTTCATGGGGGCCAAGTTATGCATTAGAAAAAGACGCAATGGCAAAGATAATCGGTCAATGACAAACGTATCAGTTTATTGAGTAACGTTTTAACGTTCTGTATATATAAATCGTCAGGCTTTCGTCCTCTACTGAGATACTTTTTCAAAGCACTGAGTGACCAAATTATTATGAGGTCACACTGAGTGACCAAATTATTATGACAAAATATTATGAGTGACCAATTATTATGAGTGACCAAATTATTATTTGGTCACACTGAGTGACCAAATTATTATGACAACCCAGTTAGTACGTTGTTGGGCTACCTATCGCTCTTAATACTGCTCGATTTCGTCTTGTTGTGGACTCTATTAAATGTTGGTTAATGGCTTGAGGTGTATTATCCCAAATGCGATGAATTGCACCCTCCAGCTCTTGAAGATTTGATGGAAGCTGATCCAACTGTGTGATGCCTCTTTCGATTTCATCCCTCCAATGCTCCATTGAATTGAGATCCGGTGATGGAGGAGGCATTGCAGCAGGGAAAAGTCTCCGTACTACTCCTCGACATCTGCGTCCAATGTGAGCACTATGACATGAGCACAGTCCTTCTGGAAGTATCCATCTCCATCAACATAACTGAGTAAACTTGGTCGGCAGCGATATTTAAGTACCTTGGGGCGGTCAAATGTTTGTTCCACACAAATCAAATGGCCCAAACACTCCTACTAAAACATGCCTCAGACCATAACGTTGCCTTGGTCAGCTTGAAGAGTAGTGACGATGGAAGATGGGTTCATGTTGCACTATCCATATAATCATCCAACCATCTGCATGGTGTAATTGAAAATGTAATTCGTCGGACAACATTACTCCTTTCCACTCATTTAGTGTCCAATTGTTGTGTCCATGAGCGAACTGGAGGCGTTTCTTCTTATTCGCTGCAGATAGCAATGGCTTAGGAAAGGCCATCTGCTTCTGGAACCGATACGATGTAACATGCGGCGAACTGTACATTGAGAGTCCATCGGACTCGGTCCCTGATTCAGATTATCTATATTCTTCTGTGTTTCCTGCATGTTGGACTGAACAACAGTGCCTACACTCCACTTCAGCTCGAGCATCCAATAGCCGTTGGCGACCACACGCCTTGCACTCTGACCCGTTTTTTTTACTTACGGTTCACCCTCTGCACATTTTAACTGCTGCTGCCATTGAACATTTCACAAAGTGCAGCCATTTAGCTAATGCTCGTATCAATGATTCGAGCACTCACAATCATTCCACGTTCAAAATCCGTCAGATCGCGTCTTTTACCCATTATTTCTTTCCCAATGCACTTCATTAATCTTTGCATGTCTTCAGAGTTCCCTTTTCACACCGATTCAGCCATCTTTCGTCAGCAGCACCTCCGGAATAGTTATTAGTGGTATGCAAAAGTTTCCGCCGCCACCGCTAGCAGGCGCTGTAGAGGTCTAACCGACTGGCGACCGCTGCTGACAGTTCGTACATGAAGCCAAGCATGCCGGTCGATAAAGTTCATTTGCGGCACTGTTTGTTATTCATGTTTAATTTAGGGAAAAGTGCGAGTGAAGCATACGGTTCAATATGTCAGGCGTATCGCGAAACGGTTATGGGTGAGCGGACGTGTCGAGAATGGTTTGCCAAGTTTAAGAAAGGTGATCTAAGCTTGAAAGACAAGACACGTACAGGTAGACCCCGAGGAACTCTCAAACGAGGAGTTGGAATCGCTGTTGCAAGAGGATGCCACACAATCGACCTCGCAACTGGCGAAACGTCTGAAAATGGCTCAATCGATGGTGGTACGGCGTCTACAGGCCTTCAGGAAGATCCAGAATATTGGTAAGTGGGTTCCGGCATAGTTTAACGGAGCGTAATATTGGTCAACGGCTGGGCATCTGCATGTAGTTGCTGAAGAGGTTTCAAGGGAAGAATTTCTTGTGGAAGGTTGTCATCGGGGATGAAAAATGGATCTATTGCGACAACCCCGTACGCAAGCGATCCTGAGTGGAACCAAGCCAGCCATCAACATCCACTGCAAAACAGGATATCCACGGGGAAAAGGTGCCGTTGTGTGTGTGGTGGGATATGCAGGGAGTGCTGCACTTTGAACTGTTGAAACCGGGCGAAACAATCACTGCAAAACGATAGAGTGATCAGTTGATGCAACTGAATGCCGCAATCGAGCAAAAACGCCCATGGACAGGTAAAGGACGCCGCCCATTCATCCCGTTACACGATAATGCTAGACAACGTGTCGGTGTTATCTCGAAATCAACCCATTGAATAGTTACACTAGTCGGTTTTACTGCACCCGTCTTACTCCCCGGACATTGTACCTTCAGACTTTCATCTGTTTCGCTCTGTGCCACATGCCCTAGTCCAAAAACGGTTCACCACAGTTCCAGAGATACAAAATTTCGTCACTGCGTTTATCAGCTCAAAACCCGAGTCCTTTAATCACAGGGGCATTCATTCGTTTCCTGAAAAATGGCAAAAAGTCATTGATACTGTGGTCCAATATTTCGTTGAATAAATGTTTACTGGTTTCCTGATAATTCCTGCCTCCTTTTTCCTTAAAATGGCCGAAACTTTTGCATACCACTAATACTTAGCAAGAAAGTGTCTGGTGGTCATAATAATTTGGCCACTTAGTGTATACCGTAATATGCTGCCTATTAACGGATTAATACTACGCTGTAAGCAATATTTGGACTTTCCTTGGTTGGTATGTGTTCTCAGCTATCTTTGCTTTTCCGTTTACTGTTGAGAGTGCAGAGCATAGTAAATATTTCTACTTCTCTCAAGCCCCTGTTTAAAAATGTCTAATTACAGCCTGCTACTGCAACCCAGACGAGAACGAAAAGTAATCTGCCAAATTTTTAAGTGTCGACCACGATTTTCCCAATGACTTATGGCTGCCAAACGGGTATCATTTACTTGATCGAAAGGTGACTTGACCGAAAATCACTTTATCGAAAGGTACATTTTACCGAAAGGTGACTTCACCTAAAAGTTCATTTCATCGAAAGGACATTTGATCGAAAAGCTCATTTCACCGAAGGATTACTTTACCTAAAAGTTCATTACATCGAAAGATCATTTCACCGAATGGTCAGTTTATCGAAAACTTAGAATTTTGTTGTTAGAGAGCTGTTGGAGTGTGGTGAGGGTTTTTGAAATACTGGCCACCTAAGCATTATCGGATTGTATAAAAAATACACTTTTAATTTCTATGAAACACCTCCACATGAGTTGTGCCTTTTTGTCAAATTTTAATCTTCCGAGCTCATATTCATAAGGGTTACATAGTAAATCAAGTAAATAATGTTCAACTTTTACTGAACCACAAAACATAAATTTTTTGACCGTAGGCCTAGATACAGGCCATTTTAACAGATTTTAACCCTACTCATATTCATAAGCATTACATAAAATGTAAAGTAATTTTTTATGTAAACCTTATGAACATAAGCACGCACGGTTAAAATTTGTTTAAAAAGGCTTGGGCCGAGACATAGGGCCCTAAAATTGATTCTTTTTGCCTAAAAAAATGTGGAACATTATTAACTTGACATTTTATGTAAATTCTATGAACAAGAGTTCGTACGATTAAAATTGGGTAAAAAGGCCTAAGCCAAGGCCTAGGGACCTAAAGTTGATTCTTTTGTCTGAAAAAATGTGCAACATTATAAAATTTACTTCTTATGTAAACGTTATGCACATGATCACTGAATATGACTTTTATGTAAACCTTACGAACATGATTAAAATTTACTAAAAAAGCCTAAGCCGAAGCCTAGGAACTTAACATTAATTATTTTTGTCTAAAAACTAAATATTTGCGTTCTCTGTGACACGGGGAAATCAAAAGTGCAAATTGAGTATGATCCCCTAACGTTTCGGTGGTGTGTCTGTCGAACTTGCACCATGGTTCAACAGATCCTGTAATGAAATCCAAAGTTTTCGATAAACTGACCCTTCGGTGAAATGACCTTTCGATGAAATGAACTTTTAGCCGCCCCGGTGGCGCAGTGGTCTAAGCGATGGCCTTTGATCATTCGTCCGAAAGGGGTCCGGGTTCGAATCCCGGTGAGGCATGAATGTTGTGTTTGTCTTACGGCACTGGCTCTCTCCTTTCCCTGGAACCAGTGGCCATAAATTAGGGACGGGCGACTGCTTATAACCCATTGAGTTGCTCATGGTGGTCGCTAAACCTCCAATCAAAAAAAAAAAAGAAAAGAACTTTTAGGTAAAGAAACCTTTCGGTGAAATTAACTTTTCGATCAAGGTGACCCTTCGGTAAAATGTACCTTTCGATCAAGTGACCCTTCGGTGAAATGAACGTTTCAGATCAAGTGATCTTTCGGTGAAGTGATTTTCGGTCAAGTGACCCTTCGGTGAAGTAAAACGTCGGGCAAATGAACCAGACCCCTGCCAAACACGCCCACACCCATACTTTTTCTTACATTTAAAAAAGAGTGAATAAGTAAAAATCTACAGAAATCAGCAGAATTCTTGTAAAAGTACTTGGTCTTCAATTCATTTGCACACCATTGTACACGCATATCTTTTCCTCAGGGTTTAGAGCTAATTCTAAACAGTAATAAAATATCTTAACACCATAAAGTACAATATGAGCAGAGGCATAACTCTGGACGTGGAAATCGACGTTCTGTCTGTTTACGTAAGGTCAATACTTTGAAAATATAAAAGGAACAAAACAAAACATCATGAGCATCTTACCCCATTTCCTTCTAGAAGTGTTTGTTGGTTTCCAGAGTTATCCAACTCTTCCAAAATAACGACTGATTTGAAAGCTATTGCAAATACTGCGTTCATCAGCAAAGCTATGAATAAGTTCTTGTGCATCGTGATACGGTAAACCTGCAGCTGCCTGAAAAAACGAAATATTATTAAATGATTACTCGAGCAACCAATTCAAACACTGCGATAGTGTTTATGTAAATGAAGTAAGTGAACACTCTTTATAGAAAAACATACCTACACAGTGCGTCAAAGAATTTTAAAGCCTGGCGCTAGATTTCAGCCTACGGTAGCGCCACTAGTGTAATCGCGAATGATAAACCGTGACCATCTGCTTGCTTTCTGCCAAAAGTACTGCGCAGTTGTTAAAGTAACTCAAACGAAACGGGCGTTCATTAGAGAAGTAACATTTTTTTCATGTTGAATTATTAGGATGGAACAAATGGCTGTTTTTAAATTTAACGCAAAACTCGGTAAAAGTACTTTGGAAACGTACCAAATGATGAAACAAGTTTACGGTGAGTTTTGTTTAAGTAGATAAAATCTTTTCCTGTGGCACAAACGTTTTTTGGACGGAAGAGATACGCTAGAAGATGATAAGCATACCGGAAGACCAAGTTCATCTAGGACACCTGAGATTATTGAAAAAGTGCGTGATTTCGGGGCAAACAATCGATGTGCGTCACTAAGAATGATGGGAGGAGTCTTTAAACATCAACAAAGAAACGATTCGAACCATCCTGCATGAAGATTAGGGCAAAACAAAAATATGTGCTAAATTTGTTCCACACACGTTCACCAATGAATAAAAATCAAGAAGTGCACATTAGAGACATCCTTTCAGCCGCTGAAAATGATCCAAACTTCTTAAATTCGATTGTTACAGGTGTTGAAACATGGTGTTTTCAATATGATCCTAAAACAAAGCGACAAAGTGCGGAATGGAAGTCAAAAAACTCACCACAAGCCAAAAAAAAAACAAGAAAAATTCCATCGAAAATCAAAACAATGCTCATTATATTCTTCGATAATAAGAGTAATATCCACAAATAATTTGTTCCAAGTGGACAAACAATTACTGGTGAATTTTATTTAAATGTTTTGAGGCGTTTGATGGGTAGAATTCGTCGCATTGCCGCCCCGGTGACGCAGTGGTCTAAGCGATGGCCTCTGATCATTTGTCCGAAAGGGGTCCGGGTTCGAATCCCGGTCAGGCATGGATGTTGTGTTTCTCTTACGGCACTGGCTCTCTCCCTTTCCTGGAACCAGTGACCCTAAATTAAGGACGGGTGACTGCTTATATCCCATTGAGTTGCTCACGGTGGTCGTTAAACCTCCAATCAAAAAAAAAAAAATTCGTCGCATTCGTCCAGAATATCGGGATGAAAACAGTTAATGTTTGTTGCACGATAATGCACCCAGTCACACCTCATTTCTTGTTCGTAGATTTTATGCAAAAAATAACATCTGTGTGTGGAATCATCCACCGTATTCGCCTGATTTAGCACCCTACGACTTTTCTTTATTCCCAAAACTTAAAATGACGTTAGAAGGGTGTTATTTTTATGATATTTTGACCATGCAAACAGCTTCGACGCGTGCTTTGGAGGTAATTCCGCAAAGTGAACTGAAACAGTCATTCGAATTATTATTAAATCGCTGTAACAAGTGTATTGAAGCCGGAGGGACTTATTTTGAATAAAAAATCAAAACAAATTATGATTTCTTATTCCTATTTCATTTTACAGACCCAGTCTTAAAAATTCTTTGCCACACTGTGTATAGTTACAAAACTAATGACAACGATTCCATTTGAAAGCTTAATAACCTCCGAAAAAGAACTGCTGGTGTGTCAGGAAGTGAAATGACGATCTACGGATAGAAACTTGTTCAATTCCTCATCATTTTGGATCGTATGATGAAGTGGTCTTGGAATAAGTTTGATGATGGCAGCATTTCCAGCTAACTCAAGAATTTCCAGCTAACTCAAGAAACAAATTGAACGACTGCAGGTAGCACCCACTCGCACAGCATAATTTTCTTTTCTCAGCAGATGGTGAATGTGATCTATTGGAAATTGATGATGAGCACAGTTTGGTCTGGCTCGGA
This sequence comes from Macrothele yani, assembly GCA_039090855.1. Lineage (NCBI taxonomy): Eukaryota > Metazoa > Arthropoda > Arachnida > Araneae > Macrothelidae > Macrothele > Macrothele yani. Next base: position 52,285,220 of record CM076990.1, read on the forward strand.
ACTTTCACTTCACAGTTCTACCAGACATGACAAAGAGTTACTGAATATGGATCAACACAAAATTCAGAGCTGAAGTTGGACAATGAAATAAAATGAGCCAACCAACTTATAATAACCGACAAAGATCACGGGTGATTTTAGTAAGCTCTACAATCCTTCCAGCGAGTCCACAACAACAGCTATCTGGAAACTGAAAAAGGGAGTACGGGGATCAAGTTGTCCCCCAAAGAACATCAGAATGGGAAAATGTGATGATACTTCCATATCTGCTCATGGAAAAGATGTCCTCCAGGCCGAAGAAATCATACATGGCAAATCGTCATTACAGCATTGGTCACCGTAATGACATGTAACTAAACTCTCTGTAAACACAGTTCATATTTATATTTTAGGGTCACTAATACGTGAGCGTCATCCCAAATGGGAAAATGTAATCCAGATCCTGTCAATCGGGCTAAGGCTGTAGCAGAAGAGTTGCATCTACGTCATCCCAAATGGGAAAATGTAATCCAGATCCTGTCAATCGGGCTAAGGCTGTAGCAGAAGAGTTGCATCTAATGTTGTATTTATGTTCGGAGAATCTGACGCCTAAAGTGCGCAATGTCAAGCCGATAAACACCTGCTTTTCGATAGTAGGGTCACGGCTTTTTATGGGGATGGAATAAACACCTCTCTGATTGAACTTAGACACGGATAGGATTTTATCTTTTTTAACAAACTTAAAGATGTTGGTTGTAGTTTCACCAAATCCCAGGTTGTGCCTTCTACAGGCTTTCTTCAGGGCTGCACTCTCTAAAGGGAGGTGTGACATGGATCCAACAAATCACGTTTTTTTTTATTGGTGGTTTAACGACCACCGTGAGCAACTCAGTGGGCTATGAGCAGCCGTCCGTCCTTAATTTAGGGCCACTGACTCCCGGGACGGGAGAGAGCCAGAGCCATAAGACAAACACAACATCCATGCCTCACCGGGATTCGAACCCGGACCAGAACATTGCTTAGACCAATGCGCCACCGGGGCCGCCAAATTTCGTTACGCGGGTTTCACGTAACATGGTGTTACAATATTTACTCATTGTTCAAAATCTATATATTGAACTGCATTACGAGCTATGTAAGTCATTCACGCTTATACAACAATTGTGTTATATTGTTAGTTACTGTTTCACACGTAATTCGATAGTTTTAGCTAAGCGGGAGTACTATTTATTGCAAATTGAAAACTGTACATATTATCAACATATTCTCATAAATTTAGCAAGGTATATTGTTATCTTTACCTTTCTTCCGCACAGACCGTCCCTTCCACTCAGTGTCGTCCGGCCAACAATTCTGATAATACAACGACAACGTTTATTTCTCAATGTGATGTTTCGTGCACGCCTGGATGGCCAAACCCGTTGGTCGGACGACATTGAGTGGGAGAAACGGCCTGTGCGGAAGAAAGGCAAGAATAACAACATCCCATGCTAAATTTATGAGAATATATTGATAATATTGGGTTATCGGAAAAGTCATGAAGTATTTTGCCACCCGATGACGGTTGGCCGGTTTTGGAAGTACTAGAGGCATGCGCAGCGCAGCTCTGTTATCGCTATGGCATTCGACAGGTGCTAGTTTTAGCAGCAGTCTAAAAAGAATAGTGAGCGGTTTGGTTGATTTGCGGAGATTTGACGTCAAGTTGAAGATGGAAGACCAAACTGTGCATTTTCGCCATATTTTACTGTTTCACTTCCGTAAAGGGAAGAACGCGCGTCAAGCTTGTGAAAAGTTGCGTCAAGTGTACGGTGATAATGCTCTAGAAAAACGTCAGTGCCAGCGGTGGTTCGCAAACTTCCGTGCTGGTGATTTTGACCTCAACGATGCTCCTCGGTCCGGGAGGCCTACCGAGGTTGATGACTACCAAATCAAGGCATTGATCGAGTCAAACCCACGTTACACGACACGTAAGATTGCAGACACATTGCACATCCATCATTCAAGCGTTTACGACCACCTGAAGAAGCTGGGATACGTAAGCAAGCTCGATGTGTGGGTTCCTCATGAACTCAAAGAAGCTAAATTGACGGCGCGTATAAACATCTGCGATATGCTCATTAAACGTGAGGAAAACGATCCTTTTTTGAAGCGACTGATAACTGGTGACGAAACGTGGATTGTGTACAACAAAATGCTGCGCAAACGGTCTTGGTCCCGACGTGCTGCTTCGCCTTAAAGGAGATCCAAAGATGACATTCATCAGCGGAAGGTTCTGGTCTCAGTGTGGTGGTATTTTAAAGGTGTCGTGTTTTTCGAGCTCCTACCACGGAACCAAACAATCAATTCGAATGTATACTGTCGGAAATTGGACAGTTTTGAACGAATCCATGATCCAGAAACGTCCAGAGCTCGTTCATCGTAAAGGTGTTGTGTTCCATCACGACAACGCGAGACCACACACAAGTTTGATCACCCGTCAAAAATTATTGGAGCTTGGGTGGGATGTGTTGCCACACCCAGCATACTCGCCTGATCTTACGCTGTTAGACTTCCCCTTTTTTCGCCCTCTTCAACAGTCCTTGCAGGGTATAACGTTCAATTCAGATGAGGCTGTAAATCAGCACCTTGTACGGTTTTTCGCCACGAAAGACAGGTTCTTCTATGAACGAGGCATTCTGCAGCTCACTGAAAGATGGCAAAAGGTTATCGAACAAAACGGGCATTATATCATTGATTGATCTTTGTTCTTTCTATCAATAAATGGCCTTTGCAAAACATGGCTAAAATACGTCATGACTTTTCCGACAACCCAATATATACAGTTTTAAATTTGCAATAAAAGTACTCCCGCTTAGCCAAAACTATCGAATAATTACTTGTAAAACAGTAACTAACAATACAACACAATTGTTTTACAAGCTTGAATGATGGTGTGTACAGTTTAAATGCTGCGTATGTTTATTTAATTTGATGACACAGTCAATGAAGAAGCCATGCATCAAGACAAAGTTCGAAATTTTCTTCCGCTCTAATTGGCGAGATCGTAAGCGCAGCCTGTGATTTACTGAAACTACAGCCAAACATCTTTAAGTTAATTAAGAAAGATAACAACCCGGTGTCTGAGATCAATAAGAGTGGTGTTTATTCCATCCCCATGAAAAGCCGTGTTCCTACTATCGAAAACCAGGTATATATCCGCTCGACGCTGCGCACTTCAGAGGTCAGACTCTCCGAACATAAATACAACATCAGATGCAACTCTACTGCTACAGCCTTAGTCTGGTTGACTGGATCTGGATCACATCTTCCTTTTTTTGATCGGAGGTTTAACGACCACCGTGAGCAACTCATTGGGCTATAAGCAGTCTCCCGTCCCTAATTTAGGGTCGCTGGTACCAGGGTAGGGAGCGATCTAGTGCCGGAAGACAAACATGGCATCCATGCCTCACCCGGATTCGAACCCGGACCCCTTTCGGACGAAAGATCAGAGGCCATCGCTTAGACCACTGTGCCACCGGGGAGGCTTTTCCCTATTGGAATGACCCTCATGTATTAGTGACTGTAAAACTAAAATATTAACTGTGTTTGCTGAGAATCTAGTTACATGTCATATGACTTGCCATCCCAGCAGGACGCACAGGAGGAGATAAAGGCAGATAGCAGTGAGAGTGCATGCCAGTGTAGTATAGTGGATAGCACTCGGAGCTGCAGAGCCGATAATTGTGGGTTCGAATCCCACCCGTGGCATAAAAATAATGGAGAAATTTACTTCGTCATATTGGCGCCCGAACTTCCAAGATTGTCTGCCTTTTAGGTTTCTGGCAATGGTGTGATGTTCTTTCCACACTGCGAGACAGGAAAAAAGAGAATCCCTTCTTCAGTGTTTCAAAAAAATACAGCATTGCGATGTTCCACACACCAAATTGTCTGGGATTTCTCAAATACCCGTTCATGGGATGACTGCCTACAGCGACACATGGTCCCGGCTGACCCGTAGGCCATATAACGACCCTCTTTCGGGGTGCGGGGAGATGCGACGTGCCTGCTTCGCAGGGCGCACATGAGATAAAGACAGATAGCAGTGAGAGCACATGCCAGTGTAGTACAGTGGATAGTGCTCCGGAGCCGAGAGTTGTGGGTTTGAATCCCGCTCCTGACATAAAGATGTTGGAGAAATTTACTTTGTCATACTCATTACGGTGACCATTGCTGTAGTGACGATTTGCCTTGTACGGCTCCATCGGTCTGGAGAACGCTCGTCCAATCACCGACAAACGGACTATCGACCACCCATAGCAATCTTTTCAACCTACCATGGTAAGTTCATCATACTTTAATTTGTAGTACATAAGTCCACGTGACTGCGCCGGAACAGATTCGTGCTTCACTGCCAACCAATGTCATATATAATCCTTTGCCTCCATGTTCCTTGCTTGTTAATGTTTTATTTGAAGATGGACGGGCTGCCCGCTTGAAAGATCTCGTATGTTTTAATGTATGTATACTTGGTGCATAGGCAAGTCCCTTTTGCTTGGAATAACTTGAGAACGGAGAAAGGTGCAGTTATGCAAGTGAGATAACGGTTTAGTAAAGTGTCTACGCCCGATCGAATGCAACCAATAGCAGCGCCACTAGTGGCAAAATGCGGACGTCAGCAAATGCAAATCGAAAACGAAAAGAGATCGAGCGAAATTTCCAGTTACAAAGTTGTAGAGCATCAATTAATTAGTATAAAACGACATTTGTTTTACACGGATAAGATAAATTGTCGCCTAAATACCCTAAAATGTCCGAAATCGATGCGCCACCTTTTGTGTAAACGTTTGAAGGGAACAGGCATAGGTATGGACAAATACACACAATTTATTGCATAAATGCGTACCTACGTCAATACAGTTTGATGACGCCAAACAAAACAAAAGCAAACAAGTTAGAAAAATCATGCAATGCATTGATTATGATACGCTTTCCAATATACTAGGAATCATTACTCAAGCTATTACTCAAGTTATGAGGAAAATGGCTGTGGAATAAATCTTACCCCTGGGCCCTGACCTATGATCCATTTGGATGATATTCAACAGAACTGGTTCAGTATATCTCCGAAATAACATGATAACGTTTTGTCGCAATCGAAGCAATTTTACCTAAGTTATGATGCATAAGCGTTATGGAATAGATCCCGCTCCTGTGTCCTAACCTTCCACCCCATTTCGCCCATTTTAAATAGAATTCGTCCCCAGACAGGTCCCTACAACATACCAACATTTAATCCAAATCGAAACATTTTTACTTAAGTTATGACTCATAATGGCGATGGAAGTGATTCCGCTCCTATGTCCTGATGTTTGATCCCCATTTCGCCCATTTTCAATAGAGTTTGTACCCAGGTGGTCTCCTACCACATACTAAAATTTAATCGAAATCGAACTTTTTTTACGTTAGTTATGACGCATAAGAGCAGTGGAATGGATTCCGCTCTTATGTCCTGACCTTTGACCCCATTTCGTTCACTTTCAATAGGGTTCCTTCCCAGGTGTGCCCCTACCACATACTAAAATTTCATCGAATTCAAACGATTTTTACACAAGTTATCGTGCCGACGAACATACGCACACAACGCGTGACGTAATGAAACAGATGGGAATCGCGACCATCTGCTAGCAAGGTGTGACGTCATAAAACTTTGATAGGATCCACAAACAGCGCGTGACGTAAGGAGATGGATGGCAAGACCGCGCGCCAACATCTAATGGGGCGACGCCGTGACACCACACTACAAACTTGGTAATTCGGGGTGGTTATTTAACCCACTAAACAAATTTTCTTAAAGTCGAGATCAAGCTGAATCGATTTCTAGTACCAGAAAACGGTAGATTAACGACTTTCATCAAACCCCTTAGAGCCGTTTTCAAAATAAAATTTACATGCATACAAGAATTGCTTCTTTAAGATGAACGTCAAGTAATTTTCCTTCCTGTACTTCGAATGGAAACATTTCTGTACATATTTTCTTCCCAATTAATGCGTTCCCAAGGATGAAAATTTGAACATAGATTAACATATCTTCATTTTATAACTTGGAATACTTAATATTTTCTAAAACATACCCAAAATTATGCAATCCAACATTTTTTTGTCTACTGACGTCATCAAAGTACAGGTCGCGCCATCCTTTTTCTGGTTTCAACACCACCAAAGGAAAAGTTATTGATTTTCAATATAATTATGGTTATTTTTTAGAAAATATTAAGTATTCCAAGTTATAATAAAGTTATTTTAATCCATGTTCAAATTTTCATCCTTGGGAACACATTAATTGTGAAAGAAATGTGTACAAAAGTTTTTCCATTGGAAGTATAGGAAGCAAAACTACTTGACGTCCATCTTAATAATATGGGATAAGAGCGATGGAGTGGATCGCAATCCTATATCCTGACCTTTGACCCCATTTCGTCCACATTCAATAGGGTTCGTCCCCAGGTGGTCCCCTACCACACACTGAAATTTCATCGAAATCGAACCATTTTTATGCACGTTATTACGCATAAGGGCAACGGAATGCATCCCGCTCTTATGTCCTGACTTTTGACACCACTTCACCGATTGTGAATAATATTCGTCCCCAGGCGGTCCCCTAACACATAGTAAAATTTCATTGAAATCGAACCATATTTACGCAAGTTATGAGGCATAAGGGCAATGGAATTATCCCTCTCCTACGTCGTGACATTTGACCCCATTTGTCCCATTTTCAGTAGGGTTCGTTCCCAGGTGGTCACCTACCACATAGCAAACTTTCATTGAAATCGAACCATATTTACGCAAGTTATGACGCATAAGGGCAATAGAAGGATCCCACTCCTACGTCGTGACCTTTGACCCCATTTGTCCGATTTTCAATACGGTTCGTCCCCCGGTGGTCCCCTACCACATACTAAAATTTCATCGAAATCGAACCATTTTTACTCCAGTTATCGTGCGGACGGACGGACAAAGCTGGAGCATATACGCTTCTTCAACCAACGGTTGGAAAGCGGTAAAAAATGCCAACTGGCGCACAGTGATGAAAAGTTACTTTCACGATACACATTTGTATTCGTGAAAGTAACTGTGCATGCACATTCCTCAGCATGGAAGGTGTCACACTATTGCAAGCATCTGCAACACGACGACGTAGATCCAGCAGACTTGTAGGCGCTGCTACATACACTTGATTTTTTACGTTACCCCAGAAACCCAAGCTCGTCATTCTCACACAGCGTACGTAGACCTAAACTTCTGATCAGGGTACATCCTGCTACTGGTTTTTACATCGTAGGTACGATACAACGTCACAATCTGCATTTGCATACGACGGCTACATTTGCGAAATGTGAATATGCAGATTCGAATCGTCGCGCATCGATTTCGGACATTGTAGGGTATTTAGGGGACAATTTATCTTATCCGTGTGAAACGAATGTCGTTTTGTGCTAATTAATTGATGTTCTACAACTCTGTAATTGGAAATTTTGATCTATCTCTTTTCGTGTTAGATTTGCAATGGCTAACTTCCGCATTTTGCCACTAGGGGCGCTTCTATTGGTCGCATTCGATTGCGCGCAGTCGCTTTACTATACTGTTATCTGACTTGCATAACTGTACCTCTCTCCGTTCGCAAGTTATTCCAGGCTAAAGGGACTTTCCTATGCACCGTGTATATTTTAATATTAAATAACTTAGAGGAGGGTTCAACTTTGACCCCATATTTCTTGGATCGCGCAATGACAGCTCATTTGAACTGAATTTCGACCTCTCTCACGAATTTACATTTTAAGTTCCTAATGCGGTATTGGTTTTTGTCATCCCGAGCAGTCGCCCGATTTTGCTGTTCGTTTCCCCGATTTCTGTGCGTACGAGCCTCATCGGTCCACAGACTACACGTTCGTATCACTATACAGACATTTCCTCCCGTACTAGTGGCGATTTCGCGTTAGGAAAATCCAGCTACCCCCATCCCAACAATCCTTCCTCTCTCCAAGTCCGTCAGGTGTTCTTTTGGGCGACGGGGCATAGCGAGACACAAGAAACACCATTTGGATTCAATGTCGGCTCTTTATTGATTGTAACATCTCGTTCGAGCCCGCTCTTTATATCCAAGACCGGGCGGTTCAGAGGGGCGCAGCTCCAAATCCTCATGCGCATTTCCTCTGAGATTTTAATTATTTGCATGTCCCAATCTCTTGAACATATCCTGTTAGTTTCAAGCTAATACCAGGAACCGTTCATGGTGTTGCAATTTTCACAAGCAGTAAGTGTATCATGCCGCATTTGAAATCTCTCAGATTACTCGTTTTGCCCATTCCCACCCACAACTGAACGCTAATGGATGCTCGACGTCCTGCTGTACCTAATAACTTTATGTGACGACTACAGGTGTGTCTAATAAACTGTCATATCAGAGTGCAGTGCATAGTTTTGTATCATCGGAGGTCGGACAAAGCAGCATGAGAACAGGAAAAGGATGTGGTCAGAGTAGTTCTCTAAATTTGCAGTAAAATACTTCTGTAAGTTTTTTCCCTAAACTAAAGCCTCCAGGGAAGCCTTTTAGACTTACTTATCTTGGATCTTTTTGTGCTGAATAATGAATAGTAAGGTTTCATATGCTGTGCTTATACACCGATGAGCTGTTATATTATGATCACCCCTAGTCTACAGAAATAAGCGCGCCTGGAGACCGAACGGTGGGGCACGTGATGTTCACGTAACAGTATGTACACAACACGAGGACCGGCTTTTGGTTAGTACAATACTCGGAGTCAGAATGGAAAAAAACAGCCGTCTTATCGGAGGTGGAAAAAGGACAAATTGTGATGGCGCGGCGCATTGCAACTACGATCTCGGAAACGGCGCGGCTTACGGATTGTTCACATGCCACTGTTACAGGGTACGCATCAAAAGTGCTGCACAGATGTCCAAACGACGAACCGTCGTCTAGCCACGTGTCCTCCGCAGCTCAGTGATGACAGAGGAAAGCGGAGACGGTCGCGAATTGTTCGCAGCGACCGCACTGCCACAGTGCAACAAATCGCCTGCAGCCCCAACAGTGGTGATCAGGGCAATGTGTCACAGCACACAGTTCATCGCAGCCTTCTGCGCATGGGCCTGCGTAGCCGAAGACCCAGTCGGGTCTCCATGCTCACTCCACGTCATCGCCAACAACGCATGAAATGAGCCCAAGATCATTGAGATTGGAGCGTGGATGATTGGAAGACAGTGGTCTGGTCAGACAAATCAAGATTCTTGGTGAATCACGTAGACGGCCGAGCGCGGATACGCTGAGTACCAACGCGGGGAACTTGGATGCACTGTTGAACGGAAACAGGCGGGCATCTGCGGCGTTATGCTGTGGGCGATCTTTTCTTCGGGCACTTTAAGCCCCATTATCCTAATAGCACAATCCCTGATAGCTGTCAGGTATCTGAACATCGTTGCGAACAAAGTTCATCCATTCATGGCAACTGTGTTTCCTGCTGGTGATGGTCATTACCAACAGGATAATGCGCCATGCCACACTACCAGAATCGTCAGCGAGTTGTTCGAGGAACATGCTGGTAGCTTTATGTTAATGCCCTAGCCTCCAAATTCCCCTGACATGAACACAATCGAACATTTATGGTTCAGCTTGGAAAAGCGGGTTCGCGCTAAATCACCACCACTCGGAAATGTACCGGAACTGGAGGACCTGCTGTTGACATTATTGTACCAGATACCCCAGGATACCTATCGCCACCTCATCGAATCGATGCCTCACCGAGTGGCTGCTATCTTGCGGGCAAAAGGGGGTCCTACAGCTTATTAGGTTGGTGGTCATTATGTAACAGCTCATCGGTGTATATGTGTTATCGTTAAAGTATTATAATGAATTCAGCTTTTCCTTCTAAATTATAATGAATATAATGCTTCTTCTAATATATGTTGTTTGTTAATTATATCATGAATAAACTTTCTTGCTAGTAGTGTAGTAATAATAATAAACAAGCTTTTAACTGCTAGTAATGTTGTAGTAGTAATTAAGATGAATAAAGTCTTATGCTGGTTGTTGATAATAATCAACTAATGAAATAAACCTAACAGCCAGACAGAGATCTGACAAAACTATGAACTGAGAAAGACGTACTTACTAAGACAATCTTTTATTTGGTAAACTTCTATTATTTATCCACACTCCCTTCATCGGTCACACAACTACTCGATATCCGGCTCTCACATAAACGAAGATCTCTTTACACACGAAACAAAGCTCTCACGCACATAAACAACCGCTCTCCTAGGTATCGTTGAACGCGCCTATTTATACTGGCTACCACCACGTCATGACTTACACTCATTGCCAGATCTCATTCAGCGGGAGAAATAACATCTCGTTCAGTAAGAAGATAATTTACATAGTAAAATAAAATAACCAGAGATAGTAAAAATCAAAAGGAAAGTAAATCTAGAGTATACGTTACAGTATGAAATCCGTTATTTCATAGAATACGTAGTTATTTCATGAAATAACTGAAGAAGTCAGTTAAAGCGTAAAACTCCCTTGTATTCTATGGTTTATCTAGTTATTTCATAGAACAACGATCTACACCCCGTTAAAGTGTAAAATAAGCGAGTAAATAAATCCCAAATTCAAAAGGCTGTAAAGTGAGAACCACTGGTCAGAAATAGCACACCATTTTCAACCCAATATAAAGTGTTATGTAATAATAATGATATTAACTTTTATGTTTCGTTTTGTTATTTATAAATTTTGCGGAAATAAGTTGTACAAAAGGTCTGCAAATTGTGTTTTAATGAACTGAATGTTCAGAGGGAAAGAGAAAACTCTAAAGAATGTTTTGAAATTCAAGCTAAGAAGATGAAATTAATGTCAGATAAATCTCATTCTGAAGCCTCTGTGGGGCTTACAGTCCGTATCCCAGTACCTGAAGTTGAAAGAGGAAGGGGTGACGCCAGATCTATTTTAGATGTTATCATGAAAATAACCGGAGAAGGATTTTTCAATTGGGAACAAGAAACGGCCGCATAAAACAGCTACACTGCTGGCCACCTAAAATGCAACACCAAGAAGGAAGCATCCGATTGGCCTGAAATTCGCAGCATGCGTCGCCAGCGAGAGGACATGCAAACGAATAGCATTGCAGGGCATACGCAAATCATGTGCACCCGGCACGCCACCGAGAAGCACTGCAAGAAAGGTGCACAGAAGGCGGGGTGTAAGTAGTGGAAGTGTGTTGTGCTGCCGGACCTATGCGTGGGAAACTTCCTGATGCCTCGTCGCAGAATACGGCAGTCATTCCAGCACGTTTCAGAGTTCGACAAGGGACGAATAGTGGCTTATCGCGACACCGGTATATCGTACTGAGACATCGGCGCCCGTGTGGTACGACATCCATCCACAGTGAGGCGAGTATGGATTCGGTGGGAGCCGGAGGGACGGACGGACCGACGTGAGCGATTGCCGCAGCCGCGGCACACCACCGTTTGAGGAGACCGGCATGTTGTGCGGCAGGTACTGACGACTCACACCGCCGCATCACGAACGTTAGCGCAGGAATTAGGGTGTATTGCGCAACAAACTGTGTCAGCACGTACCGTTCGACGTCGTCTGCAGGAGCGGGGACTTGTTGCACGGCGCCCATTGCTCCGATTACCATTGACGTCACACCACCGGCGAATGCGGCGGAAGTGGGCCGTTTAACGCCGCACCTGGACTACGGAATGGCACGACATCGTCTTCTCCGAGGAATCCCGCTTCTACCTGCAACACCACGAGTCGAATACGCGTGTGGCGGCACGGCGGCGAGAGACTGTATGACGCCTGCATTATGTATCGCCATACCGGTTCGTCGCCTGGCGTTATGATTTGGAGCGCAATTGGATATGACACCCGCACCCTTCTGGTACGCATCGCCGGTACATTCAACAGCCACTGCTACATCTCCGACACTTTGGAGCCTGTAGTCCACCCTTACCGGCAGGACCTGCCAGCGGCCACGTTTTAACAGGACAATGCACGCCCGCACGTGACACGTATCGTGCAACAATTTTTCACGGCCCACCAGGTGTCACTGCGGCCGTGGCCCGCCTGTTCTCCCGACATGTCGCCCATCGAACACGTCTGGTCGCTGATTGGCAACCGAGTGGCCAGGCAAGCACCACTCGCGGCTACGCCTGATGAACTGTGGCAACGTGTGGAAGCAGCCTGGACAGACATACCCCAAGCCCACATCCAAAGCCTCTTTCGTTCGATGCCGCGGCGTGTGGCGGCCGTTATTGCCAGCCACGGGAGCCCCACGAACTATTGATGTCTGCGTGTTCCGCAAGTCGCACGGGCCTGTAAGCTCAATCGTTTCATCTTTTTTATCTATTGTTATGTGTCCAGTAAATCTGGCTTTGCTATCTCGTGTCCTTCTTGGTGTTGCATTTTGGGTGGCCAGCAGTGTATATTCCCGATCCCAGTTCAGCGTCTGTGAACAAAAACTAATTCAGATCGAAGAAGTGCCGGATATAGAGAAATCGCTCCGGTCGGTTGCTACAGCTCAAAGTTTAGGTACCGGTCGAGGATTGAAAAAATGTTCATGTAAAACGCAGTGTTTCAACAAAAAATGTATTTGTTTTAGAAATAATGTTCTATGCAATTCCAAATGCCATTTTAGAAATCCCTGTTGTAACAAATGATTTTATTGTGTCTTTATATAATATACATTTTGTATGCTGTATAATTCAGTCAAATTGTTTATTTTACACTTTAACTGTCTATCATCAGTTAATTTATAGAATACCTAGTTATTTCATAGAATAGCTAGTTAAAGTGTGGAATTATTAATTTATTACACGCTTTAAATAACTTGATGAGTTATTTCATGAAATAACTATAGATATTCTATGAAATAACTGAATTATACATTTTAACGGTAACATATATAACACAAACACTGCTGCTGTTATACCTCACAGCTGGTATTTAATGAAGACTTGTAAGAATGTTACTATACTTGCTGATAGCAATTAATGAAGAATATTCGAAATGAAACAACGAATTTTTTTAAGTAAAATGTTTTGCTTTTCTAAGAAATAATTGCTTTATAAAATATTTAGATAGGTATGCGCTGATAAGAACGTGAAGATGGGAAGCAAAAAATTACTGCATCAGCCAGTGGCAAAAACTTCTCTCAGAATCGATGATTGCGATCTTTAAGGAAAATATCGACTGACAAGTTACTCAAAATAATTTACGTGTTTGGAATTCTTAATCAGCCTGGAAAGAGATATCGACGATATAAGAATATCAGGACAGAACCTAGGTCCAAAAAAAAGCAATTTTCATTCTGATGAAAGACTTTCAAAAGCGGAATAAACGCTGATAGATCCTTAAAGAAATTACTGTAATCCGATATGTGAAAAAAAACCGATTTTGTTACCTGCATAGGCTGTAAGTCTCAAAAGAATTAATTAACATAAAACATCTAGCCGTGAGAACTTTTTGTTTCGCTAGTGGACCGAGAAGCGTTAGAGCTCATTTTAGCGTACAACTTACAATGAGATGCAGAAGAAATAAAGTTCAGTAACGGAGCTCCCGGTACGCCTCATACGTTCACTGTCAGACAAACTCCATATTTATATCGCTAACATAAAATATATTACTTTAGTTTTATTACTAAGAGTTTCTATCATGTCTCGCAGTTGCAATTTATTTTATCTAATCCATATTTCAGGGATGAAATTACTGTTTGCAGGAAATCCAAGGGTAGTAATAATTAAAAGAACTGAAAGGTCGAAAAGGCTGGGAGGAAGTATGAAAAAAGATGGCATCTTGTTTTCTCTTTTATTATCATCACTTAATCCGAACAATGCTTCTCTATTCTTAATTTATTTTTATTCCAAACGTCAATTTCTTTGGTATTTACACGGGCTTATCAAAATAATAGAAATAATGTTAGTGGATTGCTTTTTAAAAATTTAGCTTTAAGTCCACCTCAGACTTTCACGACACAGACAGTCGGACTTGGAATAAACTTATACAAGATACACTGAAGAGCAATTGAATTACAGATAGCTGGCGTTATGCAAATGTGGCGCTGTGGGCGGCCCTGTAAACGGAAACGACATGACGTATGTAGCGATCCGACAATATAGGGACTGATGTGACGGGAATCAGTAAGAGTCGGACGCAGTATGGGTAAGACGAAGGATCTAAGCGCATTTGATCGTGGGAAAATTGCCAGGGCCCGACGAATGGGTCACTGCATCTCGGAAGTCGTGCAGGCACTAGGATTTTCACGAGCCACTGTGTCACGGCTGCACCGCGAGTACATCTAATTCGGTAAAACCATCCCTGCAAGGGCCAACTGCCGTGGACAACAGCGTGTGGACAACAGCCGACATCGTACTTCACCTCTTATATGCCTCAATTGTTTCACTTGTGACTGTGGCAGTGCTATGTTATAGCCGACATCGTACTTCACCTCTTTATATGCCTCAATTGCTTCACTTGTGACTGTGGCAGTGCTATGTTATAGCCGACATGTTACTTCACCTCTTTATATGCCTCAATTGCTTCACTTGTGACTGTGGCAGTGCTATGTTATACCCGATATCGTACTTCACTTCTTTATATGCCTCAATTGTTTCACTTGTGACTGTGGGAGTGCTATGCTATAGCCGACATCGTACTTCACCTCTTTATATGCCTCAATTGCTTCACTTGTGACTGTGGCAGTGCTATGTTATACCCGATATCGTACTTCACCTCGTTATATGCCTCAATTGCTTCACTTGTGACTGTGGCAGTGCTATGTTATAGCCGATATCGTACTTCACTTCTTTATATGCCTCAATTGTTTCACTTGTGACTGTGGGAGTGCTATGCTATAGCCGACATCGTACTTCACCTCTTTATATGCCTCAATTGTTTCACTTGTGACTGTGGCAATGCTATATTATAGCCGACATTATTGAGCGAAGCGAGGCCGAAGTTCCAGAGGAACTCTCTTTACGGGACTCGAGACAATTACCAGTCCGGACACAGGTACGAGATGACACATCCTATCACCCTGATTTTTTGCATGCGATTGGACATCGTCCATGGTCAGGTTTTGACGCCTTCCGTTTCCCTAAATTCCGTGTCGTCGGGAAATAATCGTCCAAAAACCTGCATTTTTATGTTTTCTTCCGGGTTTTGAGAAAGGGTCGTTTGTTACTTATCTCCTCCAAAGAACTTCACCCGATTGCGATGATACTTGCCACAGAGAAAGGGAAGGACATGGTGAGTGACATGTGGTTGGTATCGTGTAGCACCCGTATGGCCCGCATGTTCGCAAATACGGCTGCTACAAGTCGCGGCATCGAACGAAAGAGGCTTTGGATGTGGGCTTGGGGTATGTCGGTCCAGACTGCTTCCACACGATGCCACAGTTCATCAGGCGTAGCCGCTAGTGGTCCTTGCCTGGCCACTCGGTTGCCGATCAGCGACCAGACGTGTTCGATGGGCGACATATCGGGAGAACAGGCGGGCCACGGCAACAGTGACACCTGGTGGGCCGTAAAGAATTGTTGCACGATACGTGCTACGTACGGGCGCACGTTGTCCTGTTGACACGTGGACGCTGGCAGGTCCTACCGGTAAGGGAGGACTACAGGCTTTAAAACGTCGGAGATGTAGCGGTAGCTGTTGAGTGTACCGGCGATGCGTACCAGAGGGGCGCGGGTGTCATATCCAATTGCGCTCCAAAACATAACGCCAGGCGACGGACCGGTATGGCGATGCATAATGCAGGGGTCATACATTATCTCGCCGCGGTGCCGCCACACGCGGAGCCGACCATCGTGGTGTTTCAGGCAGAAGCGGGATTCGTCGGAGAAGACAATGTCGTGCCATTCCGTAGTCCAGGTGCGGCGTTCAACAGCCCACTGCCGTCGCACTCCCCGGTGGTGTAACGTCAATCGTAATCCGAGCAATGGGCTCCGTGCGACAAGTCCCCGCTCCTGCAGACGACGTCGAACGGTACGTGCTTACAAAGGTTGTTGCGCAACACATCCTAATTCCTGCGCTAACGTTTGTGATGTGGCGGTGCGAGCCGTCAGTGCCCGCCGCACAACATGCGGGTCCTCTCGTTTGGTGGTGTGCCGCGGCTGCATAAATCGCTCACGTCGGTCCGTCTGTCCCTCCTGCACCCACCGAATCCATACTCGCCTCACTGTGACTGGATGACGTCCCACACGGTCGCCGATGTCTCGGTACGTTAAACCGCAGTCGCGATAAGCCACTATTCGTCCTCTGTCGAACTCCGAAACGTGCTGGAATGACTGCCGTATTCTTTGACGACGCATCAGGAAACTTCCCACGCACAGGTCCGGCAGCACAACACGCTTCCACTACTTACACCCCGCCTTCTGGGCAGCCTTCTTATAGTGCTTCTCGGTGGCGTGCCGGGCGCACATGATTTGCATATGCCCTGCAATGCTAATCATTTGAATGTCCTCTTGCGGGTGGCGCATGCGACGAATTTCAGGCAAATCGGATGCTTCCTTCTTGGTGTTGCATTTTAGGTGGCCAGCAGTGTAAGTTGCACACTGAGTGTTGATTTTTATTTCCTTTTTTTAACGAAATGTCGTAATGTGCCGATACAACGTGCTGAAATACAGATATACACACGAAACGATGGGACATCATCTTCCATGTCCTTTCGTGTTTATAAGAAGGATCTTTATCGCGTTCCGATAAAGATCCTTTTTTAGGAACTAGTACTGTATTTCTAAAAACTGCCTCGAAACTAATTATGTTCAAGACAATTGTGTAAGACTAATATCTGCCCATTTTTCCATTAATGTTACAGATGCTTAGAAATCTTATGACGTCACAATCTCGCGACTGAGATGTTGGCTCGCGGTCACGCCATCTGTCTCATTATGTCACGCGTTGTGTGTGGATCCTATTAAAGTTTTATGACGCCACATTCTTGCGAGCAGATGGTCGCGATTCCCATCTGCCTCATTACGTCACGGGTTATGTGAGAGTATGTCCGTCCGCACGATAACTCGCGTAAAAATCGTTCGATTTCAATGAAACTTTAGCATGTGGTAGGGGAACAACTGGGAAGAAACCCTATTGAAATTAAACGAAATGGGGTCAATGGTCAGGACATAGGAGCTGAATCCATTCCACTGCTGTTATGCGTCATAACTAATGTAAAAAAGGTTTGTTTTCGATGAAATTTTAGTATGTGGTACGGAACCATCTGTGAACAAACCCTATTGAAAATGGGCGAAATGAGGTCAAAGGTCAGGACATAGCAGCGGAATCACTTCCATCGCCATTATGCCTCATAATTTACGGAAAAATCCTTCGATTCGGATGAAATGTTTGTATGTTGTAGGAGCTTGGCTGGAGACGAATCCTATTGAAAATGGGTGAAATGGGGTCAAAGTTTAGGACACAGGAGCGGGATCTATTCCATAGCCTTTATGCATCATAACTTACGTAAAAATGCTTCCTTGCGACAAAACTTTATCATGTTATTTCGGAGGTATACTGAACCGGTTCTGTTGAATATCATCAAAATGGGATCAAAGGTCAAGGCACAGGACTGAAAATTATTCCACAGCCATTATCCTTATAACTTGAGTAATGATTTCTGGTATGTTGGAAAGCGTATTATAATCCATGCACTACATGATTTACCTAACTTGTTTACTCTAATTTGTCCGTCCGCCTGTCGACACGATAACTCGCGTAAAAATGGTTTGATTTCGATGAAATTTTAGTATGTGGTAGGGGACAACCTGGGGACGAACCTTATTGAAAATGGACGAAATGGGGTCAAAGGTCAAGACATAGAAGCGGGATCCATTCCATTGCCCTTATGCGTCATAACTTGCGTAAATATGTTCGATGTCGATGAACGTTTTGTTTGTGCTAGGGGACCACCTGGGAAAGAACCCTATTCAAAATGGGTGAAGTGGGATCAAAGGTCAGGACATAAGAGCGGGATGCATTCCATTGCTCTTATGCGTCATAACTTGTGTAAATATAGTTCGATTTCGATGAAAGTTCAGTATGTCGTACGGGACCCCTGGGAATGAACCCTATTGAAAATCGACGAAATGGGTTCAAAGGTCAGGATATAGGATCGGGATCCATACGATCACCTTTATTCCATACTATTAAAGGAACAATTCTTGTATGTATGTAAATTTTATTTTGAAAACGGCTCTAAGGATTTTGATAAAAGTCATTAACCTACCGTTTTCTTGTACTAGAAATCGATTTAGCTTGATCTCGATTTTAGGAAAATTCGTTTAGTGGGTTAAATAACCACCCCGAATTACCACGTTTCTAGTGTCATGGCGTCGTCCCATTAAGGTTACCGATTCTTGGAAATCTTATGACGTAACAATCTCGCGATTGAGATGTTGGCGCGCGGTCACGCCATCTATCTCATTACGTCACGCGTTTTGTGTGGATCCTACTAAAGTTTTATGACGTCACATTCTGGCAAGCAGATGGTCGCGATTCCCATCTGCCTCATTACGTCACGCGTTGTCTGCGTATGTCCGTCCGCACGTCAACTCGCGTAAAAATCGTTCGATTTGGATGACATTTTAGTATGTGGTAGGGGAACACTTGAGAAGGAACCCTGATCAGAGTAAACGAAATTAGTTTAAAGGTCAGGACATAGGAGCGGGATCCATTCCACTGCTTTTATGCGTCATAACTAACGTAAAAAAGGTTCGATTTGGATGAAATTTTAGTATGTGATAGGGAACCACCTGGGGACAAACCCTATTGAAAATATGCGAAATGTCGTCAAAGGTCAGTAGATAGGAGCGGAATCACTTCCATCGCCATTATGCGTCATAACTTACGTAAAAATACTTCGATTTGGATAAAATGTTAATATGTCGTAGGGGAATGCCTGGGGACGAATCCTATTGAAAATGGGCGAAATGGGGTCCAAATTTATAACACAGGAACGGCATTTATTCCATAGCCCTTATACATCATAATTTACGTAAAAATGCTTCGATTGTGACAAAACCTTATCATGTTATTTCGGAGGTATACTGAACCGGTTCTGCTGAATATCATCGAAATGGGATCAAAGGTCAGGCCACAGGACAGAGATTTATTCCACAGCCATTATCCTCATAACTTGAGTAATGATTTCTGGTATGTTGGAAAGCGTATTATAATCAATGCATAGCATGATTTTACTAACTTGTTTGTAACAGCTCTCCCTGCAGTCCGCATTCCACGTGTGCTTTTGATTCACAATATTTTAACAAAACTGATGAAGCAACAGCCACGGCAATGGGCTCAACTTTAAGTAATAAAAATTAATTTCAATTCTTATGCTACTATTTCCACTATTAATATTCTCTGGAACTGTAAGTGCATCAGAAATACAGATCCAAACATTTTTTTTTCGAACATTTTTTTTTCGCGGTTGTTCGACTTCTGCTTCCTACTAAAATTTCTACATTTCCAAATTTCCGGGACAAAATCTCGACTTCAAACTTATATTTATCTCCATTTCCAACAACATGTCCCTAGTTTGGTTCTTAAAATTTTTATCTCCTTAGCTCCTAATTTTCCCAACTACTCGTAAGCAGCCCACTCCGTAATGACAACATTCGTTAAAAAAAAAAAAAAAACACAAGTAAATAAAATCTCGAAATCTACTGCTTCGAGTAAAAATCTCATATATTTCCCCTTATGCTTTCTTTATTTCTAATTTCCTGTGCACCACAACTCTTAACGCCATCTCCCCAGGAATTACCAAATCAGCCGTCTTTTACAGGAATTACCAGGAACCATCGTCGCCTTCATTCATCGTACTCTCCAGCGCCTCGCCGAAAATTCATCGGTCTCTTCCTTGACCTTGTCGCCTTCGCCATCGGCCAGAATAGCCCCGCTTCCCAGGGTAGTGTTAGGAGTTGTTACTTTTTTCTCAACTACTAAAAGTGCAATACGCTCGCGCTCACTTTTAACAGCATACACTGAAGAGCAATTGAGTTAGAGATACCTGTCTAGTAACGTGCAGGACCACAATTTCGCCCTGATGACGGCGGCGTTTTGTCTCGGCATGGACTCGACAAGACACCGGAAGCGTTGGGAAGCCATACGGATCCACGATCCCTGAACAAGCTTCCACAGTTCATGAAGATTTGATGGAGGGGCGTCAGATCCACGAACATCTCTCTCGATGGCATCCCAGATGTGCTTAATGGGATTGACGTCAGGCGACCTAGCTGGCCAAGACAGCGAGGTCACGTCGGTGGAGTGTTCATCCAATCATTCCGATACAATTCGGGAGCGATGGCACGGTGCATTGTCTTGTTACAGGATGAAGTCCCCAGTGGGATGTTGAAGACGCACAAACGGGAGCAAATGGCTGTCCAGGATATCCCGGTAACGTTGACCTGTGAGAGACGATGTCACACGTACCACGGGTCTCATTTCAGTCCACGTAAACAGTCCCCAGACGAGAATGCCACCCCCACCAGCTTGAAGAGTACCCCGCTGGCAAGATGGATCCATCGCTTCATGTGGTTTGCTCCGCACTCGTATCCTGCCATCCGCATGTAACAACGTGAATCTCGACTCATCAGTCCAGGCAACATTTTCCCACATGTCTAGGGTCCAGTGGCGATGTTCCCGCGCCCATGATAATCGCTGCACCCTGTGATGTGCAGTCAGCAGCGGTACCCTCGTGGGACGATGGCTTCTATACCACATAGCGAGGAGATGGTTCTGGATGGTGTGGCTGCATACACGTTTTTGTACACCAGCGTTAAATTGCGGTGATTTCTTGCACTGTGGCCCGTCTATCTGCTGTTACAATGCGAGCTAGCCGACGATGACCCCGCTCATCTACACGCTGTTGTACACGGCAGTTGGCCCTTGCAGGGATGGTTTTACCGGATTCGATGTACTCACGGTGCACCCGTGACACAGTGGCTAGTGAAAATCCTAGTGCATGCAGGACTTCCGAGATGGAGTGACCCATTCGTCGGGCCCCGACAATTTTCCCACAGTCAAATGCGCTTAGATCCTTCGTCTTACCCATAATGCGTTCGACTCTTACTGATTCCCGTTGCATAACTCCTTATACTGTCGGATCGCTGCATTCATCATGTCGTTTCCGGTTACAGGGCCGCCCACAGCGCCACATTTGCATAACGCCAGCTGTCTCTAATTCAATTGGTCTTCGGTGTATCAAACCTTCGTCGAAGAAGTTCGCATTATGAACACCTGACGGCCGTTGAGCAAGAAAGATTGTTAGGATAAGGGAAGCTGGATTTTTCTATCTCAAAATCGCTACTGGTGTAGGACGAAACGCCAGTAGAGTGATACGAACGTGACGTCAGTGGACAGATGAAGCTCGGACGCACAGAAATCCGGAAACTGGACAGCAAAATCGCACGACAGCACGGCATGACAGACGCCTCTACTGCACGCAACGACAGATTGCACAGCAATATCAACTGTGTTAGAGCGGCAGTGGAGCACTGTCACAGGTCAGGCTTTGTCCTCCAGCGCAGTTCTTCGACATCGTCTGCTTAACAATGGAGTGTTTGCTACCAGCTCATTGCTGTGCATTCCTTTGACCCTTAACCACACAGACGCCTCAGGCTACAATGGGCTCTCGAGCACATACATTGGAGCTCTAATTAGGAAACGGTCGTGTTTTCGGACGAGTCACGATTCAATATGATGCACCATGATGGACGCTTACGAGTTCGAAGACACCGTAGTGACCGGCACATTGCAGCATCATATCGTCCCTATGCCAAGCGTCATTCTTTCGGGCGTCATTACGTTCGATTCGCGCTTTCACCTGATATGAATGGAGGAAACCTTTAAGAGCCAGCGATACATCAGCATGTTTTAAAGTTAGAGGTGATACTCTTTCTTCCAGAAGGACAATGCTCGGTTATGCGTGGCTCGTGATGTCCAAAACCTCTTCTATGCACGGCAGATACCGCTTCTTCCGTGGCATGCACGTTTGCCGGATATATCCCCGATCAGACATATTCCTGACGTGTCACTATCCAGCCATGGGCCTCCCCAAGCCACAACAAATGAATGAACGTCTCGCATAGAATTAGCCTGGTAGTAGGCTATACGCAGGTATCAAAAACCTCTTCTATTCGATGCCCCGGCGTGTTGTTGCTTGACCTGGCTTCACGCGATATTCAGTTTTGAAGCGAAAAAACCTCGTATAACTGTACAAATGCATTCAATTATCACCTGTAACATGAAAAATGTGTAATACAAATTTCATTGGAATAGCGCGATTTTTCTTTGGTGTTGTAATTTTCACAAGCAGTAGTGTAACTTCAATCACAATATCCCTGCATGCTCATTCAATGCAAGAATCTCACCTCTCTTCTCTCTCGTAACATTGAATATCATACATGCATACATACATATCGCTAAGCTGTTCTCTGAGATACAGAGGTTAGCTCCACAAAGAAATACAAACTACAAGATAATGTTTACTTACTGTTGCCGTATCAAACTTCTCCATTTACAGCGATCTTGACATACAACTTGGGCTTCACTGATATCCATTACATGCTGTACACAAGATCTTTTATACTTCATACTCATAATCTTTTTCTCATGCAGACACTCCTGAATCTGATCCTCCCATGATTTCCTTGGCCTTTCTCTGCATTTTCTTCCTGCCACTTGGGCAAAAGAGATTTTTTTAGAAAGCATCTCATCACTCATTCTTTCAACATGGCCAAACCACCGAAGCATATTGGTTTCCACTTTGCTAACAACATTTTGCTTCACATTTCACAACTGCAACATATCTTCATTCCTCACACAATCATGTCTTGCCACAAATCCCCCGTAAGTAACGTATTTCTTCAGCACTCAAACGACTCCTATGTTTCTACTGTAGTACCCAAGTTTCACTGCCATACATCAGAGTAGGAACGATTACAGTTTCATAGACAGCCATGCGGGACTGTCTTGAGAACCCATCGTTCCTGTGAAACCCTCCCAAAGCAGCCATGACTTTCAAATGAAGAATTCACTCACCTAATTTCACCATCCAATTTGTTCTGTCTGTCAAACACGCTTCCTAAATAAAGTCATTCACCTGTCAATCACTGTGCCATTTAGACTTGTATTACATTCAGTACTACCAGTTCCTCTCTCAAAAACCTTTGGTTTCTCCCTTATTTATACTCAGTTTGAATTTCATGTAAACTTCGTATATCCGGGACAACATACTCTGCAACTCAGTTTTGCTCTCTGCCAACAGGACAGTGTCATCAGCATACGGCAATCTGCACACACACGGATATCACCAAGACATAAACCAGTATTACCTATTTTGGCATGACGCATGCACGCATCCATAAATATATTAAACAGCCATGGTAACATTATACACCCTTTTCTGACTCCTGCACCAATAGAAAACCACTTTGATAAAACACCATTCACTCATACACAAGC
Source organism: Macrothele yani (assembly GCA_039090855.1). Lineage (NCBI taxonomy): Eukaryota > Metazoa > Arthropoda > Arachnida > Araneae > Macrothelidae > Macrothele > Macrothele yani. Next base: position 52,308,717 of record CM076990.1, read on the forward strand.
TCTACTGCCAGCATACATGGCTTTTACACTGTTTAAATTCCCAGTAACACCATATTCATTCAATACCTTCCACAAAAGTGTTCTATTTACTTTGTTGTAAGCTTTCTCTAAATCTATGAAGGCAGCAAAAACATTCTTCCCAACAGCCAGATACTTTTCAATCATCATGCGTAATGCAAAAATTTGGTCAGTACAGCCGTTACAAGGCATAAAATTACTTTGAACATCCTACACTTTCTCTGATGTAAGACCCCGTACTTTTTCAATAACGCCCTTACCAAACACTTTCCCTTGCACGCTCAGTAGGCTAATACCACGATAATCTTGCAGTCCGTCTGATCACCTTTTCCCTTATGAAAGGGAACAATGAGAGCATCCTTCCAATCCCGAGGGACCATTCCTAACTCCCAGCACAACTGACAAATTTCAGTTAACCATAAATAATTCCTAAAAGCTTGCACATAGCTCATTACAGATTACAGATCAGTCGCTCCTCTAAGAACGCCTTTCGAACATTGCACTTCGAGCTCTTACCTCTAAAGTCTTTAACTACGTAGCTATTTCTAGTCTTTAACTACGTAGCGTATCTCTAGAGTCTTTAACTACGTAGTTTACCGTTGGATCTCTATGAGATGTTGTCATTGTCAAATTCATCGAGAAAAATCTGTGGCGTTAAGTTAAAAAATATTTATCGAGAAGAAATCAAATAAACTTCAGAACACAGGAACTTCAAAGGCAAGTTAAAACGTCACAGACTGTAGAAAAGAGTTTTTGGAAGTCACAAAACACTTAAAAGTACTCAAAACTGTCACTTATAAAAACATTCACTCAAAACGACTTCGAAAATAAAATGCCAAAACAAAATACTGGATCATATCCACTTACGGTTGCCAAGGTATAAAATATGATTCAGTTAACCAAAGTATTAACTATTCGTATTCGCAAGGAATTCAGAGGCTTATCATGCAATAAAAAGCGTCGGGTCTCTTACTCTTGATGCTGCCATTAATACATATCTTCCCCGCCATGCGGAAGAAAGTCCATTGTCTGTGCTCTCGAAACACTTCATGACCTGATAGTCAGAGGAGCGCCATTTTTATATCGATGACATAAAATCTATTACTTTGTGTTTTTATTAGTGAGGTTCCCCATTTTGTTCCGAAGTTGCAATTTATTTTTATCTCTTCCGTTGCTTTTTTCAGCAAACTTAATGATTATTGCATGCTCACAGGATTTTATAAATTACACTCATTCCTGGGAACGTCTTCGCCATTTTCTTATCCTTCTTCCCCTCCCTTCCTTCAGAAGACCTAGTTTCTCCAAATATTTCTTGCGTCAAGCAAACCTTATACTTAATAAAAAATAACTGATAAAATCAAAGGAAATATTTTCCAATTAATTTTTATTATGCGAAAAAAACAGACCAGTTTCCTGGACACAAAAAAATAGAACAACGTACTTTGCGAAAACGATTTGCGACTTATTTTGCTATCCTTCGGGAGATTTACAGTTTTCTTTGACGCATATGAAATATTTCACAACGGCAAATAAAACATATTTTTTAAGAACGCAAAAAATATTACAAACGTTAAACCGATTAAAAACTACATTAAGAGCTTTAAGCAGTATTCTAAAACTGGTAAAAAATCTTACTCTTGCAAAGAATGATAAAATTGCAATTCATTGTATTTTTTTAAAAACTTCTCTTATGATGAAATTTCTTTATGAAAGTTCCTCTGCACATACACTATATTGACAAAAGTCACCGGACAACTAGAAGAGAAACACAAAATAGCATTTATTGCGATGCAATTAGTACGGTGTTGGTCCAACTTTGGCCTTAATGCATGCACCGACCCTTCGAGACATGCTTTCGACAAGGTTTCGGAACACAGCGATAGGTATGCGCTCCCATTCAGTACATAATGCTGCCGCTAACTGTTGCTTAGTAGTAGGCCTTGGTTCGAAACTTCTTATGCGGAGCTCTAATTCATCCCATAGGTGCTCTATGGGATTAAGATCAGGGCTCTGTGCTGTCCAATCCACACACGATACGGAATTATCGTCAAACCACACAGTAACAGTCCTTGCTTTATGGCTCGGTGCATTATCCTGACGGTACCAACAAGGCTCCGTTCCATAGCATTGCCACAGAGTTGCATAATTGTACAGAGTATCGAGATTTGATGTGCTGGTTAACAGGTTTGTCCACGATAACCAATAGGCCGGGACTATAACCACGAAAACCACCCCTACACGAGTACACTTCCAGCTCCAAACTTGACCGTAGGAACAGTACACTGTGGAAAATAGCGTTATCCCGGCTGTCGCCATACCCATACACAGCCATTAGACTGATGGATCGTGTATCTGGATTCATCAGTCCATAGGACCTGTTCCCATTAGTGTACGGTCTACAATAAATGTTCTTTACACCATGCTAAACAACCAGTAGCATTCCGAGTGGAGATGAAAAGCTTATGAGCAGCCGCACGACCACGGTAACCCAAGGAATGAAGTTCTCTGCGAATGGCACGTGTACATGCCGAGGTTCCAGAATTTTTACTCACCTGTACACTGAGGTCTTGGGCAGTACTCCGTCGATTAGCTGCAACGATTCTCCTGAGGCTTCGACGTCCTCTATCACTGATTTTCTTTGGTCTGCCGGTATGTTTTGCTGCTACAGGCATGCCATGTGTCTTCCCCTTGACTTGACTTTGGTATGTTTAAACGCCTCTCGCTTTCTCTTATGGGCAACCCACTAATATAGCACCCAACAATCTTTCCTCCCTCAAAGTCAGTTCTCTCCCGCCGTGACATTTTCACTCAATCTCACAGTGCGATATGATCGGTCAGCTGTAGGCTTGTTTTTATACCGTTTGCAGCTGTACCGCTCATCTTAACAACGCAGCGAATCCGTTCATTTGCGTGCGGGTGAGTAAAATAAGTGAAGCGGTGTCTGGTGACTTTTGTCAATATACTGTATTTTAAAACTCCTCTTATGAGACTCCTCATTAAAATTCGTCTTATGAAACTCCTCTCATGAAAACGCCTGTTGTGAAATTCCTGTCATAAAAACTCCTCTTATGCAACTCCTCCCATGAAAACTCTTATGCAACTCCTCCCATGAAAACTCTTATGCAACTCCTCTCATGAAAACTCTTATGAAACTCCTCTCACGAAAACTCTTCTTATGAAACTCCTCTCATGGAAACTCCTCTTAGTGATTTTTTTCGCGATGTTAATCCTATCTTTTTTATTTAAACCATGGTTTATTCACAACATTAGAGTGTATTTTGCAATTCAGTTTTTCTGACGGAATGCAATAATTGGAAGAACATTTTTTCGGTTTTCAAAGAAACTGAACTGCACAAACTTTGTTTTCCCTTGCCGGTTTGTTGTTGTTGTTTCGGGGTTTAACGACCACCATGGCATCTCTTAGGTCTTTCAGCAATCGTCCGTCCCAAATTAGGGATTAATGGCTCCTGGAGAAAACGCCAGCAGTGACACATCAAAGGAGCGTCACTGTCGCCCGAAGAAAAGATACATAAAATTGTCCCCTCGAAAAACAACTCAGACGACAAAGAAAGTGGTGTCGCGAAGTTTCTTGAGTATCGGTAAGCACCTACCCGAGACAATCATGTTCTGTTTTAATATTGAACACATTCTGAGAGTTTGTTCAAACCAAATTTAATTTCATATCATAATACGCTTAACAACACTAACCTGGAATAGACAGGATAAAAGAGTATATGATATGAATCACGCAGCACTTACCAAAATAGCAAACTACAAACAAGAATAAACAAGAAAGATGACACCGAATATTCGGTTGTAACGAGAATGTCTTTTGAATCCTTTCCGACGCGAATTAAATTTAACAAAGTCATTCAAAGTTAATGCAGTCGGTTAGAAAGAACTCACACAACCGTATTTCTATCTTCGATAAAACATCCAGGAATAGAAACAGGTACTTCCAGAGCGACGTAAAAGTATGTTACGAAGATTAACAAATGGCGCACAAAAATTTTCTCATAGCAGAAGACACAACGAGAACAAATTAATTACTTATTGTGACTTAGTAAACAAAACGTTAAGCGGAATGGGGGTCATAACAAAGGTTCTGCACATTGTCCATTTTTGAGAAAAGTGTGAAGTAATGGAAAAAACGTACCCCTCCGCTTCTAATAGTAGCTTACCACTTGCGGTGAGGTAGCTTCTGGATGCCCAGTAGCGCGCCATCTTTGTTCAGCTGTTGTACACTGGCGTGCAAAAATTAAGGACGATACTATTTTTTGAATGTAACGTCGTGCAGAAGTGCCACATCGACTCAAATCATACCGTAAGGTCCCCAAGATGTAAGAATATGGGACAAGTGAGCAAAACCGTCAAACCAGGAATCCAAAGGATACAAAGGTACTTTATTGAAAAGGTAGCTTCGAGCACAATTGGACAGAAGACAGAAACGTCCATGTGACAGGCGGCTGCCAAGAAAAATCCAGTCTTTAGTTGGGGATATGATCACCTCTGACTGCGTTGCAGGATTTACAACGTCTGTCCATGCTGAGGACGAGGTTGTCAAGGAGCTGTTGAGGCATGGCTGCCCATTCCTCTTGTAGCGCCAATCGCAGCTGCAGAATCGTTGCTGGCAGCTGGTGTCGTGCTGCCAAGCGCCTCCCGAGAAGGTCCCACGAGTGTTTCATTGGGTTTAGGTCCGGGGACCTTGCGGACCAATCCAAGCATTGAATATCTTCACTCTCCAACAGCTCTACGACAGCCACTGTACGATGAGGTGCAGCGTTGTCGTCCATGAAGAGGAACTCAGGACCCACAGCACCTCTAAACAGACGCACGTGAGGCAGGAGAACCCCGGTACAATAACGGACACCAGCAACTGAACCTCCTTGGAAGATGTAGAGGTCAGTACGGCTACCAAGCATGATACCGCCCCAAACGAGAACTCCGCCACCTCCAAACCGGTCCTTTTCGAGGATGTTGGAGGTGTGATTGCGTGTTCTCTGCTCTCTCCAGATGTGCATACGTCCAAGAATCGCTTGTCCGACTAAATCGGCTCTCATCCGTAAAGAGAACTCGACCCCATTGCTGATGTGTCCAGTTCTTGTGTTCTCGGTACCACAGAAACCACCGTCTCCGATGAGCAGGCGTTAATGGCACACACCGTACTTGTCGTCGTGCAAATAAACCACCTTTGTGCAGCCTCCTGGCCACGGTAAAACGCGATAACGGACGTCCAGTTGTCTGTTGCATGTGCCTTGCAATTTCTCCCGCTGTCTGCCGTCTGTCTCTTCTCGCCTGTAGGACAATGTACTGGTCGTCCGCCGCCGTAGTTTCCTCGTGGACGAACACTGCTAAACTCTCGGGCAGATGTTCCTGTCGTTTGAAATGCTCTCCAAGCTCGTGAAACGATGCTGTGAGCGATCCCGAACTCCTCGGCCACACTAGTCACACTTCGACCTTCTTCCAGCTTCCCAATGACGCGACCTCGGGTAAAATCATCCAGATGTCGTCTACTGGCTTACCTGTTGGCCATATCACACGGTGGCAGCAACTCGACGTCGTTCAAACCGATGTACACCGTGCAATAGCTTCCACCGAATTGCTGAGTGTACGCCGCCCGTGTGCTTTATATCCTTCCTACCCCCACCCCACGTTATGCTGCAGACATGCGCATGCCCTACCATACCGGACCCTAGTCTATCTCCTGAGTGCTCTTTCGGTCCGTTCTGCCTGCTCGTTCCGCTGTTATGCTAATTTCTCCTCTTTGCCCTTAATTTTCGCCCACCAGTGTATTACTCGGGTCACGTCCAATGACAGTTCATCCAGCGATCAGTAGAAGATACCACGGACCCGATTTTATAACTTTGGAATAAGGTCAAAGTCGGCTGGACAGAGATCAGGGATATATGGCGAGTGGGATAAAGTTTCCGAGCTTTATTTTTACAAGAGTCCCCATACAGACGCTGTCCCATGACACGTTGCGTTTTCATGCAGGAAGATCGCTCCCGCTTCCAACAAGTTTGGGTGATTTTGACGAATTCTCGGTCTCAACTTTGTCTTCAGAAAGGAATTATGTTCAGATCAGGAGTTCTTTCCCCACAGTTCTTCAAGACAGTATGGATCTGTGTCGGAGTTTTTCCCGGCAGAGTTTCTATTTTCACTTATGAGCGCTGGTCTAACGCCGTGACTCGACCTGAGGAGCTGCATGCTCCCATTTCCAAACCCTCCCAGGTTCAAACAGCAAATGATAGCGCGTCGTTCTGACACAACTGCGTTGCTGAGAGTCTGATCTTGACATGACGTAATCATTTTCCCGATTGCATCACCTACTTCCGTTTTAGATTAACGTGCGCAGAACTTTTGTTAAGACCCTCTTATCTCATGGCACCATATTTAAGAGACATATTACATCTATACCCCATAAAAATGAAAACTAAATATCCACAACAAAATATGTTCTGATTTATACATAAGAAGTGGGAACGCTCGAAAACGGCGCGGCTTATGGATTGCTCACGTGCCACTGTAGTGAGTACGTTTCAAAAGTAGTGCACAGATGGCTAAACGACGTACCGTCGTTTAGCCGTGTGTCGTCCGCAGCTCACTGGTGCCAGAGGGGAGCGGAGAATGTCGCTCATTGTTTACAGCTGCAGCAGGGCCACAGTGCGACAAATCACCCGCAGCTACACAGTAGTTATCAGGGCAATGTACCTCCGTAGCCGAAGACCCAGCCGGGTCCTCATGCTCACTACACGTCATCGCCAACAACGCATGAAATTGGCCCAAGATCATTGAGATTGAACAGTGGATGATGAGAAGAAAGTGACCTGGTTTGACGAATCAAGATTCCTGGTGCATCAGGTAGACGACCGAGAGCTGATACGCTGCATTCCAACGGAGGCTATGGCACTTGGATGCACTGTTGGGCAGAAACAGACCGGCGGCGGCAATGGTATGATGTGGGCGATGCTTTCTTGAGACGCTTTAGGCCCCATTATCACAATAGCACAATCCCTGACAGCTGTCAGGTGTCTTAACATCGTTGCGGACCAAGTTTACCCATTCATGGCATCTGTGTTTCCTGCTGGTGATGACCATTACCAACAGGATAATTCGATATTCAACACTGCCTCAATCGCCAAGGAGTGGTTCGAGGAACATACTAGTGACTTCATGTTAATGCTCTGGCCTCCAAATTCACCTGACATGAATCCAATCGAAAATTTGTGGTTCGACTTGGAAAAGAGATTTCGTGCTAAATCACCACCACCCTAAAATGTACGGGAACTGGAGGACCTGCTGTTGACATTATGGTACAAGATATCCCAGCTTACCTGTCGCCACTTCATTGAATCGATGCCTTGCCGAGTGGTCGCTGTTTTTTGGGCTAAAGGAGGTCCTGCAGCTTATTAGGTAGGTGGTCATAATGTAATGACTCATCGGTGTACTAATTGTAACATTTGCTCCATTTGCTCATGACTCATCGGCATATTAATTGCAACATTTGCTCAGTTTGCTCATGACTCATCGGTGTACTAATTGTAACATTTGCTCAATTTGCTCATGACTCATCGGTGTACTTATTGTAACTTTTGCTCAATTTGCTCATGACTCATCGGTGTACTAATTGCAACATTTGCTCAATTTGCTCATGACTCATCGGTGTACTTATTGTAACATTTGCTCAATTTGCTCATGACTCATCGGTGTACTTATTGTAACATTTGCTCAATTTGCTCATGACTCATCGGTGTCCTTATTGTAACATTTGCTCAATTTGCTCATGACTCATCGGTGTCCTTATTGTAACATTTGCTCAATTTGCTCATGACTCATCGGTGTCCTTATTGTAACATTTGCTCAATTTGCTCATGACTCATCGGTGTCCTTATTGTAACATTTGCTCAATTTGCTCATGACTCATCGGTGTACTAATTGCAACATTTGCTCAATTTGCTCATGACTCATCGGTGTACTTATTGTAACATTTGCTCAATTTGCTCATGACTCATCGGTGTCCTTATTGTAACATTTGCTCAATTTGCTCATGACTCATCGGTGTCCTTATTGTAACATTTGCTCAATTTGCTCATGACTCATCGGTGTCCTAATTGCAACATTTGCTCAATTTGCTCATGACTCATCGGTGTCCTTATTGTAACATTTGCTCAATTTGCTCATGACTCATCGGTGTACTTATTGTAACATTTGCTCAATTTGCTCATGACTCATCGGTGTACTTATTGTAACATTTGCTCAATTTGCTCATGACTCATCGGTGTACTTATTGTAACATTTGCTCAATTTGCTCATGACTCATCGGTGTCCTTATTGTAACATTTGCTCAATTTGCTCATGACTCATCGGTGTACTTATTGCAACATTTGCTCAATTTTGCTCATGACTCATCGGTGTACTTATTGTAACATTTGCTCAATTTGCTCATGACTCATCGGTGTCCTTATTGTAACATTTGCTCAATTTGCTCATGACTCATCGGTGTCCTTATTGTAACATTTGCTCAATTTGCTCATGACTCATCGGTGTCCTTATTGTAACATTTGCTCAATTTGCTCATGACTCATCGGTGTCCTTATTGTAACATTTGCTCAATTTGCTCATGACTCATCGGTGTACTTATTGTAACATTTGCTCAATTTGCTCATGACTCATCGGTGTACTTATTGTAACATTTGCTCAATTTGCTCATGACTCATCGGTGTACTAATTGCAACATTTGCTCAATTTTCTCATGACTCATCGGTGTACTTATTGTAACATTTGCTCAATTTGCTCATGACTCATCGGTGTACTTATTGTAACATTTGCTCAATTTGCTCATGACTCATCGGTGTCCTTATTGTAACATTTGCTCAATTTGCTCATGACTCATCGGTGTCCTTATTGTAACATTTGCTCAATTTGCTCATGACTCATCGGTGTCCTTATTGTAACATTTGCTCAATTTGCTCATGACTCATCGGTGTCCTTATTGTAACATTTGCTCAATTTGCTCATGACTCATCGGTGTCCTTATTGTAACATTTGCTCAATTTGCTCATGACTCATCGGTGTACTTATTGCAACATTTGCTCAATTTGCTCATGACTCATCGGTGTACTAATTGCAACATTTGCTCAATTTTCTCATGACTCATCGGTGTACTTATTGTAACATTTGCTCAATTTGCTCATGACTCATCGGTGTCCTTATTGTAACATTTGCTCAATTTGCTCATGACTCATCGGTGTACTTATTGTAACATTTGCTCAATTTGCTCATGACTCATCGGTGTCCTTATTGTAACATTTGCTCAATTTGCTCATGACTCATCGGTGTCCTTATTGTAACATTTGCTCAATTTGCTCATGACTCATCGGTGTCCTTATTGTAACATTTGCTCAATTTGCTCATGACTCATCGGTGTCCTTATTGTAACATTTGCTCAATTTGCTCATGACTCATCGGTGTACTTATTGTAACATTTGCTCAATTTGCTCATGACTCATCGGTGTACTTATTGTAACATTTGCTCAATTTGCTCATGACTCATCGGTGTACTTATTGTAACATTTGCTCAATTTGCTCATGACTCATCGGTGTCCTTATTGTAACATTTGCTCAATTTGCTCATGACTCATCGGTGTACTTATTGTAACATTTGCTCAATTTGCTCATGACTCATCGGTGTACTTATTGTAACATTTGCTCAATTTGCTCATGACTCATCGGTGTACTAATTGCAACATTTGCTCAATTTGCTCATGACTCATCGGTGTACTTATTGTAACATTTGCTCAATTTGCTCATGACTCATCGGTGTCCTTATTGTAACATTTGCTCAATTTGCTCATGACTCATCGGTGTACTTATTGTAACATTTGCTCAATTTGCTCATGACTCATCGGTGTCCTTATTGTAACATTTGCTCAATTTGCTCATGACTCATCGGTGTACTTATTGTAACATTTGCTCAATTTGCTCATGACTCATCGGTGTACTTATTGTAACATTTGCTCAATTTGCTCATGACTCATCGGTGTACTTATTGTAACATTTGCTCAATTTGCTCATGACTCATCGGTGTACTTATTGTAACATTTGCTCAATTTGCTCATGACTCATCGGTGTACTTATTGTAACATTTGCTCAATTTGCTCATGACTCATCGGTGTCCTTATTGTAACATTTGCTCAATTTGCTCATGACTCATCGGTGTACTTATTGTAACATTTGCTCAATTTGCTCATGACTCATCGGTGTACTTATTGTAACATTTGCTCAATTTGCTCATGACTCATCGGTGTACTTATTGTAACATTTGCTCAATTTGCTCATGACTCATCGGTGTCCTTATTGTAACATTTGCTCAATTTGCTCATGACTCATCGGTGTACTTATTGTAACATTTGCTCAATTTGCTCATGACTCATCGGTGTCCTTATTGTAACATTTGCTCAATTTGCTCATGACTCATCGGTGTCCTTATTGTAACATTTGCTCAATTTGCTCATGACTCATCGGTGTACTTATTGTAACATTTGCTCAATTTGCTCATGACTCATCGGTGTACTTATTGTAACATTTGCTCAATTTGCTCATGACTCATCGGTGTCCTTATTGTAACATTTGCTCAATTTGCTCATGACTCATCGGTGTCCTTATTGTAACATTTGCTCAATTTGCTCATGACTCATCGGTGTCCTTATTGTAACATTTGCTCAATTTGCTCATGACTCATCGGTGTCCTTATTGTAACATTTGGCTCAATTTGCTCATGACTCATCGGTGTCCTTATTGTAACATTTGCTCAATTTGCTCATGACTCATCGGTGTCCTTATTGTAACATTTGCTCAATTTGCTCATGACTCATCGGTGTCCTTATTGTAACATTTGCTCAATTTGCTCATGACTCATCGGTGTACTTATTGTAACATTTGCTCAATTTGCTCATGACTCATCGGTGTACTTATTGTAACATTTGCTCAATTTGCTCATGACTCATCGGTGTACTTATTGTAACATTTGCTCAATTTGCTCATGACTCATCGGTGTCCTTATTGTAACATTTGCTCAATTTGCTCATGACTCATCGGTGTCCTTATTGTAACATTTGCTCAATTTGCTCATGACTCATCGGTGTACTTATTGTAACATTTGCTCAATTTGCTCATGACTCATCGGTGTCCTTATTGTAACATTTGCTCAATTTGCTCATGACTCATCGGTGTCCTTATTGTAACATTTGCTCAATTTGCTCATGACTCATCGGTGTCCTTATTGTAACATTTGCTCAATTTGCTCATGACTCATCGGTGTACTTATTGTAACATTTGCTCAATTTGCTCATGACTCATCGGTGTCCTTATTGTAACATTTGCTCAATTTGCTCATGACTCATCGGTGTCCTTATTGTAACATTTGCTCAATTTGCTCATGACTCATCGGTGTCCTTATTGTAACATTTGCTCAATTTGCTCATGACTCATCGGTGTACTTATTGTAACATTTGCTCAATTTGCTCATGACTCATCGGTGTACTAATTGCAACATTTGCTCAATTTTCTCATGACTCATCGGTGTACTTATTGTAACATTTGCTCAATTTGCTCATGACTCATCGGTGTCCTTATTGTAACATTTGCTCAATTTGCTCATGACTCATCGGTGTACTTATTGTGCAACATTTGCTCAATTTGCTCATGACTCATCGGTGTACTTATTGTAACATTTGCTCAATTTGCTCATGACTCATCGGTGTCCTTATTGTAACATTTGCTCAATTTGCTCATGACTCATCGGTGTCCTTATTGTAACATTTGCTCAATTTGCTCATGACTCATCGGTGTCCTTATTGTAACATTTGCTCAATTTGCTCATGACTCATCGGTGTCCTTATTGTAACATTTGCTCAATTTGCTCATGACTCATCGGTGTCCTTATTGTAACATTTGCTCAATTTGCTCATGACTCATCGGTGTCCTTATTGTAACATTTGCTCAATTTGCTCATGACTCATCGGTGTCCTTATTGTAACATTTGCTCAATTTGCTCATGACTCATCGGTGTCCTTATTGTAACATTTGCTCAATTTGCTCATGACTCATCGGTGTCCTTATTGTAACATTTGCTCAATTTGCTCATGACTCATCGGTGTCCTGCATTTGCTATGACTCATCGGTGTCCTTATTGTAACATTTGCTCAATTTGCTCATGACTCATCGGTGTCCTTATTGTAACATTTGCTCAATTTGCTCATGACTCATCGGTGTCCTTATTGTAACATTTGCTCAATTTGCTCATGACTCATCGGTGTCCTTATTGTAACATTTGCTCAATTTGCTCATGACTCATCGGTGTCCTTATTGTAACATTTGCTCAATTTGCTCATGACTCATCGGTGTCCTTATTGTAACATTTGCTCAATTTGCTCATGACTCATCGGTGTACTTATTGTAACATTTGCTCAATTTGCTCATGACTCATCGGTGTCCTTATTGTAACATTTGCTCAATTTGCTCATGACTCATCGGTGTCCTTATTGTAACATTTGCTCAATTTGCTCATGACTCATCGGTGTCCTTATTGTAACATTTGCTCAATTTGCTCATGACTCATCGGTGTACTTATTGTAACATTTGCTCAATTTGCTCATGACTCATCGGTGTACTAATTGCAACATTTGCTCAATTTGCTCATGACTCATCGGTGTACTTATTGTAACATTTGCTCAATTTGCTCATGACTCATCGGTGTCCTTATTGTAACATTTGCTCAATTTGCTCATGACTCATCGGTGTCCTTATTGTAACATTTGCTCAATTTGCTCATGACTCATCGGTGTACTTATTGTAACATTTGCTCAATTTGCTCATGACTCATCGGTGTACTTATTGTAACATTTGCTCAATTTGCTCATGACTCATCGGTGTCCTTATTGTAACATTTGCTCAATTTGCTCATGACTCATCGGTGTCCTTATTGTAACATTTGCTCAATTTGCTCATGACTCATCGGTGTACTTATTGTAACATTTGCTCAATTTGCTCATGACTCATCGGTGTACTAATTGTAACATTTGCTCAATTTGCTCATGACTCATCGGTGTCCTTATTGTAACATTTGCTCAATTTGCTCATGACTCATCGGTGTCCTTATTGTAACATTTGCTCAATTTGCTCATGACTCATCGGTGTACTTATTGTAACATTTGCTCAATTTGCTCATGACTCATCGGTGTCCTAATTGTAACATTTGCTCAATTTGCTCATGACTCATCGGTGTCCTTATTGTAACATTTGCTCAATTTGCTCATGACTCATCGGTGTACTAATTGCAACATTTGCTCAATTTGCTCATGACTCATAGGTGTACTAATTGTAACATTTGCTAATGACTCATCGGTGTACTAATTGTAATGTAATGACTTATTAGCTAGGTGGTCATAATGTAATGACTCATCGGTGTAATAATTGTAACAATTTGCTACAGTACTTTCTCAATAGCACGCCACAACATCACACCACCTCAAACTTTTCGCTGCTTGTTTCAACAATACATAGCTCGTTCTTATCATGTCCACACCCGTCACGCACCCTGACCTCAAGATTTTTGCCAACATACATTCTGCGAGTGAGAAGATATAGCGTTAAGGTTGAAACGCTTAAAGTGAATGAACTAAACATTTACATAGAGAAACAAAACTGAAATTTAAATTAGAGTATACGTCATACGTCTTTTGATCCCATCACAGCCTCTACTCTACTGGGAAGGCTTTCTTCTAGATTTTGGTACGTTGCCGTAGGAATTGTCTTCCATTCTACCACAAGAGCATTTGTCAGGTCGGTAACCGATATCCGGCGGTTCACGTTGGCTTGTAGTCAGCATTTCAGTTCATCCCAAAGGTGTTGCATGGGACTTAAATCGGGGCTCTGTGCAGAAAAGTCAAATTCTTCCATAACTATTTCATCAAACAATTCCTGCACGGACGTCGCTTCGTGGACAAGGGCATTGTGATGTTGATAAAGAAAAAGGGCTTCGCCGGTATTTCTGTCATAATATTGGAAGAACAGAACTGTCGAGAAAGTCATTACAGGCCGCATCGCTAAAGTTCTCGGGCACTGGATGTAGATAAGCACAGCTCAATCCATGAAAACCAGCCCCAGATCATGATGCCTGCTCCACCAAACTTCACCGTTGGAACAAAACGGGGCCAGGTAGAGTTCACTTGGCATTCTCCACACCCAAACATGTCCGTCGGACTCCATATAACGCCTTTTCAGTTCTCCAGAGACCACTTGTGCAGAGCTTTAACACCACTTCAACCGACGCTTGGCGTTGATCTTTCAGATGTTAGGCTTGGATGCAGCTACTCAGCCACAGAAATCCATTCCCTTCAGCTCTCGACGAACCGTTATAGTGCTGACGTTGCTTGCAGCATCTTGGAACTCAGTAGTGAGTGTTACAAGCAATAGCAGGTGACATGTTTGCATCACATGCTTCAGCAGTCTGGTTTTGGTAGGCCCATCAGCTCGCGATCACACAGTTGTTGTTCCTAGGCGTTTCCACTTCACAATAACATCATTTACAAATGAACGGAGCAGCTGAAGCAGGGCAGAAATTTGCCAAACTGACTTATTGCCTAAATGGCATCCTATGGCCGTGACAAGTCGAAAGTCACTGAGCTCTGCCGAACGATCCATTCTATTGGTAATGCTTGTTTATGATGTTTGCCAAGTCACGTACATTTTCTTATACAGGTACGGGCTATGCCTGTTATATAATCCGCTACTCAAAAAGGGTGCGAATACTTATGATCACATAGTGCATTTCTCGAGAGAGACAGATGTATATATATATATATATATATATACACGGAGACTCATTAGAGAGAGAGAGAGAGAGGGTGACAAAGGCCAAAAGAGAAAGAGACAGAGAGAGAGTGAGGCAGAGAGAGATGCAGAGACAGAGAGAGAGAGAGAGAGAGAGTGAGACAGAGAGACACAGATTGAGGTAGTGAGAGATAGAGACAGAGACACAGACACAGAGAGAGATACGGAGACGTAGAGAGAGAGACAGAGATCGAGAGAGAAAGAGACAGAGAGTGAGACAGTGACAGAGAGATATAGTTAGAGACAGAAACACAGACACCGAGAGAGATAGAAAGCGAGATGCGTAGATGCAGAGAGAGACAGAGACCGAGAGAGAAAGAGACAGAGAGTGAGAGAGAATGAGACAGACAGACAGAAAGTGAGGCAGAGATATATATATATATATATATACAGAAACAGAGAGACAGAGAGTGAGAGAGTGAGACAGACAGAGAGAGAGGAGAAAGAGAGAGAGAGAGACTATATTCACAAAATAAAACATCAACAAAATCGGTACAGGAAGTTTTGTTTCTACTAGTTTGACGTGAATACAGATTTGAAGAATTTCAGATTACGATTTTATCCTGTTTTTCTCAACCATTTTATTGCTGTAAATATTCACTCAAATATAGCTTCATAAAGTTTCATATGTTAGTTAACACTCACTTGTAAGTGGTGAAAATGAAGAGAGCTGGTAACAGGAACAAAATGGAAACTGTGTAAGTGGCGATGTGGAAGTGCTGAAGCCGGCGAATTCCCTGAAACAAAGCAAAGATTTCGAATTCAATCAAGAACAAGAAGTATGATGAATCATTAAATTAAGCAGCATTCGTTGATTCAGTTAAAAGCATTCTTTTTGCAGCTCTGCTTTCTTCAGCCGTATATTCAACGCATTCTCAAATGCAGCAAACACAGTTAAATGCACTTTTTAAACAGAGCTAATTAACTATTTAATTACTAAAACATTTAACTTTCATTTATAGAACAGCATACAACATGATCTTACCTAATTATTTTTGCAGTTACTTTTTTCAACCATTAGCGTGTTTGAGAATACATTCATTACAGTAGATAGAGAAAACCGAATAAAAAATTCTTAAATGCGATTTAAAAATTCATGAACGAACAGTACTAATATTTGTTCAACTTAATTTTTAAGTCCGACTAGCAATCATGCCTGTTCTCCGAACAGCGAATCTATAAAATCATTTTTTTATCATAAAATTAAAGAAAGGGAAAAGTAATTTAAAACCCAAACTGTTTTACGATTTAGAACAGCATCGTGACGTCAATGTGTACGGTTTGACTTAAAATGAAGCAGGTTTTGGCGCATCTTAATTTTAAATCAAAATTCGAAATTTTCAAAGCATTTCAATGATTCTGACAGAATTATCTTTAAACCCATCAGCATTTTGAAACAGTAAAGCTAAGTCACCCTTTTGAATTTTTTGGTTTTCAGACTTTTTTTTCTAAGTGTAGAAGTCGTACAAAAATTCAAGCAGAAAATGTTTCAAAAAGCTGTTTTCTTTTTTGTTTTTTTTTGTTCGTGCATTTGCAGGTATCCGGACTTTAGACCTACCAGCATGCCAAATTTTAGTTCTCTAAGTCATTTAGAAGTGGTCAAACAATTCGCGAAAAATTCAAGCAGACAATGTTCTAAAGTCGTTATTTCGATTTTGTTTGTTTGTTTTATTTTCGTACTTTTCTAGATATATGGACCTTAAGACTTATCAGCATGCCAATTTTCAGATCTCTAGGTCATTTAGAAGTGGTAGAACAATTCGCGGACGAACACACTCGCGTTTTTCCTCTTTGCTTTTTATATACGAGGCGAAAGCCTATATTTACATAGGCATTCACGTATGCCGACGGAAAACGTCGAACTTTAAAGGCGTCGCTACGTTATTAAGCATTGCGTCATTACCAGTTTGATTGTAGCCTGTCCTTTCACCCAATGAGATGAGAGTGCTAAAAATAGCTGCGTCACTATGGCAGCAGGTCACGGGAACAGAACTTTCCTGTGTGGTTAACACTGAAGGCAGAGTAAGCCGCTCATTGTTTCCCTTTGCGTCTTTAAAAATGCTCAAAAATCAGAAAATGACTTTTTCTTAAACGTTGTTTTTTTGTAAAAGAGGAATGATAATTGTGAGTTTACGCTGTAAAAATTGCAATGCAGTATGATTTATAGTTTGCCATATATTCGTTTTTTTTAAATGGATCCCATTGCGAAATAGATAACTTTGTGAAATTAAAAAAAATGATTTCTCGTAAACTAAAGCAAAATTGCAAACAAGGGCAACGAGGTGCAAAAATTTCGCCATGGTCCGACATGCCTACAAAGTTTCGTGGTTCTGTTGCTGTTAGTGCGCCCGAAACGCGAACTGGTAACACTTTTTTGCTTACCTTAACTTTGAAATACAATAGCTCTTGGAGTATAGCCAGAATCGAACAAGTTAAAAAAATCATGCAATGCATTGATTATAATACGCTTTTCAACATACCAGAAATCATTACTTAAGTTATGAGGATAATGGCTGTTGAATAAATATCGGTCCTGTGCCCTGACGTTTAATCCCATTTCGATTATATTTAACAGAACCGGTTCAGTATACCTTCGAAATAACATGAAAAGGTTTTGTCGCAATGCAAGCATTTTTACGTAAGCTATGATGCATAAGGGCTATGCAATAGATTCCGCTCCTGTGTCCTAACCTTTGACCCCATTTCTCCCGTTTTCAATAGGATTCATCCCCAGGCAGGCCCCTACAACATACTACCATTTCATCCAAATCGAAGAATGTTTACGTAAGTTATGACGCATAATGGAGACGGAAGTGATTCCGCTCCTATGTCCTGACCTTATGCCTCATTTCGCCCATTTTCAATTCGGTGTGTCCCCAGGTGGTCCCCTACCACATACTAAAATTTCATCGAAATCGAACCTTGTTTACGTTAGTTATGACGCATAAGAGCAGTGGAATGGATCCCGGTCCTATGTCCTAACCTTTTATCCCATTTCGTTCACGTTCAATAGGGTTCCTTCCCAGGTGATCCCCTTCCACATATTAAAAGTTCATCCATCGAAATCGAACGATTTTTACGCAAGTTATCGTGCGGACGGGCATACGCTCACAACGGGTGACGTAATGAGGCAGATGGGAATCGCGACCATCAGCTCGCAAGAGTGTGACGTCATAAAACTTTAATAGGATCCACACACAATGCGTGACGTAATGAGACAGATGGCGTGACCGCGCGCCAACATCTCAAGTGCAAGATTGTGACGTCATAAGATCGTTCCCAGGTGGTCCTTTACCACATAACAAAATTTCATCGGAATCGAACCATTTTTACGCACGTTATGATGCATTAAGGCAATGGAATGCATTCCGCTGCTATGTCCTGATCTTTGACCCCACTTCACCCATTTTCAATAGGGTTTGTTCCGAGGTGGTCCCCTGCAATATACTAAAATTTCATCGACATTGAATCATATTCACGCAAGTTATGACACATAAAGACAATGGAATGGATCCCACTCCTATGCCGTGACCTTTGACCCCACTTCACCCATTTTCAATAGAATTCATCCCCAGGTGGTCACCAACAATATGCTAAAATTTCGTCGACATCTAACCATATTTACACAAGTTATGACGCATAAGGACAATGGAATGGATGCCGCTCTTATGCCGTGACCTTTGACCCCATTTCATCCGTTTTCAACAGGGTTCGTTCCCAGGTAATTCCCTACCTCATACTAAAATTTCATCGAAATCGAATCTTTTTTACGCGAGTTATCGTGCCGACAGGCAGACAGACGGACGGAGAAAGCTGGAGCATATACGCTTCTTCAAAGTACGGTTGGAAAGTGTAAAAAACGGTTTATTTCAGCTTGTTTTCCAAACAGTTCTCTACAAACGATGGAAATTTCATATTTTTGTTTTCGACATTTTTTACGCTGTGAGCTAGAAAAGCTCGAGTGTCCCGAAATTTCTGAAACAGCGGCGGCAGTTACTTTTATTTAGAAGAGAGAGATCTGACGATAACCAACACGCAAAGTACATTTCTAATAGGGTAATTAGCCCTAGAGAACAGTGAATATTCGAAAATATTATTGTTAACAGAAGAAGATCCCAAATATAGCTAGGACTAGAGAGAGTGAAAGTAAATTACAAATATGTACAGAAAACTGGTGGTCGAGACGTCAGCGTACTGTAATCGATGTACTAAGCTTTCGGCCACCTAAAGAACCTCTACTGCGACTTCACCGTCTTTACCGTTTCGTGTTTGAAAAAAAACACAACAATAGGGGCACATTTCCACGACATAAACTGCACCCAGAACAAAACTACGGCGGCATTTCTAGAGAGTGACTCCTAAAGTTATGCCCATTGAAGGAAGAAGCACTATTACCTGCATTTAGCTTGACAATAGTAGGTAGCAGTTCAAAAGGCGCCACACAGTCCATGGACCATAAAAGGTCAGTCAGCGACTGTATGGGGGTCGATAACTTCGCTTTCAAACCAAAGGAAGTTCCGTACTTTCACGAGGAATGGCAGATTACAAAGAAAATGCATTGCTCGACATTGAAAACACTACGCGATGAAGGATACACGAAATGAGACGAACTTCACCACACATGTAGACATGCTATAGCGTAAAAGCCATTTGCCGGTGGCGGAAATCGTATCCTTTCTTTTCCAGAGGTGAATGTTTTCCCAATTAGGCTACACCGTCGAGGCTTGTCGCTGCGATTTTGTCGTCTTGCATGTGCGTCACCTCTGAGGAAAGTACGTCAAGTGCATCTCCCGATTGAGAAAGGGCTAAGACGGAATCGTAGGTTTCCGGATCAGCTGATAAACCACGCTTCCAGAAAGCCACCGCAAAAGAAGGAATTATCATTATTTCCAGATGATATGTGGAACGAACATCATACACACGACTTCAATTATTTAATTCGGTTTTAATGGATTAAATAAAACTGGAAACAGCTATCGGAAGGCTTTCGCCTACCGAAAAAGAACCAGTAAAACATTTCGCTGCCGCAAAGCTTAGGAAGACCGTCTTACCAGACATGAAACATGTGAAGAACCCTGAGGATCTAAAAAAGGATGAAGCGTTAGCCATTACGCTCACTGACAAGTCCGGCCAGTTAACCCTTATAAACAAAACAGACTATGTAGCTGAACTAAAGAGTTTCGTAGCGGACACATCTTCTTTAGAATCTAAGACGAACCCTACCAATGCTCTTGCTAATAAGGTGAAATGCCTAACCAAATGGCAGCACTTACCTGATAGCATCAAAAGAGCGGTCATTATCACACCGGGACCCTCAGTCCCTCCCCTGTATGGTAGACTGAATCGCCATAAACCTGGACTTAACCTCCGACTCATTTTTTCTAAAATAACAGCGCCAACGTATTATGTGGAGAAAGAGCTGGCTAACTTCCTAAAAGCCTACCTTCCTGTCTCTCAACACGCCCTACGCTCGACTGCGGACTTTATTAACAAAGTAAAAGACACAAGTCTAGATTCCCAGGAGGTTATGGTTAGTTTTGATGTAACATCCTTATACCTATGAAGAAATTAACTCGAGCACCAAAAGCTATTGAATTGAAAACAAATGCCGTCTCCTGCACGATACACTTTAATGATAAAAAACTATGTACAATTAAAATAAATGTGTTTAAGAACTTTCAACGCCACAACGGCGTCATCATCAGAAACAGTGCAGCAGTGAGCACAGAAGTGAGTAGCCTATATACTTTGCAAGACACATAGCAGTTAATGCACATGTGCAATAATCGGCAAAGTCCAAGTCAAGTTCAGTAGGTACAAGCATAGTTGGTGGGCGTAACCTGGCCCAAAAGTGTTCTCCAAGGAAGCACCGAAGCACTTTCTAGGATTCGTTCTTTTATGTCCACCAACATTTCCACTTACCGTTTAGCTTTACTCGATGTAGTGGCTCTTTTTCCGAACACCCCCATTTCTTATGTTCACGATCTTATTGAAGCCAAACTTGCTGGTTTGTGCATTTATTCTTCCGATGAAATTTCTTCGTAATGTGTACTCTTTGATTTATTTCGAAGAGATCTTATTTTCGTTTTAATGGTTCTATCTATCGACAGTTGGAAGGTGCCCCTATGGGGTCCCCCCTGTCTCCATTGCTTGCTGAGGTTTTGTTGCAGGACTTAGAGGATACCCTCATTCCTGTTTCCCCCATAAAACCACTTCTTTACATCAGGTACGTCAACGACGTATTGGTTGTTTGGACCTTCAGGTTTCGATAAGCTTCTTTCCTTTGCCACTTTACTTTCTCAATGACACCATTCCATCAAGTTCGAGGTAGAGTTCGAGAATTTAGGCATTTTGCCCTTTCTCGACTTTTGCCTTTTTCGCAATCTTTCCGATAACTCCTTATTATTTTCTGTTTATCGAAAACCAACTTTTTCTGCCACGTTTATACCTTTTACTTCTTCTCATCCAATGTCGCAAAAATTATCTGCTTTTCATTTTCTTATTAATCGTGCATTTACACACTCGTCCACACAGGATCTCCGGGACCAAGAGTTAGCTAGGATTAAACAGTTTGCCTTGACTTTCGGTTACCCTCGTCACATGATTGATCGCTTGATTGTTAAGAAATCAATTGGTCGGCCGCAGACAGCTTTGCTTGCAGATAAATTTGACTACCAATTTGTGGGATCCATTCCATATATACCACCTGTATGTAACATTTTAAAGAACATATGTACAAACTCAAGTTTGGTGTAAGGTCTCGTACTTTATTTAACACTGTTAAAAAGGACAGAGACTGTATTGAATGTGTGAACCGTCACGGTGTATATTTGGTTCCACTTAAATCTGCTAACCCGGCAGAGCTCGATTTATGTTATGTTGGCTCTACCACTCGTAATTTGGGGCGCCGCATTTACGAACATCAGTATAATCTCAGGACGCATTCTGGTGCTACATCTTTGTCGAGACTCTGTTTAAACGGTTCTTACTTACCATGTTGGAATGACACCATTATTCTGGATTCTCCCAGGAACCGTCGATCAACACTTTTTTGTGAAAGTATTCACATATTCGTCAATGGTGAAAGATGTTGTAACGATGAACCCCCTGTGTTTATCCCCCTTCCTTGGAGAACACTTTTGGGCCAGGTTACGCCCATCAACTATGCTTGTACCTACTGAACTTGACTTGGACTTTGCCGATTATTGCACATGCGCATTAACTGCTATGTGTTTTGCAAAGTACATAGGCTACTCACTTCTGTGCTCACTGCTGCACTGTTTCTGATGATGACGCCGTTGTGGCGTTGAAAGTTCTTAAATACATTTATTTTAATTGTACATAGTTTTTTATCATTAAAGTGTATCGTGCAGGAGACGGCATTTGTTTTCAATTCAATATACTTATATCTGTCAACTCCAGTCAAGGAAAACAGAGATCTCGAGGAGTTCCGACAGCGAATCAACACCATCCACCCCTCCATTAAGTTCACTTGGGAAATAGCAAAAGACGGGAAATTGCCGTTTCTTGACGCTGAGCTAAGCAGATGCCAAGATGTCCGTTTATGCTCCACCGTATATTACAAACCAACAACAGTGCCAAATTTGATCCCTCCTAGGTCCGCATCCCCTAGTTCATAAAAAATAGCGGCATTCCGAACGCACTTCAGTAGAGCAATCACGATTTGCTCCACCGAAGAAACGAGGGACAAAGAGATATATAACAGTAAAGGTATTACTGCTGGATTCTCGGAACGGACTCTGAGATCCGTCTTACACAAGATGATAACCAGGAGCCGTAAAACACCATGTCCAAGAGTCCACAACTTGCAGTATACTGGATTCATCTCATACGTCCCGAAATTTTCATTTGCGTTCAAGAACCTGATGAAGAGTCATGGATTACGCATTGGAATCAAATCGCTGAGGTCCATTGCCACCGCGACAGCAAATACACACAAGGATCCCGACAGGAATTCTGGAGCTGGAGTGTATGACATACCGTTGGAATAGGCAGACGGTTTGTTCCGAACACACATCGGAATGACCAAGAGATCCCTGACAATTAGGGCGAAAGAGCACATAATGGACATCAAAGCCGGCAAAACCCAAACGACGCTATGCAAGGAAGTATCCCAGTGTGATGCCATACCAGCATGGAAAAACATGAAGAGGATTGCTCTATACACCGACTACAAAGGAACCCTGACCAGAGAAAGCGTCGAAATATTCACGCACCCCAACCCTTGCAAGGAGAGCCCCACCCTCGAACTCTGTACAACGTTCAAAATCCTACTGAAATAGGATATTAAAAAAGGGGGAAACGTTCGAAAGGCAGTTCGCAAGACGCCACCTTCCGCGAGACGCAATACCACCTGGACACAGAGTAGAAGCGCGTTACAGGATTTCAAATAATTGTTGTTCCCACAGACGTTCTAGTGTTCATTGACCTTGAAAAAGCCTCCCGTTTGGAGTGTGAGAGCTCGGCACTTAGTCATTGCGTGTTTCTGTAATGTGTTACACCATTTAAAGCGGATTAAGTAATTGAAGTCGTATAATATTTAGGTGTAAGTTCCATTATTGCAACATCATACAGGTTTCAAAGAACCCAAAGTCCAGGATTTCTATTTTACGTTCGGGCGCCAACTGAGCGTAAATGCGATTTGCCGCTGGCGGAAATGAAACCACCGGCATCCTTTTAACCTGGAGCCGAATGTTGTCCCAATTTAGCTACACCGACGGAGTTTGTCGCGGCAAACTTTACCGTCTTGATATGTGCGTCACCTCTGAGGTAGGTGCGTCGCAAAGTACGTGAGAAATGGCTGATTTTATTTCTAAAAGACTACAAGAACAGGATGGGCGAGGAGACAGTATGGTGTAGCCTGAGTCTGTCAGTTTGTATTATCTCTATGCTGGGCTATACATTCGGCAACATGGCGTGGCATCGAGTTTAAAAGTTACCGGATAGTGTCTTGAGGTTCGGATGACCATGAGTTGTTGAGATGTGTTTTCAATTCATTGACAATGCGAGGGGATCGTGCAGAGGCGTTGAGTCGGCTGTCAATGACGTCACACAGATTCTCTGTTGGGGAGAAGTCTGGAGACTGGAGTAGCCAGGGCAGCACCTGACACCTTGTGGGCCATGTCTGTTGATGTTGGAAGTATGTGGACGGTCGTTGTCTTGTTGAAACTGAGCATCAGGAATATCACGGAGGTAAGAAAACAGAACGGGATGCAGAACATTTTAGGTGTATCAATGGTCTCTCACTGTACCCATTATTCATATGAGCGGTATGAATAATGATTGCGCGCCAAACCATGATACCAGCATGAAGATTGGTACGACGCTCATGGATGGCAGCAAGATCTTCCCGGTGACCACGTCGTCTCCAGACTTTCAATCGACGCTGAAGAAGGACCGATACTCGTTGCTGAAATTCAACATGGTTCCATCTGTCCTTCCAAGCATGTCTGGTTCAGCATCAGTGGAGCCTTGTGAGACGATGTGCTGCGGTAAGAGGTAGTAGTCGCAATGCCTTGGTCAGAGCGCAAACCTGTCTCTGCAAATCTGCGATTCACAGTCCATGACGAAACGTGGATGTCTACAGCTTCCTGGACAACTTTACTGGTTGTATGTATGATAATTATGTGTGCTATATAAAACAGAATGTTTATCTATCTACACTTTATCGTTGATTCCCTTCGGAAGTTAGCAGCGCAATGCTCATATGGTGTCCTTAAAACTTCGGAAAAGAAGAATTATTGCATGCACAAATTAATTTACCTTGATATCTGTTGGCGAAAAAAAGAACTGTTTAATAAAATAACGTACTAGGAGCATTATACACAGAACATATAGAACATATTGAAGATTTATTTTTGCTTTAGATTGCACTCATAGCTTGCATTAAAATATTGCAGCTGATGAAGAACATTGTCTCTTTCAACCTGTATGCCCAAATAATTTGTCACCTTCCCAAGATCTTATTTTCCAAACATGATTTCAAATATTTTTATGTCTTTCTTCTCTTTGGGAAAATCAGTAGGTTCCAGGGTTTTATTCTTCTTTAGGGATATTATTTCTTCATTGGTGGCTTCCAGCCATTTTTGTCTTTCTTCTTGCAATTTATGTATTTCATGCCAGTTTGTAGGTTCAGGCTTAGGTTTCATTATGGCAATGTACGCTAACCTGCCAGGCGGTTTTCGTTTTGTAGTTCTAGCTGATCTTCTGGGTTGTGTACTTGTGCTTTCACCTGTTGATCCATTTGATTCTAACAAAGGATTTTCACTTTCAAAAACAATATATTGTGTGTTTTCGCCTGTTTTTGACATAGGTCTACAACTTTCCTGTACACTGGGACTTTCATTAAATTTTCCACTACCGCCTATTATCATTCTGTTTGTTCCCGGTATTAGGATACGATATCCTTTGGTTCTTTCACTGTTTCCAACCAATCTTCCTTCTTGAGCATGATTGTCAAATTTCTTTCGGATTTGCTTTGACACATAAGTATATGTTTTGCAGCCAAATACCTTTATATGTCCTATATAAGGCTTGTAGACCTTCCATAGTTTTAATGGTGTGTTTCCTGTAGATCTGATTGGTAACCTATTTTGCAGGTATGAGGGTTTCTCCCCAAAATTTGTTTTCTGTTTTCGAATCCAGGAGCATTGTCTTTGCCATTTCAACGAGATACCGATTGTTCCTTCTGCGGCTCCATTTTGCTCTGGTGAATACGGTACACTCGTTTGGTGTTCAATTCCATTTTCGGCAAGATAGTTTTCGAATTCTGCACCAACATATTCTCCTTAGTTGTCAGTTCTGATTGTACCACGTCTGTTTTTGAATGTGTTGCTTGTGACTGCAATGTATTGCTTCAATTTGTTTGTAGCTTCATTTTTATTGCTCATTAGATAAACGTATGTAAATCTGCTGAATTCATCAATGAAAGTTATGAAGTATCCTTTCCCTCCAGGAGTTATAGATTCCATAGGACCACATATGTCACTATGAATTAGGTCTAGTGGCTTTCGTGCTTTATGTACACTCTCTTTTGGATATGGTTTTTGTGCTAGCTTGCCCTAGATAATTTTTACAATTTTAGTCCTATTACCATTTCCCTTTTTTCATCTCTCGGATGATGTTGGGATCTCTGTGCACCAAACGCCTATGCCACAAGTTCATACAATTTTGTTTTTCACACTGGTTACCAAAATTAGCTTTTTCAGTTTTTCCCACTGAATTCAGCTTACAGAGACTTGTGTTATCAGTAGTGCCTATGGCTGCAGTGATTTTACCGCGCTTTGTCATGCATTGGTCTCCACTGAAAGTAACATTATAACCCGTTTCAACAGTTTTTCTTACTGATAGGAGGCTAGTTTCTAATTCTGCGACGTAAAGTACTTCTACTTTTTTATATTCTTTACTTCCCCTTTATCTCTTATGCAATGCAAATATCTAGTTCCCTTTCCAGCGCATTGCATTTTTGCTCCGTTGGCAGTTATAATATCCTCCTTAACATCTGGGTCAATTTCTGTGAACAAATTTTCATTATTGGTCATATGGCTAGTGGCGTCTGAATCGATTGACCATTTTGTATTTTCAACCTTGGCTAGTGTTGTTTTAAATGTAAACTCTTCTATTCCATGTTTGAATTTTAGTTCATCATTTTTTGTTTGATTCAAATTTATTTCTGGAGTTTTAGCCTAATTTCTTGCCTGTGTGTTTGTATTCTTCTGTTCGTTGGACTTCTGTGTATTCTTATTCTCTTTTACTTTTCCCCAATGACAGCATTCATCTTTAGTGTGACCTTTCTTATTGCAATATATGCAAAATTTTGCTTCTTTAGCATTTCTGTTAGATTTGTCACTTGTTTGAAATGCTGTTCTGGAATTTGTGTTCGTTTGTGCTCTCTCTTTTTGAATATTATATTCGTCGATGAGTTTATTTTTAACGTATTCTAATGTTAGTTCATCCTCATGTTTTGCTTCAAAAGCTGTTACAAGTGTGTCATATGGGGATGGCAGATCTCACACCATGATAGCTGCTAGGTGTGAATCTTTAATTTCTTCACCTATTGATTTTAGTTTATTTGCAATTTGTAATATCTGGTTGATGTGTGCTTGCATATTTTCGCACCTTTTACTGTATAGTTTTCTAAGCAAATAGAGCTTACTGCTTAAATTTATTCTTTCATGAATTATTTGCAAAGCTAACCACATATTTCGTGCAGGCGTTTCATTTATGACATTTATTATTTGTTCATCAGTCAATAGTAGAATTATTGTTGACATCGCTTTTGCGTTTTTCTTAACCCAGGCCTCAGTTTTAACTGTGGGTTCCTCTTAGGAAACAACATTCCAAGTATTTTCTTTGGTGAGAAGCATCTGGATTTAAAAAAAAAAAAATTCCAAAGTGTAGAATTTTCATTATTCAATTTTCCGATGGAAAAATTTGTTGCATTTATTGCACAAGAAAACGCCATTTTTAGCACGTCTTTTGTAAAAAAAGATCGTGCTTATGTTATCGGTTTGTCCGTCCGTCCGTCTGTACCCACGGTATCTCATTAACTATTAGTCCGATTTGAAAAATTCTTTTTGCATTCGAAAGCTTGAAATATGCGACTGATGATCCTTCATTTCGTTTTTTTTACGATGTACAATTTCGCCGCTAGAGGTCTTAAATGCAGATGATGTCGAATTCAAAAATACGTTTTATTCCACATATTTGCTTCTAATTATCCGATTGAAAAAAATCTTTTATATTTTGATTCCATTTATGTTGAATAGTATTTTGGATATAGTTTCTTTTTCAAATTACGCATAGATTTTCCCCTAGGGGGCGTAAAAGTAAATTACATTTTCCCCGAAAACTCTTCTTCTAAAACTCCCATTTGAAAAAAAAATTCAGCGGATACATCTCCTGATGCACAATCTTTTACATATAATTTCGAATTTTTGGTAAAGAATACTTTGGCCACCAGGGGACGTAAGAGTAAAATTTCGCTTCTGATGTATTTGCCATAAAATCTGAGCTTCTAAAATATGGATTGAAAAAATTCTTTCGTGGACTGATGCCACTGACATCGATAAACCTTTTCGGAATATTTTCTTCTTAAAATATTCCACAGTTTCCACGCCAGGGAGCGTAGATGTATATCTTATTTTTGTCTATACCTCTACATCTAGGAGTCCGATTTGAAAAATCCCTTGTTTGTTGGATAGTGTTTTCCGTTGACATGTTTTTCATATAATTTCCGCTTCTGATGTATTTGCAGCCAAATATGAGCTTCTCAATTCTCGATTGAAAATAACGTCGTTTGTAGACCGATGCTACTCATACCGACAAACGTTTTAGAAACATTTTCTTCTTAAAATAGTGCACGATTTCTACGCCAGGGGGCGTAGATGTATATCTTATTTTTGTAAATATCTCGACTTCTAAAAGTCCGATTTGAAAAATTCCTTCTTTGTTGGATAGTGTTTCCGATGCGAAATGTTTTTCCTAGAAATTCAAAATTTTCAAGTAAATCATTTACTTTCCGCTAGGGCGCACAATGATAAATTGTGTTTTCTGCTCCTAAAACTCCGATTAAAAAAATTCTTCCTGTATCGCATACAAGACCTGACGGAAAATATTTTTCACATAATTTCTAATGTTTGATAAAGAATGGTTTGGCCACCAGGGGTCATAAGCGTTAATTTCTACTTCTGATGTATTTGTAGCAAAATCTGGGCTCCTGAAAACTCGACTAAAATTTTTTTTCTTGGACCGATACCGCTCATATGGATAAACCTTTTGTGAATACTTTCTTCCTAAAGTAATGCATGGTTTTCCCACCAAGGGACGTAAAGTCACATCTCATTTTTGTCGATAACTCTGTTTCTAAGAGTTCGTAAGCTCAAGATTCCGTTTACAGCAATATCTGAGGGATTAAAGACCCGATTGAAAAACTTCTTTCTTCCGTCAGATACTATTGTTTTACGTACCGGTTCCATTGACTTTGAATAGCTTTGATAAATTTATTTTGCGTCAGAACGGATTCAAAGGACGTGCTTATTACACCCGAAAATTCGGTGTCATCTTTCTTGTTATTGTTTAAAAGCAACAATTTCACTTCTTTATCAACTACGCATGCAACATGGCTTCTACAGTGAAAGGCTCAACTTTTTACTTTCGGTTTCGAAAACCCTTTGTCAGCGTTTTATTGCTATTACATTCTATTTAACGTTTCATTCCAAGTTCGTTTTCGTCTCATCCATGGAACATTTCGGTCTCATAATCAAATTTATTGGTTGTATGTGTGATATATAAAACAGAATGTTTATCTTTCTACACTTTATCGTTAATGCCTTTCGGAAGCTAGCAGCGCAATGCTCATATAGTGTACTTAAAACTTCGGAAAAGAAGAATTATTGCATGCACAAGTTAACTCAACTTAATATCTGTTGGCGAAAACAAGAACTGTTTAATAAAATAACGTACTAGGAGCATTATACACAGAACATATTGAAGATTCATTTTTGCTTTAGATTGCACTCATAGCTTGCATTAAAATATTGCAGCTGATGAAGAACACCTTCTCTGTTCAGTTGCCACTTAGCGTATGCGAGTCACGTGATTCGCCGCGCGCTCAGTACAAAGAGAATTTCTAAACAATTCTTTCTCCTCCTCGCTCGTGCGGACTTTTACCCTTCGACTACTGCGAAGCGCGCCGTATGTTCCCTTGTATTTCCAACAACCTTGGCTTATGTGGTCCTTTATGGATTGTGGGGCTTATACGACTTGCAGCCGAATACGGAGATCGAGGCGTTTGGACGTCCACCTACGTCCACTAGTTTGGAGGAAGGTAACGTGCACCACTACACGTTGCACGTTACCTTCTTCCAACCACTACACGTTACCTTCTTCCAACCACTACACGTTACCTTCTTCCAGCCACAACACGTTACCTTCTTCCAACCACAACACGTTACCTTCTTCCAACCACTATACGTTACCTTCTTCCAACCACTACACGTTACCTTACTCCAACCACTATACGTTACCTTCTTCCAACCACTACACGTTACCTTCTTCTAACCACTACACGTTACCTTCTTCCAACCACTACACGTTACCTTCCTCTACTCACTACACGTTACCTTCTTCCAACCACTACACGTTACCTTCCTCCAACCACTACACGTTACTTTCCTCCAACCACTATACGTTACCTTCTCCCAACCACTACACGTTACCTTCCTCCAACTACTACACGTTACCTTCTTCCAACCACTACACGTTACTTTCTTCTAACCACTACACGTTACCTTCTTCCAACCACTACACGTTACCTTCTTCCAACCACAACACGTTACCTTCTTCCAACCACAACACGTTACCTTCTTCCAACCACTACACGTTACCTTCTTTCAAAAACTACACGTTACCTTCTTCCAACCACTACACGTTACCTTCCTCCAACCACTACACGTTACCTTCTTCCAACCACTACACGTTACTCTCCTCCAACCACTTCACGTAACCTTCTTCCAACCACAACACGTTACCTTCTTCCAACCACTACACGTTACCTTGTTCTAACCACTACACGTTACCTTCTTCCAACCACTTCACGTAACCTTCTTCCAACCACTACACGTTACCTTGTTCTAACCACTAAACGTTACCTTGTTCTAACCACTACGCGTTACCTTCTTCCAACCACTACACGTTACCTTCTTCTAACCACTACACGTTACCTTTCTCCAACTACTACACGTTACCTTCTTCCAACCACTACACGTTACTTTATTCCAACCACAACACGTTACCTTCTTCCAACCACTACACGTTACCTTCCTCTAACCACTACACGTTACCTTCTTCCAACCACTACACGTTACCTTCCTCCAACCACTACACGTTACCTTCTTCCAACCACTACACGTTACTCTACTCCAACCACTTCACGTAACCTTCTTCCAACCACAACACGTTACCTTCTTCCAACCACTACACGTTACCTTGTTCTAACCACTACACGTTACCTTCTTCCAACCAATTCACGTAACCTTCTTCCAACCACAACACGTTACCTTCTTCCAACCACTACACGTTACCTTGTTCTAACCACTACACGTTACCTTCATCCAACCACTACACGTTACCTTCTTCTAACCACTACACGTTACCTTCTTCCAACCACTACACGTTACCTTCTTCTAACCACTACACGTTACCTTCCTCCAACTACTACTCGTTACCTTCTTCCAACCACTACACGTTACTTTCTTCCAACCACAACACGTTACCTTCTTCCAACCACAACACGTTACCTTCTTCCAACCACTACACGTTACCTTCTTCCAACTACTACGCGTTACCTTCTTCCAACCACTACACGTTACCTTCTTCCAACCACTACACGTTACCTTCCTCCAACCACTTCACGTTACTTTCTTCCAACCACAACACGTTACCTTCTTCCAACCACTACACGTTACCTTCTTCCAACCACTACACGTTACCTTCCTCTACTCACTACACGTTACCTTCTTCCAACCACTACACGTTACCTTCCTCCAACCACTTCACGTTACTTTCTTCCAACCACAACACGTTACCTTCTTCCAACCACTACACGTTACCTTCTTCCAACCACTACACGTTACCTTCCTCTACTCACTACACGTTACCTTCTTCCAACCACTACACGTTACCTTCCTCCAACCACTACACGTTACTTTCCTCCAACCACTATACGTTACCTTCTCCCAACCACTACACGTTACCTTCCTCCAACTACTACACGTTACCTTCTTCCAACCACTACACGTTACTTTCTTCTAACCACTACACGTTACCTTCTTCCAACCACTACACGTTACCTTCTTCCAACCACAACACGTTACCTTCTTCCAACCACAACACGTTACCTTCTTCCAACCACTACACGTTACCTTCTTTCAAAAACTACACGTTACCTTCTTCCAACCACTACACGTTACCTTCCTCCAACCACTACACGTTACCTTCTTCCAACCACTACACGTTACTCTCCTCCAACCACTTCACGTAACCTTCTTCCAACCACAACACGTTACCTTCTTCCAACCACTACACGTTACCTTGTTCTAACCACTACACGTTACCTTCTTCCAACCACTTCACGTAACCTTCTTCCAACCACTACACGTTACCTTGTTCTAACCACTAAACGTTACCTTGTTCTAACCACTACACGTTACCTTCTTCCAACCACTACACGTTACCTTCTTCTAACCACTACACGTTACCTTCTTCCAACCACTACACGTTACCTTCTTCTAACCACTACACGTTACCTTTCTCCAACTACTACACGTTACCTTCTTCCAACCACTACACGTTACTTTATTCCAACCACAACACGTTACCTTCTTCCAACCACTACACGTTACCTTCCTCTAACCACTACACGTTACCTTCTTCCAACCACTACACGTTACCTTCCTCCAACCACTACACGTTACCTTCTTCCAACCACTACACGTTACCTTCCTCCAACCACTTCACGTTACTTTCTTCCAACCACAACACGTTACCTTCTTCCAACCACTACACGTTACCTTCTTCCAACCACTACAAGTTACCTTCTTCCAACCACTACACGTTACCTTCCTCCAACCATTCCACGTTACCTCCCTCCAACCACTATACGTTACCTTCTTCCAACCACTACACGTTACGACTATAGCTTCATTCGGTGGACCGTTATTGCCTTCTGATGGATTCCTTCGCAATGCGACGCAGAAACCAACAAGCCGTACCGTTTTGACGGAGCCTGTGGTGGAGGTGTCCGCAAGACGGTCAAAATTTCAATGACGTCGTCCAGGTGTTCTTTCTCTTTGGCAGAGGAAGAACACCTGGACGACGTTTTTTCTCTGTTGAAACAGAAAATAACCTTTGACGATGTCCTTTGCTTTCGCCACGGGGATCACCCCGATGCAGTGGTGCACATTCCTAGGTGAGGATGACTGAACACTTAAGTTACGCCGAGACGTTTGGCCGTTTTATCTCCCTTAAATATCAAGTGATTGATTCGCAAGTGCGACTATTTGTATAACTTACTATCGACCATGCCCACCAATTTGCATGGTACTCCGACAGACACATCGTGCTGTGGCATTTTCTATGACGATCGGTGTAAAATGTTTCGCGGCCATTTCTGCTTAGACAGAAATAACTTAGTTGAGTGCAATATCAAGCAGTTAATGAATAGACATACCGAAAGGCATGACTGGAATGGTTTTGGACAAGAAATGGGTATTTTCAGAGAAAGCTGATATTACAAAAGCTATCAGAACAGTGTATTTCGTTCTTACTTGGGAATTGAAAACATAAACTCTAACTAATAATTAATAATTCAATACCAAAGATATCTCAAACAAAGAAAAATGACACCGAATTTTCGGGTGTAATAAGCACGTCTTTTGAATCCGTTCTGACGCAAAACAAATTTATCAAAGCTATTCAAAAGTCAATGAAACCGGTATGGAAAACATTAGTATCTGACGGAAGGAAGAAGTTTATCAATTGGGTTTCTAATCCCACAGATATTGCTGTAAATGGAATCGTGAGTTTACGCCTTCTGGTTGCTAACTTGTGCGTTAAGAAAAACACGAATTTATATGAGAAACTTTTCGCACCGGAAACGCTCTGCAATACAGAAATAATTTTTCATATCGGACTCTTAAAAACAGAGATATCGACAAAAATAAGATGTGACTTTACGTCCCCTGGTGGGAAAACCATGCATTATTTTTGGAAGAAAGTATTCCCAAAAGGTTTATCCATAAAAGCGATATCGGTACAAGAAAAGAAAAATTAGTCGAGTTTTCAAGAGCCCAGATTTTGCTACAAATACATCAGAAGCAGGAATTAGCACTTATGACCCATGGTGGCCAAACCATTCTTTACCAAACATTAGAAATTATGTGAAAAATATTTTCCATCAGGTCTTGTATGTGATACAGGAAGAAATTTTCAAATCGGAGTTTTAGGCGTAGAAATAACGAAGAAAACGCAGTCTACCATTGTGCCCCCTAGCGAAAAATCTATGATTTACTTGTTAAATTTTGAATTTACAGGAAAAACATTTTGCATCGGAGACACTATCCAACAATAGAGGAATTTTTCAAATCGGACTCTTAGAAGTTGAAATATTGACAAATATCAAATATACATCTACGCCTCCTGGCGTAGAAACCATGCATTATTTCAAGAAGAAAATTTTCCTAAAAGGTTTGTCGACATAAGTAGTATCGGTCAACATACGACTTTTTTTTCAATCGAGAATTTAGAAGCTCATATTTTGCTGCAAATGCATCAGAAGCGGAAATTAAGACTTACGCCACCTGGTGGCCCAAACCATTCTTCACAAAAATTAGAAATTTTGTGCAAACGATTTCCCATCAGGAGCTGTATGCGGTGCAGAAAGAAATTTTCAAATCGGAGATTTAGAAGCAGAGATAACATTTACGCACCCTAGCGGAAAGTCTATGATTTACTTGAAAATTTTGAAATTATATGAACCACATGTCACACTAGAAACACTATCCAACAAAAAAAGGAATTTTTCAAATCGGACTCCTAGAAGTAGAGATATTGACAAAAATAAGATGTGCATCTACGCCCCGTGGCGTACAAACCATGCATTATTTCAAAAAGAAAATGTTCCAAAAAGGTTTGTCAACATAAATAGTAGCGGTCAACAAACGACTTTTTTCAATCGGGATTTTAGAAGCTCATATTTTGCTGCAAATACAACAGAAGCGGAAAACGCCACCTGGTGGCCAAACCATGTTTCTACTAAAATTAGAAATTATGTGCAAACGATTTCCCATCAGGAGCTGTATTCGGTGCAGAAAGAACTTTACAAATCGAAGATTTAGAAGCAGAGATATAGGGGGAAACACAATTTACATCTACGCCCTCTAGCGAAAAGTCTATGAATTACATGAAAATTTTGAAATTGTATGTAAAACATGTCACTGCGAAAACACTATCCAACAAAGAATGAATTTTTCAAATCGGACACCTAGAAGTAGAGATATTGACAAAAATATGATGTACATCTACGCCCCCTGGTGTAGAAACCATGCACTATTTTAAGAAGAAAATGTTTCTAAAAGGTCTGTCGACATGAATAGTATCGGTTAACAAACAATGTTTTTTCAATCGAGAATTTAGAAGCTCATATTTTGCTGCAAATACATCAGAAGCGGATATTAAGATTTATGTTCCTATTTTTGTAAAAAAATTAGAAATTATGTGCAAACAATTTCCCATCAGGAGCTGTATCAGGTGCAGAAAGAATTTTTCAAATCGAAGATTTAGAAGCAGAGATATAGGGGGAAATTCAATTTACCGCTACGCCCCCTAGCGGAAAGTCTATGAATTACTTGAAAATTTTGAAATTCTATGAAAAACATGTCACACGGAAAACACTATCCAACGAAGAAGGAATTTTTCAAATCGGACTCCTAGAAGTAGAGATATTGACAAAAATAAGATAAAAATCTACGCCCCCTGGCGGAGAAACTGTGGAATATTTTAGGAAAAAAATATTCCAAAAAGGTTTATCGATGTGAGTGGCATCAGTCCACGAAAGAATTTTTTCAATCGATATTTTAGAAGTTCAGATTTTATGGCAAATATATCAGAAGCAAAAATTAACGCTTACGCCCCCTGGTGGCCTAAGTATTTTTTACCAAAAATTAGAAATTATATGCAAAAGATTTTCCATCAGGAGATGTATCCGCTGAAGTATTTTTTTTTTCAAATCGGAGTTTTAGAAGGAGAGTTATCGTGGAAAACGCAATTTACTTTTTACGCCCCCTAGCGGAAAATCTATACGTAATTTGAAGAAGTTACTATATCTAAAATACTCTTTGACATAAATGGAATCGAAAGATAAAATAATTTTTTTCAATCGGATGTTTAGAAGCAACTATGTGGAATAAAACGTATTTTTGAATTCGACATCATCTGCATTTACGCCCTCTAGCGACGAAATTGTACATCGTAAGAAAACACGAAATAAAGGATCATCATTCGCATATTTCGAGCTTCCCAATGCAAAAAGAATTTTTCAAATAGGTCTAATAGTTGCAGAGATATCGAGGGCCCAGGCGGACGTACGGACAAACCGATAACATAAGCACGATCGTTTTTTTACAAAAGACGTGCTAAAAAGCATGAAGTGTGACACGATCATTTGGAAAAAAAGCACTTGTGCATCATAAGAAATATGAGAATTGTAATCGCCTTTCATTTGCAAAGATACATAAGGGGAAATGATCTTGAGATATTGTAGTAATGGTTGGAAGCAAGCTCGAACGACGGATAAACGTTGAAAGAGCGATGACTTCTGTTTGATGTTCCTAATTCCACGTCAATAGTGTGTATTAATTATTTATTCGCCTCCTAGTTATTTCTTCAGTTGCTGCTTTCTATCTTTGGTGAATCCCCAGCATTGTGCGGGGCTCCAAGAAGCAACCTGCCATGTGGTTTGGCAGTTAGTCGTATGTGAGTCTGGAGAATTCCAGGCCGCTGTGGTGCAGTGGTAGCATGTCCGGCGCGTAACTGGAAGACCTGGGTTCGATTCCCGGTGGCGGCCGATGAGAATGTTCTGTGACCCACTTATAAACGTGGAAAGAGCGATGATTTCTGTTTGATGTTCGTAATCCACGTCGATAGTGTGTATTAATTAACAACGGATGACATGCGATCGGGATACTTCCACGGCGCTTGGGAGAAGCTACCAAGAAAGTATTCCTCTATGTTGCATGATATCCCGGCGGTGCAACATTGAATATCTTCTCTCCAGCGGGGGAAAAGGCCACGTCGACATGTTTATGACATTATGATACGTATTGGATTAGAGGTCTTTTTATTATTCCTATTGTCTTGAGTGCCTCACTCAGTAGGTTAAGGAGTTTTTGCCACCAAGATACTGCATTGACATATCATCATAACATATGCGGGAATTTCCTACTAAAGCTCTTGAAGTACCCTTTGCGGATTATCTGTTTAAACTGTAATGAATTTAGGTTATACAGATAATACGGCGCTTAAAAAATAACATTTTTGCGACACTTTGATATTTTAAGAATTCTTGTGATTGTCAGGAAAGGTCGTATATTTGGAAAATTACC
This sequence comes from Macrothele yani, assembly GCA_039090855.1. NCBI lineage: Eukaryota > Metazoa > Arthropoda > Arachnida > Araneae > Macrothelidae > Macrothele > Macrothele yani. The sequence goes on from CM076990.1 coordinate 52,345,808, forward strand.
AGAAATGCGTTAATAATAGGATAATGTAACGCATACAGAGATACAGGTTCTCAAACAGTTAAGATATTTTTTCTTACTTACGAGCGGTTTCTTCTTCTTGTTCTTGGTAACTCAGTCCAAGGAGTGGTTGTTCAGTAGATGTACTCTGCCACAAAACTATTCCTTGGCCGTCTTCTTCCTCTCTTACCTTGAATTTTTCCTTCCAAAACTTTCAGAATCGGGCCTCCATGGCGCAATGTGTGTCCCATCCATAACATTCTTCTTCTCTTTAACATGTTGGTCAGATTCCTGGGTTTTCCCACTCTCTCCAGGATCTCCTCATTAGTCTTTCTATCGAGCCAACTTATTCTCTCCATTCTTCTATAGCTCCACATCTCAAATGCCTCCAGCCTTTTCATTTCCCTCTTGGTCAGTGTTCATGTCTCAGAGCCGTAAAGAGCTGCTATGCAAACATGTGCCTTTAAAATTATCTTCCTCAATTTTAGATCTATATTTCTGGCAGTAAGTAGTATTTGATTCCCCCCAAAGACCGTTTTTGCCATCCCCAGTCTCATTCTAATATCCTTTTCACATCTCGCAGCTTCAGCAATAATTTCACCCAAATAGTGAATTGATTTAACTTCCTCGATGAACTGTTTTTCAATTTTAACGAACGGTTTAACAGAAAATAATGCAGCGAAGGGGATATTATTTGCTCTCGCCGACGATTACGTGCTATGAGAAGCTCTGAGTCACACAGTTAGTGCGTATATTGCTGGTCTAACAACGGAAATGTCATGTCCAAGTACTGAACTGCAAAAATACTGAAAATACTGAGATTTTTTGTTCTTTATTCACTTGAAAGTAAAAATGCATTTAAAAAGGATGTTTTTTTTTAAATATAAAGATCGGTTATTTTCCTACTTATCTGGACTGCTGGGTCATCCCATGAATCACGACTTTTATGTACGAAATTATCGTTCGAGAGCAACATCGCTGGAACGGATTACACGTAGTTATGATTAAAAAATTTATTCTGGTGAGAAATGTTTTTCCAGCACCAATATAAATGCAGTAACTTAAGCTTTTTTTATATAAATACCAGTTCGAATTCTAAGAAACCCTTGAGAGCCTAAAAATCGATAAATGAGAGATGGGCAAGTGAAACAGAAGTGAAAAGAAAGCCTGCTGAGTAATGAAATAAAACATTTGCCAAAAAGAGGAAATTAAAAAGGAAAAGACTAGGAAAGACCTTCAGTACGGCGTATGTTCACGATTTTTCGCCGATCAGGAACGCCATTTTTGTAATAAGTATCTTCACCTACTTCTTTATCCCGTGGCTAAATCAGTAACACGAAACCATTTATTGCTTTACTACTGAGTTGAAAGCAGCAGTAGAATGAAACTCTCGGATTTATTCCAAAACGAGTAAGAGGAATGCATTTTCTATCTTGCGTTTTCTTCTTCAACTGAATTCCGTTCCACCGGCTACTTTTTTTTTTTTTTTTTTTCTGAAATGTCAAGTTGAATAACATGAAAAGGAATGGCTCTATTTCTGTTTCAGTTCCCATTATTCCAACTATCCACCTGTAAAAAGAAGCGACCGTCTCTTTCCTTCCTTTTCCTCATCTTTAGAAATTTTAGCGTATATTTAAGTGGAAAATAATTCTTTTATATCAAAGAAATTGTCTGCTGGCGTTCCACTCTTTCTATCTTTGTTACTTGATTGCTATTCATTCGTGGTTACCTTGATCTTGCGAGAGAGAAATATCATACGGTTTCTTCCTTGTATCACAATCATTTGATCCCTAAATTGGATTTCTGTTCCCCCAGAAATGGCCTCTCATGGAAGATTAAAGCAGCTCGTGGATTTGTAGTCTAGAAAAATATTTCTCTGAAATCTAGAGGACAAAAGATTTTAAGTTTCTCCGTAACTGGAAGAGTAGATTTTTTTCTCAGTTTGTTCTTATTTCCGCGAAATATAATCCCGGATCAGTTATGAAAAGAACGGATGTATAAAATCTAATTAAAATGTATCGAATCATAAAAATGTGTAGTAAGTTTGTTCAAAACGACTTCGCTAAATTTAGTCTCATAGATTCACTGAACGATACACAACAGAATTTCCAGATAACTCCAGTTGCATCGTAGCGTTCTTTACTATTTGATACGAATATATGCAAGGGCCGTTCCATAAAAACTGAGAATATATTTTTTGAGTTGGCAACAGTACGAAGGGGAAAAATAACCACGCAGACGACTAACTGAATTAAGGAAGCATCTATGGCAACAGTTATTAGCCATGGCAGACGATTCTAGTTTCGTTATTGCGCAGTTGACGATTCTAGTTTTGTTACTACGTAGTTGTCAGCATTTTAGCTATGAAGCTAAGTAATTCAGAGTTAAGAAGTGAAATGCGTTGTGCGATAAAATTTTGCTAACGTTTGGGTAAAACGGCTCCAGAAACAGGTGATTTTATGAAAAAAAGCTTACAAAGATAAAAGTTTGTATGAGTCAAAGATTTTTAGAAGGCATTATGATTTCAAAAAAGGCCATTTGTCGGCAGAACTCGCACTTAGGCCTGGTCGACCTCAAAGTGTTGTTACGGAGCGGAGCGTATTACACTGGCGTGCAAAAATTAAGGACGAGACGTTGTTTCGAATGTAACGTCGTGCAGAAGTGGTCCACATCGACTCAAATCATACCATAAGATCCCCAAGATGTAAGAATATGGGACAAGTGAGCAAAACCGTCCAAACAAGGAATCCAAAGGATACAAAGGCACTTTATTGAAAAGGTAGCTTTGAGCACAACTGGACAGAAGACAGAAACGTCCATGTGACAGGCGGTTGCCAAGAAAAACCCAGTCTTTAGTAGGGGATATGATCACCCCTGACTGCGTTGCAGGATTTACAACTTCTGCCCATGCTGAGAACGAGGTTGTCAAGGAGCTTTTCAGGCATCGCGGTCCATTCCTCTTGTAGCGTTAATCGCAGCTGCGGAATCGTTGCTGGCGGCTGGTGACGTGCTAAATCCGTACAGAGAACTCGACCCCATTGCTGATGTGTCCAGTTCTTGTGTTATTGGCACCACAGAAACCGCCGTCTCCGATGAGTAGGCGTTAATGGCACACACCGTACTGGTCGTCGTGCAAATAGACCACCTTTGTGCAGCCTCCTGGCCACGGTAAAACGCGATAACGGACGTCTGGTTGTCTGTTGCATGTGCCTTGCGATTTCTTCCGCTGTCTTCCATCTGTCTCTTCTTGCCTGTAGGACAATATACCGGTCGTCCGCCGCCGTGGTTGCTCGCTCGTGGACGACCACTGCTAAACTCTCGGACAGCTGTTCATGTCGTTTGAAATGCTCTCCAAGCTCGTGAAGCGATGCTGTGAGCGAACCCGAACTCCTCGGCCACACTAGTCACACTTCGACCTTCTTCCAACTTCCCAATAACGCGACCTCGGGTAAAGTCATCCAGATGTCGTCTACTGGATTGCCTGTTGGCCATATCACACGGTGGCAGCAACTCGACGTCGTTCAAACCGATGTACATCGTGAAATAACTTTCACCAAATTGCTGAGCGTATACCGCCCGTGTGCTTTATATCCTTTCGACCTACCTCCCGTCTTGCTGCATATATGCGCATGCCCTACCGTACCGGACCCTAGTCTATCTCCTGAGTGGTCGTTCGGTCCGTTCTGCCTGCTCGTTCCGCTGTTATGCTAATTTCTCCTCGTCGTCCATAATTTTCGCACACCAGTGTATTAACACCGTTTGGGCAATCCGCAATCCTGCAAGCAGATCGACGAATGACGTGTGAAGACATAGTGGCGTCAACTAATATTTCAAAAACGTCGGAATTCCGCATTCTACTCGACAAATTACCGCTAGATCGTGTGTGTTCCAGATGGATACCTCATCACCTGACGAGAGAACAATTGTTAGCCAGAGTTCAGGTGTGTCATGAGTGGAAACAAATGACTGCAAAGGATCCAAATTTTCTAAACACAGTAATAACTGCCGATTAAACATGGGTCCACTATTTCGATCCCCTCACGAAGAGTGTCTGGAAACACACAGGCTCTCCTCCTCTGAAAAAAGTCCGCCAAACCAAATCAGCTGGGAAGGTGGTGATGACAATGTTCCTTTTATCACAAAGGTGTAGTCTACCAACATGCCGTTCCTCCACATATTACTGTCAATGCTGAGTATTACATTTCAGTCTTGAAGCGTCTGCGACGGCACACATCGATTAAGCGACCAGAACTGGTGGGCAAGTGGACCCTACACCATGATAACGCCCACCTACATGTGGCTGTTTGTGTTCAACAGTTTTTTTTACGAAATGCGGTGTTGAAATCATGCCACAGCCTGCCTACGGTCCTGACCGCGCCCCGTGTTATTTCTTGTTGTTTCCAATAATGAAGGAGAAGTTCCGTGGCGCAACATTCAATACAGATGCTGAGGTTATTTAAACTGCGCAGGGGTCGCTGAAGCAGCTTCCACAAAATGCCTTCGCCACATGCTTTCAGAAGTGGGCTGAACGATGGGACCGTTGCATATCATCAGAGTGAAGATACTGTAAGAAAGAATAACCTATATTTTGCTGTACCTATATTTCTTCATTTTGTGTGACTTTACTCTCAGTTTTTATGGAACGGCCGTTGTAGATATAAATTACTAAACACTACATAAAATTTGTACGTCTTAAGTACTTCACGTATAGTGAAACAGGAGTCACTCAAGAAAAAGTTACTTACAGTTCGTTTTTATTCATCCAAAACTCCTTTGGCATTTCACTAATGCAGAACTACAACTCACTTTTCAACAGTATTATTAACTTAATCCAATTAATGTGAGTTAATAAGCAAAGAACTTGATTAATAAGAACACCAACACTAAAGATCTAACCCGTAGATGTCAAGAAAACACAACTTCAAGTAAATCAGCTTCAGAGTAACGCAACTTCCAGAATTATAACATCACACCACCATACCACCACACTTTTCGGCTGTTGCTTAAACATTATATATCGTCTAGTTTCTATCTCTAACATGCATACATCATGCTTTCTGAACTCAAAACTGTTGCCAACCTAATTCCGCAAGAGAGAGAGAGAGAAGATATGCCAAAAGAGAATGTACTCATTTTTTCATAGAAAAAGTAACTATAAATCAAAGTTAAAATACGTCACAGCATTGCAAATACATTAGAAACTTTTACTGCTCCGTAATCAACGGCCAAAACGTTGTAGACCCATTATCTTTTGCGTTTTTTTCTAGTATAAAACTTGAAAATTTAATCTCATTGGAAAAGGAATCGTAAGTACGTCTCCCCACTTCGATTGGAGTATGTTAAAAAAAGCCACGATGGTGGAGTAGCAGAGAAGTTAGGACGAATGGGATAACGGGAAGAAAACGAACCGTATCTTTCCCAATGTCTCGACCAAGAGAGTAGGATCAGACGGGTTCCTGAACCAAGTACTCACCCGCCATGGCGTATTGCCGGAGTACTTCCTTCGTTTTGCGGTGAAGGAACGGGTGCGGATGCGGTGCCCAGTCAGCAGACGTCGCCCACGTGACTCTAGAATGTAACTCTCTTTCAGGGAAAAAGGAAAGTCCTCGCTCCTGAACTGAAAACCACGAGGGACCTCTCGATCCTGCTCAGTCAACCCAGAGCGAGACAGGAACTCATCGAGTTGATCAAAAACTTTGTCGCGAGGCACGAAAATTTACTGCCGGCTACTGACAGAGAACCGGAAGAGGAGAGCGATGACTATAGCCCTGGTTCATCACCATAGCATCCGCCTAAATCCTCTGGATTTTGTATTATACTCATCTGCCATTGTACACTGACGGACAATTAAATTTGAGCACCTAGAATAAATTATGCTTTAACCGCGAAAATTTGCAAATAGCTAGGGCGCGTGCTGGTATGCAAATGATCCACGTTTGGCGCGAGTGCTCATGACCGCACACCCTCTGGTGGCTCTGAAAGCCCGAACCGGCAGCCTTATAAACCGGCGTGTAGTCGATGCCCCATGAAAGATAAAAGCACCGGCCGAGTCGAGCAAGAGTACAGAGTGATAAGAATGGCTGGTAGATGACAGAGAAGTCGATTTACGCAACTTACGAACTTTGAGGGAGGCTTGATCATCGGGCTGAAAACAGAAGGGTGGTCGGCGCACCGTATATCCAGCCACGTGGATCGTTCTGACCATACCGTTCGATTGTGTTAAGAGCAGTAGACACGTGACGGCACTGCTGCACGGCGGAGCGGCTCCGGACTGACCAGGAGGACCGCCGGTAGAGAAGATCGACGGATCGTGCGCCAGGCACGAACGGATCCCACCGAAACCCGGTCCACTATACAGGCAGATGTAGCGGCTGCTGTGTGCCCACGAACCGTTTTCCGACGCCTCGCTGAAGCGAATTTGCAATCCCAGCGCCTCTTGCGTGTGCTACAATTAACACCGTAACATCGCCGGCTCCGTGTGCGGTGGTGTCAGGCCAGAGCGACGTGGAACGCCACTGACTGGCGACGTGTGGTGCTTAGCGATGAGTGCCGCTACGTTTTGGAGACAGATGATCATCGGGTCCGAGTGTGGAGGTCCCCGAGTCAACGGCACAATCCCAACCTAGCTATCTAGCGCCACACCTCCCACACTGCAGGCATTATGGTCTGGAAAAGCATTGTCTACGATAGCGGATCAACTCTAGTAGTGGTACGTGGAACATTAATGGGCCAGCGGTATGTGGATGATATCCTACGGCCCCATGTGCTACCATTGCTGGCCAGGATTCCAGGTGCGCTACACAAGCAGGATAATGCCCGCCTGCACACGGCTCCGGTTGCCCAGGACTGCCTACGTCATGTCCAGGCACTTCCATGCCTTACCCGCTCCTCGGACATGTCCCCTATCGAGCATGTGTGGAACCCGTTGAAACGCCAGCTGCCGCCGTGCCGCACTATCCTGGATTTGGAGTACACCGTCAATGATGGACATCATGTCCATCATTGGGCCAGTCTGCCGCAGGACAACATCAAGAGTATCTTGGCCTCCATGCCGAACTGTATTGCAGCATGTATGGCCGCACGAGACGGTGCGACGCGCTATTGAAGATGACCGGACTGCGTGCCACAGATCCCTCTGTAATTGTCCAGCAGCTCTGTTTTTGACATCATGTCCATCATTCGTCTGTATCATTACGTCCATAAAATTTCAGTTCAATCCTATGCTTCCTGCTTGGTGCGGAAATTTCATTGTCCGTGAGTGTATTATTTCAAAGACCTCTGAAGGGTTCTTTGAAAAAAAAAATTCTATTAAGAAAATGAAACTGAAATAAAACCGGGTCGAAATCGGGTCAGGAACACTTTGACCTGACCCGTTTGACCTGCAAAAAATTGTCGACCAGGTGACCCCTTTGACTCGTGACTCGTTTCCATCTCTGCAGACAACGCCCTCATTGTGCAGAAATGGTTTCAACATCCTGTCCACGCACTTTGTATGCTCATGTGGCATCCACATTTTCGTAACTTGAATCCCACTGAGCGTGTGTGGGATGCAGTGGAATGCAGCATTCTTCTTTTCATGCAAGTACCTCGTTTCGTCGCGGAATTTTGAGACACCATTGTGTCCAGGCGGTACGGAGCACCATAGTACACATTGAGAGATCTAGTCCAGTTGATGCCATGGTGATGGCAAGCAGTTATCACGGCAGATGGTTAGCAGCCCGGCATGCAATTCGGTGGGCGTTCGTAATGTTACGGCTTACGAGACATTTGGATGTTTGTATAGAGTTCGGAGGAAAAGAAAATATTCCGATGGTGATTACATGCATTTAAAGCTAGTTACGAAATAAATTTGTCTTGAACAAACATTTTAGTTACTGATTTATGTAACTCATATATACATGTACATATAAAGTCAACTAATCTATGACATAACATAAAAAATACCTCAACTCGTCCACATCCACTGTAATTGCTCCATTCTCTTTTCAAGTCATTCATGTACCATGTTCCGTTCTCTCCACACGTCTTCACAGCATATCCTGGATAAGAAATTATATAACAAGTTAGTAAAAACATGCATTGCATTGATTATGATACGCTTTCTAACATAACAGAAATCGTTACTCAAGTTATGAAGATAATGGCTGCGGAATAAATCTCGCTCCTGGCCCTGATCTTTGACCCCATTTTGATGATATTAAAGAGAATTGGTTAAGAATTTAACGACTAACGCTATTTCAGATATTAATACTCAACTTAATAACATCTCAGATTGGCTAAATTCCAATGAACTAATAATAAATAAAACAGAATCTTTAATCTTTTCCAAACAAAATATTTCAGAACCACATTCTATCACTCTATTAATGGTACAAATATAGAAGAGGTTAGTTCCTTACTTTATTTGGGGATTACTTTAAATAGGGACCTTAGGTGGAACCAACATGTGGACACACTACTTCTCAAACTCTCTAAAAACATAGGCGTTATCAGTACGGTTTTCACAAACCTTACCTATAATACACTAATTATGTTATACCATGTTTCAGACGCATATTAATTATGCTATCTTATCGTGGGGACAGACGACTAAATATAATTTTTTAAAACTTCAAATTCTGCAAAACAAATATATAAGATTAACTGACCTAAAATTTGATGTAAATACACCACTATAACTATAAAACAACACAAGAGTTTTCCCAAATAATTACAACATTCTTACGATTCACGAACTATATATATAACTTTAATATTGGGAAAATTATGTTCAAGCGAATGAAGAATAATTTACACACTAACAGCATACAAATTGTACCACAGATACACTCACATGACACAAGTACTAAATTGCATATGCGGCCCATTCATCCGAAGACGGAGACTATAAAGCAGAGTATAAATTACATTGGCCCACACTGCTAGAACTCATTACCGACGGAACTGACTTCTTTAAATAACTTTAACCTTTTGAAAAAAATTAAAAAACTGCATAATGAATTTCGACTCCTCAAATTAATGATTGCAGTGAAAGGGGACTGTGATTATTACTATGACTTGTATATAGCAATGTAAATTGATTTTCAATGGTATCATCTGTAATATTTATCATCTTTTTACACATAATCTTTTTTTTGAAACACTGATTTGTTTGTAACTTTAACTCCTGACTTAAGTGTAAAATTTATGTAGGAAGCATGGGACCTAGACAGGTCTTGCTGGCCATTTTTCCCTGCTTCTTTGCTGTGCTTTTTTCATTTGATATTTTTTTTAAGTTTAACGACCACCGTGAGCAACTCAATGGGCTATAAGCAGTCGCCCGTCCCTAATTTAGGGTCACTGGTTCCAGGGAAGGGAGAGAACCAGTGCCGTAAGACAAACACAACATACCTGCCTCACCGGGATTCGAACCCGGACCCCTTACGGGCGAATGATCAGAGGCCATCGCTTAGACCACTGCGCCACCGGGGCGGCGTTGATATTTTTGGAACACTGGTTTTCTGCTCAGCAAAATAAATGAATTGAATTGAATACCTGCGGGACAGCACACTAAAGTTTTATCGCAATAGAAGTATGTTTAGTCAAGTTATGAGGATAATGGCTGTGGAATGAATCTCGCTCCTGTGCCTTGACCTTTGACACCATTTCGATGATATTAAACTGAATTGGTTGGTTCAGTATACCTCCGGAACAACACATCGCAATAGAGGCATTTTTAGTCAAGTTATGAGGATAAGGGCTGAAGAATAAATCTCGCTCCTGTGCCCTGACCTTTGACCCCATTTCGATTATATTAAATTAAATTGGTTCAGTGTATCACCGAAACAACATACTAAAGTTTTGTCACAATAGAAGCATATTTAGGGAAGGTATGAGGATAATGGTTGTGGAATAAATCTCGCTCCTGTGCACAGGTCTTTGACTCCATTTCGATGATATTCAACAGAATTGGTTCAGTATACCTGCGGACATATTAAAATTTTGTTGCCATAGAAGCGTTCTTAGTTATGAGGATAATGGCTGTGGAATAAATCTCGCTCTTGGCCCTGACCTTTGACCCCATTTCGATTATATCAAAGAAAGTTGGTTCAGAATACCTGCGGAATTTGTCGCAATAGAAGCATTTTTAGTCAAGTTATTAGGATAGTAGCCGTGGGATATATCTAACTCCTGGCCCTGACCTTCAACCCCATCTCAATGTTATTAAAGAGAAATGGTTCAGTTTACCTCCGGAACAACACACTAACGTTTTGTCGCAATGGAAGCAGTTTTAGTCAAGTTATGAGGATAATGCCTGTGGAGTAACTCTCGATCCTGGGCTCTTACCTTTGACCCCATTTCAATGATACTAATCAGAATTGGTTCAGTGTAGCTTCGGAACAACAAAATAAAGTTTTGTCGTTCAATATCTCTTTAGTAGACAACTAATAGTGTACAATAAAACGGTGGTATATAACATGGGCAAAAGGCCCAAAAGACGTGGACAAAATCACAGGCTTACACTTGAGGCATTCAGGAGTACAAAACAAAAAGACGTGGACAAAATCACAGGCTTACACTTGAGGCATTCAGGAGTACAAAACAAAAAGACGTGGACAAAATCACAGGCTTACACTTGAGGCATTCAGGAGAACAAAACGTAAGAAAAAGAACTATGGGCGCGCAGGCCACTCCCTCAAACAGAGAGATATTTTGAGGAACATGAAATACACGGGACATTAAGCATGGCAAAAGTCAAGCAGGCGTCTAAGGGCTCCTGGGGGAAGGAGAAGACTGGATATTGATACATTGCACGTTTCACCCAACGCTCATAAGCGTGGCAATAATCACCATAAGAAGCAAAGTCTTGTTGTGAAGGTGGATCTGGAGCAAGAGGTTTACGCCGCCGTCGGGAACGTTGAGCCGTAAAAGATGTACAAGTAAGGGAAGTACTATCAGCAGAAGTTGAGGAAGGCAACAATGGAGCAAGATGAAGCACAGGTGGAGCACTGGCAGGAAGAGTGGCTGAAGCTGATGGAAGGACGACAGGAACGGCTGTAGAAGAAGATGACATGTCAGAAGGAAAATGAGCACACTGGCAGTCGGAGGATGCAGGTTCAATGGACATGGCAACAGTTGCTGGGAGTGAAGAACTCACAGAGACGATTGGCGTGAGAGAGCTGTTAAGAGGCGGATTAGGACCTTCGTCGGGCGACTCAGGATTTGGCGAAGCAGAAGTGTCTAGAGAAAAAATTCCGAATGGAAACATCAACAGAAGACAAATGCAACCCAGAAGACACTACAGGGCTTCCAGTGGAGGGCCCTGTAGAAAATAGACTTGCTTGAAGGGAGCACGGTGGTGAACATGAAATTGTAACAGGAACATCTAGGACTGAGGACTGGAGGAGACGAACAGGAGACGAAGCATCATCAGCCGTAGGTAAAAGAAAATGAGATGACGTAGAATCTGGAGGCACAGAAACAGATAAGTTGCATTGGGGCGGTGAGGAAGCAGGAGATGTAAGGCAACTGGTAGACGCTCGCTCCGAGGAGAAGAAGAGCGTAACCATAGAGGTAGAGACCGCAGTCGAACATGGAGATAATGGGCTGACAGGAGCAGGAGATGAAAGCGGAGCGGGTGACTGAGGAGCATTTTTACGTACGTTATGATGCATGAGGGCTATGGAATAGATCCCGCTCGGGTGTCCCAACCTTTGACCCCATTTCGCCCATTTTCAAAAGGATTGGTCCCCAGGCAGGTCCCTAGAAATACTAACATTTCATCGAAATCGAAGCATTTTTGCGTAAATTATGACGCATAATGGCGATGGAAGTGATTACGATTTTATGTCCTGACCTTTGACCCCATTTCGCCCATTTTCAATAGGGTTTGTGCCCAGTGGTCCCCTTCCACATACTAAAATTTCATCGAAATCGAACCATTTTTACGTTAGTTATGACGCATAACAGCAGTGTAATGGATGCAGCTCCTATGTCCTAACCTTTGACCCCATTTCATTTACTTTCAATAGGGTTCCTTCCCAGGAGTCCCCTTACCACATACTAAAACTTCATCGAAATCGAAAAATTTTTACGCAAGTTATCGTGCGGACGGACATACGCACACAACTCGTGACGTAATGAGGCAGATGTGTATCGCGACCATCTGCTCGGAAGACTGTGACGTCATAAAACTTTAATAATATTCACACACAACGTGTGACGTAATGAGACAGATGGCGTGACCGCGAGCCAACATCTCAGTCGCGAGATTGTGACGTCATAAGATTTCTAAGCATGTGTAACATTAATGGAACGACGACATGACACTAAAAATGTGGTAATTCGGGGAGGTTATTTAACGCACTAAACCAATTTTCCTAAAGTCGAGATCAAGCTAAATCGATTTCTAGTACCAGAAAATGGTAGGTTAACGACTTTCATCAAAATCCTTAGAGCCGTTTTCAAAATAAAATTTTCATAGATACAAGAATTGCTCCTTTAAGGTGGATATCAAGTAATTTTGCTTCCTATACTTCCAATGGAAAAACTTCTGTACACATTTTCTTCACAATTAATGCGTTCCCAAGAATGAAAATTTGAACATCGATTAAATTAGCTTCATTTTATAACTTGGAATACTTAATATTTTCTAAAACAAAATCATAATTATGCAATCCCACATTCATATGTTTACTGACGTCATCAAAGTACAGGTCGCGCCATCTTTTTTCTGGTTTCAGCACCACCAAAGGAAACGTTATTGTTTTTAATATAATTATGGGTATGTTTTAGAAAATGTTAAGTATTCCAAGTTATACCATGAAGTTATTTTAATCCATATGTTTTTTTTTAATTTCGATCCTTGGGAACACACTAATTGTGAAGGAAATGTGCAGAAAAGTTTTTCCATTGTAAATATAGGAAGCAAACTTACTTGACGTCCACCTTAATAGTATGGGATAAGGGCGATGGAATGGATCCCGATCCTATGTCCTGACCTTTGACCCCATTTGTCCCCTTTTGAATACGGTTCCTCTCCAGGTGATGCCCTACCACATACTAAAACGTCATCGAAATTGAACCATATTTAAGCACGTTATGATGCATAAGGCGATGGAATGCATCCCGCTCCTATGTCCTGACCTTTGACCTCACTTCACCCATTTTTAATAGGGTTCGTCCCGAGGCGGTCCTCTACCACATACTAAAATGTCATTGAAATCAATCCATATTTACGCAAGTTATGAGGCATAAGGGAAATGGAGTGGATCCCGCTCCTATGTCGTGACCTTTAACCCCATTTGTCGCATTTTCAATAGGGTTCGTCCCCAGGTGGTCCCCTACCACATACAAAAATTTTATCCAAATCGAACCAATTTTACCTGAGTTATCGTGCCGACAGGCGGACGGACAGACGGGCGGACGGACGGACGGTCGGGAAAAGCTACAGCATATAAGCTTCTTCAACCTACGGTTGGAAACCGTAAGTAAAAACGACATGTTTATAAATTTTAAGAACATTTTGAGCAAAAAGTGAAGAGAGGAAATCGTCATAAAATTTACGAAGGACGTCCTGTACGTGGTTCATCTTCGAGGGTCTCCTTCCCATCCTTGAAAGCCAGCAAAACTCCTGTGCATGACTCCGACAGTAATCGCTGTAAATCGTTTTTAGGTCTTTGTACACTTCCGTGGCAGTTTTCCCTAATTTACACTAAAATTTCATGACAGCTCTTTGCTCCATTACCCCACTTCTGACCCGCTCCACTCACACAGTCTTACTTCAACGGTGGCCACACGAAAACTGCTGCGTCACCCGACTGGAAAGTTGCTCCTACGATTACAGCACACTCTAGTGGTCAAAACTATAAACACGCTCCACTCACACAGTCTTACCTCAACAGTTGGCACACGAAAACTGTTGTTTGTGTCACCCGACTCGAAAGTTGTTTCTGCGATTACAGCACACTCTAGCGGTCAAAACTATAAGCATGTTTGTAACTTTTATTCAAAGGGCTGTCCCGAAAAACTATGTATCATTACTTGATGCGCACACTGTATATGTCTAGCTCATTCCTGCTTTTGGGGTTCTTTAATCATGATATCATCAACTATCGTTATTTTCGTGATCCGTGAGTTCCTTTTCCTATCTATCGTTCCAAGGATTCATCTCTTCATTCTATTTTGTGTAGTCTGCAGCTCCTGTATCTCTACTTCTATAAGGGTGAGTCAAAAGTTTTGCAATATTTGCATAAACGCATGTGCTGCGGAGGGTATGTCACATGTTTAAACTAGTTCAAGTTGCTCACTGCAGTCAGTCGAAAGGAATATAAAGTGGTAGTCGTTGCTGTGAACAGCATTGCATGAAGTCTTTCTGTCTGTGGTCGGGACGCTTAAAACATGAACAGCCCCAACCGGCTAATTAGGGAACTTTTGCTTTACGAGTTTGAACTCGGCCATAACGCTGCTTAAGCAACACGAATTATTTGTTATATGAAAGGGGAAGGTTGCGTGGACCACGACACCGCAACCAGATGGTTCAAGAAATTCCGCTTAGGTGATAGAAACCTCGACGATCAGTCAAGGTCAGGTTGGCCGCGAACCGTGATTCGTAAGTAAGATCTGGAAGGATTCACTGATAAAACACTTTTCTTTTAAAGATCAAGGTAAACAACTCTTGAAAACTGTACTGTTCCATCTAAACGCTATCCATCCTAGCTGGGCATATCCCAGGCCACCGTGGTTCGTCATTTTCAGGACATCGGCAAGATCTACAGGAGTCACGCTCTCCTATAACAGGAAAACGCTCGGCCTCATACCGCGGAAACGACCTAGGCAAAGCTCCAGGAACTTGAAGGCATCGAACTGATGCCAGACCCAGCATACAGTCCGGACCTTGCCCCGTCGGATTGTTACTTGTTCCGGTTCATGGCTCACTTCCTTCACGGGCTACACTTCAACAACCAGCAGGAGGTGGCAGCTGGGGTGAAGAAGTTCTTCGTTTCGAAAGACAAAAATTGTTACCACCGCGGAATCGAAGGACAGTCAGGCACATGGCTAAAGACGGTGCAACACGATGGCCTATACTTTGAATACTAATCAGCTTTCGTTGTAAAGGTTCGTATAAAGACATAAAGTCATCCAAATATTTCAAAACTTTCGACTCACCTTTACAGTTAAACTCCATGTCTCTGATTTGTAAGTAAGATGTGGAAGGATTCACTGATCAAACACTTTTCTTTTAAAGATCAAGGTAAACAACTCTTGTAAACTGTACTGTTCCTTCTAAATGCTATCCATCCTAGTTTAACACACCTACTAATTTCTTCCTCGATGTTTCTACCGCATGATAGCCCAAATCTCCTAGCTTCCTATTCCTAATGGTTGTTTAAGACTTGGGGTCAGACACTCCCTTCCTAAAATCCTCTACATATGATCTGATCAGATCTGATCTACCGCATGGTAGCCCAAATCTCCTAGCTTCCTATTGTTAGGAGTTGTTTAAGACCTGGGGTCAGACATTCCCTTCCTAAAATCACCTACATATGATCTGATCTGATCTACCACGTGGTATCTGTTATCCAATGTAGATGTAGAGATCATTTTCTTCAGCATTTGTCTCATAAACGACTAAAGCTTCAGCACACGTTAAAGCAATATGCACCAAATTTGTGCTCTGCAAATGGTCTAATCTCATGTCACTACATCTTGTCAGTAAGCTCCTGCATCATACTCTGCAGCTCTAAGGGGTTTAATGCAAGAATAGCTATATCGTCAGTAAGGCAAAGGTGTCTTAACCCTTTAATCTGCTGGAATGAAGTAACTTGGGAATACTTTTAGCAAATGGGTTGAGATAAGCTCGAACCAATGTGTTCACTGTCTAAGAAGTGGAGCGAACTCGGTTTGGAACGAGTGAACCTGCGCATCAGAAAGCGTTGCTTTTCCTTTAAGTTTGGTATTTCAAATTGGTAATTTAAAGGGTTGATTGACACTAATCCTTTCTGTCTGATTACCTACTAAAAGAGGAGCAAAGAACCGAAAAAAGGAGACACAACATTTTTGAGTCACTTATTTCTACCCAGTGGCACGATGTTTGCGTCAGGGGGTTATCATTAAGTCATCGATTCTCCATCATACCTTGGGCCAGACAAAAGGACTCGAAGGCAGCGCGAAAGTCCTTTGGCAGGTTTCTAGTCGGCACTGTTGAGATGAGAGGGGGTAAGAAATCGTTTTCCAAGTAGAAACAAACAGCTTTCGCCATTATGCGAGCAGTTCTGTTTGGGGAGTGCAGAAATATCCACTGTTTTCGCAGTTCAATGATTGAAAAACATTCAGACATGTGGCATTTAAAACATGGAAGCTATAAGAGAAGTATACACAGACTTACGTATTAATCAACAAGTTAAACATTCATATAGATGAGCATCTGATATGATACAGAGCTTTATCCCTCGCTTAAAGAGAATAAAAATATCTAAACCAGCAGTAAAAAACAAAACTGAACTCACTTGGACAAGGAGGAGGTTCACTCATGAAGTAGACATGATCTTGACAAGGAAGACGGGCATCTTCTCCAGCAGGAGTATCTGACCAGCACTGCCAACCATCCCATGTGCGAGGACAAAACAAGCCATCTAGAATGAAAAAAAAAATGCAATAAGTTTCGCAAAATTTCACGTGTTCTTTTTCATTTTGGTTTCGTACTTAACCCTTTAACGGCCAGAACCCTGAAATCTTGTTTCTCTCGAAATACCATGACACCCTAAACTAGTTACTTTCAGAATTTCTACCAAACCCTTTACAACCCAACAATAGAAGGATTAATATTCGGTCACCATACGAATATTCCGATCTATAGTCTTGATGTGCATTGGCCTTCAGACGCTTCCAGGGGCGATCACTATATTCTTCCACGGAGAAATCATGCGATGCCGAGGGTGTAAATAATATCGCCCCGAGAAATACCAATGCCTGCTTTACTTATTCGTTTAGTGACAACAATAGTGACTGGTGAAGACTTCTGCGAATCCCGTAGAGACCGTGTAAATTCAAATAATATCGCCCCGGAAGATGCCAACGCCTGCTTTACTCGACAACAATGGTGACTGAGGGTGACCTCTGCTAATCCCGTAGAGTCCGTGTAAATTCAAATAATATCGCCCCGGAAGATGCCAACGCCTGCTTTACTTATTTTTTTAGGAACAACAATGGTGACTGAGGGTGACTTCTGCTAATCTCATAGAGGCCGTGTAAATGCAAATAATGTCGCCTCGGAAGACACCAAGGCCTGCATTACTCATTTGTTTAGCGACAACAATGATGACTGAGGGTGACCTCTGCTAATCACGTAGAGGCCGTGTAAATTCAAATAATATCGCCCCGGAAGATGCCAACGCCTGCTTTACTTATTTTTTTAGGAACAACAATGGTGACTGAGGGTGACTTCTGCTAATCTCATAGAGGCCGTGTAAATGCAAATAATGTCGCCTCGGAAGACACCAAGGCCTGCATTACTCATTTGTTTAGCGACAACAATGATGACTGAGGGTGACCTCTGCTAATCCCGTAGAGGCCGTGTAAATTCAAATAATATCGCCCCGGAAGATGCCAACGCCTGCTTTACTTATTTTTTTAGGAACAACAATGGTGACTGAGGGTGACTTCTGCTAATCCCGTAGAGGCCGTATAAAGCAAATGTTGTCGCCCTGGGAGATATCAACACCGGCTTTACTTATTTGTTTGGCGACAACAATGGCGACTGAGGGAGACCTCTGCTAATGCAGTAGAGCCCGTGTAAATTCAAATAATATCACCCCAGGAGATTCCAACGCCTGCTTTACTTGTTTGTTTAGCAACAACAATGTTGACTAAGGGTAACCTCTGCTAATCCCGTAGAAGCCGTGTAAATTCAAATAATATCACAGGGAGATACGCCTGCTTCACTTATTTGTTTAGCGACAGCAATTGCGACAAAGGTGGTGCTAATCCCATAGAGGCCGCGCAAATTCAAAGAACGGACAGAGGTAGCAAATCCTACTCATTCCAGACGGGCTTCTTCCGGTGGTCGTGGTGGTTTGGATGTAAATGCGTTTCGGGCGTAATGGTAGTTCAACGGGTAACGATCTCATCGGCATGTAAGGTTGAAAGGACAACCCCAATTTAGAGCCCCTTGTTGAAAGAGATGAAGAGAACTAAGTCCAGAAAGTGAAGCACAGCGATCGTATCTTGTCCTGGGATTCTATTTTTGGTTTGTTTCTAGGTTTAACAACTACACTCTTTGGATTATAAAAAGGTCGCCCATCCCTGATTTATGGTCATTGGTTCCTGCGAAATGACAGAGTTAGCGTCGTTAGGCAATCTTACCATCCATGCCTCATCTGGGCCACGGATTTCGAGCCTGGGCTCATATTGGGGGAATAGTCAGAAACCAGAACCTCAGACCGCTCGAGCACCAAGGCAGTTTTTTGGGATTTCAACCAAGTAAGGATCCGGCTTTCTAGATTGCTTGATCACTGGGAGAAAACTGCATTTTACTTAGTTAGAATGAACTGGCTATAGCCGGTACTCCGACAAAATAGCGCCAGCAAAACTGCCCCAACATCACAGCCAAATACACAAAATAGCACCAGCCAAAAGAGCCTACCGCAGATCCATATGGCTACGCCACTCTATGTCTCTTGATTAACAACATAATCCGTAAAGGAATGGATTACAACTAAATTGCATTTCATGGTGTCATTATTGTGTCTGGAAGAAATATCCAGACACAATGTGAAAGCTATGAAATGCAATTAAGTTGTAATCTATTTCCTTCAATAATTATGTTAAAAATTCCATATGGAGAGTTTACAGTAGAGTTCTCAATAATCTTCCTTGTTCACATAACTCGACTGAAATTGGTTTCGCTCTTTTCAACAGACCATAGATGTCTGTCATCCGTCAATGTACAAACGTATACACCAATTTCTAAAAGAACAGAGTCTGATTGAAATTTATTTTGCTCGTTTTCGAACAGAGTTCAGCCAACCAGAAGTATCAAAGCAAACGTACGTACAATTAAATCGCCAACTTGAAATACTTGTGCAGCATTATCACGACACTAATATTTTGGACCATATGCTTGAAATTTCTCATTACTTGTTAACATAACTTCACCTGTTTGAAACCACTAATTTTTATAAAAAATTGCTTAAAACTGGATAGAACTATCGTGATACCAATATTTCGGTATGTCTACTTGAAATTCCTTACAACGTAACAATTTAACTTGATTAAAATATTATTTTTTATTAAAATCTGTTTAAATTCTTTCACTATTTGTTAAATCTGGTTTAAATTACTTTATTTTTGTTTAAATTGTTTCGTTTTATGCTAAAATTATTTAAATTATCTCCTTTTTATTTCAGTTCACAATTTAGTTGATGTCATTATCATCACCATTGTCAACAATTGTCAATCCACTACTAGATGAACATCTCCTCTAGTTTGTTCCACAAAGGTCTGTCTTGAGCCAATCTTAGTAGATGTACCTACATGTATTGTATTATACACTAAGTGGCCACTTTATTATGACCACCTGACAATTTTAAGCAAATGAGCTATGGCTGCACGCTGTTGCCGCCAGAGGGCGAGACTAGTATAAAAAGGGAAAGCTTAGTGCTTGCTACAGTAGTAGAAGTGATTTTTGGATGACGAGATGGGTAAAAAATGCGATTTGACGGACTTTCAACGTGGGATGATTGTAGGAGCTCGGAGCCGTGGAGTGAGTATCACCGAAACCGCCGCATTCGTGAAATGTTCCAGAGCAACTGTTGTTAAAGTGTTTAAAGACTGGACTGTCAGCCAAAAAACTGGGTCTCTACGTGCAACGTGTGGTCGTCATCGACTAGGGACTGCTCGGGCGGAACGGCGAGCGTCCAGACTGGTAACAGACAACAGAAAGTCAACAGTGCAGCAAATTACAGACCATCTTAATCAAGGATCCCCTCAAATGATCTCTGCACGCACTGTTCGTCGTACATTGCATCGGATGGGATATGGAAGCCGTAGGCCTGTTCGAACACCTTTGCTGTCTGCAGTTAACAAAAGAAAACGTCTCTAGTTCGGACAGGAGCACAAGGATTGGACAGTCGATAATTGGAAACAAATTATGTGGTCCGATGAATCACGTTTTCAGTTGCACCATGCCGATGGCCGAGTGAGAATTTGGCGGCAACAGCACGAATGTATGGACCCCAAATGCATTGCTACAACCCTTCAAGCTGGTGGAGGCAACGTTATGGTTTGGGGAATGTTTTCCTGGCGTGCTTTGGGCCCTTTAATTCATGTTGATCAACGTCTGACTGCCACACCATATCTAAAAATTGTTGTGGACCAAGTGCATGCTGTCATGCGGATGGTTTATCTCATTAGCCATGGATACTTTCAACAAGATAATGCGTCCAGCCATAGTGCTCGTATTGTACAGGATTGGTTTCAGGAACATGCTGGTGAGTTTACTTTGCTTAGGTGGCCCTATAACGTAGAAGCCTTTTCGTACTTCTACGTTATTTTAAAAACATAACCATAAGATTAAATAGTTCCTAAATTAAACCTTAATGGCCAGACGAAACATGTAAACAACAAAAGTCAAACTTACGGAAAAGATGCTTTATTCAAGGTGTTCTCCAACACATCAAAACATAGCACTTCGCATTAAACGCTCCACACACCACACAGCTCCTCAACACAACGCTCTCCAAGCAAAAGTTTACTCGTAGTTTATATCTCTCGTTCTTATCAAATCAGACATACGTCACGTTCATTCAACCTCAATTATATTGCCAACAGTATTCGTTTGAGAGAACAGATATCACGTTAAGAGTGAAGTATAACTGAGAATAAACTCAATCTATTAAGAAGAGACCTAAGCAAAAAAAATATTTTTGACTCATACCAAGTACAACATAGAAAAAGTTATGTATCTACCGTTGTGAGTAAAAAGAGAAAAAAATAAAAAATAAAATAAAACAACTGAATATAGAAAGTGTCGAGAATACTGAGCCTTGGCTTTGTCAAGGACCAGCAAAAACTCTGCATTTTCTCACTTCCACAAAGACCTAGTTGGAAATGGGTTTCTGCAAAGCCATAGATGCAAGTAATAAGCCCACCAAAATTAAAAAAAATATATATATATATATATATATATATATATATATATATATATATATATATATATATATATATATATATATATATATATATATATATATATATATATATATATATATTTTTTTTATATATATATATATATAAATATGGGATGTAAGGTCAGGTGATGCGTAACATCACAGCCTCTCCTTGACAAATGTCAACCCCGCCTTCTCGTGGTGCATCCTGTTCCCACTAAAGGGGCTCTGACGACCGCAAATAGCGGTATAACTATACCATCGGGATCAGAGGAAATGCCATCCCACACTCACCAACCCGCTTGGCCAGCGTGGTGAGTTATGGCCAAACACCTCCAAAATGACTCTACAACTTAAATCTTGGCCCTCAGTCTCCGGCAGCTGGAATGTACCTGGCCAAGGCAGCGGCCAGTGCGACATGAAGGCAGAGGGTGCTAAGAATCCCCGGAGGACCGGACTAGGCTGCCATTTGATGCTGACCTTGGCTACCTACAACGGACGCTCCCTATCTTCTGATTCAAGGCTTCTTGAATTGGAAGAGGAACTACAAAGGATCAAGTGGGACATCGTCGGGCTGAGTGAGGTAAGGAGAAAAGGAGAAGATCTCATTGAACTGAAAAGTGGACATCTCTTCTATTATCGTGGGACAGATACTGGCAGAACTAGTGGTGTTGGATTTATAATAAACAAGAAACTGAAGGATAAAGTGGTAGAAGTTGAAAGTTCCTCTGACAGAGCTGCACGACTCGTTATCCAACTATCGAGAAGATACCAGGCTCAGATTATTCAAACTTATGCACCCACCACAAGTCATCCTGAAGAAGAAATTGAAGAATTTTATGAGGAAATTCGTCATCTAAATAATAAAGGTAAGCAGCACTTGAAGATAATTATGGGAGATTTCAATGCAAAAATAGGGCAACGGCAACAGAATGAAACTTCAGTAGGTAAATTCGGTCACGGCAACAGAAACCAGCGTGGAAATACTCTCGTTGAGTTTGCAGAGGCAGAAGGATTTTTCATCTTGAATTCCTTTTTCAAGAAAAAGCCACACAGGAAATGGACATGAAGACATCCAATTGGGACGACAAGTGAAATTGATTTTATTATGTGTAACAAAAAATTCGTCATCGAAGACTGCAGTGTGCTAAACAAGTTCAACACAGGTAGTGACCATAGATTGGTGAGATGTAAGATGCACCTCAACACTAAACTGGAACGTGGCAAGCTCATAAGACAAACAAAATGTATTGACATAACCAACCTTAAAAAACACCATAATACTTTCAAGTTGGAACTGAAGAACAGATTCTCTGCTTTAGAAGGCCTAACATCGGAAGAAGTGGATATTTCGGAAGTTAACAGAAAAGTAACCAAAGCTCTTATGGAAACAGCAACAAAATTAGCTGGGTCTAAGAACAAGTTGCATGTAAACAAATTATCAGGAAAAACCAAAATGTTGATGCAAAAAAGAAGACAGATGAGGACAACTAAAGAAGATGTGACTTCCAAAGTGGAATATATAGAGCTATGCAAGACAGCACGAAAAAGTATGACTGAAGACGTAAGGAAATTCAACTGTGAGCTAGTGAGGAAAGCAATTGAAAACAACCAAAGCCTAAAGATAGCAAAGGGACATCTCAGTAAGGGAAGAAAACAGATTATGGCTCTGAGAAAAGAAGATGGTTCTATAACAAGAAATAGAGGCGAAATTTTGACAAGAGTGAAAGATTTCTACTCCAAATTATATGAAAGGGATGATACATGTACTCCAGACATCATGAAAGGTACCAGAGTTCTTCCAGTCTTCCCAGCAGAAGTTGCTCATGCAATCAAGAACATGAAGCGGGGGAAAGCTCCAGGAGAAGATGGAATTACTATAGACATCATACAAGAAGCAAGTGGAGAAATTGAAACAGTACTCGCCCAAATTTTCACTCGATGCCTTAATGAAGGGAAGATTCCTGAGGATTGGAACAATGCTACAATGATCCTGCTACATAAAAAAGGTGACATTGAGGATCTCAGGAACTACAGACCTATCAGCCTCCTATCAGTGGTTTATAAAATCTTCACTAAAGTTCTTTCACACCGCTTGAAGGTAACACTGGACATGGCTCAACCGAGAGAACAAGCTGGATTCAGGAGTGGCTACAGCACAATAGATCATATCCATGTACTGAGAGAACTAATTGAAAGAGCGAGGGAATATGAACTTCCATTGTGCATGGCTTTTATTGATTATGAAAAAGCCTTTGATTCGGTGAAACCATCAGCAGTTACCACGGCTCTGAAATCCTGCGGTATTGAAGATGCATACATTAATATTATTAATAACATCTATGAAAATGCAAGTGCAAAGATTCGGCTGTTTGAAAATACAACACACATAAAAATTGGAAAGGGAGTGAGACAAGGTGACACCATATCTCCGAAGCTCTTTAATGCCACATTGGAAAATGTCTTTCAATCACTGAATTGGGAAAACAAAGGGATAAAGATTAATGGAGATTATCTAACCCACCTTCGTTTTGCTGATGACGTAGTCATTTTTTCAACTACCCCATCAGAGCTGCAGAGTATGATCCAGGAACTTGCTGACAAGAGTAAAGAAGTGGGATTAAAAATGAACTTTCAGAAGACGAAAGTGATGTTCAATGCTTTTACAAGAAATGAAGATTTATCGATTGATGGAGAAAAACTGGAGATAACATCTACGTATGTTTATCTTGGACAGCAGATATCAAGTGAGGGTCACATTGATGAAGAAATTAATCGGCGTACAAAACTTGCCTGGAGAGCTTTTGGAAGAAACAGCATAATTTTCAAGAGCAATATGCCATTATGTCTTAAAAGAAAAGTGTTTGATCAATGCATCCTTCCAGTGCTTACGTATGGTGCAGAGACGTGGACCTTAACTAAAAGAGACATACAAAGGCTGCAGACAACTCAAAGAAGTATGGAGAGGTGCATGCTTGGTATAACCAGGAGAGATAAGAAGAGGAACTCGTGGATCCGAAAAATGACGAGAGTGGAAGACATCATGATCAGAGTTAAATCCCTGAAATGGCAATGGGCTGGACATACTGCCAGAAGGACAGACCATAGATGGACAGCCGAAATTTTAGATTGGATTCCAAGGGACAGGAAAAGACCCAGAAAAAGACCACATGGGAGATGGGTGGATGAAATTCGTAAATATGCGGGAGTGACATGGAGGAGACTGGCACAAGACAGACCGTTGTGGAGGAAACTTGGGGAGACCTTCGTCCAGCAGTGGATTGATAATGGTTGACAATGATGATGATGATGATGATATATAAATATATATATATATATATGTCATGACCTCCGCAGAGTTGTATGACCTAGCTCTAGTTAACAATTTAGCTTGCATCCATAACTTTTCTGGCCCGACCCATGCTCTTCATCTGTTACTATTAAACAGAAAGAAGAAGATTAAAGAAAACTCAAGTTGTGAGAGTGACATAATAATTAGAAATAATGTTCAGCAATAACAAAATGCCAAGTTCGCCTGAGAGAGAATTTAAACCTGAAAAGCAATGCAAAAGTATTCCAAATTCTTACATTGGAATTAAAAAAGGAAATATTAATTATTTAAAACTCAGATTCTTGAAAGAAAACTTGACTCAAGATATATATACATAGGGAAAGAAACTAAAAAGGAAAGTTAATTTAGAATATACGTCACATCCCCCACAATCTCCAGATCTCAACCCCATTGAGAATTTGTGGGATGAAGTTGAACGAGACATCAGACAGCTGGATCGACAACCCTGTAATCTCACACTCCTGGAAAGTGCTATTCATCAAGCATGGTCTCAGATTCCACAAATCACCTATCAACATCTCGTGGAGCCCATGCCACGAAGAATCAACGCAGTATTAAAGGCAAAAGGTGGCCCATTGAAGTACTGAGGGGCTGGTCATAATAAAGTGGCCACTTAGTGTATATTTTGTTTTGAAGGGAAACTATATTGACGGTGGCTATTTCGTGTATCGACTGTGACGTCTGGGCTACTTTGCAGGGTTACGACTATAGCCATGTGCATATTTTTTTCAGTTTTGTTACGTCTAGCTCTAACTGCACTCTCCTATTCTAAAAAAATCGGTAGGATGTGTAAAAACAATATCACGTGCAAGCACATCAACCGTTCTTCATTTCAACTATTTCTAACGTTGTTTTCACTCAATTGATTTAGAACCTCTAACCTAATATCTAAATGCATTACTTACGTAGGAAGGAAAGAAGCGTCATGGCAAAACGTTTGTTCCAAAGAAAATGATAACCTCCTTGTAAAGAAAAAAAACTACATTTCCTTCGTTTTCCGATTACGTAATTGATACATCCTCTTACATGCTCAAAGAAACTGAGATTGATGTAAGAACGAACAGACTGTAAGGAAAAACGAAAATATGCATTTCATTACGAAAATTTATTGAAAAATATGAAGAAACGTTTCTGCCTTCTACCCTAGTCTTCTATCCTTCATCACTACTACAAGAAAATTAAGAAAAAGTTTATTCCATTAGAAACAATTGTTCAAAAACTGCTGTAGGTATTTACACAAATTCTATCTATCAGCAAATGAAAGCATTTATTATTTTTATCTTAATCGTAAGTATATAGACACATTTTTATTCTTGATTTCTTTTTTGACAGAAAATGTTTTCGGACAAAGCATCATAACTGCATTTTCTTTAATTAAAATAAAATGTTTAAAGCAAAAAATTTCCAATCCACGATACACTGTGCGGGCAATGCAGATAAATTGAAGAACTGGAAAAGGTTACAGTTTATATATATCATATCATATCATGAAAATCAGCAACGCTTCGTTGTTACTTCTTTTTCTAAACACTGACAGAAGAGATACAATGATTAAAATCACGTATGATCAAAACATACCCTAAAGATTAGCCATTTTCTTATCTTGCAAGTGATATTGTAACGCATCTGAAAAACATGTACCCTCAGAGATGTTTAGATTAACCCTTTTCATTGAAATAAAATTATTATATTAAAAACGTACTTGTCTTCGTAAAATATTGAGACCAAAAAATCCAATTTGGTTAGACAGTAGTTACAAATACAACTTATGACACCATTTACATTGAAGATCTAAAACCTTATGAGCAACGCTCTTTGATTCAGATCAAAGCTACTGTAGGTAAACAACGCTGACGGCGCGTGTGAAGATCATGACACGGTGAAAATACAGATAACACTTGTACTGAACTCTGTTAATCAGTGTTATCCCTGTTATTCACGTGGGAAAGGCAGCGGAATTAAGCGAGTTTCATAACGGCCAAATTCTAAGGACCAGACGACTTTGTCAGAGCATTTTCGAGAGTGTAGCGTAAAAGTCTCTTCGACTTTTACGCTGTTTTAACACATCAATACACTAGGAAATAGTTCCATAAATGAAAGAAAACCTTAACGGCCAGACGAAACAACAGAAGTCAACTTACGGAAAAACTTTATTCAGGCTGTAGAAGACACTTCCATCTGAACGATCACATCACAATGTACACCACACACCACACATGATCACAACACTCCTTTCAATAATCATCAGTTTATAATACAACGCTCTCGTACAACGCTCTTAATAATCGCTCTCTTCAACGCCCTCAAGCAATCGATCAGTCCTCATTTTTATCTCTTGCTCTTATCTTATATCAGGCATACGTCACGTGCATTCAACCTCAATAGTGTTGCCAAACGTATTCGTTTGAGAGAAAAGATATTTCGTTAAGCGTGAAGAATACTGAAAATAAACCCAAGATTTACATAGGGAAAGAAACTAAAAAAGGAAAGTTAATCTAGAATATACGTCACAAGAGGGAAGGCTTGTGGAGTAGTCACGGCAAGTCTTATTTAGTGCCTTATGACACCAAACTTTAGCAACTTACGACACCAAACTTAAATACCTTATGATACCAAACGTTAGTACCTTATGACATCAAACTTTAGTACCTTATGACATCAAACTTTAGTACCTTATGACATCAAACTTTAGTAAGTTATGACACCAAACTTTAGTAACTTATGGCAGCACTGGCGCGTGTGAAGGTGATGACATGGTACAAATAGTACTTGCACTGAACTCAGCTACTTAGTGTTATCCTTGTTCTTCAGATGGGAAAGGCAGCGAAGTTAAACGAGTATGATAGTGACCGAATTGTAATGGCTAGACAACTAGGTCAGAGCATTTTCGAGAGGGTACAGCTTGTGGAGTAGTCACGGCAAGCTTTATTTAGTACCTTATGACACCAAACTTTAGTAACTAACGACACCAAACTTTAGTACCTTATGACACCAAACTTTAGTAATTTATGACACCAAACTTTAGTACCTTATGACGCCAAACTTTAGTAATTTATGACACCAAACTTTAGTAACTTATGACACCACCGGCGCGTGTGAAGGTGATGACATGGTACAAATAACAGTAGTACTGAACTCAGCTACTCAGTGTTATACTTGTCCTTCAGATGGAGGCAGCGGACTTAAAGGCGTATGATAGGGGCCAAATTGTAATGGCTAAACGACTAGGTCAGAGCATTTTCGAGAGGGCATGGCTTGTGGAGTAAGCACGGTAAGTCTTATTTAGTACCTTATGCCCATTCTAACCTCGGTTCAACATCGAACGCGACTGCGATGCGCACGCGAGCATCAGAACTGGACCTTGAATTATTGGAAGAAGGTAGTCTGTTCCGATCACTTTCGTTCCCTGTGGCACAACGTGGACGGCCCGCAATGTTTCCTCTAAGCTGCACGCGCGCATGGCCGCGCAGCGACTTAACTTCCTTCGCGAAACTGAAATATCTTCCGCGCAGTAGGCATTTTAGATTAAAATTCCCCAAACCTAATTTTTTTTCATAAATCAAAAGTCAATTACCTGCAATCTCGGAAGTGGACAACATATCGATCTTGAGACAGTCTACAAATTTTGTAAAAGTAACAAAAGCCGAAGACATCAGCCGACAACTACCTCATAAATGGTAAACAATATTTTTTTCCTCATAGATGGTCGAGTGCTAATTTTCCACGGTCGAGTCTTCGGTTTGGGGGAAAAGTTGAGAGGCGATTTATTCTTTGAAAGGACTGTCAGATCAGAACGATTTTGCACTTGTTCTATTTGAACTAATTATTTTGCATTTAGTTGTTATTTTGTTTCTTAATCTCCTTGGTTTTTTTGCAAAGAAAGTGTGTGTTATGCATAAATATGCCTTTCCTAATATTCACTGAATTTGCGCTTCTCACCTTTTATAAAATAAAAACTTTAATTAATGAAATGTTTTTAATAATTTTTTTTGTATTTGAAATCAGTTGCGGAACGAGCGGGGATAAAAATGGGGGAATAGGAAAATAAGGGTTCCAATTCAAGTTCCAACTTCTACTGCATTAGTAAGAGAAGCTGAGAAAATAAAATTTCTTGCCCAAGTGTTTTTGATGCCTGTCCAGCTCATTGGGTTAGGCGGGCCTTGTCCATGGCTGCTTAAAGGGAATATTGGCGGACAGGTACTTGTGCGTCGTTTACATGGGGAAGTGTTAGAGCCAGAACGCACAGCGGGACGAAAACAAATTGATGGAGGAAATCTAATGTTTTAGGCAATGTCCTGCTGGGAAACCCTTGGTCCAGTCTAAAATCTAATGCTTTAGGCAATGTCCTGCTGGGAAACCCTTGGTCCAGTCTAAAATCTAATGCTTTACGCAATGTCCTGCTGGGAAACCCTTGGTCTAGTCTAAAATCTAATGCTTTAGGCAATGTCCTGCTGGGAAACCCTTGGTCCAGTCTAAAATCTAATGCTTTAGGCAATGTCCTGCTGGGAAACCCTTGGACCAGTCTTTCGTGTGCAAGAAACGATGACGTCTACCACCTACCTAAACATCATTGCAGACCACGTCGTGGCAAAGCTATCTTCCTCTAGTAATGTCTTCTTTCAGGTGAATAATGCTCCATGCCACACTTTGTTCAAGAATGGTTCGCGGAAAATGAAGAAGACTTTCATGTATTGCCCTGCCCTCTAAATTCCCGAAACATCAATCTAATCGAGCATCTGCGGTTTCTGTTGGAACAGCAAATCCGATCTACGGCCACTCAACCACTTAACTTACAAGAGTTAAAGGATTTTCTGGTAACATTTTGGTGCCCAATACAACAAGACACTTTTACAAATATTGTTACATCAATGGCTCACCGGATAAGATTTGTTTTGGTGGCGCGTGGGGGACCAAAATGATATTAAACAGGTTGTCATGATATTTTAGCTCCTAGGTGTAGGCTACATTTCCGTATTTTTTCTCAAAACTTCAAGAGGTTGTCAACAAGACTTAGTATAAGCTTACGGTATACCTTACAGTTCGATTCGTTGCTGAGGCCGTTATGACGTTGTGTTCCTATTAGACAAATGGTTCTTAATTTTTCACATAAACTTCAAATTACATCACTCAATTGTGCCGCCCGAAATGTACCACTGCAAAAATGTTTTTGTTTTTATTTGATCAAAAAATCCTAAACGAAAACAAAAATTGTGATTACAGGTATCTGTGAACTTAAATTTTAGAACCGTATTTGTCATTTTCTTGTAGGACTTCCGTCCACAGTGAGTAGAGTTTAGGTCCCAGCCACCTACAACGAGATCGCCTTTTCTGCAGGACACAGAAACGGAAGGAATGAGAGTAAGTCTAGCGACTTTGACAGAACAGTTTGTAGTGAGATTTGAGTACAGTAGATGGCGCCAACGTACAAGTACGATGTTGCACACAGAAGGGTGAGAGAATTTCAGGGGGGGGGGGGCATAGGAAAGGATACCCATTTAACCAATGGGTCCAGCCTGGGGGCCGTCACTTAACGTGCTCGTCCGATGCATGGCGGATATTCAGCGATTGTTAGTAAATCACACCATCTCTGAAAGATCAACCCAGGCTCGAACCTGAGGACCTTGCATCGATAGTCTGACTTGCTAACCACTAAGCCATCCGCGGTTCTCTTAAATTTTAAGAACATTTCAAAGAAAGTTATTCAAATTCAAATTAACAAATTACTGGAATTTTCTCCTGTATGTTAGAAAATGACAGGGATTTTCGAAGAAACATTCCTATAGTTTTCTTACAAACGTTCTACATTAAATGTAAACAAACGCCATAACTTCCTAACTTCCCTACAAAATTTTTGTTTCAAATTCTACTGAACTTCATTATTTCCTTTTTTTTTTAGATTTGAGGTTTAACGACCATCGTGAGCAACTCAGGAGGTAATAAGCAGTCGCCCGTCCCTAATTTAGGGCTAATGGTTCGAGGGAAGGGATACAGCCAGCTCCGTAAGACAAACACAACATCCATGCTTCCTCGGGATTCGAACCTGGACTCATATAGGAGAAATGATCAGAAGCCATCGCTTAGACCACTGCGCCACCAAATCCATACTCGCTTCACTGTGGCTGGATGTCGCTTAGACTCCTGCACTCACCGAATCCATACTCGCTTCACTGTGGCTGCATGTCGTCCTACACGGGCGCCGATGCGATGTCTCGGTATACGATAAACCGCTGTCGCGATAAGCCACTATTCTTCGTCTGTCGAACTCCGAGACGTGCTGAAATGACTGCCGTATTCTGCGACCAGGCATCAGGAAGCTTCCCACGCACAGGTCCGGCAGCACAACACACTTCCACAACTTAAACCCAGCTTTCTGTGCACCCTTCTTATAGTGCTTCTCAGGGCGTGCCGGGTGCATATGATTTGCATATGCCCTGAAATGCTAATCGTTTGCATGTCCTCTCGCAGGCGACGCACGCTGCGAATTTCAGGCCAATCAGATGCTTCCTTCTTGGTGTTGCATTTTGGGTGGCCAGCAGTGTATTTATATTTATTGACGCAGTTATTTGTAAGTACGTATGGCTACTTATATTTCAGTATGTCATGTACTCGTTTACGATACAATTGTACTTAAAAAAAGAAAACGAGTAGGCTCAGGTTCTCATTTTTAAGTAGATTTTCTTTACAACTTGCAGTTACAGTCCCCTGTTACTAATTAATACCTGATATTGACTTGAAGCGCGAACTTGCAGTTACAGTCCCAAACAAAGGCCTAACTAGGCTAGTAATTGTTTCGTTGCGCGGATTTCCGCGATTTTTTTAGCGACTATTAGGGGTTTTATCTGTAATTTCGGTAACATCAAATATATCCACGAATTTCGATTTTTGTCCTATTTTTGCCTAATTTCTATTATAATTTTTAGATTATTGTTCTTATTCAAACAGTTTTAATACAGCCTTCATTAGAATTTACGCGAAAAATATACCGCAAAGCAATCCTACTCCAAAGTCCAAACTAGAACTTTAAACCTTGAATTACCCTTCAAGATTGTTCGCTACGAAAACACTTTTATCGAACAAGCTTGACGTCCAATTCCAGGTCACACGCACTCTCCTGAAGAATGCACGTGTTCTCTTTCGTGATTTCTACCACTCCACGCCACACCCGCTATTGTTGATTGACCTTGGTGACTTGCCGCACTATAAACCGTAAACCAGATGTCTTCAGTTGTTTTAGTAGTTTAAGCAGGGAAGAGCAGCTCACAGAAAAGTGGGTTTGAGTTTCGCAAACGTTTAGCTTAGTAAATTTTTTGTGCTTCCACGTGAGTAATTAGTTTATAAAAAGTTTCCAGTTATTGTTTTTTAACTTCGAGAATGACACACGTGAGTAAACTGGGTGCATCTGAAAAATGCAAGCAATACATCAAGGTAACGTTTCATGTAAATAAAAATCTATTGTTCTGGTCGTGATGAACCATACCAGTGGTTTTTTCGAGGAAGAACAGTTGTGAAAAGCATTTAGCAAACAAGCTGCATGAAAAAGAAAAAGGTTTGGCCGGACAGTCAACCGAAAATAACGCAGAAATGTGTTAATGAATTAATTGGGAAAAGATCTAAACAAGAACAGCATTTCTCAATGGAACTTTCGAAATTAAATGGGGCCTTTCCGCAGCTAACATCTCGCTTTCCAGTCTATAAACCTACATTAAAAAATCACTTGGAAAATTCGTTGAAAGATTTTTGGTGTTATTCTAAATGCAAATTAGATGCGGAAATGTTATTTGACGAAAATATGTGATATTCACAAACAACAAGTGTCGATGATGAACGATCCTTATCTAAATTTAACAAGTTGGTAAAATCATGTAATGCGTTGATTATGATACGCTTTCCCACATACCAAAAATCTTTACTCAAGTTATGAGAATAATGGTTGTGCAATAATTCTTGCTCCTCTGCCGTGACTTTTGACCCCATTTCAATGATATTAAACAGAACCGGTTCAGTATACCTCCGGAACAACATACTGAAGTTTCGTCGCAATAGAAATACTTTTAGTCAAGTTATGAGGATAATGGCTGTGGAATAAATCTCACTCCTGCTCCTGTGCTCTGACCTTTGATCCCATTTGAATTATATTAGGCAGAATTGGTTCAATGTATCTCCGGAACAACATACTAAAGTTTTATCTCAATACAAGTACTTTTAGTCAAATATGAGGATAATGGCTGTGGAACAAATCTTGCTCCAGTGCCCTGACCTTTGACCTCATTTCGATGATATTCAACAGAACCGGTTCGATGATATTCAACAGTATATCTCCGGAACAGTATGATGTTTTGTCGCAATAGAAGCATTTTTACGTACGTTATGACACATAAGTGTGATGGAATGGATCCCCTCCTATGTCCTGACCTTTGACCCCATTTCGCCTATTTTCAGGAGGTTTCCTTCCCAGGTGGTTCCCTACCACATACTAAAACGTCATCGAAATCGAACCATTTTTACGCGAGTTATCGTGCATGCAGACAGACAGACGGACAAAGTTGGAGCATATACGCTTCTTCAACCTACAGTTGGAAAGCGTAAACAACGTGTTACAGGACAACAGTTATGCTGCATTAAAGAAGATAATCTGTGTATGTACAATATAATGTATCAAAACGCCGTCCAGTTAAATGGAAATCTTGACCTCATGAAACGGCCTTGATAACATTGCAAAATTTAAATGGTTTATAAATATATCAATTTAAGGAAATTATAACGCTTATTCAGTTGCGTATTTGTACTACTACTTCGTAGCTAGTAGATTTTCTTTGGAAATGTTAGGGCAAATCATCGGCAGTGAACTATTTGCAAAATTTTGCGATTTACTCCGCGACCGCCGCTTGAACTTTGCTTTTTTTCCCCCGAGATAAAATTACTACACTAAATGTAACTAACCCCCTTTCGGTGACCATCAACGGATTTTCGAAGCTCAGGTCAAGGAAGTTCAAATTATATAACCACTTAAATGTTTCACTGCATACAAGAGATGCCACCGAAAAATGGCCACCCAAAATGCTACACCAAGAAGGAAGTATCCGATTGGCCTGAAATTCGCAGCAAGCGTCGCCCGCGAGAGGACATGCAAACGATTAGCATTGCAGGGCATATACAAATCATGTGCGCCCGGCACGCCACCGAGAAGCACTATAAGAAGGATGCACAGAAGGCAGGGTGTAAGTAGGGGAAGTGTATTGTGCTACAGGAAATGTGCGTGGGAAGCTTCCTGATACCTCGTCGCAGAATACGGCAGTGATTCCAGCACGTTTCGTAGTTCGACAGAGGACGAATAGTGGCTTATCGCGACAGCGGTTTATCGTACCGAGACATCGGCGCCCGTGTGGGACGACATCCAGCCACAGTGAGGCGAGTATGGATTCGGTGATTGCAGGAGAGACAAACGGACCGACGTGAGTGATTGCCGCTGCCGCGGCACACCGCCGAACTAGAGGACCAGCATGTTGTGCGGCGGGTATTGACGGCTCGCACCGCGCCATCACGAACGTTAGCGCACGTATTACGGTGTGTTGCGCAACAACCTGTGTCAGCACGTACCGTTCGACGTCGTCTGCAGGAGCGGGGACTTGTCGCACGGCACCCATTGCTTCGATTACAATTAACGTTACACCACCGGTGAGAGTGCGGCGGCAGTGGGCCGTTGAACACCGCACCTGGACTACGAAATGGCACGACGTTGTCTTCTCCGACGAATGCCGCTTCTGCCTGCAACACCACGGTGTTCGGATGTGCGTGTGGCGGCACCGCGTCGAGAGACTGTATGACGCCTACATCATTCATCGCCATACCCGTCCGTCGCCTGGCGTTATGGTTTGGGGCGGAATTGGATATGACACCCGCACCCCTCTGGTACGCATCGCCGGTACACTCAACAGCCACCGCTACATCTCCATCACCTGCCAGCGGCCACGTTTCAACAGGACCTACATCACCTGCCAGCGGCCACGTTTCAACAGGACAATGCGCCCCCGCAAGTGGCACGCATCATGCAACAATTCTCCAGGGTCTCTACCAGGTGTCACTGCTGCCGTGGCCCGCTTGTTCTCGCCATATGTCGCCTATCGAACACGTCTGGTCGCTAATCGGCAACCGAGTGGCCCGACAAGCACCACCCGCGGCTATGCCTGATGAACTGTGGCAACGCGTGGAAGCATCCTGGACCGACATACCCCAAGCCCACATCCAAAGCCTCTTTCTTTCGATGCCGCGGCGTGTAGCGACCGCTATTGCCAGCCATGTGGGGCACACTAACTATTGATGTCTGCGTGTTCCGCAAGTCGCACGGGCCTGTAAGCTCAATGGTTTCATCTTTGTATCTGTTGTTATGTGTCCAGTAAATCTGGCTTTGCTATCTCGTGGCCTTCTTGGTCTTGCATTTTGGTTGGCCAGCAGTGTATAATCTCGTATTACTTCATTTTAGATATTATAGATTTCAAGCGAAATTGATTAATAAATGCGTAAATTGACATACATAAATAGTTAGTACAACAAAGTCAATGATCACAATGCATAAAGTATCTTTGTGTACGTTTTTACATTAATTGTATTTGTGTGAATCTCAAAAACAATATATTGTCGCTTCATCACTATATTTGTCATAAAACTGTGCAGTCCATTTGCCCAGCATGTGACAACGAGTATATCTATTACCCCAGATGTACCATCGAATAATAGACTTCCAATTGATTCTATAAATAAATGAGTATGTATAGAGTACACGTATTCCCAATTTAAAATCGAGCCGCGGAAGGTTTAGTGGTTAGAGATGCAGACTACTGATGGAGGGACCCCAGGTCCAAACCTAGCCTGATCGTCTTGAACCTGTGGACTCTCCGTGGTGGTGGGAATTTCTAACAATCGCTGAATATCTGCCGTGTGTCGGACGAGCACGTTAAGTGACGGCCCCCGGGAAGGAATCCAACGGTTTAAGTTTCTAAGCCCCTAATTGCTCTCTGCCTTCTATGTGAAAAATCGTATTCTTGTACGGTGGCGCTATCTAGTGTGATATCTTTCACTTATATACTACCCTGTCAGAATCTAAGATTCGCTCTAACTTCCTTCAGTTTCTGTGCCCTGCCCGAAATGGCAGAGAAATTGATTGAAGTTAGAGCACATACAGTATATTTGAATTATATGGATTTTTTTGAGTACATATATTTGAAATATTTGTACTCAAAAATGAGTACATATATCTCAAATTAGAAACACCAGATATACTCATAATTTATTCCCTGCATGCACTCAAAAATGAGTACGTGTCTTTTCCAAAAATGAAACACAAGTACTCGGAGCTATTATAAGCCCAAAATGTACTGAAAAACGAGTACAATTTGCTTATTTCTGAGTATCAATTTTTAACAGTGTATGCATAAAATAGAAAAACTATATTAGTAATCTGATTTACTGCCTTAAATATAGAAATATACCTTTCCAAGCTTTCGCATATCAACCAGATGGCTTTTTCAAGGAAGGTAGACAGAATAATACCAACGAGCTGGAATTGGAACCAACGAGCGTAAAAGAGACACAAATAAAGGTAAAGTAACCACAGCCCTTTACAGAAAATTCAAGTCTGCTGTTCGTATGTAGGATGATGTAAATAATTTGATTGGAGGTTTAGCGACCACCGTGAGCAACTCAATGGGCTGTAAGCAGTCGCCCGTCCCTCATTTAGGGCCACTGGTTCCAGGGAAGGGAGAGAGCCAGTGCTATAAAACAAACACAACATTCATGCCTCACCGGGATTCGAACCCAGCCCTCTTTCGGACGAATGATTAGAAGTCATCGCTTAGACCACTGCGCCACAGGGGGCGGCTCAAAGAATTTGGAATCAGTTTTTCAAAAACGCATTTTTTTTATGAAATACGGCCTGTCTGGTATGTTTTCTAGGAGTCTTTGAATGAGAATCACATAATAATTTACGCAGTCCAGTGAAAAAACTATGACCACCCGTTAGTATGAGGTATGATCACTTCGTGCCATTCAATACCGCTGATATACGGCGTGGCATTGATTCAATAAGACCTCTGAACCTTTCTGTAGGGATGATATACCATGCAGGTCAGGTGATGCGTAACATCACAGCCTCTCCTTGACAAATGTCAACCCCGCCTTCTCGTGGTGCATCCTGTTCCCACTAAAGGGGCTCTGACGACCGCCAATAGCGGTATAACTATACCATCGGGATCAGAGGAAATGCTATCCCACACTCACCAACCCGCTTGGCCAGCGTGGTGAGTTATGGCCAAACACCTCCAAAATGATTCTACAACTTAAATCTTGGCCCTCAGTCTCCGGCAGCTGGAATGTACCTGGCCAAGGCAGCGGCCAGTGCGACATGAAGGCAGAGGGTGCTAAGAATCCCCGGAGGACCGGACTAGGCTGCCATTTGATGTTGACCTTGGCTACCTATAACGGACGCTCCCTATCTTCTGATTCAAGGCTTCTTGAATTGGAAGAGGAACTACAAAGGATCAAGTGGGACATCGTCGGGCTAAGTGAGGTAAGGAGAAAAGGAGAAGATCTCATTGAACTGAAAAGTGGACATCTCTTCTATTATCGTGGGACAGATACTGGCAGAACTAGTGGTGTTGGATTTATAATAAACAAGAAACTGAAGGATAAAGTGGTAGAAGTTGAAAGTTCCTCTGACAGAGCTGCACGACTCGTTATCCAACTCTCGAGAAGATACCAGGCTCAGATTATTCAAACTTATGCACCCACCACAAGTCATCCTGAAGAAGAAATTGAAGAACTTTATGAGGAAATTCGTCATCTAAATAATAAAGGTAAGCAGCACTTGAAGGTAATTATGGGAGATTTCAATGCAAAAATAGGGCAACGGCAACAGAATGAAACTTCAGTAGGTTAATTCGGTCACGGCAACAGAAACCAGCGTGGAAATACTCTCGTTGAGTTTGCAGAGGCAGAAGGTTTTTTCATCTTGAACTCCTTTTTCAAGAAAAAGCCACACAGGAAATGGACATGGAGACATCCAATTGGGACGACAAGTGAAATTGATTTTATTATGTGTAACAAAAAATTCGTCATCGAAGACTGCAGTGTGCTGAACAAGTTCAACACAGGTAGTGACCATAGATTGGTGAGATGTAAGATGCACCTCAACACTAAACTGGAACGTGGCAAGCTCTTAAGACAAACAAAATGTATTGACATAACCAACCTTAAAAAACACCATAATACTTTCAAGTTGGAACTGAAGAACAGATTCTCTGCTTTAGAAGGCCTAACATCGGAAGAAGTGGATATTTCGGAACTTAACAGAAAAGTAACCAAAGCTCTAATGGAAACAGCAACAAAATTAGCTGGGTCTAAGAACAAGTTGCATGGGAACAAATTATCAGGAAAAACCAAAATGTTGATGCAAAAAAGAAGAGAGATGAGGACAACTAAAGAAGATGTGACTTCCAAAGTGGAATATATAGAGCTATGCAAGACAACACGAAAAAGTATCACTGAAGATGTAAGGAAATTCAACTGTGAGCTAGTGAGGAAAGCAATTGAAAACAACCAAAGCCTTAAGATAGCAAAGGGACATCTCAGTAAGGGAAGAAAACAGATTATGGCTCTGAGAAAAGAAGATGGTTCTATAACAAGAAATAGAGGCGAAATTTTGACAAGAGTGAAAGATTTCTACTCCAAATTATATGAAAGGGATGATACATGTACTCCAGACATCATGAAAGGTACCAGAGTTCTTCCAGTCCTCCCAGCAGAAATTGCTCATGCAATCAAGAACATGAAGCGGGGAAAGCTCCAGGAGAAGATGGAATTACTATAGACATCATACAAGAAGCAAGTGGAGAAATTGAAACAGTACTCGCCCAAATTTTCACTCGATGCCTTAATGAAGGGAAGATTCCTGAGGATTGGAACAATGCTACAATGATCCTGCTACATAAAAAAGGTGACATTGAGGATCTCAGGAACTACAGACCTATCAGCCTCCTATCAGTGCTTTATAAAATCTTCACTAAAGTTCTTTCACACCGCTTGAAGGTAACACTGGACATGGCTCAACCGAGAGAACAAGCTGGATTCAGGAGTGGCTACAGCACAATAGATCATATCCACGTACTGAGAGAACTAATTGAAAGAGCGAGGGAATATGAAATTCCATTGTGCATGGCTTTTATCGATTATGAAAAAGCCTTTGATTCGGTGAAACCATCAGCGGTTACCACGGCTCTGAAATCCTGCGGTATTGAAGATGCATACATTAATATTATTAATAACATCTATTAAAATGCAAGTGCAAAGATTCGGCTGTTTGAAAATACAACACACATAAAAATTGGAAAGGGAGTGAGACAAGGTGACACCATATCTCCGAAGCTCTTTAATGCCACATTGGAAAATGTCTTTCAATCACTGAACTGGGAAAACAAAGGGATAAAGATTAATGGAGATTATCTAACTCACCTTCGTTTTGCTGATGACGTAGTCATTTTTGCAACTACCCCATCAGAGCTGCAGAATATGATCCAGGAACTTGCTGACAAGAGTGAAGAAGTGGGATTAAAAATGAACTTTCAGAAGACAAAAGTGATGTTCAATGCTTTTACAAGAAATGAAGATTTATCGATTGATGGAGAAAAACTGGAGATAACAGATACGTATGTTTATCTTGGACAGCAGATATCAAGTGAGGGTCACATTGATGAAGAAATTAATCGGCGTACAAAACTTGCCTGGAGAGCTTTTGGAAGAATCAGCATAATTTTCAAGAGCAATATGCCATTATGTCTTAAAAGAAAAGTGTTTTATCAATGCATCCTTCCAGTGCTTACGTATGGTGCAGAGACGTGGACCTTAACTAAAAGAGACATACAAAGGCTGCAGACAACTCAAAGCAGCATGGAGAGGTGCATGCTTGGTATAACCAGGAGAGATAAGAAGAGGAACTCGTGGATCCGAAAAATGACGAGAGTGGAAGACATCATGATCAGAGTTAAATCCCTGAAATGGCAATGGGCTGGACATACTGCCAGAAGGACAGACCATAGATGGACAGCCGAAATTTTAGATTGGATTCCAAGGGACAGGAAAAGACCCAGAAAAAGACCACATGGGAGATGGGTGGATGAAATTCGTAAATATGCGGGAGTGACATGGAGGAGACTGGCACAAGACAGACCGTTGTGGAGGAAACTTGGGGAGACCTTCGTCCAGCAGTGGATTGATAATGGTTGACAATGATGATGATGATGATGATGATGATATACCATGCAGACACGAGCTTCTCGCAGATCATCTAGAATCATCGGACGTTAAACCTGTTGGTCAAGATAGTCCCACAGATCTTCAATGGGATTGATGTCCGGCGAGTGTAGTGGCCAGGATAGTAGCTTAAAGTCATTGGAATGCTCCTTAAACCATTCTCCCACACGCGTAGCAACACGGCAAGGGTCATTATCTTGCTAGAAGCAACCCATGTCATCGGGGTAGACAGTCATCATGAATGAGAGAGCTTGATCCGCTACAATGGATAGGTATCCTTAAGCCACTCATCGTGCGATCGAAGAGAATTATTTCTCCCAATGATTCCCAGGAAAACGTGCCCCACACAAGCTGCCATCTTCTGCCTGTTTCTTCTCGAGCACCGTGTCGAACTGATTCCTGTCAGCAGTGCTTTGCTGTACTCTCCGTCGATCATCTACACGATAAAGTAGAAAACGTGATTCATCTGAAAAGGGGACTTTCTTCCACTGTTAGATGGTCCAATGCCTCCTCTCAAATGCAAATTGAAACCGTAATTGTCGATGTCTGGCCATCAGCATGAGTACCTTGAAAAGACGGAGGCTCCGTAGAGCCATAGAGAGCCGAGTTCATTGGATTGCAGTCTCCGATACGCTCCTCGATGTTCCTGCACAGCTCTGGCCACTTGTTCCACTGTGCTCTGTTTGTTGGATCGAACTAGTCGGGAGAGCCGTCGCTGCCCACGGTTTTCACTATTACCCTTATTGCTGCAGGTCTTGCCGGTTTTCTTCCATTTTTTTGAACACTTCAATAACTGCATTACGTAAATAGTCCACAATATCGGCCGTTTCTGTAATGCTACCACTCTTTAGTTGGTAGCCAACAATCATTCCTTTTTCCAAATTCTGTTAGATCAATTCCTTTTCGCTTTCTCCCGCTAAATTGCATGCCATCCGCGAGTTCGTGTCTTTTCAAATGCCTTAAATGATCTGCATGTGTTGCCACGCGCGCCGTCTAGCTGCTTGTTACGGTTCCTTCATACATCAGGTGTGATCATATTTTTTGACTAGACCGTGTATAATACTTTTTTTTTTTTTGATTGGAGTTATACAAACGCAACATACATGCCTCACCGGGCAATTCGAACCCGGACCCATCTCGGACGAATGATCAGAAGCCATCGCTTAGATTATTGCGCCATCGAGGCGCAATAAAATGCTTTGTTCGCCTTTTTAAGATTAACTAGGCGAAACCCGTCGGAATCGACGGTTAACTTATTTTATTTTTTTATGAAAATAATAAACTCACATGAAACAACAAATGTAAACTTTCTTTGACTGACAAATTCATTCAACCACTTCAGTAAAGACAATAGTCCAGGTTCGTGATTCTTTTTCTTTTTTTTGACTGAAGGTTTAACGACCACATTGAGCACCTCAATGGGCTATAAGCAGTCGCCCGTAATATTTTCACTAACAATAGTCAACGGAATGTTTATTTACATCTTTACATAATGGGAAACGTCTTACCTACGTGAATAAACCGGATCGAATGAATATTAAATTGTATACACTGAGTGGCAGCTTTATTATGACAACCCCCTCAGTACTTTGTTGGGCCACCTTTTGCCTTTAATACTGTGTCGATTCTTCGTGGCATGGACTCCAGGAGATGTTGATAGGTGGTTTGTGGAATCTGAGATCATGCTTGATGAATAGCACTTTCCAGGAGTGTGAGATGGCAGGGTTGTGGATCCAGCTGTCTGATGGCTCGTTCAACTTCTTTCCACAAATTCTCAATGGAGTTGAGATCTAGAGATTGTGGGGGCCACCTAAGCAAAGTAAACACCGGCATGTTCCTGAAATCAATCCTGTACAATACGAGCACTATGGCAGGACGCATTATCTTGTTGAAAGTAGCCATCGCCATTGGGATAAACCATCCACATGACAGGATGCCCTTGGTCCGCAACCGATGTTTAGATATGATGTGCCAGTCAGACGTTGATCAAAATGAATTAAAGGGCCCAAAGTATGCCAGGAAAACATTTCCCAAACCATAACGTTGCCTCCACCAGCTTGAAGGGTTGAAGCAATGCATTTGCGATCCATGCTTTCGTGCTGTTTCCTCCAAATTCTCACTCGGCCATCAGCATGGTGTAACTGAAAACGAGATTCATCGGACCACATAATTTGTTTCCAATTATCGATTGTCCAATCCTTGTGCTTCTGTGCTAACTGGTGACGTATTCTCTTGTTAACTGCAGACACCGAAGGTGCTCGAACAGGCCTTCGGCTGCCATATCCCATCCGATGCAATGTACGGCGAACAGTGTGTGCAGAGATCATTTGAGGGGATCCTTGATTAAGATAGTCTGTAATTTGCTGCACTGTTGCCTTCTGTTGTCTGTTACCAGTCTGGACACTCTCCGTTCCGCTCGAGCAGTCACTAGTCAATGACGACCACACGTTGCACGTAGAGACCCAGTTTTTTGGCTGACAGTCCAGTTTTTAAACACTTTAACAACAGCTGCTCTGGAACATTTCACGAATGCGGCGGTTTCGGTGATACTCGCTCCATGGCTCCGAGCTCCTACAATCATCCCGCGTTGAAAGTCCGTCAATTCGCATTTTTTACAAATCCCGTCACCCAAAGATCACTTCTACTACTGTCAGAAGCACTAAGCTTTCCCTTTTTATACTAGCCTCGTCCTCTGGCGGCAACAGCGTGCAGCCATAGCTCATTTGCTTAACACTGTCAATTGGCCATAAAAAAGTGGCCATTCAGTTTGTATGCATCACACAGTTTAAAGGCATAACTCATTCAGGTCTTCGAGAGTGTTCGCTGTTCCGATGAGAAAACTTTAATACCAAAGCATCGCCTGCTAGCGTTGCTTTGCGCAACCGTTCGTTCAGAAAAGAGACTTTGGACTTTGGACTATCTCAGTCCCTCCATGCTCCGCTTTCAACAGCGCGTGCGTCAAACGCAGGCGATCGAATGTCAACCGCACGAACCGTTGCTCCAATCATAGTTTTCTCTTGGACTGGCACATCTACATGGTAAGACCTTTATTTTGATACATCAACCATATCTTTACGTTCCGCCGTTCTCTCAAAATAGGACTCACAGTAAAAATCCTTGTAGAATTAATAAATACACTGACGGAAAAAAATCCCAACACCAAGAAGGGGTTGTGTTAGATAAACGACAGTTGGTAGGCGGTGAGAGTACATCTGTAAGATGACGTCTATGCAAATTTCGCGCTCGGCGCATACGTGTGGCGCTAGTAGCGCCTCGGAACATGCAAAGCAGGTTTGCTGTAAATACGCGCTGTAACGTTCGTGAGCGTTAGTTATCATTGAGATTCGACGTAGGGTGTTCATGTTAGTCAA
Source organism: Macrothele yani (assembly GCA_039090855.1). Lineage (NCBI taxonomy): Eukaryota > Metazoa > Arthropoda > Arachnida > Araneae > Macrothelidae > Macrothele > Macrothele yani. The sequence goes on from CM076990.1 coordinate 52,388,974, forward strand.
GAATGCCTTTAAGAAGACGAAGAAGCCATTATCAACAGCTCACGGAGTTCGAAAGAGGTCGTGTAATAGGGCTACGAGAAGGTGGATTTTCTTTCCGCAATATTGCAGAACGACTTGGCAGGAATGTAGCCACTGTGCATGATTGTTGGCAGCGGTGGTCAAAGGAAGGTAGTGCCTCAAGAAGACCGGGTTCCGGCCGGCCACGTGGCCCTAATGAGAGGAAAGACTGCCGTGTACGGCATATGGCCGTGGCGCATCGTACTGCGTCTGCGGCAACAATTCGAGCTGCAGTTGCCACCATAGTGACACAACAAACTGTTGCAAATCGATTACTTGAAGGACAGCTCCGAGACAGACGCCCTCTAGCGTGCATTCCACTTACTCCAAACCACTGCCGTTTGTGACGTCAGTGGTGTCAAGCTAGAGCTCATTGGAGGACGGAGTGGAGATCTGTTGTGTTTTCTGATGAAAGCCAGTTCTGCCTGGGTGCCAGTGATAGCCGTGTGTTGGTTAGGAGGCCAGGTGAGCGCCTACAACCAACCTGTCTGCGGCCGAGACACACTGGACCTACACCTGGAGTTATGGTCTGGGGAGCAATTTCCCATGACAGTAGGAGCACTTTCGTGGTTATCCCACGCACCCTGACGACACAGTTGTACGTCGGTCTGGTGATTCAACCTGTTGTGCTGCCATTCTTGAACAGCATTACAGGGGGTGTTTACCAACAGGATAACGCTCGCCCGCATACCGCTGTTGTAACCCAATATGCTCTACAGAGTGTCGACATGTTGCCGTGGCCTGCTAGATCACCAGATCTTTCTACAATCGAGCACGTATGGGACATCATTGGACGACAACTCCAGCGTCACCCCCAACCAGCATTAACCGTCCCTGTATTGACCGACCAAGTGCAACAGGCATGGAACTCCATCCCACAAACTGACATCCAGCACCTGTACGACACAATGCATGTACGTTTGCGTGCTTGTATTCAACATTCTGGCGGTTACACCGGTTATTAATGTACCAGCATTTCACATTTAAAATGGCTCTTCTCGCGCTTACATTAAGCTGTGATCTTGAAACCTTAATCGATTAAATATGTTACCTATACAAATGTATTGCCGCCATTTCATTCCTCTACAACTATTTTTTCGTGGTGTTGGAATTTTTTTCCGTTAGTGTAGATATGTACAATATTTCTTTTCTTTTTTACCAGGCATTGTAAAACGTTTTTTTTTTTTCATTTAAAATCGAATTACTGTTACTATGAGCGTGAGGATGAACTTTCCTTAACATGTTCATGCTTATCAAGTAAATTGGATTTCATCTAATTAAATGTTTACATGCACAGATATTTGATTTTAAAGTGAATGCTATTTCTGTTTGAAAGAAAAAAACTAGAAACCTCTTTAAGCTAAATTAGATATTTTGCAAACATTTTGATTAACTCTAATGGTGCGGACTCTTTGCTCTAATATTGCCTACGTGAAAACCTCCTAACACTTGTTATCCGATTTTTCAACATGTAGTTTTAAGATTTTAACTTATGATAAATTAATTTCCTGAGGAATTCTTAAAAAGTCATTTAATGGTTCTATTAAATTTTATCTGGATGCCAAGATATATTTAGAACCGCTTTCTTTTCATGTTGAACATTTCCCTCTTGTAATGAATGCCCGAAGTGATAAATAAAAATCTTTGCTAATGCAATTTGAACTTTCAGGAGATTTAATTTTTCCCCATTAGCATCAATTTGAGGCTAGCAAACAACCAATACGTCACAGTTCTTTTGCGTATAAGCTTGTTCATAACATTCCAGCTTATCAAAGAATAGAACAGGCAATTATCCTTTCCACTGTGCCTTTGATGTTTTCCTTGTATAAATGCCTTCTGGATGTTTTGAGGAATTCTGCTAATGGGAAGGCATTGAGAATTCTTTCAAGGAAAAGTCCCTCGTTTCATCAAAGCTTTTACGTTAGTAGCAGTATGTATTATTTCAAGACTTTTCTTCCTTTTTGACCTTTACATAACGCTGATTATTTAACGAAAATGTACCCTGGCAAACAATAGCATTCGGTATTTTCTGGAAATGTAAAACCTATTTCTGCTTCAAAACTGCACCTTAAACAGCATTTGAAAACAGAGAGGAGAAGTTACTGAGATTGTATATAAATAGATCACGTCTTCAGATGTTTAGTGGCCAACGATCGTGACTGCCACGGATATAACCTCAGGTTCGATCCCAGGCTGGTACGAAGGCACGAACCATTAAATACCCGCCGTGCGTTGAATGGGCACGTTAAGCGGTCGGACCCCGGGTACTGGCCGCCCGGTAATAAATAAAGGCGTCTTCCTCCCCCTTCTTACCTGTCTTCCGTGTCACTTTCCTATCGGGCACTCTAGCCCAAATCTTCCAGCTTCCTATTTCTAAGGGTTGTTTAAGATCTGGGGTCAGGCACTCCCTTCAAAAAATCATCTACATACACTGCCGGAAAGTGGAAAAAGAACACCAAGAAGGAATTGGCGGACGATCATGAAATTTACATATGTTAATGGGGTCAAGTCTACGCAGGTGTGATATTAATTTCGGGACCAACCGGTGAGCGCTTACGCCACAGCGCAGCATAATATGCAAATTATCGTCGGTGGTATATAAGGAATACGGCAAAGTGAATGTAATCAGTCGTCGGCGTACGGGCACGTGCGAAGAACCTGAGGAAGCTGCAATGCCTGGACATGGAAGTCGTGTACTATTTCAGCAGTTATCGGACTTTGAGCGAGGTCGTCTAGTCGGACTCCGCGAGGTCGGGTGGTCGTATCGTCGTATTGCTGAGCGAATTGGACGAGAAGTATCGGTGGTGGTACGATGGTGGCGTAGGTGGCCCGAAGAACATTCCCACACGAGAAGACGTGGAACCGGGAGTCACAGACGGACTGATGAGTGGACCGATCGACGCATAAGAAGAGCGGCGTTGTCAAGCTGAACATCCCCTGCGACGCAAATCCGAGCTGCCGTTGAACCTGAGGTGACTCTGCGAACAATCCGCAACCGTCTACTGGATGCAGGACTAGGTGCACGTGTGCCTCTGGCATGTGTACCTCTGACTCCAGCCCACCGTCAGGAACAGCTGCGGTGGTGTCGCCAACGTACTGGAGAACGCAATGGCCATCTGTCGTGTTCAGCGATGAAAGCAGATTCTGCTTGGGAGCCTCCGATGACCGTATGCGTGTTCGCAGACGCACAGAGGAGCGTCTCCACTCTTCTTGCATCCGCCAGCGACACACCTGGTTTCCTGGTGTGGGAAGCGATCAGCTATCACTCCCGTACACAACTAGTGTTTGTACCGGGTACGTTAAACAGCACCTCCTACATCAACAACATCATTCAGCCCGTTGTTGTGCCATTTGTAAGGTCGGTCCATCGTGGTGTTTTCCAGCAAGATAACGCACGCCCACACACGGCACGCGCAACGCAACATGCACTTCAGGGTGTGAGACAACTTCCATGGCCTGCAATTTAACCGGATTTGTCCCCCATTGAGCACGTATGGGATTTTATGGGACAACGACGTATCCGGTCTCCACGGCCAGCCATGACCATCCCCGATTTATGCGTCCAGGTTGAGGATGCTTGGAACTCAATACCCCAAACTTACATCCAACATCTGTACGACAGACTCCATGCCAGAATTGTACTGTGTGACGCAGTTCATGGCGGTTCAACCTCGTACTAACCATGTTACATGGAAATGTTATTTTTCAGTTTACCAGGAAATACAGCTGTATTTTGCCATAATGTTTTGATCACGTTATCCTCTGTATTCCGTTATTATGCTGTATAAATTTCGTTGGTATCAGACGTCTCCTTCTTGGTGTTCTTTTTTCACTTTCCGCCAGTGTATGATCTGATATGATCTGTTTTGTGATGCCGAAGAAACATGGACAAAAATCGAAATATTATCTTCTTTGTAAAGCATTGACCATCGGCGTGTCGCAGACGAATAACAGACAGTTTCGTATCTGTGTGACAGGGCAAGGGCAGTGATCATACCTTCTAATTTATTTATATGCAAGTGTAATATTGTCTTTAAATAAATTCAAAAGAAGTTAAAAAACTTATAAAATTATGCTACTAGAACTTCATGAAGAAATCCTTTTATGCGGAACAAATAAAAACTTGAATAACATTCCACATACATACATACATACACATCACTAAGCTGTTCTCTGAGATTTAGAGGTTAGCTCGAAAAAAGAAATACAAACTTCCAGATATTTTTATTATTGTTATCGTATCAAACTTCTCCATTTACAGCGATCTTAACATACAACTCGTGCTTCACTGATATCTATTACACGCCGTACACAAGATCGTTTATACTTCATACTCATAATCTTTTTCTCATGCAGACACTCCTGAATCTGATGCACCCATGTCTTCCTTGGCCTTCCTCTGCCTTTCCTTCCTGCCACTTGGGCAACACAGTTCTTAAAACATTCCCACTTCTTTTCTACATCCCTCTCACCAGACTTCAGATCCTTCAGTTGTTCTCTGTGTTAGTCAGAATACCGCTGATGATCTTCAAGGAGCCTATCAACCTTTATTCTTTCTATCCTGGGTCTCTTCCTATTCCTTTTCCTCCAACCAACATTAAGTTTCACTCGTGACACTACCAAGTAATGATCAGAACCAACATCCGCACCTCTCATCCCACGGGTGTCAACAACTAAGTGTTTCAAACACTGATCGTAGACAACAAAATCTATCACACTCTTTTGACCAAGAGTACGATTTTCCCAAGTATATGTGTGGATATACTTGTGGTTGAAAAATGTATTAGATACACACAAACCATTCTCAATGCAGAGTTCAATTAATCTTTCACCATTATCATTCACACAAGGATCATTAAACTTACCCAGAACATTGTCAGAAATTGCATTCTGCACACCTACTCTAGCATTGAAAGCCCCTGCAATTATAACTTTTTCTTTAGCACCAAACTGGCACAAAACAGCTTTTAGCTCATTCCAGCAATCTTCTTTCTTATCAGAAGGTTCCGAGTCACAAGGAGCATACATTACAACAATTACAATTCTCTGAAATTTCACTTTCAAACGAATCCAGAGAATTCTCTCACTTACGCAACTATAGTGAATCAAGTTGTTCTTCATCTTTTCACTTAAAATTACACCTACACCAGCCTGTCCTATCATTTATCCAATACTCCAGACCACACACTCACTGTGCCATTCACTTATTCTACCCCAATTTCCTTCTTTTGGTTTCACTTACACACAGCACATCCAGTCTATACTTATTCATCTCCTCAACCACCTCACTCATCTTACCATTTATACCTCTAGTATTCCATACACCAATCTTACATTCACTCAGCCGAGATCTCTATCTCATACGCCGTTTAGAAAGTCCAGGTCGATTCCGTGGTGGACCATCCTTCTCAAGTATGGTAGGTCCACCATATCCCACACTTGAGTCATTCTTAATATTTCTTTTTGTCTTTTTAATCAGGTAAGTACATCAGTGTGGGGGATTAGCCCACAGCTGAGGTTCCAGTTGGTCATTCAACCTAAGGATTCTGGAACAAAACCCAGTGAGTTGGGGTCTTTTCGCCAATGTCACACAGAACTAGCTTGCACCTCTCCAAGATTCACAGAGGCTCTAGTTGCTGTTATGTGTGCCATTGTTACCACGGAGCGCCCCGAGGAGGCAAACCCATTGCTTAATTAAAAAGTTGGAAATTAATTTCACAAAATGCTCTATTATTATTTGTAACTAATCGCTGAACAGAAAAGTTAAAATCATGGATCTTTGCAATTTTTTTTGTTTGTTTCTTTAGTCATATTTTAATCGCTAAATTTTGAGAACTTTAAGAAACGGTACATTATTTAACGTAAAGAAATTATTTCTTCACTCACCTTTGTCATGTTCCTTAGGTAACTGTGTTAACCAGTTTTCTCTTCTTTTGTTGGCAAGATATTTTTTTGCTGAGCGTTAATATGGCGCATACGGATCATAATTCGAGTTTTCATGAACAGTTTGATGGCAGGGTGCACATTTGGAGGGAACTGATGGGCTGAAGCTTTCACTTACGTGCGAACAATTCCCCTAACTTTCCTTAAATTATTTTCCCCATGTAGTTTTAAAAACATCTCTTCTAGTTGAATAAGTCATCCACTCATTTGTTGGATGTTGCAAGCAGCCTCTGCTTATGACGCTAATCCAGTCGCAAAGAATTCCTTTTCCGTGCACTTGGTCCAGAGGTACGTTTTTATCCCCCAGCCCAGGACACGTTGTTTGGCATTTAAAAGCAACATATCCAGCAAGGTAGATTGAAGATTCATACATTAATATTATTAATAACATCTATGAAAATGCAAGTGCAAAGATTCGGGTATTTGAGAATAGAGCACCCATAAAAATTGGGAAGGGAGTGAGACAATGTGACACTATATCTCCCAAACTCTTTAATGCCACATTGCAAAATGTCTTTCAATCACTGAACTGGGAAAACAAAAGGATAAAGATTAATAGAGATTATCTAACCCACCTTCGTTTTGCTGATGACGTAGTCATTTTTGCAACTACCCCATCAGAGCTACAGAGTATGACCCAGGAACTTGCTGACAAGAGTAAAGAAGTGGGATTAAAAATGTACTTTCAGAAGACAAAAGTGATGTTCAATGCTTTTACAAGAAATGAAGATTTATCGATTGATGGAGAAAAGCTGGAGGTAACAGACACGTACGTTTATCTTGGACAGCAGATATCAAGTGAGTGTCACATTGATGAAGAAATTAATCGGCGTACAAAACTTGCCTGGAGAGCTTTTGGAAGAAACAGCATAATTTTCAAGAGCAATATGCCATTATGTCTTAAAAGAAAAGTGTTTGATCAATGCATCCTTCCAGTGCTTACGTATGGTGCAGAAACGTGGACCTTAACTAAAAGAGACATACAAAGGCTGCAGACAACTCAAAGCAGCATGGAGAGGTGCATGCTTGGTGTAACTAGGAAAGATAAGAAAAGGAACTCGTGGATCAGAAAAATGACAAGAGTGGAAGACATCATGGTCAGAGTTAAATCCCTGAAATTGTAATGGGCTGGACATACTGCCAGAAGGACAGACCATTGACGGACAGCCGAAATTTTAGACTGGATTCCCAGGGACAGGAAAAGACCCAGAAGAAGACCACATGGGTGATGGGTGGATGAAATTCGAAAGTATGTGGAAGTGACATGGAGGAGACTGGTACAAGGCAGACCGTTGTGGAGGAAACTTGGGGAGACCTTCGTCCAGCAGTGGATCGATAATGGTTGATGATGATAATGATGATCGTAAAGCTTAGTACGATATGCTGTCACTAGAAGACGTAATTGCAGTTGTGGGTTCGTCGTGAAGTGCAGCCGTAATTTCATTTTCGCTTGTGTGGGCTGTTTCATCATTGCAGGATGCATTATTATGTAAGACACAGGAAGTCGAGAGCATGGAGACAGTTAAATAATGTTGTTCTGACTCAAGCAAAACTTTAGATTTGTGACAGTTTCAGACTACTTTCCCAAGCACCAGAAGTCTGAGACGATTTTTAAATTCTAGGGGTGAGGAGTGATCATAGGTATTCCCTGCTACACGTATCTGTGAGAAAAACTTTTCTACGACATCTTGATTAGCTCTGTGAGTTAAAAAATATTTTAGCTCATAATTCTCGCTTACAATCTTGTGGACATCCATTACGTATCTAATACCGACCAGAAGACCTTGCTGAAGTGGTAGGGTGTTTTTCTTCCAACTAGGCGCATCTGCAAAAAAGTGCTGCAAACCTCATTCAGAAGATGAAATTGCTGCTGATTGTTACCTAGAGCACATCGGAATGGTTTGTCTGAGAATGGTTGCCTCGAATTCATTGTATCAAAAAATATGTTAACAAGAAGAATAAAATTTGCTGCTTCATCATCCTCGGGAAATAAATATTTGATGGCATTTCCAACACGCTCCGAAAGCAACTGTACAGCATAACGTACAATCTGCCTATTTGCTCCTTTAGCACGTATGTGTGTTTTACTCATATTGTACGCTGTGACGTACCTGCCAGCAGAACTCACACGACATAAAGGCAGATAGCAATCAGAACAATCGTCCGCGTAGCTCAATTGGCAGAGTGACTTCTTCCGGAATGAGGGGACCCGGGTTCGAACCCCGGCGTGGACTAAAAATGACGGAGAAATTTACTTCGTTATAATGGCGCACGAACTTTTCGGATGACCCGGCCGTTCGAAAATCTCGCAATGGGGGGATGTTCTTTCCACACCGCGAGATAGGAAAAATAAAAGAATCCCTTCTCCAGCGCTTCAAAAAATTTATATCGCGTGCGTCCTGCCTTTATGTCGCGTGCGTCCTGCCTTTATGTCGCGTGACGTTGAATTCCACACACCAGATTGACTGGGAGTTCTGAAGTGCATGTTCTACAGCGGATGGCTGCCTGCAACGATTCATGGTCACAGCTGACCCGAGGGCCATGCCCCCGGCTCTCTTTCGGGGGTGGGGGAAATGTGACATACCTGACAGCAGGACGCACGCTACATAAAGGCAGATAGCAGTCGGATAGAACGTCCGCGTAGCTCAATTAGTAGAGTGGCTTATTCCGGAATGAGGGGACCCGGGTTCGAGCCCCGGCGTGGACTAAAAATGACGGAGAAATTTACTTCGTTATAACGCTGTCTTTAATTCCTTGCTGTCTTTCTCGAATAGCTTTTCAAACAGGGAGCAATTTATCACTGTATTTCTTATTTTTATGCCACTGTCCGAAATATGGTTTTACAATAACTTTACCATATGCGGAATATCAGCAAATACATTTATATATCTATTTTTGTCGAAAGGATTTTCAAAGCACGGACTCTCAGGCGATATAACCAATTATTTCCATAATTTCTGGTTTAAAGCTCCCAGATCTGAAGTAAGAGCAAATACAGGAAACATGATATTTTCTACGGCACAAATTACTTTCATTAATATTTCTCTGAGACTGGAACTACTAAGGCCAAAATCGTAAAATACGGTTTGTTTCCAGGTATTAACACGTTCTCTTGCCACGAATACCAGTACGTACCTACACAGTGCCATAACTTCATCTGTTTCAATATTATAGCACATTTTGCTGGAAACTTTCATTTCATCTACAGAAATTACACACGCTCTTTCGCCTTCTGTCATTTTCATTCCTTGGCTCTGCATCAGTTTTAAAGTTGTGGCTTAAATTCCAGGTGAACATTTAATTGTAGCTACACATCCGCCCAATGTTGACAAAGCAGGAAACGGAATATTAACTTTATTTCTCAAGTGGTGATATGCTCTCCTATTAACAGTTCTTAATGTTATGGCAGCTGCAATATCAGTAGAATTCCAAACAATCCGTCTTTGGCCTAACAAAATCCTTATCTGTCCTGGAGTACATACTGTAGAAAGCCAATTTTTTATGCACATTTCTCTGGGATTTTTTTAAGAGCTCAAAGATAATATTTGTTTCTTCAGCTTTTCATTTTCCTTCATCAAAATATCATTTTCCTTCAATAGAATTCCATTTTCTGTTTTCAGTTCTTTCATACATTGAGTTTCAGTATTTTCGCCATCGGCACTCCACATGTCTTCCAAAATTTCATCTTTATTATATCGGAGTTTATCAAATAGCGAGCAAGATCAGTTTTCTTTTCTTTTCTCCTGTTTGTTCTTTCTCTCTGAATTAGAACTTACATTAAAGTTTTCCGGTAGGTTTAAACTTTGTACAGCAGTGTCCTTTAGAATTTTGCGGATAGGCAAACCTAGAAGTTCATTCCTGAAATCCCGTTCGTAGTCTTCCTGAGGAAAATGTTCTGAACAAATAGCTGAATTCATTTCGTTGAAGCTGTCAGCTCGTTTGAATCTGAATTTCCATGTTTTACGCAAAACCTCATTTTTCGGAAACCTATGGTAATGAATACCATTCCTTCTGGTTTTCGAATCATAATTTGGACACGTTGCTATCGCGCACGAACCAGGTATGTTTGCAGTTTAACGTATAACGAATAAAAAGAAAATTTGTTTGCTACAATACGGAGCTTCAAATTCTCGGAAATGAGATACAATGTTTAATAGCTTTCAGAACCTGAACCAGAAAAACGGGAGCAAGAAGCCGTGGTAACCCACCACTAATCCTTGCCGTAGACAGCAGGGTGTGCAGCGATCCGGGACTGTGACGTCACGAAGGCGACCCCTGAGACACTGACCAGCGGAAGTGTCGGATAAGCATATCCTTGTAGTCTACTAACCTTGAGTAAAGCAGGCGTTCGTATCTCCCGGGGCGATATTATTTGACTTTACACAGCCTCTACGGGATTAGCAGAGATCACCATTGTTGTCGCTAAACAAATACCTAAAGCAGGCGTTGGTACCTCCCGGTGCGATATTTTTGAATTTACACGGCCTTTACGGGACTAGCAGAAGTCACTATCAGTCACCATTGTTGTCTTTAAACAAATAAGTAAAACAGGCGTTGGTATCTCCACGGGTGATATTATTTGAATTTACTCAGCCTCTACGGGATTAGTAGAAGTCACCCTCAGTCACCATTGTTGTCGCTAAACAAATAAGCAAAGCAGTCGTTGGTATATCCCGGTGTGATATTATTTGAATTTACACGGCTTCTACGGGAGTAGACGAAGTCACCCTCAGTCTCCATTGTTGTCGCTAAACAAATCAGTAAAACAGGCGTTGGTATCTCTACGGGCGATATTATTTGAATTTACACGGCCTCTCAGGGATAAGCAGAAATCACTCTCAGTCACCATTGTTGTCGCTAAACAAATAAGTAAAATAGGCGTTGGTATCTACACGGGCGATATTACATGAATTTACTCGGCCTCTACGCGATTAGTAGAAGTCACCTCAGTCACCATTGTTGTCGCTAAACAAATAAGTAAAGCAGGCGTTGGTATCTCCACGGGCGATATTATTTGAATTTACTCGGCCTCTACGGGATTAGTAGAAGTCACCCTCAGTCACCATTGTTGTCGCTAAACAAATAAGCAAAGCAGTCGTTGGTATCTCCACGGGGAATATTATTTGAATTTACTCGGCCTCTACGGGATTAGTAGAAGTCACCATTGTTGTCGCTAAACAAATAAGTAAAACAGGCGTTGGTATCTCCACGGGTGATATTATTTGAATTTACTCGGTCTCTACGGGATTAGTAGAAGTCACCCTCAGTCACCATTGTTGTCGCTAAACAAATAAGCAAAACAGGAGTTGGTATCTCCACGGGTGATATTATTTGAATTTACTCGGCCTCTACGGGATTAGTAGAAGTCACTCTCAGTCACCATTGTTGTCGCTAAAGAAATAAGTAAAACAGGCGTTGGTATCCTCCCCGGTGCGATGTTATTGGAATTTATACGGACTGCCTGAGGGGATTAGCAGAAGTCAGTCACCATTGTTGTCGCTAAACAAATAAGTAAAACAGGCGTTGGTATCTCCACGGGCGATATTATTTGAATTTACTCGGCCTCTACGGGATTAGTAGAAGTCACCATTGTTGTCGCTAAACAAATAAGTAAAACAGGCGTTGGTATCTCCACGGGCGATATTATTTGAATTTACTCGGTCTCTACGGGATTAGTAGAAGTCACCATTGTTGTCGCTAAACAAATAAGTAAAACAGGCGTTGGTATCTCCACGGGCGATATTATTTGAATTTACTCGGCCTCTACGGGATTAGTAGAAGTCACCATTGTTGTCGCTAAACAAATAAGTAAAACAGGCGTTGGTATCTCCCGGTGCGATGTTATTGGAATTTATACGGCCTGCCTGGAGGGGATTAGCAGAAGTCAGTCACCATTGTTGTCGCTAAACAAATAAGTAAAACAGGCGTTGGTATCTCCACGGGCGATATTATTTGAATTTACTCGGCCTCTACGGGATTAGTAGAAGTCACCATTGTTGTCGCTAAACAAATAAGTAAAACAGGCGTTGGTATCTCCACGGGCGATATTATTTGAATTTACTCGGTCTCTACGGGATTAGTAGAAGTCACCATTGTTGTCGCTAAACAAATAAGTAAAACAGGCGTTGGTATCTCCACGGGCGATATTATTTGAATTTACTCGGTCTCTACGGGATTAGTAGAAGTCACCATTGTTGTCGCTAAACAAATAAGTAAAACAGGCGTTGGTATCTCCACGGGCGATATTATTTGAATTTACTCGGCCTCTACGGGATTAGTAGAAGTCACCATTGTTGTCGCTAAACAAATAAGTAAAACAGGCGTTGGTATCTCCACGGGCGATATTATTTGAATTTACTCGGCTTCTACGGGATTAGTAGAAGTCACCATTGTTGTCGCTAAACAAATAAGTAAAACAGGCGTTGGTATCTCCACGGGCGATATTATTTGAATTTACTCGGCCTCTACGGGATTAGTAGAAGTCACCATTGTTGTCGCTAAACAAATAAGTAAAACAGGCGTTGGTATCTCCACGGGCGATATTATTTGAATTTACTCGGCCTCTACGGGATTAGTAGAAGTCACCATTGTTGTCGCTAAACAAATAAGTAAAACAGGCGTTGGTATCTCCACGGGCGATATTATTTGAATTTACTCGGCCTCTACGGGATTAGTAGAAGTCACCATTGTTGTCGCTAAACAAATAAGTAAAACAGGCGTTGGTATCTCCACGGGCGATAGTATTTGAATTTACTCGGCCTCTACGGGATTAGTAGAAGTCACCATTGTTGTCGCTAAACAAATAAGTAAAACAGGCGTTGGTATCTCCACGGGCGATAGTATTTGAATTTACTCGGCCTCTACGGGATTAGTAGAAGTCACCATTGTTGTCGCTAAACAAATAAGTAAAACAGGCGTTGGTATCTCCACGGGCGATATTATTTGAATTTACTCGGCCTCTACGGGATTAGTAGAAGTCACCATTGTTGTCGCTAAACAAATAAGTAAAACAGGCGTTGGTATCTCCACGGGCGATAGTATTTGAATTTACTCGGCCTCTACGGGATTAGTAGAAGTCACCATTGTTGTCGCTAAACAAATAAGTAAAACAGGCGTTGGTATCTCCACGGGCGATATTATTTGAATTTACTCGGCCTCTACGGGATTAGTAGAAGTCACCATTGTTGTCGCTAAACAAATAAGTAAAACAGGCGTTGGTATCTCCACGGGCGATATTATTTGAATTTACTCGGCCTCTACGGGATTAGTAGAAGTCACCATTGTTGTCGCTAAACAAATAAGTAAAACAGGCGTTGGTATCTCCACGGGCGATATTATTTGAATTTACTCGGCCTCTACGGGATTAGTAGAAGTCACCATTGTTGTCGCTAAACAAATAAGTAAAACAGGCGTTGGTATCTCCACGGGCGATATTATTTGAATTTACTCGGCCTCTACGGGATTAGTAGAAGTCACCATTGTTGTCGCTAAACAAATAAGTAAAACAGGCGTTGGTATCTCCACGGGCGATATTATTTGAATTTACTCGGCCTCTACGGGATTAGTAGAAGTCACCATTGTTGTCGCTAAACAAATAAGTAAAACAGGCGTTGGTATCTCCACGGGCGATATTATTTGAATTTACTCGGCCTCTACGGGATTAGTAGAAGTCACCATTGTTGTCGCTAAACAAATAAGTAAAGCAGGCGTTGGTATCTCCACGGGCGATAGTATTTGAATTTACTCGGCTTCTACGGGATTAGTAGATGTTACCCTCAGTCACCATTGTTGTCGCTAAACAAATAAGTAAAGCAGATGTTGATATCTCCACGGGCGATAGTATTTGAATTTACTCGGCTTCTACGGGATTAGTAGAAGTCACCTTCAGTCACCATTGTTGACGCTAAACAAATAATTAAAGCAGGCGTTGGTATCTCCACGGGCGATTGTATTTGAATTTACTCGGCTTCTACGGGATTAGTAGAAGTCACCCTCAGTCACCATTGTTGTCGCTAAACAAATGAGTAAAGCAGGTGTTGGTATCTCCACGGGCGATAGTATTTGAATTTACTCAACTTCTACGGGATTAGTAGAAGTCACCTTCAGTCACCATTGTTGTCGCTAAACAAATAAGTAAAACAGGCGTTGGTATCTCCACGGGCGATATTATTTGAATTTACTCGGCCTCTACGGGATTAGTAGAAGTCACCATTGTTGTCGCTAAACAAATAAGTAAAACAGGCGTTGGTATCTCCACGGGCGATATTATTTGAATTTACTCGGCCTCTACGGGATTAGTAGAAGTCACCATTGTTGTCGCTAAACAAATAAGTAAAACAGGCGTTGGTATCTCCACGGGCGATATTATTTGAATTTACTCGGCCTCTACGGGATTAGTAGAAGTCACCATTGTTGTCGCTAAACAAATAAGTAAAACAGGCGTTGGTATCTCCACGGGCGATATTATTTGAATTTACTCGGCCTCTACGGGATTAGTAGAAGTCACCATTGTTGTCGCTAAACAAATAAGTAAAACAGGCGTTGGTATCTCCACGGGCGATATTATTTGAATTTACTCGGCCTCTACGGGATTAGTAGAAGTCACCATTGTTGTCGCTAAACAAATAAGTAAAACAGGCGTTGGTATCTCCACGGGCGATATTATTTGAATTTACTCGGCTTCTACGGGATTAGTAGAAGTCACCATTGTTGTCGCTAAACAAATAAGTAAAACAGGCGTTGGTATCTCCACGGGCGATATTATTTGAATTTACTCGGCCTCTACGGGATTAGTAGAAGTCACCATTGTTGTCGCTAAACAAATAAGTAAAACAGGCGTTGGTATCTCCACGGGCGATATTATTTGAATTTACTCGGCCTCTACGGGATTAGTAGAAGTCACCATTGTTGTCGCTAAACAAATAAGTAAAACAGGCGTTGGTATCTCCACGGGCGATATTATTTGAATTTACTCGGCTTCTACGGGATTAGTAGAAGTCACCATTGTTGTCGCTAAACAAATAAGTAAAACAGGCGTTGGTATCTCCACGGGCGATATTATTTGAATTTACTCGGGTCTCTACGGGATTAGTAGAAGTCACCATTGTTGTCGCTAAACAAATAAGTAAAACAGGCGTTGGTATCTCCACGGGCGATATTATTTGAATTTACTCGGTCTCTACGGGATTAGTAGAAGTCACCATTGTTGTCGCTAAACAAATAAGTAAAACAGGCGTTGGTATCTCCACGGGCGATATTATTTGAATTTACTCGGCCTCTACGGGATTAGTAGAAGTCACCATTGTTGTCGCTAAACAAATAAGTAAAACAGGCGTTGGTATCTCCACGGGCGATATTATTTGAATTTACTCGGCCTTCTACGGGATTAGTAGAAGTCACCATTGTTGTCGCTAAACAAATAAGTAAAACAGGCGTTGGTATCTCCACGGGCGATATTATTTGAATTTACTCGGCCTCTACGGGATTAGTAGAAGTCACCATTGTTGTCGCTAAACAAATAAGTAAAACAGGCGTTGGTATCTCCACGGGCGATATTATTTGAATTTACTCGGCCTCTACGGGATTAGTAGAAGTCACCATTGTTGTCGCTAAACAAATAAGTAAAACAGGCGTTGGTATCTCCACGGGCGATATTATTTGAATTTACTCGGCCTCTACGGGATTAGTAGAAGTCACCATTGTTGTCGCTAAACAAATAAGTAAAACAGGCGTTGGTATCTCCACGGGCGATATTATTTGAATTTACTCGGCCTCTACGGGATTAGTAGAAGTCACCATTGTTGTCGCTAAACAAATAAGTAAAACAGGCGTTGGTATCTCCACGGGCGATATTATTTGAATTTACTCGGCCTCTACGGGATTAGTAGAAGTCACCATTGTTGTCGCTAAACAAATAAGTAAAACAGGCGTTGGTATCTCCACGGGCGATATTATTTGAATTTACTCGGCTTCTACGGGATTAGTAGAAGTCACCATTGTTGTCGCTAAACAAATAAGTAAAACAGGCGTTGGTATCTCCACGGGCGATATTATTTGAATTTACTCGGCCTCTACGGGATTAGTAGAAGTCACCATTGTTGTCGCTAAACAAATAAGTAAAACAGGCGTTGGTATCTCCACGGGCGATATTATTTGAATTTACTCGGTCTCTACGGGATTAGTAGAAGTCACCATTGTTGTCGCTAAACAAATAAGTAAAACAGGCGTTGGTATCTCCACGGGCGATATTATTTGAATTTACTCGGCTTCTACGGGATTAGTAGAAGTCACCATTGTTGTCGCTAAACAAATAAGTAAAACAGGCGTTGGTATCTCCACGGGCGATATTATTTGAATTTACTCGGCTTCTACGGGATTAGTAGAAGTCACCTTCAGTCACCATTGTTGTCGCTAAACAAATAAGTAAAACAGGCGTTGGTATCTCCACGGGCGATATTATTTGAATTTACTCGGCTTCTACGGGATTAGTAGAAGTCACCATTGTTGTCGCTAAACAAATAAGTAAAACAGGCGTTGGTATCTCCACGGGCGATATTATTTGAATTTACTCGGTCTCTACGGGATTAGTAGAAGTCACCATTGTTGTCGCTAAACAAATAAGTAAAACAGGCGTTGGTATCTCCACGGGCGATAGTATTTGAATTTACTCGGTCTCTACGGGATTAGTAGAAGTCACCATTGTTGTCGCTAAACAAATAAGTAAAACAGGCGTTGGTATCTCCACGGGCGATAGTATTTGAATTTACTCGGCTTCTACGGGATTAGTAGAAGTCACCATTGTTGTCGCTAAACAAATAAGTAAAACAGGCGTTGGTATCTCCACGGGCGATATTATTTGAATTTACTCGGCTTCTACGGGATTAGTAGAAGTCACCATTGTTGTCGCTAAACAAATAAGTAAAACAGGCGTTGGTATCTCCACGGGCGATATTATTTGAATTTACTCGGTCTCTACGGGATTAGTAGAAGTCACCATTGTTGTCGCTAAACAAATAAGTAAAACAGGCGTTGGTATCTCCACGGGCGATAGTATTTGAATTTACTCGGTCTCTACGGGATTAGTAGAAGTCACCATTGTTGTCGCTAAACAAATAAGTAAAACAGACGTTGGTATCTCCACGGGTGATAGTATTTGAATTTACTCGGCTTCTACGGGATTAGTAGAAGTCACCATTGTTGTCGCTAAACAAATAAGTAAAACAGGCGTTGGTATCTCCACGGGCGATAGTATTTGAATTTACTCGGTCTCTACGGGATTAGTAGAAGTCACCATTGTTGTCGCTAAACAAATAAGTAAAACAGACGTTGGTATCTCCACGGGCGATAGTATTTGAATTTACTCGGCTTCTACGGGATTAGTAGAAGTCACCATTGTTGTCGCTAAACAAATAAGTAAAACAGGCGTTGGTATCTCCACGGGCGATAGTATTTGAATTTACTCGGCCTCTACGGGATTAGTAGAAGTCACCATTGTTGTCGCTAAACAAATAAGTAAAACAGGCGTTGGTATCTCCACGGGCGATAGTATTTGAATTTACTCGGCCTCTACGGGATTAGTAGAAGTCACCATTGTTGTCGCTAAACAAATAAGTAAAGCAGGCGTTGGTATCTCCACGGGCGATAGTATTTGAATTTACTCGGCTTCTACGGGATTAGTAGATGTTACCCTCAGTCACCATTGTTGTCACTAAACAAATAAGTAAAGCAGATGTTGATATCTCCACGGGCGATAGTATTTGAATTTACTCGGCTTCTACGGGATTAGTAGAAGTCACCTTCAGTCACCATTGTTGACGCTAAACAAATAATTAAAGCAGGCGTTGGTATCTCCACTGGCGATTGTATTTGAATTTACTCGGCCTCTACGGGATTAGTAGAAGTCACCATTGTTGTCGCTAAACAAATAAGTAAAGCAGGCGTTGGTATCTCCACGGGCGATAGTATTTGAATTTACTCGGCTTCTACGGGATTAGTAGAAGTCACCCTCAGTCACCATTGTTGTCGCTAAACAAATAAGTAAAACAGGCGTTGGTATCTCCACGGGCGATAGTATTTGAATTTACTCGGCCTCTACGGGATTAGTAGAAGTCACCATTGTTGTCGCTAAACAAATAAGTAAAGCAGGCGTTGGTATCTCCACGGGCGATAGTATTTGAATTTACTCGGCTTCTACGGGATTAGTAGAAGTCACCCTCAGAAACCATTGTTGTCGCTAAACAAATAAGTAAAGCAGACGTCGGTATCTCCACTGGTGATATTATTTGAATTTACTCGGCCTCTACGGGATTAGTAGAAGTCACCATTGTTGTCGCTAAACAAATAAGTAAAGCAGACGTCGGTATCTCCACTGGCGATATTATTTGAATTTACTCGGCTTCTACGGGATTAGTAGAAGTCACCCTCAGTCACCATTGTTGTCGCTAAACAAATAAGTAAAACAGGCGTTGGTATCTCCACGGGCGATAGTATTTGAATTTACTCGGCCTCTACGGGATTAGTAGAAGTCACCATTGTTGTCGCTAAACAAATAAGTAAAGCAGGCGTTGGTATCTCCACGGGCGATAGTATTTGAATTTACTCGGCTTCTACGGGATTAGTAGAAGTCACCCTCAGAAACCATTGTTGTCGCTAAACAAATAAGTAAAGCAGACGTCGGTATCTCCACGGGCGATAGTATTTGAATTTACTCGGCTTCTACGGGATTAGTAGAAGTCACCCTCAGAAACCATTGTTGTCGCTAAACAAATAAGTAAAGCAGACGTCGGTATCTCCACTGGCGATATTATTTGAATTTACTCGGCCTCTACGGGATTAATAGAAGTCACTCTCAGTCACCATTGTTGTTGCCAAAGAAATATGTAAAGCAGGCGTTGGTATCTCCCAGTGCGATGTTATTCGAATTTACACGACCTGCCTGGAGGCGATTAGTAGAAATCAGTCACCATTATTGTCGTTAAACAAATAAGTAAAACAGGCATTGGTATCTCCATGGGCGATATTATTTGAATTTACACGGTCTCTGCGGGATTAGTAGAATTTACCCTGAGGCACCATTGTTGTCGCTAAACAAAGAAGTAAGGTAGACGTTGATATGTCCCGGAGCGATAATATTTATCCTCACGACGTGGCATGCCTTATAAGAGGAAGAATTCAGTCATCATTCCCGGAAACTTTTGAAGCTCAATGCATATCAAGATTACAGATCAGAAGTTTAGTGGGGTGACCCACCACTACTCCTTCTGATGTTAACTTGTAAAGGGAATGGGGGAAAAGAGAAACAAACTGTTTTGGGCGTTATGGCATTTTGGGCGACACAAGGTTTCAGGACTCTGGCCAATAAGTGTTAAATCTGAACTTAGTAACTTTCTGATTGCTGTAATGAAAATGAATTTGATAAAATCTTAAATAAGTTTTGCAAAGTTCATGTTGTAATGAAAAGTGTGAATGACATGTTTTGTCATGGTATCATTTTAACCGTAGTCTTCAAGTATTTCTCATAATATGATTAACGAAAAAATAAATTTATTAATTTGAGACAAGTTTTATCGAACCTTGGAAGTCTATATTTCAGTAATAAGCCTACTGCTAAAACTATTTAATCTACACAGATGAGCTATTATATTATGACCACTTACCTAATAAGCTGCAGTAACCCCTATAGCCCGCAAAACAGCGGGCTAATGGGGGTCGCAAAGCAGCGGTCGAAAGGGAACTCAATCGCCATGAGTGGATGAACTTGGTCAGCAACGATGTTCAGATATCTGACAGCTGTCAGGGATTGTGCTACTGGGATAATGGGATCCAACAGTGTCCCAAGAAAACATCGGCTACAGCATAACACCTCAGCCCTCTTTCAGCGTATCCAGGTGCATGGCACTTGGATGCACATCTTCCGTTGGTGACAGGCTGTAGTTTCTTCATTCACTGCCTAATAACATTTACTGCCTCCGTTGGTTACATGCTGTATCACGTGGATACGCTGATACAGCCTCCGCTGGTAATCAGCGTATCTGCGCTCGGTGGTCTACGTAATGCACCAAGAATCTTGATTCGTCAGACTAGGCCACTTTCTTCCAATCATCGACGGTCCAATCTCGATTATCTTGGGCTCATTTCGTGCGTTGTTGTCGATGACGTGCAGTGATCATGGGAACCCGTTGGGTCTTCGGCAACGCAGGCCCATGCGCAGAAGGCTGCGATGAACTGTGTGTTGTGTTACATTGCCCTGATAACCACTGTGTAGCTGCGGGTGGTTTGTGGCCCTGCGGTAGCTGTGAACAATGCGTGGTGACAGTCTCCGCTCTCCTGTGGCATCAATGAGCTGCGGACGACACACGGCAGGACGAAGTTTCGTCATTTGGCCATCTGTGCACCACTTTTTGATACGTACTCGCTACAGCGGCACGTGAACAACCCACAAGATCGTAGTTCCGAGGCGTCGTGTCATCACAATTTGTCCTTTATCAAACTCCGATAAATCGGCAGCTTTTCCCATTCTGACTCCGAACACTCTACTAACCAAAGACCTGTTCTCGGGTTGTTTATATACTAGTGTGCGAACTGCATGTGCGCCACCGTTCGGTCTCCAGGCGCGCTCATTTCTCTAGGCTGGGGGTGGTCATAATGAAATGGCTCATTGGGGTAAATAAGTTTATTAGGAGATGATTTTAATTCATAACGAGTTGTGTTCTTTGCATTAATCTGCTTCCAAATGGATTGTAGCAGATTGGTCTAACCTTTAAATTTAAATCTCTAGTTTCCCTATGACAATGTGCTGTTCCCCGTTTTAGCCCGGCGTTGGCATACAAGCCCTGCGATCTGACTCACTTAAAAAGTGAAAGAAATTCCAAATTAGTTGTAATTATATTTGCTCGAAATTTGACGCCGCAACTGAATTTAAGATCTTTAATGGGCCATTGATACCAGAAGTAAAATTTTACTGGAGAATTTCGGCCCTGATATTATTTCACTAAAAAAGTTATTGGAGGAAAATGAACTCATAAATGCTTTGAGGAAGGATAATTTTTTTCTGTCTTTCTTTAATTTTCTCATTTGCTTTGCCCGACCTTTTGCCTTTGTACATCTCACTGGTGTTTATAAATGTAATAATACACAAGACAGCAGCGTCATTACGCTGGATGTCAAACAAGCCTTAAGATAATATGTCCACTCTGACAACAGACAAAAAAATTCTCGAACATTCAGTCGAATGTCACGTGACAAGCTCATCCGGGCACCTCTCCAGGGACCCTGCTCGTTTCCCCATGGCAGTCTCGCCGGTGATGTCGTTTCCGCGATGTTCTCGCCCAATTGGGCTGTGCAGTTTTCTATGCGAGTTGCGGAAATATTTTGATGGCTGCAGTTGTGGGTTTTGGGGCTATCTCAGTTTTTGTCTGCTGTTTTGGGGCTAGTTTTACTTTACTTAATTTCACCGCTGGGTTTCTCATCTTGCGAACGTGATATTAAGCAATTATTTTAACATTCTGCATTCACATGTACACAAAAAGCGCTAGGAGAAAAAATGTGTGCACTAGAGCCATATAAATTATGCAAAAATGCGGAATTCTGCATAATCCACAATTTTCCGCCCAATTTCACAACTGCCGCATATTTTCCGCGACTGATTACTCGATAATCGGTTTCGACTGTCGAGTGAATCTTTTACTAATTTTTAGTCGAAACAATCGGGATGTCGCCGCGACTGGTTTTGTCGTTTGTTAATCCTCCAACTAAACGGCTGATTTAGTAATCGAATTAATTCTCGTGTCAACTCTATAGTTACACACACACATACACACATAATCTGGTTCTCCACGCAGACCCCTCTCCTCCCCGTGCTACGCCAGGAAACACTTCCCATCCATTAATACTGCCTTTATTTTTCTGCGCAAGGGAGCGACAGTTAATCTGATCGATTTTGTCGATAAGTTAATTGGTTAGCGCCACCAGTGACTGACGGGAGAGCGAGTGAATTAATGACTAATTCGACTACTTTTGCAAGTAATCGATTTATTCGATGGTTCGGGACTATCGGCAAAGTTACTACGGTATTTTTCCGTGTGCCCCCATGTATAAGACGACCCCTAGTTTTTTGAACGGAAAATTAAGAAATCAATATTTTTATGACAAAAAAGGTCACATTTGACAGTTTTTAGAAATTGGGTAATATCACTGAAGTGCATTTAGAAATTAGGTAATATCACACACAACGTCTGTGGTAATATATATAAAAAAAGGAGCTGGGAAATTTATATTACTTAGAAATTAGGTAGCCTTATATTTTAAAGATACAAACCATGCAATTATGCATCACTTTCTTCACCACTATTATTAGTTTCAGACATATCCCTTTTTTTTCAACCTCGACTGCATCACTACTGTCGTCTTAGTCACTGTCTGTATATATTAGATCATCCTCAGTTCCATCCATGGCATTGCTGATTCCACATTTCTTGAAGGACTTCACAACCACCTCTCGCTTGACTCCGTTCCATGAGTTTAGGGCCCAGTTGCAGACCTCTGTAACGGTTAGTATTTTCACTCTCCCTTTCAGCGCCAAGTTATTACCGGTTTTTGCATCCATTTATTCCATTCTTCTTCCATCAGGGCTTTGAAGTGCTTGTTGATGGAAACATTTAGACGCCGTAGCTGACCTGTAAGTCCACCAGGAATGACTGCTTGTAAGTCTTAGTAGGGAAAGGGGATAAGAGGTACTGGCAGTTTCGCCGCGGTAACCCATGTAACCACAGTAACCTCAACCAGTTACCTTCCGTGTATCAAACGTCCCCCAATTTTTGGAAAAAAATATCGTCTTATACACGGAAAAATACGGTAGATTTCAGTCGGAATCTCCCGTCACTTCTTCTAAGTCGGGCTTCAAATAATTCCAAAGAATGTCTCTTTACTCCATTTTTTCGTTACCGGATCACGCCGAAAGTTGCTTCAAGGTCATTTTCGCGCCAGTTGCTGGTTCTCATTTGTGCCACCTGCTTTTCCACGTCACCGTAACCTCTTGTTTGTGAATAGTCATACAAACAACAAATTTTCCATTTGTGCTACCTGCTTTTCCACGTCACCGTACGCTCTTGTTTGCGAATAGTCATACAAACAACAAATTTTCTATTTGTGCCACCTGCTTTTCCACGTCACCATACGCTCTTTTTTGTGAATAGTCATACAAACAACAAATTTTCTATTTGTGCCACCTGCTTTTCCACGTCACCATACGCTCTTTTTTGTGAATAGTCATACAAACAGTAAATTTTCTACTTGCGCCACCTGCTTTTCCACGTCACCGTACGCTCTTCTTTGTGAATAGTCATACAAACAACAAACTTCCCATTTGTGCCACCTGCTTTTCCACGTCACCGTACGCTCTTATTTGTGAATAGTCATACAAACAACAAATTTTCTATTTGTGCCACCTGCTTTTCCACGTCACCGTACGCTCTTTTTTGTGAATAGTCATACAAACAACAAATTTTCTATTTATGCCACCTGCTTTTCCACGTCACCGTACGCTCTTTTTTGTGAATAGTCATACAAACAACAAATTTTCTATTTGCGCCACCTGCTTTTCCACGTCACCGTACGCTCTTTTTTGTGAATAGTCATACAAACAACAAACTTCCCATTTGTGCCACCTGCTTTTCCACGTCACCGTACGCTCTTATTTGTGAATAGTCATACAAACAACAAATTTTCTATTTATGCCACCTGCTTTTCCACGTCACCGTACGCTCTTTTTTGTGAATAGTCATACAAACAACAAATTTTCTATTTGCGCCACCTGCTTTTCCACGTCACCGTACGCTCTTGTTTGCGAATAGTCATACAAACAACAAATTTTCTATTTGTGCCACCTGCTTTTCCACGTCACCATACGCTCTTTTTTGTGAATAGTCATACAAACAACAAATTTTCTACTTGCGCCACCTGCTTTTCCACGTCACCGTACGCTCTTCTTTGTGAATAGTCATACAAACAACAAACTTCCCATTTGTGCCACCTGCTTTTCCACGTCACCGTACGCTCTTATTTGTGAATAGTCATACAAACAACAAATTTTCTATTTGTGCCACCTGCTTTTCCACGTCACCATACGCTATTGTTTGTGAATAGTCATACAAAAAACAAATTTTCCATTTGCGCCACCTGTTTTTTCACGTCAGAGTACGCTCTTGTTTGTGAATAGTCAGACAAACAACAAATTTTCTACTTGCGCCACCTACGTTTCCACGTCACCGTACGCTCTTCCTTGTGAATAGTCATACAAACAACAAATCTTTCATTTTTGCGACCTGCTTTTCCACGTCACCGTACGCTCTTGTTTGCGAATAGTCATACAAACCACAAATTTTCTATTTGCGCCACCTGCTTTTCCACGTCACCGCACGCTCTTGTTTGCGAATAGTCATACAAACAACAAATTTTATATTTGCGCCACTTGTTTTTTCACGTCAGAGTACGGTCTTGTTAGTGAATAATCATACAAACAACAAATTTTCTATTTATGCCACCTGCTTTTCCACGTCACCGTACGCTCTTTTTTGTGAATAGTCATACAAACAACAAATTTTCTATTTGCGCCACCTGCTTTTCCACGTCACCGTACGCTCTTGTTTGTGAATAGTCATACAAACAACAAATTTTCCAAAGAAATTAGAATCGGTTTCTACGTTTGTAAGTAGACGGTAACAAAGTTTCTGTATCAAAACCCAAGATTGCTATAAATATTTCTGCCCGGAATAGGTGCAAGGAATATCCACGTATTTTAACTGTACCGATGGCATAATGTTCTGTACCACCTGCATTATTCCCATCGATCACACAAGAAAGTCTGCAAATGATCAACATGTGAAAATTACTTGGCATGAAGAAAGGAAAAGCCGAGTAAGAGGACTCTGACCAGCAGAAAAAGCATCAAGCGACTGCATCATCAATGTTCAGAAGACAAACAGAATGTGACGAAATGTGCAATTTTCTGCACTTTGAAATTGTCGACCCATTTCCAAATGCCAATATTTGCATAGAAAAACTAGATCATTGTAAAATGAGGGAATTCCTCAGGAAAAATTAGTTGTCATGCATAACACGAATAATCCAATAATAGTCGACACTGTCATAAGACTAAAAGAATATAAATACACGGTGAGTCACATTATTGTGACCATCAGCTAATATCCAGAGTAACCGCCGTGTGCAGCGCGGACAACAGCTAGACGGATGGGAGTAACTCAATAAGTTGCTGGAAAGTGTTCACAGGTATGGGGAGCCATGCTGACTCCAGCGCATCTGACAGCTGCTGGAGGGTGCGTGGTGGAGGACCCATAGAGGAAACAACACGATCAAGGTGGTCCCACAGATGCTCAATTGGGTTTAAGTCTGCGGAATTAGGGGCCCAGAGAAATACTTTGAAGTCTTTATCGTACTCTTCCAACGACTATCGGACATTTCTAGCTGTGTAACACATCGCATTGTTGTGCTGGAAGATCCCATCCGCCCAAGGGAAGACAATCAGCATGTATGGGTGTCCGTGGTCTGCAAGGACGTATTCATGTGAGAAGTGAACATCATCACAGCAGACGTTCAACTCTCACTTCAATGGCACGTAGTTCTCCGCAGTTTCTACGTCGCTCATTCGCAATGGTGCCATTTCTGCAATCACGATACACTGTAACCACAGCAGCACGCGAACAGTTCACAAACTGCGCTGTTTCAGAAATACTGCCACCCTTGGCCCAAAAGCCGATAATCATCCCTTTTTGCAAATCTGATAAGTCGTTCCTTTTATCCATGACAGCAACGAGTGATATGTTTTCAGAATGTATACAGCACACCTTATATACCCTCCAAGCCAGCTCACGGCACGAGCAAAAGCAGGAGGTGGTCACAATAATATGACTCGACTGTGTATAACTTCATCCTTCAGTTTCTTGTTTATTATAAATCCAACACCACTAGTTCTGCCAGTATTTGTCCCACGATAGTAGAAGAGATGTCCATTTTTCAGTTCAATGAGATCTTCTTTTCTCTTTACTTTACTTAGCCAGATGATGTCCCACTTGATCTTTTGTAGTTCATCTTCCAATTCAAGGAGCCTTGAATCAGAAGATAGAGAGCGTCCGTTGTAAGTAGCGAAGGTCAGCATCAGATGGCAGCCTAGTCCGGTCCTCCGGTGATTCTCAGCACCCTCTGCCTTCATGTCGCATTGGCCTTTGCCTTGGCCAGGTACATTCCAGCTGCCGGAGACTGAGGGCCAAGATTTAAGTTGTGGAGTCATTTTGGAGGGGTTTGGCCATAACTAACCACGTTGGCCAAGCGAGTTTGCGAATGTGGGATAGCATTTCCTCTAATCCCGATGGTACAGTTATACCGCTATTGGCGGTCGTCAGAGCCCCTTTACTGGGAACAGGATGCATCACGAGAAGGCGGAGTTGACATTTGTCAAGGAGAGGCTGTATAGTGTGTTGAGCATCACCTAACATTACATCCCATCTGTATATAAATCAGTCAACAAGTTCCAGCTCCCCAAAAAATTTGTAATTGCCCCAACGGAAAAGAAACTTCTCTGAATGCAATGCTGTTAAATTATCCAGAGATCTGAAAATTGGCATGCTAATAGGTCTTAAGATCAAATAAAGGCCTAAAAACAAAAATAAATCCCAATGGCAGCTTTGGAACATCATTTGCTGAAAATTTTCCCGAATTGTTCGACCACTTCTAAATAAAGTAGAGATCTGAAAATTGGCATGCTGATAGATCTTAAGGTCCTGATACCTAGATAAGTCCGAAAACAAAAAATGATTAAAATGGCGGCTTTAGGTTATTGTCTGCACTTGTACACCTAGAAAAGTCGGAAAACCAAAAACTTCAAAAGAGTGGCTTGGCTTTACTGTTCAAAATGCTGATAGTTTTAAACATAATTATGCCAGAAATGTTGAAATGCTATACAAATTCTGTGAAATTTTGATTTAAAATTAAGGGGCGTCAAAGCCTGCTACCGTTTTACATCAAACCGTATGAACTGACGTCACGACCCTGTTCTAAATCGTAAAACCGTTATGGATCTTAAAATTATTTTTTTTTCTTAATTTTTATGTTCAAAACATGATTTTACAGATTGACTCTTCAGTGAACGGGCATGTTCTTGATTGGAGGTTTAACTACCACCGTGAGCAACTCAATGGGCTATAAGTAGTCGCCCGTCCCTAATTTGGGGTCACTGGTTCCAAGGAAGGGAGAGAGCCAGTGCCGTTAGACAGACACAACATCCATACTTCGCCGGGAATCGAACCCAGACCCTTTTTGAACGAATGATCAGAGGCCATCGCTTAGACCACTGCCTTCAAAATAAACCTTTATTAGTCTAAAAGCAAGGTACATGTGATACGCTTCAGTCACACGAGACTGTATTAAAAGAGACGAGGCCAAGAAGTCTCAACACAAAAGAAAGGAGGAAAGAAAACTGGTAACAGCAGAACAAGATTAAAATATATACAGATAAAAAAGGAACAGAGAAAACAAAAATAAAAAACACACACATCACAAAACCCAAACCCCAGAGTGAGGGAAGAAAACACATTCTAAAGACTAGTACATAGCAGCGCGAACACAAAAGTGACAGGTAAAAAACACAACAACAATACAACACAACACAAATTGACAACGCAAGACAGCGACAGGAGAAACAAAACTGTACTTCTGAAAACATGCAGCAGCGGCCAAAACATTAGTACAAGAAGAACATAAAAAACAGAAAACCGTGCACATAAAGAGGGGTGTTAACCAACCGCTATAACTAAAAACGAAATATGAAGTGACGCATGTATGTCAGAAAGAACACTGCACAGAAGAATACATGATAATAAGGGGAAAAACCGCTGCATCACACAAAATAAATGTAGCCAAAAAGGCACACGAGGTTCACAAAAAAAATTGCACTCAATTCAAATTTCATACTCAAATCAAGAAGTCGCGCGTTGACAAACCCCGAAAGCCGACGTGGCGCTATAGAGAGAATCACGCGGAAACAAGATCGCATAGCATCATAACACATTGAAAACAACACAAAGTACGTCCAGTCGTGCACGGCAACAGAATGCTGTGCCGAGAAAAAATACAATATTACAGGAAAAACCCAGACAGGAGAAACACGAAGCAAGACGTATAGAACCCTAGCTTGAGTGCAAAGAAACACAAAAACGAAAACACAAAAAGTGCACTTAAAACATAATCAAAGACAAAACTGCCCCAAACGACAACTTCACTACACATGTAGCCGCATACAGTCAAGAAAAAAACACAAGAGGCACAGTAAAAAAAAGCACAAGGCAAATAGTGCGTTGACCAACTCCTTGGGTCAACGTAACCCAATAGACAAGATGCGCACGAGAAGCACACTGTATAGAAAACGAGAGATAAGGTTGAGTACTCAATGAAAAAACACAACGAGACCAGCAGCACCACACTAAGTAATTCAAAGTTCATAAAAAAAAAAGCAAAACAAGTGAACATGAAACACAGGGCATGAGAAAAAAAAGGCTCCCTAAACTGCGGAGCCAACTGAAACACGAAAGTAGAACATACACAAACAAGTAAAAACGAAGATTATCACATTAGCAGTATACGTAAAATACAATCACAGTATTAAAAAACTCACACAGGAGCAGAGCGAGTAGGACAGCCGCCATCCGTACAACTAAACAAAACACGTGCAAAAAGCAAGAGCAATTACAAAAACACGGGAATACCACATACAGGAAACACAGTACAAAAAAGAAGATCAGGAACAACAACAAACAAACAAGCACAAAAGAAACACAACACGCCAAAAATAATTTGCAAAACTAGACAACACAGACTAGCCCAACGGAAAACAACACCCAACAAGCATCACACTATACCAAACAATAACACTGATCACAAACAAGTGGTGGCCAACCAGTACAACAAAACACCACAACAAGAAATGCGTCGACCAAAAACTGTGCCCGACGAAAACATAGAAAGCAAGCACACAATAATACATAGACAAACAACTCAACAAAAATACCGACACAAAAAACAATAACAGATTGCACAGCACCACCAAGAACCAGAAAAAAAAAATACACACAGAACACAGGAACACAAATGCCCACGGACTCCGGACGGAAAAAAAGTCAAAGCACCTAGCTGTAAAACATCCAATCACAGCGCAAAACGGCAAGAAAATTCAGACAAAGAGGCCGAGGTCGAGGCCGCTAGTAAGAGGAAAAGTATAGAAAAGCACTATCCAAGAAAGAATATACCGACCAGTAGAATGAGCTAACAAAGCACAGGGGAAAAAACAACAAAAAGACCGGAATCTCAAGGAAGCAAAACAGTACAACATTACCAAAGGACCATAAAAAAAACAAGAAAAGGAAAACGGTAAAAAATTAAAAGGGAAAACAACAGGATCAAAGAAAAAGAATGAATACAAGGGAAAAAACCTGCAGCTCAATCAAAAACAGAACAAGACAACAATCCGGAAAAGCAAAAACAAACAAAGTGAAGAAAACAGTACACCAAAACAAAAACAAGAAAAAAAAACTGATCAAACGAATTCAATCAACCCATGCTCAACCCGAAACCATGGGAGATAGGGGAACCAGATCGAGAAGAAAGCAGGAACTGCCTGCCGGATCAGAGCTACCTCGTACTCAAGTTGGATGACTGACTTGATCGAGGAACGAAACCTACGGCACAGAAAAACTCTCGCAGGATGATATCGATGAAGAGCAGGCCGATCAACACTGGTACGATAGTATAAAAAAATAGTCAGTTTGGCCTGCAAAATTAAAAACGCGCAAACCGGATTGTGAACAGCAGCGGAAGGATGATGACGGCGAAGAAAATAGTAATGTAAAACAGAGTGAAAGGAAGGACAGACCTTGGAGAGAAGAGCAAACATCAATGAAAAAAGAGGCTGTAAAACTAAACAGGAGTCATATGCGTGATGAACATCACCGAGCGTTGAACAGAAAAAACACAAGGGAGAAGACAGGCGACCAAAAGGACGAAGAGTCCGTGGTGTGAGCAAGCGACAATGAAGGTGGAGCCAATTAATATCAGTGGCTTTTGGGGAAGCCAGAGAAGTGTGTGAATCGATCCATGGCTGAGAGGTTTCATCAGGTGGCACAAAAGGAATAGCGAGAGGTGATCTAAAATAAGTAAGAAAGTGGCGGTACAAGAGTTTTGCAGTAACTTGATGCACCAGAAAGGGAACATAATTCAAATAAACCAAAGAAGGAAGGCAAGGGGACGCCGAAGAAGAAACAATTAACCCAAAAGAATTCACGAGGGACGGGTAAAGGCGTTGAAGCTGAATATGAAGCAACCGGAGCTGGGCGCGATGTAAGGGAGTGTCAGCAAGAGGGGGTCGATTTGGGAAAGAGACTTCCAGCGGAGAGAAGCATCTACAAGTTGGGATACCTGTACCACGCCACTGGCTAACCAGGTGGAGAAGCACAAGTACGGTGAAGAGGGAGAACGGAGTGCAGAAGAGTAAAAGAGAGGTTCAGCAAGCAGATCATTAGTTGAGGTAGGTGGGAGACGGACGGGACATAAGGAATGCCAGAGGGAAAAGAAGGTGCGATAAGTATCGGGAAAGTGATCTGGAAGGAGGGGGAACAGATCCATACGGAGGAAAGTATCGAGAGTGAGAAACGGACTGCGAGGGAAAAGTAAAGTATCAACAACAGTAATCGATGAAATCTGAGGATGAGAAAAAGAACGGAGAAAGGTCTGAAGATGAATAGCATTAGATTTTTGAAAAGATCTGAGAGGGCAAGACCTCCAAAGGACAGAGGTGGGACGAGAGTAGAACGATTAACCCAGTGAACTTTATTCCAGATGAAATCAGTAATCAAACGTTGAGCGGATTGGAGAAAAATGGGCGAGATAAAATAAGCGAACCACGAATGTGTCAGAATGGGAAGAATAGAAGAAACCAGATGTGCTCTAATAAAAAAGGACAGAAAAGGTTTGAACCTGCAAAAAGGAGCAAGACGGCGATTGAGCTGCTGAACCAAAGGAATCCATGTGGCATCAGCAACTGCCACGGGATTTCCAAAGTGCACACCAAGAAGTTTAATGACCGAGGATGACCAACGGGCACCCCAAGGGCGATCACCGTGTGCCACCCACGATCCGGCCCACAGACCGACATATTTAGACAGATTAAGTTCGGAACCGGAAATTGAAGCATACTCACGATAAGCAGAAAGGACAACACCGAAAGAACGTTCAGTGCGAAGAAAGAGAGTGAGGTCATCAGCATATGCAGACAACACTATGCAGTGGTGACGAGTAGGAGCAATACTGCGAGGAAACACAGAAAACAAACGAGAACGCAGACAAATTAAGAGAGAATCAAATGCAAGCGTAAAAAGTTGACCAGAAGGGGGACAACCCTGCCGGATCCCGTTGTCAAAGGGGATGGTAGCTGTCATGAATGTGGAAGTGCGAATACGGAAAGGAGAGTGAGAGTAAAGATTAATAAGAGCTTGACAGAAAAGAGTAGGAAAGCCAAAATGACGAAGAACAGCAAAGAGAGAAGAATGATTAATGGAGTCAAAAGCTTGTTTCTGATCAATATTAAAAATTGCGAGAGGTTCGGAAAGATGAGAATCAAGAAAATATAAGTTGCGATTGGTGGAAATGTTGGTAGTAATCGAACGGGAGGGAATAGTGTAAGTTTGATCGGGGTGGATTAAATGCTGCAAGACGGGATTGAGGCGAAAAGAAAGAATTTTAGCAAAGGTTTTGTAGTCAATATTAAGAATAGAGATAGGACGCCAGTTAGAAAAAAGACCAAGGTTTCCGGTTTTGGGGATGAGACGGAGAATAGAAAAAGTGAAATTAGAAGACTGAAAATTTGAAGAAGTAAAAACGGCATTAAAACAAGCAACCAGAAGCGAGAGGAGAGAAGGAAGAAACTTCTTATAAAATGAGAGCGGAAGACCGTCCGCGCCAGGGGAAAAACGGTCATTCAGACTGGAAATTGCAGAGCGGACTTCAAAAGGAGAGATAGGAGAAACAAGAGAATAAAAAAAAACAATGTGGAACCTGAGGGAGGACATGAAGAAGAGGGGAGGTATCTGCAGGAGAAAGGAGTCGGTGTTGAAAACGATCCGAATAATGGGAAAAAGTAAGTTCACAAATACGATAAGGGTAGGTAACTGTAGATCCGTCAGGTAGTGAAAGAAAGGAAATTGTGTTGCTTTTAACATGATACTCCTCAAGGGACTTCAAACTAGAAAAGGGGTCGTCGTGAAACCGCAAGTGAGTGAATTTCAGACGAGTAATGGCTCTTGAAGCAAAAGTAAACAGAATACGACGAAGTTGAGCTTAAAACACGGGAAAAGAAGGATCAGAAGGAGAAATAGTCTGCAATTTACGACGGAGAACATCAATATCTTGAAAGCGAGAAGTACGGGAAGAGAAAGAAAACTGACGTGCGAAAGAAATAATCGAAATTTTCGTGGAAAGCCACAGAGCCACTGGGTCGTCAGACGAAGGAAGTTGCTGCACAGAAGACGAGATCATAGAGCGAATTGCAGCACAGAAAACAGGATCAGTTAAAACTGAATCGTCGAGTGACCAGACTGGGGAAGGCGGAACAGAGGAAGAATGCAAAAAAGTTTTAAAAGAACGGGGCGATGATCTGACGAAACGGAAGGATGATGAGTAACTTCAACTAGAGAGGAATGGAGAAAACTGGAAACATAGAATCTATCTAGTTGTGCTGCGACACAGCGTGGAGCAGCCGGGGGAACCAGGAAAATTCCTTGGACCGGGGATGGAGGGAGCGGAATGCATCAATCAAATCAAAATTAACAACGAGTTGAGTGAGATTGGAAACACGGTCGGAACGGCTTTCGGTTGAACCATCTCGGTCAAAACCGGGTTGCAAAGTGCAATTGAAATCGCCTGCAACAATGACTGTATCATTTGGATGGAGCGTCGAAAGGATAGAAGAAAGATGTTGGAGGAGAGTTTCTGCATCCGTAGCAGATTGTGGAATATGGATATTGAAAACATGAATACGTTTAGAACAAAAACAAAAAGAAATATGTTGAAAAGAACCCAGCAGACTCTGTGACTCAACAAGATCAGAAAGGGAAGAATGAAAACGCACATGAAATGCTATAGCGGTACCAGACCTGAGATGAGTCCGGTAATTATGATACAAAATGTACGGCCAGCGTCTCCAGCGGGAACACCCGGCATCCAAGGAACAGTTCGTCTCCTGGAGAAGGAGGATATTAGCCCCAGGAAACGAACGTCCTCGAAACCAAAGCATTCGCCGCAGAAGACGCAAGCCCTCTACAATTAAAGCTAAATAGTGTTAACAAGGACATCACTGGTATGTTGCATACAGCCTTCCAGTTCAGCCCTCAAAATCTAGAGTAAGTAGCCCAGACGGCGAGCATATTGCTCAGTCCCGCCAGGCAAAGTAACATTCGTTATAAATGCATGGAACTGGTTTAGCTGTGCAATCATTTCAGGCAGCAAGTGAAGCTTACTCTTAGTGCAAGGTAGTGTGATCAACTTCGCCTTACGCTGGCGAGTGGTCAATGCATACAGATCAGATAAGGTAAGAGGGTGCAAAGGCACCGCAAGTTCTTCAAACATAGTAGAAATGTCAAGAAGTGTAGGAAAAGGAGAATCATCGTCAGAGTCAACCATTGCAGTGTCATCAGAATCAGGGGCGACCGTGTCCATAACATCATCATCCTGGAGACATGTGAATCGGTTCGAAACTAGTAATTCAGAATTTGGCTCATGATGGCTAGGTGAACCCGAGGTAGAATGGGCTGTTTTCTTGGACCGGAGACGTTGAGACGAACGGGAAGAGCGAGTAGAAACACCAGGTGAGCTGGGTCGTTTACGCTGTGATTTAGGTGCAGACACTTCCAGCGATGGAAAATCCTCATTGGAGGGCTCCAAACCATCCAGTACGACGACAGGAACCGGGTGGGAAGGAACGACTGGAGAAACAGTAGGCAAAATTGATGAAGGTAGAATGTGAACAGGTACCTCAGCGGCCTGCATAACATCCGCAGGGGCAGCGGCCACCGGAACTGTAGTAGCTAATGAAGAATCAGATCTAGCACCAGGAGTAGCATGAGGACAAGCAGAAGCGAGATGACCTTCCCCTTTACAGCGGAAGCACTGAACCCCTGCAAAAAGATTAAAAATGTACGTCCGGGTATCAGTGACTAATTCCAGAGTTGCAGGGCGTTCCGCAATTGACTGAGAAGTTAGAAAAATTACCCGGTACTGGCGGCGCCTACCCTGCACATGTTTCAGGGGGAAACACGGGCTGTAGCTGGAAGGATCTTGGTCACTCCCACAACACGACCCATCGTGTAGAGAGCATCAATCAACAGAGAATCAGGAACAGCCGTTGGTACAGGAGAGAGGGTCACCGTAACTGGTCTTTGGGCTGCAGCGTCAGGCTGTAGATGAAAGGACCCAATATCAACCCCATGAACTATAATTAAATCTACTGCTTGCTAGTGGGTGAAGTGAACAACCACCCCTCCACCCAAGCGAATAATGGACACAATGCTTTCGGCTGGAACGACCTTTGACACAGCATGCAGATACTGTGGGAGGGGGGTGTCACGCAAAGGAGGAATGAAAACACTTAATAATAAGGCAGACGACAATTTCTTACCTTGCGGTGAATCACTTGGAAGAATAATTTTCAACGCCGAAGCTACACGTTTGGAATGTGGTGCAGAATCACTAGAAATATATGAGGTACTTCCCACTGCTTGTGTGAACGACGTTGAAGTAGAACTAGCAGAACCAGGAATATTAAACGCAGCCGGCACACGGGTGGCCAGAATCACAGTCTCTGGAAGTCCAGCCGCACTAGTCGACGCAACATTCCCCGAAGAAGACACAGAACTATGAGGCGAAGACATATCAGCAATCGACGAAGCAGCCGTAGACGACAGTGACTTATTCACAGTGGTAGTGGACATTCTCGACCACTGGCCCACCAAAACTCATGCGTCGTAACTGACGACACACGAAAATGAAAAAATAAAAATAAAAAATGAGCACCCACTCGGCACTCAGCCTCACTGCTCGTGAAGCGAGGGTACGAAACACTGCAACCAAAACACAAAACGACGAAATACCACAAAAAGAACAAGTAAACTAACGAACGTTGACTTCTACGCAGGAGCCGAAAAAAATGCAACTTGTCTGTTCAACGACCACTGCGCCACCGGGACGGCCATGAGTGCTAGTCACTGTACATAGTCGAAAACTCAACGCATCAGAAAACCTCCATTTCAGCTTCAAGAAATGTAAAACTTTAAGCTTTCATCAAGCATAAGCAGTCCTGAAGCTGCTTATGCTTGATTGTCAGGTATCATCAAGTACTGCTTCAACCATATATGCAGTTTAGAAGTAGCAGTAACAAGGCGTATAATAACCAACATCTTTCCGAGGATCCAATTTGTTGCATTTTGAATAATTTTTTTAAATTTATTTATCTCGTTTATGAGGTACACAAAACCCTCCAAAACTTTTATTCTGCAAAGCACAACACAAAAATATTTTTAAAGTTGATCATCGCTCTTTGAACTTAGAGGAAATTAATTTTCAGAACATCAGTCAAATGATGTTTAATTACTGTGCTGAAATTCGTGCAGATGATTTGATATAATTGCATCCACTCTGCACGTGCCTTGTACTGCACTACCGTAAGCACATGAAGGTCAGAGAAGGTCATTCAAAACCACTTTGCTCATGCAATTTTGCTTTGCGGAATTTCTATAATTACTTTATGTCTTGAAGTAGGCTTGTGGCACAGAATATCAGGTTGCTTTTTTTTTACTCCCACTTATCAAAGAAAGAGGAGATAATCATGACATTCTTTTTCTTCTTTTGTTTCTTTCAAAAGTTTTTTTCATTTCTGGATTGCTGTCATCTATCTCTGAAGGACGTAATTAATGCGCCTAAAGAAGTAGCTAACAAGAAAGAAAGAAACATGACCGCATTTCGGATTCTTTTGGATATGAATCATACAATACATTCCCAGTTTTTTTACAGGCCATGTTTTACGTATTTACATGTTCTCTCTTCTTCTTTATACGAAAAAAATTAAGCGTGGATTGTTTTTAATTTCTCCACTTAACCGATCCACTCAAAGCATGTTTCAAACATTTGAATCTCACTCGCATTCGGAGAGCAGCATCTACATATTACTTGAAATTGAATAGGAGTATGATTGTTAGAAAAACGGAATGCTTAAAAAATCTTAAAGATTAAATAACAAAACATGATCTACAGAACATAAATTTATGCGAGTGGGCACTTACACTACTCAAAATACACTGCTCGACATAGAAATTGCTCACCCAGAAGGAGTTAAGATAGAGGAGTGGAATTGTGCATGCCAATTCTGTAGAAGTACGTAAGGGTTTACCTTGATGTTGTTTTCAGTCACGCACAAATTTTATCAGATGAGGTAATGCAGCACAATGTGTACGCCTCCGGAAGAGGGTATACTACCACGAAAGGCAATACAGGCAGCAACACAGCGTGGCAATGAGTCATACAGTCGAGGCATATCGTCAATACAAGCAGCAATACAACGTGGTAATGTCAATACAAGCAGCTCAAGGAGCCAATGAGGAGCCAATAAAAGCAGATCAAGGAGCCAATGTTTTCGCCACCCAAATGCAATATAGGATAACAGAAAGTGAAACGCCGGAGCCAGCTCAAGGAGCCAATGTTTTTGCCACCCTCAGCTCAAGGAGCCAATGAAGAGCCAATGTGTTCGCCACCCAAATACAACACCAAAGGCAATACAGGCAGCAATACCGCGTGGTAATGAGTTATACAGTCGAGGCATATCGTCAATACAAGCAGCAATACAGCGCGGCAATGTCAGTACAAGCAGCTCAAGGAGCCAATGAGGAGCCAATACAAGCAGCTCAAGGAGCCAATAAGGAGATAATACAAGCAGCTCAAAAAGCTAATGTTTTCGCCACGCAAATGCAATATAGGATAACAGAAGGTGTAACGCTGGAGCCAGCTCAAGGAACCAATGTTTTCGCCACCCAAATGCAAAACCAAAGGCAATACAGGCAGCAATATAGCGTGGCAATGAGTCATACAGTCGAGGCATATCGTCAATACAAGCAGCTCAAGGAGCCAATGAGGAGACAATACAAGCAGCTCAAGGAGCCAATGAGGAGACAATACAAGAAGCTCAAGGAGCCAATGTTTTCGCCACTCAAATGCAACACCAAAGGCAATACAGGCAGCAATACAGCGTGGCAATGAGTCATACAGTCGAGGAATATCGTCCTGTGCAATGGAATATCAAGCACGGTTTTCCTGCTTCCATAATTCATCGAGATCGTTCGCAGACCTATTCGATTGCAGACGATGTCCAATGTGGTCCTACAGGTTTTCGATTGAGGATAAATCGGGCAATCTTGCTGGCTATAGCAATGTTTGAACATGTTGCAAACATTGTCTAGAAACCCTAGCAGTGTGTATACGGGCGTTACCTTGCTGAAAAATGGGGTGATGTAGGCCATTCAGGAACGGTACCGAAATGGGCGGCAGAATTTCGCTCACGTGTCGTACAGCTGTCATTGCGCCCGTGATATAAGCAACAGGTGACCTGCTGTCCTGTGCAATAGCACCCCATACCCTGATGCCTGCCTGACGGGTGGTGTGGCGGTCACGAACGAAGCCGGGATCCGTCCGCTCACCAAGGTGTCGCCAGACACGGATCCGTCGATCGTCGGCACCCAGACAGAAACGGGATTCATCACTGAAGATCACAGTGATTCATTCGTGACCCCAGTTTGCATGACTTCGGCACTAAGCCAGATGAGCGCTGCGATGGCTGGCTGTCAATGGCAGACGTGATAACGGTTTCCTACTGCGTAGGTATACCACACGTAACCTTCGGTTTACAGTTTGGGTCATTATGGCGACGTCCATGGCGGATGACGACACAACACGTGAAATGTTAGTGCAGTACTTTCTGGTGACGATGGAGCGTGTTGAACAATCCTCCTGTCTAGGTGTGCCGACGTCTGTCGGACTGTACCACTGCAGCCCCGACGCAAGTACAAACCTTCCTGTAGCTACTGGTACCAACAACATCCAATATTTCGTGCATCCTGTTGCACATGCGTAGCGATCGACGTGTAGACCAGCCCGCTCCACACAGACCTACAATTCTTCCTCTCTGAAATGTATCCAAATGGCGATAAATCTGCCGATGGCGTGTACCCCGCATTTTCGGCCTTTGCTGAACAGTTTCCCAGCACAAACAACAAATCTGAAACATCCACGACACTTCCATCTGCCGCCACACATTACCATCACCGTTGCTTCTTGCGCCTTTATCTCACGAACGTAGGACGTAATCGGCTCCGGTTTAACATCATTTGCTTATGCGTAACGAAACATTTGTTATGGAAGACTGCAGTGTGCTGAAAGAGTTAAACACAAGTAGTGAACATAGAATAGTAAGATGTAAGATGCACCTCAATGCTAAACACGAGCGTGGACATCTTTGAAGTTAACAGAAAAGTAACCAATGCTTTTATGGAAACAGCAACAAAATTAAATGGTACTGAGAACAAGCTGCATATGAACAAATTATCAGTAAAAACCAAAACTCTGATGCAGAAAACAAAAGAGATGAGGACAACTAAAGGAGATGTGACTTCCAAAGTGGAAAACATAGAGCTATGCAAGACAGTACAAAAAAGTATCACTGAAGACCTAGGGAAATTCTACTGTGAACTAGTGAAGAAAGCAATTGAAAACAACCAAAGCCTGAAAAGAGCAAATGGACATCTGAGTAAGGGAAGAAAACAGATTATGGCTCTGAGAAAAGAGATGGTTCTGTAACAAGAAATACAGGCGAAATTTTGACGAATGAAATTCTATTCAAACTATGGGAATAGGATGATACATTTACTCCAGACATTGCGAAAGGTGACAGTACCAGTACCAGAGTTCATCCAGTCGTCCCATCAGAAGTTCCACATGCAATCAAGGCCATGAAACGGGGAAAAGCTCCAGGACAAGATGAAATTACCGTAGACATCATACAAGAA
Source organism: Macrothele yani (assembly GCA_039090855.1). NCBI lineage: Eukaryota > Metazoa > Arthropoda > Arachnida > Araneae > Macrothelidae > Macrothele > Macrothele yani. The sequence goes on from CM076990.1 coordinate 52,428,135, forward strand.
GCAAGTATGAAACATTGAAACAGTACTCGCCCAAGTTTTCATTCGATGCCTTAATGAAAGGAAGATTCCTGAGGACTGGAACAGTGCTACAACGATCCTGCAACATAAAAAAGGGGACATTGAGAATTTCAGGAACTACAGACCTATCAGCCTCCTATCAGTGGTTTATAAAATCTTCAGTAAAGTTATTTCACACCGCTTGAAGGTAACACTGGGCATGGATCAACCGAGAGGATAAGCTGGATTCAGGAGTGACTACAGCACTATAGATCATATACACGTACTGAGGGAACTAATTGAAAGAGCGAGGGAATTTGAACTCCCATTACGCATGACTTTTATCGATTATGAAATAGCCTTTGATTCAGTGAAACCATCAGCAGTTACAATGGCTTTGAAATCCTGCGGTATTGAAGATGCGTACATTTATATTATTAATAACATCTATGAAAATGCAAGTGCAAAGATTCGGGTATTTGAGAATACAGCACCCATAAAAATTGGAAACGGAGTGAGACAAGGCGACACTATATCTCCCAAACTCTTTAATGCCACATTGCAAAATGTCTTTCAATCACTGAACTGGGAAAACAAAAGGATAAAAATTAATGTGGATTATCTAACTCACCTTCATTTTATTGATGACGTAGTCATTTCTGCAACTACCCCATCAGAGCTGCAGAGTAAGATTCAGGAACTTGCTGACCAGAGTGCAGAAGTGGGATTAAAAATGAACTTTGAGAAGCCAGAAGGGATGTACAATGCTTTTAAAAGAAATGAAGATTTATCGATTGATGGAGAACAGTTGGAGATAACAGACACATACGTTTATCTTGGACAGCAGATATCAAGTGATGGTTACATTGTTGAAGAAATTAATCGGTGTATAATACTTTCCTGGATAGCTTTTGGAAGAAACAGTATAATTTTCAAGAGCAATATGACATTATGTCTTAAAAGAAAAGTGTTTGATCAATGCATCCTTTCCGGTGCTTATGTATAGTACAGAGACGTGGACCCAAACTAAAAAAGACATACAAAGACTGCAGATAACTGAAAGAAACATGGAGAGGTGCATTCTTGGTGTAACCAAAAGAGATGAGAAGAGGAACTCATGGATCAGAAAAATGACAAGAATTGAAGACATCATGATCAGAGCGAAATTCCTGAAATGGCAATGGGTTGGACATATTACCAGAAGGACGTACCACCAATGGACAACCGACATTTTAAACTGGATTCCAAGGGACAGGAAAAAACCCAGGAGAAGACCACATGGGAAATGAGTGGATGAAATTCGAAATTATGCCGGAGTAACATGGAGGAGACTGGCACAAGACAGACCGTTGTGGAAGAAACTTGGGGAGACCTTCATCCAGCAGTAGATTGATAAATGTTGACAATGATGATTATATATCTATATATATATATATAAACTTGAACGTGGCAAGCTCATAAGATAAACAAAATCTATTGACATAACCAAACTTAAAAAACACCATAATACCTTCAAGTTAGAACTGAAGAACAGGTTCTCTGCTTTAGAAGGCCTAACATCGGAAGAAGTGGACATCTCTGAAGTTTACAGAAAAGTAACCAAAGCTCTTATGGAAACAGCAACAAAATTAGCTGGGTCTAAGAACAAGTTGCATGTGAACAAATTATCAGGAAAAACCAAAATGTTGATGCAAAAAAGAAGAGAGATGAGGACAACTAAAGAAGATGTGACTTCCAAAGTGGAATATATAGAGCTATGCAAGACAGTAAGAAAAAGTATCACTGAAGACGTAAGAAAATTCAACTGTGAACTAGTGAGGAAAGCAATTGAAAACAACCAAAGCCTAAAGATAGCAAAGGGACATCTCAGTAAGGGAAGAAAACAGATTATGGCACTGAGAAAGGAAGATGGTTCTGTAACAAGAAATAGAGGCGAAATTTTGACAAGAGTGAAAGATTTCTACTCCAAATTATATGAAAGGGATGATATATTCACTCCAGACATCATGAAAGATACCAGTACCAGAGTTCCTCCAGTCCTTCCAGCAGAAGTTGCACATGCAATCAAGAACATGAAGCGAGGAAAAGCTCCAGAAGAAGATGGAATTACTGTAGACATCATACAAGAAGCAAGTGGAGAAATCGAAACAGTACTCGCGTAAATTTTCACTCGATGCCTGAATGAAGGAAAGATTCCTGAGGATTGGAACACCGCTACAATGATCCTGCTACATAAGAAAGGTGACATTGAGGATCTCAGAAACTACAGACCTATCAGCCTCTTATCAGTAGTTTATAAAATCTTCACTAAAGTTCTTTCACACCGCTTGAAGGTAACGCTGGACATGGCTCAACCGAGAGAACAAGCTGGATTCAGGAGTGGCTACAGCACAATAGATCATATCCACGTGATGAGAGAACTAATTGAAAGAGCGAGGGAATATGAACTTCCATTGTGCATGGCTTTTATCGATTATGAAAAAGCCTTTGATTCGGTTAAACCATCAGCAGTTACAATGGCTCTGAAAACCTGCGGTATTGAAGATGCATACATTAATATTATTAATAACATCTATGAAAATGCAAGTGCAAAGATTAGGCTGTTTGAAAATACAACACACGTAAAAATTGGAAAGGGAGTAAGACAAGGTGACACCATATCTCCGAAGCTCTTTAATGCCACATTGGAGGGTATCTTTCAGTCGCTGAGCTGGGAAAACAAGGGGATAAAGATTAATGGAGATTATCTAACCCACCTTCGTTTTGCTGATGACGTAGTCATTTTTGCAACTACCCCATCAGAGCTGCAGAGTATGATCCAGGAACTTGCTGACAAGAGTAAAGAAGTGGGATTAAAAATGAACTTTCAGAAGACAAAAGTGATGTTCAATGCTTTTACAAGAAATGAAGATTTATCGATTGATGGAGAAAAGCTGGAGATAACAGACACGTACGTTTATCTTGGACAGCAGATATCAAGTGAGGGTCACATTGATGAAGAAATTAATCGGCGTACAAAACTTGCCTGGAGAGCTTTTGGAAGAAACAGCATAATTTTCAAGAGCAATATGCCATTATGTCTTAAAAGAAAAGTGTTTAATCAATGCATCCTTCCAGTGCTTACGTATGGTGCAGAGACGTGGACCTTAACTAAAAGAGACATACAAAGGCTGCAGACAACTCAAAGCAGCATGGAGAGGTGCATGCTTGGTGTAACCAGGAGAGATAAGAAGAGGAACTCGTGGATCCGAAAAATGACAAGAGTGGAAGACATCATGATCAGAGTTAAATCCCTGAAATGGCAATGGGCTGGACATACTGCCAGAAGGACAGATCATCGATGGACCGCCGAAATTTTAGATTGGATTCCCAGGGACAGGAAAAGACCCAGAAGAAGACCACATGGGAGATGGGTGGATGAAATTCGAAAGTATGCAGGGGTGACATGGAGGAGACTGGCACAAGACAGACCGTTGTGGAGGAAACTTGGGGAGACCTTCGTCCAGCAGTGGATTGATAATGGTTGAGAAGAAATTGAAGAATTTTATGAGGAAATTCGTCATCTAAATAATAAAGGTAAGCAGCACTCAGAAACTACAGACCTATCAGATAATTATGGGAGATTTCAATGCAAAAATAGGGCAACGGCAACAGAATGAAACTTCAGTAGGTAAATTCGGTCACGGCAACAGAAACCAGCGTGGAAATACTCTCGTTGAGTTTGCAGAGGCAGAAGGATTTTTCATCTTGAATTCCTTTTTCAAGAAAAAGCCACACAGGAAATGGACATGGAGACATCCAATTGGGACGACAAGTGAAATTGATTTTATTATGTGTAACAAAAAATTCGTCATCGAAGACTGCAGTGTGCTGAACAAGTTCAACACAGGTAGTGACCATAGATTGGTGAGATGTAAGATGCACCTCAACACTAAACTGGAACGTGGCAAGCTCATAAGACAAACAAAATGTATTGACATAACCAACCTTAAAAAACACCATAATACTTTCAAGTTGGAACTGAAGAACAGATTCTCTGCTTTAGAAGGCCTAACATCGGAAGAAGTGGATATTTCTGAAGTTAACAGAAAAGTAACCAAAGCTCTTATGGAAACAGCAACAAAATTAGCTGGGTCTAAGAACAAGTTGCATGTAAACAAATTATCAGGAAAAACCAAAATGTTGATGCAAAAAAGAGGAGAGATGAGGACAACTAAAGAAGATATGACTTCCAAAGTGGAATATATAGAGCTATGCAAGACAGCACGAAAAAGTATCACTGAAGACGTAAGGAAATTCAACTGTGAGCTAGTGAGGAAAGCAATTGAAAACAACCAAAGCCTAAAGATAGCAAAGGGACATCTCAGTAAGGGAAGAAAACAGATTATGGCTCTGAGAAAAGAAGATGGTTCTATAACAAGAAATAGAGGCGAAATTTTGACAAGAGTGAAAGATTTCTACTCCAAATTATATGAAAGGGATGATACATGTACTCCAGACATCATGAAAGGTACCAGAGTTCTTCCAGTCCTCCCAGCAGAAGTTGCTCATGCAATCAAGAACATGAAGCGGGGGAAAGCTCCAGGAGAAGATGGAATTACTATAGACATCATACAAGAAGCAAGTGGAGAAATTGAAACAGTACTCGCCCAAATTTTCACTCGATGCCTTAATGAAGGGAAGATTCCTGAGGATTGGAACAATGCTACAATGATCCTGCTACATAAAAAAGGTGACATTGAGGATCTCAGGAACTACAGACCTATCAGCCTCCTATCAGTGGTTTATAAAATCTTCACTAAAGTTCTTTCACACCGCTTGAAGGTAACACTGGACATGGCTCAACCGAGAGAACAAGCTGGATTCAGGAGTGGCTACAGCACAATAGATCATATCCACGTACTGAGAGAACTAATTGAAAGAGCGAGGGAATATGAACTTCCATTGTGCATGGCTTTTATCGATTATGAAAAAGCCTTTGATTCGGTGAAACCATCAGCAGTTACCACGGCTATGAAATCCTGCGGTATTGAAGATGCATACATTAATATTATTAATAACATCTATGAAAATGCAAGTGCAAAGATTCGGCTGTTTGAAAATACAACACACATAAAAATTGGAAAGGGAGTGAGACAAGGTGACATCATATCTCCGAAGCTCTTTAATGCCACATTGGAAAATGTCTTTCAATCACTGAACTGGGAAAACAAAGGGATAAAGATTAATGGAGATTATCTAACCCACCTTCGTTTTGCTGATGACGTAGTCATTTTTGCAACTACCCCATCAGAGCTGCAGAGTATGATCCAGGAACTTGCTGACAAGAGTAAAGAAGTGGGATTAAAAATGAACTTTCAGAAGACAAAAGTGATGTTCAATGCTTTTACAAGAAATGAAGATTTATCGATTGATGGAGAAAAACTGGAGATAACAGATACGTATGTTTATCTTGGACAGCAGATATCAAGTGAGGGTCACATTGATGAAGAAATTAATCGGCGTACAAAACTTGCCTGGAGAGCTTTTGGAAGAAACAGCATAATTTTCAAGAGCAAGATGCCATTATGTCTTAAAAGAAAAGTGTTTGATCAATGCATCCTTCCAGTGCTTACGTATGGTGCAGAGACGTGGACCTTAACTAAAAGAGACATACAAAGGCTGCAGACAACTCAAATTAGCATGGAGAGGTGCATGCTTGGTATAACCAGGAGAGATAAGTAGAGGAACTCGTGGATCCGAAAAATGACGAGAGTGGAAGACATCATGATCAGAGTTAAATCCCTGAAATGGCAATGGGCTGGACATACTGCCAGAAGGACAGACCATAGATGGACAGCCGAAATTTTAGATTGGATTCCAAGGGACAGGAAAAGACCCAGAAAAAGACCACATGGGAGATGGGTGGATGAAATTCGTAAATATGCGGGAGTGACATGGAGGAGACTGGCACAAGACAGACCGTTGTGGAGGAAACTTGGGAGACCTTCGTCCAGCAGTGGATTGATAATGGTTGACAATGATGATGATGATGATATATATATATATATATACTAAGAGGCACTCGTGGATCCGAAAAATGACGAGAGTGGAAGACATCATGATCAGAGTTAAATCCCTGAAATGGCAATGGGCTGGACATACTGCCAGAAGGACAGACCATACATGGACAGCCGAAATTTTAGATTGGATTCCAAGGGACAGGAAAAGACCCAGAAAAAGACCACATGGGAGATGGGTGGATGAAATTCGTAAATATGCGGGAGTGACATGGAGGAGACTGGCACAAGACAGACCGTTGTGGAGGAAACTTGGGGAGACCTTCGTCCAGCAGTGGATTGATAATGGTTGACAATGATGATGATGATATACTAAAGAGCAAAGCCGAATACATAAGAAAAAACTTTACAATTTAAAACGAAAGTTGCAAAACAACCTGAAGATCAAAACGCGCAACGCAGCAGTTATGAAAATTCAGAATTCACATTCTATTAAGAAGAAACTGAAGCTAAAAAAATTTTTTAAACTTATACTAAGTACAACATAGAAAAGGTTATGTTTGACCGGTGTGAGTAAAAAGAAAAAAGAAAAAAAGAACAAGTGAATGCAGAAAGTGTCGAGAATACTGAGCCTTGGCTTTATCAAGGACCAGCAAAAACTCTGCATTTTCTCACTTCCACAAAGACCTATTTGGAAATGGGTTTCTGCAAAGTCATGGATGCAAGTAATTAACCCACCTAAAAATATAAATATATATGTCATGTCCTCCGCAGAGTTGTATGACCCAGCTTTAGTTAACAATTTAGATTGCATCCATAACTCTCCTGGCCCGACCCATGCTCTTCATCTGTTACTATTAAACAGAAAGAAGATGATTATAGAAAACTCAAATTGTAAGAGTGACATAATGAACTAGAAATAATGTTCAATTATTAACAAATAGTCAAGTTCGCCTGAGAGAGAATTCAAACCTGAATATCAATACAAAAGCATTACAAGTTCTTAACATTTTTAAAGCACAGATTCTTGAAAGAAAACTGGATTATAAAAACCCCCTACTCCACTACTTCTGACTACACAAAAACGAGAATAAAATAAAGACAATAATAAAGTAAAGAAATGCTTTGTGAAGGTTATGTTACATAAACAATTAGTTGCATTATGTACAAAGTATTTCAGAAGTGCTTTAAGTGCATAATTAAGTAGTTAATAAGTCCTTAACTGCATTGAAAATACAGCGCAGACTACAAGTACGACGAAACGGGCGGTTGCTGAGCCTTAGTTCCCTGAAAAACGCGCAAAAATACCAAGAAAAGTAAGAGTTAAAATACGTAAAAAAGTTGATAGACTTGCTAGTGCCTAAAAACTTAAAGCAAGAAAAGAAAAAATGTTCAAGAAGTTCAAATATTGAACCCGGAATACCTAAAAACCAAAAGACAAAGAAGAGAGCTTACCTCTTATGCAACTTTGCTTCTTTCACACTTGAGGAAACATGGCCGACTTTTCTTTCCAAACTTCCAAACACCCCTGCCCCTCCCAATTCGCTGGGGGGCAGTGTGGGTGGGGCTGAAGGCCTCCACACTCTGAAAAAAATCCTACTCGCGGAGAATTTTAACCGGAGAAAAAATATATATAATTAAGATTGTGGACCTGTATGATCAGAAAGAGTAGAATAAACTCTCCAGAATACATGAGAAATATCATGAAATACACAAGTAGTGTATTTAATAATCTTTGCATGTATTTAATCACCTTAGTGAGCTTCTATGGACTATTCAGAATCCTATTAATTTTAATGTTAGTTTTACTATTTTTAGTATAGCTATTCTGGTGAGTGAATAACTTGTTTTCTTTTATATTTATTTTTATTTTCTTATATAAACAGATTTTTAAGTTTTTTTGTGATTTATCTATATTATTTAATTTTTTATTTTTAATAGGACCTTCTTATCCATAGCACTAAGGTTCCTTTTAGTATTTAATACCATCCTCTAGCCAACTTCCAAAAGGCTTTCATTGGTCAGAATCATATTATTAACTGTGTAGAAAATTAAAGCAGATCTGTCAACCTTACTCTATTATTCAGAATAATTTTTCTTAAAGTTCTTTTAATGAAGGAAGTAGGAATTTTGTTCTCTAGAAAACTGTCTAAAAGTATATTAATGTGGTAATTGAAGTCTAAATTGTTGCTGCAAATTCTTGAAATTCTAAGCACCTGAGAAATCAGTACATTCTCAATTATTTTGGTGGATATGTTATTATTCTGTAGATATTTAATTACTTTGAAAGGAAAATTAACTCTTTTATCAAAGAGGAATCTTAATTACATATATTTTTTCTCCGATTAAAATTCTCCGCGAGTAGGATTTTTTCAGAGTATGGAGGCCTTCAGCACCACCCACACTGCCCCCCAGCGAATTGGGAGGGGCAGGGGTGTTTGGAAGTTTGGAAAGAAAAGTCGGCCATGTTTCCTCAAGTGTGAAAGAAGCAAAGTTGCATAAGAGGTAAGCTCTCTTCTTTGTCTTTTGGTTTTTAGGTATTCCGGGTTCAATATTTGAACTTCTTGAACATTTTTTCTTTTCTTGCTTTAAGTTTTTAGGCACTAGCAAGTCTATCAACTTTTTTGCGTATTTTAACTCTTACTTTTCTTGGTATTTTTGCGCGTTTTTCAGGGAACTAAGGCTCAGCAACCGCCCGTTTCGTCGTACTTGTAGTCTGCGCTGTATTTTCAATGCAGTTAAGGACTTATTAACTACTTAATTATGCACTTAAAGCACTTCTGAAATACTTTGTACATAATGCAACTAATTGTTTATGTAACATAACCTTCACAAAGCATTTCTTTAGTTTATTATTGTCTTTATTTTATTCTCGTTTTTGTGTAGTCAGAAGTAGTGGAGTAGGGGCTTTTTATAATCCAGTTTTCTTTCAAGAATCTGTGCTTTAAAAATGTTAAGAACTTGTAATACTTTTGTATTGATATTCAGGTTTGAATTCTCTCTCAGGCGAACTTGACTATTTGTTAATAACTGAACATTATTTCTAGTTCATTATGTCACTCTTACAATTTGAGTTTTCTATAATCATCTTCTTTCTGTTTAATAGTAACAGATGAAGAGCATGGGTCGGGCCAGGAGAGTTATGGATGCAATCTAAATTGTTAACTAAAGCTGGGTCATACAACTCTGCGGAGGACATGACATATATATTTATATTTTTAGGTGGGTTAATTACTTGCATCCATGACTTTGCAGAAACCCATTTCCAAATAGGTCTTTGTGGAAGTGAGAAAATGCAGAGTTTTTGCTGGTCCTTGATAAAACCAAGGCTCAGTATTCTCGACACTTTCTGCATTCAGTTGGTTTTTTTTCTTTTTTCTTTTTACTCACACCGGTCAATACATAACCTTTTCTATGTTGTACTTAGTATGAGTTTAAAAAAATTTTTAGCTTCAGTTTCTTCTTAATAGAATATATATATATACATATATATATTCTATTAAGAGAACTAATTGAAAGAGCGAGGGAATATGAACTTCCGTTGTGCATGGCTTTTATCAATTATGAAAAAGCCTTTGATTCGGTGTAACCATCAGCAGTTGCAATGGCTCTGAAATCCTGCGGTATTGAAGATGCATACACTAATATTATTAATAACATCTATGAAAATGCAAGTGCAAAGCTTCGGCCGTTTGAAAATACAACACACATAAAAATTGGAAAAGGAGTGAGACAAAGTGACACCATATCTCCGAAGCTCTTTAATGCGACATTGGAAAATGTCTTTCAATCACTGAACTGGGAAAACAAAAGGATAAAGATTAATGGAGATTATCTAACCCACCTTCGTTTTGCTGATGACATAGTCATTTTGCAACTACCCCATCAGAGCTACAGAGTATGATCCAGGAACTTGCTGACAAGAGTAAAGAAGTGGGATTAAAAATGAACTTTCAGAAGACAAAAGTGATGTTCAATGCTTTTACAAGAAATGAAGATTTATCGATTGATGGAGAAAAGCTGGAGATAACAGACACGTACGTTTATCTTGGACAGCAGATATGAAGTGAGGGTCACATTGGTGAAGAAATTAATCGGCGTACAAAACTTGCCTGGAGAGCTTTTGGAAGAAACAGCATAATTTTCAAGAGCGATATGCCATTATGTCTTAAAAGAAAAGTGTTTGATCAATACATCCTTCCAGTGCTTACGTATGGTGCAGAGACGTGGACCTTAGCTAAAAGAGACATACAAAGGCTGCAGACAACTCAAAGGAGCATGGAGAGGTGCATACTTGGTGTAACCAGGAGAGATAAGAAGAGGAACTCGTGGATCCGAAAAATGACAAGAGTGGAAGACATGATGATCAGAGTTAAATCCCTGAAATGGCAATGGGCTGGACATAATGCCAGAAGGACAGATCATCGATGGACAGCCGAAATTTTAGATTGGATTCCAAATGACAGGAAAAGATCCAGAAGAAGACCACATAGGAGATTGGTGGATGAAATTCGAAAGTATGCGGGAGTGACATGGAGGAGACTGGCACAAGACAGACCGTTGTGGAGGAAACTTGGGGAGACCTTCGTCCAGCAGTGGATTGATAATGGTTGACAATGATGATGATGATGATGATATATATATACAATACACACGCATGTGCCATTACATTATGCCCACCTACGTAATAAGCTGTAGGACCCTCCCCCTCCATTTAGCTCTCAATACTGCTGTCACAGGGTGCGGCATCGATTCGATGAGGTGGCGATAGGTATCCTGGGGTATCTGGTACCATAAAGTCTACAACAGGTTCTGCACTTCCCGTGCATTTTGGGGTGGTGGTGATTTAGCACGAACCCGCCTTTCCAAGTCGAACCACAAATGTTCGATTGGATTCATGTCAGGTGAATTTGGAGGCCAGGGCATTAACAGAAAGTCACCAGCATGTTCCTCAAACCATTCCTTGACGATTCTGGCAGTGTGGCATGGCGCATTATCTTGTTGCCAATGGCCATCACCAGCTGGGAACATTCTCATGAATGGGCAAACTTGGTCTGCAACGATGTTCAGATTCCTGACGTCTGTCAGGGATTGTGCCATTGGGATAATGGGGCCCAAAGTGTCCGAAGAAAACATCACCCACAGCTTAACACCGGCGGCGCCGGCCTGTATGCGCCCAAGAGTGCACCCAGGTGCTATAGCCTCCGTTGGTAATCGGCGTATTCGCGCTCGGCCGTCAACGTTATGCATCGGTAATCTTGATTTGTCAGACCACTTTTTTCCAATCATCCAGTGTCCAATCACGATGATCTTGGGCCCATCTCATGCGTTGTTGGCGATGACGTGCAGTGAACATGGGAACCCGGCTGGGCCTTCTGCAACGCAGGCCCGTGCGCAGAAGGCTGCGATGAACTGTGTGCTGTGACACATTTTCGTGATCGCCACTGTTGTAACTGCTGGTGATTTGTCTCACTGTGGCCGCGCTGTCGCTGTGAACAACGCTCGACAGTCTCCGCCCCCCTCCGGCATCAATGAACTGCGTACGACACTAGGCGGGATGACGGTTCGTTTTTTGCCATCTGTGCACCACTTTTGATACGTACTCACTTCAGCGGAACGTGACCAACCCACAAGTTGCACCGTTTCCGGAGAGCGTATTTCTGAGGCGCGTTGTCGTCACAATCTGTCCCTTATCAAACTCCGATAAATCGGCAGCTTTCCCCATTCTGACCTTGAACGCTCTACTAACCGAAACTTCATGTGCGCCACCGTTCAGTCTCCAGGCGCGCACATTTCTCTAGGCTGGAGGTGGTCATAATGGACTGGTTCATCAGTGTATATGGGCTTTCAAAAAGTCTCTCCTTATTGGGTATCGTAGGTCATGCACAAATCATGCAAATGCACAGAAAAGTATAATTTATTCATTTACTTACAGAAAGTGTTGAAACAACTCTCGTCCTTCACATAAGTTAACTCTTTTACGCATGTTTTCAAACACATCTGGGAGTTTTAAAAATCCTCTGCGCAGTAATCTTAAGGCTGCACCACTGAATTTTGGACGGTGCTGTAGTGAAAATATTTGAATTAAGTAACTCGTTGTACGTTTAATTTCAGTTTTTGCTGTTTTCTTGATGACATATCAAATTTCAGACTGTGTTTCACCGCACCACCAATTTTCACCAGCTTTTGATGAATTTCAAGTTTCCAATGTGTTGGATGTTGATTTCATCATTGCCCCACAGAAGGAACGAACAATCTTAAAAAACAGCATTCACTTTCTGGAAACATTTACTCACCACAAGCTGGTGAAAATTGGTGTAGGTGTGAAACTTATTCTGGTTTCTTAATGAGACGAAACAACTTCGAGCATTCACTCTTCCCCTTTTTCTTTTCGACAAGGACGTATTTGTTGGCATCCACGCGTTTTTCAATCTCCTTGAAATTTAATTCATCCCTAATAACAAATAACGCATTAATTCCGACACGACATGCAAAGGAAGCAGGATGTTTGCATGTCAAACGAAAACCACTGAATGCTCAATGCAAAAGATGCGATGTGAAAAGTAACTCTCAGACTTACAATGTGACACGCGGGGTGTCAGAGAGTGAATCACCAGGGAAACAGGCGAGAGGCGTGTCCCTGTATCTTGCTCCAGACAATCGCACTGAACACAAACGCAGAGGAAATATCGTTTTACGATATGGTGTCGTCGGTCGGTGGAAATCTTCTTTGCTTTAAGAAAGAGACCGCAATATTTTTGTACGAAAAATAATGTTTTACTCCACTGGCACTAGTATCGAGCACACAATTCCATAGTATGCATTTTTCTTTGGATTTGTTTTTCTTTTCAAAAAATAAAACGGACATAAAACCGGGCGGAAATCCGGTCAGGACACCTTGGCTCAACCCTTTTGACCAGCAAGAAAAAGGCGACCTGTTTTGACCAGCTGGCCAGCGACCCGTTTCCATCTCTGTCCTGAACCATTCGTAGAAAGTTGAGGAAATCGCGTTTTGGAAGTCGTCTGCCCACTCGAAAGCCGCACGCCTCAACAAACAGCAGAAAAATTCGCATGCTGTCGTGCCCAGACGGGGTGCATTGTTTTTTCAGCGACGGTTGACAGTCAATGCCCTCTGAACACAATCCAAAGATATAAAAATAGCTCAAGCTATGAGAAATGATTTGTTCGTACGATCTAGGCCTGCCGATACCGATGGAAGGTAAGATGATATCCATGAAACAACCGAATGTTGTAGCGGAATAAATGCAGTCTGCAGTGTTACCCATTTTTCCAGCATTTCATGCCATCTTTATGGATAACAACCCAAACAGCACAAAACGTTTCAGATATATGTACACTGCCGGACAATTGCTAAGGACGGATGACAATAGCAACGATAGCAACCATAAAATGGAAGGCAGGAAAATGTGGAAATTCGCATAAGTGCAGGATACAGTAAGACGTGTTGTGCGTATGCAAATTTTGGATTGCCGAACTTGTTCGTGACGTCATAGCGCTGATAAGAGATATAAAGGATTTGACGCGTATTGACCGTTGTTGTTCAAACGTAAAGTTGAAAGGGAAAGAATCAATTGACGAACTTACAAGTTTCAGTATGTCTTCCCGACATCACCTAGATAATTTTACGCGTGGCCGTATTATTGGCAAGAATGAAGAAGGGCGAAAAATAACAGATGTTGCCAGGGAGTTCGACGTCAGCCACAGTGTTGTTTCAAGGCTTTGGAAATCATTTCAAACAAATGGAGAGTGTAGCAAACGTCACGGGGGAGGTCGTGTTCGCAGTACGACACCTGCAGAAGATCGGTACATAGTGCTATCAACAAAAAGACACCTGCACAGCACAGCTAGTGAGGTAGCAAATCAGTTTATGGCTGCTACTGGCAAGCGGATCTCTTGAAAAACTGTCGCAAGACGTTTGCGTGAAGGAGGACTATACGCCCGCCGTCCTGTTGTGTGCATCCCATTGTCCAGACGTCACCGTACCGCCCGTTTGCAATGGTGCCATCAACATCGCAATTGGACTGATAACGACTGGTCTGCTGTCCTCTTCTCAGATGAGAGTAGATACAGTCTATCGTCTGATTGTCGACGACAACTGATCTGGCGTGATAGTGGTACTGCATATTGTCCAGCAAACATACAGGAAAGGGACCGATATCCGACATGTAGTGTCATGGTATGGGCTGGCATCATGATCAATGGACGTACGTCCCTCTATGTGCTTCCAACTGGGACTATGACTGGCCAACGATACATTAATGATGTTCTGCTACCTCATGTTCGCATGTTCCGTGGTGCTGTCGGTGATAGATTCATTTTCATGGACGACAACGCAACATGTCATCGAACAGTCGCTGTCCAGGAGTGTCTTCAGAGCGAGGATATTCAACGCCTCGTATGGCCAGCACGTTCTCCAGATCTGAATCCCATTGAAAATGTGTGGAATGCTTTGGGGATGAGTCTTGCTGGTCGCCAATGCCCTCCAATAAACAAGGACACCCTCATCCGTGCAATGACAGAGGAACGGGATAAATTACCCCAACAGCTGCTTGATAATGTTGTGCAAAGCATGACACGACGTGTGGAATCTTGCATTGCCCTCCACGGTGGCCATATCCCGTAATGATATCTTACGCCGGAACGCCTGCGGACGGTAATTGCATTTTTTTCACGTTTACTTATTCTGCACAAAATGGCCTGTTTGTCCCTTGAACACGTTCCATAGCCTTCTGGATTTCAGTGCACATTAAATTGTCTTTCTTGTAATGTCCTGGAATTCTGACATTATTTTATTTCACTTGGCATCCAACCACACTTACTTTTTTATGCGCTATATATCCGTTTATGATCCGTCCTTAGCAATTGTCGAGCAGTGTATATCAAAAATGTTACAACTTCTCATTTTCGTTACACTTTCAGACATGTTTTACAATTAAGTTTCAGCAACATCTACACTGGCGGAAAGTGAAAAAAGAACACTCAGAAGGAGATGTCACCTCAATCAGTCACGTCAGGTGCAACGGTAGCTCGGATTTACGTCGCAGTGGATTTTCTGCTTGACAACACCGCTCTTCTTATGCGTCGATCGGTCCGCTCATCAGTCCGTCTGTGACTCCCGGTTCCACGTCTTCTCGTGTGGGAATGTTCTTTGGACCATCTACGCCACCATTGTACCACCACCGATACTTCTCGTCTAATTCGCTCCGCAATACAACGATACGACCACCCGGCCTCGCGGAGTCCGACTAGACGACCTCGCTTAAAGTCCGATAACTGCTGAAATCGTACACGTCTTCCATGTCCAGACATTGCAGCTTCTTCAGGGTATTGGCACGTATCCGTACGCCGACGACTGATTATATTCACTTCGCCGTACTCCTTAAATACCACCGACGATAATTTGCATATTATGCCGTGCTGTGGCGTAAGCGCTCACCGGTTGGTCCCGAAATTAACATCACACCTACGTAAACTCGACACAATTAACATATGTAAATTTCATGATCGTCCGCCAATTCCTTCTTCGTGTTCTTTTTTCACTTTCCGCCAGTGTATTTTAAAGACCCTGGGTTCGCTTCCTGGTGCCATAACTGGAAGACCCTGGTTTCAATTGCCGGTGGCGGCCAATGATAATTTTTCCATTACTGACTTATAAACGTGAAAAGGGCGATGACTTCTGTTTGATGTCGTACTCGAGTTAGTTAGTTAGTTGATTTAATATTTCATCCTTCTTTTTTTTTTTTTTGTAATTCAATTTCATGTGGAAGTAAGTAATTGTTTTGATTATTGTAATTTTTAAATTCTAAAAATAATTTTATAAAATCTAGGTAGATGGTTGTGTTGCTGTACTATTATACTATACCAGCATGTTTTTTTTTACTTGAAGCTGAGAAATTTCATATTGTATTTAGAGAAATGACGAATTTGATTTTCTCTTTTTTTTTTCGCTGATATATACCACATATAAACGACGCCACTGTTTCCAATGGACATCGGACAGCGTTGAACCTGTGAAAACGTAAACAAGTCGTAATACGAATGTTGTTGCTTTTGAAACAGCTGTCGCGTGTAATGTTTTTTATTGTGATTTTACAAAGTTTATTGGAATTATAATTTTCAACGTTGTAAATACGTAACAGTAATATGACGATGTCACAAATATCTTTCAAATACTTAACAGCAACATGAAGTTGGTAAGTTGAAGTTAGAAAGACCTTTCACTGTAACGTATCGGTTACAGTGAAAGGTTTCAAAGTTATGTAACGTTTGAGGACAGTTTGACGTAACCGTAAGATTTCTGAAACATTACTGTTACATTGCTGTTACATTACGATGCTAAATAAAGGTTAAGCTATTGTGTGTGTGAATTGTTTTTCAACATTGAAGGAATTAATTTTAAATATCTTGCAACTTGAAAAACCATTCTTAGAGATACAATCGAACCCGGATATAACCAGCTCGAAGTTCTGCACAAACGGAAGTTTTGATAGATCCTTGACCTACGTAATATTCTAAATGCATAGTACGCAAATTAATTTTTGAAGAAACCGCATATGTTGAAGTTCACCACGGTTATCAGCAAACAAAATACGTAATGGCATTCTCACTCAGTGGTTTTAAACATTCCTCTTTCACTGAAAATCAAGAAACTACGGAATACCTGCTGTTGACAACATCACGTTCTTCTTCTAGCAGATAGGTCAGTTCGGATGAAGACAAGAATGTTTCAATTACTTTTTAATATACAACTCTCCACACTTCAACGCTTCCTGAACTTACATCTTCTAGCCAAATGCTGTAGTATTCCCCTTTTTTTACCACCTTTCAATCACTGTATTTTAGTTCAGAAAGTCTCAGAGTTTAATTTGCATCTAGAAACATCTTAACCATTGCGTCAGAGGAAGCTAAAAACTTTTAAAATAGCTACCATAATAAACACAAAACAAGCGAGAATCTACTCGTATATCCGATATAACACGTAACAAGTGAAATAAAAAAATTTGGGGAGTTACTTCAATTTTTACATTCGTTAAATGTTTTGCTTATTGCAGATTGCACTCATATAAACTTTACTAGCTGGTAGTTTTCAATTAACAGGTATTATTTACCTCTGTTTAATTGACAAACGGTTTACGAATGATTAGTTTTAAACTGACATAATCTACAGTAATATACAAACAATAGCCATTTTATATCTGTCTGGTTACAAAGACGTTCGCATATAACGAATGTTGTCGACTCACCCTTCAAAATGGTTCGTGCATTTCGTAACATAAGAAAAAGAAAGACAACTACTAATCTAAGTTGATGCGCGTTGTTTTGCTTATAACTTGTATGGAACGAAAGATGAATTGTGACGAAAGAAACCAATACGAAAGAAGTGAACGAGATATCTTTGCGGTCAAGCTAAACAGAGTAAACATGCTCTTTGTGGACGTAGTTGGGGTCAGTGTTTCAACTAAGAAAAGAAATAGTTCAGCTGGTGTCTTGAGCGTACAACGTGGTTGTAAATCAGTTTTATGTGAATGCTTTTGATGGAGCAGACGCGAATCTATTTTTAACCTGGCGACAGATCAGTGATGATAATCTCAAGAGAGAAGTGGGTGTACATTGAGACAGTGATAATAAGTACTTTTGATTGATGCTAACTTTACGTGGTGTTTGGAAATTATTATTATACACTTTGTGGGAAATATCAAATGTCTTACAATCAGAACGTTTGTGCGGGAGCGCGTTTTATTCCGACGCAGACCCACGGCATACTAATGGTTTTCACACTCTATCTGCTACCTTCACCATCACACTGATATCATGCCTAGATTCATCGCATAATGTCATTTTAATTCATATTCGCTGTTGTATTCCTTCTCTTCGATTATCCCGAAAGAGATAGCAACTACAGCTTGTTGTCATGGGTCGGAGGAAATGCATTCATATTAATTTCTGCAGATGCCAGATTTTTACACAGATACTAAGCTGACTGAAAACTGCCTTTTATTGCATATTTAGAAAATAATTTGTACAATTTGGACTTAAGCACACGTGATAAAAAATTAGTCACCCGTGTCGGAACTTACCTAATAAATGGTGACGGTGCATCTTGCTTTGACAACAGCATGACTCTGGTGTGGTAGAGACTCCACGAGATTGTGGATGTATTGAACATCAATTTGCAACAACTCGTGCGTCAATTGGTCCCGAAGTCCCATCAGAGTACGTGGGTGTCTATTCTGGTGTTTCACCTTCTGTTCTAAGTGATCCCACAGATTTTCAATAGGATTGAAAATCTGTGGATCACTTAGAACAGAAGGTTAAACACCAATTTGGCGTGCCAGTCGAGGTAAGAGAGTGTTGGTGATTGTTTATTTGCCACTCAGACACAGTTTTAGCTCTGTGCACACGTCAATTGTCGTCTTGGAAGAGAGGATTGGTAATGTTGATGATGCTCTTGGAGATGTAGGGCAAAGAGCAACACTTCATCATTCAGAATGCGTAGGTAGGCATGCTGGTTCGAACGCATCGTCACTGCAACGAAATGGCCCATTTCGTGGTACGAAAAACATCCCTAAAACATCACAGAACCACGTCCAGCTTGCACACCACCTTCGACTCAATAGGGATTAAAGGCTTCATTGGGCCTGCGATGACCTCGTCACCTGCCATCATTGGAGTACAAACAAAAACAAGACTCATCAGACAAAATTACTCGTTTCCAATCCTCGACAGTAAAGTTTTGGTGCCTCTAAGCCAATTGATAACGCACGACTTTGTGACTTGCTGTTAAAAGAGGCCATTTCCGAGGTATTCTGCTCCAGATGTACATCGCATGCAATTCTCGTCGCAATGTCCTTTCGTACATTGGTTGGAGTGGACTTTCATTAACTGTTTGGAGCCATTGTCGCTTGGTAGGAAATCTATCTATTTGCAGTTATTAGGCGTGAAACATGGCGGCGGTCTCTGTTGGTGAGAATTCATTTTCCGGCCACAATTAGTTGCTTCGTTAATTTTCAGTTGACTGTGAACTACACCACGGTTTGTAGACCCGCTGGACAGTACGCTTCGACACACCAACAAATTGGTCAGCTTCATTTACTCATTGTTATAAAAATCCGCGCACTAAGAAAAAAACAGTGCGGTTAACGAAGAACTTAGCGAATAGCTACGGGAAGGGCTGACATGCAAATGATTAAAGTTTCGTGCGATTCTGCATGCCCGCCCTTCCATGACCGGCGCTGCAATCGCAATCCTTGGAGCTCATAAGTCGCCGCCCCAGAGACTCCACATTCGTGCCGAAGTGCACGGTAAGAGTCTGGTGAGATCCCGGAGCGATAGACATGCCCCAGGAGCCGCCGTAGATGTGCGTACAACTGACGGAGTTTGAACGAGGCCGTATCGTCGGAATGAGAGAGGAAAGGTGGACAGCGCGCCGCATCGGCCGCTATTTGGGCCGGTAGGATAGTACGGTGCGATCGTGTTAAGAGCAATGGACGCTGGAAGGCACCCAGACACGGCGGACTGGCTCTGGACGACCCAGAGACACCACCAGAAGAGAGGACCGTGGGATCGTGAGAGCGTCACGCACAGATCTAACGACGTCCTTGTCTAATATCCAGAGACGTGGAGGCTGTGCAAGAGACTCCTGCGTCCGCCAGAACCATTTCCAGATGCGTGGCAATGGCGAATCTGCACTCTCGGTGGCGCTTACGTTTTCTTCCATTAACATCTGACCATTGGCTGAGTCGATTGTAGTGGTATCAGCAGCAAGCAACGTGGAATGCTACGGACTGGCGGCGTATAGTGTTCTGCAAAGAATCCCGTTTCTGTATGGGAACGGACGCCCATCGTGTCAGAGTGTGAAGGACCGCAGGTGTGCACTACAATCCCAACCACACTCTATAGTGGCAAACATCCCGAACTACAGGCGTGATGGTTTGGGAGCCATCGCGTATGACAGACGGAATTCTGTCGCAGTGATCCGAGGGACGTTGACAGCCCAACGCTACGTACAAGAAATCCTGCGGCCCCATGAGCTGCCTTTCTCGGCGGGGTGGCTTGGAGCCATTTTCCAGCAAGATAAAACCCATACGCACAGGGCTCGGGTTTTCCAGAACTGTCTGCTTCATGCTTCGACGCTTCCGTGGCCTGTCAGATAGCCTGATCTCTCGTCCATCGGGCACGTGTGGGACCAGATGGGACGCCAGCTTTCTCCATGCCCCAGTGTTCATGATTTAGGGCGCAAGTTGCAAGAAGTGTAGGCCAATCCGTCCCAGGATAACATACGGCATCCCTTTGACTCCATGCCAGACCGTATCACCGCATGTATCCGAGCACGAGGTGGTCCGACACAATACTAACTCTGACCGGAAGGTGTACCGTATGTCCGCGGGAAATCGTTCTGCTGCTGCGATATTGTAATCACTTCTGTCTTTGGTATTTACCATCTCACTGCTAAAATCTCATTTCAATCAGAAGCCTCCTTCTTGGTGCTCGGAGTGTTATGATAATGAGTGTACTTTGTGTTCGTGGGCACGGTTAGACACGATGACTTATTTTTTGCTACTCAGTAACGTTTGTCTTACGACCCATATTGCAGACTAAATTCAGCATACACGTTGCTTTTCACCACTGCACGAGACATAAATAATCTTTTACACCACGTCAGCGTTATTTATCTCCCAACAATGCTATCACTGTGCCCTCTGTGCAACCGGTATCTTCCTACTGTCTTTACTTTTAGGAGTGACTAATTGTTTAATTATTCTGCTTACGTTTAACGTGGTTTCATCTAAAAACCCTGCCCTATGTTTCCAGTAGTAAAAACTCCTGTAGACATTTTCTTCGTAATTAATGCATTCCCAAGGAGGAAAGTTTGCACATCGACAAAAATAACTGTAAATTATATCATGGCATACTTAATAGTTGCTAAAACGTAACGATAATTTTATTAAAAATCAATACTTTTTTCTTGGATAATGTTCTCACCGGCTAATAGATGGCGCGACTTGTACATTGATGATGTCAGTGAACAAACATATCTGACATGGCTTATTTCAGAATAAATCAGCAGTACCCACAGTACTGCGAATTTGTCTTCAATAATTTGATTAATTTTCTGAATAGAATAAAGATTGAAGTCTACCGAAGCAATAGTCTGGAACATTTAGAATGATTTGAGCCATTTAGATTAAATTTCCTGACAATAATTTAGTTGCAAATATCAACAAAACTGTAAGTGCTACTGATTTCTAATTCCCAAATTAACCATCAAGCATTTGTTTGTCCACTGATGTCATTAATATACAGGTCGCGCCATCTATTAGCAGGTCCCAACATTAGCCAAGGAAACATTATTGATTTTTCATACAATTATGGTTAAGTTTTAGCAAATATTCAGAATGCCATGCTGTAATAAATTACAAAGATATTTTTATCGGTGTACAAATTTTCATCCTTGGAAATACACTGACGGAAAAAAAACATCCCAACACCAAGAAGAGGTTGTGTTAGATAAACGACAGTTGGTAGGCGGTGAGAGTAGATCTGTAAGATGACGTCTATGCAAATTTCTCACTCGGCGCATACGTGTGGCGCTAGTAGCGCCCCTCGGAACATGCAAAGTAGGTTTGCTGTGAATACGCGCTGTAACGTTCGTGAGCGTTAGTTATCGTTGAGATTCGACGTAGGGTGTTGATGTTAGTCAAGAATGCCTTAAAAAATACTGATTTCATTGTCCCGTTCCGCCAATATGTCTTGGTTCCACGGGGAATGATTGAGCACCTTGGATTTTATTTTGACATGTTGCGACAATTATCCTGCCTTGAGACGCCGGTTCGGACCCTGGCCACCCCCGTGGCCCAGAGACCAGCCCGTGGTGACATGCTGGCAGGCGACCTAGCATACCTTATCTGGGTTCCCGCTCTGTCTGGCGGGATAGGTCGTTCATTTATTTAGCATTGACTGGGAGATTCCTTGCCCTCGAACTTTTTTAGGGGAATAATTTCCCTTTATTATTTTTTCAACAAGACTTACACACATCAATTACACTGTCCTCATGCTTAGGACTTACAACATTGAGAGATTTAAAGAGTATTTACATAGTATGTACACTGGAGGGAATTTTGTCTGCTTTCCCACAGACTTCTGCCCTCATTAATCTTCCGAATCGCTTTCGGTGTGCACGTTCACCTCCTGCGTTTCGGTCCCCGTTTGATTGGGGAAGATCGTATGTTGCTGGAGGGTTAGCCTCTCAACCAAGGCTATTATCCCCCTCCTGTTAACGGAGGATTGGATGAGCAGATCCAATCTTCGCGTTCTTTGCACACCTGGGATCAGTGTGTTTCTCCATTCGGCGAAGCCACTGCATTCAAGCACGCAGTGTTCTATGGTTGCCGTTCTATTTCCACAGGGACAAGTGCAGTTCCTGATGGCAAATCTGCCTAGGTATTCAGGGCTGATGCCATGGCCACTGAGTACTTGATTCAGGAACTTGTTCGTCTGTGCTCGTTTGGTCGAGACCTTCGGAAACACTCTGTGTGTCTTCCGCCCTGTCTCTCCCGTGTCCCATCTGACCTGCCATTCGGTCATGGTCTGTCGTGCCAATGCTGCGCGAATACTCCTTCGCGGCGTTCTGCATTGCACGTCAAAAGAATGCCTTAAAGAAGACGAAGAAGCCATTATCAACAGCTCACGCAGTTTGAACGAGCTCGTGTAATATGGCTACGAGAAGGTGGATTTTCTTTCCGCAATATTGCAGAACGACTTGGCAGGAATGTAGCCACTGAGCATGATTGTTGACAGCGGTGGTCAAGGGAAGGTACTGCCTCAAGAAGACCGGGTTCCGGCCGGCCACGTGGCACTACTGAGAGGAGAAGACCACCGTGTATGGCGTATGGCCGTGGCGCATCGTACCGCGTCTGCGGCAGCAATTCGAGCTGCAGTTGCCACCACAGTGATACAACTAACTGTTACAAATCGGTTACTTGAAGGACAGCTCCGAGACAGACGCCCTGTAGCGTGCATTCCACTTACTCCAAACCACTCCCGTTTGCGACGTCAGTGGTGTCAAGCTAGAGCACATTGGAGGACGGAGTGGAGATCTGTTGTGTTTTCTGATGCAAGCCGGTTCTGCCTGGGTGCCAGTGATGGCCGTGTGTTGGTTAGAAGGAGGCCAGGTGAGCGCCTGCAACCAACCTGTCTGCGGCCGAGACGCACTGGACCTACACCTGGAGTTATGGTCTTCGGAGCAATTTCCTATGACAGCAGGAACACTCTCGTGGTTATCCCACGCACTCTGACGGCACAGTTGCACGTCGGTCTGGTGATTCAACCTGTTGTGCTGCCATTCATGAACAGCATTCCAGGGGTGTTTTCCAACAGGATAACGCTCGCCCGCATACCGCTGTTGTAACCCAACATGATTTACAGAGTGTCGACATGTTGCCGTGGCCTGCTAGATCACCAGATCTTTCACCAATCGAACACGTATGGGACATCATTGGACGACAACTCCAGCGTCACCCCCAACCAGCATTAACCGTCTTTGTATTGACCGACCAAGTGCAACAAGCATGGAACTCCATCCCACAAACTGACATCCAGCACCTGTACGACACAATGCATGAACGTTTGCGTGCTTGATTCAACATTCTGGCGGTTACATCGGTTATTAATGTACCAGCATTTCACATTTAAAATTGCTCTTTTCGCGCTTACAATGAGCTGTGATCTAGAAACCTTAATCGTTTAAATATGTTACCTATACAAATGTATTGCCGCCATTTCATTCCTCTACAACTATTTTTTCGTGGTGTTGGGATTTTTTTCCGTCAGTGTACATTAATTGCGAAGAAAATGTCTACAGGAGTTTCTACCATTGGAAACATTGGGCAGAATTTTTAGGTGGAACACCTTAACTTTCAGTTTTTACTCACTGTTTCTTATGCAAATTTTGGTTGTCACACTTTATACTTTGTACAATGATCATCATATATGAACAACCACGAGTTCCTATTCCATGTAGCATCACTTGCAGGCAGAATGGTCAGGCAGGCCAAAATGTAACCAAAGTATGAGTTACATAAGGTATAACCAATGTTGTAATAGCCATAAATTTGTTACCTAAATATGACGCTGTTCTGATTGCCTCAATTTTTTTCATTACTTATTCTGTAGCTTATGCTAACGGTTCACCTTGCACAACGACTAATCAACGTGTTTATTTTTTCCATACTTTGTCTGCGTATCACGCTATATGTCATCTGTTTTAATGTACGAGCCTCCAGAGAGTCAATAAACAGTTTCATGTGGGCAAACAATGTCTTTTTTTTCTTGTGCACAATATGTGTCTGTGTGTGCGTGTTTGTGTTAAACATAATACAATTTATATGTTGAAGCTTAACTTGGTAAGTACAAAATATTATTTTTAACAGTTCTCAGTCATCTACTACAAATACCTCGATTGCTCTTCAATAGGAAACAGTCGCATCAGAATAATATGTCCACCTATCTAATAATAGGAATAACCACCCTTGGAACGGATGACAGTGGTGAGACGGCGTGGCATGGATGCAATGAGTCCCTGGAAGGTTGCCCGAGGCACACGTACCTTCGGCCTGCCGCAGAGCACGGAGGTCTCGGTGATGAGGCGGTAGTGTGTCGGCACCTATCGATCCAAATAGTCCCACAAGTGCTCTATGAGATGGAGGTCGGGTGATTTCGCAGGCCAACAGAGAACGGAGACATCGCTGTCGTGTTCCTGGAACCAGTCACGCACTTTCTTAGCGTCGTGGCTAGGCGCATTGCCCTGTTGGTAAACATCATCACCACCAGGGTAAACATCCAATATGAAGGGATACATGTGGTCAGTGAAGATGGACAGATAGCCATTGGTATTCAGGGACCCATCCAGTGGTACCAGAGGTGTCAGGTAATACCAGGAAAAGATATCGCAGACGTGCACCCTGCCACCTCCGGCCTGTACTTGACCGACAAGAGTGTTCGGGTGTTAGTTTTTGTGTGTCTGACGCCGTATCCACCACCGTCCGTCACTTCTGTGGAGTACAACCCTGGATTCGTCGGATAAGGCAAACTTTTTCCACCTTCCACCATCCAATGACGGTAGTCCCATGCGAACTGCAGGCGTCGTTGCCAATGGACCTGGGTTAACATGGGCGCTTTGACGCAGCGTCTACTCCGGAGACCCATGCGCAACAGGGTTCGCTCTCCTGTTATCGGGGGCACGTACCTGGGTGCCCAGCGTTCATTTGCGTCGTCAATTGGATGTAGCACATCGATTACCCTTTACAGTCCTCGGAAGCGACGTTCTCCTCTGGGATGGATGGCGTATGGGTCTCCACAGTCATGACAAAGGAGTACTCGGTGTGCCAGTGATCTGTTCTTTATACACCCTTACGACAGCACCTCGCGAACAGTCCACGAAGTCTGCTGTTTCTGAGATGCTTCTTCCCTTGACGCGGTAGCCGATGATCATTCCTTTTTTAACGTCTGTCAAATCACTCTCTCTGCCCATTGTTCTCACGTAACGCACTATGGCTCATCTGTCCATGCCGGCCGCTTATATCTCCGTGTGGTCGACCTTGTCACGTGCACTTTGATTCCGGAGGTGGTCATATAATATTCTGATACGATTGTGTATATGCAAGCTGTTCCAAAAGAAGCCTTTAGATCGGTCATTTAGAAGCAGATATATCGAGAAAAACAGATTATTTTCGTCCCCTAGCGAAGAAACTGAGCATTACTTTGGGCAGGAAGTACACACAAAATGCTTTCTGATCATTCGTCCGAGATAGTACTCGGTGTGCCAGTGATCTGTTCTTTATACACCCTTACGACAGCACCTCGCGAACAGTCCACGAAGTCTGCTGTTTCTGAGATGCTTCTTCCCTTGACGCGGTAGCCGATGATCATTCCTTTTTTAACGTCTGTCAAATCCCTCTCTCTGCCCATTGTTCTCACGTAACGCACTATGGCTCATCTGTCCATGCCGGCCGCTTATATCTCCGTGTGCGGAACCAGTAGCTCTAAATTAAGGATAGGCGACTACTTATACCACATTGAGTTTTTCACAGCGGTCATTAAACCTCCAACAAAAAAAAAATATTTTCATGGTTAATAGCATTCGACCTAGAAAGTATTTTTTTTCAATCGGATTTATAGACGGGCAGATATTGTAAATATGCTGAAACCGGAAATGTGAGCTTATGCCCTCTAGAGGCAAACATGTGCACTACAAAAAATTTGAAATTATATGAACAACATTCGACAACAGAAATTCTTTCCGAGAAAGAAATAATTTATCAAATCGGACTGTTAGCAGCAGAAATATCGACAAAAACAAGATCTTTATGTCTATACCTACACCCCCTAGAGGGAAAACTATGCATTATTTTAAGCAGAAAATATTCTCAAAATGTTTTTCATGGCGAGCGTATCTGAGCCCGAAACGGTTTTTTTAATTGAATATTTAAAAACGCAGATATTGCTGCAGATACATCAGAAGAAGAAATATGAACTACGCTCCTAGAGGGAAAGCAGCTCTTTACCAAAATTAGAATTATATGCCAAACATTTCCCACCACGAGTTCTATGCTCTATCCGATGAAAAAAAAATAAAAATAAAAAAATAAAATAGGTGTTTTAGAAGCAGAGATATCGGAGAAATCGCAATTTACTTTTGCACCCCCTAGCGGAAAAGCTATAAATTACTTGAAAAATAAACCGCACCAAAGTAGTCCTCGTTATAAATGCCATCAAAGGAAAGAAAGAATGTTTTCAACGGGATATGTAGAAGCAATAATATGGAATATAATATATTTTATATTCGATAGTATCTATCTGCATTTGCGCCTTTTAGCAGCGAAGATATGCGTCGAAAGAAAGAGGGAAAGCAAAGATCGTCGTCCTTACATTTTGGGCATCACAATTAAGAAGAATTTTTGAAACCGGACAAATAGTTGCAGAAGTATGATGCCCGCAGGTTGACTGACTGACAGATGGATACGATAAGCACCGACGAATTTAAAAAACAAATACATGCGTTTTCGTCACTTTTATGCAATGACTAAGGGAAACAAGTTAGTAAAATCATGCAATGCATTGATTATGATACGCTTTCCAGCATACCAGAAATAATTACTCAAGTTATGAGGATAACGGCTGTGGAATAAATCTCGGTCCTGTGTCCTGACCTATGACCCCATTTCGATGCTATTAAACAGAACCGGTTCAGTATACCTCCAGAACAACATACTGAAGTTTTGTCGCAATGGAAGCATTTTTAATCAAGTTTGACCCATTTCGATGATATTAAACAGAATTGGTTCAGTATACATCCGGAACAACATGCTAAAGTTTGGCGCAATAGAAGCATTTTAGTGAAGTTATGAGAATAACGGCCGTGGAAAAAATCTCGCTCCTGTGCCATGGCCTTTGATTCCATTTCGATGATGTTCAACAGAATTTGTTTAGTATACCTGCGGAACAACATATTAAAGTTTTGACGCCATAGAAGCATT
Organism: Macrothele yani; assembly: GCA_039090855.1. Lineage (NCBI taxonomy): Eukaryota > Metazoa > Arthropoda > Arachnida > Araneae > Macrothelidae > Macrothele > Macrothele yani. The sequence goes on from CM076990.1 coordinate 52,455,685, forward strand.
TTTAGTCATGAGGATAATGACTGTGGAATAAATCTCGCTCCTGGCCCTGACCTTTGACCCCATTTCGATGATAGTAAAGAGAATTGGTTCAGTATACATCCGGAACAACATACTAAAGTTTTGTCGCAATAGAAGCATTTTAGTGAAGTTATGAGGATAATGGCTGTGGAAAAAATCTCGCTCCTGTGAATAAATTTCGCTCCATTTCGATGATATTCAACAGAATTGGTTCAGTATACCTGCTGAACAACATATTGAAGTTTTGTCGCCATAGAAGCATTTTTAGTCATGAGGATAATGGCTGTGGAATAAATCTAGCTCCTGGCTCTGACCTTTGACCCCATTTCGATTATAGTAAAGCGAATTGGTTCAGAATATCTGCGGAACAACATACTAAAGTTTTGTCTCAATGGAAGCATTTTTAGTCAAATTATGAGGATAATGGTTTGGAATAAATGTCGCTGCTGTGTTCTGACCTTTGACCCCATTTCGATGATATTCAACAGAACCGGTTCAGTTAACCTCCGGAACAACATACTGAAGTTTTATCGCAATAGAAGCATTTTTAGTCAAATTATGAGGATAATGGATGTGAAATAAATCTCCCTCCTGTGTCCTGACCTTTGACCCCATTTCGATGATGTTAGACAGAACCGATTCAGTATACCTCCGGAATAACATGTTAAAGTTTTGTCGCAATTGAAGCATTTTTACGTAAGGTATGACGCATAAGGGCAATGAAATGGATCCCGCTCCTATGTCCTGATCTTTGAGCTCATTTCTACCATTTTCAATGCGGTTCGTCCCCAGGTGGTCCCCTACCACATACTAAATTTTCATCGAAATTCAATCATTTTTACGTGAGTTATCGTGCGGGCGGACAGACAGACAAAGCTGGAGCATATACGCTTCTTCAACCTACGGTTGGAAAGCGTAAAAAAGATCGATACCTGTTTATCGACAGGAATAATGGAAGTTCTTGCAGAATGCATTTAGATATCTTTACACTGATTCAAGAAAGCAGGGGTACTAAGATGCAAAATTTGTATTTCAGGTTTCTTCAGTTATTCTTTTGATAATAGTTTCGTACAGCGAAAACCGTATCGCGACAACCTTTGTTAATTAGCCAGCATTCGTCTAAGTGCTTTTCTGCAGCTTTCTAGGAATATAATATTTCGCTATGAATATGATAATTATAACTGTTGAATAAACCTTATGGAAATAGAAAAACTAAATTTTATAAGTTATGCGTATTTTTATAAAAGACTGAGAAAATTCCGTTAACGTTTAAAATAAAAGAGCAGCTTAGTCTAAGGGTATTGATTTCATGTCATTCAATACCCTTAGAAGCTGGGAGTTGAAACGAGAAAAGTATTTTTCCCTGGGAGTTGAGACGAGAAAAGTATTTCCAATCAGAAAACTTTTGTTCTTCAATTAACGAAGTACTGAAATTGTGAATAACAGTAATAAAATTTTTAGTGATAAATGGAACAAAATTCGTTTTGAGGTGTGTTTTGAGATTAATATTCCAGGAAGTACAGAATTTTTCCAGTCGCTCGGAGTAACTGATCTCTCAAAATGTTTGCTGGGAAAGAAAGCTTTTATCGTTAATTATTCTCGGAAATGTTTGGGCTTGCAAAGAAAAGAATACTGTAAAACAATATCGTTAATCATGAAAGAAAATGATCGGAAACTTGAAACTTGGTCGTTCTGGGTGGTGTAGTGGTTAGCATACCCGGGCGTTTTCTGGGAGACGCGGGTTCGAGTCCCGCTCCAGGACGATGAAAATTTTCAAGTTTTCGGATATTATCTGACTTACCATCCTTGTCACATTTACGCCAAAAATCGGATTGTCATCTTCAAAATTTGTAATATCGTTAATATTTCGCTTTTTCAGTGAAATATCTTTTTATAAATCAACGTGCTTTTATGGAAGTTTTCCAAGCTGCATCGAAGAGGCAGGGGGCCACAGAAACTGCTCAGGAAAAAATTGCGAACTTTAACTTTTAATGTCCTTATTTTCTTTTCTTTCACGCATCACTTATTCCTATATATAGTCTTCATAATTATTTCGTTATATTATTCTGGCTTATGTGAGACACTTTATTCGCTGAAGGAATTCAATGTCATTCTAATGTAAAAAAGTACCGCTCATTGTAAGGGTTAGCAAAAATAAAAGTTCATAATGCAGCACTTTCATGTAAAATTGTCACAAAAGAGGGAGCGTCTAGCTTATAGTATTACGATACTTCATTTTAATTTAGTGATGTTTAAAAAGCATTTTGTTTAATATTTATTTAAGTTAATACAGACATTTAACGTGGACCAGGAACATCAAACAAAATCTTCGCTCTTTTCACATTTATAAGTGAGTCACATAAAAATTCTCATTGGCCGCAACCGGGAGTCGAACCCAGGGTCTTCCAGTTACACGCCAGATATGATTACGCTACACTAGCTGAAGCATATCCGGTGCAACACTAGCGGAAACATATCCGGCGCGTAACTGGAAGACCGGGGTTCGACTCCCGGTGGCGGCCAATGAGAATTTATGTGACTCACTTATAACGTGGAAAGAGCGAAGATCTTTGTTTGATTGATTTAAGTTGTTGAAGACTGCTCTGTTCAAAGAAATCTTCCCCATTAAGCAACTGTGCAAATTTCATTAGGCATCTCTCCAGGGAAACATTAGCCAGTGAAAAATTCCGTAAATTTCATTTGGCAGCAAATAATTATGGTGTCAAAGTTACCAGCGCAACGCTTGCTGAGATTATAACGAAGTAAATTTCTCCGTCATTTTCGGTCTACGCCGGGATTCGAACCCGAGGCCGCTTAGGCCGCTTATTCCGCTCTACCAACTGAGCTACGCAGACATTTGTTCTGATTGCTATGTGCCTTTATGTCGTGTGCGTCCTGCTGGCAGGTACGTCACATCTCCCCCCCCGAAAGAGGGCCGAGGGCATGGCCCACGGGTCAGCCGTGACCATGAATCGTTGCAGGCAGCCATCCACTGTAGAACGTGCTCTTGAGAACTCCCAGTCAATCTGCTGTGTGGAATGCAACATCACACATTTTTATTTTTCGAAGCGCTGGAGAAGGAATTCTCTGATTTTTCCTGTCTCGCGGTGTGGAAATAACATCACACCAATGCGAGATTTTGAACGGCCGGGTCATCCGGATAGTTCGGGCGCCATTATAACGAAGTAAATTTCTCCGTCATTTTCGGTCTACACCGGGATTCGAACCCGAGGCCGCTTATTCCGGAACAAGTCGCTCTACCAACTGAGCTACGCAGACATTTGTTCTGATTGCTATGTGCCTTTATGTCGTGTGCGTCCTGCTGGCAGGTACGTCACAAGATGGACGTGGAACTTTATCCTACCGATGGACTGCGAGAACTCTGGGAGCCGCCCCGGTGGCGCAGTGGTCTAAGGCGTTGGCCTCTGATCATTCGTCCGAAGGGGTCCGGGTTCGAATCCCGGTGAGGTATGGATGTTGTATTTGTCTTACGGCACTGGCTCTCTCCCTTCCCTGGAACCAGTGACCCTAAATTAGGGACGGGCGACTGCTTATAGCCCATTGAGTTGCTCACGGTGGTCGTTAAACCTCCAATCAAAAAAAAAAAAAAAAAAAAAGAACTCTGGGAAATTGGACAAGTTTGGCTAGATCTCTATATTAGACACTTTTAACCGCCTATGTACACTCAATGGTCAAATCATCAAGGATACCTACCCAATAGAATGTTGGTCTTCCTCTAGCGCGAATAACTCCCTGTAAACGCCAAGGCATCGAATCGTCATATCCCAGAGGGTTTCCGGAGGTAATGCCAGCCATGCCTGTTGCCGCAATGTTCACAATTCCGCACGAGATATCAGTTCTTTTTTTTTATTGGGGGTTTAACGACCACCGTGAGCAACTCAATTGGCTGTAAGCAGTCGCCCGTCCCTAATTTACGGTCACTGGTTCCAGGGAAGGGAGAAAGCCAGCGCCGTAAGACAAACACAACATCCATAGCTCACCGGGATTCGAACTTGGACCCTCTTCCGGACGAATAATCAGAAGCCATCGCTTAGACCACTGCGCCACAACGAGATGTCGGTTCAGAATCCATGGATATGATGTTCCGTTCCACAACATACCAGATACATCCATAGGGTTTAAATCCGTGGACCTTGGGGGCCACTAGATGACTCCAAATGCAGATGGGTGTTCCTCGAGCCATGCCTGGGTGGCTACAGCCCAATGGGGAGCTGCATTGTCCTGCTGAAACAAACCATTTGCTGCAGGATGTACGAAGGACATGAAAGCGTGTAGGTGATCAGCCAACATATGCTGTTAGCGCTCTGGGGTTTAGAACCACTCCAGTTACACTAAGTGACCTAATGTGTTCCGTGAGAAGGCTTTCCCAAACCATCACAGAGCTACCACCGCCCTGAACTGAGCAAACATCAGACTCTAAAATTTTGTTGCGGCGCCCGTGAGGGACTCTCCACATTTGTTTATGGCTGCTTAAACGGAAGAACCGAGCGTCACAGGAAGCAACAAACAATATGAATTTTAACGAATCAAGTTTTCAGATATTCTTTTCCCGCCAAAGACTAAAATTGATAAGGCATGCACCAAAATTTAACAACACCCAAGAAATAAACTAAGTGGATTTCTTGGCAAAATACTCAAAACAGTTTAATTAATAGCACAAATATTTACATAATTTATTCTGAAAATTAATGAGGTTGGGATTCACAAATTTTACAGATCACTGCGAGCATCGTTTAAATTTCGAATATTCGACCTGTTCAATTTGCCGCCAGGTAAGCAAAATATTCCGTGTGGATATTAGACCCAAACTTGTCGCTTTCTTGATTTGATGGTAGTCATTAAGATGCATGCAAGACGCAGGGATAACTTAAAATCCTTACAGATATGTCCCGGTTAGGCGCAGTAATCCAATTCTTTCAGGCACCATCACACACTTTTTAATTTAAAGGTAAAGCTGCCACGCCTCCTGTACTTGTAGCACAATTCAAAATAAGCTCTCTCTACCTTTGATGAAATAGCCCAGTGGTTATCCAGGTCATTCTATGGATGCTTTGACTCCTTCTCTCTCTCTCTCTCTCTCTCTCACACACACACACCATACCGGCAGGTGTTTCCCTTTCTATCCTCCAGTTATCAACGCGCGCAACTTCTTTCAGCAGCACCGCAAATTCACCCAACCTTTTCGTGAGTTTGCGGATGGGCACTTACGTAACACTTTCACTCACTTAGACGAACACGCGTTGATGCTTCATGTTGATGGTAAAGGTGGGGACAGGGTACTTACTACCACAGACCACTCTTTTATTCTGAAACGAGCTACCGGTCCAGGATGAAAGACCTAAGCTGTCCGTACTCTTCTCGGTTCCGACGAAACGCTGCGATCTCCTGTTGGACTATTTCTTTCTAGCGTTTAAGGAAGCGTTCGTGAATTCACGGTCCCGAACATCCTTCAGCGCAATTTTTAGTGGTCATTCCTGGCTCAAGTCATGGTGTGTCTCACAGACTCCGTGTTACGAGTTATCGCGAGCTCAGGATCCTTCGGTCAACGTTTATTGGGCCTAAGGATGCAACGACAGGCCAGAACCTTTCTTCATGAGTCTGAAGTCCCTCACTTGCGGTACTTCAAAATGCCTCTCATTGTCGGATTCCAGTACACACAAGAGCACAGGATACTTAAGAAGCATTTGTCTCCTTTCTCATAAATTCTCTGCGAGCGGTGGATCTCGGCCGATCCTCATTGTTTTAGACCCAAAACTATGACTTTGTTTAGTTTACAAAGGGAAAAGTGGACTTCAATGCGAAGGAATCGCACCTAATTTATGGCTCTACCGTTATCGCATTCGTATACTACCCAGAAAGCAGCAAATTTCCCTTTGTTCTACCATATCTTTTAACTGGGCGAAACTTTCCTTTCCTTTCTATGTACATCAGCTCCCGTCAATTAATTAGCTTTTAATTATTTCATCCTGATCGACCATACCTCCTTCGATCTTAAAGCAATAGGGCTTAACTCACAACAGTACTTTTTGCTGTATGTGGAGTATCCATCAGGTAAATGGGGTTTAAGTCATAATAATACTTTTTTGCTGTACGTGGAGCACCCATTAGTTAAATGGGACTTAACTCATAACTATACCTTTTTTTTGCTGTACGTGAAGTAGCCATCAAATAAATTGAGCTTAACTCATTACGATGGTTTTTTATGAATGTGGAGTATCCATCAGGTAAAAGGGGCTTAACTCATAACAATACTTTTTGTTGCACGTGGAGTATATATCAGGTACAATGGTGCTTAACTTATAACAATACTTTTTTGCTGTACGTGGAGTATACATCAGGTAAATGGTGCTTAATTCATAACAATACTTTTTGCTGTACATGAAGTATCATCAGGTAAATGGTGCTTAACTCATAACAATATTTTTTGCTATACGTGGAATATCCATCAGGTATAATGGGACTTAACTCATAAGAATGCGCTTTGCTGTACGTGGAGCATGCATCAGGTAAGGCGCAAGACAGCTAAACAGCAAAAATTTATTTACGGCAAAAATTATTTTCAAAGTATGTAGCATTCCACAAGAGAAATATGTATTCTATTCATATGCTCAAAAACGACATAATTAACAGTGCTTCAACATGCGAAAATCATAAAAAATTATACTTAGTAAAATAATCTTTTACCACAATCAATTAAAAGTTTCGCAAATGTGCAAATATCAGTGCCTTGTGAGAAATGTACGGTTTAAAAGGAAAAGTGCGAAATGGGGTTATTAATAACTGCCAGAAACTATCAAGCTCAAAGATACGGGTTTGGAGAAACAAAAAACGGAAAAGGAAAAAGAAAAGTCAGATACCAACGAACAAACAAAATGGATAGAAAAAAAATACTGCATTAAAAAAAATCTTTAGGAAAACACTTTGGAAAGCGCATTCGGTTTGCATTATGTTAATTTACAGAAATCAAATTATAACTGTTCTCAGAGGACAACTGTGTTAATCGAATTTGGTTTAAGAAAAAGTCGGAGGAGCAGTTTCGTATGTTCCTAAAACGCTATTAAGCACGTCACTAAACAATGTCATCCACTTTTTGCTTCTCGGTGTTCACTGAAAGTGAAAATGAAAAACCCGGAAATTAATGTTGCAGCAAACTCCCAGACCAAACATTTCCGAAAGGAATCGCTTGATTGCATTCGTAATTCCCCGCTTTCTTAATTATTTTTTTATCACCTCAGAACAAAGCAAGTCATTTACCTGATGATTTTCCATTGCTTACTTTTTCTTTTTACCTCAGCATGCCATCTAAGAATAACACAGGAAAAATGTCTAGGTTCCAAGAGGAAGAACCATTGTTCCAACTTGAGAAATGTCTGACACCGTGAATGTCCTTCGCTGTTTTCAGAAAACAGGCATTTCCTGTTGTCCTGTTAGTAATCTCTCTTGCAAAAGCTCCGTCTCTACAAAAAGTAAAGCAGTTTAAGGGTGATTGTCAGAAATGCGTTGCGATGCAGATTAAATAAGATAACGCCGAGGGATTACAGAAGAAAATTTAGAGGATCCTAAATAAAAAAAAAAAAAAGAAAGAAAGAAAAAGGAACAAGAAAGGGGACACCGAATTCCTGGGTACAACGAGCACGTCTTATGAAACCTTTTCAATACGAAAAAGTATTTGAAAACAGACTTTTGTAAAAGAAATAATTCAGAGGAAAGAAAGAGAAAGCATCTATGCACGCTACAAAGAAAATCTACTCATTTTGAACAAGCAATATCAGAAGTGTTTTCACGGTAAATGGAACCGGTTCCGGAAAAGAAAATAACTTTCTACAATCAATAAAAATTCTTCAAATAGAAATAACTACTTACACCTACTGGCGGTTGAAATGTGCATTGTGAAAGGTAACAGATCGAATCGAGCACAAAACATTTCTAATATATACATCAAGGAAAATATTCGATGCATAAGGGATCTTCCATATCGAACAATGAGGAAGAAGAGATATGCAGGAAAACTTGGCATAACTTTACGCCTTCTATAGGAAAACTTGTGCGTCATATAATGGAGAAAACTGGTGCAAATTAATCTTCAAAACGAAGAGTGTTCTACAAAGAGAGGATTTTCCAAGATATTTCTAGAATTGGAGATATTCTTTCAAATAGAAAAACATCTTCACGCCCCCGTGGCAACAGAACTGTGAATAACAGAAAGATAGAAATACGCCCAAGATATTTTTTGTAGCAGAAGCCATGCGAAGGTAAAATAATTTTTCAAAAACGACTTCTGCAAAGATAGATAGCCAGAAAAACGATCTATGCGGCCCCTAGCGGGAGACATTTCCTTTTATTAAAGAAGAATAATGTTTCCGTTTCTTTATTTTATGTCTCATGCCCAACTTAATAAAAGCCGACCCTGTGGGATTCATAAATAATTTTTAAGGATTTATATATATTTTTTCCTGTATCACATTTAAGCACATCTTTTACTCAATTTCATACCATTTACATAATATAAAAATGCGAAATTTATTTAAGCTACTATTTTGCAGAATAGATAGGTGAGGAACACTGTAAACGAACTCCTGGGTATAACGAAGTAAATTTCTCCGTCATTTCTGTCCACGCCAGGATTCGAACCCTTATCCTCTCATTCAGGAATAAGTCACTCTACCAATTGAGCGACGCGGACGTTTTATTCTGATTCCTATCTGCCTTTATGTCGTGTGCGTCCTTCTGGCAGGTACGTCACATCTCCTGGTACGTTACATCATCTCCCCCTTATTTTTTTTTTCGAAGTGCTGGAGAAAGGATTCTCTTATTTTTCCTATCTCGCGGTGTGGAAATAACATCACACCAATGCGAGATTTTTAACGGTCGGGTCATCCGGATAGTTCGGGCGCCATTATAACGAAGTAAATTTTTCCGTCATTTTTATCCGCGCCAGGATTCGAACCCGGTTCCCCTCATTCCGGAATAAGTTGCTCTACCAATTGAGCTACGCGGACGTTTTTTCTGACTGCTATCTGCCTTTATGTCGTGTGCGTCCTTCTGGCAGGTACGTCACATCTCCTGGTACGTTACATGGGTTAAAAAACCAAAGAAGACCAAGTGAAAATTTTTCTCACGGATATACTAGTCAAACTAAATTTCATGTGGATCCAAGAGATAAAATATCCCAATATTTAGATATAAATTATAGCAACATTCTTTCATGTCTTTCATACAGATCTGTCAAAATATCTTTGCGTGGGGGTGGGGTGCTGTCCGGAAAAAAACACACCCGGAGCAGGTTTTATGCAATTTATTTAGAATCTCCCCTTTGAAGAGACCTAAATTGAAGTGATTCTTTAAAAATGAGAGAAAAGGAAACAAAAATCATGAAATGCATTGATTATGATACGCTTTCCAACATGCCAGAAATCATTACTCAAGTTATGAGGATAATGACTATGGAATAAATATCGCTCCTCTGCCCTGACCTTTGACCCCATTTTGACGAGATTCAACAGAACCGGTTAAGTATACTTCCGGAACAACATCATAAAGTTTTGTCTCAATCGAAGCATTTTTACGTAAGTTATGATGCATAAGGGCGATGGAATGGATCCCGCTATCTCCTAACCTTTGACCCTATTTCGCCCATTTTCAATAGGGTCGTCCCCAGGTGGTTCCTTACCACATACTAAAATTTCATCGAAATCGAACCCCTTTTCCGCGAGTTATCGTGCGGACGGACGGAGAGACAGACGGACAAAGCTGGAGCATATACGCTTCTTCAAAATACGATTGGAAAGCGTAAAAAGACAGAATAACCGATGACCGAAAGTTAAAGTACGAAAACAATATAGCCTCAGGAACAGAAACAGTTTCCAACACATGAAAAACGAAAATTTGACTCTGGATCCTACTATGAATTCGTGACTTATTAATATTATTTTATTCCAATATTTTGTTAAGAATATCATATTTCTAATCTTTACAGTAGCAAATGACATACAGTGCTAAACGAATGCTCCCAATCGGATATTTAGAAACGGAGATATTGTTGCAAACTGAAATAAAAAGTTACGCCATCTAACGCCATAACTGAGAATCACAAAAAAATTCAAAAGTGTAAACAAAATGTTCTTTTTCATTTTTTGATTAAGGGTTTAACGACCACGGTAAGCAACTCAATGGGCTATAAGCAGTCGCCCGTCCCTAATTTAGGGCCACTGACTCCTGGGAAGGGAGAGAGCCAGTGCCGCAAGACAAGCACAATATCCATGCCTCACCGTGACTCGAACCCGGACCCATCTCCGACGCTAAGACCACTGCGCCACCGGTGAGGCCCGAAATGTTCTCTATTCCTTTTACATCAGATGGTATGTGTTGAAATAAATATTTTCAAAACGGGCTTTTAGAAGCAAATATATTAAACAAAATAAACAAAGCGTTTGCTCTTCCTAGCGGGCAAATTGTGTGTTATTTTGGGCATGAAATCCACATAAGTTCGTTTACGTAGTTAACCTGCTCTGATAAAAAAAAATATTTTTGAACTGGGTTTTTAGACGGGCATATCAGGGGTTTATCTAGAAATTTCAGATTGACGAGGTGGAGGTAGGAAGGGATGCTGCAAAAATTTGGTGGTGTTGGATTAAGCCAAATTTTTAGAAGGCTGAAATTTTTATAGTGTAATATTTAGGATTCAAGTCTACAATTAAAAAACGGGAAAAGCTAAAAAAAAAGTTAGTAAAATCATGCAATGCATTGATTATGATACGCTTTCCAACATACCAGAAACCCTTTTTCAAGTTATTACTCTAGTTATGAGGATAATAGCTGTGGAATAAATCTCGCTCCTAAGACAGGACCTTTGACCCCATTTCGATGATATTCAACATAACCGGTAAAGTATACTTCGGGAACAACATGAAAAAGTTTTGTCTCAGTCGAACCTTTTTTACGCAAGTTATAACGCATAAGTGCAATGGAATGCATCCCGCTCCTATATCCTGCCCTTTGACCCTACTTCGCCCATTTCCAATAGGGGTCGTCCCCAGGTGGTCCCCTACCACATACTAAACTTTAATGGAAATTAAACCATTTTTACGCAAGTTACGACGCATAAGTGCAACGGAAGGCATCCCGCTCCTATATCCTGCCCTTTGACCACACTTCACTTATTTCCAATAGGATTAGTTCCCAAGTAGTCCCCTACCACATACTGAAATTTCATTGAAATCGAACGATATTTACGTAAGTTATGATGCCTAAGGGCAATGGACTGCCCCGCTCCTATGTCCTGATCTTTGACCCCATTTTGCCCATTTCCAATGGGTTTCGTTCCCAGGTGGTCACTTACCACATACTAAAATTTCATCGAAGTCGAACCATTTTTACGCAAGTTATGACGCATAAGGGCGTGGTATGCATCCCGCTCTTATGTCCTGACGTTTGACCCCATTTCGCCCATTTTCAATTAATAGGGTTTGTCCATAGGTGGTCCCCTACGACATACTAAAATTTCATCAAAATCGAACCATTTTTACGCGAGTTATCGTGCGGACAGACGCACAAAGCTGGAGCATATACGCTTCTTCAGTTCAACACAATTTTATTAACAAGGTTGGGTTCAGGAGGCGAACATGGGCGTCCTGATACATATATTGTACGGTAAAATATACAAACTCTATATTTTTATGTACATTATATACAGCACGATGTATTGATTCACAAAGGAGCCTCGTGGTAAGAGGTGCAGGCATTTTGCACAAGAACAATAAGAGAGATTGTCGAAACATTTCGTCTCAAAGTATAAGTATATTATTTTTTTTTTTTTTTGATTGGAGGTTTAACGACCACCGTGAGCAACTCAATGGGCTATAAGCAGTCGCCCGTCCCTAATTTAGTGTCACTGGTTCCAGGGAAGGGAGAGAGCCAGTGCCGTAAGACAAACACAACATCCATGCCTGACCGGGATTCGAACCCGGACCCCTTACGGACGAATGATCAGAGGCCAACGCCTTAGACCACTGCGCCACCGGGGCGGCAAGTATATTATAGTGCTGATAAATAACAGAACGAGGATATTATAATGAAGCACTGAACAAAAGGAGAACTGTAAAAGTAAACAATGTGACAAAGTAAACAATGTGACAAAGTAAACAATGTGAAACCAAAGGCAAACGGAATTACGATGTCTTAGTACTGGTAGACAAAATGATAATCAAAGAGAAAACAAGTTAGACTATATACATTTGTACAGTATGGTGCATATTATATTCACATTTGTTAGAAGATATAAGCTTTATGTTGAAGTTTGATTCCGAAAACCAATGGTGAGCATGCACGTTGAACTGAAGTTCAACAGAGCTAGGAGCAACGAGGTTATAAACTACCGACAGTCAGTTGCAACGTCGCTGCAATGCCGGCGAACCAGGAAGCGGCCGGAGACCAGGTGGAACGGAAATGTTGTTCTCTCTGTTGGGCAACAGCCACAAGGTTCTCTAGACGAAGTCTTGAGAGGAGACGCTCTCGAAAGTGGCACAGTAGTTCCACAGAAGCTTGGTGGATAGTATAAGGAGATGAGATATCTTGGCAGCGCTGATGAAATACGTAAATGACGTGTTTCACCAGGATGAAAATATATGAGCAGATGGGTGGAAGCTTGACTGGCGGAGAGACCTGCAGGAGGAGTGTCTTATAGGCATCGAAAGTAAGATCAGTTGTGGCTGAACGTTGAGCAATGGAAAATGCAAGATGGAGTAGTGGAAGGAGGATGACACAATGTAGGTAAACGTGAGAGACATCAGCTTCTTGAGCACAAAAGGGGCAAAGAGGTGAGTCAAAAATGGTCATGCGGTGGAGGATGGATGGAACAGGAAGACGGCGTTGGAGAAAAATCCAGTGAGTGTTTATTTCAAGAGGAGCTGAAAGAGGAGAAAGGGTGGCAGACCAGACAGCGGTGAGAGAGGATTGGGAGACATCAGGGATGTTAAGGGGAGAAGGAGAGTGGGATTTTAAAAGTAACCGATAGAGAACTGAGTTTGAAAGAGAGGATAGTGGAAGTGTAGATCTGTCGACTGAGAGAAAGAAAGGAAGGGGGAGGGAGGCGGAAGGAACAAAGGTCAGGCCGGTGGTGGTTGCGAGATGAGGGAACTTAGCAATGATGGTAGAGAGCAGGGAGTCATAGACAGAGCGAGAGGAGGGTGAAAGTAGAATGGTAAGGGGAGGCTGGCGTAGGGTCGCCAGGACAGATCTGAGGTTGCAAGGTCTTTGACGGTTACAACTCCGACTCGGAGCCAAGAAGGATAGGCGAAGCATGAAAGATGAGGGGGGTGAAGAAGAGAGTAGAAGAACAGGGGTTCGGCAAGGAGTTCAGTGGTGGAATCGGGTGGGGATCGAGTGAGCGGGAGAGAGCGGAGAAAGGTAAGAGTCTCCCGTAAGGCAGGAGGAAGGCGAGAGTGAGTGGTAGTACGGAGGTCCATTAGAATGAAAGAAGTGAAAGTGAAATTAGTGTTGCTCGAAGAGGTGATGACATTCCTTGCGGTAACGGCGTCGGCAATAGGTGAGGTATGAAGACGGAGGAACGAAGTAATCCGGAGAGCTTGATAGTACAGTCGTGTATCAATTAGGCCAATGCCACCTTGGTCAGGAGGAAGGCTGAGCTTGGGGGCACTGAGCCAGTGGTGTCCGGTCCAGATAACTGAGGTGAAGCAGCGAATGATATCATTGAGACGAAGAAGTGGGGATTTAGTAGCAAGCCAGGAATGTGTGCACATGGAGAGAAGATAGGTTTGCGCAAGACGTGCACGTTGAAAATATGAGGTGCAGAACTGCGCTTTTCGCCAAAACGCAGTTGACCGATGAAGACGTGGCTGGATGGTATTCCACGTTGCGCTGGAGGCTTCACCTGGGACGCCAAGATGTACGCCAAGGAAACGTTGAGAGGCTGAAGACCAGTGCGCTCCCCATGGGGAATCAAGCGGTCAACCCATTAGCCGCACCACAGGCCTGTGCTTTTGGTTGTATTAATCGCAGCTCCGGAGCAGGAGGCGTAATCGGCGAAAAGACTTTGGAGCAAAGAGAACTGTGAATCCAGGCGTATACAGAAGGTAACGTCGTCTGCATACGCTACGGAAGTGGTGACATGGTGTCTCGTGTGGGCGATGAGTGGCGGCAGGGTGGCTTGAAAGGAGCGTTGAACGGAGCGGAGAAAAGGTTCTAAGGCTATAGCGAAAAGTTGACCGGAGAGTGGGCATCCTTGCCTCACTCCACGGCGGAAGAGGATTGGTGCTGTAAGAAAGGTGGGCAACTTGACCTGGAAATTGGCGTCCTGGTAGAGGGAGGTGAGGAGAGAAATAAACAGAGATGGAAATCCAAATCGGAGAAGTGTGGCGGAGAGATAAGTGTGGGAGATATTATCAAAGGCGGACTCTTGGTCTAAAGAGAGGAGGGCGAGGGGTTCAGAGCGGGAGCGCGCAAGGTGAATTAGATCAGTTAGGAGATGGATGTTGTGAGATAGGGAACGGCCGTGAACTGTGTAAGTCTGGTTAGGGGAGAGGATGTAAGTGAGGATGGGATTTAGTCGTTGTGAAAGAAGCTTAATATAAAGTTTGTAGTCGAGATTCAGTAGGGAAATTGGGCGCCAGTTCACCAAGTCAAGGAGATCACCTTTCTTGGGGAAAAGGACAACGTATGCATTTGTGAATCCCCCTCGGGAGAGGAGAGTAAGTAAAGGCAGCAGAGAAAGCGGATAGGAGAAACGGAAGAAGAAGAGAGGCAGAAAAGTTTTATAAAAGCCAAGGTTGGGCCGTCCGAACCCGGAGCGGCACTAGAATTCAGAGAAAAGAATGTAGTGTTTAGTTCAGAGGGCGTGGGGGAAAGGAGAAGAGAAGAAGCGAGATGAGGGGGGGGACCTGTGGTAGATTAGAAAGGAGAGAATCCATTGCTGCAGAGGATGGTTGAGGAGGTTCACTGAACTTCATGGAAAAGTACTGACGGACATGGGAACAAAGCGCAATCGGCTCATCTGATACCTCTCCAGAAGAAAGGCGTAGATGATGAAGTATGGACGAAGCTCGTCGGGTGTTTTCCACCGACGTCAGGAACTCATAGTTGTGAGCATCCGGCGTCAGGTGTTGCAAACGAAGTCGGCGGAGAGCTTGTTGCGCCAGAAGAGATCGAAGAGATCGAAGCTCTTCTTGAAAGGAGAAGAAGAGAGGATCACTGAGACTGAGCATGGATAGCATTGACCGAACATAGTCAAGGCGCATGTTCTGGAGTGTCTTTAATTGGAAAGAGCAGTTTCGGACATACAGAACGAGCTGTTGCTTGATCTCAAACCAAGAATTTAATCCGCAGAGTGCAGATTGAAGCTGCGGTCGTCTGTCAATCAGGAATGACCGGACTGAAGAGCAGAATGCCGGGTCGGAGAGAAGTGCATCATCAAATGTCCACGGGCGAATTATCCTGGGTTTGAATGGCGCAGTATGGACTATGATGGCAATGGCGCAGTGGTCAGATGAGGCCGTGGGATGCACACTCGGTTCTGTCACGGCAGGAAGTAGAATACTGGAGGCATAAAACCTGTCAAGGCGGGCTAAGAAAGGATTTTGCGGATGAGAGGAGCGCCAAGTGTAATTAGTCGACCATGGATGAATATGCCGATGTACATCATGAAGAGCGTTGTTGATGACAACTGTCTGGAGCAGGTTCGCCAGGGCATGGCGGCGCTCTCTATTTGTAGAAGACCTATCCAGAAGAGGATCCAGGGTATAGTTAAAATCCCCATCAACGAGAACATGGTCTGACGGTGGGATACGGTCGAGTGCTCTGCGAAGACGCGTGAAGAGAATTGATAAATGTATTGTAGTGCTTGGAATATAGATATTGAATAAATGATATCTGGAAGACGCGATGGTAAAGGATGCATGCTGTAAGAGATCTCGACAAATATTTCGCACAGAGAGGGATGTGATAATAGAATTGAGAGCATGACTAATGCCGATGGCAAGACCGCTATGAGATGTTAGTCCATAGGCGTGAAGAAACACAAAGTTCCACTGGCGCCATCGAGAATAGACGGTAGTTGGTTTGCAATTTGTCTCTTGAAGGAGGAGAATATCAGCCCCCAACGGGTTGAGGTCTTCATATGCCAGAGAGTTGCTGAGGGGGAAGCGAATCCCCTGCAATTAAGTGACACGATCTTGAATTGTGGGGTTCCTTGCCTCTAGCTGAAGATCTTTTAGAGCTGGAGGAAAAGACTTGAGACGATTATAGAAGATTTGTGCCCACGGATGGGTGGGAACATTCTGGCGGCAGAAATGCGACACATTGAAGATCTGCTCCGGCACAAGTTGGCGAAGCGATGGATTCTTGACTGCTAAGGCACGCGCTATTGCGTAGCTTGTTGGATTCGCTAAGTATGTATGGAGATCAATGTATGAGAGTGGTACGGGAGGTATATTGGCTGTCTGGAGAAATGCAGCGAACTCTTCGACCGTGGGAAAGGAGACTTTGGCTGGCGAGGTGTGTCGAGGAGAACTGCTGGAGAGGGAGGTTGAACGAGGTGAAGTAGAGTTTTGTTTCTTCGCTACTCGCCTGCTGCGGCCAGAGCCGCGGCGCTTCAGTGGAGGCTCGGTCGTCTCATCCTCACACTGCGTCTCTGGACCGACGGACTCCACATCAGCTGTTTCGGAGGTTCCAGTGGTAATAGCTAGTTGTACACCTTCTGAAAGGGACTCAGTGGTGGAGCGACGACGTTGCGGGAGTGAGGAGGCAATTGTAGGAAAGTCCTCTAGTGAAAAAGAGGAAGCGGCTGTGGGAGCGTTGCGTTGACCAACGTCTGTAAGCGAACTTTTTTCATCATATCTTGGCTCCGAGGCCTGCTGTGCTGAAGTAGATGGTGTAGTACGCTTCGAGGTAGGAATAGTACCTGTAGGAGCGCCAGTCGGAGTCGGTGGAACTTGATGTGGGCAGTGCACGCGAAGATGGTTTTCGCCATGGCAAAGCGTGCAGTGCAAGGATGTAATGACGTCGATTCTCCGACGTTGCTGGCCACACCGTACGGTTAGGATCTTCGGGCACGCAAGCAGATGATCGTCCGACGGAAATATGACACGGGCACTTCGACGAAACCCTGCAAGTGATTTGTCATCAGGATCTCTGGGCGCCGCCGAAAGGGTCGTTATTGGTCCAACCACTCGGCCAAATTTGCTGAGTAAAGTGCATAGAGCGACATCTGAGACTTCAGGCGGGACTGGGTGGAAAGTGACCTGGATAGGTCGCTGCGCCACAATTTCAGCCAGAAGATGCACATCTTTGATGGATAAGCCAGCAGTCATCACAAGGTCTGCATGTTCTTTACGGGCAAAATACACTAATACGGCCCGTGGCTTTCGAGCCATATAAGTGATATAAGCTCCTGTAGGAAGCATCTTCTTTAGGGCAATACTATATTCCTTGAGTTTCGTGTCTGGTAATGCATCAAAACAGACACCGAAATCCATTGTGGAGAAAAATTGTTTCCCGGCTGGGGAATCCTCTGGGTTATCGATGGTGGCAGAACTACCCTCAACACTGACGTAGGAGTCAGGAAAAACGGGAGCAATAAACTTGGAAGGAACTCTCACTCCGGAGGTCACTTTGGAGTAAGTGAGAGACGTAGAGTTGGCAGCGGAAGGATACGACACAGTGCTGATTGCTATTAGCGGCTTGGTGAACTGAGTTAAGCCAGTAGAAGGCAACGCAACCGTGCAATCGGTCACATCCATAGATTCCGCAAATGAACCAGGGACGTGCGTCAAGGTGACGTCACTCTCCTGGACAGGGATATCAGCTTGAGCTTTTGCAGAGGAGTCGCGCGTCACATCTTGAATGCGTATGACGTCTCCGACAGGCATAAATGCTGATTGGTCTCCTGAGAGTGAGGAGGAGGAGGTGGTTGAATAAGCATCACTGATGTGGGCGTGGACATCACCCTTCTCAGTGCCTGCCATTGAAAATGGCGAGGATTAACTTAAGGATCGATCAGCTTGATTGAAAATAATAAAACGCTGAATGCAAACAAAATATGCAACTCACCGACTTGGGAGCTGAGCTAAAAGAATGTACAGATCTTCTTCTTGAAGGGGAACACAAAAATAGGAACAAACACTCACTATATACTTCCAAAAACTGGGCACAAACACAGAGCTCGAAAGGAGCGTGACTATATCGGCTATATGCTTCTTCAACCTACGGTTGGAAAGCGTAAAAAAGGATAATTGCTGTACTTTTTTAAAGTTAAGAATTGTTAAGCCCTAGAGTCTTTGTACGCTTTCCAACCGTAGGTTGCAGAAGCGTATATGCTCCAGCTTTGTCGGTCTGTCCGTCCGTTTGTCCGTCTGTCTGTCCGCACGATAACTCACGTAAAAATGCGTCGATTTCGATGAAATTTTAGTATGTAGTAGGGGACTACCTGGGGGCGAACCCTATCGAAAATGGTCGAAATGGGTTCAAAGGCCAGAACATAGGAGAGGGATCCGTTTAATTTCTCTTATGCGCCTTAACTTACGCAAAAATATTTCGATTTCGACGACATTTTGGTATGTGTTAGTGGACCACTGGGGACGAACCCTATTGAAATTGGGCGAAATGGGGTAAAAGGTCCGGTCATAGGAGCGGGATCCATTCCATTGCCGTGCGTCATACCTTGACTAAAAATGCTTCGATTGAGATAAAAACTTTATTATTTTGTTTCGGAAGTATACTTAACCTGTTCTGTTGAATATCATCGAAATAGGATCGAAGGTTAGGACACAGGAGCGAGATTTATTCCACAGCCATTATCCTCATAACTTGAGTAATGATCTCTGGCATGTCGGATAGCGTATAATAATCAATGCATTGCATGATTTTACTAACTTGTTTTAACGACATACGGCTATTTTGCTTTTAAGCTATGTTTTTTTAATGTCCCATGTCAAAGTGCCTCCCTAAACAAGGGTAAAACAAAGAAGTATTAGCACGGGTTGCTGAAACAGCAGATATTGATATTTTTAGAGATTTTATACATGCTGAAGCGATCCAGAAATGAATCTGAAAATTTTATAGCAGACTGAAATGAGGTATGTATTAGGTGTACAAATAAGTTTTACAGCGTTTTAAGACAACACAACATGTAATTTGAGAGAAAACAACTTCACGAATCAAAATATAAGACGTCATTATCTATCACCTTTCGCCATCGGTCGGCCAGCTGATGGATTGCAGCTATGAATAATACCTTCATCGTGTAACCGAAGTCGTCAACCCATTTTTGCACTTCGTTACATGTCCGGAACTGTACAGCAGACAAACCATGTTACATCGATAGGAACGAATGATAGTCTGAAGGGGCTTTGTCAGGACTATACGCCGGGTTCTCAAAAACTTCGCAGCCAAACGTCAATAACGTTTTCTTGACCGATTTCGCGACATGCGGCCTAGCGTTGTCATGCAGGAATTTCACCGGACGCAATCCTGTGCCTGTGAATGGACGTTTGCGACAGATTTCCTGGTTCAATCTCAGAAATTGTTGCTTGAAGCGATCAGCAGTAACAGTTTGACCCCTTTCCAATTGTTCATGATAGAGCGCACCCTTCATATCCCAGCAGATGCACAGCAGAACTTTCTTGGAGTGAAGATTGTATTTCGGTGTCGAGGTCGTTGCTTCACTGGGGTCTACGCAGTGTTTTTTTGCGTTTGGGATTGTCGAACCATATTCACTTTTCATCGCCAGTAACGATTTTCCACTGGAAAGACTTTCTGTGTTGTTTATTCAACAGATTCAAACACTTCATGACACGCTCTTCCTTGTTTCTCTGTCTCAGGTCATCTGGCACCTATTTTCCTTCCTTCTGAATCGTTCTCATTGCGCGTAAACGATTGTAAATGGTTTGTTGAGTTACCCTCAGTTGTTCAGCTAGTTCTTTTTGTGTTTAAGACGAATCTTCATCTAGCAATGCCTGCAGTTCTTCAAGTGCAACCTTCTAAGGTGCGCCACTACGTTCTCGAGCATCAAAACCACCTGCTTTAAACCGTCTAAAAAAACTCACACGTGCTTTTCGATGCAATATTCTCCCCGAGAACAGAACAGATTGATGCACATGCTTTTGCAGCACTTTTTCTTGATGAAACTCGTAACGAATGCAGCGTAGAATAAATGCGGTACCGCTTGCCATCTTTTACCTATCGATGTGCAAGTGCGTTTGACTGTTGGAAAACTTCTGTGTCACATTTTATACTCTGGGCCAGTTACGGTCACATGACAACAAAGCGGGGTAATGTCGGATATGTAAATTAGCGGTATACGTCACGCAAAAAACGCTTTAGAACTTATTTGTACACCTATCATTAATACACCTACATATACGAGGCATGTTCAGTAAGTAATGCATCCGCGCAAGTGTCTTGCGCATGATTTGTTGCTTAGCAACCCGCCCGTCGGCAAACGATTTTTTGCGCCATTAGCTTTATTTTACTGCGTAATAGCCGTACATCTATTTGCTAGTATTTAACTGTATTTTAAATACGTGATTATAGTATTAATGTGTGATTATAGTATTAATACGTGATTATAGTATTATTTTGGCTGTCCGTCAGTGTGCGGATATCAGATCTCCATAACTATTAGTCCGATTTGAAAATTGTTTTTAACCATTGGAAAGTCCGAAATGTTGATACGATGTTCCACATTCTGCGGTTCTTTGCCGATAAATTGCTTCACCGTTAGGGGATGTAAATATAGATGCTACGAAATTCAAAATACATTATATTCCATCTTTTTGTTTCTAATTATTCGACTGAAAAAATTATTTCTTTCCATCGATACCATTTATTACGAAGACCATATCGGATAAGGTTTTTTTTTTTTGTTTTCAAGTAATGATAGTTTTTCAGCTAGGGGCGTGAAAGAAAATTGTTATTTATCCGATATCTGTGCTTCTAAATGTCTGATTTCAAAAATAATTTTTGCGTCCAATAGGATTTCTGATGGAAAATGTTCAGCATATAGTTTCCAGTTTTGGTGAAAACTTATTTTGCTGCTATAAGGCGTAAGTATATATTTATGTTTCTGAAACATGCACAGAAACATTTGAGTTTCTGAAAACTCGACTGAAACCGTTCCATGGCGGTCTGACCCTGCTCCCCACAGAAAACATTGTGCACATGTGTTTGCTTAAAATAATGTGCACTTTTCCGGCCGGGAGCGTAGATGAACATCATATTCTTCTCGATATCTCAGCTTCTGACAGTACGATTAAAAAAATTCGTTGTTCGTCAGACAACGTATCTCATGTGTTATATTTTGCGTATGATTTCAAATTTTTTAACGCGCAAATTTTCCACTATAGGGCATAAGTCTCCGTTTCCATTTACAACATATTTGGAGTACTATCTATGTATCTATAATCCAGATTGAAATAAATTCGTTTTCGGTCAGATATTACCAACTAAGAAAACGTTTCATGCGCATTTCCTGCCCCAATTAACACATAATAATCGGGCTAGGGGCCGTAAATATGCATTCCCTTTTTCCCCATATCTCTGCTCTTAAAAAAAATAATTTAGTAAAATCATGCAAAGCATTGATTACGATACGCTTCCCAACATTCCAGAAATCATTACTCAAGTTATTACTCAAGTTATGAGGATAATAGCAGTGAAATAAATCTCGCGCCTGTGCACTGACCTTTGACCCCATTTCGATTATACTAAACAGAATTGGTTCAGTATACCTCCGGAACAACATACTAAAGTTTTGTCGCAATAGAAGCATTTTTAATCAAGTTATGAGGATAATGGCTGTGGAATAAATCTCGCTCCTATGCCCTGACCTTTGATCCCATTTCGATGATATTCAACAGAACCGGTTCAGTATACCTCCAGAACAACATACTAAAGTTTTGGGGCAAAAGACACATTTTTAGTCAATTTATGAGGATAATGGATGTGGAATAAATCTCGCCCCTGTGTCCTGACCTTTGACCCCATTTCGATTATATTAAACAGAATAGGTTCAGTATACCTCCGGAAGAATATACTAACGTTTTGTTGCAATCGAAACATTTGTACGTAAGTTATGACGCATAAGAGCGATGGAATGGATGCCGCTCCTATGTCCTGACCTTTGATCCCATTTCGTCCATTTTCAATCGGGTTCGTCCCCAGTTCTTCCCTACCACATATTAAAATTTCATCGCAATCTAACCTTTTGTACCAGAGTTATCGTGCTGACAGGCAGAGAGACAGACGGGCAAAGCTGGAGCGCGTACGCTGCTTCATCGTATGTTTGGAAAGCGTTAAAAAGACCTAGTTAAAAAAGTCTTTCACCACCCGATACCATTCACCTTCTAAAATATTTTGCGTTTAGTAGTGGGTTCTCTGACGGTAGGTGTTGTTAGAGCGTATTTCTGTTTGCAACTCTATCACCGCTTTAAAAGATTCCATTGTAGAATTTCTTCTTTCAATGTATGCCATTCGCTACAGGGAATACTTGGCACATTTTTCTCTGTAAATAATGCATAGCTTTTCCGCTATCTGGAGCAAATATCGAATTCTATTTCTCACCGTCTCTGCTCTGAATAATTTTCACATATTTTCTACTTTTCTATTAATCAGAATAATGCCGCCAAGGGTTATCAGCGTATATTTCTATGTGAAAGACTATATTCGATTCCAAAAATCCCTTTGGAAAATCTTTTGTTTTTTTTTCCCTAGAATAATCGTCATTATGAAGAGCATTTTGCACCCTTCTTCTACTTCAAGAAATGCACAGCTCTTTCGTTAGGAAGCGTTAAATTACATCACGTTATGCTTCATATCTCTGCTTTTAATTTTTGCATTTGAAAATCCCGTTTGCCTGTGATATCTTCCATTATGAGAAAGTTTTGTGAGCAACTTGGTAATTTCCGTAACACACTTTT
Source organism: Macrothele yani (assembly GCA_039090855.1). Taxonomy (NCBI): domain Eukaryota; kingdom Metazoa; phylum Arthropoda; class Arachnida; order Araneae; family Macrothelidae; genus Macrothele; species Macrothele yani. The sequence goes on from CM076990.1 coordinate 52,478,649, forward strand.
CAGCTGCTAATGGACGTAAATAACTATTTCTACGGTATAAGAGGGAGAGAGCGGAGAGAGAGAGAGAGAGAGAGAGAGAGAGATTCGGAAAACGAGAAAATGGGGCTAATAAATCTAAAGGCTTGAGAAAGAAAATTGTTTTAGTTGAATCCAACATATGCATCAAGGGCATTCCATTCACCAGTGTTAGTAAGATATTAAAATGAAAAATATCGTCTTTCATGAGAAAATTATTTATCGCCTGAAACTAATAGCTTGTTTTTTTGTAAATTGTTTTAGAAATAGCAAGAAAATGCCTGCAATATGTATGTGACAGACGGAAGTGGTAATCGTTTTCACTGAAACAATTAATTTATGTATTTTCTTCGGAAAAGAAAACAAGGTATATAATAAATGGCGGGTGTTCTTCGAAACCTTTCATAAGAAGCGAAAATCAATTACTGCATTGGGCTGCGGAAAATATTTAAGCTGTGCGCATGATTTTCCCGGTCGAATTTTGCCGTTTGCTTTACTTTAAATAAAAAAATTGAACTCCGTTCTTGTGTTTTCCTGATATTTTTTTAATATATATTCTAGATACCTGAAGATGATAAATTGAAAATTTCCAGGTGCTGCTTACACAGAGGTACCAGTTTAGAGATAAAATTATTAGAGAAAAACTGTTAAAACTTACTGAACTTTTTAAGATCTTCGAGATATATTAATATTTCATCGCAAAGTAAAATGATTCCACAATTTTTGAAGGGAAAATAGCAAAGTACCATACGGAAAAATAAAGCATATCAATTGGTTAAAAGCAACCAAAAGAATCATTCTGTACTAGAATTTCTTTTGTCTTTACGAAATGCAATAACAAAAAAAAGGACGGAAATTATGTTCGAGCTTACAACAGTCAAGTCAATATAAAACTTTGCGCATGCTTACATTAATACCCCATGCAGGAAAGATTATTGATTATATCATGTCGAATAGACAGTGACGTACCTGCCAGCAGGACGCACACGACATAAAGGCAGATAGGAATCAGAATAAATGTCTGCGTAGCTCAGTTGGTAGAGCGACTTGTTCCGGAATAAGCGGCCTCGGGTTTGAATCCCGGCGTAGACCAGAAATGACGGAGAAATTTACTTCGTTATAATGGGGCCCGAACTATCCGGATGACCCGGCCGTTCAAAATCTCGCATTGGTGTGATGTTATTTCCACACCGCGAGACAGGAAAAATCAGAGCATTCCTTCTCCAGCGCTTCGAAAAATAAAAATGTGCGATGTTGCATTCCACACAGCAGATTGACTGGGAGTTCTCAAGTGCACGTTCTACAGTGGATGGCTGCCTGCAACGATTCATGGTCACGGCTGACCCGTGGGCCATGCCCTCGGCCCTCTTTCGGGGGGGGGGAGATGTGACGTACCTGCCGGCAAGGCGCACACGACATAAAGGCAGATAGGAATCAGAATAAATGTCTGCGTAGCTCAGTTGGTAGAGCGACTTGTTCCGGAATAAGCGGCCTCGGGTTCGAATCCCGGCGTAGACCAGAAATGACGGAGAAATTCACTTCGTTATAAGACAAGTTCGACATGATACGATGAAGTAAAGTTGTATGTTGGAAACCCAGGTTATGCTTCTTTCCATCCGAAACGAAAAGGATTCTTTCCTGTCATAGTTCTAACACTTTAGATGAACAAAGACGAATTAAAGTGCAGAAAAATGATAACATATGTATGTAATTTTTAGAGTGTGTAAAAAAGAGATTTCTGCGGATTGTGGAATGCATAATGGTAAGTAAATAAACAGAAAATATTCCAAGTTCCAAGTGTGGTAACATGTCGAGCATTCTGCTAAAAATCGAACTTTCGAGCTGAAGTCCATCTAAGAATTGAAGAGCGTATATAGGGTATAAGCAAAATGCGACAACGTTAATCAGATGCGTTATAGCGTAAAACCCATTTGCTGGTGACGGAAATCGGCTCAGCACCCTTCTGCTCCGGAGCCGAATGCTTTCCCAATTAAAGTATACCGACGAATTTTGTCGTTGCAACTCTGCCGTCTTGACATGTGTGTGTGTGTGTCACCTCTGAGGTAGGTACGTTACACATATCCCCCACCTGAGTTAGGGCTGGGATGCAATCGCAGGTTTCCGGGTCAGACGGTAAACCACACTTGAAAGAGAGCTCACCACGGAAGTAGGAATTCTGACTAATTCTACACGATGTGTGGAATGAACATCACACATGTTTCCAAGAACCCAACAGCCAAGAAATTAATTTTACGTTCGGGTGCCAATGTAGCGTAAAACCCATTTGTCACTGATGGTTCGAACCTGCATCCTCCTACTCGGGAACCGAATGCTTTCCCAATTAAGCTACACCGACGGAGTCTATCGCTGCAACTTTGCCGTCTTGATATATGCGTCAGCTCTGCGACAGGTACGTCACAAGGTTGTCCATTCGCAGCACAAGTAGAAAAAATTCGCAGCACAAGTGGAAAGCAGACAAGTAGAAAACATGCGAGTGAGAGGTAATAAAACCAGTTGCCTTCATCTGGAGTGCATCGACCTGAGGGAGTGGCTTTTTTCATGTCAGTAAACAACAGGAACCAAATTCGACTGAAAAATGCTTCCACTGCCACATCAAAATATCAGGCGAATTAAAGTTGGAAGCAAAAACCTACAGACAGGCATAAAAAAATTATGGAACAAAAGAACTTACCAATAATTAGCTGGAAACATGCTCGTGAAACAAACTCATGAAAGTATGGGACTTGGTAGAAAGGTAAACACTGAATGCAATGTAACGATTAAATATAAAGGAAGAAATATGCGTCAGGGGGAAAGATTGCGATTAAGTAAAGGAATTGAACGACAGAAATATTGTAACCCAACCAAGCCAAAAAGGTAAGCGTAGACAATAGATGCAAGGCTGTGTGTGTAAATGTCTTCTGCTACTAGGTAGCACTTGATATTACATCCAGAAGGTAACCTTGTACGGTCCGAAGGTTAGACCAGAATATGAATGTACAATTTAACAAGAAAGATGACACCGAATTTTCGGGTGTAATAAGCACGTCTTTTGAATCCGTTCTGACGCAAATTAAATTTATCAAAGCTATTCAAAGTCAATGGAACCGGTATGGAAAACAATAGTATCTGACGTAAGAAAGAAGTTCGTCAATCGGGTTTTTAATCCCTCAGAGATTGCTGTAAACGGAATCGTGGGCTTACGCCCTCTGGCTGCAGACTTGTGCTTTAAGAAAAACATGAATTTATATGAGAAACATTTCGCACCGGAAACGCTCTCCAACACCAAAAGAATTTTTCAAATCCGACTCTTAGAAACAGAGATATCGACAAAAATAAGATGTGACTTTACGTCCCCTGGTGGGAAAACGATGCATTATTTTAGGAAGAAAGTATTCTCAAAAGGCTTTTCCATATGAGCGGTATCGGTCCAAGGAAATAAAATTTGGTCAGGGTTTTCAGGAGCCCAGATTTTGCTACATATACATAAGAAGCAGAAATTTACACTTATGACCCTTGGTGGCCAAACCATTCTTTACCAAACATTAGAAATTATATGAAAAATATTTTCCTTCAGGTCTTGTATGCGATACAGGAAGAGTATTTCAAATCGGAGTTTTTGAAACAGAAATAACGCAGAAAACGCAATTTACCTGTGTGCCCCCTAGCCGAAAGTCTACGATTTATTTGAAAATTTTGAATTTACAGGAAAAACATTTCGCATCGGAAACACTATCTAACAAAGAAGGAATTTTTCAAATCGGACTCCTAGAACTAGAGATATAGACAAAAAAAAGATATACATCTACGCCCCCTGTCGTAGAAACCATTCATTATTTCAAGAAGAAAATGTTCCTAAAAGGTTTGTCGACATGAGTAGTATGGGTCAACAAACGACTTTTTTGGCAATCAAGATTTTAGGAGCTCATATTTTGCTTCAAATATATTAGAAGCGGAAATTAAAGCTTACGCCACCTAGTGGCCAAACCATTTTTTACAAAAATTAGAAATTGCGTGCCCAGGATTTTACATCAGCAGCTGTATCCGGTACAGAAAGAATTTTTCAAATCGGAGATTTAGAAGCAAAGAAATAGGGGAAAAAGCAATTTCCTTTACGCCCATTAGCGGAAAGTCTACGAATTACTTCAAGATTTTGAAATTATATGAAAAACATGTCACACTGGAAACACTATTCAACAAAGAAGGAATTTTTGAAATCGGGCTCCTAGAAGTAGATATATTGACAAAAATAAGATATACATCTAAGCCCCCTGGCGGAGAAACTGTGGAATATTTTAAGAAGAAAATATTCCGAAAAGGTTTATGGCATCAGTCCACGAAAGAATTGTTTCAATCGATATTTTAGAAGCTCAGATTTTATGACAAATACATCATAAGCAAAAAATAACACTTACGCCCCCTGGCGGCCAAAGTATTCTTTACCAAAAACTTGAAATTATATGCAAAAGATTTTCCATCAGGAAGTGTATCCGCTGAAGAAAACAGTTTTCAAATCGAAGTTTTAGAAGACGAGTTATCGGGGGAAATGTAATTTACTTTTACGCCCCCTAGCGGAAAATCTATGCGTAATTTGAAAATGTAACTATATCTAAAATGCTCTTCGACATAAATGGAATCGAAAGATAAAAGAGTTTTTTCAATTGGATGTTTAGAAACAAATTTGTGGAATAAAACGTATTTTTGAATTCGACATCATCTGCACTTACGCCCTCTAGCGGCGAAATTGTACATCGTAAAATAAAACGAAATAAAGGATCATCATTCGCATATGTCAAGCTTCCCAATGCAAAAAGAATTTTTCAAATCGGACTGATAGTTGCAGAGATATCTAGGGTACAGGCGGACGGACACACCGGTACTATACGCACGATCTTTTTTTACAAAAAACGTGCATTTTGCTAGGAAGTAAAATTAAAAGTGAAAATTAACTGTTTTAGATACCGACGTAGAAAATGAACTGGTTATTTGTTAAGCTCAAATTTATTGAGGAGTTTGAGGTTCTTAGTGATATTTTCTTGAGGGATTCAGATATCAACGATTCTATAAAATTGAGAAATAACAATATTACGATGAATATCTAGGGACACATTTGAAAACCAATGCGTAAAATAATTAGTTTACTATATTAATTATTAAGATATTGGAGTGAGATTTATAGGGTACACTACTCATGATACAATACGTAAGTGATCTGAAGTACAGGCCTGTACGTGATTCGGAACACACAATACCTTGTGTAGCCACCACGAACGGCTATAAAGGCTCGTACACTGCATGTCATCGATTTCAGAGGTTCTGAATGTTGCCCTGCGGATGGTTACCCCATGATGCCTCGATTCGTACACAAGTTTCATCTTGGCAAACTGGCTGCGTAGTCTGACGGGCCAGGCGTCGAGAGACTATATCCCACACTTGTCCAATGCGCAATAAATCAGGCGAACGCACTGGCCAACGAAGACGTGGCACATGTCGGGCATCCAGGGACTGTGAGACATTTCGCGCTGCATGTGGTCCGGAAATGTCTTGTTGAAAGACGGAACCGGAGACCGTCTGCTGGTATGGTGAAACTTCAAGTTCCACAACTTCCGCGATGCTTGTAAATGTTACTGCAATGGGTAGGAGGTGGGAACGTAAATGGAATCCAATAGCACCCCACGTCAGAACACCCGGTGTAGGGTCTGTATGACGCTTCATAATGTATGCCTCCAGCAGTCGTTCGCAGTAGAAGAATACGTTCCTCATGGGTCATTAGGTTGAACCGGGACTCCTCGGAACACTGTGCGCAGTCATTCATCACGGTTTGTGGACCCATTTCAGTCGTTGATATCTGTGGTATAAGGGCAAGCAAAGTCGAATCAACGACCGGCGAGCGACGAGGCCTCTCTAAAGCAAACGGCGTCAGACACAGCTTATGGACAACAGTTGATGTGATACAGACTTCTAGTGTTGGGCTAACCATCGGAACGTTGCTGTTTTATCTGCCAATGCCATACGGTGGAGATGATGGCCTTCGCGGGTGTTTGTCAGTCGCTGGAATCCATACCTGTCACGTCGGACTGCCAGATCTTCCTATTCCCACCGATACCATATTCACATCACTGTGCTCGTGTTGCGTCGAACACGAGCGCCGAGATCACGGAAGGAAAGCCCGTCATCCCGCAGTCCAACACATCGGCCTCGCTCAACGTCCGTCAACTGTACGTACAAGTCTGGTCTGCATACTCAGTTACTACCACTACCTTACTGCCACAATTCCAGCTAACCGATTACGGGAAGTTGACCTGTTCGCCCTGCTTTTATACCTCCTGAAAGACAGCTGCGACTCTGTGGCTGACACAAATCATTTTCATGTACGCTGCAGTGGTAATCATTCGCACCTTCTCACGTGACCTATCCATCCTGAGAGTTCAGTACAATCGCACACGTTTTTCCTGGTGTTGCATCTTTAACAAACAGTAGTGTATTTGCATTACAGTCTATAAATCATGAACTTGAGTAACATTACCGAAGACTAAAAGACGAACTTCAAAGCTGCAACAGAAAAGATTTGGCATAAACAGGGAGATAAAACGGTATTGGATGAACTACTGGGTTGGTGCGAATGAAGTGTCTGGCGCGAACGAGCAGTGAAGACAATCCCCTACCACAGCGGAATGGAACCACATACACGTGTTGCGGGTATTACGTCACAGAGTTATTATAAATAGCTAGCACGTGCGTGAAGAACAAGGTTCAGGCGTGTTTTGTTTGGACGTAACTTGGCTTGCAAAGGAAACATGCAGACGCCGATTTTGAGAGTCATCTTCCTGTATGAATTTAAACTGGGCCATTCTGCAGGAATTGCCGCTCGAAACGTTAACAAAGCATTTGGGGAGAATACAGCCAACGAACAAACCATTCGGCGATGGTTTGTGAAGTTTCGAAACGGAGATTCGGACCTGCAAAACGAAGCTCGTGGTCACCGCCCTGTTGCTGTTTCTGACGATGTTCTGTTGCGTGTGGTTGAAGAAGACCCCGAAAAACGTGTCGTGAGATAGTGGCAGAGGTAGGAGTCCACCACATGACAGTTGTTCGGCGTATGGCTGCGCGTGGTAAGGTCAAAATGCTGGAAATATGACTGCCGCATGAGTTGACAACTGCCAACAAGACTAGGATTTTGGACGTCTGCTCGTCGCTGCTTGCCAGAAATAAACAGGAATTTCTACTGCATCGAATCGTCACCTGCGACGAGAAGTGGGTTCCGTATGATAATCGGAACACCCCTACATGCCACGAAGATGATGTTCCGCGTCTGGTGATCCTCAGCCGGGATACTTCATCGGAGTTTCTTGTATAGAGGCCAAACCTTCACTGCAGAACGTTATTGTGCTGAATTACAGCAGATGCACCGGATATTACTGCAGACACAACCGGCTTTGGTCAACAGACATGGTGTTTTTCTGCTCCAGGACAACGCTGCCCTCATGTCGCACAACGAACGATGCTGGAACTAGGTGCCTTGGGCTATGAAGCACTGCCTCATCCTGCCTGTTACCCGGATTTGTCTTCGATAGCCTATCATCTGTTTCGTAGCCTGGATCACTTCCTGTTCGGGAAACAGTTCGCTACATACAACGAAGTTCAACGTGCGGTTGATGACTTCTTCGGGTCCCAGCCACAAGACATTTTTTGTTCCGGGATCGTGGCCTTGCCGGACTGATGGCAACTAGGTTTCGGTGTCGAGGGGGATTATTTCGCCTAGATAAGTTGTCCTACTTTTCCGTTCTCGCCGTCCACGTCTCCTGGTCCTTCGTCGGACATTTTGTTCGCACCAACCCAATATAAGTGTTGATTATTTAGGAGAACGCCATTTCCATTGTTTCCACCCGCTTTTGCCTCTGACTATTGCAATGCATTTTTCTGTTCCGAACCCTGAAAAAAAAGTGGTAGTTAAAGACATCAATCTATCTACACATAGTATAAAGTAAAGTCCCCGGCAGGTGTCTGTCTGTTTGTTCGGGCTAATCTCGAGATTCGCTGGACAGATTTTAATGCGGTTTTCACTATTTCATAGAGCATTTGTTGAGGGAGGTTTAGGTGTATGAAACATTAATCTATGACAAAAGGAAGCCGAGCAGTAACGATTTTAATGACAAGTCAAAGAAAAAACCGCCGTTCGCATTCTTTCATGGCTTCCACTGCCTAAACAACGATGCGCGGCGACCGGTTTAAGAATTTATTTGGTTATTGGAAAAAAGACGCAAGGTGCATGAGCGGCGGTCGGTCTGACAGCACATAAGGCCACAGACTAAATGCGTAGTTACATCGGACGCTGAAAGAATTGGTTTATCGGCGCTCGCACAGACTAAATGCGTAGTTGATTTCGTTCACACGTATGAATTTCTCTGAGTAGCTCTTTAATTAAAATTTAATTATTGTATTAACAATATGCCGAGACGAAAATCGAATATAGGTCGTAGTACATCAGACGCTAAAAGAATTTGTTTATCCCATCATAATGAAACTTTGCAAGAAACAGAATCTCGGTTGACAAATGACAGACAAAGAATGGCTTTACAAAGAGAAAGCCAGTCGCCTGTTGAACATAATAATTTAGATTTGCTGTCTCTCTTTAGATTTGCCGTAAATTCTAAATTGACACCGTGCGAAGCCGGGCTGGGCCGGGTCGTCGCTAGTATATATATATATATATATATAATAAAATCTCCGTCTGTACGTTTCCTTTGAACTCCTAAACACTTTGACCGATCTGGACAAACTTTTGCATAGTTACTCTCTAGGACCCTGCCAAAAACATAGGTCCATTTAATTTTTGCGGTTTATTCGAGCACAAACGTAGCACAAACGATCAGGCTGTTTAAATTTTAAAATTTGTGAGGTGGGAAGGGGGGGCTGGTGAAATGGACCTCAAAAGTATGGGCTAAGGTGAAATCCGGATACCTAAATCTCTCCCCATTATTTCACCCCCTTTACATTTTATGCTTAAACCCTTTGACCGATCTGGACCAAATTTTGCGTAGTTATTTCCTAGGACTCTGCGGAAAATGTAGGCTACACTGCAACCTGGATATCCCACTCCCTCCACCTGATGTCATTCCCATGACAGTTTGTGCCTAAATTCTTTGACCGATCTGGACCAAATTTTGAGGAGTTACTCTCAAAATCCAAGAAAAATGTTCGGAAAACGCTGGCCCAAAAGCTGATTCACGTAGTTTTTGATAAACCGGGCAACGCTAGGTACCTCCGCTAGTAATCTATAAAACCTAGTAACTTATCAGCAACAAAATTTGAGAGGCGGTCAGTTAAAAGACAAAAAAGCTTTAAAAGTGTTGTATTATTCGTTTTTAAAACTTCGAGACTGTGGTTATAGTAATAATACCCTGACTTATATCTGACAGTACAAGATATGATGGTCAGAAATAAGACTATTCTTTTCTTCCTCTTTGTGAACACATGGCCAAACGTTTTCAGCGATCATGTTGTTCAAAACAAGAAAACAAAATTGATGAATCAACGAATCTTTTTAAATACCTGTGATTGGTGGAGGATCTCTTATCATCTTTTCACAACATAATATGGCAGCTTTGCAGCACGAAACCCACTTTTCAGCGAAAATGAGGGATTGGAATGTTTGATAAACTGGTAAGGTAACGTTGTCTGTGTCAGCAGCAAAACTCTCGTTAGTTTTGGGATTAAAAAGAAGAGCAGTGAACGGATCGTACCTGGAAAAAACAGAAAGATAAAAAACACTTGCGGTATTCACAGAAATGCAAGATATATCGCACTGCATGAAAAATTTGCATATACAGGGTGTTCGTAAACTGTTTTGACAAAAGAAGAGGGGTGATAGTACCAATCAAGACGAACAATATTTACAATGGAACCTAGGGTCCCATTCCACTCTGAGTGTCAGAAAAGAGTAACTTCGAAATACGTCCAACAAGCACAAGTGGTCACCTCAGAAGTCATTTATTTCGTGCCGGAGAAGTAGCACATCGCCAGAACATCACCGTCAAGCATTTACCGCATGCAAATTGCCAGAGAAAAGAAGCAGCATTGACAGTTGCAGCTGATTGGTTTATCAAGGTGCACACTTTCTGAATGCCACATATCCCGCACGATGGATTGGACGTGGCGGACCTGTGGCATGGCTTCCAGGCTCACCGGACTTAAACCCACTGGACTTCTTCTTCTGGGGGCACATGAAATCATCGGCGTACGAGACGCCTGTAGACTCCGCGGAAGATCTCGTCGCGAGAATCGTTGTTGCAACGGACAGGATAAACACGACACCAGGAGTCTTCGAGAGGGTGCGCCAGTCTTTCATTCGCCGGTGTTAATTGTGCAACGGCACCCGTGGTCGCCACTTTAAGCATCTACTTTGAGTCTGTCCCTGATCTCCATAAATGGGATTCTGCAACATATGATGTCTTTAATTCTCTTTCTTTGCACTGTTAAAAGTTCAACTTGTACATCTAACTTTACTCTTTTCTGACACTCAGAGTGGAATGCGACCCTAGGTTTCATTGTAAATATTGTTCGTCCTGATGGGTACTATCACCCCTCTTCTTTTGTCCATTGTAAATATTGTTCGTCTTGATGAGTGCTATCACCCCTCTTCTTTTGTCCATCGTAAATATTGTTCGTCTTGATGGGTACTATCACCCCTCTTCTTTTGTCCATTGTAAATATTGTTCGTCTTTATGGGTACTATCACCCCTCTCCTTTTTTCCATTGTAAATATTTGTTCGTCATGATGGGTACTATCACCCCTCTTCTTTTGTCCATTGGAAATATTGTTCGTCTTGATGGGTACTATCACCACTCTTGTTTTGTCCATTGTAAATATTGTTCGTCTTGATTTGTACTATCACCCCTCTTCGTTTGTCCATTGTAAATAGTGTTCGTCTTTATGGGTACTATCACCCCTTTTCTTTTGTCCATTGTAAATAGTGTTACTCTTTATGGGTACTATCACCCCTCTTCTTTCGTCCATTGTAAATAGTGTTCGTCTTTATGGGTACTATCACCCATCTCCTTTTTCCATTGTAAATAGTGTTCGTCTTTATGGGTACTATCACCCATCTCGTTTTTTCCATTGTAATAGTGTTCGTCTTAATGGGTACTATCACCCCCTTTTGTCCATTGTAAACATTGTTCGGCTTGATGGTTACTATCACCCCTCTTCTTTTGTCCATTGTAAATATTGTTCGTCTTTATGGGTACTATCACCCCTCTTCTTTTGTCCATTGTAAATAGTGTTCGTCTTTATGGGTACTATCACCCGTCTTCATTTGTTCATTGTAAACACTGTTCGTCATGATGGATACTATCACCCCTCTTCTTTTGTCCATTGTAAATAGTGTTCGTCTTTATGGGTACTATCACCCCAGTTCTTTTGTCCATTGTAAATAGTGTTCGTCTTTATGGGTACTATCACCCCTCTTCTTTTGTCCATTGTAAATAGTGTTCGTCTTTATGGGTACTATCACCCCTCTTCTTTTGTCCATTGTAAATAGTGTTCGTTTTTATGGGTACTATTACCCCTCTTCCTTTGTCCATTGTAAATATTGTTCGTCTTGATGGGTACTATCACCCCTATTGTTTTGTCCATTGTAAATATTGTTCGTCTTGATGGGTACTATCACCCCCTTTCTTTTGTCAAAACAGTTTACCAACACCCTGTATATGCACGCAATATGCACATATATATATACGACTCTACTATGGGATTCGTACCTACGATGATTATAGCTAAGACATTTGCATTAATATGTCCGCAAATGCAAGGCAACAGAGAAGTGCTACTTACCGTATATATACATGTATCAATCAGTCCAAAATGTAGTTCCCGTTGTTTCCCACGACCTGTTCCCTTCGTCTGGACAGCTGTTGGGTACCGTTCCTGTAGAATTGTGACGGCTTGGAGGCAAAGAAGGAAGTAAGTGCGCATTCGACATCATCCCGGTTGGTGAACCGCTGTCCTTCTGGGAAATGATGCAAAGACCGGAAAATGTGGTAATCGCTTGGTGCAATGTCCGGGGATTAGGTTGGGTGCGGCAGCAGCTTCCAGCCCAGGTGTCTAACCTTATGAAAGTTAACTCGTGCTGTGTGAGGTGTCGCTCCATCCTGCTGTGGGAGGACGCCCTTGCGGTTCAGCAGTGCTGGTCGTTTCTACGCAAGAGATGCGTGTAGATCGTCGAGCTGACAGCAATAGACACCGTGGGTAACATAGTTGTTCTCTAGTAGCTCCTCGAAAAAATAGAACACCCAGCATTTTCCATAAAACAGACAGCGAGACCTAAGACGGGTGTAAGCCGGCTTTGGGGGTCAGCATAGACTTCTGTTTTGGGTCCAATCACTGTTTCCGTGCTCTGACACTGTCATACAGGATCCATTTTTTGTCACCTGTGAGGTCCATGAAAGGTTCAACTTGGTCACGTGCAACCAGAGAAACGCATGCACTCATGTGATTTGCTTTCTGTTCAACTGTGAACTGATAGGGTACCCAAACTCCCGTCTTGTGCGCCTTCCTAAGTTGACGCAGGTGCTTGATAATGCTCGTGTGTGTAGTCCCCAGCTGTTCGACCAACTCTCGCGTGGCCACACGTGAATCGGTTTCCGGTGAGGTCTTCAGCATGTCCATATCCACTGTTGCGGGTCTTCCGACTTTGGGACAGTCTGGCAAGTCAAACTTTCCCTCTCGGAACCGTTCGAACCAATGACAGCTCTGACGATGTGATATGGCATTGGGGTACACATTGGTAATGTTCCTTACAGCATTTTCAGGAGTGCTACCACAACAAAACTCATACAGCATGTAATGATTGAAGTGCTCCTTGTCCACTTCCATGTTTGCTGTCACTTACACTCTTCGTTTTCTGACGGCTAACTTCCACTGACTTAAGCCACCTACCTGTTGATGTCATGCAGGTGTGCTGCGCATTCTCAGTGGCCATAGTGCGCTGTGGCTGGTCATAGGACATTTCTAACCCAACGTTTCGGAATTTTGTACCAAGAAGTCTATCCTGTTAGACAATCCTGTTTTAGACTATCTTGTTGATTTTTTAAGAAGACTATCCCGTTAGTAAAGTCTGAAGTGCTACCTTAGATTTAGGAACATTTTCATCTATACGATAACTACTACTGATATCTCTCCCTTTTGGAAGTTCGTGCCATGTCAGACGACTATCCTGTTACCAAAGTCAGAGGCAGTACCCTATGTTACGAGCATGCCATCTTTACCATAATTACTAGTGCCTTTTTGGTAATGGCGCGTGGTCATATGAAAGGTCACAAATTTAAAAGTGTTTTAGTTGAAAGTTTTAATATTCAGTCTCTTCCCAGACGTTGCCTGTTTTTCTTTTGTCGCCATTCCACTGCTAGCCCGGTGGATTTGACCTTAGACACGATAAGCAGATGGTTCCTTCATCAATCACAATATTGGCTACGATTTCCTGAATATAGCGCCAAAACCCTAAGTATCACTTGCAAGCCTATGGTGTCGAAGCTCTTCTCATTTGTTTCCTATTTCGTAAGAACATTTGGAAGTGGTCGGTTGTCCTCGGAATATGACTCTGAAAGGGGAAATCAAGCCTGAGCTTCGATATTTATCGAGTTTAATGAAATAGTGTCCACATTATCAATTTATGAATTGAATTTAACTGGATCTAAAAACTATCTTTTTACCTATACCTTGCTCTATTTCTAACATGGCTTTTTGTATTACTTTATTCGCCCGTCTGTAGACACCATATCTTAGCAACTGTTAGTCTAATTTGGAAAATACTTCTGCATTGGTTGAGAACCCTGAAATGTCAGAACGATGATAATTGCTTTTCGGTTTTTCCCGAAGCATAACGTCGCCGCTAGAGGGCGTAAAGGCAGATGCTATAGAATTCAAAATACATTTTATTCCATATCATTGCTTCGAAAGATCCGACTGAAAAAATTATTTTTATTCCTTCGCGATACTAGTGATAACGAAGACTATCTCAAGGAGTGTCCAGTTTTCCCCTAAAAGGCGGAAAGTCAGATTGCAATTTCTCCGATATTTCTGCTTCTAAAAGTCCGTTTCGAAGTTCCTTTTGCATCAGATAGAGCTTCTGGTGAAAATTTTTCCGCATAAAATTACCACTTTCTGGTAAAGAACGGTTTTGCGAGTAGGGGTCGGAAGTGTGCATTTCTATTTTTGAAGCAACATTTTCGCTTCCGAAAACTCGATGGAAAATGTTGTACTGTAATCAGATTCCACTCACCATCGGAAAATTTTTGAGAATGCCGTCTGCTTAAAATAATGCATAGTTCTTTCGCCAGGGGACGTCGTTAAGCTACTTTTCTCGATATTTCTGCTACTAATAGTCCAGTTTTTTTTATTGGAGGTTTAACGACCACCATGAGCAACTCAAAGGACTATAAGCAGTCGCCCGTCCCTAATTTAGGGCCACTGGCTCCAGGGAAGGAAGAGAGCCAGCGCCGTAAGACAAACACAACATCCGGGCCTTACCGTGATTCGAACCCGGACCCATTTAGGACGAATGATCAGAAGCCATCGCTAAGACCACTGCGTAATTGTCCGATTTGAAAAATTCTTTCTTTGTCGGAGAGCGTGTGTAGTGCAAAATCTTTTGCCTGTAATTTCAAATCTTTCTTAATGCACAAGTTTGCCAGTACAGAACATAAGTTCCCGTCTCCGTTTACAGCATTTTTCACGGAAATTCTTCCTGGCTACATTGGCCTCCTCAATCACTCGACCTCAATCCAATGGAGCATTTGTGGGATGAAGTCGAACGCTACAGTAAGTGTGGGAAACATCCTCTCTAAATATTGCACACTTTTCCTGCTAGGGACGTAAAAGTCAAAACTTTTTCTCGTTGTCTCTGCTTCCGAGAGATGTGTTTGAAAAGTTATTTTTCTTCAGTATAGCTTTTACTATGAAGAATACTTTTAGAATATTCTCTACTTTTCTTTTATTCCAAATTCTGCCGCCAGGGGGCGTCAGTGTATAATATTTCTATTTGAAATAGTTAATGCGATTGTAATCCCTTAGAAATTCTTATTTTGATTGAATACTCTTCATTATGAAAAGTACCCATTTTTCTTTTTTAAGTAACACAACCTTTTTTCGCCAGGAGGCGTCGATCTATATTGCTATTTGAAATTATGTCGCCAGGGAGCGTCGGTGTATAATATTTCTATTCGAAATAGTTAATTCGATTATAATCCCTTAGAAATTCTAATTAATCCCTTAGAAATTCTTATTTAGGTAGAATTCTCTTTATTATAAAAGAGTACCCATTTGCGTTTTTAAGGAACACAATTTTTGTTCCGCTAGAGGGCGTAAATTTGTATCATGTTTTTCTCTACATCTTTTCTTCTAACTATTCGATTTGAAAACCCCTTTGTCTCTGATATCTTCCATCCACTGTGAGAATTCGGTGGAAACTTTTAACCGTCTCCATTGACTATGAATAACTCTGCTCATATTACGTGTTTTAATTCCCTGGGTGGTGTAAGCGTATTTTACTTTTTGATGAGCTCTTAGATTTTCCAAAAATCTACTTTGAAATATATATATTTTTTTTTGTCGGAAAATATTCAAAAGACGTGCTCATTACAACCGAAAATTCACTGTCATTTTTCTTGTTTTTTCCTTGTTGTTAGGTTTAAATACCACCATGAGCAATTCCAGGAGCTATAAGAGGTCTCCTATTCATAATTTTGGAAGCCAGGAACGCCATCCATACCTCATCTGAGGCTCGAGCTGCCAGAACTTAGACCACTTCGCCACCGGAACGCCATCTTATTCTGCAACTCATCAACATTTCTTAATTTATTCCACCAAATGTTATAGAGTGAAACCTTCGAATAACTGTCACTGCCCTTGCCCGAGAAAAAATCATCGTTCTTTGGAGAGGTTAGGCCTAAGTTACATTGCTTATGTGTTGCGTTTGCACAAAAGCAGAATAAGTGTGCATTTATCCTTATTCTAACCTTTTTCAGAAAGAAAACGGCTCCATTTCTTTCTTCCAATGCAGCATAAGAAACTGTATAATAAATAAGTATATGAATCTTGATGTAGAAGAATTTAGGAAACAGCGTTCGACGTCTGATCTCAAACAGCTCTTTGAGACAGCAAGCTAGAAGATTGTAGTATGCAATAGGAAAGCAAAAATTTAGATAGTGAAGTGGAGCTGCGTAATTAGGCCTCTCTCACACGAAGCGGGTTCTACCCACACGCGCACCTTCCTGATTCTGGGACTTTTGCTTTCACACGAGCCTCCGGCAATAAAGTTTTGCCAAGATATTAAAACTATGTTCTTGTCAGTCAAGTTCGTGTCGCTGTCGAATAGATTCATATCTTTTTCTTGTGTCTGTGATTTTGAGAAGAAAATAAAAAAGGTAGCAAATAAAAATAAAAACGTCTTTTATAGTTGTGTTATTAGTTAACAAGTAAGAAAGCTATTTATTCAAAACTTATATTTAACGAATGGACGAATGGAATTTTTAATTTTTGCTTTTAAGTTCATTAAATTCAATAAACTATTACCTGATCTTTAATATACCCCGCAACTTTCTTAACGACAAAATAAAAAAAGCAACCACGCCGTTCAAACACTTGACAGAGACTGGGAAGTTGCGGGGAGAGGTAGCCCGCATCCGCAATGGGTGAAGACCTGCATTCTGCTCAATGTATAAAACAAATGCGTGGGTGTTCGTTCCTGCAGAAAAGATCGACTTGCACCTCCCGGGCCCGCTCTCGTTCCCACTTCCACCCATTTTAATGGTAAAGCCTGCACTAGAACCATCAGTTAAAAATTTCTGCGGGTAAACATTCACATGAGGGAGGAGGGCGGGCAGCACTCGCTCTGTGTGAAAGATACCTTAGCTAGCTGCGCGCTGGAAGTAAGAAACATAATCGACTCGGACCAAAGTCATGGAATAGTGCAGCAAATGAGCAAAATTCTAGGCACCAGCAATCTTTCCGGAGCAAACGACCAGAATTCCAGGCACTAGCAATCATTCTACAGGAAACGAGCAGAATTCCAGGCGTCAGCAACCATTCCAACCAGCAAAATTCAAGGCACAAGCAATCATTCTCTATCAAACGGGAAAATTCAAGGCACCAGCAATCATTCTGAAGGAAACGAGCAAACTTCCAGGCACCAAGAATCATTCCACAGCAAACGAGCAAAATTACAGGCAACAACAATCATTCTGCAGCAAACGAGCAAAGTTTCAGGGACCAGGAACATTCTGCAACAAACTAACAAAATTCCACGCACCAGCAAAAATCTTCAGTAAACGAGCAAAATTCCATGCACCAACAATCATTCCGCAACAAACGAGCAAAATTCCATGCACCAACAATCATTCCGCAACAAACGAGCAAACTTCAAGGCACCAGCAATCCTTCTGAAAGAAACGAGCAAAATTCAAGGCACCAGCAATCATTCTGAAGGAAACGAGCAAAATTCAAGGCACCAGCAATCATTCTGAAGGAAACGAGCAAAATTCCAGGCCCCCGCGATCATTCCGCAGGAAACGAGCAGAATTCCAAGCACCAGCAATCCCACCGTGGTAAACGAGCAAAATTCTAGGCAACAGCAACGTTCTTCAGCAAACGATCAAAGTTCAAGGCACCAGCAATCATTCTCCAGCAAACGGGCAGAATTCCAGGCACCAGAAATCATTCCGCAGCAAAGGAGCAAAATTCTAGGCACCAGCAATCATTCCGCAGGAAACGAGCAGAATGCCAGGCACCAGCAATCATTCTTCAGCAAACGAGCGAAGTTCCAACTATCATTATGCAGTCTGGTGCAAACTGCTAAACATGGGGGATGTATCTGTGATGATATAGGCGGCTATATCTTGGTATTCGACTGGCCTCATCATTACCCTACATGGTCCGGTTACTGTCAGCAAATACTCATACATTCTATTAGGGGTATGCGAAAGTTTTCGCCGCTCCTGCTAGCGGGCGCTGTAAGAGTCTAACCGGCCGGATACCCGTGCTGTCAGTTCCTACATGAAGCCAAGCATGGCGGTCGATAAAGTTCATTTGCACTGTTTGTTATTCATATTTAATTTAGGGAAAAGAGCTAGTGAAGCATTATCATCATCATCATTGTCAACCATTATCAATCCACTGCTGGACGAAGGTCTCCCCAAGTTTTCTTCACAACGGTCTGTCTTATGCCAGTCTCCCCCATGTTACTCCCACATACTTTCGAATTTCATCCACCCATCTCCCATGTGGTTTTCTCCCGGGTCTTTTCCTGTCCCTTGGAATCCAATCTAAATTTCGGCTGTCCATCGATGGTCTGTTATGTCCAGCCCATTGCCATTTCAGGGATTTAACTCTGATCATGATGTTTTCCACTCTTGTCCTTTTTTGGATCCACGAATTCCTCTTCTTATCTCTTCTGGTTACACCAAGCATGCACCTCTCCATGTTACTTTGAGTTGTCTGCAGCCTTTGTATGTCTCTTTAAGTTAAGGTCCACGTCTCTGCACCATACGTAAGCACTGGAAGGTTTTGTACGCCGATTAATTTATTTGTAAGCACTGGAAGGTTTTGTACGCCGAAAGTTTTGTACGCCGATTAATTTCTTCATCAATGTGACCCTCACTTGATATCTGCTGTCCAAGATAAACGTACGCATCTGTTATCTCCAGCTTTTCTCCATCAATCGATAAATCTTCATTTCTTGTAAAAGCACTGTACATCACTTTTGTCTTCTGAAAGTTCATTTTTAATCCCACTTCTTTATTCTTGTCAGCAAGTTCCTGGATCATACTCTGCAGCGCTGATAGGGTAGTTGCAAAAATGACTACGTCATCAGCAAAACGAAGGTAGGTTAGAGAGTCTCCATTAATCTTTATCCATTTGTTTTCCCAGTTCAGTGATTGAAAGACATTTTCCAATGTAACATTAAAGAGCTTCGGAGATATTGTAACACCTTGTCTCACTCCCTTTCCAATTTTTATGTGTGTTGTATTTTCAAACAGCCGAATCTTTGCCCTTGCATTCTCATAGATGTTATTAATAATATTAATGTATGCATCTTCAAAACAGTAATTACAGTCGAGTGAAGCATACGGTTCAATATGTCAGACGAATGGCGACAGGTATAAGAAAGGCGATCTAAGCTTGAAAGAAAAGACACGTGCAGGTAGTCCGCAGGTACTCGTAGACGAGGAGCTAGAATCGCTGTTGCAAAAGGATTCCACACATTCGACCACGGAACTGGCGAAACGTTTGAAAGTGGCTCTAATCGATGTCGGTATTGTGTCTATAGGCCTGCCTTGGGGACGATCCAGAAGATTGGTAAGTAGGTTCCGCATACTTTAACGAAGCGTAATATTGGTCAACGATTGGGCATCTGCGAGGTATCAAAGGAAGAATTTCTTGTGGAAGGTTGTCACCGTGGATGAAAAATGACCCTATTGCAACAACCCTGTGTGCAAGTGTACCTGGGTCGAGCCAGGCCAGCCATCAACATCCACTGCAAAACAGGATATGAAGGGAAAAAAGATGCTGTTGCGTGTGTGGTGGGATATGCATGGAGTGCTGTACTTCGAACTTTTGAAACTGGACGAAACAACCACTGCACAACGATATAACGATCAGTTGATGAAACTGGATACCGAAATCGAGCAAAAACGCCCATAAACAGGTAATGGATGCCGCCCAGTCATCCTCCTACACGATAATGAAAGACCACATGTCGGTGCCACCACGGAATCAACCCTTGAACAGTTACACTGGGAGGTTTTTCCACACCCAGCTTACTCCCCGGACATTGACCCTCAGACTTTAATCTTTTTCGCTCTATGCAACATGCCCTAGCCCAACAGCGGTTCACCGTAGTTCCAGAGGTGAACAATTTCGTCACTGAGTTCTACAATCAAACCCGGAGTCCTTCTATCACAGGGGCATTCATTTGTTGCCTGAAAAATGGCGAAAGATCATTGATGCTAACATCCAATATTTGTTGAATAAATGTGCATTGATAACTAATGTGGAAGAAATATTCTTCTCATAATACGTGGCCAATACGTCATGATATAATCAACACAGCAATCAGACATAGCTGAATTGACTGTAATTATTGTTTCTTAAGTAATATCAATCATATCAGAAAACTTGAAAAATTCGTCGCTCCAGGGCAACAAAATTTTCAAGTTTTTTGGTATGATTGATATTACGCGAGAAACAGTAATTACAGTCAATTCAGAGATGCTTGAACACTCTGTTGATTATATCATAAAATGGGTACTAGTTTCTTGATTTTTCCTGTCTCCTTTCTCCTTAAAACTGCGGATGTGTACTAGTTTCCTGAATGTTCCTGTCTCTTTTTTCCTTAAAACTGCGGATCTGTACTGGTTTCCTGATTGTTCCTGTCTCCTTTCTCCTTAAAACTGCGGATGTGTACTGGTTTCCTGATTGTTCCTGTCTCCTTTCTCCGTAAAACTGCGGATGTGTACTGGTTTCCTGATTTTTCTGTCTCCTTTCTCCTTAAAACAGCGGTGATCCGGTGCATCCGATGCTCTAAACGTTGTTTCCCAACAATCATGCTTGTTTTAAAATAATAATGCGGCCATACGCACAGCCATAACAGTTTAGTTTTGGTTTGAGGAACACCAACATAAACCTTACCATCTGTCCTGGCCAGCTCAATCACCTGGCTTGAATATCATTGAACCACTGCGGTAAGTTTTGGAGAGCAAAGCAGGAAGTAGATTCCATCCTCCAACATCTCTAAAGCAATTGGCTAATGTTCTCATCCACGAACGATACAACATTCCACTGGAAACTATTTAAAAGCTGGATGAGCCTATTCCAAGAAAGTTGGCAACTGTATTAAAGGCAAATGGTGGTCCAAAACCTTATTATTAAAAATACACTGCCTATTTTACAGGTGTTAATATTATTTTACCCAACCACTGTATATTCTCTGCAGCTGTCACATGCTCACAGCAAATTTGGATACGGGCTGCTCATCATGCAATATCTTGTCACATCGCACACGTTTGCATATGCCAGAAAGCCCTTTTAACCCCATAACGCTTTGTAATCATCAGATTCCATATTCGTTTTTGTGAGTAGTGCATATACAAGCATCGATTAAATACATGACGAATTTTTCCATTACAATATCCTATTTACACTGAAGCGCCAAAAGCATGGGATATGTACCTAGTATCGTGTAGGACCTCTTCTAGCCCGGCGAAGTACAGCACCTCGACGTGGCATCGATTCCACAAGAAGCCGGAAGATTTCTGGAGAGATGTTCAGCCATGCCGTCTGAATAGCCGCCCGCAGCTTCCTGGTATTTCTAGGTGCAGGATTGTGGGTACGAATGGACCTTTTCACCACGTCCCATAAGTGCTCAATTGGGTTCACGTCTGGTGAACATAGTGGCCACACCATCCGTCTGAACTGCTAAGAATGCTTCTCGAGCCAATTTTGGACAATTTGGGCCTGATGGCATGGTGCGTTGTCCGCCTGGAAAATCCCGTCGTTGTTGGGGTACATGAAATCCATGAAGGGATGAAAATGGTCACCCAACAGAGCATCAAAGCGATTACCCTTTAATGACGTGTTTACGACTACCAGAGAACCCAAACTGTGCCACGTAAAGACACTCATAGATGTATGGAACCACTACCAGTTTGCACAGTGCCTTGTTGATAGCTTGGGTCCATGGCCTAATGGGGTCTGCACCACACCAGAGCCCTACCATCAGCTCTTAACTACTGGTAGCGTGACTCATCGGGCCACGCCACATATTGCCAATCTTGCAGGGTCCGATTACAGTGTTCAAGAGCCCAGGTGCGGCGTTGTGTCTGATGTCGTGATGTTAACAAAGGTACTCTGGTTGGTCTTCTGCTCTCATGCCCCATGAACGCTAAATTACACTGCACTGACCTGATGGATATGTCTCTGGTACCTCCTGCATTGAATGTAGATGTTATTTGAGCCACGGTCGCTTGTCTGTTAGCATGGACAATCCTGGTCAGACGCCGCTGGTCACGGTCATTCAGCACCCGGGGTTGGCCACTGCGCTGACCATGAGGTATTCGGTACACACGTGACACCGTGGATTGAGGGGTGTTTAGTGTTCGCACATCTTCGGAAAATGAATGCCCCATCTGTCTGGCTCCCACTATCATGCCTCGTTCGGATTCCGATAATTCACGTAAGCTTGCCATAATCCTGCTGGCGGTTGTTCAACCTGACTCACGAGATTACACCTCGCAACTGATAAGAATAATGGCATGCATCGAAGCTTTATACGCTAGTAGCGCCAGTTAAAAATGTGAATACTGCTATCCCATTACCTTTGGCACTTCAGTGTATAACAAAGAGATCCTGAGCACAGACAGGTTAACAGAAGGAGGAAATATCCAGAAGGATGTAACTAATTAGTATTAGAAAGCAATCAGTCGCGGTCTTTGCGAAATACTGTTTAAATAACAGGTTCGATAGTGTTGCAAGGTTACCACGGATCCATCTTTTATACCTCACTGATGTCAGATCGAATCACAGGCGTCTTCTTTTCGGTATCTCCTGTGTGTCCTTAGAGCATTGGCTTTATCAGGTTTCCAGAAATAAATGATCCAAATAACTGTTTTGCTGATCCTCTTAGGCTTAGAAGAAATCGTTAAACCACAAATGAAAAAAACAAACAAAGCAAACCAAAAAAGAATAAATGAAGAAAAGAAAACGTTTCTTCAGCAGCAAACAGGAGGCCAAAGAATTATTAAGTGTCTGCCACGAGATGATTTTCACGACGACGCTCTCCAGGTAATATAGTTAGTACTCTCTCACTTTTTTTGACATATAAGATCAAATAACATTAGGCAGCTCGTCTACGGTAGCCAAGCCGAAATGCATTGAATGCCCTAGAACTATAATGCAAGTGGTCTTGCGTGAGAAGCAGAAGTACGTGAAATACGTCAGAAATGAGGCAGTTCTTCTTACGTGGTAAGTAGGTGTACACAAAGTTAAGTTAGAAATGATGGAGTTGGCCATCCGTGGCAAGCACGAATACATTAAATGCTTCAGAAATGTTAAGTGGTTGAGTGGCAAGCCCAAGTATGTTAAATTCATAAAAAGGATGCACTTGGCTTTACGTGGTAATAGACTGGGACAGTTTTGAAATATTTTAAATGTAGGAAGCATTTTTAAGGAAAGCTGTCAAATTACTTTTTCATAATGAATTTGGAGTGATGATTCCGAATATTGTGTTTTCCAATCTCGATTTTGATGTTATATGCTTCAAATCTCTAAAAAAAACAAAATGGCGACCATGCGAAAAGAAGCACTTATAAATTTTGAAGTAACGATAGTAAAATAGGATTTTTGGTGTCTGACATTGCGTTTTTAGGTATATTAAATCCAAATATTTCAATTTCTACTCTTAAATTTGATGTTACATGCTATAAACCTGTAAATTTTTATCTGTTTTTATTTTCATAAACACAATAGCCACAAATATGTGTTACGTAACATTGGTTTTTGCTTTATTTCAGAACTAACTGAATTTTGATACAAACATATAACCATGGATCCACTTATACGTTTTAAAAGACCTGCTCTTGTCGACCGTCATCTTTGTGTAATTTGTTAAGAATCGGAGCGTGATATCCTGTTTGATGCAACTTCCCAAGGCCTTAATCCAGTCAACGTTCTGAGATAATCTCGTTTATTAGCAAACATGTTTCTATACCTAGCACAGAGGTGGGTTTTTGAGAGTGTGGGCCCAAATTGTCGATAATCGTCTAAAGAATTCTCTCAAGTGTCCATGATAACTTTCAGCAGCAGATAATAATCTATTATTTACCTACACGTTCACTCAAAAATAACGGAAGAAAAACACAAGCAGAGTGAAGCCAATTCGAACTGTTTTCTTGTATTTGTAATCAGTTTGCGTGGATTCCAAAACTTCTCATACGGCGTCACATGATATCACACTCGCCTAACTGGCGCTAAGACGTTTCCTGTGAAATATCCGGGGCTTGGAAGGAGCGGCGTGGTGTATAGGGTAATAAATCAGTAGGCACAGCAACCGAAAAATTTTCGGTTGCTGTGTGTTAATTAAAGAAAAACGTGGAAAGAGCGATGACTTTGTCTATTTACATTGTCTCCACGTATTTGGAAGATTTTCACCATTTCTCTCGCCCTTTGGATTTATTAGCTATACAATTAAATACACTATCTACCAACAAGTAATTGGACACCTGTGATAGCAAAGAAAAACGAAGTTTATTCACCTTCAATAGTTGGTGGAGCCTCCACGAGCCGCGATTACAGCTGCGACTCTACGGGGCATACTCTCAACCAGGCATTGTACGACGGCTAGCGGTATTTTCTTCCACTCGGCTTGGAGAAGACAGGTCAGTTCCTTCACCGAATTCGGACAGTGGGGGCCTCCCTTAAATCGACGCTCCAACTCGTCCCAAAGGTGCTCCAAAGAGTTAAGGTCCGGGCTCTGCGCAGGCCAGTCCATTCGATTAACCCCATTGTCACCATACCAAGCCATGGTAGACCTCGCAACATGACAGGTGGCATTGTCTTCCTGAAAGTAACATGGGTCCACCCCGTAAAACTGCCACAACGTAGGAAGCGCATGGTCATCCAAACTGGTGCAGTAGTTCTCGGCGTTGAGTCTACCAGGAATTGAAACCAAGGGCCCAGTGCCATACCAAGAGAAACACCACCATAGCATAATTCCACCGCCACCGAACTTCCCAGTTGGCACAATACATTAGGCAGGAGACGTTCTCCAGGCAGACGCCAAACCCAGACCCTGCCATCCGAACGGTAGAGGGTGAACCTTGATTCGTCGCTCCAGAGAACCTGTTTCCACTGTTCAACGGTCCACTGTCGACGTTCTTTGCACCACGTTAGCCGAGCAGCGCTATTTGACTTGGTGATCAAAGGCTTGTGGGCGGCAGCACGTCCATGATAACCGAGCAGATGGGCTTCCTTACGGATGGTATTCATCGAAAGAACACTCCCGGATGCCTGTTGAAACTCCTTGCGGATGTGGCCCATCGATTTGGTGCGGTTCTTCCGAATTTCTCTGGCCAGCATCCGTCGGTCTCTAACTCCCAGTTTTGTGGGTCTGCCGGGTCGGGGCACATTCCGACAGTCACCTCTCATCTTCCACTTGCCAATCACGTAGGCCACTGTCAATTTTGGGTACTTCAACTCGCTGGATATGTCACGTATGGATCGGCCATTTCTGTAATACCCGACGATTACACCTTTCTCGAAATCACAGAGCTCCAAACTGCGTGGTATCTTGCATGCGACTGGTTGCGTTGTTGTTTCCCACACGATATTTAACGGCGGCGGCCGTGACGTGTATCAGGACCGCAGATATCGTCGATTGCAGGGGTGTCCAATTATTTTTAGTAGATAGTGTAGCTTGTGCCGTTAAGCCCCACCAAATGGAGGCGTCTGAGTTGATGAACCCATCCGTACGGATTTGTGAAGTCGGATTGTTGCACCGTAGCGTAAAGCGAACGCACTCGGCTAGTTATCGAGAGATCTGGAGTTCGACCCCAGCGGTGTCGAAATACAATTTTGCGGTTGCTGTAAAAGAAAATCGTAGAAAGAACGATGACTTTGTCTATTTACATCCTTCTTCTGGAAGATTATTAGATTATTGAGTTCGCTACAGCGGTCGTTGAACCTTCCGCTCTTCGCTTGTCCACAAATGTTCCACTGGAGTTACGGCCACGGAGAATTATTTCACGCTCCTTCTTTGACGCCCCCAGCGAACTGTCATCTCACTTTCTGACTGGTGGCCCTCTTTTGGGACATTTTCCTCTGAGCACGCATTAAGCTGGAATGATTCCCTTTCTTCTGCCCTTACAGAGAAGTTCTCTAAACTATCTCTGACATTCTAAACTCGAAAATAGCCCTTAATAACAGCTTCTTCATTTGAAAGTAATGATCACCATTATATACTGTATATATTTAGTTACACCACCGTTTGGCCGCCCCGGTGGCGCAGTGGTCTAAGGCGCTGGCCTCTGATCATTTGTCCGTAAGGGGTCCGGGTTCGAATCCCGGTCAGGCATGGATGTTGTGTTTGTCTTACGGCACTGGCTCTCTCCCTTCCCTGGAACCAGTGACCCTAAATTAGGGACGGGCGACTGCTTATAGCCCATTGAGTTGCTCACGGTGGTCGTTAAACCTCCAATAAAAAAAAAAAAAAAATTCACCACCGTTTGTGAAAATTGCAACACCAAGAAAGAATTGCGTTATTCAAATGAAATATATATGACAGATTTCTCATAACTGATTGCATTTGTAGCGGGACGCAAGATTTTTTGCCTGAAACCTCAGTATCCACATGGAGCGAAAAACACGGCCTCCATACGAAGGGGCATTGAACGGAAGAAGTTTTTGATATCGTCTTGAAGAATAGCCTGCCAGGCTGCGAGACCAGGGTTCATTTCAGGTGACTGACGCACTGAACGGGCCAGTCGCTTAGCTATCATGTCCTAGACATGTTCGATCAGGGGCATATCAGGCGAACGTGCAGGTCAGTGAAGAAGCGATAGCTTCCGTGCATGAAGAGGTCTTGGACATTCCTGGCCATGTGTGTACTGGGATACACCCATTCAGCACAAAACGTTTCAGATATGCATCAAGTTTCAGCATAATCTATTTAGGAACATAACTCTTTGTACATTTACGGTTACGTCAAAAATAGCATTCACTGATACTACTGTTTCATAGTTTCCATTGTATATAATTGCTACTTTGATATTACATTCCAGCGATATTTAAGATTTTTAGTTCGGTAACGGCGTGGATGCGCATGCGCATTTATGCCATTTCACCGAAGCACTCTCGTAGTCGTATTTCCATGTGCAACTGGAATATTCTTTGGTGATTCTGTCGAACTCTAGTTAGCTACTTAGTTGACTTAATATTTCATCCTTTTTTTTCGTGTGATTCAAGATCATCTGAAAGTAATTGTTTTGATTATTATAATTTTTAAATTCTAAAAAGCATTTTATAAAGTCTAAGTAGATGGCTGTGTTGTTGTATTAGTATACTATACTAGCATGTTTTTTTTTTTTTTTTTACTTGAAGCTGAGAAATTTCATATTGGTAGATATTTAGAGAAATGACGAATTAGATTTTCTTTCTTTTTTTCGCTCAAATATAGTCTATTCCACATGTATAATAGAAATTCGACACCCTCATTTGGGACAGATTTTTATTTCTTTCGTTATCAATATACACTGACGGAAAAAAATCCCAACACCAAGAAGGGGTTGTGTTAGATAAACGACAGTTGGTAGGCGGTGAGAGTACATCTGTAAGATGACGTCTATACAAATTTCGCGCTCTGCGCATACGTGTGGCGCTAGTAGCGCCCCTCGGAATATGCAAAGCACGTTTGCTGTAAATACGCGCTGTAACGTTCGTGAGCGTTAGTTATCGTTGAGATTCGACGTAGGGTGTTGATGTTAGTCAAGAATGCCTTTAAGAAGACGAAGAAGCAATTATCAACAGCTCACCGAGTTTGAACGAGGTCGTGTAATAGGGCTACGAGAAGGTGGATTTTCTTTCTGCAATATTGCGGAACGACTTGGCAGGAATGTAGCCACTGTGCATGATTGTTTGCAGCGGCGGTCAAGGGAAGGTACTGCCTCAAGAAGATCGGGTTCCGGCCGGCCACGTGGCGCTACTGAGAGGGAAGACCACCGTGTACGGCGTATGGCCGTGGCGCATCGTACCGCGTCTGCGGCTGCAATTCAAGCTGCAGTTGCCACCACAGTGACACAACGAACTGTTACAAACCGGTTACTTGAAGGACAGCTCCGAGCCAGACGCCCTGTAGCGTGCATTTCACTTACTCCAAACCACTGCCGTTTGCGACGTCAGTGGTGTCAAGCTAGAGCTCATTGAAGGACGGAGTGGAAATCTGTTGTGTTTTCTGATGAAAGCCGGTTCTGCCTGGGTGCCAGTGATGGCCGTGTGTTGGTTAGAAGGAGGCCAGGTGAGCGCCTGCAACCAACCTGTCTGCGGCCGAGACACACTGGACCTACACCTGGAGTTATGGTCTGGGGAGCAATTTCCTATGACAGCAGGAGCACTCTCGTGGTTATCCCACACACCCTGACAGCACAGTTGTACGTCGGTCTTGTGATTCAACCTCTTGTGCTGCCATTCATGAACAGCATTCCAACGGGTGTTTTCCAACAGGATAACGCTCGCCCGCATACCGCTGTTGTAACCCAACATGCTCTACAGAGTGTCGACATGTTGCCGTGGCCTGCTAGATCACCAGATCTTTCACCAATCGAGCACGTATGGGACATCATTGGACGACAACTCCAGCGTCACCCCCAACCAGCATTAACCGTCCCTGTATTGACCGACCAAGTGCAACAGGCATGGAACTCCATCCCACAAACTGACATCCAGCACCTGTACGACACAATGCATGAACGTTTGCGTGCTTGCATTCAACATTCTGGTGGTTACCGGTTTTTAATGTACCAGCATTTCACATTTAAAATGGCTCTTCTTGCGCTTACATTAAGCTGTGATCTTGAAACCTTAATCGATTAAATATGTTACCTATACAAATGTATTGCTGCCATTTCATTCCTCTACAACTATTTTTTCGTGGTGTTGGGATATTTTTTTCCGTCAGTGTATAAACGCCGTCACTGCTCCTAATAGACAGCGGACTGCGTTGAACCTGTGAAAACGTAAACTTTGAAACAGCTGTCGAGTGTAATATTTTGTATTGTGATTTTATAAAGTTTATTAAAACTATAATGTTCAACGCAGTGAATACGTAACAGTAATAAGATGATATCACAAATACCTTTCAAATACGTAACAGTAACATAAAGTTGGTATGTAGAAGTTACAAAGACCTTTCGCTGTGACGTGTCGGTTATGTTTCAAAGTTATGTAACGTTTGAGAACATTTTGACTTGACCGTAAGGTTTCTGAAACATTACTGTTACATTGCGCAACGTATCTGAAAAGTCTCAATGTGTCAGTGCTACGTACTTGCAACATATACGAAATATTCTGTGCTGTGTGGGTAGCGTCAAGACAACTCTGAAGGATGGATATCACTTCTGCCTCTAAAACATTCCTGATGTATTACTGAATTTTCGGGGCTCCCTCATTTCGTGTTAGGTGAGATCGCGAATTGAACCTAATAGCGCCCAAAACCGTGACCCTTGGGGTTGGCCCGGTATGACGTCACGAAATCCACAATGCAAAATGCCGTTCCTTACAATGTTTTCGAACACGTATGCTACTATCTTGGTGCATCAACATGAATCTTAACTCGTCAGAAAACAAGACCAGTTGCTAATCAGAGCGTCAGTGTTTGTGTTCGTGATCCATTACAGCCTGAGACGCCTGTGGTTGAGGGTCAAAGGTATGCGCAGCAAGCAACCAGTCCTCTATTCAGCAGACGACGTCGAATTGTGCTGAGAGAAAAAGCCTAACCTGTAACAGTACTCCACTGCTGCACTAACACCGTGGATGCCGCTGTGCAATCGGCCATTACCATGCGGTAGAGGTGTCTGTCATCCCGTGCTGTCGTGCGATTTTGCGGTCCATCTCCCGGATCTCTGTGCGTCCGAGCCTCAACGACCTCTTTATACATTTGAGGCCATTGCGCCATTAAATTCAAATCTAACCAATGACGCCACTTTCCTATCACTGAACTAACGTTACGTCCCGTACGAGAGACAAATTCGTGATCGGAAATTCCAGCTTCTCTCATACGAACAATCCTTCTGCACTCAAAATCCGTCAGGTGTTCATAATTAGACCATCTTCGGCTACGGGGCATAGCCTGACACAAAAAACACCCTTTCGATGTCGGCTGATCACTGATCGCAAAATTTTGTTTGAGCCAACTGTTTGTACCCAAGACCGGACAGTTCAGAGTGCGCTGCTCCAAAATACCACGCGCATTTTCACTGACATTTTAGTCATTTACGTGTCACAACATGATGTACATTTTCTGTAAGTTTTAAGCTAATACCAGTAGTCCTTTATGGCGTTATAATTTTCACAAACATCAGTGTATTTATTAGACTGCCACTCAAAAAAAAAATAAAATATTCAATGTCTTTCACCCTCTAAATTTGTTCATTTTGATAAAAGAATAAGGCACAGAAAGTTTTCAAACCATTGGTCAACATTCAATGGTGGCTCAATACAGCCGAACATTTCAATGAGTTCCGATATACAAAGTGTATATTCGTAATAAAAGGTTACAGCAAAGACTGCGGATTAGAACAATTAAAGTGATTTTTATCGCATTCTTTAGTTTATTTGGGTTGGGGTACTGCTGGCGATGCTTTTTAACTGCTTGCAGAAGGCACTGCTTCTGTTCTTCTTGGTTAGTCAATACAGCGTTAAAAAGACTTATTAGGGAAATGTCCGTTTCTGCTGATCGTTAACAACTTTGAGTTCCTTGACCCTCCGTTTGGCTTTAATAAATACTTCATCTTCCTCCTAGGTCCTAGGATCAGCTTGAAGAAAATTATCAGAAACATGCAAAGCCACGAACAGTTTCTTGGTGTTGTTTGTCACAAAGTCTGGTAGTTTACTTTCTTTTATCTGTTTTTCACCGATCTTTGTTCTTCGAGGAACAAGAAACCTCCCCTTTTCTGTCTAAAGGTGCAGTTATGGCCACTTTCATCTCTACGGGCACTGTTTCATCAAAAACGCAAGACCAACTAGAATTTCACTCAAATACCACAAATGACCAGAGAAGCTTTTGATTGAGCATTTGCAACAGCTTCATTTGCGGTCTTGTATGCGACAAGAATCTGTAGAAGCTCAAGGTCCATCCTTGGAGCAAGTGCAGCAGCTGGCGCGGTAAATCACGATTTCACGTACAGCTGTACGACAAAAAAAGTTGAACTGACGAAAGCCGAATAGTTCTCGAGCAGTTATCTGAAACTGAGATTGGAACAAGTATATCTTTAAAATGTAAATCAGTTTTGCCATCCACCTAGATCTGCGATAAGCACCAGGAGAATGTATGGAAGAATTCTCTAGTGCAAGTGTATCCCCAGGAAACAGCAGTGAGAGTCGCAACAGTTCTTTATAATCATTCTTAGGGTGGCATTCGCACAGCTGTCTACGAATGAAAGTAAACTAAGGTTTTGATTCTATTCGACAAGCAATAACTTCGTCTTCTAGACTCGACTCATAAACATCTTTATTAAGCTGAATCTAAGAATTTGAAAACCTCTGGAAGAGCTGGATGTTTGGGCCACTTGAAGGCTCCATTAGTTTATCATAAACGCTTGCAACGATGAGTTCAAGTATATGGTATCAGCAAGCCAAGCTCACAAGAGTTCTGTTTAGTTTCTGCTCCAGTAAGGTGCATGCTTCCCTTTTCAAACCTGTATTGATTGCTGCGGTGTCGAATGACATTACTTTTATTCTTTCAATCAAATTCCAGTCCTGAATCAGTTGGAATACTCCAGTTACTTGCGCTATTCCAGTCCCATTTGAGAGTTTTGGAGCACCCAGAAGTTTCATAACGCCATCCCCAGACACAAGTACTGCTAGGCGATCAATAGTCTCCTTCTTGGTCAGGGCAGGTAGCATTTTCCCATCACAGTGTACAGTATAATTAGTGGTATATCAGGAGCAAATGAAGCTTGCATTTCTGCTGCTATGGCTTATCTGTGCTTTCTCCGTGCCCATCTGATGGACTCTTTGTTGAGAGAAATTTCTTCAAGGTTAACACCCAATGATTGAGCATTGACGGCCAGAACATATTTAGCTTTCCTGTCACTTATTTTGTCTCAGTCTGATGCAGATGTTAACTTAGGACTGACAATGTTGGAAGGAAGAGGCGTTTTAGTTTTTCTACAGGTAGAATAACTTGCTGAAACTATAACTGTTTCGTCATTTGAGTCACTATTATTTTCAGTGTTCAACAGCTTGCGTTCGGAAGGTAAGGACTCTTAAAAATAGGACAGGGCCTTTGAGCCACCAGTATATTTCGAGGTACAGCAAAGAAACCTCGGGAAAATTATTTTTACATAGAAATGGACACAATAAAGAGATGAGACCAATGAAATTGGAAGAAAAAAATATCTTCATACATTTGGGTGGCAGTATAGAATAATATTTATAATGGGCATTGCGTTAAAGGATCAAGAGAGAATAAATAATACAGACATTTGACTTGTACTAGGAACATCAAACAGAATTCATCGCTCTTTCCATGTTTATAAGTGAGTCACGGAAAAATTCTAATTGGCTGCCACCGGGAATCGAACCCAGGGCCTTCCAGTTACACGCCGGATATGCTCCCACTGCACTACAGCGGCCTCGAATTCCTCCAGACTCACATACACTAACTGCCAAGCCAATTGGCAGATTGTATCTTGGAGCCCCGCACAATGCTTCACCAAAGATGGTAAGCAGCAACTGAACAAATAATTAGAAGGCGAATAAATAATAATACAGACATTTGACGTGGACTAGGAACATCAAACAGAAGTCGTCGCTCTTTCCACGTTTATAAGTGAATTTTTCCGTGACTCACTTATAAACGTGGAAAGAGCGATGACTCCTGTTTGATGTTCCTAGTCCACGTCAAATGTCTGTATTTATTCGCCTTCTAATTATCTGTTCAGTTGCTGCTTACCATCTTTGGTGAATCCCCAGCATTGTGCGGGGCTCCAAGAAACAATCTGCCAATTGGCATGGCATTTAGTTTATGTGAGTCTGGAGGACTTCGAGGCCGCTGTAGTGCAGTGGAAGCATATCCGGCACGTAATGGGAAGACCCTGGGTTCGATTCCCGGTGGCGGCCAATGAGAATTTTTCCTTGACTCACTTCTAAACTTGGAAAGAGCGATGACTTCTGTTTGATGGATCAAGAGAGAACTGTGCCTTATTTTTCTTTCATTTTCACGTGCGGTAAGTTCGTCATCCTTAACCTAGCAGATCCTTTTCCTTCAATCAACCAAAACAACACTGTAGTGAAATTCAAGTTATCCATCTTTGAGATAGTTAAGTTCAGGAACAATGCAAAGCTGTATTCTGGAAAAGGGATGTTAAGGAATCCCTCCGAATTATTATTTGCGCTCCTTTTAAGGCTGAGAGCTCTATAAGTTTATTGATAAAATATGTCACCAAAGTTTCGCCGAAACAATGCAATAAAATTCAGTCTCTCTTACTGTCCTCTTTTTCTCACGACAGACAGTGTATTTCTCTTCTTTTCTTTTTCCTGCATGTCATTCCATTTTCTAGACATTCCGAACCCGCTTACACTGAGTTATTGTTAATCACATCTGGGGTAGTCTTCCAAAGATAGCTTGGCAGCGAGCAGACACACAGCAAAAAAAAAATAAAACATTGCCGAAATAATAACGTCTTTCTGTTTTCCATCACAGGCGTAGATGTCATTCTTCACAACTTCTACTGACACATCACCACTCTTTATTAAATATATTTATTTACTTCAGCCAGTAAAAATGCAGAACGTTTGCGCATCTTCAAATAGAATGAAATAAAATCTTTGGAATTCATTGAAAGCTGAACTTCTTCTTACATTCAACATTTCTGATCTTAAAAGCGCTTAAAACGTTCATACTTTAAAAAACATTTGCTTGCGTAAAGTGATTTCTTTTATGACACATTTTCGAATTAAAACATAATATAAGCCATGATGAACTTTTTTATATAAATTTATCTTCACAATGATTTATTTTAGAATTATCGAATATTATTATACCATTTTTAAACTAAAACACTTCCTTTTAATGCCGTAAAACACATACACAATTTAAGCCGAGCTTTCGCGCTCCACTGGGAGGCTTCATCTGGGAGGGAGGCTTCATCTTCATCTTCGTATGGCCCTAAGCTTTCAAAACCTTCTTAGAGATAGCAACTTACAATTTTGTTACAATAGCAACTGGCCACCCCTGTTTATAAATAATATTAAAAATTTTGAATTGTAACAACATTGCAAGTTGCTATCTTTAAGAAAGCTTTGAAAGCTTGGGTCATACGAAGCCACCCGGTGAAGTACAAAAGCTCGGCCCAAATTGTGTATGTGTATTACGACATTAAAAGGAAGTGTTTCAATTGATTTTTTTTACATAAAATTTGTTTGTTAGACCTCTGTGAATATGCAGTTGTCTTTTTATTGCTGTTTTTTTTCTAGGAAAGCACCTTACGTTAAAAACATGATCCATCTTCTGGTAGAGCTATAAACGTATAACTATCGGTTGCTCGGAATAGGCTTACCTAAGTAAAGGCACATTTTTTCAGCAGTTTGTCTCTACGAATTGTCGATTGTTATCGAAAAGCCAAACGTATGAGTAATTGATTTCTTTTCTAGAATTAAATGGTAAATTTTAATATTTTGGAACAAGTAGAATTCTTGAAATGGAGAACATGATTGCGTGCGTGTGCTGCAACGACGGATTTTTACTTAGCTTATTTTTTATGGACATATCTTGCACCAAAACAACTCAGAATATTTTTTATAAAAAAATGTGCAATACTGCGTCCGAACTTGGAACGAGTCTCGATAAAACAGTCGTCATTGTAGTAACCATAGCAACCGGCCACCCCTGTTTATCAGGTGCGAAAGGAGATGGTCTGTTACCTCATACAATCTTCTCCGGCCACCGTTGTCCTTGAGCTTCGACCAGTCATTTTCTTCCACAGAAAGATTCTGACAGCGGAAATGACTGGTAGATGTTCTATGACCAGTACTTATTTTGTTATTTGTACACAAATAATTGTACACCTTCGACACAGCTGTTCTTGCATAGCCAAGAAGGTTTGCCATTTCTGAAATGCTTATGCCTTCCTTCCCGTACAGCACAAAACGTTTCAGATATGTATCACTAATGTTGCAATTTTCTGATTTTCCTTCCACTTTCAGAGATATCTTACAATTACGTTTCAGCAACATCTATTTTGGAACATAACTTTTTGTACATTACGGTTACGTTAAAAATAATATTCACCGATACTACTGTTTTATAGTCTCCACTGTACATAATTGCTATCTTGATGTTACATTCCGGCGGTATGCTGGCCTCTGATCGTTCGTCCGTAAGGGGTCCGGGTTCGAATCCCGGTCAGGCATGGATGTTGTGTTTGTCTTACGGCACTGGCTCTCTCCCTTCCCTGGAACCAGTGACCCTAAATTAGGGACGGGCGACTGTTTATAGCCCATTGAGTTGCTCACGGTGGTCGTTAAACCTCCAACCAAAAAAAAAAAAAAAAAATTCCGGCGATATTTAAGATTTTTAGTTTGGCAACGGTGTGGATGCGCGTGCGCATTTATGCCATTTCACCGAAGCACTGTCGTAGTCGTATTTCTATGTGCTACTGGGATATTCTTTGGGGATACTGTTGTACTAGAGTTAGCTAGTAAGTTGATTTAAAATTTCATCCTTTTTTTTTTGTGATTCAAGATCATCTAAAAGTAAATAATTGTTTTGATTATTATAATTTTTAAATTCTAAAAGGCGTTTTATAAAATCTAAGTAGATGGCTGTGTTGTTGTATTAGTATACTATACCAGCATGTTTTTTTTTTTACTTGAAGCTGAGAAATTTCATATCGGTAGGTACTTAAAGAAGTGACGAATTTGATTTTCTTTCTCTTTTTCACTGAAATATAGTCTATTCCACATGTATAATAGAAATTCGACACCCTCATTTGGGACCGAATTTTATTTCTTTTGTTATTATTATATAAACGTCGCTACTGTTCCCCATGGACAGCGGACTGCGTTGAACCTGTGAAAACATAAACAACTCGTAATACCGTTGCTGTTGCTTTTGAAACAACTGTTGAGTGTAATATTTTTAGGACGTCTTTTGTAAAAAAAGATCGGGCTTATATTATCGGTTTGTCCGTCCGTCCGTCTGTACCCACGATATCTCTGCAACTATTAGTCCGATTTGAAAAATGTTTTTGCGTTTGGAAGCTTGAAATATGCGAATGATGATCCTTCATGTCTTTTTTTTTACGATGTACAATTTTGTCGCTAGGGGGCGTAAATGCAGATGATGTCGAATTCAAAAATACGTTTTATTCCACATATTTGCTTCTAAACATCCGATTGAAAAAATTATTTTTTTCTTTCGATTCCATTTATGTCGAAGAGTATTTTAGATATAGTTACTTTTTCAAATTACGCATAGATTTTCCGCTAGAGGGCGTAAAAGTAAATTACATTTTCCCCTATAACTCTTCTTGTAAACCTTCGATTTGAATTTTCTTTTTTTCAGCGGATACATCTCCTGATGAAAAATCGTTTGCATATAATTTTTAATTTTTGGTTAAGAATACTTTGGCCACCAGGGGGCGTAAGCGTTTATTTTTGCTTCTGATGTATTTGCCATAAAATCTGAGCTTCTATAATATCGATTGAAAAAATTCTTTCGCGGACTGATTCCACTCACATCGATAAACCTTTTGGGAATATTTTCTTCCTAAAATATTCCACAGTTTCTCCGCCAGGGGCATAGATGTTTATCTTTTTTTTGTGAATATCTCTACTTCTAGGAGTCCGATTTGAAAAATTTCTTCTTTGTTGGATAGTGCTAGCTGTGTGACATGTTTTTCATATAATTTTAAAATTTTCAAGTAATTCATAGACTTTCCGCTAGGGGGCGTAGCGGTAAATGGCGTTTCCCCTTATATCTCTGCTTCTAAATCTCCGATTTAAAAAATTCTTTCTGCAGCGGATACAGCTCCTCATGGGACACCGTTAGCACATAATTTCTTTTTTTTGTACAAAAAATGGTTTGGCCACCAGGGGGCGTAAATCTTAGTTAGTTAGTTAGTTAGTTAGTTGATTTTAGTGGCGCAAGGGCCAGGTTTGGCCAAAGAGCGCCAGACACAGAACAATCAGTCAAAGATATTTAAAAGCGGGGTGAAATGATCAAGAGCAGACAGGCCCGGCAAAAGCTAGAATAGAGAACGATAAAAGCTGCGAAGACCAGTTAGTCAATTAGGTGCGTAAATCTTAATTTCCGCTTCTGATGTATTTGCAGCAAAATATGAGCTTCTAAATTCTTGATTGAAAAAACGTTGTTTGTTGACCGTTACTACTCATGTCGACAAACCTTTAAGAAACATTTTCTTCTTAAAATAGTACATGGTTTCTACGCCAGGGGGCGTAGATGTAGATCTTATTTTTGTCAATATCTCTACTTCTTTGAGTCCGATTTGAAAAATTCATTCTTTGTTGGATAGTGTTTCCGGTGTGACATGTGTTTCACATAATGTCAAAATTTTCAAGTAATTAATAGACTTTCCGCTAGGGGGCGTAGCGGTAAATTGCGTTTCCCCCTATATCTCTGCTTTTAAATCTCTGATTTGAAAAATTCTTTCTGCACAGGATACAGCTCCTGATGGGAAATCGTTTGCACATAATTTCTAATTTTTGTAAAAAAAAAATGGTTTGGCCACCATGGGGCGTAAACCTTAATATCCGCTTCTGATGTATTTGCAGTAAAATATGATCTTCTAAATTATTTATTGAAAAAAACGTCGTTTGTTGACCGTTACTACTCATATCGACAAACCTTTTAGAAACATTTTCTTCTTAAAATAGTGCATGGTTTCTACGCCAGTAGGCGTAGACGTATATCTTATTTTTGTCAATATCCCTACTTCTAGGAGTTCGATTTGAAAAATTCCTTCTTTGTTGGATAGTTTTTCTAGTGTGACATTTGGTTCATATAATTTCAAATTTTTCAAGTAATTCGTAGATTTTCCGGTAGGGGCGTAAATGAAAATTGCCTTTGCCCCTATATCTCTGCTTCTAAATCTCCGATTTGAAAAATTCTTTCCGCACCGGATACAGCTCCTGATGGGAAATCCTTTGCACATAATTTCTAATTTTTGTAAAAAATGGTTTGGCCACCAGGTGACATAAGTCTTAATTTCCGCTTCTGATGTATTTGCAGCAAAATATGAGCTTCTAAAATCTCGATTGAAAAAAAGTCGTTTGTTGACCAATACTACTCGTGTCGACAAACCTTTTAGGAACATTTTCTTCTTGAAATAACGCACGGTTTCTACGCCAGGGGGCGTAGATGTATATCTTATTTTTTTCAATATCTCTACTTCTAAGAGTCCGATTTGAAAAATTCCCTCTTTGTTGGATAGTGTTTCCGATTCAAAATGGTTTTACTATAAATTAAAAATTTACAAGTAAATCATAGACTTTCTGCTAGGGGGCACAAAGATAAATTGCGTTTTCTGCGTTATTTCTGCTCCTAAAACTCCGATTTTAAGAATTCTTCCTGTATCGCATACAAGACCTGATGGAAAATATTTTTCACATAATTTCTAATGTTTGGTAAAGAATGGTTTGGCCACCAGCTGTCATAAGTGTTAATTTCTGCTTCTGATGTATTTGTAACAAAATCTGGGCTCCTGAAAACTCGACTAATTTTTTCTTTTTCTTGGACCGATACCGCTTACATGGATAAACCTTTTGAGAATACTTTCTTCCTAAAATAATGCATGGTTTTCCCACCATGGGACGTAAAGTCACATCTTATTTTTGTCGATATCTCTGTTTCTATGAGTTCGAAAGCTCACGATTCCGTTTACAGCAATATCTGAGGGATTAAAAACCCGATTGAAAATCTTCTTTCTTTCGTCAGATCTATTGTTTTCCATACCGGTTCCATTGACTTTGAATAGCTTTGATAAATTTAATTTGCATCTGAACGGAATCAAAAGACTTGTTTAATACACCCGAAAATTCGGTGTCATCTTTCTTGTTTATTGTGATTTTGCAAAGTTTATTGAAACTATAATGTTCAACGCAAGAAATACGTAACAAAAATGTCACAAATATCTTTCAAATACGTAAGAGTAATGTCACGAAGTTACAAATACCTTTCAAATACTTAACAGTAACATGAAGTTGGTATGTTGAAGTTAACAAGACCTTTCACTGTAACGTATCGGTTATGTTTCAAAGTTATGTTACGTTTGAGGACATTTTGACGTAACTGTAAGGTTTCTGAAACATTACTGTTACATTACGCAACGAATCTGAAAAGTCTCAACGTTTCAGTGTTACGTACCTGTAACATATACGAAATATTTTGTGCTGTGTGGGCTCCTACGTCCTCTGTGATGCATCTTCTAATGTTGTTTAAATCAGGAGTGTTTCTGATATTTTGCCGCTATCTACATTTCCTGCATGCCTCAATCCTTTGCAATGATCTGTTTATGAAGCCATCTGAACGTCGTAGTTGCGTAAGTAAGTGGAGATGTCAGTCCCAGTGGCGCAGTGGTTTAAGCGCTGGCTCATGACCATTCGTCTGTGAAGGTTTGGGTTCGAATCTTGGTGAGGCATGGATGTTATGTTTGTCTTACGGCACTGGATCTCTCCCTTCTCTGGAACCACTTACCCTAAATTTGGCACGGACGACTGCTTATAGCCCGATTGGCAACCTAAATAAACTATAGGAGGCACTGCGCAAACGTAAACAAACTTACTTCAGTATCACGTGTTTCCGTAAAGTCGTATGTTGGAATGGCTGGTTTAACACTCTCAATTCTTGAGATAATGAAATTTGTGGACGCTACAAAAAATTCACGATGCATCAAAGAAGGGGAAGTGATTCTTAATGCAGGTCATGTGGAATTAAGAAGGAAGATAGAAAATAAATCCACATAGTTTCGCATTGCATTCAATCCCCTGCAATAACGTCGTCGCCTCATTCGATCAACGGTGTTTACGGTCATGGATGAAATACGGGATTACACCATAAAATACTGATTTCTAAGATGACAGTCCGTTTTTTTTTTTTTTGTAAAATTGTGACAAGGATGGTAAGTCAGATAATAACCGAAAACGTGAAAATTTCGTCGTCCTGGGGCGGGAATCGAATCCGCGTCACCCAGATAGCGCCCGGGTATGCTAACCACTAGACCCCCAGAACGACCAAGTCTCAAGTTTCCGATTAATTTGAATATAGCCATCACAGGGTTCGCTAGTCGAAGCAAGAGGCATTCATGTTTAGAGAATCTGGAGGTTTCTCAGCTTCAAGTAAAAATCTTATCCCGTGATTGCCCGAAGGAGCAGATAAATCATTAGGATTTTCAAATTCTTGCAGAAATTGTCAGAAGTAATCGAGGTATTTGCCTTCGATACACGATCTTGATAAGAAGCATTACTCACAATACAAATTCAAATTCATCAGCTGAATTTAAATATTTTATTGTATATACATGGTTAAGAACTTTCAGATTTCCCTAGAACTCATCGTCAGATACATGAACAGAAGAAGGAATACGTTTAAATAGAATGTCATGTGGCATGATATAGACATCAGATATTAATATATGATACAGTGTTACGTGGCTTCAAATTGAAAAAAATTGAAAAGGAAAGTTAGTATGTAACTAAATTAATTGGGTTGTTCTCATCTGGAGATAAATCATGAATGAAATACGGGATTACACCATATAATACAAATTTTGAAGATGACAATTTGATAATTGTTGATCATCATTCTTGTCATCTTCAAAATTGGTGTTTACGGTGTTTACTCAATACTCTGTCAACAATAACAAATTTGTAATTTTTGAACATTCTGTTCCTAAAACAGTGTTTATGAATTGGTAAATTGTTGATCATCATTCTGTTCTCAACCAGTGCTTTTAAACTGGTGACTGTTGACAGAACACTGCAAATCTTCTTCTTTTAATGGAGTTTAAATTTATATGGATAACAGCAATTACCTGTTTTCAAGAGCATGTAGAAATACGGAATTTTAAATTATTACTATGCAATAAAAACAGGCTGTCTTTTTTATTATACATTCAAACACGTCACTAGCTTTGTAGCATTTCACTCGAAGGATTTTAAATGCAAGGCACAAACGTTTATACTAACTTGTGAAATGCACAGCTGGAACCTTGGGAACGATACTGCGGGACGTAAAAATATTGATTGTTCTCCTTCACGGAATTCTCCATTATACTACTCTCTAATTCGAGAATGAATGGAAAAATACCCGAAAACAAGCCAACCGAACATAAGAAACGATCTAACAATAGTTAAGAATGTTATCCGTACTGTAGTAATTCTTCCTTTCGCCGCTAGAGGGAGAGCGGACTGCTGAGATTGCCAATTGAGTAGCTCACGTTGGTCGTTAAACCCCTAGTCAGACACAAAAGTACAGATGGCGCATGTATGATGGGTGTAGGGTGCTTCTAAGGACCTGTTACTTCACTGTGTTTAACTCATATCCATCCATCTCGTTTGCTCACGGCCGGTTGAGTCTCACAAAGACGATTATGTGCCCTTGAGGGTTACTGGCAAATTAATGCAGCCGGCTTGCCATTCCTCTGTTGCATACGGATAAGGGACAAAGTGCGTCCGGGGATGACTTCACAAGGAACCATCTATTAACTCATATGTTCACACAAAATGAAACCTGAATTTCGAATAGTGTGAAATTTTAAAGCCATAGGCTATCTACACCGATTCAGCCTTCGGTTCTTATATATTATTCGGTAAGATTGTGTTATTCCCTGATGAAATGTAGAATTTTGAGACAATGACTTGCTTTCTGACAGCGGCTGACTTTCTTTTGAAAACTAATTTACCGTATATTTTCTCAAGAACGGTCAATATGTCTACATTGCAAAACTCTTCGGACAAATTGCAGCTCATTGTGATGCCTCTAGAGTCAACAACTGCGATTTTTATGTAAACAATAAGGGAAATATTTTTTTATATATATTGTAGGATTACAAGCATGTTTGGCTTCTGTTGTGCATGAAACTTTCTTTGTAAAAACTAGTTTCAAAACAAACTTTTCGAGTCGCTAAAAGACACAAAAATAGATTTTCTTTGTTCTGGATGCTTTGAAATGTTAGCAACTTGTTTTAAGATTTCATATGTGTGAATTGAACCCGTCATTCTTTACAAACAATAAAAAGTAACGCACAAAGAGAAATACTTTTCTTTTGTTAGAACTGAAATCTGTAGACACATAAAACCTTTGTTCCACGTCGATCACAGTCATAAGTT
The DNA here is from genome assembly GCA_039090855.1 of Macrothele yani. Taxonomy (NCBI): domain Eukaryota; kingdom Metazoa; phylum Arthropoda; class Arachnida; order Araneae; family Macrothelidae; genus Macrothele; species Macrothele yani. Next base: position 52,520,773 of record CM076990.1, read on the forward strand.
AAACATGAATTCTTAAAGCGCTCTAGGCGAGTTCCGGAAGATTTTGGTGCTGTCAGCGTTAATGGGAACGAATAATCGCTTAGTTGGAGAACAGCGCACTTAGTAAACGTTTTCAGACACATAAATTATTTGCGGTGCCTGGAGATTTTGATTTGATTTGTGTCATTTCGCTCTTACGTCGTCCAGTTAAATAATGAAACGGTTTCGTCTAAAGATTAAATGTATACTATGAGATCAGTTATACAGCTAGCAACCGATACGTTGATGCTAAGTATCTAAACGCACAGCACTGTTTTATTTAAATGCAAATTGAGGTATGTTTCTAGGATTTTATAAATTATCGAAAATATCGGGTAGTTTTGTTTAGACGCAAAGAACAACATAATTGTCAGGATAGGGCATTTAGAGCAACATCGTGAAAGAAATCATATGGAGATCAGTCATGTTTTGTTACACAACAAACTGGACCAGAATTAAAATTAACAACGAATTACACGGTCAAGTCACATTATTGTAACCACCATCTATTGACCAGAATAACCGCCGTGCACAGTGCTAGACGCGCTGGAAGTGGCTAACTAAGGTGCTGGAAGGTATTTACAGGTATGTGGAGCCATGCGAACGACAGTGCATCTGATAGATGCTGGAGGGTGCGTGGTGGAGGATCCACACAGCGAACAACACGATCGAGGTGGTCATACAGATACTCAACTGGGTTTACGTCTGGGGAATTAGGGGTACAGGGAAGTCCTTTGAAGTCTTTATCGTGCTCTTCCAACTACTCTCGGACATTTCTAGCTGTAAGACACGTCGCATTGTCGTGCTGGAAGATCCCACCCGCCCCATGGAAGACAATTAGCATGCATGGGTGTACGTGGTCTGCAAGGATGGATTCACAACGAATTCGGCCCATAGTGCCTTCCTCAGGTATGAGTAGACCTATAGAATTCCACGAAAACATTCCCCAGACCACAGCGCTGCCCTCACAGGCTTGTGTTCTTCAAGTAATGGTTAAAGAGTGTTTGTTCTCCGATGTTGCTCGCCTTATACGCCAACGTCCATCCGTTCGATGAAGCAGAAAACTTGGCTCATTGGAAAAGGCAATCCTTTGCCAATCAGCGAGGTCTAACTCTAATACTGTCACGCAAATTTAAGACTTTTCTGCCGATGCACTTTCGTTAGCATAGGTGCAGTGACCATCCATCTGCATCGGAGGCCCATACGCAGCAGGGTTCACTGAAGTGTCGTTTTAGACGCACTTCCAGTAGACTCCTGGTTCATTCGGCCAGTGAGCTGCACCAACAGTGCGTGTCGATCAGCCTTCACGCACCTTCGCAGCCTACATTCACCTTTCACATCAATGGCACGTGGTGCTCCGCAGTTTCCACGTCGCTTATTAGCAATGGTGCTATTTCTCCTATCACGATACACTTTAATCACAGAAGCACGCAAACACTTCACAAACTGCGTTGTTTTAGAAATACTGCCACTCTTGGCTCGAAAGCCGATAATCATCCCTTTTTGAAAATCTGATAAATAGCTCCTTTTATCCATGACAGCAACGAGTGATATGCTTTCAGAATGCCTACAGCACACGTTGTATACCCTCCAAGCCAGCTCACAACACGTGCCTTCTTTCATTGGCTACGCGCTGTTTACGTTAAAAGTAGGAGGTGGGCACAATAATGTGACTCGACTGTGTATATTCATTCACCAACATACACCATGTGGACACAATTGATTGGACACTCGCCACGTAGGCGCAGTGATGTGCTTTCGCAGCAGACACGTGGCTGATGAGGTATAAAACCAGCAACTGTTGTGCGCTAATATGAATTGCTGATAAAATAGCTAGTACGTTAAAGCTTTCTGAGCTAGAAAAGGGCGTTATAATAGGCTGCTCAATTGGAGGTATGATGATAAGAAGCATTGATGATGTGTAACGTACTAGGAGATGTGACGTACCTGCCAGAAGGACGCACACGACATAAAGGCAGATAGGAATCAGAATAAAACGTCCTCGTAGCTCAATTGGTAGAGCAACTTATTCCGAAATGAGGAGACCCGGGTTCGAATCCTGGCGCGGATAAAAATGACGGAGAAATTTACTTCGGTATAATGGCGCCCGAACTATCCGGATGACCCGACCGTTCAAAATCTCGCATTGGTGTGATGTTATTTCCACACCGCGAGATAGGAAAAATAAGAGAATCCCTTCTCCAGCACTTAAAAAAAAAAAAAAATATGGGGGAGATGATGTAACGTGCCAGTAGATGTGACGTACCTGCCAGAAGGACGCACACGACATAAAGGCAGATAGGAATCAGAATAAAACGTCCGCGTAGCTCAATTGGTAGAGCAACTTATTCCGGAATGAGGGGATCCGGGTTCGAATCCTGGCGTGGACAGAAATGACGGAGAAATTTACTTCGTTATAGATGTCACACAGGTCGCTAAATCGACTTTGGCCTTTGTCAGCAGCAAATGGAAGACGACGAGACGTTGCAAGAGTTCACGTTGTCCTGGAAGACCTACGAAACTTCAACCCAGGGATCGTGTGGTGCTGCAGAGGGAGATCCGGGAAACCAGGTCCAGGTCAGTACAAGCCATAGCACATGAATTCCAGATGGTCACAGATGTTATGGTTTCTACCAAGATTCTTCGAAGAGAGGCCCATGCATTCGGATATCATGGCAGACAGCACCCCATAAACTTCTCATCACAAGGCCACGTGGCTACGATGGTGTAAACAGTACAAGAATTGGACAATGGCGGAAGGTGTTATGGAGCGACGAATCCCGCTTCACATTATTCCGATAGGAATGGACGTCTCTGGGTTTGGTAGATACTCGGAGAATGTCTGCTGCCGAAGTGTACAGTGCTGACTGTAAAGCATCGAGGCGGTGGAGTTACGGTATAGGGCTGTTTCAGCTGGTATGGTGGGGGTCCACTGGTTGTTCGTCATAACAACATGAACTCTGTGCTGTATAGAGATATCCTGGATGGCTCAATGCTCCCAACATTGTGGCAATTCAACGGACAAGACGATTGTTTCTTTCAAGATGACAATGCCATTTATGTTTCCACGATTACAATCGAGTGGTATTCGGAAAATCAGGTGTTGCGGATGGACAGACCTGCTCAGATCCCGTACCTTAATCCCATTGAACATCTATGGGATGAACTTGGTGAAGTCTAGACCAACACGAACGATGGGTGAAGTCTAGACCAACACGGCCTTCTTCTCTGACAGAGTTGGTCGATGTACTCAAGGTGGAAAAGGAACATCCCGCTCACCGTACGACATGACTTGTGGACAGTTTACCGAGACAGGTGGAAGCCGTAATTTCTGCAAAAAGAAGGCCTATCTGGAACTGATGTAAATACAATACTGTTTTTCTTTTTACTTACAGTGTTCAATCACTTTTGTATACCTAGTGTAGATGCAGGTTTCACTTTGTATTTTCGTTCCTTATGTTAATCTATTAGAGGTATGTAAAAGTTTCCGCCGTTTTAAGGAGAGAGGAGACAGGAACAATCAGGAAAGCAGCACACATTTATTCAACGAAATATTGGCCGTTAGCATCAATGACCATTTGCCATTTTTCAGGCAACAAATCAATGCCCCTGTGATAGAAGGACTCGGGTTTTGAACTCAAGAACGCAGTGACAAAATATTCCATCTCTGGAATTGTGGCGAACCGCTGTTGGGCTAGGGTATGTTGCACAGAGCGAAAGAGATGAAAGTCTGAGAGTGCAATGTCCGGGGAGGGTAAGCCGGGTGCGGTAAAACCTCCCAGTGTAACTGTTCAAGGGTTGATTTCGTGGCAGCACCGACATGTGGTCTGGCATTATCGTGCAGCAGGATGACTGCGAGGCGTCCTTTACCTGTCCATGGGCGTTTTTGCACAATTGCTGCGTTCAGTTTCATCAACTGATCGCCATATCGTTGTGCAGTGATTATTTCGCTCGGTTTCAACAGTTCGAAGTACAGCACTCAATGCATATCCCACCATTACACACGCCACAGCACCTTTTTTTCCCGCGGATATCCTATTTTGCCGTGGATGTTGATGGCTGGCCTAGGTTGACCCGGGATCACTTGCGTACTGGGTTCTCGCAATAGACCCAGTTTTCATCCCCGATGACAACCTTCCACAAAGTTTTCTTCCCTTGAAACCTCTTCAGCAACGACATGCAGATGCCCAATCATTGACCAATATTACGCTCCGTTAAAGTATGCGGAACCCACTTACCAATCTTCTGGATCTTCCCCAAGGACTGTAGACGCCATACCACCGTCGATTGAGCCACTTTCAAACGTTTTGTGTGGTCGATTGTGTGGCATCCTCTTGAAAGAGCGCTTCTAGCTCCTCGTCTACGAGTTCCTGAGGTCTACCTGCACGTGGCTTGTCTTCCAAGCTTAGATCACCTCTTAAACCTGGCAAAGCCATTATCGACTCGTCCGCTCACCCATAACCGTTTCGCCAAACGCCTGACATATTGAACCGTATGTTTCACTCGCACGTTTCCCTAAATTAAACATGAATAACAAATAGTGCCACTGATGAACTCTTTCAACCGCCATGGTTACCTTCAGGTGCGATCTGACCCTACAGGTCGCCTACCTGTTAGACCCCTGCAGTGGCCGCTAGCGGGGGTGGCGGAAACTTTTGCATACCCCTAATACTTCGCCGAACAATTTCTTCATGCCGAAAAATTAAAAAAAATGAAATTCAAAATATTAAAAACTGAGTAGGAGTACAGAAACTGAACTCTCTTCAAATATAAGAAATAAATCGCATCAGCAAAATTTTTTTGACGTGGTTGAGTTGCAGGAATTATCATTGGTGGAGGAAAGATAAATCCCAACTAACATGAAAAACTATTAATATTTTTAGTTTACAACTCTGGTTCCTTTCCGTGGGTTCACACAATGACGTCGATCAGTTATTGATGCCAGATTTTGGCCAGTGACCAATTAAGCTTTGTTCGTTGGGTGATCTTTTCTTTTATTTTTAACGCACCGGACGATCTAATTCGTCGCATGGATTCTGTATAGGTTTCAATCAGAAGACTGAGTTGGGCATTCCCGTGGTGGATCCAGCGGGGGAGACTGGAGTGAACCCCCCTCTCCGCCCCACTAATCCCTAACGAAGTTTTTACGTTTAAAGTAGATAAGATCGGTAAATGGTTTGTAACGTACCAGGAGATGTGACGTACCTGCCAGAAGGACGCACACGACATAGAGGCAGATAGGAATCAGAATATAACGTCCGCGTAGCTCAATTGGTAGAGCAACTTATTCCGGAATGAGGGGACCCGGGTTCGAATCCTGGCGTGGACAGAAATGACGGAGAAATTTACTTCGTTATAATGGCGCCCGAACTATCCGGATGACCCGACCGTTCAAAATCTCGCAATGGTGTGATGTTATTTCCACACCGCGAGATAGGAAAAATAAGAGAATCCCTTCTCCAGCACTTCGAAAAAAAAAAAAAAAAGAAAAAATAAGGGGGAGATGATGTAACGTACCAGGAGATGTGACGTACCTGCCAGAAGGACGCACACGACATAGAGGCAGATAGGAATCAGAATATAACGTCCGCGTAGCTCAATTGGTAGAGCAACTTATTCCGGAATGAGGGGACCCGGGTTCGAATCCTGGCGCGGATAAAAATGACGGAGAAGTTTACTTCGTTATAGGTTAACTTTGCATATTTTGTTTTCAGTTCTTCTAAAAAAAAATTAACAATTAAACTTACTATGGTATTGGATTTAAAATACGTATTACATTGATTTAGCTTCAGTAAAATAAAGGAAGAAAAGGAATAGAATAAAGAGAGAGAGAGAGAGCGCAAAAGATAAAGGGAAGAAAGGGACAACGGGGGAGGGCAGCATTGGGGGTATTCTTTGTTAGTTGTTTGCTATTGTCATATCGTCAAGCATCTGTGACGTCTCGAAACAGGGTAAAGCTCTCGTTTAGGTACTTAATGATTTAACATTCCTGAAGCAAGTGAAAGTTTCTTAAAGACCTTGCAAAGGAACGCAGATAGGAGCCGCGCACCACAGATATATATCATGTATATCTAAAAAACACTTGCATAATACCTTCTTTTCCTCTTTTTATACCCAAAAATGCCCCCCCCCCTTCCCCAAGAGTAAACTTCTGGATCAGTCCAGCTTTTCGGTACCTATGTCCTTAAACCAATCTGCAACAACGCAAACAGTATGATATGGTGCGTTGTTCTTCTTGCAGACGTATGGGGTTTCCACAAAGTACTGTGATAACGTTGATAGTGCACAATTGTCCGGGAATTCTAGGTGGAGCTCAACATTCATGTTTTTGTTAAAAATGACCAATGGGCACAAGCCGAATCAACAAAAGCAGCTCCATGCCAACATACTGCCTCTCAGAAACTTCATTGTCGGGAAGATACGGTGTCATGGTACATCTAGACATAGCACCACCGAAAAGTGAAAATTCTGTGTCAGAACCGTACAAGCAAGCATTCTTCACCTGCAACCCCCAAATTTTTCGCCCGGTGGCGCAGTGGTCTAAGCGATGGCCTCTGATCATTCGTCCGAAAGGGGTCCAGGTTCGAATCCCGGTGAGGCATGGATGTGGTGTTTACCTTACGGCACTGGTTCTCTCCCTTTCCTGGTACTAGTGACCTTAAATTAGGGACGGGCTACTCCTTATAGCTCATTGATTCGCTCATGGCGGTCTTTAAACCTCCAATAAAAAAAAATTATTTCGCAAGAGGAGAGGGAGACAAACTGATCATGTGTTACTTCCGTACAAAGGGTGAGTGAGAGTCATTATTTTGTTTGTTTGTTATTTTAAAATTCTGTCGCACACAGCGCTCTTGTTGCATTTGGAATTTTTTTTTAAACAAAATGGATTTTAGAGTATTGTCTAAAACTTCAAAAGGTGCGCCTTTTGCTTTCTTCGGTGATCTTTTGACTCCTACAAGACAAGAGCATGTTCTGCTCACCATTTTTTGATACTCCAGTTTCTTAACTGCCTGTCCTAAGCCTGGAAAAAGTGTGAAGGAAAGTTGTTAGATTATGAACTCATGCTAAGTTATTAAAACGTAATAGAACATTGTTCACGACGTGAAAATGAGAAATGATGTAAAAATTATAGTATTATTTATTAATGATGATAAACATACTATGTTTTGAGCCAAAATTGATTAAGTCCAGTTGGGGTTAATGATAGTTAAAACAATTCAGATTATTTGGTAGAAAAATAAGTATTTTCGCATTGAAATAGAGATTATGTTTTAAGTTCACACAAAGGGAGTAACGTCAAAGATAATACACAGGCATCTTTTGAGTACGAGAGAGTTAAATTCCTTTTTGTACGCAACTGACACAAAAACGGTAGGGCTGTTGGAGATCTTAAATACGCTGCGCAATTAACATTACATTTGTACAAAAGTGAAGCTAAAATTTTGATGTACGGAAGTACCATGTCCGAATCTTCCAGTAAACCGGAAGATACCCACACAGCACAGAATATTTCGTATATGTTACAAGTACGTAGCACTGAAACATTGACACTTTTCAGATACGTTGCGCAATGTAACATTAATGTTTCAGAAACCTAACGGTTACGTCAAAATCTCCTCAAACGTTACATAACTTTGAAACATAACCGATACGTAACAGTTAAAGATCTGTGAAACTTCAACATACAAAATTCATGTTACTGTTACGTATTTGAAAAGTACTTGTAATTTCGTTGCCTTACTGTTGCGTATTTGAAAGATATTTGTGACATCATCATATTCATAATCATCATCATCATTAACCATTAACAATCCACTGCTGGATGAAGGTCTCCCCAAATTTCTTCCACGATTGTCTGTCTCGGGCCTGTCTCCTCCACGTCACTCCAGCATACTTTCGAATTTCATCCTTCCATCTCCCATGGGGTCTTCTTCTGGGTCTTTTCCTGTCCCTCAGAATCCAGTCTAAAATGTTCGTTCTTCTGGTAATATGTCCAGCCCATTGCCATTTCAGTGATTTCACTCTGGTCATGATGTCGTCCACTCCTGTCATTTTCCTTATCAGAATTTCCTCTTCTTATCTTTTGTGGTTACACCAAGCATGCATCTCTCCATGTTAACTTGAGTTGTCTGCAGTCTTTGTATGTCTTTTTTAGTTACGGTCCATGTCTCGGCTCTAAACGTACGCACTGGCAGAATGCATTGGTTAAACACTTTTCTTTTGAGACATACTGGCATACTGCTCTTAAAAATTGTACGGTTTCTTCCAAAAGCTCTCCATCCAAGTTTTATACGCCGATTAATTTCTTCATCAATGTGACCCTCACTCGATATCTGCTGCCCATCATAAATGTAGGAATCGGTTGTCTCAAGCTTTTCTCCATCAATCGATAAATCTTTGCTTCCTGTAAAAGCATTGTACATCACTTTTGTCTTCTGAAAGTTCATTTTTAATCCCACTTTTTTACTCTTGTCAGCAAGTTCTTGGATCATACTCTGCAGCTCTGAAGAGGTAGTTGCAAATATGATTACGTCATCAGCAAAACGAAGGTGAGTTATGTAATCTCCACCAATCTTTATCCCTTTGTTTTACCAGTTCAATTGAAAGGCATTTTGCAAAGTGGCGTTAAAGAGCTTGGGAGATATGGTGTCACCTTGTCTCACTCCCTTTCGAATTCTTATTTGTGCTGTATCCTCAAATATCCGAACCTTTGCACTTGCAATTTCATAGATGGTATTAATAATATTAATGTATGCATCTTCAATACCGCAGGATTTCAAAGCCATTGTTACTGCTGATGGTTTCACGGAATCGAAGGCCTTTTCTTAGGCAATAAATGCCATGCATAATGGGAGTTCATATTCTCTTGTTCTTTCAACAAGTTCTCTCAGTACGTGGGTATGATCTATAGTGCTGTACCCACTCCTGAATCCAACTTGTTCTCTTGGTTGGGCCACGTCTAGTGTTACCTTCAAGCGATGTGAAAGAACCTTAGTGAAGATTTTAAAAACCACTGAAAGGAGGCTGATGGGCCTGTAGTTCCTGAGATCTTCAATGTCCCCTTTTTATGTAGCAAGATCATTGTAGCATTGTTCCAATCCTCAGGAATCTTCCCTTCATTAAGACATGTGGTGAAAACTTGGGCGAGTGTGGTTTCCATTTCTCCACTTGCATCTTGTATAATGTCCACGGTAATTCCATCTTCTCCTGGAGCTCTTCAATGTTTCATGTTCTAAATTGCATATGTAGCTTCTGCAGGAAGGATTTGTAGCTTCTGCAGGAAGGATTTACATATGCAATTAAGAACATGAAACTGGGAAGAGCTCCAGGAGAAGATGGAATTACCGTGGACATTATACAAGATGCAAGTGGAGAAATTGAAACCACACTCGCCCAAGTTTTCACCAGAAGTCTTAATGAAAGGAAGATTCTTGAGGATTGGAACAATGCTACAATGATCTTGCTCCATAAAAAAGGTGGCATTGAGACTGTTACGTATTTACTACGTTGAACATTATAATTTTAGTAAACTTTGTAAAATCACAATAAAACGGAATTACACTCGACAGCTGTTTCAAAAGCAACAACAGTCGTATTACGAGTTGTTCATGTTTTCACAGGTTCGACGCAGTCCGCTGTCCATTGGGAACAGTGGCGACATTTATATATTGATACCAAAAGAAATAAAAATCTGTCCCAAATGAGATGCCGACCTTCTATTATACACGTTGAATAGGCAATATTTTAGCGGAAAAATGAAGGAAAATCAAATTCGCTATTTCTTTAAATACCTACCAATATGAAATTTCTCAGCTTCAAGTAAAAAAAACATGCTGGTATAGTATACTAATACAACACAGCCATCTACTTAGATTTTATAAAATGCTTTTTAGAATTTAAAAATTATAATAATCAAAACAATTACTTACTTTCGGATGACCTTTTATCACAAAAATAAATGATGAAATATTAAATCAACTAACTAGCTAACTCGAGTACGACAGTATCACCAAATAATATCCCAGTAGCACATGGAAATACTACTACGAGAGTGCTTCGATAAAATAGCATAAATGCGCATGCGCATCCACGCCGTTGCCAAACCAAAAACCTTAAATATCGCCGGAATGTAACATCAAGGTAGCAATTATGTACAATTAAAACTATAAAACAGTAGTATCTGCGAATGCTATTTTTAACGTCACCGTAATGTACTAAGAGTTATGATCCAACATACACTGCTGGCCACCCATAATGCAACACCAAGAAGGACACGAGATAGCAAAGCCAGATTTACTGTACAGATAACAACAGATACAAAGATGAAACGATTCAGCTTACAGGCCAGTGCGACTTGCGGAACACGCAGACATCAATAGTTCGTGTAGCCCCCATGGCTGGCAATAACGGCCGCTACACAACGCGGCATAGAACGAAAGAGGCTTTGGATGTGGGCTTGGGGTATGTCGGTCCAGGATGCTCCCACTCGTTGCCACAGCTCATCAGGCGTAGCCGCGGCTGCTGCTTGTCGGGCCACTCGGTTGCCGATCAGCAACCAGACGTGTTCGATGGGCGTCATATCGGGAGAATAGGCGGACCACGACAGCAGTGACACCTGGTGGGCCGTGAAGAATTGTTGCACGATGCGTGCCACGTGCGGGCGCGCATTGTCCTGTTGAAACGTGGCCGCAAGCAGGTCCTGCAGGTAAGGGAGGACTACAGGCTCCAAAACGTCGGAGATGATGCGGTGGCTGTTGAATGTACCGGCGATGCATATCAGAGGGGTGCGGGTGTCATATCCAATTGCACCCCAAACCATAACGCCAGACGACGGACCGGTATTGCGATGCATAATGCAGGCGTCATACAGTCTCTCGCCGCGGTGCCGCAACACGCGTATTCGACCATCGTGGTGTTGCAGGCAGAAGCGGGATTCGTCGGAGAAGACAATGTTGTGCCGTTCCGTGATCCAGGTTCGGCGCTCAATGGCCCACTACCCCCTGCACTCGCCGGTCGTGTTACGTCAATGGTAATCGGAGCAATGGGCGCCGTGCGACAAGTCCCCGCTCCTGCAGACGACGCCGAACGGTACGTGCTGACACAGGTTGTTGCGCAACACACCCTAATTCCTGCGCTAACGTTCGAGATGTGGCGGCGCGAGCTATCAATGCCCGCAGCACAGCATGCCTGACCTCTCGTTCGGTGGTGTGCCGCGGCTGTGGCAATCGCCCACGTCGGTCCGTCCGTCCCTCCTGCACCCACCGAATCTATACTAGCCTCACTGTGGCTGTATGTCGTCCCACACGGGCGCCGATGTCTCGTTACGATAAACCGCTGTCGCGATAAGCCACTATTCGTCCTCTGTCGAACTCCGAAACGTGCTAAAATGACTGCCGTATTCTGCGACGAGGCATCAGGAAGCTTCCCACGCACAGGTTCGTCAGCACAACACACTTTCACTACTTACACCCCGCCTTTTGTGCACCCTTCTTGTGTGGCGTGCCGGGCGCACATGATTTGCATATGCCCTGCAATGCTAATGGTTTTCATGTCCTCTCGCGGGCGACGCATGCTGCGAATTTCAGGCCAATCGGATGCTTCCTTCTTGGTGTTACATTTTGGGTGTCCAGCGGTGTAAATGTTGCTGAAATGTAATTGTAAGATAACTCTGAAAGTGTAACGAAAATGAGAGATTGTAACATTATTGATTCATATCTGAAGAGTTGTGTGTTGTATGGGTACATTCGTGAAGACACCGTTCTCCGGGCAACCATTGCACCCAGGAACGACTATCAAGCTGATATATTCTGACCGTGATTCGTGTATTCAAAGCATAGGTTTCTATTGAGTTTCAGTCCAAGACTAACGTTAACGTTCTCTACACTACGCTAATACACTGGTTTCCATAAATTAATGAACAAACTGGGAAAAAATTTTAACTCAAAAAACATGAAAACGGATGAAATTTGGTGAAAATCTTCATTGTACCATATGTTGCAGAAAATCGCAAGCACATTTCATACAAAGCATTTACATTTTATATTTTCTGTAAAAATAAATTGATATATATACATAAATAACTATTCCAAAAATTAAATTAAAAAGTGTCTCAATATGCAGTGTGGTCACCCCGAACAGCAGTTCCAACCTGTTAATAATGGAGTCTATCAGATCCAGAGGTAGCAATGCCCATTGTTGTTGCGGCAAATCAGTTTGAAGGCCCTGTAGTGTTAGGAAAAGGATTTATAGCATAAACCATTTTCGTGTGCGAGATTGGTGTTACGCTATGTCTAAAACCATGACTAAGGAATGTTGAACTAAATAAGAATACGATGCAATAGTTTACGGCCAGACGAAACATAAACAGAAGTCAACTTACGATAACCATTTATTGGTCCAGCAATATTTCAGTAGATCCACAACAGTGCCGCAGTCTGTATGATCTAGTGTTTACACATAGCGAATATCTCCGCACCCACACATACACTTAGCAACTGCTGTATCGTCCTTTTTATCTATCGTTCTTATCACATTCATACGTCACTCACTCTGACATCAATTGTGTTGCCGACCTCATTCTTGTGAGAGAGAAGATGTCACGTTAATTTTGGAAAGTGTAAAGGAGAACAAACTCAAATTTACATAGGAAAAGGATCTAAAAATGAAAGTTATTTTAGATTATAAGTCAGATCATTGAGGGCGGCAACACACCTACCTGGAGCGTCGCGCTTAATTGGGTTGAGATCAGGAGAGCGTGCTGGACTCCATACGGAAAACAGTCTCCTCTTCAAGGTATTGCTGTACGAGTCGCTCCTTCTGTGGGCGAATATTCTTACACCTGCATACGGCCAAACAAAGAGATCAAGGGTATCATCTCTATACCTCCGAGCGTTCAAGTTGCCTCCTTGTAGCACGTAGAGGTCGGTACGTCCGCCTAAATAGATGCATCCCCATACAAGCACGTCACTACCACCATACGTGTCCCTTTCACTGATATAGGAGAGATTGTATCTGGTCCCTGGCTCTCTTCAGATGAAAATTCGCCGAGAATCATTCTGTAAAGCATACATCGACTCATCGGTGAACAGTAAAGATCTCCGTTGATTTGGACTCCAATTCACATGCATGAGAGCCCAATTCAAACTTTACCTCACGTGGCGGGAGGTTATGGACACGCACGTAAGGGGCCTCTAACATAGAGTCTTCCTTTACGTAGCCTTCTGTGTACCGTAGAAACTGATACAGTTCCTTCGTTAGCTGCAGCATGTACACATCGAAGATGGGTCGGTGTGGTAGTCCTGTTCCGGTGCACAGATAGCCGCAAATGTCGATCTCGTGAGAAAGTTGTTGCCCTAGGGCTGCCTTGTCTGTACCTGCTGGAACATGATTCTGTGGTTTGGGAGCGGTTCCTGACCACAGAACGACTTACGTTCAGTTATCTGGCTGCACTCGCCTGACTTTGGCATGTTTCGAGTTTATCATGGCTCTGTAGTGTAATTCTACTGGTAAATGGCGTTTCGAAGGAATTACAACACATCCTTTGTTATGAAATCCTTTCTTCAGTCTCTGCACGTGAATTGGCGACTCACTGAGAAACAACCAGTTTTATGCTGTTGTTAATTTGCTTAAAGCTATGCTAACGCCACTGATTTGCATACCATTATTTGATGCTGTAGTACAATACTTTGCCTGTAAGATGTGCAGCTTTCCTGCATATTTTACGATAATTAGCCAACCTACTGCGATTTTTCATTTTGTTCCTTAATTATGGAAACACCAGTGTAGTTGTGTGGCATTAGTCGAAGTGATTAGCGGTTTGTGGATAGCTGCTGGACCGTTGTAGCCCAAGTTGTTAAGCGTCCTGCTCCTTTTGCTGATGCTGACAACAGTTGTGACGCGCCTGCCCAGCAGGACGCACACGGCATAAAGGCAGATAGCAGTAAGAACGAACGTCCGCGTAGCTCAATTGGTAAAGCGACTTATTCCGGAATGAGGGGACCCGGGTTCGAGCCCCGGCGTGGACAAAAATGACGAAGAAATTTACTTTGTTGTAATGGCGCCCGAACTTTCCGAAAGACCAGACCGTTCAAAATCTCGCAAAAAAATGGCGTGATGTTCTTTCCACACCGCGAGATAGGAAAAATCAGAGAATCCCTTCTCCAGCGCTTCGAAAAATAAAAATGTATGACGTTGCATTCCACACACCAGATTGACTGGGAGTTCTCAAGTGCACGTTCTACAGCGGATGGCTGCCTGCAACAATTCATGGTCACGGCTGACCCGAGGGCCATGCCTGCGGCCCTCTTTCGGGGGGGGGGATGTGACGTGCCTGCCCAGCAGGACGCACAGCTCAATTGGTAGAGTGACTTATTTCGGAATGAGGGGACCCGGGTTCGAGCCCGGTGTGGACAAAAATGACGGAGAAATTTACTTCGTTATACAGTCCCAATTGTCTCACACAGGATTTGCGTGATTTGAGATATTGTTGATTTGCTTTCTGAGTGGACAGCCCTTTGCAGATATCTGTTGTCACGTTCTGTTAGCATCGGGGGTTTACCGAGACGTTTTTGGCTGATTCTTCTCCAGTCCGCTTCTGCTTGCATATCACATCACCAACTATCGACCTCGGGATCTCCAAAACCTCTGAAATGTCACATACGGAACGATTGCTTATGTGGCACCAATCCGCGCAGGAAATCAGTTAACTCTGTAGATCAAGTACTTTGCATTCATAGTCGGGCTATAGCCTTAGCTGCTCATGGTGATCTCTTTTTACCCAAAATGAACACTGACATCATAAATGATGAACATATGAGTGTCTACGACAATGCTGGGCCTCCTTTTTTATGACGTCTGCGTTCATTCATAAAAACAGGGTTGATGACACCTGCGTTGTACACAGAAGTGCCTCTAGTTTTGCTTTTAAAAAATGAAATGTTCAGTATGGTTTAGCTTTAGAACTTTCATACCAATTTAAAACACAAAATGTTTTATTTTATATCCAAGCATACATTCTCAACTAAAATTAATGAGTTTTATTGAGATCGCATAAATATATATTTTTTACTTTAAATCGTCAGGATTGTTTGGAGTAGTACTAATGTAATGTAATTTCGCTGTTACTGTGGTATTTAAAGAGAGTTGCGTGCTAGTGTTTGTGCCTTGGAAAGATAAACGTCTTTATTCCACGGCATGTCAACACGAAACATGAAAAGTTTGTTTTCCAGAGGGATTTCTAAGACAGCGAACATTTTTTCACTGATAAAGCTAATTATCTGATTCGTTAGCCTCGTCGAAAAAGTAAGTATACTTTTTTAAGTGCTGTTGTTATGATGAAATATTATTAGGGGACTTAGATGATCTTCGAGCAATTCGAGAACGGCAAAAAAACACAGCGAAAATGTCTCAGCCAAACAGCTGTGGCCTGTATTCCATCGTTAAACCAGAAGAATATTAGAAATAGGTGAACTAAGGAAACTCTGGAGCCCATCATACCTTCCGGAGACGTTGATGTTCAGAATGAATTCTGAATAGCTAATGCGTAGAAAAAAATACAGTAAAAAATTAACCGAAGTTGAAATAAAACTTCTGATCAGATTATAATGACTACGGACACCGGAATCAGACATTTTCGACAAGAATATTCAAAATCGCAACGATTCGGATAGTATACGTGTGTGGAAGTGACAGATGTTTGTTAAATTCGAAACTCACGAAATTTTCAAGTTTTCGGATATTATCTGACTAACCATCTTTGTCACATTTACACCAAAAATCGGATTGTCATCTTCAAAATTTGTATAAATGGTGTAATCCCGTATTTATTTCATGATTTATCTGCTCCTCTAGGCAATCACAGGATAGGATTCTTAACTTACAGATTCGCTAAACATGAAAGACGGTTGCTTCGATTAGCGAATCCTGTGATGGCTATATTCAAATTAATCGAAAACTTGAGACTTGGTCGTTCTGGGTGGTGTAGTGGTTAGCATGCCCGAGAGCTATCTGGGAGAAGATAAAATTTTCAAGTTTTCGGATATTATCTGACTTACCATCCTTTTCACATTTACACCAAAAATCGAATTGTCATCTTCAGAATTTGTATTATGTGGTGTAATCCCGTGTTTGTTTTCATGGCTCACGAATTGTTTTGCAAATCCGCACTCTAAATATTGCGAAAACAAGATTTTCCAAAACGTCGACGTGATTTGATGGCAGCCGTTATGTATAATGAAATTTACAAATAAAGTAGAAAGTTAATTTAAATATTTGATTTTAAAGCATATTTTATATCGGAAAATAGGAGATGTTCTTGTGTTAGAATTGGCCATCAACAAATTTATATAAATTGATGGACAGCACAGAGATTAATATTTGAGCCTCGGACGCTGTCTAAGGTAGAATAAAAAATAACTGGAATTTTGATGGATACAAAAATGTCGTTTGGTATTATTATTATTATTATTGTTGTTATTATTGGTCATGCTTAAGTTCTTTTCAATCACTATCTAATTCTATCTAGATCATCAAATGGGAGAAAAAGAAATTTGGATGGATGTGACATGTCCTTCAAAAATTCAAGTTTTTTCAAGATTTTTCTAGAGTTTTTTTTTTATTTACGTTTCTTGTTTGTTTCTTGTTTCTTTGTTTTGTTTTGAAATTGTTCCTAATGCATCAGAAACTACTGGAACAAATGTTACTCTTTTCTCCGAGAGCCTTTGAATTTCAATTTGTAAATCCCAGTATTTTGTTCCTTTTTCTAGTCCTCTGTCTTCAAGTCCACCGTCTCTAAAAATGGCCACACCTATTAATGTAACATCCTTTTTTTCAAGCATAGTAGTATCATGTGTATTGTGATCTAAATATTTTGTCGACCTGAATTATAGAAGTACCATAAAATCTTTACAAGAGCACTATCCACATTTTTTAGGTTTATGTTCCTGCTAATTTCTTGGTGACTGTGAACTATATTGTTTGTATACTGTATGTACCAATGCAGAGTTGCAGCCACTCTGTCGTTACGTTTCTTGTGTTCTATTCGAGCTATATTGCCTCAAACTATATCGACTTCTACTTCATGTTTTTCTTAGCATAGTTTACATCTGCCCTCATTCGTAATCTCAATATGAGCTTTCATATCATTTGCTCGTAGTACCAGAACTCCGGTTTCTTTCTTCAAAGTTCCATTTTGTAGACCTTTCTATTTGCTTTCCTTTTCTACTTTAACATTGATGATATCTTTTTGAGATTTAACGACCACCTTGAAGAACTCTTAGGGCAATATGCAGCCACCCCTCCTTAATTTGGGGTCACTGTTAAAAAGTTTGTGGTTGGTTGCCCCAAAAAGTGGTGCTACATCAGCGGCACCACTTTCTGAGAAAAGATACGCACATTTTAGGGTGCAAACAAAACCAAACAACGTGATGGAACCTTGCAGCATCTTGCTGTGAAACCTTGTATCATTACGCGGCGCAGGGTTGCACCGCCTTGTTTGGTTTTGTGTTCACCACACAATGGGGTATCTTTTCTCAGAAAGTGGTGCAGCTGATATAGCACCACTTTTTGGTGCAACTTACCACAAAATTTTTAACAATGATAGGGAGGAAGAAAAGACAGCCGCTTTAGACACGCACTCCACCAGAATCTGATCCTTTGCTGGTACACGAGCTCAGCCATGACACTGGTATCCAAAATTAACGTGACAGACACAAAATCATGAATAACGCAAAATCCACACGACCGAGTTTAATGGCAGTTGCTACATACATACATATATCGATAACGCAGCAAATATACAACAGAAAGGAATGCCATCACCGCATAAGGTGGAAGCATGCGCATTACAGCATATAGCAGTCCAATAGTGCGCGGATTTCGAAGTGCTAATGGGAAATGTGGTTTCCCCGAAGAGAGATACAGCTCTGACAACGATTTACAAGGATGCGAATGAGGTTTTGTGGCAATAAGTGCCACTCCTTTACCAAGGTGCGTCAAAATCACGGGATTGTTCTAGGAGAACGTTTCCGGCTTGCAATTGCATGAAATCCCAGACGTGCTCTGTCGGGTCCAGGTCCGACGGTGTCGCTGTTTACTCCACTCTGTGAATATCCTCACCCTCCTAGTATTAATCGACTAGCCGTACCCTATGAGGTTCGGCATTATCATCCATAAAAAGAATCCTGAACCCCATGTACGCCTTTTCAGCTTTCCTGAAAAGACGTACATGGGGCTCAATGATGTCTTCTATGTAGCGTGCAGAGGCGTGGTCAGCGAGATATCTGAAGGCCCGGGTAGCATTTTGTGACGTCATAAGCACCGTTCATCGTCACACAGAGCACTGCGACTTTTCGGAAGATTATTACTTGTCTGAGATAACAGTTTGGCTCATGGATCAACAGAAAAAATAAACGAATGTAAATATAGAACCTCCAAGGCATGAAGTTGATAATATCTCTACAGTTGTATATTCTTCCTGCAATATTTACATGATTCCTTTTGTGTTCGAAATTTAAAGAATCTGACTTACAACTAAATACGAAAACAAAAGTGATACACACATTACGAAGCAGATCATTACGTTAAATTAAAAATATGTATAACTAATCAGTTTAAGTAGCCGAATATTTGTTATCAAAATGTGTAGTAATTAAACTACATCTCTTTAAAGCCGCCCCGGTGGCGCAGTGGTCTACGGCGTTGGCCTCTGATCATTCGTCCGAAAGGGGTCCGGGTTCGAATCCCGGTGAGGCATGGATGTTGTGTTTGTCTTACGGCACTGGCTCTCTCCCTTCCCTGGAACCAGTGACCCTAAATTAGGGACGGGCGACTGCTTATAGCCCATTGAGTTGCTCGCGGTGGTCGTTAAACCTCCAATAAAAAAAAAAAAAAAAAAATCTCTTTAAAATAACTTTTTCGGAAGTTTAAAAGATTTCTTAAAATTGAAAAGATTTTAAAAGATTTCTTTCTAGGTGTATGATCGAAACAAACTTTCTGGAGTTCAAAATGTTCTGCCGTTTATTCCAAAAAGACGTAGTTTCAATCAGGGCCGTACTCCCTCCCAAAAAAGTGCTTTTTTTTTTTTTTTGTTAATATGCAACTTGCATGAGAAAACACGGCTTTAATTTAGTAAAAATACTTCCATTTACTTTAGAAAATAATTCTTTAATTTTTTCTTCTATTTTTCATTAACTTTTATTTTGTCATGATGGATTTCAAAAACTTACATGTTTAGTCAGCCTCCTCCCCCTCCCCCACGAATTATATACGCCCCCGGTTTCAATAACAAACAAGTTATTTTTGTATTTCCAGGGTACAGTTCAATTACTGACGTTTAAAATTTTAAACTTTTCTTTCGTTAGAAGCAACACTAACTTCGCAATGAGCTGAAATTTTTGTGTAATTGTTCAGACATATGTTTTGAAACGTTTCAATAACTTTGCAGATAAAAAAAAATCCACTTTATACTGAATGCATTTGCAACATTCAGTGGTGTCGTTTGAACAATTTTTCAGTTGCTATGCGTTGTTTGTAAAGTAACGTGGACAGAGCGATAACATCGTCTACTTGCATTATCTCCACGTATTTGAAATATATTCACCATATCTATCGCGCTTTGAATTTATCAGCTATAATTAAATAGCTTGCTCTGTTGAAAGCCACCAGATGGCGACACATCAGTTGCTGAGCCCATCAATAAGGATTTGTGTAGTCAGATGCTGACTGATAAACCACACATAGCGCTGTGAATATTTAGCACCGTAGCGTAAAGCGAACGAACTCGGCTAGCTATCGAGAGATCTGGGGTTCGTTCCCAGCGGTGTCGTTTGAACAATTTTTCAGTTGATATGCGTTATTTATAAAATAACGTGGACAGAGCGATGACATCGTCTATTTGTGAAGTTTCAGTTAGTTGTAGAACTATGGAATGCTGAGCATTGGCTTTACAAGATAAATCTTCATAGTTTTTAGATAGAAGTTTCTGGAAGATTATGTATGTTACTGAAATAGCATTAACTGTTTCAGGCGAAGGATATTTTAAGCTGCCACGGTTAAGCAAGTTAAAATAGTCTTCATCATTTATTGAATGTTTCTTTACATCATCACAAGTTCTCTGGAAAAATAAGAAATAACACACTTTCGCGACTTCATGAACTTTGAAAAATGCGCAGGAGGTAAGGAGAGAGGCCTCAGAAGGGACGGTGCTCGTGACGTAACTGCTTTCTCCACCCCAGGTGCACAGGACTTCATTATCTCGTTGGCCACGGCAAAGGTCAGGGTAGCTCCTGGAAACACGTGTAGCGACGTAGGTCAATCCAACGTAATGCCATTCCACACCAGGAATCCTCCACCGCTGTAATATTCAATTTTCCTAATCCTGGAGGGAAGATTTCGGCTTCCCTCCTGCCTCCAAATATACACACGTCGGAAATCCGTGTTTAAGATTTACCACGACTCGTCACTGAAGAGAGCACAGGCCCATTGATCAGAGGTGACGTTATCCGGACCATTCAGACGGACTATGCGGTGAATCGGATATAGACCTTAACCTTCATGCATACAGACCTCACTTGTGGAGTCTTCGCTAAACTGTTTGCCTCGATATCGTGATTCCCGTAGCAAAGGAGGGCTTCTGCGACAGTTGCCTAGCTGTAGACTCCTTATGGCGGTGAGCTGTTAGTGCCAAGTTGTGACTCGTGGGCCTCCTTGTTCTGGCCTTCTGGTTATTGTTCCTTTTTCCTGGAACTGTATCCAAAGATTGGAGACCACTTGCTTTGACACACTCAGCCATCTTGCTACCTTAGTTTGAGATTGCCCTGCTTCCAATCTACCGATCGCTCTCCGCAGCGCAGTCTTACGTATGTTACTTTTGTACTGATTGAAGACTAGGGATATCTCACCTTTTGGGAAAACAATCAGCTCTTCTGTTTTCAAAATCGTCTCCAGAGGTGTCGGAATAACAATTTTTCAGTTGCTATGCGTTGTTTATAAAATAATGTGGACAGAGCGATGACATCGTCCATTTACATTATCTCTACGTATTTTATATACACTATATTGACAAAAGTCACCGGACACTTAGAAGTGAAACACAACATAGCATTTATTGACAAACATTAGTGCAGTGTCGGTTCACCTTCGTCCTTAATGCATGCACTGACCTTTCGAGACATGCTTTCGACAAGGTTTTTCAACACAGCGATTGGTATGCGCTTACATTCAGTACATAATACTGCCGCTAACTGTTGCTTAGTAGTAGGCCTTGGCTCCAAACTTCGTATGCGGTGCTCTAATTCAATCCATGGGTGCTCTATGGGATTAAGATCAGGGCTCTGTGCCGGCCAGTCCACACACGATACGGAATTATCGTCACACAATGACGTAACAGTCCTTGCTTTATGGCTCGGTGCATTGTCTGCTGGTACCAACTAGGCTCCGTTACATAGTATTGCCACAGGGTTGCTAGGACATTATTTTCCAGAATATTGAGGTAGACGTGCTGGTTAACAGGTTTGTCCACGATAACCAATGGGCCGGGACCATACCACGAAAAACACCCAAATACGACTACAATGCCGGCTCCAAACTTGACCGTAGGAACAGTACACTGCCGGCTCCAAACTTGACCGTAGGAACAGTACACTGTGGTAAGTAGCGTTCCCCCGGCTGCCGCCATACCCACACATGGCCATCAAACTAATAGATCGTGCATCTGGATTCATCAGTCCATAGGACCCGTTTCCATTGATCTACAGTCCACGATAAATTTTCTTTACACCATACTAAAGGACAAGTAGCATTCCCAGGGGAGATGAAAGGCTTATGAACAGCTTCACAACCATGGTAACCCATGAAATGAAGCTCTCTACGAATGGTACGTGCATACCGAGGTACCAGCATTGCCTTGTGCAACATTACGTCGATTAGCTGTAACGATTCTCCTGAGGCTTCGGCGTCCTCTATTACTGATTTTATTTGGTCTGCCGGTACGTTCTGCTGCTTCAGGCACGCCATGTGTCTTCCACTTATTCAGTACATGTAAAACAGTTGACTTGGGTATGTTTAAACGCCTCTCAGTTTCTCTTATATACCACCCACAGATATAACACCCAACAATGTTTCCTTTCTCAAGGTCAGTTCTCTCCCGCTGCGACATTTTCACTCAACCTCACAGTACTATATGATCGCGATCAGTTGAAGGCTTGTTTTTATACCGTTTGCAGTTCTACCGCGTATCTTAGCAACGAATCGGATCCGTTCACTTGCTTTTGAAGGGATGTCCGGTGACTTTTGTCAATATAGTGTATATATTGTCCATTTACAAAATCGTCCTCCAGCCAGACGGGCACCCATAATGAGCCCATTATCAAACTCCGAATATCCTTTGCTTTCCCCAATGTGGTCAACACTAGTGAAAATGTTTGACCAGTAACTGTCTTAAATAGTTGCCTAGGTCACGTGGTGACATACGTGGTCCCGTATTTTACATATACGTGGCGTAAGTGACGTTTAGATACATCTGCATAAAGGTTTCTAGTCGGCAGTTCGTGTAGTTGCCGATATATGGTAGGACATTATTGCTATTACTGGTACTTGAATTTCTCAGCAGAACAAGTGGTTTATCAGCAGCAATCCTACCTCTCCGATGTCAAAGTGCTTCAATTGCTGCCCATGACCATTCATCCGGGTGGACCTGGGCTCGGGTTCCTGATGAAACATGGTCCGAGTGTTTTTTACGCTTTTCAACCGTAGGTTGAAGAAGCGTATATGCTCCAGCTTTGTCCGTCCGTCTGTCCGTCCGTTCGTCCGCACGATAACTCACGTGAAAATGGTTCGATTTCGACGAAATTTTAGTATGTGGTAGGAGACCACCTGGGAACAAACCCTATTGAGAATGGGCGAAGCAGGGTTATAGGTCAGGACATAGGAGCGGGATCCATTCCATTGCTCTTATGCGTCATAACTTTGCTTAAAAATGGTTCGATTTCGATGAAATTTTAGTATGTGGTAGGTAACCACCTGGGCACGAGCCCTATTGAAAATGGGCGGAATGGGGTCGAAGTTGTTGTTGTTTTTTGAGGTTTAACGACCACCGTGAGCAACTCAATGGGCTATAAGCAGTCGCCCGTCCCTAATTTAGGGTCACTGGTTCCAGGGAAGGGAGAGAACCAGTGCCGTAAGACAAGAACAACATCCATGCCTCACCGGGATTCGAACCCGGACCCCTTTCGGACGAATGATCAGAGGCCATCGCTTAGACCACTGCGCCACCGGGGCGGCATGGGGTCGAAGGTGAGGGCATAAAAGCGGGATCCATTCCATTGCCTTTATGCGTCATAACGTACGTAAATATGGTTCGATTTCGATGAAAATTTAGCATGTGGTAGGGAACCATCTGTGTACGAACCCTTTTGAAAATGGGCGAAATGGGGTCAAAGGTCAGGACAAAGGAGGGAGATTTATTGCACAGCCATTATCCACATAACTTGAATAATAATTACTGGTATGTTGGAAAGCGTATCACAATCAATGCTTTGCATGATTTTACTAACTTGTTCTTAAGGCACTAGCTTCTGCCCGTTCGTCTGAGTAGGCATGGGCTTGAAGCATAGATGGTGTGTTTGTCTTACGGTATGTCTGCTTTCCCTGGAGCTTGTGGCCTCAAAATTAGGGATGTAAAACTGCTTATCGCTCTTAGAGTTGCTCACAGTGATCGTTGTTCCCCTCCCCCACACGCACACACATCCTCCACAAAAAACATCAACCATGTCATAAGTTTTGGATATGTCCTGCTCCGATGCATTACTGTAGTTTACAAGAACTTTTATAGCGCATATGTACACACTGAGTCTGAGTCGTACGGTTCTAGCAACTGAAGGGGTTTTGTTCTTCTCAAACGTAATCTTTGCCAAAGTGCTTTCATCTCGTTTCGCGAGTTTTGATTTTAGGCCAGATTTTTTTTTCCGGGGGAAGGGGAGAGGGGGGATTTTAACCAACACCCTAAACAACTCGATGGCTTACAAGCAGACACCCGTCCGTAATTTAGGGCCACAGCTCCCATTGAAGGGAGAGAGACATGCCGTAAGACAAACATAACATCCATGCCTCAGTGGGATTCGAGCCCAAACCCATCCCGGACGAATGATCAGAAGCCAGCGCTCAGACACTGCACAAAAGGAGCGGCCCGGAATTTACTCCCCCACATACACTCTATTGACAAAAGTCGCCGGACACCCCTTTAAAACCAAATGAACAGACCCGCTGAGTTGTTACAATGCGCGGTACAGCTGCAAACGGTATAAAAACAAGCCTGCAGCTAATCGCGATCGTATCGCACTGTGAGGTTGTGTGAAAATGTCGCGGCGGTAGGGCGGTAGGGAACTGACTTTGAAAAGGAAAGATTTTTGGGTTTTATATTAGTGGGTTGTCCATAAGAGACACCGAGAGGCGTTTAAACATACCTAAGTCAACTGTTTTGGATGTACTGAATAAGTGGAAGACAAATGGCAAGCCTGAAGCAGCAAAACGTACCAGCAGACCAAAGAAAATCAGTGATAGAGGACGTCGAGAGTTGTTACAGCTAATGGAAGGAGTACTGCACAAGAACTCAGTGTACATGTGAGTAAAAGTGTTGGAACCTCCGTATGTACGCGTACCATTCGCAGATAACTTCATTCTATGGGTTACGTTGGTCGTGCGGCTGTTCATAAGCCTTTCATCTCTACTCGGAATGCTACTCGTCGTTTAGCATGGTGTAAAGAACATTTATCGTGGATCAATGGAAACGGGTCCTATGGACTGATGAATCCAGATACACGATCCATCAGTCCAATGGCAGCGTGTGGGTATGGCGGCAGCCGGTGGAATGCTACTTACCACAGTGTACTGTTCCTACAGTCACGTTTGGAGCCGACAGTGTACTCGTGTTTGGGTGTTTTTCGTGGTATGGACCCGGCCCATTGGTTATCGTAGACAAACCTGTTAACCAGCACGTCTACCTCAATATTCTGGAAAATAATGTCCTAGCAACCCTGTGGCAATACTATGGAACGGAGCCTTGTTGGTACCAGCAGGACAATGCACAGAGCCATAAAGCAAGGACTGTTACGTCATAGTGTGATGAGAATTCCGTATCGTGTGTGGACTGGCCAGCACAGTGCCCTGATCTTAATCCCATAGAGCACCCATGGGATGAATTAGAGCGCCGCATAAGAAGTTTGGAACCAAGACCTACTGCTAAGCAACAGTTAGCGACAGCATTATGTACTGAATGGAAGCGCGTACATATCGCTGTGTTCCAGAACCTTGTCGAAAGCATGTCTAGAAGGTTCAGTGCATGTGCATTAAGGCCAAAGATGGACCGACACCGTAACTAATGTATGCCATTAAATGCTATGTTGTGTTTCACTTCTAGGTGTCCGGTGACGTTTTTCAATATAGTGTATTTTCTATCTATGCCTTCTGAATGCCAGTACAACTTCGTAAACAGGCACATAATAAATCATTAGCTTTTATCACGGTCGCTCCAGTCCAGCGCGAATAAGGACCGACAATTTACCCTCTTTAGAAAACAGACAGTTTCTCCCTTGTGTAATTTGCTACACTTCCGAAATATTCACTAAAAATACAAAAAGCATCAATTCGTTTATGAAAGATAGAGTCATCAACGCATGTTTCAGGAGAACTCATACAAAGCACAAGAGATTTCCATTATTTCATACACCTTTCCATTCTATTATACAGTGTTATTTAAGCACAATATGTTCAGACACAAAGAAGACAAAACAGCACGCTACTACAGGCTTAATATTTAAAAAAAGTAACGATTTAAGTTACCCCTTTATAACGTCTTAAAGGAATTTTCACGACCATTGCGTAAGAAAGAAATAGTAATACATTGACTGTAATTTTAAGACCAAATCTGTTAATGTTTTCCAAACTTCTAACAGCATTTCGAATAAATTTCTAAATTTTGTAAAACTTTTAAGTCGCAGGTGTAGATACCTAAGAATGGGAGAAGGGACGAGAATCGTTGCTATTTTTACAACATTTTTCTTTCTATGTGTGTGCATCCGAACATGTACACTGCCGGAATGTAAAAAAAGAACACCAAGAAGGAATTGGCGGACGATCATGAAATTTACATATGCTAATGGGGTCGAGTTTACGTAGGTGTGATGTTAATTTCGGGACCAACCGGTGTGCGCTCACGCCACAGAACGGCATAATATGCAAATTATCGTCGGTGGTATTTAAGGAGTACGGCAAAGTGAATGTAATCAGTCGTCGGCGTACGGACACGTGCGAAGACCCTGAAGAAGCTGCAATGCCTGGACATGGAAGACGTGTACGATTTCAGCAGTTATTGGACTTTAAGCGAGGTAATCTAGTCGGACTCCGCGAGGCCGGGTAGTCGTATTGTCGTATTGAGGAGCGAATTGTACGGGAAGTATCGGTGGTGGTACGATGGTGACGTAGATGGTCCGAGGAACATTCCCACACGAGAAGACGTGGAACCGGGAGTCACAGACGGACTGATGAGCGGACCGATCGACGCATACGAAGAGTGGCGTTGTCAAGCAGAACATCCACTGCGACGCAAATCCGAGCTGCCGTTGTACCTGAGGTGACTGTGCGAACAATCCGCAACCGTCTACTGGATGCAGAACTAGGTGCACGTGTGCCTCTGACTCCAGCCCACCGTCAGGAACGGCTGCAGTGGTGTAGCCAACGTCTGCACTGGAGAACGCAATGGCGATCTGTCGTGTTCAGCAATGAAAGCAGATTCTGCTTGGGAGCCTTCGATGGCCGTATGCGTGTTCGCAGACGCACAGGGGAGCGTCTCCACCCTTCTTGCAACCGCCAGCGACACACAAGGCCTACACCTGGTCTCCTGGTGTGGGGAGCGATCAGCTATCACTCCCGTACACAACTAATGCTTGTACCGGGTACGTTAAACAGCACCTCTTATATCAACAACATCATTCAGTCCGTTGTTGTACCATTTGTAAGGTCGGTCCATCGTGGTGTTTTCCAGCAAGATAACGCACGCCCACACACGGCACGTGCAACGCAACATGCACTTCAGGGTGTGAGACAACTTCCATGGCCTGCACGTTCACCGGATTCGTCCCCCATTGAGCACGTGTGGGATTTTATGGGACTACGAAATATCCGGTCTCCACGGCCACCCACGACCATCCCCGATTCACGCGTCCAGGTTGAGGATGCTTGGAACTCAATACCCCAAACTTACATCCAGCATCTGTACGATAGACTCCATGCCAGAATTGCAGAGTGTGACGTAGTTCATGGAGGTTCAACCTCGTACTAACCATGTTACGTGGAAATGTGTTTTTTCAGTTTACCAGCAAATACAACTGTATTTTGCCATAATGTTTTGATAACGTTATCCTCTGTATTCCGTTATTATGCTGTATAAATTTCGTTGGTGTCAGATGTCTCCTTCTTGGTGTTCTTTTTTCACTTTCCGCCAGTGTATTTATTTTAAGCAGAAAAATGATATCGTCATCACGAGAAAATAATTAACAAGAAAGAGGACACCAAATTGTATCATTTAATGAGCACATCTTTCGAATGCTTTCTGACGCGAAAAAAATATTTTTTCTAAACAGATCTTAAAGAAAACAATCAGCGATAGAAAGAGAATACGTTTACCCTCCTAAAGAAACAACTGCGCATTATTAGAAAAATACAGAATGCGCGGTATTCTTAATAGTAAACGGAACCAGTTCAAAAAAAATGCTGCATTTACGCAATCGATAAAACATTCTCAAGTAGCAATATATTCTTACGCCAATTACCAGCAGAAATATATATTACGAAAAATCACATGTACAAAAAATGTCCCTCACAGCGGAAGACAACCGACACAAGACGAAGGTTTCGAATAGAAGAATTGGCAGAAAGGCTACGGAGGAAAACGTGAAAGTTATAATCCTGGCTGAAAAACCTCGCGATATTTGAAAAATAAAATGGAAGCAAAATGGTCTTCAATTGATGGGTATCTTACCAAGAAATAATTTTTTTCAATGGATTTTAACAATTGGAGATAGCGTTTCAAACATAAATATGCGAAAATCCACGTCCGTCGACCTCGGAATTACGAGAAAAGTTGAAAATATGCTCCAAAATAATCTTTATAGGGAGAGCTATGCGATGGTAAAAGAAGTTTTTGAATATGTTCCTTGGAAGCAGAGTTCACAGGAAACAAGCCCTGTTGCCAAGCCCAAACAAGCCCTCTTGCCAGCCCTTTTTAATAAGCCCTCTAGCTTTTTTTCGGAGCGAGTTTTTCTCCCAAATAAATTCCACCTACGAAGCTTATCACTGCAACTTTTCCGTCTTGACATGTTTGCCACTTTTGATGTAGGTATTAGAACGCAAAGAAAGTTTCTGGAAAAAATCGCATCTGGCGTATGTAGTGCAAGATATTGCGGGCGGGCGGTGACGTAAACATCCCATAGTGTTGTGCGCGAAAGAATAGAGTCTAAGGACAGAACGTACGCTGTTGTGGTGAAGATCAGTTGCACGTGGCGAAGCTACGATGGCGATATCGAAGGAAGGGGTGTGTGCAATTTTGCTCTATGCATATCTGAACGGTGTGAAAGCACTTGGAAAATTGCGAAACGCGTTTGGGGACGATATTATCGAACAGAATATTTGCTACGACTGTTACACGAAATTCGACTCTGGTGTACGTGATCTGTCTGATGCGCCCAGAAGTGGCAGCACTGTAAAGTTAAAGATGATACATTGCAACACATGCTATCGACCAAGGCTGATGCACCTCTACAGGAACTGGCAGAGGAACTGAACACCTCCCATACGACCATCAATAGCCGACTTCGAAAGTTGGGATATTCGTGTAAACTGTGCAAACGGGTACCTCATGTTGTGTCTGACCATAGTCGGATGCAACGCTACTCCATTGCTGTTGCTCTGCGTGAAAGAGAAAGTTGCGATATTCGTGTAAACTGTGAAAATGGGTACCCTATGCTTTGCTTGACCAGAATCGGATGCAACGCTACTCCATTGCTGTTGCTCTGCGTGAAAGAGAAAAAGGGGAGGGCTTTTTGCACCGGCTGGTCACGAGTGATGAAAAATGGGTCACACACGTGAATGTTAGGCGACAGAAAGAGCATGGACCAAGCAGGGACATCCCCCACAGAAAGTCGCTAAGCCACGCTTCCATGGACGGAAGGTGATGCTGAGTTGCTGGTGGGATTTTCGCTGTGTGATTCACTATGAACTCTTGCCGCGGAACAATACCATCACAGCAGATGATTACATCCAACACTTGGACCGTCTCCATGCTACACCACAAAAAAAGCACCCAGCGTTGATTAATCACCATGAAGTTGTTATTTACCAGGAAAATGCTCGTCCACGTGTCGCTTTACGGACCCAGCAAAAATTGCACGAGCTTGAATCGTAAACTTTATTGTACCCTCCTTATTCCACGGACCTTCCCCGGTCCAACTTTCATATCTTCCGGCTTTTATCGAATTTTCTCGCTGAGATAAGCTTTGCTAATGAGGATGATGGGAAACTGTGCATGGATGACTTCTTCAACTATGTTTATTCCAAGCTGCGCGCACGCGGCCGCACAGTGACTTAACTTCCTCCGCGCAGCTGATATATCTTCCGCGCAGTACGCAATTTAGATTAAAATTCTCAAATCCCTAATTAATTTTCATAAATCGAAAATCAATTGTCTGCAAAAATGATAATATATAAATAAAATTCGGGCTCTCAAAAGTCGAAACGACACTTTTCTTTAATGCCGTGCAAGTTCGTCTCATTGTCCTCTTCATTCTCAAAGTAGCTTCAGTGAACGCGGGAATGCGGATTAGCGATTTTTCCCACGCCGAGAAAGAGGTAGATATTGAATCTTTTTCTCTAAACAACACAACAGCGTCAGCGTCATAAATGGCAAACACTATTTTCTGAGTACTCTCAAAGAGGGTGGAGTCCTAAATTCCCACAATCGAGTCTTCGGTTTGGGGGGAAAAATTGAGAGGCGATTTATTCCTTGGAAGGATTGTCAGATCAAAACGATTTTGCACTTGTTCTATTTGAACTAATTATTTTGCATTTAGTTGTTATTTTGTTTCTTATTCCCCTTGGTATTTTGTTATGCAAAGAAACTGTGTATTATGCGTAAACATAGTTTCCTGTATTTTTTATTACAGAAGTAAGTTTGAGCTTCTTACTTTTTATAAAATAAATATTTTAATTATTGAAATGTTTTTAATAATCTTCTTCAGCTCCCGCTCGCCAGACGTCTATTGTAATGGAATATTGAACAGGTAGATCGGAGGAACAAGGTCATCTGTTCCAATAGGGACTACCTAAACGATCAGATTAAGTGTTTTGTACGATTTTTTAAACTGGAAATATACACTGAAGAGACTACCTAAACGATCAGATTAAGTGTTTTGTACGATTTTTTAAACTGGAAATATACACTGAAGAGCAATTGAATTAGAGACAGCTGGCGTTATGCAAATGTGGTGCTGTGGGCGGCCCTACAAACGGAAACGATATGACGTATGGAGCGATCCGACAATATACGGAGTGATGCGACGGGAATCAGTAAGAGTTAGACGCATTATGGGTAAGACGAAGGGTCTAAGCGCATTTGATCGTGGGCAATTTGTCGGGGCCCGACGCATGGGTCACTCCATCTCGGAAGTCGTGCAAGCACTGGGATTTTCACGAGCCACTGTGTCACGGGTGAACCGTGAGTACATCGAATCCGGTAAAACCATCCTTGCAAGGGCCAACTGCCGTGGACAGCAGCGTGTCAGTGAGCGGGGTCATCTTCGGCTAGCTCGCATTGTAACAGCGGATAGACGGGCCATAGTGCAAGAAATCACTCAGCAATTTAACGCTGGTGCGCAAAAACATGTAAGCAGCCACACCATCTAGAACCATCTCCTCGCTTTAGGGTGCAGAAGCCATCGTCCCACGAGGGTACCGCTGCTGACCGCACATCACAGGGTGCAAAGATTAGCATGGGCGCCGGAACATCGCCACTGGACCCTAGACACGTGGAAAAATGTTGCCTGGACTGATAAGTCGAGATTCACGTTGGTACATGCGGATGGCAGGATACGAGTACGGCGCAAACCACATGAAGCGATGGAACCTTCTTGCCAGCAGGGTACTCTTCAAGCTGGTGGGGGTGGCATTCTCGTCTAGCGACTGTTTACGTGGACTGAAATGGGACCCCTGGTACGTGTGACATCGTCCCTCACAGGTCAACGTTACCGGGATATCCTGGACGACCATTTGCTCCCGTTTGTGCGTCTTCAACATCCCACTGGGGACCTCATCCTGCAACAAGACAATGCACCGTGCCATCGCTCACGATTTGTATCCGAATAGTTGGATGAACACTCCACTGACGTGACCTCGCTTGCTTGGCCAGCTAGGTCACCTAACCTCAATCCCATAGAGCACATATGGGATGCTATCGAGAGAGATGTTCGAGTCTCTGACCCCCCTCCATCAAATCTTCGTGAACTGTGGGAGCTTGTTCAGGGATCGTGGATCCGTATGGCTCCCCAACACTTCCGGTGTCTTGTCGAGTCAATGCCGAGACGAATCGCCCCCGTCATCAGGGCGAAAGGTGGTGCTACACGTTACTAGACAGGTATCTCTAATTCAATTGCTCTTCAGTGTATGCTTCTCTATTTTTCAGACATCTTCTTTACAACGTAATACTTTACAACACCAAGAAGGAAAACTGTACATTATTTAAAGAGAAAAATATTTGCAATCTTTACTATAGCAAGCGGCGTACATCACAAAAAGATTTTTTTCCAGGGTTTTTAACAGTTGAAAACAGAAATCTACACTAACGCCACGTAGCTTCAGCATTGATGGATAAAATTTTCCACGGGGGGGGCTTATATCCGTTGTTAAAAGATATTTTTAAATGGTATTATTAGAAGCAGAATTATAGAAAAACTTTTAATATTTTTTGGGCAGCTTAGTGAGTAAACTGTGCATTACTTTCGACAGGAAACACGTATAAAATATTTTAGTGGTTGCAATATCTGAACGAAAATAATTCTTTCAATCGAATTTTTAAAAGTGTCGTTACTGTTGCAATATATCGAAAACAGAAATACACACATCGTCAAAAAAAGATTGTTTCACCCAAAAGGAAGCAACCGACAGGAATGAAACTTCATCGGGAGCCATGCAAATGATTCAAGTATCAAGCTCGGCCGCGCATGTATCGCAATCAAGGAGGGGTCGTAGCGTTGTGCCTAACCGGATATATAAGGTCGTCCCGTTACATGTGCTTGCCATTTTTACTCTTGTTGTCGGGTTGGTTGCATCCTTTGCAAAAGAAGTATGCCTCGGAGAAAAGTTCGGAAACAATACGAGCAGTTGGAGCAGTTCGAGAAGGGCCGCATCGTCGGACTCCGGGAAGCGGTATGGTCTTATTGCAGTGTTGAGCGCCATACCGGTCGTACGGATATCCCCATAGCACGCTATTGGCGGCAGGTGATAGAACAAGTAACGCAGAAGCGACAGGAAGGGTCTGGGAGACCCAGACGAACCACTGGGAGAGAGGACCGACGGTTTGTCGAACATGCGCGGAGTGGCAATGGCGGATATTCAGCAAGCAGTGGTGCCCGCCATGCATCGTCCGATTAGTGCCAGCACCATTGGCAGATTGCTCTTAACAATATTGCATCCTCGCCAAAGACAACAATGGTGTTGTGCCAGACTGTCAAAGAGCCAATCAGAATGGCAGCGGGTGATCTTCAGTGACGAGTCCTGCTTTCGTCTTGGAGAAGACGACCAATGAATCCGTGTGCGGAAGCACCGTGGTCATCGCCAAGATGAACGGTTTGTTGTGGAGTGTCACACGTCCAGAAGGCCTGGTGTCGTGGTTCGGAGTGCGATTGCCTGCGATGCCAGATCACCTTTGGTGTTCATTACAGGCACTTTGACACCCCAACGTTACGTTTATGGGGTTCTGCAACCACTGGCCCTACTATTTTTGAACGCTCACTCCGGTGTTATTTTCCAACAGGACAACGCTCGTCCGCATACTGCTGCTGTCTCGAGAGCTTGCCTTCAAGGCACTGATACTCTGCGATGGCCACCCTTATCGTTAGACTATAATATATAATGTGTGGGATACTATTAGACGCGCTATCCACACTCCACCCCTACTACACAATCTGCAGGAACTGCGTGAGACGATTTAAGCTGCATGGAATGGCTTATCGCAGGACACCACTAGGAACCTGTACAACTCAATGCCGAGACGTCTGGCATGCTGGGTGAGCAAACATTGGGGCCCGACGCCATACCGGAAAACACTACTTATTGGCGTGTAGCTCAATTGATATTGTCCATTTATTGTTCCTGGTAGCCTTTACCTTCTTCCCGAATAGCATTGCAATCCGACATGTCCTTTTGGGTGCAACTATTTTTTTGACGATGAGTGTATGTGCCTAAGCCTCCTTGTGACGAAACTGTGATTTAGGAAAAAATTGAAAATTATATACAAAATAATCTTAGCTACGATCTTTATCTGTCGAAAAAATAAGCCTTTAAAGTGGCTTTTTAGAAGCCGTGATATCGGGGGAAATACTTCACTGCTGTCAGTTAAAAATGCAACACAAGAAATACCTTAGATATTGAAGTGAAGTTTAAGGAGTACATTACTTATGATACAGGACGTAAGTGATAAGAAGTAAGGACCTGAAGTGATGTGGAATACACAATACACAGAACCTTGTGTACTCACCACTAGCGGCGATAAGAGCTCGTACACGGCGTGGCATCGACTGGAATAGATTCTGGATGTCGCACTGCGGAAAGTCATTCCATGCTGTCTCGAATCGTACCTAAAATTCATGTTGGGTAACTGGCAGCGGAACTTCACGGGCCAGGCGTAGAGCGACCATACAGCATACTTATTCAATGGGCGGCAAATCAGGCGAACGTGCTGGCCAAGGAATACGCGGTGTGTGTCGGGCATCCAGAAGATGTAAGGCATTCTGCGCCAGGTGTGGTCGTACATTGTTCTATTGAATGATGGTGCCAAGGATCGTCTGAAGATATGGCAGCAATTCTGCCTCCAAACCTTCCACGAAGAACCGCTGGCTTGTCGTGGCTTCTGCGCTGTGTAGAAGGCTGGAACGTGAATAGAACCCATGGGGTACCCTACACCAAAACTCCCGGTGACGGGATGACTATTCATAATACAGGGAGATTTTTATTTATGACACCATTTATTTTCTTTGTAAAGACGTCTGTTCCCGGCTTTTGGAAATCTTGTGATACTCAAGTGATAGAGGAAGGGTTTGGTGATTTAGGTTCACTGGAAGCACACAGCGGTGAACAGAAGGTGTTCATTGCGTAGCAGTATTATACCAGTGGCAATTCTATTGTTACTACCCAAAGGAAGCATCTTCAACATTTCAATGTGCGTGATGGATCCAGGACGTAAGAAGACAGTATTGAAATTGGTTAATAAGTTTGAGATGACTAGTAGCGTTTTGGATGCAAGAAAAGGACATAGCGGGCGACCATTAGTGAGACCGCCGGTAAAAGTGTAGGAAGCTTGGAAAATCTTGATGCGAAGTCCAAACAAGTTAGTAAAATCATGCAATGCATTGATTATGTTACGCTTTCCAACATACCAGAAATCATTACTCAAGTTATTACTCAAATTATGAGGATAATGGCTGTGGAATAAATCTCGCTCCTGTGCCCTGCTCTTTGACTCCATTTCGGTGATATTAAACAGAACTGGTTCAGTACATCTCCGGAACAACATGAAGTTTTGTCGCAATCGAAGCATTTTTACGTAAGTTATGACGCATAAGGGCGATGGAATGGATCACCTCCTATGTCCTGAGCTTTGATCTCATTTCGTCCATTTTCAATCCTCTCAGGTTGTTCCCTAACATACTAAATAAAATTTCCCCGAAATGGAACCATTTTACGCGAGTTATCGTGCGGACAGACAGACAGACAGACGGACAAAGCTGGAGCATATACGCTTCTTCAGCCTACGGTTGGAAAGCGTAAAAAAGAGTTTGCATAAACTATCACAGCAGATGAGTATCTCACACAGTACTGTAAGGAAAATCTACCGAAGTGATCTGTCAGCTTATCCTCATAAAATTCATCTCAGGCAAACACTCACCTCAAACGCTAAAGAGAGGCGTCATCGTTTTGCCAGAGTATTCGTTGAACGTTTGGAAAAAGAGCCGGATGTTATGCCAAGAATTTGATTTTCCGATGAGGCACATTTTCGTTCACACGGATATGTCAAGATTTGGGGCATAAGAAATCCATATGTTGTCGTGGACAACCCTTTACATGCAGAAAAAGTTACTATTTGGTGTGCAACGTCTGCATTTTGAATCTTTGGAGTAGTGTTTATTGATAGAAACGACACAAGTGCTGAGCACCTGAGGATTATTAGGGATCAATTTGTGCCTTTTGTGTACGGTATGGGTATTGAATGGTGTTCATTTTATGAATATCGCGCAAGGCCTCACACAGCAGGAGTAATCCTGGAGTATCTGTATGAGGTATTTGACAACTGTGCGATGTTTAATCGTTACCCAGCAGTACGTGGTAAAGGCATAGAAGGGGCCACAAATGTTGCCAGACATAACCCTTTGTGATTTTTATCTTTGGTGTTACCCAGGGCCGTAGCCAGGGGGACGCCATGACAGGCTATGCCTGCTCTAAAGAATTCTACGCTTGTCCTGCCAATGATTCATAGAAAATGTAAAACTCCTAATTGCAGTTTCCAGTGCTGAAGACGAAAATATTGATTTAGACAAAGTCAAATATTTGCAAACTTTAGGTATCAAACTTCCATCTCCAGAAGAAATTGCAGTAGTCAACAGTCCATCTCCAGAAGAAATTGCAGTAGTCAACAGATTCATACAAACCCAGAAGAAAGAAAACCAAAATTCAGTCATTTTTGATGAAATTTTTAAGCAGCGAGTTGTCTTCAGAGATACTTATAATTTATTGGCCACAGCCAGGACTTTCGGCTGTAGTACGGCTACTTGTGAATCCACCTTTTCTGTTTTAACGAGAATTAACTGCCCACAGCGGCTTTTGATGATGTGCCACCAACGAATGTCGAATTTGATTCTTCTTGCATTCGAACAAAACCGCACATAAACTCTTGACATGGACTTACTTTTGAGAAAATTAAAGGTCAAAAGAACCGATGACTTCAATTATTTTGATTTTCTATTGGAACGCAACGATTATAAATATATTTTTATTTAACAAAATGTTTCTTGTTGTATTTTTTTATTTATGCTAATCAAAAATGGTACTTTTGTACCTTATGTACCTCGATAAGGTACTTAGTCTGGGTGGAAATTTGTAAAATTTCAGTAATGCTCAAAAAAATGTAAAACGTATATAGCTTTTTTGAGCATGCCCTAAATGTTATTGAGCCTGCCCTAAGTATAGAGTTTGGCTACGGCCTAGGGGTTACCTCTCGGATAGGGTGTTTCAGAACAACCCACGAACAACTGCCGATATTCGGCAAGGCATCGAAACTGAAATCTCTATTTCGGATGATACGTTAGAAGGACTTTTCCCACAATTTCGTTGTTAGGTTGCAACATGTCACTCAGAAGCGAAGGGGACATAACGAACATATTACGATTTAAGTTCCCAAGCTTGTGGAACATTATCCAGCTGTAGTCTTTGCACTTATAGTTTTCTTATTATCGGTTTGTTAAATGGTGCCATGAATAAAATATCACCCTGTACATGTCTCCAACAACCCTTTAGCATGTTGTCGCCGTACAACTGTACGCCCATCATAAGACATTTGATTGAACCCTGACTCGAACACTATGCGCTGCCACTCATTCCGCCAGTATCTGAGTACTTGTCCACATTGCAGCCGTTGATGTTTGTGGTTTAAGGTCATCGCAAGTTGAAGCAACGGACGGTGAGCGAAGAATCCTCTCCGAAGCAAACGGCGTCAGACAGAGCTTGGAGATAATCCTTGATATGATACCGACCTCCATTGTTTTGCTCACCCTAGGGATATGGCTGCTTCGCCCGCCATCTCCGTAGGGTGAAGATGACGGTCCTTTCGTGAGTTCGTCTGCACTGGACTCCAAACCCCTCATTTCGGTGCGTCAGATCTTCTTCTTCCCACTGACGCCATATTCGCATCAGTATGCTGGCGTTTCGTCCAACACGAGCGGTGATGCTGCGAAAACAAAGTCTTGATTCCAGTAGTCTAACGAACCGCCATTACTCAGAAATTCGTCATATGAAAATACGTGTCTGCTGCGGCGGGGCATACTCAATCACTACCTCACTACCTTACTGCCACAACTTCCGCGAATCGACTTCGAGAACTTGCCCTGCTAAAAAAATGGTGTAAATTCACGGGAAATTTCTGAAAACAACGTGCAGTGAAGTTGATGGTAAGTGTGCTTCTTTTTACTAAATTTCCGTTTTTTTTTTTTGTTGTTGTTGTTATTTACTTCCTTATTTTCACAAATTTTCCGTAGTCATTAATTCCGTTTATTTCAGTCCGTGTAACGTACTAGGAGATGTGACGTACCTGCCAGAAGGACGCACACGACATAAAGGCAGATAGGAATCAGAATGAAACGTCCGCGTAGCTCAATTGGTAGAGTGACTTATTCCGGAATGAGGGGATCCGGGTTCGAATCCTGGCGTGGACAGAAATGACGGAGAAATTTACTTCGTTATAATGGCGCCCGAACTATCCGGATGACCCGACCGTTCAAAATCTCGCAATGGTGTGATGATATTTCCACACCGCGAGATAGGAAAAATAAGAGAATCCCTTCTCCAGCACTTCAAAAAAAAAAAAAAAAATGAAGGAGAGATGATGTAACGTACTAGGAGATGTGACGTACCTGCCAGAAGGACGCACACGACATAAAGGCAGATAGGAATCAGAATAAAACGTCTGCGTAGCTCAATTGGTAGAGTGACTTATTCCGGAATGAGGGGATCCGGGTTCGAATCCTGGCGTGGACAGAAATGACGGAGAAATTTACTTCGTTATATCCGTTTCAAGCTTTTTCCGTCTTTGTATAGAAATTTCGCAAAATCGAAGACTGAATTTCTTAGCCCTTATTCCAGAGACTCCTTTCCCTCCGGTGGCGGTGATCAAATTCACGTCAAATGATTTAGGTCTACACAAGCCACGCATCTTAACCACTGACCCAGAAAGAATTACGAATTGCATCCACGTTAAAGGTAAAACTAATCGCGCGATGATGAACTTCTCTCCTTTTTTTTTTTTTCATTAAGGCGAGTGATTTAGTCGTTTTATTTTCTGTTGGAGCTTACTATTTTTTTAATACGTTTGTAATATTTTTTTTTCTGTAGGAGGGCTTATCACAGTTAAGTTTGTTTTTTCTTTCTTTTTTTCGCCGCCACGGTGGCGCAATGGTCTAAGCGCTGGCTTCTGAACATTCGTCCGAGATGGGTCCGGGTTTGAATCCCGGTCAGACACGTATGTTGTGTTTGTTTCATGGCACTGGTTCTCTCCCTTCCCTGGAGTCAGTGGCTCTAAATTAGGGTCGGGCGAGTATTTATATCCCATTGAGTTGCTCACGATGGTCGTTAAACGCTCAATAAAAAAAGTATTTTTTAACGTGATATTCCAAAGCAGCAGAATGCTGTTGAAATTCTGATCTTATTTTTCTTTCTTAACTGACAATAACTTTTTTTTTTTTTTTTGGTTGGAGGTTTAACGACCGCCGTGAGCAACTCAATGGGCTATAAGCACTCGCCCGTCCCTAATTTAGGGTCACTGGTTCCAGGGAAGCGAGAGAGCCAGTGCCGTAAGACAAACACAACATCCATGCATGACCGGGATTCGAACCCGGACCCCTTACGGACGAATGATCAGAGGCCAACGCCTTAGACCACTGCGCCACCGGGGCGGCGACAATAACTTCCAATTATCTTTAAGAAATGGTGAAGTCCTACAATATTATTTCACTAAACTTCTAAATATAAAATTTACTCTTGATAGCTATAATAGCGTTTGTTTTAAGCACTCCACAGACTAATTCATAGACATCGTACAATCACCTGTGCAATAATTTAAATACCCGGTTTCTTATGGTAACACAATATATTTTGCGCTGGTGCGAATGAAAGTTCCTGCGCGAACAAGCAGTGGAGACAGGCCCACACCACAGCGGAATGGAATCACCCACACGTGTTGCGGGTATTACGTCACAGAGTTATTATAAATAGCTAGCACGTGTGTGAAGAACAAGGTTCAGGCGTGGTTTGTTTGGATGTAACGTGGCTTGCAAAGAAAACATGCAGACGCCGGATTTGAGAGTCATCTTCCTGTATGAATTTAAACTGGACCATTCTGCAGGAATTACCACTTGAAACGTTAACAAAGCGTTTTAGGGAGAATATAGCCAACGAATCAACCATTCGGCGATGGTTTGTAAAGTTTCGAAACGAAGATTCGGACCTGCAAAACGAAGCTCGTGGTCACCGATCTGTTGCTGTTTCTGACAATGTTCTGTTACGTGTGGTTGAAGCGGACCCCTAAAAAACGTGTCGTGAGATAGCGGCAGAGGTAGGTGTCCGTAACACGACAGTTCTTCAGCGTCTCGCTGTGCTGGGTAAGGTCAAAAAGCTGGACATGTGGCTGCCGCATGAGTTGACAACTGCCCAACAAGATTAGGCGTTTGGAAGACTGCACATCGCTGTTTGCCAGGAATAAACAGGAACGTCTACTGCATCGAATCGTCACCTGCGACGAGGAATGGGTCCTTTATGATAATCGGAAACGATCTGCACAATGGTTAAGCAAGGCACTGCCTGCTGGACGGCATCCTAAGCAACCCCTACCCACCAAGAAGATGATGCTCCTTGTCTGGTGGTCCGCAGTCGGAATAATTCATCGGAGTTTCTTTAAATGAGGCCAAACCATCCCTGTACAACGTTATTGTGTTGAATTACTCCAGATGCACAAGATATTGCTGCAGAAACAACCGGCTTTGGTCAACACACATGGTGTTCTTCTGCTCTAGGACAGCGCCGCCCTCATGTCGCACAACGAACGATACTGAGTGTCTTGGGCTATGAAACACTGCGTCATGCTGCCTATTTTCCGGACTTGTCTCCGACAGACTATTATATGTTTTGTCATCTGGATCATTTCCTGTCCGGGAAACAGTTCACGGCAGTCAGCGAGGTTCAACGTGCAGTTGATGATTTCTTCGGGTCCCAGCCACAAGGCTTTTCTCGTTCCGTGATCATGGACTTGCCGGACAGATGGCTACTATGTGTCGATGCCGAGAGGGATTATTTTGCCTAGGTGAGTTACCCTACTTTTCGGTTCTTGTGTAACGTACCAGGAGATGTGACGTACCTGCCAGAAGGACGCACATGACATAAAGGCAGATAGGAATCAGAATAAAATGTCCGCGTAGCTCAATTGGTAGAGCAACTTATTCCGGAATGAGTGGACCCGGGTTCGAATCCTGGCGCGGATAAAAATGACGGAGAAATTCACTTCGTTATAATGGCGCCCGAACTATCCGGATGACCCGACCGTTCACAATCTCGCAATTTTGTGATGTTATTTCTACACCGCGAGATAGGAAAAATAAGAGCAGCACTTCAAAAAAAAAAAAAAAAAAAAAGAAAATAAGGGGGAGATGATGTAACGTACCAGGAGATGTGACGTACCTGCCAGAAGGACGCACACGACATAAAGGCAGATAGGAATCAGAATAAAACGTCCAAGTAGCTCAATTTGTAGAGTGACTTATTCCGGAATGAGGGGATCCGGGTTCGAATCCTGGCGCGGATAAAAATGACGGAGAAATTCACTTCGTTATACTTGCAGTCCACGTGTACTGGTCCTTTGCCGGACGTTTCATTCGCACCAACCCAATAATAGCTGGTGCACAAAATGGGAGGGTTAGAAGAAATATCCTGTGCCACAAAACCCAAAATTCATGCCATATGCTATTCACAATATTCGATCTTGCTACAGAACTTCGAAATCAGTTCCTTTGAGAGACGATTGAAATTTAACAGTGAATCGAACCTCACGTATTCTCGCCGATCTCTCCTATTAGCGAAATGTTTTCGTCATATGGATACGAAAAAAGTGAGAACGAAGTTTTTCTGTTAATATATTAGAAAGAAACTGCAGAAAGGTTTCTGAGAACAGAATTTTTAGTTAACACATCTTAAAAACGGAAATTTACCGTGAATATAAGGACACGCGGAAAGGTTTCTGAAAATATAGAATTTTTCGTTAAAACATTTTAAAAACGGAAATTGACCGTCGATGTAAGAAGTGAATTGAGGAAAGGTTTCTGAAAATTCAGCATTTTCCGTTAACACATCTTAAAAACAGAAATTTACTGTCAATATGAAAAAAAGGAATTGCGGAAAGGTTAAAGAAAATTTGGGATTTTCCTGTTGTACGACAAATCCATGAAGTTTAGGTTTCTTTCCGTCATTTCACGGAAAAGCTTTTATCAGAAATATGCTTCGTTTACTCACGAAAGGAATCAAAGAAAGTGGCTCGTGAATTTCAGAATTTTTTTTTACAGTGTGTGTTCTGCGGTTACAAACATTTGCAACACCTCAGGTGACCTACCCACCCAGAGAATTATAGTAGGATGGCCCACATTTTTCCTGGAGCAGCAGGTGTCCACCACGCAACAGTTGTTCGGCGTCTGGCTGCGCTGGGTAAGGTCAAAAAGCTGGACATGTGGCTGCCACATGAGTTGACAACTGCCAACAAGACTAGGCATTTGGAAGTCTGCACATTGCTGCTTGCCAGGAATAAACATGAACCTCCGTTGCACTGAATCGTCACCTGCGATGAGAAGTGGGTCCCTTATGATAATCGGAAACGATCTGCACAATGGTTAAGCAAGGCACTGCCTGCTGGACGGCATCCTAAGCCACTCCTACACACCAAGAAGATGGTGCTCCTTGTCTGGGAGTCCACAGCCGGGATAATTCATCGGAGTTTCCTGGCAAGAGACCAAACCATCACTGCAGAACGTTATTGTGCTGAAATACACCGGATGCTTTGGAAATTACTGCAGAAACAACCGGCTTTGGTCAACAGACAGGGTGATCTTCTGCTCTAGGACAATGCCTGCCCGCATGTCGCACAACGAACGATGCTGACACTAAGCGCCGTGGGCTATGAAGTACTGCCTATTTCCCGGACTTGTCTCCGACAGACTATCATCTGTTTCTGCGCCTGAATCCCTTCCTGTCCGGGAAACAGTTCACGACAGACAACGAGGTTCAACGTGCAGTTGATGACTTCTTTGGGTCCCAGCCACAGAACGTTTTCGGTTCCGGGATCATGGCCCTGCCTAACAGATGGCAGCTACGTGTCGATGTCAAGGGGGATTATTTTGCCTAGTTATGTTATCTTACTTTTCCTTTCTCGCCGTCCACGTGTGCTAGTCCTTTGCCGGACATTACATTCGCACCAACCCAATATGAGCACGTCCATATTTATGCATGTATACTTTTTCATACATTTTCATAGAAAGACATACTAACACACACATACAAACGATTCAGAATAAGCACTATTACTGTAAGGCAATTATAATAATACGTTATGTATTGAATCCAATTCAAGAAACTAAAGATAATGTAAATTAACTTACATAAATTTGCTCTCAGGGCTCGCAAATGCTCCTAGGGGTAAATAAAAATAGCACCTAGCGCACGTGTCCAGACGGTATTCTTCAAAATGTAGACTAAAACCAATCTCTGTTCGACACCGCAGAGAAGCCGATAATGTCCCGTTTTCTAATGAATATTCAAGTAGTGTCGTTTCTGCAGCAAACACCTGAAATAACGAAGACAAAATTAGCAACAAATCAATACTGACAACCGCTAGAATCTATTTCGCTATGCAAATTCAATAAGAAACTAATCGAACTCCACCTTTTCCGTTTATCGAATCTATTATAAGATATTTTCACAACTTGAAAACAAAATTATCGGAAAATCATTTCACCCTACATAGCGAAACAATGCTTTACGAGAATGAGATATAGAAATCCACCTCATTTTCGTGAGGAAAGGCGTGTACGTCTAATTATGAGCAACATCGAATGGAGAACACAAAGCATTCATAAAGTGGTCTGAGAGACAAAAAAGTGAAGCGTGGTACACTCATTGTCATAAAACTCCGCGTACCAAGAAGGAGGCGTTGGATTGAAATGAGATTTTAGTAGTGAGATCGTACATACCAAGGACAGAAGTGATTACAATATCACAGAAGCAGGACGATTTCCCACGGACACACGGTATGCATTCCGGTCCGCGTTAATACCGCGCCGGACCGCTTCGTGCTCGGACACATACGGTGATACTGTTCTGCATGGAGTCAACCCTGCTGTGATACTTGTCACAGCAGGGTTGACTCCATGCAAGTATCACAGCAGGGTTGACTCCGTATCACAGCAGGGTTGACTCCGCACCCTGCTGTGATACTTGTCACTCTGCTCTATCGCTTGGTGAAGAGGTTCTTTGCTCTGATGGAAGTATTTTCTGAGGCTGCTGATTTCTTTGTCTCGGTGTTCCAGGATATCAGTCATTCCCCGAATATTTATTATTATTATTA
The DNA here is from genome assembly GCA_039090855.1 of Macrothele yani. Classification (NCBI taxonomy): domain Eukaryota; kingdom Metazoa; phylum Arthropoda; class Arachnida; order Araneae; family Macrothelidae; genus Macrothele; species Macrothele yani. The sequence goes on from CM076990.1 coordinate 52,564,475, forward strand.
TTATTATTATCATAGATTTACAGGAACGTAAACACCACTTTGACACTAATGAAATGTTATGCAGCTACGAAAGTCCATCTGCCGTGCGTAAGCCAAAATCTAACCTCAAGACAGAAAGAAAAGCTGAATAGCAAGTGTATTAGTGAGGGGGATTGGTAAACGTTGGTCTACGATACCTACAGATTACATCCCATCGTGTTATACATCATTTTAAAGCCCTCATCAAGAGCAATAAACCTTTCCAACCCCAGAGAGTCGGCAGGAAGAAACATTTCGCTACGATGCACCGTTTTCATAGCATCGAAATTGCAATTTTGTAATGGCTTTTATCACATTTACCCTCAGGTTCTCGAAATTTATGCAGACTGCAATGATATATTGTTACGTTTATGTAAAACGCGATGTAATAATGTAACAATGTTCAGCGATAGTTAAGTAAAATATAATGAAGAGCAATTGAATTAGAGATACCTGTCTAGTAACGTGTAGCACCACCTTTCGCCCTGTTGACGGCGGCGATTCGTCTCGGCATGGACTCGACAAGACACCGGAAGCGTTGGGAAGCCATACGGATCACCGAGCCCAGAACGAGCTCCCACAGTTCACGAAGATTTGATGGAGGAGGGTCAGAGCCTCGAACATCTCTCTCGATGGCATCCCAGATGTGCTCGATGGGATTGAGGTCAGGTGACCTAGCTGACCAAGGAAGCGAGGTCACGTCGGTGGAATGTTCATCCAACCATTCGGATAAAATTCGGGAGCGATGGCACGGTGCATTGTCTTGTTGCAGGATGAGGTCCCCAGTGGAATGTTGAAGACGCACAAACGGGAGCAAATGGTCGTCCAGGATATCCCGGTAACGTTGACCTTTGAGGGACGATGTCACACATAGCAGGGGTCCCATTTCAGTCCACGTAAACAGTCCCCAGACGAGAATACCACGTTCACCAGCTTGAAGAGTAACCTGCTGGCAACGAAAGATCCATCGCTTCATGCGATTTACGCCGTACTCGTATCCTGCCATCCGCATGTACCAACGTGAATCTCGACTCATCAGTCCAAGCAACATTTTCCCACATGTCTAGGCTCCAGTGGCGATGTTCCCACGCCCATGCTAATCTTTGCACCCTGTGATGTGCGGTCAGCAGCGGTATACCTTCGTGGAACGATGACTTCTGTACCCCATAGCGGAGAGATGGTTCTGGAAGGTGTGGCTACTAACACGTTTTTGGACACCAGCGTTAAATTGCCAAGTGATTTCTTGCACTGTGGCCCGTATATCCGCTGTTACAATGTGAGCTAGCCGACGATTTCCCCGCTCATCCACACGCTGTTGTCCATAGAGTTGGCCCTTGCAGGGATGGTTTTACCGGATTCGATGTACTCACGGTGCACCCGCGACATAGTGGCTCGTGAAAATCCCAGTGCCTGCACGACTTCCGAGATGGAGTGACCCATTCGTCGGGTACCGACAATTTGCCCACGATCAAATGCGCTTAGATCCTTCGTCTTACCCATACTGCGTCCGACTCTTATTGATTCCCGTCGCATCACTCCTTATATTGTCGGATCGCTGCATGCTTCATGGCATTTCCGTTTACAGGGCCGCCCAAAGCGCCATATTTGCATAACGCCAGCTGTCTTTAATTCAATTGCTCTTCAGTGTATATTGTTGAGTAACAACGGAATTAACTACTGTTAAGTCACTTCATGGTACAACATTCAAAAATCAGATTTCAACAGCGGTTCCGACTACTTCCGTTACCCATTTCCGTTACAGCGAAATTTTATGCATGCGATTTACTTTACTCCTGTCGGAAAAGATGCATAGCATCAAATATGTCACAGAAGTCTTGTTGATATGGTCTATGAACATGTTGGAGTTCATGTGCTTCGACATACATACAGATCATTGCGGCCATTGAAGTAGATTTATCCTCAAGCCATAAATGAGGTTGGTTGGTTGGTTGGTTGGTGGATTTCTATGTTTGCCCAAAAAGCGCCAGACACAAGACAATCAAACAAACATTAATAAAAAGGTGGTGTAATGCTTAAATTCAGGCTGATTCGGTAAAAGCGAAAAATGAGAATGAAGAAAAGTGTAGAAACTGGATACGTTTAAAAAAATCAATTTGTTTTAAAAATTAAAAGATAGCGAATGTATTGCAGTGGTCTTCTAGGAGCCGCTGCAGCGTAGCGGCGTCCTCGTTTAACAAATGAGAATGAAAGAAGTGAAAACGAACACAACTACAAAGAATATGAGTGACAATGAGTCGGCAATTGCACGTCTCACACATCGGCTCAGTGTCGCCACACAGCAAAAAGCGGTGAGTGAAACGACGGTGACCAATGCGGAGACGCGCAAAAACAACTTCCTCCCTACAGTTCCGGCGACATGATGATCTCCAGGCTCCAAGAATTGGTTTGATACCATGAAGTTTATTTTCCACCTGTTGATCCCACAGATCATGACACGTTCGCGTGATATAATCATGAACAATAAAGCGTAAATCACGATGAAAGATTGGTAAGAGATTGACGACCAAAGGGGAAGCAGATCTAACAGCCTCATCAGCACACTCGTTTACCTAGAATTCCAACATGCCCAGGAATCCAGCTGAATTGTATCTGGACACCAGCCTCGAGAAAAGAACGAAGAAGGCTTCGTACGTTAAAAAGAAAAGGGTGGTCACTACATTCCAACGATGACACTGACTGTATAACACTTAAAGAATCAGTGTACACCATAGCCCGTTGAAGAGAACCCGACTGAATATGAAGAAGTGCACGATACACAGCATGCATCGCCGCTGAAAACACCGTGGCCTCGGCAGGAATGCGAGCAACAGAAACTTCATCAATGCAGACGGCGGACGATCACACCATACCAGCCATCTTGGAGCCATCACTGAAAATAGGAACAGGGTCTGCATTGACGTAACGGTGCCCAGCAAAGCCATAAATGAGCAGCCGCGAAACATATGAATTTGGCGCAAATGCTAACTGCTGCCTGCTACTGAGATCCAGTAATGTACAGCAGTTGGACAGAATAATGTGAGCACCACGCTCAGAGACGTGACTTTTAATGCAGTGCGCACGTCGCAACACGCAAAGGCATCCACCACTCTTTTGGTTGTAACAGCTATAGTTAGAGCCTCAATGTCCTATTTAAGTGCATTTAAGGTTGCTTGTTGCAAAATTTCTTTTACTGTGATGACGAAATGAACGACCTAACGGACTTTGAAAGAGGGCTAATTGCTCATGGTCTGCTAGTTGATGCTTCCATGACAACAGTCGACAGGGTAGTGTAGGTATCGAGAGCTACCAAGCATGGCGTCATAACAGTGGCTAAAAAACCTCGTCTGCAAAATACAAGAGCCGCTGGAGAACCAATCTGCCTAATAAGCATTGAGGAGGATTGAAGAGCATTGAGGAGGGTTGAGGAGGGTTGAGGAGCATTGAGGAGGGTTGAGGAGCATTGATGAGGATTGAGGAGCATTGAGGAGGGTTGAGGAGCATTGAGGAGGATTGAGGAGCATTGAGGAGGATTGAGGAGCATTGAGGGGGTTGAGGAGCATTGAGGAGGATTGAGGAACATTGAGGAGGATTGTTACCCGTAATAAGACGACCATGGCCCCGAAAATTAGTGCGGAGCTCAATTTGCATCTCCAAACCACAGTAGCAACAAAAACAGTGCGCATGGAACTGAATAAATAAGATATCCCTAGCAGACCTGCTTTTGCAAAACCTCTGGTGACGCCGGTGAAAGGCACACCACCCATGGCAGTGGTGCCAGGAGCATACAACGTGGATTACCGATGCATGGAAGCGTGTAATGAGGTCAGATGAATCCATATGCACACTATACCCTACCGCTGGACGTGTTTACGTGTGAAGAACACCGCCTGAAGCGTACAACCCAGACTGTCTGTTCCCAACAGTGCAGCATGGTGTTGGTTCTGTCATGCTTTAGACGGTCATATCGTGGTTTACAGCAGGTTTCATGATTACCTACCTTCAAAGAACGGATGACAAGCAGGGCGTATGGAGCCATTTTGGCAGACCAAGTCCATCCAATGTCTCAGGAGTTGTTTTCTGCAGCGGATGGCATCTGTCAAGACGGTAACGCCCCAATTCACAAAGACCTGAATGTCCAATCAGGGTTTGAGGAACATGAAGACGAACTTTCTCACTTTCCTTGGCCTCCAGAATCACCATCATGGAGTCGCTGTCTTCTCTGTTGGAAAACAGAGTAACATCCCGTTATCCTTCTCCTGCCTTTCTCAAGAACCTGGAGCAGTTTCTACATGAAAAATGGTGTAACATTCCACCAACCACTATCCCGGTTTTGTATGCGTCGATTCCAAGGAGGATTCAAGCGGTTTTGAATACCAAAGGCGGTCCGACATCCTACTAGGGTAAACATTCTTTTCTTAGGTGCTCATATTATTTTGTCTAACCCTTGTAGCTGTACATCATTGAATCACACTTCAAACTACTGGAACGAATTAAAATACGCTTATTACACGGTCGAGTCACAATATTGTGACCCGAGAGTAACCGCCGTGTGCAGCGCGGACAGGAGATAGACGGGCTGGGAGTCATTCAATAGCGTGCTGGAAGGTGATCACAGGTATGTGTAGATATGTTGACTGTAGTGCATCTGACAGCTGCTGAGGGTGCATGTTGCAGGATCCATAGAGCGGTCCCACAGATGATCAATTGGGTTTACGTCTGGGGACTTAGGGGGCCAAGGATGTACTTTGAAGTCTTCATTGTGCTCTTCCAACCACTCTCAGTCATTTCTAGCTGTGTGTCACGTCGCACTGTCGTGCTGTAAGATCCCATCTGCCCCAGGGAAGACAATAAGCATATATGGCTGTACGTAATCTGCAAGGATGGATTCATAACGAATTCGGTCCATTGAGACTTCCACAGGTATGAGTGGACTCAGGGAATGCCAAGGAAACATTCCCCAGACCATAACGCTGCCCCCACAAGCTTGTGTTCTTCCAGAAATGGTTGAAGAGTGTTTGTTCTCCGATGTTTCTCGCCTTATACGCCAACGTCCATCCGTTCGATGAAGCAAAAAATGTGACTCATCGGAGAAGGCAATCCTTTGTCGATTCCGATACTGCCCTGCAAATGTAAGCATTTTCTGCCGATGCACCTTCGCTAGCATAGATGCAGAGACTATCCGTCTTTATCGCAGCCCCATACGCAGCAGGGTTTGCCGAACTGTCGTTTAGACACACTTCCGGTAGCTCCCTGGTTCAATCAGCCAGTGAGTTGCTCCATTGTAGCGTGTCGATCGGCCCTCACACACCATCGAATCCGACGTTCACCTCTCACATCAATTACACGTGGTGCTCCGCTGTTTCCATGTCCCTTATTCACAATGGTGCCATTTCTCCAATCACGATACACTTTAATCACAGCAGCACTCGAACAGTTCACAAACTGCGCTGATTCAGAAATACTGCCACCTTTGGCCCGAAAACCGATAATCATCCTTTTGCAAATTTGATAAATCACTCCTTTTATCCATGACAGAACCGAGTGATGTATTTTTAGAATGCCTACAGCACACCTTATACACCCTCCAAACCAGCTCACGACACGTACCTTCTTTCATTGGCTACGCGCTGTTGACGTCAAAAGTAGGGTGTGGGCACAACAATGTGACTCGACTGTGTAAAATGGGATGGTATCGGCTCGAATGAATACATTGACTGTATAAGTGAGCCAAATGCTTCTTGAACGTGTGAACTTATGCACTTGAAAGCGTTGCTTTCCCTTTTTTACTGAAAGTGGTTTTTTAGGGGGTGATTGACACTAATCTTTTCTTACTGATTACCTGCTATAACAATTGGGACAAACCTAAGAAACGAGGGAGATGTTTGAGTCACTTGCTTCTGCCCAGTAGCATGATGTCCGTGTCAGGGGGATTAGCTCTTCCCCGTCATGTCTTGGATCATGGAATGGACAACAAAGGACGAGAAGCTAGCTCTTATCATCTTATCACCAGTGACAAGTTTATGGTTTGTACTGCTAAGATAAGGAACGAAGAGATTTTTTTTTTGCCCAGGATTTCGCAAAACCTGCGCTATGTGAAAATCTTTGTTTGGCGTGAGCAGAAGACTGTGGCACTATTTGGTTCAGGTATCGGCGACTTAGAGGGTTAAGACCTTTATAAGGTTTCGGTACCCAATGAGAAAAACAAAATGCCTTTATAATACAATATACTATAGAAAAAATTATTCAATTCGAAGATATGAGTATTCTTATTTTTGTGGCTGCTTCTTTAATTTTGCATAATTTTGAAGGTGTTCCAATACACACACGAAAAAAAAATTAAAAAAAAACCGCTGAGACACGTGTTATTTAATAGTCCCTGGGTTATAGGCTAAAAGAAAGTCATTGTGATTCTCGGAAAATTTGATCGCAAAGAAAAGGTAGAAAGAGGCATATCGCGTTTATTTCCCGCTGGTATTGGATAGAATAAAGGAATCGATTTTATGGTGAAACGTCGCAAAAGCACAAAGAAAATCTTCCGGTCGTTCGAAGAAAATGAGCAAAACTTGGAAAGATATCCCTGTAAAAAAACAAATTGCTCAATTTTCAGAATGATGCGGAAAATAACATAAATGGGAGAGTTAGCACACAACCCAAGGGACTTTTTTCTCCGACATAAAGTGCATTTTTGTTATCCATTCTCTTCTTGAAGATACCTCGTTTCTCTGGACAATATTTCTATATTATGAAGACAATAAATTGTAGAAGCAGAATCGGACCACCTCAAACTGCAGATTGTTTGGCTTGAAGGAAACTTTTTTTTTCGAAAGGAATTTCTATACGACATCTAGCTGATGTTGTGAACAGTAGGCATTGTAATGTCTTTTCCGTCTTGAAAACATCTTAAATTGTAGCAGTTTTGTTTTGCATTGGGGTTTCTTTTCTTTTCTTTTTTTCATTGGAGGTTTAACGACCACCGCGAGTAACTCAATGGGCTATAAGCAGTCGGCCGTCCTTGATTTAGAGTCACTGGTTCCAGGGAAGAGACAGAGCCAGTGCCATAAGACAAACACAACATCCATACCTCACCGGGATTAGAACCCGGACCCCTTTGGGACGAATGATCAGAGGCCATTCCTTAGACCACTGCGCCACCAGGGCGGCGTATTGGGGCTTCAACGACTATTGATAGGCTGGTAAGCATTCGCCCTAATTTAGAGCTACTGGTTCCAAGGAAGTGAAAGAGCCAGTGCCGTAAGGTAAGCATAACATCAATGCTTCACCGGGATTCGAACTCGGGCGCATCTCGTTTAAAAGCCAGGGCTTAGGCCTCTGCGCCAGCGGGTTGACAAATTCTAGTTGTTGTAATCGGCATTATACCTTGACTATATCTGCAGTAAGAGTACTGACATGGCGTTTTAAGAGTCATAATTAATTTAATTGGCAGGAACCAAGAACAGCATCAATTCTATAAGCATTTAGAACGCTCGTACCGTCGCCAGACAAAGCAAATGTACCTAAAGGTAGCTTGTTGCTATCGGGGCAGGAACACTGTAGTACATAGTGGAGGTAAAATCCCGGTGGTTCGATGTGGTAGGCACATCGTGTTGGCCTACCAATGCAGTGTTGGTATCGCACTCTTCTAGATGTGGAAAGCTATTAAAGTTGTCAAGCGCGGAGGGTTAACGGAACTCTCTGGCAATTTTTCGAAAGTAGAAGTTGGCATCCCAAAGGAAAAGGGACTTAGGTTTAAGCGGGGTGCACAGAGAGAGCAACAGTAATATTACGTGCGTAGTGCATGGCATTCTCATTTCCCGCTCCTAAAAAATTACGACACAGAAAAAAAAATTAGCAAGTTACAAAATACAGAAACCTTAGCAACAAGACAGAAAACTGAAAATTATACAGAAAGGACAAGGATCAGTCATGCGTTGTTCGTGGAAGGAGAGACTCCCCAAATGCCTGGCGATATGGCGACTTGACCAAAAACCGGTCTCACTCAGTCCAATTATACGTCCTCTCTCAAACTCGCTCAACTGTTCGTAATATGTACGGATCCGACGTCGAGGCCACCTCACAGTCCGTGGAGGTTAATGCAATCACAGTCAGCTGTTACAACTGTCCGTGCGTGCGTGCGAGCTTTGCTCTTGATATACCCTCCTCGATGAGCGGTTCCCATGCGCTGTTGAGGGCCATTATTTAGTCATCGGTCGTTATGTTTTAATAATTTGCATATTCGGCCTTGAAGTATTGTATATATACATAATTCTTTCTAATAACTCGCCACTATATGCGCGTGTGTGTATGTGTCAGCAATTCGGAGATTTCCCTCATATCAATATATATTGGATTTCCCTCGATATCTCTACTTCTAAATGTCTGGTCTGAAAAAATTAAAAAAAAAGAAATTGCGACCGATAAAGAGTGTTTCCGGAAACGATTTCAGTATGATTTCAAATTTTTCATAACGTAAAATTTGGCCAAAAAGAAGCGCAAGTGCATCTTTTTTTTTCAGCAGTATCTGCGTTCCTCGAAATTGAATTGAAAATACATTGTTTTTTTATATACCGAACATGACGAAAAAAAAATTCCGCTTATTATCTGCTCATGAAAACGAATGCTTCTCCACCAGGGGGCGTAAATGCATATAATATTTTTCTCAATATCTCTGCTTCTGAAGTCCGAGGTGAATATTTTATTTATTTGTTTATTTATTTTTCCGTACAGAGTTTTCGATGAAAAATATTTTGCCTATAGTCTCTAATTTTTCTTAACGCACAGTTTTGCCACTAAAAGGTGTATTTAATTTAATTTAATTTTATTTTATTTTATTTTATTTTACTCTATTTTTGAAGTATATTTGCTGTTGTATCTGCGCGCTTAAAACCCCAATTGAAGGAGTTCCTTTTCTGTTAGACACCGCTCACGAGAAAGCATTTCATGTTCATTTGCTGCCAATATTATTATGAAATTTTGACACTAGAGGGCGCAAAACATATGATTAATTTTCCTCGATATCTCTGCTTTCAAATGTCCTGTTTAAAGAATTCTTTCAGCACTGGATATCTTTCATTTTGTGAAATATTTTGCATATACACTTGCATTGTTCGTACTGTACAGTTCTGACGGTAAATGGATTTAGCGTGAATTTCTGCTTTCACCTGTATTTCCGCTTCCAAAAATCTCTTTAAAAAATTATTTTTACATGGCATGTCATTTTCTACTATAAAGATAGTGAACGTTATCCTCCATAAATAATAGCACAGTTTGACCCTTAAGGGTGTATCTGTAAAAATTTCTGTATCTAGTAGTCACATTAGAACTAGGCCCGCAATGCCCAGGGCCTACGGCCACGCATTTCAGGGAGCCCCAGAATCGCAATGAAAAAAAGAAAATATGTTTTTTTTTCAGATTTTAAAATTTCTTGCGTTAATTTAAATTTATTAAGTGAATTGAATTTATTAAGGGAATTAATGAGCGGAATAATGTGCTTTTATGAGAGTTAGAATTATCCAGTTATGCATGTTAGCCCAAATGTAAGTATCATTAATATGCTAATAGAATTATTCTACTGTACTATAATACTGAACACATCACAGGTGATCAATTAGCTAAATGGAAGTTCACCTTGCCTCCCAAAAATTAGACTGTACCAAGTCTAATTAGTGTTCATCGGTTAAAAACAAATTTAAAAAATTATGAATAACTTAACATCTGTGAATCTTTGAATTATTACCTAATTAAATGCAAAAAGAGCAATACTGAACTATTAAATAGTGTTTTTCTTACCCGTCTACATTTTCAGTGCGAATTTCCTTGCTAATATTGAGGTTAAATAAAAGTATATATTGTTTCCTATTTTCCTCCGCACAGTATTATCAGTATTATACAGTATTAGAAAATGATATATTATCAGTTATAATTGATAATAGGATGTAAGGTCAGGTGATGCGTAACATCACAGTCTCTCTTTGACAAATGTCAACCCCGCCTTCTCGTGGTGCATCCTGTTCCCACTAAAGGGTTTCTGACGACCGCCAGTAGCGGTATAACTATACCATCGGGATTAGAGGAAATGCTATCCCACACTCACCAACCCGCTTGGCCAGCGTGGTGAGTTATGGCCAAACCTCTCCAAAATGACTCCACAACTTAAATATTGGCCCTCAGTCCCTGGCAGTTGGAATGTACCTGACCAAAACAATGGCCAGTGCGACATGAAGGCAGAGGGTGCTAAGAATCGCCGGAGGACCGGTCTAGGCTGCCATCTGATGCTGACCCTGACTACTTACAATGGACGCTCTCTATCTTCTGATGCAAGGCTTCTTGAATTGGAAGAGGAACTACAAAGGATCAAGTGGGACATCGTCGGGCTAAGTGAGATAAGGAGAAAAGGAGATCTCATTGAACTGAAAAGTGAACATCTCTTCTACTATCGTGGGACAGATACTGTCGGAACTAGTGGTGTTGGATTTATGACAAACAAGAAACTGAAGGATAAAGTTGTAGAAGTTGAAAGTTCCTCTGACAGAGCTGCACGACTTGTTATCCAACTTTTGAGAAGATACCAGTCTCAGATTATTCAAGCTTATTGCACCTACCACAAATCATCCTGAAGAAGAGATTGAAGAATTTTATGAGGAAATTCGTCATCTGAATAATAAAGGCAAGCAGCACTTGAACATCATTATGGAAGATTTCAATGCAAAAATAGGGCAACAGCAACAGAACGAAAATTTAGTAGGTAAATTCAGTCACGGCAACAGAAACCAGTATGGAAATATTCTCATAGAGTTTGCATAGGCAGAAGGGTTTTTCGTCATGAACTCCTTTTTCAAGAAAAAGCCTGAAAGGAAATGGACATGGAGGCATCCCAATTGATTGACAAGTTAAATTGACTTTTATTATGTGTAACAAGAAATTTGTCATGGAAGACTGCAGTGTGCTGAACAAGTTCAACACAGGTAGTGACCATAGTACGGTAAGATGTAAGATGCACCTCGGTGCTAAACTCGAGCGTGACAAGCTCATAAAACAAACAAACTGTATTGACATGAACAACCTTGAAAAACATCATAATACCTTCAAATTGGAACTGAAGAACAGATTTTCTGCTCTAGAAGATCTAACGTCGGAAGAAGTGGACATTTCTGAAGTTAACAGAAAACTAAACAAGGCTCTTATGGAAACAGCAACAAAAATAGCTGGTACTAAGAACAAGTTGCATATGAACAAATTATCAGGTAAAACCAAAATTTTGATGCAGGAAAGAAGAGAGATGAGGAAAACTAAAGGAGATGTGACTTCCAAAGTGGAATATATAGAGCTATGCAAGACAGTACGAAAAAGTATCACTGAAGACGTAAGGAAATTCAACTGTGAACTAGTGAGGAAAGCAATTGAAAACAACGAAAAAGATAGCAAAGGGACATCTCAGTAAGGGTAGAAAACAGATTATGGCACTGAGAAAAGGAGATGGTCCTGTAACAAGAAATAGAGGCGAAATGTTGACAAGAGTGAAAGATTTCTACTCAAAACTGTATGAAAGGAATTATGCATGTACTCCAGACATCATGAAAGGTACCAGTACCAGAGTTCTTCCAGTCCTCCCAGCAGAAGTTGCACATGCAATCAAGAACATGAAACGGGGAAAACCTCCAAGAGAAGATAGAATTACCGTAGACATCACACAAGAAGCAAGTGGAGAAATTGAAACAGTACTCGCCGAAGTTTTCACTCGGTGCTTTAATGAAGGGAAGATTTCTGAGGATTGGAACAACGCTACAATGATCCTGCTACATAGAAAAGGTGGCATTGAGGATCCCAGGAACTACAGACCTATCAGCCTCCTGTCAGCCTCCTAAAATCTTCACTAAAGTTCTTTCACACCGCTTGAAGGTGACACTAGACATGGCTCAACCGAGAGAAGAAGCTGGATTCAGGAGTGGCTAGAGCACTATAGACCATATCCACGTACTGAGAGAACTAATTGAAAGAGCGAGGGAATGTGAACTTCCGTTATGCAAGGAATTTATCGATTATGAAAAGACTCTGTGAAAGATTCGGTGAAACCATCAGCAATTACAATGACTTTGAAATCCTGCGGTATTGAAGATGCATACGTTATTATTATTAATAACATCTATGAAAATGCAAGTGCAAAGATTCGGCCATTTGAGAATACAGCACCCATAAAAATTGGAAAGGGAGTGAGACAAGGCAACAGTATTTCCCCCAAACTCTTTAAGGCCACTTTGGAAAATGTCTTTCAATCACTGAACTGGGAAAACAAAGGGATTAAGATTAATGGAAATTATCTAACTCACCTTCGTTTTGCTGGTGACATAGTCATTTTTGCAACTATCCCATCAGAGCTGCAGAGTATAATCCAGGAACTTTCTGACAAGAGTAAAGAAGTGGGATTAAAAATGAACTTTCAGAAAACAAAAGTGATGTACAATGCTTTTACAAGAAATGAAGATTTATCGATTGATGGGGAAAGGTTGGAGATAACCAATACCTACATTTATCTTGGACAGTGATATCAAGCGAGGGTTACATTGATGAAGAAATTAATCGGCGTATGAAACTTGGATGGAGAGCTTTTGGAAAAAACAGCATAATTTTCAAGAGCAATATGCCATTTGTCTTAAGAGAAAAGTGTTTGATCAATGCATCCTTCCAGTGCTTACGTATGGTGCAGAGACGTGGACCTTAGCTAAAAGAGACATACAAAGGCTGCAGACAACTCAAAGCAGCATGGAGAGGTGCATGCTTGGTGTAACCAGGAGAGATAAGAAGAGGAACACGTGGATCCGAAAAATGACAAAAGTGGAAGACATCATGATCAGAGTTAAATCCCTGAAATGGCAATGGGCTGGACATACTGCCAGAAGGACAGACCATCTATGGTCAGCCAAAATTTTAGACTGGATTCCAAGGGACAGGAAAAGATCCAGAAGAAGACCACATGGGAGATGGGTGGATGAAATTCGAAGTATGCGGGAGTAACATGGAGGAGACTGGCACAAGACAGACCGTTGCGGAAGAAACTTGGGGAGACCTTCGTCCAGCAGTGGATTGATAATGGTTGACAATGATGATGATAATAATTGATAATATATTATTTTATTATTATTTTTTTATATTATCAATTATTTTTAAATATACAAATATACTAACTATTTCAAGAATTTGGACGGGTGGAGAGGGCCCCATCTTGTGCTGAGCCTAAGGCCTGATTCTGTGTAAATCGGGCACTGTTGATTCAAAAATTACTTTTCTGAAGCATAGGTTTTGCTATACAAAATATTTTGAGCACATTTCTACTTTTTCATAATTAAGAATACTTCCGACAGTGAATGGTAAATGTTTATTGATATTTGAATCAGTGTACTTCGGATTCCGTAAAACAAATAAAATGTGTTGATATAAGCAAACTTGAAACGCATCATAATACTTTCAAATTGGAACTGAGAAACAGATTCTCTCATCTAGGAGATCTAACATTAGAAGAAGTAGACATATCTGAAGTTTACAGAAAATTAAGGACTCGTATGGAAATAGCAATAAAAATAGATGGTACTAAGAACAAGTTGGATATGAAGAAAATATCAGGAAAAACAAAAGTGATGATGCAAGAGAGAATGGAGATGAGGACAAATAAAGAAGATGAAACTTCCAAATTGGAACATATAAAGTTATGCAAGACAGTACGAAAAATGATCACTGAAGACGTGAACAAATTTAATTGTGAACTAGTGAGAAAAGCAATTAAAAACAACCAAAGCCTGAAGAGAGCAAAGGGACATCTCAGTAAATGAGGAAAACAGATTATAGCACTGAGAAAAGAAGTTGGCACTGTAACAAGGAATAGAAGCGAAATGTTTGACAAGAGTGAAATATTTCTACTCAAAATATATGAAAGAGATGATATATCTACTCTTGACTTTACGAAAGGGAACAGTAACAAAGTCCTCCAGTTCTCCTGGCAGAAGTCACACAAGCAATTAAGAATATGAAACGGGAAAAAGCTCCAGAAGAAGATAGAATTATCATGGACATTATACACGGTCTAGTCACATTATTGTGACCACCAGCTAATATCCAGAGTAACAGCCGTGTGCAGCGCGGGCAGCAGCTAGACGGGCTGGGAATGACTCAATAAGATTCTGGAAGGTGTTCACAGGTATGGGGAGCCATGCTGACTGCAGTGCATCTGACAGCTGTTGGAGGGTGCGTGGTGGAGGATCCGTAGAGCGGACAACACGACCGAGGTGGTCCCACAGATGCTCAATTGGTTTTACGTCTGGGGAATCAGGGGTTCAGGGAAGTACTTTAAAATCTTCATCGCCCTCTTCCAACCGCCATCGGAAATTTCTAGCTGGGTGGCCCGTCGCAGTCTCGTGCTGGAAGATCCCATCCGCCCCAGGGAAGACAATCAGCATGTATGGATGTACGTAGTCTGCAAGGATGGATTTCTAACGAATTCGGTCCATAGTGCCTTCCACAGGTATGAGTGGACACAGACAATGCCACGAAAACATTCCTCAGGCTATAACGCTGCCCGCAACGGCTTGTGTTCTTACAGTAATGGTGGAAGAGTGCTTGTTCTCCGATGTTTCTTGCCTAATACACCAACGTCGATCCGTTCGTTGAAGCAGAAAACATGACTCATCGGAAGAGAAAATCCTTTGCCAATCAGCGGAGGCCCAATTCGATACTGCCGTGCACATGTAAACCTTTTCTGCCGATGCCCCTTCGTTAGCATACGTGCAGTGACCATCCGTCTGCATCGGAGCCTCATACGCAGCAGGGTTCGCTGAACTGTAATTTTAGACACACTTCCGGTAGCCCCCTATTTCATTCGGCCAGTGAGTTGCTTCACTGTAGGGTGTCGACCGTCTCTCACGCACATTCGCAGCCGATATTCACCTCTCACATCAATGGCACGTGATGCTCCGCAGTTTTCATGTCCTTTATTCACAATGGTGCCATTTCTTCAATCACGATACACTTTAACCACAGCAGCACGCGAACAGTTCACAAACTGCTTTGTTTCAGAAATACTGTCACCCTTGGCCCGAAAGCCGATAATTGTCCCTTTTCGCAAATTTGATAAATCGCTCCTTTTATCCATGACAGCAACGAGTGATATGTTTTCAGGATGCCTGCAGCACACCTTATATACCCTCCAAGCCAGCTCACGATACGTGCCTTCTTTCATTGGCTACTCGCTGTTGACCTCAAAAGTAGGAGGTGGTTACAATAATGTGACTCGCCTGCGTACAAAAAGCAAGTGGAGAAGTGGAAACCTAACTCGCCCAAGTTTTCACTAGAAGTCTCAATGAAGGGAAGATTCCTGAGGATTGTAGCAATGCAACGATGATCGTCCTACATATGAAAGATTACATTGAGGATCTCAGGAACTACAGACCCATCACCTCCTATCAGTGATTTATATTGTTGGCCACCCAAAATGCAACACCGAGAAGGACACGAGATAGCAAAGCCAGATTTACTGGAAACATAACAACAGATACAAAGATGAAACCATTTAGCTTACAGGCCCGTGCGACTTACGGAACACGCAGATATCAATAGTTCGTGTGGCCCCCATGGCTGGCAATAACGGCCGCTACACGCAGCGGCATCGAACGGAGGAGGCTTCGGATGTGGGCTTGGGGTATGTCGGTCCAGCCTGCTTCCACACGTTGCCACAGTTCATCAGGCGTAGCCGCGGGTGGTGCTTGCCGGGCCACTCGGTTGCCAGTCAACGACCAGACGTGTTCGATGGGCGACATATCGGGAGAACAGGCGGGCCACGGCAGCAGTGACACCTGGTGGGCCGTGAAGAATTGTTGCACGATGCGGGCCTCATGCAGGTGCGCATTGTCCTGTTGAAATGTGGCCGCTGGCAGGTCCTGCAGGTGAGAGAGGACTACAGACTCCAAAACGTCGGAGATGTAGCGGTTGCTGTTGAGTGTACCGGCGATGCGTAACAGAAGGGTGCGGGTTACATATCCAATTGCGCCCCAAATCATAACGCCAAGCGACGGACTTATATGGCGATGCATAATGCAGGCGTCATACACTCTCTCGCCGCGGTGCCGCCACACGCGGATCTGACCATCGTGGTGTTGCAGGAAGAGGCGGGATTCGTCGGAGAAGACAATGTCGGGCCATTCCGTAGTCCAGGTGCTGCGTTCAACGGCCCACTGCCACCGCACTCGCCGGTGGTGTAACGTCAATGGTGATCGGAGCAATGGGCGCTGTGCGACTAGTCCCCGCTCCTGCAGACGACGTCGAACGGTACGTGCTAACACAGGTTGTTGAGCAACACACCCTAATTCCTGCGCTAACGTTCGTGATGTGACGGTGCGGGCCGTCAATGCTCGCCTTACAACATGTCGGTCCTTTCGATCGGTGGTGTGCCGCGGCTGCGGCAATCGCTCACGTCGGTCCGTCCGTCCCTCGTGCACCCACCGAATCCATACTCGCCTCACTGTGGCTGGATGTCGTCCCACACGGGCGCCGATGTCTCGGTACGATAAACCGCTGTCGTGATAAGCCAATATTCGTCCTCTGTCGAACTCCGAAACGTGCTGGAATGACTGCCGTATTCTGCGACGAGGCATCAGGAAGCTTCCCCCGCACAAGTCAGGCAGTACAACACACTTCCACTAATTACACCCCGCCTTCTGTGCACCCTTCTTATAGTGCTTCTCGGTGGCTTGCCGGGTGCACAGGATTTGCATATGCCCTGCAATGCTAATCGTTTGCATGTCCTCTCGTGTGTGACGCATGCTGCGAATTTCAGGCCAATCGGATGCTTCTTTCTTGGTGATACACTTTGGGTGGCCAGCCGTGTATAAAATATTTTCTAAGGATTCATCACATCAGTTGAAGGTAACAGTGAACATGGCTCAACCGAGAGGACAAGCTTGATTCAGGAGTGGCTGCACACTTGGGACCATATCCATGTACTGAGAGAACTAATTGAAAGAACGAAGGAATGTGAACCCCCATTATGCATGGCTTTTATCGATTATGAAAAGGCCTTCGATTCCATGAAACCATAGACAGTTACAATGGCGTTGAAATCCCGCGGTATTTAAGATGCATGCATTTGTATTATTAGTAACACCTATGAAAATGTAAGTGCAACGTTTTGACTATTTGTGGGTACAGCACTAATAAAAATTGGAAAGAGAGTGACACAAAGTGACATCATATCTCCTAAACTCTTTAGTGGCACATTGCAAAATGTATTTCATCATTGAACTGGGAAAACAAAGGGATAAACATTAATACGGATTATTTGACTCGCGTTCGTTTTGCTGATGACGTAGTCATTTTTGCAACTGGCTCTTCATAACTGCAGAGTATGATCCAAGAATTTTCTGACAAGAACAAAGAAGTGGGATTAAGAAAGGAACTTTCAGAAAACAAAATTGGTGTATTTTCAATGTTTTTACATGGAATGAAGATTTATCGGTTGATTGGGAAGAGCTGGAGATAACCGATGTCTACATTTACCTTGGACAACAGATAGCAAGCAAAAGTCACATTGATGAAGAAATTAACCGACGTATAAAATTGGATATAGAGCTTTTGGAAGAAACAGTACAATTTTTAAGAGTAATATGCTATCATATAAAAAAAGGGGGATTAATCGGTTAATCAAAGCATCGTTCCAGCGTTTACGTACGGAGCAGAGACGTGGACCTTAACTAATAAAGACATACAAATAACTACAGACAACTGAAAGAAGCATGGAGAGATCCATTCTTGGTGTAACCCATAGAGATAAGGGGAGAAACTCATGGATAAAAAAAATGACAAGTGTGGAAGATATCATGATCAGAGTAAAATCCCTGAACTGTTAATGGTCTGGACAAGTTGGCAAAATAGCGGACCACTGATAGACAACCGAATTTCTAGACTGGATTCCAAAGGACAGGAAAAGACCAGGAAGAAGACTGCATGGGAAATGGGTGGATAAAATTCGAAAGAATGCGGAAGTGACATGGAGGAGACTAGCGCAAAACAGATCGTTGTGGAAGAAACCGTCAGCGCGATAACTCGCGTAAAAATGATTCAATTTCAATGAAAGTTTCGTATGTGGTAAGGGACCACCTGGGGATGAATCCTGCTAAAAATGGGCGAAATGGGGTCAAAGGTCCGGACATAGGAGCGGGATCCATTGCATTGCCCTTATGCGTCATAACTTATGTCAAAATGCTTCGATTGCGACAAAACTTTAACATGTTGTTTCGGAGGTATACTGAACCGGTTCTGTTGAATATCATCGAAATGGAGTCAAAGATCAGGACACAGCAGTGAGATTTATTCCACAGCCATTATCCTCATAATTTGAGTAATGATTTCTGGTATGTTGGAAAGCGTATCATAATCAATGCATTGCATGATTTTACTAACTTGTTACGTAAGTTATTACGCATAAGGGCGATGGAACGGATCCCGCACCTATGTTCTGACCTTTGACCCCATTTTGCCCATTTTCAATAGGGTTCGTCCCCAAGTTTTTTCCTACCGCATACTGAAATTTCATCGAAATCGAACCATTTTTACGCGAGTTATCGTGCGGACAGACAAAATAAAGGAACAAAGCTGGAGCATATACGCTTCTTCAGAATACGGTTGAAAAGCGTAAAAAATGACACTTTGAACTAGAAAAAAAATCATGGGCAAGTTTAAAGAGGGCAAAACCCCAATTTTATAGGATTATGAATTAGAGAAAAGATGTAGCGAATGCGTGGTAAAAAACCAAATACAGGGAAATCTCGGTTATAATTTTTCTCTCGAAAACGGTATTAAAAAACGTCTAAATGTAAAAAAAAAAATTAATGCCATTTTAAAACGCTTAACACTATTATTATATTATGAATACTTCCAAAACGAAAAAAAGCTGGGAAAATATCTGAACCTATGTCTATCTAGACTTTTGTAACAGTATTTTCTTTTTCTAATTTAATCATAAAAACAAAGTTAACAAATCGCATACGATTTCATATTTTCAATATATGAAGAAAACAACTTTAAAATACTAAGTAGTAATTCCGAATACGACTTTGTTTTATATTCAATACCCCTATTGCACATCCTTTACTTATAAGCATTGGTCTTTTCAAAGCAATTTATCAACCAGTATATTTAGCATTAGTGCCAAGTAACATACCAGGTCGTTCGGAAAGTAATGGTCGATTTTCTGAGCTGCCACATTCAACTCGCCCACAATGCTTGGAGACGAACCTACTCCCAGCGCCATTCGCACGAGCTGATGGGAGACTCAAACGTCACCTACGCGCTATAATCGATTGAGCTGCAGTCGTTGCTACTTGTGTGAGAGTGTCGTGCACAACATGTTAGGAAGGAATGAGTGGCGGGTGATTCTGCTTATTGAGTTCAAATTGGGTCGTAATGCGTCACAAACCTACCGTAATGTGGTCGAAGGATGGGGCAAGGAAGCAACATCTGAATGCATTGTTCATTGGCGACGTGGTTTGAAAAGTTTCGTTCCGTTGATACGAGCCTACAAGACGAGGAGGGCCAAGGTCAACATTCAGTGTGAAGGCAAATGTGGAGACAAATCCTCGCGTGACATTCAGAGAACAAACAGTACAATGTGTGGGTGTCAACCCTTTCCGAAGATCTCCACTAAAGTGGTAAGGTGAAGAAACTCGATAACTTGGTCTCACACGAACTGACCAAGCATCAGAAACAACGACGGTTTGAGACGTGCAGTAACCTTCTGCTTCGCAACGATGATGAGCTCCTACTTGATCGCATTGTAACCTGTGATGAAATGTGGGTGTTATACGACAACCGCAAGCTATCTGAATAGCGGCTGAACCATAGTGAACCACCGGAATAACGTCCTATAACCAAGGTTGACGCCGAAGAAGGTGTTGGTGACAATGTGCTACACTGTTCACGGTGTCATATACTACAGGTTCTAGAATGCTGGTGAAAGCAGACACATACTGTGAGGGAACTGACCGAATGCACCAGAAGTTATGTTCCAAACAGCCGTCTTTGGTGAACAGGAAGGGTCCTATCCTTCTCCATGATAACGCGAGAACACATGTGTCACAAACGACGAAACAGAAACTTCACGAACTGAGGTTCGGAACCCCCTACATCCAGCCTGTAACGTATACTCTATATTCACTTTCCTTTTGATTTTACTATCTCTGGTTATTTTTCTATGTAAATTATCTTCTTACTGAACGAGATATTATTTCACCCGCTGAATGAGATCTGGCAATGAGTGTAAGTCATGACGTGGTGGTAGCCAGTATAAATAGGCGCGTTCAACGAGACTTAGGGAGATCGTTGTTGTTATAGAGAGATTTTGTTGTTATAAGGAGAGCTTTTGTTGTTATAGGGAGATCGTTTGTTGTTATACTAGAGGAGAGAGTTTCGTTCTATGTGATTAGTGATTCTTCATTATTGTGAAACAAGTTGTGTGTGTGTGCTTTGGATGCCCAAGAGTTGCATAATAAAAAAGCTTGTAGTAAGTACGTCTTTCTCAATTCATAGTTTTTGTCAGACCTCTGTCTGGCTGTTAGGTTTATATCATTAGTTTATTACCATTAACAACCAGCGTTAAGACTTTATTCATTCTAATTACTGCTGCAACATTACTACTAGTTATAAGTTTGTTCAATACTATTACTACACTACTAGCAGGAGACTTTATTCATGATATTAATTAACTAGTAGCAACCATTTGAATTCACTATTTGAAGCTTAGTACAAGCGTATCATTCAATAGCAGAAGCATTATACTTAGCTCAGTAGGAGAGCTTCATTATTATCATTAGCTAGCTGGTAGAAAGAGCTTATTCATTATAATTAGCTTAGCGGAAAGCAAAATAAAGCTAATTCATTATAAGCCTACTTGCTTGATTTGACACCTACCGATTTTAATCTGTTTATGCATTTTAGCAATTACCTAAAGGACAGGACCTTCAGAAACCGAGAAGAGGCCGAAATTGCATTCCGGGGCTTTCTTGAGTCCTGTGTCATATTATTTGCTTCCTGGGGTTGGAAGATTTATTTGCTGCCATGAGACCAGGTTTTTTTTTTTTTGGCAGTCCTGGTCCAACTTACTGAGCTTGTTACTCCCCAGTGGCATGGTGAAGGATAAGTTGAGTTGTGAAGATTCAGAGCTTAGCATTGGAAGATTCAGAGCTTAGCACACTATATGCACATTTTATTTACAGCTTAGTGTCAAGTATGATGAAGGTACAATTCAGATGAGGAATTACCAAAGATGAAGTTTCGAGCAAACCAACATCACAGCACGGTCCGAGTTCATTCAGTATAGTCCTGTACTACGTTTGTGCATACAAACGGCATTGAGAATTTATCATTCATTACACAAGAATTCGTTGCCTTGAGGTGTGGAGATTGTCTCAGGTGGGAGATGTGGTAGACCACAGTCTGTCATTAAAATTGTATTTAGTAATTACCCGCAGGTGATTTAGCATTGACTGGTTCTCCTAACCCTCAGGTAGGCTCCTATCTAGTCAGCCGCAGCCGACTAGCTTGCGTAATTATCGAGTCCCTTGTATGACGACTTCAGATCCACTCTCCTGATTCCTTTCCAAGCGAGAAGTGTCCCGCACAAATTCGTTACAATTTTTTCCCGCTCAAACTGTTTAGCCCGGAACTCGCACAACCAATCACATAAGCGCACGCCTTTGGAGCAAGAGGGCCATATGGCAAACATCTTAGACTCCTCCGCCTGTCTCTAGCTGCCTGTAACTTTCTGAGCTTAATGCAGAATTCACTGTAGAAAGAATTTCCTTTTCCCTTCAATTTCATAGCTCAAAAGATAAATTAAAACTCTGGCTAAATTCTCTAGAAGTTCTAACATACCGGGTTACGCATAAAAGAATCAAATAATCATGTACGATGGTTGTACCGAAAGTAATGCAAAAGTTGGCATAACTTTTTATTAACAGTCAGTGGACGCTAAAATTGCACATGCTGGTAGTAGTTCTTTCTCTATACAAAGGTACTACTGAACATAGTCTTCATAGGAAGCGATGCGTTTGCGCCATCGTAGAACCCAACTATCGAATCCTTTTTGAAAAAATTCAGGTGTGGACTGTTGTACCCACTTCTTCACAGCCACTTTCATCTCGTCTGTGTCATCAAATCCTTGTCCCCGTAGACTATGCTTATTGGACCGAAAAGATGGAACTCGGGGCGCCAGCTCTGGGCTGTACGGTGGATGGGGATCCACCGATCAGCCTTATTTACTGATCGTCTCGTTTGTTGCCAAAGATGTGTGTGGTCTTGCATTGTCATGGTGATTATGGATCCTTTTCTGATTCCTGTTCGGTCTCTTTCAGCTTATGGCTTCTCTAAGCTTCTTGAGTGTCGGAATGCACCGCTCGTGGGTTACGGTACGGCCACGTTCCAGGAAATTAAGGAGAATGACACCCCTCTCATTCCAAAAAACAGTCATTGTGCTGATCGCTGGCTCTTGAACTTATTAGGCCTTCGTGAAAAGGTATGACGCCATTCCATGGATTGGTTCTTTGTTTCCGGATCGTGAAGATACACCCACGTTTCATCCCCTGTCATTGGCTTCATTGGCTTCAAACACTTCCAGCAGATCAAAGCAGACTTCCACCCTTCTCTCCTTCAACTCGGATACCAAGGTGTTCACTTTGCACATACTTTTCGCTACTCTAAATCTTCCACCATCTTCTGTACGGCATTGTGAACACAGTCCAGTTATGCAGCAAGGTCACGGATTGACTCGTCTCTCCGCGCGAATCAATTCATCTTCTCGCTGACGATTCGTGTAAGAGATCGTAGATGATGGTCTCCCTCTAGGTGGTTTGTCCTCAATGATGGTTTCCCTTCTTTAAAATTCGTGTTCCATCTGTGCACATTCCGTAAACATTCTGTTGCATCCCGTAGATGTTGGACAGCCTGCACACTTCCTTTGTCAAGAACTCAATGACGACATGTTTCTTCTGCAAGGAATCCGTTATTTACCTCCAGTGAAGAAGTAGGATTACTATAGACGAAGAGTTACTCTACCAACATGTGCAATTTGAAAGACCTCTGTCATTGAATAAAAATGTTATGCCCACTTTTGCATTACTTTCGGTACAACCCTCGTATATATGATTCACCTGAAATTCACAATTTGATTTATAATTGCACAAAGTATATAAAAGAATTACGTGTAACAGATTTCAAAAAGCGATAGAAACCACAATAAAATATTGGTACTAGTGCGGAATTCCGTACAAAAGTAAAAAAACGTATAAACGGGGGACGTATAACCGAGGTTCTACTCTATAACAATTTTGTTTAATTAAATTGCTACGTCTGTTTCTTTCCAAACTACGTGGAAGGTTTGAAGTCGTATGCTCTACCAAAAAGTCTTTAAAATAAACAAATATTAAGCGATCGCTATCAAATTATCCTTTGAAATATTCTTGGAATCATTAACAAGCTGGAATAAACTAACTGGGAGTTAGAAAAAAGGGCTGATATCAGCTGAGACAAATTAACTGGGAGTTAGAAAAAAGGGCTGATATCAGCTGGAACGAATATATCCGCTATCTAAGAAGTGGGCCGCACGCGGTGGGAACGAGTGACCTTGCGCATCAGAAAGCGTTGCTTTTCCTTCAACTTTTTTATTCAAAGTGGCCATTTAGAGGAATGGTTAACACTATCCTTTCTGACTTATCACCAGCTAAAAGGGTTATAACAATTGCGACGAACATATAGGAGATAGATGTTTGAGTAACTTGCTTCTATCCAATGGCATGATGTCCGTGTCAGTGGTACTAGCGCTTCCCCATCATGCTTTAGGACAGGTAACAGCGAATAAAGGACTATAAGGGAGTGCTTACCACCAATAAAAAGTTTATGATGGATAATGCTGAGATGGGAGAGGGAAAAGGATTGTTTTAACGTAACTTTTATAAAATCCGGCCACTATTTAAATGTCCCTGTTTGCGGAGCTCAGACACTTTTCCGTACAATTTCGTTCTGGTATATTGGCCTCTTAAAGAGTTAACTTAAAAAAAGCTGTGCGATGGGAAACGTTAATAAAAATAAAAAAAAAGCATTTGCTATCAAATTATCCTTTGAAATATTCTTGGAATCATTACCTAACTGGAATAAGTTAACTCGGGGTATTTATATATCTGGATATAACATGTGTTAAGAGGAGACAGCCTATTGAAAGGAATGATTGATGGGAAAATTGAAGGAAAGCGACAAAGAGGAAGGAGACGACTTGATGACATAACGGGCACAAGAGGCTATAGGGAAATGAAGGAGGAAGCAAGGGATGGTGGAAACTGGATGAAGAGAACTTGCTGAGATACCGTTGGACCTGTCAAGAGACAGAACACTAATGATAATGATTCACTGAACAACAAAAATAAACATTTTGTTTGTTACAAAGACTGCATATGCCGAATTATACAGTATTTGTCATGCTGATTACAAATCTGCTTCCTAAATTGTGCTATCGGGCACAGTTCTTGAGTAACCTGTTGTTTCAGTATACAATAAGCATTCATTTTGGCATGTATATTTCGCTACAAGCAATTAATTACACTTATTTTCAAAAATAGTTATTTTAGATTTTCTTCTCTACTTTGGTTGTACTGCATCTGTTTTTAGAGTCCAACAGTAATCAGTCAACATTTTAGGGCTCCATTTTCCCTTATTGCGGTTTTCTATGGTACATATGTCCTGATGAAAACGTTCTCTGTGCTCATCGCTTTCAGCTCCTAAGTGCTGTGGGAAAATATCCAGATGCGAGTGAAGGAGATGTGTTTTAAGGGACATATTGCATCCCATGACCTTATAGTTTTCTAGAAGCTCAGTAACAAGTTCTTTATCATTTTCTGCCTTCCGGTTACCTAAAAAGTTCAGTGCATCTTTAAAGGGCTTCCCATGCAGCAAATTCAGATTCATTCATTCAAAATGCCTTCAAATGCAAGATCACGCATAAGTTCCCTTATTTGTGGACCAATAAGAGTGCTTTGTTTAATTTTGGTTTCAGATATTTTGGGGAACCTGTTCTTTAGAAAACGAAAGTCTTCTCCATCTTTATTCAGTGCCTTTAAAATTTTTTTATCAAACTCAGTTTGATGTTAAGAGCTGGTAAGTACACGTTCTGAGGACTTAGTAAAGGCTCCGAAACAACCTTTTTATTACCTGGAATTAAGGACTCCTTTTTAGGCCAGGTTTTTTTAATGTAATGGAAATTTCTGTTCCTACTGTTCCATTCACAGAGAATGCAGCAGTATTTTGTGTATCCAAGTTGTAGACCAAGGAGTAAAGCTATCACTTTAAAATCGCCACAAATATTTCATAAATGTTTTTTGTATACTATACTTTGAAACAACAATTTCATATTTGCATATGTTTCTTTCATGTATGCAGCATATGCAACAGGTGCTGACCGATACATGCTTCCGTTATGAAGAAAGACAGCTTTTAAGCTTATTTTTGAGGAAACTATAAAAAGTTTCTATTCTTAAGGTTTGTATTGCTGTCCTAAGGCTTCAAACAATAAGTCTATATTATTGCAGTATACAAGATCACCACTCTTCGAAAATAAGTGTTCAAATCCTTGCTGTCGTCGACGAAAACTACATACTTTTGTACTTGGTTCTAAAAGATTCCATCCCTTCAATCTTGAAGTCAATATTTCGGCCTGACCTTTTGCTAAATGAAGGTTACGAACCAGATCATTTAATTATTCTTGACTTATAAGGTGAGGCACAGAATCTTCCGATAAATCAGGGTCTTGTTGTACTTCAATATCTTCTTCGCTGTGAGAATTTATTTCATCAGTATCATTATCATCTAAACTCCACGATTGTGGAGGTACAGGAAGATCTGGACCATAAGGAACAGGCCTTATGGCCGTAGGAATACTGGGATACTAAATCGTGTTTTTGGTCTTAGCTGTAATTCCAGATATCTTAGTGATGCAGAAGTAACAGTCTGTTGAGTGGTCTTTCGGTTCTCTCTAAACCATTGGTACAGCAAATGGTATTTGACGTGATCCCTTCAACCAGCCAGTCAACAAAGTATAACGTAGAAGTCTTTTCTTACTTCTACGTTATTTTGAAAAGATAACCATAAGATGAAATAGTTCCTAAATTAAACCTTAGCGGCCAGAAGAAACATGTAAACAACAGAAGTCAAACTTACGGAAAAGATACTTTATTCAAGATTTTCTCCAACACATCGTAACATGACATAGCACTTCGCATTAAACGCTCCACACACCACACAGCTCTTAACACAACGCTCCACATTAATCGCTCTCCAACACAAAGCTCCCCAAGCAACAGTTTACTCGTAGTTTATATCTCTCGTTCTTATCAAATAACAGGCATACGTCACGTTCATTCAACCTCAATTATGTTGCCAACAGTATTCGTTTGAGAGAAAAGATATTACGTTAAGTGTGAAGTGTAACTGAGAACAAACTCAAGATTTACATAGGGAAGGAAACTAAAAACGAAAACTAATTTAGAATATACGTCACAAAGGTTACACATGAGTTACGACAAATGTGAGACGCCCAAGATTTATCTTCATCATCCATTTTGCACTGGAAATAAATTTCATATGATTTTCTAATCAACGATGTGAAATGTCGCCTTTGAGACTTTAAAGTAAGTTGTCCACAAATGTAGCAGAAATTGTTTGGATGGTTCACACAAGTACGAGGCATTATTCAACATACACTTTGCACAATCAACACTACTTTTTAAAACCACGAGAAAATGCACGTCCTTCAATACCGATTAAATGCATTTGAATGACAAAAATTCTGCTTTGTTCCCCTTCCCAGAAGGAATTGCACATTAGGAAGCAATGGAGCCAGTATGTCTACTCTGAGAGACACAGCTATCCTGACTACAGATAGATGTCTCCGTTGGGGAACATAGGGAAATTCCTTTAAGTAGCACAACATTCACTCGAATAGAGAGTTCCATTACAAGAAATTAGAGCACAGTGGGCCGCCCCGGTGGCGCAGTGGTCTAAGGCGCTGGCCTCTGATCATTCGTCCGTAAGGGGTCCGGGTTCGAATCCCGGTCGGGCATGGATGTTGTGTTTGTCTTACGGCACTGGCTCTCTCCCTTCCCTGGAACCAGTGACCCTAAATTAGGGACGGGCGACTGTTTATAGCCCATTGAGTTGCTCACGGTGGTCGTTAAACCTCCAATCAAAAAAAAAAAAAAAGAGCACAGTGGAGCAATTGTGACTTCGTATTTGGTTTCTTTTTTTGATTGGAGGTTTAACGACCACCGTGAGCAACTCAATGGGCTATAAGAAGCAGTCGCCCGTCCCTAATTTAGGGTCACTGGTTCCAGGGAAGGGAGAGAGCCAGTGCCGTAAGACAAACACAACATCCATGCCTCACCGGGATTCGAACCCGGACCCCTTACGGACGAATGATCAGAGGCCAGCGCCTTAGACCACTACGCCACCGGGGCGGCAATATTTGGTTTCAGCACCCATAAATACATACAAAACCGTAACGTTTTCTTTGTAACAAAACCATTATTGTTCAGTGTGATATTGGCAGCTTCAATTAATTTAGAAAAAGCGTTATGTCGGGAAACATTCTATATTTTCTCCTTTTAAAAGAATCCGTATGAAACCGAAATATGTTCGAGATGAAAAATATTTTCTGTCCCCAAAAGTTTCGTATGTACAGTACGACAATTAAGTAATGAGATAGATTTGAAAAAAAAATCTCGGTAAAACACACGAGTCGAGGAGGCATGACTTTTTGATAAGTCGTGGCAACAGCGTTTGCGTGAGAATTGCGCAGATGATTATTTACGCTGTGTATGATGTCATTCGGTGGAAGAACAACCATACAGCACAAAACGTTTCAGATATGTATCAATAATATTACAATCTCTCATTTTCGTTACACTTTCAGAGATATCTTACAATGACGTTTCAGAAACATCTATTTCTGAACATAACTTTTTGTACATTACGGTTACGTTAAAAATACCATTCACCGATACTGCTGTTTTATAGTTTCCATTGTACATAATTGCTACCTTGATGTTACATTCGGCGATATTTAAGATTTTTGGTTTGGCAACGGCGTGAATACGCATGCGCATTTATGCCATTTCACCGGAGCACTCTCGTGGTCGTACTGCCACGTGCTACTGGGATATTCTTTGGTGAAGCTGTCGTAAAAGAGTTTTTTTTTTTTTTTTTGATTGGAGGTTCAACGACTACCGTGAGCAACTCAATGGGCTATAAGAAGTCGCCCGTCCCTAATTTAAGGCCACTGGTTCCTGGAAAGGGAGAAAACCAGTGACGTAAGACAAACACAACACCCATGCCTTACCGGGATTCGAACCCGGACCCCTTTCGGAGGAACTGTCAGAAGCCATTACTTAGACCACTGCGCCATATGGGCGGCTACTCGAGTTAGCTAGTTAGTTGATTTAATAGTTCATCCTTTTTTTTTTTTTTTTTTGTGTGATTCAAGATCAACTGAAAGTAAGTAATTGTTTTGATTATTATAATTTTTAAGTTCTAAAAAGCATTTTATAAAAGCTAAGTAGATGGCTGTGTTGTATTAGTATACTATATCAGCATGCTTTTTTTACTTGAAGCTGAGAAATTTCATATTGGTAGGTATTTAGAGAAATGACGAATTTGATTGTCTTTCTTTTTTTTTCGCTGAAATATAGTCTATTCCACATGGATAATAGAAATTCGGCACCCTCATTTGGGACCGATTTATATTTCTTTTGTTATCAATATATAAATGCCGCCCCTGTTCCCAATGGATAGCGGACTGCGTTGAACCTGTGAAAACGTAAACAACTCGTAATACAACTGTTGTTGCTTTTGAAACTGTCGAGTGTAATATTTTTTATTGTTATTTTACAAAGTTTATTAAAACTATAATGTTAAACGTAGTAAAAATGTAGCAGTGATGTCACAAAAATTTTAAAATACGTAACAGTAATGTCACGAAATTACAAATATCTTTCAAATACGTAACAGTAACATGAATGCCGCCCCGGTGGCGCAGTGGTCTAAGGCGTTGGCCTCTGATCATTCGTCCGCAAGGGGTCCGGGTTCGAATCCCGGTCGGGCATGGATGTTGTGTTTGTCTTACGGCACTGGCTCTCTCCCTTCCCTGGACCCAGTGACCCTAAATTAGGGACGGGCGACTGCTTATAGCCCATTGAGTTGCTCACGGTGGTCGTTAAACCTCCAATCAAAAAAAAAAAAAAAACAGTAACATGAAGTTGGTATGTTAAAGTTACCAAGACCTTTCACTGTAACGTATCAGTTATGTTTCAAAGTTATGTAACGTTTGAGGACATTTTGACGTAACCGTAAGTTTTCTGAAACATTACTGTTACATTGCGGAACGTATCTGAAAAGTCTCAATGTTTCAGTGCTATGTACTTGCAACATATAAGAAATATTCTATGCTGTGTGGGCATTTTCACAAAGCTGTCATGGAGCAGACAACAAATATCCATTTCTGTTTAAAAAACTGCGTCTAAGACAGTTGAATTGTTTCATGCTACGTATAGGGCAAATTGCATAGCTAGGGCACAAATATTCCGATTACACGCGTTCCAAGAATCGACGGGAATATTTAGAAAATGAAGAAAGGCCCGATTTCAGTGCGCATGTCTGAACCCATTGAGAAAGTTCGCGAATGGATGAAAAGTGATCGTTGTGTGACCTTGAGGGATGCTGGAATAATGTGAGCTTGGTGTTAATAAAGAGACGATTCGTCAAATTTTAGGGCAATATTTGTGTGCGGGGCAGTTAGTGCTCGTTTTGTTCCGCATGCTTCGTCAGACCACCTCAAACATGCACGAATGGACGAAGCAGAAGAGAACCTGAAGACTGCAGAAACGATGCAAATAATCTCCAAAACATTTTGGCAGGTGACAAGACATGGTGTTTTCGTTAAGATTCTGAAAAGAAGCATCAGAGTGCTCAGTGGAAGTCTCGTAACAGTCATCCAAACGAAAGAAGATCAGGTTACAGAAGTCCAAAATCAAGACAATGCTTGTGTGCTTTTACGACAACAGGGAAATTCTGCATCATTTCATTCCTGAAGGTACAATAGTAACTGGCAATAGTGACACATCCATTTTGTACTGACTGTTGAAAGGGGTTGTTCGTGTCAGGCCTGAGTACTAAAACGGGAAGATTTTCTTCTTCACGACAAATGCACCCGCACACAGAAGAGTCACTGCGCAGCAATTTCTGGCACGAAAACAAGTCCCCGCACACAACCATCACCTTTAATGCCCACACTTGTCACGCGTGACTACTTCCTATGCCCTAAATTAAACTTTCCTTTAAAATGAAAAGTTTTACTAGACATACAAAGAAGTTTGACATGAGCTCTTCGCTCCATGCCAAAAAATTACCACTGCAAATCGTTCTTTATGTTGGCTGACTGTGCCATTTCTCATACACGGTCGATTCACTGGGAGTGACTCAGTAAGGTGCCGGAAGCTGTTTAAAGTTATGTGGAGCCATGCTGATTGCACTGCATCTGACAACTGCTGGAGGGTGCGTTGTGGAGGATCCATAGTGCAAACAACACAATTGAGGTGGTCCCACAGATGCTCAATTGCGTTTAAGTCTGGGGAATTAAGGGGCCAGGGAAGAATTTTGAAGTCTTCATCGTGCTCTTCCAACCACTCTCGAACATTTCTAGTGTGTGAAACGTCGCATTTTCGTGCTAGAAGATCCCATCCGCCCCAGGGAAGACAATCAGCATGTATTGGTGTACGTGGTCTGCAAGAATGGGTTCATAACGAATTCGGCCCATAGTGCGTTCCACAGGTATGAGTGGACATACAGAATACCACGGAAACATTTCCCAAACCATAACACTGCCCCCGCCAGCTTCGCAACCATTTCTTACAGGAATGGTTGAAGATTGTTTGTTCTCCGATGTTTCTCGCCTTTTACGCCAACGTCCGTCCATTCGATGAAGCAGAAAACGTGACTCATCGGAAAAGTCAATCCTTTGCCAATCAGCGAAGGTCCAATTCCGATACTTCCGTGCAAATGTAAGTCTTTTCTGCCGATGCACCTTCGTTACCATAGGTGCAGTGACAGTCCGTCTGTCACTGCACCTATGGTAACGAAGAACAAACAACAAACAAAAACGAAAACGACATTTCAGCAAACCCTGCTCCATGCGGAGCAGGGTTTGCTGAAATGTCGTTTTAGATGCACTTCCGGTAGCTCCCTGGTCCATTCGGCCAGTGAGTTGCTCCACTGTGGCGTGTCGGTCGGCCCTCACGCATCTTCGAAGCCTACGTTCACCTCTCACATCAATGGCACGTGGTGCTCCGCAGTTTCCACGTCGCTTATTCGCAATGGTGACATTTCTCCAATCATAATACGCTTCAACCACAGCAGCACGCGAACAGTTCCCAAACGGCGCTGTTTCAGAAATACTGCCACCCTTGGCCCGAAAGCCGATAATCATACCTTTTTGTAAATCTGATAAATCGCTCCTTTTATTCATGACAGCAACGAGTGATATGTTTCCAGATGGCCGACAGCCCACCTTATATACCCTCCAAGCCAGCTCACGACACGTGCTTTCTTTCATTGGCTACGCGCTGTTGACGTCAAAAGTAGGAGTTGATCACATTAATGTGACTCGACTGAGTATTAACGCAGAGGAATGTACTTAGAATGTGATATTTTGAAGTACGTTTTCCTATATTTGGAGGGTTTTTTTAATTCAATCCCATTACATAATTGCCGCACTGTGCATGCTAATTTTGATCTTTTGGTGTCATCTGAATATAAAGGGATTTATTTATTTCACAATAACAATAATAATAAAAGAAAAAATCTTCCTGAAAGCATTTGGAACGGAGGAAAGAATGTGCTTCCAGTTCATATTCGAATTAATGCTATTCATTTTATCAATTGCTACAAAAGCAAATCTTCCTTCATGCGACATCAAATAAATTTGCCTAAAGTGATTCTCTATTTTTCTTGCAGGTAATATTGTGTTTTAATGTGAAGTGTCTTAAAGATAAATATAAGCACCTCCGAGATTTGCAAACGTAACCCCAGGTGCCGTGTTGATTCTTAGTTCTCCTATATTAAAAGAGAGGCTGAATAAGCAGAGCAAAGCGAAAAGTTATCGCAAATGAATGAAACGTCAATTTGAGACTCAGAGATCTGGAGGGAAACAGAAAATAATGTCTTCGCCACGTCGGGCGCTGACTTTCTCGTGTGATTTCAGCAGCGAATATTTTCTGTTAATATATTTTCCTCCTCAAAATCTTTCTCGCGTTCCCAGTGTCAGCAAAGATACCGAGAATTCTTTGCAACCCCGAAAAGATTTACAACATGCTTCGGAAAATTTACATATCACTAGATTATCTTTAATGAACTCTACAGCGACATTAAGTGTTGGAGAATGATATATTCCAAATGAGGCGCCCACTCACAGGGTTGGTATTAATGAATACATACATAACATTAAATGCTACATCCAGAATTGCATTGCATCTCGACGAATGAATTTCTGAGTGTTAAATTTTGGCAACTAGTTCGAGGAAGTGCTTTTACCACTGCATAGAAACGCACATTCCGTTTCCTTATGATTTTTACGAATATGAAACATGTTCTTAAAAAAAAACCCAGTGGGAATAGAATGGCATTCAGACATCGCTGAATTTACTGTATTTACTATTTCACACGTAATATCAATCACATCAGAAAACTTGAAAATTTCATCAGCCCGGATCTCCTGATTACCGTTCGAGTATGCTAGCCGTTACACCACCTAGGACGACAAAGCCCCAAGTATCTGAATGTTAAGAGCATTGGAATATTCTCCGACAGGATTCTTAATCAAAGCGAATTGTGTTGCCATCTAGCGTTGTTTAGTAAATTTCTAGTGGTTCAGGTATACAGTGTGGGCTACCAGGCTCGAACGGTAATCGGGAGATGCGGGTTCGATTCCCTCTCGACGGCGATGAAATTTTCAAGTTTTTTTATGTGATTGATATTATGTGTAAAACAGTAATTAAAGTCAATTCAGCGATGCCTGATTGCTGTGATAATTATCATGACGTATTGGCCTCGTATTATGAGAACAATTTCTTCCACGCTGTGTACCTGAACGACTGGAGCTTTATTTAACAACGCTAGATAGCAGCGCTTTGATTAAGAATGCTGTCGGAGATTATTCCGATGCTCTTAGCACTCAGATACTTGGGACTTTGTTGTCCTGGATGGTGTAATGGCTAGCATGCCCGAAAGGTAATCGGGAGATGCGCATTCGACTCACGTTCCACTGCGATGAAATTTTAAAGTATGTATTTTGATGTGATTGATATTACTTGTGAAACAGTAATTACAGTCAATTCAGCGATGCCTGATTGCTGTTTTAGTTATAATGACAGTGGGAACACTTTATGATTTTTCCTTTCTTTCCGTCTGGAAACAAAACGTCTTCACTTCCAGAATTTGAACTGGAGAAATCCTTTCTATAAGCCGATAGAGAATCACACAACATAGTTCTCAGTCATGAAAGAAATACGGAATTACACCATATAATACAAATTTTAAAGATGACAATCCGATTTTTGGCGTAAATGTGACAAGGATGGTAAGTCAGATAAAATCCGAAAACTTGAAAATTTTCATTGTCCTGGAGCGGGACTCGAATCCGCGTCTCCCAGAAAACGCCCGGGTATGCTTCAAGTTTTTGAGTTTTATCTGACTTACCATCCTTGTCACATTTACGCCAAAAATCGGATTGTCATCTTCAAAATTTGTATTAATGGCGTAATCCCGTATTTCTTTCATGATTTATCTGCCTCTCCTTGCAAACACGGGATAAGATTCTTAACCTCCAGATTCGCTAAACATGAATGCCGGTTGCTTCGACTAGCGAATCCTGTGATGGTTATATTCAAATTGATCGGAAACTTGGAACTCGGTCATTCTGGGTGGTGTAGTGGTTAGTATACCCGGGCGTTTTCTGGGAGACGCGGATTCGAGTCCCGCTCCAGGACGATGAAAATTTTCAAGTTTTCGGATTTTATTTGACTTACCATCCTTGTCACATTTACGCCAAAAATCGGATTATGATCTTCAAAATTTGTATAGTTCTCAGTTTTTCCATTTAAAAAGTTTTATGAGATTCCAGGTACAGTCGGCAAAAAAAAGGGGGTATTTGCACACATACATTATTCTGCATTAATAAACGTGCAAAGCAATTGTGACGAAATGTTATTAACTACTGGATTACTTTTACAATAAACACACACACAAGGAACACCCGCATACACACGCGCAGGTGTTCCTTTTCTTACTAATCAGAAGAAATATACAGTATATGGAGCAGTAAACTGTGCCTGTGTATTAGAGCTGAGTTCGGGCACAATTTGCGGAGCCCGAACCCGAATTTTTTATTGCAAGATAAAGCCCGAGGCCCGAACGAGCCCGAAAACTGGTTAACCTGTTGGATGGATTGGAGGTTTAACGACCACCGTGAGCAACTCAATGGGCTATAAGCAGTCGCCCGTCCCTAATTTAGGGTCACTGGTTCCAGGGAAGGGAGAGAGCCACTGCCGTAAGACAAACACAACATCCATGCCTCACCGGGATTCGAACCCGGACCCCGTTCGGACGAATGATCAGAAGCCATCGCTTAGACCACTGCGCCACCGGGCTGATGTGTATCTCTGTTTCTCTGTATTAGCAACGACATCTATATTCCTAGCACACGAATACAAAAGCTCTCCTTGTATTTTGTATTGCTTAAAGACAATAGTACGTTGAATTTCCGCCCTTTTTTCCTGGTAGTAGACAACTAGATAAAAAAAGGAAAAAATTCTACGTTTATCACAATATTTTGATTTCTAGAGAAGGGATTCTAAAAACTTTCTTCGGTTATCACGATCAACAGCAAATTTTCTCATAGGATTCCCGAATGTACACTGAAGTGCCAGAAAAACTGGTACAGACGAGCTTATGCAAAATACATAACAACGCCACCTATGCGCGTACTAGGTTGCGTCCGCCAGCGCGTATATAAAACGATAGACATCCTTGCCAGTTGTCAGAGCTGTTTTCGGCATGAGAATGACAAGTAATAACGATTTAAGCGATTTTTAACGCGGGGTCATAGTTGGCGCTCGTGAGATGGGCCATGGAATATTTCGGAGGTCGAAACGAAGTTCGGATTTTCACGGACGGCCATTGCAAGGATGTACCGTGACTACAAGAATTCCGGCAAAACCTCCAACCTACGATACCAGTGTGGCCGTAAAAAGACATTGGGTGAGCGTGACCGTCGTCGGCTGTCAAGAATCCTTTCACGCGATCAGCGTGTAACACTCCCGCAAGTACGTATCATCGGAATTCAATGCTGGAGTTTCAACATGCATCAGCGTCCGGACTGTGTAACGTACCCTGCACGATATGGGCTTTGGGAGCCGACGCCCAACTCGAGTCCCCTTGATGGGTACACGACACAGAGCTATGCGCCTCGCTTGGATACGGCAGCACTGCGATTGGACACTTGATGACTGGAAACAAGTAGCCTGGTCTGACAAGTTGCGTTTCCAAACTGTATCGGGCAGATGGAAGGATTCGTGTGTGGCGCAAACCCCATGAAGCTATGGATCCCGCCTGTCAACAGGGAACTGTACCGGCTGGTGGGGGTCCGTAATCGTATGGGGTGTGTTTAGCTGGACTTCACAGTGACCCATGGTACGTCTAAAAACGCATGTAACTGGCCAACGCTGTGTACGCATCCTTTCTAACGAGGTACACCTGTTCATGTCCTTCATTCAAGCTGATGGGTTGGGTCTGTTCCAACAGGATAATGCACCTCCACAAAAGTGTCGGGACGCCACATTATGGTTAGATGGTTTGAGGGGCATTCATTTGAGTTTGGGGTGTTGCCATTCCTACCCATGTTCCCAGATCTGAACGTGATAGAACACATTTGGGATGACATGCAATGCTTTATCGAACACAGAAATCAGACACCTCGGAATACACCCGAATTGTGGAGCGTTCTGCAGGAAGTATGGTGTGCATTGCCTACAGCATATTTCCAGAAGCTAGTGGAGTCCATGCCCTGTCGTATTTCTGCAGTCGTGCGCTCCCGTGGGGGACCTACCAAGTATTAGCCAGGTGTACCAGTTTTTCTGGCACTTCAGTGTATATCTGTAATGTTATAATTCCATGAAGACAACCAGCGTAAAATTTTATTGGATCAGGGAAACCAGTGCATGCATGCAGAAGATTTTAACACGTCTTTAGAAAAGAATGTACATGCTGATAGCATCAGATTGTCTGTCCATCCGTCCGACCGACTGTGGACACCATATCTCTACAACTGTAAGCCCGATTTGAAAAATTATCTTTGGATTGGAAAGCTTGAACTGTGAGAACGATGCTTTCCGGTTTTGTTTGTTGGATTTTCTGATTCATAACTTTGCCGCTGTAGGGCGTAAATACAGATGGTTATAATTCAAAATACAGTTGGATCTATATATTTGCTTCTAAATAACCGATTGAAAAAATGACTGATACCGCTCTCCTCAGAAAACCTTTTGAGAAAACCTTCTGAAAACAGTGCATAGTTTTTCCTACAGGGAGCGTAGATTAATAACTTATTTTCGTCGACATCTTTGTTTCAAAGAATCTGATTTAAAAAATTATTTCTTTATCAGACAGTGTTTTCAGCGAAAAATATTTTGCATATAATTTAAATTTTTTCTTAGCGCACAAGTGTGCCACTAGAGGGCGTAAGTCACCTTTCCCTTCGGAGCATATTTACAGCAATACCTGCTCGTCTAAACACCCAACTGAAAAATATCCTTTTTCCAGTCCAAAAAATATCTACGAAAACATTTTGTGCCCATTTCCTGCAGAAAATAATGCACGAATTCTCGGCTAGTGGGCGCAAATATTTAATCTACTATATTTTTAACCGATTTAAAAAATTCTTTTAAAACCGGATACCGTAACACTTTACGCTTATACTTGAAGAGCTTTTGTAGTTCAAAGTTCTATCTCTAGGTGGTGTTTGTGCACTTCTGTCTGCAGCTCTGTCTCTACTTCTGAAAAACGCTTAAAACTTTTTTTTTTACTCCGTGCCATTCACTACAATAAAGATAGGGAATATTATCCTCTTGAAATAGGGCACAGCTCTTTAAGTTCAAAACCGTTTTCCCTCTCTCTCTCTCTGCTTCCAACAGATGTATCGAAAAATTGTCTTTCTTTAGTGTACATTTTGCTATGAATAATGTTTTCCGCATATTTACTTTCCACGTAGCGTGGAGCTTTCATAGATGCATCTAAACGTACGAGTGGTCCAAAGTTGTGCCAGATGAACATTTCTCAGACCATAACCAGCGTTCAGAAGCCCATAAGTTCCTTGTTTACATGCCGGATCTACTGCTGCATGCGAATTCCTCCGGATCGGCATCCCTTCGTTACGCGAAATAACGGGAAACGCCACATGTCGGAAAGCCATACAGCACAAAACGTTTCAGACATGCATCAATAATATTAAAACCTCTCATTTTCGTTACATTTTCAGAGATATCTTACAATTACGTTTCAGCAACATCTATTTTGGAACATAACTCTTAGTACATTGCGGTTACGTTAAAAACAGCATTCACCAATACACTATTGTTTTATAGTTTCCATTGCACATAATTGCTACCTGATGTTACATTCCGGCGATATTTACGATTTTTGGTTAGGCAACGTCGTGGATGCGCATGCGCATTTATGCCATTTCACCACATCACCAAAGCACTTTCGTAGTCGTATTTCGACGTACTAATGAGATATTCTTTGGTGTTATTGTGTACTAGAGTTAGTTTTTTTTTTTTTTTTTTTTTTTTTTTTTTTGTGATTCAAGACCATCTGAAAGTCAACAGTTGTTTTGATTATCATAATTTTTGAATTCTAAAAAGCATTTTATAAAATCCAAGTAAGCCGTCCCATGGCGCAGTGGTCTAAGTGATGGCCTCTGATCATTCGTCCGAAAGGGGTCGGGGTTCGAATCCCGGTCAGACATGGATGTTGTGTTTGTCTTACGGAACTGGGTCTCTTCCTTCCCTGGAACCAATGACCCTAAATTAGGGACGGGCGACTACTTATAGCCCATTGAGTTGCTCACGGTGGTCGTTAAACCTCCAATAAAAAAATAAAAAAATCCAAGTAGATGGCTATGTTGTTGTATTAGTATACTATACCAACATGGTTTTTTTTTACTTGAAGCTGAGAAATTTCACACTGGTAGGTATTTAGAAAAATGACGAATTGGATATTTTTTTCTTTTTTTCGCTGAAATATAGTCTATTCCACGTGTATAATAGAAATTCGACACCCTCACTTGGGACCGATTTTTATTTCTTTTGTTACCAATATATAAATGCCGCCACTGTTTCCAATGGACAGCGGACTGCGTTGAGCCTGTGAAAACGTAAACAACTCGTAATGCGGCTATTGTTGCTTTTGAAACAGCTGCCCAGTGTAATATTTTTTATTGTGATTTTATACAGTTTATTAAAACTATAATGTTCAACGTAGTAAATTCGTAAAAGTAATATAAAGATGCCACAAATATCTTTCAAATACGTAACAGTAACATGAAGTTGCTATGTTGAAGTTGCAAAGACCTTTCACTGTAACGTGTCGGTTATGTTTCAAAGTTATGTAACATTTGAGGACATTTTGACGTAATCGTAAGTTTTCTGTTACATTGCGCAACGTATCTGAAAAGTCTCAATGTTTCCGTCCTTCGTACTTGTAACATACGAGGTCTGACAATTAAGTAATGAGACTGATTTTGTCGCTCGCGCTGTGGCAACGTTGCAGCCTCGTACGTCACATACGTGTGACATTAGTTCTTCCCCAACCAGTAGTCCAACTGGCATCACCCTGGAAGGCCTCAGTGTATAGTAGCTGCTATGTGTGACGTCACATATGTGTGGCATTGGTTCTTCCCCACCCGTAGTCCACGTGGCAGCAACCTAGAAGGCCTCAGTGTAGAGTAGCTGCTATGTGTGACGTCATATATGTGTGACATTGGTTCTTTCCCCACCCGTAGTCCAAATGGCAGCACCCTGGAAGGCCTCAGTGTACAGTAGCTGCTATGTGTGACGTCACATATGTGTGACATTGGTTCTTCTCCCACCCGTAGTCCAAGTGGCAGCACCCTGGAAGGCCTCAGTGTATAGTAGCTGCTATGTGTGACATTGGTTCTTATCCCACCCGTAGTCCAAGTGGCAGCACCCTGGAAGGCCTCAGTGTATAGTAGTTGCTATGTGTGACGTCACATATGTACAACATTGGTTCTTCCCCCACCCGTAGTCCAAGTGGCAGCACCCTGGAAGGCCTCAGTGTATAGTAGCTGCTATGTGTGACGTCACATATGTGTGACATTGGTTCTTCCCCCACCCGTAGTCCAAGTGGCAGCACCCTGGAAGGCCTCAGTGTATAGTAGCTGCTATGTGTGACGTCACATATGTGTGACATTGGTTCTTCTCCCACCCGTAGTCCAAGTGGCAGCACCCTGGAAGGCCTCAGTGTATAGTAGCAGTTATGTGTGACATTGGTTCTTCCCCCACCCGTAGTCCAAGTGGCAGCACCCTGGAAGGCCTCAGTGTATAGTAGCTGCTATGTGTGACGTCATATATGTGTGACATTGGTTCTTTCCCCACCCGTAGTCCAAGTGGCAGCACCCTGGAAGGCCTCAGTGTACAGTAGCTGCTATGTGTGACATTGGTTCTTTTCCCACCCGTAGTCCAAGAGGCATCACCATGGAAGGCCTCAGTGTATAGTAGCTGCTATGCGTGACATTGGTTCTTCCCCCACCCGTAGTCCAAGTGGCAGCACCCTGGAAGGCCTCAGTGTATAGTAGTTGCTATGTGTGACTTCACGTAAGTGCAACATTGGTTCTTCCCCCACCCGTAGTCCAAGTGGCAGCACCCTGGAAGGCCTCAGTGTATAGTAGTTGCTATGTGTGACATTGGTTCTTCCCCCACCCGTAGTCCAAGTGGCAGACCTTGGAAGGCCTCAGTGTATAGTAGCTGCTATGTGTGACATTGGTTCTTCCCACCCGTAGTCCAAGTGGCAGCACCATGGAAGGCCTCAGTGTATAGTAGCGGCTATGTGTGACGTCACATATGTGCGACATTGGTTCTTCCCCCACCCGTAGTCCAAGTGGCAGCACCCTGGAAGGCCTCAGTGTATAGTAGTTGCTATGTGTGACTTCACGTAAGTGCAACATTGGTTCTTCCTCCACCCGTAGTCCAAGTGGCAGCACCCTGGAAGGCCTCAGTGTATAGTAGCTGCTATGTGTGACGTCACATATGTGTGACATTGGTTCTTCCCCCACCCGTAGTCCAAGTGGCAGACCTTGGAAGGCCTCAGTGTATAGTAGCTGCTATGTGTGACATTGGTTCTTCCCCCACCCGTAGTCCAAGTGGCAGCACCCTGGAAGGCCTCAGTGTATAGTAGCGGCTATGTGTGACGTCACATATGTGCGACATTGGTTCTTCCCCCACCAGTAGTCCAAGTGGCAGCACCCTGGAAGGCCTCAGTGTATAGTAGCTGCTATGTGTGACGTTACATATGTGCGACATTGGTTCTTCCTCCACCCGTAGTCCAAGTGGCAGCACCCTGGAAGGCCTCAGTGTATAGTAGCTGCTATGTGTGACGTCACATATGTGTGACATTGGTTCTTCCCCCACCCGTAGTCCAAGTGGCAGCACCCTGGAAGGCCTCAGTGTATAGTAGCTGCTATGCGTGACGTCACATATGTGCGACATTGGTTCTTCCCCCACCAGTAGTCCAAGTGGCAGCACCCTGGAAGGCCTCAATGTATAGTAGCTGCTATTTGTGACGTCACATATGTGCGACATTGGTTCTTCCTCCACCCGTAGTCCAAGTGGCAGCACCCTGGAAGGCCTCAGTGTATAGTAGCTGCTATGTGTGATGTCACATATGTGTGACATTGGTTCTTCCCCACCAGTAGTCCAAGTGGCAGCACCCTGGAAGGCCTCAGAGTATAGTAGCTGCTATGTGTGACGTCACATATGTGCGACATTGGTTCTTCCTCCACCCGTAGTCCAAGTGGAAGCACCCTGGAAGGCCTCAGTGTATAGTAGCTGCTATGTGTGACGTCACATATGTGTGACATTGGTTCTTCCCCCACCAGTAGTCCAAGTGGCAGCACCCTGGAAGGCCTGAGTGTATAGTAGCTGCTATGTGTGACGTCACATATGTGCGACATTGGTTCTTCCTCCACCCGTAGTCCAAGTGGAAGCACCCTGGAAGGCCTCAGTGTATAGTAGCTGCTATGTGCGACGTCCAATATGTGTGATATTGGTTCTTTCCCCACCCGTAGACCAAGTGGCAGCACCCTGGAAGGCCTCAGTGTCTAGTAGCTGCTATGTGTGACGTCACATGTGTGGCATTGGTCCAAGTGGCAGCACCCTGACGACCCCTAGCGAAAAACCTTTGCGGAACGCGAAAAGTAACTGTACCTAAAATACTCTTCGAAATAAATGGAATCGAAAGATAAAATATTTTTTTCAGTCGGTGGTTTAGAAGCAAAGATATGGAATAAAATGTATTTTGAATTCGACATCATCCGCATTTACCCTTAGCTGCGAAATTGTTAATCCTGAAAAAAAAAAATGAAGGATCATCATTCACATATTTCAAGCTTCTCAATGCCAAAGATAAGTTTTCAAATCGGACTAATAGTTGCAGAGATATGGTTCTACAGACGGACGGACGGACAAACCGTTAACATAAGCACGATCATTTTTTTTTACAAAAGACGTGCTAAAAAGCAATAGAAACTACAGTAAAGCATTGAGACTGACGCAGAATGGCGTATGAATGTGAAACACGTATAACTGGGAAACATTTGAATGGGATTCCACTGTATATCGGAAGTTGCAGTTACTCGTGAAAATTAATTTTTAATTTTTTTTTCAGTATATACACCTGAAAAGTAGGAAATATGAATATTAACTTATATGCTTTCTAACACTTAATATTTAAATCATATTTTTCTGCGTTATCCAAAAACACCCAATTCAATTATTCTACTTTAATCTGCTATGAAACGCTTTTAGAATCTGAGGGACGTTAAATTCTCAAAAAAGTTACTGAGATTTAGTTTTTTGTGAACCAGGAATGTAATAAAAAAATTAAAATCCTTGAGGACGTCCAGAATTCGAGAGAAAACTTTTTCAAAATGATGAAAAAACATTTCGTTTCTATGGAGGTCTTAACGGCTGCTCCAATTATAGCTACTCTCATTTCTTTAATCATGTTGGTTTGTTTTTCATCTTTTCTGTTTCTGTGAATTTTTTGGTTATTTATTAAACCCTCCATGAAGGAATCTTTATAAATCTTTTAATTAGATTTTTTTAATCAAAAAACTCTCTTCTTCTCGAAAGTCTTTATAATCTGGCATTGAAGCAGAATTCAGATGACGAAACGTTGATATTAAAATTCTGACGTGAGACATACGGTACCTACGTAGGCTGTTCAAAAGTAATGAGATGGCTTAATATAAATTTTAATATTTCGTCAGTCTCAATCAAAATAAAAACATTTCAGTTGTAAATCCATATGATACTTTTCAAAGTAATCCCCTTTCAGGGAAATACACTTGACCCAGTATTTTACCCCATTTGTGAACACATGGTCGAATCTACCTTTTCAGAGTCACTTTAAGCTTCTCTGAACTGCCTTAATACTCTTTTCATCACTTCGAAAACAATTGTTCTTATTGCTTTTCTAAGTCTAGAAACGGACAAAAATTATATGGACTACAGGGAGATGGAGAACATTGAGGCCTAGTAAACAATGGGGCTATTAAATAATGCGACTAAATTTTTAAAAAATGGAACAGCAGGCAATCTTAGGTGAATATATTTTATTCGAAGTATAATACATTCCTCCAGCCTTAATACAAGAAGTCGCACAATATGCCAACGAAAGGGAGGTCTTGCAGAGGTCATCTTTTGTTATAGAGTAAAGAGCTGATATCAAAGTTCTTTGTATATTTTTTTTTTTTTTTTTTTTTTTGATTGGAAGTTTAACGACCACCGTGAGCAACTCAATGGGCTATAAGCAGTCGCCCGTCCCTAATTTAGGGTCACTGGTTCCAGGAAAGGGAGAGAGCCAGTGCCGTAAGACAAACACAACATCCATGCCTCACCGGGATTCGAACCCGGACCCCTTCGGACGAATGATCAGAGGCCAACGCCTTAGACCACTGCGCCACCGGGGCGGCGTTCTTTGTATATCTTCATATTTATTCGAAGCGCATTCCTCCTGCGTTAATACAAGAAGTGGCATAATAAGCCAACGAAAGGGAGGACTTGCAGAGGTCATCTTTTGGCATGGAGTGAAGAGCTGATGTCCCAGTTCTTTGTACACTGAAGAGCAATTGAATTAGAGTACCTGTCTTGTAACGTGCAGCACCACCTTTCGCCCTGATGACGGCGGAGATTCGTCTCGGCATGGGCTCGACAAGACACCGGAAGCGTTGGGAAGCCATACGGATCCACGACACCTGAACAAGCTCCCACAGTTCACGAAGATTTGGTGAAAGGGGGTCAGAGCCTCGAACATCTCTCTCGATGATATCCCAGATGTGCTTGATGGTATTGAAGTCAGGTGACCTAGCTGGCCAAGGAAGCAACCATTCGGATACAATTTAAGAGCGATGGCACGGTGCATTGTCTTGTTGCAGGATGAGGTCCCCAGTGGGATATTGAAGACGCACAAACGGGAGCAAATGGTCGTCCAAGATATCCCGGTAACGTTGACCTGTGAGGGACGATGTCACACATACCAGAGGTCCCATTTCAGTCCACGTAAACAGTCCCCAGACGAGAATGCCACCCCCACCAGCTTGAAGAGTACCCTGCTGACAAGTAGGATCCATCGTTTCATGTGGTTTGCCCCGTACTCGTATCCTGCCTTCCGCATGTACCAACGTGAATCTCGACTCATCAGTCCAGGCAACATTTTTTCACATGTCTATAGCTCCAGTGGCGATGTTCCCGCGCCCATGCTACTATTTGCACCCTGTGATGTGCGGTCAGCAGCGGTATCTTCGTGGGACGATGGCTTCTGTACCCCATAGCGAGGAGATGGTTCTGGATGGTAGGGCTGCTTACACGTTTTTGTGCACCAGCATAAAATTGCCGAGTGATTTCTTGAACTGTGGCCCGTCTATCCGCTGTTACAAGGTGAGCTAGCCGACGATGACCCCGCTCATCCACACGCTGTTGTCCACGGCAGTTGGCCTTTGCAGGGATGGTTTTACCGGATTCGATGTACTCACGGTGCACCTGTGA
This sequence comes from Macrothele yani, assembly GCA_039090855.1. Classification (NCBI taxonomy): domain Eukaryota; kingdom Metazoa; phylum Arthropoda; class Arachnida; order Araneae; family Macrothelidae; genus Macrothele; species Macrothele yani. Next base: position 52,608,952 of record CM076990.1, read on the forward strand.
CACAGTGGCCATAAAAAAACCCTGCCTGCACGACTTCCGAGATGGAGTGACCCATTCGTCGGGCTCCGACAATTTGCCCACGATCAAATGCGCTTAGATCCTTCGTCTTACCCATACTGCGTCCGACTCTTACTGATTCCCGTCGCATCACTCCTTATATTGTCGGATTGCTGCATACGTCATGTCGTTTCCCTCTACAGGGCCGCCCACAGCGCCACATTTGCCTAACGCCAACTGTCTCTAATTCAATTACTCTTCTGTGTATGTCTATATTTGTTCGAAGTATATTCCTCCTGTGTTAATAGAAGAAGTGGTACGATCAGGCAACGAAAGGAAAGACTTGCAGAAGTAATCTTTTTGTATGGAGTGAAGAGCTGATGCCACAGTTCTTTGTATGTCTTCAATGTCCTAAACCCCTTTGCCATTTAAAAGCAGTTTTAATTTAGGGAATAGAAAGATAGTCACACGGGGATAAATGTGGAGAATACGGAAAAGTGGTTGTGTACACACGTTCGGTTTCGTTCCAGAAATTGCTGTATACTGACTGCTCAGTATGCGAGAGCGTTATCATGAAGAAGAAACCATTGCCCGTTTTTGTACTCAGGCTTGACAAGAACAATCCTCTTCCACAATTACTCCAAAATGAATGTGTGCGTTGCCAAAGACAATTGTACTTTCAGGAATGAACTCGTGATGCAGAATAGCTTTGCTGTCGTAAAAGCACACAAGGTGTCTTGATATTGGACTTCGGTAACCTGATCTTTCCATTGGCACTGTGGCAATTTCCATTGAATGCTCTAATGTTGTTGTTTTTTCAGGGTCATACAGAAAACACCCTCTCTAGTCATATACCACAATGCTTCGGAGAAAATTTTGCATTGTTTCTGCAGTCTCCACAATATATTTAGCGTACTCTACTCGTGCATGTTTCTGGTCGTTTGACAAAGCATGCGGAACAAAACGAGCAAAAGCTTTTTTCCTCAATATCTTACACTAAAATTTGGCGAATCGTCTCCTTATTAACACCGAGCTAAAATTCAAGCATCCTCAAGGTCACACAACGATCACTTTTTATCCTTTCGCAAACTTTCTCAATGAATTAAGACATGCGCATGGAAATCAGGTGTCCGGGCCTTTCGTCAGTTTCCAAATCTTCCCGCCCATCCTTGAAATGTGGATACCTTCGGAATGTTTGTTCACGAAATAGGCGAACAGCCACGTACATAACGCAACAATTCAACTGTCTCAGATGCAGTTTTACCGTTTTTCAAACAGAACAGGATATTTGCACTCTGCTCCATGACAGAGTGTGAGAATGTTCTTCCACCGAATGACGTCACGTACAGTGTAAATAGTCATGTGCGCAATTCTCACGCAAAAGTTGTTGTCACCGCATGGCTCATAAATGACTGATTAAAAATAATAATAAACCTTGTCTTCCCGACCCATGTATTTTGCTGGGAATTTTTAAAAAAATCAGTCTCATTGCTTAATTGCCGCATTTTATATATGAGTCGTGAAGGAGAACGTTATCAGGATGAATCAGAATGTCAGCCTTCACTTTCAATGGGCGTTTTCTCCCCAAATGTTTTGGCATCCTTTCCGAAACGTTAGCATAGTATATTCCATTTATTGTAAGACCATTAGGTATCACATATTGGTACCCAACACCAAGAGTTTCAAAGAATGAGACCGTCATCATCTTGCCAGCACGTTTTATTCCTTTTCGCCCATTTTTTACGCTTTCCAACCGTAGGTTGAAAAATCATTTATGCTCCTGCTCTGTCCGTTTGCCTGTCTGTCCGCCCGATAACTCGCATAAAAATGGTTCGACTTCGATGAAATTTTAGTATGTGGTAGACGACAACCTGGGTACGAAACCTGTTGAAAATGAATGAAACGGGGTCAAAGGTCAGAAGTTAGGAGCGGAATCCATTTCACCGCCCTAATGCGTCATAACTTTCACTAAAAATGCTTCCATTGCGACTAACCTTTAGTATATTGTTCCGGAGGTACACTGAAGCGTTCTGTTGAATATCATCAAAATGGGGTTAAAGGTCAGGTCACAGGAACAAGATTTATTCTACAGCCATTATCCTCATAACTTGAGTAATGATTTCTGGTACGTTGGAAAGAGCATCATAATCAATGCATTGCATGATTTTACTAACCTGATAGTACGTCTTTTGTAAACAAGTTAGTAAAATCATGCAATGCATTGATTTTGATACGCTTTCAAACATACGAGAAATCGTTAGTCAAGTTATTGCTCAACTTATGAGGATAATGGCCGTGGAATAACTTATGCTCTTGTGTCCTGACCTTCGACCGCCATTTGGATGATATTAAACAGAATTGGTTCACTATTCCTCCGGAACAACATACTAAGGTTTTGTCGCAATAGAAGAAATTTTAGTAAAGTTATGAGGATAATGGCTGTGGAATAAATCTCGCTCCTGTGCATTAACCTTTGACTTCATTTCGATGAAATTGAGCGGAACTGGTTCAGTATATTTCCGGAACAACATGATAACGTTTTGTCACAATCGAAGCATTTTTACGTAAGTTATGACGCATAAAGCCGATGGAATGGATCCGGCTCCTATGTCCTGACTTTGAAAAACATTTCGCCCATTTTCAACATGGTTTGTCCCCAGGTTGTCTCCTACCAAATGAAACAATTTCATTAAAATTGAACCATTTTTACGCGAGTTATCGTGCAGACAGAAAAACAGACAAACAGTCGGACAAAGCCTGAGCATATACGCTTCTTCAACCTACTGTTGGAAAGCGTAAACCAGAAAGATGACACCGATGTTTTGTGTGTAATAAGTACGTCTTTTGAATCCGTTCTGACACAAATTAAATTTATCAAAGCTATTCAAAGTCAATGGAACCGGTATGGAAAACAATAGCATCTGACGGAAGAAAGAAGTTTTTCAATCGGGTTTTTAATCCCTCAGATATTGCTGTAAACGGAATCGTGAGCTTACGCTCTCTGGTTGCAGACTTGTGCGTTAAGAAAAACATGAATTTATATCAGAAACATTTCGCACCGGAAACGTTCTCCTCACAGAAAGAATTTTTCAAATCGGACTATTAGAAACAGAGATATCGACAAAAATAAGATGTGAGTTTAAGTTCCCTGGTGGGAAAACCATGCATTAGGAAGAAAGTATTCTCAAAAGGTTTTTCCATATGAGCGGCATCGCTAAAAGAAAAAAAAAATTAGTCGAGTTTTCAGGATCCCAGATTTTGCTACAAATACATCAGAAGTAGAAATTAACCCTTATGCCCCCTGGTGGCCGAACCATTCTTTACCAAACATTAGAAATTATGTGAAAAATATTTTCCGTCAGGTATTGTATGTGATACAGGAAGAATTTTTCACATCGGACTTTTAGAAGCAGATAAAAGTCCGATGACGGAAAATCGTTTGCATGTAATTTCTAATTTTTGTTAAATAATACTTTGGCCACCAGGGGGCGTAAGTGTTAATTTTTGCTTCTGATGTTTTTGCCATAAAATCTGAGCTTTTAAAATCTTGATTGAACAAATTCTTTTGTGGACCGATGCCACTCACGTCGATAAACGTTTTCGGAATATATTCTTCTTAAAATATTGCATGATTTCTCCGCAAGGGAGCGTAGATGTATATCTTATTTTTGTCAATATCTCTTCTTATGAGAGTCCGATTTGAAAAATTCTTTCTTTGTTGGATAGAGTTTCCGGTACGACATGATTTCCTTTAATTTCAAAATTTTCAAGTAATTCATTGACTTTCCGCTAGGGGCGTAAATGTAAATTGCGTTTACCCCTATATCAATGCTTCCAAAACATAGATTTAAAAAAATCCCCCTCGGTTGGCCCAGTGGTTCAAGTGATGGCTACTGACCATTCGTCCGCGATGTGTCCAGGCTCGAATCCCAGTGGGACATGGATGTTGTGTTTGTCTTACGGCACTGACTCTCTCCCTTCCCTGGAACCAGTGGCCCTAAATTTGAGACGGGAGACTGCTTATAGCCTACTAAGTTGCTCACGGTAGTCGTTAAGTCCCTAATCAAAAAATAATAATTCTTCCTGTACGCATACAGCTCCTGATGGTAAATGTTTTGCGTGTAATTTGTAATACACTGACGGAAAAAAATCCCAACACCAAGAAGGGTTTGTGTTAGATAAACGACAGTTGGTAGGCGGTGAGAGTACATCTGTAAGATGACGTCTATGCAAATTTCGCGCATGGCCCATACGTGTGGCGCTAGTAGCGCCCCTCGGAACATGCAAAGCAGGTTTATTGTAAATACGCGCTGTAACGTTCGTGAGCGTTAGTTATCGTTGAGATTCGACGTAGTGTGTTGATGTTAGTCAAGAATGCCTTTAAGAAGACGAAGAAGCCATTATCAACAGCTCACAGAGTTTGAACAAGGTCGTGTAATAGGGCTACGAGAAGGTGGATTTTCTTTCCGCAATATTGCAGAACGCATTGGCAGGAATGTATCCACGGTGCATGATTGTTGGCAGCGGTGGTCAAGGGAAGGTACTGCCTCAAGAAGACCGGGTTCCGACCGGCCCCGTGGCACTACTGAGAGGGAAGACCACCGTGTACGGCGTATGGCCGTGGCACAACGTACCACGTCTGCGTCAGCAATTCCAGCTGCAGTTGCCACCACAGTGACACAACGAACTGTTACAAATCGGTTACTTGAAGGACAGCTCCGAGCCAGATGCCCTATAGCGTGCATTCCACTTACTCCAAACCACTGCCATTTGCGACGTCAGTGGTGTCAAGCTAGAGCTCATTGAAGGACGGAGTGGAGATCTGTTGTGTTTTCTGATGAAAGCTGGTTCTGCCTGGCTGCCAGTGATGGCCGTGTGTTGGTTGGAAGGACGCCAGGTGAACGCCTGCAACCAACCTGTCTGCGGCCGAGACACACTGGACCTACACCTGGAGAGATGGTCTGGTTAGCAATTTCCTATGACAGCAGGAGCACTCTCGTGGTTATCCCACGCACCCTGACGGCGCAGTTGTACGTCGGTCTGGTGATTCAACCTGTTGTGCTGCCATTCATGAACAGCATTCCAAGGGGTGTTTTCCAACAGGATAACGCTCGCCCGCATACCGCTGTTGTAACCCAACATGCTCTACAGAGTGTCGACATGTTGCCGTGGCCTGTTAGATCACCAGATCTCTCACCCATCGAGCACGTATGGGACATCATTGGACGAGAACTCCAGAGTCACCCCCAACCAGCATTAACCGTCCCTGTATTAACCGACCAAGTGCAACAGGCATGGAACTCCATTCCACAAACTGACATCCAGCACCTGTACGACACAATGCATGAACGTTTGCGTGCTTGCATTCAACTTTCTGGCGGTTACACCGGTTATTATTGTACCAGCATTTCACATTTAAAATGGCTCTTCTCGCGCTTACAATAAGCTGTGATCTTGAAATCTTAATCGATTAAATCTGTTACCTATACAAATGTATTTTAGCCATTTCATTCCTCTACAACTATTGTTTCGTGGTGTTGGGATTTTTTTATTTTTTTTCGTCAGTGTATTTGGTAAAGAATGGTTTGGTCAACTGAGGTCGCAAGTGTTAATTTCTGCTTCTGATGTATATGCAGCGAAATCTCTGCTCCTGAATACTCGACTGAAAAAAATTATTTCGTAGACCGATACCACTGACATCGAAAGACCTTTTGAGAATACTTTCTTTTTTTAAATTATGCATGTTTTTCCTGCCAGGAGACATAGATGCATATTTTGTATTTGTCGATATTTCGGCTCCTGATTTGAAAAATTATTTATTTGTTGGAGTTCGTTTCAGCTACGAAATGTTTCTCATATAATTTCCATTTGTTTTTAACGTAGAAATCTGCCACCGGAAGGCGTAAGTTCACATTTCCATTTACCAGCAATATCCGCGGGGTTTAAAATCCCAACTGCAAAACTTATTTCTTCGGTCAGATTCTACTGTTTTCCATACCGATCCCATTGACTTTGAATAGCTTTGATAAATTTAATTCCCATAAGAAAGGATTCAAAAGACGTGCTCATTACATCCGAAAATTTGGTGTGGTAGAGAAATGGAAACTGGTTGAGCTGCCTGGTTAGTGGGTCAACGTTTCACCCTATGCGGCTTCAGACGCTCTCAATCGACGTTTCCTTTGGGTTATGTAAACAGGAATAATTCATCCGATGTAATTATTAGTTGATTACAACGCTGTTAGATATACACGGAGGTTGGACACAACAATGTGAACACCATGCTCAGGCACGTGACTTTTAATGCAGCTGCGTACGTCGCAATACGCAAAGGTATCCACCACTTTTTTTATTGTAATAGCTTTGTTTAGAAACTCAATGTCCTGTTTAAGTGGATTTAAAGTGTCTTGCAAAATTTCTTTCAGGGTGACGACGAAATGAGCGACCTAATGGACTTCGAAAGAGCGATACTTGTTAGTGAACAGCTAGTTGGTGCCTCCGTGACAACAGTCGCCATGTTAGTGGGGGCATCTAGAGCTACTGTTTCTAGCATCATGACAACATACCGTGTTCGTGGAAAAACATCGTCTGCAAAACACAAGAGCGGCCGGAAAACAACCGTGACTGATAGAGACAATAGAGCATTAAGGAGGATTGTAACCCGTAATAAGAAAACAACGGCGCCGAAAAGTAATGCGGAGTGCTATCTGCATCTCCCGACTCCAGTATCAATGAAAACAGTGAGCAGGGAACTGCATAAAAAAGATATTAATGGAAGAGCTTGTGATGTACTACTGAGGTGAAACCATGTGTCAAGACGACAAATCTGCAGCTAGACATTCTGTCCGCGTAGTTCAGTTGGGAGAGCGACTTGCTCCGGAGTGAGGGGACACGGACAAACTTGTGTTTTCACAAGCTGCTATTTAAAAACCACTGGTGACCCGGGTGAATGCACAACGGCGACGACAGTGGTTCCAGGAGCATACAACGTTGACTGCCGATGCATGGAAGTGTGTAATGTGGTCGGATGAATCAACATTCCCATTATTACCCACCACAGGATGGATAATATCATCTAAAGCGTACGACCCATAAGGTCTTCTCCCAACAGTGCAGCGTGATGGTTGTTCTGTCATACCCTGGGCGGTCATATCGTGATTTTCAGAAGGTCTCCTAATCACCTCGAAAGGATAGATGTCTGGCAGGGCGTACGAAACCATTTTGGCCATCAAGGTCATTCAATGGCTCAGGCATTGTTTCCTGCAGGGGGTGCCATCTACCAAGATGATAACGCTCCAATCCACAGAGCTCGGAATGTCCAATTATGGCTTGAGGAAGATGAGGACGAACTTTCACACCTTCCTTGGCCTCCCCAATCACCAGACTTAAACACCATCGAGCCACTGTGGCATGTGTTGGAAAACAGAGTAAAGTCCCGTTATCTTCGTCCTGCATCTCCCAAGAACCTGGAGCAATTTCCGGATGAAGAATTCGCATACAAATCCTGGATGGTGGTTATGTGTAACATCTCACTAACCAGCATCCAGGATTTGTATGCGTCCATTCCAAGGAGGATTCAGGCGGTTTTGAGCGCCAAAGGTGGTCCCACATCCTACTAAGTACGTGAAACCTTCTGTTCTTATGTGTTCACATTATTCTGTCCAACCATTGTACATATGAGCAAATCAGCTGTTTTTGTTGTTTTTAATATTTCACATATCATCTGTATAAATTATCAGTTAAGCAGGTTTACATCAATTAAGAATCAATGCCTAATGCTGCGCAACTCCGTAATTTATTTACGCATGACGTATGTAACTCATGTAATCCTCTACTCTAGCTATTGCTGTTTCTGTTTTTGTTGTTTCGTTGACTAACAATCGGATGAGAGCGTAAAACTCTTAAGAAGAGTTTCTCATCCCAAACTTACGGCCAGTGGTTCCAGGAAAACATATGAAACAGCGCTGTTAGGGCAAACACAAAAATCCATGTCATACCTGGGTTTCAAACCACGTCTAGCCTGCAAGAAGATTCAATATGCTACTGTCGCGACTCGTAGTTCTGTAGTATCATATCCGAGAAAGAAGTTGGCTTAATGCCGATTGGTGTGTGTGTGTGTGTCAACGTCGTACACTGAAGACCAATTGAATTAGAGACAGCTGGCGTTATGCAAATGTGGCGCTGTGGGCGGCCCTGTAAACGGAAACGACAGGACGTATGCAGCGATCCGACAATATGAGGAGTGATGCGACGGGAATCAGTAAGAGTCGGACGCAGTATGGGTAAGACAAAGGATCTAAGCGCATTTGATCGAGGTCATATTGTCGGGGCCCGACGAATGGGTCGCTCTATCTCGGAAGTCCTGCAGGCACTGGAATTTTCACGAGCCACTGTGTCACGGGAGCACCATGAGTACATCGAATCCGGTAAAACCATCCCTGCAAGGGCCAACTGCCGTGGACAACAGCGTGTGGATTAGCTGGGTCCTGATCGGCTAGCTCGCATTGTAACAGCGGATAGACGGGCCACAGTGCAAGAAATCATTCGGCAATTTAATGCTGGTGCACAGAAACGTATAAGCAGCCACACCATCCAGAACCATCTAATCGCTATGGGGTACAGAAGTCATCGTCTCACGAGGGTACCGCTGCTGACCGCACATCACAGGGTGAAAAGTTTTGCATGGGCGCGGGAACATCACCACTGCACCCTAGACATGTGGAAAAATGTTGCCTGGACTGATGAGTCGAGATTGACGTTGGTACAGGCTGGTGGCAGGATACGAGTACGGCGCAAACCACATGAAGCGATGGATCCTACTTGCCAGCAGGGTACTCTTCAAGCTGGTGGGGGTGGCATTCTGGTCTAGGGACTGTTTACGTGTACTGAAATGGGATCCCTGGTACCTGTGACATCGTCCCTCACAGGCCAAAGTTACCGGGATATCCTGGACGACCATTTGCTCCCGTTTGTGCGTCTTCAACATCCCACTGGGGACCTCATCCTGCAACAAGACAATGTAGCTCCCGAATTGTATCCGAATGGTTGGATGAACACTCCACCGACGTGACCTTGCTTCCTTGGTGAGCTAGGCCACCTGACCTCAATCCCATCGAGCACATCTGTGATCTCATCGAGAGAGATGTTCGAGGCTCTGACCCCCTCTCCATCAAATCTTCGTGAACTGTGGGAGCTTGTTCAGGGGTCGTGGATCCGTATGGCTTCCCAACGCTTCCGGTGTCTTGTCGAGTCCATGCCGAGACGAATCGCCGCCGTCATCAGGGCGAAAGGTGGTGCTACACGTTACTAGACAGGTATCTCTAATTCAATTACTCTTCAGTGTATAACATATTACATTTCAAATAACAAAAGTGCATGATAATAAGTATAAGATCAATGAGTGATTGAATCTGTCTGCTATTCCAGCCCATTAGGCATTCACACATCAAACTACGAATAACTTCAATTTAATCTCTGATATTTAGAATCCCAAGGAGTCGGATGTCAATCCGGTCAGGGCGCATCGCATACGTCAACTATAATTTGATCGCTCTCTTCTGCTCAACCTACCTTTTTGCGGCATATTATGACACTTCATCTTGAATTTTGCGTAAGAAATTCAGAAGAGTGATATTTCTTTAACCATTTCTGTAGGATCTAAAAAAACTGCCGCTTTTGCTGTGTTAAATATTTTGTAGAGAAGGGGATTTTGTATGGATTTCACATGATTAACGTGTCATAAGTATTATAAATTTAAATAAGGTCAAAGACGCAGCACATCCACAACATTAACTGAAGTACAAGAATTGTTTATGTCGGACATGAGGTTCTAATAATTTTAGGTGAAAAATATCGATTTCAAATGCGGTTCTTTTTGTACTTAAATGAAAAGAAAATATTAATATATTTTGTGTTTGCTTCCAACGAAACTTAAATTGACGCAGTAATCATGTTATTCGAAGTTATTAGAAGATACGTCATTGTGAGATCGCAAATGTTATTTATACGATGCATGAGTTCCTGAAACCGATTTCAGTGAGACGAAATAATTGTAAACAGGACCCGATTACGGAGGGGTTTATATGGGCTGTAGCCTTGAGGCCCACCACGACCGGGCCGCGGATGGCCTAGTGGTCAACGTTCGTGACTGCCATGGAGATAATCTCAGGTTCGATCCTGGGCAGGTACAGACGTTCGAACCACTAAATACCCGCCGTGAGTCGGATGGGCACGTTAAGCCGTCGGACCCCGGGTACTGGCCCCCGGGTAATAAATAAGGGCGTCTTCCTCCCCCCTTTCTACTTCGCTTCCGTGTCACATTCCTATCAGGCACTCTAGCCCAAATCTCCTAGCTTCTTGTTTCTAAGGGTTGTCTAAGACCTGGGGTCAGACACTCCCTTCCTAAAATCCTCTACATATGATATATGTACATATATATATGGCCCACCACGACCAAGAACCCAGAAGACATGCCTGGACAAATAATAGAGTGAGTGAATGAGGGGGAGAGAGAGAGAGAGAGAGAAGGGGAGAGAGAAAGATAAGGAGAAAGAGAGAGAGAGAAAGAAGGGAATAGAGAAAGAGAGAGAGAGAAGGGGATAGAGAAAGAGAGAAAGATAAGGAGAAAGAGAGAGACATTTACTTTTGTCTCGTACGCTTTCCACTTGGTCAAAAACAAAGGCTTTAAGACGAACAGAATGAAGGGCAGTTACTCACCAAGAGTAAAAGTTTCATATCTCTACGTACAGCGGAGTCGGCGAGACAGTTTCCGTTTTTTTCGCATTATCCACCCACAGCTCCCAATTTTTTTTTATTGGAGGTTTAACTTCCGCCGTGATCAACTCAATGGGCTATAAGCACTCGACTGTCTCTAATTTAGGGCCACTGACTTCAGGTAATGGAGAGAATCAGTGCCGTAAGACAAACGCAACACCCATGCCTCACCGGGATTCGAACCCGGGCCCATATCGGACGAATGGTCAAAAGCGCTTAAACCACTGCGACACCGGGGCGGCCTTCCCAATTTGCACTTGGAACCGTTAATAGTCGAAGTCTCCTATGGCTTCACATTGCATGACAAAAATGATGCACTAAGAAGTGTACAATGCTAAATCATTAGAAAATCCAAAAATGATGCACTAAGAAAAGTGTACACTGCTAAATCATTAGAAAATCCAAAAAAGATGCACTAAGAAAAGTGTAGAGTGCTAAATCCTTAGGAAATCCAAAAATGATGCACTAAGAAAAGTGTACAATGCTAAATCATTAGAAAATCCAAAAAAGATGCACTAAAAAAAGTGTACAATGCTAAATCGTTAGAAAATTAAAAAAAAGATGCACTAAGAAACGTGTACAATGCTAAATCATTAAAAAATCCAAAAATGATGCACTAAGAAAAGTGTACAATGCTAAATCCTTAGGAAATCCAAAAATGATGCACTAAGAAAAGTGTACAATGCTAAATCCTTAGGAAATCCACAAAAGATGCACTAAGAAAGGTGTGCAATGCTAAATCATTAGAAAATCCAAAAAAGATGCACTAAGAAAAGTGTACAGTGCTAAATCCTTAGGATATCCAGAAATGATGCACTAAGAAAAGTGTACAATGCTAAATCATTAGAAAATCCAAAAAAGATGCACTGAGAAAAGTGTACAATGCTAAATCGTTAGAAAATTAAAAAAGATGCACTAAGAAAAGTGTACAATGCTAAATCCTTAGGAAATCCAAAAATGATGCACTAAGAAAAATGTACAATGCTAAATCCTTAGGAAATCCAAAAAAGATGCAATAAGAAAGTGTACAATGCTAAATCATTAGAAAATCCAAAAACGATGCACTAAGAAAAGTGTACAGTGCTAAATCCTTAGGATATCCAGAAATGATGCACTAAGAAAAGTGTACAATGCTAAATCATTAGAAAATCCAAAAAAGATGCACTAAGAAAAGTGTACAATGCTAAATCGTTAGAAAATTAAAAAAAGATGCACTAAGAAAAGTGTACAGTGCTAAATCCTTAGGATATCCAGAAATGATGCACTAAGAAAAGTGTACAATGCTAAATCATTAGAAAATCCAGAAACGATGCACTAAGAAAAGTGTACAATGCTAAATCGTTAGAAAATTAAAAAAAGATGCACTAAGAAACGTGTACAATGCTAAATCATTAGAAAATCCAAAAATGATGCACTAAGAAAAGTGTACAATGCTAAATCCTTAGGAAATCCAAAAAAGATGCACTAAGAAAAGTGTACAATGCTAAATCATTAGAAAATCCAAAAAAGATGCACTAAGAAAAGTGTACAATGCTAAATCATTAGAAAATCCAAAAAAGATGCACTAAGAAAAGTGTACAGTGCTAAATCCTTAGGATATCCAGAAATGATGCACTAAGAAAAGTGTACAATGCTAAATCATTAGAAAATCCAAAAAAGATGCACTAAGAAAAGTGTACAATGCTAAATCGTTAGAAAATTAAAAAAAGATGCACTAAGAAAAGTGTACAATGCTAAATCATTAGAAAAACCAAAAAAGATGCAGTAAGAAAATGTGTACAATGCTAAACCATTAGAAAATCCAAAAAGGATGCACTAAGAAAAGTATACAATGCTAAATCGTTAGAAAATCCAAAAAAGATGCACTAAGAAAAGTGTACAATGCTAAATCATTAGAAAATCACAAGACAAAATATAGGAATGTTGAGCTTTTAACTCATGTTCCTATGAGAACAATGAAAAATATTATTACGGGTTATTATGAAAACTCTGGAAGTAATTTATTAGCTCGTAGAATGTACTACGTATTAATTATCACAAACACATTGCTACAGTTTCGTGTTATCCATCATAATTCTTTGAGGGCCCACTCAGATGTCTTAGCTTTGGGGCCCACTCAAATGTCTAGGGACCCACTAAGGCCTTAATCCGGCCGTGATTGTAAAACGTCATGATGCCTGAAACAACGGAACTGTGTCTTATTTTCATTTTATTTATTTATTTATTTTGTAGTTTAGCGATTCCAGCCCTCATGAGGATTTAACACTAAGATTTGCCTTTCTTTACAGTAAATGTCTGCAGGAAAGGAAAAGAAACTGAAGTGAAAAAAAGCTATACCAATTGTCTCACACAATCCGAATCGGGATGCTATGCTATGGGCCGTTCCTCATGAAAAATTCTAGGGGAGGCTGCTAGTAATGCAGGGAAGTATAGAAAGCTTTTAATTACTTCGGTGAATAAATTGTAACTCAATATAGCAGTACTTATTGAAAAACTAATATGCACAGCGATATCTGCTTGAGGATATATGTGTATACATAGTTTATTTTTTAATGAAATTACTCAGAAGCTGATTAACTGATCAAAACAGAATTTGGTATCTTCAAATTTTGTTTAAAAAAATGTTGATAGTGTATTTAGTTGAAATTTTTACAAAAGTATCCTTTATGTGCAATCGTACTTAAAAACTCCGTTTATTTGGTGTAAATTAATATACAAGCATGAACATGCGAGCTGCCACCGGAGGTGTTGACGGGTGACTTCATCAGGCAAATAACTCCCTTTATACAGTATAATGAGATACCGTTGTTTACTTCCGGTGATTTTAAAACGAAATTCGGACGAAATGTTTTAGAGCACTACAAGCGAAAATCATTTCACGGAAGACCAAAGATAACATGCTGATCAATTTTAATACAATGACTAGATAATGAACGATAAATCTTAAATTGTATTAACGGACACTCAACAGAATTTCATTTATTCAACAGAGAAACGCGTTTCTAAATTGATACAGATGTTTGTAAATGCCATACATGTCTAATAATGGCATCTTTTGCATTACGTTTCTGTTGTGTCTATACTTTTGGGACATGTTGACATTCTATCTTTCACGCCATAAATACGCATAGCTATACTATTCCATTGTATAGTGTGTCACAGTTTGAAATGTTTCACTTGCTTTTCAATGTTTGTGTTCCTTTCTTTCGTATTTTTACCTTTCATCGTCGATATGTCCTTTATCTATTTCTTGTGCCGAAACATTTGCGATAAACTTCATTGAACGGAAAGCATTTCAAATATGAGTAATCGTAAATAAATCCATCGCTCTTTCCGCGTTAAGCAACGCACAGCAACCAAAAATTGTTATTCGGCAGCCGTCGGGGAATCGAACCCCGAATCTCTCGATATCTAGTCGATGCCCACCAGATGGAGACGTCTCAGTAGCTGAGCCCATCTTACGGATTTATGATGTCAGATGCTGACTGAAAAATAAAAACACACATAGCACCGCGAATTGTTGGCCGCTGTGATGTAAGGCTAACGCGCTCGGCTACATATCGAGAGATTCGGGGTTAGATTCCCCGACTGCGGCCGAATAACAATTTTTCGGTTGCTGTGCTTTGCTTAACGTGGAAAGAGAGATGGATTTATTTACTCAACTGACGCCTCGTATTTGATGATTTTCACCTTGGATGAGTAATCGTAATGAGTACGGAGCAGAGTTGGAAACGGGCAAAACATTTCGGACCCGGACATCCCATAACTGACGCGACCCGGACCAGTAACTGACCCAGACAAATCTGCTTTGAACTATAAATTCGAAACTCATTTTATATATACATCGGCGGAAAGTGAAAAAAGAACACCAAGAAGGAATTGGCGGACGATCATGAAATTTAGATATGTTAATGGGGTCGAATTTACGTAGGTGTGATGTTAATTTCGGGACCAACCGGTGAGCGCTTACGCCACAGCACGGCATAATTTGCAAATTATCGTCGGTGGTATTTAAGGAGTACGGCGAAGTGAATGTAATCAGTCGTCGGCGTACGGACACGTGCGAAGACCCTGAAGAAGCTGCAATGTCTGGACATGGAAGACGTGTACGATTTCAGCAGTTATCGGACTTTGAGCGAGGTCGTCTAGTCGGACTCCGCGAGGCCGGGTGGTCGTATCGTCGTATTGCGGAGCGAATTGGACGGGAAGTATCGGTGGTGGTACGATGGTGGCGTAGATGTTTCGAGGAACATTCCCACACGAGAAGACGTGGAACCGGGAGTCACAGACGTTCTGATGAGCGGACCGATAGAAGCATAAGAAGAGCGGCGTTTGTCAGAACATCCACTGCGACGCAAATCCGAGCTGCCGTTGCACCTGAGGTGACTGTGCAAACAATCCGCAACCGTCTACTGGATGCAGGACTACGTGCACATGTGCCTCTGGCATGTGTACCTCTGATTCCAGCCCACCATCAGGAACGGCTGCAGTGGTGTCGCCAACGTCTGCACTGGAGAACGCAATGGCGATCTGTCGTGTTCAGCGATGAAAGCAGATTCTGCTTGGGTGCCATCGATGGCCGTATGCGTTTTCGCAGACGCACAGAGAAGCATCTCCACCATTCTTGCATCCGCCAGCGACACACAGGGCCTACACTTGATCTCCTGGTGTGGGGAGCGATCAGCTATCACTCCCGTACACATCTAGTGTTTGTACCAGGTACGTTAAACAGCATCTCCTACATCAGCAACATCATTCAGCCCGTTGTTGTGCCATTTCTAAGGTCAGTCCATCATGGTGTTTTCCAGCAAGATAATGCACGCCCACACGTGGCACGTGCAACGCAACATGCACTTCAGGGTATGAGACAACTTCCATGGCCTGCACGTTCACCGGATTTTTCCCCCATTGAGCACGTGTGGGATTTTATGGGACAACGACTTATCCGGTGTCCACGGCCAACCACGACCATCCCTGATTTACGCGTCCAGGTTGAGGATGCTTGGAATTCAATACCCCAAACTTACATCCAACATCTGTACGACAGACTCCATGCCAGAATTGCACAGTTTGACGCAGTTCATGGCGGTTCAACTTCGTACTAACCATGTTACATGGAAATGTTATTTTTCAGTTTACCAGCAAATACAGTTGTATTTTGCCATAATGTTTTGATCAAGTTATCCTCTGTATTCCGTTATTATGCTGTATAAATTTCGTCAGTATCAGACGTCTCCTTCTTGGTGTTCTTTTTTTACTTTCCGCCAGTGTAAATCCATCGCTCTTTCCACGTTAAGCAACGCTCAGCAACCGAAAAATTGTTATTCGGCCGCCGTCGGGGAATCGAACCCCGAATCTCTCGATATCTAGCCGAGCGCGTTAGCCTTAGACCACAGCGGCCAACAATTCACGGTGCTATGTGAGTTTTTCTTTTTGTCAGCATCTGACATCATAAATCCGTAAGATGGGCTCAGCTACTGAGACGTCTCCATCTGGTGGGCATTAACGGCACTGGCTATATATAATTATAGCAGTAATCCAAAGTGCGGCATCCAAGGTGAAAATCATCAAATACGTGGCGTCAGTTGAGTAAATATATCCATCGCTCTTTCCACGGTAAGCAACGCACAGTAACCGAAAAATTGTTTTTCGGCAGCCGTCGGGGAATTGACCCCGAATCTCTCGATATCTAGTCGATGCCCACCAGATGGAGACGTCTCAGTAGCTGAGCCCATCTTACGGATTTATGATGTCAGATGCTGACTGGAAAAGAAAAACACACATAGCACCGTGAATTGTTGGCTTCTGTGGTGTAAGGCTAACTAGCTCGGCTAGATATCGAGAGATGCGGGGTTCGATTCCCCGACTGCGGCCGAATAACAATTTTTCGGTTGCTGTGCGTTGTTTAACGTGGAAAGAGCGATGGATTTATTTACTCAACTAACGCCACATATTTGATGATTTTCACCTTGGATGAGTAATCGTAATAAGTACGGAGCAGAGTTGGAAACAGGCTAAAAATTTCGGACCCGGACATCCCATAACTGGACCCGACCCCGACCAGTAACTGACAGAGACACATCTGCTTTGAACTATAAATTTGAAACTCAATTTATATATATATATATATATATATATATATGTACATATAAACGAAATATATACATTCATCGCAATAACTGCTTGATATTTAATAACTGAAATCCTTTTTTAATAATAAAATTTGGTTGCCATTTTTAGTGCCACTATTTTGCGTAATCCAGAAGTAGTGGCTGACTATGACCGTGACCATGGAGTATATTACAAATGGGAATCATTATTTACGATTACACAAATGTCTTTTCTTAAATGTATTTAGATTGTTCATTCTTTCCACGCTTTGATGGAAGTGCGCATACTTTCATATAGTCCGTTAGAATTTTGGTTCTATAATCTTTTATCACACCGTCGACATCTTTCTTTGTAATTATACACTTTCCACATTTTGAACAACAAGCAAGGCCAAACAACAAAGAATTATTCACCGGTTCCTTAATGAGACGAAACAATATCTAGCATTCACTCTTCCCCTTGTGGTTTTCAATAGGCACGTATTTGTTGGCCTCGACGCCTTTCTCAACCTCCTTAGTATTAAATCCATCCATATTAACAAATAAGGAGTTAATTTCGACATGACATGTCATGGGAACGGGATGTTAGCACATCAATCGAAAACCTCTGAATGCTCAATGTAAAAGATGCGATGTGAAGAGTAACTCTTAGTCATAGAGTGAACTTCGCACGGAGAGAGTGAATCAGCTTAGAAGCAGGCGAATGGCGTTTGCCTGTACCTGTCCTGGACAATGGCACTGTAAAAGAACGCAAAGGAAGTATTTTTTTTTTTTTGATACGGTGTTGGTATGTCTGACGTCGGACGGTGGAAATCTTCGTTGCTTTAAGAAAGAGGCGACAATATTTGTGCATGGCAAATCATTATTCATTCCGTGGGCACCAGTATCGACTACAGAATTCCACAACGCACATTTTTCTTTGGAATATATTTTTCTCTTTTCAAAAATAAAACGGGAATAAAACCGGCTTAAAATCGGGTCAGGAACACCTTGACCCGACCCGTTGACCCGTTTCTATCTCTGGTACGGAGAAATAGCGGAGCATACGGCGTACGACAGCAAAAGTTTTCATGGAAGTCAGAACGACAAACTGATCTGCAAATCTTCTGTGAGAACACTTCAGTGTTTTAAAACTTCCAGTTTCCATATTGATAGATCGATGGACATGATCTTGAATCAGTTTCCATATTGATAGAGCTTTTCTTCTCAGTGGATATTGAAATTTTTTTCGTTATTTTTTTTTCCTCAAATACGGCATGTGCTAATTATTATTAAGGTTGTTGAATCTTTCGTAGGGGAGGCTCAGAACGTTTCAATGTGCCAAGCTTAGCCTCCCCTGGCAACCCCCAAGCTAAGGCCGTGGCTGTCCTCAAGCTAAGGCCATGACATGATAGCATCTAAATCTAAGGTAACCAACTCATTTGAGGACAAAATAGCGCGGCGTCCCCAAATCGTCAGCTCATTTGGGGACACGTATATTCTAATGCTGAATACGCATTAAAAAACTCCAAAATTGTACTGTTTCTGTAAGTGATATGATAAACACATCAGAAAATTAAAAATATTAAAAGGATATATTTTGTAGTTGCAAAAAGATTGGTGATTTGTACCGATAAAGCAGAGCTGTGATGGAAAGAACATATTCTGTAAAAATGAAATACTTTACTTCAGATACACATGCTGAAATAAGAGTAAGCTGCATAGTTCTTATATTTTTCTGAATAATGAAATGCATAGAGAATTTTGTTATTTTATAAAAGTCAAAATTTGGCCGGCGAGGTGGTTTAAGCCCTGGTTTTCGACAGTTTGACCGAGTGAGTTGGCGTTCGACCCCCGGATGAGATATAGGTGGTGTGCTTTCCTTATTGAACTGGCTTTCTCCCTTCCCTAGAAGTAGTGGCCCTAAATTAGGAGTACTGTTGAAGACGACAAATCAAAATTCAAGGACAATTGCGTCCCCACTCTCTCCCTTCCCTAGAAGTAGTGGCTCTAAATTAGGAGACATTTGAGGATGGCAAATCAAAATTCGAGGACAATTTGCGTTCCCAAAGGTATCAGATGCCCTTTTGGGGGGGAGGGCGGGGGGGTTAGTGATCACTGTGAGTTAATCACAGTGGTCGTTAAAATTCGAAAAAAAAAAAAAAAAAAGATAGAGATGGGAACAACAAAATCTAATTTTAAGAACGTAACGAGTGTAACCACCTGGTCGTGAAGTCTAAATTTGAGAACATTTGACGACAGCAAATCAAAATTCGAGGACAATTTGCATCCCCAAAGTTATCAGATGCCCTTTGAAGTGGGGGGAGGACAGCAAATCAAAATTCGAGAACAATTTACGTTCCCACTTTCTCCCTTTCCTAGAAGTAGTGGCCCTAAATTAGGAGACATTTGAGGACAGCAAATCAAAATTCGAGGACAATTTGTGTCCCCAAAGGCATCAGATGCCTTTTTTTTTTGGGGGGGGGGTTAAGAATTACTCACAGTGGTCGTAAAATTCGAAAAAAAAAGATAGAGATGGGAACAACAAAATCTAATTTTAAGAACGTAACGGTGTAACTACTAAGTCGCGAAGTCTAAATTTGAGAACATTTGAGGACAGCAAATCAAAATTTGAAGACAATTGCGTCCCCACTTTCTCCCTTCCCTAGAAATAGTGGCTCTAAATCTGAGGATAGCAAATCAAAGTTCGAGGACAATTTACGTCCCTAAAGGCATCAGATGCCAATTTTGTTTGGGGGGGTAAAAATTACTCACAGTGGTCGTAAAAATTTGAAAAAAAAGATAGAGATGGGAGCAACAAAATCTAATTTTAAGAACGTAACGGTGTAACTACTTAGTCGCGAAGTCTAAATTTGAGAACATTTGAGGACAGCAAATCAAATTTCGAGGACAATTGCGTCCACACTTTCTCCCTTCCCTAGAAGTAGTGGCCCTAAATTAGGAGACATTTTAGGATAGCAAATCGAAATTCGAGAAAAATGTGCATCCCCAAAGGCATCAGATGCCCTTTTTTGGGGGTGGGGAGGGGGAGTAATGACCACTGTGAGTTAATCACACTGGTCAAAATTTTATTTTAAGAACGTAACGAGTGTAACTACCTGGTCGTGAAGTCTAAATTTGAGAACATTTGAGGACAGCAAGTCAAAATTCGAGGACGGTTTGCTTCCCCAAAGGCATCGGATGATTTTGAGGACACTAAACTATATTAAATTCGAGGACTGACCTCAAGAATTCGGGACTCCTGGTCAGCTTATCTAAATCACATCTATAAAAAACAGAATGTAACTCAAACATTCCCGAAGAAGTTTTATACCAATTTGTACTTTTAAAACAGCATTAAATTTATAAAAATTTGTTCTCCGGAGTGAAATCATTGCAGAAATTACTATAATCCCCCAAACAGCCCGATTTTCCGTGGAATAGGGAAACAAAACAAACTTTGAACCATGCTCCCGAACCTGCACAATTGCTTAGTCGTATTTCTGAAACCTTTGCTTTAGGGCTCTGTACAAATAAAACTGAGCAATTCTTTTACTTTCGCAAGTGTTGTGTGTGTGTATTTGCGTGTGAAATAGTAGCATGATTTATTCAAAACCAGAAGAACAGTTTGGCTTACCTCCAACTCTAAACAGCTCAGAAGAAAGAGGTAAATGAGAGAGCAGCTCCTCTTCATCCTTCGGTAACGTCAGATTTATTGATAAGCAGCTGCAATTTCTGTGGAAACACCTGACGCGCAATTAATCAAAGCAAATTCAATGTGCCAAGCTTAAATACACAAGGATGGATAAGTCCCAAGACTGCGATTTCTCATTAGTTTCACAGGACGTGTTTGTTTCTTCAGATGCGCGGTAGATATAGTTATCAGACCTAATAAAATGTCTAGCAAGCAACTGATCTTAATCTCTTCACTGTTTCTTTTTTTTTTTTTTTACTTTGTCCTGGCACTTTTCCTGAGATACGGTCAAAACTGTTTAGCTACTTAGCAGCAAATAAAGGCAACGTCGCTTTATATTCTTAGGTCCTTTAATTTTAAAGAGAATTTCTCTCGATTTGTGATTTTATTTCTGAATGATAAGTATCTAAAATTAGAGAATCTTCCCACAGTATGTGTCCTGGGATAATAATTTCGTATATTCTTGCTATGAGAAATTTCTTTTAACTTAACTTTCAAACTCTAAGAAACAATAAAAATAGAAAACCACTTGATAGAGCAAAATTTAAAAGCTTTCATTTTTTAAACGAAAGCTAGCTCACTTATTACTGATATCTTCACATGTTTTATTTTCGTGTTGACGTAGCATGGAATTTTGTTTACGCTTTTCAAAGTAAGAACAAAATGTTGTTAACTGACGATTTCTGGCTGAGTTTTCTCGAATTCAGCTGCGATAAGAATGATAGAACTGTGTAGTGAACAATTCCGTGCAACCATTTAAAGATGCCTGTATCCAGCAGCACACTCCAAAAAGAAGGTATAATCTTGAAATTAAATCATTTCCTTCAGATAACGCAGTTAAACCATCCTGGTATCAGAAACATCACAGTGATATTTGCGTAAATAGTC
Source organism: Macrothele yani (assembly GCA_039090855.1). Classification (NCBI taxonomy): domain Eukaryota; kingdom Metazoa; phylum Arthropoda; class Arachnida; order Araneae; family Macrothelidae; genus Macrothele; species Macrothele yani. The sequence goes on from CM076990.1 coordinate 52,630,390, forward strand.
TGCCGTGATTACGTGAAGAATCTATAACCAGAAAACAATACTTGCATAGCACTTTTAGGGAAATGCAGTAGCACTTTTAAGGGAAATATATATGAACATATCTACGATAACTGATTAGAATTTTGAGTGTGATGTTTCCAGATTTTACAATGAATCTGCACCTTCAAGCGTCTTACTGAAAGCTAGTTTCTTTTCTAGACCATAAATATTTCGTGGCTCTGTTTTAACGTCATATTGCTTAAATAAAAAACAGTTCGTATTAATATTTGAAAAGTGGTCTCTCACTTTCCATTAAATTTTACAAGACATTCTTACCGTCATCCTTAACACAATTAAACTGAATGTCTCGAATGTCAGACTAGATTAAAAATTCCCAGTGAAAACGTTTCACAAAAGTCAGTAAATGGGCAAAGATCTGCCCAGATGTAAAAATAAAAATGTTCATTATTCTCTTTTCGTCGACATAAATGCTCCTAACCTACTTGAAACCGCTGATTAATTATTCATAACATATCCGCACACGACGAGAAGTTCCGTAAACAAGCCCGTCTAGAACTTAACATCCGAGAAGTTGAAATTAAATTACTGAAACAACTCCACCGAAAGTATCCAACTTCTTCGCACGTGGCTTATCGGCGCGATGACTGAACTCAAGATTCCAGTCGCAGGTGAAACCTCCAAGTCCTCTAGCACCACCTGGTGGTAAACAAGCATAACCTACGCTACATTGGAAGTAGTAGATTAAAGGTCCCCCGCGTCAATTTCACGGTCGTTTTCTCAGTTGCTCTCTGAAATCGTTTCCCCATCCCGCTTTTCACTCCGCCGAGCAGCTTTCCGCCGGATAAATTTCTAGATTTTCGTTGACGCGTTATCATTACAAGAATCATTCTGGTGATACTCTTGAATTAAAGAACACGTTTATCCAAAGAAATCGTACGAACTGATCGAAGAATATCTAAATGAAATGTTCAGCACAATTAAGCGTTCGTTCTTACACGTATGAACAACAATGAGAATAGGAACAGATTTAGCAAATTCTTAATTAACATCCATCGAATCAGCGGTAAGAACAGAGAAGGAAATGCCAGAACTTAAAATTCAAAGAAACTTTGTGCATATTTTAAATAAAATGTCACCAAACACGACTTAATTTACGAAAAAATAAATGTTTAGCTACATTTGCTATACAAATTAAGTTTTGTGTAGCAATGAGAAACTTTTGATTAGCACTAAGATATCGTATCACGACAAATGAGCGCACGACAAAAATGCGACAACACAAAAGAGCGATGCGCCAAAAGGGCGCACGAGCAAGAGGCAACAAGACAAAAGGGCGAACCCACGCACGTGATATTTTTCTACTTCAACTGCAAGATTTCTAAAATATATTATTTTCAGAAACGGCACCGGAGTCCCTCTGTGCATATTTCTTGGTGTATTCAAATCCCACCTGAAATTATGCGTCTCATCCTATACAGAAGGCTTTCCAAACGATGTTATTTCCAAACAGGCCACAGGGCCCTTTCAGTAAATTCAATATTTCTTTGTGTATTCAAATAATCCCAACTGAAATCAGACGTGTCATCTTTTGTACTATAAGTGAAATCTATATAGAAGGCTTTCTAAACGATATTACTTCCAAAAAGATGTGTGTCAGTCTTACTATAATTCAATTGTTTCGCTGAACACCATAGCTTTAAAAGATCTACAAATTTAGGGCAATTTGTTTCCCATGTAATTTGCATATTCCTCCGTAACGTCGTAGCAACAGAAGGTACCAATCTCCAGGGTACGAGATTGCCGGGTACCACATTGACTAATCTCTTAGATACGAATTTGCCGGGTACTAGTTTGCCGAGTACCAATATCCGGGGCATGAATTTTCCGTTTCCCCAGCGGAAGACCCGTCCATGGAAGCGCTGAGAAACTGCTGAAAATTTGTATGTCAGAGTTCAGTTGCCTTGTAATGTACTACAAAAGACAAATCAGTTCTATAAAGAACAAACTTTTAAAAACTTTTCTATAGGATCTTAGGGTGCATTTGGAGTACAAAAAATGCCACGTCTGATTTCAGTTGGGATTTGAGTACACAAAGAAATAAGCAATTTACTCAAAGGGCATCTTGGGCCTTTTTTAGAATAACATCGTTCAGAAAGCCTTCTATATAGGTTGCGTTTCAGTACAAATAATGTCACGTCTGGGTTCAATTTCTTTCTTTGTGAATGCACAAAGAAATAAGCAATTTTCTTGAAGTTCTCGTGGGCCATTTTCGAAATATCTTTTAGAAAGCATCCCCTGTAGATTATTAAAGTACAGAAAAATTAATGTTTTCAGTTATGATTCGAATATACAATGAAATAAGCAACTTGGAAATTTATAACTTCTTAACGTTTCTTGCAAATTTGTTAAAAAGTTCTTCCAGCTTAGTCAATCGTTAGTCCTGGTAGTCGTACGCTCTTTTGTCGCATCGCCCTTTTGTCGTATCGTCCATTTGTAGCATCGCTCTTTTATCGTGCGCCCTTTTATCGTATCGCCCTTTTGTCGGAACGCCCTTTTGTCGTATCGTCCTCTTGTCGCATCGCTCTTTTATCGTGCGTCATTTTATTGTATCGCCCTTTTGTCGGAATGCCCTTTTGTCGTGAGCTCCTTCGTCGCGTCGCTCTTTTGTCGTATCGCCCTTTTGTCGTTCACCCTTTTGACGCTAGCCCTTTTGACGTTCGCTTTTTTGTCTGGCGCTCTTTCGTCGTTAGCCCTTTTGTCGTGTAATCCTAAGATATTACGCTATGATAGCAGTCCAGTACCTGCTCGAAAACAGACTAGAAATAAATTTTAGATACATTATTTATGTATTACCTTTTTTGTAACGCTGTTTCTCTTCAACATCACAATTTTTCCTTTTGCTATATGGCTGTGTGTTGGGCCTACGTGGTTTGGAAAAAGAAAAAATTTACAGCCTCATCAGGTGAAAATTTTTCCATAGATGGTCCTTCAACAAATATGCGCATTAAATTTTCCAACGAAGATTCACTAAGACTGCTGCGATAGTCACTCTTTATGTGACTCATGTAAGAAAAAAACCCTCTCTACAATGGCATTGGACACTGGCAAAGCTAGTAGTATTTCAAAAAGATGAGAAATATAGCTGTTTTAGATTTCTCCTCACAGAAACACTTCTAAAAAAAAAAAAAAAAGAGGCAAATCATCTGTGGAGGGGGGGGGGGGGTTAATATCGGTAAGGGCCACAGCAGCCTCCATAAAAGTTTGAAAAGTTCACTGAAGGTCAGCGTAACGGGGGTTCAAAATGAAATGTATCGCAGTGTACGCGAAGCAAAGTCATATCTGGAAAGCGATTCGGGTCGATTTGATCCGCAGTTTGCGATGCGATACCGCTTAAATCGTGCCCTGTCACCAAACACGCAGTGCAGCTCCTGAAGTTGAGTGCAGGAATGTAGTGATAGCCTCCTACACTCCTGCACTCGGCTTCGACCCGAATCGCTTTGCAGACTTTTTAAAATCTTTTGCCGAAAGTTCATAAGAAACTGGTTAAAGAACTTTGTAGCCATGAATTTTCCTCGGCAGCTTTGGAGGAAGTATTAAAAAGAAAAGCTTATCTTTTTTTTTTTTTTTTTTTGTAATTCATTTTTTCTTTTTTTTTCTTTTTTTTTTTTTTTGGCGAAAGCATTTTTTTTGGTAATTATCTTTTTTTTTTTTTGGTTCCTTTTTAATTTTTCACGGTTTAAATTTATAAAAATGTGGATGACGGGAAGTAGTTATTTCACAGGATTTGAGGCCCCTTTTCAATGTCATTGCAAAGTTCCTATACATGTATATTTACAAGAGAATGTGAAAGAAATATCAGTTCAATGAATGAAATTTTGTACCAATAAGGATAAGGTGCTATGTATTAAAAGTTTTTTGTATGTAATTATGCATCTTCAGAATATAATGAACTGAAAGGTGTTCTTCGAGGAGGCCGAAGAAGCAGGGACCTGTGCCATTTTTTGTAACAGAGTCAAGAGAATTTTTTTTGATATGTACAAATCATTGCGGTATGTGGGTCTTTTGTAATCAAGAGTAAATAATTTAAGTAGTTTTACTTTTTTTTTTTTTTTGTGCTATGATTCTTAATTGTTACTTATTTGTTTAAATATGTTGTGTGTTTTCGTATGAATCGGAAAATATAATTAGACACTGTCACACGGCAGTTATGAGTTTTGTGTGTATGATAGTAAGGTACTTCAAAGAGGATGATTTTTTTTTTTTTTTTTTTGTAGTTCTCTAAAGAATAAAATTTTCCTAATATGATTAACTTTGGTGTAACTATTTTGTAGCACTTTCTATTGTCATAAAATTAGAGCAATTATTTTAATTACAACGTGCATACTTGTCTTACACGCAATAAAATGCAATAACTTTGGTTTTACGAAAAGTATTTGTACGTTAGAAGGAATTTGAATAATTAAAATCCTCATAAAAGAGAGAAATGTATTTAATAAATGTAGAATTTAAAAATTTAAGCAATTAGAAACTAATAGATTTCCGCGAAAGGGCCTCAAAAGCTTTTGTGCGGGGGGGGGGAGAAGAGGGGGAGAGTTTTTCCGGTATTCCACTGATCGAGGGATCAAATCGGATCATATGTAGAGGATTTTAGGAAGGGAGTGTCTGATCCCAGGTCTTAAACAACCCTTAGAAATAGGAAGCTAGGAGATTTGGGCCAGAGTGTCTGATAGGAAAGTGACACGGAAGCTAGGTACGAAGCAGGGGGTGGGGGTGACGCCCTTATTTACTCCCGGGGGGGGGGGGCAGTACGCGGGTTCCGAAGGCTTAAGGTGCCCATCCGACGCAAGGCGAATATTTGGTTTACCGAACCTGAGGTTTTCTCCGTGGCAGTCACGAACGTTGCGCACTAGGCCACCCGCTGCCCTTGAAGCCGAGTGATCAGAAGGCCCAGGTTTTTAACCAGCCGCTCTGAGTGAGTCCCGGACCCGAAACCCGGATGACGCACGGTTTACTAGCAGATCCGGACAGGGCACTTCCGTACATTGAAAATTTATCTTCAGTTCCGTACAAATGTAATGTTAATTACGCATCGCATTTCAGATCTCTAGACCGTTTTGTGTCAGTTGCGTACAAAAAGGAATTTAACTCTCTCGTACCCAAAAGATGCCTGTGGACCTTGCTTCCTTTATGTGAACTTAAAACATAGGTTCTATTTCAGTTGGGAAGTTCTTATTTTTCTACGAAATAATCCGAATTATTTAAAATATCCTTAACTGCTACGGGACTTAATCAATTTTGGCTCAAATGTGGTATATTTATCAACATAAATACGAGGGGTGTCCGATAAGTGTCCGGATTTTTATTCCCATCGATACAAAACTGGATGTTTGATCGTATGTTTTCTTGAAACTATTAGGACTAATTTCAGTGAAACGCTGTAAAAGCGGAGCGGCTTGATTTTAATGTTAGGTGGTGCTGTCCATCAATAGCAATGGCGGCTACGTTAAGTGTTCAGTTCGAGCAGTAGTGAAATTTTTAACGAAAGAAGGCATAAAGGCCATGGACATTACGAGAAGACTTCGGACGGTGTATGGTGTTGCGGTGTTTATGAATGGGTTACGAAGTCTCGTCCCAGTGTTTATGAATGGGTTACGAAGTTCAAAGCTGGCCACGAGAGCCTCAAAGATGACGCACGGTCAGGTAGGCCTAACACTGCGGTGACTGATGAAACGATTAAACAGTTTGACGACTTGATTGAAGGTGACAGACGTATTCGTGTTCGGGATACTGCCATGGAACTGGATATCAGTAAAGATTCTGTTCGGCGAATTATTCGTGAAGATCTCAACTATAGGAAGATCTGTGCCAGATGCGTACTCCGGGTGTTTACAGCGGTGCATAAACACCAAAGGCTAGACAATTGCAATGAATTGGTACAGCGCGTCGATGAGCAGAGTGATGCATTCCTGGGATGCATAATCGCAGGCGATGAAACGTGGATTCATCAGTTCGAACCGGAGACAAAGCGGCAAAGTATATGCAATGGCGTCATCCGAATTCACCCCCATCAGAGAAGTTCAAAGTTGGTTCGTCCGCATCCAAGGTCATGGCTACTATCTTCTGGGACAAACACGGTATCCTTCTGGTTGAGTACTTGGCAAAAAAATAAATAACAAATGCGAAGGCCTATGTGAAGACATTGAGAAAATTTGCGTAGTGTATCCGGACCAAACGGCCAACATTGAAAAACAATCCAGTGTTGCTTCAGCTTGATAACGCTCGCCCGTATATGGCTAAACCAGGGCAAGCAGAAATCGCGAAACAGAGGTGGACCGTTCTTCCATATCCTGCTCACAGTCCGGACTTGGCACCGTCCGATTTTCATGTTTTCTATCCCTTGAAAATTAGTCTTCGTGACCACCACTATGAGAGCATGGGCGATCTGCAAGCGGCTGTCCGTCAATGGATTCGCAACGCCCCTGATGATTTCTTCGCTGCCGGAATGCATCGACTTGTTGATCGGTGGAGGAAATGCATTGTGCTGAAAGGAGAATACGTGGAAAAGTGACTTTGACTGTTCGTACCACTATATTACATATGTGAGTACCATATTTATGCATCCTGTATTTTTCATTTCTCTACTGTAATTGATAGGAATAAAAATATGGATACTTCTCGAACACCCCTCGTAAATAGCACTATAATTTTTATATAATTTCAATTTCACGTCGTCAACAATTTTCCATTAAGTTTTAATAGCAGGAGTTCATAACCTAACAATTTTCCTTCACACCTTTTCCAGGATTAGGACTGTCAGTTAAAAAAAACTGGCGTGTTTAAAAATACATGGTGAGCAGAACATACTCTTTTCTTATAGGAGTCAAAAAAAAAAACATTGAAGAAAGCACAAAACTTGCCTTTTCAAGTTTAAGACAAAACTATGAGATACCTTTTCTTTAAATAAAATGTCCAGATGCAACGCGACAGAATTTTTGAAGAACAAACTAACAAATTAATGACTCTCCCCCTTTTTTACGGAAGTGACGCCCGATCAGTTTGCCTCCGTCTTCCATGGCAAAAGAATTTGGAGGGCACAGTTGAGAAATGCTTGCTTGTACGGATATAACACAAAATATTCATTGTACGTAAGGGCCATGTCCAGATGAGCCACGATACCATCAATGGCGCATCCACGGGGAAGGCCGAAAGAGCCCGACCCCCCTTGGACTGACAGAGCGGAAAATTATCACGTCGAAGTTTCAAACAAAATAGTCACTGTACGCGATCTACATATGCTTCTTAATCACGCACCGTGTAATTATAAAATACAATAATTATAAGGCAGTAGTTAAGTTAAATACATTTAGAAAATTCTAATCAGAAAAAGAATTTCATCTGCTGCTTCTTAACTGGATAAAAATAAATGTGCAAAAGTCAACCTCCTTCTTAATTGTTATGGCACCTGACTATTTTTTCTGGTAAATTTAGGAGGGTCACCCCCACCTTGGGAAAATTCTGTAGGCCGGGCCACTCCCCCCCCCCCAGAAATTTCTGGGTGCACTACTAGACACAATGACGCACGGCAAAGGCTCTTCAGCATGCAGAGTAGTATAAAAAGGGGGTTGCCGCGGGTGGCCTGGTGGGCAACGTTCGTGACTGCTACGGAAAGGGCCTCAGGTTCGATCCCAGGCAGGTACGAACGCTCGATCCACTAAATATCCGCCGTGCGTCGGATGGGAACGTTAAGTCGTCGGACCCCGGGTACTGGTCCCCCCGGTAATAAATAAGGGCGTCTTCCTCCCCCTTTCTACTTCGCTTCCGTGTCACTTTCCTATCGGGCGCTCTAGCCCAAATCTCCTAGTTTCCTATCTCTAAGGGTTGTTTAAGACCTGGGATCAGACACTACCTTCCTAAAATCCTCTACATATGAAGATGAAGTGGAAAGGGGAAGGGGGCTCCAAGGGTAAAACGCACCGGAGCCTCGCTGCCGAGTGGGTCGGCCCGCAGATGGCCTAGTGGTCAACGTTCGTGACTGCCACGAAGAAGACCTCGGATTTGATCCCAAGTATGTACAAACGCTCGAATCAGTAAATATCCGCAGTGCGTCGGATGGGCACGTTAAGCCGTCGGACCTCAGGTACTAGCCCCCCGGTATAAAAATAAGGGTGTCATTCTCCCACTTTCTACCTCGCTTCCGTGTCACTTTCCTATCGGGCACTTTTACCCAAATCCCCTAGCTTCATATTTCTAAGAGTTGCTTAGAACCTGCGGTCAGACACTCCCTTTTCTTAAAATCCTTTACATATGACTTGATCTGCTGAGGGAGTCTCAACAGGGCCGGCTGGGCCATAGGAGCAAACATGGCGGTTGCCCCGGGCCCCGCGTCTTAAGGGGCCCCCGCAGTATAGAAAACAAAATAATTTTCGATAAAAAAATTAACTACATTTCTTTTGTAACTTTTGGGGCGCAAGGCCCTTAAAAATATATCTTTGAAGTTTTTTGTTTGTTTCCAATCTCCCCATTTTGGAATACGTTATCCCCCCCTGTTCATCGTACGGACACTGAGATTTGCAGATTCGAAATGATTTTTGTAACCATCCTAATCATTCCGCATTCATGAAATAGCAAATTAAATTTCATCATTTTGTGGTACCCTACTTTTATATATCCAACAATTTGTGTGAAAACCTGATACTTAAATTTAAGGAAATAAAAAGGACAATATCCAAGTTACTTTCGGACTACATATGGAGGCCACTTTTCCAACATTTACAAGAAATTAAAAAAAAAGACAACTTTCATATATGAAAGCATATAAAAGTTTAGAATGTCACTAATTTGTCAGTTACTCCACTGTGCATTAGAAATCAATCACTAAACATGTATCAGGGGAAAAACTCTTTGTACCAATTTATTTTAGAGGGATCCTTATTATATTTCCTATATAAAAATATTCGCTAAGCAGGTATCTTTTTATCATTTTGTGAATAAGCTGCTATAAGAGTCACAATGCAACCTAAACCTTTTCTCCCGGGAAAAAAAATCGTATATTTTAACACTTTTTACTCTCTCTTTCTCTTTCTGTCTTTCTTTCGCTCTCGCTCTCTCTCTCCCTCTTTTCCCGGTCTCTCTTTCTTTCGCTCTCTCTCTCTCTCTCTCTCCCTCTTTTCTCGGTCTCTCTTTCTCTCTCTCTCTCTCTCTCTCTCTCTCTCTCTCTGAACTTTCAGTCTGTATTATGGTCTTTTTTTTAAGCTTAAAGCAAATACTTCTCTAAAATATTCATTTTGTCTTTACGGTAGTGTTCGTGTGTCTTCCTCACGAACGATAATCTTCAGAAACGACTTTATTAAAATATGGGATCTATTTTTTAGTGCCCACAATGAAATTTTGCTCCGGGCCCCGCAATGAAATTTCGCCCAGGGCCCCGCAAGAGCTCCATCCGGCCCTGCGGTCTCAACATTTTTTTAAAGTGTTATCTAAACTATCTATGGTATTTTTGTTTATAATAAATGAGGGAGAAACACAGCTGGACTGACCAAAACTGTAAAAATTGAATTGTTACGAGTTACACAGTAAAAAACAAGTGGTGTGAATTCATAGAAAATTTCTGAAAATAACATGCAACAAAGTTGTCGGTAGGTATCCGTCTTTTAAAGAAATTCCTGTTTTCAAAAGCATCCGTGTCTTTGAACTTCAGTATTTTGACAGAACTTCCTTAGTCATTAATTCCGCTTGTTTAAAAAGAAAAAAACTGTTTCGGGTTTTCCGTATTTTTAATGAAATTTCGTAAAATCTTCGATTTTGACTTTTTCAGCATATTTCTTTTTCGGCCTACTAAGTTTCGTCCCTGATGGGATCTGAACCAGCGACCTTCGGAACAGGATGTGCGTGTTTTAACGTTGAACCATCACATAAAGATATCTTTTCCATAAGGTAGAACACTAATTGCTCAATGGTGAAATGTTGTCTGATATTGCTGTGGGTGAATTAGTCATTTTAGTTTCTGTTTGACCTTATTATTTTTCTGAATACATTTGTAATAATATTATTTTTTCTATAGGAGGACTTATTACAAATTACGTATTTTTTTTTCCTGATCTTCCAAAGCAACAGAATGTTTTGGAACTTAATCTTATTAAACTGACAACGACTTTCAATTATCTTCAAGAAAAGGTGAAATATTCTGATTTATAGTATTATTTCACAAAACTCCTAAATATAAAATTTACTCTTGATAGGGACAATAGTTTTTGTCTTAAGATGATTCCACCTAAAATCTCTGCCTTATGTTTCCAGTGGTAAAACTTCTTTACATATTTTCTTCGCAATAAATGTATTCCCAAGGATAGTAATTTTCACATCGATAAAACTAACTTTAAGTTATACCATGGGATACTTAATATTTGCTAAAACATAACCATAATGAAGCAATCCAACATTTGTTTGTATACTGACGTCATCAATGTACAGGTTGCCCAATCTATTAACAGGGCTGAACATTACTGAAAGAAAAATGAATGATTTTTAATATAATTATGGTTATGTTTTAGCAAGTATTAGATAACACATGCTATAATTTAAAGCTTGTTTTATTGATGTGCAAATTTTCATCCTTGGGAATACATTAATTGCGAAGAAAACATGTAAAGAAATTTCATCGTTGGAAACACAAGGCGGGGATTTTAGGTGGAACCACCTTAAGGAATCCAGACACCACACAATCAAGTTCAGATCAGATCATATGTAGAAGATTTTAGGAAGAGAGTGTGTGACCCCAGGTCTTAAACAATCCTTAGAAATAGGAAGCTATGAGATTTGGGCTAGAGTGCCCGATAGGAACGTGACGCGGAAGCGAGGAAGAAAGGGAGAGGAAGACGCCCTTATTTATTACCGGTGGGCCAGTAACCCGGGTCCGACGGCTTAACGTGCCCATCCGTCGCACGGCCGATATTTAGTGGTTCGAGCGTTCGTACCTGCCTGGGATCGAACCTGAAGTCCTCGCCGTGGCAGTCACAAACGTTGACCACTAGGCAACCGGCGGCCCATACAATCAAGTTAATAGTTAATCAAACCTCAAGTATTCCCGTGAATCGCATTTATTACCGGAAATTTTCGGCCATATGGAAACGGACAAAGGGGAGAACAGAATTTTATCTTGGATGTACGAAAGGAATTGCAGAAATGTTTCTGAAAATTCTGAATGTTTCGTTATTTTTTAAAATTCTGAATTTTCCGTCAATTTCTTTCGCATATTAACAATGTAAGGGCGAAGTACAATATTAATGTAATATCGGACATTGGACATTATTTTATGTGTTACAATAAAAGGACTGGAATTAGAAGTCAAGCGACAAAGGAAAGAAGCAGCACGTGTTTTCCCGTTTCCAGGAAAAAGAACTCTTCTATTTTTTTTTCATTTCCAGAAAAGGAACATTTCTGCAAGTTAAATTTGTCGGATTACTAAAAGCCCTTAGGGCTAATGGTTTTCGGATGTATTGTAAGACTCCAACATGGCGCCCAACCGCCTGATAAAATGTACATGTTTATTGTAACTAAGGCAGTTCGGAATGTACGAACACAATAGTGTATACAATGCTGTCGAGCTATGCTGTCCGTTGGAGATTAGTTCTTGGAAAAGGTCAAGGTCGCGATAGTGGCCGTTAGGTGACCTTTGTACTCCCGAACGAAGGCTGGGGGTGAGGGAGCAAGCGGGTCGGAAAAGAAGGGGAGGGGGATAACAGTGGAGGCTCGATGTCTGCCTCTCTCTAAGATAGTTCATCGAGTCTCAGGCAATAGGGTAGAGGTTAGCTCGTGACCAGAGATGGGGAAAAGAGTGACCCGCGAAGCTTTATATTTAGTTAGTGGAGGGTTGGGGCTTGGTGGTGGAAGCAGCAGGTGTATGTTGCTCGGTAGGAGTGGAGAGTTGATTTTTGGTGGTGAAAGGATCACATGTATGTTGCTCGGTGGGAAGCTAGAAACTTAGTAACTCCTCGTGGATGGACGGGAATTTAGCGTTCTTGTGATACAGGCTGTTTCAGGCTCTCACAAGCGCGTGCAAATTCTGTACCGAAGTGCGGACAGACTCCGGCAGATATTATTAGGACGAGCAATAAAGCGTTAGCAAGGAGAGCTGCACTACGACGAAAACGCGCGTGTGAAATAATGCGTGAACGAAGTCTCAAATATATCTCGCCACAAACGAAGTCTCCAATATACAGCCTAGGCTCGGACAACATTTCTTTGAATGATGATTAAATTTTTAGTTTGGAAAACTTTGATGGATTCCTTTCAAGGCCTGTCTCTTCGTAATTCATTCACCTCCCCTTCCTTGATTAGCAGATCTTAATATAGCAAAGCTGAGGGAGCAGAGCGCCCGTTTGATCAATTATTACACATTATTGGTTATCTGAGTAGCATGAACCTTGACCTATTGTCTGTGGGGTGCATGCTCCGGTGAACGAACTTTCATTGTAGAGCCTTGCAGGACTTTGGATTACGTAAGGCAGGTGGAGCATTTACGTTCGCCCTTGCAAACATTAATGGCACTTTACCGTTAATATACAAAAGAAATTGCGGAAAGGCTTCGGGAAATTCAAAATTTTCCTGGCGTACAAAAAATCCGTGAAATTCAGGTGTTTTCCTTCACTTAATGGAAATGGTTGAATCAGAAATGTGCTTCTTTAATTTACGAAGGGAATCACGGAAAATGACTCATGAATTTTAGAATTTTTTTTACAGTGTAGTATCTAAACAACATATAAAATTAAGGGGGACAGTTTTGCTGCCCTTTTGAATTCTGATATCCTCTGAATACTTTTTAAATCAGTGCACTGTAGATACACATTTCTTACCCAAACGAGGTGTGCTCTGATTGAAGCTACATTAACATCAGCTAAAGAATTAAATTAAATTTTGTGACGAAGTATCTAATGATCTTTAAAATGATTTACAAATTAAAAAAATCTCCTTGTGGCCAGCAAAAAACTTCAACATCCTAAAGAGCTTCTTCAGCACATAGTTCATTGCAATTACAGCGATGTTTTCCTAAATTTAATGACCGCTTTATAGCAATTTTTTACAATACCAGTAACTGTTGCGTGTTCCGAAAGATCATTTAAGAAGCAAAAAAGTATTAAAACATATTTAAGATTAACAGAGGCTTAACTAGACATTTCTAAGCCCGGGCAAAGCCCAAAACATTGCGCCCCCTATTTTGAACAGACTTGTTATAGTCCATGCAACTACACACGCACACACACACACACACACACACACACAAGACCGAAACAAGTAAGTGACTCCAAAAAGACAGCAAATGAACAACAAAAGCATTTAAAATCAAAGCGGCCACAAGCTGTACAAAAGAATTTTGAAGAAAATTAACTTTAAATTAGAAACTGCACAAAGCTGATACAATTTCAAAAATATAAAGTGCCACAAATACTTTCTAAAAGGACAAGGCAAAGAAACGGATGTGCTGATCCTTGAAAAGGCCACAAATCACTGTTCTAAATTTTTTATTTACCTTTCGTCCAATTAGCGCCAGTAGAGAGAAAAGCGATGTTTGGCGTCCATTCACTTAACATTGTGCACCTCAGGGGGCCCGTAGCAGGGAGGGAGGGGCGGAGCTCCTCATGATGTGCTCCTCACGAGTGATCCTATACCGGAAATGTCTTATCTCGGGAGATAACGTATTTATTGAACTTTGACAAATATTTAGGAAATTTTTTCGTCAAGCTGAAAATGTATTCATGCTTTTAATCCTGATTTATTCATTATAACTCTTTTCCGACTCCACAACTTAGGATATTTTTTTTATTCGTAATTTGTTCATGTATTATTTATTTTCTGTTTTATTCGTTCTATGTCATTTACGCTAATTCTTAGTGTACTAGACCTTCCTTATTGAAATTAATTTTTCCCTAACATATTTCATATATCAGATCTAATTATTTTATTCAGTTTTATTATTCTTCTGTCTAACATATTTCATGTATCAGATATTATTCTTTTTTTTTAGAGCTATTCTTTTAATCTAACATATTTCATGTACCAGATCTCATTCTTATTTTTTTTTTTCTTGGTGAGCTATTTTTTAAACTAACATATTTCTTGTACTAGATCTAAATCTTTTAATGGCGGGGGGGGTATTTTATCTAACATATTTCTTTTATCTGGCATATTTCTTTTATCTGCCCTACGTTATTCTTTAATCTAGCATATTTAAATTTTCTCTGCTTTGTGAATTAAAATTTAATGAAGGCTTACAATATCACAGTAAAATACTTAGGGAATAAAATGCTCTGATGGTCCCATCGTGATTCGAACTCGCCGTAAAACGAACGTTAATTCGATCGTGTATTATTTCTTCTCTGTTTTATTCTTTCTATGTTATTTATGCTAATTCTTAGTGTACTAGACCTTCTTTATTGAAATAAATTTTTTCCTCATAACGCACTTTTGCGTATGCATGGTGTTCATGTTAACGATTGATATTTTTTTTTTTCTAAGTTGAGATTCATTTCTGAAGTAAGATTCCATTTCTCTTTCCGAATTTGTAATCTGTTCATCCCGTTTGTCGTAGATAAGTGACCTTTGTGATCTGATTGCTTCAGATCACAAAGGTCACTTATCTACGACAAACGGGATGATCGAAGATAAGATCCCCCGCTGATATCGTCTTCCATGCTTTGTTTGTGAGAATAAACTTTGTGATATGTATCTATCTTTGTTTCCTGTCGACATCATCGAAGACTAAAATGCATAATTATTTAGGCATGTATTCTGCCGGTTTTCACAGTGATTTTAAAAAAACAGATAATTACATTCTGGATGTCGGTTAGCAAGTGTATACGGGTATTTACAATTTTGTTCGGTATGTTGACATTAGATAAATCCCTTTCAGCCGTTGTCCTAGATAAGTGAACTTTGCGATAAAGATAAGATCCCCTGCTGATATCGTCTTCCACTCTTTGTTTATGAGAATAAACTTTGGGATATTTATCTATGTTTGTTTCCTTACGACATCATCGAAGACTAAAGTGCATAATAATTTAGGCATGTGTTCTGCCGGCTCTCGCAGTGATTTTAAAGAAACAGATAATCTAAGAAACTTTTCTTGTACATTCATATATTTTTTCTATAACTATAGAAGATAGTTTCCCAAAAGGTATGTACATATTACCATAATAAAGAATCTTACAACAACTTGATGTCCAATACTCGTTACTTCTCACTGTCTTAAGGAAATACTTTCTTTTTCTCATAGAATAGAAATGTTATTTTTCTTCCCATTCACTTCAACGGCTTCAGATCAACTTAATAGAGTCCTTTGAGAAAACAAAATTCATAGGAAAGCATAAATTTACTGAAAATGTCAGTTTTCTTAAAGAAATCCACAAAATAAGAAATCTTTCACTGAAACAAGTTTCCCTATTCAAAGCATTCAGTGCCTCTTTTCGCATCAAATTCTGTATTTCCTCATGCAAACTATTATTTTGACTTTATTTTTCTATTTCATTTCGCCAGTTGTTTCTTCTTTCCCCTTATTTTACTTCTTATATTTCCCCTTCTGTTCAATGTTTTATGGTTTCTTCAAACTTTGCTTTATTTTTATAAAACTCTTTTTTTCTTCTTACTTTTTTCTGATTTAACCCATCAATTTTTTCCTATCGACTTAATTACTCTCAGTTATCCATACGAATTTCCTTTTCAACAGAAATGTATAAAAAAAAACTTCAGATATATTTTAGTCTCTAAGGCCGATTCTACGCTATTTCACAAAAAGGCAGTGTAGTATTTCAGTGCAAATGCCCCTGAATCTTTAGAGCTTACTTACTTTTCATAGTTAGATACTAATTCCTCGAGGTTCTACGAATTTTCCCACTTAGGATTTCATTTTCAAAATTTCTTTTCTGTTATACACATGAAAGGAGATGTTTCTCGCTACCTTTCTTCCATTTCTAAATACTTCAAGGAAACCAGTAGTGTAATCAAGTGTGTGTGCTTTCACCAAGAAATTCCAGTTAATTCTATTTCCAGCTGTACTTAAATCAAGAATTTCGTTTCCTAGCGCCTAGGTGCTTATCTGAAACACTACCCTATTTCCCGTCGGCTCCGTTTCAAGCAATTAAAAACACATTTCCTCCATCGATTCGATAGACAAGGTAATAGAACTATTACCATCCCCATCTTAAAGAAAGTATGCCTTCCGTATAAAGGTCACGTCTGGTTTATTTAATTATTTCATGAACATACTTGTCGTACACTAAAAAAAAAAAGACGAACAATCGAATTCTAAGTATAATTTCTCCTGAATCTTTTAAAATAAGCTCAGATTAAGAGATCTTTCACTGAAACAAACATCTTCGATTAAAAGCATTCGTTATACTAAAAAGAAACGAAAATTTAAGCCAATTTCAGATATTCTTTTTCATAATTTCAAAAAAATCCCCTTTTCATGACTTACCGCATTTAGCTGACTTTTTTGAGAATGGACAATGGCAGAAAATGTCATTAACTTGCAAAAACTTAATTTACTGAGTAAACTTAAGTTTTCTAAGATGACAAAAATCTAAAACTGATGACTCAGCAGTTAGCCGTTCATTTAACATTTAAGAGATAAGACGTCCGCCGTGTACCACCCGAAAGGAAATAAGCAGATCCTAGTCCCCGATTTAGACCATCGATTCCAGGGAAGGTAGAAAGCTAGTTTTGTAATTCAAAAGCCCATCGCTCAATCCTCTTTAAGGATTCGATACCGGACGAATGAATAGTAAGATGTCAATGCTTAGACATTGAAAAAATTTCTTTAAACAAATATTTTCTTACTTTAAGTGCTTCAAGTCAAAATTTGCATTACTTAAGATTTTCCCTTGGTCAATGCTGAAACTTGAATGCTAAGTCTTCTTCCAACCAAATTCTTTCTCTTCATGTTTCATTCCCTAAACTTTCTCCCAAATTCCTATATCTCCAAAAATTTTGTTAAATGTCCAAGTTCGAATTAAACAAAATTTTCCTGAAAATGTTAGTTTCTCTTTTAAAAACTCGCCAAATAAGAATTCCTTCACTGAAACAAGAAACTCCTATTCAAAGCATTCCCTGTCTCCTTTTACTTCCAATACTATATTTATACGTCTGAGAAACTTTTTTTTTGTGTATTCATATATATTTTTCTATAAATTTAGAAGATAGTTCCCCCAAAATCCATGTACATATTACGATAATAAAATATCTTACAACAACTTAATGTTCAATTCATTTCACTTCTCACTATCTTAAGGGAATTATTTCATTTTCTAATAACGTAGAAATACTACTTTTTTTCCAATTCTTTTCAAAGACTTGTGATCAACATAATAGAGTCCTTTGAGAAAACATTTCGGCCGCCCCGGTGGCGCAGTGGTCTAATCGATGGCCTCTGATTATTCGTCCGAACGGGGTCCGGGTTCGAATCCCGGTGAGGCATGGATGTTGTGTTTGTCTTACGGCACTGGCTCTCTCCCTTCCCTGGAACCGGTGACCATAAATTAGGGACGGGCGACTGCTTATAGCCCATTGAGTTGCTCACGGTGGTCGTTAAACCTCCAATCGAAAAAAAAATAAACATGTCGCAGAAAAGCATAAATTTGCTGAAACGTCAGTTTTTGGTAAAGAAATCTTTCACTGAAACAAGTTTCCCCTATTCAATGCATTCAGTGCATCTTTTCCTGTAAAATTCTATATTTCTTCATGATCTTCCGTAGAAGCAGCACTCGATGCACCTGTACACCCAACATTGTGGGAACCACCTACAACATGGGATTCATTTAACTTGTGAAATATTGTCTCGTTGCGTTTTCTAGCAGACTGTCGAGAAAATTTAGAAGAGCATTGAGTACATTTAAGCATTTTTATTCCCCCATGTGCTAGCATATATCCCTTATGATCAAATTTCCTAACAAAACTGCGACCGGACACATAAACCCGGAAAAGTTGCAAGAAGCTGTTGTCAATTCCTCATCATTTGGCTCCACTTCATCAGTCCAATCAGATAACTTCTGTAAAAAAATAAGAAACTCCATTTTAGATTTCTTGAATATTCTTTGACATTTGCAACTACATTTAAAAAAGATTGTTTCCAAAATTGTCGCATTACTTTAAAAAAGTGTACATTTCATATCGGTTTTCTTTCAACAGAAAAAAATCATGTGAATTTCATTTCTTCTCTGAGAAGACCCAGAACACCTGTTTGTTTTTTAAATTACTTCTGAGACTAATGTATCAACAAATCAGAATGTGTTTGGTATGATGAAGACTCTTATTATTCTACATTACTTTGAGAAGCATTAAGGTTTCTACTCCATATCCTTGTATACTCTTGTTTTTAGAACTCTTCAACTCATTCTTCCATAATACATTTTTTTATTTGATATTTAAATTTGCATGCATTTACTGTCCAAAAGAGAAATATTTAATGTAAAGGCATATGATACTAACTTACACGTTCTACAGATTTCTCGAGATCTTCCGAGCTGGGGTAATAGTTCATGATCAGTCAAGGAAAATATATATATTCCAATATGAAAAAACAGAAGCTTTATAAATGAAAGCTCAACCAGAAGACGGAGATAGATTGTTCACGCCCTCTAAACTCTATATCTCTTCTTTACTGAATGAACCATAGCCTTTTTCGTGAACCGCTTTAAAATCTTCGTCCTCAGTTTACTATTGACATATTCCATGTCCCTACGTTCTTTACTGAGAAGCAGAAGCATTTCTTCAATTTTAATTTAATTAAGCGAGTCTAACTCTTTAGGCTAACGAAGAACTCCAGGTCTTTCTTTACGAAAAAAGTTCATTGTCATGAAAGCAGGCTTAATCGAGATGATTTACTGTCGTTTTAAGGAAAGTGTTTTCGCATTCATTGTTCTGACGCCAGATTTTATTTCCTTATACTTCGAATAGAAATGACTTTGAATCAATCCGCAAGAAAACATCTCTTTCACTGAGACAAATATCAGGTTTCTCTTAACACCTTACAACTTTTTTATTTATTTTTTAAATTTTCTATAAGCTGTTTCCATATTTTTACCTCAGAATAGAATTATTTATTGTAAAATTTAAACAAGTAAAAAAAAATGGAAATGATGAGTTCACTAAGAGGTCGATTTTGGAAATTTTCGTTTTCTTATAATTGCAAAAATCCCATAGATTAACATGGAAAATACAGTACAACTAAAAGTCAATATCTGAAAAGTTTTAGTTTTTCTTAAAGACGATATTCGAATCGTTAATTTTTCAAAATGCCAATATCTGAAACGTTCATTATTTCATGAAGTTCATTTTTTGAGTCGAATACATTTTATCAAGTCAAAAAACGGAAATGATGTTTTCACTAATAGGTCAATTTTGGAAATTTTCGTTTTCTTATAATTGCAAAAAATCCCATAGAATAACATGGGAAATACAGTACAACTAAAAGTCAATATCTGAAACGTTTATTTTTTCTTAAAGTCGATATTCGAATAGTTCATTTTTCTAAAGGACAATATCTGAAACGTTTCTTTTTTCTTAAAGTCGATATTCGAATCGTTTATTTCTCAAAATGTCAATATTTGAAACGTTCATTTTTCTTTAAGTTCGTTTGGATCACATGACTAATTCAATTTCTCCCATTTCAAAAAGTAGACATCAAACTTTCTTACATACCATCTCAAAAATTTGTAAAATGAGTGTTTCCACATACACTTGTTCCCCTCTCTGACATCATATTTTTTTTTCTATGAGAACAGAAATTAACTTGAACAACCGTCTTAGAAAATGCCTCATCCACATTTTTCTTCCCAACCCGTGCAAGAGCAATCAGATTGCCTTTTCCAACCAAAAGTTCTGAAAATTTAATAAACCCCGAATTCTTAATGAAGAACATCAAAATCAAGTCAGCTTAATGGAATAATCCTTTCAGCTTTAACATTTTTTTTAGTTTAACTTCATCCTAGTTTATTATATTTCAATCTCAAGTAGGCTTGGTTCAATATTTCATGAAATCACTTCTTTCCCATTTTTGTTTTTCAACCTCCTCTGGTAGAACATAACATCTTATTTTCCTTTGACAACAAGCCTTTGTCTATTAAGATGGAATTTTCTATCAAAACTACTGAATCACATGACTAGATCAATTTCTCTAATCTCAAAAATTGTAGACATCAAACTTTCTTATTCTTGCATCGCCTACATCCGGTCGCGCCGCAGGAGCAAGAAGGAGCAGAGGACGACGGAACATAGCTCGAAGGAGCTCCTCCCTGTCACATACCTCTTGTCCTTCGGCATAAAAGTGGACTACGTACATCGTAAAAACTATAATGAAGTTCACGAGCCATTTTCTGTTGATTCCTTGCGTGAATTAAAAGCATAGTCCAAACCAGTACAAGAAAGGTAATTTTTAATTTTTTTTTATTGGAGGTTTAACGACCACCATGAGCAACTCAATGGGCTATAGAAGTCGCCCGTCCCTAATTTAGGGTCACTGGTTCCAGGGAAGGGAGAGAGCCAGTGCCGTAAGACAAACACAACATCCATGCCTCACCGGTATTCGAACCCGGACCACGTTCGGACGAATGATCAGAGGCCAACGCCTTAGACAACTGCGCCACCGGGGCGGCGTAAATTTTAATGGATGCATTACATTGTTGCAGGCATTAAGAATACGCAGATTAATGAAGATACATTTCTGGCCACCCAAAATGCAACACCAAGAAGGAAGCATCCGATTGGCCTGAAATTCGTAGCTTGCGTCGCCCGCGAGAGGACATGCAAACGATTAGCACTGCAGGGCACATGAAAATCACGTGCCCCCGGCACGCCACCGAGAAGCACTATAAGAAGGGTGCACAGAAGGCGGGGTGTAAGTAGTGGAACGGTGTTGTGCTGCCTGACCTGTGCGTGGAGAGCTTCCTGATGCCTCGTCGCAGAATACGGCAGTCATTCCAGCATGTTTCGGAGTTCGACAAAAGATCAAATAGTGGCTTATCGCGACAGCGATTACATCGGATCCCGTGTGGGACGACTTCCAGCCACAATGAGGCGAGTATGGATTCGCTGGGTGCAGGAGGGACATACGGACCGACGTGAGCGATTGCCGCAGCCGCGGCACACGACCGTACGAGAGAACCGGCATGTTGTGCGGCGGGCATTGACGGCTCGCACCGCCACATCACGAACGTTAGCGCAGGAATTAGGGTGTGCTCCGCAACAACCTGTGTTAGCACGTACAGTTAGACGTCGTCTGCAGGAGCGGGGACTTGTCGCACGGCGCCCATTACTCCGATTTCCATTGGCGTTACACCACCGGCGAGTGCGGTGGCAGTAGGCCGTTGAACGCCACACCAGGACTACGGAATGGCACGGCATTGTATTCTCTGACGAATCCCGCTTCTGCCTGCAACACCACGATGGTCGGATCCGCGTGTGGCGGCACCGCGGCGAAAGACTCTATGACGCTTGTATTATGCATCGCCATACCGGTTCGTCGCCTGGCGTTATGGTTTGGGGCGCAATTGGATATGACACCCGCACCTCTCTGGTACGCAATACCGATACACTCAACAGCCACCGCTACATCTCCGACGTTTTGGAGCCTGTAGTCCCCTTTATCTACAGAACCTGCCAGCTGCCACGTTTAAACAGGACAATGCGCACCTGCACGCGGCCCGCATCGTGCAACAATTCTTCACGGCCCACCAGGTGTCACTGCTGCCGTGGTCCGCATGTTCTCCCGATATGTCGCCCATCGGACACGTCTGGTCGCTGATCGGCAACCAAGTGGCCCGACAAGCACCACCCGTGGCTACGCCTGATGAACTGTGGCAACGTGGGGATGCAGCCTGGAGCGACATACCCCAAGCCCACATCCAAAGCCTCTTTCGTTCGATGCCGCGGCGTGTAGCGGCAGTTATTGCCAGCCATGGGGGCCACATGAACTATTGATGTCTGCGTGTTCCGCAAGTCGCACGGGCCTGTAAGTTTCATCTTTGTATCTGTTGTTATGTGTCCAGTAAATCTGGCTTTGATATCTCATGTCCATCTTGGTGTAGCCAGCAGTGTAGTTTCAAATGTCAAAGAATATTCAAGAAATCTAAAATGGAGGTTATTATTCTTTTACAGAAGTTATCTGATTGGACTGATGAAGTGGAGCCAAATGATGAGGAATTGACAACAGCTTCTTGTAACTCTTCCGGCTTTATGTGTCCGGTAGCATTTTTTTTGGAAATTTGATTTTAGGAGACATATGCAAGCACATGGGGGAATAAAAATGTTTAAATATATGCAATGCTCTTTCAAATTTCCTCGACAGTCTGCTAGAAAACGCCATGAGACAAGATTTCACAAGTTAAATGGATCCCATATTGTATAGGTGGTTCCCACAATGTTGGGTTTACAGGTGCATCGAGTGCTGCTTCTACGGAAGAGCATGAAGAAATACAGAATTTTACACGAAAAGACGCACTGAATGCATTGAATAGGGAAAATTTGTTTCAGTGAAAAATTTCTTATTCTGGGGATTTCTTTACCAAAAACTGACATTTGAGCAAATTCATGCTTTCCTATGATGTGTTTTCGCAAAGGACTCTATTATGTTGATCTCAAGTCTTTGAAAAGAATTGTAAGAAAAATAGCATTTCTACGTTATTAGAAAATGAAATAATTCCCTTAAGATAGTGAGAAGTGAAATTAATTGAACATTAAGTTGTTGTAAGATATTTTATTATCGAAATATGTACATTCATTTTGGGGGAACTATCTTCTAAATTTATGGAAAATAATATATGAATACACACACAAAAAAAAAGTTTCTCAGACGTATAAATATAGTATTGGAAGTAAAGGGAGACAGGGAATGCTTTGAATAGGAGTTTCTTGTTTCAGTGAAAGAATTCTTATTCGGCGAGTTTTTAAAAGAAAAACTAACATTTTCAGGAAAATTTTGTGGGATTCGAACTTGGACATTTAACAAAATTTTGGAGATATAGGAATTTGGGAGAAAGTTTAGGGAATGAAACATGAAGAGAAAGAATTTGGTTGGAAGAAGACTTAGCATTCAAGTTTCAGCATTGACCAAGGGAAAATCTTAAGTAATGCAAATTTTGCCTTAAGCACTTAAAGTAAGAAAATATTTGTTTAAAGAAATTTTTTCAATGTCTAAGCATTGACATCTTACTATTCATTCGTCCGGTATCGAACCCTTAAAGAGGATTGAGCGATGGGCTTTTGAATTACAAAACTAGCTTTCTACCTTCCCTGGAATCGATGGTCTAAATCGGGGACTAGGATCTGCTTATTTCCTTTCGGGTGGTACACGGCGGACGTCTTATCTCTTAAATGTTGAATGAACGGCTAACTGCTGAGTCATCAGTTTTAGATTTTTGTCATCTTAGAAAATTTAAGTTAACTTAGTAAATTAAGTTTTTGCAAGTTAATGACATTTCCTGCCACTGTCCATTCTCAAAAAAGTCAGCTAAATGCGGTAAGTCATGAAAAGGGGATTTTTTTGAAATTATGAAAAAGAATATCTGAAATTGATTTAAATCTTCGTTTCTTTTCAGTATAACGAATGCTTTTAATCGAAGATGCTTGTTTCAGCGAAAGATCTCCTAATCTGAGGTTATTTTAAAAGATTCAGGAGAAATCATACTTAGAATACGATTGTTCGTCTTTTTTTTAAGTGCACGACATATATGTTCATAAAGTAATTAAATAAACCAGATGTGAACTTTATACGGAAAGCATACTTTCTTTAAGATGGGGATGGTATCAGTTCTATTACCTTGTCTATTGAATCGATGGAGGAAATGTGTTTTTAATTGCTTGAAACGGAACCGACAGGAAATAGGGTAGTGTTTCAGATAAGCACCTAGGCGCTAGGAAACGAGATTCTTGATTTAAGTACAACGGGAAATAGAATTAACTGGAATTTCTTGGTGAGAGACACACACTTGATTACACTGCTGGTATCCTTGAAATGTTTAGAAATGGAAGAAAGGTAGCGAGAAACATCTCCTTTCATGTCTACAACACAAAAGAAATTTCGAAAATGAAATCCTAAGTGGGGAAATTCGTAGAACCTCGAGGAATTAGAATCTAACTATGATAAGTAAGTAAGCTCTAAAGATTCGGGGGCATTTACACGGAAATAATACACTGCCTTTTTGTGAAATTGGGTAGAATCGGTCTTAGAGGCCAAAATATATCTGAAGTTTTTTTCAATACATTTCTGTTGAAAAGGAAATTCGTATGGAAAAATGAGAGCAATTAAGTCGATAGGAAAAGATTGATAGGTTGAATCAGTAAAAAAAGTAAGAAGAAAAAACGTTTTATAAAGATAAAGCAACGTTTGAAGAAACCATAAAACATTGAACAGAAGGGAAAATATAAGAAGTAAAATAAGGGGAAAGAAGAAACAATTGGCGAAATGAAATAGAAAAATAAAGTCAGAATAAAAGTTTACATGAGGAAATACAGAATTTGATGCGAAAAGAGGAACTCAATGCTTTGAATAGGGGGAAGTTGTTCCAGTGAAATATTTCTTATTTTGTGGATTTCTTTAAGAAAAACTGACATTTTCAGTAAATTTATGCTTTCCTATGAATTTTGTTTTCTCAAAGGACTCTATTAAGTTGATCTGAAGCCTTTAAAGTGAATGGGAAGAAAAACAACATTTCTATGCTATGAGAAAAAGAAAGTATTTCCTTAAGACAGTGAGAAGTAACGAGTATTGAACATCAAGTTGTTGTAGGATGTTTTATTATCGTAATATGTACATACATTTTGGGAAACTATCTTCTATAGTTATAGAAAAAATATATGAATATACAAGAAAAGTTTCTTAGATTATCTGTTTCCTTAAAATCACTGCAAGAGCCGGCAGAACACATGCCTAAATTATTATGCACTTTAGTCTACGATGATGTCGACAGGAAACAAACATATATAAATATCACAAAGTTTATTCTCACAAACAAAGCATGGTAGGCGAAATCAAAGGGGGATCTTATCTTCGAGGCTAGAAGCAATCAGATCACAAAGGTTATAACGAAGTAAATTTCTCCGTCATTTTTATCCGCGCCGGGGCTCGAACCCGGATCCCCTCATTCCGGAATAAGTCAGTCTACCAATTGAGCTACGCGGACGTTTTATTCTGATTCCTATCTGCCTTTATGTCGTGTGCGTCCTTCTGGCAGGTACGTCACATCTCCTGGTACGTTACATCATCTCTCCCTTATTTTTTATTTATTTATTTATTTTTTCGAAGTGCTGGAGAAAGGATTCTCTTATTTTTCCTATCTCGCGGTGTGGAAATAACATCACACCATTGCGAGATTTTGAACGGTGGGGTCATCCGGATAGTTCGGGAGCCATTATAACGAAGTAAATTTCTCCGTCATTTCTGTCCACGCCAGGATTCGAACCCGGATCCCCTCATTCCGGAATAAGTTGCTCTACCAATTGAGCTACGCGGACGTTTGTTCTGACTACTATCTGCCTTTATGTCGTGTGCGTCCTGCTGGCAGGTACGTCACATCTCCCCCCCCCCGAAAGAGGGTCTGGGGCATGGCCCACGGGTCAGCCGTGACCATGAATCGTTGCAGGCAGCCATCCACTGTAGAACGTGCACTTGAGAACTCCCAGTCAATCTGGTGTGTGGAATGCAACGTCACACACATTTATTTTTCGAAGCGCTGGAGCAGGAATTCTCTGATTTTTCCTATCTCGCGGTGTGGAAATAACATCACACCATTGCGAGATTTTGAACGGTCGGGTCATCCGGATAGTTCGGGCGCCATTATAACGAAGTAAATTTCTCCGTCATTTATGTCCACGCCTGGGCTCGAACCCGGATCCCCTCATTCCGGAATAAGTCACTCTACCAATTGAGCTACGCGGACGTTTTATTCTAATTCCTATCTGCCTTTATGTCGTGTGCGTCCTTCGGGCAGGTACGTCACATCTCCTCGTACGTTACAAGGTCATTTATCTACGACAAACGGGGTGAACAGATTACAAATTCGGAAAGAGAAATGGAATCTGACTTCAGAAATGAATCTCAACTTAGAGAAAAAAAATTAGTCGTTAACATGAACACCATGCATACGCAAAAGTGCGTTATGAGGAAAAAAATAATATCAATAAGAAAGGTCTAGTACACTAAGAGTTAGCATAAATGACATAGAAAGAATAAAACAGAGAAGAAATAATACACGATCTAATTATTATTCGTTTTACGGCGAGCCGCGGACTACGACATGCCACTGACCCAATGACCACCCATGAAGTCCTGACTTAACACCTTGCGACTTTTTCCTGTGGGGGTACGTAAAGGACAATCTATTCGCCCCTGCTGTTCCTGTTGATCCAGCAGAGCTGAAACAGCGTGTCACAGCCACTATCACTGCACTTGATTCAGATATCGTACCTCATGTTTGGGCGGAAATGGATTACCGGCTTGATGTGTGTCGTGTGACTAAGGGTGCACACATAGAACATCTGTCACTGTCTCTAAAAAAAACTTGAAACTTTCCCTTACAATTCTGTTAGAAGTAACATAAAATAGCTTACATTGTTCTTGTTTTATAGTGCGTTGAAACTGTATACTTCTTTATGAATCACCCTGTATGTATGTATATATATAATGTGTGTATGTGTGATCAGACCCCCACAGATTTTGAAACATGGTTACACCACTGGTTCTATCAAAATCAATGTTTTCCAGACACTCCAATATAAAAAAATAAGGTCCCAGGTCTTTATATATTTTTCTCTCTTTTCACTAGTATGTTGTTCCACGAAAAAATGTATATACGCACACGCAAGTCGAAAAATTAAAGATTAATGACAAAGTCTAAATTTCGGACTCGCAAGTCGTTGGTTAGCGGTAAAAACATTCTGACATCATCGAAACATATACGAGCAAGCTTTGTGAGTGTTTGGTCATATGCAAATTGTTGGGAATCACGTGACAGCCGTTTTATTTTTATTTTTTATTTTTTTTATTGGAGGTTTCGCGACCACCGTGAGCAACTCAATGGGCTATAAGCAGTCATTCGTCCCTAATTTAGGGTCACTGGTTCCAGGGAAGGGAAAGAGCCAGTGCCCTAAGACAAACACAACATCCATGCCTCACCGAGATTCGAACCCGGACCCCTTTCGGACGAATGATCAGAGGCCATCGCTTAGACCACTGCGCCACCGGGGCGGCCGTTACAGCTGTTTATTGCCGATCGAGGATAAATCTGAAGCGTCAGTGGAAAGCAATCGTTTGTTTTGTAGGTGTTGTATTGTAAATATGCCCGTTTTAGCACGTCTTTTGTAAAAAATGATCGCAATTATGTTTTCGATTTCTTCGTCCGTCCGTCTGTCCAGACACATGTAGACACCATATCTCTGGAACTATAGTCCAATTTGGAAAATTCTTTTTGCATTAGGAAGCTTAAAATCTGCGAATGATGATCTTTCATTTCGTTTTTTTTTTACGACGCACAATTGCGCCCCTAGAGGGCGTAAATGCAGATGATATCGATTTCAAAATACATTTTATTCCATATATTTGCCTCTAAACATACAATTCAAAAAATTCTTTACCTTTCGATTCCATTCATGTCGAAGATTATTTTAGGTATAGTCACTTTTCCAAGTTACGTATAGATTCTCCGCTAGGGGGATGGGGTAAAAGTAAATTGTGTTTCTCCCCGATATCTCTGCTTCTAAAACTCAGATTTGAAAAATTATTCTTTCAGCGGATACAGCTCTTGACGGGAAATATTTTGCAAATAATTTCTAATTTTTGGAATGAAATGGTTTGGCCACCAGGGGGCGTAAGTGTTAATTTCTGCTTCTGATGTATTTGCAACAAAATCTGAGCTTCTACAATCTCGATTGAAAAAATTGTTTCGTGGATCGATACTACTGACATCGGTAAACTTTTTCAGAATATTTTCTTCTTAAAATAATGCATGGTTTCTCCGCCAAGGAGAATATATATATATATATATATATATCATCATCATCATCATTGTCAACCATTATCAATCCACTGCTGGACGAAGGTCTCCCCAAGTTTCCTCCACAACGATCTGTCTTGTGCCAGTCTCCTCCATGTCACCCCTGCATACTTTCGAATTTCATCCACCCATCTCCCATGTGGTCTTCTTCTGGGTCTTTTCCTGTCCCTTGGAATCCAATCTATATATATATATCTTATTTTTTTCAATATCTCCACTTCTAATGGTCCGATTTGAAAAAAATTGTCCTTGTTGGATAGAGTTTCCAGTGCGACATGTTTTTCATATAACTTCAAAAGTTTCAAGTATTTCATTGACTTCCCTCTAGACTCTAGAGGGAGTAAAGGAATATGTACTTGCAGGAAAATCTGAGCTACTGAAAACTCGATTGAAAAAATTCTTTCGTGGACCGATACCTCTCAGATCAAAAAACCTGTCGAGAATAATTTGTTCTTAAAATAATGCATGGTTTTCCCACCAGGGGACGTAAAAGAATATCTTATTTTTGTAGATATCTCTGCTTCTAGGAGTCCAATTTGAAAAATTCTTTGTTGGAGAGAATGTCCGCTGCGAAATTTTTCTCATATAACTTCAAATTTTTCTTAATGCAGAAGTGTGCCGCCAGAGGGCGTAAGTACACGATTCCGTTTACAGCAATATCTGCGGGACTAAAAACCCGATTGAAAAATTTCTTTCTTTGGTCAGATTCTACTAACTATTCAGACTCTGTGTGTGTCTTTTCTTTCCAAAATAGTGCACAATTTCGCCGCTAGGGGTACAAATGCTTAACCTGTGTTTCTCAATATCACTGCTTCTACATGTGAGATTTAAGAACTTCTTTCAACACCGGATGCCATTTACCTTGTAGAATAATACTCTAGGCTGGTATATGAGGAATTTTGTAGCTCACAATTCTGTCGGTAAGTGGTGTTTGTGCAGTTCCGTTTGTAGCTGTATCGCCGCTCCTAAAAACACAATTGAGAAATTTCTTCTTTGCTGTATGCCATTCGCTGCAACAGAGATGTGGAGCATTACCCTCTTTAAGTAACGTAAAGATTTCTCACTAGCTGCGTAAAGGCTAAAACCTTTATTTTTAAAAAATTTATCATCATCATTTTTTTTTTTTTTTTTTTTGCTACCAGACGTAGACTTATATCATGGCTCCTTCTATATTTCTCCTTTTAACTGTTCGATTTGAAAATCTATTTGACTCTGGTATCTTCCTTGTACTATGAGAAACTTTTTGTTCGCCATTTGTTAGTTTTGTAACATGCTTTTTAGCCGCTGGTGGAAATACGTAGGCCGCCCCGGTGGCGCAGTGGTCTAAGGCGTTGGCCTCTGATCATTCGTCCGTAAGGGGTCCGGGTTCGAATCCCGGTCGGGCATGGATGTTGTGTTTGTCTTACGGCACTGGCTCTCTCCCTTCCCTGGAACCAGTGACCCTGAATTAGGGACGGGCGACTGCTTATAGCCCATTGAGTTGCTCAAGGTGGTCGTTAAACCTCCAATCAAAAAAAAAAAAAAAATAAGTAGATAATTCCTTTTCTGGATGTTTTACCGATTGTTGAAACTGGTTGATTGTTTTCCAAACCGGTTCCATTTTTGTTATTGAAGCTTTAACGACCACCGTTAGTTACTCAATTGGCGATAAGTTGTTGCCCGTCCCTAATTTGGGGTCACTGGTTCTAGGGAACGGAGGGAACCACTGCCGTAAGGCAAACACAACTTCCATGCCTCACCGGGATTCGAACTTGGATCCATCTCGGACGACTGGTCAGAAGCCATCGCTTAGACTACTGCGCAAGCAGGGCGGCTCTTTTGACTTTGAATAGCTTTGATAAATTTAATTCGAGTTAAAACGGATTCAAAATACGTGCTTATTACATCCAAAGATTCGGTGTCATCTTTCTTGTTTGTTGTTATGGAGATTTCTTGAACAACAAAAAGAACTCAGCGAGATGATTTTACCCGTCTGCGAATCGTTGGTAAACTGGAAGGTCGGCGGACAACGAGAGACATAGCGAAGAAGTTTCGAATTTCCCGAAGCATAGTATTGCGCATCCAGAAACAATTATCTGAACATGGAATAGCTACTAGTAGGTTCAGTAGTGGTCAACCACACAAAACTACTCCATCACAAGATTGTTACTCCGTTGTAACGGCTAAAAGATCTCGCCGAATAACTGCGGACAAGTCAGCAAAACAGATGGAATCAAAAACGGGTACCAAAATATCGCGTCAAACCGTATCATCACGTTTGAATAATTTTGAATCTTATGCCCGAAATATTGTGTAGTGTGTTCCGTTAACCCCAGCACGTAAAGCAACTCATTATCGATAGTGTCGTGAACACTCCACATGGTTTGAAGAGCATTGGGCCAATGTTCTGTTTGCAGACGAAAACGGATTTGTTTATCGTTTGACTCTAGGTGGCAATACATCTTGCGAGAACTCCGCACTGCCTGTTCAACCAGAAACATCGCAAAGATTGACCATTATAGGTGTGGTGGAGTAATGTTCTGGTGTGGGATTATGATAAATTTGGGCACAGAGCTTCTAGTGTTAACAAAAGTGTCACTCAATTCCCAGCGTTATTGTGAGAAGGTCATTTTAGAACACGTAAGGACGTTTCGTGGTGCTGTGGGAAATTATTTCGCTTTTACGGATGATAACGCCCGTCCTCGTCGATCATCATGTACTGATGAACTGTTGGAAAGCAAGGGGATAGACAGAATGGAGTGACCTGCGTACTCCCCTGATCTGAATTTAATCGAAAATGCTTGGGACGCTGTGGGAATACCCAGTGCTGAACGCAATCCCCTACCTGGCACCAAAAAAGGCCTGGTAATGGCGCTGAACAAAGAACGAAGAAACCTCTTTCAGAATCTTCTGGACAATCCCATGAAAAACATGGCCGACCGATGCCAATCATGCATTGCAATCAGGGGGGACATATACCCTATTAAAATGATCCATGAAAAATTATTAATTTTTTTCTGTCAATTTTAGTTATTGTGAGTCAATATCAGAAAATCGTATGTTTCGTTCTTTTATCAATTTTCTCTATTAATAAGCACAAATTCATGCTTATTTACGTGTGCACATGTCCTTTTCATCTCTATTTACTCCTTATTTTTCATCCACATTCCGTTGGAATAAAAATATGCTATGAAAATATAAGTGATCCTTAATTTTCGGACATGAGTGTGTAATGATATCACCTAGTTGGAAAACATCTCATCAAGAAAATCCAAATAACAACAATATCTGGAAGATCTTGGTAACACTATCCTACCAAAAAAGAACTCAGTTTTCAGCATTCCACAAGCAAATAGAAAGTGAATAAATCAGCGTACTATTTTTGAATTCATTCGTGTGCGAAAAATAAAGTGTGACATTTACGCGCAAGTTTTAACAGAACTGCGAAGAACTTGGCTTCCGTTGACATATCTTGATACGTTACGCTATGTCTGTTGACATCTAGAACTTATTCCGTCTCCTATTATCTGATCTTAAATATATACTGTAATTATTCGAGAGCGCAATAATGAGAACTCATTAAACTTTATGAGACATCCAGAACTGACCATGCATGGCAATTTAATTAAAATGTTCGGGAATACGTTTCTAAATTCTTTCCAAGATAAAGTGCGTTTCAAAAGTTTATGGACAACCAATTCTTCGGAATAACAGCTAAAGTTAAAGTGTAACAACTACAGACAAATTCATGCATGAATAAAATTAAAAGGTAATAAGCATACAATATTAAAAAATTCGAAATATTCACACAGTTCAATTTAAAAAAATATAAGTGAAAATGAGGCTGTCTCCAAAGTAAATGGGCAATTATGTAAATCACCTTTTTCAATATTAAATTAAAAAATTAGTATATTCTAGCTCCGAGCATATGACGTAATTGTCTTGGGACTTTAAAACATTGGGGAAATTTTTCCTTTCCTTTGATAGTAAAATGCCACGTAACATGCAGTTTTCTCTTGCCGAGGTTGTTAAATATGGCGTTCAGAACGCCCAAGGTAAAAATGTTGAAAGTATTGCAAGGCGTATGAATCGCAGTAGCTCCGATATTTATCGTATAATATCGAAATGTGAGAATGATGCTCCAAACCAATACTCTGCCTGTCCAAAGAAGACGATTAATCGATATGATAGAGAGATTTTACGATTAGCTTCTAGCCAAAATAAATCTCTACATCGAATTGCCAGTGGTTTAGCTAACCGAGCATCAGGGGCTACAGTTTACCGTCGTTTGCAGGCAAGTAAATTTAATACCTATCGCAGTATGCACCGTACACCGTTGCTAATGCAACACCCCGAAGTAGTGCGTCTTTCGTGAGCTAAATTACACATGCTCTGGAAAGATGAACGGTTATAACAGTGCTATTTAGCGATGAGAAGTTCAATCTGGATGGTTCAGATGGCTGGGCTTACCGTTGGCATGAGCTAAAAGGGGAACCTCGTTCTTTCTTCAGCGGTAACAAGGAGGAGACTCTGTAATGGTGGCGGGGGAGGGGCATTAGGATATTGCTTCCTTACAAGGTCAGAAAGCATCTGGAGACTATCAAGAAGTACTGGAAATCCATTTATTTCCAATTGCTGAGACAATAGAAAGCGAGCGTCGGACATTTCAAAACTACAATGCTTCAATCCACACCTTCCTCCACTCAAGCGTGGTTTAAGCAGAACCAAGTGACAATTATGGAATGGCCAGAGCTAAGAGTCCTGACCAAAATCCAGTCGAAAGCCTCTGGAGGGCGCTAGCACGTGATGTATACACTGAGTGGCCACTTTATTTTGACTATCTGACAGTTTTAAACAAATGAGTTATGACTGCACGCTGTTGCCGCCAGAGGGCGAGGCTAGTATAAAAAGTGAAAGCTTAGTGCTTGCAACAGTAGTAGAAGAGATTTTTGGGTGACGAGATGGGTAAAAAATGCGATTCGACGAACTTTCTACGTGAGATGATTGTAGGAGCTCGGAACCATGGAGCGAGTATCACCGAAACCGCCGCATTCGTGAAATGTTCCAGAGCAGCTGTTGTTAAAGTATTTAAAGACTGGACGGTCAGCCAAAAAACTGGGTTTCTACGTGCAACTTGTGGTCGTCATCGGCTAGTGACTGCTCGGGCAGAACGGACAGTCTCCATACTGGAAACAGACAACAGAAGGGCAACAGTGCAGCAAATTACGGACCATCTTAATCAAGGATCCCCTCAAATGATCTCTGCACGCACTATTCGCCGTACACTACATCGGATGGGATATGGCAGCCGAAGGCCTTTTCGAACACCTTTCCTGTCTGCAGTTAACAAGAGAAAACGTCTCCAGTTCGCACAGGAGCACAAGGATTGCACAGTCAATAATTGGAAACAAATTATGTGGTCCGGTGAATTACGTTTTCAGTTGAACCATGCCGATGGGCGAGTGAGATTTTGGCAGAAACAGCACGAAAGCATGGACCGCAAATGCATTGCTTCAACCCTTCAAGCTGGTGTAGGCAACGTTATGGTTTGGGGAAGGTTTTCCTTGCATGCTTTGTGCCCTTTAATTCGTGTCTGACTAGCACATCATATCTAAACATCGTTGCGGTGCATTCTGTCATGTGGATGGTTTATCCCAATGGCGATGGCTACTTTCAACAAGATAATGCGTCCGGCCATAGTGCTCGAATTGTGCAGGATTGATTTCAGGAACATGCCGGTGAGTTTACTTTGCTTAGGGGCCCCCACAATCTCCAGATCTCAACCCCATTGAGAATTTGTGGGATGAAGTTGATCGACCCATCAGACATCTGGATCCACAACCCTGCAATCTCACACTCTTGGAAAGTGCTATTCATCAAGCATGGTCACAAATTCGACAAACCACCTATCAACATCTCGAGGAGTCCATGCCACGAAGAATCGACGCAGTATTAAAGGCAAAAGGTGGCCAAACGAAGTATGAGGGGATGGTCATAATAAAGTGGCCACTCAGTGTATATAATACTAATGATCGTCAGTTTTCAACCATGAATGAGAGAAAGGTTCTCTGTGAATCCGGATGTTTCACAAAGCCTCGTTCAAGGTATGCCTGATTGAGTCTTCAAAACAATTCGTAACAATGCATCAACAATTTCAATTCAAACAGAAAAATATCAGTCGTCCATGTACTTTTGAGACAGCTTCAAATATTTTCACGTTTATTTTTTCACATAAATTCTGTGAGTATTGTATGTGTTTTTCAAATTGTATCCCTATTACCTTTTAATTTAATTCATATACACAGACATTTGTATGGTTGCTACATTTATTGTTTAGCTGTTATTCCAAAAATTCGGTTTTCGCTAAATTTTGAAAGGCATTTACAGGACCGATTACAGAAACCAAATTGCCCGCTTATGAACACTGACTTAACGCCAGTGCAAATTCACCGATGAAAAATCTATACACACTGCTGGCCACCCAAAATGCAATAACAAGAAGAACACGAGGTGGCAAAGCCTGATGTACTGGACACAGAACAACAGATACAAAGATGAAACGATTGATCATACAGGCCCGTGCGACTTGCGGAACACGCTGACATCAATAGTTCGTGTTGCCCCCATGGCTGGAAATAACGGTCGCTACACGCCGCGGCGTCGAACGAAAGAGGCTTTGGATGTAGGCTTGGAGTATGTCGGTTCAGGCTGCTTCCACACGTTGCCACAGTTCATCAGGCGTAGTCGCGGGTGGTACTTGCTGGGACACTCGGTTGCCGATCAGCGACCAGACGTGTTCGATGGGCGACATATCGGGAGAACAGGTGAGCCACGACAGCAGTAACACCTGGTGGGCCGTGAAGAATTTTTGCACGATGCGTGCCACGTGCGGGCACGCATTGTCCTGTTGAAACGTGGCCGCTGGCAGGTCCTGCAGGTAAGGGAGGACTACGGGCTCCAAAACGTCGGATATGGAGCGGTGGCTGTTGAGTGTACCGGCGGTGTGTACCAAAGGGGTACGGGTGTCAAATCCAATTGCGCCCCAAACCATAACGCCAGGCGACAGACCGGTATGGCGGTGCATAACGCAGGCGTCATACAGTCTCTCGCCGCGGTGCCTCAACATGCGGATCCGACCATCGTGGTGTTGCAGGCAGAAGCGGGATTCGTCGGAGAAGACATTGTCGTGCCATTCCGTAGTCCAGGTGCGTCGATAAACGGCACACTGCCGTCACACTCGCCGGTGGTGTAACGTCAACGGTAATCGGAGCAATGGGCGCCGTGCGACAGGTCCCCGCTCCTGCAGGCAACGTCAAACGGTACGTGCTGACACAGGTTGTTGCGCAATACACCCTAATTCCTGCGCTAAGGTTCGTGTTGTGGCGGTGCGAGCTGTCAATGCCCGCCACACAGCATGCCGGTCTTCTCGTTCAGTGGTGTGCCGTGACCGCGGCAATCCCTCAAGTCTGCCAGTCCGTCCCTCCTGCACCCACCGAATCCATACTCGCCTCACTGTGGCTGGATGTCATCCCACACGGGCGCCGATGTCTCAGTACGATAAACCGCTGTTGCGATAAGCCATTTTTCGTCCTCTGTCGAACTCCTAAACGTGCTGGAATGACTGCCGTATTCTGCGACGAGGCATCAGGAAGCTTCCCACGCACAGGTCCGGCAGCACAACACACTTCCTCTACTTACACCCCGCCTTCTGTGCACCCTTCTTATAGAGCTTCTCGGTGGCGTGCTGGGCGCACATGATTTGCATATGCCCTGCAATGCTAATCGTTTGCATGTCCTCTAGCGGGCGAAGCATGCTGCGAATTTCAGGCCAATCAGATGCTTCCTTTTTGGTGTTGCATTTTGGGTGGCTAGCAGTGTATTATTTCTATAAGACGTTTTACCGAGAGTCCTATTTTGAGAGAACAGCTGAACGTAAAGATATGGTTGAGGTATCAAAATAAAGGTCTTACCATGTAGATATGCCAGTCGAAGAAAAAAATGAGATTGGGGCAACGTTTCGGGCCTTGTGGGGCGGAAATCTATGGGAGAAGCGTGCAGTTGACTCAAGCGCTGTTGAAGGCGACAGCGTGGAGGGACTAAGACAGTCCAAAGTCCGAAGTCTTCTCTTTTCTGAGCGAACCGTTGGGCAAAGCAACGCTAGCAGGCGTTGCTTTGGTATTAAAGTTCTAATCGGAACAGCGAACACTCTCGAAGACCTGCTTGCGTTATGTCGTTGGACTGTGTGATATATATATACAATTTAATATTCATTCGATCCAGTTTATTCACGTAGGTAAAGCGTTTCCCATTATGTAAAGATGTAAATAAACATTCCGTTGACCATTTATACTGAAAATATTTAGAATATACAAGTACAGATTGAGTTGCGCCATCCATATCTTCATTCTTTAAGGTTTTTTACTGTGAGACCTATTTTGAGAGAACGGCTGAACGTAAAAATATGGTTCAGGTATCAAAATGAAGGTGTTACCATGTAGATGTGCCAGTTCGAGAGACGGCTGAGATTGGGGCAACGGTTCGGACGTGGCGGGGAGGAAAATTTACCAGGTAAAGTCTATGGGAGAAGCGTTCGGCCCTTATCAACATCAGGCGTTCAGTTCAGTGTCAGACTTGGTGTGTGCATGGTGTTCTATGATCAGTCCTAAAGTAAGTAAATACTTTATTGCATACATACCCTTAACATAATGCCTCTCCCGCAGAAAAAAGAAACGTAAGGGCCTTACTGGAAGGCGTGAGCGATGAATCGGTCACAACTATATCTCTCACACAAGACAGAATGAAGAGTATTCCCAACGCGAATCTCATTCAAACAGCATTTACAAACACAGTTGTAACTGAAGATGAGAGTGAAAAAGTGCGCTATCCAGTTTATTTTTTGGACACGATCGAGATGAATGGACTTCCGCCTCATATTTTACGACTGAAAAAGGGTGCAGTCGTGATGCTCATCACGAACCTGGCCGCCCCGGCGGCGCAGTGGTCTAAGCGATGGTTTCTGATCATTCGTCCGAAAGGGGTCCGGGTTCGAATCCCGGTGAGGTATGGATGTTGTGTTTGTGTTACGGCACTGGATCTCTCCCTTCCCTGGAATCAGTGACCCTAAATTAGAGACGGGGTGACTGCTTATAGCCCGTTGAGTTGCTCACGGTGGTAGTTAAACCTTCAGTCAAAAAAAAAAAAAAATCACGAACCTGGACTATTGTCTTTACTGAAGTGGTTGAATGAATTTGTCAAATAAAATTTACATTTGGTTTAATATGAGTTTATTCTTTTCATATTTTCAAAAAAAAAAAAAAAACTGACCGTCAATTCCGACGGGTTTCGTCTAGTGAAGAAGAAATGTAGCACGGAATTCTAGAGGCCAATGAATATGTCTTTATTTATTTATTTTTGTCCGAGGTTTATTTGACCTGGTGGTACAGGTACAGAGACAGGATAAACAGACACAGTTGTACACTATTGTCAGGAAGACATAGCATATTAATTTTACATCAACAATGTACATAGCGAACATGGTTTGCAGTATACCAAATGATCAAGTAACACAGAGAGACCCAGTGTTCATCAAGTAACACATTGAGAGCCAGTGCCGAAAGACAAACACAAACATTCATGTCTTACTCAGGATTCGAACCCAAACACATCCCTGTGCGAATGATCGAAGTCACTGCTCAAATCGCTGTACCATCGGGGATCCAAGTCTTTGGAATTCTTTCTAACACGAGAAGAATTTTTCAAACAAGATTTTTAGAAAAAGAATCAGCGAAAGATAGAATGCGTTTACGAATCCTAGTGTTAAAACTGCGTATTATTTGAAGTAGATAGTGTGCGTAGTGGTCTTAACAGTGAATGGAATCAGATACAAAAATATTTTTTTCAATCGGATTTCTAGAATCGGTGAAGCATTCACAAGTAGAAACACCTACTCACGCCAAGTAGCGGCACAAGTGTGCGTTGCCAAAAATAACAAATTTTACACATCAGAAGTGTACATAGAATTATTTTTTCGGGGGTAGGGCGACAAAAAAGTGGGAGTTTTTGAAATCCATCGGAAGAAAATCAGTTAATGAACAATAGAAGAAAAAATTTAACTAATTTTTTCTAATGTAAGTTGAGGCATTTTTATTAAATTAATACATTTTTCTCTAATGTAAGTCGACGCATTTTTATTAAATTAATGCATTTTTCTCTAATGTAACTTGCACTTTAAACAAAAACATAAAAAATCAGACATTTAGGGAGGGGGGGCAAAGTGTCCCAGGTACACCTATTATTTATTACAGCCGAAGACATCCGTGGCAAAAAAAAAAAAAAATTCAAGTCGAATAATCAGAAGAGATGTAGAGGAAAAGTTAATGTACACAGTCGTGTTACAATATTGTGACCACCAGCTAATATCCAGACTAACTGCCGTGTGCAGTGCGGACAGCAGCTAGACGGGCTGGGAGTGACTTAATAAGGTTCTGGAAGGTGTTACCATGTATGTGGGGCCATGTTGACTGCAGTGCATCTGACAGCTGCTGTAGGGTGCATTGTGGAGGATCCATAGATCGAACAACACGATCGAGATGGTCCAACAGATGCTCAATTGGGTTTAAAAATGGGGAATTAGGGGACCAGGGAAGTGTTTTGAGGTCTTCATGGTGCTTCCCCCAAACACTTTCGGGCAATTTTAGTTGTGTGACACGTCGTATTGTCGTGCTGGAAGATCCTATCCACCTCAGAGAAGACAATCAGCATGTATGGGTGCACTTGGTCTGCTAGGATGGATTCATAACGAATTCGATCTATAGTGCGTTCCACAGGTATGAGTGGACCCAGAGAATGCCACGAAAATATTCCTCAGACCATAACGTTGCCTCCACCAGCCTGTGTTCTTCCAGCAATGGTTGAAGAGTGTTTCTTCTCCGATGTTTCTCGTCTTACACGCCAACGTCTATCCGTTCGATGAAGCAGAAAACGTGACATTGGAGGAGACAATCCTTTGTAAATCAGCGGAGGTACAATTCCGATACTGCCGTGGAAATGTAAGCCTTTTCTGCCGATGCACCTTCGTTAGCATAGGTGAAGTGACCATTCGTCGGCATCGGAGCCCCATACGCAGCAGAGTTCGCTGAACTGTCGTTTTAGACACACTTCCGGTAGCACCCTGCTTCATTCAGCCAGTGAGTTGCTCCACTGTAGCGTGCCGATCGGCCCTCACGCACCTTCGCAGCCGACGTTCAACTCTCACATCAATGGCACGTGGTGCTCCGCAGTTTTCACGTCGCTTATTTGCAATGGTGCGATTTCTCCAATCACGATACACTTTAACCACATCAGCACGCGCACAGTTCACAAACTGCGCTGTTTCAGAAATACTGCCACTCTGGGCCCGAAAGCCGATCATCATCCCTTTTTGCAAATCTCATAAATCGCTCCTTTTATCCATGAGTGTTGTTTTCAGAATGCCTACAGCACACCTAATTATATACCATCCAAGCCAGTTCACGACACGTGCCTTCTTTCATTGGCTACGCGCTGTTGACGTCAAAAGTAGGAGGTGGTCACAGTAATGCG
This sequence comes from Macrothele yani, assembly GCA_039090855.1. Classification (NCBI taxonomy): domain Eukaryota; kingdom Metazoa; phylum Arthropoda; class Arachnida; order Araneae; family Macrothelidae; genus Macrothele; species Macrothele yani. The sequence continues at coordinate 52,669,983 of CM076990.1, forward strand.
ACTCGACTGCGTATTTTGTAAACGGAAACGTGAATTTATGCCCCCTGGTGGCAACCTTGTGGGTTAAGAAAGTTTTTTAATTATATGGACAACATATCGCACTGGAAACAATCTTCAATATTTTTTTTTCAAATCGGAGTATTGCAGCAAAGATTTCGAGAAAAGTAAAATAAACTTCTAACCCCCCTCTTGCAGGAAAAATTTACGTTACACAAGTTTATGCAAAAGGTAATCTCAAGAGGTTTTCTCGTGGTGAGCAGTATCTTATCACATAAAAATTTTTCCAATCGAGTTTTCAGATGCGCAAATATTATTGTAAATACATAGGAAGTATGAATACATAGTCGCTTACGCCCACTAGTGGAAAAACCATTCCTCTCAACAATTAGAAATTATATGCGGAATATTTTTCGGTATAAGCTCTATTCGGTGCAAAAAGAATTTTTCAAATCTTACTTTTAGAAGCAGAGATATCGGAAAAATCGCAATTTAAACTACACACCCCTAGAAGGAAACTAGTCACTACTTAAAAAGAAAACGCTGTATCCAAAACAGTCTTTATTATAAGTGCTATTGAAGGAAAGAAAAAATATTTCAATCGGGTATCTACAAACAATAATATGGAATAAAATGTATTTTGAATTCAATAGCTTCTGCTTTTACGACCTCTAGCGGCGAAGTTGTATATAGGAGGGAAAGCAAAATGAAAGGGTCGTCGTTCTTGTATTTCAAACTTCTTAAACAAATTTAACCACTGCCATAGCGCAGTTGGTTATCACGCTTTGTACAATGTGGGAGGTGGACGTCCTGATGGGTGTTCGAATCCCGGTCCTGCCGGCCATCTATACTCGGGGCAAAGCTAGCTTGACTATGTAGTTAAAGCTAAGGAGTGTGTACTTCGACTGCATAATATAGTTCCAGTTTAAATAAACCCTGCTCAAGCTCGAACTGACCTTGGCCGGGGGCGACATAGTGGTCAACGTTCGTGACTGCCACGGAGAAGACCCCGGATTCAATCCCAGGCGGGTACGAACGCTCGGACCACTATACATCCGCCGTGCGTCGGATGGGCACGTTAAACCGTCGGGCCGCGGGTAGTGGACCGCCAGTAATAAGTAAGGGCGTCTTCCTCCCCCTTTCTACCTCGCTTCCGTGTCACTTTCTTATCGGGCACTCTAGCCCAAATCTCTTAGTTTCCTATTTCTAAGGGTTGTTTAAAAAACCCGGGGCCAGAAACCCCTTCCTAAAATCCTCAACATATGATCTGATCTGATCTGACCTGAACTGAGACCTAAAAAGCGCATGGATAAATAGATGTACTCAATGTCGTACGTACACTGAAGTGTATGAAAAGCTGGTACAGACGAGCTTATGAAAAATACATAGCAGCGTCACTTATGCGCGTACTGGGTTGCGTCCGCCAATGCGTATATAAAGCGATAGACATCCTTACCAGCTGTCGGAGCTGTTTTCGGCATGAGAATGACAAGTAATAACGATTTAAGCGATTTTCAACATGGTGTCATAGTTGGCGCTCGTGAGATGGGCCATAGTATTTCGGAGGTAGAAACGAAGTTCTGATTTTCACGAACGACCATTGCAAGGGTTTACCGTGACTACAAGAATTCCGGCAAAGCCTCCAACCTACGATTCCAGTGTGGCTGTAAAAAGACATTGGGTGAACGTGACCATCGTCGGCTGTCAAGAATCGTTTCACGCGGTAGGCGTGCAACACTCTCGCAGGTAGCATCGGAATTTAATGCTAGAGCCTCAACAATCATCAACGTCCGGACTGTGCAACGTACCCTGCACGATATGAGCTTTGGGAGCCAACGTCCAACCCGAGTCCCCTTGATGGGTGCACCACACAGAGCTATACGCCTCGCTTGGGTACGGCAACACAGCCACTGGACACTTGATAACTTGAAACAAGTGGCCTGGTGTGACGAGTCGCGTTTCCAACTGTATCGGGCAGGTGGAAGGATTCGTGTATGGCACAAACCCCATGAAGCCTTGGATTTCGCCTGTCAACAGGGAACTGTACCGGCTGCCTGGGGGCGGGGGGGGTTCCTTAATGGTATGGGGTGTGTTTAGCTGGACTTTACTGGGACCCCTGGTACGTCTACAAACATCTGTGACCGGCCAACGCTATGAACGCATCCTTTCTGACGAGGTACACACGTTCATGTCCTGCGTTCATGCTGATGGGTTGTGCCTGTTCCAACAAGACAATGCACCTCCACACAAGTGTCGGGACGCCACATTATGGTTAGAAGAATATTCATCTGAGTTTTGGGTGTTGCCATTCCCAACCAAGTCTCCAGATCTGAGCGTGATAGAACACATTTGGGGTGCCATGCAACGCGCTATCGAACACAGGAATCCGAGACCTCGGATTACACCCGAATTGTGGAACGCTCTGCAGGAAGTATGGTGTGCATTGCCTACAGCATATTTGCAGAAGCTAGTGGAGTCCATGCCCCGTCGTATTTCTGCAGTCCTGCGCTCCCGTGGGTGACCTACCAAGTATTGGACTGGTGTACCAGTTTTTCTGGCACTTCAGTGTACGTACATCAAAAAAGCGAAGATCCCAATTTCGGTCGCGTTTCTAATAAATACAAATATTTGCATTTTGGCAACGTCATTGTCACTTCTGTTTTGCTTCGGATAGGCTATACAGTATACATTGGGGATATATACTGCGAGCGGGAGAAGAGAGTTGTATTAGCTGAGAGTAAAGGGGATATAATGACTTGTTCTTTTACTGTTTTAAAATGCTCATTCCGAAATCGTTTGTCTGGTGGTCGGCAAGGTTGAGGAGGTGTGGGGTTTGAAGGGAGACATCGTGATGGAACGCGGGAAGTTTTCTTTTGTCTTGCTTTATGTCACCCTTAGGGGAAGGGTTCCACGACACATGGCACCCCATTAGTGCTCGGAGAAATACCGAAACACAAAATATATCTTGTCGTTAATTCGATTGCACAGCATTAGCAGTGTAGTCAGATTAGCTTTGCCCAGAGTAGAGTCTGCGGTTTTTCCGGGGTTTTCTGCAGGCTCCCTGTATTTAGGGACGCGAATGTGTAGATGGTTCCCAGAGAAGTCGACCCCGGACACACTTCGTCTCTTATCCGTAAGCAGCAGAGAAATGTCAAGGTGTCTGCATTAATTTGCCAGTAACCCTCAATGGCATCAGACAGATGTCGGATGCCCTTACTGGCAAATTAATGGAGACAGAATTTTTCGATGAGAATTTCTCACTTAAAAACGTGGAAAGAGCGATGACTTCTGTTTGATGTTCCTAGTCCATGCCAACTGTGTATATTAATTATTCATTCGCCTCCTAGTTATTTGTTCAGTTGCTGCTTTCCATCTTTGGTGAATCCCAGCATTGTGCGGGGCTCCAAGAAGCAACCTGCCATGCGGTTTGCAGTTAGTCGTATGTGAGTCTGGAGAACTCGAGGCCGCTGTGGTGCAGTGGTAGCATGTCCGGCGCGTAACTGGAAGACTCTGGGCTCGATTCCCGGTGGCGGCCGATGATAATTTTTCCGCGACTCACTTATAAACGTGGAAAGAGCGACGACTTCTGTTTGATGTTCCTATAGTCCACGCCGATTGTGTGTATTAATTAACCCTCAAGGGCGCATAGTCGTCTTTGGCGGGACTCAACCCGCCATGGGCGGACGAGATGGATGGAATCAAATATTTTCTTAACGCATAAGTTTCCTCTAGGGGACAGAAGTTTGTTTTTCTGTTTACGGAAAATTTGCACCAAATATGCGAGTCTAAAAACATAATTGAGAAAATCCTTTTCCGATCAGATATTGCTAACTACAGAAATATTTTACGCGCATTGTTTGTCAAAAATAATCCTCGCTTTCACCCCTAGGGGACGCAAGTGTTTAATCTGTTTATCCGGCAGTTTGTGCTTCTGAAAACCTAATCTGTAACACTGGATGTCCTTCCCCTTGCGAAACTTTCAGCACGTACTCGTGGGAGTTTTATAGTTCTCACTTCGGGCACTAGGTGGTGTTAGCGCGTGTTTCTGTTCCCAACTGTATCTCCACTTCTAAAAAATGTTATTGAAAATTTTTCTTCTTCAGTGTATGCCAATTATTTTCAGAAAAGATTTGAAACATTATTATATTTAAATGATGCACACGATTCCCGCTAGGGGGACTAAATATAAAACCTTTTTCCTCACTAATCCAGCTTTCAGATGGTGTTTTTTTTTTATTTTTATTTTTTTGATTGGAGGTTTAACGACCACCGTGAGCAACTCAATGGGCTATAAGCAGTCGCCCGTCCCTAATTTAGGGTTACTGGTTCCAGGAAAGGGAGAGAGCCAGTGCCGTAAGACAAACACAACATCCATGCCACACCGGGATTCGAACCCGGACCCCGTTCGGACGAATGATCAGAGGCCATCGCTTAGACCACTGCGCCACCTGGGCGGCAATGGTGTATTTCAGAAATTCTCTTTCATTAGCATAGTTTTTGATATGAAGAATATTTTTCACGCATTTTTTTTTTTTCTATTATTCAAAATTCTTCCACCAGGGACGTCAGAGTATTTTTCTATTTGGAAGATTTTGTTGGATTCTAAAAATACCTTAGAAAAACCGTTTTTTTTTTTTTTTTTTTTTATATTCATTCTGAAGAGTATTTTGCAGCAATTTCTTTTTCTTCATTTAAGTAACACAACTCCTTCGGCTGAGAGGTGTAAAATTATATCACGTTTTCCTCTATATTTCTTCTTCTAATTGTTATATTTTAAATTCTGTTTTGCCTATGATATTTTCCACTATGAGAAACTTTTTGTGCGCATTTTTTTTTAATTTCCGGAACATACTTTTCAACCAGTAGCGTGGTTTAGTGGCTGTTTCTATTCGTGAACGTTTGATTTCTTTTGGATATCTGGATGATTTGTTTTTCTTCTGCAACCGATTCCATTCACTATGTATAACCCTATCGTCCTCCAAAATTAACGCACAAAAATATTTGATAAAGATGTACACCAATATACTTAAAAATATCCTCATTCCTGTTCCAAAAAAAAAAAAGGAGAAAAAAGATGACACTGCATTTTCGGTTGTAATGAGCACGTTTTTATAGATTATTCCCGACACGAAGAAAAAAAAAAGCATTCAAACCAGCTTTTTAAAAAATCTAAAAATTAAGGAAAGAAGAGAATATTCTTACACCAAATAAGGAAAAACTCCACATAGTTTGAAGTATGTAAGGTGAGCGTAAAGATCCAAAAATACCTGATCATTATACCCCGAAAACTGACGGTAATTTTTTTAAAACGAGAATGCTCGTATTTTTCAGTATAATAGCACTGGTGTACCGGAAAAACTCGAGGCCCCAGCAAAAAATGTTTACGAGGCGCTTTTGTGAAAATCCATTAGCTTTCAATTACTCAAAATTTTAACTTCCATATTTATTAACTAGGCTTTACGGATGTTTTAATAAATCAAATTCTTCGGAACCTACGAGTATTTATTGTAAAATAAAGATAACTTCACTTTGTTGCGTGAAACACAAATGTGTACGTTATTATTAAAATGATTGTCCTAGTTACCGATGCAAATTACTACACAAAATACTTACGTCAAAGTTATCATATCATGAAAAATTTATTATTTTGAAAAACTAAGGCCTGGTTTTTTAAATGCTTCACGATTGCACACACAAAACATGCACCTGCTATGTGGCAGTGTCTAATCAGTTTTCCGATTTATACGAAGTGTCACAACATAAGTAAGCAAATAACTAAGTAAAGATTAAGAACTGTAGCACAGAAAACGCATAACTTCTTAAAATACTAGGGGTGTTCAAATGAAAAGGTACGAAATGACACTGTGGGTATAAATGGAGACTTTATTCAAAGTATACATCATAGGCCGTGGCACAATGATCCCATTGATTAACGAGCCGAAGGATTCCTTGTTCCCAGAATTCCTGTGGCCGTGACGAGACCCAGTCCTGCACAGCGTCCTTGAGTTCGTCGTCCGAGTGGAAGCGCTTCCCTTTCAGATGTTTTTTCAGGGGACCAAACACATGGAAATCGCAGGGCGACATGTCCGGGCTGCAGGGCGGATGGTCAAGCTGCTCCCACTGGAACTTGGCCAGTTCCGCGTGTATGACCCTGGAGACGTGTGGATGCGCGTTATCATGGAGCAGAACCACACCCTCCCTGAGCAGCCCCGGTCTTTTGTTCTTGACGGACCTGCGTAGGCTTCGGAGTGTCTCACAGTACACATCGGAGTTAATGGTTCGTCTGTGCTGGAGGAATTCAACAAGTAGTCAATTGGACGGCGCTCTTTATAAGAGCCTCTGCTCTCTCCTGCGCATGCGGGCGCCCGCGCATGCTCCGATCCACGCCGGCGACTCCAATCGCATCCCCAGATGTGTCGCTACGTTCTCCCATAGCGGCATGGGCAAATATTTTAACGGTTACGTTCTTATGACGTTTCGTACCTTTTTCATTTGAACACCCCTAGTATTTACTCTGGAATATAAAAAACACACTTAACATAATGCCACAATGTTTTGCAGATAGTAAAAAAAAAATCTTTTGACTCTGTCATGAAAAAAAAAATAAAATGGCACAGGTCTCTGATTTTTCGTTCCCGCGAAGAACACCTTTTTTACGCTTTCCAACCGTAGGTTGAAGAAGCGTATATGCTCCAGCTTTGTCCGTCTGTCTGACCGTCCGCACCATTACTCGCGTAAAAATGGTCCGATTTCTATGGAATTTTTGTATGTGGTAGGGGACCACCTGGGGACGAACCCTATTGAAAATGGGCGAAATGGGGTCAAAGGTCAGGACATAGGAGCGGGATGCATTCCACTGCCCTTATGAGTCATAAATTGCGTAAATATGGTTCGATTTCGATAAAATTTTAGCGTGGTAGGGAATGATCTGGGGACAAACCCTAATGAAAACGCGCAAAGTGTGGTCAAAGGCCAGGACATAGGAGCAGGGTGCATTCCATTGCCCTTAAGCGTCATGACTTGCGTAAAAATGGTTCGATTTCGATGAAATTTTACTATGTGGTAAGGGACCTCTTGGGGACGAACCCTATTGAAAATGCGAGAAATGGGGTCAAAGGTGAGGACATAGGATCGGGATCCATGCCATCGCCCTTATGCGTTATAAATTAACGTAGAAATGCTTCAATTGAGACAAACCTTTATCATGTTGTTCCGGAAGTATACTTTACCGGTTCTGTTGCATATCATTGAAATGGGGTCAAAGGTCAGGTTGTAGGAGCGAGATCAATTCCGCAGCCATTATCCTCATAACTTGAGTAATGATTTCTAGTATGTTGGAAAGCGTATCATAACAAATGCATTGCATGATTTTACTAACTTGTTGTTCATTGCATCCGGAAGGATGCATAGTTATGTGCAAACAACTGTAATACATAACATGGTATAAAAAATCATCATGGTATAAAATTATCATCTCATCGTCATTGGTATAAAAATTCCGCTCATTGAACTGATATTTTGTTCGCATTCTTTTGTTAACATATACCTGCATAGAAACTATTGCAAGGGCTGTGAACTTAAGGCCCCTTGTAAGAGCAAGGGCTGTGAACTTAAGGCCCCTTGCAACAGCAAGGGCTGTGAACTTAAGGCCCCTTGTAAGAGCAAGGGCTGTGAACTTAAGGCCCCTTGCAACAGCAAGGGCTGTGAACTTAAGGCCACTTGTAACTGTAAGGTCTGTGAACTTAAGGCCCCTTGCAACAGCAAGGGCTGTGAACTTAAGGCCACTTGTAAGAGCAAGGGCTGTGAACTTGAGGCCACTTGTAACTGCAAGGTCTGTGAACTTAAGGCCCCTTGCAACAGCAAGGGCTGTGAACTTAAGGCCCCTTGCAACAGCAAGGGCTGTGAACTTAAGGCCACTTGTAACTGCAAGGTCTGTGAACTTAAGGCCCCTTGCAACAGCAAGGGCTGTGAACTTAAGGCCACTTGTAAGAGCAAGGGCTGTGAACTTGAGGCCACTTGTAACTGCAAGGTCTGTGAACTTAAGGCCCCTTGCAACAGCAAGGGCTGTGAACTTAAGGCCCCTTGCAACAGCAAGGGCTGTGAACTTAAGGCCACTTGTAACTGCAAGGTCTGTGAACTTAAGGCCCCTTGCAACAGCAAGGGCTGTGAACTTAAGGCCACTTGTAAGAGCAAGGGCTGTGAACTTAAGGCCACTTGTAACTGCAAGGGCTGTGAACTTAAGACCCCTTGTAACAGCAAGGGCTGTGAACTTAAGGCCACTTGTAAGAGCAAGGGCTGTGAACTTAAGGCCACTTGTAACTGCAAGGGCTGTGAACTTAAGGCCCCTTGCAACAGCAAGGGCTGTGAACTTAAGGCAACTTGTAACTGCAAGGTCTGTGAACTTAAGGCCCCTTGTAACAGCAAGGGCTATTACAAGGGGCCTCAAGTTCTTTTGAATAGCTATTTTCCCGTCGTCCAGTTTTTATGAACTAAAGCAACGGAAATGATTTCTAAAGATTTCACGTATTTACCGAGAAAAAATGTTTTTCTTCTTAAAACTTTATTCAAAGCTGCCATAATTCTTGGCTATTTACTTTAACCAGTTTCATACGAAGTTTCCGCAAGATGTTTCGTAAAATATTTTTGCTCAGGCTAAATGCCCTTTCAACCATGACACCCCCCCCTGCACTGCGGGGCTTGGGAGGGCTATCAGTACGCCCCTGTATATTGATAAATTTGTTTATCAAATGCTTAATATTTTTATGCTTTAATATTGGTGGATAGAACTTGGAGTTAGTGCTTTCCCATTACAACTTTGATGTCTTTCATAATATTTGTAAAAAAGGCGAAATCTCGCATATTTTGTTTCAGCGAATCCGGGTGTTACTGTTCGTGGAATCACAAATTAGCCTTTCTCAGATTCTGCTAATTAAAGACACCGAATAGGGCAGATTTAATTCTACAGAATTCGCATTTTCCTTGCGTTGTGGACGAGCTGCGTTAATCAAGCAGATAGCGCAGATGAAGCAGAGGTCTGCCTTCCTTAATTAAAGAACAAGGGTCTAATTTCCTGGTACTGAATTCCTTTAAAGATAAAACTTTCACACTCTTGTGCAGGAAATTTCAACCGCACTGGGCTTTACATTTGATTCAGAAAGTCAACAGAATCTGATATGTGCGTTGTACGGATAATTCGACTCACAAATGTGGCAGTAAAGTTCAAAATTACAAGCGTGTATGCTATTTAATACATGTATGTATCATACTTTCTAGAATTCAGACATTTCATTAAAAAATATGGCATTCTCCGGCTAATAGACTAACTTTGCCTCACTTTTTGTGGGAGGTTACTCTGAACTATTTCCCTATACATACAAATCAAGCAGATAGGGCTTAATTCCCGGTATCTTAATTCCAGGTATGTTTAATAGTAGGTTACTCTCCACTATTTCCCTATACCTACACTACTGTTTGTGAAAATTGCAACAGTAAGAAGGAACCATGCGATTCGAAATTTATACCGCATATTACTTATATGACTGTAGATCTCGGAAACTACAGACCTATCAGCCTCTTATCAGTAGTTTATAAAATCTTCACTAAAGTTCTTTCACACCGCTTGAAGGTAACACTGGACATGGCTCAACCGAGAGAACAAGCTGGATTCAGGAGTGGCTACAGCACAATAGATCATATCCACGTGCTGAGAGAACTAATTGAAAGAGCGAGGGAATATGAACTTCCATTGTGCATGGCTTTTATCGATTATGAAAAAGCCTTTGATTCGGTGAAACCATCAGCAGTTACAATGGCTCTGAAAACCTGCGGTATTGAAGATGCATACATTAATATTATTAATAACATCTATGAAAATGCAAGTGCAAAGATTAGGCTGTTTGAAAATACAACACACGTAAAAATTGGAAAGGGAGTGAGACAAGGTGACACCATATCTCCGAAGCTGTTTAATGCCACATTGGAGGGTGTTTTTCAGTCGCTGAGCTGGGAAAACAAAGGGATAAAGATTAATGGAGATTATCTAACCCACCTTCGTTTTGCTGATGACGTAGTCATTTTTGCAACTAGCCCATCAGAGCTGCAGAGTATGATCCAGGAACTTGCTGACAAGAGTAAAGAAGTAGGATTCAAAATGAACTTTCAGAAGACAAAAGTGATGTTCAATGCTTTTACAAGAAATGAAGATTTATCGATTGATGGAGAAAAGCTGGAGATAACAGACACGTACGTTTATCTTGGACAGCAGATATCAAGTGAGGGTCACATTGATGAAGAAATTAATCGGCGTACAAAACTTGCCTGGAGAGCTTTTGGAAGAAACAGCATAATTTTCAAGAGCAATATGCCATTATGTCTTAAAAGAAAAGTGTTTGATCAATGCATCCTTCCAGTGCTTACGTATGGTGCAGAGACGTGGACCTTAACTAAAAGAGACATACAAAGGCTGCAGACAACTCAAAGAAGCATGGAGAGGTGCATACTTGGTGTAACCAGGAGAGATAAGAAGAGGAACTCGTGGATCCGAAAAATGACAAGAGTGGAAGACATCATGATCAGAGTTAAATCCCTGAAATGGCAATGGGCTGGACATACTGCCAGAAGGACAGATCATCGATGGACAGCCGAAATTTTAGATTGGATTCCAAGGGACAGGAAAAGACCCAGAAAAAGACCACATGGGAGATGGGTGGATGAAATTCGAAAGTATGCAGGGGTGACATGGAGGAGACTGGCACAAGACAGACCGTTGTGGAGGAAACTTGGGGAGACCTTCGTCCAGCAGTGGATTGATAATGGTTGACAATGATGATGATGATGACATAAGTGATTTAATTTTCAGAATAATACAACAATTGTTACTGCAAAAATCAGTATCTTGTGAAGCTTCCAGGAGCTGCAATAAGGGCTTTTAGATGGCGCGGCATTGAATCGAAAGGGCGTTGAATGGTGTCCTGGGTAATTGCTTGCCAGGCGACATGTATGCGAGTCCATAGATCATCGGTACTGACCGCTGGAGGGCTTTGATGGGCCAGTTGCCGAGTGACCGTATCCCAGATATGTTCAATAGGCGACATGTCTAGCGGACGCGTAGAGGGAAGAAGCCGTATCTGCTGTGCTGCGAAGAGCGCTTGAACATTCCTAGCAACATGTGGTCGGGCATTTTCCTGCTGAAATATAGGGCCAGGAGTGCTCTAAAGGAAGGGTATGACTTCTACCTGTACAACTTCCCCGCGTACGCTATTGAGGTTGCCTTCAAATCCTAGCAGCCGAGATCGCGAATGGTACCCAATGGCACCTCATACCATCACACTTGGCGTTCGGCCCATATGACGCTCGACAATGCATGCTGTAAGAAGGCGCTCACCACAATAGCGTCTAATGCGTATGCGGCCATCTTGGTAGTCAAACGTTGAATCGGGATTTGTCCGAAAACACATGTTGCCAATCAATACGCCATTGTCTGAATTGAAACTCGATTCTAACCTGAGGCTTCGATGGTTCAAGATCAAAGGAATCTGCCACAGTCTTCTGTGCAGCAGACGGCGTCGAACTGTGGCGGCAGACAATGCCAACTCTGTTGCATTGTTCCACTGTTGGGCTAACACTTGCGAAGACGCGGAACGGTTCGTCACTTCCATGCGGACGATGTGTCGGTCATACTTCGGTGTCGTCACATTTCTCGGTCCACTGCCGGATTGTCGATGCCCTGAATTTCCTCTTTCCACTGCCACCATACGTGCATCACTGCCGTGGCCCTATGTCCCGTCCGAGCCGCAATGTCGTGGTACAAAAATGTACCTTCACGCTAACCAATCATTCATCCACGTTCAAACTCTGTGATATGGTGATATTGCGCCTTTCGTCTTGGCCGAGGTATTATTGAATTCTGGAAACCCTTTTACAACTCGCTGTCCGCGATGCATTACCGGTATGTATCAGTATTTGTCATTTTCTTGTAGGACTTCCGTCCACAGTGAGTAGAGTTTAGGTCCCAGCCACCTACAGCGAGATATCCTTTTGGGCAGGACACAGAAACGGAAGGAATGAGAGCAAGTCTAGCGACTTTGACAGAACAGTTTGTAGTGAGATAAGAGTACAGTAGATAGCGCCACCGTACAAGTACGATGTTGCACACAGAGGGGCGAGAGAATTTCAGGAGGGGCATAGGAAAGGATACCCATTTAACCAGTGGGTCCAGCTTGGGGGCCGTCACTTAACGTGCTCGTCCGATGCACGGCGGATATTCAGCGATTGTTAGTAAATCACACCATCTCCGAAAGATCAGCCCAGGCTCGAACCTGAGGACCTTCCAATGATAGTCTGACTCGCTAACCACTAAGCCATCCGCGGCTCACTGGTATGTATCCTAAACAGTCCTCTCTTTATACCCCTGTATCGACTGTTCAGAAGGCGCTGTCGGGCCCAGACGTGCGCAATGACTCTGTGCTTCTAATCATTTGCATGTCTTGCTCTGCTCTGCATATCTCGTTAGTTCCACGTGATTAACATCATTCCTTCATGGTGTTGCAAATTTCACAAACAGTAGTTTATAAATCAAGCAGATAGGGCTTAATTCCCGGTATTATGTTCTTTCTTTCTCTCCCTGTTTTGTTCATATCACACTTACCGGAATTCAGAAATTTTCTTAAAAAATACGGCATTCTCCGTATAAAAGATAAAGATTTGCTCCACTTTTAGTGGTAGGTTGCTTTCTACTATTTCCCTATATATATATGTAAATCAAGCAGATAGGGCTTAATTCTCGGTATACATGCTCTTTCTCTCCCTGTTTTGTACGTATCACACTTCCTGGAATTTAGAAATTTCCTTCAAAAATACGACCTTTTTCGGATAAAAGAAATACTTTTGTCCCACTTTTAGTGGTAGGTTACTCTCTGGTGTTTCCCTATACATGTAAAATTACCTTGAATAAAACGAAAAATCTCATTTTTTTTGTTTTTTTGTTTTGCGACCATCGCGAGCAGTCGTCCGGGTCTGATTCCGGGCCATTGGTTCCACGGGAGAAGGCAGCTGATCTGATGCCATAAGGCAAGCACACTATCCATGCTTTATCCGGGTTCGAACTCGTGCGCATCTCGGACGAACGGTTAGTTAGACCACTACGCCACCGGCGCTGTTCAAACTGGCTCAGATGCAATGAGTACGAGCTAAGTACTCAATTTATTTTAACCACTTTTTTTTTTATTGGAGGTTTAACGACCACCCTGAGCAACTCAATGGGCGTAAGCAGTCGACCGTCCCTAATTTAGGGACACTGGTTCCAGGGAAGGGAGAGAGCCAGTGCCGTAAGACAAACACAACATCCATGCCTCACCGGGATTCGAACCCGGACCCCTTCCGGGCGAATGATCAGAAGCCATCGCTTAGACCACTGCTCCACAGGGGTGGCAACCACTTCGTTGCACCACATTTGACTTTCGGTCCGACATCGCATCACGGATTTCACTGAGATTGCTAAAGGTGAGGTGGAATATTGGCCTATCCATGTCGAATAATATCTTCCAGCTTCCAAAGATCACAATCACTCTAGATACCTGATGTTCCTTTCGACATCATGCTACAAATGCTTTACGGCCGCGTATCCTAAATTGTGGGCATCGAGCCGAGTATTTAGTGGGTCGTAAAGAGCTCTTGAAATCCGAAAACTTTGTAATTACGTCAAAATAGAAAATCATGAAAAACTGGGAAAGTGAAAAAACATAATACACGCATACGAGAATCAGGTTTCATGTTCGCGCGTGCAGCGCTTTCTAAAGTAGCACAGCCTCCCCGCCACAGTTCTCTAGTGGCGAGTTGCTCATCTCCCACATGGTTTTCCTCTGCGTCCTTCCCTGTCCATTGGTATTCAATCTAGTATTTCAGTTGTCCAATGGTGGTCAGTTCTACACTGGTAAAATTTTTATGGTGGGTTGCACCAAAAAGTGGTGCAAAAGTAAAAAATTAAACGATTGTGTGATACATGAAACATAAAGCATGGTGCAATGCGTGCAACTTTACACCATTTATGGATTCCGCACCATAGTGCGTAAATGCATCATACACTCATCGTCAAAAAATTAGTTGCACCCAGAAGGAAGCAACCGACAAGAATGAAACTTGATGGGTACAATTGACATCGTGAGACATGCAAATGATTCACGTATCACCCGCGCATATGACGCCAGCAAAGAGAGGTCGTAGCGCTGTGCCCGACAGGTTATATAAGGTCGTCCCGTTGCGCGTGCTTTCCATTCAGACTTGTGATGTTGTGTTGGTTGCATCCTTTGCAAGTGAAGTATGCCTCGGAGAAAAGTTCGGAAGCAATTCGAGAAGTTGGAGGAGTTCGAGAGGGGTTGCATCGTAGGGCTCCGGGCAGCAGGAGGGCCTCATTGCTGTACTGCACACCATACCTCTCGTACGGGTGTCACCATAGCACGCTGTTGGCTGCAGTGAATAGAAAAAGGCACGCAACAGCGACAGAAAGGGTCTGGGAGACCTAGACGAAACACGGAGAGAGAGGACCGACGGGTTTTCCGACATGCGTGGGATGACCCAACAACCACGATTGCGGATATTCAGCGAGTAGTGGTGCCCTCCATGTATCGTGCTATTGGTGCCAACACCATTGGCAGATGGCTGCACGACGTAGGACTACATGCACGCAGACTGTTACGACGACTCTCCTTAACACCTGTGCATCGTCGCCAAAGACTGCAATTGTGTCGTGCTAGACTGTCATGGAGCCACACAAAATGGCAGCTGGTGATCCTTAGCGACGAGTCCCGCTTTTTTCTTGGAGAAGACGAGCAACGAATCCGTGTGTGGAGACACCGTGGTCAACGCCAAGATGAACGGTTTGTTGTCGAGCATTACACTTCCAGAAGGCCTGCTGTCATGGTGTAGGGTGCAATTGCCTACGATGCCAGATCACCTTTGGTGTTTACTACAGGCACTTTGAGAGCCCAACGTTACGTTAATGAGGTCCTGCAACCAGTAGACCTACCATTTCTGAACGCTCACACCGGTGCTATCTTCCAACAGGACAAAGCTCGTCCGCATACTGCAGCTGTTTCGAGAGCTTGCCTTCAAGGCACTGGCACTCTGCCATGGCC
Organism: Macrothele yani; assembly: GCA_039090855.1. Lineage (NCBI taxonomy): Eukaryota > Metazoa > Arthropoda > Arachnida > Araneae > Macrothelidae > Macrothele > Macrothele yani. The sequence goes on from CM076990.1 coordinate 52,685,111, forward strand.
AGCCGCACCGCCAGACCCATCGCTGATTGAAAATATGTGGGATGTATGCAATTGGACGCGCTATCCACACTCCACCCCTACCGCACAATCTGTGGGAACTGCGTAAGAAGATTCAAGCTGCACGGGATGGCTTATCGTAGGACACCATTAAGAGCCTGTACAAGTCCATACAAGTACGTTTGGCATGCTGTGTGGGCAAACATGGCGACTCGACACCATACTGAGAGAAACTACTCTTTGGCGTGTAACTCAATACATATTGCCCATATCAATCTCAATGCTTAATCATTTATTGTTCCTGGTAACCTTTTTTTCCCTCCCGAATAGCATTGCAATACGGCACGTCCTTCTGGGTGCAACAATTTTTTTGATGATGAGTGTATTTTGTGTATTTTATGCATCACACAATGATTCACTTTTCCTCCAAATGTGGTGCATCTGGTGTAGCGCCACTTTTTGGTTCAACCTATTACATAATTTTGACGGTGTAGCACCACTTTTTGGTTCAACCTATTACAGAATTTTTGACGGTGTAGCAGTGACGCTAGAAGGTCTTCACTTTGATCACGATGTGATCAATTCTTGTCATTCCCCTAACTCATATATTCCTCTTCCTATCTTTTCAGATTATACCAAGCATGCATTTTTCCATGGTTCTTTGAAGTCTTTGAATATCCTCCTTAGTTAAAGTTCATGTCTCTGATCCATGAGTAAGAATTCGAAGTATGTATTGATTAAACATTTTTGTTTTAAGACTTATAATGATAAATTGCTCTTGAAAATTACACTGGCTTTTTCTTCCAAAAGCTCTCCATCCAAGTTTCATAAACCTTCTTATTTCTTCTTTGTGGGCCTCGTTTGATATCTATTGTCCGAGGGAAACTGTGTATTCCGAGACAATGTGCCCCGTGCACTGTATACATATCGTCATGACGTTTTTCCCGTTCCACCTTGGGAATATGTGACATTAGTTCACCATTCTTGTGCTACAGCATCAGAGGGAAAAACGAGCTGTAGTGGCCGTGGACTAAAATTAAAAAATCTGTGTCTCACAGATTTTTAATTTTGCGACATAGTCCACCTACTGTATATTGTACGTCTCATCTCAGAAGAACGGTCAGAAAGCAACGCCACAGACGACAGATTTGAACTGTTTTGTACTACACGTGGTTGTATTAAACTCTATATTTGTTTAGTCACTTGTTTATATGGATTTACACTTTATTTCCGTAACAAGAAATGCCGTAGCTACTCATTAATTGACCGTATAAAAATGCCTTCAACTGCATTAAGAATGTAACATCATCGCTTTACAAACCTACGCAATTTCAGCGAGCGGCAAAATTAATGAATTTCCTAAAATACCGAAAATACTTTGCCAATACAGAGTATAATTTGTTTTGAGGCACGCGTAGGAAGAGAAGGGAAATATATTTGCTTTAATTGAGATTGTTTTCTTGTGAAGTCTCATAGGAGATATTACGGGATCACACTACATTGCGCTATTTATAGCTTATGGAAGTGTTTACTATGTTTTCTTGATCTTGGAAACTTCGGTACGAGTCACCAGCAAAATTCCGGCAGTTTCGGATTAAGAAGATGGCATCACGATCTCAGAAACCTGCGTCCTCTATGTTTTCATCTTTGTCTCCATCATAAGTCATTACCCAAATGTTGCACAGCAAAATGTCCTCCAGGCGTTTCTTATTTCGTCGGTTGCCTGAAGAATTTTGCGTTTCGGAAAAGGACGTTAAAAGTATGTAGGAAAAGTTACAATAATGCAGGTTCATGATAAGGACTTCAGATAGCGACCTCTCTAAAACTCGGCAATCTGATAAAAGAAGCAGGTTTCATGTGGTTCAACATTTGCCCAGTAAAATTGACAAAAAAAATGGTGTATAGCAATACAGATAGCATCGAATTTTAGTGTTTACAGAGGACTTTTTTTCAATCATTTCCGACAGCGAAAGAATTTTTCAAAGCGAATTTTGAGAAAAGAAACAATCGACGAAACATAAAACTATTTAACCATTTAACCGTCTAGAACGAATAAACTCATGTTTGGCAAAATGGTCTGTTATCAGCTTTAAGGAATACAAAGGGACAAAACTTTATGAACACCTGCCTAATATGATGTAGATCCTCCACGTGCATCCAAAACAGCTCTTACCCGACGAGGTAAAGACGCTACAAGATTTCTAAAGGTGTCATTTGGTATCTGGCACCAACACCTTACTAGAATATATTCATACAGCAATTTACAATTGCACGTCAGTGCCCAATTAAAACAAACCTAAATAGCACATCAGTGCCCAATTAAACAAACCTGAACGGCGGAGAACGGGAATGAGACGATGCCGCGTGAGCATTGGAACATTCCCTACGTTTCGTGGGTGGTGACGGGTGGCTCGTATGTTATTTCCACTCCTTGAGAATGGCCTGGGCAGAGACTGAAAGTGCTAGGATATTATGCTTATTTCTGAGTGGAGATAGATCTGTGATTGTCGAGTATAATGGTTGTGTCAGGTATTGAGGTTTGTTTTAATTGGGCACTGATGTGCAATTGTAAATAATTAGGGGTTACAGTTTTTTAACTTTGACGTTTTAGGAAATGTGTAATATAGGTTTTATTGATTGAAGTTTTAAATAGATATAAGTGTTTTAGGGAGTTCAATTATGTATATTTATGGTGGATTATTTTGAATCTGAATTTGGTCATAGGGAAAGGAAAGGAAGGGAACGAAGTTTGCGTGAGTTGAAAAAGATGGTTTTTTTTTTTTTTTTTTTTTTTTTTTTTTTGCGGCCTTGAACCACGATGTAAATAAGAAAAACACGTGTTGAAAATGTGTAGAGACGAAAATCTTCTAAACGATTTTGGGAATAACGGTGAGTAACCTCAAAATATAGATTATACCTTACTAGAAGATGTTCTAACTTATATAAGTCGCGTGCAGTGATGTACCTGAAAAACTCGACCCCCCCCCCCCCGCCTGCAGAAATTATCTTCTAGACCCTTTTGCAAAAATCTATTTGCTTTACATTACTGAATTTTTATACGAAGGGCGAGTCGAAAGTTTTGCAATATTTGCATAAAAGCATGTGCTGCAGAGGGTATGTCGCGTGTTTAAACTTATTCAAGTCGCGCACTGCAGTCAGTCGGAAGGGATATAAAGTGGTAGTCGTTGCTGTGAACAGCGTCGCATGTCGTTTCATTTCATTTATTTCGTTATGGGGTTACATTTGACTATATTACATTTCAAAATTAATTTTATAACATGTAGTGTTAAGAAAAGCAACATATATAATTTGAATACTTATGTACAGGATAACCACAGAACAGGAAATTGAGTAAAAGGCTATATATGTATAGCCTGAGTGAATCCCAATTCCCCTAAAGGACGTAGGCAAGTCAAACGTCCTGCACATATAAAATGTTCTCATATGTGGTCTTATTAATCAATTTTACCATAGAATTTTATATTTTAATTTGTTAGCAAATATTATTTAGTTGCTTTCGAAAATAATTATAATTATTAATATGTGTTAATTGACAAGGTAGGTTATTTCATAACATCAATCCCTGGTAATCAATAAATCTTTTTTGGGTTAAAGTGTTTGGAATTGGTAATAAAAATGCATTTCTACCTCTTGTTTGATAATCGTGATTTACAGTGTTCAGTTGAATTAAATGTTGATACTTTATCCTTTTATACATGAATCCTAATAATCTAAATTGCCATAAATTCTCAATATCTAAAAATCCATATGAATTTATCCGTACCCCCATATTCAAGTTAATTCCCCTAAAGTTATTTAAAATTCTGACCATCCTATTTTGTAATGATTTTTATCTATATAAATTAGTCTTAGTAGTTTGTCCCCATACTAATAAACAATAAGTCAAACATGGATAAATCAGACTGTAGTATAACATTTTTATTGTTTTGATTGTTAAATTATTTGAAATTCTCGTAATTAAACCCAATACCCCGAAATTTTGTTTACAATATTTTGAATATTTATATTCCATTTCAAATTATCCTCGATTATTATTCCCTAATATTTAATATTATTTACTATTTCAAGGGTATACTTCTCCACGCAAATAGATGGTGGCTCAACAACCTGTCTATTTCCCTGTTTAAAAATCATAATTTTAGTTTTTTCAATATTTAAACACAGAAAATTTGTGTCCAGCCATTCCATCAATTTTTCAATAAATTTATTACATTTTATTTTTGCCTCATTTATATCTGCACCCGTAATCAGAACCGTGGCATCATCCCTAAATAAAATAAAATCCTCATTAGGTTCAATGTTAAAAATATCATTTATATAAATTAAAAACAGTAATGGTCCCAGGACTGAACCCTGCGACACTCCAATTTCATTAACCAACCCGTGCGATTACGTTGTGTCTGAGGTTGAGACGCCTAAACGATGAACAGCCACAACCGGTTAATTAGAGAACTTTTGCTTTAGGAGTTTGAACTCGGCCATAACGCTGCTCAAGCAACACAAAACATTTGTCATGCGAAATGAGAAGATTTTGTGGACCACAGCACCGGAACCACATGGTTCAAGAAATTTCCCTGAGGTGACAGAAACCTCGACGATCAGCCAAGGTCGGGCAGGCCGCGAACCGTGGACTCGGAGGTCGTAGAGGCAAATCCGACAACCAGCACTCGGAGATTATCAGACGAGATATCACACACCACCGTGGTAAATCACCTTCAGGACCTCGGCAAGATCTACAGAGCTGTCGCGTTCTCCCTCACGAACTGAAGCCAGCTGAAACAAACCGCAGAGTGGATATGTGCACGAAACTCCTAGAATGCCTGCGCGATGTACGTGTCATCAAGAGAATTATTACGTGCGATGAAAAGTGGGTCTATTTCCGTAATCCTAACACACAGCATTAGTGGTTGAGCCCGAGCCATCTTCCTGAACTTGTTGCCAAACGGGTGAGCTTCGAGCACAAGGTGATGTTCTACGTCTGGTGGAATTTCGAGGGGATAATCCATTACGAATTTGTTCCAGGCTGTAGGACCATCAACGCCAATCACTACTTTGAACAGCAGGAGTGGACGAATGCCGTTTTGGAGAAGTACCCGGTACAAGTGAACAGAAAGCGCGCTCTCATGGCCGCGGGTGGTCTAGTGGGCAACGTTCGTGGCTGCGACGGAAAGGACCTCAGGTTCGATCCCAGGCAGGTACGAACGCTCGATCCACTAAATATCCGCCGTGCGTCGGATGGGCACGTTAAGCCGTCGGACCCCGGGTATTGCCCCCCCCCGGCAATAAGGGCGTCTTCCTCCCCCTTTCTACTTCGCTTCCGTGTCACTTTCCTCTCGGGCGTTCTAGCCCAAATCTCCTAGCTGCCTATTTCTAAAGGTTGTTTAAGACCTGGGGTCAGATACTCTCTTCCTAAAATCCTCTACATATGATCAGATCATATCAGAAGAAAATAAGAAAGCGCGCTCTCCTGCAGCAGGACGATGCTCGGTCTCATACCACAAGAACAACCCAGGCAAAACCCCAGGAACTTGAGCGCATCGAACCGATGCCACACCTAGCATATAGTCCGGACCTTGTCCCGTCGTATTATTACACTTTCCGGTCCATGGCCCACTTCCTTCGCGACACAACCTAACTGTCTTGCACATGTCTTCAAGCACAAATGCGAGAGTCAAAAACCCCTCCACAGTAATATTAGGTCTGTTCCACATACTTTTAATGGCGCTACAGTTAAAATACTTGAATTAAGCAATGTTTAACCTCAGTTTTTGCTGTTTTCTTGATGACTTCAGAATATGTTAAACAGTAACACCAGTTTTCACAAGTTTACGACAAGTTGGAAGTGTCCAAAATGTGGATGTTGTTTTCATCATTGCACCTTAGAAGGAAGAGACACTTTTCCTTCTGAGGACACTCTTCCTTCATATTGCATGACAAATGATTTTTCAGTCCGCGACGCCAGCATCGAGTACAAAATTCCACAACGCGCATTTTTCTTTGAATTTTTTTGTCGTGTTTTTCAAAAATAAAACGGAAATAAAACCGGTTCAAAATTGTATCAGGAACACCTTGACGAAACTCCTTTGACCCCCTAAGCATTATCAACCCTTTGACCCGCTGCATGACCCTCTTCCATCTCTAATCTCAAGCCCATCTCGGACGATTATCAGATACCTACGCCCCTATGGCATCGGGAAGGCTTACCTATTCTGTCCACCTCATCTCTGGCCTTCCTGTACACCACTTTCCTGGTGCTTCTGTGTTCAACTGTCTATCTTCTTCGTGCCTCTCCTTCCTTTGCAATGTGTGTTATTGTCTCTCGTGCCTTACAATGTGCTAGTGCCCTCTGATTTCAATTTCCACGAACAGTTTCATGTTTAGAACGTCCAAAATATTACGTGATCAAGTACGAACTTCTATTGGGTTGTCGGAAAAGTCATGACGTATTTTAGCCATGTTTTGCGAAGGTCATTTATTGATAGAAAGAACAAAGTTCAATCAACGATATAATGCCCGTTTTGTTCTATAACCTTTTGCCATCTTTCAGTGAGCTGCAGAATGCCTCTTTCATAGAAGGACCTGTCTTTCGTGGCGAAAAACTGTACAAGGTGCTGATTTACAGCCTCATTTGAATTGAAAGTTATTCCACGCAAGGACTGTTTAAGAGAGCGAAACAAGTGGAAGTCTGACGGCGCATGGTCAGGCGAGTATGCTGGGTGTGGCAACACATCCCACCCAAGCTCCAATAATTTTTGGCGGGTGATTAAACTTGTGTGTAGTCTCGCGTTGTCGTAATGGAACACATCACCTTTACAATGAACGAGCTCTGGACGTTTCTGGATGATGGATTCGTACAAACTGTCCAATTGCCGAAAGTACACATTCGAATTGATTGTTTGGTTCCGTGGTAGGAGCTCGAAAAACACGACACCTTTAAACTCCCACCACACTGAGACCAGAACCTTCCGCTGATGAATGTCTACTTTGGATGTCGTTTGAGGCAAAGCAGCACGTTGGGACCAATACCGTTTGTGTAGCACATTGTTGTACACAATCCACCTTTCGTCGCTTCAAAAAAACGTTTTCCTCACGTTTAATGCGCATATCGCAGATGTTTATACGCGCCGTCAACTAAGCATAGGAACCCACACATCGAGCTTGCTTACGTATCCCAGCTTCTTCAGGTGGTCGTGAACGCTTAAATGATGGATGTGCAATGTGTCTGCAATCTCTCGTGTCGTGTAACGTGGGTTTGACTCGATCAATGCCTTGATTTGGTCGTCATCAACCTCGGTTGGTCTCCCGGACCGAGGAGCATCGTTGAGGTCAAAATCACCAGCACGGAATTTTGCGAATCACCGCTGGCACTGACGTTCTTGTAGAGCATTATCACCGTACACTTTACGCAACTTTTCACAAGCTTGACGCGCGTTCTTCCCTTTACGGAAGTAAAAACAGTAAAATATGGCAAAAATGCACAGTTTGGTCTTCCATCTTCAACTTGATGTCAAATTTCCGCAAATCACCCAAATCGCTCACTTTAGACTGCAGCTAGAGCTGACACCTGTCGAATGTCATAGCGATAAAAGAGCTTCGCATGCCTCTAGTACTTCCAAAACCGCCCAACCGCCATCGGGTGCCAAAATACGTCATGACTTTTCAGACAACCCAATAGAAATTTCCAATTCAATGGAAATATCTTTTATCGGTGGACAAAATCCCGTTCCTAAATTGTAGCCACTGGTTTCAGGAAGAGGAGAGAACACACCACCCGTGCCTCGTCGGGGACTGGAGGCCAAAGCTAAACTCGGAGACTTAAGCTTCCAACTACTCTGCCAACGGGGTGGCACAGTGTGAGTTTGACAACCCTTATGCGCCACTAAGACTATAAGGAGTTCGCCATCTCTTATTTAGAGCCCCTGACTGTACAGAAGTGGGAAAACAAAACACGGCAGAATGAGAATTCAGAAACCGTGCTTCGACCCCTCGATCAGGACGTAAGTTGCTGTATGAAGTAAATTTGCGCAAAATAGCGGATGGGAAAATGTTTTATTTTTATGTTTTAACAATTGTCAGGAGAGTAACTCATATCTCGAAGATAAGTGACCGCAAAAAGCTTCGGCTTCCATATTCTAACTTATGCTTTAATTCTGTAAATTCCGGTGCTTTGCAAAGCAGGTATTTTACATGGGACTAACTGGTTGGTTGGTTGGTTGATTTTAATGACGCAAGGGCCATGTTTGGCCAAACAGCTCCAAACACAAAACCATTAAACAAATAGTATTAAAAACATAGTATAATGATTAAAATCTGGCTGATTCAGTAAAAGTGAAAGATCAGAATAATGGAAGGGATAAAATCTAGATACCTTTAAAAAAAAGTCCACTTATTGTAAAAATGAGAAGACAGTGACAGTATCACAGTGGTCATCTAGGAGCCGCTGAAGCGTAAGCGGTGTCCTTGGTCAACAAATGAGAATGAAAGAAGTGAAAACGTACATAACAAAAACGAACACAGCTGCACAGAACATGAGTTACGGTGAGTCGGCAATTGCACGTCTCACACATCGGCGCAGTGTCGCCACACAGCAAAAAGGCGGTGAGTGAAGCGACAATGCCCAATGCGGAGACGCGCAAGCACGCCTTCCTCCCTACGGTTCCGACGATATGTGGATTTCCAGATTCCAAGAACAGGTTTATTACGACGCAGTTTATTTTCCACCTGTTGGTACCACAGGCCCTGCCGCGTTCGCTTGATATGGTCTTGAACAAGAAAGCGCAAATTCTGATGAAACAGTGGCAAGGGTGTGACGACCAAAGAGGAAGCAGATCTACCAGCCGCATCAGTACACGCGTTACCCGAGATTCCAACATGCCCATTGACCTAACAAAACTGAACCTGAAAACCGGCCTCGAGCAAACGACGAAGCAACCGCCTCATATCCAATAAAAAAAGGATGGCCACGACAATCCGCAGATGAAAAATACTGCAAGACACTTACGGAATCCGTATAGACCATAGCACGATGATGAGAAATCGGCTGAACATGGAGAAGGGCGAGATACACAGAATGCATCTCCTCCGAAAACACCGTGGCCTCATCTGGGATCCGCTCTACAGAGACGTCATCAACACAGACAAACGCGGATCCAACGACTCCATGCATCTTGGAGCCGTCAGTGAAAATAGGAGTGTACGTAGTCAGAATTGAGGGCACGGTGCTCAGCGAAGAGCTGCTGGTACACGGAAGCAGGGGTTGATGACTTATCAAAAGAAGTAAAGTTGAGATCAGTGACAACCTCAAATGGCTGCCACGGCGGGTCCCCAACGACATTGGTCGCTCCAACAAGAGACAAGTCAAGCCGTGCATCACGAGCTACGGCCGCCATACGAAGACCAAAGGTTGGAATGCACGAGGGCTGGTTCTCAAATAAACGAGCATGCTGGGGATGATAAACTGCATCATATAAAGGATGGTCTGGAAGAGATCGAAGTTTCAAGTAAAATTGAACAGACAGCTACAGACGGCGAAAATCAAGAGATGGTTCGTTCGCGTCAGCGTAAAGGCTGGGAATCGGAGATGTTCGAAATGCTCCCGTACAAAGACGCAGCGCTTGATGGTGAACAGTATCCAAAGGCCAGAGAACGGAAAGACGCGCAGAGCCATACACGATACAACCATAATCCCGTATCGACCGTATTAATGAATGGTAAATGCGACAACAAAAAATCCTGTCTGCACCCCACGAAACGCTCGAAAGGATCTTCAGAATAGACAGAGAACGCAGACAGGAAATCTTGAGCCGCCGAAAATGCGCACGGAACGTAAGCGCACGGTCGAAGCTTAGTCCAAGGAACTTGGTCTCCGGCAAAACTGGTATGGCTGCACGGTCTAAATACAGGTGTATGTCAGGATGGAGGCCACGCCTCCGGCAGAAATGGACACACACTGTCTTGTCGAGAGAAAGAACGAAACCATTGCTGTTCGCCGCTTTGAAGATTTGGTTAATCGCAGACTGCAACTGTTTTTCAATAAAGTTCATGCTTGATAACGAGCAGAATATGTGCAAATCATCAACATAAACAGTAAGCGAAACCGCAGGAGGTAGATTTGTTAAAAGACAAAAAATGCGCAGGATGAACAATGTGACAGATAAAATACAACCTTGAGGAACACCTTGTGCTTGATTGAACAGTGCCGAGAGCGCCGTACCCAGGCGCACCTGGAACTCCCGATTGCGAAGAAAATATACAATAAATGTCGGAAGATTTCCTCTCAATCCGCATGCGTGGAGGTCACGGATAATCCCGTCCGCCAAGCACGATCATAGGCTTTCTCGATGTCAAAGAAAATAGAAACCAGTGCTGCCTACGCACGAACGCCTCGCGCACAGATGTTTTAAGGTGTAGGAGAGGATCGTGAGGTGAACGATGACGGCGAAAGTCACTTTGTGATGGTGAAAGTAGGTGATTTTTTTCTAAAAAATGAATTAACCGGGAATTAACCGTGCGCTCGAGAACTTTACACAGACAGCTAGTGAGAGCAATTGGGCGATAACTAGAGGGAGACTTAGGATTCTTGCTAGGATTGGGAAAAGGCAGAACAAAAGCTTTTGGCCAAGATTCCGGAAAACTGTGCTCCAACCAGATGCGATTGTACAAGATTAAAAGATTCTCGAGAGACGACTGCGAGAGATGACGGAGCATGTCATAGTGGATGTCATCGGGACCGACAGATGTAGCGCCAGACCGATGCAGAGCCACCCGTATTCCAACCATGCTGAAGGGGGAGTTATAGTCGGTATCATAAAAAGGCGAAAACGAGATCTTTTGGCGTTCGGATTGTGACTTAATCCTATGAAATGAGGAACGATAAGCACATCGCTCGACACGGAGGCACAGGCCTCACCCAGACAATCCGTAATCTCCTTGACTTCAGCATATGTGCAGCCGTTACTCTCGAGAATAGAAATCTGGTGAGAACTGTAGTTTCCCTGGATCTTACGAATCTTGTCCCACACACACTTCGAACTGGCACGTGAAGTGAGAGATGAAACATACTGGATCCAAGACTCCCTCTTGCTACGTCGACGCACCAACCGAACATAGGATTTTGCTCGTTTAAATGCAACGAGATTGGCATCGGCTGGATAACGCCCAAACGTAGATAAGGCCTTATGTTGAATTTTCCTAGCCGCTGCGCATTCAGGGTTCCACCAAGGCTTGGACTTCTGGGGAGCTTCGTAGATGTTTTTGGTATAGAAAGATCAGCCGCCTGAAGAATGCAATTTCTGACTTCAAGAGCAGCTGCAACGATTGACTCTTGGGTCACCATGACAGAAGATATCACTGCAGACGATGTGGAGACCTCCCATCTGGCACGCTTATGTTCCATCGAGGAGGGCGGGAGGCAGAAGATGGCATGTTCGCATGATGCGAGAGCACAATTGGAAAATGGTCGCTCCCGTGGAGATCGTTACACACTGTCCACGACCAGTCAGCAATAATCGATGGTGATCCCAAGGTCAGATCGATTGCACTGAATGATCTTGTCGGCTCATGGAAGTACGTGTCAGCACCGGTTTTAAAAAGGAACAAAGACGCCGAGGACAGAAAAGACTCTATGCGACGATCTCTCGCGCTGATGCTGACACTGCCCCACAAAGGATGATAGGCATTGAAGTCACCCAGTAGAATAAAGGGCGAAGGCAGCTGATCAACCAAGCTCTCTAGAACAGAGACGCGCACATCCTCATCCGGCGGCAGATAGACACTGCAGACAGTAAGAGGCACAGGCACATAAATACAAACCGCCACGGCCTGCACAGTTGTGGATACCGCAATGGAAGAGACCGGAACCCTGTGAGGGACAAGAATAGCGACTCCCCCACAGGCTATCTCTCCCGATACTTTATCTGTCCGAAATGCACTGTAGCCTCGAACTGAAAGCAGTTCTGATGGTTTAAGTTTTGTCTCCTGTATACAAAGACACATCGGATAGTACAACGAAAGCAGATGCTATACGTCATCAAACCTCGTCCGAAAACCTCTACAGTTCCACTGAATGATTGAAGCCATGGTTAAAAGTGAGATGAAAAGGGAAATGCTCAAACGAGGTCATCCTCCATCTCCTCTGACGAGTGTTCCTCCAGATTTGGGGGCGTGTGACCACGGGCCAAGATGGGAGCATGCTTTGTCCCAAGTTTCTTAAAGGGATGCGCTCACCGTTGAGTAGTTTGCTGAGATTTTGGAGAAGAAACGTTCTTGTTGTTCTTGGCTTTGGTGTTTTCGCCAGAAGAAGTGGCCTAAGTTCCCATGCTGGTGGTGGGGTGAGTATGCTTCTGCGAAGTGGTGGGTGCTGCTTTCAGACCCTTAGCTCAAGACTGGAGAGCCTCCAGCCCAGCTGCAATTATATCGTCCAGCTTGTATGGACATTTAGGGAGGATCTGAATGTCGGTTTGAATAGCAACCGTAGATTTCGCAACCACCACAGATGCATATGATCGCCGATCAGAAGAAACAAGAACTACTCTCCTTTTGGCCTCAGGATAAGAAATATTCTCCACCGTCTTTAGCCTTTGAATTTCTTTCTCCTCCTTTCACTTGGGACAATCTTTAGCTGATGCTGCGTGTCAACCCTTGCAGTTCACACAAAACTCGGCCTCGGCCACACATTCCGGTAAATGATGATCTGGCACCACAGCGTCTACACCTCGGATTGCTCCTGCACGTACGGACGTACCTCAAGGTGAAGATACACTGCCTTGATGGACGTAGGCAGGGAAGGGCTGTCAAATGTTAAAATGATGTTGCAGGATGGGACGGACTGCCCATTCCGCCTGCAGAGAATACACCGCACACCCGTCGCGTGTTGACTCCTCAGTTCTTCAAGTAGTTCATCCTCAGTACACTCAATGAGGTCCTGAGTGGAGACAACACCTCGTGATGAATTTAGGTATCCATGTGATATAATTTTGACCGGAGTCTCAAACAGCACGGGTGTGTTAAGAAGTGTGGAACTGTAGGCCACAGTGGGCATCTCTACAAGAAGATCTCCAGATTGGAGTTTCTTTACGCTCTTAAAAGAGGATTGAAGTGCTTTATTTATCCAAAATGGACTTTTGGCACTCAAGGGCTTTGAAGGTCTAATGAGTGCACAAAAAATAAACGAGAAATCGAAGAATCAGGCACATGCTTTTTGGCGGAAGGAGCTAAGCCTTTCTCCATACCTCTTTTGGTTGTTGGTTCGTGGGAAACAGAATTGAGAGCCATGAAAAATATTAAGAATTCGTCCGCCGACTTCCCCACCCACAATCGAGCCCAACAAGGGAGAGCAGGAGGTCCACAAGCCCAAGTGGACGCAGGACACGGCTCTAGGGATAGCAAGCGGATATAGCAAGTTGGTAGGGCAGACATGCGCTCGGCGCGCACCCAGCCTTTCCCGTGCCTGGGAAACACCCCTTTGGCATGCCCACCCTATCTCCAGACTCACCCTGTAGTACGAAACGACAAGCCGTTAGAGGTCTCGACTCCAATTGGCCACAGACCTCATTGACAAGGAGTGGGTTAGTTCTTAGGCGCCCGTTTAGGGTGAAGAAGAGGGCAAAGATGAGTGTTGGCAACTGGCGACAACAGCAACCCGGCCACCAGAAACCTCAGCCTCCAGAATCCCCTTTTCGAATTTACGAGTCACCGCACACGGCAAACGTGCAGGTAGGTCTAGCTAACCAGCTCGGAAAAACAAAGAAGAGAACATAAAATGGAGTAGACAGGAAAGAAAAAGAGAAACTAAAATCCAGCGCAGGCGCATAATCACAATCTCAACAGCCTACAACTGAGGCGGGTGCGTGTCAAGAGAACAACAAAAAATACATAAAAAAGGGAAAATCATCACAAAGTACAAGTCGGCTCGGGCCGTGGGGTCGCCATTCCCCATCAGCTGGATGAACAGCTGTTCCTTCGGTAGTATCATCGTTTCAACACAAAATGACAAAATGATCCGTCACAAGGTCAGCTCGGTCCGTGGGGGCGCCACTCCCCAAATAACTGGAAAACCAGTTATCCCCGTGCGGGGGGACCGACTGGTAGAAAATTCGTAGAACGGTCTTGAAGAAGGTGCAGAGGATGTTTGGAAACAGAACAGAATATACAGTTAAGTTCTCCACGATTCTACAAGATAAAAAGAAATAGAAGAAGATTGTTCTAGCAGACAAAAATCTTGAACATTCGTCATGCAAGAAGAAAGAATATGCCAAGTTCAACCCGTACTTATACTTTCGTAAAATATGGAGAGAGCTACACGAAATGGTCTGTGTTAAGAACCTGCGCTTATTGGTGTACGCAAACGAAACAAAAATATCTCGAAGAAACTGACCGCAAAAAGCTTCGGCTTCTATATTCTAACTTATGCTTTAATTCTGTTGATTCCGGTGCTTTGCAAAACAGGTATTTTAAATGAGACCGACTGGCAGAAACTTTGTATTTGAAGAAGGTGCAGAGGACGTTTGGAAACAGAACAGAATATACAGTAAAGTTCTCCACGATTCTACTAGATAGCAAGAAATACAGGAAGATTGTTCTAGCAGACAAGAATCTTGAACATTCGTCATGCTTAAGAAGACAGAATATGTCATGTTTAACCAGTACTTATACTTTCGTACAATATGGAGAGAGCGGGTATCGTTCACGTGATCGAAAGATCACTTGACCGAAAATCACTTCGCCGAAAATCACTTGATCGAAAGGTACACTTCACCGAAGGGTCACTTGACCGAAAAGTTCATTTCAAAAAGGTCACTTCGCCTAAAAGTTCATTTCATCGAAAGGACATTTGATCGAAAAGTTCATTTCACCGAAGGATTTCTTTACCTAAAAGTTCATTATATCGAAAGATCAGTTCACCGAAAGGTCAGTTTATCAAAAATTTAGAATTTTGTTGTTAAAGATCTGTTAGAGTGTGGTGCGGGTTTTTGAAAAACTGGTCCCCTAAACAGTATGGGATTTTCAAAAAAATGCACTTTTAATTTCTATGAAACACCTCTCCATAAGTAAGTTTTCCGAATTATAACATTAATTAGAGGCCTGGCTCTAGGCCTCTTTATCAAATTTTAATCCTCCGAGCTCATATTAATAAGGGTTACATAGCAAGTCAAGTAAATAATGTTTCACCTTTACTCAACCACAAAACATTAATTTTTTGACAGTAGGTCTAGATACAAACCATTTTAACAGATTTTAAACCTACTCTTATTCATAAGCATTCTCATAAAATTTAAAGTAAAATATGTTGCACTTTTGCTCAAGCCTAAAACATTAAGTTTGAGGTCTTATAGGCCTATATTTGGGAATTTTTAGCTAATTTTAATTCTCCTTGTGCATATAGCATGGATGATTAAAATTTGCTAAAATGCTAAAACCGAGGCCTAAGGCCTTCAAATTAATTCTTTGGGTGAAAATAAATGCGCAAAATTAATAACCTGATTTATTATACAAACCTTACGAATATGACAACGCAGATTAAAATTTGCTAAAAAGGCCTAAGCCGAGGCCTAGGGCCCTAACATTGATTCTTGTTGGCTGAGTAAATGTGCAACATTATTAACTTGACTTTTTATGTAAACCTTATGAATATGAGCTCGCACGATTAAAATTTTCTAAAAGGCTTAGTATCTTTAAATTGATTCTTTTTGCTTGAAAAAATGTGTAACATTATTAACTTGACGTTTTACGTAAATCTCATAAATATGAGCACGCACAATTAAAAAATTTAAAATGGCCTAAGCCGAGGCCTAGGGACCTAAAATTGATACTTTTTGCCTGAAAAAATGTGTAACATTTTTAACTTGACTTTTTTTGTAAACTTATGAACATGAATACTGAGCGTGACTTTTATGTAAACCTTATGAGTATGATTAAAATTGTTAAAAAGGCCTAAGCCGAAGTCTAGGGACTTAAAATAAATTATTTTTGCCTTAAAACTAAATCTTTGTGTTCTCTGTGACACGGAGAAATCAAAAGAGCAATTTGAGTATGATCCCCAAACGTTTCGGTGGTCAGTCTGCCGAACTTGCCCCATGTTCAACAGATCCTGCGATGAAATCCAAAATTTTAGATAAACTGACCCTTCGATGAAATGACCTTTCGATGAAACAAACTTTTAGGTAAAGAAACCTTTCGGTGAAATGAACTTTTGGATCAAGTGACCCTTCGGTGAAATGTACCTTTCGATCAGGTGACTTTTCGATGAAATGAATGTTTCGATCAAGTGATCTTTCGGTGAAACAATCTTTTCGGTGAAGTGATTTTCGGTCAAGTGACCCTTCGGTGAAGTAAACGTCGGGCAAATGAACCAGACCCGGAGAGAGCTACACGAAATAGTCTGTGTTAAGAACCTCCGTTTAGTGGTGTACGCAAAGGAAACAAAAGTATCTCGAAAAAATTGACCGCAAAACGCTTTAGTTTCCGTATTCTAACTTATGCTTTAATTCTGTTTAATTCTGGTGCTTTGCGAAACAGGTATTTTAAATTTGACCGACTGGCAGAAAATCCGTAGCACTGTTTTGGAAAAGGTGCAGAGGACGTTTGAAAACAGAACAGAATATACAGTAAAGTTCTCCACAATTCTACCAGACAAAAAGAAATACAGGAAGATTGTTCTAGCAGACAAGAATCTTGAGCATTCGTCATGCTTAAGAAGACAGAATATACCAAGTTCAACCAGTACGTATACTTTCATACAATATGGAGAGAGCTACACGAATTAGTCACTGTTAAGGACCTCCGCTTATTGGTGTACGCAAACGAAACAACGAAACAAAAATTGTAGGAAGTCTTTGCCCACTTTACGGGTGGCTATTTCAAATAAGTATCAAAACTCAAACTAAACCAGAATATTAAAATACTAGCCTGCAGCCCGTCCTAGGATGGCTGCTTTTAAACTTTAAATAAATATTCATACATGGGGGATGTTGCCCGACCTAGGACGGGGCGAAACATTTCAATTGGAGCAAATTGAAAATACATCAAAATGACGCCGGATTTCTGTAAGAAAATATATTCTGTAGTAAAAACTCATTCATGCAAAAGCTGAAAATGTTTTTTAGATGCGATTTTGCTGACTTTGACATCTCAAAAATTCGGTTTTTTTGTAGGTTAGAGCGTTTTAAATAGATCTGGGTATTTATATTTATAATAACGCTGATTCCTTTTTATGAAATTACTTTGCAATTTTATTCCTTTTTATGAAATTACTCTGCAATGCGTAGAAAAGGAAATAAAACACGACATAACACCTACAGTAAAACAAACATCGCAGACAGTTACAGAACAAACACGACATAACATCGCAACAGAACAAACATCGCAGACAGTTGTTGGAGCACGTGCGTGTTGCCACAGATGAAGTCGTTTGTCTTACTAACTTTATTTTATTTTCCTGTATTTCTTCTTGATTTTACGTATCATGCGATAGCGGTGAGCTTAGTTCCGATTTCGGCCACCGGATAAAAGTAGATGGCGCTGCAAATATTGAATGACGTCAGAGCGTTGCTGATAGACGTAGCCTGGTGTCACGTCAATTCGTCGCGTGCGTCAATTCGTCGACTACGTCAATTCGTCGCCTGCATCAGTTCGTCGCGCGTCAATTCGTCGACCACGACGATTCGTCGAGCGTCAATTCGTCGCGGACAAATTCGTCGACTACCTCAATTCGTCGACTACGTCAATTCGTCGCGTTTACAGATTTTGGTTACATAGAAAACGAATGCAGGAAAACGTACGATTTAAAATTTTCGTGAAATCTAGTTTTCATTTCAGAACCATCAAATTTAAGAATCATCAAACTCTAACGTAGACGCTAGACGGTTTTTGGAAAGGGTTGGAGCCCGGGGGTCAGAGCCCCCCCCTCATAAAAAAATTCGTAAAATCTACAGTTTTCATTTTAGAACCACAAAATTTGGTATACTATCTCATGGTACTCTAACTTAGACGGTACACCGTTTTTGGAACGGGTCAAGGCCCGGGGGTCAGAGCCCCCACATACAAAATTTTCTTAAAAACTACAGTTTTAAATTCAGAACCACCAATTCTGGTATACTATCTCATGGTACTCTAACTTAGACGCTAGACAGTTTTTGGAAGGTGTAGGAGCCCGGGGGTAAGAGCCCCCCGCCATAAAAAATGCCGTAAAATCTACAGTATTCAATTTAGAACCACCAAATTTGGTATACTATCTCATGGTACTCTAACTTAGACGGTAGACTGGTTTTGGAACGGGTCAAGGCCCGGGGGTTAAAGCTCCCGTTTTCAATTCAGAACCATTAAGTATGGTATCATGAAACTCTAACTTCGACGCTTGACGCATTTTGGAAGGGGTTAGAGCCCGGGGGTGAAAGCCCCCCCCCCCCCCCCCTCATAAAAATTTCGTAAAATCTACAGTTTTCAATTTAGAGCCACCAAATTTGGTATACTATCTCATGGTACTCTAACTTAGACGGTAGACCGTTTCTGGAAGGGGTTGCACCCCGAGGGGTAAGGGCCCCCTTCATAAAAAAAATCGCAAAATCTAGTTTTCAATTCAGAACCACCAAATCTGGTATACTATCTCGTGGTATTCTAACTTAGACTGTAGACGGTTTTTGGAAGCGGTTGGAGCCCGGGGGTTAGACCCCGCCCTACAAAATTGCCGTAAAATCTTGTTTTCAATTTAGAACCACCAAATTTGGTGTCATGAAACTCTAACTTAGCGGAAGACTGTTTTTGGAACGGATCGGGAGCCGGGAGGTCACCCCCCCGGTACAAAATTATCGTAAAATCTACAGTTTTCAATTTAGAACCGCCAAAGTTGGTATACTATCTCATGGTACTCTAACTTAGACGGTAGATGGTTTTTGAAACAGGTCGAGCACGGGGTCAGAGCCCTTCCCCCATAAAAAATTTTCGCAAAATCTACAGTTTTCAATTTAGAACCACCAAATTTCGTATACTATCTCACGAAACTCTAACTTAGACTGTAGATGGTTTTGGAAGCGGTTGGAGCCAGGGGGGAAGAGCCCCCACATACAAAATTTTCGTAAAATCTATAGTTTACAATTTAGTACCACCAAATTTGGTATCATGAAACTCTAACTTAGACGGGAGACGGTATTTGGAACGGGTCGTGGCGCGGTGGGTAAGAGCCCCCCCCCCCCCACACACACACACTTACAAAATTTTCGTAAAATATACCGTTTTCAATTTAGAACCACCGAATTTGGTATACTATCTCATGGTACTCTAGCTTAGACGGTAGACCGTTTGGAACGGGTCAAGGCCCGGGGGTAGGAGCCCCCACCCATACAAAATATTCTTAAAATCTATTTCAGAACCTCCAAATTTGGTGTCATGAAATTCCAACTTAGCGGGAGACGGTTTTTGGAACGGGTCGGGGCCCGGGGGTCAGAGCTAACCTCCCGTACAAAATGTTCGTAGAATCTAGTTTTCAATTTAGAACCACCAAATTTGGTATACTATCTCATGGTACTCTAACTTAGACTGTAGATGGTTTTGGGAACGGGTCAGGGCCCGGGGTTTAGAGCCCCCCCTCCACCATACAAAATTTTCGTAAAATCTACATTTCAAAACTGCCTTTATTCTTCAGTAAAATACCATTTCTATGTACATGCCAATGGAATTCTGCCAATAAATACAGTGGTATATACATCAGCTGGAACAGTTTTCAATATGGAATCACCAAATTTGGTATACTATCTCATGGTACTCTAACTTAGACGGTAGATGGTTTTTGAAACAGGTCGAGCACGGGGTCAGAGGCTCCCCCCATAAAAATTTTCGTAAAAACTACAGTTTTTCAGTTTAGAACCACCAAATTTGGTATACTATCTCACGAAACTCTAACTTAGACTGTAGATGGTTTTGGAAGCGGTTGGAGCCAGGGGGGAAGAGCCCCCACATACAAAATTTCCGTAAAATCTATAGTTTACAATTTGGAACCACCAAATTTGGTATCATGAAACTCTAACTTAGACGGGAGACGGTATTTGGAACGGGTCGTGGCGCGGTGAGTCAGAGCCACCGCGCCACCGTAGGTTGGTTAGTTGGTTGGTTGATGGCTTATGGTGCAAGGCCCTCAAAGGGCCAAAGAGCGTCTTAGAACGTAGATAGGGTATTCTTAAGAGTAAAAAACGGAGCTTTTTATGAAAATTTTGTTTGGGGCTCCCTTGACCAGGGCCCCGACCCCTTCCAAAAACCGTCTACCGTCTAAGTTAGATAACCATGAGATAGTATACCAAATTTGGTAGTTCTAAATTGAAAACCGTAGATTTTACGAAATTTTATTGTGGGAAGGGGGGCTCTAACCCCCGGGCTCCAACCCCTTCCAAAACCCGTCTAGCGTCTAAGTTAGAGTTTCATGATACCATACTTAATGGTTCTGAATTGAAAACTGTAGATTTTACAAATAAATTATGGGGGGCTCTGACCACCGTGCCTTGACCCGTTCCAAAAACGGTCTACCGTCTAAGTTAGAGTACCATGAGACAGTATACCAAATTTGGTGGTTCTAAGTTGAAAACTAGATTTTGCGATTTTTTTATGAAGGGGGCCCTTACCCCCGGGCTGCAACCCTTCCAAAAACGGTCTACCGTCTAAGTTAGAGTACCATGAGCTAGTATACCAAATTTGGTGGTTCTAAATTGAAAACTGTAGATTTTACGAAATTTTTATGAGGGGGGGGGCTTTCACCCCCGGTCTCTAACCCCTTCCAAAAAAGCGTCTAGCGTCTAAATTAGAGTTTCATGATACCATACTTAATGTTTCTGAATTGAAAACTGTAGATTTTACAAAAAAAAAATTGGGGGGGGGGCTCTGACCTCCGGCCCTTGACCCGTTCCAAAAACGGTCTACCGTCTAAGTTAGAGTACCATGAGATAGTATACCAAATTTGGTGGTTCTAAATTCAATACTGTAGATTTTAAGGCATTTTTTATGAACGGGGGCTCTTACCCCCGGGCTCCAACCCCTTCCAAAAACCGTCTAGCGTCTAAGTTAGAGTACCATGAGATAGTATACCAAATTAGGTGGTTCTAAATTGAAAACTGTAGATTTTGCGAATTTTTTTATGAGGGGGGCCCTTACCCCCCGGGCTGCAACCCCTTCAAAAAATCGTCTAGCGTCTAAGTTAGAGTACCATGAGGTAGTATACCAGAATTGGTGGTTCTGAATTGAAAACTGTAGTTTTTAAAAAAATTGTATGTGGGGGCTCTGACCCCCTGGCCTTGACCCGTTCCAAAAACGGTGTGCCGTCTAAGGTAGAGTACCATGAGACAGTATACCAAAATTTTGTGGTTCTAAAATTAAAACTGTAGATTTCACGAAATTTTTTATGAGAGGGGGGCTCTGACCCCCGGGCTCCAACCCCTTCTAAAAACCGTCTAGCGTCTAAGTTAGAGTTTCATGATACCAAATTTGATGGTTCTGAAATGAAAACTAGATTTCACGAAAATTTTGTATGTATGTGGGGGTGGGGGTGGGGTGGGGGGCTCTGACCCTCTCTGGGCCTTAACCCGTTCCAAAAACCCACAACCGTCCAAGTTAGGGTACCATGAGATAGGATACCTGATTTGGTGGTTCTGAATTGAAAACTGTAGATTTTACAAAAGTTTTGTGTATGGGGGCCTCTGACCAACCGGGCCCTGACCCCTTCCAAAAACCGTCTACCGTCTAATATTTTTAGTGCCGAAGAAAAAGCGTAATATTCCTATCCTGTCTGAGTGTCCAAACTTTATAAATTTGATCAGGGAGGAAGACGTTCGAAATCGTACGTTTTCTTGCATTCGTTTTGAATGTAACCAAAATCTGCAAACGCGACGAATTGACGTAGTCGACGAATTGAGGTAGTCGACGAATTTGTCCGCGACGAATTGTCGCAGTCGACGAATTGACGCAGGCGACGAATTGACGCGCGACGAATCGTCGCAGTCGACGAATTGACGTAGTCGACGAAATGACGCACGCGACGAATTGACATATAACCACGTAGCCTATTATATAGGTTTTATTAACAAAGAAATTCAAATCGTAAATAAACGTAATCAGAAAGAAGTTCACTATTAAGCCGCGTAGAGGCAACTCAAAGACCTTTAAGATACATAGACTGGAAAACCGTAAGTTAACCGGGTTACATTTGAAGTTCAGTGTTGTACGTCAAGAATCTGTCACATCTCGTCTAGGCTTCTCACCTCCTTTTCTAATCTTTCTCTTGAAATAAGAGTTGGTTTAGTATTTTAAGTGTTGGATAATTAGCTAGTAACCTTTTGCACTTACTTTATCTTTAAATATTAAGTTGAGGGACTCAGTTCTTACTAAAACCTTGTCACATTTACCGTGACTTGCAGTTTCAATCTAGGTTCCTCACCTTTTCTAATCTTTCCCTGGAAATAATAGAGTTGTTTTAGTATTTTAAGTGCAAGATAGTTAGCTAGTAACTTTGTTCACTTATTTGATATCTAAATATTAAATTGAGGGACTTAGTTTTTACTAGATCCTTGTGTCATTCACCAGAGTATGTATGGCTCTAAAGTGAAGGTTTTCTGGTTAAACCTACAGATGGTTGCTAACTCCTGTTTCTTTTCCGAGACCTTTCATCCTCGAGATTTGTAATTGTCTAAACTCTAAATTATATGGAGAGGGAATTTCTTTCTATCATATTTAATTTTACTTATTTTTTATCCCGTTTAGTAGCTATTACGAACTCATAATACTGCGTCGTAGTACTGCGTTTTCTGAACTCCGATATTTCGTGCCCAAAGTTTCAATTTTAGTGCCCTACGACTTATTATTTTGTGTATTTCGTGCGTCTAAAGGTTTGGGCATCGTTTTGTTTCGTTTCCCGAATCGTAAGTACGGTATTTTATTCGAAAAAGCTTTATTAACATTTTGGTCGAGCTCGCCAGAAGAGGTACTGGGTGCCGTCATTAGTAATGGCGTCATCCAGTGGGGTTGCAGAAATTACTATGCCTACTTCCGGTTCTTCCGTACCAGGACTCTTGCTCGACAGCGTTGCCAAGTCGTCTTCCCCGAATGGCGTTGGTCAGCTGCCTTCTTCGGCTGCGTCATCCCGACGTGTTATCGGAGCTCCTCAACGTGCGTTTCCTCTACCACTTCTTCCTCTGTGATGACGTCATGGACACGTCGGACAGTGCTCTTCCTCGACGACAACCATCCTACTCAGCGATTGCAGCTGCCCTGGCATTTCGTGAGTCCCCTCCGTTGTACAAGGATGCAAGTACTCTTCTACTTTTTGAGTCGTGCGGGCGATGAGCTTCTTCTTGATCTCCCGGCGGATTCGTGTCCCAGAACCTCCTTCTCATCTATTTTAGCCCAAGGAGTATGCTTTGAAGCATTGCCTAACACGACTCTCAAAATCTATGCCACTGCTCTTAAACGCCAGTTCTCCCCTACAGCCATACTTCACATGTCTCGATACTTCACATCCACGATTTGTCATCGTGTATTTCACGAAGGCAGCCATTGCTCATTCTGTTCTACAGACTGTATTGTTTATCCAGAATCGACTTCTTATGCCCGAACCCGTTGTCCAGCACACTGTTGCTGTGTCATTGTACCCGGTCCCACCTGAAGTGACCGATCTTATGCTCTATGCTGCCCTTACAAAAGTCGGCCGGGTTGTCGGCTGTTTTAGCACGTTTTCCGCTGCACCACGTGATGCAGATGATCGCTCCATCCTCAGTGCACGTCGCACGGTGCAGATGGTGTTTTCCTCTCAAGATGATATTGCTCGCTTCCCAACCAAGCTTACAGTTAAGTGTGATTGTCACGTTCGTCGAATCACACTCCTTACTTCCTACCACTGTGATAAATGCCTGGCTTTCGGACATCATAGGGCGGACTGTCCTCCTCCTGTTTCTGCTCCTCAGTCATCTCCTCGACCGAGTACTGTGCCTTCCACAACGGATGATCCATCGTCGACTGCAGCCTCTGGGGTGGAACAAGGTGTTCCTTCCTCATCGCCTTTGCTTCTTCCTGTGGATCCTCTCTCTTTGCTTTGCATCAGGTGTCTTCGGATCCGGCTGCAACTGACTTGCCTGCATCCACGGACGACACGGAATCTGCCTCTGAATCCGAATCCTCTTTTGATGCCTCGTTTGAAACTCCTTCGGCTGTGGAAGTTCCTGTGACATCGCCCGTTGCTCCAGCTTCAACTTCTACGTCTAGTACGCTAACTTCCGCTTCCTCGTCGGTGCCTGTCAGAGTGGAACTAACCCGCCTCCTGATGATAACTCCGCGAGTGATCCTCGCTGCTGGAGTGAGAAACGTATCGCTTTCCTGGCTCCTAGTGCTCCGGCCAAAAGTGGTCGCCCACGGGTCTACCGCTCCCGTTCCTCCTCCGGCATTCGTTCGCCTCGGCCATCTCCGCGTGGGTGTGGCCTCACTGATAACCCTGTGGAACTTGCTGAAGCTACATTACAGGTCAAGTTCGAGCAATTTTGTACAACTGCTGCTGTGAGCACTACGCCTCTATCCCAAAGGCAATTGTGTCGTCTCTTTGCCTTAGCCCACGATAAATCGTTCTGCTTTCCTACATATCTCTCTCAATGTACATATAGAGTACGTGATGTTGACTCCCAGTTGTTTGCACTTATGTCTATGCGTCGACATTTTGTCCAGACCAACCCTGACTTTGAACCTTGCCTTGAACGCTGTGCCTATATTTCTTGTCAAGTGCACACTCATTTTATGACTGTTTCTAATTCCGGGTCTCATGGCAGTCTGACTTCCAGCTTCCTGCTTGATCTCTCAGGGATGATTGTGCTGACAGACTCTTTATCTATACGGACTTTTCCTGTAAGACATTGTATTTTTGCCTCCCTGAATTGATTCCAGACTATTTTATTCTCATGTATGTTATTGTTTTTCATATGCTTACCTGATTTTAATCTGTACCGTGTCGAACGTGGCTCTTAATTAATATTTGACCTCATAATACTGCGGGAAAAACTTCCAAAATTAAAATATTTGTTCTCGGCAACTTTTCTTAAGAATAAACAAATGGCCACATTAAAATGTTTTTGACATTACTTAGAGTGTGAAATACGAATTTCATGCAACTAGATCACGCAGTTTGCAAGCAACTGAAGCCGAAATATATTTTACACGTAGGACAAGCGACGTTTCCCTTCAGTTATTTCATATCCCTCCAAGATTACGATAATGATGTTTTCTTTAATCGTAAGTTAAAAGGCGCAATGTCTAATTTACATCCCATTGAAGAAAAAAATTAATACGCAGTAATAAAACAACGTAAAATTTCTTCTTTCGCGCAGTTAAAAGAGCTTAATTAACGTTGCTTACATAGGACACGCGGCGTTTTATCCGTACAAGCTCTGTGATCAAAATGTCGCCAGCTGCTGCCACTCATTTGCACAAGAACTTCCCGTCTATTTATCTTAAAGGTCTTTGATGGCAACTTCATTCTTAAGCGCCAAGTTTCAAACAACAGGAAGTTGTCATGGTGACGTCATCGTTGCTTTGCTCTATAGTTAGGATCTGAATAGATTTCTGGTTTGCCGTAAATCTGCCGGTTATATAACGAGATTTATTCCATTCATCATCCCATTTGGAGAATGCAGCGTTAAATTTTACCTCCCGTGCTAATGCGGTGGTTAACGTTCCCTGTTTAACGTCACACTTGTGGTCTGTCGTCATAACACACGAAGAACGCTTAGTTAACCCACGCAAAGTCTTGTGGAGTAGTCCGAGTACTCCAGGGAAATAAATGAAAGTCCTGCTTCTGCGGTCAACAGAGGAAGTTGATCTTAGCGCTGTAATACCAATATTAAAACCCAATCTCTTTAGTGATTTCATTAGGAAATGAAATAAGCCCAGATCATAGGGAAATGATCAAATGTACTGCTCGGGTAGAATAGGGGAATCAGGACTGGGCTTATCTTTGCGTCCTTCAGCCCTTCTTATAATGGTATCGTCATCATGCATATTAAATCTAGTTTAGGATGTGAGAGTTCTTAGCTTACATATCTCTCGGCACCTCGCGCTGCATGATTAAAGGCAAACGCAAAAGCCCTCTAAGCCTGTATCTAAAAAAGCTTGTTCTCTCGAGCAGGCGGAATTGCGGAGAATGACGTTTGGCACTGATGTAGGTTTGCGGTATATTAGGGTACTTACAGCTTCCTAATTATATTATACGCCTTAATTTACTCCAAACCTACATTAGTTCCAAAGGTCATACTTCCGCAATCTGCCAGCCGAACTTTCTCGCTCAGCTTTCAGAACTCTTGAGAATAATAAAAATGTCGCATTCACGCTACTTATTGGTGAATTTCATGTCGTTCTTCACATGTTTAATTATGAGTTAATGTATGATGTAAAATCTGCTGCAATAAATGTTATTTTTATTTAGCTTGCATTTCGGTATTTGTCGAATAAAGCCCTCCGTAAAGTGTGCGAAAAGCTTGCTACGTGTTTTTGTCTGAGCTGCTTTTACACCAATAAAGGAATTTTCATAAAAAAGAAGTCAGTATAAGTGAAACTCAGTTTTTGTTCAGGATATTCTTTCTTGCATTATTTAAAATTCTCCACTTTTCACGTTCGTAGACATGATATGGGGATGTAGTTTATAAACTGGCGTTCAGTATGTGTGGAGACAGGGTTGTGTTTTGTTCGTCTGCCTGTTCGCAACATTAAAGGAGTCTGTCGTCAGAAATGTAAGGATATTTTTACCAAGGAAGTGGTTAGCAACAGAACTGGCATACCAAAGGAGACTATCGTCAGGTGTGCAAGAATACATATGTTTACTAAGCAAGAGGTTATCTGCAGAACTGGCAAACAGAAAAAAAACCCTATTGTCAGATGTGAAGGATATTTTTACCAAGCAAGAGATCAGCCAGATAATTAGCCAGAGAATGTTTTCCCTAAGAAAGTGGTTAGCCAAATAAAAATTTCAGCAAGAAAGAAGTTAGTCAGAGTTCTAGCCAGAGAATATTTTCACCAAGAAGGTTAGCCAGAGAATATTTTCACCAAGTAGGTTAGCCAGAGAAATTTTTCACGAAGAAGGTCGTTAGCTAGATGATACAGTATTTTCATTGAAAAAAGAAATTAGCCAGATAGATCTCTGGTTTAACCCCTTCCACCAAGGAAGGGGTTAGCCAAAGATCTAACCAGAGAATATTTTCACATGCCGCCCCGGTGGCGCAGTGGTCTAAGCGATGGCCTCTGATCATTCGTCCGAACGGGGTCCGGGTTCGAATCCCGGTGAGGCATGGATGTGGTGTTTGTCTTACGGCACTGGCTCTCTCCCTTCCCTGGAACCAGTGACCCTAAATTAGGGACGGGCGACTGCTCATAGCCCATTGAGTTGCTCACGGTGGTCGTTAAACCTCCAAAAAAAAAAAAAAATTCACAAAGAAACATGTTAGCCAGACAATATTTCTACCAAAAGTAGACGTTACTGAGGGACCTAGACAGAGAATAATTTCACCAAGGAAGGAGTCATCGAAAGAACTAGCCAGTGAATATTTTCACCAGAAAATAAGTTAGCCAGAGAACACTTTCAGCAAGAACACTAGTGTATACTTACTAGCTAACTCGAGTAAGACAGTATCACCAAAGAATACCCCAATAGCACATGGATCGACTACGACAGTGCTTCGGTGATATGGCATAAATGAGCATGCGCATCCACGCCGTTGCCAAACCAAAAATCTTAAATATCGTTGTAATGTAACATCAAGGTAGCAATTATGTACAATGGAAACTATAAACCAGTAGTAGGCCACCCCGGTGGCGCAGTGGTCTAAGCGATGGCCTTTGATCATTCGTCCGAACGGGGTCCGGGTTCGAATCCCGGTGAGGCATGGATGTTGTGTTTGTCTTACGGCACTGGCTCTCTCCCTTCCCTGGAACCGGTGACCCTAAATTAGGGACGGGCGACTGCTTATAGCCCATTGAGTTGCTCACGGTGGTCGTTAAACCTCCAATAAAAAAACAGTAGTATCGGTGAATGCTATTTTTAACGTAAACGTAATGTGTAAAGAGTTATGTTCCAAAATAGATGTTGCTGAAACGTAGTTGTAAGATATCTCTGAAAGCGCAACGAAAATGAAAGATTGTAACATTATTGACACATATCTGAAACGTTTTGTGCTGCATGAGAACGTTCGCCCTATCTGGCATCATCGTATGACATCCACAATTTGCACGTTTGGTGGCACCTCAGTGTCCTTTTGAATAAATGGTCATAATCTTTGATAGATTTCCTCGTGTTAAACCTAGTATTTCGTCCGATATAGTTACTGAAGCTTCTACAAGAAGCGCACCAATGATCATGCCTTTTTGGGGTCAATGAGATCTGACATTGTTGACAATTACTCTAGAACAGCTGGTGTCCTGCGATTAGGACTCTGACATTGTTGACAACTACTCCACAACAGCTGGTGCACCTGCGATTGAAACTATGATATTGCTGACAATTACTCCACAACAGCTAGTGCACCTGCGACTGCAACAATAATACGTAATAACCAATATCGTACTGCACCCCTATATATACCTGATATCGCGGTTCACTGTAAACCGCCACACAGGAAAACTGCCACACCGGAAGATTGCCACACAGGAAAACTGCCTCACGCTTTTCATTAAGGGGCAGGGTACAAATTGCTATTCCAACGAGGAACAATTTGAATGTGTGGCAGTTTTCTGGTGTGGCAGTTTTCCAAGTTTCCGAATTATGTGTGGCAGTTTCCCTAGGTGCCTAACGATGGGAAGGAGCTCTTTTGTTTGTCGGAATTTTCATGTCCGTTCAAACTTAAGGAAACTGGCCACAGAAGTTCGAGGGGAGCGGGTATAAAGATTGCCGTTCTCTGGCCTATATTGAGAATTGAAACAGAACTCCAAACAAATTTCGAGAAAACGTTCTATCTAAACCAAGCGAAAATTGCTGTGTTCAGGAAAGGACAATAAGGCGGGATTTTTTTATAACTCTGCACTTTTACTTAGGCACTAAATATTTACATAACATGTCAAATTTGTAATATTTTTCTTTTACTTAAATAATTCATAGGCCCTACACCTCAGACTTTTTAACAGATATTAATTCTCTGATTTCATATTCATAACGCTTACGTATCAAGTCAAGTCAACGGCATTGCGCTTTTACTTAAGCACAAAATATTAAAGTCATATGCCACAGGCGTGGGCCTTTTTAGCAGTTTTTATTCTACCAGTGTCATATTCACAACGTTTACATATCAAACCCCGCTAATAATATTGCCTTTTATTTAGGCAAGAAATATTTATTCACAGGCCCTAGGGCTAGGCTTAAGCCCTTTTACCAGTTTTTATTCTGCCAGTGCCATATTCACAACGTTTATACAGAATATCAAATTAATAATATTGGCTGTTTTCTTAGGCACGAAATATTAATTCATAGGCCCTAGGCCTTTTTAGTAGTTTTTACTTTATCAATGCCATATTCACAACGTTTACACAACAAATAAATTTAATAATATTGCGCTTTTACTTAGGCACGAAATATTAATTCATAGGCCCTAGGCCTTTTTAGTAGTTTTTACTTTATCAATGCCATATTCACAACGTTTACACAACAAATAAATTTAATAATATTGCGCTTTTACTTAGGCACGAAATATTAATTCATAGGCCCTAGGCCTTTTTAGTAGTTTTTACTCTATCAATGCCATATTCACAACGTTTACACAAAAAAATGAAAATGTAATAATACTACTCTTTTACTTAGGCACGAAATATTCGTTCATAGGCCCTAGGTATGGGCCTATGAATTAATAATTCGTGCCTAAATAAAAGCGCAATATTATTAACTTAATTTGATGTGTAAACGTTGTGAATATGGCATTGGTAGAAAAAATTGTCAAAAAGGCCTGGGCCTAGGGCCTATGAATCAATATTTCCTGCCTAAGTAAAAGCGCAATATTATTACATTTATTTGCTGTATAAACGTTGTGAATATGGCAGTGATAAAGTAAAAACAATTAAAAAAGCCTAGGCCTAGGGCCTGTGAATAAATATTTCGCGCCTAAATAAAAGCGCAGTATTATTAACTTGATTTGATGTGTAAACGTTGTGAATATGACACTGGTAAAATAAAAACTGTTTAAAAGGCCTATGCCTGTGGCCCATGACTTTAATATTTGGTGCCTAAGTAAAAGCGCAATGATATTGACTTGATTTGTTACGTAAGCGTTATGAATATGAAATCGGCGGATTAATATCTGTTAAAAAGACTGAGGTGTGGGGCCTATGAATTAATTAAGTAAAAGAAAAATATTACAAATGTGACATGTTATGTAAATATTTAGTGCCTAAGTAAAAGTGCAGCGTTATTAAAAAAATCTCACCTTATTGTCCTTTCCTGAACACAGCAATTTTCGCTAGGCTTACATAGAACGTTTTCTCGAAATTTGTTTGGAGTTCCCAATTCAATTCTCAATATAGACCAGGAAACTGCAATCTTTATATCCCCCCTCGAACTTCTGTGGCCAGTTGCCCTAAGTATAAACCGACAGGAAAATTCTGACAAACAAAAGAGCTCCTTCCCATTGTTAGGCACCTTGGAAAACTGCCACACATAATTCGGAAACTTGGAAAACTGCCACACATAATTCGGAAACTTGGAAAACTGCCACACCAGAAAACTGTCACCCATTCAAAGTGTTCCTTGAAGAAATAGCAATTTGTGCCCGGCCCCTTCTTGTGTGGCGGTTTTCCGATGTGTGGCAGTTTTCTAAGTTGCTGAAAGATGTGTGGCAGTTTTCCTGTGTGGCGATCTTCCGCCAACCGATATCGCAACTGATTGGTTAGTTGGTTGGTTGGTTGATTTTTATGGCGCAAGGGCCATGTTTGGCCAAAGAGCGCCAGATACAAGACGATATCGCAACTGACGTCGTTCCTGTGATTTGCATACGGCGCATTTTGTATACTCCAGTCGCAGTCGGTGTTTCCATTATTTTGACAAACCCTTGTATGCATTTCTTTAGTAGGCTAGAATACACGCTTTTGATAAAGCAAAAAAATCGATTTGTTTCTAGCGAGTATGTTTTTTATTGTCTGTAAAATTTTGTTCAAGAAAAAAGAAGATAATTTTAAATATTTGCTCACTGGATTCGATAAATGGAATAAAATGAGCTGCAGCTCCATCCTCGATCTTTTGGGTCCTGCAAAAAATTAGCCTCAACAACTTAAAGGGAGATGGTTTTAAAATATTTATTTATGTGTGATATTTTTGTAAATACCGTTTTCTCTTTTGCAATAATAAAATGCAGTGTCTGCCTGTGTGTGTGTGTGTGTGTGTAAGTCCCTCCCGAGGAAACAACTGAACGTAGAAGTTCGAAGTTTGACACAAACTCGCAGATGCATTGCTTGTGTTTATTCAGGCACCCTTTTTAGAACTTCGAATGTATGAAGCTTTAATTAGTTTTTTGTTATTCACTGTAAGGACTCTGAACAGCTAAAACAGACGCCAGCAGAAATTCGTTCTCTTCGAAAGCAGGCTTTGTGTTTACTTTGTAAGGAAAAGGGCGTATTTTTGCAAAATTTTAAACCTAAATAAATGTGTTCGCACTATAAAAAAAATAGTGCGTTTCTTCATAAAGCCATTGTAAAGGTGGCGCTGTGGTATCGTACTGTGTAACTGCTGTTTTCTTTTTATGGTTTTTCTACGCAGCGGAAGTCAGGGGTGAGGTTGACACCTGGTATGTCTCACTATTGAAGTTGCATTTGAAGCTTCTTGTAGGAGACGAATGAGCCGGGAAAAGTCTACAGTATATTTATTTCTTTATTTTTCTTAATGGAAAGCAACACTGAAGTAAAATCGCCCTATGATGATTCCAGTTAAACCCAGTCAACGTCAACCCCCAGGCCTTATTCTACTGCATTAGAAAACAAAGAGAAGCTTATTCTAGATCTAAATAAGCTTCTGTTTGTTCTCTAATGCAGTACTTTCACGTCCTGTGACGCACTACAAAGTGAAGCACGTGTCTCAAGACGTCAAATCTGCTACGATACATTCCGTCGGTGTAGCTTGGTCTGTTAGAGCAACTCACTCCGGAGCAAGGAGACGCGTATTCGACAAATTCCTCTTTTCACATTGGCGCCCGGACGTAAAAATGGATCTACTGGCCTTTGGGTTCTTCGAAAAATGTGTGGTGTTTGTTCGACACGTCCTCTGGAATTAGCGAAAGGTTCCTTCTTCGCTTCAAAACATAAATAAATAAATAAATAAATAAATAAATGGGGAGATGATATCACATACTACAGAGTTGAAGCACGTGTCAAGATGACAAATCTGTTGCGATGCATTCCGTCCGTGTAGCTTAGTCTGTTAGTCAAAGTAACTCAGGCGCGAGAAGATGCGAGTTCGAGAGTTCGACAAATTCCTGTTTTCACAGTCCTTCGACCATCAAAATCCCGAAAAGGCAACATATTATATCATTGTCAACCATTATCAATCCACTGCTGGACGAAGGTATCCCCAAGTTTCCTCCACAACGGTCTGTCTTGTGCCAGTCTCCTCCCTGTCACTCCCGCATACTTTCGAATTTCATCCACTCATTTCCCAAGTGGTCTTCTTCTGGGTCTTTTCCTGTCACTTCGTATCTAATCTAAAATTTCGGCTGTCCATCGATGGTCTGTCCTTCTGGCAGTGTGTCCAGCCCATTGCCATTTCACGGATTTAACTCTGATCATGATGTCTTCCACTCTTGTCATTTTTCGGATCCACAAGTTCCTCTTCTTATCTCTTCTAGTTACACCAAGCATGCACCTCTCCATGATTCTTTGAGTTGTCTGAAGCCTTTGTATGTCTCTTTTAGTTAATGTCCACGTCTAAGCACCATACGTAAGCACTGGAAGGATGCATTGATCAAACACTTTTCTTTTAAGACATAATGGCATATTGCTCTTGAAAATTATGCTGTTTCTTCCAAAAGCTATCCAGGCAAGTTTTGTACGCCGATTACTTTCTTCATCAATGTGTCCCTCACTTGATATCTGCTGTCCAAGATAAACGTACGTGTCTGTTATCTCCAGCTTTTCTCCATCAGTCGATAAATCTTCATTTCTCGTAAAAGCAATGAACATCATTTTTGTCTTCTGAAAGTTCATTTTTAATCCCACTTCTTTACTCTTCTCAGCAAGTTCCTGGATCATACTCTGCAGCTCTGATGGGGTAGTTGCAAAAATGAATACGTCATCAGCAAAACCAAGGTGGGTTAGATAATCTCCATTAATCTTTATCCCTTTGTTTTACCAGTTCAGTGATTCAAAGACATTGTCCAATGTGGCATTAAAGAGCTTCGGAGATATGGTGTCACCTTGTCTCACTCCCTTTCCAATTTTTATGTGTGTTGTATTTTCAAACAGCCGAATCTTTGCACTTGCATTTTCATAGATGTAATTAATAATATTAATGCATGCATCTTCAATACCGCAGGATTTCAGAGCCATTGTAACTGATATGATCTATTGTGCTGTAGGCACTCCTGATTAAAGCTTGTTCTCTCGATTGAGCCATGTCCAGTGTTACCTTCAAGCGGTGTGAAAGAACTTTAATGAAGATTTTTAAACCACTGATAGGAGGCTGATAGGTCTGTAGTTCCTGAGATCCTCAATGTCACCTTTTTTATGTAGCAGGATCATTGTAGCGTTGTTCCAATCATCAGGAATCTTCCCTTTATTAAGGCATCGAGTAAAAATTTGGGCGAGTATTGTTTCGATTTCTCCACTTGCTTCTTGTATGATGTCTACAGTAAATCCATCTTCTCCTGGAGCTTTTGC
Source organism: Macrothele yani (assembly GCA_039090855.1). Classification (NCBI taxonomy): domain Eukaryota; kingdom Metazoa; phylum Arthropoda; class Arachnida; order Araneae; family Macrothelidae; genus Macrothele; species Macrothele yani. The sequence goes on from CM076990.1 coordinate 52,718,975, forward strand.
CAGCTTCATGTTCTTGATTGCATGTGCAACTTCTGCTGGGCTGACTGGAAGAACTCTGGTACTGGTACCTTTCATGATGTCTGGAGTACATGTATCATCCCTTTCATATAATTTGGAGTAGAAATATTTCACTCTTATCAAAATTTCGCCTCTATTCCTTGTTACCGAACCATCTGCTTTTCTCAGGGCCATAATCCGTTTTCTTCCCTTACTGAGATGTCCCTTTGCTATCTTTAGGATTTGGTTATTTTCAATTACTTTCCTTACTAGTTCACAGTTGAATTGCCTTACGTCTTCAGTCATACTTTTTCGTACTGTCTTGCATAGCTCTATGTATTCCACTTTGGAAGTCACATCTTCTTTAGTTGTCCTCATCTCTCTTCTTTTTTGCATCAACATTTTGGTTTTTCCAGATAATTTGTTCACATGCAACTTGTCCTTAGACCCAGCTAATTGTGTTGCTGTTTCCATAAGAGTTTTGGATACTTTTCTGTTAACTTTAGAAATATCCACTTCTTCCGATGTTAGGCCTTCTAAAGCAGAGCATCTGTTCTTCAGTTCCAACTTGAAGGTTGTGACGTACCTGCCAGCAGGACGCACATGACATAAAGGCAGATAGGAATCAGAATACATGTCTGCGTAGCTCAGTTGGTAGAGCTGCTTGTTCCGGAATAAGCGTCCTCGGGTTCGAATCCCGGCGTAGACCAAAAATGACGGAGAAATTTACTTCGTTATAATGGCGCCCGAACTACCCGGATGACCCGACCGTTCAAAATCTCGCAATGGTGTGATGTTCTTTCCACACCGCGAGATAGGAAAAATCAGAGAATCCCTTCTCCAGTGCTTCGAAAAATAAATGTGTGTGACGTTGCATTCCACACACCAGATTGACTGGGAGTTCTCAAGTGCACGTTCTACAGTGGTTGTCTGCCTGCAGCGATTCATGGTCACGGCTGATCCGTGGGCCATGCCCCCGGCCCTCTTTCGGGGGGGGGGAGTGTGACGTACCTGCCAGCAGGACGCACATGACATAAAGGCAGATAGGAATCAGAATACATGTCTGCGTAGCTCAGTTGGTAGAGCTGCTTGTTCCGGAATAAGCGTCCTCGGGTTCGAATCCCGGCGTAGACCAAAAATGACGGAGAAATTTACTTCGTTATAAGGTATGATGGTGTTTTTTAAAGTTGGTTATGTCAATACATTTTGTTTGTCTTATGAGCTTGCCACTTTCAAGTTTAGTGTTGAGGTGCATCTTACATGTCACCAATCTATGATCACTACCTGTGTTGAACTTGTTTAGCACACCGCAGTCTTCTATGACAAATTTTTTGTTACACATAATAAAATCAATTTCACTTGTCGTCCCATTTGGATTTCTCCATGCCCATTTCCTTTGTGGGTTTTCTTGAAAAAGGAGTTTAAGATGAAAAACCCTTCTGCCTCTGCAAACTCAACGAGAGTATTTCCACGCTGGTTCCTGTTGCCGTGACTGAATTTACCTACTGAAGTTTCATTCTGCTGCTGTTGTCCTATTTTTTGCATTGAAATCTGCCATAATTATCTTCAAGTGCAGCTTACCTTTATTATTTAGATGACGAATTTCTTCATAAAATTCTTCAATTTCTTCTTCAGGATGACTTGTGGTGGGTGCATAAGTCATCCTGAAGACGAAATTGAAGAATTTTATGAGGAAATTCGTCATCTAAATAATAAAGGTAAGCAGCACTTGAAGATAATGATGGGAGATTTTAATGCAAAACAAAGGCAACGGCAACATAATGAAACTTCAGTAGGTAAATTCGGTCACGGCAACAGAAACTACCATGGAAATACTCTCGTAGAGTTTGCAGAGGCAGAAGGGTTTTTCATCTTGAACTCCTTTTTCAAGAAAACGCCTGACAGGAAATGGACTTGGAGACATCCAAATGGCACGACAAGTGAAATTGATTTTATTATGTGTAACAAAAATTCGTCATAGAAGACTGCAGTGTGCTAAACAAGTTCAACACAGGCAGTGACCATAGATTGGTGAGATGTAAGATGCACCTCAACACTAAACTCGAACGTGGCAAGCTCATAAGACAAACAAAATGTATTGACATAACCAACCTTAAAAAACACCATAATACCTTTAAGTTGGAACTGAAGAACAGATTCTCTGCTTTAGAAGGCCTAACATCGGAAGAAGTGAATATTTCTGACGTTAACAGAAAAGTAACCAAAGCTCTTATGGAAACAGCAACCAAATTAGCTGGGTATAAGAACAAGCTGCATGTGAACAAATTATCAGGACAAACCAAAATGTTGATGCAAAAAAGAAGAGATATGAGGACAACTAAAGACGATGTGACTTCCAAAGTGGAATATATAGAGCTATGCAAGACAGTACGAAAAACTATCACTGAAGACGCAAGGAAATTCAACTGTGAACTATATAGTAAGGAAAGCAATTGAAAACAACCAAAGCCTAAAGATAGCAAAGGGACATCTCAGTAAGGGAAGAAAACAGATTATGGTACTGAGAAAAGAAGATGGTTTCGTAACAGGAAATATAGGCGAAATTTTGATAAGAGTGAAAGATGTCTACTCCAAATTATATGAAAGGGATGGTACATGCACTCCAGACATCATGAAAGGTACCAGAGTTCCTCCAGTCCTTCCAGCAGAAGTTGCACATGCAATCAAGAACATGAAGCGGGGAAAAGCCCCAGGTATAGATGGAATTACTGTAGACATCATACAAGAAGCAAGTGGAGAAATCGAAACAGTACTCGCCCAAATTTTCACTCGATGCCTTAATGAAGGGAAGATTAATGAGGATTGGAACAACGCTACAATGATCCTGCTACATAAAAAAGGTGACATTAAGGATCTCAGGAACTACAGACCTATCAGGCTTCTATCAGTGGTTTATAAAATCTTCACTAAAGTTCTTTCACACCGCTTGAAGGTAACACTGGACATGGCTCAACCGAGAGAACAAGCTGGACTCAGGAGTGGCTACAGCACAATAGATCATATCCACGTACTGAGAGAACTAATTGAAAGAGCGAGGGAATATGAACTTCCATTGTGCATGGCTTTCATCGATTATGAAAAAGCCTTTGATTCGGTGAAACCATCAGCAGTTACAATGGCTCTGAAATCCTGCGGCATTGAATATGCATACATTAATATTATTAATAACATCTATGAAAATGCAAGTGCAAAGATTCGGCTGTTTGAAAATACAACACACATAAAAATTGGAAAGGGAGTGAGACAAGGTGACACCATATCTCCGAAGCTCTTTAATGCTACATTGGAGGGTGTCTTTCAGTCGCTGAGCTGGGAAAACAAGGGAATAAAGATTAATGGAGGTTATCTAACCCACCTTCGTTTTGCTGATAACGTGGTCATTTTTGCAACTACCCCATCAGAGCTGCAGAGTATGATCCAGGAACTTGCTGACAAGAGTAAAGAAGTGGGATTAAAAATGAACTTTCAGAAGACAAAAGTGATGTTCAATGCTTTTACAAGAAATCAAGATTTATCGATTGATGGAGAAAAGCTGGAGATAACAGACACGTACGTTTATCTTGGACAGCAGATATCAAGTGAGGGTCATATTGATGAAAAAATTAATCGGCGTACGAAACTTGCCTGGAGAGCTTTTGGAAGAAACAGCATAATTTTCAAGAGCATTATGCTATTATGTCTTAAAAGAAAAGTGTTTGATCAATGCATCCTTCCAGTGCTTACGTATGGTGCAGAGACGTGGACCTTAACTAAAGGAGACATACAAAGGCTTCAGACAACTCAAAGAATCATGGAGAGGTGCATGCTTGGTGTAACTAGAAGAGATAAGAAAAGGAACTTGTGGATCCGAAAAATGACAAGAGTGGAAGACATCATGATCAGAGTTAAATCCCTGAAATGGCAATGGGCTGGACATACTGCCAGAAGGACAGACCATCGATGGACAGCCGAAATTTTAGATTGGATTCCAAGGGACAGGAAAAGACCCAGAAGAAGACCACATGGAAGATGGGTGGATGAAATTCGAAAGTATGCGGGAGTGATATGGAGGAGACTGGCACAAGACAGACCGTTGTGGAGGAAATTTAGGGAGACCTTCGTCCAGCAGTGGATTGATAATGGTTGACAATGATGATGATGATGATATATATATATATATATATATATATAATAGCGACCCGGCCCTGTTTTGCACGGTAGCAATTTAGAATTTACGTCGAAATGTTTTTTTCACCGAGGTGTTATAAGATTGCTTTGTAGACAACATTTGTCGTTTTTCCTCCAGACGTGAGCACGAAAGCGTTTCGTTTTGCCGTGACACGCGAAAAACCACGTAAAGTTGTCCATGAGTAAAACATTTTTCACTTAGGTCAACGCCAGCCACGTTCAGTGTCTGATCCTGTGCTTTATTTATTGTCATGGCAAAGCAGAGTGTTACCGGGAATTAGATTCGTTTGAAATGAAGCGGCAAATCTGATTGAATCATTGCGATTCTCGGTATTAAACCTAGGCGTTTTCTGGGAGACGCGGGTTCGAGTCCCGCTCCAGGACGATGAAAATTTTCAAGTTTTCAAATATTATCTGACTTACCATCCTTGTCACATTTACGCCAAAAATCGGATTGTCATAACTTCAAAATTTGTATTATATGGCGTAATCCCGTATTTCTTTCATGATTTATCTGCTTCTCCGGGCAATCACGGGATAGGATTATTAACCTCCAGATTCGCTAAACATGAATGCCGGTTGCTTCGACTAGCGAATCCTGTGATGGTTAAATTCAAATTGATCGGAAACTTGAAACTTGGTCGTTCTGGGTGGTGTAGTGGTTAGCATACCTAGGCGTTTTCTGGGAGACGCGGGTTCGAGTCCCGCTCCAGGACGATGAAAATTTTCAAGTTTTCAAATATTATCTGACTTACCATCCTTGTCACATTTACGCCAAAAATCGGATTGTCATCTTCAAAATTTGTATTATATGGCGTAATCCCGTATTTCTTTCATGATTTATCTGCTTCTCCGGGCAATCACGGGATAGGATTATTAACCTCCAGATTCGCTAAACATGAATGCCGGTTGCTTCGACTAGCGAATCCTGTGATGGTTAAATTCAAATTGATCGGAAACTTGAAACTTGGTCGTTCTGGGTGGTGTAGTGGTTAGCATACCTAGGCGTTTTCTGGGAGACGCGGGTTCGAGTCCCGCTCCAGGACGATGAAAATTTTCAAGTTTTCAAATATTATCTGACTTACCATCCTTGTCACATTTACGCCATAAAATCGGATTGTCATCTTTAAATCATGAAAGCGACTTATATGAAACGTAATCCCGTATTTCTTTCATGAACATTAGTAATCAATTCTTGAATGGTTGCAGACTAAAACACAAAAATCATGATTGAGGTTAATTTTACCTTCATTCATAGATAACAACATCTCCATTCCCAACTTTAAGTAACATTTCAGCAAAAAGACTATTATCTTCTGAAGATAAGACTACTCGCACGTTAGTGTTGAGTAGTAATTTTATTACATCCGGGCAAATGTAAGATCTTTTGAAAGAAGCGTTCACCTCATCAGCTCTCGTTCCACTCGTCACAACTGGTAAGATTTGACGAAAATCTCCGGAAAACAGAACTGCCCATTCACCCATATGTCTGTTTGTATTCCTGAGATCTTTTTTTTTTTTTTTGATTGGAGGTTTAACGGCCACCGTGAGCAACTCAATGGGCTATAAGCAGTCAGCCGTCCCTAATTTAGGGTCACTGGTTCCAGTGAAGGGAGAGAGCCAGTGTCGTAAGACAAACACAACATCCATGCCTCACCGGGATTTGAACCCGGACCCCGTTCGTACGAACGATCAGAGGCCATCGCCTAGACCACTGCGTCACCGGGAAGGCATTCCTGAGATCACGCATGGTCCAGTCTAGAGCTTCGACCGAAGTTTTGTGCGACATTGTAGCCTCATCCCAAACTATTGATGCACAGTTTTGGATTAATTTGGCTAAACCAATTGTTTTAGCGTCCGATGTACTGCAACCAATATTCGATTTTCGTCTCGGCATAGTGTTAATACAATATTTATATTTTAATTAAAGAGTTACTCAGAGAGATACATACGTGTGAACGAAAACGACTACGCATTTAGTCTGTGCGAGCGCCGATAAACCAATTCTCTTTAAGCGTTCGATGTAACTACGCATTTAGTCTGTGAGAGCGCCGATAAACCAATTCTTTTTCAGCGTTCGACGTAACTACCCAGCAAAAACATTCTTGCTGAGCCAACACTGGGCCATTGCTGGCAGCCAACAATGTCCCAGCACTATATTGTCGCTGCCGAACCCTCAATAAAATGTCCGAGCGGCCAACAGTTGCCATATGCCACAACAGGGCCATCAGTTATCCATCACAGGCAGTAGTTGCCACAAGTGGCCCTTTAGCGGCCCTGCAAGCACGTGCCATAAATGATGGCTAGCCTAATGTGGTGCGCTAGTTTCCCGGCAGTGGCAGCCGGCAATCACGTGACGTAACTGATGGTTTGCTGAATCTTGTCCGCCAATTTCCCAGTAGTAGCCATAAAATAAAAAAAAAAATAAAAAAATAAAGAATAACCGCAGTTTTTCAAAGCTACTTTTAACTACTTTTTTTTCTCTCCTTACAAAACGTCTGAATTACAGCACTGCGCTGGCGAAAATTTCTCAACAGGTCCGTAAAAATACCCATTTGAATCTGGTTGGAAACGAACCGAGGACTATCTGCGCTGGAAGCAAGCGTTCTACCAACTGGACTGATTTCGCACGACCGAGGGTGGCTTGAAGCGGACCCTCTTTTCTGCGGAATGTGTAACGAATGTTTCTCTATTTAATTTTACAATTTTGCAAGGTATTTTTCATAAATGTCAGTTTCATATAATTCATAAATTTATTTTTTCAACGTACGATTTTTTTTTACGCTTTCCAACCATAGGTTGAAGAAGCGCATATGCTGCAGCTTTGTCCGTCCGTCCGCACGATAACTGGCGCAAACATGGTTCGACTTCGATGAAATTTTAGTATGTGGTAGGGGACCACCGCGGGACGAACCCTATTGAAAATGGGACAAATGGGGTCAAAGGTCACGACGTAGGAGCGGAATCATTCCATTCCCCTTACGTGTCATAACTTGCGTAAATATGGTTCGATTTCAATGAAAGTTTACTATGTGGTAGGGGACCACCTAGGGACGAACCCTATTGAAAATGGGACAAATGGGATCAAAGGTCACGACGTAGGAGCGGGATCATTCCGTTGCCCTTATGCGACATAACTTGCGTAAATATGGTTCGATTTCAATGAAAGTTTACTATGTGGTAGGAGACCGCCTGGGGACGAACCTTATTCAAAATGGGTGAAGTGGGGTCAAAGGTCAGGACATAAGATCGGGATGCATTCCATTGCCCTTATGCGTCATAACGTGCGTGAAAATGGTTCGATTTCGATGAAATTTCAGTATGTAGTAGGGGACCACCTGGGGACGAACCCTGTTGGAAATGGACGAAATGTGGTCAAAGGTCAGGACATAGGATTGCGATCCATTCCATTGCCCTTATCCCATATTTTTAAGGTGGACGTCAAGTAATTTTGCTTCCTATACTTCCAATGGAAAAACTTTTGTAAACATTTCCTTCACAAGGAATGTGTTCCCAAGGATGAAAATTTGAACATCGATTAAAATAACTTCATATTATAACTTGGAAAACTTAATATTTTCTAAAACATAACCATAATTATGTTAAAAATCAATAACTTTTCCTTTGGTGGTGTTGAAACTAGAGAAAAGATGGCGCGACCTGTACTTTGATGTCGTCAGTGGACAAAAAAATGTTGGATTGCATAATTACGGTTATGTTTTAGAAAATATTAAGTATTGCAAGTTATAAAATGAAGCTATTTTAGTCGATGTTCAAATTTTCATCCTTGGGAACGCATTAATTGTGAAGAAAACGTGTACAGAAGTTTTTCCATTGGAAGTATAGGAAGCAAAATTAGTTGACGTCCACCTTAAAGTAGCAATTCTTGTATGTATGTATGTACACTTTATTTTGAAAACGGCTCTAAGAATTTTGATGAAAGTCGTTAACCTACCGTTTTCTGGTACTAGAAATCGATTTAGCTTGATCTCGACTTTAGGAGAATTCGTTCAGTGGGTTAAATAACCACCCCGAATTATAACGTTTTCAGTGATGGCGTTGTTCCATTATTCCATTAATGTACCAATGCTTAGAAATCTTATGACGTCACAATTTCGCGTTTGAGAATGTTGGCGCGCGGTCATGCCCTCTGTCTCATTACGTCACGCGTTGTGTTTGGATCCTATTAAAGTTTTATGACGTCACACTTGCGGCAAGCAGATGGTCGCGATTCCCATCTGCCTCATTACGTCACGCTTTGTGTGCGTATGTCGGTTCGCAGGATAACTCGCCTAACAATCGTTCGATTTCGATGAAATTTTAGTATCTGGTAGGGGATCACCTGGGAAGGTACCCTATTTAAAGTGAACGAAATGGGGTCAAAGGTCAGTACATAGAAGCGGGATTCATTCCACTGCTCTTATGCGTTATAACTAACGTAAAAAAGGTTCGATTTCGATGAACTTTTAGTATGTGGTAGGGGACCTCCTCGCGACAAACCTTATTGAAAATGGAAGAAATGGGGTCAAAGGTCAGGAAATAGAAGCGGAATCACTTCCATCGTCATTATGCGTCATAACTTACGTAAAAATGCTTCGATTTGGATGAAATGTTAGTAGGTTGTAGGATCTTGCCTGGGGACGAATTCTATCGAAAATGGGCGAAATGGGGTCAAAGTTTAGAACACAGGAGCGGGATCTATTCCATAGCTCTTATACATCATAACTTACGTAAAAATGCTTTGATTACGACAAAATTTTATCATGTTATTTCGGAGGTATACCAAACCGGTTCTGTTGAATATCATCGAAATGGGATCAAAGGTCAGGGCACAGGACCGAGATTTATTCCACAGCCATTATTCTCATAACTTGAGTAATGATTTCTGGTATGTTGGAAAGCGTATTGTAATCAATGCATTGCATGATTTGACTAACTTGTTTTACCTAAATGGAACTTCACTTTTTCAACGAGTGTACGAACTTAAAGGCGCTTTCCAAAGTTTTGAGCTGTCCTTGCCTTTTTTATTTTTTTTTTTTTTTATTGAAGGTTTAACGACCACCGTGAGCAACTCAATGGGCTGTAAGCAGTCGCCCGTCCCTGATATAGGGTCACTGGTTCCAGGGAAGGGAGAGAGCCAGTGCCGTAAGACAAACACAACATCCATGCCTCACCGGGATTCGAACCCGGACCCCGTTCGGACGAATGATCAGAGGCCATCGATTAGACCACTGCGCCACCGGGGCGGCTGTCCTTGTCTTGAAAGGCGATTGTTGAATTAATACACTGTATTTACCCGTTAATGTAACATTCTGTTACATTTTTAACGTTGTATCTTTCCTTTCCGCTGTCCGAAGCTACATTTGTTTTAAAGAGGAAATATATTTTATTTTACTTCTCGTTATTTTTAGAAGTAAATTCCCCCAGTCTTGTGTATTCAACCCATAAATGAGTACATTATATCCATAGAGCGTTGTTTTTTGTTTTGTTTTTTTCAAATAATTGATAAATTTTGTTCGCGTATAATTCTTCTCCTTTTTTTTTTTTTTTTTTTTCCAGCATAACGCTTCTTTAATGTTTTTCCAGGACTTTTGTTTCAAGCAGTTTAGTGAATGTTAAAACGAAAGATTACACAGAAATTATTTCTTGTTATTCATGGGAATGGAGTTGGTGTATTTTATGGCTGTAATCTAGTATTTCATGGCTTAATCTGATATCGTCGTCGACGTGGCATTTCATTAAGAAATAATTTCGCCTATTACTTATGCTTTTTTTTTTCTTAACATCCACTAAAATAACACGAGGCGATAGCGTCGTCTTCAACTAACTGGTATCACGAGAGACACAGCACGTGCTGCTTCTGCGCATGCGCAGTTCCGTTGCTTCCACATAGTTTTGGGGTTTCATGTTGCCAGCTACGGGTCACTAGTGGCACTTGCTTGGTGGCCCGCAATTCACGGCGATGCAGCAGGGCCATCAATGTCTGCCAACTGATGGCGCTGCAAATAATGGCCCGTTACCGGGGTGTGAGCGGCAGATTTCAGCCAGCAGTGATACAACACTGCCAACTGGTGGCCAGCAGTTTCCAACACTTGTGTTTTTGCTGGGTACGCATTTAGTCTGGGGCTTTATATGCTGTCAGACCGGCTGCTGCGCATGCGCCTCGCGTCGTTTTCCCAATGAGCAAAAATGTTTCGTAAACCGGTCGCCGCGCATCATTCTTTAGGCAGTGGAAGCCACGAAAGAATGCGAACGGCGGTTTTTTCTTTGACGTGTCACTAAGATCGTTGCTGCTCGGCTCCCTTTTGTCATTGATTAATGTTTCATACACCTCGACAAATGCTCTACGGAATGGTGAAAACTGCACCAAAATCGAACAAACAGACAGACGTCTACCGGGGATTTTATTTTATACTATGTGAAATAATGTGAAATAATAACATAAATAATGTGAAATAATAACATGAAATAACACTATGTATATATATATATATATATCATCATCATCATTGTCAACCATTATCAATCCACTGCTGGACGAAGGTCTCCCCAAGTTTCCTCCACAACGGTCTGTCTTGTGCCAGTCTCCTCCATGTCACTCCCGCATATTTACGAATTTCATCCACCCATCTCCCATGTGGTCTTCTTCTGGGTCTTTTCCTGTCCCTTGGAATCCAATCTAAAATTTCGGCTGTCCATCGATGATCTGTCCTTCTGGCAGTATGTCCAGCCCATTGCCATTTCAGGGATTTAACTCTGATCATGATGTCTTCCACTCTTGTCATTTTTCGGATCCACGAGTTCCTCTTCTTATCTCTCCTGGTTACACCAAGTATGCACCTCTCCATGCTGCTTTGAGTTGTCTGCAGCCTTTGTATGTCTCTTTTAGTTAAGGTCCACGTCTCTGCACCATACGTAAGCACTGGAAGGATGCATTGATCAAACACTTTTCTTTTAAGACATAATGGCATATTGCTCTTGAAAATTATGCTGTTTCTTCCAAAAGCTCTCCAGGCAAAGTTTTGTACGCCGATTAATTTCTTCATCAATGTGACCCTCACTTGATATCTGCTGTCCAAGATAAACGTACGTGTCGGTTATCTCCAGCTTTTTTCCATCAATCGATAAATCTTCATTTCTTGTAAAAGCATTGAACATCACTTTGGTCTTCTGAAAGTTCATTTTTAATCCCACTTCTTTACTCTTGTCAGCAAGTTCCTGGATCATACTCTGCAGCTCTGATGGGCTAGTTGCAAAAATGACTACGTCATCAGCAAAACGAAGGTGGGTTAGATAATCTCCATTAATCTTTATCCCCTTGTTTTCCCAGCTCAGTGACTGAAAAACACCCTCCAATGTGGCATTAAAGAGCTTCGGAGATATGGTGTCACCTTGTCTCACTCCCTTTCCAATTTTTATGTGTGTTGTATTTTCAAACAGCCGAATCTTTGCACTTGCATTTTCATAGATGTTATTAATAATATTAATGTATGCATCTTCAATACCGCAGGTTTTCAGAGCCATTGTAACTGCTGATGGTTTCACCGAATCAAAGGCTTTTTCATAATCGATAAAAGCCATGCACAATGGAAGTTCATATTCCCTCGCTCTTTCAATTAGTTCTCTCAGCACATGGATATGATCTATTGTGCTGTAGCCACTCCTGAATCCAGCTTGTTCTCTCGGTTGAGCCATGTCCAGTGTTACCTTCAAGCGGTGTGAAAGAACTTTAGTGAAGATTTTATAAACTACTGATAGGAGGCTGATAGGTCTGTAGTTTCCGAGATCCTCAATGTCACCTTTCTTATGTAGCAGGATCATTGTAGCGGTGTTCCAATCCTCAGGAATCTTTCCTTCATTAAGGCATCGAGTGAAAATTTGGGCGAGTACTGTTTCGATTTCTCCACTTGCTTCTTGTATGATGTCTACAGTAATTCCATCTTCTCCTGGAGCTTTTCCCCGCTTCATGTTCTTGATTGCATGTGCAACTTCTGCTGGAAGGACTGGAGGAACTCTGGTACTGGTATCTTTCATGATGTCTGGAGTGCATGTATAATCCCTTTCATATAATTTGGAGTAGAAATCTTTCACTCTTGTCAAAATTTCGCCTCTATTTCTTGTTACAGAACCATCTTCTTTTCTCAGTGCCATAATCTGTTTTCTTCCCTTACTGAGATGTCCCTTTGCTATCTTTAGGCTTTGGTTGTTTTCAATTGCTTTCCTTACTAGTTCACAGTTGAATTTCCTTACGTCTTCAGTGATACTTTTTCGCACTGTCTTGCATAGCTCTATATATTCCACTTTGGAAGTCACATCTTCTTTAGTTGTCCTCATCTCTCTTCTTTTTGCATCAACATTTTGGTTTTTCCTGATAATTTGTTCTCATGCAACTTGTTCTTAGACCCAGCTAATTTTGTTGCTGTTTCCATAAGAGCTTTGGTTACTTTTCTGTTAACTTCAGAGATGTCCACTTCTTCCGATGTTAGGCCTTCTAAAGCAGAGAACCTGTTCTTCAGTTCCAACTTGAAGGTATTATGGTGTTTTTTAAGGTTGGTTATGTCAATACATTTTGTTTGTCTTATGAGCTTGCCACGTTCAAGTTTAGTGTTGAGGTGCATCTTACATCTCACCAATCTATGGTCACTACCTGTGTTGAACTTGTTTAGCACACTGCTTAGAACAGTCAGTTTCTTTCTATCTGTTTAATGTTTTGTTTCATATAATTTTGTAATGTGTCCAGTAATTCTCGGACACCCTGTATATATATATACAGGGTGTCCGAGAATTACTGGACACATTACAAAATTATGTGAAACAAAACATTAAACAGATAGAAAGAAACTGACTGTTCTAACTTTCAATGTAACTACACAAGTTAATAAATTTCGATGTGAGATCCCTTGGTTTCTCGTAGTACGTCCAAGGGATACTCGATTTCATGCCATGTACTGGCAAGCATCTGAGGAGTTATGGAATTAATAGCAGCTGTGATACGCTGCTTCAGTTCCTGCAAATCAGTACAAAGCGTCTGATAGACACGATCCTTCACATAACCCCACATGAAATAATCCAATTGAGTTAGATCTGGAGAGCGAGGAGGCCACAGAATGGGACCACCACGCACAGTCCATCTGTTGGGGAAATGCTCATTTAGGCACTTACGCGCACACGTTGACCAATGCGAAGGCACGCCGTCTTGTTGGAAAACGACGGTGTCATATCTTTTGATCTGAGATATAGCGAAATTTTCTAGCATATCCAAGTAAATGTCACCATTTATGGTTTTTTCGCCGGAAAAGAAAGGGCCAATCCCTTCTGTTTTTGATAGGGCGCACCACACATTAACTTTCGGAGAATCACGTTCCAGTTCAATAGCAGCATGAGGCGGTTCACTGCCTCATATCCTACAGTTTTGACGATTCACAATATCGGATACATGAAATGTGGATTCATCACTAAAAATTACAGTACTGAGAAAGTTTTCGTCGTTTTCCACTCAATTCAGCATATCCACAGCAAAATCGTATCGCAGAGTGTGATCATTTGCATGCATCTTTTGCACTATTTGAATTTTATAAGCATGAAACTTTAACTTTTTGTGCAAAATATCGTGAACTGTCGATTTCGGAATGCACAGTTCTCTGCTTGCTTTACGAACGGATTTCCTGGGGCTTCGTCGGAAACTTTCATTAACTTGGTCAACCGTCTCACCGCTGACGCAAGGCCTACCGGCTGCTTTACGATGTTCCAGATTGCCAGTTTCTTTAAACTGTTTCATCCACCGCTTAATTGAATTCGTTGACGGGTGATTACAACCATACTCTAAACGGTACCGTCTTTTAACTTTAATGACATACTTTAATTCCGCAAGCCATAATACATGCATCGCCTTCTGTTGTACGGATGACATGGCTACTGATTGCGCATTTCTCATACATTCCTCATCAAGCCACGCCTAGCGCCATCTATCGGATTATGGGAATAACAATTCTGCAAAACAAAAATATAGAAACCTTGTTAGTAATACGTGACACAGAAAAGCAGACAATGCTCACAGTTTTTTTTGTACATAATTTTGTAATGTGTCCAATAATTCTCGGACACCCTGTATATTTATAAGCGAACGTTGTCCATGGCTTGATAGTATGACCTGTTGATAGACATGGAAAAAGATCAGCCCAAAATTAAAAATGTTTTGGGGAGGCGGGGGTTAACTCGATTGGCTGTGAGCAATCATCCGTCCCTAATTTAGGCCACTGGTTCCAGGGACAGGAGAAAGCCAAACATAACATCCCTGCCTTCCTGGGATACGAAACCGGACTCATCACGGACAAATGATCTGAAGCCAGCGCTTAGACCATCGAGCTACCAGGCGGTAACTTCTGATTTAGCTGAGATTTAATTTCACAGCTGAAACCGCTTGCATCTCATTCACGTGCCGAAATCTGAAAAACACCTTTCAGACGGTGGTATCGAAAACAAAAATTTCACTCTTGCCATTCAAAGTCCCAAATCAAAAAATTATTTGATTTATAATAATTTTATCTACACGCGTTCTTTGCAAGCACGGATTGATAAATCTGTATGGTTTTTCAACAGGTGAAAAAAAAATACGTTTTCGACTCCAGAAAACGTAAATACCCAAATAATGCAACAGTCTCCTGAAACACTGGCTTTGTCGCGTGATTCGGAGTTTTGAGAAGTGCAGATTCTATCTTGCGTTGCATGATATGAGCTGCATTATTTTACATGTGTAATTAAACCTTCCCCTTTAACTGAAATCTGATAGACACTGCTGTTAAAATTGGAAGCACTGGTATTTATTGTCTATTTCTGCAGGTATTAACTGAATGTAAGTTTTAAATGAAAGTGCTAGTTTTGTTGTCATTTCCCTTCAACCGAATTTCTTTCCTAAACGCAGAATTGTTAGTAGTCCTTCAGTGGCTTTCCTTTCACTACCACTGCATGGTTACGTAGCGATTGTTTGGAAAACGGAAACGGTATTTTGGTGCTTTTAATTGGACACCGTTGTTATTCAGCACGTGTGGTCATAAATCTACGGTCTTCTGAGATTAGGTCGTCCTCTTTCATAAACGTATGTCTCGAACTTGCGCTTCCCGATTTAGAAAATTTATTACACGTGAGCACAAGTCAACAAGTCGCATGTTGCTTAAAAGTATACTCTAAGTTTAGAATGGACAGCAATTCAGATTTCACTCATATTCAGAGATATATTTTGAAGCTACGGCTTTAATCTGAAGCTCCTGATTGAAAACTTTCTTTATAATTCTACCCTTGGTATGCATTCATTTGTTTACCTAGTATTCATTTTCTAAGCGAGATTAATTTCCTGTCCTTTTCAAAGAGTAGGCACTGCTACACCGGCATTTATTTAGCTGAAAGAAGGTTCCCAAGTTGCAGAAAAATTATTGGTCTTGTTCAAAGAAAGAGGAAACCTCGTTTTCCAACTTAAGATGGACGGATTATGCGAGTCACTGTTAACTTATGTGTTGCATGTCTTTGACAAAATTATTCAAACTCAGAATGCGGATTATTTCAAAACCACATCATGCCTTTTCCGTTAAAACACCATATTTATGTATCCGCTGATAAACCACGTAATAGTTTTTCTAGCTGTATTATATACAGCAGGTGTCGACGATCTACGGCCCGCCGCCTTTTTTTTTTTTTTGCACGGCCCGCGAGCTCTAAGAAAGGATTGTACATTTTCAAATTCTTTAAAATTTCAAAATCTTTAAAATGTCAAAGTACGCGCTATAACGGAATGGCCGACCACTGAGTTGAAAAGTTGCAAGATACGACCGTATGTGGCGCTCCTATAGCTTCGCATTCAGCGGCCTCTGTTGTGACACCACGCTGTTATAATTTGGCGGCGTTTCCAGTGCCACGTGTATCGCTGTTCTGCGACATTTTGTCCTCGTTTGATTACCCTTGCATATCCATCATGTCACTGTCAAAACCAGAAAAGAAGAGAAAAGTGGATATTTGTATTTGGCAGCACCTACCTGTGTGAAAAGACATTTTCAAAGATGAAGTACGTAAAACCTCAATACAGGTCAGCATAAGCAGATGAACATTTTTTCAACCAATTTTGATGATAGGGAGTACTGACTTTGAACCGCAATTTGGTGAAATGTTACCATCCCCCCCCAAAAAAAAAGCAATTCCATTATTTTCATTAGTAGAGCTGTGTTTCAAACAATTGTAGCCTTTTTTTAGTCTACTTAATATTATTATTACGTTACATTTTGTTCAGTAAAAACGTGTTTTTTTTTGTTATTTAAGTAAGCTTACCTACTTAAATAACAAGAAGCAAATACCTATGTAAATATCCTCGAGTTTGCTTCTTGGCCCGCACAGCCTGAAATATTTCATGTTTGGCCCCTTACAAAAAATGTTCGCTGACCCCTGATGTACAGTATTGAAACCCTGTTAAGATAATTGGAAAACTTTTAGCCACGTTTTTATCTTTCACTGCTAAAAGTATCTTTTCTTTCTCAATCTGCTTTTCACAATCCTGACAAAATACAAATATGTATTTGGCAGCTTCTTCGTCAAGAAAAGTTAGACCGGCGTTTATTTAATAATGTTTTCTAGTTAGCCTCCAAAACAGCCTTGATTAGGTAAGGTATGGATTTAAGAGCGTCAATAGACCGTATCAGGGATGGGTGAAACCCCACCAATTGCATCTCAAGCCTCCCCACTAGTCCCAAAATAAGGTTTTCCTTTAAGTTCAAAAAAATTATAAACCTTCACTAAGTTTTTAATAGCATAATTTATTTCAAATCAATGCTCAATCATTAACAAATAAATAAATGAAGAAGACAAAAAAGTTAAGGGCAAATTTACGTGTGACCATCGCATGTCACCGAAGGTCGTAAGGAACCGCCTCTTCCTTAAGGACGCCCCCTGAGGATCGTCGTGTGTGTAATGCGGTTTGTAATTACTTTAGGCATAACTTTTTTCCAAAAGTTGGCAATACTGTATGAGCCTGGTGGACGTGGACATCAGTTGAGCTCTGGGTGTGAGAGATTTTGGGTCTCGTACATTGAATTTGGTGTTACAGGGTTAGTTGTCTAGTCCTGTTATAGCAAGACAACTGATCTTCATTGGTGGCGTCAGGCCATTATGGCCACCCTGGGCCACGTTCAAAAAACACATGAAAATGAGAGAAAACCAATTGTTTTTCCTTTTAATTGGAAAAAATCCCGACAGAAAATCGGTATTATTAACCACTTCGCAGATTTTATTAATGCAGTCTGAGCCACTACAATAGTTCAGTAACTGGATAAGGCATTGCAGTCTTCCATATCCGTTTACTCGAGCGCACTGAATACCACGTGGATGGGAATGGCGACTACCGTCAACTCGTCGCCTTAGCGAAGCTTCGGAGAACAGTAATGAATGAGCAAATGCGTACTCTATTGCGCATGCGTAAAACTGTCTTTTGGGGCTGGTCGCTTTTCTGTTTAACAGTAGAAATTTTGCTTTCGCGACAGTGAGTGGCTGATTTTTGTTGAGTTAAGCTGTAAGTTTCGTTCGTGTAAGTAAAATGAACAAAGTAGACTCTTTTTTACGCTTTCCAACCGTAGGTTGAAGAAGCGTATATGCTCCATCTTTGTCCGTCCGTCCGTCTGTCCGCACGATAACTGGCGTAAAAATCGATCGATTTCGAGGAAATTTTAGTATGTGGTAGGGGACCACCTGGGAAAGAACCCTTTTGAAAATGGGACAAATGGGGTCAAAGGTCACGACGTAGGAGCGGGATCCTTCCATTGCCCTTATGCGTCATAACTTGCGTAAATATGGTTCGATTTCAATGAAAGTTTACTATGTGGTAGGGCACCACCTGGGGACAAACCCTATTGAAAATGGGACAAATGGGGACAAAGGTCACGACGTAGGAGCGGGATCATCCCATTGTCCTTATGCGTCATAATTTGCGTAAATATGGTTCGATTTCAATGAAATTTTACTATGTGGTAGGGGACCACCTGGGGAGGAATCTTATTCAAAATGGGTGAAGTGGGGTCAAAGGTCAGGACATAAGAGCGGGATGCATCCCATTGCCCTTATGCGTCATAACGTACGTAAAAATGGTTCGATTTCGATGAAATTTCAGTATGTGGTAGGGGACAACCTGGGGACAACCCCTATTGAATGTGGACGAAATGGGGTCAAAGGTCAGGACATAGGATTGCGATCCATTCCATTGCCCTTATCCCATATTATTAAGGTGGACGTCAAGTAAATTTGCTTCCTATACTGCCAATGAAAAAACTTTTGTACACATTTCCTTCACAAGTAATGTGTTCCCAAGGATGAAAATTTGAACATCGATTAAAATAACTTTATTATAACTTGGAATACTTAATATTTTCTAAAACATAACCATAATTATATAAAAAATCAATCACTTTTCCTTTGGTGGTGTCGAAACCAGAAAAACGATGGCGCGACGTGTACTTTGATGACGTCAGTAGACAAACAAATGTTGGATTGCATAATTATGGTTATGTTTTAGAAAATATTAAGTATTCCAAGTTATAAAATAAAGCTATTTTAATTGATGTTCCAATTTTCAACCTTGTGAATGCATTAATTGTCCAGAAAAAAGATGGCGCGACCTGTATTTTCATGGCGTCAGTAGACAAACAAATGTTGAATTGCATAATTATGGTTATGTTTTAGAAAATATTAAGTATTCTAAATTATAAAATGAAGCTATTTTAATCGATTTTCAAATTTTCATCCTCGTGAATGCATTAATTGTACAGAAAAAAGATGGCGCGACCTGTATTTTCATGACGTCAGTAGACAAACAAATGTTGGATTGAATAATTATGGTTATGTTTTAAAAAATATTAAGTATTCTAAGTTATAAAATGAAGCTATTTTAATCGATGTTCAAATTTTCATCCTTGTGAACGCATTAATTGTCCAGAAAAAAGATGGCGCGACCTGTCGTCAGCAGACAAAAAAATGTTGGATGATGACGTCAGCAGACAAAAAAATGTTGGATTGCATAATTATGGTTATGTTTTAGAAAATATTAAGTATTCCAAGTTATAAAATGAAGATATATTAATCGAAGTTAAAATTTTCATCCTTGGGAACGCATTAATTGGGAAGAAAATGTGTACAGAATTTTTTCCATTCGAAGGACAGGAAGCAAAATTACTTGACATTCACCTTAAAGGAGCAATTCTTGTATGTATGTAAATTTTATTTTGAAAACGGCTCTAAGGATTTTGATGAAAGTCGTTAACCTACCGTTTTATGTTACTAGAAATCGATTTAGCTTGATCTCGACTTTAAGAAAATTTGTTTAGTGGGTTAAATAACCACCCTGAATTACCAAGTTTTTAGTGTGGTGTCATGGCATCGCCGCATTAGATGTTGGCACGCGGTCATGCCATCTATCTCATTACGTCACGCGTTGTTTGTGGATCATATTAAAGTTTTATGACGACACACCTTGCTAGCAGATGGTCGCGATTCCCTCTGCCTCATTACGTCACGCGTTGTGTGCGTATGTTCGTCCGCACGATAACTTGCGTAAAAATCGTTCGATTTCGATGAAATTTTAGTATGTGGTAGGGGAACACCTGAGAAGGAAGCCTATTGAAAGTGAACGAAATGGGGTCAAAGGTCAGTACATAAGAGTGGGATCTATTCCACAGCTCTTATGCGTCATAACTAACGTAAAAAAGGTTCAATTTCAATTGAATTTTAGAATGTGGTAGAAGACTACATGGGGACAAATCCTATTGAAAATTGGCGAAATGGGGATCAAAGGTCGGGACATAGGAGCGGAATCACTTCCATCGCCATTATGAGTCATAACTTACGTAAAAATCTTTCGATTTGGATGAAATGTTAGTATGTTGTAGAGACCTGTCTGGGGACGAATCCTATTGAAAATGTGCGAAATGGGGTGAAAGTTTAGGACACAGGAGCGGGATCTATTCCATAGCGCTTATGCATCATAACTTACGTAAAATTGCTTCGATTGCGACAAATCTTTATCATGTTATTTCGGAGATATACTGAACCAGTTCTGTTGAATATAATCCAAAATGGATCAAAGGTCAGGGCACAGGGGTGAGATTTATTCCACAGCCATTTTCCTCATAACTTGAGTAATAGCTTGAGTAATGATTTCTAGTATATTGGAAAGCGTATCATAATCAATGCATTGCATGATTTTACTAACTTGTTATTATTTATGGAACACTCTTTTAGTTTATTAAGTGATGAAGAAAAAAAACCGTTCAAGACTTGGGCCCTTATCGACCAAATATTTGTGTGGTGCAAATACATAAGAATTAGTGTAGAACTTTTAATTTAGAGTGGTGTAGCAAAATATCCCGGTTAAGTGGAAGCGAAAGCAAACATAAATACTTTGTTTTGTTTCTGCTGTTTAATGCTCTTTTGTTTCTGCTGTTTACTACTCTTTTGTTTCTACTGTTTTTTATGTTATACAGCACTGCATATGTATAAATAAAATTTCTACTTCATTCTATGTAGTTAAGTACGGTTTCAGCAGGTGAGTGGCGTTTGGAAACCTTACAATCTTCCTGAAATTATATTTCACAGTAAGGGAGAAGGTTGAGAGAAATTTTAAAAATATTTAGCCCCGGATAAATTTTAGGTTACCCTACACCACTGCTCCTTATTGCTTTTAATTGCCCTTAACTTAGGATGCTCTGTCTCCGAAGACTAGCACTGACGGCGTCGCCACCGCAATAAATTAGATTACCCATCCAGTACGCAGAGATCTCACAAGATCCACGGTTTGGCTGCCATAATGTCTGGTTACAGAATCTGTTGACGCAACGACTTTTAATATTAGGTGTACAAATAAGTTTTAAAGTGTTTTAAGACAACGAAACATGTAATTTGAGAGAAAACAACAATGCCTTCACGAAACAAAATATGCGCCGTCATAATCTATCACCTTCCGTCATCGGTCGGGCAGCTGACGGATTCCAACCATGAAGAATACTTCGTCGTGTGACACGTTGAAGCCATTAACCCATTTTTGCA
Organism: Macrothele yani; assembly: GCA_039090855.1. NCBI lineage: Eukaryota > Metazoa > Arthropoda > Arachnida > Araneae > Macrothelidae > Macrothele > Macrothele yani. The sequence goes on from CM076990.1 coordinate 52,740,230, forward strand.
TTTTGTCACATGTCCGTAACCGTACAGCAAGTACGGTTCCGGATATGTGACGAAATGCAATGTCGAAACTATACACCAGATGCTCCAAAACTTTCAAGCCAAGCGTCAATAACGATTCCTTGACCGATTTTGCGACATGTGGTTGTCATGCAGTAATTTCACGGGACGATATCCTTTGCCTATGAATGGACGGTTCCGACAGATTTCATGGTTCAATCGCAGCAATTGTTGCTTGTAAAGATCAGCGGTAACAGTTTTACCCTGTTCCAATAGTTCATAATAGAGCACACACACTTCATATCCCATCAGATGCACAGCAGAACTTTCTTAGACTGAATATTGCGTTTCGGTGTCAAAGTCGTTGCTTCACCGGGGTCTACCCAATGTTTTTTGCGTTTGAGATTGTCGTACCATATCCACTTTTCATCACCCGAAATGATTTTCCACTGGAAATACTTTCTGTGTTGTTTATTCAACAGATTCAAGCACTTCATGACAACTTCATCCTTGTTCCTCTGGCTGTGGTCATGTGACACCTTCTTTTTACGCTTTCCAACCGTAGGTTGAAGAAGCGTATATGCTCCAGCTTTCTCTGTCCGTCCATCCGTCTGTTCGCCTGTCGACACGATAACTCGCGTAAAAATGGTTCGATGTCGATGAAATTTTACTATGTGGTAGGGGACCACCTGGGGACAAATCCCGTTGAAAATGGGCGAAATGGGGTCAAAGGTCAGGACATAGGATCGCGATTCATTCCATCGCACTTATGCGTCATAACTAACGTAAAAAGATTTGATTTCGATGAAATTTTAGTATGTGGTAGGGAACCACCTGGGGATAAATCCTTTTGAAAATGGGCGACATGGAGTCAAAGATCAGGACATAGGAGCGGAATCACTTCCATCGCCATTATGCGTCATAAATTAAGTAAAAATGCTTCGATTGCGACAAAACTTGATTATGTTATTTCGGAGGTATTCTGAACCGGTTCTGTTGAATATCATTCAAATGAGATCAAAGGTCAGGGCACAGTACCGTGATTTATTCCACAGCCATTATCCTCATAACTTGAGTAATGATTTCTCGTATTTTGGAAAGCGTATTATAATCAATGCATTGCATGATTTTGCCTACTTGTTCTTTCTTGTGAGTCATTGCCATTGAGCGTAAACGATTGGAAATGGTTTGTTGAGTTACCCTCAGTTGTTCAGCAAGTTCGTTTTGTGTTTGAGACGAATCTTCATCCAGCAATGTTTGCAGTTTATCATGGGTAACCTTCTGCAAGAAGCCAGCTACGTTCTCGATCGCTAACATCAAAATCACCTGCTTTAAACCATCTAAACGAAAACTCACACGTGCTTTTCGATACAATATTCTCTCTGAGAACAGAACAGATCGATGTACATGCTTTTGCAGCACTTTTTCCTTGATGAAATTCGTAACGAATGTAGTGTAGAATAAATGCAGTATCGCTTGCCATCTTTCACCTACCGATGTGCAAGTGCGTTTGACTGTTGAGCCAACTTCTGTGTCACATTTTATACTCTGGACCAGTTGTGGTCACATGACAACAACGCGGGGGATTGTCGGATATGTAAATTAGCGGTGTATGTCACACAAAAAACGCTTTAAAACTTATTTGTACACCTAACATACTCTTATGATATCGACGAACTTATACTGAAAATGGATAATCAATTTTCCTTAACAATTAACTGGCTTAATGCCAATGAACTGGTAGTCAAGACAAATAAAACTAAATTAATGATTTTTTTCTAAAAGATTAACCCGTAACTTATTAAAATTGTTCTGCTGGTAGACACCATCACTACCAGGGTAAACGACCAACATGAAGGGATGCATGTGGTCAGCGAGGATGGACAGGTAGCCATTGGCGATCAAGGACCCATCCAGTGGTACCAGCGGTCCCAGGTCATATCAGGAAAATATCCCCCCAGACATGCGCACTGCCACCGTTGACCTGTACTTGATCGACAAGCGTGTGCGGGTGTTGGTTCTCGTGTGTCTGACGTCATATCCGCCACCTCCCGTCACTTCTGTGGAGTACAAACCTCGATTCGTCGGAGAAAAACTTTTTTCATTCTTCCACTGTCCAATGACGGTAGTCCCGTGCGAACTGCAGGCGTCGTTGAGGATGGACCTGGGTTAACATGGGCGCCTTGACGCAGTGTCGACTCCGGAGACACAGGCGTAACCTGGTTCTCTCTACTGTTTTCGGGGACACGTACCTTGGTGCCTCAGCGTTCATTTGCGTTGTTAATTGCTGCATTGCTGCGCGTCGATGACCCTTTACCAGTGGAAGGAGGCGATGTTCTTCTCTGGGGTCGATGGCCTTTAGGGCTCTACAGTTATGACGTCAGAAGCTACTCGGTGTGCCAGCGGTCTATTCTTTGTACACCCTTACTACAGCACCACGCGGACAGCCCACGAAGTCTGCTGTTTCTGAAATGCTTCCAACCTTGGCGCCGCAGCCGATGGTCATTCCTTCTTGAACGTTCGTCAGATCACTCCCTCTGCCCATTGTTCTCACGTAACGCACTATGGCTCATCTGTCCTGGCCGGCTGCTTATATCTCCGTGTGATGGATCTTATCACGTGCACTCTGTGAAGCACCTGGGCCGGTACACTATGATTCCGCGGGTGGTCCTATTATTCTGATACGATCATGTATACTGAGATCTCTTTTTTCCATAAGTTAAAATTATTTTGGCACAGTAGGAAATTTTTCAACTATATGTACACTGGCGTGCAACAATTAAGGACGAGAGGCTTTTTCGAATGTAACGTCGTGCAGAAGTGCTCCACATCGACTCAAATCATACCATAAGATCCCAAGATAGATGTAAGAATATGGGACAAGTGAGCAAAACCGTCCAAACAAAGAATCCGACGGATACAAAGACACTTTATAGAAAAAGTAGCTTCGAGCACAACTGGACAAAAGACAGAAACGTCCATGTGACAGGCGGGTGCCAAGAAAAATCCAGTCTATACCCAGCAAAAACACAAGTGCTGGGAAACTGCTGGCCACCAGCTGGCAGTGATGGGTCACTGCTGGCTGAAATCTCCGCTCACGGCCCGGTAGTGGTCCGTTGGTGGCAGCGCTATCAGTTGGCGAGCCATTGATGGCCCTGCAGCATCACCGCGAATTGCGGGCCTCCAAGGAAGTGCCACTAGTGGCCCGTTGCTGGCAACCAATGCAACCCCCAACAGCAGGTGGAAGCATCGGGACTGCGCATTCGCAGAAGCAACACTTGCTGTGTCTCTCATGTTACCAGTTAGTTGAAGACGACGCTATCGCCATCGTGTTATTTTAGTGGATGTTAAGAAAAAAATCCATATGTGGAGAGGCGAATTAATTTCCTAATGCAATTTTACGTCGACGAAGATATCAGATTAAGCCGTGAAATACTAGATTACAGCCATGAAATACACCCACTCCATTCCCATGAATAACAATTCATGGAATGGAGTGGATGAATAACAAGAAAAAATTTAAACCGCTTGAAACACATATCCTGGAAAACCATTAAAATAGCGTTTGTTGGGGGAAAAAAAGCGACGCTATGTGGTGCACTCATCCATGGGTTGAATACACAAGACTGGGAGGAATTCGCTTCTAAAAATAACGAGAAGTAAATTAAAATAACTTTTACTCTTTAAAACAAATGTAACTTCGGACAACGGAAAGGAAAGACACAACGTTAAAAATGTAACAGAATGTGACATGAACCCGGGTAAATATATATTTATTCAACAATCTCATTTCAAGACGGCAAGGACAGTACAAAACTTTGGAAAGCGACTCTAAGTATGTACACGCCTTGAAAATGAGTGAAGTTACCTTAAGGTAAAAAAAAACTATCGTTACGTTGAAAAAATTAATTTATCAATTATATGAAACTGACTTTTATGAAAAATATATCGCAATGTTGTAAAATGAAAGAGGGAAGCATTCGATTACAAATTGCATGCCAAACAGATAGCTTCCGGCACCGAGCCAAGCGTACTGAATTAGTCCGGTCGGTAGCGAGCGCGGCATCCACGCAAACGGCCCAGGATCGAATCTAGTCAAATGCAAACTGGCGTTTTTCCGGTCTGACGAGAAAATTTCCCCAGCGCAGTGCGTTAAATTACCAGCTTCGTATGGGTAGAAAAAAAATTGTAGCTTTAGGAATCTGCTGTTATCCTTGCTTTTTTTTTATTATTATTATGGCTACTACTGGGAAATTGGCGGACAAGATTCGGCAAGCCACCAGTTACGTCACGTGGTTGCTGGCTGCCACGAACGACCCACTAGCGGACCACATTAGGCTAACCATCATTTCTGGCACGTGCTTGCAGGGCCACTGAAGGGCCACTTATGGCAGCTACTGCCTGTGATGGACCACTGATGGCCCTGTTGTGGCATATGACAACTGATGGGGTGCCAACTGTTGGCCAGCTGTTGGCCGCCCGGACATTTTATTGACGGTTCGGCAGCGGCAACATAGTGCTGGGCTATTGCTGGCAGTGCTGGCTGCCATCAATGGCCCACTGCTGGCCCAGCAAGACTGTTTTTGCTGGGTAGTAGGGGATATGATCCCCCCTGACTGCGTTGAAGGATTTACAACGTCTGGCCATGCTGAGGACGAGGTTGTCAAGGAACTGCTGCGGCATCGCGGCCCATTCCTCTTGTAGCGCCAATCACAGCTGCGGAATCGTTGCTGGCGGCTGGGGACGTGCTATCAAGCGTCTCCCGAGAAGCTCCCACACGTGTTCGATTGGATTTAGGTCCGGGAACCTTGCGTTCCAATCCATGCGTTGAATATCTTCACTCTCCAACAGCTTTGCGACAGCCACTGTACGATGAGGTGTAGCGTTGTCGTCCATGAAGAGGAACTCAGAACCCACAGCACCTCTAAACAGACGCACGTGAGGTAGGAGAACCTCGGTACAATAGCGGACACCAGTGACTGAACCTCCTTGGAAGATGTGGAGGTCAGTACGGCTACCAAGCCTGATACCGCCCTAAACAAGAACTCCCCCACCTCCAAACCGGTCACTTTCGATTAAGTTGGAGGTGTGATTGCATGTTCCCTGCTCTCTCTAGATGTGTATACGTCCAGAATCGCTCGCGAGACTAAATCGGCTCCCATCCGTAAAGAGAACTCGACCCCATTGCTGATGTGTCCAGTTCTTGTGTTCCTGTCACCACAGAAATCGCCGTCTCCGATGAGCAGGCGTTAATGGAACACACCGTACTGATCGTCGTGCAAAATAGACCACCTCTGTACAGCCTCGTGGCCACGGTAAAACGCGATAACGGACGTCCAGTTGTCTGTTGCATGTGCCTTGCGATTTCTCCCTCTGTCTGCCGTCTGTCTCTTCTCGCCTGTAGTACAATATACCGGTCATCCGCCTCCATGGCTGCTCGTGGACGACCACTGCTAAACTCTCGGACAGTTGTTCCTGTCGTTTGAAATGCTCTCCAAGCTCGTGAAGTGATGCTGTGAGTGATCGCGAACTCCTCGGCCACACGTCACACTTCGACCTTCTTCCAACTTCCCAATGACGCGACCTCGGGTAAAGTCATCCAGATGTCGTTTATTGGATTGCCTGTTGGCCATACCACACGGTGGCAGCAACTTGACATCGTTCAAATCAATGTACACCGTGCAATAATTTTCACCGAATTGCTGAGCGTACACATCGACTCAAATCATAACCTTCCGAACCCCCCCCCCTCCCGTCATGCTGTATATATGCGCATGCCCTACCGTACCGGACCCTAGTCTATCTCCTGAGTGGTCTTTAGGTCCGTTCTACCTGTTCGTTCCGCTGTTATGCTAATTTTTTCTCTTCATCCTTAATTTTTGCACACCAGTGTAAGTAGACCATTTCTTCTTTCATTTCCTTGGGCCGGTGAACTGAAACCAAGTAGCCCAAATTCAGTAGTTTTCGCACCGTGTAAAACCTTGAGACTGAGCGCCGATATTTTTAAGGATCTCTGTAAATAGTCATGTATATACCGTAGTTTGCTGCGTAAATGAATGCACCTGCATATAGCAATTTGCATCCTTTCTTTTTTTGTCTTTGATGCAGAGACTTAAAGTACGTTTAACTCCGAAAAACCGTAAGAGACCGCTAACAGCTATCGACGAAAGTAGAGATCTTTTGGGGCAGTGGTTGTGGGATTTCTTTGAGGTACGGGAGACGCGCAAACCCAGCGATCGATTAATTCCCCCGTCCAGATGTTTTAAAGGGACAATCATCGTGATGGTACTGGTTATTTAAAGCAGCACGGTATTCCGGTTGCAGTAACAAAACAGAATGTGTGTGTGTGTGTGCGTGTGTGTGTGGGCAGGCGCGTTTATCAGATATTTCTCATCCGAAAATCGTAGTACAACACTTCAAAAACATTTACCATTCCAGTCAGGGTGCTCTTTGGCTCACTGCAGTATCTGTTAATATCTGCCTTTCAGTATAGGTGCATGAGCAGGCTGTCTACTCTTTAGGCACATGCGAAGGATCCCCCTCAGGATTTGCTACGTGGAAACACATCTCTGTGCTTCTCGGTTTTATGCTGCTGTTAAATAGGGATTATGGGTGGTTTGAATCGGCATTCACGTCGAATGACAGCCAGTGATTATCTCGTCTTTTTGGATCGTTGGTTGGATGTGCGTCATTCTTCGAAACATTACCTCCTTATCTTTACTACGGGGGACCTGAAATACACTGCTGACCAACCAAAATGCAACACCAAGAAGGACACGAGATAGAAAAGCCAGATTTACTGAACGCATAACAACAGATGCAAAGATGAAACGATTGAGCTTACAGGCCCGTGCGACTTGCGGAACACGCAGACATCAATAGTTTGTGTGGCCACCATGGCTGGCAATAACGGCCGCTACACGCAGCGGCATCGAACGAAAGAAGCTTTGGATGTGGGCTTGGTGTATGTTGGTTCAGGCTGCTTCCACACGTTGCCACAGTTCATCAGGCGTAGCCGCGGGTGGTGCTTGCCGGGCCACTCGGTTGCCGATCAGCGACCAGACGTGTTCGATGGGCGACATATCGGGAGATTATTTGGGCCACAGCAGCAGTGACACTTGGTGAGCCGTGAAGAATTGTTGCTAGATGCGTGTCACGTGCGGGCGCGCATTGTCCTGATGAAACGTGGCCGCTGACAGGTCCTGCCGGTAAGGGAAGACTACAGGCTCCAAAACATCGGAGATGTAGCGGTGGCTGTTGAATGTACCGGTGATGCGTACCAGAGTAGTGCGGGTGTCATATCCAATTGCGCCCCAATTCATAACGCCAGGCGACGGACCGGTATGGCGATGCATAATGCAGGCGTCATACAGTCTCTCGCCGCGGTGCCACCACACGCGGATCCGACCATCGAAGTGTTGCAGGCAGAAGCGGGATTCGTCGGAGAAGACAATGTCGTGCCGTTCCGTAGTCCAGGTGCGGCGTTCAACGGCCCACTGCCGCCGCACTCGCCGGTCGTGTAACGTCAATGGCAATCGAATCAATGGGCGCCGTGCGACAAGTCCCTGCTCCTGCAGACGACGTCGAACGGTACGTGCTGACACAGGTTGTTGCGCAACACACCCTAATTCCTGCGCTAACGTTCGTGATATGGCGGTGCGAGCCGTCAATATCCGCCGCACAAAATGCCGCTCCTGGCGTTCGGTGTTGTGCTGCGGCGGCGGCAATCACTCACGTCGGTGCGTCCCTCCCTCCTGCACTCACTGAATCCATACTCGCCTCATTGTGGTTGGATGTCGTCGCACACGGGCGCCGATGTCTCAATACGACAAACCGCTGTCGCGATAAGCCACTGTTCGTCCTCTGCCGAACTCCGAAACGTGCTGGAATGCCTGCTGTATTCTGCGACGGGGCATCAGAAAGCTTCCCACACACAGGTCCGGCAGCACAACACACTTCCACTACTTACACCCCGCCTTCTGTGCACCCTTCTTATAGTGCTTCTCGGTGGAGTGACGGGCGCACATGATTTGCATATGCCCTGAAAAGCGCTAATCGTTTGCATGTCCTCTCGCGGGTGACGCATGCTGCAAATTTCAGGCCAATGGGATGCTTCCTTCTTGGTGTTGCATTTTGGGTGGCCAGCAGTGTAATTTATAATACCTGCCGTTGCTGAGATGCTAGGCCCCTGCCTACTTCTAACCGATAAACATTCCCCGTTCAAACTCTGAGCCTTTACTTTTTCCCATTGCTTTGTACTGTCGAATTGATGCACCCCTTTTCGTGCCATTTATACGCACTGCTGTCTATTAACTCTTTAACCGACTGGCACGAATTAACTCGGAGTTAGCAAAATGGGCTGAAATCAGCTCGAAAGGATACATTCACTGTCTAAGAATTGGATTTAACACCACTGGAACGGGTTAACCTGGGTCTCAGAAAGCGTTAATTTCCTATATAACGGAGCACAGAAACAGGGACCACGGAATGGAGCAGAGAAACAAGGACTGCAGAATTGATCAGAGAAAAAAGGACTACAGAATGGAGAAGAGAAACAAGGACTCCATAATAGAGCAGAGAAACAGGGACTCCATAATAGAGCAGAGAAACAAGGGCTTCATGATGGAGCAGAGAAACAAGGACTACATAATGGAGCAGAGAAACAAGGACTGCATAATAAAGCAGAGAAACAATTACTATAGAATTAGAAGCGAAAGAAGCACTATAGAATGGAGCATATAACAAAGGACTGTAGAATGGAGCAGCGTAGCAAAGACTATAAAATGGAGCAAAGAAACAAGGATTACGGAATGGAGCAGAGAAACAAACACTATAGAATGGAACAGAGAATAAAGGACAATGGAATGGAGCAGCGAATGAAGGACTATGTAATGTACCTGTGAAACAAGGACTTCAGAATGAAGCAAACACGGACTGTAGAATGGAGAAGGGAAACAAGGACTGCATCACGGAGCAGAGAAATAAAGTACTACAGAATGGAGCAGAGAAACAATGTCTATAGAATGGAGGAGAGAGACAAGTACTATAGAATTAGCAGAGAAACAAGCTTTATAGAATGAAGCAGTGAATAAAGGACCGTAGAATAGAACAGCGAATAAAGGGCTGTAGAATAGAGCAGAGAAACAAGGACTACGGAATGCAGCAGAGAAACAACGGCTACCGAATACAGCATAAAACAAGGACTACGGAATGCAGCAGAGAAACAACGGCTACCGAATACAGCATAAAACAAGGAACTGAGTCAAGAAACAAGGACTACAGAATGAAGCAGAAGCACAAGGACCACAAAATGGAGCAGAGAAACAAGTACTCTAAAATTAGGAGATAAACAAGAACAATGAAATGGAGCAGAGAACAAAGTACTATAGAATGGACTGAGAATAAAAGACGATGAAATGAAGCACAGAAACAAAACTATTGAATGGAGCAGCGAATAAAGGACAATAGAATGGGTCAGAGAGCAAAATAATGAGAGGTTAAAATGAATTGATTTGCTGTAGCTTTCGCAAAACCCAGCCGCTATGTTAACATTTCATTTTGGCGAGCGCAGAAAGCTTTAGGCACCGTTTGGTTCAGGTACACCGGCCCCTTAAAGGGATAAAATTGTAACACCAAAAATAAAGGCCCGGATCCGACAGAAACTCCTACAAGAGCACAGGCCACGATGGGGTGAAAAGCGGCAGCGCACAGACAAATGTCATGTGCGAGACACGCGCTTTTAATTGACCTGGTGTAGGTAAATGAGCAGGCCGCATAAAATGTGCATCCTTAATTGCATCACGCAAATGCGGACGGTACACCATTGCTAGAGAACGAACATGCCACGCAGCAACACAAGAAATCCATATGTACGTTCATCAAACTTCGACCAAGGCAAAATTTTGGGACTGCGGGAAGCCGTATTATCTATTCCTGATATCGCCGCTCGCGTCGAAAGAAATACAAGCACAGTGATTCGAGTTTGACGGCAGTACAAAGTGGGGCGCAGGAAGCACAGACGTGAGGAGTATGTAGTGCAACATGGCACAAACGAAGGGAAGACCGGGTCCTGTACCGCACAGCGTTGGCGGACAGCAGAGCAACGTCCCAAACATTGGCGCAAAACTGGATGCTTATCACACGTCATAGTATGTTCGCTAGCTCTACTTGGCGCAGGTCACTGCAGAAAGGACTCACCTTTCGTCACCATTTGCAGCCACTGTCACTTACCCTATATCACCGTCAGAGGCTGCGCTGGTTACAAGAACGGAGACGCTAGCTTGATAAATGGCATCTCATAGTGTTTACAGACGAGTCGCGATTTGATCTGGTGCTCCATGATAGACAGACCCTAGTACTGAGACACTCTGGTGAAATACTGCTGGAGGCGTGCATTTCGGAGCATCATACGGCCCGACACGGAGCATTACTTTGTGAGGTACTATTGGGTTTCATTCACGTTTCCGCCTCATACGCATTACCGGGATCCTGAACTGGGACCTGAAGCTCTACTGTGTCTGGAAACGGTTCCTGGTTCCGTCTTTGAACAAGAAAACGCCCAGCAACAAATAGTGCCGAATATGTTAGACAGCCACGATGCCTGACTTATGCCAACTCTCCCTCGGCTTGCACAATCACCAGATTTATCGCCCATTGAACATGGCTGGGATATGGTTGCTTGGCCAATGGTCCGTCAGGCCACGCCAGCATCTATTAAGCATAACTTTTGGTTCCTGATAGAGGCAGCCTGGCAGGACACTCTACAAACAGACATTCAGGACCTCTTCAGTTCAATGCCAAGCCGCGTACATACCATTATTGCTGCTCACGGTGGGTATACTGAAGACTGAATATTGCGTCTTCCTCTGAAGTTGCAGCACTGTACTTCTTATAGTTCATGTCTTGTACCGTAAGTCATCAACCATATAAAATCCTGTCGTTATCTCGTGTCTTTCTTGGGTTTGCAATTTTTATAAGCAGCAGTGTTATGCTCCACGCCGTTTGGGAACGTCAATACTATGTGCCTTTATCTCTTTGCTCACACGTCTCGACGAATTCTGCAGCAGTTATATCCCGATAGCATCAGAATTGAATAGTATCGGAAAGAATGACCTGGATATAATTCTTGAATTGATGCGTTTTCTTTAAGATTTGTAAAACAAAATAGTATTAGTATTTAAGAAACCACAGCAAACACCCACATACACATACACACACATGCATGCATTAAAATAAAGAATATATTTTATGCATGCTGTATTAAAATAAAGAAAGATGAAAATGGATGCCTGTCACCAGATTCCTATTGAGCCTAGGCTCCCTACCGATGAGGCGCGCCTCCCTTTGGACAAGCGGAGCACCTACAGCGGATGCGCACGCAGATGCACGCAATGTTATTCACTGTACGTGGATGAAAACGGACAACCCTCCAAACACAATGTGATAGTCCTCCACACACACATGGTGTATATAAGCATCTGCTTTTTCCGGATCTGAATATAGGGCATCACGCACATGGATCTGAATATACACTATTTACCAACAAGTAATTGGACACCTGTGTTAGCAAAGGAAAACGAAATTTATTCACCTTGAATAGTTGGTGGAGCCTCCACGAGCGGCGATTACAGCTGCGACCCTCCGGGGCATACTCTCAACCAGGCGTTGTACGACGGCTAGCGGTATTTTCTTCCACTCGGCTTGGAGACGACAGGTCAGTTCTTTCACCGATTTCGGACGGAGGGGCACCTCTTAAGTCGACGCTCCAACTCATCCCAAAGGTGCTCGATATGGATAAGGTCCGGGCCAATCCATTCGATTAACCCCATTGTCACCATACCAAGCCATGGTGGACCTCGCAACATGATAGGTGGCATTGTTATCCTGAAAGTAACATGGGTCCACCCCGTAAAACTGCCAACAACGTGGGAAGCGCATGGTCATCCAAAATGGTGCAGTAGGTCTCGGCGTTGAGTCTACCAGGAATTGTGACCAAGGGTCCAGTGCCATACCAGAAGAAACACCCCTATAGCATAATTCTACCACCGTCGAACTTCACAGTTGGCACAATACATTCGGGCAAGAGGCGTTCTCCAGGCAGACGCCAAACCCAGACCCTGCCATTCGAACGGTAGAGGGAGAACCTTGATTCGTCGCTCCAGAGAACCTGTTTCCACTGTTCAAATGTCCAATGCCGACGGTCTTTGCACCACGTTAGCCGAGCAGCGCTATTGGACTTGGTGATCAAAGGCTAGTGGGCGGCAGCACGTTAATGATAACCGAGCAGATGGGTTTCCTTACGGATGGTATTCATCGAAAGAACACTCCCGGATGCCTGTTAAAACTCCTCGCGGATGTGGCCCATCGATTTGGTGCGGTTCTTCCGAATTTCTCTGTCCAGCACCCGTCGGTCTCTAACTCCCAGTTTTGTGGGTCTGCCGGGTCGGGGCACATTCCGACAGTCACCTCTCATCTTCCACTTGACAATCACGTAGGCCACTGTAGATTTTGGGTACTTCAACTGGCTGGATATGTCACGTATGGATCGGCCATTTCTGTGATACCCGACGATTACGCCTTTCTCGAAATCAGAGAGCTCCAAACTGCGTGGCATCTTGCACGCGACTGGTTGCGTTGTTGTTTCCCACGCGGAAACAACAACGCAACCAGAAACGGCGGCTGCCGTGACGTGCATCAGAACCGCAGATATCGTTGATTGCAGGGGTGTCCAATTACGTGTTGGTAGATAGTGTATAAGCATCTGCTTTTTCATAGTGAAGTCAAGTGGGAGTAAGGTGGAGAATTTCTGCAGCGTTTTTACAATTTGCGTGATAAAATTAGAATTATTCTGCTTGGGAAAACGGAATTAGCAAACATTTTGTGGTGTAATACCGAAATTTTAGCAACCATGATCTATTTGGCAGATATTTTTGAAAAACTAAACAGTTTGAATGTGTCACTGCAAGGAAAGAATTCATATATTCTGGATACGCAGGACAAAATGGAAGGCTTCGTGAAGAAGTTAGATTTTTGGAAAGGTCGTATCGACTGTGGCATTACTGAAATGTTTCCATTGTTTACAAAAATTCATAGCAGAGGAAGCTGATGATAGCTCGACTATAAATTCTGCTGTGAAAAGAGTAGCGGTGCACCTATTAGCACTGAAAAACTAGTTTGAAGACTACTTTCCTCAGATGGACAGCCACACCCACGATTGGATTCGAGATCCATTCTCCGTAACAGTGAGTGATATGCCAGAATTAAGCATGGTTGGTCAAGAGCAATTACTTGAACTTTCAAGCGACAAGTCACTAAAAACAGCGTTTCACAAAACCCTACTTCCAGAATTTTGACTTTCAGTTCGAAGCGAGTATAAAGAACTCACAAAAAGTGCTCTGAAAGTACTCCTTCAATTTCCAACAAGCTACCTGTGCGAAGTTGGATTTTCTGCAATGGCTGCAGTTAAAACGAAGTACAGAAATCGTCTAAATGTGGAGAACGTCCTGCGTGTGAGGCTGACACAGTTCGAACCAAACATCGATCGTTTGTGCAATTCAAAACAAGCCCAAGTTCAGCATTAATGTATACAGCGTATGAAAATATGGAAAATATACTTTTTATTTTGCATTATTATAACTTTTTTCAGGAGGAATAAACTCCTGGTTATATAATATGTCGAGATATTATCCATTTTATTTGTGCAAAGTGCTGTAGGTAGTTTTATTTTTATTTTAGTAGTGCAGTTGTATTTTTGCTTATTATTTTCAATCAAACTTTACCGGTATCATTGAATTTGTAATAGCCGTCCCGGTGGCGCAGTGGTCTAAGGCGTTGGCCTCTGATCATTCGTCCGTAAGGGGTCCGGGTTCGAATCCCGGTCAGGCATGGATGTTGTGTTTGTCTTACGGCACTGGCTCTCTCCCTTCCCTGGAACCAGTGACCCTAAATTAGGGACGGGCGACTGCTTATAGCCCATTGAGTTGCTCACGGTGGTCGTTAAACCTCCAATCAAAAAAAAAAAAAAAAAAAATTTGTAATAAAAAAAAAATAAGTACTGATTATACAGCAATGAAAACCTGCGAGGGGGGGGGGAGGTGCCTTTGCAAGCTAGCCACGATGGGGGAGGAATACTGTAGAAAAGGTTGGGAACCGCTGCTATAAAGTATACTTTCTTGCGGAACCTGTGAATCCCAAATTTTCCAGTAGCGGGACCCGAACAACATCCTTCTGCTTCAGAGCCCAATGCTTTGCCAGTTAAGAGTTCTCATTAATTCTAGACGATGTGTGGAACGAATATCACACATTTTTCGGAGAATCTAACGCCCAGTAGATCTATTTTTACATTCAGTCGCCAATGTGAACCCCAAATTTGCCGGTAGTGATACTCGAACCCACACCCTTATGTTCCGGAGCCGAATGCTTTCCCAGTTAAGCTACGACGGCAAGGGCTTATCGCTTCTAGTTGCCGTGTTAACATGTGCGTTACCTCTAGAGTACATCATGTACCCTACAGTATTAATAGAAACAAACAAGCGCAATTTTTTTGTTTTTGATTGGAGGTTTATCAACCACCGTGAGCAACTCAATGGGCTATAAGCAGTCGCCCGTCCCTAATTTAGGGTCACTGGTTCCAGGGAAGGGAGAGAACCAGTGCCGTAGGACAAACACAACATCCATGCCTCACCGGGATTCGAACCCGGACCTCTTTCGAACGAATGATCAGAGGCCATCGCTTAGACCACTGCGCTACCAAGCGTATTTGATAGCGGTGCCTTTCATTTCAACCTTATTTTGTCTAGCATGGAAAACTCTACAGCTTTGATCAAGACAAGGCGACCCTAGCTGAACATAATTTACATAGAATATTCCATAGACGCCTTTTGCATTAAAGATGATTTTGCTATGTTTTCAATAGGATACATCTTTGCGGGACATTCTGTATATGAATGGAGACTTGCGGTCAATTCTTTTAGTTTTTCGTACGGCATACAGAAAAAAAAAATACTTAAACAATCGATTTTTGTTTCATGTAATCTCATACAGTACTCCATAACAGCATTTTTGCATGAAATTCCTTAATTTTCCAATTACTGAAGGCAAGGCTTTTTACACAACAAATCTTTCCGAAGTCTGGATTTATTTCTGAGAAGAATGGGTAGCTTTAGTGCATGTCCACGACATCTATTCTTGTCGAGGTAACCGTGAGCTTATTTCAACCGCAGACTTTGTCTCTGGCACGTTCCTTAGATTAAATTACGAACATCATGTCATCAGATATCTCGTTCTTTGTTATTTTCCGTTAAAAGGACTCCGCGACTGAGGACGTGCATTATCTTTCTCATCTCTCGTTTAAATTCTCTATAAGAATATTATCCTGTTAAAGAGGACGCACGGAACTTGCTACCCATTTTCAACAGAATACTGAAAATTACTCAATAGGGTCGTGATATGAAAGATCATATGATTTATATTTCGTAGCCATTAGGAGCCAAATGGCTACGGAAGAATCTATTCTACGCACTTCTTCAGCAATATTTCAAAGTAAATTCGGAAATAAGAATTCGTAAACAAGATTTAATGTATTTCCCGTTGTGCTTTCACTGTTGAGTAATGTGCATGGATTCGGTCTGTAGTTGCTTCATTTCTCAAGTAACACGAGCTAATGCTTTAGTTATACTCTGCTCTGGTAAACATGTTACCTGAAGTACATAAGATTTTTCAAAACTTTTGTAAAGCTCCCTGGAATTTTTGTACCCATTATACGAAGAATCTAAATTCTACGAAATTTTGCAATCATCTATTTTCTGTATTATAGTTTAGTTTGCTTTCTAATGGCTGTTCCTCGCAATTGCTTTGCCAATTTGTAAAATCCTTTTTTTCTGCCCTTTTGATGCTATGCATATTTCGAAGCAATAGTAAAGAAAATTCCAAGCAAATGGTTTCAATGTTGTGAAAATAAATAACAGAAGGGTTAAAACCATCGTTGAAATCTGATTTATGAATGAAGTCACCCTACCTCCCGGTGGTGAAGTGCTTCTGACCAATCGGTCAGAGGCGTTCTGATGATCGCTTCTGACCAATCATTGGTGATGGGTCCTGGTTCGAATCCCCGCATGTTAATGATGTTCTGTTTGCCTTACAGTACTCGCTCTTTCTCTTCCCTGGAGCCAGACACGCAAAATTAAGGACAGGCGACTGCTCATACATAGTCCATTGAGTTACTCACGGAAGTCATTAACCCACTAACGACCATAGCGCCCAAAACGCCCGTATATACACTGAAGAGCAATTGAATTAAAGACAGCAGGCGTTATGCAAATGTGGCGCGGTGAGCGGCCCTGTAAAGGGAAACGACATGACGGATGCAGCGATCCGACAATATAAGGAGTGATGCGACGGGAATCAGTAAGAGTCGTACGCAGTATGGGTAAGACGAAGGATCTAAACGCATTTGATCGCGGGCAAATTGTCGGGGCCCGACAAATGGGTCACTTCATCTCGGAAGTCGTGCGGGCACTGTGATTTTTACGAGCCACTGTGTCACGGGGGCACCGTGAGTACATCGAATCCGGTAAAACCATCCCTTCAAGGGCCAACTGCCGTGGACATCAGCGTGTGGATGAGCGGGGTCATTGTCGGCTAGCTCGCATTGTAACAGCGGATCGACGGGCCACAGTGCAAGAAATCACTCAGCAATTTAACGCAGGTGCACAAAAACTTGTAAGCAGCCACACCATCCAGAACCATCTCCTCGCTATGGGGTACAGAAGCCATCGTCCCACGAGGGTACCACTTCTGACCGCACATTACAGGGTGCAAAGATTAGCATGGGCGCGGGATCATCGCCACTGGACCCTAGACATGGGGAAAATGTTGCCTGGACTGATGAGTCGATAGTCACGTTCGTACATGTGGATGGCAGGATACGAGTACGGCGCAAACCACATGAAGCGATGGATCCTTTTTGCCAGCAGGGTACTCTTAAAGCTGGTGGGGGTGGCATTCTCGTCTGGAGAATGATGACGTGGACTGAAATGGGACCCCTGGTACGTGGGACACCGTCCCTCACAGGTCAACGTTGCCAGGATATCCTGGACGAACATTTGCTCTCGTTTGTGCGTCTTCAACATCCCACAGGGGACCTCATCCTGCAACAAGACAATGCAGCTCCAGAATTGTATCCGAATGGTTGGATGAACACTCCACCGACGTGACCTCGCTTCCTTGGCCAGCCAGGTCACCTGACCTCAACCCCGTCGAGAGAGTTGTTCGAGGCTCTGACCCCCCTCCATAAAATCTTCGTGAACTGTGGGAGATTGTTCAGGGGTCGTGGATCCGTATGGCTTTCCAACGCTTCCGGTGTCTTGTCGATTCCATATCGAGACGAATCGCCGCCGTCATCAGAGCAAAAGATGGTGTTACACGTTACTAGACAAGTATCTCTAATTCAATTGCTTTTCAGTGTACAAACGACCATAGCCGCCCGAAACGCC
The DNA here is from genome assembly GCA_039090855.1 of Macrothele yani. Classification (NCBI taxonomy): domain Eukaryota; kingdom Metazoa; phylum Arthropoda; class Arachnida; order Araneae; family Macrothelidae; genus Macrothele; species Macrothele yani. Next base: position 52,757,719 of record CM076990.1, read on the forward strand.
TGTCTAGAGTGAGTCAGATTTCCTACCCTTACCTGCTCTTCAAATCTGCACGACCTATGAAGAGTCAGCAGGTGTCACCCTCAGTCACTATTGCTGTTACTAAACAAAGAAGTGAACCAACAGACAGTTTCGGGTGTTATGGTATTTAGAGTGATATAAGATTTTTGGATAATGATCGTTAAAGGGTTAAACCCCCAAACAAAAAAAGTAGAGAACGCTGTCCCATGAAGTGACGAAACGATAATTAAATTCATCGATACTCAACGATATATTTGATTAAACTATCGCCGAACATTATTCGGTCCCCGACTTTTCTGGGACGATTGGATAGAAGCCAGCGCATCGTTTGTCGTACCTCTCAGCCACCGGAGCGTTAACACCGACTTTTATTTCTATAGTCCTTTGACAGCGTTCTACAAGAGCCGCGATCTCAAGGCGATACCATCAGGCAGGTTTAGAGGACGGAAACTCTCTGATGCCATCTACCACTGAAGAGAAGTGCCGTATTTGTAGGAATTCGGCCATGGAGCAAAATATATGGTAGTCGGATAGGGCAAGAACCGGACTGTATGGAGTAGGACCTCAACCCCTTCCAATTCCTGTAGTTTTCTGCTGATCACTCTGGAGGTGTGACTTGGGGCGTTACCCAGTTGCAGCAATACTCGCTTCCTATTGATGAGCGCTGGGTAGCGTTGTCGCAAAGCATCATGAACCCTCTGCAGACATAGAAGTTCTCGTTTACAGCCTGACCATCTGGCATAAGTTCTCAGGGCACAGAACCATCCTAATTTCACCAAATGCACTGCATGACCTTCCTCTCAGACTGTTCTCTTCGCCCTATTTGCTGTGCTTCTTGTCGTGGCGACAGCCATTGGTTAGAATATTTATTTTGCACCACGTTTGACGATACCACGCCAAAATGTATCTTTCGGTGAATTACAGAATTCTGAGACAAAAAGTGACCCGTTGTACCGCGTGCTATGGGTGTCATTTCATGGGGAACGATTCCATCGGATCCGGAGGAAACATCAAGTTGGTGAAGGTGACCAACGACGTTGGAGTGGAAAGACCCCACCTCAGTCAAGCCAAGTTACGTTGATGATGTTCTGAGGGATCCAGTTAAAATCGTCTATTTGTGCTATTATGGTCACGTATTGTCCCATTTTTTGGATGTGCTTCGTCGTGAGAGTTCAGTTGCTCCTTCTGCAGAGACAGAGGTCAGCACAAGTTTGTTAACATCAGTAAAGTTGGATTTAAAAATTCATGTATCATGTTGGCGTTGAGATTTGTGTTAGATATCTTCTACGAGTGACGTATTTGTACTGACTAGACTGATTTCCTGATAGGAGAAATTAACGTCTGCTGTTACAGCTCGTTGTTGTTGACGTTGTTTGCTCGTGTCGTCTGCTGTTACAGCTCGTTGTTGTTGACGTTGTTTGCTCGTGTCGTCTGCTGTTACAGCTCGTTGTTGTTGACGTTGTTTGCTCGTGTCGTCTGCTGTGCTGGGTCGACGTGGCTGCCCGTGTCGTCTGCATTACTGAGTTGCTGTGCTGTCTTGTTGCTTGGTCTGCTTGTACACAGAAAATCAGAAATATCATGTCTTCGTTGAGGTGCTCCGCTTGTTCTGACAGATTGCTTGAAGAGGACTGTGTACATTGCTATGGAAGATGCGGTGGAAGATTACATTTCGACTGTTCTTCGATTGGCGAGGCTTCCTATCGAAAAATGAGCAAGGAAAGAAAATTGAAATGGCAATGTAATAGTTGTCGACGGGGCGTTTCTCCCGGAGATGTGAGAACCCGGGGTGGATCTGATGGCAGTGGAGGACCGATGAAGTCATCCGTGGATACAGCTATACGGGATATAAGTGTTTCTGAATAATTTATAGAGCGTTTAAATGAGAGGTTGGATGTGATCGTGAGCTTGAAAACTGAGATATCTGATTTGCGTAAGTCAGTAGAGTATTTTTCATTAAAATATGACGATATCATGGACAAAATTGGACAATCGCATGCATTACTGCAGGAATCATGTAAGAAAATTGCTTCTTTGGAGGAGAGAGTGCAAACTCAGGCTGCTGATATAAATACATTAAAGGAAAGCTTGAATACTTTGGATCAATATGTTAGAAATAAAAACTTGGAGATCCACGGAATCAGGTGCAGGGAGAGGGAGTTGATGATCTCAAGGACTTGGTACATCGCATCGCGGGTAAGTTGAATATTGATGGATTTTCTGTGACTGACATTGAGGTAATTCACAGGCTGCATGGAAGAGAGTCCCGGAAAGTGTCGCCAATTATTGTTCAGTTTAAAGGTAGAGAAATGAGGAACGAATTCCTTGCGAGGGATAGGACTGGTCTGAGAGTGATGGATGTTGTTAAAAATTGTACGGACGGCAACAGGGTGTATATTAATGAAAATTTAACTGTTTATAATAGACAGCTCTTTTGGCAGGCACGTGACTTTTCAAAAACCAACAATGTTAAATTCTGTTGGTACGGAAACGGAAAAATCTTCTGCCGGTTGGCGGAGGGTTCGAACCCAGTTCATATAAAGAGTAAGCTGGATTTGAATTTAGAACGGTTTTGGCGCTCTGGATTGGTATCAATATTTCTGTTGTTGACTGTATTTCTTTTGATTGTATATTTTGTGTTTGATGGCGAATTGTGTGCAGGACTATGTAACAGTTGCAGAATTGCAGAATTTGATTTCATCGAATACTTACAGTTTGAAATTTTTGTACTTGAATGCCCGAAGTCTATATAGTAAGTTAGATACTTTGGTTTGCTTGCTGCATGATATAAATTACCAATTAGATTTTATATGTGTCTCAGAGACCTGGTATGATGCTGATGCTGGTCCTGTATGTAATATACCTGGTTACCAGGTTTTCGTGGCTTCCCGTTCTGGGTCCCGGGGGGGGGGGGTGCGATATATATTAAGCGTTCCATTACCGCATTATTACTTGATAAATACACTGTCATAACTGAAGATTATGAAATACTTTCAATTGTGTTACAACAATCAATAATAAGTGTTATGTACCGTCCTCCACACGGTAATATTGGATCTTTTTGAACTTTTATTCTAGTTTGTTGGATCACATAAATTTCACTGGTAGGACATTGTACTCTTTTGGTGACTTTAATGTGGATATGAATTCCTCTGGAACGGGTGCTGCCTTATTTAGAGATATAATTCTTTTCTTCTGGAATGTTAAATGTAATAACTATTCCCACCAGAGTTACAGATTCAACTTCTTCTTTATTAGATTTATGTATAACAAATAACTATAGTACATGCTCGGGGGTTCTCTCATTTCATATCAGTGATCATCTACCGATTTTTCTTTTGGCGGACTGTTCAGTAGTACACAGATCTAATTCATGTTCTATGTTAATAAGAAATTATAGTTATGATAATTTACTTCTGTTTCGTGGGGCTTTATCACTAATTGATTGGACTTCTGTACTTCAGTTGGATGATCCAGTTGAGTCATATAATGAATTCTGGAGAATTTTTTGGAATTCTTACGACGTTGCGTTTCTATTTCGTAACTTACGTCGTACGTTGCGCTGCAGGAAGCCTTGGTTTAACCGGAGTTTGTTACGTTGCTCAAATAGAAAAAATAAATTATTTGCTGTTTTCTTCCGTTCCAGGAACCCAATTCATTTATCTAATTTTCGTAGGTATAGAAATTGGTATAATTCTAAATTAAGACTGGCTAAAAAAAAAACTATTATTTTAATTATTTCGGTACTACTACAGACGGTAGGAAAATCTGGCGTTCAATTAATGAACTGTTGGCAACCTCGAGGGATGCCCAATCATCAACTATAATTGAATATGATGGAATTAGGACGTCTAATTTAGGAGAGGTAGTTGATATTTTTAATAAATATTTTTTGGAGTTGCCGGACATTCTGTTGTCTGAAATTTCCTCATTATACTAACCATTTCTCTGATCGCCTACCTCCTTCGTCTGATTCCTCATTCTTTTTTAAACCAGTGGATGATGACCTCTTGAGGGTAATGAGTGAATTGGACCAGTCCAAAAGTGAGGGGCCTGATAACGTACATCCTAGGGTTATAAAATTTGTTTCAGGGGAGCTACTTGTTCCGTTGACCCATATTTTTAATCGTATTTTGTATACAGGGTGTATCCCGTTGCCATTGAAATTAAGTCGTGTTACTGTTATACATAAAAAGGGATCAGTAACAAATGTTTCAAGTTATCGACCAGTATCTGTAATTTCTGTGTTTGCTAAAATTATGGAGAGATTAATACTGATACAGTTGTTATCTTATATTGATAAAAAAATATATTAAATAAAAGCCAACATGGGTTTCGTAAGGGGTTTTCGACAGAGACTGCTATTTAGGATGTATTAAACTATTTACATTTTAGCCTTGATAACGGCACTAGTGCGGTGGGGGTCTTTTGTGATCTTTCCCGCGCTTTTGATACCATTTGTCATGACACATTGTTATCTAAGTTAGAAAATATTGGCATCAGGGGGTTGTTAAGACTTTATTCCAAAATTATTTAACAGGCCGGAAGCAATTTGTACAAATGCAGGGTGTTCGATCTCCTTCTCTTATGGTTCGTCATGGTGTTCCTCAGGGATCGGTTTTGGGCCCGTTATTATTTTTAATTTATGTTAATGATTTATTTACTATTACTTCAAGTGCTACTCCTATTTTATATGCTGATGACACAAGCCTATTTTTTTCCGGGGACACTCTATCTGAGTTGGTCCCACGTGTGAATATGGAACTTCAGGATTACTTTCGTTGGTTTTGCTGTATTTCCTTAACAATAAATTTTTCCAAAACTACTAGTGTACTATTTTCGCGATGTAGGCGAAGAGTGAATGTTGCAAATGGGATATTATTTGGTGGAGTGCCCCTTGACTTTCAGGCTGTTGTAAAGTTCTTGGGTGTATATTTACAAGGTAATTTGAGATGGGATGCACATGTTAGTGAAATTGCGGTTGGGCTCAGATCACGCATTGGTGTCATTTATAGAATTTCAAGTTTGTTGCCTGCCAGGGTTAAGTTGCTATTGTATTTTTCATTTATTTATCCATTTCTATCTTATTGTCTCTTGGCTTGGGGTTGCACAACTATTGGGAATATAAATAGAATTTATGTTTTACAAAAAAAAAATAATTTTACGTTTGGTGAATCCGTCTTTACAAGTACATTCTCTTTTTCTCAGTTATCAGATAATGTCATTTGATAAATTATACAGTTTTCGATTATTACTGTTTATGCATGAACGTATATATGCTAAGAAATATTCAGATCTAATCACCTTGCATTTCCGTTCCCCTTATCATGACACTCGTGGACATCATAGTTTTTTAATACCTAGAGCGCGTACTAATTTATTATTTAATAATATTAATTTGACCTGCCCTAGGTCCTGGAATGGGTTGGCGCTTCGATTCAAGACGATTACACACTTCTCGGTATTCAAAAAAACAACTGAAGACTTTCAAATTTAATGGTTGATTAACGTTTGGTTATATATTACGCATTATTACTTTAACTTACTGCATAATGGTTAAATTGGTTAAATTGTTCTTTGGCTTGACTATTTAGATTCCTTTTTGGAGGGGGGGACTAGGGGCTCGATAGGCTACTGTTAGCCTTTCTCCCTGGTTCCCTTGCCCCAATCACAGTGCACCGCACTGATTTGTTTAAGAACCTGTAGTGGTGCTTCAATTTACTTTAACTAAAACTAAAAACAAATTTATTCATGTTATCATACGTGTTTTTGTAGTTCCTATTACTTCATTTATACTTTTCAATATATGTATAATATTATTGTATAGTATTTGTATTTGCATGTTGTTTTTTTGTTGTTTTTTTTTTTTTTTTTTTTTTGGCACAGAAGTTGTATTTGTGATTTCATTGTGTGGTGAATGGTGTAGTGTGGCAAAGAAAAATTTAAAATAATAAAATAAATAAAATAAATTATTCAAGACCGGGATTCGCTGTCAGAGCTCTGACTAGAGAGAAAGTGTTAGTGGTCGTTGGATGACCTGACCACCGTTTCCTCGCCTTCATCTGCGCAAATTTCTATCGCTGCTGAGGCCGCGTGTAATTCTTTTTTCCAATAATGACGTAGGAGCACCCAAATTGCACTTTTATTGACTTCCATCCTCTACTCACTTGATAACGCAATGCGGCTTCGCACCAAATGCACGTTATCAGCCTCTTATGTTCCACGTCATCACGTTAGCCTGTCAACGCTGGTGTGCGTTTTCCTTAGAAATGGGGGACAACGTTATGCGTAGTATTAAACGGGACTAACTTTAGACTTACCTTCGTGAAGGAAAGCGTCGGCACGCTGATCAGACTGCACTGGAAGCGACGGCGGTGCTAAACTGGCCAACTTTGAAAGGGACATGGCGGCTTGAAACGACCTGTGTAAGCAATCAGGGCGTACCATTCTCTCTATTCTGGAATTCCCCAAAATACACTGTCTCTGATGTTCTTCAGTGGAAAGCAGATGGTGCCACTACAGGAAACCTAAACTCTGGGAAGCCGCACAAATAGCGTGATTGTTTCAAACGAAGCTTACTGAAGAACGTGTAGAAGGCGTGGACGACCATTGCCACAGACTTAAGCGACGACGTCGCGCAAACCACTGGAACAGTTACTTCACCAAAACAACTCCAGGAACTGCATGCTTCCAGTTACCATGATAGGTCCACTGCTTCCAAGCCCTACATAATTCCAGGTAATGCAAGATGACGACTGCAGTGGTGCCTTTCTTGTTTGTGAACAACAAAAGTATGGAAGAGGGTCGTGCGGAGTGACGAATCACCCTGCTCACTCTTTCTTTCTTTCGGATGGACGCATTTGGGTCCGGTGTTTTCACGAGGAACTCTGTCAGACAATCTGCGTTGTCCGTATGTCCAAGATTGGAAGGGGATATGTGATGGTGTGAGATTATTTCTGTTAGGAAAGACTCTGTGCTCGGAACTTTGGTTGTGTTTCCCTCCAATTAACCTCCATCAGATCTGAAGGCATTCTGAACGATTCCGCGATAACTACGTTGTCGCAGTACTTACGCACAAATCTCTGCCTCCTTCAGGAAGATCGAGCCCCTGGGCAAATTAAACGTTCTGTCGAGACCTGGTCAGAAGAGAAGGGTTGATAAAGTTCATCATTTGCGGCATTGTTTGTTATTCATGTTTAATTTAGGGAAAAGTGCGAGTGAAGCATACGGTTTAATATGTCAGGCGTATGGCGAAACGGTTATGGGTGAGTGGACGAGTCGAGAATGGTTTGCCAGGTTTAAGAAAGGTGTTCTCATCTTGGAAGACAAGCCACGTGCAAGTAGACCGCAGGAACTCGCAGACGAGGAACTGGAATCGCTGTTGCAAGAGAATGCCACATAATCGACCACGCAACTGGCGAAACGTTTGAAAGTGGCTCGCTCGACGGAGCTATGGCGTCTACAGGTCTTGGGGAAGATCCAGAAGATTGGTAAGTGGGTTCCGCATACTTTAACGGAGCGTAATATTGGTCAACGATTGAGCATCTGCATGTCGTTGCTGAAGAAGTTTCAAGAGAAGAATTTCTTGTGGAAGGTTGTCACCGGGGATGAAAAATGGGTCTATTACGACAACCCCGTACGCAAGCGATCCTGGGTCGATCCAGGCCAGTCATCGGCGTCGACTGCAAAACAGGATATCCACGAGAAAAAGGTGCTGCTGTGTGTGTGTGTGGTGGTGGGATATGCCTGGAGTGCTGTACTTCGAACTGTTGAAACCGGGCGAACCAATCACTGCACGACGATATAACGATCAGTTGATGAAACTGAAAGCAGCAATCGAGCAAAACCGCCCATGGACAGGTAAAGGACGCCTCCCAGTCATCCTGTTGCACGATAATGCCAGACCACATGTCGGTGCCACAACGAAATCAACCCTTAAACAGTTACACTTTGAGGTTTTACCGCACCCGACTTACTTCCCGGACATTGCACCCTCAGATTTGCATCTGTTTCGTTCTATGCAACATGCGCTGGCCCAACAGCGGTTCATCACAGTTCCAGAGTTTGAAAATTTCGTCACTGAGTTCTTCAGCTCAAAACCCAAGTCCTTCTATCACAGGGGCATTAATTTGTTGCTCGAAAAATGGCAAAAAGGTCATTGATACTAACGGCCAATATTTCGTTGAATAAATGTGTACTGGTTTCCTGATTGTTTCTGTCTCCTTTCACCTTAAAATGGCAGAAACGTTTGCATATCCCTAATAGTGAGAATTCATTCATGTTAGAACTAAAATTTATATACTATTTATTTCCGTGTTTCATAAGACCTCGCGATAAATAACATTCTGTGTAAAATATTTGTTGTTTAACAATTCTAGATTAGAGCGTTTAGACCAGGGGTGCACAACCTTTTTATAAGTGGGGGCCAAGTTTATTTTTACATAATAAGTGGCGGGCCGCAAGTTACCTTTTCACATAGGCACTTACCAAACCCTACCGCTAAAGCTAATTTTACTATTATCCGAATAACCTATTTTACCAGCAGACAAAAAATGTGTTTCAATACCATTTTTGTGTCCTCTAAATGGTTTAAATCCATTTTTGAAGTTTTTTGGCAAATTGCGTTATTAAGTTATCAAATTACTGATTTACAATCAACTTACTCCTAATTAGAAAAGGTTTAGGGGTATATAAAATAAAATAATACTATCACAAGGTTGTAAAATTTTTATTTTTACAAAAAACAGAATTCTTAACATCAAAGTATATAAAAAATTAAAATCAGTATATCGTCAAACTGACCATCAAATCAAGTAGTAGCCTAATGCTCCTAATGAGATGCTTGGCATTGTTTATTTTTCAATAGTCTGTCAATATCAGGTTCAATGTTAGAGATGGTAATGCGCAAGTTTCCCTCCAATAGTGTATCACTTAAACGGGAACGACACTTTGACTTTATTTGTTTCATCAAAGAAAACGATTGCTCGCATAAGTAGGTACTTCCAAACAACGTTGCCGTTTTTAAAGCATGATCTTTGAGCAATTTCATTTCTTTCGGTAAGTAATTTTTGTAAAATTCTAGGAGAGAAACTTCAGAGTATTTTGTTTTTAACTCATTGTTACACTGAAGATCAATTAATTCCATCTGGAAATCTAGTGGCACTGACGCAACGTCAGTAGTGAATGGTAGAGAAAACATATCAAACAAAACCTCAAATTTTCTTATATCTTCAAATCGTCTTTTAAACTCATTGACTTTCAACAAAACTTTTCATTGTTGGAAAATTTGCTAGTTAACGAAACATTTTTATAATTTTCTTATTTCAACTAGGGCCTACAATAATGGGAAAAAATCTCATCATTCACAATATATATATTCACGTTTTCAATAGTATAAAATATTTATCCGCGGGCCGCGGGTTGTGCACCCCTGGTTTAGACAGACCGATATTTTGCAAAATGTGTAATATAATCAGCACTAAACTCGAAAAGTTGTTTCCGTGTAAACTTACCTTAATAACTTTTACTTTGAGCTTTCGCGTTATATTACTTTTTCTCCGGCACACTTGTTATTCTTTTCACGGCTTGTTTTAAACTGTTGTATTCGACGGTTGATTTGAAACTTCATACTGAAGCTTTATACTACAAAATAATGCGACATATGGCATTACAAATCAGAACTACCTAAATTCTCGACAATGAGTTATTGGGGTGACATCTGCTTTTAGATGTAATCTTACTCACTTTGACATCTTAAGATTTCAGTTTTTATTGAAAGCTAGAGCGTTTAGATAGATCGATATTTCGCAAAATGTATAATGCAATCAGCACTAAATTCGGAAAGTTAGTTAAATAAAAAAGTAAAAAATGATTAAAGCGTACAAATTAAAATCCAAATTGCGCTAAATTAAATTACTATACAAACGCAACTTGCCGTTATATTAAGATTTTAATTCGAATTTTGTAGATCGGATAAATAGAACTCCTAGTCATTGATAATTCAATATTTTTAACCTAGCACGCGATCACCTTGACATCTCAATGTGATCGCGTGCAAACTCAACTTGCTGTGATATTAAATAATTCAATTCGAATTTTGTAGATCGGGGATATACAACTCGAGGCATTAATAAGCCAATGTTTTAAATTAGCACGGGTCACCTTGACATTTGAAAGTGAATCAAAGTGATCGCGTGCTATTATATAGCAGGTAACCATTTTGACATCACAAGAGCATACAGGAATCGATCGATAATTGATGACGCAACAATGCAGACGTTGCAGTGACGTCAAGCGTCTCAGAGAGACAGAGAGAGAGAGAGAGATCTGGGTCTTTATATTATTTATCGTTGATAGTCATTATCACAATGTAAACACTTCGGGGGAATATAGTGCAAGCAAAGTGCTGTCAAGAGCACAACTGTGCAGATTCGTTGCCAAGGAAAGTAGTCATTGATGCATTGAAAAAGCAGTATAGGCGACAAAACAGATTCCTGAGATGCGCAAACATTAAGAAATATAATGAATAAGGCTTTTGCTACCAAGCTAATTGTCGTGAATATAGTTTTCACTAATATTATAATGAATTCAATGCTTGTACTAAGCTTCTAATAGTGAATTCAAATGGTTGTTGTTACTAGTTAATTAAGATCCTGAATGAAGTCTCCTGCTAGTAGTGTAGTAATAGTAATGAACAAACTTATAACTGGTAGTAATGTTGTAGTAGTAATTAAGATGAATAAAGTCTTATGCTAGTTGTTACTAATAACACTAAATGAAATAAACCTAACAGCCAGACAGAGGTCTGACAGTACTATGAACTGAGAAAAACGTACTTACAACAAATTCTTTATTATTGAGACTTCTCGCTCTCACATAAACGAACTCTCTTTATACAGCACCAAACGCTCTCTCTATACAACAACAAACGCTCTCCTTCACATAAACCAACGCTCTCCGTACAACAACAAACGCTCTCCCTATACAACAATAAACGCTCTTCCCGTACAACAACAAACGCTCTCCCTACACACATCAACAAAAAGCTCTCTTCTTGCATCGTTGAACGCGCCTATTTATACTGGCTACCACCACATCATGACTTACACTCATTGCCAGAACTCATTCAGCGGGAGAAATAACATCTCGTTCAGTAAGAAGATAATTTACATAGAAAAATAAAATAACCAGAGATAGTAAAATCAAAAGGAAAGTGAATATAGAGTATACGTTACAGAAAGACCTTCAAACATCGAAAAAAACCTTCAAACTTCTCTGTAATATATCTCAATCCACTGCTTTCTGCAGTTTTTAAGAAACTTAAATGTTGAGCACCCCTGTTACCAGGGGTCGTCCTGCCGAGGACATTCTTCTGAATTTGCTAACAAAAATCGTTTTCGCGATGGGAAAAATGTTTTGGCGAAAATATTGGCGCTGCTTATTTGTAAAGAACATGCCCCGATGAGCCATTGTCATTGTGACAACCCCGAGCCTAGAGAAATGACCGCGCTTGGAGACCGAACGGTGGCGCAGGTGAAGTTCACTGAGCAGTATATATGCAACTCGAAGAATGGCTTCCGGTTAACAAAGTGTTTGGAGTCAGAATGGGAAAAGCTGCAGAGTTATCGGAGTTTGATGAAGGACAATTGTGATGGCACCTTGGAAGTACGATCTCAGAAACGGCGCGTCTTGTGGGTTGTTCACGTGCCTATGTAGCAAATACGTATCAAAAGTGGTGCAAACATGGCCAAACGACGAACTGTCGTCCAGCCGTGTCTCATCCGCAGCTCATTGATGGCAGAGGGGTACGGAGACTCTCGCTCATTGTTCACAACGACCATAGGGCCACCGTGAGACAAATCACTCCCAGCTACAACAGTGGTTATCAGGGCAATGTACCACAGCACATAGTTCATTGCAGCCCTGTGCGCCTGAGCCTGCGTAGCCGAAGACCCAGCCGGGTCCCCATGCTCACTGCACCTCATCGCCAACAAAGCATGTAATGTGTGCCCAACCAAGATCATCGAGGTTCTACCGTGGTTGATTGGAAGAAAGCGACCTGGTCTGACGAATCAAGATTCCTGGTGCAGTGCTCGGCCGTCTACAGTGCATCACGTAGACGGCCGAGCGCGGATACTCCGATTACCAACTGAGATTATGTCACCTGGATGCACTGTTGTGTATAAAAAGGCCGACGGCGGCGGTGTTATGCTATGGGTGATGTTCTCTTGGGACACTTTAGGCCCCATTATCCCAATAGCACAATTCCTAACATCTATCAGGTATCTGAACATCGTTGCGGACCAAGTTCACCCATTCATGGCAATTGTGTTCCCTGCTGGTGATGGCCATTAGCAGCAGGATTATGCGCCATGCCATACTGTCAGAATCGTCACGAAGTGGTTCGAGGAACATGCTGGTGACTTTCTGTTAATGCCCTGGCCACCAAATTCACCTGAGATGAACCCGATCGAATATTTGTGGTTCGACTTGGAAAAGCGGGTTCGTCCTAAATCACCACCACCTCGAAATGTACGAGAACTGGAAGACCTTCTGTTGACATTACGGTACCAGATACCCCAGGATACCTATCGCCACTTCATCGAATCGATGCCTCGCCCAGTGGGCTCTGTTTTAAGGGATAAAGGGGGTACTACAGCTTATTATAGGCAGGTGGTCATAATGAAATAACTCATCGATGTACAATCTATTATTTTTGTACTATTTTAACACTGTTAATATGAGGATTTTATGATTTTTATATTTCTAATAGAAAGTGAAAAAAATGGCGACTTCAGATTACATTTGGCGAAAAACAAATTTTAATTTGACGAATGGGTTGGCGAAAATTAAAAAAAAGCCACAGCAACCTCTGTTTGTTACGATGATACTTTGGACAATATCTGGAAGCAAAACGAAAGTTCTTTCACTACAGTGTAGTGACTTTTAGAAAGAAGCGAGAAGATGATTTGAAAAAGAAAGTTTCTGTTCCTTCCGTAGGGTTGTCACTGTCCTCAATTTCTAAACAACCGTAGTTCGATATACTGGAAAATTCAAAGCTTGATGTACGGCGGCAAAATCACGGCGTGTTTTAAAGTGGGCAAAAAACTTATCTTGTGAAGAGATCTAGAGTTTACGTACATATTAAGATAACACAACTTAGTTTGTCACAAAACTTATTTTTTCAAGCCGACCATGGTTTTGCTGGGTATTGACCTAGCTTCATCATGACGAATCGCACGTAAATATTCAAATTGTACGTGATATCATAAATGGTGCTTACAGTCATGTGTTTTGGTTAGATGTTTCCATGCGCTTGATAGAAATGGGGTGGATGCCATGTCATTAAGAAGTTGCGAAGACTTCTAATACATATGGAAAGCTTCCAAAACATCAAGTTTGGTGGTTGAATCTGGCATTTCAATTAGTTTTGCTTCTTCAAAGAGAAATTTATGATCCTTTTCGTAATAGTGTTTAGCCATCGATGACTTATTTAGGTCACAATTCCGAATGCAGGTCTTGTGCTCCTTTAATCGAAAACGCAAGGCTCTACGGGTCTATACGAAAAGGACCATAAATTTTTCTTTGAAGAAGCAAAACTAATTGAAAAGCCAAATTCAACCACCAAACTTGATATTTTGGAAGCTTTCGATGTACGTACATCAGAAGTCTTCGCAACTTATTAATGACATGGCATCCACCACATTTCTATCAAGCGGGTGGAAGCATCTAACCAAAACACGTGACTGTAAACACCATTTATGATATATACAGTTCAAATATTTGCGTGCCATTCGGCCTGATGAAGCCAGGTGAATACCCAGGGAAAACATGATTGGCTTGAAAAATAAATATTTGTGACAAACTGCGTTCTATTATCCTAATATATATATAAGCGTCACAAGACTGTAGTCTTTGAGATCAAAATCGAGAGTTGACTGCGTAATTGTCGTAGCACGACGAAAAGACCGTAAAGACTGAGAGCCATTACTCTAAACACTCGTTAATGATAATTACAAGCGCAATTTTAATTTCGTTTTAAATTGTGACACGCACGTGTGATTTAAAGTATCATTGACCTATACACATTTTTCAACTTTCATCACCAAAAGTAATAACATGCCTAACTTCAGTTTCTCCTTCCAGTCAGTAATAATAATGCTTATGCAACATCAAGTCACACTGAAACATCATATTTAATAACTGAAATAATTTCCCACCAGGAAAAGACAATAATTACTTATGTTAACATGTTTTAAAATTCTAAGACTGTCCATTATTTAAACAACGCAGTTCTGCAATTCATGAATTTCTGGAGTAATTCTAAAAACTGCGAAAAGGCTTTATCCGGAAATACTATGATCCCAGTACTAACGACAACCAAATAAACATTCCACACATTCCCTTTCAGCGAACATTTAGCTCGAGAAAGTTTCTAGAGGAAAATGGGTCATGAACTGAAAACGTTCTCCTGCCATATTTATTTTAGTTGTCAGCCGTTTTAAGATCGTGCACTTCACACGTCTACATAATATCCTGTCGGAAGATATTGCCTGTTTATGTATCGGACTGCTGCCAAGGAACACAACGTGTCGCATAAATGTGTTATTCGTTTACGGAAACTCGAATTCGGAATAATAAACCGGAACCCTTCAGTTCTGTTGATTTTCAGAAATCTGCTGCCGTGCTTATGGCATCTCTTGTGGAGATTACTGCATAATATTTATATTCTTAAGAGAAAGTTGTCAGTATTTGCGACAAGAAGCGGAGTTCTTACGTTACATTTTCTGTTCGTGGAAACAACTGGATTTCTGTTTATTTACGGTGCTATTTCCACAACGAATTAAAAACTCCAGTTCTCAAGTTTTCTGTTATTTCGGGTAAACGTTGCGAGTGTAGCCTTTTGCATCTGTATATTTCTTCTCCCATCCGTTAGATTTGTGAAATCAATTAAGGCTCTTTCTCGTCCATACTCTTGTTTCCTTTCTGTCGTTTTCTTTCTTT
Organism: Macrothele yani; assembly: GCA_039090855.1. Lineage (NCBI taxonomy): Eukaryota > Metazoa > Arthropoda > Arachnida > Araneae > Macrothelidae > Macrothele > Macrothele yani. Next base: position 52,772,737 of record CM076990.1, read on the forward strand.
CTCTCACTCGCACTCCTTTTGTAGGTCTCTCTTTTCAACCTTCCCTATGTGTTGGTGTTTTTCTGCTCTTTATCTTCTCACTTTTTACTTCTTTGCCTCTCTTTGTTGGTTACTTTTTTTAACACTATCGACCTATCAACTTAAATGTGGGGTAGTTTCCAATTTTCATTGTTTCAGTCACTATATGTCTAGCTTATTCATTCACTCTCATTTTATCTTTCAACCTTTGTCTTTTTCCTTCTGTCTTTTCTATCTCTGCCTTTACAGATTTCGCTCTGTCCTGTAGCTTCAGTCTGCCTTTTATGTTTCCTACTCTTTGCTTTTCTGCTTCTACCACTCATTCTCTATATATCGTTTTCAATCCCACATTTTCTCATTCTTTACCGTCATTGTTCTTTTCATTTACCATATTTCTTTCCTCTTCTGTCTTTACTACCCATTTCCAATAAGTCGCTTTCTGTCGCATATTATTTCGTTTAACCATTATTGTTCTTTTTCACTCTGTCTTTCTCTGTTCTTTTTCTACTTGACTGTATTTTTCTGTATCTCACTATCTCATTCTCTTTATGTTCGCCATTTCCTCCTTTTGGTTCTGCATCCAGTATTATTTACCTCTCTGTACCATATAATTGCTCTTTCTTTTACCCTTCCTTTGTGTAGCATAAAAATCTGTTTCTTCCTGTATAGCTTTGCCTCTTTACTTCCCCAGTCTGCGCCCCTCTCTCTCTCATTTTTTTAGCATCTTTCTCTTTCTCTTTCTTTCTTCACATTTTCTATATGTCCCTTTCTTCTGTCTTTTTTTCTCATGTGTACTTGATTTTCTTTTTGTTTGTCCCGCTCGTTCCAATTTTTTTGCCAGCCTCTCTCTATACATCCTTTCATTTTTTTCTGTCAGCTTATCTGCCTCTTTCTCTTCAGTGCCATCCGTTCTCTCTCTTCTCTTTGTTCATATTCTGCACTAACCTGTCACATCTATCTACCTTCCCTTTCTCTGTTTCTCTCTCTCTCTCTCTCTCTCTCTCTCTCTCTCTCTCTCTCTCTCTAAGAAAGTAAACTCTCTTTACATAAACTCTGTTGCTCCCTCAAAGTAAGGATACATGATGCATGGATGAGTGGGTTACAGTAACTCACCAAATTTCTTAAACATTGGTTACAGTAACTTGGAAGCATGGGTAACACTAACTTCTTAACTTCTGTTAGTAAGTTTCTTAACAAATTTTGACATAGCATCCATTAATTGCTCGCAAAATGTTCCACAGGTATTCCACTTCCCGCGATGTGTTTTCCGTAATTGCAGAGGTTACGCTGCTAATCGTGTCACTTATTCGTCACTACATGTCTGCGCAAATCCTTGACATAGCCCCATAGAAGGAAGTCCAGTAGGGTTGTGTTGAGTATTAAGGTGACCACGGTATAGGACCAGTACGTCCAATCTACGACTGCGGAAAAGCTTGGTCAGTGAAGTTTCTTACGTCTGAACACACACCAATCACTAATCTGTTAGCTGCCCATCTTGCTGGAAAACCATGTAGGGTTACAACGTTTCATCTTGAGATCTCAGATACATCCTCATCTTGGGATCCTCATATTTCTAACACTAACATGTGGAGGCAAACGCTTCTCATAACCAATTTTTCGGAAAAGAAGAATGGACCAACGACTTTTCCTCATAAGGCGACACCACACGATCACCTTGAGACTGTCACACGTACCAAGGTGAGTTCTTCTTAGTTCACGAGCGGCTTCCCTGGACCATAGAATACCCCCTGTGCTGATTAAGCGGTGAAGTCGCGGATCTTATCATCTGTTATTACGACTATACCTGTTACAGCTCGATGCATCGGATGTTTATATTAATCATTAAGCAATACTAGGGTTTAGAACATTTTTATTGCGCTAACACGACACACAGCGATGCCCAACGACACACAAAATCCAACACACCCCATATCCAAAACACAAGACATATCCAACGGTTACGGATACCAGCAGAAAGACGATAACGATTACGATGACGACAGAATACCCAACAAACTGGCCTCTGATACGAAATGTTGCCTCATCTGAGAACTTCTCTCTCGCTAGATGCTCATTTTGTTATCGATATATTTTCTTATCGATACTACCATGCATCTCCAGAGCGAATACTTTGTGTTGTGGAAACATGAACTTCTTGAGTTGCTCTACATGCCACAACCAGTTAGATGTTACTGCTGCTATACGTGTCTTTTACATAGTGATTTAAAATTCTAGACACCCTTTACATAATAATTATTCGGAAACCTGTTGCTCATATTCACAGTCCGACACATCTTTGAATGTGAAAGTTTCTTTTATTTACCGGTTCCTCCTGTACGTGATACATGCATTGAGCATTCTGAGCAGTAGGAGCTTATATCTGTCGCTATTTATCCCTGAAATTTGGAAATGGCAACATCTACTATTTCGTTCTCATGCACATCTTTAAGGTGACATAACATTGCGAAAAGAAATATGAGCTCTTTTAAAAAGTAACCTAATACCTGTGATGATGATTAGAAAATCACCGTGGAAGACGTTATAGTAGTTTTTTCAAAAAACACCTGGGAAAAAACTCGGATTGGTATAATGTTGCAAACGTTCAGTGTGTTCCCGCAATATTCTACAGTTTTCTTGCAGTTCAGCAAAACTGCAAGAAAACTGTGGTGACCCGTAGACAGGAACTGGAGTCATTTTGCAATCTATTATTACATCAGCATCGATGCAAGTCTGTAGTTTTCTAACCAATATTTAAGAAAACCAGTAGACTGTAACTGAGAACATATTGCAAGGGATGCTTATACGGTCACGTTATCGATGCAGGTTGCCACAATTAGCGATATTTATCCAAAAAAGACATGACTATGTTATATGATAGTGGGTCTTATTTTACAAAAAAAAAAAAAAAGCCTGAAAACACATAATTAAGAGATCATTTTATTATAGCGCCGCTAGTGGACCATGAACCAAAGTTGGGGGGGCAGAAAAACCTGCTTTTAGCAGTAACGTGAGTCAAAATTCTAAGGTTTTTATTAATCTGTTAGGAAGCCAGAAAAATGAGAACAACGATCCTTGCATTACAGTTTTTTTTTCGAAGACACAAATTCGCTGCTAGGATGCTATCGAATTCAAAATACATTTCATCCCGCATCATTGCTTCTAAATATCCTGCTGAGGATATTCTTTTTACATTTCGATATCATTTATAACGAAGCATATTTTGGGGAGCGTACCTTTTGCGAGTAATACACAGTTTTTCGGTAAGGGGGCGTATAGGTAAATTGCTATGACCCCGATATCTCTGTTTCTAAATAATCTTTTTGTGTCAGGTAGAACTCTTGGTGGAAAATGTTCCGCATATACACAGTCGTATCAGAATAATGTCACCACCTACCTAATAATGGGAATAACCACCCTTGTCCCGAATGACAACTGCGACACGGCGTGGCATGGACGCAATGAGGCTCTGGAAAATTGCCCGCGGCCCACTTGCCCACTCGAACAGCAGCAGAGCACGGAGGTCCCGGAAATGACGTGGTCGTGGGTGGGCACTTCTGAACCTGTCGATCCACATAGTCCCACAAGATCTCTACGGGATTGAGGTTGGACAATTTCGCCAGCCAAGAGAGAACGGAGACATCGCTGTCGTGTTCTTGGAACCAGTCACGCACCTCCTTAGCGTCGTGGCGAGGAGCGTTGTCCTCTTGGTAGACACCATCACCACCACGGCAAACGCTCAACATGAAGGGATGCATGTAGTCAGCGAGGATGGACAGGTGGCCATTGACGTTCAAGGACCCATCCATTGGTACCGGCGCGGCGGTCCCAGGTCATACCAGGAAAACATCCCCCAGACATGCACACTGCCACCACCATCCTGTACTTGACCAACAAGAGTGTCCGCGTGTTGGTTCTCGTGTGTCTGACGCCGCATCCGCTACAACCCGTCACTTCTGTGGAGTTGAAACCTCGATTCGTCGGAGATGGCAACCATTTTCCACTCTTCCACTTTCCAATGGCGGTAGTCGCATGCGAACTGCAGGCGCTGTTGCCGATGGACCTGGGTTAATATGGGCGCTTTGAAGCAGCGTCGACTCCGGAGACTCATGCGTAACAGGGTTCGCTCTACTGTTATCGGGGACACGTGCCTGGGTGCCTCAGCGTTCATTTGCGTGGTCATTTGCTGCACTGTTGCTCGTCGATTGCCCTTTACCAGTCGACGGAGGCAACGTTCTCCTCTGGTGTCGATACTCTTCGTGGCTCCGCAGTCATGACGTCGGGAGGTACTCAGTATAACAGCGGTCCATTCTTGGTACACAGTTACTACGCAACCCGCGAATATCCCAGGAAGTCTGCTGCTTCTGAGATGCTTCCACCGTTGGTGCGATAGTCGATGTTCATTCCTTTTTGAACGTCCGTCAAATCACTACCTCTTCCCTTTGTGCTCACGTAACGCTCTGCAGTTCAACTATTTGTCATTTTCTTGTAGGACTTCCGTCCACAGTGAGTAGAGTTTAGGTCCCAGCTACCTACAGCGAGATCGCCTTTTGGGCAGGACACAGAAACGGAAGGAATGAGAGCAAGTCTAGCGACTTTGACAGAACAGTTTTGTAGTGAGATTAGAGTACAGTAGATGGCGCCACCGTACAAGTACGATTTTGCACATAGAGAGGTGAGAGAATTTCAGGGGGGCATAGGAAAGGATACCCATTTGACCAGTGGGTCCAGTCAGGGGGCCGTCACTTAACGTGCTCGTCCGATGCACGGCGGATATTCAGCGATTGTTAGTAAATCACACCATCTCTGAAAGATCAGCCCAGGATCGAACCTGAGGACCTTGCATTGATAGTCTGACTCGCTAACCACTAAGCCATCCGCGGCTTTTCTACAGTTCAACTGTCCTGTGCGGCCCCTTATATCTCCGTGTGGTCGACCTTGTCACGTGCACTCTGTGACGCGCCTGGGCGGGTACACTGTGATTCCGGAGGTGTTCATATTATTCTGATGCGACCGTGTAAATTCTAATTTTTGGTAAAGAATGGTTTTGCCACTGGGGGGGGGGGGGGGTAAGTATATGTTTCTTTTTTTTTCATGCACTTACAACAATCTCTGCATTTCTGAAACTTCATCATTAAAATAATTCCTTTGTGGCCAGATACCGCTTACTACGAAAACCTTTTCTAAGATATTTTCTGCTTAAACTGATGCATAGTTTTTCTGCTAGGGGCGTACATTATATCTTAATTCCCGATATCTCTGTTTCTAACAGTCCAACTAAAAAATGTCTTTCTTTGTTCGAGAGCGTGTCTGGTGCGAAATGTTTTGCATATAATTTCAATGTTTTCTTAAAATACAAATTTGTCTCACCAGAGGGCATAAGTTTCACGTTTGTGTTTACAATATATTTACTGCAATATCTACGGATGTAAAACCCCGATTTATAACATTCTTTTTCAGTCCGATACTATTCTAACTACGAAAAATATTTGTTTCCGAAATAATGCAAAATTTCCCCGCTGAAGAGCGCATAGGGTTAATCTATTTTTTTTTTCGCTTCCTACTTTTAAAAGTCCGTTCGAAAAAATTCTTTAAAATTGGAATATTTTGCTATATTCGCGGTCTTTCTAGTTCACAGTTCTGGGACTAGGTGGTGTTAGAGTGCATTTCTGTTTACGCCTGTATCTAAGCTTTGAAAAATCATATTGAAAATTTTCGTTTTCTTTTGTTTTGTTTTTATTGTATGTCGTTCGCTGCAATGAAGATGTGAAACATAATCCTCTTAAATAATGTACAGTTTTCCCGTCACGGGAAGTAAATGTCAAAATCGTTTTCTCGCTATCTCTGCTTTCAGGAGCCGTATTAAACATTTCTTCTGTTTTTTTTATTTTTTCTCATGCCTAACTTTAATGAAAGACCACCATGGGGATTCATAAAGAATTGTTAAGGATTTTTTTTCATGAATCACATTTAAACAGATCTTTTACTCGCTTTCATACCATTTACTTACTCCAAAGATTTATCTAAAAATGCGAAATTTATGTAAACTACTATTTTGCGGAACAGATACGTAAGGAACACTAAACGAATTCTTGGGTTAAAAAAACAAAGAACACCATGTTAAAATATTTCTCGCAGATATACTATTCTAACTAAATTTCATGTGGATCCAAGTGATAAAATCTCACATTAAGTACTTACTTCCTTGAAAAAGCCATCTGGTTGATGTGCGAAAGCTTGGAAAGTTTTATTTGTATCCTCCGCCAAAAGATTTCGGGTTTTTAGTATAGTTATACGACACTGCTGGCCACCCAAAATGCAACACCAAGAAGGAAGCATCCGATTGGCCTGAAATTCGCAGCATGCGTCGCCCGCGAGAGGACATGCAAACGATTAGCATTGCAGGGAATATTCAAATCATGTGCGCCCGGCACGCCACCGAGAAGCACTATAAGAAGGGTGCACAGGAGGCGGGGTGTAAGTAGTGGAAGTGTATTGTGCTGCCGGACCTGTGCGTGGGAAGCTTCCTGATGCCTCGTCGCAGAATACGGCAGTCATTCCAGCACGTTTCGGAGTTCGACAGAGGAAGAATAGTGGCTTATCGCGACAGCGCTTTATCGTACCGAGACATCGGCGCCCGTGTGGGATGACATCCAGGCACAGTGAGGCGAGTATGGATTTGGTGGGTGCAGGACAGACAGACGGACCGACGTGAGCGATTGCCGCAGCCGCGGCACACCACCGAACTAGAGGACCGGCATGTTGTGCTGCGGGCATTGACGGCTCGCACCGCCACATCACGAACGTTAGCGCAGGAATTAGGGTGTGTTGCTCAAAAACCTGCGTCAGCACGTACCGTTCCACGTCATCTGCAGGAGCGGGGACTTGTCGCACGGCGCCCATTGCTCCGATTACCATTGACGTTACACCACCGGCGAGTGCGGCGGCAGTGGACCGTTGAGCGCCGCATCTGGACTACAGAATGGCACGACATTGTATTCTCCGGCGAATACCGCTTCTGCCTGCAACACCACGATGGTCGGATTCACGTGTGGCGGCACCGTGGCGAGAGACCGTATGACGCCTGCATTATGCACCGCCATACCGGTCCGTCACCTGGCGTTATGGTTTGGGGTGCAATTGGATATGACACCCGCACTCCTCAGGTACGTCTCGCCGGCACACTGAACAGCCACCGCACCATCTCCAATGTTTTGGAGCCTGTAGTCCTCCCTTACCTGCAGGAACTGCTGGCGGCCATGTTTCAACAGGACAATACGCGCCCGCACGTGGCACGCATCGTGCAACTATTCTTCACATCCCACCAGGTGTCACTGCTGCTGTGGCTCACCTGTTCTCCCGATATGTCGCCCATCGAACACGTCTGATCGCAGATCGGCAACCGAGTGGTCCGGCAAGCACCACCCGCGGCTGCGCCTGATGAACACTTGCAGCGTGTGAAAGCAGCCACGACCGACATACCCCAAGCCCACATCCAAAGCCTCTTTCGTTCGATGCGGCGGCGTGTAGGGGCCGTTATTACCAGCCATGGGGGTCACACGAACTATTGATGTCTGCGTGTTCCGCAAGTCGCACGGGCCTGTAAGCTCAATCGTTTCATCTTTGTATCTGTTGTTGTGTGTTTATTAAATCTGGCTTTGCTATCTCGTGTCATTCTTGGTGTTGCATTTTGGGTGGGCAGAAGTGTATTTTAAGTACTTACGAATTATAACAACATTCTTTCACATCATTCATACAGATCTGGCATAACATTTTGGCGGGGAGAGCCTGTTCGGAGAAAAAAGCACCTGGTGCTTGTTTTACACAATTTATTTAGAATCATCACCCCATCATGGACCACTATGAAGAGACCCATATTGAAGTGATTCTTTAAAAATGAGAGAAAATGAAAAAAACAAAACAAATAACAATGAAAGAATGTGAAAGTACGAAAACAATATAGACGCAGGAAGAGGAAGTTTCCAACATATAAAAAATGAAAATTTGACTCTGGATCCAGCTATGAATTCGTGACTTATTCAGTATTATTTTATTCCAATTTTTTATTAAGAACATCATTATATTTTCTGTAAACTATTGGCGTGAATGCTATCCATTGTTCAAAAGTTTAATTTGCACCATATTTTATATTTTCAAATTTTAGAACTCTTCAAAAATCGCATTTCATTGCTAATTTTATTTGCTCCGAATTTCAATATTTTTGATTTAGTGACATTAAATTTCTATTTTTCCAGAGATTATATTTTGTAATAGCTGTTAGACAATGAACTGCATTATTTTTTAAATTACTATGTATATTTTAAAGGTGCATGATATGAGATTTGTTTACTGTCAAAACCCTTTTAACGTAATTTCTTTTTCTTGTTGAAATATTGTCGTTCTTACGTTATATCTAAATCATTAGATAAGAATACGATGATACATTAATTCCTAATTTATTTCTTTACCGCCAGACTAAACATAAAACAGAAATCAACTTACGGTAATTGATTTATTCCACCACTATATCATCAGCACAACATCGCACTTCACATTTTACTTAACAAATCAATATCCACCACATATCCACCCACCATTATATCACAATAGCATAGACCGCACTTCGAAAATAACGCAATTCACATCACCACATATCCCCTAGAAACTGTTATCTCGTTGTTTTTATCTATTGTTCTTATCTCATACATTCATACGTCACTTTGACCTCAAATGTGTTGCCAACCGTATTCTCGTTTGAGGGAAAAGATGTCACATTAAGTTTGGAAGTATAAGCAGAACAAACTCAAAATTTGCATAGGGAAAGAAACTAAAAATGAAAGTTTATTTAGAATGTATACGTCACATCATCTCCCTCGTAATTTTTTAAAAATCTTTGTTGTGCCAAGAACCAATCAAGTTTGTAGAGGTCTCCATTCGAAACATAATCTGGTCACTCATTCATTCTTTCAGATAAGAACTTACAAAATACATGAAGACATTCGTTGACCAGTTGCTAGCAGCTGACTTCAAATCAGTACACAAAATCTCTAGACATCAGTAGTTCAATATATCTAACAAACTTTCCGTACGATATCAAATATCCATGTTATAGGCACAAATTGTGATAAATATTTTTGTCACAACAATACGAGCGAAACACTTTCATCAATACACATGTAAGAAGTGGCATAGTTGTTAACAAAACTGAGTAATGCAGGGGAAAAAAACTAAAACATTTTTAACGTGGAGTTAATTGACACATTCGTCCACCCCTAAAAACTTCTCAGGTAAGACAAAACATTGAAACTAAGTTAACTGAACAGTAGAACCATGAAACACAGAAAAGATGGTTTAAATTTAGTTTGTTGAAAAAAAACTGCACTTGCAGAAAAAAATCAACAATACACAACAAGTTGCAAGCACAAAAAGGTTAGTCACAGAACAACAACACAAAACCTATAATTCAACACTTGGCGGCCAGGGCCGACTTCTAACTACTCCCATGCATTCGCACATCGAGTTTTAGATGGGATAGGGGAAACCCTGGAATATCCTACCCTGGGAGTGAAACATCTATAATTATCAAAAAAGGCAATGGCTGATATCAATTTCATGCCGAAAAGGCAACAATTACAATATGAATTGACAAGCATTTTAGTACACTTGAACTTGCTACTGCAAAAAAAAAAAAAAAAAAAAAAAAGGAAAAAAAAAATTCGTGTGGCGCCACACCAAAAAAATCAACTTTAAGCATTACATGTAAAATTTTATATTTACACATACAGTGGAAAAAGCTGACTGACAAGAGGACAAGGTATTTGGTATATTTTTTGCCATGTTGGCAACAAAAACAAGATTTGATGAATGCTGTTGAAGTGCCAATAAATTTGAACACTATCACAAAAAGTTGTCTTATATCAAGTCAAAAAAGTCTCTGTCATAAAAAAGTTCTGTGGTAGTAAAATAGTATTTTTATAGAGCAAGGCTCTCTATGCAGCAAAAGTTCGTAACAGTCACCGTCGAGAATTACAATCATAATCATTTGCTATAACAAAAAAAATTTTGATTTATGTTACCTTTTACTGGCAAGGAAGATTTGTGTCTGGATTCGCTTGATTTGTTGTCGGGGCGAAAACGGCACTCTCGAAGCTTCACGCTTCACCTGCTCCCGCAGAAAATCACTGGATCGCAAGGATGTTCCAGGATTTCTTGTTGAACGGGCAAGTTGACAAGAAGAAGCGGGGTCATCAGGCTGGAGTAAGAAGATTCCAGGATGGCATGAAGAGGTTCCAGGCCGGCGTGTACACCAAAAAAAAAAAAAAAAAGAAGAAGAAGAAAAAAAGTAAAAGCAAAATAGAAAAATAAAAAAAAATTACAAAAAGAAAAGAAAGAAAAAGGAAAAAAAGAACAATAAAAGAAGAAAAGGGGAGGAAAAGGAAAAAGAAATAAAAAAAAGAAAAAAAAAACAAAAAAGAAAAAAAACAAAAAAGAAAAAAAACAAAAAAGAAAAAAGAAATTTACTTCGTTATATTGGCACTCAAGCTTCCAGAATGACCTGGCCGTTAAAGTTCTCGCAATGGTGTGATGTTCTTTCTACACCGCGAGACAGGAGAAATAAGAGAACCCCTTCTTCAGCGCTTCGAAAACTAAAATGTGTGTGATGTTACGTTGCACCCGCCAAATTGACTGGGATTTCTCAAATGTACGTTCTTCTGCGGATGACTGCCTATAGCGACAAATGGTCACGGCTGACCTTTGGGCCATGACCCCAGCCCTCTTTCAAAGTGGGGGGGGGGAGATATGACGTACCTGCACCGGAGGGCGCACATGAGATAAAGGCAGATAGCAGCGCAAACATACGTCCGCGTAGCTCAGTTGAAAGAGCGACCCGGGTTTGATGCCCGGCGTGGCCAAAAATGACGGACAAATTTACTTCGTTATACCCTCCTTTAAATTTAAGTAATTCTTTAACCATGTCCAAATGTTTTTTTGCAAAATCACATTCAACAAAAGAGTGTTTACTGTTCTTCAGGAGATCACAATGTTTACAATACGAGTCATTTGATAGATGTATTTTATGTAACTATTTAGGATTAGGAATAACGTTGAGTGAAATTTTAAAATTTAGATTGCGGATGTGTGTACTTAATTTAATCTGAAGTTGTTGTTTCCCAAATGAATTTACAAATGGAGTATTCATTAGGATTTCTAAATTTGTCTGATATTTAAATTTAAAGATTTATAGATATCTCTTATCGTCATGGGTAATATTTTCTATATATATATTTATCGTCACATATACTATTCTTATATATTTATCGTCAGAGTAATATTTTCTAAAATAAATATTTCATTTATTTTTTCCATAGCTTACGAAGATCAATATACCTACCTTCCGCGAAAAAACATATAGGCCGTTCTGGACTCAAGGAACAGAAGCATTCTAGATCACAACCAACCTGAAACTTTCAAATCTTAAAAGCGGGATGTTTTTCGTTTTGGAAAATTTTTCTAAGTATCAAAAATTCTCAGTATTTTACCTGTGAGTGTTAGACGTTTAATTTCTAACCCTCCAAACTTAACATCATTATATAAAATTTCACTTTTATTTTCTTCCTCCTAGCCTTCCAAATAAATCTGAAGGCTAATCTTTCCGCTTTTTTTGCTATAGCAACTGATAATGGCGTGGTTCTCAAATAGTAATAGAATTTTGAAAAATAGATAATTTATAGCTTTAGCTTTTGAAAATAAGAAAAAAAAATTATTTTCAAGTGTTTCATTATATTTTTTCATGTTACTTAAACAATCTTGCCATTAAACGTTTCTTTTTCCTTGGCGTAGCTTGTGCTGTGAAGAATAATTTTTGCATATTTTATAGTTTTCCATTATGCAAATTTTTTGGGATGAGAGGGGCTTTAAATTTTCCCTCTATATTTCTTCTTTTAACTGTTCCTTTGAAAATCCTTTTGTCTCTAATATCTTCCTTCTGCTATGAAACATATAAATATTATATTCAGGTAGGAAAGGATTTAAAAGACATGCTCCAAGCTACGAAAATTTTGGTGTCGTCTTTCTTGTTTAATTGCTTTTCAAGAAAAGCAAAGCTTATAAAAAACAAGTTAGTAAAATCATGCAATGCATTGATTGTGCTACGCTTTCCAACATGCCAGAAATCATTACTCAAGTTATACGGGCTGTGGAATAAATCTCGCTCCTGTGCCCTAACCTTTGACCAAATTTCGTCCATTTTCTATAGGGTTCGTCCCCAGGTGGTCCCCTACCGCATACTAAAATTTCATCGACATCGAACCATTTTTACGCGAGTTATCATGCGGAAAGACAGACGGACGGACGGACAGAGCTGGAGCATATACGCTTCTTCAACCTACGGTTGGAAAGCGTAAAAAAAAAGGATGGGGGGACAAGTTTTTTTTTCTGTTTGTAGATGCCCTGGATCCACATATTTATCATTGCCTTCACTTCCTACAAAGGTATAGTCAAATTTTAGGAAAGCGTACTCATGCGATTAGTAACGAAAAAGATTCCATTGTGCACTGGGCCAGAGAACCTTTGCTACCTAAAGAATAACACATTATGACACTGCAATTAAGGATGCCTTTCAGAAATACGCTCTGAAAGGCATCCTTAATCGTGTATGTAACTGCTCTCCCGGGTGTTCGAGTGGTCAGAGGCGTGAGTTTCTACCTAATCCTCGATTAGGGGCGTTGTGCTAAAGCCTGATGAGGCATAGGTGGTGCGCTAAGACTCTCTTGTCCCATTGGCCCTAAATTAGGGAGGAGCGACTGCTTATATCCCTTAAAATTGATCACAGTAGTCATTTAACTATTTTTTTTTTAATTTGGAGGATTAAGACCACCGTGAGCAAGTCTATGAATTATGAGCTGTCACCCATCCCTATTTTAATGCTAGTGGTTCCAGAGAAGGGCAACAGCCAATGCCATAAGACAAGCACGACATCTATGCCTCACCGGGATTCGAGACGGAACCAGGGTTGCCTGGCTTTTTTGACGCAAAAGTCCCAAAATTTTGCTTTTTTTCCAGTAACGTATACGTCAGAGAATTAATTTGGCTTGTTTGGCTTTTTGTTGCACGAAAATCCCATACCATCCTCTTTTAAAATAATTCTCTTTTAAAAAAGTTATTTTTTTTTCCAAAATGGCAACACCTTAACGACAGAGTGGCCAGAAATCGGAATCTACGCAGTTAAACTTTGATTGACAGTTGACTCAAAGTTCCAAGCTATGTTTAGCATTTTTTATGAATTGCGAAGAGCTAAAGGCTTATTTCAATAGAGCTAAATTAGCCCAATCAGAGTTTGGCACAAAATTCAAAGCAAGACTGTTAAAGGAAATAATGTTAGACTACAAAAATTACTTGTTCTTTGTGACACCTGTTGCGCGGGAATTTGAAAGACTGGACAGCCTTTTTCAGCAAACCAAAACTGATCCTCATTAATTGTTCTAAGAAGTATTCTTACACCAGAAAAGTCTTCTGAGCAGACTGTATGACGTCAATAGGCAAAAAAAAAAAAACATTCATTAATTTGATTTTGGTATTAAATTTTTAACAGAATGTAGCATGTTCCTAAGAAAAACAACAGTATACTGAGGCTCATCTAGAAATAAAACATGTCTGTATGTGTACGCTGGAAGAAGCTCTCAGTCAAGTTGCATGTAGACTTCCCTCCGAGGGAGATATATTTTAAAATCTAACAAAATTGAGCCCTAAGGTAATTTTAAATCAAGTTTCAAGGAACGTACTTTCAGAGTTTCCTATTATACACCATGCAAAAAACAGCATCGACACTATTTGGCGAACAATACAGAAAAGGCTTTTTGTCGGTTGGAAAGAAGCTCCATTTAAGAAAGATAAGACTCCCTACAGACAGTGAAAAGTTTTGGATTGGCGTGCTTCAACAGCAGACATTTAAAAGGGTCGCCACTTTTGCTCTTACTTGTCCAATAACCCCAACTAGTAATGCTGTAATTGAGAGGATATTCTATCTTGTAACCGCAGTTAAAAGCAAAAGCAAGGAACAAAATGCAACTGAATTTTCTTGATGCCATTGTGAGAATCAGAGCAGAATTATTGCTTTCAAAACAAATGTTGTAAAGACTTCATCTGAAAAAATGCTAAAAGGCCTTACATCTGACAAGGGTTATGTGGTAGGTTCCATTTGTTCCAGTGAGGACGACAGTAATAAACTGGATCTAAAGCTTTTCATGCCATGTGGGTATGAAAAATGTATTTTTATAATGTTTGGCTTTGTTTCGGACTTTTTTTAGTATTGTTTGGCTTTAAATCAAAACATTTTATGTGGCAGCCCTGGACGGGACCATCTCGGACGAATGGTCAGAATTGACCGTTTTGACCACTGCGCCGCCTCAGAGGCGCTGTTCTAAGTGAATATAGAGGTTGTGCTTATACACCAATATAATGGCTCAAGGTGGTTGTTAAACCTCGAAATTAAAATAAAAACTTGCTCTGATCACTCACATTGTGCTGTATTAACTTAAAGAAATGTTAACCTCTTACTTACACTCTCAAAATCTGTCAAATCGGAAGGGAAATGTTCCCTGCTCAGAATTACTTTCATCATTATGCGCCGCAGATCACATTACCGACCTTTTGGACACACCGTGTATTTCTTAATCACACGCTGACGAATAAGGAAAGACAGCCTATCAACGGCGGCACTGTGTCTTTCACAGATCGATGAATCAAGAGGCTGAGATAAATAATTGCTCAAACACAACCTGTCAAACTGGCGATAGCAAAATATTGCGGTCTAATCCCCTATAATTGATCTGTTGGGTTAATAAATGACTCAGAAGATTTTTTTATAGCTGAGCGAGCGTAAGACATCGTCCAAGTAGTACGTAGAAATGAAGAAAAACACTTGAGTGAAGTCGAAGATTAAAATGCCTTCCCTCGAAGCTGTTGTTCAGTTCATACCCTGGTATCGCAGACGTTGGGAGGGCAAGCAGATGATTCGTCAAAGTCAGCCTCTGCTGACAAACGACTTTTCTGCCGAGAAAGGAACTTCCGGATCTCAGACATTTGCATCTGCTGGGTACCTCATCTCTTGAGTCACGTAGGAGACGGCGGAAACGTCTTCGTCATTCGTCAAATATTCTGCGCTCGTCTTATGGGACCTTCGGTTTATTTCTCCGCCCTCTCTACAAATAAGAACAAATGAAACCCCTGATAATTTTATATTCCATTTTCAGCCATTTGGCTGTCAAAGTTGTCTTGCAAAGTTGAAAAATAGTGTTGTTTTGGAGAACGCATGACTGCGACACCAAACGAAGAATAATGTACTCGCCGCAATGCCCCACAAAACTGCGTTTTATATGACGAAATGTAAAAGCAACCTTCTACTTTCAGGTTGTTTTTTCCTGTTTCTTTTTTGACTAATTTTGTCTTTTGTGAGTGTCACATACCCACTAAACTTTACTGTCCGCAAGTCCGGAACATACTGACAATATTGTTGTCAGATTTCCATGCATAAATATTAGGTGTACAAACAAGTTTTAAAGCGATTTGTGGGTGACGTATACCGCTAATTTACATATCCGATATTCCCCCGCGTTGTTCTCACGTGACCATAACTGTTCCAAAGTATAACAAGAAAGATGACACCGAATTTTCGGGTGTAATAAGCACGTCCTTTGAATCCGTTCTGACGCAAATTAAATTTATCAAAGCTATTCAAAGACAATGGAACCGGTATGGAAAACAAAAGTATCTGACGAAAGAAAGAAGTTTTTCAATCGGGTCTTTAATCCTTGAGATATTGGTGTAAACGGAATCTTGAGCTTACGAACTCTTAGAAACAGAGTTATCGACAAAAATAAGATGTGACTTTACATCCCCTGGTGGGAAAACCAGGCATTATTTTAGGAAGAAAGTATTCGCAAAAGGTCCATATGAGCGGTATCGGTCCAAGAAAAAAAATTTAGTCGAGTTTTTAGGAGCCCAGATTTTGCTACAAATACATCAGAAGCAGAAATTAACACTTATGACCCCTGGTGGCCAAACCATTCTTTACAAAACATTAAAAATTATGTGAAAAATATTTTCCATCAGGTCTTGTATGCGATACAGGAAGAATTTTTCACATCGGAGTTTTAGGATTAGAAAACGCAATTTACCTTTATGCGCCCTAGCGGAAAGTCTTAAATGATTTACGTGAAAATTTTGAATTTATAGGAAAAACATTTCGCATCGGAAACACTTTCCAACAACGAAGGAATTTTTCAAATTGGACTTATAGAAGTAGAGATATTGACAAAAATGAGATTTACATCTACGCCCCTGGCGTAGAAACCATGCGTTTTTTCAAGAAGAAAATTTTCCTAAAAGGTTTGTCGACATGGATAGTATCGGTCAACAAACTACTTTTTTTTTAGAGAAATAGTGGGAAATGCAATTTATCTTTACGCCCCCTAGGGGAAAGTCTATGAATTACTTGAGAATTTTGAATTTATAGGAAAAACATATCACACTAGAAACACTATCCAACAAAGAAGGATTTTTTTAAATAGGAATACTAGAAGTCGAGATATTGACAAAAATAAGATGTACATCTACGCCCCCTGGCGGAAAACTGTGGAATATTTTAAGAAGAAAATATTCCGAAATGGTTTATCGATGTGAGTGGCATCAGTCCACGAAAGAATTTTGTAATCGATATTTTAGAAGCTACGATTTTATGGCAAATACATCAGAAGCAAAAATTAACACTTACGCCCCCTGGTGACCAAAGTATTCTTTACCAAAAGTTTGAAATTATGTGCAAAAGATTTTTCATCAGGAGATGTATCCGCTGAAGAAAAAAATTTCAAATCGGCGTTTTAGAAGAAGAGTTATCGGGGAAAATGTAATTTACTTTTACGCGTCCTAGCGGAAAATCTATGTGTAATTTGAAAAAGTAACTATATCTAAAATACTCTTCGATATAAATGGAATCGAAAGATATATTTTTTTTCAATAGGATGTTTAGAAGCAAATATGTGAAATAAAACGTATTTTTGAATTCGACATCATTTGCATTTACGCCCTCTACCGGCGAAATTGTACATCGCAAAAAAAAACGAAATAAAGGATCATCATTTGCATATTTCAAGCTTCCCAATGCAAAAAGAATTTTTTTAAATCGGACTAATAGTTGTTGAGATATCGTGGGTAAAGACGGATGGACGGACTGACTGACGGACGGATGGACATACCGATAACAGAAGCACGATCTTTTTTTACAAAAGACGTGCTGGAAAGACTGGGTAGACCCCGGTGAAGCAACGACTCTTCAACACCGAAGCGCAATATTCACACCAAGAAAGTTCTGCTATGCATCTGGTGGATATGAAGGGTATGCTCTATTATAAACTATTGGAACAGGGTCAAACTGTTACTGCTGATCGCTACAAGCAACAATTGCTGCGATTGAACCAGGAAAGCTGTCGGAAACGTCCATTCACATGCAAAGGATTGCGTCCCGTGGAATTACTGCGTGACAACGCTAGGCCGCATGTCGAGAAATCAGTCAAAGAAACGTTATTGACGCTTGGCTGTGAAGTTTTGGAGCACCCGACGTAGCCCCTTCAGACTATCATTTGTTCCGATCGATGCTACATGGTGTGTCAGCTGTACTGTTCCGGCCATGTGATGAAGTGCAATAATGGGTTGACGATTTCATTGCATCACACGACGAAGTATTCTTCACGGCTGGAGTTCGTCAACTGCCCGACCGATGGAGGAAGGTGATAGATAATGACAGCGCATATTTTGATTCGTAAAGATATTGTTGTTTTCTCTCAAATTACATGCTGCGGTAGTCTTAAAACGCTTTAAAACCAATTTGTACACCTAATATATCAGTGATACACTTCGCCAACTTTACGCGTTCGAAAAACCGTGTTTTTTGAATCAATAAGGCGATGTATGATGCAAGAACTATGCGGTACTTTGAGTTCAAATGTGCTTTTCGCCGATTTTCTTTTGATTTCAAATCAGCCTAAATGGGCGTAACTACACAAGACATAAGAGTTCTACAAATTTCGAAATATCCCTTATAAATGACATTTTCAAACTTTAAAAGCTTAGAGAGAGAAAACATTCTTCGAAAATCAAGAAATTTGGCCTTAAGATTTAGTGCACACACTGGAAAAAATTTTAGAGGGTGCGTTTATGTTGCCAAAGCTCTTATTCTTCCGTGCCCATGTTATGCACAATTTAAGAATTAACAGAATTCTTTAATTTTTTTGTTAGCTTTGATGAGGTGAAGGAACTGGTTTTGTAAATCTTCTGCGTTTTATAAATAGTTGCTAAAGTTACTTTGCCATTACAAAGAAGATATCCTAAATCATTATATATGTGGGCTGAAAAGCAATCAAATAATATAATTTCAAACAAAATATGCGCTCCTGTCATTGATAAAGACATGTGCGTGCGTGTATAATTCTTCGGTGACCATATACACGATATTGACAAAAGTCACCGGATACCTAGAAGAGAAACACAAGCATTTATTGACGTACATTAGTACGGTGTTGGTCCACATTTGGCCTTAATGCATGCACTGACCCTTCGAGACATGCTTTCGACAAGGTTTTGGAACACAGCGAAAGGTATGCGCTTCCATTCAGTGCATAATGCTGCCGCTAACTGTTGCTTAGTAGTAGGCCTTGGTACCAAACTTCTTATGCGGAGTTCTAATTCATCCCATAGGTGCTATATGGGATTAAGATCAGGGCACTGTGCTGTCCAGTTCACACACGACAGAATTATCGTCAAACCACGCCGTAACAGTCCCTGCTGTATGGCTCGGTGTATTACCCTGCAGGTACCAACAACGCTCGGTTCCGTAGTATTGCCACAGAATTGGTAGGGCATAATTGTCCAGAATATAGAGGTAGATGGGCTGGTTAACAGGTTTGTCCACGATAACCAATGGGCCGGGACCATACCACAAAAAACACCCCCACACGAGTACACTGCTAGCTCCAAACTTGACCGTACGAACAGTACACTGTGGAAAATAGCGTTCTCCCGGCTGCCGCCATACCCACACACGGCCATCAGACTGATGGATCGTAATCTGGATTTATCAGTCCATAGGACCCGTTTTCATTTATCTGCAGTCCACGATAAATGCTCTTTACACTATGCTAAGCGAAGTAGCATTCCGAGTGGAGATGAAAGGCTTACGAGCAGCCGTACGACCACCGTAACCAATGGAATGAAGTTTTCTGCCAATGATACGTGTACATATACCGAAGTTCAAGCATATTTACTCACCTGTACACTGAGGTCTTGTGCAGTTCTCCGTCGATTAGCTGTAACGACTCCCCTGAGGCTTCAACGTCCTCTATCACTGATTTTATTTTGGTCTGCCGGTACGTTTTGCTGCTTCAGGCACGCAATGAGCCTTCCACTTATTCAGTACATCCAATACAGTTGACTTGGGTATGTTTAAACGCCTCTCGGTTTCTCCCAACAATCAATTCTTTCTCAAAGTCAGTTCTCTCCTACCGCTACATTTTCACTCGACGTCACAGTGCGATATGATGGCGGTCAGCTGCAGGCTTGTTTTTATACCGTTTGCAGCTGTACCGCGCATCTTAACAGCGCAGCGGATCCGTTCAAATGCTTTTGAAGGGGTGTCCGGTGACTTTTGTCAATACAATGTATGTTTAGTAAAAAAAAGTTAAGATATTTTCTCCTCGAAATACACGATATTTTTTTCACTGAACGGTTTTCGACCCGATTTATTAATCTGATTCACAATCTTATGAATCTTTCGCTATACGAGGGTCATAGCAAAGGTTATGCACACGTTAATCTAAAACGAATGATGCAATCGGGAAAATGATTGCGTCATGTCAAGGTCAGACTCTCTGCAACGCAGTGGTGTCAGTACGACGCACTATCATTTGCTGTGTGGACGTGAGAGTGTTTAGAAATGAAAGCGTGCAGCTACTCAGATCGAGTAACGGCATTAGACTAGCGCTCGTACGTAAAAATAGAAACTCTTCTGGTTAAAAGAACGACACAGACCCACACTGCCTTGCAAGAAGTTTGTGCGGGAAGGAACTCTTGATCCAACCACAATTTCTAGCTGGATATTGCGCTTTTGGGAGGACCGAAGCAGCATCGAAGATGATAACCGCTCAGGCCGACCTGAAACACCGACAGACAAAACATCTGTCACAATTGTTGCAACGCTTCTCGAAGAGAATCGCCGTTTGACAGTCGAGGAGATTGCTCATCAGGCAAATTTGTCCATCATGTCTGTTCACCGGATTTTGACCGACTTACTCAGAAAAAAGAAAAATCGCAGCGCACTAGGTGCCTCATCAACTCACCCCCGAGCAGAAGGCAGCCAGGGGGAGCATCGCACACGATCACCTCCACAGGTTCAAAAGAGAGGACGTCACCTCCCTGAACAGAATTGTGGAGTCATCCAAGTTCCCCTGAGACGACCCCTCAAAGTGCCGTCGACAACAATCGAAAGGGAAGCAAATGATGATTTTTGCGTACGATGTCTAGGGTGTTGTGGTCTCTGATGGAGTGCCGGTAGGGCAAAATGTCAACGCACAATATTATCGCGACTTTCGGAGGACAAAGTTGAGACCGAAAATTCGTCAAAATCGCCCCAACTTGTTGGAAGAAGGAGCGATCTTGCTGGATGACAACGAATCGTGTCGTGGTGCAGTGTCGGTACGGGGACTTTTGTCGAAATATGGCTTGGAAACTTTATCCAATACACCATACAGCCCTGATCTCTGTCCACCCGACTTTGATCTTTCCCCAAAGTTAGAAAATCAGCTTCCCTTACAACCGCTACGAATAAATGGATGAACTACCATTGGATGTGACCCGAGTAATACGACAGCTGAACAAAGATGGCGTACAACGGGGCATCCAGGACCTACCTCACCGCCAGCAAGCCCTCATTAGCAGCGGAGGGGAGTACACTGAACGGCAACAAGGTAAGTTTACTCCGTCACTTCACACTTTCCTCAAAAATGGTCAGTGTGCAGAACTTTTGTTAGGACTCCCATACAAAGTTCGTACATTGGCACGTCATCGTACTTAATTTGCTTGCCTCCATGCACGACAAAGAATCCATTGAATCCCTCTATGCCTGCTACAAATATTGTGTGAAAGTTTCTCGAGAGTTCGATAGTTTTCGACCACCCAGGCGTCGCAATGGTGAAAGCATTGGCTTCTGACCATTTGCCCGAGATGTGTCCGGTTTCGGATCGGGGTTTGTCTTACGCTACTGGCTCTTTCCCTTCCCTAGAACCAGCGTCCCTAAAATCAGGAATGGGAGAACGCTAATAGATCATCAAGTTGCTGACGGGGGTCTTTAAACCCCAACCAAAAAAATAAAAAATAAAAATAACGTTTTTGAAAGGAGAAACTTAACTACTCAAATTTATGTAATTCTACGTCGTCGAAAGAGAAAGAAAGCATTAAAAGCTACGGAAGCAGCCCGAGAAATATGCGAAGTTGAAGGTGACGGGACAGTCTATATTCCTGATGCTCAGGATTGAATAACAAATCCATAGGTACTGACACAAGCTTTGAAATCAAGTCGCGATTAGGCCGCCCATGGCTGATCAGAAGCCATCGCTTGGCTTCTGATCATTCGTCCGAAAGGGGTCCAGGTTCGAATCCCGGTGACGCATGGATGTTGTGCTTTTCTTACGGCACTGGCTCTCTCCCTTCCCTGGAACCCTAAATTAGAGACGGGCGACTGCTTATAGACCATTGAGTTGCTCACGGAGGTCGTTCAACCTCCAACCAAAAAGAAAAACAACAAGAAAGATGACACCGAATTTTCGGGTGTAATAAGCACGTCTTTTGAATCCGTTCTTAAGCAAATTAAATTTATCAAAGCTATTCAAAGGCAATGGAACCGGTATGGAAAACAATAGTATCTGACGGAAGAAGGAAGTTTTTCAATCGGGTCTTAAATCCCTCAGATATTGGTGTAAACGAATCTTGAGCTTACGAACTCTTAGAAACAGAGTTATGGACAAAAATAACGTGACTTTACGTCCCCTGGTGGGAAAACCATGCAGTATTTTAGGAAGAAAGTATTCTCAAAAGATTGATCCATATGATCGGTATCAGTCCAAGAAAAAAAAATTAGTCGAGTTTTCAGGAGCCCAAATTTTGCTACAAATACATCAGAAGCAGAAATGAACACTTATGACCTTTGGTGGCTAAACTATTCTTTACAAAACATTAGAAATTATGTGAAAAATATTTTCCATCAGGTCTTGTATGCGATACAGGAAGAATTTTTCAAATCGGAGTTTTAGGAGCAGAAAACGCAATTTACCTTTACGCCCCCTAGCGGAAAGTCTATGAATTACTTGAAAATTTTGATTTTTTAGGAAAAACATGTCACACTAGAAACACTATCCAACAAAGAAGGATTTTTTTAAATCGGACTCTTAGAAGTCGAGATATTGACAAAAATAAGATATACGTCTACGCCCCTGGCGCAGAAACCATGCCCTATTTTAAGAAGAAAATGTTCCTAAAAGGTTTGTCGAAATGAGTAGTATCGGTCTACAAACGACGTTTTTTTTAATCGAGAATTTAGAAGCTCATATTTTGCTGCAAAAACATCAGAAGCGGAAATTAAGATTTACGCCACCTGGTGACCAAACCATTTTTTTACAAAAATTAGAAATTATGTGCAAACGATTTCCCATCAGGAGTTGTATCCGGGACAGAAAGAATTTTTCAAATCGGAGGTTTAGAAGCAGAGATATAGGGCGAAACGCAATTTACCATTACGCCCCCTAGCGGAAAGTCTATGAATTACTTGAAAATTTTGAAATTATATGAAAAACATGTCACACGGAAAACACTATCCAATAAGGAAGGAATTTTTTCAAATGGGACTTCTAGAAGTAGAGATATTGACAAAAATGAAATTTACATCTACGCCCCCTGGCGGAGAAACTGTGGGATATTTTAGGAAGAAAGTATTCTGAAAAGGTTTATCGATGTGAGCGCATCCGTCCACGAAAGAATTTTTTCAATCGATGTTTTAGAAGCTCAGATTTTATGGCAAATACATCAGAAGCAAAAACTACCGCCTACGCCCCCTGGTGGCCAAAGTATTCTTTATCAAAAATTCGAAATTATATGCAAAAGATTTCCCAATAGGAGGTGTATCCTCTGAAAAAAAGATTTCTCAAATCGGAGTTTTAGGAAAAGAGTTTTCGGAAAAAATGTAATTTACTTTTACGCCCCCTAGCGGAAAATCTATGCGTAATTTGAAAATGAAACTGTACCTAAAACACTCTTCGAAATAAGTGAAATCGAAAGATAAAAAAAAAATTTTAATCGGATGTTTAGAAGCAAATATGTGGATTAAAACGTAATTTTGAATTCGACCTCATCTCCATTTACACCCCCTAGCGGCAAAATTGAGCATCGCAAAAAAAAAAAAACCAAATGAAGGATCATCATTGGCATATTTCAAGCTTCCGAATGCAAAAAGAATTTTTCAAATCGGACTAATACACTGCTGGACAATTGCTAAGGACGGATCATAAACGGCTATATAGCGCATAAAAAATTAAGTGTGGTTGGATGCCAAGTGAAATAAAATAATGTCAGAATGCCAGGACATTACAAGAAAGACAATTTATTGTGCTCTGAAATCCAGAAGGCTTTGGGACGTGTTCAAGGGACAAACGGGCCATTTGTGCAGAATACGTAAACGTGAAAAAAATGCAATTACCGTCCGCAGGCGTTCCGGCGTAAGATGTCAATACGGGATATGGCCACCATGGAGGGCGATGCAAGATTCCAAACGTCGTGTCATGCTTTGCACAACATTATCAAGCAGCTGTTGGGGCAATTTATCCCATTCCTCTGTCAGTGCACGGATGAGGGTGTCCTTGTTTATTGGAGGGCATTGGCGACCAGCAAGTCTCCTCCCCAAAGCATCCCACACATTTTCAATGGGATTCAGATCTGGAGAACGTGCTGGCCATACGAGGCGTTGAATATCCTCGCTCTCAAGACACTCCTGGACAGCGACTGTTCGATGACATGTTGCGTTTTCGTCCATGAAAATGAATCTATCACCGAGAGCACCACGGAACATGCGAACATGAGGTAGCAGAACATCATTAATGTATCGTTGGCCAGTCATAGTCCCAGTTGGAAGCACATAGAGGGACGTACGGCTATTGATCATGATGCCAGCCCATACCATGACACTACATGTCGGATATTGGTCCCTTTCCTGTATGTTTGCTGGACAATATGCAGTACCACTATCACGCCAGATCAGTTGTCGTCGACAATCAGACGATAGACTGTATCTACTCTCATCTGAGAAGAGGACAGCAGACCAGTCGTTATCAGTCCAATTGCGATGTTGATGGCACCATTGCAAACGGGCGGTACGGTGACGTCTGGACAATGGGATGCACACAACAGGACGGCGGGCGTATAGTCCTCCTTCATGCAAACGTCTGGCGACAGTTTTTCGGGAGATCCGCTTGCCAGTAGCAGCCATAAACTGATTTGCTACCTCACTAGCTGTGCTGCACCGGTGTCTTTTTGTTGATAGCACTATGTACCGATCTTCTGCAGGTGTCGTACTGCAAACACGACCTCCCCCGTGACGTTTGCTACACTCTCCATTACTTTAAAATGATTTCCAAAGCCTTGAAACAACACTGTGGCTGACGTCGAACTCCCTGGCAACATCTGTTATTTTTCGCCCTTCTTCAATCTTGCCAATAATACGGCCACGCGTAAAATCATCTAGGTGATGTCGGGAAGACATACGGAAAATTGCAAGTTCGTCAATTGATTCTTTCTCTTTCAACTTTGCGTTTGAACAACAACGGTCAATACGCGTCAAATCCTTTATGTCTCTTATCAACGCTATGACGTCACAAACAAGTTCGGCAATCCAAAATTTGCATACGCACAACACGTCTTACTGTATCCCGCACTTATGCTAATTTCCACATTTTCCTGCCTTCTATTTTATGGTTGCTATCGTTGCTGTTGTCATCCGTCCTTAGCAATTGTCCGGCAGTGTAGTTGCAGAGATTCCGTGGGTACAGACGGACGGACAAACCGATAACAGAAGCACGATCTTTTTTTACAAAAGACGTGCTAAAAACAAAGTTGCGATTGGGACGTTCAGTGTCTGTAGATAGCAATGTTTTGTACCACGCTGTTGAAGGCGATCCAATTTCCAATTACAGGCACATACAAAGTCTCTTTCGAACTTGGTTGCTTACAGGCAACTGCAGTTCGGTAACTGCAAGACATTGGGGTGGTTCTAGTGGCACAGTGGTCTAAGTACTACTTTCTAACCGTTCGTCTATGATAGGCCCGTGTTTGGAGCCCGGATGAGGTATGTGCGGTGTGCCTGTCTTACGGCACTAGCTTTTTCCATTTTGGGGAGGATCAGTGGCCCCAAATTAGGTAGGGTCAGGCAACTGCATATAGCATTTAGAGTTTCTCACGGTGGCCATTATCCCCGGAAATATTCTGTACAAAAAATAAAACCTGCAGCAGTTACTGAAGTATTCTCCACGAACTGACCAGTGGGCAAGGCAACTGATTTATCGAGGTATGCAAGAAACCTTTGGATTCGACGTAATTACCGCTTCGTCAAGCGAATTTCAACGAACGCTTAAATATGGATTGCCTTTGACAATCCGAGCAGCAGAAAGTAATAGTTTAATCCAAGCCACCCAGCTCTCCTGCCCCAAAGAGAAGACGATTCGTAATGAAAGCCATATTGTGTGCTTTTGACGCAGTTTTTATGGCACAAGCCACTTCGAATTGATCCTCGAAGGACGTGCCATCAATGCGGCCCTCTTCTCAGCTCTACTTGAAAGCATGAACTATGTGATGCTTCATCATTATCCAATGTTAGTGAACAAACAGCAGACAATCCTGCAGGAACACAACGAAAACCGGCATTCCGGTGCTCGTGCCAAAGTAACACGTTTTGAAACTGGTATTTTTTCTTCTAATTTCGACAACCACCGCTTTGGCTACAGGGCAGTGCTGAGACGAGCAGACCCCAAGCCTAAAAGCCCAAAGCCGAGCCCGAACCTGGCTCTGGCTGGCTTGGTGTGCATAATTTTTACTACCGTTCGAGCTCAGGCTCAGGCAGAGAGATAGAGAAAGAGAGAGCAAGAGAGGGAGAGAAAGAGAGAGAGAGAGAAAGAGAGAGAGAGAGAGAGAGAGAAAGTGAGAGAGAGAGAGAAAGTGAGAGAAAGAGAAAGAAAGAAAGAGAAAGGAAGAAAGAGATAGGGAGAAAGGGAGAGAGCATGAGAGAGAGACGAGATTTTTCTTACACTTTCAAGTTGGTAAAGAGAATTCTTCTGCAACTGGGTCTGAAGAGGTGAGAGTGCGAATTCGGGAGGAATGTTTGGCATTTGCTACCCATGCGCGAATAAATATCCCTCCCGAATCATCATTTCTGCGGAGAAGGAAAATCTTCTTTAAGAACTACAGATAGTAATACAAGATAGCAGGCTCACCAAATTTTTCCCCTTGCCTCCACGCTGCAGCTCTCTGTTAATTCTATTGAGCAGCGTACGTAAACTGCAGCGATGCCTGATCTTTCCGGATTCCGGCCGCCGAAACATTTCAGGCGGAAAGGAATAGTCAAAAAAATCGCGCAGCTATTCTATAGAGACTGATAAAGTTCCCTTCTCCACTCCGCAGTGGAGAAAGACATCGGTTAACTACAGGGGAAGGAAGGAGTGGAAATCCGGAAGAAGCGATTTTTTTGTTATTAATTCCTAAAAACGTTAGTCATAATTTTCGTGCTAGCGGGATCTATCTTGCAATATAAAATTCGGGCTTGGCCAGTCTCGGGCTGACATACTTCAAGCTCGAGCCGTTTAAACTCTGCACTGCCGCTGGGGTCATGTTGTTCAAGCTGAGCGGTTAAGAACGTCGAAGGAAATCGAAAACGGATGTCGGGATTTTGTCGCCTCCAAGGGTCAAAAAAGAGCAATCGGTCACTTTTCACAGCAGATCGCTACGGATTGTTGAAAATGATATTTCATATTCTCTGAGAAGAATTTGTTGTTTTATTGTAATAGCATCACACTTGGCCAAAACTATACAAAACTTTTAGTTGTAAATGAATTTATGGCACCTCTATCCATAGTGATTGTGGAATAACATTTTTACGGGTCTTATGGAGGTTATTTTTCATGAAAGTTGGTTGTCAAATTTTCGAACTAAAGCCTGGTTCGTCATCAGAACTACGTCACTGGAGTAGTTGCTGCCACTCAGTTGGAAGAATCCAACTGCAATTATCGTTAATTGTGGTACTTCTTCTTCTTGCTATTTCGATCCCTTCTTCTAGTTTCCTCTTTGCAGCTATTAGAAACATTAGTAACAAAACAGAGCTAGACAGACATATACAAGCAAGTGTACACTCCATAAATTGGAACTCAGTGAAAATAATTGCCCACCAGTCAAACTTAGTAAAGAGGAAACTAGAAGAAGGGATCGAAATAGCAAGAAGACGAAGTACCACAATTAACGATAATTGCGGTT
This sequence comes from Macrothele yani, assembly GCA_039090855.1. NCBI lineage: Eukaryota > Metazoa > Arthropoda > Arachnida > Araneae > Macrothelidae > Macrothele > Macrothele yani. The sequence goes on from CM076990.1 coordinate 52,800,361, forward strand.
GGACTCTTCCAACTGAGTGGCAGCAACTACTCCAGTGACGTAGTCCTGATGACAAACTAGACTTTAGTTCGAAAATTTGACAACCAACTTTCATGAAAAATAACCTCTATAAGACCAGTAAAAAAGTTATTCCACAAAACTTTTAGTATCGAGTAGAATTACTTTTGTTGCGAATGACAGTCAGTATGAGATGTGGCATGGATTCTATGAGGTACTGATACCCAGTCCTGTAGCAAAATATCACGCACTTCTCTGACAGAGGAAAACAACAATACCGGGAAACTCTTTCCAGCATGTCCCACACATTTTTAATAGGATTGAGATCCGGGAACTATGGAGGCCAGGCGAAATGATGGACGTTCTCATCATATTTGTTATCAATAAGATACCATCACGTGCAGAGAAATAAGTGTAACCTTACAGGGTACGCCGCTACAACACTGAGACATTTCCTGGATGTCATCATCTTACCTTGCTCTGGTATTAGCGGATCTAGTCCGTACCGACTAAACATGCCCCATAGAATGGTGTCACTTCTGGATACTTTGATTGTGATCAGAAGACATGACAGGTTCACCACTTCAGGTTCTCGCCACATCCTCTGCCCACCAGGGCCGCGGATCGCCTAGTGGTGAACGTTCGTGACTGCTACGGAAAAGTCTCAGAGTCGATCCCAGGCAGGTAAGAAACCTCGAATCACTAAATATCCCCCATGCGTCGTATGGGCACGTTAATCCATCGGACTCTGGGTACTCGCCCTCTGGTTATAAATAAGGACGTCTTCCTTTCCCTTTCAACCTCGCTGCCGGAAGCTAGGAGATTGAGCTAGGGTTCCTGTCGTGTCCTCTAACCCAAATCTCCAAGCTTCGTACTTCTGAGGGTTGTTTAAGACCTAGAGGGATTAGATACTCCATTCCTAAAATCCTCTACATAAGTCTAAATCTCTACCGACCATCAGTGCAAAACAATGCATAGCATAATTCAACTAACCACGCTTTTTTTTCATTGCTTTGTCCCCAATTCATGGAGTTCTCGACATTACTGTAGGCAATTTTGCTGATTTAATTTCCAACGTAGTTCCTTCCTCTTTCGATACACTGCTTGCAGAAACCTTTCAAATGCCCTGGGGAAGTCATTTTCCGGGATGTTTTTCAGGTACGTTGTCACTAGCCTTAGAATGTCTGGAAGTCATTTTCTGGAATGTTCTTCAGGTACGTTTTCACTGTCCTTTGAATGTCGGAATGGACCAATATCATCTTCGTTTCATGGGTGCTTTGAGTTTTGGGAACAAACAAAAGTCTGCTGGGGCTAAATCCAGCGAGTAGGGTGGATTGTTGGCTTGATTTATTTCAAGTATTGTGGTAGACGCCAACTTATCAGAAGAGTCGTTTGCAGGTTCCTGTCGTTGGAGCAGGGAAGCAAATAAACAAGTAGTTAAAAATTTAACATTATAACAGATGTTTCCTTTTTGCACATATCTTTATTCATCAGATGGGGGAAAGAGGAAATATTGGAATAATAGTTGGTCTGATCGGATAGTAAATACTTCCAGCGGGAGTTGGATGTTATGGATGGCCTTCTCTACGCTTTTCCCGCCATATCTGTTCCTATCTTATGTGGCTACAAGCTCGCGTGAAAATCTCTTTCTACCTCGTCTTTTGTCCTTCTTGCCTCCGAGCAAAAACCGTTCCTACTTTTTCCTCGAGATTGCCATGAAGACTCCTTTCTGTCCCGTTCCCATACACGTTCTGTGTTTTTGACGTAAGAAGAAATTCTTAATTGCTTGGTCCTTTGTACCCGTGGGCTAGAGAGGGATTCTGGCGACGGCTGGGGAAGAAATTGTGGCTATCCTTTTGTCCGTGGGAGGGATCCGACGAGAGAATGACCTTTCTCCGAAATGGATCTGCTCTTGGCGCCTTTCTGACTATTGAGGAAATTTCTCACTATCATTGGCCCACAAAATGACAAAAGTTGCAATTTAAATATAGTTTGAATATTTCCATATAACAGGATACATGATCGTTATCATCTGATGTTCAACCAGAAACTGTGTAACAATGGTCAGGGTGTGCAATGGAGCATTGTCATAGAGAAGGAACCATTCTCCACTTTGATGCAATGCCGGCCTACCTCATTGAATTCTCTTAAAGTCGATCCATGACTTCTTGTAGAATAAGTCCTGTTTGTCCTTTTTGTCACAAAATCACGGTAGATAGTCCTACGAGAATCGGAGAACACAGTGAGCATGGTTTTTATTTTCTACTTCTGTTTGTCTTTTAGGCACAGATTCACGATGGATAAACCTACGCGAATTGGAGAGCACAATGCTATTCGTTTAGATTTTCGACTTCACAGTCACCTTCTTTTGTTTTGGCTTTCTGGGACTTGTCCATGCGCCAGTTTGTCGTTTTGTGGACAGGTCATACTTGAAACACCATGATTGATCCCCAGGTATTATCTTGCTGAGAAAATCTTGGTCGCCATTCAACATTTCCACTAAGTTTTGCTAAGAAGTCACTCGCAGTTCTCTTTGTTCCGGAGAGTGAAAGTGTGAGACGAACTTAGCGCATACCTTCCGCTTGCAAAGAGCATCACCAATAATGCTGTGCACTGCTGTCTCACTACTATTCAGTTCTTATGCTATCATACGACTGACAGCCAGCAGTTCGCGAACAGACTGCATATTTTCATCAGTGGTGCTTGTTGAAGGTCGTCCACCCCTTTCATCGTCCTCCAATGACTGTCGACCATCACGAAAACGTACATACCATTCATTCACCCTGAACTAAGCTAAACATTCATCGCCGCAGGCTTGTTTCATTAATTAGTACGCTTCTGATGCAGATTTACCACATTTAAAGCAGAACTTAATTCTGGCCCTTTATTCCATCCGCTAAAGTGCGACAAGGTGAAAAACAGGTGCACTGTTCACCACGGCCGAAGCGGAATTGTTTGTAAAAATTGCAATCGCTTACTGAGAGTTCATGGGAAATAGCTCATATGTTTCCCAAAAGATGTTGCGCACAGTACGTCCAAAAAGAATCATTCCTAGAGCTTTCCGGTCTTATTGTATATTAAAATTGAAGTGTTTAACACGCGTATTTCCAGTTCTTACTTATGGAACAAAGACATGAACCTTAACTAACAAGTTAGTAAAATCATGCAATGCATTGATTGTGATACGCTTTCCAACATACCAGAAATCATTACTCAGGTTATTACTCAAATTATGAGGATAATGGCTGTAGAATAAGTCTCGCTCCTATGCTCCGACCTTTGACTCCATTTGGATGATATTCAACAGAACCGGTTAAGTGTATTTCCGAAACAACATGATAAAGTTTTGTCTCAGTCGAAGTATTTTTACGCACGTTATGACACATAAGGGCAATGGAATGCATCCTGCTCCTATGTCCTGACCTTTGACCCCATTTCGCCCATTTTCAATAGAGTTCGTCCACAGATAGTCCCCTACCACATATTAAAATTTCAGCGAAATCGAACTATTTTTACGCGAGTTATCATGCGGAAGGATAGACAGACATACAAAGCTGGAGCCTATACGCTTCCTCAACCTACGGTTGGAAAGTGTAAAAAGTACATTCAGAGGCATAGGCGTAGCGTCTGATGCGGGGGTGGGGGTAACAGCGGGGCGCGTGCCCCCAAACTTATAAAGTCGAAAACGTAATAACTAGTCGTTCACCTTTTAAATGTTATAAAGTGTGGCATACAGCCAAGGGAATAACGGTACGCAATAGCAAACATTGTTATGACTGCTGGAATGCACAGTAGCATGCAGTCACGTGATGATGGTTTTCATTAACAGATAATTGCATGAGGTGCTTAGAAAGCCATATTTTTGACGTAGAACTACATTTTACGGTACGATACAGATTAGTGGTGCAAGCGACGTAATTGTATGACCGATTTCAACTCGCAATAACTCCGGGGTTATCATGGGCGTGGCAACGGCGCACAGTGATGCAGGTTGTATGGGACTGCAAAACATTTTATATAAACGTCTGAAATGTAATGGGAGCTGTGATTTGGTGCGTGAAAATGCAATGCGGAGTCAATCATTAACATTCTGAAATATGGTTTTCATTAACAGATAATGCATATATGCCCAGACAACTGAAATACGCGTAAATGTATATTATAGAAGGTATAATTTAATGAGAACAAAAATGTCACAGCTGTTGTGCAACACTAATGTTATTTATCGTGTTAGCACGTACAAAACATAGAATAAATAATAATATACTAAATGCAAACAAAGAACTTACGTATCAACAGCTCTCTTGTATGCTTGAGCAGCTTCGTGTAGAGGCCAATGCTTTCTGTTAGATTCTGTTCGAACACTATTAGTAAAAGGATCCGAGGAAGCAAGAAACATATGCATAACGTCTTCATTTGTAGACTCTCGAGAACATTTTCTGGAATGACGCAACCTGTGATGACGGTAGTCCTTATTGCGAGCTTCTTGCGCTTCTTCCGTCCACATTCCGATCGGTAACATAGCAGCATTAATTATTTTACTGCCACGCATAAGCAACTTATGCACCGTGTTTGGTATATTGTACCAGCTGTACAGACGCACATATAATTCAGCTGTCTCGCTGCAATAGATATCGAATTCGTCGGCATCAATTGTCGCAAGAAGATCGACGAATGAAGACATAGCGGCCTCAACTAATATTTCAAAAACGTTGGAATTCCGTATTCTACGCTACAAATTACTGCCACATCGTGTGTGTTCTAGATGGGTACCTCATCACCTCACGAGAGAACAATTGTTAGCCAGAGTTCAGGTGTGTCACAAGTGAAAACAAGTTATTGCAAAGGATCCAAACTTTCTAAACACAGTAATAGCTGCCGATGAAACATGAGTCCACTATTTCGATCCCCTCACGAAGCGCGCAACGAGTTTCTGGAGACACAGAGGCTCGCCTCCTCCGAAAATAGTCCGCCAAACCAAATCAGTTGGGAAGGTGATGATGATAATTTTATGTAGTCTACCAGCATGCCGTTCTTCCACAAATTACTGTCAATGCTGAGTATGACGTTTCAGTCTTGAAGCGTCTGCGACGACACATATCGATTAAGCGACCGGAACTGCTGGGCAAGTGGATCCTACACCATGATAACGCCGGACCACATGTGGCTGCTTGTGTTCAACAGTTTCTTACGAAATGCAGTATTGAAATCATGCCACAGCCTGCCTACAGCCCTGACCTCGCCCCATGCGATTTCTGGTTGTTTCCAACAATGAAGGAGAAGTTCCGTGGCGCAACATTCAACACAGATGCTGACGTTATTCAAGCTGTACAGGGATCGCTAAAGCAGCTTCCACAAAATGCCTTCGCCACATACTTCGAAAGGTGAACTGAACTGTAGAACCGTGGCATATCATCCGAGGAAAGAAACTTCGAGAAAGAATTACAGAAATTTTTCTGTATCTATATTTCTTCATTGTGTGGGATTTTACTCTCAGTTTTTATAGAACGGCCGTTGTAGATATTTATTCAGAAATAAATTATTATTTCTGCACTCAGAGGATAGCGTACGGAGTTGTTTTAAATATGCCCATTCGACAGCACGTACATTTCCACCAAAAGTATGCGTACGTAGAAAAAAAAATTAAAGAAAAAGAAAAACATGAAATACCAGCGCAGACAGAAACCTAAATAAAAGAAAGATATTTCTAATCATGTAACTCACTAAAGAAAAGAAATGAAAACACCAATGTAATCAACTGCCAAACTCAACCTTTACCCTCTATTCCTCCAGTTTCCTCTCTCCTTGCCTATCTTTGCAGTCATGTTCATTCACGTTACCCACTGGAGTTTAATTACTCGCTTCCTGATTCTATTACGACACCAATGCCATGGCCACTATGTAATTAAATGCCGAAACAAAGCGGACGACCAAATACCCCTATCTTCGATCCTCTGCCTAAAGCTTATGAATAGGCCCAAAGGACTAAATTTTTAGCGTTTAATTGATGGAGAAAAGAGAACATGGGGGATGTTCTCTTCCATTTAAGAACAAACTAAAATACTGCGTTTTATCAGATTGCTTGGAATTCTTAAAAGAAATGTGTTTGACATTGAGAAACTCAGCAGTCTGTGACTCACACAGAAACTCTTTGTCAGTGCAAGGAAGGCAATTCTTAATTGATGCACTACATTGTTGCAGGCATCAAGAATACGCAAAGTAGTGAAGATACCATACTGTTTTGCAGACGGCGGTGGCAACACTGAACTTTCCGTTGCATCAGTGCCATCAGTTCCATCATTTAAAGGTGAGACATGTCGAAGCTGCAAACCCCTGATTGATTGCCACCTTCCAGCAGATAACTTTTTCAAACATTTTAAAAGTAGACTTTTCATTTTGCATTATCTGTCAAGTAAAAACTGTTTGTTTGAGACTTTTTACTTCCCAATACATATTTCAAAGTCGTTTAACCAATGATTCGTTCCAGCTTTTACCTATGGATCAGGTACTTGAACCTTAACTAAAAAAGGCATTCAGAGATTGTGAACAGCGCAGATAAACATGGAGCTTCGTGGAACAAAAAGAGAAAGAAAAAGGAACTCATGATCAGGAAAAATAACAATTGTTGATAACATTGTGATCGGCAATGGGCTAAATAAACTGCTCAAACTTACCGCCTTTGGACAACTGAAATAGTGAACTACATACATCGTAAAAACTATCCTGAAGTTCACGAGCCATTTTCCGTTGATTCCTTTCGTGAATTAAAAGCATAGTCCAAACCAGTACAAGGAAGGTAATTTTTAATTGATGCATTACATTGTTGCAGGCATTAAGAATACGCAGATTAATGAAGATAAGAGCCACCTCAGTGTCGCAGTGGTCTAAGCTCTGGTTTATGACCATTTGCACTGGTTGGGTCCGGGTTCGAATCCCGGTGAGGCATGGATGTTTGTGTTTGTCTTTCGGCACTAGCTCTCAATGTGTTACTTGGTCAACACTAGATCTCTGTGTACATTGGTCATTTAGCATACTTTAAAACCATGTTTGATGTATACTTGTTCATAATGTGTTACTTGATCAACACTAGCTCTCTGTGTACATTGGTCATTTAGCATACTTTAAAACCATGTTTGATGTATACTTGTTCACAATGTGTTACTTGATCAACACTAGCTCTCTGTGTACATTGGTCATTTAGCATACTGTAAAGCCATGTTTGATATGTATTTGTTCATAATGTGTTACTTAATCAACACTGGGTCCCTGTGTACATTGTTAATTTAGCATACTGTAAAACCATGTTTGATGTGCAGTTGTTCATAATGTGCTACTTGATCAACACTAGCTCTCTGTGTACATTGGTCATTTAGCATACTTTAAAACCATGTTTGATGTATACTTGTTCACAATGTGTTACTTGATCAACACTAGCTCTCTGTGTACATTGGTCATTTAGCATACTGTAAAGCCATGTTTGATATGTATTTGTTCATAATGTGTTACTTAATCAACACTGGGTCCCTGTGTACATTGTTAATTTAGCATACTGTAAAACCATGTTTGATGTGCAGTTGTTCATAATGTGTTACTTGATCAACACTAGCTCTCTGTGTACATTGGTCATTTAGCATACTTTAAAACCATGTTTGATGTATACTTGTTCATAATGTGTTACTTGATCAACACTGGCTCTCTGTGTACATTGGTCATTTAGCATACTTTAAAACCATGTTTGATGTATACTTGTTCATAATGTGTTACTTGATCAACACTGGCTCTCTGTGTACATTGGTCATTTAACATACTTTAAAACCATGTTTGATGTATACTTGTTCATAATGTGTTACTTGATCAACACTGGCTCTCTGTGTACATTGGTCATTTAGCATACTTTAAAACCATGTTTGATGTATACTTGTTCATAATGTGTTACTTGATCAACACTGGCTCTCTGTGTACATTGGTCATTTAACATACTTTAAAACCATGTTTGATGTATACTTGTTCATAATGTGTTACTTGATCAACACTGGCTCTCTGTGTACATTGGTCATTTAGCATACTTTAAAACCATGTTTGATGTATACTTGTTCATAATGTGTTACTTGATCAACACTGGCTCTCTGTGTACATTGGTCATTTAACATACTTTAAAACCATGTTTGATGTATACTTGTTCATAATGTATTACTTGATCAACACTGGCTCTCTGTGTACATTGGTCATTTAGCATACTTTAAAACCATGTTTGATGTATACTTGTTCATAATGTGTTACTTGATCAACACTGGCTCTCTGTGTACATTGGTCATTTAGCATACTTTAAAACCATGTTTGATGTATACTTGTTCATAATGTGTTACTTGATCAACACTGGCTCTCTGTGTACATTGGTCATTTAGCATACTTTAAAACCATGTTTGATGTATACTTGTTCATAATGTGTTACTTGATCAACACTGGCTCTCTGTGTACATTGGTCATTTAGTTTACTGTAAAAACCATATTTGATATATACTTGTTGATGTGAAACATCTGTCTCCTGTCTATGTCTGCCTCTTTGTCATGTCTCCCTACCACCAGGTCCAACAATAAATCATTAAACCTTCAGTCAAAAAAATAAAATTAAATGAAGATACAATAATGTTTTTGGAGACGGTGGCAACACTTTCCGTGAAATGACGAAGAAAAGCTTAATTTTCGCGGATTTTTCTTACGGGAATTGACAGAAATACAGAGTGATTCCTAATTATTGTCGGGGTTTCGGTGGCATATTATCCGAAAACGGGAAACAAACTGAAACCGCGAACAGAATATGACGGATGACAACTAAAAGTTTTATAACCTGTAGAATCGATACATCAGATTACTAAACACCACTTTGACATGCGCGCCTTTCGTGGCGCGAAAGATTTTCAAGCGATAATCAGTTTCCCGCCAGTGTTAATTCTAATGGAGCTGCAGTCACAATTTTTGAATTAAATAACTTGTTGTTTGTTTAATTTCAGTTTTTGCAGTTTTTTTTTTTTTTTGGCAGCATATCAAACTTCAGAATATATGTTTCACCGCAACACCAATTTTTACTAGTTTATGATGAGTTGAAAATTTCTAAGATATGGATGTTGTTTTCATCATTTCACCTCAGAAAGAAGGGATGCTCTTCCTTCATATTGCATAGCAAATCATTTTTCAATCCGCGAGCACTACTAGTATCTGATACGAAATTCCAGAGCGCACATTTTTTTTTTTGAAAATTTTTTTTAAGCTTTTCAAAAATAAAACTGGATCGAAATCGAGTCACCAAACACCTTGACCCGACCCGTTTGACCCGCAAGAAACTGTCGACACATTGATCCGTGACCCGTTTCTATCTCTGGTAGAAGCAGATTGATATTGGGATGAAAGTTACACAGTACGTTTCGCATCAATTCATGTTTCCTCCTAGTGGCCCAGTGCTCTGAGGCGCTAGTTTCGGGCCATTTTTCTGAGATGAGCCCGGATTCTAGGTCCGGATGAAACATGGGTGGTGTACCTGTCGAATAGCCCTAAATCTCACCCTTCCCTGAAACTAGAGGCCCCAAATTAAGAACAGGCGAATATTCATTGCTCTGTGAGGTGTTCCACGTGGCCATGAAATCCGAATCAAAAGAAAAGAAAAGTAAAGAAATTAGGTTCAAAGTTTAGTCTTAACTGAACTTCTGTGCTTCTATCTATGGAGACAATGAATTTGAGACACTATGAGTTGAATGAGCTTCAAAAAGAGAGTAATGCAACCAGGGGTGGATTAGAACGACCAAACCAGGCAGCGAATTACAGAAGGAACAGAAGACCATTCCTTGTGATTTCAAGGAATCATAAAATCAGAACTTATTGGAATATGTTGATAAATATGGTGACCACAGATAGGTTAACTCAAAACATTTTTTTTCTTTCCCGCAGAATCTCTGTGCACTCTTCCCACTGCTAGAGGGCAGTAAAATCCAAGATGGTGCTCACCACACAGCAACGCCGCTGGTGCGTGTAGGAATTTGCGAAAACAAACAGTGTTGTTACCGTGCATCGTGCTTTCTGACGCAATTTTAATGTGGATCCGCCTACTAACAAGTCCATTTTGAAATGGCATAACAATTTCCTTGACAAGGAATGCATCTGTGATCAGAGAAAGGGACATTCAGATCGACCATCGGTCTCGGAGCACGAGTTTGATAGCGTCAAACAAGCCTTTTTGAGAAGCCCTAAGAAGTCAACGCGCGGAGTTAGCAGAAAGCTAAAAATCCCACAAAGCACGGTAAACATGATCTTACGCAAACACTTGAGGTTGCACCCTTACAAGCTACAATTGGTAAACGTTACACCCGCAAGACAATGCAACGCGACTTAAATTTTGCAAGAATCTCCAGGCGAAAATGAAAAATGATGATAACCTGCTGTCAAAGATCATTTTCAGTGATAAGGCGACCTTCCACTAAGGTGGAAAGGTCCACAGGCACAATGTGAGGATATGGGGGAGGGAGAATCCGTATGCCAGTCTGGAGTTTGAAAGTGACTCTCCCAATCTTAATGTGTTCTGTGCCGTATCAGAGCGGAATGTGTACGGCCTCTTTATCTTTGAAGGACAAACCGTTAATGGCCAAAGTTACCTGGACATGTTTCTTACGCTTTCCAACCGTTGGTTGAAGAAGCGTATATGCTCCAGCTTTATCCGTCCGTCCGTCTTTCGGCACGATAACTCGCGTAAATATGGTTCGATTTCGATGAAATTTTAGTATGTGGTAGGGGACCAGCTGGGGACGAACCCTCCTGAAAATGGACGAAATGGGGTCAAAGGTAACGGCATAGGAGCGGGATCCATTCCATTGCTCTTATGCGTCATAAACTGCGTACATACGGTTCAATGTCGATGAAATTTTAGTATATTGCAGGGGACTCCCTGGGAATGAACTCTGTTGAAAATGGGTGAAGTGGAGTCAAAGGTTAAGACACAGGAGCGGAATCTATTCCATAGTCCTTGTGCATCATAACTTACGTTAAAATGCTTCCATTGCGACAAAACTTTATCATGTTATTTCGGAGGTATACTGAACCGGTTCTGTTAAATATAATCGAAATGGGATCAAAGGTCAGGGCACAGGACCGAGATTTATTCCACAGCCATTATCCTCATAACTTAATGATTTCTGGTATGTTGGAAAGCGTATTATAATCAATACATTGCATGATTTTACTAACTTGTTTCTTTTGTGGGCACGTGAAAGACAGCGTGTATGTACATTCGCTACCCGCAACCCTGGAGGATCTGCAGGACCGCATCACTGAAGCTGTAAACTCGATCACGCCAGACGTGCTGCAGAAAATCTGATCCGAGCTATAGATTATCGCATCTATGTTTGCCGAATAACGGGTGGGGCGTACATCGAGTGTCTGTGATACCAAACGATACCACATAAAACTTTATGTGTTGATGCAACTGTAGCCACCAATCTGTAAGGATATTCCACTAAAGTTACACTCTGTAACCGTTGGAAATCAATGAGTGCTTTTCTGCTCACCCTGTATATAGGCTTAGGGTCCACTGCAAAAATACGTACCTCACAATTTTAGTTTTGCGACACTTCCACAAATTCCGTCGTGAAAAACTTCTGATGGATCCTGGATGAAAGAAAACTGTTGAAATGTGCATCGTAAAACGAATTCAGCCGTGAGCAAATTCTATCAACAATTTAATGGTGACAGAATTTCAAAAATCCGCTCATGACTGGATGAAACCGCACTCAAAACGGGGTGCTGGGCCACACATTTTCTTTTTCTTTAAAAAATTTGGTTCTGCCTAAAAACACGAGTCTCTTAAAGACGCAAATTCCAACAAAATGAACATGAAAATCATTTCAAAACTTGAAAGGTGCACTTGCAACGTAGCAATTTGATACACAATTAATTTTTAGCACGTCTTGGCAAAAAAAGATCGTGCTTATGTTATCGGTTTGGTCGTCCGTCCGTCTGTAGAATGCAAAAATAATTAGACACCATATCTCAGCAACCATTACGATTTGAAAAATTATTTTTGCATTGGGAAGCTTAAAAAATGCGAATGATGATCCTTCATTTTGTTCCATTTTTTTACGATGTATAATTTCGCCGCTAGAGGGCGTAAATGCAGATGATATCGAATTCAAAATACATTTTATTCCATATCATCATCATCATCATTGTCAACCATTATCAATCCACTGCTGGACGAAGGTCTCCCCAAGTTTCTTCCACAACGGTCTGTCTTGTGCCAGTCTCCCCCATGTTACTCCCGCACACTTTCGATGTCAATCCACCCATCGCCCATGTGGTCTTCTTCTGAGTCCTTTCCTGTCCCTTGGAATCCAGTCTAAAATTTCAGCTATCCATCGATGGTGAGTCTTTCTGGCAATATGTCCAGCCTATTGCCATTTCAGGGATTTTACTCTGAGCCTGATGTCTTCCACTCTTGTCATTTTTCCGATCCATGAGTTCCTCTTCTTATCTCTCCTGGTTACACCAAGCATGCACCTCTCCATGCTGCTTTGAGTTGTCTGCAGTCTTTGTATGTCTGTTTTAGTTAAGTTCCAGGTCTCTGTACAATATGTAAGCACTGGAAGGACGCATTGATCAAACACTTTTCTTTTAAGACATAATGGCATATTGCTCTTGAAAATTATGCTGCTTCTTCCAAAAGCTCTCCAGGCAAGTTTTGTACGCCGATTAATTTCTTCCTCAATGTGACCTTCACTTGATATCTTCTGTCCAAGATAAATGTAGATATTGGTTACCTCCAGCTTTTCCCCATCAATCGATAAATCTTGATTTCTTGTAAAAGCATTGTACATCACTTTGTCTTCTGAAAGTTAATTTTTAATCCCACTTCTTTACTCTTGTGAGCAACTTCCTGGATCATACTCTGCAGCTGTGATGGTGTACTTGCAAAAATGACTACGTCATGAGCAAAACAAAGGTGAATTAGATAATCTCCATTAATCTTTATTTATCCCTTTGTTTTTTCCAGTTCAGCGATTGGAAGACATTTTGCAATGTAGCATTAAAGAGTTTGGGAGATATAGTGTCACCTTGTCTCACTCCCTTTGCAATTTTTATGGGTGCTGTGTTCTCAAATAGCCGAATCTTTGCACTTGCATTTCCATAGATGTTATTAATAATGTTAATGTATGCATCTTCAATACCGCAGGATTTCAAAGCCATTGTAACTGCTGATGGTTTCACCGAATCAAAGGCTTTTTCATAATCGATAAAAGTCATGCATAATGGAAGTTCACATTCCCTCGCTCTTTCAATTAGTTCTCTCAGTACGTGGATATGATCTATAGTGCTGTAGCCACTCCTGAATCCAGCTAGTTCTCTCGGTTGAGCAATGTCCAGTGTCATCTTCAAGCGGTGTGAAAGAACTTTAGTGAAGATTTTATAAACCACTAATAAGTCTGTATTTCCTGAGATCCTCAATGTCAGCTTTTTTATGTAGCAGGATCATTGTAGCATTGTTCCAATCCTCAGAAATCTTCCCTTCATTAAGGCATCGAGTGAAAACTTGGGCGAGTACTGTTTCAATTTCTCCACTTAGTTCTTGTATGATGCCTACGGTAATTTCATCTTCTCCTGGAGCTTTTCCCCGTTTCATGTTCTTGATTGCATGTGCAACTTCTGCTGGGAGGACTGGAAGAACTCTGGTACCTTTTGTAATGTCTGGAGTACATGTATCATCGGTTTCTTATAGTTTTGAGTAGAAATCTTTCACTCTTGTCAAAATTTCACCTTTATTTCTTGTTATAGAACCATCTACTTTTCTCAGAGCCATAACCTGATTTCTTATCTTACTCAGATGTCCCTTTGCTCTCTTCAGGCTTTGGTTGTTTTCAATTGCTTTCCTTACTAGTTCACAGTTGAATTTCCTCACATGTTCAGTGATACTTTTTGGTACCGCCTTGCATAGCTCAATATATTCCGCTTTGGAAGTCACATCTCCTTTAGTTGTCCTCATCACTCTTCATTTTTGCATCAGAATTTATTCCATATGTTTGCTTCTAAACATCCGATTGAAAAAATTATTTTATGTTTCGATTTCATTTATGTCGAAGAGTATTTTAGGTATAGTTACTTTTTCAAGTTAAGCATAGATTTTCCGCTAGAGGGCGTGAAAGTAAATTACGTTTTTCCCGATATCTCTTCTTCTAAACCTCCGATTTGAAAAATTGTTTCCTGGGCGGATACAGCTTCTGACGGAAAATCTTTTGCATCTAAATTCTAATTCTTGGTAAAGAATACTGGCCAATACTAAGGGTTAATTTTGCTTCTGATGTATTTGCGATAAAACTGAGCTTCTAAAATCTCGATTGAAAAAATTCTTGCGTGGACCGATGTCACTCACGTCGATAAACCTTTTCGGAATATTTTCTTCTTAAAATATTGCAATGTTTCTCCGCCAGGGGGCGTGGATATATATCCAACTTTTTGTCAACATCACTGCTTCTAATGGTCCGATTTGAAAAATTCCTTCTTTATTCCAGAGTTTCCGTTTTCCAAATAATTTCAAAATTTTCAAGTAATTCATAGACATTCCGCTAGGGGGCGGAACGGTAAAGTGCTTTTCCGTGATATCTCTGCTTCTAATGCTCCGATCTGAAATTTTTTCTGCACCGAATACAGCTCCTCATGAGAAATATTCTACTTACAATTTCTACTTTTTGGTAAAAAATGGTTTGGCCAACAGGGGGCAGTGTTGATTTCCGCTTCTGATGCATTTGCACCAAAATCTAAGCTTCTAAAATCTCGATTGAAAAAAATTCGTTTGTGGACTGATACTACACACATCGACAAACCTTTAAAAGAATATTTTCTTCTTAAAATCATTTATGATTTCTACGCCAGTCAGCGTAGATGTATATCTTATTTTTGTCAATATTTCTTCTTCTAGGTTTCCAATTTGAAAAATTCCTTTGTTGGATAATGTTTCCGATGCGAAATCTTTTCATATCAATTTAAAATTTTCAAATAAATCATAGACTTTCCGCTAGGGGGCACAAGGGTAAATTGCGTTTTCTGCGTTATTTCTGCTTCTAAAAAAATTCTTCCTGTATCGCATACAGCTCCTGATGGAAAATGTTTTTCAAATAATTTCTAATATTTGGTAATGAATGTTTTGGTTACCAGGTAGGATAAGTGTTAATTTCTGCTTCCGATGTATTTGCAGCAATATCTCAGCTCTTGAAAACTCGACTGAAAATATTATTTCCTGGACCGATACCGCTCACATCGAAAAACCTATTGGGAATATTTTCTTCCTAAAATAACACATGGTTTTTCCGCCAGGAGGCGTAGATGCATATCTTATATTTGCCCATATCTCTGCTTCGAAGAGTCCGATTTGAAAAATGCTTTCTTTGTTGGAGAGCGTGTTTCACATATAAATTCAAACCTTTTTTTTAACGCACAAGTCTGCAACCAGAGGACGTAAGCTCACGATTCCGTTTACAACGATAGCTGAGGGATTAAAATCCCAATTGAAAAACTTCTTTCTTCTGTCTGATCTTATTGTTTTCCAAACAGATTCTATTGACTTTGAATAGCTTTGATAAATTTAATTTGCGCCAGAACGGATTCAAAAGACGTGCTCATTACACCCGAAAATTCGGTGTCATCTTTCTTGTTATTTTTGTTTGGTCACCAATCATCTACTGCGCAATAGCATTGATAACTCCTACCTGAGCGCACCTTTTTTTTTTTTTTAAGTCTGCCCACTATTTTGACCCATGAAACAGTAGTGGTAAATTGTTGTTCCTTTTAAGATAAATATGGGTGAGGCACCGATTTCAGTGAACCTGATTGCTCAGTTCAAATTCACTTTAAGCACGAAATTGCAAAAGTAAATTTCTCTAAACCTCTGAACAAAAGAGCGTAATTTTTTTTTTCATGTATTCGATTGGGTTGTCGGAAAAGTCATGACGTATTTTGGCACCCGATGGCAGTTGGGCAGTTTTGGAAGTACTAGAGGCGTGCGCAGCTCTGTTATCGCTATGGCGTTCGACGGGTGCCAGTTCTAGCTGCAGTCTAAAAGGAATAGGGAGCGATTTGGTTGATTTGCGGAGATTTGACATCAAGTTGAAGATGGAAGACCAAACTGTGCATTTTCGCTATATTTTACTGTTTTACTTCCGTAAAGGGAAGAACGTGCGTCAAGCTTGTGAAAAGTTGCGTAAAGTGTACGGCGATATTGCTCTATAAAAACGTCAATGCCAGCGGTGGTTCGCTAAATTCCGTGCTGGTGATTTTGACCTCAACGATGCTCCTCGGTCCGGGAGGCCCACTGAGGTTGATGATGACCAAATCAAGGTATTGATCTAGTCAAACCCACGTTACACGACACGAGAGATTGCAGACACATTGCACATCCATCATTCAAGCGTTCACGACCACCTGAAGAAGCTGGGATACGTAAGCAAGCTCGATGTGTGGGTTCCTCGTGAACTCAAAGAAGCTCAATTGACGGCGCGTATAAACATCTGCGATGTGCTCATTAAACGTGAGAAAAACGATCCTTTTTTGAAGCGACGGATAACTGCTGACGAAAAGTGGATTGTGTACAACAATGTGCTGCGCAAACGGTCTTGGTCCCGACGTGCTGCTTCGCCTCAAACGACATCCAAAGCAGACATTCATCAGCGGAAGGTTCTGGTCGGAAGGCGTCAAAACCTTTTAAAATTGTCGTGTTTTTCGAACTCCTTTCACGGAACCAAACAATCAATTCGAATGTGTACTGTCGGCAATTGAACAGTTTGAACGAATCCATCATCCAGAAACGTCCAGAGCTCGTTCATCGTAAAGGTGTTGTGTTCCATCACGACAACGCTAGACCACAACAAGTTTGATCACCCGCCAAAAATTATTGGAGCTTGGGTGGGATGTGTTGCCACACCCAGCATACTCGCTTGACCTTGTGCCGTCAGACTTCCACTTGTTTCGCTCTCTTCAACAGTCCTTGCGTGGTATATCGTTCAATTCAGATGAGACTGTAAATCAGCACCTTGTACAGTTTTTCGCCACGAAAGACAGGTCCTTCTATGAACGAGGCGTTCTGCAGTTCACTGAAAGTTGGCAAAAGGTTATCGAACAAAACGGGCATTATATCATTGATTGATCTTTGTTCTTTCTATCAATAAATAACCTTTGCAAAACATGGCTAAAATACGTCATGACTTTTCCGACAACCCAATAAATAAGAATACATACAATGATGACTCCAGTACGGACTACATTTTTACCTTTATAAGAAAAATAATACATGACCGTTGCCAAATGGGAAAATATATAATATATAATAATATTACCAGCATCCGGACACATGAAAAGACAAAAAATCTATATCTTATATATAAAACACAAAACGTCTGTTTGTCTGAAGCAACAAAAACTCTCGAACGCCGAACTGTGGATTCGTTAAATTTGTATGGCTTACTAATACTGGAATTTCTAGGTGAACGCAACTATTTTAAGATATCTACATTGTTCCGTTCGCGAGTTATGAATTAATTAATAAGCTAATAAAAAAATCGGTGTCATTTGCTACGTCATCGTTCTGCTGTTCCAAATCTGAAAGCACGTGACTGCATTCATCACCGCGGCACATCCACAGGTGTTTCTATTCTTTGATAACTGTGCATAAAAATGCAGAAATGAACTTTGCGAAATCTTAACGAAACGGGTTGAAATTTTTATGAACATCATGAATTGGTAATAAGAGGAGTTCTTCAAAATTTCACCGAAATCCGTTCAAAACTTTTTAAAATAGGCGTGAAATTTTTAATTCGTTGGTAAACAGAAATACATACGCAGAAACTGTTAATTATATTTTGACGGCCGATTTAAAAAGTTATTTACCGATTCAGGTGAAATTTGGAGGCGATTTATGGTGTTCATTTAAATTTCAGCCAGTTTCATAAAATATTGACAAAGATACGTTTTTAACTTTTTTATTCCAGAGATTCGCCCCACAAAGACATCTGAAACTGAAAGCACATGATGCACTTAATCGTCGATAACAAATTGTTAACGAATTTTGTTCAGTGTTCTAATGCTGTGTCTCCTGGAAACGTATTAAATAATTCGCAATGCTTTTGGCCCGTTTGATTCTACAGATTCTATACATTCTAGTAATTAATAAAAATTCATTAATAATTAATAAAATTATTAATAATTTAAAAATGGAATATTTAATAAATAATTTATTAATACTTTGTTGCCAGATAGTAAACACTATTGCAGTTTAAAGATATAATGCAGCAAATAAATTTTCTCCACTTTAGAATTTCAAATGATGCAAATTACTTATTTAAAAATACAAACTTTCTCTCCCTTTGCACTCTGTCCTAAATTATATCAGTACAACGCAAACATCTAGAATACTGGTAATTTTTTTTTTTTTTTTTTTTTTTTTTTGATTGGAGGTTTAACGACCACCGTGAGCAACTCAATGGGCTATAAGCAGTCGCCCGTCCCTAATTTAGGGTCACTGGTTCAAGGGAAGGGAGAGAACCAGTGTCGTAAGACAAACACCACATCCATGCCTCACCGGGATTCGAACCCGGACCCCTTTTTGGACGAATGATCAGAGGCCATCACTTAGTTTCAATATTCGCTTTTATTCACGTAAAAGAATTACAACAGAACATCCCCAACCTCACACGCAGTGTGAGAGAAGGAGAAATAAAACAAAATGTAGATATTTACAATGAAATGATAATTGTACAGATGAGCAATGACAGGCATTGCATTATTTGCTGTAAACAGCTGTAGCTCTGGGAGAAATGTTCATCGAAGTCTTGAAACATCACTGGAGCGAAAAAATTTACAGAAAAAAAACTGTGCAGTTCTAGTGACATGGGAATCACTGGTGGCAGAGAGTCACTGTGCGGATGAAGAGAACTGTGTACAAAAGGTGACATCAGCAGGAAGCAAACACAATCCAGTTCCAGGAGAAAACATGGTGAGGGAACAGTAAAAATTGAAAGTTCCGACGTAGGTTTATTAAAACAGCAGATGAACAGT
The DNA here is from genome assembly GCA_039090855.1 of Macrothele yani. Lineage (NCBI taxonomy): Eukaryota > Metazoa > Arthropoda > Arachnida > Araneae > Macrothelidae > Macrothele > Macrothele yani. The sequence goes on from CM076990.1 coordinate 52,819,438, forward strand.
CTGGGCATTAGAAAACTGAAACCAGGGACGACACGGCGACCATGTTGTGAAGAAGGCAGGTAACCGTGCCGTATCTTTCGCCAAGGAATATTCCAGGGTGAGTCTGGCTTTAACCCTGTTGCGGTAGTGTGCAACCAAGGAGGTAGAGAATGTAATAGGATTTGGATCTTGTAACTGTAGCAGGTGAGAGAAAATAATATATTTAGCTAGAATAAATAAATACGAACAAACTGGTAAAATAGAGCAGAAACTTGTAGAACTGTGGCCGAGGAAACGATAATCTTCTAGGGTGAGATCACTGGTACAAGAAGGATGTGCAAGTTGAAACATACTGTGAAATAGTGGGAGCAGCGTCGGACAGTAAACAAACATGTGTAAGACGTCTCCAACGACGTTACAAAAAGGACAGAGATCTGATGATACTATATTTCTCCGGAACAAAGTCGAAGGGACAGGCAGTCGATTGTGCAAAAACCTCCAATGCACATTAAGTTCTGAGGAGAGGGCCGGTGAATGTTGGGCAGTAGACCAGACTGAGGTTAGTGCAAAAGAAGGAACAGAGGGAATAGGGCAAGGTACCGCAGAAGAAGAACGGAGAAAACAGTACAGGGTGCGGGTGGAAAGACTGTGGAGAGGGAGGAGATCACCGGAAAAGAGAAGGAAGAACGGAAAAGGGAGAGAGGCAGAGGAAACGGAAAGGAGGCCAGAGGAATAGACTAGGGAAGGAAAAAGTGATTGAAGAGCATGTTTAAGTTGGAGGAAGTTATCAGAGAGTTCGGACGAGGGTGGTAGGGTGGGAAAAAGTTCGGAAACGGGTTTCCATGAAAAATCGGGGAGGACTAGTTGGGAAACGGAGACTACACCAGCGTGTAGCCATGCGGGGAAAAAGAAAAAGTTGGCAGTAGGGGTGGAGGACGGAGGATAAAAAAAGAGGCTCGGAAAAGAAGATCAAGAGTGGAAGAGGGGGTGACGAATGAGCGGTAAAGAACGAAGGAACTGAACAGCTTCATGGTAGACCAGAGGAAAACGGGGGGAATGACAGTGTGAATATCCATCTTGAGAAGAAGATGGACGGTGAGGCAGGGATTAAGGGGGAAGTCAGAACATTAAGCAGAAGAATGGAAGCGGAAGAGTCTGGTTGAACTGTCAAACGGAGGAAATTGAAAATTCTTGCAGCTTTATAACGTACGGTAATCTCTGGCAAATTGAGGCCACCACAAGTCGAAGGTAGAGACAATACTGAGGAAGATAACCAATGAGTAGATGACCAAACAATGCTGAGCATTGCTGATGTTGTTGCAGTTTGAACGTAGGCTGGTGGCGGTTGTGCAATCCAGGAATGATAAACTAACGAGAGGATGTGGGTGCCAGAAAGCCGTGCACGATAGTGGTAGGTCAAACAGCACTTGAGCTTGGACCAGTAAGCAGCGGTGTGACGTAGTTTCCTGACGAGGGGTGTCCAGGTGGCAGCCGCTGCTGAGACCCGGCTGCCAATGTGCACCCCAAGTATCTTTTGACTTGTGGACGTCCAATGAGCGCCCCACGGTGTATCGGGGCGATGTCTCCAGGAGCCACACCACAAGCCTGTACACTTTGAAAGGTTTAACGAAGCGCCGGAAGCCGCAGCATACACTTGAAACCATGCAAGAACAATTGTGAATTGCCATTCTTCTCGGATGAGAACTGTGATATCATCGGCGTAGGCAGTAAGAACGATAGAATGGTGCCTGGTGCTATGCCGAATGGTGGAGGAGGTTGTAGAAGAGAACGGATAGAGCAAAGAAACGGCTCAAAGACTAGAGAGAAAAGTTGTCCGGAAAGAGGACATCCTTGACGTATGCCCTTACGAAACGGAATGGGGGCTGTAAGGAAGAAGGCCGTCCGGATATGGACAACTGAGTCCTGGTACAGGGCAAGGAGGGCTGCAATGAAGACAGATGGGAAACCGAAGGCAGAGAGCACAGAGGCAAGCCACTGATGACTCACGTTATCAAAGGCCTGCCTCTGATCAAGATTGAGGAAGGCTAAAAGTTCGGAGGAAAGGTGGGCAAGGCAATATGAGTCACGGAGGAGATTAATATTAGTATGAATGCTTCGGCCAGGGATGGTGTACGTTTGGTCGGGATGTATGACGGTGGGAAGGACAGGGTTCAATCGAAGGGAGAGTATTTTAGTATAAATCTTGTAGTCAACATTAAGGATGGATATAGGACGCCAGTTATCCAACTCCAGCAGACACCCCTTCTTTGGAAGAAGAATGATGTGAGCTAGAGTAAAAGCGGGGGAAGAACAGATAAGGAAAAAGCAGCTGTAAAGCAAGGCAATAGGAGAGGGTGTAAGAAAGAGGAAAACGTACGAAAGAAATTAACTGTCAACCCGTCAGGACCAGGTGACGAGTGACAGTTAAGTAAGGCAAGTGACTGTACTACTTCTGCTGGGGTGATAGGCATAGAAAGAGATGTAACAAGAAGCGATGGAATATGTGGTAAGGCACGAAGAATCGAATCAGCATGCGGAGAACTTGGCTGGAACTGAGCAAAACGTGACTGGAAATATGTTCTAACACCGGAGCAAATGAGAGTGGTGTCATTAGTAACAGTTCCATCGGGTAACTTTAGATTACGGAGGTGATGAGCAGAACGTTTGTGGAATTCCAGTTGTTGAACCTGTTCACATAGATAGTCATTTGGCTGGAGATACAGGAGCTTGAGGCGGTGAAGAGCTTGTTGGGAGACAGGAAGTAGCAAGGCACGAAGTTCAGCTTGGTAATGAGAAAACAGCGGAGAATCAAGATCTAGGGTGGAAAAAATCGAGCGTGCAGCATCAATCTTCATAGAGGCGTTGGTACGTTTTTCGTGGGAATATTGCTTGGTATAAAGAAGAATTTGGGATTTGACATTTAACCAGTGTAGCAAGGGACAAGAAGCAAAAGGGAGCGTATATAAGGCTTGTTGGAGCTGCGATTGGATGGAATTTACGTAAGTTGAATCAAGTAAAAGATCATCATCAAGGGTCCAAGTACGGTAGTATTGCCGAGGAGATGGACCGGTGTGAAGACACATTACGACACAGCTGTGGTCGGAAGAAACTGTCGGTGTATGAGAAAGGAGATAACTGAAGGAAGAAGAATTGAAGAAACATAAAACCGGTCAAGTCGGGAAGTTGTAGGGGAGGAAGTGGAGTAGGAGCGCCAGGTGTACGAACAAAGAAATGGGTGCAGGTGTCGAAAAGCATCTTGGAGTTGTAGCTGGTTGATGGCTGTAGAAAGTGCTCTGGTAAGAAAATACCTGGTATCCGTGGAACCGTCCGATCTGTCGAAGGATGGGTCAAGGGTGCAGTTAAAATCACCACCTAAGATGACAATATCAGTGGCCGGAAGACCTTGAACACAGGAAACAAAATGCTCAAAAAGACAGTCTGCATACTGTTGATTGCCGGAAACATAGATGTTGAAGATATGGTATCGGAAGTTGTGAAGTCGGAAAGACAGAAGCTGCAGGAGGTCACGATAAATCGGTTTGACCGTGATATCAGTAATGAAGGATCGAAGACGAAAATTGATGGCCACCGCAAGTCCTGCGTGAAGACTAAGTCGATGGGCATGGTAGAATTGAAATGGCCAGGTTCGCCACCGGTGGTATGGGATGTTGGGATGGCAGTTAGTCTCCTGTAGCAATAATATATCCGCATCATGCGGTGTAATGTCTTCAAACACTAACGCATTGGTAGGAGGGACGGAGCATCCCTTACAGTTGAAAGAAAGTAATTTTAACTTGAAAGAGGTTGTAGTGGTTGAATATTACAATCAGCACTTTTGTGAAGACTGGTTACACGTTTCTTTAAGTTAGATGTCTGCGCATTAGTGACTGTGTTAATTTTTGGCAAAAGAGCAAGTAGATTCTGAAGTTGGGTGATAATAGTGGGAAGCTGAGCATTACGTGATTGAACGCAGTCAAGCTGCTTGAGAGGACGTGACGGTTGATTGAGTATAATGAGAGCAAGATCAGAGGGCGCCAGCGGCCCGTCTAATGCAGGGAAAGTTTGCAGATATTCAGCGAAAGCTTTTTGATCCAACAATTTTGGAGCAGCTGGGGACTTAAGAGATGTAGGAACTGCTGTTGGAGAGAAAGACTGTCGAATTGGCGAACGGGAACGAGAGCAGCGTGGAGAAGACGTCACTGGCGAGATGGAACTCTGTCTGGTACGTTTCAACGTGGGAACGCCGGGAGAAGCTGGTGGGTGTAGGACAGTTAGATCTGACTCCACATTAGGGGATCCAAGGGAAGAAGATGAAGCAACACGACGGAGGGGTTGCCATTCCTTTTCTGAGAGAATACCCTCCGAAGAACGTAGAGGTACCACAGCAGCAAGTGGGTCCAACGATGGAGAGGTGGCCAAAGTACCTGTAGTAGATATCGAAGACTTGGAGACTGATGATGAATCATCACTTGCTGGGGAGAATCATCTGGAACAACAGTAGAAGGGATCAAGGACGTCTGTGGAGCCGAACTTGGTGTGGCCAGAGAAACTGGTGTTGGAGCCGAACTTGGTGTGGCCAGAGAAACTGGTGTTGAGGCTGGGGTGTTGACTTTGGGTAGGATGGAAATAGGGGGCTTGGCAGATACATGTGGACAACGTGATTGGATGTGGCCATATGCCTTGCATTTAAAACAATGCAAGGCAGTAACGATATCGATCCGGAAAATCTGCTTCCCTACAACCACAGTGAGGTCAGTAGGGCAATCAGCAATGGCATCTTCAGTAGGAAACAGTATCCTTGCTTGGCGACGCAGACCTAAGATGTTCCTGTCATCTGGGTCTGTTGGTGCGGAAGACAGAGTGGAAATGGAACCAACTACTTTTCCACAACGGGAAAGGGCCGCCATTAAGTAATGGTCCTTGATTTCTGGTGGTACGGGGTAGCACGTAACAAGTACGGGACGCTGCGTGAGCGGGACTCCCAGTAAGGTATGATCCCCAACATGCAGTCCGTCAGATAAGACGCGCTCCACAAACTCTGGCTTCGCAAAGTAGATGAGAACAGTCCTAGGCTTCCTCGCCATATGGGTGATCGCTCCCTTAGGGAGGATTTGGCGGACGGCTAAGGAGTATTTCTTAAGGCTGGTGTCCGGGAGGGCATCAAAACATATGCCAAGTTTCTGTGTGCGTAAAACCTCCTGCCCAGCAGCTGAAGTTTCCGGAATTTCGATGCGTAATTTCTTGTTGTCTCTAGTGACAATCATATCAAGAGGCGTTGTACATGGATTCTGCGCTGTAGAGGAAGATGAACTGGTACCCTTCACAACGGAAGCATAAGGTAGAGTTGCCGTAGGAATGGGCGGAGATGGGGAAGGTCGAGACGCAGTGCTCGCAGGAGCAGATGAAGTACCAGAAGCAACGGATACTGAAGAAGTTAATGACGTCACGGTGGTGGAAAATGTCGGGAAATCAACATCCATAAAGTTGGAAGAAGAAGTAGTAACATCAGATAACGCGGCTTGGAAACCAGCTGCGTGTGGTAGTGACGATGACCAAACGTGGCCAGGTGGGGCGGAGCTTTGCTATCAAGCTTCAGACCTGGCCTATCAGATGCGGTCGCCACCATTTGCAATGGCTGGCTTGCTAAACCCGACCCTGGGCAAAGCCAGGACGGAAAAAGAGTTAGTACAAGTAAAGTTTTACTTACAGGACGTCAAAGTTGGACTCAATCGACACAGGAGACGTTCACAACACAGGAGATACACAAAATGACGGCACACACACAAAAGAACACCAATAAACGCAGGTCAAACACGGAGCACAGGTCAACACAACCTTTACAAGGCCATCGCTTAGACCACTGCGCCCGTGGCCCTCACAGTTGTAAGTCGTCAGAAACGGAAGATGTTTAATGGATTTGTCTGACAGGTATGGATATTCATGTCGAGCATGCACTCAAAATTTAAGAGGAGGGATTCTTACATTCTTCATTAATTTTTCTTTCGAAAATTCCTGCGGACCACTTGACAGGCCGCCGCGGACCACCAATGGTCCGTGGAGAAGCACTGGCATAGAGGATATCACCAATGGTCTTTGAGAAGCACTGGCATAGAGGATATCAAGGAACGTGAGTGCTTCCATATTTCCGCCATCAAACTTTTGAGAAAATGGATAGCATTAAAACCAATAGTTTATAAAAAAAGTAATGATATTCTTAATAAAATATTGGAATAAAATAATATTGAATGAGTCACAAATTCGTAGTTGGATCCAGAGCCCAATTTTGATTTTTCATGTTTTGGAAACTGTTTCTCTTCTTGTGGCTATATTGTTTTCGTACTTTCACTTTCTTTCATTGTTTATTATTTGTTTTGTTTTTTCCTTTTCTCTCATCTTTAAAGAATCACTTCAGTATGGATTTCTCTTCATAGTGCTCCCTGATGGGTTGATTCTGAAAATAAATTGTATTAAACCTGCTACGGATGACCCCCCCTCTCCTCAAAGATTTTTTGACAGATCTGTATGAAAGATGTGAAAGAATATTGCTATAATTATAAGTACTTGTTGTGAGATTTTATTCCTTGGATCCACGTGAGATTTAGTTTGACTAGTATATCTGTGAGAAATATTTTAATTTGGTGTTTTTCAGTTTTTTAACCCAGGAACTCGTTTATAGTGCTTCTTACTTATCTATTCTGCTTAAATGAATTCTGCATTTTTTTAGATAAATCGTTAGATTAAAAAAATGTTATGAAAGTGAATAAAAGATGTGTTGAAATGTGATTTAAAAAAATCCTTATCAATTCTTTTGAATCCCTCATGGTCGGCTTTCATTAAAGTCGAGCATGAGACATAAAATAGCGAAACAATATGTTTGCTGTATTAGCACACGCAGGCACGTGTGCTTTGCCATTCCATTAATCTGGAAAACTGAGCTTTCGTAAACACACCGCTTATTGTCTACGGCTTTGAAACATTACTCTCGGCTGTACTCTACGCATCAATATAACAGTAACTTTTACTCTACAGTAGGGATCGCTAATCTCTGTCAAGAAACGTTTTCAGATGCACTCATGAAAAATACTCATATTTTAAAACAAATGAGCAGTGTGTGAAACAATTAGCGGAACTCTTATACATTATTATAATAGATATAATATTGCCCAAGTGAACTGACGAATGAATCCATTACCTAAATTAGCTTACAGCCCATCCCTACCAGACGTCAACCACTTTCATGAAAACTGAGATTTCGTGTTCAACTAAAAGGCGACGCCAGCTAGAGATTATTGTTTCGCCCACGAGAAAAGTACCATAATGTGATCTTTAAATAGCGTTTCATGTAAGCGTGACTAATGGTTTGAGATCGGATTGTATGCGCTAAAATAATACTGAAATGTGCATTCAAGTATGCTCTTAAAATTTCTGAAAACATGCGCTTAAAATGTAAAATGTGCCATTATCCTTTTATTATTATTACTAGGACAAGCCGCCAACGGTAACTGATAACTCGGGTACAGTTGGCAAATTTTGAGTGAAGCTATTGCAAAATCTAAGCTCATTAAAGGCGTCTATTATAACAAATTCTAAAAAAACGAACGCTTAAAATTTATGACTTCCAGAACAAAAGTACGAAACATTCTAAAAGAGAAATGCCTAAAATTCATTATGAACTACTTTTCTTCACGTCTTCACGTTGTTTGTGATAAGTCTGCATGTAAACAAAGCGGAAAAACACTCGGATCAGGAACAACGTTTTTCATTTTGTATCGCGAAAGACAGACACACACATATATACCCAAACTTCCTTTTATTATTATAGATTAAGCAAGTGTTGAGCCAACAGACGGAGCCTTTCCATATCTTCGTTTTTCAATTCAAACGATTTTTTAAATTAATGTTAGTGAGCCGACTTTCGTGAAACGGTTCAAGAAAAAGGCCATCTAGTTTTAATTGAAACTCCTCAGTGACACGGAATTTCGAGAATCGAAAGGCGTCAATACCTTACCATGGACGACGTCCAATAGCATGCGAAAAATCACGGTGATCGTATGTTTCATGTCGTAGCTATGCCCGAACAACTAATTGTCCCGAGTCTCGTATAGAAAGCGGATGTTTTCAATTATTGTTATACTTGGTCACTTTTTAATGGTCATTATTTTTTTATGACACGACCAGTCACCATGAAACTAACCCCTTGTCACTCACCATGTCTTTCCCTTGCTCTGTGGCAAGTGTCACCACGATCGTCTGAAGATCTTTGGAGGAGATAGGTAACAAACGACCCATTCTCAAAACCCGGCAAACCCCCTAAAAGTGCAAGTTTTTGGACGATTATAATTCCTCAATGACACGGAATTTCAGGAATCGGAAGGCGTCAAAACCTGACCATGGACGATGACCAATGGCATGAAAACAATCACGGTGATCGGATGTGTCATTTCGTACCTATGCCCGAAAAACTAATTGTCTCGTGGGCCACAGCTATGTTCCAGCACTTGAGCTTCATCAAATTGAACTGCTTCTTCTCGAATAACTTGTCCAAAATATTCTTGTTCAATTGCCTCTTGCTGGAGATGATTTGCTTGTGAGTGAGCATTTGCAGCACGTCGAGTCTGAAGTTGTTCTGGAGTTTCTTGTTGCCGATGAATTGCGTCTGAGAGAGCAGCTCAATTACGTGGATCTTGTAGTTGTTCAGGAGTTTCTTGCTGACGATGAATTGCGTCTGAGAGAGCAGCTCAATTACGTTGATCTTGTAGTTGTTCAGGAGTTTCTTGCTGCCGATGAATTGCGTCTGAGAGAGCAGCTCCATTACGTGGATCTTGTAGTTGTTCAAGAGTTTCATGCTGCCGATGAATTGCGTCTGAGAGAGCAGCTCAATTACGTGGATCTTGTAGTTGTTCAGGAGTTTCTTGCTGCCGATGAATTGCGTCTGAGAGAGCAGCTGCATTACGTGGATCTTGTAGTTGTTCAAGAGTTTCTTGCTGCCGATGAATTGCGTCTGAGAGAGCAGCTCAATTACGTGGATCTTGTAGTTGTTCAAGAGTTTCTTGCTGCCAATGAATTGCGTCTGAGAGAGCAGCTCCATTACGTGGATCTTGTAGTTGTTCAAGAGTTTCTTGCTGCCGATGAATTGCGTCTGAGAGAGCAGCTCCATTACGTGGATCTTGTAGTTGTTCAAGAGTTTCTTGCTGCCGATGAATTGCGTCTGAGAGAGCAGCTCCATTACGTGGATCTTGTAGCTGTTCAAGAGTTTCTTGCTGCCAATGAATTGCGTCTGAGAGAGCAGCTCCATTACGTGGATCTTTTAGCTGTTCAAGAGTTTCTTGCTGCCGATGAATTGCGTCTGAGAGAGCAGCTCAATTACGTGGATCTTGTAGTTGTTCAGGAGTTTCTTGCTGTCGGCGTTTAGAATGCGCAAGAGCATCAGTGACATGTCTGGCTTGTGTTTCTTCAAAAGTTTCATTTCGTTTGCGATTTTATTAGAAGATTGCTTTGCACGCCATCACCGTTGTCGTTCTCTATTTAAGTTATGTTTTCTTTCAGCTTTATCTTCTTCCATCTTGTACTACAAAGATAAAATTCCACGAAAATAATATTTTTTTTAAATTTCCATCAGAGTCAATCAAACCAACGCCCGCCGTCACTTTCTTACAATTTTCCTTTTTCCTTTTTATGAAAAAAAAATTATAATGATTCCTTTTTATGAAATTATTCTGCAATTTCATTCCTTTTTATGAAATTATTCTGCAATTTTATTCCTTTTCACTAAATTACTCTGCAATGCAAAAAAAATTATATTAAACAAGACGTAACACCTACGTAACAAAACGAACGTCGCAGACGAGTACGTGCGCGTTGCCACAGATGAAGTATGATTTTACGTATCGTGCGATAACGGTGAGCTTAGTTCCAATTTCCGCCACCGGATAAAAGCAGATGGTGCTGCAAGTACTGAATGACGTCAGAGCTTTAGGGATACATGTATACAATTATATAGGTTTTATTACGCTTGTAAGGGGACGGGGTTATGGTTCTTTATTTTCTTTTATCTTTTCATAGTGTGAGTGGCGGTTTTTACATGCTGATCGAATTGATATTTCTTTCCTCCCGAGATTTTATTTTTTTAACAAATCGAACAATATACACTTTTTGGATCTGTAGTTAAATCCTTACGGTAGTCAGAAATCCATGCTTTAATTATAAGGTTCTTACTCGACCTAATTCTAGGCATTTTGGCCGTAACTCGTACTATCAGAACTGTGTTTTTCCAAAGCCCTAATTATTCACAGAGAAAACTTAATGCACGATTCCAGAGATCTGCTATGTTGATTTGACATAGCTAACACTTAGTATTACGAAATCAATAAGTTTGAAAACTAGTTCACAAAATTAAGTGTCCCGTGCTGTGTTTGTGTGGATCTCCGTATTAATTTCGCTTTAATTTTCGTGGAAATTGGAAGACAATTTCAGTCTGGAGGGTTAAACATCAAAGTAAGCTTATTGGCAAAAGACAATTTTGATGCCACGCTTCTTGTTGCAACGTGTCAAGATAGAAAGATTATTGTTTTTTGATTCACTTGTTTCCAGTGGATTGCTGATCCATTAATGAATCGCTGAACTAAGAAGTTTTTTAAGTTTGTGCTATTGCTTGCTTTTCCAAGTCACTGGAGATAAAAGCCTGTTTTTTTTATGGTTTTTAGGTAAATCTGTTAAATAAGCGTACATTAAAAATCTAATAAACATCAATTATTTTTGCTTAAAATATTCATTTTATCGGTAATTATCGTGTTTTATGCATTTACATGCATTAAAGTCAAAAATGGCTAAATTATACGGTTGCATATGCAAACATGCAATATGCCCGAATATGGTACATCTTAAATGCCCCTTTGAAGATTGGATTTATAAAAATTTACTGTGAAGGCTCGAACCTACGATAGATGTTCAAGACAGTGCGGGTAACCCAGCTAGACAGTACACATAATTAATTTTTTTCGAATTCTTGTTGAAGAAAATTTCTTATACATGGTGTTAGCTTATATATGATGACTCAGAAGTCATATTACACTGCTGGACAATTGCTAAGGACGGATCATAAACGGCTATATAGCGCATAAAAAAGTAAGTGTGGTTGGATGCCAAGTAAAATAAAATAATGTCAGAATGCCAGGACATTACAAGAAAGACAATTTATTGTGCTCTGAAATCCAGAAGGCTTTGGAACGTGTTCAAGGGACAAACAGGCCATTTTGTGCAGAATACGTAAACGTGAAAAAATGCAATTACCGTCCGCAGGCGTTCCGGAGTAAGATGTCAATACGGGATATGGTCACCATGGAGGGCGATGCAAGATTCCACACGCCGTGTCATGCTTTGCACGACATTATCAAGCAGCTGTTGTGGTAATTTATCCCATTCCTCTGTCATGAGGGTGTCCTTGTTTATTGGAGGTCATTGGCGACCAGCAAGACTCCTCCCCAAAGCATCCCACACATTTTCAATGGGATTCAGATCTGGAGAACGTGCTGGCCATATGAGGCGTTGAATATCCTCGCTCTCAAGACACTCCTGGACAGCGACTGTTCGATGACATGTTGCGTTGTCGTCCATGAAAATGAATCTATCACCGACAGCACCACTGAACATGCGAACATGAAGTAGCAGAACATCATTAATGTATCGTTGGCCAGTCATAGTCCCAGTTGGAAGCACATAGAGGGACGTACGGCCATTGATCATGATGCCAGCCCATACCATGACACTACATGTCGGATATCGGTCCCTGTCCTGTATGTTTGCTGGACAATATGCAGTACCACTATCACGCCAGATCAGTTGTCGTCGACAATCAGACGATAGACTGTTTCTACTCTCATCTGAGAACAGGACAGCCGGCCAGTCGTTACCAGTCCAATTGCGATGTTGATGGCACCATTGCAAACGGGCGGTACGGTGACGTCTGGACAATGGGATGCGCACAACAGGACGGCGAGCGTATAGTCCTCCTTCATGCAAACGTCTGGCGACAGTTTTTCGGGAGATCCGCTTGCCAGTAGCAGCCATAAACTGATTTGCTACCTCACTAGCTGTGCTGTGCCGGTGTCTTTTTGTTGATAGCACTATGTACCGATGTTCTGCAGGTGTTGTACTGCAAACACGACCTCCCCGTGAACTTTGCTACACTCTCCATTTGTTTGAAATGATTTCCAAAGCCTTGAAACAACACTGTGGCTGACGTCGAACTCCCTGGCAACATCGGTTATTTTTCGCCCTTCTTCAATCTTGCCAATAATACGGCCACGCGTAAAATCATCTAGGTGATGTCGGGAAGACATACTGAAAATGTAAGTTCGTCAATTGATTCTTTCTCTTTCAACTTTGCGTTTGAACAACAACGGTCAATACGCGTCAAATCCTTTATATCTCTTATCAGCGCTATGACGTCACGAACAAGTTCGGCAATCCAAAATTTGCATACGCACAACACGTCTTACTGTATCCCGCACTTATGCTAATTTCCATATTTTCCTGCCTTACATTTTATGGTTGCTATCGTTGCTATTGTCATCCGTCCTTAGCAATTGCCCGGCAGTGTACTTTTAATCATATTTTACTCTTCTCACACAAATGTTACATCACACATTTTATTCTTAAACTGATATCACTTGGCTATCAATAAAATATGCGATGCGCAGAATTTGTGTTAAAAGTATAAAGTATGATTACCAAGGCTTAGCTGACGTGCATTTCGAAGAAACAGTGAACAATTCATCAATGTATTTCTTTTTTAAAAAGCGTTATGTATCCTTCCAATTCTTACCTATAGATCAATGACCACCTCAACCAAACAAAGACATGTCGAAGCTTCAGAGAACGGAAAGAGTCAAAAGGTCCATGCGTAATGTAACCAGGAAAAATAAAAGAAGGAAATAGTGGATCAGGAAAATGACAAAAGTTGATGACATCATGAAAAAGTTGATGACATCATGACAAAAGATACTCAAGTGGCATTAGACTGGACATATTGCCAGAGGAACTGACAACCGTTGGACAATTGAGACACTAAACTGTATATAAAGGGATACAAAAAGACCAAGAAGATCACTAGGGAGATAATTGATGAAATGAGAGACATATAGAGGCTATGGAAAACTCAAGAAGCTTCATGCGTAATGTAACCAAGAAAGATAAAACAAGGAACTAGGGATCAGGAAAATGGAAAAAGCTGATGACATCATGACTAAAGATGCTTAAGTGGCAACGGGCTGCACATATTACCTGAGAAACCGAGCACCGTTCGACAATTGAGTCCCATTATTGCGACCACCAGCTGACATCGAGAGTAATCGCCGTGTGCAGCGCGGACAGCAGCTAGACGGGCTGGGAGTGACTCAATAAGGTGTTGGAGGGTGTTCACAAATACCCTGCTGGCCACCCAAAATGCAACACCAAGAAGGAAGCATCCGATTGGCCTGAAATTCGCAGCATGCGTCGCCCGCGAGTGGACATGCAAACGATAAGCATTGCAGGGGATATGCAAATCATGTGCGCCCGTCACGCCACCGAGAAGCACTGTAAGAAGGGTGCACAGAAGGCGGGGTGTAAGTAGTGGAAGTGTGTTGTGCTGCCGTACCTGTGCGTGGGAAGCTTCCTGATGCCTCGTCGCAGAATACGGCAGTCATTCCAGCACGTTTTGGAGTTCGACAGAGGCCGAATAGTGGCTTATCGCGACAGCGGTTTATCGTACCGAAACATCGGCGCCCGTGTGGGACGACATTCAGCCACAGTGAGGCGAGTATGGATTCGGTGGGTGTAAAAGGGACGGACGGACCGACATGAGCGATTGCCGCAGCCGCGGCACACCACCGAACGAGAGGACCGGCATGTTGTGCGGCGGCCATTGACGGCTCGCACCGCCACATCACGAACGTTAGCGCAGGAATTAGGATGTGTTGCGCACCAACATGTGTCAGCACGTACCATTAGACGTCGTCTGCAGCAGCGGGGACTTGTCGCACGGCGCTCATTGCTCCGATTACCGTTGACGTTACACCACCGGCGAATGGGGCGGCAGTGGGCCGTTGAACACCGCACCTGGACTACTGAATGGCAGGACATTGTCTTCTCCGACGAATCCCGCTTCTGCCTGCAACACCACGATGGCCGTATCCGCGTGCCGCGGCACCGCGGGGAGAGACTAGATGGCGCCTACATTATTCATCGCCATACCGGTCCGTCGCCTGGCGTTTTGGTTTGGGGCGCAATTGGATATGATACCCGCACCCCTCTGGTACGCATCGCCGGTACACTCAACAGCCACCGTTACATCCTCGACGTTTTGGAGCCTGTAGTCCTCCCTTACCTGCAGGGCCTGCCAGCGGCCACGTTTCAACAGGACAATGCGCACCCGCACGTTGCACGCATCGTGCAACAATTCTTCACGGCCCACCAGGTTTCACTGCTGCAGTGGCCTGCCTGTTCTCCCGATATGTCACCCATCGAGCACGTCTGGTCGCTGATCGGTAAACGAGTGGCCCGGCCACTCGTTTTTATATTGCTAAGTAACTCGTTCTTCAGTCACCGAGAGAATATATTGCTAAGTATGATTGCGGACGAACACACCCACGTTAGAGCTCTTGGATGAAGAAGAATAAAGAAAGCTAGGCAACAACAAATGAATGACGTCATAATAGAATTCGAAGTACCGCAATTAAATTTGGATGCTAATGAATATTATGAGATGATCGAGTGGATTAAAACGCATCTTACCGAACCACCCCTGAGAAAACACGTCTCAGACGAAGATCTGGATTGACTAATCGCAACTTCTGTCGTAGCTGGCGAAGAAATAACCAAGTTTCTCCGCCACACTCAAGCTGTGGTACGTTGCATGAAACTGGTGACCGAAGCAGCTGCCTCAGTGAGTGGATTTGAAGCTAGAGATTCGTTCATAAGAGCAACAATTGCATCACGGCAATTCATGCCACATTTTTCGAGTAAAGAGGATTACCGAACAAGACATACCACGTAGAAGTAAAATTCTGAGCTGGAGGGAGGGTGGGTGGAACTTGAAGTGTAGCCACCTCCTCGCGGTGAGTTCTGGGATGTTTCCATATGTGGCATTAGCAGCAAGCGAAGAGCTACACGCTACACATTGCGAAGCAAACCTAGTGTACTACACATGCACACGCATGGTGCACTCAGAACAGGGTAATTTCCTACGGATTTTTTTGATGCTCTACATGACAGGATGCCTTTACCTAGCCTAGCTCTGCGGGCTAAATGTGGGAAGAAAATTGTGAACTTCGCGAGTAGTGGGAGACATAGCATATTGATCAACTTCAAAACTTTTTCTTCACTGTTATTGGGAACACTAAAAAACACTTTTCCGCACTAGGTGGTTACTCGATTTCAATCACAAAAAAATTCCATCCGTTTTTGTTTACGGCCCAATACGTTCGGAAAAAAGCGAACTTAGTGTGCCGTGCGGAGACGTAAGATATTGGCGATTTCAAACAAAATTCGTTTGTTATTCTTGTGGACCCAAATGGTAACTTTTCCGCACCAGGCGATATGCAAATTAAAAAAAAAAGTATTTTTCGGGCCACCCTACAGCAGTGCATCTGACAGCTGCTGGAGAGTGCTTGGTGGAGGGTCCATAGAGTGAACAACACGATCGATGTGGTCCCACACATACTCAATTGGGTTTAACTCTGGGGAATTAGGGGATCAGGAAAGTACTTTGAAGTCTCCATCGTGCTCTTCCAACCACTCTCCGACATTTCTAGCTGTATGACACGTCGCATTGTCGTGCTGGCAGATCCTATCCTCTCCAAGGAAGACAATTAGCATATATGGGTGTACGTGGCCCGCAAAGAAGGATCCATAGGTGCATAGTGCCTTTCACAGGTATGAGTGAATCCAGAGAATGCCAAGAAAACATTCCCCAGACCATAACGTTGCCCCCACCAGCTTGTGTTCTGCCAGCAATGGTTGAAGAGTATTTGTTCTGCGATGTTTCTCGCCTTATACGCCAACGTCCATCCGTTCGATGGAGCAGAAAACGCGACTCATCGGAGAAGGCAAACCTTTGCCAATTAGCGGACGTCCGATTCCGATACTGCCTTGCAAATATCAGCCTTTTCTGCCGATGTACCTTCGTTAGCATAGGTGCAGTGACCATCCGTCTGCTTCGAAGCCCCATACACAGAAGGGTTCGCTGGACCGTCATTTTAGACACACTTCCGGTAACCCCCTGGTTCATTCGGCCAATGAGTTGCTCCATTGTAGTTTGTCGATAGGCCCTCACGCACCTTCGAAGCCAACGTTCGTAACTCACATCAATAGCACGTGGTGCTCCGCAGCTTTCACGTCGCTTATTCGCAATGGTGGCATTTCTCCAATCACGATACACTATAACCATAGCAGTAAGCGAACAGTTCACAAACTGCGCTGTTTCAGAAATATTGCCACCCTTGGCCCGAAAGCCGATAATCATCCGTTTTTGCAAATCTTATAAATAGCTCCTTTTATCCGTGACAGCAACAAGTGATATGTTTTCAGATTGCCTACAGCACACTTTATATACCCTCCAAGCCAGCTCATGACACGTGCCTTCTTTCATTGGCTACGCGCTGTTGACGTCAAAAGTAGGAGGTGGTCACAATAATGTAACTCGACTGTGTATATCAAGGGATAAGAAAGACCCAGAAGAAGATCACTTGTGATATACATTAATGAAATAAGAGACATCTAGAAGCTGTGAAAAACTGAAAGAAGCCTGACCAGATGCATTCGTAATGTAACCAGGAAAGATAAAAGGAAGAGGTGGGGATCAGAAAAATGACGAAAGTTGATGACATATGACTAAAGATGCTCAAGTGGCAATGTCTTTTTTTTTGTAACTGTGGGCACCATTAGTACCCAGTTTATCACGTGATGCGAGGAATTCTTCATTGCTATAATGGAATTACAAACACAGGAGATACCACTGAAATTTGCAGTACAGAAAAACACAAATGAGGAATAACGGGAATATCCACAATGCAACACAAACTGGAGAGCAAACTTAAGGAGCACAAGACCGTTGCAAAGGACATCGTTATTACAAAAAAACATTTGCCCACAGAGAAAGAAGGGCACAGCATATAACATGAAGCAACACAAGAAACACGATAATATTGGTATAAGCGTTCAGGAGAACGCGAAACCTGGAGGATCGCAGCGACCACAGATCGTGGAAAACGGCGCTGGGGGGGAACTAAAAATTATCGTCCTGGAGAAGAAAGCTAAAAGTCAACTGTGTGAGGATGTAAGGAAGCACAAAGAAATTGCGCAGCGAGGTCCTGCAAGGAGGCATGCCGGCGAATGTAACGTCTCAGGAAAACCTGGTACCTAGGATATGGAACACACAATTATTTGGAAAATGACAGATAAGCTTCATGTTGCGTCGCCGCTGCACTCAGGTCAATATCAGGTGGTTAGAGGAATTCTTCAGCACTAACAATTGTACGAGCAGGTTGAAAGAGGCGCAAGAGTTGCTGTCTGGACAGAGGTCCAGGAACCGGAGGAAACGTATCAAAGATATGTGTAATCAGCATCAGAGAGAGGACTGACATAACCAGAACGACTGGTCGAGTAGTTATCTGGCGGAGAAACAGTTGAACGGGAAACATCGGGGACACCGTATGAGGCCACAGAAGGAGTAAGTGAAAGATGTTTTACCTTTTTCTGTTTTACAGAGCTTTTGGAAGTCCCAGTTTGTTTCCAAGATGAAATTGAGGCGGATGAATCTATTGTCGGATCTGGGAGAACACCCGAAACTGGAGACGAGAACACAAGTTGTACCGAAGAATCAGTATTGACCCGATCAGCATTGTTGAGAACTGGAACATCAGCCGAGGCAGCAGGAAAGTGCAGAAACAGGGGAGCAGCAGACATGGTCGTAGTTGGAAATCCAGTATGCGAGAGACACAGAGGAGAGCCTGTCGGCGGGAGTGCTTCGACACATCCGAGTCAGAACACTACGCTGGAGACACATCAGTAGTGGAAGACATCTTTGCTAACCTAGAAGGAGGATGCACTACCGTACGGTGCGAAAGAGGAGAAAATGGATTCATTGGCCTGGACAGTGGACAGTAAGGTGCGTCTAATGGATAGGAGGAGAGGTACCTGCAGGCAAAACACTGGAATGGGGGATGGTAGAAGGACCAATCTGATCGGCATTGGGATGCGAGCTGGAAGAAAGACCCCAGTGTAAGAGCACACAGGAGGCGGTGGAGTGATCCTGTGTAAGACAGTGAGTACAATAATGAGCGGTGAAAACCTTAAAACTGTACGGGCGTGAGCCAATTTCAACTGTAGCTTCTGTAGGACAATTCTCCAAGGCGTTCTCAGTGGGAAGGACGACAAACAACTGACGGCGAGGTCATGTAGTATGTGTCTGTGGAACAGGATAGAACGTGATGTTCACCAGACGCTTAGAAAGAGGCGGAGGAATGAGATGATTTGTTCCAATCGAAAATCCGTGTGTAAGAAAGAGTCAGCATCCTCCTTGCGCTGTATTACATCGAGGGGTACAGGAAATTTCGGCAATAGACGTTAACGACACATGAGATGAGAGAGCCTCCACGTAGCGTGGCAAAGGAGTTGTCAGTTAGGCATGAAAGAGCACACCTCTATCCAGGAGATTATGGAACTCACGGCCAATCTGCAAATTTTTACCAATCGTTACCTTCACCTTGTGGTTGGAAACCTGAATAATAGATATAGATTGCAAGAGACCATCAGCTTGAGAAGAAGGTGAAGTAGAAGCAAAACCACACTGCACTGTAGAGGCAAATGACATCCTCGGAAGAGAAGTCTGTGCTGAGCCAGCTGGTACAGAAGGCAGTGAGGGATGAGCAGAAGGCAAGGCAGTAATCATATTAGTATTCAGAAAGGTACAGGAGCAAAGGTAGAAGCAAGAGAAGATGGCGCAGCCATGTCCAGTGAAGGCATCGGAGCAGGAGTACCAGGAAGCTGGGAAAAGCACCTGAGCGGACACATATGAGGACGAGAGTACGTAAACTTCCATACGCGTTGAAAGTGCGACGTGACGTGCATCCGCGACTCCCAGAGATGATAACAATAGACCGGAAGCCGCCATTTTGGCAGCTTCCAAACGGAAACAAACGAGCTAACGATATGAAAACGAAGGAAATTGAACAAATACAAAGACGATGTCACCAGAAATGTAGTTTCAAACGTACACAGTACAGGTGAGTGCGGGACGAGGTAAATCACACTATAACGCATAAAATGTAGAAGCCACCAACACAATGTCTGCCAAGAACGAGCAGTGGGCTGGACATATTGCCACAGGAACTGACTACCGTTGGACAATAGAAACTCTAGAATATATATCAAGGGATAAGAAAAGACCCAGAAGGAGATCACTTGGGAGAAACATTGATGAAATGTGAGACATACATATAGAAGCTGTGGAAAATTCAAAAAAGCCTTAAGAGATGCATGCGCAGTACGTATAACCAGGAAAGATAAAATGAGGAACTAGCGGATCAGGAAAATGACAAGAGTTGATGACATCATGACCAAAGTAAAGATGCTCAAATAGAAATGCGTTGGACATATTCCTATAGGAACTGACCACCGTTAGACGACTGAAACACTAGACTGTATATCAAGGGACAATAAAAGACCCAGAAGAAGACCACTTGAGCAATACGTGGCTGTAATGAAAAACATAGAGACGGTGTGGAAAACTCAAAGGAGTCTGAAAGATGCATGCTTCGTGTAAACAAGAAAGACGGGAAAAGGAATAATAAAATGACACAAGTTGATGGCATCATGATCAAAGCAAATATCCTTGAGTGGCAATGGGCTGGAGGTATTGCTAATAAACCTGACAGCCGTTGGGCAACTGAAAAACTAGACTGGGGTTGGGGTTGGAGGTTTAGCGACTACCGTGAGCAACTCAATGGGCTATAAGCAGTCGCCCGTCCCTAATTTAGGGTCACTGGTTCCAGGGAAGGGAGAGAGCCAGTGCCGTAAGACAAACACAACATCCATGCCTCACCGGGATTCAAACCCGGACCCCTTTCGGACGAATGATCAGAGGCCATCGCTTAGACCACTGCGCCACCGGGGCGGCAAAAACTAGACTGTAGTAAAGGTACAAGGAAAGACGCAGAAGAAGAGTATGTGGGAGATATATGGATGACTTTCAAAATCATGCCGGGGAGACATGGAAAGTATTGGCTCAAAGCAGAGTTGTGGAAGAAACTTGGGGCGATCTTCATCCAGCAATTTATCGAGAGTAGTTTATGATGATGATTTCCCTGATTATACAGGTATTTGAAACCCGATCTCTTATTTGACTACAGCAGATATGCAAAATAGGGTTCACGTTCAAAAAGAAAACCATGTTTATTTAAAATGAGATTTATATTCACAATTGAATGCAAAGAGTGCTAGATAATGTTCTTGGACCAACAGTTTTAACGAAAACGCACATGATGTTGTCAACCTGTTTTGGAGGGAGATGTCAGAATACCTTTGTTGAAAAACCTTCTTGAACTACTGAATAAGATCAAGCTGTGAAACTGTGTTTAACGGAGAACTTTCGCTGCTTCTGGGAAAATGGTGTGTTGCCCACATAATAATGAAACAGCTGTTGGCACTGATCGGTCACTTGACGTTTTAGCCAGTGAGATAAAGTCATGACGACACCGTATTAACAGCGAGATACTGTAGGTTTACATGCATATAAATGTGACTAACTACGACTCTTGAATGATTATACATTAAAAGAAAAAACTTAGTGTTTGTCCATAGACAACCGTTTTTCATTGCATTGAAAATGTTCTAAAATATTGATCGTGTTATGCATTTTGCCGAACATTTTAAATTTTAGTTTATTTTTCTAAAGACGTTCTCATTATGCGAGAAACCTTTTCCATTTAATGAATAGGGACGCATGCATTTCGAATATTTTCGAAGTGCAAAGACATACAATTTCTGGCCATCTTTACAAATTGGTTTTTCTTTTATATTTCTGATACCTAGAACTGAAACCTTAATATTGAAGTCAAACGAAAACGTCCAGTTCTTCAAAAGCATGAAAAAGGAAATCGGAATGTTTTTCATTTTGCTGTCGTAAGCACAGTCTCGGATTACAAAAGAACTCTTCCTTTTATGAAGATAAGTCTACCATTTCGAAGTAACTCCAATAAACCTCCGATCTGTGTTTTCCTTTTTTCCAGAAAGACCTAGTGTGAAATCTAACAAATCAAAAAACGCCTCCTCCGTCCTTGGAACGAGTAGATCAGAAAAGCAAACAAGCGTTTAATTTCTGAACAGGGAGTTCGTGAAAAAATACAGTTGCGCTTCATCGGCAATCTGTCAATCCAGAAAACCAGGATAAAGCCTCTGCACATCATGAAGATCCAATAATAGCAAGTGGGGCAGCATCAGTGAAAAAGGAGTGGTTATTTTTATCTTTGATAAGGTTTTATTTTTTCTTCGCCAACTCCCTTTCCCATTTTCTGCTCTTCTCATTCGCCATTTCCTCTCGGTTCCTGTAACGACCTAATTTTCCAAAGCCAAACAATGGAGGGTTTCATTTTTTTTTACTGCGTGTGTAGCTGAACTAGGAAGAAGGCATCTAAGGACAGAATTATCGGGAACATCTTTTTAGGAATAATTGAACTCCCCCAAAGATAACACAGGCTAGAAAATTCTCGAAAAGAGCATTTTTCTCCGTGACAAAACGTAAGACGATCCCCAGAACCTTGCGTCATGCTAACTCATGTGTCTTCATTTGACATTTCAGATTGCTATGGGCATCGAAGGGTTTAAAATGGAAACTGGAAAAAAATTAATTCCTGGTATTCTAAAGGTCGTATTTGCTACGATTCCCCAAGTTGTTTTCTTCCTGAGATGAAAATCTCGTGTTCTACCGTTCTGGCATTGAAAAGCTTTAAAAACAGTTATCTGGAAAAGATCTGTAGACGTCTGACTTTGAAAGCAATAAATCGGAGTTCTTGTTTTTGAGATCGAAACTGTGTTCCATGTTCAACCAGAGTAATAAAAATCCTGATACGTTTAGTACAGATTCTGACATTTACATATACTCTAAATGGTCACGTTATTAGACTCACCTTATTATCTTTACTATATGTTACAAGCTAATACACAGTCGAATCACATTACTGTGACCACCTCCTACTTTTGACGTCAACAGCGCGTAGCCAATGAAAGAAGATACATGTGAGCTGGCTTGGAGAGTATATAAGGTGTGCTGTAGGCATTCTGAAAACATATCACTCGTTGCTGTCATGGGTAAAAGGTGCGATTTATGAGATTTGCAAAAAAAGGGATGATTATCGGCTATCGCGCCAAGAGTGGCAGTATTTCTAAAACAGCGCAGTTTGTGAACTGTTCGCGTGCTGTTGTGGTTGAAGTGTATCGTGATTGAAGAAATTGCACCATAGCGAATAAGTGACGCGAAGACCGTGGAGCACTACGTGCCATTGGTGTGAATTGCGGACATCGGCTTCGAAGGTGCGTGAGGGCAAAACGACACGCTACAGTGCAACAACTCACTAGCCGAATGAACCAAGGGGCTATCGAAAGTATGCCTAAAACGACAGTACACCGAGCCCTGCTGCGTATAGGGCTCCGATGCAGACGGATGGTCACTACACCTATTTTAACGAAGGTGCATCGTCAGAAAAGGCTTACATTTGCACGGCAGTATCGGAATTAGACCTCCGCTGATTGGCAAAGGATTGCCTTCTCCTATGAGTCATGTTTTCTGCTTCATCGAACGGATGGACGTTGGTGTAAAAGGCGAGAAACATCGGAGAGCAAACACTTTTCAACCATTGCTGGCAGAACAAAAGCTGGTGGGCGCAGCTTTACATCTGGGTAATGTTTTCGTGGAATTCCCTGGATCGACTCGTACCTGTGGAAGGCACTATGGACCGAATCCGTTATGAATCCATCCTTGCAGACCACGTGCACCAATACATGCTGATTGTCTTCCCTGGGGCGGATGGGACAACAGTGCAACGTGTCACACAGCTGGAAATATTGGAGAGTGGTTGGAAGAGCACGATGAAGACTTCAAAGCACTTCACTGGCTCCCTAATTCCCCAGACGTAAACCCAATTGAGTATTTGTGGCACAACCTCGATCGTGGTGTTTGCTCTATGGATCCTCCAGCAGCTGTCAGATGTACTGCAGTCAGCATGGCTCCAGATACCTGTGAACACTTTTCAACATCTTATTAAGTCACTCCCAAACCTTCTAGCTGCTGTCCGCGCTGCACACGGCAGTTACTCTAGATATTAGCTGGTGATCACAATAATGTGACTCGACCGTGTATTACGTCTATTCTTCATTACGCCCTAATGTTATGTCTATTATTCGTTACGCCCTAACGTTATGCCTATTCTTCTGTTAGCCGTTTCTTGAAAACTAACATAAAATGAAATTGGAAACTCAAATTAGAAAATTCAGCCGTATTAGTTGTATTATTCAGTTGTAAAGTTTTCATGTCAGGGTGGTGTCGATCTTGTCACGCTTAGAAATTGCACTGAGCTTTTAATCAATGCTACAGACAGATGACTGCAAGTTTGAGATCAGATCATCAGATCAGATCATATGTAGAGGATTTTAGGAAGGGAATGTCTGGCCCCAGGTCATAAAAATTACTTAGAAATGGGAAGCTAGAAGATTTGGGCCAGAGTGCCCGATAGGAAAGTGACACGGAAGCGAGGTAAAAAGGTGGGGAAGACGCCCTTATTTATTACCGGGGGGACCAGTACACTGGGCCCGAAGGCTTTACGTGCCCATCCGACGTACGACGGATATTTAGTGGTTCGGGCGTTCGTACCTGCTGAGATCAAACCTGAGGTTATCTCCGTGGCAGTCACGAACATTGACCACTAGGCCACCCGTGGTCCAGGTTTGAGACCAATCCCTATCAATATCCTTTATTTGTTAGCTGACATTGCCCCAACTTCAGTTAGAAGGGAGGCATGATTGAGAGAAAAGAGCAATTTACCGGTCCTCAATACACCACCCGTGGCACAGGTTTGAGACCAATCCCTATCAACATCCTTTATTTGTTAGCTGACATTGCCCCAACTTCAGTTAGAAGGGAGGCATGATTGAGAGAAAAGGGCAATTTACCGGTCCTCAATACACCACCCGTGGCACAGGTTTGAGACCAATCCCTATCAACATCCTTTATTTGTTAGCTGACATTGCCCCAACTTCAGTTAGAAGAGAGGCATGATTGAGAGAAAAGAGCAATTTACCGGTCCTCAATACACCACCCGTGGCACAGGTTTGAGACCAATCCCTATCAACATCCTTTATTTGTTAGCTGACATTGCCCCAACTTCAGTTAGAAGAGAGGCATGATTGAGAGAAAAGAGCAATTTACCGGTCCTCAATACCCTCTGTATGGACCTAGTGTACACTTCAACGTGGAGATTTGACATCTCAAAGGAGGTTTCTTAACACCGTCACATCAATAGAAATGTCACCACAACAGACGAAGCACATCTCTAAATTGACCGACAATATCATAAAATCGACACATACATCCCCTAAATTCTCTGATAATATGATAAATCGAGACACATCTCTACATTTCCTGACAGTAGCATAAGACCGAGAGACATCTCCTCTAAATTCCCTGACAATATCATAAGATCGAGACACATCTGTAAATTTCCTGACAGTATCACATAAGATGGAGACACATCTCCTCTAGATTCTCTGATAATACCATGAGATTGAGAAACATGACTTCTAAAATCCTTGACAATATCATAAATCGAGAGAGAAATCTCAAATTCTCTGACAGTAGCATAAGACTGATGTGAGACACATCTCCTCTAAATTCCCTGACCATAAGATCGAGACACATCATTTCTAAATTTCCTGAGTATATTCTAAATCGAGACAGATCTCTAAATTCCCTGAGTATATCATAAATCGAGACAGATCTCTAAATTCCCTAACAGTAGCATAAGACTGAGAAGCATATCCTATAAATTCCCTGACCGTAGCATAAGACATAGACACATCTCCTCTAAATTCCCTGACAATATTATAGATTCCGACCCATCTCCTTTGAATTCCCTGACAATATCATAATTCGAAACACATCTCTAAATTTTCTGACGGTATAATATGATCGAGACACATCTTCTCTAAATTCCCTGACAATACCAAAAGATCGAAACACATCTCTTCTAAATTCTCTGACAATGTCATAAAATTGGGAATTGAACTATGAGAAAAACCACCTCCAGGAGCCTCAAGCAACTGACCGACCTGGAAAAATCTTAATCCTGAGCTCAAGAACTAGAAGAAGCAGGAAAAGTATGGTTAACTGAGGCATATCTGCTTACTCAGAACAACGTGACTGCGTGGAGGTACAGTCCGCCGACTATCTATTAAAATACCCAACAACAGACTCATCTTCTATTGATGTGGACCTGTCATATGGTGCTGAATTGCAGCTAGACGGAAAAATATGTAAAAACTCTTCATTTGTATTGGTCCTAGCTATACGATATAACGTGATTGCATATTGAGTTCTCACTAAATTACGACCATCAACCGAATACTTCGTGTGCCTTTCTTTCATCCCGAAAACGGCAGCTACCCGGCGTGATATCGACTCCACGAGGTGTCTGTACAGTTCAGTGGGGATCTGCAACCAAAGTTTGTATTGCGGTCCACACAGTTTTGATATGGAGCTGTGTAGTGTGTCCAACTTCCTCCCCAGGCTCCGCACATCATCATATGTCCAATCGGGTTGAGATCAGGCGATTTGGGGGGAGGGCTATTCGAGTTGTATCATATGAACACTGTGCTCGTCGAACCATTCCTGCACGAATTATATGGGAATTATCGTCCTGGAAGAACCCATCTCCGTCTGGATGGTACAACATTGTGTAGGGTACATGGTCTTCAAGCAGTCGTTTGTAGCAGCCGGCGTCCATATGTTGGTCCACGCGCACCAAGGATCCCAGTTTGTGCTACCTAAACAATCTTCATATCATACAACTACCCCCGCTAGCCTAAATAGTCGGTGCCATACATGAGGATCCAAAGAATAATGCTACTAATGCAAAATATTTACCATCGAAACAAATGAAGATTGTTAGGTAGCACAAACTGGGATCCTTGGTGCATCGAAACAAATGAAGTGCATATCGTTATTCATCGGATCAGCACACCTTTTTTCAATCTTCAATTGTTCAATTTGCATGCTGTTGTCACCAGGAGATTAGTTTGCGTCGATGGACTGTTAGGAGAGCGTGGTGTATAAGGCGTCTGCTCTTGTAGCAATACATCTGTCAGTGTTCGACGCATGGTTGCGATAGTGCTGGGTCATCAACTGCGAAACTGTGCTAAGCCGGCTTCCCTGTGCAAGGCAACGCACCCGTCGATCACCTATAAAATCCAACTTTCGCCTCACTTTTCAGTTGTGTCTCCAGTTTCTCTTTTCGCCATTTTGGCACCAACATTTCAGCTACGTACACCCTCGAAAAACCCACAAGTGTCGCCGTTTCCAAATAGTCACACCAATCTTTCGTCGCCCACAATTTGGTCTTTGGTAAACTCAGGCAAATCTTTGGTTTCACCGATCACGTCCATAACGTCCCTCTCAACGGAACCTCCAATCACTACATACACCTCCTTATCCTACAGACTAAGTCTGCCTCCTCGTTACGCTAGTAACTGACTGGCATAACTCACTTTGCATGGAGGTGGTCGTATTTCAGCGTGCACTCAGTGCATGAGTTTGTTGCTTATATGACTTTTGATTACTGTCATTGCACTTAGATACAATTCATATTATTTTTATGTCTATGATAAAGAACACTTATAGTAACTGCATTGTTTTAAACAACAGTTTCACGTATGGCACATATTGTTCATGCATTCCCAGTTTTTGTTATACATACATTTGTGCTTCGTGGCCTTTATCTAAAGACTCTCCCTTTAAAACTGAAAGTTTGTGGTATTCTTTTCAAAATCATTTGACTGAGAGAAAACGCAAAATGAAGAATTTTCAATATTATTGGGTATATTCGTAGGTTCCCAGAGCTTTTTGGTTAAATAGATGACCGAGTAAGTTGTATTTAATCATCATAGCAGTACGTCTGTGCTCTGCATCTCCTTCAGCTCTCCTCTACGCTGCTTGTTCTCCACGCTACAGTTACCACTTCTGAACTTCACAAACCCCTCGCGACTCTTGCTTGCATCTACAGCTGTCTCGTCGTATGCTGAATGAATCCGCACTCGCAGCCAGTGAGGAATGTGCAAACTTTGTCAGTTACCATGTCCTACCTAAACTAATCGCAGGTATTGGCGCTCCGCTAACACCTTTTGTTCGACGCAGTTTTACCATCCACAACATGAAATTCTGATAAAAATTCAACCATTTCGCTTTTATAGCCCACTACTTGGAGCAATATTCAAGCATTTCGCTTTCATAGCCCACTACGTGGAGCTATATTTAAGCGTTTCGTTTTATAACCCACTACGTAAAAATATATTTTAGGGTTCCGCTTTTATAGCCTACTGCCTACAGCACCGGAAACTTATACACATAGCCATTAGCTTTGCGGGTAAATATGTGAAAATCATGAAGTGGGGAATTCAGGAATGTTTTACGATTTCAAAATTGCAGTTCAATCCTTAAGCAGATTTTCAGCATAACCTTCGAAGTCTTGTTGAGATATGGTTCAACGGGTTTTTATTCCCTTCTGAAAATTATGTTCACCCATAACTCATGATAATGGTATTCTAATAATAATGGTATTTTCGTCGAAATTAAACAATTATTGTGGGTGCAACCGTTTTAAATTATGAGCGTAAAGCAAATTATCATGAAAATTAGGTGTGGAAATTAGATTTCATTTCTTTTCACGACTACTTCAGCAAGAATAATGGACTGATGTGCAAAATTAAAGGGTAATAGGGAAAATCGTATTAAATACGCGGTGCATAGACGAAAATACAATGAAAGATGATGAATATACAAATATAGGGATACCAGAGAAGAAACCATGTATGCGTGCGTCTCTTTGCAGCGAAGAATGTGCACGTAAGGACTGCGTTACAAAAGGCGGTAGATCGGCTCGATTTTTATCGCGCGTTTTATTTCTCTTCGAAGTTGGCCGGACAGTATATAACGAAGTAAATTTCTCCGTCATTTTTGGTCTACGCCGGGATTCGAACCCGAGTACGCTTATTCCGGAACAAGTCGCTCTACCAACTGAGCTACGCAGACATGTATTCTGATTCCTATCTGCCTTTGTGTCATGTGCGTCCTGCTGGCAGGTACGTCACAAGTATTGCGGTGTTCGATCGTACTGAAAATGTCTCAGCGTTTGTACTGTTCACAGCAGTCGCAAGTGATCGGCAAGATGGATACGCAATCCCGATCAGAGGTGCGTTACATTTACCACAAGATATCAGCTCAAGACTATGAAACAGGTTCCTTACTGCAAGAGATGTTCCTCGTCGACAAAGACAAGGCCGTCCCATAGCTACCACTGTTGCCGAAGACCACTATATAGCTCAAACAGCAAGACGACGTCCGCAGATAACAGGTCGGAAACTGACTCTGGACCTCGCAGCACCCACTGGTACGACAATAACTCGAATTACGGTTTACCGCAGGTTGTATGGGAGAAGTTTTCATGCGAGGAGACATGATTTGAATCTCCTTAACTCTCCCCTCCAGAGGGGCGTTTTTAAGACGGAGGCGCCAACATTGCCTGTGGAGCTCGGTCACCTGGGGCCGTCCCATAGCTACCACTGTTGCCGAAGACCACTATATAGCTCTAACAGCAAGACGACATCCGCAGATAACAGGTCGGAAACTGACTCTGGACCTCGCAGCACCCACTGGTACGACAATAACTCGAATTACGGTTTACCGCAGGTTGTATGGGAGAAGTTTTCATGCGAGGAGACATGATTTGAATCTCCTTAACTCTCCCCTCCAGAGGGGCGTTTTTAAGACGGAGGCGCCAACATTGCTTGTGGAGCTCGGTCACCTGGGAACGTTTACTTTGCATGGATGAGTCCTAATACAGTTTAAATACTAATTCCCGACGTACTCTCATCCGGCAAGAACCTGGGACTTACAACAGCCCATCAAATATCCGTGAAAGGTCCAGTTTTTATGGCGGTAGTTTTCTCGTCTGGGGAGTCATCATGACAAACAGTTGTATCGACCTGCACATCTTTCAAAGTGGCTCGGTGATCAGCCAGAGACATAGAGATGAGATTCTGGACCCCTACGCCACGCTGTTCAGGAATGCCATTACTCCAGACTTCCTCGTGATGGATGATAATGCCAAACTGCATCGAGCTGAACTAGTGGATGAGTATCTCAGAACAAAAGATATTGCTTGAATGGATTGAATAGCACTTTCCCCAAAGATGAATCCTTTTGAGCTTGTCTAAAATTCCTCGGGAAAGCAAATTGCAGAACGCCAGCCCTCACATTGGACAATTGTTGTCATTCTACTGATAAATCAGTAGGTCTACTGATTTTGGCTCCAGTCTACTGATAGATTTTCGTAATATACTGATTTTCCTCTGTTTAAAGAACACTTACACGCTCAGGTACATGCTGTCTAAGAATGTCTGCATTCTTTCAGTACTCACCATCTACTGATCCAATCGACAAGACTCACTTCAAAACTGGTCCGCAGAAAAAATTCTGACGAAGACTAAGATTATTCAACTGTGAAGACACAAGTTGGTCCGCGTCCCCCTCACTCCCTAGCAAGTCGCTCTCCCAACTGAGCTACGCGGACAGAAAGTCTCTCTGCTGATTTGTCGTCATGACACATGTTTTCACCTCTGTAGTACGTCAATCACCTCCCTCTCATTTTATTTCTCTTTCTTTTTTTTTTTTTTCTTTTTTTTTGGTCTTTGAAGCGAAGTATGAATTTTTCATTAATCCAAAACAATGTGTGCAGCAAACATCACACATTTTTCATTTTTCGAAGTACCCAACGGCCATCCAGCGGATCCATTTTCCACAATCGGGCGCCAATGTGAAAACACAAGTTTGTCCGTGTCCCCTCACTCCGGAGTAAGTTGCTCTCCCAACTGAGCTACGCGGGCAGAAAGTCTCGCTCCAGATTGTCTAGAAAACTAATTAGTCTCTTATACAAAGATTTTCCGTGGTTTTGTTATAACGCAGAATATTAGGAAAGCCGCTAAAGTACGATATTTGTGTTAATGATACTTTTTTTAGCATAGCACTTATTTCACATATTTTAGGAACATCTGCGTATCGTACACTAAAAAGGCAGTGTAAGTTTATAACTCCTTGTTTTCTGGAAGACAGCAAGTAGGATAAAACCAGCTATAACTGCACTGCGGGCCACCCAAAATGCAACACCAAGAAGAAAGCATCCGATTGGCGTGAAATTCGCAGCATGCGTCACCCGCGAGAGGACATGCAAAAAAATAGCATTGCAGGGCATATGCAAATCATGTGCGTTTGGCACGCCACCGAGAAGCACTATAAGAAGGGTGCACCGAAGGCGGGGTGTAAGTAGCGGAAGTGTGTTCTGCTGCCGGAGCTGTGCGACGGAAGCTTCCTGATGCCTCGTCGCAGAATACGGCAGTCACTCCAGCACGTTTCGGAGTTCGACAGAGGCTTAATAGTGGCTTATCGCGACAGCGGTTTATCGTACCGAGACATCGGCGCTCGTGTGGGACGACATTCAGCCACAGTGAGGTGAGTATGGATTCGATGGGAGCAGGAGGGACGGACGGGCCGACGTGAACGATTGCAGCAGCCGCGGCACACCGCCGAACGAGAGGACCGGCATGTTGTGCGCCGGGCATTGACGGCTTACACCGCCACATCACGAACGTTAGCGCAGGAATTAGGGTGTGTTGCGCAACAACCTGTTTCAGCATATACCGTTCGACGTCGTCTGCAGGAGCTGGGACTTGTCGCACGGCGCCCATTGCTCCGATTACCATTGACGTTACACCACCGGCGAGTGCGGCGACAGTGGACCGTTTAACGCCGCACCTGGACTACGGAATGGCACGACATTGTCTTCTCCGACGAATCTCGCTTCTGCCCGCAACACCACGATGATCGGATCCGGGTGTGGCGGCACCGCGGCGAGAGACTGTATGACGCCTGCATTACACATCACCATACTGGTCCGTCGCCTGGCATTATGGTTTGGGGCGCAATTGGATATGACACCAGCACACCTCTGGTACGCATCGCCGGTACACTCAACAGCCACGGCACCATCTCCGACGTTTTGGAGCCTGTAATCCTCCTTTACCTGCAGAACCTGCCAGAGGCCGCGTTTCAACAGGACAATGCGAGCCCGCACGTGGCACGCATCGTGCAAAAATTCTTCTCGGCTCACCAGGTGTCACTGCTGCCGTGGCCCACCTGTTCTCCCGATATGTCGCCCATCGAACACGTCTGGTCGCTGATCGGCAGCCGAGTGGCCCGGCAAGCACCACCCGCGGCTACGCCTGATGAACTGTGGCAACGTGTGGAAGCAGCCTGGACCGATATACTTCAAGCTTACATCCAAAGCCTCTTTCGTTCGATGCCGCGGCGTTTAGCGGCCGTTATTGCCAGCCATGGGTGCCACACGAACTATTGATGTCTGCGTGTTCCGCAAGTCGCACGGGCCTGTGAGCTCAATCGTTTCCTCTTTGTATCTGTTGTTGTGTGTCCAGTAAATCTGGCTTTGCTATCTCGTGTTCTTCTTGGTGTTGCATTTTGGGTGGCCAGCAGTGTATATTAAAAGGCAAATGCCATGATTATTTACACCAACATTAATTTTAATGATGAGCAATATTTTATAAAGCTGATCGTCAGTAATATTCTATTCTGGTGTTTAATAGTCGTTTGTGCAGTACTGGTATAACAGCCATTTTTCAAAAGTTTAAGACCATCAGTGGGTGTTAGGAGATGTCTGCCGATTGCGTTAGCTACTGTATGTATTACTCAACCTCCTCTCGGTGTTGCATCATCCCACAGCGGCAGCTGTTGATAGAGTTGGGGGAAGCATGCGAGAGTCAGTTTTCTTCTGTTTTTCATGCTGAGAGATTTTGTACGCATCTCGTATTTTTTATATAGTGAAAAATGGGCAAAAAAGCGTAATTAAGTGTTACTCAGAGGGCACAAATAGTGACTTTATATCATGAAGGACACTCCAAACTTGACAAAGCAGAAATGTGAATGTGAGAAAGACTGCTATTCATAATACGATCATGAAATATCGAGAACCAGGTGAATTTAGCTACCGAAAGAGAAGTAGAGGTCCGAGGAAAACAACCAACCTCACGTGATGACAATACTACATGTATAAACCATAAAGAGAATTGTTATGCGTTCTCCAAGCAGTTCATGCAAGAAAATCAAGGCCTTTCTTTTGACATTCAAAAGGGTCTGATATTAGTATCAGCACTGTTTCCCGACATCTTAGTAAAGATTTTTGATTAAAGTCTTATAAACGTGGACAAATTTCTGTCATGAAAAAGGAGAGACTCAGTTAGAGGAGCATCATCAATCGTGGACTTTTGAAAATTGGAGTTAATTTTTTTTTCCGATGAATCAACTATGCGTCAATTTGAATCACGTGAGGCACGTGTTCGAGGAAGTCAAAACGTTTGATGAAAAATTCGCCGTGAGACATCCGCTTAGTGAATTAATATGGGATGCTATGACAGCGTCCGATACCGCTTCATTATCCTTTTTGCCAACATGCGCTGTCAAGTGGTCCTTATTATGTGGAAATGTTACGTGAGAAGCTGTAAACTCATATGCAAGTGCACAGATGCGCAATCTTTATGCGTGATGGTGCTCCATGCTACAGATCAAAGCCAGTAAAGGACTACCAGCAAAGGAAAAACATAACTGTGCTTGACTGGCCCGGTGATAATCCCGACCTATAACCCATCGAAAATTTGTGGACCATTTTAAAAGAAAAAGTCGCAAAAAAAAAAAAAGCAGCCATCAAATTCCCAAGCTTTGATTGACGCGATAGAGTATTATATATGTGGTGAAAAGACATTTCAAGAGACTACTGTAAATCCCTCATTGAGAGTATGCCACATCGTGTTCTGCCCGTTATAAAAACCAAAGGTGGCAGTAGAAAGTACTGATTTTGGGATTTTTGTATTCTAAAGGATGTAAGTATTTATCTGTGGTGTCATGTTTTCAAACCTCTCTAACTAGTAATTCATTGTTTCTTTGAAAATCTTAATTTTCAATAAATTGACAGGTGGTCTTAACCGTTTGCAAATGACTGTGTTTGAAATACCAGTAAATTTAAGTGTTCTTTTGTATTCCCAAGCTTTGATTGACGCGATAAAGTCTAAAGGATGTAAGTATTCATCTGTGGTGTCATGTTTTCAAACCTCTCTAACTAGTAATTCATTGTTTCTTTGAAAATCTTAATTTTCAATAAATTGACAGGTGGTCTTAAACGTTTGCAAATGACTGTGTTTGAAATACCAGTAAATTTAAGTGTTCTTTTGTATTCCCAAGCTTTGATTGACGCGATAAAGCCTAAAGGATTAAGTATTCATCTGTGGTGTCATGTTTTCAAACCTCTCTAACTAGTAATTCGTTATTTCTTTGAAAATCTTAATTTTAAATAAATATACAGGTGGTCTTAAGCGTTTGCAAATGACTGTGTTTGAAATACCAGTAAATTTAAGTGTTCTTTTGTATTCCCAAGCTTTGATTGACGCGATAAAGTCTAAAGGATGTAAGTATTCATCTGTGGTGTCATGTTTTCAAACCTCTCTAACTAGTAATTCATTGTTTCTTTGAAAATCTTAATTTTCAATAAATTGACAGGTGGTCTTAAACGTTTGCAAATGACTGTGTTTGAAATACCAGTAAATTTAAGTGTTCTTTTGTATTCCCAAGCTTTGATTGACGCGATAAAGCCTAAAGGATTAAGTATTCATCTGTGGTGTCATGTTTTCAAACCTCTCTAACTAGTAATTCGTTATTTCTTTGAAAATCTTAATTTTAAATAAATATACAGGTGGTCTTAAGCGTTTGCAAATGACTGTGTTTGAAATACCAGTAAATTTAAGTGTTCTTTTGTATTCCCAAGCTTTGATTGACGCGATAAAGTCTAAAGGATGTAAGTATTCATCTGTGGTGTCATGTTTTCAAACCTCTCTAACTAGTAATTCATTGTTTCTTTGAAAATCTTAATTTTCAATAAATTGACAGGTGGTCTTAAACGTTTGCAAATGACTGTGTTTGAAATACCAGTAAATTTAAGTGTTCTTTTGTATTCCCAAGCTTTGATTGACGCGATAAAGCCTAAAGGATTAAGTATTCATCTGTGGTGTCATGTTTTCAAACCTCTCTAACTAGTAATTCGTTATTTCTTTGAAAATCTTAATTTTAAATAAATATACAGGTGGTCTTAAGCGTTTGCAAATGACTGTGTTTGAAATACCAGTAAATTTAAGTGTTCTTTTGTATTCCCAAGCTTTGATTGACGCGATAAAGTCTAAAGGATGTAAGTATTCATCTGTGGTGTCATGTTTTCAAACCTCTCTAACTAGTAATTCATTGTTTCTTTGAAAATCTTAATTTTCAATAAATTGACAGGTGGTCTTAAACGTTTGCAAATGACTGTGTTTGAAATACCAGTAAATTTAAGTGTTCTTTTGTATTAACAAGCTTTGATTGACGCGATAAAGCCTAAAGGATTAAGTATTCATCTGTGGTGTCATGTTTTCAAACCTCTCTAACTAGTAATTCGTTATTTCTTTGAAAATCTTAATTTTAAATAAATATACAGGTGGTCTTAAGCGTTTGCAAATGACTGTGTTTGAAATACCAGTAAATTTAAGTGTTCTTTTGTATTCCCAAGCTTTGATTGACGCGATAAAGTCTAAAGGATGTAAGTATTCATCTGTGGTGTCATGTTTTCAAACCTCTCTAACTAGTAATTCATTGTTTCTTTGAAAATCTTAATTTTCAATAAATTGACAGGTGGTCTTAAACGTTTGCAAATGACTGTGTTTGAAATACCAGTAAATTTAAGTGTTCTTTTGTATTCCCAAGCTTTGATTGACGCGATAAAGCCTAAAGGATTAAGTATTCATCTGTGGTGTCATGTTTTCAAACCTCTCTAACTAGTAATTCGTTATTTCTTTGAAAATCTTAATTTTAAATAAATATACAGGTGGTCTTAAGCGTTTGCAAATGACTGTGTTTGAAATACCAGTAAATTTAAGTGTTCTTTTGTATTCCCAAGCTTTGATTGACGCGATAAAGTCTAAAGGATGTAAGTATTCATCTGTGGTGTCATGTTTTCAAACCTCTCTAACTAGTAATTCATTGTTTCTTTGAAAATCTTAATTTTCAATAAATTGACAGGTGGTCTTAAACGTTTGCAAATGACTGTGTTTGAAATACCAGTAAATTTAAGTGTTCTTTTGTATTCCCAAGCTTTGATTGACGCGATAAAGCCTAAAGGATTAAGTATTCATCTGTGGTGTCATGTTTTCAAACCTCTCTAACTAGTAATTCGTTATTTCTTTGAAAATCTTAATTTTAAATAAATATACAGGTGGTCTTAAGCGTTTGCAAATGACTGTGTTTGAAATACCAGTAAATTTAAGTGTTCTTTTGTATTCCCAAGCTTTGATTGACGCGATAAAGTCTAAAGGATGTAAGTATTCATCTGTGGTGTCATGTTTTCAAACCTCTCTAACTAGTAATTCATTGTTTCTTTGAAAATCTTAATTTTCAATAAATTGACAGGTGGTCTTAAACGTTTGCAAATGACTGTGTTTGAAATACCAGTAAATTTAAGTGTTCTTTTGTATTCCCAAGCTTTGATTGACGCGATAAAGCCTAAAGGATTAAGTATTCACCTGTGGTGTCATGTTTTCAAACCTCTCTAACTAGTAATTCGTTATTTCTTTGAAAATCTTAATTTTAAATAAATATACAGGTGGTCTTAAGCGTTTGCAAATGACTGTGTTTGAAATACCAGTAAATTTAAGTGTTCTTTTGTATTCCCAAGCTTTGATTGACGCGATAAAGTCTAAAGGATGTAAGTATTCATCTGTGGTGTCATGTTTTCAAACCTCTCTAACTAGTAATTCATTGTTTCTTTGAAAATCTTAATTTTCAATAAATTGACAGGTGGTCTTAAACGTTTGCAAATGACTGTGTTTGAAATACCAGTAAATTTAAGTGTTCTTTTGTATTCCCAAGCTTTGATTGACGCGATAAAGCCTAAAGGATTAAGTATTCATCTGTGGTGTCATGTTTTCAAACCTCTCTAACTAGTAATTCGTTATTTCTTTGAAAATCTTAATTTTAAATAAATATACAGGTGGTCTTAAGCGTTTGCAAATGACTGTGTTTGAAATACCAGTAAATTTAAGTGTTCTTTTGTATTCCCAAGCTTTGATTGACGCGATAAAGTCTAAAGGATGTAAGTATTCATCTGTGGTGTCATGTTTTCAAACCTCTCTAACTAGTAATTCATTGTTTCTTTGAAAATCTTAATTTTCAATAAATTGACAGGTGGTCTTAAACGTTTGCAAATGACTGTGTTTGAAATACCAGTAAATTTAAGTGTTCTTTTGTATTCCCAAGCTTTGATTGACGCGATAAAGCCTAAAGGATTAAGTATTCATCTGTGGTGTCATGTTTTCAAACCTCTCTAACTAGTAATTCGTTATTTCTTTGAAAATCTTAATTTTAAATAAATATACAGGTGGTCTTAAGCGTTTGCAAATGACTGTGTTTGAAATACCAGTAAATTTAAGTGTTCTTTTGTATTCCCAAGCTTTGATTGACGCGATAAAGTCTAAAGGATGTAAGTATTCATCTGTGGTGTCATGTTTTCAAACCTCTCTAACTAGTAATTCATTGTTTCTTTGAAAATCTTAATTTTCAATAAATTGACAGGTGGTCTTAAACGTTTGCAAATGACTGTGTTTGAAATACCAGTAAATTTAAGTGTTCTTTTGTATTCCCAAGCTTTGATTGACGCGATAAAGCCTAAAGGATTAAGTATTCATCTGTGGTGTCATGTTTTCAAACCTCTCTAACTAGTAATTCGTTATTTCTTTGAAAATCTTAATTTTAAATAAATATACAGGTGGTCTTAAGCGTTTGCAAATGACTGTGTTTGAAATACCAGTAAATTTAAGTGTTCTTTTGTATTCCCAAGCTTTGATTGACGCGATAAAGTCTAAAGGATGTAAGTATTCATCTGTGGTGTCATGTTTTCAAACCTCTCTAACTAGTAATTCATTGTTTCTTTGAAAATCTTAATTTTCAATAAATTGACAGGTGGTCTTAAACGTTTGCAAATGACTGTGTTTGAAATACCAGTAAATTTAAGTGTTCTTTTGTATTCCCAAGCTTTGATTGACGCGATAAAGCCTAAAGGATTAAGTATTCATCTGTGGTGTCATGTTTTCAAACCTCTCTAACTAGTAATTCGTTATTTCTTTGAAAATCTTAATTTTAAATAAATATACAGGTGGTCTTAAGCGTTTGCAAATGACTGTGTTTGAAATACCAGTAAATTTAAGTGTTCTTTTGTATTCCCAAGCTTTGATTGACGCGATAAAGTCTAAAGGATGTAAGTATTCATCTGTGGTGTCATGTTTTCAAACCTCTCTAACTAGTAATTCATTGTTTCTTTGAAAATCTTAATTTTCAATAAATTGACAGGTGGTCTTAAACGTTTGCAAATGACTGTGTTTGAAATACCAGTAAATTTAAGTGTTCTTTTGTATTCCCAAGCTTTGATTGACGCGATAAAGCCTAAAGGATTAAGTATTCATCTGTGGTGTCATGTTTTCAAACCTCTCTAACTAGTAATTCGTTATTTCTTTGAAAATCTTAATTTTAAATAAATATACAGGTGGTCTTAAGCGTTTGCAAATGACTGTGTTTGAAATACCAGTAAATTTAAGTGTTCTTTTGTATTCCCAAGCTTTGATTGACGCGATAAAGCCTAAAGGATTAAGTATTCATCTGTGGTGTCATGTTTTCAAACCTCTCTAACTAGTAATTCGTTATTTCTTTGAAAATCTTAATTTTAAATAAATATACAGGTGGTCTTAAGCGTTTGCAAATGACTGTGTTTGAAATACCAGTAAATTTAAGTGTTCTTTTGTATTCCCAAGCTTTGATTGACGCGATAAAGTCTAAAGGATGTAAGTATTCATCTGTGGTGTCATGTTTTCAAACCTCTCTAACTAGTAATTCATTGTTTCTTTGAAAATCTTAATTTTCAATAAATTGACAGGTGGTCTTAAACGTTTGCAAATGACTGTGTTTGAAATACCAGTAAATTTAAGTGTTCTTTTGTATTCCCAAGCTTTGATTGACGCGATAAAGCCTAAAGGATTAAGTATTCATCTGTGGTGTCATGTTTTCAAACCTCTCTAACTAGTAATTCGTTATTTCTTTGAAAATCTTAATTTTAAATAAATATACAGGTGGTCTTAAGCGTTTGCAAATGACTGTGTTTGAAATACCAGTAAATTTAAGTGTTCTTTTGTATTCATAAGCTTTGATTGACGCGATAAAGTCTAAAGGATGTAAGTATTCATCTGTGGTGTCATGTTTTCAAACCTCTCTAACTAGTAATTCATTGTTTCTTTGAAAATCTTAATTTTCAATAAATTGACAGGTGGTCTTAAACGTTTGCAAATGACTGTGTTTGAAATACCAGTAAATTTAAGTGTTCTTTTGTATTCCCAAGCTTTGATTGACGCGATAAAGCCTAAAGGATTAAGTATTCATCTGTGGTGTCATGTTTTCAAACCTCTCTAACTAGTAATTCGTTATTTCTTTGAAAATCTTAATTTTAAATAAATATACAGGTGGTCTTAAGCGTTTGCAAATGACTGTGTTTGAAATACCAGTAAATTTAAGTGTTCTTTTGTATTCCCAAGCTTTGATTGACGCGATAAAGTCTAAAGGATGTAAGTATTCATCTGTGGTGTCATGTTTTCAAACCTCTCTAACTAGTAATTCATTGTTTCTTTGAAAATCTTAATTTTCAATAAATTGACAGGTGGTCTTAAACGTTTGCAAATGACTGTGTTTGAAATACCAGTAAATTTAAGTGTTCTTTTGTATTCCCAAGCTTTGATTGACGCGATAAAGCCTAAAGGATTAAGTATTCATCTGTGGTGTCATGTTTTCAAACCTCTCTAACTAGTAATTCGTTATTTCTTTGAAAATCTTAATTTTAAATAAATATACAGGTGGTCTTAAGCGTTTGCAAATGACTGTGTTTGAAATACCAGTAAATTTAAGTGTTCTTTTGTATTCCCAAGCTTTGATTGACGCGATAAAGTCTAAAGGATGTAAGTATTCATCTGTGGTGTCATGTTTTCAAACCTCTCTAACTAGTAATTCATTGTTTCTTTGAAAATCTTAATTTTCAATAAATTGACAGGTGGTCTTAAACGTTTGCAAATGACTGTGTTTGAAATACCAGTAAATTTAAGTGTTCTTTTGTATTCCCAAGCTTTGATTGACGCGATAAAGCCTAAAGGATTAAGTATTCATCTGTGGTGTCATGTTTTCAAACCTCTCTAACTAGTAATTCGTTATTTCTTTGAAAATCTTAATTTTAAATAAATATACAGGTGGTCTTAAGCGTTTGCAAATGACTGTGTTTGAAATACCAGTAAATTTAAGTGTTCTTTTGTATTCCCAAGCTTTGATTGACGCGATAAAGTCTAAAGGATGTAAGTATTCATCTGTGGTGTCATGTTTTCAAACCTCTCTAACTAGTAATTCATTGTTTCTTTGAAAATCTTAATTTTCAATAAATTGACAGGTGGTCTTAAACGTTTGCAAATGACTGTGTTTGAAATACCAGTAAATTTAAGTGTTCTTTTGTATTCCCAAGCTTTGATTGACGCGATAAAGCCTAAAGGATTAAGTATTCATCTGTGGTGTCATGTTTTCAAACCTCTCTAACTAGTAATTCGTTATTTCTTTGAAAATCTTAATTTTAAATAAATATACAGGTGGTCTTAAGCGTTTGCAAATGACTGTGTTTGAAATACCAGTAAATTTAAGTGTTCTTTTGTATTCCCAAGCTTTGATTGACGCGATAAAGTCTAAAGGATGTAAGTATTCATCTGTGGTGTCATGTTTTCAAACCTCTCTAACTAGTAATTCATTGTTTCTTTGAAAATCTTAATTTTCAATAAATTGACAGGTGGTCTTAAACGTTTGCAAATGACTGTGTTTGAAATACCAGTAAATTTAAGTGTTCTTTTGTATTCCCAAGCTTTGATTGACGCGATAAAGCCTAAAGGATTAAGTATTCATCTGTGGTGTCATGTTTTCAAACCTCTCTAACTAGTAATTCGTTATTTCTTTGAAAATCTTAATTTTAAATAAATATACAGGTGGTCTTAAGCGTTTGCAAATGACTGTGTTTGAAATACCAGTAAATTTAAGTGTTCTTTTGTATTCCCAAGCTTTGATTGACGCGATAAAGTCTAAAGGATGTAAGTATTCATCTGTGGTGTCATGTTTTCAAACCTCTCTAACTAGTAATTCATTGTTTCTTTGAAAATCTTAATTTTCAATAAATTGACAGGTGGTCTTAAACGTTTGCAAATGACTGTGTTTGAAATACCAGTAAATTTAAGTGTTCTTTTGTATTCCCAAGCTTTGATTGACGCGATAAAGCCTAAAGGATTAAGTATTCATCTGTGGTGTCATGTTTTCAAACCTCTCTAACTAGTAATTCGTTATTTCTTTGAAAATCTTATTTTTAAATAAATATACAGGTGGTCTTAAGCGTTTGCAAATGACTGTGTTTGAAATACCAGTAAATTTAAATGTTCTTTTGTATTCCCAAGCTTTGATTGACGCGATAAAGTCTAAAGGATGTAAGTATTCATCTGTGGTGTCATGTTTTCAAACCTCTCTAACTAGTAATTCATTGTTTCTTTGAAAATCTTAGTTTTCAATAAATTGACAGGTGGTCTTAAACGTTTGCAAATGACTGTGTTTGAAATACCAGTAAATTTAAGTGTTCTTTTGTATTCCCAAGCTTTGATTGACGCGATAAAGCCTAAAGGATTAAGTATTCATCTGTGGTGTCATGTTTTCAAACCTCTCTAACTAGTAATCCGTTATTTCTTTGAAAATCTTAATTTTAAATAAATATACAGGTGGTCTTAAGCGTTTGCAAATGACTGTGTTTGAAATACCAGTAAATTTAAGTGTTCTTTTGTATTCCCAAGCTTTGATTGACGCGATAAAGTCTAAAGGATGTAAGTATTCATCTGTGGTGTCATGTTTTCAAACCTCTCTAACTAGTAATTCATTGTTTCTTTGAAAATCTTAATTTTCAATAAATTGACAGGTGGTCTTAAACGTTTGCAAATGACTGTGTTTGAAATACCAGTAAATTTAAGTGTTCTTTTGTATTCCCGAGCTTTGATTGACGCGATAAAGCCTAAAGGATTAAGTATTCATCTGTGGTGTCATGTTTTCAAACCTCTCTAACTAGTAATTCGTTATTTCTTTGAAAATCTTAATTTTAAATAAATATACAGGTGGTCTTAAGCGTTTGCAAATGACTGTGTTTGAAATACCAGTAAATTTAAGTGTTCTTTTGTATTCCCAAGCTTTGATTGACGCGATAAAGTCTAAAGGATGTAAGTATTCATCTGTGGTGTCATGTTTTCAAACCTCTCTAACTAGTAATTCATTGTTTCTTTGAAAATCTTAATTTTCAATAAATTGACAGGTGGTCTTAAACGTTTGCAAATGACTGTGTTTGAAATACCAGTAAATTTAAGTGTTCTTTTGTATTCCCAAGCTTTGATTGACGCGATAAAGCCTAAAGGATTAAGTATTCATCTGTGGTGTCATGTTTTCAAACCTCTCTAACTAGTAATTCGTTATTTCTTTGAAAATCTTAATTTTAAATAAATATACAGGTGGTCTTAAGCGTTTGCAAATGACTGTGTTTGAAATACCAGTAAATTTAAGTGTTCTTTTGTATTCCCAAGCTTTGATTGACGCGATAAAGTCTAAAGGATGTAAGTATTCATCTGTGGTGTCATGTTTTCAAACCTCTCTAACTAGTAATTCATTGTTTCTTTGAAAATCTTAATTTTCAATAAATTGACAGGTGGTCTTAAACGTTTGCAAATGACTGTGTTTGAAATACCAGTAAATTTAAGTGTTCTTTTGTATTCCCAAGCTTTGATTGACGCGATAAAGCCTAAAGGATTAAGTATTCATCTGTGGTGTCATGTTTTCAAACCTCTCTAACTAGTAATTCGTTATTTCTTTGAAAATCTTAATTTTAAATAAATATACAGGTGGTCTTAAGCGTTTGCAAATGACTGTGTTTGAAATACCAGTAAATTTAAGTGTTCTTTTGTATTCCCAAGCTTTGATTGACGCGATAAAGTCTAAAGGATGTAAGTATTCATCTGTGGTGTCATGTTTTCAAACCTCTCTAACTAGTAATTCGTTATTTCTTTGAAAATCTTAATTTTAAATAAATATACAGGTGGTCTTAAGCGTTTGCAAATGACTGTGTTTGAAATACCAGTAAATTTAAGTGTTCTTTTGTATTCCCAAGCTTTGATTGACGCGATAAAGTCTAAAGGATGTAAGTATTCATCTGTGGTGTCATGTTTTCAAACCTCTCTAACTAGTAATTCATTGTTTCTTTGAAAATTTTAATTTTCAATAAATTGACAGGTGGTCTTAAACGTTTGCAAATGACTGTGTTTGAAATACCAGTAAATTTAAGTGTTCTTTTGTATTCCCAACTTTGATTGACGCGATAAAGCCTAAAGGATTAAGTATTCATCTGTGGTGTCATGTTTTCAAACCTCTCTAACTAGTAATTCGTTATTTCTTTGAAAATCTTAATTTTAAATAAATATACAGGTGGTCTTAAGCGTTTGCAAATGACTGTGTTTGAAATACCAGTAAATTTAAGTGTTCTTTTGTATTCCCAAGCTTTGATTGACGCGATAAAGTCTAAAGGATGTAAGTATTCATCTGTGGTGTCATGTTTTCAAACCTCTCTAACTAGTAATTCATTGTTTCTTTGAAAATCTTAATTTTCAATAAATTGACAGGTGGTCTTAAACGTTTGCAAATGACTGTGTTTGAAATACCAGTAAATTTAAGTGTTCTTTTGTATTCCCAAGCTTTGATTGACGCGATAAAGCCTAAAGGATTAAGTATTCATCTGTGGTGTCATGTTTTCAAACCTCTCTAACTAGTAATTCGTTATTTCTTTGAAAATCTTAATTTTAAATAAATATACAGGTGGTCTTAAGCGTTTGCAAATGACTGTGTTTGAAATACCAGTAAATTTAAGTGTTCTTTTGTATTCCCAAGCTTTGATTGACGCGATAAAGTCTAAAGGATGTAAGTATTCATCTGTGGTGTCATGTTTTCAAACCTCTCTAACTAGTAATTCATTGTTTCTTTGAAAATCTTAATTTTCAATAAATTGACAGGTGGTCTTAAACGTTTGCAAATGACTGTGTTTGAAATACCAGTAAATTTAAGTGTTCTTTTGTATTCCCAAGCTTTGATTGACGCGATAAAGCCTAAAGGATTAAGTATTCATCTGTGGTGTCATGTTTTCAAACCTCTCTAACTAGTAATTCGTTATTTCTTTGAAAATCTTAATTTTAAATAAATATACAGGTGGTCTTAAGCGTTTGCAAATGACTGTGTTTGAAATACCAGTAAATTTAAGTGTTGTTTTGTATTGAGATTACATGCAGTACTACATTATATTTGTAAGATGGTGGATATTTCTAGCAAAAAAATCTGATCTATATAGTTCTACTGATTTTTTGAGCTGTGGTCTTCTGGTTTCAGGTACAAGTCTCTGGCAACACTGATTATGACCATCCAGGAACTCCAGGTAGCCCTTTTAGAAGAGTAGTGCATGATAAATTCCCCAAGCCTTAATTGACAGTCTCATTAACTGCAAGGGCAGTCGTTGCGTGCGATCGCTGTATGTTTGTTAGAGTCAATCATGAGCCTTACTGACAGTCCCGCACAAATACAGTAGAAAACTCTTATTTTGTTCTTCCTGTTGCTATGCGCATATTTCCTATTTAGGATTTACTTGTGAAGTTCTGCAATATGTAAATCTTGT
Organism: Macrothele yani; assembly: GCA_039090855.1. Taxonomy (NCBI): domain Eukaryota; kingdom Metazoa; phylum Arthropoda; class Arachnida; order Araneae; family Macrothelidae; genus Macrothele; species Macrothele yani. Next base: position 52,863,660 of record CM076990.1, read on the forward strand.
AATATATCTCAATTAAAGTTTCTGTCGAATTTCATTGCGTTTCTTTTCTTCCATCGATTGTCCTTTCATTTTGCACACTGGTGTATAAATAAAAGAAACATTTTATGAGAGTTAAAATTAAAAAGGTTTGGTTTGAAAATTGTATTTCATTTCTTTTTATCATAATTTTTAGATAGCTTCAGCAGGTGCAGCATAAATGGGCGACGAGAATTTAAAGCGTGTAAAGAAATTAAAAACCCAAAGACCGATAGTAAGCAGCGAAACAAAAGCGAAGTAGTTTTTTTTTCCAAAATAAATACCCGAGCATATGTGAAACCACATTAGCTCGACTTCGGGAAACCGAGTAATGCGGTTCTTTCCTCAATCACACGGTTAACATTCTGAATTTATTTTTTTTTAATTGCACATTATCATTTTTTTCACAATAAATTACACCATGCACTTAATTCCTTTAATCATAAAAAATTTTTCCATTTTCAAATCTCCTAATTAGTAATAAACAAGAATAATTACATGTCGGTTTTTTTTTTTCATTTTTTTAGAAGCGATATTAAAATCTCAAATTCGCTTAAGGCGAGATGCTGAATTTTACTTTTTTAATTAAAATGATTGATCTAAGTAGAGTAATCAGCACATTTTTATATCTTTCTCCTAATGAGAAAAATTATTAACATTTTTTTTTCTAATCGACACTTATTAGAAAGGTAGATAACCTCACTTAAAATGTAGCAACACTGTCAACAGCGACTCTCATTGCTGGAAAAATATCAACTGAATGAAACGATCGAGAATAAATATTAATCTTTTAAAAGGGGTAGAAGAGAGATACTTCTTTATTGCTCTGATGACGGATTTCTAAGTTTCAGAAAGAAATTCTAAAGCATTGCATCCAACATTTTAATACCAACGCATTGCAACACGAAGAGTCGCTTGTGGTAAAATTAAGATGAAACGTCTTCAGATACAAAACTGTTAACAGCTTAATGAGTCACGAGTTTTATCGAAACAGTGACATGAGCTAGTACGATCACGACTGACTCCCACGCACACAAATTTCTGAATACTGTACGAGTAAGATATTGCCATCAGCTCTTATTGTTTGGATCATTTCTGGCGCAGCGTTGAGCCCGTCTGAAAGTCAAGAGCATGTGAGGTGTGTCAAAACACAATTTTATCCGTGACAGAGACCGAATCCACGCGCCTTCACTCTGGAGTAAGTTGCTCTCCCAACTAAGCTACACGGGCGTAATTTATCGCTGCAAATTTGTCGTCTTGACACGGGCTTTACCTCCGTAGTACGTCACAGGAGCTATCTGCGACACGCACAGAATCAGGCAGAGCAGAAACGGTGGTTATAATGGGTAAACAACAAGATTTGATCTCCTTTGGGAAAAAGCCTGGTTGTGGGACACAGAGTAAAAAGTGATAGTATCGGGGAAAGGGTGAACTTTCTTAGCTGTTCAGGGTCTTCTTCCGTATTTTACGTGGAGTATGTGGAAAGAGGCAAAACGTATAACTGGCGACTGGGCATTGAACGTCCATGGCTGCTTAATGCTCGATCGTACTGACTGGACCTATAGGGGTGCTACTTTGACACAGCTGATCACAGCCTGCGATCAGAAAACACAAAGAAATGTATATTCAGTTACAATGCAACGATCCTTGTAAGGTAAACTATATTGACAAAAGTCACCGGACATCCCTACAAAAGCAAATGAACGGATCCGCTGCGTTGTTAAGATGCGCGGTACAGCTGCAAACAGTATAAAAATAATCCTACAGCTGACCGCGATCATATCGTACTGTGAGGTTGAGTGAAAATGTCGCGGCAGGAGAGAACTAACTTTGAGAAAGGAAAGATTGTTGGGTGTTATATTAGTGGGTTGTCCATAAGAGAAACCGAGAGGCGTTTAAAAATACCCAAATCAACTGTTTAATATTTACTGAAAAAGTGGAAGACACATGGCGTGTCGGAAGTAGCAAAACGTGCTGGCAGACCAAAGAAAGTCAGTGATAGAGGACGTCAAAGCCTCAGGCGAGTCGTTATAGCTGATCGACGGAGAACTGCACAGTACCTCAGTGTACAGGTGAGTAAAAATGCTGGAACCTCGGTATACACACGTACCATTCGCAGAGAACTTCATTCCATATGTTACCGTGATTGTGCGGCTGCTCATAAGCCTTTCATCTCCACTCGGAATGCTACTCGTTGTAACGTACCAGGAGATGTGACGTACCTGCCAGAAGGACGCACACGACATAAAGGCAGATAGGAATCAGAATAAAATGTCCGCGTAGCTCAAATGGTAGAGCAACTTATTCCGGAATGAGGGGACCCGGGTTCGAATCCTGGCGCGGATAAAAATGACGGAGAAATTGACTTCGTTATATCGTCGTTTAGCATGGTATAACGAACATTTATCGTGAACAATAGATCACTGAAAACGGGTCCTATGGACCGATAAATCCAGATACACGATCCATCAGTCTGATGACCGTACGTGAGTATGCCAGCAACCGGGTGAATGCTATTTACCACCATGTACTGTTCCTACGGTCAACTTTGGAGCTGGCAGTGTACTCGTGTGGGGGTGGTTTTCGTGGTATGGTCACGTCCCATTGGTTATCGTGGACAAACCTGTTAACCAGCACGTCTACCTCGATATTCTGGACAATTATGCCCTGCCAACTCTGTGGCAAGAGTGGTAGGGCATAATGGTTCCAGCAGGGCAATGCATCTAGCCATTAAGCAAGGACTGTTACTGCGTGGTTTGACCATAATTCCGTATCGTGTTTAGACTGGCCAACACAGAACCCTGATCTTAATCCCATAGAGCACCTATGGGATGAATTAGAGCACCGCGTAAGAAGTTTGGAACCAAAGCCTACTACTACGCAATAGTTAGTGGCAGCATTATGTACTGAATGGAAGCGCATACAAATCGCTGTGTTCCAAAAACTTTGTCGAAAACATGTATCGAAGGGATAGTGCATGCATTAAGGCCAAAGATGGTTTCAGAATCGCTTTAATGTAACAAAACAGAGGAGACAAGCAACATGGAATCGTCTCAAAAAAAAAAGAACAGGAATAATACAAATTGATAAAAGCGATGATATACATGTATACATTGAATGAGAAATGACAAATTTACAACGTGATGCAAACAGAGCAATGCTTGAGGAAGAACAAAATGATCACAGGCGGGGCACCGCACTGCGAAAGAACATGAAAAAGTTAATGCAGAGTCTTAACTCCCCGTGAGATGTAATGGACTTGGTGTAACAGCGAACCACAGGGTCACTGCCGACCACGTAGCATAGAAGGAGCTTTCACGGCATGCGGAGATAGCAGACAGATACTCCTGCTGTAAGCGGAAGAGAAGGCGATTGCGGAAATGTCCGAGTAGGACGGCACTGGTTTGAATGGAAGACGCAGGAGGAGGTAGACTGCGGAATTATTGATAATACACGTAGATGACGTGTTTCACCAACACAAACACCTAAGAACACAGGAAGGAGCACAGGCAGATGAGCACAGAGGAGAAGATGCTAGTATGCTGCAAAAGTGAGGTCGACGGTGCAGGAGCGACGAGCGATGAAGAACGCCAGGAGTAGTAGAGATCGTACCACAGGGCAGTAAAGGTAGAGGTGTGGGACGTCCGCCTCCTGCACGTAAGAGAGAAGTGTCATGCGTTGGAGAAGGGATGGAACGGGGAGTCGGTTATACAGTATAAGAAGTCCCAGTGGGTATTGAGGTCAAGCGGGAACGAAAGAGGGGAGCGGGCTGCAGTCCAGACAGTAGAAACAGTAGCAGGAGGGACACCGTGAATAGCGAGAGGTAAAGGGGAAGCAGAGAAGGAGAGAAACCGATAGAGGGATTTAGTAGAGAAGGAGAATAGAGGAAGAGACAGGTGAGAGACACGCAGAAAGAAGGGGAGTGGTTGTGGAGCAGAAAGTACATAGACAAGGCCAAGAGGAGTTGCGAGATCGGGAAACTGAGAAACGATAAAAGAGCAGAGAGAGTCGTAGACGTAGCGAGCTGAAGGAGAGGAGAGAATAGCAGGCGGACACCTAGAAAAGAAGCACCAGGAGAGGTCAGGGTTAGTAAGGTCGCGGACCGTTACTACCCCAGCACGAAGCCAGGAGAAGAAAGCAAAACATGGAAGATGAGGAGGACGAAGTATCGAGGAGACGAAGAGAGGTTCAGAGAGAAAGTTGAGAGTAGAAGAGGGAGGGAGCGAATAAGAGGGAGAAAACGCAGGAAAGTAAGGGCCTCAGAATGGGCAGGAGGTAGTTTGGAGGGACGAGAAGGAAAGCAATCCATTAGTACGAGAGAGTAGAAAGCAAAATTAGGGTTGCGCGGGGAGGTGTGGACGTCGCGCACAACGACGGCCGACGGAACAGGGGCAGTGAAAAGACGGATGAACATGACGATGCGGCTGGCTCGACAGTAGAGCTGGACACCAATGAGTCCAATTTCACCACGAGCTGCAGGAAGACAGAGCTTGGTGACAGCGACCCAGTGATGTCCGGACCACACGACACGGGTGAGGCAACTGGTGATTTCTCAGAGGCAGTAAAGTGGAGGAGATGAGGTAATCCAGGAGTAATGACACAGAGAAATAAGCTGGGTGCGTGCGAGGTTGGCTCGTTGATGAAACGACGTGTAGTATCGGGCACGGAGCCAATAGGCAGCTGATCTAATGAGACGTGGACGAAGCACACTACGAGTAGCTATTGAAGAAGCATGGGGCGAGCCTAGAAACACCCCAAGGAAGCGCTGAGCCGACGAGGACCAGGTGGCCCTCCACTGGGAGTCTGTGCGACCAGACCACGCACCGTACCACAGTCCAGTGCATTTGGCGGCATCGAGTTCTGCAGCAGAGCAAGAAGCATAGGTTTCAAAAAGATGACTGAGCTGAGAGAACTGAGAATCAGCACGGATGCACACGGTGATATCATCCGCGTAAGAGGTGCAGGAGATAGACTGGTACCGAGTGCTTGCAACTAGTAGTGGTAAATATGCCTGGAGAGAGTGTTCCGCGGAGCGCAGGAACGGCTCCACTGCGATGGCAAAGAGTTGCCCTGATAACGGGCAGCCTTGTCGTACACCATGGCAGAAGGGTATGGTCGCGGTGAGAAAGGATGTCGTCTTAACGTGGAAAACGGCGTCCCGGTAGAGAGAGAGAATTAGAGAAACAAAGGAGGGAAGAAAACCAAAGCTGAGAAGAGTGTTAGAAAGATAAGTATGGGAAATATTATCAAAAGCAGAGCGAAGATCAAGAGAGAAAATGGCAAGAGGCTCAGAGCGTACATTGAAAGGCAGCAGTTAGAGCACAGAGGAGAAAAGGCAAGAGAGCGGAGAAGAAAGTATATTAGAAGAGCAAAGGGAGGCCGTCCGGACCCGTAACAGCGTGGGGGTTAAGAGAAGAAAAAGAATCGGAGAGCTCAGAAGAAGTAGGAGGGAGAAGAGAGGCAGAAAGATGAGGGGAGACATGAGGTAAATTGGAGAGAAGATGAGGAGAAAGCAGGAGGAGTTTGACAGAATTTTTCGGCGAAGAACCGGCGTATCTGAGAGCAAATAACATCTGGGTCGGAAGTGATAGTGCCAGACGGAAGACGAAGGTGACGGAGCGAAGTAGAGTTACGGCGATCTGACTCCATAGATGTGAGGAAGTCGTATGCGCAATACGCTGGGTTGAGATGTTGTAGACGAAGGCGGATGAGGACTTGCTGTGCGAGGGGTTCCAGTAGCGCCTTGAACTCAGCTTGGTATACAGGGAACAGCGGATCAACTAAACTGATGAGGGAAAGCATCTGTCGAGCATGATCGAGTTACATCAATCGAAGGGTCTTTGCTGTAAAAGATAGCGGGCGGATGGGGAGAATGAGCTGTTGTTTGGTCTCCAACCATTACAAAAGCGCACAGGGAGCAGACTGCAGCTCTTCCCGGCGGGCATCGAGGAAGGAATGGATGGAAGAACAGAACTCGGAATCACCAAGCAGGGTAGTATCAAAGGTCCATGACGGACTGTTTGAGAAGGCGGCAACGCGACGAACACGATCAGAGTCACCACGCAGTGGTCGCTGTGGGGTGATGGAGAAAATCTGTCACTGCCGGAAGGGGCGATGGAGGAGCATAATAGGAATCCAAGCGAGCTGTCAGAGGAGCTCGCGTCCCAGACGAACGCAAGTTGTGGGAGGTGTCCGCAGGATGAAGATGCCGGTGAACGTCAACAAGAGAAAAGTCCGAGACAGGGTCTTGGAGGAGGGCGACTAGGTCCGTGCGGCGCTCACGAGACACTGGCATGCAATCAAGAGACGGGTTAAGAGTGCAGTTGAAATCACCCTCGAGAAGCACTCGATCAAAGGAAGGAACCTGAGAGAGGGCTCCCCGGATGCTCGTGAACAGCAGGGATACGTGCGTAGAGGAACATGGTACGTAGATGTTGAAGACATGAAAACGAATTCCAGCTAGAGTGAAGGAGATTTGCTGTAGAAGATATCGGCAGAGATTGCGGACGGAGAGTGAAGACAGGGTGGTTCGAAACTCATGACGAACACTAATAGCGAGACCACCGTGCACAGTGTAACGGAAAGCCTGGCGAAAGGTGAAGTCCCAAGTGCGCCATCTATGAAAAAGTGTTGAGGAGTGGCAGTTCGTCTCTTGCAGGAGGAGTAAGTTGGCCACATGGGACGAGAGGTCTTCCAGAACGAGAGCGTTAGCGAGGGGATTTTCAAACCTCCTACAATTCAGAGTGGCGATCTTGAATGGGTAAGTCCGACATCGGATGAAGGGCAGCTATGGCAGCTTTCTGGAATGTGTCGAGGCGATTGATGAAAACACGACACCATAAGACGTAGTCGGGTTGCTTGGCATTATGCCGGAGGAATTTAAGGTTGCTTGGTTGAAGACCTCGGGAAGAACTGCTTCAAACTGCTGTAAAAAGATAAGAGAAGCCTTCAGATTTTTTATGAGTGAGAAACTCGTTAAGATCTTCAAAGGAGACATGTTCTGAAGGAAGAGACGCATTGTCAAGCAGAGTCGAGAAATCATCAAACGTCGGCAGAGGACCCTTGGACTTTGAAGAGGAAGAGCTAGAACGTGACAGGGGAGACTTGGGGTCTGCTATACGGGTGGAACGATGTGGGCGGCCAGTGGAGAAGGTGACTTCTTTTTCCTCCGGGCCTCGGTACTATTAGTAGAGCGACGTTTGCCGTTGATCGATGACACACGAGATGTGGAATCAGAGGAAAAGGGAGCAAAAGTGCCGACGGTGAATGAAGCTTGAGGATCAGCCGTGATGTCCTCTGACGGAGAGAGAACATGGGAAGGCAAGGAGGAGTCAAGCGGAGGAAAATCCGACAGAGTGGAGAAAGCAACATCGGAAGACGCGTGTTGATCGAATGCTTTAATCAGATTTTTGGCAGAACAGAGTCCAGGAGGTGCAGACGCAGGAGGAGGCATGTCAGCAGAAACGGAGGAACAGGCAGAATGCTGCCTTGGGGCTGCAGAAGTTAGTGGCTCTGCATGGGGGCAATGAGCCTGCTGATGGCCGTAAGCCTTGAGGCGTGAGCAATGAGCAGAGGTGAGGAGCTCAATCCGGCGGCGCTCGTTACCGCAACAAGCATCGAGGAACCGTGGAAACTTTAAAAGATGCTCTTCCGACGGGAAGATCATGCGAGCAGTTCTACGGAAGACACATATATGTTTATCTTCGGGGTCCGAGGTGGAATATTAGAGAGTCTTCACTAGGCCGACTACTCTGCCGCATCGACTAAGTGCAGCACACAGCATATCATCAGTGATCTCCTGGGGTACCGGATGTAGAGATACTAGAACAGGACGCTGGGCGATGGATTCGGCCAAGAGGTGACGATCGTCATTTGATAGGCCCCGAGACAAGACAAGCTCGGCATATTCTTTCTTCGAAAAATAAACAATCACAGTTCGTGGCTTTCGGGTGAGGTGGGTGATGGCACCAGAAGGAAGCATGTTCTTGAGATCGGAGCTGTATTGTTACAAAGGAGTGTTACGCAGCGCATCAATACGGTGTCACCGTTGAGTGTAACGTAAGAATTCATAGGGGGCAGACGAGATGAGGAGGAAGCCGGTGGAATACCAGATGCAGCCGCAGAATATGTGCGTGCAGAAGCGTCTCCTCTGAAAGGCATTGACGTATCATGAGATCATGAGACAATGTACTGGAAGGCAGTAGAAACTGTAGAGGGTACATTAGCGACGCCATCAAAGACGTCCATGAATTCATCATTGTCAGCAGAGGCCAGGGACGTCACATCCACATTCTGAATGGCAGAGTCGGAGACCTGATCAGCAGAAGACGTGCAAATGACAGGAGGCAAATTAAGAAGCTCTCACCTAGCAAGCGAAGATGATTTGTCGGCAGCGACTGACTTTGAGGAGACGACGCGAGGAGCTGCAGCGATGCGGGCGGGAACAGCGCCCTCATCGGCAGATGACATAATCAATGGCAAGGGTTAACGAAGAAAAACGACCAGCTCGGTGTGTAAATTAAAACACTGCTAATGAAAAATAATCAGCACTCACCCACTCGTGAGGGATCTTAAACGAAAACACAGACCTTTAAGTTTGGCACACACACAGAAGAACAATGATGGGACACACAAAACACGTACGTGAAGCACTCAAACACGGAGCGCGTGAAAACACGTGTAGGCCAAAGGTGGACCGACACCGTACTAATGTATGTCAGTAAATGCTATGTTTGTTTCTGTTCTAGGTGTCCGGTGACTTTTGTCAAGATAGTGTTCGTTGTTGCAGGGAATCAAAAAAGCCAGAGCGATTCATATATACTAGTTAAAATGGCTACAGACACCTACGGGAATTGTACCCGTGGTTGATGATGATGATGATGATAATGAAAACGACTCACGTAATAGAAATGGAGGTGAGTGAGTTAACACCACGTACGTAGTGAGTTAGGAGCATTTACATACTGAGCTAACAGCATTTTTATAGTGAGTAAACAGTATTAAATAGTTTCGTGTTACAGTGTAGCTGACTAATTGCCCGTATTACAGTCATTTGCAAAAGTTTAGGACCACCTGTCAATTTATTGAAAATTAAGATTTTCGAAGAAACAACTAATTACTAGACAGAGATATTTGAAACAAGAAAGATGCCACCGTATTATCGGGTGTAAAAGCACGTCTTTTTAATCCGTTCTGACGCAAATCAAATTTATCAAAGCTATTCAAAGTCAATGGAACCGGGATGGAAAACAATAGTACCTGACGGAAGAGAGAAGTTTTTCAATCGGGTTTTTTATCCCTCAGATATTGCTGTAAACGGAATTGATAGCTTACGCCTTCTGGTTGCAGACTGGTGCGTTAAGAAAAACATGAATTTATAAGAGAAACATTTCGCACCGGAAACGTTCTCCAATACAGAAATAATTTTTCAAATCGGACTCTTAGAAACAGAGATATCGACAAAAATAAGATGTGACTTTACGTACCCTGGTGGGAAAACCATGCATTATTTTAGGAAGAAAGTATTCTCAAAAGATTTTTCCATATGAACGGTATCGGTCCAAGAAAAAAAAATTAGTCGAGTTTTCAGGAGCCCAGATTTTGCTACAAATACATCAGAAGTAGAAATTAACCCTTATGCCCCCTGGTGGCCGAAACATTCTTTACCAAACATTAGAAATTATGTGAAAAATATTTTTCATCAGGTCTTGTATGCGATACAGGAAGAATTTTTCAAATCTGAGTTTTAGGAGCTGAAATAGCGCAGAAAAGGCAATTTACCTTTGTGGCCTCTAGCAGAAAGTCTATGATTTACTTGAAAATTTTGAATTTATAGGAAAACATTTCGCATCCGAAACGCTATCCAACAAAGAAGAAATTTTTCAAATCGGACTCCTAGAAGTTGAGATATTGACAAAAATAAGATATATATCTACGCCTCCTGGCGTAGAAACCATGCATTATTTCAAGAAGAAAATGTTCCTGAAAGGTGTGTCGATATGATAGTATCGGCAAACAAAGGATTTTTTTTTATCGTGATTTTAGAAGCTCATATTTTGCTGCAAATACATCAGAAGTGGAAATTAAGATTTACGCCACCTGGTGGCCAAACCGTTTTTTACAAAAATTAGAAATTATGTACAAAGGATTTCCCATCAGGAGCTGTATCCCGTGCAGAAAGAAATGTTCAAATCGGAGATTTAGAAGCAGAGATATAGGGGGAAACGCAATTTTTCTCTACGCCTCCTAGCGGAAAGTCTAGGAATAACTTGAAAATTCTAAAATTATATGGAAAACATGTCACACTGAAAACACTATCCAACAAAGAAGAAATGTTTCAAATCGGACTTCTAGAAGTAGAGTTATTGACAAAAATAAAATATACATCTACGCCACCTGGCGGAGAAACTGTGAAATATTTTAAAAAGAAAATATTCCAAAAAGGTTTATTGATGTGAGTGGTATGAGTCCACGAAATAATTTTTTCAATCGATGTTTTAGAAGCTCAGATTTCGTGGCAAATACAACAGAAGCAAAATTGAACACTTACGCCCCCTGGTGGACAAAATATTTATTACCAAAAATTAGAAATTATATGCAAATGATTTTCCATTTGGAGGTGTATCCGCTGAAGGAAAAATGTTTCAAATCGGAGCTTTAGAAGAAGAGTTACCGGGAAAAATGTAATTTACTTTTACGCCCCCTAGTGGAAAATCTATGAGTAATTTGAAAATTTGAAAAAGTAACTATATCTAAAATACTGTTCGACATAAATGGAATCGAATGATAAAAAAAAAATTTTCAATCGGATGTTTAGAAGCAAATATGGGAATAAAATGTATTTTTGAATTCGACATCATCTGCATTTACGCTCTCTAGCGGCGAAATTGTACATCGTAAAAAAAACGAAATAAAGGATCATCATTCTCATATTTCAAGCTTCCCAATGCAAAAAAAAATTCAAATCGGACTAATAGTTGCAGAGATATCGTGGGTACAGACGGACGGACGGACTGACTGACGGACGGACTGACTAACGGCCGGACGGACAGACAAACCGATAGCATAAGCACGATCTTTTTTTACAAAAGACGTGCTAAAGGACACCACAGGTGAACACTTACATCCTTTAGAACACAAAAGACCGAAACCAGTACTTTGTGTTCCCACCTTTGTGCCATATAATACGATGTGGCATAATGAGAGATTTGCAGTAGTCACTTGAAATATCTTTGCACTGCTCGTACCCTATCGCGTTAATCAAAGCTTGGAAATTTGATGGCTGTTTTTCTGCTATCTTGTCTGTTAAAATGGTCCACGAATTTTCGATGGGGAGGTCGGAACTATTAAAAGTCCAGTCAAGCACAGTTATGTTTTTCCGCTCCAGGTAGTCTTTTACTGTCTTTGAACTGTGGCGTGGAGCACCATCATGCATAAAGATTGTGCATCTGTGCACTTGCATATGAGTTAACAGCTTCTCACGTAACATTTCCACATAAAAAGGACCCGTCATGGTGGTGCCTGTCGGCAAAAAGGATAATGAAGCAGTACCGGATGCTGAAATAGCACCCCATATCATCTGACTAGGAGGATATCACACAGTGCCAGCAGTGTATTCTTCATCAAACCTTTTGCCTTCTGGTCGTCAAACATAAGCTTCACGTGATTCAAATTGACTCACAGTTGATTCAACGCAAAAGAAAGAACTTGATTCAATCCTCAGCAGTCCACGATTGATGACACTTCGCAAACTAGAATCTCTTCTTTTTCATGACAGAGATTAGGCTAGGTTTATGTGCAGGTTTATAAGACTAATCTAAAATCCTTGCTAAGACGTTGGGAAACAGTGCTGATAGTAATGTAAGACCCTTTTGAATGTAGAAAGGCCTTGATTTTCTTGCACGAACTCCTCGGATAACGCATAACATAACTATTTGCCCCATGGTATTGTCATCACGTGGAGTTGTTTTTCTTGGACGTCCACTTTTCTTTCGGTCGCTACATTCGCCTGTATCTCGATATTTCATAATCGTATTATGAATGCAGTCGTGCTTACACTCACCTTTCTGCTTATGTCACGTTCGGAGTACCCTTCATTATATAAAGTCACTATTTGTGCCCTCTGAGTAACACTTAATGATGCTTTTTTACCAATTTTACGCTGTACAAAAAATACGTACAAAACCTCTCAGCATGAAAAGGAGAAGCAAAAACTGACGTTGGCACGCTTCCCCAAATCTATCAACAGTTGCCGCTGAAGGATGATGCAACACCGATAGGAAGTTGAGTAATACAGACAGTAGGTGATGCAATCGGTAGAAATCTCCTAATATCAACAGCTGCTCTTAAACTTTTGCAAATGGCTGTACTCTGAGCTTCTTGCTTTTTAACGCTTTCCAACTACAGGTTGATCAAGCGTATACGCTCCAGCTTTGTCCGTCTGTCCCTCCGTAAGTCCGCACGATAAATCGCGTAAAAACGGTTCGATTACGATGAAATTTAGTATGTGGTAGGGGACCAACTGGGGACAAACCCTATTGCAAAATCCATTCCGTTGCCCTTATGCGTCATAACTTGCGTAAGTATGGCTCGATTTCAATGAAATTTTAGTATGTGGTAGAGGACTGCATGGGGACGAACCCTATTGAAAATGGGTGAAGTGGGGTCAAAGGTCAGGACATAAGAGCGGGATGCATTCCATTGTCCTTATGCGTCATAACTTGCGTAAATATGGTTCTATTTCGATGAAATTTTAGTTTGTCGTAGGGGACCACCTGGGGACGAACCCTATTGAAAAAGGAAAAAATGGGGTTAAAGGTCAGGACATAGGATCGAGATCCATTCCATCGCCTTTATGCGTTATAACTTACGTAAAAATGCTTCGATTGAGACAAAACTTCATCATGTTGTTCCGGAAGTATACTTTATCGGTTCTGTTGAATATCATCGACATGGGGTCAAAGGTCAGGTAATAGGAGCGAGATTTTTTCTACAGCCATGATCCTTATAACTTTACTAATAATTAGAGTAATGATTTCTGGTATGTTGGAAAGCGTATCATAATCAATGCATTGCATGTTTTTCGTAACTTGTTTTGTCTCCCAGGCATCTATGGATCTATGGATCGAATACCCGGCGGAAACCGAAACCGCTAGAGCTTGTCTTAAAAAGCCACAGGTACGTTGCAATTTATTGTTTTCAGGAGTTCGATTAGTATCGCAATGGCCCCAGAATTGGGGTACACGTAGTAATATCTTCTCTGCAAAACTAAATGAAAGTTTTCTGCTAGCTTCCTGTTTCTTTTTTTTTCGGAGGGGAAAAAAGGAAAACGATTACCATCAGCAAGTCAAAGGAGTCGCCTATCCCTAATTTAGAACCGCCGGTTTCAAGGAAAGAACAGAGCAATTGTACAAACACACCACCATTGCCTCATCCCCCGACTCGAGCCCGGACACAACGGGGAGGAATGGTCAAAAGTCGGTTTTTCAGATCACTCATTTCTTTGCAAAAATCCAGCTCCTCAGAATACACATTTCTTTGCAGCCAGCCGATACCAAATTACTGTGAAAAAAACTTTCCTCTCTGTGAAAGCAGGTAGGATATTACCGAAACTGTCGACAAAGCAGTTGCTAAATTATTGAGAATGTTGTTTCAATGTCTTCTAAATCGCAAAAAGACTGTGAAACAAAATTTTCCTTTCTGCAACGATGGGAAAGAAAACACTAAGACTGTTGTTTTAATGGGTTAGAATAATCAAATACTCAAGTTCTGTGACGGTACCTTAGCTCTCAGTGAAAACGAGCAAAGTAAACCCACTTCTAAGCCATTCGAGACTGATAACATAATGTAACAGTTTTATTTTTATTTGTTCCTCGGTAGTAACTGTTACTTATTAATTGCTTATGCCTCAAAAATATAGAAATTGGCTATTATTATTCACAAACTTTGCTTTTGTGACTAGAACAGTGATATTTTTATATTTATCTATCTTTCAGAACCTTCCAGATGGAATCAGTGCTGAGTTAACTTGAAGTAACTTCTGGAACTTTCTAGAACTCTCGAGAACCTTCTGGAACTTTCCAGTGACTAAATAGTGGTATACATACACGGTCGATCATCTCCAGAATCACAGTGTACCCGCCCAATCGCGTCACAGAAAGCACGTGACAAGATCGGCCACACTGTGATATAAGCGGTCGGCCAGAACAGTTGAGCCATAGTGCGTGACTTGAGCACAATAGAGAGAGGTGGTGATTTGACGGAGGTTAAAAAAGGAGTAATAATCGGCTACCGCGCCAAGGGTGGAAACATCTCATAAACAGCAGACTTCGTGGGCTGTTCGCGAGATGCCATAGTAATGGTGTTTCAAGAATGGACCGCTGGCACGCCGAGTACCTCCCGACGTCACAATTGTGAAGCCCCAAAGACCATCGATCCTGAGGAGAACGACGCCTCCGTCGACTAGTAAAGGGCAATCAATCGAGACGCAACAGTGCAGCAATTGACAACGCAAATGGACGCCGAGGCACCCAGGTAAGTGTCCCCGGTAACAGTGGAGCGAACTCTGTTACGCATGGGTCTCCGAAGTCGACGCTGCGTCAAGACGCCCATGTTAGCCCAGGTCCATCGGCAACGACGCCTGCAGTTCGCATGGGACTACCGTCATTGGACAGTGGAAGAGTGGGAAAAGTTTGCCTTCTCCGAAGAATCAAGGATTCTCCTCCACAGAGGTGACGAGCGGTGGCGGATATGACGTCTGACACACGAGAACCAACACCCGGACACGCTTGTCGGTCAGGTACAGGCCGACGATAGCAGTGCACATGCCTGGGGGATGTTTTCGTGGTATAACCTGGGACAGCTGGTACCACTGAATGGGTTCCTGAACGCCAATGAATACCTGTCCATCCTCGCTGACCACATGCAACCCTTCACGTTGGACGTTTACCCCGATAGTGTTGGTGTGTACCAACAGCACAATGCGCCGTGTCACGTCGCTGAGAAGCTACATGATTAATTGCAGGAACATGACAGCGACGTCTACGTTCTTCCTTGGCCGGCGAAATCGCCTGACCTCAATCCCATACAGCACTTGTGGGACTATGTAGATCCACAGGTTCGACGTGCCGACCCACAATCACGTCATCTTTGGGACCTCCTGCTCTGCTGCAATCCGAATCGGCATGTGTGCCTCGAACAACTTTCCGGCAGGGTGTCATTGCGTCAATGCTACGCCGTCTCGCCGCTGTCTTCCGGTCCATGGGTGGTTAGGCGGCCATATTTTTCTGATGCAACTGTGTACAGTGGCCCACGGCAGATCAGATGAAACGTTATCAAGCTTGTCCCAGCTTCTTCACCTTTCAAGATGGGCTTTTCTTCTGCCACAGTGTGAACGATCTACTCGAGGCAACTGGAATCGCCTGTAACCCGAACAAGTGTCGCCCCTTTTTTGACAGATCATGCAAGAGCCTGAAATTTGAGTTACTCCAGAAAGATAACAAGTACCCGTCTCTTGCTCTGTCTCTCTCGGTGCACCTCACAGAGGATTATATCAACATCAAAAGCTTGCTAGACGCTTTGAAGTACACTGCTGGACAATTGCTAAGGACGGATCATAAACGGCTGTATAGCGCATAAAAAAGTAAGTGTGGTTGGATGCCAAGTGAAATAAAATAATGTCAGAATGCCAGGACATTACAAGAAAGACAACTTATTGTGCTCTGAAATCCAGAAGGCTTTGGAACGTGTTCAAGGAACAAACAGGCCATTTTGTGCAGAATACGTAAACGTGAAAAAAATGCAATTACCGTCCGCAGGCGTTCCGGCGTAAGATGTCAATGCGGGATATGGCCACCATGGAGGGCGATGCAAGATTCCACACGTCGTGTCATGCTTTGCACAACATTATCAAGCAGCTGTTGGGGTAATATATCCCATTCTTCTGTTAGTGCACGGATGAGGGTGTCCTTGTTTATTGGAGGGCATTGGCGACCAGCAAGACTCCTCCCCAAAGCATCCCACACATTTTCAATGGGTTTCAGATCTGGAGAACATGCTGGCCATACGAGGCGTTGAATATCCTCGCTCTCAAGACACTCCTGGACAGCGACTGTTCGATGACATGTTGCGTTGTCGTCCATGAAAATGAATCTATCACCGACAGCACCACGGAACATGCGAACATGAGGTAGCAGAACATCATTAATGTATCGATGGCCAGTCATAGTCCCAGTTGGAAGCACATAGAGGCACGTACGGCCATTGATCATGATGCCAGCCCATACCATGACACTACATGTCTGATATCGGTCCCTTTCCTGTGTGTTTTCTGGACAATATGCAGTACCACTATCACGCCAGATCAGTTGTCAGCGACAATCAGACGATAGACTGTATCTACTCTCATCTGAGAAGAGGACAGCAGACCAGTCGTTATCAGTCCAATTGCGATGTTGATGGCACCATTGTAAACGGGCGGTACGGTGACGTCTGGACAATGGGATGCACACAACAGGACGGCGGGCGTATAGTCCTCCTTCATGCAAACGTCTGGCGACAGTTTTTCGGGAGATCCGCTTGCCAGTAGCAGCCATAAACTGATTTGCTACCTCACTAGCTGTGCTGCGCCGGTGTCTTTTTGTTGATAGCACTATGTACCGATCTTCTGCAGGTGTCGTACTGCAAACACGACCTCCCCCGTGACGTTTGCTACACTCTCCATTTGTTTGAAATGATTTCCAAAGCCTTGAAACAACACTGTGGCTGACGTCGAACTCCCTGACAACATCTGTTATTTTTCGCCCTTCTTCAATCTTGCCAATAATACGGCCACGCGTAAAATCATCTAGGTGATGTCGGGAAGACATACTGAAAATTGCAAGTTCGTCAATTGATTCTTTCCCTTTCAACTTTGCGTTTGAACAACAACGGTCAATACGCGTCAAATTTTTTATATCTCTTATCAGCGCTATGACGTCACGAACAAGTTCGGCAATCCAAAATTTGCATACGCACAACACGTCTTACTGTATCCCGCACTTATGCTAATTTCCACATTTTCCTGCCTTCCATTTTATGGTTGCTATTGTCATCCGTCCTTAGCAATTGTCCGGCAGTGTATGATGAGTACGGCTGGGAGTTCATCAGAGACTTCAAAAATTCCTGATGACACAGCGGTACGTTTCCCTGCTATATTTGCCTTTGGGACAGCAGGGACATCAAGTCACACTACCATAGGCGAGACTGGCCACAGCGGACCGAGTTTTCTGTGGGGAAGACCAACGCAATGTTTAGGAGCTAATGTGGGAACTTGGAAGGTGCTGATCCGCTACAGCACATCAAATTGGGTCTTAAGAAACGATTTGTAACAGCTCTAGATAAATAGTCGGCAGCCTTCAAATACCTGCAAGACTTCTTCCCTAAGCTGCCTGAGACAAAGGTCAAAGCATTCTGCCGTACAAGGAATTCTCCAATATGCCCACTACAAGGGAGAAAGCTGCTTAGAACAACTTTGTCGCAGTCGTTAGGAGATTCATGGTCAATAACAAATCCAAAAACTATATTTGAAGCTGTTTGAGACTCTAGTGAAGAACTAATGAAAAATGTGCTGCACGGTGTCCCTCAAAGACCATATCTTTTATGCTCATCTTGATAAATTCAAGGAGAACATGGAAGCGCACACGGAGGAAAAAGGCGAGGGCTTCCATCAGGATATACTGGACTTTGAACGTCACTAACAAGAACAGTATAACTGAGAACATGATGGGAAACTACATTTGGGGTCTGATTCGTAAAAGTGATTTATAATATAGTCGTAGGTCTCGAAAAATTATTCACTACTAAATCTTGTGTAGTTATTTTTGTATAGCTATAGTATACATACATGTTAATTTTGATTGACATCTTGTTGTTTCTTTACTTTATGTGAACGAAAACACGCACATTGGCACATTTTCTCATTGGAAAGAGTTAAATTTCAAAATATCAAAGTTCTTGGGGAATAATAGTCATTTTTTACCACGTCTTTTCTAAAAACAGATCGTGCTTATGTTACCTGTTTGTCCGTCCGTCCGCCTGTACCCACGATATCTCTGCAACTATTAGTCCGATTTGAAAAATTCCTTTTGTATTGGGAAGCTTGAAATATACGAATGATGATCCTTTATTTCGTTTTCTTTTTACGATTAAAATTTTGCCGCTAGAGGGCGTAAATCCAGATGATGTCGAATTCAAAAATATGTTTTATTCCACATATTTGCTTCTAAACATCCGATTGAAAAAATTATTTTATCTTTCGATTCCATTTATGTCGAAGAGTATTTTAGATATAGTTACTTTTTCAAATTACACATCGATTTTCCGTTAGGGGGCGTAAAAGTAAATTACATTTTGCCAGATAACTCTTCTTCTAAGACACCGATTTGAATTTTTTTCTTCAGCGTATACACCTCCTGATGGAAAATCTTTTGCATATAATTTCAGATTTTTGGTAAATAATACTTTTGGCCACCAGGGGGCGTAAGTGTTAATTTTTGCTTTTGACGTATTTGCCATAAAATCTAAGCTTCTAAATTATCAATTGAAAAACTTCTTTCATGGACTGATGCCACTCACATTGATAAACCTTTTCGGAATATTTTCTTCTTAAAACATTCCATTCTCCGCCAGGGGGCGTAGATGTACTCGTATATATTATTTTTGTCAATATCTCTACTTGTAGGAGTCCAATTTGAAAAATTCCTTCTTTGTTAGATAGTGTTCCCAGTATGACATGTTTTTCATATAATTTCAAAATTTTCAAGTAATTCACAGATTTTCCGCTAGGGAGCGTAAAGGTAAATTGCTTTTCCCTTGTATCTCTGCTTCTAAATCTCCGATTTGAAAAATTCCTTCTGCACCGGATACAGCTCTGGATGCGAAATCCTTTGCACGTAATTTCTAATTTTTGTAAAAAAATGGTTTGGCCACCAGGTGGCGTAAGTCTTAATTTCCGCTTCTGATGTATTTCAGGCAAAATATGAGGTTCTAAAATCATGATTGAAAAAAAAGTCGTTTGTTGACCGATACTACTCATGTCGTCAAACCTTTTAGGAACATTTTCTTCTTGAAATAGAGCATGGTTTCTACGCCAGGGGGTGTAGATGTATATATTATTTTTGTCAATATCTCTACTTCTAGGAGCCCGATTTGAAAAATTCCTTCTTTGTTGGATAGTGTTTCCGATGCGAACTGTTTTTCCTATAAATTCAAAATTTTCAAGTAAATCATAGACTTTCCGCTAGGGGGCACAAAGGTAAATTGCTTTTTCTGCATTATTTCTGTTTCTGAAACTCCGATTTGAAAAATTATTCTTGTATCGCATACAAGACCTGATGTGAAATATTTCACATAATTTCTAATGTTTGATAAAGAATTGTTTCGCCACCAGGGGGCATAAGTGTTCATTTCTACTTCTGATGTATTTGTAGCAAAATCTGGGCTCCTGAAAATTCGACTAAATTTTTTTTCTTGGACCGATACCGCTCATATGGAAAAACCTTTTGATGATACTTTCTTCCTAAAATAATGCATGGTTTTCCCATCAGGGGACGTAAAGTAACATCTTATTTTTGTCGATGTCCCTGTTTCTAAGAGTCCGATTTGAAAAATTGTTTCTGTGTTGGAGAGCGTTTCCGGTGAGAAATGTTTCTCTTATAAATTCATGTTTTTCTTAACGCACAAGTCTGCAACCAGAGGGCGTAAGCTCACGATTCCGTTTACAGCAATATCTGAGGGATTAAATACCCGATTGAAAAACTTCTTTCTTCCGTCAGATACAATTGTTTTCCATAACGGTTCCATTGACTTTGAATAGCTTTGATAAATTTAATTTGCATCAGAACGGATTCAAAAGACCCTATTACACCCGATAATTCGGTGTCATCTTTCTTGTTACATTTTGTAGGTATAAGCAAATCGGGAAATAAAAGTTACTACCCATAAACAAAAACTGTGTTGCAGAGACATAAATAAAAAAAAACTGTGAAAAGCAGCTGCTGATACTAAGCTATGTTTATTGGCAGTAGAGTGAAATCTAATTTCTGGGAGTCGAAAAAAATAATGTTCCTCCGAAACTAATTACTCTGTCCTAGGTTTTTATTAAATGCGAAATGAAAATATACAGTAATTTTCGCGAAATATGAACTGGCGTTCGTTTGATATTCGAATTATTCTACTGATAGCACAAACCCTTGATTCTTAGCTCAACTTGGTAAAAAAAACTGTATCTTCTTCTTTGGAAACTCGATTGATCCATCACAGCAATATGCTAGGTTTCTGCAAAGCGACGTAACTGTGACCTGATGCCTCGTGTTTAATAATAAATGTTAGGAAATCAACTGTTGGGTTTTAAAAAAAAAAGTCTTTAATATTTCTAGGGGATTTTTAAATTCGTAAGATTAATTTCTTCATAAAAAAAAGTGATGACTTTAAGACATATACATACAGAAAGTCTGTTCTCATTGAAGAAACTATACTCATTTCTTATAGTTTTTTTCCTTTTGCCAGATAAATTTTCAAAGTTCGCAAATGTTTTTTATAGCAAACACAGTAGTGCGCCATAATGCATGCCTCCTCATTTATTAGGCGCCTTGCTTCAAACCAATAAATTTTCATGAAGTCTGAAAGCAGGAGATAAGACCTACTTTGAAAGAGCGTGTGAAGAAAATGCCAATGTACGAGATCTTGATTTTCTTTTTTCTCGGAAAAATAGCTATATATATATCACAGGTAGCAGCATTTTTTATTTAAGAATCACGGTGAATTTACGTAAAAAAAGAAAGCATAAATTCGTTTTACTCTAAGTAGTTGGTTTAAGATGGACGCAAAGTGAAAATGTGAACATTGAGTTACCTAAGTCTATATACAAGATATACTTTCTGTCTCCTGAAAATTGGCACCCGAATGAAGAAGACACTGGACTATATATAGTCAGTGGCTTGCAAATTTCTGAAAACAATTACCGGAAATATTTTAAAATTAAATTTCCGCATGTTGGAGTAGTGTTGCATAATGTTAATAGGTGGCGCTCTACGTATGTCAAGTGCTGGAAACGTGGCACTTCCTTACTTTTTTAGCACGTCTTTTGTAAAAAAAGATCGTGCTTATGTTACCGGTTTGTCCGTCCGTCCGTCCGTCTGTCAGTCCGTCCTTCCTTCCGTCTGTACCCACGATATCTCTGCAACTATTAGTCCGATTTGAAAAATTGCTTTTGCATTGGGAAGCTTGAAATACGCGAATGATGATCCTTCATTACGTTTTTTTACGATGTACAATTTCGCCGCTAGAGGGCGTAAATGCAGATGATGTCGAATTCAAAAATACGCTTTATTTCACATATTTGCTTCTAGACATCCGATTGAAAAAACTATTTTATCTTTCGACTCCATTTATGTCGAAGAGTATTTTAGGAATGGTTACTTTTCCAAATTATGCATAAATCTTCCGCTAGGGGGCGAAAAAGTAAATTACGTTTTTCGCGATACCTCTTCTAAAACTCCGAATTGAAAAATGTTTTCTTTAGCGGATACGGCTCCTGATGGAAAATCTTTTGCATATAATTTCAAATTTTGGGGAATTTTTTGGCCACCAGGAGGCGTAAGTATTAATTTTTGCTTCTGATGTATTTGCCATAAAATCTGAGCTTCTGAAATATCGATTGAAAAAATTCTTTTGTGGACTGATGCTACTCATATCGATAAACCTTTTCGTAATATTTTCTTCTTAAAATATTCCACAGTTTCTCCGCCAGGGGATGTAGATGTATATCTTATTTTTGTCAATATCTCTACTTCGAGGAGTCCGATTTGAAAAATTCCTTCTTTGTTGGATAGTGTCTTCAGTGTGACATGTTTTTCATATAATTTCAAAATTTTCAAGTAATTCATAGACTTTCCGCTAGAGGTAAATTGCGTTTACCCCCTACATCTCTGCTTCTAAATCTCCGATTTGAAAAATTCTTTCTGCACCGGATACAGCTCCTGATGAGAAATCGTTAGCACATAATTCCTAATTTTTGTAAAAAAAATGGTTCGGCCACCAGGTGGTGTAAACCTTAATTTTCGCTTCTGATGTATTTGCAGCAAAATACGAGCGTCTAAATTCTCGATTGAAAAAAGCGTCGTTCGTAGACCGATAGCACCCATGTCGACAAACCTTTTAGAAACGTTTTTTTTCTTAAAATAATGCATGGTTTCTACGCCAGGGGGCGTAGACGTATATCTTATTTTTGTCAATATCTCTACTTCTAGGAGTCCGATTTAAAAAATTCCTTTTTTGTTGGATAGCATTTCCAGTGTGACATACTTTTCATATAATTTCAAAATTTTCAAGTAACTCACAGACTTCCCGCTTGGGGGCGTAACGCTAAATTGCTTTCTTCTCCATATCTCTGCTTCTAAATCTTCGATTTGAAATATTCTTTCTGCACCGAATACAGCTCCTGATGATAAATCGTTTGCACGTAATTTCAATTTTTTGTAAAAAATGGTTTGGCCACCGCGTGGCGTAAGTCTTAATTTCCGCTTCTGATGTATTTGCGGCAAAATATGAGTTTCTAAAATTTCGATTGAAAAAAATGCCGTTTGTTGACCGATACTACTCATGTCGACAAAGCTTTTAGAAACATTTTCTTCTTGAAAAAAAGCATGGTTTCTACGCCTCTAGGCGTAGATGTATATCTTGTTTTTGTCAATATCTCTACTTTTAGGAGTCCGATTTGAAAAATTCCTTCTTTCTTGGATAGTGTTTCCGATGCGAAATTTTTTCACTGTAAATTCAAAATTTTCAAGTAAATCATAGACTTTCCGCTAGGGGTCACAAAGGTAAATTGCGTTTTCTGCGTTATTTCTGCTTCTAAAACTCCAATTTGAAAAACTCTTCCTGTATCGCATACAAGACCTGATGGAAAATATTTTTCACATAATTTAATGTTTGGTAAAGAATGGGTTGGCCACCAGGGGGCATAAGTGTTCATTTCTGCTTCGGTTGTGTTTGTAGCAAAATCTTGGGTCCTGAAAATCGACTAAATTTTGTTTTTCTTGGACCGATACCCCTCATATGGAAAATTATTTTGAGAATACTTTCTTCCTAAAATAATGCATGGTTTTGCCACCAGGGGGCATAAAGTCACATCTTATTTTTGTCGATATCTCTGTTTCTAAGAGTCCGATTTCAAAAATTCTTTCTGTGTTGTAGAGTGTTTCCGGTGCGAAATGTTTCACATATAAATTCATGTTTTTCTTAACGCACAAGTCTGCAACTAGAGAGCGTAAGCTCAAGATTCCGTTTACAGCAATATCTGAGGGATAAAAAAACCCGATTGAAAAACGTCTTTCCTTCGTCCGATACTATTGTTTCCCATACCGGTTCCATTGACTTCGAATAGCTTTGATGAATTTAATTTGCGTCAGAACGGATTCAAAAGACGTGCTTATTAAACCCAAAAATTCGGTGTCATCTTTGTTGTTACGTTTAACGCTGTACTGTCGTTTTAGACACACTTTCGGCAGTCCCCTGGTTCATTATGCCAGTGAGTTGCTCCACTGTAGCGTGTCGATCGGCCCTCACGCATCTTCGAAGCCGACGCTCACCTCTCACATCAATGGCACGTGGTACTCCACACTTTCCACGTCGCTTATTCGCAATGGTGTCATTTCTCCAATCACGATACACTTTAACCACAGTAGCACGCGAATTGTTCACAAACTGCGCTGTTTCAGAAATACTGCCACCCTTGGCCCAAAACCCGATCATCATCCCTTTTTGAAAATCTGATAAATCGCT
Source organism: Macrothele yani (assembly GCA_039090855.1). Lineage (NCBI taxonomy): Eukaryota > Metazoa > Arthropoda > Arachnida > Araneae > Macrothelidae > Macrothele > Macrothele yani. Next base: position 52,887,495 of record CM076990.1, read on the forward strand.
CCTTTTATCCATGACAGCCATGAGTGATATGTTTTCAGAATGCCTACAGCACACCTTATGTACCCTCCAAGCTAGCTCACGACACGTGCCTTCTTTCATTGGCTACGCGTTGTTGACCTCAAAAGATGGAGGTGGTCACAATAATGTGACTCGACTGTGTATTTTAATTTTTTGCATAAACCTTGCTACAATGAGAACTGTGGGTTAAAAGTTACTACAATGGCCCAACGCGAGGCCCATATTACTAACACCTAGATAGAAAAATGCAAATCAGTACAGTAGGATATCTTGCTACAAATAACTTATTTTCCCATTTAACCAACGCGGAATTCTGCACAGTAATGCAACCGCAATTATTTTTTTTTCTTTGGAGAACACCTACAGGGAAGGGAACGGGGTGAAATCAAAAGTCAAAAGTATATGATTTTTGTACGAACCCCTAACATTTTTGTAGTCATCCTAAATGGAAGTGGACAGGAAGAAATAAAAAATTCAATTTTACACTCTCTTCTAGCGCTTTTGTGGCATATTCTCCAGTTGTCTGTATTCTTTTTTAGCCAGAAAATCATAAAAACCTTTTAATTTCTGAATGATGATAAGATATGAAGAAGAAAAATTGTACACTACAGTTACTCAGGTAGGGGGAAATGTATTAACACTATTTTCTTTTATGCCGAGCAATTTCATTGTTCTCAAATTGCATGTGCCCAGATGTTTGTGTGGCCAGATGTCAGGTAACTACTTGTTTGAACTCCGCCATAGCTAGGTTTCATCTTAAGAGGAATTTTCACGTACGTGCGATGTTATGCGAGCGTTGTGCAAAGTCTCATGCGCCGCCCCGGTGGCGCAGTGGTCTAAGGCGTTGGCCACTGATCATTCGTCCGTAAGGGGTCCGGGTTCGAATCCCGGTCAGGCATGGATGTTGTGTTTGTCTTACGGCACTGGCTCTCTCCCTTCCCTGGAACCAGTGACCCTAAATTAGGGACGGGCGACTGCTTATAGCCCATTGAGTTGCTCACGGTGGTCGTAAAACCTCCAATCAAAAAAAAAAAAAAAAAAAGTCTCATGCCACACTGTGTCACAAAGCTGCGGATTTCCCGTCGGAAAACAAGTGGAACATGATACCAAAGCACAACACGTGAAGAACTCGCTGTTCCAGACGGGTCTGGTTCATTTGCCCGATGTTTACTTCACCGAAGGGTCACTTGACCGAAAATCACTTCACCGAAAAGATTGTTTCACCGAACGATCACTTGATCGAAAAGTTCATTTCACCGAAGGGTCACTTGATCGAAAAGTTCATTTCACCGAAAAGGTCTTTTTACCTAAAAGTTCATTTCATCGAAAAGTCATTTCACCGACGGATCAGTTTATCGAAAACTTTGGATTTCATTACAGGATCTGTTGAAGCACGGTGCGAGTTCGGCAGACAGACCACCGAAACGTTAGGGGATTATACTCAAATCGCACTTTTGATTTCTCCGTGTCATAGAGAACGCAAAGATTTAGTTTTAAGACAAATCTTTTTTTTTTTAAGACAATAGGCATCGGTTTAGGCCTTTTCAGCAAATTTTAAATCATGTTCATAAGGTTTGCATAAAGTTCATGTTCAGTACTCATGTTCATAAGATTTACATAAAAAGTAAACTTAATAATGTTGCACATATTTTCAGGCAAAAAGGAATCAATTTTAGGTCTGTAGGCCTTGGCTTAGGGCTTTTACCCAATTTTAATCGTGCGAACTCATGTTCATAAGGTTTACATAAAAGTCATGTTCAGTGCTCATATTCATAAGGTTTACATAAAAAGTCAAGTTAATAATGTTGCACATTTTTTCAGGCAAAATGAATCAATTTTAGGGCCCTATGTCTTGCTTTATGCCTTTTTAGTAAATTTTAACCGTGCATGCTGATGTTCATAAGATTTACATAAAAAGTTACTTTACATTTTATCTAATGTTTATGAATATGAGTAGGGTTAAAATATGTTAAAATGGCCTGTACCTAGGCCTACGGTCAAAAAAGTAATGTTTTGTGGTTGAGTAAAAGTGGAACATTATTTACTTGACTTGCTATGAAACCCTTATGAATATGAGCTCGGAGGATTAAAATTTGACAAAAAGACACAGATCTAGGCCTTATAATTATGTTATATTTCGAAAAACCTACTCATGGGGAGGTGTTTCATGGAAATTAAAAGTATATTTTTTATACAATCCGATAATGTTTAGGTGGCCAGTTTTTCAAAAACCCGCACCACACTCCAACGGATCTCTAACAACAAAATTCTAAGTTTTCGGTAAACTGATCATTCGGTGAAATGATCTTTCGATATAATGAACTTTTAGATAAACTAATCCTTCGGTGAAATGAACTTTTCGATCAAATGTCCTTTAGATGAAATGAACTTTTAGTGAAGTGACTTTTCGGTGAAATTAACTTTTCGGCCAAGTGACCCTTCGGTGAAATGTACCTTTCGATCAAGGGATTTTCGGCGAAGTGATTTTCGGTCAAGTGACCTTTCGATCAAGTGAACGATACCCGTTCCAGACCTTTTCACTACTGCAACAGTGCTGCTGTGGTCCCAGCAGTCAGTGTTCACCCAAACAATGAGACGATGTTTGCATCACGTAGGGACTGCGTCGAAACAGTATGCAGCCATCTGGAATAAACATTCGTATGGTTCATTTTGGAATTTAACAACCACCATGATTAACTCTTAAGGGTTTTTAGTAACTGCGCGTTCTTAATTTAGGCCTCTGTTTGCAGGGAAGTGGTGCAGCTGGCTCATTAAGACAAACACGTCATCTATGCCTCATCCGGGACGACAAACACGTCATCTATGCCTCATCCGGGACGACAAACACGTCATCTATGCCTCATCCGATACGACAAACACGTCATCTATGCCTCATCCGGGACGACAAACACGTCATCTATGCCTCATCCGATACGACAAACACGTCATCTATGCCTCATCCGGGACGATAAACACGTCATCTATGCCTCGTCTATGACGACAAACACGTCATCTATGCCTCATCCGATACGACAAACACGTCATCTATGCCTCATCCGGGACGATAAACACGTCATCTATGCCTCGTCTATGACGACAAACACGTCATCTATGCCTCATCCGATACGACAAACACGTCATCTATGCCTCATCCGGGACGATAAACACGTCATCTATGCCTCGTCTATGACGACAAACACGTCATCTATGCCTCAACCGTGACGACAAACACGTCATCTATGCCTCATCCGGGATGACAAACACGTCATCTATGCTTCACCCGGGACTCGAACCTGGACTCAGCAATTAGTCAGAGACCTAAGCCTCTGCTCACTCGCATAACCATACAACGCTCCAACTTGAGACACTAGTGTTTGATAGAATCTCATAGGAAATCAGCACTGGTAAAAATTGGTACTTAGAAATAAGCAAAATGTACTCGTTTTTGAGTACATTCTGGGGCTTATAAGCTCCCAGTACTTGTGCGCCATTTCTGGAAAAGACACGTACTCATTTTTGAGTGCATATAGGGAATCAATTATGAGTATATCTGGTATTTCTAATTTGAAATATATACTTATTTTTGAGTACATGTTTCAAATATATGTACTCCAAAAAAAAAGTCAATTTATTTTAAACATATGTGCTCTAACTTCATTCAGTTTCTGTGCCCTTTCGGGCAGGGCACAGAAACATGTTAGAGCGAATCTAGCGATTCTGACAGGATAGTTTGTAAGGGAGAGAGAGCACACTAGATGGCGCCTTCGCACAAGCGTACGATTTTGCACATAGAAGGCAGAGAGAAATTAGGCGGAGGGGGCTTAGGAATGAACACCTTTATATGTAACAGGGGAAATCCTACCCGTGGGGCGTCACTTAACGAACTCGTCCAATGGATATTCAGTGATTGTTAGAAATTCACACCACCACGGAGAGTCCCCAGGTTCAAGCCTATCAGGCTAGGTTTGAACGTGGAGTCCCTCCATCAGTAGTCTGAATCTCTAACCACTAAACCAGTGTTCCGCAACCGGTGTGCCTCGACAAGGTGAAAAGTGAGAAGCGAATTTTATCTATTATCCTATTGTAACAAATTAATTGTCGAGTTTTATTGTTAAATTTTATCCCATTTTTTGTGTTTCATGTGCTTGTATTTCATTCTCTGCCGCTGCACTGATTAAACAATATGATGCTTGTTTATTCCTTACTACATGCCGCGCATTTTTATGTATTCTGAAAAATTAAATGTAAATTATTTACTCATAGTTGTTATTATATCGCAGTTTTGCTTACTGATATATTTGTATTTCTCGCCTCTATCACCGCGCTATGCGGCTTCTTTGTTACACTTGCCGCATGTTCTGTGTGCGCTTTTTCCTAAAAGTACGGGGATTAGCAAAACTTTTCCTGTCTTTTATTATTTTATTAAGTTGTTTTGGTATTTGTCCCTGTTTGTTAGTGCTTCTTCAACTTTATTACTTTTTTCCTGTACCGATGCATCTACCCATTGTTAGACTTTGTTTTAAATAGGTCGGTATATGTGTCCCTTCTTCCCGCGTCTTACAATTATTTCAGTTCTATCACATCTGTGCTCTGAAGTAATCCGAAAGTTGCGATTGCTTGTCAGTCTTGCTATTTTCTATTACTATTAAACTATTTTATTATTTCAAGATGGAACGTTCCTTGTACGGAGTGTTATGTCCACGATTGCAAGTAGTTAAAGCATTGAGCCGGGAAAAAAGAAACAAAAACTAGTGCTGGCAGTATAGTGATAATTATTTAGCTCACAGGTTTTTTTTTTTTTTTTTATGGTGATAAAACATGCCCAATCCCCGAGTGTATCATTCATGGTGAAAAACTCAGTAATGCTGCTATGGTTCCCAGTAAATCGAAACGACATTTGTCAACAAAACTTTCTTCTCTGTCAAGCAATAATATAAATTATTTTCCTCGGTTGTTGGAACAAGACAAAAAATAACCAACGTTCATGACTACGACAGTACGTGTTTCGGAAAAACTACAGGAAGCTAGCTATAAGGTAGCTGAACTTATCATAAAGGCCAAAAATCCTCCCACAATAGCTGCCTGCTTGTAAAAACATGGTGAAAATAGTCCTGGGTTCAGAAGCTGCTAGTGAAATTTCAGAAATTCCTCTCTCTCCTGACACAATCAGTTGCCGAGTTAGTGACATGTCCAGTGACATTAAAGACAGTATGAAGGAAGAACTCGACAGCAGTCAGAAATTCTCGCTTCAGATCGACGAGTCCACTGATATTAGCGGTTACGCACAACTTCTTGCCTACATTCGGTACATTGATGGAGATGTAATTGCAACTATTTCCTTTTTTTTTTTTTTCTTTGCAAAGAACTTCCCTAGCGAGCCGCCGGTGAAGAAATATTTCGTGTGACTAATGAATATGTGCTCCATAATAAATTAAAATGGAAGGATTGCGTTAGTGTTTGTACTGACGGAACCGCTTCTATGACAGGACGAGTGAAAGGATTTGTAGCTAAAGTACGCGAAGTAAATCCTCACATACAATGCGAACATTGTCTCATTCACCGCGAAGCCATTGTTGCTAAGTCTTTGCCATCTTTGCTGAAAATTGTGCTGAAAGAAGTAGTGAAAGTCGTGAACCTCATCAAATCGCGGCCGCTAAATTCGCAGGGTTTTTTTCCGTTTTGTGTCAGGAAACGGGATCGGAACACATGCTACATACAGACGTACGGTGGTTATCATGAGGAAAAGTGTTAACGCGAATATTTGAACTTAAAGAAGAGCTACATGCATTTTTGATTGTTGAGGGGCATGAGTACGTAGATTTATTTGCAGATGATGAATGGGTATGTAATTTGGCATATCTTTCCGATATTTTCGTACACCCGAATGAGCTGAACAGAAAAATGCAAGATAGGAACGAAAAAAAAATTCTGACTAGTATAGATAAGTTTCAAGGATTTGTGAATAAGCTTCAAGGATTTGTGAATAAGCTTCAAGGATTTGTGAATAAGCTTCAAGGATATGTGAATAAGCTGAATTTGTGGATACAGAGAATTGAAAATGGGTCGTTTGAGATGTTTCCAACTTTATGGCCACTTGCTGACGGTAATAAAGTGGTGGTAGACTTACTTAAAGAACATTTAGAAATATTGCAGAAGTTCAAGAAGTATTTTGGAGACAGGGTTTAAGATTTCGACTGGGTTCGTGATCCATTCGTTGCGAAGTCAAAACCTCTTCCGATTAATATACAAGAGGAACTCGCAGAGAGAACACTGAAATTAAAACTGTTCGAAGTGCTTTTGGACACATTTTGGTTGGCAATAAGAAGTAAATACCCGGTTATCTCCGAGATGGCAGTTAATGTGTAATTGCCATTTTCAACTATGTGAACTGGGCTTCTCGACGTTGACTGAAATTGAAACATTAAAGAGGGGGAAGTTCAAATCCGTCGATGAAGAAATTAGACTTGAATTGTCAACGATTCCGACACGGATCAGCCGCTTGTGTACAGTATCACATTGAAGGAATGAGTAGAATTATTTACTCTAATAGCAATAGAAAAGTGTATTTTCTACAGTGAATTAAAGTTCATAAATTGTTATTGAATGTACGAGCCGATTTCCGTTTAATAATAGAATAACAATATATTAATATAATATAATAATAATAGGTTGATTACATCACGTATTTATATTAATAGTGTCATATCATACGTTTTTAAGGGGATTAATATTAATTAACATAATATATGGTGTGCCGCGAGTAGGAAAAGGTTGCGGAACACTGCACCAAACCATCAGCGGCTCGATTTCAAATTTGATGATCAAATGATTAAATGTAGAGGATTTTAGGAAGGGAGTGTCTGACCCCAAGTCTTAATCAACCCTTAAAAATAGGAAGCTAGGAGATTTGGGACAGAGTGCCCGATAGGAAAGTGACACGGAAGCGAAGTAGAAAGGGGAAGGAAGACGCCCTGATTAATTACCGAGGGGCCAGTACCCGGTCATTTCAAATATGGAATATGTGTACTCCATACATACTCATTTATTCATAGAATCAACTGGGAGTGTATTATTCGATGGCACATCTGGGATAATAGATATATTTGTTCTCACATGCTGGGCAAATGGACCGAACAATTTTATGACAAATATAGTGATGAAGCGACAATGCATTATTTATGAGATTGACACAAACATAGTTAATGCAAAAACGTACACAAAGATACTTTATGCATAATTAAATTACTTGCGATCAGTGACTTTGTTGTACTATTTACTATTTATGTGTGTGACTTTACTCATTTATTAAACAATTTCTCTTGAAATCTATAATATCTAAAACGAAGTAATACGAGATTATATTTATATTTATTCACGCAGTTATTTGTAAGCACGTATGGTTACTTACATTCCAGCATGTCATGTACTCGTTTACGATACGATTGTACTTTAAAATAAGGAGTATAGGTTCAGGTTCTCATTTTTGGGTATATATTTTTTAAGTAAGGGCATCTCTTATCCACATTTTGGACACTAATGGCGAACATTTATGTCGATGTCATCGTCAATCCCGCCGTACGGAAGCTTTTACTCGCCTTGCCGAGAATGATCCAAAACAATGCCCGTCCGCACATTGCTGTTGTTATACGCCTGCAGGGTGAGGATGTCATTCAATGGCCTCCATATCCACCAAATTTGTTGTCCATCGAGCGTGTGTGGGTCTCTATGGGTTGCAACCTCCTCCGGCAAGTGACCTGTAACAGCTGCCTGTCCATTTCTTTGCTTCCAGGTATACCCCAGAGCAAAATTGATGATCATATTGACGTCATCGTCGTCTTTAGGTTTATGCAGACGCCGTATTAAACAGTACTCAGTGAAAGCAAAAATACTTCCTTCTCGTATTTCATTTTCTTTATAATAGTTTCCATGTGTTCGACACCTCTGTTTCTTCCATGATTTTTCAAACTATACTCGACCGTGGTGTTGCGATTTTAACTCTGAATAGTAATTTTTTACTGATTCTGAGATAATTGACAAAATTGCAACTTCTTTAGTGTTTTCTTTTACATGTTTCATAAAATTCTTTTACGTTTCCTTAAGCTAGATACTTACAAAATACTACACAATACGTATTGCATAGCTGCAAACAAACGTATTCAAGTTTTCTTTATATACACCGGTGAGCCTTTCCATTATAACAACCCCCACCCTAGAGAATTGAGCTCGCCTGGAGACCAAACGGTGACGCAGATAAAGTTCAAAGAGTAGTATACACTGAAGAGCAATTAAATTAGAGACAGCTGGCGTTATACAAATGTGGCGCTGCGGGCGGCCCTCTAAACGGAAACGACATGACGCATGCAGCGATCCGACAATATAAGGAGTGATGCGACGGGAATCAGTAAGAGTCGGACGCGGTATGGGTAAGACGAAGGATCTAAGCGCATTTGATCGTGGGCAAATTGTCGGGGCCCGACGCATGGGTCACTCCATCTCGGAAGTCGTGCAGGCACTGGGATTGTAACAGCGGATAGACGGGCCACAGTTCAAGAAATCACTCGGCAATTTAACGCTGGTGCACAAAAACGTGTAAGTAGTTACACCATCCAGAACTATCTCCTCGCTATGGGGTACAGAAGCCATCGTCCCACGAGGGTACCGCTGCTGACCGCACATCACACGGTGCAAAGATTAGCATGGGCGCGGGAACATCACCACTGGACCCTAGACATGTCGAAAAATGTTGCCTGGACTGATGAGTCGAGATTCACGTTGGTACATGCGGATGGCAGGATATACGTACGGCGCAAACCACATGAAATGATGGATCCTTCTTGCCAGCAGGGTACTCTTCAAGCTAGTGGGGGTGGCATTCTCGTCTAGGGACTGTTTTCGTGTACTGAAATGGGACCCCTGGAAAGTGTGATATCGTCCCTCACAGGTCAACGTTACCGGGATATCCTGGACGACCATTTGCTCCCGTTTGTACGTCTTCAACATCCCACTGGGGACTTCATCCTGCAACAAGACAATGCAGCTCCTGAATTGTATCCGAATGGTTGGATGAACACTCAACCGAAGTGACCTCGCTTCCTTGGCCAGCTAGGTCACCTGACCTCAATCCCATCGAGCACATCTGGGATGCCATCGAGAGAGATGTTCGAGGCTCTGACCCCCTCCATCAAATCTTCGTGAACTGTGGGAGCTTGTTCAGGGGTCGTGGATCCGTATGGCTTCCCAACGCTTCTGGTGTCTTGTCGAGTCCATGCCGAGACGAATCGCCGCCGTCATCAGGGCGAAAGGTGGTGCTACACGTTACTAGACAGGTATCTCTAATTCAATTGCTTTTCAATGTATATATAAAACTAGAGGACCGACTTTCGTTTAGTAGAGTGTTCGGAGTCAGAATGGGAAAAGCTGACGATTTATTGGAGTTTGATAAAGGACAAATTGTGATGGCAGGGCGCCTGGGAAGTACGATCTCGAAAACGGTGCGGCTTGTGGATTGTTAACGCGCCGCTGTAGTCAGTACATATATCAAATGTTGTGCACAGATGGCCAAACGACGAACCGTTGTCTACTCGTGTGTCGTTCGCAGCTCATTGATGCCAGAGGGAAACGGAGACTGTCGCGCGTTATTCACAGCGACCGCAACGCCACAGTGAGACAAATCACCAGCAGCTACACCAGTGGTGATCAGGGCAATGTGTCACAGTACACAGTTCATCGCAGCCCTCTGCGAATGGGCCTGCGTAGCCGAAGACCCAGCCGGGTACCCATGGTCAATGCACGTCATCACCAACAACGCACGAAATCTGCCCAAGATCATCGAGATTGGACCGTGAATGATTGGGGGAAAGTCTCCTAATCTGACGAATCCAGATTCCTGGTGCATCACGTAGATGGCCGAGCGCGGAAACTCCGATTACCAACGAAGGCTATAGCACCTGAATGCACTGTTGGGCGGAAACAGGCCAGGCGGCGGTGTTATCTATGGATGATGTTTTCTTGGAACACGTCAGGCCTTCATTATCCCAACAGCACAGCTGTCAGGTATCTGAAGATAGTAGCGGAGCATGTTCACCCATCCATGAAAACTGTGTTCTCTGCTGGTGATGCTCATTACCAACAGGATAATGCGCCATGCAACACTGCCAGAATCGCCAAGGAGTGGTTCGAGAAACATGCTGGTGATTTTCTGTAAATGCCCTGGCCTCCAAATTCACCTGATATGAACCCAATCGAACTTTTTGTGGTTCCACTTGGAAAAGCGGGCTCGTGCTAAATCACCACCACCCTGAAATGTGCGGGAACTGGAGGACCTACTGTTAACATTATGCTACTAGGTACTTCAGGATACATTTCGCCACCTCATCGAACCGATGCTTCGTCGAGAGGCCGCTGTTTTGCGGGCAAGATGTAGTCCTATAACTTATTAAGTAGGTGGTCATAATGTAATGGGTTATCGGTGTACGTATCACACACGTATTCCCTTCTCTCTGAAGATGTGCCGCCAGAAATTAAAATCACTTAAAAAGTCAAGTTAATAAGGAGTCCTATAACTTATCACTTAAAAGTCTAGTTAATATGGAGTCCTATAACTTATTAAGTACGTGGTCATAATGTAATAGGTCATCGGTGTACGTATCACACACGTATTCCCATCTCTCTGAAGATGTCCCGCCAGAAATTAAAATCACTTAAAAATTTTAAGCTATTATTTGCATGTTATTCTTAGGGTAAAAGAATTACTTACAGTTTCCTTAAAATACGTAAAAAACATTAAAAATTTGCTTACCAAAACGCATTTCCGTAGATAACCTGGTAGACGTCTAGGTTCATAGGCTTTGCATAGTTATTAGCCTAGAGAACATTTTGTTATTTCAAAAATTTAAATTGTAAAATTTGAATGTCCCCGTTTTTAAAACGCTGGAACCAAAATCTTGCAAACAAAGCACGTGCTGGAATATCTTTCGACGGTGAATTCTGAAGCTGTTCGCCAAGCCGTAGTCAAATCCGTGCGCTATCACTAGACAACTGTCAAATGAGCTGGGAATACCTCAGCCCACAATTGTTCGCGAAATGCACATTCTCGGCAAGACGCACAGAAGACGTCGACAAGTACCTTATGTACTGACTGCTGCTCAAACTCAATGACGTGTGCATGTGTGTCGCCAACTGCTGGAAAATCCCCAGAACGACCGTTTCCTTAGACGAACTGTGACGTGTGATGAAAAGTGGATATTTTTGCGAATATTGACGTGAGAAAACAGTGGTTAGATCCCAAAAAGCCACCAGGTCCCAAAATGGGGACGATTTGAGCTCAAATCTATGCTATGCGCATTTGGAATTTTTACAGCGCCATTAATTGGGAACTGGTTCTAGATGGCCGAGATATTAATGCGCAGCTGTAATATGGCCCGCTGGAGCGGATGTATGCTCTTTTAAGCCAAAGGTACCCAGCTGTGGTGAACAGTAAACGAATTATCCTTCAGAAGGATAATGTTCCTGCTCATCCTGCCTGTCAACTAAGAAAGAAATACAGGAACTGGAGATTTAGGAGCTAATGCCCATCCTGCTTATATTCCGGATCTTGCGCCTTGCGATTACCATTTATTCCTGTCCATGGCACATTTTCTTCGCAGGAAACACTTCAAAACATCCACGATGTTGAACTTGGGTTACCAAACTTTTTCGCCTCGAAACCAAAGGAATTTTTTTCCTAGGGGGATTCAAGACACGGCATCACAAAGGTGTATGAGAGCGGTTCTCAATAGGCAGCCCGCGGGCCAAATGCGGCCAGCGAAGGGGTCAGTCTGGCCCGCGGTAAAAAATTAAACCGAAAAGAAATGTATAAAATCCACAGGCGAAAAAAAAGGATTTATCAATACTTATATTATAAAACAGCATAAATATTTTTGTTTGATTCAGTTCTGTGATTGTGTTTAAAGGTTTCCAAATGTGCATTCACACGTAACAAATGATAAACGTAATTTGATAGTTTTCTGCGAGATTCTCTGACACTCCTATCAAATAATATAAAGCTTCGCCTGAAGAATGTCAACTTTCGTAGAGATAACGTAAAACAGGCGACAACAGCTCCACCACAAGCTAAAAGATTATGTGCTCTGCCAGAAACCACACATTCAGGAGCAAAAGACATTAGGAGACGACGACAGTGAAGCATTTCTTTGATCCACGATGGTTTCCTTCGATCTGATGACTATTTGCTTATAGCAGTTTTTTGTTATTGCTGTTTCGTGATATCCCCATGAAACAAATAAGCAATAGCATTAGTATTACTATTTAAATTAAATTTTAGCAAATATATTATAGTTAGGCCTAAGGATCCGTACAAATTGCACACCATCCGTAGTATTTGGCATTACTGAAAATGTATCTGAAAAACTGAAGAACGAACAAAAGCATTAACTAACCCGATTGGCGTAACAAAACTAACATATCCGATTTGCGAAGTGATTATGCTACAGAGAAGGTAACAATCACGTGCTGTGAGTAGTTCGGCTGACTGTTCTTCACCAGAATTGAAGTCAACAGAAATACGCATGCGCAGTCTGCTCCGGCATCAGCCTGTACGTTGGTTTCTGTGCATTGCATCTTGTATTCTAGTGCCTGAGGGCTGACAGTTTGCCAGAATTGAAGTCAACAGAAATACGCATGCGCAGTATACTCTGACATCAGCCTGTATGTTGGTTTCCATGCACTACATCTTGTATCTTTGGATATGTCGGCGCTAGTTACGTCTCGCCGAGCCTTAACTTCTTCTCAGTTAGATATTCTTAAGCAACACGGGAGAGAGGAAGGAGGACTCGCATATCCGTGTGTTCGGTTCACCATTCGACGAGACATTAATGAATTCTCGCTGGCAGCGTTTGGAGCTAACTTTTCCCGCGGGTACTCCGTACCGTGTTTCGTGTAGCGCCCAGCACAACAGTTCTAATTATTGTGACCGTTCAAAATGTTCTCAACGCAAAGTTCACAAGGAAATTCGTGAGTTTAACAGATAACAATTTACAAATTTTGAAGATGACAATCCGATTTTTGGCGTAAATGTGACAAGGATGGTAAGTCAGATAATATCCGAAAACTTGAAAATTTTCATCGTCCTGGGGCGGGACTCGAACCCGCGTCTCCCAGAAAACGCCCGGGTGGTGTAATTTTTAGATACTTGATCATTTTGCAATGAAAGTACCTATTTTGTACGTGCATAGTTCTTTTTTTTTTTCAACACAACGATTTTTTAATGTCTTTCGGTTCAGTGTACGTCAACGAAAAATTATAAGGAAAAGAGAAAAGAAAATGCAACTAAGTTTTCAGAAATTATTTCTTGTTATTCATGGGAACGAAGTGGGTGTGTTTCATGACTGTAGAATTTGTACTCTCGATTCTTTGTGTATTAGTGCAGGAATTTTGCTACGAAATGAGTTTCTATAAATACATGAGAGTAATTGACTATTTCTTACTGTTCGTTAAATATTTATATCCTTTTCCTCCACCGGTAATCTTCGTCGACGCGGCATTTCATTAAGAAATTATTTCGTTCTTCTACATATGGCTTTTCTTGACTAAGATCCCCTAAAATAACACGGTGGCGTCGTTCTCAACTAAGTGATACCATAAGAGACTGTGCGCGTGTTGCTTTTGCGCATGCGCAGTTCCCCTGCATCCACCTAGTGTTGGGGTTGCTTCGGTTACCAGCTACGGGCCACTCGTGGCGTTTGCTTGGAGACCAGCAAGGCACGGCGATGCTGCAAGGCCATCAACGGCTGCCACCAACGGATCACCACCGTATCGTAAGCGGCAGATTTCAGTCAGCAGTTTCCCAACACTTGTGTTTTTGCTGGACACTCGTATATATCTCTTTAATGATGAAATCTCCGCTTCTAAAAGTTCGATTTAAGGTATTCTATTTGCTACTGATAGCGTTTGTGGCGAGAAATATTTTCCACATATTCGCCAATTTTCGTACCACACAGTTCTACCAATAGTATTCATTTTCAATGGCACCATGGAACCGTATCTTAGTTTCTAGGAACCCGATTTTAAAAATTCCCTATCCCTTGGGCATCTTCCGTTATGTGAATCGCAATACGCACGATTTAGGATTTTTCGTAGAACACGTTTCACTACTAATGGCAGGAAGTAGCTATTTCTGTTTGCGGATGTTTTTTCGATTATGTAGGAATCCAGTTGATATACATACACTGCTGGCCACCTAAAATGCAACACCAAGAAGGAAGCATCCGATTGGCCTGAAATTCGCAGCATGCGTCGCCCGCGAGAGGACATGCAAACGATTAGCATTGCAGGGCATATACAAATCATGTGCACCCGGCACGCCACCGAGAAACACTATAAGAAGGGTGCACAGAAGGTGGGGTGTAAGTAGTGGAAGTGTGTTGTGCTGCTGGACCTGTGCGTGGTAAGCTTCCTGATGCCTCGTCGCAGAATACGGCAGTCATTCCAGCACGTTTCGGAGTTCGACAGATGGACGAATAGTGGCTTATCGCGAGACATCGGCGCCCGTGTGGGACGACATCCAGCCACAGTGAGGCGATTATGGATTCGGTGGGTGCAGGAGAGACGGACGGACCGACGTGAACGATTGCCTCCGCAGCCTCTGCACACCACCGAACGAAAGGACCGGCATGTTGTGCGGCGTGCATTGATGGCTCGCACCTCCATATCACGAACGTTAGCGCAAGAATTGGGGTGTGTTGCGCAACAACCTTTGTCAGCACGTACCGTTCGACGTCGTCTGTAAGAGCGGGGACTTGTCGCACGGCGCCCATTGCTGCGATTGCCATTGACGTTACACCACCGGCGAGAGCGGCGGCAGTGGGCCGTTGAACGCCGCACTTGGGCTACGGAATGGCACGACATTGTCTTCGCCAACGAATCCTGCTTCTGCTAGCTACACCACGATGGTCGGGTTCTCGTGTGGCGGCACCGCGGCGAGAGACTGTATGACTCCTGCATTATGCATCGCCGTACCGGTCCGTTGCCTGGCGTTATGGTTTGGGGCGCAATTGGATATGACACCCGTACCCCGCTGGTACGCATCGCCGGTACACTCAACAGCCACCGCTACATCTCCGACGTTTTGGAGCCTGTATTCCTCCTTTATCTGCAGAACCTGCCAGCGGCCACATTCCAGCAGGATAATGAGCGCCCGCACGTGGCACGCATCATGCAACAATTCTTCACGGCTCACCAGGTGTGACTGCTGCCGTGGCCCACCTGTTCTCCCGATATGTCGCCCATCGAACAAGTCTCGTCGCTGATTGGCAACCGAGTGACCCGGCAAGCACCACCCGCGGTACGCCAGATGAACTGTGGCAACGTGTGAAAGCAACTTGGACCGACATACCCCAAGCCCACATCCAAAGCCTCTTTCGTTCGATGCCGCAGCGTGTAGCGGCCGTTATTGCCAGCTATGGAGGCCACACGAGCTATTGATGCCTGCGTGTTCCGCAGGTCGCACGGGCCTGTAAGCTGAATCGTTTCCTCTTTGTATCTATTGTTATGTGTCCAGTAAATCTGGCTTTGCTATCTCGTGTTCTTCTTGGTGTTGCATTTTGGGTGGCCAGCAGTGTATTTATGCTTCGGTTTTTGGGCTCCATTCGGTACGTTAGCCATGTAATGGGTTTGACTAGTTATGTGTTTTGGGGTCCGAGACTTATTGCAAGTATGTGGGAGTTGTATATTCTTTTGGTGGTAAGTATTGTGTGTTTCGTTTGGGTTTTTGTGGGTTTACTCGGTCTGTTTTGATTATTATTATATAGCCTTTCCGCCCGTATTGCTGCTTTGTGCATCACGAGGTGTGGGGCTTTTTTATTAATTGTATTGAAGTGCTTTATTTTTCTTATTAGTGTTCCTATATATGTGTGGGGGGGGGCGGTCAATATACTATGAAGAACAGTGCCTTACATGGTGCATTTGGAATTATGCGCAAATTTTCTGTAGGAGGCGAAAATGCTCTGCGGAATTTTTTAGTCTGAAAATCTGCTTTGAAATATATATTTCTCTTAGAAAAAGATTCAAACGGCATGCTCATTACACCCTAAAATTCGGTGCTATCTTTTTTATTTTTATTTGAAAAGTTAAAAAAAGGGTACTTTTGGGCATCAGTATGTTTCTCGTCATAATTAAGTGCCGGCCCGTGATATTGTTCATGCGTGGGCAAGGTGGAGGTCTGGCCGCCTTCAGATGAAATTAAGATGTTTTGTTACATACATACCCCCCCCCCCCCAACACACACACACACACACACACACACTTATCTTTTTAGGCACGCAGTCCACATAGTGATAGCATTATTTATGGAATCATCTTTCAAAAAGTCAATGAAAACCTTCACAAGTAAGTTGCCAGTTTGTATTTTGAGGGAGCGTACTGTTAGAATACACATCAGTAAAAATACTTCCTATGGGAATACTTCCAAAAACTTTCAGAACAGGCAACAGAAAAATGAAATATTGAAAAGCGACTGTGGAATGTATATCAGAAATGACGACGGGGTATGTTTCTTTCGTAGAGCCGGGAGGGGGTGAGGGATGTTCAAATTAACTTACATGGAAAATTCCCAAATACTGATTTTACACTTTAAAGTTCTCAGGAAATTTATTTTTTCCTTTCGATTAAAACATTAAGTTGGAGTTCCTTGATTAATGCTAGGCTCGAGACTGTATGTACGAAGGTATCTAAAGAAAAGCAGAAATTGAGGAGTTACCTGAATTTTGCAGTGTACGCATTTTTATTTAGTTTCTCTTTTTATTTACGCTTTCCAACCGTAAGTTGAAGAAGCGTATATGCTCCAGCTTTTTCCGTCCGTCTGTCGGCACGATAACTCACGTAAAAATTGTTCGATTTCGATGAAATTTTAGTATGTGGTAGGGGACCACCAGGGAACGAACCCTATTGAAAATGGGTGAAGTGGGGTCAAAGGTCACGCCATAAGAGCAGGATCCATTCAATTGCCCTTATGCTTCATAACTTGCGTAAATATGGTTCGATTTCGATGAAATTTTAGTATGTGGTAGGGGACCACCAGGGAACGAACCCTATTGAAAATGGGTGAAGTGGGGTCAAAGTTCACGCCATAAGAGCAGGATCCATTCAATTGCCTTTATGCTTCATAACTTGCGTAAATATGGTTCGATTTCGATGAAATTTTAGTATGTGGTAGGGAACTACCTGGGCACGAACCCTATTGAAAATTGGCAAATTGAGGTCAAAGGTCAGGCAGGGCATAAGAGCGGGATTTATTCCATTGCCTTAATGCGTCATAACATGCGTAAATATGGTTCGATTTCGATGAAATTTTGGTATGTGGTAAGGAACTACCTGGGAACTAACCCTATTGAAAATGGGTGGATTGAGGTCAAAGGTCAGGCAGGGCATAAGAGCGGGATTTATTCCATTGCCCTAATGCGTCATAACATGCGTAAATATGGTTCGATTTCGATGAAATTTTAGTATGTGGTAAGGAACCACTGGGCACGAAACCTATTGAAAATGGGCGAATGGGGTCAAAGGTCAGACAGGGCATAAGAGCGGTATTTGTTCCATTGCCCTAATGCGTCATAACTTGTGTAAAAATCGTTCGATTTCGATGAAATTTTAGTATGTGGTAGGAAGCCACTGGGGACGAACCCTATTGAGAATGGGCGAAATGGGATCAAAGGTCAGGACACTGGAGTGGGATCCATTCCATTGCCCTTGTGCATCATAACTTACCAAAAAATGTTTCGATTGCGACAAAATGTTATTATGTTATTTCGGAGGTATAGTTAACCGGTTCTGTTGAATATCAACGAAATGGGGTCAAAGGTCATTGCACAAAAGCAAGATTTATTCTACAGCCATTATTCTCATAACTTACGTAAAACTGCTTCTATTGCGACAAAACTTTAGTATGTTATTCTTGAGGTGTACTGAACCGGTTCTGTTGAATATCATCGAAATGTGGTCAAAGGTCAGGACACAGGAGCGAGATTTATTCCACAGCCATTATCCTCATAACTTGAGTAATAATTTCTGGTATGTTGGAAAGCGTATCATAATCAATGCATTGCATTATTTTACTAACTTGTTATATTAGTAATATGGATTTCATTAGCAATTAGGTTAAAACAAATAATTCAAAATCCTTCGGAAAAAAAAAAAAAAAAAAAAAAACGTATTTCCTTCCCCACTGAAATCCCACTTTTCTTTTTCCTCTAAATGATCAGAGTATTTTCCTGTATTCAGTCTCTTTACCTCATAAGGGTAAAATGAGAATTGCTAAATCACATGTTGTAC
Source organism: Macrothele yani (assembly GCA_039090855.1). NCBI lineage: Eukaryota > Metazoa > Arthropoda > Arachnida > Araneae > Macrothelidae > Macrothele > Macrothele yani. Next base: position 52,905,837 of record CM076990.1, read on the forward strand.
CAACCAAACATGCCGATTTCCTACTCGGTCCTAAGAAGACTGGTACCCGAAAAATAAGTAACCGATCGACTCATATACGAATCTTAAAAGAGCTATTATACTTGGTTGACCCCACTGACAGTGAGGTTATGGGTTAATTAAAGTAAATATCTAGAATAACCAGTAATAAATGATAAATACTTCACTGCCCTAATTAAAACCTAGAGAATATTGGCGAGATTTAAATTTTCAGTAGAGCTGCACGAAGACTTCCTATTATTCATTTCCAACATCTTAGTCCAACCCTTATTTTAAATCTCGTATTTTCGCGCATTAGTTTCTTATAACTACAGGATGACAAATGTTGTAAGGTATCTCACTCATATGCCTTGGAACAAGGTAAACATCTCTATAGTGTTCAGATCTACGAGTTCCAAGGGTCAGAATATTTTTCAATTTTCGGGTATGTTTCAACTAGCCAACCAAAATATTAATACATTCTGATTCACGTTGGCTAACAGTTATTTTTTTCATTCTTTAATTTTTTTCAGTACAATTTGTTTTTAAAAAAAAGTTCTCATGTACCTTTAGAAAGTACACTGAAGATCAATTGCATTAGAGACAGCTGGCGTTATGCAAATGTGGCGCTGTGGCATCACCTCCTAATTCCTTAACATGCCCGCGCACCGGTTTGTGACGTCACTAGAGTAGTCCGTAGTCGCGGAGAGGAGCATTACGGCGATGTGCGAACGAACGCGTCTTTACTGCATTTAAATAAGAACTTCTGTGTTAGTTTTTAAATAACTGCAGAGTTAACAAGTTTGTTTAATAATCTTTTAAAATACAGAAGAAAAAAGAAATTATAGCCTAAAATTTAGCGTAGCAATAATTTCGACTTGAAAGGGTAAGCAAGACAGATTCGTCAACTTAATGAAAGCATCGCTGTCATTTCATTGGAAGTGATAAACCATTCCTATAATCGAAATTATAAACTGTTGTCGTAGTTTCACTTGAAGTTATAGTGTCTTTATAGTTAACCGAATGATTCCTGTACTTGTGAACAAATCGTTTTTGTACTTGAAAGATAAGTTTGAGGGTCCATTACGAAGTATGGCCATCGTTTCAAAAGATGTCGATTGACTAATTTAAGGAATCAGATTTTTCATTCATTGCAAACTTATGACTATGAAAATTTTAGTAATGAAATAATTCCTTTAGTGAAAATGTATTTTCACATCAGACAGTAACTAGCAATTTATATGCAATCCGTGATCACTAATATATAAAAAAAGGTCAAGAAAAACTGAATTTTTTTCTGTGTTTTTTAATTATTACCAAAAGCTCAATAAAACTCTTTTTAACATACATACAGTGAATTGCTGCTTGATCCACTGATTGTATCAAGTAAATTAAGATTTCAAGAAAATTATGCAATTGCTACATTATTAAACGTACAATAATGACATAACAAGTTTTCCTAATTTTAATACCATCAGTTACGTGTTTGGACAACTTCATTTTGATAAGCAAATATAAAGTTTATAATTTTTGTCTTCCAGAGCACTATTTCAAAAAAGTTGCCTTGTCAAAGTTCAACACATCTCTATTAAGTATATTAGTAGCACTAAGCAAAACTATTTGGATCCACAATATAAGCATTTCTTTTTATCTGGAAAAATACAAGTAACTTATTGGCAGTAATTTCCTGAAATTTGATTTTCAAGAAGTATTCAGGAAAACTGCCTATGTACAAATAATTATGGTTGTGTAGTTCTTTGTGTATCACAAACACAATTTAATTATGTGTCCGTTAGCTGTTCCTTGAAGAATTTCTAAGAAAATCTTAACTTTGTTCCAATAATTTCTTAAAGTATTTTTTCAGAAAATTATTATATTTTTTGAGAACCTGACAAATGAACATGCAGTTGTTGTACTGAATAAATCTAAGCGATTGTTTTGGTACTATAGGATGTATTTTAAAAGATGTACATGTTTCATTATAAATTAACTAACTTGATGTACCATTTTCTCAGAAACTGTAAAAAGCAATGGTATAAAATTTTGCACAAATGTTTTGTCATTACTAAACCTATTGAAAAAGATTGTTTTTTCCTTATTTTATGATTTTGGTGGTTTCAAAATAAATTCTATGAGGGATTGAAGAAGTTTTTCCCCATACAAAAATTGGAACCCACCTCCCACGTTTGGAAGCACACTTTCCAGTAGTTATCTGTAGCTTGTGAAGACACAGTGCAGGAAGTCTGGAAACAGACAAGTCTAGATAAATGAATAAAAAGTTGATCTCTCATTTTAAGCAAATGTTTAAAAAAAATTGAGTATATATTTCTACTTGTATTTTAAAAACCTTGTTTGTTTAGAACATAGTTTCCACAATATGTGGATTCATGTCGATCCAGGTACTTTTTTTTCTCTTAAAAATAACAATATCCAAGGCTTAAAAATACCATGCCTGAGATGCCCAGGGCATGCAAATCATTCGTCTGGGCAGGTAAATAAAACATCTTAATTGCCTGTGCATGGCAATTAAATTTTAATATAAAAAAGTTTGTAATAAAATTTCCTACTACACAAGAAAAAAAGACAGTCATCACATGTCGTGTTTCATATCATTGTTAATTAATGGAAGTTGTATTATTGTTACGAAGTACCAAGGAAAGAGCAATATCACATCTTTAAATTTTGAAGATGACAATCCGATTTTTGGCGTAAATGTGACAAGGATGGTAAGTCAGATAATTTTTGAAAACTTGAAAATTTTTTTCATCGTCCTGGAGCGGGACTCGAACCCGCGTCTCCCAGAAAACGCCTAGGTATGCTAACCACTACACCACCCAGAACGACCAAGTTTCAAGTTTCCGATCAATTTGAATTTAACCATCACAGGATTCGCTAGTCGAAGCAACCGGCATTCATGTTTAGCGAATCTGGAGGTTAATAATATTATCCCGTGATTGCCCGGAGAAGCAGATAAATCATGGTTAAATTCAAATTGATCGGAAACTTGAAACTTGGTCGTTCTGGGTGGTGTAGTGGTTAGCATACCTAGGCGTTTTCTGGGAGACGCGGGTTCGAGTCCCGCTCCAGGACGATGAAAATTTTCAAGTTTTCAAAAATTATCTGACTTACCATCCTTGTCACATTTACGCCAAAAATCGGATTGTCATCTTCAAAATTTGTATTATATGGCGTAATCCCGTATTTCTTTCATGATCACATCTTTAATTATGTTATGCTCTACGCCCAGAAATCGGAAACCTAGTTTTGCTCCAAATTTTGTTTATAATCAACAACAGTTTGCATGCCTCTGATGTAACTGACCTCTCATGTTTAGTGACAAAGGGAGACAACTTTAACAAAAGGAACATGGCAGAATCACTAAATTTCCGAAACACCAGTTTCATCATCGTACCATTTCATACCAATTTTAGCATCAGCATCTTAAAAATTGATATACACACGTTTGTGCATTGAACATTTGTAATACAGACCCTTAAAATGGAAGTGCAAACATGTTAAAACAGTTCATATTTTTAACTTAAAAAAAAATTAGGGTTCTGGTTTGTTATCTTAAAAGATAAATTTTCCTGCTCATCCAGCTTTTACTATCTGGGCAATTAAATAATTTCTTGCCCACGTAGTACTAATATATTTCACCTAATTTTTAAGAAATTGAATGGTTCTGATAAATTCCCGTCCTACCACAGAAAGAGCATACACACTGCTCACACGAGAGTTCTTTAATATGTTGGTTTGTAGAAAAATGCTTCAAAATCTTTAAACAGACATTTTAAAAGCAAACTTACTCCTGAACTATGTGTGAACTTCTGTTTTTGTGCATTCATATCTAATTTTAGCTGTCTATACTTGATTCAGTGTTTGTGTTCCTTTAGTAATAAATATTAAAAATGATAATTCAATGCAACTCTCCATGTCTGTAAACACAAAAGATGTATTTTACATGGCAACAAGGCCTTAACATTTATATAAAGGACATAGGCATGTTAGATTTGTACATGACATACATATATTTCGTATAGGATATAGGTATTTTACAAGCACTTGTGTCCAGAAATAGGGACCACAAAAAAATTAATCTGGCACTGGATTGGATGGATGACGACCACTGTGAGCAACACAATGGCCTATAAGCAGTCGCCCGTCCCTAATTTAGGGTCACTGGTTCCAGGGAAGGGAGAGAGCCAGTGCCGTAAGACAAACACAGCATCCATGGATCACCGGGATTCGAACCCGGACTCTTTACGGGCGAATGATCTTAAGTCAGCGCTTAGAACACTGCGCCACCGTGGCGGCAATCTGGCACTGCCTGAACACAGAATAATAAGGGTTGCATGTTTTGATCCCAAGAGTAATATGTTGATATATTCGTACTTAGTTATTTAAGAATCTGGCACTGCCTAAACACTTAAATAACTAAGTACAAATGTGTCAACATATTACTCTTGGGATCAAAAACATGCAACCCTTATTATTCTGTGTCCATAATAAAGTTTAAAATCCCTTCCTAAATATACATATTTTACTTTGAATTTATTTGATACATTGGCAAAAACATGTCATGCGTTACTATAACAACACAAGCAATCTATTATTTCCATTACAAACCTAAATTTCATTTTTCAAAAATCTTTTCAGTGCTCTGACTTCCCGCTGTGAGATGCATTAGATTATAAATTAGCCAAATTTAAATTTTCTAGTTCAAAATTTTTATTTTACGAGTAGTCTAAATAAGGTTAACAAAAGGTTTCCACTTACCTTAGAGTTCTTGGTCACTTGAAAATTTTCACCCTTAATTGCTGTAATACATTTTCTGAGAACCTCCCCATTAGTAGGGAATTTGCACTTACTTGTGGTCCATCATAATTACCGTGACAGCGGGGTAATGGCATATTAAAAATCTAAATGGCATATTGAATTTACTTCTGGTGCTGTTTTTCCTAAAAATATTCCTTTATGAAAATAAACTTAGTTGGCAATTTGACAACAACAACCACGCACATCGACAGTCACGCTTACACAGAGTGAGCAAGCTCATGCATGCTCGACCACCCACCACGGATGACCAGCCTACTCTCCCTTACGTCACGCAGCTACCGGTGTTCGGTGCGCGGGCCTGTAAAGCTATTAGGGGTGATGGCTGTGGGCGGCCCTGTAAACGGAAACGACATGACGTATGCAGCGATCCGACAATATAAGGAGTGATGCGACGGGAATCAGTAAGTGTCGGGCGCAGTATGGGTAATACAAAGGATCTAAGCGCATTTGATCGTGGGCAAATTGTCGAGGCCCGACGAATGGGTCACTCCATCTCAGAAGTCGTGCAGAAAGTGGAATTTTCACGAGCCACTGTGTCACGGATGCACCGTGAGTACATCGAATCCGGTAAAACCATCCCTGCTAGAGCCAACTACAGTGGACAACAGCGTGTGGATGAGCGGGGTCACCGTCGGCTAGCTCGCATTGTAACAGCGGATAGACGGGCCACAGGGCAAAACATCCCTCGGCAATTTAATGCTGGTGCACAAAAACCAAAAACGTGTAAGTAGCCACACCATCCGGAACCATCTCCTCGCTATGCGGTACAGAAGCCATTGTCCCACGAGGGTATCGCTGCTGACCGCACATCACAGGGTGCAAAGATTAGCATGGGCGCGGAAACATCGCCACTGGACCCTAGACATGTGGGAAAATGTTGCCTGGACTGATGAGTCGAGATTCACGTTGGTACATACGGATGGCAGGATACGAGTACGGCGCAAACCACATGAAGCGATGAATCCTTCTTGCTAACAGGGTACTCTTCAAGCTGGTGGAGATGGCATTCTCGTCTGGGGACTATTTACGTGGACTGAAATGGGACCCCTGGTACGTGTGACATCGTCCCTCACAGATCAACGTTACCGGGATATCCTGGAAGACCATTTGCTCCCGTTTGTGCGTCTTCAACATCCCACTGAAGACCTCATCCTGCAACAAGACAATGCACCGTGCCATCGCTCCCGAATTGTATCCGAATGCTTGGATGAATACTCCACCAACATGACCTCGTTTCCTTGGCCAGCTAGGTCACCTGACCTCAATCCTATCGCGCACATCTAGGATGCCATCCAGAGAGATGTTCGAAGCTCTTACCCTCCATCAAATCTTCGTGAACTGTGGGAGTTTGTTCAGGGGTCGTGGATCCGCATGTCTTCCCAACGCTTCGGGTGTCTTGTCGAGTCCATGCCGAGACGAATCGCCGCCGTCATCAGGGCGAAAGGTGGTGCTACACGTTACTAGGCAGGTATCTCTAATTCAATTGCTCTTCAGTGTATATTGTAATCGTGAAAAAATTCGACTTCGAGATTTCAACAGAAATGCACGGTTTGGGACACTAACCACCATTTCATTGTTTCCGCTATGGTGTCGGTCTGTATGTGTTTTGCGTCCACCATATCAACACGAAATTTAACTTTTGAGGGTTTTTGTGATACCTTCATATACTTATTATATTTTGGCAGAAATCGGATAAAAGGAAGTGGGCGTTCCCCATACCAATTTGTGATTTTTACTATACAGTTTTGCATCTCAGTTTACGAATCAGAAAAGTTCTGTAGAGGCTAGTACATATTCTTAGTTTTTAAGAAGTGCAAAAATGCAATGCGCTTCAATTACAAAAGTGCTCTTTCACATTACTTTAGCTAGGCGAAATCAAAGCCCTACTTTCTGGGGAGCTTATGAATATAGGCCCACTCATAATTTTTCAATTATCTACCTACTTTAAGATGCAGATATGCTGAACAGTGTGCCTTAACACTTTAGGGGGCCCTGGGCTATGACATTTTTCGGGGCCCCGAATCTTTGAAATAACAGTATGCATACAGTATATAAAACTATTGTTTAAAATATATGTGTAAAATCTATGGAAGACGGACGCCATAACAAGCGATGTACACTGTTAAAATTTTTATGGTAGGTTGCGACAAAAAGTGGTGGCCGCCCCGGTGGCGCAGTGGTCTAAGCGATGGCCTCTGATCATTCGTCTGAAAGGGGTCTAGGTTCGAATCCCGGTGAGGCATGGATGCTGTGTTTGTCTTACGGCACTGGATCTCTCCCTTTCATGGAACCAGTGACCCTAAATTAGGGACGGGCGACTGCTTATAGCCCATTGAGTTGCTCACGGTGGTCGTGAAACCTCCAATCAAAAAAATATAAAAAGTGGAGCTACGCCTGCTGCACCACTTTCTTAGAAAAGATACACGATTCTGTGGTGCAAAATAAACCCAACAACATGGTTCAACCTTGCGTGCAATCTTGTACCATAACGTGGTAAAAAGCAGAAACACGTTGTTGGGTTTTGTTTGCAAAACACGATGGTATATCTTTTCTCAGAAAGTGGTGCAGCTGGCGTAGTACCCTTTTTAGTGCAACCTACCGCAAATTGTTCATATCTGTGTCTCTGAAAACAAATATTCCCATCGGAGCGGTCATACCGTCCTCCCTTGTATGGTGTAATTAGTTTAAATTGCGGATGCGATCACTTTGAAAATGATACCGTGCTACAGTGGAAGGGTAAAGGGGAGAGCGCCTAGGATTGTTTACCTCCTGCTTTGCAAAACAGTGGGTTGGTCAAAAAGCGAATGGCAATCATACTTTAGATACAGTTTCATGACTGTAGACTCAAAGCGAGTAATGTTGTCTCAGGTCCAGGAAGAGACACAAAGATATAGACTTCAAAAATAGAAAGGTTAAATATACTGGCTTAAAAGAACGGCAGAGAATGAGAATTGCTATAAAACATTGCAATTAGGAATTTGCTTTTATGTAATAATACGGATGCAACAAACGCGATTAATTCACAAGGAAAAAATGGCAAATGATATGTATTTTATGAAACAGTATATTTCAGATTATTATCATATAAACATAATATATGTATATATTTATATTAAAAAAGGTAAAGCAAAATAAGGGCAGTCTACTGGCCAGCCGCCCTCCATATGACCGCCAACGTGGGCTTGCGCCCACGTCGCCCACGCCTAAAGCCGGCCCTGGCTGGCCGTAGCTAGGTCCTAGACCCGAAGAGGGGGTGAGGTGGAGAGTCGTCTGGGAGGCTCTGTGTTCAATTACATAGGTCGTTCAAAAGGTAATAGCAAATTGACAGTGTTTCGTGAAACGAATACCCCAGGCATTTCAAACTCCCGCGGAGGAAGGATACATTCTTAAAGAAGGTGTTGACGCTACCCAATAGATGGCGTGTTGTGCTTAACAGAGCTGCTGTTGCATTGTAATCAAGCTGGGTCCTAGGGACCCACAGATTTTTAAAAAGTGGGTATTTTATGAGATATTCTGTGTCCTTTGAAAAATCAAAAGAATCAAGAGATAATGAATATTTACACTTGCATAAGCAAATGAAACATAAATGTAATGTACATTGTTCGACACTTTAATGTATACTCTTTGAAAGCAGTCTTTAAAAAAATCAAGTGCTGACAGAATTAAATTTTATCATTTCCAACTAAATTTTATCATAATGAAAGATATCAAAGACAATTCATTTTAAGTTAGCACAAAACACCAGAGCGACTTTTATTTTTCAAAACACAGGAACAATGTGATAACTACTCTTGAACAATTTTTCTGACTTTTAACGAACAATCATTAAACTAGACGTACAACTTTTAGTAAAGTATAATCGTTCAGTGTTCTCATTAAATGTAAATTTGTTTGTTTTTCATATTTTAAATTTTAACTGTTCCAATATTGATTAAGAGAGCTGAAAGGTTTAATAAATTAATCAGGGCATTTGTAAGTTTACATAATCTTATATTGCATATTTTTATAATCTTGAGGAATGGTGCATTCCTGACTGTTTTCGTTCTTTCCCTAATCTTCACAAATCTGACTTTTGCCAAATAGCATGTTAAAAAAATACGAAATAAAATGTGGGTCCCAAAGGACGCCTAGAATTTGTAATTATGGGTCCTTTTTTTTTTTTTTTTTTTACGCTTTCCAACCGTAGGTTGAAGAAACATACATGCTCCAGCTTTGTCTGTCTGTCTGCCCGTGCGTCCGCACTTTAACTCGCGTAAAAATGGTTCGATTTCGATGAAATTTTAGTATGTGGTAGGGGACAACCTGGAAAGAAACCCTGTTGAAAATGGACGAAATGGGGTCAAAGCTCAGGACATAGAAGCGGGATCCAATCCATTGCCTTTATGCTTCATAACTTAGGTAAAAATGCTTCGATTGCGACATAGCTTCGTTACGTTGTTCCGGAGGTATACTGAACCGGTTCTGTTGAATATCATCGAAGTGGGATCTTTTTTCTTGACTGGAGGTTTAACGACATTCGTGAGCGACTCAATGGGCTATAAGCAGTCTCCCGTCCCTAATATAGGATCACTGGTCCCAGGGAAAGGAGAGAGCCTGTGCCGTAAGACAAACACAACATCCATGCCTCACCGGGATTCAAAAACGGAGCCCTTTCGGATGAATGATCAGAAACCATCGCTTAGACCATTACCCACCGGGGCGGCCGAAATGGGATCAAAGGTCAGGACATAGGAGCGGGATCCATTCCATTTATGCGTCATAACTTATGTAAAAATGCTTCAATTGCGACAAAACTTTATCATATTATTCCGGAGATATACTGAACCGGTTCTGTTGAATATCATCAAAATGGTGTCAAAGGTCACTGCACAGGAGCGAGATTTATTCCACAGCCATTATCTTCATAACTTTAGTAAAAATACTTCTATTGCGACAAAACTTCAGTATGTTGTTCCGGAAGTATACTCAACCAATTCTGTTGAATATCATCGAAATGGGATCAAAGGTCAGGGAACAGGACCGAGATTTATTCCAAAGGAATTATCCTCATAACTTGAGTAATGATTTCTGGTATGTTGGAAAGCGCATCATAATGAATGCATTGCATGATTTTATTAACTTGTTGTGTAATTTACGCGCTATAGCGCGTCAGTGGCAGCACTGGCTTAAGCGGAAGGGCAATATAGAAACAAAACGGCGGCTGTTTGCACCTTAGAGGAACAGAAGACTATCATCAGGTTTTTGTGGTTCGCGAGTGTGAAACCTCATGAAATTCATAGGAGAATACTGCAACAGTATGGAGATGCCTGCATTGGCGAAAGAAGAGTGTACGAGTGGTTAGATGCGTTTAAAAATGGACGAACATCCATCCGTGATGAGCAGCGCTCAGGTCGTCCGAGCACGGCCGTCACTGATGAGAAGGTGGGTCGCGCTGACGACATTATTCACGAAACCAGAAGTTCACAAAAACTGGCCAGGGAATTAGCTGTCGGTATCGGATCCGGTCCTACCACTGTCACGGAGGTTCTGAAGTATCGCAAGTTATGTGCACGGTTGGGTGCCCAGAATGCTGACTGATGAGCACAAGATGATTCGTGTGCAGACTTTCACAGCCGTTTTTTGGCGCGGTATAACGACGAAGGAGACGGCTTCCTAGCACGTATCGCTACTGGGGGCGAAACCTGGGTGCATCACTGTGAACCTGAAAGCAAGAAGCAGTCTTTAGAATGGCGGCGCACATCTTCTCCAGTCAAGAAATTCAAGTCTCAACAGTCCGCAGGAAAGGTCCTGCTCATTTTCTTCTGGGATATGAATGGGCCAATCTTGGAGCACTATTAGAAAAAGGGGGAAACAGTGAATAGTGCCCAATACAGCGAAATGTTGGAGGAGGAGTTGAAGCTATCAATAACGGAGCCATCGCAGGTGACTTCTGTCTAAAGATCGTTCTTCTCCTTCATGATAATGCCCCCATTCACACTGCCGCTGCAACTCTTGAACCATTCGGAGATTGAGTTTTTAGATCTTACAGCATCTCCATACCGCCCTGATCTGGCACCTTCGGATTATCATGTGTTTGGAACCCTGAAGTACGCTTTGAGAGGGCGAAAATTTGGGAGTGATGAGGAGGTCAAAGAAGCGGTGCATTCCTGGCTGAAGGCACACCCAAAAGCATTTTTTTTCTGATGGGCTAAAGAAGCTGGTGCAACGGTGCGATTAATGTACTGAAAAGGTGGGTGATTATGTAGAAAAATGAAATATCATTTGTATCTCTCATTGAATTATGTATCTCAAAATATTCAATTTGCTCTTACTTTTGGAACTCCTCTCGTGCATACTGCATTTTCCCACGAAGATAAATGCAAATTTTGCTTTGTTTTTAGTCTCCTTTTGTTAATTTAATTCATTAGCGAGTAAGTATGCCAAAAAGTAAAAATGATTAGATAAAATGCGAAATGTGAAATAAAAAGGGGAGAAAGAAAACAGAACTATCTTGAAATATGTGAAAAATAAATGACATTCTTTGAATCTGCTTGATTGTGGTTGAGCTGCATGTTCCTTATCGCTGGAGTCAGAAAAACTCATAAAAAGCGTGATTTTTCTTAGTTTACTGTTCTGATCTCTTTTTCGAAGAACTTCGGTCCCACTTTTTGTCACACCCACTTTCCCTCTCAAAAACCAAGAGCACTAGAATCCCGCCAAAAAAATATATTTCCTCCTGCCCAAGAATCGTAAATGTACTTCTACTGGACGTAAAAGAATGAATGAGAACATGTGAAAACACGTTCTCTCACGCATGCTCGTGGATTTCCCTTCAACATTATTTTCCAACGCGTAGAAGGATACATTTAGTTAAAATATTCTCGTGACAGTGCTTCTTTGTAGGCAACGGACTATCTGGAAGCATTTAAACAGCATCTTAGCATTTCATAGTCACTTACTAAATGACGAACACGGGTTTAGCCTTCTGTTCAATTAAACCTCCACCTCCGTCACTCTTTCTTTCTATCTTTCTCGCTCTCTTTTATTGGAAATGATCTTTAAAATTTTATGCCCCCCGCTGACGCAGTGGCCTAGGGGATGGCTTATGACCATTCGCTCGAGTTGGGCTCGGGTTCGAAAGTCGGTGAGGCATGGATGTTGTGTTTGTCTTACGGCCCTTCCGTGGAACCAGTAGCTCTAAATTACGGACGGACGACTGCATATAGCCCATTGAGTTGCTAAAAAAGAAAAAACCAGGTAAAAGAAAACCATATTTTTTCTTTTACCTGGCCCAAAACAGCAAAAAAAAACGGTGTCACCTTGTGGCAGAGAATCATTGGCTGAGCTTCTCCTACTAATTCACCTCTAAAACTAATTTGTCTGTAGTTATTCATCGTTTGCGTTGTGTCACTTCAATTGTGTCACTTCAGGAAAAGTATTTATCCTTATAATGAAATATAAAATTTATTTTCATAATCCAACGAAATAAAAAGTTCAAAAAAATTACAACTTGTATTTTCCAGGAGAGGGGGCTTGCTTGCCTTCTAGGGGGGATGAGCCCCCTCAAGCTCCCTGCTAGCCACAGCCTTGCTCGTAATGTAAGACCAAAGAAAAAGTATGCTGCAAGAGAGTGGCAACGGTAATCCATTAACCAAAAGCTAAAACCGTTTCGTAAAGACACCCTTGAAGACCGATTTTACAGTGCCGTCTGTTCAAAAGTCAACTTTTGGTCCAAATTTTAAATACGTTTAGGGGAATCAATTTGCATACGGGGGCACAGATTGATATTTATGGATTTTTAGATATTGAGAAACTATTACAATATAGATTATTAGGATTTATGTATAAAAGAATAAAGCTGAATAGATATCAACATTTGATTCAGCTGAACACTGTGGGTCACGACTATCAAACAAGAATGAAATGCATTATTGTTACCAATGCCTAACACTTTAACCCAACGGAGATTTTTTGATTACCAGTGAATGGTGTTATGGAATAACCTACTTTGTCAAGTAACACATATTAATAATTATAATTATTTTTCAAAAGCAAATAAAAAATACTTCTAATGAAATAAAACATGGAAATTTAAATAAATAAGTATAAATGACACCGTCTCTGTACGAACAATTGAATAAGAAAATCAAGGAACTATTAAATTAAAAGCCGTAAAACTTTCGATTCATTAGTTTAATCTAAGATACACATGAGTACTTTCGGGCCACGTTGGTCCCATCTGCAGATGTGAGGTGAACATTTGAATAGTGCTGCAATTTATAGAAACCAGGCAGTATGGATAAACATAATATGTGTGCGTGTTACGTCAGCGATGTTTAAGGTGGAGCTTCCCAGTTTTGTCCAGTCTTCTTTGGGTGATTATATAATATTTTTCCATACAAGTAGTAAATCACATGGTATATAGTCATTACAACATTTGTTACGGGCTTTACAAGTAAATAGACTTTCAGTCAATAACAGCATTGAACGGGATCTTGGCGTTACTAGGATTCTTGCACGGTCCCAATCCGGGTAGAAAGTTCCATCGTTGACAGTTCACGCCAGGGCAGTATTTTGAAGCCCTGCCTTGATGTTGTATTTGTGTTCCCGTACTCTGCAGGCAAGACTACGAGCTGTAGATCCGATATAACAAGAAGAAAGCTGGCCCGTTCCATCAAGTAAGGGAATGCTGTAGATACCCCATTTTTGCTCTTCCTGGGTTCTTTCTCGATCCTTTCGGATCATGGTTAGCATATTGCGATATTTGGTGCCAAATTCCAAGGAGAAATGGTGACAGATGTTTCTGAGGGGTTTAGTTAGAACTGGAATATAATCTATTGAACCCACGTATCTTTTAGAGTGGTAATCAATAGGTTGTAGCGAAGAGCCCAAGGTAGTCCTGACACTTGAATGAGTTCTGTTGATCAAGTACGTGGGGTATCCAAATGTTTTAGCAAGCCCAGTTATCCAATTGATCTCCCCAATACGAGTTGGACGGTCAGAGGAGTGAGTATAGGCTCTTCTCAGAAGAAAACGTACAGAGGCCAGTTTTTGATTAGGTGGGTGGGCTGAGTCATAAAGAATCATAGTTGGTATAGCTGTTGGTTTCCTGTAGACTGAAAATGTTATGAAATTATTATTAAGTGGTGAGCGTGATATAAGCATATCAAAAAAAGGTAGTTTATAATTGTGAAGTTTATGAATGAGGTCTGTGAAGAGAATTCATTGGCAAATATATTTAATTCTTCGACTGAGTATGGCCAAATAAGCAGAATATCGTCCACATAACGAGAATATAATAGGGGTTTTAAGGGATTATCATTCAGAAATTGTTCTTCGAGTTGCTGCATAAAACTTTCCGCCAGAGTGGCCGAAAGCGGGTAGCCCGTCGCAGTTCCATCTGTCTGTTGGTAAAAAATATTCTGAAACTGGAAATATGAACGCTTTTTAATAAGGTAAAGAGCACTCATAAGAGCAGAGATCTCGGCTGGTGGGATACCGGAGTCAAGAAGACGTGCTTCGATAATTTGATGAGTTAGCTGAGTGGGCACATTTGGATATAATGCCACGACGTCAAGAGAGGCAAAAATGAAAGGGCCTCCATGGTGTTGCATTGATTTTAGCTTTTCTATTACTTGAATAGAATTCCGAACAGAGAATGTAGATCCTTGAGTAAGAGGGGCCATGTATTTAGAGAGTGCAGTTTCTAATGGCCTGGTCGGGCTGGAGTTGCCCGAGACAAGTGGGCGAAGTGGAAGCCCCGATTTATGTAGCTTTAACTTCCCAAAAATGCTTGGAACTCGAGGTCCCCGTGGAGGTCGAAGTGAGTGATCAAAGCAAGAAAGGAAAGAATTGCATTTTTTTTGTTGTTGTCTCAAGGAAGAAATAATTCCTTTTGTTGGGTCTTTAGATAAAACGACGTGTGGGATTTCTGAGATTGCATCATACATGTTTTCGATGTAGTCAGATTTATTTATAACAATAATTTGTGATGTTTTGTCGGCTGTAATTCCTGATATAGTAGGCTCCGCCCGTAAAGTTGCAAGCTGTCTTCTTTGGTCACAGAATGGGTCAGCATTGTATCTTATTTGTCTTTTGTCAAGTATTCTCGAGATTTTTTTGCGTGTAAAGTCCCTTTCTTATTCAGGCAGGGTAAAAATTACATTTTGTGCCTGAATAATCCCTTGGTAGAGATTAGGTTGTTTTGGCGGATAGTCATATTTACTGTCGGTACATTTTGCTGCTTCAGGCACGCCATGTGTTTTCCAATTATTCCGTACATCCAAAACAGCTCACTTGGGTATGTTTAAACACCTCTCGGTTTCTCTTATGGACAGACCACTAATATCCTTTCTAAGTCAGTTCAATCACATTAAAAAAAATACACAAGGCAGCTCACCTTCGTGCATGATACGTCAATAAAATCAATCCATGGTTTAAAACCTAAGATGGTGAACCATAACTTTAATTATGCTCAAGATACAAGTTAAAACCTGATGATAATTAAAAACACTTCATAAGAACTTTCGGGTCCACCCTGGATCCCGTCTACAGATGAGAAATGCAAATGTAAACATAAGACAGAGTAACACATTAATTTATAGGTCTCGACAATGAGGTATGTGCAGTGATTCCCTTGCGGTGACCAGGATATCTACATCGTTAAGTGACATCAAAGTGAGACGAATAGGTTGACAGCGAAAGGGGGTATGTATACGAAAGGCAGAAAAAGTACGAAAAGCACTTAAAAGGTACCAGGGGTAAAGGGGTTGTCCGGGGGGGAGGCGGGAAGGGGGTGATAGAGGTGGAATAGGTTATCGGAAAAGAGGCTCCATAAAGGTTGGGAGCATAACTAATATACGGAAAATGTGCAACTCATATCAATATAATAAACAGATGTAGTGTATACCCATATCATATCAATACAAAAAGATGTAGTATATAAAAAAATCAAGTCACAAAAGGTGCTTACGGTAATGTCGACAAATAATGTTTCCAAACAGTCGAAATAAATTGAAATCATCCTATACCGGCAAACCGGGGGGCGGCAATGGGATCCCCCCTGTCACCGATTCTTGCGGAAATATACGTATTACAACATTTGGAAAACAAAATTCTACAGGAATATAAGTATAAGCCTAAACTATTCATCCGGTATGTAGACGACATATTACTGCTCTGGCCGCACTCTTGGAGTGAACTTCAGAACTTTTCAATGACTTTTTTGTCTGTGTTTGATACTATTTATTAAGTTTACTATCGAACTTGAGGAGGAAGGTAACCTGCCATTTCTGGACTTCATGCTTGAAAGGAATACTGTGGCAAACGCTTTAAATTATTCTGTGTATCGTAAGCCCAATTCAAGCTCATCTATCATTCCTTATAACTCGAATCATCCACATTCCTACAAATTAGCTGCTATTAGTTTTTATTACGTAGAGCTTTTACCCATTCCTCGGATGAAACTCGTAGACTCAAAGAAATCAATAAGGTTTTTCAGATAACCAGATAGCATGGTTTTCCGAACCATATTGCAAGGTCCGTTTTAAGAGAACTCTCCAATAATTCCACTATCACCTTACAAAGACTAAATAAGAAACCTAGATACGTAGGTTCTATGGCATTCCATCCTATCATTACTCCAGCGTTAAAAAACATCTCCAGGAGATTTGATATTGACTTTGGGTCAAAGACTTGCAATATTCTCTCTTTGGTCAAAAACGATCGAGACAAAGTCCCGATGTTGAATAGAAGAGGTGTCTACTCCAACCCGTTAACCAGTAGCGATACACGGGATCCCAACTTGGCATACATCGTATCAACACGCCGTACCTTGGGAATAATATTTAAAGAACATAAATACGACATTAAAAAATGGGGTACCGACAACCGCACTCTCTAGACTGGTTAATTCCAGTACCTACTCTCCGATCTGGGAGGAAGCATATGTTACCGTACCGTGCAAATTAATTGGGACAAGCTATTTTATTCTCAGAATTGTAATGTGATCGCCAGTTGATGTCGGAAACCCACGTAAACCGGTTTTATCAGCTGTGAGGTGGTGTGACTGTTAGAACTTGTTAGTAAGAATGTGGTTTGACCGGTTTTAAACAGGAAATAGGCACTTCAGCTTCAGTTGTGAGCTTTCGTGTGTGACAGGTGGATGTTAGTTTTTGCTCTCTGTGTGTACGTGCTGCTTTCGTGTATTGAAAAATGGATATTTCCCCAAGGAAGCGTGCAAAAATAATTGCTCTGAAGGATCGCACTTCTATGACAGTGAGAGATATCGCTTCTACAGTTGGTGTAAGCAAATCAAGTGTATCAATACTGCTTACGCGATACCTTGCATCTGGATCATAGTCTCCAAAAAGAAGAGGTAAATGTGGAAGAAAACGAAAAACAACTCCACGAACCGATAAATATCTAATCAGAAATAGTAAAATGAATCCAAAAAAAAAAACAAGCACCGACCTTCCAAGTGATTTATTGGCTAGAGGTTGTGATGTTAGTGATTCAACTGTACTACGTAGGCTCCTGAAAGTTGGCCGGAAGGCAAGAAGACCAACGAAAAAATAATATTTGAATGCGAAAATGAAGATAAAACATTTAGCATGGGCCAAAAACAATAAATTATGGACTGCTGACGACTGAAAAAAGGTAATTTTCAGTAATGAAACTCATTTATTTGTGCAGGGTTACCAAGCAAATGCCGTTAGATGAAGCAACTGTGAACCCTTAAGACTTGAGCATGTCAAACAAACTGTAAGACACCCTCTGAAACAGATGTTTTGGGGTTTTTTCACATCAAATGGCACTGGAAGCTTAGTTCCTGTTCAAAGTATGATGAATTCAGCCAAGTACGTAGAAATATTACAACGTAAGATTGTTCCATTCTTGCAAACTTTTAACAGGACATTTCAACATGACTTGGCCCCATGTCACAATTCGAAATTGGTCAAGAATTTCATTCTGGAAAATCAAATTCATTTGCTTGATTGGCTTGGAAATTCACCAGACTTAAATCCCATAGAAAACTTGTGGAATATTTTGAAGAGACGTTTAGGTAAAATGGACTGTACAACCGAAGAACGCATGATAACGAATGCTATAAAAGTGTGGTTCCACGATTATGAAGTCAAAATTATGTGCACTCAGCTAGTGGTGGCAATGCCAAAACGAATTCAAGAGGTCATTTCTGCTAAAGGAGGACATACTTCATACTAATACAGGTATTTATCAGTGTATATCAAGGCATAGAATGATATAAAGGCTTAGTTTTGGAAAAAAGAGGGATTTTTTACTTTGTCCTCATTAATTTGCACGGTATCGTATTTTTTTCCCGATAAACTAATCTACACTATTATTTGCGGAAAGTCTTGCTATATTCCAGACGGGAACAGGATGCTGTAATGATGGCCTGCCTCAATTTATTTCGACTGCTTGGAAACATTATTTGTCGACATTATCATAAGCACCTTTTGTGACGAATTTCTTTTATGCACTACATTTGTTTATATTGATATGATATGAGTTGTACATATGATATGGGTGTACACTACATCTGTTTATTATATTGATATGAGTTGTACATTTTTCGTATGTTAGCTACGTTCCCAACCTTTATGTAGCCTCTTTTCCAATAACCTATTCTACCTCTATCACCCCTTCCCCCTCCTACAACCCCTCTTTCCCCAGGTACCTTTTAAGTGCTTTTCGTATGTATTCTACCTTTTCTACATATAACCCCTTCCCTGTCAACCTATTTGTGCCACTTTGATATCAGTTAACGATGTGATATCCTGGTGGCCGCTAAGGGACCACTACACATACGTCATTGTCGAGACCTATAAATTAATGTGTTACTCTGTATTATGTTTGCATTTGTATTTTTCATCTGAAGGCGGGATCCAGGGTGGACCCGAAAGTTCTTATGAAGTGTTTGTAATTATCATCAGGTTTTAACTTGTATCTTGAACATAATTAAAGTTATGATTCAACTCAGATTTTAAACCATGGATTGATTTTATTGACGGATCGTGCACCAAGGTCAGCTGCCTTGTGTTTTACTTTAATGTTTTTAGCTGCACGAAAATATTTATAGATCATCTCAGCTACAATATAGATCTAGTTTTTTCATGCAAATATTTCGTGTAATTGAATATACTCAGCGTTTAAGACTTTCGACAATGCCCGTTGTAAACTAGCAATGCAATAGGCTCGCCTTTCTTTTTTGCTTAACTGTCGGGCACTTCGTGTTGTCCCTAAATATTTCAGAATCTCTACTCACCCTTTGTCACAGCGCGACTACCAAATTCTGAGGAATACGGAAACCAGGAGATCGAATGCTGAAATCCGGGCAAAAAGGTCCTACTTGGATTTCTTAAACCACCGATCCTATGTCACCTATGGTAACTTAGCTAGTGGCGCAGATTCAATTATTTTCGATAGGTGCCTTACTATAACTATAGCTGTGATTCGTTCAGAAGTCTCAAAGTCCCAGTCTAGATAGGTTAACAAGTTGAGAGGCTTTGTCTCACAGGAATGTTCAAGAAAAATGACAAGTTCGACAAACACCTTAGTTGAACCTCAAGGTGGAAATCAACATACTCCTTCTCTCAAATTTACAAATTATATGTTGAATCATTTCCAAATGAGTGCCTTAAATCGGGGTATGAAGTATGATTATCCGTGCTACCTAGTTAACAATCTACAATTAATACCCCAAGCAGAAACGGTAATAAAGTTCCTACCAACATAAAAACAGGACGTATTACGATATCAATTAAATAGAACAATAAAAAAGAGTCATTCCTTGGGAAGATATGTAGGACCTAAAAACCTCAGTGCCGAAATGAAACAATTACGTCTTCTACATAATAATCCTTCACTAGAGATCCTGTCTACTGATAAATCATAACAACTTGCGATTATCAGCCAACATTAATACCAGACTAAGATGTTGGAATATATTATCCAGGTTCCCCATGTTGTAGTGAATAAAAATCCCAACACCGCTGCTGTCTCTGCAGTAGCTCACCTGAAAAATCATTCTCAGCTACTTTTGTCTGTTCTTCAAAAATTAAGACTTTTTTGGGTCGAGGGTTCCAGACTTTTTTGGCAAGTTGAAGGTACATAAAGATGGACATCGCATTCGGACGCTTGGGTCTGGCTATGCCAACCCTACGAAATCATTAGAACAGACACTTGCTCTATACCTTTCTCCATTGGTTCAGGGTTCTGCTTATTCAGCCTCCGGATCAGTACGAGCACTCAACCGTATTAATTCCCTCCCCATGAATGGGTCACGTTTTCTAGTAGCTTCTCTCGACGTAATGTCCCTTTTCCCTAATGTGCCTATTCCCCAAGTTTATGAAATCGTTCATGAAAGACTATACACCTAAGGGTTTACCCAACAAGCAGAAATTCATTCCGTTATGGCAGCCCTCAAACTTGTTTTTCAGCGGTCATATTTCAAATTCAACAACATCCTACACCGGCACACCGGGGGTCCCCAATGGGATCCCCGCTGTTACTGAATCTTGCGGAAATATAATTAAAACATCTGGAAACCAAAATTCTACAGGAATATCAGTATAAGCCTAAACTATTCATCCGGTGTGTAGACGATATATTACTGCTCTGGCCGCACTCCTTGAGTGAACTTCAAAACTTTTCAATTACTTTTTCGTCTATGTTTGATACTATTAAGTTTACTGTCGAACTTGAGGTGGAAGGTAACCTGCCATTTCTGGACGTTATGCTTGAACGGGATACAGTGTCAAATTCTTTAAAAATTTTCTGTGTATCGTAAGCCCGATTCAAGCTCATCCATCATTCCCTATAACGCGAATCATCCACATTCTTACAAATTAACTGCTATTAGATTTTTATTATGTAGAGCTTTTACCCATTCCTCGGATGAAACTCGGCGATACAAAGAAATCAATCAGACGTTTCAGATAACCAGATAGCATGGTTTTCCGTACCATATTGCGAGGTCGGTTTTAAGAGAACTCTCCAATAATTCCACTATCACCTTACAAAGTATAAATAGGAAACCTAGATACGTAGGTTCTATGGCATTCCATCCTATCATCACTCCAGCCTTAAAAAACATCTCCAAGGGATTTGATATTGACTTTGGGTCAAAGACTTGCAATAATTCTCTCTTTGGTCAAAAACGATCGAGACAAAGGCCCGATGTTGAATAGAAGGGGTGTCTACTCCATCCCGTTAACAAGTAACGATACACGGAATCCCAACTTAGCATACATCGTATCAACACGCCGTACCTTGGGAATAAGATTTAAAGACATACAAAATGACATAAAAAATAGGGTACCGACAACCGCATTCTCTAGACTAGTAAATTTTAGTACCTACTCTACGATCTGGGAGGAAGCACATGTTATGTCTTTCCCGATACACCAATCTACACTGTTATTTGCGGAAAGCCTTGCTATATTCCAGATGGGTACAGGATTCTGTAATGATGACCTTCCTCAATTTATTTCGACTGCTTGGAATTGTGTGCCAAGATCGCTGTAAGTGGAGGAAATTGATATGGCAAGAGTAAGTAAATAATCAGACAAAAATTATCTGGTAGTTTGTCTTTTCTTTATGGAGCTAACCTCTGAATCTCAGAGAACAGCTTAGTGATATGTATGTATGTATGTATGTATGTATGTATGTCTCCCGCTGCGACATTCTCCCTCAACCTCACAGTGCGATATGATAGCGGTCAGCTGCAGGCTTGTGCCATTTGCAGCTGTACCGCGCATCTTTACAACGCAGAGGATCTGTTCATTTGCTTTTGAAGGAGTGTCCGGGGACTTTTGTCAATTTAGTGTATATATATATAGCCTTTTACTCAATTTCCTGTTCTGTGGTTACCTACATAAATACACATACTATATATTTTTCTTTAATATTACATTAAGATCAATTTTGAAATGTAACATGGCCAATAAGAAGTCGTCCGTCCAAATTCAGGGGCACTGGTTGGTTGCAGGGAAAAGAACAGTGTAGAGTAAGGCAAACATAACATCCCGGCCTCACGGGATTCGGACCCATCTTGGACAAACAGAAAGAAGCCAGCTCTTCTGATTGTCAGAGAAAAAATCGTTACTGCGCCACCGTGGCGGCAACTGTCGATCTTTGGACGCAAACAATACTTTTATATAAACGCGATGTACAAGAAAAAAACGTGCTTTTCAGTTTCCTGAATACAAAACCTACGAAACCCCCAATAAAAAAAAATTTAAGCTGAGATCTAATGAATCCTAAAATTACACATTGTCCTGCTTTTTGTTCGTGACGCATTATCGGTGTTTACAGGAAATAAAGCAAAACACTGATGCGCAATCTCAATTTTTTTCTCTTTTATCAGTCTGAAATCATGTGGACTGTGACATGGATGAAAGGATAATCTTTTCTAGTTTCGCTTTCCATTAAGCTTCCTTAATGTATGTTTCAGAATTATTTGATATTGTTCACTGGTTTATTTCCTATTGATCAGAACTGCACGGCTTCTTATTCTGTTTTCATTCACCCGTAGATCGCGGAATTCTTTGATGCAGCATAATTGGTAAGTACACCATTTGATGCTGCTTTAGTTCCAACAAACGATTTCTCCTTCTGTAGTTGCATTATATTTTGATAAGCACTTTATTCTTCCACTGTCTAGATTCGTTTTTCATTCTCTTGTTCAAAACCATCTTTTCCCAAGTCGCTAAATTTCTCCGGGAATGTCGCGAACCAAAAACATCTCAAAATAAAATACGGACAGATAATCTCTAGAATTTGTTTCAATTAAAATGTCAAGTGCTTCGAATTCAATGCTAAGGACATTTTTTTGCATAAGGGCATTAATTTTTAACTCAAAGTATTCAATCAAAGTTTACGTCTTCCGAATAAAAATTGTGTCGCAAATAGGACTCATACTTGCGTTGTTACAAACTAAAACTGGATAAAGGAGAAGGATACTTTTTATTTCTTAGAAAAGTAGTCATGTTGGAAACGGACCATTGCGAAAGCAGAATTTAATCTAATTATTTGAAGACTTTTCTTTCATTGAATGCTTAGTTTTAATTAGGACCGAGGCTCAAAACATAAAACATAATAGTTTATTCTCTTGTCATTAAAGACATGCATTATGCTAGGTAACAGGTTTTCAACTATAGGAAGTTGTATAGATTTGTTTATTATTTTATTATAGGAAGCAGATTTATTTAGTGAAATGTGTCTAGATTCTTTTTATCTAGAAACATTTTCACTACAGCAGAAAGATTACTATAATCTAACAATGTTTACCTCTTTCGTTAGGAAAACGGATCAAGTCTTTTAGCAATGCTATTTTTTGGCACATCTTTCAAACAGACTACGTTTTGTTAGTTGCAAGATTAACAGCATTCTTGGGCTATATACGCTACAATGGATGTTCATTCACTTTTAGAACAATTTTACAGCAATATAATTATTGTTTACAATCAGGTCATTTCTTTCTTAAATGTTCTATCCGATAGCTGTTTCTGTGGAAAGAACCTTTGTCTAGATATTTAAGATAACATGGCATTTCTTAAAATTGGTAGAGGTATTTTATTCCACTCTTCTTTCTCTGCTTACCATAGTCCAATTATTGTTTTATGTCTGCATATGGAAAATGCTCTTTTAAGCAATCCGAAGGCACAATATTACATTGGTAACAAACACATCAGGGGTTTTGAAGGGATATGAGCGAAAGACATAGACTTGATACTCGTCTCTTTTTAATCTTTTCAAGAAATAGGGTGATAGATTTTGATGTAAGACTTGTAGCGTTCTCCTGATGGAGTTGTACTCTTTGAAGTATAAAGGAATGGTATTTCATCTTTAAATATAGGAGTCAAAACTATTTTTGTAATGCTAGAATTGATTTTATGGTTCCTTTCAGTTTTTCTTAACTTTAATTTCCCATTGTACGAGAAACAGGATAATCATGAATCCTTTACTGAAACTTTTGAATTCTTAGAGAGACGTTTGTAAGTCTTTTTTGCTCTTTTGCGATAACAAATCGACCTTTTTTTGTTACAGTCGTTCAGGTAGATCCTTGCATCCATGCTTCATCATTTGTCACAATAAATGTCCACCTGTCTCCTGCTAAGTGATTTTTTATAAAGGAGTCTACACCGTATTCTGCGCTCAGCCACGTGCCTGGGCAAATGGCGGTAAACGTTATGTTTTTTTTTCTTATCAGATTCAAATCTTTGTTTATTACCTTGTTTATAGAGGATACAAAGATGTTTAACGACTTAGCGATTGCTCTTTGGGTCAGTGGATTTTCTTTTAAGACAGGACACCTTACTTCTTAAATAGTCGTAAAAGTACGTACCATCTTTTGATATTCCATTGGTGTTCTTTTTCATATTAAAAGCAATGCTTGACGATTTTCCATCTATTGTCCATAATACGTAGTGCGATCAAAAAGTTCGGAGACAAGGTGCCTAGCGCGCCAACAGATGGCAGTACGCGGATGCGCGCGCAGCGGTCCAGGGCAGTGACTTTCATGAGTCATTGTGCCGAGTGGCGTCGCTCTGTGAACATCGGGAGCTGTGCTACACGATATTTGGTGATCACGTGCAGAACACAGCTGCGATTTAGGTATGGACTGCAAACTAGAGCAGCGAGCGAACATCAAATTCTGCGTCAAACTCGGCAAATCGGGAACGGAGACGCATAAAATGTTCCTGTCGCGGGGTTATCACTAGAGACGAGACTCGGGTCTATGGTTACGACCCGGAGACCAAACAACACTCGTTTCAGTGGAGTGGCCAAAAGCATGCTCATCGTGTTTTTCGACATTCGTGGGGTTGTGCACCGTGAATTCGTCCCCCAGGGCCAGATCGTCATCGATTTTTTTTACTGCGATGTCCTGCGGCGTCTTAGGCAGGTCATTCGCCGCAAATGACCTGAAATGTGGCGCAGGAGCGATTTCCTGCTCCATCACGAAGCAGCTGAACGTAGGCAACACGCTAGTTTTGCAGCCGCAACAGCATGACTACCCTTCCTCACCCGCCTTACTCTCCGCATTTGGCACTCTGCTACTTCTTTCTGTTCCAGAAGATGACGCTGAAGCTCAAGGGTCGCTGTTTTGAAACCGTGGACGAGATACAGTGAGAATCGCAGACAGTGCTTGACACGATTCGCGAACAGGACTTCCAGGGAGCGTTCCAACAGTGGCAAAAACGCTGGCAGCGGTGTATCGCAGCCCAAGAAGACTGCTTTGAAGGAGATCATATCCAGACTTAAGTAACATAAATACTTTGTTGAATATTGGCTTAGTCTCGAGAACGTTTTGATCGGACCTCGTTTTGTTATTCCCTGATTTCCACAGTACTCTTTAATTACAGAATACGAATATTTCTCTTCGTAAGGAGCAAAACCATATCCTTCTATCCACGTCTTGTTTACGTGCGCCATTTTCTTAGGAGACGATTTTTTCTTTTAATTGGAGGTATAACGACCACCGTGACCACCTCAATGCGCTATAAGCAGTCGCTCATCTCTAATTTAGGGCCACTAGTTCCAGGGAAGGGAGACAGCCAGAGCCGTAAGACAACACACAACGCCCATGCCTCATTGGGATTCAACCCGGACCCCTTTAGGAAGGATGAGTCGCTTAGACCACTGCGCCACCGTGGCGGCAGACGATATTTAACTGCAGCAGGTGTTCCTTCCGTTTTTATCTAAAGACACTGTTGACAATTTCGTTCCTTTGAACTTCTTTTATTTTCTGTAACTTGATATCAAAAAGTTCCAGAAATGTGTGGAACATCCTCTGTACATAACCTTTCTTTTGCCATCATCATCTTGCCCTGGACCAGCTGTTCTCCCGATTGAACTACACCGGCAAGCTTTTGGATGCTTCCATTAGACTCAAACGTCAAAACTATTGTGTTGGTGCGAATGAAATGTCCGGAAAAAGACCAGCACACGTGGACGGCGAGAAAGGAAAAGTAGGACAACTTACCTAGGCAAAATAATCCCCCTCGGCATCGACACATAGTTGCCATCTGTCCGGCAAGGCCATGATCCCGGAACGAAAAACGTCTTCTGGCTGGAACCCGAAGAAGTCATCAACTACACCACGTTTAAATTCGTTGTCTGTCGGGAACTGTTTTTCGGACAGGAAGTGATCCAAGCGACGAAACAGATGATAATCTGTCGGAGACAAGTCCGGTTATTGGGCAGGATGAGGCAGTGTTTCATAGCCCAAGGCACCGTTCCTTGTGCGACATGAGGGCGAGCGTTGTCTTGGAGCAGAAGAGCACCATGTCTGTTGACCAACGCTGGTTGTTTCTGCAGCAATTTCCGGTGCATCTGGTGTAATTCAGCACAATAAAGTTCTGCAGTGATACTTTGACCTCTTGCCAAGAAAATCCGATGAATTATCCCGGCTGTGGACCACCAGACAAAGAGCATCATCTTCTTGGTGTGTAGTAGTGGCTTAGGATGCCGTCCAGCAGGCTGTGCCTTGCTTAACCATTGTGCATATAGTTTCCTATTATCATAATAGACTCACTTCCCGTCGCAGATGACGATTCGATGAAGTAGATGTTCCTGTTTATTCCTGGGAAGCAGCGACCTGCAGACGACTTCCAAACGCCTAGTCTTGTTGGCAGTTGTCAACTCATGCGGCAGCCACATGTTCAGCTTTATTACCTTATCCCGCGCAACTAGACGCCGAAGAACTGTCGTGTGGTGGACTCCTACCTCTGCCGCTATCTCACGACACGTTTTTGGGGGGTCCACTTCAACCACACGCAACAGAACATCGTCAAAAACAGCAACAGGGCGGTTACCACGTGCTTCGTTTTGCAGGTCCGTTTCTCCGCTTCGAAACTTCACAAACCATCGCCGAATGGTTCGTTCGTTGGCTGTATTCTCCCCAAATGCTTTGTTAACGTTTCGAGCGGCAATTCCTGCAGAATGGCTCAGTTTAAATTCATAAGGAAGATGACTCTCAAATCAAGCGTCTGCATGTTTCCCTTTTCAACCCACGTTACGTCCAAACCACACCTGAACCTTGTTCTTCACACACGTGCAAGCTATTTATAGTAACTCTGTGACGTAATACCCGCAACGCCTCTCGGTGGTTCCATTCCGCTGTAGTGGGAGCTTGTCTCCACTGCTCGTAAGTGCCGGGCATTTCATTCACACCAACCCCAATATTAATGTCCCCGAATATTTTTAGCATACATTTCGAAATTAACACTTCTATTTATCTCTTCACTCTTACTCTGCCCGTACATTCCTACATGTCAATACCTTCCCCCTGAACGTATCTATTTATATCTGTCTATTTGCATCTTATGCACCCCATTGTTTCCTTTTTCTCGACGCATTAGTGTCGAAATCAAATTCTGTGTATCATTTGTGTCTTCTCCACTTATGTATCATCACCAGAGGCGTATATTCAGAGTGTGCTTGATTTGCGTCGCACACGCACAGAATTACAATATAACCAGAGTTTTATTTTTACGTTCATTCCTTTTAGACTCCCCTAGCTGTTTTCTCAAGCTTCGCGTCGTGCCTAAAACAACGTTTTCATGAAAAGATTGTTTTAAGTGCCTCAGACAATGTTTTCTTCGCGCCCTGCCTAGGACAATGTTGTTTTAAGTACCTAAAACAATGTTTTCTTTGCGCCTTGCCTAAAACAACGTTTTCGTGAAAAAAGGTTCGGTACTAAAACATTGTATCATGTTCACGTTAAGAGTCCGATTCTCGTGTGTGTGAAGTTTCAAATGCGAACGCCTTTCATCCTTTTAAAGAGACGGACAGATGGAGCTCCATAGCAAATCTTAGTCTTCCCTTGGTTTAAAACCGTCCGGTAAGGCATGGTAAGCTGTGCACTGAAAAACAGCACGCCGCCCCAGTGGCGCATTAACCTGAGCGCTGGCTTGTGGCTATTCGCACAAGAAGGATTCGGGTTTCAATCCCAGTGAGGCAAGGATGTTGTGTTTGACTTACGGTACTGGCTCTCTCCCTTCCCTGGAACCCGTGATCCTAAATTACCAACGGGCGACTGTTTACAGCCGATTGAGTAGCTCACAGTGGTCGTTAAATAAACCTTCAATAAAGAAAATAAAAAAGAACAGCACCCCGGTAGTATGGGATTGGTGGCAATTGGCTATTGTGTGGAGTAGTCTATTTCAGCATTGTGACATGAGTTATGTTAGTAGTCTATTTCTATAACGCGCTCGGCTATATATCGAGAGATCCGTTGATTCAATTCCCCGGCGGTGACCTAACAACAATTTTTCGGTTGCTATGTGTTTCTGGAACGTGGAAAGAGCGATGCATTTGTTTGATTGCTGACGCCACGTATTTGGAGGATTTTCACTTTGGATTTAACTGCTATAATTAATATATAGCCAGTGCCGTTAGTGCCCACCAGATGGAGACGTCTCAGTAGCTGAGACCATCTTACGGATTTATGATGTCAGAAGCTGACTTAAAAACACACATTGCATCGTGGTGTAAGGCTAACCCGCTCGGCTAGATATCGAGAGATCCGTGGTTTCAATTCCCCGGCGGTGACCGAACAACAATTTTTCGGTTGCTATGTGTTTCTGGAACGTGGAAAGAGCGATGTATTTGTTTGTTTGCTGACGCCACGTATTTGGAGGATTTTCAGCATTGTGACATGAGTTGTGTTCGTAGGCTACTTCAACATTGTGACATGAGTTTTGTTAGTAGTCTATTTCAGCATTGTGCCATGAGTTGTATTAATAGGCTATTTCAGCATTGTGACATGAGTTGTGTTTTTGTCTTCTGTTTTTCTTCTGCTTCCTGTGTGTGTCTGTATGTGAAGAAGTTTTACTGTTTGTATTGATATGAGGTAAAATAGGAGACCGAAACGGGTGTATGAATATGAGAAAGGAATAAGATTTTTACTTTTTTTTACTGTGTTTCAATCTGGAAATATAAAATATTTTCCAAACGATTTTTCAGGGATTTTTTCAGTTTTCTGTACGTAACGCACGGTTTCACGCAGATGGAAGAAGAAAGTTAATGCCATACAAGGAAGTATTTTTCAGAGCGCTGTACAAATTTACAGGTATGCATCGACAATTCAGTTATGTCAATGATTACAATTGCAAATCAATCACATAATAGATAAAGGAGATAAAAGAGAAAAACGACCAAGCGTAGACGCGTTTGGTAAATGAGGCATGTGCACCACAGCATAGGAGTGATCTCGGTGACGAAAGCACGTGTAAGGAGTGAGAATTAGTTGGTGGCGTCATCAGGAATCCCACCATCATACAGATACCTTTGCCAAGGCTTCATCATAGGGTTGTGTACGACTGGTTGGTCCCTGCCTAGCATCGCGGCGGAAACACATCGAACTGCAGCAACTGCAATCCGAATGTGGCAACAGTGGTTGGAAGAAGGTAATACGCGTAGCCGTAGTGGGGATAGTTCAGGTAGGTGGACGTCCGAACGCGTCTACCGGCCCATTCGACGGGAAGCCAGAGCAGTCCTAGAGCACGCCACGGATCATTCGACGGGGTGTACGGACAGCTATGGACATCCCAATATCGACACATACTGTGAATCGCAGATTGAATGAGGCAGGTTTGCACTCTCGCCAGCCATTGCCACTACTGACACTCACCACAGCACTTCGTAGCGTAAGGTTGCAGTGGTGCCGTCTCTCACATGCGTGGTAAGACGAATGTAACTATGTCATATTTTGCGATGAGTCAGGCTTCTGTCAATGCGGTCATCAGGCTAATCTTGCTGCCACCTGTGAGCGTCATACGGCTCCTTTGCATAGTGTCATAGTCACATTAGGCCGCTATGGGTTTCAGCAGTTGTTCCCCGCTCGTACACCAAGTGCGTACAATGGCAGTACAACGATAAATCGACAACGTACTGCCGCTCATTTTGTTATGATATCTCCGTTGTATCCAGTATCAACAAGATGAAGCCCGTCCGCACACTGCAAACATCAGCAGATCATGGCTACAAAGTGTCCAGGTGCTCTTGGGGCCAGGGCAGTCCCCAGAATGCTCCGCAATAGAGAACGTGTATGACGTCATTGGCAGAAGACTTAACACCTCCGCAAGACACCTGGCGGTGTTGATGAATTGTAGACACAGGTTAACGATGCATGCTCAGTGATACCTCAGGACACCATCCGGGAAATTTACGACATGATACCACGCCGTGTCGGTGAATGTATAAACCATCATGGCAGCCATACAATCTACTGACTCAGGCCACATTATACGGTCTCCTTGCACAGCGCATTCATGTAATCCCTCAGGAATTGAATCACTTCTTTCCCACGTACTTGTCTACATATGTGGTAAGTTTCTTCTCATTTTGCGCATTTTTTCATGGTGTGACATTTTTTTTATGTCGAACAGTGTATTTAAAAATCATAACAAAATGCAGAAAATTCGAAAATCACCATTATTTTCCAGTGATATTTTTATCTCCTCAGTGAGTGTAAAGATAGTTCCCTTCCATTCTTCTCACGTAAACGGCGCACGAGACGTATAGCAAGTTTTCTTTTGTATTGTCTATATATTTATGTATTGAACAGTTAGAATTATATTAGTTATTACGTGAACGTACTCTAACGTATTTTACAATTAATTCGTATTGGAGTAATTAAGAAGACCGCTGCTGTGTAGTACATTCTTAAAATTTTCATACATCAATAAAAAAGCAATCTCATGTTCAAATTAATCGAAGATATTTTGTGGAGCGAACACATAACAGAAAAGACTGGGGTAAGTAGGAGCAGGTTAATACAGCAGCAATTATTCCGTAACGCGCATGCGCACATTTTTCTCTGTGGAAATGCCTAATTCTTTCATTTGAGCTGCTCGTTTGTTTTGTTGAATCCGTTCTGACGCAAATTAAATTTATTAAAGCTATTCAAAGTCAATGGAACTGGTATGGAAAACAATAGTATCTGACGGAAGAAAGAAGTTTTTCAATCGGGTTTTTAATCCCTCAGATATTGTTGTAAACGGAATCGTGGGCTTACGCTCTCTGGTTGCAGACTTGTGCGTTAAAAAAAACATGAATTTATATGAGAAACATTTCGCACCGTAAACGCTCTCCGACACAGAACGAATTTTTCAAATCGGCCTCTTAGAAACAGAGATATCGACAAAAATAATATGTGACTTTACGCCCCCAGGTGGGAAAACCATGCATTATTTTAGAAAGAAAGTATTCTCAAAAGGTTTTTCAATATGAGCGGTATCAGTCCAACAAAACAAAAAATTTCAGTCGAGTTTTCAGGAGCCCAGATTTGCTGCAAATACATCAGAAGCAGAAATTAACACTTATGCCCCCTGGTGGCCAAACCATTTTTTACCAAACATCAGAAATTATATGAAAAATATTTTCCATCAGGTGTTGTATGCGATACAGGAAGAATTTTTCAAATCGGAGTTTTTGAAGCAGAAATAACGAAGAAAACGCAATTTACTTTTGCGCCCCTTAGCGGAAAATCTAATTTACTTGAAAATTTTGAATTTATATGAAAACCATTTCGCATTGAAGACACTATCCAACAAAGAAGGATTTTTTCAAATCTGACTCCTAGAAGTAGAGATATTGTCAAAAATAAGATATACATCTGCGCCCCCTGGCATAGAAACCATGCATTATTTTAAGAAGAAAATGTTCCTAAAAGGTTTGTCGCCATGAGTAGTATCGGTCAACAAACGACTTTTTTTTTCAATCGAGAATTTAGAAGCCCATATTTTGCTGCAAAAACATCAGAAGCGGAAATTAAGACTTACACCCCTAGTGGCCAAACCATTTTTTACAAAAATTAGAAATTATGTGCAAAGGATTTCCCATCAGGAACTGCATCCGGTGTAGAAAGAATTTTTCAAATCGGGGATTTAGAAGCAGAGATATAGGAGGAAACGCAATTTACCTTTACACCGCCCTATCGGTAAGCCTATGAATTACTTGAAAATTTTGAAATTATATGAAAAACATGTCACACTGAAAACACTATCCAACGAAGAAGGATTTTTTCAAATTGGACTCCTAGAAGTAGAGATATTGACAAAAATAAGATATACGTCTACGCCCCCCCCCCCTAGGAGAAACACGTGCTTATTACATCCGAAAATTCGGTGTCATCTTTCTTGTTAATATAGTTCAGGAAAGTGTTTTGCTAAAAACACCGATTGTACAATCTAAGTTAGGATGTTGTTGTTTTTTTATCAATGTGCCAGTTTTGATGTATGGGAAATTTTTCTCCGCTGAGAAAAGAGGATCTAATTTTTTTCCACTGGAAATAATGGGAGTAAAATCACTACACGCCCACCTTAATTTATTCAACTTAGCTGATACCCAGTTAGTTTAACTTAATCCTCGCAGATATGCTTAATTCGAAACAGAAATGTCACTTCAAGAATACGCCAAGAGACGTACTTATAGTTTCAACCTTTCATTCAAGTCAGCAAAAACACAGTAGTTACTTCAGCGGTTACTTCAAAAGTGAAACAATCGACAGCCCATAACACACTACAACATTCATTCAGACTGACAACAAATGTCGGTTCAACAGTAATGAAGCACAAGTTTCAATACACCATCTTCAAACATGCTTGAATGACAACAAATTTATATAACACTTACGTTCGCATGAAAAATCTCTTTTCGTAATAATTAAAACAGTCTCTAGTTGAATTTTAATGAGAGTAAAACTGAGTAGCAAAGTAGAACCAATGAAACAGCCAGACACCAGCAGCCACGGCACATCTGAAACGACCTTCTTATCTCAGTTTTTCAAATACCTCACACAACGTCCAACCTGAATTCAGGTTGCCACAAAACATTCAGCCGAGAGAGAAAATGTAGCATTAAGTTTAGGAACCGTTTACGGAGAACGAACCAAAGTTTACACAGATGCAAGAGCTAAAAAGAAAGTTAAATTAGAGTATACGTACGTCACAGTTTATAGGACAGACTCAAGATCTTGCGTTATCGATTGAAGGAACACAAGACTGGCATACAGGACTGTGAACTTCAGAAAACGTCTATAGCTAAACACTTTCATGAAAACAATCCTGAATTTCTATTTAAAGAACTGGTGGTCTAGTGGTTAACGTTCGTGACTGCCACGGAGAAGACATCGGGTTCGATCCCAGTCAGGTACGAACGCTCGAATCACTAAATATCCGCCGTGCGTCGGATTGGTACGTTAAGCCGTCGGACGCCGGGTACTGGCCCCCGGTAATAAATAATGGCGTCTTCCTCTCCCATTCTACCTCGTTTCCATGTCCCTTTCCTATCGGGAACTCTAGTCCAAATCTCCTAGCTTCCTATTTCTAAGGGTTGTTTAAGACCTGGGGTCAGACACTCCCTTCCTAAAATCCTCTACATATGATCTGAAGATCTGAATTCAATCATCAAACTTAACATTTTGGAAGCTTTTCATGTATGTATTACAATCCTTCGCTACTTTTCAACGACATGGCATCCACTCCATTTACATCAAGCTAGTTGAAGTAACTCACAAGAATCTGTGTCCGTGAACACTGCTGATGATGTTACAGAGATTTGAATATTTACGTGTCATTCATCTTGAGAAAGCACCAAAACCTTTGACGAGACAAAAAATAAAATCAGTTGTAACTAAACGCTGATTTCTTCAAACTTATACACTTCACAGTTTATTACGGGTGTTCAAATATAATTTGGAGTAGAAATCTTTCACAAGAGTGAAAGATTTCTACTCCAAATTATATGAAAGGGATGATACATGTACTCCAGACATCATGAAAGGTACCAGAGTTCTTCCAGTCCTCCCAGCAGAAGTTGCTCATGCAATCAAGAACATGAAGCGGGGAAAGCTCCAGGAGAAGATGGAATTACTATAGACATCATACAAGAAGCAAGTGGAGAAATTGAAACAGTACTCGCCCAAATTTTCACTCGATGCCTTAATGAAGGGAAGATTCCTGAGGATTGGAACAATGCTACAATGATCCTGCTACATAAAAAAGGTGACATTGAGGATCTCAGGAACTACAGACCTATCAGCCTCCTATCAGTGGTTTATAAAATCTTCACTAAAGTTCTTTCACACCGCTTGAAGGTAACACTGGACATGGCTCAACCGAGAGAACAAGCTGGATTCAGGAGTGGCTACAGCACAATAGATCATATCCACGTACTGAGAGAACTAATTGAAAGAGCGAGGGAATATGAACTTCCATTGTGCATGGCTTTTATCGATTATGAAAAAGCCTTTGATTCGGTGAAACCATCAGCAGTTACCACGGCTCTGAAATCCTGCGGTATTGAAGATGCATACATTAATATTATTAATAACATCTATGAAAATGCAAGTGCAAAGATTCGGCTGTTTGAAAATACAACACACATAAATATTGGAAAGGGAGTGAGACAAGGTGACACCATATCTCCGAAGCTCTTTAATGCCACATTGGAAAATGTCTTTCAATCACTGAACTGGGAAAACAAAGGGATAAAGATTAATGGAGATTATCTAACCCACCTTCGTTTTGCTGATGACGTAGTCATTTTTGCAACTACCCCATCAGAGCTGCAGAGTATGATCCAGGAACTTGCTGACAAGAGTAAAGAAGTGGGATTAAAAATGAACTTTCAGAAGACAAAAGTGATGTTCAATGCTTTTACAAGAAATGAAGATTTATCGATTGATGGAGAAAAACTGGAGATAACAGATACGTATGTTTATCTTGGACAGCAGATATCAAGTGAGGGTCACATTGATGAAGAAATTAATCGGCGTACAAAACTTGCCTGGAGAGCTTTTGGAAGAAACAGCATAATTTTCAAGAGCAATATGCCATTATGTCTTAAAAGAAAAGTGTTTGATCAATGCATCCTTCCAGTGCTTACGTATGGTGCAGAGACGTGGACCTTAACTAAAAGAGACATACAAAGGCTGCAGACAACTCAAAGAAGCATGGAGAGGTGCATGCTTGGTATAACCAGGAGAGATAAGAAGAGGAACTCGTGGATCCGAAAAATGACGAGAGTGGAAGACATCATGATCAGAGTTAAATCCCTGAAATGGCAATGGGCTGGACATACTGCCAGAAGGACAGACCATAGATGGACAGCCGAAATTTTAGATTGGATTCCAAGGGACAGGAAAAGACCCAGAAAAAGACCACATGGGAGATGGGTGGATGAAATTCGTAAATATGCGGGAGTGACATGGAGGAGACTGGCACAAGACAGACTGTTGTGGAGGAAACTTGGGGAGACCTTCGTCCAGCAGTGGATTGATAATGGTTGACAATGATGATGATGATGATGAACTAAACGCTGATTTCTTCAAACTTATACACTTCACAGTTTATTACGGGTGTTCAAATTTGACTTGGACTTTTGTTTCCAGTGCATTAGTTTGAAAAATTGTACGTATTATTATCGTGCTTTTGGCAACACTGGTATCTCACGCTACCAGAACGCGACTTGTTTCGTTAATTTTCGTTGCCATGACAACTCCCGCATTGCAGAAAGAGAAATGGCATGGCGAGTGAAGGTGTTTCGACTTCGGTGCAGCAGAGAATAATTATCAAATTTCTTTGCAGTGAAGGTTTCGAGTGGCAATAAAATTCTCCAGAGACTTCAAACACAGTTTGGTGATTCGTGTCTGTCTCGTCCATCCGTCTTCGAACAGTGAAAAGCGTTCAAGGAAGACAGACAAAGCGTCGGCAACGAATCGCACAAAGCACGACAAGCAACTGCTTTTAAACGACACCATGACTGCGCGCGTAAATGCGCTCATACGGAACAACAGGAGGATTGCTGTAAGTGATCTGAGCTCTGCACTGAACATCAGCGCCGGCAGCGTGCATACCATCATCCACGATAAGCTGCACTTCAGCAAAGTGCGTGCCAGATGGCTACCGAAGCAGATGTCCGACGAGCAGAAAGCCAGCAGGTTGCAATTTGCCAACATGTTTTTCCGAAGACATCAGAGAGAAGGAAACAACCTTCTCAGACGTGTGATGACAGTGTACGAGACATGGATTCATCACCATACGCCGGAAAGCAAACGTGCAAGTATGGAGTGGAGACCCAGTGATTCGCCCCCACCCAAAGAATTCAAGATAAAGGCTAAGCCACGAAGGTAATGGCTACGGTGTTTTGGGACATTAACGGTATTATTCTTACGGATTTCCTGGAAGATCGTCAAACAATCAATGCCACCTATTACAGCGATCTCCTCAAAAACTCCCTTAAGGCAGCACTGAGAAAGAAGAGATCAGGACTCCTCAACAGTGGAGTATGCCTTCTCCAAGACAATGCCAGGCCCCACACCGCTTAAGTGGCTATGGAAACATTGGAAGAATTGGGATGGGACGTAGTACCCCCCCCCCCCGTACAGCCCGGATGTGTCACTATGTGACTACGGTCCATTTCCTGAGATGTTTTAAACAACAGAGTAAAGAATTTAAAACTGGTATCTGGAAGCTTCCAGAACGCTGGAAAAAATGCATGGACCACGACGGAGATTACTTCAAAAATTAAGTGATGTAATATCAGCTGTATGGTAAATAAATATTTGATTAAAAAAATAAGTTCAGGTCAAATTTTAAACCCCCTCGTATTTGTATTCTGATATTTATGTCATCAGCTAATTTAACCCTTTAAGCAGCCGATGTATCTGAACCAAGTGGTAACACAAAATTTTCTGCCCTCCCTAAACTGAAGTGTTCGCATAGCGGCCGGGTTTTACAAAAGCTACGGCAAGACATTTCCTTTCCTTTCCTTTCTCTCATCTTAGCCGTACTCACAACAAAACTTTCACTGGTGATAAGCGCTCCCTTCTAGTCCTTTATTCTCTTCTCCATGACCCCAAGGTATCATGGGAGGCAGCTAGCCCTTCTGCCATAGATATCATACCACTGGGTAAAAACCAAATTATCCAAACATCTTCTCTCCTTTCTTAGGTTCGACGCCGTTGTAATCCTTTTTAGTAGGTAATCAGTCAGAAAGGATTAGTGTCCGTCTTCCGTCTAAATGACCACTTTGAATAACAAAGAAAAAGCGCAAGAATCTCTTTCTGGTGCGCAGGTTGACATGTTCCAGCAGCATTCAGGCCCCTTCTTAGACAGCGAAGACATTCGTTCGAGCTGATTTCGGCCAGTTTTTCTAACTCCGAGTTAGTTCGTTCCAGCCGGTTAAAGGATTAATGGAAGGAACCGACTTTTCAACAGAAAGTATTTTATCAGACACTATAATTTATGCGATTCAGGTAAGTGTACATGTTGTGACGTGCCTGCCCCACAGGAAGCACACGACATAAATGCAGATAGCAGCGAGACGAACGTCTGCGTCGCTCAGTTGGTAGAGCGACTTGTTCCGGAATAAGTGGACTCGGGTTCGATCCCCGACGTGGACCAAAAATGACGGAGAAATTTACTTCGTTATAAAGGCGCCCGAACTTCCCGGATGACCCGGCCGTTCAAGATCCCGCAATGATGTGATGTTCTTTCCACACCGCGGGACAAGAAAAATAAGAGAATCCCTTCTTCAGCGCTTGGAAAAATAAAAGTGTGTGATGTTGCATTCCACACACTAGATTGACTGGGAGTTCTAAAGTGCACGTTCTTCAGCAGGATGGCTGCCTGTAGCTCAGTTGGTAGAGCGACTTGTTCCGGAATAAGTGGACTCGGGTTCGATCCCGGGCGTAGACCAAAGATGTCGGAGAAATTTACTTCGTTATAATGTATATATTAAGTATTGTTGTAAAAGTAATGGAATTTTAAGTGCTTTTTATCTCAGTACTTGCTATTAATACCCGTATCTTTGTGTTGCATCTATCCTAAAGACCAAGTAGATGGTAACTTGAGTAAGAAACCAAGAAAGAAAATAAGAAACACTTAAGCCTTATGAATGAATGATCACATGATGCAGCTCTTGAAGAAGCAAAACTAAGGACTGCTTGCGGCAAGAATGCAAACTTTTTCTGACTCTTTACAACAATGGTCCTGCTAATAGTAAAAAAATGTGGTCTTGATCTTCATGGCAATAAAGATTTTGAGAAAATGTACTTAGGCAACTAATGGTGAAAATAAACAGTATATGAAAAAGGAAACGAAAAATGTGCGTTTTTGTAGCTTTTAAGTTTAGCGATGCAATGAAAACGCTGTTCCGCATTTTCAGGCAACTAGTTTCGACAAAACCGGCAAGAAATATAATGTATACGTTAAAAGCTACTAGAAACTCTCCAAAAAATCTCAGATGGAAAGTCAATGCACGTCATCGGAGAATTGAACTTTTTTTAGCAAAATGATCAAGAGGAAGATGTCGTGGAAGAAGCTTTACCAGAATAGGGGAAAAATCTTTCCGTGAATGAAGAAGCTTTATAATGAGCTCTCAGAACATGATTACCAGTTTTATGGTTCCCAAAAATTTATGTGAAGTGTAAAAGGAGTAAGCGACCGTTATTATATATCATCGAGAGAGAAGATGAAGGCACATATGCAGCTTGGTAACTTCCTTAAAACGTTAATGAAAGAGAAAATTTGAAACTTTCTTCTTTACTGCTTCAACGGAGAACTTATATGAGGCTATTTACTTTAATTTGTTTTTTAATTTTCTTTAAAGCATTTAAGAAAGGAAAGTATTAGAGGAAACTCTCACAAAATCATAAACATTAGTCGAAATATTGGAATTTGCGGAAATTGCCATGAGTGAAACTAATTTTTCTCTGTTCCTGACTTGGATCGCATTTCGCAAGTTTTCTGAAAATTAATTACTTGCACTCAAGTACAAATTTTGCTAGATAAAAGAAGAAAGCATTAGCCGCAGTACTGATCTAATATGGGAATAGAATCTAAAGTATGTTTTAGAATATATAAACGTATTCCTTCTTCTGTTTATGTATCTGACGATGGGTTCTAGGGAAACCTTAAAGTTCTAGTACATGTATGTACAATAAAATCTTTACATTCAGCCCATGAATTTGAATTTGTATTGTGATGCGATTCTTCTTATCAAGATCGTGCATCTAAGGCAACTACCTCGATTACTTTTTACTATCTCCGCACGAATTTAAATCTTCTAATACCATCATATAGTTATCACGTATATATTTTTATACCATTCCTCAGAAAATGGAGGAAATATTCAAACTTTCAAAAGCTACCGAATGAGACTCGCCGTGGAGGAGACGCACTTGTCTTTTCTAATACATTGTAGAGACTTACACACCATACCCAGATTCCTCAGACTAAGGACGAAACCTCGTTCATGGAGGTACCCTCAAGTGCTAAAATACGCCGAAAATAAAAGACCCCTTGCTGAAATCAGAGCCAAAAGATGTCTATTAGACTTGTAACGTACCAGGAGATGTGACGTACCTGCCAGAAGGACGCACACGACATAAAGGCAGATAGCAAGTAGAATCAATGTCCGCGTAGCTTAATTGGCAGAGCAACTTATTCCGGAATGAGTGGACCCGGGTTCGAACCCCGGCGCGGATAAAAATGACGGAGAAATTTACTTAGTTATAATGGCGCCCGAACTATCCGGATGACCCGACCGTTCAAAATCTCGCATTGGTGTGATGTTATTTCCACACCGCGAGATAGGAAAAATATGAGCAGCACTTCGAAAAAAAGAAAAATAAGGGGGAGATGATGTAACGTACCAGGAGATGTGACGTACCTGCCAGAAGGACGCACACGACATAAAGGCAGATAGCAAGTAGAATCAATGTCCGCGTAGCTTAATTGGTAGAGCAACTTATTCCGGAATGAGTGGACCCGGGTTCGAACCCCGGCGCGGATAGAAATGACGGAGAAATTCACTTCGTTATAGACTCACTACAAAGAAGTTCCTATAAGGACTACCTACGATTAGCTGGTGATTGCGATGCTATTCACTTCAATAAATACCTCACAGTACTTACGGCTGTTATCGAATCAGAAGTTAAGCAAGCCCAGAAAAGACACATCCATAAACTACGTAATCTTGTGGACCGGGACGTTGTTGAGAAGAACTGCACCTCATGTACACGTAGGCCTAACCAGTATCAATCACAAGCTTCAACTAACTGCATCAACTACAGTGACTATCCTCTAAACAAAATCCAAATATCAGCAGTAAATAAAGGCCTGAAATTCGCCTTCCCGAACTCCAGGATTAATACACTGGCGTGCATAAATTAAGGACGAGACGGGTTTTCGAATGTACCGTCGTTCAGAAGTGCTCCACATCAATTCAAATCATACCATAAAATCCCCAAGATGTAAGAATATGGGAAGAATGAGGAAAACCGTCCAAACAAGGAATCCACAGGATACAAAGACACTTTATTGAAAAAGTAGATTCAAGCACAACTGGACAGAAGACAGAAACGTCCATGTGACAGGCGGCTGCCAAGAAATATCCAGTCTTTAGTAGGTGATATGATCACCCCTGACTGCGTTCTAGGCTTTACAATGTCTATCCATACTGAGGACGAGGTTGTCAAGGAGCTGTTGAGGCATTGCGACACATTCCTCTTGTAGCGCCAATTGCAACTGCGGAATCGTTGCTGGCGGTTGGTGACGTGCTGCCAAGCGTCCCCCGAGAAGGTCCCACACCTGTTCGATTGGATGTAGGTCCGTGGACCTTACGGACCAATCCAAGCATTGAATATTTTCACTCTCCAACAGCTCTGCGGCAGCCACTGTACGATGAGGTGCAGCGTTGGCGTCCATGAAGAGGAACACAGGACCCACAGCACCTATATACAGACGCAAGTGAGGCAGGAGAATCTCGGTACAATAGCGGACACCAGTGACTGACACTCATTGGAAGATGTGGAGGTCAGTCCGGCTACCAAGCATGACACCGCACGAAACGAGAACTATGCCTCCTTCAAACCGGTCCCTTTCAATGATGTTGGAGGCGTGATTGCGTGTTCCCTGCTCTCTCCAGATGTATGTACGTCCAGATTCGCTCGTCAGACTAAATCGGCTCTTATCCGTAAAGAGAACTCGACTCCATTGCTGATGTGTCCAGTTCTTGTGTTCCTGGCACCACAGAAACCGCCGTCTCCGATGAGCAGGCGTTAATGGCGCACACCGTACTGGTCTTTGCGCAAATAGATCGCCTTTGTGCAGCCTCCTGGACACGGTAAAACGCGATACCGGACGTCCAGTTGTCTGTTGCATGTGCCTTGCGATTTCTCCCGCTCTCTGCAGTCTATCTCTTCTCGCCTGTAGGACAATATACCAGTCGTCCACCGCCGTGGTTGCTCGCGGACGACCACTGCTAAACTCTCGGAACGCTGTTCCTGTCGTTTGAAATGCTCTCCGAGCTCGTGAAACGATGCTGTGAGCGATCCCGAACTCCTCGGCCACACTAGTCACACTTCGACCTTCTTCCAACTTCCCAATGATGCGACCTCGGGTAAAGTCATCCAGACGTTGTCTACTGGATTGCCTGTTGGCCACATCACACGTTGGCAGCAACTCGGCGTCGTTCAAACCGATGTACACCGTGCAATAGCTTTCACCGAATTGCTGAGCGTACACCGCCCGTGTGCTTTATACCTTTCCGACCCCCCCCCCCTGCGTAATGCTGCATATATGCGTATGCCCTACCGAACCGGACCCTATTCTATCTCCCGAGTGGTCTTCCGGTCCGTTCTGCCTGCTCGTTTTGCTGTTATGCTAATTTCTCCTCTTCGTCCTTAATTTTTGCACACCAGTGTAGGTTGAAACTTATCCCCCAAGCAGAGGCCATCATTTCCCATTTACCGTTAAGAAAACAAGACGATGCACAACATCGATTAATCAATTCGATTTAAAAATTTCATGTTCAAAGACCCAACACGGATTTGACTCGTCTAATAGAAGAAAGACAGCAACTTTTAGAATTACGCAGCGACCCCAATATATCGATCATATCCGCTGATAAAACCTCGCAAATTATTATTCTGAACAAAATCGACTATCGGAAGAAAATGCTAGAGGCAATTGATAACATATCGCACGTCACTCTTAGCTCGAACCCTATTAATGCTACAATAGCGGCCATATATAAATAGAAGAAACTCTGAAACCTCCCAATGGGCATTTCACAATGCATGTACTGCCCTCCAGGTGCACGAGTTCCTGAACTTTTGATAAACTAAAGACTCATAAACCGGGACACCCATTACGCCCGGTAGAATCTGGATTTTCAGCCCCTACCAGACCTATAGGCACTTGCTACTTTCCTTCAACCACTCGTTAATAATTCACTCTACTCTGTTAACGGCACAGTACAAGCTATTAACAAGATCAAATCCTTAAATAACTCAACCTTTATTATGGCTTCTCTCGCTGTCATTTCTTTGTTCCTTAATGTTCCTATCAAAACTGTACATGACATCATTCAGACAAAACTACTTGAACTTAAATACGAACCAGAAACGATTCAATCCATCATTACAACCTCAAAACGCCGCCCCGTTGGCGCAGTGGTCTAAGCGATGGCCTCTGATCATTCGTCCGAAAGGGGTCCAGGTTCGAATCCCGGTGAGGCATGGATGCTGTGTTTGTCTTACGGCACTGGCTCTCTCCCTTCCCTGGAACCAGTGACCCTAAATTAGGGACGGGCGACTGCTTATAGCCCATTGAGTTGCTCACGGTGGTCGTTAAACCTCCAAACCAATCCAACCTTAAAACTAGTACAGAACAGATCATATTTTCAATTCAGCAACATTATTTATCGTCAAACTGAGGGCGCCCCAGTGGGATCACCACTATCTCCGATTCTTGCCGAAATTCTACTACAACACATAGAAAATAAAGTGCTACAAAAACATCAAAAACTTCCGTGCTTTTACATAAGATATATCGATGACGTACTTCTCTTCTGG
Source organism: Macrothele yani (assembly GCA_039090855.1). Taxonomy (NCBI): domain Eukaryota; kingdom Metazoa; phylum Arthropoda; class Arachnida; order Araneae; family Macrothelidae; genus Macrothele; species Macrothele yani. The sequence goes on from CM076990.1 coordinate 52,948,540, forward strand.
GATCACGAACCAGCTGACCTACGAACATTTGCTGAACACTTATCATCCCAACAAATCCCGACCATAAACTTCGCCATTGAACTGGAAAGTGAAGGTAAATTGCCATTCCTGGATTTTATGCTTGAACGAGATGCTGTCACTTGCACCTTGCAACTCTCTGTATATAGAAAACCCACTTCTATACCTATATTGACCCCAGCTTCTTCAGCACATCCAATATACTACAAAATCTCCTCAATCAATTTCCTTCTGCGCAGAGCCATCACGCATTCATCTACTTTCAGCAGACGCAAATGTGTAATTAACAAAATATTCAACATCACCCTCAACATGGCTTTCCCAACTTTATCATAAAAACAAGAAAGATGACACCGAATTTTCGGGTGTAATAAGCACGTCTTTTGAATCCGTTCTGACGCAAATTAAATTCATCAAAGCTATTCAAAGTTAATGGAACCGGTATGGAAAACAATAGTATCTGACGGAAGAAAGAAGTTTTTCAATCGGGTCTTTAATCCCTCAGATATTGCTGTAAACGGAATCGGGAGCTTACGAACTCTTAGAAACAGAGTTATCGACAAAAATGAGATGTGACTTTACGTCCCTTGGTGGGAAAACCATGCATTACTTTAGGAAGAAAGTATTCACAAAAGGTTTATCCATATGAGCGGTATCGGTCCAAGAAAAATAATTTTAGTCGAGTTTTCAGGAGCCCAGATTTTGCTACAAATACATCAGAAGTAGAAATTAACACTTATGACCAATGGTGACCAAACCATTCTTTATCAAACATTAGAAATTACGTGAAAAATATTTTCCGTCAGGTCTTTTATGCGATACAGGAAGAATTTTTCATATCGGAGTTTTAGGAGCAGAAAACGCAATTTACCATTGTGCGCCCTAGCGGAAAGTCTATGATTTATTTGAAAATTTTGAATTTATAGGAAAAATATATCGCATCGGAAACACTATCCTACAAAGAAGGAATTTTTCAAATCGGACTTTTAGAAGTAGAGATATTGACAAAAATAAAGTATACATCTACGCCCCTGGCGTAGAAACAATGCATTATTTCAAGAAGAAAATGTTCCAAAACAGTTTGTCCACATGAGTGGTATCGGTCCACAAAAGACTTTTTTCAATCGAGATTTTAGGAGCTCATATTTTGCTGCAAATACATCAGAAGCGGAAATTAAGACTTACGCCACCTGGTGACCAAACAATTTTTACAAAAAATTGAAATTACGTGCAAACGATTTCCCATCAGGAGCTGTATCCGGTGCAGAAAGAATTTTTCAGATCGGAGATTTAGAAGCACAGATATAGAGGAAAACGCAATTTACCTTTACGCCCCCTAGCGGAAAGTCTATGAATTACTTGAAAATTTTGAATTTATATGAACCACATGTCACACTAGAAACACTACATAAGAAAGAAAGAATTTTTTAAATCGGACTCTTAGAACTCGAGATATTGACAAAAATAAGATATACATCTACGCCCCTGGCTTAGAAAACGTGCACTATATTAAGAAGAAAATGTTTCTAAAAGGTTTCTCGACATGAGTAGTATCGGTCTACAAACGATGTTATTTTCAATCGAGAATTTAGAAGCTCATATTTTGCTGCAAATACCTCAGAAGCGGAAATTAAGGTTTACGCCCCCTGGTGGCCAAACCATTTTTTTACAAAAATTAGAAATTATGTGCAAACGATTTCCCATCAGGAGCTGTATCCGGTGCAGAAAGAATTTTTCAGATCGGAGATTTAGAAGCAGAGATATAGGGGAAAACGCAATTTACTTTTACGCCCCCTATCGGAAAGTCAATGAATTACGTGAAAATTTTGAAATTATATGAAAAACATGCGACACGGAAGACATTATCCAACAAAGAAAGAATTTTTCAAATCGGACTCCTAGAAGTCGAGATATTAACAAAAATAGGATATACATCTACGCCCACTGGCATAGAAACCGTGCAGTATTTAAAGAAGAAAATGTATCTAAAAAGTTAGTCGGCATGAGTAGTATCGGTCTACAAACGACGTTATTTTCAATCGAGAATTTAGAAGCTCATATTTCGCTGCAAATACATCAGAAGCGGAAATTAAAGTTTACACCCCCTGGTGGCCAAACCATTTTTTTGCAAATTTAGAAATTATGTGCAAACGATTTCCCACCAGGAGCTGTATCCGGTGCAGAAAGAATTTTTCAGATCGGAGATTTAGAAGCAGAGATACAGGGGAAAACGCAATTTACCTTTACGCCCCCTAGCGGAAAGTCTATGAATTTCTTGAAAATTTTGAAATCATATGAAAAACATGTCACAAGGAAAACACTATCCGACAAAGAAGAAATTTTTGAAATCGGACTCCTAGAAGTTGAAATATTGACAAAAATAAGATATATATCTACGCCCCCTGGCGGAGAAACTGTGGAATATTTTAGGAAGAAAATATTCCGAAAAGGTTTATCGATGTGAGTGGTATCAGTCCACGAAAGAATTTTTTCAATCGATATTTTAGAAGCTCAGATTTTATGGTAAATACAGCAGAAGCGAAAATTCACTCTTACGCCCCCTGGTGGCCAAAGCATTCTTTACCAAAAATTCGAAATTATATGCAAAAGATTGGGCATCAGGAGATGTATCCGCTGCAAAAAAAATTTCAAATCGGAGTTTTAGAAGAAGAGTTATCGGAAAAATGCAATTTACCTTTACTCCCCCTAGCAAAAAATCTATGCGTAATTTGAAAAAGAAACTATATCCAAAATACTCTTCGACATAAATGGAATCGAAAGATAAAAGATTTTTTTCAATCGGATGTTTAGAAGCAAATATGTGGAATAAAACATATTTTTGAATTCAACATCATCTGCATTTACGCCCTCTAGCGGCGAAATTGTACATCGTAAAAAAAACGAAATAAAGGATTATCATTCGCATATTTCAAGCTTTCGAATGCAAAAAGAATTTTTCAAATCGGACTAATAGTTGCAGAGATACCATGGGTACAGACGGACGGACAAACCGATAACATAAGCACGATCTTTTTTTACAAAAGACGTGCTAAAAAGATCTTAAGAAGCTCCACCAAGAAAACTCTACTATCCTCCAGAGGGACCAACAACTTCGTACATATGTTGGTGCCATAGATAATTATTCAACCATAACATCTGTTCTCAAAGCCATTTGCAGAAACTCTCACCTGGAATTCGGATTGCGTACTACAAACATTTTCCAGTTAAGATCAAGATCAGGGAACAAATCTAAGTAAATTTGGCGTTTACAGCATCATTTTGAACAGTATTGACGCTGACACTCCCGCCAGTAAATATATAGGATCTACAAAACGTACACTAGCAACAAGACTAATTGAACATAAATATGCCGTAAAGAATGGACTTAAAAATTCTGCACTGTCTCGACTCGTGAGTGATGGCCTGCACGATCCAATCTGGAATGATACTTCCATTATTGTAACACCAAGTGCTGTCTCCTCATTGCTCTTCACCGAGGTCCTTGTAATTGCTACTCAGAAACAAAGAACTCTCGAACTTATAATATGTAAACGAAGAACTCTCGAACTTAGAATCTCTAAACCAGGAACTCTCGAACTAAGAAACAGTAAACGAAGAATCTCTATGCAAAGAACTCTCGAAATAATAATCTCTAAACAAAGAACTCTCGAACTTAGAATATCTAAACGAAGAACTCGCGAACTTAGAATCTCTAAACCAGGAACTCTCGAACTAAGAATCAGTAAACGAAGAATCTCTAAGCAAAGAACTCTCGAAATAAGAATCTCTATACGAAGAACTCTCGAACTGAGCATCTATAAACGCAGAACTCTCTAACTAAGAATCTCTAAACAAAGAACTCTGGAACTAAGAATCTATAAACAAAGAACTCTCGAACTAAGAATCTCTAAACAAAGAACTCTCGAACTAAGAATCTCTAAACAAAGAACTATCGAACTAAGAATCTCTAAACGAAGAACTCTCGAACTAAGAATCAGTAAACGAAGAATCTCTAAACAGAGAACTCTCGAAATAAGAATCTCTAAACAAAGAACTATCGAACTAAGAATCTCTAAACGAAGAACTCTCGAACTAAGAATGTCTAAACGATGAACTCTCGAACTAAGGATCTTTAAACGAGGATCTTCAAAAGCAGACCTATATGTAACGATCAAAAGCATCCCGAATAGGTTTAGTGAACTGAAATCAAAGCTATGGAGAGCCTATATCAGATGCGAAATGATGCGTTGACATAGTCACGATTAATTGAAAACAAGGAGAAGGCAGGATGCTTAGGAAGGAAGTGGAGAGCAAAAAGAGTGAAATAGAGAGTGTAATGCAGAGAAACAAACACAAATTGCGTTTAGAAGTGGAAAGAGCTTATTTTAGTTTGGATTTTATACGCATGCCATTTGTCTCATGTCCTGAAGTAAGTAACTGTAATAGTTGATGTGTTGTGTGTTGTGGAGTTTTAGGTGCTTTATGTAATGATTTAAAATTGAAATTAGTTTCTGATGAAGTAAATTAAATTTGTTCTCTGAAAAGGGCCCTTTTTATTTAATTGACTAGAAATTTATTTACGTGTATATGAAATTGATAATTACTGTTGTCTATGTTGTACGATTTAATCATTACTGCAGTAGGAAATTTGATTTGCTTTTATTATGTAATTATATAATTGAGTGTAGGCATTGGGTTATGATAGGCCATTTGTTAGTAGAGAGTGAGTAATAGAATCTTGCTTTATTGCTTTAATGAGGTTCCCCGAAAAAGACCCTTCTTAATTTGATTTAGTGTTGACCATAAGGACGAATAGTTTATGATTTAATACTAACGATATACAATGAGTGAATTTTATTGAAGATATACGGATTATAATCTAGTAAAAATAATGAAAGCCGCCCGGTGGCGCAGTAGTCTAAGCGATGGCTTCCGATCATTCGACCGAAAGAGGTACGGGTTTGAATCCCGTTGGGGCATGGATGTTGTGTTTGTCTTACGGCCCTGGTTTGGTTTCCTCCCTTCCCTGGAACCAGTGGCCTTAAATTAGGGATGGGCGACTGCTTATAGCCCATTGAGTTACTTACGGCGGTCGTTAAAATTCCAATAAAAAAAAATAATGAGGTTTGAGGGGGTCTTGTATGTTGCAAATACCGTATCAAGTGATTAAATTTAAGGGGGATGAATAATATTCTGATGTGTGAAATAAATACGTTATTTAGATAGTTAATTATTTAAAATACGTGGTATTTTATTTAATTCACTATCTAAACATTATTTCATATAATTAACTATCTAAATAGAATTTTTATATAATTAACTATCTGATAGTTACTTAAATAAATAACAATTTAATAGATCAAAGATTGATTAGATGATTGCTAGATGAATTCATCATGTGACTGTTAATTAAGTGATTAAGGTTGTTGATATGGATGAAATAGAACTGTCAATCAACAGCTAAATTCTTGTGGATTTTATATCACGGCACAGTTCTTTTGATGTAGTGTGCTTGATTAGTCAATTAATATTAATTTTGTTTCGGGAATTAAATTTTTGAATTAAGTGTTGATTGCTTAAGCAGGTGCCATGAAACGGCACTTTTTTACTATTTCAGAGTTTGATTATTTTGAGGAAAATACGAATTTATTGTGGCCTTAGACATTAATCTGAGACATTCAAGTGTATGCATAACAGTTAACTTGCTCTTTAGATTCATATTTTGAAGAGAGATTGTTATGTATGACAATAGTTGGTAGTGTACATTCAAGTGTATGCGTAACGGTTAACTTGCTCTTTAGGTTGGTATTTAGAAGAGAGATGGTTATGTATGACAATAATTGGTAGTGTTTAAGTGATATGAGATGTGAAATATGAACGGCCCTTAAAAGGGCCGTTTTTTTGTTGATTTGCTTAAGTCATTCGGCAAATGTTGTGCAACTACTTTTTTAAACGGAAATATCCAAAGAAGCTTTTTGCAAGCTCTTCGATCACCGAATGCCGTTCATTCTTTGTATAAACACGATGCATAGCACACCGTGGATCAGGTCAAGGTCTTCCAACTTCGTATGAAGTTACAGTGAAAGGTGTGCGGGAATCATACCTAAAACGTCGAATAGGCGAGACAGCACGGAACTTCAGGTGCAAGAAAAAAACTGCGTGGAGTACCTTGCGTAAACGACTGAGCTTGAGTACCTAAAAACCGGAGCTATTTCATGTACTATCATGCAGTGACCAGAAGCGCCGGCAAGAATCCTGTAGCAACACAAGTGGATGGATTGAGTTCGAAGGGCAATTTTTCACGTGAGTTATCTATAACGACGAGGCTACGTTTCACATCAGCGGCATGATACATAAGCATAATATGCCCAAATGGGGAACAAAAAAATCCACATTGTGTCTTGCAGAACGAACGCCACAGTCCCAAAGTGAATGTGCAATGTAACGTGAGTAAGAAGAATTATTGGATATTTTTCTTTGAGGAGTAAGGATCTCTGGTTCATTTATTAGCAGGAGGAGGATGCAGATTTTTATTCCCCAAATATTATTTTTCAACAAGACGGAGCACCACCTCCCTTCCTTTTAGAATTGAGGGATTATCTGCACTAGAAGTTCCTCAAATCTTGGATTGGTCAAGGACCTTTCAGGTAGCCTCCTGTTTTTCCTCATGTTTTTGACGCCAACTGTTTTTTGTTTTTTTTCATATGGGCTTCACTATGGATTGAGTAAATCTACCCTCTCTACCAACTACCATAAACAACTCAAGGAAAGAATTGTTGCAGTTGTTTCTGCTGCTGCAAAGGAAGATATGCTTTCCAGGGTATCAGATATAATTGGTTAAAGATGGAACGTTTGTTGGGTTACACGTGGCAGCACATAGAAGATTTGTAAAACTGTCATTTGCTAAAAATATTAAAGTTTGTACCTGTTTGTTTTACGTTCATGTCTGCCTTCATCCCTAAGTTATGTTTTGTTTTTTTTAATGGAGGCTAATTTTAGTCCGCCATGTATAATTGAAAAAAATCCAGAGAGGGCCCTGGTACTCTTTGTAGATAATTTATGCTATGCATCTCTCGCATGCCAAGAACTTTGTGAGTGTGAAATAAAACGAGTGATTCGAGAGTATACGTTTATTTACGTGCAATACATTGCATTTATTCGCTTCACTCACGATCACAGTCCGGTACATTCTAAGTGGAATTAAATCATAACAACAAACAATAAGTAATAATAACGCAAGGAACTTTACACCAGCTTCGATTTTTATCTACGCCAATAAATTCAAATCACTAGTATAGTTATACTACCTTAAATAATCAATAAGGTTTACCAATCCTTGACATTGAGCGGTACTTAGGTAAGTGGATTGATGAATGTTATTGGTGTGAAATCAAGGAAAAAATATGTGATTCATAAAATTAAATATGTATTTACTAAATTATGGCGGTGGCAATAGTAAGCATTTCGACTGTTTAATTTTTCAAAAACAATATTATTATTATTAATATTATTAAATATTATTCAAATTTAGACGAACGTAAGAAAAGACCCTGGCACCGATGAAATGTGATGTAGAAAAGTCCATCTGCGCATGCACAACCTAAAATCTGACCTCAAGATACCAAATGAAAAAAGCTGAATCGCAAGCGTGTTAGTGAGAGAGTTTTTTTTTTTTTTTTTTGGTACTTTTTGGTCTAGCATACCTACAGGTTACAGCCCATTGTGTTACACATCATTAGCACGTCTTAAAAAAAAGATCGTGATTATGTTATCGGTTTGTCCGTCTGTCTGTAGACACGATATCTCTGCAACTATTAGTCCGATTTGAAAATTTATTTTTGCATTGGGAAGCTTGAAATATGCGAATGATGATCCTTTATCTCGATTTTTTTTACGATGTACGATTTCGCCGCTAGAGGGCGTAAATGTAGATAATGTCGAATACAAAAATACGTTTTGTTTCCACATATTTGCTTCTAAACATCCGATTGAAAAAAATCTTTTATCTTTCGCTTTCATTTGTGTCGAAGAGTATTTTAGGTATAGTTATTTTTTCAAATTACGCATAGATTTTCCGATAGGGGACGTAAAACTAAATTACGTTTTCCCCAATATATCGTCTTCTAATACTCCAATTTGAAAAATGTTTTCTTTAGTGGGTATAGCTAATGATGGAAAATCTTTTGCATGTAATTTCTAATTTTTGGTAAAGAATACTTTGACTACCAGGGGGCGTAAGTGTTAATTTAGCTTCTGAAGCGTTGGCCATAAATTTGAGCTTCTAAAATCTCGATTGAAAAATTTCTTTCATGGACCGATGCCACTCACGTCGATAAACCTTTTCGGAATATGAAAATATTCCGAAAAGGTTATATCGACGTTATATAGATCTTCTTAAAATAGTCCATGGTCTTTTCGCCAGGGGGCGTAGACGTATATCTTATTTTTATCAACATCTCTACTTCTAGGAGTGCGATTTGAAAACTTCCTTCTTTGTTGAATAGTGTTTCCGGTGTTACATGTTTTTCATATCATTTCAAAATTTTCAAGTGATTCATAGACTTTCCGCTAGGGTGCGTAAAGGTAAATTGTGTTTCCCCCTATATCTCTGCTTCTAAAACTCCGATTTGAAAACTTCTTTCTGCACCGGATACAGCTCCTGGTGGGAAATCGTTTGCACATAATTTCTAATTTTTGTAAAAAATGGTTTGGACACCAGGGGTGTAAACCTTAATTTCCGCTTCTGATGTATTTGCAGCGAAATATGAGCTTCTAAATTCTCGATTGAAAAAAACGTCGTTTGTAGACCGATAGTACTCATGTCCACAAACCTTTTAGAAACATTTTCTCCTTAAAATAATGCATGGTTTCTATACCAGGGGGCGTAGATGTATATCATATTTTTGTCAATATCTCGACTTCTTGGAGTTCGATTTGAAAAGCTCCTTCTTTATTGAATATTGTTTAAGATGCGAAATGTTTTTCATATAAATTCAAAATTTTCAAGTAAATTATAGACTTTCCGCTATGAGGCACTAAGGTAAATTGCGTTTTATACGTTATTTCTGCTTCTAAAACTTCGATTTCAAAAATTCTTCCTGTATCGCATACAACACCTGATGGAAAATATTGTCGTACAATTTCTAATGTTTGGTGAGGAATGGTTTGGCCACCAGGGGGCATAAGTGTTAATTTCTGCTTCTGATGTATTTGTAGCAAAATCTGTGCTCCTGAAAACTCGACCGAATTTTTTTTCTTGGACCGATACCGCTCATATTACAAAAATCTTTTGAGAATACTTTCTTCCTAAAATGATGCATGGTTTTCCCACCAGGGGGCGTAAAGTCACGTCTTATTTTTGTCGATATCTCTGTTTCTAAGAGTCCGATTTGAAAAATTCGTTCTGTGTTGGAGAGCGTTTCCGGTGCAAAATGTTTCTCATATAAATTCATGTTTTTCTTAACGCACAAGTCTGCAGCCAGAGGTCATAAGCTCACGATTCCATTTACAGCAATATCTGAGAGAAAAAAAATCCCATTGAGAAACTTCTTTCTTCCGCCAGATACTATTGTTTTCCATACCAGTTCCATTGACTTTGAATAGCTTTGATAAATTTATTTGCGTCAGAACGGATTCAAACGACGTGCTTATTACACCCGAAATTTCGTGGTGATCTTTCTTGTTTTAAAGCTCGCACCATTTTCGAGACGCGTGCCATCCTCACTTTTTTAACGGCTTTTATCACATGTAGCATGAGGTTCTCGTAATTTACGCAGACTGCAATCATACACTGAAGTGCCAGAAAAACTGGTACAGACGAGCTTATGCAAAATACACAGCAACGTCACCTATGCGCGTACTCGGTTGCGTCCTCCAGTGCGTATATAAGTCGATAGACATTCTTTCCATGCATGAGAATGACAAGTAATAACGATTTAAGTGATTTTCAACGCGGTGTCATAGTTGGCGCTCGTGAGATGGGCCATAGTATTTCGGAGGTAGAAAGAAAGTTCGGATTTTCACGGTCGACCACTGCAAGGGTGTACAGTGACTACAAGAATTCCGGCAAAACCTCCAACCTACGATACCAGTGTGGCCGTAAAAAGACATTGGGTGAACGTGACCATCGTCGGCTGTCAAGAATCGTTTCACGCGATAGGCGTGCAACATTCTCGCAGGTATCATCGGAATTCAATGCTGGAGCCTCAACAAGCATCAGCGTCCGGACTGTGCAAAGTACCCTGCACGATATGGGCTTTGGGAGCCGACGCCTAACTCGAGTCCCCTTCATGGGTGCACGACACAGAGCTATGCGTCTCGCTTGGGCACGGCAACACCGCCACTGGACGGTTGATGACTGGAAACAGGTAGCCTGGTCTGACGAGGCGCGTTTCCAACTGTATCGGGCAGATGGATGGATTCGTGTGTGGCGCAAACCCCATGAAAACATGGATCCCGCCTGTCAACAGGGATTGTACGGGCAGGGGAGGGGGGGTCCGTAATGGTATGGAGTGTGTTTAGATGGACTTCACTGGGACACCTGGTACGTGTACAAACGTCTGTGACCTGCACATCACTATGTGCGCATCTTTTCTGACGATGTACACCAGTTCATGTCCTGCATTAATGCTGATAGGTTGGGCCTGCTCCAACAGAACAATGTACCTCCACACAAGTGTCGGGACGCCACATTATGGTTAGAGGAGCATTCATCTGAATTTGGGGTGTTGGCATTTCCACCCAAGTCCCGAGATCTGAACGTGATAGAACACATTTGGGATGCCATGCAACGCGCTATCGAACACAGGAATCCGAGGCCTTGGAATACACCCAAATTGTGGAACGCTCTGCAGGAAGTATGGTGTGAATGGCCTGTCGTATTTCTGCAGTCTTGCGCTCCCATGGGGGACTTACCAAGTATTAGGCTGGTGTACCAGTTTTTCTGGCACTTCATTGTATGTTGTTACATTATTGTAAGGCGTGATGAAATAATGTTCGACGATAGTTTAGTAAAATATATTGTTTAATAATAATGAAATTAATTATTTTGGATCATGGGACAGCATGCGGCACGATCAGATTTTAACAATGACTACTTCCATTACCCATTTCGTTAAATTAAAACTTTTTACTAGGAATTTGTTTTACTACTGTTAGGAAAGAAGCGTATCATAAATATGCGTGTTATTGTCCATCTGCATGTGTGCGAACCCTATCTCAATCAAGAATATACCATTTGATTTTGCGAGAGAAACACGGTGGAATGATTTAAACTTAATTGCTAGTGTTGCTAGGCTGGGTAATGTTCTTCAAATTTTAGCGGCATGACCCAAAACATTTTATTATATAGAATTTATTGATGATCTGCTTTTCAAAGAATTACTCTACTTTCACGTCTAAATAGAATCAAGTGAGAAAATCTAAAGCCAAGAAAACAACTTTCCGGTCCCTTACAAACAGACATCTGGGGAATTAGTTCCACGACTTTTTGATTAGCGCAAAGAAAGGTACGACGTGACCCACTGACCAAAGGAGCTAAAACGCTCGGTGAAATCTCATTCAATCATGGTACTGAAGATTTTTCAGTTTGCCGAAGGAAAGGAAAGACAACCTCAAAGCGAAGTAAATAATGAACGGCGATTTTTGAAGTCACCCGAGGAAACTGAGTTTTGTCGACGTTGATAGAGGAGAATCTAAAATCGTTCGACTAAACTTTTTTCCCCGAGTCAACATCTTTATCTTCAAAGCTAGACGCTTGCCTGATAAATTTCAAAACGTCTTCCCCACTATTGGCTTTTAAAATGTGATGGGATTTCGAGGATCTCTGAAGATTAGCGCGTCGTTTCCTTTCTATGTTTGCTTTTTGTACAGAGAGATCATCGTGGAAAACAAACCCTATAAAATTGCTCAAAAGGAGATTACTAGGTTCCGAAATAAAGGGTTGAAAGTTGAAATTTTCATGGAAAGTGTAAGCAACTAAGTTGTTCTTAAGTTTCAGTGTAATGGGAGTGAATAAGTTGAAAGAGAGAGAGAGAGAGAGAAGTACTCGTGATAGAGTTACTCATCTTAACATAACTTTTTTTTTATTTGATTTGAGGTTTAATGCCTATCATGAGCAACGCAATGGGCTGTAAGCAGTCGCCCGTCCCTAATTTAGGGCCACTGTGACGTGCCTGCCCCGCAGGACGCACACGACATAAAGGCAGATAGCAGCATGAACGAACGTCTGCGTAGCTCAGTTGGTAGAGGGACTTGTTCCGGAATAAGTAAACTCGGGTTCGATCTCCGGCGTGGACCAAAAATGACGGAGAAATTCACTTCGTTATAATGGCGCCCGAACTTCCTGGATGACCCGGCCGTTAAAGATCTCTTAATGGGGTGATGTTCTTTCCACACCGCGAGATAGGAAAAATAAGAGAATCCCTTCTTCAGCGCTTCGAAAAATAAATGTGTGCGATGTTGCATTCCACACACCAGATTGGCTGGGAGTTCTCAAGTGCACGTTCTACAGCGGATGGCTGCCTGCAACGATTCATGGTCACAGCTGACCCGTGGGCTATGCCCCCGGCTCTCTTTCAGGGGGAGATGTGACGTGCCTGCCCCGCAGGACGCAAACAACATAAAGGCAGATAGCAGCAAGAACGAAAGTCTGCGTAGTTCAGTTGGTAGAGCTACTTGTTCCCGAATAAGTGGACTCCGGTTCGATCCTCGCATTGGACCAAAAATGACGGAGAAATTTACATCGTTATACCACTCACTGACTCCAGTGAATACAATTACTCATCTTAACATAATTTTATTTTTATTTGATTTGAGGTTTAATGCCCATTGTGAGCAACGCAATGGGCTATAAGCAGTCGCCCGTCCCTAATTTATGGCCACTCACTGACTCCAGGGAAGAGAGAGATTCAGTGCAGCAAGACAAACACAACATTAATGCCTAAACGTATTTCGAACCCAGACCCATCTCGGATGAATGGTCATAAGCCAGCGCTTAGACCACTGCGACACAGGAGCGAGCGGCACATAAAATTTAGTTTCCATGCTCTTTGTAACACACTAGATATACTGTACAACGAATACTTTTCCACTACCCTCCAGTTAAAAAGTGTTTGAAAAAATCAGTGAGTATTGAATTTTTGGTTAGGTGGACTGCTCTATTTGAAGCAGTTTCATGAACCTTCGGGAGGTTGATTTCAATACACTCCCCGATTGCAAGAATAACACCCCAAGGTTTGAGGATCTGATGTCTTATGTAGCGTCAAAAGTTTTTAAATAGACACGTACCACCTAGCACAAGAAAAAAACTGTAGCTAGTTTTTTGAAGTACACTGAAGTGCCAAAAAAACTGGTACACCAGTCTAATACATGGTACGTCCCCCACGGGATCGCAGGACTGCAGAAATACGACGGGGCATGGATTCCACTAGCTTCTGGAAATATGCTGTAGGCAATGCACACCATACTTCCTGCAGAGCGTTCCACAATTCGGGTGTATTCCGAGGTCCCGGATTCCTGTGTTCGATAGCGCGTTGCATGGCATCCAAAATGTGTTCTATGACGTTTAGATCTGTGGACTTGGGTGTAAATGGCAACACTCCAAACTCAGATGAATGCTCCTCTAACCATAATGTGGCGTCCCGACACTTGTGTGGAGGTACATTGTTCTGTTGGAACAGGCCCAACCCATCAGCATGAATGCAGGACATGAAAGGGTACTCCTCGTCAGAAAGGATGCGCACATAGCGTTGACCGGTCACAGACGTTTGTAGATATAATAAGGGCCCCAGTGAAGTCCAGCTAAACACACCCCATACCATTACGTAAACTATGAAATGTGTGCAAATTGATGCCTTTAAAAGCACTAAGTGTTAATCTGTAGCTTTTAATCATCGATTTATTGACATCATTCCATTCCTTGGTGTTCAATAGGAGTGTTGCTATGACGCAGAGTCTGATCGAAGTACGGGCAGTCCGGGCAGCTACCCGGGGCCCTGGTTCATGGAGGGCCCCTAAGCTTCGATTTTTTTTTTAATTTCCAGTTGCATATACATTAAATTTTCGTATTCCATCACTGATTATTATTTTCGAAATTAAATTCAGAACACGCATAAAATACAAAAATGTGTAGTCCCTTCTCTCTGAGATACGCAATTCCGCTTGACCAGGGCTCTCGTCGCAGCATCCGTAAGATTCAAACATCCGTTGTGTGTAGGCAATCTAAAAGAAAACACAGCTACTTTCGGTAGAAACACCGACATTCACCATCTTGTTAAAATATGACCAGTTAGTCATTGGCAGAATCCTCGAGTACTAAATTACAGAATGTTCAGAAAAGTACAGAAAATTCCCTCGGTCAAAGCGATCTGATCTCTATAGAATTAAAAGAATAGCTGCAATCATTCCACTGTTTACTATCAAGTTTTAACAGATCATAAGGATATGTTGGACCTTATGTATGAAACTGAAGACATAAGGAAATTCAACTGTGAACTAGCGAGGAAAGCAATTGAAAAGAACCAAAGCCTAAAAAAAAATAGCAAAGGGACATCTCAGTAAGGGAAGAAAACAGATTATGGCACTGAGAAAAGAAGATGGTTCTGTAACAAGAAATAGAGGCAAAATTTTGACACGAGTGAAAGATTTCTACTCCAAGTTGTATGAAAGGGATGATACATGTACTCCAGACATCATGAAAGGTACCAGTACCAGAGTTCTTCCAGTCCTCCCAGCAGAAGTTGCACATGCAATCAAGAACATGAAGCGGGGAAAAGCTCCAGGAGAAGATGGAATTACTGTAGACATCATACAAAAAGCAAGTGGAGAAATCGAAACAGAACTCGCCCAAATTTTCACTCGATGCCTTAATGAAGGGAAGATTCCTGAGGATTGGAACAACGCTACAATGATCCTGCTACATAAAAAAGGTGACATTGAGGATCTCAGGAACTACAGACCTATCAGCCTCCTCTCAGTGGTTTATAAAATCTTCACTAAAGTTCTTTGACACCGCTTGAAGGTAACACTGCACATGGCTCAACCGAGAGAACAAGCTGGATTCAGCAGTGGCTACAGCACAATAGATCATATCCACGTACTGAGAGAACTAATTGAAAGAGCGAGGAAATATGAACTTCCATTGTGCATGGCTTTTATTGATTATGAAAAAGCCTTTGATTCGTTGAAACCATCAGCAGTTACAATGGCTCTGAAATCCTGCGGTATTGAAGACGCATACATTAATATTATAAATAACATCTATGAAAATGCAAGTGCAAAGATTAGGCTGTTTGAAAATACAACACACATAAAATTCGGAAAAGGAGTGAGACAAGGTGACACCATATCTCCGAAGCTCTTTAATGCCACATTGGAAAATGTCTTTCAATCACTGAACTGGGAAAACAAAGGGATAAAGATTAATGGAGATTATCTAACCCACCTTCGTTTTGCTGATGACGTAGTCCTTTTTGCAACTACCCCATCAGAGCTGCAGAGTATGATCCAGGAACTTGCTGACAAGAGTAAAGAAGTGGGATTAAAAATGAACTTTCAGAAGACAAAAGTGATGTTCAATGCTTTTACAAAAAATGAAGATTTATCGATTGATGGAGAAAAGCTGGAGATAACAGGCACGTACGTTTATCTTGGACACCAGATATCAAGTGAGGTCACATTGATGAAGAAATTAATCGGCGTACAAAACTTGCCTGGAGAGCTTTTGGAAGAAACAGCATAATTTTCAAGAGCAATATGCCATTATGTCTTAAAAGAAAAGTGTTTGATCAATGCATCCTTCCAGTGCTTTCGTATGGTGCAGAGACGTGGACCTTAACTAAAAGAGACATACAAAGGCTGCAGACAACTCAAAGCAGCATGGAGAGGTGCATGCTTGGTGTAACCAGGAGAGATAAGAAGAGGAACTCGTGGATCCGAAAAATGACAAGAGTGGAAGACATCATGATCAGAGTTAAATCCCTGAAATGGCAATGGGCTGGACATACTGCCAGAAGGACAGACCGTCGATGGACAGCCGAAATTTTAGATTGGATTCCAAGGGACAGGAAAAGACCCAGAAAAAGACCACATGGAAGATGGGTGGATGATATTCGAAAGTATGCGGGAGTGACATGGAGGAGACTGGCACAAGACAGACCGCTGTGGAGGAAACTTGGGGAGACCTTCGTCCAGCAGTGGATTGATAATGGTTGACAATGATGATGATGATGATGTATGAAACGTGTTTTAATGAAATCTACCCTAATCTTTGGTGAAGATTTTCCGAATACGTAGAGACAATGTAAACAGACAAAGTCATCGCTCTTTCCGCGTTTTTCTTTAATTAACACACAGCCACTGAAAAATTGTATTTCGACGCCGCTGCGATTGAATCCCAGATCTCTCGATCACTAGCCGAGTGCGTTCGCCTTACGCTATGGTGCCAACAACCCACGGCGCTATGTGCATTTATCTGTCAATTTCTCTCGCCCTTCGGATTTATTAGCTACAATTAAATAGCTTGTGCATTTAAGCCCTACCAGATGGAGACATCTCAGTTGCTGAGCCTATCCCTACGGATTTGTGAAGTCAGATGCTGAAACATAAATACACATAGTGCCGTGGATTGTTGGCAAAGGCGAACGTACTCGGCTAATTATCGAGAGTTCTGGGGTTCGATCCCAGCGGTGTCGAAATACAATTTTTCGGTTGCTATGTATTAATTAAAGAAAAACGTGGAAAGAGCGATGACTTTGTCTGTTTACCCTAATCTTTGCATTATATTCGTAATTATTTTAACCCTTTCTGTAACAGTAGCTAATTTTTTTTTCCAAATTAAAGCTGATAAAAATTTATTTGCGGTCTAGCATGAACCAGAAAAGGTGTGAAAGGTTCAGCTGTTTTATCAATAGAACGGGAAATTGTAGACACGTTAGATACAGTGGAGATTGAAAAGGCTCGTCGAAGAAAGCTGCTATAAGTAAGGATTGTCATTTTTCGTTTTTATTTTTATTTCACGGGTTTTTTTTTTTCTTTTTGTCTGAACTTCAATCTACAGTTTTCTAATACTTATGCATCCCGGTGTTGTCGGCCATCTAGTCTGCGGTTTTTCCGGGGTTTTCCGCAGACTCCCTGTGTTTGGGGACTGGAATGGCAAGCCGGCTGCATTCATTTGCCAGTAATCCTCCTGCGCGCAGCGTTGTCTCTGCGGAACTCAACCCGCCATGGGCGGACGATATATGTATATACAGTATATAGCAGCGGAGATTGAAAAGGATGTTGCAAATACGAGGGCTAAGGCTCATCGGTGTATGTATGTATATATACTCACTGATGAGCCAATACATTATCACCACCCCATCCTAGAGAAATCATCGCGCCTGAAGACCGAACAGTGGCGCAGGTGAAGTTCACAGAGCAGTATATGTACCAGCCGAGGACCGGCTTTCGGTCAGTAGAGTATTCGGAGTCAGAATGGAAGCATCTGCTGAACTATCGGAGTTTCATAAAGGACAAATTGTGATGGCCCGCAGCCTCGGAGCTACGATCTCGGAAACGGCGCGACTTGTGGATTGCTCACGCGCCCCTGTAGTGAGTACGTATCAAAAGTGGTGCACAAGTGGCCAAACGACGATCCATCGTCCATCCGTATGTCGTCCTCAGTTCATTGATGCCGCAGGAGAACGGAGATTGTCGCGCATTGTTCCCAGCGACCGCAGGGGCACACTGCGACAAATCATCCACAGCTACAACAGTGGTGATCATGGCAATGTGTCACAGCATACTGTTCATCGAGCCTTCTGTACATGGGACCGCGTTGCCGAAGACCCAGCCGAGTCCCGATGCTCGCTGCACGTCATCCCGAACAACGCATGCAATGGGTCTAAAGTAACCGAGATTGGACAGTGGATGATTGGAAAAAAGTAGCCTTGTCTGACAATATAAGGTTCTCTGTAGGCATTCTGAAAACATATCACTCGTTGCTGTCATGGATAAAAGAAACTCTTCATGAGATTGGGATGATTATCAGCTTTCGGGCCAAGGGTGGCAGTATTTCTGAAACAGCGCAGTTTGTGAACTGTTCGCCTGCTTCTGTGGTTAAAGTGTATCGGGATTGCAGAAATGGCACCATTGCGAATAAGTGATGTGGAAACTGCGAAGCACCACGTGCCATCGATGTGAGAGGTGAACGTCGGCTTTGAAGGTGCGTGAGGGTAGGTGGAAACGCTACAGTGGAGCAACTCACTGCCCGAATGAACCAGGGGGCTACTGGAAGTGTGTCTAAAACGACAGTTCAGCGAACCTTGCTGCGCATGGGGCTCCGATGCAGACACGGATGTTCAATGCACCTATGCTAACGAAGGTGCATCGGCAGAAATTTTAAGAAACTTTTCACGGCAGCATCGGAATTGGACCTCCGCTGATTGGCAAAGGGTTGCTTTCTTCGATAAGGCACGTTTTCTGCTTCATCGAACGGATGGGCGATGGCCTATAAGGCGAGAAACATCGGGGAGCAAATACTCTGACTGATAAATGAATTGCGAAAAAACATAATTATCAAATGTGATCTTTACTGAAGTAATTGTATAAAGGAAAGTACAGAAGATGCTAATGGACTATATTTTTTTATTGTATTTGCTGATTACTCAGAAGATGTTGAAGGGTATTATGCTGTTTGACTGCAGTATGAACTATGCATGTTCAACTCATTGGTTCTCATTTCAAAATATTGACTTTAAAAAACTTGTATGAAAGTATAACGTAAAATGTTATTCTTTAATGCTGTCCTTTTTTTTTTTTTTTTTTTTTTTGCGCAGGCATTTGTGTAAAGTGTATTGTCAAAATTGATTGGGAAACGCGCCGAGTTCGGAGTTGAGATGCCTTACTCTCAAATCCTGCTGTGCAGATAACAAGGTGCATATACACTATCTACTAACAAGTAATTGGACACCCCTGCAATCGACGATATCTGCGGTCCTGATACACGTCACGGCCGCCGCCTCCGTTAAATAGCGTGTGGGAAACATCAAGGCAACCAGTCGCATGTAAGATTCCACGCAATTCGGAGCTCTCTGATTTCGAGAAAGGTGTAATCGTCGGGTATCACAGAAATGGCCGATCCATACGTGACATATCCAGCGAGTTGAAGTACCCAAAATCGACAGGGCCTACGTGATTGGCAAGTGAAATATGAGAGGTGACTGTCGGAATGTGCCCCGACCAGGCAGACACACAAAACTGGGAGTTACAGACCGACGGGTGCTGGACAGAGAAATTCGGAAGAACCGCACCAAATCGATGAGCTACACCCGCGAGGAGTTTCAACAGGCATTCGGGAGTGTTCTTTCGATGAATACCATCCATATGGATGTCAATCTGTTTGGTTACCATGGACGTGCTGCCGCCCACAAGCCTTTGACCACCAAGTCCAATAGCTCTGCTCGGCTAACGTGGTGCAACGAACGTCGACAGTGGACCGTTGAATAGTGGAAACAGGTTCTCTGGAGCGACGAATCAAGGTTCACCCTCTACAGTTCGAATGACAGGGTCTGGGTTTAGCGTCTGGCTGGAGAACGCCTCCTGCCGAAAGGTATTGTGCCAACTGTGAAGTTCGGCGGCGGTGAAATTATGCCATGGGGGTGTTTCTCTTGGTATGGCATGGTACCCTTGGTTGCAATCCCTGGTAGACTCAACGCCGAGACCTACTGCACCATTTTGGAGGATCATGCGCTTCCTACGTTGTGGCAGTTTTACGGGGTGGACCCATGTTACTTTCAGGATGACAATGCCACCTGTCATGTTGCGAGGTCCACCATGGCTTGGTATGGTGACAATGGGGTTAATCGAATGGACTGGCCTGCGCAGAGCCCGGACCTTAACCCAATCGAGCACCTCTGGGACGAGTTGGAGCGACGACTTAAGGGGTGCCCCCACCGTCCGAAATCGGTAAAGGAACTGACCTGTCTTCTCCAAGCCGAGTGGAAAAAAATACCTCTAGCCGTCGTACAACGCCTGGTTAAGAGTATGCCCCGGAGGGTCGCAGCTGCAATCGCCGCTCGTGGAGGCCCCACCAACTATTGAAGGTGAATAAACTTCGTTTTCCTTTGCTATCACAGGTGTCCAATTACTTGTTGGTAGATAGTGTATATATATGCACCTCGTTATCTGTACAGTAGGATTGCCATCTAATATGCATATCTGACAACGTAATCCAGTCATTCTTTAACACTTCCTAGAATTCACACCAGGGGAAAACCGCTGCACACGTTAATCAACCTCCAGCTTTCTAACTCGAAACATTGCACTCTCTTTACTCAGAACAACGCACTTCCGGTTTCGCAAGATATTGCCTCAGGAAACAAATCGAGCTGAAGCAATTAATGATAAATTAATTTAATGATATTTACGTCAACACGAACAATTTACTGCTAATGAAGCATTAACCTTTCACTGTTTGTCACATTGTAGCTGATCCATAATTCACGTGCTCCTAGGTAACGATACGTAACTATCTCTTCCCGATGGTGAAGTACTTCACCTCCAAAAGAGGCACGTTCTTCTGCAAAATAAAAGAGCCTGAAAAACAACTTTCGAAATATTCTCGGGGACACAGGCAGACTACTAATGTTCTTTTACGAAGGGTTTTTATAAATCAGTTTGGAGATTTGTGATCAAAGGCGATTGCAAAGCTATTAATGAATTCTGTTAAAACATTAAAACAAGAATTAAGGAATTCCTGTTTACAAACACATCGCATAATTATTATAGTTAAGCTATGCACAGAAATATGCATAAAGTTTCGCTGCACCTTGTTGAAATTTATGATAAGGTCTTAGAATTTTTAAGTCTTTTGTAGTGCTCGCCTAAACCTGAATAATAACACAGATCTGGGAAAGTATTTTTCCGTGTCTTACATAAGCTTTTGAATAATAAAATATGCATTTTTTGATTAAAAAGAAGTAACAAACATTAATCTCATGTTCAGAACAGAGGACAATAAGCCATCTTGTTTTTAAAATATTACAAAAAACCTGAAACATATTAATTCTTGTCATATGTGACAAAATTTAAAAACGCGAAAATTAATTGTAATGGAAATTAATAAAAACAAATAATCTTTCTACGTTTATGCCAAACACACAAATATACTGTTTTCAGTACTGAATCACCTCTTTGCTTAGCTGTTACCATTCAGCCATAACTCCTCGTAAAACCTCAAAATTGCACCTTCCTAAAGCAGGAACCGAACCCCCAGATTTCCGTTTCAAACGTGAAAATTCTTTCTCGTGAATGGTACTGTTCTAGCCTACCCAGATCGAAATCGGGAGATACGGATTAGATTTGAGCTCCAGCACGACGTGTGACGAATGTGTCTAATTCAGCCCTTCCTTTTCGAGTTTCTGTTCTGATGTAAATTATTTTACTTCTTGTTAGCACAGAGGAGGAGAGACACAGGTCTCAACGGTCGGACATGAAACTACGATAGCTTCTGTCACGTGGTACGGTACCAGTGGCCATATAAGCAGCCCCGCGGAAAGAGTTGTATGCTCTAGGGCCGCGGGTGGCCTAATGGGCAACGTTTGTGACTGCAACGGAAAGGGCCTCAGGTTCAATCCCAGCCAGGTACGAACGCTCGATCCACTAAATATCCACCGTGCGTCGGATGGGCACGTTAATCCGTCGAACCCCGGGTACTGGCGCCCCGGTAATAAATAATAGGGGGTCTTCTTCCCCCTTTCTACTTCGCTTCCGGGTCACTTTCCTATCGGGCACGCTAGCCCAAATCTCCTAGCTTCCTGTTTCTAAGGGCTGTTTAAGACCTGGTGTCAGACACTCCCTTCCTAAAATCCTCTACATATGGTCATGATGATCATGTTGTATACTCTAGGGCCGCAGATGCAACGTTCGTGACTGCCACGGAGGAACCTCAGGTACGATGCCAGCAGGTACGGACGCTCGAAGCACTCCCTTCCTAAAATCCTCTACATAATATCTGATCTGAGTTGTAAACTCTTGAGAGAAAGAAAGGAAGGTGGTTACGGTTCGACGCTTTAGTTCCACGTCCGTCCACTAAGCGCGCTGTTCTATTGAGATCTTCAAGGCCAAATTGTTGCCATGAGTCTCTGTGGAAGATTAACCTCTGAGTCTCCTGTTCTTGTTGGGTTTTCTCTTTCCACCACTTCTTCGAATTTCTTTATACCTTTTGGCAACGACTAAAAGTGAGTGGAGGAAAAGTAAAAAGACGTGTAGCGTGTAAGACGTGTCTGGTGGTAGTGTGTACAAAGAAAAGCAATTTACTTATATTTCAACGTATGTTTTCTTAATGAACTGAATACTGAGTAAGGTGTATTTGCGAGATTGATGTCGTGTTTACGTCGCTAAGGCGTTTTAGTTGTTCGAAGAGGAATTGTGATTGTACGTCAACGACCAATAAGCGAACAAACAAGTCATTTTAGGTTCCGTTTCTTGCTATAGCGATCCGTGAGACCGTTTGTGGTCGTCTAAGTGTCGTGTTAAGCATTTAGTATTATTTCAACACGCAACCTTAAAACATCATAAATGCAATTTTAAATTTTTCTTAGGAGATGATGACTACATGGAGAACAGCAAAATAAAGGCGATTCAGTGCCGAAAATAATGAAAACATTGTGTGCTATTCATGATAATTGTTCACGTACACTATAATTGTTCATGATAATTGTTCAAGTACGCATCATTCGAAACGTAACCGGCGAGCTACTTAGGTTGATTTTCTTAAACATCTCGAAAACGATGCCCAGTAGGGGGATTTGGTTTCCACTTGACTTACCCAAGGGGGAGTTATCTGCTATCAACGAGAGCTTTAAAATGAAGTAAACCACGATGTGGTGTAACTTGTAGATATCCTAGACCAAAAGTTATCATTCCCCTTCACTAACACACTTTCGATTCACCTTTTCTTTCTATCTTGAGGCTAAAATCTTGATTTTAGCCTGCACACGCGCAGATGGACATTCGTAGGTACATCAGATTTCTTCTGTGTCAGGGTCGTTGTTTCGTTCCTCTGAATCTATATATGTAAAAGTGAAAGTTTGTATATTTGTTTGTTTTTAATTTTTGTTTGTTTGTCCGCTATACAAATCTACAGTTTTCAACTTTGAACCATCAAATTTGGTAAACTATCTCATGGTATTCTAACTTAGTCCGTAGAAGAGTTTTGGAAGGGATCGAAGCCCGGGGGAGGTCAAGGAGGCCCCCATACAAAATTTTCGTTATTTTAGTTAAAATTTCTACGGTTTTCAATTTAGAACCACCAAATCCCAGCAAAAACAGTCTTGCTGGGCCAGCACTATGTTGCCGCTACCGAACCGTCAATAAAATGTCCGGGCGGCCAACAGAAGGGCCAGCAGTTCAGGCCAACAGCTGGCCAAAAGTTGGCACCCCAACAGTTGTCATATGCCACAACAGGGCCATCAGTTGTCCATCACAGGCAGTAGCTGCCACAAGTGGCCCTTCAGTGGCCCTGCAAGCACGTGCCAGAAATGATGGCTAGCCTAATGTGGTCCGCTAGTGTGCCGTCAGTGGCAGCCGGCAACCACGTGACGTAACTGGTGGCTTGCCGAATCTTGTCCGCCAATTTCCCAGTAGTAGAAAAAAATATATAATAAAAAAAATTATAACCGCAGTTTCCCAAAGCTACAGTTTTTTTACCCTTTCGAAGTTGTGAATTAACGCACTGCGCTGGGGAAATATTCTCAACTGACCGGGAAAAAGCCCGTTTGCATCTGAGCTCTCTACCGACCGGACTAATTTTCCACGCTCAAGCATATGCTTAAAGCTGTCTGTTTGGTATGCAATCTGTAATCGAATGCTTCCCTTTTCCATTTTACAATATTGCGAGGTATTTTTCATAAAAGTCAGTTTCATATAGTTGATCAATTAATTTTTTCAACGTAACGATAGTTTGTTTTTTTACCTTAAGGGAACTTCACTCATTTTCAAGGAGTGTACATACTTAGAGTCGCTTTCCAAAGTTTTGTACTGTCCTTGCTGTCTTGAAAAGAGATTGTTGAATAAATATATATTTACCCGGGTTCATGTCACATTCTGTTATATTTTTAACGTTGTGTCTTTCCTTTCAGTTGTCCGAAGCTACATTTGTTTTAAAGAGTAAAGATATTTTATTTTACTTCTCGTTATTTTTAGAAGCGAATTCCTCCCAGTCTTGTGTATTCAACCCATGGATGAGTACACTACATAGCGTTGGGTTTTTTTTTTTCTTGTTTCAAATAATTAATAAATTTTGTACGCGTATAATTCTTTTCTTTTTCCAACAAACGTTGTTTTAATAGTTTTCCAGGATATTTGTTTCAAGCGGTTACAAATTTTTTCCTGTTTATTCATCCACTCCATTTCATGAATCGTTATTCATGGGAATGAAGTGGGTGTATTTCATGGCTGTAATCTAGTATTTCACGGCTTAATCTGATATCTTCGTCGACGTAAAATTTCATTAGGAAATTAATTTGCCTCTCCACATATGGATTTTTTTTCTTAACATCCACTAAAATAACACGATGGCGATAGCGTCGTCTTCAACTAACTGGTACCATGAGAGACACAGCAAGTGTTGCATCTGCGCATGCGCAGTCCCGTTGCTTCCACCTGCTGTTGGGGGTTGCATTGGTTGCCTGCAGCGGGCCACTAGTGGCACTTGCTTGGAGGCCCACAATTCACGGCGATGCTGCAGGGCCATCAATGGCTCGCCAACGGATAGCGCTGCCACCAACGGACCACTACCGGGCCGTGAGCGGTAGATTTCAGCCAGCATCACTGCCAGCTGGTGGCCAGCAGTTTCCCAGCCCTTGTGTTTTTGCTGGGATTTGGTATACTATCTCATGGTACTCTGACTTAGACTATAGACGGTTGTGGGAAGGGGTCGGATCCCGGGTGTCAAAGGGCATCCATACAAAATTTTCAAAAAAATTTCTACAGTTCTCAATTTACAACCACTAAATCTGGTATATTATCTCACGTACTCTAACTTACACCATACACGGTTTTTGGAAGGGGTCGGAGCCCGGGGAGGTTAAGGGACCCCCATAGAAAATTTTCGAGAACCCAACCCATACAAACTTTGCTCCCAATAGAAAAACCAAAAGTGTTGTTTACCAAAAAGCAATAACCCAAACGAATTAAAATAAATTTACTGTAAAATTACAGGAATATATTTTTCATTCATAAAATTTCACCCGCTGAATTTGGTGATCCCATCAATATTTACCCGAGAAATACCAGGTACCGCTGCTAAGTAATACATAATAATAATAATTGAAATAAATATTGTTTTTGAAAAACTAAACAGTGGAAATACTATTGCCACCGTAATTTACTAAATATTTACATTTTATGACTCACATATCGTTTTTAATTGGTTTTACGACAATAGCATTCATTAAGGTGGATCCACCTGAAATCTTTGCCTTGTACTTCCAATGGGCAAACTTCTGTAGCCATTTTCTTCACAATTAAGGCTCTCCCAAGGATGAAAATTTGAACATTGATAAAAATAACTTCATATTAAAGCCTACCATACTTAAAATGTTCTAAAACGTAACCACAATTATATTAAAAATCAATAACTTTTCCTTTATTGGTGTTGAGACCAGAAAATAGATGGTGTGACCTGTACATTGATGGCATCAGTAGACAAATTTTGGATTGCTTAGTTACGGTTAAGTTTTAGAAAATATTTAGTATACTAGGCTATAATATGAAGTTATTTTTATCGATGTTCAAATTTTCATCCGTGGGAACGCATTAATTGTGAAGAAAATGGCTGTAGAAGTTTGCCCATTGGAAATACAAGGCAAAGATTTTAGATGGATCCAGCCTAAGTGCCACTCAGTGTCAGGAATTACAAGTATTTAATGGTTTGTCGTTATGATTTAATTCCACTTAGTATGTATCGGACTGTGGCTCGGTGTGGTCGTGAGTGAGGCGAATAAATGTTGTACGTAAATAAATGTATACTGTCGTTTTATTTCACACCCACAAGATTTCGGCATGGAAAAGTTTCATCACATAAATTACCTACAAAGAGTACCAGGGTACTCTCTCAATTTTTTTCTATTTAATATCAGAATAGTCTTTCAAAGAGTCTTTCCCAACATTATTTATTTAATATCAGAATTTGCAAATGCGTTGTTAACATTCTGTTGGAAAATAAGGACACTGCGCATCATTCGATAATTCAATGGAAACATTGTTGTAGCATTCAAAATATGGTGTCTTGGGTGCTCATGTCCTACGTCATGATAACAAGGAAAGGTACACTTTTCGTACTCCAGAGCAGGAATTCACTCAGCCCTCTCACCCAGTTTTCCCGAGACACCGCATAAAAGTTTCAACATCCTTTTCCCATTTGAAAAATGTAAGACACGCTCGCACGGATGTTTTAAGTATTAGTCTCTCTTCTATATGAGTCAGGGTCAGGGTGATTCAAAAGTCCCCGAACTCTGAATTCAAGTACTTCTACCACGAATATAGTGATGTATAACTATTTTTACATACTCTTATATTGACACTCACAGTTACAGTTAATGAAAACTACTTTACAATAGATGCTGGAATTGTCCACCATTCTGTTGAAGACACAAATTCACCCGACAACACATGTTGGCGGACACTCTTTTCAGCGTGTTGGCTGGTATTTCCCTCACGGCTGTAATGATATTGTTCCGCAAGTCCTGTACCGTCTTAGGGTTGCTGTGGTAAACTGTGTCTTTCAGATAGCTTCACAAATAAAAGTCTGGTGAGCGAGGCGGGCAAAGTTTTTTCTAGATTAATCGATCGTGGAAGTTATGTCGTTTGATGTGTGGCACGTTGCTTCATCTCGTTGAAACCAACAGTAACGTTCGTGTTCTTCCAGCATCGCTACACATTGATAGATGATGTCTGCATACACAGCGGAATTTACAGTTGTGTCGAAAAAAATGGCCCTACAATTCGCCGTCTAGACATGGCGCACCACACTCCAACTTTCTGACAGTAAAGTCCAACCTCATGCAATGCGCGTGGATTCTCCGTAGCCCATATGCGAGTGTTTTGGCTATTGGCATATCCATTCAAATGAAACCATGCCTCGTCACTGGAAAAAAGTTGTTGTTAAGCTGGTTAGTCACTTTGTTGCGCGTGAAACTCTTAAACCATTGGCAGTAGGCAATGCGTTTTTTCGAGTTCAAAGGAAGTAGCTCTTGCACTACTCGAATTCTGTACGGCCGTATACAGAATTAGTAGCCCTCTGGGAGGCTGAATACGATGCCCCTGACTCTTGAGACAGACGCCGAAGTGACTTCCGGAGAGAGCGCTGCAGGGAAACGCGAATTTTCTCCAGAAACGTGGTCGTCACCACGGACGGCCGACTACTTTTAGGCTTATCCTGAACACTGCCTGTCTCGCGAAAACCGGTCACAAGGTCATACACAGTTGTTTTCCCTGGTATAGGAGCATTAGGAAACTTCCTTTGAATGAGCTGGATGCATCGTTGGTAAGATTTTTCCGCAAAATAAACTTCTAACAAAGCGACTCTCTGTTCTTGCGTGAGACTCGTGGCTGACGGAACGTTACTGCTTGCCAGCGCCCGCGTAAGCGTAGAGTCACAGGGCGCAGCTTGTTCTCCAAGGTCACACACAACAGCCACAAGCAGCAATACTCGGATATCTTTGAAGGTTTTACACCAAATACGTTTTAAAATATAGAGTTCGGGGACTTTTGAATCACCCTGTATATAAAGCAAAATGGGGAAATGCGAGTGTTTCCTTCCGCGAATTGTTCGACCACTTCTAAATCATCTAGAGGTCTGAAAATTGGCATATTTGATAGATCTTAAGATCCAGATACCTAGAAAAGTCTAAAAACAAAAAAAAGCAAAATGGCGGCTTCAGAACATTGTCTGCTTGAATTTTCGTGAATTGTTGGACCACTTCTAAATGACCTAGAGGCCTGAAAAATGTCTATTTTATAGGTCTTAAGGTCCGGATACCTAGAAAAGTCCAAACACCAAAAACCTCAAAACGGTGGCTTTGGAACATTGCTTGAATTCTTTCGACCGCTTCTAAATGACCTAAAGATCTGAAAATTAGCATGCTGAAAGGTCTTAAGGTTCAGATACCTAGAAATGTCCGAAAACCAGAAAAATGAAAATGGTGTCTTTGGAATATTGTCTACTTGAATTTTTCTGCAGCTTCTACACCTAGAAAAGTCTGAAAAACAAAAAATTCAAAAGGGTGGCTTAGCTTTGCAGTCCAAATGCTGATCGGTTTAAAGATAGTTATGACAGAAACGTTTAAATGCTATAAAACTCCATGAAATTTTGATTTAAAACTATGAGGCGTCAAAGCCTGCTAGCATTTTACATCAAACCGTATGCATTGCCGTCACGACCCTGTTCTAAATTGTAAAACAGTTACGGATCTTAAATTACGTTTTTTTTTCCTTAATTACTTTTTCCTTTCTATAACTTTTTTATATTGGAGGTTTAACGACCACCGTGAGCAACTCAATGGGCGTTAAGCAGTCGCGCGTCCGTAACTTAGGGCCATTGGTTCCAGGGAAGGGAGAGAGCCAGTGTCATAAGACAAACACAACATCCATGCCTCACCGGGATTTGAACCCGGACCCCTTTCGGACGAATGATCAGAAGCCATTGCCTAGACCACTCCGCCACCAGGAGGCCTTTAACTTTATGTTCAAGAAGTTATAGTTTTACTGTTTGGACAACGAGCGCGCATATGTAAATATCACAGTTCCAATAGCAGTTAGTATTCATATAAATTCCTTTACCTTGAAGAATCTCATACGATAATTCAATAAATGTTTTTCGTTTCCAATGTGAAGTCTATTCAGACCGATTTTTCGTTTTCAGTTTTTTGTTTTGTTTAAAGGCAGTCACTGCAACCACAAAACGCATGTACGTATCTCAGAGCATTGCAAACAAATTTTTCATAGAATTTCCCATGTGCACCCTCGCCATGTTGTCACCTTTATTGAAACATACTTTTGTAAAATATGTATTTCAGGTGGGTAGGTCATATTTTAACCCCCGCCCACCTGAATAATAGTTTTCACTACATGCTAACACGATTTCCTTTATCCTCGACAATGACTGAAGATATAGAAAAGCAACCACCTGAGAGAATGGTTCAGCCCCTTTTATCCACACCAAACGGCCCAGTACTTAGAAAAGATGATGGAGAAGCTCCACAAGTATCGCTCATTGGGAATTTACTGCAAGATTTGGTACCGAAAAAAGGATGTCAACTGCCGACCAATGGGGATGTGCTTCGGTTCTTTGTTTTTCTCAATCGTGGATCCACGTAGAAAGATAAGAGAGATGATGTTATTAAATATGTTGTTCTGAAGACAAAGGAATTCTGGAAAATTTCTGATATTCCTACGATGCCTATTAGAGCGATACATTCCAAAGGAAAACTCAGTAAACTCATTGTGCAATACGAAAATCTTCGAAAACGTAAAACAAGAAAGAACTTCCTAGTTGAGAGTGAAAATTTTCTCGTCTCTTTTTCTGCTTTTTGATATAGCACATCACAATGCCATTGCTATCATAGAACATGACACAAGTAGAACTACAAAAATGATTTTGGAAGACACTCAGTTCTTAGAAGATCAAAGATCACATCGGAAAATGGAGTTAGGAGGTCTTGTTAAGACACGTTTTGCGAAAGTCCTAAGGAAACAATTTCGTTGTGAACAATACATTGAGTGTACTGTGAAGTAAAAGCATCGCCAAGAAGAAGCTTCAATCCTGATCAACACAAGTACTATCCTAGATAGCCTTGAGACAACTGATTTGGGTGCTCTGAGTGATACAACTACAGTACAATACAATAGGTAGAAAAAGTTCATCAGTTGTTCTTACCCTACCCAAAAACCCATTCGCAAGCAAAGCTATCTCAGTCATGGGTGAAAGGCTTAAGCTATCAGCTGGCCAACGAACGCATTCATGGGAGTAATTCTTTCATAAGGTGGAGTTCCACTTGAAGAAGCAACTCTTTCAATTAAAAGTACATGGACAGCAGGTAAAAAAGTTAGGAAATCATCAGCTCAAGAAATTGAAGCTGCATTCACTGCACCTAAGAACTCAACACTACATTGGGTGTAAAATGGTTCACGACTTCAGGAAAGAAAATAAAGAGAGACTAGGGCTTCTCGTATGTCCAGTATTCCAAACTTAGAAAATAAACTTCTTGGTATTCCGGTAATTACAAACACAACAGGTGAAGAACAAGCAAGAGCTACTTTCAGTCTCGCAAATGAGTGGAAACTTTCTGATAATGTGAGATCCCTTGTTTTTGACACTACAGCTTCAAACTCAGGATGGAAAATCGGAGCATGTGTACAGCTTGAAAAATTACTCGACAAAAATTTGTTTATGCTAGCTTGTCGACATCATATTTTTGATAGAATCTTGTGTTTAATTCACAAGGAATTGTTCGGTGCAACATCAGGTCCTGAAAATACCAATTTCATTCAATTCAGAGACTCTATTTGGAAAACTATCAATACAGAAGAAGATTTTACGACCCTACAAATCAAGGACAGGTCACTGAAACTCACAATGGAAATTACAATACAATCACTTGAGAGCATACTTTCCACTCAAAATAAAAAAGAACTTGTTACCTCGTGCTGATTATAGGGAGTGTGCGGAGCTGTTGTTTATACTCTTGGAAGAAACACCTGAACGAGGAATACACTTGCTAAAACCTGGTGCAGCTCACCATGCTCAATAGATGCAGTCCGTTTTGTATCCGTCAAAGATGTTAGCTTTCAGTGCTCAAGCCGGATATGCCAAGAGCATCATCGATAAACTAAAAGCACTATGCGAATTCAATGCTCTATCAAGAGTCGCGCTGCCGATCGCATTCTTCGTAATTTGTGAAGAAAAAATCGTTTTGGGGATAGAAAAACGTTTGAGCGAAAATATTGTTGATTATCTTTTTGTACCACTTAATTTTAACACTTTGGCGAAAAAATTAAATTTGGTGAATGGAAAATGAAAACTACGATACATCGCGGTACTGACGGGACTATGATGCACAATACATCGTAGTTAATGACGAAACTGCTATACATCACGAAGGCGATTACCACGATGCATCATGAAGGCCGATATAGATATCATTACACGATCGCATCCACATCAGCGACACACTTATTGCCACCACCAAGGACAGATCGCCATCGCAAGTTCGACACGCATTTCAAATGTACACGCCGATTCGTCACATCATTGGTCCGCGTTACTTTAGTGCTACCCAATAAGATGACGAATTCGAAGAACACCTTATGTTACATGTTGGTGGTTATCGGCTATTCGCACGCTGAGATCGGATGATCTCGTGATGTGTCGTTGAGACAGTACATCGGAAGATTTCTATGGTTATCGCTGAAACATCGGATGTTCTCGCGATGTGTCGTTCAGACGGTACATCGGCAGATTGTCATGATTACCGGTGAAACATCGAACGATATCGTCATCTGTCGCTGGAGACAGTACACCAGGAGATGACATCACGGGCTCCGATAACCCGATGACATTACGAAAATCGGAGCTTCGCTATGGCTTCTCGAGCACGTATTTCCATTACGAAGCAGACAGAATGCTCAAACCGTTTCTCATATGGATACCGCGCATGACGATGCTACAGGTTGGCGATTACTCGCATCTAGTGCTGTCGACCAGCAGAAACGATGTTCAAACAAGAGTTTTGATCAGTTCGATTCCAAAACCGTAAATCGTTCGTGAGTCATGACAGGGACGGCATGCAAGTCTCCTACGTCGTGACTGTAGCCTTCGGGATCTCAGGAATTTAATGCAGTAGGAAGTAAGAGGCTGGAGGTAAAAAATTACCTCTTGTTTTAGCAAAACAGAATAAAGGGATACATGTATGGGGTTGCGCTGCTAGTCGCATTCTTCGCAATTTGCGAAACAGAAATTGTTTTACCGAAAATATTGGCGATTATTTCTCAGAAATTTTATGGGTAGTAATAAATACAAAACTGAAAATAAGTGTACATTTATTTATTTATTTTTTTATTGAAGGTTTAACGACCACTGCTGGCAACTCAGTGTGCTATAAGCAGTCGCTCGCCCTAATTTAGAGTCACTGGTTCCAGGGAAGGGAGAAAGCTAGTTCCGTAAGATAAACACAACACCCATGCCTCACAGGAATTCGAACCCAGACCATTCTCGTAAAAATGGTGATAAGCCAGCGCTTAGACCACTGCACCATTTCTTTCTATTAGGATTCCGGATCTATAAAACAATATTTTACTGCTTAATTGTAAAGAATCTATAACCTATTGTTTCTGTGCTATTATAACACTTTTTGGTTTTTATATTTCCATTGGAGAGTGAAAAACATATATGCGAATTCAGATTACATTTGGAGAAAAAAACATTGAATTTGGCGAATTGTTTGGCGAAAACTTTAAAATAGCCAGAGCAACGGCTACTCTATTGTATGTTCAAAAATGGCTGTCTTCATCATTGGGGCCAATGCAGCCTACAATGATCTCAAGCTGTGGCATGATTAGAACGAGTGCCGCAAGCGCGATACTCAAGTTGCTAATTCAGCCATAAAAGCCATAGAAAGGCACTTCTGGTATTTAACCGAAGATCCTCAAGTTGCTAATGCGGCCATAAAAGCCATAGAAAGGCACTTCTGATGTTTAACCAAAGAGTGTTCTCCCTTTTTCCAAACAGAGTTTCGGATTCGGAACGGCAGCAAATTGTTCGGACATTTCTTCGAATCCCGAGACCAAAGGAGTTTGAGAGGGGCCAACCAACATTTTCCATTCTGAACCACAGTACAAAACTGTCATCTCTTATTGGTTGTGACGTGGCTGCCCCGCAGGACCCACATGAGATAAAGTCAGATGGCAGTGAGAGCACATGCCAGTGTAGTATAGTGGATAGCACTCGGAGCTCCGGAGCCGGGAGTTGTGAGTTCGAATTGCCCTGGCATAAAACTGATAGAGAAATTTACTTCGTCATACGGTCCCAAATCCTTATTCTTGTTTCACAGCATCGGGGTTGGGGTCAACTGACTTGGAAAACCCTTTAGTCAGTGGCATCTTGATCCCAATTACCGAGAAGCTGAGACATATGTACGGCATGTCAAAGTGGTGAAAGATCTCTCAGAAGGGGCTGTGAAACTGATTCAAGACTGCTCACTTAGTGTTACCAATGATGAAACTCAAAAACGGTATTTATTGCAAATGGTTAAATTCTAACGCAAACAAACTCCTAGCTTTAAGAAGGATACTGTGCATTAAAGACGTTAATGTCCTCCTCCTCCAAACCTTAAATTAAGTATAGTGATTTCATGTGGATAATGATATTATAAGCTGAAGGGCAAGACTTAGTTACTTTATTTGTGGATTTACAGAGTTGTATAATAAACTTCATTACACGAGAAACAGATATTACTACATTTTTGTAATTATTTTACTATAAGAAAACAATTATTTATTAGCTAAAATTGTTAATCATGTTGGGCGGGGGTCACGACATGACCAAATTACCTAAAATTTGGTATGCGCTCATATTTAGCCGATTGAAACAACATAGGAGGGGGTGCGCCTCAGAAATTAAAAAAATATATTTCCATCATATCCCCAGACCCTAACGTATCTCTTCATTTTAGGCTTCTACAAATTTTGCGGATATACTGGTTAATCATTACAGTATACACAAGATTTCTGAAAATATCAATATTTGCTGTTTCAGCAACCCATGTTAACACCTAGTGGTTTGCCTTGTTTAAGGAAGCATTTACACATCAGAAATAAAAACTAAAAACAGCACAAAGTCAAAATAACCGTGTGAAGGTTTGGAAAAAAGATTATCGGTTTTAACCATTCCTAACTGTAAATAACTTACTACTTCATTTTTTTTTAATTTCCACCATTTTTAATTCTAAGTGTAAAGTCTAGATATTTCTCTATAAAAAATTTTCAGCCTTCAAAGAATTTGTTTTTATTCAACGTTAAATTTGAAGTTCCTGGATGAACTTTTGCTCTAGAGGCAAAAGAAAATGAAATATGAAAAGAATAATACAATTTTAGTTATAAATACACTCACGGAAAATAAAATTTGCTCACCAAGAAGGAAGCATCGGATTAATAAAATTTTATGGACGTAATGATACAGATGAATGATACACATGATGGCAAAAACAGAGTTGCAGGACAATTACAGAGGGGTCTGTGTCTAACAGTCCGGTCATCTTCAATAGTGCGTCGCTCCGCCTAGTGCAGCGATACATGCTGCAATACAGTCCGGCATGAAGGTGAACAGACGCCTGATGTTTTACTGCGGCAGACTGGCCCACACGTGCTGCACAGTGTGCTCCAAATCCCGGATAGTGCGGCACGGTGGCAGCTGGCGTTTCAACTGGTCCCACACATGCTCTATAGGGGACATGTCCGGGGAGCGGGAAGGCCATGGAAGTGTCTGGGCATGACGTAGGCAGTCCTGGGCAACCCGAGCCATGTGCAGGCGGCCATTATTCTGCTGGTATAGCACACCTGGAATCCCGGCCAGGAATGGGAGCACATGGGGCCGTAGGATATAATCCACATACCGCTGGCCCGTCAATGATCCACGTACCAATACTAGAGCTGATCGGCTGTCGTAGGCTATGGCTCCCCAGACATTAATCCTGCAGTGGAAGGGAGGTGTAGCGCTCTACAGCGAGGTTGGGACTGTGCTGTTGACCCGGGGACCTCCACATCCAAACACGATGATCATCCGTTCCCAAACCGAAGCGGCACTCATCGCTAAACACCACACGTCGCCATTCTGTGGCGTTTCACGTCGCTCTGGCTTGGCACCTCGGCACACGGGGCCGACGATGATCCGGTGTTAATGGAAGCACACATAAGGGGCGCTGCGATCGCAGACTCGCTTCCGCGAGGCGTCGAAAAATGGTTCGTGAGCACACAGGAACCGCTACATCTGCCTGCATAGTGGACCGGGTGCTCTTGGGATCCGTTCGTGCCTGGTGCACAATCCGTCGATCCACTCTACCGG
Source organism: Macrothele yani (assembly GCA_039090855.1). Classification (NCBI taxonomy): domain Eukaryota; kingdom Metazoa; phylum Arthropoda; class Arachnida; order Araneae; family Macrothelidae; genus Macrothele; species Macrothele yani. Next base: position 52,983,656 of record CM076990.1, read on the forward strand.
TGGTCCTCCTGGTCCGTTCGCAGCCTCTCCGCCGTGCGGCAGTGCCGTCACGTGTCCACTGCTCCCAACACAGTCGAACGGTATGGTCAAAACGATCCACGTGGCGGGCTATACGGCTCGCCGATTATTCAAAGTCCGTATGTTGCGTAAATCGAGTTCTCTGGCTGCGTCTACCCGGCATTCTTGTCACTCTGTACTCTTGCTTGCGTCGTCCGGTACTTTTCGCTTTCATGGGACATCGACTACACGCCGGTTTATAAGGCTGCCGGTTCGTGCTTGCAGCGCCCCCACAAAGTGTGCGGTCATGGGCAAGCGCACCAAAAGTGGATCATTTGCCTATTAGCATGCACTCTTAGCTATTTGCAAAGTTTCGCGATTGTAGCAGGTTTTGTTCTAGGTGCGCAAATTTTATTGTCCGTGAGTGTAAATCAGCATGCATAGAAGAAAGAACGCGCCCGAGATGCGTATCATATAGATGCATGTGCTCCTATGTAAAACGTGAAATAAAATTTCACAAAGAAAATGGAGTAATGTTCTTAGTGATGATGTCAACTTAAAGATAAGACTTTGTACGAAAAATGTCCTCATGAAAAACGTATCGCATATTTTGACCCCGTTGAGAAAACATGCCGTTTCATTTTTTTATTTGGGCTTTTCGTTTTCAATGTTTTTTTATTTTAAAAACATGAGGAGAAAGTGCGTGTGTTTGAAAAAACCCTCCGTCAGTACCATCCGCAAATTTCATAATACGTTTCATCTTCAAAGAACACCAAGGACTCTCCTTTCACAGAAGAAAAGTCTGACATATTTCCAAAGAAAACCCCCTTCGAAAGCTCTTTATAACGACTTTTCTTGCAGTTTCGTAATCCTTTAAGCTCAAGCACATGTCGAGTTCTGAACTCACGCGTTTGAAATCGTTGCCAGCTTCACTTCGAAGGATTCTCTACGAGGAAAAAATACTTCACGGAGAGCTCCTGTTTTATTTTATTTTCAGAAGCCCTAAGGGTGAATGAATTACGCGTTATATATTTGAAAATCAATGGAAGAAAATAAACTGCTTCAAGCAAAACTTGGCAAGGAACTAAAGTGGGACAATCCTTTTCTTCTCACCGCATATTCAGGTAAAAATTCATATTTTAAACTGGTTTTAGATGCTCCAAAATTATTTCTGTCCTGTGGGATGGGACTGGAAACACACAGCATGTACACCGAGTGGCCATAATACATATTACTGATGAACTTACAAGAAGCACCATTCACTCCAAATGCAGCTCTTCAATTCTTCCTTTGGGGGTGGGAATGACACCAAAAATTAAAGCCGTCATTAATTTTCTTTCGATAATTTTAAAATATTCATACTGCACATGCCACCCACTCAATTCGAAACCTTTATGTAGATGTACGTATACGTCGTTTACGCAGCGTATATGCGAAATACGTGGTCTCTATGCAGATGTCCCCATATGATCTAGGCAACTATTTAAGGCTGCTAGCTGCTCGTCAGTAATCGTCAGTGGTGGGCAGCGGGTGGCCTAGTGGTCAACGTTCATGACTCTCACTGAAACGTTTTAGGGTTGATCCCAGGCAGTTACGTACGCCTGAACCACTAAATATCGGCCGAGAGTCGGGTGAGCACGTTAAGCTGTTGGATCCCGGCTACTAGACCCCGGTTACAAATAAGGGGGTCTTCTTCCCCCTTTCTACCTCGCTTTCGCGTGTCCTTCCTGCATAGCCGCATCCAGAACAACGGGACGGGGGAAATGGTGGTTTGACATGGGGGGCGATTTTTTTATCTATATTATTAAATTTTATATATACGTACACACATCATGTATTTAAATATATATTTAGGTATATAAATATATACGTGTGTGTATATAACAACATCAAAGGCTTTTTTTTTTTACCATCAGCAGTTCCAATGGCTCTGAAATCCTGCGGTATTGAAGATGCATACATGTATATTATTAATAACATCTATGAAAATGCAAGTGCAAAGATTCGGCTGTTGGAAAGTACAACACACATAAAAATTGGAAAGGGAGTGAGACAAGGTCACGCCATATCTCCCAAGCTCTTTAATACCACATTGGAAAATGTCTTTAAATCACTGAACTGGGAACACAAAAAGATAAAGATTAATGGAGATTATCTAACCCACCTTCGTTTTGCTGATGACGTAGTCATTTTTGCAAATACCCCATCAGAGCTGCAGAGTATGATCCAGGAACTTGCTGACAAGAGTAAAGAAGTGGGATTAAAAATGAACTTTCAGAAGACAAAAGTGATGCACAATGCTTTTACAAGAAATGAAGATTTATCGATTGATAGAGATAGCAGATGCGTTCGTTTATCTTGGACAGCAGATATCAAGTGAGTGTTACATTGATGAAGAAATTAATTGGCGTACCAAACTTGCCTGGAGAGCTTTTGGAAGAAACAGCATAAATTTCAAGAGCAATTTGCCATTATGTCTTAAAAGAAAAGTGTTTGATCAATGCATCCTTCCAGTGCTTACGTATGGTGCAGAGACGTGGACCTTAACAAAAAGAGACATACAAAGGCTGCAGACAACTCAAAGAAGCATGGAGAGGTGCATGCTTGGTGTAACCAGGAGAGATAAGAAGAGGAACTCGTGGATCCGAAAAATGACAAGAGTGGAAGACATCATGATCAGAGTTAAATCCCTGAAATGGCAATGGGCTGGACATACTTCCAGAAGGACAGACCATCGATGGACAGCCGAAATTTTAGATTGGATTCCAAGGGACAGGAAAAAACCCAGAAGAAGACCACATGGGAGATGGGTGTATGCAATTCGAAAGTATGCGGGAGTGACATGGAGGAGACTGTCACAAGACAGACCGTTGTGGAGGAACTTGGGGAGACCTTCGTCCAGCAGTGGATTGATAATGGTTGACAATGATGATGAAGAAGAAGAAGTCATCATATATTAATACTAATGGCGTAGGAAAGGGTGTGAGGATTACCCGCTGAAATTTGCTAAAACATCCACAAGCGATGGAAGCTGGAAATTAACGACAGCGACGTCAAGCTGAAAACAATGAGAATGAAACAGTTTCTTGTAGTTTGTCCGAGAAAACTAGTCTTTTTTTTTTTTTTGTTCTTGTTATCAAAGGAAACCCCTGATAACTAACCATCTTTCCCTTTTTGCAGCTGCGCCATAAAAGTTAAGTGGTTCTCTGAATCTAATGTTACCAATTAAACGACATCCTATGATTTTCCCCACAACTAACTAGCAGGGCTGACTAACAAGACGATTTCAGAATGAGAAGCGGTTTTTCTACCGTTAGAAAAAAGCAAACAATGTCTGTGAAAGGAATATCTCACTGTTCCACACATTTAGGCGGGGAAACTTTCCTCTACCCCTAGAAAGGATAAAACATCTTTAACAAACCGTGTAATGCCAGCTAGTTCTGTGTGACAGTGGCGGAAAGACCAACTCACTGAGTTTTGTTCCAGAATGCTTAGGTTGAATGACCAACTGGAACATTCAGCTGTGGGCTAATCCCCCACACTGATGTACTTACCTGATTAAAAAGACAAAAAGAAGTTTTAAGAATGACTCAAGTATGGGATATGGAACCTACCATACTTGAGAAGGACAGTCCACCACGGAATCGACCTGGACTTTCTAAACGGCGTATGAGAAAGAGATCTCGGCTGAGTGAATGTAAGATTGGTGTATGGAATATTAGAGGTATAAATGGCAAGATGAAGGAGGTAATTGAGGAGATGCATAAATATAGACTGGATGTGCTGTGTGTAAGTGAAACCAAATAGAAGGAAACTGAAGTAGAAAAAGTGAATGGCACGGTGAGTGTGTGGTCTGGAGTATTGGATAATGTGAGAGGACAGGCTGGTGTAGGTGCGATTTTAAGTGAAAAGATGAAGAGCAACTTGATTCATTATAGTTGTGTAAGTGAGAGAATTCTATGGATTCATTTGAAAGTGAAATTTCAGAGAATTGTTATTGTTGTAGTGTATGCTCCTTGTGACTTGGAACCTTCTGATAAGAAGGCAGATTTCTGGAATGAGCTGAAAGCTGTTTTGAGCCATTTTGGTGCTAAAAAAGTTATAATAGCAGGGGATTTCAATGCTAAAGTAGGTGTGCAGAATGCGATTTCTGACAATGTTCTGGGTAAGTTTAATGATCCTTGTGTGAATGATAATGGTGAAAGATTAATTGAACTCTGCATTGAAAATGGTTAGTGTGTATCTAATACATTTTCAACCACAAGTATACACCATATACTTGGGGAAATCGTACTCTTGGTCAAGAAAGTGTGATAGATTTTGTTGTCTACGATCAGTGTCTGAAATACTTAGTTGTTGACACCCGTGTGATGAGAGATCTGGATGTTGGTTCTGATCATTACTTGGTAGTGTCACGAGTGAAACTTAATGTTGGTTGGACAAAAAGGAATAGGAATAGACCCAGGAGAGAAAGAATAATGGTTGATAGGCTCCTTGAAGATCATCAGCGTTATTCTGGCTTGCTCAGAGAACGACTGAAGGAGCTGAATTCTGGTTAGAGGGATGTAGAAAAGAGGTGGGAATGTTTCCAGAACTGTGTTGACGCTGCTGCTAAACAGGTCTGTGACACCACAATAGTTGGTAACAATAAAGGTTATGCTTGGTGGAATAGTGAGATTGAAGAGGCAGTAAAGAGAAAGAAGGAAGCCTCTTTGGGGATGTTGCAAGATAGAGTTTCTGTGGATGCATATCCCTGTAAGAAGCATGAAGACGCTAAGCTGGTTTGCCAGAGTAAGGAAAAAGATAGGAAGAGGAAGGAGAAGGTGAAAAGGCATGAATTGGCTTTTTGGAAAGATAGGAAGTCCTTCTGGAAGTACACGAGACTCATGAAAAATAGGGGAAATGAAGATGTAATAAGTTGTGTGAAGAATGAGATTGGGGAAATGATATAGGAGCCCAATGAGTTAAGTGACAGATGGGGTGAATACTTCTGTGAGTTATTAGATCAGGAAAGCAAAGATGATTCTGAGACAGACTCAGATGATGTCACAATGAGGGATGAAAGCACAGGAGGGATCTCAAGAGAAGAAGTGTGTAAAGCTCTAAAATCTCTTTAGAATAGTAAGGCTCCGGGAGTTGATGGCATAACTGTCGAGATGTTGAAATATGGTCGTGACTCTGTAATTTACTGGTGAACTGAAATTTGCCAGTTGTGCTGGGAGTTAGGAATGGTCCCTCGGGATTGGAAGGATGCTATTATTGTTCCCTTGTATAAAGGAAAAGGTGATCAGACTGAACGCAAGAACTATCGTGGTATTAGCCTACTACGTGTGCCAGGGAAAGTGTTTGGTAAGGTTGTTATTGAAAAATTACGAGGTATTACATCAGAGAAAGTGTGGGATGCTTAGAGTGGTTTCATATCGGGTAAAGGCTGCACTAACTAAATTTTTGCATTGCACATAATGATTGAAAAGTATCTGACTGTTGGTAAAAAGTTTTTGCTGCCTTCATAGATTTAGAGAAAGCTTAAGATCGAGCAAATATGACACTTCTGTGGAAGGTATTGAATGAATATGGTATTACTGTGCATCTACTTAATAGTGTAAAAGCCATGTATGCTGGCAGTAGAGCTTGTGTACGAATGAATGGTGTTTTATCAAAATGGTTTTCTATTGGTGCAGGAGTTAGACAAGGATAGGTAATGTCACCATGGCTATTTAATACAGTATATTTATGGGCGCGTGCATGCGTGATGCCAAAATAGATAATAGTGGTTTATGTCTTGGTGATATCCGAGTATGCTGATGACACTGTCCTGCTGGTAGAGAGCAAATGTAATTTGCAGAGTATGTTATCTCGGATGTACGAAGTTTGCATGAAATTCAAACTGTGTATAAATAAGGGAAAAACCAAAGTTATGGTATTTGAGAGAGGAACGGGTAGCACTGAATGTAATGTAAGTATAAATGGCACTGTGATTGACCAGGTGAGTGAGTTTGTGTATTTAGGAAGCATGTTTGTCAGAGAGAACAAGTTGAATGGTGAAATTAGCAGGCGAGTGAATTCTTCGTTGAAAGTCATAGCTACTCTGGGAGGTTTTCACAAGAATGATGGGTTCTCTAGAGAGTCCCGCATGGCTGTGTACGAAACTGTAAATGTTCCTACTCTGTTGTATGGCAGTGAAACCTGGGTACTGCAGAAGAAACATAGGAGTCGTTTGTGTGCTGGAGAAATGCGGTACTTACGTGGATTTTGTGGCAAGACACGTTCTGATTGTGTGAGGAATGAAGGTGTGTTGCAGTTGTGTGATGTGAAGCAAAATATTGTTAGAAAGGTGGAGACTAATATGTTTCGGTAGTTTGGCCATGTTGAAATAATGAGTTATGAGATGCTTACTAAGAAAATCGTTTTAGCCCAAGTGGCAGGAAGGAAAGGCAGAGGAAGACCAAGGAAGACATAGGTGGGTCAGATTCAGAAGTGTCTGCATGAGAAAAAGATTATGCGTATGAAGTATAAAAGATCTTGTGTACGGCACGTAATGGATATCAGTGAAGCCCGAGTTGTATGTCAAGATCGCTGTAATTGGATAAGTTTGATAAGACAACAGTAAGTAAAAATATCTGGTAGTTTGTATTTCTTTTGAAGCTAGTCTCTGAATCTCAGAGAACAGCTTAGTGTTATGCATGTATGTAATTTGTTCATATCAGCTTCAAGGCCGCTCTTCCAGGGAACGCAGAGGATGAGTTGCTATGGGCAACCAGCTACCTGTGAGCCCCGTGCAAGATTGCTAACAACTTGGGCCGCGGATGGCCTAGTAGTAAACGTTCGTGAATGCCACGGAGAAACCTCAGGTTCAATACCCCGCAGATACAAACGCTCGAACCACTAAACATCCACCGTTCGTCTGATGGGCACGTTAAGTCGTCGAACCCCGGGTACTGGCCTCCGGTAATAAATAAAGGCGCCTTTCTCACCCTTTCTACCGCGTTTCCGTATCACTTTCCTATCGGGCACTCTAGCCCAAATCTCCTACCTTCCTGTTTCTAAGGGTTGTTTAAGACCTGGGGTAAGACATTTCCTTCCTAAAATCCTCTACATATGATCTGATCTGATTGCTAACAACCAGCGATTCGGATGCCAAATTTTCCTCTACCTATTTTTTAAAAAATCGTCACATCGAGGTTAAAATTTTGGAATATTATAGAGCAAATACGCATTTAGGACTTTGTTCAAAGACGAAATTACCTGTATTTCTGAGGTCCAGAGGCAGATACCTGCTCTGCCTCATGCTAGTTACGCGACTGCTAACTGGAATATAACTTTGTTGCCTTACGCGCGCTATATCTCTGTAAGAAAGCGTTACCGGCCGGAAGTTTATAGGACTTTTTTTCATCACAATCGGAAGTATAAGACAAGTTTCCAAAGTTTGGCCAACATTTTAGAATCACATTGCATATACGATAAGGGAAGGGCCTGTTAGCAGTGCCTGATTTACGCCTAGGCTTGGAAGGCCCGAGCCTACGGCAGCGCATCTTAGGAGTCCCCAGAATCGCGATTCAAAAATTATTTTTTTTTCAAATTAATTACTATATTGAAATAGGAAGACAAAATATTGGCAAAAGTCACCCGACACCTAGAAGAGAAACACAACATAGTATTTATTAACATACATTGGCACGGTGTCGGTCCACCTATAATGAATTAGCTTTGTTTATCTTTTCGCTAAGCTAATTATATGAATGATTCTCTTCCAACCAGTTAGCTAATGATATACTTGTACTAAGCTTCAAAGTAGTGAATTCAAAAGGGTGTTGTTACTAGTTAATTACGAACGTAAATAAAGTCTTAACGCTGGTTATTTATGGTAAGAAACTAATTGTAAACCTAACAGCCAGACAGAGGTCTGACAAAAACTATGAATTGAGAAAAACTAACTTACACAAACTTCTTTATTATAAGACTCTTGGTCATCTAAAGCACACACACAACTTGTTTTACACTAATGAAGAATCTCTCCTCATAACAACACAATCTCTCCTCGTATTATAAACGCTCTCCGTAAACAACAACGCTCTCTCATAACAACAACAAAAGCTCCTCTCATAACAACACAAAAGCTCTCTCTAAGTCTCGATGAACGCGCCTATATACTAGCTACCACCACGTCATGACTTACACTCATTGCCAGATCTCATTCATCGGGTGAAATAATATTTCGTTCAGTAGGAAGATAATTTACATAGAAAAATAAAATAACCAGAGATAGTAAAATCAAAAGGAAAGTGAATATAGAGTATACGTTACACACCTTTGGCCTCAATGCATGCACTGACCCTTCGAGACATGCTTTCGACAAGGTTTTGGAACACAGCGATAGGTATACGCTTCTAATCAGTACATAACGCTGCCGCTAACTGTTGCTTAGTAGTAGGCATTGGTTCCAAACTACTTATGCGGCGCTCAACGGGATTGCAATCAGGGCTCTGTAATGGACAGTCCATACACGATACGAAATTATCGTCAAACCACGCCATAACAGTCCCTTCTTTATGGCTCGGTGCTTTATCCTGCTGGCACCAAAAAGGCTCGGTTGCATAGTATTGCCATAGAGCTGGTAGGGCATAATTGTCCAAAACATCAAGGTGGATATGCTGGTTAACAAGTTTGTACACGATAACCAATGGTCTGGTACCATACCACAAAAAACACTTCCACACGAGTGCACTGCCAGCTCCAAACTTGACCGTAGGAACAGCACACTGTGGTAAATAGCGTTCCCCCGGCTGCCGCCATACCCACACACGGCCATCAGACTGATGGATCGTGTATTTCGATTCGTCAGTCCATAGGAGCCGTTTTCACTGATCTACAGTCCACGATAAATTTTCTTTACACCATGCTAAACGACGAGTAGCATTCCGAGTGGAGATGAAAGGCTTATGAGCAGCCGCACGACCACGGTAACCCACGGAATGAAGTTCTTCCGAATGGTACGTGTACATACCGTGGTTCCAGCATTTTTACTCACTTGTACGCTGAGGGCTGTGCATTACTCCGTCGATTACCTGGAACGACTCTCCTGAAGCTTAGACGTCCTCTATCACAGCTTTTCTTTGGTTTGCCTGTACATTTTGCTCCTTTACGCACGCCATATCTCTTCGACTTATTCAGAACATCCAAAACGGTTGACTTGGGTATGTTTGAACGCCTCTCGGTTTCTCTTACGGACAACCCACTAATGTAACACCCAATAATCTTTCCTTTCTCAAAATCAGTTCTCTCCCGCCGCGACATTTTCACTCAACCTCACAGTACAATATGATCGCAGTCAGCTGCAGGCTGGTTTTTATACCGTTTGCAGCTCTACTGCTCATCTTAACAACGTAGCGGATCCGTTCATTTGTTTTTGAAAGGGTGTCTGGTGACTTTTGTCAATATAGTGTATCATCATCATTGTCAACCATTATCAATTCACTGCTGGACGAAGGTCTCCCCAAGTTTCCTCCACAACGGTCTGTCTTGTGCCAGTCTCCTCCATGTCACCCCTGCATACTTTCGAATTTCATCCACCCATCTCCCATGTGGTCTTCTTCTGAGTCATTTCCTGTCCTTTGGAATCCAATCTAAAATTTCGGCTGTCCATCGATGATCTGTCCTTCTGGCAGTATGTCCAGCCCATCGCCATTTCAGGGATTTAACTCTGATCATTATGTCTTCCACTCTTATCATTTTTCGGATCCACGAGTTCCTCTTCTTATCTCTCCTGGTTACACCAAGCATCACCTTTCTATGCTGCTTTGAGTTGTCTGCAGCCTTTGTATGTCTCTTGTAGTTAAGGTCCACGTCTCTGCACCATACGTAAGCACTGGAAGGATGCATTGATCAAACACTTTTCTTTTAAGACATAATGGCATATTGCTCTTGAAAATTATGCCGTTTCTTCCAAAAGCTCTCCAAGCAATTTTTATACGCCAATTAATTTCTCCATCAATGTGACCCTCACTTGATATCTGCTGTTCAATATAAACGTACGTGTCTGTTATCTCCAGCTTTTCTACATCAATCGATAAATCTTCATTTCTTGTAAAAGCATTGAACATCACTTTTGTCTTCTGAAAGTTCATTTTTAATCCCACTTTTTTACTCTTTTCAGCAAGTTCCTGGATCATACTCTGCAGCTCTGATGGGGTAGTTGCAAAAATGACTACGCCATCAGCAAAACGAAGGTGGGTTAGATAATCTCCATTAATCTTTATCCCCTTGTTTTCCCAGCTCAGCGACTGAAAAACACCCTCCAATAAGGCATTAAAGAGCTTCGGAGATATGGTGTCACCTTGTCTCACTCCCTTTCCAATTTTTACGTGTGTTGTATTTTCAAACAGCCGAATCTTTGCACTTGCATTTTCATAGATGTTATTAATAATATTAATGTATGCATCTTCAATACCGCAGGTTTTCAGAGCCATTGTAACTGCTGATGGTTTCACCGAATCAAAGGCTTTTTCATAATCGATAAAAGCCATGCACAATGGAAGTTCATATTCCCTCGCTCTTTCAATTAGTTCTCTTAGTACGTGGATATAATCTATTGTGCTGTAGCCACTCCTGAATCCAGCTTGTTCTCTCGGTTGAGCCATGTCCAGTGTTTCCTTCAAGCGGTGTGAAAGAACTTTAGTGAAGATTTTATAAACTACTGATAGGAGGCTGATAGGTCTGTAGTTTCCGAGATCCTCAATGTCACCTTTCTTATGTAGCAGGATCATTGTAGCGTTGTTCCAATCCTCAGGAATCTTCCCTTCATTAAGGCATCGAGTGAAAATTTGGGCAAGTACTGTTTCGATTTCTCCACTTGCTTCTTGTATGATGTCTACAGTAATTCCATCTTCTCCTGGAGCTTTTCCCCGCTTCATGTTCTTGATTGCATGTGCAACTTCTGCTGGGAGGACTGGAAGAACTCTGGTACTGGTATCTTTCATGATGTCTGGAGTGCATTTATCATCCCTTTCATATAATTTGGAGTAGAAATCTTTCACTCTTGTCAAAATTTCGCCTCTATTTCTTGCTACAGAACCATCTTCTTTTCTCAGTGCCATAATCTGTTTTCTTCCCTTACTGAGATGTCCCTTTGCTATCTTTAGGCTTTGGTTGTTTTCAATTGCTTACCTCACTAGTTCACAGTTGAATTTTTCTTACGTCTTCAGTGATACTTTTTCGTACTGTCTTGCATAGCTCTATATATTCCACTTTGGAAGTCACATCTTCTTCAGTTGTCCTCATCTCTCTTCTTTTTTGCATCAACATTTTCGTTTTTCCTGATAATTTGCTTACATGCAACTTGTTCTTAGACCCAGCTAATTTTGTTGCTGTTTCCATAAGAGCTTTGGTTACTTTTCTGTTAACTTCAGAAATACCCACTTCTTCTGATGTTAGGCCTTCTAAAGCAGAGAATCTGTTCTTTTTTTTTTTTTTTTTTGAAGTGGGGAAAAGCTCCACGAGAAGATGGAATTACTGTAGACATCATACAAGAAGCAAGCGGAGAAATCGAAACAGTACTCGCCCAAATTTTCACTCGATGCCTTAATGAAGGAAAGATTCCTGAGGATTGGAACACCGCTACAATGATCCTGCTACATAAAAAAGGTGACATTGATTATCTCGGAAACTACAGACCTATCAGCCTCCTATCAGTGGTTTATGAAATCTTCACTAAAGTTCTTTCACACCGCTTGAAGGTAACACTGGACATGGCTCAACCGAGAGAACAAGCTGGATTCAGGAGTGTCTACAGCACAATAGATCATATCCACGTACTGACAGAACTAACTGAAAGAGCGAGGAAATATGAACTTCCATTGTGCATGGCTTTTATCGATTATGAAAAAGCCTTTGATTCGGTGAAACCATCAGCAGTTACAATGGCTCTGAAATCCTGCGGTATTGAAGATGCATACATTAATATTATTAATAACATCTATGAAAATGCAAGTGCAAAGATTCGGCTCTTTGAAAACACAACACACATAAAAATTGGAAAGGGAGTGAGACAAGGTGACACCATATCTCCGAAGCTCTTTAATGCCACATTGGAAAATGTCTTTAAATCACTGAACTGGGAAAAGAAAGGGATAAAGGTTAATGGAGATTATCTAACCCACGTTCGTTTTGCTAATGACGTAGTCATTTTTGCAAATACGCCATCAGAGCTGCAGTGTATGATCCAAGAACTTGCTGACAAGAGTAAAGAAGTGGAATTAAAAATGAACTTTCAGAAGACAAAAGTGATGTTCAATGCTTTTACAAGAAATGAAGATTTATCGATTGATGGAGAAAAGCTGGAGATAACAGATGCGTACGATTATCTTGAACAGCAGATATCAAGTGAGGGTCACATTGATGGAGAAATTAATTGGCGTATAAAAATTGCTTGGAGAGCTTTTGGAAGAAACGGCATAATTTTCAAGAGCAATATGCCATTATGTCTTAAAAGAAAAGTGTTTGATCAATGCATCCTTCCAGTGCTTACGTATGGTGCAGAGACGTGGACCTTAACTACAAGAGACATACAAAGGCTGCAGACAACTCAAAGCAGCATGGAGAGGTGCATGCTTGGTGTAACCAGGAGAGATAAGAAGAGGAACTCGTGGATCCGAAAAATGACAAGAGTGGAAGACATCATGATCAGAGTTAAATCCCTGAAATGGCAATGGGCTGGGCATACTGCCAGAAGGACAGACCATCGATGGACAGCCGAAATTTTAGATTGGATTCCAAAGGACAGGAAAAGACCCAGAAGAAGACCACATGGGAGATGGGTGGATGAAATACGAAAGTATGCGGGAGTGACATGGAGGAGACTGGCACAATACAGACCGTTGTGGAGGAAACTTGGGGAGACCTTCGTCCAGCAGTGGATTGATAATGGTTGACAATGATGATGATATATTATACATCTGTTGAAATTGGTTTTGTATTCCTAAGACACTTTGTAGAAGCTTTGAGTATTTCATTTTGTAAAGTATCAGATTTTAAAATTGCTTGGGTCTAAAATAAGTGCATTAATGAGCTGAATAATATGTTTTTACGAGTCTGATAATTATTCAGTTTAAGCGTACTCTCTCAAACTTAAGTATCGTTCCTCTGTTAATAGAATTATTCTAGTATGATTTTTAACAAATCACAGGTGATTAATCGCCTACATATGGGAGTTCGCTCTGCCCCCCCCCTCTCCCCCAAATGAGTATGTTCATTGGCTAAAAATAAAATTAAAAAGGGATGCATAACTTAACAACTGTGGATATTTGAATTATTACATAATTAAATGCTAAAATAGCTATACTAAACTATTAAATAGTCTTTTACTTACCAGTCTATATTTTTAAGGGCTAATTTCCTTGCTAATATTAAGATTTAATAAAAGTAGATGTTATTTCCTATCTTTCCCCACGCTGTGTCAGATTTATTAAATCAACTTTTGAATTAATTGATAATACACTGGCGGAAAGTGAAAAAAGAACACCAAGAAGGAGACGTCTGATACCAACGAAATTTGTACAGCATAATAACGGAATACAGAGGATAACGTGATCAAAACATTATGGCAAAGTACAGCTGTATTTGCGAGTAAACTGAAAAATAGCATTTCCATGTAACATGGTTAGTACGAGGTTGAACCGCCATGAAGTGCGTCACACTGTGCAGTTCTGGCATTGAGTCTGTCGTACAGATGTTGGATGAAAGTTTGGGGTATTGAGTTCCAAGCATCCTCAACCTGAACGCGTAAATCGGGATGGTCGTGGCTGGCCGTGGAGACCGGTTAAGTCGTTGTCCCATAAAATCCCACACGTGCTCAATGGGGGACAAATCCGGTGAACGTGCAGGCCATGGAAGTTGTCTCACATCCTGAAGTGCATGTTGCGTTGCACGTGCCGTGTGTGGGCGTGCGTTATCTTGCTGGAAACACCACGATGGACCGACCTTACAAATGGCACAACAACGGGCTGAATGATGTTGTTGATGTAGGAGGTGTTGTTTAACGTACCCGGTACAAACACTAGTTGTGTACGGGAGTGATAGCTGATCGCTCCCTACACTAGGAGACCAGGTGTAGGCCCTGTGTGTCGCTGGCGGATGCAAGAAGGGTGGAGACGCTCCCCTGTGCGTCTGCGAACAGGCATACGGCCATCGGAGGCTCCCAAGCAGGATCTGCTTTCATCGCTGAACACGATAGATCGCCATTGCGTTTTCCAGTGCAGACGTTAGCGACACCACTGCAGCCGTTCCTGACGGTGGGCTGGAGTCAGATGTACACATGCCAGAGGCACATGTGCACGTAGTCCTGCATCTAGCAGACGGTTGAGGATTAATCTCACACTCACCTTAGGTGCAACGGCAGCTCGGATTTGCGTCGCAGTGGATGTTCTGCTTGACAACGCCGCTCTTCTTATGTGTCGATCGGTCAGCTCATCAGTCCGTCTGTGACTCCCGGTTCCACGTATTTTCGTGTGGGAATTTTCCTCTGACCATCTACGCCACCATTGTACCACCACGGATACTTCCCGTCCAATTTTCTCCGCAATACGACGATACGACCACCCGGCCTCGCGAAGTCCAACTAGATGACTTCGCTCAAAGTCCGATAACTGCTGAAATCGTACACGTCTTCCATGTCCAGGCATTGCAGCTTCTTCACGGTCTTCGCATAAGTTCGTACGCCGACGACTGATTACATTCACTTCGCCGTACTCCTTAAATACCACCGACGATAATTTGCATATTATGCCGTGCTGTGGCGTAAGCGCTCACCGGTTGGTCCCTAAATTAACATCACACCTACATAAACTCGACCCGATTAACATATGTAAATTTCATGATCGTCCGCCAATTCCTTCTTGGTGTTCTTTTTTCACATTCCGGCAGTGTATTTAGTGGCGACAAATGTACTTACTGTTCAAGATTTTGGACAGGTGTGGGAGCCTTATCTTGTGCCTGTTAGTTGTCCAACGCAACTGGGAAAAGAGAAGGACTTGCCTGAGTGTGGAAGGGTAATGAGTATCGGCTCGAGGAAGGCGGAGGTCAGCATTTCAGCAACAGCAGGCATTGTTGTCTGTTCGAGAACAGCCATAGTAGAGGCGTATGGTTTTTAAAGAAGGGCATCAGATCCACCCAACGAGCTAGAAAGGGGAGACCACTACTGGTTGATAAACACCAACTGGCATGTGCTGTCCAAGATAGCAGACGGCTCATGATCCCTCAACTGACGACAGACTGCAGCAAAAGTGTTAAACCACCTAATCCAGTGGATACCCTTAAGGAATCGGGATCTCATTCATGTGACAAAGATCGATTGACTGTCATCGGCAGTTGCGCCTGTAGTGGGAATGAGAGCATTCACTGGGCATTCACCTACTGGAAAAGAGTCGCAAGGTACTGGATCCACCATGTCGATGCCTGGACCCTGACTCGACACCGAATGAAGGATCAGCTGCAATCAGACTACACGGTTGCACGGAAATGGGCCGGAGGCGGTGATATCATGGTATGGCTGTTTTCTCTTGGACATTACGGGGTTCCCTGTTCCCCACGGAACATTCTCTCGCCGCTGATCCTACCTAGGGGCTGTTTCGTACCAAGTATTGCTATACGTGATGGTCATGTTCCCGGATGGCCGTGGGCACTTTCAATAAGACAGCGCTCCCATTGTTACAGAACTCGCACTCCGCAGGAATGTTTAAATGATCCCGTCCAAACACTTCGTATGCTCCCGTGATTTCCCAAATCCTCCGATTTGCGTCCTATCGAACATTGTTGGCATGCAACGGAACGCAACATTCGCCAGTCCACGCCAGTACTGTGCTCAGCCGCTGAACTCTAAAACGTTACTCTGTCCAGATGGTACAGAATGCCTGAGGATAAGCATCGACTCCACATGAAAGCAGAATCACTCATGTGCATTTATAGCATCGACTCCACACGAAAGCAGATGCATTCATGCGCATTCATAGCATCGACTGCACACGAATGTAGAGACATTCATGTTCATTCATAGCATCAACTCCACACGAATGCAGAGGCATTCATAGCATCGACTCCACACGAAAGCAGAGGCATTCGTGTGGAGTCGATGCTACGCCGGGTACAGTAGGTAATCGCGGGGAGAAGACGCCCCAATGTGCTGTTAGTAGCCATAACGTGGTACATCGCAATCTGCCAAACCTTCTCGAAAGAATTTTCTGCAAAGGAAAACGTTCAGAGAATACCCTGAAGCTGGCGACATAAAAAATGCTCTTAAATTCTGATGGCACTGGACACTTTCAGCGAGATAACACTCATTGTTAAAAGACACATTTTCTGCAGGAATGTTCAAATGAACACGTCCAAGCATTTCGTGTATTTCGATGAGCGGAGAAAACCTCCGATTTGGATCTTATCGAACATTTTTCGGATGTAATGGAACGCAGCATTCGCCAATACACGCCACTGCCGCCCTTCACCATAGAACTGCGTAATATCACTTTGTCTATACCGTTCATAATACCAGAGGACATATTCTGCGCCAGAGCGGAGTCGATGCCACGCCAGGTACAACAGGTGATCGCGACGAAAGGCTGCCCAATCCGCTGTTCCGTTGGTGTTTATAACGTTATGACTCATGATTGTTCATCACAATCTGCCAACTCATCGTCTAAAGGTTTCTCAGCATTAGAAAATATACAGAGTCCCCTGAAGCTGTTGTGATAAAAGTGGTCTTAAATTCGCGCAAATATCTGCTTTTAGAGATACATTTCTAAATGCTGTTTGAAAGAATCTCAAACATTTCAAAATCCCAGTCTCTTTACGGGATGCCATGTTAATTAAGAGATTACTACATCAATGTTTAGGTCAAAGGTTCTTCTCTGAATTCCCCTTGGAAACCCAAGGAATGCGTCAGTGTTCGACTTCATTATTTATGGATGACGGAAGTAATCGCAATCTTCCAATAAGGCTCTCTATTCAAAATCCGGAAAGAAGAGCCACGGTTTTATCAGTGAATTTTTGATAAAGAAGCTAAATTGTTAATTTCCTATCCTGTGAACGAAATTCACGGTAAAGGTTTTCAGAGCTATTTATAAATTCGAACTGAAGTTTTTCCCTAAATTAATGTTTAATTTAGGGAACGACTTCTGTTATTTAATCAGAGATTTCACTTTGATTCAGTGGCATTTCAGTAAATCTCTGTTGCTATGGTAAGAGTAGCTTTCCCTAGGTGAAAACTTCATCTGAGGAGGGGATGTGAAATTTCTTCGGCGTAGGTAAGAAAAAGGATGCGCATTCCTATGCTGACGATCTAACAAAACCCCAGTCATGAGATTCAATTGAGATAAGTGGGGTAAAAACAACAACATTACATTTAGTTTTCCTTTGGAAAAGGAACTTTAATAGACGATTACGGTGTAATTTGTTTCTTTTAGAAATCATATAAGGAGCTTGTTATTAGCATTTCCACTTGGTGAAAGTACGATGTAAATCTAATTAAAGTGATACACACACAGTTAAAATAATCTTTCAAACTCAGCTCCGACACTTTGTGTCCATGACTGTTTGAAAAGGAACCGAAAGTGTTTTTCATGCATGCCTCTCCGGGCTGATGATTAAATCGGGCTCCTCTCGCAATAGTTTCGATTATGGTTGTGATGCATCGACCGCCTACGCACTTCCTCCACGGCTAGAGCCCATCCAACAAAACTTCGGTTAAAAAATTTTAAATCTGGCATAATACTTTAGACGAAGTTTTAAACTGCAGTCCTAAATAAAAGAATTTAAATTTCGTTCCAGCATTACGTACTCTCCTGAACATCTCGGTTCTTTCTAAACCCTTGCCCTGCCTCAAACACACCTACACTGACCCTTTCCCCTTTTGCCGGAACATAAGTAAACCACTCTCATTAATTTTCTAAAGCAGGACTCGATTAAAATTTCAGCACATCTTTTACAAAATCTTTCAAGCTGATGTCCATCTGACTGCCTATGAGAAATATATCACTGCACCTATTAGTCTGATTTAAGAAATCCTTTTTGACTGGAAAGCATAAATTGTGAGAATAATGAATCATCTTTTTTTTTCATATCCATAATCTTTCCTATAAGGGCCGTAAATGCAGATGTTAATGACTATGAGATATATGTATTTTATTATGTTTAAAACAGTGCGACTTGAATGCCTCTTTGATGAGAGAGTGTTGGCTCTGAAAAGAGCCTTTTTTTTATATTGCCACTTCTAAAAATCCGAATTAAAAAATATTTTACTCCTTCGGATACCGATCACCACGAAAGCAGTTCTGCGCAAACTTTCTATTTCGACTAGTGCACAGCTTTCCTGCTAGGGATTATATATATAAGTGTAAACAAACTTCAGGAATGAATAAAAAAAGTTTTAAAAATTTTATTTCATGAAAACCCAAACGCGCAGAAGCGCAGAGAAGAATTCTCGGAAAAAACACCCACAACAAAAGGCATTTTTAACGGGAGCCAAATGCAAGAGAAAAAGGAAAAAAAAACATTGCGAACAAGCAGGGGAAAACATTCAGGAATAGACATGCGGGAATGCAGAAAGTTTTGAAAATGCTGAGCTTTGGCTTTATCAAGGACCAGCAAAACAAAGCATTAACTCATCTCTACAAAGACCTAGTTGAATATGGGTTTCTGCTATGTCATATGTGTATTTCAGGAAAATGATCCCACAAATAAAAAAAACACCTTCTAAGCCACGAAAAGGCGAAAATTAAGATTAAATTTAGCAATACATATATGGCATACATGGCCCAGCCCACAACGACACACCATCCACAAATCCAGGGAAACCTAGTACATAGTCCATGAGCAAAAAAACAAAAACAAAAATTTGACCATTGACACGAGACACGTTGAGACTTTAGACAAAATAAACGTAATACAAAACCTGGAAAAATACTTAAATAAAAAACCTTAAATAAAAAAGACTTAAATAAAAACGAATGGTTGCAATATGCTTTACTTGTAAACACAAACTCGACATAATGTTTCATCCCCCTACAAACAAAAGACAGCAGATCCACGTGGCTTAACACGCGAAGCATGTAACCAGAACCATACTTCAACAAGGAAACAAGACCTAAAAATAGCAAGAGAAAGAAATAACTTGCGCCTGTGTTAACCACAAATCCAGGAAATCTAGAACAGATTCCGTGAACAAGAAAACATAATAATAATTTTAGACTATTGCCGCCAGACACAGTGAGACATTAGACAAATGAAATGTAATATAAAACCTGGAAAATGACTTAAAAAAGAAAAGTTGAAATATGTACACAGTATTGTAAAAATTCTTTATAAGAAATTACAAACTCAATAAATGCGCCGGCCTTCGACGAACCAAAGGGGAGCAACGTTCGGTGATCAGTTTTTTATGGTCTGAAGATGTATCAGGCGCCGAAAGCCATCGAAGACTTTCAGCACAGTACGAGAGCAGTGTTTTGCCGCAAACGGAATGTCTACGAATGGATTGAAGAGTTCAAAAATGGCCGCACAAGTTTTATGCACGGAGAAGGAACCGGACGCTTGTCCATTGGCGCAACAGAAGATAGCATTGAGCTCGTGCGTGACAAGGTTCTGTTATACAAACGAGTGACTATTTATCAAGTGACAAATCGTCTGCAAATAAATCACGTTTCTATCACCTATTTGGCCCACTCAAAGAGACCTTAAGGAGCTGTCGATTCACCTCGCATCGAGAATTAAAAGAAACTGTGCATGCGTGGCTCGCTGCTCAGCACCATTTTTGTTTTTGGGAGCATAAATAAGCTTGTGCAGCGATGGAACAAGTGCGCTGAAAAGCAAGTAGACTATGTTGAAAAATGGTGTTATTGTAAATTCCCTATTTTTACTGAAATAAATTTTATAGCTGCGTTACTGGTAATTATTGACTCATCCTCGTATATATATACACTATCTACCAACAAGTAATTGTAATCTCCTGCAATCGACGATATCTGCGGTCCTGATACACGTCACGGCCGCAGCCGTTAAATATCGTGTGGGAAACAACAACGCAACCAGTCGCATGCAAGATGCCATCCAGTTCGGAGCTCTTTGATTTCGAGAAAGGTGTGATCGTAGGGTACCACAGAAATGGCCAATCCATACGTGACATATCCAACTAGTTGAAGTACGCAAAATCGACAGTGGCCGACGTGATTGGCAAGTGGAAGATGAGAGGTGACTGTCGGAATGTGCCCCGACCAGGCAGACCCACAAAACTGGGAGTTACAGACCGACGGGTGCTGGACAGAGAAATTCGGAAGAACCGCACCAAATCGATGGGCCACATCCGCGAGGAGTTTCAACAGACATTCGGGAGTGCTCTTTCGATGAATACCATCCGTAAGGAAGCCCATCTGCTCAGTTATCATGGGCGTGCTGCCGCCCACAAGCCTTTGATCATCAAGTCCAATAGCGCTGCTCGGCTAACGTGTTGTAAAGACCGACGACAGCGGACCGTTGAACAATGGAAACAGGTTCTCTGGAGCAACGAATCAAAGTTCACCCTCTACTGTTCGGATGGCAGGGTCTGGGTTTGGCATCTGCCTAGAGAACGCCTCCTGCCGGAATGTATTGTGCCAACTGTGAAGTTCGGCAGCGGTGGAATTATGCTATGGGGGTGTTTTTCCTGGTATGGCACGGGACCCTTGGTCGCAATTCCTGCTAAACTCAACGCCGAGACCTACTGCACCAGTTTGGATGACCATGCGCTTCCTACGTTGTGGCAGTTTTACGGGGTGGATCCTTGTTATATTCAGGATGACAATGCCACCTGTCATGTTGCGAGGTCCACCATGGCTTGGTATGGTGACAATGGGGTTAATGAATGGACTGGCCTGCGCAGAGCCCGGACCTTACCCCTATCGAGCACCTCTGGGACGAGTTGGAGCATCGACTTAAGGGGTGCCTCCACCGTCCGAAATCGGTGAAGGAACTGACCTGTCTTCTCCAAGCCGAGTGGAAGAAAATACCGCTAGCCGTCGTACAACGCGTGGTTGAGAGTATGCCCCGGAGGGTCGCAGCTGTAATCGCCGCTCGTGGAGGCTCCACCAACGATTGAAGGTGAATAAACTTCGTTTTCTTTTGCTATCACAGGTGTCCAATTACTTGTTGGTATATAGTGTATATGCGGTGCTGAGCATTCACTCATCGCCAGATCAAACCAAGATATTGTTTGCAAGATAATAGATAACCAAGATATTATCATATTGGTGATATTGCATCCGAATGGCCCTATACTCTTTCAGAAGCGCAACGCTATGTGTTTACAAAACCTACAATGTTCAGGAACAGTTCGAAGATCATGTTCAATCCTTTTGTGGGCTCCAGTGACCTCAGAATTACTTCGACCTGAATTCCATCAAACATTTGTGGGGTGCAATGAAAAGTGGCATCAGCCAGTTCTCACCAGTTCCGCGTTCCATCGCCGAACTCAAAGAAGTTACGCTGTTTATCTGGTATCGAATGCCTAAGGACACCTTTTGCAGTCTGGGAGTCGATACCAAACCAGATGCAAGCAGTTATTTGCGCCCAAAGATGGCCGTACACGCTGTGAGAGGTAGATGATTACAATGTTATGTCTCATGAGTGTATGCCCACTGCAGTTCAAAACTTAAGAACTAGGTACATTTCGACCGCTCAAAATCGGAAAAAGAGGTTTTACAGTTGTTATTGGTATCGATTGTAATAGCAACAGTAAAATGAAACGCACGATATCAGACACAATGAGCAATATGCAATAGAGATCGAAATAGGACATACACTGACGGGAAAAAATCCAAACACCACGAAAAAATAGTTGTAGCGGAATGAAATGGCGGCAATGCATTTGTATAGGTAACATATTTAATCGATTAACGTTTCAAGATCACAGCTTAATGTAAGCGCGAGAAGAGCCATTTTAAATGTGAAATGCTGGTTCATTAATAACCGGTGTAACCGCCAGAATGTTGAATGCAAGCACGCAAACGTTCATGCATTGTGTCCTACAGGTGCTGCATGTCAGTTTGTGGGATGGAGTTCCATGTCTGTTGCACTTGGTCGGTCAATACAAGGACGGTTGTTGCTGGTTGGGGGATGCTGGAGTTGTCGTCCAATGATGTCCCATACGTGCTCGATTGGTGAAAGATCTGGTGATCTAGCAGGCCACGGCAACATGTCGACACTCTGTAGAGCATGTTGGGTTACAACAGCGGTATGCGGGCGAGCGTTATCCTGTTGGAAAACACCCCCTGGAATGCTGTTCATGAATGGCAGCACAACAAGTTGAATCACCAGACCGACCTACAACTGTGCCGTCAGGGTGCGTGGGATAACCACGAGAGTGCTACTGCTGTCATAGGAAATTGCTCCCCAGACCATAACTCCAGGTGTAGGTCCAGTGTGTCTCGGCCGCAGACAGGTTGGTTGCAGGCGCTCACCTGGCCTCCTTCTAACCAACACACGACCATCACTGGCACCCAGGCAGAACCGGCTTTCATCAGAAAACACAACAGATCTCCACTCCGTCCTCCAATGAGCTCTAGCTTGACACCACTGACGTCGCAAACGGCAGTGGTTTGGAGTAAGTGGAATGCACGCTACAAGGCGTCTGGCTCGGAGCTGTCCTTCAAGTAACCGATTTGTAACAGTTCGTTGTGCCACTGTGGTGGCAACTGCAGCTCGAATTGCTGCCGCAGACGCAGTACTATGCGCCACGGCCATACGCCGTACATGGCGGTCTTCCCTCTCAGTAGTGCCACGTGGCCGGCCGGAACCCGGTCTTCTTGAGGCAATACCTTCCCTTGACCACCGCTGCCAACAATCATGCACAGTGGCTACATTCCTGCCAAGTCGTTCTGCAATATTGCGGAACGAAAATCCACCTTCTCGTAGCCCTATTACACGACCTCGTTCAAACTCCGTGAGCTGTTGATAATGGCTTCTTCGTCTTCTTAAAGGCATTCTTGACTAACATCAACACACTACGTCGAATCTCAACGATAACTAACGCTCACGAACGTTACAGCCCGTATTTACAGCAAACCTGCTTTGCATGTTCCGAGGGGCGCTACTAGCGCCACACGTATGTGCCGAGCGCGAAATTTGCATAGACGTCATCTTACAGATGTACTCTCACGCCTACCAACTGTCGTTTATCTAACACAACCCCTTCTTGGTGTTGGGATTTTTTTCCGTCAGTGTATGTTACGTAGGAGGAACTGTAGCTTATCTGTGACACTCTTCCATCAGTACTCATTTGTGTCCACACCACACCGCAACGTATGTTTAGCACCGGTGTTTCATGCTTAACACTAAGTGGTTTAGGAGCTCTTGAGGTACATTGTTCCACTCCTTCTGAAGAGCCCTGATAAGTGATGGAATAAGTTCTGGTGTGGGTTTTCTTTAAGCAACACGTCTCCTCAGAACGTCCCAACCATATTCGATTGGACTGACATCAAGGAAGAATGTCTGCCACTCAATCTCACAGTTATTCTCACTAGCCAACATTTCATCCACAGCTGCTGTGCGATGAGAACGAACGTTATTTTTCATAAAAATGAAGTCTGTGCCCACAGCACCACGGAACAGACGAAAGTGGTGAAGTGTCACATGACTGAAGCACCACTGTCCCATGACTGTGCGTTGACCCATCGCCAACATTTCGGTTTGTACATTGACCTTGATACTGTCTAACACTATGATGCAGCGACTTCCATATCTGCCCCGTTCAACGACGTTCCTGACATTAACTCAATCCTACGTTCTCTTCAGATCAACTGTTGCTTGGAATTCGACGAAAGACTGAAGCAGCTTTCATCTGTGAATATTATCTTGGCCCATTGATCTTAGGACCGGTCGACCTGAGACACACCAGTGATAGCTGGCTGTATAGCTGGCACCAGGGATAACTGGCTGTATTAACAGGCTGTATAACTGGCACCAGTGATGGCTGGCTGGCACCAGTGATAGCTGGCTGTATTAATAGGCTGTATAGCTGGCACCAGTGGTAGCTGGCTGTGTGAATAGGCTGTACAGCTGGCACCACTGATAGCTGGCTGTATGATGAGCCCTGGAGGATGGGAAACAGCATATGTCTTTCCGAACTTATAGTCTTGCTTCATTTAGATGACCTGAAACTGTTTGGGGCTTAATTCGTGCACCTGTGTCTCCTTGAAAAAGACTCACAAACCCGCCCGTACAAATTCCTTCCTTACCATAATGGCCAGGTAACAGTCATCCAGCTGGCTTATGCAGCGGAGGCGATGTCCAGCAAAACATCTGTTAGTAGTTCTGTGTCGCCTGAACGCCGACCAAAGCCGTGGCATTATGCTGAGTCCTACTCCAAACTCTATAACGACATCGGTCACATGCTGATAATTGGACCTCTGGTAAAATCCTCTATAGGATGCCTGCGAGATATTCTTTTGTCACCTCAGACAGGCAGTTTTTTGACCGGTTGCTGAAAGATATTAAAAACAGTATTAATTCATATTAGACATGATTTGGCCTCATGTCGATGGGCACCCACGGCCACTGTTACTAGCCTACAACACATTTGCAGACCGGTTACTTATATACATCACACAGCACTCATGTGCACATATTAGGAAGCTCTTTTAGATCCATGACGCTCTGTAATCGTCATATTTCATGTGCATCCATATGTTTTGGGCATCAGAGTATATTGTAACGAATCCACCTGCAAATTAAGGTTATTAGAATGCAAAATTGGTAATTGCGATTTTTTAGAGTTTGAAATGCATCTGGAGAAATCCTGCTAAACCGCTATTGCGCCTGGGTGTGCTCTGAAATACAGAACTCGTATTGTAGGATCACCCTACAATACGAGTTCTGGAGATTAAAAGTATTTGGCTTTTAGTCGGAGAAGTTTTTGGACGCACTATGTCTTCCAACGTAATGCGAAACTCCAAGAATTCCTGTTGCGGACTATCAACAGGGCATAAGCAAAATTAAACTCCAAGAATTCCTGTTGCGGACTATCAACAGAGCATAAGCAAAATTAAACTCCAAGAATTCCTGTTGAGGATTATCAACAGGGCATAAGCAAAATTAAACTCCAAGAATTCCTGTTGCGGACTATCAACAGGGCATGAGCAAAATTAAACTCCAAGAATTCCTGTTGCGGACTATCAACAGGGCATAAGCAAAATTAAACTCCAATAATTCCTGTTACGGACAGGGCATAAGCAAAATTAAACAACTGCGAATCACGCTAAAATCCTTTAGCCAGAAGGATGCCCTTTTTCAAGGACTTAAGGCTTTTGTGTCACATTCCCTTTAAAAAAGAAATAGTTCAGCAATTTGTAGTTAAATTCCCAAGAGATAGCCGCGGAACGAATTCGCTCTGAAGCTGTTTTTGCCTACAGCTGGGTACGAGCAAGGAATACCGTTCAACCCTACAAATTTCTAGCTGATGATAACCAGAGAAAAACTCAGAATGGATGGTCTGCCATAGACTCACAGCTCAAGCAAATGAAAAAGGAACGAGTCAGAAAGATGGTGGGTTAACTGTCTAAAACCATCGAATACAACTAGTAAGAAGGTTTCAGCATCATACATTGTAAAAAGAAGTAAATTTCTCCGTCACTTTTGTCCATGCCCGGCATCGAACCTGGGTCCCCTCACCCCGGAATAAGTCGCTCTCCCAACTGAGCTACGCGGACGCATGCGCTCGCTCCTATCTGCCTTTATCTCATGTGCGTCCTGAGATACAGGCACGTCACATCTCCCCCTCCCCCATCGAAAGAGGGCCGGGGACATGGCCCACGGATCAGCCGGGACCATGTGTCGCTGTAGGCAGTCATCCGCTGAAGAACGCACATTTGAGAAATCCCAGTCAATTTGGTGTGTGGAACGTAACATCACACACATTCATTTTTCGAAGCGCTGAAGAAGGGATTCTCTTATTTTTCCTGTCTCGCGGTGTGGAAAGAACATCACACCATTGCGAGAACTTTAACGGCCAGGTCATTCTTGAAATTCGGGCGCCCATATAACGAAGTAAATTTCTCCGTCATTTTTGTCCACGCCGGGAATCGAATCCGAGTCCCCTCATTCCGGAATAAGTCGCTCTCCCAACTGAGCTACGCGGACGTATGCTCTCGCTGCTATCTGCCTTCATCTCATGTGCGTCCTGCGGTGTAGGCACGTCACAATTGTTAAAGTGAAAATGTATCATACAGGT
This sequence comes from Macrothele yani, assembly GCA_039090855.1. NCBI lineage: Eukaryota > Metazoa > Arthropoda > Arachnida > Araneae > Macrothelidae > Macrothele > Macrothele yani. Next base: position 53,009,892 of record CM076990.1, read on the forward strand.
AACTCAAAATGAACTCCGTTTTATTCTGTAAAGTCGGAAGGTCACTGAATGCAAATCCACCCAAACATCGTTCGAAGTGCGTAAATTATAAATAGCTGAGAGAGAGAGAGAGAGAGAGAGAGAGAGAGAGAGAGAGAAGCGGATGAAAGACACCCCCTTTGAGTCTGTCTTTCATTCCCATGCCTTTGCTTTCCTATCCAATGGCAGGATCAAGTTTTTGCAAGTGATCTGATGTGTTCAAATTCTGTGTACTTTTGTCTTTCCCCTCCGTTGAACGATTTTCAGTAACGACATCTTCCTCACGAATAAGTACTTTGTTTTTGTTTTGACGCTCACCTCCTAAGAAGCGCGTCTATCTGCCGATGCTCTAACCAAACTGTCGCTGAGACATTCAGCACCTTAACGCAGAGAATTATAAAAGGCCAATGCTACCCATAGCACCACCATAGTTAAAAGTGAATTCACTTATGTAAATTACCCGATATCCATTAAATAGTTTCCGTTGTATTCTGTGTACCTGAGGTTTTACTCTGTTATACTGTGTGCTCTGATTGTTATTCAGATACCTGCTGCTTCAGGAATCGAATGCATGCCCCGGAAATTTTAATTCGGTGGGGCAGACCCATGTAAGGTACAATTTCGGTATGAAGTTGTGCGATTCATATTTCCCACAGGGGGTTCCAGAGAGAGGGGCTCGCAGCAGTATATATTGAGCGGGTAATATAATACATATCACTTAAAATCCTTCACAGAATTACAGCTAAGATAATTAATCTTACAAGAGAGAAGCGAAAAACGGTGTACTGATGGTTTTATAAGTTTTCAAAAGCAAAGTTTAGGACACGTATTAACCATATGGTTATATACATTTCTAGAAGTTCTGTTTTCCTGAATCTCACCCTCAAATTATGTCACTGCTGTGCACTGTTGATTCTGGATTCGAATTCGAGATAAAATGTGGTTGAGGTTTTTGTCTTTACGATTCTGACTCTCTTCCTGCTCCAGAAACGGTCTCTCTAGCTTAGGGCCACTTCCAATCTCATATACACTATATTGACGAAAGTCATGGGACACCTAGAAGAGAAACATAACATAGCATTTATTGAAATACATCAGTACGGTGTCGGTCCACCTTTGGCCTTAATGCATGCGCTGACCCTTCAAGGCATGCTTTCAACAAGGTTTTGGAACACAGTGATAGGTATACGCTTCCATTCAGTACATAAGGCTGCCGCTAAATGTTGCTTAATAGTAGGCCTTGGTTCCAAGCTCCTTATGCAGCGCTCTAATTTATCCCATAGGAGCTCTATGGGATTAAGATCAGGGCTCTTTGCTGGCCAGTCCACACAAGATACGGAATTATCGTCAAACCACGCCGTAACAGTTCTTGCTTTATGACTCGGTGCATTATCCTGTTGGTACCAACAAGGCTCGGTTCCATAGTATTGCCACAGAGTTGGTAGGGCATGATTGTCTAGAATATCGAGGTAGACGTGCTGATCAACAGGTTTGTCCACGATAACTAATGGGCCGAGACCATACCACGAAAAACACCGCAGCAGGAGTACACTGACAGCTCCAAACTTGACCGTAGCAATAGTACATTGTGGTAAACAGTGTTCTCCCGGCTGCCGCCATACCCACACACGGCCATCAGACAGATGGATCGTGTATCTGGATTCATCAGTCCATAGGACTCGTTTCTATTGATCTACGGTCCACAATAAATGTTCTTTACACCATGCTGAACGACGAGTAGCATTCCTGAGTGGAGATGAAAGGCTTATGAGCAGCCGCACGAACACGGTAACCCATGGTATGAAGTACTCTGTGAATGGTACGTGTACATACTGAGGTTCCAGCATTTTTACTCACCTGTACACTGAGGTACTGTGCAGTTCTCCGTCGAACAGCTGTAACGACTCTCCTGAGGCTTCGACGTCCTCTGTCATTGATTTTCTTTGGTCTGTCGGTATATTTTGCTGCTTCATGCACGCCATGTGTCTTCCACTTATTCAGTACATCCAAAACAGTTGACGTTGGTATGTTTAAACGCCTCTCGGTTTGTCTTATGGACAACTCACTAATATAACACCCAACCTTCTTTCATTTCTCATAGTCAGTCAGCTCTGTCCCGCCGCGACGTATTCACTTAACCTCACAGTGCGATATGATCGCGGTCAGCTGCAGACTTGTTTTTATACCGTTTGCAACTGTACTGCGCATCTTTACAACACAACGGATCCGTTCATTTGCTCTTGAAGGGGTGTCCTGTGACTTTTGTCAATATAGTGCATATTCATTTGTACATCTTGAACCAAATGTGTCGGTTTTCAGATAAGTTGAGTAATATTCAGAAATACTTTCCAGGTGTGCATGTTCGTGTGTTTTTATAAACGAAATACGGCAATTGAAAAGAACAATTACTATATACTTTTCTGCGTAGTTGGGTGCAAGTAGAATAGTTAACTCCGATAGTGTAAAAAACATGGATAAAATGTGTCATAAATATTCAAAATCCGTAGTTCAAAACTGGAAACTTCTTGAAAGAAAAACAGGGTTCCACTTCTGTCTCTCTCTCTCTCTCTCTCTCTCTCTCTTTCTTTCTTTCTTTCTTCCTGACATTTACTTTTGGTCTCTAAGTTGCTGCTTTATCTTCTTTTTTTTACCACATCCGTAAGTACTTTTTCCATTTCTTAACAAACATTTATTTCGGTAAATATCTAATTACCTCTATTGTCGCATTCACTGATTGTTTGTTTACTTTACAATCAGAGCAATCCTTGACGATACAGTACCACCTTCTAAGCCACCCCTTTTCTCCTTGGCTATTGAACCTTCTCAATTTACTGATGCACTTCTACTTTAGTTGTACCTCAAGCCACTTTTCTCTCAAAGACGTAATCCGATTAGGATTCTCAATGCCACACATCGACTTAGAAACAAAGCAAGAGACAAACACCCAACGTCCATTAGGACCAGGTGCACTCCACAAACACAAATCTTCTCAGGGATTACGACTTCCGAACGTCCATCGCTTGCAAATAGCGCAAAAAGAAACGCTACCATAAGCAAGAACAGCAAATTAATCAGGTAAGTAGAAAACTCTTCAAAAAATTAAAACAGATGCAGAGAAAATGTACTGAAGCTGAATTCATGTAGCCAGTAAAACAAATAACTTAGTGAATTTCATTACTTCAATCATTTGTACATTTTCTTTGAACTCATGGAGTTTTTTGACAAATTTTGACACCTCCGAGAGCGCGAAAAAAAGTTAAGGCATTAATATTTTTGGTAAAAACGGATATCCTGTAACGGAAACGTGTCAGAGTATAATGACTGAAGGTACGTGCCTGGTTGGGAATTCGATCTCAGCTCGACTTTCTAACAACAAAATATCCGCTGTGTCTCTTTGAGCACGTTAAATGCGGTCCAGGCCCATTGGACAACCCCGTTTCAAAAACAAGTCATGTGTTCAAAGCTTTCTTAAACTTCTCTTTTATCGGGCACCCTAGACCAAATCTCATAGCCACCTACTTCTAACAAGGCAACAGTGCGGACCGTTGTTCGCTAGATGCACAACGCTTGTTATATCATTCGACAGTACTGAAAGGGTGATGTATAATGACAACCTTTTAGGTGCTATGGAATATAAATGAAGTTATAGGACATCAAAGAACACTGGCAGAGACAATATTCACGGAATCTCCATTACCGTAGCGGAATGTTTTTTTTTTTTGTTATTTTAAGCAATTGGTATACATTACAAAATATTCACAAATGGATATACACTGAAGAGCAATTGAATTAGAGATACCTGTCTAGTAACGTGTAGCACCACCTTTCGCCCTGATGACGGCGGCGATTCGTCTCGGTATGGACTCGACAAGATACCGGAAGCGTTGGGAAGTCATACGGATCCACGACCCCTGAACAAGCTCCCACAGTTCACGAAGATTTGATGGAGGGGGGTCAGAGCCTCGAACATCTATCTCGATGGCATCCCAGATGTGCTCCATGGAGTTGAGGTCAGGTGACTTAGCTGGTCAAGGAAGCGAGGTCACGTCGGTGGAGTGTTCATCCAACCATTCGGATACAATTCGGGAGCGATGGCACGGTGCATTGTCTTGTTGAAGGATGAGGCCCCCACTCGGATGTTGAAGACGCACAAACGGGAGCAAATGGTCGTTCAGGATATCCCGGTAACTTTTTTTTTTTTTTGATTGGAGGTTTAACGACCACCGTGAGCAACTCAATGGGCTATAAGCAGTCGCCCGTCCCTAATTTAAGGTCACTGGTTCCAGGGAAGGGAGAGAGCCAGTGCCGTAAGACAAGCACAACATCCATGCCTGACCGGGATTCAAACCCGGACCCCTTACGGACGATTGATCAGAGGCCAGCGCCTTTGACCACTGCGCCACCGGGGCGGCTATCCCGGTAACGTTGACCTGTGAGGGACAATGTCACACGTACCAGGGGTTCCATTTCAGTCCACGTAAACAGTCCCCAGACGAGAATGCCACCCCCACCAGCTTGAAGAGTATCCTGCTGGCAAGAAGGATCCATCGCTTCATGTGGTTTGCGCCGTACTCGTATCCTGCCATCCGCATGTGCCAACGTGAATCTCAACTCATCAATCCAGGCAACATTTTTCCACATGTCTAGGGTCCAGTGGCGATGTTCCCGCGCCCATGCTGATTTTTGCACCCTGTGATGTGCGGTCAGCAGCGGTACCTTCGTGGGACGATGGCTTCTGTACCCCATAGCGAGGAGATGGTTCTGTATGGTGTGGCTGCTTACACGTTTTTGTGCACCAGCGTTAAATTGCCGAGTGATTTCTTGCACTGTGGCCCGTCTATCAGCTGTTACAATGCGAGCTAGCCGACGATGACCCCGCTCATCCACACGCTGTTGCCCACGGCAGTTGGCCCTTGCAGGGATGATTTTACCGTATTCGATGTACTCACGGTGCACCCATGACACAGTGGCTCGTGAAAATTCCAGTGCCTGCACGACTTCCGAGATGGAGTGACCCATTCGTCGTATCCCGACAATTTGCCCACGATCAAATGCGCTTAGATCCTTCGTTAAACCTTAACTGCGTCCGACTCTTACTGATTCCCGTCGCATCACTCCTTATATTGTCGAATCGCTGTATACGTCATGTCGTTTCCGTTTACAGAGCCGCCCACAGCGCCAGATTTGCATAACGCCAGCTGTCTCTAATTCAATTGCTCTTCAGTGTACAATATAGCGTGTTCAGTAATGGATATACGACAAAAAACATGAAGATCTTTAATTATGGAATGATCCAAACAAATGTAGTTCTCACAAGGAGCACATTTCATGAATGCTGTTTCCTTGCAATCTTTTCGACCACATTCCTCAATTAGGCCCGATTCAAAACAATACTGGAGAGGTGTTTGTAAGTATCCAGGGTGAGTAGTGACATAACTACACTTATAAAATGCAAAGCGAATTAGGTTTTGAAATCAAGACGCTGAAAACTGACAGCGAGCAAAAGACTGCAGACGTAGAAAGTGGTCTCTGTGCCAAAGGTTCATGTCTGATGTTACCAACACAGTGTCCGTTGTGAATTTAACCATATTTTTAAGGGCTTACACTTATTTTTATAGAAAATAATTGTAAGAAGTTCTAATATAACATTCATAATATACATACATTACATAATATAATGCTCATGAACAAGGCTGTAGTGGCTCCCCTGTTGTCCATAGCAGCTCAAAGTTTGGATATAAACATATCTTATGATCCTCTATCTAAGCAACATACTTTGGTTTTACAATCAGCTACAACCACATCTCCATTTCCTTGTAAGGATTATTTAAGACCTGGGGGTCAGACATTCTCTTCCTAAAATCATATCATTCCAACATCATTCATTCATTTATTCACTTGACAAATGCGACATACGAAAATCATTCACCTTAAAAATTGACGGGTGTGTGATAACAATGTCGTAAATGGTGGATCTCGTCGGAGAGTAAGACAATAATTATTCACAAAATACTCAAAGAAACTGAAATTTCTTACCCCTCGTGCTAAACACGGGATATGGAGAAAATATCTTTGTAATTTGTTGATTTCTCTTCCAAATCAGTGAATTTCAATTCTTACTCACATACTGCTGAAATGTTTAGTTAGCTGCATTATCGGAACAAATTTTAATGAAACTTCTTAAAACCACCCAAACGATGTCGCTGCAAGTTCGAGTAGCTTAAACCGAAACAGAATGAAAATTTCTTTCTTCTGACCTTTAAGGTCGACGTCTGGTGATTTTGCTCCTAATACTTCGAAAGGAAAAAAATTCACCTTATTTCCTCAGCAAGGAAAGATTTTCCATACATCAAAATTGGCCCACTCATAAAAAACACCCTAACTTAGATTCTACAATCGGTGGTTTTTGAAACAAACTTTTCTAAACTATATTAAAAATCAATAACTTTACATCCATGTAGTGGTAAGGAAGAGTGGCACCACCTGTAAGCGAGTATCATAACTACATCGAAGTAAAGTTATTGATTTTTAATATAGCTCAGGAAAGCTTTTTTTTTTTTTTTTTTCGTCAGAAACACCGATTGTACAACCTAAGTTAGGATGTTTGTTTATCAATGGCCCAATTTTCATGTATAGGAAATCTTTCTTCGCTGAGGAAATAGGGTCAAAAGTTTTCCATTGGAAATATATGGAGCAAAACTCATTATACTTCGATTCACCCTAAGATGACACTGAAGGGGAAGATACGTGAAACCTACCGCCGCGACAGAAAGTAGTTCCCAACATTTTCCCTGAAAACCAACGCATTAATTGCCCAAAATCATACTTTACGTTGTCCCAACTGTTTGCTTATAAGTATATATAGTTATTTTAGGTACATCTAAAATGATCTATTTTCCGAAATAAAGTTTTAAAATTAGACCAACACACGCATGTGTAGACATGCAGTGTTTGGGAGACAAGGATGTCAATGAGCTGATGGGAGAAGTGATTGACAGCAGCTAACAGCAGGACACTGTGGGGAGTGACGCGGATGAACATAACTGTCGACCGTCCCCGAAGGCTCAGTGAGTGGGTAGGCTCTTGTACCTTAAACTGCAGTGTCATCTTAAGGTGAATCGAAGTATAGCTGCCCACCTTAAAAAAAAAACAATACTGAATTCTAGAGTGCTTTACATCATGCAATATTCTAAAGATTTTGCGATAACGAAAGATTGTACCCACACACTGGAACTGTAATACCCCTTTTTTAAACCGCAGCAGCAAAAGAAAAGTCTGTATTGATGAAAACTGTAAAGGTTCACTCTTAACTGCGTCAAATAAAAAGATTAAATCGGTAGGAAAAACGGGATAGGCACATCAAAACTTGACAGATGTTGCTTATGTTTAGCCGAGTTCCAGGAGGCAGGTTTCGAGTTGAAATTACCGCCCTGGTAGTCAAGCGGTCATTCGTCCGAGATGGGCATTGGTTCGATTCCCGTATCAGGCATGGGTGGTATGCTTGTCTGATGTCCCTTCTCTGGATGTGGAGTCTGTAAATTAGGAGCGAGTAGCTATTTACAGTATGTTTAAATATTTACCATGTCATTTCTAAGGAAACCAGAAGGTTGTGAAGGACGCAGCTGAAAATGCGTATACACTGAAGAGCAATTGAATTAGAGACAGCTGCGTTATGCAAACGTAGCGCTGTGGGCGGCTCTGTAAACGGAAACGACATGACGTATGCAGCAGTGATCTGACAATATAAGGAGTGATGCGACGGGAATCAGTAAGAGTCGGACGCATTATGGGTAAGACGAAGGATCTAAGCGCATTTGATTGTGGGCAAATTGTCGGGGCTCGCACGAGCCACTGTGTCACGGGTGCACCGTGAGAACATCGAATCCGGTAAAAATATCCCTGCAAGGGCCAACTGCCGTGGACAGCAGCGTGCGGATGAGCGGGATCATCGTCGGCTAGCTCGCATTGTAACAGCGGATAGACGGGCCATAGTGCAAGAAATCACTCGGCAATTTAACGCTGGTGCACAAAAACGTGTAAGCAGCCACACCATCCAGAACCATCTCCTCGCTTTGGGGTACAGAAGACATCGTCCCACGAGGGTACCGCTGCTGACCGCACATCTCAGGGTGCAAAGATTAGCATGGGCGCAGGAACATCGCCACTGGACCCTAGACATGTGGGATAATGTTGCCTGGACTGATGAGTCGAGAAACACGTTGGTACATGCGGATGGCAGAATACGAGTACGGCGCAAACCACATAAAGCGATGGATCCTTCTTGCCAGCAGGGTACTCTTCAAGCTGGTGGGGGTGCCATTCTCGTCTGGAAACTGTTTACGTGGACTGAAATGGGACCCTTGGTACGTGTGACATTGTCCCTCACAGATCAACGTTACCGGGATATCCTGGACGACCATTTGCTCCCGTTTGTGCGTCTTCAACATGCAACTGGGGACCTGATCCTGCAACAAGACAATGCAACTCCCGAATTGTATCCGAATGGTTGGATGAACACTCCACCGACGTGACCTCGCTTCCATGGCCTGCTAGGACACCTGACCTTAATCCCTTCGAGCACATCTGGAATGCCATCGAGAGAGATGTTCGAGGCTCTGACCCTCCTCCATTAAATTTTCGTGAACTGTGGGAGCTTGTTCAGGGGTCGTGGATCCGTATGGCTTCCCAACGCTTCAGGTATCTTGTCGAGTCCATGCCGAGACGAATCGCCGCCGTCATCAGGGCTACACGTTACTAGACAGGTATCTCTAATTCAATTGCTCTTCAGCATATGACCTTGAATACCCCGAGGTGCGTGCGCTGCGATTGGCGCAGGCATGAGAATGTTCCTGTCACTAGAACACCAGGAGAAGCAAAATAGCTTTCGTAATTTTGTCACTGATACTCCAGCGGTAATCGCAATGTTTGGTAGAGACAAATTAACAGCACTCTCTCGGTGCAGTTCTACTATACCGGGCTTTCAGATATTTCCTGGAGTTGTATAATTTACACTGAGTACTCACTGAATTACAACCGTCTATCGAACACTTCGTAGGCCCACGTTTCATCCGGAGTGGCATCAACTCCACGAAGTGTCTGTGCAATTGTGTAGAGATCTGCAGCAAATCTGTTTGTGTTGCGGTGCACAGTTCCGGTGTTAAGAGGGTTGGTGTGTCTGACCGCCTCGCCTAGCGTTTCACAAGATCCCACAGATGTTCAATTGGCTTGCGATCAGCCGCGTTCCGGAATCATTCCAGATGTCTCATATTAGCCATGTGTTCGTCGAACAGTTCCAGCAGGCACGTCGCTAGACTTCAAAATCAGGGTGGGCGATGCTTTTTACTGCAGACTACAAAGGAATTCGACACAACCCGTCCCTACCCCGTACGAATACACGCACGCACACACCTGGATCTTACTAGTTACGCCACTGGTGAACCAGCAAGATAACATTTCTAGAGGGCTACTGGTGTAAGATATGTGTTAGCAGAACGTCACCTTCAACTCTTCTCTTGCTGTGAGTGGACTGTCTCATTGTTTTTCCAACTTTTGCATATTTGCTTATGGAAAAAAATTACTTAAATTATTTCTTTATGGAAAAATGTTCATTTTGTTTGCCTAAATCAAATTTTAACCTCCTGACCCACAGACACAGTACCTTCCTCTCTTAACTCCCTTCCTTCAAGCCAGCAACATTGCCTTGCACTCCTCTCCTCCAAAGCAGTGTTCAGCCACGTCCTGTTCCTTTACTGTCCCGGGCCAGTCTTAAGAGCTCTGGTATAGTTTAGACTCTTCTACCTGTGTTTGAATGCTCTACTTAGTCGCACAAATAAACAGCTCAGCAATTTTTAATGACCTCCCTCAGTGAATTATTATCCCCCTCCTCTGCTTGCCACACTGACATAAAAAAAAGGTCTTATATTAATGATTTGGAAGAGTGGAGAACAATAGAATTTTAATGGCCCTGAGCATGCTATTATGATGACATTTCTAGGGAGAAGTAAACAGCGCACCTACCAGGTGAAAGTATGTACCCAGTTAGCATAGCCCTGCAATTTTCGTAGGCTTAACACTGAGCTACTGTATTTTAGGAGAAGAAGACTGTGGTTTAGTGTTGGGCCTACGTTAAGTTGCCAGGCTGTGCTACCTGGGTAGGACTACAAGACGACAAAAACGAGACTCATTATTATTTGGCAAAAGGTGCACAGCCTTGCAATTTTCCTAGGCTCAACGCTGAGATTACGTACCCAGGCAGCACAGCCTTGAAATTTTCCTAAGCTGAACACTGAACCACTGTATTTTAGGAATAGAAGACGGTGGTTCAGTGGTCGGCCTACGTACAGTTACAATGCTATACTACCTGGGTAGGACTACAAGACGACAAACACGAGACTCATTATTAATTGGCAAAAGGTACACAGCCTTTCAATTTTCCTAGGCTTAACACTGAGCCACAGTCTTTTAGGAATAGAAGACGGTGGTTTAGTGTTGGGCCAACGTTAAGTTGCAAGGCTGTGCTACCTGGATAGGACTGCAAGACGACAAACACGAGACTCATTATTACTTGGCAAAGGTAGCACAGCCTTGCAATTTTCCTAGGCTCAACGCTGAGATTACGTACCCAGGCAGCACAGCCTTGAAATTTTCCTCAGATGAACAGTGAACCACTGTAATTTTAGGAATAGAAGACGGTGGATCAGTGGTCGGCCTACGTACAGTTACAATGCTATGCTACTTGGGTAGGACTACAAGACGACAAACACGAGACTCATTATTAGTTTGCAAAAGGTACACAGCCTTTCAATTTTCCTAGGCTTAACACTGAGTCACTGTCTTTTAGGAATAGAAGACGGTGGTTCAGCGTTGGGCCTACGTTAAGTTGCAAGGCTGAGCTACCTGGATACGACTGCAAGACGACAAACACGAGACTCATTATTACTTGGCAAAGGTAGCACAGCCTTGCAATTTTCCTAGGCTCAACACTGAGATTACGTACCCAGGCAGCACAGCCTTTAAATTTTCCTAGGCTGAACACTGAACCACTGTATTTTAGGAATAGAAGATGGTGGATCAGTGTTCGTCTTACGTACAGTTACAATGCTATGCTACCTGGGTAGGACTACAAGACGACAAACACGAGACTCATTATTAGTTGGCAAAGCCTAGATGATACTTTAAAGTTAAAAAACAAATTGAAAAGTGACACATCTTGAACTGGTTGGGCAAGAAAAAATTTAGGGTAGACTAGAGCCCACCCTTGCATCTTCTTGGCGATGTCCCCGCATTCCAGCACGAGATAGGCCCGATCGCATGGGGCATATAATCCTGGAGGACCTATCCACATATGGGTAGAGGTACAACACTGTGGGTTGTACACGGTCCGCATACAGTCTCTGGTAGTGGCCGGCGTCCATACATTGCTCCACACGCACCACGGCTCCTTGTTAACGGCAAATGAACATTCCTCCTATCATGCGTCACCTCCATCGGTCTGCAGAGATCCGATGCTAAGCATGAGGGATCAATAGCCTCATGCTGGTGACGCCCAATACGGACTGAACCATCTGCAGAATGGAGTACGTATCTTAATTGACCAAACCACCACACCTCGTTAATTTGCGTTCTGTTGGCACTGGAAGAGTCGTTTACGTCGATGGACTATTGTTAGGAGTGGGTGGAGGATAGGCCGTCTGTCTGTAGCGTTTGTGTGTAGCTGACTTAGTAAAACACTACATAGATCAAAACTTCACCTACCCTGAAATCCGAGTCACTCCAAAAAAATTCAAGAAGTAGGTTCTTACAGCTAATCCTTTATTGCTGTCAACAGTCACTAGATCATTTGCACTTAAATAAGGTGAGATCACGAAACGTGGATTAATATCCACAATAACACTTAACTATGAACACACAACACTGTCATTAAATTCGAACAGGTAGCCTTCACGCATACTTAAACGGCAATTAAGCAGTATCGTATCCAAGAGGAGCAGTAATGTTCAACATCAAAATCTCCCTCTCACCGCTACTGCGTAGCCACGTAGAGTAGTGGCCAAAATTGTGGAAATCCTTTTGGAAAAAGTGTATTTTTAAGGTTTGTTGGCTCATAACACCACGGGTTTTTTTTTAATAATACCATAAAATTCTATATTAATGGAACGATACTTTCATCCAGAATGTAATGCAATAAAGTTTGTTCAGTTATCTGTAGTTGTATGTAAAGTTATAGCCAAATAACCAAAAAAAGGAAGCACAACTTGCTTAGGTTGATAGGAAGTAGCTCTCCTTCATTTGAATGTAGTCAATGAGCATGAGTGTTTAGAGAGCCAATCAGGTGTCATCTTGTTTTGGCCATGAACCAATCAGGTCACAGTAGGATTCAGCTATTGATTGGAGCTGAGAGTAGGACATTTGTCAGGGTGTTATGTGATTGCTATTAAGTTGGTTGGGGTTTTTTTGTGTTCTTTCATTTAGTGAGCTTGTAAAACGTAATAAAATTAAAGAAATGGTGCAAAGAGTTGACTGGTCACCCAGAAAGCGATGTAAAATAGTACTATTAAGTGAACAAGGCTTCAGTTATGAAGAAATTAGAAGCAATATTGGTGGAAACTTAACCAAAGGGGGCATTTCTAAATTTTTGAAGAGGTATAAGGAGACTCAGTCACTACAAAACCAGACTGATAAAAGCAGGAAAAGGTGCACAACAGCAAGTGACGATAAAAAAATTAAGAGACTGTGCCTGGGTGACAGAAAAAAGTCATCTGGTTGTATACAAGGTGAAATGGCGCAATGCAATGTGAAGTTGAGTGCAGGGACTGTTCGGCGCAAACTGCAGGAATTAGCTAGAATTCCACGAAAAAAGCCATTTTCATCTCTCCAATAAAAGTTAAAAGATTAAACTGGGTCCATGTTAACTGGACAGCGGAACAATGGGACATTGTTATTTAGAGTGATGAGACCAAAATCTTCCTGTTTGGTAGTGATGGCATAAAATACGTAAGGAGAAAAATCGGAGAAGATTTGCATCCTGATTGCATTACATGTACCGTGAAACACCCAGTTAGTGTAATGATATGGAGTTGTATGACATCAAAAGGTGTGGGCAGAATTTGCGTGACTAATGGGAATATAAATGGCCAAAAATACATTAATGAAATACTTGAACCCAAACTGAAGCCCTCCGCACGTGATCTTTTCCAAGATAATGAAGCATTTAAGCATTTGTATTTCAACAGGATTCAGCTCCATGTCATGTTGCTGCTGTGTGCAAAAAGTGTTTTCAAAATAATCATATTCCACGGCTGGAATGGCCTGGGAATAGCCCAGGCCTAAACCCCATCGAAAGTCTGTAGATCCGACTCAAGAAACTTGTTAGTCAGAAGCAACCCAGCAATAAAACCCAATTAATAGATGCAATAATTCTATCTTGGTTTCACATTATAACAGCTGCAGAACTGAAAAACTTGGTTCACTCCATGGGAAGGCGTTGTAAGGCCGTAATTAACACTAAAGGTTACCCAACTAAGTATTAACTGACATGGTGGGAATTTTTGTATATCTCATTTTTTCTATGTGTTTCACTTTTCTTCTTTATAACTGCTGTTATAATACAAAATCCTTCATAAAAGTTATTGCATTACATTTTCGATGAAATTATCTTTCCATTGATATATAATTTTATGGTATTACTCCAAATAAAGGTGGTGTTATGGGCCATCAAACCTCAAAAATACACTATTTCCAAAAGGTTTCCACAATTTTGTCCACCACTGTATATCTCTCGTCTTGTTCTTATCACATGCATACGTCATATGTACTGACCTCAAGGTGTTGCCAAACCTCAGTCATGTGAGAGAGCAGATATCATGTTAAGTTTGGAAAGTGCAAAAGAGAACAAACTCAAATTTATAAAGGAAAAGGACCTAAAAATTAAAATTAAAATGGAATATACGTCACATGTCTTAAAACCAATCCGTAGAAGTGTGCAATGCACAGACGCGCGGAATGTTGCTTCTAGTTGATGGATATTGTACTGGATTCGCCGCCCTTTTTTAGTGACGCTGGTTAGTTGTTTCGCCTTTTGGGCTCCATTCCTGGTGCATTTTAATCACGAAGGTTCTTAAACAACTCACGGGTGTCGCTGTTTCCGAAATCGATGCACCAACCATTCGTGCTCCCAGAATTTGACCTTCGTAAACTGCGATAAATCCTTTGTTTTACCCATCACGTCCGTAACTTCGCTCTCAACTGGATCACCAACTTCTTATATGACATTACTTTGGCACAGCGCTCATAAAAGTAGCAGTACCCTATAACATCCCACAAGTATCACCGCTTCCAAAAATGGATGTACCAACCGTTTGTGTTCTCACAATTTGGCTTTTCGTAAAGCCCGATAAATCCTTGGTTTTACCCATCACATCCGTAACATCGCTCTCAACTGAACTACCGACCTCTTATATATAACACTTCAGGCTACAGGCCACTCCCTCCTCCTTGTTACGGAAGTATCAGGTGTAACTCACTTTGCATAGGCATGATCGTAATTCAGTGAACACTTAGTGTATTGTGCCTAGGGTTCTTAAAGGATTATATAGGATGTGTTGTTTTTCTATGGGATAAGAGGAAGGGGGGGGTTAAATCCAACTTTTAAAGTCGGAGATATCCGTACCCACTCACTGACAGACCGTCGAGCTGATCACATAATTATACCCTAAATTCCATATAAAACATATTAACCATAAATTTATAGTACCTCTACCGAGCTTCTCATTTTTTCTTTATTCTTATTTCCACTTTGTTTTCCGCCTATTACTTCACGCTGTGGTTATTTTTCACAAAAATCTTCGGTTTTTATACTTCCGTGAAGCGACAGCTTATCTTGGTAGTAAAGTTTTGAAATAAAAGAAAATGGCTGAAATATATGCATCCATTTTTGCGTACCTAATGCTCGTAATTCCCTGCAAAATATTGAGAAAGAGCATTTGATACATTTTTATTTATTAGCCGGAAGATATTTTCTGTAGCAAAACCGTGCTGAATACCGCATAGAATAAACAGACACTGAGACAAGATAAATATAGAAAATCATGTTTGCTGTTTGTATATGTTTATTTATTGAGTTGAATAAACATATAAACCGTTTACATTTTTTCTCACCAGGCACCGAAGAAAAAAGTGCGACAGTAGAATGCTCGCTTAGAGCTCTGAATCTCTTAGATGTCTAAGCATTCAACTCAATGTACTTACCTTCGGCAATAATTCCTGCTTTTGAAGAATTCATTTTCTAGTTGCCCCAAGTAATTATATTTCGAATGGTTTTATGTTATCTTTAATTGGATTTGTTTCGCTTCTTTCTCTGTGTCTTTTTCTCTTTATCCGGAAAAAAGAAGGTACACTTATATGAAACCATCACAGTTCGCTTTCTCAGGCTTTAAAGTGCAATCCCATTCTGTAGCTCATGTCATCTTTTGAATTAAGATCATTGTTTTGTGAATACTATACATACACTCCCTCGTTCCTCAGACGAAACGAAGCATCGACAAAATTTCGCACAGTTGTTCTTATCTCTGGTTTTGACGTGATAACGCACTTGCACATGCAAAGAATTTTTTTCGCAAGAGGTGATCACATTGCAACTAAATTTTAGCGAGTGTTTTTTTTTTTTTTTTTTTTTTTGATTGGAGGTTTAACGACCACCGTGAGCAACTCAATGGGCTATAAGCAGTCGCCCGTCCCTAATTTAGGGTCACTGGTTCCAGGGAAGGGAGAGAGCCAGTGCCGTAAGACAAACACAACATCCATGCCTCACCGGGATTCGAACCCGGACCCCTTCGGACGAATGATCAGAGGCCAACGCCTTAGACCACTGCGCCACCGGGGCGGCATTTTAGCGAGTGTGATCAATATTACAAACGCCGCCCCGGTGGCGCAGTGGTCTAAGCGATGGCCTCTGATCGTTCGTCCGAACGGGGTCCGGGTTCGAATCCCGGTGAGACATGGATGTTGTGCTTGTCTTACGGCACTGGTTCTCTCCCTTCCCTGGAACCTGTGACCCTAAATTAGGGACGGGCGACTGCTTATAGCCCATTGAGTTGCTCACGGTGGTCGTTAAACCTCCAATCAAAAAATATATATATATTACAAACACGGGATTTGACAAATATCTCTACACAGTTGAGTCACATTATTGTGACCACCTCCTACTTTTGACGTCAACAGCGCGTAGCCAATGAAAGAAGGCACGTGTCGTGAGCTGGCTTGGAGGGTATATAAGATGTACTGTAGGCATTCCGAAAACATATCACTCGTTGCTGTCATGGATAAAAGGAGCTACTTATCAGATTTTCAGAAAGGGATGATTATCGGATTTCGGGCCATGAGTGGCAGTGTTTCTGAAACAGCGCAGTTTGTTAACTGTTCGCGTGCTGCTGTGGTTAAAGTGTATCATAATTGGAGAAATGGCACCATTGCGAATAAGCGACGTGAAAAACGCGGAGCACCGCGTGCCATGGATGTGAGAGGTGAACTTTGGCTTCGAAGGTGCGTGAGGGCCGATCGTCACGCTACAGTGGAGCAACTCACTGGCCAAAATGAACCAGGGGGCTACCGCAAGTGTATCTAAAACGACAGTTCACCGAACCCTGCTGCCTATGAGGCTCCGATGCAGATGTGTGCTCACTGCACCTATGCTAACGAAGGTGCATCGGAAGAAAAGTCTTACACTTGCACGGCTGTATCTGAATTAGACCTCCGCTGATTTGCAAAGGATTGTCTTCTACTATGAGTCACGTTTTCTGCTTTATCGAACGGATGGACGTTGGCGTATAATGCCAGAAACATCGGAGAACAAACATTCTTCAACCATTGCTGGA
The DNA here is from genome assembly GCA_039090855.1 of Macrothele yani. Lineage (NCBI taxonomy): Eukaryota > Metazoa > Arthropoda > Arachnida > Araneae > Macrothelidae > Macrothele > Macrothele yani. The sequence continues at coordinate 53,026,781 of CM076990.1, forward strand.
AGAACACAAGCTATTAGGGACAGCATTGTGGTCTGGGATATGTTTTCGTGGCATTACCTGGGTCATCTCATACCTGTGGAAAGCACTCTGGACCGAATTCGTTGTGAGGATATCCTTGCAGCCCACGTACACCCATTCTTGCTGATTGTTTCCCTGGGGCGGATGTGATCTTCCAGAACGACCATGCTACGTATCACACAACTAGAAACTTCCGATAATGGCTGTAGGAGCATGATGAAAACTTCAAAGTACTTCCCTGGCCCCCTTATTCCCCAGCCTGAAACCCAATTGCGCATGTGTGAGACCACCTCGATCGTGTTGTTCGCTCTATGGATTCTCTACCACGCACCCTCCAGCAGCTGTCAGTTGCACTGCAGTCAGCATGGCCCTACATACTTGTGAACACCTTCCAGCACCTTATTGAGTCACTCCCAGCCCGTCTAGCGACTGTCCGCGCTGCACACGGCGGTTATTCTGTATGTTAGCTGGTGGTCACAATAATGTGACTCGACAGTGTAAATCCAGAATGAATTTATTTAAAGCACACATTAATATGAATGTTCTTCATTATCAAATTTGTTTGTTCGCTTTTGTTATCCCTATAGCACACTTCTCTTCTTTTTCCATTTCTAGAACGTGTTCATTTTGTCAGCCATCGATCCATTTCAGATTACTAACAGCTTCCTGAAAATCCATTTGCAATTATGTGTTTTGGAAAATACCTTTACGCAGACCTGTAAAATTAACAAATTTCTCGGTGACAGAGCCGCGTCTCTTCGCTCCGGAATGAGTTTTTCTAACCGGCTAAGCTAATCTCTGTAGTACGTCACATCTCCGCCCCCCCCCCCTTTTTTTTTTTTTTTTTTTTTTTTTTTTTTGGAGGTAAGGAAGGAATTGTTCTTTAGTTCTAGACGATGTGTGGAATGAACATCACTCATTTTTCGAAGAGCCCAACAGCCAGGAGATCCATTTTTACCGTCGGGTGCCAAAGTGGAATTCACAAATTTTTTGGTAACGAATATCAAAACCGCCCCTCCTCTCTCCGAGGCCAGTTATTCTAACCGACTACAAGGTTCATAACAAAAGTTCTGCACAATTTAATCTGAAATGGAAGCGGATGATGCAATCGGGAAAATTATTGCGATTGGGAAAATGTCAAGGTCTGACCCTCAGCAACACAGTGGTGTCAGAACGACGCACTATCATTTGCTGTGTGGACGTGGGAAGGTTTGGAAATGGAAGCGTGCAGATCCTAAGGTCAAGTCACGGTGTTAGACCAGAACTCGTACGTGAAAATAGAAACTCTGCGGGGGAAACTCCCACACAGATCAACACTGCCTTGCAAGAAGTTTGTGGGGAAGGAAATCTTGATCGAAGCACAGTTTCTCGCTGGGCATCACACTTTCGGGAAGGCCAAATCAGGGTCGAAGATGATCACCGCTTAGGCCAACCTCAAACGGCGACAGACAAAACATCTGTCATCATTGTTGCAACGCTTCTCGAAGAGAATCACCGTTTGACAGTCGAGGAGAATACTCATCAGGAAAATTTGTCCACCATGTCTGTTCACCAGATTTTGACCAACTAACTGGGAAAAGAAAATCGCCGCGCTCTGGGTGCCTCATCAACTCACCCCCGAGCAGATGGCAGCCGGAGTGAGCATCGCACAGGATCACCTCCACAGGTTTGAAAGAGAGGGCGACACCTTTCTGAACAGAAATGTCGCAATTGATGAGACTTGGACCCGTGATTTTGAGCAGGAACTGAGGTCCCAATCAGCGGAATGGAGGCATCCAAGTTCCCAACGTCCCTCAAAGTGTCGTCGGCAACAATCCAAAGTCAAGCAAATGATAATTTTTGCGTACGATGCCCAAGGTGTTGTGGTCTCTGATCGAGTGCCGGTTAACGCACAATATCATCGTAACTTTCTGAGGACAAATTTGAGACCGAAAATTCGTCAAAATCGCCCTATTTGTTGGAGGCGGGAGCAATCATGTTGTATGACAACGCATCGTGTCATGGTGCAGCGTCGTTATGGGAACTTTTGTCCAAATATGTCTGGGAAACTTCATCCCACCCACCATACAGCCCTGACCTCAGCCCACCCGACTTTGATCTTTTATCGAAGTTAAACAATCTGCTTCGTGTCATCCTCTACGAATCGCTAGACGAACTGTCATTGGACGTGACCCGAGTAATACTACAGCTGAACAAAGATGGCGTAGTACGGGGCATCCAGGATCTACCTCACCGCTGGCAAGCTATCATTAGCAGCGGAGGGAAGGTAAGTTACCTTACTGCTAATGACAGCTTGCCTCATCGCTGCAAGCTGTCATTAGCAAATGGTAAGTTTTCTCCGTTATTTCACGCTTTTCTCAAAAATGGGCAGATTTGTCGTGTTGATATGTACTTCATCTTTGTATCACAGACTCTGATACTGATAGACTAGATACTACTCTGATTAAAACTCTGATACTGATAGACTAGATACTACTCTGATTTAGACTCTGATACTGATAGACTAGATACTACTCTGATTCAGACTCTGATACTGATAGACTAGATACTACTCTGATACTGTTAGACTGGATACTTTTTTTTTTTTTTGATTGGAGGTTTAACGACCACCGTGAGCAACTCAATGGGCTATAAGCAGTCGCCCGTCCCTAATTTAGGGTCACTGGTTCCAGGGAAGGGAGAGAGCCAGTACCGTAAGACAAACACAACATCCATGCCTGACCGGGATTCGAACCCGGACCCCTTACGGACGAATGATCAGAGGCCAACGCCTTAGACCACTGCGCCACCGGAGCGGCAGACTGGATACTACTCTGATTCAGACTCTGATACTGATAGACTAGATACAACTCTGATTCAGACTCTGATACTGATAGACTAGATACTACTTTAATTCAGACTCTGTTACTGATAGACTATACTAGTCTGATTCAGACACTGATACTATACAGACTCTGATTCACACTCAGACTGATAGACTCAGACACAGACTGATGTACTTCATCTTTTGCGTCACAGACTCTGATTTGTGGAAAGGCACAAGGGGCAAATGCCCTGACCCACCTAAAGATGGGAGCTTCCAAAGAAGTACAGATCCATTTTGTCAATGTAAAAGTTGAAAGCAATTATTTTCCCTCCTGTATTTCTTTTTTTATTTAAATAGTCCCGTGAATCTTAATGACGCGGCGTATAATGACATTCTCAACAATTATGTGCTCCCAACATTATGGCAACAGTGCGGTGAAGGCCATTTCCTATGCTCATGTCCGAAACGCCAGGTCGGTACACAAATGGTTTGATGAGATTGGTACAGAAGAACTTGACTAGCCTGCACAGCACCCTTATATCAACCTCATGGAGCACCTTTGGAATGAATTGTAACACCTATTGTAAGCAAGGATGATCCCTCGACATCCGTGATTGATCTGACTAATACTCTCGTGGCAGAATCGAAGTCAATTCCTCCACAAACGTAGAAAATTCCCACGAGAGTGGAGGCTGTGGTAGCAACAAATAATGGACCACCTCGGTACTAATTCCTTTCCTGTTGAAGAGAATTTTGTACATAGGCATCTGTGCAGTTACTTTTGCTCAGTTAGTATATCGTGATTCAGGTCAGAAATATGACAAAACGCAAGAAAAGCGCTGTAGTCAGACTAAAATTAAACTTCAAGTAAAAGAACTTCAATTAAACACCAAACCTTATTATAAGAAATACTCTTGCAAAAGCTCATCACCCCGAAATGTGTTCCAGACTGCAACTCCAATTCCGTTCACATGATGTGATAATTTTAATATTTTTTTCTGTCTCATACCACAAATCTAAAATAAAAAACTTGCTACTGTTAGTGAGCCATATTATTCAGGAGAATAGTGTCGTTTCTGTTAAAATTATATTTCTCAAAAGTTAAAACTAACAACGCATGAAATGTGAAGCAATATCAGAGGAATTGTTACAACTATAATGAAATATTCTGCAGTTACTAACTTAAAGGACAACCCAACTGTGCTTCATAGTACTTATAAAATTTAGCACAAATATTTGTTTTCCAGAACATAAATACAAGCACTGGTTGTAGGTTCCTTTTGCAAGAGACCAAATGAAATATGTTCATGAAGACCCTTAGTTTATTTGAGTGGAGTCATTTGTTTTGTTAAAAGTATTTACGAAGAGACAGTGGTTTTCGTCAGAAATTGAAGATTTATTTCCATCGTAAAGCATTACAAACCTGACATTTTTTATTCACTCTCTAACCAAATACAAGAAAACTTAAATGAGATATGACCATTTCTTGGCACTCGAACTTAGTATCTATAATATCAATCAGCAAGGGCAAGAATACAGGAATGGGTAACGTAGCCAACTCCAACAATCAAATAAAAACACTGATCTGGGATTAGCCCAATTATAATGTTCTTCAGTGTTTGGTTGCAGTTATTAGCTAAAAGTCTGTTTCATTCTAACACTAGCATTAATGTGAATTACCCTTGTACTGAATCTTTATCCGAACACTAGCATTAATGTGAATTGCCCTTGTACTGAATCTTTATCCGAACACTAACATTAATGAAGGCTGTTTCATCCGAACACTAGCATTAATGAAGTCTGTTTCTTCCGAACACTAGCATTAATGAAGTCTGTTTCATCCAAACACTAGCATTAATGAAGTATGTTTCATCCAAACACTAGCATTAATGAAGTATGTTTCATCCGAACACTAGTATTAATGTGAATTACCCTTGTACTGAATCTTCATGCGAACACAAGCATTAATGAAATCTTTCTCATCCGAACACTAGCGTTAATGTGAATTACCCTTGCACTGAATCTTCATCCGAACGCTAACATTAATGAAATCTGTTTCATCCGAACACTAGCATTAATGTGAATTACCATTGTACTGAATCTTTACGTAGCGTTACGTCGTGATCCCGATAGCTTAAATGTACCACACAGATGTCACTTAATTAAGAACTTAATGTTTTTAACGGTCGGGTAAATAACTAGTCTCGTAATTACAAACTTCAATTGTTTATTTACTCCACTCTAGGCACCTTAAATGCCCAACACACATTCAGTGCTTTGACACCTTGATAAAATAACTTAGTCGTATCGTATTACGTGTAATCTCCGCAAGTCTTACTAACTTGACTACAATTCAATGCGTCAATATCAAAGAAACTCAACCCGAACGAATTAATCAATAACAGGTAAGTTAAACATTCTTAACTTTTATCTCCAATGCAATATAACTCACAAATTTCCGACAAGAGCTAGCCTCTTAACGGGAGACTCAGTACTTGTAAAGAAAGAGTGAATACATCTAACGAGAGCAAGTCAGCACATCTAAAGGGAGACAGTATAACATCTAACAAGTCTTACTATTAGGTGCTCGAATTAATTCCCGCTGTTGCCCAATAGAGCGCAGCAGTGGTGCGCTGTGACCCGGGCCACACGTGACCTCCCTTTTGCACGCACTAACCGTTCGTAGTTTGGGCGAAGCAGTGTGTGACTTGCGATCGGAGGGCACAGAACACGAGTTTGTATCGCATTCACGATGTCGAGTTTCGTACCAAAAAAGGAGCATTTGAGGGAAGCATTACTCTTCTGCTTTCATCTCAAGAAATCTGCAGCGGAAAGTCATCGTTTGCTAGTGCAGGCCTATGGGGAACATGCCCTATCGGAAACAAAATGCAGAGAGTGGTTCCGAAGCTTCAAAGCCAACGAATATGACGTGAAGGACAAAGAGCGCCCTGCACAGCAGAAAACGTTCGAAGATGGCGCATTGGAGGCCTTACTGGACGATGATTCATGTCAGATGCTCCACGAGTTGTCTGAAACACCACGGGTCGATGAGTGAACGGTTAGCAAACGTTTAAGGGCAATGGGAATGATTCAGAAGCTCGGAAACTGGATCCCACATGACAAGGTTATTCTTCACCACGACAACGCTAGACCTCATGTCGCCAAATCCGTGAAGGAACTCTTGGAGACACTTGGCTGGGAATTCTTACACCACCCGCCTTATTCCCCGGACATTGCTCCCTCGGACTTCCATTTGTTCTGGTCACTACAACATGGCCTGTCAGAGCAGCACTTCCTTTCTGTCGCGGATATCCAAAAATGGCTCGATGAATGGTTCACCTCGAAAGAACCTGCATTTTTCTACCGCGGAATCCATTTGTTACCCCAACGGTGGGAAAGGGTCGTAGCTGCCAACGGACACTACTTTGAATAGACTATCCTGTACCGTTGTGTGGCAAAACACAGGTGTTCGTGTGGCAAAAAACAGCGGGAATTAATTCAAGCACCTAATAACTTGACAACAATTCAATGCGTCAACATCAAAGAAACTCAACCCGAAGACAGCCAGTCTTATATCAACGTAAACATATTTCGTAAGCATACGTCATTCAACGTTTGACATCAATTCAGGTTGCACAAAACATTCAGCGAGAGAGAAAATACATCTTTAAGTTCAGAAAATGCGAAAGGAGAATTTTTCAAAATTTAGTTAGATAACAGGAACCATAAAGGGTGGTTAAATTAGAGTATACGCCACACAGTGTAAGGAGTAAACTAACTAACTCCCCAAATTTGGGGAAGGAAGGAAAGCACGGCAGACAAATGTGGGGCACGAAAAATATCTTATATTTGTCCTCAATACTCACCGCTAGTAAATATATAAGGGGCGTCCCGAAAGTAATGCCTCCTCCTTAATAACTTTTGAAATTTTGAAGTGATTTTAATAAAACTGCACTGACATGTACTGTGATATGTTACTAATGTGAAAAAGAATTTTTTTCAAAATCAGAAATAAATATCATGAACGACAGAGAAAAGCAGCGAGCCGCAATTGAATCCCTGGAAAAAGAGGGATATGAGGTTCCAGAAATCCACAGAAGGGTACTGGCTGTGTATGGAGCTACCAGAATGGATATATCAGTAATGTCCGAAGATGGAATGAAGAGGTTTCGAGAGGGAGAAAGTTCAGTGTCGGGCAAACAACGGAGTGGAAGACCCGCAACTGCGGTGACATATGCCAACAGGCAACGAGTGAGAGACCTCATCACAGCTGATTGTTGTGTCACCATCCAGGAGTTGTGGGATGCAATTCATTGAGGTCATAGTGTTATGGAAACATTAATCAGGGACCTGGGCTACAGAAAAAAAATTTCAAAGTGGATCCCAAGAAACCTAACCCGCGAGCAATGTGAGCAAAAGGGGGACATGTGCCGAAATCTCTTGAACTGGTATGAGAGGGAGTGCGAGGTGTTTTTCTCTAATGTTGTGACGGGGGATGAAACCTGGGTGTTCTTTCATGACTTAAAAAACCAAACGTGCGCCAATGGAAAGGCACCGCACATCTTCACCTCGACAGAAAAGGGTGAAAACAACTCGTTCCGCAGGGAAAGTTATGATGACAATTTTTGGGGACAAACGTGGTGTCATTTTGACTGATTTCCTTGAACAATAACCAGTGATAACTTTTGAATATTTTTTATTGAAGTACGATACTGCAAATAGGGTATTGGGGAACTAGGTGTCATTTCTTATACCAAACGGGAAAGACATTTTACCCTCGTTTTGCATCGAAAATGGGGGAAAGCACTCAGCAGAAGGGTTTCTTGTACTTCTGTAATCCTTACTTACATCAAGGATGTTCTGAGTGGTGAAGCTTAACTGGAAGCGGAACGCCATTTAGGGCTGTAGAATACAAAAATACAAAATGTGGAGAGCACGGTGAGATTCCCAACTGCTCTGGAGTTCCGACCTTTGGTGCCACATTAAACGGCTCGAATTCAGTTTGCAGAAGTAGCAGAAATCATCTAATTTCCCCAAGAGAAACTTCTAAAAATAAGAAAGACATCCTTATCTTGTAACCAACGAACAACTGTGTCGTCATTTCTGATTGTGAGTAACTTACATCCCCTACAAATTTTGAGGAAGAAATGCTCATTTTTAGCCGCCGATCTACCGCAACCGGCGAAAGAAATTATAGGTAAATTCTGTACTAGAAACTGGAGCAAAAGTTTCAATTCCGATTTTAATCAGATTGTAAGCAGTTATTTTTGCGCTCTCTCTTGAGCTGCCCCCTAGGCAGCCGCCACTCCTGTCCCGCTCTAGTTACGCCTCTGGCTATCAACAAAGGTGAGGGAGATGTCTCCATTGCAGCAGAAAAAGAACCTAAATGGAATCGCTGGGAGTGCATCATGCATATTCATCGTAGGTAGTTAAGAACTCAAGTCTCCGACACTCGTTAAACTTTTTTCTCTCTGAACGCCACTTTTTCTCTCTCGATGAATGTGTGTTTGGTAACTCTGACAAAAGGTCAAAGCGTATTTACGTAGTAGAACGCGAGAGATGTGAACGATTGTGTTAAGTATTACTTTGGTTATCGGAAAGCAATCTAAAGGCAGGTAGTTGGTTATTAGTGTATTAGGTTGCGTTCATTACTTAATGTTACTGAAGCCATGTTGATGATACTGAGGTGTACGGGAAAAAAACGGCGTTTTTGACAGAGATGTTTCACTTACCCAAAACCTCGGAAGAATCCAAACCACATTTCAAATTGCATGCCATCATGTTCAGTAGTTTGAACCCATCTGTATGCCAGTTGTTCAATTCCTGCACGATACCAAGCTTTTGGTTTTGAGGAGAAAAACTCTTGACACTCACGTTCACGTCGTGTAAAGTAGTCAGCTGTGTGCTATGGAGAAAATGCGCCATTGTCCGAAACAACTGATAGTCTGAAAAGGGCAAGGTTGGAGTTGTATGCTGGATGAGGTTAGGGTCTAAGGCATGGTCGGGGCTGTATACCAGCAGTTCGATTCCATGCATTTCTTGAAGTTCAACTTGGGTCTGATTAGGGGTATGAGGTTCTGCATTGTCTTACTGCAGCAGTGCTCTCTTTCGTTTGACTAAGGCAGGAAGACACTTCCGCCTGAAGCTTGTCATACATCCTGTCCAATTGCTAAGAAAGCAACACTTCGTCATTTATAGACCAACTATTCGGAATGAGCTCGAAATGGATTGCACCTTTATAATACCAACAACTAATAGCACGAACTATTCCTCAAACCGTCCGCGTTTGGGTGTAAGTAAAGCTGATTCACCTCTGTTCAACCACTGTTGTTAAGAATCTAGATTACAAAGATTTTTTTCATCCCCAGTAACTATTCGTTTAATAAATCGGGTATCTCGTGGATTTCTGAGCAGTTCCTTGCATACCCCGACACGTCGTTGAGCTTGACCTGGGATGAGCTCATGAGCACCTCACGGCATCGTCTGTAAACCTTTTCTGTCTTGTACAGTTGCTCAGCGATGGTAAATTCAGAAACCCACATTTCTTCTGACAATTTGCGAGTGCTTTTTCGTGGATTGTCTTAGACAGCCGCTGCCACTGCGTCCGAATCCGCAGGACAGGGCCTACCTGAAACTTCCTTTTCTTTTCCGGGCTTAAGTCAACCAGCCACAATTTTCTTGAACCATGCTTGCGTAGTCCGAATAGCCGCCATTCCTCAACCTTCACCTTCGTTAATGTTTCGGGCTGTTTCAAGAGCTTTAAACCCCTGTTTCCAGTCATATCGCAGTAGAACCAATATTTCAAATTTTGTATCCATTGCAATTGACCGCAGTACAAGTCCAACGCATGGATAGTGACATGTGCTTCACACCTCGTTTGATTCCTCACAGTACGTGCTTTCAGTCACCTGCAGCACAGTAAAACTGCCCCGCAGAAAATAAGCATATTTACACAGTGGAACTTCCCTATGTAAAAACGCCGTTTTCTTCCAGACACCCCAATATGCGATTCAAAAAAGCTTCTGTGTGTAACCTTTGTTTGTCAACCTTTGATGCTGTGTCAATATTAATATACGACTAATCAAAGCGCGACGTGCTTATATTAAAAGTATTCAGTTTTAAAATGTGCATTAAACCACGTACTGTACCTTGGTAAAGTTCGTATTATGCGCTCTATAACGTGCCAGCTTGACGGCGTGCCATTCAAATAAAAGATTGGAATATTAACATAAGTTATCTATTTCCTTGCTGACATTTGGTCATACACTATATTGACAAAAGTCACCGGATTCCTAGAAGAGAAATACCACATAGCATTTATTGACATACATTAATACGGTGTAGGTCCACCTTTGACCTTAATGCATGCACTGACCTTTCGAGACATGCTTTCGACAAGGTTCTAGAACAAAGCGATAGGTATGCGCTTCCATTCAGTACATAATGCTGCCTCTAACTGTTGCTTAGTAGTAGGCCTTGGTTCGAAACTTCTTATGCGGCGCTCTAATTCATCCCATAGCTGCCCTGTGGGATTAAAATCAGGGCTCTGTGCTGGCCAGTCCGCACACGATACGGAATTATCATCAAACCACGCCGTAACAGTCCTTGCTTTATGGTTCGTGCATTATCCTGCTGCTACCAACAAGGCTCGGTTCCATAGTATTGCCACAGAGTTGGTATGGTATAATTGTCCAGAATATCGAGATAGACGTGCTGGTTAACAGGTTTGTCCACGATAACCATTGGGACGGGACCATACCACGAAAAAAAAAACACACAAGTACACTGCCAGCTCCAAACTTGACTGTAGGAACAGTACACTGCGATAAGTAGAGTTCCCCCGGCTGCCGCCATACCCACCTACGGCAATCAGACTGATAGATCATGTATCTGGATTCATCAGTCCATAGGACCCGTTTCCATTGATCTACGGTCCACGACAAATGTTCTTTACAGCATGCTAAACGACGAGTAGCATTCCGAGTGGAGATGAAAGGTTTATGAACAGCCGCACGACCACGGTAACCTCTGAAATGAAGTTCTCTGCGAATGGTACGTGTACACACCGAAGTTCCTGCATTTTTACTCACCTGTACATTGAGGTCTTGTGCAGTACTCCGTCGATTAGCTGTAACGACTCTCCTGAGGCTTCGACGTCCACTATCACTGATTTTCTTTGGTCTACCGGTACGTTTTGCTGCTTCAGGCACGCCATGTGTCTTTCACTTATTCAGTAAATCCAAAACAGTTGATTTGGGTATGTTTAAACGTCTCTCGGTTTCTCTTATGGACAACCCACTAATATAACACCCAGCAATCTTTCCTTTCTCAAAGTCAGTTCTGCGACATTTTCACTCAACCTCACAGTGCGATATGATCGCGGTCAGCTGCAGGCTTGTTTTTATACCGTTTGCAGCTGTATCGCGCATTTTAACAACGCAGCAGATCCGTTCGTTTGCTTTTGAAGGGGTGTCTGGTGACTTTTGTCAATTTAGTGTACATTGAAGTTCATTATACACTGATCAGCCAAAACATTAAAACCATATACTTAATATGATGTAGGTTCTTTTCTCACCGCCAAAACAGCTCTCACCAGATGAGTCATAGATTCAATGAGATGTTGGTAGGTGTCTCTTGATATTTCGTGCCATGACTGAAACAGAAGATCTCGCAGTTCTCGTAAATTCCGTGGTCAGGGTGATTCTGCTCGTACCCGTTTCCCCAACTCAAACTGCAAATGCTTGATAGGAATCATGTCGGGCGAATTTGGGGACCATAGCAATAAATGGAATTCCTCTTCATGTTCTACGAATCATTCCTGAACCTTCTGCACAGTATGGTATGAAACATTGTCTTGTTGAAAGATGCCATTTCTTCCAGGGAATACAGTCGCCATAAAGGGGTGTAGTTGGTCAGCCACATGTTCCTGTACGTGACAGCTGTCAGAGTTCGCTCTACAGAGGTAATGCGCCCAAGTTATCCCCGAGAAAAAATGTTGTCCAGACCATCACACATCCTCCAGCCGCCTGGATCAGTCCCACAGTGCATCCAAATTAGATGGCTTCCTTGGGTAAACGTCTCACACGAGCTCTTCCGTCGGCATGGTGTAACAGAAAACGGGATTCGTCTGATCACGAGACCCTGTTCCAATCTTCAATTGTCCAATAGCGATGATTGCGTGCCCACTGCAATCGTTGGAGACGTTGAATGGCTGTGAGAATAGGCCCACGAATTGGTCTGCGACTGCCGAGCTCCATATCCAGAAGCGAACGATGAACTATATGTTCGGACACATTGGGCCCTTCACCACAATTGAAATTATGGGTAATGTCAGCCCCAGTAGCCCTCTTGTTCTTGCGGTCAAGACGAGATAGTCTCTGCACTTATCTCTGGAATCAATGAGGTGTGTTCTGCCCATGCTTTGTCGACGACTCGAAATGTCACCTTTTTCGGATCATCTTTGATAGGTACTAACTACTGCATTGCCTGAACAGCCTACAAGCTCTTGCTAAGGCGTCTTGCATAACGATTTTGCCTTTCTCCAAATCAGATAAATCCTTTGCTTTTCCCATGTTGAGACACAACGAAATATAAAACAAGTTAGTAAAATCATGCGATGCATTGATTATGATACGCTTTCCAGCAAACCAGAAATCATTACTCAAGTTATGAGGATAATGGCAGTAGAATAAATCTCGCTCCTATGTCCTCACCTTTAACCCCATTTCACCCATTTTCAATATGGTTCGTCCCCAGGTGGTACCCTATCACATACTAAAATGTCATTGAAATCGAAAACCATATTTACGCAAGTTATGACGCATAAGGGCAATGGAATAGATCCCGCTCCTATGTCCTAGCCTTTGACCCCATTTCGCTCATTTTCAATAGGGTCCCCAGGTGGTCTCCTACCATATACTAAAATGTCATTAAAATCGAACCATATTTACGCAAATTAAGTCTCATAAGAGCAGTAGAATGCATCCCGCTCCTATGTCTTGGCCTTTTACCCCATTTCGCCCATTTTCGATAGGGGTTCGTCCCCAGGTGATCTCCTATCATATACTAAATTTCATCGAAATCGAACCATTTTTACGTGAGTTATCGTTCGGAAAAACGGACAGACGGACAAAGCTGGAGCATATACGCTTCTTCAAGCTACGGTTGGAAAGTAAAAAAGAGCTCAGGCGCAGGAATTATATACACTCGTCATAAAAAATAGTTGCGCCAAATGAAGGACGTGTCGGATTGCAATACTATTCGGGAGGAAGGTAAAGGTTACCAGGAACAATAAATGATTAAACATTGAGACTGATATGGGAAATATTTATTGAGCTACAAGCCAATAAGTAGTATCTCTCAATATGGCGTTGGGTCACCATGTTTGCTCACACAGCATGCCAGATATCTCGGCATGGAGTTGTATAGGTTCTTAATGGTGTCCTACAATAAGAGATCCCATGCAGTTTGAATGTTCTCACGCAGTTCCTGCAGATTGTGCGGTAGCGGTGGAGTGTGATTAGCGCGTACAATAGCATCCCACACATTTTCAATCGGCGATTGGTCTGGCGATGCGATTGGCCATGGCAGAATGTCAGTACCTTAAAGGCAAGCTCTCGAGACAGGAGCAGTATGCGGACGAGCGTTCTCCTGTTGGGAGATTGCACCAGAGTGAGCGTTCAAGAAAGGTAGAGCCACTGGTTGCAGGACCTCATTAACGTAACGTTGGGTTGTCAAAGTGCCTGAAATGAACACAAAAAGATGATCTGGCATCGTAGGCAGTTGCACCCCACACCATGACACCAGGCCTTCTGGACGTGTGACGCTCGACAACAAACCGTTCATCTTGGCGATGACCACGGTGCAACCACACACGGATTCGTTTCGTTTGTCGTCTCCTCCAAGAGAAAAGGTGGACTCGTCACTGAAGATCACCCGCTGTAATTCTGCGTGGCTCTATGACAGTCTAGCATGGCATCATTGTAGTCTATGCCGACGATGCACTGGTGTTAACGACAGTTGTCGTAACGGTCTGCGTGTGTGTTGTCTTGCATATGTCGTGCAGCCGTCTGCCAATGGTGTTAGCACTAATCGAACGATGCATGGATAGCACCACTGCTTGCTGAATATTCGCAATCGTGGCTGTTGGGTCACTCCGCGCATATAAGACAACAGTCACTTTGGTTTTTGTACTTGTTTCCTTGGTCTGTCTATGTGTGTGTGTGTTGCTATTGTTGTTGTGGAGGACCGACTCCGCGATGCGGTGATAAGACTATCCCGTTTCCCGGAGCCCGACGACGACGCCCCTCTCAAACTCCTTCAACTGCTTGAATTGCTTCCGAACTTTTCTCCGAGATATACTTCATTTGCAAAGGATGCAAGCAAGACAACATCATGAGTCGGAATGGCAAGCAAAACGACCCTTGCTTGCGTCACATGCGCAGCCGAGTGTGATACTTTAATCATTTGCAGTACATGTCTCACGATGTCAAACGTACCCACGAAGTTTCATTCCTGTCGGTTGCTTCCTTCTGGGTGCAACTATTTTTTTGACGATGAGTGTTCGCGACCTTGGCTCGTGACACTGATTGGCTGCACGCGCGCCTATTTGCATAACGCACATGTGGTTTTAATGTTTTAGCTGATCGGTGTAAGTCTAGTAAAGGAGTTTTCAGCTATTAAGTTTTAAGCTATCAGTTGCCTATCCTGTTGTGTCAAGCGAATGCAACGTAACCAAGAGTAGAAGTTAGAATTTATATAACAGCTCATTGCATTAGGGTGTAGTTTAAGTTAATACATTAGTTTAAGGGGACCAGTACCTTTTTAGGCTTCGCATGTTAGCCTTATGGGAAGTCTCGATGTACTTAGGTGCACGTTTCTCACGATAGACTTGGCCTATCAATTGCAAACTTGGAATGCATTTACCTAAGGATATTATACAACACCTGAACTAGAATTATCGCAATCGGTCAATTAATTAATTTTGTATTAATTAATCAAAGTTGCTGTCGATTTTGCTGACGTTTTCATTAGCAATTATATTTATTATTTTAATTGAGTACTTTATTTAGACATGATTCTAGTTCAGGTGGTTGTTGATATATAAAGTAAGGCATAAAAAAATTCAAGCCATTGTCTTCAGTGGTTTATGAGAAAAATGTTCCTAAATGTACAAAACCACAACTTTTCAGAGGAGGCAAAAAGTGTCGTATACCATTCGATTCAGCAAACTCTGTAGAAAAAAATTGAAATAAAAATAATTTACGTAAAATTTTTGTTTTTGCAGGACTGCTCCCCTTAAAGCGACTTTCATTAATTTAATGTAAAATCATTATAACTGAAAAATAACATGTGTCTGGTATTATAACTGAAAAAAATAATGTGGGTCTGGGGGTGTCTCTAACAATATCGCTACGCAGCCTGAATTCTTAAAGAAGATACGCCCTCACCCTAATGCATTTATGCCAAAGCGGCAAAGGTTAGTGCACTTGCGATAAATGGATCTTTGGAAATTTGTTTTCCTATCCTGACTTATTTGAACAAAGTTAAATGCAAATTCATTCAATAAAAAAGAAAGAAAATGGGAATAAAGTAAAACTGGCTACAAGATAAGGAGGAATGAGAATCTTTAAGAATCCTTTAGTTTTAACAAAATGCAAATCCAATTGCACAAAACAAAACAAAGGGCTACGAAATCTTTGAAATTTCATTTTCGTGAGTTTCAATTTGACTTCTAACTAAGTTAGAGGAGCATCCATTCAAACAGAAAAAGAAATCAAAATAACTTCATTTTCGAACTTCAGACAAGCTTATAACTCAGTTTTGTACGAGTGCATTTGCAACAGCTGGATTCTCAGATCAGTAGTTGTTATGAGATTTCTCAATGTAAACGCACTGTTTGTTTCTGCCTGATAGACCACAGAAAGCAGAATTGTATGATCGCCAGTCACATAGAAAATTTATGCCGTTTTCACGATTCCAAGCTGCTGGTCTCTTTTTCTTTTCTTTTTTTAATTCATATTTTACATTTCGTCTTTAAGTAAATTTAGAGAAAAAAAAATATTTAGACACGAAGGACCTTTGGCAAAGCATATCTCCTGAAAGATGTCTGAAGCGACATAAAAAGAACTTTTGATTCCAAAATATACCCAGCTATTCAGATGAACTCGCTTAAGATACTTCCAACTTCTGAACCAACAGCAGTGAACATTAATCAAATTTCCCGAGAACTACAACTTTTCTGTGTGCAGAACCTCTTTTACGGCAAAACAAAACTCTGTATACAGATTTCCTGTTTCATTTAAAAAAAGAAATCTCCCACATGCGTGCGAAATGACAACGAAAATGTTTATTGAAACTTCTTCACATTCAAGTTTTGCAAAAGCAAACTACTTTACTAGTACAATGAATAGGCTGGCTCACTGAAAGACTTTTTCAAAAATGAAACTGCGAGACTGATATTTGAAACTCATTCGGGCTTTCAAATATCCGAGTCTGCCCTCAGCGAAGTTGAAGCTGAATATTAAAAGATGAAAGAATATCAATGAGTTTGTCGCCAAATATGGAAAGACAAGTGATGCAAGTAGAGGAAAATGGGGCATTCTAGATCAGGGACAGCCCCCATAGACTTAACATTGGCTGTCCCCGTGGCTGGTCCAGCTGTCCACTTGTCAGATTTTTGTCACGTGATCGTCAACCCGATGTGCTGCCCCCTAGCGGTGCTTCTTGAAACTTTCGATGGATCTTTGTTTTTCAGGGATGGCAACGACTGATTGGGAAAGGGGTGGATATAGGGGAATGTGTACTCGATGTGCTGCCCCTAGCGGTGCTTCTTGGAACTTCTAATGGATCTTTAATTTTGAGGGATGACAACGACCGAGTGGGAAAGGGGTGGATTAGGGGATGTGTACTCGATGTGCTGCTCTCAGCGGTGCTTCTTGGAACTTCTAATGGATCTTTAATTTTGAGGGATAGCAACAACCGAGTGGGAAAGGGGTGGATATAGGGGGATGTGTGCTCGATGTGCTGCTCCCTAGCGGTGCTTCTTGGAACTTTCGATAGATCTTTTGAGAGATGGCAACGACCGATTGGGAAAGGGGGTGGATGTAGGGGAATGTCAACTCGATGTGTTGCCCCCTAGCGGTTCTTCTTGGAACTTTCGATGGATCTTTAATTTTGAGGGATGGCAACGACCGAGTGGGAAAGGGGTGGATATAGGAGGATGTGTACTCGATGTGCTGCTCCCTAGCGGTGCTTCTTGGAACTTCTAATGGATCTTTAATTTTGAGGGATGGCAACGACAGAGTGGGAAAAGGGTCGGATATAAGGGGATGGGTACTCGATGTGCTGCCCCTAGCGGTGCTTCTTGAAACTTTCGATGGATCTTTAATTTTGAGGGATGTCAACGAAAGAGTGGGAAAGGGGGTGGATATAGGGGGATGTGTACTGGATGTGCTGTCCCCTAGCGGTACTTCTTGGAAGTTTCTAATGGATCTTTAATTTTGAGGGATGGCAACGACCGAGTGTTAAAAGGGGTGGATATAGGGGGATGTGTATTCGATGTGCTGCCCCCTAGCGGTGCTTCTTGGAACTTCTAATGGATCTTTAATTTTGAGGGATAGCAACAACCGAGTGGAAAAGGGGTCGGATAGAGGGGGATGTGTGCTCCATGTGCTGCCCCTAGCGGTGCTTCTTGGAACTTTCGATAGATCTTTAATTTTGAGGGATGTCAACGAAAGAGTGGGAAAGGGGGTGGATGTAGGGGGATGTCAACTCGATGTGCTGCTCCTAGCGGTGCTTCTTGGAACTTCTAATGGATCTTTAATTTTGAGGGATGGCAACGACCGAGTGGGAAAAGGGGTGGATTAAGGGGATGTGTACTCGATGTGCTGCCCCTAGCGGTGCTTCGTGGAACTTCTAATGGATCTTTAATTTTGAGGCATGCCAACGACCGAGTGGGAAAGGGGGTGGATATGGGGGGATGTGTGATCGATGTGCTGCCCCCTAGCGGTGCTTCTTGGAACTTTCGATAGATCTTTTGAGAGATAGCAACGACCGAGTGGGGGTGGATGTAGGGGATGTCAACTCGATGTGCTGCCCCTAGCGGTTCTTCTTGGAACTTTCGATGGATCTTTAATTTTGAGGGATGTCAACGACCGAGTGGGAAAGGGGTGGATATAGGAGGATGTGTACTCGATGTGCTGCACCCTAGCGGTACTTCTTGGAACTTCTAATGGATCTTTAATTGTGAGGGATGGCAACGACCGAGTGGGAAAGGGGGTGGATTATGGGGGGTGTGATCGATGTGCTGCTCCTAGCGGTGCTTCTTGGAACTTCTAATGGATCTTTAATTTTGAGGGATGGCAACGACCGAGTGGGAAAGGGGTGGATATAGGAGGATGTGTGCTCGATGTGCTGCTCCTAGCGGTGCTTCTTGGAACTTCTAATGGATCTTTAATTTTGAGGGATGGCAGCGACCGAGTGGGAAAGGTGGTGGATATAGGGGGATGTGTACTTGATGTGCTGCCCCTAGCGGTGCTTCTTGGAACTTTCGATAGATCTTTTGGGGATGGCAACGACTGAGTGGGGTGGTTATAGGGGGATGTCAACTCTATGTGCTGCCCCCTAGCCACAGCCTGCCTACAGTCCTGACTTCGCCCCGTGTGATTTCTGGTTGTTTCCAACAGTGAAGGAGAATTTCCGTGGCGCAACCTTCAACACAGATGTTGACGTTATTCAAGCTGTACAGGGGTCGCTATAGCAGCTTCCACAAAATGCTTTCGCCACATGCTTTGAAAAGTGGACTAAACGATGCGACCGTCGCATATCATCCGCGTGAAGATACTTTGAGAAAGAATAACATTTATTTTGCTGTACCTATATTTCTTCATTTTGTATGATTTTACTCTCAGTTTTTATGAAACGGCTGTTGTACATTGTCTGAATCGTACAGGTGCATTGCATGAAAATATCCCTGGCAATTCTGCGTCATCTAGGGAAAATTTATATTCTTAACTTGTCGGGAGTTTCGTTTGCTTTCAGAAAGCCTAAAAATGAAAGCCCGTTTATTCAGTTGCAGAAATTGCTTGTGGAATACTTTTCATACACGTTCTGTTGTCTTTGATGATGAAATAAAAGTAAAGATGTGCTGAAAGTCTTGTTGAATCGCTTAACTGATGTACGAAAAAAATTGACATCAACTCCTTTTGCTATGCAGTTCAGTGAGTCGTAAGCAAATTATACAAAGGACGATTTTTACAGACAGAATTCGATTTGAAATCTACATAATGCTCAGTAAGTAATCTCTACTGACAGAGTAACGAAGATGAATTCAGTCCCGAAAATAAAAAAACAAACAGGGAGTAGAGGACCGTGTGAGATCTGTTTGAGTACAGCTTCCATGTGGTGCAGATTCAACACTTTCAAGAAATACCATATTTTCCGAATCCCGACGCGTATTGTCTTTTAGTGAGGAATCGATATTTCAGGAGCATCGTTCAACTGTGAACACAATCTCATTCTTTTCGTTTCACGCTAGTTTTTTTTTTATTCACAGCTGAATATTTTGCAAAGCATATCACTAAGTTCTATGCAAAGTAAAATGCGTATAGGGATTTATTTCCACGGAGACTGAAATCTTCATCGGAATAAAACTCCGTCTCTCTTTTATTTCTCCTTATCACAATTTCATTTATTTATTTTTTCATTAGTACGTTACACACGTTCAGTATTTCCACTTCTCCTGAGCAGAGAATGCTTTCAAAAATTCTTTATTCGTTTCATTTAAAAGACACATACTTTTCAGCAGGAGGAATTTCCACAACACTCCATTTTGTTTCCATATTCCGCTAACATGTCTGCTCGGAGGCAAAGGAATTTTTTTTTTTTTTTTTTGCTTTATGTCACCTTCCTTACACCCACCCCCCACTTTCCCCTCTCCCAGAGTAGAGAAATAGGAGTCAGTCTCGCGTGAAATCCGTGCTTGTTACATAGGAAGTGCTCTGTGTGTGTGTGTGTTCTTGTGTGTGTGTTCGTGTGTGTGTGTGAGCGCCACTTTCCCAACACAATTCGGAACTTTCTCCCTGGTATAGCAGTCCCCCGTGACGTGATTGATAAGTGAACCGAATGCAGGAACAGCCAAGGCTTATTGATTGCTTTGAACAAGCTATCAGGCACATTTCGTGAACGAAAGAAGAAGAGGCTGGCGGTACTGCGGGTTTTCTTGGTGACGGGCAAAATGGAAGGCTTTCAACGGTCGATCACAACTCGGCACAATTGTGTTTGATTTCCCGTCTTGATGCTTCACACTGCACACTCTGCGTCGAATGAGAACTCGGACGCAAATCGAAGATATCGAGAGAAAGCAGCCGGACAGTAATCGGAAGACAAATGCAGAAAAAAGTGTGCGGGAATGTGCGCTAACAGAAATTGTTCTAATCTCATTTTTAATAATCGCAACACAGAAGGAACATTATAAACACTTTATCTTACTTCGCTTGTGTGCAAAAGATTTAAAACAAACAAGTTAGTTAAAGCATGCAATGCATAGATTATGATACGCTTTCCAACATACCAGAAATCATTACTCAAGTTATGGGGATAATGGCTGTGGAATAAATCTCGCTCCTGTGCCCTGACCTTTTACCTCATTTCGATTATATTCAATGGAACCGGTTCAGTATACCTCTGGAACAACATCATGAGGTTTTGTCGCAATCGAAGCATTTTTACGCAAGTTATGACGCATAAGGGCAATGGAATGAATCCCGCTCCTATGTCTTGATCTTTGACCCCATTTCGCTCATTTTCAATAGGGTTTGTCCCCAGGTGGTCCCCTACAACATACTAAAATTTCATCGAAATCGAACCGTTTTTACGCGAGTTATCGTGCCGACAGACGGACGGACGGAAAATGCTGGAGCATATACGCCTCTTCAACGTACGGTTGGAAAGCATAAATAAACAAGTTAGTAAAATCATGCAACGCATTGATTATAATACGCTTTCCAACATACCAAAAATCATTACTCAAGTTATGAGGATAATGGCTGTGGAATAAATCTCGGTCCTGTGCCCTGACCTTTGATCCCATTTCGATGATATTCAACAGAACCGGTTCAGTATACCTCCGAAATAACATGATAACGTTTTGTCGCAGTCGAAGCATTTTTACGAAAGTTAGGATGCATAAGGGCTATGGAATAGATCCTGCATCTGTGTCCTAACCTTTGACCCCATTTCGCCCATTTTCAACAGGATTTGTCCGCAGGCAGGCCCCTACAACATAATAACATTTCATATCCAAATCGAAGCATTTTTACGTAAGTTATGACGCATAATGGCGATGGAAGTGATTCCTCTCCTATGCCCTGACCTTTAACCCCATTTTGCCCATTTTCAACAGGGTTTGTTGCCAGGTGGTCCTCTACCACATACTAAAATTTCATCGAAATCGAACCTTTTTTACGTTAGTTATGACGCATAACAGCAGTGGAATGGATACCGCTCCTATGTCCTGATCTTTGACCCCATTTCGTTCACTTTCAATAGGGTTCCTTCCCCGCTGTTCCCCTACCACATACTAAAATTTGATCGAAATTGAACGATTTTACGCGAGTTATCGTGCGGACGGTCTTACGCGCACAACGCGTAACGTAATGAGGCAGATGGGAATCGCGACCATCTGCTCGCAAGAGTGTAACGTCATAAAACTTTAATAGGTTCCACACACAACGCGTGACGTAATGAGACAGATGGCGTGACCGTGCGCCAACATCTCAATCGCGTCATAAGATTTCTAAGCATGGTTTAACATTAATGGGACGACGCCATGACACGAAAACGTGGTAATTCGGGGTGGTTATATAACCCACTAAACGAATTTTCCTAAAGTCGAGATCAAGCTAAATCGATTTCTAGTACGAGAAAACGGTAGGTTACCGACTTTCATCAAAATCCTTAGAGCCATTTTCAAAATAAAATATCCATACATACAAGAATTGCTCCTTTAATAGTATCGAATAAAGGAGATGGAATGAATCCCGATTCTATGTCTTGACCTTTGACCACATTTCGTCCATTTTCAATAGGGTTTGTCCCCATGTGGTGCCCTACCACATACTATAATTTCATCGAAATCGAGCCATACTTAAGCAAGTTATGACGCATAAGGGCAATGGGATGAATCCCGCTCCTATGTCGTGACGTTTGAGCCCATTTGTCCCATTTTCAATAGGGTTCATCCCCAGGTGGTCCCCTACAACATACACTGGTGTGCAAAAATTAAGGACGGTGAGGAGAAATAAGCATAACAGTGGAATGAGCAGGCAGAGCGGACCAAAAGACCACTTAGGAGGTAGATTAGGGTCCGGTACGGTAGGGCATGCGCATGACCTAGGGGGGAGTGTCGGAAGGGTATAAAGCACACGGGCGGTGTACGCTAAGCAATTCGGTGAAAGCTATTTCACGATGTACATCGGTTAAAACGACGTCGAGTTGCTGCCACCGTGTGATATGGCCAACAGGCGATCCAATAGACGACATCTGGATGACACTTTATCCGAGGTCTCGTCATTGGGAAGTTGGAAGAAGGTCGAAGTGTGACTAGTGTGGTCGAGGAGTTCGGGATCGCTCACAGCATCGTTTCACGAGCTTGGAGATCATTTGAAACGAAAGGAGCAGCTGTCCGAGAGTTTAGCAGTGGTCGTCCACGAGCAACCACGGCGGCGGACGACCGGTATATTGTCCTACAGGCGAGAAGAGACAGACGGCAGACAGCGGGAAAAATGGCAAAGCACATGCAACAGACAGCTGGACGTCCGTTATCGCGTTTTACCGTGCCCAGGAGGCTGCACAAAGTTGGTCTATTTGCACGACGATCAGTACGGTGTGTGCCATTAACGCCTGCTCATCGGAGACGGCGGTTTCTGTGGTGCCAGGAACATAAGAACTAGACACATCAGCAATGGGGTCGAGTTCTCTTTACGGATGAGAGCCGATTTAGTCTGACGGGCGATTCTGGACTTATACACATCTAGAGAGAGCAGGGAATACGCAATCACACCTCCGACATCATCGAAAGGGACCGGTTTGGAGGTGGCGGAGTTCTCGTTTGGTGCGGTATCATGATTGGTAGCCGTACTGACCTCCACATATTCCAAGGAGGTTCAGTCACTGGTGTCTGCTATTGTACCGAGGTTCTCCTGCCTCACGTGCGTCTGTTTAGAAGTGCTGTGGGTCCTGAGTTCCTCTTCACGGACGACAACACTACACCTCATCGTACAGTGGCTGCCGCAGAGCTGTTGGTGAGTGAAGATATTCAACGCATGGATTGGCCCACAAGGTTCCCTGACCTAAATCCAATCGAACACGTGTGGGACCTTCTCGGGAGACGCTTGGCAGCACGTCACCAGCCGCCAGCAACGATTCCGCAGCTGCGATTGACGCTACAAGAGGAATGGGCCGCGATGCCTCAAAAGCTCCTTGACAACCTCGTCCTCACCATGGACAGACGTCGTAAATCCTGCAACGCAGTCAGGGGTGATCATATCCCCTACTAAAGACTGGATTTTTCTTGGCAGCCGCCTGTCACATAGACGTTTTTGTCTTGTGCCGAGTTGTGCTCTAAGCTACCTTCTCAATAAACTGCCTTTGTATCCTTTGGATTCCTTGTTTGGACGGTTTTGCTCATTTGTCCCATATTCTTACATCTTGGGGATCTTATGATAGGATTTGAGTCGATGTGGAGCACTTCTGCCCGACGTTACATTCGAAAAACCGCCTCGTCCTTAATTTTTGCACGCCAGTGTACAAATAAGTCTTCAAATTTTAATCCTCATAATTATTTGGTATCATGTTAGCAATAGCATGTACCTAAAATTTAGAAAACAAATGTTACTTCTATTACTTAACAATTAAAAAATAAACTTCGCAGTTTTTAAAAAACAGTATTGTTGGGGGAAGGGCGAGTGAGATAGCCCAGCTCTCGCACCCAAAATACGCCACTGAAAGCACTGGCAGTATTTGAAACCACGGGCAGTATTTTGAGCCAGTAGATCGGCGGATGTTCTCTTTTAGCGGGAAAAATTGAAGAGGTGAAACACAGGCTGCTGTCATCACCGAAGAAGTCACCACGACGTTCGTCACAAGAAACTGGTTTCCATCTGCCAAAGAGCGGCGAAGAAAGCTTTGCTTCATCCGTAGCATGTGACAGCTGTGCAACAATTGTAAGAACCACATCTTGAAAAGCGTGTTTTACTGTCACTGATTCCTGACATTTTTACTCGCAATTCCGAACATTTTGGATTTCACATGGCTCACTGACGAAGCATGGTTTCATTTGGACGGGTATGTCAATTCCTAACACTCCCCCATCTGGGCCACAGATAATCTACATGAATTACACGAAACCCTTTTACATCTTTCAAAACTCGGTGTTTGGGGTTCTGTGTCCCGAACCAGAATAATTGGATTCATTTCCTTCAGGACCGTAATAAACTTGGCGTCATATGTGAACATTTTTAGACAATTTCTGGACCAATTAACCGACATCGACTTGTCAACGCAGTATTTTCAACAGGATGGAAAGAGATCTGCCCTCATGCTACACAGGATGGAGAGATTTTCACTGATGCTCACACGGGACGTGTGAGCATCAGTGAAATTTCATCTTTCTATGGTGATTGGGTGATCTCCAAAGGACTGTGGCCATCTCGTTCACCCGATTTGACTCCTCCCGAATTTTTCCTATGGAGATATTTGAAGTGTCGTGCTTACAGCAAAAAGACTCGCACGCTAGAAGACTCAGGAAGCAACATTAGTGCAGCAATCTGGACTATTGATCAGGATATGCTGTGGGTGGCCTTCGATAATATGCAGCGTCGCGTTCGAGTATGTTTGGATGTCGGTAGAGGACATTTCCAGCATTTATTGTGCATAGTGCTACATTTCCATGAACTAAAGTACATTGTAAACAACGTATGTTTCTAAGTAGAGAATGTTGCAAAATATGACCGACTCTTCGGGAGGTAGTACTATTTTGTTAAACACCCTGTATAAAACGACATGGAAGTAGAAAAAAGATTTGGTTTCTTCTGTGGTTTTACCAGGATGAGTTTGTCCCATTTTTTTTCGATTGAAGTTGCAACGCAATGGGGCTATTGGCAGTCGCCCATCCCTAATTTAGGGCCACTGGTTCCAGGGAAGGAAGAGAGCCAGTGCTGTAAGACAAACGCAACGTCTATGCCTCGCCGGGATTCGAACCCGGACACTTCTCGGACAAATGGCTGTAAATCAGCGCTTAGATTAGTGCACCACCGGGGTGGTGTCACATTTTGAGCAGAAAATAATGTTGGGCGTCAACTCTTGTGAAAGCGATGGCATTTGATCATTCGTCCGAACGGGGTCCGGGTTCGAATCCCGGTGAGGCATGGATGTTGTGTTTGTCTTATGGCACTGGCTCTCTCCCTTCCCTGGAACCAGTTACCCTAAATTAGGGACGGGCGACTGCTTATAGCCCATTGAGTTGCTCACGGTGGTCGTTAAACCTCTAAACAGACAGACAACTCTTGTGAGAAACACGTGCCAACGTCGACTAGGTACTGCCATTACATAGAACACAGCAGGCTGGCTGTTCACGTGCGTTTGGCACGAAGCTACATGGTATTATCAGGTGAACATAGGTTGGAGGACAATAAATGGGCATTTTTTTTTTTTTTGATTGGTGGTTTAACGACGCGAGAGAACTGACTTTGAGAAAGGAAAGATTGTTGGGAGTTATATTAATGGGTTGCCCATTAGAGAAAGCTGGAGGCGTTTAAATATACCAAAGTCAAATGTTTTGGATGTACTGAATAAGAGAAAGACACATGGCGTGCCTGAAGCAGCAAAACGTATCTGCAGACCAAAGAAAATCAGTGATAGAGGACGTCGAAGCCTCAGGAGAGTCGTTACAGCTAAAAAACGGAGTACTGCACAAGAACTCGGTGTACAGGTGAGTAATAATGCTGGAACCTCGGTATATACACCTACCATTCGCAGAGAACTTCATTCCATGGGTTACCGTGGTCGTGCAGCTTCTCATAAGTCTTTCATCTCCACTTGGAATGCTACTCGTTATTTAGCATAGTGTAAAGAACATTATCGTGGTCCGCAGATCAATGGAAACGGGTCCTATGGACTGATGAATCCAGATACACGATCCATCAGTCTGATGACCATATGTAAGTATGGAAGCAGCCGGGGGAACGCTATTTAGAACAGTGTACTGTTTCTACGGTCAAGTTTGGAGCTGGCAGTGTACTCGTGTGAGGGTGTTATTCGTGGCATGGCCCCGGCCCATTGGTTATCGTGAACAAACCTGTTAACCAGCAGGTCTACCTCGATGTTATGCACTACCAACTCTGTGGCAATACTATGGAACAGAGCCTTGTTGATACCAGCAGGATAATGCACCGAGCCATAAAGCAAGGTCTGTTACGCCGTGGTTTGACGATAATTCCGTATCGTGGGTGGACCGGCCAGCACAGAGCCCTGATCTTAATCCCAAAGAGAACCTATGGGATGAATAAGAGCTCCGCATAAGTAGTTTGGAACCAAGTTCTAATACTAAGCAAGAGTTGGCGGCAGCATTATGTAAATAATGGAAGCGCATACCTATCGCTGTGTTTCAAACCTTGTCGAAAGCATGTCTCGAAGGGTCAGTGCATGCATTAAGGCCAAAGGTGGACCGACACCGTACTGATGTATGTAAATGCTATGTTGTGTTTCTCTTCTTGGTGTCCGGTGACTTTTGTCAATATAGTGTATATCATAACATATGGCAAAACATTTTTCATCATTTTCCAGATGACTAATGATGGCCTACTTTGTCGTTTACGGATAATACTTTTGTCTCAGATGTTTTGCCACTTATAAAAGTCTAGGATTTCCTACTTGTCCCCTAGGTGAGATTGACCACTACTTAATAGCACGCATGAAGCAAAAACAGCACCGGTCTTCCGAATGCAATGCACATATGGAGGAAGGGGGAGGGAGCAATAGACACTGTTCCAAGGATTTTTATCTCTTGTTTCCCTCTCACGCCACATCCCCTTTCCATTACTCCCCTGTTTTTCTCTGCAATCCTCGCCCATAAATCCATTTAATACATGTGCTTTAACCCAATCGATCCTCTTTTTGCATGTGAGTATGGCGCCTGAGTAGAGAAAAAGGGAGCATTGCGCCGCAGGATCAGACCCCTAAACTTAACATTGGCTGATCACGAGGCTGATCCCAGCTGGAGCAGCCGGACCCCGGGAGCGTGTCCAGCCGCAGCAGACGGACGAGAAGGCGTGGCAGGGGTGAGGATGTGTGGTCTGTAGGTGGCGCTAGTGTGTTGGGTCGATGTTGATGTGCTGCCCCTTGCGGTGCTTCTTGGAACTTTATTATTTCGATGGATCTTTGATTTTGAGGGATGGCAACGACCGAGTGGGGAAAGGGGGTTGCATAGGTTTTGTATATGTTGATGCTTGTATGCTGCCCTCCGTTGACAGTCGTAGGGATTTTTTATTTTCTCAGGAGATTTATTGGACTTTTACAATTTTTTTGGAGGAAATGAAGTAGAAATGGTCTTTCGGCCTCCCAATATAATTTTTTTTACTCGTACATTTTTTCGAGTACTATTTATTCTTTCTAATTTATTTTAAAAACTTATATTTTTATTTATTTTTCTTATTTTTTCGGAAGATTTATTGGACTTTGTCAAATTTCGGAGGAAATGAAGCAGAGATATGAATTACGAGTTGTTCTCCCTTCCAATATATTTTTATTTTCAACTCTGCTGAAGCGATACTCCCAAGGCATTAATGGCCTCTTGGAATATGTAGCGGATATTTTTTTTCATTTTAGGTTTAACTACCACCAGAAGCAACTCAGTGAGTTATAAGCAGTCGCCCGTCCCTAATTTAAAGCCACTGGTTCCAGGCAAGGGAGAGAGAGCCAATGCCATAAGATAAACACAGCATCCATGCCTCATCGGGATTCGAATCCGGACCCATCTCCGATGAAAGGGCAGACCACTTAGACCACTGCGCCACAGGGATGACTTAAATTTGTTTATCTGTAAATGGATAAGATTTGAAATTTCATCCGGAAAAATGCTGAAATTAGCGAAAATTGAAGCAAATTATATCTATGGTTATACTATTAGATATTTTGTTTTTGAGTATTCAGTTTCGTTTTCAAGCATTACATTATTATGTGATGTTGCCTTTGTCAATTCATTTGTGGCTTTCTGGATATCTTAAATGTTCTCATTAGAAATAGTACTAATGACAGCTATTATGTGAGAAAAATCATAGTTATTCTTTCACGTGAGTTTCCCAATCATTCGTGAAGGACCCTTGTATTAGAGAATGTAAGTAAGGCACGTACACGATTCTGATGTGCCAATGCTTTTATAGACAGTAATATTTCAAATTTTAAGCATTCCACTTTGTGGTTTTAAATGAAGTAATGCTTTCCTTTCACGGCTTCGCTGTTTATACGCCAAGAAACTTCTACACTTACGAATCACTAGTGTCCGGTGGCAGTCGTGGGATTCCCCTAAGACTGCCGCCAGACGCTGGAATCGAGACATTTCAAACAGTAGCGACGGGCGACAGGTTTGGGATCCCAACAGTAAGCAAGCAAGTATGAGTCATTTTCTTGTAGGACTTCCGTCCACAGTGAGTAGATTTTAGGTCCCAGCCACCTACAGCGAGTTCGCCTTTTGAGCAGGACACAGAAACGGAAGGAATGAGAGCAAGTCTAGCGACTTTGACAGAACAGTTTGTAGTGAGATTAGAGTACAGTAGATGGCGCCACCGTACAAGTACAATGTTGCACATAGAGGGGTGAGAGAATTTCAGGGGGGAGGATAGGAAAGGATACCCATTAACCAGTGAGTCCAGCCTGGGGGCCTTCACTTAACATGCTCGTCCGATGCACGGAGAAATATACAGTGATTGTTAGTAAATCCCACCACCTCCGCAAGATCAACCCAGGATCAAACCTGAGGACCTTGCATTGGTAGTCTGAACTGCTAACCACTCAGCCATTCGTGGCTCATGGGATCCCAACAATTGGCGTCAGCGTCTTAAATATGGGTGGAGTTACAGATTTCCACCAATTAGCGTGGTCCTCTCAACTACGGCCGTGTAATCTAAGCATCGGCAATGTTTCCTTGTAAACGCAGGAAATATGGCGTCTGCCACCAACATACCCGCTTCGACCACAATGCCGTAGCCAGAAGTTTCTTAAGGGGAGAGTCCATGGGTTTGATTCATTGGTGAAAGCGTCATATGCACATACACTATATGCATAAAAGTCACCGGACACCTAGAAGAGAAACAAAACATAGCATTTATTGACATACATTAGTACGGTGTCGGTCCACCTTTGGCCTTAACGTATGCACTGAGACATGTTTAAGACAAGATTTCGGAACACAACGATAGGCATGCGCTTCCATTTAGTACATAATGCTGCTGCTAACTCTTGCTTAGTAGTAGGCCTTGGTTAAAAACTTTTTATGCTGCGCTCTAATTCATCCCATAGGTTTACTATGGGATTAAGATCGGGGCTCTGTGCTGGCCATTCCCACGATACGGAATTATCGTCAAACCATGGCGTAACCGTCCTTGCTTTATGGCTCGGTGCATTATCCTGCAGGTACTAAAAAGACTCTGTTCCATAGAATTGCCACAGAGTTGGTAGGCCATAATTGTCCATAATATCGAGGTAGACGTGCTGGTTAACAGGTTTGTCCACGATAACCAATGGCCCGGGACACCCACGGAGGTGCTGGGAGCTTAAGCCCCTCCAAGGAGATTAAGAGCG
This sequence comes from Macrothele yani, assembly GCA_039090855.1. Taxonomy (NCBI): domain Eukaryota; kingdom Metazoa; phylum Arthropoda; class Arachnida; order Araneae; family Macrothelidae; genus Macrothele; species Macrothele yani. The sequence continues at coordinate 53,056,461 of CM076990.1, forward strand.
AAGAACGTCACAAATTAAACACTCAAAAACATTATTTTACATGTTGAAAAAATTACACAGCGTCTTCTATTACATAGTGTTTACTTCCCAAAGCCCCAGACAGATTTAGAGCGACGTACGTCACAACCGTACATGAACTATAGGCGTACATTATATATATATACATATGTACACACATTGTGTACGTATACCATATACATGTATATAGCCACCTCCAACAAGAATTCCTGAGTGCGCCACTGCCAGGGGTGAATGAAGAGGGTGAATACGAAATCACTGAGTCATTAGTAATTGGTTTGCTGTTTGTTTTTGCTACTGAGCAGGGGATTCCAACACGGAAAGTGGAAACTAAAGCTTCTCCAGCGCTCTTAAGCCAGCCCGAGGATAATGAGGGAGAAGGTCGTAGCTGACGACTACTTTGAAAGAGAATTAGGTCGTAGCTACGACTACTTTTCGTGGATTAGGATTGAGTGCAAGACAAGGTCGCTGGGTTAAAGGAAAAGAGTTAAGGATGGAGAAAGGTACTGTCTGCGTGTACTTATTTCCTCTCAACCCTAATAAACGAAAAGATTTGCTTCATCATTCGCTTCTTACATGAGAAAATGCTAAACTAAAAACCTTTCTCCTAGGCAAGAAATCTTCTTTTAATCAGGGAGTGTGGCTGGTGTTGGTGACAGTGTGTTATGTTTATTATACGGGTACGTAACTTTTTAGGTTTTATTAATTTTGTTAAAAACGGATGGACGAAACATTGGCAAAAAAAAATTACTCTAAATTTTTGATTTATTTGTAGCAAAAACTTCAAGACAGTTCCAAAATTAATGAGTATGTATCCAGGAGGAGGAGGGGGGGCAGATTGCACGAATACCATTGCAGCTAGTAGAAGATGGGAAACAATTTTAAAAATTCTTTCTTTCAGTGTTTCGTAAATAAAGTTGCTATCAAACTTGCCACACCAAAATAATGCCCGCCCATCATGATTTCGAGGTCTAACGACATCCCTGATACAAACATATTATTATCATTTATCATCATTGGCTCCTTTCTTGAGAAAAAGGCTTAAACTAAGAATTTGAAAGAGTGGAGAAAAGATGAATTTCATGGCCCTGCGGATTGTTATTTTGATCTCCTTTCTACGGAAAATAAACAACGCACTTCTTTGAGGAAAACATGTACGGCCACACGACGAAAAGCACGAGACTCATTATTATTTATAAAAGTACAGATAATCCAACCCACACTCGCATCCCTTTGGCCACTTCTCTAGTTCCCATCCAAAATACCATTTTCTGGAATGGACTATAGCAAATCTTCGGAAACGAATGAGTTTTGAAGAAAAACTGTTCACAGTGTTCTAAACCGAAACGTTCATTCATTCTAGTAAGTCAGAATGCACACAAAAAAAAAAAAAAAAAAAAACAGAAAAAAACATTAATTTCTACACTCCTTTGTGTTATGTTATGTGTTGTTCTGCACCTTAACGCTGCTTCACACCATATTCGACACGTATTTGAGTGAGACGACCACGCTAATTGGTGGGAATCTGTAGCTCCACCCCTTTTTGAGACGCTGACGCCAATTAATGGCATCCCAAACCTGCCGCCAGACGCTGGTGCGTCTGGCGGCAGTCTTAGGGGAATCCTGTGATTGCCGACAGAATCCCAACTACATGGCACAAGGAAAAGCGCTGACACAAAACTTGCACTAAGAAAGAATTCAATATATTTGATGGTGGGAATCTGTAGCTCCACCCCTTTTTGAGACGCTGACGCCAATTGATGGTATCCCAAACCTGCCGCCAGACGCTCGTGCGTCTGGCGGCAGTCTTATGGGAATCCTGTGATTGCCGACAGAATCCCAACTACATGGCACAAGGAAAAGCGCTGACACAAAACTTGCACTAAGAAAGAATTCAATATATTTGATGGTGGGAATCTGTAGCTCCACCCCTTTTTGAGACGCTGACGCCAATTGATGGCATCCCAAACCTGCCGCCAGACGCTCGTGCGTCTGGCGGCAGTCTTATGGGAATCCTGTGATTGCCGACAGAATCCCAACTACATGGCACAAAGAAAAGCGCTGACACAAAACTTGCACTAAGAAAGAATTCAATATATTTGATGGTGGGAATCTGTAGCTCCACCCCTTTTTGAGACGCTGACGCCAATTGATGGCATCCCAAACCTGCCGCCAGACGCTGGTGCGTCTGGCGGGAGTCTTAGGGGAATCCTGTGATTGCCGACAGAATCCCAACTACATGGCACAAGGAAAAGCGCTGACACAAAACTTGCACTAAGAAAGAATTCAATATATTTGATGGTGGGAATCTGTAGCTCCACCCCTTTTTGAGACGCTGACGCCAATTGATGGCATCCCAAACCTGCCGCCAGACGCTCGTGCGTCTGGCGGCAGTCTTATGGGAATCCTGTGATTGCCGACAGAATCCCAACTACATGGCACAAGGAAAAGCGCTGACACAAAACTTGCACTAAGAAAGAATTCAATATATTTGATTGCACAATTGCTGCTTGATCACATGTACAGGTACTACGCACGCACTATGTGCGTCCATGTGATGGGACTTTCGTCCGCTGATGGCATGGATTTGCATATGGTTGTTTACCTTGACCTCGGACCTCACGGAGAAGAGTTGCTTGTGAAAGAAATAGGAAGAACTCGCTCTTCCTTAATAAATACTTTTCTCAAACGAAAAAGAAAAACAACACTCACTATTTGAAAGTAAGCTCAAAAAGGCAAACGCAGAGGCAATAAAATATTTCTACCCCATTAAAGCACCCATCAGAGAGAGAGAAAAAAATTTCTGACTCAAATTTTTAGGAACAGAGATGCCCTGACAGAAACGATCATGCTACCTCTTTGAGGAACCGCGCGAGGGAAAGCCGAAAAATGTTTGCAGTTTCTCGGTGTCGAATTTCAACTCCTATCAGCAGAGATATTGTCTCCACAAACAGGGAGATGGGCAATCAAATTAATATCAACTTATGATATTTTCGACGCACATACAAATTTTAGCGAAGGGTTAAAATTACAGTTTCAAGAAAGTTAAATGAGCTGATGCCTTTTCATTTGCTAATTATGCTCAGATATATTCAAGTTTCCTTATTCGGTTTCCGTATAATTAGTGTAAATATTGATTCCCGGACCCCGAAAAGTGATGAGAAGCATTCTATTAACTGTGATGAAAATGTCAGTGAATTATTAAGGACTTAATTTAAGAGCTTTTGCTAGTTTTATTTCATTAGAATTTAGGTTATTAAAATCGGCTGAGCTCTTTTTTTTTCCTTTCTCATTCCTGTTTTCTCAATCTCATTATTATTTTTATTAAGCTCGGGCGAACTTATTTTTCTAAACTTCCAGGCATTTGATTTAATACCATGGTTCATTTTCTTAGTAGGAATTTAAAGTAATTATAGCGGTCACAGGGTTTATCAGTATAGCAGCAGACACCGCGCAAACCCGAAGGAGACATTGAGAGGGGGGGGGTACTAAATTCTGGGCTCCATAACAGTCACACTAACTACAAAGGCCGTAATTTGTTTCAGGAAAAGAAATTTTATTTTTCTTCGAAGCAGCATAGGCGATAGTGGTGTGAAGAGGGGTGAAATCGATTCAAGCGTCTCACTCCTGGGGGAATGCAGTGTCACGTGATGCGCTCACAGAGACGTGACTCGAAATCGAATCCCAGACTTTTCATTTAATTGCACTCTTTGTCCCTGCTTTCTTTTACGCTATTTCTGGGGTTGGCATACTGCACGTACGAAACCAAAATACGCAAACTCAACGCAGTCGCAGATTTACTATCTCATCGATTTTGTACAGAACATTAAATTACAAAAAAAAAAACAAGAACTTGCCTGAAAGATGATTTGCTAAGGATCAGTTCCGAACGCTTTAAAAGCTCGTATTTTCCAGAAAACTACGTTTCGCTTTGTCCTCCATTTGTGCACGCAATATCTCCGTATCTATTCGAAGAATTCTGTTTGCATTCGACAGAGGTTTTTGTTTTTTCAGGGGAACAGGAGTTAAGAACCACCGTGGGCAACTGTGTGGGGTATAAGCAGTCTCCCGTCCTTAATTGATGCCGTCACAGAAGCGATCGTGGTTGAAATGGTAGTAAAAGCGACCGGCTTAACGCAGAGGGATGGGGAAAGAAAGAAAGAAGGGACGGAGGTCGGATGGGGTGTGGGAGAAGGGAGGGATGGGGAAAGAAAGAAAGAAGGGACGGAGGTCAGATGGGGTGTGGGAGAAGGGAGTGAGCTGCTGGCGATGCTATTAGCCAGGACTCGCCTAATTATTGGCTCTGAATATGAGTATTCTGAATATGAGTATTCTAAATTTGAGCTAACACAGGTCTGCGAAATAATACTTTTTTTTCTGCACCGTTTTAGGTGTTTCTAACGTTTTTCGATACGCTGAGTTCAGAAATGCTGAGTTTTCCCTCTATCACGCAAGGTTCTTCCACAAAGTGAGGATGAAGATCCAGGTAAATCACACAGAAGATCTAGCAGAGTCAAAAAATATTATTTACAAAAAACTTAAAAATAAGCTGTATTTTACATTTTATTAATTTGTAATGTTTGTTATAGCTACCACAAAGTCAAAAATCTTTAAAATGTCTGTTCTTCTTTCCCTTGAAGCTCCGTTTAGAACTTTTCCTCTTGTGCACTGCTTGCTGCTCCTCCCTATTCAGCACCCAGCAGTAGTCTGCTATCACGTTCACATTCCACCCGCCCTGATACCTCCGTTCCATTTTCTTTATGTCCTGGTGGAATCTATCTCCTTGTTCTTCACTCACAGCGCCTAGATTTTCTGGGAAATAGCCTAGATGGGAGTGGAGCTTCAAGCTCATTGAGCAGCCCAAGGCTTGGAAGTTCTCCAGCATGTTTCCTACGATGTTCTTGAAGTCAGGGTTTTTTTGATTGCCAAGAAACTTCTTTACAACTTCTTTAAATAATGCCCAAGCCGATCTCTGAATCTGAATGTCATCCATTTTAGTTTCAAAGATATTGTCTTTCATGAGTTTTCGAATGTCAGGACCGACGAAACCCCCTTCTTTCAGCTTCTGCTTCTGACAGCCGTGGAAACTTACTTGCCATGTACTTGAAAGTATCACCATCTTTTGACAGGCCTTTCACAAACTGTTTCATGATGCCAAGTTTGATGTGAAGTGGAGGCAGGAGTTTTTTTTTTTTGGGGGGGGAAGGGTTCCACCACAGATTCGAAGTGCACGTTCTTTTCCCCTACTTTTAGTGTCCTGCTTGGCCACACCTTCTGAGTTCAGTGCTTGGCTTTAGCACGACCGTCCCATTCGCAGCGGAAACAGGGGTACTTGTTGTAGCCACCCTGTTGAGCAAGGATCATAGAGAGCACTTTCAGATCGCCACAGATGGTCCATTCGTATTTCTTGTAGCTAAGCTTGGTCAGGATCAAGGCTAAATTCTCATACCTCTCTTTCAAATGAACGTAATGTCCAACCGGTATAGAGGCGTATTTGTTGCCGTTGTGAAGAAGTACAGCTTTCAGACTTCTATGTGATCAGTCAATGAAGAGTCTCGAATTTCCCGCCACATGCTGAATTTTGAACATTTGCATCAAACCGGGGACATCGTAGCAGTAAAACAGGAAGGATTGAATGTCTTTCACCTTCCCTAACATTATTAGTCGCATAAATAAAATTTAAATGTAGCTGTTACCATAAATACCATACTATTTTTACATGAATTAAGAAACTGAATGAAAAACTTCATAATAGTAGCAAATGTGTCGCTGTAGTTCATTTCAATGAGATGTTTTCAGTGTCACTTTTGCAATTTTTCGCGCGATTCCTCAACTGTGGGTAAAGCATAATGTCGAATTTCAGTTCTCCAGGAAAAATTAAAAATTAATATGGCTTTGATTTATTTGTCATTTCTAAGAATAGCTTATTTATGATCAACTTTATTACAACCACATAATAACAACTGGTTAGAAAATGTAGAAAATATCATCCCTCAAAACATTTCCTACCTTCATGTCTTACTCTTTTAATTCCTCATAGATTTTTTACACATATCCGGAATTATAATTCCTGAAAATTCTGCAGAAATAGCTGCCGTAAATTTCAGATCTTCATAGAAACGCTCAGTATCTGTCTGGCAATCCATAAACAGCACTGGAAGGAATTTTTTTTTTTTTTTGCAACTCACTTTGCAAAACGTTCTCCAAACTTAAAATTAAGGGTATGCCAACATCACCATTTCCTGTTCAATAGTCTTTTTAGCAGAAGTCTAATAATTATTGTACTGTTTGTATCCACAAATTTACATTTTATTAATGTTTCTGGACTGCAGCTGAAGATATCCTTAGCAAAATTTGATCTATTTATAAAAAATAAAACCCTTTTTCCAAGCAATAGCTACATTCTGTACGACAAACTGTCGACAATTTTATTCCACTCGTGGGCGAATTTTATTACGATAGCTGCATTCAGAATTAATTGTAAGTTTCTTCGCTTTTAGTAAGACAGGAAATCCAAATGTTCCAAAAAATTTTTTTTCAAGATTATGAAAAACGAAGTAATTACGAAAGATCAAATTATCGATGAAAAAATTTTTAATTTCTGTAACGGCGAGAATTTCAATGGTAATTCATTTATAAAGTGAGAGAAATTAGAGAGTGTGTGACGTATAGTTTAATTTAACTTTCATTTTTAGTTTCTTTTCCTGTGTAAATTTGAGTTTGTTCTCTTTTGCACTTTCCAAATTTAACGTGATATCTTCTCTCTCATATGAATGAGGTTGGCAACACTTTTGTGGTCACAGAGAGTGACGCATGAATGTGATAAGAATGTTAGATAAAAAGGACGATACAGCAGTTGCTTAGTGTGTGTATGTGTGTGCGTGGAGATGTTCGATCGTTGTTAAGCTGAATTACACTATAGGTAATTAAGGTATGCAGTACTATAATGTTAATTCATCAATCATTGCTGGACCAATAAAAGGTTCTTGTAAGTTTGGCTTCTGTATATGTTTCGTCTGGCGGCAAAACCTTAATTTAAACTATCCCGTGCAACAATTGCACTGTATTCTCATTTAGTTCAACATTTCCTTAGTCATGGTTTTAGACATAGCGTAACCCCAATCTAACAAACGAAAAAGAATTACGTTATAAGTACGCAAATTGTTTAATCAAGTTTGTTAATGGCCGAAACCGATTGAAATGCAAGGCGCCTATAGTAGCAGTCTTTTCGTAGTCCGAAATTCTGACTGCCCCCATCTCTTATCTGACGTTTCTTGTTTCTTTCCCCATCCCTCTGTGTTAAGCCGGTTGCATTTATCGTTGGAAAGACCCCCTAGGTGGTCAACACCTAATCTTCCCACCCTGCCTTCTCTACTTTCTATCCCACCCCTCTTTGTCCCTGCCGGTCGCTTTTGCTACCATTTGAACCCTGTCGCTTTTACGACTGCTTTCTTTCATTTGGGGCAGCTGACTGTAGGGAAAAGTGATGAGAGCAAGTGATGTGTGAAGCAAGCGAACCACCCATGCTTCATGAGAGACTCGAACATACGCCCGTCGTGGAGGAATGGTCAGACGCCAGGGCTCGGACCACTGCACCACCGGGACAGTCATCCAATCAATGTAATTATGACTGAAATGTGCTCAGTAGACAAAACATTAGAGATAGGGGTGACGGACAATTGACATGGGCATTCCCCGCGCAGAGTGGAACAAACCGAACATAGGCGATAAATTGGTGGATAGCAGGGCTTCCCAACAGTGTACCGCAATCGTTGAACATGGATAAACGTAGTGATCTGAGAGACTTTGATCGTGGATGCATTGCCGGCGCAAGACATAGGGGTCATTCTATTGCCCAAGTGGTAAGAACCCTAGGGTTCCCGAGGGCAACCCTAGCAAGAGTTTACCGCGAGTATTCCAGCGACGGACGGACCAGCAACCATAGAGCAAACGGTGGCCGACCACACCCCATTGATAACAGGGGTCGACGTAGACACTCCAGGGTCGTACAGACCGACCTCACATCCAGGTTAAGTGTTGTTAGAGGCCCAAACAGCGTCTGCGAGCAAACAGTACGGCTCAAGATGCATCCCTGGGCTGCCATGGCAACGCTTTACTCGTGTGCCACTGTTCACTGATCGTCATCGGACATTACGCCTCACATGGCGCCGGGAACATCAAAACTGAACTTCTGCGCCTCGTCGTGCGGTCGGATAAATCCCGTTTCCAGCTGTACCGAGCTGATGGGAGGGTGCGGGTGTGGCGTCGATGGCATGAGGCCATGACCTAGTCGTGCCAGGTCGGCTCTTTTCAAGGCGGTGGTGGCTCTGTAATGTTTTGGCGAGCGTTCTCATGGGAACACATTAGGCCCCCTTAGTGTGTCTAGAGAGGTCATTAACTGCTTCACGATATCAGCATGTGCTGCCTGATCACCTGCACGCTTTCATGGCCTTCGTGGATCCTGCGGCCGATGGTCTGCTTCAGCAAGACGGTGCGCCACCCTACAGAGCAGCCACCACCCAGGCATGGCTAGAAGAACACTCATCTGAGTTTGGAACCATTCAGTGGCTCCCATGATTTAAACCCTGAGAAGCTGTCTGGGTAATGGTGGAGCGGAACATCAGATTCATGGACCCTGGGCCAACGTCTCAGACGGAGTTCAGGGCAAGGCTGTAACAGGCATGGCGGGCATTACCTCCGGAAACCCTCCGACATCTAGTGGGGTCGATGCCTCAGCGTGTACAGGCTGTTATTCGCGCTAGAAGAGGACCAACACGCTGTTAGGTTAGGTATCTCTAATGTTTTGTCCGTTGAGAGTACTTCATACTGAGAAATGTTTCCGTGAGGAGAAGTAAATTTAGATAATTGCTTCTGGAATGTTTCTGACTGGAAATGTTTGAATGTAAAGATTCAACATAGGCTAGAGTTTCTCATGCTTAGTTTTACTTATGCACTATTTTCCCCACTACGGTGATTCGCTGTGCGTTTTCATCCAGAACAAAAGTGAAACATCTATTCGTGCCGTCCGGGTGGCTCGGTCGTCTAAGCGCTGGTTTATGATCATTCGTCCGATATGGGTCCGGGTTCGAATCCCGGTGAGGCATGGACGTTGTATTTGTCTTACGACTCTGGCGGTCTCTTTTTCCTTCAGCCAATGCCCTTAAATTCAGATCAGATCGCGTATGTAGAGTACTTTAGGAAGGGAGTGTGTGACCCCACGTCTTAACCCTTTAACGACCAATGCCGTAAAATCTGCACGATTGAAACTGTCTTTTGTACCACTTCTTTGTTTAGTAAAAACAATCGTGAATGACGGTAACTCCCGTTGAACCCCCATAGGTCTTGAAAATTTAAAGAACAGGTAAGGGTAGAAAATCTGACTCACTCTAGACAGGCGTTTCGGAAAGCTATGGTCGTTTTTATGTACAAGCGTTTTGGGCGTTATGGTCGTTAAAGGGTTAAACAACCCTTAGAAATAGGAAGCTAGGAGATTTGGGTTAGAGTGCCCGATAGGAAAGTGACGCGGAAGCGAGGTAGAAAGGGGGAGAGGAAGACGCTCTTATTTATTACCGGGGGGGCAGAACCCAAGGTCCTACGGCTTAACGTGCCCATCGGACGCACGGCGGACATTTAATGGTTCGAGAGTTCGTACCTGCCTGCGATCGAACCTGAGGTTTATCCGTGGCAGTCACGAACGTTGGCCACTAGGCCATCCGCTTCCCAGTGCCCTTAAATTAAGGACGGGCGACAACGCACAGCCCATTGAATAGCTCACCGTGGTCGTTAAACCAGAACAAAAACAACAACAAAAAACTCTATTCCACGTTTCCGTAATTATCGGTTTCCCGGATGCATAATCCTTTTTGTTCGTTTCCTGAATGAGGCTCATATAAGACGATATTGTTTTTAGCACGCCTTTTGATAAACATCCGTCAGTCTGTGAACACTATAATGTATGCAGCTATTAATCCGATTTTTAAAATTCTTTTTGCATTTGGAAAGCCCCAGCTGTGAGATTTATAATTCTTGCTTTCCGGTCTTTCTCTTATGCATAACTTTGCCGCTAGAGGTCGTAAATGCTGATGCTATGGAATACAAAAGACATTTTATTCCATATCTTTTCTATATACATTGAAAATTTATTTTGAACTCGCTTTGTCTTTTACTTTTCTCTTTTTAAAGTTACATTCTTCGATAATTGCCAAAGTTTAGTTAATATTTTTATGCTTACATTCAACTAAATATTTTCAATAATACCTCATTTCATTATTTAATTTTTGCGATTTAGTAAAATACAATAGAAAGAAAAAATGATACAAAATGGCACATCACGGGCCGGACCTAAATAATAGTTGCAGCCAGGGCTAACAGCCCTGGCTGCAACTGTCCCGAATGAGTGTCTAATATCAAAAACGGGCCAGGCAGAGCCTTAAATTCACGGGTTTGAGCCGGTTTGCGCTCACCTCTATTTCCTGCTAGGGCACGTAAAATTACATCATGTTATACTCTACATTTCTTCTTCTAATTGTTCGATTTGAAAAAAATTCTTTTTTGCTTCTAATATCTTCTGCTATGAGACAAATTTTCTGCATAATGTTAATTTTTTAACACACTTTTCTGCTGCTAATGGGAGTATCTATTTGAATTTGTGGATGTTTCGTCGATTGTAGAAATAAGTTTGTAGCTGTACCACGCATCTTAACAACGCAGCCGATTCGTTCGTTTGCTTTTGAAGGGGTGTCCTGTGACTTGTCAATACAGTGTGTGTATATATATATTTAAAACAGGTTTTATTCACTATGAATAACCCCAGTCATATTTTCATACCGTTTGCAGCTGTACTGCGCATCTTAACAACGCAGCGGATCCGTTCATTTGCTTTCGAAGGGATGTCCGGTGACTTTTGTCAATATATTGTGTCTATATATATATATAACAGGTTTTATTCACTATGAATAACCCCAGCCATATTGAGTATTTTAAATTATGCTAATTTTTCCCTAGGTGGTGTACGCGTGTTCGTTTTTAACTGAATTCTTAGGTTTTCTAAAATTTTGCTTTGAAACATTTTCTTAATATCGTGACGGAATCAAAAGACGTGCTCATTAGAACCGAATATTTTGTATAGTTTTTCTTGTTTTTGTTATTGTTTTTGTTTTGCTTCTACCATTCCTCGAACTAATGTTTGGAAGGTGTTACGTGAACATGATGTAAACGAGATACTACTGGGGTGACGCATGAGTCAAACCGATAATGAAACAACGATAAGCCTTCCGGCGTAGTTCAGATGGGAGATCAGCTACTCAGAAATAGGAAGTTGTGAGTTCGAAACCCATCGCCAGCAAAGAAAGTTTACATTGGCGTCCAAACGAAAATGAATCTCCTAGCCATTAGATTTGAATAATTCGTTCTGTGATTCTTCCACAGAACACCCCCCCCCCTCTACTTAATTTAAAAAAATACTTTTTCTGCAATGGGACTGTCCTTTGAGCATGGTTGTCGGCTGACCCGAAACCTGCTATTTCGTGCCCCCCTTCCCCCTACCACCACCACCACCTTTCTCAACGGAAGGAGGGGATGATGTAACGCATTACGTGACGTGACGTAGATGACGTACCGTAGGTGGCGCATGAGTTCGATCGATAATTAAGTAGCGATAACCCTTCCGGCGTAGTTCAATTCGAAGAACAGCCGCTCCGGAGTAAGAAAACGTGGATTAAAATTCTACCACCGGCAAGAAAAATGTTACACGTTTATCGCATTAATCATTCAAAAATCTTAGTCGCAACAGCTAATTTTGCAGCAATAATCCCTTCCCAGACATTTTTACGAAAATTTGCACTACGCTTTTAGAATTTAAAATGGTCGTTTTTGAGATAATTTAACATCAAAAAACGCAGAGTGTTTCCGGAATAAACGTCAGCGGTATACTGGTATGTCGCCCGAAAGGCAGTGAGTCGTTTAGAATCAGGGATACGCAATGCGAAGTTGCAGTGATTAGCAGTGCTCAGCGGTAAAATCGGTTAGTTTTCGATTAAGACCCACTCAGGTTGGAGTGATTAGTAGTGCTCAGCGGTAAAATCGGTTAGTTTTCGATTAAGACCCACTCAGGTTGGAGTGATTAGTAGTGTTCAGCGGTAAAATCTGCTAGTTTTCGAATAAGACCCACTCAAGTTGGAGTGATTAGTAGTGCTCAGCGGTAAAATCGGTTAGTTTTCGATTAAGACCCACTCAAGTTGGAGTGATTAGTAGTGCTCAGCGGTAAAATCGGTTAGTTTTCGATTAAGACCCACTCAGGTTGGAGTGATTAGTAGTGCTCAGCGGTAAAATCGGTTAGTTTTCGATTAAGACCCACTCAGGTTGGAGTGATTAGTAGTGCTCAGCGGTAAAATCGGTTAGTTTTCGATTAAGACCCACTCAGGTTGGAGTGATTAGTAGTGCTCAGCGGTAAAATCGGTTAGTTTTCGATTAAGACCCACTCAGGTTGGAGTGATTAGTAGTGCTCAGCGGTAAAATCGGTTAGTTTTCGATTAAGACCCACTCAGGTTGGAGTGATTAGTAGTGTTCAGCGGTAAAATCTGCTAGTTTTCGAATAAGACCCACTCAAGTTGGAGTGATTAGTAGTGCTCAGCGGTAAAATCGGTTAGTTTTCGATTAAGACCCACTCAGGTTTTATCCAAGAGCAAAAGATAGTGTGTTCTTTTGTAAAACTTTTGCTATGTAACCAAAGTAACGGCAGTACTTTTCAATTTTCTGGGGATACCTCGTTTTGAATGATTCAGTGTCTTCTACTGCTGCATTACATCGAGTTCGGCAGTATTACGGAGGTTCCACCTAAACACTCTGTTTCCAATGGTAAAAACATTTGTAAGCACTTTCTTCGCAGTTAATGCATTTCCCAAAGGTAAATTTGTGTACGTCGATAAAAATAACTTTAAATTATAGCATGCCATACTTAATACAATGTATTTACTAAAACTTAACCTAGCATTAAAAATCAATCATTTTTTCTTTGGGTAATCTTCAGGCCAGCTAATAGATGGCGCCACTTTTACATTGATGACGTCAGTGGACAAAAAAATGTTTGATCGTTTGTTTCGGAATTAGAAATCAGCAGTGTTTACAGTCCTGTTGACATTTTCAGCTAAATTATTGTCAATTAATCTATGTAGCTCAAATCATTCTAAACATTCCACACTATCGCATGAATAGACTCAAATTTTGATTCTGTTCTGAAAATTAATAAAGTTATTGAAAAAAAATCAGCGGTACTTTAGGTGCAGCTGATTTCGAATTCCGAAATAAGCTACAAACATTTATTTGTCCACTGACGTCATCAGTGTACAGATCGTGCCATCTATTAGCAGGTCCCAGAATTATCCAAGGAAAAATGATTGATTTTTAACAGAATTATGGTTAAATTTTCGCAAATATTTAGTATGCCGAGCTATAATTTAAAGTTATTTTCATTGACGTGCAAATTCTCATTCTTGAAAATACATGAATTGTAAAATGACCGCAGAAGTTTTCACCTTTGGAAACATAGGGCTTTTTAGGTGGATTAACCGTAAGTGTTCGTATTTCCAATCTTCCTTGTTATTCTTGTCACTACTTACTTATTTTTTCTCGACCATGTACCACGCCGTAAAACACATCATAACTTTTTTGGAACTATTAAAAGTCATCGAAAAAGAGGGGGAAATCCATTTGAAAATGAATTAATATTGCTGAACGCCTTGAATTAGCACCATCTACCTTAAACTCAACATAAAACTGAAAAGTGTCCTCTTCACTGGGTACAAGAAAATGGAGGCCCCAAACATTCATGTTGATGGCATCATCGTGTGGGTAAAGTACACCAGAAGATAGCCTTAAGATTGAAAATTAAAAATCGTACGGTGTCAGATGGATGGATCACTCGATTTAAAGGGAAGACATTGTCATGTTTACAAGAAGTTAGCTCTGGAAAAGTGGTGCGGAAACACTTACTGGATGGATATGAACCATGAGAAATTTATAATGAGGATGAAACGGGGCTTTTCCGTAACTGTCTCCCGATTAGAACGCTAACATTCAAAGATGAATTTTGCCACGGCGGAGGAGGGGAAGGGGATTGAGAGGAGAGCACCCTAATACTGTTTGTAAACAATTTATAGTACGCATCTTTCTCATGCCAAGATCTTTGTATGTGTGATGTAAACAAGTTATTTGAGAGTACGCATTTATTTACGTACAACATATTTGCATTTACTCGCGTTACTCACGACGACACCTAGCCGCACTAAGCGGAATTAAATCATAACAGCAAACAATAAGGTTTACGAACTCCTGGCATAGGCAGCTACTTAGGTAAATGGATTAATTAATGCGATTGCCATAAAACCAATGAAAAAGACATGTGAGTCATAAAAGTAGATATTACTAAACTATGGCGGCGGCAATAACAATTCGAATGTTTAGTTTTTCAAATATTATTTTATTATAAATATACACTGCTGGTCACCCAAAATGCAACACCAAGAAGGACACTAGATAGCAAAGCCAGATTTACTGGACACATAACAACAGATACAAAGATGAAACGATTGAGCTTACAGGCCCGTGCGACTTGCGAAACACGCAGACATCAGCAGTTCGTGTGGCCCCCATGGCTGGCAATAACAGCCGCTACACGCCGCGGCATCGATCGAAAGAGGCTTTGGATGTAGGCTTGGGGTATGTTGGTCCAGGCTGCTTCCACACGTTGCCACAGTTCATCAGGCGTAGCCGCGGGTGGTGCTTGCCGGGCCACTTGGTTGCCGATCAGCGACCAGACGTGTTCCATGGGAGACATATCGGGAGAACAGGCGGGCCACGATAGCGGTGTCACCTTGTGGGCCGTGAAGAATTGTTGCACGATGCGTTCCACGTGCGGGCGCGCATTGTCCTGTTGAAACGTGGCCGCTGGCAGTTCCTTCAGGTAAGGGAGGACTACAGGCTCCAAAACGTCGGAGATGTAGCGGTGGCTGTTGAGTGTACCGGCGATGCGTACCAGAGTGGTGCGGGTGGTGCAAACCATAACGCCAGGCGACGGACCGGTATGGCGATGCATAATGCAGGCGTCACACAGTCTCTCACCGCGGTGCCGCCACACGTGGATCCGACCATCGTGGTGTTGCAGGCAGAAGCGGGATTCGTCGGAGAAGACAACGTCGTGCCATTCCGTAGTCCAGGTGCGGCGTTCAACGGCCCACTGCTGCCGTACTCGCCGGTGGTATAACGTCAATGGTAATCTGAGCAATGGGTGCCGTGCGACAAGTACCCGCTCCTGCAGATGACGTCGAACGGTACATGCTGACACAGGTTATTGCGCAACACACCCTAATTCCTGCGCTAACGTTCGTGATGTGGTGGTGCGAGCCGTCAATGCCTGCCGCACTACATGCCGGTCCTCTTGTTCGGTGGTGTGCCGCGGCTGCGGCAGTCGCTCACATCGGTCCGTCCGTCCCTCCTGCACCCACCGAATCCGTACTCGCCTTAGTGTGGCTGGATGTCGTCGCACACGAGTGCTGATGTCTCGGTACGATAAACCGTTGTCGCGATAAGCCACTATTCGTCATATGTCGAACTCCGAAACGTGCTGGAGTGACTGCCGTATTCTGCGACGAGGCATCAGAAAGCTTTCCACGTACAGGTCCGGCTGCACAACACACTTCCACTACTTACACCTCGCCTTCTGTGCACCCTTCTTATAGTGCTTCTCGATGGCGTGCCGGGCGCACATGATTTGCATATGCCCTGCAATGCTAATCGTTTGCATGTCCTCTCGCGGGCGACGCATGCGGCGAATTTCAGACCAATCGGATGCTTCCTTCTTGGTGTTGCATTTTGGGTGGCCAGCAGTGTACATTATTCAGATTTTTGTTTGGGGGATAAAACGACCACTGTGAGCTGTAAACAGTTGTTCGTCCCTAATTTAGGGCCGCTGGTTCCAGGAAAGGAAGTGAGCCAGTACCATAAGATAAACACAATATCCATGCCTCGCCGGGATTCGAACCCTGACCATCTCGGACGAATGGTCAGAAGCCAGCACTTAGACCACTGAGTCACCGTAGCGGTATATTCAGATTTAGATGAGCGTAAGACATGACACTGACACCGACTAAATTTTACGTCGCTATGAAAGTCCATCTGTGCATGCGCAACCGAAAATCTGATAAAAAGAAAAGCTGAATCGCAAGTGTATTATTGAGGAGGATTGGTAACTTTTGGTCTAGGATGTCTACAAGTTTCTATCATTGTTATATGTCATTTTAAAGCTCTTGTCAACGGCAAGCAACCCCTTCCCTCCCTTGGGGGGGGGGGTCGAAAGTAAACTAAATTTCTCTACCACGCATACTTAACTATCGACAGCATTTTTATAATGGGTTTATCACATTTTTTTATAATGGTTTATAAATGTCTGTATTAATTATCACATTTGGCATTACGCAGATTGCAATGGTATATTGTTACATTTATGCAAAATGTGACGAAATAATGTTGGGCGTTAGTTTAGTAAAATGTATTTTTGAGTAGTAATGAAATTCACTATCGTTATGCCACTTCATGGGACAGCATGATTAGATTTCAACAATTGTTTTGAATACTTCCGTTACCCATTTTCGTTACATCGACTTTTTTTTTTTACTTGGGATTTACCTTACTACTGTCGAGAAAGATGCATAGCATCAAGAGTGCAAAAAAATCCAAATTATGGTTCTACTGCGCAGTAACAGTGACGGCGCTGACGGTGTCCACTTTTTGTAGGAAGATCTCGGAAAATGGTAAAAACTTGTTTCAAGAACATGGAAAAAATTTGTTTCAAGAACATGGAAAAAATTTGTTTCAAGAACATGGAAAAAACTTCCCGTGAAATATCACGCCAACATAAAGGAATGGATTACTAAAGTTGTCTTCACAACATTTTTGAAGGCTCTAGACGTCTCTTGAAAATGTTTCTATTTGTGGATGATTGTGTGCCACATCCACGGAATACTTTTCTAAGAAATGTGAAAGTCGTGTAGTATCAAGCAAATTGCACGAGCCATCCCTTGATTTAGGTATCATATGTTCTTTCAAGTAGTTGCATACAAAGCGGTTTGTGCAAACAGCAGTCTGTCTGACAGATGCTGGGAAGAATGCCGACATGAAAATTGATGTGTTACATACAAGCTATTCATTTCACAGCGGAAGCTTAGCGGCAAGCTTCACAAGCAACTATTATCAAACGATGGCTAAGAGTGTGAAGTTTGCGCAGAAGCAGACGCTTAGGACACTGGGAGGAAGAAGAGGATGATTATGATGACTTTCACGAAAACTGAATACGATTTAGCGCCGTGAAAGACGTGATTGAATTTGATGATTACGCGTTAGTAGTCAGCGAGCTTGCCACATACATGCTCATGTGTTGTGTGACGATCGCGAAGATGGTCAGACGAAAAAGGAAGGGGAAGCAGACGACGAAGGAAAATCCGATGTTCTGCCGAATTTTGTCGAAGCACATACCGCATTAGCGAAACTGAAGTCGTTTTTTCGAGCGCACAATATTTGTGAATGCCATCTGGGAAATATTTTGAACACGGAAGGAGTTTCAACAGAATAGCTGTCCATTAAAAACTTTCTTTAGTAAAAGGAAGGAACTTTGAAACAGGCTTTATGTGTATTGCTTCGTCTATGCCGAAGTGAAAAGTGCAATATATAATTTCCTTTGTTTTTTAGCACGTCTTTTGTAAAAAAAGATCGTGCTTCTGTTATCGGTTTGTCCGTCCGTCCGTCCGTCCGTCTGTACCCACGATATCTCAGCAACTATTAGTCCGATTTGAAAAATTCTTTTTGCATTGGGAAGCTTCAAATATGCAAATGATGATCCTTTATTTCGTTTTTTTTTTTTTACGATGTACAATTTCGCCGCTAGAGAGCGTAAATTCAGATGATGTCGAATTCAAAAATACGTTTTATTCCACACATTTGTTTCTAAACATCCGATTGAAAAAAAATTTATATCTTTCGATTCCATTTATGTCGAAGAGTATTTTAAATAAAGTTACTTTTTCAAATTACGCGTAGATTTTCCGCTAGGGGGCGTAAAAGTAAATTACATTCCCCCCGATAACTCTTCTTCTAAAACTCCGATTTGAAAACTTTTTTCTTCAGCGGATACATCTCCTGATGGAAAATCTTTTGCATATAATTTAAAAATTTTGGTAAAGAATACTTTGGCCACCAGGGGGCGTAAGTGTTAATTTTTGCTTCTGATGTATTTGCCATAAAATCGTAGCTTCTAAAATATCGATTAAAAAATTCTTTCGTGGACTGATGCCACTCACATCGATAAACCTTTTCGGAATATTTTCTTCTTAAAATATTCCATAGTTTCTCCGCCAGGGAGCATAGATTTACATCTTATTTTTGTCAATATCTCTACTTCTAGGAGTCCGATTTGAAAAATTCTTTCTTTGTTGGATAGTGTTTTCCGTGTGACATGTTTTTCATATAATTTTAAAATTTTCAAGTAATTCATAGACTTTCCGCTAGGGGGCGTAGCGGTAAATTGCGTTTCCCCCTATATCTCTGCTTCTAAATCTCCGATTTGAAAAATTCTTTCTGCACCGGATACAGCTCCTGATGGGAAATCGTTTGCACATAATTTCTAAATTTTTGTAAAAAATAGTTTGGCCACCAGGGGGCGTAAATCTTAATTTCCGCTTCTGTTGTATTTGCAGCAAAATATGAGCTTCTAAATTCTCGATTGAAAAAAACATCGTTTGTTGACCGATACTACTCATGTCGACAAACCTTTTAGGAAAATTTTCTTCTTGAAAAAATGCATGGTTTCTACGCTAGGGGGCGTAGATGTATATCTTATTTTTGTCAATATCTCTACTTCTAAGAGTACGATTTGAAAAATTCCTCCTTCGTTGGATAGTGTTTCCGATGCGAAATGTTTTTCCTATAAATTCAAAATTTTCAAGTAAATCATAGACTTTCCGCTAGGGGGCACAAATGTAAATTGCGTTTTCTGCGTTATTTCTGCTCCTAAAGCTCTGATTTGAAAAATTCTTCCTGTATCGCATACAAGACCTGATGGAAATTATTTTTCACATAATTTCTAATGTTTGGTAAAGAATGGTTTAGCCACCAGGGGTCATATGTGTTAATTTCTGCTTCTGAAGTAGTTGTTGCAAAATCTGGGCTTCTGAAAATTCGACTAATTTTTTTTTCTTCGACCGATACTGCTTATACGGATAAACCTTTAGACAATACTTTCTCCCTAAAGTAATGCATGGTTTTCCCACCAGGGGACGTAAAGTCACATCTTATTTTTGTCGATATCTGTTTCTACGAGTTCGTAAGCTCACGATTCCGTTTACAGCAATATCTGAGGGATTAAAAACCCGATTGAAAATCTTCTTTCTTTGGTCAGATCTATTGTTTTGCATACCGGTTCCATTGACTTTGAATAGCTTTGATAAATTTAATTTGCGTCATAACGGATTCAAAAGACGTGCTTATTACACCCGAAAATTCGGTGTCAACTTTCTTCTTCTTATTTTTAGTGTTTTCCCACAATTATCGTTTGCCCTATCAGTCGCTTTTATTTTCATTCCCTTTCAAAAGCGACCATACACAGATGTTCCATTTCTATATCTCAATTTTTAATAGTCCACTCTATTATTTTTATCTGTTTGCTGCAGCAGTTTTCCATATATCTTTTCCAGCCTTTCTGACGGAAAATTTTCTGGTTAGGTGGCCAAATGTTTTTAATTTTTTTCAGTGATACCTCATCTTCTGCGCGTCATATCAAAAAGATGCTTTTAACCCTGAGAAGCTCTAACGGAGATCGGTTTTAAATTACATGCTGTTAAAAATTATCACGTAATTTTACGGGCAACTACGGCCCCCAACACTCACCCCAGAGCCGTAGCTAGTGCTAAATTCCAGGGAAGGTTACAAATAATGCACCGCAGGCTAGAAATTTTTAGGTACTTTTATAAATTAAATTTTAACCTACATTACATTACACATAGGATGTCCACACATTTTTAGAACGATTTTCCAGCAACATACAGTCAACTTTCCGATTATCCGCGATAGTGGAGGCACGAGTTTCGCGGATAATCCAAATTTACAGGAAAAATAAATTAATCTACAAACTAAACACATAATATAGTACAATGTTTTATTCAGACTAGTAGTTATTATTGCAAGCATAATACATACTGAAAAGTTACCTGTTTAAATCTTCTTAAAATAATCAGTTACTTGCTTCTGTTTTTTACGGCAAAACATTTTTGTTTGATTCGAGACCGCAGTCTGAGCAAAACCAGCTTATCAGCTGATAACGCATCGTCTTGTCATTCAAAGTAATTGAGCAGGCCGTCTACATGTTGCAATGTTGATTCATGGTTTACCCGTAACTGTGAAATATCCTCATCTTCACTTCCTTCGTTTTCATCTGCTATCCCTTTAATTTTATTAGCACGTCTTTTGTGAAAAAAGATCATGCTTATGCTATTGGTTTGTCCGTCCGTCTGTAGACACGATATCTCTGCAACTAATAGTCCGATTTGAAAAATTATTTTTGCATTAGAAAGCTTGAAATGTGCGAATGATGATCCTTTCGTTTTTTTCTACGATGCACAGTTTCGCCGCTAGAGGGCGTAAATGCAGATAATATCGAATTGAAAATACATTTTATTCCATATATTTTCTTCTAAACATCCAATTAAAAAAATTATTTTACCTTTCGATTAGATTCATGTTGAAGACTATTTTAGGTATAGTCATTTTTTCAAGTTACGCATAGATTTTCCGCTAGGAAGCGTAAAAGTAAATTGCGTTTTCCCCGATATCTCTGCTTCTAAAGCACCGATTTGAAAAACATTTTCTGCAGCGGGTACAGCTCCCGATGGGAAATATTTTCCATTTAAATTCTAATTTTTGTTATAAAACGGTTCAGCCACCAGGGGGCGTAGGTGTTGATTTCTGCTTCTGATCAGGGCCGTAGCCAGTGGGGGCCCGACCTACGTTTCTTTTAGCCCGTCCTAGCGATCTCAGCTTGAACGAAATTTTTGATAAGGATAATTCTGTGTAATATTAAAATATGTCGAAAAGATAAATCATAGTTTAATATCAGTAATGTACCAAATGAGAAAAACATTATGCGTACTTAGTTCTGCATCGAACTGATGATTCTTTTCTCCCCGTGACCTAATCTCAATAACAAAATATTGAAGGTTTTTTTAGAAGAAACAGACTGTGCTTTGCTTTCTTTTCCGACTTTTGTTGTGGCTTCCTTTTGATGTAGTGCTCCTGATTTGTCTGGTGGAGATGACGAAACAATGGGTAATGCTATAACGTGTATCTCTACCTCCCACTCCCAGTCTAGTTATAAAACCTTGAAGGCTAATTTATGACAAATGAATACCGAATGGATTGCTTTGGTTTCAATCTGAGATTTCCGGTGTACGTACTTTTCACCTTTCCCTCAGAGCTTTCTTTTGCTCTAACATTCCTACTTTTACTGAAAAGGATCAGAGAGGACATTGCACAGGCACAATGCGAATGTTTTTCAAGAAACCGAACTAAAGCTAGCGTCGTTCACTGCTCGTAATCAGTATACGAGTAGTGCTTTTTTTTTTAAGACTAAGATTAAATATTGAAATTAAAACCAGAAGGCCTTGTACTGAACTTTTGAAAGAAAGGTTTTAATAAGGCATGTAAGTACTATACCATTTCCAAAATATTTTGGTTAATAAACTCCTTAGTAGTGTTACAGAATTAGATCCGATATGTGTAGCATTGCTGTCTTAAAATTTCGGGAGGCTCTGGTCTTCTGACTACCGTCTTTTGATGTTTCCGTGGACATCATTCAATGTATAATTTTGAGATAATAGGAAACATTTTTTAAATTATTGTTGTAGTGGGATAATTAGGGGTTGGAACACGGGTGCAGTCGTAAAAGAAAAGTGGATTGGCTCTTTCTCAAACCTATTTCGGCACTGTCAAGGAAGACCAACGGGGGAGAGGGAGGGGGATTCCGGCAAGGTATACCAATTATAATATGCAATTTTCAAACTTTGAAAAGCGTTAGGACAATTCATTCAACCTTTCTTCGATGAATAAACATCAAAATACCTTATTAAGGAAGAACATTTTATTGAACAAAACTTAATTAATTAGAAAATGATCAAAAGTTGCGAAAGTGAAGTTCTTCAAAAGTTTTTCAACGTACAATTTATGTATAATACACAGATTGCACTATGTTATCTAATTTTCTCCATTTACGTAATTAAAAAAAAAAAGGTAGGGTGTAAAATCCAGGCTTCGACTGGATCCGTGGGTTGGCGGAAGTAGAATAGTATTAATGAAAAAAAAAATTGGTGAATAAAAAATTGGAGAATTACACATGAAAAAAAAATTGGAGAATATTGGGGGATGAATGAAAAAATCATATTATAATATTGCGTACATGATTTTTTTCAAAGAAAATTTACAAAAAAATATTTTATAATTTATAAATTATTTCACAAAAGCGTTTTAATAATAAATGGCTATGACCCTGTTGTAGAAGCTTAGAAGGGACAAATGAATTCGACAAATAGGAATTCAAGCAAAGGAAAAGTCAGTTCTCTTCTCTTCCACGAACTAAGGAAATGGAAACTAAAAACACATGAAACTGAAAATGCCTAAATAGGTTCATTCTTTTCTCATTTCCTGTACAAACATCTTCAGTATATAACTCTCAAATCAAGCAGTTCCACATTACATTTTTGCACGTGGCAAGAAGCACAATAATCTCGACTTGTCTAAAGTAGTTAATTTATTATTTTAAAAAGGTAGTCTGATTTTTTTTTACTTTTTTTTTTCTGAGCACATTTGAACATCCACAGAATAAATAGAATTTCTATGTGGAGATTGAAAGTGCATGTGACTGATGGGCACTATATTCTTCATGTTTGAAGTTTTCGGTATTTTATGTCTTTCTTGAGGTTAATTTTTGAAGATAAGAACCCACCCCCTCTTCTCTCATAAGGCTCTAAATGGCTCCCAAGAACCATGCCTACCATAATTTAAACCTTCATAGAGATAACAGTAACATTGGAGAGTTACGTTAATTTTGTGTTGTCGATCAGCGTATATGTATCAACTTTATGAGCCCAGCTGCTGGATGAAGGTCTCCCCAAGCGTCCTCCAACACCTTCTTGCTTTTGCCAGTTTCCTCCATATCAGTCCGGCATGCATTTGAATTTCATCCACCCATCTTCAAGTCTCTTAGTTGCCCAACAGTGGCCAGTTTTTATAGCAATATTTTTCTATCCCATTGCCATTTCTCGTTTTCTACCTCGACCACGATATCATCAAATAAGTAATTTTCCTGATTTATGACTTCCTCTTCCTACCTGAAAAATGGCGAGAGTTCATGGCATTCATCATGATAAAGGTAAAAACCCTGATAGAATATATACACAGTCTTATCAGAATAACATGACCACCTACATAATAATGGGAATAAATACCCTTGGCCCAGATGACAGCGGCGAGACGGCGTGGCATGGACGCAATGAGACCCTGGAAGGTTGCCCGAGGCACACATGCCCATTCGGACTCCAGCAGAGCACGGAGGTCTCGGAGATGACATGTTTGTGGGTCGGCACGTCGTACCTGTCGATCCAAATAGTCCCACAAATGCTCTATAAGGTTGAGTTCTGGGTTTCGACGGCCAAGGGAGAAATATCATAACTGTCGTGTTCCTGGAACCAGTCACGCACCCCCTTAGCCACGTGGCACGGCGCATTGTCCTGTTGGTAGACACCATCACCACCAGGGGAAACGTCCAACGTGAAGGGGTTCATGCGGTCAGCGAAGATGGACATGTAGCCATTGGCGTTCAGGGACACATCCAGTGGTACCGGCGGTCCCAGGTCATACCAGGAAAACATCCTCCAGACATGTACACTGTTATCGCCGGGCCTGTATTTAACCGACAAGCGTGTCAGGGTGTTGGTTCTCGTATATCTGACTCTGTATCCACCACAGCCCGTCACTTCTGTGAAGTAGAAACCTTGATTCGCCCGAGAAGGCAACCTTTTTCCACTCCTCCATTGTTCAAAAATGGTAGTTCCATGTGAACTGCTGGCGTCGTTGCCGATTGCCCTGGGTTAACATGGGTACCTTGATGCAGCGTCGACTCCGAAGACCCATGTGTAACAGGGTTCGCTCTACTGTTATCGGGAACGAGCACCTGGGTACCCCAGTGTTCATTTGCAGTACCTTTGCGCGTCAATTGCCCTTTACCAGTCGACGGAGGCAACGTTCTCCTCTGGAGTCGATGGCTTTGGGACTCCACAGTTATGACGTCAGAAGGTACTCGGTGTGCCATCGGCCCATTCTTGGTACACACTTACTACAGCACCTAGCGAACAGCGCACGAAGTCTGCTGTTTCCGAGATGCTTTCACCTTTAGTGCAGTGGCCGATGATCATTCTTTTTTGAACGTCCATCAAATCACTACCTCTGCCTATTGTGCTCACGTTGCACACTATGGCTCATGTGTCCTGGCCGGCCGCTTATATCTCCGTGTGGTCGACCTTGTCATGTGCACACACACACAGGAACACATACGAGTGGAACCTCGGTAATACGTTTCTCAGTTACATGTTTTTTAGTTTTATACGTAATTCTGCGTTAGTACTGTAGTTCTTATACACTATCTACCAACAAGTAATTGGACACCCCTGAAATCGACAATATCTGCGGTTCTGATACACGTCACGGCCGCCGCCGTAAAATATCGTGTGGAAAACAAAAACGCAACCAGTCGCATGCAAGATGTCACGCAGTTCGGAGCTCTCTGATTTCGAGAAAGGTGTAATCGTCGGGTATCACAGAAATGGCCGATCCATACGTGACATATCCAGCAAGTTGAAGTACCCTTAATCGACAATGGCCTACTTAATTGGCAAGTGGAAGATGAGTGGTGACTGTCGGAATGTGCCCCCGACCCGGCAGACCCACAGAACTGGGAGTTAGAGACCGACGGGTGCTGACCAGAGAAATTCGGAAGAACCGCACCAAATCGATGGGCCACATCCGCGAGGAGTTTCAACAGGCATCCGGGAGTATTCTTTGGATGAATATCATCCGTAAGGAAGCCCATCTGCTCGGTTATCATGGACGTGCTGCCGCCCACAAGCCTTTGATCACCAAGTCCAATAGCGCTGCTCGGCTAACGTGGTGCAAAGAACGTCGACAGTGGACCGTTGGACAGTGGAAACAGGTTCTCTGGAGTGACGAATCAAGGTTCATCCTCTACCGTTCTGATGACAGGGCCTGGATTTGGCGTCTGCCTGGAGAACGCCTCCTGTCGGAATGTATTGTGCCGACTGTGAAGTTCGGCGGCGGTGGAATTGTGCTATGGGGGTATTTCTCCTGGTATGGCACGGGACCCTTGGTCGCAATTCCTGGTAGACTCAACACCGAGACCTACTGCACCATTTCGGATGACCATGCACTTCCTACGTTGTGGCTATTTTACGGGGTGGACCCATGTTACTTTCAGGATGACAATGCCACCTGTCATGGTGCGAGGCCCACCATGGCTTGGTATGGTGACAATGGGGTTAATCGAATGGACTGGCCCTTAACCCTATCGAGCATCTCTGGGACGAGTTGGAGCGTCGACTTAAGGGGTGCCCCTACCGTTCGAAATCGGTGAAGGAACTGACCTGTCTTCTCCAAGCCGAGTGGAAGAAAATACCGCTAGCCGTCGTACAACGCCGGGTTGAGAGTATGCCCCGAAGGGTCGCAGCTGTAATCGCCGCTCGTGGAGGTTCCACCAACTATTGAAGGTGAATAAACTTCGTTTTCCTTTGCTATCATAGGTTTCCAATTACTTGTTGGTAGATAGTGTAGCTTTTTTTTTTTTTAACTTGATTGAACGTAATTCATTTGTACGCCTTTTGGCGATTATTATTTAAAATTTGAATTTGGAATTATCAAAAACACACTGTGTTTTTATTCTTTTATACGTTACCCAGTATGTTACTACTTTGAGAGAATTGAGACAGCGTTGTTGTGTTCCTTCTTGGTGCAGCCAAAGTAGAAACTTGATACCATCAGAGAAATGTACGTTTTCTGCTTTCGGTTTGGATGAAAAACTGGTTTAGCATTTCACGACTCACCCACATATGCGCTATTTAAAAATTGGTAAATCTCTTAGACGTAAGTTTGTGGCTCCACGGTTTTCTGGCGTAGCGGAATTGAATCCTAATAAGCCTAAGGTCGCACAAGCGATAATTACTGCCGGATTTCTGCAGTAAATGAAGCTGCTACAAAAGTCGCAAATGAATGACCAGACGGTAGACGTAAATGTTGCTCTTATCACAAGAGCTGCCCGGCCACATGGGCAGTATTTGCATGAGCCAGACTGCATATTGTGTTGGGTGGTGGTAGTGTGATGAAACATGAAGCTCCAGCGTCATAATAAAAAAAAGTTATTCAATTGTTATTATTATGTTTAATAATAATTCGTCATCGACGTCAGCGAACATATCATAGGAAGTGGTGGATTCATCGTATTATCAGTGAAAGATTGCACAATGGAAAGTTTGCACTTCTTCACAGAAAACTTCGACAGTTCCCAAATAAGTTTTTTAATATTATAGAATGTCTATAAAGTCTTTTGACTTTCTTCTCTCCGTTGTGAGTGATAGCCTTAAAAAATCTGATACTGTTATGCGGCAATGTATATGCGTGGAAGAAAAATTAGCAGTTACATTACGGTAAGTTTATTTGAATAATGTTTATTAAGAAGTACTCAAAGTAAAAAGGGAATACATGTCAAAGTGAGTGTACGAGCTACACATGTATAAAAGAACAAAACCAATGCCCATTATACTTCTTAACATCGTTTTTTGAAATATTCCATAGTCTTGAATATTGCTGTACAATATGAAGTGTTGACGATATATAACTACATAAATAAAATGTTTTGCACCATTCACAATTGAAAGAAAGATAACACCGACTCTGAATCAACATCTGATTCAACGTTAGTTACAATTGACGGTGACACTGGATATCTCCTTCCATTGCTCGC
Organism: Macrothele yani; assembly: GCA_039090855.1. Classification (NCBI taxonomy): domain Eukaryota; kingdom Metazoa; phylum Arthropoda; class Arachnida; order Araneae; family Macrothelidae; genus Macrothele; species Macrothele yani. Next base: position 53,083,600 of record CM076990.1, read on the forward strand.
CAACCACAGCTCCTGCAAACCTTCATCCACGCATTAGGTTTTCTTGTTCTTATTTCTGTAGTTCTCGCATTTCGAATCGAACAGAATATCATACTTTTGAACTTCAATTATTACACTGGTCAACACACTTTTTCTGGCATAAGGCTTTCCAACGGTTTTCAGGTAATTTTGGGGTGCTGATTCCAAATCTGGCATCAGTTTTTGTCTATCACATCAGGTTTTTGAGATATCAAATATTGCATTTTCAATAAAAAACAGCAAATTTATGCTCATATACGAATAGCTAAACAGACACACATACAAGAATAAGATAAGATACAATATACAATAATAATGAAACAAACATTTAATGAGCCGTAGCAAAAAGTTGTGAGAGTGACTGCATATCAATGTGAGTGAATGCATATTACCATGTAAAAATTGAATTGTAAAGATAAGAAAAATATGTACAAAAAGGTTATTAACAATAGTGATGTTACATCTGCATAAACGACCTCTTCTTTGACTATCTCCGATGTACAGCTTGTGGAATGTCTCTCATCAATGACCAGCAGTAATCTGCCATCATGTTTGAGTCCTATCGGGCTTGGTAACGTTCTTCCATAACTTTAATGTCTTGATGATAGCGTTCACTTTGCTCTTCGCTCACGTGACACATGTTCTCTGGAAACTGGGCTGAGTGACTATGTAAGTAGTGAACCTTGATGCTCATTCTACATCCAAGTGCTTGGAAACTCAAGAGCTCCTCCACAATCTCTCGATAGTTGTCCGCTTTCCTGTTCCCAAGGAAATGCCGCACCACATCAGAGAATGCATTCCAAGCTCTAGCTTCTGCCGCAGTCATTGTTGTAACTAAGTGTGGATCCCTGATGAGTGTTCTTATTTGAGGGCCATCAAATATTCCTGCCTTTTTCTTCTCGGCAATGAGACTTGAAAAGGTAGAACATTTATACGTAGCTGAAGCAGTCTCCAGCGTGATCAAGAGCTTTGACGAATTGCTTCATTAACCCAAGTTTTATGTGTAGTGGGGGAAATACAATTTTATTCCTATCAACCAGAGGCTCATTCTTGATGTTCTTGTCACCAGGCGTCAAACTGATTCTTGGTGGCCAGTTCTTTTTAACCCAGTGTTCTAATGTAGCCCTACTGTCCCAGTAGCACAGGAAACAAGGGTATTTAGTGTGACCTCCTTGCTGACCCAGCAGAAAATTAACCATTTTCAAATCAACACAAATTACCTATTCATGAACATGGTATTCCAATCTATCCAGAACAATCTTGATGTTGGCATACTCTTCTTTAATTTTTACAGTGTCCTATTGGGATTGAACCATATATATTTCTGTTGTGAAATAACACACATTTAAAACTCCTTTTACTACTGTCAATAAAAAGTCTCCATTCACTTGAATCATATGCGGGCAGTCCCATTTTGAGAGGAAGCCCTTCAACATCATTACAATAAACAAGTTGACCATCTGAATGGAAGTACTTTCGCAGTGCTGCTTCTCTGTTACGATAAAAGGAGACAATAGTGCCAGGTCTGAGTAGTCCTTTCTCTTGCAGCCTGGAAGCCAACAATTCAGCAGACTGCTTCGGCAAATACAAATCTCTTACAAGATCATTCAATTCAGGCTGACTAAACAGAGAAATTTTATCACAATCTGCATCAGATGGCGTATATTCGATCTGAGCATTATCATCATCATCTGTAGAAGCAGGTAAACTGAGGGATTCAACATCAATCTCTGGTAGCTCAGTAAATACAGGCACAGGTATTTCCTCACAGTGCTCAACTGGTCGTCTGGTAGATGGGATATCAGGGTATTGTAAGTGTTGTTTGTTTTTCTTATTGAAACCTTTTACATTGACAAGGCAGAAGTAGCAGTTATCCAAATGGTTTGTAGGTTCTCTCCAAACCATTGGCACGCCAAACTTCAGCTTAGCATTCTTTCCTTTAGACCATGATCGCAAAGTTTCATCACAGGTTTTACAGACTTTGTGAGGAGCCCAATTTTTGTCTTGGTCTCCAAGTCGTACTTTAAAGTAGGCAAAATAAACCTTCTTGATAAAGGTATTGATGATGATCCTGCAAAGTGAAGCTCCCACAGATGTAGCAGAAGATATCTGGGTCATTACTGCATTTCCTTCTTTCGGATGTTGTAGCCATTATTAGATCACGACCTGCAGAAGCAAAATATTAAATAAATGTGGATATCTACATAAAATGATATTATAAACACACTCTCCTAAAAATATAACACCATATTTTAACAATAAAGCAGTCACTGACTCGCAACAACTTGCAATCATAAGTGACAAAGAGTTAATTTCGGGTAAAATCAATGAAAATGGGGTATGGCCGATAGCATAAAAATGAGATGCGATAGAGCAAATCTGAGATCAGATTTGGAATCAGCACCCTGAAATTAGTCTAAAACAGCTGCAAAAGTCCAGGCCAGAATTTTTTTTTTTTTTTTTTGTTGACCAGTGAATCATCTGTTCACTGTCAATGAAAAAATCCATCGTGATTAATTTCCAAACCACAATCGAAACCCAACACACCACTGACGCTACAAATGTGTGGTCAACTTTCCTGCTACAAATGAAGCTAGTAAAATGGATCGGGGTCCATTCTTCTGCTACATGACCTTGGTCGCACTCTCTACCTCATTGGCGACATTTACTGCTGTGTCTGGCCACTTCTGTTGCAGGCCTTTGAGTGCATTTCTCGTGCTACAAATGTAGCAGAAATCCGGCAGTAATTATCGCTCCCGTGGCCTTAGCCTAAATGTATCATCAGTGTTCAACATAATAGTAAAAGTACAGTAGAAATCCGATTTATTGGCGTAAAAACATAAATATGCATTTCCAAGAAAGCCATCTGGTTAATATGCGCTAGCTTGGAAACGTATATTTACATTTTTACGCCAATAAGTTGGATTTTTAGTGTACTTTTACTCTTATGTGTATAGTTGGTGCACAGTACATTGTTATTAATACTCAACTTTCTGGTTTCAAATGGATGCACTCAGGATCCGCAGGAAAACAAACTGTTAATTCATGGGTTGCATATTGAAGCACTGGTCTTTGATTCTTAGTTGTGAGGATTTCATGTATATATTGCAATATAATATAATTTGTAACGCAAATTGGGACGATCAAATTAGGAGGAGAATTTTTATCTTGAGGTCCACAAAAATCCACGTACTTACAGAAAAATACTTCATGAATTCCCACGTGAAAAAATTCTTTTAATCCTGGATGAATTACAAAACAAATTAGTCGTGAGTAAATTTTAACAACAATTTAACGTCAATAAAATCTAAAAAATATCTTCATGATTAAATGCAGCATCAAATCATGTTCAAAGCGGGGTGTTGTACGAGATAATTATTTTCTTTTGAAAAATTTAGTTTTGACAAAATCACAAATCTTGAAGATCTCATGTCCAACGAAATCACAATGAAGATTATTCTTAACTTTAAAATATGCACATGTCACATGGCAATTTTCCAAATAATCATTTTTCATATTTATTTTGTCACTGATCGTTTACTGCGTATTGTTTGTTATTGGTAATTTCGCCTACAGTAGATGCCTTTTAAAAGTTTCCCATTATTTTGATCCATAAGCCAGCACTAGTAAATCGTTATTTCTTTTAAGATAAATGTGAGTAGGTAACAGATTTCGCAATATCTTTCCAAGAGAATCGCTTTGTGCTCCGTGCAAGTGTGTGAAAAAGGGGATGGGAATAATATATCCTCTCAATCGGTACTAGTGTTTTCTTCAAGATTACAAAAGGAAGGTAGTGCCTACCAATGATCCTAAGCTTCTAATCCAACGACCTGCGTCTAACTGTAGAAAGTTTTAGTTTAATTAATATACAGTACGCAGTCGAGTCAATTTATTGTGCATGGCCACCTCCTACTTTTGACGTCAACAGCGCGTAGCCAATGAAAGAAGGCACGTGTCGTGAGCTGGCTTGGAGGGTATATAAGGTGTGCTGTAGGTAATCTGAAAACATGGGGCCGCAGGTGGCCTAGTGGTCAGCGTTCGTTACTGCCATAGGGATGACCTCAGGTTCCATCCTGGGCAGGTATGAACGTTCGAACCACTAAATACCCGCCGTGCGTCGGATGGGCACGTTAAGCCGTCGGACCCCGGGTACTGGCTCCCCGGTAATAAATAAGGGCGTCTTCCTCCCTCTTTCTACTTCGCTTCCGTGTCACTTTCCTATCGGGCACTCTAGCCCAAATCTTCTAGCTTCCTATTTCTAAGGGTTGTTCAAGACCTGGGAACAGATACTCCCTAAAATCCTCTACATATGATCTGATCTGAAAACATGGGCCGCTGGTGGCTTAGTGGTCAGCGTTCGTGACTGCCATGGAGATAACCTCAGGTTCGATCCTGGGCCGGTACGAACGCTCAAACCACTAAATACCCGCCGTGCGTCGGATGGGCACGTTAAGCATTCGGACCCTGGGTACTGGCCTCCTGGTAATAAATAAGGGCGTCTTCCTCCCCCTTTCTACCTCGCTTCCGTGTGACTTTCCTATCGGGCATTCCAGCCCAAATCTCCTAGTTTCCTATTTCTAAGGGTTGTTTAAGACCTGGAGTCAGACACTCCCTTCTTAAAAATCCTCTACACAGATTTCAGATTTTCTGAAAACTTATCACTCGTTGCTGCCATTGGTAAAAGGAGAGATTTGGCAGATTTGCAAAATGGGATGATTATTGGCTTTCGGGCCAGGGGTAGCAGTATTTCTGAAACAGCGCAGTTTGTGAACTATTTGCGTGCTGCTGTGGGTGAAGTGTATCATGATTGGAGAAATTTCACCATTTCGAATAATCGACTGGAAACCGCGGAGCACAACGTGCGATTGATGTGAGAGGTGAACGTCGGCTTCGAAGGTGCGTGAGACCCGATTGACACGCTACCGTGGAGCAACTCACTGGCCGAATGACCCAGGGAGCTACCGGAAGTGTGCCTAAAACAAGAGTTCAGTGAACCCTGCTGCCTATGGGGCTCCGATGCGGACTAATAGTCACTGCACCTATGCGAACGAAAGTGCACCGGCAGAAAAGGCTTACATTTGCACGGCAGTATCGTAATTGGATCTTCACTGTTTGGCAAAGGATTACCTTCTCCGATGAGTCACGTTTTCTGCTTCATCGAACGTACGGAAGTTGGCGTATAGGGTGAGAAACATCGGAGAACAAACACTCTTCAACCATTGCTGAAGGAACACAAGCGGGTGGGGGCAGCGTTATGGTCTTGGGGATGTTTTCGTGGCATTCTCTGGGTCTACTATGGGCCGAATTAGTTATGAATCCATCTTGGTAGGCCCCGTACACCCATACATGCTAATTGTCTTCCCTGCGGCGGATGGGATCTTCCAGCACGACAATACGACGTGTCACATAACTAGAAATGTCGGAGAGTGGTTGGAAGAGCACGATGAAAACTTCAAAGAACTTCCCTGGCCCCGTAATTCCCCAGACTTAAACTCAATCGAACATCTGTGGTACCACCTGGATCGTGTTTTTCGCTCTATGAATCCTCCACCACGCACCCTCCGCCAGCTGTCAGATGCACTGCAGTCAGCATGGTTTCACATCCCCGTGAACACCTTCCAGCACCTTACTGAGTCACTCCCAGCCCGTCTAGCTGCTGTCCGCGTTGCACACGGCGGTTATTGTGGATATTAGCTGGTGGTCACAATAATAAGACTCGAAAATGTATAACAACGTGCTCAGCCAGGCGGCGCTTTTTTCACATAGGTACAGAGAAATCTCTTATATCATTTCATAGCCAATGGCTAACATAAATAGAAGGAAACGTTTTTTTTTTTTTAAGGGAATAACTTTTTCAGACAGAAATGAAGCTCCAGTGAGATTAATGATTATTATTCACAAGTACCAAAATACTTATTCATTCGTTTCAAAAAATCCAAATAAAAGGTATGCGAGAAGTTGGACCATTTCTCGAGTGGTCCACCTTCAGGAAATGTCCCGATAACCCGATGATCCAATTCACAGCAACCTTTCCCAAAAAAAGTAAGTAACAAATTAAAGAAGGTAATCATTAAAAAGAGCTAATCAGTCACATTGATCTTTTATAGTTAAGTGTTTTATATAGTATTGTATTTCTATAGAAATGCTATTTTGTTTTCCTCGGAAGAAAATTGTAGCACGGGATAATAAGCATTATGAATAGCACACACACACACACACACACACACACACACACAGTAAAAAGAAAAGGAGACGGTAAAATTTATGATTTTCTGCCAGACCTCAAGCGTCTGCCGCCAAACCTCCAGCATCTGCCGCCCGTCCCAACTTCTGTGGTACGGCACTGCTTCTGATGTATTTGCAGCACAGTCTGAGTTTGCATTATCTCGATTGTAAAAATTCTTCCGTGGACCGATACTACTCATGTTGACAAACCTTTTTGGAATATTTTCTTCTTAAAATAATACATGGTTTCTCCGCCAGGGGCGTAGATGTATATCTTATTTTTGTCAATATCTCTGCTTCTAATGGTCCGATTTGAAAATTTTCTTCTTTGTTGGATAGAGTTTCCAGTGCGACATGTTTTTCATATAATTTCGAAATTTTAAAGTAATTCATTGACTTTTCGCTAGGAAAACTATAGGTAAATTGCGCTTTCCCCGGTATCTCTGCTTCTAAAGTTCAGATTTGAAAAATCATACCTGCGTCTGATACAGCTCCTCGTAGAAAATGTTTTGATTGTAATTTCTAATTTATTGTAAAATACTGTTTGACCACTAGGTGGCGTATGCGTTTATTTCTGCTTCGTAGGTATTTGCAGGAAAATCGCAGCTTCTAAAAACTCCTTTGAAAAAATTCTTTCGTGGACCGATACCGCTTATGTCGATAAACACTTGAGAATATTTTCTCTTTAAAATAATGTATGGTTTCTCCGCCAGGCGGCGTAGGTGTATATCATATTTCTGTCAATATCTCTGTCTCTAAAAGTCGGATTTGAAAAATTATTTCTTTGTTAGATAGCGTATGGCGTAGAAGTCTTGTCTTACTTCTACTTTAACTTAAAACGTCAACATACTAAGAAATAGTTCCTAAATGAAAGAAAACCTTAACGGCCAGACGAAACATGTAAACAACAGAAGTCACACTTACGGAAAAAAGATGCTTTATTCAGGATGTAGCAAACACATCGTAGCACAGCATATTGCACTAAACTCTCCACACACCACACAACGCTCTTTAACACAACGCTCCTTTCAATAACCAGTTTACAATCCAACGCTCTCAAGCAATAGATTAGTCGTCGTTTTTATCTCTTGTTCTTATCAAAACTCAGGCATACGTCACGTTCATTGAACCTCAATTGTGTTGCCAAACGTATTCGTTTGAGAGAAAGATATCACGTTAAGAGTGAAGAATAACAGAATAAACTCAAGATTTACATAGGGAAAGAAACTAAAAAGGAAAGTTAATTTAGAATATACATCACAAGCGTTTTCGGTGTAAAATGTTTCTCATATAATTTCAAAATGTTCAAGTAATGCATATACTTTCCGCTAGGGGGCGTAAAGGTAGATTGTGTTTTCCTCGATATCTCTACTTCTAAAACTCTGATCTGAAAAATTCTTTCTGCACCGGATACAGCTCCTGATAGGAAATGCTTTGCATATAATTTCTAGTGTTTGATAAAGAATGGTTTGGCCACCAGGGGGCGTAAGTGTTAATTTCTGTGTCTGATGTATTTCCAGCAAAATCTGAGCTCCTGAAAACTCGATTGAAAAACTTCTTTCGCGGACCGATATCGCTCATATCGAAAAACCTTTTGACAATACTTTCTTCTTAAAATATATATAATAATATCATATATATATCACATATATGATAATAATATCATATATAATAATATCATATAATAATATCATATATTATTTTTGTCGATAAAAAGTCCGATTGGAAAAATTATTTCTTTGTTGGAGAGCGTTTCCGTGAGGAATGTTTCTCATATAATTTCAAACTTTTCTTAGCGCACAAGTCTGCCACCACAGGGCGTAAGTTCACGTTTCCGTTTACAATAATATCTGCGGGACTAAAAACCCGATTGAAAAACTTCTTTCTTCGGTCAGATACCACTAACTATGCAAATTCTGCGCGTGTATTTTCTTTTCGAAATAGTGCACACTTTCGCCACTAGTGGCCCAAATGCTTATTCTGTTTTTCTCAATATCACTGCTTTTACATGTACGATTTAAAAAAAATATTTCAACACCGGATGCCATTTCCCACTTTAGGCTAGTATACCAGGAATTTTTTAGTTCATAGTTCTGTCGGTAGGTGGTGTTTCGGCAGTTTGCAGATGTATCGCCATTTCTGAAAAAGCTATTGGGAAAATTCTTCTTTACTGTATGCCATTCGCCACAACAGAGATGTGGAGCATTATCCTCTTTAATGTGGAGCAATATCCTCTTTAGATAAAGCAAAGATATCCTGCTAGCTGCGTAAAAGTCGAAACCTTTTTCTTTTTCTTTTTTTTTTTTTTTTGGTATATCTGCTCCCGGGGGACGTATTTGCAAAGTTATTTTCCCTTAGCATAGCTTTCTCCATGACAAATATTTTTTGCCTATTTTCAACTTTTCCGTTATGCAAAATTTTTCCACTCGCAAACGTAGACTTATATCACGTTCCCTTCTTTATTTCTTCTTTTAACTGTTCGATTTGAAAATCTCTTTGTCTCAGATACCTTCCTTGTAGTATTTGTAATTTTTTGCTCGTCATTTGTTAATTTTTGTAACATGCTTTTTTGCCGCTGTTGGAACTAAGTAGATGTTTCTATTTCTGGATGTTTTATCGATTGTCGGAACCAGTTGATTGTTTTTGAAACCGGTTCCATTGACTTTGAATAGCTTTGATAAATTTAATTCGCGTCAGAACGGATTCAAAAAACGCGCTCATTACATCCGAAAATTCGATGTCATCTTTCTTGTTAATTATCTGTTCGTTAGTCAACTGTTCAAATCCAGAATCATGTATGTCGCAGTCCAAACATTTGGCGATATTAGTTTCATAAACGTTTCTCCCTCCGGGAACCGATTTCACTGATTTGGTTAGTTCTATGATGTCAGCCCTTGTATTTCCTTGAGAAGCGCAATTTCCGTCAGAAAGAAGCTTCGCCCACGACCTACTGATATTGATGGGTTCAACTGGATCCCAGACGCTTGCCAAGCCATAGATAGAGTCGAGAATTGAATAGCTGTGCCAGAAAGTCTAAAAGTCGCATCCTTCTTCAATTCTTTTTGTAATACACTTGACCTGTAAGTTCCATTTCATTACCGAGATTACGGTCTGATCCACGAGCGCTGTAACGTTTGTTGGCAGAAACTTCATGAAAGTTGTACCATCTTCTGTTCTCAGTAAGTTTTCACACTGATAGGGCGTTATCTAAAATAAGAACGGCTTTTGGGGGCAATCCCTTCGATTTCAAATACTCTCGTACTGCAGGAACAAAATTTTTCTCAAAGCAATTTTGGAAAAAAAGTTTACCTATATTTTAGCGACTAAAAGAAATTATTACCACAAAGTAGCGTCGCGGATAATCGGGAGTTGACTGTAATTAATGCTTAAAGTAAAGAAAGACGATAAAAAGTGAACGCCGTTCATCTGGCGTATAAACTATGAGAAAATAAAGGGATAAAGCTATTCTAGCTTTCACTATCTCCGCTTAGCTTCATCAGGCATTTAGTAGCTAAAGATCGCAGAAGCAACTGGAAAAAATGATATTTCTAAGAATATCAGTAAATTCAAAATAAGCAAGGTGCAGGATGTCACGAGTTGTAAAGGAAGGCTCGTGGTATCAAAGGAAGGCTCGTAGTTACATACTTGTTACACACATTACCCGTCGCGTGATGATCTCAATGGTTTCGCGAAGCGCAATAGCTATTGCGCTATCGTAAGGTGCTAGTTTCTTCTTCAATTCTTTTGCACCCAGATGGAGAGATTTTAATAAACTAGCACCTTACGACAGCGCAAGAGATACTTCGCTTCGCGAAACCATTGAGATCATCACGCGACGGAATGTGTGTAACAAGGATATAACCACGAACCTTCCTTTGATATGGCTCCGGCTTCTCGAAGTTACACGTGACCACCCGGTCCTGGGATCAAACAACTCGTGACATCGTGCAAGTGTCTTGCTTATTTTGAATTTACTTATATTCTTAGAAATATTATTTTTTCCAGTTGCTCCTGCGATCTTTAGCTACTAAATTCCTGATGAAGCCACCCGAAGGTAGTGAAAGCTAGCATCTCTTTATCCCTTTATTTTCTCATTGTTTATACGCCTAATAAACGGAGTTCACTTTTTATCGTCTTTCTCGTTAATTGGGCGTACAGAAACCCGTTTCTTGATCATTCGTATATATTTGCTTAAAGTAAAGTTATTTCTTTCTTAAACGCACTATCTAATAGCCCAAAACTGTGTAATCGTAATAAATACGGAGGGTTGACTAGCTTGCCGCGTACGATTCCAACAGGTGACAGAGACACAAATTGATCTGCCAATTGTATTGTTGTTGTTTAAACAAGTTTCTGCATAGACATGTTCCTGAATCAGCTGATTTACGGGCTTTTCTCTCAGTCAAATCGATATATATACACTATATTTAGAACACTACCTGATATTTACATAAATGCAAAGAACAGTTGCGTAGGAAGGTGTGCTGTGAGTGCGGAGGTACTTATATAAAGCTGAAATGTTCTGTCGTGTTATCATATTCCGCGTGTACGTGAACTTTCCAAGTTCCACCGTGAACCCGTCATAGGATGTCATTTGAATAACGTTTCCATACGGAGCATTGCAGCTAAACTAAATATACCAAAACCAACTGTAAGTGATGTTGTGAAGAGATGGAATCAAGACGGTGAAACTACAGCAAAGAAAAAAATGTTCAGGTAGGCCACACAAACTGACCTAACGTGACAGAAGAGTCATGGTACGAAATGTTAAGAAATCTTGTTCTTCTTCTTCCGTTTCCATCGCTACTGAAGTAGGAAACGCTTGTAATGGCTCGGTTAGCACCATAGCTATCCTATCCGCTAAGAGTTGCACAGAGTGTATTATTATGGTAGTGCAGCAACACACGAGCCACACATCACTACCGTGAATTCCAACCTCAGCTTGGAGTGGGGTCTCCCGTCCTTCCTGGATTCTAGGCGACTAGAAAGCTGTTCTTGGAGTGAAAAATCACGTTTTTACTCGTCCAATCCGATGGGCGTGTTTGGATTTGGCGCTTCGTCTGACTCTTTTCTTCCAACTGTTAAATTCAGGGAGGCTCCGTCACGATATGGAGTTGCGTTACCTGTATGGGACTCTGTCCGTTGATTATTATGCCACGAACTATAAACTCTGAAGTGTACCTCGACGTTCTGGATGCCCTACCAACAATGTGGCATTAATATGGAAATGACCATTGTCTCTTCCAACACGATCGAGCTCCTTGTCACACTGCACGGCGTGCACAGGACTATAAATGAGGTGGAATTGTTAGACTGGCCTGCTTAGATTCCTGATCTTTATCCCATAGAACATCTGTGGGATTAACTGGAGTGACGGATACGAAATCGACCACAATAACAGCCTTTGCTCTCCACTCTGGCAGCAGCTTTGCAGGATAAATGGCGAGCCATTCATGTCCAGACATACCGAAAATTGGTTGATAGTATGCCTCGATGTGTTGCCGCTGTCATACAAGGAGAAGGTGGACAGGCTAATTGCGATGATAAAGCCATTTGTCCCAAAACATTGTGGTGTCCGAATATTTTTGAAAATATAGTGTACAGCGCTATACCACCCATCGTCCATGTCTTTTTTGTCCTTTGGTATCCAGTCTAGTTGTCCAACGGTGGTCAGTTTTTAAGTGTAATACTGAAATGCTTTTCTTCTTTTTTCAGATATGGCGTATGCTAATTATTATTGTCTTCGAAGAGACTTTCCTAGGGGAAGGCTCAGCCGTTCCCCAAGCTACGGCCCTGACTGATAATAATTAGCTATCAATAATAATAATAATAATTAACTCTCAGTACAACTAGGACAAGCCGCCAACGGTAACCGATAACTCGGGTACAGTTGGCAAATTTTGAGCGAAGCTATTGCAAAATCAAAGCTCATTAAGGCGTCTATTATAACAAATTCTAAAAAACGAAAGCGTAAAATTTATGACTTCCAGAACATAAGTACGAAACATTCTAAAAAGAAATGCCTAAAATGTATCACGAACTACTTTCCTTCACGCCTTCACGTTGGCTGTGATCAGGTTGCATGTAAACAAAGCGGAAAGACACACTCAGACCGGGAACCACGTTTTTCATTTTGTATCGCGAAAGACAGACACACATACACAAACTTCCGCTTATTATAATAGATTAAGAAAGCGTTGAGCTAACAGACGGAGTCTTTTCATTTCTTCGTTTTTCAACTCAAACGATTTCTTTTTTAATTAATGTTAGTGAGCCGACTTTCGTGAAGCGGTTCAAGTAAAAGGCCATCTAGTTTTAATTGAAATTCCTCAATGACACGGAATTTCGGGAATCTGAAGGCGTCAAAACCTGACCATGGACGATGTCTAATCACATGCCAAAAATCACGGCATGTGTCATGTCGTAGCTATGCCCGAACAACTAATTGTCCAGAGTCTCGTACAGAGTGCGGATTTTGTCAGTAATTATTAAAATTTGTCAGCTTTTTAATGGTCATTATTTTAATACGACATGACCAATCACCATAATACCAACCCCATGTCTCTCACCATCTCCTTCCCTTTCTCTGTGGCAAGTGTCACCACGATCGGCTGAAGATCTTTGGAGAAGATAGGTAACAAACGACCCCTTCTCAAAACCCGGAAAAAAAACCCTAAAATGCACGTTTTTGGACGATTATTCCTCAATGACACGGAATTTCGGGAATCGGAAGGCGACAAACCCTGACCATGGACGATGTCCAATGGCATGAAAAAAATCGCGGTGATTGGATGTGTCATCTCGTACCTATGCCTGAACAACTGATTGTCTCGAGTCTCGTAAAGAGAGCTCAGCTCGGCTCGGCCTTCGGCCGCGCGTCGCTCAATTAACTACATAATAATTAAGTCTCCGGTTTAATTTTTATGTACCATTCTCGTGGCAGAATAGTCAGAGGTGAAGGTGTCTCGCTAATAACCAGAACTGGATCCAGTTCGAGTAGCGGATGAAGCCTAGATGATGTGTTTATTTACTACGCTAGCTCACTCTCCCTCTTCTGGAGCCCATGGCCCTAAATTATGGACGAGTACCTGCTTATAGTTCTTAAGGTATCGCCCTACACTGGGGGTACTTTTTTTGAAAAAATGCAAGAATAGGTAATTTTTTTTTAGGAAGGCTAACGCACAAACACATAAACGTCGAAAGAAAATGATATCAATATAAATTTTCAAGAAATTGGGAAATTTGTGAAAGAATTTAAGGAAATATGTCGTTTATGGTGAACGCTCTAAATAAAAACGTTACAGATATATGATAGCATTTTTTGCATGAGTATATGAACATGACTATTATCTATGTAGTGACCTAAAAGTCAAATGATGATCCTAAACATTTCTGAGATACACTCATTCCTACATGCATTAGTGGGAATTTTAGACAAATGTCTTCACTATGTTGAATGTAAATAGCTCCACCTAACTTTTAACTGACAAACAGCAAAACTTTTAGTTCATTGCATGCACAACATTGTAAGATAGATGTATACCAAGTTTTATCAATTTATTTACATATTTTTTGCAGTTATCAGATTTTCCGTAAACAGTTCGGGACGAAAATCTCATCCTACAATAAACGCGATTAAAGTTTAAAAGACACAGTCAGTTTTGATTTGATAAAAAGTATGTTTACGTTTGCCACATTCGCAAACACAAATTGCATCACATGATTGTATTCAAAGTATTGCCAGATCCGAAAAACATTGCACAAAATATTTTCCACTACAATTTTATGCACAAATATTAACCTAATTATTTCCCAACTTCCAGCCTTTCAAGTGTCACTTCCCGTTCGTTTGACACCTTGGTTTAGATATTCCGATTGCTATAACTCTGTATCTATTCATCGTAGACAAGAAACAAAGGCAGTTTTGGAATCCTAAAGAATGGGGCTTTAAAATGGACGCATTTTTACAAAATGTGAAATTTGGACTAAAACGACTTTTTCAACGTAGTGGGATACCTAAAAAGTTACTCATGGTAGTAGTCAAACCCCGAAACAAAAGAAAATTATGAAAAACCCTATTCATTGTAGCACTAACAATTTATAACCTCTGACCGAAATTTTTCCAGTACAAATGGCCGTAAAAAGATGGCGACGCCCCGGTGGCATAGTGGTCTAAGCGATGGCTTTTGATTAGTCGTCAGAGATAGGTCCGGATTCGAATCCCGGTGAGGTATGGATGTTGTGTTTGTCTTACCACACTAACTCTGCCCATTCCCAGGAACCAATGGCTTTGAATTAGGGACGGGCGATTGCTTATAGTCCATTGAGTTGCTCACGGTGGTCGTTAAACCTCCATAATGAAAAAAAAGTGGCACTCAAAACAAGCATTAATACAGTGTGTTGATAGGGTCATCTCTCTAAAATTGCAAAATTTGATTTGGATACGCGAGCAGTAAGACTTAGTTCAATGGAATTTCTAACTGTGGACGACTTCTAATTTTTCTAGTTCATAATTTTCCCACTACGAGGCGTGAAGACACAGTTCTGCATTTCCCACTGTATTTGCTCTTCTAAAAGTTTTAATTTTAAAGCTCTTAGATTGCTGTAACCACGGATTCGATATTTCGCGCCTTTACCTGGCTTTTTTTATTCGAAAATTTTCCGTTAGATGACGTAAAATTTGGTTTTATTGATAAAAAAGTATTGATTTTACAGCTTAGAATTCAAAAGAAAAATTCTTGAAAAAGCTTTTGCCAAGTTTTTTTGGCCAGGAAGTTCGGTAATAACCATTCTTATTGAAGCAGTAAAGTACGATGAGGTAGCATAGCATTTTTCTATTACTGCATATGTTTTCTTAATGTAATACATTCAGCACAGCGTATAATTTATGTATTCATACTAAATAGTGATACATTATCTGGTTGATGTGCGAAAGCTTAGAAACTTTGATTTTCTATTATACGCCAAGAAATTCCGATCACTAGTATAGTTATACTATTTTGAGAAAGATTTTAAAGGGTACACGTATTTTTGCAATTCATCTAACTCATGATTACATGTGGAAGTGTTCAAAGGATGAGGAAAATGCGTGAAATGGGCTAGCGTCGGAAGAAAAGGAAACATGAACGGAAAATATGATCTCCCCGACCCCATGAAAAAAAACTGCAGCTAAATGCTTCGATTTCAGCTCTGTAATTATAATACAAATTTTGTGCAATGGTGACGTAAGTTCCCACCGAAGGCTGAAGGGATCTTGGGTTGGTATGAAAGTGGATCCATTTTAGAGAGAGTATGTGTGTGTGCGGCCTGGCAAAATATTTAGTGATTAAATAAAACCATTCTGAAGCTTTTAAATTAAATGCGTGTTTTACTTTAGGATTGTGTTTAAGAAGCAAGATATGATCAAAGATATACATGGAACAGTTTCACTTACAGACGATGTTTTAAAGCTCACGAGTGTTTGAAGCGGAAAATTGCTTTGCAAAGGGAAACTGAGACCTGTTAAACTCCTTGACGAAATACATATTAAAAGCACATTTAACTGCAGAATTGAAAATGCCACTGAAATGCTCTCGAACATCTTAAGCGGAAAATTGCTTTGTAACGGTAACCAGAGGTTCTCTAAAGCACCCTTATTACATGATCAAAAAACATCCTTAAGAACAAAACGGGCAACCTGAAACTTAACAAGCAGAGGAAAACTCGATGTCATGAGCAACAGGAACAAAGCTATCTTGATTTTTTATTTTTTATTTCGCTCAAATTGTACGAGTGCAAAACACAAACGAAAAGCAATTTCTTTACATATTTGTACCGCTAGCATTCAGTGCAGTTTTCCTACTGTTCCACACACAACGTTCTTGATCCCATAGAAAATCGTTAGCTGTCTTTGTAGCCGTGTGTACGCATTCCTACTTCCACCTCCACAATACTACCAAACCGCCTACAACGTAATTCTTCTTTACGGGGATCGCAAACAGTGAAAGGACTTTTGCGAGATAGTCTATGCTGTATTATGGACGAGAAAGAAGCATAAAACCTAACGTTCTACACTATCTCACGGATGCAGTCGGTGTACAAGAGCGAGTGCAAAAGACATATTTTTGACAACAATTATCTTCTTTTGTTACAAACAGCAGGTTAGAGCTTGCCGCCTTGAAGCATTGATGAATATGCTGCACTATTAACAATTTGTCAGCGTTTCTGATAATATTACAAAATAGACCCAAGCATATCTCAAATCAAAATGAGGTTAGCAAGACTTTTTTTTTTTTTTTTTTTTTTTTTACTTACGACTACGTCTAACACAGCGGATAGTATGGGGCGACTTACGGCCGATCGCTTGTGGCAAAAATAGGTTCCAATTGAAATCATTATAGCGTCAAAAATAGCGTGCCGCACTCTAATCGTGTTAGCATATTTGTAACCTATTTTTTTACAAATTCGGCGACGCATGTTGTAACGATGAGCTGCCCTGTGTTATTCCGCCGCTATGGAAACCGCTGGTTTTAGGGGTGCCAGGCCAATTGATCTGCCTTTAATAAACCCCCCAGCAACACTCCCCCGGTAAGTAGTAAACTACAGTAGCGAGCAAAAGTATTTGGTGAAACACTTTTTCAACCATAATTTTTTTCTGTTGGACCAAATCGGGTCATTTTGGAATATGATATGTGTTATTCAGTTGTAAACATGACCCCTATGCAGATGGATCGGAAACCTTAACACAGATCAGGTACTGAGCTTAGTCGCAAAGAGCATACAAATTGACCAACAAAGTAGGTGTGTATCACATTCATTTAATGAAACTATAACAGAAAACAAGTACGAGAAAACAATAACTAATGCTTAGTGGGATAACCACGAGACTTAATAGCAGCTGCACAACGGGCCGGCATCGAGTCCACTAGCTTCCTGCGGAATTCGCGCCCACTCTGCAGACAGCTGGACGAACTTCTGGGCCCTATTCCGGCAGGTTTTCTTCGCACATAGTCTCTTCAGCTCCTTCCACATGTGCTCGATGAAGTTGAGGTCTGGAGATTGGCTTGGCCAGTCTAGAAGTGTGACCTGCTGCTGCTGGAAGGCTGCCTTCGTTACTCTGGAGGTGTGCTTCGGGTCGTTGTCTTGCTGCATGATCCATCCGGGTGGCATGTTCTGGTTTGCCCATGGGAAGACATCGTTGATGAGCATGTTCCTGTAGCTCTGGCGAGTCATTATTCCGTCAATCTTGATGATTGGGCCCATTCCATTGCGAGAGAAGGCGCCGTAAACCATGAGCGATCCTCCTCCGTGCTTGACAGTCGGCGGAATAAACTGGGGGTTGAATCTCTGGCAACACGGAGGTCGTACGTATCGGATGCCATCACTTCCGAACAAGTTGAACTTGCTCTCGTTGCTGAAAAGCACCTTACTTCAGTCCGCCGCGGTCCAGTGTCGATGACGACGCGCGAACGCGATTTTGCTCGTCGGTTCTTGACTGCGATGAGTGGTTTCTTGGCGGGGCGTCTTCCATTCAATACACCAGCAATGAGACGACGGGAGATGGTCATTCGGCTGACGTTCAGGTCGTCGCTGTCGCGGAATTCGGTGGCGATGTCCACAGCAGTTAAGGTGGGATCAGCACGAGATAGACGGAGGATGCGTCTATCCTGACGCAACGTAGTGGAACGAGGCCTACCACATTGCGGACTGTTCTCGACGGTCCCAGTCTTCTTATAACGTTGCAGGATAGCTGAAATTGACTGGTGTCGGATCTCCAGGGCCCTCGGAATGTCGGTGACGCGCATTCTGGATTCCATCGAGTCCACGGCCACCTGGCGAGCTCCAACAGGGATATTCGCCTTTTTACCTATTTCTGAAAACCTAAGAGTGACTTATTATCACACTACACATTACAAACCCCACAAAAATCGTAAGAAAAACATTAATACATGCAGCAAACAAATGAGTAATATTTGGCGACTCTTGAATATGACCCTATTCGAACGACAAATTTGCTTTGAGCGAAGTACAAACTACGCGGCATTGTAACCCACGAATCAACACATATCATATCCCAAAATGACCCGATTCGGGCCAACAGAAAAAATTATGGTCAAAAAAGTGTTTCGCCAAATACTTTTGTTCGCTACTGTATCTAACCCTTTTTTGTGAACTTTGTTCCATCATCTTGAGTCTGCGCTGTAACAACTATTCACATCATATATTACCATCTGACTGTTTATAATACTCACGCATCCGTTTTTAGTGTATTTTATCTGATGATGGGATGGCTGCCGTCTTGAGAGAGTATTTTATCTGATGACGGGATGGCTGCCGTCTTGAGAGATCTCGAGATCTATTTTAAAGTATATATAGCATTTTTAATGTATTAAAGTTTTTGCATGGTGAATACGCGTGCATCGCTGGTTTTTTAGCATCATGCAGTGACAGCATCGTTTATTGTGAATTTTATATAGTGCACGGCATTTTCAACTTAGCAAAACAGCTTTCCATATTTGGGCATTGTTTTATCGGTGGCCGTGATATTTACTGACGAGGAATGCGCGACGCTCTTCCGATACACGCAACGCTTCGTTGCCGCTCTCGATTGTTCTATCGATGTCTTATTTGTTTTTTGTGTTCTATCGATGTCTTATTTGTTTTTTGTGTTCTATCGATGTCTTATTTGTTTTTTGTGTTCTATCGATGACCGGGATATTTTCTGGCGAGGAATGCACCAAGGAGGTTATACATATTACTGGAGACACCACTGGCTCTGCCGCCATAGGTCACAGCTAATCTTTGGTGTGACGTCACAAGCAGGCAAAAATGAACTAAATTATAGCGTTGATGAAACAGTAAGCTTGTTTATCATTGATAAAGATTATTGAATTACTCATTTTATCTGTTGATTGATTGATTGATTGTAGAGGATTTTAGGAAGGTAGTGTCTGACTCCAGGTCTTAAACAACCCTTAGAAATAGGAAGCTAGGAGATTTGGGCTAGAGTGCCCGATAGGAAAGTGTCACGGAAGCGAAGTAAAAAGGGGGAGGAAGGCGCCCTTATTTATTACGGGGGCAGTACCCGGGATCCGACGGCTTAACGTGCCCATCCGACGCACGGCGGGTATTTAGTGGATCGAGCGTTCGTACCTACCTGGGATCGAACCTGATGTCTTTTCCGTGGCAGTCACGAACGTTGCCCACTAAGCCACCCGCGGTCCTCATTTCATCTGTTTATACGCTTAGAAGCTTTTGTTCCATTGGTTTCCAAGCAGCTTCTCTTCTGCGGCTGCGTCGTGCCTGCTCATGACGTCATTTGCAGCACAGACGGTGACTTATGGCGGCCAATGCTGCGTGGATAGGAGTGGCGTCTCCAGTAATATAACCTCCTTGGAATGCACGACGCTATCCGATACACGCAGTGCTTCGTTACCGCTCTTGATTGCTCTATCGATGTTTTATTTGTTTGGTTTTTTATTCTATCGATGGCCGGGATATTTCCTGGAGAAGAATGCACGACGCTCTTCCGATACACGCAGTGCTTCGTTACCGCTCTCGATTATTCTACCGATGTTGTTTTTTCTATCGATGACCGGGATATTTTCTGGCGAGGAATGCTTCACGCTCTTCCGATATACGCAGTGCTTTGTTACCGCTCCCGATTTGGGTAAATTACTTTACCTACCGTTCTTAAAGGATTTTTCATGGTGTGCTTGTCAAATTCATTTTTATTTTATTTCTTTCGAGACAGAACATGCAAGTAAACTATGGAAACAGAAGAAAAGAAATGGTAGAGAAAAGGAGCAATTTATCACCTGATGAAAGGAAGGTTAATGTATTTTAAAAAGTAATATTATAAATGTATAATTAAAGCCCGGATATTCAAGCAAAAATGCCTGTTTTTCCATATTTGGCCACTCTGAGGAATGAAAGCATATTTTCACATGTAGTGTATATCTTCGCATATATCCTGAAAATGTTCTAAAAAAGCAGTTTTGAAAAACGAAATGATCGTTTTCTAGACTCAACTCCTTGTACAATAGCGTCGTACACACTGGTTAGAAAATTCTTCCCATAACGGAACAGGGATGCTCAAACGAAGTCACTTCCAATCAAAAGAGAAGTTTACAGTCTACGCGTCACTAAACTATTGCATTAGCAATGTGAAT
Organism: Macrothele yani; assembly: GCA_039090855.1. Classification (NCBI taxonomy): domain Eukaryota; kingdom Metazoa; phylum Arthropoda; class Arachnida; order Araneae; family Macrothelidae; genus Macrothele; species Macrothele yani. Next base: position 53,103,993 of record CM076990.1, read on the forward strand.
CTCTTATGCAGCAAGACCACACACACACACAACCACACACACACACGATTATTGAAATCCTAAATTTCTACTCGTAAGGGTCCGTGTTTGCAACGGTGAAACACTGGACTTTTTCTGCGCATCAAAATCTATTAACAAAGAAATTGTTTCTCAAAAGTAACGCCGAACTCTTGACAAGATTGAAGGCAAGCAGAGTATGGCAAGGTTACTAGAGATATGGTACAAGATCTGATCTGCTACGAAGGTGGCCTGCTCAAATGAAGTGACGAAGTGCGCAGATATCACAGCTCTCGTTTCTTACACGCTGTAAGCGAATCCGTCCGCCATGAGTGCATGAGGATAGGGTAAGCATCCGATTGGTGCACTCCTTAAGGGTCATATGAAATTTTTTTCTTTTAGCATTTCATGAACAAGCAATTCGGACTAATGTAAGTGTAATCGAGCTTTAGATTTTCATCGATCCATCAAATTCAGATAAAAGAGGTTTTTTATGCTGTTACTCTCAAGGATGGCTTAAGGCACTTCTGTTATCGTTGACTGGTAACTGCACGATATTGTTTAATAAGCCTAAAGTAACATCGTGCAACAGTGCGAGGCTGAATACGTTTGTGACGGATTTTGGTCCAGATGTACTATTTTCTTAAGGGATGGAACGATATTGTCTTCTGAAGTGTGTAAAAAGTCTGTGCCCAGTGAAAAAAACAATTTAGCATTTCCAAACATCTCGAAACGGCGAAACATAAGTCTTTGGCTAACCGGAAGTCAAAAAGCAAAAAATGCCTAGTTTCAAATTTTGTATTTACATACACCGATGAGACATTCCATTAAAACCACCCCCAGCCTAGAGAAATGAGCGCACCTGGAGACCGAACGGTGGGGCAGGTTAATTTCACAGAGCAGAATATATACAACCCGAAGACCGGCTTTCGGTTGGTAGAGTGTTCTGAGTCAGAATGGGAAAAGCTGCCGATTTATCGGAGTTTGATAAAGGACAAATTGTGATGGCGCCTCGGAACTACGATCTCGGAAACGGCGCGGCGGCTTGTGGGTTGTTCACGTGCCGCTATACTAAGTACGTATCAAAAGGGGCGCACAGGTAGCCAAACGACGAACCGTCGTCCACAGCTCAATGATGCCAAAGGGGAGCGAAAACTGTCGCGCGTTGTTCACAGTGACCGCAAAGCCACAGTGCGATAAATCACCCGCAGCTACAACAGTGGTGATCAGGGCAATGTGTCACAGTACAAAGTTCATCGCAGCCTTCTGTGCATGGGAATGCGTAACCGAAGACCCAACTGGGTCCCCAGGCTCACTGCAAGTCATCACCAACAATGCCAGAAATGGGCCCAAGATCATCGAGATTGGACCGTGAATGATTGAAAGAAAGTGGTCTGGTCAGAGGAATCAAGATTCCTGGTTTATCAGGTAGGCGGCCGAGCGCGGATACGCAGGTTACCGACGAAGGCTATGGCACCTGGATGCACTGTTGGGCGGAAACAGGCCAGCGGCGGCTGTGTAATGCTGCGGGCGATGTTTTCTTGGGACACTTTAGGCCCCATTATCCCAATAGCACAACCCCTGACAGCTACCAGGTATCTCAACATCGTTACGGAATAAGTTCACCCATTCATGGTAACTGTGTTCCCTGCTGGTGATGGCCATTACCAACAAGATAATGCGCCATGTCACACCGCGAGAATCGTCAAGGAGTGGCTCGAGGAACATCCTGATGACTCTCTGTTAATGACTTGGCCTCCAAATTCACCTGACATGAACCCAATCGAACATTTGTGGTTCCACTTGGAAAAACGGGTTCGAGCTAAATCACCAACACCCCGAAATGTATGGGAACTGGAGGACCTGCTGTTGGCATTATGGTACCAGATACCCCAGGATACCTATCGCCTCCTCACCGAATCGATGCCTTGCGGAGTGGCCGCTGTTTTGCGGGGTTAAAGGGGATCCTACAGCTTATTAGGTAGGTGGTCATAATGTAATGACTCATCGGTATGCACACGCGAGTCGGATTGTCTCTGGTTTTGTGCAAGGACTTTGTCGAAGCAGGAATTCACTATGAAAGTTAAAATATTTCTCCTTAAAGCACTTCTTGGAAAAGTACACACAAGAAAGAGTAAATGCCAATTTGGGGATCAAATTTGTATTTACGCCCATACAAACTGTAAAACCCCGAATTCACAATTAACAAAACTAACCCTAAGGTCCACAGCGCTAAAACTGATCCAGGGTCAAAAACAGAAGACATTCTCATTATCATCGCTTTGTTTCTTTAATTAAGTTCATATGATTCCAACCATTCTTTTCCCTTACACTATTACCATAATCATTGATTACCAAAACAATCATTAGCATCTCTATTATTACTAAAGGGAACAATACTCAATATATAGGTCTCATTTGAGGAATAATTAATTCTCCAGCCTGACAAACTCATATTATTAAAATGTTATTAACCGTAATTAATTTAAGAGACTAACACCTCAATTACGCCACTTTCTCACATTCACTGCTTTAAAAAATAAATTTTTCTCGTTAAAAAATCAATTAAATTCACATAAAAAAATAATTACATTCACATAAAAAATAATTACATTCTCATTAAAGAAATAATTACATTCTCACTAAAAAATCAATTACATTCACTGCTTTAAAAAAATCAATTTTTCTCATTAAAACATTAATTTTAAATGCTTTTTTAGGTGATTCCTGCTTCACTATGAGACTTCTCTTTCCTTTTTTGTTCAAACAGTAACCAGAACCCACTAATTAATTAATTAATTAATCGGACAGAATATCCACGCCCGTTATATCCAAAATAACGAGGAAAATTAAATTCGCATCCGTATGTTTGCAAAATCCCCCCCCCTTCCCGATATTCAAGGCAAACATCAAATTAATTCTAGAAAAATCAAAGCGCATCCACCAATCAAATGAAGGTCAATGAAAATTAATTCAAAAATTAATATGCAAATTTTGAAGTCTGATTCGCAGGCTTTTGGTAAAATTTTGGAGTGGTCCACAAGTACATAAAGACAAGAAACTTATTCCCTAGATCACAGTTTGGTTTACTGGAGGTTAGCGTCCCCACGGTCTGGTCCAGTCTTTTACAAATGGGCTAGTGACCTGACCCTCGTTCATAAAATATAGCCCTTGCCTCACAAAAATCCGAAAAAAACAACAACAAGCAAACCATAGTTGACCTGAACTAAAACTCACCTTGAAAACTGTCGCATCGATTTTTCTTTTTCGAGGTTTAACTAATACCGTGAGCAACTCAGTGGGCTATAAGCAGTCGCCAGTCTCTAATTTAGGGCTTCTTGTCCCAGGGAAGGGAGAAAGCCAGGCCTGAGAGACAAACATCCAGGCCTTACCGGCATTCCAACCAGGACCCATCTCTGACAAATGGTCAGAAGCCAACTCTTAGACCACTACGACAGGGATAATTTGAAATAGATAGAAACATTACTTTCCGTAAGGCAATTACATGTAATTTAATACACTTTGAATAAAATATATAAAAATCGATTTATAGATAATTTATTATACACCATATTAACAAAAGTCACCGGATACCCCTTCAAAAGCAAATAAACGGATCCGCTGCGTTGTTAAGATGCGCGATACAGCTGCAAACGGTATAAAACCAAGCCTGCAGCTGACCACGATCATATCGCACTCGGAGGATTGAGTAAAAATATCGCGGAGGGAGAGAATTGGCTTTGAGAAAGGAAAGATTGTTGGGTGTTATATTAGTAGGTTGTCCATAAGAGAAACCGAGAGGCGTTTAAACATACTCAAGTCAACTGTTTTGGATGTACGGAATAAGTGGAAGACACATCACGTGCTTGAAGCAGCAAAACGTACCGGCAGACCAAAGAAAATCAGAGATAGAAGAGGTCGAAGCCTAAGGAAAGTCGTTACAGCTAGTCGACACGGAGTACTGCACACGACCTCAGTGTACAGGTGAGTAGAAATGCTGGAACCTCGGTATGTACGCGTACCATTCTCAGAGAACTTCATTCCATGGGTTACAGTGGTCGTGCGGCTGCCCATAAGCCTTTCATCTCCACTCGGAATGCTACTCGTCGTTTAGCATGGGAACATTTATCGTGGAACGTAGATCAATGGTAACGGGTCCTATGGACTGATGAATCCAAATACACGATTCATCAGTCTGATGGCCGTGTGTGGTTATGGCGGCAGCCGGAGGAACGCTATTTACCACACTGTACTGATCCTACGGTCAAGTTTGGAGCTGGCAGTGTACTCGTGTGGGTTTTTTTTTTTTTTTGTTTTTGTGGTATGGTCCTAGCCTATTGGCTATCGTGGACAAACCTGTTAACCAGCACGTCTACCTCGATATTCTGGATAATTATGGCATACCAACTCTGTGGCAATACTATGGAACCGAGCCTTGTTGGTACCAGCAGGATAATGCACCGAGCCATAAAGCAAGGTTTCAAATTCGCTTTATTATTATTCATCATAAAAAAATATAAGAGGGAGACGTACAGTGTTGGGTGTCTCACTGGGAAATAATACAAACTGTTAAAACATGATGGTATATACACTGCAATGACAATGGGGATGAATAACAAATGCTGCAAGCAAAGCTTATTGCATAAAAATTGCAGGAGAAGTGACAGAGAGAAACACATCGTGTCACATGATATTGGCTGGGCATGATTTACAGGATAAAATTAGAAAAAGAACAGCACAAATACCGCCGTGAAGGTAAAACATTACATACATGAGATAAAAACACAGCGTGCACAATTTTGCAAGTTATTTAACGAGGGCAACAAAGCAACATAATACAGGCTGGTTGAAGGTAATTAATGTACACGAGTAAGCATGAAAATATACTGAGTTGACATTAGCATTCACAATTCAACGGTAGCGTGGATTGCACGAAAAAAAAAATGCAGAAGGAACAGTAAGATAACAGAGCAAAACTAGGAATGCACACTGGGATGACAAGAGGAATTAAAGCAAAATGAAAGCACTGTACGACGCAATAGATGTAACTGGTACATTAACAAGACATGATGAACCATATTATACACAGGGATGACCAAATAAAGTACACAATGTGAAGACACGATACAGCGCAAGAAATGTTACAAGTACAGTAAAAAGCACACGATAAACCATGGGTGAACTCAGGGATGTTATGAGTATATGCATAAAGTGAAAGCACAGGACAAGCCATGGGTTCTGACAGATGACAGAATTTATCATAAATTTGTACGTGCACGATCAAAGCATTAACACAATGTGAAAGCACGAAAATAGTATGTACACAATGTGGAAGTATAAAACTGTACAAAAATCAAACAGGTGCAAGAAAATGGCTGAACACTAAGAAGGTGTGTGAGTGAGTGCGGCAAATATAACAAATTAGAGATAGAGATGTACACCACATGACATCTCAAAGTAAAACACACTACAGGAACACGGTGTAATACACTAGGTGCATAGACAGAAAGCACTTAAAGTGACCAGGGTACAGCCCCAAGTACATAAAAGGGACGGGAGGTCACGGAATCAGAGGGCACACTGATAATGTAAATATGGTAAAGCATAGTATGACACGAAGAACAACAATTCAAATGGCAAGATCACACTGAAAACGAGAAAACAAAAAACTTGGGTGATATGCACACTGAAAACGAGAAAACAAAAACTTGGGTATTACAGCACAGGCTGTAGCTCGATCACATGATATATATGGAGACGAGTCGTAGAGTGCAGGAGGGGCACCAGGGTGCCACGTAACTCAGCAAAGGAGGTGTAGAATGTCCTAGGGTACTGATAGGTGTAGAAGTCCAGAATCAACCGCAAACCATGGAGCGACCGGCGCCCAGGTAGCATAGAAGGTGGCTTCTCCTCGACTGGAAGAAGCCGACTGGTACTCCAGGCGGAGTCGAGAAAGCAATCGATCTTGAAAATGGCACAAAAGTGCTGCGCTGGCCTGGTGTAAAGAGACCGGCGAGGAAACGCTGCGGAGTTGTTGAAGGTATACGTAAACAACGTGTTTAACCAGCACGAAAAGATAGGCACATACTGACGGAAGAGGCGTAGGTGGATGAGCCCGCAGAAGAAGATGTCTTTAGGCAGTGAAAGGAAGATCTTGAGAACAAGAGCGACTGGCAATCCGGAAAGCCTGGTGGAGGAGAGGCATCAGGATGGGACAGTAAAGGTAGACGTGAGAAACGTCTGCCTCCTGTGCGCAGAAGGAGCAGAGAGGGGAAGAGAGAAGGGACATGCAAAAGAGAAAATACGGAACAGGGAGGCGATTATGCAAAAAGAGCCAGTGGGTGTTAATTTCAAGAGGGGCGGATAAGGGTGAGCGGGTAGCGGCCCAGACAAGAGGAAGAGAAGCAGGGGAACCTCGAGAATAGAAAGCGGTGAAGGGGTGGCAAGGTGAACTAGAGAACGATAAAGAGATTTAGAGGAGAGAGAGAGGAGAGAGGAAGAAACGAGTCTGAGAGTCGGAGGAAAAACGGCATCGGAAGAGGGGCAGAAAAGACAGAGACGAGACCGGTGGGGGAGACAAGATCAGGCAAAAGCGAAAGAAGTGCAGTTAGCAGAGAGTCATAGACCAAATGGGCGGATGGGGACGAGAGAATAGCAGGGGGAGGCCAGAGAAAGGGCGCCAGGATAGATCCGAGTTAGTGAGGTTTTGTACGGTTACTACACCTGCTCGAAGCCAAGAGGGGAATGAAAAGCAGGGGAGATGGGGGGATGAATAAGGAAGTTGAAGAAGAGGGGTTCAGAAAGAAGCTCTAGAGTTGAAGAGGGAGGGGAGCGAATGAGGGAAGAGAGCGAAGGTGAGTGAGGGCTTCAGAATATGCAGGTAGGAGTTTGGAGGGGGGGGAAAGGACAGCAATCCATGAGAACTAAAGAAAGAAAGGGAAAATGTGGGTTACGCAAGGAGGCAAGAACGTCACGTACCTGAAACGCGGAAGCCACTGGAGCCGTGAAAAGGTGAATGAAGTTGATCACTCGGCTTGCTTTGTAGCACAGCGGGACATCAGGTAGGCCAGCACCACCATAGGAGGGAGGAGCACAGAGCTTGTGGACGTTAATCCAGTGATGACCCGCCCACATTACTCGAGTAAGGCAGCGTGTAACCTCCTGGAGACAGAAAAGCGGGATCGTAGATGCAATCCAAGAATGCTTGCAGATGGACAGAAGGTATGTCCTGGTGAGATTTGCACGCTGGTAGTAGGACGTACAGAACTGCGCACGACACCAGAACGCAGCTGTGCGGAGGATGCGAGGATGGAGTTCCGTGCGAGTTGCACTGGATGTAGCTTGTGGTGCGCCTAAGTGCACACCCAGGAAGCGTTGTGTAGTGGATGACCATGTGGACCCCATGGAGCATCCATGCGATTGGACCACGACCCGCACCACAATCCAGTGCTCTTAGACGTATTCAGTTCAGCTGCAGAACATGAAGCATATGCGGAGAACAAACGACGAAGCAGTTGGAACTGTGAGTAGCTACGAATGCAGACGGTAATGTCATCTGCATAAGCAGAGTAAATGACTGAGTGATGCTGTGAGCTGGCAACTGGTGGTGGAAGTTGTGCTAGGAGAGATGTTTGCAGAGAGCGTAGAAAAGGCTCGACGGCAATCGCAAACAGTTGATCAGAAAGCGGACAGCCCTGACGAACTCCCCGCTTGAAGGGAACATGTGCTGTGAGAAAAGATGCCGTCTTGACATGGAAAACGGCGTCCCGGTAGAGGGAGAGAAGAACGGAGACAAATTGTGGAGGAAAGCCAAGGTTTAGCAGGGTTTGTGGTAAATAGGCGTGTGAGATATTATCGAAAGCGGAACGGAGGTCTAAGGAAAGGAGAGCAAGAGGTTCAGAATGAGTCTTGGCAAGATGAATGAGATCGCGAAGAAGTTGAACATTGGAGGAAAGAGAACGGCCAGGAACTGTATAGGTTTGAGAGTCAGCAAGGATGTGAGGGAGGACAGAGTTTAGTCGACGGGAAAGAAGCTTAGCATAGAGTTTATAATCTTGATTGAGAAGAGAAATGGGGCGCCAATTTCCCAAGTCAAGAGGGTCACCCTTTTTGGGAAATGGGACCACATGTGCGTCCGTGAAACTCCTCGGGAGGGGGAGCAGTTAAATGCAGCAGAAAAAGCGGAGAGGAGAAAAGGCAACAAAAGAGGCAAGAACGCACGGTAAAAAGGAAAAGAGAGGCCGTCCGGAACCGGAGCGGCATGGGGGTTAAGGGAAGATAAGGTGTCGGACTCCACCCAAGAGCACACGATCCGAAGGCGAGACTTTCGAGAGAGCTTGACGGAGTTTGGTGAACAATATGGATAAATGAATAGAGGTGCACGGAATATACACATTAAAGATGTGAAATCGAGCATCGCTAATTGTGAAGGAGACTTGCTGGAGTAAATCCCGGCATAAGTTCTGCACTGAGAGTGCAGTGAGGGTGGATCGGAACTGTTGATGTATTCCGATAGCAAGCCCACCATGAGATGAGTAGCGGAATGCACGCCAGCGAGTAAACAGAGTGGAGGAATGGCAGTTTGTTTCTTGTAGTAATAACAGATCGGCCCCGAGGGGCGAGAGGTCTTCTATTACAAGAGCATTCGCTAGGGGGCTAACGAACCCTCTGCAATTAAGGGTCGTGACCTTGAATGGACTGGTTAGTCGTTGGTTGGAGGAGTCGCGGAGCAACTTTCAGGAGTTGTTGTAATCGGTTTACGCAGCCAAGGGTCCATGAGTGGTGCAGGGGGTCATGTACAAAGCCACGAAGGTACTTAGCAATGCATCCGGCTTGCAGGAGCAGCGCGGGAAAAATGTCTTCGCGCTCTCGGAGGTAGTCATACGTCGACTCCAGGATCGTGGTGTGGGTGCAAAACTGATAGTAATCTCCAAGATTGAGAGGTTCTGAAGGAGCACCACATTTGGAGAGTACACTTGAAAAGACCTCGAACGAAGGCGGAGACCCATCATCATCAGTGTCCCTTTCAATTTCTGTTGGCGCAGGAGAGGGAGAAAAATCTCCTGAAGATTTGGTAGCACGGAACTGCTGCCCATCCGCAGAGGAATATTTCTTCTTCTTCTTCTTCTTACGTCGGGTACCTGTACGAGTGCCAGAAATGCGTTTTCCAGGGAGCGATGATGCTCGGGAGGCAGACGCAGAGTCAGAGGAGTTATCGGCGCCGCCGTCACACTCGGAGACACCAACAGTGAAGACTGGTGGGAAACAAACGGCGAGGTCTCCCGATGTTGCCACGTGATCAGGAGTAATAGGTGAGGCGAGCACTGGAAAGTGAAGGTGGGAGGTGAGGTCAGCATCAAAAGACGCTCGTTGACAAGAGGCTTTAGATATACTTTTTGTGTAACTCGGCTCAGGGGCAGTTGGCACACTAGAAGACGGTGCAGGTCGAGAGCGAGATGTAGCAGGAGGCTGCTTAGAGGCGGTAGGCACTGTAGAAGCCGTGGGAGCTGGATACTCGTTGTTGGGGCATCGAGCAGGCTGATGCCCAAGTTCTTTGCAATTAGCACAGTGTTCTGATGTTAGCATGTCAATTCTGTAGGAGAGCTGCCCACATCGGACGTTTAGGATCCGTGGGAACTTACGGAGATGCTCCTCTGATGGAAAGATGAGTCGAACACTCCGGCGAAAACTACGAACATTCTTATTTGCAGGATCCTTGGGCGCAGCTGAATGTGTGATAACAGGACCAACAATCTTACCACACTTACTAAGTGCAGTACATATCATCGCATCCGAGATTTCGGGGGCACCGGATGCAAGGAGACCTGAACAGGGCGCCTGGCGATCGGTTCAGCTTCAAGGTGGTGGTCTCCCAGGTCAAGACCAAAGTTTAGAAGCGTGTCTGCATGCTCTTTGGATGTGAAATAAACAATCATCGTCCGCGGCCGGCGGGTGAGGTGAGTAATGGCTCCGGCTGGAAGAAAAGCAAGGAACGTATCACAATAGACCTTCAACGGTGTATTCGCAAGAGCATCAAGGCACACTCCCAACTCGCGGGTGGAGTGAAGTTCCTGCGCAGCGGGTGAGAAGTGCGGAACGTCCAATTGAAGTGAGTCACCATGAATTTGGACATGGGCATCCGCAAGATGAAGGCGAGTCGCTTGCGTCGGTAGGGACGCACCTGAGGTAACGCTAGAATAAGAGCGGGAAGGCAATCCTCCATTGGAAGGCAGAGGTGCAGCGCTAGATGAAGGAGCTGACACAACGCTGGGCAAGGCTACCGAGGGCAGAGAAGCAACGCCCTCAGAGATTCCATTACGTCATCGGCAGCATCAGAAACGAACGACGTAGATTCACCACCAGGAGGGGTGGTGGAGTCAGAGAGTTGAAGCGTAGAAGAAGAAGAGCAATAGGCATCAGGAGGAGGACGATATTCCTTATCATCAAGGACGGACGCTGATTGGTTTGCTCCGTCAGAGATAAGGATCGACGTAGTGAGAAGCTGTGACGAGAGCGGGAATGCTGCTCTTATCAGCAGTCGCCATCGCCGATGGCGAGGCCTAATTTAGTAAAAACGACCAACTGGTCGAGAAAATAAAGTGCTGATAGCTAATTGAAAATAGTACTCACCGACTCGGGAGATGTCTTAAATGAAAGATACAACCTTCGTCTTGAAGGCACACACAAACGTTAAACGACAGAGCACACAAAACACACTCAGTAGACGGCGAAACACGGAGCTCAAAACAGGCACGACTTACATCCCATAAAGCAAGGACTGTTACGGCGTGGTTTGACGATAATTCCGTATCGTGTGTGGACTGGCCAGCACAGAGCTCTGATCTTAATCCCATAGAGCATCTATGGGATGAATTAGAGCACCGCATAAGAAGTTTGGAACCAAGGCCTACTACTAAGCAACAGTTAGCGGCAGCATTATGTACTGAATGGAAGCGCATACCTATCGCTGTGTTCCAAATTCTTGTCGAAAGCATGTCTCGAAGGGTGAGTGCATGCAATAAGGTCATAGGTAAACCGACACCGTACTAATGTATGTCGATAAGTGCTATGATGTGTTTATCTTCTAAGTGTCCGGTGACTTTTGTCAATATAGTGTTTACTTTTTATTTATTTATTTATTTATTTATTAGAACTCTTTTGGTGTACAATATCACAATACAACACCCAAAAGAACGAACAATATGTCACATAATCTAAGGTTAATAATAACAAGAATATATAATACACCAATGAAACCAATATAAGTAAGACAATTATTCAGTTTTTAACAATATAATTCCCATGTTACGAAAATAAATATTTTACAATATAAAATACAGGAACAAATTCACGCTCAAATGTTGTCAATATGACTAAGACACCTTCAATATCAATTTAAAATGTACAGCAAGAAGCCAGGGGAAAAGGCTAAATTTTTAACCTAACAAGCCCCTGATGTCCTCTGAAATTTTCAAAAGAATATTTTTTTAGGGTCACTGTCCAGTCGAGGCAATGAATATGATATTAAAGTATGCACTAAATAACATCCAGAAAGCCCGAGACAATAAAAAATATCTTTCCCTCCCTCGACCCCTCCCCTTTTTATATACAATTTTCAATCAAAAAACTCCTCAACAGTCGCCTGAAAACAGGGTATCGGATCTCAGATCTAATGGTCAGTGGAAGTCTATTCCATTCTCGCATGCCCAATACACCAATGCTGTTAAACATCATGCCTGGCCGCCCCGGTGGCGCAGTGGTCTAAGGCGCTGGCCTCTGATCGTTCGTCCGTAAGGGGTCCGGGTTCGAATCCCGGTCAGGCATGGATGTTGTGTTTGTCTTACGGCACTGGCTCTCTCCCTTCCCTGGAACCAGTGACCCTAAATTAGGGACGGGCGACTGCTTATAGCCCATTGAGTTGCTCACGGTGGTCGTTAAACCTCCAACCAAAAAAAAAAAAAAAAAAAAAAAAAAAAACATCATGCCTGTACGCGTTCAATGGAAAACAGACTCTGACCTCCTGCGAGTATCATATGAATGAGTGGCTCTTGACAACACTATCAGATTTAAACATCTTCCTGTATTAATACGTTCGTGAATCATTAACATTAGTCTATATCTGTGCAACTGCTCTACAGTCAATATGCGATAACAACGAAATAAAAATTATGAATGAGCCGAAGAGTTCAACAATCGAACATACCTTCTCTGCAAAACAGACAGACGAGCGAGATTTCGTTTTGTAGTTACACCCCAAATCAAGATGCAGTACGACAGCACAGGATAAACAAATGAATAGTACAAGATCAACAGAACTCTAACCGACAGAAAACCCGAGATTCTCGTAATCGTACCAACCCTAGATCTAAGGCACGACGCCAACTGATCCACCTGGTCATCCCATTTCAAAGATTTATGCAGAACAACTCCCAAGAACCTTATTGAGGCCCGACATTCCAATGCCGTGCCGTACAAATATACCGGACTCAAATCACTAGTACAGGAAAACAGTACACAACCCGTCTTAGCGACATGTATAATGAATGCAACATTTATCAGCAGAATATCAATTTTTGTAGGACATAACGTTTCTTCATACGTTGATCTATGCTTCACGGGATTCGAGAGGCATAGATCAGCAACATGCACACCCGACTGGGTTTCGAATCCAGACCCATCTCGGACGAATAATCAGGTGCCAGCGTTTAGACCGCTGCACGATCGAAGCGGCTCCGTTCACTTTGTGGACTGCACATGATAAATACAACTTTAAAAATTCGTAGCTCATGTTAAACTTTGTATTTGAAATTGAAACATAAATAACATATTCAAGTACACACTTATTTTTTTACATGAGTTTAATGTGTGCTCCCTTAGTAATACGGTATACAGCCTTGCAATAATCCCTCTATTTCCTGCTAGATCCTCTCTGGCATTGCCTTATCCACTTGCAACATGGCTTCCGGAATCCTTAGTAACTCTGTTGGGCACCATAGCTCCATAAAGCGGAATGCATGGGTGTTATATCTGGGGATGTTGGATGTCATGGAATAAGTACGAACATGTTACAGCTGAAATGATATTGGTTAGGTTTATCTCGTTTTTACTTAATAATGCCTGAAGAATTTCAAGTCTGTACGAATTGAAATCATGTACGTCGCAGGTTTTTCCAAACTGCTCTCTGAGCAATTTGAAGCTCTCGACGTGCACTATACGACTAAAAGTCAGACAGTTTCACTGCTGTCTGAGCAACTTGAAGCTCTCTGACTTGCACTACACAGACTTCAGCGGGTTGCGAAGAAAACTTTCTCATACTCTTCAACAGTCTCCGCTGGGAGACGAGATATTTCAACCACATCCCCTGGTCGAAAACGCAAACAACCTTCTCTACAAATGTCTTCCACAGTATTACGCATGCTCCGTTTTCTTGAGGATGGTCCCTTGCCAAAATTTGAGAAATTTGCGCTCAGTTCCAGTCACCGACTTTATTTCGTTAAACTCTACGCTCTGCACCTTCTCCTCCACCACTGAAATCAGCCATTTTGCTTCATCGACTAATGTGCTGCCATCTAGTGGCGTACGCACGAAATACTCGCAGCTGAAGAAACTTCAGGATCATTAAAGTGGGTTTCACAGCTATAGCTTAGGTATTTGCGGTCAAGCCCGGATTTATAAGGGGGCAAAAGGGCAATTGCAGGGACGCTTTAAGAACCTCTGAGGCATGTAGATGCCCTACATCTCCGGCACGTCGTGGCACGAGCCTCACACCCCTTCCATAACGCGTGCGCACACGCGTATGTAACTCCATTATTACCATCTAAAACCTAAAAATACTGCTAGGTGAATCTTTTTCTGTTTCATCTCAAGGAAATACAATTAAAATTTCTTGCAATGTGTTTTAGCAATACATTCCTATATGTAATTGATCATCATCATCATCATTGTCAACCATTATCAATCCACTGCTGGACGAAGGTCTCTCCAAGTTTCCTCCACAACGGTCTGTCTTGTGCCAGTCTCCTCCATGTCACTCGTGCATACTTTCGAATTTCATCCACCCATCTCCCATGTGGTCTTCTTCTGGGTCTTTTCCTGTCCCTTGGAATCCAATCTAAAATTGTAATTGATATATACTATTAAGTTTACGTAAAATGTCCGTCACGGAAATAAGACGGGAAAAAAAAATAACAATTATGCGAAATTAATCCCAGACCTTGAAACAGTGGTGTTTAAGCAGAACCATGTACTTTGTATCAAACTCAAGTGAAATTCAAGGTATTGGTGCATTTTTTTCTGATTATCAGTAGATCCGCAATAAAATAATCAATCTAAGTATTTATTGTAAATAAATCAAATGAAGAAATAAAGAAGTGAAATTCCAAAAATATATTGAAAAAACTGTTCTCAACAAAAGCATCTGAATGTCTTCCAGTATGTCGCACATCGGTGGTATGATTAATTTAGTGACCCAGACTAAAGCCACTAGGTTTTGAGGGAGAAGAATAATGTAAGATTCAAGAATGATAAACTTAACGTTTTTGCTCTTTTTTTATTTTACTGGGGTTAATGGCGCAAGAGCCATGGTTGGCCAAAGAGCGCCAGGAACAGTCAAAAAACACTTACATGGCCAGGTATGGTCGTGGGGACGTCATCCCTCAATGAGCTGAAGCTCCAGATGGCTCCATGCTGGTTTGTTCATTTTCCGCAAATGCCTATGGGGCAATAAGCTTGGTTGCGTTGCATCTTTATAATTTTTTTAAGGGAATGAGATCCCCAGTAGGCCTACAAAAAAACCCGAGCACTGCGTTTAAATTTGCTTTAAACTACAAGTCTGTGTTATTTATTTCCCTTCTGTGTTTCCTTTCTCTCCCCCTCTTTCAGATTCGTCAATTCTTAAAAAGGAAATATAAAACACGCACTCTGCAGTGTGAGTCGGATTATGGAAATGACGTAACACAGATATCATGGGCGACTCGGTCGAAACGGTGACGAAAGCCTCCGGAGAACGCCGGGTACGCCCATGCGATAAAACATCTCTTGCGAATTGTCCCGGGAATCCCATCAAAAAAGGCCCACACAAAAATATGATAGTTAAAAGATTATGTTTTTAATCAAAAAAAAAAATAAAAATTGTGACGAACAATTTTTAACAATGACCAACTGTTTAATTTTCTTTTCTAATGTTGCTATTATAAGCACACCAGACAAAAAAATTAGTCACCCCTAACATAAATGACAGTAGGAAGTTACTGGTTGCACAGAGGGCGCACGTGATAGTATTATTGGGAGATAAATAGCCCTGGTGTGGTCTACAAGATCATTTCTGTCTCGTGCAGTGGTGGAGAGCAACGTGTGTGTCGAATTTATTCTGAAATATGAGTCATAAGACAGATGTTACTGAGGGGCAAAAAGGAGCCATCGGGTTTGGCCGTGCCCACGGGCACAAAGTGAATAAAGTCTCCTAATTTGTTGGTGTGTCGAAGCGTATTGTCTAGCGAGTCTACAAACGGGGGTGTAGTTCGCAGTCAACTGAAAATCGGCGACGTAACTGTGCCCGGAAAACGATTCTCACCAACAGGGACGGCCACCGTGTTCCACGCTTACTAACCGGAAATCGGTTTCAAACCAGGCAACAATTGCTCCACTCCAACCAATTTTCCGAAATGATATTGCTACGAGAACGGCATGCGATGGACATCTGGAGCAGAGTGCCACGGAATAGGCCTCTTTTAACAGCAAGTCACAAAGTCGCACGTTATCAATGGGCTCAGAGGCACAAAAACTTTACTGTGGAGGATTGGAAACGAGCAATTTCGTCTAATAAGTCTTGTTTTGTTTGTACATCAATGATGGGAGACGACGAGTGCATCGCAGGCCCAGTGAAGCCTTTAATCCTTATTGAGTCGAAGGTTGTGTTCAAGCTGGAGGTGGTTCTGTGATGTTTTGGGCATTTTTTTTTTCGTACCACGAAATATAGGCCCACTCGTTGCTGTGACGGTGAATTTCAACCGGCATGCGTACCTCCGCGTTCTGAATGACGGAGTGTTGCCCTTTACCCTACATCTCCAGGAGCAACATCACATTGCCACTCCTGTCTTCCAAGACGACAATTGCCGTCTGCACAGGGCTAAAACTGTGTCTTAGTGGCACGACGAGCAATTAGCAACATTGTCTCACCTCGACTGTCCCGCCAAATCCCCAGATTTAAATCCTATTGAAAATCTGTGGGATCACTTAGAACAGAAGGTGAAACACCAGAATAGACACCCACGCACTCTGGCGGAACCTCGGGACCATTTGACGCACGAGTGACTGCAAATCGATGTTCAATGCATCCACAACCTCGTGGAGTCTCTACCACCCCGGATCCATGCTGTTATCAAGGCAAAAGGCGCCGTCACCCGTTATTAGGTAAGTTCTGACAAGGGTGACTCATTTTTTTGTCCCGTGTATCGCTTATTAAACATTTTAGGGGTGTTTGCTCCCCAGGACGATATCAAAAACCCCTTCCTTTTAATGCCACGTCGAGTAGAGGCTGTTATTGTAGCTCGAGGTGGCTTCACACGATACTGAAGTTTAAAGTGAAAAATTCTTGTATAGCTCTACTAATGTATAGTGCGTTGCATAAATACTGTATAGAGACAGAACAAATTCTCGAATAAAAAAGAAACAACAACGAGCTGAAATGTACACCTCATATTTATAGCAAAAATAGCATAGGACACGCAGCTGCACAATAGTTTGACGGAAACATAACAATTCCAACGCCAAGTACAAGAAAAAAACATAAACACGCTGTCTCAAAAATATAAAAACTTACTAGTTATGAGCACCTTCAGTACGATTAGTGGAGCCGTTGTTCCGAATAACACTGAAAACCAGATTGGGCATGCTGTCCACCAAGTGCTGTAAGTGTTCTGGACAGAGCGCGTACCAGCTTCGTTCAATCTGCTCTTTCAGTGCCACCACAATTGAGAACTGCCGTCTGTCTATTCGCATACACATCACGAGCGAGGATACCCCAGAGGTTCTCGATAGGGTTCAGATCTGGACTGAGTGCTGACCAATCCATTACGATCACATGATGAGTGTTAAACCAGCTTTTCGTTGATGCATACCAATGGATAGAGGCATTGTTTTGCTGGAACAGATAATCAACACCCTCTAGAGTTTCGGCAAACGGTAGAAGGTGGCTGCTGAGTATGTCCTGATACGTTTCGGAGTTTTGCGATATCCGAAGCGATATCCGTTGTTCCATTGAACGTAACAGCTCCCCAGACCATCACAGATCCCCCTCCTTTCTGTCTGCTGAAGAAAGTGCGTGGCTCGCGTCGTAAATCATGCCAATAGAAGTTCCAACCGTCAGGGCCGTCCAGGTTGAACTTTTTTATCATCGGAGAAAATAGTTGTGATCCACTCCTCCGTCCAGTGCATATGGCTGCTTGCCCATAACAATTTAGCTTCCTTGAGGCGCCGCGTAAAGTGTGGCAGACGACGCATTTTACGGAGCACAATGTTGCGACTTTCCTTGATTCGTCGATGAAATGTGTCCTTTGAGACGGTGACACCAACAGTCCGAGAAACTTGACATAATGATAACCTTTGGGATGAAACTAAACGCATGATGGCCTGATCATCTCGTTTGGTTGTTATTCGAGGCCTTCCAGGCCGTTTTCTGGCAGTTAATGTACCGCGTTTGATAAAGTCTTATAAATGACTGCCCTACTCCTCCCCATGGGTTTACAAATTTACGCTACAGGCAATCAATTTGTTCTCAGTTTCTAAATCTTCTGCACCTCCTCACCAGAAAGTTGACTGTTCCGTGGCATTTCGGCAAATGAATGTCTGACGGAAGGTCCGCTGTCTTTTGTAGGCTGAACCGAATTACGGCCCATGCGCGTGCGTACAACATGCTAATTTGTACATCTCATTTTCATGTGGCTACTTTACATAGTTGTCTTTATACACTGGTGTTCAAAATTAAGAGAATATGCACATTTTGTCAATTTTCACAAAAAGTACGGAACCAAAGGTACAAATTATGCCGCCTAATAAGAATGCAAATTTGCTGTGTAGAATACGTAAGTGTACACGTGCGTGTGGGCGGAGCTGTGACAGCGGAGGGCATGAAAAGCACACGTGGATTTTTCCGCGATTAGTTCGCTCGTACTCCTAGGCGACATTCGTTATGTTTCTTGTAGGAGTTGGTTCAATTTCATAAGCAATCAGATAAAATGAGTTGCCTCGAACGTATTGATGACGGAATGAGGTGGAAAATTGTCGGTAGATTGGAGGCAGGGCAATCGCAAGTGCAGATTGCTACAGAGCTCAGTGTAACGCCCAGTGTCGTCTGCAATTTGTGGAAACAGTTTAAGGACACCAGCTCTATATCGAGTAGGCCTGGGCAAGGTCGTTCAAGAGCCACGACGTCCAATGATGATCGTTATTTGGCACTTTCAGCGAGGCGCCACAGGACTGCTACATCTGCACAGCTATCTCGTGAGCTGCATGCCGCCACTGGAACCCGAGTTTCAAGGGTTACTGTTTCCCGAAGGCTTCATGAGAAAGGGCTTTTTGCCAGAAGACCCGCTGTTTGTGTCCCGCTCACTTCAGCACACAAGAGAGCGCATTTAGCATGATGCAAACAACATCAGCCTTGGACCAGACTTCAGTTGGGTAACGTTCTCTTCCCAGACGAGTTCCGATTCAGCCTGGACACTGATTCTCCACGTACCTTCATCTGGAGAGAACCTGGAACCCGATACCTTTCCTCCAACATCGGAGAAAGAGGCCGCTATGGCAGCGGAGGTGTCATGGTCTGGGCAGGCATCATGTTGGACGGCCGCATACATCTCCATGTGTTTGACAGAGGCTCCCTGACTGCTGAGAGGTATAGGGATGATATCTTACAGCCCTATGTTCGACTTTTCAAGGGCGCAGTTGGCCCTCGGTTCCTTTTTATGGACGACAACGCTCGTCCACATAGGGCTCACCTGGTTGACGATTATCTTGAAAGTGAGCGTTTTGCTGGATGTATTGGCCAGTCAGATCGCCAGACCTAAACCCGATCGAGCATATCTGGGAAACTCTTGGTAGGGGAATTGCAGCTCGCTATCCCCTCCGAGAACCATACGGGAGCTGAAAACTGCCTTGCTGCAGGAGTAGGACCGACTGCCACAGGGACTCATCAACTGCCTCGTTTCCAGTATGACGCCGCGCTGTGAGAGGTGTATGACTGTGAGACGTGATCGTACCCTATATTAGAGTCATTTTATGTTCGATCTTTGCAACGTGGATTTTGGACATTCCTGCGCTTATGAGCCTTACTGACGATCATGAGTGCGTACCATGACTGTTGTATGGTATAATTTTTTCTCTTATATTAACTGTGTATCCATACCAAGTTTCATTAAAATGTGTCAGTTTTTCAGAAATTCGGCAAAATATGCAAATTGTCTTCATTTTGAACATGAGTGTATTTATGAGACACATAAAATTACACTATTTCACTTTGTGGTGTTCTTTTCACACAATCCGGTCATCTCGATGGATCAAAACGTTTGTTGTAGGGTTATGTCAAATTAGGTACCACTTCAGCTTCCTACCTATATTCGCATTGCGTTCACGGCGCAAAGTCGACTGTCTCTATATTTATGCGACGCACCTTAATCAGTTATCTCCTGTAACGTGGGGAATCTGCGATACAAATTTCATTTGAATAGCATGATTCTTTCTTGGTGTTGCAATTTTCACAAACATAAATGCAAATTTTTGGAGGTACGTGTCGTGCACACTCCTCTTAAATATGTTCTTGACTGTTATTAATCGAAGCAAAACTAGGTACACTGTGGCATCCAGCTAATTTGTCAAAACGTGTTTTTGCACGGAAAAAGAAGTCCAAAAGATCCATTCAGCAATATGATGAAAATTTAGTATGTGGTAAGGAACCACCTGGGGAAGAACCCTATTGAAAATGGACGAAATGGGGTCAAAGGTCAGGGCATAGGAGCGGGATCCATTCTATTGCCCTTATGCGCCATAAATGGCGTAAAAATAGGTCGATTTCGATTACATTTTAGTATGTGGTAGGGGACTACTTGGGGAAACCCGTGTTGAAAATGGACGAAATCGGGTCAAAGGTCAGGACATAGGAGCGGGATCCATTCCATTGCCCTTATGAGTCATAACTTACGTAAAAATGCATCGATTGCGACAAAACTTTCTCATGTTATTCCGGAGGTATACTGAGCCGGGTCTGTTGAATATCATCGAAATGGGGTCAAAGGTCAGGACACAGGAGCGAGATTTATTCCACAGCCATTATTCTCATAACTTGACTAAAAATGCTTCTATTGCGACAAAACTTTAGTTTGTTGTTCAGGAGGTATACTGAACCAATTCTGTTTAATATCATTGAAATGGGATTAAATGTCAGGACACAGTATAACGAAGTAAATTTCTTCGTCATTTCTATCCATGCCAGGATTCGAACCCGGATCCCCACATTCCGGAATAAGCTGCTCTACCAATTGAGCTACGCGGACGTTTTATTCTGATTCCTATCTGCCTTTATGTCGTGTGCGTCCTTCTGGCAGGTACGTTACATCATCTCCCCCTTATTTTTTTTTTTTTTTATTTTTTTTTTCGAAGTGCTGGAGAAGGGATTTTCTTATTTTTCCTATCTCGCGGTGTGGAAAGAACATCACACCCTTGCGAGATTTTGAACGGTCGGGTCATCCGGATAGTTCGGGCGCCATTATAACGAAGTAAATTTCTCCGTCATTTCTATCCACGCCAGGATTCGAACCCGGATCCCGTCATTCCGGAATAAGTTGCTCTACCAATTGAGCTACGCGGACGTTTTATTCTGATTTCTTTCTGCCTTTATGTCGTGTGCGTCCTTCTGGCAGGTACGTCACATCTTCTGGTACGTTACAACAGGAACGAGATTTATTCCACAGCCATTATCCTCATAACTTGAGTAATGATTTCTGGTATGTTGGAAAGCGTTTTCGATCAGAGATAATCAAAGCATTGCATGATTTTACTAACTTGTTTTACTTCATACAAAGAGGTATTTTTAACCCAGCTGTGTTCGAATATAATCATTAAAACCCTTGCCATGATGCATGTTTGGAATCAGAAAACGAGTTGAGTGGCGATATTCGTTTTACCTTGAATTTGGGTGACCTTCCATCCGATAATGAGATAAAACTCGGAACTCTTATCGATCAAGCTAGTACTTAAAAGCAACGAAGATGCTTCTCGACTTCAGATCTAGAACTTGCAGATATTCCTTCCAGTTCTGAGACGAAAATAGCGATGTTGCCTCATACCTTAGACCCAGCTCTTATTGCTGAGTATGAAGAAAACGGCGCCATTTGCCTGAGGAACGTTTTCGATCAGAGATGGATCAACGCTGTTATAAGTGGCATAGAAAAGAATCTTCAAAGACCTAGTGAATACTCAGACAGCCTGAAGGGTAAAGGAGGCCCAGGGGCCTACTTCGATGATTACTCCAACTGGAAGTGGATCGAAGAGTTCAAAGATTTCGCTTTTAATTCTCCGGCAAAAGCAATCGCGGCTCAGCTGATGCAATCAAAGGTACGTTACATTACTTTTTTTCTGTGCTTTCCTTTTGTCCCAGCTAAGGTTCCCAGTCACTAATCTTTAGGCTACGTGTAGAATATTACAAAGAAATGAAGAAAGCAGTAAAGAAATTTTTCTTTTGGTAAAATGCGAATCATTAATTGGGTGTTAGGATTTTCTCCGTTGAAATAAAAATGAATGTCCTTGTGTTTCAAAGAAAGAGTTCTTAAAAAGTTTTCTTCGCGGTGAATATGTGTAGCATTAAACAAAAAAACAATTCCGCACAAAAAATCGTTTAATTTAACACGGTTTTTTTGTTACGACTTAACCCACGGAGACGAGGATTTACCAGTTTCTTATTGTGCGTGAGTTTTTTTTTCCCATGAAACCAAATATGCGCGTCCTTTATTTCGCGCATTAGCAGCGTGTGTTGTCAAATAGTGACCTTTGCAAATTTTCCTTTATATCTAAATTACAAAAGAAAAAACAAGTAAATTATTGTTTTCAAGACATCGTACGAAAGTAAAAAGTAATATTCCACTGTCTGTTTCCATAAAAAGAATTTTATTTACTGAAAAAAAATCAGACCATTCACTTTTCTAGGAGTACAGATTCGAAAAGTTGTTTCGATCTTTACTTTCCTTTATTTTTCCTTTCGGTAAAAATAATCGATAAATTCTTCTTTTTTGGTGAAGTATACTGAAAAAGAAATCGTACTCTACCGGATAAACATCTTCCTGTATTAAAAAGAGCTGGGTAAAAAATTCTGCTCAACTTATTCATATTTATTTTATAATTATTATTTGGGGGTTTAATTACCACCGTGAGCAACTGTGTGTGCTGTAGCAGTCGTCCGTGCCTAATTTAGGGCCACTTTTTCCAGGGAAGGGATAAAGACTCAGTACCGTACGAAAAACACGACATCCATGCCTCACCGGGATTCGAACCCGGACCCATCTCGGACAAATAGTCAGCAGCAGACTCTTAGACCACTGCGACAGGGATAATTTGAAGTAGATTGAAAGATGACATTGTGACGTACTACAGAGGTGAAGCACGTGTCAAGACGACAAACCTGCAGCGATACATTCAGTCGGTGTAGTTTAGTTGGTTAGAACAACTAGCTCCAGAACGAGGAGACGTGGGTTCGATCACCGACAAATTTGTGTTTCCACAATTTTTTTTTAAGGCCATTCGATATGATTAAATGAACTTAGAATAAAATATATCAAAATCGATTTATAAAGCATTTTTTATATTGTAAAAGCAATATTTATCAGCACAGTATCAGTTTTGTTAGGACATAACTTTTCTTCATGCGTTCATTAATTAAATGTGACTGAATCACTTTCCAAATGTTAATTATGGATGAAATCACTTTCCAAATATTTTTTGGGGGAAGGGGGTAGTCATTTACACTCATATTTTTAAAATAACAGGCTTTTCTTATTGACTGCTAATAATCTCCGACAATTCGTGAAAGTTAAAATTTTTGCAATGCTGAAATGGCTGTTGTTGAATGTTTTTCAAGTTAACTTGGTTCGAACTATTTGAAAGCTGGATTTAACGTGCCCATATTTAACGTGTGTTCGCATTCTACGCTGTTTTTGCTAAGTCCCTATTTGCGACTAATGAACCTAAAATTAAGATTCGAGTGACGTGAAGAAACTTTAGAGATAAATGACGAAGAAAATGAACTTTGAAGGGATGTTACTATGGAACGAAACTCTGATAAGCAATTAATAATGAAGTGCATTTCCTAAAAAATGAGATTTTGAAAACCAGTCACTATGGGAAAATCTTTAAAGAGCGGTTAACAGAAAAATGAAGATTGAAGAATAATAACTATGGAAATAATTTTGAATTGCGCTCAATGTGGAAGAACAATGTAGAAAAATTACTAGAAAAAAAAAAAGATATTTATAAACAGGAACAACGGGAAAAGGTTTGAATAGCAATAACTACGAAGAAAAAAATGTTAAAAGTAATTACAAAAGAACACTGATCAGAAGTTCTAAAAACAAAACTTCTCCGAGAAGTTTTAAAAGGAAAGAAACTTTGAAGAGAATGAAAACTTTGAAAAGTAATTGCTAACAAAAAGGAAAACGTTCAGTGCTTTTTATTCTTAAGTAATCATTATGGAAAGAAGCATCGAAAGAAGTTACGAAATAAAGATTGAAAGGGTCTACTATCGACATCAACTCTAAACAGCAATTATTACTATAAAAAAAAAAGCTCTGAAGAGCAATCACTATAAAAGGAAAACATTTAAGAGTAATTACTAATGAATGAAACACTGAAGGGTGATTGCTACGGAACAAAAATTTAAACAAAAAATTCTATAACAAATAAAGTTTTGAATATCAGGTACTTAGGAAAGAAACAATGAAGAGCGATTACTATAGGAAAAAATCTTTGAATGGTAGCTGCGAAAGAAAGAAAGAAGCACTTAACTTATTTATTTGAAAGACTCTCTGAAACGCAATTACTATAGAAAAAGCAACTTTGAAGCGCAGTTTCTACTACGGAAAAAGACTTCAAATAGTTGTTGAAAAGAAAGACACATTAAAAAGACTTATTAATGTGAAAAGAAACTTCGAAGAGCAAATACTATGGAGATTCAACTTTGAAGAGCAATTACAACGGAGATCCAACTTTGAAGAGCAATTACCATGGAGATATAACTTTGAAGAGCAATTACTACGGAGATCCAACTTTGAAGAGCAAATACTATGGAGATCCAACTTTAAAGAGCAATCTCTACGGAGATCCAATTTTGAAGAGCAATTACTACGGAGATCCAACTTTGAAGTGCAATTACTATGGAGATCCAACTTTGAAGAGCAATTACTAAGGAGATCCAACTTTGAAGAGCAATTACTACGGAGATCCAACTTTGAAGAGCAATTACTGTGGAGATCCAACTTTGAAGAGCAATTACTACGGAGATCCAACTTTAAAGAGCAATTACTACGGAGATCCAACTTTGAAGAGCAATTACTACGGAGATCCAACTTTGAAGAGCGATTACTACGGAGATCCAACTTTGAAGAGCAATTACTATGGAGATCCAACTTTGAAGAGCAATTACTACGGAGATCCAACTTTGAAGAGCAATTACTATGGAGATCTAACTTTGAAGAGCAATTACTACGGAGATCCAACTTTGAAGAGCAATTACTACGGAGATCCAACTTTGAAGAGCAATTACTACGGAGATCCAACTTTGAAGAGCAATTACTATGGAGATCCAACTTTGAAGAGCAATTACTACGGAGATCCAACTTTGAAGAGCAATTACTACGGAGATCCAACTTTGAAGAGCAATTACTATGGAGATCTAACTTTGAAGAGCAATTACTACGGAGATCCAACTTTGAAGAGCAATTACTACGGAGATCCAACTTTGAAGAGCAATTACTACGGAGATCCAACTTTGAAGAGCAATTGCTACGGAGATCCAACTTTGAAGAGCAATTACTATGGAGATCCAACTTTGAAGAGCAATTACTACGGAGATCCAACTTTGAAGAGCAATTACTATGGAGATCCAACTTTAAAGAGCAATTACTACGGAGATCCAACTTTGAAGAGCAATTACTATAGAGATCTAACTTTGAAGAGCAATTACTACGGAGATCCAACTTTGAAGACAGTTTCTGAGGTTACTGAGGTGATAAAAGTTAAATGGCGATTACTGTAAACAGAAATTCGGAACATTTACACGAATAAAACCATAGGTGTAGCTACGGCAGAGCAGAAGGGGCGGCTGAAACTGGAACAGCTCAAGAGAGGGCGCAAAAACCACTGCTAACAGTCTGATTGAAATTGAAACTGTAACTCTTACACAAGTTTGTGGTACACTTAAAATTCGAATTTCTTCCTTAGAATCTTCAGAGGGTTCCAACTGTTCACATTCGGGAATGAAGGAGTGGTTATATGGTTCGTCGAACTAAAAAAGAACTACGGCTTTCGTCAGCAACATGTGACGTACTACGGAGGTAAAAGCACGTGTCAAGACGACACATTTGCAGCGATACATTCCGTCGGTGTAGTTTAGTTGGTTAGAACGACTCACTCCGGAGCGAAATCGCGTCACTGGCGATCGAATCCTCATTCAGGAGGCCGAGAGCAAAGCCGCGTCTCCTGAATTTCACATTGGTACCCGAACGTAAAAATGGATCAACTGTCTGTTGGGTTCTTCGAAAAATGTGTGATGTTCGTTCCACACATCGTCTGGAATTAACGAAAAATTCTTTCTTCGCTTCAAAAAATTTACGCGGAGATGATGTGACTCATTCCGCAACGAGGAGAAGCGGCTTCGATCTCATCACCAGCAAATTTGTGATTTTCACAAAAAATGGGGCCCACTGTTTTTCTTTAATCGGATGGACTATGCGACTATGCGTACGTTGCAAGAAACGGATGTTGTTTCTCTGGGGGATATTTCATCATTTCTGTGACTGCGAGCCACTGCAACGAACTGAATTCGGTCCATTTGATGAGGTACAGTAGGTCCGAACTCCCAAGCAGTTGCGAAAAACTACACAAACAGTCACAGTTAGATTGTACTTTCGACGTAGAGATTACTTTGGGGTATGACGTTACTTTTCTTTTGTCGCACTGCAATTTTGTTTTGTACACTGCCCGATATTATTACTAATGTAATATGCATATTTAGCAACTGAATCGTAATATACACTACACTGAAAAGCAATTGAATTAGAGACAGCTGGCGTTATGCAAATGTGGTGCTCTGGGCGGCCATTTATACGGAAACGACATGACGTATGCAGCGATCCGACAATATCAGGAGTGATGCGACGGGAATCAGTAAGAGTCGGACGCAGGATGGGTAAGACGAAGGATCTAAGCGCATTTGATCGTGGGCAAATTGTCGGGGCCCGATGAATGGGTCCTTCCATCTCGGAAGTCGTGAAGGCACTGCGATTTTCACGAGCCACTGTGTCACGGGTGCACCGTGAGTACATCGAATCCGGTAAAACCATCCCTGCAAGGGCCAACTGCCGTGGACAACAGCGTGTGGCTGAGCGGGGTCATCGTCGGCTAGCTTGCATTGTAACAGCGGATAGACGAGCCACAGTGCAAGTAATCACTCGGCAATTTAACGCTGGTGCACAAAACCGTGTAAGCAGCCACACCATCCAGAACCATCTCCGTGTTATGGAGTACAGAAGCCATCGTCCCACGAGGGTACCGCTGCTGACCGCGCAGTACAGGGTGCAAAGATTAGCATGGGCGCGGGAACGTCGACACTGGACCCTAGACATGTAGGAAAATGTTGCCTGGTCTGATGAGCCGAGATTCACGTCGGTACATGCGGATGGCAGGATACGAGAACGGCTCAAACCACATGAAGCGATGGATCCTTCTTGCCAGCAGGGTACTCTTCAAGCTGGTGGGGGTGGCATTCTCGTCTGGGGACTGTTTACGCGGACTGAAATGGGACCCCTGATACGTGTGATATCGTCCGTCACATGTCAACGTTACCGGAATATCCTGGAAGACCATTTGCTCCCGTTTGTGCGTCTTCAACATCCCACTGTGGACCCCATTCTACAATAAGGCAATACATCGTGCCATCGCTCCCGAATTGTATCCGAATGGTTGAATGAACACTCCACCGACGTGACCTCGCTTCCTTGGCCAGCTAGGTCACCTGACCTCGATCCCATCGAGCACATCTGGGATGCCATCGAGAGAGATGTTCGAGGCTCTGACCCCCTCCATCAAATCTTCGTGAACTGTGGGAGCTTGTGTCAAATCTTCGTGAACAGGGCTCGTGGATCCGTATGGCTTCCCAACGCTTCCGGTGTCTTGTCGAGTCCATGACGAGACGAATCGCCGCCGTCATCAGGACAAAAGGTGGTGCTACACGTTACTAGACATGTATCTCTAACGCAATTGCTCTTCAGTGTATATTGAAAAAAGTAACCGAACACCCCTTCAAAAGCAAATGAAAGGATCCGTTGCGTTATTAAGATGCGCGGTATCGCTGCAAACGGTATAAAAACAAGCCTGCAGCTGACCGCGATCATATCGCATTGTGAGGTTGAGTGAAAATGTGGCGTTGGGAGAGAATTGGCTTTGAGAAAGGAAAGATTGTTGGATGTTTATATTAGTGGGTTGTCCATAAGAGAAACCGACAGGCGTTTAAACATACCCAAGTAAATTGTTTTGAATGCACTGAATAAGTGGAAGACACATGGCGTGCCTAAAGCAGCAAAACGTACCGGCAGACCAAAGAAAATCAGTGATAGAGAACGTCGAAGCCGCAGGAGAGTCGCGACGGTTAATCGACGGAGTACTGCACAAGACCTCAATGTACAGGTGAGTAAAAATGCAGGAACCTCGGTGTGTACACGTACCATTCGCAGAGAACATTGCATGGGTTATCGTGGTCGTGCGGCTGCTCATAAGCTTTGCATCTCCACTCGGAATGCTACTCGTAGTTTAGCATGGTGTAAAGAACATTTATCATGGCCCGTAGATCAATGGAAACGGGTCTTATGGACTGAAGAATCCAGATACAGGATCCATCAGTCTGATGGTTGTGTGTGAGTATGGCGGCCGTCAGGGAACGCTATTTACCACAGTGTACTGTTCCTGCGGTCAAATTTGGAGCTGACAGTGTACTCGTGTGGGGGTGTTTTTCGTGGTATGGTCCCGGCCCATTGCTTATCGTGAACAAACCTATTAACCAGCACGTCTACTTTGCTATTGTGGACTATTATGGCCTACCAACTCTGTGGCAATACTATGGAACCGAGCGTTGTTGGTACCAGCAAGACAATGCACCGAGCCATAAATCAAGGACTGTTGCGGCGTGGTTTGACGATAATTGCGTATCGTGTGTGGACTGGCCTGCACAGAGCCCTGATCTTAATCCCATAGAGCACCTATGGGATGAATTAGAGCACCGCATAAGAAGTTTGGAACCAAGGTCTACTACTAAGCAACAGTTAGCGGCAGCATTATGTACTGAATGGAAGCGCATACCTATCGCTGTGTTCCAAAACCTTGTCGAAATCATGTCTCGAAGGGTCAGTGCATGCATTAAGGCCAAAGGTGGACCGACACCGTACTAATGTATGTCAATAAATGCTATGTTGTGTTTCTCTTCTAGGTGTCCGGTGACTTTTTTCAATATAGTGTACATATTTAGTAACTGAATAGTTATATGTGTATACTACTATTAAATCAGTAATGCGTTGAAAGATAGTTGGGGAAGTGCAGTATTTTGCGGTTTGTCCCGGGCGCAGAAATACCTTATTACGCCTCTGGATAAAACACTGAAGAGCAGTTACTATGGAAAGAAACCAGTTACCATAGAAAGCAATAATACAATGAGAAGCAACTGTGAAAAGAAATATTACTATGGAAAGAAATTTTGCAGATCAGTTACCTAGGAGAGAAAAGCGAATATCAATGCTCGTCTAGGAATTCGATGCAGTCTTACGCTTAAACAACTTTTCTGCAGTCTTACGCTGTCTTACGCTTAAGCAACTTTTCTAGAAATTTATGGGAGCTCCTTTTTTTACCCGTTACATTTTATGATTTTCTTTATGATTTTCACTAAAGCAGTTGCAAATTATTTTTATAGCCTAGATCAAACTTTCTACAAGTTTATTAGGTAAGTAAATATTATATCATGCTTGATATGTCATGTGTCGTTTTCCGTTGTTTTTTTTTTTTTTTTTTGGGGGGGGGAGTAGTTTA
Organism: Macrothele yani; assembly: GCA_039090855.1. NCBI lineage: Eukaryota > Metazoa > Arthropoda > Arachnida > Araneae > Macrothelidae > Macrothele > Macrothele yani. The sequence continues at coordinate 53,133,318 of CM076990.1, forward strand.
ACGACTACCGTGAGCAACTCGATGGACTATAAGCAGTCGCCGGAATCTAATTAAGGTCACTGGCTATAGAGAAGGGTGAGAACCAATGTCAAGACGACACCCATTTCTCACCGGGATTCGAACCCAGACCCCATCTCGTACAAATGGTCAGAAACCAGCGTTTAGACCACTGCGCTACTGGGGAGGCCGTTCAATTACGTCAACTAAATCTTAGAGTGAAAATGGTCCATGAAAACGAACTGATATACGGAAATTGTAAGTGCGGTGACTTTTTGATGCTATGTATCTTTCTTGACAGTAGTAGAGTAAATCCCAAGTAAAAAATTTCGATGAAACGAAAATGGGTAACGATAAGTCATTGTCAAAACCCATTGTTGAAATCTGATTTATCTGAATGCTCTTCTATGAAGTGACACAAAAGTTGTTCATTTCATTGTTGCTTAACAACGTATTTTACTAACCTATCGCCGAACACTATTTCATCACGTTTTATATAAACGTAACCATATCTCATTGCAATCTACGTAAATTACGAGAACCTAATGTTAAATGTTATAAAAAAGATTACAAAAATGCATTTTTGATGCTATGTATCTTTTCTGCCGGACAGTAGTAAAGTAAGTCTCAATTTAAAAATTTGGACGTAACGAAACTGGGTGACGGATGTAATTCAGTGAGCCACCTAGGTTGATTTTCTGAAATACACTAACGGATAATAAAATTTGCGCACGTAGAACAAAACATGCTACAACCTCGAAACTTTGCAAATAGCTAGAATTCGTGCTGGTATGCAAATGATCCACGTTTGGTGTGACCGCACACCCTGTTATAAGTCTGTCGGTGGCGCTGCAAGCACGAACCGACAGACTTATGAACCGGCGTGTAGTCGATGTCCCATGAAAGCCGAAAGCCCCGGCAGACGCAAGCAAGAGTGCAGACTGACAAGAATGCCAGGTAGACGTCAGAGACGTCGATTACGCAACTTACGGACTTTGAGAAAAGCCCGATCATCGGGCAGAAAACCGTATGGTGGTCGGCGCGCCGTGTAGCCTGCCACGTGGATCGTTCTGACCATATCGTCAGACTGTGCTGGGATCAGTGGACACGTGACGGCACCGACACACGGCGGAGCGGTTCCGGACGGACCAGGAGAACCACCAGTAGAGAGAATCGACGGATCCCACGGGGACACGTTCCACTATACAGGCACATGTAGAGGCTCCTGTGTGCCCACGAACCATTTCCCGACGCCTCGCGTAAGCGAATCTGCGATCCTAGCGCCCCTTACGTGTGCTGCCATTAACACCGAAACATCGCCGGCTCCGTTTGCAGTGGTGCCAGGCCAGAGCTACGTGGAACACCACAGACTGACGACGTGTGGTGTTTAGCGATCAGTGCCGCTTCGTTTTGGGAACAGATGGTCACTGTGCCCGGGTGTGGAGGTCCTCGTGCCAACGGCACAATCCCGACCACGCTATCGAGCGCCACACCTCCCCCACTGCAGGCATTATGATCTGGGGAGCCATTGCCTACGATACCCGATCAGCTCTAGTAGTGGTACGTGGATCATTGACGAGCCAGCGGTATGTGGATGAGATCCTACGACCCCATGTGATCCCATTCCTGGCCAGGATTCCAGGTGCGCTATATCAGCAGGATAATATGCACATGCGCACGGCTCGGGTTTCCCAGGAGTGCCTATGTCATGTCCAGACACTTCCATGGCCTGCCCGCTTCCCAGACATGTCCCCTATCGAGCATGTATGGAACTAGTTGGAGCGCCAGCTGCCGCCGTACCGCACTATCTGGGATTTGGAGCACACCGTCCAACACCTGTGGGCTAGTCTGCCGCAGGACAACATCAGGCGTCTGTTCGCCTCCATTCCGGACTGTATTGCAGCATGTATCGCCGCACAAGGCGGCGCGACGCGCTATTGAAGATGACCGGACTGCGTGCCACAGATCCCTCTGTAATTGTCCTGCAGCTCTGTTTTTGCCATCATGTGTATCAATTACGTCCATGAAATTTCAGTTCAATATGATGCTTCCTTCTTGATGCTCAAATTACATTGTGAGTGTATCTCGAAAGCGGTGTGTCGTAGCGAAATTTTGCTTCCTCTCGACCTTTCCAAGGTGGAAGAGGTTACCTGATGTTGACGACAGCTTTAAAATCATGTATTCTTATAATACGAGGGGGAGCAACCTATAGATATCCTAGACCACAAGTTCCCAATCCCCCTCACTAACACACTTGCGATTAGATTTTAACTTGATCATGCGCAGATGGGCTTTCGTAGCTACATCTTATTTCATCGGTCCCAGGGTCGCTCCTTACGTTAGCCTTAGTCTAAATAATACACTGAAGAGCAATTGAATTAGAGACAGCTGGCGTTATGCAAATGTGGCGCTGTGGGCGGCCTTGTAAACGGAAACAACATGACGTATGCAACGATCCGACAATATAAGGAGTGATGCGACGGGAATCAGTAAGAGTCGGTCGCAGGATGGGTAAGACGAAGGATCTAAGCGCATTTGATCGTGGGTAAATTGTCGGGGCCCGACGAATGGGTCACTCCATCTCGGAAGTCGTGCAGGCACTGGGATTTTCACGAGCCACTGTGTCACGGGTGAACCGTGAGTACTTCGAATCCGGTAAAACCATTCCTGCAAGGGCCAACTGCCGTGGACAACAGCGTGTGGATGAGCGGGGTCATAGTCGCCTAGCTCGCATTATAACAGCGGATAGACTGGCCACAGTGCAAGAAATCACCCGGCCATTTAACGCTGGTGCACAAAAATGTGTAAGCTGCCACGCCATCCGGAACCATCTCCTTGCTATGGGGTACAGAAGCCATCGTCCCGCGAGGATAACGCTGCTGACCGCACATCACAGGGTTAGCATGGGCGCGGGAACATCGCCACTGGACCCTAGACATGTGGGAAAATGTTGCCTGGAAGGATGAGTCGAGATTCACGTTGGTATATGCGGATGGCAGGATACGAGTACGGCGCAAACCACATGAAGCGATGGATCCTTCTTGCCAGCAAGGTACTTTTCAAGCTGGTGGGGATGGCATTCCCATCTGGGGACTGTTTACGTGGACTGAAATGGGACCCCTGGTACGTGTGACATCGTCCCTCACAGGTCAACGTTACCGGGATATCCTGGACGACCATTTGCTCCCGTTTGTGGGTCTTCAACATCCCACTGGGGACCTCATCCTGCTACAAGGCAATGCAGCTCCCAAATTGTATCCGAATGGTTGGATGAACACTCCACCGACGTGACCTCACTTCCTTGGCCAGCTAGGTCACCTGACCTCAATCCCATCGAGCACATTTGAGATGCCATCGAGAGAAATGTTAGAGGCTCTGACCCCCTTCCATCAAATTTTCGTGAACTGTGAGAGCTTGTTCAGGACTCAAGGATCAGTATGGCTTCCTAACGCTTCCGGTGTCATGTCGAGTCCATGCCGGACGAATCGCCGCCGTCATCAGGGCGAAAGTTGGTGCTACACGTTACTAGACAGGTATCTCTAATTCAATTGCTCCTCAGTGTACATCATAAAAATAACAGATATTGTTTCCGAAAAACTAAACAGTCGAAATACTTAGTACTGTCGCCGCCAGAGTTTAGTAAATATTTAGTGATTGTGACTCTGTCCCTAACCTTCAAAAGGAGGGGTGTCTACTGCATACCGACAAAAAGTCACGATCTTGCACAAGAAGATCTCGTATACATCGGATCTACACTTCGATCGCTGGAAGTAAGAATTAAAGAACACAAATACAACATCAGAAGTGGAAGCTCCTCTACAGCATTATCAAGATTAATTCAGCGTAGCACTCACTCCCCTACGTGGGACTAAGAGACAGACTATATTTGCAGAAAGTGTGTATATAGATAACTTTCATGATCGCTGTTGTAACGACGAACTGCCTACGGCTATTCCTCCGGCCTGGAGACCTTATCCATCGAGCACTTTGTCAGAGACTTGTACTTTACTTTCCATCCCTATCACCTGTAAACTACAAATATTTTATCATTCGTCTAACTTCATGAGTCTGCGCAATTGCTAATGCACATGACCACAACACTCTAGCTTGTATACAAGGCTTCGTCCGCCCCGTTTTCATTCTTCTAACTGATTTTCCTGATGATGGACAATATCAAATAAATTCGAAATCTGCCGTATTTGCAGGATCTATACACAAGATGACGAAATTAAATGATCTTAGATGAGATATTTATGTCGCAAAATAGATAGGTTAAAAACATATTTACAATTAAAACCATGAGATCTTTCAACCTTACGTTAAGGTTATCTTCAGATGGAAGGCGCCCCTAAAAGATATTTACAAGGAACTTCGTCATAAATGCTGTCAAGATAAGAGTTTAAGTGACGTAAATACAAGTGGGAGGCATAGATGGTTCTGCGCAGAACACATGTGCGTGAGAAAAACCAGGGATATCTTACCATCCCCCCATTCACACACCCCTAAGAAACTCCCTACAAAATATTTATTTTATTTTTGCGTTAGTAAAACCAGGAATATCTTACCATCCCCCCCCCCCCCAAGAAGCTCCCTACAAAATATTTATTTTATTTCGTAGGGAGTTTCTTGGGGGGGGTAGATGGGGGAATGGTAAGATATTCCTGGTTTTACTCACGCTCATGTGTTCTGCGCAGAACTATCTATGCCTCACACTTGTATTTACGTCACTTAAACCCTTTTCTTGACAGTATTTATAACGAAGTTCCTTGTAAATATCTTTTAATGGTGCCTCCATCTGAAGATGACCTTAACGTAAGGTTGAAAGATCTTATGGTTTTAATTGTAAATATGTTTTTAACCTATCATTTTTACGAAATGAACATCTCATCTAAGATCACTTAGTGTCGTCATCTTGTGTATAGATCGTGCAAATACGGCAGATTTCGAATTTATTAGTTACTATCAGCAAGAAAATCAAACTCATGATGGACAATGTGATTGTTCGAAAAATCTTGAAAATATGTTTTAATTTGTACATATGTGTTTTAACTTTGTGACCAACGTCAGTTGATCGCTGTGTTATCTTTTTGAGATCGTGTATCGACAGAATTCTGAATCTTAACTATCTATACAACTATTTAAGACTGCTGCTCGTCAGTAATTGTCAGTAGTGTTGATCACAATTGTAAAAACAAAGAATCTTTCAGAGTTTGATGATAAAACGCTTATTGTGGGTGCCTGTCTGGGTGGAGCGACGATTTTGAAAACAGTAGAGCTCACTGGTGTCTCAAAGGGTGAGATATCATGGGTCTTTAATTAGTGTAAAACTAACCCACATTGCTTGTTTAAGAGGCGTAACTGTGGCGCAACGACAATCTGTCAGGCACGAGATCGCCGTCATCTAGAAAGGCTTGTACGGAGAAAAAGAAATTCCTGCCTGCTGCAATTGACAGAAGCATTCAGCGAAGGCTCTTCCCGACCCATATCTCAGCAAACTATACGTAGTGAATTGAAGAGGATCAGTATTGCCAGTTGCATGTCTTAAATGGAAACTACTGATTTCTGCGAAGAACCGGATTGTTCGTCTACAGTTGGGTCAGGAGCACCCTGAACACTCGAAGACTGGAAAAACGTCATGTGAGGTCCGACGAGTAGTGGTACAACTTGTTCTTTACCAACGGTAGGCAGAGAGTTTGGTGAGAGTCCCATGAAGCAATGGACCCATCCTGCCTTGTAAACACAACGCAAGGTTCTGGAGATGATGTCATGGTGTAGGGCACGTTCTGTTGGTACAGAATTGGTCCGCTGATATTGCTGGATGGTCGGGTGTCCTGCAAAAATTATCCGAACATTGTTGCAGATCATCTTACAATGTTGACTTTTTACCCAGCAGGTGACGATTGTTTGATGGACGAAAACACTACTGCCCATCGTGCAAGATGTGTTCAGCAAGTATGACAGCGATTCCCACTATCTTCCCTGGCCACCACGAAGCCCGTATCTAAACCAAATTGAGAATGTTTGGGACATTCTAGAAAAACAGATCCGGGAGCAAAGTTCTCTTCCATCAAATCTGAGCCGGTCTGGTGAACGCCTAGCATGCTGTAGATATAAATGCATCCCAATATCTTGTGGAATCTATGCCAAATTGCAAACGTATTGTAATTCGGGCTAAAGAATGTCCAATCAGGTATTGAATAAGGGTTTCTAATTCTTTGGCGGATGTGTGTAGTTGACAATGATATTCCCTAATATTCTGACAATGTGCTAAAGAATGTCCAATCAGGTATTGAATAAGGGTTTCTAATTCTTTGGCGGATGTGTGTAGTTGACAATGATATTCCCTAATATTCTGACAATGTGCTAAAGAATGTCCAATCAGGTATTGAATAAGGGTTTCTAATTCTTTGGCGGATGTATGTAGTTGACAATGATATTCCCTAATATTCTCACAACGGGCTAAAGAATGTCCAAACAGGTATTGAATAAGGGTTTCTAATTCTTTGGCGGATGTGTGTAGTTGACAATGATATTCCCTAATATTCTGACAATGTGCTAAAAAATGTCCAATCAGGTATTGAATAAGGGTTTCTAATTCTTTGGCGGATGTATGTAGTTGACAATGATATTCCCTAATATTCTCACAACGGGCTAAAGAATGTCCAAACAGGTATTGAATAAGGGTTTCTAATTCTTTGGCGGATGTGTGTAGTTGACAATGATATTCCCTAATATTCTGACAATGTGCTAAAGAATGTCCAATCAGGTATTGAATAAGGGTTTCTAATTATTTGGCGGATGTGTGTAGTTGGCAATGATATTCCCTAATATTCTGACAATGTGCTAAAGAATGTCCAATCAGGTATTGAATAAGGGTTTCTAATTATTTGGCGGATGTGTGTAGTTGACAATGATATTCCCTAATATTCTGACAATGTGCTAAAGAATGTCCAATCAGGTATTGAATAAGGGTTTCTAATTATTTGGCGGATGTGTGTAGTTGACAATGATATTCCCTAATATTCTGACAATGTGCTAAAGAATGTCCAATCAGGTATTGAATAAGGGTTTCTAATTCCTTGGCGGATGTGTGTAGTTGACAATGATATTCCCTAATATTCTGACAATGTGCTAAAAAATGTCCAATCAGGTATTGAATAAGGGTTTCTAATTCTTTGGCGGATGTATGTAGTTGACAATGATATTCCCTAATATTCTCACAACGGGCTAAAGAATGTCCAAACAGGTATTGAATAAGGGCTTCTAATTCTTTGGCGGATGTGTGTAGTTGACAATGATATTCCCTAATATTCTGACAATGTGCTAAAAAATGTCCAATCAGGTATTGAATAAGGGTTTCTAATTCTTTGGCGGATGTATGTAGTTGACAATGATATTCCCTAATATTCTCACAACGGGCTAAAGAATGTCCAAACAGGTATTGAATAAGGGTTTCTAATTCTTTGGCGGATGTGTGTAGTTGACAATGATATTCCCTAATATTCTGACAATGTGCTAAAAAATGTCCAATCAGGTATTGAATAAGGGTTTCTAATTCTTTGGCGGATGTATGTAGTTGACAATGATATTCCCTAATATTCTCACAACGGGCTAAAGAATGTCCAAACAGGTATTGAATAAGGGTTTCTAATTCTTTGGCGGATGTGTGTAGTTGACAATGATATTCCCTAATATTCTGACAATGTGCTAAAAAATGTCCAATCAGGTATTGCATAAGGGTTTCTAATTCTTTGGCGGATGTATGTAGTTGACAATGATATTCCCTAATATTCTCACAACGGGCTAAAGAATGTCCAAACAGGTATTGAATAAGGGTTTCTAATTCTTTGGCGGATGTGTGTAGTTGACAATGATATTCCCTAATATTCTGACAATGTGCTAAAGAATGTCCAATCAGGTATTGAATAAGGGTTTCTAATTATTTGGCGGATGTGTGTAGTTGGCAATGATATTCCCTAATATTCTGACAATGTGCTAAAGAATGTCCAATCAGGTATTGAATAAGGGTTTCTAATTATTTGGCGGATGTGTGTATTTGACAATGATATTCCCTAATATTCTGACAATGTGCTAAAGAATGTCCAATCAGGTATTGAATAAGGGTTTCTAATTATTTGGCGGATGTGTGTAGTTGACAATGATATTCCCTAATATTCTGACAATGTGCTAAAGAATGTCCAATCAGGTATTGAATAAGGGTTTCTAATTCCTTGGCGGATGTGTGTAGTTGACAATGATATTCCCTAATATTCTGACAATGTGCTAAAAAATGTCCAATCAGGTATTGAATAAGGGTTTCTAATTCTTTGGCGGATGTATGTAGTTGACAATGATATTCCCTAATATTCTCACAACGGGCTAAAGAATGTCCAAACAGGTATTGAATAAGGGTTTCTAATTCTTTGGCGGATGTGTGTAGTTGACAATGATATTCCCTAATATTCTGACAATGTGCTAAAAAATGTCCAATCAGGTATTGAATAAGGGTTTCTAATTCTTTGGCGGATGTATGTAGTTGACAATGATATTCCCTAATATTCTCACAACGGGCTAAAGAATGTCCAAACAGGTATTGAGTAAGGGTTTCTAATTCTTTGGCGGATGTGTGTAGTTGACAATGATATTCCCTAATATTCTGACAATGTGCTAAAGAATGTCCAATCAGGTATTGAATAAGGGTTTCTAATTATTTGGCGGATGTGTGTAGTTGGCAATGATATTCCCTAATATTCTGACAATGTGCTAAAGAATGTCCAATCAGGTATTGAATAAGGGTTTCTAATTATTTGGCGGATGTGTGTAGTTGACAATGATATTCCCTAATATTCTGACAATGTGCTAAAGAATGTCCAATCAGGTATTGAATAAGGGTTTCTAATTCCTTGGCGGATGTGTGTAGTTGACAATGATATTCCCTAATATTCTGACAATGTGCTAAAAAATGTCCAATCAGGTATTGAATAAGGGTTTCTAATTCTTTGGCGGATGTATGTAGTTGACAATGATATTCCCTAATATTCTGACAATGTGCTAAAAAATGTCCAATCAGGTATTGAATAAGGGTTTCTAATTCTTTGGCGGATGTATGTAGTTGACAATGATATTCCCTAATATTCTCACAACGGGCTAAAGAATGTCCAAACAGGTATTGAATAAGGGTTTCTAATTCTTTGGCGGATGTGTGTAGTTGACAATGATATTCCCTAATATTCTGACAACGGGCTAAAGAATGTCCAATCAGGTATTGACTAAGGATTTCTAATTCTTTGGCGGATGTGTGTAGTTGACAATGATATTCTTTAATATTCTGACAACAGTAAGAAATATCTACATATTTGCTTTCGACGTATATTTATATTTAGTGCTGAACTCACTGTCAGCGTTGCCATACGTATAACGAATTTCGAAGGATGTTCCGTTCAGTAGGGTAAAAATCCACTTGAGAAGTAATAAAATTTTTGTAAGAAACAAACGTTTTTTTTTTTTTTTTTTGAGATTTAACGACCACCATAAGCAGCCCATTGTCCTATAAGCAGTTACCCGTCACCAATTTAGAGCCATTGGCTCCAGGTAAGGAAGACAAAACACAACATCTATTCGTGACTTGAAACCGGGAACACTCGGACGAACAGTCAGAGGACAGTGCTTAGACTACTGCGCCACCGGAGTGTCTACCACCCCACTTTGCCAGGGATAGAATTAATACAGACAAATATTTCGTTGCGGTTCACCCCCATTTACATCAAAGTTTGGAACAGTATTTGCAAGGGCGGATTGGTCCACCAGGATACCGGAAGATTTCCCGGGAGACCACTCGAGAAATGTCCCACTTTCTAGTATTCTTTTTGTGTGGATATTTTGGGACGAATGAATAATTATTTTGACACTAATAAATAATAATCGTTAATTTCATTTGATCTTTATTTCTGTCTGAAAGTTATTTAATTAAAAAACGAAAAAAAGAAAGTCAACATTTCTTTCTACCTATGTTGTGCGTTTGCTCTGAGAAATGACGTCGCACAATTCTCTTTTCTTATCTGAGGAAAGTGCCGCCATACCAAGCACCCTGTTATAAATTAGGTAAGCTAAAGCGAACTGTAGTAAGACATACGACTTGGAGCCTAGGTACTATTCTCCATTTGTAGTCTTGAAGACACTAGTATCTACACTGCTGGCCACCTAAAATGCAACACCAAGAAGGACACGAGATAGCAAAGCCAGATTTACTGGACACATAACAACAGACACAAAGATGAAACGATTCAGCTTACAGGCCCGTGCGACTTGCGGAACACGCAGACATTAATAGTTCGTGTGGCCCCCATGGCTGGCAATAACGGCCACTACACGCCGCGGCATCGAACGAAAGAGGCTTTGGATGTGGGCTTGGTGTATGTCGGTCCAGGGTGCTTCCACACGTTGCCACAGTTCATCAAGGGTGGTGCTTGCCGGGCCACTCGGTTGCCGATCAGCGACCAGACGTGTTCGATGGGTGACATATCGGGAGAACAGGCGGGCCACGGCAGCAGTGACACCTGGTGGACCGTAAGGAATTGTTGCACGATGTGTGCCACGTGCGGGCGCGCATTGTCCTGTTGAAAGGTAGCCTCTTGCAGGTCCTGCAGGTAAGGGAAGACTACAGGCTCCAAAACGTCGGAGATGGTGCGGTGACTGTTGGGTGTACCGGCGATGCGTACTAGAAGGGTGCCGGTGTCATATCCAATTGCGCCCCAAACCACAACGCCAGGCGACGGACCGGTATGGCGATGTATAATGCAGGCGTCATACAGTCTCTCTCCGCGGTGCCGCCACACGCGGATCCGACCATCGTGGTGTTGCAAGCAGAAGCGGGATTCGTCGGAGAAGACAATGTCGTGCAATTCCGTAGTCCAGGTGAGGCGTTCAACAGCCCACTGTCGCCGAACTCGCCGGTGGTGTAAAGCAAATGGTAATCGGAGCAAAGGGTGCCGTGCGACAAGTCCCCGCTCCTGCAGACGACGTCGAACGGTACGTGCTGACACAGGTTGTTGCGCAAAACACCCTAATTCCTGCGCTAACGTTCGTGATGTGGCGGTGCGAGCCATCAATGCCCGCCGTACAACATGCCGGTCCTCTCGTTCGGTTGTGTGCCGTGGCTGCGGCAATCGCTCACGTCGGTCCGTCCGTCCCTCCTGCACCCACCGAATCCGTACTCGCCTCACTGTGGCTGGATGTCGTTCAACACGGGCGCCGATGTCTCGGAACGATAAATCGCTGTCGCGATAAGCCACTATTCGTCCTCTGTCAAACTCCGAAACGTGCTGGAATGACTGCCGTATTCTGCGACGAGGCATCAGAAAGCTTCGCGCGCACAGGTCCGGCAGCACAACACACTTCCACTACTTACACCCCGCCTTCTGTGCACCTTTCTTATAGTGCTTCTCGGTGGCATGCTTGGCGCACATGATTTGCATATGCCCTGCAATGCTAATCGTTTGCATGTCCTCTCACGGGCGACTGCGAATTTCAGACCAATCGGATGCTTTTTGGTGTTGCATTTTGGGTGGCCAACAGTGTACTTCAATGCCCATCATCTCAACATCCTTATCCACATAATTACATAGAGCACAGAACGATTATTTTTATTTTTTTTGATTGAAGGTTTAACGACCACCGTGAGCAACTCAATGGGCTATAAGCAGTCGCCCGTCCCTAATTTAGGGTCACTGGTTACAGGGAAGGGAGAGAGCCAGTGTCGTAAGACAAACACAACATCCATGCCTCACCGGGATTCGAACGTGGACCCATTTCGGACGAATGATCAGAGGCCATCGCTTCAAAACGATTCTCCTGCAGAGATATTGTGAAATCCGCGTTCCATCCACATTTATTCTAAAGGAAACAATGATTTGCATGTTTCGTGGGTCAAAATAATGGATAGACTTAAAAAAAGCAGTACATTCAAGAAGAAAGTATTAGTATCATTACGTATTAGGCAATCAGTTATCAAATAAATGTAAAACTTAATAATATGGGAAAACTGCTTTTTGGCATATGCACCTTTCAACTATCAGAATGATCTTTATGGGCATTTAATTGGAAATGGGGTCTTCACAAGGGACATGATTTTTTTTTTTTTTTTTTTTTTTTTTTGACAGAACCAAATTTCTAATAAATATCGGGTACTACACCCTATTTTGAACGTGGTTTGATGCTATATTTAATCACGAGGGGATTTAAAAAATTTTCACCGTTAAATTGTTGCTAAATTTTGTTCACGGCTGAATTCATTTTCCTACGTATTCAAACAGTTCTCTTTCATCCAGCATCCAGGAGAATGTTTTTCATGAGACAAATGACGAGATCGGTACGTGTGTTTGTGTAGGGAATTGCAAGACTACAAATTCCCGACCTAGTTTGGTCAATCTTATCCTTCCCTGAGTATTTGTGAGACATAGATTTGCTCCTTTGTTTCCATAAACTGTGATTGACAAGTGACGGAGATTTGACTTTACCTTTTTTTTTTTTTTTTTTTTCGGCAGGGGCGGGTAATCACCACCGTGAGCAACTCGATGGTAGCTAAGCAGTCTCCGGTCCCTAATTTAGGGCCACTGATTCCAGGAAAGGAAGAACTCAGTGTCATAAAACAAGCACAACATCCATGTCTCACTGGGATTCGAACCCGGACTCATCTCAGACGAATGATCAGTAGACAGCAAGGCGACAAATAAATATCTCTTGTGCCCATAGACTGAATTGAAATTTTTCCAGTGAATAATCATTGTCAAATTAATAAATTACTAGGCTCAGAATATGTTTTCTGTTTGCAAAGTGCATTTGTTATAACAAAATTTTACAAGTGTTACACACCTGTATAATTTTCTTTTCAGCAAGTGACTTTCTACCATGAGCATGTGCTAGTGAAAGAACCAGGTACTTACAGGGAAACACCATGGCACCACGATCAGTCGTACTATCCCATCGATGGTTTTAAAGTAAGTATTTTTATTCCATGGCTTTCGTGAAAAAGGTTAGTACCTGAATTTCGTGCCATCTTCTGGTTCACGGCTTGGGGATATTTATCTGACATCAGTTATTCTGAACCACGAGAAACCCAGTCCTTTCACCTAGTTCTTAGTCTCAACATTCTCAGAAAAAGTAAGTAATAGCTGAATAGCCAATCAACCACAGGTTTTTCAGTAATTCCTTACTGGCTTATTTGAAGAATGAATGCCAAGCTATATAATCCTACACTGAAGAGCAATTGAATTAGAGATACCTGTCTAGTAACGTGTAGCACCACCTTTCGCCCTGATGACGGCGGCGATTCGTCTCGGCATGGACTCGACAAGACACCGGAAGCGTTGGGAAGCCATACGGATCCACGACCCCTGAACAAGCTCCCACAGTTCACGAAGATTTAATGGAAGGGTCAGAGCCTCGAACATCTCTCTCGATGGCATCCTAGATGTGCTCGATGGGATTGACGTCAGGTGACCTAGCTGGCCAAGGAAGCGAGGTCATGTCGGTGGATTGTTCATCCAACCATTCGAATACAATTCGGGAGCGATGACTCGGTGCATTGTCTTGTTGCAGGATGAGGTCCCCAGTGGGATGTTGAAGACCCACAAACGGGAGCAAATGGTCGTCCAGGATATCCCGGTAACATTGATCTGTAAGGGACGATGTCACACGTACCAGGGGTCCCATTTTAGTCCACGTAAACAGTCCGCAGAAGGTAATGCCATCCCCACCAGCTTGAAGAGTACCCTGCTGGCAAGAAGGATCCATCGCTCCATGTGGTTTGCGCCGTACTCGTATCCTGCCATCCGCATGTACCAACGTGAATCTCGACTCATCAGTCCAGGCAACATTTGTTCACATGTCTAGGGTCCAGTGACGATGTTCCCTCGCCCATGCTAATCTTTCCACCCTGTGATGTGCGGTCAGCAACGGTACTCTCGTGGACGATGGCTTCTGTACCCCATAGCGAGAAGATGGTTCTGGATGGTGTGGCTGCTTACACGTTTTTGTGCACCAGCGTTAAATTGCAGAGTGATTTCTTGCACTGTGGCCCGTCTATCCGCTGTTACAATGCGAGCTAGGCGACGATGACCCCGCTCATCCACACGCTGTTGTCCACGGCAGTTGGCCCTAGCAGGGATCGTTTTACCTGATTCGATGTACTCACGGTGCACCCGTGACACAGTGGCTCGTGAAAATCGCAGAGCCTTCACGACTTCCGAGATGGAGTGACCCATTCGTCAGGCCCCGACAATTTGCCCACGATCAAATGCGCTTAGATCCTTCGTCTTACCCATACTGCGTCCAACTCTTACTGATTCCCGTCGCATCACTCCTTATGTTGTCGGATCGCTGCATACGTCATGTCGTTTCCGTTCACAGGGCCGCCCACAGCGCCACATTTGCATATCGCCGGCTGTCTCCATTTCAATTGCTCTGCTCTTCAGTGCATATGAATGAAGAAACTATTTTAAATGATTTTTAAAAAGATTAACTTCAACATGAAAAGCTTGTAAATACTGAGCTAATCTGAATAAAGAATTTACTTCAAATGCTTTTTAGAAGACTGCATTGAATAATCTACAGAGAGTAAGCCGAAAGTTTTCCAATATTTGCATAAACACATGTGCTGCGGCGGGTGTGTCACGTGTTTAAACTACTTCAAGTCGTGCACTTTAGTCAGACGAAAATTATATAAAGTAGTAGTCGCTGCTATGAACAGCATTGCATGTCGTCGTTCTGTCTGTGGTTGAGACGTCTAAAAGATGAACAGCCACAACCGGCAAATTAGGGAACTTTTGCTTTACGAGTTTGAACTCGGCCATAATCCTGCTCAAGCAACGCGAAACATCTGTCATGCGAAAGGGGAAGGTTCCGTGGACCGCAGCACCGCAACCAGATGGTTCAAGAAATTCCGCTAGTGGATAGAAACCTCGACAATCAGCCAAGATCAGGTAGGCCGCGAACCGTGAATTCGGTGGCCGTGCGCCAGGCCATAGAGGGAAATCAGACAACAAGAACTCGGAGATTATCAGGCGAGCTGGGCATATTACGGACCACCGTGGTTCGTCACCTTCAGGAACTCGGCAAGGTCTGCAGGAGCTGCCGCATTGTCCCTCACGAAATGACGTCTCGCTGAAGCAAACCGCCGAGTGAAAGGAAATGTGCACGAATCTCCTAGAAAACCCGGGCGATGTACGTTTCATCAAGGGAATTTTTACGTGCGATGAAAAGTGGGCCTATTTCCGTAATTCTAACACACAACGGTAGTGGTTGAGCCCGGAGCAGCTTCTAGAACCTGTTGCCAAACGTGGGCGCTTCGAAAACAAGGTGATGCTCTGCGTCTGGTAGAATTTCGAGGGGATAAACCATTACGAATTTGTCCTAGACGGTCGCAATATTAACGCAAACCTCAACTCTAAACAGCTGGAGCGGATGTATGCCGTTTTGGAGGAGAAGTACCCGGCACTGATGAACAGAAAGCGCGCTCTCATACAGCAGGACAACGCTTTGCATTGTACCGCGCGAACGATCTGGGCAAACCTTCAGGAACCTGAGCGCATCGAACTGATGCCACAGCCAGCATATAGTCCGGACCTTGCCCACTCTCGATAACAGGATCTATAGCTTGAGGGCATCGAACTGATTTCACAGCCAGCATAGAGTCCGGACCTTGCCCACTCTCGATAACAGCATCTATAGCTTGAGGGCATCGAACTGATTTCACAGCCAGCATAGAGTCCGGACCTTGCCCACTCTCGATAACAGCATCTATAGCTTGAGGGCATCGAACTGATTTCACAGCCAGCATATAGTCCGGACCTTGCCCACTCTCGATAACAGGATCTATAGCTTGAGGGCATCGAACTGATGTCACAGCCAGCATATAGTCCGGACCTTGCCCACTCTCGATAACAGTATCTATAGCTTGAGGGCATCGAACTGATTTCACAGCCAGCATATAGTCCGGACCTTGCCCACTCTCGATAACAGGATCTATAGCTTGAGGGCATCGAACTGATTTCACAGCCAGCATATAGTCCGGACCTTGCCCACTCTCGATAACAGGATCTATAGCTTGAGGGCATCGAACTGATGTCACAGCCAGCATATAGTCCGGACCTTGCCCACTCTCGATAACAGGATCTATAGCTTGAGGGCATCGAACTGATTTCACAGCCAGCATATAGTCCGGACCTTGCCCACTCTCGATAACAGCATCTATAGCTTGAGGGCATCGAACTGATGTCACAGCCAGCATATAGTCCGGACCTTGCCCACTCTCGATAACAGGATCTATAGCTTGAGGGCATCGAACTGATTTCACAGCCAGCATATAGTCCGGACCTTGCCCACTCTCGATAACAGGATCTATAGCTTGAGGGCATCGAACTGATTTCACAGCCAGCATAGAGTCCGGACCTTGCCCACTCTCGATAACAGGATCTATAGCTTGAGGGCATCGAACTGATTTCACAGCCAGCATATAGTCCGGACCTTGCCGACTCTCGATAACAGGATCTATAGCTTGAAGTAGTTGTCTGGCAAGTATCGGGAAATTTATATCGCCATGAATATATGTTTGATGTGGTTTCATCCGTGAAAGACTGTTTCTTCTTTATGGTAAATTCCATGGCCATATATGAAAGCAAACAAATGAAACTCTTTGTTTTAATTCAACTAACGGCGCTCTACGGGCGTGTATTAACGAAGAATTCTGTTAGCCGCTGTTAACCATGTGGAAAGGGAAAGCGGTCCTGGAGCACTTATAGCGAGATCTGAAAATGTACCTGATTTTATAACCATTGATATGTCGAAAAAATATCTCTAGTCTTTGCTCAGGTCTTTAGAGCCAACTTCGTGTCACACACAAATTGTAGAGCGATGTGCGAAACTAGTTACAGAAGCATCAAGCAAGGTTTGTGGTTCTTCGGCCAGAGCTGGGTGGGGGTACATCCGCGCAACATTGCTATCGAGATCTATCATGTCTGAATTTTCACGTAAGGCTGCCTTCCAGATGATCCCCTCCCCCCCCAAAAGGAATAAGAGCAGTAAAATTGAAACTGAAAAACTGTCTAAATTTGTGGAATTTCTATAATTTTGATCGTCATGCGCGAACGGAAAATATTATCTTAATTCAAAAAACGTTTTCACATTATATTTAGCTATACTACAGACAACTTTTTCGCCATAACGATCCCATTGTATTTAATTTGGTACAAAGAAAAATCAATAAAATTGCGCACATTTTAGAATTTTTTATAATTTTGATCGTCATGTGCGAACGAAAAGTATTGTCTGATCTATTTTATTTTTTTTTTGCATTATCTTTAGCTATATCCGGGGCAACCTTTCCGCACTATATCGATTTGATTGTAAATTATTTGGTACTTAGAGAAAAGTTAATAAAATTGCGTAAAGTTTGGAGATTTCTATAATTTCGATCGTGTTGCGCAAAAGGAAAATATTGGCTAATTTTTTTTTTCATTATATTTACCTATATCAGGAACAACTCTTCGGCACTATAGCGATTCGATCAAAGACATTTCGGTATTTTCGACCGATTACACGACAAAAAGGGGGCACGACAAAAAGGCGACACGACAATAGGGCGACACGACGAAAGAGCGCACGACAAAAGGGCGATTCGACAGAAGGGCGCACTTCTAACAGACTAACGATTCACTAAACTCGGAGAGCAATTTAACCAATTTGCAAAAAACGTTAAGAAGATATTCACTTAGAGTACAAAAGATGATACGTCCAATTTCAGTTGGGATTATTTGAATACACAAAGGAACCCTGAATTTACTCAAAGGGCCCCGGGGCCTTTTTGGAAATAACATCGTTTAGAAAGCCTTCTACATAGAATGAGACGTGTGATTTCAGTTGCAATTTGAATACAAAAAGAAATCTGTAATTTGCTCACAGTGACCCTGGTGCCATTTTTGGAAATATCTTTTAGAAACCTCGCAGTTGAAGTAGAAAAATATCACGTCCTTTTGTCGTGATACGTTTTCGACATACCCTATTAAATAAATTACTTGAATTCAATAACAAAGTGATTAATAAAAGACAGAGTTAGACACGTGTGCAAACGACAGGCATGCAGAAAAAACAACAGTAGAGAGATCATTTGTTTTAATCCATAAACAGATAACAAAGAAATGTAAAAAAATTAAGAATTACTGGAATCGTCATAGTCGAAAGACGTTTCGGATTTAGGTCGAGAAATATTTTATAAATATTTGTTCAGAAGATTACAAAAAGATTTTTTGAATGCTAATTTTATGTTCCAGTTTTATTTTTATAACATCTGACATTATAACGATTTCTATTAATTTTCAGTTTGCTGTGCGAATAATTTTTTCTTGAAATTTTTTTTTACTTTGTTTTCCACGTTGGTAATACTGTAATCAGCCTTGTGTAAAAAAACTTTTAATTGAACCTTATTTCCTTATAATAACCTGTAGAATTGTACACACTATTTCAAAATATGATGTTTCACTGGAGTTACAACTCATAATGTTGTTTTTTTTTCAATTAACAACTTCAGTCACGAGTAAGAATGTAATGACTTTTAGATAATGTATCAGCAATTCGTCCTTGATGGAAAGTGCAAAATCATGCAACATGAAGCTGAAAATACAAATTGCATAAGCAGCAGATTCTTGGTCAGTACGATTGGAGATATTCAAGATGAAAGCTGAAACAGAGTGATAAATTGCTGTAGCTTCAAAGTACCGTTGGTTAAGTGAATTTTAAACAGAATCGCGACCCCGATTTCAGGAACCCGATTGTTTATTTGATTTGAGATCACTACTACTCATTTTTTATGTAGCCATTTTCCTAAAATAGAATCACTTGATTCTCCAAGTGTAGTCAAGACTGTTTAGCGGACCTTGACATAGAAATAACTTCAAGGACATGTACATTTACAAGACAGCTGCAGTCAAGATATTTCTGATATCTCTTCCTTCATCTGCTGCCTTCTCACCTTCTCCATTTGTCGAGGTCGACCGTATCTGAGATTGCGATGAGCAATAAGTGCATTGCCGGAACTTAAGGCTGCCAGGCTTTAGTTTTTGCGATAAAGAAAATTGAAAAAAGATTTATTTTTAACACAGCACTTAGTGTTACATTCAACTCTCTGTTAACCAGGCACAGACGTAGCCGAGGGGAAGGTCCTTGTGGCCCGACCCCTTCCAAAAATTTTCGGGAGGATCGAACCAACAAGAAACATTCACACTGATAGGCTCTTACACCTTCTCGTATAAGGGGATTACACAAATTGCGTTTCTTTGGAGTGCTGAGGTGAGAGGAATAGTTTTCCTCGTTGAACAAAGCGAAAAGTGCGAGTTTTTCTAGTGATATAAATGCGTACGTAAAATCACAATGACACGGGATTTATGTAGAAGCTTTCCGATTCATTAAATCTTGAGTTGTGATTTTAATATTTGGCATCTGATAACATGCAATGAAAGCTAATCAAAGAGACTCAACGAACCGGACTTCAGGTGCTGCGGGCCTTTTTGGAAGATCTTAAGTTACAACCTGAATATTTTATATTTATAAACATTTAGTCCAGACAAACTAAGCAATTATCCGCCTAACCTGGGAAAAATTGCTTTAGAAGCTTTTTAAACAGTTTCTGACTCAGGAACATTTGCTAAATAACATATTCAAAATCAGACAATATCGGACCACGGGAGCACCGCTAAAAACCGATTTCAAAATGACGGGCAGGGCTGTTGTGAATTTCGTAACATTTTGTATTTATCAGTGAATTTTTGTATTTGGAATGGGAATGAGTGCCGCAATTACTCCAAATAACAACATCCAGCCAACTATCCATAGGCGTAAAGTTGGTGAAAGTGAGATTAATAAGGAGGCAACAGTTGATATTACTGAATACAGAAACTCCAAGAGCATGCTGAGGAAGATTTCTTCCTGAAAACTTCCAATACTACCCACTGTCTTGATAAGTAGACTTAGCCTTCTGTGGTAGACTTCTGTGTGCAACTGTATGTACAGAAAAAATTCTTTCTGTATTAGTTACTTGGTATAAGAAGCAAAAACAGTTGGGTGACCACACCCCACGTTTTATCAATATGACGTCATTCAAGATGGCCGCCATCATTACACTTGCCTTTTTGTTAAAGTAGGCGTTTTAGCGAAAACTGTAAGATTTATTGAAAAAATGTTCAGCGTTCAATCATCTACAAATTTGCTTCTGACTGTTTTCTTGATTTCTCAAACCATTATCCCAGGAAAGTAACCTTTTCATACTGAAGTGCGCAAATATTCTCCTTAAGGAAGATTTAACACTAACAGTGAGAAAAACATATATTCAATGAAATTGTTTATAAAGTACAATTAGTTTAATTCATATGACGTAAAAAATATGCACTTGCAAATCCTTCAAAACATTTTGATAATTCTTTACAAAGACATTCTATACAAGACAAAGCAGTGCTAATTTTATAATCTTTAAACGCCTTGGTTTATAAATGTAAAAGACAATCTACATTATCGTTTTAATTAAATGTTTTTTTATGTTTCTTTAGCAACAACATTAAATTAAGTATGGGTTTCTACAATCTAATTTATCAATGTTAACACTGTTACATTTGCAAAACAGACAACATGGAACTTGTACGTCCCTGCACACGCAACTTGATCTAGCACACTTCATGCATGTATACATGCTCCAATGTAGTCGTCTGGTACTGGAAAAATGTACTTTGTTGGCATTAGAACATTATCTGTCATTTCAAAGCCCAACTTAAGTGGATCCAATGTCTCTTGTGCTTCATTGAGGCAGTGTATCATTAGGTAGGTGTGGAAGAAAGCACGAAGAAGACGTCCCTGTGCACTGGTACTTATTGGAGGTAGGTCATCGAGAGAAATATTTTTCCCATGGAGGTACTTCCATAGTCTGAACTCATCAAGTGTCTTGCAAGACGAGTCTTTCTTCAACAATTGCACTAAGTACTGTTCGGCAAGTGATATGATTCTGTCGAGCTCTGGAGATAGTGAGAGTGGTGACACGCCAAACTCTTTCAGATACTGCACAGGGTTACAGCCAACTGCAGCTGTTTTTGGTAATAAACTTGCTGGTATAGTCAGCACCAGAAAGCGCATGAAGTTCTGGCAATGCCTGGCACATGTCTTGTCCCAGTGTCTCAGCTAACATATGGATCGTCTTGTGTCACTAACGCCAGTTCTTAGTCGTCTTCTTAGTCGTCTTGTGTCACTAACGCCAGTTCTTAGCCACACTTCATTCACTCCTAGGGTGTGGAACCTTTTCCAGTGAAATAGAGCCAGAACCAAGATGTCAGTATCAGCACTTATAAACACGATTTTCTTTAGCCCTTGATTTGCTGCGTTCTTTCCATGGATCATCATCCTGAAGTCTGCTTCTTCTATTATTCAAACTGAACTGTCGCAGTGACATAAAACGGGAATCATCTCTCAATCCTGGTTATAATATCCTCAACATTCAATCATTGTTGGGTAGAGACATTTGCAAGTTGGTCTTGTTTCTGCATGCTTTCACGGGCTGTGATACTACATCCAGAATTTTTTCCATTGGAAAGTCCACAGCATTTGACAGACTGATGAAGCTTGCCGAGCTTCGTTTAGTTGCAAATACACTGAAGTGCCAGAAAAACTGGTACACCAGTCTAATACGTGGTAGGCCCCCACGGGAGCGCAGGACTGCAGAAATACGACGGGGCATGGACTCCATTAGCTTCTGGAAATATGCTGTAGGCAATGCACACCATACTTCCTGCAGAGAGTTACACAATTCGGGTGTATTCCGAGGTCTCGGATTCCTGTGTTCGATAGCATGTTGCATGGCATCCCAAATGTGTTCTATCACGTTCAGATCTGGGGACTTGGGTGGGATGGCAACACCCAAAACTCAGATGAATACTCCTCTAACCATAATGTGGCGTCCCGACACTTGTGTGGAGCTGCATTGTCCTGTTGGAACAGGCCAAACCTATCAGCATGAATGCAGGACATGAACGGGTACACCTCGTCAGAAAGGATGCGCATATAGCGTTGGCCGGTCACGGATGTTTGTAGACGTACCAGGGGTCCCAGTGAAGTCCAGTAAAACACACCCAATATCATTACGCCCCCCCCCCTCAGCCCCCCACCAGCCGGTACCGGTACAGTTCCCTGTTGATAGGCGGGATCCATGGTTTCATGGGGTTTGCGCCACACATGAATTCTTCCATCTGCCCGATATAGTTGGAAACGCGACTCGTCAGACCAGGCTACTTGCTTCCAGTCATCAAGTGTCCAGTGGCGGTGTTACCGTGCCCAAGCGAGGCGTATAGCTCTGTGTCGTGCACCCATCAAGGGGACTCGAGTTGGGCGTCGGCTCCCAAAGCCCATATCGTACAGGGTACGTTGCACAGTCCGGGCGCTGATGCTTATTGAGGCTCCAGCATTGAATTCCGATTATACCTGCGAGAGTGTTGCACGCCTATAGCGTGAAACGATTCTTGACAGCCGACGATGGTCACGTTCACCCAATGTCTTTTAACGGCCACACTGGTATCGTAGGGTGGAGGTTTTACCGGAATTCTTGTAGTCACGGTACACCCTTGCAATGGTCGTCCGTGAAAATCCGAACTTCGTTTCTACCTCCGAAATACTATGGCCCATCTCACGAGCGCCAACTATGACACCACGTTGAAAATCGCTTAAATCGTTATTACTTATCATTCTCATGCCGAAAACAGCTCTGACAGCTAGCAAGGATGTCTATCGCTTTATATACGCACTGACGGACGCAACCGAGTACGCGCATAAGTGACTTTGTTATGTATTGTGCATAAGCTCGTCTGTACCAGTTTTCTTGGCACTTTAGTGTATATTTTGCTTTGATTCTTGCCGACATTCGGACATTGAAACCGCTGGAGAAAAGCAATGCTCCTGTTGTATGGCTGCAATTCATTGGAATCCACAAACGCCCTGCGTCATCGAATGTTAGTTGAAAAGGTAACTGCAGCTACATCATTTGTTACACCTGAGCGTTTGCCACCTACCGATTCGTCCACGAGGAACCACAGCTTTCATACATACTTTCAAGTAAGGACGTGGAAGTCCACAGAAGAGATGATCAGGGCAGAAGGGTGGAAATGATACGTGAAAAATAATTCCTACTATCCCATACTCTGTGACATGCCACCAGCTCCAGATTACCTACTCAATGTGATTCGCTGTTCTTGCAAGATGAAATGTGTTACTTTGCGATGTGGATGCAGGCGTAATGGATGTCCGGTTCAACAACTTGTGGCGAGTGTCAAGTCAGCGGTTGCGATAACACCACCATTTTTTTTTTTTTTTTTTTTGGATGTTTAACGACCACCGTGAGCAACTCAATGGGCTATAAGCAGTCGCCCGTCCCTAATTTAGGGTCACTGGTTCCAGGGAAGGGAGAGAGCCAGCGCCGTAAGACAAACACAACATCCATGTCTGACTGGGATTCGAACCCGGACCCCTTACGGATGAATGATCATAGGCCAGCGCCTTAGACCACTGCGCCACCCACCACCATTTCCGACAGTGAATGTTATTACAGTGATGAAGACGATTATTTAATATCTGTTCCATTAACTTGACTTCTATAATCTAATGAACAGAACTCGAGACTAAAGTAGATGTAATTGTTACTTTCTTAATTTTTAAATTCTGTAAAATATTTCTGACAATCAAAATTACATAAGAAATGGTATGATGGGGAATATTAGTAAAAGATATTTTCATACGCAAATAAAAGCTTATTCTCAATCTACAAAGCTTTTCCCATTTACATGTAGTTGGAATCAGCCAGTCCGCCATTCTAAAATCTCATATTGGGGTGTTCCCGTGGTCCGATATTGTCTGATTTCGGATATGTTATTCAACAATGGTTCCTGAGCTGGAAACAGTTTAAAAATGCTTCTGAAGCAATTTTGCCCAGGTATAAATGCAAATTGCCTGGACTAATTTTCTTAATGCTAATAACGGCCTTTTTAGTCGATCTTAAGTTAAAACCTTGTGTTATTGTGATCTTACATACTCATTTATATCGATAGGAGAACTCACCCATTTCGGTTTGGTCAACTAAGAAAACTCCAACACTTGACGAGATCTCTGAACGAAACGCAATATGTATGCATCCCCTTATGGTATGACTAGGAGTTTACCTGGATCCAAAATTTTCAACTGCACTATTCTTGTTGGGGTTTTTTTTTATTGTTTTCATTGTAAATTCAAACTACGTGCTTTTTACGCCATAATTATTTACAGTCTGGGCTTTGTTTTTCTCTTGAAGTCTGAAAACAAGATTGGTCAAATTAACTGTAGTTCTTGAAACTGAATTTGATATACATTGTTACACGGACGACAATTTTCTCCAATCATTGTACTTTTTTACGTGTGTTGGTTTCTCATTTCTTATCTATCTATCTCTCTCTCTCTCTCTATTCGTTCACAGTTATTATTTCGAAAAAATTGTTAGATTTTTTTAAGTTCAATTTATCTTTCTCTAAAGTATTCCAATTTGGCACTAGATGGCACGATAAGTTAGTTTAGCAGTATTTCTGTTTGAAAGAAGCAAAATCTCTTACTTCTGTCTTTTTTATTTCTAATTATATTAGCCAAACAGAAATCAATGAATGGGGACAAAAGTGAGGTTGGAATCTTTTCTTCCATAAATCATCTTAAATCCTAATGCACGTTCATTTTTTGATGAGAAAATGTGTAGAGAACCCCTGAATTTGAGCCATAAAAATTGCCCCTACTTACAGAGCCCCACCTACTTACTAAGCTCCTCCCCAGAGATAACGTCATTGGTTAAAACGTAACAGCGCGTATCTTGTCTTTTCATTCTCACTGTGTTTCCTAACTTCATTCAGTGCGTTAACTAAAAAGTTCTCATCAAAACTCCCACCTGATGAATGAATTCGTCTTCGATTAATTCATCTAGAGCCAGTGGGAGACCGCTCCCATTCTGAATATGGTGAGCTCAGCAGTGATTCGCTGACACCAACTTCTGGGCAAGACGTAAATGTCAAGTCTAAAGAGTAATTGTTTGCGCCATCTATCGCAAAAGATGAATCTTTACATTCATTCAAAGACAGATTGAATGGTTGGGCAGTGTATACAGCATCACAGTGTTCACGTTGACGCAGTTATGGAACTCCTAAATTAAATGAGCTGTAGTTCAAATGGGAATTTGGGCCATTCTTTTTTATTTAATTTCGGAGTTTAGTGATCACCATGAACAGCACTTTGGGCTATAATTGATCACCCCTCCCTAATTTGGGGTCAGCGATTCCATGGAAGAAACAGAGCCAGCACCAACAGACAAACGCGTTTCTTATGCCTCATCCGGGTGCCGAAACGGAGCCCATCTTGGACGAATGGTAAGGAGCCAGTGTCGCAGACCACTCAACCATAATGGCGACCAATTTGTGTCATACTACCTTCAGTCTGCTTCATTACTTTTTCTTTTATTTGTAGGTTTAACGACCGCTGTGAGAAACCCAATGGATATACACTACTGTTTGTGAAAATTGCAACACCAAGAAGGAACTATGCGGTTGGAATGAAGTTTATACCACACATTACTGATACGCTTGTCCATAAGTGATTTAAATTTTAGAATACAATTTTTGCCTGCAAAAATCAGTATCTTGTGAAGCCTCATCGAGCGGCATAGCTTCTAGATGGCGTGGATTTGAATCGAAAAGGCATTGGACGGTGTCGTGAGTAATTGCTTGCCAGGCGGCATATATGCGAGTCCACAGATCTTTAGTACTGACCTCTGGAGAACTTTGATGGGCCACTTGGTGAGTGACCACATCCCAGATATGTTCCATAGGCGACATATCTGGCGAACGTGCAGGCCAGGGAAGAAGCGGTATCTGCTGTGCTGCGAAGAGGGCTTGAACATTCCTGTCAACATGCGGTCGGGTATTGTCCTGCTGGAACATAGCGCCAGATGTGTTTTGAAGGAAGAGTATGACTTCTGCCTGTACAACTTTCCTGATGCAGCGATCGCTGGTGAGATTGCTCTTAAGTCGTACTAAACGAAATCGCGAATGGTACCCAAAGGCACCTGACACCATCATATCGTTTGGCTCGTATGACACTCGACAATGCATGCTGGAAGAAGGCGCAAAACACAGTGCCGTTTAATGCATACGTGGCCATCATGGTAGTTCAAGTTAAATCGGGACTCGTCCGAAAACATGACGTGTTGCCAATCAGCACGCTGTATTGAAAACCCCACTCCAGCCTGAGGTGTCCATGCTTCAGGGTCAAGGGAATTCGCCGCAAAAGAATGCGTGCAACCAGTCCGCTGTGCAGCAGATGGCGTCGACTGTGGAGATAGACAATGCCACACCTGTTACAGTGCTCTACAGTTGTGCTTGCACTAGCAAAGATGCGGAACGGCTCCTCACTGCCATGCGGATGAGGAAGTGTCGGTCATCCCGCGGTGTCGTCACATTTCTCAGTCCACTGCCGGATTGTGGATGCACCTGGTTCACCTCGGTCCATTGTCCCCACACACGCATCACTGTTCTGACGTTTTGTTCCGTTCGGGCCGCAATGTCGCGGTACAAAAATGCACCTTCACGCAGACTAATCATTTGTCCCCGTTCACACTCTGTCGTACGGTGATATTGCGCCATTTGTCGACGCCGAGGCATTATTGAATCCTGGAGACCCTTTTACAACTCGCTGTCCGCGATGCACTACTGGTGTGTATCCTAAACAGCCCTCTCTTTATACCCCTTACTCGACTGTTCAGAGGGCGCTTCCGGGGCCAGACATGCGCAGAGACTCTGAACTTCTAATCATATTTGCATGTCCTATCCTGCAAGTTTCACGTGATTACCATCATTCTTTCATGGTGTTGCAATTTTCACAAACAGTAGTTCATTTTAAGCTGCTCTCATATTAAGATCCCTAAAAAAACCTAGGGATCACCCTTGTGACGATTATCTGTGATTAGCGACTCAGGAATTATTATACTGTGCAAATTAATTGGGACAAAGTAAAAAATCACTCTTTTTTCCAAAACTATGCTTTTATATCATTCTATGCCTTGATATACACTGAAAAATATCTGTATTAGTATGAAGTATGTCCTCCTTTAGCAGAAATGACCACTTGAATTCGTTTTGGCATTGACTCCACTAATTGAGTGCACATATTTTTGACTTCATAATCGTGGAACCACACTTTTACAGCATTCGTTATCGTGCGTTCTTTGGTTGTACATTCCGTTTTACCTAAACGTCTCTTCAAAATATTCCACAAGTTTTCTATGGGATTTAATTTTGGTGAATTTCCAGGCCAATCAAGCAAATGAATTTGATTTTCCAGCATGAAATTCTTGACCAATTTCGAATTGTGATATGGGGCCAAGTCATGTTGAAATGTCCCGTCAAAAGTTTGCAAGAATGAAACAATCCTACGTTATTTTTACGTACTTGGCTGAATTCATCATACTTTTAACAGGAACTTCCAGTGCCACTGATGAGAAAAAACCCCAAAACATCTGTTTCAGAGGGTGTTTTACACTTTGTTTGGCATTCTCAGGTCTTAAGGGTTCACAGTTGTTTCGTCTAACGACATTTGCTTGGTAACCCTGCACAAATAAATGAGTTTCATCACTGAAAATTACCTTTTTCCAGTCGTCAGCAGTCCATGATTTATATGTTTTGGCCCATGCTAAACGTTTTATCTTCATTTTCGCATTCAAATATTGTTTTTTCGTTGTTCTTCTTGCCTTCCGGCCAACTTCCAGAAGCCTACGGTGTACAGTTGAATCACTAACATCACAACCACTAGCCAATAAATCTCTTTGAAGGTCGGTGCTTGTTGTTTTTTGTGGATTCATTTTACTATTTCTGATTAGATATTTATCGATTTGTGGAGTTGTTTTTCGTTTTCCTCCACATTTACCTCTCCTTTTCGAGACGATGATACAGATGCATTGTATAACGTAAGCAGTCTTGATACACTTGATTTGCCTACACCAACTGCAGAAGCGATATCTCTCACTGTCATAGAAGTGTGATCCTTCAGAGCAATTATTTTTGCACGCTTCCTTGGGGAAATATCCATTTTTCAATACACGAAAGCAACCCGTACTCACACAGAGCAAA
Source organism: Macrothele yani (assembly GCA_039090855.1). Classification (NCBI taxonomy): domain Eukaryota; kingdom Metazoa; phylum Arthropoda; class Arachnida; order Araneae; family Macrothelidae; genus Macrothele; species Macrothele yani. The sequence continues at coordinate 53,161,523 of CM076990.1, forward strand.
AACTAACATCCACCTGTCACACACAAAAGCTCACAACTGAAGCTGAAGTTCCTATTTCCTGTTTAAAACCGGTCAAACCACATTCTTACTAACAAGTTCTAACAGTCACACCACGTCACAGCTGATAAAACCGGTTTACGTGGGCTTCCGACATAAACTGGCGATCACATTACAATTCTGAGAATAAAATAGCTTGTCCCAATTAATTTGTACGGTATAGTAGGTAAAGTCTTTAAACTTTGCGGCCCTGCAAAGGAAATATTTGGGAAATTGCCCCTTTCCTAAAATTTACAAGGAAAACGGAGGTTTCTGTTTCTCATAAAAAATTGACAAGATGGACCTTGAAAGTATGCCACACACACACACACAAACATCCTACCTGGATTATTTCTACACAAGTGTTCCTATTGGCTGCCAAAAATGGAGTCTCTAAACTCTAAGTAGCTGACCTATCTTAATAGAATTTCACAAACTTTAAATAGCAGTAGCGATTATTGTCGGGATCTAGACTTGAAACCTGTGTAGATCCTAATCTTGCGCGAACTAAGATTTTTATCGCTAAAACGTGAATTTCATTACTGAATCCGTACCAAGTAAACGCTAAATGAGTCCTTACGTGGTACCGGGACAAGTGTCCAAACTTCGCAATGATTATTGTACAGCATTTATTTCATCAATGTGATTAAGTTCTCGAATTTTCTTCCAGGTCTGTTCAATTTGGATGCCAGTAGATCCAGTTTCGAAGGACACGTGCGTGCAGTTTGTCGCAGGTTCTCATAAATGGAATGATTGGTATTACCCGATTAAATTCAGAACTGATCTTCCCTATGAATCGATATCCAAGGAAACTCCAGACAGGGAATATAAACCGATTCCAGACATTAGTGGACATCTAAATCAGTATAAGATCCTGCACTGGGATGTTCAGGTAAGAAAAAGAAATTAATATTGATTAAAATAAAGCATTAATATAAATCATTGTTTACCAAACTGTGGATCGCGATCCGATTTTTGATGGACCGCGAAAAGATTTTGAAATGTGATAATCTTGCAATAATTGGGGTGTTCGGAAAAAAACCCCACGACGTTATTTAACCCTTTAAGCGGCCAATATACTGTGCTTGAACTAAAAGGGGCTCAAAACGTTTGCTCTCTCCAAACAGAAATATTCATATAGCGACCGGGTTTTACGAAAGCTACAGGAAAGTTTTTTTCGTATATTTACCCTCTTTCAACTCAGCAGCAGAGAAAATAAACCCTCATAGGTGATAAGCCCTCCCTTCTAGTCCTATATTCCCTGTTCCATGACCTAAAACATGATAGGTAACGGCCAATCTCGCAGACACGAACATCATGCAACTGGGTAGAACAATTTACTCAAATGTCTTCTCTATCCTTCTTTAAGTTTGGCTCCATTGCCATAGCCCTTTCTCAGTTGATGGATTGGTGTCAGTCATACGCCTGATTGACCAGTCTGAATAACAAATCTATGGGCAAAAGCAATTTTTTTCGATGCTCAAGTCTTAAAAGGTAACTCATGCGAGCAGCTTTGAGGCCACTAGACTTACCTTGAATGAATTCGTTCCAGTCGCGTTCGGCCCACTTCTTAGACAGCGAATACATACGTTGGAGTTGAGTTCAGCCCATTTTGTTAACCCCGCGTTAATTCGTTCTAGCGGGTAAAGGGTTAATACAACAATTTCGCTTACCTAGGACCTGGTAAGAATCGAAGCTAAATTTCAAAGTACATGCCATCTTGTTCAGTCTTTTGAATCCATCTGTTGTTCAATTCCTGCACGGTACCAAGTTTTCGGTTTAGAGGTAAAAAAAAACTCTTGACACTTGCGTTGGACATCATCCGAAATAGTATACTGCTTGTCACGGAGAAAATGAGACATCACCCGAAACAAGTGGTAGTCTGAAGAGGACAAGATGGTAGCTGTATGCAGGATGAGTCAGCAGTTCGATTCCATGCAGTTTTCGAAGTTTAACTCGGGTCCGATTAGCAGTATGAGGTTTTAGCATTTTCTTGTAGCATTTTCTTGTTGCAACAGTGCTCAATTTCTGTTGACTAAGGCAGGATACTTGCGCTGAAGTTTGACATACATCCTGTCCAATTGCTGAGAATTCAGTTCAGGATTCACAGACGACCATTCGGAATGAGCTCGAAGTGGATGCTTTATAATTTCACCGGACACTAAGCATGAACTTTTTCTCAAAACGTCCGCATTTGGGAGTAGGTAAAGTTTGTTCACCTGTATTTAACCACTGTTGCGAAAAATTCGAATTACGCAGATATATCCACTTTTCATGCCCAGTAACTATTCGTTTGAAACGTGACAACTAAGTCAATAAAGTTACGTAGTAACGTGATAATTTCTAATAAGCCATAAATTTTATGTTTTCATAAATGCTTTTTACTATCTTTACCGCAAATACATTTTAAATATACTTTCTGTTTTTAGCATTTTGGTTAAATCTTTCTTTTTCACCTTCTTTAGCCAGGAGATTGCATCGTATTTCACATGCGTACCATACATGGTGCACCGGGCAATATTTCAACGCAACGTTCTCGAAGAGTTCTCGCAACAAGGTGGCTTGGTAAGTCAAATTCAAAGTATAAGTTCTCCTCCCCATGCATACTGCTTTATACTGTGCAACAGATTTTAGGAATTTCAAAAGCTACATTTCTTTGTCAAGACGGTATCCAATAACATATACAATTTTAAAAAAGGTACCTAACGTCGAATTGATGTTCATCGGTAGCCTTATAAGCGCAGCATAATCTACATAAGATATGGACGAATTTACAAATGAACTTTTTTCTTATATCATTGTGAGCTTTAAGACACCAGTCGAATAAGCGAATAAAATAAAATTGAACAGGTGTACTTCTATGTGACATTTTGAATCTTATACATTTTAGGATGTAAAAATTCGTTGTTGCCTACCAGGGCTAAATTCTGGCGCAACTTTAAGAGCTCCAGCCCGAAGAATGTTAGTCCGAGCCCGAAGAATATTTGCCCGATTCCGAATTTTATATCGCGAAGCTCAAAAAAAATGTGACCAACTAATTTTGGCATTTATGAAAAAAATATCTTCTTACCAATGATATATCCAGGAATTCCTTTATGAAGTAGCACAAAATATTGAAGATGCAAATAAACAATTCCTCGGAGAAAACATCTCCCAAAATTTTGGAAAGCGATAAAGTGCAAAAAATGCGTTTCCAATGATTCGTGAACTATGTACACCGTTGAGCCATAACATTATGACAACCTACCTAATAAGCTGTAGGACCCACTTCAGGGCGCAAAACAGTGGCCACTCGACGAGGCATCGATTCGATGAAATAGCCATAGGTACCCTGAGGTATCAGTTACCATAACGTCAACAGCAGGTCCTCCAGTTCCCGTACATTTCGGGGTGTTGGTAATTTATCCCGAACCCGCTTTTCCAAGTCGAACCACAAATGTTCAATTGGGTTTTTGTCAGATGAATTTGGGGGCCAGGACATTAACAGAAAGTCACCAGCATGTTCCTCGAACTATTCCTTGTCGATTTTGGCAGTGTGGCATAGCGCATTATCCTTTTGCTAATGGCCATCACCAGTAGGGAACATACTTGCGATGAATGTGTGAACTTGCTCTGCCACGATGTTCAGAAACCTGACAGCTGTTAGGGATTGTGATATTGGGGCCTAAAGAGTACCCCGAAAACATCGCCCACAGCATAACACCGCCGACGCCGCTGGCCTGTTTCCACAGAACAGTGCCTCCAGGTGCCATAGCCTCCGTTGGTAATTGGCGTATCCACGCTCGGCCGTCTACGTGATGCACCAGGAATCTTGATTCGTCATACCAGGCCACTTCCTTCCAATCATCGACGGTTAAATCTCGATAAACTTGGGCGCATTTAAGGCGCTGTTGGCGATGACGTGCCGTGACCATGAGGACCCGGCTGGGTCTTCGGCTACGCAGGCCCATGCGCAGAAGACAGCGATGACCTGTGTGCTGTGACACATTGCCCTGATCACCGCTGTTGTACCTGCGGGTGATTTGTCGCACGGTGGACCCGCGGTCGCTGTGAACAATGCGCGACAGTCTCCGCTCACCTCTGGCATCACTGAGCTGCGGAAGACACACGACTGGACGACGGTTCATCGTTTGGCCATATGTGCACCACTTTTGATACGTACTCACTACAGCGGCACGTGAACAACCCGCGCCTTTCTGAGATCGTTGTTCCGAGGTGCCGAGCTTTCACAATTTGTCCTTTATCAAACTCCGATAAATCGGTAGCTTTTCCCCATTCTGACTCCGAACACTCTACTAACAAAAAGCCGGTCCTCGCGTTGTATATATACTGCTCTGTGAACTTCACCTGCGGCCAACGTTCGGTCTCCAAGCGCACTTATGCCTCTAGGGGTGGGGGTGGTCATAATGGAATAGCTCATCGGTGTATTTAAAAACATACAAATATGTTTAAAAAGAAAAAAGATTACACCAAATTTTCGGTTGTAATGAGCATTCGCAACTGTAGAGAACTTTCGCCTACTATGACTATGTATAATGCATATTTGCTGAGACCTGTTCAAATGCGTTCCTTAGCAGAAAGGAAACGACGCATACACCGAAAATACAAAATATTGTGGCCGCCCCGGTGGCACAGTGGTCTAAGCGATGGCCTCTGATCATTTGTCCGAACGGGGTCCGGGTTCAAATCCCGGTGAGGCATGGATGTTGTGTTTGTCTTACGGTACTGGCTCTCTCCCTTCCCTGGAACCAGTGACCCTAAATTAGGGACGGGCGACTGCTTATAGCCCATTGAGTTGCTCACGGTGGTCGTTAAACCTCCAATCAAAAAAAAAAAAGAAATATATTGTGACCAGCGCGTTTATATGCAAATCGAAGTAACTGCAGATAAACGAAGTCGCGTGTGAAGGTCATGAAACGATATAAATAACACCTGATACTGAGCTCTGTTGAGCAGTGTTATTCTCTCTCTTTTTAATTGGAGGTTTAACAACCGCCGTGAGCAACTCAATGGACAGTCGCTCGTCGCTAATTTAGGGCCACTGGCTCCAGGGAAGGGAGAGACAGCGCCGTAAAACAAGCACAACATCCATGCCTCACCGGGATTCGAACCGGCACCCTTCTTGGACGAACAGTTATAAGCCAGCGTTTAGACAACTGCGCCGTAGGGGCGGCTTGTTTGTTACTCAGATGAGAAGGCAGCGGACTTAAGCGAGTTTGACAAAGGACAAAATGTTATGGCCAGACGACTGGGTCAGAGCATTTCCCAGACGGGAAGGCTTGTGGGGTGTTGCCAGTCAGCAATGGTTAGTATCTTCAAAAAGCGGTCCGAGGAGGAAAAAATCACAAACCTTCGTCAAGGCTCGTGCCCACCATGACTCATCGACGCTAGAGGTGAGTAAAGGCTATCCCGTATGACTCAAGCCAACAGAAGGGATAGTGCTGTGCTACTCGTTGGAAAATTGAATGCTGGTAACGGAAGTAATGCGTCACAACACACAGTAGATCGAACCCTGCTGAAAATGGGGCAGCGTAGCCGCTAGGTGCTCCAAGTGTCCATGCTAACCTTGGTTCACCTTTGAAAGAGCCTACAATAGGCACGCGAGCTTCAAAACTGGACCTTGAATGATTGGAAGAAGGACGTCTTGTCTTATGAATCTCGTTTCCTTTGCATCATATGGACGTGTGCGTTGCTTACCTGGGGAAGTATCGGCATCAGGATGCACTTTGATACAAAATCAAGCCGTTGGAAATAGTGTAATGCTTTTGGGCAACATTCTGCGGGATACCCTGGGTCCAGTTATTCATGTGCAGGAAACTATAACATGTACCACCTACCTAAATATCATTGTAGACCAGGTTCATGGCAATGATATTCATCTCTAGTTGTGCCTTCTTTCAGCAGAATAATACGCGAACATGAGGAAGAATTGCCCTGGACCTTCATATTCCCAGACATCAATCCAATCGAGCATCTGTGTTTTGTGTTGGAACAACAAATTCCATTTGTTGCGGTTCCACTACATAACTTACAGAAGTTAAACGAACTGTTGGGAACGTGTTGGAACCAGATACCCCAAGACGCCTTTAGAAATCTTGCAGCGTCTATTCTTCGCCGGGTAAAAGCTGTTTTGGCGACATTTGGAAGACCGACATCAAATTCGGTAGGTGGTCATAATGTTTCAGCTCTTCGGTGTATCTTTCTTGATGCCCTCTAAAAACAGACTACCTTGATATCCTTCGTGGTGACAAAGCAAGTATCTCTGAAACAATCTAAATACCACTATTTCTCTTAATTAAAGCCGATATGCTTAACCTAGAGATGATGTCCCCCTTGGCTTACCTTACACGGATCTTCAAACTGAAAACAGACTACCTTGAAATCCTTCGTGGAAGCAAAGCAAGTATCTCTGAAACAATCTGGGGACGTACATACCACCATTTCTCTCAATTAAAGCCGATATGCCTAACCTAGAGTTGATATTACCCTTGGCTTACCTTATACGGATCTTCAAGCGGAAAACAGACTACCTTGAAATTCTTCGTTAAGACAAAGCAAGTATCTGTGAAACAATCTGGAGACGCAAATACCACTATTTCTCTTAATCAAAGCAGATTTACCTAACCTAGAGATGGTGTCACACATCGCTTTCCTTACACGGATCTTCAAGCTGAAAACAGACTACGTTGAAATCCTCCATGGAGACAAAGCAAGTATCTCTGAAACAATCTGGAGAAGTAACTTCCACTATTTCTCTTAATTAAAGCCGATTTACCTAGCCTAGAGATGATGTCATCCTTGGCTTACCTTACGCGGATCTTCAAGCTGAAAACAGACTACCTTGAAATCCTTCGTGGAGACAAAGCAAGTATCTCTGAAACAATCTGGGGACGTACATACCTCTATTTCTCTTACTTAAAGCCGATTTGCCTGACCAAAAGATGATGTCCTCCTTGGGTTACCTAACACAGGTCTTCAAGCAACATTACTGGCACCCTGAAGTCTTCTCCATAAGCTACAAAGCACCTTTCGAGGTTCATTCAGCCATCTCTCCTATTCCGGCTTGATTTGGGCCAGCACTTCCAGTGGCAGACTGTGATAATATTTTGTCGAGGAACACGAGGAAGACATTTTTCAAGAACTGGCGATCTGAAATCTATTATGTATGTGTGGACAAACACACGTTATAATGCATCCGCCATTCATAATCACACAATAAAAACAAACGCACAGAAGCAGGTATACTTTTTAGAGAACAGCTTTTGTACCAACGACGGCTGATTTTCATTCTTGGAACTCCTAAAACGGTTTAACCTAAGGTTGATGTACACTAATGCGCCATTACATTATGACCACCTACCTAATAAGCTGTAGAACCCCCTTTAGCCCGCAAAACAGCCGCCACTCGGCATTCGATAAGGAGGCGATAGGTATCCTGGGGTATCTGGCACCATAATGTTAACAGAACACCCTCTAGTTCCCGTACATTTCGGGGGGGGGGGTGATTTAGCGCAAAATCCACTTTTCCAACTTAGACCACAAATGTTCGATTAGGTTCATGTCAGGTGAATTTGGAGGCTAGGGCAGTAACAGAAAGTCACCAGCATGTTTCTCTCGGACAACTCCTTGGCGATTGTGGTTGTGTGAAATGGCGCATTATCCTGTTGCTAATGGCCATCACCAGCAGGGAGCACAGTTGCCATGGATGGGTAAGCATCTTCCGCAACGATGTTCAGATACCTGACAGCTTTCAGGGATTGTGCTGAGATAATGGGGGCCTAAAGTGTCCCAAGAAAACATCGCCCATAGCATAACAACGCCGCTGCCGGTCTTTTTCATCCCAACAGTGCATCCAGCCAGCGGATACACCTATTACCTTGGCAATCGGTGTATCTGCGGTCAGCCGTCTACGTGATGCACCAAGAATCTTGATTCGTCAGACCAGACCACTTTCTTCCAATCATCCACGATCGAATCTCGATTATCTTGGCCCCATTTCACGCGTTGTTCACGATGACGTGAAGTGAGCATTGGGACCCGGCTGCTCAGGGATATGCAAAGAAGGCTGCAATGAACTATGTGCTGTGGTACATTACCCTGATCACCACTGTGCATGTTTTGTCGCACTGTGACGCTACGGTCGCTGTGAACAATGCGCGACATTCTCTGCTCCCCCTCTTGCATCAATGAGCTGAGGACGACACACTGCTGGACGATGGTTCGTGGTTTGGCCATCCCATGCACCACTTTTGATATGTACTCACTACAGCGGCACGTGAACAACCCACAAGCCAAGCAATTTCCGAGATCATTAGTTCTGAAGCTCCGTGCCATCACAATTTGTCCTTTATCAAACTCCGATAATTCGGCAGCTTTTCCCATTCTGACTCCAAACACTCTACTAACCGAAAGCCGGCCCTCGGATTGTATATATACTGCTCTGTGAACTTCATCTGCGCCACTGTTCGGTCTCCAGTCGCACTCATTTCTCTAGACTGGCGGTAGTCATAATGTAATGTCTCATCGGTGTATTCATGCTGTTAAATCAATACGTAGCTCAATTTCCCGTTTTTTATTTCCACGTATTTTTACAGATGATTGACTATTAAATGCTGTTGTGCAGCTTAATTGTACAGAACTTGATTTTTTATTTTCGTATGTTTCTGCTTTTAGAAACATACTTTTAAATATGGCTGTTTTTAATGCTTAGTGTTCTTATTGTCACGTAATAACTCGCGACTTTCCTGCTCTATAGCCTAAATCTTAATGGAAAGTTGTGGCAGCATTGAGCATCGTTCTCCAGAGTGACATAACGAAACTGGAGAATCCTACAGCCAGAATCTTAAGCCTTCATGCTTCGTGTGTTACACGGCAAAATTAATGTTTCAGCAAAAATTCTGAATAAAAGAAGCACCATGCTTTAAATTATTGATCGATGAACCTATGAAACCATCGTTTTGCCTGTTCTGCTGTATGGAGTAGAAATTTGGTGTACAACAGTTAATGATGAGAAAATCTTGCGGAGTTTTTAAACGGGACTGTTGTAAATACTGTATATTTTGACTCATAAGGGACCACGAATGAGAATTGAGACAATGAGAGAGAGAGTCGGTGATGAGATTAACACGAGGCAAGAGTTAGTCATTGCTCCGAAATTCTGTAATTATATATTTAATTTTTCAGCAAATATTAAGTCGAATTGAAGCTACTACACTGCTGGCCACCCGAAATGCAACACCAAGAAGGACACGAGATAGCAAAGCCAGATTTACTGGACACATAACAACAGATACAAAGATGAAACGATTGAGCTTACAGGACCGTGCGACTTGCGGAACATGCAGACATTAATAATTCGTGTGACCCCCATGGCTGGCAATAACGGCCGCGGCATCAAACGAAAGAGGCTTTGGATGTGGGCTTGGTGTATATCGGTCCAGGCTGCTTCCACACGTTGCCACAGTTCATCAGGCATAGCTGCGGGTGGTGCTTGCCGGGCCACTCGGTTGCCGATCAGCGACCAGACGTGTTCGATGGGCGACATATCGGGAGAACAGGCGGGCCACGGCAGCAGTGACACCTGGTGGGCCGTGAAGAATTGTTGCACGATGCGTGCCACGTGCGGGCGTGCATTGTCCTGCAGAAACGTGGACGCTGGCAGGAAATGCAGGTAAGGGAGGACTACAGGCTCCAAAACGTCGGAGATGTAGCGGTGGCTGTTGAGTGTACCGGCGATGCGTACCAGTGGGGTGCGGTTGTCATATCCAATTGCGCCCCAAACCATAACTCCAGGCGACGGACCGGTATGGCGATGCATAATGCAGGCGTCATACAGTCTTTCGCCGCGGTGCCACCACACGCGAATCCGACCTTCGTGGTGTTGCAAGCAGAAGCGGAATTCGTCGGAGAAGACAATGTCGTGCCATTCCGTAGTCCAGGTGCGGCGTTTAACGGCCCGCTGCAGCCGCACTCGCCGGTGGTGTAACGTCAGTGGTAATGGGAGCAATGGGCGTCGTGCGACAAGTCCCCGTTCTTACAGACGACGTCGAACGGTATGTGCTGACACAGGTTGTTGCGCAACACACCCTAATTCCTGCGCTAAAGTTCGTGATGTGGCGGTGCGAGCCGTCAATGCCCGCCGCACAACATGCCGATACTCTCGTTTGGTGGTGTACCACGACCTCTATGTTTTGCCGCATGGAAAACGTTCGTCCGTATGCTGCCGCAGTTCGCGATACATTTGTAAAGCAAGCGAATAACACCTGCCCTCACACACAACTCGCCTTGTGCACCAGTACCTGGAACACGAGACTGTAGCCTGTATGGAGTGGCCAGCACGCTCTTCCTATCTGAATCCCATTGTGCATGTCTGGGATGCTCTCGGGAGTCGTGTTTCTGGCCTCCGGTCTCCTTCCGAACCCTGCAGGGGCTCCGCGCTGCTTTACTCAATAGATGGACGAGCTAACCACGGAACTTCTCGACACCATAATTAACAGCATGGAATATCGCTGTCGGGCCTGTATTGCTGTTCGGGGTAAACCACACTCCGTATTGAAGTACCTTTTCCTATTTCATCTTGATACCTATGTTTCTCCATTTTCATATTTGCATCACTCATTCAAAATGTAAATGCTTTGTATCACATTTTGTTGTTGTTGCATTTGGTCTGATAAAGCTTACCACCAAATTTCATACGAATTGGTTGCAGACTTTTTAAATTATCACGATTTTTCTATTTGTTGCTTAATTTATGGAAATCAATGTGGTTCTGTCAGCTTTGCAAAACCATGTCCTTGTCTTGGAGCGATCGCCAGCAGAATGCATACGACAGCTGCCTCTCTAAATCGGCCATGACGATTTAAGAGACGTTTCCGTCGAACAGAAATATCCTTTTCAGCTGCTTCTAAACAAGTGCTTATCGTGAACGGATTATTAGATTTCGCATGCTTTCGTATTTGTTTCTTAAAAACGTAATATCGAATTTCTGGTGCTTGGATCACAACCGAATTTAGGGCACAATATTTTTTCCTCATTGATAAATTTTAATAGATAAGTCGATGCGTTGCATAAGTCAAGGGCCGGGCGTCTTAAGGAAGAAGTCTCGTCTTATACGCCGGAAAATGTTGTAATTCATATACAGGGTTACAAGGAAAGTCCGTGATGAGGCCAATATCTCACGAACTATGGCAGTTAGCGATTTACTTCTTGTGCAGTTGTATAGGAACCCGCCTATGTAGCACACAATAACACCACGAAGGATCCCCTCGCCCCTTTTTGGGGAGTTGAGGGGGCTATCGTGCCCCTTTGCAGATAGGGCAAAAAAAGTCAATTACAAACTTATTCAGCGAGGCAAAAATAGTTCATAAATGTTTTTCCCCATAACAAAAGATAGGAGGGGACTCTCTCCAAATGCGAAAAAAAGCGGAAAGCTACCTGAGTCGCTGTGTCCGAAGCATATTTGCATGGATTTCAAAGGTGCTTTCTGCTCCGTCGTCACAATACAAAAATGATATGCGTGGTCCGTATGCCGACACTTCGTGACGGGAAGTCGAAAGCCTTGCCACGTACGCAAGTCAATTAGATGTGCATACAGTTTTCCTATTGGATGAGTGTTTCGCCACTTCATGCTATTTCTCCTTGTTTCAGTGTACTTTTTACTGTATTGGACATCAAAGTCTGATATTGAATGTGTCAAGGAACTGCGTTTTATTTCAGAACAAGAACTGTTGATAAGGTTTGCAGGAAAACTTTTCCTTCGTGCTTTTATTTACTTAGAACTGACCAGTTTAGATAAATTCTAAGTAATAAGTTCTTGTCTAAATGCTCTGTCGTTGCTTCCGGACGTTGTGGTTTTCTTGGGGCTACATTCCCGGTCCCCTTCCATCTTTTCTTATGGGACAAAAACATGTATGTACTATTTTTGCCTCGCTGAACAAGTTCGTAATTGACTTTTTTGCCCTATGTGCACAAGGGGGCCTGATAGCCCCCTCAATACCCCCGAAGAGAGGGGGTGAGGTGATCCCTCGTGGTGTTATTGTGTGCTCCATAGGGGGTTTCCTATACAACTGTACAAGAAGTAAATCGCTAACTGCCATAGTTCGTGAGATATTAACCTCATCACGGACTTTCTTTTTAACCCTGTGTACTGAAATGGCTTGGTTTCATGGAACGTATACAAAATGGCGAATCGTACAGACAGAAACTTTAACTGCTAGTGGAAGCCAAACTATAGAAAAACTACGTAGACCAGAAAGTAATGTTCAAAGAGACTGAGGATTAAATATGCTAGGCAGGAGGAAGAAAACGCAGAAGAGAGTGAAATGGAACAAGATGCCACTGAATGAATATCCGATTCCATTCTACTCTCTTCTGTACTCGAACCAATCAGGATTCACCTTTTTCTCCACTACTCACTGCTTCTGCACTGTTCCATTCCGAACTCTTCTCTCTGTGATTTTTCTACACTGCTTCACTCCATCGCTGCTCTCCGCCAGTCCTGTTCCACCCTGGAGCTCCCTTCTGTGCTGTTCCTCTCCACTCTTTTCTCTCTTCGGTGCTTTGGTGGGTTTTTTTTTTTTTTTTTTTTAGTGTGCTATAGCCGAGCCGTGGACGGCTTAGTGGTTAGCGTTCGTGACTACCAAAGGAAAGGATCCTGAGTGGTGACAAATGTTAAAGGTTTTGGGCGAGCACCTAAAGCCAACCGACCACGGGTACACCCCCCTCCCCCTCCCCGTTATAGATAAAGGGCGCCTGTTCCTCCCTCTGTCTCTGTCCACCCGTACCCGCTGGGATATACTTGGACGTCGTGTGGCGTCAGTCGCTCCTGCGACGCACGCTAGTGGCTATATCTACTGTCTCTCTCTCTCTCTCTCTCTCTCTCTCTCTCTCTGCCAACCTACTATCTTATCATGAGTCGCTAGACTCCATCCATCTACTTTAGCTTCCATCACCTACCGAAAAGTCTGAACAGGCGTAGCTATTTTGGAGTCTAAACCTCTTCTATGGACGGCTGACTGATAGGGTATCGAGTCATTCACAGTCGAATCATTTGTGGTGCTGACGGGCAGGGTACCGTCATTCACAGTCAGTTAGAACATGAAATGTGATAAGTGCTTGGCCCGCTGTAGCCGTTGCGCCGCGAAACGTAAATAACCAACAAACTTTTCACCCTCTTCTGAATTTTCGACCGGATAACTAAAGAAGATTCGCGCTCTACTCTACTTTCTTCTCTGTGTTCCTCTCCACTCTCTGCAGTACTGTTTCAGACCGCTCCCTTCAGTTTGTCATCCTTCTGCGTTTTCTTTCGGATAGTAAAAACAAATGAATACAATGTAAGTAAGAGTGACAGAAAAGCACAGTAGGATGCATGGAGGTGAAAAAAAGACATCGTTCAGAACTTACATCCAAGGCCGCCAAACGACGGAGATGTTCTTTGTTATTCGACGTGACTACTATGTATGAAGAAAAGTTTATATCCATAGAAAATTACATTAAGTGAATGAACATAACTTTGATTTAAGCGTTTCGTAGCGTTTATGTAATGTCCCGATAGCTAAACATCGTTAGTTCTTAATCAAACATATTTTGAATCACCAGTTAAAGAAAGAGTCTTACAAAAACTTCAGATTTAAGTAGTTTTTTAGGTACTTTAAGAAGTTAGCACATATCAGTTGTGAAACTCAAATTTGCCGGTGGTGACCTCATATCCAGATCTTTCTACTCCGGAGCCGAATTCTTTTCCAATTAAGCAACACCGACAAAGGCTTATCATTGCTAATTGCCGTCTTGACATGTACGTCACATACACTACATTGACGAAAGTCGCCGGACACCTAGACGAGAAACACAACATAGCATTTATTGACATACATTAGTACGGTGTCGGTCCACATTTGACCTTAATGCATGCACTGACCCTTCGAGACATGTTTTCTGTTGCTTAGTAATAGGCCTTGGTTCCAAACTTCTTATGCGGTGCTCTAATTCATCTCATAAATACTCTATGGGATTAAGATCAGGGCTCTCTGCTGGCCAGTCCACACACGATACGGAATTATCGTCAAAGCACGCCGTAACAGTCCTTGCGCTTTATGGCTCGGTGCATGATCCTTCTGGTACCAACAAGGCTCGGTTCCATAATATTGCTATAGAGTTGGTAGGGCATAATTGCCCAGAATATCGAGGTAGACGTGCTGGGTAACAGATTTCTCCACGATAAAAAATGGGCCAGGACCATACCACGAAAAACACGTCCACACAAGTACACTGTCAGCTCCAAACTTGACAGCACACTGTGGTAAATATCGTTCCCCCACCTGCCGCCATACCCACACACGGCCATTAGACTGATGGATCGTGTATCTGGATTCATCAGTACATTGGATCCGTTTCCGTTGATCTACGGTCCACGATAAATGTTCTTTACACCATGCTAAACAACGAGTAGCATTCCGAGTGGAGACGAAATGCTTATGAGCAGCCGTACGACCACTGTAACCCATCGAATGAAGTTCTCTGCGAATGGTACGTGTACACACCGAGGTTCCAGCATTTTTACTCACCTGTACACCGAGGTCTTGTGCAGTAGTCCGTCTATTAGCTGTAAGGACTCTCCTGAGGCTTCGACGTCCTCTATCACTGAATTTCTTTGGTCTTCCGGTACGTTTTTCTGCTTCAGACACGCCATGTGTCTTCCACTTATTCAGTACATCCAAAACAGTTGACTTGGGTATGTTTAAACGCCTCTCGGCTTCTCTTATGAACAACCCACTAATATAACAGCAAACAATCTTTCCTTTCTCAAAGTCAGTTATCTCCCGCCCCGACATTTTCAGTCAACCTTACAGTGCGATATGATCGCGGTCAGCTGCAGGCTTGTTTTATACCGTTTGCAGCTGTACCGTGCGTCTTAAGAACGCAGCGAATCCGTTCATTTGCTTCTAAAGGGGTGTCCGGTGACTTTTGTCAATATAGTGTACATCCCCCACCCTTGAAAAAGGCGGGGGTACGAAATCGCAGGCTTCGGGTCGCCTCAAACCATGCTTGATTAGCTCGTTATAGGAGAAGGAATTCTGATTAATTCCAGACGATGAGTGGAAGAAGCATTACGCACTTTTGTAGCGTTGAAGAATGAATTCTTGTTCATTCCAGACGATGTACGGAAAAAGCATCACACATTTTTCGAAAAACATAACGACCAGTAGATCCGTTAGGGCGCCAATGTGAAAACACAAATTCGTCGGTGTCGGAGCTCTACCCGATATCCTTCTGCTCCGGAGTAGAATGCTTTGCCATTTAAGCTAACCGACAAGGGCAAATCTTTGCTACTTGTCGTCTTGACATATACGTCACACACCATATTACTCTGAACGTGTAATGATACTCTTTCCGTACAGAAAACTTGCTAAGTGGTTAATGATTTAAGCTCGAGGTAATACAACAATCAACTTTTAACAAATTCGAGCCACAAAAGTGACTCAAAACCTCAAATTAACAACTCCAAGCGATTAACGTGAAGCGGCAATTTTACGTATAACAATTAGAAAGCATCTGCTCACAACCAGCTAGAATGCTATACAGCTCGTAAACCAGCCGACATACGTAGGTCGTTCAAAAAGTAACGGCAAACTGACAATATTTCATGAAACGAATACTCCAGGCATTTCAAACTCCCGCGCAGGGAAGGTACATTCTTAGAGAAGGTGTTGACACTGCCCAGTAGATGGCGTGGCGTGCTTAAGCGGAAGGGCAGCATAAACGAAATGGCGGCGCCCTTTGCTGTTTGCACCGTAGAGGAACAGGGGGGGCAATCATCAGGTTTTTATAGTCCGAGGGTGTGAAACCTCATGAAATTCATAGGAGAATGCTGCAACAGTATGGAGATGCCATCATTGGCGGAAGAAGAGTGTACGAGTGGTTAGATGAGTTTAAAAATGGACGAGCATCCATCCGTGATGAGCAGCGCTCCGGTCGTCCCAGAACGGCCGTCCCTGGTGAGAAGATGGGTCGCGCTGACGTCATTATTCGTGAAAACAGGCGCATTTCTTTAGCAGTTCTGGCCAGGGAATTGGATATCAGTATCAGATCCGGTCCTACCATTGACACGGAGGTTCTCAAGTATCGCAAGTTGTGTGCACGGTGGGTACCTAGGATTCTGACTGATAAGCACAAGATGATTCGTGTGCAGACTTCCACAGCCTTTACGACGAAGCATACGACTTCCTGGCACATATCGTAACAGGGGACGAAACCTGGGTGCATCACTATGATCCCGAAAGCAAAAGGCAGTTTTCAGAATGGCTGCACACATATTCTACAGTCAAAAATAAGTTCAAGTCTCAACCCTCCGCTGGAAAGGTCCTGTTGACTCTCTTCTGGGATATGAATGGACCAATTTTGGAGCACTATCAGAAAAACAGAGAAACAGTGACCGATACAGCGCAGTGTTGGAGGAGCTGAAGCCTGCAAGAGCCGTCGCTGAGGACTTTTGTCTAAAGGCGTTCTTCTCCTTCATGATAATGCCAGCCCTCACACCACCCCTGCAACTCTTGACACCATTCGGAGATTGAGATTTCAGATCTTACAGCATCCCCGATACAGCCCTGATCTTACTAACTCTGATTATCATGTGTTTGGACCCCTGATGGACGCTTTAAGAGGACAAAGGTTTAGGAGTGCTGAGGAGGTCAAAGAAGAGGTGCAACCCTGGCTGAAGGCACAACCAAAAACATTTTTTTTTCTGATGGACTAAAGAATTTGGTGCAACGGTGTGAGTAATGTATTGAAAATGTGGGTGATTATGTAGAAAAATTAAATATCATTTGTATCCCTTATTGAATTATGTATCTCAAAATATTCAATTTGCTGTTACTTTTTGAACTGCCCTCGTACATTTGTGACGTGGTTTTTATCTCTATCTTTCTCATACGTCATTCAACCTCCGCCGTCATTGCGGTTGCCACAAAAGCTTTCAGTCAAGAGAGAAACTCTAAATCGTAAGTTTGGAAAATGCTTAAGGAGAATGAACTAAACTTTGCATAGATACGGGAACTAGAAAGGAAAGTCATATTAGATTATCCATTAAACAGGGCAGCCCAAAGATTCAGGAGTCTGACATATCAGGAATACATCACTAGCTTGAAAAATATCCACTAAGATGGGATAAGAACTCTGATTTCGCAGACGATTTCAAAAATACCTGCGTGATACCGCAGAGCCAATTAGCCTGCGTAGGAAGAGGCAGTTCATTCGCAGGCAAAAAAAATGAAACGTCGCGGTACCCCTTCTTAATATGTAAAGAGATTTTTCTCGAATCTGGTTGCCTAAGCGTAATAGGGGGAAATTCTAAATATAGGGACGAGTCGCACAACAACTGATGCTTCCACGAGCGGTTACCTTTAGTTTTTTATCTCCCCAGTATGATTAAGAAAAATCCTTTCTTCACCCTGGGTTGCATTTCCCAGAAAAGATAAACATAAGATGTCGGAAAGAGCACTCTGACTGAAAAACGTTGAAGCTATTGGGGGTGTGCAAAAGTTCTACCCGTTTTTGCAATAGATGCAAATTGCGATCGGAGTAGTCACGTCACAGATGACGCTGCGATGCCAAATTTTCAGCCAATAAAGCATGGAGCAGTAGCGCATATATAGAGGCATGTCCGAGTAAGTCATTCGTAACGGAAATCACAGAGGGTGTCTCATGGCATGCGATAAGGAGCACATTAGATATTGTTTACTGAACGAGTTCAATAAAGGCAGTACTGCAGCCATCGCTTGCCGCAACATCTGTCAAGTGCATGGGGAGGATGCAGTTGATGATAGCACATGTCACCATTGGTATCGGAAATTTCGGGACGGAGACAGAAGCTGTAAAGATCAACCACGTCCTGGACGTCCATCTGTGGTTTCTGACGAGGATGTGGACCAACCCATAACAAATGATCCACATGCAACCGTTCAGGAAGTAGCAGAAACGTTGTCGGTACGCAGAACAACAGTCGAAAGACGAATGCATGCGCTTGAGTTCATCACCAGGTTGATCACTGGGTTCCGCACCAGCTTTCTGCAAAGCAACGAGAGGAGAGGATCCGTACCTGTGTTACTTTGCTTTCTCGTCAGAGACATGAACCGTTTTTGGGACGAATTGTAACGGGTGATGAGAAATAGGTACTGCACCATAATGTAAAGGGTCGACGGACTGTGTACCAAGGTGCAGAGCCTGCTCCATCGACCTCAAAAGGAGGACTGCATCCCAAAAAGGTTTTGCTGAGTGTTCGGTGGGATGTCCAGTGTACACGAGTCCAACCAGCAACCAGAGCTCCTAGAGGACGATGAAGCACGCATGTCTTAGGGCATCAATACATCAGAAGTGTAGAATGTTACGGGGATTTAGTAGGAACTTCATCAAGTGCTTAACTTTTAACCAACAGAAACTGAATGACCTCATCATGGATCTGAGCCTCTCAAAGGAGTCTTCTGAATTGCTGGCCTCCAGGTTGAATGAAAAGAATTTACTTCATTCTGGAACCAACATTACGTTTTGTCGTAGCAGAGAAAAGGATTTGCTGCCTTTCTTCTCTTAGGACAACAACCTAGTGTTCTGCAATGATGTCATAGGCCTTCTGAGGAAAATGGGTTCAGTCAAACTGATTTAGTAATATGTGGTTCTTTTAACAGTGTGTAATACGAGGGTTGTACCGAAAATAATGCAAAAGTGGGCATAACGTTTTTATTAACTGACAGAGGTTGTTCAAATTGCACATCTTGGTACATTAACTCTTCTTCTATACAAAACTACTACTTAACATAGTCTCAATCACAAGCGATGCATTTGCGCCATCGCTGAATCCAACTCTCGAATCCTCCTTGAAAACTTCATGTGCGGACTGTTGCACCTACTTCTTCACAGCCCCTTTCACCTCGTCTGTGTCATCAAATCTTTGTCCACTGAGACTGTCCTTCATTGGACCGAACAGATGGAAGTCGTAGGGTGCCGGTTCTGGGCTGTACGGTGGATGGGGTACCACCGACCAGACTAATTTGCTGATAGCCTGATTTGTTGGCAAAGATGTGTGTGGTCTCGCATTGTCGTGGTGAATGTGGATCTTTTTCGGATTCTTGTTCGGTCTCTTCCTCCTTATGGCTTCTCTAAGCTTCTTGAGTGTCTCAATGTACCGCTCGCTGGTCACGGTACGGCCACGTTCCAGAAAATCAAGGAGAATGACAGCCCTGTCATGCCAAAAAGCAGCCGCCATGACTTCTTTTTGTGCTTATCGCTGGCTCTTGAACTTCTTAGCCCTTCGTGAAGAGGTGTGACGCCATTCCATGGATTGATTCTTACTTTCCGGATCGTAAAGATACGATCACGTTTCATCCTCTCTCAACAGAACGAAAACAAAACGTTTCTTTCATTAGCTTCAAACGCTTCCAGCAGAGGAGAGCAGACTTCCACCCTTCTCTCCTTCAAATCGGGCGCCAACTGCCGAACTAACCACTTTGCACACACTTTCCGATACCCTAAGTCTTCCACCATCTTCTGTATGGCATTGTGATCCCAGTCCAGTTGTGCAACAAGCTCACGAATTGTGACTCATCTCTCCGCGTGAATCAATTCATCCACTTGATTACGATTTGTGTCAGTGGTCGTAGATGATGATCTCCCACTGCATGGTTTGTCTTCAATGCTGATTTCCCCTTCTTTAAACTTCTTCATCCGTTTGCGCACATTGCTCTTGTCAATGGTGTCATCTCCGTAAACATTCTGTAGCCTTCCGTGGATGTCGGACAGCCTGCACTCTTGCTACGTCAAGAACGCAATGACGGCACGTTGCTTCGGCTTGGAATCCATTATTTACCTACAATGAAGAAGAAGGGTTACTATAGAGGAAGAGTTACTCTACCAACATGTGCAATTTGAACTACCTCTGTCAGTTAATAAAAAATATATGCCCACCTTTGCATTACTTTCGGTACAACCCTCATATTACAAGGATCAATATTTGTGAAAATATTATCCAAAATAGCAGATTAGACGAATAAGGATTCCGAATTCTGATGGTCGACCGGCTGAATCTGTATATAAAATGGCTACGCAGTATCTCCGGAAGTATAGCTGATATGGCAAGACTGATGCCATTTTTGGAATCAGCGCCCTTAATATATACAAGAATAGGTCTAACTTTTAAGGCACCAAAATGTATGCTAAGCAGTGTTATGACTGCGAGTTAGAAAAACGGGGACTCTAGTTAGATGGATACCCTGGTACGGACGACGCTCCTACTGGAATATCAGATATAACAGTTACTGAACATCTACTCTCGACTGAAACAGAAGTTGCGAGTAGCTTTCATTGATAAACATATGACACTTAACAGGCAGCAGACCTACCAAATTTACACCAAACAGATTTTCCAGCATAGTAATCCATGTTGTGAACGTATCTGTTTTACAGCTTTCAGCTTCTTTTTTAATGTTAATGCATTTTCTTTTCCGTAGGAGACGACGCTGTTATAGCACAACGTCCCTGGGAAGTTTCGCCTCCATTTATATGTGGATTAAACTATGGTGACCGAGCAGTATCGGATGACTTTCCATTGGTGTGGAACGAAAGCGAAAACTAATGCATCTTTTCTGATTTGATCTGTTACATAAAGAAAAACATGGCCTTTTACACACCACGTAGTCTCACACAGCCACATGTACCACGTACATGAATGTTTATGATCACCACACATATATAGTAAGAAGTGCGCATTAGAAAGAAAATTTGTAGTTCCGTGTATTTCTGTACTGCGGAATGACAACCTTTGGAATTTCATTAAAAAATATTACTGCATGACTGGAGTCTCTTTTTTATCACAGTAGATTGGTTTTGCTTTCATAAACTGTTCAAAATTCGGCCAAATATCAGTTTGATGTTTCATCAATAAGCACTTTTACATTTTTTTTAATACGAAATTTACGTCTTTTCTTTAAATTTGTATAGCACTGAAACCCTGAAATCCCGCCTTTCAGAGCTATATACACTGAAGAGCAATTTAATTAGAGATAGCTGTCTAGTAACGTGTCGCACCACCTTTCGCCTTGATGACGGCTGTGATTCGTCTCGGCATGGACACGACAAGACACCGGAAGCATTGGGAAGCCATACGGATCCACTACCCCTGAACAAGCTCCCACATTTCACGAAGATTTGATTGAGGGGGTCAGAGCCTCGAACATCTCTCTCGATGGCATCCCAGTTGTGCTCGATGCGTTTAAATTCAGGTGACCTAGCTGGCCAAGGAAGCGAGATCACGTCGGTGGAGTGTTCATCCAACCATTCGGATACAATTCGGGAGCGATGGCACGGTGCATTGTCTTGTTGCAGGATGAGGTCCCCAGTGGGATATTGAAGACGCACAAACGGGAGCAAATGGTCGTCCAGGATATCCCGGTAACGTTGACCTGTGAGGGACGATGTCACACGTACCAGGGGTCCCATTTCAGTCCACGTAAACAGTCACCAGACGAGAATGCCACCCCCACCAGCTTGAAGAGTACCTTGCTGGCAAGAAGGATCCATCACTTCATGTGGTTTGCGCCGTACTCGTATCCTGCCATCCACATGCACTAACGTGAATCTCGACTCATCAGTCCAGGCAACATTTTTCCACATGTCTAGGGTCCAGTGGCGATGTTCCCGCGCCCATGCTAATCTTTTCACCCTGTGATGTGCGGTCAGCAGCGGTACCCTCGTGGGACGATGACTTCTGTATCCCATAGCGAGGAGATAGTTCTGGATGGTGTGGCTGCTTACACGTTTTTGTGCACCAGCGTTAAATTGCCGAGTGATTTCTTGCACTGTGGCCCGTCTATCCGCTGCTACAATGCGAGCTAGCCGACGATGACCCCGCTCATCCACACGCTGTTGTCCACGGCAGTTGGCCCTTGCAGGGATCCTTTTACCGGATTCGATGTACTCACGGTGCACCCGTAACACAGTGGCTCGTGAAAATCCCAGTGCCTGCACGACTTCCGAGATGGAGTGACCCATTCGTCGGGTCCCGACAATTTGCCTACGATCAAATGCGTTTAGATCCTTCGTCTTACACATACTGCGTCCGACTCTTACTGATTCCCGTCGCATCACTCCTTATATTGTCGGATCGCTGCATACGTCATGTCGTTTCCGTTTACAGGGCCGCCCACAGCGCCATATTTGCATAACACCAGCTGTCTCTAATTCAATTGCTATTCAGTGTAAATGAAGTTTAACTTTCTTTAACACAAAAGTCTTTGTTGCTGCGCTTTATTAAGAAAGATGCTATTAAATCAGTCTGTATAATGAACGTATTTTAAAGACACAAATCTCGCATATTGAAAATACTTTAAATTTATATTATCAGCATAATTCGAAACGTGCTGATTTCAAGACAACATGCCAATCATATTTCCTAATACATTCTATAGCAGTAATTTGGCCAATAACGCTTTTATGTTTTTCATTTTTTTTTCAGAAAAATGTTTATGGGTGGTACGAGTCGAATTTGAAAATTTCCTTTAACATGGGAAAAAATCTTTTGAGTTCATCATGGAACGCGAACAAAGTTTTCCACGTGTCCATAGAAAACTTTTGGTGGCACACTCTAAAATATTTAATGCCGCCCTAGGTAGCAATGTGGTCTAAGCGCTGTCTTCTGACTATTCGTCCGAGATTGGTCCGGATTCGAATCCCAGTAAAGCATGGATATTATGTTTGTCTTATGGCACTGACTTTCTCCCTTCCCAGAAACCAATGACCCTAAATTTGGGGCTGGGGACTGCTTATAGCCCATCGAGTTGCTCACAGTGGTCGTTAAAAACCCAAACAAAACAACTGGTTTAAGGCTTGAAAGGCACACGGTGCCGCAGTGGTCTAAGTGCTGGCTTGTGGCCATGCGACCAAAATGGGTTCGAATCCCGGTGAGGTATGGGTGTTATCTTTATGTTGCGGTACTGGCTCTATCTCTCTCTTGGAACTATTGGCCCTAAATTAGGGACGGGAGACTGCTTATAGCCGATTAAGTTGCCCCCGGTGATCGTTAAACCCCCAATCGAAAAGAAAAAGGCTTTTTATCAGTACATGCACTCATACAATGAAGTGCCAAAAGTCATGGGATACGTACCTAGTATCGTGTAGGACCTTCTGTAGCGGAGCGAAGTGCAACAACTGGACGTGATACCGATTCCACAAGTGGCCGGAAGACTTCTGGAGCGATGTTGAGCCATGCCATCTGAACATCCACCCAGAGTTCCCTGGTATTTGTAGGTGCAGGATCTTCAGTGTGAATGAACCTTTCCACCACTTCCCATAAGTGTTTTATAGGGTTCATATCGGACGAACGTGGTGGCCACACCATCCATCAGAACTGTCCAGAATGCTCCTCGAACCAATTTTGGATAACTTGGGCCCAATGACATGGTGCATTGTCCGCCTGGAAAATTCCGTCGTTGTTCAGGTGCTTGAAGTCCACGAAGGGCTGCAAATGGTCACCCAGCAGAGCAACAAAACGATCACCGGTTATTGACGTGTTTACAAGGACCAAAGGATCCAAACCATGCCACGTAAAGACATGTATGGAACCACCACCAGCTTGCACAGTGCCTTGTTGACAGCTTGGGTCCATTGCCTCATTGAGTCTGTGTCACACCCGAATCCTACCATCAGCTCGTAACAACTGGTAGCGTGACTCGTCGGGCCATGCCACATGTCGCCAGTCTTCTAGGGTACAATTACTGTGTTCACGAACCCACGTGAGGTGCTGTGTCCGATGTCGTGATGTTAACAAAGGCCCTCTGATGGGTGTTCGGCTCCCATACCCCGTGGACGCTACATTACGCTGCACTTACCTTCTGAATATGTCTCTAGTACCTCCTGCATTGAATGTGGATGTTATTTGAGGCAGTGTCGCTTGTCTGTTAGCATGGGAAATCCTGGCTAGATGCCGCTGGTTACTGTCATTCAGCACCCGTAGTCGGCCACTGCGCTGTCCACGATGGGTATAGTAATGCCTTCCATGGGGTATTCTCGGTACACACGTGACACCGTAGATGGAGGAATGTTGAATGTTCGCACAACTTCGGAAATTGAATGTCTCATCCGTCTGGCTCCCACTATCATGCCTTTTTCAAACTCCGATACTTCACGTCAGCTTGTAATAATCCTACTGGCGATTGTTCAACCTGACTCACGAGGTTACACCTGGCAACTACTGGAAATCGTGGCGTGCGCTGAAGCCTTTATTAGACGGAGGCACCTGTTAAAAATTTGCATATTGCTGTTCCATGATTTTGGCAGTTCAGTATAAAATTATATGGCACATACTTTTTGTGTGAGTCACTGCGCAACTCATGTATTTATAACAATAAAGAAAGAGCCCTACATATGAAATGAAATTATCATAATATTTTTTTCCATTGAACCTCAAAATCTCAAATATAATTTGACTCTGCTCTAGATATGAAATTTGCGCTAAATGCAATATGTGATAGCTTGGGAAGTTACAGGATTTAAGATGAATAAATACGAAAACTTGCGTTTTAAGTATTTTGTGTGATCGCGAAATTTGTGGTTTGTCGTTAAGTACAACGAGTTTGCACCTCAGTCTATTTGAAATGTAATAAAATTTGAACTACAAATTTTACGCAATGAACTTTCCGTTGTAAAAGTGTTAGAATAAATAAACTTTTGTGCTATGCGTGGTAATTCTATCTTATTTTCATTTCATAATATTAATTTGTGCCGATTGAGAGGCTCTATAACCCAGTTATACAGTTGAAGTAACTGTAAAAATGAGAAATTCAGATTCTTATGAGAGAAAAAAGAGTATCGAAGACTAAAATATGCGAACAATAACCGACAACTTTGTAGTATTCAGTTTACACTGAGTTCACCAAGACAACCAGCTCTCAAATCCTTTTCACTCCTCAAACAAATATTTATACCCTTCAGGGAATAAAGAGCCGGAAAAATGTAACAAGGCAAACACAGATTTAAGTTCTGTATAAAGTCGGCATATCGAAAACGCTACAGCCTCCGGAGATAAAATCAAGCAAAGTAACTATAATAGATAGGGTTCGTAATAGTGTTGAAGACTTCGGGGGAAAAAAAGACAATAATACTATTAATACATCTTTCGCTACTTTAGGTCACTGGCATCTAAATTCTTTGTTCAAAGAAAAACGGTAACATCTTTCTTTCATGAACATACCATAAATTTTGATCTATATGTACATGAACAGTAATTCAATACAGTTTCATTCTGTTTCACATGCACATGGTAGGGATTAAATGAAGCATACTCTAAACGTCTCGCGTTAAGTAAAATACGAGTTTCTTCAAAGTTCTGACATTACAAAAAATGCCGGAGTTTCGAATAATTTAAGCCATTGCTAGAGGATTTTCTTTTTTATTGAAATGGAGGTTTAACGACCATAGTGAGAAACTCAATGGGCTATAAGTAGTCTCCCGTCCCTAATTTAGGGTCACTGGTTCCAGTGAAGGGAGAGAGCCATTGCCGTAAGAAAAACACAACATCCATGCCTTACCGGGATTCCAACCCGGACCCCTTTCGGACGAATGATCAGAGGTCATTGCTTAGACCACTGCGCCACCGGGGCGGCCTAGAGGAAATTCACATACCCCCAAAAATTAAAGTATTTGTTTTATAAAAATAAATCTTTAATGTGATCTTATTTAGGATATCTGCTATTGTGATCTGATTTTAGTGTTTCTACACTGCTGGCCACCTAAAATGCAACACCAAGAAGGACACGAGATAGCAAAGCCAGATTTACTGGACACATAACAACAGATACAAAGATGAAACGATTGAACTTACAGGCCCATGCGACTTGCGGAACACGCAGACATCAATAGTTCGTGTAGCCCCCATGGCTTGCAATCGCTCACGTCGCTCAGTCCGTCCCCCCTGCACCCACCGAATCCATACTCGCCTCACTGTGGCTGAATGTCGTCCCACACGGGCGCCGATGTCTCGGTACGATAAACCGCTGTCGCGATAAGACACTATTCGTCCACTGTCGAACTCCGAAACGTGCTGGAATGACTGCCGTATTCTGCGACGA
Organism: Macrothele yani; assembly: GCA_039090855.1. Classification (NCBI taxonomy): domain Eukaryota; kingdom Metazoa; phylum Arthropoda; class Arachnida; order Araneae; family Macrothelidae; genus Macrothele; species Macrothele yani. Next base: position 53,187,664 of record CM076990.1, read on the forward strand.
GGCATCAGGAAGCTTTCCACGCACAGGTCCGGCAGTACAACACACTTCCACCCCGCCTTCTGTGCACCCTTCTCATAGTGCTTCTCGGTGACGTGCCGGGCGCACATGATTTGCATATGCCCTGCAATGCTAATCGTTTTCATGTCCTCTCGCGGACGACGCATGCTGCGAATTTCAGACCAATAAGATGCTTCCTTCTAGGTGTTGTATTTTGGGTGGCTAGCAGTGTAATTAGATACAGGGTGTTTCACTAGGTAGACCTCCCCCCCCCAAAGAAACAATGCCGCCCCGATGACACAGGGGTCTAAGCTCTGGCTCATGACCATTCGTTCAAGTAGGGTCCGGGTTCGAATCCTGGTGAGACATGGAAGTTCTGCATGTCGTACGGCACTCGCTCTCTCGCTTCCCTGAAACCAATGTCCCTAAATTAAGGACGGGCGACGACTGAGTTGCTCATGGTGGTCATGAAACCTTAAATCAAACATATATATATATTGGGTTTTTGTTACCCACTCTACGTAGTAACACGACGTTTGGTGGCCGCCCCGGTGGCGCAGTGGTCTAAGGCGCTAGCCTCTGATCATTCGTCCGTAAGGGGTGCGGGTTCGTATTCCGGTCAGGCATGGATGTTGTGTTTGTCTTACGGCACTGGCTCTCTCCCTTCCCTGGAACCAGTGACCCTAAATTAGGGACGGGCGACTGCTTATAGCCCATTGAGTTGCTCGCGGTGGTCGTTAAACCTCCAATCAAAAAAAAAAAAAAAAAAACATGACATTTGGTTTACATTACATGAGACCTTCAGTGTAAATAAATGTATTTGTACTTTTAGCCTAGATATCAATAAACGATTTTGGTCCCAAAAATCCATCGCGCTGGCGAACGGATCTCCCAGCCAGTTGCAAAATTAGAACCCCGGCCCATTAGCACGTCGCATGTACGGGCTATGGCAAACGGGTGGGAAGTGTTGGTCCCTTGGGACCAGCAGACCCCTAGGCCACTTCTGTCCTAGTGAAAGACTGCTGGGCCGCCCCGGTGGCGCAGTGGTCTAAGCGATGGCCTCTGATCATTCGTCCGGAAGGGGCCCGGATTCGAATCCCGGTGAGGCATGAATGTTGCGTTTGTCTTACGGCACTGGCTCTCTCCCTTCCCTGGAACCAGTGACCCTAAATTAGGTACGGGCGACTGCTTATAGCACATTGAGTTGCTCACGGTGGTCGTTAAACCTACAACCAAAAAAAAAAAAAAAAAAAAGACTACTGGATTCTGGCAGGACTGCTCGCGCAACGCCTTCACTATCAATTCTTCAGAGAGTTCTGCATATCCCTGCAGAGTCCACATTTTGACGAAGCAGGTCAAGTCATCAGCTCAGCTTACAAGAGACCTTGATCCTTGAGAAATTCGTGGGAGTGATTTCTGATTTTCCTGATAAGGCGATGACTCATTGTGATGTCAGCCCACCAGATGGCCAGGCACGCTAATTCTGTCCGGAGGCAATTTGCCTGTTTTACTGTGTCGGTGAACATCGTTCAGGATGGCTGAGTATACCGTTGCGGAGCGGGTGTTTATTGTGAAAAGTTATTGGATAACAAATCTTATAAAGGTAACACCACTTCAATTCCTGGAGATGTTTGGGGGAAGAACAGCACCAGAAAAACTTTACATCGCCGAGTCAGCGAAGAAATTTGAAAACATGGGCAATGTTTTGAACTTCTTCACTAACCTCCAAAGGACTGTGGCTGCATCTTTCCCCCGATTTGACTCCTCCTGATTTTTCTTATGGGGATATTTGAAGTGTCGTTGCTTACAGCAATAAGCCTCGCACGTGAGAAGACTTAGAAAGAGACATCAGTGCAGCAATCCGGACTATCGATGCAGGCATGCTGAGGAGGACCTTCGATAATATGTAGCGTCGTGTTCGAGTATATTTCCAGCACTTATTGTGAATGGTGCTACATTCCCATGAACCAAAGTACCTTGTAAACCCCATGTCATGTTTCTAAGTAGAATGTGTTCCAAAATATGATTGCTTCTTTGGCAGGACTACTTAGGGAAACACCCTGTTTTAGCGTCAACGGACAGAGATAATCATCATTAACTGCATCTTTTTAAATAGTTGTTCCTCAAGCAGGAATATCCTAAAGACAGTTTTAATTTGACATAACCTATCTAGAACACAGAAATATTACATCGGTTATTTGATACATACGTTTCAAGAATTGCCTCTTAAACTGGACTGAAAGAGAAAAAGTGAATTCTAAGGGAAAGAACGGAGGTCGTATAAAATATCGAACTAAAATGCAAAATCCTTATTACATTCTAAGCAAATCGGCCGGAAATAACATCTGGGCTCATTTGAAGGGTAGTACTTATTAATATTACTTTCAAAGTGAATTTTAGGCAGATGACATACCGTACTTAGAGTTCCTTTTTTTATTATTGGAGGTTTAACGACCACCGTGAGCAACTCAATGGGCTATAAACAGTCGCCTGTCCCTAATTTAGGGCCACTGATTCCTGGGAAGGGAGAGAGCCAGTGCCGTAAGATAAACACACCATCCAAGCCACACGGGATTCGTACCCGGACTCCTTTCAATTGAAGGATCAGAAGACATGGCTTAGACCTCTGCGCCACTGGGGCAGCTACTTCCAGTTCAGACGGGAAGAATGCTACAAGAACAGCGAATTTATCCTTCCACTATGTTTTTTTTTCATTTCTCTTTCTTTGATTTTTTCAGAAAGAAAAATAAAAAGAATGTTTTTTTTTTTTTTGGGGGGGGGGGGTTCACCCATTATCACGGAGCCCAACGCCTAGGCTTCGTGGATGTTCCCTGTTAATTTTCTCTCGGCTTGTTCAACAGGCAGCCAGAAGTTCGTCGGTTTTTCTCGGTTAAAATTCTTTCTCAACCGAGAAGATCGATGAGTTATTCGTCGGCCTTTATCGATATCCCATTCGCCATGTAGCAAGGCGCCATAGGCCGCCCTGGAGACGTAATGATCTACGCTCAGGCTTCTGAACATTCCCCTGAAATGGGTCTGGGTTTTTTTTTTGATTGGAGGTTTAACGACCACCGTGAGCAACTCAATGGGCTATAAGCAGTCGCCCGTCCCTAATTTAGGGTCACTGGTTCCAGGGAAGGGAGAGAGCCAGTGCCGTAAGACAAGCACAACATCCATGCCTGACCGGGATTCGAACCCGGACCCCTTACGGACGAATGATCAGAAGCCAACGCCTTAGACTACTGCTCCACCGGGGCGGCGGTCTGGGTTCGAATTCCGATGAGGCATTCATGTTGTGTTTGCCTTACGGCGCTGGCTCTCTTTCCCTTCTCTGAAAGTAGTGGCTCTAAATTAGAGACGGCCGACTGCTTATATCCGTCGAATTCTTCACGGAGGTGGTGAAACATCCCAACCAAAAAAAAAAAAAAAAAAAGGGCGCCATAGGAACGAACATTAAACCCGTATCGATATATTATGAGCTCATTTTTTTCGACTTTTTTAATTTTTTAATTTTTTTTCAATTTCCCATTATTTTTCTTGATTTACTATTTTCAAATAATTACAAAATTTTCGCATTTCAACAACTTCTCACGGCTCACCAAAAATCTGCTAGCGACCACAGTTTGGGAAAGACTGGCACGTGGCATGTCCTGTTTCTCGCGAGCGTTTCAAAGCACGAAGTATAGTTGTATGAACTGGATGTTGTGCATCACGGAACGGTTGAGTAAATAATCTAGCAGCAGCTATTCCATTAGCAATCACCGTAAATTAGTATTATCTCGAGCAGATGTTCAGTAAAGTACTGACGCATATTGTGGAGAGGTTTAAATCCTGATAAGAGTTAAAGCCGATTGCTGCCTAATTTGTTGGAATTAATTGCTTTGCAATTATTCTATTTGATTTATTCGCATAAGTTAATTTGCATTTGCCTTCAACTGATTATTTTGTATGAATCCATATACACAAAAAAATCAAATTTAATAAGATAGATATATTCAAAAGAATCTAATTCATATAGCCTGATTTATATAAATAGCTCGTGGAAGATAAATTAGAATAATTTGCATGAATCAGATAAACAAGTTAGTAAAATCATGCAATGCATTGATTATAATACGCTTTCCAACATTACAGAAATCATTACTTAAGTTATCACTCAAGTTATAAGAATAATGTCTGTGGAATAAATCTCAGTCCTGTGCCCTGACCTTTGATCCCATTTCGATTATATTCAACAGAACCGGCTTGGTATATCTCTGAAATAACATGATAAAGTTTTGTCGCAATCGAAGCATTTTTACGTAAGTTATGATGCATAAGGGCTATGGAATAGATCCCGCTCCTGTGTCCTAGCCTTTGACCCCATTTCGCCCATTTTCAATAAGGCTTCTCGCCAGGTGGTCCCCTACCACATACTAAAATTTCATCAAAATCGAACCTTTTTTACGTTAGTTATGGCGCGTAGCAGCAGTGAAATGGATCCCTCTCCTATGAACTGACCTTTGACCCCATTTCGTTCATTTTTAATTGGGTTCCTTCCCAGGTGATCCCCTACTAGATACTAAAATTTCATCGAAATCCAACGGTTTTTACGCGAGTTATCGTGCTGACGGACATACGCACACAACGCGTGACGTAATGAGGCAGATGGGAATCGCGATCATCTGCTAGCAAGGTGTGACGTCATAAATTAAATCTTTAATAGGATCCACAAACAAAGCGTGACGTAATATGATAGATGGCATAACCGCGCGCCAACATTCTCAAACGTGAGTTGTGACGTCATAAGATTTCTAAGCATTGGTAACATTAATGGAACAACGCCATCACTAAAAACGTTATAATTTGGGGTGGTTATTTAACCCACTAAACGAATTCTTCTAAAGTCGAGATCAATCTAAATCGATTTCTAGTACCAGAAAACGGTAGGTTAACGACTTTCATCAAAATGCTTAGAGCCGGTTTTCAAAATAAAATGTACATACATACATACATACAAGAATTGCTACTTTAAGGTGGACGTCAAGTAACTTTGCTTCCTATACTTCCAATGGAAAAACTTTTGTACACATTTTCTTCACAATTAATGCGTTCCCAAGGATGAAAATTTGAACATCGATTAAAATATCTTCATTTTATAACTTGCAATACTTAATATTTTCTAAAACATAACCATAATTATGCAATTCAACATTTGTTTGTCTACTGACGTCATGAAAATACAGGTCGCGCCATCTTTTTTTCTGGACAATTAATGCGTTCACAAGGATGAAAATTTGAACATCGATTAAAATAGCTTCATTTCATAACTTGAAATACTTAATATTTTTAAACCGTAACCGTAATTATGCAATCCAACATTTTTTTGTCCAGTGACGTCATCAAAGTACAGGTCGCGCCATCTTTCTCTGGTTTCAACACCACCAAAGGAAAAGTTATTGATTTTTAATATAATTATGGTTATGTTTTAGAAAATATTAAGTTTTCCAAGTTATAATATGAAGTTATTTTAATCAATGTTCAAATTCTCATCCATGGGAACACATTAATTGTGAAGGAAATGTGTACAAAAGTTTTTCCATTGGAAGTATAGGAAGCAAAATTACTTGACGTTCACCTTAATAATATGGGATACGGACAATGGAATGGATCGCAATCCTATGTCCTGACCTTTGACCACATTTCGTCCATTTTCAATAGGGTTCGTCCCCAGTGGTCCCCTACTACATAGTGAAATTTCATCGAAATCGAACCATTTTTACGCAAGTTATGACGCATAAGGGTAATGGAATGATCGCGCTCCTTCGTCGTTTCCTTTGACCCCATTTGTTCCGTTTTCAATAGGGTTCGTCCCTAGGTGGTCTCCTACCACATAGTAAACTTTCATTGAAATTGAACCATATTTAACCAAGTTATGACTCATAAGGGTAATGGAATGATCCCGCTCCTACGTCATGACCTTTGACCCCATTTGTCCCATTTTCAATAGGGTTCGTCCCCGGGTGGTCCCCTACCACATACTAAAATTTCATCGAAATCGACCCATTTTTACGCCAGTTATCGTGCGGACAGACGGACGGACGGACCGACGGACAAAGCTGGAGTATATACGCTTCTTCAACCTACGGTTGGAAAGCGTAAAAAATGATGTAACTACTTTATTTTCATAATCAAAACTATCAGAAAATACTTAGTGATATCTGTCAAAAGAAATATGCAAATACAGAAGAGCTAGCTTATAACCGGCAACTCGGGATCGAATGGAGATCCTCGTTGAATCTGGGAACTCGCTAAATCCGTTTTGGGTGAAAAATCCCACCACGTAAGAATATGCATGCGTGATAACATTAATATACGTTTATACACTGCGTGGCCACTTTATTATGACCACCTGACAGTTTTAAGCAAATGAGCTATGGCTGCACGCTGTTGCCGCCAGAAGGCGAGGCTAGTATAAAAAGGGAAAGCTTAGTGCTTGCGACAATAGTAGAAGTTACTTTTTTGGGTAACGAGATGAGTAAAAAAGAGATTTGGCGGACTTTCAACGTGGGATAATCGAGTATCACCGTAACCGCCGCATTCGTAAAATGTTCCAGAGCAGCTGTTGTTAAAGTGTTTAAAGACTGGACTGTCAGCCAAAAAACTGGGTCTCTACGTGCAACGTGTGGTCGTCATCGATTAGTCACTACTCGGGCAGAACGGAGAGTGTTCAGACTTGTAACAGACAACAGAAGGGCAACAGTGCAGCAAATTACAGACCATCGTGATCAAGGATCCCCTCAAATGATCTCTGCGCGCACTGTTCGCCGTACACTGCATCGCATGGGATGGGATATGGCAGCTGAAGGCCAGTTCGAACACCTTTGCTGTCTGCAGTTAACAAGAGAAAACGTCTCCAGTTCGCACAGAAGCACAAGGATTGGACAGTCGATAATTGGAAACAAATTATGTGGTCCGATGAATCACGTTTTCAGTGGCACCATGCCGATGGCCGAGTGAGAATTTGGTGGAAATAGCACGAAAGCATGGACTCCAAATGTATTGCTAACCCTTCAAAGCTGGTGGAGGCAACGTTATGATTTGGGGAATGTTTTCCTGGTATGCTTTGGGCCCTTTAATTCGTGTTGATCAACGTCTGACTGGCACATCATATCTAAACATCGTTGCGGACCAAGTGCATCCTGTCATGTGGATGGCTTATCCCAATGGCGATGGCAACTTTCAACAAGATAATACGTCTTGCCATAGTGCTCGTAATACAAAACACGAGTAAGCAAATAAGTGACAATTGAGAATTGTGTTTTTTTTTTTTTTTTTATGTTGGAGGTTTAACGACCACCGTGAGCAACTCAATGGGCTATAAGCAGTCGCCCGTCCCTAATTTAGAGTCACTGGTTCCAGGGAAGGGAGAGAGCCAGTGCCGTAAGACAAACACAACATCCATGCCTCACCGGGATTCGAACCCGGACCCCGTTCGGACGAATGATCAGAGGCCATCGCTTTGAGAATTGTGTACTCTTAAATGTGTAAAAAAAACATTAAATTATTTACTTTTGAATGTATAACGTATAAATAATACACTTAAATAACGACAAAGTTTTGCACATAGAATTTTTTTTGTTGAAAAAAATGACAGGTCTCCGTTTCTTGTCCCACCACATAACACCTCTGAGTTCATTATAGTCGGAATGATGCGTATTTATGTGTAAACAACCGAGGTATAATGAATGATAAACCACGAATGGCGCTGTATATTGTTAGCACCGTAGCGTAAAGCGAACGCACTCGGCTAGTTATCGAGAGATCTGAGGTTCGATCCCAGCGGTGTCGGATGAACAATTTTTCACTCGCTATTCGTTGTTTATAAAATAGCGTGGACAGAGCGATGACATCGTATATTTAACTACGAGGTATATTACAGTACATGACATCTTATCCTCATTGGTATAAAAATTATATTAATTGAACTGATATTTCTTTCACAGTTTCCTGTTAATATACATGTACAGGAAGTACTGTCGTGGCTGTGAAAAAGGGGCCTCCAGTTGATTGAAACAGCTGTTTCCTCGTCATCCAGTTTTTATGAATTAAACCCGCGAAATGATTTTCAAATGTTTTACTTATTTAATGAAAAAATAATACCAAAAATTTATTTTCAATATTTCATTCAGAGCTGCCGTAAAAATATTTCCAGCTATTTCTTTAACACACGCACACCGCGATGCAGTGGTTGCAGGGGCTATATGTACGCCTCTGTTTTGAAATGCCCAGCAAGACATAAATAGTTGTTTTAAAACCAATTTTATGTTTCCACAGGGCCGCGGGTAACCTAGTGGTCAACGTTCGTGAATGCCACGGAGAAGACCTCGGGTTCTATGCCAGGCAGGTACGAACGCTCGAACCACTAAATATCCGCCGCCGGATGGACACGTTAAGCCGTCGGGCCCAGGGTACTGGACCCCCGGTAATAAATAAGGACGCCTTTCTACCTCGCTTCCGTGTCACTTTCCTATCGGGCGCTCTAGCCCAAATCTCCTAGCTTCCTATTTCTAAGGGTTGTTTAAGACACTCCCTTCCTAAAATCCTCTACATATGGTCTGATCTGAATTTTTAGGTTCTCCTTGGGAGAATGCTTTAGAACAGAGAGGTGATTGCAGAAATTTTGGAATAGTTTTAAATTCCCCTTCGTGTGGGGTTCTATTGTATTTCTAAAAAAAAGATAGGGGTTTCAAAGGTCGTGTTCATGTTCCCAGCTGTTCTCACAATACGACAAAAAATGTAGAAAAATATAGAATGTAAGAACAAACGCTGGAAAACACTGAGATCAAAATGCGGCCCATAAAAGTGACGTTGAGCACTTGAATGCATGTTGGCTTTAATTCTCTTATCGGTTGGAACGAATTAAATCAATGTCAGAAAAATAGGCTCAAATGAACTGTAGCATACACACTGAAGGGTCAAAAGTCATGGGATAGCAGTATGCAAATTTTTAACCGGTGCTGCCGTCGTATGAAGTCTTCGACGCACGCCACGATGCTTATCAGTTGCGAGGTCTAATATCGTGAGACAGGTTGAACAACCGCCAGTAGAACTTTGTCAAGCCGACATGAATTAACGGAGTTTGAACGAGGCATGGTAGTGGGAGCTAGACAGATAGGACATTCAATCTCCGAAGATGTGCGAACATTCAACATTCCTCGATCCACGGGGTAACGTGTGTATCCAGAATACCTCATGGAAGGCATTACCACCCACCGCGGACAGCGCAGTAGCCGACCACGGGTGCGGAATGACCGTGAATGATCGTCTGACCAGGATTGTCCGTGCTAACAGACAAGCGGCACTGGGTCAAATAACATCCGGATTCAATGTAAGAGGTAGCAGAGACATAACCATCAGGTCAGAGCAGCGTTATTTAGCGTCCATGGGGTATGGAAGCAGAATACCCACCAGAGTGTCTTTGTTAACACCACGACATGGGACACAGCGCCTCACCTGGGCTCGTGAACATGGCAATTGGGCCCTGGAAGACAGGGAACATGTGACGTGGTCCAATGAGTCACTCGACTAGTTGTTAGGAGCAGATGGTAGGGTTCGGGTGTGGCGCAAACCGATGAGGCCATTGACCCAAGCTATTAACAAGACACTGTGAAAGCTGGTAGTGGTTCCATGCATGTGTGCGGTGTCTTTACGTGGCACGGTTGGGATCCTCTAGTCCTCCTAAACAAGTCATTAACCGGTAATCGCTTTGTTGTTCTGCTGGGCGACCATTTGCAGCCCTTCATGGACTTCATGTACCCCAACAACGATGGGATTTTACAGGCGGTCTGTTCACCATGTCATCGGGCCCAAGCTGTCCAAAATTGTTTCGGGGATAATTCTGGACAGTTCCAGTGGATGGTGTGGCCACCACGTTCGCCTGACATGAACCCAATAGAGCACTTATGGGACGTGGTGGAGAGATCCATTCGCACCCAAGATCCTGCACCTACAAATGCTAGGGAACTGTTGGCAGCTATTCAGACGGCATAACTCAACAACTCTCCAGAAGTCTTCCGGATACTTATGGAATCGATGCCACGTCGAGTTGCTGCACTTCGCCGGGCTAGAGGAGGTCCAACACGATAATAGGTACGTATCTCGTGACTTTTGGCACTTCAGTGTAAATTCGCTGTCTAAGAAGTGGGCCAAATGCGGCTGGAACGAGTGAACGTGCGCATCAGACAGCATTACCATCCTCTTAGCTTTGTTATTCAAAGAGATAAGTGACAGTTATCTTTTCTGACTGATTACCTGCTGAAAGGTTTTCAATAATGACGAAGAATCTAATCAAGGAGATTGATGTTTTTTGAACCACTTGTTTCCATCCAGTGGCATGACGTCCGTGTCAGGAGGACTAGGCCTTCGCAATCATGCCTTGCGTCATGGAGCTGAGAATAAAGGACTAGAAGCAAGCTCTTATATATGAACATTTCTGTTTGAGGAGCGCAGCAAAGTTTAGAGTTCCATTTGACTCAAGTACATTCGGGTTAATTGAAATATTACTGTTTCAGTTAGCTGAAAGGAAACAAGAATACGAACACCATGTGACGTCTTAAAACACCGTGCTGTTAAGGCAGATAATTGTTTTCCTACGATAAGAGATATTTTAAATTTTTACTTGTTTTTTTTTAAACAATAAAGAAAGAAATGATCAACAAAGACCCAGTTTTTTTCACAAATTTCAAGAATTGAGCAAAAAGCATCAATACCAATTGTCAGTGAAAATGGAATTATGCAGATGTTGACATATTGTCAAAGAGATGAGAGTATAAGAGAGCATTCTTAAATCCTCTAAGGCTTCAAATACGATCAAGTTTTCTATTAAGGGTTTCTCGTTTGCACACAAAAATGTGAAGCATTATTTGATGTAGCTGCGTGAAAGTGCGTACATTTCAGCGCATGTGCTTGTGCAGTGGATAGAAAAGTATCCATGATAGAGCGTACATTTGTACGCTACCAGAGAACTGTTCGTGAGACGTATACAACGGAGGAGACGACACCCAAAACCATTATGAAATTGTAAAGAGATAAAGCAAAAAAAAGAAATGCCACTTTCCCGAATTCCAAATATTGCAGCTGCTGTCAAACCTTCCTCTTCGGAATCATCTGGGACTGAGAATAATGATGTAGACTTCTCATGGCCTTCCACTTCGCCGACTACTCTTCGTAAGAAATTCAAATAATCTGCTCTTCAAACAGCATGTGGCAGAAGTGGGGTCTCCGCCAGGAGCTGGCCGATGCTGGAATAATTGAAGAGACTGACGCAATTGACAGATGAAAACTTCTCAGAGAAAATCGAGACGACAATATATACCACACGAAATCGTAGCTGAGAAACTTGAGACTTTGTGCTTCGATGTGGTCTACCATAGGCTCCGAAACATTATGCACCAACCGGGCAGAAAATATTACGAAAACCGTTCATCTGTGAAGGAAGTGATTGAAATAGGTGATTCAATTATACAACGGAATAAATCTGGCAACCAGCTCTGCAAAGACTAATAAAAGGGCGAAATGTAGCTTCAACAAGTAGTAGTATCAAGAAATTCAAGATGCCGTTACTAAACTTTAGTGCAGATGACTTTATTCATCTGATATCCTGGAAAGATTGTGATACACCAAAACGTTTTGACCAAAATTCTAACTTCTGTGGAATTGCAAAACATAGTGGAGATTGATAATCCATACAAGCATTTGTTCTCCTATCCTACTCAAGTGCTGAAGAGGACAGTCCAAATTTTTACCGAAGTGTCACAAAAAGTAAGTGAAGCAGATATGTTACATGAAAGATACTGTCAAAACATCATTCGGGTAAGATCATGCCCAAATTCCACTTAAAATCAGATTACAAGAGACAAACCAAGTTAGCAGCCAGTTGTACACCTATGATTTTATGCATCAACCTCATTTCAACCTATGTCTTTGTCATATGTTTTGTATTTCAATCATCATTTAATCCCACATTATATGGTTGACAGAATAGGGAGGTGTTTTTTGGGGGAAGGGGTACAATTTACTTTTTAATTCAAATTAAATGCCTGTTGGGCACTTGAAAATGACCTCTAAAACCCCTATGTTATTTTTTGAAATGAAGCAGCTCCACATCAAGTAATTTAGAACAATTGCCAATTTTTGCCATCACACCGCATCTATTAAAATATTATCTCTTGATAGCCAAAAATTGGTCATATTTAGATCTTGGTCGGGACCTTAAAATTATGGCCTACTGAACCCAGACTTTTTCCACTTCTACTTTTGTTAAAATTGACAAGTCTTAAGTCTTTGGAGGTATTACAAATCCAAGTTAGAATTTACTCTCAATTCAACGCGTACAAAGTCACTCTAATCGTACAACATCAATTATCACCAATGTCGATCTCCTCTGACCACTCTCTCAACACACACACACACACCCCTCTCTTTCTTTCTTTCTTTCTTTCTTTCTTTATTTATTTCTCTCTCTCTCTCTCTCTCTCTCTCTCTCTCTCTCTGATACAAATCAAAACAGCACTCTTATCCTTCTCGTTCAGATACGCCATTCTCTTGACCTGTCGTTAGGTTGCCAAATCACATTCGGCTAGGGAGAAAATGTGGCCTTAAGATTAGAAAATGCTTAACGAGAATAAACTGAAATTTACATAAAAATATAGGAATCAAAAAAGGAAAGTTAAATTAGAGCATACGTTACACGTCATACATTTCATATGAAAAAGGGGCATTCATTATAATCAATGAAAAGTTCAAAACGCATTTTCACACGAAAAAAATGTTAAGTAGGCATAACCTAAACTTTGGTATAACATTCGTTAATTTTATTGATGTAAAAACAAACTGACACAGCCGAGCTTTCGCTCACCAACGGGTGGCTTTTTTAAGGCTGTCTGATACTAATCTATACGGAGAGAACATTTTACATCAATGAAACCATTGGATGTTGTACCAAAGTTCATTTATTTGGTGTATTCGTACTTCTTGATTATTGTTTATCTTAGTAGGCATAACCTGTCTGAAATATGGCACCAGACTGTAAAAGTATCACAGCTTCTTTAACTCTGAAACTCCAATTTCTTCAAGGTAAGAATTTCTCCGGAATTTTGTATAAAATTTAAAAAAGAAAACGAAAAGAAATATTTGCGTATTCATGCTTGCATTAAATTCACACAGACAATGATTGTCGTTTTCCCAGTTTAATCAAATTGAAAAATTGAGTTTGAGGGATAGAAACTGATTAAGCATGTTTGAATTCACTTGTTTCGAAATGCAAATGACGAATTTGAATTCTTTATGAAAACTTGCCGAAGTTCAAAATTTCTTAAATGCAACTATTATTTCCAAAGGAACACCAATAATAAGAATTTCTATAATATAATGATAATCTTAATAAAGTGAGCACTTAGGAAAATCGGATTATGATCTGTCAGAAGCCCTTTGTAATGTGTTAGCTCTTTAACTTGCTAGACCGAATTAACTCTCGGTTAACAAAATGGGCTGAAATCAACTCGGAAGATATTCCGTGTCTGAAAAATGGACCCAGTGTGGCTGGAACGAGTGAACCTTCCCATCAGAATGTGTTGCTTTCCCTTTAACTTTGTGGTCATTTAGGGCGCGGCGAGGGGCACTAACCTATCGTTTCTTGGGTCATGGAGCAGAGAATAAAGGACTACAAGAAAGAGGGCCCGTGGCTAACAGGCTGGAGAAGGGGCCCGTGGCTAACAGGCAGGAGAGGGGGCTCAGCCCGCATTCAAGGTAAGAAAGTCCCCTCTCTGTAAGATGGAAGTTGTTGTAAACTCTCTGAACTTTTATTTTCCGTAGTCTATGAAAATTGCTTTTATATTTCATTGTTAGCATAAATACCTTATTTATTCGTGTAATAGAACTTTTAAAAAAAGTGAAATAATGCAGCACGAACACGATGGATTACTCAAAGAAATTACCTCTCCGATTGAATCAATAGGAACAGTTGTACCAATAATTTTAAACCACACAAGCACAGAATTTGTTGGTGTTAAGGGTCGAGGAAGAGAGAAATGCCCTCCTTTTTTCTTTCTCTCAAAGAAATGTTAGATATGGAAGGGCGTTAACCCTCTCCCAGAAAAAAAGTGAGAAGAAAAGAAAACAACTGAGCCGGAAGTGGATGCATAGCTGCGCAGAAGGGTAAAACTCTGTTAGTCACTTGGTGAGTGTCTATGAGATGCAAAGTTGCTGTTAAGAAACTTATCTGTAGCTCATTGCCAACAAAGAAGTAATGTCGACGCGAGGATACATGGACGGTATCTAAATGTGCATCCCCTGGGGATTAGAAAATTGTGTTTAAGGATGTGAGAGAGAAAGAGACAGAGCTCTTTAAACTTCTTCCCATTCATTGCTTTGGGGGCCAGTAGCAGTAGTTTAACGATGGGGGGGGAGGAAGAAGTTTCTTGGCGTTAATGTTGGTTTTTTTTTTTTTAGTAGAGAAGAGAGGGGATTTGGCTATTTACCAGGGTAAGAAGAGGCTACTTCTGAGCACCAGTTAAGATGAATACGAAAAGAAGGGGAGTAAAAAATCAAAATACGATATCAATAACACCTAGATACTGTTACGCGATCCACGGAAAGCGACCAGAATAGTAAACTAAAAATTTAAATATTTTGTCAAGCAATAAAGAACCTGCAACTCAACCTTAGCTTGTAGTGAACACCCCCCCCCACACACACACACACACTTATAACTCTTAGCCTCTTCTAGGCCAGGGTTCTAGTTACGGCCGTGGGGTTATCCACTGTGACTGGATTGTGGCAGGTACTGCTGAAATTTTGTTGTTTTTGGGGTTTAACGACCGATTTAGGGTCACCGGTTCTAAGAAAGGGAGAGAGCCAGTGCCATAAAACGAACACAACATCCATGCCTGACATGGATTCGAACCCAGACCCCATCACGGGCGAATGGTCGTAAGCCTTCGCTTAGATCACTGCGCCACCGGGACGGCACTACTGAGATGAGAGGTTGAAAGCAAATGTTGGTTTGTGCTCGGCACAGCTGAGATGAGAGGTAGAAAAGAATTGTTGGTTTGTGGTAGGTTTTGCTGAGATGAGAGGCGGAAAAGAATTGATGGTTAGTTATAGGCACTGCTGAGGCAAGAGGAAGAAAGGAATTGTTGGTTTATCGTAGGTATTGCTGAGATGAGAGGCGGGAAGGAATTGATGGTTGGTGGTAGGAAATGCTGAGAAGAGAGGCTGAAAAGAATTCATGGTTGGTGGTAGGTACTGCTGAGATGAGAGCTTGAAAGGAATTGTTGATTTGTGGTAGGAGCTGCTGAGATGAGAAGCTGAAAGGAGTTGGTTTGTGGTAGGTATAACTGATATGAGAGGCGGAAAAAAATTGATGGTTTGTGGTAGGCACTGCTGAGATGAGAGGCAGAAAATAATTGTTGGTTTGAGGTAGGTTTTGCTGAGATGAGAGGCTGAAAGGAATTGTTGGTTTGTAGTAGGTATTGCTGAGATGAGAGGCGAGAAGGAATTGTTGGTTTAAGGATTGCTTAGATGACTGGCAGAAAGGAATAGTTGGTTTGACATGAGAGGCGGAAAGGGATTGTTGGTTTATAGTAGATAATGCTGAGATTTTTTCTTTTTTGATTGGAGATTTAACGACCACCGTGAGCAACTCAATGGGCTATAAGCAGTCGCCCGTCCCTAATTTAGGGTCACTGGTTCCAGGGAAGGGAAAGAGCCAGTGCCGTAAGACAAACACAACATCCATGTCTCACCGGCATTCGAACCCGGACCCCTCCCGGACGAATGGTCATAAGCCATCGCTTAGACCACTGCGCCACCGAGACGGCACTGCTGAGATGAGAGGCAGAAAGGAATTGTTGGTTTGAGATGAGAGGCGGCAAGGAATTGTTAGTTTGAGATGAGAGGCGGAAAGGAATTGTTGGTTTGAGATGAGAGGCAGAAAGGAATTGTTGGTTTGAGATGAGAGGCGGAAAGGAATTGTTAGTTTGAGATGAGAGACGGAAAGGAATTGTTAGTTTGAGATGAGAGACGGAAAGGAATTGTTGGTTTGAGATGAGAGGCGGAAAGGAATTGTTGGTTTGAGATGAGAGGCGGAAAGGAATTGTTGGTTTGAGATGAGAGACGGAAAGGAATTGTTGGTTTGAGATGAGAGGCGGAAAGGAATTGTTTTGCAGTAACTTTCGTAAATCCTCGCCGATATATGAATAACATTTCTCTTCGGATTGCGTGGAAAATTTCGGACACCATTTGTTTCAGGTACATCAGCCGATTGAAGGGTCAATAACAGCGTGCTTATTTTGACATTACCTATACAGAGCGCTCTCTTCGAAATTTAAAAATTATTAAAAGTAATCTTAAATTGAATGTATCACCTGAATCAATGTCTTAACAGATCTACAAAAGAATGAGTACCTCAGTTCTGTGAGAAAATATTGCACTAAATAAACGAACAAATTTCTTTCGTCAACATACAATTAATCTGTTTTTGCAGTTTTATCTATGGCAAGCTTCTTGACGTGCCGTCGCTACCTCCCGAAGCTGCAGTTTTATTTGTAACGTGTTAACTAGCTGGTGATCAGTGCACCAACACCGTCTGTTCTCGAACGGGAAGTGACATCATGCCTTCAGGTGACGTCACAACGGAAAGGCCTAATTAAATTATAATTCTGGGAAGAGATAACCTTGTAATCTCAGCTCTTTGGTGATTTTCAGCTTGCATCATGAAGAATCAGAGTAAGCATTTTCAGCTTAATGACTCACTCAATATAATTTCCGTCACGGTCGTCAAATTCAAACACACGCAATTTAGGTAACAAAATTTGTTCTGTCAATAGCGACAAAAGCAAAGAAGATGCATACGTCGCTAATGGCCCATTAGTAGAGCGCAGAAGGCTGCGTAATGTTAAATGCAGGATTTTAACCTTCATACTCTGGTAAGAGTGAATCAATCAACATAACATTTTTCATACGGGGTGTTCCACTCGACTTTATTAAGTATGGAAATTTTATTGGAAACGCTTCGATGGATTTTGAAATACAGATAACTCGTTTAGTCACTTGAGGGGGGGGAGAAACACGATGTGCAGGAGGGCACGAAATGGTGACAAAAGCAGAGCATCAGCCAGTGAAGATACAGATGCGTTGATGGCTCATTCGAAAGGTATTGATCGAGATTTCTGACCTTTGATGCCAAAAATTCTTAAAATTTGGATATTGTAGCACGAAAATTCTGGTCTTTTTTCAGCAAGGACTTATTCACGTCAAATTTATTTATTTATTTTTTGATTGGAGGTGTAACGACCACCGTGAGCTACTCAATGGGCTACAAAGCAGTCGATCGTTCCTAATTTAGGGCCACTGGTTCCAGGGAAGGGACAGAGCCAGTGCCGTAAGACAAACACAACATCCATGCCTCACCGGGATTCGAACCCGGACCCATCTCGCTCGAATGATCAGAAGCCATCGCTTTGACCACTGCGACACCGCGGCGGCGAAGTCAAATTTAGCCAGACATTTAAAAAGTAGTATAAGTACACTAGTAATCTATATCTATGGGCGTAGAATAGAAATCAAAGTTTCCAAGCTTTTGCACATCAACCATATGGCTCTTTCAAGGAAGGTAGAGAGCAACCTGCATTATAGAACGTTTCAACAATTTGAACGCAGTGACTTGTGTGTGTGCGTGACTAGCCAATAAATGAATAGATGAGAATGTAATTATTCATTACAAGAAACGAGGCATCATGTTCCTTGGACACGCGGTGCCGTGGACAGAAAAACAGCATTATCTGAAGAACTGGTTCCAAATTTGTGGCAATTCTAGAGAGGCGCTATCATTGCAAGCCTCATTGTGGGTAATGATATCCAAGGTTTCTCAGAGTGGTAGTAGATTTAGGAGTGGAGTAGGAAGCTAATTTCTTCATATCATCCCACATAGGATCAGCGGACTTGAACTTGACTTCTCTGGATGGAACAGTGGTTGCTTTTTCGTCCCTTATGACTCTTTTATGTTCGTTGATTCTAATTCTAAACGAACGTTTGGTCATTCCAATGTAGTATGGCTTGGAGACGTCGGGATATTGTAGAGGGATGGCATAAATACACCCTTCGTTGAAAAGAGGTGACATGTCAATATTTCTCTTAAGCATGGTATACACTATATTGACAAAAGTCACCGGACACCTCTTCAAAAGCAAATGAACGGATCCTCTGCGTTATTAAGATACGCGGTACAGCTGCAAACGATTCAAAATTAATCCTGCGGCTGACCGTGATCATATCGCACTGTGAGGTTGAGTGAAAATGTCACGGCGGGAGATAACTGACTTTGAGAAAGGAAAGATTATTGGGTGTTGTATTAGTGGGTTGTCTATAAGAGAAACCGAGAGGCGGATTAACATACCCAAGTCAACTGTTTTGGATGTACTGAATAAGTGGAAGACACACGGCGTGCCTGAAGCAGCAAAACGTACCGGCAGACCAAAGAAAATCAGTGATAGAGGACGTCGAAGCCTCAGGAGAGTCGTTACAGCTAATGGACGGAGTACTGCCCATGACCTCAGTGTATAGATGAATAAAAATGCTGGAACCTCGGTATATACACGTACCATTTGCAGAGAACTTTATTCCATGGGATACCGTGGTCGTCCGATTGCTCATAAGCCTTTCATCTACACTCGGAATGCTACTCGTCCTTCAGCATGGTGTAAAGAACATTTATCGCGGACCGTAGATCAACGGAAACGGATCCTATGGACTGATGAATCGAGATACACGATCCATCAGTCTGATGGCCGTGTGTGGGTATGGAGGCAGCCTGGGGAATGCTATTTACCACAGTGCACTGCTCCCATGATCAAGTTTGGAGCTGGCAGTGTATTCGTGTGGGGGTGTTTTTCGTGGTATGGTCCCGGCCCATTGGTTATCGTGGGCAAACCTGTTAACCAGCACATCTACCTCGATATTCAGGACAATTATGCCCTACCAACTCTGGCAATACTACGGAACCGAGCCCTGTTGGTACCAACAGGATAATGCACCGATCCATAAGGCAAGGACTGTTACGGCGTGGTTTGACGATAATTCCGTATCGTGCGTGGACTGGCCAACACAAACCCTGATCTTAATCCCATAGAGCACCTATGGGATGAATTAGAATGCTGCATAAGAAGTTTGGAACCAAGGCCTTCTAGTAAGCAACAATTAGCGGCAGCATTATGTCCTGAATGGAAGCGCATACCTATCGCTGTGTTCCAAAACCTTGTCAAAAGCATACCTCGAAGGGTCAGTGCATGTATTAAGGCCAAAGGTGGACCGACACCGTACTAATATATGCCAATAAATGCTATGTTGTGTTTCTCTTCTAGGTGTACGGTGACGTTTGTCAATTTAGTATATAAAGAAACCGGAGACCTTATGCCGACACCGAAATTAGTCGTCCTGAGCCAAAATAGTCCCTAATAGAAGACATCAGAACTACCAGAAGGAACACTTGTGACGTTATGCACAGGAGGCAGTCTCCTTGCTCGGTTACTAAGCGTGGTCCATTCTGAGTGTGGCTGCTAACTACGCTTTTGTCTTCGTATCTGGTGTTTTACTTTATATTACACATGCACCATTTTATATAAAAGAAAAAATGCCATTGAAATGTTGTGTTCCCATGTGCGAATCAAATTATGCGAAAAATCATCTTTCTTGAATACCTCAAGCTCAAAGGAATTAACGCCAAACCCCGGATGCAGTGGCGTGCCCAGAAAGTTTTTTCGGGGGAAGGGGGAAGTTACGAAATTTATTTATTTTTATACAATTAATTGTGTTATGAGTGCATTTTTTAAATGTATGCAACGTCCGCGCAAAAACTATTCGAATAAATATTGTTGAAAACTATTTTTTTTATTATTACCTATATTCTTATCACCACATAATGGTTGACCACTTTTATTTTGCTATTAATCTGTGCAGGAAACAAGAATACTACACTACTTACTATTAAATGGTTAAAAGATACAAGTAATTCTAAAACGAAATAAAAATTTACCTTCTAGTGAAACATTCTTCATTTGTACAGGGTGATCCATTTAAACCAGTACCATGTGATTTACTTATAACTTTTTTATAAATAACAACAAATTCATACAGTAACTTGAGAATTATACAAGTGGTATTGGAGAATCATTTTATCAAAGCAAATGTTGGAATTGTCCTCCATTTTCTTGTAAACACAGTTGAACACGCCTCACCATATTCCGTGGTCTCATGTAGAGTACGAGCAGTAACATTGCCAATTTCAGTCGTGATTGTTTCACGCAATGCATCCAATGTTTTTGGATGGGTTTTGTAAACTCTATCCTTTAAGTAGCCCCATAAAAAAAAATCAGGGGAAGTTAAGTCCGGAGATCGGGAAGGCCATATGTTTTTTGAAATTAATCTGTCATCAAAGAAGCAGGTTATGAGTTCCATTGAGACTTTCGATGTGTGACACGTAGCGCCATCCTGCTGAAAGTAGCCCTCTGTCAATTCAATGTCATCAAGTTGTTCCACAAATTCATTTAATATGCAGCAATAAACGTTAGTGTTGACAGTCTAACGTTTATAAAAAATGGGGCCAATAATTATCGTAGACGAAACCGCACACGATACACCAACCTTTTGTGAATGCATCGGTGTTTCACACATAACGTGTGGGTTTTCGGCAGCCCAGTATGTCCTGTTTTGCGAATTGACGTAGCCTGACAGATGAAACCAGGCTTCATCCATAAACTATGTGATGGAGAGAATATCAGATCGCAAATTAAGAAAATGTTGAAACCATTTGCAGTCACTTACTCTCTTTCCCTTGTCCGTTTCCTGCAGCTGATGGATTACGTGCACTTTAAATGGTCGAATATTCGCTTTTTTTGCTTCCCTTTGACAAGTTCCGTATGAATATCCTGTCTGTTGGCTTAATCTGCACAACGATTTCGTCGGAGATTGAAGTAAATGTTGCCGAACATCGTCCACACGTCCACACGCGTTTGGGGCATCGGAGGGTGATGTCTACCGCTACCGCTGAGAAGAGAACCGGTTTGCTCCAGTTTTTTTTTTGCCATCGACAGAATTGTTGACTTGCTTGGCACTTTTCGAACTCCAAAGTCTCTTCGAAATGCTCGTTGCGTTTTGATGACAGAATTGGTTACCCAATACGATTTCACTAAAAAAACACGCTCTGGAACAGAGTACTGCATGTTTCCGAATGCATGCAAATGAATAACAACGTAACAACAAACAAATCACGAGCTGAGTTACAGTTACGGTTAACAATCTTCTTCACGGTGGCGGTTTTCATTCTCCAGGAGTTGCTGCTTCTATTGAAAGAAAGAAGAAGTTCCTTGCGCAATCCCTTGCAAAAATGTAAGGTTTTTTCAATGTACTGGTTTAAATGGATCACCCTGTATAATGGCGCTTTTTTCCTTGCACAGTAGACTAAAAATCCCTGACACTGACGACACTCATTTCGGCAAATATCTTTTGATTTGTTTAAACTCTTATGTTATATTACTTGAGTCATATTTCCAGTCTTCTGTTGTTGTTTTTTTTTTTGCTAGTTCATCTAAAATTGCTTCAGCTTTCAGTGCGTATATTCTAGATGAATGTTAAGCAACGCTAATCCATTGAGTCTCAGTTCTGATACGGTATTAGGTAGATATGATCTTAAGAGACGCGGTGTTGAAATCGAACGCTCACTTTCTGAAGTTGTTATTGGTAGAGTGCCTAGTATGTGAAACATTGTTTTTATATTGTATAATACCTTCACTGTAGCACAGTTTTAAAACACTTAACGCATCTTTTGGCCAGTGCTCCTTTTCTTTGCTGGCGATCTTACTCTACCACAGTTTCAATTTTGAGATTAGTTCTTCTTGCGAGCCATTCAAGTCACCTATATAAAATTCCATTAACGTTTGAAAACTATCAATTTCTTGAGATGATAGTTGCGCATTCGGATTTCTTGGGAAAAGTGACTGAAATACTGATAAGACCGATTTGTGAGCGAAAAATCTATTTTCCAAAGCACTAATAAACATGTCTAAAAATGGTACGTTAACTGAAATCGTGTAATAGTATTCTGGGTTTTCTGTGTTGATGTTACTGCGTCGGTTTTGTTTTGATGTGACTCTTGGTATTTTAATCAAAACTCCTTGCTGTTCAGCGTGCTTTAGATTAATCTGAAATACAAAATCATGGAACTAAAATTTGGCATCTCCTTGTCTCCACAGAAACTTTCAGTATACCAATACACTATTTTAACAAAAATCACAGGACACGCCTTCAAAAGCAATCGAACGGATCCGCTGCGTTGTTAAGATGCGCAGTACAGCTGTAAACGGCATGAAAACATGTGGACGTATATCCTTAACTTTCGGTTCGGAAAAAAAAGCCATCTGTTTCAGTATTTAGAAATCAGTAACAGTGCAAAATCTTGAAAGTTCACGAAAGCTTAACAATTTCCGATTCGACGGCAAAGTTAATCCGTCACGCATTCAGAGCATTTTAAACAGAATAACAAGGATTTAGGTAAAAGCTTGAAAATAATACATAAGAGTGAGTAAGAAAATGCACCGATATAAATTCGACTATTAACGTAGTAAAATATGCAAATTTACGATATCTGAAATGAAGTGTTTACTGTAGATCCTGTCATACGGCCTGGACGACCATGCCTTCCGATTTACGGCTATTTTCCATATAATCAGGCGTTTTTCTGCCCTTGGAAAGCGATAGAAGGAAATTCTACTACCTTTCTCGTACCTTGAGAAACACCCCTACGCCACACAACGTTTAACCATTTCTAAAACTTCAAACAATCGAGGGACAGAGTGTCCAGAAATTCGCTTCCCCATGTTAATCCTATGGGAACCTTAGCAACCGAACTTTCTCCTAACCACCCGGAAGTAACCGTGACGTCAGAAATGACGTCGGTGCAAAGGCTCTATATGTAGTCGGCCGTCCCTAATTTAGGGCTACTGGTTCCAGGGAAGGAAGAGAGCTAGTGCCGTAAGACAAACACAACATCTATACCTTACCGGTATTCGAACACTGACCCATCTCGGAGGAATGATCAGAAGCCAGCGATTAAACCACTGTGCCAGAGGGGCGGGTTTCCAGTCCTTCACCTAATCCCGTATGCCACAAGGAAGGAAACGTACCTAACATGCATTCTTTCTCGTACACTTCGCTGAACATACGAAAAGATTTGGTAGGCATTTTCTTCAGTTTTCAACAGAAATTTCACGTTTATCCGTTTTTCAATTCTTGAACTCAGCGTTTTCCCGACGGGCGACAAACAACGAACCTACTTTCGTCGGCACGTGTCAACGAACTAATACAGGAAATGAGGTGAACTTTGCATTTCCGGTTAGGGGTCGTTCAAATTCAATGGCCTCCATAGAGTAGGAGACCCAAAAGTAAATCTTGCATAGGGGCAACAATTTGAACCCGAGGATCTCAATAGAACAGCGCGCCAGTGGACGGACATGGACCTAAAGCGTCGAAACCGTGGCTGTGAGAGACTACCTTTTTCTAGATTTTGCTTGAAGAGTTTGCAACTCAGATCACATCATACGTAGCGGATTTAAGGAAAACGGGGTCTGACCCCAGGTCTTAAACAACCCTCAGAAGTAGGAAGCTAGGAGATTTGGTCTAGAGTGCCCGACAGGATAGTCACACGGAAGCGAGGTAAAAAGGGGGAGGAAGACGCCCTTATTTATATCCGGAGGGGCAGTAGCCGGGGTCCGACGGCTTAACGTGCCCATCCGATGAACGGCGGATATTTAGTGGTTCGAACGTTCATACCTACCTGGGATCAAACGTGAGAATTCTCCGTAGCAGTCACGAACGATTACCACTAAGCCATCCGCAGGCCAAACCGCAAACCGTTTACAACTCGCTATGATACGTTTGAAGAAGTTTTAGGGGGGTGTCTGACCACAGGTTTTAAACTGCCCTTAGAAATAGGATGCTAAGAGATCTGAGTAAGTGAATTCAATAGGAAAGATAAACAAAAAAATGAATGAAAGGAAGAGAAAGACATATCTTTCGAACTGTGAACCGCATCACCAGTCCGTGGCGGGAAAGAAGAGAGGGGAAGGGTAGGATAAACCAAGCAGCACAGCACGCTTCACAGAGAATGACAATACCACCCAGCCGCCGACGCCTCCGGGGGGACTGAAACTCACAGAAACCACATCCGGATGCCGGAGCAGCTATCAGTACACACCATCTCAATGACAACCTGAAAAAGAAGGGGTTGTAGTCCGTCTAACACCCAGCAATGTTCACACAGTTACTCTCCATCCGATCCAGTACCCCATCTGATCTAAGGCCTGTATTCTAGGAAACAGTGCTCAACAGTGCTTTCCTTCTCCAAGTCACTGACCGGGGGGAGAACGATCGCCTCCTTAGTTATGGGATACCTACGGAATTCTCTTTGATCGTAGTCAACCGCGCCCCTAACAAGTCCATTAGGGTGGGCTTTCGCTTTTCTTGAAGAACTTCTTGGCGAGTCTGGTGGAAAACTCATAAACCTTCTCAACTCCAGGTCTATTAATCAAGTTCCGAAGTGGGGTCAAAGGGAGAGCACTAGTGATCATTCGACTGGGCTCGGCTCTGCACCCTCTCGATTCTCTCTCGCTGATTCCTACTAGTACCTATCCAGATGGGGAAGGCGTAGGTACGCACTGGCATGACGACCGTCTTGTACAGCAGTACTTTGTGCCGTGTTGTAAAGAAGCTTCTCCGGTGGAGTAGTGACGCTAGCTGCCCAAGCCATTGTCTAGCTTTATTCGTGTGGTAGCTGGTGTTCGCTGCCCATGAAAGTCGACAACCTAGTTGGATCCCTAGGTACTTAGTGGAGGTAGCTCAGGGGATTGTCTCTTGAAACATAACAAGTTTCAAAACTCCTTAGAGTTCAAAAAAGCTCACTGCTCTTAGAACGGTTGATCTTGATCCGCCAGTCAGTGTAGAAGGTTTCCAGCTGAGAGGGGAAGCCCTAGAGGATCTTCACTGCTCTGCTTTTGTTCAGGGACATGATGACAACAGCTGTATCATTTGCGTACATCATGACAGTTATTTTAGCCCCTATTTAAGAGTTTACAACTCAGATCAGATCATAGATCATTTGTAGAGGATTTTAAGAAGGGAGTGTCTGACCCCATGTCTTAAACAGCCCTTAGAAATAGGAGGCTAGGAGAGTTGGGCTAGAGTTCCCGATAAAAGTCACATGGAAGCGAGGTAGAAAGGAGGAGAAAGACGCCCTTATTTATTACCAGAGGGTCTGAGTTTACAACTCTAACACAACAACAACAATTCCATGGTTTAGGGCCAATTCCCATTCAGTTGTGTGGACCAAAAAACGTAATACACTGGCGGAAAGTGAAAAAAGAACACCAAGAAGGAGACGTCTGATGCCAACGAAATCTATACAGCGTAATAACGGAATACAGAGGATAACGTGATCAAAACATTATGGCAAAATACCGCTGTATTTGCTGGTAAACTGAAAAATAACATTTCCATGTAACATGGTTATTACGAGATTGAACCGCCATGAACTGCGTCACACTGTGCAATCCTGGCATGGAGTCTGTCGTACAGATGTTGGATGTAAGTTTGGGGTGTTGAGTTCCAAGCATCCTCAACCTTGACGCTTAAATCGGGGATGGTCGTGGCTGGCCGTGGAGACCGGATAAGTCGTTGTCCCATAAAATCCCACACGTGCTCAATGGGGGAAAATCCGGTGAACGTGCAGGCCATGGAAGTTGTCTCACACCCTGAAGTGCATGATGCGTTGCACGTGCCGTGTGTGGGCGTGCGTTATCTTGCTGGAAAACACCACGATGGACCGACCTTACAAATGCCACAACAGCGGGCTGAATGATGTTGTTAATGTAGGAGGTGCTGTTTAACGTACCCGGTACAAACACTAGTTGTGTACGGGAGTGATAGCTGATTGCTTCCCACACCAGGAGACCCTGTGTGTCGTTGGCGGATGCAAGAGGGTGGAGACGCTCCCCTGTGCGTCTGAGAACACTCATACGGCCATCGGAGGCTCTCCCAAGCAGAATCTGCTATCATCGCTGAACACGACAGATCGCCATTGCGTTTTCCAGTGCAGACGTTGGCGACACCACCGCAGCCGTTCCTGACGGTGGGCTGGAGTCAGAGGTACACATGCCAGAGGCACACGTGCACGTAGTCCTGCATCCATTAGACGGTTGCGGATTGTTCGCACAGTCACCTCAGGTGCAACGGCAGCTCGGATTTGCGTCGCAGTGGATGTTCTGCTTGACAACGCCACTCTTCTTATGCGTCGATCGGTCAGCTCATCAGTCCGTCTGTTACTCCCGGTTCCACGTCTTCTCGTGTGGGAATGTTCCTCGGACCATCTACGCCACCATCGTACCACCACCGATACTTCCCGTCCAATTCGCTCCGCAATGCGACGATACGACCACCCGGCCTCGCAGAGTCCGACTAGACGACCTCGCTCAAAGTGCAATAACTGCTGAAATCGTACACTTCTTCCATGTCCAGGCATTGCAGCTTCTTCAGGGTCTTGGCACGTGTCCGTACGCCGACGACTGATTACATTCACTTGCCGTACTCCTTAAATACCACCGACGATAATGTGCATATTATGCCGTGCTGTGGCATAAGCGCTCACCGGTTGGACCCCAAATTAACATCACACCTACGTAAACTCGACCCCATTAACATATGTAAATTTCATGATCGTCCGCCAATTCCTTCTTGGTGTTCTTTTTTCACTTTCCGCCAGTGTAGTAGGTTCGGGGTAGGGTCCCCTGAGTGGAATGTGTTTAATAGGAGAAAAATAGAAAAGTAGAGTCAGAGGTGTGCGCTGTACAGGGTGAGCGCAGAGCAGATTGTACCCTTAACAGTTAAGAAAAATAGTACCGCAAAAAGGAATAGCCTAAAATACTGCACTATGATAAATAAATAAATTAACTGGGATTTCATGCTGGCTGCTGATGTGGGTGCCAAGGCTAAGGGCGAAGTTTAGCAGGGAAATATGAAATAATATATTTTTTTTTTGGGGGGGGGGGGGTGTTAGTAAGAGATGTTACAGCTAGTTTTCCGTGCCGATCTCTAATTGAAGACGTTGCAGGATAGCGGCCGACGAGTACGATTTATTCCGTGGTACTTCCTAAGGAGCTGGATTGACGTGAATGTAGGTGGTGTACAGGAGATTGTTGTAAGCAAAAGAGAAAGAGATGTGGGAAATTTACTCAATGCAGAGTGAATTTGAACTATACTTACCTTATCTTTACATATTTTTTTTAACATACATGTTAACATGGGGAAATTTTCTGTTTTGAGTACTTAGAAGATGTGGGAGCTAAGGAGCCCCTCATATCAGATATGTAGAGGATTTTAGGAAGCCCAAATCTCCATCACTCTACCCCAAATCTCCCCATTTTAATGCAGGGGTCTGACCCCAGGTCTTAAACAACCCTCAGAAATAGGAAGCTAGGAGATTTGGGCTAGAGTGCCCGATAGGAAAGTGACACGGAAGCGAGGTAGAAAGGGGGAGGAAGGTGACCTTATTTATTACCAGGGGAGGGGTCAGTACCCGGAGTCCGACGGCTTAACGTGCCCATCTGACGCACGGCGGATATTTAGTGGTTCGAGCGTACGTACCTGCCTGGGATCGAACCTAAGGTTTCTACGTGGCAGTCACGAGCGTTGATCACTAGGCCATCCGCGGCCCTAAAGAGCCCGTCAGATCAGATCACATCATATGTAGAGAATTTTAGGAAGGGAGTGTCTGACCCCAGGTCTTAAAAAACCGTTATAAATAGGAAGCTAGGAGATTTAGGCTAGAGTGCCCGATAGGAAAGTGACACGGAAGCGAGGTAGAAAGGGGGAGGAAGATGCCCTTACTTATTACCGGGGTCCGACGGCTTAAAGTGCCCATCCGACGCACGGCGGGTATTTAGTGGTTCGAACGTTCGTACCTGCCCAGGATCGAACCTGAGGTTATCTCCATGGCAGCCACGAACGTTGACCACTAGGCCACCCGCGCCTAAGGAGCCCCTCTCTCCACGGTGCTACTTATATTGCCACTGGTACCGTATCACGTGACATACGCTATCGTAGTTTCATGTCCGACCACTGGGGTGCTGTTCAAAAAGCGAGAGTTGAACCTCTGTGAGTGGCTCCCACTCACTTTCGATCTACATTCCCCATAAACACAGTGTCAATGTGTCATTTCCATACCTCGCGTAATATCTTGAGACGGATTAGGCTCTGAGTGGCACCTACGAGTGATTTGTGCATTTTTATCTGATAAATGTTTGAACATCACACGAAGAAACGTAGATACAGAAAAAAATCTTTAGCAAATTATTCAGTGCACCCATTAATGATCCCAGATTTATTGTTTTGGTGCTAAACTGTAACCGTAATCCAGCAAATTATAAATTGTTTTTAATTATTATTGTATGAACACCGTTTCTGAAGTAAAGGGTAGAAAAGAGCCTGAATGAAAGATGAGATCAGCATGTTTAAACCCCAGCTAATCTCATACATAATGCATGTGTGTGAACGTATTAATGCATTAGTCGACCTATGTTCTTTTCGGAGCAGATGTGTAACAACATCTCATCACAGCAAAATGCATACGTACCTGTGCCTATTAAAGACCTGTCCGCACTAATTAAAAATCCAATTATCGGCTGAGCTCCTAATTTTCATTTCCCTCATCTGAGGTGGATACTGTTAATATTCATGATTCATTGAGCTATTCCATAATTGAATTGTGTAATTATTTTGGAACAGATGTTTCCGTTTATATCCGGACATTCAGATGTCACGTAATGTTTATATAATTACATTTTCTACGAAACGTAATTTCTTCGATTTTTTGCAAAACGTGGATTTAGGCTGCAAAAATTCTGTAAGAAAAGTTAATTAGTTCTATATAAATTTTAAGAATTTTAACGTGTTTTTGCGAGAAATGTTTATTTAATTTTTCTTTTTACTAAATCAAAACACCTTGCTGCATTGTTAGAAATTTCCCGGAGGAATTTCTTTGTCGTTAACAGGAAAAAAAAAAGTATAAAACTATTTTCTGTGGTTAGTGGTCTCCCGTTGTGGTAAAATAATTCTCTCTGAATGAAAAAACCAGTTATCAATCTGCTTCGAAAATATTTTTCACTTTAAGAAATGGTTGTAAGGTCTTTTATATTACCTATCAGGCATTTTAATGCAATTAAATGTTTGATATCTACCCTTATTTACTCCACTGAAGTACGTATCATGCAACAATTATAACGTATACACGGTCGTATCAGAATAATATGATAACCCCCGGAATCACAGTGTGCCAGCACAGGGGCGTTACAAAATGCACGTGACAAGGTCGACCACAATGAGATATAAGCGGCCGGCCAGGACAGATGAGCCATAGTGCGTAACGCGAGCACAATGGGTAGAGGTAGTGATCAGCAGCTACCGCGGCAAGGGTGAAACCATCTCAGAAACAGCAGACTTCGTGGGCTGTTTGCGTGGTGATGTAGTAAGGCTGTACCAAGAATAGACCGCTAGCACACCGAGTACCTCCCGACGTTTTAACTGTGGAGCCCCCAAAAGCCATCGATCCCAGAGGAGAACGTCGCTTTCGTCGACTAGGAAAAGGGGGCGGGGCAATCGACGCGCAATAGTGCAGCAATTAACCACACAAATGAACGCTGGGGCACCGAAGGTACGTGTCCCCGATAAAAATAGAGCGAACCCTGTTACGCATGGGTCTCCACAGTTGACGCTGCATCAAGGCTCCCGTGTCAACCCAAGTCCATCGGCAACAATGCCTGCATTTCGCAGGGGACTACCATCATTGGACAGTGAAAGAGTGGGAAAAAAGTTGCCTTCTCCGACGAATCGAGGTTTCAACTCCACCGAAGTTATGGGCGGTGGCGGACACGGCGTCAGATATATACGAGAACCAACGCCCTGACACGCTTGTCTGTTAAATACCGGCCTGGCAATGACAGTTTACATATCTGAGGTATGTTTTCCTGGTATTACCTGGGACTGCTGGTACCACTGGATGGGTCCCTGAACGCCAATGGCTACCTGTCCATCCTCACTGACCACATGCACCCCTTCATGTTGGACGTTTTCCATGGTGATAATGGTGTCTACCAACAGGACAATGGGCCCTGCCATGTCGCTAAGAGGGTGCGTGACTAGTTCCAGAAGCACGATAGCGATGTCTCCTTTCTCCCTTGGCTGGCGAAATCGTCCGACCTCAATCCCATAGAGCACTTGGGGGACTGTTTGAATCGACAGGTTCGAAGTGCCGACGCACAACCACGTCATCTCTAGGACTTCCATGCTCTGCTGCAGTCCAAATGGGCGTGTGTACTTCGGGCAAGCTTCCAAGACCTCGTTGCGTCCATGCCTAGCCATCTCTAGGACTTCCATGCTCTGCTGCAATCCAAATGGGCGTGTATGCTTCGGGCAACCTTCCAGGACCTCATTGCGTCCATGCCTAGCCATCTCTAGGACGTCCATGTTCTTCTGCAGTCCGAATGGGCAAGTGTGCTTCGGGAAACCTTCCAGGATCTTGTTGCGTCCATGCCTAGCCATCTCTAGGACTTCCATGCTCTGCTGCAGTCCGAATGGGCACGTATGCTTCGAGCAACCTTCCAGGACCTCATTGCGTCTATGTCACGCCATCTCGCCGTTGTCATTCGGGCCAAGGGTTGTTATTCTCATTATTAGGTAGGTGGTCATATTACTCTGATACTACTTTGTAACTCTAATTGAATTTTCCTTTTGAGTTGTTTTTTTCGTACCTACATATGAGGGAAAGTTAGTAAGTCACAAACAGTTATTTAAAAAATACGTGAGATACGAGCTAGAAAAACATTTATTATTGCCTTTACAATTTCCCTTATCTCGCAACATAATCTCCACCAATACTGATGCACTTATCCCATTTTTTTATCATTGGGATGAAACTTGGAACACAGATGTCTTGAGTCTGCTGTCTGAGCCCCATTTGTTCTTCATGTTCAACCACTTCGTCATCCGCGAAACCTTTGCCGTCAAGGTGTCTTCTTAGCGTACCAAACAGATGAAAATCTCTCGGGGCTAAGTCGTGGTTATTATTGATAAAACCGGGTATGAAAACAAAATGGATGCTGCTACCAAAGATTTGAAGGTCATAAAGATCAAAAAAGACCCAACCCACAACATCTTAAGACAATTAGCTGATTTTAAGAACCACAGCTAATTACCACCAGCAATCAAATCCAAGGCCTGCCCTCCAATCGGAGCAACAGTTCCAGGTATCTTCAGCAAACTAAAGACCCACAACAGTCCAATCAGGGTTTTTTGCCTTCAGTTATTTCAAAGTCTATGTACCCTCCTCCAAGTCCACGGGTTCCGGAGATTTTATTAAAAATTAAAATTCATAAACCCGGTTAACCACTTCGTTCTTTAGTTTCTGGTTTCAGTAATCCTACCAGACCCCTAGCTTCAACAACTCCGCAGCGTTTCCTCGCCGGTCTCTTTACACCAGGCCAGCGCAGCCCTTTTGTGCCATTTTCAAGATCGATTGCTTTCTCGACTCCACCTGGAGTACCAGTCGACTTCTTCCAGTTGTCGAGAAGCCACCTTCTATGCTACCTGGGCGCCGGCCGCTCCATGGTTTGCGGTTGATTCTGGACTACTACACCTATCAGTACCCTAGGACATTCTACACCTCCTTTGCTGAGTTCCGTGGCACCCTGGTGCCCCTCCTCCACTCTACGACTCGTGAAATCCACACTACCGTTGAATTGTGAATGCTAATGCCATCTCAGTGTATTTTCATGCTTACTCGTGTACATTACTTACTTTCACCCCGCCTGTATTATGTTGCTTTGGTGCCCTCGTTAAAAAACTTGCACAATTGTGCACGCTGTGTTTTTATCTCATGTATGTAATGTTTTACCTTCACGGCGGTGTTTGTGCTGTTCTTTTTCATAATTGTGTACTATTGTTTCGCCTGTGTTATCCTGTAAATCATGCCCAGCCAATGTCATGTGACACGATGTGTTTCTCTCTGTCACTTCCGCAATTTTTATTCAATAAGCTTTGCTTGCAGCATTTGTTATTCATCCCCATTGTCATTGCAGTGTATATACCATCATGTTTTAACAGTTTTGTATTATTTCCCAGTGAGACGCCCAATACTGTACGTCTCCCTCTTATGTTTTCTTATGATAAATTAGAATAAAGCGATTTTGAAACCTAGAAAAGGACTTGGCCTCATACCTGGCTCCTTTTACTCAATCCGCAATTTATTCAGTTCACAGTTCTACTGAGGCTTTTGAGTAAAATAAAATCTTTCAGATCTGATGGACCTTTTCGTATGGCTTCATTGGATGTGGTATCCCTATTCCCCAGAGTTCTCATTCCACTGGTTCATGATATTATTCATTCCAAGTTTCTTTCAGTTTATTCATTTGAACCTTCTTTATTCATTCGTTATGTAGATGACATATTATTCTGATCCTTTTCTATTAAACAACTTTACATTTTTGCTGATTTGATGTCATCTCAATTTCCGACAATTAAATTTACGGTGGAACTGGAGCAACACGATTCTTTCCTGGAGAACATCCCTTCCTTTCCTGGATTTTTAACTAACCCATGTCTCTGGTCCTGGTGGTCTCAAATACTCAGTTTATCGCAAGCCTACTTTTTGCCCTTCAATTATACCATATGAATCCGCTCATCCGTGGAATCAAAAACTTCCTGCTTTGAGATTTTTAGTAAGGCGCTCTTATTCTCATTCCTCATCTAGTCATCTTCAGCGTTTGGAACTTGACAAGATTATTGATATAGCTAAAATGTTTGGATACTCTGCGAATATCGTCCACGATTTGATTCGTAACTTCAATGTACTTCTCTTCACTACTCTGCAACATGATGTATCTATCAGTACCCGTTTTTGTGGGAGCAATCAGTTTTCTTCCACCAGTTGTGAACGTTCCAAAGGCCGCCCCAGTGGCGCAGTGGTCTAAACGATGGCTTCTGATCATTCCTCCGGAAGGGGTCTGGGTTCAAATCCGGGTGAGGCATGGATGTTGTGTTTATCTTATGGCACTAGCTCGCTCCCTTCCCTGGAACTAGTGGCCCTAAATTAGGGACGGGCGACTGGTGGAAAACTTGGACTAGCTTTTGGTGTGCGCACAGTTAGCAATTTTGCATTGGTTCACTCGAGACAGTGTGGCCCCACATTAAAAAAAGAAAAAGAAAAGAAAAAGTCGGCGTTTACCAAGTGCCTCTTTCCCCCAGCGTTCCAGGTGTTGCTGATATGTGTTACGTTGGTTCTACTTTGCGCAACCTCGGACTGAGAATATCGGAGCACAAATATGCAATACGCAAAGGATATTGCTAAGGGTGAGCACAATCCCGATTGGGATCAAGTTTCAATAATTGCCTCCGCACCCAATAAATACGCATTGTTATTTGCGGAAAGTTTACGCATTAATAGATACTTCTCAACATGATGCAAGGACGAATTTCCTGCATTCATCCCACAACCTTGGTTAACGCTAATGAATGACTTTTTTCACAGGGATGATGGCATACCGCCTGTGAGAGATGTTCTTGTGTTTTTTACTTTTTGTTTCGTACACGGTCTCTGGTGGCAACAGGTAGCCTCCGAGGCCGCAAAGCATTGTGGTTACCTTTGACTGTATAAGTGCCCATGTTCGTGATCATTTTGTGCACTCGACCTGAAGATGGAGCTTTGGAAGCCTTGAAAGATCTTTTCGTCGTAATTTTAACTCTTTAGTATGTTCCTAATCTGTAAATAAATGTCATCTTTTATTTAGTAAACACCGAGTTTTTTTCATAAGTATCGTGCTTAGACAGCGTGTTTCGTGGATCAGTAAAATGTATTATTCATAGTAGAAGAATCGTGTAGAATGACAAAGGGAAGGGTATTTAAATAAAATGTGATACGCTTTGCGTATTTTTGAATCTCACGTTATATTCTCTCTTTTATTTAAAATCGCTCAAATTAAGCAATTCATAAAAGTAATTAGTAATGAAAATTTAATTTAAAAAAATACTAAATATAGTGAAATATCCATTAACGGACACCTTGGAACAAAAACAAGCTTTGGTTGGTACAGAACAACTGCAGTAGGATTAATATTAAGGATAACATCCGGAAAATGGTACCTTTTAACAGTAGTCAATGGACATCCTAATGAGTCCAGAAGAGAGATCTAATGGTGACCTTGTCCCTTAGAATTTTGCGTTCGGTTTTTAGGTAAGAGAGATAACACAGGAATAAAGCATATTACTAAATCAACTGTGTCTCGGACAGGTTTGGTTGGGATATACATTGGTGTGCTTAAGTGTAAAGAAAGTAGTTAAAGTTTACTTCTATCGGAGGCGAGTTCCAGCTCCCATGTACACTATATCGACAAAAGTTACCGGACACCAAAAACAGAAACCCAACATAGCATTTATTGACATACATTAGTACGGTGTCGGTCCCCCTTTGGCCTTAATGCATGCACTGACCCTTCGAGACATGCTTTCGACAAGGTTTTGGAACACAGCGATAGGTATGCGCTTCCATTCAGTACATAATGCTGCCGCTAACTGTTGCTTAGTAGTAGGCCTTGGTTCCAAACTTCTTATGTGGCGTTCTAATTCATCCCATAGGGGCTCTATGGGATTAAGATCAGGGCTCTGTGCTAGCCAGTCCACACACGATGCGGAATTATCATCAAACCACGCCCTAACAGTCCTTGCTTTATGGCTCTGTGGATTATCCTGCTGGTACCAACAACGCTCGGTTTCATAGTATTGCCACAGTATTAATAGGGTATAATTGGGCAGAATATCGAGGTAGACGTGCTGATTAACAGGTTTGTCTACGATAACCAATGGGCCGGGACCATACCACGAAAACCACACCCACACGAATACACTGCCAGCTCCAAACTTGACCGTAGGAACAGTACACTGTGGTAAATAGCGTTCCCCGACTGCCTCCATACCCACACATAGCCATCAGACTGATGGATCGTGTATCTGGGTTCATCAGTCCATAGGATCCGTTTCCATCGATCTACGGTCCACGATAAATGTTCTTTACACCATGCTAAACGACGAATAGCATTCCGAGTGGAGATGAAAGCCTTATGAGCAGCCTCACGACCACGGTAACCCATGGAATGAAGTTCTTTGCGAATGGTACGTGTAAATACCGAGGTTCCAGCATTTTTACTCACCTGTACACTGAGGTCTTGTGCAGTACTCCGTCTATTGGCTGTAATGACTCTCCTGAGTCTTCGACGTCCTCTATCACTGATTTTCTTTGGTCTGCCGATACGTTTTGCTGCTTCAGGCACGCCATGTGACTTCCACTTATTCAGTACATCCAAAACGGTTGACTTGGGTATGTTTAAAAGCCTCTTGGTCTCTCCTATGCACAACCCACTTATATAACACCCAACAATCTTTCCTTTCTCAAAGTCAGTTCTCTCCCGCCTTGACATTTTCACTCAACCCCACAGTGTGATATGATCGCAGTCATATGCAGGCTGGTTTTTATACCGTTCGCAGCTGTACCGCGCATCTTAACGACGCAGTGGATCCGTTCATTTGTTTTTGAAGGGTTGTCCGGTTACTTTTTGCCAATATAGTGTATGTTTCAGTCGCCCTCTGATAACGGCGGAAGTGGTTGCTGGTGCCTGGAATGTTGCCCGTTTGGGGCGGTATCCTTTGGTTTCGTCCACTGCGGACTCTGTTCCTGCTTTCTGGAGCGCTGCCAGCAAACTGCGCAGTTACACTTTACTGTCCAACATTTTCCTTTTTTTTTCTCTCTCTCTCTCTCCATTAGCGTACCCTAACCCTCATCTCCTAGTTTGCTATTTCTAAGGTCAGTTTAGTATATAACATCAGCTTTCCTAAAATTATCTACACCATGATTTGCTTTATTACTGTATTATATTGAGTTTTCTTCGTGCATAAGTTTCATACACTTATTTGATTTTGTACAAACGCAGATTACTGGTAATGCTAACTTTGGACAGTAATTTCGTGCAGTCTTATAGCAACTTCAAAAATATAGCCGTCTTAGCACGATTGCAATTATATCCAATACGTTAAAATTGTCTATGACACACTTAAAACTTCCAATTTAAAAGCTTTAATTTAAAATAATTCGTTAAAATGCCTGAGATCTTTTGAACCCTCTTTGGGTCCATCCTCAAATTGGTACACAATGAATTTAAGATAAGTGGAATGTGAAAAGTCATGACGCATGCGTCATCCCAGTTAACAATTTAATCGGTTGTCATAGTAATCCTTGAAGTTGATGAAAACTTTTCATGAATCACTCAGAGTCCTCCTGATCAGTTTTTGACATTGTTTTCCATGCTGATGCTATATAGCATGGAAGCTCATCACTACAACATTGTTCTTTATAATTATGGATGAACAGGCTCTCGGTGAACAGATTTGTGTACTTGGAGCGAGGGGTGGCGAGTATAGTGGCCTCATCCCAGACAGTATAATGGTTACCCTTAATTATTAAACCTGACAGTGAAGTCGCTCGCGATCCGGTTTTGACGTTACAGGTACTTGTGCTCCATAAGCTTCCATGCTATATGCCATCACCATGGAAAACAATAATGTCAAAAACTGATCAGGATGACTGAGTGATTTATGAACAATTTCTCGTCAACTTGGAGGATTACCATGACAACCTATTAAATTGTTAACAAGAATGACTCATACGTCATGACTTTTCACATTCCACTTACCTTCTACTACACGACGATCCAGTTCATTGTGCACGCATCTGAGGATGGAACCTAAGAGGGTCTGAAAGATCTCGTGTATTTTAATGAATGATTTTAAATCAAAACTTTTTAATTGGAAGTTTTATGTGTATCATAGTTCATTTTAACCCATTGGATGTAATTGCGATCGTGTTAAGACGACTATATTTTTAAAGTTGCTATGTTAACTTTGGCTTCCAAATAACGGCCGCCTCCCAGCAACGGTTACTTTTTTCCTGGTCTGTGCATTGATCGTTATTCGGAGGCTTCACTGTAATAAAAACAACACATCAGATTTCATGGGGCTTTTTGAAAATTTTGAAGGTATTCTTTCCGAGTTGTTTTTTTACCTAATTCGTTCACCGCTAAGGCACTTTTTTTCTTAGAACTATCGCATACCTCACTGAAAACAGGGTTTTCAATTGGATTTGTAGCAAATATGAAAGCATAGCTGTAACGACTCTCGCTCCTTTTTAGCTCTTACTCAACATAGCCCCGATCCAGCTACAGCCGTCACATAATTTTGTTTTGGTTCGTTCCGTAGAATATGCACACTTTAGCTCTTACTATGTTTAGCTCTTTCTCTTACACTTTAGCTCTATTTACGTTTAGCGGATGGAAGATTCTCCTTTTTAGCTCTTACTCAACATAGCCCCGATCCAGCTAGAGCCGTCACATAATTTTGTTTTGGTTCGTTCCGTATAAGATTCACACTTTAGCTCTATGTTTAACTTTTTTAGCTCTTACTCTTACACTTTAGCTCTATTTACTTCTAGCGGATGGAAGATTCTCCTTTTCAGCTCTTACTCAACATAGCCCCGATTCAGCTAGAGCCGTCACATAATTTTGTTTTGGTTCGTTCCGTAGAAGATTCACACTTTAGCTCTATGTTTAACTTTTTTTAGCTCTTACTCTTACACTTTAGCTCTATTTACTTCTAGCGGATGGAAGATTCTCCTTTTCAGCTCTTACTCAACATAGCCCCGATCCAGCTAGAGCCGTCACATAATTTTGTTTTGGTTCGTTCCGTAGAATATGCACACTTTAGCTCTTACTATGTTTAGCTCTTTCTCTTACACTTTAGCTCTATTTACTTCTAGCGGATGGAAGATTCTCCTTTTCAGCTCTTACTCAACATAGCCCCGATCCAGCTAGAGCCGTCACATAATTTTGTTTTGGTTCGTTCCGTAGAAGATTCACACTTTAGCTCTATGTTTAACTTTTTTTAGCTCTTACTCTTACACTTTAGCTCTATTTACTTCTAGCGGATGGAAGATTCTCCTTTTCAGCTCTTACTCAACATAGCCCCGATCCAGCTAGAGCCGTCACATAATTTTGTTTTGGTTCGTTCCGTAGAAGATTCACACTTTAGCTCTATGTTTAACTTTTTTAGCTCTTACTCTTACACTTTAGCTCTATTTACTTCTAGCGGATGGAAGATTCTCCTTTTCAGCTCTTACTCAACATAGCCCCGATCCAGCTAGAGCCGTCACATAATTTTGTTTTGGTTCGTTCCGTAGAATATGCACACTTTAGCTCTTACTATGTTTAACTCTTTCTCTTACACTTTAGCTCTATTTACTTTTAGCGGATGGAAGATTCTCCTTTTTAGCTCTTACTCAACATAGCCCCGATCCAGCTAGAGCCGTCACATAATTTTGCTTTGGTTCGTTACGTAGAAGATTCACACTTTATCTCTTACTATATTTAGCTCTTACTCTTACACTCTAGCTCTATTTACTTTTAGCGGATGGAAGATTCTCCTTTTTAGCTCTTACTCAACATAGCCCCGATCCAGCTAGAGCCGTCACATAATTTTGCTTTGGTTCGTTACGTAGAAGATTCACACTTTAGCTCTTACTATGTTTAGCTCTTACTCTTACACTCTAGCTCTATTTACTTTTAGCGGATGGAAGATTCTCCTTTTCAGCTCTTACTCAACATAGCCCCGATCCAGCTAGAGCCGTCACATAATTTTGCTTTGGTTCGTTACGTAGAAGATTCACACTTTAGCTCTTACTATGTTTAGCTCTTACTCTTACACTCTAGCTCTATTTACTTTTAGCGGATGGAAGATTCTCCTTTTTAGCTCTTACTCAACATAGCCCGATCCAGCTAGAGCAGTCACATAGTTTTGCTTTCGTTCGTTCCGTAGAAGATTCACACACTTGAAGAAAACTACAACTCAGACCCTTTTTGAACAGTAACACAGACAAACAATTTATTTCGCTAAAACTATGTGGCTTGGGACCTCTCGAATGGCAGGTTAATAGAATTTTTTATTGACTTCGTTCCTTTCAGTGTTATCGATACTAGACCCGAACTTCGTGT
This sequence comes from Macrothele yani, assembly GCA_039090855.1. NCBI lineage: Eukaryota > Metazoa > Arthropoda > Arachnida > Araneae > Macrothelidae > Macrothele > Macrothele yani. The sequence goes on from CM076990.1 coordinate 53,226,882, forward strand.
TTTCTTTCGTAAACCGCCGAAAGATTGCGTCGCCTAGCGGTTAAAGAAGGAACCTAAGAAATCTGACCTCTCGCGTCAACATTAAGGTCTCGTCTCTCTCGCTTCCACTACAAAAGTGTTCTTTCTTATAAACTTTTGAAAATTTCCACTCACCCAATTAATCAGATTAAATCCTCATCTCCTTTGGGCTGCCTGAAAACACCGTTATAAGCTTGCGTTCCTCTTATTAATGCGCCCTTGAAATAATCCCATTGCCACACAAGACAGGTACAATAATTAATACACTTCAAATACTTATGCCGATTGCAATTCGGCTAATCGCTTGTATCAGACAGCAACAGCTTTAAACATGCTGATTTCGTCCGCTCTGCTCGAAAATGGCGCGAACAATGAAATTCCACGTGGGAATGTACATAGGCATACATATTTACAATCATTTTCTTATGACCTGGGCTAGCGAATCTTACAACGGAGCCTCCTATCTGAAGAATGCGCTATCAAGATGGAAAGTGGCTAGAAAACTGCCTGTGTAGTGAAAGGTACTCGTAGCAAACAAGATAAGTAATATTTTCAATCAAATTTTTAAAAACAACGATAAGAGATAAAACATATGTCGAGGGCATTATATTCTGCATTTAGGCTTGCTAGCGGCAAAATTATGCAGGAAAAAGACCAAATGATATGAATCATTTCCCCCACAGTTCCAACTTTCTAGACCGCCCCCAGTGGCTCAGTAGTCCGAGATCAGTCTTAGTTCGAATTCTCGGTGTGGTATGGATTTTGTTTTTATCTTATGGCACTGGCTGTCTACCTTCCCTGGAACCAGTGGTACTAAATTAGAGATGGGCGACTGTATATAGTATACCGAGTTGCTCACGGTGGTCATTAAACCCCTAACAAAACAACTACAACAAAACATTTTCAAGCCAAATAAAATTTTTAAAATCCGGACTAATTGGTGTAGAGACATGTTGTCCACAGGTAAAAGAACGGACATAGTAGTAGTATAGGAATGCACTTTTCTACCAAAGATGTACTAAAACTTAACCATAACTGTTGAACCATCTATTTCCTAAGGATATTCACACAGTGCTCACATTCCTAACCATGCTGCAATGTTGCTATTTCATGAAGCTCAGTATTGAGAGCGTGTATTGAAGCAGTGAGGACACGCTTGTAAACTCTTACAATACCCAGTCCTTTGTTCCACGTAGAAAAAGTGACCAAAATTATTTTCCTGTTTTCATGTCAGGTAATTCATTGACAGGAAGCATTTCTGTCGCTGTTTTGGGCGGAGTAATTCCACACTAATTTTTAATGGCGTAACCGAATTTGTTTGACTGCTAATTCTGTTCCAAAAAATGAGCTAGGATTTTTCTTTTCATTTAAGCTGTACGTTTCTTTGACCCAACTTTTCGAAAATATTCGCCCTGAAAATATTGTTCCCACATTTGGTTTTAATGCATCCAAATGAACCTTTAAAATTACTGATGCTTGCTTGTTTGAAATTCCTAGCGGGAGAGTCATGTTTGGCCAGTGTTGACCGAAACACATTACATCGGCGCGAGCAGTTGGAACGACAGTCCCCCAATCAACGGGAAGCCTAGCTGAACGTCTTGATGCAGTACAGAAAATAGCAGTTTGATTGTCAACTTGCACTTAATCTCTTCAATGGCTTTTCACAGACAGGAGATAGGGTAGAAGCAACCCAGTGTATCTTCTATTGTGTATTGCTCTTAGAATTTATTGTTTTGCGAGGAGAATTGACATATTTGAGTACAGTTTGGAAACTCAATGTTTTTAGATTTTGTCGATCCAAATTAAATGCTAAAAGACGACTAAAGCAATAACGAGAGTGTACGCAATTTAATAGTGTTGTCGTTTTACAGCACCAAAGTTCAAGTAGGGAGAGTTTCAAGCACATGGTCTTTTTAGACTTGGTTTTAATGAGGAATATCTCACGATAGATGATCAAAGTGGAGATATTGAGCTTCCAGCAGCTGTCCAGAGGGTTCGAAAGAGGCAATAAAAATTAACCCGCGCTTTTCTGAGAGAAATGGAGGAATAACGATAGGAGTTTTGGATCTAGTGCTCGACGGATGTGGGAGGTAGTTTTGATTCTCCGTGCGATGGGGAAAGTTTCGGCTCCTCAACCAAAGAGGTGAAGCTTTTTCCGATGTTCGAAATGGAACAACGAGAGAGGAATTAATTTGGAAACAGAAACTTGGCAATGAGCTAACCGAAAAAAACACGTCTGATAAGATAAGCAGAAACTAAATGCTCAAATAAGAAGAAGGGTGTTGGATGTTAGCGTCCTTTGCTCGTTTCTTTTATTTTCGTCGAACACTTGCTGCAAATTTATGTTTGTGAGTTTCAGTTGCGTGGATGCAGCCAGCAAGCGGTTAGTTGCAGAGAATTATGGGACCACGACCCTGGGCAATTGGAAGATGATGGCGTCGCTTCGATGTGTGTGAAAACACGTTATTTGTTGTTCTTACAGAAGTGCTATAAATGAGTGCATGTTTTATGATGACCTAAAAGGACTATCGCTGGAATAAACTGTTTTTGTGTCAAAATCCAAAGGAATATTAATTATGGTAAGACTGTTTAAAGCAGACTAAGTAGAAAGCAAAGTTCGTTGTTGTTTAATAACTCATTCGTTTTATATGTTAAGTATTATCAGTCAACTTTCATTAGCATTTTAATTGTGTTTAGTCAAGAATAAATAATGATAAACTTAAATGAGGAGTCTGTCGATTATGAACATAGTTACCGTTGCAAATCATTTCTTAGTTTTTTAACTTACACCATCAAAGAATAATATCTAAACCAGGGCTAGCAGATCCCTGACCTTCCACATATACTGCTTTGAAAAAGAGCACTATTGTCAATAATTCATTGTTTTCATTATATGGGGAAGATACACTGGTGTGCAAAAATTAAGGACAAAGAGGAGAAATTAGCATAACAGCGGAACGCGCAGGCAGAACGGACCGAAAGACCACTCTGGAGATAGACTAGGGTCCTGTACGGTAGGGCATGCGAATATATGCAGCATGACGTACGGGGTGGGGAGGGGTGTCGGAAGGGTATAAAGCACACGGGCGGTGTACGCTCAGAAATTCGGTGAAAGCTATTGCACGGTGTACATCGGTTTGAACGACGTCGAGTTGCTGCCACCGTGTGATATGGCCAACAGGCAATCCAGTTGACGACATCTGGATGACTTTACCCGAGGTCGCGTCATTGGGAAGTTGGAAAAAGGTCGAAGTGCGACTAGTGTGGCCGAGCACTTCGGGATCGCTCACAGCATCGTTTCACGAGCTTGGAGAGCATTTAAAACGACAGGAACAGCTGTCCGAGAGTTTAGTAGTGGTCGTCCACGAGCAACCACGGCGGCAGACTACCGACATATTTTCCTACAGGCGAGAAGAGACAGGCGGCAGACAGCGGGAGAAATCGCAAGGCACATACAACAGACAACTGGACTTTGGTATCGCGTTTTATCGTGGCCAGGAGGCTGCACAAAGGTGGTCTATTTGCACGATGACCAGTACGGTGTGTGCTATTAACGCCTGCTCATCGGAGACGGCGGTTTCTGTGGTGTCAGGAACACAAGAACTGGGCACATCAGAAATGAGGTCGAGTTCTCTTTACGGATGAGAGCCGATTTAGTCTGACGAGCGATTCTGCAGAGAGCAGGAAACACGCAATCAATCACACCTGCAACATCATCGAAAGGGACTGGTTTGGAGGTGGCGGAGTTTTCGTTTGGGGTGGTATTATGCTTGGTAGCAGTACTGACCTCCACATCTTCCAAGGAGGTTCAGTCACTGGTGTCCACTATTGTACCGAGGTTCTCCTGCCTCGCGTGCGTCTGTTTAGAGGTGCTGTGGGTCCTGAGTTCCTCTTCGTGGACGACAAAGCTACACCTTATCGTACAGTGGCTGTCGCAGAGCTGTTGGAGAGTGAAGATATTCAACGCATGGATTGGCCCGCAAGGTCCCCGGACCTAAGTCCAATCGAACACGTGTGGGACCTTCTCGGGAGACGCTTGGCAGCACGTCACCAGCCACCAGCCACCAGCAACGATTCCGCAGCTGCGATTGGCGCTACAAGAGGAATAGGCCGCGATGCCAAAACAACTCCTTGACAACCTCGTCCTCAGCATGGACAGACGTTGTAAATCCTGCAACGCAGTCAGGGGTGATCATATTCCCTACTAAAGACTGGATTTTTCTTGGCAGCCGCCTGTCACATGGACGTTTCTGTCTTCTGTCCAGTTGTGCTCGAAGCTACATTTTCAATAAAGTGCCTTTGTATCCTTTGGATCCTTGTTTGGACGGTTTTGCTCACTTGTCCCATATTCTTACATCTTGGGGATCTTATGGTATGATTTGAGTTGATGTGGAGCATTTCTTCACGACGTTACATTCGAAAAACCGTCTCGTCCTTAATTTTTGCACGCCAGTGTATAACTAAAACCCCAGAACTGCTTAATTTTCTTATAAGCAAAGGCCTGACGAACCCACGCGATAAGGCACTTAAAGTAATCCGATGAACAGTCCTGTAAAAGTATGATTAAATTCAACATTTGAAATGGCTTTCATTTCAAATAGCGCACAGTAACTTCGAACACTGTGAAGCATGGGTGTTGTCCAAAGATTTCGAAGCACGTAGCTTCTAGACAAGGGGTGCGGAACTTGTGGCCTCCTAGGTCATTAAGTGCGGCCTTTTGAGTGAATCCAAATTTTGCAGAACAAATCCTTTTATTAATATGCTTTTGTTCGTCTTTTATTATTTTTTAAATCTTAAAATTACCTTATTCAAAATACCAAAGAGAAAAAGAAAATTCAATGAAATAATGCTCCCTGACTGATGGCCACAATTAAAACATTAGGAAGTCATAAGGGCTATTTTGACACCTGTTACGCTCGAGATTTCGTTCTATGGCTCCTAAAAAACTACACATGGAATTGATTGAGCTCTCAGAAGATGACATTTCAAAGTCCTTATTTGACACTAACAGTAAGAAAGATCCAATTGAAGTATGGAAAAATGCAATAGAATACCCACGCCTTCTACAACATGCACGAAAAATGCTTTCTTGGTTTTCAACCACTTATTGTTGCGAATCTACATTCTCTTACCTAACCCAAATCAAGACGCCCTTAAGGTCACAAATGACGGATACCCAGAGCAGTCACAACAAAGTCACTGAAAGGTTAGTTAACTTTAGAATTAACAATTTTTTTTTCGTTTTTTGAAGTAAGTTAGTACAGAGCAAGATTTTTACAAAATACTGTACATTTTGAAGTATATCTAATTGAAGTTTCTTGAAAGCGGCCTTGTTAGATTACAGCTAACTTAATGCGGCCTTTCAACATGAAAATTTTTCTAACCTCTGCTTTAGATTTACATACCTAAACTATTCTTAAAAATGAAAATCGATAAATAATTAAGCAATATGAAGTAGAAAATTCAAAGGATTACTTTAGCATCGCAGCGTGTTCTGTGGTTCTTCTCCATGGAGTCCAAAACCCTTTGCAGGAATGGACACTTTCCCACAGTCCGTTCAGTTAAAAGCAATAGAAAACAGGGGAAGCTTAGGTAACTCTCATACTAAAGGCTAGAGTTCTTATCATAGTGTAATGCTTGTTAAGCGATGGAAGAAAAAACCCTGCGAAATTATCAATCTGAAATCTGGACTAAAAGGGTGAAGCGCTTTCAAACCTTGCGCTGTATGGTAAGTTCTCCTCCGAAAAGCGTATCTTCCATGATTAAATAAACGTTCAAAAAGAATCTCAAAGTTATGGAATTCCAAGTCACGTTCGTCGAATATGCATCTTCTCAAAGACAGCAGTAATTCAAGAGAAATTGGTGCTCAGAAGTGGCTCGAGTGGATTTCAGTACTCTGAGAGTTAAAGGCACAAACTTCTGTTACAGCGAAGCAATTTTTGTTGAAACGGTTTAAGTGAAACGGAAAATCCATGAACTGAATATACTTGTGCAGTTATCTTCATAGGTCTGAGAAACACATTTAGGTTGATCCTCGGGGAAACGGCTTCGCTCTGAAATTCTACTATTTTTCTTCTTCCATTTTCTGCATAATCCTAGAGATGAGAAACTTGGGAGAGCGATCGCTTGTCTGTGCTCTGGTTTTGTACCCGAATCCAAGTGTGTGATAACCCCAGAGGCGATGTAAAAGAAAACTAGGACAGAGTGCAATTAAATGAAATGTCTGAGATTCGATTTCGAATCACGTCTCCCAGAGTGCATCGCGTGACGCTGAGTTACAGGAGGAGATGCTTGAATCGATCTCACTTTCTTTAACATTACTATCACCCTTCTTGCTTCAAGGATAATAAAACTCTGCTTGCTGGAAGATCACAGAGTTCGTATGGAAGTTATGGTACCATTGATTTAATAACTCCCTTCTTCCCCTCAATAAATAAATAAACTTTCTCCTGCACTGGAAGAGGTTTCCTATGTTAGTGTGAGATTTTGTTGACTACGATCTTTGTTCCTAACGAACATACTAAACCATAAATCATTCAGCGTTGTAAGTAAAGGAAAATGGAACTAGATATCATCATCATCATCATTGTCAACCATTATCAATCCACTGCTGGACGAAGGTCTCCCCAAGTTTCCTCCACAACGGTCTGTCTTGTGCCAGTCTCCTCCATGTCACCCCTGCATACTTTCGAATTTCATCCACCCATCTCCCATGTGGTCTTCTTCTGGGTCTTTTCCTGTCCCTTGGAATCCAATCTAAAATTTCGGCTGTCCATCGATGATCTGTCCTTCTGGCAGTATGTCCAGCCCATTGCCATTTCAGGGATTTAACTCTGATGATGATGTCTTCCACTCTTGTCATTTTTCGGATCCACGAGTTCCTCTTCTTATCTCTCCTGGTTACACCAAGCATGCACCTCTCCATGCTGCTTTGAGTTGTCTGCAGCCTTTGTATGTCTCTTTTAGTTAATGTCCACGTCTCTGCACCATACGTAAGCACTGGAAGGATGCATTGATCAAACACTTTTCTTTTAAGACATAATGGCATATTGCTCTTGAAAACTATGCTGTTTCTTCCAAAAGCTCTCCAGGCAAGTTTTGTACGCCGATTAATTTCTTCATCAATGTGACCCTCACTTGATATCTGCTGTCCAAGATAAACGTACGTGTCTGTTATCTCCAGCTTTTCTCCATCAATCGATAAATCTTCATTTCTTGTAAAAGCATTGAACATCACTTTTGTCTTCTGAAAGTTCATTTTTAATCCCACTTCTTTACTCTTGTCAACAAGTTCCTGGATCATACTCTGCAGCTCTGATGGGGTAGTTGCAAAAATGACTACGTCATCAGCAAAACGAAGGTGGGTTAGATAATCTCCATTAATCTTTATCCCCTTGTTTTCCCAGCTCAGCGACTGAAAAACACCCTCCAATGTGGCATTAAAGAGCTTCGGAGATATGGTGTCACCTTGTCTCACTCCCTTTCCAATTTTTACGTGTGTTGTATTTTCAAACAGCCTAATCTTTGCACTTGCATTTTCATAGATGTTATTAATAATATTAATGTATGCATCTTCAATACCGCAGGTTTTCAGAGCCATTGTAACTGCTGATGGTTTCACCGAATCAAAGGCTTTTTCATAATCGATAAAAGCCATGCACACTGGAAGTTCATATTCCCTCGCTCTTTCAATTAGTTCTCTCAGCACGTGGATATGATCTATTGTGCTGTAGCCACTCCTGAATCCAGCTTGTTCTCTCGGTTGAGCCATGTCCAGTGTTACCTTCAAGCGGTGTGAAAGAACTTTAGTGAAGATTTTATAAACTACTGATAGGAGGCTGATAGGTCTGTAGTTTCCGAGATCCTCAATGTCACCTTTCTTATGTAGCAGGATCATTGTAGCGGTGTTCCAATCCTCAGGAATCTTTCCTTCATTAAGGCATCGAGTGAAAATTTGGGCGAGTACTGTTTCGATTTCTCCACTTGCTTCTTGTATGATGTCTACAGTAATTCCATCTTCTCCTGGAGCTTTTCCTCGCTTCATGTTCTTGATTGCATGTGCAACTTCTGCTGGAAGGACTGGAGGAACTCTGGTACTGGTATCTTTCATGATGTCTGGAGTGCATATATCATCCCTTTCATATAATTTGGAGTAGAAATCTTTCACTCTTGTCAAAATTTCGCCTCTATTTCTTGTTACAGAACCATCTTCTTTTCTCAGTGCCATAATCTGTTTTCTTCCCTTACTGAGATGTCCCTTTGCTATCTTTAGGCTTTGGTTGTTTTCAATTGCTTTCCTCACTAGTTCACAGTTGAATTTCCTTACGTCTTCAGTGATACTTTTTCTTACTGTCTTGCATAGCTCTATATATTCCACTTTGGAAGTCACATCTTCTTTAGTTGTCCTCATCTCTCTTCTTTTTTGCATCAACATTTTGGTTTTTCCTGATAATTTGTTCACATGCAACTTGTTCTTAGACCCAGCTAATTTTGTTGCTGTTTCCATAAGAGCTTTGGTTACTTTTCTTTTAACTACAGAGATGTTCACTTCTTCCGATGTTAGGCCTTCTAAAGCAGAGAACCTGTTCTTCAGTTCTAACTTGAAGGTATTATGGTGTTTTTTAAGGTTGGTTATGTCAATAGATTTTGTTTGTCTTATGAGCTTGCCACGTTCAAGTTTAGTGTTGAGGTGCATCTTACATCTCACCAATCTATGGTCACTACCTGTGTTGAACTTGTTTAGCACACTGCAGTCTTCTATGACGAATTTTTTGTTACACATAATAAAATCAATTTCACTTGTCGTCCCATTTGGATGTCTCCATGTCCATTTCCTGTGTGGCTTTTTCTTGAAGAAGGAGTTCAAGATGAAAAACCCTTCTGCCTCTGCAAACTCAACGAGAGTATTTCCACGCTGGTTTCTGTTGCCATGACCGAATTTACCTACTGAAGTTTCATTCTGTTGCTGTTGCCCTATTTTTGCATTGAAATCTCCCATAATTATTTTCAAGTGCTGCTTACCTTTATTATTTAGATGACAAATTTCCTCATAAAATTCTTCAATTTCTTCTTCAGGATGACTTGTGGTGGGTGCATAAGTTTGAATAATCTGAGCCTGGTATCTTTTCGAGAGTTGGATAACAAGTCGTGCAGCTCTGTCAGAGGAACTTTCAACTTCTACAACTTTATCCTTCAGTTTCTTGTTTATTATAAATCCAACACCACTAGTTCTGCCAGTATCTGTCCCACGATAGTAGAAGAGATGTCCACTTTTCAGTTCGATGAGATCTTCTCCTTTTCTCCTTACCTCACTTAACCCCACGATGTCCCACTTGATCCTTTGTAGTTCCTCTTCCAATTCAAGAAGCCTTGATTCAGAAGATAGGGAGCGTCCATTGTAAGTAGGCAAGGTCAGCATCAGATGGCAGCCTAGTCCGGTCCTCCGGGGATTCTTAGCACCCTCTGCCTTCATGTCGCACTGGCCGCTGCCTTGGCCAGGTACATTCCAGCTGCCGGAGACTGAGGGCCAAGATTTAAGTTGTGGAATCATTTTGGAGGGGTTTGGCCATAACTCACCACGCTGGCCAAGCGGGTTGGTGAGTGTGGGATAGAATTTCCTCTAATCCCGATGGTATAGTTATACCGCTATGGGCGGTCGTCAGAGCCCCTTTAGTGGGAACAGGATGCACCACGAGAAGGCGGGGTTGACATTTGTCAAGGAGAGGCTGTGATGTTACGCATCACCTGACCTTACATCCCGGAACTAGATATATAACATGGTAAATGCAAATTCACCGAAGAGCCAAAACATTATGACCAGCTCGTCTTTATCAGAGTTGGAAACGGGTCAAAAATTTTGGACCCCGACCCGACGCGGACAAATCTGCCTTGAACTATAATACTGTATATGTACAGGGCATTCAAAAAGTCTCTCCGCAGTGGGTATCTTAGGTTACATGGAAATCAAACAAATGTATACAGGAACGCATAATTTACTCACAGGAAGTATTGAAACTGTTGTCCTTCATTTATAAGACATAACCTACATGTTTTCAAACACACCAGCGAGAAACAAAAAGTCCCTCCGCAGTAATGTTAAGGCTGTTCCACTTAATTTTCATGGTGCTGCAGTCAAAAGTTTTGAATGTAGCAACTTGTTGTATGTTTAATTTCAGTTTTTGCTGTTTCCTTGGTATCATATCAAGCTCCAGAATTTGTTTCACGGCAACACCAATTCTCTCAAATTTATGATGAGTTTAAAAGTTTCCAAAATGTGAATGTTGTTTTCATCATTGCCCCTCAGAAGGAAGGGACACTTTTCCTTCTGAGGACACTCTTCCGTCATATTGCATGACAAATCATTTTTCAGTCCGGGAGCACAGTATCGAGCACGTAATTCCCTAGTGCGCATTTTTCTTTGAACAAAAATTTTCTATTTTGCGGTTCAAAAATGAAACGGAAGTAAAATCGGGTCAGGAACGACTTGACCCGACCCGCTCGACCCGCTAAAATTTGTCGACTCGTTTCCATCTCTGCCCGGCAAGCGAGTTCGACCAAGGCCAAATTGTGTCTCCCAGACGACTGGGCTACAGCATTTCCAAAACGACAAGGATTGCGGGATGTTCATGGTTTGCCGTGGTTAGCAAATTCAAGAAGTGGTCCTAGGGGAAAGAGCCACGAACCGCCGGCAAAGTTTTGCCCGACCAATGCTCATGAATGCTGAAGGTGAGCGAAGTCTATCCCGTATGTTACAAACCAAGAGAAGTGATGCTGTAGTGCAACTCGCCGGTGATTTGAACGCTGGTGATGGGAGTAATGTGTCACAACACACAATGCATGGAAACCCTGCTGAAAATGGGACTGCGTAGCCGGGCGCTATGCTTACCTCGGTTAACCATCAAAAGCGCCTACAATCGGCACGCGAGCATCAAAGCTGGACTTGAATGATTCGAAGAAGATCGTCTGGTCTGATGAATCTCATTTCCTGTTACATCATGTGGACGGCCGGGTACATGTGGGTCGTTTACCTGGGGACGAAAACATGCCGGTGGAGGAAGTGAGCTATGTCCTATAGGGAAACCCTGGATCCAGCCGTTCCTGCGAAGGAAACTATGACATCTACCACCTAGCTAAACATCATTGCAGGCTAGGCATTGATACATCCTTTCGCGGCAAGGACATTCCCTTCTAGTAGTGTCTTCTTTCAGTAAGAAAATGAGCCATTCCACACTGCCCGGATTGTTCGAGAATGGATTGTTCTGCCCGGATTGTTCGCGGAACATGGGGAAGACTTTCAGGTATTGTCCTGGCCTCTAAATTCCGCAGACACCAACCCAATCGAGCGTCTGCGATTTGCGTTGGAACAGCAAATCAGATCTGCGGTGGTTCAACCACGTAACATAAAGAGTTAAAGGGTCTTCTGGAAAAATGTGAGTTACCAGATACCTCAAGACACCTTTTGAAATCTTGTAGCGTCCACCCTCGCCGGGTAAGACCTATTTTGGGGGCACGTGGAGGACCAGCATCATATTAGGCAAATGGGCATAATGATTTGCCTGTTCGGTGCATATATGCAAGCAATAGATGAAAATCAGAAAAAATATTTTGCCTGTTCGATGCATACATGTAAGCAATAGATGAAAATCAGAAAAAATATTTTGCCTGTTCGATGCATACATTCAAGCAATAGATGAAAATCAGAAAAAATGTTTTGCCTGTTCGATGCATACATGCAAGCAATAGATGAAAATCAGAAAAAATGTTTTCCCTGTTCGATGCATACATGCAAGCAATAGATGAAAATCAGAAAAAATGTTTTGCCTGTTCGATGCATACATGTAAGCAATAGATGAAAATCAGAAAAAATGTTTTGCCTGTTCGATGCATACATGCAAGCAATAGATGAAAATCAGAAAAAAAAATTTGCCTGTTCGATGCATACATGTAAGCAATAGATGAAAATCAGAAAAAATGTTTTGCCTGTTCGATGCATACATGTAAGCAATAGATGAAAATCAGAAAAAATGTTTTGCCTGTTCGATGCATACATGCAAGCAATAGATGAAAATCAGAAAAAAATTTGCTTGTTCGATGCATACATGTAAGCAATAGATGAAAATCAGAAAAAATGTTTTGCCTGTTCGATGCATACATGTAAGCAATAGATGAAAATCAGAAAAAATGTTTTGCCTGTTCGATGCATACATGCAAGCAATAGATGAAAATCAGAAAAAAAAATTTGCCTGTTCGATGCATACCTGTAAGCAATAGATGAAAATCAGAAAAAATGTTTTGCCTGTTCGATGCATACATGCAAACAATAGATGAAAATCAGAAAAAAAGCTACGAAATGCGTCTCCATGATGGTTACAGATAGCTAACGAAAAATAATTCTTTCCAGTTCATTTCTACAAGCAGGGATGTCATATTTGATTCAAGTACAAGTAATTTAACCTTACACGAGAGAAAGTTGAATATTTGTGTAATATGCTATTGGCAACATGTGTAATTATTCAAATTAGACAATTTTTTTTTTTTTTGATTGGAGGTTTAACAACCACCGTGAGAAACTCAATGGGCTGTAAACAGTCGCTCGTCCGTAATTTAGGGTCCCTGGTTCCAGGGAAGGGAGCAAGACAGTGCCGTAAGACAAACACAACATCCATGCCTCGCCGGGATTCGAACCCGGACCCTTCACGGACGAATGATCATAAGCCAGCGCTTAGGCCACTGCGCCAACGGGGCGGCAATTACACAATTAGAAGCATAGATACCATGCTAAACACAAACATAATATTGCATCATCCAGCACAGCGATTCTCAACAGATGCCACCGCGAAGTGCAAAAAGTTGTTTGCATCCAAAAAGACAGATTTTCCCCATAGACTTACACTGTAACATTTGACTACAAAACACAGCTGTCGAACTCTTTTGAAATAAATTTTCCAAAATACAGACATTAAAAATTATATCGGTGGGTAGCTTCTTTTAAAACGGAAACTCCTCTGTCCTGTTCACACACACACACACACACACACACACACACACACACGCACACAAAAAGGAATATGGATTGATATGCACTGAGTGGTCAAATTATTATGACTATCTAGTTAGTACGTTGTTTGGCCACATTTTGCTTTTAATATTGTTGGAATTAATCTTGGTATGGACACTATTAAATGTCAATAAGTAGCTAGGGGTGGGTATATTAGCCCAAATGAGATGAATTGCACCCTTCAGCTCATGGAAGATTTGATGGTAGCAGATCCAGCTGTTTGATGCTCATTTCGAGTTCATTCCACAATTGCTTCAATGGATTGAGATCTGGTGATTGAGGAGGCCAATGTATCAAGGAAATGTCACCGAGATGTTTATCTTACCATTCGCGTATAATGTGAGCACTACGACATGGAACATTGTCCTGATGGAAGAATTCATCGCCATTGGGATAAACAATCAACATAACTGGATGGAATTGGTCGGAAACGGCATTTAAATACCTTTAGGTGGTGAGACGTTGCTCCACACGAATCAAAGGGTCCAAACACCCACACGAAAAAATTACCCAGACCATAACGTTGCCTCCGCCAGCTTGAAAAGTAGTGACGATGCAAGATGGGCACACGCTTTCGTGCTGTCCTCTCTATACCCACACCCTTCCATCTGCATGGTGTAATTGAAAACGTGGTTCGTCGAACCACATTACCCTTTTCCCCGCATTTACTGTCCAATTCTTGTGTTCCTGAGCGAATTGGAGGAGCTTTTCCTTGTTCGCTGCAGACAGCAATGGCTTACAGACAGGCCGTCTACTTCTGTATAGTTGAAGCAAAACACAACCTCTTGTTGAACAATGTCTTCATCCTTTCGGGTACATGCATGAGCAAATAACCTCGATAAGTCGGTTGATGTAAAACTGTATAGCCTATCTTGACCAATAGGTAAATCAGCGAAATAATCACAGTAGATCAGTATGTAGCAGAGATAGAAACGGGTCACGGTTCATCGGGTCGACAATTTCTTACGGGTCGAACGGGTCTGGTCAAGGTGTTCCTGACCCGGTTTTATACCAGTTTTTTTTGTTTTTTTTGAAAAGAGAAAAGTATATTCCAAAGAAAAATGCGCTTTGTGGAATTCTGTAGTCGATACTGATACCCACAGAGTGAATAATGATTTGCCATACAAAAATATTGTTGTCTCTTTCTTAAAACAACGAAGATTTCCATCGACCGACGTCAGACATACCGACGCCATATCGTAAAAAAGATAATTCCTTTGCGTTCTTTTACATTGCAAGGTACAGGCAAACGCCATCCGCCTGCTTCTCAGCTGATTCACTCTCTCCGTGCGAAGTTCACTGTATGACTAAGAGTTACTTTTCACATCGCATCTTTTACATTGAGCATTCAGAGGTTTTCGATGGATGTGCTAACATCCCGTTCCCATGACATGCCATGTCGAAATTAACTCCTTATTTGTTAATATGGATGGATTTAATACTAAGGAGGTTGAGAAAGGCGTCGAGGCCAACAAATACGTGCTTGTTCAAAACCACACTGGGAAGAGTGAATGCTAGATATTGTTTCGTCTCATTAAGGAACCGGTGAATAATTCTGTGTTGTTTGGTCTTGCTTGTTGTTCAAAATGTGGAAAGTGTATAATTACAAAGAAAGATATCGACGGTGTAATAAAAGATTATGGAACAAAAAATCAAACGGACCATAAGAAAGTATCCGCACCTCCATCAAAGCGTGGAAAGAGTGAACAATCTAAATACATTAAAAAAAAATACATTTGTGTAATCGTAAATAATGATTCCCATTTGTAATATACTCCATGGTCACGGTCGTTGTCAGCCTTTACTTCTGGATTACGCAAAATAGTGGCATTAAAAATGGCACAAATTTAGCAAGTAACCAAATTTTATTATTAAAAAAGGATTTCAGTTAATAAATATCAAGCAGTTATTGGGATAAATATATATATTAGATTTCTATGTATATATATATACACTGCTGGCCACCCAAAATGCAACAATAAGAATGACACGAGATAGCAAAGCCAGATTTACTGGACACATAACAACAGATACAAAGATGAAACGATTGAGCTTACAAGCCCGTGGGACTTGCGGGACACGCAAACATAAATAGTTCGTGTTGCCCCCATGGCTAGCAATAACGGCCGCTACACGCCGCGACCTCGAACGAAAGAGGCTTTGGATGTGGGCTTGGGGTATGTCGGTCCAGGCTGCTCCCACACGTTGCCATAGTTCATCAGGCGTAGCCGCGTGTGGTGCTTGCCAGGCCACTCGGTTGCCGATTAGCGACCAGACGTGTTCGATGGGCGACATATCGGGAGAACAGGCGAGCCACGGCAGTAGTGACACCTGGTGGGCCATGAAGAATTATTGCACGATACGTGCCACGTGCGGGCGCGCATTGTCCTGTTGAAACGTGGCCGCTGGCAGGTCCTGCAGGTAAAGGAGGACTACAGGCTCCAAAACGTCGGAGATGGTGCGGTGGCTGTTGAGTGCACCGGTGATGCGTACCAGAAGGGTGCGGGTTTCATATCCAATTGAGCCCCAAACCATAACGCCAGGAGACGGACCGGTATGGCGATGCATAATGCAGGCGTCATACAGTCTCTCGCCGCGGTGCCGCCACACGCGGATCCGACCATCGTGGTGTTGCAGGCAGAAGAGGGATTCGTCGGAGAAGACAATGTCGTACCATTCCGTAGTCCAGGTGCGGCATTCAACGGCCCCCTGCCGCCGCACTCGCCGGTGGTGTAACGTTATTGGTAATCGGAGGAATGGGCGCCGTGCGACAAGTCTCCGCTCCTGCAGACGATGTCGAACGGTACGTGCTGACACAGGTTGTTGCGCAGCACACCCTAATTCATGCGCTAACGTTCGTGATGTGGTGGTGCGAGCCGTCAATTTCCGCCGCACAACATGGCGGTCCTCTTGTTCGGTGGTGTGCCGCGGCTGCGGCAATCGCTCACGTCGGTCCGTCCGTCCGTCCCTCTTGCACCCACCGAATCCATACTCGCCTCACTGTGGCTGGATGTCGTTCCAGACGGGCGCCGATGTCTCGGTACAATAAACCGCTGTCGCGATAAGCCACTATTTGTCCTCTGTCAAACTCCGAAACGTGCTAGAATGACTGCCGTATTCTGCGACGAGGCATTAGGAAGCTTCCCACGCAAAGGTCCGGCAGCACAACACACTTTCACTACTTACACCCCGCCATCTGTGCATCCTTCGTATAGTGCTTCTCGGTGGCGTGCCGGGCGCACATGATTTGCATATGCCCTGCAATGCTAATCGTTTGCATGTCCTCTCGTGGGCGACGCATGCTGCGAATTTCAGGCCAATCGGATTCTTCCTTCTTGGTGTTGCATTTTGGGTGGCCAGCAGTGTATATAAATTGACTTTCGAATTTATAGTCCAAAGCAGATTAGTCTGGGTCAGTTACGGGTGCGGATAGGGTAGGGTCCAGTTATGGGACGTCAGGTCTGGGTCCAAAAATTTTGACCCATTTCCAACTCTGGCGAATAGCTGTTAGATATGACTCGGAAGGATTATTTGGTATGCATAGAATTGCAATATCGCTTGATTGGAGGCGATTAGCCTCTAATGAGGTGCAGTGCGTAGATAATGGTTCGTTTTCAAGTTATGGTCTGACAATTTTGTATGGTACATTATATTTATCCGAATATGGCGGTATAGATAAATCCTCTTCACGCAGGTGATTCACTGAATAGTCATGTGAAATATACTTAATTTAGAAAAAGTCACGAGAACATTGGATGATCCTCTTCTTGAGGAACATCCAACGTTCAAACGCATTTGTGAAGTTTAAATAGTGGTGATCCAAATGAATCAGGGTGTCAGTAATGCCTTGTATATAATCCGAGTCTTCTAAGCAGCGTTCACCTATGTATGGGCCACAAATCCCAGGTAGCACAGCCTAGCGCAACGAAGACCCAAAGCTGAGCCACCGTCTTTTATGAACAGAGGACGGTGGCTCGGTGTTGGGCTTACCTTAAATTGCAAGGTTGTGCTACCTGGGATGTGTCTTAGGGCGGACAGGACCAACCAACCAAATAGAAACACATACAACGTTTTGATGTAACTCAGGGATAATGTAGCGCTTTGATAACAGAAAACTGCAGATTTTTAGTTATGTACACCTGATCAGGGTGCGCCGCATTGTGCTCAAGTCCAGCTCCAGTACTCCATGTATAAGATCGTAATACCGGATGTACGGATCGAAAGACATTCACAAAATTCCAGGCATTAATTAGTGCACCCAACCAGACAGTGCCACTAGTTCGATATTCTGTAGTGTTGCATCGGTCGAAGGTTGGATTCAATGTACAAATATCCCCCCCCAACATATTTCCAGATTCGAGAGAATACTCTGAACTTTATCTAACAATTGGCAGGTTGTCTAATCGTAAACGGAAGGTGAACATTAATGCAATGAACACAACCTTGATACGAAAATTTAAGATAGATCATTACGCTTTGGTATTGAACAACTTCACAGAGAAAATCCAGGTCATTCGTTACACATTAATGTATTGCCGTGGTAACTCCACTACGCCGCCAAAGCGTAGAATATAAGTAAAATACACGATATGACCTGTTACGCCAACCTACCGCATGCGGTTGACGTAATTGGTTTCTAGTTGATAAACAATATCAACATTGACAAGGCATTTCTCGTAATAGTAAAATATTCGAGGTCCCCCTCCCCACACACACACCTCACACACATACACACACACCACCACCACCACCGACACTTAAACGTAAAAAATTCAGAAACATATTGTGTATTGAACTTAAACTAATCTTTGGAGAAATTAACCAGATACAAGTACTGTTTAAGGGAACAAAAAAATTTTTCTTACTGACGATTGCGACTACTCCAATCACCCGAGCCACCAGAGCGATTCAGGTTATCTATATGACGATCAGTTTTCATCGCAAATGATCCACGAATGTCCTGGGAGATTTTGCTGTTCCGAAGCAAGTCTTTTTTTAGGTTTTAAATATTTATACATAGATAGACGAAGCCAGATCTCTTTCGCCAGCCGACTTGCCGATCTGAAACCACCATTCAAGATTTAAAAGTCCAACAAAAAAACTATGAATATCGGGCGTGATAAGAGGTACGAGATTATTGTCAGATTACAAACGAGTAATTTGTTCACTTGCAATTTCGGACGGAGACGTGTTGCTACCACCACCGGCATCACGCACGTCGACGAGCTACTTCCAGACCATACTAGCGATGACCGTGAGGGGATGTTATCGCTCTGATCTTGAATACAATTATAACAGTCATGGAGAAATGTGGCACATTCCGCACTGGGAGAATGTGAGCAGTGTAATGTTGAAGACTCTGAACCCACAGGTGCTTCTGTGCTTCCACCAGTTCCATAAACTCACTCTTTGGGAGGGTCTAATTTAAACCTTGGGCTTCAAGCCTAAAGGGGTGTTTGATTACATGATCGTCAGGAGTTGAGTCAACCACGCTTTTGAGAACTTTGTGAGAAGATTCCAAAACCGATCCTTCACGTTTTGAGAAGAATTTTGAGTTTCACCTCCATCTCCACTGCTGGCGAGACCTGAGAAACAGATTCAGATCTCGCTGGTGGTTCACTATCAGTAACATGCGAAGCCTGAGTAGAGAAAATTACTTGAGAACTCTGTGAGTTGAACACCTCATTAGGAAACTTTACCATGTAGGAAAAAAGAGCATCCGGTTCACTTAGGTCCAACCCCATCTGATGAGGGACATTATTTGCAGCAAAGCTTGTGTAGTGGTAGTTGTAGAATTCGCAGTCGAAGACTGGCGGACAGGTTCTGAAGTAGAAACATCGCTGGCTATGCACGAAATTAAATTTAGGAATGAACAGTCTTTCTTTAAATACTCTGTTTGTGTACTTTTGAAGCAATCAACATTTGCTGAGATGTAAAAGGTATAAGAAACGCCTGCTGCAGTGATGTTAACTGTTCTAGGAAGTCGGGTCAAATCCGTATCAGATAAAGCCCTAGCGTACGGCTAAAGCTCATTACACGTTTAAATCGAGGGTTGTTGGTGACAGTCGGAACTTTCCGTATAAGTTCCAGTACCTTCCCAAACAGGGTAAGATGCACTCTAAGTCATTAATCATGAATTTTACGGGGAACATTAGAAATTGTCACTGTTATCGAAAGTTGAATTAACGGGCAGAACAAAGGGTGTTCATTCCAAATATCAATTCCAGATTTTAAAAATATGTATCGATGAAACGAAGATTTTACATAGATAGTAACATTCTTCTCAGATAATGCGACTGCCACCAGCGCGTCGGGAGAACCACATCATGTGCCTGCTGTCTCAAGGTAAACCCTAAAAAGCGCAGCCGGCAAGGAAGGAAACATGACCTCAAGCTCACGCCTCTACTTGATATGGGGAAGAAATTTTTCAAATGGCACAATTGTCAAGAATTGAGCATTACGTGTTCCACTCACCTGTTATACAGAAACCGATATTCGAAAGGATTCACTTGCTGACGTTTGATGAACGCTTGAAGACATCACTGCTGCACACAAAATAGCAGTTGCTGATGTAGTCTTAAACACTTTATCCGCATGATGTCGCGTCGAAGAGAGAGTACAAACCACTCGCCAAAGAATATCTAAGCTTCGCGTGAAGAACGGCAACTGTCATAGAGATAAAGTAAAACAGGCGACAACAGCGCCACCACAACCTAAGAGGTAATATGCTCTGCCGGAAAGCAAACATTCAGAAGCAAAACACGTTAGGGGGACTACGGCAGTTGAAGTTTTCCTTTGATCCACGATGGTTTCCTTCGATCTGATGACTATTGGCTTACAGCAGTTTTTTGTTGTTGTTGTTGCTGTTTTCTGATATCCCGCCCGTCCCTTACTTTGGTGAGAAAAATATGCAATAACTTTAGTATTGCTATTTAAATTAAATTTTAGCAAATATTATAGTTAGGCCTAAGGATCCGTACAAAATGCAGACGATCCCTAGTATTTGGCATTACTGAAAATATTTCTGAAAAACTGAAGAACAAACAAAACCCTTAACTAACTCGATTGGCGTAACAAAACTAACATATCCGATTAGCAATGTGATTATGCTACCGAGAAGGTAAAAATCACGGGCTGTGGGTAGCTCGGCTGACTGTTTTTTACCAGAATTGAAGTCAACCGAAATACGCATGCGCAGTCTGCTCCGGCATCACCCTGTATGTTGGTTTCTGTGCACTGCATCTTATATCCTAATGGCTGACGGCTGACTGTTTGCCAGAATTGAAGTCAACCGAAATACGCATGCGCAGTCTGCTCCGGCATCAGCCTGTATGTTGGCTTCTGTGAACTTTTATATCTTAAGATACGGCGGCACTAGTTACGTCTCGCCGAGCCTTAACTCCTTCCCAGTTTGATATTCTGCACTCGCTGAGCAGCTGACACAGATAAACAAATATTCTTCGACGATAATGTAGGTACACATTCCACAGTCGCACCACTTCGAGAGACTGACGGTATTTTACAGCAACCGGCGGAAGACGAACGAATTTCCTATAGTGACTCAACACGAAAGCTAAATACACTCAACTGCATGGACGTAGTCGACATATGAGGTAAACCACTTTTTTCCGAAGCGACTGTAGACTTCAAAACAAATACTTGAGAGGATGGGAACCACGTCAATGTACCAGTATTCGTAGATTCATGTGACAGAGCCACGGAACTTACCGCTAAAACATCAACATCATGACTAGAGGGTAGCAAGATATGAGCTGCATCTGATACAGCGACCACACCCTGGTCCGCTATTAGGATTCAGGCATATCTGAGGAAACTTCAAACCAATAATATACCCTGAGTGGCTACTTTATTATGACCACACCCTCGGTACTTCGTTGGGCCACCTTTTGCCTTTAATACTGCGTCGATTCTTCGTGGCATGGACTCCACGTGATATTGATAGGTGGTTTGTGGAATCTGAGACCATGCTTGATGAATGGCACTTTCCAGGAGTGTGAGATTGCAGGGTTGTGGATCCAGCTGTCTGATGGCTCGTTCAACTTCATCCCACAAATTCTCAATGGGGTTGAGATCTGGAGATTGTGGGGGCCACCTAAGCAAAGTAAACTCACCGGCATGTTCCTGAAACCAATCCTGTACAATACGAGCACTCTGGCAGGACGCATTATCTTGTTGAAAGTAGCCATCGCCATTGGGATAAACCATCCATATGACAGGATGCAATTGGTCCGCAACGATGTTTAGATATGATGCGCCAGTCACACGTTCATCAACACGAATTAAAGGGCACAAAGCATGACAGAAAAACATTCCCCGAACCATAACGTTGCCTCCACCAGCTTTGAAGGGTTAGCAAAATATTTGGAGTCCATGCTTTCGTGCTATTTCCACCAAATTCTCACTCGGCCATCGGCATGGTGCAACTGAAAACGTGATTCATCGGACCACATAATTTGTTTTCTATTATCGACTGTCGAATCCTTGTGCGAACTGGAGACGTTGTCTCTTGTTAACTGCAAACAGCAAAGGTGTTCGAACAGGCCTACGGCTGCCATATCCCATCCGATGCAGTGTACGGCGAACAGTGCGCGAAGAGATCTTTTGATGTGATCCTTGATTAAAATGGTCTATAATTTGCTGCACTGTTGCCTTTCTGTTGTCTGTTACCAGTCTGGACACTCTCCGTTCCGCCAGAGAAGTCACTAGTCGATGACGACCACACGTTACACGTAGAGACACAGTTTTTTGGCTGGCAGTCCAGTCTTTAAACTCTTTAACAACAGCTGCTCTGGAACATTTCACGAATGCGGCGGTTTCGCTGCTACTCGCTCCATGGCTCCGAGCTCCTACAATCATCCCACGTTGAAAGTCCGTCAAATCGCATTTTTTACCCATCTCGTTACCCAAAAATCACTTCTACTACTGTCACAAGCACTAAGCTTTCCCCTTTTATACTAGCCTCGCCCTTTGGAGGCAACAGCTTGCAGCCGTAGGTCGTTTGCTTAAAACTGTCAGGTGGTCATAAAAAAGTGGACACTCAGTGTATATATATATATATATATATATATATATATATATATATATATATATATATCATAGTCACAGTGACTGAGAGACTAAATGCCTTCACCTGTGGACGCCACTCTGGTGGTTCACTGGTATAAGCGCTGGTTTCTGATTATTCGTCCAAGATGGGTCCGGGTTCGAATCCCGGTAACGCATTGATGTTGCGGTTTTCTTACGGCACTGGCTCTCTCTCTCTCTCTCTCTCTCTCTCTTTCTCTCTTCCCTAGAATTTGGCCCGTAAATTTGGAACGGGCGGCTGCTCATTGCTTATCCAGTTACTTACTTTGATCGTTAAACCCCCAAGCAAACAAACCGTCTGTGGACACCATATCTCTGTAACTGTTTCGAAACTTCTTTTCGCATTGGAAAGCTGGAACGTGAGAACGATCACCCTTGCTTTCCAGTCTTTTTTCCGATGCATAACTTCGCCGTTAGAGGGCGTAAATGCAGCTATCGAATTCAAAATACATTCTATTATTTTGCTTCTAAATAGCCAGCTGAAAGCTTTCTTTCTTCCCTTCGATACCATTTATTACAAAGACTATTCTGGGTAGCGATTCTCTTTCAAATAATGCTGTTTTCCCCTAGGGGTAAATTGCGATTACACGATATCTCTGCTTCTAAATGTCCAGTTTGAAAAATTCTTTTAGCGTAGCAATGAGTTTCTGGTTGGGAAACGTTCCGCATATACGAATAGTTCAAATTTTAGTGAACTGTTTTGCCACTTGGGGCGTAAGGGTACATTTATTTTTCTGATATACTTGCAGCAAGCAATATCTGTGCTTATATCACGGAAAACCCGATTGAAAAAGTTCCTTCACGGTCAGATGTCACTCACCATGGAAAAACTTTTGCGTATATTTTCTGCATAACATGATGCACAGTTTTTCCGCCTGGAGCGTAGACACATATCTTTTTTTTTTTTTTTTTTTTTTGTATCTTTATCTTTGCTTCGAACATTCCGATTTGAAAATTCTTTCTTTTGTGGGCAGGTCATCTCACGCGGAATGATTTGCATATATTTTCAAATTTTTCTTAAAGCACAAGTTTGCCACTATAAATCATATGTCTGTTTACAGCATATTTGCAGCAATATCCGCGTGTTTAAAAACCCGACTGAAAAAAAATTCAGTTTCTGATCAGATACCAGTAACTACGAAAACATTTTTCGCGCATTTCCTACCAAAAATAACCTGCCGTTTTCCTCGCTAAGGAACGAGAATGTTTAATCTGCTTTTCTCGATATCTCTGCTTCTAAAAGTACGATTAAAAAAAAATTAAAGGGAATGTAATTCGCCTTATGAAACATTTTGCATGTATTCATGGATTGTTTGCAGTTCACATTTGTAGCGCATATTTTGTGACTTTTCCTAACAAACTTTTCAGCTGCAAGTGGAAATAAGTAGCTATTTTTATTTGTGGGTGTTGTATCGATCGTAGAAATGCAGTAAATGTCTTTTTTTTTTTACCGGATCTGTTCACTGCGAATAACCTCGTTTTTGTTGCGTGCTTTAAATTATACGAGCTTTTGACTAGGTGGTGTTAGTTTATTCGTTTTTAGCCGAATTTTTAGGTTCTATACAAATCTCTTCTGAAGTATTTATTTCGCGCCTGAAAGGATTCAAAAGACTGATTGCAACGGAATATTGAATGTCATCTTCCGTGTTTATTTTTCAGTTTGTGGTCTTCGTAATACTTGCATTTTTTTAGTTTGAAATTTTAAGTGTTGCGGTTATATTTGTTCGCGCTGTTATAAATTTCATACTTGTGAATAAAAAATTAAAAAAATCTTAGAGTTTTTTGCCAATGATATTCTTAACAGGAACATGACCGGTCAGTCTGATGCCGACCGGGTGAGAGTTTCTGTGTGTGTTTGGATGAGCTGAATTGCGCTGTTAAGCAGATAGAAGATTCCAACCGCGAGACGGGTTTCAATCCCGATCTCGCGAATTTTTCTTTTCTCAATTGGTTAAGTTCTCGAGAACCACCAATTAGAGCAGTGACGGGACTTAGTAAAAACGCCCTTGTGAGGGCGAAGTTCCGTTCAGCTCGCATAGAGACTCTGGCATCAGTCATCGGGTACGTCGTCGTCGTTCTGGTCCCGCGGTCGAGGGGTTCCTCGCCCGCCCAAAGCCCGAGCGCCCGGTTTCTAAGGTTAGACTAAAGTGGGAGAACCTCTGGGTGCCCACTCAATACTTAGAAGAAATTTTTGTGTTTTTTCATCTCTCTCACAGAGATGCCAACTACCCAGAAGGGTACAGTGAAGTCCAAGGGGCCTGTCCCCAAATCGTCCGGGACAACCCGGACACAGAAGGTAGCGGCAGAAGCCCTACCAAGCCCTGTCGGCAGTGCTAAAGGGGCTAGTCCCCCTTCCGAGAACAGCCGGAAGGTAGAGCCCAATGCTGGGGGGAAACTGTCGAAGACGCCTCCCGAAGCGAGGGGCTCTAAGGCCGCTACACCCACGAAGGGTGTAAGCACCCCCTTGCCAGTTCCGCCCATGGCAAGGAAGGGGAAAACAACACCCCAGCCCGAACCATCTCGGGCTCCAGAGGGGTCGTCCGCGGGGTGCCCAGAGGTACCTTCGGTGGGAGGTACGCATCCCGAGGAGCTTACACCTGAGGAGTTTGTGAATCTCATTTGCGCCCTCACTAGGGAAGTCGAGTCCGTTCTCTCGGACTCGCGGGTCACTTCCTCAGGGAGAGAGAAGGTGAAAGCTGCCCTGAGCAGTGTTAGAGACGCTTGTTTCGGGCAAGCAGCACGGGCATCCTACCTCGAAGGCAAGCTGTCCGTGCAGGATGAGTTGCTCTGCGAAGCCGAAGTAAAAGCGGCTTCCTACGCCGAAGTGGCTAAGAAGGGGGCTAACAAGGCGAAAGGGCCTTCGCCCGCCCCGATTGAGACTAGAAAGAGAAAGGGAAAGTCGGTGGACAGAAGACACGTGCTCTTAGTCTACCTGACAGTCGAGAGTGCGTTCTCAGAGGACACAAAGAAAACCCTAACAACTGCAGTGAACCCAACAAAACTGCAGATAGGGGTCAAGAGCTTACGGAGTATTAGGAAAGGAGGGGTCGCCGTGGAGTGTTCCCATCCCGGGGAGCTCGACCGCCTTGCCCAAGAGTTGAGAAGCAATCCACTGACCAAGGATTGCACGCTTCCCACGGCCCCACGGAAGAGAAACCCCCGTTTGATTGTGTACGGTGTCGACGGGGTCTCTCAGGAAAAGAGTTCGAGCAGATGGTTTGTGGGCAGAACCCAGAGCTCGAGAACGGGTTCAAAGCCTGTTTTCCCATTAGGTGCAAGGGAGGTAAGGTCCACTGGGTGGCAGACGTGGATCCCAAGGCCTTCAAGCACTTGGTGAGGCGGAAGACACTGAACTTGGGTTGGTCAGTGCTCCGTCTAAAGGAATTTTTGAGGGAGGTCAGGTGCTTTCGGTGCAATGGCTTCGGCCATTTCCGAGGCAACTGCCCCGAGACAGATGCAAGGTGCGGCAATTGTGGTGAAGTTGGGCACCAGCACCACCAGTGTGCTGCCGCACCGAACTGCAGCAACTGCACCGCTGCAAATGCCAAGTTCCGCCTGGGGCTGGACGTCTCGCACTCCAGCTTCAGCAAGACATGTCCTCGTCTTGTTAGGGAACTTGAGCAAAGAAAGAGTCGGGCCAACTATGGTTGACAAATGGAAGTACCCTCGGAGGTACGTAACTCTCAATAATGAGTTTCTCGGTTTAATGACCTAGGTGTTTGATTTGATCCTGGCCCGGGGTCATCACCACAGCTCTGGCCCTAGAGCTGTGAACAATGTAAATATTTCTCAATGTGTGTGATTTTTGTTTAGTATCTAAGTATTGTGAGAGGGGTGCATGAGACCCTCATAGTGAAAATGTTTGTAATTGTGCTGAGTTTTGAAATAAAGGACAGTAGTCCCAAAAAAACTCGCGTTGGCGGGCGATCTCCCGGCCACGAGATAAGATATTTTGAAAAAGTTGATTGCCCCAACTGCCCATAGCACGTCGCACACACGGGTTGTGACAGGGGGGTGTAAGGTACCAGTCCCGTGGGGGAGGCAGATCCCCACAGGTCTCTAAACCGAATCTGTCCGAGTAGAAGACCGCGGTTTCCGGTGACTGACAGGCTGGCTGTCGGAACGCCGTCGAGGGATACTATCTATCCCAAAACTATTCGAGAGAGTTCCGCATTTCCCTGCGAAGTCAGCACTTTGACGGTGCAGGTAGAGTCATCAGCTAGTGTTACCAGGAACATGGAAATTCAAGCCTATGCGGACGATTTCGTTCTCGTGGTCTCCGCCTCAGGGAGACACGTGATCGAAAGGGAAGCACACAGCGCCTTAGCTGTGTTAGACAATTGGAGCAGAGAAAGCAAACTGTGCTTCGCTCCTGAAAAGACAACTCTACTAGCGATAGCTAAGAGTGGAATAATGAAAACACCACCTAAGTGCAAATTCCAAGGGTGCACTATCAAGGCGGTGCGTGAAATGAAGTACTTGGGTGTGGTCCTGAATCAGAGTCTATCAGGGCTGCCACACCTGAGACATCTTCCAACAAGGTGCACGCTGATCCTCAATAGATTGAATGGCATGAGGTTATCGGGCAAAACCAAGAAGGCCATCTATCAGAGAGGAATAGAAAGAATTCTGACATATGGTAGTGGAGCATGGTGGACTCCCACCGTCAGAATGAAGAAGGGCATAAACCAAATCCAAAGGTTGGCCCTACTAGGGATCACCGGATGTTTTCGCACAACGTCGACCCTAGCACTCCAAGTGCTGGCGGGGTGCGAGCCGACAGACCTAGTAGTGGAAAGGGAGGCAGCAATGCACTGCCTAAGGTCAGGCGAGGACGCCTACCTTCTCGGTGTGCCACATCGAGCCTCCAACATGGAGCTGGAAAGCGTGGACTGGCAGATCCACCCGGCCGAGGAAATTTGCCCACCGTGGGACAAGGAGAAACCCACGGGAGTTGGGCATGAGCTGTTCACGGACGGCTCAAAGTTGAAGGGACAAGTGGGAGCAGGCTTCTGTGCGTTCTCGGATGGGAACGAAGCAACTGCAGAATGCGTGAAACTATCGCAGAACGCTTCTGTCTTCCAGGCAGAACTTCTGGCGATAGAGAAGGCACTAACCTGGGCACTCCCCAGGCGTAGTGACGACAGGATAAAACTCTACTCGGACAGTGAGGCAGTACTGCAGGCGCTGAGTAGATTCAGGGAAGAAACCCCATCGTCCAGAGGATTAAAACCCTCTTGAGGGCAGAAGGAGATGGGGCAGTCAGTTTCCACTGGGTACGAAGCCATGTCGGAACCCAAGGAAACGAAAGGGCGGACCAGCTGGCGAAGGCAGCCACGCTGAAAGAGACGGTTGACGTGCAATGCAGAACGCCGCGAAGGAGTACTCTCGCAGCATTATCACGACAGACCATGACCGAATGGCAGGTCAGATGGGATACGGGAGAGACAGGCCGGAAGACACACAGAGTGTTTCCGAAGGTCTCGACCAAACGTGCACAAACAAACAAGCTCCTGAATCAGGTACTCAGTGGCCATGGCATCAGCCCTGAATACCTTAGCAGATTTTCCATCAGGAACTGCACTTGTCCCTGTGGAAATAGGTCGGCAAGCATAGAACACTGCGTGCTTGAATGCAGCGGCTTCGCTGAATGGAGAAACACACTGATCCCAGGTGTGCAAAGAACGCGAAGATTGGATCTGCTCATCCAATCCTCCGTTAACAGGAGGGGGATAATAGCCCTGGTTGAGAGGCTAACCCTCCAGCAACATACGATCTTCCCCAGTCAAACGGGGACCGAAACGCAAGAGGTGAACGTGCACACCGAAAGCGATTCGGAAGAGGAATGAGGGCGAAAGTCTGTGGGCAAGCCGACAAATAAACCACCAATGTAAATGCCTTGTAAATACACTTTTGCTATCTCTTAATGTTGTGAGTCCTAAGCATGAGGACAGTGCATACATGTGTGTAGATGTTTTGTTAAAGAAAATAAAGGGAAATTATTCCCCCAAAAAAGTTCGAGGGCAAGGAATCTCCCAGTCAACCCTAAAGTAATGAACGACCTATCCCGCCAGACAGAGCGGGAACCCAGATAAGGTACGCTAGGTCGCCTGCCAGCACGTCACCACGGGCTGGTCTCTGGGCCACGGGGGTGGCCAGGGTCCGTACCAGCGTCTCAAGGCAGGATAATTGTCGCAACATTTCAAAATAAATCCAAGGTGCTCAATTAGTCCCCGTGGAGCCAAGAAATATTGGCGGAACGGGACAATGAAATCAGTATTTCTTTTACGAGGAACATGAGGACCTGAATGATCGTCCAGGATGTACCTCTGCTAAAAATATTAAAATCCACTGGTCTAGCAAAAAAACTGGTACCTCTAATATGAGAAAGAATGATGATTAGATTGATTACGGGCACAGTTAAGGAAGAAAACATTTTACCGTTCGGAAGCTGATTATAGTGGAAGTATAAATCTAAATAGACGCCACCTCGGGATGAGCTGAAGAATTAAATGCATGGGAATTGAACCAACAGAAGAAGAACCCTGAAAAGGTTCAGTTCCATCGTTCCTATATCTCAAAGGTTTTTTGGGGGAAAACCTTTGAGACCTAGGAACGATGGGACTGAACGCCACCATATAATGGTTCAGGTGGAGACTTACCTGGACCATTTATATAGTGGTGTCTCACTTCATGACAATCCACCTGTTAAAAATTTTGTGGTAGGTTGCACCAAAAAGTGGTACACCAGCTGCACCACTTTCTGAGAAATGATGCTTCTCCATTGTGTGATGCAAACAAAACCAGCAACATGGGGAAACCTTGCACCATATTGTGGTGCAACTTTGTACCATACCGTGGTGCAAGGCTGCATCATGTTGTTGGGTTTTGTTTACGGTGCAGCTGGTGTAGCATCACTTTTTGGTACAACCTACGACAAAATTTTTAGCAGTGTGGATTGTCATGAAGTGAGGTGCCACCATATAGATGGTTCAGGTAAGTCTCCAACACTAATTTTTTCCATACTTTTCATTTTTACTTTCCTATCAGGGCAATCTGTTCCCACTTCTATTTTGATTTTTTCCCCCAAAAAACCTTTGAGACCTAGGAATGATGGGACTGGACCTTTTCAGGGTTCTTCGTCTGTTGGTTCAATTCCCATGCATTTAATTGTCACGAAGTGAAACGCCACTACCCGGCCGTTAAAAGGACGAAAAAGGATAGGAATTGGACGAACAGAATGGAAATTGAACGAACTGACGAAGAACCCAAGGCAAGACGCAGTGGAACCAGAAGAGAAAAAAAGTGAACACCGCAAAAATAAAACTTCACGGAAAACGTGAAGAAAACCGCTGGCCCTTAAAAGGGACTGTTATTGTTTTTGTTAATGATGATGCTGTTGTTTGTTTTCTTCACTTTACCGAGAGTGAATTTTTTAGATACCCTCCTCCTCCGCTCGAGTTCGAAACGTAATAAAGTGATGGAAGTTTTCCAGTTTCTGAAGTAAAAAAATTCTCAACTTGATGCAACTGCACAAGCGGCCCTATACATATGCTGCAGTATGTGTGCTAGAAATCTTACGAAGTGGCTGAAAGAGGCGATAAAGTGTCGACACTGTTTGCTAGCAAATGGCATCGACTCTTTAACGCCTTTGATGATTGCTTGTCTCCCTCCAAACCTAGGAGCAAGGTTTAGAGAGAGCCAAGAATCATGCAAATGACTGCTACTTCTGCATGGTACCACCTGTTTCGGGAGACATCACGAGAAAAAAGAAGTGGACAATAGCTTACTAGAAGTCCGACCAGTTCAGCAAGGCGAAGGACTTCCCGTTCTCAAACCTTCGAAAAAAATTTCCATCGATTCAGAAGGCGATTTGGGTGGAAGAGAACTGATGTCAGGTTCTCCTGAGCCTTCGGCGTTTAATGATGATCCATATGTCGCCCATGGTGCGTCATCTGCGTCACACATTCTCACACAGGAAGAACTGAACGATCTACTTTGCGATCTGGATCTGTCCAAAGCCAAAATCTTGGGCTCGAACTGTTTTCGCTAGGCCCGAATGTTCGTCGTCTTCCATTGCTTCTCTTCCACGGCAGAAACTTTTATGCTACTCAAAACTACGTGCATGATATGAGACAGTTAATTCTCTCCATACACTTGCTTTATCTTTTGAAACATTTCCGAGGCACTCTTGCCCGCAGTCAAACACAAAACTTGATGTTCGGTCTTTGTTCCATTGTCTTTTCACAACACATATATATGAGAGACGTGAAGTTCAGCTCGCATTACGTTTTCAAATGGCGGCAATTTCCGCTGACCTTGACTATAATGCTCGAAAAACAATCGCTGTTTCATTTTATGTTTACTTATAGCAGATGACAGCGCCAGCACTCATTCTCATAGCTTCAGTCTCCTTTCCCAGTTGAAGCACTTTGTATAAAAATGACGAACAATGCCTTCCTACTGTTGTGGGCCGCGGGTGGCCTAGTGGTCAGCGTTCGTTACTGCCACGGAGATAATCTCAGGTTCAATCCTGGGCAGGTTCGAACCACTAAATACCCGCCGTGCGTCGGATGGGCACGTTATGCCGTCGGACCCGGGGTACTGGCCCCCCGGAAATAAATAAGGACGTCTTTCTCCCCCTTTCTACCTCGCTTCCGTGTCATTTTCCTGTCGGACACTCTAGCCCAAATCTCCTGCCTTCCTATCTAAGGGTTGTTTAAGACCTGTGGTCAGACACTCCCTTCCTAAAATCCTCTACATATGATCTGATCATCTTACTGTTGTGTTTTCCCAATGTATTGCTTTGCCGCTTGCGGGTTCTGTAAATCTGACTGAAAAAAAATTGTTTTTCATGGGATGTCTTAAACAATGTGAAGCATTTTGCTTACATTTTCTACTTCCGATTATTTGCAAATTTTTGCCTAGGAAGCGTAGATGAATCTTTCATTTCCATTGTTATCCCTGCTGCTATGAACGTGAGTTTTTAAGAAGAGTTTCTACAAGTAGGAACATTTTTATATGTTTTCTTACATTGCGAAAACACAAATTTGTCCGTGACGAGGATCGAAACCGCGCAACCTCCCTCCGGAGTAAGTTGCTCTCCTAACTAAGCTACACGGACGGAATATATAGCTGCAGATTTGTCGTCTTAACACGTGCTTTACCTCTGTAGTACGTCACAATATATAAAAAAATTCCTACTAGTGGGAACAGGTGAAAACTTTTTTATTATTTATAGTACATAACTATAATGCAGTTCGCAAGTGTATAATTTCAACATATGTACGAACTGTAATTTCAATACACATACGAAATAATTTCAATATACGTATGAACTGTATTGAAACAGTTATAGTACAGTTCGAAACTATAATTTTCCATTTGAAACTACATATATTTTCGTTTCTAATTGGGAAAAATATACCTTTGCGTTGAATTCCTTTCTCTCTGACGAACATTTTGCTCACATTTTCTAGTTGAAATTATTTTTTCATTCGATTGCTCCAACGATTTCCCATTCGCATCGTTTCCAATGCAAACTTTTCTCCTCTAGGTGGCGTAACATTCGTTTTTGCTACTATTAAAATGCTTCTGATTGTATAACTAAAAATAAAAAATATATATCTTCCAAGATATATAACGTAATTGCTTTGAGGCTTTTGTTAAAGATGTAGTCCTTAAACTGGAAAAAAATCATGTTACTCTTTTTGTTTCATTATGTGGACGAGCTTCTTTATTTTGATAATTTTCTGAAAAGAAATTAGTTTTAGAGGCGCAAAAGAGGAATGAGCCCCCACGCCTCTTTTGCAACCTCGGTGGCAGAAGAGTTTGTCTTACGGCACTGGCTCTCTCTCTCTCTCTCTCACCTTCCTGGAAACAGAGGTCCTAAATTAGATCATATGTAGAGGAGTTTAGGAAGGGAGTGTCTGACCCCATGTCTTAAACAACCCTTAGAAATAGGAAGCTAGGAGATTTGGGCTAGAGTGCCCGATAGGAAAGTGACACGGAAGTGGGGCAGAAAGGGGGAGGAAGACGCCCTTGTTTATTAACGGGGGGGTCAGTACGCGGGGTCCGACGGCTTAATGTGCCCATCCGACGCACGGCGGATATTTAGTGGTTCGAGCGTTCGTAACCGCATGAGATCGAACTTGAGATTCCTCCGTGGCAGACACGTACGCTGACCCACCCACGGCCACGGCCCGATATTAGGGACGGCCGACTGCTTTCATAGAACACGGAGTTGCTCGCGGCGGTCTTTAAACCCACAAACAATAATCCCCCCCCCCGCAAAAAAATAGAGGGTTGGTTGCAGGAAATATTTTTGGCGCTAAAGCTTAGCAGCGCCAAACGACAGATTTAATTATGAAAGTAACGCGCAATAAAAAGGAAAAGAACTTCCTTGCACCAAGTTCAAGAGGAAGTGAGTTGTGTAATTGATATTCTGTTTACACGATCTAAAAATGACCTCGTTATTAATCAGATAAAACTGGAACCGAGTGAATTCGTGGACAATCTTTCTCGGTTTCTCGGCGTCGAACGGTGATCTCAAAAGACGATAATCAATCAGGTTTTCCTTTCCACTTTGAATTGTTTAAAAGGTTTTAATCCTCCTAAATGTATTTTTTCCTCAGATTGTGAGCTAACATTTCCACAAGATCGGTGAGTTGGTGCAAAGAATAGCGATGTTGCCTTATTCCTTAGATCCGGCCCTTATTGCGGAGTATGAAGAAAATGGCGCCATTTGCTTGAGAAACATTTTCGATCGCAAATGGATCGACGTTGTGACAAGTGGCATAGAAAAGAATCTCGAAAAACCCAGTCGATATTCCGAAAGACTGAAGGGTAATGAAGGTCCAGGAGCCTATTTCGACGATTACTGCAACTGGCAATGGATCCAAGAATTCAAGGATTATGCCTTTAATTCCCCAGCGAAATTAATCGCGGCTCAGCTGATGCAATCAAAGGTAGATATTGTAATATTTCATTCCCATAGATTGTTATTATGCACTGTAAAAAATTAGAGACATAAATTCGCGGAAAGTTTTTAAAAATAACGTGCAGCAAATTTGCCGGTAGGTCTCCGACTTTTAACGAAATTTACGTTTTGAAAATTTCTCACTTGTAGTAACGAAAATTTTGTATTTTAATAGATATTCC
This sequence comes from Macrothele yani, assembly GCA_039090855.1. Lineage (NCBI taxonomy): Eukaryota > Metazoa > Arthropoda > Arachnida > Araneae > Macrothelidae > Macrothele > Macrothele yani. The sequence goes on from CM076990.1 coordinate 53,260,222, forward strand.
GATTTTTTACAGATATATCAGTTTGAGATTTTCTCCCTTATTATACAGAAATTTCCAAACAGTTTGGGACGCCTCATTGGCCGCCATCGGCCAATGAGAATTTTTTCGTGGCTCACTGTGGTGCAGTGGAAGTATGTCCGGCGCGTAACTGGAAGACCCTGGGTTCTTTTCCCGGTGGTGTCCAATGAGAATTTTTTCGTGACTCACTTATAAACGTGGAAAGTGCGATGACTTCTGTTTGATGTTCCAGGTCCACATCAAATGTCTGTGTTAATTATTCATTCGCCTTCTAGTTATTTGTTCAGTTGCTGCTTACCATCTTTGGTGAATCCCCAGCATTGTGCGGGCTCCAAGAAGCAACCTGCCAAATGCCTTGGCAGTTAGTCGTGTGGAGGAATTCGAGGCTGCTGTGATGCAGTGGAAGCATGTCCGGCACGTAACTGGAAGACCCTGGGTTCATTTCCCGGTGGCAGCCAATGAGAAGTTTTCCGTGACTCACTTATAAACGTAGAAAGAGCGATGGCTCCTGTTTGAAATTTGTATTGTATGTTTTATCTGCTCCAGCGGGCAATCACGGGATAGCATTCTTAACCTCCAGATTCACTAAAACATGAATGCCGGTTGCTTTGACTAGCGAATCCTGTGATAGTTATACTCAAATTAATCGGAAACTGGAGACTTGGTCGTTCCGAGAGGTGTAGTGGTTAGCATACCCGGGGGCTATCTGGGAGACGCGGGTTCGATTCCAGTCGGCGAAATTTTCAAGTTTTCGGATAGTATCTGGCTTATTATCCTTGTCATATTTACACCAAAAAACGGATTATCGTCTACAAAATTTGTAAAGAGGTAACTCATTTCTCTGATGTCATGGCTTTGTAATTTATAGGCTTTTGTCCAACCTACATTCATCTTAAAAGAAGCACCCATAAGGAATCACCCAATCGAGATGAAAATTGGTAGGTGCAAAGTATATGCATAGGAAAGAAAAAAAAATTGCAATTCCAAAGCAGATGGACCATTTATACTGATAAAACAGCTACACGAGTGGAGCAAGTCAGTTCGTTGTTGCACCACCTCTGGCTCCGATGCAAGCAGTTAACCAACCGGCGTTGCATAGACGCACACAGTTTACAGGTACTGTCCTGCATGCCAGATGGTGTCCAAATTGAGGACCAGTTCGCCGACATTTGGGGATGGGCGTAGGTGGCATCCCACCATGTCCCAAGCATATTCGATCAGTCAGAGATCATGCGACCGGGCTGGCCATGGAAGTGTGTCGAGTTTACGGAGGCAAGACTTGGAGAACCGTGCCATGTGCGACCGGGCATTATCCTGTTGAACAATTACTCGGTGATACCGCGACAGGAATGGCAATGCAACAGGTCGTAGAATATCGTGGACGTACCGTTGAGTCTTGAGGGTGGTACGGAGGTCAACCAAGGGTGTCCGGCTACCGTAGGAAATGGCTCCTCAGACAGTCACACCCGGTGTGCGAGCCGTGTGCTGTTCTGCGGTGAAGGCAGGCTCGTCTCCAGATACGTATGCGCAGGTCATTGGCGTCAAGTGCAAACCGTGACTCATCACTGAAGACAACGCGATGCCACTAGACACTGTCCCTCGTTAATCGGGCCCGACACCACTGCAACTGGAGTCAGCGATGCTCGCTGGTCTTTGGTAGGATGCGGAGTGGCCTCCTCGAACATAGTTCCCGTGCCGCAAGTCGTCTAGCAACGGTCCGTATGCCCACTTCAGTACCTGCAGACTACGCAACATGGCCAAGGATGGTTGAGAGCAACGAATTCGGTTCTGTTTATGTGGCTTTCATAATCTCTCGTTCCTCGCGTTCTGTCGTTGCTCTCCGCCGTCCTCTGCCCACGTTCCGCTAGGTTGAGCCCTCCTCGATCCATTGGCTCCAACATCGTCCGACTGACGCGTCGCTCCGATCCAAATGCCTGGTGAAACAGCGAGTTGACCAATCGGCCTCTGTCAGCCCAATTATACGTCTTCTCTCAAACTCGCTGAGCTGTTCGTATTGAGCGCAGATCCGACGTCGAGGCATCCTCACAGTCCGTGGGGGTTCATTCAACCGCATTCCGTAATCACAATTGTACCTGCGCGCGTGCTTTGCTCTTGATATACCCTCCTCGATGCGCGGTTTCCATGCGATCTAGCGGGCCACCTTTTAGACATCGGTCGCTAGTTTTTAGGTATTTGCATATTTGGCCCTGAAGTACTTGCATGCAGAGTTTCATCAGGATCGAACGACTTTCTCGGGGTGCTTCGTTTTTTGGGGGAGGTTTATTAGAGTGTGTAAAACTCAAATGCTTAGGAAAATTGCTATGTAAAGTTTGCACATTTCAGCTTTCAGAATGATTTTCCTAGTGATTTTTAAGTAGAAACAAGGCCTTCAAGGACTCGTTTTATTTATTTACGCTTTCCAACCGTAGGTTGAAGAAGCTTATATGCTCCAGCTTTGTCCGTCTGTCTGTCTGTCTGCACGATAACTCGCGTAAAAATTCTTCGATTTCGATGAAATTTAGTATGTGGTAGGGGACAACCTGGGGACGAACCCTATTGAAAATGGACGAAATGGGGTCAAAGGCCCAAGACATAGGAGGGGATCCATTCCATTGCCCTTATGCGACATAATTAACTTACGTAAAAATGCTTCGATTGCGACAAAACTTCATCATGTTATTCCGAAGATGTACTGAACCGGTTCTGTTTAATATCATCGAAATGAGGTCAAAGGCCAGAGCACAGGAGCAAGATTTATTCCACATCCATTATCCTCATAACTTGACAAAAAATGCTTCGATTGCGACAAAATTTTAGTATGTTGTTCCGGTGGTATACTGAACCAATTCTGTTTAATATCATTGAAATGGGGTCAAACGTCAGGTCACAGGAGCGAGATTTATTCCACAGCCGTTATCCTCATAACTTGAGTAATAACTTGAGTAATGGTTTTTGGAAAACGTATCATAATCAATGCATTGCATGATTTCACTAACTTTTTTTTTATTTTTTAATCAAACCCAAGTTTTTCATAGGAAAATATGAGTAATTATTGTGTGCAATACCCCGTTTTGAGTGTGGTTTGATGCTACACTCAATCATGAGCGTAATTTTAAAAAGAAGATGTACGATGTACTGCTTTATAGCATTATTTCACAAAACTCCAAAATGCAAAATTTACTCTTGATAGCTACAATAACATTTGTCTTAAGTATTCCTTTGACTTATACATAGGCATCATACAATCAATCTGTACAATAATTCAAGTACCCGGTTTCTTATGGTAACCCCATACAATACTGGTGAACAAAATGTGGGAATATCCCGTGCCATAATAATCAAAATTTCATTCAATATGCAATGCACAATATTTGATCTCGCTACAGAACTTCAAAATCAGGTTTTCCGATAGTTGACTGAAATTTAATAGTTAATCAAACCTCAAGTATATTCCCTTTAATCGCTCCTATTACCTAAAATTTTCCGTTATAATAATATGGAAAAAAAGAGAACAAAATTTTCTCGGTAATTTACGAAAGGAGTTGCGGAAATATTTCTGAAAATTCAGAATTTTCCTGGCGTACGAAAGAATCCGTGAAATTCAGGTTGGTTTTTTTTCCGTCATTTCACGTTGTATAAGGAAAACGCTTTCTTAGTTTAAAGAAATAATGGAAAAGGATTCGTGAATTCAAAAAACAAAAAAGAAAAATGTTTGCAGTACAGACTCGGGTCCCGGATAAAACATGGGTATCACTCTTGCCTCACGAAATAAGATCTTATCTGTTGACATGATATCTCCACTAGCAGAACTCAGATATGAAGAATTGGTTTTCTGCCGTACCGAGCTAAACAAATCTAAAATATTTCCTATTTTTTATAGTGGCAGTTTTACAGCTATCCAGTTGTAAAGCTCAGTATTTTTTCCGACCTGTGTTCGTGGATCACGAGTAAAATGTAGCTACATCTGTCCATTCTGCCATCACCCGGTTTAACCCGTTCCGAGAAAATACTGACGATAGAATATGCAACATCGGGACATGTCCACTAATAGTCGAGTAGTGTGGGGCGTGGGCTACTGACTTTTCGGACTTCCCAGTTTAGATTCAAATCAAGAGGCCGCCGGACATGGAAGTTGTGTTTGCTTTTCTGGAGCACGTACAGTCGTACACTTCTTTCCTTTGAATCTGTAGCTTTAAATTAAGATTAGCCTTAGGCAGTGGCGTTACGCAAAATCTCTGGGCCTCCCGGCGAAATTTCCCTAACAGGCCCCCAACATAGTAAAAATTAATCGATAAATTTAGTACTCAGGGAAAAAAGTGCAAAATCTTCAAATCAAATAAAAACAAACACTGATCTTCGAGTGTCTGGTTTAGAGCTTCCTTTAAAGCTCTTTAATTCCCTAACAAAATAATTTTTGAGAAAGAGGAAAAACAAGTGTGTTTACATTTTTCTGGTTTTAAATATTTCAGCGATATTGTTTCTTTTTAGTGTCTTGTCTGTTAAATAAATTCAAGAAGCAAGCATACTTTACAAAATAAAGAAAACTTGCGTTACTAAAATCTGGATTCCTTTCTAACGTTCTTCTTAAGGTATATTTCAATCAGTTTCATCACGTCTAGTTTTCTGTCTCGGTCATTTTCAATGTTTATCAGCGCAAGTCCATCTACCCTAATTTGAGTGTGCGATGACCGAAGGTAGAAACCTCAGGTTCGATCCCAGGCAGGTACGAACGCTCGAACCACTAAATATCCGCTGTGCGTCGGCTGGGCACGTTAAGCCGTCGGACCCCGGGTACTGGCTCCCCGGTAATAAATAAGGGCGTTTTCCTCCCCATTTTTACCTCGCTTCCGTGTCACTTTCCTATCAGTCCTCTAGCCCGAATCTTCTAGTTTCCTATTTCTAAGGGTTGTTTAAGACCTGGGGTCAGACACTCCCTTCCTAAAATCCTCTACATATGATCTGATTTGATCTTTTATCGGCGCGCAGATAAAAGTCTGTATCAATGGGGCCCTTTAGTTCAAAAACTTTCGTATCCAAAAGACAGAAAATTCAAGACAAAAATTTTTAGAGCAAGTAGAAAACCTCTTGTCTAAAATTTAATTGCTAAATAAAAAAAATAAAAAAATACATGCATAGATCTGGGAACTCTAAAATTCACCCCACCCCCCACACCCGCGACGCGGGGTTGCGGGGGCTATCTTTACGCTCCTGGCCTTAGGTGCTTATGGGAGTTGTTAACAAACCCAAACATGAAACATCGGGGTATGAGGAAATGATATCTCCCGCTAACCACTTCGCCAGGAGACAGACCAATCTGCCCATTTCAAGCCTGTCTCGAACCCCGTCCCACGCGGAACAGTGGAATAAACGACGATAAAATAATCCAGTTGATAATACTTGCAGCGATCTTTCGAAACTGCCTGTTGTGAAACACAAGTTTGTCGTCGAATCCCTGTCCCCCTCACTCCGGAGTAAGTCGCTCTCCAAACTGAGCTACGTGGACAGAATATCTCGCTGCAGATTTGTCGTCGTGACACACGTTTTCACCTCTACAGGGCGTCACATCATCTCCCTCTTAATTTCTTTATTTTTTTAAATGAAGTAGGTATTTTTTCATTAATTCCAAACAATGTGTGGAACAAACATCACACATTTTTCGAATAACACAACGGCCAGTGGATTCGTTTTCCACAATCGGGCGTCGAAGTGAAAACACAAGTTTGTCCGAGACGGGCATCGAAGCCATGTCCCCTCACTCCGGAGTAAGTCGCTCTCCTAACTGAGCTACGCGGACAGAATGTCTCGCAGCAGATTTGTCGTCTTGACACGCGTTTTCACCTCTGCAGTACGTCACACTGTATTCCTTCTTATCCCAGAATAATGGATTAAGAATGTATTTGTGAAGTGCGTGGCAATTCGTGTGTTATCATTCGAAGTACGAGCATAATTGCATGTGTGCGAAACCCTTATGCAATATCTCAATATATATTTTTCTTTTTTTTTTTCCAGCAAGTAGTTTTTTACCACGAGCACGTGCTAGTGAAAGAGCCAGGTACTTCTACAGAAACCCCTTGGCACCACGATCAGTCGTACTACCCCATCGATGGCTCTAAGGTAAGCATTATAATTATTATTATTATTACGAGTATTATTATTCTGCATATGCAGATGCTATTTTAGTGCTGAGGAGTTCTCGTCAGTTGGTTTTTCAAAGTACTTGCAAGCTTGCAGAGGCTGGTTAATAAATGGGCCTTTTTATTAATCAAGCAAAAACAAAGAACATGTTTATCTCAAGAAATGATCAATACGCACCTGAGTTAACAGCTGGGGACTGTGCATACGAGAAGGTATATCACTTCAGGTATCTGGGTGTACCTGAAGGTATGTACACTGAGAAAAACGTTTTGTTAATTCAACAAAATGTTTGTTGAATTAACAAACAATTTTATCGCTATACAGTCAACAAAAATTTTTGTTGAAAATAATTGTTGATTTAACTCACGACAAAACGTTTTGTTCATTTATCAAAATGATTAGGTAGATTTTGGGGAATTCGTTTGATCCAATAAAACATATTGTTATGACAAAATGGTTTGTTGCTGCAACAAAAAACATACTGTTATCGTGACACAATATGTTTTGTTGCAGCAACAAAACATTTTGTCATGATAACAATATGTTTTGTTGGATCAAACAAATTCCCAAAAATCTACCTAATCATTTTGTTAAATGAACAAAACGTTTTGTCGTGATAACAATAAATTTTGTTAAATCAACAATTATTTTCAAGAAAAAAAATTTTCAAATTCAACAAAATTTTTGGTTGACTGTATATCGACAAATAATTTTGTTAAATTAACAAAACGTTTTTCTCAGTGTACCTTTGGGCAGAAGGTTGTCGCCACATTTGATTGAGAGTTGCATCTCGATGCGACGCAGTGACCAACTGTCCGTAGCCCTATGATGAAGTCTCTGGTAAAGGTGTTCACGTGATGGTAGTATTCCTTATGAGGTCGCCCAGACATCACTCCTTACACATACTTCGCCGCCGAGATCATTCTGCTGCAGCATTGAGTCAGCATGCCAGGTAATGATGACCAAACGTAGCTAGTATTCCTTATGAGCTAGCCCAGACATCACTCCTTACACATACTTCGCCGCCGAGATCATTCTGCTGCAGCATTGAGTCAGCATGCCAGGTAATGATGACCAAACGTAGCTTGTATTCCTTATGAGCTCGCCCAGACATCACTCCTTACACATACTTCGCCGCCGAGATCATTCTGCTGCAGCATTGAGTCAGCATGCCAGGTAATGATGACCAAACGTAGCTAGTATTCCTTATGAGGTCGCCCAGACATCACTCCTTACACATACTTCGCCGCCGAGATCATTCTGCTGCAGCATTGAGCCAGCATGACAGGTAATGATGACCAAACGTAGCTAGTATTCCTTATGAGGTCGCCCAGACATCACTCCTTACACATACTTCGCCGCCGAGATCATTCTGCTACAGCATTGAGTCAGCATGCCAGGTAATGATGACCAAACGTAGCTACGCCGCGCTGCTTTGCGCTTTTATCTGTCTCACCTATTACATCATTGGTTCTCGATCATATACTGTATATAACCCAAACGTCGACACATACTCATCATTTTACGTTTGACAAACACTTTCGGGTGTGAACTTTCTATGTCAAGTGTAGGGACAGACAAATCAGGCTCTCAAATGTTCGCGTATATACTGGCATTTTTTTTTTTTTTTTTTTTTGTTATTTTCTATTATTCGAATTTCTTTGTCTTTCATACCAAGGCAAGAATACGTATACTAGTGGAATTTATACGATTGCGTTAAAAAAAACTATTAGGACACTCTGTCTATTCAATCTAATGCCGTCGACCAACATTAAACCGGAAATGGCTACCGGACAGACTTCATGCTGAAGAACTTGATCCTCTAATATCATAACTTAAGGAAAGTGTTTTTTGTTAACTACGAAATAAGCTGTCCTAAGCATTGTAAATTATATTTGTCTTCTTATATACATAATAAGCTGCCCTAAGCATTCTAAATTATATTTGTATGTATAATTATATTTGTGTATTTACATAATTATATTTGTTTACCAGTGATCATCTGTTTCCAAGAGCAATGCAGTGAATTCTCAGAAGACGCAGTGGTCGTTGAACAGACAAGTCGCATTTTTTCGGCTCCTGCGTAGAAGTCAACGTTCGTTTGTTTACTTGTTCTTTTTGTGGTATTTCGTCGTTTTGTGTTTTGGTTGCAGTGTTTCGTACCCTCGCTTCACGAGCAGTGAGGCTGAGTGCCGAGTGGGTGCTCATTTTTTGTTTTCTTTTTCATTTTCGTGTGTCGTCAGTTACGACGCATGAGATTTGGTGGGCCAGTGGTCGACAATGTCCACTACCACTGTCAATAAGTCACTGTCGTCTACAGCTGCTTCGTCGATTGCTGATATGTCTTCGCTTCATAGTTCTGTGTCTTCTTCGGGGAATGTTGCGTCGACTAGAGCTGCTGGACTTCCAGAGACTGTGCTTCTGGCCACCCGTGTGCCGGTTGCGTCTAATATTCCTGGTTCTGCTAGTTCTACTTCAACGTCGTTCGCACAAGCTGTGGGAAGTACCTCATATATTTCTAGTGATTCTGCACCACATTTCAAACGTGTAGCTTCGGCGTTGAAAATTATTCTTCCAAGTGATTCACCGCAAGGTAAGCAATTGTCGTCTGCCTTATTATTAAGTGTTTTCATTCCTGCTTTGCGTGACACCCCCTCCCCCAGTATCTGCATGCTGTGTCGAAGGTCGTTCCAGCCGAAAGCATTGTGTTCATTATTCGCTTGGGTGGAGGGGTGGTTGTTCACTTCACCCACCAGCAAGCAGTAGATTTAATTATAATTCATGGGGTTGATATTGAGTCCTTTCATCTACAACCTGTCGCTGCAGCCCAAAGACCAGTTACGGTGACCCTCTCTCCTGTACCAACGGTTGTTCCTGATTCTCTGTTGATTGATGCCCTCAACACAATTGGTCGTGTTGTGGGAGTGACCAAGATTCTTCCAGCTACAGCCCGTGATTCCCCCTAAAACATGTGCAGGGTGGGCGCCGCCAGTACCGGGTTATTTTTCCAACTTCTCAGTCAATTGCGGAACGCCCTGCAACTCTGGAATTAGCACTGATACCCGGACGTACATTTTTAATCTTTTTGCAGGGGTTCAGTGCTTCCGCTGTAAAGGGGAAGGTCGTCTCACTTCTGCTTGTCCTCCTGCTACTCCTGGTGCTAGATCTGATTCTTCATTAGCTACTACAGTTCCGGTGGCCGCTGCCCCTGCAGATGTTGTGCAGGCCGCTGAGGCACCTGCTCACATTCTACCTTCATCAATTTTGCCTGCTGTTTCTCCAGTCGTTCCTTCCCTCCCGGTTCCTGTCGTCGTACTGGATGGTTTGGAGCCCTCCAATGAGAATTTTCCATCGCTGGAAGTGTCTGCACCTAAATCACAGCGTAAACACCCCAGCTCACCTGGTGTTTCTACTCGCTCTTCCCGTTCGTCTCAACGTCTACGGTCCAAGAAACCAGCCCATTCTACCTCGGGTTCACCTAGCCATCATGAGCCAAATTCTGAATTACTAGTTTCGAACCGATTCGCATGTGTTCAGGATGATGATGTTATGGACACGGTCGCCCCTGATCCTGATGACACTGCAATGGTTGACTCTGACGATGATTCTCCTTCTCCTACACTTCTTGACATTTCTACTATGTTTGAAGAACTTGCGGTGCCTTTGCACCCTCTTACCTTATCTGATCTGTATGCATTGACCACTCGCCCGCGTAAGGCGAAGTTGATCACACTACCTTGCATTAAGAGTAAGCTTCACTTGCTGCCTGAAATGATTGCACAGCTAAACCAGTTCCATGCATTTATAACTAATGTTACTTTGCCTGGCGGGACTGAGCAATATGCTCGCCGTCTGGGCTACTTACTCAAGATTTTGAGGGCTGAACTGGAAGGCTGGATGCAACCTACCAGTGATGTCCTTGTTAACACTACTTAGCTTTAATTGTAGAGGGCTTGCGTCTTCTGCGGCGAATGCTTTGGTTTTCGAGGACGTTCGTTACCTGGGGGCTAATATCCTCCTTCTCCAGGAGACGAACTGTTCCTTGGATGCCGGGTGTTCCCTCTGGAGACGCTGGCCGTACATTTTTTATCATAATTACCGGACCCATCTCAGGTCTGGTACCGCTATAGCATTTCATGTGCGTTTTCATTCTTCCCTTTCTGATCTTGTTGAGTCACAGAGTCTGCTGGGTTCTTTTCAACATATTTCTTTTTGTTTTTGTTCTAAACGTATTCATGTTTTCAATATCCATATTCCGCAATCTGCTACGGATGCAGAAACTCTCCTCCAACATCTTTCTTCTATCCTTTCGACCCTCCATCCAAATGATACAGTCATTGTTGCAGGCGATTTCAATTGCACTTTGCAACCCGGTTTTGACCGAGATGGTTCAACCGAAAGCCGTTCCGACCTTGTTTCCAATCTCACTCAACTCGTTGTTAATTTTGATTTGATTGATGCATTCCGTTCCCTCCATCCCCAGTCCAAGGAATTTTCCTGGTTCCCCCGGCTGCTTCACGCTGTGTCGCAGCACGCCTAGATAGATTCTATGTTTCCAGTTTTCTCCATTCATCTCTAGTTGAAGTTACTCATCATCCTTCCGTTTCGTCAGATCATCGCCCCGTTCTTTTAAAACTTTTTTTGCATTCTTCCTCTGTTCCCCCTTCCCCAGTCTGGTCGCTCGACGATTCAGTTTTAACTGATCCTGTTTTCTGTGCTGAAATTCGCTCTATGATCTCGTCTTCTGTGCAACAACTTTCTTCGTCTGACGACCCAGTGGCTCTGTGGCTTTCCACGAAAATTTCGATTATTTCTTTCGCACGTCAGTTTTCTTTCTCTTCCCGTACTTCTCGCTTTCAAGATATTGATGTTCTCCGTCGTAAATTGCAGACTATTTCTCCTTCTGATCCTTCTTTTCCCATGTTTCAAGCTCAACTTCGTCGTATTTTGTTAACTTTTGCTTCATCAGCCCTTACTCGTCTGAAATTCACTCACTTGCGGTTTCACGATAACCCCTTTTCTAGTTTGAAGTCCCTTAAGGAGTATCATGTTAAAAGCAACACAATTTCCTTTCTTTCACTACCTGACGGATCTACAGTTACCGACCCTTATCGTATCTGTGAACTTACTTTTTCCCATTATTCTGATCGTTTTCAACACCGACTCCTTTCTCCTGCAGATACCTCCCCTCTTCTTCATGTCCTCCCTCAGGTTCCACATTGTTTTTTTATTCTCTTGTTTCTCCTATCTCTCCTTCTGAAGACCGCTCTGCAATTTCCAGTCTGAATGACCGTTCTTCCCCTGGCGCGGACGGTCTTCCGCTCTCATTTTATATGAAGTTTCTTCCTTCTCTCCTCCCGCTTCTGGTTACTTGTTTTAATGCCGTTTTCACTTCTTCAAATTTTCAGTCTTCTGATTTCACTTTTGCTATTCTCCGTCTCATCCCCAAAACCGGAAACCTTGGTCTTTTTTCTAACTGGCGTCCTATCTCTATTCTTAATACTGACTACAAAACCTTTGCTAAAATTCTCGCTTTTCGCCTCAATCCCGTCTTGCAGCATTTAATCCACCTCGATCAAACATACACTATTCCCTCCCGTTCGATTACTACCAACATTTCCACCATTCGCAACTTATATTTTCTTGCTTCCCATCTTTCCGAACCTCTCGCAGTTTTTAATATTGATCAGAAACAAGCTTTTGACTCCATTAATCACTCTTATCTCTTTCCTGTTCTTCGTCATTTTGGCTTTCCTACTCTTTTCTGTCAAGCTCTTATTAATCTTTACTCTCACTCTTCTTTCCGTATTCGCACTTCCACATTCATGACAGCTACCATCCCCTTTGACAACGGGATCCGGCAGGGTTGTCCCCTTTCGGGTGAACTTTTAACGCTTGCATTTGAACCTCTCTTAATTTGTCTGCGTTCTCGTTTGTTTTCTGTGATTCCTCGCAGTATTGCTCTTACTCGTCACCACCGCATAGTGTTGTCTGCATATGCTGATGACCTCACTCTCTTTCTTCGCACTGAACGTTCTTTTGGTGTTGTCCTTTCTGCTTATCGTGAGTATGCTTCAATTTCCGGTTCCGAACTTAATCTGTCTAAATCTGTCGGTCTGTGGGCCGGATCGTGGGTGGCACACGGTGATCGCTCTTGGGGTGCCCGTTGGTCATCCTCGGTCATTAAACTTCTTGGTGTGTACGTTGGAAATCCCGTGGCGGTTGCTGATGCCACATGGATTCCTTTGGTTCAGCAGCTCAATCGCCGTCTTGCTCCTTTTTGCCGGTTCAAACCTTTTTTGTCCTTTTTTAGCAGAGCACATCTGGTTTCTTCCTTTCTTCTTCCCATTCTGACACATTCGTAGTTCGCCTATTTTCCCTCACCCATTTTTCTCCAATCTGCTCAACGTTTGATTACTAATTTCATCTGGAATAAAGTTCACTGGGTTCATCGTTCTACTCTCGTCCTTCCTCTGTCCTTTGGAGGTCTTGCCCTCCCAGATCTTTTTCAAATATCTAATGCTATTCATCTTCAGACCTTTCTCCGTTCTTTTTCTCATCTTCAGATTTCATCGATTACTATTGTTGATACTTTACTTTTCCCTCGCAGTCCGTTTCTCACTCTCGCTACTTTCCTCCGTATGGATCTGTTCCCCCTCATTCCAGATCACTTTCCCGATACTTATCGCACCGTCTTTTCCCTCTGGTATTCCTTATGTCCCGTCCGTCTCCCACCTACCTCAACTAATGATCTGCTTGCGGAACCTCTCTTTTACTCTTCTGCACTCCGTTCTCCCTTTTCACCGTACTTGTGCTTCTCCACCTGGTTCGCCAGTGGCGTGGTACAGGTATCCCAACTTGTAGATGCTTCTCTCCGCTGGAAGTCTCTTTCCCAAATTGACCCCTCTCTTACTGACACTCCCTTACATCGCGCCCAGCTCCGGTTGCTTCATATTCAGCTTCAACGCCTTTACCCGTCCCTCGTGAATTCTTATGGGTTAATTGTTTCTTCTTCGGCGTCCCCTTGCCTTCCTTTTCTGTTTATTTGAATGATGTTCCCTTTCTGGTGCATCAAGTTACTGCAAAACTCTTGTACCGCCACTTTCTTACGTATTTTAGATCACCTCTCCCTATTCCTTTTGTGCCACCTGATGAAACCTCTCAGACATTGATTGATTCACACACTTCTCTGGCTTCCCCAAAAACTACTGATATTCATTGGCTCCACCTTCATTGTCGCTTGCTCACACCACGGACTCTTCATCGTTTTGGTCGCCTGTCTTCTCCCTTGTGTTTTTTCTGTTCAACGCTCGGTGATGTTCATCACGCATATGACTCCTGTTTAGTTTTACAGCCTCTTTTTTCATTGATGTTTGCTCTTCTCTCCAAGGTCTGTCCTTCCTTTCACTCTGTTTCACATTACTATTTTCTTCGCCATCATCATCCTTCCGCTGCTGTTCACAATCCAGTTTGTGCGTTTTTAATTTTGCAGGCCAAACTGACTATTTATTTATACTATCATACCAGTGTTGATCGGCCTGCTCTTCGTCGATATCATCCTGCGAGAGTTTTTCTGTGCCGTAGGTTGCGTTCCTCGATCAAGTCCGTCATCCAACTTGAGTACGAGGTAGCTCTGGCCTGGCAGGCAGTTCCTGCTTTCTTCTCAATCTGGTCCCCACACCTCCCATGGTTTCGGGTTGAGCATGGGTTGATTGAATTCGTTTGATCAGTTTGTTTTTTTCTTGTTTTTTTTTTTTTTTTTTTGGTGTACTGGTTTCTTCACTTTGTTTGTTTTTGCTTTTCCGGGTTGTTGTCTTGTTCTGTTTTTGATTGAGCTGCAGATTTTTTTTCCCTTGTATTCATTCTTTTCCTTTGATCCTGTTGTTTTTCCTTTTAATTTTTTACCGTTTTCCTTTTCTTGTTTTTATGATGGTCCTTTGGTAATGTTGTACTGTTTTGCTTCCTTGAGATTCCGGTCTTTTTGTTTGTTTGTTTTTTCCTGTGCTTTGTTAGCTCATTCTACTGGTCGGTATATTCTTTCTTCGATAGTGCTTTTCTATACTTTTCCTCTTACTAGCGGCCTCGGCCTCTTTGTCTGAATTTTCTTGCCGTTTTGCGCTGTGATTGGATGTTTTACAGCTAGTTGCTTTGACTTTTTTCTGTCCGGAGTCCGTGGGCATTTGTGTTCCTGTGTTCTGTGTGTATTTTTTTTTTCTGGTTCTTGGTGGTGCTGTGCAATCGGTTATTGTTTTTTGTGTCGGTATTTTTGTTGAGTTGTTTGTCTATGTATTATTGTGTGCTTGCTTTCTATGTTTTCGTCGGCCACAGTTGTTGGTCGACGCATTTCTTGTTGTGGTGTTTTGTTGTACTGGTTGGCCACCAATTGTTTGTGATCCCTGTTATTGTTTGGTATAGTGTGATGCTTGTTGGGTGTTGCTGTTTTCCGTTGGGCTAGTCTGTGTTGTCTAGTTTTGCAAAAATTTTTTGGCGTGTTGTGTTTCTTTTGTGCTTGTTTGTTTGTTGTTGTTCCTGATCTTTTTTTTGTACTGTGTTTCCTGTATGTGGTATACCCGTGTTTTTGTAATTGCTCTTGCTTTTTGCACGTGTTTTGTTTAGTTGTTCGGATGGCGGCTGTCCTACTCGCTCTGCTCCTGTGTGAGTTTTGTTAATACTGTGATTGTATTTTACCTATACTGCTAATGTGATAATCTTGTTTTTTTACTTGTTTGTGTATGTTCTACTTTCGTGTTTCAGTTGGCTCCGCAGTTTAGGTAGCCTTTTTTTTTTCTCATGCCCGTGTTTCCTGTTCACTTGTTTTGCTTTGTTTTTTTATGAACTTTGAATTACTTAGTGTGGCCCTGCTGGTCTCGTTGTGTTTTTTCATTGAGTACTCAGCCTTATCTCTCGTTTTCTATACAGTGTGCTTCTCGTGCGTACCTTGTCTATTGGGTTACGTTGACCCAAGGAGTTGGTCAACGCACTATTTGCCTTGTGCTCATTTTTTTTACTGTGCCTCTTGTGTTCTTTTTTCTTGACTGTATGCGACTACATGTGTAGTGAAGTAGTCAGTTGAGGCAGTTTTGTCTTTGATTATGTTTTAAGTGCACTTTTTGTGTTTTCGTTTTTGTGTTTCTTTGCACTCAAGCTAGGGTTCTACGTCTTGCTTCGTGCTTCTCCTGTCCGGGTTTTTCCTGTAATATTTTATTTTTTCTCGGCCCAGCCTTCTGTTGCCGTGCACGACTGGACGTGCATTGTGTTGTTTTCAATGTGTTATGGTGCTATGCGATCTTGTTTCCGCGTGATTCTCTCTATAGCGCCACGTCGGCTTTCGGGGTTTGTCAACGCGCGACTTCTTGTTTTGAGTATGAAATTTGAATTGAGTGCGATTTTTTTTTTTTTTTTTTTTTTTTGTGAACCTCGTGTGCCTTTTTGGCTACATTTATTTTGTGTTATGCGGCGGTTTTTCCCCTTATTATCATGTATTCTTCTGTGCAGTGTTCCTTCTGACATACATGCGTCGCTTCGTATTTCCTTTTTAGTTATAGCGGTTGGTTAACACCCCTCTTTATGTGCACGGTTTTTTGTTTTTTATGTTCTTCTTGTACTAATGTTTTGGCCGCTGCTGCATGTTTTCAGAAGTACAGTTTTGTTTCTCCTGTCACTGTCAGTCAATTTGTGTTGTGTTGTATTGTTGTGTTTTTTACCTGTCACTTTTGTGTTCGCGCTGCTATGTACTAGTCTTTGGAATGTGTTTTTCTTCCCTCCCTCTGGGGTTTGGGGTTTGTGATGTGTGTTTTTTGTTTTTGTTTTCTGTGTTCCTTTTTTATCTGTATATATTTTAATCTTGTTCTGATGTTACCAGTTTTCTTTCCTCCTTTCTTTTGTGTTGAGACTTCTTGGCCTCGTCTCTTTTAATACAGTCTCATGTGACTGAAGCGTATCACATGTACCTTGCTTTTAGACTAATAAAGGTTTATTTTGAAGGCAGTGGTCTAAGCGATGGCCTCTGATCATTCGTCCGAAATGGGTACGGGTTCGAATCCCGGTGAGGCATGGATGTTGTGTTTGTCTAACGGCACTGGCGCTCTCCCTTCCCTGGAACCCGCGACCCTAAATTAGGGACTGGCGACTGCTTTAGCCCATTCAGTTGCTCACAGTGGTCGTTAAACCTCCAATAAAAAAAAACGAATTCTCAGAAACATGGCATATTTTTGATCAGTGAAGGAGTATAAGCTGTGGGAATAAATTTAGTATTGACATAAATATCGCCTGTTTAATTACATTTTTAATATGATAGCTTCATCTGTGACTTGGCAACATAGGAAAAGTATGTGAAGACAATGATTTCATTTATCTTCAAGAGAAACATTATTACCTGATGAATCATGAAATTAAGAATCTTACATTTTTATTAAAAGAATTGCATTACAATTTTCCGTTATTTGCATTATAACTGCATTACTTAATGAATAAAAATAGAATTTAAACTTTAAAATCAAAGGTAGGTTCGTCTTGTGTTTTGTTCTAGAAAGCTGTATAAAAAGATATTTTTTCTGTGAATATATTTTATGAAAAATACCATATTGCGCAATTTTAATACTAATGGTAAGAAAGCTTGTGAAATAAAAAAAAACGGCCATTCTTAAATAATTTGTGCGAAAAATAGCAATAACTGTTATAAACTAGAAATTGAGAAGGAAGAAAAATTTTCTTGGCAATCGAATCACTAGTTATCAGCGCTCTCGCGGGATGCCCTTATAGTTAGAGGACTATGTGCAACCCTCTTATCCTTCTAAAAACCAAAACTTAATTAAATTTTACATACTACAGTGTCACAGCAACGTTTGTCGAATTCAGCAATAATTTTTCTTGAAAGAGGAAGAGCAGAAAATATCAAAACACGAGATTTTATAAATAAATTCGTGAATAGAATTTCTAGAGGGACAGTGTAGTTTCAGTCAGTAAAAGTATTAATAAAATCCAGCTATTTTGCTTTACACAGTCACAGTGACGTAACGACTAGGGTTTTCTCTGCCTCCGCCTATAACATTTAACGTGAGCTGCTTTCAGTGTGCTTCGTGCGTTAGACAAACCTCAAAAGTATCACAACATTAACCTTTTTTGTTTTCAAGCCCATTATGTTTTACATTGAATAAACAAACTATTAGGGGTATGCAAAAGTTTCCGCCGCCCCCGGTAGCGGGCGCTACAGCAGTCTAACCGGCCGGTGACCCGTGCTGTCAGTTCGTACATGAAGCCAAGCATGGCGGTCGATAAAGTTCACTTGCTGCACTGTTTGTTATTCATGCTTAATTTAGGGAAAAGTGCGAGTGAAACATACGGTTCAATATGTCAGGCGTATGACGAAACGGTTATGGGTGAGCGGAGGTGTCGAGAATGTTTTGCCAGGTTTAAGAAAGGTGATCTCAGCTTGGAAGACAAGCCACGTGCAGGTAGACCTCAGGAACTCGCAGACGAGGAGCTGGAATCGCTGTTGAAAGAGGATGCCACACAATCGACCACGCAACTGGCGAAACGTTTGAAAGTGGCTCAATCGACGACGGTACGGTGTCTACAGGCCTTGGGGAAGATCCAGAAGATTGGTAAGTGGGTTCCGCATACTTTAACGGAGCGTAATATTTGTCAACGATTAGGCATCTGTATGTCGTTGCTGAAGAGGTTTCAAGGGAAGACTTTCTTGTGGAAGGTTGTCACCGGAGATCAAAAGTGGGTCTATTGCGACAACCCCGTACGCAAGCGATCCTGGGTCAACCCAGGCCAACCATCAACATCCACTGCAAAACAGGATATCCACGGGGGAAAGGTGCTGTTTTGTGTGTCGTGGGATGTGCACGGAATGCTGTACTTCGAACTGTTGAAACCGGGCAAAACAATCGCTGCACAACGATATAGCGATCAGTTGATGAAACTGAACGCCGCAATCGAGCAAAAACACCCATGGACAGGTAAAGGACGCCGCCCAGTCATACTTTTACACGATAATGCCAGACCACATGTCGGTGCCACCACAAATGAGCCCTTGAACAGTTACCCTGGGAGGTTTTACCGCACCCGGCTTACTACCCGGACATTGCACCCTCAGTTTCGCCCCATGCAACATGCCCTAGCCCAACAGCGGTTCACCACAGTTCCAAAGGTGAAAAGTTTCTTCACTGCGTTCTTCGGCTCAAAACCCGCGTCCTATCACAGAGCATTCATTTGTTGCCTGAAAAATAGCAAAAGGTCATTGATGCTAACGGCCAATATTTCGTTCAATAAATATGTACTGGTTTCCTGATTGTTCCTGTCTCCTTTCTCCTTAAAACGGCTGAAACTTTTGCATACTTGTAATATTTATTGTCAAGTCTAAACAGCGCGTTCAAATTGCTGAAGTGTTCTATTATTCAGTTTGAATATATATATATTAGTTGACGTGCAAAAACTTGGAAACTTTAATTTCTATTCTACGCCAAGAAATTCTGATTATTAGTATATTTATACCATTTTAAGTATAGTTGGTGTAAAGTTCCTTGGTATTAATTAATTTTTCATTCTATTTCTCTCACAGACTTTGCTTTTAAAATATGGTCCTCCCTCGAACATACAATCTTTCTCATTAAAAATCTCGGGAAATTCAAAAAGAATAAGTAGATTTCAATGAAGTAAGATGAGCATTTCGTATTGATGCTTCTTTCATCAGGAGCTGGGTCTTCTACAAAGGAGCATTTGGTACTCATAGCGATCCTGCACATTTCGCCATGGTCAGCATACGATCTCTTGGAAAGGATTAAGTTTTTTGATAGAGCTAGGAGTGATTTTGTATATGGCGTCTGTACCTCAAAGTGCTGCTCTGCAAAAGACTCAGCCCCGGTGGAGGGCGCACCAATAACAAATGACCACGAGTACTCCATTGAGTTCTGCTCAGTATTTTCTGGTTTCACCAGTTCTTTAACGGGATCGCAGACATTTGTCGCTTTTTTGTTTTGGGTTTTAACGAGCACCATGAACAACTCATAAACCTAATGTAGGGTCACTGGTTTCGGGAAAGGGAAAGAATCAGGGCTATCAGACATGCACGCCACCCATGCCTACTCCAGGACTTGAATCCAGACTCATCTTGGACGAATGGTCAGAAGCCAGCTCCTCAGACCACTCGGGCACCAGTGTCTTTAGAATTTCAACTATTTCCTAATGAATTAATACAGAGATAAATGAACAAACAGCGGGAGCTGTTGGGCTGATATACTACAAACCACTTTTAAGAATGCAGTGAGTAGGTTACACGACCGTATTTTAAAAACAACATTATTAAAAACACTATCATTACGTAATTCTGATAGGAATTACGTAATGATCGCGAAAGGAATTACGTAATAATTGTAATGACCGTACTCGGAGCAAACGTACCCTTACTATGGATTGGAAGCTGGCAGAGCTATGTCATGGTCTTTCAGTATTTCTTCAACTAACGAGGAACAATGCGTCTGGAACCTTCCGACAAACCCTGAGGGTGTGCCACCGTGACGGGAAGCAGAACAAAAGGAAACTTCCGGCTGATCCTTCTATCAGAGATTTCCTCCTCAGGAAGAAAGAAGTAACGTTTAGTGTTCCCCAAATCACATAACTATCCGCTTATCCTCCTACCCATAGTAACTATCGGTTACAACATACATACCTCTAACGCACATGGCCGACCGACAGAAGTGGCAATCACGTCGCCAAATGCGAATATTTGTGCTTTTTAGAAATGCGACTGAAACTGATATCATTTTTTAATATAAATGCGCACAATGTTTAAAACAACGATGTACTTTTTAAATCTTAGTTCAAGCTGAATACCAACTGGACTACAGAGGTGTGAAAATTATTAAAATAATTGGGAATTTTGTACAAAAAAAATTTATCAATGAAATACTTATTTATTTCAACAAAAATGACGCATTTAGTACGCGTGCCCTTTCTCTTTATCAGAGATGCATGCGTCTGGACATACGTTCCACAGCGTTTCTATGAGGGTGGCCTTCGTTGTAATGCTGGTTTTCAGCAATCTCCTCTTCACAATGGACCAGACGTTCTCTATGGGGTTCATATCTGGGCTGCTTCCAGGCCATGGCAGAGTTTTTATATTGTTGTCACTTAAAAACTTGATAACAGATTTTGCCTTATAGCACCGTGCACCATCATGCATAAAGACAATGTCACCATTTGAGAACCAGTCTTTAAATTGTGGGATTAACCGTTGTTCAAGTACATTTTTGTATTGATGTTGGTTCATCATACCTTCTGCAATGTATAGACGTCCTGTACCTTGAGCTGACATGACACTCCAGACCATCATTTGGGTATAGGATGCTTGACCGTTCGTGCTACGCACTGGGACAAGAACTCCTCATGGGCACTTCTCTTCACGTACTGGCTGCTTTCTTCCGCTATGGCAAACATGGATTCATCAGAAAAACATACCTAAACGATAAAAATTAGCAACAGTAAAGAACAATTCTGCATACCACGAAATACCTTCAGTTTTGTATCTGTATTCGGTACACTATGTGAATGATTTCAGAGACAAAAATGAAACCTCAAATCAACTGATTAATTACACGAACCGTACTATTCCTTATCTTGCTCCAGTCGTTTCCGAATTGTTCGTGGACTTCTTTTGCCTAGTCAAGCCTCTTCTTTGCCATCGCAAGTGTGATATTATCCATTTTTCGAGGACGGCGTGCACAGAGTCCAGCAGCGATCAGTCTTCGACGGATAGAAGAATCACAAATATTTACTTAATACTTTTCCATCGACATTTTTATGTCTTTGCTGGTGGCTCTTCTGTTTTTCTTAGCAATTTGAAGAAGCTTCCTTTCCGCTGTTGGGCTGAATTTGTTCTTCCGTCCACATTTTCCTACCTGAGAGGGTGCATACGCACAGCCGGAATCGAAAGACTCCTTCAATCTTCACTGTAAAAAAATGCCGTGAATAATCAGTGTTTCACCCGGATTAAGACGGTTTACAGATCGTAAGCACGCCATCTGGCGGTCAACCATAAATTTTCGGTGGATAAACTACGTGTTCACGGTGTTTGAACTGTTACTGTATTTTAACCTTGACAATCTGGCAACGTTCTTCTTAAAGTGGTTATATACCTGTTTTTTCATGTGAAATCAGTCGCCTGGCAACACCTCTGTGGGCAGCACATTTTTATTTCCCGGTCAGTAGACATATTCTTTATTCCATTAGACGTTTTTATTTCCCATTAGACATGTTAATGAACATAAGATGTATTGTTATTTATTTGTCATTAGACATGTTAATGAAAATTATGGTCATTAGACGTCTTTATTTCCCGGTTAATAGACATGTTAATGAACATTACAGTATATTACTGTAAAATTACGGTTTATTGACTGGCCACTAAGCTGCCTGTGTATCTACCGTAATTTGACCCTGCAATTTTTTACAGTGTACACGCAGATGTTTGTGAAATTTTTAATCTATCTGCTATTTCTTCTTGTGTATAACGTTTTTCTTTCAGAAGACACTTGGTCAAAGCTACTTTTCTAAGAGACAGATCACTTGTCTTGCCCATAGTCAAAAAATGATCACTAAGACACTAACAACGTAACAATTCAACTATACAAACAATGGACCCTAAAATTTTATAAAATGCACAAAAGGTCTCCAGGTAGCCTGTAATAAGAAAAACATGCTACATCACCAAAACATAACATGACCTTACTTTTAAAATCGTCCGCTTATCAGTCCATTTCTCTTTGCAGTGTATAAGCACCATGGCATACTTCTGAACAAATGTTCCTACATGCTGTCACATCACTCAACATTTAAAAAGAATAACCTCCAAACCATTCTTAAGGGATGAAAAATGATTTATACCAATAAATTAAACTAATATTTCATGAAATATCGCAGTTATTTAGAAGAAGAACCACAAAAGTTAGAAAAATCACAATTATTCTAATAATTTTCACACCTCTGTATATTACGCAGTTGAAGTACACACTGAGTACCTTCCACTTCATGGTGAGGTTATCCTTGCCGTTAGTACGGAAGTAGGTAATAGAATGAACTACTTGAAAGCACCTTGTACACTACACAGTTGCATTAAGGTCCAACCCAGTATATGCTGTATCATTCACTACCAGTGTAAGCCGAGTAATCTCATTGTATTACTGTGTTACAAGATGCGCAATTTTCTTCCAGGTTTGCTCAGTTTGGATGCCGATAGACCCTGTTCCAAAGGAAACCTGTGTTCAGTTTGTGGCAGGTTCTCATAAATGGGACTGGTACTTGCCGATAAAATTTGCAACACATCAAAAGTATCAACTGATATCGGCGGAGGCTCCAGACAGGGATTTTAAACAGGTTCCTGACATCAATGGAAACCGAAATCAGTACAAGATTTTGCACTGGGACGTTCAGGTGAGTAAAATTCTATTGCTGTACTATTCGGGTGATTTCTATCTAACTCTATAAAACTAAACATTAGCCAACTCGATGACGCGTGTTCACAATGATTTGTGATATCCAATTCTTAAGGCTGTACGGGAAAATAAAATTCTTTTCTCAATTAATAGATTCTGTTTCCTTTCGTTTTTTAATTATTCTTAACAACAGCTCCTCTGACTATACTCGGCTAGCGCTTTGCACCTCGTTTGTTTATACAGTCCAAGCAGTATATAACAAAGTCAAATGGAGAGTTAACAACATCCGATATATGTAACATTGTAATAACTAAAAAAATAAATAAAAGGACAGTTTTGGACAAATTACGTTACACTGTAAAAAACAAGTGGTGTGAATTCACGGAAAATGTCGGAAAATTTAGTGCAGCAAAGTTGCTAGTAGGTGTCCGTCTTTTAAAGAAACTTCCGTTTTCAAAAGTGCCCGTTTTTATTTATTTATTTTAACTTCCGCATTTTGACAGATTTCTCGTAGTCAGTAATTCCGTTTATTTCAGAAAAGTCCAATTTAAGTTTTTCCGTATTTATAAAAGATACAACAGTTGCTGGGTGAAAATTGAAACCCATTTCTACACGTAATTTCTTTATGGCTTGAAATGAAAATTCATATACCAAAATTTGTTTTGAAGACAGGAAGTAAAATACAAGAGATATATAATTTCCATTTCCCGATGTATGCATTGCGAACAATTGACAGAAGTATTTTGCGCAATACGAAAACGTCCCATCTACAAATATCTTTTTCTTTTCACACAAATAAGTAAGATTACTTTGAGTTAAAAAGCTTATCAAATTATTTTCTGTATCGTTGATTAACACCATTTCTTCACCTTGGTAAGATTCTACGTCAAGTAAAGAGAGGGCCGAACGAATATCATTTAAACACGTAGGCTGAGATGGCAATGTTTTACGGAGTGAACGATACAAATTTTTTCTCATACATTCAATATCCTTTGAATTTATACAGGGTGATTCATAAAGAAGTATACAGTTTCAACGCACTATAAAACAAGAACAATGTAATATATTTTATGTTACCTGTAACAGAATTGTAGAGGAATGTTTCAAGTTTTTTTAGAGACAGTCACAGATGTTCTATGCGTGCGCCCTTACTCACACAACACTTATCGAGCCGGTAATCCATTTCCGCCCAAACGCGAGGTAAGATATCTGAATCAAGTGTAGTGATAGTGGCTGTGATACGCTGTTTGTATGGAATCATTTTCAGCTTCTTTCTCAAAATTATTCAGACAGTGGGCTGTAAAATCGGCACTTCACGGTTCACCCTCCACGTTGATTTTCCCGGGCTTCATCGAATGGCGGTGCAAACACTATCGACGACTTCTTCCGATACACGCGGTCGTCTAGGACTTTTAAGTTTGCACAAACAGCCCGTAATTTAAAATTTTTATGTCAATCCTAGATGGATTTTCTGGTTGGAGGCTCTTTTCCGAATCGTGATAGAAAATGCCGTTGCACAACACTTACTGATTCCGTTTTGCTCAATTCAAGAATACAAAACGCTCCACTGCAGACGCTGCCATCTTGACTGCTAGTCACGTGACACGCGCGCTATCGCCTACGTCACTTCCCTCAGTAGCGGGACACAAACTTTATGAGTGCATCTACCTAACGGTTCGCAGTTGTGGTCCGTGTCTTTTTTTTTTTTTTTTTTTTTTTTGATTAGAGGTTTAACGACCACCGTGAGCAACTCAATGGGCTATAAGCAGTCGCCCGTCCCTAATTTAGGGTCACTGGTTCCAGGGAAGGGAGAGAGCCAGTGCCGTAAGATAAACACAACATCCATGCCTGACCGGGATTCGAACCCGGACCCCTTACGGACGAATGATCATAGGGCAACGCCTTAGACCACTGCGCCACCGGGGCGGCGGTCCGTGTCTTCAACTGTTATTGTTATCCAGCATCTGGAAACTGTATACTTCTTTATGAATCAGGGTGTATTTCTCGAATGTGCAAGAGGTGCCTTACTCATTTCATTCCTGACAATTTTCAACGGACGTTCTGAAATGTCATCTGTAACTTTTCTTTTCGCTTTATTCGAAATAACTTGCGTCGATAAATTTTCATCTGTATCGTGATTATGCGCCAAAATGGAATTCAGAATTACAGAAGCATCCTCGTTCAAATATAATTTGGCTTTGCAATTTCGTTTCAAACATCACAATTTCTATCCTTCCTGGGTCTCATACGTGTATTCCAAAAAAAATGTGTATCTTTCGTAGATAATTATTTTTTTTCCCCTTTGACCACTGCAAAACGTATAACGACACGATACCTCGCTACACAACTTTGAAAATGATGTTATATTGTAAAGTACAGTAAAAAAACTGTAATACTGCCTAATAGCAGTTAATCATGACTCACGTGCACTTCTTTTCATCCCTCACTGCTTCCGCACCACCCTCAATCCTTCCAATAGCACCTGGCCCGTGCAGATAATCCTATTTTTCTTCTGAGGGACCTTTCCCTCCCAGTGCAGTTGACCTTTGTGGTATAGAAGAGGGATTACATGGGCGTGCAGTTAGCCCTTACCCTTACGATATTAAAAAAAAAAAGGGTGTGCAACAGATAAAACTACTTTCTCTCAATGTAGTTGACCTATATGCTTTAGCACTTCTTACTAGGCCGCAGGTGGCCTAGTGGTTAACGTTCGTAACTGCCACGGAGAAACCTCAGGTTCGATCCCAGGCAGGTACGAACGCTCGAACCACTAAATAACCGCCGTACGTCGGATGGGCACATTAAGACGTCGGACCCCGGGTACCCCCCGGCAATAAATAAGGGCGTCTTCCTCCTCCTTTGTACGTTACTTTCCTATTGGGCACACGAGCCCAAATCTCCTATCTTCCTATTTCTAAGGGTTGCTTAAGACCTGGTGTCAGACACTCCTTTTCTAAAATCCTCTACATATGATCTCATCTGGTTTACATTTTATTGGAGAAATTACGAAAATTACTCCTTATTTCTTTAATGGCAATTTTTATGCATATAGAGTATATTCGACGGATTTACTTATTTTTTCTTTTTCGTTATAGCCTGGGGACTGCATAGTATTTCACATGCGTACGTTACACGGAGCTCCAGGAAATATGTCAACAGAACGATCTCGAAGAGTTCTATCAACTCGATGGCTTGGTAAGTCGAATATTAGTTTTTCACACACACACACATTATTATGATAATCTCCCATATTTTTAAAGAATTCGTACTCTTACGAATTCTTTTGCCTAAATCGAGACTGATGACATAACTTTAGAATCAAAATATGGATCAAACACTAGGTGGCCTATAGGTCTACAAAGCTGGTTTCAGACACTTCTTACAGCACAACGCAGTTCGAATTCTGAATGAAATATGAATGTCTGTTTCATCCCTTTCCTGGAAACAACAACCCTGAATTAGGGACGATGGAGATGTCATAAGTGTCCCTGGAAGGCACTTGAAGAAAAAGCTGGGATCCAACTGTGTAACAGATCACTTTGGCAAGGCGCAGAAAATATCTTCAGTTTATTTTTATTGTATTTTATCCTTGGCTTTGCTTTAAGAAGAAGAAAAAAAGCTATATGTACAACGGTCGTTCCATAAAAACTAAGAGTAAAATCACACAAAATGAAGAAATATAGGTACAACAAAATATATGCCATTCTTTCTCAAAGTACAAATATATCTTCCCTCGGATGATATGCAACGGTCCCATCGTTCAGTCCACTTTTCAAAGCATGTGGCGAAGGCATTTTGTGGAAGCTTCTTTAGCGACCCCTGTACAGTTTGAATAACGTCAGCATTTGTGTTGAATGTTCCGCAACGGAACTTCTCCTTCTTAGTTGAAAACAACCGGAAATCGCATGGGGCGAAGTCAGGACTGTAAGCAGGTTGTGGCATGATTTCCATACTGCATTTCGTAAGATACTGTTGAACACAAGCAACCACATGTGGGTGGGCGTTATCATGGTGCAAGGTTTGTAACGTATACTCTATATTCACTTTCCTTTTGATTTTTACTATCTCTGGTTATTTTATTTTACTATGTAAATTATCTTCTTACTGAACGAGATGTTATTTCACCCGCTGAATGAGATCTGGCAATGAGTGTAAGTCATGACGTGGTGGTAGTCAGTATAAATAGGCGCGTTCAACGATACCAAGGGAGAGCGTTTGTTGTTGTATAGGGAGAGCGTTTGTTTATGTGAAAGAGAGTGTTTGTTGTTGTATAGAGAGAGCGTTTGTTGTTGTACGAAGTGAGCTGTGGTTTATGTGTCAGAAAGCTGGTGCTGTATAAAGAGAGTTCGTTTATGTGAGAGCGAGAAGTCTCAATAATAAAGAATTTGTTGTAAGTACGTTTTTCTCAGTTCATAGTTTTTGTCAGATCTCTGTCTGGCTGTTAGGTTTATTTCATTTAGTGTTATTAGTAACAACCAGCATAAGACTTTATTCATCTTAATTACTACTACAACATTACTACCAGTTATAAGCTTGTTCAATACTATTACTACACTACTAGCAGGAAAGTTTATTCATAATTAATAACACAACAACCATTAGAATAAGCGTTAGCTTAGAAGAAGCTGAATTCATTACATTATAATTGAAGGAAGCTATATTCACGATAATTAGCTTAGTAGTAAAATTATATTCATTATAGGTTAGTAGACTCCAAGGTTATGCTTATCCGACACTTCCGCTGAGCAGTCTCAGGGGTCGCCTTCGTGACGTCACAGTCCCGGAGATCTCCACACCCCAACCGCCTAAAGCTGCTTGCTCCCGTTTTTCTGGTTCAGGGTCTGAAAGCTACATTGTCTCATTTCCGAGAATTTGAAGCTAGGTATTTGTAGCAAACAAATTTTCTTTTCCTTCGTTATACGTTAAACACTGAACATGCCTGGTTCGTGCGCAATAGCAACGTGTCAAAATTATTATTCGAAAAACAGAAGGAATGGCATTCATTACCATAGGTTTCCGAAAAATGAAGTTTTGCATAAAACATGGAAATTGAGATGCAAACGAGCTGACAGTTTCAACGAAATGAATTCAGCTATTTGTTCGGAACATTTTCCTGAGGAAGACTACGAACGCGATTTAAGGAATGAACTTCTTAGGTTTGCCTATCCGCAAAATGCTAAAGGACACGGCTGTACCAAGTTTAAACCTCCCGCGAAACTTTAATGTAAATTCTAATTCAGAGAGAAAGAACAGACAGGAGAAAAGGAAACGAATTGATCTTGTTGGCGATTTGATAAACTCTGATAATGCAGAGGAAATTTTGGAAGACATGTGGAGTGCCGATGATGAAAATACTGAAACTGAATGTATGAAAGACCTGAAAACAGTAAATGAAATTCTATTGAAGGAAAATTATATTTTGATATAGGGAAATGAAAAGCTGAAAAAACAAATATTATCTTTGAGCTCTTCAAACCATAATCGTATGCGCCATATTAACGCTTAGCAAAAAATATATTGCCAACCCAAGAAGAGCAAACTGGTTAACACAGTTACCTAAGAAACATGACAAAGGTATTCTTAAAGTTCTCAAAATTTAGCGAATAAAATATGACTAAAGAAACAAACAAACAAAAATTGCAAAGATCCATGATTTTAACTTTTCTGTTCAGCGATTAGTTAGAAATAATAACAGAGCATTTAGTGAAATTAATTTCCAACTTTTTAATTAAGCAAGTTAGTGGAATGCTACTCAAGTTTTAATTTGTTCCGCATAAAAGGATTTCTTCATGAGGTTCTGACAGCATAATCTTATAAGTTTTTTTTTCCTTCTTTTGAATTTATTTAAAGACAGTATTACAGTTGCATATAAATAAATTAGAAGGTATAATCACTGTCCCTGCACTTTTCCTTAGTGTCATGTCAATATCCTATTTAGATATTTAGATTAAACAGATTTTTAAAAAAAATGAAAGAAATGCATAATAAGTTTCTTCACATTCTCGGTTTACTCTAAATAAAATATTCACATGGATGTCCGTTTTTCCTGATTATATTACAGATGTGCTTTTGCATTACATCTTGGTTGCAAGCTTTCAGATTCAGAGCGTATTTGAGTAAAAAGTTGCTGACATTTCTCCCGCAAGTGCTTCAATTGTATTAACAGTCTATCCGTCCTGCTGGCTGCGTCGTGTGGTACACTGACGTCACTACGTAAGGGGCAAGTGAGGGACCCTGCACTTCCGCTGCGAGGGAGGCAGGATAAGCAAACCTTACTGTCTATCAACCTTGGACCTGCACTAGCAAACGATGACTTTCCGCTGAAAATTTCTTGAGCAGAAGAGTAATGCTTCCCGCAAATGCTCCTTTTTTGGTACGAAACTCGATATCGTGGATGCGATACAAACTCGTGTTCTGTGCCCTCCGATCGCGTGTCACACACTGCTTCGCCCAGACTACGGACGGGACGTGCGTGTGCAAGGGAAGTCACGTGTGGTCCGGGTCACAGCGCACCACTGCTGCGCTCTATTGGGCAACAGCGGGAATTA
Organism: Macrothele yani; assembly: GCA_039090855.1. NCBI lineage: Eukaryota > Metazoa > Arthropoda > Arachnida > Araneae > Macrothelidae > Macrothele > Macrothele yani. The sequence continues at coordinate 53,289,359 of CM076990.1, forward strand.
ATTCAAGCACCTAATATTACCCCAGGCGGAGTCTCACTCTACCCACAAGCACAGCTTGAACCCGGAAAATAAATAATACGGAGATTTTTCTCAAATGCCTTCAGCGTACAGAGTTAGAAATTTTCGAGACGCTTTCATTCGTAATTTGGGGAAACGGTGCATGTGTTAAATAGACGCATAATTTGTGCAAAACGGTCAAGGATTTATACAACCCTTAACATTCCTTCAGCCCTCAGAGCCACCCCCCCCCCCCCCGTGAAAAATCTCAGCACCCCTCCATGTGGAAGTCCGTAATGCATAAACACAATGTAGATACATACACAGTATTTAAATTTTTCATCAGTTTTTTGTTTCTGTTATCATATAGCACAGTAGTCAACAGCAGTTAAAATGCACATGAATTCCTAAGCTTTATCTTGAAGTACCTTTTACCATAATGTTATTTTTTTTTAAGTTAAGTATATGTACACTCAATGGATAAAACACTAGATATACAGGATGATTCATAAAGAAGTATACAGTTTCAACGCACTATAAAACAAGAATAATGTAAGATATTTTATTTTACCTGTAACAGAATTGTAGGAGAATGTTTCAAGTTTTTTAGAGACTGTCACAGATGTTCTATGTGTGCACCCTTAGTCACACGAAACACATCGAGCCGGTCATCCGTTTCCTCCAAACGCGAGCTAAGATATCTGAATCAAGTACAGTGATAGTGGCTGTGATACGCTGTTTCAGCTCCGGTAGATCAACAGGAGGGGGGCGAATACCTTGCCCTTTACCTATCCCCACAGGAAAAAGTCACAAGGTGTTAAGTCAGGAATTCTGGGTGGCCATTGGGTCAGTCAAGAACACAAAACGCCTTCTCCACTGCCATTTTGACTGACTAGTCAGGTGACACGCGCGCTATCGCCTACGTCACTTCCCTCAGTAGCGGGGCACAAATTTTATGAGTACATCTACCTAACGGTTCACAGTTGTGGTCCGTGTCTTTTTTTTTTTTTTTTTTTTTGATTGGAGGTTTAACGACCACCGTGAGCAACTCAATGGGCTATAAGCAGTCGCCCGTCCCTAATTTAGGGTCACTGGTTCCAGGGAAGGGAGAGAGCCAGTGCCGTAAGACAAACACAACATCCATGCCTGACCGGGATTCGAACCCGGACCCCTTACGGACGAATGATTAGAGGCCAGTGCCTTAGACCACTGCGCCACCGGGGCGGCGTGGTCCGTGTCTTGAACTGTTACTGTTTTACAGCATCTGAAAACTGTATACATCATTATGAATCACCCTGTACTTACCTATTAGCGCGTTGGTCCTCCTCTAGCGCGAATAACAGCCGGTACACGGCAAGACATCAACTCTACCACAAGCAGAAGGGTTTCCGGAGGTAATGCCAGCCATGCCTGCTGCAACAATGCATGTCCATAATCCGCCCGAGATGTCAGTCCAGGGTCCATGGATCAGATATTCCTCTTTACGGCATCCCAGAGAGCTTCTACAGGATTTAAATCCGAAAAACCTGGGGGTAACTATGGGGTACTGGATGGCTCCAAAGTGTTCCTTGAACCATGCCTGGGTGGTTGCGGCCCGGTGGGGTGGCGCATTGTCCTTCTGGAACAGATCATCGGCCGCAGTTTGAGCGAAGGCCATGAAAGCGTGTAGGTGATCAGCCAGCACATGCTGCTAGCGCGCAGCAGTTAAGGGCCTCTCCAGGCACACTAAGAGACCTAATGTGTCCCATGAGAAGGCCCCCAAACCATCACAGAGCCGACCTGGTACGACGGGGTATGGCCTCAAGCTGTCGACACCACATCCGTACCCTCCCGTCAGCTCAGTACAGCTGAAAACGGAATTCATCTGACCACACGAAGCGGCGACACTCTACAGAAGTCCATTTTTGATGTTTCCGACACCAAGAGAGACATAATGTCAGCTGGCGAGCAGTCACCAGTGGCACACGAGTGTAGGGCGTTGGCTCCCGTAGTCCAGGGTACGCAGCGTGTACCGGCATTTAACCTGGATGTGATTTGCGCTGCCATTGCTAAGTGGTCGGTCTGTACGAGCCTGGATAGTCTACGTCGACCCGGGTCATCAATGTCGTGTGGTCGGCCATCGCTTGCTTTCTGGGCGTTGGTACGTCCGTCGATGGTTTACTCGCGGTACACTCTTGATACGCTCGCGCTCTTATCACTTGGACGACAGAATGACTCATCTGTCTTGAGCAGACTAAGTCGCGCAGACCACCATGTTTACTCATTTTCGTCGATTGTGATACACGTCCGTCGATGGTGTACTCGCGCTACATTCTTGATGCGCTCGCGCCCTTACCACTTGGACGACAGAATGATTCATCTGTCTTGAGCAGACTAAGTCGGTCAGACCACCATGTTTACCCATTTTCGTCGATTGCGATACACGTCCGTCGATGGTGTACTCGCGCTACATTCTCTTGATACCCTTGCACCCTTACCACTTGGACGACAGAATGATTCATCTGTCTTGAACTGACTAAGTCGCTCAGACCACCATGTTTACCCATTTTCGTCGATTGCGATACACGTCCGTCGATGGTGTACTTGCGGTACAACCCTTGATACGCTCGCGCTCTTACCACTTTTACGACAGAATGATTCATCTGTCTTGAGTCGAATAAGGCGCTCAGACCACCATGTTTATTCCTTTTCGTCGATTGCGATACACCGTTGGAAAGCCCTGCTGTCCGCCTATCTATGTCCTACGTTCGGTTTGGGTCTGTTCCAGTGTGCGCGGTGGATGCCCATGTCAACTGCCCATCACCTTTATCGCTGTTTTGTCTAGTGAGTGTATACATATAGCTGCCTAATGTGTTTCTTTTTTCATTGTTTAATTCATATGTTTAACGGTATGTGTTTCTTCATTTTAGTCCATCACAGATTTTGAAGATATACTTCTGAGTACTTTCAACATGCACAAAATTTGTAAAAATGCCAATATCTACTGTTTCTGCTATTCCGTGTTAATAATTCCTTGTTCTAGCTTTGTTTTATTAAAGCATTTAGCATTTAGATATGCGATACAAAATAAAAACAGCACACAAACGAAATAACAGCGTATAGTTTTTGGAAAAAAAGATTTCCGGTTATAAAAAATTTTAACTACATTTATAAAAACTCCAGCAGCCCTCCATCCTTAAAGTTTTCCATACTTTTTAATCCTAAGCTTAAAGGCTGAATATTTCACTATAAAAAAATTAGCCCCCCTCCCTCCCCCTCCTAAAAAATCAGCACCCTAATATGAATTTCCTCGCGCGCGCGCGCTATGAACCGTTAAAAACAGTCACATTAAAATAAAATAAGTCTAACGTTTTGTAAATAAACTCAGTGCTGTTTCAGCAGAAGTTTGCAAAGCTTCCCTTTTGCAAGAACTCTTTGGTTGCGAGCGGTTTCGAAGCACTTTTGGCTCCAACGACGCAACGTTCTATCAAAAAATTGTCTAATACACATGTGTGTCATTGATCTGAACTGGGTTTCGACTGTTTTAACTTGGCTGAACACCCTTTGGCATTTGAGTTAGGCAGAGCTAAAATTAATAGCATTAGTCTTAAGAGCTGATCACACCTAGAAAGCCTATTTTCTTTTACAGTAAAGCAAAATTAAATTTCAAAATCCGTCCGCAATTGAATCGGCCGCATTTCTGTGGCACGCTAAATTGGTTTCGGGGCAGCATGCATAATAATGCCGCCATTTTCCGAAATTCAATTTCCCTTAAAATTGTCATTTCTCAGTCCCCTCTTGTTACATCAAGCGAACAAAAGAGCAATCACAACTTCAAATTCGTATTATTATTTTTCCTTTTGTTTAAAAAGAAATTAAAGCGCGAAATCGGAACTCTGCGTTGCAGTCTTTCGTTACCTGTAAAGTCGTTTTCACTGCTGTTTCTATCGCTTTCGAATTTCAATTACGCTTTAAATAAAAGGATGATAGTTCCTTCATATAGCAAAAAGGGACTAAATGGGAACATATGTATTTAAAGCGAAATTAAATTTTAAAAAACTGGTACTGCCATTGCTCACTCTTCCGCGAAAACAATTTTGTGTGTCACGGACAAATTATATCAGAACAATCTATCAGAGACAAATTTAAGTACCCATTTTTAAATGTAATTTAGTTTTAAAATAAAACGGGGGGGGGGGGACTGCTTGATAAGCTGATTGGTTTTTAAAAGGAGGCTGTGTGTGCGTAATAGGAAAACATGCGTTTCGTTTGAAAAAAATCTTTAGAAATACAAAGAAAAAAATACTGAAACAAAAAAAATGAACATGATCAGAAAAGAATATAAAAAATGAGGAATGCGATCTGGAAACGAAGTGCAAAAGCAGAACTTCATCAGAAAAACAGTAAAAGCAGAAAACCAAGGAACATTCTCATCCCGCAAGAACCGTGACCTATGAATTTAACTGCATGACCTATTCTTAAGTTTTGTAACTTCCTGAATTTTGTAGGCATCCTACTGTAGCATAGGGGGCAAAAAAAAAAAAAAATCATTTTAATGAAAAAAAAAGAAAGTTACTTTTACCAGTATCATGGGGCTACAGTAAATAACATTAAAAATTGAGAGAAAATAGCAAATTAGAAAAAGGGACAAAAATCGGGAGAATTGACAGTTATGTGCTTAACTGGATTCCAGTGCCTAACATGCATGCATGATCTAAAACCAGATTCCCAATTAGAGTGAAAAAAAAAAAAAAAAAAAAAAAAACCTGTCACATTCCAGCATATGTTTTGAACATTTCTAAAATTTTGAAACAAACGTTTTAAAAAAAAATTCGACTTTATTAAATTCCTCTAACACACATTGTTAGCTGAATTTTACCTGGAGCAGACGGGTCTGGTTCATTTGCCCGACGTTTACTTCACCGAAGGGTCACTTGACCGAAAATCACTTCACCGAAAAAATTGTTTCACCGAAAGATCACTTGATCGAAGCGCTCATTTCACCGAAGGGTCACTTGATCGAAAGGTACATTTCACCGAAGGGTCACTTGATCGAAAAGTTCATTTCACCGAAAGGTCTCTTTACCTAAAAGTTCATTTCATCGAAAGGTCATTTCACCGAAGGGTCAGTTTATCGAAAACGCTAGATTTCATTACAGGATCTGTTGAAGCATGGTGCAAGTTTGACAGACAGATTACCGAAACGTTAGGGGATCATACTCAAATTGCACTTTTGATTTCTCCATGTCACAGAGAACGCAAAGATTTAGTTTTAAGGCAAAAATAATTAATTTTAAGTCCCTATGACTCGGCCTAGGCCTTTTTAGCAAGTTTTATCATGTTCATACGTTTTTCATAAAAATCATGTTCAGTGCTCATGTTCATAAATAGTTTACATGAAAAGTCAAGTTAATAACGTTGCACATTTATTCAGGCAAAAAAGAATCAATATTAGGGCCGTAGGCCTCGCTTAGGCCTTTTTAGCAAATTTTAACCGTGCGTGCTCATGTTCATAAGGTTTACATAACAACTCAAGTTAATGATGTTGTACACTTATTTAGGCCAAAAGAATCAGTCATAAAGCCCACGGCCTCGGCTTAGGCCCTTTTAGAAAATTTTAATCCTGCATGCTCATATTTATAAGGTTTACATAAAATGTCAAGTTAATAATGTCGCACATTTATTCAGGCAAAAAGAATCAATATTAGTGCCGTAGGCCTCGCTTAGGCCTTTTTAGCAAATTTTAACGGTGCTTGCTCATGTTCATAAGGTTTACATAAAAAATCAAGTTAATGATGTTACACATTTTTTCAGGCAAAAAGACGTAGGCCTCGCTTAGGCCTTTTTAGCAAATTTTAACCGTGCGTGCTCATGTTCATAAGGTTTACATAAAAAATCAAGTTAATGATGTTACACATTTTTTCAGGCAAAAAGAATCAATTTTAGGGCCCTAGGCCTCCGCTTAGGCCTTTTTAGCAAATTTTAATCGTGCGTGCTCATATTTATAAGGTTTACGCAAAAAGACAAGTTAATAATGTTGCACATTTATTCAGGCAAAAAAGAATCAGTCTTAAAGCCCTAGGCCTCCGCTTAGGCCTTTTTAGCAAATTTTAATCGTGCGTGCTCATATTTATAAGGTTTACGCAAAAAGTTAAGTTAATAATGTTGCACATTTATTCAGGCAAAAAAGAATCAATATTAGGGCCGTAGGCCTCGCTTAGGCCTTTTTAGCAAATTTTAACCGTGCGTGCTCATGTTCATAACGTTTACATAACAACTCAAGTTAATGATGTTGTACACTTATTCAGGCCAAAAGAATCAGTCTTTAAAGCCCTAGGCCTCGGCTTAGGCCTTTTTAGAAAATTTTAATCCTGCTTGCTCATATTTATAAGGTTTACATAAAATGTCAACTTAATAATGTCGCACATTTATTCAGGCAAAAAGAATAAATTTTAGGGCCCTAGGCCTCCGCATAGGCCTTTTTAGCAAATTTTAATCGTGCGTGCTCATATTTATAAGGTTTACGCAAAAAGTCAAGTTAATAATGTTGCACATTTATTGAGACAAAAAAGATTCAATTTTAGGGCCCTAAGCCTCGGCTTAGGCCTTTTTAGGAACTCTAAACGAATTTCGCGAAAACGTTCCATGTAAGCCAAGCGAGAATTGTGCTTTAATTTGAAGAAATTAATTGCCGATGATCCGAGGTACACTTGGTTTGAGGGAACTGTACCCCGAACTTTCGTAGTATTATATTCTGTGCCGCTGGAGTCTGTCAGTGTATCCAGGATGTTCCCCTTGAAGTGTCTGCGAAGTCCGTGAGCTTTGGGAGGGGCTTTCCCCCAAAATGTTAAAATGGACGTAGAGCTGTAAACATTAGAACCTTGCTTTATATAATGATTCTGTACACGATCACGAATTTTCAGGAGGGTGGGACGAATTCACCCTCCCCCAAGTTTCTAAGAGCGCAGACAGGTGTTCAAGGTAAGGGATTTGCTCGCAATTTCTATGCTTCACGTTGTGTTTAGTGCCAAACTATGTATGCCCTTCCCCCTCCCCCAGAAATTTGGTGAAGTCTGTAAAAGGGATACGAGGTGCTTGGTTTTGAGGGCTCTACCCCCAACTTCCGTAATTTTATATTCTGGACCTCTGGAGTCGGTCATCAGTGTATCCTCGATGTTACCCCTGAAGAGCTCTTGGAAACGGGGGGGGGGTTCAGTTTCACTCCACATTCCTGAAAATTCGTGGTCGTGTACAGAATCATTATATAAAGCATGGGTCTAATGTTTACAGCTCTACGTCCATTTTAACATTTTGGGGGAAAGCCAACCCCCCCCCCCCAAGATGACGGACCTCGCGGACGCTTCAAGGGGAACATCCTGGATACACTGACAGACTCCAGCGGCCCCGAACATAATATTACGGAAGTTGGGGGTACACCCTCCCAAAACTAGGTGTACCTCGGATCCTCGGCAATTTTTTCTTCAAATTAAAGTGCAATTCTCGCCTCGCTTGGCTTACATGGACCGTTTTCGCGAAATGCGTTTGGAGTTCCCAATTCAGTTCTCAATATATGCCCAGAAACGGCAATCTGTAACCCCCCCCCCTCTTGATTTTTTTAACTTGACATTTTATGTAAACTTATGAACAAGCAAGATTAGAATTTTCTAAAAACGCCTAAGCTAAAAAAAAAAAAAAAAAAAAAAAATGCCCTAAAGGGCAATAAAATTTATTCTTTTTTGCCTTAATAAATGTGCAACATTATTAACTTATTAACTTGACATTTTATGTAAACTTATAAACCAGCAAGATTAGAATTTTCTAAAAACGCCTAAGCTAAAAAAAAAAAAAAAAAAGGCCTAAGGGCAATAAAATTGATTCTTTTTTGCCTGAATAAATGTGCAACATTATTAACTTGACATTTTATGTAAACCTTATGAATATGAGCACGCTCGATTAAAATGTTCTAAAAAGGCCTAAGCTGACCTTGGGCCCTAAAATTGATTCTTTTTTGCCTGAATACATGTGCAACATTATTAACTTGACTTTTTACGTAAACCTTATGAATATGAGCACGCACGATTAAAATTTGCGATAAAGGCCTAAGCCGAGGTCTAGGGCCCTAAAATTGATTATTTTTGCCAGAAAAATGTGTAACATTATTAACTTTACTTTTTATGTAAAGCTTATGAACATGAGCAAGCACGATTAAAATTTGCTAAAAAGGCCTAAGCGAGGCCTACGGCCCTAATATTGATTCTTTTTTGCCTGAATAAATGGGCGACATTATTAACTTGACATTTTATGGTAAACCTTATAAATATGAGCACGCACGATTACAATTTTCTAAAAAGGCCTAAGCCGAGACCTAGGGCTTTAAGACTGATTCTTTTGGCCTGAATAAGTGTACAACATCATTAACTTGAGTTGTTATGTAAACCTTATGAATATGAGCACGCACAATTAAAATCTGCTAAAAAGGCCTAAGCCGAGGCCTAGAGCCCTAAACTTGATTCTTTTAGCCTAAAAAGTGTGCAACATCATTAACTTGAGTTTTTAGGTTAACCTATGAACATGAGCACGTGCCGTTATTATTTTCTAAAAAGGCCTAAGCTGAGGCCTAGGACCTTAAAATTGATTCTTTTTGCCTGAAAAAATTGCAACATTATTAACTTGACTTTTTATGTAAAGCTTATGAACATGAGCAAGCACAATTAAAATGTTCTAAAAAGGCCTAAGCTGAGACCTAGGGCCCTAAAATTGATTATTTTTTGCCTGAAAAATTGTGTAACATTATTAACTTTACTATTTATGTAAAGCTTATGAACATGAGCAAGCACAATTAAAATTTTCTAAAAAGGCCTAAGGTGAGACCTAGGGCCCTAAAATTGATTCTTTTTTGCCTGAAAAAATGTGTAACATTATTAACTTTACTATTTATGTAAAGCTTATGAACATGAGCAAGCACGATTAAAATTTGCTAAAAAGGCCTAAGCGAGGCCTATGGCCCTAATATTGATTCTTTTTTGCCTCAATAAATGTGTGACATTATTAACTTGACATTTTATGTAAACCTTATAAATATGAGCACGCAGGATTAAAATTTTCTAAAAAGGCCTAAAACGAGGCCAAGGGCTTTAAGACTGATTCTTTTGGCCTGAATAAGAGTACAACATCATTAACTTTAGTTTTTATGTAAACCTTATAAACATGAGCACGCACGGTTAATATTTTCTAAAAAGGCCTAAGCCGAGGCCTAGAGCCCAAAAATTGATTCTTTTTTGCCTGAATAAATGTGCAACATTATTAGCTGGACATTTTACGTAAACCTTATGAATATGAGCACGCACGATTAAAATGTTCTAAAAAGGCCTAAACCGAGGCCAAGGGCCCTAAAACTGATTTTTTTTTTTTTTTTGTCTGAATAAGTGTGTTTACATAACAACTCATTAACTTGAGTTGTTATGTAAACTTCATGAATATGAGCTCGGGGGATTAAAATTTGGCAAAAAGGCACAGGTCTATCTATGACTTATAATTAATGTTATATTTCGAAAAACCTACTTATGGGGAGGTGTTTAAAAGAAATTAAAAGTGTATTTTTTATACAATCCAATAATGTTTAGGTGACCAGTTTTTTAAAAACCAGCACCATACTCCAACAGATCTATAACAACAAAATTCTAAGTTTTCGATAAACTGACCATTCGGTGAAATGATCTTTCGATATAATGAACTTTTAGGTAAAGTAATCTTTCGGTGAAATGAACTTTTCGATCAAGTGTCCTTTCGATGAAATGAACTTTGAGGTGAAGTGATCTTTCGGTGAAATGAACTTTTCGGTCAAGTGACCCTTCGGTGAAATGTACCTTTCGATCAAGTGATTTTCGGCGAAGTGATTTTCGGTCAAGTGACCTTTCGGTCAAGTGAACGATACCCGGAGCAGACTGGGTGGGGGGTATAATAACGTTTAAGATACAATTTCTGTATTCTACTGCAGTAAATAGTTGTGTTGCGAGTATAACTTTCTGTGCCCTCTAAGCAGTAAAAAATGTGATTTTTTTTTATGTTAGCTGTGCAGTAATATATCTTTGGAATACATTAACATGGAAAAGATCTCGGTAATATGCTCAGGCCTCTTTATAAACAAGTCTTCCCATTAGGTGCTAGAATGCCCCCCTCCCCATCCCTGTTCCCTCCATTGTTTCCATAGTTTTAGCTTAAGCCACGACTTTCCTCTTTCAAGAGTGTAATAAAAATGAATCTGACGAGCACAGCCAGTATATTCCCATATGAACCATACGTAAAATATTTCACCAGTCCAAGACTTGTACAAGCTTCGTACTCTTCCAAGCAAAATAAATTCCATCGCTTTTCAAGAACTTTTTAAAACCAAATCATCATATGTGTGTGCTGTCGGTCTGTCGGTAGGTAGGTATTTTAGAAAGTTCAAACCATTAAACTTAGCTGGGACAGGCACACCTTTTCCATGTCCTGCCTGTTACTCCCTGTCTCCCTGTTGATTTATTTTTTTAACTTTGAATTGCCCCTGTCTTTGGTGCTTTTCAAAATCATTTTAATTTGTGGAATATTTCAGATAGCAGTGAGAGAACATGCCAGTGTAGTATAGTGGATAGCACTCGGAGCTCCGGAGCCAAGAGTTGTGGATTCAAATTTCGCCCTTGGCATAAAACTGAAAATGGAGAAATTTACTTCATAATAGATGTCTTGTGCCAGCTTTTTTTCTAAACTCAGTCAATTGGAAGAGGAAGGGGTGCATTATTATTACTATGAGCAACTCTAAGGAATATAGTCAACTGCACCTAATTTGGCGAGACTTTTCAGAAATGTGAGATATAGCACAAGCACACTTCACTGCACATTGTTGCCTGGAACTTCAGCTCAGACTAGCCAGAAACCACCTATGATCACTCGAACGGCTGTCCATTTCTCACGACATTTCCAATATGAATATCAGTATCAGCAAAATGGGACTATAAACTCGCAGGTTCTGCATTGTGACCCACGTTACGATTATGTTCTATTATTTTTAATCAGGATTTAATGACCACCTGCACAATTCTAAGAGCGCAGTCACTCGTCCATAATTTAGCGCCAGCGGCTCCAAGAGCTGGAGAGATCCAGAACCATACTCACGCCACACCAAACTCGGACTAGGCAGAAGCCTACACTACACCTCTGACCACTCGCTCACCAGGATAGCATGATAATTATAACTTTTAAATTTGCCCATCTACCTTTTTTCTTTTCAGTTAGAAAATCATTACCAACAAAAATAATGGCATTGCTATCTGTCAAATCAAAAGATTTTTGCTTGTGTGTGTGTGAAATGCCAAATCGTAGAATTTCATGTAACTACCAATTTTGCACATAACTTTCAGTAAATTAATTTTATTTATTTACTTATTTCGTACTTTTGTACTTTTTGCAGGAGATGATGCAGTGATAGCAGCACGGCCTTGGGATGTCTCACCTCCGACTCTAGGTGGACTACAGATTGGTGACCATGCTATATCTGATGAATTTCCACTGGTTTGGAAAGAAGAGCAAAAATAATCTAAAGTTACACAAATAGAAAGTGACCATTAAAAATGATACAGAAAGTGCTGTGCCCATATGATTGTATACCAAAAAAGACTAAAAAAAAAAAAAAAGAACATGACCACATTTTTTTTTTTTTTTAAACTGATGTCAAAACATACCTACCAAAAGCAAGAAGCCTCTGATGTGCTGTTAATGTCTGAAGGCAGAATATAAGAAGTAACCTGCAGTAAATCAATTTTTATGCACAACAAATCAAATGTGCAGTGGTAGCAAAATTTCCATGTTTTGCAAGGTAGAAAACAAGTTTCAGACTTGAGTGGCCCGAATATTGTAACTTTTGCCATTCCATTTGCTAAGAAAGAAAATTGTACCAATGTGCTTAAACAGCTATTCACTAAATAGCCAAAGCAATTTTCATTCTGACAAAATAAATTTTAAACTCCTGCTTCGTGATTTTGATATCTGGTTGATACATTTCTTTAAAGTGATTCTTTTTTTTATATGCAAGTCAATTAAAAATATAAATGATGAAATATTTTTGAACCCAGATATGATTACAAAATCCATCTAGTCTTTTTTTTTTTTTTTTTTTTTTTTTTGATTTTGAGGTTTAACAACCACCGTGAGCAACTCAATGGGTTATAAGCAGTCGCCCGTCCCTAATTTAGGGTCACTGGTTCCAGGGGAAGGGAGAGAGCCAGTGCCGTAAGACCAACACGACATCCATGCCTCACCGGGATTCGAACCCGGACCCCTTACGGACGAATGATCAGAGGCCATCGCTTAGACCACTGCGCCACCGGGGCGGCCCATCTAGTCTCGTGGGATAGTTGTCGTTATATGATAAATATTAGGTGTACAAATAAGTTTTAAAACATTTTTTTTGTGACTTATACCGCTAATTTACATATCCGACATTCCCTCGCGTTGTTGTCATGTGACCGTAACTGGTCCAAAGTATGAAATGTGACACAGAAGTTTGCCCAACAGTCAAACACACTTGCACGTCTAGGTGAAAGATGGCAAGCGATACTGCATTTATTCGACACTGCATTCATTACGAATTTCATCAAGGAAACACTGCTGCAAAAGCATGTGCATCGACATCTTCTGGGGGAGAATATTGTATCGAAAAGCACGTGTTAGTTTCGGTTTAGACGGCTTAAAGCAGGTGATTTTGCTGCCACGATGGCGCAGTGGTCTAAGCGATGGCCTTTGATCATTCAACTGAAAGGGGTCCGGATTCGAATCCCGGTGAGGCATGGATGTTGTGTTTGTCTTGCGGCACTACTCTCTCCCTTCCCTGGAACCACTGACCCTAAATTAGGGACGGGCAACTGCTTATAGCCCATTGAGTTGCTCACGGTGGTCGTTAAACATCCAATCAAAAAAATCAAAGCAGGTGATTTTGATGTTAACAATCAAGAATGTAGTGGCGCAGCGCATAAGTTTGCACATGGGGAACTGCAAGCTTTGCTGGATGAAGATTCGTCCCAAACGCTAAAAGAACTAGCTGAACAACTGGGGGTAACTCAACAAACCATTCCCAATCGTTTATGCGCAACAGGAAAGATTCAGAAAGAAGGAAAACGGGTGCCACATGACCTGCACCAGAGGAACAAGGATGAGCATGTCATGAAGTGTTTGAATCTGTTGAATAAACAACGCAGAAAGTCTTTCCTATCGAAAATCGTTACGGGCGACGAAAAGTGCATATGGTACGACAATCCCAAACACAAAAAGCACTGGGCAGACCCCGGTGAAGCAACGACTTCAACACCAAAACGCTATATTCACACCAAGAAAGTTCTGCTATGCATCTGATGGGATATGAAGGGTGTGTGCTCTATTATGAACTATTGGAACAGGATCAAACTGTCACTTCTGATCGCTACACACAACAAATGCTGCGAATGAACCAGGAAATCTGTCGGAAATGCCCATTTACAGGAAAAGGATTGCGTCTCGTGAAATTACTGCATGAAAACGCTAGGCCGCATGTCGCGAAATCGGTCAAGGAAACATGATTGATGATTGGCTGGGAACTTTTTTTTTTTTTTGATTGCAGGTTTAACGACCACCATGAGCAACTCAATGGGCTATAAGCAGTTGCCTGTCCCTAATTTAGGGCCACTGGTTCCAGGGAAAGGAGAGAACCAGAGCCGTATGACAAACGCAACATCTATGCCACACCAGGATGCGAACCCGGACCCATCTCGGATGAACGGTCAGTAGCCGTCGTTTAGACCACTGCGCCACCGGGGCAGAGGAAAGTTTTGGAGCACCAGGGGTATAGTCCCAACATAGCCCCTTCAGACTATCATTTGTTCCGATCAATGAACCATGGTTTGTCTGCTGTACGGTTCCGGGCATGTGACGAAGCGCAAAAATGGGTTGACGACTTCATCGCGTCACACGACGAAGTATTCTTCATGTACTGGAATCCATCAGCTGCCTGACCGATGGCAGAAAGTGATAGATAATGACAGCGCACATTTTGATTCGTAAAGGTATTGTTGTTTTCTCTCAAATTGCATGCTGTGTTGTCTTAAAATGCTTTAAAACTTAGTTTTACTCCTAATACAAAACCTAATCCTATTTCACTCAGACTATTGGATTTCTTACTCCTAATCCTATTTCACTCAGACTATTGGATTTCTTACTCCTAATCCTATTTCACTCAGACTATTGGATTTCATGCTCCCAACGACAAATAATTCCTGCGAGACTTTGAGTATGCTACCCCAACTTTGGGATGGGGGTGCAATGAAATTTTTTTTTTGTTTTCAAGCGTTTCTTTTTGCAACTGCGTATAGTGGTGATGTTATAGATGAGTACAGTTGTGATCTTTTCAAACTGCCATGGATGATACAGATGATTTGGTTTATGATTCAGATGAACACAGCCACAATGACAATATTTATATGGATGATGTAACTTGAGTACAAATGGACTTATAGAAACTATCTGGAAACTGATGAAGAATTGAATTTTGAAGATTTGTATCATCTAAATTAAAAAAAAAAAACATCTTATCCAAACTTCTACAATTTAAAAGTTGGCATATGTACAGTCTTGGTTTTGCACTAATTTTTAGCTGCTGAACTAAAGGTGGTGGGGGGCTTATACATGAGTACATGTGGTAGTTAGGAACCGAATCTAATGGCATTTAAATAAGTTATTCATATCAGATGTCTCAGTGGACTATCGCGATTCCCATAATCTTGCCTTCCACCAGTTTTCATTTCTAATAATGCTTAAATATCCCCTAAAAGGTTAGATCAGAATGGAACAAGTCATCTCCATGTAACACTAACAGTGCCCAATCTGCTGTACTTTGAAGATCTGACTTCAGTATACTCTTTTGGCTATACTGATTCACATAATGACCAATTATATCATTCACACAGCATTAAGCAAAAAGAACTTTTTGAATAGAAAAATCTCAAAATTACTAGAAAGCTCTCTATCTTTTACAAATATCTTGATAATACACTTGATGTCCACGCTTGTTGGCTGCTTCCGTGCTACTGATCAAGGGTGTACCACGACTGGATTTACCATACACAGACATAAAAAGCAAAAGGGCTCACATTGGTCAGCCACGTGCAGTTGAACCTAGAGGTGAAAATCGGGTGTCACGAGGAAGGTCAATTTTTGGTTGAATTTATAAAAATTTCCAAATTAAATTGATGGTCAGATGTTAAAATAACATAATTTTTACAGAAACATAAATTTGTCATCTTTGAGAGTTGCAACACGTGCAAAAAGAAATGACTGCTCGTTTTGACGTAGGACTACATCTAACTCCGCGGATAGTATGGGGCTATTTATGGCAGACTGCCTGCGACAAAAATAGGTGTCGATTGAAATAATTATAGCATTAAAAATACATGTTGCACACTAATCGTGTTAGCATATTTGTAAACACCAGGCAGTCCAATTTGCATACTGTACAATACATCATCATGCATGCGACACTCCCTGTGCACAGGAGAAATGATGAAATATTTCTGGGGGTGCCGCTGCATTTGGCTGTGCCTATCTCTGCAACCGTGAGTGCAACACGACTGTGTGTGGTACGATATTAAAGCTCTCAAGCAACTGTTGAGAAAAT
Organism: Macrothele yani; assembly: GCA_039090855.1. Lineage (NCBI taxonomy): Eukaryota > Metazoa > Arthropoda > Arachnida > Araneae > Macrothelidae > Macrothele > Macrothele yani. The sequence continues at coordinate 53,305,014 of CM076990.1, forward strand.
CAAAACGAGAGGCAAGAGCAAGTAATGAGCAGAGGTGTTTGTTTGCAAGGCAAGGCAAACCCTGAAATCATCGGCGTCTCCCAACGGTGCCAATGCATAAACTCGAGACATAAATGAACATGTGTGGGTAACTCCTCACCCCCACCCCAGCAGAACAAAAGTATTTCCGTTACTACTAGTACCTCTAATTATTATACTTATCAGCAAAGCTGTTACCGATACTTCGAAAGATAAAATGGTTTCACTTTGAGAATTACTTACTACCTACCTATACCTTTTGCTCACAACAGTAAATTATTTTGGGATTGAGCTTGCAGTATTAATTTGTAGCTAAAAAAATAAATTCCTTCAGTGAAATTTAAGTAAGTTTGATTTCGATAACTACATGATATTTTCTTTAACATATACCACACTAAGAATGTTAATAAAAATTTTGCATTTGTATAAAATAAACCAATTACACACATACCATACCTTTTAAAAAAGTTTTGCCTTTTTTTCCAATTGCAAAATTACTCATTTGGCAAATAAATAAAAGAAAATCTGCAGTCAAGTTTTTATGTTACTAGAAGGGCAACACCTCTTTTTCATAGGATATTGATTTTTTTAACAGAAATTTTAGTCGTTAAGTTTCAGTCAGGCGGTATTGACCTAAAGTTCTATTTACTAATAAAATAAGAGTATGTTTAGCAAATTGGATGTTGATCTAAAGTTCAATTTATTAATAAAAAAAACATCAGTCTGCTGTGGTGTTAATCTAAAGTTATATTTACTAATAAAATAACATCATTTCTTAAAAAATTGTGCAATCTTCATTTGTTTTTTTAGCGGATACACTATCAAGCTGATGCTTACGTTTACAACATCCTTCATTTGCAGTGTCTTGTTTGTGTACCGAAGAGAACCTTTACTATTACAAATAGCCATTATAATTGCTTCAACAGGTTTTGGAGACAGAACTGTAGCACATACTCCATTTATATATGCAGAAACATGACCCAGCTGTATCAACTTTCCGACACCATATCCCAGCTTTCTCCTTCTGGGTGTCTTTTTTTTCTAGCCAATCGGCAATCCCACCAGAATTTATTTTTAACGGAGGCCTCTAATGCCTTGAGATCGTCAGTTTTGGTTAAAAATTTCATCGTTGATGACGAACTTAATTTAAACTGAAATCGTGTAAACTTTCAAATTCCTAAAAACATTCATATATCACACACACACAAAAAAACCCATCACTTTTGCCTAAACAAAAAACTACAAACGTTTCATCAGGGAAACAAAGACACCTCCTCTCCGTCACTGACTTGCTAATACAATGAGGCAGGCAGCAGACGCGTGAGTGACATAGTTTATTTGCTTTAACTCACTCACCCCCCCCCCCTTCAATCTCTAAGTTCCAATCCCACATCACTCATCAGAGCGAAAAACCAGTTTTTTGCATCAAGGAGCAGAAGCGCCAACAAAATGACTGAGAATTTGCTTGCATGCCCTTCCCACAGAACAACGGACAACCACAGCACGAACTGCCGGCTTCATGTCGAGACTTCATGGTTCAAGCGCGAGTCGGCTGCATCGGCTAGGAAGACATTATTATAATCACATTAATTCATTGGTGAAAACTAAATTTTTTTAGTAAATACTTTTGCCATGAATCGGTTTAATTTTTTTTTTTTTTTTGCTTTGTCGCCAATTAGAACCCAAAATTTAACAGTCTTAAAAATTAAATGTCTTCAAAGTTAATCATCCAGAATTCCGGGTATGAAAGATTGCCCAAACCCGGAAATCTGGGTTAGACCCGGAACACAAACAGCCCTGAATGAGGAATGTAACAAGCCCAAGAAGACAAGAGCACCACATTGGGTAATTCATGTATCAATCTGTTTTGTGTTCACAATGTATCCAGCATTATTTGTAAAAATTATGTAACCTATTAGATTGTCGGAAAATTCATGATGTATTTTAGCACTCGTTGGCGGTTGGGCGGTTATGGAAGTACTAAAGGCATGCGCAGCTCTGTTATCGCTATGGCATTCGACAGGTGCCAATTTTAGCTGCAGTCTAAAAGGAATAGTGAGTGATTTGGTTGATTTGCGGAGATTTGACATCAAGTTGAAGATGGAAGACCAAATTGTGCATTTTTGCCATATTTTACTGTTTTACTTCCGTAAAGGGAAGAACGTGCGCATCAAGCTTGTGAAAAGTTGCATAAAGTGTACGGTGATAATGCTCTACAAGAACGTCAGTGCCAGCGGTGGTTCGCAAAATTCCATGCTGGTGATGTTGTCCTCAACGATGCTCCTCGGCCCGGGAGGCCAACCAAGGTTGATGACGACCAAATCAAGGCATTGATCAAGTCAAACCCACATTACATGGCACGAGCAGATTGCAGACACATTGCACATCCATCATTCAAGTGTTCACGACCACCTGAAGAAGCTGTGATACGTAAGCAAGCTCGATGTGTGGGTTCCTCATGAACTCAAAGAAGCTCAATTGACGACGCGAATAAACATCTGCAATATGCTCATTAAACGTGAGGAAAACGATCCGTTTTTGAAGCTACTGATAACGAAAATTGGATTGTGTACAACAATGTGCTGCGCAAACGGTCTTGGTCTCAACGTGCTGCTTCGCCTCAAGCGACATCCAAAGCAGACATTCATCAGCGGAAGGTTCTGGTCTCAGTGTGGTGAGATTTTAAAGGTGTAGTGTTTTTCGAGCTCCTACCACGGAACCAAACAATTAATTCAAATGTGTACTGTCGGCAATTGCACAGTATGAATGAATCCATCATCCAGAAACGTCCAGAGCTCGTTCATCATAAAGGTGTCGTGTTCCATCACGACAACACAAGACCACACACAAAAGTTCGATCACCCGCCAAAAATTATTGGAGCTTGGGTGGGATGTGTTGCCACACCCAGCATACTCGCCTGCCCTTGTGCCAGTCAGACTTCCACGTGTTTCGCTCTCTTCAACAGTCCTTGCGTGGTATAACGTTCAATTCAGATGAGGCTGTAAATCAGCACCATGTACAGTTTTTCGCCACGAAAGACAGGTCCTTCTATGAACGAGGCATTCTGCAGCTCACTGAAAGATGGCAAAAGGTTATCGGACAAAACGGGCATTATATCATTGATTGATCTTTGTTCTTTCTATCAATAAATGACCTTTGCAAAACATGGCTAAAGTATGTCATGACTTTTCCGACAACCCAATACTTTTCACATCGTAGACCTGTGTTGACTATAACAAATTCAATAAGCGCATTGAAACCATACTAGACTAGCTCATTTCAACTGTCCAATCTGCAAGTCGTAGTCCTATGTTCCAAACTGATGGCTCAATCAGAACTGAGCCTATGTACCTGTTTTTTTGTTGTTGTTTTTAAATCACGTCTAGCCTCCTTCAATTGATTAATTTATTAGGGGCTGTTAGCAACTGAAAAGCACCAGAGCCAGTTTATTTGAAATAAAATGGTTAACTCCTAACTTTTGATACTGTGTGGTTTTAGTTTGCTAACATTTTTAGCACGTCTTTTGTAAAAAAAGATCGTGCTTATGTTATCGGTTTGTCCGTCCGTCTGTACCCACGGTATCTCTGCAACTATTAGTCCGATTTGAAAAATTCTTTTTGCATTCGGAAGCTTGAAATATGCGAATGACGATTCTTCATTTAGTTTTTTTTTTTTTATGATGTACAATTTCGCCGCTAGAGGGCTAAATGCAGATGATGTCGAATTCAAAATTACGTTTTAATCCACATATTTGCTTCTAAACATCCGATTGAAAAAATTATTTTATCTTTCGATTCCACTTATATTGAAGTGTTTTAGATATAGTTTCATTTTCAAATTATGCATTGATTTTCCGCTAGGGCGTAAAAGTAAATTACATTTTTTCCGACAACTCTTCTCCTAAAACTCTGATTTGAAAAATCTTTTTTTCAGCGGATACATCTTCTAATGGAAAATCTTTTGCATATAACTTCGAATTTTTGGTAAAGAATACTTTGGCCACCAGGGGGCATAAGGTTAATTTTTGCTTCTGATGTATTTGCCATTAAATCTGAGCTTCTAAAATATCGATTGAAAAAATTCTTTTGTGGACTGATGTCACTCGCATCGATAAACCTTTTCGGAATATTTTCTTCCTAAAATATTTCACAGTTTCTCCGCCAGGGGGAGTAGATGTATATCTTATTTTTGTCAATATCTCTACTTCTAGGAGTCCGATTTGAAAAATTCCTTCTTTGTTGGATAGTGTTTTCCGTGCGACATGTTTTTCATATAATTTCAAAATTTTCAAGTAATTCATAGACTTTCCACTAGGGGGCGTAAAGGTAAATTGAGTTTTGCCCTATATTCTCTGCTTCTAAATCTCAGATTTGAAAAATTCTTTCTGCACCGGATACAGCTCCTGGTGGGAAATCGTTTGCACACAATTTCTAAGTTTTGTAAAAAAAATGGTTTGGCCACCAGGCGGCATAAATCTTAATTTTCGTTTCTGATGTATTTGCAGCAAAATATGAGCTTCTAAATTCTAGATAAAAAAAAAAAACGTTTGTAGACCGATACTACTCATGTCGACAAACCTTTTAGGAACATTTTCTTCTTGAAATAGTCCATGGTTTCTACGCCAGGGGGCGTAGATGTATATCTTTTGTCAATATCTCTACTTCTAGGGGTTCGATTTGAAAAATTCCTTTTTTGTTGGATAGTGTTTCCTGTATGACATGTGCTTCATATAATTTCAAAATTTTCAAGTAATTCATAGACTTTCCACTAGGGGGCATAAAGCTAAATTGTGTTTCTCCCTATATTTCTGCTTCTAAATCTCAGATTTGAAAAATTCTTTTGCACCGGATGCAGCTCCTGATGGGAAAACGTTTGCACATAATTTCTAATTTTTGTAAAAAAAAAAAAATGGTTTGGCCACCAAGGGCGTAAACCTTAATTTCCACTTCTGATGTATTTGCAGCAAAATACGAGCATCTAAAATCTAGATTAAAAAAGTCATTTGTAGACCGAACTACTTGTGTCGGCAAACCTTTTAGAAACATTTTCTTCTTAAAATAGTGCATGGTTTCTGCGCCAGGGGGCATAGATGTATATCTTATTTTTGTCAATATCACGACTTCTAGGAGTCAGATTTAAAAATTTTCTTCTCTGTTTGGATAGTGTTTCTAGTGTGACATGTTTTTCCTAATAATTCAAAATTTTCAAGTAATTCATAGACTTCCCGCTAGGGGGCGTAAAAGTAAATTGAGTTTCCCACTATTTCTCTGCTTCTAAACCTCCGATTTGAAAAATTATTTCTGCACCGGATACAGCTCCTGATGGTAAATCCTTTGCACATAATTTCTAATTTTTGTAAAAAAATGGTATGGCCACCAGGTGGCGTAAGTCTTAATTTCCACTTCTGATGTATTTGAAGCAAAATATGAGCTTCCAAAATCTCGATTGAAAAAAAGTCTTTTGTTGACCGATGCTACTCGTGTAGACAAACCTTTTAGGAACACTTTCTTCTTGAAATAATGCATGGTTTCTACGCCAGGGGGCGTAGATGTATATCTTATTTTTGTCAATACCTGTACTTCTAAAAGTCCAATTTCAAAAATTTTTCTTCGTTGTTGGATAGTGTTTCCGATGCGAAATGTTTTTCCTATAAATTCAAGATTTTCACGTAAATCATTTAAGACTTTCCGCTAGGGCGCATAAAGGTAAATTGCATTTTCTGCTCCTAAAACTCAGATTTGAAAAATTCTTCCTGTATTGCATACAAGACCTGATGGAAAATATTTTTCACATAATTTCTAATGTTTTGTAAAGAATGGCTTGGCCACCAAGGGTCATAAGTGTTAATTCCTGCTTCCAATGTATTTGTAGCAAAATCTGGGCTCCTGAAAACTAGACTAAATTTTTTTTCTTGGATCGATACTACTCATGTGGATAAACCTTTTGAGAATACTGTCTTCCTAAAATAATGCATGGTTTTCCCTACCAGGGGACATAAAGTCATCTTATTTTTGTCGAAACTCTGTTTCTAAGAGTTCATAAGCTCAAGATTCTGTTTACACCAATATCTGAGGGATTAAAAACCAGATTGAAAATCTTTCTTTGGTCAGATACTATTGTTTTCCATACCGGTTCCATTGCCTTTGAATAGCTTTGATAAATTTAATTTGAGTCAGAACGGATTCAAAAGAAGTGCTTATTACACCCGAAAATTCGGAGTCATCTTTCTTGTTTTTCCACTTTTCAGAAAGCCAATTTACTTAGACTACAAATGCTTGTGTCCTGCACATGACACTTAAAAGTTAATATCTTTAAATATCTAGTTAACTGTATTTACCAAAATCTTAAAACTATTGCACTAAATGAGGATGGGTGGCAATACCATAACATATCACTACAGTTTGGGCTCCAAACTGTTTAACAACCAATTTCTATTATTGAATTACTATTGTCCCATACATTACAGGAGCCATAAAACTTTTTTTTTTTAAATCTGACCAAAAGTTGTTAATCACACCAGATTTTTTTTTTAATCAAAAAGAAAAAATCTTTTTCAGTGATTTTTTTTATGAAACCCAATAATCAAAACATGCACAAAAGTGAATGTTTATTTCTTTAAATCAAAAAGAAAAATTATCTAAGTGATTTTATTAAAACCAGTTATTGAAACATACACAAAAGTGAATGTTTTCTGATCAAAATTGTGGTCCTGCTCCCAAACTTAGAACTTTTAAAAATACATTTCAGGAAAAACATTTGTTTTCTTATTTCTTTAGTGGCAACACTGGTGCTTCAATATCACCGTTTCTGCTTTGTTTGCTAATACAATGTGCTTTTGAATTTTATGCTGGGAATGTAGTGCCAGATGTTCCAAGGATTTCTCGGTATCTTGTAGTTGGTTGCGATGATGTCAGGGACACACATTTGAAATTACATGCTTTGGCTGACAAGATTAATTATGTGGATTCTGCTAAACTGCAGCTTTCTGAAGGGTACTGGATGGTTGTTTGATACTCTTTATTTACACAGGTGAAATTGTAAAAATTACAATACTCTGTTATAATACTGAAGATATTTGTCAGAAAACTCCTCTGGAGGTGGCAAACAACAGGTCTTTTAAGTTCAAGGAACTATGCCAATAAAAGATTTTTGGGTTTTGCATAATTATTTCAACATTATCCAAGATGAAATTTCCCGCAAATTCATCTTTTATGCGCAAGTGTTTATTTACAGTTTCAGGCCATATGACTTTGGTATGCATGACCATTGATATTGGCAGTGAAACCTGGGTACTGCAGAAGAAACAAATCATTTGTGTGCTGGAGAACTAAGTTACTTATGGGAAGCTTTGTGGCAAAGCACTTTCTGATTGTGTGAGGAATAGACTTAATGCAGTTGTTTAATGTGAAGCAAAATGTTGTTAGCAAGGTGGAGATTGATATGCTTCGGTGGTTTGCCCATGTTGAAAGAATGAGCGATGAGATGCTTACTAAAAAAATATTTTTAGCCCAAGTGGCAGGAAGGAAAGGCAGATGAAAACCAAGGAAGTCATGGGAGGATCAAATTCAGGGTTGTCTGCACAAGAAAAAGATTACGAGTATGAAGATCTTGTGTACGGCATGTAATGAATGTCAGTGAAGCCCGGGTTGCATGCCAAGATCGCTGTAAATGGGGAAGTTTGATACAGCAACAGTAAGTAAAAAATTATCTGGTAGTTTGTATTTCTTTTTGAAGCTAACCACTGAATCTCAGAGAACAGCTTAGTGATATGATTTTTTTTTTTTTTGCAATGGTTTGCATTATTTGACTTTCATCATTTGTGCAAGTCCCACACCAGACATGCATGTCCAGTACATGACAATCATCAAACATTTCTGCAATTAATTGGCAAGCATAACATCTGTATCATTGCTTAAGATTCTTAGCTGAAGGAAAAAAATATCTATATATTAGCATAATGTATACTCTTAATATGTAAGAACACTTACCACTAGTATCCACACTATTAGAGAACATTTCTTGCACATATTATGTGAAGCAGAAATACAAAGAAATGTTCTCTAACAGTGTGGATACCAGGGGTAAGTGTTATTACATATTAAGGGTATACACTATGCTAATATATTGGTTTATTACTGCACGTTTTCTGTTGAACTGTTAGCAGGACTTTGACAGCTGACTTCAGCAATTTAATATAGGAAAAATGTTTTGATTATGGGATGCCTGCATTGCTAACCTTTAGAGAGACCAGAATTTTCATATTATACTCATAGTAGAACAGCACTGTCCTGCACATGACAGGTTATCTTTAATTGAACTAGAATTTCTGTAAGTATCTAAAATTTGGAGTTTAGGCAATAGTAAATGTTTATTAATAACAAGCACACAGAAAGTTTATATTCAAATTAAAACCCAAATAATTAAAAATATTGTTCATGCAAAGTGTGTACAAAATTAATGAATGGTCCATATGCTTTTTCTATCACAAAATTCCAGAACTTCTGAATTTTTTTTTCAGGACATACAAACCAAATGTTCTTCCTCAAAATATAGTAAAACCATAGATCTGTTCAACCTGTAACCTACAAATAAGTAACTTCCAACATGCTTGGGCAAACTTAATACAGAATGTTAAAAATTATGTCTGCTGCAGCTAATCAGAAACTTGGGGGTTTTCAGTCCCACAGATATTGCTGTAAACGGAAAAGTGAACTCACACCCTCTAGTGGTGCAGTTGTGCATTAAGAAATATTTTAAATTATATGAGAAACATTTTGCATTGAAAACGTTCAACAAAGAAAGTTTTTCAAATTCGACTCCTAGAAACAGAGATACTGACAAAAATAAAATATAATGTGTACACACCCTGGTGGAAAAATTATGCACTATTTTAACAGGAGGTATTCTCAAAAAGTTTTCTGAGGTGAGCAGTATAGGTTCACAAAGGAATTTTTCCAATAGAGTTTCCAGCTCAGATTTTGTTGCAAATACATCCTTGAAGCAAAAATAAACTGAAGCGATAAAAGATTTCCGTCTTAAGCACGATTTAATGTTTTTATTTGTATATATGTCTCATCTTTTAATCATTAAATAGTGCTAAAGACTGAAATCTTTCATCACTTCAGTGATTAATGTCGCACGAGTCTTCAATATTTGTTGCGCAAAAATAAACATTTACACAGCCCCTGGTGGCCAAACCATTCTTTACCAAAAATGAGAAATAATATAAATTTCCTGCTGCACCAGGATGATGGCCAGGTTTGCATATGGTGTAAACAGCATGAAGCCCTATCCTCCAGTTACACAGTTTGGGTTCAACAGGCTAGTGGAGGTAGTGTCCTGGTCTGGAGAGTTTTATCCTGGCAAACAAACCCAGTGTCAGTTGGTTATCATGCCCAAAACACTGAATACTACAGGGACCTGTCAGGCAACCATCTCCATCCATATCTGCAGGAGGTTTACCCATATCACAGTGCCATCTGCCAAGTGGACAACGCACCAGGTCATTGGGGATCGTATAACTACCGAGTGGTTGGAAGAACTTGACAATGAATTTGCCATCCCCAAATTCCCCAACTATAACCTAATTGCACCATTTGTGGGATATGCTAGAACAGGGTATGAGAAACTGCTGCAGCAAACACAGGATCAAGTTATGCATGGACGATGTTTGTTCAGCACCTTGCAGAATCTGTTCCTAGGTATTTGCGAGCCATGTCTGCACAGAATGTGGATCAACACGTTATTAGGTAGGTGTTCCTAATGGAAAGCTAACTCAGTGTATATCACACTAGAATAAAGATTCAAAATTCTCATCTTAAACAGTCACTATGTACACCAGTGCATATCTCAGCTGACTGAATTACTATGACGTGAAAAAGTGTGTTGAAAAAGATTAAAGACCTTTTCCTTGGGTATTATTCATAGTGATGAAATGTGTTTTTATGAATCTCCACCCTCTTCAATTACTATCAAACTGATGTTTCAAATGCTGTGATTTGGCTGCATATTATTTCACTGTTGTAAATTAAGAAAAACATACAGTGCATGGGAAGAGAAGACCAAGCCGCGGATGGCTTAGTGGTTAGTGTTTCAGATTATCGATGCTGGGTCCCCAGGTTCTAGCCTGGGCTGATCTTTCAGAGATGGTGTGATTTACTAACGATCGCTGAATATCCGCCGTGCATCGGACGAGCACGTAAAGTGACGGCCCCCAGGCTGGACCCACTGGTTAAATGGGTATCCTTTCCTATATCCTCCCTGAAATTCTCTCACCCATCTATGTGCAATATCGTACTTGTACGGTGGCGCCATCTACTGTACTCTAATCTCACTACAAACTGTTCTGTCAAAAGTCGCTAGACTTGCTCTCATTCCTTCCGTTTCTGTGTCCTGCCCAAAAGGCGATCTCGCTGTAGGTGGCTGGGACCTAAAACTCTACTCCCTGTGGACGGAAGTCCTACATGAAAATGGCAAATGCTCTCATGTGAGTGGACGTAAGAAGAGAAGACCAGACACTGAAGTACAAATCAATGAAAACTTTATTATATTACATAACATGAACCTACATGATTTATGAAAACGCACAATTGAAACATTATGGCTGAAATGGCCCCATCATTGGATGCATACCACTTGATATTGAACTCTGTTCAATATAGTTGCAACATATCTACCATGATAACATTTCATAGCTACTCATTTTTGTTTTATTCCTAATGTCTATACAGTTACATATCTAAACCACCCATTCCTCCCATACCGCCCATTCCACCCATGCCTCCCATTCCACCCATTGGGTTCTTCTCTTCCTTGGGCAATTCTACAACTACAGCTTCCGCTGTAGTAAGAAGAGATGCAACACCAGCTGCATCCATTAAAGCAGTCCGGACAACCTAGAAACAAAAACAAAACATTTAAAATGGCACCCAACACAAAATTGCAAGCACTGCATAAGAACTGTAACATGGTTAACCATTTATCAAACAAAATTAAAAATTCTACTTTAAAAAACAAACAATAAAAACTTAGTTCCAGATCATCTGATGGAGAATTTCTTGGACCACTAATCAAAAGGTTAAGTTACTATGATTTGATTTCACACTTTGTCTATACAGCTTTGCCTTTTCTAGACAATAAAATAAATCAGAAATGAACTGACATGATACTGACAATGTAGAAACATCTTTCCTTAACACCAGCCCATCTACTTCTGATCCATCTTTCACATAAAAGCCAAAGAGGCTTACTTATGAACATCAAAGTGTGTGTTCAATGGACTGATCACATTAACTCCTTAAACAGCAGATAACTTTCCATTAAAACAATCTTGAAAATGGTTTTTCCATGCCGGCACACTGAAAAGTTTAACCAAAGATTTGGCAGAACTTGGCTGAATTATTGTACCCTAGCTTTAGCTGTTCCTAACAGAATTACAAATCTGAGAGAAAAAGCCTGAACTTTGACAACAAAAATTACTTTGAATCCCACTTTAGTTATTGTCCAGTACGACATTAGATCTTTTACACAGAACAGAGGTTTTTCCGTAATCTATACCTGCCAACTTTCAGAAACCGAAAGCCGTAAAAATAAATAAAAAAAAAATATATATATTTGATGAAAATTTTTTTGATTGTATATATATGTATATATATATTCAATGAAATTATTTGTTGCGCATATTTGATTAAATGTACCAAACATATCGATTAAAAAATGATGTTACCTAAATCAAGTATCAACTTTTAATTAATATGACTACAGATTTTTGGATTTATTGGCACGCTTAGTTCGATTAAAATAGAATCTATACATAATTTCTCATTACTATGCTATCATTATGATCTATACAGATAAAAAGTTTATTTTTACGCAAGTTTGCATCTAAAGGAAAGAATGTTCTACCCTTTGACACACACACCCCCAATCCAATAGAATCATATCCCACGCCGCAACGATACAAACTAATGTTTTCAAAAACTAACCATTTTCATGCCAAGTTTATTTTACGGAGAGACAGACTATGACAGTTAAATAAAAAAAAAATGAAATAAAGGAGTGACTGAGAAACACTAATTGGTAAATTATGCTTTGACAACTGAAAACTAAGTGAACAGACAATTTGCACAAATCGCATCCAGTTCGTTATAACTTTTAACAAAAGTTAATTTTGCATTTTTTTCCCACGCAGTAAACATTAGATTTATGCTTGGCACTAGAAATATGATTAGTACTATCATTCCTTCCACCGTGCGCGAGACACTAAAATTACGTCAACACATCGTGCTAAATGCATATTTTTCATTATTATATTTGAAGATTTTGCAATACACGGGAATTCTGAAGAATACGCATCACGGAATGTTTTATAGTACCCCCCCCCTTTATATTGCTGTCATGGTGAATCACTAATACTAAATTTATTGACACTTGAAATAACTTCAAGTAAAACTACTATAGTAAAACAGTAACAGCTTAAAGAGATGCAATTTGCAGAGAAAAAAATATTACCCCAGCATATTAATTTCGTTGAATCAAGCCAAAACATTTTTATGCAAGTTATCGAGCAACAAACAAAGCACTGTTGGAAAGCATAGAGACTAGAGAACTTACTAACAGTCCAGCAAATTAATCATTGCTGGAGAAGCCACTGGCTCGAATGAACATTGGACTTACTTTTTTAACTTCCTATTACTTTGTTAGGTCAAATTTACTGCCAGAGAAGAAGTTACGAAACCATGCCCCAATGGATTTTTAATTTCACATAACTGGCAGCTTTTGCTTAATTTAGTCATCTTTGGTATCGATCTGGGATTAAAAATTCTGCAGATTTAAAATCCATTTGAATTGATTTCAAGAATAATCCAAGGTTACTAAGAATCTTTCACAACCAACATTAGGTATCTATAATAATTTCACGATTAAAAGTTATTTCTTGACATTTGGGGCGGTGGGGTCGGGTCAACAGAACTTAACCCAGGCTTGTCATTTTTTGTGCTAGAAAAAGTGGAGCCATTCTCTTGTTGGAAATGGTACTAAGAATTATAAAAAGCATGTTTTGTCTTGTGTCTCTTTTCATTGACGTTTATTAACATGGGACAAACAGTGTGCTTAGTAACGTGCTACTGATCATCCAATTATAATGCTCAGAACTTTTTTGTCATGGACATAAGACAGATAAAGTTGATGTGAAGAAAATAAAAAGTTCTGGTTTTGTTACTTTCACATAACTCTGGTAAGATGGCAAAGAAATTTAGTTTAAAAATAACAGCTAATGAAAATTTATTAAGTATTCACAGTGCCTTTATTAGGAGCAATAAATTATATGCCCATGAAGTACTGAGTGCAAAACCTAAAAATTCAAGCAATAACATATGTCCAAAGACAGCTTTTCTTAAATTACCTTTTACACTGTTATCTATGAAGCGTCATCTATACCAAGAAAAACTGGAAAATCTGGTAAAACTTATCACTGCTATAAAAAAATCCACAATTTTCTTCTGTAGTCAAATTAAGTAACAGAGTGACAATGAGTGAGAATTGCACGTTCTAAAAACTGATGCCAACATGCTTACTCTATCAGATCCATACAATGTTTTTTTCAAAATCTGTCTTCTACAAATGTGACTAATATAATTACAGGCAAGTAAATCCAGAATGAACTATATTTGCAACTCGAAATTGTTATTTGGCATTCAGAAAACTGGCCAGTAAGTGCAGACAAAACAAATGTCTTGTCCACCAGGCACAAAATAAGAGGGAGGGTCTTTCCATTTTAAAGAACTTGGCAGTTTTAATAATAATAATAATAATAATAATAATAAAAACCCATGAAGGCTTTTAAAAGTTTGTTTCTTATTCAGTGGTAGATATAAATAATGAAGTGCTGCACATGAAACTTTTTTTAAACTCTATACTTCTACTGAATATTTTGTAAAAAATTCTTTAATGTGAAAACTTAATTTGCACACAATTTTTGCTGAAATTCATACTCTCCTTTTGCAAAAATAATCACTTCTACAGACACTTTTAACACTCTACAACAAACTTAGTGGAGCTAACTAACCTTCGTAGGATCTATAATTCCAGCTTCCATCATGTTTACATACTCGTTCCGCATAGCATCGTAACCAACATCTCCACTGGCATCTAATACTTTTTGGGTGACAACAGCTGCATCAACACCAGCATTCTTTGCAATCTGTGTACATGGCATTTTCAGAGATTTCCTAATAATTTCAATACCTGAAAAAATAAATTGGTTTAATGAGGAAATGTACCCTTTAAAAATTTTGGATCGATCAGATTTACACACACATTGATAAAGGAAAAAATAAACAGTATTAGTTTCAATTGCATTCAAATTTAATAAAAACCTGTTGAATTCAAGATATGAAACACCTTTACATGGCTTATGATTACAGAAGAAGTACTTTATATGCATGGAATAAACAAACTGACTGCACATAGTAAAACATGCCTGAATGTTTTTGGTAAATACACTGAAAGAGTATGATAAACCAGGGAGCCTCTTACGGGACATTTCTTGACCCTAAAAGCTAAGTTTTCTCAACTATTCTTTCTGAGAAGTGTAGGAGTTTGGCCATTTTAATTAAATATAAAATCTGATTACGTAATTCAGAAATTAAAATGGTAAATTGAGTATATAAGATGATTTCTAAAAAGTTAAAATAAATCGCAATTTTTTTACCAATAAGCTTGCATTTAGTGAAAAACTCAATATCACACTACAAAGAATTACTTGTAACCAGGAAACCTGCATGTTACGCAAAAGTACGTTAACGAGTGTAGGAAGTACGTTATAAAGGTTTAGACTTATCAACAAATAAAATTAATAGCAATTTATTTCAATGTTTGATAACATTATTTACTCAGCAAATAGATGCTATTCAAAACAAGCTTCACACTCTTGCACAAAGTATCCGAACATATGCACAACAGAAGAACTGCACTCAATATCGGGGGCCACACTTATCAGTTTTATTTACAAGCTGCTCTTTGATTTTCGAAAGTTTTATCGAGAATGTTTGTTAGTGTACATTTTCTTTAGTAATTTATTCAACTGAGTCTTCTTATGAGCCACTTTTCCTGACCATGTTTCCAGTTCAATCAAGCTCACAGTGCTAAGTCTTACTGTGTGAGGCTAACAATTCTTTCACATCATCAGTTTCCAAATCAAGCTTTTCAGGTAGCTAGAGAGAAAATTTCTTGAACAATATTATTAATCTAACAGTTGGTTCAAATCCTTCCAAATCAGTCACAAATTGTGGACAAAAAGTTTATGTCAAAGTCCAACCATGCATTACTGTGTCATCATTTTTCATGCACTATCAAAGTTCCTGTGATACTGCATACAAATATTATAATCACGACTAAACTGTTTAACAGTTGCCTTGTCCTTACTAACGATTACTAAAATAAGCTGTCTTCAGATCACAATGCGATAAATAATACGATTCAACAGTGGCAACAGTTCCTTGTTCCATAGGGCATACATAGGTTGGACTTAAGGTGTGTTTGTTACGTAGCAAAAGAAAAAAATTACACAAGAGTATGGTCTATTGAATATGTGGGGTGGCTAGGACCATTTCATAGTTTGAAAGTTTAGTTATTAACTCACCAGCCTCATATTTATTATGTCCACTTTTTCTTGTAATTTTAAGGATTTCTGTGGCAATTTACCAATATTTCACTTTCAGCACCACTTTTTCTTTTATTGGAAGACATTTTTACAAGGATGTCCTTAGTAAATCAATGAAAAAGCAATACCAATACGAATTCCTCCTCTTTTGGTCAGAGAAGCCAGAAACAAGTGTACTGTAAGCAAAGATTTCTAGACTTTAAAGTATGCAGCTTCCAATTGGTTGAAATTTTCAGCGTGATGTTAATAAAGTTATGTCAGGAATAGGTAAAAATGTTGTACATACGTTATAGCGAACATGCGTTAAGTAGACATGTAAGGCTCGGTATTACTGTGCATAAAACTAAAAAGCTATCTAAATCAAACACTTCCTCATTGGATAATATTTAGCCCCCAAGGCACTAATGAAGAGTTAACAATCCAAATACAATGTATGACATAATTTTAACTCTGCAGTTTGCATGTGTATGCTGCTTTAATTTGTTTTTATTGCATTAGCTTCTTCAGCCTGTTCCAAAAACTTTTTTCTTTCAGTTTAATTCTTCCCACAGCACTTCTGATTTCTTTTTCTTTCTCTGCTTGCCGACTTTTCTGTTTTCTTAGTGCTTCTTTACATTTTGATGCAGCATTTAGTTTTATTATTTTTAATATATGTTGAATATGTGGCCTAATTATTTTTTTAATATAATGTTATTCTGCCCATCTACTTTACGCTTAGTACATTTGTACAGATTTTTCGGGTGAAGTTCCAACAGGAAGTACCCAAACTTATGGTTAGGCCTTTATTTTTATTTTTCATTTTTTTGTGCCTAGCCTAGGCCTATTAAAATTTTTGAAAGTGATATTTTTGTGTCTGTCAATTCAACATGCAGTGCATTTATAACTACTTTTATGGTGAATCTGTCGAAAAGTATGTGTGTGTACTTTTATGTGTGTGTCTGTCGAAAAGTATACAAATATGCAGTCAGGCCTTTTTTTTTTTTTTGTGTGTGCCTAGCCTAGGCCTGATTAAAAATATTGAAAGTGTAATATTTTTGTGTCTGGTATAAATGAACTGCATGTTGAGCAGACAATTTTTATGGCGCAATTCCATCGGGAAGTACCGAAATCCGCAGTTAGGCTCTTTCTTTCTCTTTCTCTCTCTCTCTCTCTCTCTCTCTCTCTCTCTCTCTCTCCCTCTCCCTAGCTAAGGCCTGATTAAATATTTTGAGTGGAAGTGCACTGACTGACAATCTGAAAATTATACAGATGTAATTTTAAATGCCTATACATCTCTTTATACTGTTTTGCTAAAACGTGAACAAAAGAAAACAAGAAAGATCAAATTTTGGGCTGTAATGAGCACATGTTGAATCTTTTCTGATGTGAATTAAATCTATCAAAGTTATTCAAAGCCAATGCAACCGGTTAGAAAAATAACCAGATTTCTTCAATTGATAAAACATCCAAAAATAGAAATAGCTACTTTCACCAGCAGCTAAAAAGTACTTAATGAAAATTAAACTGTGCATAAAAAGTTCCTCACAGCAGAAGGAAGGTATCTAAGACAGATTTTTAAATCAAATAGTTAAGAGAAATAAAGAAACATGATATAACTTTATGCTTAATGGGGAAGTAAACATTCATGGAAAAAATATGCCAATGAAAAAGAACTTTTCAAATATGTCTGCCAGAAAAAAAGACAGTGAGAAAAAGGTTTGACCTTTATGCACCCTAGCAGAAATTCTGTACATTGTTTAAAGAGGATAATGCACTACATCTCTATTGTGGAGAATGGCATACAGTAAAAATAAGAAATGTCTCAATAGGATTTTCAGAAGCAGAGATACAGCTGCAAGCAGAAGTACACAAACAAACACCACCTAGCGGTATAACTGAACTATAAAAACTCCTCAAATACTAACCTAAAGTGTTCCACAAGGTAAATGGTATCCAGTGCTGAAAGAATCTTAAATTGTACATTTAGAAGCAGAGATATTAAGAAAACAGATTGAATATTGGTGCCCTTAGCAGCAGCAAAATTGGGCATCATTTTTGGGGGAAAAAAAAATCCAGTTCTCATAGTTAGTAGTATCTCACAGAGAATCTTGTAGATCTGGTTTTTAGTCCCACAGACATTGCTGTAAATGGAAACTTGAGCTTACGCCCTCCAGTGGCAGACTTGTGCATTAAGAAAAAATTGGAAATTATATGAGAAACATTTCAGAGTGGAAACACTCCCCCAAACAAAGAATTTTTCAAATCAGATGCTTAGAAGCAGGGATATTGACAAAAATAAGATATACGCCCCGTGGCGGGAAAGCTATGAGCTATTTTAAGCAGGAGGTGATCGCAAAACATTTTCCGAGGTGAGCGGTGTCGACGGTCTACGAAAGAATTTTTTCAGTCTACTTTTTTGGAAGCTCTGATTTTGCTGCAAAAATACATCAGACGCAAAAATAAATACTTATGCCCCTGGTGGCCAAACCATACTTTACCAAAATTTTGAAATTACATGAAAAACATTTCTCATTAGGAGCAGTATCCGATGCAGAAAGAATTTTTCAAATCTGAGTATTAGAAGCAGAGATATCAAGGTAAACTCAGATTACCTTTACGGCCCTGGTGGAAAATCTATGCATTACTTGAAAAAGAAACTGCGTCTAAAAACAGTCTTCATTATAAATGGCATTGAAAGGAAAAAGGAATTTTTTTCAATCTGATATTTAGAAGCAAATATATGCAATAAAATGCATTTTAAATTTGACATATGCATTTACGCCCTCTAGCGGCGAAGTTGCGTATTTGAAAAACTCTGAATGCCAGGATAATCATTCTCACATTTTATGCTTCCCAATGCAAAATGAGTTTTTCAAATCAGACTAATAGTTGCAGAGATATGGTGTCCACGGACGTACAAACCGATTTATATGCACAATCTTTTTTACAAAAGACTTGCTAATTACCCGCCAACTACTTCCTAGACTGCTGTAAATTCCCGAGATTGCAGTCACGGCATACAAGCGTGCAGCAGCGGTTGGTTTATTATGACTTGGAACGATTTAGTTTTGGAATCTTACTGATCAAAATCTGCTCGAACATAATTTCTTTTAAGTACATGCGAATTCGCCGATTTATAGCATCATCAACACACAGAGGCCCAATAAGAACCAGTTTAAAAATAGTATTTGCTTCGCGATGGATTCCCATCATTCGTGAAGAAGCTCCGATGTCGACGTCCCCGTGTGATTTCATCGACATCGTACCTTCACGATACATCGCATCGGGAGATCGCGAAGGAAGACACATCGTAGTACCGTTAGCTAAAAAATCAGAGCCTCAATGTAAAACTTTAACCGGTTTTTCGAGATATACAGGTACATCACCCAGCCCTAATCATACACGAGACCGGCCGATGACAAAAAAAAGCTGAACTTTTTATTTTTAACTGGGTGGAAAATTGGGACACGTGAACGCGCGGTGAGCAAATACAGCATATATACAATATTTAAGAGTACGCTAGCCATATGGAATTATTTTCTGTAAATTATGTAAGTAAATATTAAAGTGAAGCACATTATTATATTCACAATAGACAAGTAGGGATTTAAGAACAAAATAAAATGAAATATTTAAAAAAATCAGATTTAAAACTTAAATGTGAATCTTTACTAGCTAAATCCTGAGGTGAAAAGTATTTGTCTAGGAAAGTTTGTGAATTTAGTCAAGCAATTAGAAACTTGCAAGAATTAGAAACATATATCCACAGCTTAGTTTTTAGTCATTGAAGAAGTCAATAAAGTATTTCTCAATGTAACCTTATAAAATGGCTTGCAAAATTTTTTGCTTGCATTGTGAATATGGTGCCATGAATCTCCAACGTCAAGCAAGTGGGGAGATTTTCTCTGCCGAATTCTTGTTTTTAACCCTGTTTTTGAACCTCTCATGACACATTCTTTCCACTTAGCTTTCAAACAAGCAAAAGAAATTCCTTCTTAGAGAGAAAGAATGGGAAAAAAAAAACAAAAAAAACGGAAAGCTGCGTCACAAACTTTTTAGAGGCTTCGGCCCGACGTAATACTGGCCCAAAGCCGTGCCCCCCCCCCGCCCCCACTTAGCTTTCAAACATGCAAAACACATTCTTCCTTAGAAAAAAAGAAAAAAAAAAGGAAAGAAACAGTTGCGTCACGAACTTTGTTCAGCGGCTTCGGGCCGACGTTATCCTAGCCGGCCGCCGTGCTTTCTTTCCACTAAGTTTTTAAACAAGCAGAACACATTCCTCCTCCTTAGAAAAAAAAGGTTCGTCACGAACATGGTTCAGAGGCATCGGGCAGAAGCAATTCCGGGCAACAGCGAAAGCGCGTCCGAACCAACCTAATTCCGGGCAACAGCGAAAGCACGTCCGAACCAACGTAATTCCGGATCACAGCAAAAGAAGCACATCCGAAATAACGTAATTCCGGATCACGGCAAAAGAAGCACATCCGAAGTAACGTAATTCCGGATCACGGCAAAAGAAGCACATGCGAACTAACGTAATTCCGGATCACGGCAAAAGAAGCACATCCGAACTAACGTAATTCCGGATCACGGCAAAAGAAGACCACCAGGCCTACATAATCCCGCGGCGTGGCGCCATTCTTCCTTTCCACTTAGCTTTCAAACAAGCAAAACAAATTCCTTCTCTTCGGGGGGGGGGGGGGGGGTAGAACGAATTTAAGAAAAGAAAGCTGCGTCACGAACTTTATTTAGACGCTTCAGGTCGACGTAATCCAGGGCCACGGCGAAAGAAGCACGACGGGCATTTTTTTTTTTTTTGTTCACACTTTGAAACAAGCAAAACAAATTCCACTACCTGAGAAAAAAAAAAAAAAAAAGACAAAGGGCTGTGTTACGAACTTTGTTCAGAGGCTTTTACGTCTATTATTTACAAAATCAGTAAAACTTTCTTAATAACAGCGAAAATCTGAATATCCATAATTTTTTTGTTAGTCACCCGTAATCCCGGGAAATCCGTATTTTTTGGCATCCTCCGTAGGAAGAGGATTCACGAGAGCTTCGATTCTCGAACGATCTCAGAAAAGTGGGAACGCATTAGGGTACATTTGCAGATTACAAGAGAGTTTCTGGCGATGATGTCACGGATACAATCAAGCGGATAGTTTGGCCCTGATAGAATGCAGAGTGGCGATTTCCAGCAAGACACGGAAAGGGCTGCGGGAGTTTCCCTAATGCACGAAGTAGGCGGAGCTTCCACCCTTTGCGCTGCAATGCTCAAGTGACTGACAACCCATCCATTGTTGACAGCATTAAATGAATTGAGCTCCTGACTCCACCCTCCAACATTTCTTCTTGCTCCCCCCCCCCCCGCGTCTGCTCCAAAAGCAACGCTTTAAGCTAGAAAGCGCTTAGTTCTTTTACTCCACAAAAAAGCGGAATCCCGCTTTTTTTCTATAGAACGACGACCCTTCCCCCTAAAAAATCCTGAAAAATTTCTCTTCATTTTTGCAATGACCGAGAATGACCAAAATGATGCCGAAAAAGCGGAATTCCGCGAATTCGCGGAAGAATCGTGTATGGCCCTAATTGACCTACGATGAATAATTCTGAAGCAAACAAGCAGGATATTGTTAGTTTACGTTCAACAAAAAGCCCTTACTGTCAGTCCACAGTTAGAACTGCAGTTGGCAAAATGCCAAGTGGAGTCAATGAACACTGAAGGGGAAAACTGCATTATGCAGGGATCATAGCATACTTCTGGAAAATTTTAGGTAAGAATTTTAGGAATTTTTAGAAAAATTTTAGGAGTGTATTTCAATAAAAACTAGATGTATATTTGTATACATCTAGTAAAACAACTTTGTATACATTGTAAAGAGTTTGCTTCACACCCTTCAACCATATATACTGATAGACTGCGCATGACATCAAAATTTCTGGCTCCAACATAAAATCACATGACAACAGTCAAAAAGATGGGTTACACCTGCTGTGCTTATGGTTGCTCTGACCGATATAGTAAAGAAAGTTCTATGATTTTTCATGGGTAAGAAACGAATTAAATACCTAAGTCAATAAAGTTCAATTACTTAACCAGAAACTTGCAGCTATTGATATAAAAATATAGTAACTTAAGAAAAAAATGGAATGCATGTTCCAAATTCTTCGCAAATGTTCATCACATTATAAATCACAAAATGTAAACAACACGATCATGCATGTATATAGCTCATAAGTAAACTTACCTGAAGAGTTTTCATTATATATGAGGTGCATTCACATAATACACCGAAAACACTGAAGTTTGCAGCGTAAATTAGTAATCATAACAGCATTTGTACACGAAATTTGGAGTCTGATGATGACGTGCCCAATGTTTGAGCCATGGCGGCTTTGATGCAGCTATTGCCAATGCGCAGTCCATTAGTATATATGGTCGAAGTTCACACCCAAATTTTTTGCATAACGTCTAATGTCTAAAGTTTAAGTATGATTTACTTCTAATGTTCAGTTCTTAT
Source organism: Macrothele yani (assembly GCA_039090855.1). Lineage (NCBI taxonomy): Eukaryota > Metazoa > Arthropoda > Arachnida > Araneae > Macrothelidae > Macrothele > Macrothele yani. The sequence continues at coordinate 53,327,191 of CM076990.1, forward strand.
CTTTTCACGTGTTATTATCATATTCAAGTATATTTACCACATTCAAGTTTCACTTTGAACATTAATATGCTGTTGAACCAGAAGCAATTCACGATTTTCACAGTAAAGTTTTCAGGTTTCACATTAAACTATAATATCCTAAAAAGGTAATTGAAAACCAAGAACTATGTACAATTGTTCACTGAATTACTTTTTTCATATTATTGTTTTAACCTTTTCCTGATTAGCCTATCTTTTTCTGCTTCCACCACAACTAATTTACTTTCAGTTTTCTTTATTTCAGCTGAACCTTGTATGATCAAGTTAGAGGCAACTGCTATTTCAACAGTATTTTGTTTTTCTACAGCTTTTCTCATTCTTTCTGTTCCCTCTTGAATTACTGCTAGGGAGGCTTCTTTATCTTTTTTAAGCCTATTTATTTCTGCATCATTTTCTTTTATTTTATCAAACTCAGCGTTTCTTTTTTTCTCTAGCTGCTTTTCCTTATTTTCCCTCTTTCTTCGAAAATAAAAGCATAACGAACAGCGCGAAAACTAGCTCATAAAAAGAATATCTGAAACACTCTCAATGTATGCACTCTCAATTATTAGGGATGGTAGAGGGGAAGGGAATAGAACTGTCCAAAATTAGCATGTTTTCGTTGCGCTAGGGCGCTTAAGCACGGCTGAATTCCTTCAGATACCCCCAATGTTCAAATGATTGAAATGTGCTGATGTTCATGGAATGAAATGGTTGATCAGCTATGATGACCGCATAAAAGTTCGGGGTGGGGGTGGGGGGAGGGCTTTATTTTTTTTATTTTTTTAGTTTAAGCAACATTTTACATCACTCCAGTATTTATCTTGTCATCATCAACAATCGCAATGCAACTACCACTTACGATCGCGGATATCAGCAACCGAAAATCTGCCATATCTCTAAGTGATATAACATCACTCCAGTATTTATCTTGTCATCAAAAATCGCAATGCAACTACCGCTTACGATCGCGGATATCAGCAACCGAAAATCTGCCATATCTCTAAGTGATATAACACACAGTATCCTGTTACAGTGTATTGTAATTGAAAAAAAAGGATGTGGAAAAAAGAAACTTTCAGAAATTAAGATCATCAAGTCATGCGTTTCAAAAATCCATTTTCCTTTATAACGTTTAAAAACATGTTTTTGCTTTTTTACCTGTAGTGTAAATAAAAAAACTATGTTGATTTTTTTTTATGGAATCAGACGTCCGTATGTCTGATTGTCTTCATCTGAGTTCACACTTTAGCTACTGTGTACAAGTAGACCTATTTTTTCAGCTCAAAAATATGTAGTTTTGTATATATTCACAGTATAAGTCATTCCTTATTCCCACAGAACTGAATTCAGCATATGCAAAATGAAGATCATCAAGACCCGCCCAACACTATGTTTCTGATTGTCTGCTGTTTATATTCAAGAAATGCAAACATGGATCAATGGTGAATGCAGCAACTATGATTTTTATTTATTACCAAAAAAAAAAAAAAAAAAAAAAGCCGTGAAAGCTGTAAAGCTGAAACGGATATTTCTCGACCCCCCTGCACAAAAACATTCCAATTAAGATCAAACAGCAGGAGGATGCGTCCACACAACACAACCTTTGGAATTACCTGATGGAATGGCTTCTTTTCATTTGGCACATCGCCATAAATCACCACCTGCAGCTCACTGAACTGTCAAGTTGCACCCTTCCTCCTTCACTTTAACTATAATAGAAACTGTAAAAAAAAAAAATGCTCCCCAATTTTCGACAAAATTAAATTACCAAATTTACGTCATGATGTTGCAATTTACTAAAATACGTTTGTTTATCTGCTGAATATTGCTTAAATCCATTGAAAACTTTTTAATTATAGATGATTTTTTATTAAAACAGTAACTCAGACGTCTGAATAAAAACGTGTTTGTAATTCAAATAGAGTCCATATCATCACAGAAAAAAATTAAAGGATCACTCTGTTTAAATAAACCATGGCATCTAAAAAAAATAATTCACTTGATTTTCCCATAATTTATAATTACTGTTTCTTTTTTTTTCAATCCGATTATGCAACGTTTTTTTTTTTTTTTTTTTTTTTTTTTTTTTTTGCATCTGCTAAAGTTCCTAACGGAATTTGGCGAAATTTGCACTAGAACTTTATTGTGATGTATCTTAACTACTGTAAAAATTTTACTGTGTTATTTTCAAAATTCAGAAAAATGGATTTCTGAAAATATTCTCCTAGTCCTTTTGTGCTGTGGAAGTGATAAACAGGTGTTTGCTTTCTTTCCAACCAAGGGCTTCAGATCAGCACTCCCAGCTGTCAATCAACCGTTGCTATGGTAACACCCTTTCTGCTGGAGGCTCACTCTGTCCAAAGAGGCACACATACTTGTCCATAATAAAAATTACCAATGCTAACTTTTAAAGTTTTAAACCGATTCAACTGGAATTTTGGAAGTGAGCTTCTGTAATCCAATTACAGTGAATGTAAAAATTTCAGCCACTTTCGTGAAAAATTCGCAAAGATAGTTTTCTTATTTTTTATCATAAGTAGTGGAAGTCTCTTGAGGGGAGGGAGGGTGGCATGCACATAAACAAGAAGATGAATGTGTTGTTCAGGCATACTCCTCACTGGTGGATGCCAGCTGACTTGGTACATATGCGACCCTCTGCAAATGCTAAATGCCTCTTCTTTCCCCTTCTGTTCTCAATTGTCGGACGGACATCAAGCTCCCCTTCGACCTACTAGTAATCATCCAATTTTATTGCACTGGAAGTAGTGCCTTTTTTTCTTTTTTTCCCCCCAGCCAAATTAGGATTTGGTGCACATCGGAAACCGCTGCCGGTGGTTTCTTTGAGAACAGAGAAAAGGAACTTTAAAAAATGAAGGGGTAACAGTAACACGATTTCCTAAAAGGGCATTTTTTAAGCACAAATTTCAAATTTCAAGGCTTTTCAAGACGGCATTAAAAAAACACCGTTTTTCCAGGATATTCCAGGCCTTGAAAACGTAATCTTGATTTTCCAGTACTTTCCAGGTTTTCAAACACGCGTGCGCACCCTGCGTAATGGTAAATTTATTGGCGTTAATAACGGTTGTGTTTTTAATAAATAAGCTTACGAAAATTTTAGGATGAATAGCAAATTTTAGGTATAATTTTAGGAATTCAAGGAGGGTCACAAAATATTAGGAATTTAAGGAGGGTCACAAAATATTAGGAATTTTAGGAGGAATGCGATCCCTGATTATGGTGTATCCCTTCAGAACTTGTCTGAAGGAAGGAAATGTCATCATCAACGGAAAAAAACGTTTTAGCTCAAAGCTGAAATTTGATTCTTACAGGGTAAGGCGCGCGCACACACACACACACACACACACACACACACACACACACAAAAAATTACCGTGAGCTTTCCTTGACTTCAGTGACCGTTTTCTCATTTCGTGACCTGGTAGACACCCTGTAAACAGACACTAGCATGGAATGGAGGCTATGTGAATTTACTTTTCAATTAATGTACAGAAAACTCTAAACAAAATAGAACTGCGACAAGCATTACCAATTTTTTGGTCATCATTTTCTGGTTTGATCTCATCAAGAGCAAGCAGACAACGCAGCAATGCCGTACCACCACCAGCTACAATGCCTTCTTCAACGGCTGCTCGTGTAGCATTAAGAGCATCATTAACCCTGTCTTTCTTTTCATTAACTTCAACTTCACTTGATCCACCAACCTGCAAAATTGTGCAGAAGAAACTTCTATTAGACACAGCATTAATACAAATATTTACCACATTAAATGCATCCCATCTACAAAGCTTATGAATGAGAACTCCTGCAGGAAGCCAGGTGAACTCTAAACCAATTGTACAAAATATGAATGCTGCAAACAGCAATCCCAATATTATAAAGCACAGTGCCAAAAAGTACATGCACTTGATATATACAAACATTATACAGTGTGAGATATCATCAAGAAATCCTATAGAACTCATTATCAGGTCTAAATGCAGAAAATTTAAGGTTTTCTAACTGCAGGATGCAAGCATCTCATCTGACATACCAGCTTTTTTTACTTACACACAATTTTTTTTTAACAGTCTACATGTTTCAACGTGCTTAAAAACCTAAAACCTTTTCCTCCGAAGCAACGTACATATCAAGAAATAAATAGAACAAAAATTTTGCTTTTAGTACTGTATGTACCAATCAGTTAGCATATACACATGGTTATTGATGATGAAATATCCTTACTGTAATATGTACCATGGTATTCTGTTCCAACACATTGAACAGAATACCATGGTACATATTGCCAGAATGGTATTTCATTAAGAAATAAATATCAGGAGCAACATCAAATGAATAAATATCAAATTAAAACTGTTCAGTATTGCTAAGCACTTAAGTGTAAAACATTCCTTTTTGAAAAGTATGTAATATGAATTGAGGTCATTCAACATCCAAGTGTGCCCAAAGCACACAGGTTCTCTGAACTTTAAAATTTTATTAGTGTGGTCCAAATACCCTTTTAAGACACAATTCTTGTATTTAAAATTCTGATGTTTAAGTGAGAAGACAAGTTTACACTTTATATAATCCAGATGAAACGAACATTATATTACAGATCTTGCAGTGTTTCCACCTAAAACAGCTTATTTGTGTTCCTTCACATGAATGGTGAACTTTGGGTTTGACCTATGTAGTGCCAGAAACTACATGCACTTGATATATACAAACACACAGTGTGAGATAAAGAAATCATTGCATTTACAAGGTATACTGTTAACTTCACACTAACAGCCTGTACTACAGCAAAGCTCTTTGTCTGCCCATAAAAACCTGCCACACATAATAATAAAAAAATTTATTGTACCAGTGGTAACTTGGAACTTCATGGGGGGGGTCCATTACCCAACAGTGCAAATGTCACTACACAACCCAGAATCAACGGTGAATATAAGTGGCACGCAGAGCTGTGGCCGATGTACGAGTTTTTTTTTTTGTTTTTTTATTGGAGGTTTAACGACCACCATGAGCAACTCAATGGGCTATAAGCAGTCCCCTGTCCCTAATTTAGAGTCACTGGTCCCAGGGAAGGGAAAGAACCAGTGCCATAAGACAAACACAACATCCATGCCTCACCGGGATTCGAACCCGGACCCCGTTCGGACGAATGATCAAAGGCCATCGCTTAGACCACTGCGCCACCGGGGCGGCGATGTACGAGTTCAGAGTAGTTCAAATATGAGCACCTGGAGTGGAGGGAATATTGCCACTTCCTGGTGATCTGGTTATAACCATTTCAATTCTTGTAAAGTGTTGCAAATATTTTAGTGATAACACTAATTCTAATTGCTAATTTTTTTGTTGAACTTTTGGGTACATGTGTATGCAGTAAAAATAGGGAAAACATTGGGAATTTACAGGTGAAAGCAAAAAATGTCAAATTTTTGCACTGAATGATGGAACACAGCAGGCGTACATATCGTACGGAAAAATAGGAAAAGGCGAAAGAATGAAAAATATAGTACCATCCACTGCGGCAGCCATACATTTCTGGATAAAGATCTAAAGGTTTTTTTTCCCCAGAACTTTGGCTTGAGGATTTCATGACCAATTGAGTGATTGCTGGGAACTCTTGATTCACGGGTACAAATTGCCAAAAAGCTCAAAAGACATTTTTTTTAAATTGTCCTAGCAAACTGTCTAATTTTATGTATTTGGGGGGGGGGGGATCTGCCTTTCAGTTAAATTTATATCTTGAGTACCTGGTAAAAATCATTACACAAGATGCACAGGGAAGATCTGTAGATCATGTTTAAAATTTATGTTTGCCCCTCCTGAAAACTAGGCTATGGGTGTCCATGAGCCCAAACCTGTTGGCTAGTGCCACATTTGTACTTTCGAAGGGACAACTTTGTTAGTGTCTGCCTGCAGAGATTTTCACGTTGAAAAGTACCACATGTCTGACGCACAAATGCAACAGTAAAAATAAACTTTAAAAGAAGTACTGCCAACTATGAAATTTCAGCAAAGCAAACAAAAACCATTGCCAACTGCTATATTTCCATATTGTTTACAATTATCACTATTGCCTCTCCTGTTTAATCTATACTCTGACAGCATATTCAAAAGAGCATTGAACACCAGAGAAGAAGGAATATCTATTAATGGAAAAAGAAAAATAACTTAAGGTATGCTGATGACACTGCATTGTTTGCAACCAACAGGCAAGATCTACAGACCTACATTGAGTAAATGAGGAAAGTGAAAGAATGGGACTCAATAAATACTAACAGAACTAAACTGACTATTTTTAACAGCGGTCACATTCCAAGAACAAACATAATATTCCTGGTTCACACACTTTCGTCCAAAAAAATTGAAGGACTTTTCAAGGATGAACAACTTTTTTTCAAGGATTATCTTGGTAAGGAAGATACAAAAGTTATAAAATACTATTATTCTGAAATATAGGACATCCTGCATCCCTGATAAGCAGAAATTATTTTTGCAAATATATGTGCATGAAATGCTTTTGAAAAACATGGGTTTGCAACCAGACAAAATGCACATTCATATGAAAATTCAGAGAAATTCCATTGTTTAATTTCATATGGTGTTTTAAGTGTAATATTTGATGTAAATTGTTTGAAATCTTTACAACCTACATTGTTAGAAGTTTGATAAAGAGGAGGTGCTTCACTTCTGTTTTACACATAATTTTTAACCCCAATATATTATAGCATTAGTCAATTTGGTCAATCTACATTTATAATATTGCATTGGTGGTATATTTTGGTAAATGAAGAGAAACAAATCTTAAATTAAAAAAAAAAGTCCCATGTTCGAAAAACAAACTTCAGGATTTGGATTTAAAAGTATGGTACACAGTGAGCTGGATCCAGTGGCACAGATGAGGGTAGTAGGACACCAGTTCCTTTCCCTCTGCTGCCTTTCCCTTCCCAGAAAATCCAGTACCCATTTCAGCAGCCTGGATGGGCTGGCGATGCCCAGAAAACACAACTCCTGTCCCTAGCTCGAAATGAACCGGGACCTCAGGCATGGCAGCTTAGTGTCCTAAAATTGCTATACTACTGCACCAAATAAATCTTAGAGAAAGTACATCAGAAAAAAAGTGAACCAAAAATGTTTGATCAAAGTAAAAACTTCAGAAACATTGCCACCTAAGAGCCTTGTGGCTGACTGGCAGCAACTAGAACAGGAAAACATAGTAACACTAAGAAAATTAGGTTACAGAGTCCTCTCTACAGCAAAAACTAAGCATCTCCTCAAAATGAAACTTAGCAATTTGGTTTAAAAAAAAAAAAAACACCCTCCAAAGTCTCCTATGAAGTTAAGTTCAATGGTAAGAGTACCACCAAAACTGAGCTTGGGCAGAATTTCAGTGCATTTCAGCTAAGTGCAACTATTCAGGATTGAGAACCATTTTGAGGCCTTCAAAATAACACCAAATAAAAACTAAATACACAGTTAATAACTCACCAAATATCCTATGAAAGCAGTCATTTGCAGTTCTAGTGAAATCATAAAAAAAATTACACCAGATGTTCCCTGTTTTTTTCTTTTTTTATGTTTTGCTATCATTAAAGAGGGTTACACATTTAGGTAAAACATGAAAAGTATATTAATAACGAACTATGTTTTGTTATACCAAGCATCAAATGCTATCCTTCAATTTTCATACACAGATCCAACATCCTTATCGAATGTCAAATGCCAGTCACCTTGTTTTTATATACTCAGATCATAATGCTACAGGAATACGTTTTGCAATAAACATCTAAAATTAAAGCAGAAATTTGACAAACTAAAATTCTTCCAAACATACTGGCATTAAAATTCCCTGACAGCTATTAAAAAAAGTTACCACTAACAAAACATAAAACATTTTCTAGACTTATGTAATAATTCAGGGAACAGCAGTTTTTTGTAAAGCAAAACCTTTGGAACTTTTTTCGAGTACTTCATCAATATTAATTACTTGCAGCTGCTTTTCTTTGGCAGTACGTCGGAAACTGTTAGATTTGGCAATCAGACTTTTGTCCCCACCAATTTCTGCTTTCTCAGCAAATTCATCTGCAGATTTCAACAGTGCATGAATATCCTGTTCAAGTCTTTGCTTTTTTTTTTTTCTTGAATTCTTTTTGCTCTGTAATCTCCAAATGTATTTTTCTTTATTTGCAATAATATCTTTTTTCAGTTTCTGGTCCTCCAGATATTGCATGTAGTTTTGTCTGGCCAATGAAACAGATTTCCTCATGTCTTGAGTAACAGTGAAATGGTCAAAGTCCTGACCTTTGACCATTTTAAATATGGATTCGATGAATTAGTATGTACCCCAACATATTAATTTCGTCGAATCAAGCCAAGACATTTTTATGCATGTTATCGTACTTGCACAAATGTCAGGACAAAGCACGGTTGGAAAGCGTAGAAAACTTTCTAATGGACCAGCAAAATAAATCATTGCTGGGAAGCACTCAGTTGAATGAACATTGGACTTATTTTTTAACTTTGTTATAGTAGTACTCTTGTTAGGTCAAATTTATTGCTAGAGAAGAAGTTACAAAATCATGCCCCAAATGCATTTTTAATTTCACAAAAATGGCAGCTTTTGTTTAATTTCAAGTCAAGTAAAAAAAATTTAATGGTGGGTACAAAATCATCAGAAAACAAAAATCTGAGAATCGCCAAATCCGTAGAATTAACATTTTGCCCTTAAAACAAGTTGCATTTCCGTAAATTTTACAGGTAAACCGTAAAACCTGGTAGGTATGAAATCATGGCCTGAATCTTACCTTTCTTTGTGAAGTTACTCTGATTACTAGAGGTCAACATTTATTCCTTTATAGACAAATACACAAATATCCTCTAAGATACACTAGCACAGAAGCATCACAAATCACTAACATTTTGCTCACTTCTCATCTAGTGTCTAATCTTGTCTATTCTTCCTTATTTCGCACTTTGTTTCTTTTCACGCGAGTCGAAATCAGAACCAAAACCACCAGCGTACTGTAGTCTCAGTCCATGCATCATTCACACAGACAGTAGCCAGCAAGCTGCAAGTCCCAACAGCATGCACAGAATGAATCCCTCGGCCAGTCCATCATACACTCCCGTTTGCTGGGTCATGCAAACATACATCGCACAATTGAGTGCACTTTAAAAATGAAGCAGGAAAAACTGCATTTACATATGATCATAATAAAAACACTAAACAAAAAAAAATAATTTTTTAAGGACATTTTAAGGACTTTTAAGACCTTGAAAATCACAAAGAAATTTAAGTACTTTTTAAGGACTTTCAAGGGCCGTGCGAAACATGATATTAAATGAAAAACAAACAGAGAAAGTAAGTTCAAATATCTGGGCTGTTGGATAAATGACACTGAAGTGGAAATAAAATCAAGGATAGAAATGGCCAGACAAAGCCTCCAATAGAAATTAAACCTGGATCTTCATATTTGCATGATGAAGTGCCATATTATGTCTGATGCTGTATGGCCCTGAAACATGGACGGTAAATCCACCACCATTAAAAGAGTACAAGCATTTGAAATGTGGGTTTACAGAAGGATGCTGAGGCTCCCTTGGATGGATAAAATGACAAATGAAAATGTTCTACAGAAAATAAAGGGAAGCCACAAGTTTTTAATAAACATCAAGAGAAGGAAAATTGCATACCCTGGACATTTACTCAGAAACAACAAATATAAAATCCCCAGGTGATTATTGAAGAAAAAAGAACAAGCTGGCTGGACAATATTAATGAGTGGACTGGAATGAACATCAAACATCTTTTAGAGCTGCAGCCGATCATAGAAGTTTTGCCAAGGTGGTCGCTGACCTCCATTAGGAGATGGCACCTTAAGAAGATCATCAATAGATCATTCAGCTGGTTGTTTATAGGTTTTCTGGCAAGGTCTTTCACATTTTATAACCAAATACAAGCATATACACTGAAGGGACTAATTATTATATACATCCGGATAACAATATGCAAAGCAGAGGTATTGAATCCAGTCATGTGCGACGCTGAAACTGGCAATGCCCAGCAGGTCTATGCACTGGAAACCAGTCATAGAAAAGTAATCCCAGGTAAAGGCAGCAACATAAATGAATTTGATCATGGCCACATAGCAGATGCGAGGAAGGCTGGTTGCAATCGCTGCTGAACTGTTGGAATTCCCATGTCAGACAGCTGCACGTCTTTCATGGGAAAACTTCCAACCAAGGGATAAGAATGTGGCCGTAAATGTGCAGCTGACTCTTGAGGCAAGCAGGCTGTTCCACACCCATTACAAGAAATCTCACAGAAACTGAAGTAGACAACACCAGAATTTAATGAAGGTGCGTTCATAAGTTTACACACAAAGATTGTCATGCCATGGAAAAAATAGGCTATAGAAGTCAGCATCTACAATGTTGACTGCAAGACACTGAAAGATTAGGCTGAGGTTTATCGCAACTGGAGAGCGAAGGACTAGAAACATATCATCTGGTCTGACGAAACATGGTTTAAACTCCATCATGCTCATGGATGTGTACGTGTGTGGAGTAAACCAAATGTAGCAAGGAACCCAGCTTGCCAAGTTGAGGTAATACAGGAAGGCAAAGGCCGTGTAACACTTTGTATTACATTTACAAGGGCTTCTGGGGGGGGGTCTCATACCCATCATGACATCTATCATCAGCACAGGCAACCCTTGCAAAACTGCCAAAATTTCTACTAGCCAATGTGGCTAGTGGAATAAAAATTTTATTAGCCAAATGACAATCTACTGGTCATGCAAAGTTAAAAATAATAATTCAGTAACTTCTTTTCTTAAGTTTCTATGAAATTAAATGGGTTTATGTATTTTTTTTTTCTAATGAGAGACCCCCTCCTCCATTAACTTCATAAAAACAGATGCAGAGCAGTTACTGCATAGGGCCATTAGATTGACTACAAATATTGCATATGCTTTTGTTCCAAAATGATTGATTTTTTGACAATTTATTTATGACATGGCTGTCCGGGACTCAGGGATGACAATGTCAATTTCTTTAATAGTATTTCAAACAAGGGGACAAAAGCTAAGATATATATATACATAAAGTGGCACTAATAATGTTGATACAGTTTACCACTGATATGTACTGCGTCTGATCTACTGATCAGAGGTATATGCCCACCACAATTGAATAGCATTTTGAGGATCAAAATCTTCAACTGAAGGGCCATTGCATCTAATCATTAAGTCATTTAAAGTGTCTATTTAGACATGCCAGATTAATCATTTTTATGAGGTTCATGGCTGAAAAGCCACGCTCACAAGGAGCAGTACTACATGATATTAGATGTAGCAGCTGCATCATCTTAAAAACATTGCTGTAACAGTTTGTTTCTTTTTGTTCAGCATGTATGCAGCAAAACAGAGATTCAAAGATAATTATTTTACCTGTAGATGACATACTTTGTACAAGGTCTACCATGGCAAAGGTTGGCATGACAGATACATATACCATGGCAAAAATACATTATACCATGGCAAAGGTTGCTTTAGTAACCTTGACCCTTTGGTCGCTCCAGGCTGATCCATCAGCAGATTAAGTTTCTCTTGAATCCCACCTTCACTTCCATTCATTTACGAAGCAGCTGCAGGAACACCGGAGAGAAAACTGAACTCTATATTCTTTCACAAGTGGGGGGAAAGTTGAACAAAATAGTTTCTTATTTAGGAGAAAAATCTACTGGCCATCATTGGCTACTATATTAAAAAAATTAGTAGCCACTGCAAAATATCTGGTCACTGTTTGGCCACTGGTTGCCAATATTAGCAAGAACTGAGCACAAGGTACGTGAAAATTCTAGCTGACCATCTACATCTGTTTGCAACAATTCACTTTCCACACTATGATGCCATCTTTTAAACAGGGCATGCCACATCCATTTGGGGGTGCATTCACATGCACTTCATTGAGGGCCCTAATATAATCATAGCATCCATCACAGGCACAAGATATTTATATATCAACAACCTCGCTGACCACCCACACCTAAGTAATGATTCTCTTTCTACATCAACAGGACAAGGCCATACCGCATGCTTTCCAAGAGATGACCAATTGGCTCCAGGAGCACTCTAGTGAGTTTACCATACTTGACTGATCCTCTCAATTGCCAGACATTGACCCAATTGAGAACAATGAACTGGAAAGATCTGTTTTAGCTCACCAACCCCCACTGGCAACTGTGGATGCTCTACTCTTACAACAGGCGATCCTTGCTTCATGGATGGCAACACCATCTCCAGGTTTTAACACCTCGTTAAGTTTTCTGGCTGCTTTTGCGAGAGCAAAAGATTGAGCAACACATTATTACATAGGCTGTGTATATAATAATCTGTTCACTTATAGTTTATAAGTCAGTGCAAGGTAACAATGTGAAACACCCATTTTAAAAATATATATACTGATTTTTTTAGTTTTCACTGTTCTGACATATTACAGTGATAGCACATTTCACGTAAATTTCAGATTTTCCAAAAATTGCTTCTCACCATTAATAGAACAATTTTATATAGGTAATTTTCACATCTTTAAAAAACTGCCTTTTTTTTCTATTTTTTTTTTTTTTTTTTTTTTGGCAAATCAAAAAAATGACATCTTTAAACATTTTGACTATAAATAACAGGCTTATTAATATTAAGTACATCAGTAGAAATAAAAATTTATCCCATACCAGATACATTTCAGTTTGGCTCTCTTACACAACCACTTGAATTCTCCAGAATTGTTTGCTTTTTTTAAATGTGACAATTTTGTACAAAATAAAGGCTAATTTTTTTCTAGAATGTTTGCTGTATACCACCTATGCTTTTAACATAAACAATATTTTCTTAAGAATTTTCAAACTGTGAAAAAGAAAAAGTTAAGATTCTCTAGCATTTAAATTCCAAAATTGTAGTTTGAAAATCAACATGCAGAATTGAAATTTCAAAGATAAATTTTTGCTAGTTTTAAATGACCAACAATGTGATGAAAAAATTTTACGAACAAAAAGTTTGGTATTTTGTCTGACTATTACATGAGAATTTTGTCTCTGAACCTAGTAAAATATCCCTTGCATTTTTTTAAAAATAAAATTGCTCATGGTCACATGACAAACCACTGGATGGATTGAATCAACCTTAAAAATTACAGGTAAAAACTGTCTTTGTATGGTCATTTAATTTAGAATTAAAGCAGAGTGGAATCTAAATGCTGCAATCATGAGCATGCAAGTCTTAAAAATCCGTTTATAAATTCCAATACCCAAGTTGCCTATGAATTCCTTTCGCTAATTACCTGGAGAAATTCATTTCCCATCCACCCTGGATGCTGTAACTTCTTGCATGCAAGTTCTGCAGTTACCAACAGAGAAAGCGACCCTAAGTGAAATGACTAATATATTTTTGTCTCACCATTCAATAATGATGAATAAAAATTGTCATGAATGATTTTATGATAAAAATTTGTAACTCAACTTTTAATTAAAATTAGAATACAAAATATAAAAGGATAAACACATTTACCACAAACTGAAAGCAACTAAAATTATGCATGCAGACGTGCCAACCTTCAAAATCTAAAAATCAGAGCAATTTTCCAGAAGTAGTATTATTGGTACATAGCATTTTTTAAGTTTAAAAAGTTATTCTAAATGCAGACTATGTTTATATGCAAAATAAAAAGCATAGTGAAAATAGTTGTCCACCAGCTACAATTAATAGCATTTTTTTCGCCCTTGAATTTCCGTTTTCGGAAATTTTCCCTCCATTTTCACACTGAAATACAAATATTTACAGAAAAAAGTGATATCATCATCATTGTCAACCATTATCAATCCACTGCAGGACGAAGGTCTCCCCAAGTTTCCTCCACAACGGTCTGTCTTGTGCCAGTCTCCTCCATGTCACTCCCGCATACTTTCGAATTTCATCCACCCATCGCCCATGTGGTCTTCTTCTGGGTCTTTTCCTGTCCCTTGGAATCCAATCTAAAATTTCGGCTGTCCATCGATGGTCTGTCCTTCTGGCAGTATGTCCAGCCCATTGCCATTTCAGGGATTTAACTCTGATCATGATGTCTTCCACTCTTGTCATTTTTCGGATCCACGAGTTCCTCTTCTTATCTCTCCTGGTTACACCAAGCATGCACCTCTCCATGCTGCTTTGAGTTGTCTGCAGCCTTTGTATGTCTCTTTTAGTTAAGGTCCACGTCTCTGCACCATACGTAAGCACTGGAAGGATGCATTGATCAAACACTTTTCTTTTAAGACATAATGGCATATTGCTCTTGAAAATTATGCAGTTTCTTCCAAAAGCTCTCCAGGCACGTTTTGTACGCGGATTAATTTCTTCCTCAATGTAACCCTCACTTGATATCTGCTGTCCAAGATAAACGTACGTGCCTGTTATCTCCATCAATCGATAAATCTTCATTTCTTGTAAAAGCATTGAACATCACTTTTGTCTTCTGAAAGTTCATTTTTAATCCCACTTCTTTACTCTTGTCAGCAAGTTCCTGGATCATACTCTGCAGCTCTGATGAGGTAGTTGCAAAAATGACTATGTCATCAGCAAAGTGATATATAACAACAATACTGGACAGAGGCAACATCACAGCAAAAAGAAATGACGATTACGGAAAAAATCTTTATTTTGTTTACTTCCGTCTTTGAAAGACGAAATACTGTCCCGCTGCGTATTTTTACGAATTGGTAAAATTCTTCGATGAGTAGTTTTACGCCCCCAAAAAAAATTCACGATGCATATTTTTTTATGCGTTGATAAAATTTCGACGCGTAATTAGATTATGCATTTTGAAGAACTCTGGTAACGGCAAGTCACTTTAGCACTCCCGTGGAGAGAGCTACCGCACGACACGGAGCCATAGTTATACTTGATGGCTCCGCATGAAGCCGGTGAGTCAAAGATGACATCATTGCATAGCACGGCACTTTTAAAGTCCAGCAGAAAATCTAAATGGATGGTTGCAGCCTGCAAGGGATTGAAATATTTCGATTGAGCAATCGAAATATTAAAAAATCCATAAAAAAAATTAAAAAAAGACTTCTAACCGTAAATCAGTAAAATTAAGCAGAAGTCCGTAAATTTTACGGATAATCCGCAAAAGTTAGCAAGTATGCAACATCCATGCCCCACTGCGATTCGAACCCGGACCTATCTCTGACAATTTGTCAAAAGTCGGCGCTCAGTTTCACAACCTTATTCTGCAGCAAAGACAATAACAGCTAATATGTAAAGAAGAAGCCACACAGGAAATGGACATGGAGACATCCAAATGGGACGACAAGTGAAATTGATTTTATTATGTGTAACAAAAATTCGTCATAGAAGACTGCAGTGTGCTAAACAAGTTCAACACAGGTAGTGACCATAGATTGGTGAGATGTAAGATGCACCTCAACACTAAACTTTAACGTGGCAAGCTCATAAGACAAACAAAATCTATTGACATAACCAACCTTAAAACACCATAATACCTTCAAGTTGGAACTGAAGAACAGGTTCTCTGCTTTAGAAGGCCTAACATCGGAAGAAGTGGACATCTCTGAAGTTAACAGAAAAGTAACCAAAGCTCTTATGGAAACAGCAACAAAATTAGCTGGGTCTAAGAACAAGTTGCATGTAAATAAATTATCAGGAAAAACGAAAATGTTGATGCAAAAAAGAAGAGAGATGAGGACAACTAAAGAAGATGTGACTTCCAAAGTGGAATATATAGAGCTATGCAAGACAGTACGAAAAAGTATCACTGAAGACGTAAGAAAATTCAACTGTGAACTAGTGAGGAAAGCAATTGAAAACAACCAAAGCCTAAAGATAGCAAAGGGACATCTCAGTAAGGGAAGAAAACAGATTATGGCACTGAGAAAAGAAGATGGTTCTGTAACAAGAAATAGAGGCGAAATTTTGACAAGAGTGAAAGATTTCTACTCCAAATTATATGAAAGGGATGATACATGCACTCCAGACATCATGAAAAATACCAGTACCAGAGTTCCTCCAGTCCTTCCAGCAGAAGTTGCACATGCAATCAAGAACATGAAGCGGGCAAAAGCTCCAGGAGAAGATGGAATTACTGTAGACATCATACAAGAAGCAAGTGGAGAAATCGAAACAGTACTCGCCCAAATTTTCACTCGATGCCTTAATGAAGGAAAGATTCCTGAGGATTGGAACACCGCTACAATGATCCTGCTACATAAGAAAGGTGACATTGAGGATCTCTGAAACTACAGACCTATCAGCCTCCTATCAGTAGTTTATAAAATCTTCACTAAAGTTCTTTCACACCGCTTGAAGGTAACACTGGACATGGCTCAACCGAGAGAACAAGCTGGATTCAGGAGTGGCTACAGCACAATAGATCATATCCATGTGCTGAGAGAACTAATTGAAAGAGCGAGGGAATATGAACTTCCATTGTGCATGGCTTTTATCGATTATGAAAAAGCCTTTGATTCGGTGAAACCATCAGCAGTTACAATGGCTTTGAAAACCTGTGGTATTGAAGATGCATACATTAATATTATTAATAACATCTATGAAAATGCAAGTGCAAAGATTAGGCTGTTTGAAAATACAACACACATAAAAATTGGAAAGGGAGTGAGACAAGGTGACACCATATCTCCGAAGCTCTTTAATGCCACATTGGAGGGTGTTTTTCAGTCACTGAGCTGGGAAAACAAGGGGATAAAGATTAATGGAGATTATCTAACCCACCTTCGTTTTGCTGATGACGTAGTCATTTTTGCAACTAGCCCATCAGAGCTGCAGAGTATGATCCAGGAACTTGCTGACAAGAGTAAAGAAGTGGGATTAAAAATGAACTTTCAGAAGACAAAAGTGATGTTCAATGCTTTTACAAGAAATGAAAATTTATCGATTGATGGAGAAAAGCTGGAGATAACAGACACGTACGTTTATCTTTGACAGCAGATATCAAGTGAGGGTCACATTGATGAAGAAATTAATCGGCGTACAAAACTTGCCTGGAGAGCTTTTGGAAGAAACAGCATAACTTTCAAGAGCAATATTCCATTATGTCTTAAAAGAAAAGTGTTTGATCAATGCATCCTTCCAGTGCTTACGTATGGTGCAGAGACGTGGACCTTAACTAAAAGAGACATACAAAGGCTGCAGACAACTCAAAATAGCATGGAGAGGTGTATGCTTGGTGTAACCAGGAGAGATAAGAGGAACTCGTGGATCTGAAAAATGACAAGAGTGGAAGACATCATGATCAGAGTTAAATCCCTGAAATGGCAATGGGCTGGACATACTGCCAGAAGGACAGATCATCGATGGACAGCCGAAATTTTAGATTGGATTCCAAGGGACAGGAAAAGACCCAGAGGAAGACCACATGGGAGATGGGTGGATGAAATTCGAAAGTATGCAGGGGTGACATGGAGGAGACTGGCACAAGACAGACCGTTGTGGAGGAAACTTGGGGAGACCTTCGTCCAGCAGTGGATTGATAATGGTTGACAATGATGATGATGATGATGATGTAAAGAAGGAACAAATTGCCAAAGATATGACATAAAATGAAACATTAAAAACCGCGAAAGTGATGTAATGCAAAAGGAAAAATCTTCCGTAAAAAGTAAGAGAAAAAAATTCACAAACTAAGTGTACACAAAATACTACAATAAGATTAAACAAAGCTGACAATAACAGATTCGCAATTAGAGATTAACAAAGGAGCAAAGAAAGGTAACTTGATTACGCTAGTTACGTTCAATGAAAAAACTTTTACAAGAAAGTTCGTAAGTTGGGAGCTTTCGACCTTATCTTAGGTCATCACGCCAATGGAGGACTAAGATTGTTGCCAGATTCTAAGTTTGATTTTTTTTTTTTTTGTTGCCAAAACTTAGAATTGATCTCCAGATCATCGGAATGTAGAGAGGAGATTCAGAATTGCAAGTCATTGAGTTGAAAATAATTTCTAACGGAGGGCAAAACGATAGTCACCTTTGGAGCACATTCCTCTACAAAATGCGACGAAAAAGGGAAAAGAGACAAACATGGTGCAAAACAAGAAATAAAAATCTCCACAGTAAAGCAAAACTCTGAAGAAAACAAACAGAGCTCACAGCTAAGAGCGAGGAGACATGAAACAATAAGTAAGTCACAGCTGGCACGCGAGTGTGTTTGTAACCAACATAAAATAGGCCACTGCGCCACTTGGGGTGGCTTTCTTTTTGCAGATATGAGGAAAGGAAAAGTAAGATACTGATGACTGTAAATGCCATCTTGCATCGACGCAGAAAGAAAAAGATTTCACAAGCGGTTCGGAATCTTTTCTGCGTCGATTCAAGGCAATGGTTGGATGGTATTTCGACCATCATAACGGCTAATTATTGGCAAAAATCGGGAGAATTTGACATTTATCCGAGAGGCAGAAGGAATGGCTGAAAATCTGGAGTCTCCCGCCTAAATCCGAAGAGTTGGCACATCTGTGCATGTAACCAGAATGTTGTTAGCTGTTTGGCAAATGTAACAGCACATTTAAGAAATGTCAGTTGAATAAATTAGAAAATAAACTTAAATAACTTCACGTTCTTGAAATATTTCATATTTTTACCAGCTAAACAAAATTAAGGTCAATCTGTGGCTAAAATTTAATAGGATTTGAAAAAGGGTCTGGTAAAATGCTTTGGAGTTAATGCTATTTAGCTAAGACATAGGTTCCAGGGCCACCATTGTTTTTCACAACTTTTGCAATCCACGAAGAAACAATTTTACGTTAAGTTAAAATTCTTCGCATCCATAAAAAAAAATATATATATAAGCATTACTGGTTGATCAATTACAAAGCATTTGTTGTACAATATAGAACACTCACTTTAAGAAGAGCAACACCATTGGACAGCCTTGCTAATCTTTCACTAAGCTTTTCCTTTTCATACTGTGAACTTGTAAGCTCTATTTCATCTTTGAGCTGTACTACTCTTCGCTCAATGTCTTTTTTATCACCTTTTCCCTATAACATACAAAATAATATATATGTAATTGAAATACAATACTGATACTGCAATTTGCCATGACACATAAATGGTAACCTTAAGATGTTGGTAAATATTTAGCCACTATATTTAAACAGCACTTGAATATACAAAGAAAATGGGAAATGTTATTTCTTTTTACATATGCAGCACATAAGTAAACTATTACTCAACAGTGAAAATTCATTAATTTGTAATTTCTTTTACGGTATCAAATTAGCCTATTAACCGGAAGAATAAAAATCTCATGGATGCGAGAAAGGATGACAATGCAAGACTGCAGTTGCCAGACTTCAATGGTGAGCCAAGATTCACTGTAGTAGTATTCTGGAATACAATTTAAACAATAACAAACGTCTTCAAATCTACCACCACCCCATCACTTTCGTGGTCAAGGACACACCCACTGGTGTGCAAAACTTTTGACCGGTAGTGTTGCACAGGAGCAGCCCGAATGTGTGAAATTCAAACCATAGGAACTCCATTACTTATTAAGAAGATGAAGGAAACTACACTGACACAACTGCAGATATTATACTAAAGGATGTAGTGGAACTTTAATCAGAATTGGCTACATAGCACTGGGTGCCATGATACAGATGCATCACTGCAAAAGACTGCATGAAGGGAAGTCCTCAGTAGGGGGGATATGATCACCTATAACATCAATTCACAATTTGCACTGACTGTTCGTACTTTATACTAGGTTGTTGACAGGCCATGATTTCAATTTTTTTTTTTTTTTTTTAGAAGTAGCAATATTTGCTAGTGGCCTTATTTTTTACTAGCAAATTGCATTATCTACTAGAGAAAGTTTATTAACATTATACGAAAGAAACTAACATTTCCCCCTCCATTAGTCAATCATAACAAATTTTGATTTCACCCCTATAACTGTCACATTGTAATGCTGAAAAGTTACAAATATTTAGATAACTCACCTTTTCATGACCTGACAGATTAATTCTAACAATTTAACTCTAACGTAAATATTTAAAAAAAAATTTTATTTAACTTTATTCACAAAATTCAAGAACACTTGAAAATATTTCCATATGGTTTATGATCTGTGTTTCGGGTCTTTTCATCATACTGCTTTAAAACAGCAGGCCTGAGGTCAATCTTTTCTTCCGATGGACCTTCAACCTCTATACTCTGAGCATTCAATGTTTGTAAGCATAAACTGCCCCTCCAAGACTGAAAAGAATTTCAGTCTTGGCAATGCCTCCCAGCTTTACACCCAGGAGTGAGTTACAGTTAGTCATTCAACAAGTTAGTCCCCCTGCCCCCCCCCCCGCTTCTACCGAATTTTTTTCTACAGTGCAGACCTTTATTCCACACGTGCAATGCAGTGCAGTTGGAGCTTTACATTTCGCACTGAAACATTCAAAAAATTTTCCACTAGCAACTTTTGCTAGAAGCACTTTTATCTCTAGAAAAATGAGTTTGCTACTACTAACTACCGGCCAAAATCATGCACTGATTGTTGAAGAGTTCATTGCAGTAACAGCCCGTTCATCTGTCACAGACATCAGCTGGACAGTTTTTGGTGCATGCTGACATGCCGCAACACGTCTCCCCAGAATGTTCCACACGTTTTATGGGATTTAGGTCAGGGGAACGTGATGGCCAATCCTTCATTTAATGTCTTTACTTATCAACAGCCACCAAACGATAGGGTGTGGAGTTATCCATTAACACAAACTGTGACCCAACTGCATCTCGGAACAGATGAACACGAGGAAGAATTGCCTCCTTCCAGGAACTGGAGCTCAATATGTCCGTCGATCAGAATGCCTCCCCATGTGAGAGCACAGCATCCGCTGTATCTATCCCTTTCATCTGTTTTCTGAGCCATACAGAGTGCCAGATTAGCTGACATCCAGAACCAATAAGAGATTAAATCTACTCTCAGTAAAGAGTACTATACCCCACTGTTTTGCTGCCCAGTCCTTATGTTCTGTGGACCAATGCTATAAATAGTGCCTCTGGTGAGCAATTACTAATAAAACAGAACATACTGGTCATCAGGCAAATAGCTCACCTTTGTGCAGTCACCTGGCCACTGTAAACCATGATACCGTGCGTCTTGTACTCATTCATGTTCAGTTGTTTTGCAAAGTCACTTGCAGCCTGGTATCAATCCCCTCTGGGCATCTATCTAGGAGCAGATAGCAGTCTTCACTGGGGTGTGGTTTTTGATGGACGACCATCACTAGTCTTTCACAGAGCTGTGCCCATAATCCTGAAAAGCAACCACATACAATGCTATGGGTGATACTGAACTCTCGGGCCACCCATCACAGTTTGCCCTTCCTCGATATTGCATACATTAACCTGTTCTTTGATATTCAGAGGTTATCTCCAAAAAGAAATACAAACTACCAGACAGTTTTTACTTACTGTTGCTGTATCAAACTTCTCCATTTACAGCGATCTTGACACACAACTCTGACTTCACCGACATTCATTACATGCCATACACCTCAATAAGCAGTTTTCCTCTCATTTTAACATTTGTTTTGGCAGCTGATATTTCCTCCAGGTTCTATTAATCAGATTCTCAATACAATTACATACTAATACAAATATGGAAAATATAATATTTAATAAATATTAAGACAAGGTACAATTCTGCCATCTTCATCACAAACATCTAACAAACATTAACACACTTTTATAAGCAGAATTTCTCACCTTCAAGAGCAAAGTATCGTCCTTTGTGATTACAACTTCAGATACTTCACCAAGGTCAGATGGTTGAACATCTTCTAATTTGACAAGATTACCATCATCACCAAACACTATACCACCTGTTGCAACTGCCATGTCATGTAATGTAGCTTTCCTATTGTCTCCAAAACCTGGAGCTTTCACAGCAGCAACCTGTAATCCCACTTTTAACCTAATGATCAAAAGAAATTTAAAAAAAGGCTTAAAAACTAAATAAGCAAACACACAACAATTATCAATAGAAGTGAAAGATATATTCTCAAAAGAAGGATTTCACAATGCATTTGAAATTGTGAACAAATTAAAATTTCAAACCATTGCTAACCTTAATAAAGATTTCCATGTAAACAGTATTCAGTTACATGGAATGTTCATATTAAAATTACTATTATGTTGATTATTATAACATAAGTTTTGTAGAAATGCACACAGGTTAATGTTAACTGTTCGTAACAGGATTCATACCCTTTTTGTGGGAAAAAATAAACTTTCTGAGGACATACACTCCAATTGATATTTTGCACCACTGGAATATCACCAGGTGTGTGTGTATGTATATATACACATGTAGGGGATTAAACAGTGCTAGTGACCATTTACCAGGCATTTTGCCCCAAATATAAACTACTTTGCCTACTAAGAACAAAATTAAATCCACATCCAAAAAAAAAAGACAGGTAGGAGATACAGTGACAATGAAGCAAGGCGAGTTGAGTAGAGTACAACAGTAGACACTAGATATATCAGACTACACGGACAAGTGACACCACAAATTGTGAAGTCAAACAGAACCCCCCCCTCCCTTTGACCACTGAAAAGAGACAACACAGATGTTGATCCCACTGGTAAGGTCACTCAAGGTAAGTCATGGGAAAAGTGTGTGCATGTGTGGGGTAGGGTTGAAGGGAGATAATCCCCTGGAATGTTCTTAGAAAATATCTCCCTTCAATGAGGTGGAAGAAAGCTCCCCTGGTGAATGAATTAGCATATTTAGACAAAAAAAAAACAGGGGCACGGTTGCGATGGCCATTACTTCAGTGAATACCGGGGGGAGGATAAGCACTTGTTTTAAAAAATAAGGACAAGGGCCTTAGAAATGAAATCAAAAATAAGGAAGGACTTTTAAGGACCGTACGAACCTTGTGTAAGCATCAATTTCCTCCCCCACCCCCAAGGTTATTACTGCAGCAGTAAAATGCAAACTTTTCTCTACTCAGTTTTGCCCAATACATACAATGTCAACGTATAATTTTATTTTCCTTTTGATTAGGGATTTAATGACTACCACGAGTGACTCAACGGGTTAATTCGAAGCCACAAGTTCCAGGATAGAGACACCCTGTGCTATAGAACAAACCCGGGATTAGAAACTGGACACATCTTGGATAAATTATTAGAAGTCAGCGCCTCATACCACTCAGCCATCTAGGTAGCGCACTTATAAATTATTCCCCTGTGTCTCATGGTTAACAGTCTCTTAATGTCAAAGGGTTTTTTTCTTATTGAGCCTTTCTTTGTGACACTACATGCATTGTTCCCTTTCTTTCTCAGTACAATCTTGTTCCACAGGTTTTTCTTTAGAAAAAAAAAATAGAATTAAAAAAAACATTTATTCTGCTTATTACAAAAAATGTCCTTTTATTGCAACACCACTAAATTAACCCTGGTGTTTTTATTTCCGCAACATCTACTTCATTCTCTACTAGCGACCCAGACTGGCTTCACACGGTAGCAATTTAGAATTTACGGCAAATCTAATGAGAGACTATTACATTCAACAGGTGTCAGTCTCTCTTTGTAAAGCTATTCTTTGTCATTAGAGATTCTGTTTCTTGGAAAGTTTCATTATGACAGGATAAACAAATTTTTTTAGCGTCTGATGTACCACGACCTATATTCGGTTTTCGTCTCTGCATAATGTTAATACAATATTTAAATTTTAATCAAAGAGCTACTCAAAGAGATACATACGTGTGAACGAAAACAACTACGCATTTAATCTGTGCGAGCGCTGATAAACCAATTCTCTTTCAGCGTCCGATGTAACTACGCATTTAGTCTGTGGCCTTACATGCTGTCAAGACAGGCCGCAGTGCACTTGCCTTTTTCCCAATGAGCAAAAAAGTTTTGTAAACCGGTCGCCATGCATAGTTGTTTAGGCATGTGGAAGCCACGAAATAATGCGAACCGCGGTTTTTTTCTTTGACTTTTCACTAAAATATAGTTACTGCTCGGCTCCCTTTTGTCATAGATTAATGTTTCATACACCTAAACCTTCCTCGACAAATGCTCTCTGGAATGGTTAAGACTGCATCAAAATCTGTCCAGCGGTTCTCAAGATTAGCCTGAACAAACAGACAGATGCATACTGGGGACTTTATTTTATACTATGTATAGATACATCTTGTAATTAATCAATTCTCCGAATGCTGACATTACCGTTTTTACTACAGTTCTGACAACTACTTTTCAACCTTACTGTACCCTCCTATGACATACCGCATCTTTTTCTTTTTTTCAAGCTATTCCATATTGCTCACGCTTACATGTCCGACGTTTTATAAAACTGACTACGAGTACTTAATCCTTCCTCTTATTACTTCTTTTTCTTTCTTGACATGTAATATGGCTTTTCACTTTTCTGATCATGTCAGATAACCTGACAAAATCTATTATTCTGACACCAACCTGATTCCTGTCCCTACAGTTTCTTCCTAAAGGCCCTCATTATATATCTATTTCTTTGTCCTATATGCCAATTCCAATGAACACCTGAGTACTAATTTACTGGGAACTCATGCAATGCTTTTCTCAAAGCCCTGCAAAAATCATCCCTTTGAGTGACTGAACATTTACTTAACTACGCTACATTAATAAAGCGGAACTGCTTTGACTGGAAAAATCGTAAGACTATTCTGGTTCTCTCATGTCCTGGGGTGGTGTAACAGATGGCATGCTCAAACGGAAATCGGGAGATGCGGGTTAGATTCCCGCTCCAGGGTGATGTAATTTTCAAGTTTTCTGGTGTGATTAATCTTACGTGACAAACAGTGAAATACACTTAATTCAGAGATTTCCAATTGACGTGTCAACAATTCGGACATATTTCCATGTATTACGCGAACATTATTTCTTCCACTATTTACAAACTGAGTCTAATTCCTGTGTGAACAACACTTCTACCTTCAAATTAATAAGCCATAATATTTTCATTACTTACAATTCTTTAGTATAAGGGTAGTCCAAAATGAGAAAACCTAAAAAGCTACTGAACGTACAGGGCAAAATTCAGGCTTTAAGAACCAAAAGATTGGTATTCCTGATAATTGATTATAAGTTATGAGATATAAAAAATCCTTTTATTTATCCATGGCACTAGCGAGTGATTTTATCTAACATACACGAGACTGACGAAGAAAGAAAAAAAAAGCTGTAATTTATAATTTGGTGAAAAATCAGACTGCACAGTGAGAAAGCATGAATATTACGCAGCATGAACAAAACTGAATTGTTCACTGTAATTTATGAAAATATTTAACTAGATCACACCACTGTATTCACAATTCTAAAATTACTGAATTCCAAACAAAATAGGGCAATTTTAAATGACATAACATCAAACAGGCGGGCGGTCGTAGTGAGCGATGGGTTTGCCTCCTCGGGGCGCTCGTGGTAACAATAGCACACACAACAGCAACTAGGCCTCTGTGAATCTTTGAGAGGTGCAAGCTAGTTCTGTGTGACATTGGCAAAAAGACCCCAACTCACTGGGTTTTGTTCCAGAATCCTTAGATTGAATGACCAACTGGAACCCTCAAGCTGTGGGCTAATCCCCCACACTGATGTACTTACCTGATAAAAAAGAAATATTAAGAATGACTCAAGTGTGGGATATGGTGGACCTACCACACTTGAGAAAGACTGTCCACCACAGAATCGACCTGGTCCACCACAGAATCGACCTGGACTTTCTAAACGGCGTATGAGAAAGCGATTTCGGCTGAGTGAATGCAAGATTGGTGTATGGAATACTAGAGGTATAAATGGCAAGATGAGAGGTGATTGAGGAGATTAATAAGTATAGACTGGATGTGCTGTGTGTAAGTGAAACCAAAAAGAAGGAAATTGGGGTAGAAGAAGTGAGTGGCACGGTGAGTGTGTGGTCTGGAGTATTGGATAATATGAGAGGACAGGCTGGTGTAGGTATGATTTTAAGTGAAAAGATGAACAACTTGATTCACTATAGTTGCATAAGTGAGAGAATTCTCTGGATTCGTTTGAAAATGAAACTTCAGAGAATTTTAGTTGTTGTAGTGTATGCTCCTTGTGACTCTGAACCTTCTGATAAGAAAGAAGATTTCTGGAATGAGCTAAAAGCTGTTTTGAGCCAGTTTGGTGCTAAAGAAAAAGTTATAATAGCAGGGGATTTCAATGCTAGAGTAGGTGTGCAGAATGCAATTTCTGACAATGCTCTGGGTAAGTTTAATGATCCTTGTATGAATGATAATGGTGAAAGATTAATTGAACTCTGCATTGAGAATGATTTGTGTGTATCTAAAACATTTTTCAACCACAAGTATATATACACACATATACTTGGGAAAACCGTACTCTTGATCAAAAGAGTGAGATAGATTTTGTTGTTTACGATCAGCGTTTGAAACACTTAGTTGTATGATGAGAGGTGTGGATGTTGGTTCTGATCATTACTTGGTAGTGTCACGAGTGAAACTTAATGTTGGTTGGAGGAAAAGGAAGAGACCCAGGATAGAAAGAATAAATGTTGATAGGCTCCTTGAAGACCATCAGCGGTATTCTGACTTACTCAGAGAAGGACTGAAGGATCTGAAGTCTGGTGAGAGGGATGTAGAAAAGAAGTGGGAATGTTTTAAGAACTGTGTTACTGCTGCTAAAGAGGTCTGTGGTGCCACAATAGTGGGTAACAATACAGGTGATACTTGGTGGAATAGTGAGATTGAAGAGGCAGTAAAAAAAAAAAAAAAAGGAAGCCTATTTGGGGATGTTGCAAGGTAGAGTCTCTGTGGATGAATATCGCTGTAAGAAGCGTGAAGCTGCTTTGCCACAGTAAGGCAAAAGATAGGAAAGAGAAAGTGGAAAGGCATGAACTGGCTTTTTGGAAAGATAGAAAGTCCTTCTGGAAGTACACGAGACTCGGGGGAAAATAGGGGAAACAAAGTTGTAAGTTGTGTGAAGAATGAGATTGGGGAAATGATATGGGAGCCCAATGAGTTAAGTGACAGATGGGATGAATACTTCTGTGAGTTATTAGATCAGGAAAGCAAAGATGATTCTGAGACAGATGCAGATGATGTCACAATGAGAGATGAAAGCACAGGAGGGATCTCAAGAGAAGAAGTGTGTCAAGCTCTAAAATCTTTTCAGAATGGTAAGGCTCCAGGAGTTGATGGCATAACTGCAGAGATGTTGAAGTATGGTGGTGACTCTATAATTGACTGGTTAACTGAAATTTGCCAGTTGTGCTGGGAGTTAGGAATGGTCCCTCAGGATTGGAAGGATGCTATCATTGTTCCCTTGTATAAGGGAAAAGGTGATCAGACTGAATGCAAGAACTATCATGGTATTAGCCTACTGAGTGTGCCAGGGAAAGAGTTTGGTAAGGTTGTTATTGAAAAAGTACGGGGTCTTACATCATTGAAAGTGTGGGATGTTCAGAGTGGTTTTATGCCTGGTAAAGGCTGCACTAACCAGATTTTTGCATTACGCATAATTTAAAAGTATCTGGCTGTTGGGAAGAAAGTTTTTACTGCCTTCATAGATTTAGAGAAAGCATACGACCGAGTGAATAGAACACTTTTGTGGAAGGTATTGAATGAATATGGTGTTACTGGGAATCTACTTAATAGTGTAAAAGCCATGTATGCTGGTAGTAGAGCTTGTGTACGAGTGAATGGTGTTTTATCAAAATGGTTTTCCATTGGTGCAGGTGTTAGAAACGGTTGTGTAATGTCACCATGGCTGTTTAATATATTTATGGATGCATGCATGCGTGAGGCCAAAATAGATAATAGTGGCTTATGTGTCGGTGATATCCATGTGTGCAGATTGCTGTATGCTGATGACACTGTCCTATTGGCAGAGAGCAAAAGTGAGTTGCAGAGTATGTTGACTCGGATGCACGAAGTTTGCATGAAATTCAAACTGAGTATAAATAAGGGAAAAACCAAAGTTATGGTGTTTGAGAGAGGAATGGGTAGCACTGAATGTAATGTAAGTATAAATGGCACTGTGATTGACCAGGTGAATGAGTTTGTGTATTTAGGAAGCATGTTTGACAGAGAGAACAAGTTGGATGGTGAAATCAGTAGGCGAGTGAATTCTTTGAAAGTCATAGCTGCTCTGGGAGGTTTTCACAGGAATGATGGGTTCTCTAGAGAGTCCCACATGGCTGTGTATGAAACTGTAATTGTTACTACTCTGAAGTATGGCAGTGAAACCTGGGTACTGCAGAAGAAACATAGAAGTCATTTGTGTGCTGGAGAAATGAGTTACTTATGTGGGGTTTGGTGGCAAGACACGATCTGATTGTGTGAGGAATGAAGATGTATTGCAGTTGTGTGATGTAAAGCAAAATGTTAGCAAGGTGGAGACCAATATGCTTCGGTGGTTTGGCCATGTTGAAAGAATGAGTCATGAAATGCTTACTAAGAAAATCTTTTCAGCCCAAGTGGCAGGAAAGAAAGGCAGAGGAAGGCCAAGGAAGACATGGGTGGATCAGATTCAGGAGTGTCTGCATGAGAAAAAGATTATGAGTATGAAGTATAAAAGATCTTGTGTATGGCGTGCAATGGATATCAGTGAAGCACGAGTTGTATGTCAAGATCGCTGTAAATGGCGAAGTTTGATAAGACAACAATAAGTAAAAATATCTGGAAGTTTGTATTTCTTTTTGGAGCTAACCTCTGAATCTCAGAGAACAGCTTAATGATATGTATGTATGTATGTATGTATGTATGTATGTATAACATCAAACAGTTTTTCCTCCTGGTTTTGTTCTTGTACTTGCTAGAACATTAGCTCTGGTTTCCTCTTGTGAGCAAACCCTTTCTTCTCAGCAAGTTCCACAACCATATTTGTCTTTCGTTGACTCTGCCACTGCACAGCATCCATTGTTTACTTTTTTTTCTGCAGATTGTTTTCCCTTACCAATTTTCTTTGTTACTTTTCTTCCTTTTTTTTTTTTTTTTTATTCCCTCGGATGACAATTTTATCTATCATGCTTAAAGAACTTTCAGCCTGAGAACCATGAATTCTGGCCACAGCTTTCACTATTTTAGATAAATGGTGTAATTTTCAGCAAATGAATACTTTTTTTAACACCATGCATTAATTCTTACAAATTTCCAAACTTTGTCACTTCCGTTTTAGGAAACTTCCCCCACCCTTATCAAGCTAAAATGCACACATTTATGAGGGTGATAACATTTAACAACTTTACTACATAGGTGTATTTTCAAAGCTGAAATACAAATATTTATGGAATAAAATGATATTTAACAATACTGGGTAGAGGAAACAGTGAGAAAAAGAATTACGATTACGAGAGAAATCTTACCTCAGTCTACTTCCCATTTTCGAAGGATGAAATTCAGTCCTCCGAAAGATAAAACGACACCCCCCCCCTAATTCACTTGTGCATCGATCTCGTGATTGGTCCAAATGATAACAAAACAGACGAAATTCCTTGAATCAGCATAAGCATCTCGTGGCCGAAGATTAAGGGAAAATTTCTGGGCGGCTTAACTTATGTTTTTGGAAATTGTTGCCTACAATTTCAAGCTGAAATTATGCAATGAAATTATATTTTAGTGTTCCCCCTAGGTCATTTTAGCAGGGTGCAGCACCCTGCCCATTTCTGACGTTAAAATTTGCCCTGCCCCCGTTTTGGATGGTAAAATGCCAGCTGCCCTACCCTAATTTTTACCCTGCCCTTAGTCTTTCGTTGCCCTTGCCGTTCCACAGCTTGCCACCCCCACAATCACAGAGTCAGTCGCAAACGTACCCGTGCAACTGTCTTGCTACGTGTAGGTACCCGTAAACCTTACAGTTAACGAGATCTTGTAGAAATTGCAACATTTGTTTTTCATTTGGAGGTTTAACAAATACCTACCGTGAGCAAATCAAAGGGCTATAAACACTAAACAGTCACCCGTTCCTAATGTAGGGCCACTGGTTCCAAGTAAAGGTAAGAAGTAGCAGTGTGTTTTATCCAGTCGCCACTAGCAGTGTGGCGACTGGATAAAACACAGCGGCCGGTAAGAAAAAGTTGCTTTACTCACCAGGCTTGAAATTTTGCCTCTTCCATATGGTCGGGTGGTCAAATTATTTTTCCATTACTACAGAATTTATTTGTATTTTTCAAAAACCTACAAATTCGCAAGGCATTTTCTATCATCCAACTCACAAGTGGGGGGGGGACAGTGCTCTGCTCAATAAATAAGTGGCTGTGATTTATAGATTCACTCTTCAAGAAAGGGGAGACTTCTTTTTCTCATTGAAGTTAAGCACGAAGTAAAATCTCCCCAGTTAAGCAAAACCAAAAAGCACTCCTCAAAACTCTGAAGAAAACATAAACAGAGCTCACAGCTAAGAGCGGGGAGACTTGAAACGATAAGTAGGTCACAGCTGGCGTGCGAGTGTGTTTGTAACAAACATAAAATAGACCACTGCGCCACCGGGGGTGGCTTTCTTTTTGCAGATATGAGGAGAGTAAGATACTGATGACTGTAAATGCCGTCTTGCATTGACACAGAAAGAAATTTTCTTTTGCAAGAAAATTTTGTGAGCAATTATTTACACACTTACGTAAATTTACATATTCGAAAAAAAAATTTGCTACAAATTTCTGCTAATAATTTTGACCAAATATCTGCAGAATACTATAACCAGACCTTTTGTTAACAGATGAACAAGCTCTAGCATTAAGAGTTCATACATTAGGGTCAAAATGCTGGAACTTTTGTCAATATATACAGGAAAGTGACAAAGGAAAGATGTAACACTAGTTCTAAAAAGGCTAATCAGGTCATTAATATCTAAAAATAATTGACGAGAACAAACTTAAGTTCACTTCATTTAAACTTTACCTGTTTAGAACCATGGTACTAAGAGCTTCACCATCAACATCTTCTGCAATTATTACAAGAGCTTTACGCTTTGCATTGGCTAACTCCAAAGCTGGTATAATAGATTGCACGCTGGATATCTTTTTCTCACTGAAGAGTACCAAGGCATCTTGAAATTCAACTTTTGCTCCTAGATAAAAAAGGAATGTAAGTTTTACAAGCAATACCATGACAATTGATTGCATGTAGTGAATCTGGGTCAATGCTTTGACACTAATAACACCAATATACACTTCACACAACAAAAGAGTTTTGACAATGCACTCTCCAAGAGGCCGAAATTTTCAAAGTGAAGAAAAAGGGGGTGCAGCTCTAAATGTCACTACGTTCATTGTGATTGGACTGAATAATCAAAAGATGTCCATCCAAAATTTATAAATCATTTATTAGCTTGTTGAAAATGTGTTAAAAAGATCTATTAATTTCTGTAAAAAAAAATAGATTTCATATGCAGAACAACCATTTTTTGGGAGGGAGTAAGTTTTTTTTTCCAGCTTTCACAAAGTGTCCTAAGAAAAAAAATGAACAACCATTTTTTGGGAGGGAGTAAGTTTTTTTTCCAGCTTTCACAAAGCGTCCTAAGAAAAAAATGTGCTTACATAATTTTGTCAGCTCAAGATATCACTGAGAAAATGAATGAGGATGTCTTATGTTTCAGAAACTTGGTGAAAGGCAACATAAATTATCGGTTATGTTTAGAAGTGCAACTCAGAAACATACAAATCAATTTTCTTTATGCGCTGATAGTACTAACAATAAAATTGATGCTTCACGACGTTTAGAATTTTTGTGATGCAGTCTTTCCCACGGGAGGACAAATAAATTTTTATGTTCAGAATGATATTCCAAATTTCTGACAGCAAGGTTGGAGGGGGATGGGGTGCTCCAAAATAAAAGATGAAAATATGAGTAAAATTGTATGTGGAATTTACTTTGCATATTGTGCTATTTCAACACAATATAGACAATACACAGATTTGGAAGATCGACTTAATTACATATTATCTGTATACATATTGCACAATATCTCCACTCAGATTATCTTGCGCTTCCTCTTACTACTCATTTTGCTGCACCAACCACTCCCTGTACACTCTTACTGGTGCTCTTCTGCAATTCTTAAGTGCAACAATTTTGCTGGCACTCAATAACATCCAACCTCTGTCTGTCAGATCACATTGTTCTTCTATTATATGACAACATAACCAAACTACTACTGGCGGTGTTCCTGTTTATTTTATTATGTAGCCATAGTGATGTAATGACAATGGATGCACACTAAGCTTATTTACACAGATTCTGATATTTGTGAGTTATTTTTTGACACAATTTTCATACAAAGAAAATTTTGAATACTTTTTGCCTTTATTGTATTATAAGAAAAAAAAACAACAATAAAACACACAGAAAGGTTTGTTACCTTTAGCAGTGTTTATGAAATATGGAGAGATGTAACCTCTGTCAAACTTCATTCCTTCGATGACTTCTAACTCGTCATTCAATGTTTTTCCATCCTGCAAAAGAAGAGGATGTATTAGACAAAATCCACAAAATAAAATGGGGTGGGGGTGAACTGCACATTTTGTATAAAAAATGGTGCAGCATAATGCAAGTCAAGCTACATTCATTCCATAATGTAAGCAAGTTTTTCGCAAAAGGTACAGACCAGAAAAAGCATTCACATTTCCACAAGCTTCATTATTTGTTTAAATGATACCTAGCACTGATTTGAGAATGAAATAAAAACTTCACAACTGTGTTTTCAGGAAGACTCCTCCATGCCAATCTTAAAGTGGTTTTCAGTAACCAATTTTTTTTTTCTGTAACCCAGCCCACAGTGGTGTGTTAAGTTTTTAACACAGCAACAAATTCCAGTTTGCCACAACTATTTTTTTAAAAAAGAATAAATTTTTTGCCAGTGGAAAAATAAAAAATACTGTCTACTGGAAAAAACATAAAAAGATTACTTCCATACATGAAGAAAAATTATTTGTTGGAATGTTGATGCTTCTTCAATTCTGTGGGCCTTTGTCAATCATCCTGACTACTAGTGGCACACCCAGGATTTCTTTACGGGGGTGGCCCAAAATATTGAAAATGCAAATTAAAACAACCCAAGGTACACATCTCCCAAAATACTGAGAAGCAATAATAATATCTCCACCACATTAAAGTACACCACCAATTATTTGTAAATTATATATTTAAAAGTATAATTACAAATAACCGCCAACAACAAAGAATGAAGGGCCCAGGCCCCTGGCCCAACCCTACTGAGTGTGCCACTGTGAGGATACTAAAATTGCATCTACAAATGCTGCAAAACACATGGTTCACAGATACCTGTGACCTTTAAAAGCAAGGTTAGTCTCTGTGGTACGTTTCTAGGAAACACTTTCATTTTAGATCCAATGTTGGGCTGAAGAATGATTCATTTTATATAAATAAAAAAAAACACCTTTACAATTACACAACCAATTGCTACGCTTTTCTATCAGACAGTATCCTTTTATATTGCTAATTAAGATAATAAAATTTAAGAATGCTAACTGTGTAACGGTTTTGAGGAAGCTTTGTAATTAGCGTATTCCAGTAACCAAGGATTTTTTATATCTTTAATCCTAGTGTATAACAGCTATTTTCTCCCCAGTTACTACAAAACATTACCATCCTCTTTTTTCTACTTCAAGCACACATATTTGTTAGTGTTTCAATCAAGTTTCAGAAAAAAATGTGCCATTTTGTTTACAGCCCATTACAGTTAACTATTAATCTGAAGGTGATGTTTGCACTTTTCATGTAATAACATATTAAAATGTAAATTTGCTATTGTTTTGATATGGCATACACTCTCCTAATATAAATAGCTTCAAATTGGTACCAGAATTATTGAATTTAAATCCTTAGTTGTAGACTAATTAAAGGTCCAATCGAGTTTATGTTGACTTTCTATGTAGATCTCTGGCAGTCTTAACACAATCTTATTGGATTCAAATAATGCAATTGACTGTTTAAATAATTTAATGTGATGAAGGTTAACATTAATATATACAGTAAACATTAGACCTTTCAGGTCCACAACGAGCCCATCTTCAGATGTTAGTAGCAAACTGGAACTGAGAATGAATTTAAATACAATAATGAGAAGTGATTTCATGATAGCATCACATGTACATGATGGACATCTCATGAAAGATTTGATAACATCAATAAAAATAGTACATGTCAAGCAATGTATCAAATATTATATATGAAGGAAAAATTGGTGCAAGTCTATGTGTTAAATCGTATTAAACACAGTTTTCCAAGGCAAAGGGATGTGACAAGGAGTATCACTGCAACTTAACCGCATTTGTGAATAAACAGGCTTTTCATTAGGAGGATTGATGCTTTAGAGTAGGGTGTGGCGAGAATGTTAGCTTTGTTCCAACATGGGTAATGAGATCAGTTGTGTGATAACCATGATAAGGAAGTCTTTGATGAGCCTATCCTTATGTTAAATCGATGCTCTTTTAAACTAGTTTTTAAGGAGCGAAGTGTAGATCCAACATAAATTCGATCTTCATCCTGAATGTCTGTTGTCTTCAGTGGAATGATATAAACTCCATATCGATTGTCTAAAGGAACAACGTCAATCAGTTTTAAGTGCTGATAGTACATTAAGTGTTCATATACCAAAACCTATATTGTGACGATGGCAAGCATTTTTGAGGATATTAATAATGTTGGGAATGTATGGTAGTGATCCCACATGTTTATTTAGTCTACGATCTCTTATTAAAGTAGTATCTGATGTGCGATAGATTTTCTTTACAACAGAATTAACGATGTCACCAGAGTAGCCACGATGAGATGCAGACATTTTTATTTCGGCTATTTCTTGATTCCGTAATGTTACTGTCGACGAGTGGGCAGTGACAGTACCATTTTTTTTTTATTATTATTTAATTTTGCTTAAACTGCTTGCTTTTCCATTTCTTAGTCCAGGGGTGGCCAACCTTTTTTGAAATTGGGCCAGTAAATTCTTAGAAATCATTTGAAGGGCCACCATAACCAACTTAAATATTGACAACTATTATCAGCTAAAAATGGGGTTATATGTTTTTGTAAAGTATTGAAACCCATATACATTTTTAAAGTCATTTTATTAAATCATTTCCATTAAAATTATTATGCAAACAAATAAACTGAATTGTTATAATAACTTTCTTTTGTACTAGAAATTAAAGAGACAAAATTAAAAAATTAAAAAACAATGTATCAACTATTTCTGTAACACTGGTTTTTATTTTTTATGTTTTTGCTCAGCAAAATAAATGAATTGAAAAAAGTTCCTATTAACTTTACACACCTGCAAGGCTAATGTGATTTTTGAACCTGCTTTTCATGTAAAAATTTTTCAAAGGTGGGTATAATTATCAATGTACTTAAAAAGAAACATATCACCAAGGTGTGCATCTGTGATAGTTGAACGAAATTTACTTTTTACAACATTCATGGATGAAAATGTTTGTTCACAAATGTACGTGGATCCAAATCTGCAAATGAACCTCAGAGCAAAGTCATGAAGCTTGGAAAACTGTTCTTTATGGACGTATTTCCAGAACTCAATCAAATTAGGAGCAGTGGGTGATTTACATTCTTCTTTAAACTTAACACTCACTAAGTCCTGAGCGGCTTTGGATTTTTAATATTTCGATTTGCATTGATGGGGAATATTTGGGTACAGCAGATTCTGAAATACACAATAGCTTTATGAATAAATCTGTTACTCCATTCAGATTCAAAAGCAGAAAATAGAGTTAAGAATGACTTATACAAAGATTTAACAGCTGATTTGTATTTTAAATGATCCACGGTAAAACTACTGTACTTACTGAAAACTTGCTGAATTATTGGGAAATGATCAAGTTTGCCCTGCTCTAAATTGTTAAAAAACAATTTCAACTTTAATTTAAAACTGTTGACTTCATTATATAGAAATGAGTCCAGAATAAAATAAAAATAATTATTATTGTCAGTAAGAGTTAAATTAGAAAAACAAAGTTAGTGCTTGGGCTACTGGGGGCCGTACAAAATGTCCTGGTTGGCCACACCGCCTTAGTCCATTCTTGCTATATAACGGAACCAGGTTACCAAATTAAAAAAATTCGCCATGTGCTAAATGGCCCGTGCAGCTAAATATTTAGGAGCCAAAAATGAAATTTTTTTACATACACAGTTGAAGAGTCACTAAAATTCTGAACGTTGATTTCGCCCAGCATAAACTTCTCAGCAAGTGCCACATCCACATTTGTTGACTCTGCAGCTAAGCAGCATTCAGTGCTTAAATTTTCATTTTGTTAATATCTTTGTTACCTTTCCCATTTCTTTATTGTCACTTTTTCTTTCTTTTACGCCCTTGGATGACAATTTTATCCATCATGCTGAAAAACTTTCAGTCTGTGGAGACCATGAATGCATGATAGCTTTCACTATTTTTGATAAGATAAAGTGTAACTTTGAGGATATTAATACTTTTGAACACCATGCATCAAATCTTACAAACTTTTCAGCTTCATCACTTTCATTTTCGGACCCCCCCTCCCCTATCAAGATGAAATGCAAACCTTTTTTGGGGAAATATTTAATAACACAAGACATGTTTGGAACATCGTTGGGGGGGGATTTACAGTTAAGGGAGAAATCTTTGCTACATCTGATTTTCCCCTCCATTTTCAAGGTGAAATACAAATATTTATGAAATAAAATGATATTTAACAACAATTCTAGGCAGAGGAAACATCGCATTAAAAATAAAATTATGATTACGGGAAAAATCTTGAATGCATCTAACTTCAGTTTTCGAAAGTTTTGAAAAACAAAATTTCTGTTTTTGAAAGTTTCAGGTGGAAAGAGTCCTTCACCAGTACCAATTGCCCCAAAATTTCTGTTCAGTTATGCATCAATCTCGTGAATAACGCAAATTAAGATGGAAAAAGAGAAATTCTAGAAGCTGTGGCACTCTTATGCCTGCAGATTACAGGGAATTTTTATGCCGTAGAACTTCCGTTTTCGGAAATTTTTTCTCCAGTTTCAAACAGAAATTCAAATATTTATGGAATAAAATTATATATAACAATACTGGGCAGAGGCAAAATCACGGGAAAACAAAATTACGATTATGGAAACAATCTTTATTTAGTTTACTTCCATTTTTGAAAGACGAAATACCGTCCCCGATTCATATCTTTACAAGTTGGCAAAACTCTTCCGAGTGTATTTTACGTGTTTCTCAATACACATTTTTACGTGTCAAGAAAAATTCCTGATGCATATTTTTATGCGTTGGTAAAATTCCGATGCGTAAACACTTTGATGCGTACTAGACGCGTAACTACGCATTTTGGCAAACTCTGGTTAGTGCAACATGTTCAAAAATGATGCGCCATAAGCCAAGAAGTTATACTGACGCTAGATTTACAATGAATCGATTCAAAGGACAACCAATGTGTAAAGCGATGAACAAATAATTATACAATTCTTCAATTGCAATTACGGAATTTCGGGCAAGCCGTGGCTCCGCTCTGCTTCAGGTTGAGGGAGGCGGAAGAGTGCTTGCAAAAGGTCCAATGATCACTGTGGGAGGATCCTACTCATTGTTCAAGGTTGCTTCTTTAACTTGCTTGAGTGACGATAGTGTGGACGAGAAGAGGAAGTCACAAACACGAGCGATTGATACACAGTTTTACATGTTAAGTGCGTCTTGAAGAGGAATTAAGAAACTGAGCGGGGGGGGGGAGCAAACGATTCTTGTAAACCACTAAGAATTGCAAACAAAAAAAAGTCGTTCAGATTAAAAAGAATCATAATAAAATGCAGTAGAAAATACATGCAGTCGCAATTTGGCCCCGATGTCAAATCGCTGGTTGCCAAATGTAAAAATGCAATCGCGTTTCGCTCATGGCCCCCGTTAATTTCGAACCCTGAACGAAACAGAGCAAGAATTTCCTTTAAAGCAAAATGTATATTCAAAAAATGGTGCTGCCTGCTTAACTTGTAGGGAAAACTACTTTACTGATGAAGAAAGATGGTAAAAAGAGTTTTGGTTTAATTCCATTTTAATTAAATATGCTCTCTTGGTTTCTTAATATATAGCAAGATGTGACAGAAGAATAAAAAAAGAAATATGCATCTTAAGTAAAATTAAATTTCATTAACTGCTTCATTTATAAAAAGCAAAATATGAAACATTTTTCATTTGGCACACTGAATCTATACTTATATAACCTCACTGGAATCTCAAATTTTCAAAAAAAAATTTTGCTTTTTAATTTTTTTTTAAATAATCTCATTGTTAGCATGAATCACAGGAAATTTTTTATTTTGTGGTTGTGTATGAAAAGAAACAACCAGCTAAGTTCAGGTTTCAAGAACTTTTCAACGTTACATTACAGGATACCTAAAATTGTATGGGACGATTAAACTTCATAAACCAAATAAACCATTAAGGCCTATTGTGGACTCAAAAACTCTTGTTAAATCTTTAATATTATCTTCTAAGCCAAATGAGAATTTTTTTTTTACAGATCTCCCCTGCCTTGCTAAAAAAAACTCAAAGATTTCATAGTTAATTTAGAAGGCCTTCCAAAACTTGACCATCCTGTAATTGCTAGTCTCGACATTAAATCTATGTATACTAACAGATACGGATCGTCTTTTAGAGTTCCTCGCAAAAGATTTGGCCAACAAAATAGTCTTTCATAACCACAGCAAGGAAGAACTGTCTTTATGAAATTCTGATGTTTGTTTTAAAAAACAACTATTTTCAATTTGGCAGCAATTTCTACAAGCAAACTTCTGGATTGGCTATGTGCTCACCGGTTGCACAATTTCTTGCAAATTACTATGTAGGAAAACTAGAAGAAAAGGTTCCGATTGCTCCTTCAATCGTATATGGACTATATTTTCATTATAGACAACAAAAATGTCTCTTCTATATGACATACTAGACTAGTTCAACTCCCTGGATGACCAAAGTGCAATTTACCATTGAACTGCAAAAAGATAACTCAATTTTCTGGACTGATCATTAGTCATAAAAGAAGGAAAAATTGAAACAAGGTTATACAAGAAACCTACCAACAATAATAAAATGTTAGACTATCAGTCAAATCACCCTAATTACATAAAAACAAACTTGGCCACTCAATTTTTGGAAAAGATTAACATTCTAAATTCTTCAGAATTGTTAAAACATGCTCAAAAAAAGAGGAACTGAAAAAGTTTTGGAAGATAATTACCCTTCTCTAGTAAGTAGACAAAATGCTCAATAGAAAAGAAGCAGAAGTCAAAAACTAAATTGTTTCAGTTAACTAGTAGTTACTACTATAAAGAACTGAAAAACAAGGATTAGTTATAAATTTCTAATCAGACTGGCTCCAGGATTACAAAATAAAATCAGTAACAACCTTCTAAAATTAAACCAAAAAGAAGAAAACATCCTGTTAAGAGGAAGGAGTGGTCTACAACATGAAGTGAGTGTGGTCTCAGCTATGTGGGAGAAACAGGCAGACAGCTTAAAACCAGATTAGCAGAACATAAAGCAAAAAAAAAAAAAAAATTGGTTGTGATGTGCTTCTGAAACGTGGAAAGAGCGATGTAATTCATCTACAACATAAAGCTTCAATTAGAAATTTGACAAACAAAACAGGTTTGGACAGACATGTTCAAAATACAGGACAAAGTGCTTTGTGACTGTGCAAGTTCTGACACACTTTTTCAAGAGAAAATTGTCAGAAGGACTGGAAATTAGGTAGTACAACATTAAATGATGTGAAAGGTTGGAATTTAGCTAATGAATGGCAACACCTACTATAGCGTAGTCCTGAGGAAGGGTAGGGGTGCTCGCTGAAAATTTGACCAAGTAATTTCCTTTATTCTTGTGCAAAACCCATAATTTTGTGAAATTTATAGTGTATCAAGTCTAGGAATAGCCATGACACCAACTATTACTAAATTACTTTGAGCATTTATTCTTACAAGATAAACAAAGCAGTGCATGGACAGTTGTCTTACTCAAAATTATTTGCAGAGTACACTTTTGTCATTTACTGTGACTCTCACTTATCACAAAGCAAAAAGGAAAAAGGTAATTACAAATATTAAAAAAAAATTTTGAATGAAAACATACACAACTATATAATTAAAGCTTCACTAAACTCATAAACTAAAAAAAAGTATAAAAGACTATCTTACCTTAACTGTGATAACTCCATCATTGCCAACTTTCTTCATGGCATCAGATATTAAATTTCCAATTGTCTTGTCACCATTTGCTGATATTGTAGCAACCTACAACAATGATATTAAAAAATAAAAAAATGAGGAGAAATGGTATCTGTTAAGTAAAATTTACATGTAGAACTTTTCTTGAGAGCTTTTAATACTGGGTGACTGTGTTTTTAGTCCTATGCTGTGAAAACTTGTAAAAAAATGAAGCTGTTTTATTTATAGTTTCAGATCCTCACTTTTGTACAATTAAATGGATCTCAAACAACCTGATTCATTTTAATATCTGTGAAAACAGTGCATTAAATTCATTTCCTGCTTTGGTAAAACAAAAAAAAAAAACAATCCTTAGTCGAGTACACAGCAAATGAAATGTTACTAATAATCTTCAGCATTAGCGAGTTTCATCTGCTACACAACTAAATTGATGCCCCAATTTATGAAACTGACAAAAATCAGAAATCTAAGGGAGTTTAAAGAAAAAAATGTTCTTCCACACTTTAAAAGGGCATATATTAAAAAAAAAACTAGTAAAACCTGGTCTAAAATAAATCTTACAGAAATTTAACTTTCTTCAAGTACCAGTAATTCTTAAAATCAGCATATTTGGCAATGCAATTACCTGAACACAATTACAATACATGAAGTGTTCCTCAGTATTCAGAATAAGAGGGTTTGTTCTCCCCCCTTCCCCCCCCCCAAAACAAAAAGAATCTGTGTAATGATTTTTTACTCTTACAGGGTAAAGTACAAGCAATAAAAGAGGCAATTTCTATGCCACTGGCACTGCTATCCATAGAAACACTTGGACCTATGTGTACCCACTTTCTCACATATTCAACTTGCCAAATATTTCCTTATACCTAAATAGCAACTGAACGAAGTTTTACACTTTTTTCATATTTTGGACCCCATTTCATTTATACATATCACCATAGCCCCTTCCTCTTGAAATCAGTGATAAAAAATATTGCAAAATACACTGTGCACACAAGACTAAACAAATATAACTTCAAGGGAAACTCAAATTTGTAACAGCAATGACATAGTACTCTTCATTTGTGTAAAAACATGCGGATAAATAGTTGCAACATAGGGATGAGGAAAGCAACTTTCTATATGAACTTCCATTACATGCACAGTATGCAGACTAGTCATTTTTACTGAAAATTATGTTTAATTCATAAAGATTTTAAAAAGCCTCATTCTTGAATTATTCTTCACATTTTACTAAAGCGTGTGTAACAGAAGTTCGTATGGGAAGTTTTTCATCCCAATATTTCAGAAATGCAAACAGAATGATGTACAAGCAGAATTAATACACAATATTGTTTTATCAGTAGTATAACAGATGGCAGCACATGACCTATTTTCACTGATGCTTTACCCTTGCATATTTGTGCTGTAAGCTATGGTTACGCCTTGCTTGAGGAGAAAATCGCTGCTTTGAGAAATTTTTTGTAACATGCATGCTGGTGGCGAGAGCATTATTTGTACTCATGGTAGCACACATGGTTATGCCCGAAGATGTGCAATGTGCGCGTTTGCAAAAGCGCTAGCTGTTTTTGAGAGTTGTCGAGGACTACTCAATGATTTTTGGCTTATGGAATAATCTTGTAAATATGTTTAATGCTTTTACACACTTCCCACTTTTTCTCACAAAAAACAGCACTTTTTACGGACTTCCTCCAAAATTAAAAAGACCTTACAAATTGAATATGCAACAATAATAACATGCACAAGTATACTTTTACACATGGCTTACATATGCAAACTGAAGTATGCTGATGTTGAAAATATTTTTCTACATATCCTATACTGTGTATAAGCCAAAACGTTTTGAATAAATCCTGCCTAAGCTTATACACAGGTCAGTAAAAAATATAAATAATTATGGAATATTTTTTCATCCAGTGTGATTCCTACAGTAATAGGTGCCATTAATATGAAAAGTGCAAAACCTAATCCCATTTCAAATTGAGACCATGGAATTTCTTGCTTCCAAACATGAAGGAATTTCTTCAATACTTCCCTTGTGGGACTGCATCCCCTATCTTTGGAACCAGACATGCAGTGAGTCAGACAACAGATAAATATCTCTTTGCTGTAGGGGAGGGGCATAACCAATTAGGTATCTGCTTTTACCTTGCTCCTGCCATTGTGTCAGCGCTATGGAACCGCAAAGACAAAGTGTTTTGATTTAGCTTCACTTCTTTGATATCCTGACATATAGCAAATTATTGCAAAATGAGTGGCAGAAGTAGAAGAGAAAGGTGGTTGTCTTATGATGTAAGATTAAACAAAAAGGTATGCAGAAGAAGAAAAAATTGTGTTGCTGCTCAAGATTCCTGTGTGAAGGAGAAGCAAGTTTGGGAATGGAAGATAAATAATGTTCAGCATTGGAACATATGCCAAGAACAAAAAAAAAAAAGGCCACAAGAGAAGGATCTGCTTTCTCCCCACAAATAGAAAAGTGCCTAAATGATTGGGTATTGGAATGCAGATGAAATGGATTCATAGTAAGATGAACAAGTGCATGTCTTCAAGACTTGCACTTGTCAAAAGATCAAGTCAGTGAAACCAATGCCTACAACATCGTGTGGTTGGTACACAAGATTTATAAATTTATTCCGACTTTGCCTATGTCAACAAATTAAAATTGACAGAAACTACCTAAACAGAACAGAAAATTAAATCTTTTCCACCTGAGACAGATGTTTTTTTTCAGAAAAAACATCTGTCTCAGGTGGAAATATGGATGAAGCATCAGTAACTTTTGATCTTCCATGCAAAAGAGCCATTGAGAAAAGCATCCTAAATCAAATCTGCTCGATAGGTGGAACCATGCTTCTGCCCGTTGTCGTTTTTCAACACAAAAACATTCTGGAATGCATGAAATTTTCGACTGAAGCCTTGGTCTGTGCTCATCAAAGGAAGGGATGGATGAAGGATAATTGAATGGCTGGAAAATGTTTGGAATAAAAGACCAAGAACTCCTTTAAAAAAAAAAAAAAAAAAAAGGTGCTACGCTTGTGCTGAATGCCTTTAGTACAACAAAACTGAAGATATATATATACATATAGGTCAGGTGATGCGTAACATCACAGCCTCTCCTTGACAAATGTCAACCCCGCCTTCTCGTGGTGCATCCTGTTCAAACTAAAGGGGCTCTGACGACCGCCAATAGCGGTATAACTATACCATCGGGATCAGAGGAAATGCTATCCCACACTCACCAACCCGCTTGGCCAGCGTGGTGAGTTATGGCCAAACACCTCCAAAATGACTCTACAACTTAAATCTTGGCCCTCAGTCTCCGGCAGCTGGAATGTACCTGGCCAAGGCAGCGGCCAGTGCGACATGAAGGCACAGGGTGCTAAGAATCACCGGAGGACCGGACTAGGCTGCCATTTGATGCTGACCTTGGCTACCTACAATGGACGCTCCCTATCTTCTGATTCAAGGCTTCTTGAATTGGAAGAGGAACTACAAAGGATCAAGTGGGACATCGTGGGGCTAAGTGAGGTAAGGAGAAAAGGAGAAGATCTCATTGAACTGAAAAGTGGACATCTCTTCTATTATCGTGGGACAGATACTGGCAGGACTAGTGGTGTTGGATTTATAATAAACAAGAAACTGAAGGATAAAGTGGTAGAAGTTGAAAGTTCCTCTGACAGAGCTGCAAGACTCGTTATCCAACTATCGAGAAGATACCAGGCTCAGATTATTCAAACTTATGCACCCACCACAAGTCATCCTGAAGAAGAAATTGAAGAATTTTATGAGGAAATTCGTCATCTAAATAATAAAGGTAAGCAGCACTTGAAGATAATTATGGGAGATTTCAATGCAAAAATAGGGCAACGGCAACAGAATGAAACTTCAGTAGGTAAATTCGGTCACGGCAACAGAAACCAGCGTGGAAATACTCTCGTTGAGTTTGCAGAGGCAGAAGGATTTTTCATCTTGAACTCCTTTTTCAAGAAAAAGCCACATAGGAAATGGACATGGAGACATCCAATTGGGACGACAAGTGAAATTGATTTTATTATGTGTAACAAAAAATTCGTCATAGAAGACTGCAGTGTGCTAAACAAGTTCAACACAGGCAGTGACCATAGATTGGTGAGATGTAAGATGCACCTCAACACTAAACTCGAACGTAGCAAGCTCATAAGACAAACAAAATGTATTGACATAACCAACCTTAAAAAACACCATAAT
This sequence comes from Macrothele yani, assembly GCA_039090855.1. Lineage (NCBI taxonomy): Eukaryota > Metazoa > Arthropoda > Arachnida > Araneae > Macrothelidae > Macrothele > Macrothele yani. The sequence goes on from CM076990.1 coordinate 53,371,684, forward strand.
ACCTTCAAATTGGAACTGAAGAACAGATTCTCTGCTTTAGAAGGCCTAACATCGGAAGAAGTGGATATTTCTGAAGTTAACAGAAAAGTAACCAAAGCTCTTATGGAAACAGCAACAAAATTAGCTGGGTCTAAGAACAAATTGCATGTGAACAAATTATCAGGGAAAACCAAAATGTTGATGCAAAAAAGAAGAGTGATGAGGACAACTAAAGAAGATGTGACTTCCAAAGTGGAATATATAGAGCTATGCAAGACAGTACGAAAAAGTATCACTGAAGACGTAAGGAAATTCAACTGTGAACTAGTAAGGAAAGCAATTGAAAACAACCAAAGCCTAAAGATAGCAAAGGGACATCTCAGTAAGGGGAAAAAACAGATTATGGCACTGAGAAAAGAAGATGGTTCTGTAACAAGAAATAGAGGCGAAATTTTGACAAGAGTGAAAGATTTCTACTCCAAATTATATGAAAGGGATGATACATGTACTCCAGACATCATGAAAGGTACCAGTACCAGAGTTCTTCCAGTCCTTCCAGCAGAAGTTGCACATGCAATCAAGAACATGAAGCGGGGAAAAGCTCCAGGAGAAGATGGAATTACTGTAGACATCATACAAGAAGCAAGTGGAGAAATCGAAACAGTACTCGCCCAAATTTTCACACGATGCCTTAATGAAGGGAAAATTCCTGAGGATTGGAACAACGCTACAATGATCTTGCTACATAAAAAAGGTGACATTGAGGATCTCAGGAACTACAGACCTATCAGCCTCCTATCAGTGGTTTATAAAATCTTCACTAAAGTTCTTTCACACCGCTTGAAGGTGACACTGGACATGGCTCAACCGAGAGAACAAGCTGGATTCAGGAGTGGCTACAGCACAATAGATCATATCCACGTACTGAGAGAACTAATTGAAAGAGCGAGGGAATATGAACTTCCATTGTGCATGGCTTTTATCGATTATGAAAAAGCCTTTGATTCGGTGAAACCATCAGCAGTTGCAATGGCTCTGAAATCCTGCGGTATTGAAGATGCATACATTAATAGTATTAATAACATCTATGAAAATGCAAAGATTCGGCTGTTTGAAGATACAACACACATAAAAATTGGAAAAGGAGTGAGACAAGGTGACACCATATCTCCGAAGCTCTTTAATGCCACATTGGAAAATGTCTTTCAATCACTGAACTATGAAAACAAAGGGATAAAGATTAATGGAGATTATCTAAGCCACCTTCGTTTTGCTGATGACATAGTCATTTTTGCAACTACCCCATCAGAGCTACAGAGTATGATCCAGGAACTTGCTGACAAGAGTAAAGAAGTGGGATTAAAAATGAACTTTCAGAAGACAAAAGTGATGTACAATGCTTTTACAAGAAATGAAGATTTATCGATTGATGGAGAAAAGCTGGAGATAACAGACACGTACGTTTATCTTGGACAGCAGATATCAAGTGAGGGTCACATTGGTGAAAAAATTAATCGGCGTACAAAACTTGCCTGGAGAGCTTTTGGAAGAAACAGCATAATTTTCAAGAGCAATATGCCATTATGTCTTAAAAGAAAAGTGTTTGATCAATGCATCCTTCCAGTGCTTACGTATGGTGCAGAGACGTGGACCTTAACTAAAAGAGACATACAAAGGCTGCAGACAACTCAAAGCAGCATGGAGAGGTGCATGCTTGGTGTAACCAGGAGAGATAAGAAGAGGAACACGTGGATCCGAAAAATGACAAGAGTGGAAGACATCATGATCAGAGTTAAATCCCTGAAATGGCAATGGGCTGGACATACTGCCAGAAGAACAGACCATCGATGGACAGCCGAAATTTTAGATTGGATTCCAAGGGACAGGAAAAGACCCAGAAGAAGCCCACGTGGAAGATGGGTGGATGAAATTCGTAAGTATGCGGGAGTGACATGGAGGAGGCTGGCACAAGACAGACCGTTGTGGAGGAAACTTGGGGAGACCTTCGTCCAGCAGTGGATTGATAATGGTTGACAATGATGATGATGATGATGATATATATATATCTTTACCTGGTGGTTTAACATCGCTTTTGCAACCACTTCATGTTAGTTTGAACAAACCTTTCGAAAACAAACTTCAACAGAAATGGATTGTCGATCCATTAAAAGAAATGAACAAATGGTAACATGAAAAAGGCCAACATTTAACATGTTACTTCTTGGGTGAAAGAAGTATGGGAGGCAATTCTACCAGAAATTGCTATAAAGTCTATAAACCAGACTTTATGACCATTTCTAAAAATAATGCCATGGATCATACAGCACATTATTTGATTTATGATTTAGATGAAGGGACAGCAGGCACCATGATGTTTATATTGACATTGAAATTACAACAAAGTGGACTTTTGGGAATTATTTAGAAACTCAGGTGGTAAATCAGATAATCTCAAATTTTTATATTTCAATAAATCTGTAATTCAAAATCTTGAAATTTAAGGTTGACTTGTATAGGGGGGTTCAAGGGTTTTCACCTATTTTTAGTTGTTGAAGTAGGGAGTCTGCTTATATGCAAGCATATATGGTAATTTAAGTTGTGCATGTAATATTTAAAAGACTTTTGCTGGCAAAATCACTTTCCATCTAAAAGAATAATTGCATATGCAAAAAAGAATATGTAAATTGCAAAACTACAGCTAAAATTGTGTGTTCAAGATTCAAATTTCTCACGTAATCATCAGATGGTTTATATTGCAAAACCAAAATTACATGTTCAAGATTTCAATTTTGCACTCAATTTTCTCATAGTATGAACTGAATAATTATTTGTACATATACAAAAAAGTGAAATACAAAAGTGAAATACCAGTACCTAGACATTGTGAATTAGCACATAGTCTTTCACATTTTTCAGCAAATTACTCATCTCGCACTGCCCCGTGCTCTTCCGCAGGCTTCCATCTGAAGTCACATGACATAACATTGCGAACCAGCAGAAGTTCTAGGAGGTGCATTGTAACTTCTGTATTTCTTGAAGACAGTTAGGAAAAATAAGTACATTTTAAGGGCTCTTCAGAACTCATAAGGACTGTGGGAACCCTGTTTTAAATGGAAATTTAGTTTGTCTTTTTTTTTTTTTAGTAATTAGATGACGTGTGTCTGACTTGGGCCCACCTGGATGGTGTTTAGTATCTATTATGGTAGTAATTCCATTTTTCATGAATTTTGGTAACATGGGGCAGAACAACAAACAGTTCCCATGATAGATACACACCTGTTAAAACAAATGTTTTCTTTTTTTCATTAACGTGACTATGATAATGATTTATTACTAATTTTTCTCATAGTAACAGTGAAATAGCATCTTAATTTTTAATGTACAATATCAGTTCAGTTTAAGCTGATGCAGGACCACTTTTTTGCAGCTGCTTACTCAACAGAGAGACTTACAGAAAATCACTTGTGCGACTGATTTAGTCATTAGATAAATACAAAGACAAGATTACATCAGAAAACAAAATTCCTCACCTGTGCTACTTCTTCGGGTGTAGTAACATTTTTAGAGATTTTTTTAAGATGCTCAGTAACTTTCTCCACAGCAATCATTACACCTAAATGCAACACAAGAGATGAAGTAACATATTAAATTAAATAATACAGATGAAAAAAAGTAGAAGTTATATAAAAAGAACTCTACTTCAACAGTACAAGTCATTCCACAAATGTGAGATTTATCTGTGACCAAGTATGACAGTGGAGTCTTGTTTTCCTAGGGGATGGCTCTAAACAATTTATAAAATAAATTTTCTAATGTTAAATACTAATGCAAAATTTTGAAAGCCTCCAAAAACGAAAAAAAAAAAAAGAAAAAAAAAACCTCATGGTTTTTAGATTTTTATTTACAACATAAATACAGACATGAATACTTTGTTTCCTACTGAGCCTGTTTAATTTTATTTTGACTTGTGCAGTATGTTTTTTTATTCTAATTTCACTATCAAAACTAGTTAAGAACATATGATTTTATATTTTTAACATATGGGAACTTTGAAAAACTGCAATAAATCCAAATACAATTTTGTTTTATATTCAATACAATACCCCCATCATACATTCTTTATTTAAGCATTATTCTTTTCAAAGCAGTTTGTCCACTAGTTGATTTAGCATTGCAATCTAAAATATTTACTATCTTTTTCTTTTTAATTTTTTTTTTTTTTTGGATTTAACAGGGTTCCCACTCAAAAGTAAAAAAAATTCCCTGACTTTTCCAGGTTCTCCAGGTGGTTTTTAAAGTTTTCCAGAGTGGCATGTTGCAAAGAATTGTTACATTTCATTCCATTACATTCATTTTTCTCACCAAAGCACACACTTGTAAATTCTTTAAGTAATTTGTCTTTATAAAATTACTTGCTTTTCATTAATAACAACTAACTGTGCACATTATTTTCTGTACCAAAGTTCCGTGAACTTTTGTGAATACTACCCACACGGAATTTGTAAATACATTCCCATAGAAACAGGTCATATGTAAGAAAAAATCTGTCAGTTGAATAGTTTCATTTTTTCTACAACACAATGCAGCTAAGCTTAAGGATGGAATGGCTCTGTTCAAAGAAACATGTTTCAAGAGAACCAACAGACAAAGAACTTTAATCCCATCATTTGGTTGGTTCTCTTGTGAAGTGTTTCTTCAAGCAAGAGCCATTGTGCCTAATTGTTCCATGTTATAACAACTGCCTGCAGAAATTGAAGAAAAGCTTAATAACTGGCAATTTTAAAAATTCAAATTTGCATCTTTTTTTTAGAGAATAATGAAAATAACTGAAAATAAGATCTACCAAATTCTAGGCAGGCAGTAATTGCAAGCAAAAGTTTGAAATCTTGAAAAATAAGTTTTTTTTGGCAAAATAAAGTATCCATTGATTTTTACAAAAAAGGGGGGGGGTAATTTTCCCTGAGTTTTACAAAAAAGGGTAATTTCTCCTGAGTTTTCCCTGATTTTTGGAACCATTTTCAAATTTCCCTGAGAATTCCAGGTTTTCCCTGTTTTCCAGATTGAGTGGGAACCCTGTTTAAGAGAAAAAAACAAACTTGACATCCCTGCGAAAAAAACAGTCCACATCAAATAAAAAAAAGCACTAGTTTGCCAAAAAGTTTGTGGCACTTTTGTATGTTCATTATCTTCCAGAAAAAAAGAACTGTTAACATTTTTTAGCAAATTTTTAGTTGCATCAATCAATTTTATGCCTAAAAAAAAGGTGTTTGCACCACATCAAAAAAAGCTATAGCTTACCAAAAAGTTGGCACTTTTTTTGTATGTTCATTATCTTCCACTGCAGTGTTATTCTTCAGCTCCTGACTGTCAAGAGGAGGACATGGTGTTGCTATGTAGTCCTTCATTACATCTGGCATAATCTTCAAAGCTTTCTTTGGCAGTCAAACATTTCCATATGGCAAGAGGAATGTAGCTGTTATATCCAACTGCTATTAATATGATTTTCACATTTTCTTGCCCATCATCATGTGGTGTCTTGACAGCCAATGGCACATATTTTACAATAGAAATCTTTGAAATTTAAATCATGGCAGTCTAAAGGCTCCAAACTAACTGGTGCAATTTGATGGTAAAACAGAAAAATTACTTCAACATTAGTCAGAAAATCTAAGTTTTGCAGGCGAGAAGGACAATGATCTATAAACAGTATCCTACACTTTTCACAAGGCATCTTGTGGCCAAATTTCTTTCATCAGCCATTGAAATTATCTCTCCTAATCTAGGACTTTTAGTTTGCAGTGTTGTGAATAGGTAAAATCTTGTCATTTTTAAATGAGTGTGGTTTTGTGTACTTCCCCATCACTAACAGGGTTTTTTTTTTTTTGGGGGGGGGGGATCCATCAGCATTTATACAAAATAAAACAGCCTTTCCTTCCTTTAAATTTTTTTAATACAACAGCCAGCATGGATCAGCTTTAAAAGCAAGAATCCTTGAAAAAAAATAAAAGTGAATAAACACACTTTGAAAAATGAACAAAACTGAGAAGTACTAACCACAAATGAATTTCACAAATATCACTTGAAGGAAAGAGTTTAAAAAACTGGTGCCACTGCCACGCACGTTATTGAGCAAAAATCACCACCAGCCAAAAAGCAAATTACTAAAATAATCAAGACAGAAGCTGAAAGATGGTCTTACCTTTCCTAAATTCTATGGGATTTGCTCCTTTGCTAATCTTTTCAAAACCTTCTTTAGCAATAGCTCTAGCCAACACAGTAGCAGTGGTTGTTCCATCACCTGCTTCCTCATTTGTATTATTGGCTACATCTTGAACTAGTTTGGCACCAATATTTTGGTATTTATCTTTCAGTTCAATAGCTTTTGCAACAGTTACACCATCTTTGGTAATTTTAGGTGAGCCCCAGGATTGCTCAAGTATAACATTTCGTCCCTTAAAAAAAAACATAACAGCTTGTCAAATATACAGCATAACACACATTACAACAAGTAATTCAGCTAGTAGTCAAACATGAAAAATTCAGCTGTAAACTATAAATGAAACTAATCTGCGAGTAGGCTACTAGATTTATTTTGTTAAGTACTGTATAGATTACTAGGCATGCATTTTTTCCCTGAGACACTTCCAAAACTTTTGAGTCACCTTTCCTTTTTTAATATGTGGAACAGCAAATTTAAAGCGGCAGTCAATAGTTTTTTCCACTGCAATGTTTTTTTGAAGGGAAAACAATTTGTTACCTGTACATGTTGCATTGTGTTTTACACGTGGCACCATTTGCAATCCCAAAACGTAATCATCTTACACCGCCAGCATTTTATACATGATGTGAACTCTTGCAGCAAATATATATAAATGAATGACACTTATGGATAATAGATCACACATTGTAGTAAAGACTGCAGCAGTGTAAGATGTTTTACAAATGGCACTGCAAACACATTCAGTAAGATTTTTTATTTTGAAATTTCTCAAACAGCTTTTAACCAAAAGTGAAAACCAGCAAATTAGCCAGAGTATGCTACATATTGGTTGTTTAAGATCATAAATATTTCCTTTAATTTCATGAAAAAAACACATTAAAATTTCAAGCATGTTATTTTTTAAATTGACATACAAAAAAAATTCAGTTTTTTTTCTTATTCAGAACAATAAAAAGCTATTGACTGTCTCTTTTAAACTAGCTGTTCTGCATATTAAAAACAAATGTAGCTCACATACAGATCTGGTAACGGGGGGGGGGGGGGGATGTGTGCCTATTAAACTGCATCATTACTCCCAACCTCTTCTCAACTAATTTTTAATGTAATCTTCACTTCAATCCACTGAAATTTCTCAAACAGTTTTTAACCAAAAGTGAAAACCAGCAAATTAGCCAGAGTATTATGCTACATATTGGTTGTTCAAGATCATAAATATTTTCTTTAATTTCATGAAAAAAAAGCTGCATTAAAATTTCAAGCATGTTATTTTTTTAAATTGACATATGCATAAAAAAATCCAGTTTTTTCTTATTCAGAATATGTTAAACAACTGAAGAAGTTTAAAAATGATAGCAGCTAAACAAATAAGTGATAGACTAGATTCTCCCTTGTTTTTTCTCTAGAAATTTTTTTTTGGAAATTTACGCAGTATCAAATGTACTGTTATGTAGAACTTGCCTCCTGTAAAAGTACTGCAATTTTCTTACCCTCCCTACAATACAGAACTTATGATTAGCAACCCCATAAGATCCTCACACTTTATCCTACAGATGACAGAATTAACTTTCAATCATCATACATGAGACCGTCCGATGACAAAAAAAGCTGATCTTTTTAACTGGGTGGAAAATTGGGACACGCGAACACGTAGTGTGAGCAAATTCAAATACAGCATATATACAATATTTAAGATTACACTAGCCATATGGAATTATTGTCTGTAAATTATGTAAGTAAATATTAAAGCGAAGCACATTATGATATTCACAATAGAAAAGTAGGTATTGAAAGAACAAAATAAAATGAAATATTTTAAAACACCAGATTTAAAAAACTTACATGTAAATCTTTACTAGCTAAATCCTGAGGTGAAAAGTATTTGTCTAGGAAAGTTTGTGCATTTAGTCAAGCAATTAGACACTTGCAAGAATTAGAAACATATCCACAGATTAGTTTTGGTCAAACATCATAGTACAAGAATAAGTCAGTTTTGTTGGCTTAGTAGCACTCTAATGTACCAAAATTTTCAGAAATGAAATGTATCAAGAGTCGTGTGTGTGGAAATTAGTTAAATTCACAGATTCTTACTAAATGATAATTGGAATATGTATTTGAATATGTACAAATGTAAAAAAAATATGACTAGAAGTTATGGTTTTTAAACAGGGTGCTTCAAAGATATTTTGCCCTTTTTTGTTGTTTTGCCCTTTTTTGTTGTACTTGCTTGCACAACAATTCAAATTTCCTCTTCTGAGCAAGCCTGGCTTTCTTCTCAGCAAGCTGCACGGCCATATTTGTTTTACGTTGACTCTGCAGCTGAACAGCATCCATTGCTAACTTTTTCTTTTTGCTGATAATTCCTTTTCTTTTCCTCTCAATTTTTTTGGTATAACTTGTTTTCAATGTCCTAAGATTTTGGCAGAGGTTGGCATCAACTGCTTCTTGCAAAAAGTTTTCTTTACTGAAGAAATTAACTGCAGACTTACCCTGTGCTTTAAGTTTATACTACAGTTTGTATAGCTGAATAGGTTTCAATGTTCATTCTTCCCAATTTTATATCTATGACTTCAACCATCATGCTGAAAGAACTTTCAACCTGTGGACCATGAAAGCATGATATCAAGGCCTTCACTATTTTAGATAACATAGTGTACTTGTACAGGTTAAACATCTTTGCCCACCATGCATCAATTTTTACAAAGTTTCCAACTTCATCAACAGGAGATTGAAGTTGTTAATCAACCTGATACTGGTGAATTTCTAGAGCATAGCTTTCCATTTCCTCTGAATTCAACATATTTGAAAGGAACTATGGAAGTTTTTCAGTCTTTTTAAAGTAGGATTATGTCCCCTTGTTTTAGGATCAATAGCTGATATGTACATTAAAAGATCACTACATAATAGTAGTGTCTTTTGCATGTATTTTGCACGCTGAATATAAGCTTCAGCAGCCTGGCTTAAAAAATTTTCACCATGTCATTTTATTTGCTTTCCAAAATAATCTTCCTGATCCAAGAATCTTTTACAGGTTTGCCTTTCAGTATCTCTTGTTTTAAGAAACAAGCTAAGAAATCCAAGAATAGTTGCTTCTGCTCATCAAAAACTTGATGAATTAATGGCTCTTGTTTGAAATAAGCATACATATTTTTTCGCCAATAGCGGTATAACTATACCATCGGGATCAGAGGAAATGCTATCCCACACTCACCAACCCGCTTGGCCAGCGTGGTGAGTTATGGCCAAACACCTCCAAAATGACTCTACAACTTAAATCTTGGCCCTCAGTCTCCGGCCAGCTGGAATGTACCTGGCCAAGGCAGCGGCCAGTGCGACATGAAGGCAGAGGGTGCCAAGAATCACCGGAGGACCGGACTAGGCTGCCATTTGATGCTGACCTTGGCTACCTATAACGGACGCTCCCCTATCTTCTGATTCAAGGCTTCTTGAATTGGAAGAGGAACTACAAAGGATCAAGTGGGACATCGTCGGGCTAAGTGAGGTAAGGAGAAAAGGGAAGATCTCATTGAACTGAAAAGTGGACATCTCTTCTATTATCGTGGGACAGATACTGGCAGAACTAGTGGTGTTGGATTTATAATAAACAAGAAACTGAAGGATAAAGTGGTAGAAGTTGAAAGTTCCTCTGACAGAGCTGCACGACTCGTTATCCAACTATCGAGAAGATACCAGGCTCAGATTATTCAAACTTATGCACCCACCACAAGTCATCCTGAAGAAGAAATTGACGAATTTTATGAGGAAATTCGTCATCTAAATAAAAAAGGTAAGCAGCACTTGAAGATAATTATGGGAGATTTCAATGCAAAAATAGGGCAACGGCAACAGAATGAAACTTCAGTAGGTAAATTCGGTCACGGCAACAGAAACCAGCGTGGAAATACTCTCGTTGAGTTTGCAGAGGCAGAAGGATTTTTCATCTTGAACTCCTTTTTCAAGAAAAAGCCACACAGGAAATGGACATGGAGACATCCAATTGGGACGACAAGTGAAATTGATTTTATTATGTGTAACAAAAAATTCGTCATAGAAGACTGCAGTGTGCTAAACAAGTTCAACACAGGCAGTGACCATAGATTGGTGAGATGTAAGATGCACCTCAACACTAAACTGGAACGTGGCAAGCTCATAAGACAAACAAAATGTATTGACATAACCAACCTTAAAAACACCATAATACTTTCAAGTTGGAACTGAAGAACAGATTCTCTGCTTTAGAAGGCCTAACATCGGAAGAAGTGGATATTTCGGAAGTTAACAGAAAAGTAACCAAAGCTCTAATGGAAACAGCAACAAAATTAGCTGGGTCTAAGAACAAGTTGCATGTGAACAAATTATCAGGAAAAACCAAAATGTTGATGCAAAAAGAAGAAGAGATGAGGACAACTAAAGAAGATGTGACTTCCAAAGTGGAATATATAGAGCTATGCAAGACAACACGAAAAAGTATCACTGAAGACGTAAGGAAATTCAACTGTGAGCTAGTGAGGAAAGCAATTGAAAACAACCAAAGCCTTAAGATAGCAAAGGGACATCTCAGTAAGGGAAGAAAACAGATTATGGCTCTGAGAAAAGAAGATGGTTCTATAACAAGAAATAGAGGCGAAATTTTGACAAGAGTGAAAGATTTCTACTCCAAATTATATGAAAGGGATGATACATGTACTCCAGACATCATGAAAGGTACCAGAGTTCTTCCAGTCCTCCCAGCAGAAGTTGCTCATGCAATCAAGAACATGAAGTGGGGGAAAGCTCCAGGAGAAGATGGAATTACTATAGACATCATACAAGAAGCAAGTGGAGAAATTGAAACAGTACTCGCCCAAATTTTCACTCGATGCCTTAATGAAGGGAAGATTCCTGAGGATTGGAACAACGCTACAATGATCCTGCTACATAAAAAAGGTGACATTGAGGATCTCAGGAACTACAGACCTATCAGCCTCCTATCAGTGGTTTATAAAATCTTCACTAAAGTTCTTTCACACCGCTTGAAGGTAACACTGGACATGGCTCAACCGAGAGAACAAGCTGGATTCAGGAGTGGCTACAGCACAATAGATCATATCCACGTACTGAGAGAACTAATTGAAAGAGCGAGGGAATATGAACTTCCATTGTGCATGGCTTTTATCGATTATGAAAAAGCCTTTGATTCGGTGAAACCATCAGCAGTTACCACGGCTCTGAAATCCTGCGGTATTGAAGATGCATACATTAATATTATTAATAACATCTATGAAAATGCAAGTGCAAAGATTCGGCTGTTTGAAAATACAACACACATAAAAATTGGAAAGGGAGTGAGACAAGGTGACACCATATCTCCGAAGCTCTTTAATGCCATATTGGAAAATGTCTTTCAATCACTGAACTGGGAAAACAAAGGGATAAAGATTAATGGAGATTATCTAACCCACCTTCGTTTTGCTGATGACGTAGTCATTTTTGCAACTACCCCATCAGAGCTGCAGAGTATGATCCAGGAACTTGCTGACAAGAGTAAAGAAGTGGGATTAAAAATGAACTTTCAGAAGACAAAAGTGATGTTCAATGCTTTTACAAGAAATGAAGATTTATCGATTGATGGAGAAAAACTGGAGATAACAGATACATATGTTTATCTTGGACAGCAGATATCAAGTGAGGGTCACATTGATGAAGAAATTAATCGGCGTACAAAACTTGCCTGGAGAGCTTTTGGAAGAAACAGCATAATTTTCAAGAGCAATATGCCATTATGTCTTAAAAGAAAAGTGTTTGATCAATGCATCCTTCCAGTGCTTACGTATGGTGCAGAGACGTGGACCTTAACTAAAAGAGACATACAAAGGCTGCAGACAACTCAAAGAAGTATGGAGAGGTGCATGCTTGGTATAACCAGGAGAGATAAGAAGAGGAACTCGTGGATCCGAAAAATGACGGAGTGGAAGACATCATGATCAGAGTTAAATCCCTGAAATGGCAATGGGCTGGACATACTGCCAGAAGGACAGACCATAGATGGACAGCCGAAATTTTAGATTGGATTCCAAGGGACAGGAAAAGACCCAGAAAAAGACCACATGGGAGATGGGTGGATGAAATTCGTAAATATGCGGGAGTGACATGGAGGAGACTGGCACAAGACAGACCGTTGTGGAGGAAACTTGGGGAGACCTTCGTCCAGCAGTGGATTGATAATGGTTGACAATGATGATGATTTTTTCAAAAGAGGTAGAGCTGCAACATAATTTCTTTGAGCTTTCAAATAATTTTGCAACAATTCTAGATTTCCATTTTCTTTCATCTTCTATTAGTTTTTCCTGTAAGTTCTTCCAAAGCTCCTGGAATTTTAACTTTTTCTTTCTTTACATATTTTGTTTATGACATACATGTATAATTGTGTTTTATTAGGCTGCACAAATCCATAATACAGGAGCAAAAGAGCATCATGGATATGTAAACTGTTTAATGACAACCACCTGTGTTGCACCAGGTTCTTAATTTCAGCGAATTTTAGCCCTATAATTTCACAAATTTCAGCAAGGGCTTCACGTTGATCTGCCAACCATTTAGTCATTGAAGAAGTCAATAAAGTACTTCAATATAACCTTCTAAAATGGCTTGCAAAATTTTTTGCTAGCATTGTGAATATGGTGACATGAATCTCCATCAATGTCAAGCAAGTGGGGAGATTTTCTCTGCCGAATTCTTGTTTTTAACCATGTTTTTGAGCCTCTCATGACACATTCTTTCCACTTAGCTTTCAAACAAGCAAAACAAATTCCTTCTTAGAAAGAAAGAAGAAAGAAGAAAAGAAAAAACACAGAAAGCTGCATCACTAACTTTGTTCAGAGGCTTTGGGACAGACATTATCCTAGCCATGTGCCGTGCTTTCTTTCCATTAAGTTTTCAAACAAGCAAAACACATTCCTCTTCCTTAGAAAAAAAAACAAAGAGGTGCGTCACAAACATGGTTCAGAGGGATTGGGCCGATGCAATTCCGGGCAACAGCGAAAGAAACACGTCCGAGCCAACGTAATTCTGGATCACGGCAAAAGAAGCATGCCAGGCCTACATAATCCTGGCGTGGCGCTGCGCTTCTTTTCCACTTAGCTTTCAAACAAGCAAAACAAATTCCTTCTCTTCGGGGGAGAGGGGAGAGAAATAATTTAAGAAAAGAAAGCTGCGTCACGAACTTTGTTCGGATGCTTCAGGTCGACGTAATCCCGGCCACGGCAAAAGAAGCACACCGGGCTTTTTTTTTTTTTTTTTTTTCCACACTTTGAAACAAGCAAAATAAATTCCACCACCTCAGAAAAAAAAAAAAAAAAAAAGACAAAGGGCTGTGTTACGAACTTTGTTCAGAGGCTTTTACATCGATTATTTACAAAATCAGTAAAACTTTCTTAATAACAGCGCAAATCTGAATATCCATACTTTTTTTTTTAGTCACCCGTAATCCCAGGGGAAATCTGTAATAATTACGAAAATTCCGTAATTTTTGGCATCCTCCGTAGGAACAGGTTTCACGAGAGCTTCGATTCTCGTACGATCTCAGAAAAGCGGGAACACGTTCGGTTACATTTGCAAATTACAAGAGTTTCTGGCGATGACATCATGGATAGAATTGACCGGATAGAATACAGAGTGGCGATTTCCTGCAAGACACGGAAAGGGCTGCGGGAGTTTGCATAAAGCACGAAGTAGGCGGAACTTCCACCCTTTGCACTGCGATGCTCAAGTGACTGACATCCCATCCATTGTTGACAGCAGTAAACAAATTGAGCTCCTGACTCAACCCTCCAATATTCAACATTTCTTCTTGCCCCCAGTGCCTGCTCCAAAACCAATGCTTTCAGCTAGAAAGCGCTTAGTTCTTTTACTCCACAAAAAGCGGAATTACGGAATTCCGCTTTTTCAAGGATTTTTCTATAGAACGACGACCCCCCCTAAAAATCCTGAAAAATTTCTCTTCATTTTTGCAATGACCTTGAGAATGACCAAAATGATGGCGAAAAAACAAGCGGAATTCTGCGAATTCGCAGAAGAATCTCGCGTAAGAACCAATACAGTAAACTTTCCAGAAAAGTTCCTAAACGCATTTTTCTAGAAGGTGAATCAAAACTCCATTTCCATCAAGTGTGGTACCATTACACCATATACAGTATTGCCACCACTATTCCAAGCAATGGAAGCCTATTATTTATCCCGTGAAGCAGAGCTTTGGTTAGAGTTAATGCCTACTGATCTGAAGTGCTCCTCTTAAGAGGCAAAACGAATAAGTGCAATGCTGACAAGATAGTTTACACAGAAGCCTTATCGACGATGAACAGTTTTACAGCAACAGCAATACTGTTTTACCATAGTTGCCAACCTTGAAGTCAGAAATAGGAAGATTTTCTGAGAATCTATGTATAAACGTTAGAAATTATACAGATGCTTTTATGAGTAATTTAGAGAAACTGAACAAGTGTTAGATATTGTTTACTTTAATTAAAAAAGTCACAATAAAATAAATCCTACCTTTCGTAAAGAAAGAAACCATGCTATGTGAGTGAAAGCGGTGGACACCACTTTGCAAAAAAACTTTGGTTATGAGCAATTTTGAAGCACTTTTGCTCTGAAAACAAAATTTCCTCAGAATTTTTCTAGTATGCTATCATTCACTGATCTAAACTGGGTTCTAATTTATTTTTTTTTTCTCTTTTAGCTTAGCTGAACACTTTTTCACTCTGCATTTGACGGAAGAATCAAAACTGATAGCATTAGTCTTGACAACATACCCAACAAGCACTTTCCTTTTATTTTAAAGCAAAACAAAATTTTAGAATCTGTACTTAATTTGTCTCTGATGAAATCCACACAATTCACTTGATTAAAATTGTTTTTGTGGCAGAGTGAATGAAAATGCCTATTTTTAAAATTTTATTTTAAACACATGTTCCCATTTCTCAGTCACTTATATCACAAAACAAAAAAATTGATTAAAGATGTCACACTTTCCTTTGTTCAAGCTAATCTAACAAGTTTCTATGGGTATTAAGAGGAAAGAGGATTTTTTTAAATACCTCCAATATTTCGAATAAGACCCTCATTCATCATCAGAGGTAATTCCCAAGAACTGGCAACCACGTAGCATGGATTTACCTACAAGATTGTTGATGTTGCCAGTTTTTGAGTGAAAAACATAAAGAGATTCTTCTAACTTTCATATTGGGCTGGCTTGAGGCTTTATTGTTTTAACAGTCCCAGTCTATTTTGTGACCCATTTGTTGAAAGTGACAATCTAGTCCCATTTTGTTTGAAATATTCCAAATATATGCTTTATGTTCTCCCATCCTGGTATGTAATTTGCACCCTGGTTCATCTATTAAGGTACATCACCGGATCATTTTATCAAATAAATGATTCTTTCTTGGGAGTGAAATATTCTTCTCAGATTGTTTTTAAAGATGGTTAATTTTAAATTTTATTGTTTTAGCCCAGAGATAATCTAATGTTGTATTTCTAGATACTTTTTTTTTTTCCAAAAAGACTTCTGTGGTAGGTAATTTTTCTATCTACCAATCAGAAAAATGAAAGACAAAACATAGGACAAAAAATAAATCTTACGATTTTTTTTTTCTTAAAACATAATTAATAACATGAAATTGACAAATTGATAAATGAGGGTGCAGAACACAGCTTAACAAAAGACAAACTGAAGAATCTATTAGGCTGATGGGGGCTGGATTTCATTTTATTTACTTTCTATGATGTAAACATACCAGAACTGAGAACCAATAACTAAAGACATTTTACTTTCCATGTGAGACGCTGATATAGTTTTGTGACATGCTGTCAGTTTTAATACTCAGTGGTAAACCCCTTCCTCCTCATTCAGGAACAACAACTGAAATGTACAATTATAATGTTTGTTTCCAATGTTTGTGTTATGGCAGAGAAAAAAAAAGTTGTTCTGCTCTTTGCAAAATTAGCACTGTGTAGCAATTCCTTTCACACAGGAATTGGCAGCTACAGATGGCTGAAGTGCAAATTAGCAGATCAGAGCAAACAGGTTGATGGGTCAAGTTAAAAAAAAAGAAAACTTTTCATTCTGTATCTTATAAAGCAACCCTTATTTTTTTGTGTACAAAAAGTCACAGGATCATTTTACCTTATGTTGAAATCACATTATCAGGGTTTGTACAGCAGAGTCCAAAACTTTTTGCAGGACTAATAAAATGTACATCATTTTCCAAATTTACATATTTTTATTTTAATCACCATACATACCATAATTTTCATCGTATTATCCGCAGACCGCGAAATTCACATTAAAAAAATGCCCCCTTCGTATAATCGATGCACAGGCAAATAATCCACAGACTGACATTCGGGGGGGGTCGCCACTAATATGCACATCATAGATGTTAAACTGGAATTTCCGACAGAAAAGTCAGTCACATAATGACCCACGAGTCCAAAGTAGTAAGAGAAAAATCCAATTTTATTAAATGAAGAAATTCATTTTTAAAGATTACTTTTCCATATTGACATGTAAATAGGACCGCGAGTATCTAGTGAGCATATTTGGTGTGCCTATGATTTGGCATCAAAATGAAGAAGTGTTTGAGTTGAGAATTACTACAAAACACCTCTGGAAGGAGAGGTAAAAAAAGCCTATATGACCAAGAATAGAATAAAGTGAATGACTTCAGCTGAGAAAAGTGAAGAGCCCCCATGCTAGCTCTAGTGATCACAACTCATGTGCTGGAAATGTTGAAGCTGGAGCAAGACCATGAAATGGTAAGTTACTCTAAATGTATTATTACATTTTTGTGTTTAAGTTAAACCTTACGATATTGGACAGGTTTCCAATATATCGGGTGTTTAACAACAATGAAAATAAATTATTCTCTAACCAAACTTCTTGGAATACACGTTTTCTAACCATACTCCGAAAGAAGGAATAAAATTATCCATAACCAGTTATTGAACAACAAACCACAACCTTGTTAAATGAACAAAGTAACAAATGTGAGCAATGGAATTGAAAACAGGTGAACATGAACAATTAAAAAAGTGAAGCTCAGGCAAAGACTGTAGTACCTAATGGCAAACTTAGCCCATCAGCGTTTCTCAGGACATATGAAACAGTGCGTGATGGGTGGGGATTGGCTATTGAGCCCAGATGGCCAGTGCTCAAGGCTTTGGCGATGGAGATGTGGTGGTTTGAACAGTCACCCCATATCACTGCTTTCACCTTTACTTTCTCTTTTAGTCAGTCTGAGTACATGCCTGTTGCAATCCTCCCTCCCTTCAAGGCCACTTAACATAGTGGCGCAAGCGGGAATTCTGGCGCAACAGTGGGACTGCCCGGGCCTTGCTTATCAGACCATTCATCACCCAGTTTATGACAAAAAGAGAAGGTCACCATGATAGCATGAGTTACATTCTGGGTTTTACGCGGGGGGGGGGGGGCATCTGCATTTCAAAATAAAGTCTCCCAATTTCAAGGACTATATGCCAAAAAATGCAATTTTCCAGGACTACATAAGAGCAAATCTACCATTTTCTAGGATTTCCAGGTCCTGTGCAAACCCTGTTTATTAAAGTAGACTCTACAAGTTGAATCCGAAGAGTGAAAAAAATAAAAAATTCCAGCAGTCATCGACAGAACATTATGTACACAGAGCACGTGCAGGGAATTTTACTTTTTTTGTTTTATTAATGATAGTATGAGTTATTAAGCCTTTTTTTGTAAAAATACTCCACATGTAACTTAGAGCTAGTTCCTTTGTTGCTTCCATTTTGGGTGTGACCAGGTAAACAAGGTAAAAGATGCAAAGTTTAGGAACTACTTGGAAACATCAACAATCTTAATTCCATCCAATTAAATAAAACTGATATAGCTTTGTTTTAACTACATCTTGTACGTCTTTTTTCAATCAAAGAGTTCAAGAGAGGCCTTTCCAAAACTTTGGCTGAAAAGACTAGTTGCAGCTCAAAAGCTCTTATAGTACTGTATATTCTAATGTTTACAAAACTTAAGCATGAATTTAATCTTTATTGCTGTATCTAAAGTGTACTTTGGGGGGGGGGGGGGTTGGAGGTTTAACCACCATTGTGAGCAACTCAAGTGGGCCATAAGCAGTCGCCCGTTCCTAATTTAGCACCGCTGGTTCCAGGAAAGGGAGAGAGCACCATAAGACAAACACAACATCCATATCTCACTGGGATTCGAACCCAGATCCATCTTGTACAAAGGATCAGAACCCATCGTTCAGACCACTGCACCACTGGGTCGGCCCAAAGTGTCCTATTTCTGTTTTAATGATTGTTTCTACACTGTTATCAACATTGATTTTGGCATAGGTCTATTTTAACATATTTCCACTTAATTTTGACAACTAGTTGGTTACAATATATTACTCTTTCACTGTGACCGACACTGTAAGCCCTAATATGTCATTCGGCATAATTCTAAAAACTAATAATGTACTGAACAGCCAATAGCTTACTTGTACTTACCTTGGGACCCATTGTAACTGCTACAGCATCTGCCAAAACATCAACACCCTGCAGCATTAGAGCTCGAACATCAGCTCCAAATTTTATATCCTTGGCATAATTTCTTCTTAAGGCAGGGGTAACATGACGTGAAATTAGGGGTCTCAATGCAGATGGAATACGATACATTTTGCTGCAAAAATATGGATTTATTAGAAAACATCTATAAGTACCTAATTCATACAAAATAGAACCCATTTTTAACGAGGGGTTTAGCAACAACAAAAACCCTTGTTAAATTTGGGCGCTCACTAAAGTTTGTTTTGGGGTGAAATCCCAATGTAAAGAAATATATGCAGGCATCATAACGTGAATATACATTTATATATCTGTAACTGGATATACATGAAAGATTTCACTAATTACAGAAGTATACATTAAAATAAATAAGCACTTGCATTTTTAAAAAGAATTTTATATTTATGTTCCCTCAATTCTTTTGCGGAATACACTTGCAGCAGTAAACAATACCTTGTTATTGCTGCAATATGTTGTTGCTTTAAAGAAAAAAAAACACTGGAGGCTTTCTGCAGTCAGTAACTATTGCATACAATGGTGCTGTGAGTGCTCTTTTCACTCGCCTCAGAAGTTTTTGATGGCTTTAACTGCCACTACGACATCACCTGCGGAAAGGATGCCAGATGTAGCGGCAGCAGCATCTACATCAACGAAATCATCATTTGCAGAAACATCAAAAGTGTTATGTTCTGACATCACAACCAATCAATCAGAGTGTGGAATGGCATTCATTTCATCAAAGTTAATGGTGCTATACAACCCAGCTTTTCTGAAGCAGTTTTGAATGCAATATTGGGATACACATTACCAAGAATCAGCTATTAATGAAATGGCATCAGGGCAATTCCATCGTAACGTGTGTAACATTTGAACACAGTTTTTCATTATCAAAGCTGTCTTTATAAGTATTGAAACAATTAACTATCAGTTGCTTATATATTTATTTTCATAATGATTTTAAAAATTTACATGCAAAATATCATTCTAAGAATTTTTAAATTGTGAATTTTATAAGACTTGTAACCACTTAAAATGGAAATTTTGTAAAGAGTGATAAATATATTTTTTCTGTGAATTGTCACAGTTTAGTTATTGATTTTGGAATAGTTATAATACAGTGTGAAGATTACTGATATTTTTTATTAACATGCAACTATATTTGATATTGGGATAAAAATTAGAAAATCAGTTAAGTGTGACCGTTCTGAAATATGCACTTGAAGTATCATTTCTATCACCTATATAGTTCATTCAGTTCAACTATATAATGGTAAATATATCAATTTATATATTAATACAGTGTTCTGAACAATCCATTTGAAGTAGTTGCACGCATACACAACAAAGAACTAAAGTAAGAATTTCAAACAAAATGTGAAATTTTTATAACCTTTTTAGTAGACAACATTTTACCTGTACTTTTCATTAATATTTCTATAAAATCAATAAATGCAGTGTTCTGAACAATCATTTTGAAGTAATTGCACACATACAACAAAGAAATAAAGCAAGAATTTCAAACAAATTTTTTTAGCTTTTATCAAAGTGTCACGGAACAAGAACTGCCCGCGAGATCCAGCGACTTCTGGTGGACTGCTTTCTTAAAACAACACTGAAGTTATAGCTTAAAACATCGGAATGTACAGGCCATCTTCCCTGATTTTAAAATAACACTAACTTTTTTCATTTTTAGCCACAGATAAAACTTCTCCAGGAAATATGTCATCATATTGTACAGCACACCAATTCCCAGGAATCAGGCTAATATCATCAGTTATCAAATCCAGTGGTTGACAGAAATTTTTAATAGGCTCATTTTCTTGAACATGCCACAAATGAATTTCATTGCTCATATGTTTCACTTTTATCACATGCATTCTTTGTATCCCATCAATTTTTGCCACAACATTCCAAGGATTTTCAGTTAAAATTTTATCTTCTATCTCAGTAGTGCTGATGGCAATTACATTGGTTTTTGGCATTAATTCATTAGCAATAGAAGCTAAATCTTCTGAAGATTGAACAATGATGGTTTCAGATTTGCTCATGCATTTTACTTTCTAACAAGAGCTTTTGCTCTCCCTCCAATCCTATCCACACCTTTGCTGTGGGAGGTCATAAAGTACTTCCATTGAAAATCTACTTTGTATTTTACAGGAAGGAACAGTAGTTTTACCATAAACCTGTTCTTAAATTCTGAAGCAGGGCCACTACCCACTACTATATATGTTTACCTTGTTGTCTGCAGGCATATATTTAAAAATAGCATAATACAAAACAGTAATAAAGGCAAAAACCATATTTTTCCTTATCTGCTGTATTTGAACACACCAAATATAACTTGCAAGACTGATTTTCAAAAACAGCAGCTGTAAATAGCTGTACAGTCTGTGTCAAAGAGCAGACTGAGTTTCATTTTGATAAATCACACAAATATGACATGGCAAAATCAACCTGCAGAACCCTACAATTTTTTTTATCCTTTTCAAATGCTGCTGTTTGAATTAATTTGATGAGAGTATGTCCTGGCATTTGAGAGAATCTGTACTTTCACTATGGAGTTCCCCAGCACAGCCTTCAGCAGCTCTGTACTTTTTTTCCTGAACTGACATGTCCGAAATTCTTTCTTTTCTAATCATTTCAATTCTTTTATTTTCATTACTTTGAAATTCCTTGTCTTTCAACTTTTTTTTTTCTCTGTATAGTTTAATTCTTTCAGTAGCACTTTTTGCTTTTTTACCAACTTGTTTTTCCATACAGTAAATATTACTACAACAACACACAAAACAAAATGACAAACTAGGTACCTGAATAAAACGGCTGGACAATGCCAGGACAAGCACAACTTCTTTGTTTACATTAATTACCACACCAGTGCTGCCATCTGCTAGCGGAAAGTGAATTATTTGTATTTTAGCCCTTTAAAAAATTGTCACGTTACACAGGTGAGACACACGTAACGTGTGTGACATCACAAGATTAGGACCTAAAAGACCATTAAATTGGTATTAATGCTTAAAAACTTTTTCACATGTCTATTATAACCTTTTAACTTATAATATTTTTGCTACATTTTATTCAGATCTTGAAGAAAAACATTTTACTTTAAGTGCAACATTATATATTAAATGATTTTTGCACCTTTTATCGATTTTAAATACACACAGTCATTTGAAACTTTAATTACTTTAATATTGAAGGTATATAAAGTGACCATAACAGGAATATTTTTATTTTTGAAATAATTGTGTAGATAGGTTAAGATGAAAAACTGTACAATCAATTGACTTTTCTAAAACTTGGGCAGTATACTAATAATTGCGTAAATTAATGTTCATAACAAAATATTCTTTTAATATTGTGTCATTTTCTAATAGAGTACATTATAAAGAATTAAAAAATAAATGAAAAACAATAGAAATTATAAAATTTATTTTTTCCTGATTCAGGACCACTTTTTGTGGAATTGCCCATCAGGAATAGAAAAATTAATTTCCACATTTTTCTCTCCATTCTTTATAACAAGTGTTAGAATCCATTCCTGTTAGTAGAGGCACTTGAGGCTTCAAAATCACTACTTGGATCTGGGGCTTGTAACAGTTCAGGGGCAAGAAGACAGGCTTGATGCTAGTGCAATTTTTAAATGCGTGGATGCACTGTACAGTTTTCTATAACAAACAATATTTTATGGTATTTCTTGTCTTACTCCCCAACACAGAATGGAAAAACATTCAATGTCACCCATGCTTTAAGGTTGGACTTGTAAGAAATAAGACGTTGCATATTTTTAAAATACTGTAGTTTCCCAGATTTCCGTATCACTTTTTTTTTTTTTTTTGCGGTCGCCGGAAACATTGGCAGTAAGTACATTTCTTCCCTTTAAATTTCATAGTCTGATTTGGAGTGAATGTTATATAAACAAAGAACGATACATGTTAAGTCGGGAACTACTTGAAAAGCTTTCCGATTCACAAGTCCATCCCACAATACATACAGTAGATTCCAGTTCGTTGGGCCATTTCGCTAATTATGGCAGCCATTCATTTTGGACAATTTTTGAACAGGAACAAGTAGGGAATATAACTTAAATTTAATTCTTTATTTGGGCCACCACACAAATTTATTGGGAGTTTAAAAACATTCTATTAGGCCACCACACATTTAATTCTATTAAAAAGTATTGGGCTCCCACCACAAATTCATTGGGAATTTTAAGGCACTGCAGATGATGCATGTGTAGTGAGTAACATACAGACCATTGCTCAAATTGTTCAGTACTAAACAGCAGAGTAACAAAGACATTTCAACATCACAATTTAGCTTCAGGCAACTGCTGGTGTGTTTTTGATCACTACAGGTGCATGGTATGGTGTATGTGTTAACATAATTACTTACTAAAATGGGTAACAGGCAATGATTTCTATTTATCCTTGTTTTTGTAAAACCCCTGCCAAGACACAATGAAAAGATCTAACATTAACTAATAAAAGCAACTTAACAAAATACAAAGCCAAACCTAAATAGAGTGCCCAAATCCACAATCAGACGTTATAAGCCTGCAAGACAAATTGCAAGAAGAATGGGCATTGCATTGGGACAACTAAGAAAAATCCAAAAATGGGAGCAAGAAACCAGACATTGAAGTCCTCAGTCAATGGCTCTCTATTGTAACTGGTCAAGGAATTGCGTGTTAATGGCCCAATGTTGAAAACTAAATCAGAAGAGTTAGCTAAAGAGCTCAAAGCAACAGATGAAAATCCAGGCACAAAATTAAATTTAAGCAAACAAGGCAAAAAGTAGGGTGCTGTTGCTTCAAGAACTAAACACAATGGAAATTCACTAAACTGCCTGACTTACTCCAGAAATTTAGTGCATATGATATTCACAATGCTGATGAAACTCGCTTTACCAGGCACATCTGACAGTTCAGAGTTACAAACATGCAACACTGCCAGATTAAAAAAACTATGGATCATGCCAACACAAATGCATGGTTGATTTCTGATATTGTTTAGAAATGGCTAACAGGTTGGGATGCACAATTCAATTGCAATGAAAATAAAGTAAAATTCTACTTCTGGACAACTGTGCAGCAAACCCTCATTTTGATCGAAAAATATTTAACTGGAATTACTTCCTGTTAACACCACATGTTTGGTACAACTACTGGACAAGAGCATTATAAAAAAAATTTAAGACATTGTATTGCAGAAGGTTGGTACATTACATTTTAAAAGCAATTTAAGAAAATCTACTCACATCAACTGCAAAAGAAATCTGATCAGTGCAAAGATCACCCTTTTACAAGCAGCAGAACAATTTAAAGCTGCTTTGCTTACTGTGAATTTAAGAATTCTTGTCAGGAGATGCCAGATACAGTGGACACTGAAAATGAAATAATTTTGGAATTGCAACAAATCAGGAACTTCAAAATTTTCATCCACTGACAAGGTCTTCAATGTCATAATGAAAACAAATTGTGTGGACACAAATACAAGTTCCCATGTAATTTGTTTAGAAGTAAATTGCAGTTTGTCTTTTGTTTCAAATCTTTATGATGAATGACTCAAGATGAAAGGTGGGCATGTTTTAGCTCTTTGGGTAAACTTCACTTAATGCAGCCACTTAATTGGACTAAATTATTCTAGCCCCGACATGTACCAATTAACCAGAAAATAGTGTATTCACAGAAAATTTGGTTCAGGCCATGGAAATGCCAACCCTCCAAAAAGTGGGAAAAACCCTATATATAAGTTCATAAATCGACATATCCCAATGTGCCTAACTACAGCAGCAAGCAGAAAATTCTGCTAAAGAAATGGTGAGTTGACATTTTTCATAGTCACTGTAAATTGTAGAACACTTCCTAGAACGAATTGATCACACACCGCCTTTCTCGGTCAAAACATGCAAATTTAACATGTGAAACATAATATTTAGAACAATATTCATTCTTTGAAAATAGCATTAACAATTTATTATCACGCAATCCAGCAACAAGCTTAATCTGAGCTTGAGCTGTATCTGGAAAAAACCTGTAACCTGTGCAATTACAATATTTACTACATCACTGTGTTACAACAATGTCCAACACACAACAGCAAAGACTAAGTCAAATGTCATTTTGTTAAAACCATTTTTTATTGTTTGAATGAGTACAGAACCTCAAATTCACCTTTAGGTACTGAATGTTGGAACCAAAGCAGGTTTTCTACTCCTTTCTTTCATAATAAAATTAGGACTTAAGGATTTTTTAGCACCTCCCCCCACAAATTTTTTTTTTTTTTTTTTATGGACCACACCAACTGCATACACAAAGACATGCCATGATTTGACTATGCAAATTGAAGTATGCCAATGAAGTTTGCAATATTTGCCCATATAATTTAAGTTGGAGGAAGTTGAATTTAATTTCAAAGAGAGTGGCTGGTCAAATCAGTTTTCCTATGTGAGCAAATAATCACATACACAATAAAGGGTATGTAAATTATAAAATGGTTGTAAAAGTTATGAGTACAAGATTCAAATTCCACAATTACCTCACAGTTTAAATTGCAAAACCACACTCCACTTAAGTTGAAAATTTCAATTTTGCACTTAATTTTCTCTTGGTATAACTGAACAATTGTTACTTTCATATACAAAAAGAGGAATGCAAAAGCTAGCCATCAGTTCCACGAGATGGTGACGAGACTTGAATAAACAATATCTAGAACCTGTTGGATTATGTTTTACAGAGAGCCCTGGGTCCTTCAATTTTTTCAACAAATTACTTTTACTGTCCTGTACCTTTCCACAGATTTTCAGTTGACATGTGACAATAGCAAATCAGAAGCAAAAGTTCTATAAACTACATCATAACATCCAAATTTTATGTAGCTAGTTAGAAAAAATAACTTTTTAAGTACCTTTTGGAATTTTTTTGTCAAAAATTAAGTGCTCTTAAGCACATTAGAAAAGAACCATGGGAACACTGCAACTTGATACCATAGTAGAGGTTTAACTAAGACATCCTAAGGCCAAGCCAAGGAAAATGCATGGCCCCAATCAAAAAATTCTTTCACCAATATATATGTCACATGATACACAGTATATATACAGAATTCATACATATTTACAGAAAATAAACTCCAGGGATTATATAAAAAAAATGCCAGTTTAAATTTTTGCTAAAATCAGAGCTTTGTTTCAGTTTACAAATTGGGGTGAAAATTTTATGGAACATTTAGAATTATTATGAGTTTCACTGTTTTTCTTATAAAGTCCTAGGGCAAAATTTCCCTGTATCAAAAATTCCTCATCATAAAACTCATATGAAGCAATCTATCATTCAGCAAAATGATAAATACAAAAGAATTTTGCAGTGGCACTGAAGATTCCCTATTCTGCAATCATCTATTCTTAGACACATTGGTGGCAAGGATGTCAGATATCAACCTCCTGCAGTAAGGATAGTGTGTGCTAGAAGGAAGTGCCATCTTGGACTTGTGGGAAGGTTTTCATGTGCTGCTGTGACTACTGCACACAACTGGTATACCACAGAGACCACTAGAAGAATTAATGGAACCCAAAAGTCTTGCACTACAGCATCACGAGATGAAAGACTGCATAAAGTCTCCACACCGCAGGAAGCTAGAATGAAGCATCAGTCCAAACAATTCGGTTTGAGGTGCCAATGGATGCAAAACAGCACAGATTTCACTACAAAAGTGCAAAGCAGTGATAAATATTGTCAACTAAAAGGGAACTTGCCCAAACAAATTTATGATGAAATGCTGGGTTACATTAAGTGATAACTGCCCTTCCTACTCCACAGCAAAGAACTGGGTTGCTAGGTTTCGAACAGGACATTTGTGCACCGCAGTCTAGCGTTCTGGGAGACCAACTCTAGTGATAATTCCATAAAATGCAGATGCCGTTCATTCCACGATCCTAGATGATCAAAGAATATCCACTGAAAAGATGGAGGCCCTGGCAATATTCCAAGAATGAGTAGGACATATTTTTCAGATGATTTCAGACATGAGAAAATAAGCTCTCAGCCAAATGGGTTCCCAAATGTTTTGAATGCTGACAACAAAAGTGACAGAGCGATTGCTTCACAAGCCATTTTAGATTGATTTCGGAGGGTCCTGCGAGATTTTTTTTCAACCGATTTTTTTTTTTCCAACAATGGTTCCCGATGTCAAAAGAAGTTCAAGACACAGAAGTCATCAAGGTGTTGGCATCCGTCTTCTGGGACTAAGATGGAATTTTACAGTTACCTGGAAAGGGGTGCCACCATCATGGCAAAGTACTACATTGCACTTCTTGAAAAATGAAGCAGCAACTAGTCTCCAAACATCAAGGAAAGCTTTTGAAAGATCTTGTTTTATTAAAACAGTGCCTCTCCTCACAAAGTTGCCATTACAAAGCAGAAATTGGGGTAGCTTCACTTTGAAATTCTGAAACACATGGCCTGCTCACCTGATTAAGCTCCTCTGGACTACTACCCTCTTTCCTCACTGAAACACCTCAAGGGAGAAAGTAATTTAAGCATTGAAGAGGCAGCAGCTGAAGACAAGTGGTTAGCAGCACAACCGAAATATATTTTTAATGGGCTAAAAAATTAGAACTAAGTCATATGTGTGGAGCTCAAGGCAGAATATGTAATCTTTTTCAATCTCATAGCTTGCTGTTTTCTTTACAAAACCAAACACTTACCAAGCACCCTCTTGTAGTAACAAAAGAAGTAGAATCCGATTAACAATTATGAATTTGTAATAATTTTAGAATGTGTAATAAATTCCAAAGCAAAACCGTGATCTTGAAGTGACAGCAATTTCAGAGAAGAGCGAAAAAGTTTCTGTAAAATCTGAAGTTGCTCCTTTAATGAAAGCATTTAAGAGCAACTGATAAGAGGGTGCAAAAAATATTTTCACAATGTAAAGAAGTCTGATAATGATTTCTAGAAGCAATTTGAAAAAGGGGACACCTGTTGGCCCTGCCTACAGGGTCTTTCACCGACCCTTGTCAGATACAAGAATGACAGAATGTCCTTGACAATGTCTAATGGTCAAAAGATATCTGTAACAATGACTGCTTCTGTAGCTACAAGTTTTTGCAAATTTGGGCATTTGTAACCCCACTAATATAAATAAACCTCAAATTTATTAGTTTCTGGCAGTTTCCCTACCCTTGGACTACAGTTAATTCAGAACAGAAGTATATTTTGATGGGCAAGGGGCACTCCCCCCCCCCCGGTCATTTCTTTGTTAAAATGACTTACATTAGAAAAATGCTTTAATTTAATAAAAATGCATGAACTTACAATAGAAGGTAATGCTTTAATTTTTTTCTTCTATTTTTCCATTTAACTTTTTGTCCTGATGGATTTTAAAAACTTCATTTTTCAGTCGGCCACTCCCCGAAAAAAAACTATAGGCCCCGGATTCAAAATTTTGCTGTTCATGATTTAACATTATCACTTGTAATTATTTTAACAGATTAGCCTTCTTACTTTTTTTTTTTTTTATGAATTATATCCAGTTACATAACATATGAGTATAGCTCAGCCACCTAGCACAGTTCTTACTTAACCTCAGCGATCACGAAACTGTACTTATAAGTGCATCTCCTATTTTTATTCACTGTGCTCAAAAAATCAGCCAGTTTTTTTCCTACGGGAAATAGTCAACATAGTTTGTATCTTTGTTTGGTTATTATCCTGAGGTAATGCTGTTTATGTAGTACATACCTTTGAGATAATTTTTAGGAGATTCTTGAAACTATTACCCCAGCAGTTTAGATACCAATCGTAAATATTGATATATTTTACATGATACTATACGAAATTTACGAATGTTTAATTGGATAAGGATCTTATCACAAAATGTAATGATAAATACCACCCAGATTACAATAATGAATCGATAAGGTCATAGTTCACGATCTCCTTGCTCATGAAAATGCTGTTATCAGCATATAAAATTTACATCCGAAAAAAAAAAAATTGCTAAGATCTACCACATGAAGTAGGTTCCTACACGGATTCACTTCAAACATCGTAACTGGCTCAAGACTCTACGAAATGGCGATCATACACATTTCCCAATAGCAACATTTTCTTGAAATATAAATTTCGATAATTAAAACTACAATATATTCCGCAAACGAAATATTAATCAACGCCTAGAAACTAGCAATGTAAAAAGTATATTACCCGAAATTATACTACAGCGTGGCTTAAAACAGCAGTAACCACTAAAGACAAAATGAAAACGTGAAGACCACGAGGTTGGATAGAGGCAGCAAAGATGCCGGTGAATGAATTCCTGGAGCTGGAGGCGTGGGTACAAAAAGAGAGGGAGTGATTTCTGGAAAGTTCTCTGGATGATGCAACCCACGTTCACCTAATTTATTTCCAAGTTATGTTTCATATTTTATTTTGCGCCTTTAAATAAAAAAGAATCCAGTAGAACTAAAACTTCTACTTGTGACCTTGATTTTACCACATATTATTAATATTTATTAATAACATCCGGAACTCTTTTATCACGCGGAAGTGGAACAACTAATAACCGGCGAAAAGCATCTCTGTGAAGATACAGTATAAGAGTTCGTCGGGGCATTTCGTACCACTTTGCCGATTTTTGAAAGAATTGCAAGGTTTTTGAAACTGCGTGCTTCGTCTCAATTATTAGTACTTTTCAACATAGTATCAGCACTAATTTTTATTAAATGGTATGATTTTTGTAATTATGTGTTGTATCTATAATTTTGGCTGAATTTAGGTTATTTCATTTTTCATTTAGATATTTGCAGTATTCCAAAATTTTATCGATTTTTTTTTAAACAGAGAAAGCCAAACAACGTAACTTCATCAATAATCTGTGATTTCACCTTGACCGAACTTATGAAATGTGTCCCTCGTTACCACGTGTTTGTCTCTGTACCTATCAGTTCTAACGGAGCATAATGGCTCCCGATACCCTAAGCTTTTCATTTCGATTTATTACCACGTTACGAAAAATTAATAAAACGTTGAATTTGATTTCAGAGTTGCTTTTTTTTTTATTTAAATGTTTCTGTTATAACGAGAAATATTGTGCCGTGCGCACTAGGCTGGACAAACGTTTTCGAAAGAATTGCAAGAAATTAATTTAGACTTCCAGCGATCCTGAAACTTCGTGCTTCATCTCAATTATTAGTACTATTCAACATGGTATCGGCACAAACTTGTATTAAATATAATTGTTTGTAATTATGTGTTGTATCTATAATTTGGGCCGAATTTAGGTTGTTTTATATACCCCAGTGAGGCATGGATCTTGTGTTTGTCTTATGGCACTGGCCCTTCCCTGGAACTAGTTTCCCTAAATTAGGGACGGGCGACTGCTTAAGAAATATTCTAGTTTTCAGCAAACTTTTCCTTTTGGACTGTAGCAAAATTTCCTGTACTCAATGAATGAATGAATGAATGTGCTGAGAGCAGCACCAATTCGTCTTCATACCAGGACAGGACTACCTTCTTTAGACCATCAAGAATGCAATAGGGGTAAAAAAAAAGTGAGTTAGACCTCAATGCTAATTTTGAAACATTAATCCCTAGTGTCAAGGGAGACAGTGCAAAAAATTTGGAGTGGGAGCAACTACAATAGAATTCAATAATATTGTGATTCAACTTGCTGTATTTTAAGGAAAAATAAACGTTTTTTTTTTTTTTTTTCTGATGTAATTGAGGATTGACATCTCTTTTTGAATAATTATGTTCCCCATTGTTGCAAACTTGTGAATGACCTAAACAGCTTACCTCTAACTATGTATCTATTTACTGCACTGAACACATTTTGTCTGGATATTCTGTCAGCCTTTTTAAACCCCATATGTAAATTCATATTCGCATATTTAAAAAGCTGAGTGCAAATATATTCAGCATGCGGCAAACTCCCTTATGCCGGACAAATAGGGCAGTGGCCTAAACGCAGTCCGACATGGGTTTGAATCTAAGTGTGGCATGGATGTGGTTTTTTTTGTTTGTTTTTTGTCCTGGTTCTTTCTGTTCCCTGGAACCGGTGACCCTATATTAGGGACGGGCTACTATTTATGACCACTGTGATCAACGCAGTGGGTTACTACCCCCCAACATTAAGCCAACACTGCCCTTATTATAATATGCGATGATATAGTCACCTAAACCGTATTTCTGTTTGACATGTTATAAATATCTAATCGTAGTTAACGACAGAAGACAATAACAGCTTAGTTTATTATGGTATCACATGGTACTATTAAGTGAACTACAACTATCTGTAGAATGCTTAACTTCTTATAACCAGTGCAAGGTGAGGTTGCAGTATTTGATTTTGAAGTTTGCAGATTTTAAATTTTACATCACACAACTAATGCTGAACAATAAAATCAAGTACAGGAGCAATGAAATATAAATATACGATGCCATTGCTCTGTCCACGTTATTTTTATAAACGAGCGCACTCTGCTAGTTATCAAGAGATCTGGGGTTCGATCTCAGCGGTGTCGGATGTAAAATTTTTCAGTTGCTATTTGTTGTTTATAAAAATAACGTGGACAGAGCGATGACGTCGTGTATTTACATCATCTTCGCGTATTTAAAATATATATACCATTTCAGGAGCAATGAAGTTGGAACACAAAGAAAAACAAAGTGAAATGAAACATTTTTCAAAGGAGACAAAATTGACTGGCAAGAGGTAAAAGAATAAGATTAATTGCAGTAGAAGATATAGGGATTACATCATCTTTGCGTATTTAAAATATATATACCATTTCAGAAGCAATGAAGTTGGAACACAAAGAAAATAAAGTGAAATAAAACATTTTTCAAAGGAGACTAAATTGACTGGCAAGAGGTAAAAGAATAAGATTAATTGCAGTAGAAGATATAGGGAATACCGTTAAAAGACCAAGGAGTCCTTTGAAAACCATGCAAGGATATGTTCAAGGTCAAGCAAAAGTATAGAACATTCCAGACTGCATTAAGCAAAGCAGACACCATCAGTTAATTGCCAGACACGTTTCAACCACGTTAACTTGTGGCCATCCTCAGTGGCAGCTGATGTAATTGCTGTTTGCAAAGTGCTATTTCATTGTGCTGCCTCAGTGTAATGCTCTGCAGTCTATTTCAAGGACTTGTCTGCTTCCCTTTGTGTTTCACGAAAATGGAGACTTCAAAAATTCTAGTAACTTTGTTATTAATTCTGAAAATGCAAAGTAATGGTACCATCTTTTGCTGCTTCAATAACTTTCCTTTTATTTGTTTCTCATGAAAACTATTTTGTAATCCAGTAAACCTTGAATTTTGTTTTCTAATCTATTAATACCACACAAAGCACACACTTTCATTCTCTGCTTTGCAGACAACCAGTGATATTAATTCTGATGTCTTTGAAGGAAATTCTGTGCATAGTGAAGAGAGCAGTTAAAATCAGATGTAAATGCATTTATGGCACCTCTATTCATAGTGATTGTGGAATAACTTTTACGGGTCTTATAGAGGTTATTTTTCATGAAAGTTGGTTGTCAAATTTTTGAACTAAAGCCTAGTTCGTCATCAGGACTATGTCACTGGAGTAGTTGCTGTCACTCAATTGGAAGAGTCCATCCGCAATTATTGAGTGGCAGCAACTACTCCAGTGACATAGTCCTGATGACGAACTAGGCTATAGTTTGAAAATTTGACAACCAACTTTCATGAAAAATAACCTCTATAAGACCCATAAAAAAGTTATTCCACAATCAGATGTATATTTTCATGATATTGACATAAATTGCTGTTGTGAGGAATCACCTCGAGCAGTAGAACAAATTTTGGATGCTGAGAAAAAAACAACTTAGATTTGCTAAAATTCAGGATTTTATTTCTTTTTTTTTTTTTTTAAATCTGCTGTGCTTCTGCTATCATTGTGAATGTATGTCCTTTCTGATGTTCTAAATGTCACATGTGCACACATTTAAAAAATGATCTCAGTTTCAGTCACTTTCCTAAAAAAAAAATACAAGTATTCGCATTTTGGCGGTGTCATTGTCACTTCTGTTTTGCTTCATAGAGGCTGTACAGTGAGAATAATTGGCAGTGAGACATGTAACACACAAAACATTAGAATAATTCTTGATGACTACATGTCACGCTTCAGTTACATAAAAATTACAAATGCTGGGACGACATTTCGGTAGCGACTTCTACCTTCATCAGCCATGGAACAAAATATGTGGTATTAGCATCAGTTGTTGCCAGATTTCAAAATAGCTTTTCAAATGATAGGTATATGAAAAGGAGTTCTGTGTTGCAGGTGTTAGGAGTAAGCAAGATTTCGATGCTTTCCGATTGCTGAACGGAACGATGCGTTTAACATTTTGCCAATTGGGAATCGCGGACATATCGATGATGGTTAAAATTGAAAGCTAGGTGGACGGGTTTCCTTTCTTAACGTTAATGATATGTTCCACCAATCGTCGGTTGATGCTTTGGTAAGTACTACCAATGTACTGGGTAGTGCCTGTGAAAGTGGTGACAAGGATAAAGTAGACCCCTTGTAACTCTTGGTGTTTATTGGGATCTCTGTCTTTAAGGTTAAGAAGATGTGGAAGTGGTTTAATAGCAATCCTGTAGCCAAAAAACTTGAAAATGAAGCAAACTTTGAGTGAAGGCCAGGCTGAAGGGCAAAGTGTCCACAAATTGATGAGTGGTGAAAAGTTCAGGCAATAAACTGGTAGATCTATTCTGTGATTCAAATTTCTTAATTAGCCTATGTACTAAGAAGGGTGGAAAGCCATGCAATTTGCCAATGTTGATGATGTTCTGATATTCGTTTTGAAGAGCAGAAGTTAACACGAGGATATTTACTGAGACTGGGAGGAGAGAATTGTTAGCTGGGAGATAATGGCTTGGTGGTCACTGTAATGAGCTTACTCCTTTCTTCGTGGTTGCTGTTTTAAAATGCTAGAAATAGTTTGTCTGGTGGTCGGCAAGGTGAGAAGGTGGAGGGGACATCGTGATGTAATGTGGGAAGTTTCCTTTTGTCTGGCTTTCAGTCACCGTTAGGGGAAGGGCAGCAATACATGGCACCCTATTAGTGCATGGAGAAATGCTGATAAACAAGAGATGTGATGCTGGTGAATTGGTTTCACAACCTTAACAGTGTAATCAGGTTAGCTTTGCCCCGAGTATAGTAAGTAGTTCATTGGTGTCTCATGAAACTAGTGCTTCAGCATTGTGTCTACTAATATGCCCCCCCCCCCCCCCCCCCCCCCCGTTTTCTCAATGTTGCATGCAGTGGTCTGTGTTGTCAGAACTCAGAAGTACATTGTTACTGGCAGAAAACCACTTGGGGCAATGTGCAAAAAATTATTTTTTATTACTTTGTGTTCCACCTGTTTTTCTGTTTGCTTGATTTTTACTAATGATCTTAACGTTCATTTACACATCTAGGCTGGAGTCGGCAAACGCCTTATTCCTTTGCTGGACAGAATCTTGGTTGAGAGATTTATTCCTGAAACCAGAACCAAAGGAGGCATAATGATTCCAGAGAAGGCACAAGCCAAAGTTCATAGTGCTACAGTTATAGCTGTTGGTCCAGGTGCAAAAAATGAGGTAATTGCCAAATTACATATGTTTTTATTTATCTGCACTACGGGAGGTTTTTTGCAGGCTTTTCTAGGAAGAATTTTAATTTTCACATGTTAGAACTGAACCTTATTCTTCTCAGGACAATGCATTGTCATTAAGTAGGTGTTTCCATTCCATTGGGAAAAATCCAAGCTCACTGTTCACTTGTTCATCTTCTTGTCAGTTGTTTTCAGTCTTCCAAAAAAACTGCTGTTGATATGCTAAAATTTCTAAGGAATATCATTTTATTTTTTGGTCTTTTAATTTATGGTAATCAAAAGTCCTCCATAGAAAGAAAATTTCCCCCACATTCAAAAGTCAGGGACCGTGCACAAATTGCATTTGCCAAAAAAAATATTGAACGTGGGGGAGGTTTCTTGTGTCATCACTTCTATTTTCGGGCTGTTCAAAACAAGATGCAGCCACACAACATGCTCAAATATGTTGGGGGAAATTTCTGGCGTTTGCATTTCAAAATTTTATTGTAGTTTATAGTAAAAAACTGTCTTGCAAGTAGCTAGATTAAGTGGGAAATTTCCGGGTTAGTATTTAGACTGTTACCGCAGTTTGAGTGAGAAACGATCTTACAATCAGCAGGCTGACGGGGGGGGGGGGTCTGGGTTTGGTAATTCGATATTCACTGCAATATACGGATGTTTTACAAGTAGTAGGAAAATGTGGGGGAAATTTCTGGGGTCGGCATTTCAAACTTTTACTGCGGTTTAAAGTAAAAATCGACTTACAATTAGCAGGGTTGGGTGGGGGAAATTTGCGGGTTGGTATTTCCAATGTTACTGCGGTTTTTAGTGGAAAAACAGTCTCACAATTAGCAGGCTGACAGGTAGGCAAATTCTGGGGTCAGGAATTTTTATTCCCTCGTTCTCGTGTTCATAACGTTCACGTAACAAGTCAAATTATTAATATTGCAATGTTACTCAGGCAGAAAATACTAAGCCTAACGCCTAGACCCTCCTAAAAGTTTTCATTCTGTCATTCCCATATTCGTAAAATTTATGTAACAAGTAATGTCAGTAATACATACTGCGCTTCTACTGATGCACCATACATTGATTAAATAGGCCTAGGGCTTCTTACCACCTTTTCTTCGCCTATGTGGTATTCGTAAAGTTTACAAAAAGTCAAGTTAATAGCTTTGCGCTTTAACTTGGGCATTCGATATTAACCATTAAGGCCAATGAATTAATAATTAGTGCCTAAGTAAAAGTGCAATATGATTAACTTGAGTTCATGCATAAACGTTATCAATATGACATCGTTAGAATAAAAACTTAAAAAGGCCTAAGGCCTATGACCTAATATTTAGTGCCTAGGTAAAAGCAGAAGATAACCTTGACTTGCTATGTAAACGTTATTAATGACATTGGTAGAATAGAAACTGTCAAGAGCCTAGGCCTAAGGCCTCGCAATTAATTATGAATGCTTAACTAAACGCGCAAAGCTATTAACTTTTTTGTAAACTTCACGGATATTCCGTAGGCAAAAAAAGTGTTTAAAAGGCCTTGGCCTGTTACCTACTAATTAATATATTCTGCATAAGTAGAAATTCAATATTATTGGCATTACTTGTTGTATAAATTTTAGGAATATGGGAATGATGGAATGAAAACTTTTACAAGGGCCTAGGTGTTAGACCTAATATTTTCTGAGTAATATCACAGTAATAATTTAAAATGGTACATAAACATTATGAACACGAGCACGATGGAATAAAGCATGTCGACCCTGGAATTTTCCCCCAGCCTGCTGATTGCAAGATGGTTTTTCCACTAAAAACCACGGTAACAATGGAAATACTAACCCGAAAATTTCCCCACCCAACCCTGCTAATTGTAAACCAATTTTTACTCTAAACTGTGGTACATTTGTGGGTCATTCCATGTCAAATCAACAAGCGCTCACAACCAGACAATTTTTATTTTTATGAAACTTGGTATAATTGTAGTATTCATCAATATAAACAAACATGATTTTTTTTTCAGAAATTTTAATGCCTCCATTTTTGAGTTATTGATTTTTGAAATTTCAAAAAAAAACCTGAAATTTCATCATCTGAGCAAACTGCCAATTACTCGGGTTCTAGTAGAGCTAGGGTCATGAATTATGGCTCATTTTAAAGATCTTGAATTTGGCTTTCATTTAATATGCCACACGACACTATTAAAAAAATTGAATGTCAATTTTAAAATTGAAATAACAAAAAGCGTGTTTTTTTTTTAATCTGAAAAAAATATGTTTAACAAACATTTTTCTACATATCCTGAAAGTTTCATAATGGGATCACTATAAAAAAAATAACATAGAACAATGCAACTGAAATGTGCCAGATGTACTTACCGGTTCCACCCATGACTGGAAGGGTATTCTTTATGTGGTTTGTGTAAAATGTCATACTTGTTCTTTTAAACATTGTGAATGTTACAGAATGAAAATAAACATCTAAGTAATTTGAAACTGTGTCCCAAAGTAATTCATTTCGTAATTCGGTATAAGGTTCTGTGTGCATATTTACACTTACAAAATTATTTTATCTTCTATATGTATCCTGTTTTATTTCTTTCTTCTAAATTTTGCAGCACTTGTATGCCAGTGCTTGATTTGCCTTCTTTGTCTCAGTCATTGTTAAATTATATACTCTTCCAGTAGCTGTTGTCAGGTCAACTTTTAACAAAACATCAGATTTATGAACCAACAGTATATCCGGTGATTGAGGATACTTGTATGATGGAGATGGACCATGCGGCTCCAGGAAGCTCACTTTTACCACTTCTGTGTCCTCATTCACACCAAGTACACATCCCAACCACCAGTGCTCTGAGTACTTACTAATCACAAAACCTACCATATTTTCAAAACTAATGTTCTCTTCCCCTTCATCTGTTGCACATATCTCTTCTTTAAAATGCTCGGAAAGTAAGTTTTGACTAGTAATTTGTGTTTTCCTGCAGGAATGAAACAATGGATTTTCTGAGTACCACTTATTGTCTTAGCAGAAGCTATTCTACTTTTAAGGATAATTTCCTCCTCTTTGTAATTTTCTGTTGTTGCAAACCAAAAGTGAATGGAGGCAATATTAGTAGTGGCCCATTCAGTTGGCGTGGGGTCATAATTTGATTATTATAAACAAGTTGTAAACTTGCCTTTGCAGCTAATTGCTTCACAGTACCTCCTATCCCATCACATGCATTTCTGCCATGTGCTGTTGCAAAAAATTCCATTCTGCTTTTATATTAAAGTCAGTCTCATGGTATCACAAGCTGAGGAAGTTTTACTTGTTTTTGTATTGTGAAGCTGCTCCATCCGAAAAATAAAATGTCTTTTCAGGTTTTTGAGAAAAATGTGACTGCATGAAATTAATTAGGCAAAGCTGAAACAGATGGACAGCTATACTCTCGTGAATTAGGCAGTTGGATATAATCGCAAAACTTACATGTCCTAGGTTCTGAGTTTTCTCATCTCGATAGTATATAACTATAGGATGCAGGGTTGCTTGGGCATTGTTCCAGTGAAAACTCTGAGCTGCATCTTGCAATACGAAAGAATAATTTTCAGCAAAGTCACAAATTACTATGTATTGATTTTCTGTTATTGTGTCTTTAAGATGTCTTAAGTAACTTGACTGTTGAGTTGCTATAAAAGAATGGTGAAGCAGGGCTGGAAGTTTTCCAAACAACTGGTCCAAAAACTCCTGTGTGGATTTTGATAATGTTTCAAGTACTGTCCTCTTCTCTAATTGCATCCATTGCTTGAATGTCACATTTTCTACACTATTTAGATCAAAACAATCTTCAAATCGTTGCTTGAGCTGTTCTAATTTTGGACAGTTGTTGCACTGACTGAAGTAACATGCAGGTGTAGGGTTTCCACAAATTATGTTTGCAAGGACATCTTTATAGGAGTTGATTGGCTGAACAGTGTCTCCTGTTAATTCAGGTAACTTGCATTGTGTCATCATCAGTGTAACATTCAGATGCATTGTACAAACGCAAACAGAATGTGTGCCACTTGCTCCTGCAAGAACGCAGTGCTTAGGGCAAAGTTCACAGAACTTGGAGAACCCCACCTTTTTTCTTGAAATATCTCTTTAAAAAGAGTATACAATTCACACAAATTACTCAGAAGCATTTTTTTTTTTTTTAACCTGTTGACGCTTATTATCTATTTTAATGGAAAGTCTTTTTTTTTCCTGGCATTTGGCGGCTTACATTGTCACTCTCATAAAATTCTTGTATACAATTTGCTGTGTCTTTGTCTAAAGTTTTTCCTGGCTTTGGATCAGGAGAAGACTAGCCTTTCTGGCCATAAAATTTGAAACTCTAAATTCTGTTTCAATTCGTTTCAGTGACCAGGATTTAGGCAGTGTACTCAATATCTGCATTCTTATGCTTTTATTTTCTGTGGAATAAAACTTTTCTTTCAACTGTTTTATAATTTCTGGTTCAGGAGATGAAATATCCTTTGGTTCCGACGCAGGACTTTAATAATTTTGCTCGAAATGCTTCTTGGGTTTTTTATATTTCTCTTCGGGGTATTTTTTTTCTTGCAGGTGTTTTTTCTTGTTTGGTGTTTTATCCAGGCATTGTAAACTTCTGTTAAATGCTTCTATAGCCTGCTCTTTTTTAGGAGTTGATTCTTCAATGTTTTCAGATGGAACAGCATGGCCTGCGGCTTCTTGTTCATTATAGCTGTCAGAAGGTGAAGAGGAATGTTCAGAAGCTTCAGAGTGAAATTTCTGGATTGCTTTATGACAACTGTCGCAGATCTTGTCTTCAGTTTTGAGCAACTTGTTCTGTAGCAATAGATTCTTGGAAACTGGTTGCAGATTTTTTTTGTTTTATTTATGGTTTGGTTTCCCAAGGGGGTTGCAACAGTAAACCACACTTGAAACTTTTGATGTGGATGGTCTGCTGGCATCCATCTTTTACTTTGCTTTTTTTTTTAAACCTAGGAAAGAAACACAATTCGTTATCCTTGTGGATACATGTAAACTTGTTAACTAATTATAATTAATTCATTAACATTTGCAGTGTTTGTAAGACCAGGGATAACATTTTAGACAGACAAAATAAACAATTCCTCAGTCACTGATGGTGCGTTTAGTAACGTCCTTCTATGTTATTTATTTTTTATAGTGATCCCATTATGAAACTTTCAGGATATGTAGAAAAATGTCTATTAAACATATATTTTTTTCAGATTTTTTTAAAAACAAGTTTTTCAATATTTCAATTTTAAAATTAACATTAAATTTTTTTTTAATAGTGCCATGTGGCATATCAAATGAAAGCCCAATTCAAGATCTTTAAAATGAGCCATAATTCATGGCCCTAGCTCTACTAGAACCCAAGTAATTGGCAGTTTGCTCAGATGATGAAATTTCAGGGGCTTTTTTTTTTTTTTTTTTTTAATTTCAAAAATCAATAACTCAAACGCATGCATTAAAAATTCTGAAAAAAATTATATATGTTTATATTGATGAGTTCTACAAACATACCAAGTTTTGTGAAAATCAAAAATGGTCAGGTTGAAAATGCTATTTTTGCTGGTTGATTTCACATGGAATGACCCTTGTGCTACTTGTACCGCTTCATCTTGTTTTAAACTGTGTAAAAGTCGAAATGCCGACCCCAAAATGTTCTCCCACCCCATATTGTAAGACCATTTTTACTGTAAACTGCAGTGATTTTTTTTTTACACTTAAAGAGCTGTTGAAAACCACTAAAACCTGCGGTCACAGTTCAAATACTAACCCGGAAATTTCCCACACCTCATCCTGCTACTTGTAAGACCATTTTTTACTATAAAGTGCATAAAAGTCAAAATGCTGACACTGGAAAATTTCTCCCACCCGGTCCAGCTAATTGTAAGACTTTTTACTATAAACGATGATAAGTTGAAATGATGACCCCGAAAAATTCCCCCACATATTTATGCTCGTTGAACGGCTGCATCTTGTTGTAAACAGCGTGAAAATGGAAATGGCGACACCGGAAATCTCCCCCACATTAGATATTTTGTGTAAACTGCAATTTGTGCAATAGGCCCTAACTGAAAAAGGTGGGGCACTTTTCCAATGTAGGGGAGTTTTCTGTCCATCTGATTTATAAATGTCTGGCTAATCCAGTCTTGTTTCTTATGTTCTTTATTGGTGCTTTTTGTTCTGCCACTATTATCTTAAGTAGCCTGCTTGTCTTTTCACATTTTATATTGTACATTACACCTTCCCCTATAAAAAGATATATATATATATATATATATATTGATTTTTTTTATTTAGCATTACCTCAGGAAAATACTAAAGAAAATAAAGATGGAAACAATCGTTTGTCATGTTGTGTTTCTACAAAGTTAACTTGTTTCCAGTAAAAAGCAAATTGCAAAATGTTCATTTTAATGTTCTTGTGCTTCCTAAAAGTTAAACTCTAACTG
The DNA here is from genome assembly GCA_039090855.1 of Macrothele yani. Taxonomy (NCBI): domain Eukaryota; kingdom Metazoa; phylum Arthropoda; class Arachnida; order Araneae; family Macrothelidae; genus Macrothele; species Macrothele yani. Next base: position 53,412,528 of record CM076990.1, read on the forward strand.
GATCTTTTACATTTCAGGTTAAGATGTGGTACAAAAATTTACTGTTTCACATCTTAAACTTTGCAACAACTGTGCTTTTGTCAAAAATTTTGTAATTCTAAATCACTGTTATTGCTAATGAGAATGAACTGCATTATGTGAATGACTGATAATTTTATAATTTTTGATAATCAAAGTGTGTTCTGAAACAGAATTGTGAGATAATCTGTATGGATGTTTGTTTGTTGTGGGTAAAAATGATACCTGCCAACCGTGCTATTTCTGGAAAGTTGTTAAAAAATTTAACTTGCAGTTAAAAACCCCAAGTTTTTTTTTTTTTTTTTTTTTTTTTAAGAGTGGTTCAATTTCTTTTTGAGGAGTCCACCTGTGGAATAGTGTCAAGACTATTCCACAGATAGACTTGGGTTAGAGCGAATTTCCCTTTAGGTACCAAAAGTAGATTAAGAATTTTCATCCCTTACTTAAAAATATCTAAAGTATATTCATATTCTGCATTGATGTTCAGGTTATACGTACTAACATTTTGTTGATTAGATCTATTGTCATGTCACTGTGCTTAATGAAATTATAGCTCTTTAAGGTGAATAAATATTGACCTTGTGTTCTAAGTTTCACTGTATGTTATGCATGTGGTTGGAAAAGTAATTTTTTATATAGCATGATGAGAAAAGTATTATGAGGATAATCGTCCAAACACCAGCCTTTGGCAGTTGCAATCGAGGTATATGAATTCAACAAATTGAAACTATCCACTTAAATAATAGCATACGCAGGTGGCAGTCTCCAGATGTGGGTTTCATTCCACTGTAAAACAAAACCTAGATTATTATTTTTTTAACGAAATGCAAAAGTCCTTCAAGAAAGTTCTCTGTTTGTGATAAAACTTTCTGCATGTTGTCTCCTAGTCTTGTGTATGACATAAAGAGAAAACTCATTGATAACTTTAAAATTTCAATAGATAAAAACTTTTCTCTAGAATCCTTAAAAGTACTGTAGTTCCTACAAAAATGAACTGATGCATCAAAAACGAATTGGGAGAACATGCCTTTCACCATAGTGTCATTCGTTGAGCAATTATGTTGTTAGCCGTACGTTGTTCCAACCACATATTCAATATGACGGGATTCCTTCAAGGTATACATCAAACTGAAATTCTATTCTCAACCAAGGATGTCGCCAAACATCACGAAAAAGAAAATGAAATAACCCACAAAAGTACCAACTAAAACACGAAAATGGTCGAACTCATGTTGTGTATGATGTAAAAACACAGCTGAAGCATTACAATACTGCCTTAAAACAAAGTGGAAACTGATACTGGATAACATAAAAACTTCCCAAAATGTCAAATCATTGTGACCTAAGCATAAGGAATGATGTCCTTCCTATACTCTCTTCCTTATGCATTTTGGTCATGTGTGCATTACCACCTTCAGGGGCAATGTCTGCTGTGCCCTTTGTCAGGGTGCCCACGCATCCTTGAAAACCTGGAAAGTCCTTGAATTTCTTTAATTAGCCTGTAAAGTCCTTGAATTTTAAAATCCACTCAGCCGAAAAATGTTGATCTAAATTTCAGACCTTTTCCTTTTTGTCATAATAGGTTGCTTACCTTTTGTACACATTTCCTTGCACGTTTTATTCCTTTGGTTGTCTTGCATGGTTCAAGCCTCTGGTGCAGTGGTCCTTTTTGGTTCATTCAATGCCTGGTGAATGCATAAGTCCATGAAGTGTACTGCTTTAATTACACTAAGTCCCAACAGCGTCTTCTTCCTCCAATGCTTCTTACCAGTGTGGAAACTGGTAAGAAGCATTGGAGGGGAAGAAGACGCTGTTGGGACTTAGTGTAATTAAAGCAGTACACTTCATGGACTTAATCATTCACCAGGCATTGAATGAACCAAAAAGGACCACTGCACCAGAGGCTTGAACCATGCAAGACAACCAAAGTTAAGAACAGTTGTGGCTTGTGCTATACATGTTCTAACACTGAATTACTTTTTCCTTTTATTTTTCACTTTTTTTCTGCAATCCTTCACTGACATCGGAAGTCAAAGAGTAAACTTCAAAGCAGCTGCGTCACTGGGAAAAAGGATTCACTGCGGTCTAACGGGGAGTTAAGTGGGTCAAGATTGGACCTCCATCTACCACGAGAGGAGTTGTGTTTGCTACCCCAGAGCACTTGTTCTGCGACGGGGAAAACTATTGTATTGTTTCTTTCATCCTCACGGCAAGGCGGGGATTCCCCTTTTTGTTATTTCTTTATATGCTTGAAAGCAGGTTCATTCGATGCTGTTGATAGGGTGAATTTCCCCCCCCCCCCCATGGTAGAGTAGTTTTTTTAGAAACTGGTGACCTTGAACACCCACAGCACGTTCAAACCGCTCGTAATAAAAAAAAGTGCTCAATTTAAAAACTTGTCATTGGATCCAAGCGAAATTTGTAGGGTAACCATATAAAACCAAGTTATGGTATCTGTCAAAAATTCAGCTCTGTTAAATGAAAATTTGGAAGATTTTTGCATTTTTATCGTTCGTTAGGGAAGGAGGCAGTTCAACAGGTGGTCCATGGGACTGCGAATGAAATGGTAGACGTGATTGACAAATTGTGCATGCCAGCAGGTGATGGACTTGCTGCTGCTGTTTGTTCCATGAGAACAAAAAGTTGACATTATTTGTTTGTGTTAGTTTATTTTCCATATTTTGGTTGCACTTTTTTTCTGGCCACAGAGTATTATATTATTCTTATGTATCTGGCAATAGCATAGGATTACACACAATGCTCGTGGCATTACTGAGTAGGAATTCCTTGCATTACTTTTCCGGAAAGTTCTTTGCAATGTTTGTGTAGCGACTGGAAAAAAAAAATCTTTGACTTTTGTTGGCTTAGTGTTTTGCTTTGAAATGTCTCTAGTTGTCATCTAATTGTTAGATATTAGAATTTTCTTGTTTTTGTGTTTAATAAATATGAGTCATAAGTGCAATTTCAGTGATCTTTGGTTGCTTGGTTGCACAATCCCAAGTATTCCATGTGGATCGGTAAGGATTGTGGCAATAATCGTGTTGCGAGACATTTGTTATGCTTAAAGAACATCAATCTTTCGTCCATGGGAGAGTGCATTGCGAAGCCACATGAAAAGTAAAAAGCATGTGACCCATTCTGAAAACAAGTCGAAATTCCACCTTAGATGGACTGTTTGAAAAAGTACCGGCACCAGCATCACAAATACCATCATCCCCAGAGCCATCTTCTTCATCATCATCAGGTTGTTTACCCAGAAAAGATCCTACAAAAGCTGAAATGTTATGGGCTTTAAAAAAAGTGATAGAAAGCCATTATTCGTGCAGATCATGTGCTGGAATTGACAAGTTGTTTTGATTGACGTTTCCAGACAGTGAAACGGCTCTCAACTTTTTCTTGTGGGCAAACAAAATGTTCATATATTTGCTGCTTTAGTTTGGCACCCCATTTTAAATCACTTTTGTTGCAACAGATTAATGAAAGCAAAGATTTTGTTGTTTTGTTTGAGAGTTTAAATAAATACTCTCAACAAAAACAAATGGACATCCATATAAAATTTTGGGACAAGAACAGAGTAACATCACAGTATCTGACTTCTGTGTTTTTAGGCCACGCAAGTGCAGAAGTTTTGTTAGATGAACTTAAGCAGTCTTTGAAGGATTTGCCTTAAAAAAAATACAGTTCAGTTTTCTATGGATGGGCCGAATGTGAATTTAAAGCTTTTTTCTTTATTTCAAGATGATTTGTTGGCCAATTCAAATGCATCTCTCTTAAACACCAGTACCTGTGGATTGCACATAGTGCATAATGCATACTACTACTGAGACATACTACTACTGTGAGTGATTGGGAAATAGAAAAATTTCTCTCAAGCCTATACAGGTTATTTAAAGATTCACCGCATGGTGTGAGGATTATTTAAATGTGGATAATGCTATAAAAATGCCACTAAAATTCTGTTCACACAGGTGGGTTGAAAATTCTCCAGTGTGTGAACATGCTATAGAAATTTGACCCTTTATTTTTAAGTATGAAACCTTGGTAGCCCAGAAAATTGTAAATAATCCTTGCACAGTTTCCTTTAATATTGTCCAAAAATGGGTGACTGATCCATTTGCACTTGCCAAATTATATTTTTTTAATTATATTGCAAAGCAACTTGAGTCCCTTTTTAAAAAAGTATCTTGCAGATAAGCCACTGCTGCCATTCATGGCTAAAGACTTAGAGAAAATGTTAAGGAATCTGATGAGTCGCTTTGTTAAAATGGATGTATTAGAACAAAGACCATTACGGCACTTCTAAAAATTGATCAAACTGATAATAAAAATTGTTCCATTTATTGGATGATTGATATTAGATTCTAGGCCGAAAAGGAGGTGAAGACTTTGCCATCAAATGTAAGTGAAAAGCAGATAATGGAATTTCGTATGAAATGCAGATCAGTTTTGCAAAACCTTGTAAAAAAAAAAAAAAAAAACACTAGGAATTCTCATGGGCACAAATCATCTGAAACCTGTTATTGTTGACACTATTATGCTGCAGTTAAAGGAAAGTAGTGTTGCTGCAGTAACTTCAGATTTTAAACTTTTTGATAACAATTATGAGGAATTCAGAATAGATGTGTTATTTTATGAACATTTATCCTCAAGTAAAAACTATGATCTGTTGTGGGAAGTAACTAAAAAGCTGTTGTTGCTCTCGTGTGGACAGGCATCAGTGGAGAGAGGATTACACCATGTAAAGGAGCTCCATTAATAAGGAATTAATAATTGACAATATGAAAGAAAACTTTATTGTTTCACAAAGAATAATATATGACCATCTAAGTAACATTGGTGGCATGGAAAAGGTAGTTTTCAAAATTGCTTCTGAGTAATGTCAGATGTGCTAGGCAAAGATATGTAATGCATTTAGAAAAAAAGCTCAGGACAAGGCTAATTCTGCTGTAGCCCAAAAGAGAAAACAAATACTGGATGAAATAGGAAGTATGAAAAAAAGAAAAATATGTGTAGAAAATGAAGCATTAGATTTATTAAAATCAGCTGATGACTTGGCAACAAAAGCAAAAGATACTCAAAATTTTAACTGCATTGTTAAATCAAATAGCTTTAAAAAAAAAAACAGCTCAAGACAATCATTGATAAAAGAAATAGATTTTGAACCCAAGAAAAAAATGAATTTAGTGAATAATTGTAAATAAATTATTCACCCATTTGCTTAATATTTTTAATGTACTTGTTAATTATATTTTAACAATGATAAATTTAATGTGTTAAAAGTACTAACAAATGAGTAGAAAAAAATTCTAATTATTTTTAAAATTGATTACAGTATTTTCCTTTGTTAAATATTTTCACATGAAGAAAGTTTGTCATTCAGTAAAGAACATTTTGCAAAATTTGGAGATGCATTGTTGCTAAGATTTTTTTTTATAATTGGCTACTAATTACAAATACTGTTAATGAGTATCATAATACAACACATATAATTTTTGATATGTAATATATTCATTGCGGTTTAGGACACTGAAAAATTCATCCTTGAATATTTTTTTCCCTGAAAGAGTGGGCACCCTGCTTTGTGATCACACTCACTCTGTCACTTTCAACTAAATCGCAGTCTCATCTTCGTCAAAATTTGTGACATTATTTTGGGCTGTTGCCACTCCACGGTTTCGAAAAATCAAAATTCTGTTAGTCGATCGCTCCTGCTGACTCTGCTCTCGGTACTTCTCTCCGCAAACTTCCCCTTCTATCTATCGCATCCTCCTTTTCCTCTTTTATCAATATTTACCAGGGGAGTGGTAGATCAATCCCAGAATATTGCTTCTGCGCAACATGTCATATTTTCTGTTGGTTGTTGACACTATATTTATTTCATAAAATAATAGTTTAGCTGCAGTTTTTAAGCAGTATTGTTAGTGCTGTCCTTTTTTGTTCCAATCACTGATATGTTGATTGAATTGTATTTGCAATTTATTTTTTGTGCTTCTTATGTAATTTATTTTTTTATCTGTTCCTGGGGTGTAAATGCCTATAGGAATGCTTTATTACTCCAGCTTTATCCAATAGTTTAGTTTTATCTAGATTCTTTATTATCATGCTTTTGTAATCAGTTATTGTTATTCCAATGTCTTGTTTTTGTTTATTGCATTTTTTTACTGCTTTTGTAATTTATCTTATATGTATATATATATATATGGTAACTTTCCATTATATTTCTTTATACTTTCTCTCTGTATAGGATGTTTGTACTGATATATTACTTTCTTTATTGTTTCCACTATCCATCTGAATTCTGCTTCTCTATGTGCCTCAGTACTAGAATGTGCAAATGCTCTCTGCACCAATGCTCTTATTGCAGACACTTTATAAGCCCATGGATGATTTTTGGCTGGTATAAACATTGGCACATATGAGGGTTTTCTATACACATTTATATTGATTATTCTTTTCACTTGTAGTATCTAAAAAATGAAGTTTATTTTCAGATTCCAGTTCCATTGTGAACTTTATGGTGGAATATGCATTGCTCAATTTTTCTTTAAGATCTTCAAGTTCCTATAAGCTGGACTTCCACAAGATTATTTTATCATCAACATATCTTCCATAAAATGAAAAATCTTTGTATTTATCTATTACATTTTCTTCTAATTGTAAAATTACTTCAGCAAACAATGAGGAAAACGGTGAGCCCATTGGTGCACCAAACTTTTGTCTGTAGATGTCATTGTACTGAAAACAGTTATTGTTGTAAATGTATTTCAGTATGGTATTGTGCACGTTGGTATACAATGTTGGACTGTCTTTTTCCATGGAAACAAGACAGTCCACATTTGTAGGGAGTTTGGAGTACATTCCTAATATTGTACCTATCCTCAAAAAAGCGTGCCATAAGACACCATTTAAACTTCGGAGTGAAAACTAGAAATACTTTTTCACTGATCAGGAAGGACAGAGACAGGATCGCCCCTCTTCAAAAACATGGTGTGTATTGTATACCCTTAACCCACCCTGTTCCTGATTTGACTACGAAAAAATACATTGGTTCTACTTAGGACCTTATCGGTCAGACTGAGGGAACACGGATACACCCTCAGATCAGGAACCATAAATACTGCTCTTACCATAGCAGTAAACCAAGAGGGCTATTTCCCAGATTGGAACGGTACTGCAATTTTGAACTCTGATGTTGAAAAATCGGTCTTTCTCGCAGAAAGTCTGTGCATAATTCACCATAGTGACTCTTGCTGTAATTTGGAACTTCCTGCATATGTTCCTAGCCCTTGGAGAAGACTAGCCACTTCACATGAGTTACACACTGATGAAGGACCCTGATTTCGTAAATGAACTTGTCTTATTTTGCTTTCTTATTCTTTAGTTTAGTTTTTGTTCCCTATTTTGGTTATAAGTGGCTTTTATTACACCTATATTATTTTTTCACTTTTATTTGCATCCCAGTGTCGGCGAACGCCATTTGCCGACGGTGCAGTGAGTGATGCATTGTGGGTATGGGAGGGGGAGTGCATATATATGTCTGATACACGGTCTTGTGGCGCTGGAGCCTGTAGATGGAGACTTGAGATCTCCGAAAGTACTAGCTTTCAACTAGGTTTTTAATTTGTAAATATAAATGTTTTAATTTTTGCAACTTGGAAACATGGTGTTTTATACATTGACCATTAAGTTATTACGTACAAATTTCAACTCAATTTTACTTATTACTGTTTCACACGTTGTATTGTTTCATTAACTAAACTAGTTTCAACTCTTCATTTTGCGAGTCATCCTCAGTAGCGTACGATGTTTGCGTTTCCCGTACGCTACTGAGGATGACTCGCAAAATGAAGAGTTGAAACTAGTTTAGTTAATGAAAGAATAAAACTGTGAAACAGTAATAAGTAACATTGTTTACCATTGTGCATAATACCATGCAATTAGCCATGTATTGATGTAGAGCATTTATTGAATATTTGACTCACAAACCACATGTATTTCAGTAGTTCTGTTTTTTTCATATATCTATTTTTTTAAATGTTTGATTTTTTTATAATTTCTCTGTTAATAAGGTATATTGCTTCTTGGCAGATCTTGTGATCATTTTACACGTATAAAAATGGATTGTCTTTAGAAATTTTTTATTATATTTTTATCCTGTGACCAAAAAATTTCTCTGTAGAGGAAAATTTTTAAACATACTGTGTTGGAGTGTCATTCTGTAATGAACTTATAATTTAAGCAGTTAGTGTAAAAATCAAATACGTGTTAAGTTTCTTATTAAACAATTATTGTTTACATTATTTGTTCATGTACGATCACATGTTGTTTTTCAGAAGGGAGACCATTTACCTGTAAGTGTAAAGGAGGGTGATAAAGTTCTTTTGCCAGAATATGGAGGAACAAAAATTGAGGTAGAAGATAAGGTCAGTAATTTTTCTCCCCATTATGTTTTTGTAATCTTATTTCTTGAACAGCAACATCAAGCAAGTTGGTTATTTTAGAAAGCCTTAGTTGTTGGATAGGTTCAATCATAAATGTTCTAGTAGTGAATGCCTTGTCTATTAAATTAGTGTAGCTTCATTGTGATTTGCTGTCTTAGATTTTTAAACTAAAAGTTTTGAAATGCAGAATGAATGAATGGATGAATGTGCTTCAATAACATATTCACATGGAGCAACCTGAGTGGTTGCAAAGTACTATTCAGGTTACTTAGCAATACTTGGAAGAACTGTGGGAATAAACTTCAATTAGAAAGAAATATTGCAAAGTACAGACCTGCCAACTGTTACGATTTTTATAATATTTAGTATGATAAATCACGCTGCAGTACAACATGATTTTGCTGCCAAAAATAAAATTTTAATAAAAAAAAGTCATGTTTTCCCTTTTTCTGACAGAAGCAGGGGGGAATTTAAATGTAATCTGTTTTTCCCCCCCTTCGAAAGATTTTTTTTTCTCTGAAAGGTTTCCAATTTCTCTTAACGTATTCCCCTGCCTCTATTTTCCCAACGGAAATAAAGTAAAGTGCAATCAGCAACCATTGGATGAATCCCGATTCGTTTTGTATAACATTAGAGACTGGTTCGTATTTTCAACTCTTCGTCATTAAAGCTGCTGATTTGTCGCTTCACGCATAGCTATTTGCTGTGTGGCGACACTGCCCCGGTGTGTGAGACGCGAGACTGTTTACTCACCGTCTCATGTTTTGTGCAGTTGTTCGTTTTCGTAATCATAGGTTTCACTATTTTCAGTCTCATCTGCTGGATGACGGCGCAGCTAAGCTGCAAAAGCTTTTGGGCGACCACTGCGACACTTTCGCAGTATTTTCGTTCTTAAAGCAGATTGACTTTTTAAAAAAAAAAAATTATAATAATTATAACAGTGAATTAATAAATTTATATATAAACCTATTTAACTAACTAGTCTTCACAGCTTTCATCATTCTCTTTTCTAACTTTTACCAAGCCTGTCTGCTCTTAATCATTTTACCCCGCTTTTAAAAATCTTTAACTGATAGTTCTGTGTCTGGCGCTCTTTGGCCAAACCTGGCCCTTGCGCCACTAAAATCAACTAATTAACTAACCAAAGCTGCTGATTGTTCGGCACTGGAATGTATATGCATGTCTGTTTATTCGATGCAACCTCCCTCCCTTTACACCTGCAACCATCAGGAATTTTTTTAAAACATTTTCAAAACATATATACACTACCAACAATTAATTGGACACCCCTGCAATCGACTATATCTGCGGTCTTGATACACGTCACGGCCGCCGCTGTTAAATATCGTGTGGGAAACAACGCAATTGGTCGCATGCAAGATGCCACGCAGTTCGGAGCTCTCTGATTTCGAGAAAGGTGTAGTCGTCGGGTATCACAGAAATGGCCGATCCATGCGTGACATATCCAGCGAGTTGAAGTACCCAAAATCGACAGTGGCCTACGTGATTGCCTAGTGGAAGATGAGAGGTGACTGTCGGGGTGTGCCCCGACCCGGCAGACCCACAAAACTGGGAGTTGGAGACCGACGGGTGCTGCCCAGAGAAATCCGGAAGAACCGCACCAAATCGATGGGTCACATCCGCGAGGAGTTTCAACAGGCATCCGGGAGTGTTCTTTCGATGAATACCATCCGTAAGGAAGCCCATCTGCTCGGTTATTATGGACGTGCTGCCGCCCACAAGCCTTTGATCACCAAGTCCAATAGTGCTGCTCTGCTAACGTGGTGCAAAGAACGTCTACAGTGGAAACAGGTTCTCTGGAGCGACGAATCAAGGTTCACCCTGTACTGTTCGGATGGCAGGATCTGGGTTTGGCGTCTGCCTAGAGAACTCCTCCTGCCAGAATGTATTGTGCAAACTGTGAAGTTTGGCGGCACTGGAATTATGCTGTGGGGGTGTTTCTCCTGGTATGGCACGGGACCCTTTGTCGCAATTCCTGGTAGGCTCAACGCAGAGACCTACTGCACCATTTTGGATGACCATGCGCTTCCTACGTTTTGGCAGTTTTATGGGGTGGACCCATGTTACTTTCAGGATGACAATGCCACCTGTCATGTTGCAAGGTCCACCATGGCTTGGTATGGTGACAATGGGATTAATCAACTGGCCTGGCCTGCGCAGAGCCTGGACCTTAACCCTATCGAGCACCTCTGGGACGAGTTGGAGCGTCAACTTAAGAGGTGCCCCCACCGTCCGAAATCTGTGAAGGAACTCGTGTCTTCTCCAAGCAGTGGAAGAAAATACCACTAGCCGTCATACAATGCCTGGTTGAAAGTATGCCCCAGTGGGTCGCACCTGTAATCGTCGCTCGTGGAGGCTCCACCAACTATTGAAGGGGAATAAACTTTGTTTTCCTTTGCTATCACAGGTGTCCAATTACTTGTTGGTAGATAGTGTAAATGGAAATATTTTCGAGGTTTTACTGTTCAGTAAAACCTCAAAAAACCGGCAACTTCAGAAATCCAGCACTTTTCTAATTTCGTTTCCGTAAGAACATCGATGTTTCACCAATAACGGCCATTTTAGGGTATTCAGGCAACAATTTATCTTATCCGTGTGAAACAAATGTAGTTTTGTACTAATTAATTGATGCTCTACAACTTTGTAATTGGAAATTTTTGTCCATCTCTTTTAGTTTTTGATTTGCAGTGGCTAACTTCCGCATTTTGCCACTAGGGGCGCTGCTATCAGTTACATTCAATTGGGCGTAAGTGCTTTACTATACCATTATCTCGCTTGCATAACTGTACCTCTCTCTGTTCGCAAGTTATTCCAGGCTATAAAGGGACTTTCCTATGCACCCTGTATATACAATATTACAGTAAAACCTCAAAAAACCGGCAACTTCAGATATCCGGCACTTTTCGGTTTTCGTGAGAACGTCCAATGTTTCACCAATAACCATGAAATCTCCCAATGTACCATCTAAACAACACATTGTGAGATCATCCTATCTCGTCGTGCGAATTGCTGATAGCCGCCTACGTGTAACATCAGGAGGTTTCTCAAATTCGTCATCTTATTGGGCCACGCTGAAGTGACACAGATCAATGAATCTGTGTGTACATTTGAAATGAGTGTCGAACGTGTAATGATAATCTGTGCTTGGTGGTGGCGGTGTGTGAATTTAATCATGTAATGAAATCTTCATGGTGTATCGTGGGTTTCGTCAATCAAAAAAGCGTGACATCAATGTAAATCTCACATCGGATTTCCGCGATGTATCAATACATCGCCCAGCCATATTGGTTGTTCTGGCTTTTTTTTTCTTAACCAAAAAGATTTCTTTTTTCTTGCAAATTGCGAAGAGTATGATCGGCAGCGCGCCGCCTGAATATTTATAAGGCGTAGACGTGCAAATTTCCGTTAAAGTGGCCTTTTACACGAGTACGTGCTTTACGTAGCGCCTGTTACGCAATTTTTGGATAGATTCGGAAATCCGGAATTTTCATAAATCCGGTCCTGTCGGTGCCGAATTTTCAAGGTTTTACTGTATATACATACTGTATAAGATAGTTTGGATCCCCTCCCTCTACACACACACGCAGGAGCAAAGCAGTTGCTGAGGTGTGATCTAACAGGCACGACATAGGCGCCTTTGTTGGCAAATTGTGGAACTTAGCCGAACACAACTGTAAAACGACGCATATTATAGATGAGGCAGAAATGTAAATTACAAAGTTGTAGAACTGACTTTGCTTATTAGGAATCAATATCGCTGTTTTATTAAGTACACATCATACACATGTTTGCATTCTAAGAAAAATTACAATCTTGTATTATTAAATTCAGTTGGTTCACAATAAAGTGCTCATTATATTATATTCCCAAAAAAATTGGGGTCTTTTACATTGGGGATCCCAGATGCTGAGGATCTGGGGGTTCCTGCTCCAACCCCCAGTGGGTTACGCCTCTGCTCAGGTGTGACTGCTAGACATTAAAGTAGGAGCGACTGTATTTTCCTACAGCCATTAAAGATCTTTTGACAACCCATCAATCCTGTGAAATCCAACTATGACTTTTTCAAAGAGGAATTAATTTTCCTACTAATTTCATCATCTAATTTGTTTTCTCTGTCAAACATGCTTCTTAAATATTGAAATTCATTCACCTGGTACTTTTAGACTGATCCTGCATTCAGTGAAATGTTAGAAACCATACATTTGGTTTTTGCCTTATTTATACTTTGTGTGGTTTATAAGATGTTTTATATTGGCTGTTGAATGAAAGTTGTTTGGTATGTTTCTACACTTTGTTGTTAAAAATCAAGAAAAGAAGTTTATAATCTAGAATCAAAATCTGTAATTAGCATTTTCTGCAGCTTTCAAATTACTTAAGTGCATCCCATCAATTTGCAGTGCTCCAATAATTTTTCATATAAAGTTGTATGAGGCAATTCATTGTTGGCAAGCCAATATACACGTTTCAGTGCACCTAAAAAGCATCGTGTTGCAAATTATTTAAAGCTGCAACTCCAGTATTTTCCAGTAAAGCAGTAGATGAAGAACGTGAGCAGGCATCAGAGTGCATCTTACTTTTTCATGATTTGAAAAGCTTTCTTTCCTCAGTCGAGCACAAGGAGTATCCACCCATGTCAATTCTCGATTAGCAGTTTTTGTAGCATATTTCAAGCATATGGTGCATAACATTCCATCTTCAGTCACAGTTAGCCATTTGTACTTCTGAAACCATTCTTTGTTAATGCCACTAGAACAATGCTTGGAATTAACAGTACTCACCTGCTGACCTTTAGTTGGAAGTTGTTCAGTTTTTTCAGCATTTCCTGAAACAGAAGAATCATTCAACTGTTCACTGGCTGAGGGATGTTTTCTTTCAGTGGAACTTTTAGAGGACTTGGGAAAAATGCTTCTTTTCTATTTTTATATGCACTGGACAAATGTAACACAGAACTGATAACTTCCTTATTTGCTACTATGGTTTACTGCCTTGTGTAGCTCACCACAGTCACAATGCTAATTATCACTCAGGTGACTTCTCTGCATTCCTCTGTTAGAAAATGACTGAACTTGTCACCAACATCTTAGCCGTAGTCAGACAAACATGATTCATCAATAGAGATTAAGTCCCTACCTCCTGCTTACTTCTTTGAATAGATACCCCACCTCCACCCTCTTCCACGCCCATCTCTTTCTTAATCTGGGAATGCCTGAGCATTATGAGAGCAAGAACAGATTAACATTCTTGCAGCTGGCTCAAAAAATGCTGTAGCAAAACTGCTAAAATACGGAAAGAAGTTGTAGCAAAATGCTAAAGTTAGTCTCTTTTATTGCTCGGAAAATCATAACGCCAACTGAATTATTCACACCAACAATGCTTTGGACATCAGTGGAAAACTAATGTTGGTGGCCTTGGTGAAATGCCACAGAGTTCAATGCTGACTCTGGTTTAAACTTTTAATAGGACTGAGTGTATAATCCCTGTGGCCTCAATAATCTTACCCCACCCATCCTTTATGGGAGTGCTCTAGAGTGTGTGGAGGAGGGGAGAGAGTGATTAAGCAAACAGATACCGTAGGAACATACCTTAAAGAATAAAAAAAATAACATTAGCGGAGCGTGAATCGCTGCCAGAATTTCAGAAATTTTTGTTTTCACATAAATAGCAAAGCTGTAGCAGAATGTGCTGATGCGTTGATATTTAAATGGCTGGCACCATTTTGCTACAGACAGTAATTTTTCTCTTGCATTTTGGATTAACTCTTCACATTTTGTGAAAATAACGACCGTAACTTAACCTCTGCGCACAGGGTTATGGGATTCAGAATATTTTCCTGAATTCAACATGGCCAATGACACTGCAACAAGTTTGGGAAATTACACCGAGCTCCTCAATAATTCCGAAATAAAATTCTCAAGGAATTTTATAAACATGCAGGAAAAAGTGATTTTTGCCGCAAAATTTCGAATATGGCTCACTGTAAGTGCATTTGTAATACAAGCGCAGAATTCAGGAAGTGGCGATCGATTCTGTGAGATTGCTCTAGGCACAACATTTTGGCACCCAACTCCTTGGCTTGTAGTACCTGCCTGAATCACTTTAACTTGGTTAGAGGGGGTAAGGTGATATTCATAATATATTACATGAAATGTTTGCACTTTTTTTCTGGGCGTCAGTTTTTACCTGTTCGTTGTATGCCATTAATCGCAGTATTTTTCCTCTCTCACTATGCAATTTTAAAAAGCATCGCATAAAAAGCGCAAATTGAATAACGCACAGTTCAGAGAAATGAACCGGATAAATGTCTATTTAGAACAGGCGACGATTAGATTATGCCATAATTGAGGTACATTTTATAACAAAATATATTCATAAAAGGGCTTAGTTTGCGCAATTGTTGCATTTTTGGCGTTTCAAAGTTCAGCGGCAGAATGAAAATCTTACTCTAATACTTGTCCATATTTTTCAGTGACAGGTAATTGTGTCAAAGTTTTAAACAGCTTGGATGGCTCTTTGGGGGAGAGAGAAAAAGAGCATCTTTTACTTATACCGTGGAGGTCTTTTGTTACAAAGAAGGGGTCAGTCATAGCCTGGAAGTTCAAAAGCCAACGGGGCGATCAGTTCTGTCTGTCAATCAAACTACTTCCCTGGTTCAGGCAAGTGCTCGATCTTATTACCCCAGCAACAGGACTGAGGTAAAAA
Organism: Macrothele yani; assembly: GCA_039090855.1. NCBI lineage: Eukaryota > Metazoa > Arthropoda > Arachnida > Araneae > Macrothelidae > Macrothele > Macrothele yani. Next base: position 53,427,707 of record CM076990.1, read on the forward strand.
TTTCTAATTTTTAAAATATCGGAATGCAATTTTCACAGAGACCAATATGTGTTAAAATAAAGTTCAGCTTTAATTAAATTTCATTAAAATCTGTTAAACTTTAAAAGTTACGCATTTTTTAAAAATTTATTCCGTTCCGCTATTACGACTTAATGTTTTAATAATTTCAAAAGTAGTGAATAGATTTTCGTAAAATCAAAAAGAATATTTTAGTTTTGATAGTCTCGATAATCTTTTTATTTAGAAACTTGGACATTTTTTTTTCAGTTTGGGGCATCAAGACATTTTTAAGGTTTTCGAACTTCTGCTCTGTTGTCCGTTCCATCCACATGCATTTTCTAGAAAAAGATGCAGTTTCGTTTGTCACAGAAATCAAAAAGCAAACCAAATCAAAATTAAATACTATCAAATCACTTGGATACAATTACTCCTTCAAAAAAATTATACCAGATTAAAATTCCTAACTTTTTTAAAGCACTTGTGAGCTAGAAATCTTTGATTTCAGTAGCAGTCTCCAAAAATGCATGTGAACAGCTGCGACCGATCATGTGATCATATGTATACCCCGATCCTCGCTATCTGCCTTAAGAGTCGCACAATCTTGAACAAATGGGACCAAAAGAGTGGGGGGTGTGTTGAGATGATAATCTCCTGTCTTTCACGTGGGAGAGTGACCACACACACACACTGACTGGAACATTAACAGCACCCACTTTTCCCTTTTCCCTCAGACTTTGTTTTACTGCATTTGGGAAGGGAGTAAGCTACACTTTGTTTAACACTTGGTCTTCTTACATTTGGATCTTGAACAGCAGAGGAAGAAAAGTAGTGCTAACAGCCACTATCGTGGGGGGGGGACTCGCTGATCGTAGCAATGATAAAGTTGCATGTATGGGGACTTTCCCTCTTCTTATAATTGCATCCACAGCTTGGTGGCAGAAAAAATTAGCTAGGCAGTCCACCCAGTAAAAAGGCTCTAGAGAGAACACTATACCCATGAAAAGTTTGGTGCCTTCAAAAAGGGGATGCCAAAATTCTCAGTGGCATACGAAATCAGTCCTTTTTTTTGTAATTCAGGTTTTCTAGTGATGTCTTTAATAGCCATAACTGCTGGTAAATTAGGGACAAGGAAATTTCATCAGTTTTACCATTGCATTCCCCCCCCTCCTTTAACCAACAAAGTTGCAGCAAGATTATAAATTTTACTTTCAAGAGCAAATGAGTATCTCAGGAGCAAATACTAGTATTCTGCTTACTCATACTAACTACTGTGGTATAAGGACTGAAAAAGCAATTAAATATCCCTACTTAATATTAGAAATTCATACAGAAACTGAAAATTATAAGTTATTCAAAAGGTAAAAAAAAAAACTTTCTAATAAAAAATCATAGTATGATATGGTCTTGTTTTAAGAATGTTATACATTTGATCTGTTTGAGACAGTAGTGTTTCTGCAGTTCCTAAATGTTTATTTTCTTTTCCAGGAATATTACATATTCCGTGATGGTGACATTTTAGGAAAGTGGAGCAGTTAAAAGAAATTTAGGGCTAAGAAATATGAACACTGGGAAGGTTCAATCATCAGTAACATGTAGTATACCATTGACTCTAGATTGTGAATTTGTTACATTTATCATGCATAAAATTGACCAATTTCAGTCTTTTGTTATGAATTCAAATCATTAGTTGTATAAAATAAAAATAAACTTGTGCTTATGTATGGAGTTCTTGTCTGTAGTTTCATCCCATTTAATTGATAGTGCATGTGAAAAGTCTTTCTTTTCATTAGTTTTTTTTAAGGGGGGGGACAGGGTTTGGGTTCCTAATAAAACTAATATTTGTACATTGCTGTAGAGAGGTGCTAATTATCAGCAGGACATTTGGGGGAAGTGTTCAAATGACACAAATTATACATTATTGTGCAAAGATTATTACTGTAATATTTATTGTAAAATAGTGTTCAAGTTTTTTTGAAATCTAGAAAAAGGATTACATTTTCTATGGGTGCTGTGGCTTGTAAATTGAATTTTTCAGCAGTTTTAGAATGCATAACATTACTTATGTAAAGTGAATAAGTAAAAATATATTAAAAAAAATGATAACCACTGAAAGACTTGTTTTCTGATCAGCGAACTCTTTCTTCAGACCATCTTGAATCATACGAGGAGGGCGGCCCCCTGAAAGCTCGTGCCCAAATCCCAGAGCTCTCCAAGTTGGATTAGGGGATCATAATGAGGAAAAGTGGGACTTCCGTTACATACCAAAAGTGAGAAACTTGGATTACTTACCCTTTGGGTGGTTTTTACGTTTAAGGCTTCCAATAACAAAAAAAAATATTGCCCCCCTCTCGCATTGGTATTCCACGCTTGAGGTTTTAGTACCTTGGAGAACTGAAAATCATAAAGTGCATCAGGGTAATGAATTAGCTCACTACTAAGATTCCAGTTAGGCATTCCTAACTATTGTGGAACAAAACTCAATGAGTGGAGGGTCTTTCGGCCAATGTCGCATGTAAGTGGTACGTAAACAATATTCATGCTGAAGTTCAATTTTATATCAAAATTGTAAAGGCTCCATTTGCTTTCATGTGTGGCATTTCTTCAGAGCACCCCTTGAAAGCAAAACCATCTCTCATTTACGATAGCTTGTGAATTTCTTTTAATGAAAGGTCATGTAGGTTTTACAGAGTGTGTACCAGGCATAGCATACGCTGATCTAGTAGTGCTAAGTTTCTTAACTAATACACTCGCGGATGCTGCCCCAGTGGCGCAATGGCCTCTGATCATTCGTCCGAAAGGGGTACGGGTTCGAATCCCGGTGAGGCATGGATGTTGTGTTTGTCTTACGGCACTGGCTCTCTCCCTTCCCTGGAACCAGTGACCCTAAATTAGGGACGGGCGACTGCTTATAGCCCATTGAGTTGCTCGCGGTGGTCGTTAATCCTCCAATTAAACAAACAAAAAAAAACTCGCGGACAATGAAATTTGCATACCTAGAAGAAAACATGCTACAAACGGGAAAACTTTGGAAATAGCTAGAGTGCATGCTGGTAAGCAAATGATCCACGTTTGGTGCGATTGCGCATTACTGCACAACCTGTGGTGGCACGAGCCGGCAGCCTTATAAACCGGTGTGTAGTCGATGCCTCATGAAATGGGCCGCGGGTGGCCTAGTGGTCAACGTTCATGGCTGCCACGGAAAGGACCTCGGGTACGAACGCTCTATCCGTCGGATGGGCACGTTAAGCTGTCTGACCGCGGTAATAAATAAGGGAGTCTTTCTACTTCGCTTCCATATCACTTTCCTATCTGGTAATCTAGCCCAAATCTCCTAGCTTCCTATATCTAAGGGTTGTTTAAGACCTGGGTCAGACGCTCCCTTCCTAAAATCCTCTACATTTGATCATGCCTCGTGAAAGCTAAAAGCACTGGCCGATGCAAGCACGATTTCAGACTGACGATGATGCCAGAGAGATCGATTTACCGGTGGCGCAGTGGTCTAAGCGATGGCCTCTGATCGTTCGTCCTTTTGGCCGCCGCGGTGGTCTAAGGCGCTGGCCTCTGATCATTCGTCCGCAAGCGGTCCGGGTTCGAATCCCGGTCAGGCATGGATGTTGTGTTTGTCTTCCGGCACTGGCTCTCCCTTCCCTGGAACTAGTGACCCTAAATTAGGGACGGGCGACTGTTTATAGTCCATTGAGTTGCTCACGGTGGTCGTTAAACCTCCAATCAAAAAAAAAATCGTTCGTCCGAATTCCGGTCGGCCATGAATGTTGTTTGTCTTACGACACTGGCTCTCTCCCTTCCCTGGGACTAGTGCCCCTAAATTAGAGACGGGCGACTGTTTATATATAGCCCATTGAGTTGCTCACGGTGGTCGTTAAACCTTCAATAAAAAAGAAACATCGATTTACACAACTTACGGACTTTGAGAGAGAGGCCGGATCATCGGGCTGAAAACAGCTGGGTGGTTGGCACGCTGTATAGCTCGCCACGTTGATCGTTCTAACCAGCGTCAGACTGTGTTGGGAGCAGCAGTTGAGCGACTCTGGACGGACCAAGTGGATCATGCGCAGGGCACGAACGGGGACCCGGTCCACTATACAGGAAGATGTAGCGGCTGCTCCGTGTGGAGTCTTGCCAGGCCTGAGCGGCGTGGGACGGTGCCGCTTTGGGGACATGTGATCGTCTCCGGGTGTGGAGGTCCCTGGGTGAACGGCACAAAATCCCAACCTCGCTATAGCCGCAGTGGTCTAAGGCGCTGGCCTCTGATCATTCGTCCGTGAGGGGTCCGGGTTCGAATCCCGGTCAGGCATGGATGTTTGTCTTACGGCACTGGCTCTCTCCCTTCCATGGAACCAGTGACCCTAATTAGGGACGGGCGACTGCTTATAGCCCATTGAGTTGCTCAAGATGGTCGTTAAACCTCCAATAAAAAAAAACTCGCTATCGCATGCCACACCTCCCCACTGCAGACATTAGTGGTCTGGATAGCCAATCATCTCTAGTAGTGGTGCGTGGATCATTGACGGGCCAGCGGTATGTGGATGAGATTCTATGGCCCCATGTGCTCCCATTCCTGGCTGGGATTCCACGTGAGCTATACCAGCAGGATAATTTCTTCCCGCTACCTGGGCATGTTCCCTATTAAGCATGTGTGTGGGACCAGTTGAAATGCCCGCTGCCGCCGTGCCACACTATCCGGGATTTGGAGCACACCGTCCAACACTTGTAGGCCAGTCTGTCTACCGCAGGACAACATCAGGCGTCTGTCCATGCCGGACCATTTTGAGGCATGTATCATTGTATCATTGCACGAGGCGGTGCGACGCGCTATTGAAGATGACCGGACTGCGTCCCACAGGTCCTTCTGTTTTTGCCATCATGTGTATCATTAATCTGCGGAGGTGCCAACTATTACAAATTTTCCGTAATTATTACGGAATTTCAGCCGACTGTACGGAAAGTAACTTGCTACTCAGTCTGCAGTGCAATGCGTGAATGAGCCTGTAACTTTCGATCAGAAGTTAAGCTGGGCGATGTATCGGTAAACCGGTTTTAATCAAAGAGGTTATATTACTGGAGGCACCACTCTTATCCACGCAGCATTGCCAGCCATTAGTCACCGTCCGTGCTGCAAATGACGTCATGAGCAAGCACGACGCAGAAAAGCTGCTCTGAAACCAATGGGCCACCCCGGTGGCGCAGTGGTCTAACGCGATAGCCTCTGATCATTAGTCCGTAAGGGGGTCCGGGTTCGAATCCCGGTCAGGCATGGATGTTGTGTTTGTCTTACGGCACTGGCTCTCTCCCTTCCCTGGAACCAGTGACCCTAAATTAGGGACGGGCGACTGCTTATAGCCCATTGAGTTGCTCACGGTGGTCGTTAAACCTCCAAAAAAAAAAAATAATAATTTAGTTAGTTTTTGCCTGCTTGTGACGTCACACCACAGGTTACTTATGGCGGCAGAGCCAGTTATGTCTCCAGTAATATAACCTCCTTGGAAAAAGCTAATTGAAGAATACTTAAAAATACTGAAATGTCTCTAAATAACAACAACGTAAAACCTAAAACGGAAAGAAAATTTGGAGGTAAATGTCCATTCATTCTCCACTTGCGAACATTTTAAAAAAGAAATGCGTGAAAGAAAACTTATTACTAACGGAGACTGTTATAGATAACGAGACCATTTTGACAACAGGCGACGAAAAAAGATCGATTTTAAAAAAAGCAGGTGTATACTGCATTCCAACAAGAAATATTGCAAGTGCAGATAGAATAGATATATAACAAATAAAATATACATAGGAAGTGCCAAAAGAAGAGACAAGACTGGAAGAAAACGCATATCCAACCGGAATAAAAAAGAAAACAAAACGTCGTTAATTCAACATTGTATTGATAATTAATGGAACAATTCCAGATTGGCCAGAAGCCAAATTAATAACGTCGCATAAAACGAAAGCCCAAATTTTAACATCAGAGGCAGTTATGATTGAAAAAGCAAGAGATAAGAACTGTAATTACAACGACCCAGTCGGTTTACCATACGCATGGAGGTATCTCATTGAGCAAGAAAAGAAAAAAAAAAAAAACGCCAAAATAAACGATTTAAAATCAAGACAAATACTGAGTCGACTGATATACGGAAGATGGCGACACCTGACAGTTTAAAGTCGGGAACGAAATAAACGTATCCAATCAAGAAGTATCACGTACAAAGAGCCGCGGATGGCTTAGTGGTTAGTGTTTCAGATTATCGATGCTGGGTCCCCAGGTTCTAGCCTGGGCTGATCTTTCAGAGATGGTGTGATTTACTAACAATCGCTGAATATCCGCCGTGCATCGGACGAGCACGTTAAGTGACGGCCCCCAGGCTGGACCCACTGGTTAAATGGGTATCCTTTCCTATGTCCTCCCTGAAATTCTCTCACCCATCTATGTGCAATATCGTACTTGTACGGTGGCGCCATCTACTGTACTCTAATCTCACTACAAACTGTTCTGTCAAAAGTCGCTAGACTTGCTCTCATTCCTTCCGTTTCTGTGTCCTGCCCAAAAGGCTAGGTGGCTGGGACCTAAACTCTACTCCCTGTGGACGGAAGTCCTACATGAAAATGACAATGCTCTCAGTATCACGTACATGACGTAAAAAAGCGCAGTAAAACCAAGATTTGAATGCACAAAAGGTTCTGCCGACGTGGAACTGTTCAATCATATTGCAGATTGTGAGATACTAGGCCGCTAAACAACTTGCACGATAAGAAACACGTCGTATAACCAAGGAGGTTAGAATAAGATATCTGGAGATGCCCTTGTTAATGACGCAGTACCACTTTGCGTGAAGCCTATAACCGCGAGCGACAGCCGTCAAAGTGTGGGAAAGCTGATGGTTTCCAATGCTATTTCAATGCATCGTGTGTTGGCCGAATCACGTTCTTTCGGCCCAAATATTTCGCATCATAACTTGCTTCCGATGTGTGAAAAAAGGCTAATTTTATAAAATTCTTAATTATTTTGAAGTCCCTTCCCATTTTTATTTTAAATTGAAATACATGAACGTTAGTGCGAATTCAGCCGCCCCGGTGGCGCAGTGGTCTAAGGCGTTGGTCTCTGATCATTCGTCCGTAAGGGGTCCGGGTTCGAATCCCGTGAGGCATGGATGTTGTGTTTGTCTTACGGCACTGGCTCTCTACCTTCCCTGGAACCAGTGACCCTAAATTAGGGACGGGCGACTGCTTATAGCCCATTGAGTTGCTCACGGTGGTCGTTAAACCTCCAATCAAAAAAAAAAAAAAGTGCGAATTAAAACAAAATAAAACGTTGAAGTTGAAAACTTGACTCGTCTATGAAGCATTCATTCCGGTTTAATATTAACACAGTTTCTGCAACCAAAAGCCACGCAATTCCAAAATGCACACGTTTTGTTTTTTTTGATTGGAGGTTTAACGACCACCGTGAGCAACTCAATGGGCTGTAAGCAGTCGCCCGTCCCTAATTTAGGGTCACTGGTTCCAGGGAAGGGAGAGAGCCAGTGCCGTAAGACAAACACAACATCCATGCCTGACCGGGATTCGAACCCGGACCCCTTACGGACGAATGATCAGAGGCCAGCGCCTTAGACCACCGCGGCGGCCAAAAGGACGAATGGCCGCCCCGGTGGCGCAGTGGTCTAAGCGATGGCCTCTGATCATTCGTCTGAACGGGGTCCGGGTTCGAATCCCGGTGAGGCATGGATGTTGTGTTTGTCTTACGGCACTGGCTCTCTCCCTTCCCTGGAACCAGTGACCCTAAATTAGGGACGGGCGACTGCTTATAGCCCATTGAGTTGCTCACCGTGGTCGTTAAACCTCCAATCAAAAAAAAAAAAAAAAAAAAAGAAAAGAATAGTCGAACCTAGTGTGGAAATTTTAGTGCAGCGGGAAACGAAGTCTACGCTGTTGTCAAGACTGAGTATTTTATCAGATCGATTTTCTTTCGACTTGAAAGCTTGACTGTTTGCTATTTTATTATTTAGATTTCTTTTTTTTTTTTTATTATTGGGGGTTTACCACGACCACCGTGAGCAACTCAATGGGCTATAAGGAGTCTCCCATCCCTAATTTAGGACCACTGGTTCCAGGGAAGGGAGAGAACCAGGGCCGTAAGACAAACACAACATCTATGCCTCACGGGATTCGAACCCGGACCCTTTCGGACGAATGATCAGAGGCCATCGCTTAGACCACCGCGCCAGCAGGGCTGTTATTTAGATTTTATTTTATATTGAAGTATTTTATTGATTAGAATCACAATTCACTAAGAGTGGTTACCCACCTTTCTCAACTTACCAAGTGGAATATCTTTGCAAAGTGACAACTGGAAATGCTAACAGAAGACTTCTTTTTTTTTTTTTTTTTTTTTTTTTGATTGGAGGTTTAACGACCACCGTGAGCTACTCAATGGGCTATAAGCAGTCTCCCGTCCCTAATTTAGGGTCACTGGTTCCAGGGAAGGGAGAGAGCCAGTGCCGTAAGACAAACACAACATCCATGCCTCATCGGGATTCGAACCCGGACCCCGTTCGGACGAATGATCAGAGGCCATCGCTTAGACCACTGCGCCACCGGGGCGGCCAGAAGACTTCAAAGCTGATTTATGCTTCCGACAAATAAAAGTGCAATATCCCGAAGTACTCCGGGAAAATGAAAATGTGAGTTACAGCTTTTATCTATGTAATATTTTACCTTAAATGTTTTAATATTCAGTGACATTCAGCCATGATAATTCAAGGTCAGACAAAGATGATTAAGTTTCCCGCAAGCACTTTGATATTAATACAACGTGAGAAACAGTACAAAATATCACAACTGTATAATTGAAAGATATATACAATAATTTTAGCAGAAATCGACGGAACGAAGACTCTTCCGGACAATTATTTACTCTTCCGGACAATCGTGTGCTGAATCTTGGCGTCACACGTTGTTGTTGTTTTTTTGATCGGAGGTTTAACGACCACCGTGAGCAACGCAATAGGCTATAATATAAGCAGTCGCCCGTCCCTAATTTAGGGTCACTGGTTCCAGGGAAGAGAGAGAGAGAACCAGTGCTGTAAGAAAAACACAACATCCATGCCTCACGAGATTCGAACCCAGACCCCTTTGGAAAGAATGATCAGAGGCCATCACTTAGACCACTGAGCCACAGGGGCGGCCATGTTTTTGTTGCATGTCTAGGGAGTTGCTGAAAAAAACCCTCACAATTCTTGCTTTTTATTCCCTTGAAAGTAACAGAAAACCATTCAAAAATTAGTTGGTTTTTTTAGTAAGATTTTTTTCTGTTTCTTTAGGCTGCTGGGTCATCGCATGAATTGTGTTCTATACGAAATTATGGTTCGGGATCAACATCGGGGGTGTTTCATGGCCACTGGATTCTGCGTCGCCGCAGATTATTCAAAGGAATTTTATTTCTTTGCCTGAATTTCACTGTCTCCAGATTATACGCCGCTGCGGATTACAGAAGAAAAAATACAGTATATACGTATATCAGGCCTAAGACAGATGTTAGGCAAAGGTCCAACTACAGTCTTTCTTTTGGATTGAATTATCCCATGAAAATCTGTACTCATACAATACTGATAGAGTACAAACCTGGAAAAATAATAGATTTAGGAAGTATTTTTTCATCTTTAGTTTCCAAATGATTACTGATAGATACCTCGAAAGGTTGGCAGCTCTGCATCATTATATCCATGAAATTTCAGTTCAATCCGATGCTTCCTTCTTGTTGCGAAAATTTCAGTGTCCGTGAGTAAGTTTAATGCTGATGTTTAGAACCAGCACGTACACAGGTCCTCGGAATTTGGAGAGGCTTCCAAACTGCCTTAATAGTAGTATAAATTTTCCGAACCAAAATATATTTTCTATTATAGCACGAAATTATTATACGGTTCGGTTTCAAAATTTAGGATGAGATTTTGGAAACCGAATTATTATTATTTCGTATAAAAAAGCTCAAGAGTTGAGCTGAGCTGCGATCGGCCAGTGTAACATCTTAATCTCACCCTTATTTGTAACAATAAAAATAAATGGGAACAGCCTATATTCGGAGCAACACGGCATATTATGCATGAAAAGCATTTCACCAAACATGTAGAATTTTCTAAAAAAAATATTTTTATTATTAATATTAGTCTTGTGAGAACAAAAATTGTGAATCAATATTCATAATTATGTAGGGTTTATTTTTACAAAAATAAAAACAAAAGTTCAATTGACACTACTTTATTTAAAGAGTGCTGTAATAATTTATCCCACAATGTGTGTAATAAATTATGGTAAACTAGGTGTTTTAAATTATAGATAATGGTATGGTAAACTGGGTGTTTTAAATTATATCAGGGAGGATAGTTATTAGTTTCCGTAAATGATACTATATATATATAAAAAAAAAAGAATTCCAGAGTAATTAATGCTACAGCTGTAAGCTCTGAAGGTGTAGGGAAGTACAAGGGGTGTGAATGCTCGTCTATAACAAGCCACATTTGGCTGCAAAGTTGACTAGCATGTTGGATGTGTTTTAATGTTTTTACAGATAAGAAAACTGCTTGCAAAAAATATTTACCAGTAAATATTCTTTTCGACTGTTTGATTGAAATTTTTAATCGAGGGGGCCCCACGCATAGGATGTGCACAGGGCCTCGACTGATCTAAGTCAGGCCCTGTTTAGAACAGATTTATTTACCAAAATTTCTTGTTTTCAGACTCCACCAAATTATATGACCAGATAAAACGGACAGCTTTTGTAGGTTGGTTTAGTATTCAATGAAGACACTGTAGGACGGATTTAACAAGAGTTTTAAAATAGTAATAATGTTTTTCCTAGAGTTTGTGGCTGGATGAGCTGTATGGCTGTTTCCCTTTGCTACTCCACAAAAATATTAGGAAGTTTACTTATTTAATTGAGCTTGTTAATTGTTACTTCTAGATATTTTTAATGTTGTCAGTTTCAGTGTGCAAAAAAAATCTTATTTTAATTCTTTCCCAAGGACAAGTCAGCTTTTGTATTCAGGTTCCACTAAAACTGCCTTTGGTCTAACCAGAAAGTGAATTCTGTGGCCACAAATATTAAGGCTTTTTTTAATTGGTCGTTGTCCCTCCCTACACACCCATACACATCCTGCAAGCAAAGGCGTGAAAAGATGTATACACTACTACTGTTACCTTTAAATGCATTTTCTGGTTACGTGGAAAGTCCAATTTAAGTTTTCAAAATTATAAATTGCGTTTATATTTTATGCTCCTGTTTTCTTATTCATTAGTATTTTGTTCACCTTTTTATATGTAAGTCATTATTGGCACAAATATTTTTTTCATTGTTTCCCTCGTAGACATATTCCTGCAAACTTAAAAATTGCGTCGCCCTGGACCGGAAATCGAACCCGCATCTCTCAATTTGAGCATGCTGCTGTTAAACTACCCAGGACCATGAAGTTGAGGTGATATAGCTTAGGGTGGTGTAGCACTAGTATGCTTAGACAAAAATTAAGAGGTTTTATTTCTCTTCCAGAGCAATTCAGTTTTCAAATTTTCTACGAATGGCTTCACAGAAAACAGTGAAAATAGGTAAAAGTAATAACGTTTGTATTTTTGATTTCAACGCTTTAGTGAAGAATTATTTTTCCAGGGGATTTGTTTCCCATTGATATCTATGACGCTGTCTGAAACACTGGAACTTCTGACCTAAATCAGTGACTGAATGAGCACAGAGTCATTGACCTCAGAGAAAGTTCCCGATTCCCAAGTGGATGCACTTTAATCTTCGGCCCCCATCGTCTGCTTCAGCTAACGCGCCGCTAGAATGCCGGGAGAAACGTTTCGTGATAGGTGGCGCTGTAGCTGCGTCGGCGTTTTTTGCTCCTTCGCTGCGTGCATTACGTAATCGGTGTGTGTTGTGCGGGAGGAGTGCTAGGGAAGTGAAATAGGCGGCGGGGGGTATTTTTTAAAGGAAGGGGTTTATTTTGTAATATGGCTGGCCCTGAAAAGGGCCTTTATGGAATGTAAGTAGTTCAGGTGTTGTTAAATATTTATAACGACGGAAAAGAAGTGTTTCCTCCTCATTGAGAACCTGTCTATCTAGCACGAATATTTAAGTGGAAAACATTACGTACTAGGAAAGAACAGTTAGATGATAGCAATCATCACCTCAAAACAGTGTTCAGAGTTAGCTGAAGCAGGGGCCGCCAATTGCTCTCAACACCTTGCGTATGCACCCCAGTAGTCGGATTGACGAAATTGAGCGAGTGGTACGGGATAGGAGATTGAGGTACGCAGCCCACTGATCCGTCATTACAGTACTTTCAGGTTGAACATGTTTCCGGATGAGCGGCAGCAATGTGTGAGCAGAGCGGTTATTCTCCGGGCAGATCTCAACCCTGAATCGTTTCGAATCTCGTTCAAAGATGCCAAGGATCCAGATGCCCTCAACGAGACGACCACGATTATACTTCAGCTTCCCAACCTTCGCCTCATCTATACTTCTACGTTGACGCCAGGGCCTCCAAGCTGTCCTTCGTCTTGTTCGTAGGCTACCATAAACTCTGCGACTAGTTCTCTACAATAATAGTCACTGCTCACTTTTCCCTGTAACGTGATTCTTCCTACACCTGAATTGTCCTAAACGATGACACATATCCACTCGCAAACTCATTGGATGACATGCGGAACATCTTCGTTCGGTTGGAAGCAATCCTTTCTGCTCACACCATGTAATGCATGTTTCTTCATCCTTCCCAACTTCGTCGAAGAAACGCATCCAGTTTCACATGGCTACTGACAGAGCTACAACGCACGCTGAAAAAATCACAAGCCACGTATCGCTTAGAACAGGGCGAACAGAAGTAAGTATACGGGATTTACGGCTCACGCACTCAGCAAACAGCGATTACATAACACACACAGCGCGGGAGAAAACGCTGCCGCAGCTGCAGCGCCACCTATCGCGAAACGTTTCTCCCGGCATTCCAGTGGCGTGATAGCTGAAGCAGACGACGGGGTCCGAAATCTAAAGTGTAACCTCAAGGGCATGTGCCCCAACCCCTACTCCCAGCTTTAGAAAATTTCAATGCAAGAGCAAAGCCTATAATGGGGCAGCATGCATAAATGGGAGGGTTGACTGGACTTTTTTTTTATTGAAAGTTTAACGACCACCATGAGCAACTCAATGGGTTATAAGCAGTCGCCCGTCACTAATTTAGGGTCACTGGTCCCAGGGAAGGGAGGGAGCCAGTGCCGTAAGACAAACACAACATCCATACCTTACCGGGATTCGAACCCGGACCCCTTTCGGACGAATGATCAGCGGCCATCGCTTAGTCCTTTGCGCTACCGGGACGGCAGCTGGACTTGCACACCAGAAAGCATTCCTTTTCCCCAATAGCTTTTTTATTCAAAATGCAACACCGAGAAGAAAGCATCCGATTGGCCTGAAATTCGCAGCATGTGTCGCCAGCGAGAGGACATGCAAACGATTAGCATTGCAGGGCATATGCAAATCATGTGCGCCCGGCACGTCACCGAGAAGCACTATAAGAAGGGTGCACAGAAGGCGGGGTGTAAGTAGTGGAAGTGTGTTGTGCTGCCGGACCTGTTCGTGGGAAACTTCCTGATGCCTCGTCGCAGAATACGGCAGTCATTCCAGCACGTTTCGGAGTTCGACAGAGGACGAATAGTGGCTTATCGCGACAACGGTTTATCGTACCGAGACATCGGCGCCCGTGTGGGACGACATCCAGCCACAGTGAGGCGAGTATAGATTCGGTGGGTGCAGGAGGGACGGACGGACCGACTGCCGCGGCCGCGGCACACCACCGAACGAGAGGACCGGCATGTTGTGCGGCGGGCATTGACGGCTCCCACCGCCACATCACGAACGCTAGCGCAGGAATTAGGGTGTGTTGCGCAACAACCTGTGTCAGCACGTACCGTTCGGCGTCGCTGCAGGAGCGGGGACTTGTCGCACGGCGCCCATTGCTCCGATTAACATTGACGTTACATCACCGGCGAGTGCGGCGGCACCGCGGTGAGAGACTGTATGACGCCTGCATTATTCATAGACATACAGGTCCGTCGTTTGGCGTTATCATTTGGGGCGCAATTGGATATGACACCCGCACCCCTCTGGTATGCACCGCCGGTACACTCAACAGCCACGGCTACATCTCCGACGTTTTGAAGACCGCAGGACCTGCCAGTAGCCACGTTTCAACAGGACAATGCGCACCCGCACGCATCGTGAACAATTCTTCACTGCCAACCAGGTGTCACTGCTGCCGTGGCCCGCCTGTTCTCCCGATATGTCGTCCATCAAACACGTCTGGTCGCTAATCGGCAACCGAGTGGCCCGGCAAGCATCACCCACGGCTAAGCCTGATGAACTGTGGCAACGTGTGGAAGCAGCCTTGACCGACATACCCCAAGTCCACATCCAAAGCATCTTTCGTTGGATGCCGCGGCGTGTAGCGGCCGTTATTGCCAGCCATGGGGGGCACACGAGCAATTGATGTCTGCGTGTTCCGCAAGTCACACGGGCCTGTAAGCTCAATCGTTTCATCTTTGTATCTGTTGTTATGTGTCCAGTAAATTTGGCTCTGCTATCTCGTGTCTCTTGGTGTTGCATTTTGTGTAGCCAGCAGTGTATATACTGTATATTAGGGGGTGATTAGCACTAATTCTTTGCTTGATTGCCACCTAAAAGGGTGAGGAACCTAAGAACACAGAAGATATGCTTATGTCACTTGTTTCCACCCAGTGGCATGATGTCCATGCCAGGGTGTCTGTCTCTTCGCCACCATGCCTTGAGTAGTGCAGCAGGGAATGAAGGACTAGAAGAGAACACCTACCACCAGTGACAGATTCATGGTTGGTACTGTTGAGAGAAAGAAAGAAATTGTTTTACCATTGCTTTTGTAAAACTCATCTGCTATGGGAACACTTGTTTGGAAAGCACAGAAATTTGGGACACCATTTGGTTCAACTACAGGTCCGCTTTAAGGGTTAACGGAGTTGCTGTGAAGTTCAAATGGGAAGAACCAAGAGCTCTACACACACATTAATTTGCTCACCTTTTAAATTTGGTTGCGATTCATTTTTGTCTGGAAGTAAAATCGTGGCAAAATGCTATCATTGTAAAGAACTTGTTATATAACATTCATGTGTCAGTAAAACATTACAAACATTCAGATATGCAATATTTAAAAGAATGTGAAAAAAAAAAGACTTTATTTTCAGAAAATTTAGCATCTTGTCAAAAACATGCTGGACTATTTCATTGTTCATTATCAGCAGTGTGTGAAGAGTAATGCATAGCAACAAAATGTTATGCATTTAAAAGACCCAAATGTTGTGACATTTACTGAGAAACTGTTTCCAAAAAGAAGGGGGTACAATGGATATGATAAAAAAATTATAAACATAATTTATGAAACTAAAAATCCAAGAAAAATAATTCACGACAAAAGATATTGTGGTTCATTACCATGTAACAAACAATTGTCAAACCCATGAAAAAGATATGCAAAAAATTAGGCTATGATTTTGGACAAAAAGTAAGAACACAAAAAAGATGTTCTTATTAAGAAGACAAAACTTCAATTCCAGATAAAGCAGGTGTAAATTAAATACCAGCATTACAACCTGAAATAGACTAGAACAACATATAAAAAATTTGAATAGAAAACAAGAAATCACAGCATTAATTCAATACGGCCAGAAAAATAATAATGAACCTAATTTTACCAATATTAAACATCTAACCCAGCATCAAAAGGAAGAAGAAATCAGATATTCAGAAGCTATCGTTATCCAAAAAGTAAAATAATAGTTGCATAGACCTTCCAAAAAAGTGAGTCAAAACCTCACAAAAGATAGTGCCCCATGAGAAAAGGTCACCAAGAAACAGTGAAGTCACAGTCAGTTGACCAATGATGATACACCAACTCAACGGAGACAAGACGTCCAACACAGGAAGTTTTCTTCATGTGTGGTCTTCACTCAAATCTTTGAAAATGAGACTCCAATGATTCCAGAAACTTAATCAGTTTTCTAAAAGCTCTTAATGAACTCTTTTTTAGCACGTCTTTCGTAAAAATAGATCGTGCTCATGTTATCGGTTTGTCCGTCCGTCCGTCCATAGACACTATCTCTGCAACTATTAGTCCAATTTGAAAAATTCTTTTTGCATTGGGAAGCTTGAAATATACGAATGATGATCCTTTATTTCGTTTTTTTTTACGATGTACAATTTCGCCGCTAGAGGGCGTAAACGCAGGATGATGTCGAATTCAAAAATACATTTTATTCCACATATTTGCTTCTAAACATCTTATCTTTTGATTCCATTTATGTTGAAGAGTATTTTAGGAATAGTTACTTTTCCAAATTACGCATAGATTTTCCACCAGGGGGCGTAAAAGTAAATTACGTTTTCCCCGATATCTTCTTCTTCTAAAACTCCGATTTGAAAAATGTTTTCTTTACCAGATACAACTCTTAATGCAACATATTTTGCATATAATTTCTAATTTTTGGTAAAGAATACTTTGGACACCAGGGGGCGTAAGTGTTAATTTTTGCTTCTGATGTATTTGCCATAAAATCTGAGCTGCTAAAATCTCGATTGAAAAAACTTCTTTCGTGGACTGATGCCACTCACATCGATAAACCTTTTCTGAATATTTTCTTTTAAAAATATTTCATGGTTTCTCCTCCAGGGGTATAGATATGTATCTTATTTTTGTCAATATCTCTGATTCTAATGGTCCGATTTGGAAAATTCTTTCTTCATTAGATAGTTTCCGGTGTGACACATTTTTTCAAATAATTTCAAAATTTTCAAGTAACTCATAGACTTTCCGTTAAGGAGCGTAAAGGTAAATTGCGTTTCCCTCTACAGGGTGATTCAGCTAAGCGTGTACAAAATTCTGGGAGCGGTAGGTTGCACAAAGACAAATCGGAATCACATAGCAATGCAGGGTCGGAAACGCCATCTTCATGTGCTAGTGAACAGAGAGGGCGAGAAATGAAAGAACAGCTCGTAAGAGAACAAAATGCTTTTTATTACTCACAAGACATTTGCGAAATGCATTGAGGTTACAGAAAGTGTTCAAAGTTGCGACCATGAGCTGTAACACGCGCTTGACATCGTCGGCGAATGGAATCACGTTCATTTTGAAAAATTCCTGGCATGCCTCGGACTTCCAAAACGGCTACAGAGACTCGTGCTACAAGGTCCTCATCACTTTCAACAGGGGTGTCGTTCACCAGTCTTTTGATGTAACCCCAGAAGAAGTAATCAAGGCATGTTAAGTCCGGCGATCTTGCAGGCCAATGAACGGGATCACCACACCCGATCCACTGATCGTCATCACTTAATGATGTTTAAACATCAGTTAATGATGTTTAAGTGATACCCCCATCATGGTGGAACCACATTGCACAGAAGAACTCAGCCATCCTACTACATCTGAGAGCAGTTTGCAAACGACAGTATCCTGGAAGAACGTATGAGCAGTCTCGTGTCCGAACAACGCCATCTACCGCATGAAGATGGCGTTTCCGACCCTGCATTGATATGTGATTCCGATTTGTCTTTGTGCAACCTACCCCTCCCAGAAGTTTGTACACGCTTAGCTGAATCACCCTGTATATCTCTGCTTCTAAATCTCAGATTTGAAAAATTCTTTCTGCACCGGATACAGCTCCTGATGGGAAATCCTTTGAACATAATTTCTTATTTTTGTAAAAAATGGTTTGGCCACCAGGGGGCGTAAGCCTTTATTTCAGCATCTGATGCATTTGCAGCAAAATGAGCTTCTAAAATCTCGATTGAAAAAAAAAAGTCGTTTGTCGACAAACTTTTTAGGAACATTTTCTTCTTAAAATAATGCATGGTTTCTACGCCTGGGGGCATAGATGTACATCTTATTTTTGTCAATATTTTTACTTCTAAGAGCCTGATGTGCAAAAATTTCTTCTTTGTTGAATAGTGTTTCCGATGCAAAATGTTTTTCATATAAATTCAAAATTTAAGTAAATCATAGACTTTCTGCTAGGGTATGCAAAGGTAAATAGCATTTTCTGCGTTATTTCTGCTTCTAAAACTCTGATTTGAAAAATTCTTCCTGTATCACATACACCTGATGGAAAATATTTTTCATATAATTTCTAATGTTTGGTAAAGAATCGTTTGGCCACCAGGGGGCATAAGTGTTAATTTCTGTTTCGGATGTATTTGCAGCAAAATCTGGGCTCCTGAAAACTCTACTAAAATTTTTCTTTTGGAACGATTCTGCTCATATAGAAAAACCTTTTGAGAATACTTTCTTCCTAAAATAATGCATGGTTTCCCCACCAGGGGGCATAAAGTCACATCTTATTTTTGTCGACATCTCTGTTTCTAAGAGTCCGATTTGAAAAATTCTTTCAGTGTTGGAGAGCGTTTCAGGTGCAAAATGTTTTTCATATAAATTCATATTTTTCTTAAGGCACAAGTCTGCAACCAGAAGGCGTAAGCTCACGATTCAGTTTACAGCAATATCTGAGGGATAAAGAACTGGATTGAAAAACTTCTTTCTTTCGTCAGATACTATTGTTTTCCATAGCGGTCCCATTGACTTCTTTTTTTTTTTTTTTTTAGAGGTTTAACGACCACCGTGAGTAACTCAATGGGCAATAAGCAGTCGCCCGTCCCTAATTTAGGGTCACTGGTTCCAGGGAAGGGAGAGAGCCAGTGCCATAAGACAAACACAACATTCATGCCTCACCGGGATTCAAACCCGGACCCCGTTCGGACAAATGATCAGAGGCCACCACTTAGACCACTGCGCCACCGGGACGGCCCCATTGACTTTGAATAGCTTTGATAAATTTAATTTGCGTCAGAACGGATTCAACAGACGTGCTAATTACACCCGAAAATTCGGTGTCATCTTTCTTGTTAGAATATGTGAATAAGAACATAAAATGATACTGGATCATCAAATGAGGCAGATAAGTGTTACTTGAAATAATGTGTTTTACAATTTTTAAGAACTTTTGAACTTTAAAATAAATCCTATGAAGACAACATTTTGGAAACAAATTTAGTAACTATCAGCAATTTAAATAATAAATCAAAACTTTAACTAGTGTGTTGTATCCAAAAAGGAGTTGAAAAACATGAATGTTAAAAAAGTGAATATTGACATGCTGCAACATAGATTTACAAAAATATTTCAAGTCTTTCAAGCTGTTTTATAAATTGTTAAATAACAGTGACCTACTTCCCCCTAAGAGTTTTTCATATGTATACATTATGATTTATTTATGGCCTCATGTATGGGCAGAGATTTTTTCCTTTCTATACAGCTCTTTAACATCAGCTATAGTTCCAAACTGCTGTATGAATGTAGACACAGAAAAGTAGCAGTTTTTTCATGATGCATTCCAAGTGATTCCTAATTTTTATCGTACTATTTTAACAGTACTTCAAAGAATGCTCCTCCACCTTCTATGCAAAATTGTAGACATCTACACCAATTCCAGATCACTCAGCAGTAACTGCATTTTGCGAGGTCTTGCCTTCTTGAATAAAGGCATCTGAGCAAGTTCCTTTTAAAATTTTGTAACAACCAAAAATCCCATGGTGCAGGAAGGGGCAGTTGCTTTATTTTTTTCTATTCCAAATCAGCTGTAACTTGCCAGGTTTTGTAAGTGTTGGCATTTGTTATGAAGAAAGAGAACCTTTGACATGGAAAACATTATTGGTGTAGTATTGGCCATTTATCATCATTTGGGTTTTTGGCATCCACAGCTACAACTCCTTTAGGATTGAAAAAAAAGTGAACCTCTTCCTCGAGGAAAAGTCTTAGAGGATTTGGGGACACAATTTATTTTCTGTAACCTTAAGTTTTCCTGAGATTTGTACAAAAATAAAATCATTTGTCATCACCTATGATGATGAACTAATATACACTTGCTGTCTTAAAACAAGATAAAACCACAATAGGCCCCCTAAAACACTCAATAAAATCCCATTTATTAAAATTTCTAAAAAGCCCATTTATGTTTACACCGACGAGTGCTTTCGAGGTTTCAAGATCGCATTGTCAAGTCACTGAATAACGCCCCGAATCACTCGGAAGCAGCAAGAATATATAGACATAGGTTTGTTATCTTAATTACACGTCACAAATTTATACATAGGTTGCCAATCTGAAAAAGAAAATTAAAGTCCAATATCCAGGTAGCAGCAAGACAAAACACAAAATTGATTAAAGATGGTCAAGTGGTCTCAGCTTCTTGTTGATCCAGAGTGGGACCCATGAGTCGCCTCCAAGGGGTTGGAATGAAGGCTGGAAAATCCGTATTACAACAGGTGTCCCAAAATTTTTGGATGTAGGGACTTTCTGCCAGAAATATGTTATATTTGTTTATTGAGGAGTTCAAGATTTTTGCATTTGTCCAAATTGCATCGGTTAAAGCTGTGGAGATGTTCCCGGATCGCAGTGCATACTGATGTTCTTTAAGACGGATCTTCATTCAAAGTCCTCAGGGTCGAGCCTATGTAGACCTTAGGTTCGCAAGCAGGATCCTGGTGGAGAAGAGGTATGGAATACACTCCCGGCTTATTCCTGACGTCGACAGCATCTAGGTCATGGTGAACCAAGGAGAAGACATTACGAGTGTTTATGCCAAATGAGAGAGAGTGTTTATGGCATATCCTTTTCAATGTATTGATCAGAGGAGGAAGGTAGTCCAGTTTCCCTACATATTTAGTCGGAGGTCTGGTAGATATTAATGACGAAAAGCAGAGTCTAGAATGTTCTCGAAGTAAACGGTAAAAGTGAAATGAGGAAAAACTGAAAGTCTGTACAAGAGATTGAATGTACTCTAGTTCTTGAACACAGAGGTTTCGAGAGGAAGAATGGGTGGACGCCCTTTTTATCAGAAACCGAATAGCAGAGGATTTATGTTCAGGTGGATGAGTCAATTCAAAAGGAATGATGCAGGGTATAAAAGTGGGTTTTCGATAGACAGAATAAGGAATTCGGTTGTTGACTAGGTTCCAGGTTAACTGAATATGAAGGAAGGGTAAAACACCCCCTACCTTTTGTTCTTGTGTAAACTGAATAGAAGGATACTGTGAAGACAACCTACGGGTTAGTTGATCAAGCAGGGATATTGAATGTGGCCAAAATATCAACATATCATTCACATACCTTAATACTAGTAGTGGTTGTACTAAAAAAGAAGATAGAACAGTTTCTTCAATGGACTGCAAGAGAATTTCAGCCAACACAGGGGATAGTGGTGACTCCATTGGTGCACCCTCGGTTTGATGAAAAATCTGATCATTGAACTTAAAATAGGACCTTTTTGCAATAAATCTAAGAGCAGTCAAAACAGTGTCAATTTTAACAGGGGAAATAGAGGGGTCAAGAGCAAGTTTTGAACAAATAATAGAATGCACAGATGACAACGGGACACTAGGAAACAGAGAAACAACGTCAAGTGACGCCATTATAAAATTCGTTCCTGGGTGGGTAAATGGTGCAATACGATCAATTGCCTGAGTTGTACTGTTGATAGAAATAGAAGAATTCTGAGTGAGAGGTTTGAGGTACGAGGCCAGAGCCGCTTCAAAGGGGCGAATAGGGCTAGCATAGCCGGAAACCAATAACCTCATGGGCTGTCCCACCTTGTGAGTTTTAAGTTTTTCAAAGGCCTCGGGGACCCTCGGTCCCACCGGTGGTTTCATCTTGCTAGAAATAGAAAGTGGAAGACAGCCGTGATTTTTTATTTGGCTGAGTTCAGCTATAGTGGCGGTAGTTGGGTCTGTCTTGACCACACGGTGAGGCACCAGGGCAATAGCTTGTCCCATTTTTTGTTGGTAGTCCTGACTATTCATAATGATGAGTTGCTGGGCCTTATCAGCACCAAGAAAAGACAGAGTAGGGTTATGAGAAAGTTCTAATAATTGGTTCCTATTGTACAGCCTAGGTGAAGTGGTATATGGTTGAGAACAAATCTTGGCAAGATTATAACAAGTGGGTTCACGTTCCGTCTCGGGGAGGGTCTTGACAATCTGTTCCAGTTGAGGAATAAGACGAGTTGGGTTAATGTGAGATACAGGATAACTGAATTTAAACCCTTTATTTAGTGCTGAGGTTTGAGGGGCAGTCAGTTGTATGGAACTAAGGTTTATAAATGAAGCAGGCCTAGTATTTAATCCATTAAGTACAGGCAAACTATTTGTGTGATGATACCTGTTAGGATTAAAGGCAACTAGATAGCAAAGTTTTTTAATTTGCCGTTTTTCGATGGCAGACCTCTCGGTTTGGAGAGATGTAAAGAATTTTGTAAGTTTGATACCAAAAGTTAGTTGGTGTGCGATACGAGAAAGGTGAATATAAGCTCGATAAGTTTTCTGACTTAGAAGGTCAGAATAACTATATATCCTACGAATTTCAGCACTTAGTCTCTTGTCTTCGGCGTTGGAAACGATTAATTGGTCCCTATGTGAGATAATATAACACTTGACCAAGAGGAACCTAGGAATTACATGTAGCGAGCGACAGTTAATCACAAAATTTAAATGAGTTTCATTTATCATCAACTTACGACGTATCGAGAAGAAGGTTCTTGCTGCTCTCTCCATGGTTCGGGCAAAATCAAGGTACAACCTCAGTGAAGATTTGTAGCA
This sequence comes from Macrothele yani, assembly GCA_039090855.1. Lineage (NCBI taxonomy): Eukaryota > Metazoa > Arthropoda > Arachnida > Araneae > Macrothelidae > Macrothele > Macrothele yani. The sequence continues at coordinate 53,450,430 of CM076990.1, forward strand.
TATTAAGAATCTCGCAGCTAGATGAGTAGACCAAAATTTAATATACCATGCTGATTGTTGAACTAATATACACTTGCTGTCTTAAAACACAATAAAACCACAATAGGCCCCCTAAAACACTCAATATAATCACATTTATTAAAAATTCTAAAAGCCCATTTACGTTTACACCGACGAGCGCTTTCGAGGTCTGAAGACCTCATTATCAAGTCACTGAATAAAGCCTCGAATCACTTATTAATTAATTAATATATTAAATTAACCCGGAACCTAGTCAACAACCAAATTTCTTATTCTGTCTATCGAAAACCCACTTTTATACCCTGCATCATTCCTTTTGAATCGGCTCATCCACCTGAACATAAATCCTCTGCTATTCGGTTTCTGATAAAAAGGGCGTCCACCCATTCTTCCTCTCGGAACCTCCGTGTTCAAGAACTCAAGTACATTCAATCTCTTGTACAGACTTTCAGTTTTTCCTCATTTCACTTTTACCGTTTACTTCGAGAGCATTCTAGACTCTGCTTTTCGTCATTAATATCTACCAAACCCCCGACTAAATATGTAGGGAAACTGGACTACCTTCCTCCTCTGATCAATACATTGAAAGGGATATGCCATAAACACTCTCTCTCTCATTTGGCATAAACACTCGTAATGTCTTCTCCTTGGTTCACCACGACCGAGATGCTGTCGACGTCAGGAATAAGCCGGGAGTGTATTCCATACCTCTTCTCCACCAGGATCCTGCTTGCGAACCTAAGGTCTACATTGGCCCGACCCTGAGGACTTTGAAGATCTGTCTTAAAGAACATCAGTATGTACTGCGATCCGGGAACATCTCCACGGCTTTAACCGATGCAGTTATTAATGATGGCTTCGTACCAGATTGGACAAATGCAAAAATCTTGAACTCCTCAATAAACAAATATAACATATTTCTGGCGGAAAGTCTCTACATCCAAAAATTTTGGGACACCTGTTGTAATACGGATTTTCCAGCCTTCATCCCAACCCCTTGGAGGTGGCTCGTGGGTCCCGCTGTGGATCAACAAGAAGCTGAGACCACTTGACCATCTTTAATCAATTTTGTGTTTTGTCTTGCTGCTACCTGGATATTGGACTTTAATTTTCTTTTTCAGATTGGCAACCTATGTATAAACTTGTGACGTGTAATTGAGATAACGAACCTATGTCTATATATTCTTGCTGCTTCCGAGTGATTCGGGGCTTTATTCAGTGACTTGACAATGAGGTCTTGAGACCTCGAAAGCGCTCGTCGGTGTAAACGTAAATATGCTTTTAGAATTTTTAATAAATGTGATTTTATTGAGTGTTTTAGGGGGCCTATTGTGGTTTTATAATGTTTTAAGATAGCAAGTGTATAGTAGTTCAACAATCAGCACGTTATATTAAATTTTGGTCTACCTGTGATGATGTCTTAACATTTGGGGAGCACTGGGTTGAAACACTTGAAGAGTCAACCCTAGACTCTTTTTTTTTTTTTTTTTTTCCGTGTTGACAGTTTGTGGGGCATTCATTTGACACAAATCTTGATAAAAAATTTTCACGCTGCCAATCAATAAACTGAAATTCATCTAAATTTATTATGTGAATGATGACTTACGGATTTTCCTTAATGAGCTCACGAACAGAATTGATGGTTCTATCATTCATGGCGTTCTTCTGTCTTCCACCATGAGGGTGGTCTTCAAAGGTCTGCCATTCTTGTTTGAATTTGCATAATCATCCTGTCACAGTGGCATTCTACTGACAAATTCGCATGATTTTTTTTTCATATCAATCCATAACCTGCATCCTTGTGAAAATGCAAAATCTTTTCCCATTTTCAGTAGGTTCTGTGGCAACAATATACTGATTTCAGAGTGAACTTAATGCATCACCAGCAAAGAGAAGATCAGAGGAATGAGTGCAAATCCACAGATGTATCAAACTTATTGAACACTCTACGTACAAGTAGATTTCATTTCAGCAGTTAGAACTACAGAATAATGAACCAATACATTTTCTAAAAACTTTAAACAGAGATGCGCAGATTTTTTGTCCAGTGTGAAGAATTACATGCAGGATACACTAGAGGTCTGTACAGGCCTGCTTTAGAATTTGCGGTTTAATACCAGACCCATCTCGGATTTTTGTCATGTGTTCTCTGCCACTTATTGCAAATGTCGCAAAGCTTCCTTTAGATCTGGGGTCTTCAACGTGTAGCATGCAAGGTGTCCACAAAATATGAAAAAATGCATTTTCGAGATCGAAAATTGAATATCCAAGTACCTTTGGCACCTGGACCTTGAATTCCCAAATCTACTATGAGCTATACTGTGATGAATTGTGTAACTGAAAGTTTTAAAGAATACTAAAGAATATAGGCATGTCAGTTACCTACAACACACTTCTTTGTAAAATAGATATGTTAACTTTTGGAAAAAGAAAGGATGTGGTTAAGTTTTAGAGGATTCAAAGCTGCTGAAATAATTTATATTCATAACAAATACAGTGGCCTGTGAGTCCTATTCCATTTTGTCATGTTCACAATTCAGAAAAAGTTGAAGACTTCCTGCTCTTAAAGAAACTGAACTACCTTTGTAGTAAAGGGAATATATGCAGGGAGACATGCAATTCCTAGTAGGAATTCCTCCCACAGATGAGGTTTAGACCTGACTATGTACTTCTGTTATGTACTTCTGTTATAAACTCGACCATTTTTTATTTCCATGGAACTTGGTATATTTGTAATGTTCATCAATACAAACAAACATGAGATTTTCAGAATATTTAATGCATCCGTTTTTTAGTTGCTGAATTTTAAAATTTCAAAAAACAAAACAAAAAACACCATGAAATTTTATCTGCTGAGCAAACTTGAACTGCCAAAAACTCTGGTTCTAGTAGAGCTGGCTCATTTTAAAGATTTTTAGCTGGGCTTTCATATCAAATAAAAGCCTAACTAAACACACTTAATTAAAACCTAAAAAACAAAGCCCAACTTAAACGACACTTAATTTTTTTTTTAATTTCAAGGTAATTAAAAAAAAAATTCTGAAAAAAATTATGTTTATTGTACATTATTTTTCTACATATCCTGAAATGGTCTGGTTGTGAGCCTGGTTGATTTGACATGGAATGACCCAAACATGTTTCCCCTTGTTTTCTGTTTAAAACACTTGCAGATAGAGGCTACTTAAGTATACATAAGGTAGCCTTTATCCCCAAGTGTTTAAACAAATATCAATACTTTATCTCCATTGTAGCTATGAATCATGCCAGAAGCTAGTTTTGTGAAGCTGGAAACTGTTTATGAAAATGTTTCTCCGGAAAGAAAGGCCATGTATTTGTTGTTACAGCCAATGGAATCAAAATGGAATTTGATTTCATTCTTGAAATAAATAAACAGACCTATTTCAGAATCTTATCTTGCAGCCTGGTTTATTGATTTCTGTTGAAATTAATCAATGCAGCTGGTGGTGGATGGGGTCTTTCATTTGACTCTATGCTTTTCATCATCTGAGTATTTAATAAGTCAGTCTTCATTTTGTGAGGTGAAACATTTTTTGTTAATCCAGGAGCATACACTAAACCTTCCACAGTACAAGCCCAGCCATAGACTGGGATGTTTCACTTAATGAGAAAGAAGCCGAACAGGACTGGGATGGGCCAAGCCCATGCAGACCTCTAGGATACACAGCCAAGTTGCATATTTAGAAAACTTCCCAGAAGAAAGACAGTAATCAAAGTCAAGAGTTGTTAACATTTTATTTTCAGGGCTTCACAAATAAAAGCATTGTATACTGATGTATGACACTATTTGCAAGAAAAACTTGGGATGTGATAACTGTGAGATCAGATGCAAGGTATTATTTTGAACAAAATTCTGAATAGTAAAAAAATGGGGAGAAAACTAAAATTATAAAAGGCAAATAATTTCTTCAACGTGAACTAAACCCAAGGTCAAAAAGTTATTTATAAATGTATTTTCAAAAATATGAGTACATATAGTTTATATAATAAAATATTTTTACATGAATGTTATTAAAATGAGTTTAACTTAAGATGAAAAATAATTATTGCTATGCAAGAGCATGGCATTTCACAACAAATTAGTTAAGTATTAACATGAATATGTAATTTAAATTTTTTTACAAATGCTGTACAAAAAATGGCTATTGTCAAGTTCCAAATTAACCAAAACTGTCACTGTCATAAAGAGGCACAATAGGTAAAGTTGATGACAAAATTTCTTCAGCTGAGATGTTTCCAAACACTGATGAGTCAAGGAAGCTTTCGCTATCCAGATTTGGCGCTCCTGGGAATTGATATGAAATAAAAAGTATTCACATAAGGTCATCACAAAAGCAAACAAAAAAAATTACAGTTGTGATAGAAATTACAATTAGAAAGTGGTTAAACTCAAATCAAGATAATGGAACACTGACACATCTTTAAAATTTAACAAAGCTAACAAATATACCATCATTCAAAACTACACACAGTTATTAATAAATTGTGTTATTACTAAAACTAATATTTTAAGAGTTTTGTTTTTATTCTGCCAGTCATATGAATTGCATATGAAGCTGAATCTAAAAGGTTTAATAATAACAGGGTTTCCAACCTAAAAGTAAAAAATAAATTCCCTGATTTTTCCAGGCTCTCCAGATGGTTTTGAAAATTCTTCCAGCACTGTGACTGAATTGTTACATTTCCTTCCGTTCCTACATTTTCTCACTAAAACACACATTTGTAAATTATTTAAATAACTGATCTTTATACAATTACCTACTTTTTTTATTAAAAACTAAATGCACAAGGCATATATTTTTGGTACCATAATTCTATGACCTTTTGTGAACCTATGTGGAATTTGTTATTACATTCCCACAGAAATGGTTCATATATTAAAAATATTTGTCAGTTGATTAGCTTCAGTTTTTGTTTTTTCTGTAATACAGTGCAGCTCACATGTTCTTGTTCAGAGAAACATGTTGCAAGAAAACCAACCAAGGGCTTTGATCCATTGGTTCTCTTGTGGTGCGTTTCACCAAGTATGAGTGTATCAGTCATGTTATTGTGCCTAATTACTCCATATTACAAGACTGTCTGCAGAAACCAAATAACTTAACAGGCAATTCTTAAAATCCCGTTTTGACATTTTTTTTAGAGAATTAAGGGATAACGTGTTGAAAGTAAAATCTTATAAAATTCCAGGTAGGCAATAGATGTAAGTAAAAAACTGAAATAAGTTTTTTCTTAGAAAATATAAAAAATAGGGGATTTTTGGAACATTGTCAAATTCACTGAGAATTCCAAGTTGTTAGAAGCCCTGTTTGACTGCATTGCTTCTGTTTTATGTGTTACCTACACATAGCATAATTTGTTAGATATGCGCACATGGATCTCATTTTTTTCTTGATTGATTGAAAGGTTGTATTTCTATGATTCAAACTCTGTATGTGGTGTTTTCAAAAAGAACCGGGACGACAGCTATAGTTGTTGTGCCGAGCGTATGACACCAGAGTTCTGTTTATAGTATGACAGCAGCAGGGCTGCTCAGGGTCATGCACAGTTTTAAACGTGCACCTGCTTTCATTCTCATCAATAACACAGGTTGATTCACATTTGTAGTGAAAGAATTAAATGCACGTTATATGCAAATCATGTGCATCATGATTATATAACCATGTTTATCATGCAGTAGCAACCTTCCGCTTTAAGAGCATTTGTAATGTTGCTTTCGTAGTGTTACGATGCTTCCACGAATGATTTCGTTCTGGAAGGGGTACATAGTTGCCCTTTCTGAAAAAGGTTATTTGTATACAGCAATCCAAAAAAGATGTGATTTCAAAATATGGCATATGTCAAGTAATTAAAGCGTGCAAAAGAGAACTTTGCAGCTCGCTTGAGTGTCTCACAAACACCACGAAAAACACACACCCTAAACCAAAGAGGATCGCCAAGGTGGTGCGAAAAGTCAGGTCTCTTGGAAAGAGAGAAACCAGCAATGCAAAAAAGCATTGCACAGCATGTAGGTGTCTCACAGGCAACTGTAGTGTGCATTATCAGATCTGAGATACACTTTGAAAAGCAGTTTAAGCCTAAAAAGCTCGTTTCATCCACAAGTTCCTACGGCACCACATTTCAAAGCGGATGATGAGCTACGGGAAACTGTATGAGTGACACCTAGCAAGCGACAGGTGAAAGTTTGTGGTCACTTTGAATGAAGTATAGATATACTTTAGTGACACAAACAAAATTTGGGCAATATACTATCAAGAAAACGGTGCCAAGGCATACTCGGAATGGGTACATGAATGCAAAGAAAGTTTTTCATGCGGATTTATGGTTGTGGCAGGTTATTGCTATAATGACAAGTTAAAGCTGTGAAAGGTTGTGAATACCACAAAAATTAATGCAGCTTATTATCAGACAAATATTCTTGACTCAATTTATCAAGAAGAAATTCCGTCCTTGTATGGTGCTATGGCTTCAAATGTACGGATCCACCGTGATGCAGGCTCCCAGCCATAAGTCCACAGTGGCATACATACATATGGAAGATGGAAGCTGAGACAGGGATTCATGCTCTACCATTCTCCTCAACTCCTGTCAAATTGCCAGATGCCTCTCACAAGGATTTCTGCGGCTTCGGGTTACTTGAACAAGCCCTCAATAGTAGATGAGCCAAAACAATTGATGGCCTTTGAAAAACGTGAAAAGAGGAATGTGAGAGAATTGATCTTACCTGTCTGCAAAGGAGCTTGCTACAGTGGAAGTTGCACTGCAGAAGGATAGTACAGGAACATGGTAAGCACACAGAACACAACAGAAGTCGGCACCATGGTATTTCATAACTTTATGATCCTGCAAACTTTGTCACTATAAATGTGAAACAACCTCTGTACTCTGTTGAGTATTACCGTGCTTTCATGACTCGGCAGATTTTTAAATGACCAGCAGTGATTATGCATCAAGTTTTGTGTAAAACTTGGAAAACATTTGGAGAAGAAACTAAACCTATTCAAAACCTTTTGAATGGGTTAAGATATTTGAAGAAGGTTGAATATTGAGGATGGACCTCGCATTGATTGCCCATCCACTTCAAGAACAGATGATCATCTCAGTGTGAATGAAGTAATCAGAAATGACAGATGATTGATTGTTAAGGCAGTATCTTGAAAAACTGACATTTCAGTTGGATAGGGTTTGCACAACCCCTGTAATTCGGGAAACTGATAACCCTTTTTCAAGGCTGGGAAAATCCTTGATTTTTGTGAGATCTTGGGATTTTTTCTTGCTATGAGAAAAAGAAAAAAATTGGTCAAAATGTTTTGATTGATTACACCACTTGTTCTAGCTCCCGCCACATCTGCACGCGATGACACGCTTTCCTTCCATGGAGTGTGGAGATGAGATGTCTTGTGTGACACTGCAGTGTGAGATGTCTCAGTGCCATATTTTCAGTGACCTAGGTTTGTGGTATATCAGGTGTATGCAGGTGGAGTCACAACAGCATTTGGAAACCTTCCCACGAATCCAAGGTAGCTATTTTTTTTTTTTTTTTCACACACACACACACTTTCCTTACTGAAGGAGATTGATATCTGCCCTAACTGATGCCAATGTGCATGGGAATACTGAATTATGGAATATGAAATCTTCAGTGTCATTTCAACCAATATTTCAATTGTTTCTAACTGCTCTAAGGCAATTTGAAATAAAGGTTTTCTGACAGACTTCAGCAAACAACTGTACACTTAACACCTTTTAACATACTGAACAACTCATTTCTAAGAACTTGTCAAAAGTTTTCAAAGTATATATATATACACACAAAAAAGTCCCAGAAGAAGACCACATGGGAGATGGGCGGATGAAACTCGAAAGTATGCGGGAGTAACATGGAGGAGACTGGCACAAGACAGACCGTTGTGGAAGAAACTAGGGGAGACCTTCGTCCAGCAGTGGATTGATAATGGTTGACAATGATGATTATGATATATATATATATATATAAAGCCTTTGACCATCTGGACTAAATATTGCACATTACTCTCTAGGATTCTGTGAAAAATATAAACTACCGTGAAATCTGGAAATCCGGACATATCACTCCCTCCCCCTGATTTCATCCCCTTGACACTTTGTGATAATTTACATTTAGTGCATGAAGGAGCCAGTTGATTTTAAAATATATTTTGATAAAATTGCTGCAATAAAAGAACAAACAGAATTTGTCTAACAACCAAATGTACTTTAGTTATTAATAATTATTATAAACCTATGTTTTTTTATGTAACTTAATGCAAATGTATTGGACAAATTGCAAATGTATTGGGCAAACTGCAAATGTATTGGACAAATCAATCCAAAATACAAGAAAGAAATTATTTAGAGAAACTGAGACCTCTCAACAGCATGAATTCTAGAATGCCTCCAAAAAAGTGAAAATCTATTGGACAAATCAATCCAAAATCCAAGAAAAATGTTTGGGAAGCGCTGGCCCAGAAGCTGATTCATGTATTTTTTGTTAAACACTGGCAATACTAGGTATCTCCTCTAGTACAATATATAAATCTTGGCACTACCTTATGTTGATTGTTCTGTAAATTTCTTCATCTTTTTATAGTTATCTTAAACTGATAATGGCTGAAGTTTTGGGGCATGAAACCAAGTCCAAAAATATTTCCAGACTCTTTGGATATCCAGAAAATTCAATCATCATCAATATTTATCCTGGCAATGAAAAGATCAAGGAAGTTACAGGACAATTCTAGCCAAACATGGTGTGGAGACTGGACATTCAAAGACCATAGAGGTGATACCATTAAAATTCTGTCCACACACATGCACACGCAAAAAAAAAAAAAAAAAAAAAAAAAAAAAAAAAAAAAAGACTGCATGAGCCTAAGCATTTTCCCTATGTAAAATTCTGAAAATTCCAAAATTATTTAACAGATTAGTCTCATGGAGATTTTTAAAAAAATTGAAGCACAAATACATTGTCTTAACAAACTTTACAACTCCTAAAACCACAATAATCTTCACTCATTTGTTATTCTATGGCGTTTAGAAGTTACTAACTTAATATATAGACAAGTAAACTTTACAAGAACCACTTATTAATGAGATGCCACATAGTTTCCCTAGTCCATTTTTTTCCAAACTTGTACAATGACTGACTTTTGCCAGTCATCCGGTCCTGAAAGAGTTTAAAGTTAATCATATATGTTTTTTTATATAATTTTCCTGTTGCAACTAGCAAAGAGGTATGGTCAGGCCACATATCTGGGGGGTGGGCATACTACTTCTTTGCTAATGCAGCATCACATGTCATGAAGTGGAAACTGGTTGAATTATAAAAGTTTTTGCTTATGCTTCTTATTCACCAGACCTATTCAAAATTTAGAATTTTATTGAATTGAATTAATACAAATAATTTCGTAAGTTATATACATTGTACTGAATCTCTTGTATCTTAATTTGATTAATAAACCTTAGTTTTAGTTGAGGTATGAGACCTGGAAGTTCCTGTAACAAATTACCCATTTATTCTGAAAAACCCTCAAGTCTAACAAGTGTGAAGCGATCCCATAGCTGGCATTCTTTCCTCTTTCTATGATATTAAAAACTAGCAAAAATTTATGCATCAGCTTTAACTCTCTATAACCTTGTTTATTTCAAATACATTTTATGATGCCTTTGAGACACAGATCTGATATCTTACATCATGAATTTAACATCTTTGAATTAAAAAGTATACAGGGTGTACACAAATTAGTTGGGCAATTTCGTAAGTGAATAATGTGTGAAATATTAATTGTAAGTTACCGGTTCAAATGCAGACGAGTCTTAGTGTATCCTAAGTTTGCGAATAGATGGCGCTAGGTGTGTCATGTCCACGTCTCAGTGAGCTGTAGGTCGCGGTTGTTCATCATTCGTTCTGTGTTCGCGTAACGATGGAGATGTATACCGGCGGTGAAATGCTGTCTGTGGTTCCATGAAATGCATTCCGCTGTGCAAGTGCAACAAAATTTCCGTCGAGAATACCACAAAAGTGCGCCGACAAGAGACACCATTGTAGCATGGTACAATCGATTTACCAAAACGGGATGCGTGACACATAGGCTTAGTGGCCAAGGCAGACCTAAAATGCGAGAACAGACGGTGGATGCAGTGAGAGAATCATTTGTTAGAAGTCCGAGAAAATCTACAGCACGGGCTAGTTTACAACTGAGAATTCCTAAAATAACAAGTGCATAAAATCCTGCGAAAATGGCTGATGTTCAGACCTTGCAAATTGTTCAAGCTCTGAAGCCCATGGACCTGACGAATAGAGCAAAATTTTGCACCGATATGTTAGAGCGTATGGAAAGGGAAGACGGTTTCCTGTCGCAGTTAGTTTTCAGTGACGAGGCAACATTCCATTTGAATGGAAAAGTGAATAGACATAATGTCAGGATATGGGGATCCGAAAATCCTAATGCGACCTTTGAGCATGAAAGGGATAGTCCCAAGGTAAACGTGTTTTGTGCCGTAAGTTGTTCTAATGTTTTTGGCCCATTCTTCTTTGCTGGAAAAACTGTTACGGGAATCGTATACCTGGACATGCTTCAGATTTACCTGATGCTGATCCTGAAAAAAAAACCATGCCTGAAGGTTTCATTTTTCAACAAGATGGCACACCGTGTCACTTCCACAGAGCGGTGACTTCTTACTTCAGTGCTGAAGTACCAGTTTGGATTGGTCGCGGAGGTGTTATTCCATGGCTAGCACGATCACCAGATCTTTTACCACTATATTTCAGTGTATGGGGTTTTGTTAAAGACCAGGTTTACCGTCCGCCGCTTCCGAAATCCATTCCTGAATTGAAATCACGAATCAGCACTGCACTTGTTTGATCGAAGTGAACATGCTCACTAACATATGGCAAGAACTGATGTACCGATGTGACATTTGCAGAGTAACGAAGGGCAGCCACATCGAACATTTGTGAAAAAGGTAAACTTGGTGTGTTTCACTATCTAATCTTTTTCACTCTCACGTGTGCCTATATAACTATGCATAATAAACCATTCTTTTTGCCCAACTAATTTGTGTACGTATATTTGAACAGATCAAATAAACCAGCTCTGGGTAATCTTTCTGTGACACTGATAATCCAAAAGCAAATGAGTATACGAAATCCATGTTCGCATGCAAACACTGACATATCATTTTTTATGTTACAATTTACTACATGTGAAATTTTTGTACTTTATTAAATTTATTTAGATATTTTAATAGGAAAATACATATATATAGTGACAAAAATTTTCATACCAATGAGAAGTAGATGATACTTTTCATCATCATCGAGACTTTCAAAAGTATTACCATCAGTTTTTGTTGTATCTTCTCTCAACGGACTGAGCTGTTAAGGAAAAAAAAATCTGCATGTGAACAAGGTGTCTGCAATGTTTACCACACATCACTGGCAAAAAGTTTATGTTAACATAAGAAATTGGTACTGCCCTTCCCTGTACACATACAAAAATGAATGAAAAATGAAATCTTGATTAGCAGACCTGCCAACTTTCAAGAATTAAAATCCGTAAAAAAATGTGTCCATGAACATTTAAACGATATATTCAAGTGACTAGTGTATTGATTAAATGTATGAAACATATTGAGCAAAAGATGATTTATTATGTAAATGATTTGTCAATTTTAATAGATTTCATAGGCCATAATTAACCTTTTAAATGCCACGCTATGTTCACTGTGAGTTTCAAACTTTTTGTGCAGTTTAAAGAGCTTATTATACCTATATATAACATACACATTTTGAAATTTTTTGGAATTTTATTTTTTTCATTGTTCCTATTTGGGGACATTGGCATTTGGAGTTAATAATTTTGTTGCAATTTTACAGAAACTTATTTTTAGTACACTAAAGGATCATTGATATATATATTAGGGATTATAATTTTAGTTTTAATCGTTAGTTTTTGCACTTTTAATTTATGATAATAATAACTGATTAGCTGTAACTTGCCACAGAGTAAGGTCACTTGCTGTAGAGTAAGGTCTTACCTGCCGAGATCGGATTCAGCATTCCTGATTGTCCTACATACGTTTCTATGGGATTTAGATAGGAACTTTATGTCAGCCTATCCAACACCTGGACGTCCTGTCCCTGCTCAACAAACTGCCTGTTCCTGCTTCACAAACCCAGCCTGGACAGGTGTTACAGAGTAGAAAGGTACCCGGGTTAACTAAAACAGATAGGGACTTGTACGGGAGTGCTGCCACAACAGAGGTAGTGCAGCATAGATCAGAATATCTTGATAACTGGCGACTGTTAGGTTGAACATTACCATAATAAAATGTTTCAGTCCTTGCTGGCAGAAACATCCCCACACCACCATAGAGCCTCCTCCAAACTTGAGTGTAGTGCCAAAGCAGTCCACATGACAGCGTTTCCTGGGCAAACGACACATCCAAGTACCATCCAAAAAAAAAAAAAAAAAAAAAAAAGAGCGAGTAGTGTGAGTCATTTATCCATATGACCTTCCTTCACTTTTCTGTTGTCCATGAATGGTGAGTGAGGCACCACTGCAGTCGCAGTCTGGCATTACCTGGAGTGATGTAGGTCTTGTGTGTAGCTGACCTAGCATGGTAACCTTTGTCATATGATCCGATGGTTTGTTTGGTGCAAATAGCTGTTCCATGTGGCTTATTCAACATTGCTGGGTAGGCATGTGGCCGAAGATGTGCATGTCTTCACATTCTGCGGTAGGTTTTGCATGGGATTATTACTCAGTTTGTGCGGTCTGTAAGAGTATGGCTTCAGTGTAGTGGCATCATCCACTTTCCATTGATGAAGAACATCAATCACAGCAGATTTGGGGAATCCCAGGAGAGAGAAAATGCTACGCAATGATTTCTTACTCAGGCGGCAACTAACCTCCCTGCCCCCTTTCAAAGTTCATCAGTTCAGCTCCACGCAACATAGTTGCTTTCAGTGCAGTCTGACAGATGTGCTAACACTCCCATTTACATACAGCTCCCAACATACCCTGTGTGTGTGCACTTGGTACTGCTAATGCACATTTATTTGCATATATGGAGGTGTATGAATGCTTTTGTTTACATAGTGTATTTGAAATAATGAATTTTATTTATTTTGTTCTTTACCATACTATAGTTAAATGCCAATGGTAAGCTGGGACACAATGTTGATTTAGTATTTTTTTCACTCAAAACATTTGTTTCTGGTATTCCTCTGTCAAATTACAAAGCACCCTTTAAAGAGAATACCAGGTAGTGGGTGTGAAATGTTTGAGAAGCATGTGGAGTGGACCCGTGTATTCAGGGAGAGGTGACAAGCGTTGTTTTCAGTGAAGATTCATGGTGACTCTTTCACTTCCTCTGAATTCCAAATGTGAAAGTGCATTTTTTATGGACTCCACAATAGAAGATCCTGCTTGTCACCAAGGACATGCTCAGTGCATTAGTGAACCAGTTCCACCATAACTTTCTTCTGCATGGTTTACGACGATAGCTACCAAAAAGATAATCAACACTTTCCACATCTTCACTATATCTCTGAATAAGATAATGTTATAAAACATCTATCTTGTTTTTCTTGGCCCTTGCAAATAGTTTGACTATTCTGATGGATTTACATGAAGAGTAATTTGATGTAACTGTAACAATGGCATTGCCAGTACTGGTGCTTACATAATCATCCTGCCCATCATCACAGATTTTATGGAGTTACCCAATACTAAATGTCAAAGTTCAGTTACAAGGGCTTTGGTAAAAGAGCTAAAAGGAACTGTGCATCAATCACAGACACTCTCAAACATAAACATGTCATTGTGTGTAGCTGCTGAAAGGTTTAGAAAGTAATTTGAACTTTTTGATGAAAAATGCTTCACACCAGCTGCCAATGTTCCCATTTGGGAACATCGAAAAAAAAAAAAAAAAAAAAAAAAAAGCACTGCTCTCACCAATGAATTAAGAACTGTAAAAAATTATGCAATCACAATATAAACTCAACACTTCTGCAAATCTCCAGTGAATATAAAAAGAAATTCAATGTTTTTTTTATGGATTAAAATTATAAAATGTTCATAACAGGTATAAAATAAAAAAAACAGCAGTTTTTGGAAATTTTCAGATTTTTATTTTTTGAGTGAAGGGCAAAACAAAAGTAGCTAAAAATATAAAGGATATTCAGCAATTTAAAGAAAAATTTCATTACTGAATGCTTTCTTCTGATTTCTTTTATTTTAATTTAAAAGTTCATGCTTCTGATTTCTTTTATTTTAATTGAAAAGTTCATGCAGGTAATTAAAATGCTTTCAATACATGATTATCACGTACATATGTGAATGTTTTATACAACTCTTAATTTCTTGTTTGATGAGGCCGTGGCTTCACATCTGATGCTCAAGTTACGTGCAGGCATTAGTTACTTCTAGAATTGTCAGCATCAAAATTTAAATTGAAAGTTCTTGTAAAAACATTACATCTCAATATTGTTTTCTATAAGTAAATCTTTAAACCCACTTCTTTACTCTTATCAACAAGTTTTTAAATCATACTAGTAGCTCAGAAAGGTAAAGTAACAATGACTGTGTCATCCGCAAAACAAAGGTGGGATAAACCTTTCTGCACTAATTTTTATTTTCTTGTCCTAGTTTAGTGATCGAAAGACAATCTGCAATAGCTTGGAAGATGTCATATGGCCCTGTCTCATATGCTTTCCAATTTTTAAACATGCTGTGTCACTGAGTCAAGCCTTTGCATTTTTGTAGATGTTATCAATAATATAAATGTGTACATTTTAAATCCACAGGATTTCAAAGGCTGCTGATGGTTTCACAGAATCGAAAGCTTTTTCACAATCGATAGAAGCTATGCATAATGGGAGTTTATATTCATTAGCTCTTTCAATTAGTTCGCACAGTACACAGATATGATCTATAGTACTGTAGCCGTTCCTGAATCCAATTTGTTCTCTTGGTTAACTCGTGTCCAGTCCCTCCAAGTGAAATGCCAGTATCTCTGTGATGATTTTGTAAAGAACTGATGGGGGACTGATGGGGAGGATCACTGTTGCATTATTTCAATCATCAGGAATCTATCTTTCATTGCAACATCTAGTGAAAACTTGGGTGAGTGTAGTTTCTATTTACTTCCATGTTTCCCTGGGGCTCTTTGCTATTTCATGTTCTAATTGCATGGACTGCTTTTGCCAGAAGAACTGAAGGCACTTTAGATAAAGTCTGTACATTTCTTTGCCAGTAACAGATTATCATCACTTTTATACAGTTTTACATGTTGAACTCTTTGAATATTCTGAAGATTCCACCTTGATTTTTTGTTACAGTACCATCATTTTTTTGAGTGCCATAATCTGTTTGTTTTTTTACACGTGATCATTACTATCCCAAAAGGAAGAGTTCTGATTTCTGCATTTCAACTTTCCACGTTCCCATTAATAACAAATATTTACTCATGGTATCTCGGAGAGCTGTCTTTTAATTTATAGCATTCACATTGTTAATTGTTGTTGAACTTCATTTTTAGCTACCAATATTTCAGCTGCATTAGGCAAATATTTTTGGATGACCGTCTACATATTGTTACTTTTTTTTTTTTTGGAGGTTTAATGACCACCGTGAGCAATTTAGTGGGCTATAAGCAGTCGCTCATTCCTAATTTAGGGCCACTGATTGCAGGGAAAGGAGAGAGCCAGCGTCATAAGACAAACACAACATCCATGCCTCACCGGGATTCAAACCCGGACCCATCTCAGACGAATGATCAGAAGCCAATCACTTAGACCACTGCACCATCGGCGTGGCATTACTTCTCATACAGCACAAAACATTTCAGATGTGTACCAATCATGTTTCAATCTCTCATTTTCGTTACACTTTCAGAGATATTTTACAATTACGTTTCAGCAACATCTATTTTGGAACGTAACTCTTTATACATTACGGTTACGTTAAAAATAGAATTCACCAATACTGCTGTTTTATAGTTTCGATTGTACATAACTGCCACTTTGATGTTACATTCTGGCAATATTTAAGATTTTTGGTTTGGCAACGGCGTGGATGCGCATGTGCATTTATGCCATTTCACCGAAGCACTCTCATAATCGTATTTCCATGTGCTACTGGGATATTCTTTGGTGATACTGTCATACTCGAGTTAGCTAGTTAGTTGATTTAATATCTCATCCATTTTTTCTTTTTTTTTTTTTTTTTTTTGTGATTCAAGATCATCTGAAAGTGAGTAATTGTTTTGATTATTATAATTTTTAAATTCTAAAAAAACATTTTATAAAATCTAAGTAGATGGCTGTGTTGTTGTATTAGTATACCAGCATGTTCTTTTTTACTTGAAGCTGAGAAATTTCATATTGGTAGGTATTTCGAAAAATGACAAATTTGATTTCCTTTCTTTTTTTTTTTTTTGCTGAAATATAGTGTATTCCACATGTATAATAGAAATTTGACACCCTCATTTGGGACCGATTTTTATTTCTTTTGTTATCAATATATAAACGCTGCCACTGTTCCCAATGGACTGCATTGAAACTTACTGTTACATTGCACTATGTATCTGAAATGTCTCAATGTTTCAGTGCTACATACTTGTAACATATACGAAATATTCTGTGCTGTGTGGGTTATTTTCATTAGCTTATTTTATATTACATTTCCCAAATGTCTTTGATTTGGGTAATGTAATACACTGAAGAGCAATTGAATTAGAGACAGCTGGCGTTATGCAAATGTGGCGCTGTGGACGGCACTGTAAACGGAAACGACATGATGTATGCAGCGATCCGACAATATAAGGAGTGATGCGACGGGAATCAGTAAGAGTCGGACGAAGTATGGGTAAGACGAAGGATCTAAGTGCATTTGATCGTGGGCAAATTGTCGGGGTCCGACGAATGGGTCACTCCATCTCTGAAGTTGTGCAGGCACTGGGATTTTCACAAGCCACTGTGTCATGGGTGCACCGTGAGTACATCGAATCCGGTAAAACCATCCCTGCAAGGGCCAACTGCCGTGGACAACAGCATGTGGATGAGCGGCGTCATCGGCGGCTAGCTCACATAGTAACGGCGGATAGACGGGCCACAGTGCAAGAAATCACTCTGCAATTTAATGCTGGTGCACGAAAACGTGTAAGCAGCCACACCATCCAGAACCATCTCCTCGCTATGGAGTAAAGAAGCCATCATCCCACGAGGGTATCGCTGCTGACCGCACATCACAGTGTGCAAATATTAGCATGGACGCTGGAACATCACCACTGGACCCTAGACATGTGGGAAAATGTTGCCTGGACTGATGAGTCGAGATTCACATTGGTACATGCGAATGGCAGGATACAAGTACAGCGCAAACCACATGAAGCGATGGATCCTTCTTGCCAGAAGGATACTCTTCGAGCTGGTGGGGGTGGCATTCTCGTCTGAGGACTGTTAACGTGGAATGAAATGGGACTCATGGTACGTGTGACATCGTCCCTCACAGGTCAACGTTACTGGGATATCTTGGACGACCATTTGCTCCCGTTTGTGCCTCTTCAACATCCCACTGGGGACCTCATCCTGCAACAAGACAATGCACTGTGCCATCACACCCGAATTGTATCTGAAGGGTTGGATGAACACTCCACTGACGTGACCTCGCTTCCTTGGCCAGCTAGGTCACCTGACCTCAGTCCCATCGAGCGCATCTGGGATGCCATCAAGAGAGATGTTCGAGGCTCTTACCCCCTCCATCAAATCTTCGTGAACTGTGGGAGCTTGTTCAGGGGTCGTGGATCCGTATGGCTTCTCAATGCTTCCGGTGTGTTGTCAAGTCCATGCCGAGATGAATCGCTGCCGTCATCAAGGTAAAAGGTGGTGCTACACGTTACTAGACAGGTATCTCTAATTCAATGGCTCTTCAGTGTATAATAGGGATACATTGACCCTTGTATTTTATGAAACCATTTTAGTCACTTAGCTACATCTGTAAATAATCTCAATCAGAACTCCATTAATACCAATAATTTCCACAATCAAAACAATAAAAAAAGAAAATGCCAAACTTATTACCCCACAGGCAAAAGTCATAAGAAAATGTCAAAATTAAATGTTTTGAGTACTATTACTTTGATTTTCTGTAATATAATGGATAGACCTTTGGCACAAACCAGCAAAAAAAAAATATTCAATGCTTAGTTTTTAAAAGCTTCTCATCATACATGGGAAAAGTTGCTAAAACAGAAGAAAATCTTCATATAAACTAAGATGTGAAATTTTTATATTAAAACTACTTTTTAATGTGAAGTACATAACAAATAAAACAATCAAAATCTTAAAAAATTGCACAAAGAACAAAATGATACTTTTTCTATGCATGACATTTTTACAACATTAAGTATAAAATTGAGAAAATAAGCACTATACCATATTTAATGAATGCAGATTCAGGCTTGTCGGTAGTGAAACACCTGCACTACTGGCAGTAGAGGATGCGTTCTGATCCAACACAGTAGATTTTTCTAAACTGGAAACAATTTCTGCTGGAAGGGATGTTAGTGACTGTTTGTATCTAAGGCTACTCTGATCTTTGAAAGATGCAGTTTCCGAGAACAGCTTCTGGGAATCACACATCTGTTTTGCAAACTGATAGTCAGACATCATGTTTTCTCTTTTAGGTTTAATAAACAGTTCATCCTGATTTTTGAAAGGTGCAGTTTCTGTAAACAGCTTCTGGGAATCGCACATCTGTGTTGCAAACTGATAATCAGATATAATCTTTTCTGTTTTAGGCTCATTAAATAGTTTTTCCACCAGCTTGTAAATAGGAATACATTGACCTTTCAGAGGTGCAGCTTCTTGCAGTGTTTGATCTAAACTACTTGTGTCTTTCTCTAACCGAAACCTAGACTCAGTTGTTTTAATTTCAAGCTGATTAAACTGTTCTGTCCTTTGTAAGGCCTTTCTGATGAAAACCTCTTCACTATGCTTCATCTCTTTAATGGATTCTAAATCGAGATTTAAAAAGTAATAATTAGTTTTTCACAAAATGAATTAATAATAATAAGTAAAGCATTTTCAAATATATGTCAGACAAAGGATTTTTTAAAATTTAAATCATTTAACCACTTCTAGAAAACTCATCTTGCCAAATATTTTTAAAATACATAGTGCTATAACACAAATTAGGATACCAAAAGTTGCTACAAAAGATTCAGCACCACCAAAGATTTTTGCATTGTATTTCAAATGGGCAAAATTATGTAGCCAATTTCTTCACAATTAATGCGTTCCCAAAGATGAAAATTTGAACATCGATAAAAATAACTTCATTTATAGCCTAGTACACTAATTACTTTTTAAAATTTAACCATAATTATATTAAAATTCTGTAACTCATGGTCAATACGCTTTTTCAATCACAAAATTCCAGGACATTTCCAAGACTTCTGGATTTTTTTTCCAGGGCATACAATCCAAACGCTCTTACTTAAAATATAGTGAAATCATAGGTCTGTTCAACCAGTAACCTACAACAAACAACTTCCTACATGCTAAGGGCAAACTTAATGCAGAATGTTAAAAATGATGTCCACTGCAGCTAATCAGAAACTTAGAATCACAGATAATACTGAAATACTAAAACTGTCACTGAAAATGTGAACAGCTTTAATATCTACTAAACTTTTGTATACTATACTTCACTGATTTTGAGAAACTTTTATTATCTTCTACATTGCCTTTAGTTCAATTACTGAAGCAAATTACAGAATAAAAAAACAACACAAAACTCAAAAATACATAGGTATGTGGCATTACTCTTAAAATGCTTTCACATACCACACAATCAATACATAAAATACCATTTACATTTAAGTATTTTGAAACAATGCTTACATTGGAAATTTAAGGGTAAGGAAAGGTGAAATATCTGGTACTTTTTCAAAGGATCAAAGGGATTGTTATTTCTTAAACATATAGTCATGGGAGCAAGTATTTGTGTTACATTTTATTTAGGGAAACAATTTTCAACATAATATTGATGCTGCAGCTACGTTTTAAATGTGTACTCACCAGCAAACAAAGTATGCACAAAAATTTCTAACATGAAATGAAAGAGAATAAAGGGAAAACCTTAAATCCAAGGGCTGTGTACACAACTGCATTCATTAGTGATCAAGGCAATTTAACTGGGCATGATTAGAAAACTAATTATACAAGATGCAAAGCAATTACTTAGCTCAGAAAATACTAAGAAACAACAAAATTTAAGTTTATGATATTAGAAAGCAATCTGATTTTATGGCAAATTTTTATGTAAAGCATTCATTAACACATTTCAGTAAAGGTCAAAATAACCAAATAACCCACAAAAAAAAAAAAAAAAAAAAAAAAAAAAATCAGCTACTTACTTCCACTAGTGGCTAAAAAGTGTAACGAAAATTAATGAATGGCATAAAAAATGTTTCCCATAGCAGAAGGAAGGTATTAGAGACAAAAAAGATTTTGAAATCGAACAATTAAAAGAAGAGATATAGAAGGAGACATGATATAACTCTATGCCTTTTAGCAGAAGAATTTTGCATAATGGAAAAGTTGAAAACATGCAATAAGTAGCTTATAGCAAAAGCTATGCTAAGGAAAAAGAACTTTTCAAATACGTCTTCCGGAAGCAGATGTAGCAAGAAAAACGTTTTGACCTTACAACCCCTAGAGGGAAAGTTGTACACATTATTTGAAGAGAATCTTCTTATTGTAGCAAAAATCTTATTTACTCTCTCTTTATTATAGCGAATGGCATACAGTAAAAAAATAAATTTCTCAATAGTTTTTAGAGGCAGAGATGGGCTGCAAATGGAAGTACATAAACACCACCTAGCGGCAGAATTGTGAACCACAAACCTCCTCAAATACAAACCTAAAGTGTTCCATAAGGTAAATGGTATCTGTTGTTAAAATAATTTTTTAAACCGACATATATTGAGAAAAATAGATTAAATGTTTGCACCCCCTAGCGTTGAATTGTGCATTATTTTCGGAAGAAAATACACACAAGGAGTTTCCATAGTTAGTAGTATCTGGTTGAAAGAGAATATTTTTCAATCAAGTTATTAGTTCCATGCATATTGCTGTAAACGGAAACATGAACTTACCCCTTCTAGTGGCGTACTTGTGCATTAAGAAATATTGGAAATTATACAAGAAACATTTCGCACTGAAAATGTTTTCCAACAAAGAAAGAATTTTTCAAATCGGACTCCTAGAAACAGAGGTATGGAAAAAATAAGATATATGTGTATGTCCCCTGGTGGAAAAATTATGCACTATTATAGCAGGAGGTATTCTCAAAAAGTTTTTGGAGGTGAGCGGTATTGGTCCGTGGAGGAATTTTTTCAATCTAGTTTCGAGCTCAGATTTTATAGCACATACATCAGAAGCAAAACCAAACACTTACGCCCCTGGCGGCCAAACCATTTTTACCCAAAATGAGAAAAATTATAGGCAAAAAATTTCTCCGCAACAGCTGTATCCGACGCAGGAAGAAATTTTCAAATCAGACTTTTAAAAGTGGAGATATTGGAAAAATCGTGACTTACCTTTACGCCCCCTAGCGGAAAATTTATGCATTATTTGAAAAAGGAACTGTAACTAAAATAGTCTTTGATATAAATGTCATCAAAAGGAAAAATAATTTTTTTCAATTGGATATTTAGAAGCAAATGTACGAAACAAAATGAATTTTAAATTCGATATAATCTTCATTTGCACCCTCTAGCGGCGAAGTTGTGCATTGGTGAAAAAAACCGGAACAAATGGATCATGATCCTCACATTTTAAGCTTCCCAATACAAAAAGAATTTTACAAATCTAACTAATAATTGCAGAGATGTGGTCTTTCCGGTCGGACAGACAAAGTGATAACATAAGCACGACGCCAAAAGATGCTAAAACGCAGCTTTAGTCTTCCTAACAGAAAAGAAAAGCCCCGCCCCCGCATTTTGTCAGTAGAAAATTCTCAACTACAAAACATTGCGCAGGGACAAAAAGGCCGGAATGAATAAAATTCCAGGACATGTAACAGAATTTTAAGACATTTCCGGGACAAAATGGAATTACAGGACTTTTCCAGGACGTGTATGAACCATGTTATAATGAATTGATCCACTTATATTAAATGTTCTAATAATAATTTAGCTGAAACTGTGAACAGAATTGTAGATACTGCTGATTTGTAATTTCGAAATAAACCAGTAAACTCACTGTGCAACATTTTCAGCTAAATTAAATGTTAGAATATTTAATCTAAATGGCTCGAATCATTCTAAACATTTTGGACTATCGCATGGATGGACACAAGTGTTGATTGCAGTCCAAAAATTAATGAAATTATTGGGGAAAATGGGACATGATTGTATTTAGTAAGTCACATGCAAATGTCGTACCATCTATTTGCTAGTCTTAACATCCCCAAAGGAAAAGTTATTGATTTTCAATATAATTATGGCTAAGTTTTAGAAAATATTTAGTATACTAGGCTATAATATGAAGTTATTTTTATCCATGTTCAAATTCTCATCCTTGGGAATGTATTAATTGTGAAGAAAATGGCTACAGAAGTTTGCCCAATGGAAATACAAGGTAAAGATTTTGGGTGGATCCACCTTAAAGTCATAATTTGAGTATTATTCAGTTGTAAAACAAAAGCAAAAAGAGAAGGCATGTACATAAAAGTTGCATGCTGAGCAACTCAAAAATTAAAAATAAGGCTTGATGTTAGTTTCAGTTGCTGCATCATCACAGTCTGAACAGCTAAGAAATTAGCTATGTCTACTTGGGCCAGATACAACCTCTGTACGAGGGCTATTCCAAAAGTGCATGGACTGCAATCACTATTCTGCGTCACTTGGAGGTTCGATGTGGCCTTCCTTTTAAAAATAGTGACCTTCACATGCTATACAGCGGTCCACAAGCTTCTGAAACATGTACTGCAGTCCATTTTGTAAAAGTTGCTTTAAGGTAGCAGATTTGGCAGTCTTCACTTCCTCATTTGTCTTAAACTTCCTTCCTCTCAACTCTTTCTTAAGTGTTGGAAAAGCTCAGAAATCACTGGATGCAAGGTCTGGGCGTACTGAAGATGTGGTAGACGTTGGCCGCCAATTTTCCCCAAAGCTTGCATCGCTACTTGGGCCACACGCAGCCTTGCATTATCCTTAAGAAGAAACCATTTTTGATTAAACAGTTCCGGTCTTTTCCTGCGCATTGCTCCCTTCAGGTGAACTCACAAAATGTGAGCATAATATTGTGAATTAACAGTTTGTTTCTTGGGCGCCCAGTGCTGCAGTACTACCCCACGGGCATCAAAAAACAAGATCAACATAAATTTCTTTGAACCACAAACTCGGAATTTCTTGGGGGAAGTGAGTCTATGTGTTGCCATATGCCCGACTGTTTTGAATCTGGGTCAAAATGCTTTATCCAAAACATGTCTACTGTGACTATTTGATTCAAAAAGTCAGAATCTGTTTCCACTGTTTGAAGGAAAGCATGACAAAGTTCAATGTTCTATACAATGAAGTTTTTTATACTAAAACTCACCATTTTGCCCATAACTCCATGGGAAATACATATTAAACACATATAACCGCCCACATCATTTTTGGACAATTCCGGTGTGGAGCACGAAAAACATTAAACACAAAATTTAAAACCTCATTTCCACTCCAACCATTCCTCAAACTCAGTACATACTATATATAACACATAAGTAAAATGAACGTGAAATTAAAAAAGTTTAAGCTAAAATCTACATTTCATTTTAAAATATCTTCATTACTAACCTATCACTGAAAACGTATCTCTCTAATTCGGACAAAACATTATTACTACCTATCAATTACAACTATTCCAATAAATTAACAATTTAAAGTTCACACAACAAACTTAAAAACTTCATTTTCGCACTCCACACTTGGTGTTCTTCACTTGTCGGCAAAACGCTCATATTCACTTCACCCTGAGACCTTTCACTCCTTCATGGTGCATCTCCAGAAAGTACATACTCGCAATATCTACAACTAAGTTGACAAAGGAAGCCTCTCACTGTCTGTCATGCCAGGGGATACTTTTTCAACCAATAGCGTACTGAGGCCACCACGTTGGGCTTGTACATAATTTGCACTTGTGCTGCCATTTTGTGGGACGAAAACCAAATCCAATCAAGAACGAACAATTATTTCTTTTTTTGATGATGCTTAATTAAATTTTTAGGGATCAGACAAATTAGTTGGATCGTGACCATTACAAACTTGTTTTTTATTTCTTTCAATAAACACTGATTATTCAATTCTAAGTTCTCTTTCATTTTTGTACTTAGCTATTAATTTTATATCTTGAAACTTTGGAAATTCTTTATTTTTAATACAGTATTGTGTCACCTTGTCTCACTCCCTTTCCAATTTTTATGTGTGTTGTATTTTCAAACAGCCGAATCTTTGCACTTGCATTTTCATAGATGTTATTAATAATATTAAAGATGCATACATTAATATCATTAATAACATCTATGAAAATGCAAGTGCAAAGATTCGGCTGTTTGAAAAAACAACACACGTAAAAATTGGAAAGGAGTGAGACAAGGTGACACCATATCTCCGAAGCTCTTTAATGCCACATTGGAGGGTGTTTTTCAGTCGCTGAGCTGGGAAAACAAGGGGATAAAGATTAATGGAGATTATCTAACCCACCTTCGTTTTGCTGATGATGTAGTCATTTTTGCAACTACCCCATCAGAGCTGCAGAGTATGATCCAGGAACTTGCTAACAAGAGTAAAGAAGTGGGATTAAAAAAGAACTTTCAGAAGACAAAAGTGATGTTCAATGCTTTTACAAGAAATGAAGATTTATCGATTGATGGAGAACAACTGGAGATAACAGATACGTATGTTTATCTTGGACAGCAGATATCAAGTGAGGGTCACATTGATAAAGAAATTAATCGGCGTACAAAACTTGCCTGGAGAGCTTTTGGAAGAAACAGCATAATTTTTAAGAGCAATATGCCATTATGTCTTAAAAGAAAAGTGTTTGATCAATGCATCCTTCCAGTGCTTACGTATGGTGCAGAGACGTGGACCTTAACTAAAAGAGACATACAAAGGCTGCAGACAACTCAAAGCAGCATGGAGAGGTGCATACTTGGTGTAACCAGGAGAGATAAGAAGAGGAACTCGTGGATCCAAAAAATGACAAGAGTGGAAAACATCATGATCAGAGTTAAATCCCTGAAATGGCAATGGGCTGGACGTACTGCCAGAAGGACAGATCATCGATGGACAGCCGAAATTTTAGATTGGATTCCAAGGGACAGGAAAAGACCCAGAAGAAGACCACATGGGAGATGGGTGGATGGAATTTGAAAGTATGCAGGGGTGACATGGAGGAGACTGGCACAAGACAGACCGTTGTGGAGGAAACTTGGGGAGACCTTTGTCCAGCAGTCGATTGATAATGGTTGACAATGATGATGATTGTATTAGAGCAGTTTCCTCTTCTTCTTTTTTTTTTTTTTCTTATTCCAATTCTTGATGTGTTGGTTAAGTCTATATTTTAATTAATTTTTAGTACTATCAATATAAAAAATTTTTGGGAAAGTTAATGAAATCAGAATTTCATATATACCAGCATTATCTAACATTTTTTTATGAGGTTTGTTATTTATTATCAAATCTTTTTGGGTGAAAACTGTCTGTCCAAAAATAGGCAATTATATTTTTGACCGACTTTACTTAATTCTGTTGTAAGAGAGTTAATATAAGAAAATCAACCTTGATACTTTTTCTTCAGGAAGACGCTTTAATGCCTGTAAATTCTGTTGTACATGTTCTGTAAAGTGGATACAGTCTGTGGTGGTGCATTAACTTATTCAATTAAAATATAAATCAGTTAGAAGTCCTAAAGATGTTACTTACGGAATCGCGTGTTCAGTCCAGCGTCAGTAGTTATTGAGTTTCTTTGTCCAAAGTTGAATCTTGCTTCAATATGGTCAGTTGTTAGGGTTAGTTCGAGAACCATTTCGTTATAAGTTGTACCCTACTTCAGATATGTCCAGATGTTAGGGTTAGCTCCGTTCTGGCTATGTCGACATCATATTGAATGGGTAAAGGTTTCCAGATAATAATAAAAAATTCTTGAGTTAAGAGTTACTATTTACATACAACTTGAAGTTACACGTCGTACTTGGCCTTTAGGGCTATCTCGTCAATGCTGCGCTCTCTTGAAAATGCTGAGGAAGTCTTCAAAGTTTGGTCAGGCTCATAAAAAATTTAAAAGCTTAAAAAGGTTCCAGTTAAAATCGTTATATACACCACCTCATACCGTCCACAGTCTCAATCACCGGACGCGCGTTTCACCTAGGCTCTACCCTGGCGTTTTCAACGGAGACTTCACACCATCTGATCGAAGTCTGCTATCTGAAAGTCTCATGTCCACAGTGCGCATGTTCCCCATTTAATCCAATGCCATCTAGTGTCAGGTCACATCAACTTTATCTTCATCTACGTCACACTCACCCTTCCTTTTTCTCTTCCTCTCTCTCCTCTCCCTATTCCATTTCTTCTCAGTTTCGATCAGGTTCCTCCAAGCGTACGAAAGGTCGTATGGACCGTTATTATTGCAGTTAAATGGTTTGGTCTTATTTATTATTACTGCTTCTGCTATTTGTGTTGTTCTCATATTATTCTGCTGGTTTAATATTGTAATTCCTTCCCAATAGGGTATACATTGACTATCCAAACAGAAGTCAATGAGTGCTGGTTTATTCTCTCTTCTGCTCCAGTTTTTCATGTGTTCGGTCAATCTGATTTTAATATTTCTTTTTGTACTGCCTATATATTGGTTGACGATTTTATTTTGATTATTTATTATTGGTATAGAGTAGACACCAGCTTTTTGTAAGATTGGGGTCTTTCTGTGGTAGTTACTAAGAGATTTCGTTATATCTCTCGTTTGTACACCAAAATCTAGGTCATATTTTTTACATGTTTTCTTCATAATAGTTGCGATCTCCGGTATATATGGTAATGATCCACAAATTTTTTTTACCTGTTGAGTCTGTGTACTCCTTTGTTGTTTATTTCTAGGGTTGCATCTATTAATAAGGTTATTTATTTTCTTCACATCATAACCGAAGTTTATTGCTGTTGGGGTCTTTCTGTGATAGATATGATATCCAATTCAATTCATTTTTTAGTAGTTGGGCGTTAGATGTATGAGTAAACGCTCTATTGATATATGATCGGAAAGCTGCAAATTTGTAAGATGCTGGATGGTGAGAGTTCTCAGGAATGATATTTGTGATGTTGTCAGGTTTTCTATATACTTGGAAATCGATGTTATTTTGTTTATGAGATAGTAATATGTCTAAGTATGGTAAGATTCCATCCTTTTCTCGCTCCACGGTGACTTTAATTGTTTCGTAATAGCTATTATATTCATCTATGTACAACTGTAGCTGGTTATCATCATGCTGCCATACCATAAGGATGTCATCCACGTATCTGCAAAACATCGATGGTTGTGGTATATCTGTTTTCAGTCTCATTGATTTTTCGATGTTCTGCAAAATCACCTCTGCCAACAAACCCGAAATCGGCGATCCCATCGGTGCTCCCGATAATTGTCGATATATTTTGCCTTCATAACTGAAATAATTGTTTTTATCAATAAAAAGAAGTGCTCTTCTTATGTCTTCAATTTGCTGTGTTGGTATTTTATTTTCACACAACCTTTCAACAATGAGGTCAATTGCATCCAGAGTAGGGGTATTCGGGAAGAGGTATATCACATCAAGGCGGATAAGTTTTATTTTCTTATCCGCCTTGATGTGATATCCCTCTTCCCGAATACCTTGATTGCTTTATCTTGTATTAGTGCAATTACCTCTGTAGGACTGTAATTACACTAATACAGGATAAAGCAATCAATTGGAATAAGAAAATAAGACTTACCAGCCTTGATGTGATATCCCTCTTATCGAACACCCCTACTCTGGATGCAATTAACCTCATTGTTGAAAGGTTGTGTGAAAATAAAATACCAACACAGCAAATTGAAGACATAAGAAGAGCACTTCTTTTTATTGATAAAAACAATTATTTCAGTTATGAAGGCAAAATATATCGGCAATTATCGGGAGCACCGATGGGATCGCCGATTTCGGGTTTGTTGGCAGAGGTGATTTTGCAGAACATCGAAAAATCAATGAGACTGAAAACAGATATACCACAACCATCGATGTTTTGCAGATACGTGGATGACATCCTTATGGTATGGCAGCATGATGATAACCAGCTACAGTTGTACATAGATGAATATAATAGCTATTACGAAACAATTAAAGTCACCGTGGAGCGAGAAAAGGATAGAATCTTACCATACTTAGACATATTACTATCTCATAAACAAAATAACATCGATTTCCAAGTATATAGAAAACCTGACAACATCACAAATATCATTCCTGAGAACTCTCACCATCCAGCATCTTACAAATTTGCAGCTTTCCGATCATATATCAATAGAGCGTTTACTCATACATCTAACGCCCAACTACTAAAAAATGAATTGAATTGGATATCATATCTATCACAGAAAGACCCCAACAGCAATAAACTTCGGTTATGATGTGAAGAAAATAAATAACCTTATTAATAGATGCAACCCTAGAAATAAACAACAAAGGAGTACACAGACTCAACAGGTAAAAAAAATTTGTGGATCATTACCATATATACCGGAGATCGCAACTATTATGAAGAAAACATGTAAAAAATATGACCTAGATTTTGGTGTACAAACGAGAGATATAACAAAATCTCTTAGTAACTATCACAGAAAGACCCCAATCTTACAAAAAGCTGGTGTCTACTCTATACCAATAATAAATAATCAAAATAAAATCGTCAACCAATATATAGGCAGTACAAAAAGAAATATTAAAATAAGATTGACCGAACACATGAAAAACTGGAGCAGAAGAGAGAATAAACCAGCACTCATTGACTTCTGTTTGGATAGTCAATGTATACCCTATTGGGAAGGAATTACAATATTAAAAAAGCAGAATAATATGAGAACAATACAAATAGCAGAAGCAGTAATAATAAATAAGACCAAACCATTTAACTGCAATAATAACGGTCCATACGACCTTCGTACGCTTGGAGGAACCTGATCGAAACTGAGAAGAAATGGAATAGGGAGAGGAGAGAGAGGAAGAGAAAAAGGAAGGGTGAGTGTGACGTAGATGAAGATAAAGTTGATGTGACCTGACACTAGATGGCATTGGATTAAATGGGGAACATGCGCACTGTGGACACGAGACTCTCAGATAGCAGACTTCGACAGATGGTGTGAAGTCTCCGTTGAAAACGCCAGGGTAGAGCCTAGGTGAAACGCGCATCCGGTGATTGAGACTGTGGACGGTATGAGGTGGTGTATGTAACGATTTTAACTGGAACCTTTAAAGCTTTTAAATTTTTTATGAACCTGACCAAACTTTGAAGACTTCCTCAGCATTTCCAAGAGAGTGCAGCATTGACGAGATAGCCCTAAAGGCCAAGTACGACGTGGAACTTCAAGTTGTATGTAAATAGTAACTCTTAACACAAGAATTTTTAATTATTATCTGGAAACCTTTACCCATTCAATATGATGTCGACATAGCCAGAACGGAGCTAACACTAACATCTGGACATATCCGAAGTAGGGTACAACTTATAACGAAATGGCTCTCGAACTAACCCTAACAACTGACCATATTGAAGCAAGACTCAACTTTGGACAAAGAAACTCAATAACTACTGACGCTGGACTAAACACGCAATTCCATAAGTAACATCTTTAGGACTTCTAACCTATTTATATTTTAATTAAATAAGTTAATGCACCACCACAGACTGTATCCACTTTACAGAACATGTAAAACAGAATTTACAGACGTTAAAGCATCTTCCTGAAGATCCTTGTGGTCACGTAATTGTATGTGAACTATATGATAGAATCACATGAGATATATTGATACCTTTTATTTTTAAACTTTTATTCTTATTTATTTTTGTTTTATCTCATGCATTAATTTCTTAATAGTCTTTGATTTCTATCCATATTTTTGTGCAATTTTAGTAATTGACTGCAATTCCTCCTGACCTCTTTATATGATTTTTCTGAAGAATGAGCAAAAGCTCTCTTTATTAATGTCTTTAAACTATTAAATTTATGACTTCTTGGATGGGCAGAAGCTTCTGGGATCAAAACTGCAACATTTGTAGGTTTCCCATATAATCAAAAGCCTTTTCTTTTTTAATCAGTAAAATATCCAAAAAAGGCAAACTATTATTTTCTTCAACCTAAAGTGTTGAATTGATCTCAGGAACTATAGAGGAAAATTTTTAGTTAACATTAATAATTCTTCCTCATTCTGCTTTGATAAAAAAAAAAATATCATCCACATATCTTAAATAAATTAATGGTTTTTCAGGCAAGTTTTCATTAATTTCAGATTCCATATAATTTATTATTATTTCAACAAACAGTTGATAATGGGAATCCCTTTGAGCCACCTGCTTTTTTGCCTATAAATACTATTTTCATAAATAAAATAATTATTTTTAAATATGTACAGCAAAAGTTCTTCTAACTCATCTACTTGTTTTAAATTAAACATCTTTTTCTTTTTTCAATACAGTTAATATTATCTCTATTGCTTTAGGTACCAGTGTGCTGGGATACAAAAACTTCACATTCATACTTGCCATTGTATAGCCTAATAAACCAATATTTATTGATTTAATAATTAAAAAAATGATCTTTAATCATATATTTACTATTAATAAAAAATGGAGGCAAAATTTAAATAATTTCTTTTTCAAATTTATTAAAGGTGAATTATATTTTAAAACTATTATCCTAAATGAAATATACTTAACCAACATATCAAGAATTGGCAAAAAAAAAAAAAAGAAAAGAAGAAAAAAACTGCTCTAATACAATATTGCATTAAAAATAAAGAATTTCCAAAGTTTCAAGATATAAAATTAATAGCTAAGTATAAAAACGAAAGGGAACTTAGAATTGCAGAGTCAGTGTTTATTGAAAAAAATAAAAAAACAAGTTTGTAATAGTCATGATCCAACTAATTTGTCTGATTCCTAAAAAATTTTTAATGAAGCATCATCAAAAAAAGAAATAATTGTTTGTTCTCGATTGGATTTGGTTTTCGTCCCACAAAATGGCAGCGCAAGTGCAAATTATGTACAAGCCCAACATTGTGGCCTCAGTACGCTATTGGTTGAAAAAAGTATCCCCTGGTATGACAGAGAGTGAGAGACTTCCTTTGTCAACTTAGTTGTAGATATTGTGGGTGTGTACTTTCTGGAGATGCTACATGAAGGAGTGAAAGGTCACAAGATGAAGTATTCGAATATGAGCGTTTTCCCGACAAGTGAGGGACACTGAGTGTGGAGTGCGAAAATGAAGTTTTCAAGTTTGTTGTGTAAATTTTAAATTGTTAATTTATTTGAATAGTAGCATAAATATCTAGGAATCTTTAAAGTAGATGATATTCTTTATTCACAAGTCCAATAACAGACTAGCTCAGAATACATCAACAGAAAAAAGAAACACTAGGTAAGTCATAAATATATGGCCAGTTCAAGTAGTTAGAATAATAGATTGGATATAAACTGATTTAAACATTTACACTAGATCACAAAACTCGGAAATTACTGATCATGAATCACACCCAATATCCTCAACAGTGATGCAGACAGATTATACATTCCCAAGTAAATTCCACTTAGTAGTTCTAATTCTGACTATTATATAGCTCTAATTATTGTACTATTCTCTTTTACGTGCAATATTTCAAAGTAACTTGTACAAAAATCTAGCGGATAATGCTTACCTTGGCATTCCTTTCTAGCAACGGGAACATTTTCACGCAATGAAATGTTCCCGTCGCTAGAAAGGAATGCCAAGGTAAGCATTATCCGCTAGATTTTTGTACATTCCCAAGTAATGTGGAGAGTGTGAATTATTGCAAGTGAAGCAAATAGCAGAACAAGGATAGATGATACATAGAAAAAGCACAGTTTAGACTATTACACAGAAAAACAGCTTAGTTTAGTTGATTATATATTAAAAAACAAAGAAGTGCTTACGGAAGTTTGCAAAGAAAATACGCCTAGTACCAACAGAATAAAAACAGCAATACATGACCAAAAAAAAAAAAGGTAAACGAAGTGTTGTAGTGGACAATACCTGAAAGGAAAAGTTGACAACTGTTAAGACCTGGCTGGGGCTTTATAACAGCTTTCTCAAAGAAACAGAGCATTTGATTTTGGCTGCTCAGGAACATGCACTGCTAGTAAATTCAATTAGAACAAAAATAGGATAGACTGTGTCAAGAAAAGGATAAAATAATGCATTACCATATCAGTGCATGAAGCAAAATAGCTCAAACTGGCTATTAAAAAAGGAATGATTGATATGAAATTTTGCAACACAAGCTGCAGTACATCACTTTTAGGCAATGTACTGCAGCTTGTGTAAAAAATCTGGCAAAAGAAGGAAGATTAGTGCTGTTTTTCTCAAGGATATAAATGACTCACATGCAATAGGGTCATTGATTGCTGCTATGAAGGAATCTTTGAAGCACAACAATACATACAACTGTAAAAAAAAAAAACAGATTATATATTTCAACAAAGTAATTTATGCTATTGGAGGAATAGCATAATTTAATGCAAGAAATGTTCCATAAAAATAATAATATAAAAAATAAATACTTTACTGCACATACATATTATGCACGTGTGTCATGTGATTAATTATTGTACAACAAAACAAAAATAAGTTAGAAAACAGAAGCACAATAACATAGACTGACAATAATTTGAACAGTCTTGTGAAAACTATTTGTGTCCTTAAAACAGCTGATCACTAATATACATATGAGATATTTACAATACATACTGATTTATCACCTTCTTCAGTTCATTTCGGGCGGTCGTAGTGAGCGATGGGTTTGCCTCCTCGGGGCGCTCCGTGGTAACAATGGCACACAAAACAGCAACTAGGGCCTTTGTGAATTTTGGAGAGGTGCAAGCTAGTTTTGTGTGACATTGGCGAAAAGACCCCAACGCACTGGGTTTTGTTCCAGAATCCTTAGGTTGAATGACCAACTGGAACCCTCAGCTGTGGGCTAATCCCCCACACTGATGTACTTACCTGATTAAAAAGACAAAAAGAAATATTAAGAATGACTCAAGTGTGGGATATGGTGGACCTACCACACTTGAGAAGGACGGTCCACCACGGAATCGACCTGGACTTTCTAAACGGCGTATGAGAAAGAGATCTCGGCTGAGTGAATGCAAGATTGGTGTATGGAATACTAGAGGTATAAATGGCAATATGAGTGAGGTGATTGAGGAGATGAATAAGTATCGACTGGATGTGCTGTGTGTAAGTGAAACCAAAAAGAAGGAAATTGGGGTAGAAGAAGTAAATGGCACGGTGAGTGTGTGGTCTGGAGTATTGGATAATATGAGACGACAGGTGGGTGTAGGTGTGATTTTAAGTGAAAAGATGAAGAACAACTTGATTCACTATAGTTGCATAAGTGAGAGAATTCTCTGGATTCGTTTGAAAGTGAAACTTCAGAGAATTGTAATTGTTGTAGTGTATGCTCCTTGTGACTTGGAACCTTCTGATAAGAAGGAAGATTTCTGGAATGAGCTAAAAGCTGTTTTGAGCCAGTTTAGTGCTAAAGAAAAAGTTATAATAGCAGGGGATTTCAATGCTAGAGTAGGTGTGCAGAATGCAATTTCTGACAATGTTCTGGGTAAGTTTAATGATCCTTGTGTGAATGAGAATGGTGAAAGATTAATTGAACTCTGCATTGAGAATGGTTTGTGTGTATCTAATACATTTTTCAACCACAAATATATCCACACATATACAGGGGAAAATCATACTCTTGGTCAAAAGAGTGTGATAGATTTTGTTGTCTACGATCAGCGTTTGAAACACTTAGTTGTTGACACCCGTGTGATGAGAGGTGCAGATGTTGGTTCTGATCATTACTTGGTAGTGTCATGAGTGAAACTGAATGTTGGTTGGAGGAAAAGGAATAGGAAGAGGCCCAGGATGGAAAGAATAAAGGTTGAAAGGCTCCCTGAACATCATCAGTGTTATTCTGACTTACGCAGAGAACGACTGAAGGATCTGAAGTCTGGTGAGAGGGATGTAGAAAAGAAATGGGAATGTTTTAAGAACTGTGTTGTCACTGCTGCTAAAGAGGTCTGTGGCACCACAATAGTGGGTAACAATAGAGGTGATGCTTGGTGGAATAGTGAGATGGAAGAGGCAGTAAAGAGAAAGAAGGAAGCCTATTTGGGGATGTTGCAAGGTAGAGTCGCTGTTGATGAATATCGCTGTAAGACGCGTGCTAAGCTGGTTCGCCACAGTAAGGCAAAAGATAGGAAGGAGAAAGTGGAAAGGCATGAACTGGCTTTTTAGAAAGATAGGAAGTCCTTCTGGAAGTACATGAGAATCCGGAAAAATAGGGGAAACAAAGTTGTAAGTTGTATGAAGAATGAGATTGGGGAAATGATATGGGAGCCCAATGAGTTAAGTGAAAGATGGGGTGCATACTTCTGTGAGTTATTAGATCAGGAAAGCCAAGATGATTCTGAGACAGATGCAGATGATGTCACAATGAGGGATGAAAGCATAGGAGGGATCTCAAGAGAAGAAGTGTGTAAAGCTCTAAAATCTCTTCAGAATGGTAAGGCTCCGGGAGTTGATGGCATAACTGCAGAGATGTTGAAGTATGGTGGCGACTCTATAATTGACTGGTTAACTGAAATTTGCCAGTTGTGCTGGGAGTTAGGAATGGTCCCTCGGGATTGGAAGAATGCTATCATTGTTCCCTTGTATAAGGGAAAAGGTGATCAGACTGAATGCAAGAACTATCGTGGTATTAGCCTACTGAGTGTGCCAGGGAAAGTGTTTGGTAAGGTTGTTATTGAAAAAGTACAGGTTCTTACATCATTGAAAGTGTGGGATGTTCAGAGTGGTTTTATGCCTGGTAAAGGCTGCACTAACCAGATTTTTGCATTACGCACGATGATTGAAAAGTATCTGGCTGTTGGGAAGAAAGTTTTTACTGCCTTCATAGATTTAGAGAAAGCTTATGACCGAGTAAATATGACACTTTTGTGGAAGGTATTGAATGAATATGGTGTTACTGGGAATCTACTTAATAGTGTAAAAGCCATGTATGCTGGTAGTAGAGCTTGTGTACGAGTGAATGGTGTTTCATCAAAATGGTTTTCCATTGGTGCAGGAGTTAGACAAGGTTGTGTAATGTCACCGTGGCTGTTTAATATATTTATGGATGCATGCATGCGTGATGCCAAAATAGATAATAGTGGTTTATGTCTTGGTGATATCGGTGTGTGCAGATTGCTGTATGCTGATGACACTGTCCTGTTGGCAGAGAGCAAAAGTGAGTTGCAGAGTATGTTGACTCGGATGCACGAAGTTTGCTTGAAATTCAAACTGAGTATAAATAAGAGAAAAACCAAAGTTATGGTGTTTGAGAGAGGAACGGGTAGCACTGAATGTAATGCAAGTATAAATGGCACTGTGATTGACCAGGTGAGTGAGTTTGTGTATTTAGGAAGCATGTTTGACAGAGAGAACAAGTTGGATGGTGAAATCAGTAGGCGAGTGAATTCTTCTTTGAAAGTCATAGCTACTCTGGGAGGTTTTCACAGGAATGATGGGTTCTCTAGTTAGTCCCGCATGGCTCTGTTTGAAAGTGTAATTGTTCCTACTCTGATGTATGGTAGTGAAACCTGGGTACTGCAGAATAAACATAGGAGTCGTTTGTGTGCTGGAGAAATGCGTTACTTACGTGGGGTTTGTGGCAAGACACGATATGATTGTGTGAGAAATGAAGATGTATTGCAGTTGTGTGATGTGAAGCAAAATGTTGTTAGCAAGGTGGAGACCAATATGCTTCGGTGGTTTGGCCATGTTGAAAGAATGAGTGATGAAATGCTTACTAAGAAAATCTTTTCAGCCCAAGTGGCAGGAAGGAAAGGTAGAGGAAGGCCAAGGAAGACATGGGTGGATCAGATTCAGGAGTGTCTGCATGAGAAAAAGATTATGAGTATGAAGTATAAAAGATCTTGTGTACGGCGTGTAATGGATATTAGTGAAGCATGAGTTGTATGTCAAGATTGCTGTAAATGGAGAAGTTTGATACGACAACAATAAGTAAAAATATCTGGTAGTTTGTATTTCTTTTTGGAGCTAACCTCTGAATCTCAGAGGACAGCTTAGTGATATGTATTTATGTATGTTCAGTTCATTTAAAACTGTTCCAATTTCACATTTGAAACAAAACTTCTGCTCTTTTTGATGCAAAGGTAACTCTCACTCTGGAGTCACTGACTTACTTGAACTGTTCAAAAAATGATACTATCATCCCTAAAATAATGCTCATATAAATATAATGTTTAAACTACAGAAAACATTTCAGCAGCTCAATGAAGTTTTGGCAAAATAAACAATGAAGGAATCATAATAATCAAAGAATAGTCATAGTCCATAATCAGCGGATAGTCAGTGATGGCTGGTATTAACTTCTGGAATTTGTATGTGGTATGTAAACAAATCTGTATATCGGCATAAAATGGAAAACAGCCATCAATTATTGGACAGTCACAACAACAGCTTTGATCAAGAAAACATAACACCACCTTCCACCCTGCTCCTACTGTTATTTTGATATGAGAACTTCTGCCAGATATGGTTAATTTTTTCATGGATTTCATATCACACTACTTTTGCATAATCTCAGAAATATATCATATTATTTTACATTTTGTCTGAGACTACAATAACATGATCCTTACCATTTAATTTTGAGAGTGCTGATGACTGCAGCTTTTCAACATCTTGCTGCATTTTAGGGAGGAAGTCCAACACTATTCTTTCACTAGAAAACAAAATACAAAGCATCAGCTCAACATGCAACTGACATTTAAATTTGAAAAAGGGAAAAATTATGCTTCAAAAGCAAAACTGCTTTTGAAGCATAATTTTGCTTTTGAAGAACAACTCTTCAAAAGCAAAACTGCTTTTGAAGAGTTGTTCTGGTATGTTGCCATTTGCAAACCTTACAGACTCAAATTTTTTGCCGGTAATGCAAATAATTTTATATTCTGCAAAATTCCATCAGAAATGCCTTAAATGTTGCAAAACTCTGAAGACAAAAAAAAAAATAAAAGTATATACAATTTATGACTAAATACTTTTATCACTTTATTTTATTCATATACTATTATTCTTATTCTAACAATAAAAGTAATTATATTTGCATTAAATTCCATATCCTTCTTAGAAACTTCTTTAAATTTAATGATGTAAAATTCATAAGCATTTCTTGAATCTTTCAAAAAATAGATTGCTAGCTTATTCATGGACCATGACAAAGTAAAAGGGAATAATGGAAAATGTTTAAATGTCACTTAATTTGGCATTAAAACATTTCTGGTTATTCTCTTTTAATGTCAGTCAACTTTATGATCTTGTGTCATGGCTCATGATTGCACTACAATATACTGAGAAGTAAAATAAAATGATGTTCATTAATTTAAAAAGATTAGATGTTTTGTTATGATGTCTCTGGTGTCAACATCTGGCCTTCAGTATCTGACACGAGGGGTACACACGTACTTACTTTACAACCTGCCACTGAAAGGGTTAACTAAATTATGGAAAGATACAAAACTTAACATTTAGGCAAAATTATAGATTTAATTACTGTATTTTCCTAGTGGCCATCTATTCATATGATGACTGTAGCCTTAACAGCAACAAAAAGAATGATGACAGATTAAACAACTAAAGATCTACAGGAGAATGCTGTGAATTTCTTTTGCTTGGCAGAAAACAAGTGCGGGAGATTTTTGAACAAACATTTTTCTTCATAGCATTAATGAAAAAAACCCTTCGTATTTTGGGTATAGGGCAAGAGAAGATTTTTAGCTGTGAACTACAGGCAATTAACAGGTTACGAATGTCTGACTTATGTGCAACCCGCAGTTATGTACTGACTCCTGTAAAGCCTATTATTGGGTTGTCGGAAAAGTCACGATGCATTTAGGCACCCAATGGCGGTTGGGCGGTTTTGAAAGTACTAGAGGCATGCACAGCTCTGTTATCACTATGACATTCAACAGGTGCCACTTCTAGCTGCAGTTTAAAATGAATAGTGAGCGATTTGGTTGATTTGCGGAGATGTGACACCAAGTTGAAGATGGAAGACCAAACTGTGCATTTTCGCCATATTTTACTGTTTTACTTCCGCAAAGGGAAGAACGCGCGTCAAGCTTGTAAAAAGTTGCGTAAAGGGTACGGTGATAATGCTCTACAAGAACGTCAGTGCCAGCGGTGGTTTGCAAAATTCCATGCTGGTGATTTTGACCTCAACTATGCTCCTCGGTCCCGGAGGCCCACCGAGATTGATAACGACCAAATCAAGGCATCGATCGAGTCAAACCCACGTTACATGACACAAGAGATTGCAGACACATTGCACATCCATCATTCAAGTGTTTACGATCACCTGAAGAAGCTGGAATACGTAAGCAAGCTCGATGTGTGGGTTCCTCATGAACTCAAAGAAGCTCAATTCACGGCACGTATAAACATCAGTGATATGCTCATTAAACGTGAGGAAAACGATCCTTTTTTGAAGCGACTGATAACGAAAAATGGATTGTGTACAACAATGTGCTGCGCAAATGGTCTTCGTCCCGACGTGCTGCTTCGCCTCAAGCGGCATCCAAAGCAGACATTCATCAGCGAAAGGTTCTGGTCTCAGTGTGGTGGGATTTTAAAGGTGTTGTTGTTTTCGAGCTCCTATCACAGAACCAAACAATCAATTCGAATGTGTACTGTCGGCAATTGGACAGTTTGAATGAATCCATCATCCAGAAATGTCCAGAGCTCGTTCATCGTAAAGGTGCTGTGTTCTATCATGACAACGCGAGACCACACACAAGTTTGATCACCCGCCAAAAATTATTGGAGCTTGGGTGGGATGCGTTGCCACACCCAGCATACTCGCCTGACCTTGCACCGTCAGACTTTCACTTGTTTTACTCTCTTTAACAGTCTTTGAATGGTATAACGTTCAATTCAGTGAGGCTGTAAATCAGAACCTTGTACAGCTTTTCGCCACGAAAGACAGGTCCTTTTATGAACGAGGCATTATGCAGCTCACTGAAAGATGGCAAAAAGTTATCAAGTTCTTTCTATCAATAAATGACCTTTGCAAAACATGGCTAAAATACGTCATGACTTTCCTGACAACCCAATATATTACAAATTCAAGTTACATACAATGGTTCATAATAACAAATGGAGGCTACTTTGTGACATGCATCAAAACACTTCGTGTCTACAGTGGTTCGTCAGCTCGTGGGCCCAAGGTATGACTGAGACCGTTCTTTTCAGTCAGACCACGTTGCTGTTAACAGTGTCTCTTGTGTTACTGCATTTGCATTCAATTTTGATTTTACCCTCACAACCATGGTATCAAAGCATAAATGTGATGCAAGTGATGGTGATGTATTGAAGAAAAGGAAAATGATCACAATTGAAACCAAAGTGGAAATAATAAAGCTAATGAAAAAGGTGAAATGCCAACGAACATTGAAAAAGTGTTAGGCTACAGTCCATCAACGATAGGGGCAATTTTAAAGGACAAAGCGAAAACAGTAGAGCATGTAAAAGGCTCTGTCCCGATGAAATCTACAATTATCACAAAGCAGTGCAGTGGTTTAATATTGAAATGGAAAGGTACTGATATTTAATTTGGTTAAAACATCAAAATCAACATAAAATGTCCATTAGCCTTGCTTTAAGGCAAGAAAAGACTCAAAGCTTTTTCAGTGATTTAAAAGCTGCACATGCAGCAAGTGAAGGTGAATGTGAAGAAGAATTTGTTACGAGTAGAAATTAGAAGTGTTTCTTTAATATTTTTTATTCATAGAAATGTTATACTATATACTAAGACAAACATTTGACTAACTGATGTTAGATATGAACCGTACTTGACTGTTCTGAACTTATGTACAAATTCAACTTAAAGACAGACTTAAGAACAATACTTTTTCGTAACCCAGGGACTGCCTGCATCCTCGAAGGAAAATGAAAGCAAACGGAATCAAGGTGGGTCGGAAACCATAAAAAATTATGAAATCAGCAAAAACATGAGAATACTAAGCTTAATACAGACAACAGCTAGACAAATTTTGCAAAAGCCACAATAGCTCATCAGAAAACTATGTGACAGAAGATAACAATACAGTTGCAACATGTTTTATGCTGATGGAAAATGCATCCAAGATACAAAAAATGTTTTAGTAAAAATGTAGCATTCTTTTCTTTTTTTTTTTTTTTTTTGCAAATAAACTGATTTGAAAGGGAAAAAATAAGTCATAAAACAATAAATTCATACAGATGGCTAAAACCAACAATTTTTATCTAAGTAACTGAAGCACTGTGCTAGATAATTTGTAATTCTGGTTTGCTATCACTTTACAGCACATTTAAATTTATAAGTGTTACTTTTTTCTTACCTCAGTGACTTCATGACATTCAGATTAATGGAAAGTGTATCCAATGACTTTTTCATAGGATCTTCTGCATGAGATAACTTTGGTAACTGTCCTTATAAAAAAAAAAAAAAAAAAAAGTTATCATATTTTCAGAGAACAAGCAATATTACACATACAGAAGTTAACATCACTGAATTACACAATATGAAGTATTTGATAATTTAAAATTATCAACAGGTTGACGAGATTTTATGATGTACAACCAAAAGATGCACAGCATAAAACAAAGAAAAATTAAACATTAGGAGAGCACTAAATTTAGCATGTTGTTCAGAACAATTAAGAATTCAAGTTTATAATTATTTTTATTTAAATTACAGTCAAACCCAAATATAACAATCTTTTGTAATATGAAATACCACATAAACAGAAGATTTTATAGATCCCTTGAACTTTGCAATGTTCTCTCTTGTCATTCAAGACACATGTTACAATTTTTTTTTTTTTTTTTTTTTTTTGAGAAACTGCATATACAGTATATTGAAGCAAGGTTTGTACTCTTCCAAGCAAAATAAATTCAAGCACTTTTAAAGGACTTTTTTAAAACCAACAAATAATCATATATGTTGCTGTTGGTCGGTCAGTAGGTAGGTATTGTAGCAAGTTTAAACCATTAAACTTAGCTGGGATGGACACATCTTCAATAACCTGCCTGTTACCCCCTTTGGGTTTATTTTATTAATTTTGAATCACCCCTCTGTTTTGGTGTTTTTCAAAATCACTTTATTTTGTGGAATATTTTGAAACAGAGTATTATTTTCATATCTCCCTCCAGCAAGAACACATCCCTAACCCTAATCAATAGAAGCCCATCACGATTCACGAATACATCATTCCACTTATTTTACTTCGTAGTGATGTCATAGCCAAGGTGCTAGCTGACCACACTCTTCCCTGAGTTGAACATAAGTCCTGCATTAATTGACCAGCTTGGTGTTTTTATCAGAATTGCATAGAAATTTGTTATACAACTTCTTAACACAAACAATTATTTTATACATGTTCTTTCATACCATTACTTAAAAAACATTTTTTTTTCAAGTACTAATGACTGAGTCTTCAACTTTTTCAAGTACTTTCAAGGACTTGAAAATGAACTTATTTTTTTCAAGGACTTTTCAAGATTTTCAAGTAGCGTAGGAACCATTTGATGTTCAGCATGGTTATCAGCAAGAGAAATAAGTGGCATTCACCCAGTTTTTGGCACTTCCTGTTTCACCAGAATCTTCTACTCTTACCCTCCAACCTTCCCTAGGTGACATCAACCTCACTGATGTCCCTCTCCACCACTATGCCTACCACGTCACTTTCTTCAGCACCTTCTTTGCTGCAATCCATTTGCTCACCTCATCCTCAATGCCCTTTCCTCTTCTCTCCTTGAAATCTTGACCTTCCTTTCCTCATTTTCCTTTGCATACACACAAGTACCCCCTTATTCTCTCCAGTTCATGCCTGTCTACTATGAAACTATCACTTTACTTTGGTTTTTCCCTCTAACCACCCATAACCCCTCTACTTCTGATCTTCTCTCCACAACACTCTTCCTACTCTCTGTCATCCACCCTCCTAATCTTGATTTCTTTCACTTCACCTCCAGGCTCTATGCCAGTACCAGAGATGCCATCTTTTACCGATTTTCCATAGTTTGTACGAATTTTCACTTCATCTTGTGGTTTTACGGAAGTCACCCCAGAAAACTATAGAAAAGCCCATACATGCAATTTTCCATTTTTTATAGTCTTTTTGAGAAGAAGGAAAAAAAAAAAAAAAAAAGCACATTACAGGTAGTCCCTATATGCCTTCAATGTTCTGATTTCCCCTGACAACAGAGGTGGAGCTTCTCCTCATTCGCTGTTTGTAACGTGACAGCCATTTGAGAGTGTTGTGCGCAAAAGCCGAGATGGAGCTCAGATAAGCACCTTTTACAAACTCTTTACATTTATTACATGTGGCTTTGTGCTTGTGAAAATTCTGGTGCAAATGTTTTAACCCTTTCGCTCGACTGTCGGGTGACACCAGACACTACGAAATCGCCGAATAGCTTGCATACCCGCCACACCAATGACGCCTCTATGGCTCGCATGCTGGCGTTCACGAGGACCCCCCCCCCCTGCCGAATATCTCACGTGTTGGCATTCGCGGGGAATTTCTTTTTCACCGTATAGCTTGAGTGTCATCCGTCACAACGAGGACACCTCTATATCTGGTATGTTGGGGCTCGCGAGACATTTCTTTTTCGCTGAATAGGTCAGGTGTAATCCGCAATGCCTATGATGCCTCTACAGCTCGCACGCTGGCGTTTGCGAGGAATTTCTATTTTTGCTGTATAGCTCATGCGTCGGATGTCATTCGCCACGTCAACGACTCCTCTTTTAGCTTGTATGTTGGGGCTCATGAGACATTTCTTTTTCGCCGAATAGGTGGAGTGTCATCTGCCACGCTGATGATGCCTCTTACAGCTCATATGTCAGTGCTGGCAAGCCAAAGCAGAACTTTCACTGCTAAGTTGCAGCCTCTACTGCAGAAATATATAATTTTTAAATAAAACTATATTTTGGAACTTATTCATTTTATTAAAAAGTGTTATAAACGATTCTGGGATTTTAAAATAAATATTTTTGATATACTGAAAATCTTACTAAATATTGAAACGGTTTTACTGAAAACTACAGAAAACTTCAAATTTTTTTTACTGATGGCCCCTTTTCTCAGGTTGGTATCTCTGCAGTACTGTAACTGCAGATATCTCCTGGAAACCTCATTCTGAACTCTTCCCGTTTTTACTTTTAACTCCCAAGCCCAATGCTAATTACCTCTCCCTTCAATCTGCTCTCAACAGCCTTTTCCCTTCTCTTATCTGGCCCCATGATGGCATCCTCCACATTCTGTCCACCACACTCCCATTCTTTACAGTCTCCTTTCTTGGGGACTCCATCCTTCTGCACTCCCTTCACTACCTGGTTAAAACTTCAAGAAAGCTGAGTGAAAAAGGAGCCATCACCTCTGATGTTTCTTTTCAAGATTATGCAAACATTGATGAGGAGCTTTCGGTAGAATTGCTAAGGATAGATATAGGAAGTGTGGAGAACATTCAGGGCAAGAATAATGATAATTCAAGAGATGAAAAACAAATCTTCATAGAAAAGAACACAATTTCAAACAGACTTGCTTTTAAAATCTTAGACTATATTTTGCATCTAAAAACATTTCAATTATTGAATCAAAAGAGGTTAAGAAATTTAACAGCTTCTATATATATATGGGTTCTCAAAGGAATCCTGCATGGCTGTGTATGAAAGTGTAATTTGAAAACTGGGTGCTACAGAAGAAACATAGGAGTCGTTTGTGTGCTGGAGAAATGCGTTACTTACGGGGGGTTTGTGGCAAGACAAGTTCTGATCGTGATAGGAATGAAGATGTGATGCAATTGTGTAATATGAGGCAAAATGTTGTTAGCAAGGTGAAGACTAATATGCTTTGCTGGTTTGGCCATGTTGAAAGAATGAATGATGAGATGCTTACTAAGAAAATCTTTTTAGCCCAAGTGGCAGGAAGGAAAGGTAGAAGAATGCCAAGGAAGTCATAGGAGGATCAGATTCAGGAGTGTCTGCATGAGAATAAGATTATGAGTATAAAGTATAGAAGATCTTGTGTTCGGCGTGTGATGGATGTGAGTGAAGCTCGAGTTGTATGTCAAGATCGCTGTAAATGTAGAAGTTTGATACAGCAACAGTAAGTAAAAATTACCTGGTAGTTTGTATTTCTTTGTGGAGCTAACCTCTGAATATTAAAGAACAGCTTAGTGATATGTATGTGTGTGTGTGTGTGTGTGTGTGTGTG
Organism: Macrothele yani; assembly: GCA_039090855.1. Taxonomy (NCBI): domain Eukaryota; kingdom Metazoa; phylum Arthropoda; class Arachnida; order Araneae; family Macrothelidae; genus Macrothele; species Macrothele yani. The sequence goes on from CM076990.1 coordinate 53,495,097, forward strand.
TGTGTGTGTGTGTGTGTGTGTGTGTGTGTGTGTGTGTGTGTGTGTGTGTGTGCATGCATGCATGTATGTATGTATGCATGTATGTATTATATAACTTCATGTAATTGATAAGAAGATTAATGCTTGATTAGTTTAAACTTTACATAATGTAATATCAGACCTGCAAACTTTTAACAATTGAAATCCATAAAACAATTTCAGTGAATGTTAAACTGATATGTTTGATTAACTGATGTATCAAATGCATTGAACATATCCATTTAAAAGCTGATTTATAATGTAAATGATCCGTTGATTTCATATGATCCGTTGATTTCACACATACATATCACTAAGCTTTCATACAGCTTAGTGATATGTATGTGTGTGTGTGTGTGTGTGTGTGTGTGTGTGTGTGTGTGTGTGTGTGTGTGTGTGTGCATGCATGCATGTATGTATGTATGCATGTATGTATTATATAACTTCATGTAATTGATAAGAAGATTAATGCTTGATTAGTTTAAACTTTACATAATGTAATATCAGACCTGCAAACTTTTAACAATTGAAATCCATAAAACAATTTCAGTGAATGTTAAACTGATATGTTTGATTAACTGATGTATCAAATGCATTGAACATATCCATTTAAAAGCTGATTTATAATGTAAATGATCCGTTGATTTCATATGCCGAAATTAAGATATTTGGCACTACTTCATGCTAATGATGATCAGAATGCAATCGATCTACAATTATATCATTAGTATGCTATAATTAGGCTGCATACACAGATAAAAACATAATAGCTGTGAAACTACTGTGATTGCAGTAACATTTTACTTTAACTGGGTTTTTGACCTAAAATTTTTCTATAAACATTTTAGAATACCTTTCAAAAACACAATTTTAACTTTTACATTGCGTTGATAGTATTCATTTCTCTCTCTCTCTCTATCCCCTTCTTTTTAGGAGTTATTTCCAATCCTAATCCTACATCATTTTTACAGTCTTTTCCGCTACGCTGCGAGCAGAGAAGGTTGAGGACAAAGAAGCAGGTAAAATCATGATCAGGTAAATCAGAATTCATAAATGCGGTGGTTTTTGAGGCCACTTAATCTCTACTCAAAATTGCACTAACGTGGGAAAAAAACCCTTGTAAATCTGTAAAATATGTTGGCTGTAAAATGGCCATAAAACAAGTATAATTTTTACAAGTGAGTTGTAAAAGTTTATAGGTATGTAAGGTGCCAAAAATAGCTTTTTTTATAGCTGTTCAGCTATAATAAAGGTCACATATATCGAATGCTTTTAACTCTCCCTACAACATCATTATGTATGGGCTCAACTAAATTTACTGTTCATTTGCAATTCGAACAGAATGCTTTGATTTGCTGAATTTCATCATGCTGTTACGTGATTCACAATCGAATGAATTATAAAACAGGGATTAACCTTCTGCCTTATTAAGACTCTGATTCTCTTGTACTTCTATAAACCTGCATAGGGCAAACAATAAGTTCTCTAAGTCTAGCACACAAAGACAATTTTTTTTTTCAAAAACACACTTTTGATTTTCCTCAGTCTTCCCTGACTTGGATACACTTTTTTAACCGATCATAGAGCTGCCAAATCCCCACTGCAAAGAAGTTTTATCTTTCTTCTCAAACCAACACCTCGTTAACTCCTTCATTTCAGAATCATTTACAAAACCCTTATACCATAGATCTTCTTTCAGATTTTTGAAAAGGAAGAAGTCACTAGGCGTGACGTCAGGTGAGTACTGTAGTTTGGGAAGCAGTTGAAAGCCATATTCTGTCACAATTTGCATGGAAACACTGGCAGTGTGGGTTGGAGAATCGTCCTGGAGAATCAGAACACTCCATCACAAATTCCCTCACCATTTACGCGATGGCTACACACAACTGTCACAATAGCACTGCATAATAAGCAGCATTCATAGTCTTTTTATGAAGCAAGTAATCAATTAACAGCAACCCTTCTAGGTTCCAAACAATGGTGGCCATAATCTTCTGTAGATGGTTGATTGGTTGTGTTTTGAACTTTTTTCAGTGGTGGTTATCCATGGTGTTTCGACTGCATACTCTCTCGCTCAGTATCAAGGTCCCAATGGTGAGGCCACGTCTCATCACCAGTCACAATGCAAGAAGTCATCTGGATCGTGGTAAATGTGGTCAAGTTGAACTCAACTTGCTTCAGTACGATCATTCTTCATCTTAGGTGTCAACATTCAAGGAATCTATCTGGCCCTGAACTTTGATATTCCTAGTTTACATACAAAATGGTCCAAATACTGCTGGTACTTAACTTCAGTTCCTTGGCAAATTGTACAATATGGATTTGCCAGTTTGATATCACCAGGTCTTCCATTTTCTGGCACATTTAATCTGTGATCACCTCCACTGAGCATCGCATGCAACAGGAGTATAGAAAATTTTCAGGGCCCAATATTTCCCAAGAACACAATTTTTTTTTTTGTCCAAAATTTCCCAGAAAACTGTAGTGGATTTTCATACAAGTCTAACTGATTATTAGAGTATATGTTTGAGTTTAAGAACTATCATTAAAGCCTACTACTTAAAAATTTAAAAAGAAAAACTAATATTTATTCCAGTGAATAAATAAAAATACAATTTTACATCACCACGAAATGGCAGTCTTCCTGTCTCTTTGAGAAGGTTGTGAATCACCTCTGATGTCTTATACATCTTGAGGCGAGATGCTGAAGAAAACCATGTGAAATGGTATCTTCCACCACGGAAATGCCTGTCCAAGGATTCTTTTAAAAGTTGTGAAGCCTTATGAACAGGAGGTTCATTCAAAGAAATGAAGACTTCACTAAAATGGGTGTACAACTGGATGTTTCGATTATGTAGGTGGTTGCCAATTACACATCCAACTGATTCACAAACTTAACTACAGATTTTTAAACAGTTTTCAGAAATGTTTATTATCGTGACTAGTGGTTGCACCGTACTTGTTACTCATGCCACAGTGTCTCCACCTTGGCATTAGTAAAGTCATTTGGGCTCGGTGAATCGCCTACCGGTGGCAGTATGTCACTGCGCTCATAACCTCTTGTATTCATAACAATACCTGATTACCGTGCAGTAAATTGGTCTTACCTTTCACATTACATTAGTTGCTTATAAATAAATTTTTTGTTATATTATTACTATTGTTATTTTACCCCCAAGCAAAAATTTCTCCAGAGCTGCCTTAATTTCCCCCAAACCTCATTCGCACGTTCAGACATATTCTGCACTCTTGGCTTGCGAAGGTCATCTTCCAACGAGTTTCTTCCCCATTTAAAGAGAGCAGCCCATCTTTTGGCTGTGGCATATGAAGGTGTACCATCGAAATACACATAGATCTTCTGTTCATGAATACTGTGTGGTGTTTCACCTTCTTTCATCAAAATTTTTATCACAGCTCAGTTTTACAATTTTATCTGTAGCTCATCCATCAGAAATTAATATGGAAGAAGAAATTAAAATGAACAATTATTTTATGTTCCCCAACAGTAATAATTTCCCTAAAGCTTGAAGGCAAGAGCTAAAATTATTCAGGAGCCAGTTTTGTCTTTTCATTACGTTTACTGTAGATGTAAGGTATGTGCTTTAAATAATTCATAATTTGTTGAGCAAAATTTTTTTGGCTAATAGTGTTTTAATGTGATACAAACCTAGCTAACACAATGATTTTTTTTAGCATGGCTTCTGTGAAACATACAAGGAGCATTCAATAAGTTTCAAGCCTGACCCAGAAAGTAGTGGTTGGTGACTGATGCAAGTACTGCAAACTATTGCACCATCCTTCAGTTATATATAGAGATAGGATTTCTATGCGTTCAGCACGAAGTACAAAATTTTATGCGAGCACGTATATAGATTCCAAATCTGATCATAAACATGTAAAATCAACTTATTTTAACACCCCTTATGTGCACTCTTTAGCACGCAAAAGCCCTTTCTGAACACAATCTTCAATCTTGCACACAAACTAAATATCTGCACCCGAAATGAACGCAAAAATTTACTTTTTTTATGTAAAATTTACAGTTAATTTACCATTTTTTAATATGTATTTCTGAGAGAGAAACCAGGAGGAAGGGAAGGTTGCAGAAGTATGGATTAGTGCATTCATTTCTCTCCCTCGCGCAATGAAATAGGCGCAGTCCAGAAGAAGGAGGAAGAAGAACGAAAGCAGTGCACTTACGGGTTAGTTCGCATTCTTTTTCTCTCCCTTCAGCAGCAGCAAATAGACACAAAGCAAAAATAAGTAAAATCAGAAAATCTAAATTCTACAGACCCAGAAAGTAGCGGTTGGTGACTCATGGACTTTTAAAAGAGGACTAAAGGACTTTCAAAATGAGAGGTTTGAAACTGATGGTACTCTGATTTTGTGTACGTATTGTGACAAGAAAATCATGGTGGATGATAAACACCAAAAGCTGCCATTGAAGAGACACGTGGAATCCGTCACTCACAAAAAGAACAAAGAAATTAGAACAAAAACCAAGGAAAGCAGTACAAAATGTCCGTTCATTGTGGACGCTTTTCGACAAGCATTAAAGAAAGCCGATCAAGCCAACTAGTTTAATGCTGATATTGCCACTACTCTAATGGAATTAGAAATCCCTTTGTTTAAAGTCAACTACCCTTCCCTAAAAGGATTTCTGGAAAAATACATGCAAAGGAAAATCCCTGATGAGAGCACTCTGAGGAAGAACTACGTGGACGTGAACTATGACGCCACTATACTTAAGATCAAAAGCATTAAAGGATATTCTCCAGTGGCATTCATTCTGGACGAAACAACAGATGCTCAAAAGAGGTATGTCCTTTCCATTCTTGTTGCTCCTTTGAACGGAGGACCATCTCGCTTTCATGTTATTCAAAATGTATCATTTTGAGAAAACAAATAACTGCACCATAATGCAGGCATTCAACGATGCTTGTTCGAAGTTGTGGCCAGAAATTCATTGCACCAAGGTATGGTTGGTGGTCACAGATCAGGCGTCTTACATGTAGAAAGCACTTTCGCACCTGAAGCCTCTCTATCCCAACTTACACCACGTTACCTGCTTGGTGCACTCCTTGCATAGACTTTGTGAAGCCGTGAGGAAAAAGTACGAAGTTGCAAACCAGTTCATTGGATTAATGAAGAAAGTGCTGCTTAAGGCCTCAGCAAGAATTAATATGCTCCAGCAAAGCACCCAACTTGCCCTTCCTCCAGAGCCTGTGGTCGGCAGGTGGTGCACCTGGATCTCTGCTGTGGTATACTACTGTCTAAACTTTGCCAAGATCAAGGATTTCATTGCCCAATTTGAAGAAGATGGTAGTGCAGCAGTTACAAAAATCAAGAGTCTCGTGAGCAGTAAGGATCTGGAAAAAGAGTTGTATGAGGCATACAACTACAAGTTCATTGTAGACAGCATCAAAAAGCTTGAAGAACAGAACCTAGAAAAGCAAATGCAGTGGGAGATTTTTAAGGAAGTGGAAAGCCGTGTGGATGACTTTGCCAAGACAAAGCTGGAAAATTCTCTTCGGAAGAACTCAGATGTCATTGCCTTCGTCAGTTAGAACCAAGATCTTGACATTAACATAAAGACCAAGTTTGCGCCTCTAGTGAGCACAGAGGTGGAGAGATCTTCCTCTCAGTACAAAGACTTTGTGACTGACAAGCAGCAGAATGATTTTTCAGATCATTGAAAAAATGTGTATTGTGTGACAGAATTACTTTGTATGGAATGAAAAGGAAAAAAATGATATAGAAATACCTGGTAAGTCATTTATTTTTATTACATTAAAAGATTGGGAACATGAAAATATTGTGTAGCTCTACATTTAATATCGCATGCAATAGGAAAGAAAATTTGCACGCAAGAATCCTAACTCTAGTTATAACAGCCATGCCACATCCCCGGACCAGCAGTTGAGACGGCTAATAGCACAAGTCTATAAGGCGACAATGCTTAGAACTTATTGAATGCTCCTCGTATATTTCACAGAGGCCATGCTAAAAAAATCATTGTGTTGGGTTTGTACCATACTAAAACACTATTAGTCGCCCAAAAAAAAAAAAAAAAAAAAAAATTGCTCAACAAATTATGAATTATTTAAACTTTATTATATCTTACATCTACACTAAACCTAATGAAAAGACAAAACTGGCTCCCGGTCAGTTTCAACTCTTGCCTTCAAGTTTTAGGGAAATTAAGACTGCTGGGGAAAATAAAATAATTGTTCATTTTAATTTCTTCTTCATATTAATAATTTCTTCCATAAAACGGAACTAATAAAAAGTTAGGTGTGTTGCATGAAACAGCAAATGTATTAGCTCACATAGACTGATGTTAGTTACCAAAAATTCTACACCATTTATAAACTACAAAATTTCTTTTAATGGCGTAAAACTAATATATTGTTTAGGCACAGCTTTCGTGCTCCATCTGGATGCTTTGCCTGTGCTAGGTAATCAGAGTGTTCTTAAAAATAGTAGTACAAAATGCTGTACAACTAAAAAAATTTGATATTATGGAGCCAACAGTTGCAACGCTCCTAGCCGCCACCACCACCCTCACCTACGAATGAGGTTCTATTGCCCGACTAACATTTCAGCTTTTACCTGTCTTTTTGGGTTCGAATCAGGCTAGGACGTAAGATGCGGTTAGACAGGCTCTTCAAATAACCAACTCACAAAATACTCATACACAGAAATCCAATTTGTAACTCTTTATGCAGACCTCAGCACAGACTTCATAGCAAAAAGTAGTGAAAAAAGTGACTTTTTCGAAGAAAAAGTGACCATTTTTTTTTATTTTAGTGACTAAATAGTGACTGCTCAAATAATTGAAAACCAGACTAAACCGTTTAAAACGATAAAAACACACACACACACACACACACACACACACACACACAGTATACAATAGAACATATAATTTGCACTTTAAACGGATTTACTTTATTCTTTGCTCAACAGTGAACAATTCACTTTATAATTTGTGATAGAACATATGTTAATCAATGTGATTATTTGTTGTAAAAAAACAACAACAAAAAACAATATATTGGATGGGCAGGTGATTCCTTTTAATATTTTTTTATACACTACTGTTTGTGAAAATTGCAACACGAAGAAGGAGGAACCATGCGATTTGAATTAAATTTATACCAAACACTACTGATATGACTGTAAATAAGTGATTTAATTTTCGAAACAATACAACAATTCTTACCTGCAAAAATCCGTATCTCGTGAAGCCTCTGCGAGCTGCAGTAAGAGCTTCGAGACGGATTGGCATTGAATCGAAAAGGCATTGGATGACTCTGCATTTCTAATCATTTGATGTCCTACCCTGCTCTGCATATCCTGTAAGTTTCATGTGATTACCATCATTCCTTCATGGTGTTGCAATTTTCACAAACAGTAGGTTATTTTATCAGCATGACGATTTATATACTGCACTAGCAAAATAAGTATGATCTAGAAATGATTAGATATACAAACTACAACAGGTTTATATATTGAAAGACTAATAATAAAGAATGAATGTAATGTTTAAAATTTGAAATTTTTTTTTTTAATTTGAAAAAAAAAAAAAAAAGATAAAAAGGTTCTTTCTTGATGTGTACTACTGTATACTGAAGTGAACCATAGTACAGTTAAAGTTTACTATTATACTATGCCATTAGCTTTAAAATATATATATATATATATATATATATATGATCGGGATGTAAGGTCAGGTGATGCGTAACATCACAGCCTCTCCTTGACAAATGTCAACCCCGCCTTCTCGTGGTGCATCCTGTTCCCACTAAAGGGGCTCTGACGACCGCCAATAGCGGTATAACTATACCATCGGGATTAGAGGAAATTCTATCCCACACTCACCAACCCGCTGGCCAGCGTGGTGAGTTATGGCCAAACCCCCCAAAATGATTCCACAACTTAAATCTTGGCCCTCAGTCTCCGGCAGCTGGAATGTACCTGGCCAAGGCAGCGGCCAGTGCGACATGAAGGCAGAGGGTGCTAAGAGTCCCCGAAGGACCGGACTAGGCTGCCATCTGATGCTGACCTTGGCTACTTACAATGGACGCTCCCTATCTTCTGATTCAAGGCTTCTTGAATTGGAAGAGGAACTACTAAAGATCAGGTGGGACATCGTGGGGCTAAGTGAGGTAAGGAGAAAAGGAGAAGATCTCATCGAACTGAAAAGTGGACATCTCTTCTACTATCGTGGGACAGATACTGGCAGAACTAGTGGTGTTGGATTTATAATAAAAAAGAAACTGAAGGATAAAGTTGTAGAAGTTGAAAGTTCCTCTGACAGAGCTGCACGACTTGTTATCCAACTCTCGAACAGATACCAGGCTCAGATTATTCAAACTTATGCACCCACCACAAGTCATCCTGAAGAAGAAATTGAAGAATTTTATGAGGAAATTTGTCATCTAAATAATAAAGGTAAGCAGCACTTGAAAATAATTATGGGAGATTTCAATGCAAAAATAGGGCAACAGCAACAGAATGAAACTTCAGTAGGTAAATTCGGTCACGGCAACAGAAACCAGCGTGGAAATACTCTCGTTGAGTTTGCAGAGGCAGAAGGGTTTTTCATCTTGAACTCCTTCTTCAAGAAAAAGCCACACAGGAAATGGACATGGAGACATCCAAATGGGACGACAAGTGAAATTGATTTTATTATGTGTAACAAAAAATTCGTCATAGAAGACTGCAGTGTGCTAAACAAGTTCAACACAGGTAGTGACCATAGATTGGTGAGATGTAAGATGCACCTCAACACTAAACTTGAACGTGGCAAGCTCATAAGACAAACAAAATCTATTGACATAACCAACCTTAAAAAACACCATAATACCTTCAAGTTAGAACTGAAGAACAGGTTTTCTGCTTTAGAAGGCCTAACATCGGAAGAAGTGGATATTTCGGAAGTTAACAGAAAAGTAACCAAAGCTCTAATGGAAACAGCAACAAAATTAGCTGGGTCTAAGAACAAGTTGCATATGAACAAATTATCAGAAAAACCAAAATGTTGATGCAAAAAAGAAGAGAGATGAGGACAACTAAAGAAGATGTGACTTCCAAAGTGGAATATATAGAGCTATGCAAGACAGTAAGAAAAAGTATCACTGAAGACGTAAGAAAATTCAACTGTGAACTAGTGAGGAAAGCAATTGAAAACAACCAAAGCCTAAAGATAGCAAAGGGACATCTCAGTAAGGGAAGAAAACAGATTATGGCACTGAGAAAAGAAGATGGTTCTGTAACAAGAAATAGAGGCGAAATTTTGACAAGAGTGAAAGATTTCTACTCCAAATTATATGAAAGCGATGATATATGCACTCCAGACATCATGAAAGATACCAGTACCAGAGTTCCTCCAGTCCTTCCAGCAGAAGTTGCACATGCAATCAAGAACATGAAGCGAGGAAAAGCTCCAGGAGAAGATGGAATTACTGTAGACATCATACAAGAAGCAAGTGGAGAAATCGAAACAGTACTCGCCCAAATTTTCACTCGATGCCTTAATGAAGAAAAGATTCCTGAGGATTGGAACAGCGCTACAATGATCCTGCTACATAAGAAAGGTGACATTGAGGATCTCGGAAACTACCGACCTATCAGCCTCCTATCAGTAGTTTATAAAATCTTCACTAAAGTTCTTTCACACCGCTTGAAGGTAACACTGGACATGGCTCAACCAAGAGAACAAGCTGGATTCAGGAGTGGCTACAGCACAATAGATCATATCCACGTGCTGAGAGAACTAATTGAAAGAGCGAGGGAATATGAACTTCCATTGTGCATGGCTTTTATCGATTATGAAAAGCCTTTGATTCGGTGAAACCATCAGCAGTTACAATGGCTCTGAAAACCTGCGGTATTGAAGATGCATACATTAATATTATTAATAACATCTATGAAAATGCAAGTGCAAAGATTAGGCTGTTTGAAAATACAACACAAGTAAAAATTGGAAAGGGAGTGAGACAAGGTGACACCATATCTCCGAAGCTCTTTAATGCCACATTGGAGGGTGTTTTTCAGTCGCTGAGCTGGGAAAACAAGGGGATAAAGATTAATGGAGATTATCTAACCCACCTTCGTTTTGCTGATGACGTAGTCATTTTTGCAACTACCCCATCAGAGCTGCAGAGTATGATCCAGGAACTTGCTGACAAGAGTAAAGAAGTGGGATTAAAAATGAACTTTCAGAAGACAAAAAGTGATGTTCAATGCTTTTACAAGAAATGAAGATTTATCGATTGATGGAGAAAAGCTGGAGATAACAGACACGTACGTTTATCTTGACAGCAGATATCAAGTGAGGGTCACATTGATGAAGAAATTAATCGGCGTACAAAACTTGCCTGGAGAGCTTTTGGAAGAAACAGCATAATTTTCAAGAGCAATATGCCATTATGTCTTAAAAGAAAAGTGTTTAATCAATGCATCCTTCCAGTGCTTACGTATGGTGCAGAGACGTGGACCTTAACTAAAAGAGACATACAAAGGCTGCAGACAACTCAAAGAAGCATGGAGAGGTGCATACTTGGTGTAACCAGGAGAGATAAGAAGAGGAACTCGTGGATCCGAAAAATGACAAGAGTGGAAGACATCATGATCAGAGTTAAATCCCTGAAATGGCAATGGGCTGGACATACTGCCAGAAGGACAGATCATCGATGGACAGCCGAAATTTTAGATTGGATTCCAAGGGACAGGAAAAGACCCAGAAGAAGACCACATGGGAGATGGGTGGATGAAATTCGAAAGTATGCAGGGGTGACATGGAGGAGACTGGCACAAGACAGACCGTTGTGGAGGAAACTTGGGGAGACCTTCGTCCAGCAGTGGATTGATAATGGTTGACAATGATGATGATATATATGATCCATGTCCAGTGTTCATAGATCATATATATATATATATATATATATATATATATATATATATATATATATATATATATATATATATATATATATGTATTTTAAAGCTAATGGCATAGTATAATAGTAAACTTTAACTGTACTATGGTTCACTTCAGTATACAGTAGTACACATCAAGAAAGAACCTTTTTATCTTTCAGAAGACAAAAGTGATGTTCAATGCTTTTACAAGAAATGAAGATTTATCGATTGATGGAGAAAAGCTGGAGATAACAGACACGTACGTTTATCTTGGACAGCAGATATCAAGTGAGGGTCACATTGATGAAGAAATTAATCGGCGTACAAAACTTGCCTGGAGAGCTTTTGGAAGAAACAGCATAATTTTCAAGAGCAATATGCCATTATGTCTTAAAAGAAAAGTGTTTGATCAATGCATCCTTCCAGTGCTTACGTATGGTGCAGAGACGTGGACCTTAACTAAAAGAGACATACAAAGGCTGCAGACAACTCAAAGCAGCATGGAGAGGTGCATACTTGGTGTAACCAGGAGAGATAAGAAGAGGAACTCGTGGATCCGAAAAATGACAAGAGTGGAAGACATCATGATCAGAGTTAAATCCCTGAAATGGCAATGGGCTGGACATACTGCCAGAAGGACAGATCATCGATGGACAGCCGAAATTTTAGATTGGATTCCAAGGGACAGGAAAAGACCCAGAAGAAGACCACATGGGAGATGGGTGGATGAAATTCGAAAGTATGCAGGGGTGACATGGAGGAGACTGGCACAAGACAGACCGTTGTGGAGGAAACTTGGGGAGACCTTCGTCCAGCAGTGGATTGATAATGGTTGACAATGATGATGATGATGATATATATATATATATTTTTTTTGACTCATACCAAGTACAACATAGAAAAGGTTATGTATCTACCGGTGTGAGTAAAAGGAGAAAAGATAAAAAAATAAAATAAAACAACTGAATGTAGAAAGTGTCGAGAATACTGAGCCTTGGCTTTATCAAGGACCAGCAAAAACTCTGCATTTTCTCACTTCCACAAAGACCTAGTTGGAAATGGGTTTCTGCAAGGCCATAGATGCAAGTAACAAGCCCACCAAAAATTGTTTTAAAAAATATATATATGTCATGACCTCCGCAGAGTTGTATGACCTAGCACTGGTTAACAATTTCGCTTGCATCCATAACCTTCCTGGCCCGACCCATGCTCTTCATCTGTTACTATTAAACAGAGAGAAGAAGATTAAAGAGAACTCAAGCTGTGAGAGTGACATAATAATTAGAAATAATTTTCAGCTATAACGAAATGCCAAGTTCGCCTGAGAGAGAATTTAAACCTGAAAAGCAATGCAAAAGAAATCCAAATTTTTACATTGCAATTAAAAAAGGAAATATTAATTTTTTAAAACTCAGATTTTTGAAAGAAAACTTGATTCTAAAACCCCCTACTCTACAACTTCTGACAACACAAAAACGAGAATAAATTAAAGACAATAATTAACTAAAGAAAAGCTTTGTGAAAGTTATATGACTTAAACAATTAGTTGCAATATGTACAAAGTATTTCAGCAGTGCTTTAAGTGCATAATTAAGTAGTTATTAAGAACTTAACTACTTTGAAAATACAGCGCAAAGAAAAGGAACTATGCTTAGCCATCTGCTGGGCCTAAGTATCCTACAAGACGCGCAAAGTTACCAAGAAAAGAAAGAGTTAAAACCCGCAAAAATGTTAACAGACAAGCCAGTGCCTAAAAGCTGAAAAGCAAAAAACAGCAGAGAAAAAAAGTACAAGAAGTACAAACATTGAACTTATAAAACCTAAAACCCAAAGACAAGGAAGAGAGCTTACCTCTTATGCAACTAAACTTTCTCCACACAAGAGAAAAACATGGCTGACCTCTTCCCCAAACGTCCTAACACTTCTGCCACTCCCTAGTCGCTGGGGGGCAGTGTGGGTGGGGCTGATGGCCTCCTCATACTGAAAGAAACCAACTCGCGGAGATTTTAACCAGAGAAAAAATATATATATACTTAAGACTGTGGATCTGTATGATCAGAAAGAGCAGAATTAACTCTCCAGAATACATGAGAAACATTATAAAATACACAAGTGGTGTATTTAATAATCTTTGCATGTATTAAATCACCTTAGTGAGCTTCTATAGATTATTCAGAATCTTATTAATTTTAATGTTAGTTTTACTATTTTTAGTATAGCTATCCTAGTGATGAATAACTAGTTTTCTTTTTTATTTGTTTTTATTTTCTTTTATAAACAGATTTTTAAGCTTTTTTTGTGATTTTGTCTATATTATTTAATTTTTTGTTTTAATAGGACCTTCATATCCATAGCACTAAGATTCCTTTTAGTAGTTAATAGGCATCCTCTAGCCAACTTCCTTACGGCTTTGATTGGTCAGAATCATATTATTAACTGTGTAGAAAATTAAAGCAGATCTGCCAACCTTACTCTATTATTCAGAATAATTTTTCTTAAAGTTCTTTTGATGAAAGAAGTAGGAATTTTGTTTTCTAGAAAACTATCTAATAGTATATTAATGTGGCAATTGAAGTCCAAATTGTTGCTGCAAATTCTTGAAATTCTTAGGACCTGAGAAATTAGTACATTCTCAATTACTTTGGTTGATATGTTATTATTCCAGTGTAGATATTTAATTACTTTGAAAGGAAAATTAACTCTTTTATCAAAGAGGCTAATAGATGGGTTACCTCTGTTGAGCTTAATGCTTAAGTCTAGGAACTCAAGTTCCTGATTACTGTGGTTGGTTTTACATAAGTTAACAGAGCTAGGATAGATATTATCAAAATCACTCTCTATAACTTCTGAATTATTGATACACAGCAGATCATCAATATATCTAAATGTGTAAAGGTAGTTATCTGAGCAGGTGGGGTGATTTTTAATGAATTTATATTCCTTAAAGAACAGGAATAGATTAGCGATGTTCGTGGAGGTTGATGTTCCCATGGGAATACCGTTCACTTGCTTATAGAGAGTATTATTATATAAGATATGGTTATTTTTTATGCAGCAATTGAGATAAGAGTTCCAAGCTCCTACATTAACAAATTGGTTAAGTTTAAATTCTGCATACAGCTCTTTAAAGGTAGTGATTATATCTCAGAGAGGCAGATTAGTATATAGGTTCTCAAAATCATAACTATTAATATCTAAGGGACATACTTTGAGTATAGTAGAAATGTGTGGAGAAAGTTTAGTTGCATAAGAGGTAAGCTATCTTCCTTGTCTTTGGGTTTTAGGTTTTATAAGTTCAATGTTTGTACTTCTTGTACTTTTTTTCTCTGCTGTTTTTTGCTTTTCAGCTTTTAGGCACTGGCTTGTCTGTTAACATTTTTGCGGGTTTTAACTCTTTCTTTTCTTGGTAACTTTGCGCGTCTTGTAGGATGCTTAGGCCCAGCAGATGGCTAAGCATAGTTCTTTTTCTTTGCGCTGTATTTTCAAAGTAGTTAAGTTTTTAATAACTACTTAATTATGCACTTAAAGCACTGCTGAAATACTTTGTACATATTGCAACTAATTGTTTAAGTCATATAACTTTCACAAAGCTTTTCTTTAGTTAATTATTGTCTTTAATTTATTCTCGTTTTTGTGTTGTCAGAAGTTGTAGAGTAGGGGGTTTTAGAATCAAGTTTTCTTTCAAAAATCTGAGTTTTAAAAAATTAATATTTCCTTTTTTAATTGCAATGTAAAAATTTGGATTTCTTTTGCATTGCTTTTCAGGTTTAAATTCTCTCTCAGGCGAACTTGGCATTTCGTTATAGCTGAAAATTATTTCTAATTATTATGTCACTCTCACAGCTTGAGTTCTCTTTAATCTTCTTCTCTCTGTTTAATAGTAACAGATGAAGAGCATGGGTCGGGCCAGGAAGGTTATGGATGCAAGCGAAATTGTTAACTAGTGCTAGGTCATACAACTCTGCGGAGGTCATGACATATATATATTTTTTAAAACAATTTTTGGTGGGCTTGTTACTTGCATCTATGGCCTTGCAGAAACCCATTTCCAACTAGGATCTTTGTGGAAGTGAGAAAATGCAGAGTTTTTTGCTGGTCCTTGATAAAGAAAGCCAAGGCTCAGTATTCTCGACACTTTCTACATTCAGTTGTTTTATTTTATTTTTTTATCTTTTCTCCTTTTACTCACACCGGTAGATACATAACCTTTTCTATGTTGTACTTGGTATGAGTCAAAAATATATATATTTTTTTGCTTAGGTCTCTTCTTAATAGAATGTGAATTCTGAATTTTCAAAACTGCTGCGTTGCGCGTTTTGATCTTCAGGTTATTTTGCAACTTTCGTTTTAAATTCTAAAGTTTTTCCTTAGTTTTCAGTTTTGCTCTTCAGTATATATATATATATATATATATATATATATATTAATATGGAGATCATTTATTTAAAACAGAAATCTAAAAAGAATAACAAAACAAGGCGATATAAAATAAAGGGTGTATCTGAAATAATTTCACTCTTCAAATATCCTTTATTTTTCAAATAAATTTCAGCAATTTACTTTGAAAATCTAATGTGTAGAGGGTAAATTACTTTTATGCTTCTTAATGAATAACAAGAAAGATGACACCGAATTTTCAGTTGTAATAAGTATGTCTTTTGAATGCATTCTGAAGTAAATTAAATTTATCAAAGCTATTCAAAATCAAGGGAACCGGTTTGGAAACCAATCAATCGGTTCCAACAATTGATAAAATATACAGAAATAGAAACATCTACTTAGTTCTACCAGTAGCTAAAAAATATGTTACGAAAATTAACAAATGGTGAACAAAAAGTTTATCATAACACAAGGAAGGTACCAGAGACGAAGATATTTTCAAATCAAACAGTTAAAATGAGAAATATAGAAGGAAACATGATCATGTAATTCTATGTCTGCTAGCGAAAAAATTTTGCATAACGGAAACGTTTTAAATTATTCTTTATTAATACCGACATTTGATGTGGACCAGGAACATCAAACAAAGGTCTTCGCTCTTTCCACGTTTATAAGTGAGTCACGGAAAAATTCTCATTGGCCGCCACCGGGAATCGAACCCAGGGTCTTCCGAAAGTTACGCTCTGGGTATTCTTCCACTACATCGCAGTGGCCTCGAATTCCTCCAGACTCACACACGCTAACTGCCAAGCCAATTTGGCAGGTTGCTTTTGGAGCCCCGCACAATGCTGGGGATTCACCAAAGATGGTAAGCAGCAACTGAAGAAATAATTAGAAGGCAAATGAATAATTAATACATACATTTGACGTGGACCAGGAACATCAAACAAAGGTCTTCGCTCTTTCCACGTTTATAAGTGAGTCACAGAAGTTAGCGTGTGTGAAGTCTGGAGGAAAAATTATAAATTACAGGCAAAATATTTTTTATCAGGAGCTGCATCCGCTGCAGAAAGAATATTTCAAATCGGAGTTTTAGAAGCAGAGATATCGGGAGAAACAAAATTTACTTTTACGTCCCCTAGCGGAGAATCTATGCGCAACTTAAAGAAGTGACCATGCCTAAAATAGTCTTCGGCATAAATAGAATCAAAAGGTAAAAAAAAAATTTAATCGGCCGTTTAGAAGCAAATATATGGAGTAAAATGTATTTTGAATTTGGCAATATCTGCATTTACGCCCTCCAGAGGCAAAATTGTGATTGGTAAAAAAAAAAAAAAAAAAAACGAAATAAAGGCTTGTCATTTGCACATTTCAAGCTTCCCAATGCAAAAAGAATTTTTGAAATCGGGCAATTGGTTGCAGATATATGGTGTCCACGGACGGACGGACAAACCGATAACATAAGCACGACTATCTTTTTTTGCAAAAGACGTGCTAATAAAGGCACACACAAAATGCCTAGCTACTACTCAAAACTAGAGCATGAAAGCACTGCCGGCTTTCTTCCTTCCTTGGCTCCCAGCAACAGCGCCTCCTCGCTTTAGTTTTCCCCATAGCAGAATTAGATAAAACAAGAGGACAACGAATTCCCGGGTGTAATTAGCACGTCTTTTTAATCCATTCTGACGCAAATTAAATTTATCAAAGCTATTCAAAGTCAATGGAACCGAAATGGAAAACAATGGTATTTGACGGAAGAAAGAAGTTTTTCAATCGGGTTTTTAATCCCTCAGATATTGCTGTAAACAGAATCGCCTTCCGGTTGCAGACTTGTGCGTTAAGAAAAATATGAATTTATGAGAAACATTCCGCACCAGAAACGCTCTCCAACACAGAAATAATTTTTCAAATCGGACTCTTAGAAAAAGAGATATCGATAAAAATAAGATGTGACTTTACACCCCCTGGTGAGAAAACCATGCATTATTTTAGGAAGAAAGAATTCGCAAAAGTTTTTCCATATGAGCGATATCAGTCCAAGAAAAAAAAAATAATAATAATAATTTAGTCGAGTTTCCAGGAGCCCAGATTTTGCTGCAAATATATCAGTAGCAGAAATTAACACTTATGCCGCCTGGTGACCAAACCATTCTTTACCAAACATTAGAAATTATATGAAAAATATTTTCCATCAGGTGTTGTATGTGATACAGAAAGAATTTTTCAAATCAGAGAGTTTTAGAAGCAGAAATAACGCAAAAAACGCAATTTACCTTTGCGCCCTTAGTGGAAAGTATGATTTACTTGAAAATTTTGAATTTATATTAAAAACATTTCGCATCAGAAACACTATCCAACAAAGAAGAAATTTTTCAAATCAGACTCCTAGAAGTAGAGATATCGACAAAAATAAGAAATACATCTACGCCCCCGGCGTAGAAACCATGCATTATTTTAAGAAAATGTTCCTAAAAGGTTTGTCGACATGAGTAGTATCGGTCCACAAACGCGTTTTTTTTTTTTTTTTAATCGAGATTTTAGAAGCTCAAATTTTGCTGGAAATACCTCAGAAGCAGAAATTAAGACTTACGCCCCCTGGTGGCCAAACCATTTTTTACAAAATTTAGAAATTATGTGCAAAGGATTTCCCATCAGGAACTGTATCCGCCGCAGAAAGAAATTTTCAAATCGAAGATTTAGAGACAGAGATATAGGGGAAACACAATTTACCTTTACACCCCTTAGCGAAAAGTCTATGAATTACTTGAAAATTTTGAAATTATATGAAAAACATGTCACACCGGAAACTATCTAATAAAAAAGAATTTTTCAAATCGGACCACTAGAAGCTGAGATATTAACAAAAATAAGAAATACGTCTATGCCCCTGGTGGAGAAACCATTGAATATTTTAAGAAGAAAATACTCCGAAAAGGTTTATCGATGTAAGTGGCATCGGTCCACGAAAGAATTTTTCAACCGAGATTATAGAAGCTCAGATTTTACAGCAAATACATCAGAAGCAAAAATTAACACTTACGCGCCCTGGTGGATAAAGTATTCTTTACCAAAAATTAGAAATTTTATACAAAAGATTTTTCATCAGGAGCTGTATCCGCTAAAGAAAACGTTTTTCAAATCGGCGTTGTAGAAGAAGAGATATCGGGGAAAACGTAATTTACTTTTACGCCCTCTAGCGGAAATTCTATGCGTAATTTGAAAAAGCAACTATTCCTAAAATACTCTTCGACATAACTGGAATCGAAAGATAAAAGAATTTTTTCAATCGGATGTTTAGGAGCAAATATGTGGAATAAAATGTATTTTTGAATTCGACATCATCTGCATTTACGCCCTCTAGCGGTGAAATTGTACATCGTAAAAAAGAAAAAAAAGAAATGAAGCATCATCATTTGCATATTTCAAGCTTCCCAATGCAAAAAGAATTTTCCAAATCGAACTAATAGTTGCAGAGATATCGTGTCTACAGATGGACGGACAAACCGATAGCATATAGCACAATCTTTTTTTATAAAAGACGTGCTAAAAAATTAAGAAAACTATTTTTCCAAATTCTTCACGTAACTGGCTGAAATTTGTACATATACTATAATTGGCTAGGAGATGACGACCTTAAAAATTTCAGGTGAATCGGCAAAAACGTTTTTAAATTAGCCGTAAAATGCCGATTACAAATTCTGGGCATGCCAGCCTACATGATAAAGAGCAAATAAAAAAAATTATGGCCTGTTTAAAAAGTTTTGAATTGATTTACGCAAAATTTGGAGGGCTCATTCCTATTAGCGATTTATGGCGTTGATCAAAATTTCAGAGATTTTCATGAAAAATCCACGGAGATAAACTTTTGTGATATTTATTCCACTTGAAAAAATCCTTGAGAGAACCTGCTGGCTGCTGTGGGCGGGGTCACTGCATCTTGCTTCGTTATGAAGCTTGCTCTTGCTGCAGCAGTGAGTGGTGAGTTGCGTTTACAACTCGTGACCCCACCCACGTGTTCACAGGGATGGGTGTTTAACAAAACAATTTATTTCTGTTGCAGCATTTCTTTTTTCATCTGACAAAAAATCCCTTAGATATAAAAAAAAAAACAGCGCAAAACTATAGCTAAATTGAAAAAAAAATACGGGCACACTTCAGGAAAAGGTGAGAATAGTGACAACATTTTAAAAAAGGTAACAAAAAGTGACAAATTTAAAAAAAGGTGACAAATAGTGAGAAAAGTGACTTGCGCCGAGGTCTGCTTTATGTAATCAAAACTAAGTCGAAATACTTCAATAGTTAGATTAAGCAAAAATTGCAACATTATTGCAGAACAACTCAGCAAGCACTTGACATCTTGCACCATCTATTGAGTTATTATTAGCACTTTATACACAATTCCATAACTGCGCAAATTCCAACAAACTCAAATTCGGTAAACACTTAGTATTTGGAACTTACTATCAAGTTCTCACTTTCAAGTTATGCAACAATAGAATTTAACAATAACACAACAAGAAAAATTACTTTTACGAATGTTCAGCTTTCTAATTACTATCCTACCCCAAATTTCTCTAATCATACTCAATATACTCTGACAGTAAACTATTAGGATTATTGAAATGAAAATAAATCATAGCTCACGCACTGCAATACAGAAGGTTTCTTCATAAAACTTCTTAATCCAATTCCATGTAACAAAATTAACCCGCACATAATTCAGGCACAATACGTCAAGAATCGGTCCCAATTGGAAGAACACCTTTCGAGTAAGGTCACGCAGCAGATAACCCATAGATGAACCTCCAAGGCTTATCAGCTAGGTAACCTTCAGGACGCCCTCCAGAAAAAGCAACTTCACAACCAAAGTTCTCAGAAAGCAGTTTCTCAGCAAGAACACAACTCAGTCTCAGCCAGGCATAGCACTCCAGGAATAATATTTCCCCTCCATGAGGACTCCCACAGAAGAATATCTTCAAGTAATTCCAGCACAGCGCAGCAGGGATCCAATCGATGAAACTTTAAGGCCTAACAGCTAGGTGTCTTTTAAGACGGCATACAACAAGAATAACTTCCACCACACATCAAGCCAATATCACTGCTTGCATCGTTCCACCAGGACCTCACCGAGAACAGTAAACCTTACACAGGTTACCCCGGAAGGCAGCAACAAAACAAGGAAAAAACTAAACGAAAGAACCAAACCAGAAGACCAAGCTAACAGACCAAACGTCCAAGATCCGTGGAAGTCCATATAAATAGTGAAGGAAGCCTCGGACCCTGACGACTTCCCATCTCGCCTTCAACAGACGTCATCGCATCACATATTTACATAACCTCACACCAGAACTCTTTTACAAGACACAACGTAAATAATATTTACATAGCAAAGAAAAAATATATAACAATTTTAACTTCCAACAAAACACATTTGAAGAATAGAAATTATACAATCGTACTTCCGGAACGCCAGCACGCGAGTGTTACCATAAGAAATATACTTAGAAGTTACCTGTAATAAAATAAATTCCTGAATTTAAATTTAACTAATTTTAATATTACTTTAAACTAATAATCTATCCATTTTAAGGCAGTACATAACTCCAGTCAGTGACCTCGGGAGGAAACCCCACCAAACGTCAAATAGTTGTTCCATTTCACATGGAAGTCTGTGTTTTAGACATGCTCACATTGTATGGAGAGAGATTATCTGTTGTTTCTTTGATGTTTGTTTAGAAGATTCTTCCAAGTACCTGACTGTTCAAAAGACAAGTTTTCATTGCACGGGTGTAGGTGGGTTATGATCTCACTCCTGGTAAGAAGCAAGGAACGTAAAAGAGACTAAATGATGGGAAAACGACAACCGCTCTATACAGGAAAGTCACCCAAAAAGGAGCAACCACGCTTTGGAGCATGATAAAAAGACTAGCACTCACATAAGCTATGTTGGTACAACCATGTGCGAAAGTCTTGAGATCATATCCCAATGAAAGCTTGTCTTTTGAACTATCATATGCCTGAAAGAATCTCCTAAACAAACATCAAAGAAACAACAGAAAATTTCTCTCCCATCCGTGTGAGTATGTGTCTAAAACGCGGACTTCTATGTGAAACGGAGCAATCGTTGTATCCATAATATCAAAATTTTTGAATTACAACAGCATTGTGTACTACTATTTCTAAGAAGGGTTTGATAACCTAGCCCAGACAAAGCCTCCCAATAGAGCGTGGAAGCTTGGCTTAAACTGTGCATTAGTTTTATGCCATTAAAAAAAAAAAAAAAAATTGTTGTTTACTGACGTCAGTTGTTAGTATTATCATTTGTAGAGTGATAAAGCAAGATTTTCTGAGGAAGAGGGGGGCAGAAATGAGGAGACCTGTTTTATAATGATAAGCACCAGTCAGATTTGGGTGGGAGAGGTAAATGATGCACTTCCCCTTCAAATATGATTGACCATTAAGCCCATGGTAGCTGTATGCAGTTGCATGGCTCCAGCAATTCAGTGGCTACATGCTCCCATTGTTCATGAAAGCACAAGATTACAATGAGATCTTAGTATGACATTTATTTTTTTCACGGTGTACAACAGTGTTAAGGTTCAATGGGTTTGCCAGAAATTTATCTTATTTTTGGTTCATCAGTTGTTGTTTAAATACATTTGACAAATATTCAAAGCCTGTCTTGGTTTCAGAAACAATTGAAAACTTCACAGGAAATTCAAAATATTTATAAGAGAAAATCCTTTACCAAATTTGGGAAGCAGAAACTCTAGGAACAAACAAACAAAAAAACTGATTGCATCAATCTTGTATAAATGAACCAAAATTGTAAATTGGAGTTCATTATTTTTGGCAAATGCCAAAATGTTGATTAATGTTTGTAGGAAAATTGAATATAGCATATTGTGTGGTTTTTGAGGACATGTGAGATATTTCCATATTATTATAAAAATATTTAAATATGAGTTTTGTGTGTGACGATTGTTTTTACTTAATTTCATGTAAAAATAAGATAACACACATTTTTGCCTGTGAACCAACCATATTTCAGACATAGTTTGTTTCTTTCTGGTTCATAAAGTAACTGTAATCACAGGCCTAGAAGTTGGTACACTTCATTAATGGGCAGCACAGTATATGACTGATGTTTTTAATGGCTCATCACTTGCAAATTACCAGCAATTATCAAATACCATAATAAATGAATTAATAAACATGCATTATATAAAAGAATTTACCTTTAGGAAAAACCCTCTTGTAGCGGTCCAAGCAAGTTAACCACACATCAATGAAACTGAAACAAAACATATATATATGGCTAATAAAGTATTACATTACATCATACATATCACTAAGCTGTTCTCTGATATTCAGAGGTTAGCTCCACAAAGAAATACAAACTACCAGATAGTTTTTACTTACTGTTGTCTTATCAATTATTACTGGGTTTAAAATAAAAATGGACAGAAATAATCTGCAATTATTAGCTTTCAAAAGACTTGGGAAGCATCTTACAGAAACAAGAGCTCTGACTGAATTTTGTTTAAAAACATTGGTATCTGTGACCATACTATACCATGTCGTCAGAAAGAGATTCATAATGATATAATTATCATTATATTTTTGTAAAATTTCTGTGCGCAAAATCATAAAAATGTTAGCCGGGAACAATAATTTTTTATTTTATTCAAAAAGGCATCAGTAAGCTAAGAAACTTGTACAAAATAATAAAGTGCTTTAAATGTTTTTATGTCTTTATTGCAATTTAAATCAGGTGTGTTCATCCTGATTTAAAATTACGCCACTACAAGTCTATTTCTACCATTTCCTTTTTCAAACTGCTTTTTTGCTAAACTTGCTGCTGACGAAGACATAACTATAGTTTGGTCAAAACATGTAAAATGCTTTATTATTTTTGTAGTTTCTTAGCTTACTAATGCTTTTTGTGTGTAAAACAGAAAATCATCTTTTCCAACAGATGTTCTTGTTATCATTACAACTGTTAAACAATATGTTAATGTTTTTAAATAAGAACACACAGTAACACTTCAGTAATTGTTACTTATTAAGTTGGCATAAAGTGAATTACAATGGATTGGCATAAAAACAACTAACTGAAATAGGTACTGCCTGTTACATATTTAACAGTAACATCCAAAATAAATGACCTAACTAGCTGGACCTTTTCAGAAGTATGAACAGGAAAATGATCATAGTAAACAGGTACCCCAAGCCTTAGCAAATTTCTAGTAGAACACCAGAAACAATCAGTAGTTTTTAGCTTTTTTCAATAGCAATGAATAAAATTGTATTACACACTCTATAAGAAACTGTAGGGGAAACAAAATAAAAGGTTAATTAGTAAAAAAAATTTTGCTTAAAAGCAAACTGTCCAGACTTCCTACGGAAAAATAGCACCAACGATATTTTTCAGCTATCCTCAAAAACCAATGTACATTGAGCAATCACTGAATTATGACAACCTACCTAGTACTTCGTAAGTCCTCCTTTCGCTTTCAGCACAGCAGCCATCTGACGTGGCACTGATTCAATCGGGTGTTTGAAGCAGTTGAGAGGTATGGCCAACCAAGCTGTGTGTGCAGGTATGAGGTGACTGGCGCATCGAGATGTTTGATATGCCATTCCATTGTCCCACAAGTGCTCTATGGGATTGATATTGGAGGAGCTCTGAGGCCAATCGACATGCTGGAAGTCTGAACTGTGTCCCTCAAACCATTCCTGCACAACACTGGACTTGTGCCTTGGCACATTGTCATCTTGGAAAACACTGTTGCCATTCGGGAAAAAGTGCAACATTGCTGAGTTTACGGAGTCAATAAGCAATTCATGTTACTGGGCACCAGTCATACGTTGCTCCACATGCGCAAGAGGTCAACGTTCTTGCCAGGTAAACATGCAGCACACCATACAACCACCCCCACTGGCTTGCACTATGGAGACCATGCAGAATGGATCAAGTGCCTCCTGTTGTTTGTGCCAAATATGTATACGACCACCCATGGAGTGGAAGTAAAAAACTGACTCTTAGACCAGCACACTTTTTCCAGTCATCTGACGTCCAACTTACATGATTTTTGCGCCAGATGAGCATTTTTGTGCCGATTAACTATGGTTAGGAGAGGATGTATTCTGCTATTATAGCCCATACGTGCAGGTATGCGATGCATGGTCATGACAGATACTGTTCTGGGTTGACCTCTGTTGCATTGGGTAGTCAACTGTTGAATAGTGCTGCGTCTGCTGGCCTGTATGAGTTGTCGGGCCCAGCGCTTACCACTCACATCAACCTTTTGCTGTCCTGTGCAGTTTTGCCTGCGGGTCATTGTTTGACCATTTTCACACCAGCCCTGATACCCTTTAACTATGGCGGCTTGCAAACAATCCATCAGTTCAGCCATTTGGGAAACTGAGGCACCCACTCTCTGAACTCCCACAATCTGTCCTTTCTTAGTCTGATAAATCTTTTCGTTTACCCATCACACTCCGAATTTTACTACCTAATGCTCCACTCACACTTGATATATACATCAGTAGAATAATCGCGCCCTGTCGGAAATCACGGGGTTAACGGGCCGCATCCACTTTTTAAAGGGGTGGTCATAATTCAGTAATCACTCGGTGTATATTTCAATAGGAATCCTGCAGCAAACATACTAAATGCATTCACAGGTTGAAAGTAGTTTAGACAATCAGAGGTACTTATTATGTTTGTCTATATCAATCCATGGAGCAAGCATTTCTTCAATTATTGCAAAATTCAAAATGGAAATTGTAACTTGCCTTGCACTTGCTAGAAATTGCACCATTTCCGTGACCTATATAGTTGTTTTCATAGCAAGATGAGTAGAGCGATTATCACTTCTTAAACTTTAATTTCTCTGAAAATTAATGTTTTCCCCATTGCTTACTCACTTCCTTCTACATAAAAGAGGAAGTGTCTTTCCTTTTGTTTACAGAAAAAAAAAAAAATTACGTTCAAAATAGGAACTTTAGTCGCCATCTTCCGTTCCTTGTAAAGCTGTTTTCTCTGCACAGTTTGCACACAGTAGTGTTTTTGAACCATAATTTTGCTTTAAACAAAAGAAAAAAAATTCTTGCTCTGCTTCTCAATATAGCAAGAATGGCTAAGAAATGTAAAAACATATGTTTTACACAAAATTAAATGTCAAGAGCTACTGTGCTGTTCATTCTGCCAAGAAAACAATTTTATGGGTCATGTGGCTCAGATTAAGTGCTGATTTTGAAACTTTATTTTGCTTAAAAAAAAAAAAAAAAAAAAAAACTTATTAGTTTTGAAGAAGAGACTTGGAAAAAATTCCTGAAAAAAATACAAAGTCACTCTTAATCTGGAAGACATTAAAAACAAGTAATATGATCAAAAGAATATTTAAAAAAAGTAAGAACATAATCAGGGAAAGAAATAAGAAATTCCAGGACTTTTCACAAAAAACCAAGGATGTTCCATGCCTGGAAATAAAAATTCAGACTTCTGCTTGATTTTAGAGGCTGGCGTTATGAACCCTGTAACAACCATGCGACCAGGCGCTTAAGGTGTAAAAAAATATCAAAGAAATGCCACAATATTGAAAACATTACTAAACAATCCTAAACATGTTTAATAAAGGCTGGAATCTTAAAACACGAAAATAAACTTTATGAAGATGTTGAATAACATGATTTCTATGCACGGTGTTTCTCGTACTCTGTAGAGGACAAGATTCTCATAGTGACTACAAAGAATAAAACAAGATTTGCACACTAATAACAATAAGTAAAATGAAATTTGCACATCAGTAATAGATTTCATTTTTGTGGCAACATTAACCTAGTTTAGCTTTTCAGAAACTTTCTGAGCCTTCTTTTTTTATTGCTATTTTTTAAGAAAAGCCTCAGAACTTTTTTTTTTTATGAGTGAAGCATCTAACACATCACAAGCTGTACATGCTCAAGCAAAGTGTTAACTTCAAGTGTGAATACCAGAAACTTGAAATCACATGTTTTGTAATTATGTATTCCTTATTTTTACCTTATTCCATTACTTTCATTTACAAAAAAATTTTGGTTTCTAATTGAAAAACATATAAACATTACCCCTCTTTTATTTGAATTATCATGCAAATTTGTGCAACTTTGACTCTCCATAACCAAAAAAAGAATTAGAAAAGCATGTAGATAATCTTACATGGCTCTATAGACCTACAGAAGAGCATTTTGTGAAAGCTACACATTTTTTATACCTTCCTTTTTCAGATACAGAGCTTGAAATTTTTGAAAAATTAGCAACTTCAGATCCCTCTTTCAGCACGAAGGGATTATATATAAACCAATAAAGCTTTTTCAGTATGAAGTACTCCTTATAGAATAAAAATAAGCCAAAGAGCATTTTTTTTTTTATCCCTTGTAAGAACTCTAAAGAATCGAAAACTAATGAAATCAATTTCGACATTGAATCTGAGTTAAGCATTTCTCTTTCTGATTTTAACTTTTAGGAAATATGATGGAAAGTCAGTAAATAAGTCTTAAACAGTGATGGGACAGCTGATAACATTAGTTATTAGTTTCTAAAGGCGTCATTAGGTGGCAGCACGATTCAGCTTGCACATAGTTCAACATAGCAGACAGTAGGTATCACATGTGCCTGTCTAGCTCACAGTGCAAATGGCAACCGTGCTTGAGAAGTGTATGACTGAAGAGAAGCTATGTGCGTTTTCTTAGGGCAAAAGCATTTCTTGCAAAGGATGTTCATATGGAAAAGCTTTCTGTTTTTGGTGAGAAATGTTTGTCCTGTAATGCAGTACACAACTGAGTCGATAAATTATTTCAAGGACACTCAAAAGTTGCTGATAAAGACCGACCTAGTCATCCTGTTCAGATTGCAACAGTGAGGCAGGTGGAGAAGATGATTCAATATTACAGGCAAGTAATGATACAGTGTAGCAACTGCAATAGGATGTTCTCATGGTTTAGCCTACAGTATAATGCACAATCATTTGAATTTCCAGAAAGTGTGCACACGGCAGGTGCCCAGAGAACTGACTCAGGAACACAAAATGAACCAAACGGGCTTGTCCTTGCAATATCTCTCTTGGTATGCATGTGAAGGAGAAGACATGCTTAATAGGATTGTTAATGGGAACGAATCATGGGTGCATCACTACCAACCCGAATCAAAGCGTGATTCAATGCAACGGAAACATCCCTCTTCACCTTCAAACAAGAAATTCTGAATTTCATCATCAGCAGGGAAGGATTCTCAAGGAGTACAATGTTTTGGGATTCTCAAGGAATGCTGTCACAGCCGGCTGGTTCATGGGGGCAACCGGGGCAGTTGCCCTGGACCCCGTGCTTTCATGAGGCCCTGCAGTATTACAAATAAGAACAAAATCATTTTCTGTAGAATCTTTTATATTTATTATTATTACTTTTTAAATTTCAGTGCATGAGGCCCTTAAGAAAATGTTTTTTATTGTTTTGTTTCCAATCCTCCCAACTCCCAACTTTCAAATAAGTTATTGCTCTTCATCGTACAGATACTGAAATTTGCAGATTTCAAATGATTGTTGTAACCACCTTAATTTTTTCTACATTTATGAAACAGCAAATTAAATATTATCATTTTTTGGCTCTCTGCTTTTATATATTCAATAATTCGATGTTAACCAGGTATTTTTAAAAAAATAATAATAAAAGGAACAATATCAAAGTTGTTTTTTATTTATATATGTGTGGCTGTTGTCCAGTGACTTTAATAACAGTACTATAAATTTCATAAAAAAAAGCAATTTTCATATATCAGTGCATATAAAGTAAAAATAAAAAAGGCACTGATTTGTCAGTTACCCCACCTTGCATCAAAAATCCATTATCAACACATGCAACAGGGGGAAAAAAACTATTTATGCGAACTTCATCAACATAGCATTGTGAATATACAATAGAACCCGGATATAACGAAGCTGAAAGGAGGCCGAAAAAACTTTGTTATAAGCAAACTTCATAATAACCAGCCCCCCCCCCCCCAAAAAAAAACACCGACTAGTAAGCTCAAATTTTTTGTTCAAATTTAATGCTTTTGCACTTATTCAAGGACTTTTTTTTATTTTTGCTCTACTTCAGACCGCCAGAAAGCAATCTGAACTTCGGATATGTAACAATTCATGAAAGAAAAGTGATGCGACTGTGATACATAAAACCTGACTCCTGAGTGCAAAATGGACACTGGATGCATGCGCAATGGACCAAATGAGAATGTCCGATATCCAGAAAATTTCTTTTTTCAAACAATCCAGACTAAAGATTATGGCAGCTGGGTGGGTTATTCCCACCCCATCCCATAGGGAACTGTAATCAGAAGAAGAGAGATTGAAGCAATGTGTTTTCAATACAACTGAAGTCATAAAGTGCAGACTGAAAATGTCCCCTGAAACTTAATTCTCTTTTCACTGTTCAAAACCCCTTCTTTACTAATGAGCCTGCCGTGGTGTGCACAGTTGAGTGATCCCAGTGATCTTTGTTGTTTGTGGTCACTGTACTTCTGCTCTGCTGCCAGGAAAACTTTTCTGCCCCTTTTCTCCCCACCTTAAGCAAGAGGCCCATTTCAACCCTCTCCAAGATGGTGATGCCAGCATCCTCGCTGATGACGTTGGTAAAGACATCCTCGGTATAATTGTTCCCAGGAGGCTAGGGGATTGTACTGCTTAAAGATGTGTCATTCTGACCGCAGTGATCTTTTTTCTCCAAACCACAAACTGTTGGATTGGAAATTTGCGACCCAGATGTAAACTTACGCCTTTATTCTTCTCTCAGCAGAAGTTCATTAAAGTTTTTATGAAGGAGGACCAAAGTACTTCAATAGGCAATAAGAAAAAAATATTCTTTACAAGAAATATCAGATTCTCAAACCACAGGGGGCAAACAGACAGTGTGTTAGAAATGTTAATTTGATGAAGTGAAAACCTCCAAACTCTAGGTGGAAAGGTGAATAACCTTCAAATGTATCAGATATTTATGCAAATTTATTTCAGAGGCATTCTTATTATTTTCTGTGCTAAAATATTCACCGTGAAAAAGTATTCTATGCAGATTATTTTAAGTTTTTATAAGAATCACAATATAATCTCAAACCCCCTCTTCCCAGAAAAAAATCTTAGATTTTAACACTTTTGCTCTCTCTCTCTCATTGAACTTCCAAATCCATATTATGTTCTTTTTCTTAAGCTTAAAACAAATAGTTCTTTAAGATATAAATATTTTCTTTATTTTCCGCGTGTGTTATTTACGAACAACAGTTTTTATAACAGCCTTGTTAAAGTATGTGCCTTATTTTCTAAAGCTCAGAATGAAATTTGCTCAGGGACCCCGCAAAAATACCATCCAGTCCCGACTGCTGTTAGCCCATTTGCAGAAGTGAGGTGAGAATGTGAACACTGCACAGTACTGTGAAATTCTGTTAATTCCTTGGGATGCAATTTGAAAAAAAAAAAAAAAATGTCCAGGGCAACTGACTAGAGCAGTGCTACTCTATTATGACAAGCCAGACCTCACATGGCTCAATTAACCCAGCAGAAAACTGAACAATTAGGACGGAAACTTTTTGCACTCCTGCTTCACATCCCTGAGCAATTTTCCCCTGTTTGGACCGCTAAAATCTCACCTTGGCAGCAAATGCTTTGTGGATGACGAAAAGTTGAACATGAAGTGCAAATGTTGCTGAGACAGCAGAGACTCAAGGCTTCTGTACTGCAAGTTTTGACGCACTGATAATGCAGTGGGATAAGTGTATCAATATTGATGGAAATTATGTTGAGAAATAAGGTAAAATGCAAAGGTAATAATAAATGTTTTTCAAGTTTGTTAACTCATTGTTTTAAAATAATTGTTTGTGACTTATTTCCTGACTTCCCCTTGTACTAACATATTCCCCTTACAGATGGACACTATTACCAATTACACTTTTTGTGCAGTTGGCTGGATCAGATTTTTCATGTCACAGCTGCTAATTTTCACTTGTAAGCGCTAAAATGGGGGGTGACAAAAAAAAAAAAAAAAGAATTAATTAACCCTTGATCTGAACTCTTAAAATATAACTTAACAGATGTACAAAACATTATCTTTTAGGGAAAAAAATGTGTCGGCAACCATCCCAGAGTGTTTTCTAAAGAAATTCACCATGTCATCTTTTTATCTCATCTCTGTCCTTTTAAAAAAGAAGTAACGAACGAAGGGCCAATAACGAAGGACCTGTATGCGATAACAATTTAAAGAATACCATGAGAACTTGGCAGGGAAGAACAAGGAAGAAAGAATACATTTTAAGTGAAAAAAACAACATCAGTTCACACATTCCAGCACTAAAAATTAATGCTAGTATAAAAACTGCATTTTTAGCTACAGAAATATTGGTCATAAAGACTTCAATACTGCAGTTCATAATAAATTTAGTAGTTCATAATAAATTTTAACTGCAGTAGTCTAAGTTATAAATGTTTGACTAAAAGTTTCGTACTGAAATATTTACCTGAGCAAGCACAGCTTTCCCTCTTTATAAACACAATTAAATTTCCTCTGAAAAAAAAAAAAATGAAGAAAGAAAAACAAAATTAGTTGCCTAATTCCTCTCTAGTACCAGTACTAAAAACATAATTTCATGCTTCAGAACTAGCAATAAAACATGAATGTTAACAGTTTAAACTGATTGTGTTTGTTTTTGAAAAATGTAAACTCACACAATCTTGAATTTTTGAAGAAGTTGCACATTAACCAAAACCAATGTTTAAAACTTTCAAAAATGAGAAATGATGGCAATTGCACACATCTTTTTTTTTTTTTTTTTTTTTCAATAACCTATCACACTAAATCTACCAACTTCCTGACAATGTTTTTCCCAAAATGGAGCCATTGGCAAAACACCAAAAAAAAAAAAAAAAAAAAAAGGAAAAGATAGATACTCCTAGGTAATGTGTTAGTGTTGTTAATATCTCAAACAGGTTTTCAGCCTGTCAGTTTCTGAAAAGTTTTTTTTTTTTTTAATGAAGGTTTGATCTAGCAGTTTCCTTAATAAATCACTGTCATTTATCATTGAAATGAAATACGTCGACTATTGTGGTGTGCCATATACCTGTCACATTTAGGAAATAAGAAACCTAAGATTGAAGTGTAGACTGAGAATTCCTGTGTCATCTGATATTTTATTTCCATGATTTTTTTCACTTACTAGCCATGAAATTTGCAGTACTGTTTACAACAACACTTGTTAGAAATGTGGTAGTTTAATTATCTGATACAAAAAAAATGGCATAGGTATTATGTATTTAGCTTCTCATATGTTTTACCAGGGCATGTAGAATGAGAATTACTAAAAACT
The DNA here is from genome assembly GCA_039090855.1 of Macrothele yani. NCBI lineage: Eukaryota > Metazoa > Arthropoda > Arachnida > Araneae > Macrothelidae > Macrothele > Macrothele yani. Next base: position 53,526,808 of record CM076990.1, read on the forward strand.
TAGAAACCAGTTCACTGACAAATCTGTGAAGTGTCCATATAAAGGTTTCTTTCAAAGAAGAGCAGTCTGAAAAAATACTGTATGCCTATGGACATTTCCTGCAATAGTTCAAATATATGGAAGTGCTTAAGAACAGCTGATGATGACTAGTATGGTTACATGAAAGTTCAGTATGTAATGTGTTAATGAATAGAAGAAACTCCATTTACTGTGCACAACTCTTAAGCTTCAGTCATCACCACTCATGGCAGATGATTTTTAGGCACAACATTACTTACTTCACTAAAATGAAGCACCATAAACAGTCAAAATACAGGGTGTTTGGAAAGTCACTGTGCACCTAAGCTATGCACTTAGAAAAAATGTTCGAAGTGATCTCCACGAGCGTCGATACAGCGCTGAACCCGTTTCAGTTTATTTGCAAACACTTGCTGCAGCTCTGCTTGTGAGATGTTTCTGATGAACATAGTTATTGCAGTTTGTAATTGATCAAGCGTGCGTGGGCGATCACGATACACAGCAGATTTTGCTGCGCCCCACAGAAAAAAGTCTGGTGGAGTAAGGCCCGGGGAGCGAGGGGGCCATAGGTTTTTTGAGATGACACATTCGCCGAAAACCTCATTCAGAAGTTTCATAGAGGTGTGAGCTGTGTGCGCAGTAGCGCCATCTTGTTGAAACCAGCTGTAGGTGATTTCGTCTTCTTCAAGGCGGCCGACGAAGTCGTGGAGTATGGAACAGTAACGTGCACTATTCACGGTGTCCTGAAAGAATAACGGCCCGACAATGCGCCTTCGGGATAGCGCAACCCACACTCCGATTTTCTGGTCATGCAAGGGTCGTTCCGACACAGCGTGAGGAGTCTCTGTGGACCACAATCGTGTGTTTTGTGCGTTAACATACCCAGAGAGGTGGAACCACGCCTCATCTGTAAAGAAGGTGACATCAAGAACAGCAACAGTTTTCGTTTGAATAAAATTGTTAAACCATTCACAGTACCGGAGTCATTTTATGTGATCCGCCGGTTGCAATTGTTGTACCGCTGTTACTTTGTATGGGTAGATGTGCAATGAATCTCTCACCGCTTTATGCGCTGTCGCAAGCCCAGTATTTTCCTCTTGCGCCAACTTGCGCAATGATTTTGATGGACTCCGCAGCAGGGAGTCAGAGATGTCCATCAACTTCCCATCGGTAAGTTTAGTTGGTCTCCCGCTTCGTTCGGCGTTGAACACTGAGCCTGTCGCACGAAATTTCTCAATAAGTCGACGAACTGCATTACGATGAGGTACAGATGTGTCTGGGAATTTGGCAGCAAATTGCTGCCGCAGTAAATCGGTGTATTCATTGCCTTCTCGAAAGACGTATTCAACCAGAAACACACGTTCCGCAATTGAAAGAACCATAGTGCAAAAAACTGAACAACAACAGCACACACGATAACTTCGATACTTACAGTAACAACGACTTGTCTCTGTTGACCTCTGGAACTCAACTGCCGCAATGCGGCAACCGACGCTTCGAGCAGCTTGCTGCGCATGCGCAGTGAGCCCCATGGGTTCCCGCGATCAGCTGCGACTGGGAGAATCCATTTTATTACGTTCCGGTGGCACATACTGCACTTGATAACTGCGAAAACAAAACGGTAGCCTAGGTGCACAGTTACTTTTCAAACACCCTGTATAAGCTACAAACAAACTTAAAGTTGTAAATTGCTTTTCATCCTTAAAAAAAAAAAGAAGGAAACATGGTTTGTTTTGTGCAGTTTCTCTGAGAAGCAAAGCTGATCCACTTTCCTTAAGACTGCGGAATAAAAACATGGCAGATTATTGCAACAGAAAGTTATATAAGTGAAATATTTGTTTTTATCAACATCATGTTGATATGCAATGTGATTAACTGCAGAATTTTGAAGACATTTCATAGCCACTTTATATTAAGCTCCAACAACTGATAACAGGCAATGAAAATTGGAAGCCATACATATCTACTAAGAAAATTAAAGTAATTCAGGAAATAAATTATTATTTCTATTACAGAATAAATGAAAATAATTCTCTAAAAAATCTCACAGCAAATTATCTCAACTCCTTTTTCAAAAGTGAACAGCTGAAATCAAGTTGCACAAGTTTGCTATCACTTTGCATACACTTCAATAAATGTGATAGGATAAAACTTTCTGCATTTTTGTTTGAGCACATGACCATGACAAATAATAATTAATGCCTTTTTTGTAATTTAATATTTCAAGCTATAATCATTTCAGAGCATAATAATTACATTCTTCAAGAATATATCCTTTAAGGTCCAACTTTCATATAAAGTAGAGTACAAATTAAAAGATAAAATTGCAAATCACCTTATCCCAGTTTAAACAACAGATCTAAACATGATTTTGCTCACTTACAGTTTGTTTAACTGTGTGTGTGCATGTATGTGTGTGTACATTTTAGGAACAGATGTAGAATGGAGAAATGAACAAAAACAGTAAAGGTAAACAAATGAGTCAAGGCATGAGATCCATTAGTGAAACTGGTTCATACTGTTGTGAAATAAACAGTACTGGAAGAAAAAAAGAAAAAAAAAACTAAGAGCAGAATTATTTTGCTGTTAAGAACTTTAAGAGATTTTTTGTACATAAATTAGAATTTTAGTCTTTTAAATCCATAATAATAAAATTGCTGTGTCTCTCTGTCCACTGGCATATCCACGTTGGGGTTAGTTGTTGTCAACCCCCCCCCCCCATCTGGTCTATGACTTGGCATTCTAATTTAAAAAAATAAAAGTTTTGATAGAAAGAAAATGAAATTTAAATTTTAAAAAAGCTTATCTATTGGGTGGAAATGCAAAGTTCACTCAAACTTTCATGCATCCAGCTCAGTTTAAACTAAAGTGAAAAACACAAAAAAAGAATTCAGTTTGATTTTTTTAAATCAGTAGAGTACCGGGACAGTAGGAGATCTGCCAGGAGATAGCGCGGGTGGCAACACCACATCACACAATCAATGGCGCCACATGTTACAAATTAAACGGCATGTGATTGGTTGTTACTTACAGCGGAGGGCTCTGCCTCTTCTCGCTGAAAATTTTGTTATTACTTGGTGTAGAGGTCTTTGCCTCTTATTGCTATTGGAGAACTGAAGTTTTGGTGACAGCATATTCTCAATATCAAAAATATTCTGAGAAATGGTCACAATGCATTTTTCATATGTGATGAAAATGTATTTCCATACAAACATACATATGTATATTCATACATACATACACTATATTGACATACATTAGTACGGTGTCTGTCCACCTTTGGCCTTAATGCATGCATAGACCCTTCAAGACATGCTTTCAACAAGGTTTTGGAAAACAGCGATAGGTATGCGCTTCCATTCAGTACATAATGCTGCTGCTAACTGTTCCTTAGTAGTAGGTTTTGGTTCCAAACTTCTTATGTGGTGCTGTAATTCCTTCCATATGTGCTATATGGGATTAAGATCAGGGCTCTGTGCTTGCCAGTCCACACACGATACGGAATTATTGTCAAACCACGCCATAACAGTCCTTGCTTTATGGCTCGGTGCATTATCCTGCTGGTACCAACAAGGCTCAGTTCCAGAGTATTGCCACAGAGTTGGTAGGGCATAATTGTCCAGAATATCAAAGTAGACGTGCTGGTTAACAGGTTTGTCTACGATAACCAATGGGCAGAGACCATACCACGAAAAACACACCCACACGAGTACACGGCCAGCTCCAAACTTGACCGTAGGAACAGTCCACTGTGGTAAATAGCGCTCCCCCGGCTGCCGCCATAACCCACACACGGCCATCAGACTGATGAATCGTGTATCTGGATTCATCAGTCCATAGGACTCGTTTCCATTGATCTATGGTCCACGATAAATGTTCTTTACACCAGGCTAAACGACGAGTAGCATTCCGTGTGGAGATGAAAGGCTTATGAGAAGCCGCATGACCAGGGTAACCAATGGAATGAAGTTATCTGCGAATGGTATGTGTACATACTGAGGTTCCAGCATTGTTACTCACCCGTACACTGAAGTCTTGTGCAGTAAGTACTTTGTCGATTAGATGTAACGACTCTCCTGAGGCTTCGACATCCTCTATCACCGATTTTCTTCGGTCTGCCGGTACATTTTGCTGCTTCAGGCACGCCATGTGTCTTCCACTTATTCAGTACATCCAAAACAGTTGACTTGGATATGTTTAAACGCCTCTCAGTTTCTCTTATGGACAACCCACTAATATAACACCCAACAAACTTACCTTTCTTTAAGTCAGTTCTCTCCGGCTGCAACATTTTCACTCAACCTCACAGCGCGATATGATTGCGGTCAACTGCAGGCTTGTTTTTAAACAGTTTGCAGCTGTACTGTGCATCTTAACATCACAGCGGATCCGTTCATTTGCTTTTGAAAGGGTGTCCGGTGACTTTTGTCAATATAGTGTATATACATACATATCCCTAAGCTGTTCTCTGAGTTTCAGAGGTTAGCTCCTCAAAGAAAGACAATCCGCCAGATAAATGTTTAACTGATGGAACTAGAATTTACGGACTGTTGCTGCATTAAACGTATCCACTTACAGCAATCTCTGCACACAGCTCGAGCTTCACTGCCTTCCAGCACACGATGCAGGGTAACCGCAGAACAGGAAATTGAGTAAAAGGCTATATATATATATATATATAGCCTGAGTGAATCCTAATTCCTCTAAAGTATGTAGTCAAAATAGTCTAAAGTCAAAATAAATAATCTTTTTCTCATACAGGCATTCCTGAATCTGGTCCTCTCATGATTTCCTTGGCCTTCCTGTACCTTTCTTTTCCTGCACTTGGGCTGAAAAATTTGTCTTAGTAAGTAGTTCATCACTAATCCTATCAACATGGCCAAACCACATAATATTTGTCTCCACCGTACTAACAACATTTTGCCTCACATTACACAACTGCAACACATCTTTGTTCCTCACATGATCAGAACGTATCTTGCCCCCCCTGTAAGTAACACACTCTCTAGCACACAAATGACTCTTGTGTCTCTTTTGTAGTACCCAGGTTTCCACAGCCATACATCAGATTTGAAACAATTACATTTTCATATACAACCATTCAGGACTTTTTTGAGAACCCATCATTCCTCTCCTTTGCCTTACTCTGCAAACCAGCTTAGCTGCCTTACACTTCTTGCAGCAATATTCATCTTCACAGACTCTGCCTTGCAACATCACCAAATATATTTCCTTCTTTCTCTTTACTGCTTCTTTAATCTCACTATTCCACCGAGCATCACCTCTAATGTTACCACTACTGCAGTGCCACAGACCTCTTCAGCAGTAATGACAACACAGTTCTTAAATATGTTCATTTCTTTTCTACATCCCTCTCACACGACTTCAACTCGTGCAGTCATTCTCTGAGTAAATTAGAGTAATGCTGATGTTCTTCAGCGAGCCTTTCAACCTTTGTTCTCTTTATCACAAGCCTCTTCCTATTTCTCCAACCAACATTCAGTTTCATTTGTGACACTGACAAGTAATGATCAGAGCTAACATCCGCACCTTTCATCACATGACTGTCAGCAACTAAGTGTTTCAGATGTTGATTATAAACAATAAAATCTATCACACTCCTTTGTCCCAGAGTACGATTTTCCCAAGTGTATGTGTGGATATACTTGTGGTTGAAAACTGTATTAGATACAAACAATCCATTCACAATGCAGAGTTTCATTAATTTTTCACCATTATCATTCACACAAGGATCATTGAACTTACCCAGAATGTTATCAGAAATCCCATTCTGAACACCTACTATAGCATTCAAATCCCCAGCTACTAAAGGGTATCAAAAAGTCCGTGCAATCACACAAAATTATTAAAGCTACGAAAACCATTTTTGTTTTATTTTGTTATATATATATTCAGTATACTGTACAACATAAATAATATTTAGCACCCCCCCCCCTTTCTTTTTCAGGAATCAAAAAGTCCATGATCATGAAGAAAGTGGAATTTTGCAGTGTAAAGTTCCTTCATCTCCAAGGAAAGTCAGCTAAAGAAATCCATCAAGAAATGTTAAATGCATATGGAAATAAGTGTCCAGCATATGAGACTGTGGCAAAGTGGAAATGAAAATTTCAAAGTGCTCATATGACCATTTGTGACGAACCAAGGTCCGGACGGCCATCTTTGACAAATGACCAGACAGTTGTGACCAAAGTGGAGGTTATTCCTTGAAGATGCATATAACCATTGAGATGCTTTGTCAAGAAGTTCATCTAAGCTATGGGTCAGTGTGGACAATCATACATGACCAATTTAACATGTCCAAGGTCTCAGCGCGATGGGTACCTAGACTTCTCACCCAATTCCAAAAGGAAGCTCGGGCACAATCCACGGAAAAAATGTTGGATCTTTGTAACACGAATTCCGAAGATTTTTTTACTGTTTGATTACTATGGATGAGTGTTGGTTATATCTCTACGATCCAGAAACCAAAGAAATGAACAAGCAATGGAAGCATCCCTCTTTACCACCCCCGAAAAAGGCAAAAGTGCAAGTCTACCACTCAAGTCTCTGTTTTCTGGAATAAAAGAGGTATTATTTTTACAGACTACCTTCAAAAGGGTCAAACTATTGCCTCTGACTACTATTGCAAACTACTGACCAAATTAAGAGAGCAAATTAAAAGCAAAAGATGCGGAATAATCACAAAAGGGGTCCATTTGTTACACGACAACGCACCAGCTCATTCAGCAGTCAACGCCATCGTCACTGCGAGTCGTCTTAAATACAAAATATTGCCTCATCCACCATATTCTTCTGATATGGCACCAAATGACTTCTTTTTGTTCCCCAAGATGAAATGTCCACTACATGAGAGGCGATTTGATGATACTGATGACGTCATTTTTGAGGTAGAAGAGTGGTTTCAGGCACAATCTGTGGTGTTCTACACCAAGGGAATAAATAAGGTCAAGCAAAGGTGGGAGAAATGTGTGGCACTGGGTGGTGCCTATGTAGAGAAGGCCCAAGTACCTGAATAATTTTTTTTTTTTTACTAGCTTGTTTATTTCTTGGTGATTGCACAAACTTTTTGATACCCCCTCATATAACAACTTTATTTTTACCACAAAACTGGCTCAAAACCACTTTTAGGTCTTTCCAAAAATCTTTCTATCAGAAGGTTCCAAGTTACAAAAAGCGTACACTAAAACAATTACTACTCTCTGAAGTTTCACTTTCAAATGAATCCAAACAATTCTCTCAGTTATGTAGGTGTAGTGAATTAAGCTGTTCATATTTCCACTTAAAATCACACCTACACCAGCCTGTCCTCTCACATTATCTAACACTTCAGGCATACACACTCACTGTTCCATTCACTTCTTCTATCCCAGTTTCCTTCTTTTCAATTTCACTTACACAAAGAACATCCACACAGAACTCATTTCTACAATCACCACATTCATCTTTCTATTTATTCCTTTAGTATTCCATATGCCAATTGTACTCACCCAGCCAAGATCTCTTTCTTATATGCTGTTTAGAAATTCCAGGTTGATTTCGTGGTGGACCATCCTTCTCAAGTGTGGTGAGTCCACCATATCCCACACTAGAGTCCTTTAAAGTTTTTCTTTGTCTTTTTAATCAGAAAAGTACAAATTAGCCCACAGCTGATGGTTCAGAAAAGTAAAGATTAGCCCACAGCTGATGGTTCCAAGTTGATCATTTCACCTAAAGGTTCTGGAACAAAATCCAGTGAGTTGAAGTCTTTGGGCCAAGTCACACAGAACTAGCTGGTATCTCGACAATATTTATATTGAAACTTAAATTTGCATCAGCTTTCAAGATTCATGGAAGCCCCTTGTTGCTGTTGTGTCTGCCACAGTTGCCCAGCGGAGTGCTCCGTGGAGGCAAACCCATCTCTCCCCAAGATCGCATGTAAAATGCATCACTAAGATCAAGAAATCATCTCCCACTAAAATCAAGAAATGTATTTCTGACAGTAAGAAAACTTCTACAAATGGGTCATTCCACGCCAAATCGTCAGATGCTATCCACCACACCATCTCCGATTCTTACGATTTTTTTTTTCATGAATAGATCACCCCAAGGTATGAAAATCCTGAAAGTTTCATTTTTTTTATTTCCCGTAGATTAGAAGATATTAATTTTCGAATTCTGGTGCATGGTGGGCCTTAATCGCGTAAAAACGCAAATATCTCCATTGTTTGGATAACAAAAAGTATCAAAATCACCACTTCTTCGTAATTTCCCCCAAGGAATCAATTGGTGCATTGCACGCATTTCTATCTTCTTTAGTTTTAGAGTTACGCGCAACGGGAGAGCCTTTCTTCAAAACATAAAAAAGCAATGTAGTACAGCACTTAGAAGATCGCAATTGTTTTTCGTTTTTAAAGAAAAGTTTAGTCTAACAAATGAAGAAAACAAAACCTTGGGCTTTCGCGTGTGCGCTGAGAAAATAATTTTTAAATATGGTGCACAGCTCGTATTTTGTCACTGTGAAAAGGCGTGCGGCGAATAGCGTTGGCAGCTAGCCAACGGCAGCGGGAGTGGATGTTTGTCTTCGGATGGGCTGGAGATCAAGATACTATTGCACGCGTTGGTCAGATCGCACGATAATTTGATGTGATGCTTGAAGGAGGAAGGATAGTGAATTAATGTTATGTTTAAAGGCATTTCAAATAATATAACCGTAAAATATTACTAAAGAGTCATTTCACGCCAAATCGTCAGATGCTATCCACCACATTCTTAGCCATTCGACGACTAGGAAATCTAATATACAGTGGTCTAAGCGATGGCCTCTGATCATTCGTCTGAAAGGGGTCCGGGTTCGAATCCCGATGAGGCATGGATGTTGTGTTTGTCTTACTGCACTGGCTCTCTCCCTTCCCTGAAACCAGTGACCCTAAATTAGGGACGGGCGACTGCTTATAGCCCATTGAGTTGCTCATGGTGGTCGTTAAACCTCCAATAAATAAATAAAAAAAAAACTAATATAAACCATTTTCTCCGTACAGCTTACCAATATGAGCCGTGAAAAAGGTTACACACAAATAACACATAAAAATTATGCGACAGACGTCGGAAATATATTGGTATTCTTACCAATCAAAGACGAGAACTAATATAAACTTTTTTCTTCCCGCTTATAAATTATGCAATTGACATTGAAAACAGTTTTTGGAATATTGATTAATGATTTCTACAGCTCACGCAATATCAGACAGAATTTTTAGACATGAAATAGTTCTATTTCAGGAATTAATAAATTGTCTAGTTGTCCACGCCTGCCGTAAGAGAAAATGATCAAGGAATGACAGCTTGAGAAATAAAGTAATCGGGGATATATATCTCTGTGCCTATTCTTGTGAGGTAGAGGAGATATATACTGCGTTTTAGTTATTGTTGTTGGAGGTTTAACGACCACCGTGAGCAACTCAGTGGGCTATAAGCAGTCGCCCGTCCCTAATTTAGGGTCACTGGTTCCAGGGAAGGGAGAGAGCCAGTGCCGTAAGACAAACACAACATCCATGCCTCACCGGGATTCGGACCTGGACCCCTTTTGGACAAATGATCAGAGGCCATCGCTTAGACCACTGCGCTACCGGGGCGGCATGCGTTTTAGTTAATGTCAGATACTTGACTATCACAGATGATGACATTAGCAAGGCTCAGCGTCGGGTTAGAAAAAATGTTATCGATTATTTTCTGGTAGATCTGGTATTTAAATGAACGAGTATATTTCGCAGTTGTCATCTTGCCTGTTTTTTATTTCAGTTGCTTACTTAAAGATTATGCGTCAGGTGGGAGCTCACGAAACTCAAAAGCTCATATGAAACAAAACGTACCACAGCACCCTAAAATAAGAAAAACACAGTTTAACTGTTCGTGGTGTAGCCCAAAAATAGGAAAATACAGTTTGACGGTTACACTGAACGAAAATTTTTATGCCTCCTATAATTACATCCCGGTGTCAGAGTGGTAGCAATTGGATTTATTTTCGTTATTAATATTATTATTTTTTATTAATCATGCCCATAAATTGAGATATAATGAGAAACATTAACAGACCTCGAATGTATGAGTACGTTTTCGTTAACGTAATACCCAATGTATCGCAATTATTGATTACAAATTTATGAAAAACAAGTATAGAACTCGTGTTACTATTTAGCGATTGTAATTTGTCCGCTCTGTTTTATGAGCTTCTGTTTCTCTATCAGTAGCAACGCAGTTATAGTCCTCATATTGACAAGTTACTTTAACTGTCTCTTAAATTAAGAATTAGTTTCTTTTTTTTTATTTGTTTAACGCATTACGCCACAATAACAATGCACAAAGACGCTGAAAAACTAGGCAGCAACTTTCAAAACACAAGAGAATAAAAGAGATCTGAGAAAATACACTACAGAGCTTTTCCACTTGCGGTGCTCTCTCTTAGAAGTTCGTTCTCTATTTGCCAGAGGTCGTAAATTAGGATCTGAGGGATTCGAGGTCTCGGGCTATCCTGTCTTTAAAAGAGAGAGAGAGAAAAAAAAAACTGGAAGCAAGAGTGTCGGCCATAGCACAGATAAAAAGAGTAAATCGTCTCCAAGAAAAATAAACAGTTCTACGTCTGTGGCGAACAGAAAACGTCATACCATAATGGCAAATAAGTTAACAAATGTAGGGCAGTGGCGATGCTAGCTGCTCAGAACTGGGTGGGCCATTAAGGAAGGGAGAGGGGCTAAACATGACGGGAGAGGAGGCACACAATTTGAAGTGTTTGGCAGAAATTTTGGCAAAAAAATTCCGTTCATGTGCACTTTACTCGACGCTGATAATGTTATACCTAGTCAAAAAAAGTTTTCAAGTGAATATTGTACGAAGTATTTATTCAACGTATGTAGTATGGGAACCATGGATGCGAATCTCTATGGCAAGTTACTATTCGCAATTTTAGCTAACTTAGGTCTTTCTCTCTCTCTCTCTCTCTCTCTCTCATAAGGCTATTTATGAAGTACAGTTTGTAACCTGACAAGAAATCTCTCTCTCTGATCATTTTCAACTATAATTCCAAAACGCGTGTTTTTGCTGCTGTCTTAGAAATTCGTTCAGAGGACTCCCCCTTCCCCCATTTCCCTCCCATAAGTACAAAAACTAACAGCCACGTGGAATGCAATTTTGCTTTTTTATTTAAGAGGCTACAATTCATAAACTTCCAAAAGCCGAAAGTTTAGAACTGATTGGTTTACATCGGTGACATGAACATTAAATTTTCTCGCGGGTCATATTTAGTTTTCACGCTACAGAAAAAGTATATTACCTTTACAGAAAATAATCGGAGATTTTGCGTGCGCATATAAAATCTTCCTAACACTTTTTTGTCAACATCATTTTTCATCCTGCGGCGAATGGCAAGTATATACTTTTTTTTATTTATTTTTTTTAATTGGAGGTTCAACGACCACCGTGAGAGCAACTCAGTGGGCTATAAGCAGTCGCCCGTCCCTAATTTGCGGCCACTGGTTCCAGGGAAGGGAGAGAGCCAGCGCCGTAAGACAAACACAACATCCATGCCTCATCGGGATTCAAATCTGGACCCAATTTGGACGAATGATCATATTCATAAGCCATCGCTTAGAACCACTGCACCACTGGGGCGGCAAGTTTATACTTAAGGGTATCTTTACGAGGAGCAATAAATTTGCGGGATGTTGATCTGACAAAGTGCGCAAAAGGTCTGGAGCGTCAGGTCATTTGCAGTAACCCTCTACAAACATCTAGAAAGGAGAGAGGCTTCATTTCATCGTCGGCATGATAAATCTGAAAACTAAGCACGACGGAACTTTTTATCCATGTATGTATACATACATACATACATACTCGCCAGAATAAAAAAAAAAAATACAAGATGATCCCCAAAATTAACCAAAGAAATTTCTCCACGATCTCTCGTCTATAACGAAAGCATTGGCAGCAATCACCCCCCCCCAAATAATTTTGGTTTTGCATCGATTTCATGAAATGATTCAGATGATGACACAAAACGTGGGAAAATCTCGTGAACACTGTAAAACCTGTAGATGTTAAATTTTTATGATAATCGCCAAATTCGTTATCGGAAAAAAAAAAAAAAAAAAATGCGTTCCACGGAAGCTCAACTTCCTCTTGTCTGATTTGATTAAATTTAATCAAAAACTGACATGGAAGTTGATCACAGCGTTGTGAGACATCAAAATATAAACATCGTTCATGAACTAATCATGCTTTTTCAAAATAAAGAATTCCTTTCCTTCAAAACGTGAGTTCAACAATACATGTGTCCGCGCAATGGGGGATGATGGGTGGGATCGCTTCTTGCGTGCGGGAGTAATGTCGTTCTTTTCCGGTACCAAGTCTTCGCACAGCCGTGGCCACAATGCAGCATGCTTCGCCGACTGCGCTGTCATCGTGGCAATGCACCATGTTTAAAAATTCTTCTCTCGGTGCTCAGGCAAAAGCCCAATTTCTCTGCAAAGAAGAATAACTGCAGCTTTCTAAGTGCTGTACTACATTGCCTTTTTAAGCATTGAATAAAGGCTCTCTCATTGCTCATAACTCGAAAACTAAAGCAGACAGAAACGCTTGCATTGCACCAATGGATTCCTTGGTAAAAGTTAAGAAAGAATGATGATTTATGTATTTATTTTTATTCTAAATAACGGAGATATTTGCGTTTTACGCAAAATATGTCCACCTTGCACCAAAATTTAAAAAATTATATCTTCTAACCTATCGGAAATAAAAAATTGAAACTTTCATGGTTTTTATAAGTTGGGAGTAGCTACCCATTAAAAAAAAAATCGTAAGAATCGGAGATGTGTTGGTGGAAAATTAATTCAAAATCTGACGATTTCGTGTGGAATGACCCAAATACTTGCAACATTGCCAGTAATTACCGCAGCAAGTGAACAATCATTCTTAACCCTATGACGACTCAAAACATATCTTGAAAACACAATCAGTGAAAATCAATTAAATGGATTAGCAGTATTAAATATACATAGAGATATCATGATTACCTAATGCAGTACATGATGAACTATCTAAAACAGCATGTTGAATGGAGTTACATTTGAAGTAAGTCAGGAACTACACATTTCATACTGTAATGAGGGATTTGTTTATTTTTAAAATTAAGATTTGATTTTGTATACCGTGTATTGTTGGGGTGTCAGTTGACTAAGAATTTTAACTGATTACTCAAAATTCATTTGTCAATCAATTGGTTGATTAATCGTCCCTTTAAAAAAAATCAACTGTAACAATATTTCTTGGAAGACATTTTTTTTTAATTCAATCCTCCCCATACCAGCATCCTGTATATGCCACTAAGCCTGTCAATCATTTACAGATGATACTACTGAATGTAGAGATTTGAAATTCAGCAGAAACCTGACAAAGTACATGAATGTGTGCACCCCCCCCCACCTTACCCCTTTTTTTGAAATTCAAATTTTTAGAGCTATTTCCATGAGAAGAAGACTGGCTTGGTTTCTTCAATCACTAACAAATCTGACATAATGCATGCAATTTACAATTTGATCTTGCACTGTATTATAAATTCACACAATATTTTCATAACACTTTTGCACAACAATATTTCATTACATTTTAGCATAATTTTGAAGGAAAACAAACTACAAATTCAATGCCAAATGTGATAGCAACAACATAGGTTGTAGCAAAATTTGGGGGCAGGACTTCTGAGTATTAAGTGTATCCTTCCTCTGAAGTAGTCAGTATGTTTGTTTACTTTTGTTTTAGGTCACAGCTGTCTGTGTTATGTGTTATAAATAGTGCCATGATATTTTTTGAAAAGAAATATATTTCAATGAAATGCAAATAAAATACAAGAAATGAAATGCATAAAAAAAATGTGAAATTTCTCATGTTTCATTTCTTCAAAGTTTTTCAACATTGTTATTTGCTTGAGATAAAATATTGTGTGTGTGTATTGGGGAGGAGGGCATCAGAAGTTCAAGGAAATCATTAAAACATACAATGTCCTAAGAGAACATTACAAAAATCAATTTACAGATATCAGTACACACTTTATTAAACAAAACTGCACACTAAACTAGAACAGATTTTCCAGCATTGAACATATTACTTTATCTACATATTAACACCTACGGTTGACAAACATGATACATTGTCGCACACTGAAGAATGTGTTATATAACACATTCAGCACAGCCAGTGAAATATCAATTTTTGGTTGATTCAATTGAAACACATTTTACATGTGGTACTTTGTATATGGAAAAGTTAAATGCGTAGTTCAAAGGCTTGTATGATTTTTTTTTTTTTTTGACATCAAGAGTATTTATAAATGGTTTTACTTCATTCATTTAACTAAATCCCTGAAAATACAATGTATTGGTTTCTAATAAACAATAGTAAGGAAGTTAATGAAACAGAAAAAAGATTCTTTCACTGAGATTTCAGGGACTTTTTGGCAACATATCTTAAACTCAAACTGTTGTACTCTAGAACAGATTTTCCAGCATTGTACTATTTGAACAACCTTAAGTGGGAAGGTATTTTCCAATATGCATGTGCATGTATACACACTACTTACACTTACTGTTTTTATCATAAGATGGGTATGTAACATTGTGCTGAGTCAAAGAGCTTCATCAGCAGACACCTGGGAAGTTATTTCATTTAATACTTTAATGCTATGTGTCTCTAATTACTAGCACATAAATAAACAAATACTTACTGTAGTTGCAACATTTTTAATCACATTGTGCTGAATTGAGTTCAAATCACTGACTCGGGTGAGATAAATTTTGTTGTGATAATGAGTATTCAAAGAAATAAACATTGCATAAGAAATGTTGAAGAAGTTAATGCAAACTCTGTTTCATTTACACTAACATTTACCATTTAACAACATCTGTACCATGATGAAGACAACTGGCCTATTACAGGAAAATGATTTTACTTAAAAAAAAGGCACTAAAAAACAAAACAACAGTGTGCACTGTAAAATAAAGGTTAAGCATAGTATACACACAATGAAGTAGTAAATTATTAGGAACATCCACCAAACAACATGTTGGGCAGCCCTTGGCTTTCAAAACAGCCTCAATTCAATAATGATGGATAGTCCTCACCTCCTGTAAATGAAAAGCCAAATGTAATAGATAGATTGATAGAGAGAGAGAGAGAGAGAGAGAGAGAGAGAGAGAGAGAGAGAGAGAGAGAGAGAGAGAGAGAGTGTGTGTGAGTGAGTGAGTGAGTGTGTGTGTGTGTGTGCGTGTGTGTGTTTTTTTTTTTTTTTAAGTTCCCGGTGTAATGCCAATATTCTGAACATTTTAAAGCAATGTTTCAGAATTTTTAACAGTTGAATGCATTTTACAGGATTTTTGAAAGATCATCTTGCGCCACATTTGAAGAAAGAATATCATTCGTTTGCTTCTCATTACCACGTTTACCATGGTTCCAGTTTTCACCTAGTGATCCATGATTTCACCGTAAAAATTTACTAATGGAAGGTATTTCCACCTTGAAGTCCAAAATTTTCAAAAGCTCCTACAACCCCAATGCTATCTTAACGATGCACAGACTTTTGATGCTCAGAGAGTACTGGTGAACAACAGCAGCACATGCACACTCTGAAAGGTCATCTCACAAGCTAAAAACTAATGGATTTCTTTCTATGTCAGAGCCAAGTAGAACAAACTATTCCATGACCTTGTGATGTCACAGAGTAGTCTTTCCCACGCTGTGGGTGACTGTTGCACATGGAAATTTTTGAAACATAATGCAGCACTGATCAATCTCTTATGTGTGCTGGCTATGTAAGAACGTGTGTCCCAAACATCTGCAAAAACTAATTAAACTCTTAATGCATTTCAACTTATTTGCAGTTTTTAAAAAACATCTTTATCATAATATTATGGAGACACCATTACAAAATTCTTACCGCAAACCACCAAATGGAAATTGCTGTTCTACAGGTATGTTTTTGTTCGCTTGTTTGGGGGTTTAACAACCTCTGTGAACAACTCGATGGGCTATAAGCAATCACCCATCCCTAATTCAGGATCACTGGTTCCAAGGAAGGGAGAGAGCCAGTGCCATAAGACAAACACAACATCCATGCCTCATCAGGATTCAAACCTGGACCCTCTTGGACGAATTGTCAGAAGCCAGTGCTTTGACTACTGTGCCACCTGGGTGGCTACAGGTAGGTTTAGACAAGTAAATGTGATGGCGTCTGTCAACTGCCAAATGTTCACTGGAAAAGAGTCTATGTTATGAATGGCTTTCTCAATCTCATCCCACAGGTGCTCAATTGGGTTATGATCTGGAGACTGTGGAAACTATTTTAGCACTTCCAAGTTACTGTTATTCTCCTGGAACCACTATGTGATAATTTGAGGCTTTTGGCAAGGGCACATTTTCCTGCTAGAAGTAGCCTTCTCCATTGAAAAACACCATAGAGATTTAAAGTTTGTCTGGTCTGCAGTGTTGTTAAGATACTACATGCCATTCAAATCTTGTTCCAGAGGTACAGTAAACTCTTGATAAATTAAATCTGAAAGTAGAGCAAGAAACATTTGAGTATCAAGAAAACATTATGCACATGTGCAGCAATTTTTTTTTTTTTTTTTTTTTCAAGTAATCAAAATTTTTGTCTTATTGAGTTTGAGTTATTGCCAGTTGACTGTATTAAGGAACCGAATGCCTGACAAAAAAAGAAACTCCAAACTATTATACCACCTTCACCAGCTTGTACTACTATTGCTAGATAGCTGGGATCCACTGTTTGGTGTTAGCGATGCCATGTTCTGGCCCATACATTGGCGTGTATTAACTGAAAACGTGATTCATCAGATTAGGGGACCTTTTACCAATCCTCAAGTGTCCAGTTTTGGAGCTTCCTTGCCCACTACAGACAAATTTGTCAGTTTTTAGCAGAGATTAATGGTACAAGTGTCCAGTTTGGGGGCTTTCATGCCCACTGCAGACAAATTTGTCAGTTTTTAGCAGAGATGAGTGGTACAAGTGTCCAGTTTTGGGTCTTTCATGCCCACTGCAGACAAATTTGTCATTTTTTAACAGAGGTTAGTTGGTACAAGAGTCCAGTTTTGGGGCTTTCGTGCCCACTGCAGACAAATTTCAGTTTTTTTGGAGAGATGAGTGGTCAAGTATCTAGTTATGGAGCTCCCATGTCCCATGCCCACTGCAGACAAAATTGTCAGTTTTTAGCAGAGATGAGTGGGACAAGAAAGAGAACATCTGCTGTTGTGGCCTACTCAAATCAATGTGTGGCAGACTGCGTATGCTGAAAGTGTCCTCTTGACACTGCTGTTGCACTCAGGGCTGGCTGCATAATTTGCGGGGCCCAGCGCAAAACGAAAATGCGTAGCCATTTTCCCAGCGAGTTCTACATCTACTAAATGGGCTTGGACGTTGGAACATTTTTGAAAGAAAGGCGGGGTCAGGTAGAGAAACCACATTTTTTTCATTTTCTCATGAAGCTTAATAAAGCATGGTGGTACTAAGTAATATTATTTATTCATGTTATAATAAGCTGTTATTATTACTCATTAAAAATAAAAAGAGACATTTTAAAATTACACTATATTGATTAACACTGCCAGATCCAATTGAAGTTGATTGAATTGAAGCGACAAAATATAATTCCCACACCTAATCGAAATGCGTGCTGATGGCAAAAATTAATGTAATTTACCCAAAATTAAAAAAATAGCTATCGTTTAAGCAAATAAGATAGGATCATTGGAAATGTCATTTTGAATGATTAATGGTTGAAATATTGAGGTTCTAAAGACATACCGTCCGTACAATACTAAATGAGTAATGCAATTTTCAGAAAAGTTTTACCTTATCATTCTCTTTACTTCTAGGAAGAAAGATTCTTTTGCTGGCCACATTTTATAGTTCATTGTAATTTGTTTTAGTGGGTAGTGGGAGCTTTCAGCTTTGTAGCTCAAATGAGGTGAGTGCGATAGCAGTCTAGTGCAGCGTTTCCCAAACCCACCGGTCCATCATGAGGTTTCCGCCGGTCCGTGGAAATGGAGGAAAACTTGGGAAATGGTAGAGATTTCCGAATTTGACCAGTAAAAACAAGCCTGCACAAATGTAAAAGCAACTTCATGCCGGTTGGTCCACAAAGCATTTTGAAAAATTTTGTTGGATCGCAGCTAGCTTGTCTCTGGGAACCAGTGGCAGTGGTCTAGTGTCCTGATAATCCTGAATCGGCGCTATGTTGCAATTTATCAATTCGCCACATGTCGCCATCAGATACAATCAAATGTTATGATTAAAATTTCAGACAGTTTCATAAAAAATTTGCAAAGATATGTTTTTAACTTTTTTATTGATAAACCATCTGCCAGAGATTCACCACCCATGCACGCGAGAAACTGACTGCGTGTGATTGCGGCAGAATGCAGACGTTGCTGTGACGTCAGTGTTCCAGATTGATCTGGGAGATCGTATATATGATGTCATTAAAGCAAATTCTCTCTCGGTTATACGGGGAATCATCCCGATGGACCCAAGATACTTGAATTCTATTCACTAAAGCAATAAAGTGTAATAATATAAAAATTTAAAAATGCCATTTTTACATCATTATGTGTCATTTATTTTTAATAGAAGAAAAAAATTATGAAAAATTCAAAAACATCACAAAAACGCGGGCGCTGGGTCCCCTAGGCGCGAGGCCCTGTGTGACTGCACCGGTCGCACACCCATGAAGCCGGCCCTGGTTGCACTTTGGGTTACTTGGCACAATGGAGCTAGTCTATTATATCTCATACAATCCTCTCCAGCTGCCACTGAAAATCAACCAGTCATTTCTGCACATAAGAAGACCTCTGACTGCTTGTTTTACTGTTTATGCACCACTCTTTGTACACCCTCAATACTGTTTGTTTTCGCATAGCCAAGGTTTGCCATTTCTGGAATGCTTGCACTTGCCCACCCAGCACCTAAAGTCACTTAAATCGTGAGCATTTCTTCCATCACCACTATTTTGGACACATCTGAATCCTTTGCAGTAAGCTATTTATAAAGCCATCTCAATGTCAGTTGTGAAAATAAGTGAGAATGGAATGTATTTGATTGCTAATGGGTGCTCCTCCTATTTCTGTGTATATGCAGGCACTTTAATATTTCCTGAACTTTTTTTTTTTTTTTGTAACAGTTTTGAAATATTCAAACGGGAATGAAAATTTTGTCACTTATTAAAACTTATAAAACACTGAAAAATGTGTTTCTTTCACAATCAACCAATTTAACAACTGAACAAGTGTAACCCTTCAGATTAACATACAAAATAAATGTCTCAAAGAAACACAGTCATTACAGACATTATCAATAAAAGAAACCTACCCTTTCCAATTCATTTAAACACTTTGTTGTATTTAACATAGGCAACTTCAGCATGTGTACCTTGCCATTGAGAACATATTTTTTGGTGCTTTCTGCTTTAAGTTCCGTTCGTACGATTTCCCAGTACTCCTTTTCTTTCATTATTACACTTCTGATATAACTCCAGCTTTTTTCACACTGAGAACAAAAAAACTACTTTAGTCTAAAGGAAATATACTAAAACTTTGGTAAATTGAAAATAATACTGAGAATCACCAAACAGAATAATCAGTGTTCATTTAATAATCTACAGTTAGTTACTGAAGGTATTACAGTTAGTGCCTGAAGCTATTCTATTTAGTAGCATAAATTTTAATAGTGGAATTGAAAAAGGCAGAAACTTCCCACTGCATATTTCTTAATGATTTTAATGCAAAATACAAATAATGTAAATGAGAAGTAAGTCAGAAAAACTTTCAAACTGAAATTCCTGTGAAATTCTCTACTTTGGAAAAAAAACCAATTACATTTAAAGATCCTAATCATGCTTACTTTGAATTTTAATTCCTTGAAATGATTGATTATTGTATCTACAGTTTACAGGAATATGCTTTAGTGCTCACTCATTATTGCAAATTCAGATTCATAAATTAATTCCTAAAAATCAACATAATTAAATCTGGGTATAAAACACACTTTGCCAACTTTATTCTTTCCTTCTTTCTTGCAAGGTTGCCATCAATGTGTGAAGATCACGAGGAGCAATTATGGAAACTTTCAGGTAATTTGGGGTTACTTCAGAAGTGGGCTTATGCGGATAAAAATGAAACACCTTTCTGACTTTATTAAAATGAAAAATTTTCTGAACAGCTAATAAGAAACATTGATTTTCCTAATATATTTCTGAACACTGATTTTATAAATATACACTGGAGAGCCAAAACATAATGACCACCTGCCTAGTATGATGTTGGTCCTCCACATGCCGCCAAGGCAGCTCTTACTTGGCAAGCATGGGCACTACAAGATTTCTAAAGGTTTCTTGTGATATCTGACACTAATACATTACCAGCAGCTCCTTTTAATTCTTGTAAGTTACTTGGTTGAGCCACCGTAGATTGAATTTGCTGTTCCAACACAAATGACAGATGCTTGATTGAATTTATGTCTGGGGAATTTGGAAGCCAGGGCAATACCTGGAAGCCTTGTTCGTGTTCCGTGAACCATTCTCGAACAATCCAGAGAGTGTGGCACGGCACATTATCCATCTGGAAAAAGGCACTACTAGAAGGGAATACCATTGCCATAAAAGAATGAACCCAGTCAGCAATGATGTTTAGGGTAGGTGGAAGACATCATAGTTTCCAGCACATTTTTGACTGGACCTTGGATTTTCCAGCAGAATATTGCCCAAACCATTGCACGCCCTTCGTAAGTTAATTTTCATCCCACGGTGTATCCTGATGCAAACACTTCCCCAGGTAAATGACATACATGTACCCGGACGTTCACATGGCACAACAGAAAACTAGATTCATTGGACCAGACAACCTTCTTTTGATCATTCATGGTTTAGTTTCGATGTTCGCATGCCCGTTGTAGGCACTTTTGACTGTGAACCGATGTTAGCTTGTGCACTCAGGGTAGCCTGTGGTTACACAGCCCACCAGGGTTTGAGTACTGTGTGTTGTGACACATTACTCCTGTCTCCAGCATTCAAATTACTGGCAAGTTGCATCACAGTATCCCTTCTGTTGGGTCACACCATAAAGGATAGCCTTCGGTGATCTCCATCATCGACGAGCCATGGTAATCCCACATCTTGCCAGTGGTTCATGGTTTTTCCCTCCCTGGACCACTTTTTGAAGGTACCAACCATAGCCAATTGTGAGCACCCCACAAGCCTTGTCATCTAAGAATTCCTCTGACCCAGTTGTCTGGACAATACAATTTGGCCTTTGGCATACTTGCTTAAGTTTTCTGCCTTTTCCATCTTAAGATAAGAATAAGATTAATTAATAAGGCTCAGTATGAGGTTCCTTTATACAATTTCTCTTGCAAATCAGTTGGATTTATTTGTGTTGTTTGTTGTCTCTTCTGGTTTAATAAACGATTTTCACAATTTAAACATATTTTTATATCTTATGGAACATATATGAATATAGAGTTTAGGCTTGCCCCCATCCCCAAGTTATCTCATTATATAGGTATACCATACGCAAATACTCCATAGCCTGAAAAAATCTGCAATCCAAGATCCCCAACTTATCTCATTGTATAGGATACCATACACAAATACTCCATAGCCTGAAAAAATCTGCAATCCCAAACCCCCAAGTTATCTCATTATATAGGTATACCATACACAAATACTCCATAGCCTGAAACAATCTGCAATCCAAGACCCCCAAGTTATCTCATTTATAGGTATACCATACACAAATACTCCATAGCCTGAAAAAATCTGCAATCCAAGATCCTTCTGGCTCCAAACATTTTGAATAAGGGATGCTTGACTTGTATATTGCAATCAAATCCTACATAGTAACTATCCTAATGAATGAGTATACAGTGAAGATACAAAATATTACAACCAGGGAGTCTTTATGCAAATCAAAACAACTGCATGTAAGTGTTATTCTTGTTCTTCAGATGGGAAAAGCAGCGGACTTAAGGGAGTTTGACAAAGGCCAAATTGTGATGGCCAGATTACTGGGGCAAGACCATTTCTGAGATGGCAGGTCTTGTAGGGTGCTCAGTCAACTGTGTCTAGTACCTTCAAAAAGTGGTCCAAGGAGGGGGAAACCACGAACCACCGGTAAGGTGTGGGCCAATCTTGTCCCATCAATGCTACAGATGAACAAAGACTCTCCTGTATGGAACGAGTCAACAGAAGGGATTCCCGCTCCAGGATGATTGAAATTTTCAAGTTTTCTGAGAAGTGTTACATGGATGAGCAGTAAGTGGTACAAGCAAATTCTGTTTGCTTTGGTTGAATATTCAGAAGGGATACTGTGGCACAACTCGCCATTAATCTGAATGCTAGTGACAGGAGTAATGTTGAGTCAACATAAGGGATGGCATCACAACACACAGTATATTGAACCCTGATGAAAATTGGGCTGCGTAGCTGCTGCCTGCTCAGAGTGCCCAAGCTAACCTCGATTCACCATCGAAAGCACCTAAAATGGGCACATGAGCATCAAAACTGGGCAAACACAAATTGATTCTAAGCAATAATTCAGTTATTTTTTACTCTAAATATCATACTATTTTTCGTAGCAGAAGTAGCTGTTCTGTACCATCCACGATAGCACACTCTTAGGTTGACGTGGAATATAGTTATTACTTTGAAACCTAAACTTTCCACTGCTCATGATTAATTCATGTAACTTTCCACTGCTCATTATTAATTCATATAAGTTTCCACTGCTCATGATTATTATATTTATTGGTTGCACCACACACTTTAAATTTTGATGCAGTTAACATAGGGTTCGTAATAGAAACATATCAACATTAAGGAAAGTGTCATGTATCACTGCTTAAAGAACATTTTGGGCAACCACGGTAGACCTTTTGGGGTTTGGACAGTCCTGTCGATGCTTTTCTATTACTTGCTAAGGTAAGAATTCCATTGCACGACTGAATTAGTGCAATTCCACGTTCGGCTGCATCATTTACAGTCTTCAGTTTTTGGATTCTTTGACGACCTTCAAGGAAATTATTGTTGTTTTCCCAAGTATTTGGATCTTGATTTAAAAAATCTTGAGGTATATCCAAAGCTGTAAATAGTTTGAGACAAAAAATCACATTTGAACAAGTGTTGCCACAACTTTGATATGGCGTAGAGGATTGTCGGCACCTTTCTTTTTCAATGTTTTTGCCATCTTCACTTTCATTTCAGAAGAAACTTTGGAGTCGAAAAAGGCTATTCCAACAAGTATTTCACTTTAGTACCACAAATGTCCTGAGATGTTTTTAGCTGCAGCATCAGCAATGACTTTGTTTGTTTCCTTGTATTTATCAAGTTCCTTTAAGGGTTTTAGGTCATTATTAAGAGCTGATGCTCTAAAGGGAGAAGCATACCAATACGTGAGATAAATCTGTAGCACAAACACATTACAGACTCCAAGTCTATAGAGTTCTCAGGCAGTTAGTTTGAACTGCAAGCGAAACGAATAGATCTTCATGCTGTATATTAATTTAGCCATCCCTTGCTTAATGTAAAGCTCTAGGAGCATGAATGTTAATCCGCTTTGCATCGTCATCTCCTAGGAATAGGTGGGAGAGTTGTAGTTATTCATTGTAGTCATCTCTCGGTTGAAATGTTGTTAGCTGATCCTTGATGAACTTGACAAGATCATCTTTCAGTAGATTTAATTGCTCAGCCACAGAATCTTCTATAAAGCTTTCAACGAGACTCAAAAAGAGCATGGGTTGTTCAATCAACAATAGTGCATAAATATGAAATACAAAACAATCTTGCCTTAAATCCACTGAAAGGAGAAACAAATCACAACAAAAAAGGGAATGGTGCCATGGATCAATTATCAAGGTCACGCTAAACGCCGGATGTAACGTTAAGGTATATACTACGTATATAACCTTCCAATAGCTTTTAATGAACAAAAATAACTGGTGTTGTGCAACCTCTAAATATCAACCAAATTAGATGAAACCTTAATAGGCTGTATTTCATATCAAAAGAAATATTTTAGGAAAGTGGGACCAAAGAAAGGTACAACTTTATTTTTCCCACATATGAGATTGTCACCCTAATGGACACTAAAGGTAACTCCGCAGCAGCTTGAAATGTTCCAGTTCTTTTGCTAGTCTTCCAGCCATTTCAGTTTCACAATGGAATCAGTGCTGCCTGTTTCCTAGCCTTGATTTCACATATACAGTAGCAAACAAAAGTATTTGGCGAAACACTTTTTCGACCATAATTTTTTTTCTGCTGGACCAAATCGGGTCATTTTGGGATATGTGTTCATTCGTGGGTTACAATGCAGCATAATTTGTATTTCGCTCAGAGCGAATTTGTCACTCAAAATGGGCCATATTCAAGAGTTGCCAATTATTACCCATTTGTTTGCTGCATGTATTAATGTTTTTCTTGTGATTTTTGTGGGTTTTGTGATGTGTAGTGTGATAATAAGTCAATCTTAGGTTTTCAGAAATGGGTAAAAAGGTGGAGATCCCTGTTGGAGCTCACCAGGCGGCTGTGAACGTGATGGAATCCGGAATGCGCGTCACCGACATTGCGAGGGCCCTGAAGATCCGACACCAGTCCATTTCAGCTATCCTCAACGTTATAAGAAGACGGGTACCACCGAGAACAGTCCACGATGTGGTAGGCCTCATTCCACTACGTTGCGTCAGGATAGACATATCCTCCGTCGATCTCGTGCTGACCCCACCGATGACCTGAACGTCAGCTGAATTACCATCCCCCGTCGTCTCATTGCTGGTGAATTGAATGGAAGACGCCCTGCCGAGAAACCACTTATCGGAGTCAAGAATCGACGAGCCAGAGTTGAGTTCGTGCGTCGTCATCAACACTGGACTGCAGCGGGCTGGAGTAAGGTGCTTTTCAGCGATGAGAGCAAGTTCAACTTGTTCGGAAGTGATGGCATCCGATATGTACGACGTCTGTGTGGCCAGAGATTCAACCCCCAGTTCATTCAGCCGATTGTCAAGCACGGAGGAGGATCGCTCATGGTTTACGGCGCCTTCTTTCGCAATGGAATGGGCCCCATCATCAAGACTGATGGAATAATGACCGGCCAGAGCTACACGAACATGCTCATCAACGATGTCTTCCCATGGGCAAACTAGAACATGCCACCCGGATGGATCATGCAGCAAGACAACGACCCGAAGCACACCTCCAGAGTAACGAAGGCAGCCTTCCAGCAGCAGCAGGTCACACTTCTAGACTGGCCAAGCCAATCTCCAGACATCAACCCCATCGAGCACATGTGGGAGTAGCTGGAGAGACGATGTGCGAAGAAAACCTGCCGGAACAGGGCCCAGAAGTTCGACCAGCTGTCTGCAGAATGGGCGCGGAATCCACAGGTCACCATCGAGAAGCTAGTGGACTCGATGCTGGCCCATTGCGCAGCTGTTATTAAGTCTTGTGGTTATTTTTTTGTCGTTTTCTCATACTTGTTTTCTGTTATTGTTGCATTAAATGAGTGTGATACACACCTACTTTGTTGGTCAATTTGTATGACCTTTGCGATTAAGCTGGGTACCTGATCTGTGTTAAAGGTTTCCGATTCATCTGCATATGGGTCATGTTTACAACTGAATAACACATATCATATCCCAAAATGACCCAATTTGGTCCATCAGAAAAAATATTATGGTCAAAAAAGTGTTTCGCCAAATACTTTTGCTCGCTTCTGTAGGTTCTGGGTTCTACAAAACTGAAGCAACTTGAGTTAGCAGTGCATTTACTGGCAACTCAAGTCACTTCTGTTTTTAGGAATAAATTATCCCCATACACTCTTATATTCATGACACTTAAATGAGTTTCCTCTGCATCTAATTTTTTTTTTTTTGATTGGAGGTTTAACGACCACCGTGAGCAACTCAATGGGCTATTTTATAAGCAGTCGCCCGTCCCTAATTTAGGGTCACTGGTTCCAGGGAAGGGAGAGAGCCAGTGCCGTAAGACAAACACAACATCCATGCCTGAACGGGATTCGAACCCGGACCCCTTACAGACGAATGATCAGAGGCCAGCACCTTAGACCACTGCAGCACCGGGGCGGCACATCTAATTTTAAATGAGTTAGAAAGTTATGAATTCATTGCTCTCAAGATCAGACTTTCTCGGGTTCATGGGGCCAAGGGTCAGGTTGTAGGAATGTCATATATTTTAATAAGTGGCTGCAATTTGTTATTTTCTCTTCACTTTTGATTTGGTCTATCTAGGTTGAAACACATGTAAACAGCTTTGTTCTCTAAGTATCAATGACAGCTTGAATGAATTGAGGTCTATATATATGTAGTCTGTCATTCTTTTTCCGATGAAGAGTTTAGAAGCAGGTATTAGCTTCAAGTGCTTCTTCAGCAAACACTCCTCCAAGTACTTCAAATGAACTCCCAATCCCTGGGATATAATTTCTTGCAATATGATCTACTTCCCAAATAATGACTTCTCTGCCTTTTAATGTTTGTGCCAAATCCAATGGTCAAATCATCCATCATCAGTGAAAGGTTTACAATAACATCAGTTGAAAACAAAAATTAGAGTAAAAACCTTGATACTTTGACCTTTCTGTGCTGTCTCTAGGAAAACCTTCTGCCATTGTATCAAAATGTTTTACCAGGGCAAGATACATTTGCCAAATAGCATTAATAGCTCCCCAGGATGAGGAAATCCAATGTATTATAAAAATTCCATATATATATATTTTTTAATACAGTCTCTTCTCTAGCACATGCAAATTTTTGAAAGATTTTCTGTACAAGGAACATAATGCATGTGCGCAAACTTAAAAATGCTCTGAAATCACTGATGCCTCTGTTGGTTCAAGGGTGTTAGTGACCATGAATCAAAGTCTGGGATTTACACAGTGCCACAAGATAAAATTGGGAAATTGTTCTTGAATTAATTTTCGAACTCCTGCGTTTTGTTCCCAACATGACAGCTCCATCTCTACAGGAATCTAATAGCATCTCGCATAATTTGCTGAAGTACAAAAGATCTTGTGCGAGGCATATTGGATGTCAGTGAAGCTCAAGCTGTATGCAGAGATAGCTATAAACAGAGACATTTGATACATCAACAGTAAGTAAAATCTAGTTCCATCAGTTTTACATGTTAATCTGGCAGATAAGCTTTCTCTGAGGAGCTAACCTCTGAATCTCAGAGAACAGCTTAGTGATATGTAGGTATGTACACATTGGTTTATGTCTTTGTAATATCTTTGTGTGCAGATTGCTGTATGCTGATGACACAGTCCTGTTGGCAGAGGGCAAAACTTAGTTGCAGGGTATATTGTCCCAAATGTACAAAGTTTGTACAAAATTCAAACTGAGTATAAATAAAGGGAAAAACCAAAGTTATGGTTTTTAAATGAGGAACTGTTAGTACTGAATGTAAGATCAGTCTAAGGCCCGTTTCACATAAGCAGAGTTTTTCTGCCGAAGCAATAAATCTCCCGGCTGTCTTACAGCACATTTTTAAGTGGACTATAGAATTATACCGAGACTTTCAGATGCGCGGAAGCGGTAGAAATTCTGACGTGGTAGCCGCTGAGCTTCCGAGGGGTTCACTACAAACCGGACTCCAAAAATACCCATCCAAATTAAGAGAAACGTAGCTGTAAGGCAAGATGTTAGCACAGGCGGCCAGCCGATCGTTAGCTAGTGCAATAAAACAATCCCTCCTGTGAGAGGGAGTAGGGAACAAAGTGCTGTTGAACAAAGAACCACCGACAGTTCCCGCTCAACCTTTAGCCATTTCCCCTCCATTCTAGCAATGAAGCAGCTTGTGTGAAACCTAGCCAAAAACTGAACTGCAAGACGGTCTTATTGCTTCGACAGAAAAACTCTGCGTGTGTGAAACGGGCCTCAATGGCACAGAGATTGACCAGGTGAATGAATCTGTATATTTAAGAAGCATGTTTGAGAGAGAAAACAAATGAGATGACAAAATTAGTAGGCAAGTGATTTATTCTTTGAAAGTCATAGCTGCTTTAGGAGGATTTTACAGGAATGATGGGTTCTCAAGAAAGTCCTGAATGGCTGTATATGAAAGGGTAACTGTTCCAACTCTGCTGCACAGCAGTGAAACCTGGATAAAGCAGAAGACATATATGTTGTTTTTGTGCTGGAGAGAGGTGTTATTTATGGGGAAGTTGTAGCAAGACATGTTCTGATCATGTGGGGAAAAAAGATATATTGCAGCTGTGTAATATGAGGCAAAATGTTGTTAGTGAGGTGGAGACAAATATTCTTAGATGGTTTGGCCATGTTGAAAGAAAGAGTGATGAGACACTAAGAGAATTTTTCTGGCTCAAGTGGTAGGAAAGAAAGTTAGAAAAGGGCCAAGGAAATCAGGAAGGACAATGCCTGCATGAGAAAAAGATTATGAGTATGAAGTACAAAAGGTGCTTCGTGTGATGGATGTCAGTGAAGCTGGAGCTGTGTGCCAAAATCGCTGTAAATGGAGACGTTTGATAGGGCAACAGGAAGTAATTTCTTGTTCAATCAGTTAAACAGGTATCTGGTGGATTATCTTTCTTTGAGAAGCTAATCTCTGAATCTCACAGAACAGTTTAGTGATATGTAGATAAGTATAATTAGCTCCATTGTGAAACCATAATGCACTAGACATTTCACTATCTCTTCTTTAATATTTTTTCAGAAGTGCATTCCAGCTAGATCAGTGTAAGGAGGAGAAATGTTATGGGTCACATAATGCTGTCGACAGTAACTTTGAAAAATATTAAAAGCACAGATTTCGTTCGTAGAGTTGTCTACGGAAATACAAGATTCCAATTATTGGTTTCTTTTTTTTCTTATTTTGCTTACAATCCTTTCCTTCATTTCAGATGAAATATTTTCAAAAACATCAACACACGGTTCTACTGTGAAGCAATTGGCCTACATCATCCACATTAACCTTATTACCAAATATTATATGTACATACATACATACATATCACTAAGCTGTTTTCTGAGATTCAGAGGTTAGCTCCAAAAAGAAATACAAACTACCAGATATTTTTATTTACTGTTGTCGTATCAAACTTCTTCATTTACAGCGATCTTGACATACAACTCGGGCTTCACTGATATCCATTACACGCCATACACAAGATCTTTTATACTTCATAATCTTTTTCTCATGCAGACACTCCTGAATCTGATCCACCCATGTCTTTCTTGGCCTTCCTCTGCCTTTCCTTTCTGCCACTTGGGCTAAAAAGATTTTCTTAGTAAGCATCTGATCACTCATTCTTTCAAATTGGCAAACCACTGAAGCATATTGGTTTCCACCTTGCTAACAACATTTTGCTTCACAGCACACAACTGCAACACATCTTCATTCCTCGCACAATCAGACCATGTCTTGCCACAAACCACCCGTAACGCATTTCACCAGCACACAAACGACTCCTATGTTTCTTCTGCAGTACCCAGGTTTTACTGCCATACATCAGTGTAGCAACAATTAAACTTTCATACACAGCCATGCAGGACTCTCTAGAGAACCCATCATTCCTGTGAAAACCTTCCAGAGCAGCTATGACTTTCAATGAAGAATTCACTCGCCTACTAATTTCACCATCCAATTTGTTCTCTCTGTCACACATGCTTCCTAAATACACAAATTCACTCACCTGGTCAATCACAGTGCCATTTAGACTTACATTACATTCAGTGCTACCAGTTCCTCTCTCAAAAACCATGACTTTGGTTTCTCCCTTATTTACACTCAGTTTGAATTTCATGCAAACTTCGTACATTCGAGACAACATACTTTGCAAATCACCTTTGCTCTTTGCCAACAGCACAGTGTCATCAGCATACAGCAATCTGCACACACGGATATCACCAAGACATAAACTACTATCATCTATTTTGGCATCACGCATGCACGCATCCATAAATATATTAACCAGCCATGGTGACATTACACAAGCTTGTCTAACTCCTGCACCAATGGAAAACCATTTTGATAAAACACCATTCACTCGTACACAAGCTCTACTACCAGCATACATGGCTTTTACACTATTAAGTAGGTTTCCAGTAACACCATATTCATTCAATACCTTCCACAAAAGTGTCATATTTACTCGGTTGTAAGCTTTCTCTAAATCTATGAAGGCAGTAAAAACTTTCTTACCAACAGCCAGATACTTTTCAAGCATCATGCGTAATGCAAAAATCTGGTTAGTGCAGCCTTTACCAGGCATAAAACCACTCTGAACATCCCACACTTTCTCTGATGTAAGACCTCGTTCTTTTTCAATAACAACCTTACCAAACACTTTCCCTGGCACACTTAGTAGGCTAATACCATGATGGAGCTTTACACACTTCTTCTCTGAGTTCTTGCATTCAGTCTGATCACCTTTTCCCTTATACAAGGGAACAATAATAGCATCCTTCCAATACCGAGGAACCATTCCTAACTCCCAGCATAACTGGCAAATTTAAGTTAACCAGCCAATTACAGAGTCACCACCATATTTCAACATCTCGGCAGTTATGCCATCAACTCCCGGAGCCTTACCATTCTGAAGATACTTTAGAGTTTTACACACTTCTTCTCTTGAGATCCCTCCTGTGCTTCCATCCCTCACTGTGACATCATCTGCATCTGTCTCAGACTCATCTTTGCTTTCCGGATCTAATAACTCACAGAAGTATTCACCCCATCTTTCATTTAACTCATTGGGCTCCTATATCATTTCCCCCAATCTCATTCTTCATACAACTTACAACTTTGTTTCCTCTGTAATATGTGCTAAGCTTTAATTCTGGTAATTACAAAACACATAAAATACTGCATGTGTTCAGAGTTTTAATAACCATTTACTATAAAATGTCACTTGTGTTATGATTTCAAAACCATGGGTAAGAAATTACCTTCTCAACTTGTTCTTTACTTTTCTGTACAATATCCTGTATAACATCTCTTCTAACCTTTGGATCATCTATACTGACATCACTAGAAAATAAAGAGGAGGAAAAAAGTGTTACAGATATTTAAGCAATTAATGGCAATTTTCTGCCCAAGATAAATAATTTAAATTTTTAAGGGTAGACATTGAAAACTAGATGTGTAACAGCAATATGCAAACCGGATGTATTTTCAAACAGTATATCATTAGTATGATTTTTTTTTTTTTAAAGGTGTCGGTTTTTCTGCTGCACCATCTTACAAATAGGATTACATGACTGGAAATTTCTTTATTTACAGATTTCCACTACCATCCACTTGCACACATCAGTATACTTTAGAGACCAGCCCATATCTATAACACTGGTCTACAAAATATGTAATTCATGAGACAACCCTCAAGGGTTGTCTTATGTTATAAACATGCTTTAGACTAAAAATACATAATATCTAAGGAATTATTACCTGATATTGGCAAAGTATTTCGAATGTTGTTGCTCCGTGAGGCACGTGCTCCCAGCCCGAGAGAGGTCTACTGTTATGGGTTTTTTCGGTTAGTTAAAAAATTTTATTAAATGAAACAATTAGGTTATATTATTACCAGTTCACATTCATTCGTTCGCACAATCAAACACTTTAAATTTACTATTAATTAAAAATTGTATTAGAAGAAGTTATACTCATCGGGTTGGGAGACGTCTCTCAAGAGGCTCTTCGTTCCGTTGTTACGGCGAGCGCTTTTGACACACAGTAGACCTCTCTTGGGCTGGGAGCACATGCCTCACGGAGCCAATACCAGGTAATAATCTTAGATATTATGTATTTTTACTGGTCTACAAATTTTAATTTGTTGTTTTGTACAGAGACCAAATGACATTTTTATTATTAATATTGCTGTACTGAATTTGAAAACAGACATAAAACTGCTGAGTTAGCTATGGATGTCAAGATAATTTTATCACTATATCATCATCATCATCATCATCATTGTCAACCATTATCAATCCACTGCTGGACGAAGGTCTCCCCAAGTTTCCTCCACAAAGGCCTGTTTTGTGCCAGTCTCCTCCATGTCACTCCCGTATACTTTCTAATTTCATCCACCCATCTTCCATGTGGTCTTCTTCTGGGTCTTTTCCTGTCCCTTGGAATCCAATCTAAAATTTCGGCTGTCCATCGATGGTCTGTCCTTCTGGCAGTATGTCCAGCCCATTGCCATTTCAGGGATTTAACTCTGATCATGATGTCTTCCACTCCTGTCATTTTTCGGATCCACGAGTTCCTCTTCTTATCTCTCCTGGTTACACCAAGCATGCACCTCTCCATGTGCTTCTTTGAGTTGTCTGCAGCCTTTGTACATCTCTTTTAGTTAAGGTCCACGTCTCTGCACCATACGTAAGCACTGGAATGATGCATTGATCAAACACTTTTCTTTTAAGACATAATGGCATATTGCTCTTGAAAATTATGCTGTTTCTTCCAAAAGCTCTCCAGGCAAGTTTTGTACGCCGATTAATTTCTTCCTCAATGTGACCCTCACTTGATATCTGCTGTCCAAGATAAACGTACGTGTCTGTTATCTCCAGCTTTTCTCCATCAATCGATAAATCTTCATTTCTTGTAAAAGCATTGAACATCACTTTTGTCTTCTGAAAGTTCATTTTTAATCCCACTTCTTTACTCTTATCAGCAAGTTCCTGGATTATACTCTGCAGCTCTGATGGGGTAGTTGCAAAAATGACTATGTCATCAGCAAAACGAAGGTGGGTTAGATAATCTCCATTAATCTTTGTCCCTTTGTTTTCCCAGTTCAGTGATTGAAAGACATTTTCCAATGTGGCATTAAAGAGCTTCGGAGATATGGTGTCACCTTGTCTCACTCCCTTTCCAATTTTTATGTGTGTTGTATTTTCAAACAGCCGAATCTTTGCACTTGCATTTTCATAGATGTTATTAATAATATTAATGTACGCATCTTCAATACCGCAGGATTTCAGAGCCATTGTAACTGCTGATGGTTTCACTGAATCAAAGGCTTTTTCATAATCGATAAAAGCCATGCACAATGGAAGTTCATATTCCCTCGCTCTTTCAATTAGTTCTCTCAGTGCGTGGATATGATCTATTGTGCTGTAGCCACTCCTGAATCCAGCTTGTTCTCTCAGTTGAGCCATGTCCAGTGTCACCTTCAAGCGGTGTGAAATAACTTTAGTGAAGATTTTATAAACCACAGATAGGAGGCCGATAGGTCTGTTGTTCCTGAGATCCTCAATGTCACCTTTTTTATGTAGCAAGATCATTGTAGCGTTGTTCCAATCCTCAGGAATCTTCCCTTCATTAAGGCATCGAGTGAAAATTTGGGCGAGTACTGTTTTGATTTCTCCACTTGTTTTTTGTATGATGTCTACAGTAATTCCATCTTCTCCTGGAGCTTTTCCCCGCTTCATGTTCTTGATTGCATGTGCAACTTCTGCTGGGAGGACTGGAAGAACTCTGGTACCTTTCATAAAGTCTGGAGTACATGTATCATCCCTTTCATATAATTTAAAGTAGAAATCTTTCACTCTTGTCAAAATTTCTGCCTCTATTTCTTGTTACAGAACCATCTTCTTTTCTCAGTGCCATAATCTGTTTTCTTCCCTTACTGAGATGTCCCTTTGCTATCTTTAGGCTTTGGTTGTTTTCAGTTGCTTTCCTTACTAGTTCACAGTTGAATTTCCTTACATCTTCAGTGATACTTTTTCGTACTGTCTTGCATAGCTCTATATATTCCACTTTGGAAGTCACATCTTCTTTAGTTGTCCTCATCTCTCTTCTTTTTTGCATCAACATTTTGGTTTTTCCTGATAATTTGTTCACATGCAACTTGTTGTTAGACCCAGCTAATTTTGCTGCTGTTTCCATAAGAGCTTTGGTTACTTTTCTGTTAACTTCAGAAATATCCACTTCTTCCGATGTTAGGCCTTCTAAAGCAGAGAATCTGTTTTTCAGTTTCAACTTGAAGGTATTATGGTGTTTTTTAAGGTTGGTTATGTCAATACATTTTGTTTGTCTTATGAGCTTGCCACATTCGAGTTTAGTGTTGAGGTGCATCTTACATCTCACCAATCTATGGTCACTACCTGTGTTGAACTTGTTTAGCGCACTGCAGTCTTCTATGACGAATTTTTTGTTACACATAATAAAATCAATTTCACTTGTCGTCCCATTTGGATGTCTCCATGTCCATTTCCTGTGTGGCTTTTTCTTTAAAAAGGAGTTCAAGATGAAAAACACTTCTGCCTCTGCAAACTCAACGAGAGTATTTCCACGCTGGTTTCTGTTGCCGTGACCGAATTTACCTACTGAAGTTTCATTCTGTTGCCGTTGCCCTATTTTTGCATTGAAATCTCCCATAATTATCTTTAAGTGCTGCTTACCTTTATTATTTAGATGACGAATTTCCTCATAAAATTCTTCAATTTCTTTTTTCAGGATGACTTATGGTGGGTGCATAAGTTTGAATAATCTGAGCCTGGTATCTTCTCGAGAGTTGGATAACGAGTCGTGCAGCTCTGTCAGAGGAATTTTCAACTTCTACAACTTTATCCTTCAGTTTCTTGTTTATAATAAATCCAACAACACTAGTTCTGCCAGTATCAGTCCCACGATAGTAGAAGAGATGTCCACTTTTCAGTTCAATGAGATCTTCTCCTTTTCTCCTTACCTCACTTAGCCTAACGATGTCCCACTTGATCCTTTGTAGTTCCTCTTCCAATTCAAGAAGCCTTGAATCAGAAGATAGGGAGCGTCCATTATACGTAGCCAAGGTCAGCATCAGATGGCAGCCTAGTCCGGTCCTCCGGGGAT
Source organism: Macrothele yani (assembly GCA_039090855.1). Classification (NCBI taxonomy): domain Eukaryota; kingdom Metazoa; phylum Arthropoda; class Arachnida; order Araneae; family Macrothelidae; genus Macrothele; species Macrothele yani. Next base: position 53,561,729 of record CM076990.1, read on the forward strand.
TCTTAGCACCCTCTGCCTTCATGTCGCACTGACCGCTGCCTTGGCCAGGTACATTCCAGCTGCCGGAGACTGAGGGCCATGATTTAAGTTGTGGAGTCGTTTTGGAGGGGTTTGGCCATAACTCACCACGCTGGCCAAGCGGGCTGGTGAGTGTGGGATAGCATTTCCTCTAATCCCGATGGTATAGTTATACCGCCATTGGCGGTCGTCAGAGCCCCTTTAGTGGAACAGGATGTACCACGAGAAGGTGGGGTTGACATTTGTCAAGGAGAGGCTGTGATGTTACACGTCACCTGACCTTACATCCCTGACCTTTATACACTACCTTCTATCACTATATATGAATATATATATATAGTGATAAAAATTATAAATACCAACGCAATTATCTCCCTAACTAATAGGAACTGGAACACGATACTTGCCCAGTTGGTATAGTTTGTAAAACTGGCAAGACTATCTCTTTTTATTTGAAATAGCTGTTTTAGTCTTTCAGGAAATTACGTTGATATTGTTTTTAAGTCATGTTTTTGCGTTTATGCACAAAAACGGCTTCCAAAGATACCATCGCAATTATCTCCCTAACTAATTTGAAACAGAAAATGATTCTTGCCCAGTTTGTGTAGTTTGTAAAACTGTACAAGACTATCCCCTTTAATTCGGAATACCTGTTTTAGTTTTTGAGAAAAGTATAGTTTTCAGCAAAATTTTCTGATTTAATAGTTGTGATATTAAAAAAAATGGCATTTGGAAGAAAAACCAAAGTTAGTCTTTTTGCCCTACTCTACATTTCATTTTCTTGGCACCCATTTGGTTGTTGATAAGACACAGCAGAAACTAAATGATATCCACTGACTGCTGAAAAATTGTGATGCAAATCGTATTTAATTTCTTACCATACCCACTAAAAAAGTGTTGCTACTGGATCTTCAAAAGTAGAACCAACTGAAACTTTTTATTGCTACATTTGGGTTGGACATCCATCAAAACATAAAATTCGGCTTCTTTGATTTCCATACCTTTTTGGCTGTCGATCAGTGTCTGTATAAAATGACTGTGTATACAATGGAGATAACTCATTAGAAGATAATGGCATACACTTCAAATTTTGGAGATTACTTTCCATTTGTTCAAGTTGCATTGGCTGGTTCAAGGCAAAATTCCAAAAGGGGGAATCACCAGAATAAAAAAATATTTACCATGATATTTCTATGAAAACCAGAGAAACTGCTAAGAATGTGTATGACTTTGAGCATGCATGTGTACTTTGCTATTGGCAGTATTTTGGAAATGTTCCTGTCATGTGAGCATTGCAGAAAACAAAACATTTTTTCTTATTTCAGCATTATTATTCCATTGGTGGTTGTAATTGTTTTTAGCAATGAATCTGTGTTGCACTTGCGATGCATACAATGCTTCACTACAAGTCTCAAGTTGGCTACATTATTTAACTATGGTTCATAAAGGATTACACAGGGGCTGTTTGTCATTTATTTTTATTAACATTCCTCCTGAGAAAGGAAATTTATGGCTAGAGCTATGTAAGTAGAAGTGAAAAGACAGGCGGAAAATATTTTAGCCCCTAATGAGAAGATGATTAATGAAGTTTACAAAGAGGCATCATGAATTTGTATTTTTTTTTTTTTTTCCATATCCAAAGAAATTTTCTGCATACTTTTCAACACTAACAATACTTTTGGTACATTGATTAATATAACTAGAACATAGATCATACAATATGCTCATAAAAAATTAAAAAGGTAGAAAAAAATAGAAGAAAATTATATTTTTCATGAGTTTTCAACGTCTTTTTGCTTTGTTCTGTTTGGTTTGAAGTTCTTCAGGACTTCACCCAGTCTATCAATTTTAACTTTTCAATTTTAGTAGTATAATGAACTATATGATCACCAGGGGTTGAAAACTATTCTGAAATCTGGTAGCCAGCTAAATTTTTCAGTAGCCAGACATTGGACCCATGGGGGGCTGGGTAATATATAATATCAAAGTCATGTACATTTCTGCCCAAAAAATGCTCTACCCTTTGCTTATCTTTCCCTGGCAAAATAAAAAAATGGTACTCATTTTTTTTATTTTTTTGTATAGGCCGCGCAAAGTTTTGAATTATCATTATTTTCATCGCTTATCCCAGACCATGGAATTTGCAATTTTTTTTTTTTTTTTTAAATGCTGATCTGGAAGCGCAATTTTCGACAGAAAAATCTGTCCCATAAAGACCCTGGAGTCCGAAGAAGTACGAAAAAAAAAAAAAAAGATCTTATTAAATAAAGAAATTCATTTTTAAAGGCAACTTTAAAAAAGATATTTTTATCTTTGGACACAAAAAAAGCTAAGTGGCGTGGCATCCATAAAGCCCAAAATTTAATCATAATGATGCAGCAGTTCTAATTGAATTTATACATTGCCAATGATGAAATACTGATACAGAACAATTCATAGAAACACAGTACATACTTAAATGAGGGTAGGTAATGCACGTAACTAACAAACAAATTAAGAAGGTAGTGTAGAACACGCTAAGTTATGTATAAAAGTTTAATGCAAATATATTTCAGCCATTACCATGGCCTTCATCAGTGTGACTACGATTGGTTTACGTTGCCAGATTGGAAAGGTAAGTTTTGTAATGGTAACTTCGGGTGATGTGATGCAATGAGGGATTTCCAGATGTAAGGAAATTTGATGTGAAATTTGGAAAACCTTCATCTGCCTTATCTCTTCTTACCATGGCTGACACTTCCGCTATTCCATTTTGGTCTGATACTAAAAAGTTGGCTCCCTTCCAAAATCGGTATGCTCCGAGGTTTAGAGAAAGTTTGGAAATTTTATTTTCCAAAAATTGCAACTCTGAGCTCCCCATTTTCATTCCTTACATCTGGAAATCCCTCACTGCATCACGTCACCCAAAGTTACCATTACAAAACTTACCTTTCCAATCCGGCAATGTAAACCAATCGTAGTCGCACTGATGAAGGCCATAGTAATGGCTGAAACATATTTGCATTAAACTTTTATACGTAACTTAGCGTGTTCTACACTACCTTCTTCTTAACAGTAGATACTCGTGTGTCAGTCGAAAGTTTTTGGTAGAAATCCTGCTTTCAAAGTAGGGGAGTCAGCTTATCCACAGGTCAGGAAAAAAAAAAAAAGAAAGGGGGCTGTACTTCCGTGAATTCTCCAGTGGAATTTACTGATGGGTTTGTTTACACTTTAGACTACAGCTATTTGCATGTCACTGCTAGTTTTCTGACCTTTTGAAAACTATTGCATAGTGACATAATTATATCCTCAGCTGTGCCTCCACTTTAAGTTTAAATTCCACAGTATAACTGAAACGCTTCCTTTTCGAAGACATCATAAATAGCAATGAAGGAAAATATCAGCAGCAAAGGTGCTGTTGGTCAAAACGGCAAAGGATGAACTAAAATACAAGGCAGCACACACAAGATCCAGAACATGAAACTTAGAAATCAGGCATGCATGTGTAGGTTCATGCAGCAAGCGCTATGCGTACATTTTTATTGGCTGATTGGCGAAGAGAGGGCACAAGCAGTCAGCAGCGTTTTGTCTTTCCCAAGAATACAAAGACAAAATAAATCTCGCCGTCCCTCCCTACAACTTCCCTGGTCTTTCATTTTGACATCGCCCCCCCCTTCACTTTGTACAAACTCCTAAACTGAGAAAAATTCGAAAGTTCCCTTTCGAATTATACCTACTCTCCTGCACAATTACCCTGCAGACTTTTTTAAAAATCAAACAGCCACAATAACGTTTTTATTTTGTTTTTTTTAATTATCCGCAGATTATATGACGAAAATTACAGTACATGTTTTTTAGTGATGTTCCCTGTGGTAGCTTGGACAATATTTTTGGTTGCCCTGGACAACCAGGCGACAGCATTTTTCGACCCCTGATGATCACCATATGCGGAAAGCAGCTATTCATAAGTGAATATACGATGTCATCGCTCTGTCCACGTTATTTTTATAAACAACGAATAGCAACTGAAAAATTGTACATACGACACCGCTGGAATCGAACCCCAGATCTCTCAATAACTAGGCGAGTGCGTTCGCTTTACACTACGGTGCCGACAATTCACAGCACTATTAGTGGTTTATCAGTCAGCATCTGACTACGCAAATCCATATTGATGGGCTCAGCAACTGATGTGTTGCCATCTAGTGGCATTCAACAAAGCAGGCTTAAATATATTCACCATTTCTATCGCCCCTCGGATTTATCAGCTGTAATTAAACAGCCTGCTTTGTTGAATGCCACTGGATGGCGACACATCAGTTGCTGAGCCCATCAATATGGATTTGCGTAGTCAGATGCTGACTGATAAACCACTAATAGCGCTGTGAATTGTCGGCACCGTAGCGTAAAGCGAATGCACTCGACTAATTATCGAGAGATCTGGGGTTCGATCCCGGCGGTGTCGTTTGTACAATTTTTCAGTTGCTATTCGTTGTTTATAAAAATAATGTGGACAGAGCGATGACATCGTATATTTACATTATCTCTACGTATTTGAAATATATTCACTATTCATAAGTGATTTAGACTCTAAACCTTTAGAGTGTGATATACAAGAATTTACTATATTTCTTGTTATATGATCTGTGGTTATCTATTTAAAAAAATTATAAATTTAGGCATATTATACACCAAAGTGGATAATATGCTGCTTAAAAAAAAAAAAAAAAAAAAAAAACTTTGAACTTTATGCAGCCCTTTGATTTTTAAAAAATCAGCTTTATACTTGTAAGGAGAGGTCGTACATTTGGAAATTTACCAGCAATGCATTAATAACAGGAAAACATAACATAATGCAATACAAAGATGCAGGTCTGCAAACAGTTAGAATGAATTTTACTTATGAAAATTTTGACAGAAAATATGATACAACAAAGGTGATACTATTTGCTTTCATGGACGATAACATGTTGTTGGAAGCTCAGCATCATACAAATTTGTAGATGCAATAAGTCTGACTATGGCACTGCATCCTATGAGATCTAACTACAAAATTGTCAGATTTAAAGAAGATCGTTCTCCATTCTCCTCTATTTCTTTGGACTGCTGGGTCATCTCATAAATCGCAACTTTTTTGTACAGAATTATGTTTTTGGATCAACATGTCAGGTAAGGATTATACTGCGATTTTTAACAGCTGAATTTCACTGTCTGTGGATTATATGAAAAAAAAAATGCAATATATTTTATTGAACACCTATTTCTCACCAAATACTGACTTTAAGGAGTGCCCTACATCAACTAGATACTATGAAGAAGGGCATGAATTCTTTTTAGTTATTTTAAAATAAATTTGTTCTAGATTATCTACTGTCCATTGCTTCTAAGTACATGAGCTTGATGGGGGGGGGGGGATTTCATATTAGCAAAATATGGAAAACTTAAATTATTCTCTGTTGGTGAGCTAAGGAAAAAAATTAATCTTATTTGCACCTATGTCCATGCTGCAAACCTAAACACAATTAAAGAATTTATTAACATAAGTTAAGAAATAAAATTTAAAAATTACATTTTTGATTTACAGACTAATTGATTAACTGGTCTGACACAGTCAGGGGTGGCTAAAATGTATTAAATTAAAAATAAATGCAAGGAGTATTATGGCAGAACAACTAAGTCTAACATCGAACAGAATTTGGGGGGCCTCTAGCTGGAAACTGCACCAAGAAAAGGGTGTGACATCAACAATTGAGCCAAAAATTCACAACTTGCATTCTCAAAAAATCTACAAAATGATAATCATATTTCAATAATTGACAGCTTAGATCATCTTTTCCATCATAACTTTTTCCTGGATGTGAACAGGAGTTCAATTCATCAATCCAATCCCAACTCATTGTCCACACATAGATGACAGAATTCCCCAAACTTATTTTCCTGATCTGTGCACCGAAAACCTAATTCGTGCAGCACTTTCAGAACATATGGGGTTCTTAATACCACGTAATCCCAAAAATACTGTCGTTTTTTCAACGTGTGAAGAAAAGAAAGAAAAACTTACCTGAAACAGATGTTTTAATCCATATAATAAGTACCCTCGGTAGTTATAACTTTCTCCCGTCGATCGACAAGGTTTTGAATCCCAGACTTGCAGAATTCCCATAGGTTTTGATGCAAAAAAGGCAGAAAGGGTTTGTCATAAATCCTCCACATTTCGAAGTGTAGTCCCAGCAAGATGGTTTTGCAGGCTGCAAAAGAGGTGGTAGTTGGATGGGGTGATGTCAGGGGAATATGCTGGATGCGGAAGTATTTTTCATACAAAGTCCTGCAACGTGGCACTGGTCATTTTCGCTGTGTGTGGTTTTGCGTTGTCCTGCTACAGCAGCACGCCTTTACGATTCACGAGTGCTGGACATTTATCCTGCAAAGCAGAGCGTAGATTCTGCAGTTGCTGACAGTAGACTTCTGCCTGTAATGGTTTTGTTGGATGGCAGCAGCTCGTAATGGATTACATATCCCACCACACAGACATCAAAACCTTTTGTGGGAAACGCCCTGGTTTCACCACTGCTGCAGGCACATTTCCTTTGGGAAGCCACTGCCATTTATGCTAAATGTTGTGATAAATAACCCATTTTTTATCGCTCGTGACAATTCTGTGCAAAAACGGCTCACTTTTTTTAATGGGAGAGCAAAGAAGTGCAAATGTCCACCCACACGCTGTTGTGGAGTGAGATCATGGGGTACCCACTTATCCAGTTTCGACACATAACCGAGGTCCTGCAGATGCCAGTGAATAGTGAAATGGGCTGAATAATCAAGTGTGGCCAATTCCTCGACTGTTGCCTGCATTTTCCCCTCAACAGCAGCTTTCAGCAAGTCATTCTCCAGCTCAACAGGCCGTCCGGGTCGCTGCATATCTTTGAGGCTGGTGTCCTCCCTTTGAAATTTCTGGAACCAGCATTGACATTTCCTGACCTCCACGGTACCTGTTACTTGTCCCATATACAGTATTGATGTTTCGTGTTGCTACCGTCGCTGAATGTCGATGGTGGAACTCATACAGCATAACGTGCCTAATATGGTTTTCTGACATGGAAATGTGGTCCATTTCCTATGCAGTTTAAGTGCACGACGACGGCACCTAGAACTCCCGTTTGTGTTCTCAAGTGGTGACTTGAAGGTCTGCTCGTGTGATCCCTCTTATACTCACTGTGGTCGACGTCAAAGTCTGGGTACCAGGGGACTCGCTACTATTGGGCTTGCACAAAACGACATTACTTCTGGGATGACATGATATCTCACCTCTAATTTGTAACAAAAAGCAATGTTCATTTTCCACAACATATTAATTATTACAGACTCTTGAAACAGAAATTTAGAAGGTTATCTTTGCAAATGCTGGTGGCCAATGATCAGTCCATTCTCACATTCACAATTTCATAAAACCAATATATGGATAACCATAACAAGTGGATTTCCATAACAGACATTGATTGGGAACATGCCTTTCCCAATTTCAACATATGGCACATTTACCTGCTTATCTGGGACCTGACAATGAGAACACGAAAACATATAAATAGCATCAACAACTATATTACAAAAAAAAGCAATACTTTTAAACCAAAACATAAAGATCAAAATATCTTAAAGCTGTGGTTACACAAAAAACTAGAAAAGAAACTGGTACTGTAAGCACCAATACAGGTAAATTTATGCCAATTTAGTTTACATAAATACTACAATAAACAGGGGAGAAACTTACCTAGAATTTGACATTTGTTTTATCTTGTCTTGCAGTAAAATATTTAAGTCTTTTAATTTCTGTTTACTACTTCGCAACAGTACTGTCAATTTCCTAAACCCAGTGGGAAAAAAGAAAAAAACAAAAAAAAAAAACTGACAGTCTTAATACAGAATTTCATGTTTACGAAATATTAACTACTTCTGGACAATTGAAATAACTTATGCAGAGAGTAATTCCATAACATTTAACAAAAATCTGTAAATAGAAAGTTTTAAATTTCAAACAACAAAATTTATATGCAAGTCTGTGTTTTAGATAAAAACTAAATTATTAGTTTTCAGATTTCATGATGATGTCCCCTAAACACATAGAAACTAAAATAAATATCTCAATTATACATAACCAAAGATTAGAATTTAATAGCACATCTACCAAATAGGTTGACAGAAAGAGATATGAAACTTTTGAAGCTTTATGGACAGCTGTCCTGGAATCGTGGGCAGCAATAGCACCCACTATATCCAGCAATCAAACGCGTGCAGAACATGTTTACCTATCATTACAGTCATGGGTGTACTGTGGAGTAGGAAAGTATCTAACATGTTTATAGCCCTCATGGGAGAGTTTTGGCAAGCTGCATTATTGTGGCAGGGTTCGGAAGGTTTGTGGGTGGGTGCAGCAGTGTGTATAATAAACCCAACACCTTATAGAGTCCATGCCAGCCACAATACAGTGGCGGTTCCTATATTGGTGCACGTGAGCACATGAACCCCCAAAAGAAAGAAATTAAATATAACAAGTTAAATAAAATGAAACAGTAAACACATTTCCAGGTTTTGCCAATTTCGGGACAACCCCCCCCCCTCTAAATACCCTGGCAAAACGCACCTGTAATGGTATAAAATTCGAAAGTTAGCAGCACAGAACAGCCAGCCTTACGTCGATCACACGTGCAATATAAGAAACTACTTGAAAACCAGTTTGTCCAGTGGGAAGAGGAGACACTTGTGTGAGGAATAAGCACCGCTCATAATAAGCTTTCAACTCACAGTCTTCAGTGTGAGGGAGCTCACGCAGATGGTTTGGCAGTTTGTTATTCGTCCGGATTCTCCCTTGGTTTGCGGCAACAAGTGGTTAGTGTAGTTGATTATCAGTTATTAATGTGTTTATTAGTTTTTATATGTTAGTTTTATTGTTGTGTGTAAGAACATGTGCAAACAGTTAAGATGGCACTTAGTAAAAATCAGTGTTTCTGAGGTAAAGCAATTACATTTTTCAACGTTGCCGCTGGAAAGAAAAATTGAAATTAAAATGCTCGGGCCAATACCTAGGCTTAAGCTAATCCAGGTGACAAAATGTAAAACTACAGATTTCAAAAGGGAATTCCAACCCAGCTTATATGAGAAATATCTATGGATCTGTGGAGGTTTATTCCGTGTCAAATCAACACAATTTTAATATGAATTTTAACTCACCATCTCAGATTTCGATGAAACTTGGCACAGAGGTAGCCTACATATAGATGAAGAAAAATTCCCAATTTTATTAAAATACATCGACCCATTTTGAAAATATGGCGATGTGAAGTTATCAAAAATCGCCAAAAAAACACCCCACTGGCATAATTTCAAATTGCTGTAGCAACTCTCCCAATTAAGCTAAAATGATGGGAGAGGTGAAATTTTGCAGCATTTTCCAAGAGCTTTTCTATGATATACAACATGATATGGGTTTGAAATGGAAATTGTTTTTCAAATTTAAATTAAAATTAAAATTTTTAATTTATCAAAAAGCGCATCTTCAAAAATTTTCAAAAAATTATATACAGCACTTCACATTATTGTTAACTAATTCCCTAAGTATGAAAGTGGGACTGTGATGGTTCACACCTTTATAACATTTCAAAAATACATATTTCACTAAAAAAAATGACATTTTTGTAAAATTTATAGATTTAAGCGGAAATATACATAACTTACCCATAAATAAATCTTCACTTTTTCATAAATTTATTTGTAATATATTTAAAATGTAACTAGTGACTATGACAGGATGATTATTCTATTAGAACTACTAAAAATATAAGTTTTTTATGAATACAATTGTAATCTGATAGCCATAATTATGAAAAGTTTTGAGTATATATAAAAAGTACAAATTGGGATAAAAAAAATCTAATTGTTTATTCCAACTATCATAAATAGCAAATTGCAATTTTATTGGATCTGCTTAGATCCAGCTATGCCAATTCAGGGCCAAGAAAAACATGTCTGGAACTGCCTGAGTCTGGAGCTGTTATGACTCACTGGTTTAAAATCACTTTAAACCTGTTCCAACTGGTTTAAACCACAGGCAGACTGATCAGTCTTCATACTGATTTAGTGGCAGTTGGATGTGTATGTTGTTAGTGATTAATGTGGTGGTATAAGATTCTTTTTAAATGTTAATATTTTGTGAGGTGCTGGTATTAGTGAAAAAAAATATTTTCAAAGTTGTTACTCATTATTTCAGTATATTTTCTTAGTGTTCTCTTCAGAAACATTTCTAAATTTTAACTGAGATCTGTGTGATATTATACAATGGAGAAAAAAAGATATCTGACACTACAATGTTGCAATCCTTTAAAAAAACAATCATTATCTGTGAAAAACATAAAGAGACTAAGAAATGTGCCTGAATGGATGTGTGATATGTTTCCTGATATGATGCCAAAGATATCAAAAATTTGTGATAATTGTAGGAAGCAGATTGGTTCATTGAAAAATATGCAAGAAAATAATGATTGCAGTTTGGATGATGATGATGAAACAAGCTATGATCCTCCACCTTCAGCTGTTCTGGAGACACTATATACATCTCTTCAGGAATTAGGAGAGTCCCCTGTACGTAGTACAAATCTTCAGATGAAGCAGTATTCAACCAAAATATTAAAAAACATTGGGTTAGCACTAAAAAAACAACTGTTTGCTAATGCAGAGGATTCCTCAGAAAATGAATGTGAGTCACTGGAACAATCTGTCATAGGTAATCTGAAAACTAGCTTTTCTTCAAGTAGTAGGAAAAAGAAAGTAATGTTACTAACTTGTTTGCCTGAATCTTGGAGTATAAGAAAGATAATGCGTGAATTCAATGCTCCTACCTACATGGTACGCCAGGCAAAATGGCTTTCGAAGGAAAGAGGTATATTAGAAAGTCCTGACCAAAAACCGGGAAAGAATCTGTCACAAGAAGTTGTGCATACCGTATGTTCTTTTTATGAAAATGATGAAATAAGTAGAGTAATGCTAGGGAAGAGAGACTTTGTAACTGTGAAGGGGGAGAATAGAGATAAAACAGTAATATCAAAAAGACTTATTTTGTGCAATTTAAAAGAAGCATATAAAATTTTCAAAGATAAATTTCAAGAAATGAAGATTGGGTTTTCTAAATTTGCAGAACTGCACCCAAAACACTGCATTTTAGCAGGACATAGTGGCACACACTCAGTATGTGTTTGCACTACACATCAAAATGTCAAACTTATAATAGAAAATGCTAAGCTCGGTGTGTTAACCAATGGAGAATTGGCCTCTTATAAACACTGTTTGGCAAAAGTGCTGTGCAACCCAGCATCAATTCACTGTATTATGGGAAACTGCAGTTCTTGCCCAGGAAGCGACCCAATAAAAAGTACACTACAAAATGCATTTGATAATAATATGGTTGAAAATATCACTTTTCGACAGTGGGTTTCAGTACACAGATGTAACTTAATAACAATGCAGAAGACCTCATTCGGAGTTTATTGAATTATTTTCTGAAAAATTGACCACACTGATACTCTATGATTTTCTAGCTAAGCAGCAAAGTTCTTTTATAAATGAAGTCAAGGAAAACTTGAATGAGTGTGAATATGTTGTTACATGTGACTTCTCTGAAAATTACACTTTTGTGATCCAAGATGAAGTCCAAAGTTATCATTGGTCAAGTGATCCTGCAACAGTGCACCCCTTTGTAGTGTATTACAAAGGACAGAAGAAAACAGAGCATATGAGCTATGTCATAATTTTTAACTGTCTAGAGCATAACACCATAGCAGTCTACTGTTTCCAAAAAAAGCTAATTCAATTTTTAAAAACCAAATTTCAATCTGATATACAGAAGATATACTACTTTTCGGATGGCAGTGTAGCCCAATACAAGAATAAAAAGAATTTTGTAAACTTATGTTTCCACAAAGAAGATTCTGGCATCGAAACAGAATGGCATTTTTTTGCCTCTGCCCATGGAAAAAGACCTTGTGATGGTGTCGGTGGCACTGTTAAGAGATTAGCAACACAAGCAAGTCTACAGAGGCCATATGATAACCAAATTCTTACTCCACAATGACTTTTTGATTGGGCAGTTAAAAACATTACATCTGTACACTTTGAATTTTCAACACAAGAAGAATACATTGAAACTGAAACATTTCTAGAAGAGCGTTTTAGTCAATCTGTTACCATCAAAGGGACACAGAGGTTACATGCCTTTATACCAATATCATCAAGTACATTAAAAATATTGGTAAAAACTTTTTCAGATACAACAGAATCTACTGTTGAAACAGTCACAAAATCTCAGGAAAAACTGGCTTTGAGAGATATTCATGGATACATTACTGCCACCTACGACAAGAAATGGTGGCTAGCTTATGTTTTAACAAAAGACGAAGTTAAAGTTACTTTCCTTCACCCAGCTGGCCCATCACTATCTTATACATATCCTACAAAACCTGATATTCTATGGGTATCTGTAAGTGATGTTCTTTGTTAAGAAAACCCAGTAACACCAACAAGAAAAATATATCAAATTCCTGGGGATAATACTGTAAAAACAAATGAAGCGTTTAAAAAGAAGTGAAATCTTAAAACACATACTGTTTGTTTCAGGTTTCGCAAATGACATTTCGAATGTATGTGTTAACAGTAAATTTGAATGTGTACATAGATATATTAAGAATAAAGAGTGATGATTTATTTACGGGTAAGTTATGTATATTTCCGCTTAAATCTATAAATTTTACAAAAATGTCATTTTTTTAGTGAAATATGTATTTTTGAAATTTTATAAAGGTGTGAACCCATGACAGTCCCACTTTCATACTTAGGGAATTAGTTAACAATAATGTGAAGTGTTGTATATAACTTTTTGAAAAATTTTGAAGATGCACTTTTTGACAAATTAAAATTTTTAATTTTACTTTAAATTTGAAAAACAATTTTCATCTCAAACCCATAATGTGTTGTATATCATAGGAAAGCTCTTGGAAAATGCTGCAAAATGACACCTCTCCCATCATTTTAGCTTAATTAGGAGAGTTGCTACAGCAATTTGAAATTATGGCAGTGGGGTGGGGGTTTGGTGGGGGGCATTTTTTGACATTCACATCCCCGTATTTTCAAAATGGGTACACATATTTTAATAAAATTGGGTATTTTTCTTCATCTATATGTAGGCTACCTCACTAACGGCACTGTTTTTAAAGGAACATCAAAAGAAATTCAAAACGATTTATTAGACTGTATGCTCCCTGTTTGCCAGAACCACATAAAAAATGAAATCTCAAAAGCAAGTTTTGTAGCAGAAAAATCCTCGTTTTTCGATACATTTTAGATAACTGACAACCAGTTGAGAGATTCTGGGAATTCACTAATCCCCCTGGACATGATGCAGAATCTATCGCTGGATGTATTCAAGCTAGTTTGGAAAAAGTTGTAGACAAAGCCGAGAAATTGATATCCCAGAGCTACGACAGTACAAATGTGATGAGTGGTCACCACGCAGGTGTTCAGGCTATTATTAAACGTACCTATAAGAATGCACATTTTGTGCATTGCTGCGCACATCAGCTAAATTTGATTTTCGGTCAAGCAACCAGTCAGAATCAACAAGTTCGAGTATTTTTTTTTCCAACCTAAGTGACATTACTACTTTTTTAATAACTCTCCACAGAGGATTGCTATTCTAGATGAAACTGTTAGAAAAAGGATACCTCATGGTTCAGCCACCAAGTGGACTTTCAAGAGTCGAACCATCAACACAGTGTATGAATACAGGGAACAGTTAACTGAATGCATGGAAAAAATAGAGTCATCATCGAAACAAGCTGTAGCAATAAATCAAGTAGGGGCTATTCGGCGTATGTTGGAAAACTCAGTATTTCTGTTTTGGCTTACAGTTTTTCACAATATTATTCATGCCACATGTGGATGTGTTATACAACAAGCTTCAGGAAACACTAACTGATGCAGCACTCATTTGAAAGCATGTAAACACTTTCCAGCAGTCAATGGAAAAAGAATGGACACAGTGACGATGAAGATAACAGAAACAGAAAACATCAAAGAAAAGGAAGAGAGAAAATATTCACATAAATAAAACTGTGGCAGCTAAAGAGATATGTGATGTTATCACGAATCAGGTAAAAGATAGATTTTCTTTTATAACTCACTACTCTGCTGTTTCTCCCCTCCAAGCTGAAAAATTCCAGGAGTATGAGAAAAAGTTTCCAAATCAGCTTGTTGAGCAAACAACAGATGTTTATCCCATGTTACAGAAGGATCACCTGAAAACTGAACTAGGAGTAATTTACAGAAGACCAGATTTCAGAAACATGAATGGTGCCATTAGTCTTCTACAGTTCGTTACAGAAAATAATGTGTACACTACGTTCTCTGAGAACTACGAACTGTTGCTAATTATTTCTACTATTCAAATGAAAACTGCTGAGGCCGAGAGATGCTCTTCAACTTTAAAATGAGTTAAGACATTTTTACGAAGCATCATGAGTGAGGACAGATTGAGCGATATGTAAATAGTTTTGAATACTCTGTGTTCAGAAAAGCAACTTACATACCTGTACTGATACCATACTCATCGCACCATCCAGTGATACATAAAAAAAACAGCATAGTAAACTTGATACGGCGAGCGTACACACACACATCTAACAACAGGCTAAAAAATCAAGAGCTAGAGTTTATCTCGAAAATATCACAAGAGTATGGGTACCCGAGCAAGCTAATTAATAAATGGATACATGAGAGTAAAAAGCATATGACTCAGAGGAAAGAAGGCCAAGAAGAGCACAACCAAAGGAAGATGAGAAATAAAAAATTGAAATACATTGGAGCTTTCCCATACCTGGAAGGAGTGAGTAAAGAAATCAATAGGCACTGTGCTAAATATGACTTACAACTAGGAAGCTCAGTGCACACCGTGAAAAGTATGACTGTCAACAAAAAAACAGAGGAAAAAATGCTAGAAGAATCAGGAACCTACGAAATTCCAATAGCACACATACCCCCAATATCGTACATTGGAAGTACGAAAAACAGATTAAAAAAAAGACTTAAACAACACATATCTAACTGGCAAAAAAAAGAAGCCAAAACGGCTCTAGTGCAATTCTGCTTGGAAAACCGGACATTCCCAAAGTTCGATGAAATTAAAATGCTAAAAAAGAATAAAAAATCGGAAAGGCAAATGAGGAGGGAAGAAGCAATATTAATCTACAAAAATAAAGCAAGGGTATGTAACCAGAACGACCCTAGCACATTATCGGGCCTGTGGAAAGAACTAATAAGACAAGAAAAACAACAACAAAAGAAAAACAGGCAAAAAAGACAAGAAAACCAGGATAGGAGAAGAAATTAAAAAAATTAAAAAAAAAAAAAAAAAAAAAGTGGTCTTAACTAAACATAGATGGCGCCAGCCGGGCTTGTTAACGAAATATATCCAGGAAAGTTTTTCCGACGAATGGCAACAAGGAGTATCGGACTCCATTAGCGCGAAGTTAGCCACGAACATCGGTGGTAAAGTCGCCACGCTCCTGAAGATGCCCAGAGTATGGGCGAAAATTTCGAGTATAAAGAACGGTAAAAATTGATGTTTGGAATCCTAAAGCAAAGATCCAATGAGTATACCCAGCGAAAAGTGTGAGAAGTAAAGCCAGTCATCGCATACAACGGACTTTAGGACAATAACCTCAACAAAGACCGGAAAACACGCGCGTGAAATGTCCCCGTCGCTAGAAAGGAATGCCAAGGTAAGCATTATCCGCTAGTTTTCTGTACATGATAAATGACATACCTAAATTCAACGAAAATGTTATTGATTTGTTTGCCTCAAAAAGAGACAGGCAGATTGACTTAATTTACAAAAATTGCACTTCAGTAATCAACATTCCTTTTGAATGTTTACCTTTGAAGTAAATTGTAAGCACTATTGTAATAGAATCTTCCTTTGTACAAAGTCGAATGTTACAGTTTTTCTACGTATGAGTGCTTGTTTTCTTCTTTTAGTTGCATTGCATTTTTTTACTTGTAGAAACAGAAATGTATTTTAACCTGCACGTTATGTCGTAACTGAAAATTTAATTTTTACTATTTATGTATTGTGAACCCCCATTTGAATAACCCACGAGCCGCCACTGCCACAATATGTTCCAAGAAGTGGTTGCACATGTTATTAGATGGGAGTGGGAGTACATAACAAATTGCCTCTTCAGAATGCAGGATAATTAAAAATGGCAAACTATGAGCACAGTATATCTTGTGTCCAGGAATTTTCTAAATCACACATCCTTTTGGAAAAGTGGTGCATTCTAAATATGTGGTATTATCACTTTTTCCCACCAATCCCTTTGTCAAAAGACATCCCACCATCACTCCTATCAGACATTCATTCTAAATCCACAGCATATTCAGTACTAACATGATTTATTCTAATTCCACACTTCACAAATGCAATGAAAAACTATGAACAAAATGTGAAGGTTAAAATTAAATGTTTTACACAAGATCTCATGGTAGTTACCAGCTTCATGGACATAACAATAGGATATATTAACAAGAAATCTAGATACATCGTGCATATCAAACCACTAAAAAATATTAATATAATGAAGGATTTAGCTCAAAACTGCAATTAAGGTATTTGCATAAAGTTAATATTAAATCAGCACAAACATTGCTTTGCACCGCAGAAAGCTGATCACTACTCAAACTAAAAGGAGACTCACACAAACTGAATTATGGGGACAAAAAAACTGAACTATGGGGTGATACATGGAATCAATGGGCCCCATTATGCAATGTCCTACTCCACTTCTTGATGCTGCAGAATGGGATCTGTCTGTCAAATAAAGAGAATTTAAAAGAGGAGGACTATCAAATGAGTTTGGTCAATTGATCTGGAATATACTGCAGCCTAGCAACTTATATTGCATAGGCCCAAGCTAAGGCATCTATACTCTCACAAAAGCAGAATGGTACCAGAAACAAGCTGACATGAACGGTTTCTTTGAGGAACCTGAAGAATCATGTTTGGCTTTCCAACAGCTTGGGGCATTAAGAGATGGCAATGCAGTAGATTCCAGTTAATTGGGGCACATCAGGGCTCAAACAGTTAGGGCCAATTAAGCAGCTGCCCCAATTATGTGAAACTTTATCCCAAAGAATTAATTTGGGATGCTCAAGAACTGTTCCAAATAAATGGCTGCTCCCACTAACCAACGGTCCAGTTAACTGGAATCTACCGTACTTACTTACTTTACCCTATGCACTCACTCACAGGATTCATACACTTTTACAGAAAATAAATTCCAAGACTTTTTCAAGAGTTTGCCAGGGGAAATTTCCAGTTCAAATTTTTGCTCGAATCATATTGCTTTGTTTTATATTTCATAAATTGGGGTGAACTTAACTACGCATTTAAAATTTTTATGAAGTCCTATGGGTTGTACTGTTACAGAGTGTTCTTGAGTGTCTGCTACATTTCCAATGAAATGTCAAACTTTTCCTGTATAAAAATTTCTCTGCATAAAACTTATATGAAGCAATCTGGAACTTAGCACAATGATAACAATACAAAACAATTTTGCCATGGTATTGAAGATTCCCTATTCTGTAGTCATCTATTCCCATGCACACTGGCAGCAGGAAGGCCAGATATTAATCTCTTTCAGTGAAGAAAATTGCACGATAGAAAGGAGAGCCAGCTTGAGCCTGCAGGAAAGGTTTTGAACACTGTTGCAACTCCAACTGCACACAGCTGCTATATCATAAACCAAAGACACTGGAAATATAGCACTCAAACTTTTTGCACTGCAGTATCACGAGATGAAAGAAATGACATTACGTCTCCACATTCTATCGAAGGTTGGTATGTCATCACAAACAAACAGCATAAAGAGATAAAACAAAGTGGCACAATCAATCCAAACATTTCAACTATTTTTATTTTATTGCAAGAAAAATTCCAGGATTATTCTAGGACCTTTCACAAAAATATGAAAAATAAAGGATTTTCCAGGCCTGGAAGAAAAAGGGAAATCAAATTCCAAGACTTTTCCAAAATTCCAGGGGTTGTGCACATCTTACACTCATTGTTTTGGATAAAAATATTTCTAAGTTAGCAAAGTCTACAGAAAAATCCCCTTCAAACTTACAAGTTAGGTGTGAAGATATCAGGTACAAACATTCGAGTAATAAATGGGAAAGAAGTTGAAGTAGCTAATGAATTGGAAAAATTCAACTTAAATGAGGTAGTCATCAGCAAGACAAAGGAGAACAAGTCAGATGAATTACAAAATATGCAATTCATGAGGCAACCTTAAGGGTTGTTTTATGCTATAAATGTGCTTTCGATTAAATATGCATAATATCTAAGGTATTGTTTACCTGATATTGTCAAAGTATTTTGCACGTTGTTGCTCTGCGAGGCACGTGTTCCAGGCCCGAGAGGTCTTTTATTTTACGGGTTTTGGGTTAGTTATAATTTTTTTTTTAGAAATAAAAGAATTAGGTTATATATTTTCAGTTCTACGTTCATTCATTTGCACAATCAAAAGTTTCAAATTTACTATTAATTAAAAGATGTTAGTAGAAAGAGTTATACTCATCGGGTCAGATGTTTCACAAGGGGTTCAAATTGTCACCACGTTACGGCAAGCGCTTTCAGTAATTTCATACTACCATCGTCCGGCCTCTACTTCTACACGAGGGTCCCTCGCCTGTGTGTAGTCCTGGAGTTGCATGTCGGGAATCGAAGGGAAGGTTTGCGGCCGTGTATGTGTTAGGCAAACCTTTCCTTCGATTCCCGACATGCAACTCCAGGACTACACACAGGCGAGGAACCCTCGTGTAGAAGTAGAGGCCGGACGATGGTAGTATGAAATTACTGAAAGCGCTTGCCGTAACGTGGTGACAATTTGAACCCCTTGTGAAACATCTGACCCGATGAGTATAACTCTTTCTACTAACATCTTTTAATTAATAGTAAATTTGAAACTTTTGATTATGCAAATGAATAAATGTAGAACTGAAAATATAACCTAATTGTTTTATTTCTAAAAAATATTTTTTATAACTAACCCAAAACCTGTAACATAAAAGACCTCTCGGGGCGGGAGCATGTGCCTCACAGAGCAACAACGTGCGAAATAATTTGACATCATCAGGTAAACAATACCTTAGATATTATGTATATTTAAGTCAGATGAATGTATTCTAGGTGGCAGATTGAGTATAATTAGTTCTGGTGTAAAGATGTATCATCCATGAGAGTGTGAAGCATTATTAGCCTTTGAAAATACAAAGGCACCTTAAGTGGGAACCTGTACAGAAGTGCATTGCGTGGGCAGTTTTCTTTTTCGTCCACAACTTAGACATGATGGTGAAAATCACGCAAAAGAAAAGTGAGTTCTTAGGTATGAAAGAGTTGGAAGTGATAGTCAGGAAGTTGAAGGTGTAAGAGGTAAATTTGTACACAACTAACTAGTAAATGCAAACTGCAGAAGACACATTCACATGTTTATGCAATATCCTCTTAAATCTCTAATACTATGTTTTGAGGCAATAAGATCCACAAATTTACTTGGTGGGAAGAGGTTATCAATAGGAAAGGTTAAATTGATTTATGTCACAATGTAAAGATCTCAAAAAAAAAAAAAAAAAAAACTTGGTGGGAAGAGGTTATCAATAGGAAAGGTTAAATTGATTATGTCACAATGTAAAGATCTCAAAAAAAAAAAAAAAAAACTTGGTGGGAAGAGGTTATCAATAGGAAAGGTTAAATTGATTATGTCACAATTTAAAGATCTCAAAAAAAAAAAAAAAAAACAGTTAATGATACTAAAATTTTCAAAGGTTTTTAAATAAGTTTTTTTTTTTTGTAGCATTCACTTAAGCCCAATTTTTCAGCAGTCAAGAAACAAACAAATATATTTTAATACTAAATACATAATGTAGAACAATGGATTTCCAGCAGCAAATTACTGAAGTTATAGCAAAATTGAAATCTCACCTAGTGATAGGATTCATTGAATAGGTGAAAAAGATGGGTTATTGAGCTTCAAAGGAAGCACATAGTTTAGGCAGTATGTAAGAGGAGGAAAGTCAAGAAATCTTCATGTTGAGCAGAAATGAATAATGCTGCTAAGGAATGGCTTTTAGGAAGTATTTAAGCTATTAGTTACACACTAACAAGGAGAATCATACACGAGTTTGTCTAAATGTTTTAGGAATGACAAAAAAGAAGACAACTTTAGTTTTATGAAATTATCTCAAAAAGAGCTCCAAATTGCTCAAGTATTTATGAGTCTTGTTGAACCTATGGGAAAGGTGGAAAATCTATAGCCATGATTTCTTCCTTTTTATTTTTCACTTCATTTGCTTTAGTGTTAATGATTTCTGTGAGCATCCTAGGGTATAAGGAGTCACTCAATCCTGATTCAGAAGCACTGGTTCCACAAAAGGGTGAGGAACATCACTAGAAGCTAAAATCTTGCCCTGACATTTTAACTCAGATTCAGTAGTACAAGAAGACAAAACCCTGCAACATACACTACTTGACAACTGGTTGATTTACCCAGATTTTATTTGCCGACGATGAGAAACTTTTTATCTCGGAGAAGGATATTTTGAATAGATGAAGTATATATTTTGAAACAAATTTAATGAAAATCTAGGTACCAGGGAATAAATAATTTCTGATGGTATGGGTGAGTGAACAGCCATAGCTGCATATGAAATAAGAGATGCTACTTTGTCCCAAAATATGGTAAAGATGCAGGTGTGACTCAATTAATCCAGATAGTAGCTTGACACATAAGTACCCTTTGGTTAAACGGAATCATTTTAAAATGGCAAGTAAAATTGGTTTAGTTCTTAAGGACTGGAAGAAGTCAGTCATTGTGTCTATATGAAAGAAAAGGAATACAAAGGATTATAATAAATACAAGAATATGTTCAAAATTAGTGTTTCTTACACAGTCAATTCAAGTATATTGAGTAAAAAGCTCTAAAATTTGGTGGAAAATTAGCGCGACAGTGTGTCTTTGTGGGGAGATGAAGGATGCCAGCAAAATACAGCTGTACACAAAACAGCTTTTCGAAGGTTTTAATGAGGTAAATGAGGGTTTATACAAAATGTTTATTGCTTTTGAAAAGTTTTTTTTTTTATCTAGTTCCTAAGAACAAGTTGTTTAAAGGGTCAAAAGAATTGTGGAGTGAAAGGAAGCCTATTGAAATTAATCATAAACTAGTAAACCTACAATCTGATAACAGTCAGGATGGAAAGAAGTATCATTAGTAAAAGGTTTCAAATTAACTTTGGAGTGAAACAAGGTAGCAAACTGTCCCTATTTTTGCATGGAATCTCTGCATAGCTGCATAGATTAACTTCTTGAGGGAAAAAAATTAAATTAACTTAAGATATTGAAACACATGAGTCTAGTATAAACAGTTTGCCATGTTTGCATTGGTGGCTTAATGTCAGGAATAGATTGGCCAGAGCTTAACTACAAAATTAAGTATTTGAACCTACCCTCATTTAAGACAAATTTCTGTAGGAAATTTGAAGCTGAAGATATAAAAGCAGACAGAGAAATATGTGGATAATAAATAAGTAGATGCAATGGTAAAACAGAATATGTGATCATAAGAACTGAGTTGGGTACTTCTTCAGAAGAAAACTTATTTAGGAAATGTTGAAATGCTTTGGATATGGGAGTAGAATGGGAAATGAAAGTTTACAAGACAGATGTTAAATTCTGAAAAACCAGGCTGCAGACCAAGAGGTAGACCATGAACAAAAAATGTGAAGGTTTAAAATTAGCCATTAGTGATTGATGGAGCAATGTATTAGAAACAAAAAAAATCTTTTCAATTGACATAAAAAGAGAGAGCTTCTTACTACATACTACTACATTCAAAAAGTTCCGGAACTTTTTGAGTATTTGCCAAATGTCAGTGAATCACGTCACTCCCAGCTGAGCAAGCGAAGAGCATCATGTGACTGACCAGCCAGAACCGGTTTGATCCAGATTAAACACGTACAGCGTATGTGCGTATTTCATGACGACAGGCATTCGATGTTCTCCGACACGAGGACAGCGATGTCAAATTTTGTGTTCTGCTCGGAAAATCTTTCGCTGAGACTTTTCAAATGATTAAGTCAGCGTACGGTGAGAGTGCAATGAGTCGAACTAGAGTTTATGAGTGGCATCGATGATTCGAAAAAGGGTGACAGAGTATTGAGGATGATGAGAGGTCAGGACGCCCATAGACCTTTCCTTTGGAGGCTGACCGCTCCAAAGGAAAGGTCTTGTTAACAGTTTTCTTTTATTGCAAGGGGGCGTACATAAGGAATTTCTTCAACATGGTCGTACAGTAACTAAAAAGAGTACGTCAATGTCCTGAAATGTCTCCAAGAATCAGTGGGACACAAGCGACCCGATCTTTGGAAGACCAACTTGTGGGTGCTCCATCACGATAATGTGATGGCTCACAGATCCCCCTGGTGTCCGATTACCTGTCCAAACATCGCATTCCCCTTATTCCACAACCAGCTTATTCCCCTGATCTCGCCCCATGTGACTTTTTCCCCAGATGAAGAATTTGCTTAAGGGGTGACACTTCTCAAGTTCCAAAGAAGTGCAATGAGCTGTGACAGAGGCACTGGAGGATGTGGCAAAAGAAGGCTTGCAATCTGCATTTAAATCTTTGTATAAGCGCTGGCAAAAATGCATAGTCGCACAGGGTAACTACTTCAAAGGAAACACTACATAAACAGGTATTATCTGTACTCATTCTTTTTTAATATAAAAAGTTCTGGAACTTTTTGAACGTAGTATTGTTATTTTAAGTTGCATGTGGAAAAACCATGCCTGAACACCACTGTCACATAGGCATGAGGTAATGCAATGGTGACACTTTGGAAAGTTACCAAAACAGCCAGATAAGATATAAAAATAAATCCCTCATATTTTTTCCTTCCTTTTCTCTTCTTTTATGTTCTGCAAATGTACCTTAATTTGAGCTGTTCATTCAACTTCACATGGAAGTGCATACAGTGCAAAATTTTTCTAGACAAATGGGGAAGCATTGTTTGGTACCAAGGTTATTCATTCAAGCAGATGCAATTTTGTTTGCTTGTTTTTTAGGGGAGGGGGGGTCTCATTTGGTCTGTAGTGTATGTGTTTTGTATGCTTATTCATAAATTTTTATTTAAAAATATAATGGCTTCCTCTGATGAAATTACTAAAAAATTAATTGATTTTTATGGGTAACAAGAAGAAAGGTATTTATGTATTTTACCTCAAATTTTCAAAAGAAATTTTCTTATTAATGATCAGAAGTCATTTCTGGAATGAAGGTGATCATGTGACTGCACTGGGCTGACATGGTCACCAACACTTTAGAAATAACTCCTGAAGACAAATGAGAATTTCATTCATTCAAAAAACTGAAGTAAAATACCTAACTACTTTTCCTCTTTTAATACCATATAACAATTCAATTTTTATTTAATAAATTATGTCTGCTGTATCTGTATGTAGATGAGTATGCATGTACACACATGTGCATATGTACGTACAAGTCCATTATAAAATAACTTCATGACAAATGAAAAAGAGGTTGATTTGCTCAGATGAACAATACTTTGCTCTGTTCTCCAATCTCTGATGACCATCCACTGCAGCTTTTTGAGTTTCTACAAATCTCTTCATTGAAGCATTTGTACGCAGCTGAAGAACAGTTGGTAAGATCTTTTGATTGTCAGGTGTCAAAGGTGGCAAATAGTTGTTTGTTTTCACTATTCCATCCTTTTTGACAAACTTTAGTAACACATAAGTGGAGAATGCTAGGTACAACTCATAGAACCTTTCACCCCCAGGTGTGAGAAATATGGAAGGCACAATCTGAGGAAATGGCAGCCCTATGTCATCCTGCAGGAAAAAAAAATTGATAATTAAAAGAAACTACTGGACTGAACTGAATAAAATGAAAATACAGTTATTTATGAGAATATCATATACAAAGCAGATTTCACAGAAATAAACATATATGAAATAAAAATGTTAGAATAAGAGCAACACTAAATGAACAAATCTGTCACCAAAGTAATTATTTCCAAAGGGCCAAAGATTCATATGCAAATATTGGACCTACCTTCTTTTAACCAGAAGACCAAGAAAATTTTACAAATGCTTAGCTAAAAAATAAAACATTCGGTTATAAAAAATGTATTGAAAAGTTTTCATACGTGCCACTGACATCAATGGAATTTACATCATGCAGCACATCCTTTAGCTCACATTTTTCATTTGTTTTTTATATTAAGGGTGTTTACAGTCATCTTCTACTGTATATACTTATGTTTAAGACACCCTCTCCCCAAGTCTTATGATACAAAAACAGGATTCACATAAAGCAGAAGGTAAAAAATTATTATGGTAAAAAATCAGTATCCATAGAAAAGCAGACCTTTAAATTTCAAGTTTGGAAAATATGACATATATCGAAAATGACCATTTAAATGGTGAATGTAGAAACACTTATGAAATGGTGATAATGTGAAAACATTTACTGAAATGGTGGAAATGCAGAAGTGTGTTCATGTATTTAATGAATTTTTCTAATGAAATTCCAGTCCTTACAGTTTCTTTTTGCTATAACAGTTAACAGAACAAGCATTTACAGATTTATTTATTTATTTTTTTAGCAGAAACATAAAAGTTCAAAACCAGCATTATAAACAAATTTACAGGATTGAAAGACAGCAATGAACATTCTAAATACAGATTTAAGATTTCAATTTTGCTTGAGAAAATAAAAAGGCAGAAATGCTTGCTCTACTAACTGAGATGGCAAGAACAGATTGTAGCAACAGAAAACTTGCATTAAATTACAAAAATTCCTGAGAAATATGAAGCCATTCCTCTACACTACTAGCATTTACTTTTCGACTGACTTGCATATAAGCTGACTCCTATTTTTCGGAAAATATGCTCAAAAATTTTAGGATTTTTGTATTTTTTTGTATCCAATCTAGTGTTTGCATATATATGCAAATACAAAGTGTGATCAAAAAGTATCTACACTGGATTTATTAAAAAAAAGTACAAGACTTACAGATTTTAAACTTAATAGCCTTCAAAAACGTCTCCTTCCAAACTCACTTAGCCCAGAGCCGTTTCCACTGATCGAAGCATTTTTTTTAAGTCATCTTCTAAAATAGCGAACAGCTGCTTTTTGTCATATTCTGTTGTATCTCCTCAATATCTTGAAATCTTTTCACTTTCAAGCGGTATTTGATTTTTGGGAACAGAAAAAAATCACAGGGAGTGAGGTCTGATTAATAGGGTGGCCGTTGAACCTGTGCAATGCTGTGCTTAGCAAAAAACCGCTGCACAAGTTCTGATGCATGGCCTAGTGCTTTGTCGAGGTGGAGTTGCCACTCACCACTCTTATGCAATGCTGGCCTTATTGCAACGAACTGCATCCCTCAACCCCGCAAAACTTGACAGTAGTACTCGCTGTTGATTGTATAGCCTGATGGAGCATATTCATAATGAACAATTCCCTCATGAGTGAACAAAATAGTCAGAATTGTCTTGAATTGCTGTGGCTCTGCCATGCTTTTTTGGGTCTAGGAGAGTTTGGGGTCTTCCACTGTGAGGACTAGGCCTTAGTTTTGGGGTCATACCTATAAACCCCAATTCGTTTTCAGTTATTATGGTTTTTAAAAAGTTTTCATTGCACTCAAGCAGGTCACTAGCGGTAGGTTTATCTTTAGGAATACTACTTTCCTCTTTTTGTAGATTCATGTTTAGGAATGCCACTTCACTCTTACTGTAGGTTCATCTTTAGGAATGTCACTTTGCACTTATTTGGCCAGTTCTTGACCCTAGGTTGCAGATCTGAAGGAGTATTTGCAAGAATGACAATATCATCAGCAAACTAAAGAACTGTGAATTCATCTTGAGAGTAAACTGACCTTTACTTCATCATGTGCTGGCTAAGCATACTAGTGAAAATAGGACAGCATTTTCCTTTTGTTCTGATGGTACAGTCATCCAGCTGATAATCGTGACAAAGCCCATTTTCTTTGTAATGAATTACACCACTAGAAGGCAGGGTTGGCATTTGATTAAGAGAGTCTATACATTATACTTCACAAATCCATTAGTAACCTGTATTTGTGAAGTGCAATAGATGCCTATTGCAATATAAAAACAGGACCAGCTAAACAAAAAGCCAACATCAAGAACAAAAATCCTGACATTACTTTGGCCTTTTTAACTTTAGTTGATACTTCAGCAGAATTCTGTTGGGAATTCACACAAAACAAAGATTGTGCCCCATTTCATTGACCAATCTGTACTTTGCGATTGACTTCCATGGGATGTCACAACTTAGTTCTTAATGAGGAGGAACACAGAAATTGTAACTATATATAACATACAAAACTATAGGTAAAGTTATACAATGCCTTCTTGTTACCTAACCAATAATCCCACCCCAACAAAACTAATTGAAAACCAGAAGACTAAACATTTACATAAGAGATAGATAAATAACAACAGACATCAGTCTGAGATAATAAAGAAATTTCTTTGCTGTTCCTTTAAGGCTTTTGACCACTTGCATCTCGGGCCATGACAAAACCCCAGCAATCACTCACTCGGCAAGCAAGATGGAAAAAATGTTACAATACTAAGTTATGGAATAAACTTCAGGAGGTCTTTATACAGCAGTGAATGGTTGCTGAAGAGGATAATATCACATTTTTCATTCCTTCATGTTTCATGTTTTTCCATAATATACATATGAATGCTAAGCTCCAACATTCAATGCAAAATTTAAATATCTTTACTTCATACTGTAAATTCTTAACACTTTTCCTATTGTTTACTGCATACACACAGATTCAGAAATTCAACAGAAAATTAGCAATCATAATTAATGTTTTTGTAAAATCTTTGTAGTACCTTCTAAGAGCAGAACCTCGTGTTCTCATATATGGGCACCTACACTGATTTCTCATTATTTTATTTATTTTCCTTTTCAGAGAACTATGTTGACTTTTCTGCTGCTACTTCTATTCCTAAGGGAATTTCATTAAAGAATACACCATGCAAAATAAAAATAACAGGAAAACATGAAATAAATTGTAATGGCATGATTATATACATTACCTGAGAAATTTTGTTTAAATGGCTATGGCAAGTTTTCCTAAATTCTTGAGCATGTCCTTTGTCCACCACAGGAAATAAAATTCTGAAGAAAAAAAAGAGTTCCATGATATATAAATGTTAATGACAGTTTAACTACATATTTAAATTAAGTTAATGTATTCTAAAACCTAAAAACAAGAACCGACCCCTCACAACTGGTTCATATCATTTCAATATCACAACTTGCTCACATCATTTTAATGCCAAAATGGAAACACTGGCATTTTGAAAAGTCATCAGAGCTGATTAAAGAACAAAACTGATTACATTAATGACTTTACTGAAAACTACAAACTTTTCTCACTTACACACAAAAAGGAAAGCATAATTATATAACAGTTTAAATACAAAAAAATTGCTTAGAAATTAAAAAAGAAGAAAAATGCTGTAGAGAATTAGAAAGGTGCTCACTTATGTTCAAAAAATGAATAGGAATTTCAAGAAGGTAGCAGGTCTGCACATTAATCACTACACCAGAAGAAAAACAAATTCACTCAAAATAAATTTCTTTGATCATAAGTATGTAATCATTTGAGGAAGCAAAAACACTATCAAATGTATAGTTGTACATTTATACCTATAAGCACTTGCTTATGGTGCAAATATATGCACTTACTTACATTTAGCTTTTTAAGCATATATACAGGGTTTGAAAAAACCCAGCCCACTTGGGGTTTTAGGGGTTTTATTGGGCCTTTTCAGGTTTTATCGGGCTTTTTTGAGTACTGTTGTAAAAAAATGAAGAAGCAACAATCAATGAGTAAATTCTGTCTTTAAAGCACAAAAGGGCCTTTAAAAGGAATCTCTTGATAAAACTGGCTATTTATTATTATTTTTTTTTATGCTGCTAACATACCATTCAATGCAGCAGAATTGGATCAGTTTAAAATTATGATTGAAACAGTGAGACTTGGAAAGCCCCTCAGCAAACACCATTGGTGGAAAACTGATACTGCAACAGAAGAAACTGAATCTCGGCTTTCAGAAAAGTAAAATTTGGCAGTTTGGCTCACCATAGATGGTTGGTGCAGTGTGAAGAATGAGCCAGCCCAAGCTATTAGTGTCCATAACGGAACAGAAAGTTTTTTGCTGTGCGCTGATGATACTGGATCAGAAAAGAAAACAGCAAAACATTGTGCTTCTAAATTAGAGGCAGCCATAAAGGAGTGTGAAGACAAATTTGGAAAACCTGTTTTTGCTATTGTAACTGAGAGCAAAAACAAAATGATAAAAATGTGGAAAATTTTAACTAAAAGATATTAAACTCTCATAACATATGGATGCTCAGCACATCTGTTGAATTAAAGTGATGCTCAGCACATCTGTTGAATTAAAGTGATGCTCAGCACATCTGTTGAATTAAAGTGATGCTCAGCACATCTGTTGAATTTAAAGTAGATTGTGGCAGTGCAAACGTAGGCCTACATTAACCACATGGATGGTTCAAAGAAAAGCCTGGCTTAATGCCACAACTACCTAAAGAAACAAGGTGCAACTTTCATCCTGATTGTGTTAAAACATTTGTGGCCAATTATCACAAATACAGAGAAATTTCTTAAGAGCATATTGAGGAATTTGATCAATCTATTTAAAAAATCTTGGATAAAATGGGCATTTACTGTGAAGCTATGAATCTGCAAAAGCAGTTATCCATTGTTGCTAGCACACTGGATACACTTCAGAGAGAGAGATACAACATCTGTTTCAGTTGCTGTTGAAATATAGTCAGATTTACTACAAGAAGAAATGCTGCAGCCCTACCATCTAGGTTTAAAAAATGGCTTGAACAAGCAATTCTTGCACAACATTTTCTAGCAAACCTCATGGATCCAAAATTCTGTACAGAGGTCAGAAACTTAACCAAGAACAGGACAGTATTGCAGAAGAGTGGATATCCAACTTTCCCCCTGATTACACAGTCAAATAATATGACCACCCCCAGAACCATTGTCACAGAGTGCATGTGAGCTGGCCAGGACAGATTAGTCATAGTGCATAATGTGAGCACAATGGGCAGATGTAGTGATTTGATGGATGTTCAAAAAAGAATGATCATTGGTTACTGTCCCAAGGGTGGAAGCATCTCAGAAACAGCAGACTTTGGGGGCTGTTTGCAAGGTGCTGTATTAAGGGTGCACCAAGACTGGTCTGCCAGCACACCGAGTACCTCCCAACATCATAAGTATAGAGCCCCAAAGGCCATCAACCTATTGCAGTTATTTTACCAAGAAATCTTCAATCGTTTCTTTCACATACCATCGACAATAACTCCTTCCGTACATCCTATTCCAAAAGTAAAACCACCGTTTTATAGAGTTTTTATAGGCGAATAAACTGTGCGAGTTTCTCAGTCCGATTGCAATTTTTCACCGAGAAATATTCGATGGTGTCCTTTAGATACCATCGACAATAACTCCACCACAGAACATCCGATTCCAAAAGTAAAACCACCGCTTTCAAAGGTGAATAAACTGCTTTCAAAGGTATAAAGCTTTCAAAGGTGAATAAACTGTGTGAGTTTTGCAGTACGATTGCAATCTTTCACCGAGAAATTTGTGATTGCCGGCCAGGTGGCGTGTGGTCTGAGCGATGGCTTCTGATCATTCGTCCGAAAGGGTTCCAGGTTCAAATCCCGGTGAGGCATGGATGTTGTGTTTGTCTTACGGCACTGGCTCCCTCCCTTCCCTGGAACCAGTAGCCCTAAATTAGGGATGGGCGACTGCTTATAGCCCATTGAGTTGCTCATGGTAGATAAATAATCTGCGATGCTGTTCTCCAGATATCATCGACAATAACTCCCTAAAAGTAAAACCACTGTTTTAACTTTTAGAACTGGATGTTTCATTCAGGAGTTATTGTGGATAGTATCTGGAGGACAGCATTACAGATTTCTCAGTGAAAGATTTCAATCATACTGCGAATCTCACACAGTTTATTCGCCTTTGAAAGCTCTATAAATCGGTGGTTTTACTTTTGGAATCAGGTGTTCTGTGGTGGAGTTATTGTCGATGGTATCATAGAAGACACCATTGAAGCTTTCTCGGTGAAAAATTGCAATCAGAATGCGAAACTCGCACAGTTTATTCGCCTATAAAAACTCTATAAAATGGTGGTTTTACTTTTGAAATAGGATGTATGGTAGTAGAGTTATTATCGATCGTATATGAAAGAAACGATTGAAGATTTCTTGGTGAAAAACTGCAACCATCCATGCAAATGAATGCTGGGGTACCCAAGTACGTGTCCCAGACAGAGTTGTATAAAAATAAAATGTATCTGCATACACAATCATTGAAATAGAAAGCTTGCTGCACAACCGCCATGCACCATAAAAATTCAACAACAAACCCGCAATTCACGATAATAATAGAATAAGATTATTTAAAGAAAAATTAATATAACAAATAATTATTAGAACATTACAGATTCCAGAGAGGATAAAAGTATATTACAACTGAATGAGCGGAAATGTGTGTAAGATGGACCTTAAGGCCAAAACTTTAAAACATTGGACTATGAACCTCATAAAAAAAAAAAAAAAGAGACTAATTAAAGAAGTTTTTATAACTAGAAAAGCAGTTCCGTTAATGAACCTTCAAAAATTATAAATAGCATTTTCAACAACTTAATTCAAAAACAGTTGACTTATAAAATACATAAGGAAAATATTTTAATTACATAATTGGCAACTGCAAGAGGAACCTGACAATAAAATTTAAAGTCTTTTTGGGTAAACTAAACTTTTGTTACAGTTCCTATATATTGAGAACAAGCCTTGATGAAATCAAGAGGCCAGAAACGTCTTTAAAAAACAAAAGAACTCACTATCGGAAGATGTGAAAAATAGCTGAACTTTCTCACGTTAAGATAGAATTAAATATATTAATCTCAGTAAAGCCTTGGGTAAATGTTTTAATTGCCGTAAATAACATTTTTACTTTTTTAATCTACAAGCAAAAACTATCTGCAAAATCTGCTAATAATTTGGAAACTATATGCGTATGGGGTACGGGTATACATCTATATTCTGCGACTCTGGTCCCAGATAACAGTAAAGTGAAGCCTGTTATGCATGGGTGTCCATAGCCGACGCTGCGTCAAGGCACCCATGTTAACCCAGGGCCTTCGGCAATGATGTCTGCAGTTCGCACGAGACTACCGTCATTGAACAGTGGAAAAAAAGTTACCTTCACAGACGAATCGAGGTTTCTACTTCACAGAAGTGACGGACAGTGGTGGACACAGCATCAGAGACACGAGAACCAACACCCGGACACGCCTGTTGGTCAAGGACAGTCTAGCAGCAGCAGTGTGTATGTCTGGGGGATGTTTTCCTTGTATGCAGCGGGACCACTGGTACCACTGGATGGGTCCCTGAACGCCAATGGCTACCTGTCCCAGGGATCATAGCATACTTCTGGAAAATTTTAGGTAAGAATTTTAGGAATTTTAGGAATTTTTAGAAAAATTTTAGGAAAATTTTAGGAGTGTATTTCAATAAAAACTAGATGTATATTTGTATACATCTAGTAAAACAACTTTGTATACATTGTAAAGAGTTTGCTTCACACCCTTCAACCATATATACTGATAGACTGCGCATGACATCAAAATTTCTGGCTCCAACATAAAATCACATGACAACAGTCAAAAAGATGGGTTACACCTGCTGTGCTTATGGTTGCTCTGACCGATATAGTAAAGAAAGTTCTATGATTTTTCATGGGTAAGAAACGAATTAAATACCTAAGTCAATAAAGTTCAATTACTTAACCAGAAACTTGCAGCTATTGATATAAAAATATAGTAACTTAAGAAAAAAAAAATGGAATGCATGTTCCAAATTCTTCGCAAATGTTCATCACATTATAAATCACAAAATGTAAACAACACGATCATGCATGTATATAGCTCATAAGTAAACTTACCTGAAGAGTTTTCATTATATATGAGGTGCATTCACATAATACACCGAAAACACTGAAGTTCTGCAGCGTAAATTAGTAATCATAACAGCATTTGTACACGAAATTTGGAGTCTGATGATGACGTGCCCAATGTTTGAGCCATGGCGGCTTTGATGCAGCTATTGCCAATGCGCAGTCCATTAGTATATATGGTCGAAGTTCACACCCAAATTTTTTGCATAACGTCTAATGTCTAAAGTTTAAGTATGATTTACTTCTAATGTTCAGTTCTTATCTTTTCACGTGTTATTATCATATTCAAGTATATTTACCACATTCAAGTTTCACTTTGAACATTAATATGCTGTTGAACCAGAAGCAATTCACGATTTTCACAGTAAAGTTTTCAGGTTTCACATTAAACTATAATATCCTAAAAAGGTAATTGAAAACCAAGAACTATGTACAATTGTTCACTGAATTACTTTTTTCATATTATTGTTTTAACCTTTTCCTGATTAGCCTATCTTTTTCTGCTTCCACCACAACTAATTTACTTTCAGTTTTCTTTATTTCAGCTGAACCTTGTATGATCAAGTTAGAGGCAACTGCTATTTCAACAGTATTTTGTTTTTCTACAGCTTTTCTCATTCTTTCTGTTCCCTCTTGAATTACTGCTAGGGAGGCTTCTTTATCTTTTTTAAGCCTATTTATTTCTGCATCATTTTCTTTTATTTTGTCATCAAACTCAGCTTTTCTTTTTTTCTCTAGCTGCTTTTCCTTATTTTCCCTCTCTTTCTTCGAAAATAAAAGCATAACAAACAGCGCGAAAACTAGCTCATAAATAGAATATTTGAAACACTCTCAATGTATGCACTCTCAATTATTAGGGATGGTAGAGGGGAAGGGAATAGAACTGTCCAAAATTAGCATGTTTTCGTTGCGCTAGGGCGCTTAAGCACGGCTGAATTCCTTCAGATACCCCCAATGTTCAAATGATTGAAATGTGCTGATGTTCATGGAATGAAATGGTTGATCAGCTATGATGACCACATAAAAGTTCGGGGTTGGGGGTGGGGGGGGGGGGGGCTTTATTTTTTTTATTTTTTTAGTTTATGCAACATTTTACATCACTCCAGTATTTATCTTGTCATCATCAACAATCGCAATGCAACTACCGCTTACGATCGCGGATATCAGCAACCGGAAATCTGCCATATCTCTAAGTGATATAACACACAGTATCCTGTTACAGTGTATTGTAATTGAAAAAAAAAGGATGTGGAAAAAAGAAACTTTCAGAAATTAAGATCATCAAGTCATGCGTTTCAAAAATCCGTTTTCCTTTATAACGTTTAAAAACATGTTTTTGCTTTTTTTACCTGTAGTGTAAATAAAAAAAACTATGTTGATTTTTTTTTTATGGAATCAGACGTCCGTATGTCTGATTGTCTTCATCTGAGTTCACACTTTAGCTACTGTGTACAAGTAGACCTATTTTTTCAGCTCAAAAATATGTAGTTTTGTATATATTCACAGTATAAGTCATTCCTTATTCCCACAGAACTGAATTCAGCATATGCAAAATGAAGATCATCAAGACCCGCCCAACACTATGTTTCTGATTGTCTGCTGTTTATATTCAAGAAATGCAAACATGGATCAATGGTGAATGCAGCAACTATGATTTTTATTTATTACCAAGAAAAAAAAAAAAAAAAAGAGCCGTGAAAGCTGTAAAGCTGAAACGGATATTTCTCTCGAACCCCCCCCCCCCATGCACAAAAACATTTTAATTAAGATCAAACAGCAGGAGGACGCGTCCACACAACACAACCTTTGGAATTACCTGATGGAATGGCTTCTTTTCATTTGGCACATCGCCATAAATCACCACCTGCAGCTCACTGAACTGTCAAGTTGCACCCTTCCTCCTTCACTTTAACTATAATAGAAACTGTAAAAAAAAAAAATGCTCCCCAATTTTCGACAAAATTAAATTACCAAATTTACGTCATGATGTTGCAATTTACTAAAATACGTTTGTTTATCTGCTGAATATTGCTTAAATCCATTGAAAACTTTTTAATTATAGATGATTTTTTTATTAAAACAGTAACTCAGACGTCTGAATAAAAACGTGTTTGTAATTCAAATAGAGTCCATATCATCACAGAAAAAAAATTTAAGGATCACTCTGTTTAAATAAACCATGGCATCTAAAAAAAATAATTCACTTGCTTTTCCCATAATTTATAATTACTGTTTCTTTTTTTTCAATCCGATTATGCAACGTTTTTTTTTTTTTTTTTTTTTTTTGCATCTGCTAAAGTTCCTAACGGAATTTGGCGAAATTTGCACTAGAACTTTATTGTGATGTATCTTAACTACTGTAAAAATTTTACTGTGTTATTTTCAAAATTCAGAAAAATGGATTTCTGAAAATATTCTCCTAGTCCTTTTGTGCTGTGGAAGTGATAAACAGGTGTTTGCTTTCTTTCCAACCAAGGGCTTCAGATCAGCGCTCCCAGCTGTCAATCAACCGTTGCTATGGTAACACCCTTTCTGCTGGAGGCTCACTCTGTCCAAAGAGGCACACATACTTGTCCATAATAAAAATTACCAATGCTAACTTTTAAAGTTTTAAACCGATTCAACTGGAATTTTGGAAGTGAGCTTCTGTAATCCAATTACAGTGAATGTAAAAATTTCAGCCACTTTCGTGAAAAATTCGCAAAGATAGTTTTCTTATTTTTTATCATAAGTAGTGGAAGTCTCTTGAGGGGAGGGAGGGTGACATGCACATAAACAAGAAGAAGATGAATGTGTTGTTCAGGCATACTCCTCACTGGTGGATGCCAGCTGACTTGGTACATACGCGACCCCCTGCAAATGCTAAATGCCTCTTCTTTCCCCTTCTGTTCTCAATTGCCGGACGGACATCAAGCTCCCCTTCGACCTACTAGTAATCATCCAATTTTATTGCACTGGAAGTAGTGCCTTTTTTTTTTCTTTTTTTTTCCCCAGCCAAATTAGGATTTGGTGCACTTCGGAAACCGCTGCCGGTGGTTTCTTTGAGAACAGAGGAAAGAAACTTTAAAAAATGAAGGGGTAACAGTAACACGATTTCCTAAAAGGGCATTTTTTAAGCACTAATTTCAAATTTCAAGGCTTTTCAAGACGGCATTAAAAAAACACCGTTTTTCCAGGATATTCCAGGCCTTGAAAACGTAATCATGATTTTCCAGGACTTTCCAGGTTTTCAAGCACGCGTGCGCACCCTGCGTAATGGTAAATTTATTGGCGTTAATAACGGTTGTGTTTTTAATAAATAAGCTTACGAAAATTTTAGGATGAATAGCAAATTTTAGGTATAATTTTAGGAATTTAAGGAGGGTCACAAAATATTAGGAATTTTAGGAGGAATGCGATCCCTGCTGTCCGTTCTTGCAGACCACATGCATCCCTTCACATTGGACGTTTACCCTGGTGGTGATGGTATCTAAATGACAATGCACACTGTCACGTCGCTAAGGTGGTGCACGACTGGTTCCAGAAACACGACAGTGATGTCTTCATTTTCCCTTGGCCGGTGAAATCGCCCGACCTCAATCCCCTAGGGCATTTATGGGACTATTTAGATCAACAAGTTCAGCATGCCAACCCACAAGCACATCATCTCCAGGACCTCCATGCTCTGCTGCAGTCCAAATGGGCACATGTGCCTCGGGCAAACTTCCAGGACCTCGGCGAGTCCATACCACGATATCTCACCGCTGTCATCCCATTATTAGGTAGGTGGTCATATTATTCTGATACGACCATGTATTTGTCTGGTGTAATGGCTTTTCAAAATTAATGATACAGACTGTTACCTAACATCAATGATGAAAGAAAGTGTCATCAGCGAGTTTTCTTCCATAAAAGGATGGCAAGTCATGGCAAAAAAAAAAGTCTGAAAAGGGTTCAAATTTAAAATTGCCTGCAGGATTTTCTAACTTTGTATGCCTACATTCAGCACCAGCTTCATCTGCCTCCATTGAGAGAATTTTCTCTATGTTTCAACTAGTTTGGAATAAGTTACGAAATAGGCTTCAGATAGAGAAAGCCACAAAACTTGTTCAGTTTATACCTTTTTTGATCAAAACTTCCTGTAGATTAGCAGGGTTTTTTTCTGACTAAAACCCCTGAGATTACATTAATTATTTCAATGTGGCTGTTTTACAAAAAAACTCAGAGGTTTGAAAATACTTGAAAATTGTGTGGGTTACGAAACTATGATAATTTCAGACTGCTTTTGAGGTTCTAGTAAAACACAAAGCAAAAATACTTTATTATCTGTACCATTGTTTAATTTTTAGGTGATCTCTGTAAATAGTCAAAAACCATTGCAGTTTACATGCCACACACAAATAATATCTCAGGCAAATTTTATTTAAAGATATTATTATAGTTAGAATCTAAGTATGTTATACTCTGTTTCTCTATTAAGAACAGATAATGTTGGTCTATTCTGTAGTTATTCTTTATAGGTGGAAAGCTATTTATATGCAACCATTTATTATTTTCAGGATTATTGTTTTATTTTCTTATTTCAGATCAGTTGCTTTGTCAGCTGATCTGAAAGGATTGTTTTGTGTTGCTAAATAATATAATCGGTCAACCATCACCTTTGAGAAGGCAAGAAAGAGAATCTAGTCATTATTCCTATTGTTATTAATTGTGAAAGAAAATATTTTATTGGGTGCTGATTAAATTTGGAATATTGAAGAAAAAAAATCTAATTATGAAAAAACAAACAAAAAAACAAGTGGGTTTTTTGGTGGGTTTTTTCAACTGCCCAGCCCTAAAAAACCTGGTGTTTTTTTTTTCAAACTGAGCCCACCCTGGCGAACCCTGCACATATATGCTAAAAATCTAACCATCCTAAAATGATAATTAGAAGGATTGGCAGTAAAGCATGTAACATGATAAAAATTGAGAGAAGCTCTAAAATTCTCATATCACACTATTACCTTTACGTTACGGAAAAGTAAATAGTGCAATGTTTTGGTAGTTGACTTCTGCCTTCCTCAGCCACGAAATGAAACATGTGATATTAGCATCAGTTGTTGCCAGATTTCAAAATAGCTTTCCAAATGATTGGAATTTGAAAAGGTGCATCTGTTCAATATAGAACTGCTATATTAAGCAGCGATAATACTGTTCGTCACGTACATTTTGTTTAAGTATGCAGGGTGGAGTAGCTAGGTCCATATAACGCTGTGAAATACAAAAAACGAACTTTAATGGTAAAAAATCTTTTACTTACTCATAGTAATTTCAGCATTTTTGTCACTGTTGCAATTCCTCTGCTCGTAGAACGGACATTTGCTTATTTTGATGAGCTACTAGATCTGCCTGAACAGAAGATTCATGGATTAAAAGTACTATTTCAAGTTAAAATTCTATACCTTTGTATAGGCGTGAATCTTCCGTTCAGGCAGATCTAGTAGCTCATCAAAATAAGCAAATGTCCGTTCTACGAGCAGAGGAATTGCAACAGTGACAAAAATGCTGAAATTACTATGAGGAAGTAGAAGATTTTTTACCATTAAAGTTCGTTTTTTTGTATTTCACAGCGTTATATGGACCTAGCTACTCCACCCTGCATACTTAAACAAAATATACTTGACGAACAGTATTATCGCTGCTTAATATAGCAGTTCTATATTGAAGTCTTTGGCCACGTAATATCGCGCCATACGCTTTTTTGCGTATGGGAATATAAGAAGGTGCATCTGTGTTGCAAGTCTTAGAGGGAAAGTAAATTTCAGTGCTTTTGCAGTACCTAAGGGATTTTTGATTACTGAATGGAGTAATATGCATTGAAGTTTACTTTTCCCCTAACATTTTGAACACAGACACATCTTTTCAAATCCCTATCATTTGGAGAGCTATTTTGAAATCTAGCAACAATTGATACTAACACCACATGTTTCATTCCATGGCTGAGGTAGGTAGAAGTCAACTACTATTTGAAATGCTCCACCCATTTACTTTTCCATAATGCAACCAATGTGTGATATGAGAATTTTAGTAATTCTCTCATCCTGAAGCGGTTGTCCCCCATGCATACATGCATTTTTTTAAATGCACCTGCATGTAAGAAATACCTCACCCAGGAAAATGCATTCTGGGACCACCATAACTACCACACTTATAAAAACACTAAATTTTCAGATTCAGTTCCATGATGCAAAAATTCACAAAAGAAATTAATATGGGTTATATATATAATTTCAAAAAAGAAAAGTCTAACTACTGTTAAATTATAAATCTTACCATAAAAGGTTAATCAAAATAAATACAGCAAAAAATCTGATAAAAAGAGATACATTATACTATCTTGGGGGGGAGACAAGCAATGTAATGGCACAAAAAGTTTGACAATGATTATATCAAAAGAACAATAATAATTAATATATTACATAAACAAAAAGACAGAGCATCAAATAAACAGCAAAGTGAAATTGTAATAAAGGATAAACCTATCAAATACATACCAATAGGATATTATGGAAAATTGAACAATAAGAAAAGTAAGCTCTTAAAGTCTGAAATTAAGATGCAACCACACCCCAAAAGAAAACAAATATAGTGAATAAAGGCAAGTTATCTCTAAAGAGGATGAAATCGGAAAGATGAATGTCATGTATCAAATAACATTTTGCAATAAAAAATACATCATGAACGGAATACAAGATTACACCATACAATGCAAATTTTGAAGATGACAATCCATTTTTTGGTGTAAATATTTACACCAAAAACCAGATTGTCATCTTCAAAATAAAAAATACATATTGGACAAACAGTAAGGAAACTGGAGCAAATTATTAAAAAACATAAAAGAGCTACTGAAAAGGTGACCAAAACAGTGTAACTATAAAACATAAAAAAACATAATTCGAGAGCAAAAATACACCATTTAAAGATATACTTTGGAAAACTAGAAGTTTCGATCTGTAAATTTATTGGAGTAAAAATGTAAATATACAAACAACACCAAGCTTTCGCACGTCTACTGAACAGCTTTCTTAAGGTCCTAAACTGTACTTGAGAAAGCCATATGGTAGACGTGCAAAAACTCGGTGTTGTTTGTATATTTTTATTTTTACACCAATAAATTTACAGATTGAAACTTCTAGTTTTCCGAAGTATAAAAAGAAACGTAAATGCAAAACAATGTGGGTGCAAATTCGAATTTTGGATTACGAACCTCAAATCAATAGAATATTTATAAAAGAAAACTACTATATCAAAGAGAAAGGTTCAATCATTGAACTCACCAAAACCATAAGCCCAATATTCAGTGTTTGGTTTAATTACAATAAATAAAACTCAAGAAGAACATTAGATACATTTTATTTAAAAGATGCCATAACATGAATCTGTGATCTGACAAAAACCTTTAAATTGCATTCTATATCAAAAACAAATGTGAAGTGAAGCATTGGCATGGCCTTTGATAGTCACCTAAAGGTCTGCAAGAAAATACAACATTCACTGGAAAAGATGAAGGGGGAGTAAGTGAATTCTTTATCTAATGAGAACTTAAAAATATCTCTGAGTACAGCCTGACTTTGTGTGTATCGTTCCACCTTAATCACATACAGTGTAAAGCAACAAAAGAACTAGTGATAGATAAAACACACAGATTATGGGATTTACTTAGGAATAAATGAATGTTATTTATTAATGTCAAAATTTCAGGTAGTAACCTTACCCTTCATCAGGACTACACTATAGTAAGTGTTGCAAACCTTGGGTAAAACTCCAACCTTTAAAATCATTTACTGTAGTTCCTCTACTTCTCGAAAATTTGACATCAATATATAACATCCATTTATTCCTAAGTAATTCCCATAATCTGTGTGTTTTATCTATCATATGATTGTCTAGGAATGGCCATAACTTCAATTATTACTAAGTAAAAGAACTAGTTCGCAATGCATCTTATGCTAAGTTTTTCGTAAAATAATAATGGGTTAGGCCTGTTGTATTTTTATGACCTCATGTCTGTTATATCTTTAGGTGAGTCCCTCTCACTGGGAGGCACCACTATGAATAATAACTGGAATGTATGGTTACTGTTCAAAATAAATTTATAGTTA
This sequence comes from Macrothele yani, assembly GCA_039090855.1. Taxonomy (NCBI): domain Eukaryota; kingdom Metazoa; phylum Arthropoda; class Arachnida; order Araneae; family Macrothelidae; genus Macrothele; species Macrothele yani. The sequence goes on from CM076990.1 coordinate 53,602,082, forward strand.
AACTATGTTGTTCAGTTTCAGTTTTTAAAATGTACCTGTTTTGTTGTGATAGAAGTTGTTCTGCACTTTGAAAGTGTGCAATTGCTTTCACACAGGAGTTGACAGCTACAGATCACTGAAGGTAAACGGAAACTAGCAGTAAATCAGAATGAATGGGCTGATGGAAAAAGTCTACCCAGAAAAAAAAATGTTCTATTAATAGTCTGAATTTTTTAGTATAAAAATAATTGTGTTTTTGTACATAAAAGTTCTGTATACTTTTTTTTCTGGTTTAAAAAAGTTTAAATGTTACAGTGGTACAGATCAAGAAAAAAAAATAGGGTTTATTTTCAAACAGTGATTTTAGTTTGAAAATTTTTTTTGGAGAATTTAAAGTATATTTGCATTACAAATTCAGTGCATAGTTCTAAAAACTTAAAGGAGGAATTTTGCACTTTTTTAAAAAGCCTTTACAGTGGCTAATATTTAATTCTCAGGATGTAAACTCACAATGTAAAAGAAAGAAATACAGAGTTTATGGCATTTCATTATTTATATATACAACCAGTTTTGTTTTATTTTTCAATTAATATTCTTAACTTTCCAAAATTTTTATTCAATGGTCTGTGCAAGTAAATTACATGAAACCTTTCTTTTCTAAGAGGAATTGTTCAAGCCCAGATCCATTATTGCTGATGGCATGAACAGGCAAAGAAAAACACAACTATGTCTCACCCACATGGAAGTCAGAGTTGGTATGCATTCATACATGCTAGCCACCATCATAGATCAATATACACAATCATTGGAAGGTTGATATGAATCAGCTCAAATCCAACTTCATGAAAGGGTGAATAAATTTAACCCTCCAGTGTTCAAAATTTTAGCACTACACTGTAAAAATTTGTAGAAAAAAAAAAAAAAAAACAACTACTCCAACAAGACCCGAGACTTGCTATAATTGCAGCAGATAAAACTACTCAAGTTATTACACTTAATAAAGTTGACTATGATTGCAAAGATGAATCAGGCCTTAGAAAAATTCCACATGCAATTATACCTACTGACCCTACAGCAGCTACAATAGAAGCATTAAGTAGGTTGAAAAGTCAACATACTCTTCCACCTATCATCTCAGAGAACATGCATCCGCCTCCGGATCCTAGAGTCCTGAGCTCTTTGGGAAATTAAAACTACATAAAGAAGGACATCCTGTCAGACCACTAGTGTCTAGTTATGCCAGACCAACTACGACATTAGAAGATACTCTAGCTAAATTACTCTCACCATTAACAAAATGTTCTAAATTCTCAGTTTCCAGTTCATGTCAAGCCCTGGCCAAAAAAAAAAGAATTTTCATCCAAAGGAGCTAATTTCATGATGGCTTCATTGGATGTTATATCCCTTTTTCCGAATGTTCCAATAAACACTGTGCATAATATATTATTGAATCAAAACTAGAATCACAAGCAGCTTTCTCTGCATCGGAGATTAAAGCCATTATTTCTGCCTTACGCTTAATACAAAACTGCTCATTTTTCCGATTTAATGGCAATATACACTGACGGGAAAAAAATCCCAACACCACGAAAAAATAGTTGTAAAGGAATGAAATGGTGGCAATACATTTGTATAGGTAACATATTTAATCGATTAAGGTTTCAAGATCACAGCTTAATGTAAGCGCGAGACGAGCCATTTTAAATGTGAAATGCTGGTACATTAATAACCGGTGTAACCGCCAGAATGTTGAATGCAAGCACGCAAACGTTCATGCATTGTGTCGTACAGGTGCTGGATGTCAGTTTGTGGGATGGAGTTTCATGCCTGTTGAACTTGGTCGGTCAATATAAGGACGGTTAATGCTGGTGGGGGGTGACGCTGGAGTTGTCGTCCAATGATGTCCCATACATGCTCGATTGTTGAAAGACCTGGTGATCTAGCAGGCCACGGCAACATGTCGACACTCTGTAGAGCATGTTGGGTTACAACAGCGGTATGCGGGCGAGCGTTGTCCTGTTGGAAAACACCCCCTGGAATGCTGTTCATGAATGGCAGCACAACAGGTTGAATCACCAGACCGACGTACAACTGTGCCGTCAGGGTGCGTGGGATAACCATGAGAGTGCTCCTGCTGTCATAGGAAATTGCTCCCCAGACCATAACTCCAGGTGTAGGTGCAGTGTGTCTCGGCCGAAGACAGGTTGGTTGCAGGCGCTCACCTGGCCTCCTTCTAACCAACACACGGCCATCACTGGCACCCAAGCAGAACCGGCTTTCATCAGAAAACACAACAGATCTCCACTCCGTCCTCCAATGAGCTCTAGCTTGACACCACTGACGTCGCAAAGGGCAGTAGTTTGGAGTAAGTGGAATGCACACTACAGGGCGTCTGGCTCGGAGCTGTCCTTCAAGTAACCGATTTGTAACAGTTCGTTGTGTCAGTGTGGTGGCAACTGCAGCTCGAATTGCTGCCGCAGACGCGGTACGATGCGCCACAGCCATATGCTGCGCCACAGCCAAACGCTGTACACGGCGGTCTTCCCTCTCAGTAGTGCCACGTGGCCGGCCGGAACCCGGTCTTCTTGAGGCAGTACCTTCCCTTGACCACCGCTGCCAACAATCATGCACAGTGGCTACATTCCTGCCAAGTCGTTCTGCAATATTGCGGAATGAAAATCCACCTTCTCGTAGCCCTATTACACGACCTTGTTCAAACTCCGTGAGCTGTTGATAATGGCTTCTTCGTCTTCTTAAAGGCATTCTTGACTAACATCAACACACTACGTCGAATCTCAACGATAACTAACGCTCACGAACGTTACAGCGCGTAGTTACAGCAAACCTGCTTTGCATGTTCCGAGGGGCGCTACTAGCGCCACATGTATGCGCCGAACGCAAAATTTGCATAGACGTCATCTTACAGATGTACTCTCACCGCCTACCAACTGTCATTTATCTAACACAACCCCTTTTTGCTGTTGGGATTTTTTTTTCCGTCAGTGTATATCGTCAACTGGAAGGCGCACCAATGGGCTTCCCACTCTCGCCTATCTTAGCAGAAATTCTCTTACAGGAATTGGAGAATTATGTAATTGAATCGTTTTCAACTCCCCCTGGACTTCATTTATGCTACGTTAATGACGTTCTCATTTTTTGGCATTCCACTAAAGAAGAGTTGAACCAGTTCACAGACTGCTTATCATCTCAATATCCATCTATTAAGTTCTCCATGGAATTTGAAAAGAATTATACCTTACCATTTTGGATTTTTATTTAAAATGAGACCCTCATAGACAAACTGTTCAATATTCAGTGTATCAAAAACCCACATTCTCTACCGTCACGGTTCCATCTCAATCATCTCGTCCATTACACCAAAAACTCACATCCATCCAATTCCAAGTACGACGAGCATTTAGCCACTCATCGACAGTAACATTACGAAATCAAGAAATAGCCAAAATTAAAATATCTGCATCTCATCATGGCTACTCAGATGACATCATTAATTCTATCGTAAAGAAAATAAATCCCACATTAGATACCACATTATAAAAGATCGTGGACCAGTTAAATATGTGGGATCACTACCATACATTCCCAGCATCGTCAATATACTCAAAAACGTTTGTCATCGTCACAATATTGGCATCGGTGTACGAACACACAATGTACTATCAGGAGTAAAAATGATAGAGACGTTGTTCCTTTGGACAACCGATATGGAGTATATGTCATCCCACTGAAGACAATAGACATCCAAGATGAAGATCGTATACATGTTGGATCTACACTTCCCTCATTAAAAACTCGTTTAAAAGAGCACCAATATAACATAAAGACAAACTCATCAAAGACTTCCCTATCAAGGCTATCATACAGAGGATTTCATTACCCATGTTGGAGCGAAGCCAACATCCTCGCCACGCCCTACTCAAAAGCATCAATCTTACTACTAGAAAGTCTATTTCTTTCACAAATATGGTGAAGTATGCTGCAATGATGATACTCCTTGTCACATCCCTTTACCTTGGAAAATGGTGCCTAATGAGTTATAACATATAGAGACTTACACCAATTATTTCCTTCAAACATTGTTTTTATATGTTGCTTGACATGTAATATATTTATCGATGTTAACAAACCTTTCACAAGATATAATGTCCATCACGAGCAGGTCACAATATCAAGAAAACCACATAACACTAATGTATTTAAATCATACTCAGTTCCATTCTGCTAATAACATCTGAAGATGGGTCCGTTGCGGGCATGAAAGTTCTAATGTTTTCGTATTTAATAATTAACTTCATTACATTAAATCATCTAAATAGTCAAATGTGTTATTTAGAATCTGTTATTTGAATAATGATCGTGTAAAGACGGCGGAAATCAACATAGAAAGTTAACGTAAACACGAAATGAACATTTACTTAGTACCTATCCCTAATTTAGGACCAATAGTTCCAGGGAAGGGAGAGTGCCAGTGCCGTAAGACAAATACAACATCCATGACTCACTGGGATTCGAACCTGGACCCATCTCTGACGAATGATCAAAAGCCACCACTTAGACCACTGCGCCACTGGGTTCCTCCAGGTCTTGTGGAGGGGGTTGAGGGTAGCAACGTGTCTCTCTAGAGCATCCCAGACATAATTGATTGGACTAAGGTTGGGACACCTAGCTGGCCAATCCATACAAACAATGGTCTCCTCTTGAAGATATTGTTCTACCAGCCTTGCTCAATGAAGATGGGCGATATCATCTCGTAGAAGAAATGTATCCATGCCTGCCAACATTTCATGAAGCTCATCAGGAGCACATGATGATCACCTTCCACATGCCGTCTCACGAAGCCGATATGGTGCTATACTATCAGTATCAGTCTTACCAAATTTAAAATTTACATTCTCAGCATAGCTACTACAATACACAAGCATTGAAAACATCTTAAATTACACAGTTTTTGTATATATCAGGGGTCCATCCAGGTTTTTAAAGATGATACTTATTTTTGTGAAATTCTGCATTTTTTTTTTTTTTCGAAATTTACCCTATTTTTTGAATTTTGCATATTTTTGAGTTCAGAGCAATTGCAATCCTCCAGAATCATTATTCTGACAGTAATTATTGTTTTATTATGTTTTGAGTTACTTTTTTTATTGCTAATCATGGTTCACACTTTCCCAGTTTGCAATAAAGTTTCTGTTCTGATGACCTCATTCACAGATTTTTTTTTTTATATATAAACAACTCTTGTGTTTATACTCTAGCTGAGATCTCGGGGAAGGGGAATAATAATAACACTCCAGGTTGTACTAAACCAGGAAAGTAATCAAAGGTCAAAAATTTTGAGAAAAAGAAATAACACACTAAAATAAAAAAAATAAAAAAGTCGATAATATGTCCCAACGGTCAGCAGCACTTCCCCATCATGTGCCTCTTCTCATAATTGTAAATATGTTTCCTGGATTCCCGGCCCCATTCGGCAAAGATTAATCTGAGTAGGGATAGTCAACGAAAAATTAAAAAAAAAAACAATATTTTTTTAGCATCGTTGTTTTGCAAATGATAATCGATGTTTGACACTGCAAAAGAAAATTTTCTACACAAAGTAAATAAATTTCTTTTTGTTGCATTCTTTTTCATGAATCAGCGTTTTTTTTTTTTTTTTTTTTTTTTTTTTTTTTTTGCTGTTTTGTTCAATTTAAAAACCAGAGGTTGTACCTTCGTGCAACAAGTCAAAGGGACTTGGTTAAGGGTGTCGATGCACGATCAGATTCGTCTTAATATAGAGCACAAACACATCACCTCCCAATCACCATCTAAAAACGTAGGTTAAAAAAGTCTTTATTTGCAATTAAAAGGGTGAGTTTAAAAGCTCTAGCGAGCACTTTCGCGAACCACTATGGTCGCATCATCAGGCTAAGGAGTGAAATCACTATGAAGTGGTACATGACTTAAATAGTAACAGATGAGCACAAGATTACAAATATGTAAATGAGATGAGTAAAATATATTAAATGTCAATCACTACAAACAAACTATTTACAAAATTACCTAAATTATTTTGAGGGTTCCTCGCTTGGATATTCCAACATGAGTTCTCTATAGGCATTAGGAACATAAGCAGGTATATCCTCATTGCAGCACTTAGGTCCCAGTTTTATAATGTGAAGACTCTCAGTAAATAACATAGAACTTTTCGTCGAGGCTGTTGATAGCAAGTTTGCATTGTCCCAATCCAGTTTTAGGTCTCTCTCAATGACAGTTTTTGACAAAGTCGAAGTAACTACTCCTTTACGAATTGCACATTTATGTTCAGCCCATCTGATTCCCAAGCTTCTGTAGGTCGAACTCACATAACAGAGATTTGCAGTTTCCCCCAGAATATGTTACCTCCCCCGGGTTCCAGAGTCCCCGAAGCTTTCGGAAAGGTCAAAACACATAAACCGGATAACCCTGTCTGACTACTCATCTCAGAATATGCAAACCCAAGCAGAAATTTGGAAAAATCTCTTGCAACCTTCTTGAAGCCTTATACCACTGGTTCATCTTACTCTGTTAAAAGTACAACAGAAGCCATTAACAAAATAAAATCCTGCCAATTTCCAAAAACCCCGTTTTTGCTAGCTTTCCTTGATGTTGAAAACCTCTTTCCTAATATCCCTCGTTCAGTTGTCTACTCCCACATTGAAGAAATTCTACTTTGCCAGAATCATTATAGTCAAGCTGAAATTGATACTACCCTTCAAGCTTTAAGACTTGTAGGGGACAGAAGTTTCTTCCGCTTTCAAAATAATGTCTACAAACAGAAGGAGGGAGCACCTATTGGCTTCCCACTGTCACCTGTTCTTGCTGAAATCTTACTACGGCACCTCGAAAATCACTATCTCAAACCCTGCAGTGTTCAACCATCTGTATACATCAGATATGTTGAGGATGTTTTCCTTGTTTGGCCTCACTCAACTGCTGAATTACATGCTTTGTCCTCTGATTTATCATCCATAGTTCCTGGCATAAAGTTTACTATAGAAATAGGAAAAGAAGGGTCACTGACCTTCCTTGACTTCTTGGTTTCACACTCCCCTAACCATACAAACTTTTAGTTCTCTGTATATCATAAGCCTACCTCTATCCCAGTTCTGATCCCTTTCAATTCTTGTACACCAACCCCCTATAAGTATTCAGCACTTAGATTCCTAGTTAATAGAGCCTTTACCCATTCTTCAAATCCCTATTATTGTAATCAGGAATTGATGAAAATTAATGAGATTGCAAAAGTACATGGGTACCCCACGGATTGTGTTACAAAACTTGTACAACAATATATACGGAAGACTTCTATAACTCTCACCAGAAGTGTATCCACAACTACCTACGTGGAAAGTATAACCTATTTGAAACCAGTTGTTACTTTGCTAAAAAAACACCTGCAAAAAATATTCTTTGGGTTTTGGTGTCAAGACCCAAAACCTTTTTTCTATGATTAGGCATGATAGAGACACAATACCAACTCTATCCCACTTTGGTGTTTACAGTATCCCACTGTTGGACATTAATGGACAAACTGCAAATCTCTGTTATGTGGGTTCGACCTACAGAAGCTTGGGAATCAGATGGGCTGAACATAAATATGCAATTCGTAAAGGAGTAGTTACTTAGACTTTGTCAAGAACTGTCATTGAGGGAGACCTAAAACCGGATTGGGACAATGCAAACTTGCTATCAACAGCCTCGACGAAAAGTTCTATGCTATTTACTGAGAGTCTTCACATTATAAAACTGGGACCTAAGTGCTGCAATGAGGATATACCAGCTTATGTTCCTAATGCCTGGAGAGAACTCATGTTGGAATATCCAAGCGAGGAACCCTCAAAATAATTTAGGTAATTTTGTAAATAGTTTGTTTGTAGTGATTGACATTTAATATATTTTACTCATCTCATTTACATATTTGTAATCTTGTGCTCATCTGTTACTATTTAAGTCATGTACCGCTTCATAGTGATTTCACTCCTTAGCCTGATGATGCAACCATAGTGGTTCGCAAAAGTGCTCGCTAGAGCTTTTAAACTCACCCTTTTAATTGTAAATAAAGACGTTTTTTAACCTACGTTTTTAGATGGCGATTGGGAGGTGATGTGTTCTATATTAAGATGAATCTGATCGTGCATTGACAGCCTTAACTACCCTTTGTTTTGTTCAATGTTTCACCGCTGAAAATAGAGTTCTTATCCTCGATGTCTCAGGAGCCCATATACACTGATGGAAAAAAAATCCCAACACCAAGAAGGGGTTGTGTTAGATAAACGACAGTTGGTAGGCGGTGAGAGTACATCTGTAAGATGACGTCTATGCAAATTTTGCGCTCGGCGCATACGTGTGGCGCTAGTAGCGCCTCGGAACATACAAAGCAGGTTTGCTGTAACTACGCGCTGTAACGTTCCTGAGCGTTAGTTATCGTTGAGATTCGACACGTAGTGTGTTGATGTTAGTCAAGAATGCCTTTAAGAAGACCAAGAAGCCATTATCAACAGCTCACGGAGTTTGAACGAGGTCGTGTAATAGGGCTACGAGAAGGTGGATTTTCTTTCCGCAATATTGCAGAACGACTTGGCAGGAATGTAGCCACTGTGCATGATTGTTGGCAGCTGTGGTCAAGGGAAGGTACTGCCTCAAGAAGACCGGGTTCCGGCCAACCACGTGGCACTACTGAGAGGGAAGACCGCCGTGTACAGCATATGGCCGTGGCGCATCGTACCGCATCTGCGGCAGCAATTCGAGCTGCAGTTGCCACCACAGTGACACAACGAACTGTAACAAATCGGTTACTTGAAGGACAGCTCCGAGCCAGACGCCCTGTAGCGTGCATTCCACTTACTCCAAACCACTGCCATTTGCGACGTCAGTGGTGTCAAGCTAAAGCTCATTGGAGGACGGAGTGGAGATCTGTTGTGTTTTCTGATGAAAGCCGGTTCTGCTTGGGTGCCAGTGATGGCTATGTGTTGGTTAGAAGGAGGCCAGGTGAGCGCCTGCAACCAACCTGTCTGCGGCCGAGACACACTGGAACAATACCTGGAGTTATGGTCTGGGGAGCAATTTCCTATGACAGCAGGAGCACTCTCGTGGCTATCCCACGCACCCTGATGGCGCAGTTGTACGTCGGTCTGGTGATTCAACCTGTTGTGCTGCCATTCATGAACAGCATTCCAGGGGGTGTTTTCCAACAGGATAACGCTTGCCCGCATACCGCTGTTATAACCCAACATGCTCTACAGAGTGTCGACATGTTGCCGTGTCCTGCTAGATCACCAGATCTTTCACCAATCGAGCCCGTATAGGACATCATTGGACGCCAACTCCAGCGTCACCCCCAACCAGCATTAATCGTCCCTGTATTGACCGACCAAGTGCAACAGGCATGGAACTCCATCCCACAAACTGACATCCAGCACCTGTATGACACAATGCATGAACGTTTGCATGCTTGCATTCAACATTCTGGCGGTTAGACCGGTTATTAATGTACCAGCATTTCACATTTAAAATGGCTCGTCTCACGCTTACATTAAGCTGTGATCTTGAAACCTTAATCGATTAAATATGTTACCTATACAAATGTATTGCCGCCATTTCATTCCTCTACAACTATTTTTTCGTGGTGTTTGGATTTTTTTTTCCCGTCAGTGTACATCGAAGAAACATTGTAATTTCCACTGATACATTAAGCATTTTAACAAATATTCGTTACTCAATGTTAAATTGGCGAGTAATCTTTGATAAATTGAACAGCGATTTTAAACATCGATGTGTCTGTTACTGCTTGCTGCAAATGGAAAAGATTGCGAGTTCTTTGTTTTTTAGCGAAACATAGTCTTTCACTAATACGTCGAAAATTTCCGCTGACACTACCGGTTTACGGATGTTTTGGGAACGAGTATTGACCGATGTTTCTCACCGATCTCTACTTCTAAGTTAGACCTGGAAAATGCATGCAAAGTGAGGCTGCCAGAAGGAGAAAAAATGCTCTCATAATGCTTTAGGGGTTCTTTTCAACTGGCATTGCCTCTACCTAAGCATTATGAGCAATTTTTGGAGAAAAAATGGTCTCATAATGCTTTGGGGTTCCTTTCAACGGGCATTGCCTCAGTGGTTGCAGGGCGTCTGCCAGAGGCCGTTTTACTGAAAACTGTTCATAATGACGAAAAAAAAAAAAATGCTTCAGTTAAACAGAACAATATGGAAGATTAAGCTAACACTAAAATATTTTTAAGATAAATATATCTTAAAAATAAATATAGTTTTCATTTTTACCTCTGTGAGCAATGGAAAAATCTGAGCATCGTGATTGACTGATTTACGAAAAACAATCATGTTATTTAACAAAAAACATGACTGTTTTTCGTAAATCAATTGTCAATCCTGTTTACTAACAAAAAATATGACATACTGATTTACGCAATTTTTATCACCGGTCACACTGTTTCATATTCTTTTTTAAAACCGTGGAAATGCCCTAGTTTAGACACTGTGAAAAACGCTCCATTAACACACTTCCACAATTAAATCGCAAAGTGGCGTGCATTAGCGTAGCTCTTTCTGACCAGACCTCTGTGTAGGGAATTCCCAGCAGCCGACTGAACGTTGAGGGACAATCCCACGCACTTCATTGGCCAACGCGATTTAGTTTTCTCCCTATAGTTTCTCCACCCCTCGATTAAATATGGCAGTGATCTCCATCCCTGCATCTGTGCTCGCAGGCGTAACAGTCGTTCAAAGTCTAAAAATACTACCGTATAAGAGACAATATCTCTTTACTATATCTTTGACTATCTTTGCTCGAATTCTTTTATCTGCACTTTTATTGCAGTATATTTTTGGCCATAGTCGTTGTTTGAGGGGAAAGTGGGCAATGAAATAAAAATTTAGTTTTATTCCGGAGAAAACCCAAAACTACGCAGATTGGCTACATACATCCAGGTTAATCCAGATATTTCGGAGCACTTGGCAGGTATGTGTATCCCCTATGACACCAACATACGGGTGAACATAGAGGTTCAGGTCATCATCCCTATAGAGTTGAACATTCAAGGTTCCTCTTGAAAACACATCTAGGTCTGTGAATCCACCTAATGACTCCCCAAAACCAGAAGGCTACCACCAGTGTCCCTTTTACACATTACAGAGAGATGATAGCATGTCCCTTGTTCTCTCCGGATCAGACCATGCATGAAATTGCCCTGCAAAGCAAATCGGGAGTCTTCTGTAAAGACTGCTGACCTTCATTGGTTTTCAGTACAACTGACGTTAAGCCTTGCCCAATTCAAACACACACACACACACCGTGGAGTTAAGGAGCACAGGGCATGCAGAGTGCTGGTCGCATAGTATAGCACAGTGGAAGCAGATACCGATGTTAGAGTAGCTGCACAGCAAGGCTGGATCACAGCTGTGTCCTAATGTTCCTCCGCACATTTAATCAGAGATATTAATCACCCAAAGATGTTGTGGCCATAGGCCTTCCTATGCTGTACCAGTGGAAGCAGATAGCGGTGTTAGAGTAGCTGCACAGCAAGGCTGGATCATAGCTGTGTCCTAATGTTCTTCCGCACATTTAATCAGAGATATTAATCATTCACAGATGTTGTAGCCATAGGCCTTCCTATGCTGTACCAGTGGAAGCAGATACCGGTGTTAGAGTAGCTGCACAGCAAGGCTGGATCACAGCTGTGACACATTCTGTTCCTCCGCGCATTTAATCAGAGATATTAATCACCCACAGATGTTGTAGCCATAGGCCTTCTTCCTATGCTGTACCTTCAGGAAGCTGATTACGTATTTTGAAATTGTTTTCCACAATTTCAAAATACACAACCACAGAAGGACTTGCATACAGCCATCTCACAACTTCCACCTGACTTTGATCTGCCTCTAGTCTTCCTATCATTCTCCACCTTTGTTCATCTGTTAAATGATATCTAACACTCCACAAATTATGTGATGTACACCTCCACACAAGAGCCCCTTTCAAACTGTGGATCATTTGTATAAACTGATGCCATCACACTCATTTGCATATGATACCCTGACTCCACATTACATTTCATGTCATATACAGAAGTTTTGTGCATTTTCAAATCTTCTTTCACAAATAATCACAATTTTTCTGTTTTTTCTTTAATTTATGGAAACCAGTGTAGTTTGATGGTTACTATAAAAATGTTTTACTATTGCATCCAGTGCTACTGTTAGTAAATAAAATGTACTGGTCACTTTATTAAGATCTACTGTCTGTCTGGTTACATGTGCACATGTAAACAAAAAAAATTGTGTTTACCAAACATTGCATACCTGTATTCTTCTTCTCCAATGGCTTCATTCAGTTTAGTGAAGAGATAGTAAGTAATAACCTCAAACCCTTTTTTGTTAGGCACAGAAAACATATCCCTAAACAAGTAAATTAAAATCATCATATTAATCGCACAAAGAACAACTACAATTACAAAAGTTAATTATAAAATGCATAACATGTTTCAACGGAAAAGGCAAAAGCTGCAGAAAAATGTAAGTAATATAAATTAATGAAGAATAAACCTTTGAGAAAACATGGAAGGCATACATGCACATCATTTTTGGAACAGAAATGTGGTATCCAAATGTTACCATTTACCCAGCTCCTCAGAAAACTTAAAAATCACATCATCTGAAACAAAAACTGAACCCACATCTACTGCTTTCTATCCAAGTATGCTAATCAGTGCACCACACAGGAAAATCCATTTTAAAGTAATGAAAGATAGAAATCTGAACAAACATGAGATTGCACAAGTCAGAACATCTAATGCCACCTCACCAGGGGTAGAAAAATGTGGTCGCCTGGTTGCCCAGGGCGACCAAAGAAATTGTCTGGGCAACCACGGAAAACATTACTGTAAAAGATGTACAGTCATTTTCGTTGTATAATCCGCAGCTAAATGCCGATTAAAAAAAAAAAAAAAAAAAAAAAACGTTTTTGCGGCTATTTGATTAAAAAAATCTGATCTTGATCATTTCAGAATACCAACTGATAAAAAGGAAATTGAATATTGTGGATCACTATCTTACAACCATAAAATTAATAGTATATTAAAAGAAGCATGTAAGAAATTTAACTTGGGCTTTGGCATAAAAACCCAAAATATCGAGGGCACATTGACTTCTGGTCACGGAAACACACCGATATTGCAGAAAGCGGGTGTTTACTCAATTCCAATAGGGGACAGCCAAAACAAAATTATCAGCCAATATATAGGAAGCAACAAAAGAAATATCAGGATAAAATTATCGGAACACATCGGCAATTGGTTCAGGAAAGAAAATAAAACTGCACTTATCGACTTCTGTATAAATAATCAATGCACACCACTATGAGAGGAAATAAAATTGATAAATCAGCAAAAAAACTGGAGGACCATACAGATTACTGAATCCATCTTAATATAGAAGACCAAATCATCAAACTGCAATAACAATTCACCATATGACCTTTCATATGCCTGGAGGAATTTAGTGGACACAGAAAAAAGATTAAAAGAGGAGCATAAAAATAAAATTAAAAGACGAAAAATACAGGAAAATCAAACTATGACACCACCATATAGGAGGGAAACTGACCCATGCGCAATGTACATCATGACTTCTGGAGGTACGAAATGTTGTAACTTGCCAACAGATGTTTCATTTCCCGTTGAAAACGCCTAGGAAGAGGCTAGGGCGAAATGCGTCCGGGGACACTGGTGGACGTGAGGAGGTGGTGCACGCATTATGTAAATAGTTTATTCATCATTTCTTCTGGCCATTCATATTTTATTTTGTTCCTTTAAATTCGTTCACTATCAGCCTTTTAGATTTGTTCACTATAGTTTCTTGGATTGTTCATTGTTAGCCTTTTAACCTGCCTGTGGCATAGGTCATTACAGGGTTTTTATTTTCAGTTGTATTATTCTTTTGAGCTTACGATACAATATATAGCAAGGTTATTTGGGTCGACTACTACTTTGACATTGGTAAACACTATATTATAGTCACCATCGGACTTTTTGCAATGCATAGCCGCTGAACACCTGAGACCAAACAACTTGCGGAACTACGGTGGTATGCGAACAAAAACGACCTCCGGGCGAATATATGTGAGTAATTGCTCTTGCTTTCTTTTAGTCTTTATTTTTTTAAATAATAAACGTCATAATTAACAGCACCACCATAATCACATGTCCGTATTTTAATGTGTATAATAAGAATTTTAAAAGAGGTACTGAATCTCTTATATATTATGTATTTTAACCAGATATAACTTGTGACTTCCTTATACGGAAGATATACATGAAGTATCTAAATTTTTCTCAGTTCAGAAGTTTCTACGGCACAAAGAGGAGGGGGAAGGGGTGTCATATGAAAGACCGGGGGATGTTGTGTAAGGGGGGATATGGCAGGAGTTATTTTGTCTTGTATTGTTGGGAAAGACAAAACTCTGAGTGCTTGTGCCCTCTCTTCATCAATCCGCCAATAAAAATGTACACACAGGGCTACACCCTACACATGAACCTACACATGCATGCCTCATTTCAAAGTTCTATGTTCTGGATCTAGTGTGTGCTGTGTATTGTATTTTAGTTCGTCCTACGCCATTTTGATCAACATCTTTGCTGCTGATATTTTCCTTCATTGCTATTTATGATGTTTTCGAAAAGAAAACGTTTCAGTTACACAGCCGAATTTAAACATAAAGTGGAGTCACAGCTGAGGATATGATCGTGCTACTATGAGGTAGTTTTCAAAAGGACAGAAAACTAATGTGCAGTAACACGCGAAATGCTGTGGTCTAAAACATAAACAGACCCATCAGTAAACTCTGCGGGAGAATTCACGAAAGTCCAGCCGTATTTTTTTTTCATTTTTTTTTCTGACCTGTGTGTAAATCGACTCCCTTACTTTAAAAGCAAGATTTCTTCCAAGAGCTTTCGACTTCATCATCATCATCATCATTGTCAACCATTATCAATATACTGCTGGACGAAGGTCTCCCCAAGTTTCCTCCACAACGGTCTGTTTTGTGCCAGTCTCCTCCATGTCACTCCCGCATATTTTCGAATTTCATCCACCCATCTCCCATGTGGTCTTTTTCTGGGTCTTTTCCTGTCCCTTGGAATCCAATCTAAAATTTCGGCTGTCCATCGATGGTCTGTCCTTCTGGCAGTATGTCCAGCCCATTGCCATTTCAGATATTTAACTCTAATCATGATGTCTTCCACTCTTGTCATTTTTCGGATCCACGTGTTCCTCTTCTTATCTCTCCTGGTTACACCAAGCATGCACCTCTCCATGCTTCTTTGAGTTGTCTGCAGCCGTTGTATGTATCTTTTAGTTAAGGTCCACGTCTCTGCACCATACGTAAGCACTGGAAGGATGCATTGATCAAACACTTTTCTTTTAAGACATAATGACATATTGCTCTTGAAAATTATGCTGTTTCTTCCAAAAGCTCTCCAGGCAAGTTTTGTACGCCGATTAATTTCTTCACCAATGTGACCCTCACTTGATATCTGCTGTCCAAGATAAACGTACGTGTCTGTTATCTCCAGCTTTTCTCCATCAATCGATAAATCTTCATTTCTTGTAAAAGCATTGTACATCACTTTTGTCTTCTGAAAGTTCATTTTTAATCCCACTTCTTTACTCTTGTCAGCAAGTTCCTGGATCATACTCTGTAGCTCTGATGGGGTAGTTGCAAAAATGACTATGTCATCAGCAAAACGAAGGTGGGTTAGATAATCTCCATTAATCTTTATCCCTTTGTTTTCCCAGTTCAGTGATTGAAAGACATTTTCCAATGTGGCATTAAAGAGCTTCGGAGATATGGTGTCACCTTGTCTCACTCCTTTTCCAATTTTTATGTGTGTTGTATTTTCAAACAGCCAAATCTTTGTACTTGCATTTTCATAGATGTTATTAATAATATTAATGTATGCATCTTCAATACCGCAGGATTTCAGAGCCATTGCAACTGCTGATGGTTTCACCGAATCAAAGGCTTTTTCATAATCGATAAAAGCCATGCACAATGGAAGTTCATATTCCCTCGCTCTTTCAATTAGTTCTCTCAGTACGTGGATATGATCTATTGTGCTGTAGCCACTCCTGAATCCAGCTTGTTCTCTCGGTTGAGCCATGTCCAGTGTCACCTTCAAGCGGTGTGAAAGAACTTTAGTGAAGATTTTATAAACCACTGATAGGAGGCTGATAGGTCTGTAGTTCCTGAGATCCTCAATGTCACCTTTTTTATGTAGCAAGATCATTGTAGCGTTGTTCCAATCCTCAGGAATTTTCCCTTCATGAAGGCATCGAGTGAAAATTTGGGCGAGTACTGTTTCGATTTCTCCACTTGCTTCTTGTATGATGTCTACAGTAATTCCATCTTCTCCTGGAGCTTTCCCCCGCTTCATGTTCTTGATTGCATGTGCAACTTCTGCTGGAAGGACTGGAAGAACTCTGGTACTGGTACCTTTCATGATGTCTGGAGTACATGTACCATCCCTTTCATATAATTTGGAGTAGAAATCTTTCACTCTTGTCAAAATTTCGCCTCTATTTCTTGTTACAGAACCATCTTCTTTTCTCAGTGCCATAATCTGTTATTTCCCCTTACTGAGATGTCCCTTTGCTATCTTTAGGCTTTGGTTGTTTTCAATTGCTTTCCTTACTAGTTTACAGTTGAATTTCCTTACGTCTTCAGTGATACTTTTTCGTACTGTCTTGCATAGCTCTATATATTCCACTTTGGAAGTCACATCTTCTTTAGTTGTCCTCATCACTCTTCTTTTTTGCATCAACATTTTGGTTTTTCCTGATAATTTGTTCACATGCAATTTGTTCTTAGACCCAGCTAATTTTGTTGCTGTTTCCATAAGAGCTTTGGTTACTTTTCTGTTAACTTCAGAAATATCCACTTCTTCCGATGTTAGGCCTTCTAAAGCCGAGAATCTGTTCTTCAGTTCCAATTTGAAGGTATTATGGTGTTTTTTAAGGTTGATTATGTCAATACATTTTGTTTGTCTTATGAGCTTGCTATGTTCGAGTTTAGTGTTCAGGTGCATCTTACATCTCACCAATCTATGGTCACTACCTGTGTTGAACTTGTTTAGCACACTGCAGTCTTCTATGACGAATTTTTTGTTACACATAATAAAATCAATTTCATTTGTCGTCCCATTTGGATGTCTCCATGTCCATTTCCTGTGTGGCTTTTTCTTGAAAAAGGAGTTCAAGAAGAAAAACCCTTCTGCCTCTGCAAACTCTACGAGAGTATTTCCACGCTGGTTTCTGTTGCCGTGACCGAATTTACCTACTGAAGTTTTATTCTGTCGTCGTTGCCCTATTTTTGCATTGAAATCTCCCATAATTATCTTCAAGTGCTGCTTACCTTTATTATTTAGATCACGAATTTCCTCATAAAATTCTTCAATTTCTTCTTCAGCATGACTTGTGGTGGGTGCATAAGTTTGAATAATCTGAGCCTGGTATCTTCTCGAGAGTTGGATAACGAGTCGTGCAGCTCTGTCAGAGGAACTTTCAACTTCTACAACTTTATCCTTCAGTTTCTTGTTTATTATAAATCCAACACCACTAGTTTTGCCAGTATCTGTCCCACGATAGTAGAAGAGATGTCCACTTTTCAGTTCAATGAGATCTTCTCCTTTTCTCCTTACCTCACTTAGCCCAACGATGTCCCACTTGATCCTTTGTAGTTCCTCTTCCAATTCAAGAAGCCTTGAATCAGAAGATAGGGAGCGTCCGTTATGCGTTGCCAAGGTCAGCATCAGATTTCTTCCAAGAGCTTTCGACTTACATGTGGATTGGATTCCAAGGGACAGGAAAAGACCCAGAAAAAGACCACATGGGAGATGGGTGGATGAAATTCGTAAATATGCGGGAGTGACATGGAGGAGACTGGCACAAGACAGACCGTTGTGGAGGAAACTTGGGGAGACCTTCGTCCAGCAGTGGATTGATAATGGTTGACAATGATGATGATGATGATATACAGTATTTCTATGAATTGTTCTGCATCAGCGTTTCATCATTGGGAATGTGTAATGTAATTAGAGCTGCTGCATCAGTGTGATTAAACTTTGTGCTTTATGGATGCCAAGCCACTAAGCTTCCTTTGTGTCCAAAGATAAAAATATATTAAAAAAAGTTATCTTTAAAAATGAATTTCTTTATTTAATAAGATAATTTTTTTCTTACATCTTTGGACTCCTGGGTCTTTATGTGACCGACTTTCCTGTCGAAAATTCCGCTTCTGGATCAGCATTTGTGATGTGCGTATTATACGCCAATTTTTTTTTTTTTTTTTTTCTGAATGTCACAAAGTTTGCGAATTCCATGGTTTGGGGATAAATGACGAAAATTAGGGTAATTCAAGAATTTGTGAGCCCCAGACAAAAAGATGAGTGAGTACCGCGCTGGTTTTTTTTTTTTTTCGCGACAGGGGGAGACAAGCTGAGGGTTGAGAATTTTTTGGACAGAAATGTACATGACTTTGATATTATATACCCCCCCCCCCCCCACACACACACACACACACCACCACCACCACCACCAGAGGTCCAATAATGTCTGGCTGCTAAAAAATTTAGTTGGCCACCAGATTTCAGAATATTTTTCTACCCCTGCTCCTCACTTTGATGAGAACTCCAAATTCAGCAACAGATACAGAGCAGAATCACCAGTTTTTCAGAAAATGTCATAAATCTTGAGGTAGTAGGTCAGAAACTAAAATCTTCAGTCCGTACACTCAATGGATAAAACATTAGAGACACCTACCTAATAGTGTGTTGGTTCTCCTGTAGCGCAAATAACAACCTGTACATGCTGAGGCATTGACTCCACAAGATGCAGGAGTGTTTCTGAAGGTAATGCCAGCCATGCCTGTCGCAGTATTGACCATAACTCCGTCCAAGACATCAGTCCAGGATCCATGGATCTGATATTCTGATCCACGGCATCCCAGAGAACTTCCACAGGATTTTAATCCAGGAACCTTGGGAGTCACTCGATGATTCCAAACTAATAATACACTGAGTGGCCACTTTATTATGACCACCTGACAGTTTTAAGCAAATGAGCAATGGCTGCACGCTGTTGCCGCCAGAGGGTGGGGCTAGTATAACAAGTTTGTAAAATCATGCAATGCATTGATTATAATACGCTTTCCAACATACCAGAAATCATTACTCAAGTTATGAGAATAATGGCTGTGGAATAAATCTCGGTCCTGTGCCATGACCTTTGATCCTATTTCGATGATATTCAGTATACTCCGAAATACTATGATAAAGTTTCGACACAATCGAAGCATTTTTACGTAAGTTATGATGCATAAGGGCTATGGAATAGATCCCGCCTATTCCATAGCACTTATGTGTCCTAACCTTTGACCCCATTTCGCCCATTTTCAACACAATTCGTCCCCAGGCAAGCCCCTACAACATACTAACATTTCATCCAAATCGAAGCATTTTTACGTAAGTTATGCCGCATAATTGCGATGGAAGTGATTCCGCTTCTATGTCCTGACCTTTGACCCCATTTCGCCCATTTTCAATAGGGTTTGTCGCCAGGTGGTCCCCTACCACATACTAAAATTTCATCGAAATCGAACCTTTTTTACGTTAGTTATGATGCATAACAGCAGTAGAATGGATCCTGCTCCTATGTACTGATCTTTGACCCCATTTCATTCACTTTAAATAGGGTTCCTTCCCAGGTGATCCCCTACCAGATACTAAAATTTCACCAAAATCGAACGATTGTTACGCGAGTTATTTTGCGGACGGACATACGCACACAATGCGTGACATAATGAGGCAGATGGGAATCGCGAACATCTGTTCGCAAGAGTGTGACGTCACAAAACTATAATAGGATCCACACACAACGTGAGACGTAATGAGACAGATGGTGTGAACGCGCGCCAACATTCTCAAATGCGAGATTGTGACGTCAAAAGATTTCTAAGCATTGGTAACATTAATGGAACAACGCCATGACACTGAAAACGTTATAATTTGGGGTGGTTATTTAACCCACTAAACGAATTCTCCTAAAGTCGAGATCCAGCTAAATCGATTTCTAGTACCAGAAAACGGTAGGTTAACGACTTTCATCAAAATTCTTAGAGCCGTTTTCAAATAAAATGTATATCAGGGTTCCCACTTCAAAATAATAAAAAAATTCCCTGACTTTTCCAGGTTCTCCAGGTTGTTTTTAAAGTTTTCCAGAGTGGCATGTTGCAAAGAATTGTTACATTTCATTCCAGTCCATTCATTTTTCTCACCAAAGCACACATTTGTAAATTCTTTACGTAATTTGTCTTTATAAAATTACCTGCTTTTCATTAATAACAACTAACTGTGCACATTATTTTCTGTACCAAAGTTCCGTGAACTTTTGTGAATACTACCCACACGGAATTTGTAAATACATTCCCATAGAAACAGGTCATATGTAAGAAAAAATCTGTCAGTTGAATAGTTTCAGTTTTTCTATAACACAAAGCAGCTAAGCTTAATGATGGAATGGCTCTGTTCAAAGAAACATGTTTCAAGAGAACCAACAGACAAAGGACTTTGATCCATCATTTGGTTGGTTCTCTTGTGAAGTGTTTCTTCAAGCAGGAACCATTGCACCTAATTGTTCCATGTTATAACAACTGCCTGCAGAAATTGAACAAAAGCTTAATAACTGGCAATTTTAAAATTTCAATTTTGCATCTTTTTTTAGAGAATAAAGGAAATACTTAATATAATTGAATGTAAGATCTACCAAATTCTAGGCAGGCAGTAATTGCAAGCAAGTTTGAAATCTTGAAAAAAAAAAAAAAAAAGGTAGTTTTCCCTGAGTTTTACAAAAAAAGTAATTTTCCCTGAGTTTTCCCTGATTTTTACAAAAAAGAGTAATTTTCCCTGAGTTTTCCCTGATTTTTGGAACCATTTTCAAATTCCCTGAGAATTCCAGGTTTTCCCTGTTTTCCAGGTTGAGTGGGAACCGTGTATATGCATACATACAAGAATTGCTACTTTAAGGTGGATGTCAAGTAATTTTGCTTCCTATACTTCCAATGGAAAAACTTCTGTACACATTTTCTTCACAATTAATGCAAATTTTCATCCTTGGGATGAAAATTTGAACATCGATTAAAATAGCTTCATTTCATAACTTGGAATACTTAATATTTTCTAAACCATAACCGTAATTATGCAATCCAACATTTATTTGTCCACTGACGTCATCAAAGAACAGGTCGCGCCATCTTTTCTCTGGTTTTAACACCACCAAAGGAAAAGTTATTGTTTTTTAATATAATTATGGTTATGTTTTAGAAAATATTAAGTTTTCCAAGTTATAATATGAAGTTATTTTAATCGATGTTCAAATTTTCATCCTTGGGAACACATTAATTGTGAAGGAAATGTGTACAAAAGTTTTTTCATTGGAAGTATAGGAAGCAAAACTACTTGACGTCCACCTTAATAATATGGGATAAGGGGGATGGAATGGATCGCAATCCTATGTCCTGACCTTTGACCACATTTCATCCATTTTCAATAGGGTTCGTCCCCAGGTGGTCCCCTACTACATACTGAAATTTCATCGAAATCGAACCATTTTTATGCACGTTATGACGCATAAGGGCAATGGAATGCGTCCCGATATTATGTCCTGACGTTTGACCCCACTTCACCCATTTTGAATAGGGTTCGTCCCCAGGCAGTCTCCTACCACATAGTAAAATTTCATTGAAAATCGAACCATATTTACCCAAGTTATGACGCATAAGAGCAATGGAATGATTCCACTCCTACGTTGTGACCTTTGACCACATTTGTCCCATTTTCAATAGGGTTCGTCCCCAAGTGGTCCCCTACCACATACTAAAATTTCATCGAAATCAAACTATTTTTACACCAGTTATCGTGCGGACAGATGGACAAAGCTGGAGCACATACGCTTCTTCAACTTACGGTTGGAAAGCATAAAAAAGGGAAAGCTTAGTGCTTGCAGCAGTAGTAGCAGTGATTTTTGGGTGACGAGATGGGTAAAAAATGCGATTTGACGGACTTTCAACGTGGGATGATTGTAGGAGCTCGGAGCCATTGGGCGAGTATCACTGAAACCGCTGCATTCATGAAATGTTCCAGAGCAGCTGTTGTTAAAGTGTTTAAAGACTGGACTGTCAGCCAAAAAAACTGGGTCTCTACGTGCAACGTGTGGCCGTCATTGACTAGTGACTGCTCGGGCGGAACGGAGAGTCTCCAGACTGGTAACAGACAACAGAAGGGGAACAGTGCAGCAAACTACAGACCATCTTAATCAAGGATCCCCTCAAATGATCTCTGCACACACTGTTCGACGTACACTGCATCGGATGGGATATGGCAGCCGAAGGCCTGTTCGAACACCTTTGAGGTCTGCAGTTAACAAGAGAAAATGTCTCCAGTTCGCACAGGAGCACAAGGATTGGACAGTCGATAATTGGAAATAAATTATGTGGTCCAATGAATCACGTTTTCAGTTGCACCATGCCGATGGCCGAGTGAGAATTTGGCGGAAACAGCACGAAACGCATCGACCCCAAATGCATTGCTACAACCCTTCAAAGCTGGTGGAGGCAACGTTATGGTTTTGGGAATGTTTTCCTAGCATGCTTTGGGCCCTTTAATTCATGTTGATCAACGTCTGACTGGCACATCATATCTAAACATCGTTGCGGACCAAGTGCATCCTGTCATGTGGATGGTTTATCCCAATGGTGATGGCTACTTTCAACAAGATAATGCGTCCTGCAATAGTGCTTGTATTGTACAGGATTGGTTTCAGGAACATGCCGGTGTGTTTACTTTGCTTAGGTGGCCCCCACAATCTCCAAATCTCAACCCCATTGAGAATGTGTGGGATGAAGTTGAACGAGCCATCAGACAGCTGGATCCACAACCCTGCAATCTCACACTCCTGGAAAGTGCTATTCATCAAGCATGGTCTCAGATTCCACAAACCACCTATCAACATCTCGTGGAGTCCATGCCACGAAGAATCGACGCAGTATTAAAGGCAAAAGGTGGCCCAACGAAGTACTGAGGGGGTGGTCATAATAAAGTGGCCACTCAGCGTATAATCATTCCTTGAGCTATGCCTGGATGGTTGTTGCTCACTCAGGGGGACCAGCTGAAACAGACCACTAGGCCCAGTATGCACAAAGGCCATGAAAATGTGTAGGTCAGTGGTTCCCAAACTTTTTCAATTCTTGGCGCTCTTGCTGAATCCAGGTTTTCCTAAGGTGCCCTATGTCAAATTCTAACAAGTAAACTTAGCCTATGTCAAATTCTAACAAGTACACTTATGTAAAAATAAATAAAACATGTATTGAAGATCACAAAAAATGTAATTGAAAAAATTCAACTAATTATAATTAGTGGGATGGATGTGCCTCTTGATCACCGCACATTTTCTTAAATCTTGGAATCAAACAGGACACAGCCACCCTCATTTCCTTCTCCACATTGATTTCCGTGTGATACTTAGTTTTTATCACAGCGACCGCTAAAAACCCAGCTTTGCACAAATAAGAAGTCGCAAATGGAATTAAAATTCTCTGAGCTTTACCACTCAGAAGGGGATATTCATCTTTTACTGATATCCAAAATTCAGGCAACTCTACACTGCTAAATTTTGTTTTCAACATATTGTCGCAAGACAACTCAATAAGATTCTCTTCTTCTGCAGCGGTAAATTCAGATGGAGCAGTGGCATGAAATGGATCACGAATCCATACAAATTTATCGATATTATCATTTTGAAAATATTTCTCAAACCAGGTGAAAAGCTGTGATAAGTGTTAGCTTCAAAAATGGATTTCATGCCTCGAGAGAAATCAACTCCATTGGAGATCAAAAATTGTTGTAACAAGGGGAAACATTCGTTACCTCTGTCTTCATTCATTTTTCTTTTCCATAGTTTTAGGGTTTTTTTTATAAACGCTGAAATTTTCTCAATCGACTTTAAAAGGTGCATGTTGCTTCCTTGCAGGGAGAGATTCAGAGCATTCATCTTTTCAAAAATATCACGTTAGTTTCACCAAAAAATCTTCATTCACAAAATTTTTGGTATACTTGTGGTCTTTCTCTTTAAGTAAAATATAAATTTCCCGTTCCAGTTCAAACATACGAGACAAAACATTACCACGAGAGAGCCACCGCGAAGTACTGTAGTACAACAAAGACATGTGCTTGGATCCCATATCCTCACACAGTTTTTTGAAAAACCTTGCCTTCAACGGCCGCATTTTTAGAAAGTTTACTACATTCACTACATATTCTAAGACCTGGCTCAATGTAGGACTCAGATATTTTGATGCAAGTGCTTTGCTGTGAATAACGCAATGGGTCCACAGTGCATCAGGGGCTTTGCTTCAGATGAGTGCCTGCCATCAGTACAGACACTAACGCACTTAGTCCACTCCAAATTATTTTCGGATATAAAAGTATCAAGGATCTCGAACAAGTCTTGAGCCTTAGATACGAACAAGTCTTGAGCCAGTGATACTTCAAACAAGTCTTGGGCCAGTGATACTTTTACAAAAGAGAAGGTCTTCTACAATAATATTACCATCTATAAACCGTACATAGCAAATCAAGAAAGCATCATTATTATTATCTGTGGCCTCATCCAGCTGCAACCCAAATTCCTTGCCTTTCATTTTTTCAATTAATTGATCATTGAGGTCCTGCACTATGTGCTGTATTCTGCAACTGATGGTATTATTGGACAAAGGCACATTTGAAAGCAGCTTTCCAGCAGACTCACTGATCATAATTTTCACCATATCTACAGCAGCTGGTAGAATGAGTTCTTCTGTGATGGTATGATGCTTCTTACATTTTGCGATTCTATGTGCCACCTTGTAAGATGCTAGCAAAGCATTGCTTGGTATGAGGGTTTATTGACCACCCTGAGCAACTCAATGGGCTATAAGCAACATCATTGCTTGGTATTGATGCCTGCTTATAAAAACTACCTTTTTGCTGATTTAGCTCTTGTAACTTTCTCGTAAAGCAATCACGAGATTTACTAAGCATGCTGGGACGATTGGTTTCTAAATGGCGTTTCAATGTACTTGGTAGCATGCACTCTGACGCCATAACTTTCATACATAGTACACACTGCGGCCTCTCTTCACCATTGACTTATGTCGACGTAAAACCAAAGTCCGAATAACTGTCATCATATTTTCAATATTTACTCTTCACACTCTTGCCACTATTTGATGGTGTGCCCTCTTTATTTTCCCTTTCACAATGCTTATCACTGTTTAGTAAAAACCGATCCATTTTTAAAAATACACAAGAGAAGAAAAACTTCACTTCACTTAATTACAACAATATTCAGTTGATACGCCAAAACTCAGCGACAGAGCATCAACATAACAGACTGCTAACCACCAAATGAGTCTCAAATGACAACAGATGAGGATATTTAAAGGATCTGGTGACCTTCTAAAAAATCTGGACTCAGAGTCTCATTTCTAGATGCTCGGAGAATAAGGGAGAAATGTTTATCATAAGCATGGAAGCTGGTGCGAAAGCTCAGGTTAATTCCGGTAGCTGCTGCACGGAACAACACACATATGCGTCCTTTGGGCGGCAATCGTGCGGGGGGAGGGGGAGGGGGAGCTCACACTTGTAACACTTTGAGTGCTATCTAGTAACCATTTGTAGAGGCTTCTGCAAACAGTTATTACTAAGTGAGTTACTGGCTCACGCCAGGTCTGCTAGATGTCGCATCCTATCACATTGAATTGAAAATGGAAATAAAATTATGAAAATTTTGTAATATTTCGCGGCACCCCTGCGAAGAAGCCGCAACTCCCCAGGGCGGCGCGGGGCACACTTTGGGAACCACTGGGGTAGGTGATCAGCCAGCATATGCTAGTAGCACACAGTGATTAAGAAACCTCTCCAGACACACTAAGGGAGGGATCTAATGTGTTTCATGAGAAGGCTCCCCAAACCATTACAGAGCCACCATTACCTTGAACAGAGCCAGCCTGGCACAACAGGGCCAAGGCCTCATGCTGTCGACGCCACACCCCTTCCCCATCAGCTTGGTACAAGTGAAAATGAGATTCATCTGACCACGTGACGCAGTGCTACTCTGCAGGGGTCTAGTTTTGATGTTCTTTGCACTAGGCGTGGCATAATTTCCAATGACAAGCAGTCAAGAGTGACACAAGTAGGGCATCTGCTCCTGTAGCCCAGGGTATGCAACATACACAGTACCGTCTAAATGCTAATGCTGCTTGGTCCTCCAACATTTAAACTGCATGTGGTTTGCGCTCTTGTTGCCACTGCTTGCTCTCCGGTTGCCCTCGGGAACCCTAGGGTACGTCTGCTGATGGTATACTCACGATACACTCTTGATACGGTTGTCCTCAGAAACTCTAGAGTTATTACCACTTGGGCAATAGAATGACACATCTGTCTCGTACCAGCAATGCATCCATGATCAAAGTCGCCGAGATTACCACATTTACCCATGTTCAATGATTGAAATGCACTGTTTGGAAAGCCTTGCTCTCTGCTTATTAATCGCCTGCATTTGGTTTGTGTCCCATTCCACTCTGTGTGGGGAATGCCCATGTCAACTGTCTATCACCCCTATCTCTAATGTTTTATCTACTGAGTGTATAATTGGATGGAAATTACGGAAATGTTGATGTGATTCCCTATCCAGGACAAAGCAGTTTTCACAAGGGGCGGTTCGTCATTAGGAACCAGAGGGGCCGGGCCCCACCTAAAAATTTCTATTTCTAGAAATTTTTTTTTTTTTTTGCCCTAATTCTTATTTTCTCTCTTAACTACATGGTGATAAACCTTTCCCTTCGAAAACCATTACCTAAGGGATAAGTTTCCTTCAAAAACCAAAAACTATTCCCTGAGGAAAGAGATCATGTTCAGAGTGTGAGGCTATTGGGGCCAGCTCCAACAGGCCCCAGTAACATCACTACGCAAGCAAAGAGGAGACGATTTCCTCCCCGTCTCATTCAGTATGAAGACCTACAGACAACACTATCTTAACCGCGTGTGCAAAAAAGCTGTGGGGTCAGATCTATCTGGCCCCACGCTAATTTGATTGGCCTGGAGAGTATCCATTTCCTTATCACCGTGGGTTGACAGAGAAGCTTACCCCGACCAAGCTCAATAGTGGCGGGAGGGTTTCAAATGTAGCAAAGCTCAGTTAGTTGTTTTTTCTGTGTCTCTCTCTCTCTCTCGGTGATGTGTTGTTTCTTTGTGTCGTGACTTTTTTGCTTATCGAGTACAATGAATGGAGTGGATATTTTGTTAAAATCTCCGTTCTTTGCTTTAAATCTGGAAGAAAAGCTTCACTTAAAAAAATTCAGTGCTTATCACCCCAAGAATTTTTAGTTTGAGCTTCACTTAAAAAAACACAGTGCTCATCATCCCAAGAATTTGGGTCGAAAAGCTTTACTTAAAAAAACTCGGTGCTTATCAGCCCAAGAATTTGAGTTTCCAAGAGTATGAAGTTTACAAAGCGCTTTGCAGAACTACTTGCAGAAGAACCTTTTTGACACTAATGGAAATGTGTGCAGATGATTTCTTATAAAACTCTTTAAAAACTTTGGAGATTGGCACATATACTTTTCATTTTTTACAGCTATGTTTGAGTAGTGAATATTCCATAACATCTTCATTAATTAAAAAAAACTGTTCTGCCAGGCTTTTGAGAGACTGTAACAAAACGTGTGTGTTGCTTCACAGATTCAGATTCTACACACTCAAACTTCAAAGAGTTCCATTGTGGAGGAAGGAAATGAAATCTACAGTCTATCTCAGTCACAAAAGATAAAATAAACCTTTACTGGACATTGTGATGTCCAAGTTTAGTATTACAAGAATCAACTAATTTATTATTTCTGAACGTGTTTCCTTCAGCACTGAAAAAATATATATTTTCTTGAATACTATGTATGAGATGTTTACAGTTCACATAATTGAGACTTGGTTGATTCAACCATTCTGGTATGAAAAATGTCCAGTTTTTCCCTTTGCAACTATTTATGATGGAAAAATAACATTTAACAATAATTCAAAACAATGGGAACAACGCAAAAAAAAAAAAAATTACGATTACAACAAAATCTTCGCTTTATTCGACTTCCGTTTTCAGAAATTTTCCCTCCGTTTTCAAGCCGAAGCACAATCAGTTACCAAACAAAATTATATTTTACAATAACAGTGAGCAGAGGGAATATCGCGCGAGAAAAAAAATTACAATTACAGATGAAATCTGCTGTTTGTCTAACTTCCGTTTTTGAAAGTTTTGAAAGGCGAAATTCAGCCCCTAGTTGGAAACCTACCCTCCCCCTCCACCGCCACCTCCTTCCTCACCCCCGAAAAATTACCTCCACTTCTGCATCGTTCTGAAGAACGACGCAAATGCTGACAACAAAGTCAGAGTGCCTCAAATACGCGGAAGAAACTCATGCCTAAAGTTTACAAGGAAATTTTTGTTGAACTTCCGTTATGGGAAATTGTTGTCTACACCTTCAAGATGAAATACAAACATTTATGCAATAAACTGATATTTAATAATGATACTGGGCAGAGGAAACTTCGTGAGAAAAATAAATTACGATTGTGGGAAAATTTTTCACTTCGTTTAACTTTCGTATTCGGAAGTTTTGAAAAATGGAATATCGTTCCAAAGACAGAAAACTCCCCCCCCCCCCCACACACACACTAATCCTCCAAAAATAAATCATCATCTTCAGTTGTTCTTTTTTTCTTTTGCATCGATCTCAAGTATAACCGAAATGTGACGAAAATAGTGGAATTCCACGAATCTGAAGAAAAATCTCATGCCCGATTTGTAACAGTCTGCGATATCAAAATGAACTGTTCATGCAGCTATGCATTGAAGCTGATTCACGGGTCCATAAACTGATTATGTTCCCGACATGAATGATGTATTCGATTGTAGTTTTTGGAACTCTGAATGGTCTGTTTCTAAAACACATATTTTTTTACAAAGGATACATTTTTAACGCGTAAATTTTGTGAGTGGTCCAAAAATCGACCCAAGATTTTATATATTCTTTCGTAAAATTTTGTAAGGCGGGAGACTCCCACCTAACAACTTCATTTTGGCAGGAATCCAGCCATCCCGCCCTGAATTTTTACCCCTGAATAAAAACACATAGCATTTGTATGACAAGAATTATGCACATGTGCCTCTCATGTATTGGGTTGATGCATAAGTTCATGCCATTTTTTTCACCACACTACAGGAGTGACTTACATCAGAAAGGAAAACGGAATCAATTAACTATGTATCCCCCCCCATCTCATTGTTTACAATGTTGTCCTACCATCTAGATAAGTCTGCAATGCCATTCTTGAAAAAATGTGCAGGTTTTGCTTCGAGGAAATTCTGGAGATCAACATCATTGTTGAATGTTCTGCCACGAAGTGCATTCGACAGAGATTGGAACAGGCGATAGTCTGAAGGGGAATAGGCCGGATGTGGAAGGATTTCTCATTTAATGTCCTGAATGGCCATTTTAGTCATGTTTGCACTGTGAGGGAGTGCTTTATCAAGTTGGAGAAAGACACCATGGTGCCGATGTAGCCGTTTCTGCTGAATGGCTCCATCCACATCACAGAGTTGCTCACAATAGAGGGCAGCGTTGATGGTCTGCTTCCTCGGCAGCATTTCCCAGTGAATTATGCCTTCCATGTTCCACCAGACACAGAACATGATCTTCGCAGGATGGTCATATTTTGGACGTGGTATGGGAGTCTTGTTTGGGCTTAACCATTCCCTCCAATGCCTGAAATTCACATAAAGGCACCACTTTTCATCTCTAGTAACAATACATGACAGAAAGAGTTTGTGTTGCTGAGAACATTCACGATAATGGATGAGCAAGGAAACACATACGGCAGCATGCTGATTCTTGTTGTCCTTTGAGAGTGTGAGACGCCCAAGACCCCAATTCCTGGACATTTCCCGTACGTTTCAGGTGTCGTACCAGGGTGCCCTGATCGTAGTCCATCTCTGTGGTCAATTCGCGTGTGGTTTGATGCGGATTCAAGTGGATGAGATGGTTCAAACGATCCTCATCAAAGTGAGATGGACAACCAGAGCATGGAAAGTCGTTGAGGTCAAAAGTGCCAACATGGAACCACTCAAACCATTTGCGGGCTGTCCTTGGAGCAATAGCATCCTCCCCATACACAGCACAAATTTGTCAAGTAGCCTCGGCGGCTGTGGATCCCTTCTTAAACTCGTAGAGGAGCAGATGTCGGAAATATTCAATCCTCTCTACTTGACACTCCATACTTCTGGATCTTAAAACCAAAAAACCATTAGCCACAATCACACAACGCAATATGAGTTAGATACACAATATTACTGGCTACATTTTTTTACACAACTGGCCATCTGCACCATCACTGCTGACTTGGGAAACACTTGTAAAATAAAACGGCATGAACTTATGCGTCAACCCAATATAAGTGAATAAGTAATTCTTCTGGGGATTTGAATTCTGGAAGATTATAAACAAGAAAAGATCAAACATCATTTTAAGGAATTTTGTATTTACATCCATGAAGTTAAAGACATGATCATACCATATATAAATAGTCCACAATATCAGAACAGATATATGGTGAATATGGCTACGTGGAATGATAGATATCCAATAAACTGTCTAAGTTACTTCTGTTTCACATGTTAATTTTCAATTAAAAACAACCAGCTTCAACTCTATTCGATCGACCCATAAAATATATCAAAGAGAATACAAGTAAAAATTTCACCATTTCAGACTTGCTGTAATAGATGTAGTTGCTATTATGGTATCCTGTAGAAAATAGGATACCATAATATGCTACTGCTCGTATGCTACTGCTCTGTTGGCTGCCAACCACATCAGCTCCGTGTGCGATGCCACGGATGTTGTTATGTATATGTTCAGTGACATCATCTGGTGTTCGGTATTTCAGCATACCTTTTACAAATTGTCTGGACGGTTTTTAATTTTTTTAGAAAAAATCCGAACCTGTTAAAAAAAACTGCGATTTTTAAAAATTTTAATCATGTGATGTGTAAAAAATATTAGCATCCTATATTATTATACATTATACACACAATGTAATAAAAAATACCAGAACACTATCTTTCTTAATTCCACTGCAATGACACGCTGAAGTTAGGAAAAATAACCGTTTTCTAGAGAGCTCGTTTGACAGCTTTTTCTTACCGAAAGAAAACATATGGGTCTCCTTTTTTCAGTCAAGGAACACCCCTTAATTTTTTTAGAGAAATCTGAGACCACGATGGTACGACCCAGCCTGAGTTGAAATGGAACCTATCGCAATATGTCCTCCAGCACTTACAAAGTGCACAGATTCCAGTAGAAAAAACTCATTCGGTTGCTTGTGCAGCCACTCATGCGCCACCTGCTGCACCACTTCACTGGACCTAAGTCTTTCTTCCTATGGCATCTTTGAATGGTCCAAAGATGTGGTAATCAGTTGGGGCAAGTCTGGTGAATATGGCGGATGTGGAAGACACTTGAAGAGCAGATCTTGTATGGTTGCAACCGTTGCACCGGCAGTATGGGGCCGAACATAGTCACACTGCAACAAGATACCAGTACTTAGAAGTCCACATCGTTTGGATTTGATGGCACGCCAAAGATGATTCCTGATAAGATCTGGATATGTGTCACTGGTTACAGTGTTCCCCCTGGACATGTAGTGCCCCAAAATTATGCCTTGTTCATCCCAAAAGAGAGTCAGCACAACTTTTCTTACAATCGGCTGCATGCGGAACTTCTTTGATTTTGGTGAGGAGGGATGGTGCCATTCCTTGCTCACTCTCTTGGTTTCTAGCTGATGATAGTGAACCCGGGTTTTGTCTCCAGTAACAATTTTCTGCAGGAGCCATCACGTTCACTTACTGCTTCAAAACACCGCAAAAAGTTCTTGACAGTCATCAACACGCCATGGTTTCAATTCTAGGGTCAGCTGCCATGGCACCCAACTTGAAGACACTTTGTTGAACTGGAGCACATCATGGATGATGTGGTGCACTGAACCATGACTGAAGTTCAGAAGTATGGCTATTTCACCAGTCACTCGGCGATTTCAGAATACCCTCAACTAAAGTAATGAACTCTGTTGTCACTACTCTGTGTGCATGACCCAGTCAAGGAGAATCTGTCACAGAACTCACAGTGTTTCACAACTTCCTAGTTCATTCGTACACTTGCTGGAGTGACAGAGATGCATCACCATACTGCAACTTCATTCGACGATGAATTTAAGTGGGTTTCATGCCTTCACTACTCGAAAAACAGATGACAGAATGTTGATCCTTGTTGGTGCATGTCTCAAGTGGGGGGAAGGGGGTTCATTTGCACTGCTACTGTGACATCACTAAGCTCGTCTGCACCATGCTGCCACCTGTAAGAAAATCTTTTAGTCATTGGGTAACAATACTGCCAAGTTACAGGATAATGACACTGTATTTTGAATTTTTTTTTTGCACTTTTAAAGTTTTCATTTGACTTGTGATAAATTTTCCAAAATTCTAGTGTATATCATGAAATTCAACATTACACAATCAGCAATGATGCAATGTAAATATAGTGCCATATATCAAAAATATAAGAATAACATGATTGAGAATAAAGCAACCAAGACGATTTAATGATGGAGAATGTATAAAATATGTGGTGCCAAGCAAAAATATTATACACCCCTTTCCTATATAGCCGATACATGAAATTCTATGTTGAACAGTAAGCAATGATGTGATGTAGGATCAGGTGTGGTCGAAAAGTTTCCAGAATGGCCTTAGTTTAGCAACAGCATGCATGTGCTGTGGTTCATACATTGACCATCCTTTGGAGTGGAATCTACTAAGGCATACGAGTTACAACACTTCATGGGGTTCTATGTCTGAATGATTTTCATCTAATTTGTGAAAGAAAGGTTTTCATAAATAAAACTAGGAAATTTTTTTTCAAATGCAAAACAAAAAACTTACTTGTTAAATGAAATCTTGTGCTTTCTTTCCATATAGCTTTCATTAAATTCTAATAACTTCAGATTATTGAAAAAACACTGTCTTCTCTGCTTTTGAACAGTCTCTAAACTGGTACCTAAACACAGTAAAGCAATAGATTAACTAATAGAACTGGAGGGCAGTGCTAAGAACTATGCTAATAAATAGGAATGTACTAAAACTCGTATGGAGAATTTTGAAACTTTTTATTACATAAGAAACACCAGAATTCATGACTGTCAGACTAGATTTGGGATAGTCAGACCTGCAACAATTCATCCCATTCTCTTACACTTAAGCACTCCAGATCCAAATTTCGGTTGAGTAATCAGGATAAATTTACAAATACATTTTAGTGATATATACAGTATATATATTCACAAATATATTTCTCCTGTGACCACTCAATCATGGAATTTGTAAGTTACTGCTCATCATTTTCCCCATTGATATCATTATCAAATTACATTTTTTTTTTTTTTTTTTTTTTTTTTTTTGATTGGAGGTTTAACGACCACCGTGAGCAACTCAATGGGCTATAAGCAGTCGCCCGTCCCTAATTTAGGGTCACTGGTTCCAGGGAAGGGAGAGAGCCAGTGCCGTAAGACAAACACAACATCCATGCCTCACCGGGATTCGAACCCGGACCCCGTTCGGACGAATGATCAGAGGCCATCACTTAGACCACTGCGCCACCGGGGCGGCTCAAATTACATGGTTGTTGCCTTGTTGGTGGTTTTTTCCTGTGCATAATATGTGTATACACTAACCACCCAGCCCTGCTATTAGCACAGGCTAATGACTCAACACATTGATGCTATGTTGTTGCCTACCTGGCCAGGTAGTAAAAGATAGATGCCCGGGAAAATTTATTTTTTAAGATAACAAATCAGAACCCTCCATTTTTTTTTCAAGTTAAATTTTTTTTATTTTTTTTTTAAGTTTTTCATTTCTGTTTTAAGGGACGTATTCAAAATGTTCATTGCACAAAAGTGTGTTCCTCAAGTTTTAAGATAATGATGGTGAAATTGGTATGAAATGGTATGATGATGAAATTGGCATTTGAGAAATTTAGTGATTCTGCCATGCTCTTTTCTTTGCAGTTTTCGTCCATTGTCACTAAACACCGGAGGCTAGTTTCATCAGAGGCATGCATCCCATCTAGGGCCTGATTTACGCCTAGACACGCAAGGCACATGCCTAGGGCCCTCAAATTGAAAGGGCCCCAAAATCTTGGTTAAAAAAAAAACTTTCCCTTTTTTAAAATATTTATATGTGGGTAGATGTGATGTGGAGTAACTATATATAAATCGCTGGCAAAACACAAGCAAGTACTGGCAATATAATATGTGTTATTTCTAGATAATATCAGTGACATTTTTCCAGATAATTTGGGGAGGGTTTTTGTGTGAGATTAAACAAAAAATTGTCGTGTTGTGTAATAAAAACTAGCAGCATGTGTATGTTTGTAATTATGGCTAACTAAGATCAACTATATACTTCAATTTCAAATACTGCATGGTTCTGAAGCAGTTTTTAAACATTTTGACATTTTAGCTCCCAAAAGTTCTATTTGAAAAATCTTTGGACTTAATTCGGGCAGGGTTTGAATCCCCCCAAACCTCTCTCTTAAATACATCCCTGGTTAATATGGTAATAGTATAGTTTAGACACACCTGGCAAAAAAATCCAATGTCCAATTGAATTTTACCCATCATATGGCTTTGTCACACACAACTGTTTCATCGATGAAGGTTCAAGTGTTTTCAGATGCAAATCAGTAGGACAGCATAATAATCTAGGAGAAAACAATATTTTTACCAGGTACTACCGTAATTTAATGTCAGTCTTATAAATGTATTGTTTATTAAATTATTACGCTGGATTGTAATACAGTCGCTCAAAATGGTCACACTACCTACTTAACTCTGCAAAGTAAATGCTGAGTGGAGGGGGCCTCGTTTTGGGTGTACCTAGGGCCCAATTCTGTGTAAGTCGGGCCCTGATCCCATCGCTGATTATAAACAACATTTAGAGCAAAACTGCATATGGTTCTAATATCTGGACATAGAGCATCATATAATCAAAGAAACGATATTCTTTTGTCATTGGCACTCCGTAACAATAACACAACTTCCAGTGATTAGCAGCGAAATGAAACACAACAAAGTGACGACTGTCTTTTTTCTTGTAGTAGGAAATTCTATTCCAAACTTTTTATTTTTTAAATTAATTTGCCCAGTCCGGGCAACTAGATTACTTTTTTACCTGCCCAGAACAATAATTTACATCCTCTAGGCATCTCAGGAATGGTATTTTTCAAGCCCTGATACTGTAACAGTTTTAAATTAACCAAATGTTCCCCCAATTAAATGCAAATACTTAATTTATTTATATGAAAAATCGGGTAGATTAAAGTCACTAAAAAAGGCTGTTAAGAAATGCCAATTTGATTTATTTTTAAGTTATATAGCTAGGTGAAACAAAGTTTTCTACAAAAAATTCAATTTCAAGAATGTATTTGTGTTAAATTCAGATTGTCCCTAATTTTCACAGGAAAGAGTAAATCCTAAAATGTACAACAGGATGGATTAATAGGTGAATGTCCTTAGGCGTGTATGCCCCCTTTCACTGTAACCTTTCCTTTCGCATACCCAGTCCCCACAGCAGGAGGGGAAAGAAAGCATATACCTTCTGCTAAAATTCTTCCTTAACCCTCCGATCGGCTCATGAAATCTGAAAGATGCCACTAAGGTCCAAAGCAGCCACGTCAAAAATGGCTGGCATTTCATGCGCGAAAGAGACAAATTCCGTCAGCACGAAAATCCGTCTTGCACTGTGAACTATCGTCCGTTCCAGCGGTCGGCTTCACTGCATGGTCCACTTACCTAGTCTTACCATAAATACTGTTACAAAGTATTCAATGAAATAACAAAAGAAATTTAAAGATATTTTAATATACCTGTGATATGACATAAGCAGTACACTTGTGAATACATGGCACCAATCACTTTTCAAAATGGCATCCTTTTGCCTTCACAGTAAAAATCCAATTTAAATCAAAATAATCCAATAGTTCCGATTTTTTTACAAAAAAATTAATAAATCACAAACCCTACTCAGAACAGTATTTAAAATGCTTATGTGTGGTCTTTATGTTAACATCCACAAGAAATTCTTGGAAACCAAGCTAATTTTGAACAACATTTTAAGTATATTCTCTCATCTATGCAAACCTACAAAAGGTTTGGAAACTGCTCCTGAAAACACACTTTCATATTCCCTTCTATTATAGTGTTAAAATAATTATGTATTCAAGCAGGGCAATAAAATTTCCCAAATTATAACATGCTCAGTCAGGCACGTTGTCCTAAAAAAAAATGCATGCTGAACCAAAATTTTACATGCCCAAGTACACCTACGCACATACTGCACTATTTTTCTAAATTTCAGAAGCAATATAAGGAACAAAGTACTTTTACCGAATTATACAGATTCTTCAACAATGAAATTTGAACTCCCCTGGATGTTTTTTACTGCAGTTCATAAATTACACACAAAAGTGAATTGAACTCACCAATGGGTCATTTTTATGTCAAATCAGCACACAAAAAAAAAAAGAAAAAAAAAAAAAAAAAGAGGAACATTTTTGACCTGAACCCCTTTTTTTTATTTTATCAAGACTTGGCAAACACGCAGGCTTTATAGAGAAACTAATCAGTACAAAATTTTAACTTCCTGTATCAAATTTTAGCTTCCACTTCAATAGTTATATAGGACTTTGAATTTTTTGTAGGTTTAACAACAACCATGAATAACTCAATGGGCTGTAAGTAGTTTCCTATCCCTAATTTAGGGCATCTGGCTCTATGGAAGGGAGAGAGACAGTGCTTTTAGACAAACACAAAATCCATACCTCACTGGGATTCGAACCCGGACCCATCTCAGAGGAATAGCTGGAAGCCAGTGCTTAAAGTAAACCACTGCGCGGCTTTGAAATTTACAAAAAAAGGCATTTTTGTGTATCACATACTTAATCACAAATTACAGTAACTGTAGACCTAAGTGATCAACAGAGCTCACATTGGGCTCATTTGAAAGCTTATTACAGGAGCTATCTTTTGATATAACAATCAAATTGTGGGCAATTTAGTTTTCAATGTCATCCATTTTAACCTTTAATCTCTCAAAAACACAACCTATTAATTTTATTAAACAATGTGAAGGGAGAGAACCTCTGAGTTATAAAAAAAATTGACTGGAAAACAAAAAAAAGACAAAAAAATTTAACTTAAAACATTACCTTTTTTTCAACTTTTTACCTTGCAGAGCTAGATTTATTTTTATATGCTCAATCGGGCATGTAAGAAAAAAAATTACATGCATGCAGAGTTGTATAAAAATAAAATGTATCTGCATACAGAACTACTGAAACAGAAATCTTGCTGGGAACCATGACAACAATAGACTAGGATAATTTAAAGAAAAATTAATAAAACAATAAATATTTACTAGAACATTACAAATTCCAATGAGGACAAAATAAATACATTACAATTGAATGTGCAGAAATGTATGTGAAATAGACCTTTATGGCAAAAGATTAAAATTTTGGACTACATAGCCTCATAAAAACCAGAGAGTAATTAAAGAAAGTTTCTATATCCAGAATGAACCTTCAAAAATTATAAACAGCATTTTCAACAACTTAATTCAAAAATAGTAGACTTACAAAATACATAAGAAAAACATTTTTTTATAACTGACAACTGCAAGAGAAACCTGGCAATAAAATTTAAATTCTTTCTGTGTAAACGAAACTTTCCCTACAGTTCCTACACATTGAGAACAGGCCTTGATAAAAACTAGAGGCCAAAAATGTCTGTAAAAACAAAAGAACTCAGAAGGTGTGATAAATAAGTGAAAGTTCTTCAAGTTAAAATAGAATTAAGTATATTAATCTGAGTAAAGCCTTGAGTAAGTGTTTTAATTGCTGTTAATAACACTTTTACTTTTTTTTTAATCTACAAGCAAATGCTAACTGCAAAATCTGCTAATAATTTGGAAACTATCTGTGTACAATACACGCACAAGTCTACATTCTGCAACTTTGCCTGCATGGACAGAATTTTTACATGCCCTGGGCAATACAATAATTTTTAAGCCCTGGAATAGCGTCATATAGAATAAGCAGCAAATTATTTTGTAGCAAGCACAAAGACGTATGTATAATGTACATTGCCAAGGCAGAATAGTTCCCAATCGTGATTTTTACCATATAAGCACTTTGATATGGCATTTTTTTTTTAAATAACAGAAACTACACATAATTCTGATGTGTACCTTTGCGTAGATTAAACATACAAAAAACGACAATTTTTTTGTTATCTTCAGATAAAAATTACAGGTAGTTCCACAAACCTATATAGCTCTAAGATGTTTTTTTTATTAAATGTAATAGCATTATGTAAATATGCTTGCAACATTTTAGAACTAGTTTGCAGGATTCCTTGTGTGGCATATACTAACAATTGGTTTTCTTCAGTACAACCCATTAACTGACAAAATTTCAACTAGAACAAGTAGATATTAAAGACCAATTATTTTTATATGGTCTTTGTGCACTGGTAAGAATATTTTGTCTTAGTAGACTATGAATGTTCAACATCAGCATGAAACTCCTAAAAGACTGGTGTGACTAAATTTTGACAGGGCAGCGTACCTCAAACTGCAAAATACTACTAGATGCTTTCCGGGAGTGTCCTGCATTTTCGCTTCTTTTAAAAACGATATTTGCATCTAGAGGAGTCAAGAGTCTTTCGTTTTTCCCTAATTTAAATTCCTCCTGCAATCTCCTGCACATGTAATTATCTACTGATCTTTTCAACCTTTTTTGAAACACAGAAATCATATGTTCCAAAAATCTGAATCAAAACTGAGGTTGGCAATTATTAAGCACTAAACAGGATCAATGCTTTGAGAATAATTTATTTTAACAATTTCACACGAATCTTACCTTCCGATTTCGCCGCCATCTTTTCGGTTGCCAGACGTAAACAAAAACAGTTGTAGCCTTTTCCAGTAAAATCATGAAAATAGCCATAGCTCGTGTTTTTGCCGTTATGACGTCACAGACGTGAAGTTTTAGAGCAGACGACGGGAATTCGATTGCCACGCCTAGTGAAACGTTACGAGTACTGTGTCACCATTATGGTTATTTTTTTATTTATTTTTATTTTTTTATTTTTTTTTTCGATTGGAGGTTTAACGACCATCGTGAGCAACTCAATGGGCTATAAGCAGTCGCCCGTCCCTAATTTAGGGTCACTGGTTCCAGGGAAGGGAGAGAGCCAGTGCCGTAAGACAAACACAACATCCATGCCTGACCGGGATTCGAACCCGGAACCCTTGCGGATGAATGATCAGAGGCCAGCGCCTTAGACCACTGCGCCACCGGGGCGGCTTTTTTGATTGTAGGTTTAACGACCACTGTGAGCAACTCAATGGGCTATAAGCAGTCGCTCGTCCCTAATTTAGGGTCACTGGTTCCAAGGAAGGGGGAGAACCAATGCCGTAAGACAAACACAACATCCATGCCTCACCGGGATTCGAACCCGGACCCCGTTCAGACGAATGATCAGAGGCCATCGCTTAGACCACTGCGCCAACGGGGCGGCTTATGGTTATGGATAAAGGTAAGATATTCCGTCAAAAAGACTTATACTTCCTTTTTTTTTTTTTTTTGATTGGAGGTTTAACGACCACCATGAGCAACTCAGTGTGCTATAAGCAGTCGCCCGTAGCTAATTTAAGGCCACTGGTTCCAGGGAAGGGATACAGACAGCGCCGTAGGACAAACACAACATCCATACCTCACCGGGATTCAAACCCGGACCCATCTCGCACGAATGATCAGAAGCCATCGCTTAGACTACTGCGCCACCACAGAGGCCTTACACTTCTTTAAAAATGGGATAGTGCTGTGCCTTTGGATATGTCAACTCATCAACTAAAACACATGCTGGTGTAACTTTTCTTCGGTAATTTTGAACGCATTATCAAGTTTCCTATAAATTTTGTGTTCTTAGTAACTCACTAGAGTAGGGTCACGGGTGGCCTAGTGGGCAACGTTCGTGACTGCCACGGAAAGGACCTCAGGTTCGATTCCAGGCAGGTACGAACGCTCGATCCACTAAATATCCGCCGTACGTCGGATGGGCACGTTAAGCCGTCGTACCCCGGGTACTGGCCCCTCGGTAATAAATAAGGGCATCTTCCTCCCCCTTTCTACTTCGCTTCCATGTCACTTTCCTATCGGGCACTCTAGCCCAAATCTCCTAGTTTCCTATTTCTAAGGATTGTTTAAGACCTGGGGTCAGACACTCCCTTCCTAAAATCCTCTACATATAAAAAAAAACTCACTAGAGTGCCATTAGGAAACTCCTAGTCAGTGGCGTATTTAGAGGGGCGCCAAGTGGGACTTGGCCGCCCCCAGAAGTGTTTAATTTCTTTGTTAAAATGCGACTTACATTAGAAAAAATGCTTTTATTTAATAAAGATGCCCCAACTTACAATGGAAAATAGTGCTTTAATTTTTTCTTCTATTTTTCATTAACCTTTATTTTGTTCTGATGCATTTCACAAACTTCCATTTTCGGTCGGTCGCCCTAAAAAAATTCCATATACGTACTCCTGGTTTTGAAACTTACCAAAGTCTTAGTAAATGAGAACTTATCATAATCTTCGTCTCGAAAAATCATTTATAATAATGTATTCACTTACTAATAATCATACCTTATGATTTGTGTTATTTTTATGCCTAATCATTCTAATATATGTGGATCTCGATCTGTGGCCGCCCCGGTGGCGCAGTGGTCTAAGGCGCTGGCCTCTAATCATTCGTCCGTAAGGGGTCCGGGTTCGAATCCCGGTCAGGCATGGATGTTGTGTTTGTCTTACGGCACTGGCTCTCTCCCTTCCCTGGAGCCAGTAACCCTAAATTAGGGACGGGCGACTGCTTATAGCCCATTGAGTTGCTCATGGTGGTCGGTAAACCTCCAATCAAAAAAAAAAAAAAAATCTCGATCTGTGTTTTCGGCGGCGGCAAAATGGTTGATTTTTCGCTGCGGAGCTTTCTCAGATTTGTGTCAATGTAATGGAGTGAACAAATTCTTAACATAAAAGAATAAATTTGTCATTTTATGTTTAGTACTCTTTGTGTTAATCAGTTTCAGTGAACGTTTAAACAAAATTTTCTCTGTAAATATTACGAAACGTCTAAATTTCTATTAACTACCGCATTTTTCATAACAAACATTGAATTTAATTAGTCCTGAAGAGTTGAGTTTTCAAAGGTATGACCCACAACTTAATATGTAGAAAAAATAGATAACCAAAGTGAAAGAACATCGAAGATCAATAAAAGTCTGACGTATAAAACATCACTAAACTTATATTATTACAAACCTTAAAAGTTTATTACACTTTAATAAATCATGCGATTTTCATTTTTATTGATCCAGATGTTGAAATTTAAAGATATCGATCGAAAAACTGGATAAACGGCAGCCTATGATCCTTACAACCCGGTGCGATGGCTTAACTTCAGGCGTTTCACCTACATTGCGGCAGAAACTGTATTATCATGATCGTGACATTTTGCTGGCTTCATTTTGATAACACGAGGCGAATGGGTGACCTTGCCGCCCCGGTGGCGCAGTGGTCTAAGCGATGGCCTATGATCATTCGTCCGAACGGGGTCCGGGTTCGAATCCCCGTGAGGCATGGATGTTGTGTTTGTCTTACGGCACTGGTTCTCTCCCTTCCCTGGAACCAGTGACCCTAAATTAGGGACGTGCGACTGCTTATAGCCCATTGAGTTGCTCACGGTGGTCGTTAAACCTCCAATAAAAAAAAAGAAAAATGGGTGATCTTTACTCTACCTATGCTGATCTCCTCGGTTATGATCTGCAGAAACCGTTAGTCAGGTTCACGAGCAGAAAGATGTGTGGATATAAACATTCCCTTATCCGCTTTATACAGAAATATAAAATTCCTACGTCATATGCACAACACTCCACTCCAACGTTTTGCGTTTAAGTTTTTTTTATTGGAGATTTAACGACCACAGTGAGCAACTCAATGGCCTATAAGCAGTCGCCCGTCCCTAATTTAGCGTCACTGGTTCTAGGGAAGGGAGAGAGCCAGTGCCGTAAGACAAACACAACATCTATGCCTCACTGGGATTCGAACCCAGACCCCTTTCGGAAGAATGATCAGAGGCCATCGTTTAGACCACTGCGGCACCAGGGCGGCGTTTAAGTTTTGAGTATTTAGTGCTGAAGCTAAATGTGTTGGTAATCGTCGGAAGAGTAACATAGCAACTACAAATCTTGATGATGAAAAACTAAACAAATGAAGGCATTCTGACGAAGCGGTGGCGCAGTGGTCTAA
The DNA here is from genome assembly GCA_039090855.1 of Macrothele yani. NCBI lineage: Eukaryota > Metazoa > Arthropoda > Arachnida > Araneae > Macrothelidae > Macrothele > Macrothele yani. The sequence continues at coordinate 53,644,715 of CM076990.1, forward strand.
ACGATGGCCTCTGATCATTCGTCCGAAATGGGTCCGGGTTCGAATCCCGGTGAGGCATGGATGTTGGGTTTGTCTTACGGCACTGGCTCTTTCCCTTCCCTGGAACCAGTGACTCTAAATTAGGGACGAGTGACTGCTTATATCCCATTGAGTTGTAGGGACGGGCGACTGCTGATAGCCCATTGAGTTGCTCACGGTGGTCGTCAAACCTCCAATCAAAAAAAAAAAAAGAAAAAAAAAGAAAAATGGGCGGAGGGGAGGAAAGCAGACCGGACGATACAGGTGGGCTGGGTTGGGCTTCAGCCCACATAACTTTTAACTTTTAAGATCGATACGCTGGAAAAAGTAAATTTATGAATTATATAAAACGGACATTTATGAAAAATAACTCGCAATATCGTAAAATTGAAAAAATAACCTTTCCCCAAGCGGCACAAAGTAGTCCAAAAGACGTCGAAACTTCGTGCACGCGAAGGTACAAAAACGTCCAAGAGCGTTGAAGGAAAAATAGTGCAAATGTCATTTACATATCACATCTATCGACTGCGTGATAAGACGTCGAAAATTGGTTTTCTGAACCAACAATGCACCACTTTTCGACGTGGTATAACTACTACATAATGTTCAAAATTGTCTAATGCCTAATAATATAACATCCAAAAATGGTTGAATGCCTTATAGACAAACGTCCAGAAACGGTAGAATATCTTCCAACAGGAACGTCGAATGTCTTATAATGGGACGTGGAGAAACGGTCGAATATCTCAAAATTCAACGTCAAGAATTAACGGGAATGTGAACAACATGCGCTCATTTTTTTCCAGGGTATTATAAAAAGTTAATTATGATGTGCTACATTTATGTACGTTTTAAATTTCTGATAAATACAATTGCCGCCCTGGTGGTGCAGTGGTCTAAGCGATGGTTTCTGATAAGGAGAAGTCGCATATTCGTAGAGCTCCCGAGTGATAGTCGATTCTTGCTTGACCTTGGATTTTTGTGTTGGTTTAAGGGTTCCTGGTATCGTTTGGCTGTGTTCTACACTCGTTTCCACTTCACAAGCAATGATTGTCGGCAGCCACAGGTTTGTGGTTTTATATTTTTGAATGTTGCGAGGTGCAGCATTCGCTCACGTTAGGGTTCGTGGGCGAGATGGCTGCAACCTCTGCTATCGTCTCTACCGCTTCACATGCTGCTTCATCGTCTTCTAGTTCTACTATTTCCCATTCATCAGCGTTGAATGTGCCTGCTTCCTCACCTGTGCTTCCTGATATCTCTACTATGTCTTTTACAAGCAACGTCCCATATACTGATGAACCAACTCTAGTGTTAGGGCTAGTGATGTGTGCCCACCCCCACCCGCGCTTGCGTTTGCGACTGTTGTGGGTGGCTCATCTCAGCGGATTACAAATTCATTTTGCGATAACACTGAACTAACCAGAATGGATAAAGTATTGAAGATTTTGGTTCCTGAAGAATCTCATGAAGGTAAGCAGTATAATTCTGCATTATTTCTTAGTACCTTTTTTCAATCGCTGCCCGACACTCCCTTCCACTTTATCTAGATGCTATTTATAAAGTTGTTCCCGGAAAACAGATAGTGTGTATTATTCGTATGGGAGGGGGAATTATAATGTAATTTACAGACCCCACTACTGTTGATAAAATTCTTCAGTCAGGAATTGATATTAGACATATCCATTTACAACCTATTCCTGCTTCACATAGGCCTATTACCGTTACCCTCTCGACGGTGCCGACAGCCATCCCGAATTGAATACTAAAGCACTAGGGTCTTTTGGACGAGTGGTTGGTAAAACGAAAATTCCTCCAGCTTTAGGTCGTGCCTCGCACTACAGATCAGTGCAAGGAGGACGTCAACAGTACCGTATCATACTCCCTAGAGATGAAGCTATTGTTGAACGACCCACGTCCATGGAACTCAGCATCAGCGCCCGCACATTCGTTTTTAATGTGTTTGCGGGTGTCCAGTGCTTTAAGTGCAAGGCTGAAGGGAACGTCGTGTCTGAATACCCACATCGTGTTCTACAGGACAGTTCTGCTGCTGCTGCTACTTCTATTTCCAGCATACATGAACCTTCATCGGCTTTATTTGCTGCTCAAGCAGAAACTGCAGGAAAACCACCTGTAATACGTTCTACAGACTCAACTCCTACTGGTAACCCTGTTGCTTCAGATCCTGGATCTCATCGATTTGATAATGTTCGACCATGTCCGACTTTGACCTCTACTGCAGTGGGTTTACCCCTTGATATGGACACTTCAAATTTTCCACATCTGCTACCACCTCAACAGGCCACCCAGTCCCAGACAGCTAATAAATGCTCTATTTCCCCAGCTTCACCACGATGTACTCGTGCGTCTTCTCATTCCAGTTTACGACAAAAAACGCACTTTAACCCCACACTCTCGACGTTCTTCTGCTTCACCTAGCCAGGACAGTCAATACGCTGTTTCCACATCCAGCACCTTTGGCATACTTACCGACTCGGCAGAAGAAAGCATGGAAACTACCCATGATAGTGAATGGCAGTCTGCTCCTTCAGAAGGTGAATGGCCCCCTCCCCGCACCCTCCTTGACCTTCCAGAAGTTTTCCAGGACAGCACTGTCCCCAATTCACCATTTACTTTCCTTGAATTAATATATTTCTATCAGTGACCGAAAAAGAGCAACATTATGCAAATACCATGTGTGCGGAAGAATTTACAGCGCCTTCCCGAAATGGTTCAACAACTCGCAGCGCTCGAGGAAGTCTTTAGTAAAGTCTCTCTGCCGTCTCGGGCCATCCAATATGGTAGAAGGACAAAATATATGCTTAAGGTTCTCCCGCCTAAACTTGCAGACCACCTTCAACCACCCCAATGAAGAAGATATTAAATGTTGTCTCCTTCAACTGCCGGGGATTCGCTAGTTCAATAGCGAACGCCCTGGTTTTATATATCGGCTCGTAACAGATCTTCGTCTGTTACGAGCCGATATACTTTTGTTACAAGAAACAAATGTTGCAGTACATTCCGATCCTTCCTGTTGACGTCGCTGGCCTTTTTCATTCCACCACAACCACCGAACCCATCGTGGGTCAGGAACTGCAGTGGGTTTTCATTATTCCTTTTTGTCTTTTATTACTGACATCCACGAGTCACAGGGTCATCCCGGAATTTTTCAATATGTTTCATTTCGATATTTTTCTGTTTGTTTCCTTTTACTAAACGTACATGTGCCGCAAGATGCATCTACAGCCAAATCTCTTTTGAATCATGTTACCTCTATTCTTACTTTTATTCCGTCGTTAATCCAACATATGATAGGGATGGTTCATCTGAATCCCGACATTTATTGGTTTCACAACTTTAGCAGTTGATAGCTAATTTCGACCTACCTGATGCTTTTCGATTACTCCATCCGACTACCCGCGAATTCACTTGGTTTCCCTCCACCATTTCCACCTGTGTTCCTGCTCGACTGGTTCGATTTTACGTATCACTGTTTTTACACTCTGCGATTTTTTCTGTCTCCCACGCACCAAGTGTTTCTTCAGATCATCGATCAGTTATTCTTTCTTTTAATCCTTCGGTTTCAATTACCCCTCATCCTCAGGTTTGGACGTTTGATGACACTTTGCTTCAAAATGCTACCTTTGTTTCGGAAATTATTAGAATCATTTCTTGTTTAGCTGCGTCACTTCCTACTTCCGCTGATCCGGCTGCTCTCCACCAAACAACAGATTATCGCTTTTGCCCGAAAATATTTTTGTTTGTTTTCATACAATTCAAGCAATGCAGATTGATTCCCTCCAACGCGATCTGCTTCTTGCTTTGCCTTCCACACTTGAATATGATTTTTTGAGTGATAAACTTCGACAGCTTCGTTTATCTCTTGCGTCCTCTGCCCTTGTTCGTCTTAAATACTCAAAGCTACGCTTTCATGGTGATCCTTTTGAAAATATTCGTCAACTGGAACAGACCTCTGTTAAAAGTAACATGATTACCTTCCTTGCTCTTCCCGATGGCTCTGCCACTGTGGATCGGTATCAAATTTGCTCGACGACTCACGCATATTATAGCCGTCGTTTTAGTCCAACTCCCACTTCACCAGCGGAAGCTTTTTTGCTTCTTCAGAATCTCCCGCAAGTTCCTGCCAATTTTTTGTCTTCGTTATCTACTACCATTTCACCTGCCGAAATCAGAACTTCAATTTTTAGCCTCAAAGATCGTTCGGCTCCAGGAGAAGATTGACTTCGCCTTTCTTTTTACAAATTCTTCCTTCCACATCTTCTTCCTTTATTGGTTGCTTGCTTCAATTTTATTTTTTCAGCTTCACATTTTTCTTCGTCCTCTTTTTCATTTGCTGCTTTTCGTTTGATCACTAAATCCGGAAATCTTAGCTCCCTTTCTAGCTGGCGACCTATCTCTATACTCAATACTGATGATAAAATTTTTACTAAGCTCCTAGCCCTACGTTTCAATCCCATTCTTGCTGATATAATCCATCCTGATCAAACTTACACGGTTCCTCCCGCTTTCTGCTCTGCAATCTTTAACCTCTACTCAGATCATCAAACAAAGATCTTCGTTCTTTCAACGTTTATAAGTTAGTCACGGAAAAATTCTCATTGGCCGCCACCGGGAGTCGAACCCAGGGTCTTCCAGTTACGCACCGGATATGCTTGCGCTACAAAGTGAATTTTGATTTCGCGTAACTGGAAGACCCTGGGTTCGACTACCGGTGGCGGCCAATGAGAATTTTTCCGTGACTCACTTATAAACGTGGAAAGAGCAAAGATCTTTGTTTGATGTTCCTGGTCCACGTTAAATATCTGTATTAATTATTCATTCGCCTTCTAATTATTTCTTCTGTTGCTGCTTACCATCTTTGGTGAATCCCCAGCATTGTGCGGGGCTCCAAGAAGCAGCCTGCCAACTTGGCTTGGCAGTTAGCGTGTGTGAGTCTGGAGGAATTCGAGGTCGCTGTCGTGCAGCGGAAGCATATCCGGCGCGTAACTGGAAGACCCTGGGTTCGACTCCCGGTGGCAGCCAATGAGAATTTTTCCGTGACTCACTTATAAACGTGGAAAGAGCGAAGATCTTTGTTTGATGTTCCTGGTCCACGTTAAATGTCTGCATTAACTCTACTCAGATGCTTTTTTCCGTGTTCGTACAGCCGCTTTTCAAACTTCCTCTATTCCTTTTTCTAATGGGATTCGATAGGGCTGTCCCCTGTCTGGTCAACTCTTTGCTCTTTCCTTCGAATCATTGCTGATTGCTCTTCGTTTTCGTTTATGTTCTACAATTCCCAGCAGTCTCCCGATGCATCGCCACCACCACGTAGTCTTGTCCGCCTACGCCGATGATCTCACCGTCTTCCTACGCGTTCTAGAAGTGTTTTTGACATCCTCCGTACCACCTATGATGAATACGCTGCTATATATGGATCTGCTCTAAATATCAACAAGTGCTCAGGTCTCTGGGCCGGGGCATGGACCTCCCATGGGGATCGACCTTAGTCGGCCCAGTGGTCGAATACAGTCATCAAGATTTTAGGGTCTATATTGGTTTCCCTGTGGTCGTGGCCACTGCTACATGGAATCCCATCATTAGTTGTATCGACAAACGACTAGCATACCCGGGCGTTTACTGGGAGACGCGGGTTCGAGTCCCGCTCCAGGACGATCAAAATTTTCAAGTTTTCGGATATTGTCTGACTTACCATCCTTGTCACATTTACGCCAAAAATCCGATTGTCATCTTCAAAATTTGTAAGACTTGTTCCATTCCGCCGTTCAAAGCTGATCTTTCTTTCTCTAGCCGTTCTTTCCTGCTCAACATTCTACCAAAGGTTTTTCACACATGGATTACTCACCCGCCACCTCAACTTGTCTTGATTCACATTCAACGTTTATTTACAGCTTTTATTTGGAACACCATTCATTGGGCACATCTTACTACGCTTACTCTTCCCGTGGCGTATGGCGGGCTTGGTCTTGCCGATGTGTCTTCTAAATTCAGGTTCTTTCATCTTTATAACTTCATTCATGGATTTACGCTTCCTCTTTCTTTCTCTAGAACCATTATCGATACTGTTTTCTTTCCCCGCAGCCCTCATCTCACTGTTTCTACCTTTCTGCTAATGGATCTCTATCCACTCATTCCTGCGCATATTCCAGACACTTACATTTCCGCAATTTTCTTTTAGCGATCCTTGTACCCAGTCCAGCTCCCACCCTCTACTACACCTGATCTATTGGCAGAATTATCCCTCCTCTCCTTTTCTCTACTTCTCCACTTGGTTTGCCGGTGGAGTGGTGAAGGTTTCTCAGCTTGTCGATTCTTCAGTTCAGTGGAAATCTTTTTACTCAATCTTACCATCGTTACCTGACACATCGCTCCATCGTCAACAACTCCGCTTGATCCAAACTTGTATTTGTCGGTTGTATCTTTCGTTGGCTGCTTATCTTCACCCCTTCCGCTCCGCATTGCCTTCCATATCTTTTATTTTTGAACGACACCCTTATCTACCTCATTCAGTATCTATGAAGATGGTATATCGTCACTTTATGACCTACTACAACGCTCCAATGCCAATTTCTTCTGTACCATCTGACGAACTCTCTGCCACTTGGACTGATTCTTCAACTTCATTGGCTTCCCCTAAAGCACAGGACATCCATTGGCTTCATTTACATCAACGACTTCTGAACCCCCGCACCCTTCATCGTTTCCTCCACCTGGCATCACCGAATTGTTTCTTCTGTTCTACGTTAGGTGATGTTTATAATTCTTTTTCTGTATGTTTGATTTTACAACCTTTGTTCTCCATGATGTTTTGTTTGGCCAAAAAAGTTTGTTTTTATCTTCATACTATGCTACATTATTTTACCCTCCGTCGTCATCATCGTCATGCTCAACCTCACAACCGCCTTTGTTCTTTTTTCTTCCTTTGAGCTAAACTTTCCATTTATCACCTTTACCGTCTCAGTGTTGATGACCCTTCTTTGAGAAGATACAATACTGCTCGTAGTTTCCTTTGACAAATGATCATATTGAAAAATACGGTAAAGTAATTTTGTGCACGATATCATAAGGAATATCTGCAGTTTCTCAGATGAACACAAGTCGAAATCTTTCTTAATATTAAAATTGAGGACGACTTCAATAAATAGCTAATTGAATACATACTCCGTATCGGCCAATAGATCGCAGCACGTCAACTTAGTACCCATCACGATTTAGCTGTTGTGAAAGTGCTTATATAGGGATACTAAAAAGTACCCTTTTAGGTCCTTTCTATTACCCTTGAAAGCACCTTTAACAATGAAAAGTATGTCTCCACACCGAAATATTTATTCTGACGATCAAGTGTTTTTCCTCATGAAAGGTCTAGCTAGAAAAAAATCAAATAGAGTGATTTTGTATTAGCAAAGAACTACCTAATGACACGAAGTAATTAAGACCTCAAAACAGTGTTATGTTGAAATAAGACAGTTCCGTTGGAATAAATACTCCAGAATGTTGTTTGCCATATATTGTGTCTAATAATATAGTAAGTGATCTGTCATACAGGGGCATACTTAGAGGGGGGGGCAAAGGGGCCTCCCCTTGAAATCTGTTTCATTTTTTATGTTATCTGTCAAAATAAGGTTAAATAATCAAACTGTGCTTTCCAATATAGTTTTTATATATGTATGTTAAATCAAAATTTGTGTTATGAGAAAAGTTTCTGAATCATGAATATTTACTGATGGAAAAATCCAACTGCTACTTACGGATTCAGTGAAAGATCATTGCGCGAAGAAGACATAGGTCAGAGAAAGAAGGGTGGCTCATACCCGTGGTCAGGAAGACAGCTGTAGGTTTTTGCGGCGCCAACTCCTAATTGACCAGACCAGGGATGGTGTAACGTGCCACCGCTCCTCTCTGCCTGGCGCCGGTCGTTACTAGGACACGTGCAGTGAGACCCGACACCTCACTTCACTGCCCAGCCACCTGTTTTGATACTTTACTGATTACGAGCTGTGAATTGACCATCTGGGTGGATTCTTTCATTTTCAAACGGAGTGAGAAAGTGAAACTTCTGTTTCTGTTTTTTCCGTATTCTTATAATTCAAAATCAGTATTTATCCGCCCTTTCCCGCAGTTGCTTAAAACAGTTTGTTAAGGTTATTTCAAAAATGAAAACGATTTCATCAACAAAGTCTGTTGACTTTCTGTAACAAAAAAAGAGCTGTGGAAACTGAAACGCTAGTTGAACCCACTGATATTAAAGTTCCAAACCAATGCGTTGAAAGCGGGAGTAATACGGAAAATTATGAGCTTCAACCAATACGTAGGACGAATGACGGAAATGCAGATGGTAATGAAAAGTCTTAAAGCATTTCAGATTCGAACGACATAGGATTGTATGTAGGTAAAGGTGAGCTTGTTAATTCTTTGAGCGACGAGAGAAAAGTTGATTTGTTATATAGCATATGGAAACCTACTGCGAAATATAAATTCCCTAAAAAAATCCGTTCCAGTCGCAATAAAAATCATATGAGAACATTCCAAATTAAATGGCTAGAAGATTATAAGTGGCTGTCATATTCACGTCTGAAAGAAGGTTCATTTTGTAAATATTGTGTTTTATTTTATGAAAAAGATGTTGCTGGTAAAGGCAAACATCAGACTTTGGGTAGCCTCGTTACAAAGCCTAGTACCGATTTAAAAGATGCGAGGGAAATATTAAAAAAACATGAAAAAAATAAATATCACAAAGACGCTGTATTGGCAGCTGAAAATATTGCATCAATAAGTCATAAAAAACAGGATAGTGTAATTTTACAAATGAATAAACAGAAAAAACAAGAGATAACTGACAACAGGAAAATGTTGATTCCGTTTGTGCAAACAATTAGATTATGTAGAAGGCAGCAGATACCTCTTAGGGAAAAAGTTGATTCTGGAAGAATTTCGCTTGAGGAACCAGCAAATAATGATGGCAATTTTTGCACTTTATTAAGATATCGTGCAAATTCTGGAGATGCCATTTTAAAAGAAAACTTAGAAACTAGTGGAGGTAATAGCATGTAAACAAGTCCAGTAATACAGAATGAAATAATAAACATCTTTGGGAAACTTATTCAACAGAAAATTGTAACAAAGGTAAAACATTAAAAATTTTTTCAGCTTTGGCAGATGAAACAACTGACATTAGTCAAATAGAACAGTTTTCACTGAGCGTCAGGCATTTTGATGAAGAAGAACTGAAATTAAGAGAAGATATTTTGGTTTTTATACCAGTGAAAAATTGAACAGGCTGTTCCCTTGCAACAACAATAATGGAAAATTTAGTGAAATTGGGTTGTGATTTGAAAGATATGAGAGGGCAGGGGTATGGTGGGGTGGTAGCAATGCGAGGACAGTTTCGTGGAGTGCAGGCCTGTATTAGAAAAAAATATCCCAAAGCAACATATACTCATTGCATGTCCCATTCCTTAAACTTATGTTTGTCGGATGCCAGCAAAATGCCTAGCATAAGGAACTGTATGGGAGTTATATCAGAAACATGTTCGTTTTTCCACGCTTTTGCTAAACGTTCCAGTGTTTTGAAAGAAAGTATCCAGCGACTGCTACCTGATTGCAAGAAAGTTAAAATGAAAATCTCTATGTGAAACTCGATGGATCCAAAGGCATGATGCCGTTCTTATGTTTAAAGAAGGTCTGCATCCTATTATATCATCCTTACAAGCGATTGAGCAAGAAGAGTCAGCAGAATCATCTGTCAAAGCACACACTTTGTCAGTTTTCATTTCTAGTGGCAACTTTTGTCCTTAGTAAAATATTGTCCATCACATGCAACCTATCTGAAAACTTCCAAAACAAGCAAATCGACTTAGTCGATGCATTAGAAAAAAATCAGAAGTTACAACACTGCTAAACAGCATGAGAACTGAAGCAGAAAAATCCTTCAGCTTAATTTATGATGCTGTAAAAACATTGGCTGTAGGCCTCAAAGTAGCAGAAGAAGTTCCACGTACATGCAGTATACAAAAAAATAGATGTAATGTCCCATATTCAACTCCAGAAGAATATTTCCGCAGAAGTATATTTATACCCTTTGTGGATGATATAATTGAATCATTAAATGAAAGGTTTCAATCACAAAAAGAAACACTAACTTCATTTGCAAAACATTCTACCAGTTTTTGCTGTAAAGAATGATTATTCCCAAATATTTTCTATGCAGTGAAAATGTATGAATCTGATTTAGGGTATTCTGATGTAACAGAAAGCGAGTATCAATTATGGTGTCAAAAATGGGAAAGGGAAAAAGCAGACGTGCGCCCCAAAAACGCAGTTGAAAGTTTGGCATCATGCAATAAGAACTTATTTCCCAACATTTATATTTTGCTTCACATCTTGGCAATTCTTCCTGTAACCACAGCACAGCGGAAAGAAGCTTTTCCAGTCTACGTCGATTGAAATCTTATATGAGAAACAGTACATCAGAGACAAGACTGAATGGGCTAGCTTTATTATCTATTCATAGACACATTCAAGTTGAAGATGAAGAAGTCATTGACAAATTCGGAAATATACCTAGAAGAATAAATCTCAGTTTTTAAGAATTAGTTGAGTCCAATCAATTTCATTATTTCTCAAGGAGAAATTTGTTTTGTCACTCTTTTTTTAATATGTACTGATCAGCTTAATTTAGGTATATATTTATGTTACATACCTAAAAAAACTAAAAAGAAATGCTTTTTTTTTATTATTAACATGTTTTTTTCTTTCTTTCTTTATTAACTTCCATTTTATCCTGGTGGATTTCAGAAACTTCCAATTTTTCGGCCCCACCCGAAAAAAATTTTCTGCATACGCCCCTGCTGTCATATATATATTTTTCTAATATTTAGGGAATTCCTCATATTTTTGTCCCTCCAAACTTAATCGATAATGCCTTCCATTCCACATTTCAACCTCCTTCTCCCCGGAAAAAAACAAAAACCGTTAAACAACTCATGAGTTCTCCGTACAAAACACATCAGTACTACTCCTCAGCTAAAGGCGGAGTGAGCGCTGACGTGCTGACATTTCTCGGCGGCCCTGTGAGAACTATATAGAGTGAAGGTACTTGTGGAGACACCACTGGCTCTGCCGCCATAACCCAGGTACTGGCATCACCCCCTAATAGGGGGTGATGACAAAGGTCAGGTTCGCTCCGGAATCTGGCATGGTCAGAGGTCAGCGCCTCGTGGTAGGGGGCAGAGAAAAAAAGGAGGGGCTCCTCCGGAGCGAGGAGGATAAGAGATAGCCTCTGACAGAGAAGGAGGCATTGAGAAGTGAGCTTGGAAGGCGGGTAGACGTGGGGAGTTTAGGCTCCGAGGAACGCGGTTCCTGTTTCGAGCGTGAGGCCGGGTGCTTCGAAAGAAAGAGAAGAGTTTTGAGAAGTGAGCTTGAAAGGCGTATAGACGTGTGAAGTTTAGGCTCCGAGGAACAAAGTTACTGGTTTTTAGCGTGAAGCCGAGTGCTTCGAGAGAAAGCGTGGAGTCGGAACGAGTCTGATATCAGAGTGGCCATAAGGCTACTGATTTTTGATTGAACATTTTGTGACGGACGTCGCATGTGAAACAAATTCGTCGACGTGGACATTGGCACCGGAACCAGACTCTTATCAATACTTTTGTTTCATTAAATTTATTCTCTTTCTTATTCACGAAGTATTTATTGAAGTTGATGCAGTGCTTTACGGTAGCCATTCTCTCCCTTCCTTGATTCACGGATAATTAAACAAAAAGGCGGAGGAAGAGGGGCCTGGATAATAAATTTATAATTAATAAATTACGAGAGTGAGAACCTCAGATAATTTGCTGTCAGGTGGGAGTTGTTAAAATAACTCATGGACGCCTATCGGAAAGAAGACGGGACTTAGCACGAAAGCCTATGTCTCACCTCTACAGCAAATCAATAAATGGCGCAGTCGACAGGATGAATGTATGATACCAGGCGAACCCGAGGAGGAGAAGGCGAGGCTCAGAAATAAGTGAATAAGTAATTCTTGTTGTGAGGAACTACGGAAGTGAACCTTTGCTACTAGGACTCTGTGTACAAAGAAAAGTGGGGATTTCATCGACGGCAGTGACAGGGAGATCCGTAACCAGGATCAACGGACGAGACCGACAGACGGCAGTGACAGGGAGATCCGTAACCAGGATCAACGGACGAGACCGACAGACGGCAGTGACAGGGAGATCCGTAACCAGGATCAACGGACGAGACCGACAGACAACAACTACGAAGATCGCAACCGGATTCAGGACGAGTGGAGCCGGCAAGGCACGTTACCACTACACGACGGAGAGAGCCGACGAGGCTCGGACCCAGTGTGCAAGACAGAATTCCGGGGGACCACGTCTCACGTCACCAATGAGGCCGGACTTTCCCTGTTCAGGGAGTCCCTTCGCGGGACGCAGTTTAGCTGCAACAGAGAAGCTGAAGGGGCACGAGTAGCCCGGTAAGTACCACTTTTGAAGCCGAAATTTGATTACCTGTGTCGATACCTGTGTATAGGTTAGCAATAGCTGAATAAGTTGCATCAGGACACTAGGAGTGCTAGAGGTAACCTTTCTAAGAGAAAGTTAACTTAAGATTAGTGAGGATATACGAGGATAGATCCTAAAAAAAGGTTACAAGCAGCAGCATTGGAAAAGTAATTAGTATGGAGGGTACATTTGTTGCCCAGAGTGGAGACAGATGGCGCTAGTTGTCTGACAGAGGTTGTTTGGGAAGTTAGTGCAAGTTCGCAGACGCGTGAGAGCGATTGAAATGGCAAGCCGCTTAGAAAAGTGGTCCCGCTTAAAGGCGCGAGCCGTAATTCGGTTCTTATGGGCAAAGAATATGTCCGCATCTGCAATTCACAGTCAAATAGTTGAAGTTTATGGTGAAAAAGCAATCAGCCGACAACTTGTAGCGAAATGGTGTCGCTCTTTTCAATCGGGCAGAGAGGACGTGAAAAACCGCAACAGGGCAGCGAGCAGCCGTCTAAGTTCGTCAACGACAGAAATCAACACGGCACGAGTTGACGAAATGTTTCAAAATGATCGACGAGTAACTGTGCGTGCAATGGTGTCAGAGTTGGGACTCAGCTATGGTACCGTTCAGCTAATCGTTTCTGATGTTTTGGGATATTCCAAGGTTTGTGCCCGCTGGGTACCACGTGCATTATCCGAGAAGCAGAAAGCCACACGAATGATGTGCAGCCTCACGTTTCTGCAGCGTTGCCATGCCGACGGCCAGCAGTTCATTTGATCACATCGTTACTGGGGACGAAACTTGGCTTCATCACTTCGTCCTTACAACCAAAAGAGCCAATATGGAGTGGAAACACGCTGGATCACCAACGAAAAAGAAGTTTAAGGTTACACCCTCTGCCGGTCAAGTTATGGCAACCATATTCTGGGATGCATGCAGTGTTATCCTTATCGAGTATCTGGAGTGTGGACATACCGTTAATGCCGATCGTTATTGTGCCACTTTGACAAGGTTACCTGAAGCCATTCGACACAAACGGCCTGGCATGTTGAGTGATGGTGTCATCTTCCTGCATGACAATGCCAGGCCCCATACTGCACGCGAAACTCAAGAATTGCTGCAAAAGTTCAAGTGGGAAGTCTGAAGCCACCCCCAATACAGCCCAGATTTGGCACCCAGTGACTACTTCCTTTTTCCGAAATTGAAGGAACACTCATCTGGAAGAAGGCTCTCTTCCGACAGTGATGTGAAAACAGCTACCGAGAACTGGATCAATGGGCAGGGACGTGATTTCTACCGAGCCGGGTTAAACAAGTTGGTCATGCGTTCCGATAAATGCCTGAACAGATTTGGTGATTATGTGGAAAACTGATTGGCAAGTATGCCTCATAATTCCCTTTTGAATTTTCTGCCTATTCTTAATCAATCATTTTTTATGACCCTTGTAACTTTTTTTTTGGATCTATCCTCGTAGTAAGAATAATTTGAGATAATAAGTTGTGAAAAGTGTATTTTATATGTGGAAGAAAGAAAATAACGGACAGAGAAGGATATGTACTAGCTTAGACAAAAAGAAAAAGTAAAAGGTACAGATCAAAATGATATTCAACTAAGTATCTTACCGAAGTAGATAGAAAATAGTAGTGTGAGAGCAAAAGCTAACCATCGGGGGATTGTATTATTATTTCAGTGTATATATATTTTTGCATTAAGTGTATATTATTGTTGCATGTTAATGGCTGAACAGTTTTTGGAAGGGAAAACTAATGAAGAACTCGAAGACCGGAATTCCGAGGGGAGCAAAGGAGAAAATGAGGGAGGAACAGATACTGAATTGAATTCTAGCAATGAAGTAATGATTAATGACAAAGAAATAGAAGGGAATTCGACAGGTCTGGAATGGGAATATAAATTAAGGTTATTGGAAATGGAACAGAAAAAGCTAGAATTACATTTAGAGCAACAGCGAATTGAGATGGAGCTAGCCGATAGAAAAGCGGCTAGGGCTTATGAGCTAAAAAAATTAGAGATAGAACAAGAACGAGGCGTGACATCAGCGTCAGGGAGACAATCAACGAAGCTGGTTGACTATATCAGAATTCTAGAGAGGAATTTACCCAAAAGCCCTACAAAACCCGAAGAGATACTGCATTTTTTTTACACCTTAGAGAGGGCGTTTATTCTGCATGCCATACCAGAGAGCATGCAAGGGCGGTTAGTGATTGCGTTATTCAATGCGGATTGCGTAAACCATTTGTTCCGACGTCTGACCGTAGAGCAATACGATAATTATGATACTGTCAAGGAAGCTATTCTAAGTGAATGTCATTTGACCTCAGATGTATATCTGAAGCAGTTCGAGACGATACGCCGGAACAAGGGGGAGAGCTTCCAACAGCTAGCGGGACGGATTGGCAGGTCACTCAGGTATTATGTAGCATTTGCAATGGTTTCTTAAACAATGGCTACATTATTAAAAAATTAAACAAACTAATTAAAAATCAGGAAATTCGAATTTCGAAAAAAAAAAAGAAAAAAAAAAGGCACAGAGGTGCGTAATCCGATTTGGATCTCTTTACATTTTCCGATTACTTTTTCTGTAGGTGACTGACAGACAGACATTGTAATTTTATTACTGTAGATGAATTTTAATAATGAAATTAAATTGCTCTCTGTTTTGGAACTTCTCTGTTACATTTCGATTGTTTCATAATTTGGCAATTCATTGACGAGATTCAATTGTTTCAGGTTTAGGTCATTCATTGTTAGAATTGTTTGATGTTCTGGTACCATTCTGTTGCAACAGAATCAGAAGTATCTTGCTCTCTTTCTCTCTCACTATATATATGTGCAGGGTGCAGGTACCCTCATTCTGGTGTTTCCAACGAAGCACTGAAGGTTGTAACTTTTGGTGTACCGTTGTGTTACATGAGTGTCCAAGTTACCTGTTGTCAAGGATCAAAAAATGTAATCAGTTTCTTTAGCTGATAACTACATTTTTATTCTTGCAATGACTTTGTTAGTCTTTTCTCTGATTTCTTCACAATGAATCTCTCTCTCCATATCTTTGTTCAAAAGTTATTAATTCCTTCTTGTGATTCTTGAAAACGAAACATACTTCTGGATATTGCCGTTTTATCTGATTAATCTATCAACCTGCACTCGTCAAGGCTTAAGATGCGAAATTCGCGTAGTGATCTGCAAAGTAATGTCATTTGGAGAAATGGAAAATATACCTGAAGAATAGGAAGTGAAATAAAAAAAACCCCGCTAAAGTCTTAATTTATGACTTTTCTTTATACTTCCACACTAATTTCTAATAAGACAATTCCTAAGTGCCGCCCCGGTGGCGCAGTGGTCTAAGCGATGGCCTCTGATCATTCGTCCAAAAGGGGTCCGGGTTCAAATCCCGGTGAGGCATGGATGTTGTATTTGTCTTACGGCACTGGCTCTCTCCCTTCCCTGAAACCAGTGACCCTAAATTAGGGACGGCTGACTGCTTATAGCCCATTGAGTTGCTCACGGTGGTCGTTAAACCTCCAATCAAAAAAAAAATTCCTAAGTAATTTTCATATCTTCCCATTGATTTTTTAAAGAAAGATTCATGATGGCACTATGATGAAGCAAAATGTTATTATGAAACACTTATAAACTTTGAGTAATTTTATGTTGGCAACGGTTTCGTAAAGCCCTGAGAGGAATTACTGAATTGAGACTATCAGAAGCAAATAAACTACAAGGTCTGGGCTTTTGATAAAGTATGCGATTCGAGGTCATGTACACTTGAGCATTTCTTGCAATTCCTGTACAATTCCATATCTGGCAAAATAGCCAAAAATGCAAGCAAATTATTTTTAATCATCAGCATTTATTTAAATTATTTTCAATCACCACACGAACAACTGAAAATAGGAGATGGGGTTTTTAGAAAAGCAGCACAATGACAGTTCTCATTCTGCCTCATACAGCAAGACTGTTTTATTTGGAATACAAAATTAAAGAGAAAACTTATTCGAAATTTAACAATATAATTAACATTGTAGAATATTACAATCTGAGACTATTTGTTCTTTACGAGATCACGCCACACTAGAAATTTGAATTTCCCTGATATTTCTGTGGCGACTGTATCACGGCGGAGAAGTAGACTAAAAGAGACATCACTTACACATATGAAATGAATTTCTGACAAGTCAAATCGAACAGTTTTGAAAACTACTTTTCGTTTATCGTCAACTGTAGAGCAAGACCCTACTAAGTAAGTTTTGAATTGAGTCAGCCGACAAATTTACTGCGAAGTAGGGTTGAAAATTGACGAACTTCTGACTTTCAACATTAGATATAAGTAAATATTGAAATTTCTGTTTCGAAGCAATCTTGTCTTTAAATCATCGTTTAAGACTGATTATCAACAGAAGAAACAATATATTCAGTTTTAGTTTAAAGTTCTGCTACCACAGTTTCACACCCAAATCGTATTCTTGATAAAGCGCTACAAGCGCTAGTGATCTTATTAAACTTATTAAACAAATCTTAACTGATGATTGAGCAATAATATATACCTATTTTATTATAAATATTTTTCAGAATTAAAGAACTTGGTTCAACATGTATCGCAGTGTAGAGAACAATTATATGAAAAAACGAAACGATACTAAGGATGCATGTTGGGTATCCCCATATTGCTGCCGGACACTGGTTACAAAAGAAATAAAGTTCCCCAGGTGTTTGCAAGTTTTGTTTAGCATTGATTGTTTCTTCACAATTTACCATGCAAGTTTTGTTTAGCATTGATTGTTTCTTCACAATTTACCATGCAAGTTCCTTACTGTGGACGTGTTTCATAAATTAAGTTTATATTAGCTGACCTTTTTATCAGGTGATTTTTAAACTAAAAAAGCTGAAATCACCAAGGACGAAAGGAAATTCAACTGAAGAATGCAGTATGTTACATGAAAAAGTTATTTCTGAGGAAGACTCACGAAAAGTTGTCCGCGAAATACATGCCCCAGTGTTAGGAAATTCGTTTCCCCACCAACCAGAGACCAGCTTACTTCAGACCTGTCGTTGTTTACTCTTATAAGGTTCGAGGTCGTGAATTCCTATGTATTAACCTTACTTAGTGCCTCAAAACACTAGACAACTTAACGATAAAGTTTAATGAATGAAACAGCAACGAACAATTACGTTTATGCATTGCTACACCACGCAGCTCTCCACAGAAATTCACATTGAAGATGCGACTGATGAATTAGTAAGCTGGTTTGTCGAATACAACTTCAACAATAATAAAGCAGGCGCTAATTACGAACAATAGTAGTAATATAATAAATGGTAGCGCAACCCTCAAACTATAGTTTTTGCAAGGCTAATTAACGTATCGTACTTTACAACAGCCAACAATCCAAAACAATCACCGACATTCCATGAGCTCATGTTACAGTCAAGCAACTGTAACATGAATCACTTCCGTATCGTGACTTTTCACCTGGCTAACTAACTGCCAAAGTTGACAAACGTAAAAGAAAACTGGAGGTTCAGAAATTAAGAGCGTTACCAAGAAAAGTCACAACTCGTACAGGAAAGAAAACTCAAAGTGGAAGTTAGATATCGAAGCACAGTCACACAGTTACCAGGTTAAGAATTACCAGGAATGATTCGCAAAACAGCAACTGCTATTTCACATTTGTGGGGGCTTAGCATAATTGTGATATACACCCATTGTCATAAAAGTCCGCGCACCAAGAAGGAGGCGTTGGATTGAAATGAGATTTTAGTAGAGTGCGATGGTACGTACCAAGGACAGAAGTGAATACAATATCACAACAGTAGGACGATTTCATGCGGGCGTACGATACCCATTTCGGTCAGTGTTAGTACAGCGTCGGACCGCCTCGTGCTCGGATACATGCGGTGATACGGTCCGGCATGGAGTCAAATAGACGACGTATGTTATCCTGAGACAGATTGGCCCACACTTCTTGCAACTGACGCTCTAAATCACGAACACTGGGGCATGAAGAAAGCTGGCGTCCCATCTGGTCCCACGCGTGCTCAATGGGCGAGAGATCAGGCGATCTGGAAGGCCACAGAAGCGTCGAAGCATGAGTAGACACTCCTGGGTAACCCGACCCCCGCCTGGAAAGGCAGCACACGGGGCCGCAGGATCTTCTGTACGTAGCGCTGGGCTGTCAACGTCCCTCAGATCACTGCGAGGAAAGTCCGGCTGTCATACGCCATAGCTCCCCAGACCATCACGCCTGCAGTTCGGGATGTGTGGCGCTATAGATTGAGGTTGCAATTGTAGCGCTCACCCGCGGTTCTCCACACTCTGACACGGTAGTTGTCCGTTCCCATACAGAAGCGGGATTCGTCGCTGAACACTCCACGTCGCCAGACCGTAGCATTCCACGTTGCTCTCTGCTGACACTGTTGCAATCGACGCCGGCGATGGTCAGGTGTTAATGGAAGGAAACCTAAGGGCCGTCGAGAGTTCAGATTCGCATCTGCCAGGCGTCTGGAAATGGTTCTGGCGGACACAGGAGTCCCTTGTACAGCCGACACATGTCTCTGAATATTGGACAAGGACATCGTTGCATCTGTATGTTCCGCTCTCACGATCCCACGGTCCTCTCAGCTGGTGGTGTGTCTGTGTCGTTCTGAGCCAGTCCGCCGTGTCCGAGTGCCTTCCCGTGTCCATTGCTCCCAACACGATCGCACCGGTCACCCGTCATTCTCATCCCGAAGATACGGCCTCGTTCAAACTCCGTGAGTTGCCCGTACGCACATCTAATGCGGCTCCTCAGCATGTCTATCGCTCAGAGATCTCACCTGACTCTTACCGTGCACTTCGACACGAATGTGGAGTCCCCTGAGCGGCACCTTATAAGCCCCATGGATTTCGATTGCAGCGCTAGTCTTGGACGCCCGGGCATGCGGAATTACACGAAATTTTAATCGTTTGCATGTCTGCCATCTCCGTAGCTATTCGCCGAGTTTCGCGTTAATCGTACGGATTTTACTTACGACAGTGAGTGTAAATTAACATACAAGGCTGTTCTCCAATTCGAGAAAAGAACGACATCTCAAGAGAGTCATACGGCTTTCTTTATTGAAGTAACATAATATCTGGATTTGTGAACACCCCTATTATAGTTGATTGGTACAATTTTGTTTCAGAATCAGTAACGCCAATGCGCATCTAAAGCCGGGAATAGAAAATAATGCTAGAAGAATTACCAAGATGTGTCTGTTCGCAGTTCTAGAGGACGATAGATGTCGCTACCGCACTGGGCGAAACTCTCTCGCTCACTCCTACAGGCGAAGTGAAGCTGCAGTTCCTCCTCATTTCTCGTCAGCAACGAAAAGTTAAAATGGCGGTGTGTGTGCTTGCCTTACTGTATGTAAAAACCAATGTGAACTTATGTGTGTGTTAAATCAACCTGCAGTCATCAGTGGACAATTAGGATGTTGTGAGTCTACTTAATGAAAAATAAAAATTTGGATTACCTAATGAATGGTGGTAAGTACTAGTAAGTACTCTCTCTCTCTCTCTCTGTTCAGTCTTCAGTTCAGTGGATGGGGAAATTCTGGTTCTTTCGTCAGTCGTCATTTGAGATCAACGCGCAAAGCGTTATTGAGTGCACATTATAGAATATCAAATCACTAACGAAGAAAAAAAAGGGCCTCTGTATTTTGCATTTTAATTTCAAAGGAAGAGGAAAATCCAGATTTGGCAATTACAGTAAATGATTTTCACAAGTTTGATCCCAAATCAGAGTAACTGGTAGAAGTAAAAGAAAAATTTGCTGTTACCATCAATTATATAACTGGGCTGCCAATTTTAAAGTGTTATTTGCTTCAAAAACCAAATGAGGTCTCTTTCATTGCTTCTTCTGGGCTGGATTTGAAAACTGCTGTAGAAATGCTTAGTTGCCTAAAGTATTCCAGGAAACTCAACTTCATTACCATATACAAATAAAGCACAAAAAGTCCTTTACATACTACACTGAAGAGCAATTGAATTATAGATAGCTGGCGCTATGCAAATGTGACGCTGTGGGCGGCCATGTAAACGGAAACGACATGATGTATGCAGCGATCCGACAATATAAGGAGTGACGCGGTATGGGTAAGACGAAGGATCTAAGCGCATTTGATCGTGGGAAAATTGTCGGGGCCAGACGAATGGGTCACTCCATCTCGGAAGTCGTGCAGGCACTGGGATTTTCACGAGCCACTATTTCACGGGTGTACCGTGAGTACATCGAATCTGGTAAAACCATCCCTGCAAGGGCCAACTGCCGTGGACAACAGCGTGTGGATGAGCGGGGACCATCGTCGACCAGCTTGCATTGCAACAGCGGATAGGCGGGCCACAGTGCAAGAAATCACTCGGCAATTTAACGCTGGTGCACAAAAACGTGTAAGCAGCCACGCCATCCAGAACCATCTCCTCGCTATGGGGTACAGAAGCCATCGTCCCACAAGGGTACCGCTGCTGACCGCACATCATAGGGTGCAAAGATTAGCATGGGCGCGGGAACATCGCCACTGGACCCTAGACATGTGGGAAAAATGTTGCCTGGAGTGATGAGTCGAGATTCACGTTGGTACATGCGGACGGCACAGATACGAGTACGGCGCAAACCACATGAAACGATGGATCCTTCTTGCCAACAGGGTACTGTTCAAGCTGGTGGGGTGGGATTCTCGTCTGGGGACTGTTTACGTGGACTGAAATGGGACCCCTTGTGCGTGTGACATCGTCCCTCACAGGTCAACGTTACCGGGATATCCTGGACGACTATTTGTTCCCGTTCGTGCGTCTTCAACATCCCACTGGGGACCTCATCCTGCAAGAAGACAATGCAGCTCCCGAATTGTATCCGAATGGTTGGATGAACACTCCACCGACGTGACCTTGCTTCCTTGGCCAGTTAAGACACCTGATCTCCATCCCATCGAGCACATCTGGGATGCCATCGAGAGAGATGTTCGAGGCTCTGACCCCCCTCCATCAAATCTTCGTGAACTGTGGGAGCTTGTTGAGGGGTCGTGGATCCGTATGGCTTCCCAACGCTTTCCGGTTTGTCGTCGAGAGAAATCGCCGCCGTCATCAGGGAGAAAGGTGGTGCAACACGTTACCAGACAGGTATCTCTAATTCAATTGCTCTTCAGTGTATATGCAAAAAACACAAATTTGTCCACGCCCCTAACTCCGGAGTAAGTTGCTCTCCCAACTAAGCTTCACGGACGGAATGTACCGTGCAGATTTGTGGTCTTGACACGTGATTCACTCCTGTAGTACGTCACAAAGTAGGTACTAAAGAAGTGATTTAATTTGTAAGGGTTTATATGAATGCGTTGGACGGGGAGACATAATAATGTGTTCTGAATCAATACGTCGTTCGACCGTAATACTGGGCTAACATTCGGAAACACGGTGTGGCGTCGAGTGGAAAAGCCCTGCATGGTGTCCTGAGGCATCACTGACCATGCATAGTTGACCCGAGTCCACAATTCATCGATATTGCAAGAGGGCGGTTCAAAGGTTTAAGTCGTTTGCCAATGACGTCCCTCACGCTCTCTGTAGGCGAGAAATTTCGGGATCGGGCTCGCCAGGCCAGCATCCGGGTACTTTGTAGGCACTGTCTACTGGTGTTGGAAGTGTTCGGTAGGGCGTTATCTTATTAAAATTAGGTATCAGATATACCACGGAGCCACGGCAACAAAACTGGCGGCAGCACTTCATCGAAGTGTTCTCATTGTGCCCACTACACGTATGACGAGCGGTGAACAGCTAGTGAAACCAAGGCCGTCAAGAAAACACAAGGCCATGATTATAGAAATGAATTCCCTCCGTTTGTGACGTCACTCTCATACTACACAAATTGACTCGTCCGTGTTGTGTTTGGCGTCACACACAACAGAGGTGGAAACCAATCAGACGGAAGCTTTGGTTTCTGCGTGACGTCACTAAAACTAATAGAGGGAACTCATTTCTCTAATGTCATGGTCTTGTGTTTTCCAGACAGTCTTGGTGAAACGCATAGCCCCCAAATCATGAACAGGGAGACTCTGAAAGATGTGCAGGACTTTGCCCTCGTTTGCCATGATTCCATCCTGGATTATCACGGCATCGCTACTAGAGTAGTCCCTTTCTCTGATGTTAGATGGAGTGTTGTGGATATTTGGTTCTCACCAGATGAGAAGACGTTGCGAATCAGTACTTAAGCTAAATCGCGATTCATCTGTGAACAGAACATTCACCTACTGTTCTGGACTCCAAGTATCCTACTTCGCTGACATACAGGTACAGGGAATGGACAAAAATATGGAAACACCTGGTGAAAGAAGGAATTCTATACCTAACTTGGTATAGGACCAGCCTTTTGCATTCAAGATGGCTTGGATTCTCCTGGAAATGGACAAATATAAGTCTTGGATGGTGGATAATGGGATGTTATACCATTCTGCTTGCAACACGCGTTCAAGTTCCTGTAAAGATGCTGGAGGCGGATAGTGCGCTCGAACCTTGTTCTCCAAAACGGTCCATAGAGGCTCTATTAAATTGATGTCCGGCGATTAAGAGGGCCAGGGAAGATGGGAAACCTCATCAACATGCATGCTCAGCAAACCATGATTGAACGATATGAGCTGTATGAATTGGGGCCTTATCGGTTTGATAAATGACACCGTCTGCAGGAAACACTGTTTGTACCATGGGATGGACTTGGCCGCTCAAAATGCTTAAATAGTCCTTGGCAGTGACACGACCTCGCAAGGTAATAATGGGGAAGGCATAATATCATGATATGGTTGTCCGAACCATGACATACCCGCCGCTATAATTCACTCTCGACAAAAGGCACGCCGGATCGTAAATTTGGGCGGGTGTTTGCCACACGTAAACTCGCCCACAGGTTGGAAACAGTGTAAAGGTCGATTCATCGGATCAAATGATAGTCTTCCATTGCTCAGCAGTCCACGTTTTATGAGTGTTGTGTTACAGAGATTTTATACTAGGCTATAGGATTTCATATAAAATCTTAAAATGCAACTTTTATTTTATCTCGTGATCCACTTCCTTTGTCTTCACAAAGCGTGAGAGAAATTTCTCAGAGTCAGTTCCCCATTAGACACCGGGTGCACGGTTATTTACTAAGACGACATTTTGTCTATGCTTAGTGTTTGCACTTTGTATGTTGAATGGAGATTAATTCTATCGCGCCTCTTTTGATGCTTTTCGGGTTTCAATTTCAATGGTGCCGAATAATGCACTAGCCCTCACATTTTTACTTTGAAGCTTAAGATTTACCGAAAGCGGTGTGGTTCCTTCTCACGGAGAATTTTAGGATATGCTTAAGGGTATTTTTTGGAGACAAGGGAAGGAGGCGAGGGACAGTTGTCTCGAGGTTTATGTAGCGAGTGGTCACGAAAAGTACGACGAGGTAATTGCCCCAGGCGAAGCGGGGAAGGTCTTAGGTGGACCGGGAAGGTCAGGGGATTTCGCGACAGCGCGAAAGATGATCGAAAGCGGGAGAGTTACGAGATATAGCACAGCTAAAAGACAACCTTTGCAGGCAATTAAATGAAGAAAAGAATAAAAGTTTCTTAGACATATTACGAATCGCAAGAATTATTTGCATACAATTATTATCATTTTGGTTATTACGTGTTAATCAATATCATCTTCAACTATATAAGACTTAGCAACTCAACCTCCCAATATTTATGAAGTTAACAAGAAGAATAATAAAGATAAGAACGAACTTGTTAGCAGTTGCACCACTCTCTCCTGCGTGCTGCATTCACGTTATTAACCAGTGGTTTAGCGATTGCGGCTCGACCATAAATTCCCTGATTATGGAGTTCTCTTCGTACTGTTTTTGTACAGACAGGGTTTGAAATCACGTTATTCAGCTCAGCAGTAAATTTTGCAGCTGTTGCCTTCTTATTTGTGGTCACAATCCTCCACAATGTCCTTATCATTCTGTCATTCAACGAACATTTTCGTCCACAATGGTGTTTCTCGGATGATGTTTTTTTCCGGAAACACAATATGCGGACATAACTTTTGATACAAGTACCACGCGATACACCAAATAAACTTTTTACTTTGGTCACGGAAGCACTCCCACCATATGGGTCCCAACGATTTGCCCTCTTTGAAACTCTGTAAGCTCCAACATACTTTACTTGCAACGCACCGCATTCACTTGCAAGGTACGTGTCTAGACAGCAACTGTGGCTACCTACTGGTTTGCCACGTTTCGTAGTACACATTTACTATCAAGATCCCAGGCGCCATCTACATTTTCACGTGGAAAACGTTGGTCGTTTTACCCATACTTTTTACCAGGTGATTCCATATTTCTTTTCCATCATAAATATGTCCTGTATGTAACAGTTAATTCTGTACAAAATGGGGATTCCGGAGATTGTACTTGCAACAGCATCATTTATCCAGTAAAAGTCAGATTATACTGTTGAACCTTAAAAGTTCTACCGGGAAGAGTTGGTTACAGTTTATCTAGTTTCCAGCGATTTAAAAATTTCGAGTTTTTCTCCATCCCTGAGAGTGTTAAGTGACCCCAGAAACCTTGGAGAATATATACTGAGGAGCCAGTTTAATAACGCAGACCAGCTTAGAGAGCATCTGTTTGCGCTTGATTGACGGTTGGAATGGTCAGAACGAGAGATCTGAGCGACTTTGAACGTAGCATGATCGTTGAAGCCAGGCATACCGGTTCAAGAATCTCCCCGACGGCCATATTCCTCGGCTTTTCACGCACATGTGTATCAATGGTTCACCGTGAATGGTGCGACACGTAAAAAACTTCCAGCAATTAGCGATTCCGTTGATATATAAGCAGCTGATGGATCAGAGGGATCAAAGGAGACTTGCGAGAATCGTGCAAGAGAACAGACGGGTCACATCCCAGGAAATCATCGCAGAATTCAACATCGCTGTACCGAAACATATTTCTGAAAGCACCGAGTCGCTAATAAGCTGCAACAGCCTACAACCACGTCGTCAGTCTACTTTGTGAAAACACAAATTTGCCGGCGGCGGTACTCGAACCCACATCCTTCTGCTTCGGAGTCGAATGCTTTCCCAACTAAGCTACACCGACAAGCGCTTGTCACTGCTACTTGTCGTCTTGACATGTACGTCACCTCTTTAGTACGTCACATATATCCCCTTTCCCCTTCAGGGCACGGAATCTCAGGTCTCGGGTCCGCCGCAAAACAAACTCTTTGTAGAAGGAATTCTCTCTAATTCCAGACGATGTGTGGAAGGAACACAACACATTTTTCGAAGAGAACCTAACGGTCAGTAGATACATTTTCACGTTCGGGCACCAATGTGAAAACATAAATTTGCCGGCGACGGAACTCGAAACCATATCCTTCCGCTCCGGAGCCGATTGTTTTCCCAATTAAGCTACACAGACAGGTGCTAATCACTGCTACTTGCCGTCTTAACATGATCTGTAGTTTGTCACACCTTTGAATTCTTTGATCCACCATCAGCTTTTCGTCCACAGGATCGCAGATTCCTGGAAGATTTTTTGCGTGTCTCACCATGCTTGGAAAACCTTCGCAACCGTTGTGCGTGAAAAGTCCAGGACAACGGCCGATTGGGAAATGCTCGAACCGCGTGATGCCTGGTGCCATCTCTGATGCCTCGTTCAAATTCGCTCAGATCACTCGTTGTGCCCACTCCTAAAAATCAAACGCTAACTGATCTGCTCCACCTGCACATAGTTGTTGTCCTAAGTGTTGGAGTGCGTTATTCAATGACGACAGCAGGTGTACCTAATAAACTGGCATCTCAGTGTATATGAACGTTTAACCGGCCGACGAACCTAGACTAAATGGTGTTCAAACATCTCTGCCCTTCCTTTAATAGAAATGTTCTTATAGCCAAGTATAAAAGAAAAAGCTATGGCGAGAAAGCTACAGCCAAGTATTTCTTTCCTTCTCTTATCTCAGCAGTGCCGACCATAGACCATGACCCAAGGCATGGCGGAGAGGGGCTAGTTCCCCTGACACGGACGTCAAGCCACTGGATCAAAACATTATCATCATCATTATCATCATTAGCTCGACAGCCCTGTGTGGGCCCTGACTTTTTTCAGAAACCTCGGCCAGTCTTCCTTATTCAATGCCAAACTCCTCCAATTTTTGATTCCATGCAAAAGCCTTAATATCTTGCATCACTCAATCTTCCCATCTTAATTTAGGTCTTCCAATTTTTCGTTTTCCTTCCGGCTTAGCATTAAACAAGTAACTCAAACATCTTTCTTAGTCTCGTCACAAACGTTATAGCCCTTTCAACTTGTAATCAGCGAGGAAGGATTAGTATCAATCATCACTCTAAATGCCAATTTTAACTGGGGTATCGAGAAAAAGCAACGCTTTCTGATGTACAGCGGAGCTGAGTTCGGGCTCAATTTTAAGAGCCCGAGCCCATCCGAGCCCGAAGTATGTCAGCCCGAGCCCATCCGAGCCCAAAGTATGTCAGCCCGATTCCGCCCGAGACCAAATTTTATTTTGCAAGATAGAGCCCGGGCCCGAACAAGCCCGAAAACTATGATTAATCTGTTTAAGCATTAAAAAAAATCTCTTACTTCAGAATTCTGTTCTTTCCTCCCCGTTTAATTAACCGATGTCTTTCTCAACTGCGGGGTGGGGAAGGGATATCTATTACTATAGTTCTCTTTAACCATCCATTTCTTCCAGTTTCGAGGACGGGGAATCAGGAAAAATCGGGAGCCACAACAATCTACGTCGTACGTTGCTCAATAGAATCAGCAAGGAGCTGCCCCGCTGAGGTAGGGAGCAAAATTTCGTCAGCTTGCTATCTGCTATCTGTAGTTCTTGAAAAAACCTTTTCCTTTGCAGAGATTCAGTAATTCATGGCCTATGGTATTTGTTACCTAAGCCAGGAATGAATAGCCTTGTTGAGTTCCCACTCCCCATCTAGACCCAGTTGCCGAAGAATTCTTTTTAACAAACTCGAAAGTGTAAAAAAGTCTCGTGTGCTAAATCATTCAAAATCGTATTAAAAGAAAAAAAGAAAAAGGAAGAACATTCTCTTTTTCTTAGAGCCCGAGCCCGAACTCTAGTAAGTATTGTGCAGCCCAAGCCCGGTTCAGGCAGGGCTCGACTTCGGGCTTTCGGGCTAGCCTGTATCAGCTCTGATGTACAGGTCCATATGTTCAAGCCGTATTTGGCCAGCTTCTTAGATAGCAAATATATTCGTTTGAGCTTCTTTAATTCCATTTTGGAAACCTCATTCGTTCCAGCTGGTAAAAGGGTAAAAACGAGACAATGTAAATTCGTTCCAGCTAGTTAAAGGGATGAAGAGACTCTACGTCAGCAGAGTCTCTTTAATATACGGTAGATGACAGTGTGAATTTACCAGCAAGCCTTCATCAAACGTTTCTAGATAAATAAAACAGCTAATTTCAATATATGTTCCCTCAGGTTCATTGCAACTGAATTCTACTTGGGTAGAATTATGAACTAAACGAGGTTTCATTTACTGCATTATTTACTCGCTAAAATGAATAATTTTAAAGATCAGAAAATGATTTATACATACCTAGTATACGAGAGTCATAACAAAAGTTCTGCACACGTTAATTTAAAACGAAAACGGATGATGCAATCGGGAAAATGATTGTGTCATATCAAAGTCAGACTCTCAGCAACGCAGTGGTGTCAGAACGACGCGCTATCACTTGCTGTGCGGACGTGGGATGGTTTGGAAATGGAAGCGTGCAGCTCCACAGGTCGAGCCACAGCGTTGAACCAGCGCTCGTACGTGAAAACAGAAACTCTGCTGGGAATAACTCCGGCACAAATCCACACTGCCTTACAAGAAGTTTGTGGGGAAAGAACTCTTGATTGAAGCACAATTTCTCGCTGGGTATCGCGCTTTCGGGAGGGGGCGAAGTGGCATCGAAGATGATCACCGCTCAGACCGACCTCAAACGGCGACAGACAAAACATCTGTCACCATTGTTGCAACGCTTCAAGAAGAGAATCGCCGTTTGACAGTCGAGGAGATTGCTCATCAGGCAAATTTGTCCTTCATGTCTGTTCACCGGATTTTAAACGACTCACTGGGAAAAAGAAAACTCGCCGCGCCCTGGGTACTCCATCAACTGATCCCAGAGCAGAAGGCAGCCAGAGTGAGCATCGCACAGGATCACCTCCACAGGTTCAATAGGCAGAGCGACACCTCTCTGAACAGAATTGTCGCATTTGATGAGACTTAGACCTGTGATCTTGAGCCGGACCTAAGGTCACAATCAGCAGAATGGAGTCATCCAAGTTCCCCTGACGACCCCCTCAGAGTGTCGCCAGCAACAATCCAAAGTGAAGCAAATGATGATTTTTGTGTACGATATCTAAGGTGTTGTGGTCTCTGATCAAGTGCCGGTAGAGCAAGATGTCAACGCACAATATTATCGCGACTTTCTGCGGACAAAGTTGGGACAGCCGCCCCGGTGGCGCAGTGGTCTAAAGCGTTGGCCTCTGATCATTCGTCCGAAATGGTCCGGGTTCGAATCCCGGTGAGGCATGGATTTTGTGTTTGTCTTACGGCACTGGCTCTCTCCCTTCCCTGGAACCAGTGACCCTAAATTAGGGACGGGCGACTGCTTATAGCCCATTGAGTTGCTCACGGTGGTCGTTAAACCTCCAATCAAAAAAAAAAAAAAAAAGTTGGGACAGAAAATTCGTCAAAATCGCCCCAACTTGTTGGAAGCGGGCAGCGATCTTGCTGCATGACAATGCATCGAGTCATGACGCAGTGTCGCTACGGGGGGGGGGGGGCTTTTGTCGAAATACGACTGGGAAACTTTATCCCGCCCAACATACAGCCCTGATCTCAGTTCACCAGACTTTGATCTTCTTCCAAAGTTAAAAAATCGGCTATGTGGCATCCGCTACGAATTGCTGAATGAACTGTCATTGGATGTGACACGAGTAATACGACAGCTGAACAAAGATGGCGTAGTACGAGACATACAGGACTTACCTTACCGCTAGCAAGCAGTCATTAGCAGCGGAGGGGAGCACATTGAACGCCAATAAGGTAAGTTTTCTCTGTTACTTCACACTTTTCTCAAAAATGGACAGTCTGCAAAACTTTTGTTATTACCCCCGTATACTGCGCGATGATATTGCTCACAATTGGTAGAAATAGAAAGGCAACACAGAACCTCTTAGCAATGTAATCGGCCGAATTAAAAACAGAATTCTGAATACGTTTAAATGAAATCCCTTAACATTCTTAAACAGCCAGTGAAGAGCACGGAACTGGACGATCAGAATATTAAAGAAAATGGAAGTAAATCAGTAGAATTTTCGGGGTGCGTCTAGTGATTTTTCTTCCTATACTTCCAATGGGCAAACTTCTGTACACATTTTTTTCACAATTGATGCTGTCCCAAGGATAAAAATTTGAACATCGATTAAAATAACTTCATATTGTAGCTTGGAATACTTAATAATTTCTAAAATATAACCATAATTATATTAAAAATCAATAACTTTTCCTTTGGTGGTGTTGAGACCAGAAAAAAGATGGCGCGGCCTGTACATTGATGACGTCAGTAGACAAACAAATATTGGATTGCTTAATTATGGTTATGTTTTAGAAAATATTAAGTATTCCAAACTATAATATGAAGGATGAAATAAATACGGGATTTGTATTATATGGCGTAATCCCGTATTTCTTTCATGATTTATCTGCTTTTCCGGGCAAACACGGGATACGATTCTTAATCTCCAGATTCGCTAAACATGAATGCCGGTTGCTTCGACTAGCGAATCCTGTGATGGTTAAATTCAAATTGATCGGAAACTTGGAACTTGGTCGTTCTGGATGGTGTAGTGCTTAGCATACCCGGGCGTTTTCTGGGAGACGCGGGTTCGACTCCCGCTCCAGGACGATGAAAATTTTCAAGTTTTCGGATATTATCTGACTCACCATCCTTGTCACATTTACGCCAAAAATCGAATTGTCATCTTCAAAATTTCTATAATATGAAGTTATTTTAATCGATGTTCAAATTTTATTCCTTGGGAACGCATTAATTATGAAGAAAATGTGTACAGAAGTTTGCCCATTGGAAGTATAAGAGGCAAAATCGCTAGACGTCCACCTTAAACGGATCAGAGACGAAATGTGTGTTATAAAACACAGCGTAGCCCTTTTCTAGCGAGCTTTGATGTAGCAAACTATCAGTTGTCACAAACTTTTTTAGTTGTCTTTGAATACGCAGCATTAAAGCAAAGATCAGATAGTACGAACTACTTTAAATCTCCAAATTACCAGTTATTGGGAGCATTTCAAGTTCTAAAGGCAAGAGAAGAAAATATTTTTCCTTCGCTTATTACTGAACAGGATTTCAACAATCATAAAGAATAATTTTCTCTACTTTGTCTCGCTCCAGCAGTGTCGTACCTGAAAAACTCGAGGCTCCCGCAAGAAAATATCTTCGAGGCCCCTTTTGCAAAAATGTATTTGCTTTCAGTTACTGAAATTTTTAAATTCCATATTACACTAGGTTTTACGGGCGTTCTGTAATTCCAATTCTTTCGAACCCATGGGTATTTTGTGAAGGATTGGATGAACAATGTTGAAGGATTGGATGAACGTTAATATAGCATTTTGCCAGCATTAACACAACATAAATCAACCAATACTTCAACATTGAGCCGTTCTTACAACACGGAGCAATCGGTGGAATAGCATTAAATGAATGCAGCACACACTGTTAAACAATCATTTGGACGCCAACATCTCTAAATTAGATGGCTATTCTGTTCTTTTTCAGGTTCGTGTGAGACGGTGAGTACTTGATGTTCCTTTAGCTCTCTTAGTTTAACCCCCCCCCCTGCTGAGTGCTTCTCTTTCTTTCCGACCTGTCCAAAGGGAGCAACTCCCCTTCACAGCCACCTGTCTCTAAAAATTTCTATTTTTTGGTCCTGAGTTTCCTTGCTTAACACTCCTAGCTTCCTTCTTTTGAAAAGGCAGCTTGAGACCTGGGGTCAGATATTTACTTCCTTACTAAAACCACCGATATCGCATCTCACGGCATCAAGTAAGAAAAATATAACATAAAGAACCACATGAAACCTTTTAAATGATGCTTAGCAAAATGTCACAGAAGTCATACAGAAGTGTTGAAATCATGCTGGATTTTCAGTAAAAGCTAAAGACAAACATTATGTGCCTGAAAAACGACGTGCTTTAAAATTTGCACAAGAAGGAAGTTCGACATCATTTTTTATTTACTCTTTCCAACCGTAGGTTGAAGAAGCGTATATGCTCCAGCTTTGTCCGTCCGTCCGTCCGTCTGTCCGCACGATAACTGGCGTAAAAATGGTTCGATTTCAATGAAAGTTTACTATGTGGTAGGGAACCACCTGGGGACGAACCCTATTGAAAATGGGACAAATGGGGTCAAAGGTCACGACGTAGGAGCGGGATCATTCCATTGCCCTTATGCGTCATAACTGGCGTAAAGATGGTTCGATTTCAATGAAATTTTAGTATGTAGTAGGGGACCGCCTGGAAACAAATCTTATTCAAAATGGGTGAAGTGAGGTCAGAGGTTAGGACATAAGAGCGGGATGCATTCCATTGCCCTTATGCGCCATAACGTGCGTAAAAATGGTTCGATTTCGATGAAATTTCAGTATGTGGTAGGGGACCAGCACCTGGGGACGAACCCTATTGAATGTAGACAAAATGGGGTCAAAGGTCAGGACATAGGAATGCGATCCATTCCATCGCTCTTATCTTATATTATTCAGGTGGACGTCAAGTAATTTTGCTTCCTATACTTCCAATGGAAAAACTTTTGTACACATTTCCTTCACAAGTAATGTGTTCCCAAGGATGAAAATTTGAACATCGATTAAAATAACTTTATTACAACTTGGAATACTTAATATTTTCTTAAACATAACCGTAAGTACATCAAAAATCAATAACTTTTCCTTTGGTGGTGTTAAAACCAGAAAAAGGATGGCGCGACCTGTACTTTGATGATGTCAGTAGACAAACAAATGTTGGATTGCATAATTATGGTTATGTTTTAGAAAATATTAAGTATTCCAAGTTATAAAATGAAGCTATTTTAATCGATGTTCAAATTTTCATCCTTGTGAATGCATTAATTGTCCAGAAAAAAGATGGCGCGACCTGTATTTTCATGACGTCAGTAGACAAACAAATGTTGGATTGCATAATTATGGTTATGTTTTAGAAAATATTAAGTATTGCAAGTTATAAAATCAAACTATTTTAATCGATGTTCAAATTTTCATCCTTGTGAATGCATTAATTGTCCAGAAAAAAGATGGCGCGACCTGTATTTTCATGATGTCAGTAGAAAAATAAAAGTTGGATTGCATAATTGCGGTTATGGTTTAGAAAATATTAAGCATTGCAAGTTATAAAATGAAGCTATTTTAATCGATGTTCAAATTTTCATCCTTGTGAATGCATTAATTGTCCAGAAAAAAGATAGCGCGACCAGTATTTTCATGACGTCAGTAGACAAATAAATGTTGGATTGCATAATTACGGTTATGGTTTAGAAAATATAAGGTATTCCAAGTTATGAAATGAAGCTATTTTAATGGATGTTCAAATTTTCATCCTTGGGAACGCATTGTTTGTGAAGAAAATGTGTACAGAAGTTTTTCCATTGGAAGTATAGGAAGCAAAATTACTTGATGTTCACCTTAAAGGAGCAGTTCTTTCATATGTTTTTTTACCTGCAATAAAGATCTTCTGATTTCTGATCATTCGTCCGAAAGGGGTTAGGGTTCGAATCCCGGTGAGGCATGGATGTTGTGTTTGTCTAACGGTGCTGGCTTTCGCCCTTCCCTGGAACCAGTGGCCCTAAATTAGGGACGGGCGACTGCTTATAGATCATTGAGTTGCTCACCGTGGTCGTTAAATCTCCAGTAAAAAAAAAAAAAATTCTGTCGTTTGAAGGACTGAACTTATAGCTCATATGTACACCATTATATTATCCCTTACGGGTCCCACACAGCTATTTCTTAAGCGCACGAGGGACATAAGGTTTCTATGTTTAAACACGCGCGCTCATAAGTCAGTGACAAAAAAAAAAAAAACAAAAAAAAAAAAACAATTCTGTAGTTCCCGCTACTAAAATAAGTGCCGGTATGTACATTTCGGGTAAAAAAATACCGATATGAACTACTAGGAAACAAGTTAGTAAAATCATGCAATGCATTGATTATGATACGCTTTCCAACATACCAGACATTATTACTCAAGTTATGAGGATAATGGCTGTGGAATAAATTTCGCTCCTGTGTCCTGACCTTTGACCCCGTTTCGATGATATTCAACACAACCGGTTCAGCATACCTCCGGAACAACATGATAAAGTTTTATCGCAATAGAAACATTTTTAATCAAGTTATGAGGATAATGGCTGTGGAATAAATCTCACTCCTGTGCCCTGACCTTTGATCCCATTTCGATGATATTCAACAGAACCGGTTCAGTATACTTCTGGAACTACATGATAAAATGTTGCCACAATGGAAGCCTTTTTACGTAAGTTATGACGCACAAGGGCAATGGAATGGATCCCGCTCCTATGTCCTGACCTTTGACCCCATTTCGTCCGTTTTCAACAGGATTCATCTCCAGGTGGTCCCCTACCACACACACTAAAATTTCACCGAAATCGAACCATTTTTGCGTGAGTTATCGTGCTGACGGACTGACGGACGGACAGACAGATAGACAGACAGACAAAGCTGGGGCATATACGCTTCTTCAACCTACGGTTGGAAAGCGTAAAAAAGCATCATTTTTCTCATATTGTATTATGCATTCTAAAATGACGTGGTAAAAAACTTCAACATCACACCACCTTACACGACGTGAAGAACATCACACCATGCATCTTCAGCCTGACGAAAAGAATTTAAAAAAATATCACGAGGTATGCAACAAAATTTTCGCTTTGTGACATCTTCTCCGTGACCACACTTTATGTTGGAGAACTGTTTATTTCGCTTTGTTTACTTCCTTAATCTTCAAAATATGGAGTCCAGTAGCATCGAGCGTCATAAGTAGTGTATAAGGAAAAAGAAAAATGCTGCTGCTTCTGATGGAAGAAACGGAAATAAAAAAATGTTGACAGACGAATAAGAGCATTACACCCAAGCTGTTCACGTGCACAGCCAGCCATGTGGCATGCATTTCTACCATGTGACTTTGACATCGAGATTTTTCCTGCTTGCCGAGCGCCTCTCTTACTCATTCTGCTAGGCAACGAACGGGCTCGAAGAGATTTCCTGCTGCGAGATCTGTTTATCAGTTTCGCCCCAACGAACGAACGCTCTTGAACCCAAACGCACTTAGTTTTTCCTGTCCTCAAGCAACGAGAACCGCTACGGCAGAAATACGTGAACAACACTAACGCTATGAATGCAAAAACAAGGTTTTCTTTCAAAATATGCAGTTGCACACACGCTGTTTTATAAAACTTAAATATTTACACTAAGAAAACAATTCAGTTATTTAGCGTTCCAACAAAAGAAATTTATTAAATAATTTAATAGGGGAAAAGGAAATTTAATTAAAAGCACCCACACTTTACAAATGCTGTATACCGCTGTACGCTGTTTTCATCAGCAAGATCAGGGGTCACCAAACTTTAGGAGAGAAGGCCAAATGGGAAATTGGCTAAAGCTCGGAGAGCCGGTTTTAAAAAAAAATTGCTAAGCAGAAGTTCAATCAATGCAGATATTGTAAATTTTCAATGAACTAATACACTGTTGGACAGTTGCTAAGGACGGATGATAAACGGCTATATAGCGCATAAAAACGTAAGTGTGGTTGGATGCCAAGTGAAATAAAATAATGTCAGAATGCCAAGACATTACAAGAAAGACAATTTATTGTGCTCTGAAATTCAGAAGGCTTTGGAACGTGTTCAAGGGACAAACAGGCCATTTTGTGCAGAATACGTAAACGTGAAGAAAATACAATTACCGTCCGCAGGCGTTCCGGCGTAAGATGTCAATACGGGATATGGCCACCATGGAGGGCGATGCAAGATTCCACACGTCGTGTCATGCTTTGCACAACATTATCAAGCAGCTGTTGGGATAATTTATCCCATTCCTCTGTCAGTGCACGGATGAGGGTGTCCTTGTTTATTGGAGGGCATTGGCGACCAGCAAGACTCCTCCCCAAAGCATCCCACACATTTTCAATGGGATTCAGATCTGGAGAACGTGCTGGCCATACGAGGCGTTGAATATCCTCGCTCTCAAGACACTCACGGACAGCGACTGTTCGATGACATGTTGCGTTGTCGTCCATGAAAATGAATCTATCACCAACAGCACCACGGAACATGCGAACATGAGGTAGCAGAACATCATTAATGTATCGTTGGCCAGTCATAGTCCCAGTTGGAAGCACATAGAGGGACGTACGGCCATTGATCATGATGCCAGCCCATACCATGACACTACATGTCGGATATCGGTCCCTTTTCTGTATGTTTGCTGGACAATATGCAGTACCACTATCACGCCAGATCAGTTGTCGTCGATAATCAGACGATAGACTGTATCTACTCTCATCTGAGAAGAGGACAGCAGACCAGTCGTTTTCAGTCCAATTGCGATGTTGATAGCACCATTGC
Organism: Macrothele yani; assembly: GCA_039090855.1. NCBI lineage: Eukaryota > Metazoa > Arthropoda > Arachnida > Araneae > Macrothelidae > Macrothele > Macrothele yani. The sequence goes on from CM076990.1 coordinate 53,680,984, forward strand.
AAACGGGCGGTACGGTGACGTCTGGACAATGGGATGCACACAACAGGACGGCGGGCGTATAGTCCTCCTTCATGCAAACGTCTGGCGACAGTTTTTCGGGAGATCCGCTTGCCAGTAGCAGCCATAAACTGATTTGGTACCTTACTAGCTGTGCTGCGCCGGTGTCTTTTTGTTGATAGCACTATGTGCCGATCTTCTGCAGGTGTCGTACTGCGAACACGACCTCCTCCGTGACGTTTGCTACACTCTCCATTTGTTTGAAATGATTTCCAAAGCCTTGAAACAACACTGTGGCTGACGTCGAACTCCCTGGCAACATCTGTTATTTTTCGCCCTTCTTCAATATTGCAAATAATACGGCCACGCGTAAAATCATCTAGGTGATGTCGGAAAGACATACTGAAAATTGCAAGATCATCAATTGATTCTTTCCCTTTCAACTTTGCGTTTGAACAACAACGGTCAATACGCGTCAAATCCTTTATATTTCTTATCAGCTCTATGACTTCATGAACAAGTTCGGCAATCCAAAATTTGCATACGCACAACACGTCTTACTGTATCCCGCACTTATGCTAATTTCCACATTTTCCTGCCTTCCATTTTATGGTTGCTATCGTTGCTATTGTCATCCGTCCTTAGCAATTGTCCGGCAGTGTATTTGTCACTATTTTTATGTGATCTGTAATTTAACATGAAAGCTTTTAAATTAACATTTAAAGATATTTATACACATCTAAAACAAATGCAAAACTAAATTTACTAAAGATTAAAGTTCAGTCTTTAGTAAGTTGACTTTATAACATCTAAAACTGAAAACAAAAAAATCAATGAGAAGAATGATATTGTTTCTAGAATGATTAAGCTACATTTTCGATATTTGGTTTTAGGTTGGACCAGGGCCAGATTAAGATCTTAGTGGGCCCCCAGGCTAAGACATATCAGTGCGCTACCAAGGCTAAGACATCTCAGTGGGCCCCCAAAGAACTGACGGACAATCATTTTCGAAGTTCATTAAAACACGAAACTGTTGCAATGTTCCTGTTATAATTAATACGTAGTGCATTCTTCAAACTAATAAATTAGCTGCAGCGTTTTCAAAAAAGTCACTGCATTTTCCACTGTTCTCACAAGAACATGAGTTAAAAGCTTAAGATTCCTAGATTTTGTCTTGGAATTTTTAATAATGTAGCATTGTATACTTTTCTTGGTACATCTTTTTGTTATGCGATGTGAAGAAGTTACCGTGGACTTTGCTCATTATCGGTTCAAAGTGTAAACAGGGAAATATGGATGAACTAGTAGGGGTACCCGGGAAACACAGGGTACGCCTGCTAATATATATAGGGTACGCCTGCTTTTTCATAAGAAATGGTTGGTACCCGGGTAAATATTACTATTCGTGGAATCACCAAGTTCAGCGGGTGAAAGTTAATGAATGAAAAAGATATTCCTGTAACTATCCAGTAAATTTATCTTAATTCATTTAGGTTATTGCGTTTTGGTAAATAATATTTTTGGTTCTTCCATTGGGAGTAAAAATGTAGAGATTTTTAGGATTGCCAAACCTTGACAGGCGACGTAGAGTTGTCCGTGTGAAAAGCAGGGTTCTTCCAAATTAATGCCAGCCACTGCCAATGACTAGCTGATGCAGTAATATTTCTGCCAAAAAAAAAAAAAAAGTAAAAAATAAATAAATAAAATGGAGTCGGGATGGCTGCAAATCTGAAATTAAAAAAGAAATTTGATTTAGGTAATTTACTTTTACGAAACAAAAAAGAAAGGAAGAGGAATGGAAATACCTTCGAGGAGACATCTATAGAACTCATCTATCGTGCGCTTCTGAAATGCTTCAGAATCCCGCGACACTGAAATGCCATGTACTTATGTCATGTCGCGTGCATGTGATTTAACATTGGTATTGATCATCTTTTTGCTTACCGTTTTAAATTTTGAATAACTGGAACTCGCTATTTACACTACATTGTATTTCTGCCTGATGAAGCTGCCCGTTGGTGGTGAAAGCTAACGTTTATTCATTTGTGTTTTTAAAACGCCATTAAACAGATATTTTGCACTTTATTGCTATCTACGGTCTCTAACTTAGACCGTAGATCGGCTATTGGAGTGCTGAATTGTGTTGCAATTCTTCAAAGTAAAAAATTTAACTTTTTACGAAAATTTTGTATGTGAGCCTCTTGACCCCGGGCTCCGATCCCGTCCGAAAACCGTCTACGGTCTAAGTTAGAGTACCATGAGATAGTATACCAAATTTGGGTGGTTCTACATTGCAAACTGTAGATTTTACGGAAATTTTGTATAGGGGTCCCTTGACCCCGGGCTACGACCCCTTCCAAAAATCGTCCACGGTCTAAGATAGGATACCATGGAATAGTATACCAAATTTGGTAGTTTTGAATAAAAAACTGTAGATTTTACGAAAATTTTGTATGGAGCCCCCTTGACCCCGGGACCCGACCCCTTCCAAAAACCGTCTACGGTCTAACTTAAAGTACCACGAGGTAGTATACCAAATTTCGTGGTTCTACATTGAAAACTGTAGATTTGTATAGCGGACATACAAACAAACATTCAATTTTATATGGATGGATGGCAGTGTAAAGGTTGAAACTGTCTCGCCCATCCCGACGTACACTGCAACATGGAACGTTTACTCTTAATGAATCACAGCCTTGAAATATCTGTTTGCCTTCTAGCCACTATTAGTGATTGAATGGAAATCATATGAGACATAACTAAAACAATTTTACGTCTCTCTCTGTAGAAATACAATATACACTGAAGAGCAACTGAATTAGAGAAAGCTGGCGTTATGCAAATGTGACGATGTGGGCGTCCCTGTAAACGGAAACGACATAACGTATGCAGCGATCCGACAATATAAGGAGTGATGCGACGGGAATCAGTAACAGTCGGACGCACTATGGGTAAGACGAAGCATCTGAGCGCATTTGATCGTGGGCAAATTGTCGGGGCCCGACGAATGGGTCACTCCATCTCGGAAGTCGTGCCGGCACTGGGATTTTCACGAGCCACTGTGTCACGGGTGCACCATCAGTACATCGAATCCGGTAAAACCATCCCTGCAAGGGCCAACTGCTGCGGACAAGAGCGTGTGGATGAGAGGGGTCATCGACAGCTAGCTCGCATTGTAACAGCGGATAGACGGGCCACAATGCAAGAAATCACTCGGCAATTTAACGCTGGTGCACAAAAACGTGTAAGCAGCCACACTATCCAGAACCATCTCCTCGCTATGGGGTACAGGAGCCATCGTCTCACGAGGGTACCGCTGCTGACCGCACATCACAGGGTGCAAAGATTATCATGGGCGCAGGAACATCGCTACTGGACCCTAGACATGCGGGAAAATGTTGCCTGGACTGATGAGTTGAGATTCACGTTGGTACATGCGGATGGCAGAATACGAGTTCGGCGCAAACTACATAAAGCAATGGATCCGTCTTGCCAGCAGGGTACTCTTCAAGCTGGTGGGGGTGGCATTCTAGTCTGGGACTGTTTACGTGGACTGAAATGGGACTCCTGGTGCGTGTGACATCGTCCCTTACAGGTCAAAGTTACCGGGATATCCTGGACGACCATTTTCTCCCGTTTGTGCGTCTTCAACATCCCACTGGGGACCTCATCCTGCAACAAGACAATGCACCGTGCTATCGCTCCCGAATTGTATCCGAATGGTTGGATGAACACTCCACCGACGTGACCTCGCTTCCTTGGCCGGCTAGGTCACCTGACCGCAATCCCATCGAGCACATCTGGGATGCCATCGAGAGAGATGTTCGAGGCTCTGACCCCCTCCATCAAATCTTCGTGAACTGTGGGAGCTTGTTGAGGGGTCGTGGATCCGTATGGCTTCCAAACGCTTCCGGTGTCTTGTCGAGTCCATGCCGAGACAAACCGCCACCGTCATCAGGACGAAAGGTGGTGCTACACGTTACTAGACAGATATCTCTAATTCAATTGCTCTTCAGTGTATAAGCTGTGTATCATTTGCGGTGCAGCAGGCAGCACGCCTCCTGGGTTCTTGGTAATGGTGACCCCGCTAGACCCCCTGTTAATCCGGCCCTGGGTCGGACAACCCGATTTTCAAAAAGTCTGACAAGTGCTTGTCGGTCAATCGTGAACGAAACTTTGATTTCGCTTTTTAATTTTGGAGAAAGCTCGTTCCCACAAGCATTCATGCTACCAAACACTGAAAGCAAATTCCTGGCAAAACTTAAATGGTTTGTAAAACTATTTCTAGCAGAAGAGAATAAAAGGTTATCAAACCTTCACTCTCAAACAATGACTTCAAATTATTACCGCAGGCCGTAGTTTAGTGACCCTGCTTTAGGTACGTATATGAAGAAATTAGTTTTGTTTGCTCGTTCATTTGGCTGCAAGCAAGTAGCCCCCGCTTCTAATAGCAGGAAGAAGAGTAATTTTCGAATTCTCGATCCACTGCCGGGTGGAAGTTTCCTCCACAACTCGCTGTCTTCAGCATTTCTCTTCCATGTCACTCGGGCATATGTTTTCGAATTTCTTTACTCATCTCCCACGTGGTCTTCTTCTAGGTCTTTTCCTGTTCCTTGCTATTCAGTCCAATATCTCAACTATCCAACAGCGGTTACTTATTCTATCAATATGTTCAGCCTATTGCTACTTGAAGGGTTTTTTTTTTTTATCATGGTGTCACCGACTTTTGTCATTTGCTTAATCTGTGATTTCCTTTTCCTATCTCTTCCGGTTACACCAAGGTAGAGGTCAGAACGGGTCTTAAAAAGCTCGATCCGAGCCCGGCCTGACTCCAAATTTCCACTTTATGGCCCGGGCTGACCTTTTTTATACTTTCATCAAGCGTTTTCTTCCATTTATTGCAAATAACGAAATTCCTCCTTTAGAGCAGGGGTCTTCAACCCGTGGCCCGCGGAGCACTTTTCAATGGCCCGCTAAAAGTTGTCCAAAACAAGTTAGTAAAATCATGCAATGTATTGATTATAATACGTTTTCCAACATACCAGAAAGCATTACTCAAGTTATTACTTAAGTTATGAGGATAATGGCTGTGGAATAAATCTCGCTTCTGTGCCCTGACCTTTGACCCCATTTTGATAATATTAAACAGATTTGGTTCAGTACAACTCCGGAACAACATGCTAAAGTTTTGTCGCAATAGAAGCATTTCTAGTCAAGTTATGAGGATAATGGCTGTGGAATAAATTTCGTTCCTGTGCACTGACCTTTGACCCCATTTTGATGATATTCAACAGAACCGGTTCAGTGTACTTCCGGAACAACATAATAAAGTTTTGTCGCGATAGAAGCATTTTTTACGTAAGTTATGACGCACAAGGGCGATGGAATGGATCCCGCTCCTATGTCCTGACCTTTGACCCCATTTCGTCCATTTTCAATAGGGTTGTCCCCCACCACATACTAAAATTTCATCGAAACCGAACAATTTTTAAGCGAGTTATCTTGCGACAGACAGACAGATGGACGGGAAAAGCTGGAGCATATACGCTTCTTCAACCTACGGTTGGAAAGCGTAAAAAAGAAATTCTGGAAGAAAATAGATTTTTGAAATGGAGAAATGAATACCCAGATAGTGAGAGAGAAATTTTTAAAGAGTACCGAAAAATGTAGGCGTATCAGGTACGTATTTCGAAATTCTTTGTAACATAGATATCATTTTAACTGCATCGTTTCTTTTCCCCAAAAAGTTCAGTTTTAGGGTTCAAAACCTGTCTCTAGGCTTAAATACAAAGTAGTCCTAGATTCCCACAAATACTTCAAGCTTTCTCATCTTCGCTGTATAGCAACGAATGGCGCCAGAAATTCGTTTCGGTTTGGGTTTAGAGAAGCTGATAACTCTGTTGACGTAAACATTTCTCAGAAAGTAAAAAAGCCACGTGTTTTAGTTGCTTAACGACGTAAAAATGGAATTTGATTTCAATTTTAAAAGAAATATTTTTTATAGTCATCTTACAGCCCGACTTGTTGGTTTAAGCTGTAATTAATCAGTGCATCCGGTGGCAGATTCGTTCCACTCAGTAAACTTCGCCATCTGATTATTTAGCAAGTCAGTCTTCGTTTTGTAAGACGGTAAGATTATTTTAATGCAGGAGCAAAATATTAAACCTTCCAGTACAGGTCCGAGTCTAGAATCTTTTTCTGAACTGATGAAAAAAATGAGGCCCGGGAAGACCTCTCTGTCCATGCTTGTCTGAATTGTCTGCAGCTTTTGTACATATGTCTTTTTTAGTTTACCCTTAAGTGGCGTCGTGAGGTCCCACGGACCGCATCAGTTATTAATATACACTGAAGTGCCAGAAAAACTGGTACACCAATCTAATACTTGGTAGGTCCCCCACGGGAGCGCAGGACTGCAGAAATACGACGGGGCATGGAGTCCACTAGCTTCTGGAACTCTGCTGTAGTCAATGCACACCATACTTCCTGCAGAGCGTTCCACAATTCGGGTGTATTCTGAATTCTTGGATTCCTGTGTTCGATAGCGCGTTGCATAGCATCCCAAATGTGTTCTACCACGTTCAGATCTGGGGACTTGGGTAGGAATGGCAACACCCCAAACTCAGATGAGTGCTCCTCTGACCATAATGTGGCGTCCCGACACTTGTGTGGAGGCGCATTGTTCTGTTGGAAAAATCCCAACCCATCAGCATGAATGTAGGACATGAACGAGTGTACCTCGTCAGAAAGGATGCGCACATAGCGTTGGCAGGTCACAGACGTTTGTAGACGTACCAGGGACCCCAGTGAAGTCCAGCTAAACACACCCCATACCATTACGTACCCCCTCCCCACCAGCCGGTACAATTCCCTGTTGACAGGCGGGATCCATGGCTTCATGGTGTTTGAGCCACACACCAATCGTTCCATCTGTCCGATACAGTTGGAAACGCGACTCGTCAGACAACGCTACTCGTTTCCAGTCATCAAGTGTCCAGTGGCGGTGTTGCAGTGCCCAGGCGAGGCGCATGGCTCTGTGACGTGCACTCATCAAGAGGACTCGAGTTGGGCGTCGGCTCCCAAAGCCCATATCGTGCAGGGTACGTTGCACAGTCCGGACGCTGATGCTTGTTGAGGCTCCAGCATTGAATTCCGATGATACCTGCGATAGTGCTGCACGCCTATCGCGTGAAACGATTCTTGACAGCCGATATTGGTCACGTTCATCTAGTGTTTTTTTACGGCCGCTCTGGTATCGTAGGTTGGAGGTTTTTGCCGGAATTCTTGTAGTCACGGTACACCCTTACAATGGTCGTCCGTGAAAATCCGAACTTCGTTTCTACCTCCGAAATACTTATGGCCCATCTCACGAGCGGCAACTATGACACCGCGTTGAAAATCGCTTAAATCGTTATTACTTGTCATTCTCATGCCGAAAACAGCTCAGACAGCTAGCAAGGATGTCTATCGCTTTATATACGCACTGGCGGACGCAACCGAGTACGCGCATAGGTGACGTTGCTATGTATTTTGCATAAGCTCATCTGTACCAGTTTTTCTGGCACTTCAGTGTATGTTTCATTCACATATGTGATAGACCTTATGACTTGTATTGCCTAGTATCTTCCAATATCTTATGAATTAAGCAATCCGCAGGCATACTTTGTGGGTATCATCATTACTTGCATATTTTTTATTGATGCAGCGGTCTAGGGACCGCACGACGCAACTATTGTGCGGTCCAATAAAAGGTACGATGTCACTGATGCGTAGAAGGAACAATGGCGTAACTACCACCCCCGCAGCTGCATGGGGGGGCGCAGGTAACGAAGGGGCGTACTGCAGCTGTCAGTTATAGTTTTATGAAAAAAATTCGAACCCGCACAATAATTAATCCAAAGATTCATATTTTGCTTTAAGATGTACACTGTGATTCAGCTAAACGTGTACAAACTTTTGGGAGGGGTAGGTTGCACAAAGACAAATCGGAATCACGTAGCAATGCAGGGTCGGAAACGCCATCTTCATGTGCTAGTGTACAGAGAAGACGAGAAATGAAAGAGCAGCACATAAGAGAACAAAATGCTTTTTATTACTCACAAGACATTTGCGAAATGCATTGAGGTTACAGAACGTGTTCAAAGTCGCGACTGTGAGCTGTAACACACGCTTGACATCGTCGGCGCATGGAATCACGTACATTTTGGAAAATTCCTGGCGTGTCTCGGACTTCCGAAGCAGCTACAGACATGCGTGCTACAAGGTCCTCATCACTTTCAACGGGGGTGTCGTACACCAGTCCTTTGATGTAACCCCAGAAGAAGTAATCAAGGTATGTTAAGTCCGGCGATCTTGCAGGCCGATGAACGGGACCACCACGTCCGATCCACTGATGTCCAGTTTAAGTGATGACGAACGTCACTGCTGAAATGGGCGGGGGCCCCATCGTGCTGGAACCACGTTGCACGGCGCAGCGACTGAGGGTCCTGTTGTTCGTCCAATAGCTCTGGCAAGACGTCCTCCAGAAATATACGGTAACTCCATCCGTCCAGACGAGAAGGCATGAGGTATGGGCCAATTAAATGGTCCCCGACAATGCCAGCCCAAACATTAACAGCAAAACGGTTTTGTGCTGCACGTGGTCGTACGGCATGGGGGTTCTCCACCGCCCATAAATGCGCGTTATGTGCGTTGAAGCAACCTTCCCGTGTAAATGAGGGTATCCTGAAAAAACGCATGAGCATGCTGGCCGCCGAACAACGCCACCTACCGCATGAAGATTGCGTTTTTCGACCCAGCATTGCTATGGGATTCCGATATGCCTTTGTGCAACCCACCCCTCCCAGAAGTTTGTACACGCTTAGCTGAATCACCCTGTATTTAGCTTTGCCTAAATAAATGCCTAGTTTCATTTTTAAAACACTAAATGCCCTACAGATTGAAAGTGTTCCGCTCTTCGACTTCGGGTTGTAATACGATTGTTCTGCAATGGGTTATAAATAATACGATCGCTCTCCAATCGCCCTCTCTCTCTGCGCTGCTGAGGGAAGCCACAGTGGGATTCCCCGTGGAGGATGTGTGAAAAGAGTCAGTTACCTAGGATTGCGTGCACGACAGGCGTCAACATTTATTCACAGCAGCCGCAGATCTGCCATGTGTAAGAGGGTGATTTCTTCAAGTGATTTATTTTAATTTTGGACAAAGCAATTACATGTATTGTTAAATCTATTACTACACGGCTCTAGGTACCACCATCACTTTTGCAGACACTCTCCTTGTGTTCCTAACACCTCCCCCCCCCCAACCACAGCACACACACACACCGCGAAAAATGCATCCTCCCTCGCGTTCGAAATCCTGGGAAAATTACTATGCTTAAGGGTGAAGTAAATCATTTCGGGGGCGCCGCACGTTGTGCTAGTTACTGAGAAAGAATCTTGGCTTTCTTCTTAGTTTTAGTGGTTGGGTTTGGAAAAAATCGTCTGACATTTCAGATCGCTGTGAGGTTACTCTGTGATTGTTTCTTACGTTCCTAATAATAATAAAAAAGAAAGCTGTCATTCTTGTGTCCTCAATGCAGCACTCGGAAGAAGTCCATGAAGAGACTGGAAAACCGTGAATAATTAATTTTTATAACTGCACAAAGAGAGGAGCGGATGCATTAGATGAACAAGAAAGATCACACCGAATTTTCGGGTGTAATGAGCACGTCTTTTGAATCCGTTCTGACGTGAATTAAATTTATCAAAGCTATTCAAAGTCAATGGAACCGGTATGGAAATCAATAGTATCTCACGGAAGAAAGAAGTTGGTTTTTTCATTCGCATGTTTTAATCCCACAGATATTGATGTAAACGGAATCGTGAGCTTACGATCTCTGGTTGCAGATTTGTGCGTTAACAAAAATTTGAATTTTTATGAGAAACATTTCGCAGCGGAAACGCTCTCTAACAAAGAAAGAATTTTTCATATCGGACTCTTCGAAGCAGAAATATGGACAAATATAAGATATGCATCTACGCCCTCTGTTATGAAAAGCACGCATTATTTTAGGAAGAAAGTATTCTCAAAGGGTTTTTCGATGTGAGTGGTATCGGTCCAAGAAAACAAAAAATTATTCGTGTTTTCAGGAGCTCAAATTTTGCTGCAAGTACATCAGATGCAGAAATTAACACTTATGCCCCCTGGTGGCCAAACCATTCTGTACCAAATATTAGAAATTATATGACAAACATTTTCCATCAGGAGCTGTATGCGATACAGGAAGAATTTTTCAAATCGGAGTTTTAGAAGCAGAAATAACGCAGAAAACGCAATTTACCTTTGCGTCCCCTAGCGGAAAATCTATGATTTACTTGAAAATTTTGAATTTATATGAAAAACATTTCGCATCGGAAAAACTATCCAACAAAGAAGGAATTTTTCACATCCAACTCCTAGAAGTAGATATATTGAAAAAAAATATGATATACATCTACGCCCCCTGGCCTAGAAACCGTGTATTATTTCAAGAAAAAAATATTCCTATAAGGTTTGTCGACGTGAGTAATATCGTTCCGCAAACGAAGTCTTTTCAATAGAGATTTTAGATGCTCAGATTGTGCTGCAGATACATCAGCAGCGAAAATTAAGACTTTCGCCACCCTGGTGCCCAAACCATTTTTTACCAAAATTAGAAATTATATGCATCATAATTCCTATAAAATAAATGCAACGCCCTTTTCACGAAATTAATGCCTCTAACATTTATTTTTTCCACTCAGTAGAACGAAGTACTTCAGTGAACTGTTCAAATGGATCTAAATTTTGTTTTTTTACAAAATCGTCGAAACAAATATTCCATTAGGCTATCGGCCAATAATTTTTCCGATTTGTTAGTATGGCTTCTGAGATTTTGCTTCAGAGCTCTTCAATTGGATTTGACACTTTAAGCATGAGCTCCGCTGTCAGGATCTGTAAAAATTTTTGTGTGATTGACTGTTAAATGAGCGAAACCATATAATTTATAAAATCCGAATAAATACTATCAAAAAATGAGGCGTCAGTCTTAGCCACTTAGACTTCCTAGGGGCTCGTCAAGTTTTTTGTTAGTCTTTTCCCCAGGTTCCCTTGCCACATTACAACTCAACGATTTGTTTTGAAGAATCTGTTGCAGTGCTTCAATTTATTTAAAACTAAAAGATTATAGTGTTACTTTGGTGCTTTGTAATTATTATTTACTTTGGTTATGCTCCATGTGGTGAGACTTTTGATGTACTGGCTATAAAGTGTTCGCACCTTCTTCTTGTCAGTTTGTGTGACTTAATTATTTATTTTAGTATGTAACTTTTTGAAAATGTTACTTTCGTTAGTATATATTTCATCATGTGTCTGTCTTAATAAAAATATGATGTTATTTGCAAAAAATTGAATTGTATGGAAATAGTTATACTTTTGAAGTTTTGCCGCCCCGGTGGCGCAGTGGTCTAAGCGATGGTTTATGAACATTCGTCCGGGAGAGGTCCTTGTTCGAATCCCGGTGAGGCATGGATGTTGTGTTTGTCTTACGGCACTAGCTCTCTCCCTTCCCTGGAACCAGTGGGCCTAAATTAGGGACGGGCGGGCGACTATTTATAGTTTTGTAATAGTTATACTTTTGAAGTGTTGCAATTTTTTAGTTACTTTGCAACCGTTGATTTCTATAATATAACAAGAATGAGTTCATTAATTTTGTTTGCACATTTATATTACTATTGGTATTACTGCATTCTTGGACTTTTGTTTAATATGATTGTAGATGTAGTCCCGGGTGTGTAAAATTGTAGCTAAATAAAATAAAAAAACAAAGTTCTTCCTCCATAGCTACATTTTATATATAGATTTTTTTCTTTATTGGAGGTTTAACGACCACCGTGAGCAACTCAATGGGCTATAAGCAGCCGCCCGTCCCTAATTAAGGTCACTGGTCCCAGGGAAGGGAGAGAGCAAGTACCGTAAGACAAACACAACATCCATGCCTCACCAAGATTCGAACCCGGACCCCTTTCGGACGAATGATCATAAGCCATCGCTTAGACCACTGCGCCACCGGGGAGGCAGTTCGGATCCACGATTCACATGTTAGGACAGTGACATCATGATTATTCGGCTGCGAAGAAGGCGGGATGAGCAAGTCTTACTGTCTAATTAACCTTGGTTTTCTGCTCGTTTCATATGATGTCACACTTGACGACCGAGAAACGCTCACCGCAACAAAAACAAACAAGAAAGATGACACCGAATTTTCGGGTGTAATAAGCACGTCTTTTGAATCCGTTCTGACGCAAATTAAATTTATCAAAGCTATTCAAAGTCAATGGAGCCGGTATGGAAAACAATAGTATCTGACGGAAGAAAGAAGTTTTTCAATCGGGTTTTTAATTCCTCAGATATAGCTGTAATCGTGAGCTTGCGCCCTCTGGTTGCAGACTTGTGTGTTACGAAAAACATGAATTTATATGAGAAACATTTCGCACCGGAAACGCTATCCAACACATAAATAATTTTTCAAATCGGACTCATAGAAACAGAGATATCGACGAAAATAAGATGTGACTTTACGTCCCCTAATGGGAAAACCATGCATTATTTTAGGAAGAAAGTATTCTCAAACGGATTTTCCATATGAGCGGTATCGGTGCAAGAAAAAAATAAATTTAGACAAGTTTTCAGGAGCCCAGATTTTGCAACAAATACATCAGAAGCAGAAATTAACACTTATGCCCCCTGGTGGCCAAACTATTCTTTACAAAGCATTAGAAATTATGTGAAAAATATTTTCCATCAGGTCTTGTATGCGATACAGGAAGATTTTTCCAAATCGTACTTTTAGAAGCAGAAATAACGCAGAAAACGCAATTTGCCTTTGTGCCCCCAAGCGGAAAGCCTATGATTTATTTGAAAATTTTGAATTTTTAGGAAAAACATTTCGCATCAAAAACACTATCCAACAAAGAAGGAATTTTCCAAATCGGATTCCTAGAAGTAGAGATATTAACAAAAATAAGATATACATCTACGCCCCTGGCGTAGAAAGCATGCATTATTTCAAGAAGAAAATGTTCCTAAAAGGTTTCTCGACATGAGTAGTATCGGTCAACAAATTACTTTTTTTTCAATCGAGATTTTTGAAGCTCATATTTTGCTGCAAATACATCAGAAGCGGAAATTCAGACTTACGCCACCTGGTGGCCAAAACATTTTTTACAAAAATTAGAAATTATGTGCAAATGATTTCCCATCAGAAGCTGCATCCGGTGCAGAAAGATTTTTTAAATCGGAGATTTAGAAGCAGATATAGGGGAAAGCAATTTACCTTTACGCCCCCTAGCAGAAAGTCTATGAATTACATGAAAATTTTCAAATTATAGGAAAAACATGTCACACTAGAAACGCTATTAAACAAAGAAGGGATTTTTCAAATCGGACTCCCAGAAGTTGAGATATTGACAAAAATAAGATATACATCTACGCTCCCTGGCTTAGAAACCATGCATTATTTAAAGAAGAAAATGTTTCTAAATGGTTTGTCGACATGAGTATTATCGGTCTACAAACGACGTTTTTTTCAATCCAGATTTTAGAAGCTCATATTTTGCTGCAAATACATCAGAAGCGGAAATTAAGATTTACGCCACCTGGTGGCCAAACCATTTTTTCACAAAAATTAGAAATTATGTGCAAACGATTTCCCATCAGGAGCTGTATCCGGTGCAGAAAGAATTTTTCAAATGGGAGATTTACAAGCAGAGAAACGCCATTTACTCCCCCTAGCGGAAAGTCAATGAATTACTTGAAAATTTTGAAATTATATGAAAAACATGTCACACTGAAAACACTATCCAACAAAGAAGAAATTTTTCGAATCTGACTTATAGATGTAGAGATATTGACAAAAATAAGATATACATCTACGTCCCCTGGCGAAGAAACTGTAAAATATTTTAAGAAGAAAATATTCCGAAAAGGTTTATCGATGTGAGTGGCATCAGTCCACGAAAGAAATTTTTAATCGATATTTTAGAAGCTACGATTTTGTGGCAAATACATCAAAAGCAAAAATTAACAGTTACGCTTCCTGGTGGCAAAAGTATTCTTTACCAAAAATTCGAAATTATATGCAAAAGATTTTCCATCAGGAGATGTATCCGCTGAAGAAAACATTTTTCAAATCGGAGTTTTAGAAGAAGAGTTATCATGGGAAATGTAATTTACGTTTACGCTCCCTAGCGGAAAATGTATGCGTAATTTGAAAAAGTAACTATATCTAAAATACTCTTCGACATAAATGGAATCGAAAGATATAAATTTTTTTCAATCGGATGTTTAGAAGCAAATATGTGTAATAAAACGTATTTTTGAATTCGACATCATCTGCATTTACGCCCTCTACCGGCGAAATTGTACATCGTAAAAAAAAACGAATCAAAGGATCAGCATTTGCATATTTCAAGCTTCCCAATGCAAAAATAATTTTTCAAATCGGACTAATAGTTGCTGAGATATCGTGGGTACAGACGGACAAACCGATAACAGAAGCACGATCCTTTTTTACAAGAGACGTGCTAAAAACAAGACGTGTGCTCCAGTGAAGCTGCGGTTGCAGACGCATTACTGTTAACAGAAACCGAACTTGCAAGAAACAGATTTTAAAACAAATCTCATCTGCTCACTTCGTCACTCGATTGCCAACAGCGGTGCTGCTGTTGAGATATTCATTCAATAGGCGATATCCAGTACTCATTAGGGATTATGCTTCATACTGAATATAAAAGCGCAGATCAGTATTGATTTAAATTTTTTATGCTATGTGTTTTTCCCGACAGCAGTAAAGTCTCATGCGTAAAATTTCGATGTAACGGAAATGGGTAATGGAAGTAGTCAAAACCATTGTTGAAATCTGAATTTTGAATGCTGTCTCATGAAATGGCGCAATAATAGTTAATTCCATTGTTGCTCAATAATATATTTTTACTTAACTATCGCCGAACGTTATTTCATTATATTGTTCTACATAAGCGAAACAATATCTCTTTGCAATCTGCGAAAATTACGAGAACCTGATGTTAAATGTGTTAAGAGCCATTACAAAAATGCATTTTTGATGCTATGAAAACGGTGTGCCGTAGCAAAATTTGGCTTCTTCTCGACCGGGGGTTACCTGCTGTTGACCAGAGCGTTAAAATGATCTATAATACGGAGGGGTGTAACCTCTAGGTACTGTTGCCGCGGAAATTCTTCTAATTTCGGACACGTTGCTTCATGTAAAGAAATACCCAAATTCGAGATTTAATTACCTAATTAATTACATATTTTTTTTATTGGAGGTTTAACGACCACCGTGAACAACTCAGTGGGCTATAAGCAGTCGTCCTTCCCTAATTTAGGGCCACTGGTGCCAGGGAAGGGTGAGAGCCAGCGCTGCAAGACAAACACAACATCCACGCCTCACCGGGATTCAAACCCGGCCCCATCTCGGACGAATAATCAGAAGCCATCGCTTAGACCACTGCGCCATTGAGGCGGCATTAATCAATTAACATAATTAATCATTTTTAATTAAAGCAATTCCTAATTGGGTTATCAGGGGCTATTATCCCGCCCCAGGTCGCATAAAGATGTGCTGTTTTCTTTTTTTTTTACTTGCTTTCCCTTCGCGTGGGGAGACCGGAGGGAGGCCAGGTGCAAAATTCCGAAAACGAAGTGAAAGGTATTTTCATTGCCATGCATTTGCAAAGAACTAGCACGGCAGCGTAGTATAGGGATTACATACTACAGCCTCAGCTAACAATAGACATGCGGCGACTACACGGCGAAAGTCCAAGAAAGAAGCCCTGCCCAAATGTGGTCAGAAGGTGAAACTTATGTAATAACTCTCTCTCTCTCTCTCTCTCTCTCTCTGTCACCTAGTCTCTGTGTCGGGAAACATAACTCAGACGGGCGTACGTGTGTTCGAGCATACTTAAAGATTCAAAAAGTAATCTCTTCTCGAATAGTCTGATAATAGAACTCCAAAACAGGGTGACAGTTAGGGCCAAATAAATTTTTAAAGGTCTTAGCTCGGCAGATAGTCAGGTGGGGAAAAGAACATCTGCTCGAAGTAGCCACTAGTCAGTGTGATCATGATCAAATGTAGAGGATTTTAGAAAGGGAGTGTCTGACCCCAGGTCTTAAACAACCCTTAGAAATAGGAAAGTAGAAGATTTGGGCTAGAGCGCCCGATAGGAAAGTGACACGGAAGCGAAGTAGAAAAGGGGAGGAAGACGCCCTTATTTATTACCGGGGAGCCAGTACCCGGGGTCCGACGGCTTAACGTGCCCATCCGACGCACTGCGGATATTTAGTGGATCGAGCGTTCGTACCTGGCTGGGATCGAACCTGAGGTCCTTTCCGTGGCAGTCACGAACGTTGCACACTAGGCCACCCGCGGCCTATTAGATTGCCCCCAGTCAGCGTCCACCGGACGGCAGACCATTAGTGGACGAGAGGGGGGGACCCCCTAGGAACCAATGAATGCGAGGGTAACACCCCCAAGAGGTGAGAACACGCCTAGGAGCACGGCAGAAAGCGAAACCGACGAAGAAAATAAAAACGGTAAACTAGGAGAATCGGGGTTGTGTGGTTGGTTGGCAAAATGTCCATGTCCGTATTTGGGTCAAACTCACAAATTTCGTAAGATGTTAGGTGCCATGGGAAGGTAGCAGTAAAAAAAGATGCCAAGTTGACGCTACTGGAAAAGAAAAATAGTGTTGGAAGCTGTACAAGTATCAAGGGCTCCCGGGCTGCCTTTTATCCATGGAGGATACCAGCCCCGTTTCGCGGACGCAAGTAGGAACCCTCCAAAATGAGTAGACCCATCATCAACTCCAGGAACAAGAGATGAATAGCAGAGGATTCAAGGTAAGACATCACCCAAATATTTCAATAACTAGCATGCTGTGTAATCAATGAAATTTGCAATGAAATATTATTGCTCACCTCGTACTACACTATCTACCAACAAGTAATTAGACACCCCTGCAATCGACGATATCTGCGGTCCTGATACACGTCACTGCCGCCGCCGTTAAATATCGTGTGGGAAACAGCAACGCAACCAGTTGCATGCAAGATGCCACGCAGTTCGGAGCTCTCTGATTTCGAGAAAGGTGTAATCGTCGGGTATCACAGAAATGGCCGATCCATACGTGACATATCCAGAGAGTTGAAGTACCCAAACTCGGCAGTGGCCTACGTGATTGGCAAGTGGAAGATGAGAGGTGACTGTCGGAATGTGCCCCGACCCGGCAGACCCACAAAACTGGGAGTTAGAGACCGACGGGTGCTGGCTAGAGAAATTCGGAAGAATCGCACCAAATCCATGGGCCACATCCGCGAGGAGTTTCAACAGGCATCCGGGAGTGTTCCTTCGATGAATACCATCCGTAAGGAAGCCCATCTGCTCGGTTATCATGGACGTGCTGCCGCCCACAAACCTTTGATCACCGAGTCCAATAGCGCTGCTCGGCTAACGTGGTGCAAAGAACGTCGATAGTGGACCGTTGAACAGTGGAAACAGGTTCTCTGGAGCGGCGAATCAAGGTTCACCCTCTACCGTTCGGATGGCAGGGTCTGGGTTTGGCGTCTGCCTGGAGAACGCCTCCTGCCGGAATGTATTGTGCCAACTGTGAAGTTCGGCGGCGGTGGAATTATGCTATGGGGGTGTTTCTCCTGGTATGGCACGGGACCCTTGGTCACAATTCCTGGTAGACTCAACGCCGAGACCTACTGCACCATTTTAGATGACCATGCGCTTCCTACGTTGTGGCAGTTTTACGGGGTGGACCCATGTTACTTTCAGGATGACAATGCCACCTGTCATGTTGTGAGGTCCACCATGGCTTGGTATGGTGACAATGGGGTTAACCGAATGGGCTGGCCTGCGCAGAGCCCGGACCTTAACCCTATCGAGCACCTCTGGGACGAGTTGGAGCGTCGACTTAAGGGGTGCCCCCACCGTCCGAAATCGGTGAAGGAACTGACCTGTCTTCTCCAAGCCGAGTGGAAGGAAATACCGCTAGCCGTCGTACAACGCCTGGTTGAGAGTATGCCCCGGAGGGTCGCAGCTGTAATCGCCGCTTGTGGAGGCTCCACCAACTATTGAAGGTGAATAAACTTCGTTTTCCTTTGCTATCACAGGTGTCCAATTACTTGTTGGTAGATACTGTAGTTGGACTGCAAGGAAATGTTTCTATGAATCTTAGGTTTTACCTTAACTCTTGCGTTACAATGATGTTTTAATATATATAATAACTAGCTTTGCCCGGGATTTAGGCTTATTAATTTCATATTCCCTTATATGTCACTGAAAAAATCGGAAAAAAAAATTGATGCTTGCAAGAAAGAAAAAAGCTGATTTCACAAATTCGGTCGTTACAAATTATTTATTCATAGTGTGATTATTTCAGCACTTGGCCGTACACAACATTTTTGGTTTGTCCTTCATCGGCGACAATATATAATTTGGTTGGATCCTTTGCTCTTGACATTCCAACATACAGCTGAAGAATCAAACGGACCAAAAGCGTTATGAATTATTTAACACGCGTCCAGGAGACACAGCATTAGAACACTGACTGAACAAAATTCGTTAACAATTTGTTATCGACGATCAAATGCATCACGTGATTTCAGTTTCAGACGTCTTTGAGGGGCGAATCTCTGGGATGAAAAAAGTTAAAAACGTATATTTGCCAATAATTTTATGAAACTGGCTGAAATTTTAATGATCCTATAAATCGTTAATAGGAACATGACCTCCAAATTTCGCCTGAATCGGTAAATAACTTTTTAAATTAGCCGTCAAAATTTTATTAACCGTTTCTGCGTATATATTTCTGTTTACCGATGAATTAAAAATGCCATGCCTATTATAAAAAGTTTTGACAGGATTCCGGTTAAATTTTGAGGGACTCCTCTTATTACCAATCCATGGTGTTGACAAAAATTTCAGCCCGTTTCGTTAAGATTTCGTTTTTGCATTTTTTTATGCACTCAAAGAATAGAAACACCTGTGGATGAATGCAGTCACGTGCTTTCAGATTTGGAACAGATAACAATGACGTAGCAAACGACGCTGACTTTATTGATTAGCTTATTAATGAATTCATTACTCGCGAACGGAACAACGTAGATCTTAAAATAGTTGTGTTGACCTAGAAATTCCAGTATTAATAAGCTATGTAAATTTCACGATGCCACAGTTCGGCGTTCGAGAGTTTTTGCTGCTTCAGACAAACAGACGTTTTGTGTTTCATATATAAGATAATAAAAATAAATATTGTTTTTGAAAAACTAGAGTCGAAATATTTACTATTGCCGCCGCTATAGTTTAGTAAATATCTAATTTTATGACTCGCATATCTTCTTTCATTGGTTTTACGACAATAGCATTCATTAATCTACCTATGTACCGCTCAATGTCAGAAATTAGTAAGCCTTATTAATCGTTGTTATGATTTAATTCCACTTAGTATGTACCGGACTGTAGCTCGGTGTGGTCGTGGGTGACCCGAATCAATGCAATGTGATGTAAGCAAATAAATGTATGCTCTCAAATCAGTCGTTTTATTTCACATCCACAAATATCTTGGCATGCGAAAAATGCATCGCATAAATTATCTACAAAGAGTAAAAAGGTACTCACTCGATTTTTTTTTTATTTTGCATAAATAACACACGTGTTGTACTGAAAAAACTCTTCGTGGGAATGACAAAAATAATTCTTGAGATGTGACTATAATACCATTAAGAATGCTAACAGCAGTCATTGTTTAAAGTAAAGAAAGTTCCGGCTTGAATGTATAAACACAGCCTTGTTTCTGGTTGAGGGTATTGACATTAGCGAGTGCACATTTCCAGTCTGAAATTCGAGCCTGATTCGTCTGTAGCCTTGTTCCAGGGCCCCAAACCGTCCGAGGACGAATGAATTAATTGAGTAAGTGACGCTATGTTGTTGGGGTTTTTTTAAACAAATTTTCATTATCATCTTCTTAACTTCGTCGTCAATACAAGCGTAGCTTTAATTGAAAAGGTCGCTACCATACTTAAAGATGCACCAGTAGAATACAAACAATTCCTTCCTTGTTTAAGATAGGCTGTTCTCAAAAGATTGCTTGACAGACCTTAAAATATAAAAACAAGTTTGTTTTTGCTACACATACTTACATATACACTGCATATATCTGTCAGTCTGGAAATCAGAGGTCATTTATATATAACTGCATAAAGTCTAGATACCAGATAAAGTGCATTAATTATATAAAGGTTTCAATGCGTTTTTATAAGTAACCGAAAACTTATTTTAACCTTTGTAGAATTTTTTAAACTTAACAAGCATCACGAATAAGTAAAACTAGACGAAACCGTCGGAATCGACGGTTAGTTTTTCTTTTTGAAAAGAATAAACTCATATGAAACAACAAATGTGAACTTTATTTCATTGACAAATTCATTCAACCACTTCAATAAAGACAATAGTTCAGGTTCGTGATTTTTTTTTCTTTTAAGGTTTAATGGCCACCGTGAGCAACTCAATGGTCTATAAGCAGTCGCCAGTCCTTAATTTAGGGTAAGTGGTTCCAGGGAAGGGAGAGAGCCAGCACCGTAAGACAAACACAACATCCTTGCCTTACCGGGATTCGAACCCGGAGCCTTCACGAACGAACCATCATAAGCCAGCGCTTAGACCACTGCGCCACCGAGGCGGCCAGGTTCGTAATGAGCATCACGACTGCACCCTTCTTCAGTCGTAAAATGTGAGGCGGAAGTCCACTCATCTCGATCGTGTGCAAAAATTCAACTGGATAGCGCACTCTTTCACTCTCATTTTCAGTCACAACACTGTTTGTAAATGTTGGAATGAGATTCGCGTTGCGAAAACTCTTCACCCGTCGGAAACGACGGTTAGTTTTTTTTTTTGAAGAGAATAAACTGATGTGAAACAACAAATGTAAACTTTATTTGATTGACAAATTCATTCAACCACTTCAGTAAAGACAATAGTCCAGGTTCGTGATTTTTTTTTTTTTTTTTTTTTTTGTGACTGAAGGTTTAACGACCACCGTGAGCAACTCAATGGGCTATAAGCAGTCGCCCGTAATATTCTCACTAACAATAGTCAACGGAATGTTTATTTACATCTTTACATAATGGGAAACGTCTTACCTACGTGAATAAACTGGATTGAATGAATATTAATTAGTATATACACATCACGCAGTCCAACGGCATAACACAATCAGGTCTTCGAGAGTGTTCGCTGTTCCGATGAGAACTTTGATACTAATGCCTGCTAGCGTTGTTTTGCACAACAGAAAAGACTTCGGACTTTGGACTATCTGAGTCCCTCCATGCTTCCGCCTTCAACAGCGCGTGAGTCAACAGCAGGCGATCGAATGTCAACCGCACGCTTCTCCCATAGACTTTACATGGGAAATTTGCCGACCCACAACGCCCGAACGGTTGCCCAATCTCATTTTTCTCTTGGACTGGCACATCTACATGGTAAGACCTTTATGTTTATACCTCGACCATATCTTTACGTTCAGCCGTTCTCTCAAAATAGGACGCACAGTAAAAAACCTTATAGAATTAATATATAGATGTGTTTAGCATGCTTTTATTTTTGCGCATATGATTTACAGGAAGACAGGATGAAATATATAATGTCAATATATGGTGTTTGCAATATTTTCTTGTGGAAAAGTGGGAATTTTATTTTTCCTTTTCAGAATTTCTGAAAAATTAAAAACCATTTGAAAAGCAAGGTGTTTAATATTTTTGTTCATAAAATTTAGACCGGAAAAATTAAGGAGCGAAACGAACGAAAAGATTAGACTTAGAATCGATTCGCTAAACACAAATCGTTCTCTAAACCGGAAGAATCAACGAGCGAAACAAACGAAAGGGCCCGACTCAGAATCGATTCCTAGACACAAATCGCTCTCTAAACAGACAGTATCACCCAACGAATCTTTTTAATGAGTCGAAGCCATGGAATTTTCTATGGTCGTAACTCGTAAGCCATTTTCCATGGTCGAAACAAAAGAATCGCCTTGCCTATCTCTACTACTTTGTGCCTCTCTCTCTCTCTCTGCAGATATTTTTCTTGTTCGCCAAAAACCAGTCAAGTTGGTTTTGTTTACCTCGAAATCAGCGAATCTCTTCCAATGACGTTACCTCACGGAGATTCCGCAAAACACACTGTAGAAGTCGTCGGTACGTGTCTTAATTTGGAAAGCCCTGCCGGAACTGTTTCAGACTTTCATCACGTGTTCTCCGCCACTTAATTTAAATAACGCAAGGGCTGCCTCTACAAGCTGGGAGGTACTGGTGGCCTGCGAGAATCATCCAAAAATGAAGAAAAATGCATTTCCGAAATGGAAAAATGAATATCCAGATGCAGGCAGGGCTGTAGCCAGAAAGAATTTTCGGGAGAGAGAGGATATGCGATCTGAATTTGAAAATTAATTTTCACAGTACATTACACAAAGGACATCCTGAAAGTAATGTCTCGTCCCTCATAAGATTTTTATTTGTAGCAGCAAAAATGTGAAACTTGGTGGCAAATACTTGGACATATTGCTAATAATGCTAGCCTATTCAAAGTATTGTCCATCACTTTCTATACAGTTCCGCCATCTTTGAACCCATTGGTAAAATCCATTTTGGAAAAATTCCCGAGGCTGTCGTTTCACCCATGAGTTCACAGCCAGTTTAACGTCTGTCACATCGTCGAAACGTTCCCCACGAAGGGTGTTTTTCAAAGGGGCAAACAGGAAAAAGTCTGAGGGAGCTAAATCAGGATTGCAGCGGGGTTGGCGCATCACCGTCCACCACATTTTGGCAATAGCCTGTGAAGTCTCCATTGAGGTGTGGCGACGTGCGTTATCATGGTGTAAAACCACACTACGAATTTGAATGTCACGTCTTTTCCTTCGAATAACTTTATTTAGCTTCTTCAATATCTTAACGCAGTGATCACTGTTTAGTGTTGCATCCCGTTCAAGGAAAGCCAAAATGTTACCACGTTTGTCCCTGAAAATGGTCACCACCACTTTCTCTGCGGAACGAGCTGTTTCCACCTTTTTCTGTCGAGGTGAAGATATGCGGTGCCATTCCATTGACGCACTTTTTGTTTCTGTGTCATGAAAGAACACCCAGGTTTCATCTCCCGTCACAACATTAGAGAAAAACATCTCACCCTCCCTCTCATAGCAGTCCAAGAGGTTTCGTCATATGTCCACCCTTTGCTCACATTGTTCACGGGTTAGGTTTCTTGGGATCCACTTTGAACAATTTTTTCTGTGGCTCAAATCCGTAATTAATGTTTCCATAGCACTACGACCACAATGCATTTCATCACACAACTCCTGGATGGTGACACGACGTTCAGCTGTAATGAGGTCTTTCACTCGCTGCTGTTGGCATCTGTCACTGCAGTTGCGGATCTTCCACTCCGTTGTCTGTCCGACATTGAACTTTTCCCCTCTCGAAACCTTTTCATCCAACTTCGGACACTACTCACATCCATTGTGGCAGCTCCATACACCGCCAGGTGTCTTCTGTGGAATTCTTGAGTCTCACATCCCTCTTTCTCTAGGAATTCAATTACGGCTCGTTGCTTTCCTCTGTCATTCATGATCTTTATTTCAGATTCTGAAACAAATTTGTTCCCACATTGTTAACATATCATAGTACATGTCAGTGCAGCTTCATTAAAATCACTTCAAAATTTACTAAGGAGGAGACGTTACTTTCAGGATGCCCCTTGTACATACGTTGGGTTTTTTCTCTGTCACATTTTATTTGCACACGAAATTCTTCTATTTAATACTCCCTATTTTTTAAATACTGACTTATATGCTTTACAGTATGTGGATCTACAAGGTCCGATCAAAAAGTTCCGAGACTAGGCCGATATACAACAAACTACTTACGTTACTTAAGTCTGGCTATGATTTCCCTCAAAGTAGTCTCTTTGGGAAGCGATACACCGATGCCAGCGTTTTTGCCAATGTTGGAACACTACCTGGAAGTCTTGTTCGCGAATTGTGTCAAACACAGTCTGCGATTCGCGTTGGATCTCGCCCACGGTTACAAAACGGCGATCCTTGAGCTTCACCTTCGGGAAAAGAAGTCGCAGGGGGCCGAATCCGGCGAGTAAGGAAGGGTAGTAATGTTGTTGCGGCTGCAAAACTGTCGTGTTGCTAACGCTCTGTGAGCTGCTGCGTTGTCGTGATGGAGCAGGAAATCGCCCCTGCGCCACATTTCAAGTCGTTTGTGGCGAATGTCCTCCCTAAGACGCCGCAGAACATCGCAGTAAAAAAGGGGCGGTGATAATCTGACCCTGGGGGACGAATTCAATGTGCACAACCCCACGAATGTCGAAGAACCCGATGAGCATGCTTTTGGTTGCGCTCCGGACCTGTCGGGCCTTCTACGGTCGTGGAGATGCCGGGCTGTTCCACTACGACGACTGTTGTTTGGTCACCGGGTCGCAACCGTAGACCCAAGTCTCGTCCCTAGTAATGACCCGCGACAGGAATGTTGGTTCATTCACCACCTGCTGACAGAGATCTTGACAGTTCGACACGGAGCGCCTTTTGTTCGGGGCTCAGAATCTTTGGTACAAACTTTGCAGCAATGCGGCGAATGTTCAAAACCGACGTCAGAATTTCTTGCACTGTTCCGTATGACACATTGACAATGTCTTGAATGTTTCTCCAACGATCCTCATGAACCAGCTCCCTAATTTTGTCCACATTTTCGGGAGGGGAGGGGGTGCTCGTGGACGGTCGCTTTGACCTCTCGTCGTCTTCCAGTGCCATTATGCCGCTCTTAAAACGCGAGTACCACTCAAAACACCTCGCATGACTCATTGCTTTATTGCCATAAGCCTGTGGCAACATTTCATGTGTCTCCGTTTCCGATTTGCCGAGTTTGACGCAGAATTTGATGTTCGCTCGCTGCTCTAGTTTGCAGTCCATACAGAAATCGCAGCTGTGTTCTGCACGTGGTCACCAATTATCGTGTATCACAGCTCCCGATGTTCACAGAACGACGCCACTTGGCACAATGACTCATGAAGGTCACTGCCCTCGACCGCTGCTTGCGCATCCGCGCATCGCCATCTGTTGGCGCGCTACTTACCTAGTCACGGAACTTTTTGGTCTCACTACGTATCTACCTTCTCTTTATTTCAGTACGGCATATGCATCAATATCCTTTCATTTATTAAATTGATATGTGTATAGGTTAAGAATGAATTATACTTTTCCTTTTCTTTACTTACACGTAATACAGCTCCTTGTCATGAAGCGCAGTAGCACAAATGTTCAAAGTCTGCCTGCCTATATAGCAGAAAAGTCAGCCGTCGTTCTTTTTCTTCAGCACATCTGTTGACGACATCTTCGGGACTGATGTTCGACCCTTATGGATGCTCGTAAGAGCCAAGACAGTTCACCTCTCTTGTTTTGTAGAGTTTGGTATGATTTCAAACGCCCGAGGGATGAAAAGGTTTGTTCCGGAGTACTAGTTGAAACAGGACCACCTTTAACAGGAAATGGACATTCGGGAAAAGATTTTTGTAATATTGAGACAATGCTTCAATGGCTATACTAGGACGTTCATTTCTCGGTGTGGCGCTTCATTTTGCAAGCAATCATTTATAAAACAATTAATTTATTTTTGAGACATTTTAAACATTTCGGGGAGGGTTAAAACCCTGAAAATCCCTCCCTAGCTACTGCCCAGTCCAGATGCCTTTGGCTACATGAATTTTGTATTCCCAAATCTGCTATGATGCGATAAATTATATACAATCCTGGCCAAAAGTCCTGTAGCAGTAGACCGAAAATCAATTTTTGATGATTGAAGTCAAATTATACAGCGTAATGGTACAGTCAGGATTACATATTATACACCATTTTAAAGGAAATTTTATGCAGAATTCAAATATTTATGTTATTACCAGCAATAGAAGTGAAGTTACAAGCAAAAGTACAGCGTCTAATCGTAAAAC
Source organism: Macrothele yani (assembly GCA_039090855.1). Taxonomy (NCBI): domain Eukaryota; kingdom Metazoa; phylum Arthropoda; class Arachnida; order Araneae; family Macrothelidae; genus Macrothele; species Macrothele yani. Next base: position 53,707,058 of record CM076990.1, read on the forward strand.
GCAAAAAATAGTGGAATTTGTGAAATTATTGCACAATCCGTTTAACGTAAAATTACTGTACAATACATTATTGAAACTTGCAGGACACTTGAAATAACTTACCAACAAGCAAAATACGCTTTAATATTTAATTGGATAACCACGGTTTCTTAGTAACAAAGTGCGCCTTCTTGGCATGGAACTAACGAGCTTCTCTAGTTGTCCATCGGTGATAACACGGTGACAAAATTTCTGTTAAATGTGACTGTGATCATTCCACTGTCTTGTGCACCATTAAAAGTGTTGCAGAAACTGGATGTGAGAGAAACAGAAAAACAACAGGTCGACCAAGGTTTTGTACTGAACGTGATGATCGCATGTTGATTCGTCGTTCCTTAAAATCAAGGTTTAAAACAGCCATTGATTTAAGAAATGAGTGGGAGAATGAAGTAGGCATTATTGCATCTGCATGTACAGTTCGTCATATAGGCTACAAGAAAATGGACTGACTGCACGAAAACCTTTCCTTGCTGAACAACAACGGCTCAAAAGAATTGCTTGGGCCAAGGCACACAAGAATTAGACTGTTGATGAATGGAAAAATGCTATTTTCAGTGATGAAACAACTGTTACTATTTCCGCTAATAATAATGTAGGTTGACGGGCTGATGAAAGATACAGGGCATGCTGCACCTAGCCAATAATCAAGCACCACCCACATTCGTGATATTATGGTCCTGTATTTCAGACAGTGGTGTTGGCCATCTGCACATTGTTGATGGCACATTGAATGGATCAAAATATGCGGATATTTTGGAGCTCAAACTGCTACCATCTGCACAAGACATGCGTTTGCGGAAATTTATCTTTCAGGACGATAACGCCCCATGTCATCGGTCAAAGTTGGTTGACGAGTGGTTTAATCGAAATGTTAAAAAAGAAACTTCAGTGGCCGGCACAGTCACCGGATCTCAATCCCATAGAGAATCTGTGGGTGAGATTGAAGCAAAGGATCTGTCAACGAGGAATCACAGCTAAAACCGCATTAATTGAGTCTGTAAGGGACGAATGGCACTGTTATAACCAATGGACAACTAGATAAGCTCATTAGTTCCATATCAAGAAGGTGCACTTTGCTACTAAGAAACCGTGGTTATCCAAATAAATATTAAAGTGTATTTTTCTTGTTGGTAAGTTATTTCAAGTGTCCTGCAAGTTTCAATAATGTACTGTGCAGTAATTTTACGTTAAATGCATTGTACACTAATTTCACAAATTCCACTATTATTTGCTTTTTATGACCAGACGCTGTATCTTTGCTTGTAACTTCCCTTCTATTACTGGTAATAACATTCTGAAAACATATTTGAATTCAGCATAAAATTTCCTTTAAAATGATGTATAATATGTATTCCTGACTTTACCATTACGCTGTATAAGTTGACTTCAATCATCGAAATTGACTTTCGGTCTACAGGTGCAGGACTTTTGGACACGATTGTAATTGAAATTTTTAAAGAGTACTAAAAATGTAGGCACATCAAATACTTATTTCGGACTTCTCAGCAACCTAGATATCATTTAACTGCATCGTTTCTTTTTCCGAAAGTTACGTTTTAAGATTCAAAACCTCACTGAAATAATCGATATTCATAATAAAAACATGGACTTTTACTTTTCTTTTTCATGTAGCTAGCGAATCCTAGTCCATTTCGTCATGTTGTGTACGATTCAAACAAGGTTGAAGATCCCCTGCTCTAAAGAAACAAAGCTGCTCCACTGAACTGAACATCCTTCGTAGTAAAGGGAATGTAACAGAGAGAGACGTGCCATTTCTCGTAGGAATTCCTCCTACGGATGAGGTTTAGTCCTGACTATATACTTCTGTTACAAATGTAAACGTGGGCGGCCCTGTAAACGGAAACGATATGACGTATGCACCGATCCGACAATATAAGGAGTGATGCGACGGGAATCAGTAAGAGTCGGACGCAGTATGGGTAAGACGAAGCATCTAAGCGAATTTGATCGTGGGCAAATTGTCGGGGGCCCAACGAATGGGTCACTCCATCTCGGAAGTCGTGCCGGCGGTGGAATTTTCACGAGCCACTGTGTCACGGGTGCACCGTGAGTACATCGAATCTGGTAAAACCATCCCTGCAAGGGCCAACTGCCGTGGACAACAGCGTGTGGATGAGCGGGGACCATCGTAGCTCGCATTGTAACAGAGGATAGACGGGCCACAGTGCAAGAAATCACTCGGCAATTTAACGCTGGTGCACAAAAACGTGTAAGCAGCCACACCATCCAGAACCATATCCTCGCTATGGGGTACAGAAGCCATCTCTTCGCTATAGGGTACAGAAGCCATCGCCCCACGAGGGTACCGCTGCTGACCGCACATCACAGGGTGCAAAGATTAGCATGGGCGCGGGAACATCGCCACTGGACCCTAGACATGTGGGGAAATGTTGCCTGCACTGATGAGTCGAGATTCACGTTGGTACATGCGGATGGCAGTATACGAGTACGGCTCAAACCACATGAAGCGATGGATCCTTCTTGCCAGGAGGGTATTCTTCAAGCTGGTGAGGGTGGCATTCTCGTCTGGGGACTGTTTACGTGGACTGAAATGAGATCCCTGGTACGTGTGACATCGTCCCTCACAGGTCAACGTTACCGGGATATCCTGGAAGACCATTTGCTCCCGTTTGTGAGTCTTCAACATCCCACTGGGGACCTCATCCTGCAATAAGACAATGCACCGTGCCATCGCTCCCGAATTGTATCCGAATGGTTGGATGAACACTCCACCGACGTGACCTTGCTTCCTTGGCCAGCTAGGTCACCTGACCGCAATCTCATCGAGCACATCTGGGATGCCATAGAGAGAGATGTTCGATGCCCTGATCCCCCTCCATCAAATCTTCGTGAACTGTGGGAGCTTGTTCAGGGGTCGTGGATCCGTATTGCTTCCCAACGCTTCCGATGTCTTGTGTAGTCCATGCTCAGACGAATCGCCGCCGTCATCAGGGCAGAAGGTGGTGGTACACGCTACTAGACAGGTATCTCTAATTCAATTGCTCTTCAGTGTATACTTATGCAAAAAAAGGCAGCTTATCAGGGTGAGTCAAAATTTCGTCCCGTTTGCAGATAGAAAGTTTAATGAAGGAAGTAAGACATACATTCTCACCTCATTATGCAAAGTACAGGCTGGTGTTTTCTATAATACTTTGCCAATATTCCAGCAGAGCCACGATTCCACGGCTGTACCATGCACTCTGCAGGTTTCGACGACAGAAACTCTCCGGCGCCAGATTCCACATCCACCAATGACGCGAAGTCCCGTCCTTGTAGGAAATCGGTCATGGAGCAAACAGGTGGTAATCAGATGGGGCAAGATCCGGACTGTAGGGAGTATAGGGTAGGAACTCAACCTCTTCCAATTCTTGTGATTTTCCTGACCACTCTGGAGGTGTGTTTTTGGGGCATTATTCACTTGCTGCAACGCCAACTTCCTGTTGACGAATGCTGAATATCGTTGGCGCAGAGCATCACGAACGCGTGGCGGCTATTTGGCAACTACTTTCACACCCTGTCCATCTCACACGAGTTCCTAGTGACCCTTACGATTTCACCAAATGCACAGTGTGATAGAGCAAATCAGAAACGTTTATTCACAGTTAAATATTTTAATTTAATATCCACTACAGTTTCGCTGAGCGTTTGGCTCAGCTTCATCAGGGCAAATGGAGCGTTAACATTCAAATCATTGTGACATCATCAGCGTTCTGACGGTCACGGATTTCAATGAGTTGTTTCCACGCACTTGAAAGAAATGAAGTAGATGGTATGTCATTGACAAGCCATGAACAGTTGTGGTATATGTGGAAAGCTTCTAATATACGTATTAAGCTTTGTAGTCGAATCAGGTTTATCAATAAGTTGAGCGTTTTCAAACAAAGATTTATGGATATTTTCGTGACAATGGTGTGCTATAGACGACTTCTTCCCTTCACAGTTCCTTACGTAAGTATTATGTTCTTTCACACGGAAATTTTAAGTCCTGCTGGTCTTTCCTATATATGAAAGTCCACATTCACAAGAGATCTGATAATTTCCCCAGGAATTTATTTCTTCGACACAGTTTTTTGATCCGTAAGTCACATTATTCTGACCACCAGCATATATCCAGAGTAACCGCCGTGTGCAGCGAGGACAGCAGATAGACGAGCTGGGAGGGACTCAGTAAGGTGCTGGAAGGTGTTCACAGGTATGTGGAGCCATGCTAACTGCAGTACATCTGGCAGCTGCTGGAGGGTACGTTGTGGAGGATCCATAGAGCGAACAACACGATTGAGGTGGTCCCACATATGATCAATTGGGTTTAAGTCTGGGGAATTAGTGGGCCAGGGAAGTACTTTGAAGTCTTCATCGTGTTCTTTCAACCACTTTCGGACATTTCTAGTTGTGTGACACGTCGCATTGTACTGCTGGAAGATCCCATCCGCCCCAGGGAAGACAATCAGCATGTATGGTTGTACATGGTCTGAAAGGATGCATTCATAACGAATTCGGTCCATAGTGCCTTCCACAAGTATGAGTGGACCCAGGGAATGCTACGAAAGCATTCCCCAGACAATAACGCTGCCCCCACCAACTTGTGTTCTTCCAGCAGTGGTGGAAGAGTGTTTGTTCTCCGATGCTTCTCGCCTCAAACGCCAACTACGTCCATCCGTTCGATGAAGCAGAAAATGTGATTCATCAGAGAAGGCAATCCATTGCCAATTCTGATACTGCCATGAAAATGTAAGCCTTTTCTGCCGATGCACCTTCGTTAGCATAGATACAGAGACCATGCGCTTGCATCGGAGCCCTATACGCAGCAGGGTTTGCTGAACTGTCGTTTTAGACACCCTTCCGGTAGCCCCCTGGTTCATTCGGCCAGTGAGTTGCTCCACTGAATCGTGTAGATCGGCCCTCACGCACCTTCGAAGACGACGTTCATCTTTCACATCAATGGCACGTGGTGCTCTGCAGTTTCCACTTCGCTTATTCGCAATGGTGCCATTTCTCCAATCATGATACACTTTAACACAGCAGCACGCGAACAGTTCATAAACTGCGCTGTTTCAGAAAATACTGCCACCCTTGGCTTAAAAGCCGATAACCATCCTTTTTTTGAAAATCTGATAAATCACCCCCTTTTTTATCCATCACAGCAACGAGTGATATGTTTTGAGAATGCCTACAGCACACCTTATATACCCTCCACGACAGCTAACGACACATGCCTTCTTTTATTGGCTACGCGCTGTTGACATCTGAAGTAGGAGGTGGGCACAGTAATGTGACTCGACTGTGTATGTTTGAAAATAACTTTGAAACCAGTATGACTTTCCTCACGAACCGCCCCCTTCGCAATACTGGCTGTGTTTCCTGGCGTTGCCTCAGTCACTGGTTCCCAGTGGCAAAATAACTTAGGAACATCTGCTTTTCATCACTTGACGATACGACGCATAAACCTATCGCTTTGTGCATCTGGCAGTAATCCGCAGCAGAGAGCGACACGTCGTTCCGCCTGCTGGGGTGTCAATGCATGGGGAACCGTACGATGGCGCATGAAAGGGAAACCCAAACTGCTGTAGGTGACGAATGATGGTGGATTGGTAAAACCCTACCTCAGCTGCCAATTGTCGTGTACTCGTACTGGGGTTCGCTGTTGCGACTTCAACGAGGGTGTCAATGCTGGTGGCCGTTGGACGCCTTGACCTCGGCTCATCTTCCAGACTGGTGCCCCCAGCTTTGAAACGTCGGAACCATTTTCGTGCAATGCTTCTGTCCAGTGTTTCCTCGCCTTCAACGACAAACATTCCCATCGCTTCTGCTGCCGCGTTTAACCAGAGCAGCACGTTTATCGACCACTATTCGCTTCTCATCTGTTAAAACACTGTGGCTCCGTGCCAAATGCACGTCATCAGTCACGTGTGTTCCACGCTATCGCGGTACCCAATCGACGCTGGAGCGCGTTTTGCACAGGAATAGATGACCAGCGTTACGTGGAGCTCAAAACGGGAAACGTTTTGACCCATCCTGAGCTTTTGACCCACATATAAGACTTAATTTCTTTTTTCACTTCGTGAATTTGAAAGAAAAACTAATAGATAAGACACAAGTGTGAAAGACTACATTTCAAGAACGATTTCGATAGATGCATATTGTGACTGTAACATTCTCTAACCCCGGTTCAGAAAGGATAATTATAAATATATACTAATATGTTTATTTCCACGTGGAATTTCTTTGTTCTCGTCAGTTTGGGGCAAAGCTACGATATGAACATGCCTGTTGGTGTTCGACAACACGCGATTAGCCGCATTACATTCAGCTTAGAATATAAGTATGTCGAAGTGTTTTAAAATGTATTGTGTAGTAGCAAGAGGGTGTTGATGAGAGACATGCGCGCTTAAGGGTGTTCACTTGTAGCAAATTAGTTAGGGATTAACTCCAAAACACGATTAAGTGGGGAGTGAAGATTTTCTTAAGTTTAAGGAGGGACGCCTTTGGAGGTCAAAGGAAAGCAGACCGGATATTTGATCTGGAGAGAGTACAGAAAGGCTTATTACATCGGCGTCACAGGGAACAGAACATTTTTGGAAAGCGTCGAATGGTTTTGCGTCGGCGGAACCGTAAGGTTGTTAACAAAAGCCACAAAGTGTTGTCCAGGGTCCATAAGACGGACGGACAGATTAGGTCTATGAAAAGACTTCCATTAACCTGTCCTACGATAATTCCCATAGTAACATCGAGCTAAAGTACTTGGTTGTTACTAATTCAAAGAAAAGCCAGGACTCAATATTTTCAAGTGTGTGATTCTATGGATCGAACTAACAAATAATAGCATGTGATGACTCTCGCTAGATCTCAACTATACGTAGTGCGATCAAAAAGTTCCGAGACTAGGTACGTAGCGCGCCAACAGGTGGCAGTACGTGGATGCGCGAGCAACGGTCGACGACAGAGACCTTCGTGAGTCCTTGTGCCGAATGGCGTCGCTCTGTGAACATCGGGAGCAGTGCTACACGATATTTTGTGACCACGTGCAGAACACAGCTGCATTTTCGGTATTTGTCAAGATCTCCGTTAGCAGGGGGTGAATAAACCAACGTTTCTGTCGTGGGTCATCACTGGGGACGAGGCTTGGGTCTACGGTTACGACACGGAGGCCAAAACAACAGTCGTCGCAATGGAAGAGCCCGGCATCTCCACTACCGTAGAAGGCCCGACAGGTCCGGAGCGCAACCAAAAGCATGCTCATCGCGTTCTTTGACATACGTGGGGTTGTGCACCTTGAATTCGTCACCCAGGGTCAGACCGTCAGTGCCCTTTTTTACTGCGATGTTCAGCGGCGTCTTAGGGAGGACATTCGCCGCAAACGACTTGAAATGTGGCGCAGGGGCGATGCAGTAGCTCACACAGCGTTAGCAACACGCCAGTTTTTCAGCCGCAACAGCATGACTATCCTTCCTCACCCGCCTTACTAATCGGATTTTTTTATTGGAGTTTCAACGACAACCAAGAGCAACTCAGTGGGCTATAAGCAGTCGTCCGTCCCTAATTTGGGGCCACTGGTTCCAGAGAAGGGAGGAAGCCAGCGCCGTAAGACAAGCACAACATCCATGTTTCACCGGGATTCGAACCCGGACCCATCTCGGACGAATGATCAGACGCCATCACTTAGACCACTGCGCCACCGGGGCGGATAACCGGATTTGGCCCCCTACGACTTCTTTCTTTTCCCGAAGATGAAGCTGAAGCTCAAGGGTCACCATTTTGTAACCGTGGACGAGATCCAGCATGAATCGCAGACGGTACTTGACACGATTCGCAAACAGGACTCCCAGGAAACGTTCCAGCAGCTGGGAAAACGCTGGCTGCGGTGTATCGCTGCCCAAGGAGACTATTTTGAGGGAAATCATAGCCAGACTTAAGTACTTTGTTGTATATCGGCCTAGTCTCGGAACTTTTTGATGGACCTCGTATTACTAAAGCTGTGAAAAGGAGCGAGGATTATTATAGTGACAGACGCCTACTTATTGTACATCGGTTTTCTAATTGTAAATGATAAAAAAATCTGAATGAAATAATAAATTCAAAGTTTTGCAGAAATTTCCAGGAACACGGACTGACATATAGATTAAAAAAAATGTAAGACTAACAAAATATCTACAGGGAAGTCGATTTAGAAAACACTGAAACAAAAAGAAATTCCTTCTGGATTCTCACAAGAACAGGTGAAATTGCTGAATGCGTAGTAATGACGGAAATTGCGACAATCAGTAAATCGGAATGAGCTTCAAGGAAAATCAGAAAGAATGACACCATTAGAAAATAAAAGGAAGTTGTCATGTAGTCAAACGCTTAGAACAACAATACCAGACATTCCGAATTACGGACAAAACTCCACTTGGCACAAAATTATGTATGAGAAATACAGACGCAGGAGAGTGAAGCAACATGGCTAAACACACTGTCCTACCAAAAGACATGAAACAGTATATATTTTGGCTAAAAGAAATTAACTCTGTGATGTCCAGCCTTTCCTGACTTCTGCAAAGTGACGTGGAACACTCAGTGTTAGGGTAGGAAGATATTGGCAATATGACTGACTCTTCTTTATAGTTGTCATGCGCTCTACCACATAATAAAAATAGCAACCGTTATGGGCCACTGGGTCAGATTTTCCTTTCAGGACAAATGGGCAGTGTGGAAATTTTTTGACTGTGCCCGTTTTTGCAGAGGTATTATTTTAAAATTAATTACATCTCTGTACAAAAAAAGTGACAGGTTTATGTACCGTCACTGCAAAATTCTGCGTGTTTCGAGTAACATTTGAAATTCTCGTTGACCTTATTTAAATTACGGATTATTCAAATTAACGCATTGGTAAGTCAACTCTGATTTAAATTTCTAATTTACAAGTTTGCTCGGATTCTCCATCCGCCCAAATTTTAGAACGGAGCTAAGAGTTAATTAGGATTATAAATTATGTTTTTCTCTCTCTTCCCCCGCTCAACAATTGTATGTCTATCGAGATCGCACATTTTGAGAAAACGTTCTGGTGTTAAACTATTCATTCCCAAAATTCTCACACTCGAGTCTGGATATACAGTGGCGGAAAGTGAAAAAAGAACACCAAGAAGAAGACGTATGATACCAACGAAATTTATACGGCATAATAACGGAATACAGAGGATAACGTGATCAAAACATTATGGCAAAATACAGCTGTATTTGCTGATAAACTGAAAAATAACATTTCCATGTAACATGGTTAGTACGAGGTTGAACCGTCATGAACTGCGTCACACTGTGCAATTCTGGCATGGAGTCTGTCGTACAGGAGCTGGATGTAAGTTTGGGGTATTGAATTCCAAGCATCGTCAACCTGGACGCGTAAATCGGGGATGGTCGTGGCTGGCTGTGGAGACCGGATAAGTCGTTGTCCCATAAAATCCCACACGTGCTCAATGGGGGACAAATCTGGTGAACGTGCAGGGCATGGAAGTTATCTCACACCCTGAAGTGCATGTTGCGTTGCACGTGCAGTGTGTGGGCGTGCGTTATCTTGCTGGAAAATACCACGATGGACCGACCTTACAAATGGCACAACAACGGGCTGAATGATGTTGTTGATGTAGGAGGTTCGGTTTAACGTACCCGGTACAAACACTAGTTGTGTACAGAAGTGATAGCTGTTCGCTCCCCACACCAGGTGACCAGGTGTAGGCCCTGTGTGTCGCTGGTGGATGCAAGAAGGGTGGAGACGCTCCCTTGCGCGTCTGCGAACACGCATACGGCCATCGGATTCTCCCAAGCAGAATCTGCTTTCATCGCTGAACACGATAGATCGCCATTGCGTTCTCCAGTGCAGACGTTGGCGACACCACAGCAGCCGTTCCTAACGGTCGGCTGAAGTCAGAGGTACACATGCCAGAAGCACACGTGCACGTAATCCTGCATCCAGCAGACGGTTGCGCATTGTTCGCACAGTCACCTCAGGTGTAACGGCAGCTCGGATTTGCGTCGCAGTGAATGTTCTGCTTGACAACGCCGCTCTTCTTATGCATGGATCGGTGCGCTCATAAGTTCGTCTGTGACTCCCGGTTCCACGTCTTCTCGTGTGGAAATGTTCCTCGGACCATCTACGCCACCATCGTACCACCACCGATACTTCCCGTCCAATTCGTTCCGCAATACGACGATACGACCACCCGGCCTCGCGAAGTCCGACTAGACGACCTCGCTCAAAGTCCGATAACTGCTGAAATCGTACATGTCTTCCATGTCCAGGCATTGCAGCTTCTTCAGGGTCTTCGCACGTATCCGTACGCCGACGACTGATTACATTCACTTCGCCGTACTCCTTAAATACCACCGACGATAATTTGCATATTATGCCGTGCTGTGGCGTAAGCGCTCACCGGTTGGTCCCAAAATTAACATCACACCTACGTAAACTCGACCCCATTAGCATATGTAAATTTCATGGTCGTCCGCCAATTCCTTCTCGATGTTCTTTTTTCACTTTCCGCCAGTGTATAGTTCTCAAGTCTGATATAACGCCATAAGGCCGGAGAAAAGCAATAGTAAGGCTTAAGGCAAAAATACACTGACGGAAATAAAAATCCCAACACCACGAAAAAATAGTTGTAGATGAATGAAATGGCGGCAAAACATTTGTATAGGTAACATATTTAATCGATTAAGGTTTCAAAATCACAGCTTATTGTAAGCGCGAGAAGAGCCATTTTAAATGTGAAATGCTGGTACATTAATAATCGGTGTAACCGCCAGAATGTTGAATGCAAGCACACAAACGTTCATGCATTGTGTCGTACAGGTGCTGGATGTCAGTTTCTGCGATGGAGTTCCATGCCTGTTGCACTTGGTCGGTCAATACAGGGACGGTTAATGCTGGTTGGGGGTGACGCCGGAGTTGTCGTCCAATGATGTCCCATACGTGCTCGATTGGTGAAAGATCTGGTGATCTAGCAGGCCCCGGCAACATGTCGACACTCTGTAGAGCATGTTGGGTTACAACAGCGGTATGCGGGCGAGCGTTGTCCTGTTGGAAAACACCCCCTGGAATGCTGTTCATGAATGGCAGCACAACAGGTTGAATCACCAGACCGACGTACAACTGTGCTGTCAGGGTGCGTGGGATAACCACGAGAGCGCTCCTGCTGTCATAGGAAATTGCTCCCCAGACCATAACTCCAGGTGTAGGTCCAGTGCGTCTCTGCCGCAAACAGGTTGGTTGCAGGCGCTCACCTGGCCTCCTTCTAACCAACACACGGCCATCACTGGCACCCAGGCAGAACCGGCTTTCATCAGAAAACACAACAGATCTCTACTCCGTCCTCCAATGAGCTCTAGCTTGACACCACTGACGTCGCAAACGGCAGTGGTTTGGAGTAAGTGAAATGCGCGCTACAGGGCGTCTGGCTCGGAGCTGTCCTTCAAGTAACCGATTTGTAACAGTTCGTTGTGTCACTGTGGTGACAAATGCAGTTCGAATTGCTGCCGCAGACGCGGTACGATGCGCCACGGCCATATGCCGTACACGGCGGTCTTCCCTCTCAGTAGTGCCACGTGGCCGGCCGGAACCCAGTCTTCTTGAGGCAGTACCTCCTCTTGACCACCGCTGCCAACAATCACGCACAGTGGCTACATTCCAGCCAAGTCGTTATGCAATATTGCGGAAAGAAAATCCACCTTCTCGTAACCCTATTACACGACCTCGCTCAAACTCCGTGAGCTGTTGATAATGGCTTCTTCGTCTTCTTAAAGGCATTCTTGACTAACATCAACACCCTACGTCGAATCTCAACGATAACTAACGCTCACGAACGTTTTTTTTTTTTTTTTTTGATTCGAGATTTAACGACCACCGTGAGCAACTCAATGGGCTATAAGCAGTCGCCCCTCCCTAATTTAGGTCACTGGTTCCAGGGAAGGGAGAGAGCCAGTGCCGTAAGACAAACACAACATCCATGCCTCACCGGGATTCGAACCCAGACCCCTTTCGGACGAATGATCAGAGGCCATCGGCTTAGACCACTGCGCCACCGGGGCGGCTCTCACGAACGTTACAGCGCGTATTTACAGCAAACCTGCTTTGCATGTCCCGAGGGGCGGTACTAGCACCACAGGTATGCGCCGAGCGCGAAATTTGCATAGACGTCATCTTACAGATGTACTCTCACCGTCTTCCAACTACCGTTGATCTAACACAACCCCTTCTTGGTGTTGGGATTTTTTTTTTCCGTCAGTGTATTTCACTTTGCTCCTCGGTATTTTTTAAAGCATTGAAAAACGACGGAAAGTCACAAACAGCGCCGTGGTCTAAGCAATGGCCTCTGATCATTCGTCCGAAAGGGGGTCCGGGTTCGAATCCCGTGAGGCATGGATGTTGTGTTTGTCTTACGGCACTGGCTCTCTCCCTTCCCTGGAACCAGTGACCCTAAATTAGGGACGGGCGACTGCTTATAGCCCATTGAGTTGCTCACGGTGGTCGTTAAACCTCCAATCAAAAAAAAAAAAAAAGTCACAAACGTTTCCTAGAAGAGGGCACGTTCAGAAAATACCTTCTGACTAGTGGTCAAAGTAAGCATCGCCACGGGAATCGGTTATAAACCAAGTGAGCAGACCTGAACGTGACAAGTCAGGGGGTGGCCCTTTAAACTTTAAATCCTCAGCAACAATGCCCGGTACTTAGAAAGACTTGTCACGTGTTTGAAGTAGTTTTAGGAAGGGACTGTTTGAACACAGGTTCAAAAATGCCCTTGGAAATCGGAAGCAAGGAGATTTGAGTAAGTGAACTGAATAGGAAAGAGAAACAGAAGAATTAGTGACGAGAAGAGAGTTGATCTTTGGAGCAAACCGTGACACCTGTCCGGGAGAAACGGGCTGCGGGGCAACCGCTACAGGTGGAACACCGCAGCATACCACAACCACCGAAATCGCCGAGTGAAACTCACGAAAACCACATCCGGAAGCCAGAACTTCAATCAGAACTCACTGTCTCAAGCCAACCTGAAAAAGAAGGCGAGGTATAACACCTACCGAATGTTCACACACTTACTACTTTCCATCTGTTCCTGTCCTCCGTCTGATCCAAGGTCTCCAACCCAGGGAACAGTGTTGCCTTCCCACATGTCCCGGTCCGGGGGTGGGAGGACAACGACCGCCACCTTAGGTCTGGGATACCTAAGGAATTCGCTGGAATCTTAGTCAACCGCACCCCTATCTAGTTCATCAGATTGGGCTTCCGCTTTCTTGAAGAACTTCTTGGTGAGTCAGGTGGAGAAGGAACTTAGGAAGGAGAAAAACGCCATATTTTAGGACTGGGCACGAATTGTGTAACTTGTGGTTTCAGCGAATTCCAGCTAAGAACTTTGGACTCGCGTATCATTCGTCTGGGAATATTGATAGTGACCAATGAAACGTCAGACGCTATCCTCAGGTAGAATCGCCTCGCCCCTCAGAACTGTAAAACCCTGCAGACCCGAAAGGCATATACATAGGTAACTGAAACTGAGGATAAAAGAGATAAGCGAGGAACAGAACCTTTCCAATTCCCGGCGGGCCATTTCGAGGTGACTTGAGGGATTATCCACTTTTAGCAACGCCCATTTCCTATTCATGAGCGCTCGGTATCGTTGGAGTACAGCCACACGGACCAGCTGCAGTTGTTCGCCATAGAGGTTCCCATTTACAGCCTAATCATCTGGCAAGAGTTCCCAGTGCGGAGGACCCTCACGGTTCCAGTAAATGCACAGCATCATTGTCCTCTCGAACTACCCAGTTTGCACCTTAGGGTGTGATTCTTGGCGTGGCCTCAGCCATTGATTTCCATTGGTAGGAAAACGTTAGAATATCAATTTTTCATCACTTGTGACAATACGAAACCCAAACGTATCGTCTTTTGGATTTGACAGCAATACCCGACTTAGAGCGACACGTTGTTTCGCCTGCTGGGGTGTCAATGCATGGAAAGCCATTCCATGTCGCCTGGAGGAGAAACCAAGCTGCTGGAGGTGACAAATGATGGTGAATTGGGAAGAGCCAAGGAGGTTATATTACTGGAGACACCACTCCTATCCACGCAGCATTGGCCGCCATAAGTCACCGTCTGTGCTGCAAATGACGTCATGAGCAGGCACAACGCAGCCGCAGAAGAAAACCTGCTTGGAAACCAACGGAACAAAAGCTTCTAAGCGTATAAACAGATAAAATGAGTAATTCAATAATCTTTATAAATGTTACACAAGCTTACTGTTTCATCAACGGTATAATTTAGTTCATTTTTGCCGGCTTGTGACGTCGCACCACAGATTAGGTGTGATCTACGGCGGCAGAGCTAGTGGTGTCATCAGTAATATAACCTCCTTGGGAAGAGCTAACCTTTGCTGCCAATTGTCGTGTTGGTGGTTGTTGTACGTTATAACCTTGACTTGTCTTTGAGACTGGTGTGCCCAGCATTACAACGCGGGAACCATTTTTGTGCAGTGATGCCGTGTTGTCCACTGTTTCCTCCCCTTCAGCTGCACAAATTTCTCTTGCTGCTGCCGCGTTTAATCCTTTTTCAAATAATGGCGTAGAAGCACCACAACAGCACACGTTTATCGATCTCCAATTTTTGCTCACGTGATGACGGAAGATGACTCCGTTCCGAACGCACATCACAGAGGTTTCCAGTCGACGTTGGCGCTCATTTCGAACAGGATAGGAGGTCTAACATTATGCGTAGCTCAAAACAGGACCAGCTTTTGACACTTTGGGGAAGGGGGATTAATAACCATCGTGAGCAACTCGATGGGCTAAAAGTAGTCGCCCGTCTCTGATTTAGGGCCGCCACCCCTGTGGCTCAGTGGTCTAAGTGATGGCCTCTGATCATTCGTCCGAAGGGGGTCCGGGTTCGAATCTCGGTGAGGCATGGATGTTTTGTTTTTCTTACGGCACTGGCTCTTTCCCTTCCCTGGAACCAGCGGCCCTAATTTAGGGTCGGGCGACTGCTTATAGCACATTGAGTTGCTCACGGTGGTCGTTGAACCTCCAATCCGAAAAAAAAAAAAATTTAGGGCCACTGGCTCCAGGGAAAGTCAGTGCCGGAAGACAAACAACATCCATGCCTCACAGGATTCGAACCCGGACCCCTTTCGACGAATGTTTGTTTGTTTGTAGGTTTAACGACCACCGTGAGCAACTCAATGGGCTATAAGCAGCCGCCCGTCCCTAATTTAGGGTCACTGGTTCCAGGGAAGGGAGAGAGCCAGTGCCGTAAGACAAACACGTCAAATGCCTCTCGGGATTCGAACCCGGACTTATCTCGGACGAATAGCCAGAAACCACTACTTCGACCACTGAGCCACAGGGGCGGCCCCAAATATACCAGTTTATAAACACCACTATCTTAACTGTTTCTGCTGCCCTGATGGCGCACCGGCTTCTGACCATTAGTCAGAGATGTTTCTGGGTTCAAATCCCGGTGATGCATAGTTGTTGTGCTTGTCTTACGATACTGGCTTTCTCCCTTCACTGGAACTAGTGGCACCAAATTAGGCACGAGCTACTACTTATAGCCCATCGAGTTGCTCACGTTGGGTGTTAAACCCCCTCCAAAAAAAAATTTTTAAAAGAGATGGATGGACTGATGCAGATGAACCATTGATAATGGTTGTTTTTAATTTCTTTTTTAAACAGGAAAAAAATCCAAAATGTATATTTGAGAGCATCAAGAACGTGTGCTCAAGGTGTGATAGCATTAACTTCTCAACCGATAACATGCAGAATTGTCCATAGAAATCAGCCCCAACATATTTCCCGGGCTTCAAGTTAACTAGATTAACTATCTTATCCTCTTAACAACAGCATTTTGAAACGCCTATTTCACTATAATCAAAAGAACACATGCCTAGATAGATGGAATCTGCGGGGGAAGAACACTAAAAGAGTAGTAGGAATATGTTACAGGATTTTTAAAACGCACAATGAAGAGACAAGAAAAAGATAGCCCCAAATCGTTTAAAAAGTATTTTATTTAATCTCTAATCGAATATATAACTATATACAACAGTTGCTGTGGCATGGTATTCGTTATTTCGTATTGCTTTATGACACCCATTTTACATGTGTGTTTTTGTTTTGTTTTTAAATTGTGAGTGTGGTGAAACACATGAACGTTAAGTGCGCCGGTTTTCTATGGTTATCAGACAATTGGCACAAAAAATACAGCGATAACATTCAATTTTAGATTTCCAAAGAATGGCGTGTGTAACGTGCAATTTCTCTGTTTACAGCATTTAGAGGTCTTCCAAAATGCCGAGGAAAGGTCAATGAAAATAATTCTTCCACACAGCTCGTAGTTTTGCTTCACTAGAAGCCTATTTTTATCTCATTCTATAACAGACGCCATTTTATTTTTCGAAGGTAAATTTTGCTCCCCAAGCACCTTTACTGAAACAATACAACAGCCTGGTTGCAAGGATTAAGGACAAGGAATGCGTTTACAAGGTCAGACGGTTCAATTTTTTTTTTTTTTTGACGTACGACTACGTCTAACTCCGCGGACCGACCGCCTGTAACAAAAATAGATCCCAATTGAAAGCATTATAAGCCTTAAAAATACGTGCCGCACATTAATCGTGTTAGCATATTCGTAAACAGCATGGAGTCTTTGGTATACAAGGTTTGTCCGGAAAGTAATGAGACCACTTTTCCTGGGCCATTCAAAAGGGCCGGAGGGCGTGACGGGTGGCGGGGTATGTTAGGTAAACGATCGATGTCTCGTCAGTTGGCTCTTAGCTTTGACAGAGTGAGAATCGCTTGCGAAGTGGACAGCTGTGTGAGCGTCGCGTAACGGTCAAAATGCAGAAGAGTGTCGAACAGCGATACGAGGTAAAGTTTTGTGTTAAACTTGGAAAATCCGCGACCGTGACGCTTGCTATGATACAGAAAGTGTTTCGAAGGCACAAAACGTTCACAGAGGAAAGAGAGAGCGTCGAGGATGAGACACGCCCAGGGTGCCCTTAAACGTCTCACACTTCGGACAATGGGGAAAATGTGAAAGCGGTTTTGGACTCTGAGTGTTAGATTGGTAGCAGAGCACGTGGGACTCGCGAAATCCATTGTGCATGAAATCATCGCGCAAGAATTACAGATGTGGAAAGTTTGCGCCAAATTGGTTCCTAAGGTTTTGACCAATGAACAGAGGAACAACCGTTTGTCGATTTCTCGTGAGCTTGTAGACCGTGTAAAGAGTGAACCTGGTTTTTTTTTTTTTTTTTTTTGGAGAAAGTGATAACAGGTGATGAAACGTGGGTTTTAGAGTACGATCCGGAGACGAAAAGAGAGAGCTCAGAGTGGCACACTCCCGAGTCTCCTCGACCAAAGAAGGCTCGAATGTGCAAATCGAACATGAAATCGACGCTCATTGTCTTCTTTGACTGCAAAGGTGTTTTCCATAAGGAGTTCGTACCACCCGGACAAACAGTCAACGCTGCATTTTACGTGGAAGTGCTTCAACGGCTGAAGAAAAGAGTTGCGCCGGTCCGCCCGGAGATCAACACTTGGGTTCTTCACCACGATAATGCGCAGAGCCATGCGTCGCTGAGAGCGAGAGAGTTTCTGGCGAACACAACGTGGCAACGCTGAACCAACCTTTCTACAGCCCGGACTTGGCCCCGGCTGACTTCTTTTTGTTTCCACGGCTAAAATCCAGCCTGAAAGGACACCATTTTAGGACTTACAAACTGCCGCAACGAGTGCTTTGAAAGCGATCCCTGTTCCCGATTTCCAGGCAAGCTACGCGGCGTGGCAGTACCGCTGGCAGAGATGTATTGATGTTCAAGGATGTTACTTCGAAGAATTTTAATGTTATGCCAGTATAACTTTAATTAAACGTCTGTTGTTGAATGAGTCTCATTACTTTCCGGACAGACCTTCTACATGTCCAGTTACAGAAAGAAGAACCGATTAACTGGTGAGATCTGAAAGATAGAATTGAATACTAAATATTATGGGTACGTAGCAGATGGAAAGAAATAGGAAAACCTTTCTCTAGCAATGAACATACAACAGAGAATTCAGTGTTGCAAGTTCGGGTCAGTTCCTTCAGGCTAAAAAAGGAAAAACAAATTCTTACATGCAACACTTATGTGATGTCTTATCATAACAGCATTATAGCTTCATAACTCACAAATAATTATATAGTCACACTAAACCATGCATAAAAAGTGGGAAAGGGTCGTATTATTTCGGACAACTGGGAAGGTCGCTCGCACAAAAAGCTCGTAATTGCACCATCGAAAGAAATTCCGCAGTAACCAACGCAGATTTCAGTCAGCAGACTGCTCTTTCGGCATATGGACATATTTTTGGCGTTGTACTATGAAATCTTTAATATTTCAAGTCAAGGAAATAAAAAAAAAAAAAAAAACCTTGTATAACCTTTGAAATTGGTCCTCCACAAAAATTATTTTGGAATTGAAACAAAAAAAATTACAAAATACACAACGAATCTTCACCCTTGCATTAACAAAGGGTGCTGTTGTTTAATGATTTCACAAACCAAACATCAAAAACGGGAGGTACTTATCTGTACAGTACAACAACCGTACCAAAAGGGATCGCACTTTAAAGTGACAAAAAAAGTACAAGTATGAATACACCATGAATACGGCTGACATCAGTTAATGATAAAAACAGAACAGTAAAAATTATATTTATATAAGAGCAGCAGTGTTGCAAAACACCCACAGAAGTTTGTAACCATAACATTTGCCTTAATGGCTGTTCTTTGTAAATACATTACACATACATCTCTGCTACAATAGAAAAAAATATCACCTGTTAAAACAAACGACTCTGAAAAGTACAGTCCTGTCAGTGAATTCTGTCAAACAGCTAATCGTTTCACCTTTACGCAGTTAGCGATCACACGAAAAGAAGAGTTCCGTAATGCGCAGATGAACATCCAGGCTCAAAATATACGGCAACGTCTCTTGATGTTAAAGCATGAGTATTTAGTCCACATCTTCCGATTCTAAAAATCGGTTACTCTTCCTTTCCTCTCCCAGTCACCGTACCTCGTTGGTTCTGGGCCCGTTGGCCCGCCGATTTCTCCTGTTTGCGGATTCGTGTTGTCAGGAAAAGGTGCGTACGGATCACTGCCATCCTTCGGTGCGGATTCTTGGTCTAACTTTCCAAATGGAGTCTTGACTCGGGGCTTGGTGCTATTGGCAGAGCGAACCTCCTCTGACGAAAACCACAGGTTTGCAGATACAGGACGAATCCAACCAGGTGATAGCAATCGCTTATCTACAAAGAAAGACAAATACGTATTAAAGTGACAACACGGAAGTGTAGGATATAATACAGAAGAACAACTTTTTGAGGGCCAGCCTGATACAGTAGTACCTCAGTTATACGTTTTCCTACGGGATAGCCTTAAAAAACGAATCAATGCAGAAATAAAACGTATAAAAGAATTAATTTTTTTTAATATTGTTAAGTTTTGAATGGCTCCAAAAAAGGGGGAAAAAAAGAGGGTATCGCAATTTGACATTATGCTAATTTATAATGACAGACAGATTCACCTACCTACATACCTGCCAAATTTCACGAATTGAAATCCGTAAAAAATTTTCAGTGAACGTTTAATCGATATGTTTTATTGACTGATCCTTTCGAACGTATTGATTGAAAGCCGATTTATTATACGCGTGCGTGTTTTGTTGATTTTAATCAGTTTCGTATGCTGTATTTAAGATATCTGGCGTTATTGAATGCTTACAGCGATTAAAAAATGCAATCGGTACATCATTATCTCAACAGTATGTTACCATTAGGGTACATTCATTTGTAACTCCGAAATCATCACGATAAAAATTGCAGTAACTTTTTACTTAATGGAGGATTTGACCTTAAATTTTTCTGCCAACATGTTAAAATACCTTTAAAAAATGCAATTTTAAATCTTAAATGAAGCTGATGTTTTTCATTTCTTTCTCTCTTTTTCAGCAGTTGCATCCAATCGTAAATTCTGCAGCGTTTTTACCCCATCTTTCCTGCTCGGCTGCAAGCAGATAGAGCTGGGGACACAAATGGGAGCAAATGTGATCAGGTTAATCAGAATATGCAGGAGCAGTGGCCCTGGGGAACACGTATTCTTTTTAAATTGGACGAATCTGGGGGAGGGAACGGAAATCTAAAATATGTCGTCCGTAAAATGACCGTAAAACATGGCAGGTATGCATACATTCATGAAGACTGTTTGCTACCTTAAGCCTCTATGCTTAGTGACTTTTGTATCTTTTTTTCATTATAAAAACTAATTTAAGAAATTCTGTATGCTTCATACACGGTCCAGTCACATTAATGTGACCACCAGCTAATATCCAGAGTAACCGACATGTGCAGCGCGGACAGCAGCTAGACGGGCTGGGAGTGACTCAATAAGGAGCTGGAAGGTGTTCACTGGTATGTGGAGCTTTGCTGACTGCGGTGCATCTGACAGCTGCTGGAGGGTGCGTGGTGCAGGATCCATAGAGCAAACAACACGATCGAGGTGGTCTCACAGATGCTCAATTGGGGAATTAGGGGGCCAGAGAACTACTTTGAAGTCTTCATCGTGTTCGTCCAACCACTCTTGGACATTTCTAGCTGTGACACGTCGCACTGGAATATCCAATCCGCCACAGGGAAGACAGTCAGCATGTATGGGTGTACATGGTTTGCAAGGATGGATTCATAACGAATTCGGTCCATAGTGCCTTCCACAGATATGAGTGGACGCAGGGAATCCCACGAAAACATTCGCCAGACCATAACGCTGGCCACACTAGCTTGTGTTCTTTCAACAGTAGTTGAAGAGTGTTTGTTTTCCGATGTTTCTCACCTTATACGCCAAAGTCCATCCGCTTGATGAAGAAGAAAACGTGACTCATCGGAGAAGGCAATCCGTTGCCAATCAGCAGAGGTCCAATTCCGATACCGCGGTGCAAATGCAAGCCTTTTCTGCCGATGCACCTTCGTTAGCATAGGTGCAGTGACCATCCGTCTGCATCGGAGCCCCAGACACGCAGCAGGGTTCGCTGAACTGTCGTTTTAGACACACTTCCGGTAGTCTCCTGGTTCATTCGACCAGTGAGTTGCTCCACTGTAGCGTGTCGATCGGCCCTCACGCACCTTCGAAGTCGACGTTCAACTCTCACATCAATGGCACGTGGTGCTCCGCAGTTTCTACATCGCTTATTTGCAATGGTGCCATTTCTCCAATCACGATACACTTGGGGGGGGGGATTGGAGGTTTAACGACCACCGTGAGCAACTCAATGGGCCATAAGCAGTCGCCCGTCCCTAATTTAGGGTCACTGATTCCAGGGAAGGGAGAGAGCCAGTGCCGTAAGACAAACACAACGTCCATGCCTCACCGGGATTCGAACCCAGACCCCTTTCAGACAAATGATCAGAGACCATTGCTTAGATCACTGCGCCACCGGGGCGGCAAACAAGATACACTTTAACCACAGCAGCACGCGAACAGTTCCCAAACTGCGCTGTTTCAGAAATACTTCCACCCTTGGCCCGAAAGCTGATAATAATCCCTTTTTGCAAATCTGATAAATCGCTCCATTTATCCATGACAGCAACGAGTGATGTTTTCAGATCATGATCATATGTAGAGGATTTTAGAAAGGGAGTGTCTAACCCCAGGTCTTAAACAACCCTTAGAAATAGGAAGCTAGGAGATTTGGGCTAGAGTGCTCGATAGGAAGTAGAAAGGGGAGGAAGACGCACTTATTTAATTTCCGGGGGCTAGTACCCAGTGTCCGACAGCTTAATGTGCCCATCCGACGCACGGCGGATATTTAGTGGATCGAGCGTCCGTACCTGCCTGGGATCGAACCTGAGGTCCTTTCCGTGGCAGTCACGAACGTTGCCCACTAGGCCACCCGCGGCACTACCCCTATTACCTATTCTTTACTTATGAGCATCGCTCTTTTTAAAGCAGTTTGTGCACCAGTTGATTTAGCATTAGTTCCGAGTAAAATATTCACTACTCTTTGTTTCTTTCAAATTTCTTGAATTCACAGAATAAAAAATTGAACTGTGACTGTTGTTTAGTAAATTTTCAGTTGCATCATCTATTTCATGGCAGCAAAAAACACTGTCTCAATTCTCTCAAAGTTGTAACATATCGGGTTACGTATAAAAGCAGCAAAGAACTGCATATTTTTGATAATCTGAAATTCAAAATTCAACGAATAATAGCAAAAGTCGTATAAATGAATTGCGTATGACCGAATTGGAAAAGCGATAGAAACAACAGTAAAATTTTGGGAACTAGCACAAAATTACGTATAAGAGTGAAAAACATAACCGGAAAATGTACAATCGAGGTACCATTGTATTATGTTTATGGAAAGAAACACTCACGAGCGACGTGATATCTCAAAAGAAGAATTTCGCTAAAATGCATTAAATTTGGAGACAAGCTCTCTAAAACACAAAAGTATGGTAAAAATATCGGTGCGTAAACTTTTGATATACACTGACGGAAAAAAAAATCCCAACACCACGAAAAAATAGTTGTAGAGGAATGAAATGGCGGCAATACATTTGTATAGGTAACATATTTAATCGATTAAGGTTTCAAGATCACAGCTTAATGTAAGCGCGAGAAGAGCCATTTTAAATGTGAAATGCTGGTACATTAATAACCGGTGTAACCGCCAGAATGTTGAATGCAAGCACGCAAACGTTCATGCATTGTGTCGTACAGGTGCTGGATGTCAGTTTGTGGGATGGAGTTCCATGCCTGTTGCACTTGGTAGGTCAATACAGGGACGGTCAATGCTGGTTGGGGTGACGCTGGAGTTGTCGTCCAATGATGTCCGATACGTGCTCGATTGGAGAAAGATCTGGTGATCTAGCAGGCCACGGCAACATGTCGACACTCTGTAGAGCATGTTGGGTTACAACAGCGGTATGCGGGCGAGCGTTTATCCTGTTGGAAAACACCCCTGGAATGCTGTTCATGAATGGCAGCACAACAGGTTGAATCACCAAACCGACGAACAACTGTGCCGTCAGGGTGCGTGGGATAACCACGAGAGTGCTCCTGCTGTCATAGAAAATTGCTCCCCAGACCATAACTCCAGGTGTAGGTCCAGTGTGTCTCGGCCGCAGACAGGTTGGTTGCAGGCGCTCACCTGGCCTCCTTCTAACCAACACACGGCCATCACTGGCACCCAGGCAGAACCGGCTTTCATCAGAAAACACAACAGATCTCAACTCCCTCCTCCAATGATCTCTAGCTTGACACCACTGACGTCGCAAACAGCAGTGGTTTGGAGTAAGTGGAATGCACGCTACAGGGCGTCTGGCTCGGAGCTGTCTTTCAAGTAACAGATTTGTAACAATTCGTTGAGTCACTGTGGTGGCAACTGCAGCTCGAATTGCTGCCGCAGACGCATTACGATGCGCCACGGCCATACGCGGCGGTGTTCCCTCTCACTAGTGCCACGTGGCAGGCCGGAACCCGGTCTTCTTGAGGCAGTACCTTCCCTTGACCACCGCTGCCAACAATCATGCACAGTGGCTACATTCTTGCCAAGTCGTTCTGCAATATTGCGGAAAGAAAATCCACCTTCTCGTAGCCCTATTACACGACCTCGTTCAAACTCCGTGAGCTGTTGATAATGGCTTCTTCGTCTTCTTAAAGGCATTCTTGACTAACATCAACACACTACGTCGAATCTCAATGATAAGTAACGCTCACGAACGTTACAGCGCATACGTACAGCAAACCTGCTTTGCATGTTCCGAGGGGCGCTACTAGCGCCACGCGTATGCGCCGAGCGCGAAATTTGCATAGACGTCATCTTACAGATGTACTCTCACCGCCTACCAACTGTCGTTTATCTAACACAACCCCTTCTAGGTGTTGGGATTTTTTTTTCCGTCAGTGTATTTTCTTCAGGATACATATGCTTGAATCGATCTGGCACAAACTTCAAAACATGCTATTTTCCCCAAGCTGCTACACGTACTGCATTCAGGCAGATTATGGTTTCGTCATCAGCCCACCATTTTAATCCAATGTAGGATCACAATCTATCAATTAAAATAATTAATTTGCCATATTAAATTACAACTGATTTAGTGCATTTAAGTTCCCAATTTTTCAAAATGTGAAGATAAATTTGAGCGTTTACGCAGATTTAGTCTTGTTCAACATTTCTTCAGGTTGTTCCACCTGAAAACTGTGCCTTAAGTTTCCGATGGTAAAAACTTCTGTAGACATTTTCTTCGCAATTAATGTATCCTCGAGGAGGAAAATCTGCATATCGATAAAAAATAACTTTAAATTATAGCATGGCATACTTAATATGTGCTAAAACTTAACTACAGGGTGATTGAACAGTCATTCAACCTAGGCATAACACATGTCTGTTTCGAGGTTAAATACAAGTACATGAAAAACGAAACACCTACAATTACTGGTTATAATCTCACCTTTATTATATAAGAAGAACAGAAACCTCATTATAACATATATACTGAAAGTGGCCATCTTGTTCGTGAATGCAAACGCACGCTCTTTTTACCTGGTTAATACCACCTTGTGAAGCACCTGCACACTGATGATTTCAATCGGTGTTGCAATGTTTAATTTGAGTTCCTCCAGGATGTGAGGATCATTCTTATAAATAATACCTTTAAGTGGCCCTACTTTCCCTTTTTCTGATGTACAATTTTCTTTCAGGCGCCCAATTGCATATTCGCCGACATATTTCTATTTCCCGAAGTTCAATTGGTAAAATTCCTTTTGAATCAAATACAAGTAAGCATAACAAATACACAGTTAACGTGGATTAGGAACATCAAATAGAGGCCATCGCTCTTTCCACGTTTATACTGTGTATTTATTATTCATTCGCCTTCTAGTTATTTGTTCAGTTGCAATTGTTCATCTTTGGTGAATCTCCAGCATTGTGCGGGGCTCCAAAGAAAGCAACCTGCCAGGTGGTTTGGCAGTTCGTCGTACCTCAGTCTGGAGAATTTTGAGGCTGCTGTGGTGCAGTGGAAGCATGTCCGGCGCGTAACTGGAAAACCCTGAGTTCGATTCCCGGTGGCTGCCGATGAGAATTTTTCCGTGACTCACTCATAAACGAGGAAAAGTAATGACCTCAATTTGATGACAAGTAAGCATATCCGAATTCAATCTATTTGAATTTTGTCACGCTACTCTATTTATTAGAGAGTGACAGGAAAAATAATTTTTGGATCGGTTAATGCTAAACGAGGCCACACGATTTTTAGTTTAATTTTCCTTCATGCGCAGAAAATGTACAAAGCGTCGCTGAAAAAAGTCATGCGATTGGTCTGTTCATGGACACGATATCACGGGGGCACCATTGAAAAATCTGAACCAATTTTGACAAAGGGAGTCATTACATTCGAGAATTTAACAGCATCACACCTATTATATCAACATCGGAGCGAATTTATTTTGAGAAGCAGCTGATCCGTCGCTAATTTTCTGAATTTGGGAGAATTGGCCACTTTCGAATTGCACGTCACTGATTCACGCATTAGCTTTAGGAATGACGAATGAAGGAATAATAAGCAGTTCCTTTGTTTATCATCCCCGAAACTCCGGTCAAAGAGACACTTGTAACAGTACATTTTCTGTTATGTTGAAATAGGAATTAATATAAAAAAATCCCATCGCCGCAAAGCAAAACACTCCGCTACAACATTTTAATTGGTTGACGAGACCTACGAAAGTGTGGCAGGAAGCAGGTTTTGTATGTAAAAGAACAGACAGAGGGTTAAAATATTACACCGGTGGAACAAAAAGATCGACACACAATTCACGTTCATGCCACTACGCTACTGAAGAAACAAATAAAATGATATTTTGATATACACATAAAATTTATTCCAATTAAATCATATCTTCCTTCTTGCCACTACCACATGAAGCACTACACGTCGTTATCGCAATAAAATTTCCCTCACGAATTTTATGAATATGCTGTGAAAAGCCTAAAATTACATAAAGTCGAACACTCCAATATAAATAAATAAACCATATAAATATGGAACTTCGTTGAAATGTTAAATTTCACATAATTCCAATACAATTTTAAAACAGATTAAATTTTCATTACGAAGAGAACCAGTTTTGCTCTGTAGAGCCGGAATTCGATTATTGCACTCGTGTTCGTAAAACTTTGTGCACCACTTTGGATATAGGCATTCACGATCAGCAGCTACCACTTTTCTTTTCTTTTTTAAACCTTGTGAACCACTTTGGATATAGGCATTCACGATCAGCAGCTACCACTTTTCTTTTCTTTTTTAAACCTTGTGAACCACTTTGGATATAGACATTCACAATCAACAGCTACCACTTTTCTCTTTTTTTTTAAACCTTGTGAACCACTTTGGATATAGGCATTCACGTCAGCAGCTACCACTTTTTTTTTTTTTAAAACCTTGTGAACCCTTTGGATATAGGCATTCACGATCAGCAGCTACCACTTTTCTTTTCTTTTTTAAACCTTGTGAACCACTTTGGATATAGGCATTCACCGATCAGTAAATTTAGCAATTTTTATCAGCAAACAAAATTGCACCAATCCCCCACTTTTTTTTTCACGAGGACACATTTTAAAACTGTGGACTGTTTCACAGATTACACTCGGATGTTCTTAAGATTAATTTTTATCAGACTAGAGGGACTTTCATGCTTGAGTGCCATATTTTCGAAAAAGTTAATCTCGCTGATATTCCTGCATTTCTTTGCTTTTACAAGGTCGTTTTCTAATGAAGATAAAATCATTCCTTTGTCTTCCGTCATGTCGGAATCATCCTCTGCGCTCTTCAACAACTTTCCAAACCGGCCTTAAGGAATAGAGACACTTCCTTTTATTCAAGGATATGTTGATAGTTGAGGACTAAGACCTCCACATATTTCCTGACCGACGTCATCACCTACTATTTGTGATTCCTACACGTTTCCGCACGTAAACAAGCGGATAGTGCACAAGCTTCATGGACGAAATAAGCCATGAATCCATTCAAGGTTTGAATAGCAAACAATATCACTGGTGAATTTTGTGGCCCAATCTACGGAACTCGGAGCGTGGGGAACATATCTTCCAACAACTGAAAAATCTCAGACTCAAGAGAAAATGGTATATTATGCACTGAGTGGCCACTTTATTATGACCACCTGACAGCTTTAAGCAAATGAGCTATGGCTGCACGCTGTTGCCACCAGAGGGCGAGGATACTATAAAAATGGAAAGCATACTGCTTGCGACAGTAGTAGAAGTGATTTTTGGGTGACGATATGGGTAAAAAATGCTATTTGACGGACTTTCAACGTGGGATGATTGTAGGAGCTCGGAGTCATGGAGCGAGTATCACCGAAACCGCCGCATTCGTGAAATGTTCCAGAGCAGCTGTTGCTAAAGTGTTTCAAGACTGGACTGTCAGCCAAAAGAACTGGGTCTCTACGTGCAACGTGTGGTCGTCATCGACTAGTGACTGCTCGGGCGGAACGGAGAGTGTTCAGACTGGTAGCAGACAACAGAAGGGCAACAGTGCAGCAAATTACAGACCATCTTAATCAAGGATCCCATCAAATGATCTCTGCATGCATTGTTCGCCGTACACTGCATCAGATGGGATATGGCAGCCAATTACCTGTTCGAACACCTTTGCTGTCTGCAGTTAACAAGAGAAAACGTCTCCAGTTCGCACAGGAGCACAAGGATTGGACAATCGATAATTGGAAACAAATTATGTGGTCCGATAAATCACGTTTTCAGTTGCACCATGCCGATGGCAGAGTGAGAATTTGGCGGAAACAGCACGAAAGCATGGACCCCAAATGCATTGCTACAACCCTTCAAGTTGGTGAAGGCAACGTTATGGTTAAGGAATGTTTCCCTGGCATGCTTTGGGCCCTTCAATTCGTGTTGATCAACGTCTGATGGGCACATCATATCTAAACATCGTTGCGGACCAAGTGCATCCTATCATGTGGATGGTTTATCCCAATGGCTACTTTCAACAAGATAATGCGTCCTGCCATACTGCTCGTATTGTACAGGATTGGTTTCAGAAATATGCCAGTGAGTTTACTTTGCTTAGGTGGTCCCACAATTTCCAGATCTTGAGAATTTGTGGGATGAAGTTGAACGAACCATCAGACAGCTGGACCCACAACCCTGCAATCTCACACTCCTGGAAAGTGCTATTCATCAAGCATGGTCTCAGATTCCACAAAGCATCTATCAACGTCTCGTGGAGTCCGTGCCACGAAGAATCGACGCAGTATTAAAGGCAAAAGGTGGCCCAACGAAGTACTGAGGGGTGGTCATAATAAAGTGGCCACTCAGAGTATAAGTCCGAAGCACATCGTTCTTTAAAGAGACATGCTTTGCTCAATATATCTATGAATGTCCTCGTTACAAGCGTGAAACTTCTACGGGGAAAAGTTCAAAAACCAAAATTGAAGTTAAGACCTGTTTACCATGCCCTGACCTTATTATACATATGCTCGCTGTAAACGAATTAAATTGCACTTTCTTATTCTTTCCATAGTTAAGAGATTACCCAAACATTGCTCACGTTTAAAACCGATACGTGAAAATTGCCAAAACAAACTGCTTCCGTTTAAGATAGTCATGTCATTTACCTTCGGAAATTTTTTTTTTTTTTTTTGGGGGGGGGGGGGAGGTTTAACGACCACCGTGAGCAACTCAATGGTTATAAGCAATCGCCCGTCCCTAAATTAGGGTCACGGGTTCCAGGGAGGGAGAGAGCCAGTGCCGTAAGACAAACACAACATCCATGCCTCATCGGGATACGAACCTTGACCCCTTTCGGACGAATGATCAATCAACGGCCATCGCTTAGACCACTGCGCCACCGGGGCGGGGCGGCTAGAAAATCTTCAAAAATTCCATTACTTCCCAGCTGTATGATGCGAAGGGATTACTTCACAGATGCACGATGAGAAGAGATTACTTCACAGGTGCACGACGGGAAGGGATTACTTCACAGACGTATGATGGGAAGGGATCACTTTATAGACGTATGATACTTGTCTTTTGTTCCGCACATTAAAAGACAGTTCTGTATGTTCCACTTAACTTTTTCCGGGAACCGGTACAACTTCATCTCTTTTATGTTTGAGGGTAATTCTTGACTTCGAATTTTCGATAAGCCTTCTAAACTTTATGGTCATTGTAATGCAGTCTAGACTTCGTGTTATTTTTATACTTTACAAAACACCATTTATAGAGAAGCCAAATCACCTCATCTCTATGCGACAAAAGAGCATCTCATTTTGCTGCCTCTCCATAAAATGTACGTCAAAGTTGATGTGCAGTTGTGTGAGGAAGCATGCCAAACGGTTTTGCTCTTTTTAATAAGATAACTTTCTTAATGCTCTAACTACTTTTCTCTAATCCTCGGGCAGTTAGACGGCACCCACGAAGACACATCACTGTCATTACAAAAAATAATTCTCAAGGCAAGCTAGAAAGCGGGAGTATCAGAGAACATGCAGATGATATTATGAAAAGGGACCAAGGTATGGTATCTTACAAACGAGCTATCGTTACAACTGAGAAAGAGTGAAAACTGCTTTGTTTTTAGGGTTTAAGCCCACCATGAGCAAATGGGGCTATAAGCAGCCGCAAGTCGCTAATTTGGAGCCACTGGTTCCAGGGAAAATGGTAAAATAAATAAATAATAATAAAATAAAGCCAGCGCTATAAGGCACAAACACACCGCCTATACCTCATCTGGGACTCAAGCCTAGCTCCATTCGGACGATTAGCCAAACCCCTACGGCAATTGCAACCAGACGGCTTCAGGGAAAACAATATGAACAAAAAGATTCATTACCCGGATCGTTCAACAGTTTGTTTACCGTCGGACACCAAAAATCAAATTTTCGGAAGACATTACCTCTGATATATGATGTCATAATAAAGGGATGAAGATAAATTCCTTTTACGAACTGTTACCAGTACCATCGGCATGGTACGGCTGGTTAAACG
Source organism: Macrothele yani (assembly GCA_039090855.1). Taxonomy (NCBI): domain Eukaryota; kingdom Metazoa; phylum Arthropoda; class Arachnida; order Araneae; family Macrothelidae; genus Macrothele; species Macrothele yani. The sequence goes on from CM076990.1 coordinate 53,737,195, forward strand.
CCGACCTCGTGTCTGTGTGGTAGGCGATTGCTGTGGATCGAATCTCGTTGCCGTCCAATTCATGGCTTTTTCAGGAATTCCCACTACTGTAATGAAAATGCGTGGGCGGGACCACTGAAAATCAGCCCTGGGGGTGAACGTTTAAGACATAACCCGCGGTTTCCTCTGATCTGCACCTTTCTCCCATCGTTGGGCCAACTGAGAACATCATGTATTCACGGCAGAGGATCCTAATGGAGGCCACGGGATCTATAAAGAATTGTTACCAGTGATAAAACACAGGTAAAATACTACACGACGGGCCTATCAGCGGTGGAAGTGTGGTCAGACTGCGTTGATTTCTGACTAATAGTCAGCTAGGCCTGAGTTAGAGTTCCGGATGAAGCATGGGTGGTGTGTTTGTCCTACAGTGCTGAAACTGTCCCTTCCCTGGAACCAATGAACCAAATTAGTGACGAGCGACTGCTTAAAGCCCTCAAAGTTGTCCGTTGGGGTCGTTAACCTCCCCTTCCCAACAAAAAGACAGATTATCATTTTGGGAATACGCTACTTAACGCTAGCTTAAAAAGCTTTTGCTGGCCGGATTCCTGACTTCTCGCTACAATACTCTTCTTAAAAGAAAGAAACTGAACAACTGTGCGGCCAAACGACCCAAAAAATTTGCCTGTCAAACTGGTTCGTCTGCTTCGTAGAACAGATAACGAAGTAATTGATGACTGTCGATCCTCGTAGATAGGTGTGCGTTATGTTACAACAGTGTAATGTTCGAGAATCACACTTTCTTTTCTAGACAAAACACGCTTTAATTGTGCAACTCGATTTTTATGTTTCAATTCAGCAATCTGCATTTTGTAGATGTACAATGGGGAATCCTGAAAGTAATGCCTCGACAAAAACTTTTGAAATTTTGAAGTGATTTCAATGAAACTGCACTGACATGTTACTATGATATGTTACCAATGTGGGAACATATTTTTTTCAGAATCGAAAATAAAGATCATGAATGACAGAGAAAAGCAGCGAGCCGTAATTGAATTCCTGGAAAAAGAGATGTGAGGCTCCAGAAATCCACAGAAGACTCCCCGCGGTGTATGGAGCTGCCGCAATCGATATCAGTAATGTCCAAAGATGGATGAAGAGGTTTCGAGAGGGAGAAAATTCAGTGTCGGGCAAGCAATGGAGTGGAAGACTCTGAACTGCAGTTACAGATGCCAACAGGCAACGAGTGAAAGACCTCATCACAGCTTATCGTCGTGTCACCATCCAGGAGTTGCAACAATAAACAGTGCTCACTATGTGCAGACATTGAAGAAGCTAAAGGAAGTTATCAAAAGGAAAAGACGTAACATTCCACTTCATAGTGTCATTTTACACCATGATAACGCACGTCCCCACACCTCAATGGAAACTTCACAGGGTATTGCCAAAATCGTGTGGACGGTGATGCTTCAACCCCCCCCTACAGTCTGATTTGGCTTCCTCAGACTTTTTCCTGTTTGCTCCTTTGAAAAACACCCTTCGTGGGGAACGTTTCGACGATGTGACAGACGTTAAATTGGCTGTGAACTCATGGGGGTGAAACGACAGCCTCAGGAATTTTTCCAAAATGGATTTTACCAATGGTTTCAAAAATGGCGGAAGTGTGGACAACGCTTTGAATAGGCTAACATTATTATAACAGTGTGTCCAAGTATTTTGCCACCAACTTTCACATTTTTGCTGCTACACATAAAAATCGTATGAGGGACGAGACATTACTTTCAGGATGTCCTCTGTACAGTTACGGAAAAATTAATAGCAACTCTGCAAATTTCTGACGTCTTTGGGTTTTCAGTGTTGCTACAAAAGTAAATATGCAGATAATACTCACAATATATAACATTTTAAAGTACATTTAAGCCAAATTAGTTTACAGGGAATATCTTTAACAGAACTCAAGTTTTGAACAGAAATGTGCTGCGAAACAGAAATCATGGCAAAGTAACATGTTCAAATTCAAATACAATTACGTACTTAATATTTCGTTGGGTGACCTTTTGATTTAACAACGGCTGCACACCTGTTGGGCATGGAGTCAACCAACTTACGCAACATATCGGATGAAATACAGTTGTGTCAAACCGTCAGTAATTGCGTTAATCAGTTCCACTTTATTTGTGGGGTGACGTTCGTGCACTTCTTTTGAGAATGCTCCAGAAATTCTCAATCGGGTTCAAGTCTGGCGAATTACCAGGCCAAGGAAGAGGCACAACATTGTCTAAAGACGTCACATAAGCTTTAATGTATTTTGCAAGGTGGCGAATCGTCCTGGAAGATGTATGGCTGACCCTGGAACAAATCACGTCCTGAAGGCACCATCTTGTCCTGGAGGATACTTTTGTACACCTGTACATTAACAGAGCTCTCACATACATGGATTCTGCTCAGTCCAGCAGCAGCAAAACATCCCCAAATCACGACACTGCATGGATACTTTTTTGTCTTAAGTGTGCAAGAGGGATGCAACGCCTCGTTACTTCGTCGAAACACTCGGCACGCAGCGTCGTTACCGCCGATGTTCAATTTTGTCTCATCACTAAATAACACTTGACGGCACCCAACAGTGTTCCACTCCTTATGTTCCTTTACCCATTCTAAACGTTTCTTGCATTGTACATTGGTTAGCGATGGAATCCTTAGCGCCCTATGAGACGTCAGACCCATAGAACATAGCCTGCTCCTCACTGTTCGAGGACAAACAACAACAGTACCACAGCTCTCCCGCAATTCTTTGGGAAGAACTGTTGAAGAGACGAACCTGTTTCGCAAACGTAACCCTTTCAACGCGTTACTTTTAGGAGTTGTTTTCATTTTTCGGCCATATTTATCCAGCCTGCCATTCTTGATTCCACCCATATCACGGATCTTCGCCAGCTGCCGTCCAACTGTACTCTTGTGCACCCAAGTTATCAGGGCGATTTCTGCATTGCTTTTGCCGAATTCACTTCAAGTCACCATTCTCGAAGCTTTTCGTGGTGAAATATCACCTAATCTTCCCATAAGTGTAACACAGTTTGCACAGAATAAACGAAACGCACTCTAAACTTCAGATTTGCACTGCAGTCCACAGGAGTAACGACTACACACTCGCCAATGCAAACGAACTAGCTAAGCTCACTGCGAAAAACGTCTGGAATAACCCCACGCACATCGTCTGCTCTTCATATCGCCCGTTCGCGGACGTACAAGCAATCTCAGTCGGCTTGTAGCAACGACGATGGCATTTCACATAACGAAGTGTGCTTCCGTCGCAGCACATTTCTCGTCATAACTTGAGTTTTGTAAAAGATATTCCCATTCTGTAAACCAAGTTGGATTCTGCATGAAATGTGCTTTAAAATGATATATATATATATATATCATCATCATCATTGTCAACCATTATCAATCCACTGCTGGACGAAGGTCTCCCCAAGTTTCCTCCACAACGGTCTGTCTTGTGCCAGTCTCCTCCATGTCACTCCCGCATATATATATATATATATATATATATATATATATAGTGAGTATTATCTGCATATTTACTTTTGTAGCAACACAGAAAACCCAAAGACGTCAGACATTTCCAGAGTTGCTATTATTTTTTTCGTAACTGTATATAAAAAAATCGATAAAAACATACGTCAACATCTGTTTTTGTTTACCGACTTTTTCGCTTTTCTACGGAGTTAAAATATTAGACCGATACCGACACCATTCACTTCGTCAACATCGACTGCTTGTTATAACCAATATATTTGACAAAAAGGTTAACTACCACAACTTTCGCCGCAGTTAACGAATGGGAGTCCTTCATTTCCAAATGGCGGGAAGCTCAAAACACACACACACACACACACACACACACACACACACACACACACACACACACACACAAACACACACAAAAAAAAAAAAAAGAGGGGGGGTAAACCAAGTCAAAAATAAAACAAATTGGTTATAAAGATTTCAGCTCTTCACAACCAGTTTTCCGCTAAAAATAAATGAAATGAAAACAAAACTGTTCTGAGTGTTCGTCGAGGTAAAATGTGTAAGAGAAGCAAAAGAAGACATGGAAAAGCGAGAGAAAAAATTTCTGTATCTGAGAGCTGAATACATTATAAGTCTTGCCCTTCGTCTCCCCTCTATCTGGAACAAAAATAAATAGTTCACTGGCGTAAAAATCCTGTCATTTCACGGCAGGAATACTATCGGTTTGCAGCTGAATCATGTTTAATGAGACACGCAATTAAAATAGTTTCACGATACGAGGCTAACAACCTTGGTCGGATGTTTAAGGAACTGCAGGTTACGAATACCAACGCTCTCGAAACATCTTATAAAAATTAGTTGACGGGAAAACTTCTGCTCATCATACTTAATTGTGACTTTTTTTCTTTTTTACATACAAGTTAGATAATTTTTAATCACCGAACAGCGATAACTTAAGTACGCAGACCTGAAAGAGTAATTATTTCCAGAATACAGCTCCGCTTCTTCAACAAGTACCAAATAATCCATTTAAAACTGCGCCCATTTGGGAAAGTAAGTTGCATATAAATGAAACATGTGTTGCTGTTTACTCGAAATTATCTAAATCTCAAACAGTTTCTCACCCTGAGAAAGATGACTGCAGAACATAGCAACCAAATTTCCAGATTTAACAATGCACTGTTTTCTATGATAAACCCTGAATGACAACGCACTGTTCGTACGACAACTAAGGGAGAAAAAGGAAAGTACCGCGCCAGACACTGTGGAACGTCAAGTTCTCTTCCTACATGCAGGGGTGGATCCATAGGGGAGGCGCCGGGGCGCTCCCCCTCATGAACCAAGGAAAAACTTCGATTGTTAGGTTTTAATAACAAATTGAATATTTTTTCGTGAAAGAAAGTATTACTTATAAATATACTACTTTCGTTAATTCATTGGTAGAATTTATACACACTAAGAACACTTTTTAATTTTGCGGGAAAATATCACAAAGGTCCACGGTTATTCTCGACACTTATGTCCCCCTCCCCTCACGAAAATCCTGGATCCGTCCCTACCTGCATGTATTCTAGCACAGGGAAAGTCAATCTATCCACAGCTGTGCGAATGCCTCATTTCTTTCAATCCGTCCCTGTTTCTAAATCTTGACACCAATTTCTTTCCTAAACAAATCTCGATGTCCTATTTGTACATATATCTACAAAAAGTCAGGCCTTTCTCTCCTCGAACACACGGTATTTGGTTTCCATCCTGTCAATTTTCAACTTGATATAAACTAAAGCATCTTTCATTTTTAGCACGTCTTTTGTAAAAAAAGATCGTGCTTCTGTTATCGGTTTGTCCGTCCGTCCGTCTGTACCCACGATATCTCTGCAACTATTAGTCAGACTTGAAAAATTCTTTTTGCATTCGGAAGCTTGAAATATGCAAATGATGATCCTTTATTTCGGTTTTTTTTTTGCCATGTACAATTTCGCCGGTAGAGGGCGTAAATGCAGATGCCGAATTCAAAAATACGTTTTATTCCACATATTTGCTTTTAAATATCAGATTGAATTTTTTTTTTTATCTTTCGATTCCATTTATGTCGAAGAGTATTTTAGATATATTTACTTTTTCAAATTACGCATAGATTTTCCGTTAGGGGGCGTAAAAGTAAATTACATTTTTCCCGATAACTCTTTTTCTAAAACTCCGATTTGAAATTTTTTTTTCTTCGGCGGATACATCTTCTGATGGAAAATCTTTTGCATATGATTTCAAATTTTTGGTAAAGAATACTTTAGCCACCAGGGGGCGTAAGTGTTAATTTTTGCTTCTGATGTATTTGCCATAAAATCTGAGCTTCTAAAATATAGATTGAAAAAATTCTTTCGTGGACTCACGACACTCACATCGATAAAACTTTTCGGAATATTTTCTTCTTAAAATATTGCAGTTTCTTCGCCAGGGGCGTAGATGTACATCTTATTTTTGTCAATATCTCTACTTCTAGAAATCCGATTTGAAAAATTCCTTTTTCGTTGGATAGTGTTTTCCGTGTGACATGTTTTTCATATAATTTCAAAATTTTCAAGTAATTCATAGACTTTCCGCTAGGGGGAGTAGCGGTAAATTGCGTTTCCCCCTATACCTCTGTTTCTAAATCTCCGATTTGAAAAATTCTTTCTGCACCGGATACAGCTCCTGATAGGAAATCGTTTGCACATAATTTCTAATTTTTGTAAAAAAAATAGTTTGGCCACCAGGAGGCGTGAATCTTAATTTCCGCTTCTGTTGTATTTGCAACAAAATACGAGCTTCTAAATTCTCGATTGAAAAAACGTCTTTTGTTGACCGATACTAGTCATGTCGACAAACATTTTAGAAACATTTTCTTCTTAAAATAGTGCATGGTTTCTACGCCAGGGGGCGTAGATGTATATCCTTTTTTTGTCAATATCTCTACTTGTAGGAGTCAGATTTAAAAAATTCCTTCTTTGTTGGATAGTGTTGCTTGTGTGACATGTGGTTCATATAATTTCAAAATTTTCAAGTAATTCACAAAATTTCAGCTAGGGGGCCGTAAATGTAAATTGCGTTTTCCCCTATATCTCTGCTTCTAAATCTCCGATTTGAAAAATTCTTTCTGCACCGCATACAGCTCCTGATGGGAAATCGTTTGCACATAATTTCTAATTTTTGTAAGAAATGGTTTGGCCACCAGGTGGCGGAAGTCTTAATTTTCGCTTCTGTTGTATTTGCAGCAAAATATGAGCTTCTAAAATCTAGATTGAAAAAAAAGTCATTTGTTAACCGATACTACTCATGTCGACAAACCTTTTAGGAAGCAAAACGTTTGAGCTTCTAAAATCTAGATTGAAAAAAAAGTCATTTGTTGACCGATACTACTCATGTCGACAAACCTTTTAGGAAAATTTTCTTCTTGAAAAATGCATGGTTTCTACGCCAGGGGGCGTAGATGTATATCTTATTTTTGTCAATATCTCTACTTCTAAGAGTACGGTTTGAAAAATTCCTTCTTTGTTGGATAGTGTTTCCGATGCGAAATGTTTTTCCTATAAGTTCAAAATTTTCAAGTATATCATAGACTTTCCGCTAGGGGGCACATAGGTAAATTGCGTTTTCTGCGTTATTTTTGCTCCTAAAGCTCTGCTTTGAAAAATTCTTCCTGTATCGCATACAAGACCTGATGGAAAATATTTTTCACATAATTTCTGTTTGGTAAAGAATGGTTTAGCCACCAGGGGTCATAAGTGTTAATTTCTGCTTCTGAAGTATTTGTTGCAAAATCTGGGCTCCTGAAAACTCGACTATTTTTTTTTTTTTTTGTGTGTGGACCGATACCGCTTATATGGATAAACCTTTTGAGAATAGTTTCTTCCTAAAATAATGCATGGTTTTCCCACCAGGGGACGTAAAGTTACATCTTATTTTTGTCGAGAACTTCTGTTTCTAAGAGTTCGTAAGCTCACGATTCCGTTTACAGCAATATCTGAGGGATTGAAAAACTTCTTTCTTCCGTCAGATACTATTGTTTTCCATACCAGTTCCATTGATTTTTAATAGCTTTGATAAATTTAATTTGCGTCAGAACGGATTCAAAAGACGTGCTTATTACACCCGAAAACTCGGTGTCATCTTTCTTGTTTTTCCTTATTTCACTCAAGTGTTTTTGAAATAATACTCCAGGCAATCCACTGTATCTGTCACTGAATTACTTTTATGACCTTTTGTTGCAAATGTTTCAGCTTCTGTTCGAAGGATTGTACTTTCACTGCGGGGAGAGTAAAAATTATGGAAAATGTATGCTCTGGCCAGCTGCAAAAGCAGTCAAAAAGTCGGAAGTAAGTTAATTTTTGTTCCGAAGCTATTAAAAAGTGATCACGTAACGTACTCTCAACCCCATGAGTTTTCGCCCACTTTTACACAGGAAAAAGGAGCGTGCGACTACTAATCCGCAGGTGTGTGTGATAATTCTTAATCTCTGTGGCTGTGAATTTCCTAGCAGCAGGTGGTTCTAACTGAACTGTGGGAGACTGAGATGCTGATAACTTGATCAGACCTCGTTATGCCCAGTGCAAAAGCGTTTTCCACAACATATTCATTTTTTAAAATAACATCTAAAGCCATTTATTTTTATGGCTTATAATGGCATTTGCGCTTCCGGAGTAAGTTAGTTTAAAGCATGCAGGAAACGCTGGAAGCTCACTAGCGTTATGAGTGTCTTTTTGTTTACTACGTTCTCTATTCAACGAGTTGAAATGTTAGTGAACTTTATTCGCCGGAACATCCCCCTTCTGATAAAACGTTGCTAATGAGAGTATAATTACTCTATTGAAGACACGCTGAGGCTTCTTGCTACACATAATTTCGTGACATTTATTTCCATTAGCTTACTTCGATGTACTAAACAAGTGGCTTCACGTGATGCAGAACGACAAAATGAATTCCTAAAAATACCTTCGAAGTTATCATGTGTTCTGCAAAGTGGTGTTTCATAAAGAACATTGACGATTCAGTGAATTAAATAGTGTGCGTGTGAGCTAGAAATCGAGTTATGATTTGAATGCTGATGTCTTCCCTAGCTGTACCTTATTTAGAGGTACGAACGCTTTTTCGGACATTGCGTCCAAATTGCTTACTAGGCATTCTCAATGTGATTTTCGGCCCAGATACGCAACACTATGTTTCATGTTGGCCTAGACAAAAAACAAAAAGATCAGCATTTAAAGTAAAATATCTACCAACAAGTAACTGGAAACCTGTGATAGCAAAGGAAAACGAAGTTTATTCACCTTCAATAGTTGGTGGAGCCTCCACGAGCGGCGATTACAGCTGCGACCCTCCGGGGCATATTCTCAACCAGGCGTTGTACACGACTGCTAGCGGTATTTTCTTCCACTCGGCTTGGAGAAGACAGGTCAGTTCCTTCACCGATTTCGGACGGTGGGGGCACCCCTTAAGTCGACGCTCAAAATCGTCCCAGAGGTGCTCGATAGAGTCAAGGTCCGGGCTCTGCGCAGGCCAGTCCATTCACCCCATTGTCACCATACCAAGCCAGGGTGGACCTCGCAACATGACAGGTGGCATTGTCATCCTGAAAGTAACATGGATCCACCCCGTAAAACTGCCACAACGTAGGAAGCGCATGGTCATCCAAAATGGTGCAGTACGTCTCGGCGTTGAGTCTGCCAGGAATTGTGACCAAGGGTCCCGTGCCATACCAGGAGAAACACCCCAATAGCATAATTCCACCGCCGCTGAACTTCACAGTTGGCACAATACATCCCGGCAGGAGGCGTTCTCCAGGCAGACGCCAAACCCAGACCGTGCCATCCGAACGGTAGAGGGTGAACCTTGATTCGTCGCTCTAGAGAACCTGTTTCCACTGTTCAACGGTCCACTGTCGACGTTCTTTGCACCACATTAGCCGAGCAGCGCTATTGAACTTTGTGATCAAAGGCTTGTGGGCGGCAGCACGTCCATGATAACAGAGCATATGGGCTTCCTTATGGATGGTATTCATCGAAAGAACACTCCCGGATGCCTGTTGAAACTCCTTGCGGATGTGGCCCATCGATTTGGTGCGATTCTTCCGAATTTCTCTGGCCAGCACCCGTTGGTCTCTAACTCCCAGTTTTGTGGGTCTGCCGGGTCGGGGCACATTCCGACAGTCACCTCTCATCTTCCACTTGCCAATCACGTAGGCCACTGCCGATTTTGGGTACTTCAACTAGCTGGATATGTCACGTACGGATCGGCCATTTCTGCGATACCCGACGATTACACCTTTCTCGAAATCAGAGAGCTCCGAACTGCGTGGCATCTTGACTGGTTGCGTTGTTGTTTCCCACACGATATTTAACGGCGGCGGTCGTGACGTGTATCAGGACCGCAGATATCGTCGATTGCAGGGGTGTCCAATTACTTGTTGGTAGATAGTGTATAACTGATGTGAATCACATTCCCCCCACTTTAACGCATACAGATGAAAAGATTAAATAGCACAATAAGCACTTGTATCCCGAAAATGAAAGATACGCTTATAAGACATGCATACCTATTTCTTTATGCAGTCTTTGGCACATCTTTAAACAGTGCTTCGTATCCCCACATCTGAAGACTGCCTGGTTAAAGTTCGTTTTGGAAATGCAGAGTTTTAACTGTTACCGGAGATTCTTTTTTTAACACTATTCTGTCACGCTCCGAACGGCTTGTGACATGCCGACCCTGTACTTCTTGCACTTGGCGAAGGAACCCCACTGCCGGGGCTTATTCCGTACCCAGAGAAACCCAATCGCCGCGGGTACCTCCGAGTGAGACCATCTTTCCAGGCGAGTCGCCATTTTTACTTGAATCTGTTCTCCAGCACGTTGCCTTTTTTTATTTAAACTCCCGAGTCAAACAACGCCTACTAGCCAGGAGAGATTAATGATGTTGGGAAACACCGATTTACATATCCCAAATCCGTCTCTGATCCATGACGTCTTTTATACACCACAAAATGGCGGATCCTGGTAATTTTAATAACCAGACAGAGTCACAGTCAAAACTCAGATCGCTACAATTCAAATAAATAGACAAACAGAATTACGTAGAATCTATTCAATTTCTCCAGAATCTCATCGCTTCACGCAATACAAAGTATATATACGAAATTTATCATTAATTTAAGAATTTGCATTCACTGACACAAATTATTCGGACCATGTTCCTGTACGCATTTACAATTCTTATTGGAATTTCGTCTACGCCAAGGACAGGTTGTCAGTGGGCTGCCAGGGCATTTCAAGCGGTTTGGTAAAACACTTAAAATTAACCTGCCAATGGATGTTGATAAGTTCCTTATTCATTCAATTAATCTGCCAATGGATGTTGATAATTCCTTTATTCATTCAACGTGGAGTTGCTCATGGTGGTCAGGGTTAACGACCACCACGAGCAATTCCACGTGATTACTGTATAAACAGTCGTCCGTTCCTAGAAACACCAATTTCAGGGAAAGACACAGAGCCAGTGCAACCAGACAGGCAACATCCGTGGTCGTCTCGAACCACTCAGCCACTGGGGCGGCTACTTTGAGACAGAAAACAGGTTAGTCGTAAAAGAGGAAACTACCAACTTCACCAATTATTGAGACAAGTTGTAGATTAACAGCGCGAGCACAGCAAAGCGACATTTTGCTCCCAGATGAAGCAGATTAAAATTGTCTCGGGCCAGAATTTCTTTTTTAATCAGGATTTAACGAACACCGCGAACAATTCTAATTCAACACCACTGGTCCCAGGGAAAGGAGAGAGACAGTGCCATAAGGCAAACACGCCACCCATGCTTCACCAGGACTTGAACCCGGGCCACGGTCAGAAGACAGCGCTTAGACCATTGCGCCACAAAATCGACGCCACAGATTAATTTCTAGATTGTCGCGGTCTTTGCATCTCTTAAATACCTGCACATCTTCCAAGCACACTAAAAATGCTAAATTTATAAGGAAAGAAGACTACAATAAGTATTGCGCCAAATTTCCCATCCTCTTCCCTAAGAAACAACGGGCCTGTTCCGTCCACAAATATAGTAAGATTTTCGCAGAAACTTCCTTTTGTAATCAATTATTTGCTGGCAGGTCGGGACATCGGTGCCCGTAGCTTAGTTTCCACGAGCGAGCAAAAATGGAAATCGTAAACACAAATACCATAAACAAACATGTATAAACTTGCACTGTACCGTCTGCGTTCTCCACCCCACCCCCCTCACACACACCTAGATAAATTTAATTGAAACCCAGCAGAAGACCCAAAAACTCCACAAAAAAAAGACGAACGGATGAAGTTCGACAGCTTGTTGGGACAATAAAAAAAATTCTTCGTTCTTTTGAGCTTCGCGCCTTTCTGCCACTTGTGTCCCATGCGCCACAAAACCCCAGTGGTCATTCAATTGGTCATCAAGAAGGGGAAATACACCCCCTTCCCCCAGAAAAAAAAGAGTTCTGGAAAAACTAGCGGAACCCTTATCCAGCAGCAAATGGCCGTTCTAGAAGATGATAATTTTTCATTTCTTTCCCTTTCACGCTGCACAAATACTGTAATTATATAAATAAATAAACAAATCACGTATGTAATCACATATGCTGTGCTCCAATAAACAGTGGCAAATTTCAATATTACTACTTCCCACTGCAAATTCCCAATGTTTTTACTGAACGTACAAACAAAACTCCAGAAGCTGAACATAAAAATTAGCAATTAGAATTGTCTTGAAAATCTTTCTAGTGTCTCCCAAGAACTGAAAAGACTTTCCAGGGCAGGGCAACACCCTCTTGCCCTTCCCCATGGGCAACCATAGCTTAGTTTTCAGGAGGGGACAAACAGAAATTGTAACTAAGAATAACATTCACAAACACAATATGCAAATTTCCCTGTGCCTCTTCTTGTATCCAACAGTCTTTACCATACTCTCAACACATACATTTAATAGGAAACCAGAAGGCCCAAAACACTACACAAAAAAAGATGGAAAAATGAAATTTAGATAGTATGTTAGGACAATAAGGAAATTTCTTTGCCGTTCTTTTGATCATTCTGCTCACTTGTGTACTACTACTCAACTGGGTCATCAAGAATGAAAAAATACCCTCAAGACAAAATTCTGCGGAAAATTTTAAAAAGATATCTTCGTCCAATAGAGAACAACTGCTGCAGAGGACGATATATTTTTCATTTCTTCGTCTGTCATTCTTGCCGCCCCAGTGGTGTAAGCGTTGGCTGTTGACCATTCGTCCGAAGTGGGTTTGGGTTCGCATCCATGTGAAGCATGGATGCTGCGATTGTCTCACGGCAAGTTTTCCTGGAACTAGTGGCCCTAAATTAGGGACAGGCGACTGCTTACAGCACTTAGAGTTGCTCACGGTGGTCGTTAAACCCCCCAAACAACCCTTTCCCATGCTGTACAATATGTACCCTGTTCTCCAACGTACAGGGTAATTCAAAATGATTGCCCCGATTACAAATGATGATACCTGGTTTATGAACATAGATACAGATATCACATTGTTGCACAATAAAGAAGGAAGTTTAGAATTTTGTTTCCATACCTTACAAATGATCTACGTGACTTAATGCTTTTTTTGTTAATACCAAAACCTCGGCTACTGTAATTTTTGTGAAACGTTTGGGATATTCAGGTGTCCATTTAATTCGACTTTTACCCTCTACAAGAGAGGTTACCTGTGTTTTTGTAAGTACGTTTGGAAAGCATTTGCCATTTTTTTTTTTTCGTATTTTGGTTTTAAACCTTACCTTTTCAGTTTTCTGATTTATTTCAATAAAAGCCGGCGCGAACGATTCCATCTTCTGGGCTTTGCTAGAAAAGCTCTTTAAGATATCCCTTTTTTTTTTTTTTTTTTTTTTTTACCTGTTATCAGAAAGTTTCTCTTTTTCCGTTATTGAGAATTTGTCTTTTAAAAACATATCACATTTCACGCAGAAAATTGTCTCTTCATCTCATGCAGGTTCAATTGGGGCCACATTTTCTGCAAAAGACCTTTTTTTGGGACTACGTCAATCAAAAGCATCCTGCAGTATTTTTCTCTTTCTTTGTATTTCACCTCTTGCAGTGACATTTTCAACGTTTGATCTTGGTAAATTGACTGTTGGTATAGCCGAAGATTACGATATTTTTTTCATTGGTAAACCAAGCAGGCGATGCATCATATCGTCTTCGTACTTACTATAGTATTTAAAAAGTGCTCACCGCAAATCCTGGTATTTTTCTAACTAAAAGAATCTGCTCTACAACACCTGTTAACCCAGTCTTTTGTAACTATTGGATCGTTTCGAGGGAAACAGTGAAAAATTATGTTTCGTACTCCTGCAGGTATTTCAGCACGTAGCAACAGCGCAGGAAGCCATTGTACGAAAACGATGTACTAAAGAAATTAAATAAAAAAAATTCAATGTCAGAAATACAACCAAATAAACAGCAGTTAGATAACTAATCCTAATGCAACAAAGGTGAGTTAAAAGCATCTACCGAGCGCTTTACATTGCGCACTGACAAGTGACATGCATCCCCGTGACGTCACTGAGCGGCACAGGCGAGGACCACTTCAACGAACAGAAACACAAAGCAATGAGCCAGCCCTTGTTACTAAGCCCTGCCCTACTCCTGGGAAAAGACCTTCGAAAACGCCTTTTCTGCTGCGGTCGCCATTTTTTTCCACTGGCTTTGGCGCACGGGCAGTAGGTTCCAATAAAATTCTACACTTCCTTCTTTCTTGTTGTAGAGATATCAGCTGTCTATCTTCATAAACTTATTTATTATTGTCATTTGTAATAGGGGCAAACATTTTGAATTACCCCGTATAATGGAAAATTTTATTATCGCTTTTTCTACTGGAAATTTCCAACTTTTTTATTTATTTTTTTTTTTTTTTTTTGCGGAAAGGCGCATCCGGAATTTCTACAGAATAATGGGGAGGACAAATGATGCTCCCCCAATATGGGCGGTCATTTATGCATTGATTGATCATTCAATGCAATCCCTTCAACCAAAGCAAAATTTTTCAAAACTGCAATTTTTTTCTTCGATAATTTCGATTGTCGCACACCGTAAGACAATGAATTATTCATTCATTCACTAAACGCATTTTATTAACACACGTCAGAGGAGGAGAGAATGTTAGGACCCCCTCAGTCTTCAGAACAGATGCGCTACTTACTTTCAGTTATAATTCCTTTTTTCATGAACCGGGATGAGTGGGGTCTTCGGCCCAGATTTAACTGGTCGATTGCTTCTAAATGGGGGTAACGTGAGCCTCGCTCTTATTTCCTTCTCTCACTGCTGCGGAGGAGTAAGAAACTTGTCTTCCTGTCATACTTTAAATTTAACAACTAATACAGACCTGCCAACCTCTCAGAACCGAAAAAAGCAACACTCAGATAGAAAAATCGTAACACGACGCATGCTGATAATTTTTGAAGCCTATTTCAGCTTATAAATTATTGATGGTAAAAATGTATGGATTGTTTTCCTAAATCAAAATCTATTGAGAAACTAATTAAATCTAATCAGCAAACATTTTTATGTTGTTAATTATTGGAAAAAAAATTACGATTACGGGAGAAATCCTCACTCCGCCTAACTTCCATTTTCGGAAATTTTGAGAGGCTAAAAACTTGCATCTTAGGAGGTTTGCAAGATGGTTTAATCGGGTTCTGAGGATGTCGTTTTTGTCTGCAGGACCAAAATAAATCTGCGGTGCATCCGCCGTCGCCGCGATTCTTCTAAGGGAGTGGGTACAAAATAAATCTGCGATGTACGTCGGCCATCGCCGCAATTCTGTTACGGGGATGAGTACAAAATAAACCTGCGATGTACATCACCGCGATTCTTCTACGGGGATGAGTTCAAAATAAATCTGCGATGTACGTCGCCGCGATTCTTCTACGGGGATGAGTACAAAATAAATATGCGATGTACGTCGGCCTTCGAGAGAAAAAAATTACGATTACAGAAGAAATCCTCACTACGCCTAACTTCCGTTTTCGGAAATTTTGAAAGGCGGAAAACTTGCATCTACACTGCTGGCCACCCAAAATGCAACACCAAGAAGGACACGAGATAGCACAGCCAGATTTACTGGACACATAACAACATATACAAAGATGAAACGATTGAGCTTACAGGCCCGTGCGACTTGCGGAGCACGCAGAAATCAATAGTTCGTGTGGCTCCCATGGCTGGCAATAACGGCCGCTACACGCCGCGGCATCGAACGAAAGAGGCTTTGGATGTGGGCTTGGGGTACGTCGGTCCAGGCTGCTTCCACACGTTGCCACAGTTCATCAGGCGTAGCCGCGGGTGGTGCTTGCCGGGCCACTCGGTTGCCGATCAGCAGCGACCAGACGTGTTCGATGGGCGACATATCGGGAGAACAGGCGGGCCACGGCAGCAGTGACACCTGGTGGGCGGTGAAGAATTGTTGCACGATGCGTGCGGACGCGCATTGCCCTGTTGAAACGTGGCCGCTGGCAGGTCCAGCAGGTAAGGGAAGACTACAGGCTCCCAAAAGTCGGAGATGTAACGGTGGCTGTTGAGTGTACCAGCGATGCGTACCAGAGGGGTGCGGGTGTCTTATCCAATTGCGTCCCAAACCATAACGACAGGCGACGGACCGGTATGGCGATGCATGATGCAGGCGTCATACAGTCTCTCGCCGCGGTGCCGCTACACGCGGATCCGACCATCGTTGTGTTGCAGGTAGAAGCGGGATTCGTCGGAGAAGACAATGTCGTGCCATTCGTAGTCTAGGTGCGGCGTTCAACGGCCCACTGCCGCCTCACTCGCCGGTGGTGTAACGTCAATGGTCGCCGTGCGACAAGTCCCCGCTCCTGCAGAAGACGTCGAACGGTACGTGCTGACACAGGTTGTTGCGCAACACACCCTATTTCCCGCGCTAACGTTCGTGATGTGGCGGTGCGAGCCGTCAATGCCCGCCGCACAACATGCCGGTCTTCTCGTTCGGTGGTGTGTCGCGGCTGCGGCAATCGCTCACGTCGGTCCGTCCGTCTCTCCTGCACCCACCGAATCCATACTCTCCTCACTGTGGCTGGATATCGTCCCACACGGGCGCCGATGTCTCGGTACGATAAACCGCTGTCCCGATAAGCCACTATTCGTCCTCTGTCGAACTCCGAAACATGCTGAAATGACTGCCGTATTCTGCGACGAGGCATCGGGAAGCTTCCCACGCACAGGTCCGGCAGCACAACACACTTCCACTACTTACACCCCGCCTTCTGTGCACCGTTCTTATAGTGCTTCTCAGTGGCGTGCCTGATTTGCATATGCCCTGCAATGCTAATCGTTTGCATGTCCTCTCGCGGGCGACGCATGCTGCGAATTTCAGGCCAATCGGATGCTTCCTTCTTGGTGTTGCATTTTGGGTGGCCAGCAGTGTATGATAGGGAGTCTGCAAGATGGTTTAATAGGGTTCTGGGGATGTCGTTTTTGTCTGCAGGAACAAAATAAATCTGCGACGTGCGTCGCTTGTCGCCGCGATTCTGCTACAAGACTTCTGTCTGAAAAGGGGGAAAAAAGGGGAAAACATGACTATTTAAAAAAAATCGTATTTTTGGTTGCAAAATCGTATTAGCGTACTGCAGCATGATTTATCGTACTAAATACGATAAAATCGTAACAGTTGCCAGGTGTGCTAATGTAATACATCATAGGAAATGAACAAAACAAAGTAATAATAATAAATAATATAATATTTTAATATAATATATGACGAAATATAAGGATACATTATTAATTAAAACATTACTTTATCTTCTGATACATGCGTACATAATAAGATTATTACTACCAGATATTCTCATCGGTATCATCAACAACAGAAATTTCTTCATAATATTTCTCCTTCTCATCGTCAATAGGAGACTTTTCGTTCTTCTTCTTCATCGCCATCGTCATATTCTTCATCCTCTGCAGGCCTGTATTTTTCTCTTCTCCTTAGTCTTTCTTGCTTTTAATCAAGCGTGGTTCTTTCAGGAGCTGTCGGACTTCCAAGGGTAAAGTAGATTTCTTTCTTCTGTTGTAAATACGTATATTTGAGATTATTCTGAAGTGATCAGCATGCAGTAGATTCAGAACATCTTGTATGCGTCTTTCCGTGGAGATTTTTCGTGCATGGCTTTCACGGAATTTTCCTAAGAGCTTATTCCTAGCCACCTCCGCTTCATCGGAAAGCATGCCAATTGGTAACATTGCATATTCAAAAACCTGTGCTCCATGTATAAGTACCTTATGCACAGTGACAGGTATATAAAACCATGTATACAGCTTTAAGAACAGATTTTTTTGTTTCACTTGGGTAAAGGTCTAATATTTTAGTATCCACTACGAAACTTAAGATTTCTGAGAATGGTTCCAAATCTCTGTATTAAATTTTGATCAATGCCAGTTACTTCTGCTGAAAGTTTCATGTTCTAAAAAAACGCTGCAAGGTGTATTGCCGTCATTGGAATTTCCACTTCCTTCTGGGATCGGCTGGTCCACAATCAATCGCATTTTCTTTTTGAAGTTTTCGCGTATAAGTTTTTTCCTTTTTTTCACTGAAGCCATTTCTCCTTTTCCTCAAATCTGCCACTTCAGATCCAGCCCATTTGAAATGTGGAGAAGGCATTCAAAATGCCTAATCCAGGCATGTAAGGGGGAGAGGCCAAAGTTACATGTGATAATATCGACTACAACCTTTCCCATCTTGTCTTCATTCGTGTATTTGCGAGTGGCATCACAAATGTAACATGTCTGCGAAGAAGTTACAGCATTGCATGTTTTGCCATCCACCACCATTGTAAATAAATATTCGGATTATTATATTCTTAAATAATAAATAAAAATGTGTACAGAATTTTGTAATAGTAAATAATAATAGCTTAATAAGCGTTATAAAAACATAAAAATTCCGATTTTTCAACCTACGTATGTAATATGATAAATTTAACCTTCATTCAAAGATTAACGTTGTGATACAGACACATTAAGTTAATGTAAAATAAATTTAATGGCTACATTTAAATAAATCTGCTTAAAGAAACATCTTATTTACGTTCAACATGGGGTTTATTGCCCGTTTATGTCGATTTCGTACGGTAATGAACCGACAACCTGCTTTCGATAAAGAGCAAGTCCTAGTTGTAGGATTTATTTTTTTTTGTTAATCAGCTTGGAAAAAAAAAAAACATCAGAAAAAGGCGCAAGCTGCGCATGTTGTGGTTTAAAGCTCTTTATAGCCCTACAATTCTCTATAATATACTTGCATTTTATGGATATGTTCGGACATGTTTTTTTTTAAAGTCACTTTAAAGTTTTTTAAAAATGAATAATTAAATATTTTTCCATAAATGATGCTAGTTAATAGCATAGACACACAATTCTCAGTATATGTATAATTATTATACCAAAAGGTTACACATATATTTAACTAAAAAATCGAACAGGATAAAAGCGTCCACTTACTTGTTCACACTCGCTTGCAGCTACAACTTATCTTACAAAGGCATGAACCGTCTGTCAGCCGCAAGGTCAGTGATCTCAACATTCAACTTTGAATCTCTGCCACTCAGTCATATTTTAGATTAGCGTTGTTTAAAGGTTGAATCACGATAGAACAATATGTTTATTTACAAAAGTGTGCCTCAGCCCTAAATAGAAATTCCGGGGCTCCACAGCAATGGCAGACGGTTCTTTGGGTGCAAAATATACTACATAAATGTCGCATAAAATAAAAAAAACCAACACCGCCAGCTAAATAGTTTTAAAAGTGAAATTGCTAAGGGAAAAGCCTTGAAATTGAGATCAGGTGGTTCAAGGAGCCAATATGCTCTAACTCTCCTGAAAAAAAAATTTATATGAACTAAGGAGACCTAAATACTACTGAAAGGTGATAATACACTACATTTTTGGTGCAAAAAAAGTCAACACCCCCTAAAAAACTTCTCGAGGGGGCACTCGAAAGGAAAAAGCCTAAGTACGCAAATGTGCTGACTGGGCTTTAAAGAGCAGACGTAAAAAGAAATGATCCTGAAGTATGATAAAAAATATTCTGGGTGAAAAATATCGCATAATAATAATAACTACAATAAAAAAAAACTCCACACATAGAAGATAAAGCGGTAAAACAGAGATAAATAATAAAACTTGAGAAGTGTATGCAGTCAAAAAAAAATTCAATCGCTTTAATTAAGAAGAAAGATGACACCGAATTTTCGAGTGTAATAAAGCAAAGTCTTTTGAATCCGTTCTGATGCAAATTAAATTTATCAAAGCTATTCAAAGTCAATGGAACCGGTATGGAAAACAATAGTATCTGACGGAAGAAAGAAGTTTTTCAATCGGGATTTTAATCCCTCAGATACTGCTGTAACGGAATCGTGAGCTTGTGCGCTAAGAAAAACATGAATTTATATGAGAAACATTTCGCACCGGAAACGCTCTCCAACACAGAAAGAATTTTTCAAATCGGACTCTTAGAAACAGAAATATCGAAAAAAATAAGTTGTGACTTTACGTCTCCTGGTGGGAAAACCATGTATTATTTTAGGAAGCAAGTATTCTCAAAAGGTTTTTCCATATGAGCGGTATCGGTCAAAGAAAAAATTAACTCTTATGCCCCTGGTGGCCAAACCATTCTTTTACCAAATATTAGAAATTATGTGAAAAATATTTTCCATCAGGTCTTGTATGCGATACAGGAAGAATTTTTCAAATCGGAGTTTTAGGAGCAGAAATAACGCAGAAAACGCAATTTACCTTTGTGCCCCCTAGCGGAAAGTCTATGATTTACTTGAAAATTTTGAATTTATAGGGAAAAAACCATTTCGCATCGGAAACACTATCCAACAAAGAAGGAATTTTTCAAATCGCACTCTTAGAAGTAGAGATATCGACGAATATGAAATACACATCTACGTCTCCTGGCGCAGAAACCATGCATTATTTCAAGAACAAAATTGTTCCTAAAAGGTTTGTAGACATGAGTAGTATCGGTCAACAAACGTCTTTTTTTTTTTTTTCAATCTAAATTTTAGAAGCTCATATTTTGCTGAAAATACATCAGAAGTGGAAATTCAGACTTACGCCACCTGGTGGCCAAACCATTTTTTACAAAAATTAGAAATTATGTGCAAAGGATTTCCCATCAGGAGCTGTATCCGGCGCAGAAAGAATTATTCAAATAGGAGATTTAGAAACAGAGATATAGGGGGAAAGCAATTTACCTTTACGCCCCCTAGCGGAAAGTTATGATTTACTTGAAAATTTTGAATTTATAGGAAAAACATTTCGCATCGGAAACACTATCCAACAAAGAAGGTATTTTTCAAATCGGACTCCTAGAAGTAGAGATATTGACAAAAATAAGATATACATCTACGCCCCCTGGAGCAACTGTGGAATAATTTAAGAAAATATTCCGAAAAGGTTTATCGATGTGAGTGACATCAGTCCACGAAAGAATTTTTTCAATCGATATTTTAGAAGCTCAGATTTTATGGCAAATACATCAGAAACAAAAATTAACACTTACGCCCCTGGTGGCTAAAGTATTATTTACCATAAATTATAAATTATATGCAAAAGATTTACCATCAGGAGGTGTATCCGCTGAACAAAAAAATTTCAAATCGGAGCTTTAGAAGAAGAGTTATCGGGAAAAATGTAATTTACTTTTACGTCTCCTAGCGGAAAATATATGCGTAATTTGAAAAAGTAAATATATCTAAAATACTCTTCGACGTAAATGGAATCGAAAGATAAAATAATTTTTTTCAATTGGATGTTTAAATGTTTAAAACAAATATGTGGAATAAAACGTATTTTTGAATTCGACATCATCTGCATTTACGCCCTCTAGCACCGAAATTGTACATCGTAGAAAAAAAACGAAATGAAAGATCATCCTCATATTTCAAGCTGCATGCAAAAATAATTTTTCAAAAAGGATTAATAGTTGCAGAGATACCGTGGGTATAGACAGACGGACGGACGGACAAACCGATAACATAAGCACGATCTTTTTTTTTACAAAAGAAGTGCTAAAAACAGATTGATCCTGAAGTATAACTAAAGGTGATTTGCATGTAAAATACCATATCGAAAATGCTACCAAAATAGAAAATTTAAACGGGGAACAGAGATCATTTGAAGGGATCCTTGATTAAGATGGTCTGTAATTTGCTGCACTGTTGTTCCTTCTGTTGTCTGTTACCAGTCTGGACACTCCCCGTTCCGCCCGAGCAATCACTAGTCGATGACGACCACACGTTGCACGTAGAGACCCAGTTCTTTTGGCTGACAGTCCAGTCTTTAAACATTTTAACAACAGCTGCTCTGGAACATTTCACGAATGCGGCGGTTTCGGTGATATTCGCTCCATGGCTCCGAGCTCCTAGAATCACCCCACGTTAAAAGTCCGTCAAATCGCATTTTTCACCCATCTCGTCACTCAAAAATCACTTCTGCTACTGTCGCAAGCACTAAGCTTTCCCTTTTATACTAGCCTCGCCCTCCGGCGGCAACAGCGTGTAGCCATAGCTCATTTGCTTAAAACTGTCAGGTGGTCATAACAAAGTGACCACTCAGTGTATATGGCCTTTCAAAACAACAGCAAAGGCAGACAAGGTCAGTACCTGCTGTGTGGGTCCCTTGGCCATAAATGGAAACAACGACAGACCTAAATAAAACAAAAAATCTAAAATATAAAATGAAAAAAAACATATATAAAAGCAACAATCCGGAGACATACCGAGAAACAGGAGACAAAGCTTTGGACAACTCAACAACCTGTGACAGAAATCCAAATGACCAACCATGTGACAACTATGCTGTGGATGAGTGACGCATGACGTCGCGGTTGCAGTGAGGTATATATCAATAATGAGTGACGAGGAAGATTATAGATAGATCAGTCTTCAGCCACAAGAGGCGCATCGAGTGGCACTTACGAACTAACCATTTAACATTGTAGGGCCATGGTTAGTACAATTAAATATGTATGGGGATATGTTGTGTGCTTTATAAAAATTCTTAGCTTTTGAGAATTTTTATAAAGCACACAACATATGCTTTATAAAAATTCTTAGCAACTGTATGAGTTCCTTAGTTAGTACATCAACTTTATTGCAAATTTCAAACAGCCTACGGATCCTGGATACAAGTATAACAAGATTTCTGCAAATTGACTTGGATACACCTGAGTGCCAATTTATATAATTGGTATGAAACATGTACCATAGGAAGTCGATTTATCGTGCTGAAGGATATTAAAAACACAGTTTTGCCGTCTTTACACGATTTAAAATATTACGGTTAAAATGATATATACATGAGCACTTTCAAGTCCACTGTGGACCCGTCATCAGATGCTGTGGTTGCACTATGCCCTGGGAGGGTATATATTATGTAGTATGCGCACTGACGAAATAGTATGTTTTGGTATGCGCATGCTCACTTCCCAATCATGTCGTTTCATTAGAGCAGCCGGTATTGTCTCTTTTGTTGTAATAGTTACAGAGTAGTTTCCATGGCAACGGTATAATAATAGATTCCAAGTCCCCATGATTCCAAGTTCGGTGTATACGCAATCCCACTAAAAGCTATGAATGCTGACGTAACCGACAAGATGTACATAGGTTCGACCCGTCGTAATATTAATTTACGTGTCTCTGAACATAGATATAATGTTAAAACATGCTCCACCTCCACCGCCCTATCAAGACTATGCCTGAAGGGTCAACACCAACCTATCTGGGAAGATGTTACTATGTTACATACGCCAACTACATGTTCATCTATCCTCCTGTTAGAAAGCCTATTGATACATAAACATAGGGCTGAATGCTGTAACGACGATACCCCTATTATTATACCGTTGCCATGGAAACTACTCTGTAACTATTACAACAAAAGAGACAATACCGGCTGCTCTAATGAAACGACATGATTGGGAAGTGAGCATGCGCATACCAAAACATACTATTTCGTCAGTGCGCATACTACATAATATATACCCTCCCAGGGCATAGTGCAACCACAGCATCTGATGACGGGTCCACAGTGGACTTGAAAGTGCTCATGTATATATCATTTTAACCGTAATATTTTAAATCGTGTAAAGACGGCAAAACTGTGTTTTTAATATGAAACATGTAGTTTTTTCTCTTATCATATAAAGTAGTGATATAGCAATCCATGGAGTTACATATCCTCAAACCCAAAAAGTTAATTTGATTGGAGGTAACAGTTTGCTCCAATGATAACCAAGGAGGATATATACTTTTAGCAGATATATGAAAGGTTTCTCAATTGAAAGCAATAACGTCGTCAATGTAGCGTAGCACGACACCTGTGAGGTCTTTATTTTCTGTGACATACTTCTGTTCATAATAGTGCAAATATAGGTTTGCAAGCACACTGGAATACTTAGATTCCATTGGTCTTCCATTGATTTGCTGGGATATGTGACCACCCACTCTTAGGTAGCTAGTATCGAGGCATAGGCTCACTATGTACCTCCAATTGGCACGTGACGTCTCCAATTTGTCTTCGAATTTCTCATATAACCAGTCACACACCCTGTGCAAATCTTGTAAGTCTATATTAGTAAATAAATTTTTGAAATCGTAGGTTGCAATGTGTGTGTGCTGTCCTTTTTTGATAGAATTCACCATATCCAGGACTGGTTCACAATTCCCTATAAACCAAGCATTTTGTATCTGATTAAAAATGATTTTTAATTTGCACTCACAGATGACACCAGCTTGCGTACAATAGCAATCTTTAGCTGATGTTATAAATCTGAAAGTGGTTGGTGATTTATGGAATTTTGGGATTGCATACATTATTGGAAGCTTTAAATTGAAGTTTTTAATTTTTAGTCTTTTATATTGTGCAATAATCTTGTTGTTAATGACGTTGCTGTCCAAGTGAATGCAAGCGAAAGTACTAGTACCATTTAATTCCTTAGTCAATAAACCGTAGTAGAACTTCTTACATACAAAAGCAAGATTATTTTTCGCCTTATCAATAGACACGATAACAAAATTATCACGCAGATTCCGTATTTGTCTACGGAGACCAGTGATTTATATTTCATTTGTTTAGGAAAGCTGAATGTGAATTGTTTAAGAATGCTCATATGGACATTGTTTATCCACTCTAGGAATGATTCATACGGTACATGAATCTAGAAGAACAAATATTACCAAATCCTTAAGAATACCACTCATAAGTTCCTTATAATTTAGTTTCCGAGGTACTCTATAGTTGGCACCTTTTTTGATAATAGATTTTAAATTGCAATAAAGTAGATGTACTAACTAAGGAACTCACACAGTTGTGGAACATTTTGAAGGAAAATGAAATATGTTAAAAATTATTTTTACAGTTACTGCACGACTCAAAAGCTAAGAATTTTTATAAAGCACACAAATATCCCCATACATATTTAATTGTACTAACCATGGCCCTACAATGTTAAATGGTTAGTTCGTAAGTGCCACTCGATGGGCCTCTTGTGGCTGAAGACTGATCTATCTATAATCTTTCTCGTCACTCATTATTGATCTATACCTCACTGCAACGGCGACGTCATGCGTCACTCATCCACTGCAAAGTTGTCACATGGTTGGTCATTTGGATTTCTGTCACAGGTTGTTGAGTTGTCCAATGCTTTGTCTCCTGTTTCTCGGTATGTCTCCGGATTGTTGCTTTTATTTTAATTTTATATTTTAGCTTTTCTGCTTTATTTAGGTCTGTAGTTGTTTCCATTTATGGCCTAGGGGAGCCACACAGCAGGTATTGACCTTGTCTGCTTTTGCTGCTGTTTTGAAAGTCCATATATTTAGCTGGGGTCTTCCTGGTGATGACAGCTAAAGTTTCAATATATTTTTAATGTTTTTCTTGGTTCCTTATTTCTTTTGGGTTTATTCTTTCTTTCGGCTGTTGCGGATCGTTTGGTGGGGTGGGTGAGTTGAATGTTTTTGGATTTGTGTTTTTAATATATTTTGTGTCATATCATCATCATCATCATTGTCAACCATTATCAATCCACTGCTGGACGAAGGTCTCCCCAAGTTTCCTCCACAACGGTCTGTCTTGTGCCAGTCTCCTCCATGTAACCCCTGCATACTTTCGAATTTCATCCACCCATCTCCCATGTGGTCTTCTTCTGGGTCTTTTCCTGTCCCTTGGAATCCAATCTAAAATTTCGGCTGTCCATCGATGATCTGTCCTTCTGGCAGTATGTCCAGCCCATTGCCATTTCAGGGATTTAACTCTGATCATGATGTCTTCCACTCTTGTCATTTTTCGGATCCACGAGTTCCTCTTCTTATCTCTCCTGGTTACACCAAGCATGCACCTCTCCATGCTGCTTTGAGTTGTCTGCAGCCTTTGTATGTCTCTTTTAGTTAAGGTCCACGTCTCTGCACCATACGTAAGCACTGGAAGGATGCATTGATCAAACACTTTTCTTTTAAGACATAATGGCATATTGCTCTTGAAAATTATGCTGTTTCTTCCAAAAGCTCTCCAGGCAAGTTTTGTACGCCGATTAATTTCTTCATCAATGTGACCCTCACTTGATATCTGCTGTCCAAGATAAACGTACGTGTCTGTTATCTCCAGCTTTTCTCCATCAATCGATAAATCTTCATTTCTTGTAAAAGCATTGAACATCACTTTTGTCTTCTGAAAGTTCATTTTTAATCCCACTTCTTTACTCTTGTCAGCAAGTTCCTGGATCATACTCTGCAGCTCTGATGGGCTAGTTGCAAAAATGACTACGTCATCAGCAAAACGAAGGTGGGTTAGATAATCTCCATTAATCTTTATCCCCTTGTTTTCCCAGCTCAGTGACTGAAAAACACCCTCCAATGTGGCATTAAAGAGCTTCGGAGATATGGTGTCACCTTGTCTCACTCCCTTTCCAATTTTTATGTGTGCTGTATTTTCAAACAGCCGAATCTTTGCACTTGCATTTTCATAGATGTTATTAATAATATTAATGTATGCATCTTCAATACCGCAGGTTTTCAGGGCCATTGTAACTGCTGATGGTTTCACCGAATCAAAGGCTTTTTCATAATCGATAAAAGCCATGCACAATGGAAGTTCATATTCCCTCGCTCTTTCAATTAGTTCTCTCAGCACATGGATATGATCTATTGTGCTGTAGCCACTCCTGAATCCAGCTTGTTCTCTCGGTTGAGCCATGTCCAGTGTTACCTTCAAGCGGTGTGAAAGAACTTTAGTGAAGATTTTATAAACTACTGATAGGAGGCTGATAGGTCTGTAGTTTCCGAGATCCTCAATGTCACCTTTCTTATGTAGCAGGATCATTGTAGCGGTGTTCCAATCCTCAGGAATCTTTCCTTCATTAAGGCATCGAGTGAAAATTTGGGCGAGTACTGTTTCGATTTCTCCACTTGCTTCTTGTATGATGTCTACAGTAATTCCATCTTCTCCTGGAGCTTTTCCCCGCTTCATGTTCTTGATTGCATGTGCAACTTCTGCTGGAAGGACTGGAGGAACTCTGGTACTGGTATCTTTCATGATGTCTGGAGTGCATGTATCATCCCTTTCATATAATTTGGAGTAGAAATCTTTCACTCTTGTCAAAATTTCGCCTCTATTTCTTGTTACAGAACCATCTTCTTTTCTCAGTGCCATAATCTGTTTTCTTCCCTTACTGAGATGTCCCTTTGCTATCTTTAGGCTTTGGTTGTTTTCAATTGCTTTCCTCACTAGTTCACAGTTGAATTTCCTTACGTCTTCAGTGATACTTTTTCGTACTGTCTTGCATAGCTCTATATATTCCACTTTGGAAGTCACATCTTCTTTAGTTGTCCTCATCTCTCTTCTTTTTTGCATCAACATTTTGGTTTTTCCTGATAATTTATTTACATGCAACTTGTTCTTAGACCCAGCTAATTTTGTTGCTGTTTCCATAAGAGCTTTGGTTACTTTTCTGTTAACTTCAGAGATGTCCACTTCTTCCGATGTTAGGCCTTCTAAAGCAGAGAACCTGTTCTTCAGTTCCAACTTGAAGGTATTATGGTGTTTTTTAAGGTTGGTTATGTCAATAGATTTTGTTTGTCTTATGAGCTTGCCACGTTCATGTGTCATATATATATATATATTTCATTTTTAGACATATGAAGGCGTGAAGGCGTATTGCTATTTCTATTCATATTTTTCTCTAGTAATTTTTGCTGAAGTTCTATTGGTTTTTGATTAGCTTACAGCATAATTTCTTATCAGTAAGGGTGCACTTTCAAAACGCTTATATATTGCGTAGTACAGCATATACGGAGGGGCATACAAAAAGTTTTTAGATGTTTAAAGAAATATATATTTATTTACGAATAAATACTTACAACTTTTCAAAATAACCTCCATGAACATCTACATACTTTTGCATTCCATAAACCCATTTTACAAATGCCTCTTTCCAGTTCTGTTTTACTGTCAACTGTCTGAAAATAAGCAGCTAGGGCCTATTCATCAGACGAAAATCGATGTTACACAGGGTTCCCTTGGCTTTGGGGAACAAGTCGCAAGGTGCCAAAAGAGAATAGGCTGGACGAAGCAAAACTCGCACGGCTTCTGTTGCCAAAATAACAACTGTCTTGGCTGCAGTGTGAGCCGATGCATTGTCGTGGTGCAAAAGGAGGTGCCCATTTTTCAATCTTGAGTAATTCTGCGATGACCTTTGGCAGACATTAAGTGGTATACCAATTAGTAGTAACAGGTATTTGATTTTCAAGAACAATAGGTGTCACATGTCCTGTTTTACAGAAGGACGCTACAATTTTCTTCCCTGCCCTGCGGATTCGTCTGACTTTGGTAGGAGGTGCGTCACCATCGAAGCACCAGACCCTTGATTGTGCCTTCGTGTCCGGATCATAGTGATAAATCCAAGATTCATCATTAGTTACTATGTTGTAGGTGTCTTTACTACGTCCTCATCCGAATTTCGACAGCATGAATTAGCTCCAGTCAACTCCGCTTGTCTTCTGGGTAAATCGCTTTCTCAGATTTACCCAGAAGACATGTACACTGAAGAGCAATTGAATTCGAGATACCTGTCCAGTAACGATTAGCACCACCTTTCGTCCTGATGACGGCGGCGATTCGTCTCGGCATGGACTCGACAAGACACCGGAAGCCATACGGATCCACGACCCCTGAACAAGCTCCTACAGTTCACGAAGATTTGATGGAGGGGGTCAGGGCCTCGAAAATCTCTCTCGATGGCATCCCAGATGTGCTCCATGGGATTGAGGTCGGGTGACCTAGCTGGCCAAGGAAGCGAGGTCACGTCGATGGAGTGTTCATCCAACCATTCGGATACAATTCAGGAGCACCACTGTCTAGTTGCAGGATGAGGTCCCCAGTGGGATGTTGAAGACGCACAAACGGGCGCAAATGGTCGTCCAGGATATCACGGGAACGTTGACTGTGAGGGACGATGTCACACGTACCAGGGATCCCATTTCAGTCCACGTAAACAGTCCCGAGACAAGAATGCCACCCCCACCAGCTTGAAGAGTACCCTGCTGGCAAGAAGGATCCATCGCTTCATGTGGTTTGCGCCGTACTCTTATCCGGCCATCCGCATGTACCTATGTGAATCTCGACTCATCAGTCCAGGCAACATTTTTCCACATGTCTAGAGTCCAGTGGCGATGTTCCCGCGTCCATGCTAATCTTTACACCCTGAGATGTGCGGTCAGCAGCGGTACCCTCGTGGGACGATGGCTTCTGTACCCCATAGCGAGGAGATGGTTCTGGATGGTGTGGCTGCTTACACGTTTTTGTGCACCAGCGTTAAATTGCCGAATGATTTCTTGCACTGTGGCCCGTCTATCCGCTGTTACAATGCGAGCTAGCCGACGATGACCACGCTCATCCACACGCTGTTGTCCACGGCAGTTGGCCCTTGCAGGGATGGTTTTACCGTATTCGATGTACTCACGGTGCACCCGTGACACAGTGGCTCGTGAAAATCCCAGTGCCTGCACGACTTCCGAGATGGAGTGACTCATTCGTCGGGCCCCGACAATTTGTCCACGATCAAATGCGCTTAGATCCTTCGTCTTACCCATACTTCGTCCGACTCTTACTGAATCCCGTCGCATCACTCCTTATACTGTTGGATCGCTGCATACGTCATGTCGTTTCCGTTTACAGGGCCGCCCACAGCGCCACATTTGCATAACGCCAGCTGTCTCTAATTCAATTGCTCTTCAGTGTACATACATATACATTTGCATTGAGGAAGCGATGTACCCAGAAGACAAGCGGAGACACATTTTTCAGTCCTTGATTTCAGTTTTGATCCAATTCATGAGTGAGGCAATGGGGTCATAATAAAAGTTTTGCACACTGTCCATTTTTTATGCTTCTTCAACCAACGGAACGCTTCTGCTCCAGCTTTGTCCGTCTGTCCGTCCGCACGATAACTCGAGTAAAAATGGTTGATTTCAATGAAATTTTAGTATGTGGTAGGGGACTACCTCGGACGAACCCTATTGAAAATGTGACAAATGGGGTCAAAGGTCACGACATAGCAGCAGGATCCATTCCATTGTCCTTATGAGTTATAACTTGCGTAAAAATGGTTCGATATCGATGAAATTTTAGTATGTGGTAGGGGACCCCCTGGGGACGAACCCAATTGAAAATGGACGAAATGGGGTCAAAGGTCAGGACATAGGATCCATTTCATCGCCCTTATGCGTTATAACTTACGTAAAAATGCTTTGATTGAGACAAAACTTCATTATGTTGTTCCGGAAGTATACTTTACCGGTTCTGTTGAATATAATCGAAATGGGGTAAAAGGTCAGGTCATAGGAGCGAGATTTATTCTACAGCCATTATCCTCATAACTTGGGTAATGATTTCTGGTATGTAGGAAAGCGTATCATAATCAGTGCATTGCATGATTTTACTGACTTGTTGAGAAAAGTTTTAAGTAACGGAGAAAACTTACCTTATTGCTGTTCAATGTATTTCTCTCCGCTGCTAATGACAGCTTGCTGCTAGCGGTGAGGTAGGTCTTGGATGCTCCGTAGTACGACATTTTTGCTCAGCTGTCGTATTACTCGGGGCACATCCAATGACAGTTCGTGCAGCGTTTTGTAGCGGATGCCACGGAGCCGAGTTTTTAACTTTGGAAAAAGATCAAAGTCGGGTGGACCGAAATCAGGGCTGTATGGTGGGTGGGATAAAGTTCCCTAGCTATATTTCGACAAAAGTTCCCGTACCGACGATGCACCATGACACGATGAGTTGTCAGGCAGCAAGATCACTCCTGCTTCTAACAAGTTGGGGCGATTTTGACGAATTTTCGGTCTCAACTTTGTCCTCAGAAAGAAATCGTGCTTCGATCAAGAGAGTTCCTTCCCCACAAACTTCTTGAAAGGCAGTGTGGATCTGTGTCAGGAGTCTCCCCCCCCCCCCCCGCAGTTTCTATTTTCACGTACGAGCGCTGGTATAACGCCTTGAATCGACCTGAGGAGTTGCACGCTTCCATTTTCAAACGCTCCCACATCCACAAAGCAAATGATAGCGCGTCGTTCTGACACCACTGCGTTGCTGAGAGTCTGACCTTGACATGTGGCAATCATTTTCCCGATTACATCGTCCGTGATCGTGTGCAGAACTTTTGTAATGTCCCTCGTAGAAGTGTGTGTGTGTGTGAGTGTGTTTCTGACTGGAGATTTAACAACCACCGTGAGCAACTCGATGGGTTATAAGCAGTCGCCCGTCCCTAATTTAGGACCACTGGTTCCAGGAAATGGAGAGAACCGGTGCCGTAAGACAAATATAACATCCATGCCTCACCGGGGGATTCGAACCCAGACCCATCTTGGACGAATGGTCAGAAGCCATCGGTTAGACCACTGCGCCACCAAGGCGGCGCATGGAAGTTCGCGTATCAACAAAAAATTGTTTCAACAACGTATGACAAAAGCCAACAAGAAGTCGATGAAGACACTGAAGAAACTGATGACAATATTCCGCAATCAAAGTGACTGAAGAAACATCTGGATAATGGGGTGGCATGTATGAACGATTACTAGACTGTGAAAACAACATTACAACTTCGTGACCGACAAAACTCCGACAAATCTGAACATTCTTGAAGCTCTTAGAGAGAAGAAAAGGCTTTCGTAGATGAAAGCGGGGAACAAGATGGCGGCGAGTGTACAGTTAGTGTCGAGCGTAGTGGCAAAAACTTCTAGAAACACCTGAATCTTCCTTGGAATGGACGATACAAATCCTGGATGGTGGTTAGTGGGATGTTACACCATTCTTCATGCAGAAACTGCTCCAGGTCCTTGAGAGACGCAACAGGAGGATAATGGGATCTTACTCTATTTTCCAACACGGACCACAGTGGTTCAATGCTTAAGTCTGGTGATTTGGCAGGCCCAAGAAGGTTTGCAAGTTCGTCCTCATGTTCCTCAAACCATGATTGGACATTACGAGCTCTGTGAATTGGGGCGTTATCATTTTGAAAGATGGCATCCCCTGCAGGAAACAATGCCTGAGTCATTGGATTGATTTGGTCGGCCAAAATGGTTTCATTCGCCCTGCCAGTCATCCGTTCTTTCAAGGTGATCAGGGGACCTGCTGAAAACCACGATATGGCCGCCCAGAGCATTACAGAACCTCCACCATGCTGCACTGTTGGGAGCAGACAGTCTGGGATGTACGCTTCTGACGGTGTTCTCTACACGTAAACACGTCCTGCGGTGCGGAATGGTGTGAATGTAGATTCATCCGACCACATTACAGGCATCGGCAGTCCACGTTGTATGCTCCTGGCACAATGCCATCACCGTTGTACATTCATCCGGGTCACCAGAGGTTTTGCAATAGCAGCTCTGCCATGAATATCTTGTTTATGCAGTTCCCTGCACAATGTTTTCGTTTATACTGGAGATGCAGATCGAGCTCCGCACTAATTTTCGCCGCCGTTGTCTTCTTATTACGGGTCACAATCCTCTTTAACGCTCTACTGTCTATCAGTATGGGTCGTTTTCCGGTCGTTCTTGTGTTTCGCAAACGAGGTTTTGCCACGAACACGGTATGGCTGTTATGACGCTAGACACAGTAGGCCTTGATATCCCCACTACCCTGGCGACTGTTGTCACGGAGACACCAACAAGTAGCCCTTTTTCGAAGTCCGTTAGGTCGCTCATTTTGTCGTCACCCTGATAGAAATTTTGCAACAAGACACTTAAAATGCACTTAAACAGGACCTTGAGGTTCTAAAAAAAGCTATTACAGCCAAAAAGTGGTGGTTACCTTTGCGCATTGCGACGTACGCAGCTGCGTTAAAAATTACGTCTCTGAGCGTGGTATCTGTATGCGTGATGAAAGTAGTGAGTAACAGCAAAAGCAAAAAAATCCCCTTCCAGCAAAAGTAAAAATCCTTTATCCCTTATTGTAGCATGCAGTAACAGTAAGGGATATAGCGAGTAACGACGGTAAAACGAGTAATATTTTATATTTTTCGGCCCAACGCATCACCTTATATATAAATCAGTTTCACTGTACTTCCAAATGCCGATTATCCAGCGTTTTGTAGGGAGAGTTTAATTCTGGAATCGATGCAAGCAACCTAGCAAGATTCCTTATTACTTCTGTATACTTGATAAGCGACATTATTACATAATCGACTGGTTCTAAGGGTCTTCGCTAATACGTCATAATTTGCATCACAGGGATAACCTTTGATCACAGGAACAAACAGCGCTTCAAACAATTACTGATTTAGAATACAAAATTCTTTTTGAATCTTCAAAGAAAGAAAACACGTTGTGCTATCAGCTTTCAAAAAACAAGTGCTCCTGATAAAACAAACTACGTAACCAGTGTAGGCAGGTCAAATTCTGCGATGTTCCTGTTTCAGAGCGAAAAGTGAACAAAGTCTAGGAAAAACAAACAGCCACACACCGGTCAAAGTTCAAAGCCCACGAGATATGCACCGAAACTGTCTCACGACAAAATACTTTCACTTTATTTTAGATAAATGAACAAAAACAAACGGGAGGAAGTTTGGACGTTGGGAAATGAGAACAATTGATAAATCGGCCAATAACGTAGTCTGATAGCTATTCATGGTCAAGTGCACTTCGATCACACCCGCAATGACGAATGCTTCAGCAACGACACCCATTGTGCAATCTTCAGAAGCACTCGAGAGAAGTGGTCTAAACCAGAGCTGCTGCACAACAGGAATTTGTTCGGATTTTAACCACTGCTATAAACGTCCAATATGCGACATTATTGTTAAGCAGAGACTAAAAAGAAACCGAGAAACTTAAAATGATACAGGCACTTTAAATTCATGAATTCAAATTATTATGACACAAAACTGCGAAAAAATAACTGAAATATAATTAAATGCATTAAACTACATGTAACTAACACGAGCTCAGGCGGTCGTCACGTAAAATTTGTGAAAAGCGGCGAGATAAAAAAACCTTTAAGCAAAACATGAAATTTAAACTGCTTAATTCTGGCTAACATTTAAATAGCCCAAGCTGATCTATTTCCTTTCAGTATCCTACGATTTATCACCTATTCTGACTTGAGGCATAGCGACAAAGGGGGGGGGGCACCAAAAAGACTGCGTAACAGCAAGTAATTTTATAGCATGGAAACACTTTACCATGCAGAAAATTTTCTTCAAATTGAATGTTAACCACTTTTCTTTTTTTCGTTTAGGGGTGAACGATCAACAGAGCAACTACTCTAAGGGCTATGAGCATCCCTAATTTAGGGTTACTTGTTCCAGGGAAAACAAATACACCACCCATTCCTCGCCCAGGATTCAAACCAGGGCCCATCTCCGACGAATGGTCAAAATGCTTAGCCACGGGGTGGCGATTAATTTTCTATTTTGTTAGAAGTTATGCGTTTTTGGAGCCCTTTGATTCGGCACGGCACTGCTTCAAAACATACTCTTCTTTCGTTGTTTAATATTGGTTAAACTTCGTATTTATAAGCAGGTCTGGAAAAATATGTTCCAGATTCAGGAGCCAGGTGGAATTATTTTATATTTCAAAGAACAACACGTAAACGTAAGGTGTAGTGGTGATGCTTGTTACCGCGGAAATTCTTCTAATTTCGGGCACATTGCTTCAGCTAAAAAATACCCAAATTCCGGATTTAATTACCCAATTAACTATGTTAATTAATTAATATAATTAATAATTTTAACTACAGTAATTCCTGATTTTATTTGCAGGGGGTACTATCCCGCTTCAGGTCGCATACACATTTTTTCCTGTTTTCTTTTTTTACTTGCTTTTCCTTCGCGTGGGAAGGAGATCGGAACGCAAACGCCAGGCCAGGTGCAAAATTCCGCAAACGAAGTGAAAGATATTTTCATTGCCAGGCATTTGCAAGAAATCAACACGGCGGATTACATACTACAGCCTTAGCTGACAACAGTCCAGGGGCGATTACACGGCGAAAGTCCAAGAAGCCTAAATTTGGTAAGAAGGTAAAGCTTATGTAATAACTGTCACCCAGGTTCTGTGTCGGGGAAACATAACTGAGACGGGCGAACGTGCATTCGAGCATACTTAAGGGTTTAAAAAGGTGTTCTCGGATAGTCTGATAATAGAACTCCGAAACAGGGTGACAGTTAGGGCCAAATAATTTTTTGAAGGCTTAGCTCGGCAGATGGTCAGCTGGGCAGAAAAACATCTGCTCGAAATAGCCACTGGTCAGCGTCCACCGGACCACTAGTGGATGAGGAGGGACCCCCAAGAACCAATGAAGGCGAAGGTGACCCCTCCGAGAGGTGAGAACACTCCTAGGAGCACAGTAGAAAGAAAAACCGATGGAAAAAATAAAAAGGGTAAATTAGGAGAAATCTGTGTGGTTGGTTGGTAAAAGGTTGATGTCGGTATAATATGCGTGGGTGAGTCCGTCTCAGAAATGTCCAAGTAGCAAATTGCCGAAAATTATTAGGAAGCGCAGGGGAAAGGGTTAAAGAAGTGTTAGAAGAAGCTGTACGAGCTCCGACGTCTCTAAGTAAACCTGGACTGCGGTTTTATCCTCTGTATCGCGGACGCAAGTATGCACGCTACGGGATGAGTAGCCCCATTCATCAACTCCAGGAACAAGAGATGAATAGCAGAGGATTCAGGATAAGACATCATCCACATATTTCAATCCCTTGCATGCTGAATAATCAATGAAATTTGAAAATTAAATATTATTGCTGACCACGTATTAGTTGGATTGCTAGGAAACGGTTCTATGAATCTTAGGCTTAATCATTTTTGAAGTGATGTTTTAACATAAATTAAGAAATATGTCAAACTAAATTTTATAGTTGTTTCTTAACACAAACGTGTTTTTCTTCACTGCTTCTCTGCAAATGAGTATGACTGTCGGGTTCTGGTTTATTTTAAGGTAAACAGTTGTCTTTCTTGGAAGATACCAGAATTCAAAAAATTATACTGAAATGTTAGTTTTAAAACTTAATTTCTTTGCGGCATATGAGTTCTTGCGACAACCTCGCACGAGCTTGTATGAAACAACCCCCTACAAGTCCCAACGATGAGACTGGGTCGCCAACTTCAGGAAACCCAATGCCATCGTTGTCACGCTTATACGATCGGAATTAATTAACGAAATTAATGCCCGCAATTTCACAAACGGGGTTTGTCGCGGTAATACTGGAGCGAAAAGTAATATAAATTAATTTGCTGCCATTTTTTAAAGCCAAACCGTACTCTAAATAAAATTCCAATTTGGTCCATAATTTTCTTTTCACGTTCTTCCAGTCCCTGCTCTCAAGAAAACCAAAATGCAATTTGTTGAAATTAAATTTTCGCACATATAAACTCAAAGTATAGTATTTTCCTTCATATAATCCGAAGCCCATGGAATTTAAAATTTCTTTTTTCCGCTCGTAAAGTCCACGGCGCTGATTATACAAACGTGAAATTCACAGAAAAAAAAAATCTTTGTATTCGCAAACCGTGAAATTAAAAAAAAAAAATT
The DNA here is from genome assembly GCA_039090855.1 of Macrothele yani. Classification (NCBI taxonomy): domain Eukaryota; kingdom Metazoa; phylum Arthropoda; class Arachnida; order Araneae; family Macrothelidae; genus Macrothele; species Macrothele yani. Next base: position 53,773,816 of record CM076990.1, read on the forward strand.
CGCCGTATAATCGGGTACCTGTCATGTTGGCCCGAACCGCAATTTCCGACAGAAAAGTCGCAATTCACAGGATGACCCAAAAGTCCGAAGAAATAAGCGATCTTATTTGGAAAAACTAACTCATTTTGTAAATACTTTTGTCTTATTTCAAGTGAATAAAGAAGAAAATTTTCTAGTTTTTTCAGCGCCACCGTTGTTCGTTATTTAGAGCTAAAAATCCGTAGAAACTGCGGACAATTGGTATTTAGCATTTCTGAAAAACTGATGAGTGAAACAAACCCTTAACGCCATTAGCCCAGTAGATCCAATACGATTCTCAATGTATTACGTTACCGAAACAACGATTTGCGTGCTATGAATTAGTTCAGCGAACTTACCACAGCACATAGCCTTCCGCGAGCGTTAATAGCACCACCTTCGTTGCATTATACTTTCTGCCAAAATGCTTGTAAGTAAAAAAAGAACATATTTCATTTCTTTGTGGTTCTCTACCTTTGTACAGCGTTATATTGTATCTGTTGTTCACGCATTTGCGATACTTTTCCAACACCACGCAGATTTTTTCAAAAATTAAAGTGCAAAAAAAAAAAACTTTTTTATGCGGTGTACCCGCAGAACCTAAAACTCAACTTTTTAACAGATAATTCGCGGATTACACGATGGAAATTATAGTATAAAATTAAAGTAAAAAGATGGGAGTCAGAGTCTAATTTCTAGAAACCAGGACGACCTGGCACCCGGTAATTTTCCAGTCCTGTCTATTAGCATATTATGAAATTCAATTTGCTTTGAGCAAACTATCAGAATATATTAAATACAGAAATAGAACATGGTTTCCTCGGGTAGGTGCTTACCAATACACAAGTCACTTTCCGACACCACTTTCTCAGTCGTCTGTAAAATGGAAACACCACTTCACGAGGGACGAAAGACAGCGACGGAAAGTTGAAGTTCCGATTTTGAACATCATTTTTTTTTTTTTTTTTTAACAAAAGTAAAAATATGCTTGCTTTTTTTGTCTGTGATAAGCAGGAAGTGACAAATCAATGGGAAACCATGCATTTTCCAAGAAACTTAATAAACCGCGAGCTTCCGAAGTCGGGTTGAGACGTCAGAGGTTCACCTAAAGCTCAGGTGCCCATTATCGTTACTTTGTGCCCTACTTTTAGTGGGGGAAAAAACTCGCCTTCCCTTTTTCTTGAAGAGTGAATCTATACATAGATATCACCCACTTATTTACAGAGCAGGGCTGCGGATGGCCTTAGTGGTCAACGTTCGTGACTGCCACGGAAGAATATCAGGATCGATCCCAAGGCAGGTATGTTCGCTCGAACCACTAAATATACGCTGTGCGTGTCATGGGAACGTTAAGACATGAGAACCCTGGTACAGGCGCTACGGTTATGAATAAGGGCGTCTTCCTCCTTATTCGAAGGGTTGTTCTCCTATTTCTAAAGGTTGTATAAGACCTAGGATCCGACACTCCCTTCCTAAAAATCCCCTACATATGATCTGATCTCATTTACTGAGCAGAGCAGTTTTTCTCCACGTGTGAGTTGGGTAAAGTGCTTACCAATAAAATTTGAAGTGTTATTGCATGAACGGAATGCTAAAAAATGTAATTGATAGGAGGGTTTTAAAAAACGCAAAGAAATTCTTTAGTAATGAAAAGATAATTTGACCACCAGTCCGTGCGGAGAGGTACATTTTCTTTCGAGCTTCGCGAGTAAAGCAACTATTTCAACTATTTTTATCCAGTCGCCACACAGCGAATACCCCGGCGTGACACTACGGGTGGACTTCAGTTCAGCCCACCCAACTTTTCTTTGACCCCCTCCCCCCAATAATTAAGCTGTTAGAACAAATGGCTGGTGTGTAACCTAAGATTTCAGGGAACTTGAACAAACGTACCTGAATTTTTATAATTCACAGAAATTTTGCTATTAAAAATGAAATTTTTGTTAAATTTAGTGTTTGTTATACTTCTGTGAAATGAAGGGAGTTCTCTGAGCGAATTTTTAAGAGAGCAGTAGAAAGACACCATTTTTATTTATAATTATAGTTTAAAAGAAGACAGAGAGAAAGAGAGATGTTCCTTGTCAGGTTACAAATTAAAATTTCTAAACAGTCTTATGACAGCAAAAAAAAAAAAAAGAGAAAAAACTACGTAAGTAAGCTAAAAATGCGAAGAAATAGTAACTTGCGATAGATTCATATCCATGGTTCCCATACTACATAGGTTGAATAAATACTACATCTAGTATGTACCTGAAAACTTTTTCGACTAGGGATGACATTATCAACATTGGGTAAAATCCGCATGAACGGAATTCTTTTGCCAAAATTTCTGCCTATCACTTCCAAAATTTATGCCCCTCCCATAAAATTTAGCACCTATAATAGCCCACCCAGTTGTAAGCGAGTGGCAACCACTAATTTTTATCTTTCCTTACCCCTAAAAACCAAGAAAGATTATACTGAATTCTTGGATGTAATGAGCACATCTTTTAAACATCTGGCTAAAAAGCTGTGTGTTATTTAAAGAGGCAATATTTATAATAACGAATGGCATACAATATAATAAAAAATATTTTGACTGGGCTTTTATAAATGGAGATACAGTTACACAGGCTACATCAGCAGAAGCTGATGTAGCCTGTGTATCTCCAGAAAATGAACCACTGGCGTGGCTTCCTTAAATAAAGAAAACGAATTCTGAATGTTAGTGTTTGAATATTCTCTGCCAATTCATCAGCGAATGCAATGGGGTTGAAATAAACAATGGGCGGTCTCAGCAAGATGGCACCATGGCCCACACTGCTATAAGCAATAGATGACACACCTGCGCGAAATTTTTGGCAATTAGATAATCTCCAAAAATCTGTGACCACCTCATTTACAAAACTTGAACCAACCTGACTGGAGAGCAGCAAAAATAAAATTTATGATGAAAATCTTCAGACATTTCAGGAACTCGAAGCCACTCTAACTACTTACATCAGAATCATGCTACAAGAGCAGCTAATTGAAGATTTTGGAAAATAAAATAATTGGATGTTTGTGGAGGTCGCATTTAATGTCTCAGTGAACTAAATATGTAAGTAAAACTGGTCAATAACAAATGAATTGTTATATTAAGATGATGCATTACATTGCCTTGAAATGGGTGTATAGTTACTAGACAAACACCCTGCATAACAATAAAAAAAAAAGGTGTGCGCTTTTAAAAGGCAGAAATAGTTGACGAGCTTTAGGACTATTTGTATGTTGGAAAACGAAATTTTTCACAGTGAAATTTTTGGAAAAAATTAAATGAATAAAAATGAAATTCAGTTCATGAAACTATTTTAAGAAGGTAAGCAGGGGCAGATTGGGACAACCAAATCAGGATGGGGAAATTTAGTCTTGTGGTTCACTATAAAAGGGATTATACCATTATACCCCCCCCCCCCAATTTCCTTACCCTCCATAAAAAATCTCACAACACACACACACCTTCTTATTATCACATAGCACAGTTGTCAACTGCAGTTAGCATGTACATGAAATCCTCAGCATTACCTTGAAGTATCTTTTTAAGCATAACGTAATATATTTTCTATTCCTTTTTTTTTTTTAATTTGAAGTCTAAATGTGTTTTTCAGTTTTTGTTTTAATTACATATGTTTAATATCAGTCATTGCAACCATAAGACATGTATGCATCTTTTCATTTTGGCCTGTTAAAGATTGCACAGATATATCTATGAATCATTTCAGCATGCACAAGATTTGTGACATTACTACTTCATTGCTTTAGCCTTGTTTAGGGAAGCATTTAGACAATAGAGATGAAAAATAAAAATCTAAAAACAAAATAACGAGTGTAGTTTTTGGAAAAAAAGATTCTTGGCTACACTACAACTATCTTAACTATTTAAGATTAAGCAGTTATCCATTTTTGAGATTTTTCTCAATTTTAATCCTAGATTTAAAACTTAAATATGTCAAAATAAAACTTTTCAGCCTTTGAAATATTTTCTTTTATCTGACACTCCCCAAAAAGTTTTTCAACACTACCAAAAGCTTTCTGTACCCACTTCCCCTTATAAAATTCCTGTATAAACCCCTAAACTATATGAACATAGTATCTACCAGTAATAAAATATGCACTGTAAAACAAATTCAGTCCTGAACAAATTTTAACAAAAAATTAACGGTGAAAGCATGGTTCATACACTTTTTCAATCACAGAATTCCAGGACCTTTGGAGTTTTTTCCAGGACATATGATCCAAACACTCCTACTTAAAACATGGTGAAACCATAGGTCTGTTAAACCTGTAACCTATAACAAACAATTCTTTGCAGGCTTAAACAAACTTAATTCAAAATGCTGAAAATGATGCCTGCCGCAGCTAATAAGAAACTTAGAATCACAGATAAATACTGAAATACCAGAACTGTCACTGAAAATGTAATCAGGTTTAATTTCTACAAAACTTTTATACACATTATGCTTTACTGATTTTGAGAAAAAAATTATTCCTATTTTGGCTTCAGTTCAATTATTTAAGCAAATTATAAAATAAAAAAAACAACCATAAAATTCAAAAATATATAGGTATAAAATCTATAGTTAGAATATGAATGTGCCATTACTCTTTAAAAATACTTCCATATCCCACAAAATCAAGATATAAACTACATACTATTTATATTTAATTATTTTGAATTTAAGGACAAGGAAAGGTGAAATATTTGGAATTTTTTCAAAGGGCCTATTATTTCTTAACAGATATTTGTGGGAGCAAGGATTTGTGTTACATTTTATTTAGGAAAGGAATTTTCAACATAATATATGCTTCTAATATTGATGCTCTAGCTATGTTTTAAATTTGTACACACCAGCAAAAAAAAGTGGGCACAAAAATTCTCAAAATGAAACAAAAGAAAATAAAAGGAAAGCATTAAATCCAAGGGCTATGTGTACAGTTGCATACATTAGTGATTAAGGCAATTTAACTGGGTATGATTAGAAAACTAATTATAGAAGATATATTTGTATATGTTATAATAAATATATTTGTATGTTTTACATATATACAAATACATGTTTTGATAAATATACTATATAACATACATATACTTATACAACACATACAAATATATTTATCAAAGTATTTGTGTATGTTTTGATAAATATATTTGTATATGTTTTTAAACACATTTTATGAATAATTGGAAACTCACTCTCATAAGGCGAAGATAATTTTGCTTCATAATATTTTAGATGTTTCCTCCAGTGTATTTTAATTTATATCTTCAATATTTTAGGCCACCCCCCCCCATAACGAATTCCAGGGTGTGCAAATGACTGGACTTGTAATGCAAAAACTTGAAAACAGTTCTCTGTGAGGCTTATACAATTAAAATGTGTAGCTCCCCTGTTAAATTGTTTGTTCTTTCAGGATCTCACAGAAATGAAGTTTGTAGTTTTCATGTGGTTTGTTACAATATTTTTTAAAGGCATATACAACAAACAGTAATGATTACAAATAGTGCATTCAATATAATAGAGCTTATGAGGAAGGGGAAGTGTATTTACTCACACTCTCTGGCATATGACCCAAAAAGAACGTCGTCCAAAACTGTGTGATTTCAGATGTAGATAAGCTGAAAATATGCCCCAGAAAGTCAAACAATTTGGCCTATGACACATAAGCTCCCGAAATGCTTTTATGAATCAGTTCTTTGATTCTGTCCAACATTTTGGGGAGAACTGTAATCCTATCAGAAAAGCATGTATTGTAAGTCCTTGATTAATGCAAGTTTGCTAATATGCGAAAGAGATTCTTCCATAAGGCATGTGAGAAAATTTTACTGTTATGTGATTTTGAGCGGTGGAGCACAAAGTGGTTGAATGCTTCTGCTGCTTTCTTCACACAATGCACATGGTCTTAGTAGGACATTTGGAAGTTGTTATGATATACTGTACAAAAAGGATCATTTAGTCTTGCAGTATATACTGTGTTATGAGAATCTGATGTGTGCTACAAATAAACCCCTTATTCTGTTTATTGCACACTGCTTCTATCTTATTGGATATCATGGATTCCAAATGTCCTGCAAGAGCTTCTACTACTGGTGGAGCAGTAAATAAATAGATAAATAATAAATAAATAAATAAAAAACACAGAAGAAAACCTCTCTAACTTTTGGAAGAAAGTTAGAAATTTTGTGACATGCCAAAGCTGGTGAAAGGTCATCAGCACTTGGGTATGCATTTAACCTGGGTGTGTCAACAAATTGCTGCTGGATTTTAAGAAGCTGAAGATAGGCAAATCTTGCATTGAAAGGCTTACACAAGAATGCATTAGAAACTAAATAAAAAAGTTTGGATATCTGGGCAAATATTTCAGGACTGGTTCAGGAATCATTCTGCAGTTGAACCTAAGAGATATTTTTAGAAATCTAACATTGCTCTTAAAGCTATGACTTCCAAGTGAAAGGTTTGAGTACAAAGATATTGGCATCATTATTTTCACAGCTGAATAACACCGTGCAACACTTTTTTGATGAAGACCCATGATTTGGTTGGTTAGTCTGCCAGGTTTGGATAATTCTACCCCTGGCGATTCTGCATCCACCTCTTCTGGCATGCACGTGACTACCACTACAATCCCTATCTCATCTCCTGGAGCTAGATTAATTGATTATCAAAGCGAGTGTTGATTTATTTTAGTTAAAACAATGTTTGCATATTTCTGATAAACATGATTTCAATGTAGTTAAAATCCATTTCAGACATATTTTATGTTGTTGCATGCAATCCCTTTTCTCTGTATGTCATGCATTTGACATACAGTAAATTCCGGTTAATTGGGACACATCGGGACTAAATCACTTTGGCACAATAAAGCAGCTGCCCTAGTTATGCAGAGTTTTATCATGAAGAGCTAATGCTCAAGAATCGTTCCAAATAAACAGCTGCCCTGATTAACAATTACCCAGAATCTACAGTGTGCGATTTTAATTCATGCGAGACTTTTTGCAAAACGTAACCCTCACATAAACTGAGCACCTACTGTACCATGATATAAAGTATCTTAACTGAACATGCAACACATCAATTTTTGTGACACATTCACTAACCAAAAGGCTTCTGTGAAGATGCAATAGTCAAGATTCTGATTTCTTCTCACAAACAACTTAAGTGAATCAAACAATTCTAAAATATGTTCATGTCTTACATGTGGTTGCAAACTATCACTGAGGTAAACAACACACTGGAACTGTGTTCGCTGATATGGTCTTCATTAGTGATAGCACAAGACATTCCGTCTCGGGAGTTCATTAATAATTCCCATATAGGCATTCAGTTTTCAGGTTACCACTATGCTCCCCGAGTAAATCATTTGATGCAGGGATGCCATGCTTGTGATCATAGCACTTTCAAGGCCACAGCTCTATTTGGCAAGCTGCCAAAATAGCAAGTGCTACTGTTTCTGATGAATGATTCACCAGGAGCTGGCTCATGGTGAATGAATGATTCAGGCACACCATTCAAATGAATGGCATTTACATATCATTCCCACTCTTTAAGTATCACCATATTCCTAGCAGATTGCCAACTCACATAACGGTAGGAAGAGCTGTATAAAAATAAAATGTATCTGCGTACGCAACCACTGAAACAGAAAACCTGCTGCAAACCTGCAAAGCACAAACTACGGTAACAATAGAATATATTTTTTTAAATTAATAAAAAACTAAATTATTATTAGAATATTACTGTTTCCAGTGAGAATAAAATAAGCACAGTACAATTGAATGTGCAGCAATATGTGCGAAATGCAACTTTATGGCAAAATATTGGACTACGAACTACATAAAAACAAGAGACGAATTAAGGAAAGTTTTTATATAAAAAAAAAACAGTTCCATTAACTTCAAAAATTATAAATAGCATTTTCAACAACTTAATTCAAAAATAGTAGACTTACAAAAAACATAAGGAAAAGATTTTAATTTAATAACTGGCAACTGCAAGAGGAACCTGGTAATAAAATTTAAATTCTATCTGTGTAAACAAAACTTTTGATAGCATTCCTACACATTGAGAACAACAGGCCTTGATAAAATCTAGAGGCCAGAAATGTCTGTAAAAACAAAATGACTCAGAAGATGTGAAAAGTAATCGAAAGTTCAAGTTAAAATAGAATTAAGTATATTGATCTCAGTAAAGCCTCGAGTAATAAGTGTTTTAATTGCTGGGTCATTCCATGTCAAATCAAATATCACGTGTGCTTTAAAATTTCCGATTTGCCTAATATTTTGTTTTCTAGGTTTGGATTCCCCATAAAAGGAACAGAGATTTTTTTCAGATTTTTTGCATTACTATTTTTGCAGAGATACGTCCGCTTGAATTTTGGCGGTCGTGGTTCAGCAGGTGGTTTCCGACTGTGGTTATAAAGGAAGGAACACCTACGCCATTTCTTTATTTATGAACCGATTATCATGTATTTTGCACCAAAATAAAGGTATTAAAGTGTAGAATCCAAATATTCTGAGAAATATTAGTTTTGAACATACACTGCGGCACTAGTGAGCTGCAACCCATAGAAAATGTAAATTCAACTGAGTTCCATGCAACCCCTAATACCTCAGCTGTCACACCTAACAAGCATTTCAAATTTTTTTTCCAGAGAAGTGCATAACCTAAGTGTGAAATATTAAAAAAATTGTGAAGGTGTTCTGAGGGAAAATAAAACTGATGTTTTCTAGTACTTGGTATTAAAGTATCATTTTCAAATTGCTTACGTAAACAAATTTTAATATGTAACTACATTCTTCTCGGAAATAGCTGCAAAATATAATAAATTTTCACTTCTTCCATTTTAAAACATGTCTAGTGTCAAATATTTAAAAAATTGTGAAGGTGTTCTGAGAGATCACAGTATCAGTAAACAATCACTGTATATGGAAAAAATAAAAAATGCTATTTACAAACAAAAACTATCTGCAAAATCCACTAATAATTTGGAAACTATTCACGTACCGTGTACATGCATGTGTCTACATTCTGGTACTCTAACAGTAAGCACTTCTTAATTCTTGGCATTACTTTTCTCGTTCGTTATCGGAATTAACCAGACTAATCGCTCCACCAACTATGGAAGGCCATGCACCACCACCCACTGAATCAAGAAAGAGCTCTTAATCTTTCAATCCTTCCAGTGTCTGGGCCGGGTAAGTTTTCCCGTGTTGAGTCAAATTATGCCACAGGCCCTACTCCTAGTGGTGCCCCTTCATCATAACTTCAGTCAGGTGTTCTACTTAGACTACTTTTCTCATTGGGAATTTGGTTCTAAACTCACGCAGTGGAAGAAATTTAAACACGCAGTGAATTTAGCATGCATGTTGCAGTTATGGCAGATTAAAGGATCACTGGATCACTCACAGCTGCGAGAACGAACCATTACCATTCACGACGAAGAGTATCATTGTGAATGAATCCTTTACGAATGTTTCATCACAAGTCTTTATACTTTTGTGTTCTTTGTGTTATTTCAAACATACAATTCTTAGCCTAGGTGCCGATGCCGCCAAACGGAGTCATGATTGTGACTTAATATTTCCCTTCCTAAAACCTTCGGCACTTGAAGAGAGGTACATGTTTTGTTACTGGCACTGAGAATGAGTATCCAACTGTTTAAAAATGACTGCGGTTTTGGGATAATGGATTTTTTTTCATGTGGTTTAGGGAAGGAAAAGTAAGTTTACTCCCCATAGACTTAACATAGCGTGCGCTTTTTCTTTCACTGCAATGTTTATTTTCTTTTGAAAGTCACTTTTGTAGTGAAGGGAACTATGAATTAAATAAATGCTGGAGTGGCAATAAAAAGCATTTGCTACTTATGCTGGAGTGACAATAAAAAGCATTTGCTACTTAAAGTTCATATGCAAGAGGGTGGCCCATTGAGGACGCTAAAGGGGTTTCGAGGAAATCCATATTGACTTCAATGCTTAGTTTTGTGGAAACAATGGATGTATTCAGACAGGCTATCTCCGGTCCCTCTCAACAAAAGTCCATCGACTGGCACATCCTGCCATGGAAATAGATGATCCCAATAATTTATCACATGCTGAAATGTATTATTTTAGTAGCCGTAGTACGACCAGCAGTGAAAGTGAAGAATGCAAAGTTATCTCTCATACTCCACCTCAACAGATTTTGGCTATAGATTGGTATGATATTCCCGACGTCATGAGAATAATTCTTTTCACTAGGACTGAAAATTAATATGACAGGTATTAAACTAATCGAATTTTTCAATCTTTTTGTAACTGAAGAATTTTACAATTTCTTAGTTACCATCTACAGGACATGCTGTATACATGTTTATATCCCTGGAGTTACTGAAGGTTATAATTACAAATACCAATCATGGGTGAATTTTCTCGTATTTTAGAATAGCAGAGTCATGCAAAGCTACGAGATCTGAACACGGCTAGGTTGACCCAAATGCATAAAAGCTCATCAGTGATGCCTTGTGGCATCTCAGGAGATTTGCCTGGACTTCTTACTGGCATAGTGTGCTTGCCGTTAAAATAGCACAGCAGCAGTGAATGTATTAAAAATTTCAGCTGCTTCTGTCTATTGTTCTGGACAAACTTTTCCTTCATGAAAGCCTTTGTACACTTATTTAATGTGTTTAAATTCAACATTTCCACACATTTTTTTTTATTCACAAAATGTTCATCCAAGTTTTGGATTACCTATACTATATGTTAATGGGGGTCAATACACATTTTTTTTATACTATGAATTTTTCCTGACAGTAGTCAAGTAAATCCCAAATAAAAAAAACTGCAATGAAACGAAAGTAGTCAAAATCATTCTTGCACTCTGATTTTTGAATGCTGTTCCATGAAGTGACACAACAGGAGTTAATTTTATTGTTACTCAACAATATACTTTACTAAACTATTGCTGAACATTATTTAATCACATTTTACATGAACGTAACAATATCTCATTGCAATCTGTGTAAATTATGAAAACCTCATGCTAAATGTGATAAAGGCCATTACAAAAATGCATTTTGATGCTATGCATCTTTCCTAACAGTAGAAGTATGTACAATACCAAAATTTGGCTTCCTAATTTTGGTCTCTCATCAATAGGGGCAGGTTACCTGCTATTGACGAGAGCTTAAAAATTATGTACTGTATAACACAATGGGGTTGTAACCTGTAGATATCTTAGACCAAAAGTTACTGATTGCCCTTAATAACACACTTGCAATTCAGCTTTTATTTCTATCTTGAGATAAGATTTTAGTTTGCACATGCAGACTTTTGTTGCCACATCATATTTCATTGGTATCAGCAGGGTTAGACTGGCCAGTTGTGCGGTGGGCAGCTACTGGTGCGCCGATATTTCTTGCTTTCAAATAAAATTGCAAAAATGTCACAAAACGGTTTAAACTCCTAAATATAACCCTTTTGTCTCACCATTTCAATGTTTTTTTGTTATGTATGGCGACCAAAACGCGGCCCGCAGATACATAATTTTGATGGGCCTGAAAGTATACATTTTCGCTGATCAGAATTCTGGTAATGCTATTTTTCCCTATCTTTTTAAATAAAATCTTTACATAAGACTGGTTTTTTTTTTTTACGCAATTAATATTTTTCTTTTCTTTTAGGTGAATATTCTGCTTTTATTCATTTGAATAGATTCCAAATTATATAATAATAGTTGTAAAGCCCGTTGAGATAACTTGAATACAGCAGGTTCTAGAAATCATTTATTGCTATTCAAGTGTTTATTAACGATGTTGGAAAATATCTTTGCACACAATATTTTTTATAAATATATTTTCAGAATCTGGAAGCAGTTTTCCTTGTCCTGGCCCATGGACTACTTTAATTGTGACATCATCAGACCATCGAACTCTTGACAATGCAACATAAAGTTGTCCATGGCTGAACACTGGTTCAGGAAGGTAGATACCTACTTTCTCCAGTGTTTGACCTTGAGACTTATTAATGGTCATAGCAAAGGCGAGTTTTGCAAGAAATTGTAGTCTTCTTAATGTGAATGGGAGGTTTATATCAGACCTCCATTCGCATTACAGTGAACTGACCTCGCACCTATATCAGCAGGTGCGAGGTCAATTCGCGGAATAAAAACAGTTTTACCACATGTTGACCCTGCGAGTACTTCTGCAATGACCAAATTGGGGTTTAGTTCTTTAATTATCAGTCTTGTTCCACTGCATAAATCTCGCTGTGTATTGAGGTTTCTCAGTTGCATGAAAACAGCTCCAATCTTCAGCTTCAGTTTGAACTGACATTCCTGATGGAGTTTGCTCATTTAAAAACTCTGTAGGATAATACTGGATTTTAACCAGCTTTTTTTTTTTTTTTTTTAAAGAATGGTGTATGTTGCTTAAAATGATGGTATGCAATGGTGATCAAGTTTATACGTGGAAAGTACAGGTAATCGATGCAGGAAGGCATTTTTAGAGTTGGTCATGCAGACGATATTCACACGAGTCCGACGTTCTAAATTTGAATTTATTTACTTTTCTTGAAAGCTTTGGATATTTATTTTTGTCCACATATGCGCAGTGTTTATATTAACATAATTAATAATATATATATATATGTGTGTGTGTGTGTTGTGGGTCATTCTGGATTGAATCGTGCGGGCCGATTAGTCGTATCCAGTCCACCCCTAGGCATCAGGGTTGTTTCTTACATTCACCTAAACCTGAATGAATAATAATAATAAAAATAAATATAGTGTTTGAAAAACTAAACAGTTGAAATACTTACTATTGCCGCTGCCATAGTTTAGTAAATATTTACTTTTATGACTCACATATCTTCTGTCATTGGTTTTATGATAAAATAACATTCACTAATCTACATAAGTACTGTTCAATGTCAGGAATTAGTAAAACTTATTGTTTCTTATGATATGTGCCAGACTGTGCCTCGGTGTTGTCATGAGCAATTAAAATAAATGCAATGTGTTGTATGTAAATAAATGTATACTCTCAAATCATTCATTTTATTTCACTCCCACAAAGATCTTAGTATGCAAAAGATGCCTAGCATAAATTATCTACAAAGAGTGCCAAGCACTCTCAATATTTTTATAATTTTTTTTTTCTTTTTTGGTTGGGAGTTTAACGACCAGCAACTCAATGGGCTATAAACAGTCACCCGTTCCTAATTTAAGGTCACTGGCTCCAGGCAAAGGGAGAGAGCCAGTGCTGTAAGACAAACATAACATCCATGCCTCACCGGGATTCGAACCCAGACCCTACTTGGAAGAATGGTCATAAGCTAGCCCTACCCGCTGCAGCTGCAAATTTTTCTTATTACCACTGGGCACTTCAATATTTAGTCTTTCCTCTTGGCTTATTTACTCTATATATAAGCATTTATATCCTGCAACATCCTATTGGGTTGTCGGAAAAGGCACGACGTATTTTGGCACCCCATGGCGTTTGGGCGGTTTTGGAAGTACTGAAGGCATGCACAGCTCTGTTATCGCTATGGCGTTCAACAGGTGCCAGTTCTAGCTGCAGTCTAAAAGGAATAGTGAGCGATTTGGTTGATTTGTGGAGATTTGATTAAGTTGAAGATGGAAGACCAAACTGTGCATTTTCGCCATATTTTACTGTTTTACTTCCGTAAAGGGAAGAGCGTGCGTCAAGCTTGTGAAAAGTTGTGTAAAGTGTACGGTGATAATGCTCTACAAGAACGTCAGTGCCAGCGGTGGTTCGCAAAATTCTGTGCTGGCGATTTTGATCTCAACGATGCTCCTCGGTCCGGGAGGCCAACTGAGGTTGATGACTACGAAATCAAGGCATTGATCGAATCAAACCCACGTTACGCGACACAAGATATTGCAGACACATTGCACATCTATCATTCAAGTGTTCACGACCACCTGAAGAAGCTGGGATACGTAAGCAAGCTCGATGTTTGGGTTCCTCATGAACTCAAAGAAGCTCAATTGACGAAGCGTATAAACATCTGCGATATGCTCATTAAACGTGAGGAAAACGATTCTTTTTTGAAGCGACTGATACTGGTGACGAAAAGTGGATTGTGTACAACAACGTTCTGCACAAAACAGTCTTGGTCCCGACGTGATGCTTCGCCTCAAACGACATCCAAAGCAGACATTCGTCAGCCGAAGGTTCTGGTCTCAGTGTGGTGGGATTTTAAAGGTGTCTTGTTTTTGAGCTCCTACCACGGACCAAACAATCAATTCGAATGTGTGTACGGTCGGCAATTGGACAGTCTGAACAAATCCATCATCCAGAAACGTCAAGAGCTCATTCATCGTACAGGTGTTGTGTTCCATTATGACAACGCGAGACCACACACTAGTTTGATCACCCGCCAAAACTATTGGAGCTTGGGTGGGATGTGCTGCCACACCCAGCATACTTGCCTGACCTTGCACCATCAGACTTCCACTTGTTTTGCTCTCTTTAACAGTCCTTGCATGGTATAACGTTTAATTCAGATGAGGCTGTAAATCAACACCTTGTACAGTTTTTTGCCACGATAAAGACAGGTTCTATGAACAAGGCATTCTGCAGCTCACTGAAAGATGGCAAAAGGTTATCGAACAAAACGGGCATTATAGCATTGATTGATCTTTGTTCTTTCTATCAATAAATGACCTTTGCAAAACATAGCTAAAATATGTCATGACTTTTCTGACAACCCAATAATTGGCTCCTCAAGGATGCTGGAACTAGTTTTGGACAATGGGGGCAAGATATCATGATATGTACTTTTTATCAGAGCATAAAACTTATTGCATTGTTGCAAACAGGGCATGATGATGTAATTAGAAAAATGCTACAGATAAAACTATTATATTGATAAAATTTTAAGTAATATAAAACTTGAGTTTCACATCAATATAGGTCTTATCGATAAAACATTTTGCTCATAAATGATGTTAAACTACTGTATATTGATTTAGACACCATGTTAGGATGAACTCCATAGGAACCACAATCTTGGCATTATACAGGGTAATTCAAAATGATTACCCCAGTTACAAACAGCAATAATGTGTTTATGAAGATAGACAGCTTATATCCCTACACAAGAAAGATGAAAGTTTAGAATTTTATTGGAACCTACTGCTGTGTTGCTATGGTGACGTAGGAAAGTGAGCTGCCCGTGCCCAAAGCCAGTGGGAAGAAAAGGCAACCGCAGCAGAAAAAGCGTTTTGCCTGCTGGAGTTTGAAAAGTGTCATTACTGTCAAGTGTTCCCAAAGACCATGTATATGTGCCACCTTTGCCGAGAACACTGCAAGAAATAAAGATGTGCATTCAGCTTGCACTGGCATCAGTGACTATGGACGTGCTTCATAATGTATGGTGTGAAATGGATTACCATTTAGATTTTGTCTGCGTGACCCAAGGGAGTCGCAACAACATCTGTAAGGTATGGAAACAAAATTCTAAACTTCCTTCTTTATTGTGCAACAATGTGATCTCTGTATTTATGTTCATAAACCAGTATTATCATTTATAAACAGGGCAATCATTTTGAATTACCCTGTACATCAAACAACATACATATACAGATCTAACTTATCCCCCACCCCTGCCCATCCCATTTGCTTTCTTTTAAAAAAGACTGATTTTACCGTACTTAAATGAAGTAAAAAAGATTCCTAGTCTTATAAAAACACCATCTCTATGGAATTGCAGGTTAAGTGCTTTTTAATATGGCTGGTACTTGGTTGAACATTTTTCTCTTATACTGATAACAATAAAACTGGTACTTCAATAAAATGTTCACCCCCCCCCCCTTATTGATAAATAGAAGGCTGGTACTTCGTGAAGCATTTATTTTTTAGTCTTATACCGGACAGAGCAAAAATGTTTAACCTGCATCTCAGGAATGGCATTAAAACATGCACAGTTCTAGATGGTTAACAATCAAAAACAGAAAATATTTAGTTTAATCATAATGAATTGTAATTTATATGAAATAAAAAATATATACATATTTATCTGATTTAGGATATAATTAAAAAAGGAGGAAATGTGATGTTTTGTCCTGCATGCAAATGAGAATAGAACAGCTGCCCCTGTGTCTTCATGGTTCTGATTGCATGCTGATAAGTTATGTAAAACATGTGACTGAATTTGATGTGCATGCACACACACTGAGATGCCAGTTTCAGTGGTGCAGGGTGACCTAAAATTTTTCTGGGGCTAAATATTTTTAATGTTGCTCTCAACCTTCTTCCATACTGTGAAATAAAATTTCAGTGTGGATTGTGAGGTTTCCAAATGCCACCTGCTGAAATCATACTTAACCACATAAAGTGAGGTAGAAATTTTATTTATATATATGCAGTACAATGTATAACAAAAAAACCAACAACAGTAGATACAAAGCAAAGTATGTTAGCTTTTGCCTCCAGCTAATCTGGATAATTTGCTATAACTCCTTATTAAAAGTTCTAGACTGATTTTTATGTTTTTGCATCAAGCAAATATTTGGTCGATTTGGGCCCAAGTCTTTTAATGGCCTTTTTTGTTTATTCTTTAATAAACTAAAAGGGTGTTCCAATGAAAAGTCCACTTCATTCATTTTACTTACATGAGAGAACTTTACAACCACACAAACAAAATCAGCCACTCACTGTTGGACAACAGGAGAGCGATTGATACTGTTAAACAGAAAAACGACCAGCCCCAAAAGACAATTGTATACATGAGCAGTTCAGCACGCATTTGCTCCTTTATTAGTGTTCTCCGAAGCTTTGAGAACAGTAACAAGGTGACAAGAGTTGCCTCTCTGACCCACACGATATTTGGAGTGCTCTAGTAAACTGATATGGAAAGTTGTGATGTGTTACCTAGTTCCTGAACTATTGTAGTGGCACACATTTGCATGCAGAAAATCTGAGAACTGGTTACTAATTCAGATTTTATTTCAGAATTTTTACAATTAAAAGAAAAAACTTTCTCATTTTCATGCAAGGCTTAGCTCTGGATGCCCATAATGACTCGACGCTACTGGTCAGTTTATTAGGTACACCTACCTAGTAGTATGTCGAGACTGAGACACTTGGCTTAGCTTAAACTTGTCCAGGCGTGAAACACACCAGATGCTGGAAGAATCGCGTAAGAATGTTGTACCATTGAGTTGTGCATTACTGGCAAATTGGGCAGCGGCAGTTTCCTAATGAACAGCTAGTTGCACCTCTTCTCAATTGAGCTTAATGGAAGATTGCGAAGTCCACTGAAGCAAGAAAACTCATCAGTATGTTCATGGAATCATTCAATGATAAGAGTTGTGGGCTACCGTTTAATTATCCTGCTGGTCATGTTCATTTGCATAAAGATAAACCATAGCCTCGAATGAATGAAGAATGAATTTGGTCTGCAACAATGGGGGGGGTGCATACCAGGAAAACATACCCCATACTTATGCCAACTTTACAAATTTAGATCCTGCCACCTGCACAATGCAGAAGAAACCTTGATTCATCTATCCAGGAGATTGACACTTGATCATTAAGGACTGGAAAACAACAATGTTTACGCTCCCACCCAAGGTGTACTTGCATGTTCTGCGCAGACACCTTTCCCACCCAACATAGCCATTGGCTACTGTAGCCCCTTCATGATATGGTTCAGTACATGGTGCATTTGGAGAATGCCCTCAGCACCGAATTCTACAGTGATTTGTCAGGCTGTGGCCCATTTGTTCAGTTGCATGATTCTCAGTCTCCTTTAATCCACAAACTGTTTTTGTAAACCCTTGCTATGGTTTTGTAAAGCCACTCATGATAAACCCTTGCTACGGCCATGTATGAAAAACCTAAGATAATGGCTGTTTGAAAGATGTTCAAACTGGCATGCCTGGCAGTAACTACCATGTCACATTCAAAGACACTTTGATCAGGGCCACAGCCAGAAGGAATTTTTGGGGAGGGTTTCAGAATTTTCACAGTATACACAAGTTAAATTTTTTCTCTGTCACATTTTACTTGCACATCAAATTTTTCTATTTCTTCATTTTTCAAACAGTGATTTACATGCTATACTAGTTACACACAAGTACCAGGTGATCCAAAAGTCTTGCACATTTTGAAAACGTAATAACTCACAGAGTTTTGAGAGTAGGGCAACACAGTTTGCATAGAAATGATCAGAATGGCATCAGGTTTTTCATGAAACCACATATATTTTTACTAATTTTACTTATATTTTTCATCGCCAGATGGCGCAGCAACCACAGGTTGGAAGTGTTGAGAAAAATAGACACTTGATTGTACCAGGTGTTCAATGTGATGCAGACGAGAGAAAACACCATGGACGGCATTGAAGAGCATGGACGGCATTGTACCAGGCGTTCAATGCCTGCAGACGAGAGAAAACACCATGGACGGCATTGAAGAGCATGTCCAGTGGTATAACTGCCACATGGTGTCTAATGGCATCTTTCAGCATGGCCAATGAAGTGGGGCAACATCTGTACACTTGGGATTTTAGGTAACCCCAGAGCCAGAAATTGCAGGGTGTCAGGTCTGGTGACAGAGGAGGCCAGGCCTTCGGAAGATGTCAGCTCAACACACAATTTGCACCTAACGTCTCTTGCAGCAGTCGCTTAGCGCAACGTGCAATGTGGGGTGGTGCTCCATCCTACATAAATGTGCACAGATTCACTGCATCCCACTCTTGCAAGCTAGGGATAACGTACGTTCGTAACATGTTCGCATAACGCGCACCTGTCACTGAAATGATTTTAAAGGAGGTGCCACGGACCTTTAAAAAAAAAATACCGATAATGAAGGAAGCCGTGAATCCACATCACACCGTCACTTTCAGCTAATAAAGTGACACTTCAACGACTGCTCGATGATGTTCTGTGGCCCAAATGCGGCAGTTGTGCATGTTTACCGCTCCATTTAGGGAAAAGTGTGCCTCATCAGTCCATGAAACGTTCATCAGCCAGTTCTCGTCGACATCCATTTGCCGAAAAACACATGCTGCGAACTCCTGACGCTGTTTGTGATGCTGTTGCAGTTTGTACAGGTATCCGTGCAGAATCCGTCGTAGTGTTCGCCATACAGTCCCGTAGGGAATGCCCGTTTTCCCGAGAAACATGGCGAGCACTGGAATTCGCCATGTGCAGATGACATTGCAATCACATCCATTTCCTGTGTAATCACCTCTGCTGCAGCAGCATGTGTTCATAGTCTACTGCTTCGTAGGCGTGCTGCCAAAGATCCTGTTTCCTCAAATTTTTCCCCACTCGCTGCAGCACAGCACTTTCCAACGGCCGTTTCCCACTGTGATCACCTTTCAGTGACTGGTAGGTTCTCAACGCAGCACTCGCACTTTCAGCATTGCAATAAAACAATTTCACCAAAAGCGCTTTGTCCGGTAATGACAGCATATTGACACTGACCGCTGTGACTTGTGGTTGCTTCCCAGCTGCTGCTTTTATACCCACTATCCCACACCTGCTCGCCTATGGTGCCATCTGGCGATGAAAAATGTAAGTAAAAATTTATGTGATTTCATAAAAAAACCCGATGTCATTCTGATCATTTCTACGCAAACCATGTTGCCCTACTCTCAAAACTCTGTGAGTTATTACATTTTAAAAATGTGCAAGACTTTTGGATCACCTGGTACATACATGGAACTATCTATCCTCTCTTTATTTAAGTACGACATTTTGGGGAGGGTTTAAACCCCCCAAGTCTACATCCCTGACTTTGTGATCATTTTCCCCCTTATTCTGATTCTCAATCAAATGCAAACTAATGCCGGATGAGCTGGTCTGTGTAATTTATACCAAACAGCAAACACCACAGACATGTTATGTGTCAGAGTGAGCCATTTGGGTGACAACGGCAAGTGACCTAATAAAATAAAGTGGCATTTCAGTGCATGTGAGTACATATACATACACACCAGAGCTTCAAAAATATTTGAAAAGTTACATGCCCAGCCGGGCATGTGCAGAAATTATTTAGCTGGGTTTTTTGGGGGTTTTTTTTGGGTAGCAAAAGCTGGATGCCTAGAAAAATTTATTTTTAAAGAAAATAAAGAGTGGAAATAGATGGAGATCTTGTGAATGTTGCTTCTCTTTTCATATTATAACACTGTAAACTATCACCAATTGGACTGTTTTGGCACAAAGAAAAATAGGGGGCGGGTGAATGGTGGGCTGGGAGATAGGGGAGGTGCAACTAACATTAAATTTAAATGCTGTGGCATGCTGGTTTGTCTTTTGTTAAATATTTTTTTTTTCTTTCCTCTTCAGGAAGAAGAGTGCTATGTCAGGCCTAATGGCCTTTTCTCCTCTTTCTTTCAAGTTATTTTAACAACAATCATTAATTGTCATGACAATATAACTATCCTATGTATTTGGGATGCGACAACTAAATAAAAGAAATAAAGATAACAAATCAAAACTCTCATTTGGTTGTTAGTTAACAAAATATAATTACAATTTACTTCCGATATTGGAGGTTTGCACCTCCACTGTAAGGGTCTGTATTCAAAATGTCTATTGCACAAAAGCCTGTATCTCAAGTTTTAAGATGATGAAATTGGTATTTGAGAAATTTAGCGATTCTGCCACTTTTCGTTCGTTGAAATTTTTGCCCTTTCTGACTAAACACCAGAGGCATGCATCCGTCGCTGGCTATAAACAACCTTTGGAGCAAAACTTATACATGTGGTTCCAATTTCTGTACCGAGCGCATAATATAATTTAAAGAAATAATATTCTTATGTATTTGGCACTCCATTTAACAATAATACAACTTCCGGTAACTACCAGTGAAATGGAACACGAGGTGCAACAACTGTCCTTCTTGTAGTAGGAAATTCTATTCCGAAGCTTTTTAAATTTAGTTGCCCAGATCGGGCAACTAGAGTTTTTTATTTACTTGCCTATTTTTTTATTTACTTCCCTAATAATTTACATGCCCCGGGCATCTCTTGGCACTTTTTTTTTTTTTTCAAGCCTTGCACACATATGCATAGAGACTTGTTTTCTTTTGATGCCATCTTTTGTGACATCATAATTGTACTTTCTGTTATGGTTTTGGAAAGAAAAACTGTGTACTTAAGCTGAAATGAAAATCCAAAGTAAACTGCAGACGATATGTATTTGTGCCAATGCTAAACTATGACTAGAACTTCATATTCTGTGACATCATGGGCAAATTGATGCTTATGTGAAGGAAACTGTGGGAAACAAATGCTTTGAAAATATAAGGTCACTCGGCAGTGATTAAAACTACATCTCAAGAAACTGGTGAAAGAACCTACCAAAGGCAACTGAACCAGTGAAATGTAATCTATGAAGACAATGAAAATATTTGAAAAAACTAGCAAATCTATGGGCAAGACTTTCTGCTGTGTTTCTTTTACTAGTGCTATTGTGGACATTCTTTGCAGAGTCCTTGCACACCTACAGTTTTCAAGCATAGCAAAAAATGCACAGCTTCTTAAAAATCATTTTGTAACCATTTAGGTGTAATACTAATCATTTTGTTAGTTAGTTAGTCAATTGATTTTTGTGGCGCAAGGGCCAGGCATGGTTACCAACCCATTCATTCCTGCAGCATCAAAAATTTAGAACCCCTAATGTCATTACATTTTTCTTGGAAAATTATAACTTTCAGTTTAGTTGCCTTACAGGCTACTACAGTATTATTGAGCAGCTACATGTTTTAAAATAAGAAAACAAAATACAAAGTTAGGTGATACACTACACGCCTTGCATTCACGATCAATTTTTCATTAAAAAAAAAAAAAACTTGTAGAAGGTTGGATACAAGATAATAGTGTTGACAACTGATGAAAGTAAAGATCATGTTTCTATAAGTACTGTAGTGAGTTAAGAGGGCAATAAATGGCAGGATAAACCACCTTTGTGCCCCCCCCCCCCCATCTACAGTACCACTGGTTAGTTCAGGCCATTTCAATTTATAGGGTTTGTCAGTGCAAAACACAAGATTTTCCTCTTAGAATGTCAGTATGTTTTCCACATACAAAATTGCTTTTGTTCAGGTACATGCTGAATATAACCCCATTGATGCCTCCTTTTCTTTAGTGAGCTCCAATAGACTAATAAATGATGAGTGAATGTACCAAAAAAAAAAAAAAAATCCTTTAAAACAAATAATCATCTGATCAATCGAAATGCTTTCATCTTTATTTCCCTGTCCTTACAGATCTAAAGTACCCTAAAATAACATTGCCACGTGAATTTTCAGAGAAAGACATGACATATTTGAGGAACAATATTCTCAAAAATGGCCTACCGCCACTTCCAAAAACTTCAACTAGTTGCAATATTACCTACACACAGTGGAGAAAATGCCACCTCTCTCCAAAAGAAAACTGATATATTTTTTTTTAATTTGTTACAAGACCTATGGTAACATTGAGGCATATCTTACACAGATGCTCAGGTGACACTCCGGTAACATGTGGATAAGCAATTAGTTTATAATTCACTTGATGCAAGTTTCAAATTACAACAATCTCTCTACAGTCAGAATGAATGCAAAGATTTCATGCCCACATAATTTGCCTTCAAATGATTATAAAATTTTAATAAATGATACTTATAAGAAGTTCTGTTAAGTTCATTAATCTGCAGCTCAAGCCAATTTCATTTTTAGATATGACGTTACGACAATTTTGGAGGTGGGGGCGATTTAACGACCACCGTGAGCAACTATGAGCTGTCGCTCATTCCTAATTTAGGGCCACTGCTTCCAGGGAAAGGAAAGAGGCAGTGCAGTCATTTCACTTTTCGTTTTGATGCGACAAAATAACTTGGATATAACGACTTCATACAAAATAAAAATCGGTACACATAGGTGGACATCACGACCAAAAACTTCAACCCAAACTGGCCTCTGTTTAAAACTACTTGTATTACGTAGTATCATTTTTTTTTCATTCGCAGTTTTTCAATTTGTTAACAGGATATTACTAAACATGTGACAACTCACAGAACACAAAATAATATCTACACAAGCATACGAACCATGCACTGCATTTTGAACTGCGTCCAACAAATATACAACTTTCCTCACTTTCCACATGACGCTGGAAGACGACATTGAGAGCGAACGTAAACATCCACAGATACACCAAAACAAACTACTACACGTGCACACCCATGACTTTATTCAGCCACAGCACCCTTAATCATCTCGATCATTTCATAGCTCCGCCCCAAATGCGGTGGTGCGCATGTTCACAAAACCTGCAAAGAAACTCTTTGGAGATCCTAAGATGTTAGCTGATTGGTTGCAAATCCGTGATGTATTTTCATCTTTCTAGCAGCAGTGCAGGTCAGTTGTGCTCGTAAACATCAAAGATCATAGCGACAGTACTGCCAATAGTACTATTTTTGACTGATGGTTTTAAATTATAATTTCCTTTAGTACCGAGTATTGCTACCAAAAAAGGGAATGCTTTGATCTAAGAGATTTAAATGCTGCAACTAACTGACTGCTACTTTATGTAGATATAATATTTTGAATGTTGACTGGGGCTCAAATA
The DNA here is from genome assembly GCA_039090855.1 of Macrothele yani. Lineage (NCBI taxonomy): Eukaryota > Metazoa > Arthropoda > Arachnida > Araneae > Macrothelidae > Macrothele > Macrothele yani. The sequence goes on from CM076990.1 coordinate 53,797,415, forward strand.
TAGGGTGACCATAAGTCCGGATTTTTTTCCTGTCTGAACCGTTTGGTGAAATAGCAACCTAAATTTTATTTTGTGGCTTACTATTTTTATATATTCAGCAATTTGGGTGTAAACCACATATTTAAATTTATGTAAAAATATCAGTTTTTTCGGACGTGCTGCCATCTACTGCTCGATTTGCAATCACGATAAAAAAAAATAACTAACGGACGACTGGCTGTAGTTGGAAGAACCTTGGTTGGAGTTGTTTGTTGTTGTTGTTGATTGAAGGTTTAACGACCACCGTGAGCAACTCAATGGGCTATAAGCAGTCGCCCGTCCCTAATTTAGGGTCACTGGTTACAGGGAAGGGAGAGAGCCAGTGCCGTAAGACAAACACAACATCCATGCCTAATCGGGATTCGAACCCGGACCCCTTTCGGACGAATGATCAGAGGCCATGGTTGGAGTTCAACATTTATTCATAAAATGATGATACAAGCGCACTTCGTGCGATGGAACCAAAAAGAAGATCAACGAGTGACAATATCTATAGATGAAAACATGTGGCAAGATAAAACACAGATGCAGAAGTAGTAACAGAAAATGACATATGTACAATAAAGGCACGGAAATAATCCGGATAAATTACATTCAATGACACACTATAAAGTCCAATCTGGTCTCCCTTCCCTGGAACCAGTGACCCTAAATTAGGGACGGGAGACTGCTTATAGCCCATTGAGTTGCTCACGGTGGTCGTTAAACCTCATCAAAAAAAAAAAAAAAAAAAGTCCAATCTGGAAGGAAAGGAAAGTCCAGAGACGCTGTAGAAACATAGAACTATGCCAGGAGCAAGTATTAAGTCAGGAAAAGTAATATTAATCAGCAGGGGAATGACGAAGGAATAAAGTAGACAGTTGAGCGGTTTCCTCCATTCCACAGAGCCGAAGATGACAAGGAATGAGCGTACAGTCAGTCTTACAAAGAGCCTCAAGATCAGCTCTGATACACGTTAGTCGACGATAAACATTATCTGGAGGGAAAGTGGAGTGCGAAAGGTAAGCGGCTATGTCAAACGATGGATCCCGGAAGAGCGAAAATAGACGAAACAGTTGTCTATGGGTAAAGGGTCGAGTGTACACTTCATTATCTTGACAAAACTGTTTGAATTACGCTTGAAGCGCGGCCTATGCAAGCTCTTCTGATTATTCGTTAGGCAACATTCTCTGGGTGACGCTGGAGGGGAACGAGTGCTAGAAGATGAGCGAGAACGATACACTCGTGAACATCCACGTTTAGCTGGAGCGCTAGGAGTTTCGAAGACGGTGCGTTTTGCGGAACGGTCACTGGAATCAACAACAGTCTCATCAGTAATGGTGAGGTCATCCACACTGGTGGGTTCTGTAGTAGGAATAATAGGAAGATGAAGCAGTTCGAGAGCGTCCTGAGCAGTTGTTAAAGCACCGCGAGCGCCGCGTAATCATCGAGATCAGTTGCCGAAGAAGCAGTGGCAACCATGGCTACCTCCTCAGAGGAAGCCTCAACAGGAGAAGTAGAAAGTACCACCTGAGAAGAAGCGTCCTGCTCAGAAATCGAGCAAGTAGATGTAAACGGTTCAGGTGGAGTTGAGGAACCAAGGAGAGGAGGAAAGTGAGCTTTAGTAAAATCAGGAGCCCGCAATTCAGGCTCTGCACGAGAACTAGACGGTGGTGTATCAACAGACACTGATGTAGACAACATTCCAGAAGAGGGTCCAGAAGAAGAGGAAGGTCCAGGACACTCTTTATAAAAATGTCCCAGGCCTTTACACTTGCTGCAGTGGAACTCAGTTATGAGATCGATGTGTCCCGTTGACCGTGACAATGGACAGTAAGTTGTGTAGGTAAAGTTGCAATATCGTCCTGAGAAGAAAAATTGTCCGGCACCATGCGACGAGCACCATAAATATGGCGGTCCTCAAAGTCGTTCGGCGCTGCCGAGTAGGTTACGACGTCCCTGGCAACGCGACCAAGAGATGAGATAACTGAAAGAAGTATGACATTTGTGACTTCAGGTAGCACTGGGTAAAATGACATGTTAACCGGGCGCTGTATCACAGGTTTGGGCATCAAGAGGTTATTATTCATAGTAATACCTTTCTGCAAAAGAGAGGTCACGTGGTCAGGTTGAAAAAGATAAACAGCAATAGACCGAGCCCGACGATAGAGGTGAGTAATAGCAGACGGAGATAAAAGCTTCTTAACAGCCGTAGCATAAACTTTCAACTTGATATCAGGGAAGGGCTTTAAAAAGATTCCTAAAGCCATATGCGAGAAGAACTTTTGAGCTTGAACAGATGACGCCGGAATATTGAGATGAACAGAGTTGCCGGTGAGACGAACATGAGGTTTCAAAGCATTGACTTGCTGTAACACAAACGAGGATTAGCGATCAGATGCAGAGGTTGCTGCTGCAGAATAAGACGGTGGCAATCGAGCTGCTGTGGAAGGCGGAGGAGTGACGTCATCGTGAGTGTCCATTGCATCAGTAAAAGTCACAGTAAAAGCTAAATCAGAAAAGCTGTCTGTTCTTTGCAGGCTTGTGAACATGCACACGGCGACACGGTCATGGGTAAATTAAAGATCAGATCAGATCATATGTAGAGGATTTTAGGAAGGGAATGTTTGACCACAGGTCTTAAACAACCCTTAGAAATAGGAAGCTAGGAGATTTGGGTTAGAGTGCCCGATAGCAACGTGAGACGGAAGCTAGGTAGAAAGGGGGAGGAAGACACCCTTATTTATTGTCGGGGGCAGTACCCTGGGTCCGACGGCTTAACGTGCCCAGTAAATTAAAGAGACAGAGTGCGAGGGTTTTATTTACCTTGTATTACATCATGGGAAATGTGTTCTGTGGCTGCGGACAAGTAATGGCTTGTTTACATCCATTTTTCCATTGCTTTTTTTTTTTTTTTTTTTTTTTTTTTTTTTTTGATTGAAGGTTTAACGATCACCATGAGCAACTGGATGGGCTATCAGCAGTCGCTCGTCCCTAATTTAGGGTCACTGATTCAGTGGCGTGCGGTGATATTTCATCATGGGCAAACAATGTTATTTTTATAATAATATATTATGTGTATGCTCAGTTTGCTACTGTTCTTTTTATCTATGTGTGGGTGTGATATCCTTTGCAACCGGCCGTAAAAGCATTTAAAGTGTTCTTTGTCTGTGACAAATTAATTAAATACTAAACTTTCTGCAGGGAAAAAAACACTCACCCACCCATTGTCCATCCTGTTTTCGAAATCTAAGGAACCCTTACCACTGAATATGTTCAGTTTTTATCGAACAAGCAAACATATATGTTCTTAGGAGTACCTGATTCAAGTTCCCTGGCTTAAGATATTTCTAAGTGAGAAATGGCGATTAAAAAATCAGAGATCGCGTTTTTTACCGAGGAAAAAAAAACAAGCTTTCAGTGCAAATTACTTACTCTAAAAACAGGGCTCTTTAATCGGGTACTTTTTAATCAGAAATGTTCAGTGTTGCTACGAAAACTGAACATATCAACAAAGATGAAAAAATATTAATATTTAGAATTACCGTGAACAAAAACAATATTTATTTAGAAGACGAAATGAAGATTGAAGGTGTCCTATGGTTCTTGTGGAAGTGCACAGTGACAACAAAGTAGATTGGGTCTAATCTTAACTATTAACGAACATTTAAAAAAATACAAATTTCCTTGAGCACTGACAATGTATCTTCCTAAGAGCACAAATACTGAAAAATATAATTCAGCTTTTCTAGAGAAAATTACACAATTCTCTTATATGTTACATTTTGCTAAATATCTTGTGAGATCAAACCATTCAATCGCATATTCATTACAATATTCATTACAAGTAGTTCCCATTTTTATTACACTTCCTTTGCAGTGTACAATAAAGCTGGAAATACATTTCCTACATTTTTGTGCAATAGATAGCTGACAAAATGCACACATAAAAACATCAGATTCACAAGAACAAAATATTTAACAGAAGTTCTTATGTCAAGTTTTTTAATTTTCTTACTTGTATATGAGTTCCAATCTTCTTCCTTTTTGAGCAAATGAGTTAATAACATGATCATAGAAATAACATTCCTTTTTAAGTTTAAGTAGAAGATGCTTTTCGATAGATAACAAGGATAACTTTGACAGTCTGTCCTGCCCTTGTGCATTTCTGAGATACTTTTTATGCGCTTTAGGGATGAAAAACTCCTTTTGGCTGAAGAGCTTGTTGCTGGAATTGTAACTACGAGCTTGCAAAACTTGGCTAGTTTCGGCATCGCTTCGTTTATACCATTTGATTTCAAGAAAATCAAAATTTCAGTGACGTGTTTACCACTGAAGTCATCTGTTGAGTATAGCACTTTTAGTTCGGATCGCAGATGAGCAGAATTGAAGTATTTGGCGTAATTTTTCTTTAAATTTTCAAAGAAACTCTCTGGTAAACAATTTTTAAATTCCACTCGTCTGTCAGGATTTAGTTATTTAGAAGTTTCATGTTCTGCAAGTCTAAAAATCTTGAAGTCATGTAGCTTATTATATTGTCCAATATTTTGCAATAGACCCGTCGGTAATTTGTTTTGGGATCCCCGTAAGCATCTGCGCGCTTACGCTTTGTAGGAGGTTCGTCTGTTTCGCTTTCTTCTAGTTTTGACCACAACATCTCGAACCCATTTTTTTCTCTGACACTGCTTTCTGAAACTCAGTTACTTTCTTCATACAATACGTGATATCCAGTTTCTTTTTCTGTAGTATTTCAAATAATGTATGGCTCAAAGGAAACATCAGAGAAGAGACACAGTTGGAAGCGGAAATCGAATTCACCCAAGCACTTAGAAAACCCTTTGGCTGTAAGAATAGTATCAAAATCCCACTGTTCAGGATTTTCAAGAATATTTGTGAACAATGCTTTTGTACTTTCTAGATGCTCATACACAGTTCCTACCAAGCGACTGAAAATTCCATCGAGTAGGAGTAACATTGGGTAATCTTCTTTTCACTTCCGCATCCAATGCATGAACTCTTTTCGTCGACTTTGAAAAGAAAGAAGGCAGTCCACTCAGTGTTGCGAAGAAAATTTTGCATTCTTTTATACTGTTAAGTGCTTGTCAGAGGACCAGGTTTAATCTGTGAGCATAGAAATGCACATAAATAGCTTTCCGGTGTTTTTCTTTTACACGAGCTTGAAGTCCCGAATGTTCTTCAGCCATCACGGCAGCTCCATTGTATGTCTGAGCTATTAATTTTTTGAACACTCAAAACTTTCTAAAATGCTTTCGACGTGCTCTGCCAAAGAATGAGCTGAACGATCAGCACTCACATCAATAAAGCCAACGAATCTTTCTTCGGGAGTTCTGTCATTAGTCACATAGCGAAGCACTGTAGACAGCTGAGACCTGCAACTCACATCAGTTGTTTCATCCAAAATTATTGAAACGAAAGGAGCTTCTTTAATTTCTTTTTTTATTTCTGCGATCATTACTTCTCCTATTGATTCATTCAAATCATTCTGTATACGATTTGACATCTCTGAAAACACGGACGAACTATCTAAATGATTTTTAAGCTTTTCGTCATAACAACTAATTAAATTTGTCAATTCAACATAATTCCCAGGATTAACAGACTCCGTACATTCATCATGCCCCCTAAAGGCCAATTCCTGCTTGCCAAGGAAACACGTAACGTCAATTAAGCGCCTTAAAACATCTCTATTTTTTTAACGAGTTCATTATGTCGAAAAACGTCCGTTTTTATTTGATCGTCTATTTGAAACTCAATCCTTGTTTTGCCGAATGTTTTTAATTTTATTACTAACGAAATATGTATCTCTGAACACCCGTGCCGTCTGGATGAATTGTAAAAGTTATTGAGATCGCCAAAACCACCGTTGATCCATAAATTTCTTCTGTCTACTGAAAATAATGTGCATGGTCAACAGGAGCTTCTTTAATTTCTTTTTTTATTTCTGCGATCATTACTTCTCCTATTGATTCATTCAAATCATTCTGTATACGATTTGCCATCTCTAAAAACACGGATGAACTATCTAAATGTTTTTTAAGCTTTTCGTCATAACAACTAATTAAATTTGTCAATTCAACATAATTACCAGGATTAACAGACTCCGTGCATTCATCATGCCCCCTAAAGGCCAATTCCTGCTTGCCAAGGAAACACGTAACGTCAATTAAGCGCCTTAAAACATCTCTATTTTTTTAACGAGTTCATTACGTCGAGAAACGTCTGTTTTTATTTGCTCGTCTATTTGAAACTCAATCCTTGTTTTGCCGAATGCTTTTAATTTTATTACTGACGAAATATGTATCTCTGAACACCCGTGCCCCGTCTGGATGAATTGTAAAAGTTATTGAGATCGCCAAAACCACCGTTGATCCATAAATTTCTTCTGTCTACTGAAAATAATGTGCATGGTCAACAGGAGCTTCTTTAATTTCTTTTTTTATTTCTGCGATCATTACTTCTCCTATTGATTCATTCAAATCATTCTGTATACGATTTGCCATCTCTAAAAACACGGATGAACTATCTAAATGTTTTTTAAGCTTTTCGTCATAACAACTAATTAAATTTGTCAATTCAACATAATTACCAGGATTAACAGACTCCGTGCATTCATCATGCCCCCTAAAGGCCAATTCCTGCTTGCCAAGGAAACACGTAACGTCAATTAAGCGCCTTAAAACATCTCTATTTTTTTTAACGAGTTCATTACGTCGAGAAACGTCTGTTTTTATTTGCTCGTCTATTTGAAACTCAATCCTTGTTTTGCCGAATGCTTTTAATTTTATTACTGACGAAATATGTATCTCTGAACACCCGTGCCGTCTGGATGAATTGTAAAAGTTATTGAGATCGCCAAAACCACCGTTGATCCATAAATTTCTTCTGTCTACTGAAAATAATGTGCATGGTCAACAGGAGCTTCTTTAATTTCTTTTTTTATTTCTGCGATCATTACTTCTCCTATTGATTCATTCAAATCATTCTGTATACGATTTGCCATCTCTAAAAACACGGATGAACTATCTAAATGTTTTTTAAGCTTTTCGTCATAACAACTAATTAAATTTGTCAATTCAACATAATTACCAGGATTAACAGACTCCGTGCATTCATCATGCCCCCTAAAGGCCAATTCCTGCTTGCCAAGGAAACACGTAACGTCAATTAAGCGCCTTAAAACATCTCTATTTTTTTTAACGAGTTCATTACGTCGAGAAACGTCTGTTTTTATTTGCTCGTCTATTTGAAACTCAATCCTTGTTTTGCCGAATGCTTTTAATTTTATTACTGACGAAATATGTATCTCTGAACACCCGTGCCGTCTGGATGAATTGTGAAAGTTATTGAGATCGCTAAAACAACCGTTGATCCATAAACTTCTTCTGTCTACTGAAAATAATGTGCATGGTCAACAGTATAATTTTCGGTCACTTTTGCAAGCTGTTAACCATTTTGATTTTTCGTATTCTTCTTGATGGAAGTGGCGAACACATTTCTTAGTCTTTGTTTGGAGAGTTTCTAAAGAAGGTTTTGGTCTCTCAGCATTTATAATATCTCTTTTCTCTTGAAAACTTCTTTGGCTGAAAGGCTTATCCTTTCAACAATCTAAAATACAACATTTATATTTGTTGTCATCGTGTTGGTCCATAGATGGCAGCACAATCGCGAGGAGAGGAATGCTGATTTCTTCAAAAATCAAGTCAAACGCTGAGATGTGTTCTCTTACAATAAATGTATTTACACCTTACACGGAAACATCCAGAAAATCATAGCACACAGTGTTTGAAGAACATATATTTCACTGCTTGGTTCGATAGCGAAAAAAACTAGAAATAATCACTTAACGAAATGAATGGACGAACCCGAAGAAACTGCTGTGTTGCTTGCATAGCCCTAGTCACGTGGCCGTTTGGAGCGCCGGCCAGTATTCCCAACTCACTCATTCCCAAAGTCTCCAAATTAGCCATAAAAAGTCTCCAAAAGTGGAAAAAAGTCGCTAAAAAACAGATTTTTGTTTATTATGTTAAATTTTCTTACTTATCTGTGCGCCATTTAAGATTAAACGACACATTGCTATTATTATTATCTATTTGATAATTTTTTTGTGTGGATATTAGGTTTAACGACCACCGTGAGCAACCCAATGGGCTATAAGCATTCGCCCGCCCCTAATTTAGGGTCACTACTTCCAGGGAACGGAGAGAGCCAGTGCCGCAAGACAAACACAACTTCCATGCCTCACCGGGATTCGAACGAATAATCCCCTTTCGGGCGAATGATCAGAGGCCATCGCTTAGACCACTGCGCCACCTTTGATACTCAAATTAATGGGCGGCTTTGATACTTTAAATTAATAATAATGTAAAAAAAAGTGAGTGTGACGCCTTTGTTACTTAATATGGCTGGGTGGGGGATAACGAACACCATGAGCAACACGATAGGCTGTAAGAAGTCACCCATCTCTAATTTAAGTCTGCTGTTCCCAGGGAAGGAAGAGAACCAGTGCTGAAAGACAAACACAACATTCATGCCTCACCGAGATTAGAATCTCGATTTAGTGGGGAGAGGATACAGAAACAAGTTTTAAATGCCTAAGAAGACCAGCTAAAAATACTTAATGTAAAGCATAGTGAACCAATAAATTATAGCGTTGAAGATGAAATTTCTTGCAAAAGCAAACGTTTTATCCAGTTACGTGTTACTGTTACTTTGATTTATATTAAACAAAACTTTTGTAAAAGTTTTGTATAATGATAGAATATTTCTGCAAGTGGATACAATGTAGTAAGTCCCACCACCATCACACTCGCTGTCTAAAGGAACCCAGGCAAACTCACCGAGCCGCCCCGGTGGCGCAGTGGTCTAAGCGATGGCCTCTGATCATTCGTCCGTAAGGGGTCCGGGTTCGAATCCCGGTGAGGCATGGATGTTGTGTTTGTCTTACGGAACTGGCTCTCTCCCTTCCCTGGAACCAGTGACCCTAAATTAGGGACGGGCGACTGCTTATAGCCCATTGAGTTGCTCACGGTGGTCGTTAAACCTCCAATAAAAAAAATAACAAAAAAAAAAAAACTCACCGAGCATCGGCAAGCTTTCTGTGACTGATGGAAACAAAGGCGAGAAGGAAAGGGAATTGCATTCTACAAGCATTAAAATTCACAGTTATGCCTATTAGATCTGCGGAAAGGGAAGAAGACATTCTCCTGATTCAAAAACCGTATTTAAAATACTTAAAACTGTAAATAAAAGAAACTGATGAAATTGTTAAAACAAAACAAAATCCCCTAAAAAAGTCGCTAATCCCAAACTACTGTTTTTGTCGCCAACGCCAATCCAGAATCCCCTAAATTTAGCAACTTTCTCCCCAAATTGGCAACACTGGCGCCGGCTGTGAAGCACGAATAGACGAATCCGAAGCAACTTCTGAATTGCTTGCACAGCCCTCATAGCAGCAGCGGTGAGCTTAGTCATGTGGTTGTTCGGCGCGCAGAAAGCGTGATCTTTGCACGACGATGGCACTAAATTTCACTAAAGCTAGGCCGGAAATTATTTAATAGTTATTTAAGAGGTGCATTTTTTGGAAGCAATCACGCCATGGGTATAAGTTTTAATAGCCATTCTAAATAAAAAATAATTAATCTAATTTTTGTAAAGCTTTCAATTATTCATTTCTAGTAGAGCAAGCATTGCTTACATTGCTTCTATGGACTTCACGCCCCTGCACTGATTCCAAGGAAGGGAGAGAACTAGAGGCGTAAGACAAACACAACATCCATGCCTCACCGGGATTGGAACCCGGGTTACAGTGGCTATAACCGCGCCAATAGTATAGAGAATTGTTTCAAATAGTGTGAAACATTTAGTTAGATGCCATAAAATACTAATCCGTATTCACTTCTTATAATTATGGAGAAAATTTCATATCCATGATTCCACAGACTTCTAAAAGAAGTTATTTTTTTTTTTTTTTTTGATTGGAGGTTTAACGACCACCGTGAGCAACTCAATGGGCTATAAGCAGTCGCCCGTCCCTAATTTAGGGTCACTGGTTCCAGGGAAGGGAGAGAACCAGTGCCGCAAGACAAACACAACATCCATGCCTCACCGGGATTCGAACCCGGACCCCGTTCGGACGAATGATCAGAGGCCATCGCTTAGACCACTGCGCCACCGGGGCTGCCTAAAAAGAAGTTAGAATTCCATTAACTGTATAGCGGACTTTCCATTAACTTTAATAGAAGTTAAATTCCATTAACTTCAAAGTTCAATTTGAAGACAATGAAGTTTCTGCAGGAAATGAGTTGCCGCCGGTGGCGCAGTGGTCTAAGTGATGGTCTCTGGCCATTCGTCTGAGACAGGTCAGGGTTCGAATCCCGGTAAGGCATGGATGTTGTGTTTGTCTTACGGCACTGGCTCTCTTTCCCTTCCCTGGAACCAGTGGCCTTAAATTAGGGACGGGCGACTGCTTACAGCCCATCGAGTTGCTCACGGTGGTCGTTAAACCTCAACCCTCCCCCCACCCCACCTTCCCTAAAAAGAGTTCTCAAAGTTCACTGAGTACTCTGGGTATTGATCGGTAGGGGTTATTATTTTTCTGACAGATGGCTCAAACAGATGACAAACTTTGCTAAAATGATTAGACATGCACAAAGCTCATGATATTGTATTAATTGGATTGGCTTATTTCACCTTGCATTGCATTACAGAAAGGAATCTCCGTGCTTGCAAACCAACAACAGCTTTAGAACTATCGTGGCCCCTTACTTTGCCCGCTATTTGTGAAAAATAACATTTCTTTGCCCTAGCATACGTCTTCCTCCCCTCATTTTTACCTTCGCTTACTAATGAATGAAAAAGCTGCCCCGGTGACACAGTGGTCTAAGCGATGGCCTCTGATCATTCGTGCGTAAGGGGTCCGAGTTCAAGTCCCCGTGAGGCATGGGTGTTGTGTTTGTCTTACGGCACTAGCTCTCTCCCTCCCTAGTACTAGTGACCCTAAATTGGGACGGGTGACTGCTTATAGCCCATTGAGTTGCTCACGGTGGTCGTTAAACCTCCAATAAAAAAAAATGAATGAAAAATATTGTAATTGCGAAAATATTCGACTTCGAGATTTCAGCAAAAATATGCATTTTAAATTCCGTCGAATATGATTTAGTTATTTCCTAAGTGGTATTTTTTTGTTTTGGTTGGAGGTTTAACGACCACCGTGAGCAACTCAATGGGCTATAAGCAGTCGCCCGTACCTAATTTAGGGTCACTGGTTCCCGGGAAGGGAGAGAGCCAGTGCCGTAAGACAAACACAACATCCATGCCTCACCGGGATTCGAACCCGGACCCCGTTCGGACGAATGATCAGAGGCCATCGCTTAGACCACTGCGCCACCGGGGCGACTAAGTGGTATCTCTATGTATCGTTGCCGCCATAACTGAAAAAAGAACTATTCTATCTATCGAAACGAAATTTAATATTCTTTGATTTCGTGGTACACTGATGGGGAAGAAATTAGGAAGTTACAAATGCAAAAGACTTCGTTAAGGAAGAAAATCCGGAACTTTGATAAGGATGGTCACTGAAGCATACTACTTGCATTTAACATGTTGTATTTTTTCAAACTGACAAATGGCCGCCCCGGTGGCGCAGTGGTCTAAGGCGCTGGCCTCTGATCATTCGTCCGTAAGGGGTCCGGGTTCGAATCCCGGTCAGGCATGGATGTTGTGTTTGTTTTACGGCACTGGCTCTCTCCCTTCCCTGGAACCAGTGACCCTAAATTAGGGACGGGCGACTGCTTATAGCCCATTGAGTTGCTCACGGTGGTCGTTAAACCTCCAATCAAAAAAAAAACTGACAAATGCTGCAAGGGCTATAAAACTCCAACACACTTTTTGCTAAAACCGTGCAACTCAATATCAAAATACAAAATACGATAAGCCTATTTACTAAAACGTGGTTGCTCATCTTTCAAAACATTTCCGGCAGGTATAGTTCGTAAAGTAATATCAAGATGGTGAGACGTTACAGCAAACAAAATTAAATACATCTCCTCCTTAATTTATTCAGAAATAGTTACTAACACAATACTTAACCAATATGAACAACTAAAATTTTTACCCCAACCGATCACACAAAAACTTTGAAACTTTACGTTAGTTGACCACTATTGATTTACAAATACAAAGCAGTTAAAATAATAAATTACTAACTATATGCACATCTTAAGAACTAATAAGTTAAAAACCAATAAACACTGTAACGTCCGAACCTTACGAGAACACTTTTGAATGTTTTCGCCCATCCACTGTGGGCGTCCTCAGACCGGTGGTGCTTACACGTCAGTCGCCAGCAATCCAGTTTCAGCTAAAGGTAGGTCTGAGATCGCTAACACGACTAGAATTACCGTCAGATTAAAAATCTTTTTGTTGTATAGGTCGGTTAACAGGCCGGGATTACGCTGTTAAAGTTATTTGCGTCCAAATAAATTAGGGTACAAATTCCAGCAAAATTACTGAATTATTTTTACGGCAAAAACACCGACAAAATCAAATTTTGATAATGGCGTTAGTGTTTTCAGAAATAAATTCCTGGGGGTTAGTAAACGACTTTTTATTGAAGAGTTTAACTCTCCAAAAGGCAGAGAACCAATTCTTTTTTTTTTTTTCGATTAAGCAATCAGAAGGGCAGAGAACCTCCAGGGTCGGTTTTAACCAGAAAACCAAAACTTTTTACCCTAACCGATCCGTTCCAGAATCCAGCTTTTTTTTTCAGCAAAACCACTGTCTATTAAAGTTAGTTAGACGTTATGTTTACAGTGTAAATTGCTTCCAAGTGGAATTATTTGTTGTTGTTGTTGTTTTTGTTTGGGAGCTTAAGAACCATCGTGAGCGGATATGAGAGGGATATGAGCAGTCCTTAATCAATGTCACTAATTTAGGCGCAAAGACAGCAAAGCGAGGTTGCCGAGTGACGGGATAGGCGGTGTCGTATGGCCTCGAGCTGCGGTGGCGCAAAGACAACAACATAGCGAGGTTTGAGTGACGGAATAAGGGTCACATGATACGTTTAATCCTCGGGAACTTTGTTGCGCAGAGAAGCTTGTCACGACAGTACCTTAGGTGGCGCGCTCTGTTGGAACAAAGCATAAGTATTCAACTCACAAAAAAATCGGCTGCTGTTTTTTCAAGCTTTCCAACCGTAGGATGAAGAAGCGTATATGCTCCCGCTTTGTGCGTCCGTCTGTACGCACGACAACGCACGTAAAAATGGTTCGATTTCCATGAAATTTTAGTATGTAGTAGGGGACCACCTGGGGACGAACCCTATTCAAATGGACGAAATCCGGTCGGAGGTCAGAGGAACGGGATCCATTCCACTGCCCTTATGCGTCATAACTTACGTAAAAACGCTTCGATTGTGACAAAACTTTAGTATGTTGTTCGGGAGATACACTGAACTGGTTCTGTTGAATATAATTGAAATGGGGTTAAAGGTCAGGGCACAGGAGCGAGATTTATTCCACTGCCCTCATAACTTGACTAAAAATATTCCTCATAACTTGATTAAAAACGCTTCTATTGGGACAAAACTTTAGCATGTTTTTCCGGAGGTATACTGAATCAGTTCTGTTGAATATCATAGAAATGGGATCAAAGGTCAGGGCACAGTATCAAGATTTATTCCGCAGTCATTATCCTCATAACTTGACACAAAATGCTTCTATTGCGACAAAACTTTAACATGTTGTTCCGGAGGTATACTGAACCAATTCTGTTTAATGTCATCAAAATGGGGTCAAAGGTCAATGCACTGGAGCGAGATTTATTCCACAGCCATTATCCTCATAACTTGACTAAAAATGATTCTATTGTGGCAAAACTTTAGTATGTTGTTCCGGAGGTATACTGAACCAATTCCAGTTGAATATCATCGAAATGGGGTCAAAGGTCAGGGCACAGGTGCGAGATTTATTCCATAGCCATTATCTTCATAACTTGAGTAATGATTTCTGGTGTGTTGGAAAGCGTATCATAATCAATGCATTGCATGATTTTACTAACTCGTAAATGTTACATACGGATAGTTTATGGCCTGCCTTCATTGGCATTTCCGCTACATACCGTGTCGTAACGACTGTTGGGTATCATCATATTCCATCCTGCTGGGTGGCGCAGTGGTCTAAGCGATGGCCTCTGATCATTCGTCCGAAAGGGGTCTGGGTTCGAATCCCGGTGAGGCATGGATGTTGTGTTTGCCTTACGGCACTGGCTCTCTCCATTCCCTGGAGCCAATGACCCTAAATTAGGGACGGGCGACCGCTTATAGCCCATTGAGTTGCTCACGGTGGTCGTTAAATCTCCAATAAAAAAATATTCCATCCCATTGGCAGTTCCTTTAAAGAGCTCGAACATGGATCAAATCGATTAGCGTGTCTAGTAAAGCTAACTTTTCCAATGGCATTTAACTCGTATGGTCTTGTTATTGCCTTTTAAGCTAAACTGAATAAGAAAAAAGATATTTTAAGAGAAAGACAGGTGGTCATAAAAAAAAAAGAACAAAATGTTCATTACATTTTAAGCAAATCTATAAGAAATAACAACCCAAACTCTGAGCTCAGTTTTAGAGCAGTATTAAATAATATTACTCTCAAGATGTGAATCTAAGTTAGCCTGTATTTTATCTAGCAAATAAGTACTTGCAGATACCATATTTGGAGTTGGGGTAAACCAAGGATGTTAGAATAATACTTCTAGAGATACCCAAATCGCTTAACCGTGAAGTCGCAAAGTGTGGGAATTTGATGTTGTTTACATGACACCCATGTAGTTTCAGCGGTGTGTACTTTGGAATTGCGTGGGTTTTGGTTACGGAAATCGTGTTAATATTAAACCGGAATGAATTATACTTCATACACGAGTGGAATTTTCAATTTTAACGTTATGGTTTGTTTTGAATTCGCACTAACGTTTATGTACTTCAATTTAAAATAAAAATGGGAAGAAACTTCAAAATAATTAAGAATTTTATAAACATTTTCTCACACATCAGCAGCAAGTTACGATGCAAAATCAGAAACATTTGCGACGAATCCCCAAATATCTTATTCTAACCTCCTTGGGGTGAACCCATGCTTCTAAAACCAAGAGCAGCTGATTTATTCCTCATTCTATGCGGTTGTTTTTTATTTGAAAGAAAAGAGAAGAAACATATGTAAAGGCTTTATTTTTTTGGGCCGTGCATTTTCCTTGGGGGGGGGTACGAATTGTTTTAGGGGGCTGAAGCTTGTTGACTGATTTATATACATATAACCACAATTTTTTTATATATACATTAACACTTATAAAAATTTTAAATAGGCTATAAAATTTTTCTTATGCTCGTATATCGCAAATGCGAATTCCAAGAAATCTGCACATACAAATGATTAAAAATGATATACCTTTGCTTTAATTCAGTAACGCACCATGGATTTCACCATGGGGTGGTGTAAAATATTGAGGATGCTAGTAAGTTAATGCTAGGCTGGAGAAAATCCCTCACTCCCAACATTAGGAGTGATAAAAATGTCCTCGCCTTACTACAAGCGTGTTTCTGATTCCTAAGGAATCATTGCAGCGGTACCTGTAACGATTCCTTAGGAATCAGAAACACGCCTAGTAATGATTCCTTAGGAATCAGAAAATGGCAGGGAATGGTGTAAACCATTCCCCTGCCATTTGGTTTCAACCCCTTTAGATTAGTTAGATTAGCACATAATAAAAAAAAAAAAAAAAAAAAAAAAAAAACTAACTGTTTGTGTGTGTGTGGATGACAGTTTGAGGTGCTTTATTTATTTTTTGTCACAGAGCGTAAATCACCCACCGCCATGGGGGAAAAAAACCTTTTATGGAAACAATTTCTCATAATTTACTATTGTTAAAAAATAGTTAGCAAATATTTTGTTGCATTCGAAGCACTAGTATCACGTTAGCTACACTGATGAGGTTTAACCGTACATATGGAAAGTCGATATCCGGAAGACTGAAATAAAGCTGAATGCCAGCTTGCAAAATATGATGATGTATTGCAGTGCAAAAATCTCTACTCTGTGGCATTGGGTTTTTATTGCGGAAGCAGTCTGAGTTGTCAGTGCTTGAAAAACTGCCCCTTCAGCGAGGACTGTTTAAGGTTTTATTGAAGGATGATAGAAATTTCAGACTAAAGTTCATGTGGATTATTATACTATTTTCCCTCATTTTCTTAAGTTTTTCCTTTTAATTAATTTCTCCAAATATACAGCTATAAACGAAAACAGTTAGATAAAATACGAGGGAAGATCGTCCAAAAACCTACGAGGGGAGGAAGGGAGGGGGGGGCTAAGTACCCCGAAAAGATGCCTGAATACATCACTGTTTTTGAGCCCTGCTACTTCGCAAGTCCCGGGATCTGGGCTACCGTTTAAATCCGCCCCTGTGCTTACGTCCATTTCAGCATTTCTTAATAAACGCTCGGTTGCAACTGTTTAGGAAATTTGTGATTTTTAATACATTAATACATAGGCGCCGACTTCGTGGGTTCGAGACACTTTTTGAACCCTTAATGAGTTTGCTGTGGGTTCCTCGAACCCCTAATACTTTTGCGCGTATTTCGTGGGAAAAATACACGTACGCGTATATGTATAAATTTGGCTCTTCGTTATCAATTCTTCAAGTGTCTTATTATTCATTCCCCGTTTACTATATATAGAAATTGTGTATAGAAGTTTACCCCTCAGACTGTTTATTGTGCTTAAAAAAAGAATTAGTGTTTGTTCGCGCTCATCAAATTCGACGCGACAGACCGTTGTTTAAGAGCATTTAAAACTGCATCCTTTATAAAAAACGAAAATTCTTTGGTTTGTCTGGGTTCCCACAAAATACAAAAGTCTAGCTTTGCATTCGGAGACGAGAACCTATTCAAGGTCATGGTGACAAAGGCGGAAATATGTTGTACAGTCATTTGACCCACCCTATCTTCAGACAGTCGGGGACCAAGGAGGATTCAGTGACGTGACGTCACTTCCTGAAAACCTGTGCGGCAGCACAGGTTGATAGCGGTCGTCTCTTACTCTCTGCAGCACTCCCTGAAGGTCAACAAGGCTCCCATAGCTTTAGCAAGGCCGTGATTAGCTAATGCGCAATACGCACTTCCGCTCTACGAAGAATAATTTTGTTTTCATTTTTTTCAGAAAATACTAAACAGCATTTCTGTAATTTTTTGCAAATTTTTAGTTATGTGCATGTATTTTTCAGTCTCATTTTTTTCCTGACTGTACATGCTGCACAAGTACCTCTAAAACCTCTTCAAAGTCGACGGTTTCTCCGTAGAAAGTACAGAAGCAGTCCAAGTTGGACATACTGGGCATTCACAGCTGATACGAAGTGGCGCCCAAGGAAGAAGCAGGGCTAGCGGCTGATGCCATGCCCTCTCCATTCTAATCGATTTTAACTCAGAAATCATTTGAAAAAAAAAAAAAAAATGTTGGCATTTTTTAAATTGGTAGAAAAAACTTAAAATGGATTTTACATGTTTTTGTTACTTTTATAAAGACAATTGATATAATAATGTCGAACCCACAAAAGCAAAATAAATGAAATAAATAATTATCTAGAAAAATATATTTTTCTGTAATTAACTATAATTTGCTTCATTTTAGCACTTCAGGCGTCTTATTGTTCCGGATAATCTGACTGAATGAAACTTAAATTAGACTTAAATACTTTGAAAAATGCATGGGTAATTCGATTAAAAATTTCCGGAATCCCCAATGATTTTTCAAGTCGGTGCCTATGCATTAATATATATATTTAAAAAAGAACAAGGATTGGTTATGATTTTCAATATATATTAATGCAAATTAAAAATCATACGCAATTCTTCTTCAAATAAAATCATGTCAGTTAAAATCTATAGAGGAGAGAATAAGTTTCATAAGTTTCCTCACAAAAGACCGGGCATTTTAAAGGAATGGCTGCGGAAAATGAAACGGAAGGATTACTATCTCGAAGTGAATTCCAGGATATGTTTTTCCAAGGCCATCTTTATTCTTCATACTTTCCATTGGAAGACTTTGCATAACGTGCAACTACGAACGGTAGGCAGTGGAAACCGTTCTGTGTTCCTACAGCGTTTAGCTTCTAGAAAAATTGGGGAAAGACAACCGGATAACAATTGTTCTTGTTTTCATTTTGTCTTTCAGTTTGTGGAAAGCTTTCCCAGAATCTCAGATTTGATATATTTCAAAACTACCATAGAATAGAATTTTTTACTTTCGCCTTTCGCAAATATAATTGCTTTGCAACAGCAATAGAGACATCGCAATCGCATGACTTTTTCAGTTTCAATGTGTGTGTGTGTGTGTGTGTGTGTGAATAGTAGTGCTATTAGTTTTCGAAGATTTTCCGCCGAAAAGATAACACTCAGCATGAAACTTACGAAATAAGTGGCAAATTTTAATGTAAAAAAAGAAAAATTTTTTAAAACTCTTTTTCGTGTATATTAAATTTCGAAAACTGATTGGCAGTCATTGACAGGAAAATGTTTTTATAAGCTTTTTATTCCACAAATAACTTCAGAAATAAACTAATAAAACTGCAAATGAGTATGAAGAAGACAGGAAAATGAATTTATACATAATCCTCTTACTTCCGAAGCTCATCAACTTCGTTCTTTAGATATGGAACTGTGGTGTTCAGTAACTACAAGTATTGGTAGATGACGCCACATCCCTTAACTTTGGAGAATTCCGAAATTTGCATTATACAAAGCCGTTTTATTGCTTTCCTTTTTCATTTTCTTGAATTAGTTTTTCTTATTCGAATTTTAATGGCCCAAAGCCTTTACTCAATCTGAGAGAGTGTGAACGGTAGTAAAGCAAGCAAAGCAAGCAATCGAACAGAACAGAACATTATGTGTGAAGTGGTTTTTAAAGAACACCCGCTGCAAAATTTCAGTGTTCTTGTTCTGTGCCGCCATCTGTTGGTGTTAAGTTTTACCGCATTCTATATCCGTTCATGCTGCAGTACCTGTAGCAGGTGCGCATACAAAAAACTGGCAATATACACTATATTGACAAAAGTCAACAGACACCCCTTTAAAAGCAAACGAACGGATCCGCTGCGTTGTTAGACGCACGGTACCAAACGGTATAAAAACAAGCCTGCAGCTGACCGCGATCATATCGCACTATGAGGTTGAGTGAAAATGTCGTTGCGGGAGAGAGAACTGATTTCGAGAAAGGAAAAATTGTTGCAGTGTTCGAAGTGGACTGGTATGGGACGGTATGACATACCGGTAGTAGTTAACAAAAATGGAAGCGAGCATACCGGCAGTTAAAAAAACATCATTTACCATACCGGTATGTACTAAACTATAAACTCGTCACGAACTGCGTAAAGAAATTAGGATGAAAGCACAAATTTTAACGCAAAAATCGACAAATGACATTTTAAACTGATAAAATTTGATAAATGATTTGCAGCTGGGACTGAAAGAGACCACCTACCTTTCAATGAAGGTTTTTTAATTACATTAATTTTTTTAATATTATATGCATTAATTTTTAATTAAAAAAATATGTGGATTGGTATGTAATTGATCATGATCATATGTAGAGAATTTTAGGAAGGGAGTGTCTGACCTCAGGTTTTAAACAACCCTTAGAAATAGGAAGCTAGGAGATTTGGGCTAGAGTGCCCGATAGGAAAGTGACACGGAAGCGAAGTAGAAAGGGGAGGAAGACGCTCTTATTTATTACCGGGGGCCAGTACGCGGGATCCGATCAGGGCCGCGGGTAGCCTAGTGGGCAGCGTTCGTGACTGCCGCGGAACGGACCTCAGGTTCGATCCCAGGCAGGTACGAACGCTCGATCCTCTAAATATCCGCCGTGCATCGTTAAGCCGTCGGATCCCGGGTACTGGCCCTCCGGTAATAAATAAGGGCGTCTTCCCCCCTCTACTTCGCTTCCGTGTCACTTTTCCATCGGGCACTCTAGACCACATCTCCTAGCTTCCTATTTCTAAGGGTTGTTTAAGACCTGCGGTCAGACACTCCCTTCCTAAAATCCTCTACATATGATCATGATCAACCCGAGATCCGACGGCTTAACGTGCCCATCCGACGCACGGCGGATGTTTAGTGGATCGAGCGTTTGTACCTGCCTGGGATCGAACCTGAGGTCCTTTCCGTGGGAGTCACGAACGTTGCCCTCTCGGTCACCGCGGCCACATAAAAAAAAAAAAAAAACTTGGTACGTAATTCTTTCGAAACCTCCTATTTATACTGTGCGGATCTATAGTCCACACTATACCGGCAGTAGCTCTGTGCCACTTCGACAAAACCTCAGTGTACAGGTGAGAAAAATGCTGGAACCTCGGTATGTATACACACCATTCGCAGAGTATACAAAAATTACATAAGACACATATTTTTTTTTTTTTTTGTTATTATGCAATACGAAACAAGTCCGCCATTTTTATCACTGCTGTGAAATTTTTGAACATAAATTACAAATTCGAAAACTTACCAATCATTACAAGCTGGTTCCGACTGCCAAGGGGTGTACTTTATGCTGAGTGCAGGGGAAATAAGTTTCCTCTCGGCTCACAGTGAACTGAGGGATGAAACAAGGGGTGGTATTGCCGTGGTAATGGGTCGTAACATCTTAGTCCCGCAGGGAACAAGTGACTGGGAAAGTATTCACCCTTTGTCTCTGAGTATCAGAAGTCGCCTCCATCTTCGACACGACGCTCCAAAAATGCTTGCACCCCCAAAATAAGGCGATTCCATTATCATCAAATGGCGAGTTACAATGAACGGACTATATTTAAAACTTTCCATCACCACAAAAAAAAAAAAAAAAAAAAAAAAAGAAGAAGAAGCTATATACTGTATACACAGTATCATCATCATTGTCAACCATTATCAATCGACTGCTGGACGAAGGTCTCCCCAAGTTTCTTCAACAACGGTCTGTCTTGTGCCAGTCTCCTCCATGTTACTCCCGCATACTTTCGAATTTCATCCACCCATCTCCCATGTGGTCTTCTTCTGGGTCTTTTCCTGTCCCTTGGAATCCAATCTAAAATTTCGGCTGTCCATCGATGGTCTGTCCTTCTGGCAGTATGTCCAGCCCATTGCCATTTCAGGGATTTAACTCTGATCATGATGTCTTCCACTCTTGTCATTTTTCGGATCCACGAGTTCCTCTTCTTATCTCTCTTTGTTACACCAAGCATGCACCTCTCCATGCTGCTTTGAGTTGTCTGTAGCCTTTGTATGTCTCTTTTAGTTAAGGTCCCCGACTCTACACCATACGTAAGGACTGGAAGGATGCATTGATCAAACACTTTTCTTTTAAGACATAATGGTATATTGCTCTTGAAAATTATGCTGTTTCTTCCAAAAGCTCTCCAGGCAAGTTTTATACGCCGATAAATTTCTTCATCAGTGTGACCCTCACTTGATATCTGCTGTCCAAGATAAACGTACGTGCAAGTTGCATGTGAACAAATTATCAGGAAAAACCAAAATGTTGATGCAAAAAGAAGAGAGATGAGGACAACTAAAGACGATGTGACTTCCAAAGTAGAATATATAGAGCTATGCAAGACGGTACGAAAAAGTATCACTGAAGATGTAAGGATATTCAACTGTGAACTAGTAAGGAAAACAATTGAAAACAACCAAAGCCTAAAGATAGCAAAGGGACATCTCAGTAAGGGAAGAAAACAGATTATGGCACTGAGAAAAGAAGATGGTTCTGTAACAAGAAATAGAGGCGGAATTTTGACAAGAGTGAAAGATTTCTACTCCAAATTATATGAAAGGGATGATACATGTACTCCAGACATCATGAAAGATACCAGTACCAGAGTTCTTCCAGTCCTCCCAGCAGAAGTTGCACATGCAATCAAGAACATGAAGCGGGGAAAAGCTCCAGGAGAAGATGGAATTACTGTAGACATCATACAAGAAGCAAGTGGAGAAATCGAAACAGTACTCGCCCAAATTTTCACTCGATGTCTTAATGAAGGGAAGATTCCTGAGGATTGGAACAACGCTACAATAATCCTGCTACATAAGAAAGGTGACATTGAGGATCTCGGAAACTACAGACCTATCAGCCTCCTATCAGTAGTTTATAAAATCTTCACTAAAGTTCTTTCACACCGCTTGAAAGTAACACTGGACATGGCTCAACCGAGAGAACAAGATGGATTTAGGAGTGGCTACAGCACAATAGATCATATCCACGTACTGAGAGAACTAATTGAAAGAGCGAGGGAATATGAACTTCCATTGTGCATGGCTTTTATCGATTATGAAAAAGCCTTTGATTCGGTGAAACCATCAGCAGTTACAATGGCTCTGAAAACCTGCGGTATTGAAGATGCATACATTAATATTATTAATAACATCTATGAAAATGCAAGTGCAAAGATTCGGCTGTTTGAAAATACAACACACGTACAAATTGGAAAAGGAGTGAGACAAGGTGACACCATATCTCCAAAGCTCTTTAATGCCATATTGGAGGGTGTCTTTCAGTCGCTGAGCTGGGAAAACAAAGGGATAAAGATTAATGGAGATTATCTAACCCACCTTCGTTTTGCTGATGACGTAGTCATTTTTGCAACTACCCCATCAGAGCTGCAGAGTATGATCCAGGAACTTGCTGACAAGAGTAAAGAAGTGGGATTAAAAATGAACTTTCAGAAGACAAAAGTGATGTACAGTGCTTTTTCAAGAAATGAAGATTTATCGATTGATGGAGATAACAGATATACAGTATATAAGCATATATATAGAGATAACAGATATACAGTATATAAGCATATATATCGTCATCGGGATGTAAGGTCAGGTGATGCGTAACATCACAGCCTCTCCTTGACAAATGTCAACCCCGCCTTCTCGTGGTACATCCTGTTCGCACTAAAGGGGCTCTTACGACCGCCAATAGCGGTATAACTATACCATCGGGATTAGAGGAAATGCTATCCCACACTCACCAACCCGCTTTGCCAGCGTGGTGAGTTATGGCCAAACCCCTCCAAAATGACTCCACAACTTAAATCTTGGCCCTCAGTCTCCGGCAGCTGGAATGTACCTGGCCAAGGCAGCGACCAGTGCGACATGAAGGCAGAGGGTGCTAAGAATCCCCGGAGGACCGGACTAGGCTGCCATCTGATGCTGACCTTGGCGACGTATAACGGACGCTCCCTATCTTCTGATTCAAGGCTTCTTGAATTGGAAGAGGAACTACAAAGGATCAAGTGGGACATCGTCGGGCTAAGTGAGGTAAGGAGAAAAGGAGAAGATCTCATCGAACTGAAAAGTGGACATCTCTTCTACTATCGTGGGACAGATACTGGCAGAACTAGTGGTGTTGGATTTATAATAAACAAGAAACTGAAGGATAAAGTTGTAGAAGTTGAAAGTTCCTCTGACAGAGCTGCACGACTCGTTATCCAACTCTCGAGAAGATACCAGGCTCAGATTATTCAAACTTATGCACCCACCACAAGTCATGATGAAGAAGAAATTGAAGAATTTTATGAGGAAATTCGTGATCTAAATAATAAAGGTAAGCAGCACTTGAAGATAATTATGGGAGATTTCAATGCAAAAATAGGGCAACGGCAACAGAATGAAACTTCAGTAGGTAAATTCGGTCACGGCAACAGAAACCAGCGTGGAAATACTCTCGTAGAGTTTGCAGAGGCAGAAGGGTTTTTCATCTTGAACTCCTTTTTCAAGAAAAAGCCACACAGGAAATGGACATGGAGACATCCAAATGGGACGACAAGTGAAATTGATTTTATTATGTGTAACAAAAAATTCGTCATAGAAGACTGCAGTGTGCTAAACAAGTTCAACACAGGCAGTGACCATAGATTGGTGAGATGTAAGATGCACCTCAACACTAAACTCGAACGTAGCAAGCTCATAAGACAAACAAAATGTATTGACATAACCAACCTTAAAAAACACCATAATACCTTCAAATTGGAACTGAAGAACAGATTCTCTGCTTTAGAAGGCCTAACATCGGAAGAAGTGGATATTTCTGAAGTTAACAGAAAAGTAACCAAAGCTCTTATGGAAACAGCAACAAAATTAGCTGGGTCTAAGAACAAATTGCATGTGAACAAATTATCAGGAAAAACCAAAATGTTGATGCAAAAAAGAAGAGTGATGAGGACAACTAAAGAAGATGTGACTTCCAAAGTGGAATATATAGAGCTATGCAAGACAGTACGAAAAAGTATCACTGAAGACGTAAGGAAATTCAACTGTGAACTGGTAAGGAAAGCAATTGAAAACAACCAAAGCCTAAAGATAGCAAAGGGACATCTCAGTAAGGGGAAAAAACAGATTATGGCACTGAGAAAAGAAGATGGTTCTGTAACAAGAAATAGAGGCGAAATTATGACAAGAGTGAAAGATTTCTACTCCAAATTATATGAAAGGGATGATACATGTACTCCAGACATCATGAAAGGTACCAGTACCAGAGTTCTTCCAGTCCTTCCAGCAGAAGTTGCACATGCAATCAAGAACATGAAGCGGGGAAAAGCTCCAGGAGAAGATGGAATTACTGTAGACATCATACAAGAAGCAAGTGGAGAAATCGAAACAGTACTCGCCCAAATTTTCACTCGATGCCTTAATGAAGGGAAAATTCCTGAGGATTGGAACAACGCTACAATGATCTTGCTACATAAAAAAGGTGACATTGAGGATCTCGGGAACTACAGACCTATCAGCTTCCTATCAGTGGTTTATAAAATCTTCACTAAAGTTCTTTCACACCGCTTGAAGGTGACACTGGACATGGCTCAACCGAGAGAACAAGCTGGATTCAGGAGTGGCTACAGCACAATAGATCATATCCACGTACTGAGAGAAATAATTGAAAGAGCGAGGAAATATCAACTTCCATTGTGCATGGCTTTTATCGATTATGAAAAAGCCTTTGATTCGGTGAAACCATCAGCAGTTGCAATGGCTCTGAAATCCTGCGGTATTGAAGATGCATACATTAATATTATTAATAACATCTATGAAAATGCAAGTGCAAAGATTCGGCTGTTTGAAAATACAACACATATAAAAATTGGAAAAGGAGTGAGACAAGGTGACACCATATCTCCGAAGCTCTTTAATGCCACATTGGAAAATGTCTTTCAATCACTGAACTGGGAAAACAAAGGGATAAAGATTAATGGAGATTATCTAACCCACCTTCGTTTTGCTGATGACATAGTCATTTTTGCAACTACCCCATCAGAGCTACAGAGTATGATCCAGGAACTTGCTGACAAGAGTAAAGAAGTGGGATTAAAAATGAACTTTCAGAAGACAAAAGTGATGTACAATGCTTTTACAAGAAATGAAGATATATCAATTGATGGAGAAAAGCTGGAGATAACAGACACGTACGTTTATCTTGGACAGCAGATATCAAGTGAGGGTCACATTGGTCGTCAGTAAGGGGTCCGGGTTCGAATCCCGGTCAGGCATGGATGTTGTGTTTGTCTTACGGCACTTGCTCTCTCCCTTCCCTGGAACCAGTGACCCTAAATTAGGGACGGGCGACTGCTTATAGCCCATTGAGTTGCTCACGGTGGTCGTTAAACCTCCAACCAAAAAAAAAAAAAAAAAAAAAAAAAAAAAAAGGGTCACATTGGTGAAGAAATTAATCGGCGTACAAAACTTGCCTGGAGAGCTTTTGGAAGAAACAGCATAATTTTCAAGAGCAATATGCCATTATGTCTTAAAAGAAAAGTGTTTGATCAATGCATCCTTCCAGTGCTTACGTATGGTGCAGAGACGTGGACCTTAGCTAAAAGAGACATACAAAGGCTGCAGACAACTCAAATTAGCATGGAGAGGTGCATGCTTGGTGTAACCAGGAGAGATAAGAAGAGGAACTCGTGGATCCGAAAAATGACAAGAGTGGAAGACATCATGATCAGAGTTAAATCCCTGAAATGGCAATGGGCTGGACATACTGCCAGAAGGACAGACCATCGATGGACAGCCGAAATTTTAGATTGGATTCCAAGGGACAGGAAAAGACCCAGAAGAAGACCACATGGGAGATGGGTGGATGAAATTCGAAAGTATGCGGGAGTGACATGGAGGAGACTGGCACAAGACAGACCGTTGTGGAGGAAACTTGGGGAGACCTTCGTCCAGCAGTGGATTGATAATGGTTGATGATGATGATGATGATGATGATCGTCATCATCATTCTCAACCATTAGCAATCCACTGCTGGATGAAGGTCTCCCTAAGTTTCTTCCACAACTGTCTGTCTTGAGCCTGCCTCCTCCATGTCCGGCATGCTTTCGAATTTGATTCATCCATCTCCCATGGGGTCATTTTCTGTTCCTCGGAATTCAGTCTAAAATTTCGGTTGTCCATCGGTGGTCCGTTTTTCTGGCAACATGTCTAGCCCATTGCCATTTCAGTGATTTCACTCTGGACATAATGTCGTCCACTCCTGTCATTTTCCTTATCCAGGAGTTCCTCTTCTTATCTTTCCTGGTTACACCAAGCATGCATCTCTCTCCATGCTTCTTCGAGTTGTCTGCAGTAGTTGTATATCTTTTTCAGCTAAGGTCCATGTCTCTGCTCCATATGTAAGCACTGGCAGGATGCATTGATTAAATATATTTCTTTTAAGACATAATGGCATGCTGCTCCTAAAATTTGTACTGTTTCTTCCAAAAGCTCTCTATCCTAGTTCTATATGCCGATTAATTTCTTCATCAATGTGACCTTTGCTTGATATCTGCTGCCCAAGCTGAATGTAGGTATCGGTTATCTCCAGCTTTCCCATATCAATCGATAAATCTTCATTTCTTGTAAAAGCATTGTACATCAGTTTTGTCATTTTTGATCTCACTTCTTTATTATTGTCAGCAAGTTCCTGGATCATAATGTGCAGCTCTGACGGAGTAGTTGCAAAA
The DNA here is from genome assembly GCA_039090855.1 of Macrothele yani. Classification (NCBI taxonomy): domain Eukaryota; kingdom Metazoa; phylum Arthropoda; class Arachnida; order Araneae; family Macrothelidae; genus Macrothele; species Macrothele yani. The sequence goes on from CM076990.1 coordinate 53,824,448, forward strand.
ATAACTACATCAGCAAAACGAAGGTGAGTTAAATAATCTCCATTAATCTTTATCCTTTGTTTCCCCAGTTCAATATACAGGGTGGGCTATCGGATAATGCATTTTTATCTTATTTTTATTTTTCATTTTATTTTTTTATTATTTTTTTTACTTTACAGGTATTGACAGAGAATTTGAGTGAAGCACAAAGAAAGTGGATTCTGAAACAGTATTGGATGACTGAAAATGCCGAGAGGGTGCGCGAAGCGTGGGAAGAGGCATTTAACGCTGCTCCAGCAACACGCCTGACAATTTATCGTATCAGAGATAAATTTGATGCAACAGGTTCAGTAATTAATGCACCGAAATGTGAACGTCAGTGGTGTAGCGTCAATGGAAGCAAGGGAAGCATTGCTTCCCTTTGGTTCATGCGCTTTCTTTTGCGTGAATTAAAAATATGTAGCATTAAAGTAAAATAAAAATATCACACCAACATAACTCAGCGGGCATTTTTTTCAGTATCTCTTATTTTTAAGAAAGCAAATTCATATTTGTACTTTTACGAAAACAAGAACAAATGTCTCGTACGTTAGTCGTTCGTTGGAAGCAACGCAGACAATGCTTCCAGCAGAAACCTCAGTAACACGGTATGCCCACCCATAGCCAGTAATGCTAAGCATAAAGCGTGGGAAGCATTCTCCCAAACGCTTCCACAGCGCCGAAGTCAGAACCACACAAGAAAGTTTCAAGGATAAAAAGCCACTAACTTGAGCATGCGCTCTTTCCAAACGTTCAGTTATCAGACTCAGCACTCAGAGGACTCCCGTAACAATAATTTGAAGTTGCAATTTGTCAAACGTTTTCTGTGTTAGTGTTATTAGTTGATTCAGTTCCATTATTGGCTTATGGTTTGAACTTTCAGTAGTTTTATGTCGCACGTTCTTTAGCGGTGATATGTCATTATTTCAAGAATATAAAAGTAAGCGTTACTTTTATTAGTGTAGCTATTTGTTTCTGTGACTCTTCTGAGGAATGTAAGCGCCATGGAGGCAATGGACTCTGGCACACTTACAGTGCACGGCGGCGTGAACTCCCAAAACTCCGAAGACTGCATTCTAGAAAAAATACTTTCGCTGTCTTTTGGATCATTTTCATAATCATATAAAATCACATTTATAAAAAAATCTCTATGAAAATCATATAAAATCATATTAACCAATACAGACATCCAACGTGGACTTAGAACATCAAACAGAAGTCATCGATCGCTCTTTCCACGTTTATAAGTGAGTCACGGAAAAATTATCATTGACCGCCACCGGGAATCGAACCCGGGGTCTTCCAATTGGCTTGGCAGTTAGTGTATGTGAGTCTGGAGGAATTTGAGGCCACTGTGGTGCAGTGGAAGCATATCCGGCGCGTAACTGGAAGATCCTAAGTTTGATTCCCGGTGGCGGCCAATGAGAATTTTCCGTGACTCACTTATAAACGTGGAAAGAGCGATGACTTCTGTTTGATAAAATCACATTTATATCTGATAATTTATATGTGATATTATATATAAATCATATAAAATCATATTTATAAATAAAAAAAAAATCTCACGCTCTCCCTCTCTTTAAGAGCCCGAACCGGAGTGAATATTCTACAGCCCAAGCCCGAGCTCTGCTTCGGGCTTTCGCGCTCGGGCTTTCGTGCTCGGGCTCAGCACGTCTCAGTTTTGATAGAAGCAAATCCCCAATTCTTTTCGTTGTGTGGGTAGACAAGTTTCTTTCCCTTTCAACATTTTCACTGAATATTTTTTTTATAAATTTTTGCATTTGGACTTCTATACATAGACATTTTATTTCTTTTTGGTGGTACCGGGCATGGTCACGTTTGGGGGGAGGGGGTCTTATGATGCTTTCTGCCATGCCCTATTGTCAAAGTAGCATTAAAACTACGGGTCACTCACTGATTTTAATTATTATAAATTTACATTCATATCACTTTTGCCATCTATTTATCGCATATTAACTGCATTGCTTCCCTTACTTACAAAGTCACGCTTCGCCACTGGTGGACGTCCTAGGACGTCTCTGTCAGAGGTGAATGAGATGAGAGTCGCCTTGACATTCGTGAACAGTACGAAAAAGTCCACCCGACGCGCGTCGCGGGAGCTGTCCATACCGAGAACGTCCTTGCGACGCTTAATGCATAAATTGAAATTGAAGCCGTACAGTCTTACCGTCTGGAGGGCGATTCAGACGGTCGGTTGCAATTCTGTCAGATGATGCGCAACAAAATTTCTCACGAACCAGACTTTCTTGATAAGATCATCTGGTCAGATGAAGCCCATGTTCCAACTTGTCAGACCACGTGAAGAGCCATAATTGTGTGTACTAGGCAGATGAAAATTCTCATGTAACTATCACAACCGAACTGAACCAGCCAGGCGTCACTGTGTGGGGTAGAGTGTCCAGCGATGGTGTCACGGGACCGGTTTTTTTCGATACAACTGTGGATGACAACAAATGCCTAAACATGCTGCGCAACGTAGTGGTGCCACAAATCGCAACCAAGGCTTACCTTGCCGAACTGTTCTTTCAACAAGATGGGGCCCCCTCCTCATTTTGCTTTGTCGGTATAGTATACACCAACACCTTCCCACAGCGTTGTATCGGGTCATGCGGCATCATTGACTGGCGGCCATGTTCACCCGACCTGACACCTATGGACTTCTGATTTCTGGGGCGTAGTGAAGGATAAGGTTTTTGAAAGGAAACCGTACACAGTGGACAAATTGAAGGAATTCATCTCGCAAGCATTTATGGACATTTGTGCGAACCGAAATTTGTGTGTTACTGTGTGTCACAGTGTCGGGAACAGGCTCCAGGAATGTTGCAAAGTTCATGGAGGGCATTTCAAGAACCTAAGAGACGTCTTTTCCTATCCCTTGTAATCTAGTCTAGTATTTTAGTTGTCTAGCGGCGGTCAGTTCCATCAATATGTCCATTGCCATTTCAGGGATTTCATCTGGATCATGATGTCATCAATTCCAGTCATTTTTCTGATGCATGAGTTCCTCTTTGCATCGTTCCTGGTTATGCCAAGCATGCACATCTCCAGGCTTCTTTCAGTGGTTTGCAGTGCCACCATGATCATCATCATCCAGGGACGCCGACTACATGTGAGCTCGGGCATCCACTGAAATGTGAATAATTGTTCAAAATAAAACCTTTTAATAAAAAATGCATCCGATTTTTAGCTCATCTGCTCATGTCCCTCAACAATAATGAAAATATACCGAAAACTTGTCTTTGTTTACCTTTAAATACTTTGTATATACCTTTTAGTTCAACGCAAACAACCTAATAGCATGAATATGGGATAGTCATGAGAAGAGAGGCAAAACTTAACTGTCCACTTTCCTTCACATTCCCCACTTCTTCCTTTTCAACCGTAACAAATATCCTCCGGCCTGCGAGTATAGTGACTGAGTTCGCTCTCTGAACTTGTCAAGCAAGTTTCGGCTGCCTCTGACGATGTGGCCTGTGTGGGCATATCACAGGCCACCGTGGCTCGTGACCTTCAGGGTCTCGGCAAGGTCTATAGGAGCTGCCGCATCGTCCCTCACGAACTGACGCCAGTTGAAGCAAACCAACGAGTAGAAGTATGCACGAAACTCATAGAAAACCCACGCTATGTACGTTTCATCAAGATAATTTCTAAGTGCGATGAAAAGTGGGTCTATTTTCGTAATCCTAACACACAATGGCTGTGATTGAGCACGAACCAGCTTCCTGAACTTGTTGCCAAACGTAAGCGCTTCGAGCACAAGGCGATGCTCTGCGTCTGGTGGAATTTCGAGGGAATAATCCATTACGAATTTGTTCCAGACGGTTGGACCACCAACGCCAACCTCTACCCTGAACAGCTGGAGAGGATGTATGCCGTTTTGGAAAATAAGTATTCGGCATTGGTGAACAGAAAGCGCGCTCTCCAACAGCAGGACAACGCTCGGCCTCATTTCGCGCGAACGACCCGGGCAAAACTCCAGGGAGTTGAATGGGAATCGAACTGATGCCACACCCAGCATATAGTCCGGACCTTGCCCCCATCGGATTATTACTTGTTCCAGTCCATGGCCCACTTCCTTCGCGGGCGGCACTTCAGCAACTAGGAGAAGGTAGCAGCTGGGGTGAAGGAGTTATTAGCTCCGAAGGACTAGAACTATATAGTACCCCCTTGGAATCGAAGAACTGACAGATAGATGGGTAAAGACGGTGCAACGCGATGGCCTATACCTTGAATGCTAGTCAGCTTTCGTCATAAAGGTACGTATGAAGACATAAAGTAATCCAAATATGGCAAAACTTTCGACTATATGCATGCATATAGAAGTTAAAGAGGTCATTAATTTGTCAGTTACACAACCTTGCATCAATAAAAATATTTAAACAGATTTATTTTAGAGGGATTCGTGTTCTTCTCTATGCAAAAATTTTCGCTTCGCAGATTAGTTAAAGTTATCTTTTTATCATGTTGTGCGCAAGTTTACGCAAGTATCACAATGCAACATCAACTTCCTCTCCCCAGAAAGAAAACCTCAGATTTTGACACTTTTTACTCTCTCTCTCTCTCTATCTCTCTGAACTTTCAATCCATACTAAGAAAGCGGTAACTAGGCATTTCTGCATCTCGCGCAAACCATAAAATATTGTTATGTTATAAGTCTATACACACATAAATATGCACTTCTCGACAAAACAAGGTTAATGTCACACCCGATGTTATCTACACAGTCGAGTCATATTATTGTGACCACCTCCTAATTTTGACGTCAACAGCGCGTAGCCAAAGGCACGTATCGTGAGCTGGCTTGGAGGGTATATAAGATTTGCTGTAGGCAATCTGAAAACATATCACTCGTTGCTGTCATGGATAAAAGGAGCAATTTATCAGATTTGGAAAAAGGGATGATTATCGGCCTTCGGGCCAAGGGTGACAGTATTTCTGAAACAGCGCAGTTTGTGAACTGTTCGCGTGCTGCTGTGGTTAAAGTGTATCGTGAATGGAGAAATGGCACCACTGTTAATAAGCGAAGTGGAAACTGCGGAGCACCACGTACCGTTGACGTGAGAGGTGAATGTCTGCTTCGAAGTTGCGTGAGAGCCGATCAACACCCTACAGTGGAGCTACTCACTGTCAGAATGAACCAGGGGACTACCAGAAGTGTGTCTAAAATGGCATTTCAGCGAACCCTGCCGCGTATGGGGCTCCGATGCAGACGGATGGTGACCGCACTTGTGCTAACGAAGGTGCATCGGCAGAAAAGGCTTACAATTGCACGGCAGTATCGGAATTTTTTTTTTTTTTTTTTTTTTTTGATTGGAGGTTTAACGACCACCGTGAGCAACTCAATGGGCTATAAGCAGTCGCCCGTCCCTAATTTAGGGTCACTGGTTCCAGGGAAGGGAGAGAGCCAGTGCCGTAAGACAAACACAACATCCATGCCTCACCGGGATTCGAACCCGGACCCCTTTCGGACGAATGATCAAAGGCCATCGCTTAGACCACTGCGCCACCGGGGCGGCGTATCGGAATTGGACCTCCGCTGATTGGCAAAGGATTGCCTTCTGCGATGAGTCACGTTTACTGCTTCATCGAACGGATGGAGGTCCGCGTACAAGACGAGAAACATCGGAGAACCAACACTCTTCAACCATTGCTGGAAGAATACAAACTGATGGGGGCAGAGTTTTGGTCTGGGGAATGCTTTCGTGGTATTCCCTGGGTCCATTCATACCTGTGGAAGGCACTATGGACCAACTTCGTTGTGCATCCATCCTTGCAGACCACTTACACCCATACATACTGATTGTCTTCCCTGGGGCGGATGGGATCTTCCAGTACGACAATGCGACGTGTCACACAGCTAGAAATGCTCGAGAGTGGTTGGAAGAGCACGACAATGCGACGTGTCACACAGCTAGAAATGCTCGAGAGTGGTTGGAAGAGCACGACAATGCGACGTGTCACACAGCTAGAAATGCTCGAGAGTGGTTGGAAGAGCACGACAATGCGACGTATCACACAGCTAGAAATTCTCGTGAGTGGTTGGAAGAGCACGACAATGCGACGTGTCACACAGCTAGAAATGCTCGAGAGTGGTTGGAAGAGCACGACAATGCGACGTATCACACAGCTAGAAATTCTCGAGAGTGGTTGGAAGAGCACGACAATGCGACGTGTCACACAGCTAGAAATGCTCGAGAGTGGTTGGAAGAGCACGACAATGCGACGTATCACACAGCTAGAAATGCTCGAGAGTGGTTGGAAGAGCACGAAAATGCGACGTGTCACACAGCTAGAAATGCTCGAGAGTAGTTGGAAGAGCACGACAATGCGACGTGTCACACAGCTAGAAATGCTCGAGAGTGGTTGGAAGAGCACGACAATGCGACGTATCACACAGCTAGAAATTCTCGAGAGTGGTTGGAAGAGCACGACAATGCGACGTATCACACAGCTAGAAATGCTCGAGAGTGGTTGGAAGAGCACGACAATGCGACGTATCACACAGCTAGAAATGCTCGAGAGTGGTTGGAAGAGCACGAAAATGCGACGTGTCACACAGCTAGAAATGCTCGAGAGTGGTTGGAAGAGCACGACAATGCGACGTATCACACAGCTAGAAATGCTCGAGAGTGGTTGGAAGAGCACGACAATGCGACGTATCACAGCTAGAAATTCTCGAGAGTGGTTGGAAGAGCACGACAATGCGACGTATCACACAGCTAGAAATGCTCGAGAGTGGTTGGAAGAGCACGACAATGCGACGTATCACACAGCTAGAAATGCTCGAGAGTGGTTGGAAGAGCACGACAATGCGACGTGTCCCACAGCTAGAAATGCTCGAGAGTGGCTGGAAGAGCCCGACGAAAACTTAAAAGTACTTCCCTGGCCCCCTATAAGTCCCCAGATTTAAACCCAATTGAGAACCTGTGGGACCGCCTCGATCTTGTTGTTCGCTCTATGGATCTTCCACCACGCACTCCAGCAGCTGTCAGATCCACTGCAGTCAGCATGGCTCCACACACCTGTGAACACCTTCCAGCACCTTATTGAGACACTCCCAGCCCGTCTAGCTGCTGTATGCGCTGCACATGGCAATTACTCTGGATATTAGCTGGTGGTCACAATAATGTGACTCGACCGTGTATTTTCTGTACGAGAGAAACACAATCAGATTGTGACTGTTTGTTCAGTTTTTCCCAACTGCTTCAGATTTCGGACCTTCGGTATCACATAAAATTAACCCAATGCAGCTGGGAGTTGAGGCTGGCAGCAGCAGTAATGATCGAATAGTTCCCAGAGAACATTTAACAATGTGAACGATATTCTTATCTTGCAACGTCCATCCAACAAAAGTAAAACCTCAGGTCCGAATGTTGTCGACGAAGGCCGTGGTTCTTCTTCAGTTTAACGTAGTATACAACCGCACCTTCATTTTTGAATGTGAGCAGATAACATCTCCTGAACATTTTGAGGAAGAAATGCGAATTTGCCAAACCTACAAAAACTTACGAAAGATATTGAGGAAATTCTAAAAATTGACAAGTGGCAAAGTAAGGCGTGAAAATACTGCCTGAAACTGGTGCGAAAGTTTGAATTCCAATTTTAACCAAATTGTAATCAGTGATTTTTGCACCCTCTCTTGAGCTGCGCCCAGAGCAGCTGCTCCATCTGCCCCACCCTAGTTGCTCCTCTGCATATTACATTCTTTTTCTAAAGATAATGCTTCTTTGTGGGGCCGCGGACAGCCTAGTGGTCAACGTTCGTGACTTCCACGGAGAAACCTCAGGGTCGATCCGAGGCAGGTACGAACGCTCGAACGACTAAATATCTGCCGTACGTCGGATGGCCTAGTGGTCAATGTTCGTGACTGCCACGGTTAAACCTCAGGTTCGATCCCAGGAAGGTGCTCGAACAACTAAATATCCGCCGTGCGTCGGATGGGCACTTTAAGCCGTTGGATCCCGGATACTCGCCCCTCGGTAATAAATAAGGTCGTTTTCTTCCCCCTTTCTACCTCGCTTCCGTGTCACTTTCCTATCGGGCACTCTAGCCCAAATCTCCTAGCTTCTGATTTCTAAAGGTTATTTAAGACCTAAGGTCAGACACTCTCTTCCTAAAATCATCTACAGCTGATCTGATGTAATGCTTCTTTGATATAATCACTTTTTCTTTATTATAGTTTCGTGCATGTTCTTTACGGACAACATTTTTCATGAAATGATTTTACAAAATATGAGATGTATTTTTAGGGCCCTGCTATGAAATTTCGCCCTGGGCGCTGCAAGAATTTCATCCGGGCCTGAACAGCAAGTTCATCTAAAAATGTTTTGAATTTCCTACGTGTTAGAGCACGGCTTCCGCCACTAATTAAATTCGTTCTTTTCACTACTTTGTCCATTGTGTATTTGATAGTACCAGCGAAGACCCACACAATGCTTGTTTGTGTGCAATACAACATAACGTTTCAGATTTGATTCCATCTGTTTTCGGTAAGGAATGAAATTTGGTTTATTCTTCATTTGCGAGGTTCAAGGGGTTTCAAGGCCTTCCCGTTTGACAGCACTGTCTTAAGTAACTTTCTGTTCTGATTATTACTTGTTTGCTTCACTGAGAGTTTAGACCTTCCTCCGCAGGGCAACTTTTACAAAAGTTAACGATGTACCTTTTTAACCCACCTAATGTCTGTTCCTAGTTGGGAGGGGACCTTATATTTTTCAGAATCATGTTGTCCTAGCTAGTTCTTAGTACTGATATACATAATTTTTCCCTTCACCTCATTGCAACTGTATGAACAGATTGGCCACTAAATTCTAATGTGTTGTTAACTTTTAAAAGTGATTTTGTTTTCTTCTCGTGAAAGCGTAGAACACCCTCACTAGTAATTGTTGTGCTCACAATTGGTCTATAATAAATTGATCGAGGGAAACATTTACTTTTTTCCTTGCTGTGGAACCCCAAGTTTATCATCAGATAAACAGCTGCTATTGTGTAGCCAGAAATTCATGTTGAAAGTTTTGTTCTTGTAAGCGCCTTATTAATTATGTGCTTTAGATTCGCAGGAACTCTCCAGTCCCTTACGAGTCGCACAAATACACGGAAGAGCAATTGAATTAGAGATACCTGTCTAGTAACGTGTAGCACCACCTTTCGCCCTGATGACGGTGGCGATTCGTCTCGGCATGGACTCGACAAGACACCGGAAGCGTTGGGAAGCCATACGGATCCACGACCCCTGAACAAGCTCCCACAGTTCACGAAGATTTGATGGAGGGGGGTCAGAGCCTCGAACATATCTCTCGATGGCCTCCCAGATGTGCTCGATGGGATTGAGGTCAGGTGACCTAGCTGGCCAAGGAAGCGAGGTCACGTCGGTGGAGTGTTCATCCAACCATTCGGATACAATTCGGGAGCGATGGCAACGGTGCATTGTCTTGTTGCAGGATGAGGTCCCCAGTGGAATGTTGAAGACGCACAAACGGGAGCAAATGGTTGTCCAGGATATCCCGTTAACGTTGACCTGTGAGGGACGATGTCACACGTACCAGGGGTCCCATTTCAGTCCACGTAAACAGTCCCCAGACGAGAATGCTACACTCACCAGCTTGAAGAGTACCCTGCTGGCAAGAAGGACCCATCGCTTCATGTGGTTTCCGCCGTACTCGTATCCTGCCATCCGCACGTACCAACGTGAATCTCGTCTCATCAGTCCAGGCAACATTTTCCCACATGTCTACGGTCCAGTGGCGATGTTCCCGCGCCCATGCAAATCTTTGCACCCTGTGATGTGCGGCCAGCAGCGGTACCCTCGTGGGACGATGGCTTCTGTACCCCATAGCGAGGAGATGGTTCTGGATGGTGTGGCTGCTTACACGTTTTTTGTGCACCAGCGTTAAATTGCCGAGTGATTTCCTGCTCTGTGGCCCGTCTATCCACTGTTACAATGCGAGCTAGCCGACGATGACCCCACTTATCCACACGCTGTTGTCCACGGCAGTTGGCCCTTGCAGGGATGGTTTTGCCGGATTCTATGTACTCACGGTGCAGCCGTGACACAGTGGCTCGTGAAAATGCCAGTGCTTGCATGACTTCCGAGATGGAGTGACTCACTCGTCGGGCCCCGACAATTTGCCCACGATCAAATATGCTTAGATCCTTCGTCTTACCCATACTTCGTCTGACTCGTACTGATTCCCGTCGCATCGCTCTTTATATTGTCGGATCGCTGCATACGTCATGTCGTTTCCGTTGGAAGGGCCGCCCACAGCGCCACATGTGCATAACGCCAGCTGTCTCTAATTCAATTGCTCTTCAGAATAAATGGGTTTGCGCCACACTGTCATTCTAATAAGACATAAAAAGTTAAATGGCTTTGTGTGTGTGTGTGTGTGTGTGTGTGTGTGTGTGTGTGTGTGTGTGTGTGTGTGTGTGTTAGGTGTTTGTTTCAGGAGTGTGTAAATAAATATGAATCATTAGAATTTTGCCAGGTATAATTCATGTTCCATATGGCATAGTAATTTTGGGGTAAAATGTTGCTGTGTATTGAATATTGTACACCAAATAGGATAACTAAACCAGTAAGGTTTAGTTAGTCTATACGACCGGGTAAAATTCGTCCAATGACGTCCACTCCTGTGCCTATTCGTCGAAAGTGGAGAAATTGTCCAATGGTACGAATGGTCCAATGCCGATTCGTTCGATGATACAGTTGATCCGAAGGGGACAAATTCGATCAACCGTCAGTTGGCCCAAAAGTACCATTCGTCCAATAGTAAGACTGCTCCAATGCCAATTGGTCCAAATGGAGCAATTCGTCCAAAGGACAGTTGGTCCAAAAGTACGATACGTCCAATTGTGCGATTGGTCCAATGCTGATTCGTTTAATAATACGATTGGTCTAAAGAGGACAAATTCGTCCATTGGACAGTTTGTCTAGAAGTACGATTAGTACAATGCCGATTCGTCCAAAGGGAAGAATTCGTCCAATGTAACGGTTGTCATCTAATGGTACGAATGGTCCAATGATACGATTGGCCCAATATCGATTCATCCAATGGTACGACTGGTCCGATGGCAAGATTAGTCCAATACCGACTTGTGCGAAGGGCTACTCGTGCAAAAAAACTCATCCGTTCTGATGCGGTCTTCGCTATCGTTACTTAGCCCAAAGGGATGTAAAATAAAGTTACATTTCATACGTAATATTGCGCTTCTGATATTTTTGAGTTTTTTTTTTTTTGCTCGTTTTCTTCTCAAGAAAAAACAAGCAAACTTGCTTATGCTATTCTCGCTGTCGTATGAAATGATAGTATACGAACCATTCAGTCAACATCGATGTTTCTTTTGGCTTTAAGTAATGGAAAAGACAAGTTTACTTCCGTTTTCTTGTGCTGCATGCATTAACTTCGGAACTAATGAAAACATTCATTTTGTAACTTACGAACAGAATGGAGGAAAAGGGTCTGGTTTTTGCGTGTTCTTATCTTGAATTCTTCAGCTCCGTTAATAAGGAGGGCGAAAATTTTTACTAGAAAGAATTGTTGTATCTTCAGTTAGAGTAATTCGGAATAATAAAGAAAAAGACTTTTCATTTTTCCTTGAAGCCGGGAATGTTTTCTTCCCCTCTATCTGACCCCCTTCGCCCCCTGTTGCTGTTATTGTAAAACTTGGTTTTCCATTTCCTTATAAGGTTTATTCACGTGTATTGCAATGGGAAATATTTCATTATAATGCAAATAACAAACTCTTGAACACCGGTTGCAGTGCTAATATGAAAAATGAATGTGAACTGCCGCAGTGGTCTAAGCGATGGCCTATGATCATTCGTCCGAAAGGGGTCCGGGTTCGAATTCCGGTGAGGCATGGATGTTGTGTTTGTCTTACGGCACTGGCTCTCTCTCTTCCCTAAAACTAGTGACCCTAAATTAGGGACGGGCGGCTGCTTATAGCCCATTGAGTTGCTCATGGTGGTCGCTACACCTCCAATCAAAAAAAAAAAAAGAAAAAAAAGGATGTGAAGTAAAGAAAATGAACACGGCGACACGGGTAAAAAAATAAGTAGCATTTATTGATATTCTACAAGATGCCACTATTTACTGTGTCGATGAGGAAACCAGAGTATGTTACAATTAATATGGTTTCTCGAATGTATTTATGATTATTTGCGTTTCTTTGTACGAATTTTTTTCCTTGGGTTATATAAAAGCAAAATTCGTTTTACAGTTCACTATGAAAAACGCGCGCGTTGCATCACCGTACTGTTAATGAGCTTTTGAACCAAAGCAATGTGATATTGGGAACATTGACCAGGGCCTACGCCATCATGGCTCCCCCGCAGTTTAGAAAAAAATATTTTTTGGTAAAGAAAAATCAACTATCTTTTTCGTAAGTTTTGGGGCGCAAGGCCCGTGAAAATATATTTTCTGAAGATTTTTTTTGTTTTTTTTTTCCAATTTCTCCGTTTTGGAATATGTCATCCCCGTTCGTCGTACGGACACTGAGGTTTGCAGATTCCAAATGATTATTGTAACCAACCTTAATCTTTTCCGCATTCGTGAAATAGCAAATTAAATTTCATCATTTTGTGATACCCTGCTTTCATATATTCAACAGTTTTGTGTGCAAACCAGAGACTGACCTAAATTTAAGGAAATAAAAAGAACAGTATCCAAGTTAGTTTCGGACTACATACGGAGGCCACCTTTACAGTAACTTTAAAAACATCACAAGAAATTGGAAAAAAAGGCAACTTTCATACATGAGCACATATAGAAGTTTAGAATGTCACTAATTTGTCAGTTAGTCTACTGTGCATTAAAAATCAATCACTAAACATGGATCATGGGGGAAAATTGTTTATACCAATTCATTTCAGAGGGATACTTATCATATTTCCTACCCAAAAACATTCGCAATGCAAAAATATTTGCTACGCAGGTATCTTTTTATCATTTTGTGAATAAGTTGTTATAAGAGTCCCAATACAACCTACATCCCCTTCTCCCGGGAAAGAGATCGTAGATTTTAACACCTTTACTCTCTCTCTCTCTCTTTCTTTCCCTCCCTTTCTCTTTCTTTTTCTCTTTCTCTCTTTTCCTCTCTCTTTCTTTCTTTCTCTCTCTTTTCCTCTCTCTCTCTCTCTCTCTCTCACTCTCTCCCTCCCCCTCTCCTCCCTCTTCCCCCTCTCTCCTTCTCTCTAAACTTTCAATCCGTGTTATGGACTTTTTCTCAAGCATAAAGCAAATATTTCTTTGAGATAATCGTTTTGTCTTCATGGTAGTTTTCGTGTGTTTTTCTTACGGATGATAATTTTCAGTTAACGATTTTATTACAATACTAGCCTATGGCCCATCCTAAGAGGGTTGCTTTTGGGCTTTAAATAAATATTAATATATAGGGAATGTTACCCGTTCCAGGACGAGGCGAAATTCTTAATTGAAGCAGATTAAAAACAAATCAAATAGACGCCGGCTTTTTTTATGAGGAAATATAGTAAAACCTTATATAGTAAAAACTCATTCATGTTAGAACTGAAAACTATATGCTATACATTTCCGTTTCTCAAAAGACCTTGCAATAAATATTCTGCGCGAAATATTTGTTGTTCTTTAACAATTTTCCTTGTAGTCCAGTTGTTTTGGTGTAAACTTACCTTAATAACTTTTGCTTTAATTTTTCGCGTTAAATTACTTTTTCTCCGGCACACATGTTATTTCCGTTCACGGCTTGTTTCAGACTGTCCTATCCAAAATTTAGTTTGGAGCTTCATACCGAAGCTTTTTCTACAAAATAATGCGATATCTGGTATTACATATCTGCATGTAAATTCTCGACAATTTGCTATTCGGGCGACATTTGCTTTTAGATGCAAACTTGCGCACTTCGACAACGCAAGATTTCAGTTTTTATAGTAGGTTAGAGCGTTTAGATAGATCGATAATTTGCGAAATGTTTAATATAATCAGCACTACCTCGGAAAATTAGTTGAATTAAAAAGTAAAAATTAATTAATATTCGAATTGTGCTAACCTAAATTAATATACGAACGCAACTTGCCGCGATATTAAAATTTTGATTCGAATTTTGTAGATCGGATAAATAGAACTCGAGTCACTGATAATCAAATGTTTTTTAATTAACACGCGATCACCTTGATATGATTGCGTGCTAACTCAACTGGCTGTGATATTAAGAATTCAATTCGATATTTGTAGATCGGAAAAACAGAACTCGAGTCATTAATATTCAATGTTTTTAAATCAGCATGCGATCATCTTGACATCTGAAAGTGATCTCGTGCTATTATATAGCAGGCAATCATTTTGACATCGCGAGAGCACACATGAAATGATCGATAAGTGATGGCGCAACAATGCAGATGTTGTGTGACGTAAGTCGTTCCAGAGTGACGAATCTGGGTTTTTATATTACTAATGAGATTTAGTTTTTAGTGCCCGCAATGAACTTTTGCTCCGGGGCCTTGTAATGGAGTTTCGCCCAGGGCCCCGCAAAAGTTCTAACCGGCTCTGACAGTGACAATAGTTCCACTATCAAATTATCTTTGCCGGGTGTCTGCGTTTCAATGGGTTTTCCATTAATCATAGAAAATAGGTAAGGTTTTTTCAATCTGTTGAAAAAATTGCATTTCGTGCCATATACAATTAGATAGGACCAAAAATTAGCCTACATTTAGCACTGTACTGGAAGTAATTTTTTATGACAAAACGTTTAAGAGATATCATGAAACTCTTTACTATAAGATTTCACATGCCCATCAATGTTTGATTATTACTACATTTTACAATGTCACACTTTCCTTGGTACAAAAGCTCACTTTCCTCGAAAACACCATTCTATCTTTCTTGTAATAGGACAAACATTTTCGATGGCAAAAGAACAGATTGGCTGGGTTTGTATTATTTCTCAAGACTACATAACAGCTAAAAAAAGACCATCATACTTATAAAAATTAGATTTCGTCTATGTGGTTTAGATACATTCAGTAATGTATTCCTATAATTTTGCCTTGGCGTGTTGATAGACGTTAAATTCGGGTGCTAAGAAATGGTTTTATTGTATTTAAGTGCGTTTTTGCTTTTGTTAGACAGTGAAACAAAAATGTCTAGTTTGTACTGTTTTAGGTCAAAACTAAATTTTTGATCAAAATTGCTTTCCTTTTGTGAATAGCTTTTGACAAAATAAATTACTCCATACAAATAAAGTAATGGTCTCTTTGTACACACGTTTAAGTTAGTCTAAAAACGTTTGCCAGTAATTCATCTCTCGATGAAATGCAAATTTTACGGGGAACAATGTTCACACTATTAGTAATCAACCTTACGCAAACTTCTGTTCTACCCATTATTAAGGATTTTAATTGTTGAGAGGAGCTCAATTATACAGTCATACTATAACGAAGTAAATTTCTCCGTCATTTTTGGTCTACGCCGGGATTCGAACCCGAGGCCGCTTATTCCGGAACAAGTCGCTCTACCAACTGAGCTACGCAGACGTTTATTCTGATTCCTATCTGCCTTTATGTCGTGTGCGTCCTGCTGGCAGATACGTCACATCTCCCCCCCCCGACAGAGGGCCGGGGGCATGGCCCACGGGTCAGCCGTGACCATGAATCGTTGCAGGCAGCCATCCACTGTAGAACGTGCACTTGAGAACTCCCAGTCAATCTGCTGTGTGGAATGCAACATCACACATTTTTATTTTTCGAAGCGCTGGAGAAGGAATTCTCTGATTTTTCCTGTCTCGCGGCGTGGAAATAACATCACACCAATGCGAGATTTTGAACTGCCGGGTCATCTGGATAGTTCAGGCGCCATTATAACGAAGTAAATATCTCCGTCATTTTTGGTCTACGCCGGGATTCGAACCCGAGGCCGCTTATTCCGGAACAAGTCGCTCTACCAACTGAGCTACGCAGACGTTTATTCTGATTCCTATCTGCCTCTATGTCGTGTGCGTCCTGCTGGCAGGTACGTCACAATACTAAACTATTATCTTACAAATTAAAACTGAATACCTAATAAAAATTCAGTATGTTCAAAGTTCCTTTCTTCTGAGAGGATGTTAACATTCAGGCAGTGCAGGCCAACATACACTGGCGTGCAAAAATTAAGGACCAGGCGGTTTGTCGAATGTAACGTCGTGTAGAAGTGCTCCACATCCACTCAAATCATACCATAAGATCCCCAAGATGTAAGAATATGGGACAAGTGAGCAAAACCGTCCAAACAAGGAATACAAAGGATACAAAAGCACTTTATTGAAAAGGTAGCTTCGAGCACAACTGGACAGAAGACAGAAACGCCCATGTGACAGGATATGATCACCCCTGACTGCGCTGCAGGATTTACAACGTCTGTAAATGCTGAGGACGAGGTTCTCAAGGAGCTGTTGAGGCAACTAGGCCCGTTCCTCTTGTAGCACCAATCGCAGCTGCGAAATCGTTGCTGGCGGCTGGTGACGTGCTGCCAAACGTTTCCCGAGAAGGTCCCACACGTGTTCGATTGGATTTAGGTCCGCGGACCTTGCGGGCTAATCTATGCGTTGAATATCTTCAATCTCCAACATCTCTGCGACAGCCACTTTACGATGAGGTGTAGCGTTGTCGTCCATGAAGAGGAACTCTGGACCCACAGCACCTCCAAACAGACGCACGTGAGGCAGGAGAACCTCGGTACAATAGCGGATACCAGTGACTGAACCTCAGTGGAAGATGTGGAGGTCAGTACGGCTACAAAGCATGATACCTCCCCAAACGAGAACTCCGCCATCTCCAAATCGGTCCCTTTCGATGATGTTGGAGGTGCGATTACGTGTTCCCTGCTCTCTCCAGATGTGTATACGTCCAGAATCGCTCGTCAGACTAAATCGGCTCTCATCTGTAAAGAGAACTCGACCCATTGCTGATGTGTCCAGTTCTTGTGTTCCTGACACCACAGAAACCGCCATCTCCGATGAGCAGGCGTTAATGGCACACACCGTACTGGTCGTCGTGCAAATAGACCACCTTTGTGCGCAGCCTCTTGGCCACGGTAAAACGCGCAAACGGACGCCCAGTTGTCTGTGCATGTGCCTTGCGATTTCTCCCGCTGTCTGCCGTCTGTCCCTTCTTGCCTGTAGGAAAATATACCGGTCGTCCGCCGCCGTGGTTGCTTGTGGACGACCACTGCTAAACTCTCGGACAGCTGTTACTGTCGTTTGAAATGCTCTCCAAGCTCGTGAAACGATGCTGTGAGCGATGCCGAACTCCTCGGCCACACTAGTCACACTTCGACCTTCTTCCAACTTCCCAATGACGCGACCTCGGGTAAAGTCATCCAGATGTCATCTACTGGATTGCCTGTTGGCCATATCACACGGTGGCAGAAACTCATCGTCGTTCAAATCGATGTACACCGTGCAATAGCTTTCACCGAATTGCTGAGCGGGGGTCAGCGTCATTTTCTTGTAGGACTTCCGTCCACAGGTAGTAGAGTTTAGGTCCCAGCCACCTACAGCGAGATCGCCTTTTGGGCAGGACACAGAAACGGAAGGAATGAGAGCAAGTCTAGCGACTTTGACAGAACAGTTTGTAGTGAGATTAGAGTACAGTAGATGGCGCCACCGTACAAGTACGATATTGCACATAGATGGGTGAGAGAATTTCAGGGAAGACATAGGAAAGGATACCCATTTAACCAGTGGGTCCAGCCTGGGGGCCGTCACTTTACGTGCTCGTCCGATGCACGGCGGATATTCAGCGATTGTTAGTAAATCACACCATCTCTGAAAGATCAGCCCAGGCTTGAACCTGGGGACCCAGCATCGATAGTTTGAAACACTAACCACTAAGCCATCCGCGGCTCGAATTGCTGAGCGTACACAGCCCGTGTGCTTTATACCCTTCCGACACTCCCCCTCCCCTACATCATGCTGCATATATGCGCATGCCCTACCGTACCGGACCCTAGTCTATCTCCTGAGTGGTGTTTCGGTCCGTTCTGCCTGCTCGTTCCGCTGTTATGCTAATTTCTCCTCTTCGTCCTTAATTTTTGCACACCAGTGTATTAATATGTGAATCAAACCTAGTGCAGGTACACTGGAGGCCGATCCGGAATATCGCTGAGTGAAATGATAACATAATCTTCCAGGGGAACATACCAACAAGGTAGGAACTTTAAACAAGTTAGCTCTTGAAATATCTATTATTCATTTTTAATTTGTAAGATAATATTTTTGTATGAGAGTGTAATTGAGCTCATCTAAACAATTAAAGTCCTTAATAACGTGAAGAACAGAAGTTAGCGTAACATTAGTTACTAATAGTGTGAATTTAAGTTAGTCTCTTAAAAAATGGGCCTACAACCGCTGTCCATATTTATGCGTCTTCTCTTTTTTTTTTTATTGGAGGTGTAACGACTTATTGGGCTAAAAGCAGTATCCCGTCCCCAATTTAGGGTCACTGGTTCATGAAAGGGAGAGAGTCAGTGCCGTAAGACAAACATAACATCCATGCTAAAAATATCTTCTTTTCGTGCTTTAAAACGATACACATTTAAAATAACAACTGTCTCATACGATTAAAAACCTCTCCACTATGTACAATTGAGTCATTGGCAGTAAGTTTAATACAGTCAGGTCCCAAAATACAAATAAAAAATGATAGGCTAAAAAGGCTAAAAGATGATAAGTTAAAAAGGCAAGATCTTTCGAGCTTCCACTGGAGCTCATTCTCAAGCCATAATGCCGTGTGCACCCTCAGAGAGGGACACGCACTTATATACAAAAGTTTACGTCACGTTGTCCTGACAACATAATGCTATGAGGTTATAAACAAGCTACACCACTCTCAGGGAACAACAAGCATTTTAAATTTTAAGATGTTAAATAAGTTAATTCGTAAACCTATCATTGCACACGTTATACAATGCAGTGACAGTAATAATAAATACATAGTTTTCAATGTAGGTCCAATTTTAAGTCAATCACGTATCATCAAGTGTGTTCGATCGACATGTTCATGAATAGGCGCTGGCATAGTACGTATAAATGGTCTCCATGATGAAGGTATTATTGTTGGTAAATCCTCATTACAACAATGGGTACCATATAGAAGAATGTACATTGCCTCTGTGAATCACGTGTCACTCTTATTCGTTGTGGTTGATAGATGCCTTGTGTCTTCCCATTGGGGACTTTAATCTTCATCTTTTACAAACTTGGCCAAAGTTGTCTTCATATTGTCTTTTCTAATGTCATATTGGTGCTCTTTACACCGTACTCCCAATGTTCTTGTAGTTGATCCAATATACACCCTGGGTTCTTGACCCGATATACCTGGCAATAATGGTATCATGTATACACCATGTCTATTTATATATGGAATGGGGTCGCGGTCGTACTTTATCATTTCGAAAATGTTTGTTGTTTTAACCCCAAAGGCCAACTTATGTTTTTTACATATATTGTGTAACTGTTGATTTACCACCGGTTGGAAATCCAGAGATCCTGCATAACGTGGTTTTGGGTGGTCAAACCGTAATGTAGTGGTGTCAGCCCTAAATCGTGCCCTAATAAGGTTCCTTACTACATAATCGGGGTAATCGTAGTATTGCGCAAGATATTGAACGAAGTCCAGCTCTGCATGTCGAAGTTTCTTAGCGGAGGTATGTGTGAATGCTCGATTCACATAAAATCGCAAACCTGCCAATTTATATCCAAATGGGTGATATGATTTAAAAGGTATAAGTACGGGATTAGCAGTTGGTTTCTTATATACAGAATAAGTCAATGAATTACTTACAGAATCACATGTAAGCAAAATATCCAGAAATGATAATGAATTGCAATTTTCAAGTTCAATTGTATAATTAATAGTTGGATAGTAGTCAGATAGTTGTTCTGAAACACACTGTAACAGTTCGATGGGATGAGACCAAATAATTAGTACATCATCGACATAACGTATGAATAAGTCTGGACGAAATGTGTTATTAGGAATAATGTTACATTCAATATCTTGTAATATTGCTTCAGCCAATATAGCGGAAAGTGGCGATCCCATTGGTGTACCTGCTAGTTGCTGATATGTTATATTATTGAAATTAAAGTAAGATCGCCTTGCTACCAATTTTAAAGCTTGTGAGATGGCTTCAATTTCTAGTTGGTGTAGAGTGGAGCATTTTGTCAGCACACCTACTATGACATCATGGGCATCCTCAATAGGTACGCTTAGGTACAATGAGTTCACATCTAGTGAAGTCAATATGCAAAGCCTTTCAACTTTAAAGTTTCCAAATGATATCTAAAGCTTGCCTCGAACTATGTACCACATATAGTGATTAATTAAAATATGGTTTTAAAAAAGAAATCAATGCCGACTCAAGATTTCGCGTAGGGTTGTGTCTTCCAGATACTAAGGGGCGAATTAGGTTGCCCTCTTTATGCGTTTTTAACTATCCGAAGATTTGTGGTGTGTGTGGTCCCAATGGGGGTCCCGGAATTCGAAACTCGGCCCATCACCAGAAGTGATCGCTTAGACCACTTTAGTACGCAGTATTTATGCTTTGGAATATACAATATATTGACAAAGGTCACCGGACACCCTTTCAAAAGCAAATGAACGGATCCGCTGCGTTTGTAAGATGCGCAGTACAGCTGCAAATGGTAAAAAAACAAGCCTGAAGCTAACCGCGATCATATCGCCCTGTGAGGTTGAGTGAAAATGTAGCGGCAGGAGAGAACTGACTTCAAGAAAGGAAAGATTGTTGGGTGTTATATTAGTGAGTTATCCATAAGAGAATCCGAGAGGCGTTTAAACATACCCAAGTCAAATGTTTTGGATGTACTGAATAAGTGGAAGACACATGGCGTACCTGAAGCAGCAAAACGTACTGGCAGAATAAAGAAAATCAGTGATAGAAGATGTCGAAGCCTCAGGAGAGTCGTTACAGCTAATCGACGGAGTACTGCACAAGACCTCAGTGTACAGGTGAGTAATAATGCTGGAGCCTCGGTATGTACACCTACCATTCGCAGAGAACTTTTTTCCATGGCTTACCGTGGTCGTGCGGCTGCTCATAAGCCTTTCATCTCTACTCGGAATGCTACTCGTCATTTAGCATGGTGTACAGAACATTTATCGTAGACCGTAGATCAATGGAAACGGGTCATACAGACTGATGAATCCAGACACACGCTCCATCAGTCTAATGGCCGTGTGTGAGTATGGAGGCAGCCAGGGGAACGCTATTTAACACAGTGTAGTGCTCCTACGGTCAAGTTTGGAACTGGCAGTGTACTCGTGTGTGGATGTTTTTCGTGGCATGGCCCCGGCCCATTGGTTATCGTGGGCAAACCTGTTAACCAGCACGTCTAACCTCGATATTCTGGACAATTATGGCCTACCAACTCTGTGGCAATACTTTGGAACCGAGCCTTGTTTTTTCCAGCAGGATAATGCACCGAACCATAGAGCAAAGACTGTTACGGCGTTGTTTGACGATAATTCTCTATCGTGTGTGGACTGGTCAGCACAGAGCCTTGATCTTAATCCCATAGAACACCTATGGGATGAATTAGAGCGCCGCATAAGAAGTTTGGAATCAAGGCTTACTACTAAGCAACAGTTAGCGACAGAATTATGTAAATGGAAGTGCACACCTGTCGCTGTGTTCCAAAACCTTGTCGAAAGCATGTCTCGAAAAGTCAGTGCATGCATTAAGGCCAAAGATGGACCGACACCGTACTAATGTATGTCAATAAATACTATGTTTTGTTTCTCTTCTAGGTGTCCAATGACTTTTGTCAATATAGTGTATATACTGTATATATAGAGTGAAACTGCAGCAATGGAGTCTGAAGAGCCCTCTAGTTCAGACTCTTCCTCAGAAGGTCTCTATAAGGGAGGAACTGTTAAAAGTTCTTGAGAAATCTAGTGTTCCAATACACCCCTTGCCCTTAGATTCCTTAAAAGCGATACTCTGCTATCGCAATAAGCTCAACTGCTTTAAAAAGCTAATCAATCAATGCGAAGGATCATTTGTTGAGATGCTTCAGCAAATTCAGAAACTAAAGGTCTTTGGAAAACTACAGCTCCAAACCCTTACTCATGTGCCAGATGATGTTCGCACCCTTCAAAAAAATTCCGTCGTTTTCAAGAAACGTATCTCAAGCTTCATGACTCTAAATCAGATCCTCCTCTTCCAGATCTTAACATTCAATTGCAGGGGTTTCTCTAATCCCCTTGCAAATGCTTTAGTGCATGAAGACATTGCTCATCGTGCCGCAGAAGTTGTCCTTTTACAAGAAACAAATTGCTCTCCTGATTATCCTTACTCTCGGTGGAGAGACTAGGAGTATACTTTTCACCACTCGTTTCGCACCTCCTCTCGTGGCGGTATTGCCATCGGATTACATCGGGTTTTTCTACAAAACATCTCTTCAGTCACTTATAACGAAGTAAATTTTTCCGTCATTTTTGGACTACGCCGGGAACCGAACCTGAGTCCGCTTATTCCGGAACAAGTCGCTCTACCAACTGAGCTACGCAGACGTTCATTCTGACAGCTATCTGCCTTTATGTCATGTGCGTCCTGCTGGCAGGTACGTCACATCTCCCTCCCCCGAAAGAGGGCCGGGGGCATGGCCCACGGATCAGCCGTGACCATGAATCGTTGCAGGCAGCCATCCACTGTAGAACGTGCTCTTGAGAACTCCCAGTCAATCTAGTGTGTGGAATGCAATATCACACATTTTTATTTATCGAAGCGCTGGAGAACGGATTCTCTTATTTTTCCTATCTCGCGGTGTGGAAAGAGCATTACACCATTGCGAGATTTTGAACGGCCGGGTCATCCGGAAAGTTCGGGCGCCATTATATCGAAGTAAATTTCTCCGTCATTTTTGTCCACGCCGGGGCTCGAACCCGGGTCCCCTCATTCCGGAATAAGTCACTCTACCAATTAAGCTACGCGGACGTTCCTTCTGATGGCTATCTGCCTTTATGTAGTGTGCGTCCTGCTGGGCAGGCAACGTCATATCTCCCCCCTCCGAAAGATGGCAGGGGGCATCGCCCACGGGTCAGCCGTGACCATGAATCGTCGTAGGCAGCCATCCGCTGTATAACGTGCACTTGAGAACTCCCAGTCAATCTAGTGTGTGGAATGCAACATCACACATTTTTATTTATCGAAGCGCTGGAGAACGGATTCTCTTATTTTTCCTATCTCGCGGTGTGGAAAGAACATCACACCATTGCGAGATTTTGAACGGCCGGGTCGTCTGGAAAGTTAGGGAGCCCTTATAACGAAGTAAATTTCTCCGTCATTTTTGGTCTACGCCGGGAAACGAACCCGAGTCCGCTTATTCCGGAACAAGTCGCTCTACCAACTGAGCTACGCAGACGTTCATTCTGACTGCTATCTGCCTTTATGTCATGTACGTCCTGCTGGCAGGTACGTCACACACTATCCACAATACTTACCTAAATTATCTTCAGCACCTTTGCTTCATGCTTGACGATAAAGCACATCATATTTTCAATATTTATATTCCTTGCGATGATTCTCCAATTGAACATCTCTTAACCTCCCTCAATAATGCTGTTCTAATAATTTCGGAATCCTCTAATGTAATCTTGGGAGGAGACTTCAGCTGCACTACTGATTCTCAGATGGACCGAGCTCCGAATCAACAAGAACATCGTCCTCGCCTCATCCAAGGTCTACTGTGTTTGCTAGCTGACTTCACTCTCATGGACGCCTTTCGTTTGCTTCACCCAGACCACCACTCTTATACTTGGCGTTCCAGCAACCCTGCTTCATCATCAGGAGCAAGATTAGATAGATTTGATGTATCCTCTGTTCTCGTGCCGGTACTCCAAGGAAGTCACCATCACACAACAGCCTCTTCCGATCACTGTGCGGTGACTCTCCAAATTGGAGCAAGAATTTCTCGTCCTTCTTGACACCGACGTTGGACGTTTGACAGTACCTTCTTACATGATGCCACCTTCTGAAGCATCGTTTGCAGTTTCTTACAATCAAAAATCGACAACATCGATCCCACCCAGAGGACGCTCCAGTATTGGTTTGATACGAAATATCAACTCTTAACTCTTATCCGACAATTCACTTACTCCGTTACAGTCAAGTGAAACATGAAGTTGCAAAATCCCGAGGTGGCTGATCTCACGCTAAATGATCCGATGTTACCGGTTATAAAAGCTGAGTTAATAACCCTCCTCGCTCCCATGGCTGCTCAGGCGATCCAACGATTACGTCTTCTTCATCTCACTCCTATTAACAACTCCTATGAGTACCTCCACTCTCTCGAAAAAACTCGTCGGGCATCCACCACGATTCGACATCTACGATTCCCCTCTGGGGAGATCACCTCAGATCCTAAACTCATGTGTTCCTAAATACACGTTTTTTAAGCGAAAATACGGGGCCACTGATGTTAACAGCGCAACATCTGACTCCCCACTTCTTGCGTCTCTAACTCAAGTTCCAAATCATCTACAAAACAATCTCACGAATCCTTTCACCTTGCCGGAACTCCAAACCTCATTTAAATTTCTCAATCGGAATTCTGTACCGGGACCTGATTGCCTTCTTCACGCATTCTTTGATGTCTTCTCTTCACACCTACTCCAGCTCCTGCTCCCGGCCTTCAGCGATGCGTTCACCTCCTCCAGTCTTCCACAATGCTTCACGTAAGCTTACGTTGCTTTATTCCCCAAACAAGGAGACCTCCTGGATCTTGCACACTGGCGCCCAATTTCATTATTAAACCTCGACTACGAGCTCTACACAAAGCTGCTTTCACACCGCCTCAATACCATTCTACCTCATATCGTTTCCCCTCAACAATCTTATACTGTGCCTGGACGTTCGATCACTGACAATCTTACACTCCTACGTGACTTAATCTTCCTTGATGACACTCAGTCCGAACCATTGGCTCTCTTTAATATTGATCAAAAAGCAGCATTTGACAATATATCCCACGTCTATCTTTCTGCAACACTTCAAACATTTGGTTTCCCTATCTCCTTCATCACCTCACTCCTTTCTCTCTATCAAGGAGCAACTCTACAAGCTCAGACTGCTGCCTTTCTGACAGCTCCAATACAATACAATACAATTATTTATTGCACACATTTAAAACTTACAGTTATATGAAAATACAATACACCAGGAGGAATCTGAACACATTGGTTGTAAGGTGATTCCCCCTATCAGATGTAAGAAAAAGAATAAAACATAGGGCATATATGAAAGTAAGTAAGATGGTTATAATAGAAGCACCACTGTTAGCAGCATGCTCGGAACTACAATTTAATGATAGGTTTGAGATTCGTTATGGAGATCAAGGTGATTTACAATGTAATTTCGCAGAGACAAGGAAAACTTTTTGATATTTTCCAGGGATCTGATGCTCTCTGGGAGATTATTCCATAGGCATATTATTCCATACTTTTCCATATTTTCAGAATACTTTATACAGTATGCTATTTAAACCATAATGAAGTCTAACACACGGCTGACATAATTTGTTGTTAGCAACAGATCTGGTGAAGATAGTATAATCCAGATATTTGATGTCAGATTGAAAGATAGGCAGTTTAAAATGCATTATTTTAAAAAACATGATACCTAGTTTCAAGGTAAAAATTTCACGAATTTTTAGAATACTTCTGGATGAAGAGTTCTCCAGAGGAATTCGTCAGGGATGCCCTCTATCTGGACAATTATTGGCCATAGTTTTTGAGCCGTTCTTGCGCCGTCGTTTTCAAGAAACGTATCTCAAGCTTCATGACTCTAAATCAGATCCTCCTCTTCCAGATCTTAACATTCAATTGCAGGGGTTTCTCTATTCCTTTTGCAAATGCTTTAGTGCATGAAGACATTGCTCATCGTGCCGCAGAAGTTGTCCTTTTACAAGAAACAAATTGCTCTCCTGACTATTTTTACTCTCGGTGGAGAGACTAGGAGTATACTTTTCACCACTCGTTTCACACCTCCTCTAGTGGTGGTATTGCCATCGGATTACATCGGCTTTTTCTACAAAACATCTCTTCAGTCACTTATAACGAAGTAAATTTTTCCGTCATTTTTGGTCTACGCCGGGAAACGAACCCGAGCCCGCTTATTCAGGAACAAGTCGCTCTACCAACTGAGCTACGCAGACGTTCATTCTGACTGCTATCTGCCTTTATGTCATGTGCGTCCTGCTGGCAGGTACGTCACATCTCCCCCAAAGGGGGCCGGGCATGGCCCACGGATCAGCCGTGGCCATGAATCGTTGCAGGCAGCCATCCACTGTAGAACGTGCTCTTGAGAACTCCCAGTCAATCTAGTGTGTGGAATGCAACATCACACATTTTTATTTATCGAAGCGCTGGAGAACGGATTCTGTTATTTTTCCTATCTCGCGGTGTGGAAAGAACATCACACCATGGCGAGATTTTGAACAGCCGGGTCATCTGGAAAGTTCGGGCGCCATTATAACGAAGTAAATTTCTCCGTCATTTTTGGTCTACGCCGGGAAACGAACCCGAGTCCGCTTATTCCGGAACAAGTCGCTCTACCAACTGAGCTACGCAGACGTTCATTCTGACTGCTATCTGCCTTTATGTCATGTACGTCCTGCTGGCAGGTACGTCACACACTATCCCCAATACTTATCTAAATTATCTTCAGCACCTTTGTTTCATGCTTGACGATAAAGCACATCATATTTTCAATATTTATATTCCTTGCGATGATTCTCCAATTGAACATCTCTTAACCTCCCTCAATAATGCTGTTCTAATAATTTCGGAATCCTCTAATGTAATCTTGGGAGGAGACTTCAACTGCACTACTGATCCTCAGCTGGACCAAGCTCCGAATCAACAAGAACGTCGTCCTCGCCTCTTCCAAGGTCTACAGTGTTTGCTAGCTGACTTCACTCTCATGGACGCCTTTCGTTTGCTTCACCCAGACCACCACTCTTATACTTGGCGTTCTAGCAAACCCTGCTTCATCATCAGGAGCAAGATTAGATAGATTTGATGTATCATCTGTTCTTGTGCCGGTACTCCAAGGAAGTCACCATCTCACAACAGCCTCTTCCGATCACTGTGCGGTGACTCTCCAAATTGGAGCAAGAATTTCTCGTCCTTTTTGACACCGACGTTGGACGTTTGACAGTACCTTCTTACATGATGCCACCTTCTGAAGCATCGTTTGCAGTTTCTTACAATCAAAAATCGACAACATCGATCCCACCCAGAGGACGCTCCAGTATTGGTTTGATACGAAATATCAACTCTTAACTCTTATCCGCCAATTCACTTACTCCGTTACAGTCAAGTGAAACATGAAGTTGCAAAATCCCGAGGTGGCTGATCTCACGCTAAATGATCCGATGTTACCGGTTATAAAAGCTGAGTTAATAACCCTCCTCGCTCCCATGGCTGCTCAGGCGATCCAACGATTACGTCTTCTTCATCTCACTCCTATTAACAACTCCTATGAGTACCTCCACTCTCTCGAAAAAACTCGTCGGGCATCCACCACGATTCGACATCTACGATTCCCCTCTGGGGAGATCACCTCAGATCCTAAACTCATGTGTTCCTAAATACACGTTTTTAAGCGAAAATACGGGGCCACTGATGTTAACGGCGCAACATCTGACTCCCCACTTCTTGCGTCTCTAACTCAAGTTCCAAATCATCTACAAAACAATCTCACGAATCCTTTCACCTTGCCGGAACTCCAAACCTCATTTAAATTTCTCAATCGGAATTCTGTACCGGGACCTGATGGCCTTCTTCACGCATTCTTTGATGTCTTCTCTTCACACCTACTCCAGCTCCTGCTCCCGGCTTTCAGCGATGCGTTCACCTCCTCCAGTCTTCCACAATGCTTCACGTAAGCTTACGTTGCTTTATTCCCCAAACAAGGAGACCTCCTGGATCTTGCACACTGGCGCCCAATTTCATTATTAAACCTCGACTACGAGCTCTACACAAAGCTGCTTTCACACCGCCTCAATACCATTCTACCTCATATCGTTTCCCCTCAACAATCTTATACTGTGCCTGGACGTTCGATCACTGACAATCTTACACTCCTACATGACTTAATCTTCCTTGATGACACTCAGTCCGAACCATTGGCTCTCTTTAATATTGATCAAAAAGCAGCATTTGACAATATATCCCACGTCTATCTTTCTGCAACACTTCAAACATTTGGTTTCCCTATCTCCTTCATCACCTCACTCCTTTCTCTCTATCAAGGAGCAACTCTACAAGCTCAGACTGCTGCCTTTCTGACAGCTCCAATACAATACAATACAATTATTTATTGCACACATTTAAAACTTACAGTTATATGAAAATACAACACACCAGGAGGAATCTGAACACATTGGTTGTAAGGTGATTCCCCCTATCAGATGTAAGAAAAAGAATAAAACATATGGCATATATGAAAGTAAGTAAGATGGTTATAACAGAAGCACCACTGTTAGCAGCATGCTCGGAACTACAATTTAATGATAGGGTTGAGATTCGTTATGGAGATCAAGGTGATTTACAATGTAATTTCGCAGAGACAAGGAAAACTTTTTGATATTTTCCAGGGATCTGATGCTCTCTGGGAGATTATTCCATAGGCATATTATTCCATACTTTTCCATATTTTTAGAATACTTTATACAGTATGCTATTTAAACCATAATGAAGTCTAACGCACGGCTGACACAATTTGTTGTTAGCAACAGATCTGGTGAAGATAGAATAATCCAGATATTTGATGTCAGATTGAAAGATAGGCAGTTTAAAATGCATTATTTTAAAAAACATGATACCTAGTTTCAAGGTAAAAATTTCACGAATTTTTAGAATACTTCTGGATGAAGAGTTCTCCAGAGGAATTCGTCAGGGATGCCCTCTATCTGGACAATTATTGGCCATAGTTTTTGAGCCGTTCTTGCGCCTGACGCGCAGAGAGTTTATACATTGGCTCGCAACAGCCAGCACAAGACCATAAAATTACCTACTCAGCCTATGTAGATGATGCAACTTTCTGCATACGTCATGACACCCAATTCTCCACCCTTCTTCTCTGCTACCAAGAGTATGCTACCGCAGCGTCAGCCTCACTCAATCTTGAGAAAAGCACAGGCCTCTGGTGCGGCACTTGGAAACACCACCACGACTCTCCCTGGGGAGCCAAATGGTTAAGTACCACCCAGAAATTCTTAAGAATTCATCTCGGAACCTAATTGGAGGCCGTACGAACGAATTTGTCCCCTCTCTATCCCTCCCTTCTCAAAGCAGCTAGCTTCTGGAGAAGAGAGCAATTTTGCACCTCCTTCCTTCAAAGAGCTCGCATTGCTCGCACATACATCTTATCAAAGTGTTACTATTACTGGCAAATTGATACCGCTCCTGGCTACAGACTCCGTCAAGTTCAAGCATGCCTTACATCAGTTGTATGGTCAAAGCATCATTGGGTCAGCTACTCTACTCTCTCTGCCTCTCACCTTCACAGGGAGGAAGGTGTTATCTTCAGGGACTTAAAGTAATGGCCGTTATAACAATTGCTGGTATAAACGATCTGAAATAATAAAGAAAGACAGAATTTATACTTTAATATTTTTTTTATCAAGGAAAAATATATATATTTAACAAGAATATATCATCATCATCATCATTGTCAACCATTATCAATCCACTGCTGGACGAAGGTCTCCCCAAGTTTCCTCTACAACGGTCTGCCTTGTGCCAGTTTCCTCCATGTCACTCCCGCATATTTTCGAATTTCATCCTCCCATGTGGTCTTTTTCTGGGTCTTTTCTTGTCCCTTGGAATCCAAACTAAAATTTCGGCTGTCTGTCCTTCTGGCAGTATGTCCATCTCATTGCCATTTCAGGGATTTAACTCTGATCATGATGTCTTCCACTCTTGTCATTTTCGGATCCACGATTCCTCTTCTTATCTCTCCTGGTTACACCAAGCATGCACCTCTCCATGCTGCTTTGAGTTGTCTGCAGCCATTGTATGTCTCTTTTAGTTAAGGTCCGCGTCTCTGCACCATACGTAAGCACAGGAAGGATGCATTGATCAAACACTTTTCTTTTAAGACATAATGGCATATTGCTCTTGAAAATTATGCTGTTTCTTCCAAAAGCTCTTTAGGCAAGTTTTATACGCCGATTAATTTCTTCATCAGTGTGACCCTCACTTGATATCTGCTGTCCAAGATGAACGTACGTGTCTGTTATCTCCAGCTTTTCTCCATCAATCGATAAATCTTCATTTCTTGTAAAAGCATTGAACATCACTTATACATATATATATATATATATATATATATATATGGGATGTAAGGTCAGGTGATGCGTAACATCACAGCCTCTCCTTGACAAATGTCAACCCCGCCTTCTCGTGGTGGTACATCCTGTTCCCACTAAAGGGGCTCTGACGACCGCAAATAGCGGTATAACTATACCATCGGGATCAGAGGAAATGCTATCCCACACTCACCAACCCGCTTGGCCAGCGTGGTGAGTTATGGCCAAACACCTCCAAAATGACTCTACAACTTAAATCTTGGCCCTCAGTCTCCGGCAGCTGGAATGTACCTGGCCAAGGCAGCGGCCAGTGCGACATGAAGGCAGAGGGTGCTAAGAATCCATCCCCGGAGGACCGGACTAGGCTGCCATTTGATGCTGACCTTGGCTACCTACAACGGACGCTCCCTATCTTCTGATTCAAGGCTTCTTGAATTGGAAGAGGAACTACAAAGGATCAAGTGGGACATCGTCGGGCTGAGTGAGGTAAGGAGAAAAGGAGAAGATCTCATTGAACTGAAAAGTGGACATCTCTTCTATTATCGTGGGACAGATACTGGCAGAACTAGTGGTGTTGGATTTATAATAAACAAGAAACTGAAGGATAAAGTGGTAGAAGTTGAAAGTTCCTCTGACAGAGCTGCACGACTCGTTATCCAACTATCGAGAAGATACCAGGCTCAGATTATTCAAACTTATGCACCCACCACAAGTCATCCTGAAGAAGAAATTGAAGAATTTTATGAGGAAATTCGTCATCTAAATAATAAAGGTAAGCAGCACTTGAAGATAATTATGGGAGATTTCAATGCAAAAAATAGGGCACCGGCAACAGAATGAAACTTCAGTAGGTAAATTTGGTCACGGCAACAGAAACCAGCGTGGAAATACTCTCGTTGAGTTTGCAGAGGCAGAAGGATTTTTCATCTTGAATTCCTTTTTCAAGAAAAAGCCACACAGGAAATGGACATGGAGACATCCAATTGGGACGACAAGTGAAATTGATTTTATTATGTGTAACAAAAAATTCGTCATCGAAGACTGCAGTGTGCTAAACAAATTCAACACAAGTCAGTGACCATAGATTGGTGAGATGTAAGATGCACCTCAACACTAAACTGGAACGTGGCAAGCTCATAAGACAAACAAAATGTATTGACATAACCAACCTTAAAAAACACCATAATACTTTCAAGTTGGAACTGAAGAACAGATTCTCTGCTTTAGAAGGCCTAACATCGGAAGAAGTGGATATTTCGGAAGTTAACAGAAAAGTAACCAAAGCTCTTATGGAAACAGCAACAAAATTAGCTGGGTCTAAGAACAAGTTGCATGTAAACAAATTATCAGGAAAAACCAAAATGTTGATGCAAAAAAGAAGACAGATGAGGACAACTAAAGAAGATGTGACTTCCAAAGTGGAATATATAGAGCTATGCAAGACAGCACGAAAAAGTATCACTGAAGACGTAAGGAAATTCAACTGTGAGCTAGTGAGGAAAGCAATTGAAAACAACCAAAGCCTAAAGATAGCAAAGGGACATCTCAGTAAGGGAAGGAAACAGATTATGGCTCTGAGAAAAGAAGATGGTTCTATAACAAGAAATAGAGGCGAAATTTTGACAAGAGTGAAAGATTTCTACTCCAAATTATATGAAAGGGATGATACATGTACTCCAGACATCATGAAAGGTACCAGTACCAGAGTTCTTCCAGTCCTCCCAGCAGAAGTTGCTCATGCAATCAAGAACATGAAGCGGGGGAAAGCTCCAGGAGAAGATGAAATTACTATAGACATCGTACAAGAAGCAAGTGGAGAAATCGAAACAGTACTCGCCCAAATTTTCACTCGATGCCTTAATGAAGGGAAGATTCCTGAGGATTGGAACAATGCTACAATGATCCTGCTACATAAAAAAGTGACATTGAGGATCTCAGGAACTACAGACCTATCAGCCTCCTATCAGTGGTTTATAAAATCTTCACTAAAGTTCTTTCACACCGCTTGAAGGTAACACTGGACATGGCTCAACCGAGAGAACAAGCTGGATTCAGGAGTGGCTACAGCACAATAGATCATATCCATGTACTGAGAGAACTAATTGAAAGAGCGAGGGAATATGAACTTCCATTGTGCATGGCTTTTATCGATTATGAAAAAGCCTTTGATTCGGTGAAACAATCAGCAGTTACCACGGCTCTGAAATCCTGCGGTATTGAAGATGCATACATTAATATTATTAATAACATCTATGAAAATGCAAGTGCAAAGATTCGGCTGTTTGAAAATACAACACACATAAAAATTGGAAAAGGAGTGAGACAAGGTGACACCATATCTCCGAAGCTCTTTAATGCCACATTGGAAAATGTCTTTCAATCACTGAACTGGGAAAACAAAGGGATAAAGATTAATGGAGATTATCTAACCCACCTTCGTTTTGCTGATGACGTAGTCATTTTTGCAACTACCCCATCAGAGCTGCAGAGTATGATCCAGGAACTTGCTGACAAGAGTAAAGAAGTGGGATTAAAAATGAACTTTCAGAAGACAAAAGTGATGTTCAATGCTTTTACAAGAAATGAAGATTTATCGATTGATGGAGAAAAACTGGAGATAACAGATACGTATGTTTATCTTGGACAGCAGATATCAAGTGAGGGTCACATTGATGAAGAAATTAATCGGCGTACAAAACTTGCCTGGAGAGCTTTTGGAAGAAACAGCATAATTTTCAAGAGCAATATGCCATTATGTCTTAAAAGAAAAGTGTTTGATCAATGCATCCTTCCAGTGCTTACGTATGGCGCAGAGACGTGGACCTTAACTAAAAGAGACATACAAAGGCTGCAGACAACTCAAAGAAGCATGGAGAGGTGCATGCTTGGTATAACCAGGAGAGATAAGAAGAGGAACTCGTGGATCCGAAAAATGACGAGAGTGGAAGACATCATGATCAGAGTTAAATCCCTGAAATGGCAATGGGCTGGACATACTGCCAGAAGGACAGACCATAGATGGACAGCCGAAATTTTAGATTGGATTCCAAGGGACAGGAAAAGACCCAGAAAAAGACCACATGGGAGATGGGTGGATGAAATTCGTAAATATGCGGGAGTGACATGGAGGAGACTGGCACAAGACAGACCGTTGTGGAGGAAACTTGGGGAGACCTTCGTCCAGCAGTGGATTGATAATGGTTGACAATGATGATGATGATGATGATATATATATGGGATGTAAGGTCAGGTGATGCGTAGCATCACAGCCTCTCCTTGACAAATGTCAACCCCGCCTTCTCGTGGTGGTACATCCTGTTCCCACTACAGGGGCTCTGACGACCGCCCATAGCGGTATAACTATACCATCGGGATTAGAGGAAATGCTATCCCACACTCACCAACCCGCTTGGCCAGCGTGGTGAGTTATGGCCAAACCCTTCCAAAATGACTCCACAACTTAAATCTTGGCCCTCAGTCTCCGGCAGCTGGAATGTACCTGGCCAAGGCAGCGGCCAGTGCGACATGAAGGCAGAGGGTGCTAAGAATCCATCCCCGGAGGACCGGACTAGGCTGCCATCTGATGCTGACCTTGGCTACGTACAACGGACGCTCCCTATCTTCTGATTCAAGGCTTCTTGAATTGGAAGAGGAACTACAAAGGATCAACTGGGACATCGTCGGGCTAAGTGAGGTAAGGAGAAAAGGAGAAGATCTCATTGAACTGAAAAGTGGACATGTCTTCTACTATCGTGGGACAGATACTGGCAGAACTAGTGGTGTTGGATTTATAATAAATAAAAAACTGAAGGATAAAGTTGTAGAAGTTGAAAGTTCCTCTGACAGAGCTGCACGACTCGTTATCCAACTCTCGAGAAGATACCAGGCTCAGATTATTCAAACTTATGCACCCACCACAAGTCATGCTGAAGAAGAAATTGAAGAATTTTATGAGGAAATTCGTCATCTAAATAATAAAGGTAAGCAGCACTTGAAGATAATTATGGGAGATTTCAATGCAAAAATAGGGCAACGGCAACAGAATGAAACTTCAGTAGGTAAATTCGGTCACGGCAACAGAAACCAGCGTGGAAATACTCTCGTAGAGTTTGCAGAG
Organism: Macrothele yani; assembly: GCA_039090855.1. Taxonomy (NCBI): domain Eukaryota; kingdom Metazoa; phylum Arthropoda; class Arachnida; order Araneae; family Macrothelidae; genus Macrothele; species Macrothele yani. Next base: position 53,858,952 of record CM076990.1, read on the forward strand.
GCAGAAGGGTTTTTCATCTTGAACTCCTTTTTCAAGAAAAAGCCACACAGGAAATGGACATGGAGACATCCAAATGGGACGACAAGTGAAATTGATTTTATTATGTGTAACAAAAAATTCGTCATAGAAGACTGCAGTGTGCTAAACAAGTTCAACACAGGCAGTGACCATAGATTGGTGAGATGTAAGATGCACCTCAACACTAAACTCGAACGTAGCAAGCTCATAAGACAAATAAAATGTATTGACATAACCAACCTTAAAAACACCATAATACCTTCAAATTGGAACTGAAGAACAGATTCTCTGCTTTAGAAGGCCTAACATCTGAAGAAGTGGATATTTCTGAAGTTAACAGAAAAGTAACCAAAGCTCTTATGGAAACAGCAACAAAATTAGCTGGGTCTAAGAACAAATTGCATGTGAACAAATTATCAGGAAAAACCAAAATGTTGATGCAAAAAGGAAGAGTGATGAGGACAACTAAAGAAGATGTGACTTCCAAAGTGGAATATATAGAGCTATGCAAGACAGTACGAAAAAGTATCACTGAAGACGTAAGGAAATTCAACTGTGAACTAGTAAGGAAAGCAATTGAAAACAACCAAAGCCTAAAGATAGCAAAGGGACATCTCAGTAAGGGAAAAAAACAGATTATGGCACCGAGAAAAGAAGATGGTTCCGTAACAAGAAATAGAGGCGAAATTTTGACAAGAGTGAAAGATTTCTACTCCAAATTATATGAAAGGGATGATACATGTACTCCAGACATCATGAAAGGTACCAGTACCAGAGTTCTTCCAGTCCTTCCAGCAGAAGTTGCACATGCAATCAAGAGCATGAAGCGGGGAAAAGCTCCAGGAGAAGATGGAATTACTCTAGACATCATACAAGAAGCAAGTGGAGAAATCGAAACAGTACTCACCCAAATTTTCACTCGATGCCTTAATGAAGGGAAAATTCCTGAGGATTGGAACAACGCTGCAATGATCTTGCTACATAAAAAAGGTGACATTGAGGATCTCAGGAACTACAGACCTATCAGCCTCCTATCAGTGGTTTATAAAATATTCACTAAAGTTCTTTCACACCGCTTGAAGGTGACACTGGACATGGCTCAACCGAGAGAACAAGCTGGATTCAGGAGTGGCTACAGCACAATAGATCATATCCACGTACTGAGAGAACTAATTGAAAGAGCGAGGGAATATGAACTTCCATTGTGCATGGCTTTTAGCGATTATGAAAAAGCCTTTGATTCGGTGAAACCATCAGCAGTTGCAATGGCTCTGAAATCCTGCGGTATTGAAGATGCATACTATTATTAATAACATCTATGAAAATGCAAGTGCAAAGATTCGGCTGTTTGAAAATACAACACACGTACAAATTGGAAAAGGAGTGAGACAAGGTGACACCATATCTCCGAAGCTCTTTAATGCCACATTGGAAAATGTCTTTCAATCACTGAACTGGGAAAACAAAGGGATAAAGATTAATGGAGATTATCTAACCCACCTTCGTTTTGCTGATGACATAGTCATTTTTGCAACTACCCCATCAGAGCTACAGAGTATGATCCAGGAACTTGCTGACAAGAGTAAAGAAGTGGGATTAAAAATGAACTTTCAGAAGACAAAAGTGATGTACCATGCTTTTACAAGAAATGAAGATTTATCGATTGATAGAGAAAAGCTGGAGATAACAGACACGTACGTTTATCTTGGACAGCAGATATCAAGTGAGGGTCACATTGGTGAAGAAATTAATCTGCGTACAAAACTTGCCTGGAGAGCTTTTGGAAGAAACAGCATAATTTTCAAGAGCAATATTCCATTATGTCTTAAAAGAAAAGTGTTTGATCAATGCATCCTTCCAGTGCTTACGTATGGTGCAGAGACGTGGACCTTAGCTAAAAGAGACATACAAAGGCTGCAGACAACTCAAAGCAGCATGGAGAGGTGCATGCTTGGTGTAACCAGGAGAGATAAGAAGAGGAACACGTGGATCCGAAAAATGACAAGAGTGGAAGACATCATGATCAGAGTTAAATCCCTGAAATGGCAATGGGCTGGACATACTGCCAGAAGAACAGACCATCGATGGACAGCCGAAATTTTAGATTGGATTCCAAGGGACAGGAAAAGACCCAGAAGAAGACCACATGGAAGATGGGTGGATGAAATTCGAAAGTATGCGGGAGTGACATGGAGGAGACTGGCACAAGACAGACCGATGTGGAGGAAACTTGGGGAGACCTTCGTCCAGCAGTGGATTGATAATGGTTGACAATGATGATGATGATGATGATGATATATATATATATCATTATTGTCATCATTGTGAACCATTATCAATCTACTTCTGGATGAAGCTTTCTCCTAGTTTCTTCCACAGCTGTCTGTCGTGAGCCAGTTTCCTCCATGTTACTCCGGCATACTTTCGAATTTCATCCATCCATCTCCCGTGTGGTCTTCTTCTGGGTCTTTTTCTGTCCTCGGAATCCAGTCTAAAATGTTGGTTGTCCATCTGCGGTCCGTTCTTCGAGCAACATGTCACACCTATTGCCATTTCAGGGATTTTACTCTAATCATGATGTCTTCCTTTTTGTCATTTTCCTTATCCCCGAGTTCCTCTTCTTGAGTGATGGCGACCCCCCTCCTCCAGATGATTTCGAATATTAAGAAATATATGTTGCAAGAAATAGCATGGAAAAATAGTAGGCCATTGTAGGTGCTGTACAAGACATATGCCAGTGCTGACGAATTTTTGTAAAGCACTTCTGGCAATAAAGTTTATTTGGGGTTTAATTGAAGTTATTTTATTCGAAGTTTATTTTTTGGTATGATTGCAGTGCTTTGTCGGGTTTTCAACCTGAATTATTATATTCAAATAGCAATGTAATATCTACGGGACTAAAATAATAATAATAAAAAAAAAAAGGAATCCAGGTGGGAAAATAATTGCTTTCAACATTGATGAGTTGATCAAATCCTTCTTCAGGCCGGCCGCGTGTGCCTCGTGGCCTATCATAAATTAGGATCTCGTTGATTCCTTTGGCCCGCTCCATACTTATTAAAGGCTAAAGTAAATTTGCATTGTGAAGTGTGGTATCAATTCCTCCTCGCCGCCCCGGTGGCGCAGTGGTCTAAGGCGCTGGCTTCTGATCATTCGTCCGTAAGGGGTCCGGGTTCGAATCCCGGTCAGGCATGGATGTTGTGTTTGTCTTACGGCACTGGCTCTCTCCCTTCCCTGGAACCAGTGACCCTAAATTAGGGACGGGCGACTGCTTATAGCCCATTGAGTTGCTCACGGTGGTCGTTAAACCTCCAATCAAAAAAAAAAAAAAAAAAAAAATTCCTCCTCACAGTTACGAATGTTTTAGATAGGCTAGCTACATTGCAACCACGTTTACTCTTTGCGGACGTACCTAGTTGTAACTTTTTTTTTTTTGATTGGAGGTTTAACGACCACCGTGAGCAACTCAGTGGGCTATAAGCAGTCGCTCGTCCCTAATTTAGGATCACTGGTTCCAGGGAAGGGAGAGAGCCAGTGCCGTAAGACAAACACAACATCCATGCCTCACGGGATTAGAACCCGGACCCCGTTCGGACGAATGATCAGAGGCCATCGCTTAGACCACTGCGCCAGCGGGGCGGCCTAGCTCTGTAACTTCAGCGATCAAAATAATTATTTTTTTTGGAAAGCATCTGAAGGTCGCGCTTTGATTTGTTCCTGCCGCAAACCTTTTTTCGGGAAAACTGAACTAGACGGATTTTCAAGATCCGCATATGAACTCCAGTAAGTAAAGTAAAAAAGAATATCGAATGTAGGTATAGCTAAAAATAGCTTCAAGTCTCCGCACTGCGTGATCTGGTTCATCTTGTTTTAAATTGTGTTTCTGTACAAGGAGAACATTTTATTCACTTTGGTAAAATCAGAATTGTGTGGCCTCTACACTCGTAATCGCTTGGGGGCGCCCATTTAAAAGTAGACGGGAAACGCCAGAGTTGAACCCATCCCGCAATGGTAATCCTTTCTTTTATGGCGACCTGCGGAACCGAATGACGTTCCAACTTTAACCACACAGGGGTCACGATCCAGATTTTGAATGCGTTTCCTGGGATGTCGCCGGTTCTCATCGGGATAATAATTAGCCTTGTTGTCCGAGCACGGCGGTACCAATCTAAACTCAGAGAAGGGGAAAGTTTCGCTTCGGAAGCAGTTCAACTGTAACCGATCAACAAAGAAGCGGGAGCAGCAAAAAGAGAAGAGGCGTCGACTGCCATGTTGCTGTGTGACCTTCCGGCCGCATGTACATATTTCGTTTGCGGCTGCAGGGGTCGTCACCCGTTCTAATATGCCTATCACTGATACAACCCGCCGAAATCATTTCCAGCTGTGGACGGAAGAGGGAATGTAACATAGAGAATACACGGGAAATGAATGCAACTGGGCTGTGACCAGCTTCTGAGTCATTCACACTGCTAAGTGTATGTGTGTGTGTGTGTGTGTGTGTGTGTCTGCATGTTGTCCAGCTTGTTGTTGTAGGCGGGTATCGTAGCTGCACCTGGAACTATAGCAAATAAAAAATTCTCAACAGCGACTGAGTAACGGCGGCAGACGCGTTGTTGCTTTCGGATACCATGGGCAAGCGAGACAACTACCGTCAACTGGATGACTTATTAGAAAGGTATGGGAGATTTCTTTTCTTTTCTACTTTTTTTTTTTTTATTTTAATTTTAGGTTCTTATGAAGGTAACTTAGACTTTAAGCAAACTTTCTATTTTTTTTAAGGGACAGCTTTCCAGTCTGTAAGAGCGGCGACGCCAGCGTTCAATTAATCAGAGATTGGGTGTTTTATAAAAGGGGCGAACCACTTTATTCGTTTAATAGAGATTTTATCGAATTTGTCTTTTATAAAGATTTAATTCAATCTGTACCTAAAACACAGGGGAAAATTCTTACGATGAGCTTTCAGATTTACGCTTGTCTATATTATCTCTTTACTTTCATTTGTTATTATTATTATTAGCATTACTATTTCGAATTTTTGAAGCTATGAGGTTGTTTGAGTTTATGTTTGTAACCTGAGATTAGTAATGCCATCTATCAATTATTAAAGCTGTGTTACGAATAAAAATTACGTGTATTCTGGACCGTAGCAAGCAGTGTTTCTTTCAGGACTTTTTGGCCGGGGGGCAAATTGAACCTTAGGGGGGGGCAAGTTTTCCATTTGCTATATATATATATATATATATATATATATATATAAAACAACCAAAGCCTAAAGATAGCAAAGGGACATCTCAGTAAGGGAAGAAAACAGATTATGGCTCTGAGAAAAGAAGAGGGTTCTATAACAAGAAATAGAGGCGAAATTTTGACAAGAGTGAAAGATTTCTACTCCAAATTATATGAAAGGGATGATACATGTACTCCAGACATCATGAAAGGTACCAGAGTTCTTCCAGTCCTCCCAGCAGAAGTTGCTCATGCAATCAAGAACATGAAGCGGGGGAAAGCTCCAGGAGAAGATGGAATTACTATAGACATCATACAAGAAGCAAGTGGAGAAATTGAAACAGTACTCGCCCAAATTTTCACTCGATGCCTTAATGAAGGGAAGATTCCTGAGGATTGGAACAATGCTACAATGATCCTGCTACATAAAAAAGGTGACATTGAGGATCTCAGGAACTACAGACCTATCAGCCTCCTATCAGTGGTTTATAAAATCTTCACTAAAGTTCTTTCACACCGCTTGAAGGTAACACTGGACATGGCTCAACCGAGAGAACAAGCTGGATTCAGGAGTGGCTACAGCACAATAGATCATATCCACGTACTGAGAGAACTAATTGAAAGAGCGAGGGAATATGAACTTCCATTGTGCATGGCTTTTATCGATTATGAAAAAGCCTTTGATTCGGTGAAACCATCAGCAGTTACCACGGCTCTGAAATCCTGCGGTATTGAAGATGCATACATTAATATTATTAATAACATCTATGAAAATGCAAGTGCAAAGATTCGGCTGTTTGAAAATACAACACACATAAAAATTGGAAAGGGAGTGAGACAAGGTGACACCATATCGCCGAAGCTCTTTAATGCCACATTGGAAAATGTCTTTCAATCACTGAACTGGGAAAACAAAGGGATAAAGATTAATGGAGATTATCTAACCCACCTTCGTTTTGCTGATGACGTAGTCATTTTTGCAACTACCCCATCAGAGCTGCAGAGTATGATCCAGGAACTTGCTGACAAGAGTAAAGAAGTGGGATTAAAAATGAACTTTCAGAAGACAAAAGTGATGTTCAATGCTTTTACAAGAAATGAAGATTTATCGATTGATGGAGAACAACTGGAGATAACAGATACGTATGTTTATCTTGGACAGCAGATATCAAGTGAGGGTCACATTGATGAAGAAATTAATCGGCGTACAAAACTTGCCTGGAGAGCTTTTGGAAGAAACAGCATAATTTTCAAGAGCAATATGCCATTATGTCTTAAAAGAAAAGTGTTTGATCAATGCATCCTTCCAGTGCTTACGTATGGTGCAGAGACGTGGACCTTAACTAAAAGAGACATACAAAGGCTGCAGACAACTCAAAGTAGAATGGAGAGGTGCATGCTTGGTATAACCAGGAGAGATAAGAAGAGGAACTCGTGGATCCGAAAAATGACGAGAGTGGAAGACATCATGATCAGAGTTAAATCCCTGAAATGGCAATGGGCTGGACATACTGCCAGAAGGACAGACCATAGATGGACAGCCGAAATTTTAGATTGGATTCCAAGGGACAGGAAAAGACCCAGAAAAAGACCACATGGGAGATGGGTGGATGAAATTCGTAAATATGCGGGAGTGACATGGAGGAGACTGGCACAAGACAGACCGTTGTGGAGGAAACTTGGGGAGACCTTCGTCCAGCAGTGGATTGATAATGGTTGACAATGATGATGATGATGATGATATATATATATATATAATTTTAACAACTATGTTTATTTATATAGAAGTAATTACTATATATATGTCTAGCACAGGGGCGCATTTAGAGGGGGCCTTGCCCCCCTTCCCAAAAAAATGTTTATTTTTTTTTATTTTTTTTTTTAAATGCGACTTACATTAGAAAAAACTGCCTTATTTTATAAAATGTATCAATTTACATTAGAAAAAAGTGCTTTAATTTTTCTCCAATTTTTCATTAACTTTAATTTTGTTTCAGATTGTGGATTTCTAAAACTTCCCTTTTTCGCCACCCCCGGAAGAAAAATTCTATATACATCTCTGATATAGTAATTACTTCTTCAAACATTTCAGGAATAAGAAACTTTTTTCAGTAAAGGAGGAGGGGGGGGAGGTCCACCGCAGGCTTGAAATTTTTATCTATTAAAATGCATTCAACGCACTCTTGATCCTGAGTCACGATTCCCAGACAATTAGGTATGATTAGTCTACTTATTATATTTTGAAGAAATATCATGCTTGATTTAAAAAAATATAATTGGAGAAACATTTGCGGCATAAAAAGAAACGAAACTCCCTTTTTCATCATACCCTGAATTTATTAAAATTTGGTTCGGTAACCTAAAATGTCTCCTGGGGGACGAATGGTCTTTTCCGGGAGGAATGTATGCCTGAAAGAAACACTGGTAGCAAGCTTTTCTTATCATGGGGACTTGAAATTACGCCCATTCGAGTTCAAAATTACGCCCCTTCGAAATCCACTCAAATAATACGTAGTTTTTACTTTCTCACACATCGCCGTTATAGGAAAGTATTATGATCGTTCAAAAATCTCATTTCAGGTTTTTGACATAATTTTATGTAAAATGTACAAACTAGGTAAATACGCAAGAACCATAGGTTGTAAATACCACGTAAAGCGTAAACGTTACGTGAACGCCGACAATAAAACACTCCGCAGAAATGCAGAGCGAAAAACAAACCAGCACAGAACGAATGAGTATCGGATAGTGAACGCAACAATAGGAAGAAGCTTTAGGAATAGGGCTTGGAAAAATCCCGTTCAAGGTTAAACGCTCAGAGAACTTTCTGCGACAGAGCACAGATGATTAATTAGTTCTTCATCCCAACAATATGTTCGGAAATGTCACGGAGGTTAGACATATCAGCATATTGTTTTCTATGCCTCCATTCACTGTTTTGGGAAATTCCCTTTCCGGATTTGAGATGTTCACCTTTCATAGTGTATGCTACTCTGTACCCTAGCTAACTGCGTGGAATACTGTATGAGACAAACCATAGCTTTTAAAAAGAAAGTACTTATGCGTGTAACTTTCTTTTTAGTTGCCATTTCTGTTTCTTACATCCCACAGAGCATGAATTTCCGTCCCTGGAATGACCTTCCTGGGAGGGCAACCGCCTGCCCCCCATGATCCCCCTCCCCGGTAGCTACGGCCTTACGTGATTCATACAAATTTGTTGACATCTAAAATTCGGCATGTTCAGGGGACACAAAACTTTTGGGGAGAAGGGCCAAATGCGAAATTGGCCAAAGCTCGGGGGTCCGGAATAAAAAAAAAACAAATTACTAAACCGAAGATCAATCACTGCAGATATTGTAAATTTTCATTGAACAAATATTTGTCAAGATCTAACTAATTTTGTATGGTCTATAATTTAACATGAAAGTTTTCAAATATTTATGAGATATTTGTACACGTCTAAAACAAATACAAAACTAAACTTAAAAAGTACTAAACTTTAGTCTTTAGTAAATTGACATCATGACATAACAAATTGATTTCATGACATCTAAAAATTAAAAAAAAATCAAAATCAATGAGAAGAATGGTATTGTTTCTGGAATGATTTAGCTACACTTTCAATATTTGGTTTCAGGTTGGACAACCCAATTTTCCAGTGGTTGCCGGTCAGTCGTTACCGAAGCTTTGAATTTCAATTTTAGGGAAAGCTTGTTCACAAGCATATGTGCTACTAAACATTGAAAGCATTTTCCTGGCAAAACTTTTCAGATTTGTAAAACTATTTCTAAACATAAGAGAATAAATAAAAGGGTATCAAACTTTCACTTTTAAACAACGAATGAAAAAAATTGTAAATTTACTGAGGGCCGGATTTGATCCGCAGACCATAGTATGGTGACCCCAGTTCTAATGGAACTCGTCTAGAGGGGGTAAAACAATGCGTTGAGGGAAAAGTTGAAAGAGACTCCAATGGTATCGCGCTTGGTCAATAGGGTTTGATAACAAAGACTTTTTGATTACAAACATTGGTACCCGGTAAACTACCATGCAGTTTCGTCTCTCCTCTTCAGTTTTAATGCCTGAATTTCAGGATTTAGCATCATCTTCATCTCTTCTAACTATTCCGATACATTTCCTCCCTTCAAATTCGTAAATTATTTAATAAACTGAAGCAATCACGGCATTTTCCTAAAATGGAATTTTAGAAAACTCGTACACGGGAGATTGGTACCCGGCAAACTCGTACCCGAGAGATTGGTACCTTTCTGTTGCTGAGACGTAACGGGGGCATATACAAATTGCATTAACTGACATAGATAAAACGAATAATATTTATTCGCAATATGTATATTTCAAGGTATACTACAGTTTTGCTGAGGGCTTGCCTCGGCTTCTAGAGAAGGAAATTATTTCTACTATTTTGCACAGGGTTTGAAGTTTCATTTTGATGCTTATATGTGAGAGTGAGGGCAGGGTGGTTAATTAATGCAAACAACTGCAGAGGTCACAGGCGTATATAGAATTTTTTTCGGAGGGGGGAGTTTTTGAAATCCATCAGGACAAGATAAAAGTTAATGAAAAGAAAAATATATGAAAAAATTAAAGCATTATTTTCTATTGTAAATTGATGCTTTTTTATTAAATTAAAGCATTCTTCTAATGAAAGTCGTATTTTAAGAAAGAAATGAAACACTTTCTGGGGGGAGTCAAGGCCCCCTTGGTTCTCCCCTCTAAATACGCCCCTAGCAGAGGTTATAAGCAATCGTCCGTTCCTAGTTTAGGTAAAATGGCTCGGAGGGTGGGGAGCCAGCGTTTTAGGACAACCACACCCCTTTTGTCTCCCATTCCAGAAGCTTACCTTAGGGGGAGGGATTGCTCTGGTAGAGGGAAAAGATGGATAGAGAGACTTTCTGGATGGCCTCTCTCTCTCCCTCTCTCTCTCTCAAACTTTTCCATCAAAACAATTGTGCAAAATTTCTTAATCACAAAGTGTGTGGCGCACTGCAGAGGTGAAAACATCTGTCAAGACGACAAATCTGCAGCGAGACATTCTGTCCGCGTAGCTCAGTTGGGAGAGGAACTTACTTACGGAGTGAGGGGACGATTTAGATGCCGTCGCGGACAAACTTGCGCTTTCAGAAGTAGAAAAAATAACTGAAAAAACAGCGCTATGTTCCTGTCATTCAACTGCCTCCTTTGCATGGAAACGAGCTCCGTGCTTTTTAAATATCAGGTCTGGATAGAATTTTTCAAAGTAAATTTAAGTCTTTCTGTACGAGAGGCGTAATCTAATGTAATTTCCAGCTTGAATCATCGAATCACTCCTGAGCAATATGACGCGCACTTCCGCTTTAAAATATTCGCGTATTCATTCGCAATGCATGATTCCCACCTCTTTTGAAAACAGTGCTGCGGCCCTGAAAAATAGAACTGGCCTGGTGTTTCAAAGACCGGCCCAAGCGTTATCGACTCCAATAGGTATGCTCCTGGAAAAAGGGGGATAGAAGCAACAAGCATTTGAAATCGAATATATATATATATATATCATCATCATCATTGTCAACCATTATCAATCCACTGCTGGACGAAGGTCTCTCCAAGCCTCTTCCACAACGGTCTGTCTTGTGCCAGTCTCCTTCATGTTACTCCCGCATACTTTCGAATTTCATTAACCCATCTCCCATGGGGTCTTCTTCTGGGTCTTTTCCTGTCCCGTGGAATCCAATCCAAAATTTCGACTGTCCATCGATGGTCTGTCCTTCTGGCAGTATAGTATGTCCAGCCCATTGCCATTTCAGGGATTTAACTCTGATCATGATGTCTTCCACTTCTGTCATTTTTCTGATTCCTCTTCTTATATCTCTTGGTTACAATAAGCATGCACCTCTCCATGCTGCTTTGAGTTGTCTGCAGCCTTTGTATGTCTCTTTTAGTTAAGGTCCACGTCTTTGCACCATACGTAAGCACTGGAAGGATGCATTGATCAAACACTTTTCTTTTAAGACATAATGGCATATTGCTCTTGAAAATTATACTGTTTCTTCCAAAAGCTCTCCAGGCAAGTTTTATACGCCGATTAATTTCTTCATCAATGTGACCTTCACTTGATATCTGCTGTCCCAGATAAAGGTAGGTATTGGTTGTCCCCAGCTTTTCCCCATCAATCGATAAATCTTCATTTCTTGTAAAAGCCTTGTACATCGTTTTTGTCTTCTGAAAGTTCATTTTTAATCCCACTTCTTTACTATTGTCAGCAAGTTCCTGGCTCATACTCTGCAGCTCTGATGGGGTAGTTGCAAAAATGATTACGTCATCAGCAAAACGAAGGTGAGTTAGATAAGCTCCATTAATCTTTACCCCTTTGTGTTCCCAGTTCAGTGATTGAAAGACATTTTCCAATGTGGCATTAAAGAGCTTGGGAGATATATATAGGGTGTCCATAAATGTAGAATACAACTTCAGTATGCTAGTGAAAAAAAAACCCTGCAATAAATCACAACTTAATTTTAATGTCAAAACACATGATAACTGTTAAAAATGTCAATATGCACATGTGTAGGTCTCCACGTGCTCAGTTGGTTGTTCGGAGGATGTCTAAACGGTACTTCAATTCCACCCACGAACGCTACAGAATGCCTGGGGTAACAAGGAGGAAGCCTGCATTAACGCGTTCTTTGAACTCAGTGATAGATGTAACCTTTTTCTTGTACACAATGTCCTTAATAAAGCCCCAAAGAAAAAAATCGTATGGGATAATATCAGGAGAACGAGGTGATCATGCCTTCGCACTCCTACGTTCAATCCAACGCCCTGGAAAATGGTGATCTAAAGATCTGCGTACATCCAAAGACCAGTGCGGTGGCGCTCCATCTTTATGATAAATGATGTCTTGAATGTCCTGGAGTTCTGGAATTGCGAATTGTTCTATGTCCAGGTACGTTATGCCAGTAACGGTTGGTTCAGCGAAGAAAGAGTCTTCCATTAGGCCAGCTATCACTCTGTCTTCCATTAGGCCAGCCCAGACTGTCTCTCTCGTGTACTGCGACCACATGGGCTGTCTCTCTCGTGTGCTACGACCACATGGGACCCATTGTCCGATTCTTCTTCGTGTCGGCTGCTGTCTCTTGTACTTCGTTCTGAACTTATGCTGAACTGTTGTGAGAGATTTGACTCAGCAAACCAAAACACACACGCTTCTTTTTCTTCTGGGAAAGCCATGTCTGTTGTATTCCGTGTTTGACGAGATTTTTCATTACATGAGACACCTGGCGCCATCTATCATCTGACTTAACAAACTTTAACATTTGCCACGTCTCTTGACGTTTAAAGTAAGTTTTTTTACCGTCGTTTTTTTTAATAGCATACTGAAGTTGTATACTTCCTTTATAGATACGTTGTATATATATGCTGTCTGGCACCCACTAAAATGATATATAAAGAGAGAGAGAGAGAGAGAGAGAGAGAGAGAGAGAGAGAAGAAGAAAAAGAAAGAAAGAGAAAAAACTGGGTTGAGATTGTTCGCGTGAAAAAAGAAAATGCCAATTTCGATGAGCGACGATTGAATAAATAATGTAAAAAAGTCCGATTCAGCTACGCAAAAAGTAAGCTGGAGCCGCTAGGGCTTGCGGCCCCATGCCTTTCCAGTCCTCGATAGCACTCCTGTTTGAAAAGAACTTCCATTTACTTCACTTCATCAAGTCATTTCTGCACCTTTCACTGTCTTACTGGCGATTTTTTTCTCTGAAATTTGTAGAAATGTTACATTACACGAATCACGTCCATTGCTTTTCGTGATTAGCCAAAATCTCTTTTCCCTTCCGCTCTCAGCTTCTTCTCTTTCTGGAACTCAAGTTTTTCTTTTTGTTGTTGTTTGCTTTGCTTTCTCTCTGCTCTCTTTCTCTGCTCTCTCTCTCTCTCTCTCTCTGCTCTCTCTCTCTCTGAAGCTAGAACTGAATATTTCATCTCCGAATTCACAACAAAATTTAATCGTTAAAGAAACTTTTACAAAAATCTGCATTTATTACTATATTTTTAACAAAAATAAATAATATTTTACAAAATAAATATATTATTAAAGACCTTGGACATTTAAAAATTTTTTGAGAGGGAGGGGGGGGGGGGTCGCCTCAGTCGTTCCCCGCTGGATCAAATAGCGATGTCTTCTATGGAACCCTGCACCGGAACTCACCTCCAATCAATCTGCGCCTTCTTCTGCGTCGTTGCGATGTTTGCTCTCGAAGAAAGTTACACGGCTTCGTTGGATATTTATCGCAGGGATAAAAACTTACTACGATATCAGGAAATAGCTATACTGAATAGCAGTTGATTAGCCTGAAATTGTTTCTTTATTTTTTTTTTTTTCATTTATTGTATTTTGCTGCTTATTTACTTATTTTTTTCCAGAACTCAATTTTACCCAAGTTTAAATTTTAATGTTTAGGTCATCGCTCATTACCGTATGCAGGGAAGGAGGGGGGATGTAAGGAAATTTTCGAATGCTTGCATGATGGAAAGTTAAACACGTTGGAGTATTTGCATTGTCTGATATCAGATGTAAAAGAATTACAGCTCACTCTACTTTAACAATACTGTGTTTTTATTTTTTGGGTTTAACTGCCCCCTGAGTATCGAGCGCCATAGTGGGTAGCACGTCCCAAACTTGGAGTCACTAGTTCCAGAACTAGCACCATACACAACCGCACCACCGATGCCTCATTTGAGACTCGAGCTCAGTCCTAGCTTCGACTATTTGTCGAAAGCCCGCGCTTCTGACCACTGGGACACCGGGGCGGCTTACCGTACTTAATTAAATGCTACTGAAACGGATGAAATAGCGTGTAAGATTCCTTTCCTATATAACAAAATAAAAATTCAATGTATATAAAATTTTGCCTCATTATTGTCATTACCACAAAAAAAGAAAAAAAATGTGTGAAGCAATGTGTATTTAAGATATAATCAGATAAGGTGAAATTTAACTAAAAATATTAACGCAACCTGTCTGTTACATGTTAAGGATACACACATGAAAAACAAATAAATCGGTAATAGAGAAGATAGTGTAGTTCCAACACTGTTTAACGTGCATGATTCAGATAAGTATTCTTGTTGTTGAGACAGAATATGTCTTGCCGATGGTATAATGGAAATTTTTGCGTGTTATTGTACGTAGAAAATGTATAACTGATTATTAAAACGAGCATGGACAGTAATCTAATTTTAATTTTGAACGAACGGTGATTTTATTGCCCGTTTATAGTTGAAATGGAACAATAAAATCACACCAATGTTGTTGCATCGAAAAATTTATAGTTTAAAGATTTTTCTCTTAAGTTTGTTTTTACTGTGAATTCATATCATGCGTGTATACATGAAAAGACCAAAACAAGAAGAATAACTTCGAATTCTGGGATGCAATAAACACATCTTTTGACAAAGGATTTTTTAAAAATTTTGCGATCAGTAATATTCAACAAAAAATTACATTTTATATAACATCTAGATGGAAAATATTTCATTATAAAACCTAGAAAACATATGCAAATTTTTGATCGAAGTTACAGCAATGGAATACAAAAAAAAAAAAAAGTAAGTTTTATTAATGGGACTGATCGATAAGGAGCTCATTGACAAATTGCTCTCTCTAGTAGGAAAAAGCGCAACTGGAAAATCAGACACATCGACTTAAAATAAAAAGAAGAATTTCTAATCTGACCTTCAGAAGCTAAGTAGTCATGCAAAAAAAAAAAAAAAAAAAAATGCGTCTTTACTGGAAATATTTGCACTAGAACACCTGAAACACGTTGCAACATAGGCGCCGACTATGGGAGGGGGGGTAGGTGAATCTTGCTCCTCCAATAATTTTACCAGGGGCAGTGCTCACCCAATATTTTTCATTCTCTTTAATTAAATAAGTTTTTTGTTCTATAGAGAAAAACTGTGTCCCCATATTTATTAATTTTTCCAATTAGGGTAGGCTGTCGTGTGCTACGCTAATTGCAAAAATACATTTCTTTTCTTTGTGGAGATGTATTATTCGTAATAAGATGGACAAAACTCCACCTTATGAGGCCAAAGCGAATTATTTCCAAAAAATTAATAAATAACAAAATAAGTAAACTCTCTTTCCATATTTAGCATTGCTCATTTATAAGAAACTGGATTGTCAGCCCCGTATTGTGGTTGACATGTTTTCGTGATATGTAGTAAATGTTTAAACAATTATCAAAAATATAATTCATAAATAGAAATACAGAAACGTATAATCTCTCGCACCCTTATTTATCTATTTATTTTTTGAGCTTTTTGTTCTTTGTTTGAGTAACCGTTATTTTAATTAGAAAAGCCTTATCAGCACGATAAGGTATTTGTTAATACTGTCTGTACTTAAAATAGACATTTTTAAGGCGCAGCAATTTGCAAGATCTTTCAAAGCACCAAGTGCTCCATTGTCAGGTATGTCAATATGCATAAAAAAACAACAACGGATAAAAGCAAGAAGCATTTTCAAATTACGCGAGCACGTGATAACAATAACGAGGTTTACAATAAATATACGGGAAGTTTGGTCATGTGCTAAAAGGATTCAACAAATAATACTATGAATTGCTATTACATATGTGAAGAAATATATACACAGCGGGTAATTAATAAGTTGACATTAATCGTCAAACTGTAAGTGAATTATCAGGAGTTAAGTATTGTTGGAGAGGAGCATGCTTTTCTGGCTGCATTAACATGGCTCAAGGCACTGGAACAAAACGTGGAGTTTCTTCATTACAGCAGTCAGAACTGTGCGATAAAATACATAAACTTTCAGTGAATCGGAGGGACCGCTGTTTACGATTTGAGCTCAGCACACTGGCTTTGGTCCAGTCTGGTCGGTAGGCACCTCTATTAACTAATCGTGCAAGAGAGGTAGCATTAGAGTTATTAGTAATTGAGTACTTGTGCTCATATAGTCTTGTGCGTAATGGGCGTGCAGTTGATCCTATATATGCTATTGCTGGATCTTCTGGGCCAACAGGAATTAAGGGTATTTTGTAAATACCATGTCTGTTGAGTGTGGAACTTGGTCATGGTCGTTTTACACGATGGCTCGAATGCTTTTCGTACTTTCTCCAAAAGTAATGTGGGATTTTTTGCATATGTTCTTTAGTATTGTAGTGACTTCAGGTATATATAGTGCACAGTGCCAACATATTTTGTAACTCTGGTTTCCCTTTGTAAGGTACTTTTGACTAGACATTTCACTGATCGAGCAAGTTTTTCAACGATCGCTTTATGGTAGCCATGCGCCATCGTAATCATCTGGATGTGATTTAACTCATTTCTTCTAGCCTGAATATTGGAGGAGTAGGTGAAGGCTCTTCGGATCATCTACTCTATAGCTGCTAGTTTTTATTTTCTTGGGTGCGATGAATTATGCGGAATAATAGCAGATTGTGTTGTAGGCTCTCTGTACACTGTATAGGGTAAACAATTGGTATCGGGGTGCCTTTTTAGTAAGATGTCCAAGAATGGAAGCGTATTATAATTTTCATGCTCAATGGTAAAATTTATGAAACTGTAATAGTTTGAGAGCTCTTTAGCAAACGCTTCAATTTTGTCTTTATGATGCGGCCAGAAAATAAGTATGTCGTTTACATATCTAATGTAGAGATCAGGCTAGAGTTGGAAATTTTGTAAAACCTTGTTTTCTAGGTATTGCATTAACAATTTAGCGAGTACCCCTGAAAGTGGGAAACCCATCGGCGCACCTCCAGTCTGGCGGTAAATGGTTCCTTCATACCGGAAGAATGTGTGTTTCTGTTCGAAACGTAGAGCATTGATAAGTGCTTGGATTTCATTAATAGCATAAGAATTCAAAGCCAATAGGCGGCTCTCAATAATGGAGTGTACATCTCCAATCGGCACACATTGGAGTATAAAGAGACAACATCGAGTGATACCATAACAAACGGCTTTCCCTTTCGTAAGAATGGCTTAATGTTGTCAATAGCCTTAACAGAGCCATTAACTGAGTAAGAAGAACTTGTAGTTAATGGTTTGAGGAATTTTGCTAGAGCACTTTCGAGCTGGCGGGTTGGGCTTGCATATCCTGATAGAAGCGGGCGAACAGGAAAACCCTCCTTATGAGTCTTTACTTGGCCAAATAGTTCAGGTATTCGAGGGCCTATAGTAGGGTATATATCCATAGCAACATTTGCAGGTAAGCCTCCATGTTTTCTGGGTTTTGCCACTGCTGCTACTGTAGATGAGGTTGGATCCGAAGACAGGATCTTGTGCGGTATACTAGCAATGGCATCATTCATCTTATTTACATAGTCTGCTTTGTTTAAGATGACAATTTGTTGCGTTTTGTCAGCTTTTAAAATGGAGATATTTTTATCAGACTTCAATAACTTTAGCTCTTTAACCTCATCACAAAATTTATGGTCATCTGGTGTTAGAGGCTTATTGGCTAACTTTTGTACGGATTTTGCCAGTTTATATCTTACATGTTCTCTTTCAGTTTGAGGAATAGTTTCAACGATATTTTCCATCTGCATAATAAGGTGGCATTTATTAACTTTGTTTGTTGGGTAAGCAAACTTTAGTCCTTGTTTTAGAGCCTGGAACTGTGTGGGGTTAAGGGCTAGGTTACTCAGTTTTAAGAATTGTGTCTGATATAGATCATCTGTATTTTTGCTCATATTCGATAGTTCTCGTTGAGATTCAACCTTGTCAGCAATGAGATTTCTCAGTTTTCTTATGTGTCTTTCTTGCATTGTTGCAACTCTCTGAAGAAGTTTAGACGTAAATAAAACCATAGTTCTATCTATCTTGAATAATAGGGTGAGTGAAAGCCATAAAGGTTTTGTAGGCAGAATACGTGTTACGTTGCAGAATATCTATATAAGACTGCTTTCTTCTTATTTCGGCCGTGAGTCGTTTATATTCTGCTTTTTGAATAACAGTTCTATTGCGTATAGAAACTGTATGGCATCGTATCCATAAGTACTTAGGAATAATTTGAAGGTCTCGGCAATTTATTAGAAAAGCAAGTAACCGTGCTAATTTCTTACATTTGAGTAACCGTGCTAATTTCTTACATTTGAGTAACCGTGCTAATTTCTTACATTTGAGTAACCGTGCTAATTTCTTACATTTGAGTAACCGTGCTAATTTTTTACATCTTTTACAAACTTTGGAAATAAAATCTCACTGGATGTTTTTACAAAATGCTAGGCTGAATTTTATTTTTAAAATTATTAATATTCAGCAAAAGAATATTTCTGTTTCCTTGTTCATTTGCTGATGAGCAATCACAATTGCGTTTTACAATATACCTCGAATCTCGTAATCTGTCTTTTTGACCATTTTTATATTTTTTCCTCCAGACAGTGGAAAAGACCTCTAATCTCTTCACGCTTGTCCCCCCCCCCCATAATTTGGTGAAGTCGGCGCCCCTGCGTTGGAGCAATCGAATATAAAAGGAACATTTTTAAAAATAAGACACAGATCATAAGCGCAAGTGACAGACAAAAATATATTATTACTCTCTCTTGTGTGAAAAATGTTCACCTAGAAAATTAGGCAGTGACTAACAGAAATGTGAATGTATTATTACTCTCTCCAGTGCAAAAAAAGTGCATCTGGAAAATTAGATGCATCGGCTTAGTAATCAAATAATAAGAAAAAATCTCTAATGCGACCTGAAGAATCTGTGGTGTCATAGGGAGGGGGCCCGGTCAAGGTACCTAAAAGCACTTAAATCGTGCATCAGAAGAGCCGGGAAAGATGCAGAAAATATGTACTCGCTGTTGAATAAATGCCGTATGAAACAAAAACATCCTAAATTGCAATTTTAGAAGCGCACACACAGTTAAAAATTGTTACTTAGAGATAAGCAAAATGTATTCGTTTTTGAGTACATTCTGGGCTTAGTGTATAATAGCTCCGAGTGCTTGTGTTTCATTTTTGGAAAAGACACATACTCATTTTTGAGTGCATACAGAGAATCGATTGTGAGTATATCTGGTATTTCTGATCTGAAATATATGCACTAATCTTTGTGTACATATATATAAAATATACACTGAAGTGCCAGAAAAACTGGTACACCAGTCTAATACTTGGTAGCTCCCCACGGGAGCGCAGGACTGCAGAAATACGACGGGTCATGGACTACACTAGCTTCTGGAAATATGCTGTAGGCAATGCTTACCATACTTCCTGCAGAGCGTTCCACAATTCGGATGTATTCCGAGGTTTCGGATTCTTGCATGGCATCCCAAATGTGTTCTATCACGTTCAGATCTGGGGATTTGGGTGAGATGGCAACACCCCAAACTCAGATGAATGCTCCTCTAACTATAGTGTGGCGTTCCGACACTTGTGTGGAGGTGCATTGTCCTGTTGGAACAGGCCCAACCCATCAGCATGAATGCAGGACATGAACGGGTGTACCTCGTCAGAAAGGATGCGCACATAGCGTTGGCGGGTCACAGACGTTTGTAGAAGTACCAGGGGTCCCAGTGAAGTCCAGCTAAACACACCCCATACCATTTCGGACCCCCCACCAGCCGGTACAGTTCCCTGCTGACAGGCGGGATCCATGGCTTCATGGGGTTTGCACCACACACGAATCCTTCCATCTGCCCGATACATTTAGAAACGCGACTCGTCAGACCAGGCTATTTGTTTCCAGTCATCAAGTGTCCAGTGGCGGTGTTGCCGTGCCCAAGCGAGGCGCATAGCTCTGTGTCGTGCACCCATCAAGGAGACTCGAGTTGGGGGTCGGCTCCCAAAGCCCATATCGTGCAGGGCACGTTGCACAGTCTGGACGCTGATGCTTGTTGAGGCTCCAGCATTGAATTCCGATGATACCTGCGAGAGTGTTGCACGTTTATCGCGCGAAACGATTCTTGACAGCCGACGATGGTCACGTTCACCCAATGTCTTTTTACGGCCACACTGGTATCGTAGGTTGGAGGTTTTGCCGGAATTCTTGTAGTCACGGTACACCTTTGCAATGGTCGTCCGTGAAAATCCGAACTTCGTTTCTACCTCCGAATTACTATGGCCCATCTCACGAGCGCCAACTATGACACCGCGTTGAAAATCGCTTAAATCGTTATTACTTGTCATTCTCATACCGAAGATAGCTCTGACAGCTGGCAAGGATGTCTATCACTTTATATATGCACTGGCGGACGCCAGGGGCGTAGCAATTCAGAATTTTTGGGAGGAGCTCAAAGAAAATAAATTATATATATATATATATATTTATTTATTTATTCTTATTGCGCTTGAAGATGTTACTGTAAGCGTTATATCTGGCTAGCATAATGACGATATTATGAAAGTACAGCACAGAAGAAGAAAAGTGTAGTTATTTGTCTAAATCTTTTATCTACCGAAAGCGCATGATTTGGAACCGATGTTTTAAAAGCTATGTAGCAAAAGTAAACAGTCTAAAGATTAAAGGAAATAAAGTCAGTATACAAACACAAGTACAAAACATATGCATACCCAATGGATTGCATCGGTTTCGTGGTCGGTGGTGTAGTTCGGGAACATTTCTTATTCATAAATGCAGTACGCCTCGGGGTCGAGTCCTGGGTGTATTACTGTATTTCATTCCAAAGGCTGTGACATTACGTACAACGGCCAGACCAGTGATGGGGAATAGAAGGGTTGCTTATTTCGTGCCGTCCCCCGTCAGCAAGCTAATGTATACTTGTGAGTTCACACTCCTACCCAAGCTCATGGCCGTCCAAGGAAAATTGAACACTGCAGTTGCGTTTGACCTTAATGTGACATTGTGATTTCAGACACTTGAAACAGCTGAAGCTTCACCCCAGCCCCCCTCCCCCGCACTAACACACAAGGACACACCATACCTCTCTATGTTCTAGAATTAACATTAATTTTCAAAACGAAAAAAGTTTTAAATTTTGGTTTTTCCTCTACTCTGGAGAAAAAGTGTAAAAACAACCAAACTAAACATTGAAAAACAAAACATATATAATATTAGGGGGGGGGGGCTTGGGACCGTTGAGCCCCCTATTCCTACGCCCCTGACGGACGCAACCAAGCACGCGCATAGGTGACGTTGCTATGTATTTTGCATAAGCTCGTCTGTACCAGTTTTCCTGACACTTCAGTGTATGTACTAAAAAATATCCATATATTTCAAATATATGTGCTCTAACTTCATTCAGTTTCTGTGCCCATTCGGGCAGGGCACATAAACTGAAGGAAGTTAGAGCGAATCCAGCGATTCTGACAGGATAGTTTGCATGATAGAGAGAGCATACTAGATGGCGCCACCGTACGATTTTCAACATAGAAGGCAGGGAGAAATTAAGGGGGGGGGTAGGAATGAACATCTTTATATGTAACCGAGGGATTCCTACCCTGGGGCCATCACTTAACGTGCTCGTCCGATGCACGGCGGATATTCAACGATTGTTAGAAATTCACACCACCACGGAGAGCCCCCAGGTTTAAGCCTATCAGGCTACGTTTGAACTTGGGGTCCCTCCATCAGCAGTCTGAATCTCTAACCACTAAGCCATTCGTAACTCGATTTCAAATTTGAAATACGTGTACTCCATACATACCCATTTATTCATAGAACCAACTGGAAGTATATTATTCGATGGCACATCTGGGATAATAGATATACTCGTTGTCACATGCTGGGCAAATGGACCGCACAATTTCATAACAACTATAGTGATGAAGCGACAATATATATTATTTATGAGATTGGCACAAATATAGTTAATGTAAAAACGTACATAAAGATACTTTATGCATAATTAAATTACTTGTGATCAGTGACTTTTTTGTACTAATCATTTATGTGTTTTATAATGAATTAGCTTTATTTTCTTTACGCTAAGCTAATTAATATGAATGATTCTCTTCCTACCAGCTAGCTAATGATATACTTGTACTAAGCTTCAAAATAGTGAATTCAAAAGGGTGTTGTTACTAGTTAATTACGAACGTAAACAAAGTCTTAACGCTGGTTATTTATGGTAAATAAATGTTATAAACCTAACAGCCAGACAGAGGTCTGACAAAAACTATGAATTGAGAAAGACTAACTTACGGTCAACTTCTTTATTATAAGACTCTTGGTCAACTAAGGCACACACACAACTTGTTTTTACAATAATGAAGAATCTCTCCTCATAACAACACAATCTCTCCTCGTATTACAAACGCTCTCCGTAAACAACAACGCTCTCTCATAACAACAACAAAAGCTCTTCTCATAACAACACAAAAGCTCTCTCTAAGTCTCGATTAACGCGCCTATATACTAGCTACCACCACGTCATGACTTACACTCATTGCCAGATCTCATTCAGCGGGTGAAATAATATTTCGTTCAGTAAGAAGATAATTTACATAGTAAAATAAAATAACCAGAGATAGTAAAATCAAAAGGAAAGTGAATATAGAGTATACGTTACAGTTTCACTTTACACATTGATTAAACAATTTCTCGTGAAATTTATAATATCTAAAATGAAGTAATATGAGATTATATTTGCATTTATTGACGCAGTTATTTCTAAGTACGTATTGCTACTTACATTTGAGCACGTCATGTATTCGTTTACGATACGATTGTACTTAAAAAGAACCGAGTAGGTTCAATTTGTCATTTTTAAGTAGATTTTTTTAACAGTGTATTATTAATAACATCTATGAAAATGCAAGTTAAAAGGATCAGCTGTTCAAGAAAACAATACATACAAAATTTGGAAAGGAAATGAGAAAAGAGGATACCATATCTCCGAAGATCTTCAATGCCGCATTGCAGAATGCCTTTCAGTCATTAATCTGGGAAGACAAAGATTCATGGAGAATGGTTGACTCACCTTCGTTTTGCATGAGCAATTTTTTCCAAGTACCCCTTCTGAGCTGCAGAGTGTGATGCAGGAACTTGCGAACACGAAAAAAATGAATTTACCAAGAATAAAGTTGGTGCATACAATGCTTTAACGAGAACTGAAGATTTAGAGGTAGATGGGGAAAATCTAGAGGTAACCGATGCCTACATTTACCTTGAACAACATACATCAAGCGAGGGCTACGTAAAAGAAGAAATAATTAGGCATATACAACTTGGTTGGAGAGCTTTTGGAAGAAACAGTACAATTTTCAAGAGAAATTTACCATTATGTCCTAAAAAACAGTATTTAATAAATACATCCTTCCAGTTCTTATGCATCAGAGACACGGACTTTAACTAAAAAATACATACAGAGTCTCTGGACAGCTGAAAGAAGCATGTAGAGATGCATGCTTGGTGTAGTCAGAAAAGACAAGAAAAGGAGCACATGGACTAGGGAAATGATAAGAGCTGATGACAGCACCATCAAGGTAAAAACCCTGAAATGACAATGGACTGGACATCTTGCTAGAATAACTGATTAAATGAAATGTTAGACTGGGTAGCAAAGGACAGAAATAGATCTAGAAGACGACCACGTTGAAATTCGAATGCATACGGGAGTGACATGGAGGAGACTAGCTCAAGACAGAAAGTTGTAGAAGATGTTCAAAGAGACTTTCATCCAAGAGTGGATTGATAGTGGTTCATGATGATGATTGTGATGACGACAAAGTTAGAAATTATGATACCCCATGATGTCTCCTAATATAGTTCATTTGGTAAAACAGGCAGTATATCAGTTACAGTGATTCTTGCCAAAGTTAGCTTTTGGTGAAAAAGTTCCTCAAATGGACAGTTAGAAACGAAGATATGTTTGAAAGAAGAATCTAAATATACGCTACTTGACAGGTTTTTTTAAAAACCCAAATTTTTGAAAAGTGACTGAAATATTTTTTACGTAAGTACAGCTATCGGGTACAAAAATGATTTCTCAAAAATCACTAACAGAAGTAAAGGTACATATTGTCAAAACCCAAGTATGCATTTTCGTAACTTCTCGAAAACATACATTTGCGCTATCTAGCAGTACGACGATGCTTGAATACATAATATTAAAAATAAAATAAAATTAAAGTTAAAATGCGTGAAAATGAAATGAAATTAACCGAAAATTAAAATGGGTGAAACATTCTTCTCTCAGTTTTAGCTATCGAGTGTAAAAAGAATTTATCTTAAAAGTATAAATCTTATGCATAACATAAAACTTGTTTCTTGCCACCTAGAGGGAAAATTATGTATTACAGTTATTCGTAAGCTCATCACTCATCATCCCCCTAACTATCACTATCTGGCGCACAAAGAAAAAAACTCCAGTCGTACAAGTAGAATCGGCAATATCTGTTGAACAGGTAGACAGAAGGAAGGATAAAATTATACTATAAACGCATAATTAATTACCAGTAAGCGCTGGCTTATGATCATTCGTCCGAGATGGGTCCGTGTTCGAATCCCGGTGAGGCATGGTTGTTGTGTTTGCTTACGGTACTGGCTCTCTCCCTTCCCTGGAACCAGTGATACTAAATTAGGGACGGGCGACTGCTTATAGCCCATTGAGTTGCTCACTGTGGTCGTTAAACCTCCAATAAAAAAAAGAAATAATAATAATTTCCAGTGATGTGCTAAAAGGTACGTAGGTGAATCGAAATGTAAGTTACACTTAGCGCCATCTGGAGTGGGATTGCAGTCAGACCTTGTGTACTTGGGAGCGAAGTAGACAGTGCGTCAAAGCTGCCGACGGGAGCTGTTTTAGTTCAGTAACTGTGTAAGGCGTGTGCAGGAGGCAGTTCGTAATGGCGAAGTAGACAGTACGTCAGAGCTGCCGACGGGAGGTGTTTTAGTTCAGTAACTGCATAAGGCGTGTGCAGGAGGCAGTTCGTAATAAGTAGACAATACGTCAGAGCTGCCGACGGGAGGTGTTTCAGTTAGTAACTGCATAAGGCGTGTGCAGGAGGCAGTTCGTAATGGCGCTTCAACTGGATTCTTTACTCCAAATTGGAAGTGCGAGGAACCATTCGATTTTTGTGGGTTAAGCGCCTAAATTGCACTGACATCCATCGTGAAATCTTTGCTGTATACAGGGAAAATGCCATGTCTCGCCCGGCCATTGTAAAGTGGAGCCAACAATTATTTGAAAAGAGTCGCACAAATTTGGCGGATGAATACAGACCAACAACATCTATAGCACTCCGGAGCAGGTTACCGCCGTTGACGACGTGATACGATATAATAGACGCATAAAATCAAGGAAACTGCCAGTACGTTAGACATTTCGTACGGGACTGTGCATTCCATCATTCCCGGTGATTTCGGAAATTGTGTGCGAGATAGGTGCCACGTTTACTCACTGACCAGCACCGAAACTGTCGTTTCCTGTCGTCTTTGGCTTTCCTGCAACGGTATTCTGCTGAGGGTCACAATTTTTTGGGTCAAATCGTCACAGGTGACAAAACGTGGTTTCACCATTTCACCCCTGAAACCAAACGATCATCCATGGAATGGAAGCATGTCACCTCTCCAACAAGGAAAAAGTGCAAAGTCCAACCGTCTGCGTGAAAGGTCATGGCGACTGTTTTTGTGACTGTGAAGGTGTTGTTCACACAAAATTTCTGCTAAAAGGGACGACTATCAGTGCTGACTCATATTGCCAAACGCTACGAAATTTGCCAAAGGCAATTAAGGAAAGACGCCGGGGTAAGTTCAGGGAAGGTGTCATTCTGCTACACGACAATGCTACACCCCACAGAGCACGGAAAACAAAGGAATTGCTGCAGTCATTCAAGTGGGGAGTGGCAACATCCACCGTACAACCCCGACATATCCCCGTGCGACTACCATTTGTTCGGTAAAAGGAAACAGTGCCTTAGTGGACAACGATTCCAAACCGATGAGGCTGTGGAAACTGCGGTCTTTAACTGGTTGCATCAGAACCTTTTTTCTGTACAGTCATCGAAAAGTTAATCACACGGTCCGATAAATGTTTATAGTCCTTAGGCGACTCTGTCCAAAAATGAATAAATATTGTACCTTTAAACCAAAATACATTCCCTAAGTATATCTCTTCATTATTTTTATTTCTTTTCAACAGTGTAATTAACTTTTTTATTCACCTTCGTAATAGTGAGAAGTTTGATTGCGTTGTTTTACGTTCGATGTCAGTATCGCTCACGCTAAGATAATTTGAACCGAAATTTCTGTCTTACAGCTCTTTCTCCAAATGCGAAAACAGGTGGAACAGATTCATGAGTTCGATTTTTATATATTTATATGCTTTTCATTTTGTTTACATGTAAACATGTTCTTTACAAAGAACAAAGTTTCGCACCATGCCTCACTGAGGTAGTTTAACCTATTTAATCGTCTTTCACGGACCATCAGACAACGAATTCGTTCTAAGCACCACAGAAAAATCTGCGTCAGTAGAAGGGGAAAGAAAAAAGAAAGATAAAAACTAAATTCAGGTCAACAATCCTCTTCAAAATTTCCTTCTTACCGTGGTAGAGACATTTTCAGTTGTGCATTTACAACCTCCGGCCATATCACTAATGTTTTTGAATAAAAAAGATTACTTGTTTTATTGTTGAAAGAATTGTGTGGGTCCACCAGTTACATAGTAAATGACTGTATCTTGGAATTTATTTCCTTGAAAACCTCTTTGCATTGTAAAAATCACATGAGGAAAGATGACATTTTGATCAAAGTCGAAAGCTGCCTTTGATGTAACAAAGTTAATTCCAACGAAATGGAAAAGTCTTCCACTGGCAATTTTAGAACAATAAAATGGATGAGACGAACCTTTAATCCTATCGAAAATAACTGTAGAAAGTTTAATAAAAAGTTCATTCAAGACATATAAAGGATACAAGACATCCAGCATTCCTATTCAAGCTCAGATTTTCAGCGTGCTTGTGGTCCGTTCATTATTTCCTGGCAGTTCGAAAGAATGGAAATGACCAGATTTAGGGGAGGTTTGCGTTTTAAGATGGACGTCTAGTGAATTTGCTTCCTATACTTCCAATGGGCAAACTTCTGTACACATTTTCTTCACAATTATTGCGTTCCCAAGGATGAAAATTTGAACATCAATTAAAATAACTTTATATTATAACTTGGATTGCTTAATATTTTATGAAACAACCATAATTAAGCAATCCAACATTTGTTTGTCTACTGACGCCATCAATGTACAGGTCGTGCCTTCTTTCTTCTGGTCTCAACACCACCAAAGGAAAAGTTATTGATTTTTAATATAATTATGGTTATGTTTTATTAAATATTAAGTATTCTAAGTTATAATATGAAGTTATTTTAATCGATGTTCAAATTTTCATCCTTGGGAACGCATTAATTGTCCAGAAAATGTGTACAGAAGTTTGCCCATTGGAAGTATAGGAAGCAAAATCACTTGACGTCCACCTTAAGAGAGAAACCAGTCGTTTCCCTAGCCAAACACGTATCCTCCATTTCTTGGGTAACGACACGTTTCTCTCTTAAACTGCGAACCAGACAGCCCACCCAACTTTTCTTTCCGAACTTCTTCCCACCCAACTTTTATTTTCCCTTTACCCCCCCCCCCTCCTATATTTAAGCAGTTAGAAGACATGGCGAATGCATCTAAGATTTTAGGGAACTTGGATAT
Source organism: Macrothele yani (assembly GCA_039090855.1). Taxonomy (NCBI): domain Eukaryota; kingdom Metazoa; phylum Arthropoda; class Arachnida; order Araneae; family Macrothelidae; genus Macrothele; species Macrothele yani. The sequence continues at coordinate 53,886,797 of CM076990.1, forward strand.
GGGAATTTTTGGAATTCACAGAATTTTTTGTTTTATACATATATATATATTTTTTAATTTTGTGTTTTACAATCCTGTGAAATAGAGGGAATTCTCTGAGCATATGTCTAAGAGAGAACAAGAAAGACACAATTTTCTAGTTGTAGTTTAAAAAAGGAGAGAGAGAGAGATTCCTGGTCAGGTAGCACAAACCAAAATTCTTAACTTGCCTTATGACAGCAAATATTAAAAAAAGATAAAAAAATAAAAAAGTAACGTAAGGGAGCTAAAATTACGTAGAAATAGTAAATTGTTAAACCCCGAGGGTAGGTTGGCGTTCGTATCAATGTTTCCCAGTACTACGTACATTGAATAATTACTACGTACAATATGCACCTAAAAACATTTTATTTTACTGGGAATAACACCATCAGCATCAGGTAAAATCTAGATGAACTGATTTTTTTAACCAAATTTCTGCCAAGAACTTCAAAATTTGTGCCCTGCCGTACGATGCTTAGTCCCCTAATAGCCCCCCCCCATCATCATCATTTACTGGAATAACATCATCAGCATCAGGTAAATTCTATATGAACTGAATTTTTTCACCAAATTTCTGCCAAGAACTTCAAAATTTGTGCCTTGCCGTACGATACTTAGTCCCCTAATAGCCCCCTCCCCAGTTCTGAGCTGCATGTGTCACCACTGCTGCGAACTTTTCCTAAAACTGGTCATTTCCATTCTTCCGAACTGCCAGGAAATAATGACCGAACTGCACATACGTTGCAGTTATATACACGAGTTTAACGGGAGGACGGCACATTCATGCCTGCTGTCACCCCTAATTGTGGGAGAGTTCAATGCCACCGACTGCCAAGTTAGGGTGGACAGAGTATATGTATGATCAGATTATATGTAGAGGGTTTCAGAACGGGAGTGCCTGACCCCAGGTTTTAAACAACCTTTAGAAATAGGAAGCCAGGAGATTTGGGCTAGAGTGACCGATAGGAAAGTGACACGGAAGCAAAGTAGAAAGGGGGAAGAAGACGCCTTTAGTTATTACCGGGGGCTCAGTACCCGGGGTCAGATGACTTAAGTGCCCATCCGACATACGTCGGATATTTAATGATTTGAGCGTTCGTACCTGCCTGAGATCGAACCTGAGGTTTCTCCGTGGCAGTCACTAACGTTGACCACTAGGCCATCCGCGACTATGAAAAGGGACACTCGCTATTGATATAATAGCTTTATAAAAGGTCTGTGTGTACATGTCAAACTTGGTCTTAAAAGTTTGAAAAAACCTAAATAACAACAGTTAAAACTTAAAAAATACGAGAGTAATGACTTCCAACTCTTGGGTGAAATGAGCCCGTCTTTAGAATCACTTCCAATACGAAAAGAGTTTTCCGAAATATATTTTTAGAAAAAAAAATAAAAAAATAAAAAACGAGAACGCATTTACTCCATGGAAGAGACGCGCATTATTTAAAATACGCATTGTGAAAATTTTCTTCATAGTGAATAGAACCAGCTTAAAAAAAATGAACCAGATTTCTACAAACATCAAAAAATAGGAATAACTATCTGCGCCCAATAGCAGCAGAAATGCGAGTAATGGAAAATTTATATACTGTACAAAAAATATTCCTCATAGAGGAAGACATCCGAGGCTGAAGGAATTTTTCAAATGCAATCATTAGAAGAAGACACATGGAGCAAAACGTGACATAATTTTGGGTCATTCAGCATGAACGCTGTAAGTTATTTGAAGAAGCAAATAGGGACAAAATATTTTTCATAGTGAAGGGTATCCTATCAAGAAAGGATTTTTTCAAGGGATATTTTGAACGGGAGATACCCTTTCACAAACAGAAATACACGCTAACACCCTCTGGCAACAGAATTGGGAATTATGAAAAAAAATAGAAAACATGAATAAAATATTAAAATATTCTTCATAGTAGAACCTATGCGATGAGGAAAAAATCCAAACTGTAAGTCCTCTGGAAAAAGGGGTAACAAGAAAAATTTTTTCCATACACGACCACCTAGAAATAAAACTGACGTTATTTTAAAGAGGAGAATGTTCTGAATCTTTACCGTAGCAAATTGCATGCAGTAAAGAAGAATTAAATTTTTTTTTAGAAGCGGAGTTGATGTTGCCAACTGAAATACTCACTAATGCCACCTAGCGTCAGAACTGTGCACAAATAAAATTCTACCAAGAGTAAATTTCATATTTAGGAGTTTTGTGAAATAATAGTATGAAACAGTAGTATATTTCACCTTTTCTTGAAGATAATTGAAAACAATTGTTAGTTTAAAAGCGCCTAAGTATTCTGTTGCCTCGAAAAACCACGATGAAAAAAACACGTAGTTTGTAATAAGCCCTACTATAGAAATTATAAAATTATTACGTTAATAACAAAAACATTTCATCATAGCCCAATGAGAGTTCTACCTTATACGCGACTAAGCGTTACGTGTCTTCTGGTGCAGCGGTAGCACGCGCGCCTTCTGTTGAATAGGTTGCTGTTTCCGAAACACACCAGGGACAATTGGAAAAGATCTCTGCTTATAGGGTTGAAAAAGTCAAGGTCGAAAATTTCCTCAAGTAAACGGAATAACTAACTACGGAAATTGTGTCAAAATACTGGTTAGAAGAAACGGATGCTTTTAAAAACGGAAATTTCGTTAAAAGACGACACCTACCGGGAAATTTGCTGAACGTTATTTTCAGGAATTTTCCGTCACTTATTTTTTACAGTGTATGGTATCCACTCGTGTGTGGCGTATGCAAATTTTGCTGTTCCTTGGCTACCTGTAGCATCTTTGTCAGTTTATTGGCCACAGCATTTTCTGCTTTACATGTATAACTGGCTTCTTGTGTACCATTTATGTGTGATTTCGGGGTTAGGGTTCCTCTGTTAACCAAGTTTTTGTGGTTATTTACCTTAATTTTAAGCACCAGTGTATATTTCGAAACAACAAGCCATCTGAAGTAAGGTGGCCGCACCGGTAGCTCAGTGGTCTAAGCGATGGTTTCTGATCATTCGTCCGAGGTGGGTCCGGGTTCGAATCCCGGTGAGGCATGGATGTTGTGTTTGTCTTACGGCACTGGCTCTCTCCCTTCCCTGGAACCAGTGGCACTAAATTAGGCACGGGAGCCTGCTTTTATAGCCCATTGAATTGCTCACGGTGGTCGTTAAACCTCCAATCAAAATAATAAGAATGTCACAAGCACATTACATTATTTCAACAGCAGAAATACACGCTAACACCCTCTGGCAACAGTATAACTTCATGAAACCCATATAAAGTAGCTAATGTTATGTTTTATTTAATTTCAAGCAAGTGAAGCACCATTTAATTTTATGCACACGAACTGAGAGAAATTTGAAGCTATAAAATATAGTTCCAATCTTCCATCGTGATTTCTTCCGTTTCTTGGTAGGATACCCATATTGTCAAGAATGAGAGCTTACCGAGAAACGTGCTATTTTTTTTCTGGATAGTTCTGCTATGAAAATAATGCATGTGTACATATTTCCATGCTCGAATAAAGTCAGTAATGTTTTGCTCTGTGTTTGACTGGGAGAGAAAAACATCATTAAAAAAAAAACAAAAACCATAGAACATTATAGAATTATGTATTTCATCTATTTTTCTTTTGAAATGAAAGCGCAGAATAAAATATAAACACTGGCCCAGCTATTTTGTCATTCCTACACAGATATCCGATGATAAAATAATACCAATAAACTTTTATCGTTACTTTGTCATCACATTTATTGATATGAGCGTCCAATGCATTGGAAATCAGCGCACATTCAACCGAGAAATCAGTAGGATCCAGATTTTCCAGCTCCCCCCCCCCCATTTCGAGAGTTGACTGACTGATTATTGTAATTTTATATCTCAAGATTAATGGGAAGCATTCTAAACAAAAAAAACATTTCCAGTGACTCTGATCATCTTTTAGTTACGCGTAAATGAGAGAAGGGCTCTCTTCCTGTGTTGCATTTAGAGTTGCTGGGGCCCAATGCGCAGCATCGGTTTACGAGGGAGGGGAAGGCTCCCTTTCCCCATCTTCGAATCCCGGTGAGGTATGGATGTTGTGTTTGTCTTACGGCACCGGTTCTCTCCTTCCGTGGAACCAGTGGCCCTAAATTAGGGACGGGCGACTGCTTACAACCCATTGAGTTGCTCACAGCGGTCGTTAAATCTCTAACAACAACAACAACAAAAATTTGGCCCACTATTTTTGAAAAATTTGGATATCTGTTGCCGCATAATTTCTGCCACCCATTTTTACTTTCACACACATTAGCATTATAAAGTATCATCGCAAATAATAAATAAATAAATAAACTTTGATATTTCAATAGAAATATTTTGGTTTCCCCCAAACATGATTTCACTAATTAAATAGCAAAGAACTATACACCAACTATACTCAAATAGTATAACTATACCAGTGATCCGAATTTCTTGGCGTAGAATATAAATAAAAGTTTCCAAGCTTTCGCACATCAACCAGATGGCTTTTTCAAGGAAAGTAGACGTAGACAGCAAACTGCAAACTGAATGATGGAACGCTTCAATAATTTAAACGCGGTGATTTGACTTGACAATGAACAAACAGGTGCGAACGTAATTAGGCATTCAAAGCGCGAGGCGTTATGCTCATTTTGCACGCCGAATCATGGAAGAAAAACAAAAGGTATTTACTGCTTGAATACTAGTTCCAAACCCGTGGCAACTCCAGGAGACGCTATCATTGCATGACTCGTTGTTAGTTATGATTTCCAAAGTTTCGTGGATGGCAGTAGATTTTGGGGTGGAGTAGGAAGCTAATTTCTTTATGTCATCCCATATAGGAGCAGCGGACTTGAACTTCACTTCTCTGGACAAGGCCGTGGTTACTTTTTCCGTATTTAAATGTTCGTTAACTGTAATTCTAAATGAACGTTTTGTCATTCCAATGTAGTATCGCTTGGAGCCGTCCGGATATCGTAGAGGAATGGCATAAACACCTGCTTCACCGGAAGGTGGGTGGGGTGGGTTGCTAAAACGTTCATTTAGAATTAGAGTTAACGAACATGAAATGAACTTTAAATACGGCAAAGTAACCACGGCCCTATCGCAGAGAAGTGAAGTTCAAGTCCGCTGCTCCTATATGGGATGATATAAGAAAATTAGATTCCTACTCCACTCCGAAATCTACTGCCATCCGCGAAACTTAGGAGATCATAACCAACAACGAGTCATGCAGTGATAGCGTCTCGCTGGAGTTGCCACGGGTTTGGAACCAGTTCTGCAAGCAGTGAATAACCTTTGTTTTTCTTCCATGATTCCGCGTGCAAAAGGAGCATACGCTTCGTGTTTTGAATGCCTAATTACGTTAGCACCTATTCGTTTATTGTCAAGTCAAGTCACCGCGTTTAAATTGTTGAAGCGTTCCATTATTCAGTATGCAGTTTTCTGTCTATCTTCCTTGAAAAAGCTACGTGGTTGATGTGCGAAAGCTTGGAAACTTTGATTTCTATTCTACGCCAAGAAATTCGGATCAGTAGTATAGTTATACTATTTAAGTATGATTTCACTATTTTCACGGTGATGTCTGTGGGGTTTGTTGCCGCCATAACGGAAAAGCTGGTATAGCTATCAAGATGAAATTTAAAATTTATGGGTTTTGTGATATCCTGATGTGGAAGAAATAGCTGAAGTTACACGCCTTTGCTCTGGAAAAAAAAAATGTCGGAAGGATAGTTACGGAAAGCACAGTACTAGATTTAACATGCTGCATATAAAACTACTATACTGTGCAAATTAATTGGGACAAGCTGTTTTATTCTCAGAATTGTAATGTGATCGCCAGTTGATGTCGGAAACCCACGTAAACCGGTTTTATCAGCTGTGAGGTGGTGTGACTGTTAGAACTTGATAGTAAGAATGTGGGTTGACCGGTTTTAAACAGGAAATAGGCACTTCAGCTTCAGTTGTGAGCTTTCGAGTGTGACAGGTGGATGTTAGTTTTTGCTCTCTGTGGGTACGTGTTGCTTTCGTGTATTGAAAAATGGATATTTCCCCAAGGAAGCGTGCAAAAATAATTTCTCTGAAGGATTGCACTTCTATGACAGTGAGAGATATCGCTTCTGCAGTTGGTGTAGGCAAATCAAGTGTATCAAGACTGCTTACGCGATACAATGCATCTGGATCATCGTCTCCAAAAAGGAGAGGTAAATATGGAAGAAAACGAAAAACAACTCCACGAACCGATAAATATCTAATCAGAAATAGAAAAATGAATCCAAAAAAAAAAAAAAAAAAAACAAACAAACACCGACCTTCAAACAGATTTATTGGCTAGTGGTTGTGATGTTAGTGATTCAACTGCACACCGTAGGCTTCTGGAAGTTGTCCGGAAGGCAAGAAGACTAACGAAAAAACAATATTTGAATGCGAAAATGCAGATAAAACATTAAGCATTGGCCAAAAAATATAAATCATGGACTGCTGACGACTGGAAAAAGGTAATTTTCAGTGATGAAACTCATTTATTTGTGCAGGGTTACCAAGCAAATGTCGTTAGACGAAGCAACTGTGAAGCCCTTAAGACCTGAGCATGTCAAACAAACTGTAAAACACCCTCTGAAACAGATGTGTTTTTTTGTTTTTTTTCACATCAAATGGCACTGGAAGTTTAGTTCCTGTTCAAGGTATGATGAATTCAGCCAAGTACGTAGAAATATTACAACGTAGGATTGTTCCATTCTTGCAAACTTTTGACGGGACATTTCAACATGACTTGACCCCATGTCACAATTCGAAATTGGTCAAGAATTTCATGCTGGAAAATCAAATTCATTTCCTTGATTGGCCTGGAAATTCACCAGACTTAAATCCCACAGAAAATTTGTGGAATATTTTGAAGAGACGTTTAGGTAAAATGGACTGTACAACCAAAGAACGCATTATAACGAATGCTATAAAAGTGTGGTTCCACGATTATGAAGTCCAAAATATGTGCACTCAATTAGTGGAGTCAATGCCAAAACGAATTCAAGAGGTCATTTCTGCTAAAGGAGGACATACTTCATACTAATACAGGTATTTATCAGTGTATATCAAGGCATAGAATGATATAAATGTATAATTTTGGAAAAAAGTGTGATTTCTTACTTTGTCCCAATTAATTTGCACAGTATAGTAGTTACTTTATGGTACTGCTTTAATCCTACAACTATTAGGACTCTGAAATCTTGTGTCCCTCAGAATACCATAACGCCCGAAACTGTCTTTCACTCAATTCAGAATTTCTTCCCTCCTCTTTGCAAATGAACAAAAGGTTAGTGCTGTGTCACCACACAAAACTACCGATCGGTAGTCTTGATGTGCATTGATCTTTAGACGTTTCCCTGGGTGATCAGTGTATTCTTCCACGAAGAAGGCATGATTTGTCATGAGCGTAAATAATATCGCCGCGAGCTCTAACAACGCTTGCTTTACTTATTGGTTTAGCGGCAATACTGATGTTGACTTCTGCTAATATCACAGAGGCCGTGTAAATTCAGAAAATAGGCGGGGGTAAGAAATCCTGCTCACTCTGGATGGGAGTTTTCGGGCGGTCGTTTTAGTTTTGGATGTAAGAGCTCTTCGGGCGTTATAGCCGTCGAAGTGTTCATTGATATTTGCGCTACATACGATGTGGGATCTGCCGTCGCATATCATCAGATTCTAACCCACTGACAGTTCCCCGAAAGAACCCAAACATGGATGAAATCGGTTAACATGTCTCGTAAAACCACGTTTCCAATGCCGTTTATTCGTATGGCAACAGTCTTGTGATTGCCACTTACATTGGACTGAATGAGAAAAAAGATATTTTAAGAGAAAGATTGGTGGTTATAGTGAATCCCGTATTAAAGTGTAAAAATATTCATACCACTGTAAGCAAATCTACCAGTAATATCATCCCCAATCTCTGAGCTCATTTATAGTGTAGTATACATGTAGTTAAACCTCTGAAAAGCAGACTGCCTGAAACTTCAGTATTTATCCGTGATTGGGAGGTGTCCGCTATTCGGCAGGTCATAGAATAACTGCTACGCGAAGATGCGACACTGAGATCTCCCGAAATGTTGTTTCCTACCTGCGTGAAGGAGAATTACTTTATTCGTTCCACGATTAACCATTTTTAACCACCATACATGATTAAAAGCAAAACGTGTTAAAGACAAAAAGTGTTGCCTGATATTTTTTAAATTACGGAAGGTATCTGATTCAGGTTGCAAAGCAAAATATTATACGTGCAAGGAAATGAATAACTCTCCCTTACGTCGGTAGGGAAGAACATTTTGGCGTATCTTAGAATCGCATCTTTGCGTAGTTATTTAATCTGTGTGGCGAGGCTGACTTATGAGCTCAAGCATAAGTTCTATAACGAAGTAAATTTCTCCGCCATTTTTGTCCACGCCGGGGCTCGAATCTGGGTCCCCTCATTCCGGAATAAGTCGCTCTACCAATTGAGCTACGCGGACGTTCGTCACCGCTGCTATCTGCCTTTATGTCGTGTGCGTCCTGCTGGGCAGGCACGTCACCCCCCCGAAAGAGGGCCGGAGGCATGGCCCACGGGTCAGCCGTGACCACAAATTGTTGCAGGCATCCATCCACTGCAGAAGGTGCACTTGAGAACTCTCAGTCAATCTGGTGTGTAGAATTCAACGTCACACACATTTTTTTCGAAGCGCTGGAGAAGGGATTCTCTTATTTTTCCTCTCTCGCGGTGTGGAAAGAATATCACACCATTGCGAGATCTTGAACGGCCGGGTCATCCGGAAAGTTCAGGCGCCATTATAACGAAGTAAATTTCTCCGTCATTTTTGTCCACGCTGGGGATCGAACCCGGGTCCCCTCATTCCGGAATAAGTCGCTCTACCAATTGAGCTATGCGGACGTTCGTTACCGCTGCTATCTGCCTTTATGTTGTGTGCGTACTGCTGGGCAGGCACGTCACAGTTCACAATACAAAAATCTGCATATTAAATACGCACATGCAATATACAGCGTGGGGCACATAAAACCGTACTCAAAAGCGGGTTTGGGTTACAGTTGTAAAGTTCTGTTTTGTAGTTCGCCACTGTCGCGCTTGCGCATATGAGTTCAACGATCCTCCTCGTTCCGGGGGCCAGTCTGCGGCTGTCCGCGAGTGAGTCATGCTGTGTTCAATTAAACAACGCACATGTTCTTCCGTTTTAGTTCGCGGACGATTTAAAACAAAATATCCTGGTGTTATTGTTACTGAGAAATCAACGATTCAGGACTTGTGAAGAAATAGCGTACAACTGGCTCTGTAATCAACGCACAGAGAGTGAAACAACGAACTGTACGCACACCAGAAGTTGTCACGGACGTACCGAATTGTATTGAAAGAAGCCCCAACAAGCCAACACGGCTTTTATCCCATCTCGTAGGTTAATTCAGCGCTTATTTCATGATTTAAAAATTAAGCCTTGTCGTGTGAGTATTGTGTAGGAATTAAGAGCACTTGATAAGGGAAAACGTGTCCATTACTGTCAGTGGCTCTTAGAGATGGTTCCTGAAGGACTGCTGGACCCATTTCTCTTCATTTCAACAGACGAAGCTTGGTTCCACTTTTCGGAGCATGTCAGTTCGAAGGTAACACGACACTGGGCTGCTGAAAACCCACCGTGTTTCCACTCCATAATTTAAAATTCGGTGTTTGGTGTGGAGAGTCTGGCCAACGCATCATTGGACCCATTTTTCTTTCGAGGAGAATGTGAATACAGACGTTCATCTACGGATCTACGAGGAGTTTGTAAGCCAGTTGACTCCACACGAACTCACTTATGCCTTCTTCCAACAAGATGGAACGACTTGCCATACCTCTGATCGTTCACTTGCTCGAATCCACAGTGGTTTTACACAGGAAAGGACAGTCAGTAAGGATCTGTGGCTACCCTCTCTCCCGACTTATCACCGTGCGATTTTTAATTGTGGGGCTGCAACAGCAATCGAACGTTGGAAGAGTTGAAAACTAACATATACGGCAAGAGGTCGCTCTCATTTCAGTCGCCAAATTGCGGGGAGTTTTCCGGAACATGTGTAACGTACCAGGAGATGTGACGTACCTGCCAGAAGGACGCACACGACATAAAGGCAGATAGGAATCAGAATAAAATGCCCGCGTAGCTCAATTGGTAGAGCAACTTATTCCGGAATGAGTGGACCCGGGTTCGAATCCTGGCGCGGATAGAAATGACGGAGAAATTTACTTCGTTATAATGGCGCCCTAACTATCCGGATGACCCGACCGTTCACAATCTCGCATTGGTGTGATGTTATTTCCACACCGCGAGATAGGAAAAATAAGAGCAGCACTTCGAAAAAAAAGAAAAATAATAAGGGGGAGATGATGTAACGTACCAGGAGATGTGACGTACCTGCCAGAAGGACGCACACGACATAAAGGCAGATAGGAATCAGAATAAAATGTCCGCGTAGCTCAATTGGTAGAGCAACTTATTCCGGAATGAGTGGACCCGGGTTCGAATCCTGGCGCGGATAAAAATGACGGAGAAATTCACTTCGTTATACATGCGACGGCGAGAGGAAAAATGTGTGGAGGCAATGGACCATTTCCAACATGCACAGACTTTGAAAAGGCATGTAAAAATGCTGATAAACGTATCATGTGTTAAAATTACAGCCTTTTTTTCAAAGTTAAAAATCCCGTTTATTTACGATACCAAATGTAACTGAAATGCACGGTACATTATAACCAAATAAAACTGTACAACTATCTTTTGCATTTGTGGCCTGTTTTATGTGCAGTATGATTAAAATGTTTATTGATTAAATGCCTTATCTTTTAATGCTATTATTTCACAGGGAGAAACAATACGACACTTGTGGAGGTATAGTGTTTTCATTTTAAAATACAGTACATACAGTGTATGTATTTCGATGCATGTTACAACATGCGTACGTAACAATAAAATATTTTGCACCATGAATTTTGAAGCACACCTACGTACCGCTCATTAACCAGTCAGCAATTTCTGGTTGCAAAAAACCTGATAAAAGCGCATTTTTCTTTTTCTTTCTTTTTTTTTTTTTTTCTTTTTTTTTTCGATTCGTAGCATATTTTTCAAAAAGTATTTTTAAATTCTTCAGTAGTGCTAATCCCCCCACATACTCTTTGTGTACGAAAAAAAGCTTTTTACTCTGCACTACACTTGACACCGTCTTTAAAAGAATCGCACATCTGTTCAACAACTGCATCAGATGCTTTCTCAATCAAATCATTTTCTTCCAATGTTTTCAAAGCAACGAACTGGCGCACATTGTTCGTTACCTCTTCGATACACAGATCTTCATCGACGTTAATGAAATCTTTTGCATTCTTTTACTGTTTAGACACGTAATTAGCCTGAAAGTGACGCTGTGAAATTCACAAATTTGTCGGTGGTGGAAAGCGAACTCACGCCTCCTCGCTCCGGAGCCAGTTGTTCTAACCAACTAAACTACACCGACGGAATTTATCGCTGTAGATATATCGTCTTGGTACGTGCTTCATCTCTGTAGTACGTGAGAACGTCCATATACTTTTCTTCTGGATTGACAACGAATACCTCATTTTGTTTGAAAGAAGTTCTTTTGTCCACTTCTAAACAAAATCGGCCATATTGAAACTAGACCGGTAGTTTTTTGTAATGGGGATCTAGAGGACAAAAAGCAGCACCCTATTTTTGTCCAAAGAAGCTAAACAAAATCTTAGCGGTAAAAATTCGCCCATTTTTTTCCCTCTTGAACGTTTATATTTTAGCTGACTCATGTCCAAGATTTCCGTCCGTTATTGGGAAGGGTCCGCCACCTGGAGGTAGATGTCATCATCATCATCATTGTCAACCATTATCAATCCACTGCTGGACGAAGGTCTCCCCAAGTTTCCTCCACAACGGTCTGTCTTGTGCCAGTCTCCTCCATGTCACCCCTGCATACTTTCGAATTTCATCCACCCATCTCCCATGTGGTCTTCTTCTGGGTCTTTTCCTGTCCCTTGGAATCCAATCTAAAATTTCGGCTGTCCATCGATGATCTGTCCTTCTGGCAGTATGTCCAGCCCATTGCCATTTCAGGGATTTAACTCTGATCATGATGTCTTCCACTCTTGTCATTTTTCGGATCCACGAGTTCCTCTTCTTATCTCTCCTGGTTACACCAAGCATGCACCTCTCCATGCTGCTTTTAGTTGTCTGCAGCCTTTGTATGTCTCTTTTAGTTAAGGTCCACGTCTCTGCACCATACGTAAGCACTGGAAGGATGCATTGATCAAACACTTTTCTTTTAAGACATAATGGAATATTGCTCTTGAAAATTATGCTGTTTCTTCCAAAAGCTCTCCAGGCAAGTTTTGTACGCCGATTAATTTCTTCATCAATGTGACCCTACTTGATATCTGCTGTCCAAGATAAAAGTACGTGTCTGTTATCTCCAGCTTTTCTCCATCAATCGATAAATCTTCATTTCTTGTAAAAGCATTGAACATCACTTTTGTCTTCTGAAAGTTCATTTTAATCCCACTTCTTTACTCTTGTCAGCAAGTTCCTGGATCATACTCTGCAGCTCTGATGGGGTAGTTGCAAAAATGACTACGTCATCAGCAAAACGAGGGTGGGTTAGATAATCTCTATTAATCTTTATCCCCTTGTTTTCCCAGCTCAGCGACTGAAAAACACCCTCCAATGTGGCATTAAAGAGCTTCGGAGATATGGTGTCACCTTGTCTCACTCCCTTTCCAATTTTTACGTGTGTTGTATTTTCAAACAGCCTAATCTTTGCACTTGCATTTTCATAGATGTTATTAATAATATTAATGTATGCATCTTCAATACCGCAGGTTTTCAGAGCCATTGTAACTGCTGATGGTTTCACCGAATCAAAGGCTTTTTCATAATCGATAAAAGCCATGCACAATGGAAGTTCATATTCCCTCGCTCTTTCAATTAGTTCTCTCAGCACGTAGATATGATCTATTGTGCTGTAGCCACTCCTGAATCCAGCTTGTTCTCTCGGTTGAGCCATGTCCAGTGTTACCTTCAAGCGGTGTGAAAGAACTTTAGTGAAGATTTTATAAACTACTGATAGGAGGCTGATAGGTCTGTAGTTTCCGAGATCCTCAATGTCACCTTTCTTATGTAGCAGGATCATTGTAGCGGTGTTCCAATCCTCAGGAATCTTTCCTTCATTAAGGCATCGAGTGAAAATTTGGGCGAGTACTGTTTCGATTTCTCCACTTGCTTCTTGTATGATGTCTACAGTAATTCCATCTTCTCCTGGAGCTTTTCCTCGCTTCATGTTCTTGATTGCATGTGCAACTTCTGCTGGAAGGACTGGAGGAACTCTGGTACTGGTATCTTTCATGATGTCTGGAGTGCATATATCATCCCTTTCATATAATTTGGAGTAGAAATCTTTCACTCTTGTCAAAATTTCGCCTCTATTTCTTGTTACAGAACCATCTTCTTTTCTCAGTGCCATAATCTGTTTTCTTCCCTTACTGAGATGTCCCTTTGCTATCTTTAGGCTTTGGTTGTTTTCAATTGCTTTCCTCACTAGTTCACAGTTGAATTTCCTTACGTCTTCGGTGATACTTTTTCATACTGTCTTGCATAGCTCTATATATTCCACTTTGGAAGTCACATCTTCTTTAGTTGTCCTCATCTCTCTTCTTTTTTGCATAAACATTTTGGTTTTTCCTGATAATTTGTTCTCATGCAACTTGTTCTTAGACCCAGCTAATTTTGTTGCTGTTTCCATAAGAGCTTTGGTTACTTTTCTGTTAACTTCAGAGATGTCCACTTCTTCCGATGTTAGGCCTTCTAAAGCAGAGATTCTTCAGTTCTAACTTGAAGGTATTATGGTGTTTTTTAAGGTTGGTTATGTCAATAGATTTTGTTTGTCTTATGAGCTTGCCACGTTCAAGTTTAGTGTTGAGGTGCATCTTACATCTCACCAATCTATGGTCACTACCTGTGTTGAACTTGTTTAGCACACTGCAGTCTTCTATGACGAATTTTTTGTTACACATAATAAAATCAATTTCACTTGTCGTCCCATTTGGATGTCTCCATGTCCATTTCCTGTGTGGCTTTTTCTTGAAGAAGGAGTTCAAGATGAAAAACCCTTCTGCCTCTGCAAACTCAACGAGAGTATTTCCACGCTGGTTTCTGTTGCCGTGACCGAATTTACCTACTGAAGTTTCATTCTGTTGCCGTTGCCCTATTTTTGCATTGAAATCTCCCATAATTATTTTCAAGTGCTGCTTACCTTTATTATTTAGATGACAAATTTCCTCATAAAATTCTTCAATTTCTTCTTCAGGATGACTTGTGGTGGGTGCATAAGTTTGAATAATCTGAGCCTGGTATCTTTTCGAGAGTTGGATAACAAGTCGTGCAGCTCTGTCAGAGGAACTTTCAACTTCTACAACTTTATCCTTCAGTTTCTTGTTTATTATAAATCCAACACCACTAGTTCTGCCAGTATCTGTCCCACGATAGTAGAAGAGATGTCCACTTTTCAGTTCGATGAGATCTTCTCCTTTTCTCCTTACCTCACTTAGCCCCACGATGTCCCACTTGATCCTTTGTAGTTCCTCTTCCAATTCAAGAAGCCTTGAATCAGAAGATAGGGAGCGTCCATTGTAAGTAGTCAAGGTCAGCATCAGATGGCAGCCTAGTCCGGTCCTCCGGGGATTCTTAGCACCCTCTGCCTTCATGTCGCACTGGCCGCTGCCTTGGCCAGGTACATTCCAGCTGCCGGAGACTGAGGGCCAAGATTTAAGTTGTGGAATCATTTTGGAGGGTTTGGCCATAACTCACCACGCTGGCCAAGCGGGTTGGTGAGTGTGGGATAGAATTTCCTCTGATCTCGATGGTATAGTTATACCGCTATGGGCGGTCGTCAGAGCCCCTTTAGTGGGAACAGGATGCACCACGAGAAGGCGGGGTTGACATTTGTCAAGGAGAGGCTGTGATGTTACGCATCACCTGACCTTACATCCCTGAGGTAGATGTACAGAACCGTATATACTGCGGGACTAGGGATTACAGAACTGTCCGCTAAATGGAGACGGGAGTGACCGTTAAGAAGGTTTTACTGTATTAGGTAATAATGCTTTAAATATGTGTGTGTGTGTGATTTTTAGACAGCCTGCATTTGAGCTAATAAATTATTAGTTATAGATGACATACTTAGAGTTCAGGCAAAATAATGCTCCCCAAACCAAGGATAGCGAATTTATTCCTCACTGTGTGCCTTTCCTTTCTTTTTCTTTTTGAGAAGCAAAATAAAAAAAATAAAAAAATTTGAAAAAATCTTTATTTTTGTGGCCCTTTTAGCATCACAGGTTCCTGCGCATGGGTTTCGTGGGCTTCCCTGTTAATCCGTCCTTCATCTCTTCAAACACAGCAAATAAGAAGTTTCAAGATAAAAACGAACGCATTAAAAGACACAAACGTCAAAAAAAAAAAAAAAAAAAGCACTGAGCAAAATTAGACAAATTTCGATAATTACCCAGACGTCAGTGAGATTTCTTTACAAATGCGATAAATTCTATCAGAAACGACGCGCTTGATATACCTTAAAGAGTCAAGTCTGGGGAAATGGTACGATGCAGAATATGGACAAAGAAACTGGGTCAAGGAAGATTCTCAATGTGAATTTATTACAGAGTTCAAGCTCAGAAAAACTTTAAAAATTACATAATTTGTTGCACAGAAAGAAAAGATACTTTATTATAAAGACGGAAAGGAAAGTTTTTAGGAACATTAAATAAAAGAAATTGACTTGATCTGTAAAGAAAGAAACATCGGGTTGTTTAAGCGACTGAATAAATGAGGAATAATGGTTCCCATCCAAGAAGTAATTTTACAATGGACAAAGAACAGAATTTGGTCACGTAGCAACAAAAGATCCTTGAGAGATGGAAGCAATACTTTGAGAAGCTACTGAAGATACATCACGAGAATTTTAATAACGCTACTACAGATTATCTGACTGCCGAACCAGATATCAAACATGGAGAGATAATGCACAACATGAATAAATCTGAAAGTGGAAGGGCTCCAGGAAGTAACTACATTTATGCAGAACATCTCAGGATGCGAGGTGAAAAACTGCGCAGAAAAATGCATTATTTAACTGTCCGTGTTTGGATAAGGAAGTTATCTTAAATCAGTGGCAAACGTCCTTGATTTCCTGTATTTCGTAGAACGGAAATAAACCAGATTGTAATGATTACGGAGAAATCTCATTTAGAAATTCAGCATATAAAATACAATGAACTTTTATGAAGGATTTTTTTAATTCGGGATTTAACGACCAGCATGAGCTGTAAGCAGTTGTCCGTTCCTAATTTGGGGCCATTGATTCCAGGGAGAAAACACAGCCTAGGCGGGCGCACCCACCCATAGCTTCTCAGAGAATAGCGAGAAATCAGCACCGCCCACTGGGGCGGTTTCCAAGACCTTTTTGTTATGTTTGTTGCAAGGTCGAAGTTTTACCGCCACCCTGGTGGCTCCGTCATCTAAGCGATGGCTTCTGATCATTAATCCGAGATGGGTCCGGGTTCGAATCCCGGTGAGGCATGGATGTTGTGTTTGTCTTACGGCGCTGGCTCTCTCCCTTCCCTGGAACCAGTGGTCCTAAATTAGGGACGTGCGACTGCTTAGAGTCCACTGAGTTGCTCACGGTGGTCATTAAACCTCGAATTAAAAAAAAAATAAAAAAAAATACCGGAAAATAAAAAAAAAAATTACCGGAATCGCATGGAGTTGCGATCAGAGATGGAAACGGGTCACGGGTCAGCGGGTCGACAATTTCTTGCGTATCAAACGGGTCGGCTGAAGGTGTCCCCGACACAATTTCGAGCCGGTTTTATTTTCGTTTTATTTTTGTAAAGAAAAATATTTCAAATGAAAATGCGTACTGTGGAGTTTTCAATGGTGGTGCCAGCGGGTTCTAGATGAATTCATCGATAACAAATTCCTGGCAAACGAATTCATCGAACGGAGAATTCATCGAAAAGCAAATTCTTCGAAAATTAGGGCTTCAGGTGAATTCATCGAAAGCGAAATTACCGGAAAATACAATATCATAGGGTAAGCTTTTGTTGAAAACTTTGTCTATAATTGGAATACGGCTAAGTGGCCACAAAAGTGTTTGGGGAACCTATGAAAATCCCATTTTTTATTCCATAGATTAGACTCTCATGTAGGATGACCACAAAACCGTAGGGAGTCTAACAAGAATCCGACTTTTGATTTCATTGTGTCTACTTTCCCCATAAACAGCCTCTAAAGATAGGCCTAAGCTTAGGCCTTTTTAACAATTTTTCTTCCATCGTGCTCATGTTCATCAGGTTTAGACACCAAATCAAGTTAGTATTATTGCGCTTTTACTTCGGCATTAAATATTAATACCATGGTCAAGGCCTAGGTCTTCTTAACAGTTTTTATTCCATCGTGTTCATAATCACAAGGTTTAGACACCATGTCAAGTTAGTATTATTGCGCTTTTACTTAGGCATTAAATATTAAAACCTCGGCCTAGGCCTTTTTAACAGTTTTCATTCCATTGTGTTCATATTCATAGGGTTTAGGCACCAAGTCCTTTATGTAATATTGCGCTTTTACTTAGGCATTATATATTAATACCAATGGCCTAGGCTTAGGCTTTTCTAACCGTTTTTGTTTCATCGTGTTCATATTCATAAGGTTTAGACGCTCTTTACAAAAAAACAACAACAAACAAAGCACCCGGAAGAAATCATCCAATTGAGATGAAAATTGGTTGTACAAGAATCCAATCGAGATGAAAACTGGCAATGTACATGTATAAAAAAGGAAATGATTGCAGTTTCAAAGCAGTCGGCCATTTATTAAAAAACAACAACAGCTATACACGAGGGGAACAAGTCAGTACTTTGTAGCACCACCTCTAACTCTGATACAAGCGGTTACCCGGCGTGCCATAGGCGCATACAGTTAACGGATACTCTCCTGAAGTATGGTATGCTAGATGGTGCCTGAAATGCGGAGTTGTTTGCCGACATTCCAGGACGGTTGTAAGTAGCGTCTCATCATGTTCCAAGCATGTTCGATCGGTGGGAGGTCGGGCGATCGGGCTGGCCATGGAAGGGTATCAAATTTACGGAGGCAAGACTGGGAGAGATATATCGTGTGTGACCGGGCGTTATCCCGTTGAAAAATTGCTGGGTGATGCTGCGACAAGAATGACAACACAGTAGGTCGTAGAATGTCATGGACGTACCGCTGAGCCGTGAGGGTGCAACAGAAGACTACCAAAGGTGTCCAGCTACCGTAGGAAATGGCTCCTCAGACAGTCACTCCCGGTGTGCGAGCCGTGTGCTGTTTCACGGTGAAGGCAGGATCCGTGCTTTAGTCGGCTCGTCTCCAGACATGTATGCGCTGGTCATTGGCGCTAAGTGCTATGGCTAGGCTGATGACTCTACCTGCATGGTCCAAATGCGGACTTCGCAGGGGTATGCGGAACTCTCTCGAAAAATAGTAGTGAAGGCGTTACGAGAGCAATCCCACCAGGATCCAGCAGTCCTTCACCCGGATAGGATCGGCCCAGAGGCCGGAAGAGGTCTGCCGCCCCCACGGGGCCCTCACTTCCCGCCCCTTCACCATAGCCCGTACGCGCGGCGCACTAATGGGCTGGGGCTCTGATTTTGCGTCTGGCAGGGAGATTTATTCGCCAGCGCGATATTGTATGGGGCTAAGGCACTTTCATAATTCCTGGCTAAAAATACAAACACATATATGCACGGAGGGTCCCGTGCTATAGGTAAACACCTTTATTTTCACGAGCCTCCTCACAGAGATAAAAAGAAAATTTGCAAAGTTTACAAAGTATTTACAAAGCAGCACTAGGGCCCGTACTGCTAAGACGACAGAGTAGGGCAAGTCGTTACTCCTTTTCTGTCTTCTTTCGTTATCCTTCCGTTATAAATTTTTCCTGCCTCGCCACGGAGTCTTCGATTAACTCGATGAGTCCTTGACGCTCTCTGGGATACGCGATCAAGATCGAGAGGTCCTTCGTTTTCCTTAGATCGGGGGCGAGGACTTGTCTTCATCCTGAAAGAGAAACACAGTCTAAAATCATATGTGCGACATCCGCGGTCTAGGTCCCGCAGCCACACACTCGTTCCCATACAGCGAAACGGCGGAAGTACTCCGGCGAAACGCAATGACCGATGATTACCTGGTTCAGGAATCCTTTACATTCTACACGTTCGGTAGAGACTCTGGGAAAGATACGGTGTGTCCTCCTTCCCGTATCCCTCTCATCTCACCGTCGCTGCCAGCGTGGCTTTTTTAAAACTTTAATTCGAACGCTTTGCACTGGCGTTCGCAACTGAAAGTCAATACTTCCTTTCCCAGCTGCTTCCTTTGCTAGCCGGTCTGCACGTTCATTACTAGTGGTTCCAACATGGCTTCGGACCCAATGGAAAGAAACCGCCGAATTGCTCCTGGACTCCAGTAGAGCCTTCACATCTCAAACAAGGGGAGTTTTACTCCCAAGCTGGCCAAGGGCTTTCAAGCTGCTGTTGAGCAGGCCCAAACGCAACGCCCCTCTGATCGCCAACAGCTCTGCTTGGAACACAGAGGAGTTGGGAGATTTTACAGATGGCTCCAGAATTGGCGGTTACGTGGGTGCAGGGTTCTGCGTACTCTCCGATATCGCCAAGTGTTAACCGTGACTTATCACTGAAGACAAAACGACGCCACCAAACACTATGCCACGTTGATCGGGACCGACACCCCAGCAACCGGTGCCGGAAGTGTACACTGCTCAGTGGTAGGAGGCGGGGTGGCCTCCTCGAATGTAGTCTGCGTCGTCCGGCAACGGTCCGGATGTAGTGAAGTCGTCCGGCAACGGTCCGGATGTCCACTTCCGTACCCGAAGACGATGAAGCATCGTCACCGATGGTTGACAGTGACGAATTCGGTTCTGATTGTGCGGCTGTTAGAATCGCTAGGTACTCGCGTTCCGTCGTTTCCCTCGGCCGTCTACTGCCCGCATGCCGCCGGGTTGTGCCCTCCTAGACTCACTGGAGCCAACATCGTTGTTCGACTGTAGCATCGCTCCGGTCCAAATGCCTTGCGATACGGCGACTTGACCAACCGGTCTCTCCCAGCCCAATTATACGTCCTCTCTCAAACTCTTTCAACTGCTCGTATTGTGCACGGATCCGACGTCGAGGCATCCTCACAGTCCGTGGAGGTTAATGCAACCTCAATCCGCTGTCACAATTAACCTTGCTGGCGAGCTTTGCTGTTGCTACATCCTCCTCGATGAGCGGTTCCCATGCGCTGTGGCGGGCCACTATTTCGTCATTGGTCGTTATTTTTCAATCATTTGTATATTCGGGCCTGAGGTATTTGCATGCGGAGTTTCATCAGGATTTAACGACTTTCTCGGGATGCTCCGTTTTTTTTTTGGAAAAGAGTTGTGACATAATATAATATAATATAATATAATATAATATAATATAATATACACTGAGTGGCTACTTTATTATGACTACCCCCTCAGTACTTCGTTGGGCTACCTTTTGCCTTTAATACTGCGTCGATTCTTCGTGGCATGGACTCCACGAGATGTTGATAGGTGGTTTGTGGAATCTGAGACCATGCTTGATGAATAGCACTTTCCAGGAGTATGAGATTGCAGGGTTGTGTATCCAGCTGTCTGATGGCTCGTTCAATCTACATCCCACAAATTCTCAATGGAGTTGAGATCTGGAGATTGTGGGGGCCACCTAAGCAAAGTAAACTCACCGGCATGTTCCTGAAACCAATCCTGTACAATACCAGCACTATGGCAGGACGCATTATCTTGTTGAAAGTAGCCATCGCCATTGGGATAAACCATCCACATGGCAGGATGCACTTGGTCCGGAACGATGTTTAGATATGATGTGCCAGTCAGACGTTGATCAACACGAATTAAAGGGCCCAAAGCATGCCAGGAAAACATTCCCCAAACCATAACGTTG
This sequence comes from Macrothele yani, assembly GCA_039090855.1. Lineage (NCBI taxonomy): Eukaryota > Metazoa > Arthropoda > Arachnida > Araneae > Macrothelidae > Macrothele > Macrothele yani. The sequence continues at coordinate 53,907,891 of CM076990.1, forward strand.
CCTCCACCAGCTTGAAGGGTTGTAGCAATACATTTGGAGTCCATGCTTTCGTGCTGTTTCCGCCAAATTCTCACTCGGCCATCGGCATGGTGCAACTGAAAACGTGATTCATCGGACCACATAATCTGTTTCCAATTATCAACTGTCCAATCCTTGTGCTCCTGTGCGAACTGGAGACGTTTTCTCTTGTTAACTGCAGACAACAAAGGTGTTCGAACAGGCCTTCGGCTGCCATATTTAAGCACTTTAACAACAGCTGCTCTGGAACATTTCACGAATGCGGTGGTTTCGGTAATACTCGCTCCATGGCTCCGAGCTCCTACAATCATTCCACATTGAAAGTCCGTCAAATCGCATTTTTTACCCATCTCGTCCCCCCAAAATCACTATTGCTACTGTCGCAAGCACTAAGCTTTCCCTTTTTATACTAGCCTCGCTCTCTGGCGGCAACAGCGTGCAGCCATAGCTCATTTGCTTAAAACTGTCAGGTGGTCATAATAAAGTGGCCACTCAGTGTAATATAATATAATAATGCAATTTTTAATACCATTCAATAATTTAAATCAACAATCTCTTCTGTACCTTTATCATTTAATATCAAAATTTCTCATTGTAATTCATTATTTAATCATAGAATCTATTACTTAATTTATTCTTGAAACCTTCCGTTTAATAAGATCCATTAACTAATTCTGAAATACGTAATTTAATCTTAAAAATTAACATTCACTATCGGAACCGATATTTTGATATTGTAGCCAGCAATCTGTTTGAAATTAAACATTAAATTCTCGTCGAACTCTTTTCTTTTCGCTTCGTATATGTTGTCAAGTTTGTGTTGAGTTATTTGCTCAATAAAAGTTTTGAGGTGAGGATTCAACTCAACTCTGTCTCATTTAAATGATAAAAAAAAAAGCTGTTTAGTATTAACGGGAAGCTCAACTGTTATCCATAAACGGATGGAAAAGAGAAATTACTAAGCTTTGTAGTTCTCACCAGGAAAAAGGCATGCGAAATTTTGATATGTATTTTAGAAAAATATTGAGAAAGCTCTCATAAATAATTTCTATTCTTCCGAAAAAAAAAAAAAAAGCGACGAAGACAAGCATTAGCAGTTGGTAAAGTGCCGTAACGAGAAAGTGACCTGCAGTCATGCAAATAAATTTCGTGAGATATTTGAGGTCGGTCTGTAATGGTTAGCTATGATGGCGACATTTTTTTCGACCCATTTCCCTAGCTTTCTCCGTTTGTCCATCAGCATGCACGAAGCGTACATGCCTACGATTTCGTTTCAGAATGGGGCCAGCATGTCTCACCCACTCTGGCTGGCTGGTCGGCTTCGTTTTTCGAAGCGCTCTCAAAGGAAAGCCAACTAACGCGTGGCCACAGCTCTGCATGCAAACTCAGCCAAGTGAGAAGATACAACGAACAACACAACAAATACTTCAGTCCGCTACCACAAGTGGAACCTGTTCGGGGTGACGGTCAACTCCCAGTGAAAACAAGTCAGGCTCATTTATAAAGATTTTTTTTTTCCTTGCTTTACTCATTTTTTTTTATATCCTCGATATTTTTCTTTAATCTCACCACATTTTGCGCTCTTTAAACTGGTAAACATTCCCGATGCACGTGCTTGATGAAGTGCGACTGAGATTTTGTGGCGAGGACGTCGTCATTCGCGGATCATTTCCATATCTGATACCAGACTCGGTAAGTGATGTTCGCTCTTACAACAATTTTGTGCTTACTTGAACCATGATTTTCTCGATTTTGATATTGATAAAAACATTTATATCTTGTCCACGAATACATGTCATCCGCAAAATCAGTCAGTTGGTTTGTTCTGTTGTGCCGTTAGTTTCGGTAATCTTTCCCATTTTACGAATAATAAGGCTTGTGGAAAGTTCAGTAAGTTCTTACCTAACTACGTCTTATATTCTCGCTATATTTCACCGTTACTTTGTAACAGTCCCTGATATCTTCAAAGTCCCTGTTTCAACTATGTTAATCTTTGATAAAAAGTTTTTATCGTGTGCTTTAGATTGAGCTTCTGTTGCTACATATTTATATATTTATTTATTTCGGTTTTGTTGTTAAATGACCACATGAGCACCTCATTAGGCTATTAGCACGTACACATCCCTAATTTTGGTCCACTGGTTCAAAGGAAGGGACAGGGCCAACGCCATCAGACAAGCATGTCAACCATGCCTCATTCCGGGGTACGGGCCTGGGCCCAGATCGGGCGTATGGTCAGAGCCTCCTCTGACCGCTCGGCACAGAGGCGGATGCCTAGAGATCGTCATCTGGAAATGCATACTTTGGTTTCCCAAACGATGTTCATTGTATCCGTACGATTGTTCATATCGACTGACGCAATTCCTCTCTTCATTGAAAATTCAACCATGGCCTGGTTATCATTTCTTCTCGCCATTACGACGTAAGAAAATATTTTGATGAACTCCAACAGTTAGCTGATCAGGGGATACCGTCTATTATATTTCATTATACAATACATACCGTTCATTTTCTAATCATTGTCAACCATTACCAACATCTGTTGGTCTCTCCAAATTTCTTCCACAATTTTCTGTCTTGAGACAGTCTTCTCCATGCCAAACCGACATGCTTCTGAATTTCATCCATTCATCACCCTCATGGTCTTGAGGGTCTTTTCCTATCCTTTGGAATCCAGTATATACAGGGTGATTCATAAAGAAGTATGCAGTTTCATCGCACTATAAAACAAGAACAATGTAAGATATTTGATGTTACCTATAACAGAATTGTAGGGGAATGTTTCAAGTTTTTTTAGAGACAGTCACAGATGTTCTATGTGTGCACCCTTAGTCATACGACACACATCGAGCCGGTAATCCATTTCCTGCCAAACGCGACACACGCGGTCGTCCAGGCCTTTTAAGTTTGCACAAACAGCCCGTAGTTTCAAATTTTTAATGCCGATCGTAGAAAGATTTTCTGGTTGGAGGTTCGTTTTCGAATCGTGATAGAAAATGCCGTTGCACAACAGTTACAGATTCCGTTTTGCTCAATTTAAGAACACAAAACGCTTTCTCCACTGCAGACGCTGCCATCGCGACTGACTAGTCACGTGACACGCGCGCTATCGCCTAAGTCACTTCCCTCAGTAGTGGAACACAAACTTTATGAGTACATCTACCTAACGGTTCGCAGTTGTGGTCCGTGTCTTCAACTGTTACTATTTTTCAGCATCTGGAAACTGTATACTTCTTTATGAATCACCTTGTATATATATTGGATCACCTAAAACTTTCAACATAAAAAGGACCACCTTCAACGCTAAAGCCAATATCACCCCCCCCCGGAGTATATAATATAGTGATCCATGTTGCTTCATGTGCTCCAGCGGTGCTGACAGCTTCGGCTTTCATATATTTTGCTTGTGTTTTTTAAAAAAACAACTTTTAAATATATATAGGGACTTAATCATGATTTAGTGTGTTATAGAGCAATCAAGCGAGGACCAGGAAATCACATTACACATTACAATTTGTCATTCTACATACTTCACAGTTCTACGATACATTAACTCCTTATATATGTATATATACACTGACGGAAAAAAATCCCAACACCAAGAAGGGGTTGTGTTAGATAAACGACAGTTGGTAGGCGGTGAGAGTACACCTATAAGATGACGTCTATGCAAATTTCGCGCTCGGCGCATACGTGTGGCGCTAGTAGCGCCCCTCGGAACATGCAAAGCAGGTTTGCTGTAAATACCCGCTGTAACGTTCGCGAGCATTAGTTATCGTTGAGATTCGACGTAGTGTGTTGATGTTAGTCAAGAATGCCTTTAAGAAGACGAAGAAGCCATTATCAACAGCTCACGGAGTTTGAACGAATTCGTGTAATAGGGCTTCCAGAAGTTGGATTTTCGTTCCGTAATATTGCAGAACGACTTGGCAGGAATGTACCACTGTGCATGATTGTTGGCAGCGGTGGTCAAGGAAGGTACTGCCTCAAGAATACCGGGTTCCGGCCGGCCACGTGGCACTACTGAGAGGGAAGACCGCCGTGTACGGCGTATGGCCGTGGCGCATCGTACCGTGTCTGCGGCAGCAATTCGAGCTGCAGTTGCCACCACAGTGACACAACGAACTATTACAAATCGGTTACTTGAAGGACAGCTCCGAGCCAGACGCCCTGTAGTGTGCATTCCACTTATTCCAAACCACTGCCGTTTGCGACGTCAGTGGTGTCAAGCTAGAGCTCATTGGAAGAGGGAGTTGAGATCTGTTGTGTTTTCTGATGAAAGCCGGTTCTGCCTGGGTGCCAGTGATGGTCGTGTGTTGGTTAGAAGGAGGCCAGGTGAGCGTCTGCAACCAACCTGTCTGCGGCCGAGACACACTGGACCTACATCTGGAGTTATGATCTGGGGAGCAATTTCCTATGACAGCAGGAGCACTCTCGTGGTTATCCCACGCACCCTGACGGCACAGTTGTACGTCGGTCTGGTGATTCAACCTGTTGTGCTGCCGTTCATGAACAGCATTCCAGGGGGTGTTTTCCAACAGGATAATGCTCGCCCGCATACCGCTTTTGTAACCCAACATGCTCTACAGAGTGTCGACATGTTGCCGTGGCCTGCTAGATCACCAGATCTTTCACCAATCGAGCACGTATGGGACATCATTGGACGACAACTCCAGCGTCACCCCCAACCAGCATTAACCGTCCCTGTATTGACCGACCAAGTGCAACAGGCATGGAACTCCATCCCACAAACTGACATCCAGCACCTGTACGACACAATGCATGAACGTTTGCGTGCTTGCATTCAACATTCTGGCGGTTACACCGGTTATTAATGTACCAGCATTTCACATTTAAAATGGCTCTTCTCGCGCTTACAATAAGCTGTGATCTTGAAACTTTAATCGATTAAATATGTTACCTATACAAATGTATTGCCTCCATTTCATTCCTCTACAACTATTTTTTCGTGGTGTTGGGATTTTTTTCCGTCAGTGTATATATACAGTATATAGGGTATTAAGATATCACTGACACTGTTCCACCGATAGTAAGAAGAATTGTACCAAAATAATCCAGTAACTCTGGAGATTTTGCTCACGGGAAGTAGAATTTAAGGTTGTACATGATGTGGATAGAAATCCTTAAATGTTTAACAGCAAGAAAACGTTAGATATTTACACCGGCATAATGGCGCTTTTCAGAACGCATAATAAGAAACTAATTCGAAATGTTTTCAGTGTAATCCATACGCCCACAGAATTTTTTTAATCGTAGATTATTTCCTTAATCTAATAAAACTTCTTGAAAAATGGTGGGTAGAGCACATGCTTATGTACTCCTATAGACGAGACGCCCGTGAGCTCAAGTGTATAAATCTTTGTACTCTTTTTATTATTTCTTCCTGAATATTAACACCAATTAATTCCGTGCTCATCTTTTCCCCCGCAGCTCATGCCTTCCGTTTTGGCGTTCCTCATCTACTGTCTTTTTTTTTTTTTTTTTTTTTTTTTGATTGGAAGTTTAACGACCACCGTGAGCAACTCAATGGGCTATAAGCAGTCGCCCGTCCCTAATTTAGGGTCACTGGTTCCAGGGAAGGGAGAGAGCCAGTGCCGTAAGACAAACACAACATCCATGCCTGACCGGGATTCGAACCCGGACCCCTTACGGACGAATGATCAGAGGCCAGCGCCTCAGACCACTGCGCTACCGGGGCGGCCTACTGTCTTTCTGCCGTTCTCTTACTTTCTAGCTTTTATTCTACTAATTTCTCACTCTTATTTAAACACTACTCTTCATCTTCAAATAATTGGATCTAAGGTTCCTGAAAGTGCTCAAGGTATCTGTTGCGATGTGAAATGAGAATGCAATTAATGCTAATCCTTGGTGCACTTCAATTTGCACGTCACATTTATCTGTACGTCTAACGCAATTTCTCATACGTGTGAGAATCTGCGCATCTGATTTATACCAATTGTACACCTTTCTCTACGAATGATTACTCCACCAGGTCATTCGGTACTTCCCAATTGAAAATTCTTATCTAATGCCTTTTCTGGATTCATTAAGGTGGTTCCACCTAAAATCTCTGCCTTATGTTTCCAATGGTAAAACTTCTTTTCATATTTTCTTCGCAATTAATTTATTCCCAAGAATGAAAGTTTGCACATCGATAAAACTAACTTTAAGTTATAGCATGGAATACTTAATACTTACTAAAACATAACCATAATTAAGCAATCCAACATTTGTTTGTCTACTGATGTCATCAATGTACAGGTGGCACCATCTATTAACAGGTCTGAACATTACTCAAAGAAAAATTGATTGATTTTTAATATAATTATGTTTGTGTTTCAGCAAGTGTTAAGTATCCAACTTAAAGTTAGTTTTATCGATGTGCAAATTTTCAACCTTGGAAATAAATTAATTGCGAAGAAAATATGTAAAGAAATTTTACCATTGGAAACATATGGCAGAGATTTTAGGTGGAACCACCTTAATATCTTGCACAGCGGAGCTCTGTTCTGTATGTATTAATATGGTTAATATATATCAAATACGTGGAGATAATGTAAATGGACGATGTCATCACTCTTTCCACGTTATTTTTTTTTTTAAACAACGCATAGCGACTGAAAAATTGTATTCTGGCACTGCTGGGATCGAACCCCAGAACTCTCGATAACTAGTCGAGTGCGTTCGAATTTACGCTACAGCGCCAACAATTCTCAGCGCCATGCGTGGTTTATCAGTCAGCATCTGACTACACGAATACGTATTGATGGTCTCAGCAACTGAGATGTCGTCATCTGGTGGCATTTAACGCAACAGCTATTTTAATTGTAGCTGATAAATTCAAAGGGCGATAGAAATGGTTAATATATATCAAATACGTGGAGATAATGTAAATGGACGATGTCATCACTCTTTCCACGTTATTTTTTAAACAACGCATAGCGACTGAAAAATTGTATTCCGGCACTGCTGGGATCGAACCCCAGAACTCTCGATAACTAGTCGAGTGCGTTGGCGCTGTAGCGTAAATTCGAACGCACTCGACTAGTTATCGAGAGTTCTGGGGTTCGATCCCAGCAGTGCCGGAATACAATTTTTCAGTCGCTATGCGTTGTTTAAAAAATAACGTGGAAAGAGTGATGACATCGTCCATTTTCCATTTTTCTGTATGTAGTTGTGTCGAAGCAAACATGGCATCTTTTGTTTCTGCATAGCTATTAATTAGAAAATGTGCTAATACAAAATGTAAAAAAGATGAGATGAGGTGAAATATGCTGTATACTCGTTGTCTGTTCTCTACCACTAACGTACTCGCTTATTTTTTAGATTAAAGTTTGTTTTATATTTGTCCTTTATCCTCTACTACTAATATAGTAGTTTATTCTTCATTCTCTGTAGGTTTCTCGTTTATTCTCCATTGATAATAATGTTTATTTTTAGTTGTCTTTTGGTAATACGATCGTGTACTTCGTAAATTACACGGAAATATTCAGTTGAAGTTTGTTTCAGTAGTAAAAAGAAGGGAATTTAAAAATAACAGAATAGAATCTATACTTGTACCGACACAGTTGTATGAAACCAGCAAACTTTATTGACTGCGAATATAAGAAATTTGAAGTATTTAAAACATTTGTGTTTTCCCATTGTGTTGTGACCAGTGTTATGTGCCTTTTTTCCCGAAACATAAGTAAGTTTATCCTTGAAGAGTCTCTGGGTCAACGACATGAATGTTCTTTTATTTGGAGCCAAGATTAAGAGGTTTTAAATTTTGCCAAATCTAGACCAACCAGTGAGTTTTGCAGGTTGAGTCCAACAACTTTTAACGACTGTGTTTATTGATATTCATGGAAAAAATGAGATGAGTAGGAAACCGTGGGCGTCTAAACTGAACCGGAAGAACGATTGGATTTCGTGGAATAACATTTTTGTTTTTATTGAAGGTTGAACGACCACCGTGAGCAACTCAATGGGCTATAAGCAGTCACCCACCCCTAATTTAGGGTCACTGGTTCCAGAGAAGGAAAAGAGCCAGTGCCGTAAGGCAAGCACAACATCCATGCCTCATTGGGATTCGAACCCGGACCCCTTACGGACGAATGGTCAGAGGCCATCGCTTAGACCACTGCGCCACCGGAGCGGCGGAATAACAATGTGGTCTCCCGCGGCATGCCAGTCATGATGGTAGCTTTGATGACGTTCAATGTGATTTTCTTGACACTCAGTCGTGTTCCACTGCAGATGGTTGGTGGATCTCTATTAAATCAAGATAAAATAAATAAATAGTCAATATCAGGTAGAAGAATGCGCGAACGGTGGAACAACGATGCTGAGCTTTGAAGAAATGAAAGGCCAGTAAATTCAGATTTTCTTCACATTTCATGTATTTCATTGAAATATATTTCCTCTCAAAAAGAAAAAGTCCAGAACTTACTAACTCTGGTTGTGGAACGTAAACAAAACCCGCCTGCAACCGCTGTGTGAAGAATACCCACAACACTTCTGAAGTCTAACAAAGCACACGGCAAAATCAAATTTAAAATTGTAAATCGCGCGCGTTACATCAAATTCGAAACGATGATTGAAGAAGCCAAGTTAAAATCTTCCGGTTAAAACCCTTTGCAACTACATATAGTACGTAGTAACACAATGGGGGGCCGCAGTCTGAAACGGAAACAAATCCGCCGACATTTGGGGCGAAAGGATGCTGCACGTAAGGAAGTGCAACCCAAAAAACGTTTGGCACAACCTATTCATCCATTTTTTGTTTGCTACTCCAACAGAAGAATCGGAATTTTGTAGTAGCTTCTATCACGTTTGGTATGAGGTTCTCGTATTTTGCACAAAAGCGCAATTGAATATTGTTGTATTTATGCGAAGTGTAATAAAGTTTTATTGCGGAAGTGTAAGGAATAATTATTACGAAAAAGTGAAACGAACTATTGCTGCGTGAGCTTATGGCACAGCATATCGTAAGATCAAATTTCAACAATGGCTGAAAGCTTTATGAACTAAGTAAATTAATTAAATATTTGCAAATTCCAACGTCCAAAAAGGGCTCCAAGGTTCACATCCCCATGTTCCCCTGCAGGTTTCTAAGAAATTTTCATGTCTCTACGTTCAGTAATTTCTTCTGTAGGTGACTAACAGATAGACAGACACGGTAATTTCATTGTTATAGATTTTCTGTATTGGTCAAGTAATACTATAATTTATTCTGGGTTAATTCAATCGTTTATTTTCTGTTATCTATTGGTAATACTGTCTTCAGTTCTCCATGCTGTATTGGCAATGTTGTCACCTATTTTCTATTCTCTACCAGTAATATCGCTCACTCACCGGCAGATGGCGCAGTGCTGTAAGCGATGACTTCTGACTTTTCGCCCAAATGGGTCTATTATCCAGCCCCGAATTAGACATGGGTGTTACGCTTGTTTTACTGCTCTGCATGTCCCCCTTTTCTGGAACCACTTACTCTATATTAGAGACCGGCGATTGCTTATATTATTAGAGTTGCTCACGGTGGTGGTTCCTCTCAAAAAAAGGCCTCTGTATTTTATTAGGGTCGTATTGTTGTGTATTATGTATTCGTGATATTGTTTAGTTTTTATTCCTCGTGTGCTGATAATATCTTCTGCTCTGTATTACTTACTGGTAATGACTAGGTGAAAGCCTGTCAACAATGACGGGGGGGAGATGTAGAGTAATTTTTAATAACCAGATAGGCCTATTTCTTTTTGTTTGTGAACTTAGAATTGCGCAGTTGCAAGTGTTAAAATCTTATGCAGTGATGTATTCAAGCATCTTCTCGGGGGTGCTTATCCCCCCCCCCCCGAAAATCAATGAACCCCTTGTAGGTTTTCGGGCGATCTCCCCTTATATTACTTACTGGTAATAACTAGGTGAAAGCCTGTCAACAATGACGGGGGGAGGGGAGATGTAGAGTAATTTTTAATAACCAGATAGGCCTATTTCTTTTTGTTTGTGAACTTAGAATTGCGCAGTTGCAAGTGTTAAAATCTTATGCAGTGATGTATTCAGGCATCTTCTCGGGGGTGCTTATCCCCCCCCCGAAAATCAATGAACCCCCCTGTAGGTTTTTGTGCGATCTCCCCTTATATTGAATTTAAATGTGTTCGTTTATAGCTGAATATTTGGAGAAATTAATTTAAAAGAATTAAGAAAATGAGGGAAAATATTGTAATAATAAAAAAACCATCCACATGTGGACTTCAGTTTGAAATTTCTGTCATCTTTCAACAAAACATTAAACAGTCCTCGCTGAAGTGACAATTTTTGAAGCACTGACAACTCGGACTACTTCCGCAATGAAAACCTAATTCCACAGAGTAGAGATGTTTTCACTGCAATACATCATCATATTTTGGAAGCTGGCATTCAGCTTTATTTCAGTCTTCTGGATGCCGACTTTCCACTTATACGGTTAAGCCTCAGTGCTTGCAATACAACGAAATATCTGCTACCAAATTTCTCACAAGAGCAAATTATTAGAAATTGTTCCCATAATAAGGTGTATTTTTTCTGGCGGTGGTAAATCACTCTGTGACAAAAATAAATAAATATCGAGGCACCTCAAACTGCCATCCAAACGGTTAGTTAGTTTTTTTGTTTTTTTACTACTATTTGCTAATCTAAATTAAGGGGCTGAAACCAAATGGCAGGACTTACACCGTAAATGGCGTATGGCTTACACCATACGTTTTCAGGTAACACAGTAATGATTCCTTAATAATCAAAAACACGCTTGTAGTAAGGCGAGAACATTTTTACCACTCCTGTCTTGGCGGGATTTTCTCCAGCACAGCCCTACCTTACCAGCATCCTCAATATTTTACACCACCTCATGCTGAAATCCCTGGTCCATTACTGAATTAAAGCAAAGGTATAACATTTTTAATCACTTCTATGTGTAGATTTCTTGGAATTCGCATTTGCAATATAAGAAGAGCATAAAAAAAATTTTGTACACTATTTAAAATTTTTATATATTTTAATACAAATATAAATAACAAAATTGTGATTATGTGTATATAATCAGTCAACAAGTTTTAGCCCCCTCGAAATTTATAATTGCTCCCCCGGGAAAAGCTCTCTGAATGCATCACTGATCTTATGGTAGTTCATGCGCAGAAGCAAAAATAGTATTTCTTCTTTCTTTTTCATTTCTTCTTCAGATATAAATAAAATAATACGTGATTATATTCTGCGAACATTTTTTAGCTATGTTCTGAGAATTTCGTGGTTTAAGGAAAAAAAAGTTCCCAAAACATATTTCTTTAGCATATGCATGAAATAATAATAACACATGGTTACCTACTGTATTGGAACTCTCAATATTTAGACTTATATGAGAAAAGAAACTGGTCTGACAATCTAAAATAATAATTTTAGGTTCGCAAGGGAAATTTTAAAATTAAATTTCTTTCGATAAGAATGTAAATGAAAATTCTGTATGTTGTTTATGAACGACGGAGCAGAGCCAAAATTCCTGACGTAACGTTTTCCGGTTTCCAAATAGTTAATAATGTGAGATAAATCGTGTGACATAACGCATCTCTGGCGTCATGTCAGAATGATTTGGATGAGATGACGTCACACCAGCAGATGTGAAAAATCGGTCTTTGTTGTTATGACAACAAAGTAAAGTGGTACACGCTTGTGCTGTGTTGATTGGCTGCGTTTCATTGTTGTAAGAATCTTACCTTGATGTAGAATGACACAAAAATGCACGAAACCATGTTTCGTCAAAGTGAAACAGATGTGCTCCAAATGTGAAGCAATGAACGCCACAAAAATGAACATGAATATTACAAAAATGGACATGGACATTATAACAATAAAACAAGTTTATTCTTTGAGGCAGAGGTTCAATAATTAAAACAGGCAAGCACCAAGACGCCAACAAAATGGTACAGACGTTCAGACAAAATAAATCACATGTATATGTAGAATTTGAGGAACAAATATTTCCTCAGTAATGCATGGGAACATATTCAAAGCAAAAATATTCAAGCAGCACATATATTCAAATCAATCAGAATTAGTCACTGAATTGCCTGTGGTATACAGGTCTTCCATGTAAGAGCTCCTCAGAAAACTTGAAAATTACATCGTCCTCGGGCGTAATCTAATCCGCGTCTCCCGACTTCCGTCCGAGTATGCTAACCGTAACACCACCCAGGACAATTAGCATACTCGAACGGAAATCGGGAAACGCGGATTCAATTTCCGTCCAGAACGATGCAATCTTTGAGTTTTCTGAGTTGTTATATGGAAGACCGGTAAACCACAGGTAATTCAGTGCATAATTCTGATTAATTTGAATATATGTGCTGATTGAATATAATTGTTTTGTAAAATTAATAATATAAACACCCAGATTCGGTCCCTCTGGAACGCTTGACGTTACACCAGCATCTGTATTGTTGCGTCATCACTTATTGATAAATTAGTGTGTGCTCTCGCGATGTCAAAATGATTGCTTGCTATATAATAGCACGCGATCACTTTTAGATGTCAAGGTGATCGCGTGCTAATTTAAAACATCGGATTATCAATGACTCGAGTTCTATTTATCCGATCTAAAAAAATTGAATTAAAATCTTAATATCACGGCAAGTTCCATTTGTATATTAATTTAATTTAGCACAATTCGAATATTAATTTGTACGCTTTAATTATTTTTTACTTTTTTAATTTAACTAACTTTCCGAGTTTAATGCTGATTACGCTAAACATTCTGCAAAATATCGATGTGTCTAAACGCTCTGACCTACAATAAAAATTGAAATCTTGCGATGTCGAAGTGAGAGATTACATCTAAAAGCAGATGTCGCTCCAATAGCACATTGTCGAGAATTTACGTATTTCCGATTTGTAAGAGCAGATGTCGCATTATTTTGTAAAAAAAGCTTCGGCATGAAGTTTCAAATCAACCTTCGAAAAGGACAGTGTAAAACAAGCCGTGAAGGGAATAACAAATGTGCCGGAGAAAAAGTCATTTAAGGCGAAAAATCAAAGTAAAAGTTATTAAGGTAAGTTTACACAAAAACAACTTTCCGAGTTTAGTGCTGGTTATACACTGGCGGAAAGTGAAAAAATAACACCAAGAAGGAATTGGCGGACGATCATGAAATTTACATATGATAATGGGGTCGAGTTTACGTAGGTGAGATGTTACTTTCGGGACCAACCGGTGAGCGCTTACGCCACAGCGCGGCATAATATGCAAATTATCGTCGGTGGTATTTAAGGAGTACGACGAAGTGAATGTAATCAGTCGTCGGCGTACGGACACGTACGAAGACCCTGAAGAAGCTGCAATGCCTGGACATGGGAGACGTGTAGGATTTCAGCAGTTATCGGACTTTGAGCGAGGTCGTCTAGTCGGACTCCGCGAGGCCGGGTGGTCGTATCGTCGTATTGCGGAGCAAATTGGACGTGGAGTATCGGTGGTGGTACGCTAGTCGGACTCCGCGAGGCCGGGTGGTCGTATCGTCGTATTGCGGAGCAAATTGGACGGGAAGTATCGGTGGTAGTACGATGGTGGCGTAGATGGTCCGAGGAACATTCCCACACGAGAAGACGTGGAATCGGGAGTCACAGACGGACTGATGAGCGGACCGATCGAAGCATAAGAAAAGCGGCGTTGTCAAGCAGAACATCCACTGCGACGCAAATCCGAGCTGCCGTTGCACCTGAGGTGACTATGCAAACAATCCTCAACCGTCTACTGGATGCAAGATTGCGTGCACGTGTGCCTCTGGCATGTGTTCCTCTGACTCCAGCCCACCGTCAGGAACGGCTGCAGTGGTGTCGCCAACGTCTGCACTGGAGAACGCAATGGCGATCTGTCGTGTTCAGCGATGAAAGCAGATTCTGCTTGGGAGCCTCCGATGTCCGTGTGCATGTTCGCAGACGCACAGGGGAGCGTCTCCACCCTTCTTGCATCCGCCAGGGACACACAGGGCTTACACCTGGTCTCCTGGTGTGGGGAGCGATCAGCTATCACTCCCGTACACAACTAGTGTTTGTACCGGGTACGTTAAACAGCACCTCCTACATCAACAACATCATTCAGCCCGTTGTTGTGCCATTTGTAAGGTCGGTCCATCGTGGTGTGTGTTTTCCAGCAAGATAACGTACGCCCACACACGGCACGTGCGACGCAACATGCACTTCATGGTGTGAGACAACTTCCATGGCCTGCACGTTCACCGGATTTGTCCCCCATTGAGCACCAGTGGGTTTATGGGACAACGACTTATCCGGTCTCCACGACCAGCCACGACTACCCCCGATTTATGCGTCCAGGTTGAGGATGCTTGGAACTCAATATCCCAAACTTACATCCAACATCTGTACGACAGACTCCATGCCAGAATTGCACAGTGTGACACAGTTCATGGCGGTTCAACCTCGTACTAACCATGTTACATGGAAATGTTATTTTTCAGTTTACCAGCAAATGCAGCTGTATTTTGCCATAATGTTTTGGTCACGTTATCCTCTGTATTCCGTTATTATGCTGTATAAATTTTGTTGGTATCAGATGTCTCCATCTTGGTATTCTTTTTTCACTTTCCGGCAGTGTATTACACATTTTGCAAAATGTCGATCTATATAAACTCTCTGATCTACAGTTGTTAAACGACAACAAATATTTTACACAGAATGTCATTTATCTCGAGGTCTTTTAAAATACGGAAATAAATAGCATATAATTTTTAGTTCTAACATGAATGAGTTCTTGCTATGTAAGTTTTTACTATATTTCCTTACAGAAATCCGGCGTCTATTTGATTTGTTTTCAGTCTGCTTCAATTAAAAATTTCACTCCGTCACAGGACGGGTAACATCCCCTATATATTAATATTTATTTAAAGCTTAAAAACAACCGTCCTAGGATGGGATATATGCTAGCTATATATGTTTAGATATAATTCGATCTCTCTTTTGTATTGGCAATAATATCCTTTATTGTATTAACATTGTTTACGCTCTGTTTCCTGTTGATAATACTTTCATCTGCTCTGTATTCTCCATTAGTTGTATTATCTCTTATTCTCTCTCGCTAATATTATATTTTATTCTCTCTTCAAAATTAGCAAAACTATTGTTTATTCTATAGGCGCAACATTGTCATTTATTCTATAGTTTCCCCTGGTGAAATGGTTCTTTACCCTATTTCTGCAACATGTTTTGCTTGATGTTATGGATTGGTAATATTATCTTTTATTAATAATATTTTCGTTTACTCTTTAATCCCTTTTGGCAACATTGTCGTTTTCTCTCTACTGGTGATATCGCGCTTCGCCGCCCCGGTGGCGCAGTGGTCTAAGGCACTGGCCTCTGATCATTCGTCCGTAAGGGGTCCGGGTTCGAATCCCGGTCAGGCGTGGATGTTGTGTTTGTCTTACGGCACTGGCTCTCTCCCTTCCCTGGAACCAGTGACCCTAAATTAGGGACGGGCGACTGCTTATAGCCCATTGAGTTGCTCACGGTGGTCGTTAAACCTCCAATCAAAAAAAAAAAAAAATATTGCGCTTCTTCCCTATTTAATGATGAGAAAATTCACGTCGGATTTTTAACTTTAGCGACAGGGAACAGTATCCATTTACTGTTGCCCTGCTCCGCGTGCCAGGAACTCGATCATCTCCTGAATTCTAGCAGTTCCTTAAAACCAAGTACCTAAAATTTACTTAAAATAAATGGTGAATATTAAGGTGGACGTCAAGTAATTTTGCTTGCTATATTTCCAATAGAAAAACTTCTGTACACATTTTCTTCACAACTAAGGCGTTCCCAAGGATGAAAATTTGAACATCGATTAAAATAGCTTCATATTATAACTTGAAGTACTTAGTATTTTCTAAAACATAACCATAATTATATTAAAAATCAGTAACTTTTCCTTTGGTGGTGTTGAAAGCAGAAAAAAGGTCGCGCGACCTGTACTTTGATGACGTCAGTAGACAAACAAATGTTGGATTGAATAATGATGTTTATGTTTTAGAAAATATTAAGTATTCCAAGTTATAAAATGAAGCTATTTTAATCGATGTACAAATTTTCATCCTTGGGAACCCATTAATTGTGAAGAAAATGTGTACAGAAGTTTTTCCATTGGAAGTATAGGAAGCAAAATTACTTGATGTCCACATTAAGTTTGAAAAATGAAATGCACAAATCAATAGATGAGAAAGGCTATTTTCAAGCTTCTTTTACAGTTCAGTAACAAATCCGAGCAAGGGGATTGATATGAAAGCGTTCCTAAATACGTTGTGCTGTGTAGTTCCTTGTAGTCCCTCTCAACTAGATGAATAGAGTGCCCACAGTGCAATGAAACCAAATCATTAAAAACTGCCGTTCATTAAATTATTTCTCTTTGTTTCGCATTGCCTATCCAGGGAGACGTACTGAGGAATTCGATAAAGCATGCATTATTTCCTCCTGTAATTAGTGTCCCGCTCCAGTGCTGTTAGTAGTAAATAATGACACAACTAATTTGCGGAAATTTGTAGAGATCTTATGCTACCGAAGCGATTGATTTATTATGATATTTCAGATACGCAAACACGCACGCGCAACCAAGCGCGTACAATAGAAGCTAAACAATAAGAAGAAATGCAAATTCGAAGATGGCATTAAGTAAAATATAAGGTCACTCTGTACTAGCTGAATCGGAGTAAAATATTTACTGAAAGAAGTTATTGAAATAAGGATTATATGAAAAAATACTTCTTGTAGAACGCTGCGTCCAGACAAAACTTGAGTAATATTCTCAGAGCTTTTCGCCACAATTTAATAAGATGGAAAGTTAAATGCCCTAAGTTTGTTCACTGTCTCAACTTCTGTTTATAAATTTAATTCAAATGAGTAAAGGACACACATGTCACTGTCTGTATAAATTCAATATGTATGTGAATTGAAGTGGACAACATTTTCCTGAATTTGTACTCCAAATTGTGTCGGTCGTGGTAAAACTAGCTTCAAAAGTCCTGTTTTCAGAATTTAATAAATTATTTTGGCTCTTCATGTACGTTGTACTAACGCGAAACAGCTATACTAAATTTTCCCCAGGTATGAACTGCTATTTAATATGTTATAACTATAACCACGCATTTCCGTAGAGATAATATGTGAGTACCGTATATCATACTTAACAAACGCACAACTCAGTTTTTTTTTTTTTTTTTTGATTGGAGGTTTAACGACCACCATGAGCAACTCAATGGGCTATAGGCAGTCGCCCGTCCCTAATTTAGGGTCACTGGTTCCAGGGAAGGGAGAGAGCCAGTGCCGTAAGACAAATACAACATCCATGCCTCACCGGGATTCGAACCCGGACCCCGTTTGGACGAATGATCAGAGGCCATCGCTTAGACCACTGCGCCACCGGGGCGGCCAACTCAGTTTACACACACACACACACACACATTGCGCACGGAAGTTCTTCGAGGTTAAATGCACATGGAGATTTTTAACCCTTAAATGCACATGGAGAGCCTTAACTTTTTCTCTTCCAGAAAAAAAGAACGTGTGAATGCTGTTGCACTATAAGGCATGTTCAATATGTAATGCTGCCGCGCAAGTGTCTCGCGTATGACTTGTTGCCTAGCAACCAATCAGACGGCCAGCGATTCTTTGTGCCATTGTCTTCATTTTACTGCGTAATAGAACTCCGTTCATCTATTTGCTCGTACGTAGTTGTGTTTAAAATGGATGATTCTTTTTGTTTTGCTTTGTTTTTTGTGTGTCCATGGGTGTCAAACAACGGTGAGTTATAGAGTTTTTAATTTGTGAAAATGTACCTC
The DNA here is from genome assembly GCA_039090855.1 of Macrothele yani. Lineage (NCBI taxonomy): Eukaryota > Metazoa > Arthropoda > Arachnida > Araneae > Macrothelidae > Macrothele > Macrothele yani. The sequence goes on from CM076990.1 coordinate 53,925,764, forward strand.
CCAAAGAAACTCACGCTACATTAGTGGCAGTTTATGGTTCCTGAACTTTGGACATAAGCACTTGAAGTCTGGCCGGCCCGTGGGACGGGTCGGGCTTTGCTCATTTCTAAGTTGGGAAAACAGGCCGGGCCCGGTCCTTCAATATTTAATGTAAAACAGACATGGGTCGAGCAGGGGTTTTTTTTTATGAGCAAAACAATCGCTGTACGGTGCCTTTCTCGTTTGGAAATCTCACAACAAAGAGCAGCAGGATAAGATTGAATAATTTCCGCTGTTGGAAAAAAATATAAGTTTCACGACATCTCCTCCTCTCCTACAAAATAATTGGAGTGGGTCAGCTCCCTTAGTTTTTCAATGTGAATGTGGTCTCTTCTCTCTCTCTCTAACTTTCACCCACCTCTCATGCTTGAGGGCAGGCTATTAACTGCAGAATTTATAAACCGAGCCACCCACTCGCAGACGATTTTTTTTATTGTTCTGGTCGGCGGCACTTTGTTTTCTAGATGTGTGAAAAACTTTTAAGTTCTCTTACTTCTGTGTATAAATCTGTGCCGTATTTTACCCATTTGTACTCTCAGGAGTCAGCAGATGGAAAAACCCTTGGGCATCCCAGCCCAGCCGTTTTCAAAACTTCTGTGACACTGGTTAGCTGGGCAGTCTGTCGTTGTTTTCCCTAGCATATGCTCAGTTCAGTGTTGCTGATAAATACTTTCCATACTTATTATGGAGTTTAAGAAAGCAAAAGATTTTCGCGAAAAAATCGCTTCAGGAGAATATGTGCTTGTAAACAATGTAAAGTAGAACGATCGGACTCATAATTCTGGATATTTCGTACTTTTCGAATTAGCACCCTACCCCCTCATAATCCCTAAGGATATTCAGGGTCCGGCGGTAGGCAATGATAATTTGAAAACCCAGAAAATTTGAAAGGCATGGAAATCGTCGCAATATTTTTTAGTATACAAGCCCCCTCCCCCCTCAGATGTCACGTGACTTATATCATCATCATCATCATCATCATTGTAAACCATTATCAATCCACTGCTGGACGAAGGTCTCCCCAAGTTTCCTCCACAACGGTCTGTCTTGTGCCAGTCTCCTCCATGTCACTCCCGCATATTTACGAATTTCATCCACCCATCTCCCATGTGGTCTTTTTCTGGGTCTTTTCCTGTTTCTTGAATCCAATCTAAAATTTCGGCTGTCCATCTATGGTCTGTCCTTCTGGCAGTATGTCCAGCCCATTGCCATTTCAGGGATTTAACTCTGATCATGATGTCTTCCACTCTCGTCATTTTTCGGATCCACGAGTTCCTCTTCTTATCTCTCCTGGTTATACCAAGCATGCACCTCTCCATGCTTCTTTGAGTTGTCTGCAGCTTTTGTATGTCTCTTTTAGTTAAGGTCCACGTCTCTGCACCATACGTAAGCACTGGAAGGATGCATTGATCAAACACTTTTCTTTTAAGACATAATGGCATATTGCTCTTGAAAATTATGCTGTTTCTTCCAAAAGCTCTCCAGGCAAGTTTTGTACGCCGATTAATTTCTTCATCAATGTGACCCTCACTTGATATCTGCTGTCCAAGATAAACATACGTATCTGTTATCTCCAGTTTTTCTCCATCAATCGATAAATCTTCATTTCTTGTAAAAGCATTGAACATCACTTTTGTCTTCTGAAAGTTCATTTTTAATCCCACTTCTTTACTCTTGTCAGCAAGTTCCTGGATCATACTCTGCAGCTCTGATGGGGTAGTTGCAAAAATGACTACGTCATCAGCAAAACGAAGGTGGGTTAGATAATCTCCATTAATCTTTATCCCTTTGTTTTCCCAGTTCAGTGATTGAAAGACATTTTCCAATGTGGCATTAAAGAGCTTCGGAGATATGGTGTCACCTTGTCTCACTCCCTTTCCAATTTTTATGTGTGTTGTATTTTCAAACAGCCGAATCTTTGCACTTGCATTTTCATAGATGTTATTAATAATATTAATGTATGCATCTTCAATACCGCAGGATTTCAGAGCCGTGGTAACTGCTGATGGTTTCACCGAATCAAAGGCTTTTTCATAATCGATAAAAGCCATGCACAATGGAAGTTCATATTCCCTCGCTCTTTCAATCAGTTCTCTCAGTACGTGGATATGATCTATTGTGCTGTAGCCACTCCTGAATCCAGCTTGTTCTCTCGGTTGAGCCATGTCCAGTGTTACCTTCAAGCGGTGTGAAAGAACTTTAGTGAAGATTTTATAAACCACTGATAGGAGGCTGATAGGTCTGTAGTTCCTGAGATCCTCAATGTCACCTTTTTTATGTAGCAGGATCATTGTAGCATTGTTCCAATCCTCAGGAATCTTCCCTTCATTAAGGCATCGAGTGAAAATTTGGGCGAGTACTGTTTCAATTTCTCCACTTGCTTCTTGTATGATGTCTATAGTAATTCCATCTTTTCCTGGAGCTTTCCCTCGCTTCATGTTCTTGATTGCATGAGCAACTTCTGCTGGGAGGACTGGAAGAACTCTGGTACCTTTCATGATGTCTGGAGTACATGTATCATCCCTTTCATATAATTTGGAGTAGAAATCATTCACTCTTGTCAAAATTTCGCCTCTATTTCTTGTTATAGAACCATCTTCTTTTCTCAGAGCCATAATCTGTTTTCTTCCCTTACTGAGATGTCCCTTTGCTATCTTAAGGCTTTGGTTGTTTTCAATTGCTTTCCTCACTAGCTCACAGTTGAATTTCCTTACGTCTTCAGTGATACTTTTTCGTGTTGTCTTGCATAGCTCTATATATTCCACTTTGGAAGTCACATCTACTTTAGTTGTCCTCATCTCTCTTCTTTTTTGCATCAACATTTTGGTTTTTCCTGATAATTTGTTCACATGCAACTTGTTCTTAGACCCAGCTAATTTTGTTGCTGTTTCCATTAGAGCTTTGGTTACTTTTCTGTTAACTTCCGAAATATCCACTTCTTCCGATGTTAGGGCCTTCTAAAGCAGAGAATCTGTTCTTCAGTTCCAACTTGAAAGTATTATGGTGTTTTTTAAGGTTGGTTATGTCAATACATTTTGTTTGTCTTATGAGCTTGCCACGTTCCAGTTTAGTGTTGAGGTGCATCTTACATCTCACCAATCTATGGTCACTACCTGTGTTGAACTTGTTCAGCACACTGCAGTCTTCGATGACGAATTTTTTGTTACACATAATAAAATCAATTTCACTTGTCGTCCCAATTGGATGTCTCCATGTCCATTTCCTGTGTGGCTTTTTCTTGAAAAAGGAGTTCAAGATGAAAAATCCTTCTGCCTCTGCAAACTCAACGAGAGTATTTCCACGCTGCTTTCTGTTGCCGTGACCGAATTTACCTACTGAAGTTTCATTCTGTTGCCGTTGCCCTATTTTTGCATTGAAATCTCCCATAATTATCTTCAAGTGCTGCTTACCTTTATTATTTAGATGACGAATTTCCTCATAAAATTCTTCAATTTCTTCTTCAGGATGACTTGTGGTGGGTGCATAAGTTTGAATAATCTGAGCCTGGTATCTTCTCGATAGTTGGATAACGAGTCGTGCAGCTCTGTCAGAGGAACTTTCAACTTCTACCACTTTATCCTTCAGTTTCTTGTTTATTATAAATCCAACACCACTAGTTCTGCCAGTATCTGTCCCACGATAATAGAAGAGATGTCCACTTTTCAGTTCAATGAGATCTTCTCCTTTTCTCCTTACCTCACTTAGCCCGACGATGTCCCACTTGATCCTTTGTGGTTCCTCTTCCAATTCAAGAAGCCTTGAATCAGAAGATAGGGAGCGTCCGTTATAGGTAGCCAAGGTCAGCATCAAATGGCAGCCTAGTCCGGTCCTCCGGGGATTCTTAGCACCCTCTGCCTTCATGTCGCACTGGCCGCTGCCTTGGCCAGGTACATTCCAGCTGCCGGAGACTGAGGGCCAAGATTTAAGTTGTGGAGTCATTTTGGAGGTGTTTGGCCATAACTCACCACGCTGGCCAAGCGGGTTGGTGAGTGTGGGATAGCATTTCCTCTGATCCCGATGGTATAGTTATACCGCTATTGGCGGTCGTCAGAGCCCCTTTAGTGGGAACAGGATGCACCACGAGAAGGCGGGGTTGACATTTGTCAAGGAGAGGCTGTGATGTTACGGATATAGTCACAGAAATATTCCGAATTAACGTTTATTGTAATAGAATACGTGTAGCAAGCAATTAAAAAAATGAAAACTCTTCAGGAGTCGAATTACCAAGTGCACCAGGTGTCAAATAAGTGTTTTAGTAATTGTTGAAATTTTACGGGCTGGCCCGGCCCTCGGAAACAGGAGTAATATACAGGCCAGGCCGGGCCGGGCCGGGCCGGGCCGGGCTTTCCAAATTAAGGCCTGTGCAGACCTCTAATAAGCACTGCTCGTCGTTAGGTAAGAAAACCAAAGGACAGTGGAGGAATGTTGTCTGTAAAAGATCAGCAGAGGAGTGGGAGGTCCGTAATCGCAACTTGCTATTTGACCAGGGAAAAATTCGATGAGCTCATCAGGGAAAATCGAAGAATAACTCAGAGAACCATAGTAGGTAAGCTGAACATTAATTTAGGTATTGTCAATGACATTGTTGACGTTTTAGGAAAGAAGGAAGTATGCGCTCTTTGGGTACCGCGTCACCTAACGACTAAAACGAAGAAATCAAGACTTGAAACATGTCAAAGTTTGCTTGCTCCCTATGAAAAATATAGAAATGATTTTCTGCAAAGCATTGTAACTGATGATGAGAGTTGGGTTCACCATTATGACCCAGAAATGAAAAAACAATCGCTGGAATACCGACACTGATCTTCTTCTTGAGCCAAAAAGTTCATAACTCAAATTTCTCCAGGTAAGAGCATGCTCACTGTGTTCTGGGACTACAGAGGCATTATTCATCAGGAGTACATGGCCAAAGGTACGACTGCCGTATCAACTCTGGGAGCTATGCCCATACCTTAAAAACGTTACAGCAAAGAATAAACCTCGTGCGTGGGGGGGGGGGGGGGGGAGGAGCTAACGATTCTGCAACACGACAAAGCCAAACCTCCAAGCCAGTTCTTTCACTTCAGAGGCCATACAGAAAATCGTTCTCGGACAGCCTACCTATAGCCCAGATTTGTCGCCCTTCTACTTCTGGTTATTTTCTGGGAGAGCATCCATGTTCTGAGAGAACTTCTGGTTGTTTCCAGTTCTTTCACTTGAGAGGCCATAGAGATAATCGGGTTTGAAATTCTCGAACACCCTATCTACAGCCCAAATTTGTCGCCGTTCTACTTCTGGTTGTTTTCTGAGAGAAAATCCATGTTCTGAGAGAACATTGTTTTCTGAGAGAACTTCTGGTTGTTTCCAGTTCTTTCACTTGAGAGGCCATAGAGAAAATCGGGTTTGAAGTTCTTGAACACACTACCTACAGATCGGATTTGTCACCGTCCCACTTCTGGTTGTTTTCTGCTCTCAACAGACATCTGAAAGAAATTCAGTTCACCTGTGACGAAGGTGTTCAAGCCGCCAAGGGGAAATGCTTCCGAGAACAACCTCAAGATTTTTACAGAGACGGATTTAAAAAACTTGATCAGTGCTGGCGTATGTGTACCGAGCGGGAGGGGGACTATGCAGAAAAATAAAATATGTGAATTAAGGTAGAAATTGTGAGTTTTGTACTTGCTTTCTTTCAGTTTGATACCTTACCGCTGGGATTGTATATATACACTGAAGTGACCGAAGAACTGGTACACCAATCTAATACTTGGCAAGTCCCCCACAGGAGCGCAGGACTGCAGAAATACGACGGGGCATGGACTACACTTGCTTCTGGAAATATGCTGTAGGCAATGCACACCATTATTCCAGCAGAGCGTTCCACAATTCGGGTGTATTCCGAGGTCTCGGATTCCTATGTTCGATAGCGCGTTGCATGGCATCCCAAATGTGTTCTATCACGTTCAGATCTGGGGATTTGGGTGAGAATGGCAACACCCCAAACTCAGATGAATGCTCCTCTAACTATAGTGTGGCGTTCCGACACTTGTGTGGAGGTGCATTGTCCTGTTGGAACAAGCCCAACCCATCAGCATGAATGCAGGACATGAACGGGTGTACCTCGTCAGAAAGGATGCGCACATAGCGTTGGCGGGTCACAGACGTTTGTAGACGTACCAGGGGTCCCAGTGAAGTCCAGCTAAACACACCCCATACCATTACGAACCCCCCCCCCACCAGCCGGTACAGTTCCCTGTTGACAGGCGGAATCCATGGCTTGACGGGGTTTGCGCCACACACGAATCCTTCCATCTGCCCGATACAGTTAGAAACGCTACTCGTCAGACCAGGCTACTTGTTTCCAGTCATCAAGTGTCCAGTGGCGGTGTTGCCGTGCCCAAGCGAGGCGCATAGCTCTGTGTCGTGTACCCTTCAAGGAGACTCGAGTTGGGGGTCGGCTCCCAAAGCCCATATCGTGCAGGGCACGTTGCACAGTCTGGACGCTGATGCTTGTTGAGGCTCCAGCATTGAATTCCGATGCTACCTGCAAGAGTGTTGCACGCCTATCGCGTGCAACGATTCTTGACAGCCGACGATGGTCACGTTCACCCAATGTCTTTTTACAGCCACACTGGTATCGTAGGTTGGGGGTTTTGCCAGAATTCTTGTAGTCACAGTACACCCTTGCAATGGTCGTCCGTGAAAATCCGAACTTCGTTTCTACCTCCAAAATACTATGGCCCATCTCACAAGCGCCAACTATGACATCGCATTTAAAATCGCTTAAATCGTTATTACTTGTAATTCTCATGCCGAAAACAGCTGTGACAGTTGGCAAGAATGTCTATCGTTTTATGTACGCACTGGCGGACGCAACCGAGTACGCGCATGGGTGATGTTGCTATGTATTTTGCATAAGCTCGTCTGTACCAGTTTTTCTGGCACTTCAGTGTTACTGCAATATCTATCCTATGTTCGAAAGCCGACTGAAGGTGCCAGATAGTTGGTGCTTATTATTATAGTGATTATCCGATCGTAGTCTGTCGAAATTTGTTGAATTGTGAAGGAAGTGTTGAATAACTTGCATTATCTATCTTGGGAAAAAAAGCTAACTGAATTTTGTTTGATTCATACTTAGTTGATGAATATTTATGCATTGTCTATGTTACGGAGGATACTCTGTTGCAGGTTTTTAGTATTTCTGTGAAATTGATGTATACTGATGAAAGTTTCTGCACAGTGGAGCATTTTGAAACATGTTGGCCACTCCTATGGCCGAGAAGTCTAAACGCAGGCTTTCGCTCATTCTTCCCAGATGAGTCCAGGTTCGAATCCCAAAAGAGGCAAGGATGGTGTGTTGGTCCTACGGCCCTGGATCTCTCGCGTTTCCAGAACCAGTGACCCCCAATTCGGGACGGGAGACTGTTTATAGAGCACAATGAGTTGCTCACTGTGATGGTTACACCCCCAAAAACATACACACACACAAAAGAAAACAAATTTTGGTTCAAAGGTAATTGGTGCATATGTAGTGTTCCTCAATGTTTAAAACGTGTGTATGTAGCTTAGGAAATACTATGTAAAGTTTGTTCTCCTTATTCATTCACATTAAATGAAACAGGAGTCACTTAAATAAAGTTCAAGAAAGAGTTCCAGTTCCTTTTTTATTCAGCCGAAACTATCTAGGCACTTCATTAATGAAGAACATTTAGCTAATCATTCCAACAACAGCTTATTAACTTGAGTTAGTATGCACAATAGTAGATCAACGTGTTCTAACACGGGATTTATAACATTAATCGAACACGCAAACTTCGAGAACAGACCATTTCAGCGTAAGACAGCTACCACGAATACTGCACTACACTTTGTCTGCTAGCTCCATACATTATATCTCGTTCTTAACTTGTCAAACATGTACACGTCATTCACTCTTGACCTCAAGACTGCTTCCAACATAACATTCAGTGAGTGAGAAAACATAACGTTAAGGTTAAAGAGCTGAAAGAGAATGAATTCAAAATTTACACCGAGAAAGATAACTGAAAATGAAAGTTAAGTTAGAGTATACGTCATGCATACTATTGCATTTTATGTACTGTGCATGGTGAAACGTATTGGGTTTGACCTCCAATAAAAAAACAAACAAACACTGGAGCGTTTCATAGGCTGTCTTCATCATGTGTCCCACAAGCGTTCAAACGAAGCGTCAGCGAGATTTTGAAACTGTTTGGAAGTAGGCACAGTCTGCGTTTGACTAAAATTTGTTAAAATGTATCGAGAAACGAAAAGGAAGAAAGCTGATTCTCAGTAGCTCATAAAAAGAAAATTTATTGTCTTGTCTGCTCGTTCTACTGGTTTTCAGCTTCCGTTTTGAAAGTCATAGGAGCAACTAAATTTTTGCTGCGCACGCAGTGAAGGTCGGGGAAAAAAGATGTGATGTGACCTTTTATAGTTACGCAAAGAAAGCTCATAACTGGGTCGTTGATGTAATAAAAAGAGGGCGGAGTTTTTTCAACAGCCATAATGTTCTCTTATCTTCTACATGTCCATCTCACACGACGGCGAGAAAACGTTAGTAGATGACTCATTAATAACTCGAACTGACCGCTTTTGTTCAGCAAAAGCCGATATTTAAAAAAGTGGAAAAGAAACGGAAACACTTTCCTTGTAATTAGTGATAAAGCCGGCAAAAATAAACATATTCAGGTTTATGCTGCTGGTTGCCACAGGAAAGTACGTAGCGGTGAGACAAAATTTCTGTATTAATTGGGTATTTAAGTTTAAGAAAATGTGTTAATACGTTCTTCATCAGCAGTTGCACCGCTATGTTTCATTCTTTTCGAGCTGGGTTAATGAGATCATTTGCAGTATTCAGTTTTTGTAACACCCAGTCTTTTGTTGTTAGCAGCAAGTGATTAAAACCATAGGCGCCCATATCCTCGGGCAAGGGAGGGGGACATTTGGCCTCCCCTGCAAATCAGATTATGATTGCCCTTTCAGATTTTGAACGGTGCTACAGATATTTTCACGATAAAAGTAATTCTATTGCTGATTTTTTGTGGGACTTCTAGATGCTTGTGTATGCCGCAAAAATTGAAAAAAAAAAAACGTTGGGAATTTTAAATAGAAAGTAATAACGAAATTTCCCGTTGTACGTTGGAGAACAGCATACATACGTGAAGTATGGAAAAGTACGAAAGGCGTAGAAGTAAAAAGTATCTCGGATCAATGGACCACCAAAGAATTCGAACGCTGGCGTTACCTGAAAACTCTGCATCAGCGATTCAACACTCGACAAAGATCTAGCGAAATTTTTCTCAGAAACTTGTCTTGAGGATATTTTTAGCACATCTTTAAAAAAAAAAAAAAAAGGATCGTGCTTATGTTATCGGTTTGTCCGTCCGTCCGTTCGTCCGCTCTCAGCAACTATTAGTTCAATTTGAAAAATTCTTCTTGCATTGGAAAGCTTGAAATATGCAAATCATGATCATTTATTTCATTTTTCTTACGACCTACAATTTCACCGCTAGATGGCGTAAATGCGGATGATATCGAATTTCAAAATACATTTCATTCCATATATTTGCTTCCAAACATCCGATTGAAAAAATTATTTCACCTTTCGATTCCATTTATGTCGAAGAGTATCTTAAGTATAGTCGCTTTTTTCAAGTTACGCATAGATTTTCCGCTAGGGGCGTAAAAGTAAATTGCGTTTCCCCCGATATCTCTGCTTCTAAATCTCCGATTTCAAAAATGTTTTCTTCAGCGGATACAGCTCCTGATGGGAAATCTTTTGCATATAATTTCTAATTTCTGGTAAAAAATGGCTTGGCCACCAGGGGACGTAAGTCTCAATTTCCGCTTCTGATGCATTTGCAACAAAATCTGAGCTTTTAAAATCTCGATTGAAAAAAAAATCGTTTGCGGACCGATACTGCTCACGTCGATAAACCCTTTCGGAATATTTCTCCTTAAAATTATGCATGGTTTCTCCGCCAGGGGGCGTAGATGTATGTCTTATTTTTGTAAATATCTCTACTTTTAAGAGTCCGATTTGAAAAATCCCTTCTTTGTTGGATAGCGTTTCCGGTGCGAAATGTTTTTCATATAATTTCAAAATTTTCAAGTAATTCATAGACTTTCTGCTAGGGGCGTTAAGGTTAATTGCATTTCCCCCGATATTTCTGCTTCTAAAGCTCCAATTTGAAAAAAAAAGGAAGGGTTTTCATATACTTTCTAATATTTGGTAAAGAATAGTTTGGCCACTAGGTGACATAATTGGTAATTTCTGCTTCTGATGTATTTGCAGCAAAATCTGAGCTCCTGAAAACTCGACTGACAAAATTCTTTCCTGGACCGATACCGCTCACATCGAAAAACTTTTGAGAATACTTTCTTCTTAAAATAATACATGTTTTTCACGCCAGGGGCGCAGATGCATATCTTACATTTGTCGATATCTCTGCTCCTAAAAGTCCGATTTGAAAAATTCTTTCTTTGTTGGAGAGCATATCCGTTGCGAAATGTTTCCCATATAATTTCAATTTTTTTTTAACGAACACGTCTGCAAATAGAGGGCGTAAGTTTACGATTCTGTTTAGAGCAATACCTGCGGGATTAAAAACACACGATTGAAAAACTTCTTTCTTTGGTCAGGTACTACTGGTTTCCATACCAGTTCCATTGACTTTTAATAGCTTTGATGAATTTAATTCGCGTCAGAAGGGATTCAACAGACGAGCTCATTACACCCGAAAATTCGGTGTCATCTTTCTTGCTTTTCGTAGTTTTTGGGTATTGTGGTTTCAAGTTAAATATTGAGAGTGAGGTAAAAACGGTTAGATCACAAGACGACACAGGGGATATTTGCATATGGTGTTTGTATATTATACCATAGTTAAAATATCGGTTTACCCCCTCCTAAAAACTAAGCTATGGACGCCCATGATTAAAACTTCCTCTGTGTTTTCATAATAGTTTACCCTCCGAAGAAGGGCATTTCTCTTCTGTTTTTGGCCACGATATTTTTTCTATAACGTTTCTTGGCACAGCCCAGATTCTTTCGTAAAATCTGTTGCGAAGAGTGCTAGGCTATTTTTCCAGCTAGATGACACTTTTCCTATATACAACTTTTGGAATTTTACAAATCACAAGTTCGCCGAAGGCAATAGTCGCAATCCCTTTTCCATAGGTGAGCAGTGGAAGCCCCCTGTATGTTTTAAAAGCATAATCATACAGATACGCCTCTCAAAAGAGCTGTCATTCCTGGTCCTATCTTCTCTGGAAAAAGAGCAATCAGCTAACACACTTTTTTGTGTCCGCCTGAACATGTGCCGTACCAATATACACTGATGCTCAAATTAAAGCAACAACCATAGAAACCTAATTAGCAGACAATAACTGACAAAGTAATGGAGATAAGGAAAGGAACTTTGTATATGCTGTGTAGTGCAGTGTTTTACACTTGTGATCACAAAAGAACTAGAATGTATGCAAATGAGCTCAAATTATTGACATATGAAAAAAAAAGTGAAGTAAGGAATGGAGCGATAAAGATATCATATAGATCAGTCAAAAAAATGGTACCACAGTCTTCAATACGAAATGGGGTCACTATGGTCAGCAGAGCAAACTTCCCAGAGCCGAACTACGCTTTGAATGAGGAAGAAACTGTAAGTTTCTTCCTCATTCAAAGCGTCCCATTCTTACAGTAGAATACACCGTGAGTTCTATATAGCTGTATAAGGAGGGAGCAAGCTGTAATTTAGAGTCCTAAAGTGTCCTACTCATGCAAAATCGGATTGAGATCTAGTGACCGTACCAGCCAATCCATTCGTGAGATATCTTGTTTTCAGGGTACTCATTGATCAGCAAAAAAGCTATACGAGATCGGGAGTTGTCGCTCATTAACAGGAAAGCCGGACCCACTGCACCTCTAAGAAGACAGACATGAGGATCCAGGGTACAGTCGCAATACCGGAGAGCCGTTAGACCTGGACGGTTTTTCCTGATTATTACGTATATATATAGGTGAAACACTGGTTTTACAGACTCCTGCTAAAACTAGTCCATCCCCTCCGAAATATCTCCATTCCCGAGCGTTCATCTGCTGATACAGTGTCCTACGCCCTCACCAAATGAATGTTCTGATTGCAAACAGAATCTGCTCTCATCGGTAAAGAGTACGCGTGGCCATTCCCGGGGGATCGAATGAACATGTTGACGACACCATTCGAAGCGAGCTCTTCTCTTAGATACGCTCAAGAAAACACACACAACAGGCTACCTTGAATACAGACCACTGTTATGCAATCTTCTGGGTGCCGCATGTCGGGATTCAGTCAGCCAGTTCCTTCAGTGAGAGTCCGGGACGATTGGCATGCCGTGTTGTTCGGATTCCGTCTAACGGCTGTGACCAATAAGCGGCCTTGTCTAGCAGAAATTACCCTCTGATGTCCTTACCTAGGTCTTTCAGAAATTGTCTCCAGCGACGGCAAACAACGGATCAATCTGCATTTAACCATCTGGCCACTTCAGTTTGAGACTGGCTTGCTTCTAATCGTCCTATAACTGGGCACCGCAGTCAGTCGAACAGTCTGGTATATGATTATGTCTTATCACGGCAGCTGTCGGTGCAAACAAACTCCTGCCACCCCGGTGGCGCAGTGGCCTAAGAGCTGGCTTCTAACTATTCGTCCGATATGGGTCCGGGTTCGAATCCCGGTGAGGAATGGATGTTGTGTTTGTCTTACGGCACTGTCATAAGCGACTTCTTGTTCACCATTGTACGGGGGACTTCGGGGCAAGGTTCGTCTGTTAACTAGGTCTTCGTCCTTGTTATTTTAATTTTGAGCACTAGTGTATATACATAGAGAGCTTTGTGAACTCGTGCATTCATCAAAACTTTGGAATTTTTACTTCACAACCTTCAGCAGTGTAAATCAAGGAGAAAAGCACTAAATTCTTGTCCAAGTTTTAATGCAGGGGAACAAATTTCTTTTTGACATCTGCTCTGATTCATTTGCAGAGTCATACTACATCACAGTGTTGGGGTGCCACGGGCTGAAAAGCGAGTTTTGATTCAGCCACGTTGTCTCGAACTGTGAATCAAACGCACTTGCATTGAAGGGATGACTCGCGGCACACTTACGTTTTTTGTGTGGGTTTTTTTTATTGAGCGTTTAACGACCACCATAAGCAACTTAATGGGCTATAAGCAGTCGCCCGTCCTTAATTTAGGGCCACTGGTTCCAAGGAAGGGACATAGCCACTGCCGTAAGACAAACACAACATCCATGCCTCATCGGGATTCGAACCCGGACCCATCTCGGACGAATGATCAGAGGCCATCGCTTACACCACTGGGCCACCGGGGGTGGATGTTTTGAAGAAGTGTGTACAATGAGTGGACATTTTTTTAAGACGAGAAGGCCATTTTATACAAATAAGCCGGTACGTGATCGTACTTGTCACGTCACTATGGCTACATAATCAAGTGGACGGAAACACTCACAATAGCAGTTCGGAGTACGTAATCAAAGTTCTAACGAGGAAACGATGTGATCTAACGGACTTTAAGCGTCGAAAATAGTAAATGCGAATATCAGCAAAACTGCTGTATTTTGGGAGTGTGGTAGAGCGTCAGTAGTGACGGGTGTGCGGAAAGTAGTTGACGCAGCAAAAATCGATAGTAAGCAGGTGTGTCAACAAATGATGTGAGCGGAGAACAGTTAGATTTCTATGGACCAACAGATACACAACGATGATTCAATCAGCAGAGGATGTGAATCTGGGTTACAGAGGATTTGTACAAAATGACGAGAAGAACTTCAAATAACACAAGATTTGTATGGATAGCAGAAGACCTGTCCGTAAGCGGTTTCCTGTAGCTAACAAGATAAACGTCTCCAGTAACCTCCAGAGTGTTGGAGGTGGACCCTGAATGAATGGAAAAGGGTCACGTGATCTGGCGAATTGCGTTTTCAATTGCATGGGAAAGTGAGAATTCGGAGACAACAGCATGACGGCACGAGTACATCTTGCACGATCACGGCTCTCCGGAATGAGAGTGAAGGTGTTTTTTTTGTTTTTTTTTTTATTGGAGGTTTAACGACCACCGTGAGCAACTCAATGGGCTATAAGCAGTCGCCCGTCCCTAATTTAGGGTCATTGGTTCCAGGGAAGGGAGAGAACTAGTACCGTAAGATAAACACAACATCCATGCCTCACCGGGATTCGAACCCGGACCCCGTTCGGACATATGATCAGAGGCCATCGCTTAGACCACTGCGCCACCGGGGCGGCAGAGTGATGGTGTGAGTTATGTTTTAATGGAAGACCTTAGGTTCCTTGATTGGAGTGGTTGTAAGCTTTAGTGTTCAAACATATCTCGATTTTCTTGCTGATTAATTTCGCCCTGCAATAGTACTATCTGATAGTAATATTTAATAATTTTTAAAATTATAAATATTTGAAACCTTGTATTTAGAGGGTGGGTTGTGCAGAAACTTCCTTTGTTTCGCAGGACGCCAGTATGTCGGGATTTTTTTAGACCTGGTAGTCTGACGGAATCCTTTTTGCAGTCATTTGTTCGTACTCTCGATATTTTTTTCTTTTATGGCGGTACTCTGCGCAGGAAGTAAGCAAGTGTCCTAACGGAACAGGAGTTTTCCGGATGCGGTGAGAAAAAGCTCCGAGCAAGAAAGGGCATTTCTTTTTTTATCAGAGAAGCGAAGCTTTAGAATCTCCTGGGTTTTTTGGGAGTTGCCGGAGGGACTTCCGAAACGATGGTCAAAGGAGTGAGAAAGTGGAAATGTAGACGGGGTTTGGGAAGAAGCGCCGAAAAAGCCCGAGGTACGCATGAGTGATGGCGTTAGCTCTGACAGTAAGGCAAGCAGAAGATTTGAAGCTGCTTGAGAAGATGGGACGCCGGTCGAATAGTTTAAAGTATATCCACAGTAAATCGAAGGAATGAAAGAGATATGCTGGTTAGTATCTAACTCCAATCAACCAAGTTTGTCGAAAATTCTCTTTACGTAGCAGCGCTGGTTTGAACCTGCAATCACTTAATACTGACGGCAATTGACTAAACGTTTAAAGGAAATCAAATTTTAAAACTAACCCGCAGCGCTGTGAAGATCCAACCATACTTATTTTCCACTCACACGGTGATGGGTACTTCAGGAAGGAAAGTGAATAATGTCCACACTCTTCAAACAGAAGTCATCGCTCTTTCCACGTTTATAAGTGAGTCACGGAAAAATTCTCATCGACCGCCGCCGGGAATCGAATCCAGGGTCTTCCAGTTATGCGCCGGACATGCTACCACTGTACTACAACGGCCTCGAATTCTCCAGACTCACATACGACTAACTGCCAAACCACATGGCAGGTGGCGTCTTGGAGCCCCACACAATGCTGGGGATTCACCAAAGGTAGAAAGCAGCAACTGAACAAATAACTGGGAGGCGAATGAGTACTAGAGACTCACGGTTTGGAAGTTAGTCGTATGTGAGTCTGGAGAATTCGAGGCTGCTGTGGTGCAGTGGTAGCATATCCGGCGCTTAACTGGAAGACCCTGGGTTCGATTCCCGGTGGCGGCCGATGATAATTTTTTCGTGACTCACTTATATACGTGGAAAGAGTGGTGACTTCTGGTTGATGTTCCTAATCCACGTCAATGGTGTGTATTAATGTCCACGCTGTTTCGACGTTGTTTCAGGAACATGATAGGGAGTTTTTCCCACTCCACTGGCCGCTTGAGTACCCAGATCTTAACTCCGTAGTTATTTCTG
The DNA here is from genome assembly GCA_039090855.1 of Macrothele yani. Taxonomy (NCBI): domain Eukaryota; kingdom Metazoa; phylum Arthropoda; class Arachnida; order Araneae; family Macrothelidae; genus Macrothele; species Macrothele yani. Next base: position 53,941,579 of record CM076990.1, read on the forward strand.
AGGTAAGTCGAACGAGACATTTACACCTGAGTCCACTTTTTACTAGGGGTCTAACGACGGCCGTGAGCAAGTCTATGGGTTGTAAGCAGTCGTCCGTCCTTGATTTAAGGCCTCTGGCTCCAGGGAAGGGAGAGAGCCAGTGCCATAAGAGAAACTCAACATCCATGCCTCATTGGGATTTCGACCAGGGTCTATCTAGGACGAATGGTCAACCACTGGTATTCAGACTGCATGAATAATTGGAACCTCTAATTGGAATGCATGGGGCGACACTTTCCAGAATGTTACCCAGATTTAGTCGAATCAATGCCGAGTCAAAATGGTGCTGTTATGTAGGCCAAAGTGGTAAAGCATATTGTTAGGCAGGTGGTCCTAATAAATTGGGCACACAGTGTACTTATCGATACTAACTCTTCCGTGGTCCTGTTCCTCAACATCTGTCATAACCTGAGAGACACACTAATGTCATTTTCCTGACTTAAAATTTTCATTTTTGATGAAACAACGAACAAAACAAAAAAAGTATTAAATATTTAAAATCTAAACATTCAAAGCACGTAAAAAAAATCTGGTCAGCTTTTCCGAAAGAAAAAATATCTATGTACCATGACAGAAAGTGGAAATGCTCCTATCTGTATTCAATTCCATCTTTTCGGTATGTTTTTGCACACTTTTGTATATCGAAAAACGGAAATACACTGTTACTTTTCTGAATGTTTCAAATACCGGTATGTCGCGCAAATAATGAAACACCCTTTCCAGGGACAGACAAATCCAAGGCGTCCAGTCGCCATGGGTTTTGAAATTTTCACCAGCTTTAAATTCTATACTAATAATTTAATTTTTCAAAATTTGAATTTCTGTTATTAAATTTCCATCTTTTTAACTTGTCGTTGGTCGTGTTATGAGCATTGCTCTCACGTTACATATATAAAGAGCGCCATTTATTTGGAAGTAACCCTGTGGCACTACTCTCGCTCTAGCTGCCTTTTAGAATCTTATCAACAATTTGTTGTCAGTTCCAATAAGGATTGGCAGCCCCGGTGGCGCAGTGGTCTAAGGCGCTGGCCTCTGATCATTCGCCCGTAAGGGGTCCGAGTTCGAATCCCGGTGAGGCATGGATGTTGTGTTTGTCTTACGGCACTGGCTCTCTCCCTTCCCTGGAACCAGTGACCCTAAATTAGGGTCGGGCGACTGCTTATAGCCCATTGAGTTGCTCACGGTGGTCGTTAAACCTCCAATCAAAAAAAATAAAATAAGGATTGGCACGTCTTTGTCCTTCAAGCATCTTATCAACAATTTGTTGTCAGTTCTTATAAGGATTGGCGCGTCTTTGGCTTTCAAGCAGTCAGCTCTTTGCTTCCGTGTGCTTTGTATGAACATTTCTCTCATTAAGCGATCGCTGGCGTTTGCGTCACGCGAGAGCTTTTCTCAACAAGCGACCACTGGTATTTTCGCCATGTGAGAGTTTTTCTCATCAAGCGATCGTTGGCGTTTGGATCACGCGAGAGCTTTTCTCACCAATCTACCACTGACGTTTGCGACACGTGAGAGCTTTTCTCATCAAGCGATCACTGGCATTTCCGTCACGTGAGTGCTTTTCTCATCAAGCGAACACTGGCGTTTGTGTTTTGTATTTTTGTAGTTTTCGCCTAATCTGATTGATTTGTAACTATATATATTAACTATATTACTTTCAAAGAAAAAGTTCTGAAGTGTTATTATTGAGTAGACTACTTTAAACAGCGAAAAAAGGTAGTGTGAGAAAAAATCTCACGCGCGACCACTGACGTTGTTCAACGCGTAACGACCAACGATATGTTAATACAGCAACAAGTACAGTACATGCATTTTTTTCTATTTGAATTTTTTTATAGGCTTTTTATCATCAAATCAGAATATTGAAGATGCTAATATCAATTTTTATCACCATTGGTAGAGTTATGCATTCTGCAGTGATACTGGCAGTGGAGTTCTCCAGTGTAACCTAAAGGGGATACGTGATCAGACTGGCCATGGCATTAATTTTGCGTGGAGTGCTTATGAGTGCATTTATTAACACGTCTCTTTAAGTAATGTTGTATACCAGAAGGCTAAGGTGAACTTTCCAAAAGAAAACCTATTTTGAAATACAACTATTAATACAAGTGTATATTATGTTCCTTAATTTTAGTAATGGATTTTGCACTGAATTATTGAACAATATGTAAACCAATACATTTTGACTATTGAAGATCACAGCTCTGCACATGTACTCTTTGTTTAGATTGATCGTGGTATTTTCTTTATATCTCTTGAAAAATATGCTGGCTCCTAAAAAAAAAAAAAGAAAAACTGGGTCCTGAAAATACAGGGTTTTGTCTACCCCTGACCCCTGATACCTTGGATGAGAGTTTCATTGTGTTTCTTCTTTTCATGCTACCCTGAGGTGCTGCTGTGAAATTGACCCTCTTGTTTGTGTTTCCAGCATAAGCACGGTTAAGGATCACAATGTCTCAGGAAGAGACTGTGTTGTATGGTATATAATTCCACGAGGTTGGAGTAAATATCTCTCTTCAGGTGGTTCCACCAAAAATCTCTGCCTTATGCTTCCAATGGTAAAACTTCTTTACATATTTTCTTCGCAATTAATGTATTCCCAAGGATGAAAATTAGCACATCGATAAAATTAATTTTAAATTACAGCATGGGATATTTAATACTTGCTAAAATATAACCATAATTAAGCAATCCAATATATGTTTGTCTACTGATGTCATCAATGTACAGGTCGCGCCATCTATTAACAGGTCTGAACATTACTCAAAGAAAAATGATTGATTTTTAATATAATTATGGTTGTTTCAGCAAGTATTAAGTATCCCATGCTATAACTTAAAGTTAGTTTTATCGACGTGCAAATTTTTATCCTTGGGAATACATTAATTGCGAAGAAAATATGTAAAAAAAGTTTTATCATTGGAAACATAAGGCAGAGAGATTTTAGGTGGAACCCCCTTACAGCACAGTTTCGAGGATACTACGAAACGAAGCACAATTTCGTTCATTCCCTAAACAAAACACTGCTACACGGACTACAGGAACTTTTCTCATTTTCGCTATCATCATCATCATCATCATCATCATTGTCAACCATTATCAATCCACTGCTGGACGAAGGTCTCTCCAAGCCTCTTCCACAACGGTCTGTCTTGTGCCAGTCTCCTCCATGTGACTCCCGCATACTTTCGAATTTCATCAACCCATCTCCCGTGTTGTCTTCTTCTGGGTCTTTTCCTGTTCCTTGGAATTCAATCTAAAATTTCGACTGTCCATCGATGGTCTGTTCTTCTGGCAGTACGTCCAGCCCATTGCCATTTCAGGGATTTAACTCTGATCATGATGTCTTCCACTCTTGTCAGTTTTCGGATCCACGAGTTCCTCTTCTTATCTCTCCTGGTTACACCAAGCATGCACCTCTCCATGCTGCTTTGAGTTGTCTTCAGCCTTTGTATGTCTCTTTCAGTTAAGGTCCACGTCTCTGCACCATACGTAAGCACTGGAAGGATGCATTGATCAAACACTTTTCTGTAAGACATAATGGCATATTGCTCTTTAAAATTATGCTGTTTCTTCCAAAAGCTCTACAGGCAAGTTTTATACGCCGATTAATTTCTTCATCAATGTCACCCTCACTTGATATCTGCTGTCCAATATAAACGTACGAATCTGTTATCTCCAACATTTCTCCATCAATCGATAAATCTTTATTTCTTGTAAAAACATTGTGCATCACTTTTGCTTTCTGAAAGTTCATTTTTAATCCCACTTTTTTACTCTTGTCAAAGAGTTCCTGGATCATACTCTGCAGCTCTGATGGAGTAGTTGCAAAAATGACTACGTCATCAGCAAAACAAAAGTGAGTTAGATAATCTCCATTAATCTTTATCCCTTAGTTTCCCCAGTTCAGTGATTGAAAGACATTTTCCAATGTGGCATTAAAGAGCTTGGAAGACATGGTGTCACCTTGTCTCACTCCCTTTCCGATTTTTATGTGTGCTGTATTCTCAAACAGCCGAATCTTTGCACTTGCATTTTCATGAATGTTATTAATAATATTAAAGTATGCATCTTCAATACCGCAGGATTTCAAAGCCATTGTAACTGCTGATGGTTTCACTGAATCAAAGGCCTTCTCATTATCGATGAAAGCCATGCACAATGGAAGTTCATATTCCCTCTCTCTTTCAATTAGTTCTCTCAGTACGTGGATATGATCTATAATGCTGTAGCCACTCCTGAATCCAGCTTGTTCTCTCGGTTGAGCCATGTTCAGTGTTACCTTCAAGCGGTGTGAAAGAACTTTAGTGAACATTTTATAAACCACTGATAGGAGGCTGATAGATCTGTAGTTACTGAGATCCTCAATGCCACCTTTTTTATGTAGCAGGATCATTGTAGCATTGTTCCATTCCTCAGGAATCTTCTCTTCATTAAGAAATCTAGTGAAAACTTGGGCGAGTACTATTTCAATTTCTCTACTTGCTTCTTGTATGATGTCTACAGTAATTCCATCTTCTCTTGGAGCTTTTCCTCGCTTTATGTTCTTGATTGCATGTACAAGTTCTGCTGGGAGGACTGGAAGAACTCTGGTACTGGTGCCTTTCATGATGTCTGAAGTACATGTATCATCCCTTTCATATAATTTGGAGCAGAAATCTTTTACTCTTGTCAAAATTTCGCCTCTATTTCTTGTTACAGAACCATCTTCTTTTCTCAGTGAGATAATCTGTCTTCTTCTCTTACTGAGATGTCCCTTTGCTATCTTTAGGCTTTGGTTGTTTTCAATTGCTCAATAAATGACATAACAGACTACATTTGTTATTCGAAATGTCTTTTTAAACGTCTTCCACAATCTGGGAGATCAGCATTCAAAAGTCGTGTGAACCATCATTTAAGCTTTCGGTAATAATGAGAGGCGCAGCTGTTGGAAATTTTCTTGCTGACACAACTGATATCACCTGTGTGACGGGATGACTCGTGGTGTCTGAAAATGTAGGTCATTTGCCTCAATCGTCGTCAACAGTTAACATCTGGAACAACATTCCATTTTATCTGCATCTGTAGGTGTTAATAACAGAAATTTCGAGCAACGGTGGCACGCTCAGCTGAAAAAAGTACATTTTCAGGAGAGGAATGCAGATTGTCCCCTCTTTCTCATGAGACAATTTCGGGTCTGGTTAACCCTTTTAGTGACACGGAAAATCTAGGTGACATCTAGTCTCACGAAAATGGTTAACCGGTTTGTTAATTCTGAATATCTCTGACAAACTTGAGGAAACTGTCACATCAATGCATTATCCCGTTTCACTGAGCATTGCTTTGTAAATGAAGTATTGCATCTTTACAAATTTGTATTAATACCATCCACGTTCTCAGATAGCCAAAATAAACAGGATGTTTACGATATAGCACATTGTTTCGATGACTCATCGAGAAGAAGAGTGTGAACTAGTTCGAAACCATTTTTTTGAAATAACAAGGCATGGAAAATCGAATAATATGGTGAAATTTTGCACCAGTTATGTTCGAAAGTGGTGCAAAAGTACGCCATATCATGGTGCAAATATGGCGTACTACCGAAGGGCCATATTATGGCGTTTCGGCTTGTCACGTAGCATCGGTGACTCATCACGATAATGTAAAAATAATAATAATGTTCCAGTATTGGCCCTCGTGAATCTCAGTTTATTCGGACTGGTGATCCTCAATGTTTCCATTCCAAACTTTGACGTTTAGTCTCCTGCTCACAACGCTGAATCTATGTTTAAACCCCAGTGGATCCTGTTCAAAAAGGCGTCATCTGCGTTACCATACCAGTGCCAAAGGAGTTAGCAGACGTTCAAACGATTACATTTGTGCACTCTTGTGAGAAATTTTAGGACTCATCTTGCGCAGACTTAGCGAAAGTTAAATAAATCTGTTGTTGAAAATAGTATAACTATACTAGTAATCCGAATTTATAATCCTACGCCAATAAATTCGAATTACTAGTATAGTCATACTATTTTCTACATAGTTGGTGTGCAGTTCCTCGTTATTAACTTGTTAGCACTTTAAATCTGTTGTTGGTGCAGACATGACCAATGACCATGAGTAATTTGGATATGATATGCCACTTCGTTAATAATCATCCGTCTATTGCCAATGGCACGAACTTTGTCTAACGTTGTTATCAGCAGTGGACATAGACCACGACGCTCTTCATGTGTTTCGCTTGGGCATCCGTTTCTGAAGTTGGAAATCCATTCGTGAATTCTCCACAGTGGCAAATTCCTGTGTTGAAAGCTTCCGTTGATCAAATGTAGAGGATTTTAGGAAGGGAGTGTCTGACTCCAGGTATTAAACAACCCTTAGAAATAGGAAACTAGAAGATTCGGGCTAGAGCGCCAGATAGGAAAGTGACACGGAAGCGAAGTAGAAAGGGGGAGGAAGACGCCCTTATTTATTACCGGAGGGCCAGTACCCGGGGTCCGACGGCTGAACGTGCCCATCCGACGCACGGTGGATATTTAGTGGATCGAGCGTTCGTACCTACTTGGGATCGAACCTGAGGCCCTTTCCGTGGCAGTCACGAACGTTGCCTACTAGGCTACCCGCGGCCCTAAGCTTCCGATGAATAAGACCCTGGCGAACCTTCATCCTAGAAACAACGATCACTGCTCACTGTTTTTCATTGGTGAATGCGGAAAGCGGAGCAGCCAATGTTGAAGGCATTTATGAAGGTCAAATCTCCACCATGGTGACTAGAGTGACGCCAGGCCTACCTATGCGCGCCAACAATATGCACACCAAACCGAAAAGAAACTGAAACTTCACTGCGGACGATTATTGATTCACCTTTGTTTTTCGGTCTTCTGTTACCCATTGCTTCTTTATTATATGAGATTGGTTCTGTGAGCGATAGAAGAACTTCGTGGTTCGATGATCGATCCGAGTATTTTGTACGCCTTCCATGACCTCTGACCTTTGTCTTATTGGAGATATCTGAGACATCTTGTAACAAGAGGTTTTCCATCATTGATTTTTGCTTTCGATTAGACGCCAGCTACCAGACATCTTGCTGGAACAGGAGTTTATCCGGGATCTCCATGCCACCCAGTATCTCTTGAAATCTGAGTCACTTTGCTTACATGTGGTTTAAAAGTAACCCCATTCGTTACATACTCAATGTTCGTAATTTTTTGGTCAAGGTGTGTATAGAATGTTAGTGCGTACATGTGAAATGGTACTTATTTATTCTTTCTTTTTTCAGTGAACGATAAAACCATTGGTTTGTACATGTCTTAACGATGGGATTGTCTTGTGGGGCGAAATGTGCCAAAGGACTATTAGTGACCTTCAACCTCTGCTTTTGGGTAAGTACACTTTTCATACGTTTTAAAAACTTTCGCTGTTGATTTTCTGTACCTTTGTTTCTTGATGTAACGTAAGGTATAAGTACTCGTGTATTTGATTGTTTCTACTTTAGAACATTTTTTTTTGTGCAAATCATATTTGTCTTATACAAAATTAAACATAAGCTGATACTACAAAATCCTGAAATGCGTTATTCTCATTCATGTTAAATGTTGCAGCTGCTGTATAGCTCAGGAATTACCACTTCTGCCACTCCGTAACCCATCGCTTACAAATAGTGTGCCTACGGTAATATTTCAAAATCCAAAATCTTTTTATGCTATTTCTTGGACAAAAATTGTTGACGTGTAGCATAAAGTAATTTGCCATTAAATACTCAAGAAACACATGTAGCGTATTAAATCCGTTTATTTTTGTGGTGTAATAAGAACAGAAATTAGCCAAGCTTTCGCACTCAAGGCAATGGTAGACATAAAAATGGTAGCATTTTTATGTATAGTTTTATTTTTTCATATATTATTTTTTATGTCTACCATTGCCTTGAAAAAGTCTCCAAGTGGAGTGCGAAAGCTTGGCGAATCTTTGTGCTCATTATACCACAAAAATAAACGGATTTAATACATGCGAAAACACAAATTTTTCCGTGACGAAGACTGATTTCGCGTTCCCTCACTCCGGAGTAAGTTGCTCCCCCAACAGAGCTACACGGACGGAATGTATCGCTGCAGATTTGTCGTCTTGACATGTGCTTTACCTCTATAGTACGTCCCATATGCTATATGCGTTTCTTGAGTATTCAAAGTCTGGTGTATTTAAAATAACGTAATTTGCCATTGTTAAATCACATCTTTGTAAACTGTGTTTGATATGAACACTTTGCAAGCATGCATTTTGACAGAGATTGCAAAGAAATATACCAGACGCGTTTTTTTTATTGGACGTTTAACGACCACCGTGAGCAACTCAGCGGGCTAGAAGCAGTCGCCCGTCCCTGATTTAGGGCCACTGGTTCCAGGGAAGGGAGAGAGCCATGGCCGTAGGACAAACACAACACCCATGCCTCACCGGGATTCGAACCCGGACTTATCTCGGACGAATGATCAGAAGCCATTTCTTTTACCACTGCGCCACCGGGGCGGCTCAGACGCATTTGGAAACGCGTATATTGAAAAACTTCCCTCTTGTAGGACTGAGTCTATACGTGTAAACGTAAAAATTTTTTTCACAAAGTCTGTTATGCCACACGATTTTGAAGCATGTGTTACATGGAATTATTTCACATGCGCATGGTATGAACTCTTTTTAAGCGCATATCACTGTAAGTTCTGTAAGAAGCGTGTGACGTCTACTGCCTTTCTAACCTTCCGGTTTTGTTGACTTTTCAATTATGCAAATTTTGGTTACTTCCCATTATGTTTTTCACAGTGAATGTCATATCTGAACTCCCATGTGTTTTTCTTCTCTGGACTATGGCTGACTGTTAGTCAAGTCATGAAAATTGGTATGCAAAAAGGGACTACGCAAATTGAAACTGTACTGATTTGAAACTTCACTCCCCCGTATGTTAACTTTGTCTATAAGTGCGTGTCATTATATACTGTCAAATCTTCGACTGTACCATGAGTTGCAGTAGTGTTAATCTTCTATTATTCTAACCTGATTGCATGCTAATTTATTCATTTTTTCTTTCTCTAGAGTACTTGAAACACCTAAATTATCCTGTCTTACCTTAAAGTACCATATTTTTGATCTGAAAACACGTGTTCAATATTTGTAGCAATTGTTACCTTTTTTTTTTTTTTTTTTTTTTTTGATTGGAGGTTTAACGACCACCGTGAGCAACTCAATGGGCTATAAGCAGTCGCCCGTCCCTAATTTAGGGTCACTGGTTCCAGGGAAGGGAGAGAGCCAGTGCCGTAAGACAAACACAACATCCATGCCTCACCGGGATTCGAACCCGGACCCCTTCGGACGAATGATCAGAGGCCAACGCCTTAGACCACTGCGCCACCGGGGCGGCTGTTACCTTTCGTGAAGGCATAATATGGATTCTTTGTAAACCGGGATCTTAGGAATTCCTGCAGGGAGCATCTACGTGTACAAATCACATGGCACAACTTACTATGGGACATGTAAAAAGTTAAAACAAGTGGGAGTTGACGAGCGAGTGATAAGAGGACAGGATAAAATTTGATGTATGGAAAAATTACGGGGAAAATGCAAAAAAAAATAAATATATATATATATAAATCCTACAGTTCTTTGCCTAAAACCAAAGCCAACCTTGGGACAGTACCTGTGTGGTACTGGGGTGTCCGGGAAAAAACGACGTTATTGATACAACAGTTTCGCTTACCCAGATCCTCGGAGGAATCCAAGCTAAATTTTAAAATACGTCCATCAGACTCAATAGTTTGAACCCATCTGTTTTCCAGTTGTTCAATTCCTGCATGGTACCAAGCTTACGGTTTAGAAGCACTCGCGTTCGACATCGTCCAAACTCAGAGCCGGATTTCTAATTAGGTGTTCTTCGTCAGTCCCCCAAATTTCCAAATGTGTGCTTCGCTGGTCCCCAAAATTTTCAAATGTGTGCTTCGCTAGTCCGCACAATTTTCAAATGTGTGCTTCGCTAGTCCTCTTCTCAGAATGTTGGCGGTGGTCTCCTTGCTTGTGAAGGAAAGTTTACTTCCGGATTACAGCATTCTATCAAAAAATATATAACGCGTGAAGAAGGCCAACTCTCATAGAGATAAAGTAAAACAGGCGACAACAGCGCCACCACATCTTAAGAGGTAATATGCTCTGCGGGAAAGTTAGCATTCAGGAGCAAAACACGTTAGGGAGACTACGGCAGTGAAGCATTTCTTTGATCCACGATGGGTTTTTTTTGGATCTGATGACTGTTTGCTTAGAGCAGTATTTTTCTTGGTGTTGTTGCTGTTTTCTGATATCCCGGCCATCCCTTATTTTGGTGAGAAAAATATGCAATAACATTAATATTACTATTTAAATTAAATTTTAGCAAATATTGTAATTAGGCCTAAGGATCCGTACAAAATGCAGGCATTCCCTAGTATTTGGCATTACTGAAAATGTTTCTGAAAAACTGAAGAACAAAGACTAACCCGATTGGCGTAACAAAACTAACATATCCAATTTGCGAAGTGATTATGCTACCGAGAAGGTAACAATCGCGTGCTGTGAGTAGCTCGGCTGACTGTTCTTTAGTCTTTACCCAAAGAATTGAAGTCAACAGAAATACGCATGCGCTGTCTGCTCCGGCATCCGCCTGTGTATTGGTTTCTGTGCACTGCATTTTAACTCTTGAGATATGTTAGTTACGTCTCGCCGAGCCTTAACTTCTTCTCAGTTAGATATTCTTTTATTATATACCTCGCGGCTACCATGGGAGAAAATTCGCGGTAATTATTGGCTACTGCGTCATGCCGTCAACTGCCTTCCTTCCGCACGTCATCAAAGCCTTCCTAAATTGACTCGACTATGATATCGCATCATTGTTCGTTGCATACATAGTTTGTGTTGTGTCTTCGCTTGGTGATGTTGATAATTTATAACCAAAATGATGAAAAGAAAATTTTAATCCGGTGCGCCAAAAGAAAACAATTAGAAGTAAAAGTTCATCAAGCCCAAGTAAATTTTATTGAGTCGTTTTTGCGACGACCTATGTATCCACATCAGGAAGAGAAAGAAGCTGCGTCAGCAGCAAAGGAGGTGGACTTATTACAAGTGCATGAGGAACTACATGTGGAAGGCAGTGAAGAAAACAAATTGGATTTCCAATGAGAAAATGCAGAAACTATTTGTGTCTCAGCTGCATCTGCGAATCCAAAGGAAATGAAAATCGAAGTAAGTACTAATCTAAGCATCGAATCGGATACCGCGAGTACAGGCGCAGATTCAATTCAATTCATTTATTTTGCTGAGCAAAAAAAAAAAAAAAAAAAAAAACAGTGTTACTGAAAAATCAGTTGAAACAATGCACAGCAAAGAAGCAGGGGGAAAAAGGCCAGCCAAGCCTGACAGGGTCCCATGCTCCCTAGGTTAGTAGTTTTATACTAAGGTCGTCAGTAGTTGTAATTACATACAAGAGTATCATAGCAACAAAACAACAAAAAAATGTAATGATATATGAGCAGATAATAAACATTACAGATAATACCATTGAAAAAGCAATTTACATCACGATATACAAGTCGTAATATTAGTCATAGTTCCTATCCAGCCGCCCCGGTGGCGCAGTGCTCTAAGGCGCTGGCCTCTGATCATTCGTCCGTAAGGGGTCCGGGTTCGAATCCCGGTGAACCCTAAATTAGGGACGGGTGACTGCTTATAGCCCATTGAGTTGCTCACGGTGGTCGTTAAACCTCCAACTAAAAAAAAAAAAAAAAAAGTTACCATCCACTGTAATCATTGATTTGAGGAGCTGCAATTCATTATAAATTTTTTTAGTTTTTTTTTTAAAAAGGTTAAAATTATTTAAAGACGTTAGTTCCGTAGGTAATGAGTTCCAGTAGTGTGGGCCAATGTAATTTAAAATTTACTTCATGGTCTCCGTTTTCGGATGAATAGGCCGAATATGTGATTTAGTTCCTGTGTCATGTGCGTGTATCTGGAGTATAATTTGTATGATGTCGGCGTGTAAATTATTCTTAAAGCGTTTGAACATAATTTTCCCGATATTGAAGTAATATAATTGGTTAATCGTAAGAATGCTGTATTTGTTTGGGAAAACTCTTGTGGCATTATATAGCGTTAGTTGTGTATTTCTATCAAGTTTTAGGTCAATTAATCTTATATATTTGTTTTGAAGAATTTGAAGTTTTTGGAAATTATATTTAGTTGTCTGTCCCCACGATAAGATAGCATAATTAATGAGTCTGAAACATGGTATAATAGAAATGAATTAGTGTTTTATAGGTAAGGTTTGTAAATACCAAGCTGATAACTCCAATGTTTTTAGACAGTTTGAGAAGAAGAGAGTCAACATACAAATGTTATTGCATTTTCGCCAAATGGTATAGGTTTGAATAACAAAATGATTGAGTTTTATTTAATTAATAAACCGCAAAATGTCGGTAATACTGAATGTTTGAAAGTCGTATATAAAGATCGCGACCGGGAATATTGTAGAAGCTTTAATGAATCGCACTTCTATTGCATCAAAAGTAGTGGAACCAAAGAAAAACAGGAGTGATTAATATTCTCGGACACAAACAAATCAGTATATTGCTTTGTTTGCAAATTTTTCACGAAAGCTACACTGAAGAGCAATTGAATTAGAGACAGCTGGCGTTATGCAAATATGGCGCTGTGGGCGGCCCTGGTAAACGGAAACGACATGACGTATGCAGCGATCCGACAATATAGGGAGTGATGCGACTGGAATCAGTAAGAGTCGGACGCAGTATGGGTAAGACGAAGGATCTAAGCGCATTTGATCATGGGCAAATAGTCTGGGCCCGACGAATGGGTCACTCCATCTCGGAAGTCGTGCAGGCACTGGGATTTTCACGGGCCACTGTGTCACGGGTGCACCGTGTATACATCGAATCCGGTAAAACCATCCCTGCAAGGGCCAACTGCCGTGGACAACAGCGTGGTAATGAGAGGGGTCATCGCCGGCTAGCTCGCATTGTAGCCGCAGATAGACGGGTCACAGTGCAAGAAATCACTCGGCAATTTAACGCTGGTGCACAAAAACGTGTAAGCAGATACACCATCCAGAGAGAGATGCTGTTCGAGGCTCTGACTCCCCTCCATCAAATCTTCGTGAACTGTGGGAGCTTGTTGAGGGGTCGTGGATCCGTATGGCTTCCCAACGCTTCCGGTGTCTTGTCGAGTCCATGCCGACACGAATCGCCGCCGTCATCAGGGCAAAAGGTGGTGCTACACGTTACTAGACAGGTATCTCTAATTCAATAATACACCGCTGGCCACCCAAAATGCAACACCAAGAAGTAAGTACACGAGATAGCAAAGCCAGATTTACTGGACACATAACAACAGATACAAAAATGAAACGATTGAGCTTACAGGCCCGTGCGACTTACGGAGCACGCAGACATCAATAGTTCGTGTGGTCCCCATGGCTTACAATAACGGCCCCTACACGCCGCGGCATCGAACGAAAGAGGCTTGGGTATGTCGGTTCAGGCTGCTTCCACACGTTGCCACAATTCATCAGGCGTAGCCGCGGGTGGTGCTTGCTGGGCCACTCGATTGCCGATCAGCAACCAGACGTGTTTGATGGGCGACATATCGGGTGAACAAACGGGCCACGACAGCAGTGTCACCCGGTGGGCCGTGAAGAATTGAAGAATTGTTGCACGATGCATGCCATGTGCGGGATCGCATTGTCCTGTTGAAACGTGGCCGCTGGCAGGTCCTGCAGGTAAGGGAGGACTACAGGCTCCAAAACGTCGGTGATGTAGCGGTGGCTGTTGGGTGAACCAGCGATGCGTACCAGAGGGGTGCGGGTGTCATATCCAATTGCGCCCTAAACCATAACGCCAGGCGACGGACTGGTATGGCGATGCATAATACAGGCGTCATACAGCCTCTCGCCGCGGTGCCGCCACACGCGGATCCGACCATCGTGGTGTTGCAGGCAGAAGCGGGATTCGTCGGAGAAGACAATGTCGTTCCATTCCGTAGTCCAGGTGCGGCGTTCAACGGCCCACTGCCGCCGTACTCGCCATTGGTGTAACGTCAATGGTGATTGGAGCAATGGGCGTCGTGCGACAAGTCCCCGCTCCTGCAGACGACGTCGAACGGCACGTGCTGACACACCCTAATTCCTGTGCTAATGTTCGTGATGTGGCGGTGCGAGCCGTCAATGTCCGCTGCTCAACATGCCGGTCCTCTCGTTCGGTGGTGTGCCGCGGCTGCGGAAATCGCTCACGTCGGTCTATCCGTCCCTCCTGCACCCACCGAATCCATGCTCGCCTCACTGTGGCTGGGTGTCGTCCCACACGTGCGCCGATGTCTCGGTAAGATAAACCGCTGTCGCGATAAGCCACTATTCGTCCTCTGTCGAACTCCGAAACGTGCTGGAATGACTGCCGTATTCTGCGACGAGGCATCAAGAAGCTTCCCACGCACAGGTCCGGCAGCACAACACACTTCCACTACTTACACCCCGCTTTCTGTGCACCCTTCTTATAGTGCTTCTTGGTGGGGTGCCGGGCGCACATGATTTGCATATGCCCTGCAATGCTAATCGTTTGCATGTCCTCTCGCGGGCGACGCATGCTGCGAATTTCAGGCCAATCAGATGCTTCCTTCTTAGTGTTGCATTTTGGGTGGCCGGCAGTGTAGATTCGACACCAGACATATTGTACGTGGATTAGTTTGTTTTTATGTTAAGATATGACGCGACAAATGGAGAAATCAAAGAAAGACTTCTTGGACTTGTTGTAATCGACGAGCATAAGGCCACATACTTAGAGGAAACTGTACTAAAGGAATTAGACAATTTATCTTTTGACATTAAAAAGTGTAGAAGACAAGCGTATACGAAAACGCAGCAAATCTATCAGGGAAATATACAATAAGAAGTCATAGTCCCACTGCCTTTTACATTCCTTGTGCAAATCTCTCACTAAACTTAACTCGAAATTCGGCAGCCAATTCTTGTCCAAATGCAGTGAGATATTTCTACTTTGTGTATAAATTATATACCTTCTTTTCAAAGTCATCACGACGCTGGAACATTTTAGATGCTAGTTTGACATCTGACTCCTTATCATTGGAAAAGTTAAATGACACAAGGTGGTCAACGTGGTGCTACATTGGCATTAAAGAAAAGTTTTGTGAACATTCAAAATGCGTTGACAGAAATTGAATAATGCGAAGACGAAAACCAGAATACCAATTAGAAGCGAAAAAACTACTAAAACAATTTCAGGAGAATGAAAAAGCTCTATTAAACATATTTTGGAATACAGTGTTGCAAAGATTAAATGCAACGAGCAAATTTTTGCGGGATCCTGAAATGCATCTTTTGGAAGCTGTGAATTCACTAAAATCATTCATTATATGTTTGAGAAGTAATTTTCAATCCATAGAAGCCGACGCCAAAACTTGTACCGACAATCATAAATTTAAAGATGAAACTCTGGACAGAAAGATAAAGGAAAACGTTTTTTGATGAGACTACAGAAAACGAAGTTGTTCTGCAAGGAAAAAAACATTTCATCACAGAAACCGCTTCTACACTGCTGTCTACCCAAAATGCAACACCAAGAAGGAAGCATCCGATTGGCCTAAAATTCGCAGCATAAGTCGCCCGTGAGGGGATATGCAAACGATTAGCATTGCAGGGCATATGCAAATCATGTGCGACCGGCACGCCACCGAGAAGCTCTATAAGAATGGAGCACAGAAGGCGGGGTGTAAGTAGTGGAAGTGTTTTGTGCTGCCGGATCTGTGCGAGGGAAGCTTCCTAATGCCTCGTCGCAGAATACGGCAGCCATTCTAGCACGTTTCGGAGTTCGACAGAGGACGAATAGTGGCTTATCGCGACAGTCTATCGTACCGAGACATCGGCGCCCGTGTGGGACGACATCCAGCCACAGTGAGGCGAGTATGGATTCGGTGGATGCTGGAGGGACGGACGGACCGACGTGAGCGATTTCCGCAGCCGCGGCACACCACCGAACGAGAGGACCGGCATGTTGTGCGGCGGGCATTGACGGCTCGCACCGCCACATCACGACCGCTAGCGCAGGAATTAGGGTCTGTTGCGCAACAACCTGTGTCAGCACGTACCGTTTGACGTCGTCTGCAGGAGCGGGGACTTGTCGCACGGCGCCCATTGCTCCGATTACTATTGACGTTACACCATCGGCGAGTGCGGCGGAAGTGGGCCGTTGAACGCCGTACCTGGACTACGAAACGGCACGACTTTGTCTTCTCCGACGAATCGCGCTTCTGCCTGCAACACCACGATGGTCGGATCCGCGTGTGGCAGCACCGCGGCGAGAGATTGTATGACGCCTGCATTATGCATCGCCATACCGGTCCGTCGCCTGGCGTTATGGTTTAGGGCGCAATTGGATATGACACCCGTACCCCTCTGGTACGCATCGGTGGTTCACTCAACAGCCACCGCTACATCACCGATGTTTTGTAGCCTGTAGTCCTCCCTTACCTGCAGGACCTTCCAGCGGCCACGTTTCAACAGGACAATGCGCGCCCGCACGTTGCACGCATCGTGCAACAATTCTTCATTTCTTCACGGCCCACCGGGTGACACTGCTGTCGTGGCCCGTTTGTTCACCCGATATGTCGCCCATCGAACACGTCTGGTCGCTGATCGGCAACCGAGTGGCCCGGCATGCACCACACGCGGCTACGCCTGAAGAACTGTGGCAACGCGTGGAAGCAGCTTGGACCGACCTACCCCAAACACACATCCAAAGCCTCTTTCGTTCGAAACCGCGGCGTGTAGCGGCCGTTATTGCCAGTCATGGGGGCCATACGAACTATTGATGTCTGCGTGTTCCGCAAGTCGCACAGGCCTGTAAGCTCAATCGTTTCCTATGTGTATCTGTTGTTATGTGTCCAGAAAATCTGGCTTTGCTATCTCGTGTCCTTCCTGGTGTTGTATTTTGATTGGCCAGCAGTGTATTATATGCGACACGTTAACGTCTGAAATGCAGGGTTGAGTAGAAATCTTTGAAAACTTATTAGGCATGTTTGCCTTTTTTTCAACATTCAGATGACAAGTGACGAAGTGCGGGTTTCTGCTTTAAAACTGATGAAGACATACCAAGAGGACATTGACATAGACCAGTTTCAGTGCAAAATTTATCAGTTTTTAAAATTCATTAAGAAAGAAGGTTCCAGCAATCCCACGGATATGTATTAATGCTTTAACGATGGACTGCGATCAACATTTCCAAATGTCGAAACAATGTTGAAATATTTTTTGAAAATGCCAGGTCCTTTTCAGTTTTGAAAAGGGTACAAAATTATTCAAGAAATTCATTAGGGCAAGAAAAGTTGTCTCATCTATCTACTTATGATGTTTACAGAATAAATTTTAACAAATTCTCTTAATTATGATAACATAGTTTACCCTTTTTTCAAAATGAAAACGCGAAATAAAGTAGTTTAAAATTGCGACCATACTACTAAGATGTTTATTTTATCACTCTCCTACCCATATTCCAGCCAATTAGATATCGCTAAAAAGGTCTCTACTTCAATTTGCGCTTAGGGCCTCAGAATGTCTAAATCCGGCTCTGTCCAAAGTAGTCAACTGCTTGCTACGGAGAAAATGCGCCATAGCCCCAAACAAGTGGTAGTCTGAAGGAGGGGCAAGTTCGGTGCTAGCTGGATGAGGCAGCAGCTCGATTCCATGCAGTTCTTGAAGTTTAACTTGGGTCCGATTAACGGCATTGGGTTTTGCCCTGTTGTTACAGCAGTGCTCGTTTTCGGTTGACAAAGCAGGATACTTCCACCGCAGTTTGTCATGCATCCACTCCAATTGCTGAGAATACAACAGTTCGGCACTGATAGACCGACCATTCGGGATGAGCTCGAAGTGGATTGTACCTTCATAATTCCGCTAGTCACACAGCATGAACTTTTGGAGGTAGATAAAGCTGGTTCACCTGTATTCAACCAATGTTGTGAAGAACCTGGATTACGCAGATATATCCATTTTTCATCCCCAGTAACTATTCGTTGATAAATCCGTGGATTTCTGAGCACTTCCTTGCATATCTCGACACGTTATTGAGTTTGAGATAAGGTGAACTCGTGAGGCACCTCATGGCATCGTCTGTAAACCTTTCCAATCTTGTGCAGGTGCTCAGCGATGGTGGATTTATAAGCTCCCAGTTCTTCTGACAATTTACTAGTGCATGTTCGTGGATTGTCTTCCACAGCCGCGTGTAGTGCGTTCGAATTAACAGTAGAAGGTTTACCCGAACTTTCCTTACTTTTCAAGCTCAAGTCACTAGCCGCAAATTTCTTGAACCATGTTTGTGCGGTTCGAGGAAACCTCCAGGACTTCAACTTTGTTAATTTTTCGAACTGTTTCAGCAGCTTTCAACCCCTGTTTCCAGCAATGTCGCAGTAGAAACAATATGTCCAACTTTGTAGCCATTGCAATTGACTGCAGTACAAGTTTAACACATGGGCCGCGACATACAGTATGTGCTTCCCGTTTAGTTTGATTCCACACAGTACTCGCTTTCAGTCATCTGTAGCGCAGGAAAACTGTCCCGTAGACAATATGCATATGTACTGTACATCGTGGAAATGTCCTATGCAAAAGCGCCTTTTTTTCCCCCAGACATCCCAATATTTATAAACCTGCATAGTAGATCACACTTTAAATAGGCAAAAAAAGTTGTTTATGTATTTTTGTTTATCCATTTACTTAATTTTTCTCTTTCTTCCTTATATTTCAGGTATCAGGATGTTCTCTACTGGCAATGGGTATTTTTTTGCTGGTGGATAAAGAAAAGAGCACTCTGCTTCATCTATTTGCGGTACCAGGACTGAGTTACACACTAACACAATACTTGGCATGGGCACTGGTTGGAATTGGTGGATTTGTTTTCTTGGTTGGATTTTGTGGATGTTGCGGAGCTATCAGAGAAAGCAGAGCACTCCTTGTTACGGTAAATTTTCGTTTACTGCTAAAATAAAAATATTGACAGTGACTCCTAGGCGTAGCCAGAATTGAGGTTTAATATGAAGTTAATGATTACTTCTCATACTGTACACTGTTAAAAATTTCGAGGTAGGTTGAACCAAAAAGTGGTACAACATCAGCTGCATCACTTTCTGAGAAAAGACACCACCGTGTTTTGCAGACAAAACCCAACAACGTGATTCAACTTTTCATCACGTTATGGTACAAGGTTGCACCATGCTGTTGAGTTTATTTAGCACCACAGAATGGTGTCTCTTTTCTAAGAAAGTGGTGTAGCGCCACTTTTTGGTGCAACCGACCACAAAATATTTAACAGTATACCTTGTATTTTCAGAAAGAAAAATGTGTAAATAGGGACGCACAATGAGCATAAAAAATTTAGTGAAAAAGCGTTGAAGATTACCGTAGTTTATGGCTTATAAGTTGATATGGAGTATAAGTCAAATGGGTAAAATTTCTCAGTTTCCTTATCTTCATTCATATCGATCCTGAGTACAAGACGATGCTAGAACAAATACAGTTACTGTTCCAAAATTCTGTAACTATTTTTTTAATGTTCCAGTAGACATTAAAAAGCAGAGAAAGCGAGGTAATTCGCCCATTTTTCTTTTCTGCAAAAAGTTGAATTTCATAAGTTTATTTTTTTCCTTACGAACTAACGCTACCGCATTCTTTCCTTCCGACCGAACAATAGGGGAAATTTCAGCGCAAAGGTGAAGAAAAAAAAAAGCAAGGTCACACAACTGTGCCGATCACAGTGATGCTTGTAGCGTAAGTTATGATTCGCTGCTGTATCACAGAGTCACATTGAAATCACAAACCAAAGGAGCTTTTGACTTCAATCGGAAAAGTGAAAAGAATTAAGATAGGCATAGTAAATGGAAGAAATTGTTGGTTTTTAATTCAGTTGAAAGATGCAATTAAGAGAATGGCAGGGCAAAAAAAAAAAAAAAAAAAAAAAAAAAAGATTGCCTTCACTAGCAGCTGGCTTTTGCTATTCTTAAAGAGCATGCGTCGTCCGCTGTCGACACGATTATCACCAGCCAATCTACAGCATGGCAGCTACGTGTTTCAGAGGTTTTATCATTACGAGATAAATGAGATGCATCCGTTGTAGTTATGGTGACTTTGCCAAAACCAGGGATGAATGCCCCCAACAAGGTGTTGGAGAATCGAGGATCGCGAGGGGGGGGGGGGCGTGCAATTAGCATACGACAGCTGCCACTCCAAACTGGTCACGGCGATTTTAATGTTTCTGTCGAACGGAAATATTTCGTACGCTTTTGGAATGGTTTCTTATGAAGAGAATATTAAGTTTCAGGTGCTTGGATCTCCTCTTTGAAAAATCTAATAAGATAAGTCGATGTGACGTATAAGTTGAAGCCGATACTTCGTAAGGAAAATATCTCGTCCTATACGCTAAAAAATACAGTCGTTACTCTGTGGTGTATTCGCGTGGTTAGGAAAGTTTTGTTACAATGTTTAACTTTCACACAACAGCAACAGCCGCATGCTGTTGTGTGAAGGTAATATTAGAGGACCGCGTCGGAGACTGGTGGATGAAATTCGAAAGCATGCGGTAGTGACATGGAGGAGACTGGCTCAAGACAGACCGTTATGGAAGAAACTTCGGCCTTGGGGAGACCTTTATCCAGCAGTGGATTGAAAATGGTTGACAATGATGTATCATATATATATCATCATCATCATCATTGTCAACCATTATCAATCCACTGCTGGAAGAAGGTCTCCCCAAGTTTCTTCCACAACGGTCTGTCTTGTGCCAGTCTCCTCCATGTCACTCCTGCATACTTTCGAATTTCATCCACCCATCTTCCATGTGGTCTTCTTCTGGGTCTTTTCCTGTCCCTTGAAATCCAATCTAAAATTTCGGCTGTCCATCGATGGTCTGTCCTTCTGGCAGTATGTCCAGCCCATTGCCATTTCAGGGATTTAACTCTGATCATGATGTCTTCCACTCTTGTCATTTTTCGGATCCACGAGTTCCTCTTCTTATCTCTCCTGGTTACACCAAGCATGCACCTCTCCATGCTGCTTTGAGTTGTCTGCAGCCTTTGTATGTCTCTTTTACTTAAGGTCCACGTCTCTGCACCATATGTAAGCACTGGAACGATGCATTGATCAAACACTTTTCTTTTAAGACATAATGGCATATTGCTCTTGAAAATTATGCTGTTTCTTCCAAAAGCTCTCCAGGCAAGTTTTGTACGCCGATTAATTTCTTCATCAATGTGACCCTCACTTGATATCTGCTGTCCAAGATAAACATACGTGTCTGTTATCTCCAGCTTTTCTCCATCAATCGATAATCTTCATTTCTTGAAAAAGCATTGAACATCACTTTTGTCTTCTGAAAGTTCATTTTTAATCCCACTTCTTTACTCTTGTCAGCAAGTTCCTGGATCATACTCTGCAGCTCTGATGGGGTAGTTGTAAAAATGACTACGTCATCAGCAAAACGAAGGTGAGTTAGATAATCTCCATTAATCTTAATCCCCTTGTTTTCCCAGCTTAGCGACTGAAAGACACCCTTTAATGTGGCATTAAAGAGCTTCGGAGATATGGTGTCACCTTGTCTCATTCCCTTTCCTACTTTTATGTGTGCTGTATTCTCAAACAGCCTAATCTTTGCACTTGCATTTTTATAGATGTTATTAATAATATTAATGTATGCATCTTCAATACCGCAGGATTTCAGAGCCATTGCAACTGCTGATGGTTTCACCGAATCAAAGGCTTTTTCATAATCGATAAAAGCCATGCACAATGGAAGTTCATATTCCCGCGCTCTTTCAATTAGTTATCTCAGTACGTGGATATGATCTATTGTGCTGTAGCCACTCCTGAATCCAGCTTGTTCTCTCGGTTGAGCCATGTCCAGTGTCACCTTCAAGCGGTGTGAAAGAACTTTAGTGAAAATTTTATAAACCACTGATAGGAGGCTGATAGGTCTGTAGTTCCTGAGATCCTCAATGTCACCTTTTTTATGTAGCAAGATCATTGTAGCGTTGTTCCAATCCTCAGGAATTTTCCCTTCATTAAGGCATGGAGTGAAAATTTGGGCGAGTACTGTTTCGATTTCTCCACTTGCTTCTTGTATGATGTCTAGAGTAATTCCATCTTCTCCTGGAGCTTTTCCCCGCTTCATGCTCTTGATTGCATGTGCAACTCTGCTGGAAGGACTGGAAGAACTCTGGTACTGGTACCTTTCATGATGTCTGGAGTACATGTATCATTCCTTTCATATCATTTGGAGTAGAAATCTTTCACTCTTGTCAAAATTTCGCCTCTATTTCTTGTTGCAGAACCATCTTCTTTTCTCAGTGCCATAATCTGTTTTCTTCCCTTACTGAGATGTCCCTTTGTTATCTTTAGGCTATGGTTGTTTTCAATTGCTTTCCTCACTAGTTCACAGTTGAATTTCCTTACGTCTTCTGTGATACGTTTTCGTACTGTCTTGCATAGCTCTATATATTCCACTTTGGAAGTCACATCTTCTTTAGTTGTCCTCATTTTTCTTCTTTTTTGCATCAACATTTTGGTTTTTCCTGATAATTTGTTCACATGCAACTTGTTCTTAGACCCAGCTAATTTTGTTGCTGCTTCCATGAGAGCTTTGGTTACTTTTCTGTCATTTCGCATCTGTCAGAAAAAAAGAAGATAATAAAACGAGTAAAAATTCTTTTGGTCAGAAAACATGGTAAGATCTGTTAAAAAGACTCCATTCGCCACTGGGAAAAGTAAAAAGTCTGAGATGTTTTAAAAGTATTAAACAGCTTCCTGTAGATCACCAGTCTTCAAACCGTGAATGGATTACCAGAAAATGTTTCAACGAATGCCTTTTGAAATGAGATAAAGGGTTACGGAAAGAAAATGTCATGTTGGCGTTGGTTCTTTACCTCATTACACATCTCAGCGTGAGGTTAATAAATATGAAACTAGTTTTCTTGCTCCCAAACCCGACTTCGATTATCCAGCCACTCGACGAAAGGATAATCAAGACCTTTCAAACCCTATTACGGGAAGAACATGAGAAGAAAAACTGCGAATACAATTGACTCAGTCGAGCGATCAGCATCAGAAATCTAAAAAAGCATATCTTTGTTGGAAGCGATTCACGTGGTTTCTAATGCTTGGAAAAATGCAACAAACATTTTAATTCTTAACTGCATCCGTAAAGCGGCATTTTACAAAAGAAATAACTGCAGTATAAGAGAGATACAGAAAGAAGAATAGCGAAATGATTTTGATCAGTTGGTTGTAAATCAGATTGATATAGATAGCGGCACATTAACAGCTTTTGAAAAAACATATGATAAAATCATTGAAGAAATACAGAAGTCAGTAGAAGAAACATAAGTTGCAGAGGAGAAAACTGCAAAAGAGGTAGCTCAAGCTCTCAAAATTCTTAGAAGTACATTGACACAAAGATAAAGCTCCCGACAATCTTTTTATTCGAATGCGAAGTACGAAATACTAGTAGAAGCGTTCGTAAGCAATCGACAAGGGATAATTTTATTGGAAAACAGGTACTTATTTTTCATATTTACAGCATTTCTACTGAAGATATATATGCAGTTTGGCTGAATTCATTAAAACAATAAATGCATCTCATATTACATGTAGGCATCAATTACTTGTCCGCTTTGTTGATACATAAGGACGTGTACTTTACAAAATACATTTTATATTCATATTTGAATATGTTTTTCTAAATAACGAAACTTCTTAAAACAGAATATGGAAAATTATTATTATTATAAAAATATTGTTTTCTTTATTCGAAATATACGAATCACAGCCTATGACAAACAAAATAAGCAGCAAATTATCATTGACTGGTATTGTTGAACTGATACGAGTTTTCACCGGAGACCTAGGTATCAGTCAAGAATCGGCGTAAAATATATGATGTCCCAAGTAAAGCTGTCTTCTGCAGTTCTGTAGGTGGCATATCAGAAAGCTGCAATTTTTTAAAATGATTCTTAAAGTTTTTTGACATTGTTTCAAGTGACCCGATGACAAAGGGAATACCGTTGTGTGTTTAGTCCATAACCGGGTAACTTCTATGACCAGGTCTCTATATTTAGTCATTTTTTCCAATTCTTTTTCATTGACTCTGGAATCTCCAGGGATCGCTATATCAATTAGCCAGACTTTCCGATTTTCTATTACTGTTATGTATGGTGTATTATGTTCTATGTGTCGGTCGGTTTGAATTCTGAAATCCCACAAGATCTTGACTTCATTATTTTCTATGACTTTCTTAGCCTTGTGTTCCCATGAGTTATTCCATGCTGGCAGATTGTGTTTTCTGCATAATGATCAGTGAATCAATTTTGCAGCCCTGTCATGTCCAACTTTGTAATCTGTCTGTGCATTCACATATTAGATGCGACACAGTTTCATCTTTTTCTTGACAAAGTCGACACTTTGGATTATCACTGACTTTCTGGATTTTAGCCTTCATAACATTTGTTTGCAATGCCTGTTCTTGTGCAGCAAAAATCAGACCTTCTGTTTCTTTCTTGATGGAACCCGATTTCAGCCATGCCCAAGTCGAGTTGTTGTCACTTTTCCCATCAATATTCTTTAGAAATTGTCCATGCAGTGGCTTGTTCTTCCAGCCGTCTAATCTGCTTTCAAACGGTTTCCTCTTGTATTCAGCCTTGTTTTCTGTTGTTTTTAAGATATTTTCATTATTCACTGCTTGAAGTAGCCTTTCTCTGCTTCTGTTGACGTAATCATTCAGGCTTCTTTTTCTTCCTCTACTACCTGTTGTACTTGTAGTAGCCCTCTGCCTCCAATCTTCCGAAGTAAATACAATCTATCAACATCCCTTTTTGGATGGAATACATGATGCATGTTCAATAACTTTCGAGTTTTCCGATCCAGTATTTCTAATTCACTTTGGGTCCAATCAATTATACCAGCTGGGTATCTAATTACTGGAATGGCTCGTGTATTTATAGCTTTGGTTGTATTTCCACCATTTAGTTTTGATTTCAATATTTTTCTTACTCTCTTGATATAATCACTCTGAGTCAGACCTTCGACTTTTGTATGTAAGATGTTATCTGATTCAAGAATTCCAAGGTATTTATAATTTTCATTATCTGACAATGATTTCATTATATTACCATTTTCTAGTTCTATTCCATCGATATTCTGGACTTTTCCCCTGCACATGGATAGTACTGCACATTTTTCCAGTCCAAATTCCATCTGTATATCATCACTGAATATTTGTACAGTATGCAGTAATGTTTCAAGTTCGGCGGAACTTTTTGCATACAATTTAAGGTCATCCATGTACAGCAGAGGGTTTATTTTTCCATGTTGGTCCGAAATGTGGTAGCCCATTTTTTTTTTTTTTTTTTTTGTTCAAAATCATTGACATTGGAATTAAAGAGATATTAAACAATAAAGGCGACAAAGAATCCCATTGAAATATGCCTCTCTTGATATTTTCTCCGAGTTCTTCACCATATGCACTGTTTTCCAGTTTTCATATTTTCTTTGAGGAATCGGCAGATGTTCTTGCTAACTCCAAATAGTTCCAAAAAAGTGTTAATCCAGCTGTAGGGCAATGAGTCAAAGGTCTTTTTATAATCTATCCATGCCATATTCAAATTCGTTTTTCTTCTTTTGGAGTTTTTTGGTGCCATTTTGTCAATTAGCAGCTGGTCTTTTGTGCCTCTTGACCTTTTGAAGTTCCCCTTTTGTTCTATTGGGTACAAATTGTTTCCCCATAAGTAGTCATATATTGATCTTGCTAGTACTCTTGTGAAATATTTGAATGTTGTTGGGAGGCATGTAATTGGACGATAGTTAGTAGGTTCATTGCCTTTTTCTTGATCTTTCATTATAAGGAATGTGCGACCTGTATAAAAAAATATTGTTATTATTATTATTGTTATTATTAATATTATTATAAGAATTAGAGATTCC
Source organism: Macrothele yani (assembly GCA_039090855.1). NCBI lineage: Eukaryota > Metazoa > Arthropoda > Arachnida > Araneae > Macrothelidae > Macrothele > Macrothele yani. Next base: position 53,967,641 of record CM076990.1, read on the forward strand.
ACCTCCTCCTGAGGTTTTTCTTCTCTTCCTTCCGGGACGGTTACGACGTACCAAGTCTGGGAAGTGATATTTCTTTCTCTCAGTTGTCCAGGAACTTCCTTACTATCCTACAAGTGTTCAGAATAGCTGCCTTATGTAGTTCCATGTAGATGTTAGGTTGAAGGTCCAGTGTCTGTATAGAGCTGTGAATGGTCTTAGGTACAACTACTGTGGCTGATATTACAATGGGGACGGTGGTGACGTTCTCCATATGCCACATTTCCTTGACTTTGTATCGTAGGTCGTTATACTTTGACAGCTTCTCTCAGTACGTTTTCTGGATGTTGTACGTGTTGGGCACGACTAAGTCAATGAGGTATGTTGACTTCTCCTTATCGACCAGGAGGATGTACGGCCGATTGTGGGGGATAGTCTTATATGTTTTGATCGATCTGTCCCAGTACATCTTGTGGGTATTGTTCTCTAGAAGCGTTGTTGGCTCATACATGTAGTTGTAATGCGGTGGTGTTTCTTGCCAATTTCTGATGGACAGTCTTGGCGACTTGATTGTGCCTGTTCGTGTGAGGACTCTGCACCCTGCTGTGATATGTTGGATGGTCTCTTGCGCTTGATGGCATTGCCGATATGTGTCGGTTTCAGAAATAATAATAATAATAATATATATATATATATATATAGAGATAACAGACACGTACGTTTATCTTGGACAGCAGATATCAAGTGAGGGTCACATTGATGAAGAAATTAATCGGCGTACAAAACTTGCCTGGAGAGCTTTTGGAAGAAACAGCATAATTTTCAAGAGCAATATGCCATTATGTCTTAAAAGAAAAGTGTTTGATCAATGCATCCTTCCAGTGCTTACGTATGGTGCAGAGACGTGGACCTTAACTAAAAGAGACATACAAAGGCTGCAGACAACTCAAAGAAGCATGGAGAGGTGCATGCTTGGTGTAACCAGGAGGGATAAGAAGAGGAACTCGTGGATCCGAAAAATGACAAGAGTGGAAGACATCATGATCAGAGTTAAATCCCTGAAATGGCAATGGGCTGGACATACTGCCAGAAGGACAGATCATCGATGGACAGCCGAAATTTTAGATTGGATTCCAAGGGACAGGAAAAGACCCAGAAGAAGACCACATGGGAGATGGGTGGATGAAATTCGAAAGTATGCAGGGGTGACATGGAGGAGACTGGCACAAGACAGACCGTTGTGGAGGAAACTTGGGGAGACCTTCGTCCAGCAGTGGATTGATAATGGTTGACAATGATGATGATGATGATATATATATAGATGTAAGGTCAGGTGATGCGTAACATCACAGCCTCTCCTTGACAAATGTCAACCCCGCCTTCTCGTGGTGCATCCTGTTCCCACTAAAGGGGCTCTGACGACCGCCCATAGCGGTATAACTATACCATCGGGATCAGAGGAAATGCTATCCCACACTCACCAACCCGCTTGGCCAGCGTGGTGAGTTATGGCCAAACCCCTCCAAAATGATTCCACAACTTAAATCTTGGCCCTCAGTCTCCGGCAGCTGGAATGTACCTGGCCAAGGCAGCGGCCAGTGCGACATGAAGGCAGAGGGTGCTAAGAATCCCCGGAGGACCGGACTAGGCTGCCATCTGATGCTGACCTTGGCTACTTACAATGGACGCTCCCTATCTTCTGATTCAAGGCTTCTTGAATTGGAAGAGGAACTACAAAGGATCAAGTGGGACATCGTGGGGCTAAGTGAGGTAAGGAGAAAAGGAGAAGATCTCATCGAACTGAAAAGTGGACATCTCTTCTACTATCGTGGGACAGATACTGGCAGAACTAGTGGTGTTGGATTTATAATAAACAAGAAACTGAAGGACAAAGTTGTAGAAGTTGAAAGTTCCTCTGACAGAGCTGCACGACTTGTTATCCAACTCTCGAAAAGATACCAGGCTCAGATTATTCAAACTTATGCACCCACCACAAGTCCTCCTGAAGAAGAAATTGAAGAATTTTATGAGGAAATTTGTCATCTAAATAATAAAGGTAAGCAGCATTTGAAGATAATTATGGGAGATTTCAATGCAAAAATAGGGCAACGGCAACAGAATGAAACTTCAGTAGGTAAATTCGGTCATGGCAACAGAAACCAGCGTGGAAATACTCTCGTTGAGTTTGCAGAGGCAGAAGGGTTTTTCATCTTGAACTCCTTCTTCAAGAAAAAGCCACACAGGAAATGGACATGGAGACATCCAAATGGGACGACAAGTGAAATTGATTTTATTATGTGTAACAAAAAATTCGTCATAGAAGACTGCAGTGTGCTAAACAAGTTCAACACAGGTAGTGACCATAGATTGGTGAGATGTAAGATGCACCTCAACACTAAACTTGAACGTGGCAAGCTCATAGGACAAACAAAATCTATTGACATAACCAACCTTAAAAAACACCATAATACCTTCAAGTTAGAACTGAAGAACAGGTTCTCTGCTTTAGAAGGCCTAACATCGGAAGAAGTGGACATCTCTGAAGTTAACAGAAAAGTAACCAAAGCTCTTATGGAAACAGCAACAAAATTAGCTGGGTCTAAGAACAAGTTGCATGTGAACAAATTATCAGGAAAAACCAAAATGTTGATGCAAAAAAGAAGAGAGATGAGGACAACTAAAGAAGATGTGACTTCCAAAGTGGAATATATAGAGCTATGCAAGACAGTAAGAAAAAGTATCACTGAAGACGTAAGGAAATTCAACTGTGAACTAGTGAGGAAAGCAATTGAAAACAACCAAAGCCTAAAGATAGCAAAGGGACATCTCAGTAAGGGAAGAAAACAGATTATGGCACTGAGAAAAGAAGATGGTTCTGTAACAAGAAATAGAGGCGAAATTTTGACAAGAGTGAAAGATTTCTACTCCAAATTATATGAAAGGGATGATATATGCACTCCAGACATCATGAAAGATACCAGTACCAGAGTTCCTCCAGTCCTTCCAGCAGAAGTTGCACATGCAATCAAGAACATGAAGCGAGGAAAAGCTCCAGGAGAAGATGGAATTACTGTAGACATCATACAAGAAGCAAGTGGAGAAATCGAAACAGTACTCGCCCAAATTTTCACTCGATGCCGTAATGAAGGAAAGATTCCTGAGGATTGGAACACCGCTACAATGATCCTGCTACATAAGAAAGGTGACATTGAGGATCTCGGAAACTACAGACCTATCAGCCTCCTATCAGTAGTTTATAAAATCTTCACTAAAGTTCTTTCACACCGCTTGAAGGTAACACTGGACATGGCTCAACCGAGAGAACAAGCTGGATTCAGGAGTGGCTACAGCACAATAGATCATATCCACGTGCTGAGAGAACTAATTGAAAGAGCGAGGGAATATGAACTTCCATTGTGCATGGCTTTTATCGATTATGAAAAAGCCTTTGATTCGGTGAAACCATCAGCAGTTACAATGGCTCTGAAAACCTGCGGTATTGAAGATGCATACATTAATATTATTAATAACATCTATGAAAATGCAAGTGCAAAGATTAGGCTGTTTGAAAATACAACACACGTAAAAATTGGAAAGGGAGTGAGACAAGGTGACACCATATCTCCGAAGCTCTTTAATGCCACATTGGAGGGTGTTTTTCAGTCACTGAGCTGGGAAAACAAGGGGATAAAGATTAATGGAGATTATCTAACCCACCTTCGTTTTGCTGATGACGTAGTCATTTTTGCAACTACCCCATCAGAGCTACAGAGTATGATCCAGGAACTTGCTGACAAGAGTAAAGAAGTGGGATTAAAAATGAACTTTCAGAAGACAAAAGTGATGTTCAATGCTTTTACAAGAAATGAAGATTTATCGATTGATGGAGAAAAGCTGGAGATAACAGACACGTACGTTTATCTTGGACAGCAGATATCAAGTGAGGGTCACATTGATGAAGAAATTAATCGGCGTACAAAACTTGCCTGGAGAGCTTTTGGAAGAAACAGCATAATTTTCAAGAGCAATATTCCATTATGTCTTAAAAGAAAAGTGTTTGATCAATGCATCCTTCCAGTGCTTACGTATGGTGCGGAGACGTGGACCTTAACTAAAAGAGACATACAAAGGCTGCAGACAACTCAAAGCAGCATGGAGAGGTGCATGCTTGGTGTAACCAGGAGAGATAAGAAGAGGAACTCGTGGATCCGAAAAATGACAAGAGTGGAAGACATCATGATCAGAGTTAAATCCCTGAAATGGCAATGGGCTGGACATACTGCCAGAAGGACAGATCATCGATGGACAGCCGAAATTTTAGATTGGATTCCAAGGGACAGGAAAAGACCCAGAAGAAGACCACATGGGAGATGGGTGGATGAAATTCGAAAGTATGCAGGGGTGACATGGAGGAGACTGGCACAAGACAGACCGTTGTGGAGGAAACTTGGGGAGACCTTCGTCCAGCAGTGGATTGATAATGGTTGACAATGATGATGATGATGATGATATATATATCTGATTATTATTATTATTACCGAGTATGCAGAACACTAAATGTGCATCTCTCTCTGTCTCTCCGAAGATTTAAAAAATTTCCCCGATTTAAGACTGAGTCGCTTATACAGTATATCAATCATACAAATATAAACATGCGTCATATAAGTGGCGATTATTGTACGTATCATGAAAGAAAAGAGAAAATTAAACTGTGTGTATGTGTAGCATATTCATATATATGTTTCTCTTGATTTTTGTGATTGAATTCTAATATTTTTTCTCTTTTACAGTATTTTATCTTCCTCTTCCTAATTATGGGTTGCGAATTAGCAGTAGGAATTCTCAGCGTCGTTTTTCAGGATAAAGTAAGTTGTTATATTTTACTTTTACTAAGAGTTTTCCAAATGAATTTTTATCGTATGATTTGTACAAAAATTAAAATAGGTGCCCGGAAGCTTCAAAAACAACAACAAAAAAACAGATGCACTTTTAAAAGCTATAAAGCGTGTCCGAAAGATACAAAAATGAAATAGGTGCAATTTTGAAACAGCTTTTTATACTTAGTTTCCAAGTTTTTTCTACAGTCAGGAAAATTCAAGAATTGTTTCTTTACTAATCTAAAATAATTTAAAAAAATGAAAAGAAACTTTTCATTTTTCGTTATTCCCTTGATGAAATTATTTTATCATTCAGACATAGTCTCTCCCCTGGCAGATTTTTTTTCTTAACTGTTGTAGCTCATGGCAATGCAATTTTTACTGTGGCAGAATTACTTCTTCTAATCTATTATAATTCCTGACTCCATCTTTATCCAGGCAAAATGATTCCTTTCTTTCTTTCTCTTGTACCTCATGACTATATAATTTTTGCTCTGACATAATTTCTTCTTATCTATTTTAACTCTTGATTATATATAACTTATTGCCGTGGGGAAATAATTTAATGTTATCTACTGTAACTCATGACTATCGAACTTTACTCTGAAAAAATTGCTTTTTCTTATCTATTTTAGCTTATTACGAGGAGAAGTCAGCAAATAAGCCACAGACAGTTATTCGACGAATAATAATGGCAGTTATTAGTTTCTAAAGGTGCCACTAGGTGGCAGCACAATTCAGCTTACTCGTAGTTCAACGTTAGGTGACTGCATATGCATGCCTAGCTTAGATTGCAAATTGCGACCGTGCTCTAGGAGTGTACAACTGAAGAGCAGCGTGCTGTTCTGCATTTTCTTTGGGCAAAAGGAATTCCTGCAAAGGTTATTCACATGGAAATGTTTCTTGTTTACGACGAGAAATGTTTGTCGCATAAAGCGGTACACAACGGTGTCGATAAATTCTCTCGAGGGCGCTCAAAAGTTGTTGATGAAGATCAACCTGGTCGTCCTTTCAGATTGCGACAGAAGCAACGTGAGGCGGGTGGAGGGGATGATTTGATATTACAGGCGAGTAACGATAGACAGTGTAGCAACTGCAATAGAGTGTTAATGGTTAGCCTATAGTACAATGCATGATCATTTGAATTTCCTGAGCCGCCCCGGTGGCGCAGTGGTCTAAGGCGCTGGCCTCTGATCATTCGTCCGTAAGGGGTCCGGGTTCGAATCCCGGTGAGGCATGGATGTTGTGTTTGTCTTTCGGCACTGGCTCTCTCCCTTCCCTGGAACCAGTGACCCTAAATTAGGGACGGGCGACTGCTTATAGCCCATTGAGTGGCTCACGGTGGTCGTTAAACCTCCAATCAAAAAAAAAAAAAAAAAAAAAAAATTCCGGAAAGCGTGCGCACGGTAGGTGCCCAGAGAACTGGCTCAGGAACACAAAATGAACCAAATGGGCCTGTCCTTGCAACGTCTCTCTCGGTACGCATGTGAAAGAGAAGACATGCTCAACAGGACTGTTACTGAAGACGAATCATGGGTGCGTCACTACCAACCCGAATGAAAGCGTGCTTCAATGCAATGGGAACATCCCTATTCTAGTTCGTATTTCACTTAATATTTTTTAAATAATTGCTTGTGACTTATTTACTGAATTCCCCTCGTACTCTATGGCTTTTACCCTGGCATAATTGCTTCTTATCTATTGTAACTTTTAACTTCCATTTTTTACTCCCAATTTTTCGATGTTAATTCATGACTATATCATTTTTACGCTGAATAAATTATAGCTTGTTTTCTATTGTAATTCATGACTGTATCATTCTAACTCTGACAGAATTGCTTTTTCTTATCTATTCAACTCATGACTAAAAAATTTCGAATCCTTCGTATCTCACTACAGCTATGACAAAACTGTGTTTTCTTAAAATACACTGCTGGCCACCCAAAATGCAACAACAAGAAGGACACGAGATAGCAAAGCCAGATTTACTGGACACATAACAACAGATACAAAGATGAAACGATTGAGCTTACATGCTAGTGCGACTTGCGGAACACGCAGGCATCAATAGTTCGTGTGGCCCCCATGGCTTGCAATAACGGCCGCTACACGCCGCGGCATCGAACGAAAGAGGCTTTGGATGTGGGCTCGGGGTATGTCGGTCCAGGCTACTTCCACACATTGCCACAGTTCATCAGGCGTAGCCGCGGGTGGTGTTCGCCGGGCCACTCGGTTGCCGATTAGCGACCAGACGTGTTCGATGGGCGACATATCGGGAGAGCAGGCGGGCCACGGCAGCACTGACACCTGGTGGGCCGTGAAGAATTGTTGCACGATGCGTGCCACGTGCAGGCGCGCATTGTCCTGTTGAAATGTGGCCGCTGGCAGGTCCTGCAGGTAAGGGAGGACTACAGGCTCCCAAACGTCGAAGATGGTGCTGTGGCTGTTCAGTGTACCGGTGATGCGTACCAGAGGAATGCGGGGGTCATATCCAGTTGCGCCCCAAACCATAACGCCAGGCGACGAACCGGTATGCCGATGCATAATGCAAGCGTCATACAGTCTCTCGCCACGGTGCCACCACACGCGGATCCGACCATCGTGGTGTTGCAGGCAGAAGCAGGATTCGTCGGAGAAGACAATGTCGTGCCATTCCGTAGTCCAGGTGCGGCATTCAACGGCCCACTTCCGCTGCACTCGCCGATGGTGTAACGTCAATGGTAACCAGAGCAATGGGCGCCGTGCGACAAGTCCCCGTGCCTGCAGACAACGTCGAACGGTACGTGCTGACACAGGTTGTTGCGCAACACACCATAATTCCTGCACTAACGTTCCTGATGTGGCGGTGCGAGCCGTCAATGACCGCCGCACAACATGCCAGTCCTTTCGTTCCGTGGTGTACCGCGGCTGCGGCAATCCCTCACGTCGGTCCGTCCGTCCCTCTTGCACTCACCGAATCCATACTCGCCTCACTGTGGCTGGATGTCGTCCCACACTGGCGCCGATGTCTCGGTACGATAAACCGCTGTCGCGATAAGACACCATTCGTCCTCTGTCGAACTCCGAAACGTGCTGGAATGACTGCCGCATTCTGCGACGAGGCATCAGGAAGCTTCCCACGCACAGGTCCGGCAGCACAACACACTTCCACTACTTACACCCCGCCTTCTGTACACCCTTCTTATAGTGCTTCTCGGTGGCGTGCCGGGCGCACATGATTTGCATATGCCCTGCAATGCTAATCGTTTGCATGTCCTCTCGCGGGCGACGCATGCTGCGAATTTCAGGCCAATCGGATGCTTCCTTCTTGGCGTTGCATTTTGGGTGGTCAGCAGCGTAGTATAACTATACTAGTAATCCGAATTTCTTGGTGTATAATAGAATACAAAAGTTTCCCAGCTTTCGCACATCAACTAGGTGGAATTTTCAAGGAAAGTAGACAAGCAGCCTGAAAACTGAATAATAGAACGCTTCAGCAATTTGAACGCGATGACTTGACTTGACAACAAACGAACAGATACGAATGTAATTATGCATTCAAAGACACGAAGCGTTATGTTCGTTTATCATGCGGAATCAAGGAAGGAAAACAAAATGTATTCACTCACTATTTGAAAAACTGGTTCCAAACTCGTGGCAACTCCAGCGATACGCTATTATTGCATGACACGCTGTTGTTTATGATCTCCAAAGTTTCGTGAATGGCAGTTGGAGTTGAGTAGGAAGCAAATTTCTTTACGTCATCCCCTTATAGGAGCAGCGGACTTGAACTTGACTTCTCTGGAGAGGGCCGTGGTTACCTTGCCGATCCTTATGTCGCTTTTATATTCGTTGACTCTAATTCTGAATAAATGTTTGGTCATTCCAATGTAGTATCGTTTGGAGCCGTCCGGATTTTGTAGAGGAATGGCATAAACACCTGCTTCATTGGAAAGTGGGCAGTGTTTCCCTTAAGCATGGCATATAAAGACGTCGGAGACCTGATGCCAATACCGAGGTTCATCTTCTTGAGCGCGTTCTTGAGCTGATAGGAAACATTTGATATGTAGGGAGTTGAGCCCAGGTAGCGTAGCTGCGGTGTAGAAAGATTAATATGACTGGTTCTTGTTTTCTCGATATAGCTATGTACCAGGTTTACCATATTTTATCGTAATCTGTGACAACAGTGTTACAATTTCTTAACATACACGCCCTCTTACCCCACTAAAATGTCACTATTGAAAGCATCATTTCGTCTTGTTCTTATTTTACAATTCAGGCATGGAAATTTTTCTTATGAAGCCTGTTTTTACTTTCTTAAATAACCATATCTTCCATTTATATTTCGTAAAGTTTTTTAGCATTGCTATCATGCATTCCAAAGTATTTCAGACTCTGACAGAATTATTTTACCCAAGTATATTCACCCATGACGAAATTTTGTGTGTGTTCATTTATTTACTATCACCCATGACAAAATTAGTTCGCCTTCAATACATCTTACTCTTACCTAGCATCATGCCACATGTCTGAATGGAACATATGACAAAAAACACCTTTACTGTAGCGCTTACTTTCACTCTGAGGAAAACGGTTCAACCTTTCTTTCATTTATTCGAGCAATTTCTTTTTCTTTCTCTGTCGTTATCCCCTATGACAAAATTCTGCAGTCCCCTTATGTTATTATCTTCCATGAAAAAAAAAAAAAAAAAAAAAAAAAACTTTTCCTTATCTTTGTGTCTCCCTTGACAAACAATTTCTTCTGCATCTGTCTTACTTTTGATCTTGACAAACTTTCCTCGTTTATTAAGATTCCAATCTTCCATAAATTTTCATGTTTCGGTTGCTTTTTTTTTGTTCGAACTTTCTGTCTATCAGCAGGGATATAAAATGAATTACTCCAACATAATAAAAGCCACTCTGAATCATGGCACAAAGAAGAATCAAACGTTTTTTTTAATTTTGGGATTTAAGGACCACCATAAGCAACTCTAAAGGGCTATAAAAGTATCGCCCTGTCCCTTATCTGGGGCCACTGGTCTTAGGGAAAGGGAACAGCAAGCGTCGTAACACAAACGCAGCACCCAGATAAGAACTCGAACTTCATCCTGAACTCGAACTCAGCGCTGACGACCAGCCAGATAATTGAAACACCCCACTGGACTCCCGGCGAGTTTCAGTTTAGGACTTTTTTTTTACGTATTACATTGCTGATTGCTATGATTATTTCGGAATACACAAAAGAAACATCAGTTTAAATTTTGAAATCATTATACAGGATGTCTATAAATGAAGAATACAATTTCAGTATGCTATTAAAAATGATACGATAATAAAAAACTTACTTTAAACATCAAAACACGTGGTTTGCTAAATCTGATGATAGAAGGCGCCAGGTGTCTCATGTAATAAAAAATCTCGTCAAACACAGAATATAACAGACATGGGACCTTTTCTCTTCTCTGAACCAACCGTTACTGGCATAACATACCTGGACATGTTTGAACAATTTGCAATTCCACAATTGCAGGATATTCAAGACACCATTTACCAGAAAGATGGAGCGCCTCCACACTGGTCTTTGGATGGATGCAGATCTTTAGACCACTATTTTCCAGGATTGGAGGTAGGGGTCCGACGGCATGGCCACCCCGTTCTCCTGATATTACCCCATGCGATTTTTTCTTTGGGGTTTTTTAAAGGACATTGTGTACAAGGAAAAAGGTTACATCTGTCACTGAGCTCAAAGAACGCATTACAGCATCCTTCCTCCTTGTTACACCTGACATTCTGCAGCGTACGTGGGTGGAACTGGACTATCGTTTTAGACAACCTTCAAACAACCAATGGAGCACACATGGAAACCTACTGACATTAAAAAAAATTATTTCACAGTTACCATGTGTTGTGACATTAAAAGTAAGTTGTTGTTTATTCTATTTTTTTTAATAGCGTACTGAACTTGTAAATTTTATTTATGGTCATTCTGTATTGTAAAATGCAATATTGACAAAAATAAAACGAGTCTTATTTTTTCTTATTGCTTTCGTTTGGTATCCTACATCAAGAAATGCAGTCAGCGTTTGCTGCAATATTTGTTTCATCAGTAGTAATACGGAGTCCCTGCTATCAAGGGTACGTGTATTAAAGCAAGAAACCGTGCAAGTTTTACAAATGTTATCGGCTTTTATTATCTAGGATCGAGACAGGTGCACACTTCAAAAATAGGGTACAATTTATTAATTTTCTAATATGAACACACGCATGATGGGTACCGAGTTTAAAACACAGTTCTCAGTAAGGGCGATATTACTCTGTGTCGTAAATATTAAGAATTCATTTGCAGATGTTCTTTCATTTGTATAAGGCGAAATTCTGTAACAACGCAATAAGTCAAATATTAAATTTGTTTTATTTCGAAGTAGTTTTGCGAAATTCTGTAAAGCCAGAATTAGTGTTATATTGGGTTGATGAATAAAGTTCATGCCGTTTTTTTCACCGCACTGCAGAAATGTATTAACAGAAGGGAAAACGGAATCAGTCAACTATGTACCCCCCGTCCCCTCCATTGCTTACGATGGTGTCCCAACATTTGGATAGGTGTGCAATGCCATTCCTGAAAAAACGTGCAGGTTTTGCTACGAAGAAATCATCAAGCAAATTATGGAGATCAGCATCATTGTTGAACGTTTTGCCACGGAGTGCATTCGACAGAGATCGGAACAGGTGATAGTCTGAAGGGGCGACGTTTGAGGAATAGGAACGATGTGGAAGGATCTCCCATTTCATGTCCTGAATGGCCACTTTTGGTCATGTTTGCACTGTGAGGGAGTGCGTTATCATGTTGGAGAAGAACACCATGACGCCGAAGTGGCTGTTTCTGCTGAAGTGCTCCCTCCACACTGCGCAGTTGCTCCCAGTAGAGTGCAGCGTTGATGGTCCGATTCCTTGGGAGCATTTTCCAGTGAATAATGCCGTTCATGCCTCACCAGGCACAGAACATGATCTTCCCAGGATGAAGGTCATGTTTTGGACGTGGTGTGGGCATCTTGTTTGGGCTTAACCATTCCCTCCGATGCCTGAAATTCACGTACAGGCACCATTTTTTATCTCCAGTAACAATACGTGACAGAAAGGGTTTGTGTTGCTGAGAACATTCGCGATAACGGGCGAGCAAGGAACCACATATGGCAACACGCTGATTCTTGTTGTCCTCGGTGCGAGTGTGAAGCACCCAAGACCCCAATTTCTGGACGTTCCCCATACGTTCCAGGTGTCGCACCACTGTGGCCTCATAACAGTCCATCTCAGTGGCCAATTCACGTGTGGTTTGACGCGGATCCAAGTGGATGAGATGGTTCAAACGAACCTCACCAAATGGAGATGGACGACCTGAGCGTGGAGAGTTGTTGAATGGAAATGGTTTGTTGAGTTGCCCCCAGTTGTTCAGCTAGTTCTTTTTGCGTTTGAGACGAATCTTCATCCAGAAATGCTTGCAGTCCCTCATGTGCAAACTTCTGCGGAGCGCCACTACGTTCTCGATCGCTAACATCAAAATCAGAATCGGTACTGCATTTCAACAGAGCCTATGACAAAATGCGAAGTTTTCGATAAACTGAACCTTCGGTGGAATGATCTTTCGATAAAATGAGGTTTTAAGTGAAGAGACTCTTCGGTCTTACGATTTTCGGTCAAGTGGTTTTCGATGAAATTATCTTTCAGTCAAGTGAACGATACCCGTTCTTCCACACTTGTTTACTCCCTTTTTTGAAATTCCACACTTGTTTACTCCCTTTTTTGTCTCCTTGATTAAGACAAAAGGATGTCTAGTTTCGTTTCGAAGACACAGAAATACACTAAACAAATATATGTTGTTTTTCGTTTTGTTTTTTTCTCATATGAAGCTGTTATTAGCTTACATAACAACTTATTTATTCATTTTTTTACTAAGAAATTAAGAATCAAGATCAGATCATATGTAGAGGATTTTAGGAAGGGAGTGTCTGACCCCAGGTCTTAAACAGCCCTTAGAAATAGGAAGCTAGGAGATTTGGGCTAGAGTGCCCGATAGGAAAGTGACACGGAAGCAAGGTAGAAAGGGGGAGGAAGACGCCCTTATTTATTACCGGGGGCAGTACCCGGGATTAAGAATCAAGTGACAACTTCGCCAAATAAACATTAAATTTTATTAGAAAAATACTGTCTTTTATTAAGATATAAATCATCATCATCATCATCATCGTCAACCATTATCAATCCACTGCTGGACGAAGGTCTCTCCAAGTTTCCTCCACAGCGGTCTGTCTTGTGCCAGTCTCCTCCATGTCACCCCTGCATACTTTCGAATTTCATCCACCCATCTCCCATGTGGTCTTCTTCTGGGTCTTTTCCTGTCCCTTGGAATCCAATCTAAAATTTCGGCTGTCCATCTATGGTCTGTTCTTCTGGCAGTATGTCCAGCCCATTGCCATTTCAGGGATTTAACTGTGATCATGATGTCTTCCACTCTTGTCATTTTTCGGATCCACGTGTTCCTCTTCTTATCTCTCCTGGTTACACCAAGCATGCACCTCTCCATGCTTCTTTGAGTTGTCTGCAGCCTTTGTATGTCTCTTTTAGCTAAGGTCCACGTCTCTGCACCATACGTAAGCACTGGAAGGATGCATTGATCAAACACTTTTCTTTTAAGACATAATGGCATATTGCTCTTGAAAATTATGCTGTTTCTTCCAAAAGCTCTCCAGGCAAGTTTTGTACGCCGATTAATTTCTTCACCAATGTGACCCTCACTTGATATCTGCTGTCCAAGATAAATGTATGTGTCTGTTATCTCCAGCTTTTCTCCATCAATCGATAAATCTTCATTTCTTGTAAAAACATTGAACATCACTTTTGTCTTCTGAAAGTTCATTTTTAATCCCACTTCTTTACTCTTGTCAGCAAGTTCCTGGATCATACTCTGTAGCTCTGATGGGGTAGTTGCAAAAATGACTATGTCATCAACAAAACGAAGGTGGGTTAGATAATCTCCATTAATCTTTATCCCCTTGTTTTCCCAGCTCAGCGACTGAAAAACACTCTCCAATGTGGCATTAAAGAGCTTCGGAGATATGGTGTCACCTTGTCTCACTCCCTTTCCAATTTTTACGTGTGTTGTATTTTCAACCAGCCTAATCTTTGCACTTGCATTTTCATAGATGTTATTAATAATATTAATGTATGCATCTTCAATACCGCAGGTTTTCAGAGCCATTGTAACTGCTGATGGTTTCACCGAATCAAAGGCTTTTTCATAATCGATAAAAGCCATGCACAATGGAAGTTCATATTCCCTCGCTCTTTCAATTAGTTCTCTCAGCACGTGGATATGATCTATTGTGCTGTAGCCACTCCTGAATCCAGCTTGTTCTCTCGGTTGAGCCATGTCCAGTGTTACCTTCAAGCGGTGTGAAAGAACTTTAGTGAAGATTTTATAAACTACTGATAGGAGGCTGATAGGTCTGTAGTTTCCGAGATCCTCAATGTCACCTTTCTTATGTAGCAGGATCATTGTAGCGGTGTTCCAATCCTCAGGAATCTTTCCTTCATTAAGGCATCGAGTGAAAATTTGGGCGAGTACTGTTTCGATTTCTCCACTTGCTTCTTGTATGATGTCTACAGTAATTCCATCTTCTCCTGGAGCTTTTCCCCGCTTCATGTTCTTGATTGCATGTGCAACTTCTGCTGGAAGGACTGGAGGAACTCTGGTACTGGTATCTTTCATGATGTCTGGAGTGCATGTATCATCCCTTTCATATAATTTGGAGTAGAAATCTTTCACTCTTGTCAAAATTTCGCCTCTATTTCTTGTTACAGAACCATCTTCTTTTCTCAGTGCCATAATCTGTTTTCTTCCCTTACTGAGATGTCCCTTTGCTATCTTAGGCTTTGGTTGTTTTCAATTGCTTTCCTCACTAGTTCACAGTTGAATTTTCTTACGTCTTCAGTGATACTTTTTCTTACTGTCTTGCATAGCTCTATATATTCCACTTTGGAAGTCACATCTTCTTTAGTTGTCCTCATCTCTCTTCTTTTTTGCATCAACATTTTCGTTTTTCCTGATAATTTATTTACATGCAACTTGTTCTTAGACCCAGCTAATTTTGTTGCTGTTTCCATAAGAGCTTTGGTTACTTTTCTGTTAACTTCAGAGATGTCCACTTCTTCTGATGTTAGGCCTTCTAAAGCAGAGAACCTGTTCTTCAGTTCCAACTTGAAGGTATTATGGTGTTTTTTAAGGTTGGTTATGTCGATAGATTTTGTTTGTCTTATGAGCTTGCCACGTTCCAGTTTAGTGTTGAGGTGCATCTTACATCTCACCAATCTATGGTCACTACCTGTGTTGAACTTGTTTAGCACACTGCAGTCTTCTATGACGAATTTTTTGTTACACATAATAAAATCAATTTCACTTTTCTTCCCATTTGGATGTCTCCATGTCCATTTCCTGTGTGGCTTTTTCTTGAAGAAGGAGTTCAAGATGAAAAACCCTTCTGTCTCTGCAAACTCAACGAGAGTATTTCCACGCTGGTTTCTGTTGCCGTGACCGAATTTACCTACTGAAGTTTCATTCTGTTGCCGTTGCCCTATTTTTGCATTGAAATCTCCCATAATTATTTTCAAGTGCTGCTTACCTTTATTATTTAGATGACAAATTTCCTCATAAAATTCTTCAATTTCTTCTTCAGGATGACTTGTGGTGGGTGCATAAGTTTGAATAATCTGAGCCTGGTATCTTTTCGAGAGTTGGATAACAAGTCGTGCAGCTCTGTCAGAGGAACTTTCAACTTCTACAACTTTATGCTTCAGTTTCTTGTTTATTATAAATCCAACACCACTAGTTCTGCCAGTATCTGTCCCACGATAGTAGAAGAGATGTCCACTTTTCAGTTCGATGAGATCTTCTCCTTTTCTCCTTACCTCACTTAGCCCAACGATGTCCCACTTGATCCTTTGTAGTTCCTCTTCCAATTCAAGAAGCCTTGAATCAGAAGATATAAATATTACAATAGAAATTCAGCGGACAAATATTTTTTACCTCCGTTAAAAAACAATACGTAGTCTAATAAAATTAGAAAAATACCTAATTCCATTTAGGGACAAATAAAGGTTTTCGTTCTTACATTAATCGATTTCGAATTAATGAATGAATTTTTAAGAATTTATTCTTATTAATTTTTAAGAATAAATTCTTAAAAATTAATTCATTAATTCTAAACTGATTAATGTAAGAACGAAATGAAGCAATTACTACTCCAATTTACTTTGCTTTCAGATATCTTCGGTTCCTTTTGCTTCCTTTTTTACGGTGCATAAATTTATTTTCAGATGCTTGGATCTTTGGAGAACCTGTCTGTCACGCTGAAAGAAGAATACGGTATCAACAGAACAACAACCGAGGCGTTCGATTTTGCACAAACGAAGGTAAGTAAGCTCTCTTTGGCGTAGCAACTACTGATGTAAATTTAAGAGCAACAGAAGTTTTCACTTCACACAATTATGTATTATTTAAAATTGCGTTTATTTCTAAGTAACACAAGCACACGTACCATCGGCCATTATTAATCTACTGCTGGATGAAGGTCTCCCCAAGTCTCTTCTACAACTTTCCCCCTTGAGTCAGTTGCCTCCAGGTCACTCTGGCATTCCTTCCAATTTCATTCACCCATCTCTCACGCGGTCTTCTTCACGGTCTTTTCCGGTCCTTTGGTGTCCAGTCTAGTGTTTCAGTTACCCAACGGTGGTCAGTTCTCCCCGCAATATGTCCAGCCCATTGGCACTTGAGGAGTTTTATTGGGTTGGTGCAAATGAAATGTCCAGAGCTAACGAGCAGTGGAGACAGGCCCCCATCACAGCGGAATGGAACCACCCACAGGTGTTGCGGGTATTACGTCACAGAGTTATTATAAATAGCTAGCACGTGTGTGAAGAACAAGGTTCAGGCGTAGTTTGTTTGGACGTAACGTGGCTTGCAAAGGAAACATGCGAACGCCGGATTTGAGAGTCATCTTCGTGTATGAATTTAAACTGGACCATTCTGCAGGAATTACCACTTGAAACGTTAACAAAGCTTTTGGGGAGAATACAGCAAACGAAGGAACCATTCGGCGATGGTTTGTGAAGTTTCGAAGCGGAGATTCGGACCTGCAAAACGAAGCTCGTGGTCACCGCCCTGTTGCTGTTTTTGACGATGTTCTGTGATGTGCGGTTGAAGAGAACCCCCGAAAAACATGTCGTGAGATAGCGGCAGAGGTAGGTGTCCACCACACGACAGTTGTTCGGTGTCCGGCTGCGCTGGGTAAAGTAAAAAAGCTGGACATGTGGCTATCGCATGAGTTGACAACTGCCAACAAGACTAGGCGTTTGGAAGACTGCACATCGCTGTTTGCCAGGAATAAACAGGAATGTCTACTGCATCGAATCGTCACCTGCGACGAGAAGTGGGTCCTTTATGATAATTGGAAACGATCTACATAATGGTTAAGCACGGCACAGCGTGATGGACGGCATCTTAAGCCACCCTTACACACCAATATGATGCTCCTTATCTGGTGGTCCACAGCAGGGATAATTCATCGGAGGTTCTTGGCAAGTGGCCAAACCATCACTGCAGAACGTTATTGTGCTGAATTATACCAGATGCACTAGAAATTGCTGCAGAAACAACCGGCTTTGGTCAAGAGACATAGTGTTTCTTCAGTGCCCTCATGTCGCACAACGAACGATGCTGACACTAGGGGCCTTGGGCTATGAAGCACTGCCTCATCCTACCAATTCCTTGGATTTGTCTCCGACAGACTATCATCTGTTTCTGCGCCTGGATTCCTTCTTGTCCGGGAAACAGTCCCCGACGGACAACGAGGTTCAACGTGCACTTGAGGACTTCTGGAGGTCCCAGATACAAGACTTTTTTCGTTCCAGGGCCATGGCCTTGCCGGACAGATGGCAACTATGTGTTGATGCCGAGGGGATTATTTTTCCTAGGTAAATTGTCTTACTTTTCCGTTCTGGCAGTCCACGTGTGCTGGTCTTTTGCCAGGCATTTCATTCGCACCAATCTCATACTTTGATCGTGATACCATCAACTCTTCTCGTTTTCCTGATGCATGAATTCCTTTTCCTGTCTTTCTTGGTTATATCAAGATGTCAACACTTTCCTAGGTAAACGACTGACACGTACCTGGCCATCAACACGGTGCAACAAGAAATGATATTCATCAGACAAAATGACCTTCTTCCAATCTTTCAAGGTCCAGTTTAGAATAGATGCTCGCGTGCTCATTGTAGGCGCTTTTATGGTGAACCAAGGTAAGCACGAGCACTCAGAGCTACCTGCGGTTGCGCAGTACCATTTTCAGCAGAGTTCGGTGTACTGTGTGTTGTGACACATTGCTCCAGTCCCAAGCATTCTACAAGGGGCATACTGAAAAGTAATGCCTCCTCCTTAAGAACTTTTGAAATCATTTTAATGAAACTGGACTGAGATGTACTATGATATGTTACCAATTTGGGGACAATTTTTTTTTCAGATTCGGAAATAAATATCATGAATGACAGATAAAAGCAGCGAGCCGTAATTGAATTCCTGGAAAAAGTGGGATGTGAGGTTCCAGAAGTCCACAGAATACTCCTGGCGGTGTATGGAGCTGCCACAATCGATATCAGTAATGTACAAAGATGGATGAAGAGGTTTCGAGAGGGAGAAAGTTCAGTGTCGGACAAACAACGGAGTGGAAGACCCGCAACTGCAGTGACATATGCCAACAGGCAATGAGTGAAAGACCTCATTACAGCTGAACGTCGTGTCACCATCCAGGAGTTGTGTGATGCAATTCATTGTGGTCATAGCTCTATGGAAACATTAATTTAGGATCTGGGATACAGAAATTTTTTTCAAAGTGTATCCCAAGAAACCTAACCCGTGAACAATGTGAGCAAAGGGTGGACATATGACGAAACCTCTTGAACTGCTACGAGAGGGAGGGTGAGATGTTTTTCTCTAATGTTGTGACGTGGGATGAAATCTGGGTGTTCTTTCATGACCCAGAAACAAAAAGTGCGTCAATGGAATGGCACCGCATATCTTCTCCTCGACAGAAAAGGGCGGAAACAACTCGTTCCGCAGGGAAAGTGATGTTGACAATTTTCTGGGACAAACGTGGTGTCATTTTGACTGATTTCCTTTAACGGGGTACAACAATAAACAGCGCTCACTATCTGCAGACATTGAAGAAGCTAAAGGAAGCTATCAGAAGGAAAAAACGTGACATTCCACTTCATAGTGTTGTTTTACACCATGATAACACACGTCCCCACACCCCAATGGAGACTTCACGGGCTATTGCCAAAATGGGGTGGACGGCGATGCCCCAACCCCTACCGTCCTGATTTGGCTCCCTCAGACTTTTCTGTTTGCCCCTTTGAATAACGCCCTTCGTGGGGAACGTTCCGACGATGTGACAGATGTTAAACTGGCTGTGAACTCATAGGCGAAACGACAGGCTCAGGAATTTTTCCAAAATGGATTTTACCAATGGGTTCAAACATGGCGGAAATGTATAGAAAGTGATGGACGATATTTTTAATAGGCTAGCATTATTAACAATATGTCCAAGTATTTTGCCACCAAGTTTCACATTTTTGCTGCTACAAATAAAAATCTTATGAGGGATGAGGCATTACTTTCAGGATACCCTTTGTAATTATTGGCAAATTCCGCCACGGTATTCTTTCTGTTGGCTCGTATAATGCGGAATTTCCTTCGCTTACTTCAGCATTGATGATCCGTTGTCGGCCCACACTTTGATCGCCGTTCTTCCCTCCTGGGACCACTTTTTGAAGGTGCTGACCGTGAGCAACTGGAAGCCTTGCCGTCTCGGAAATACTGTGACCAGTCGCCTGGCCATTACACCATTGCCCTTTGTCAAACTCGCTTAAGTCCACATCCTTTCCCAATTGAAGAACAAGAGTAACACTGATCAACAGAGCTGAGCAGTGTTATTTATATCGTTACATGACCTTCACACGCACCGTCGTTTACCTGAAGTTAGCTGTGATTTGCATAAAGACGCTTTGGTCATAATGTTTTGGCTGTTCGATGCAATTTTGGCATGTGCACCATGATCTCAATCACTTGTTACTCACCAGCTTTGCGGAAGCTGACTCGTATTTTTTAGATACTATTATTGGCATACTTTCACTGTATTCCATGTAACCAGTTCCTTCAGAAAACTTGGAAACTTTCATCGTCCTGAAGCGGAAATCGAATCCGCACCCTCCTGATTTTCGGTCGAGCATGCTGGACATTACACTGCTCGGGACGAGGAAATTCCAAGCAACTGCAAACAGATATCTGAAACCTTCAGATTTGCCCTAGTCGAAAGGGAAATTCGTTTCCCAGTTGTATATGACCTGCCATGTGGTTTGGCAGTTAATCACTTGTGAGTCTGGAGAATTCGAGGCCGCTGTGATGCAGTGGTAGCATATCCGGCGCCTAACTGGAAGACCCTAGGTTCTATTCCTGGTGGCGGCCGATGAAAATTTTTCTGTGACTCACTTATTAACGTGGAAGAGCGATGATTTATGTTTGGTGTCCCTGATCCACGTCGAGTGTATGAATTAATTATTCAATCGTCTCCTAATTATTTGTTCAGTTGCTGATTTCCATCTTTGGTGAATCCCTAGCACTGTGCGGGGCTCCATAAAGCAACCTGCCATGTGGCTTGTTAGTTAATCACTTGTGAGTCCAGAGAATTCGAGGCCGCTGTAGTGCAGTGGTAGCATGTCTAGCGCGTAACTGGAAGACCCTGGGTTCGATTCCCTGTGGCGGCCGATGATAATTTTTCCGTTACTCACTTATTAACGTGGAAAGAGCGATGACTTCTGTTTGGTGTATATGACGTACTTTCATCACTGGCATTTGTGTCCTACATTCGACCCTGGATGTGAGAAAAGGTCATTAGACGCTACGATGGGGCAGGAATAGCCTCAACTAGGGCAAAATCTGAAGATTTTCAGATATCTACGTTCAGTTGCTTGGAATTTCCTTGTCCTGGGTAGTGCAATGACTGGCATGCTCGACCGGAAATCGAGAGGTGCGGGTTCGATTTTCCGCTCCATGACAGTGAGAATTCTCAAGTTTTCTGAAGGAAGTGGTTACATGGAATACAGGGAAAATACGCCAATAATAGCATTACGATGCTTACCATGTATTTATGAAGAATTATTTCCTCGGGGACGTTCGTTTCCTAATTGTAGATCCGGTATTTTTAGAACCGGACCATTTGAAATCAGAAATTAATTGCTCTATAACGTAGCAATTTTTCGTGCGCGAGATTAGTGTTATGCTATGTCTAAAACTATGACTAAGAAAATGTTGAACTAAATGAGAATACGATGCAATAATTGCACGAAATAGCCCTAATTTAAGGTTTTATGGCCAGACGAAATATATACAGAAGCCAAACGTACCATAACCTTTTATTGGCCCAGCAACGAATGATGCCATTCACAATATAGCCACATATAATACCTTAATTATTTGTCGTACAATTTATCTTAACAGCGATCGAGCATCTCAACACACACACATACACTAAGCAACTGCTGTATCGTCCTATTTATCTATCGATCTTATCACACATTTATAAGTCACTCTCTCTGACCTCAAAAGTGTTGCCAACCCCATTCTTGTGAGATAGAAGATGTCACGGTAAGTTTGGAAAGTGCAAAAAAGAACAAACTCAAATTTACACAGGAAAAGGAACTAAAAATGAAAGTATATACGTCCCAGCTCCTTCTGTCAAAGCCTGTAATCTTGTATAACGAAGTAAATTTCTCCGTCATTTTTGGTCCACGCCGGGGATCGAACCCGATTCCACTTATTCCGGAACAAGTCGCTTTACCAACTGAGCTACGCAGACGTTCGTTCTTGCTGCTATCTACCTTCATGCCGTGTGCGTCCTGCGGGGCAGGTACGTCACATCTCCCCCACCAGAAAGAGGGCCGGGGGCATGACCCACGGGTCAGCCGTGACCATGAATCGTTACAGGCAGCCATCCGCTGTAGAACGTGCACTTGAAACCTCCCAGTCAATCTGGTGTGTGGAATGCAACGTCACACACATTTATTTTCCGAAGCGCTGGAGAAGGGATTCTCTTGTATTTCCGTATCTCGCGTTGTGGAAAGAACATCACACCATTGGGAGATCTTTAACGGCCGGGTCATCCGGGAAGTTTGGGCGCCATTATAACGAAGTAAATTTCTCCGTCATTTTTGGTCCACGCCGGGGATCGAACCCGAGTCCACTTATTCCGGAACAATTCGCTCTACCAACTGAGCTACGCAGGCGTTCGTTCTTGCTGCCATCTGCCTTTATGTCGCGTGCGTCCTGCGGGGAAATTCTTTCCTTGAAGGGCCCACTGGCCTTACAAGAAAACGGAGTGCATTTGATATCTTTAAGAGAACATCGGCTGTTGTAAGATGAAAGCAAGAAAGATGACACCGAATTTTCGGTTATAACGAGCACGTCTTTTGAATCCTTTCTGACGCGAATTAAATTTTTCAAAATTACTCAAAGTTAATGCAACAGGTCAGAAAAAATCAACCGAATTTTCACAATCGATAAAACATCCAGAAATAGAAACAGCTACTAAAAAGTATGTTACGAAGATTAACAAATGGCGCACAAAAATTTTCTCATAGCGTAAGGCAGGTATCGGAGACAAAATGATTTTCAAATCGAAAAGTCAAACGAAGAAATATAGAAGGAAACATCATATAACTCTATGCCTTCTACAGAAGAATTTTGCTTAAGGTGGTTCCCCCTAAAATCTCTGCCTTATGCTTCCAATAGTAAAACTTCTTTACATATTTTCTTCGCAATTAATGTATTTCCAAGGATGAAAATCTGCACATCGATCAACCTAACTTTAAGTTTAAGCATGGGATACTTAATACTTGCCAAGACACAGCCATAATTAAACAATCCAACATTTGTTTGTCTACTGACTTCAACAATGTATAGGTCGCGCCATCTGTTAACAGGTCTGAACAATACTCAAAGAAAAATAATTTATTTTTAATATAATTATGGTTATGTTATAGCAAGTATAAGTATCCCGTGCTATAACTTAAAGTTTGTTTTATCGTTGTGCAAATTTTCATTCTTTGAAATACATTAATTGCGAAGAAAATATGTAAAGAAGTTTTCCCATTGGAAACATAAGGCAGAGATTTCAGGTGGAACCAAGGAGGTTATATTACTGGAGATACCACTCCCATCCACGCAGCATTAGCCGCCATAAGTCACCGTCCGTGCTGCAAATGACGTCATGGGCAGGCACGACGCAACCGCAGAACAGAAGCTGCTTTGAAACCAATGGAACAAAAGCTTCTAAGCGTATAAACAGATAAAATGAGTAATTCAATAATCTTTATCAATGATATACAAGCTTATTCTTTTATCAACGGTATAATTTAGTTCGTTTTTGCCTGCTTGTGACGTCACACCACATATTAGCTGTGACCTATGGCGGCAGAGCCAGTGGTGTCTCCAGTAATACAACCTCCTTGGGTGAAACCACCTTAATGAGATTGTTGAAAATAGGCAAAAAAAATATTCTTCATGTAAAAAGCTATGCTAAGAAAAATAATTTTTCAAAAACATCTCCCAGAAGCAGAGATATCGAGAAAAGAGTTTTTGACCTGTACCCTCACCTAGCGGGAAAGCTGTGCGTTATTTAAAGAGGATAAAACTCTCTATCTTTATTGTGGCGAATGGCATACCGTAAAAAAAGAAATTTTCCGATAGGGTTTTTAGAAGCAGAGATACAGCTACAAACAGAAATACAGAAATACTAAGCGACAGAACTGTGAGCTACAAAACTTTTTAAATACAAATCTGAAGTGTTCCACAAGGTAAATGGTATCCGGTGTTAAAAGAATATTTTAAATCGCACATTTAGAAGCAGAGATATTGAGAAAAGCAGATTAAACATTTGCGCCCCCTTCCGGGGAAAGTTTGCATTATTTTGGGAAGGTAACACATACAAAATGTTTGCATAGTTAGTAGTATCTGACCATGGGCGCTCATATAAGGGGGCAGGAGGGAGCATTTGCCCTCCCCTCGAAATCTGATCATACCTTTTCCGTTCTTGGAAGGTAGTTCAGAGATTTTCGTGATAACATTAATTCTGATTGCTAATTTTTCTGTAGAACTTGTGGATGCGTATTTATGGAGTAAAAATAGGAAAAACTTTGGGAATTTTCAGTAGAAAGTAATGGTATTTCGTACTGCATGTTGAAGAACAGGTACATATGTACAGTAATGGAAACGTAGAAAAAGCGAAGAAACGGAAAACGTATCATCCTCTGCAGCAGCTGTTCACTACTGGAAAGTTTTAAAAAATTTCAATATTTTTACCATATCGAAATTTTTCTCAGAAATTTATCTTGATGGCATTTTTTTCGTTCTTGATGGCATTTTTTTCGTTCTTGATTACCAATTGGGTGATCTCTGGAGTTTCGTGGCGCATGTGACTCAAGTGGCCAAGGGTATCAAAATAACAGCACAGAAATTTTCTTCTTGTCCTAACATGTTGTCTAATTTCATTTATCCGTCTTTCTTATGTACACTGCTGGCCACCCAAAATGCGACACCAAGAAGGACACGAGATAGCAAGCCAGATTGCTGAATACATAACAACTGATACAAAGATGAAACGATTGAGCTTACAGGCCCGTGCGACTTGCGGAACACGCAGACATCAATAGTTCGTACGCCCCCACCCCCATGGCTGGCAATAACGGCCGCTATACGCCGCGGAATCGAACGAAAAAGGCTTTGGATGTAGGCTTGGGGTATGTCATTCCAGGCTGCTTCCACACGTTTCCACAGTTCATTAGGCGTAGCCGCGGGTGGTGCTTGCCGGGCCACTCGGTTTCCGATCAGCGACCATACGTGTTCGATGGGCGATATATCGGGAGAACAGGCTGGCCACGGCAGCAGTGACACCTGGTGGGCCGTGAAGAATTGTTGCACGATGCGTGCCACGTGCGGGCGCGCATTGTCCTGTTGAAACATGGCCGCTGGCAGGTCCTGCGGGTAAGGGAGGACTACAGCCTCCAAAGCGTAGGAGATGTAGCGGTGGCTGTTAAGTGCGTACCAGAGGGTGCGGGTGTCATATCCAATTGCGCCCCAAACCATAACGCCAGGTGACGGACCGGTATGGCGATTCATAATGCAGGCTTCATACAGTCTCTCGCCGAGGTGCCGCCACACGCGGATCCAACTATCGTGGTTTTGCAGGCAGAAGCGGGATTCGTCGGAGAAGACAATATCGTGCCATTCCGTAGTCCAGGTGCGGCGTTCAACAGCCCACTGCCGCCGCACTCGCCGGTGGTGTAACGTCAATAGTAATCGGATCAATGGGCGCCGTGCGACAAGCCTCCGCTCCTACAGACGACGTCGAACGGTACGTGCTGACACAGGTTGTTGCGCAACACACTCTGATTCCTGCGCTAACGTTCGTGGTGTTGCGGTGTGAGCCGTCAATGCCCGCCGCACAACACGCCGGTCCTCTCGTTCGGTGGTGTGCCGAGGCTGCAGCAATCGCTCACGTCAGTCCGTTCGTCCCTCCTGCACCCATCAAATCCATACTCGCTTCACTGTGGCTGGATGTCGTTCCACACGGGCGCCGATGTCTCGGTACGATAAACCGCTGTCGCGATAAACCACTATTCGTCCTCTGTCCAACTCCGAAACGTGCTGGAATGACTGCCGTATTCTGCGACGAGGCATCAGGAAGCTTCCCACGCACAGGTCCGGCAGCACAACGCACTTCCACTACTTACACCCCCGCCTTCTGTGCACTATTCTTATAGTGCTTCTCGGTGGCGTACCGGGCGCACGTGATTTCCATATGCACTGCAATGCAATTCGTTTGCATGTCCTCTCGCGGGCGACGCATGCTGCGAATTTCAGGCCAATCGGATGTTTCTTTCTTGGTGTTGCATTTTGGGTGGCCAGGAGTGTAATATTTGGGTCTCCTGGTTTCCAATTAAATTTGTGCGTTGAGAATGCGGGAAAAACGGTTATATCGCAAGAATGCACAGTGGAAATTTACATGTGATGTTTGAATATGTTATTCGTAGTTAAAAAATATGTTTGCCCCCTTCCAGAGGCGTAACTAGGCATTTCTGCGCCCGCGGCAAACCACAGAATATTGCGCCCTATCTGTTTGTTTGTTTATTTTTGTGGGTTTTAATGACCACCGTCAGCAACACTAAGGAAGGGCTATAAAGCAGTCTCCCGTCCCTAACTGAGGGAAGCTGACCTCTAATCATGCGTCCGAGGAGGGTCTGGATTCGAATTCCGAATGAGGTAGGGGTAGTGTGTTCTTCGTACGGCACTAGCTTTCTTCCTTCACTGGAACAAATGCTCTTTAATTAGAGACAGGCAACTGCTTATCGACCATTGAGTGAGTTGCTCACGGTGATTTAAACCACCAAGCAAAAAACAAATCTTCGATTACTTGTTCAGCTTTTCCCAACTAGTTCGGACCTTCCGTAACGCACCAAACGGACTAAATGCTGCTTGTCGTAGCTCGCAGCTACAGTAATGATTTTTTTTTTTTTGCCTGGGGACTTACCGAGCATCGTGAGCCATTTGATGGCCTCTAAAGCAGTCGCTCGTTCCTAATTTAGGGCCACTAGTTCCAAGGAAGTGAGAGAAACAGTGCCATAGAACAAGTACAACATCCGTACCTCACCGGGATTAGAATCCGAACCCAGCTCGGACGAATCGTCGGAGGCCAGCGCTTAGACCACTGCGCCACCGGAACGTCACACGGCAATGATAGAATAGCCCCCAGAAAATACTCAATGTGAACGACATCCTTATCTTGGAATGTAAACTACACTGCTGGACAATTGCTAAGGACGGATCATAAACGGCTATATAGCGCATAAAAAAGTAAGCGTGGTTGGATGCCAAGTGAAATAAAATAATGTCAGAATGCCAGGACATTACAAGAAAGACAATTTATTGTGCTCTGAAATCCAGAAGGCTTTGGAACGTGTTCAAGGGACAAACAGGCCATTTTGTGCAGAATACGTAAACGTGAAAAAAATGCAATTACCGTCCGCAGGCGTTCCGGCGTAAGATGTCAATACGGGATATGGCCACCATGGAGGGCGATGCAAGATTCCACACGTCGTGTCATGCTTTGCACAACATTATCAAGCAGCTGTTGGGGTAATTTATCCCATTCCTCTGTCAGTGCACGGATGAAGGTGTTCTTGTTTATTGGAGGGCATTGACGACCAGCAAGACTCCTCCCCAAAGCATCCCACACATTTTCAATGGGATTCAGATCAGGAGAACGTGCTGGCCATACGAGGCGTTGAATATCCTCGCTCTCAAGACACTCCTGGGCAGCGACTGTTCGATGACATGTTGCGTTGTCGTCCATGAAAATGAATCTCTCACCGACAGCACCACGGAACATGCGAACATGAGGTAGCAGAACATCATTAATGTATCGTTGGCCAGTCATAGTCCCAGTTGGAAGCACATAGAGGGACGTACGGCCGTTGATCATGATGCCAGCCCATACCATGACACTACATGTCGGATATCGGTCCTTTTCCTGTATGTTTGCTGGACAATATGCAGTACCACTATCGCGCCAGATCAGTTGTCGTCGACAATCAGACGATAGACTGTATCTACTCTCATCTGAGAAGTGGACAGCAGAACAGTCGTTATCAGTCCAATTGCGATGTTGATGGCACCATTGCAAACGGGCGGTACGGTGACGTCTGGACAATGGGATGCACACAACAGGACGGCGGGCGTATAGTCCTAATTCATGCAAACGTCTGGCGACAGTTTTTCGGGAGATCCGCTTGCCAGTAGCAGCCATAAACTGATTTGGTACCTCACTAGCTGTGCTGCGCCGGTGTCTTTTTGTTGATAGCACTATGTACCGATCTTCTGCAGGTGTCGTACTGCGAAAACGACCTCCCCTGTGACGTTTGCTACACTCTCCATTTGTTTGAAATGATTTCCAAAGCCTTGAAACAACACTGGCTGACGTTGAACTCCCTGGCAACATCTGTTATTTTTCGCCCTTCAATCTTGCCAATAATACGGCCACGCGTAAAATCATCTAGGTGATGTCGGGAAGACATACTGAAAATTGCAAGTTCGTCAATTGATTCTTTCCCTTTCAACTTTGCGTTTGAACAACAACAGTCAATACGCGTCAAATCCTTTATATCTCTTATCAGCGCTGTGACGTCACGAACAAGTTCGGCAATCCAAAATTTGCATACGCACAACACGTCTTACTGTATCCCGCACTTATGCTAATTTCCACATTTTCCTGCCTTCCATTTCATGGTTGCTATCGTTGCTATTGTCATCCGTCCTTAGCAATTGTCCGGCAGTGTACAAGCGAGTCTTCATTTCTGAATGTGAGCAACCTGAATATTCTGAGGATGCAATGCGAATTTCAAGTTGCCAAGGCGACCGAAACTGGCGAAACATATTTCATAAGCAACTGCGGTAAATAAGCAAATGAAAATGTGCAGCGCGAAAACAAAAATAAATCTGTATCAGAAACTGGTGCAAAAGTTTCAATTCTAATTTTCATAAGATTGTAAGCAGTGAGTTTTGCGTCCTACCTTCAGCTGCGCTCGGGGCGGCCTCCCCTCCTTCCCCGCCCTAGTTACGCCTCTGCCCCTTCTGAAACCAAGCTATGGGCGCTCATGTATCGCCCCGTAAAAGAATTTTCTCAATAGGGTTTATAGTACCGCAGATATTGCTGTAAACGAAAACGTGAACTTGCTCTTTCTAGTGGCACAATTGTGCGTTAAGAAAATTTGAAGCTATATGGGAAAAATTTCGCACCTGAATCGCTCTTCCGACAAAGAAATAATTTTTTAAAACGGACTGTTAGAAGCAAAGTGTCAATAAAAATAAGATTTAAAGTAACGCTCCCTGGCGGAAAACTATGCACTATTTTAAGAAGATTATCTCAAAAGGTTTTCCGAAGTGAGAGGTATTAATCGGTCCATGAAGGATTTCTTTGAATCGAGTTTTCAGGATCTCTGATTTTGCTGTAGATACGTCAGAAGCAGAAATAAAAATGTACGCACCATGGTGGCCAATCCAAAACTTAGAAATTATGTGCAAAACATATCCCATCAAAAGTTGTATCCGTTTCGGAAAAAAAAATTTCAAATCTGACTTTTAGAAGCAAAGATATCGAGTAAAACGCAATTTGCCTTTATGCTCCCTAGCGAAAAATCCCTACATTACTTGAAAAAGAAACTGCACCTAAAATAGTCTTCGTTAAAATGACATCGAAAGCGAAAATAATTTTTTTAATCAGATATTTGGAAGCAAATATATGGAATAAAAGGTTTTTTTGGATTTGGTATAGTATGCATTATAACGTACAAGTTTGTCCTCGCAGGGAATCGAATCCTGCTCCGATGGGAGAGCGACTCACTCCGGAGTGAGTCGCTCTCCCAACTGAGGTACGCGGACATGTGATCTCACTGCTATCTGCCTTTATCTCGTGTGCGTCCAGACACGTCACACCCCCACCTCCCGAAAGAGGGCAGGGGACATGGTCCACGGATCAGCCGGGACCACGTGTCGCTGTAGGCAGTCATCCCATGAAGAACGTGCATTTGAGAAATCCCAGACAATTTGGTGTGTGGAACGTAACATCATCCCACTGATTTATTTTTTCGAAGCACTGAAAAAGGGATTCTCACTTCTCCTGTCTCACCGTGGGGAAAGAACATTACACCATTACGAGAAACCTAACCACCAGGTCATCCCAGAAGCCCAGCGCCAATATAACGTAACAGTTTGTCTGCGCCGGACATCAAAACCGGGTCCCCTCACTCCGGAGTAACTCTTTCTTCCAATTGAGCTACGCGGACATGTGCTATCTGCCTTTATCTCATGTGCGTCCTGCGGGGCAGATACGCCACAGCATTTACGCACTCTAGCAGCCGGATAAACGGCGGAATGCAAGGATCATTGTTCTCACATTTCAAGCATTATTATGCGAAAATAATTTTTCAATACTCAAGAAACGCATACAGCGTATTAAATCCGTTTATTTTTATGGCGTAATAAGGATATGATATGATCTCTACTGAACTACCAATGGTTTGGCATGCGTTATTAAAAGATGAGAACACGTCGCGACATGCCGTGTAATTACGTGCTAAAATTTCATGTAATATGCTCGTGATGTCGCCCACGTTATTTTCAAAAATCATTCTTGTTCCTTACGTGTTTCAATTCCCTGCATTTTTATGTCTACCATTGCCTTGAAAAAGCCTCCCAGTGGAATGCGAAAGCTTAAAAGACCGCGGTACCGAACCTTGTCCCTTATTATTTGCAGTGCCCAAACGAGTACAAACTTTCTGCCTTTAGAGCATGGTTCTATAGAGCGTATAACGTATGCAAACACGGCTACCTAAATAACAAGGAAATTGACAATATTTATAGCAAAGGTCTAAAGTCTGGATATAAGAAGGACGAAATAGACAGAATGCACAGAACTGCAAGAAATCGTATGATGTCAGCAAAATCACCTTGTAAGACAATGAGATACACAGGATCCATCACATATGTGTCCCAGACTTTGCATATTGGTTAAAGAATTTGTTACGTAAATACAACATATTATTAGCAATGAAATCCCCGACCGCATTATCACATATAGTATCAAGCTGCAAGGAGAGACAGTGTGAAAAAGAAAAGGTAGGTGTGTACGCTATACCGTTGTCATATCCTAACAACACGGAAAATATATACACTGCTAGCCACCCAAAATGCAACGCCAAGAAGGACACGAGATAGCAAAGCCAGATTTACTGGACACATAACAACAGATCCAAATATGAAACGATTGAGCTTGCAGGCCCGTGCGACTTGCGGAACACGCCGACATCAATAGTTCGTGTGGCCCCCATGGCTGGCAATAACGGCCGCTACACGCCGCGACATCGAACGAAAGAGGCTTTGGATTTGGGCATGGGGTATGTTGGTCCAGGCTGCTTCCACACATTGCCACAATTCATCAGGCGTAGCCGCCGGTGGAGCTTGCAGGGCCACTCGGTTGCCGATCAGCGACCAGACATGATCGATGGGGGACATATCGGGAGAACAGGCGGGCCACGGCAGCACTGACACCTGGTGCCGTGAATAATTGTTGCACGATGCTTGCCACGTGCGGGCGCGTATTGTCCTGTTGAAACGTGGCCGCTGGCAGGTCCTGCAGGTAAGGGAGGACTACAGGCTCCAAAACCTCGGAGATGGTGCGGTGGCTGTTGAGTGTACCTGCGATGCGTACCAGAGGGGTGCGGGTTTCATATCCAATTGCGCCCCAAACCATAACTCCAGGCGACGGACCGGTATGGCGATGCATAATGCAGGCGTCATACAGTCTCTCGCCGCGGTGCCACCACAAGCGGATCCGACCATCGTGGTGTTGCAGGCAGAAGCGCGATTCGTCGGAGAAGACAATGTCGTGCCTTTCCGTCGTCCAGATGTGGCGTTCAACGGCCCATTGCCGCCGCCGCACTAGCCGGTGGTGTAACGTCAATGGTAATCGGAACAATGGGCGCCGTGCGACAAGTCCCCGCTCCTGCAGACGACGTCGAACGGTACGTGCTGACACAGGTTGTTGTGCAACACACCCCAATTCCTGCGCTAACGTTCGTGATGTGGCGGTGTGAGCCGTCAATGACCGCCGCACAGCATGCCGGTCCTCTCGTTCGGTGGTGTGCCGCGGCTGCGGCAATCGCTCACGTCGGTCCGTCCGTCCGCCCTCCTGCACCCACCGAATCCATACTCGCCTCACTGTGGCTGGATGTCGTCCCACACGGGCGCCGATGTCTCGGTACGATAAACCATTGTCGCGATAAGCCACTATTCGTCCTCTGTCGAACTCCGAAACGTGCTGGAATGACTGCCGTATTCTGCGACGAGGTATCAGGAAGCTTCCCACGCACAGGTCCGGCAGCACAACACACTTCCACTACTTACACCCCGCCTTCTGTGCACCCTTCTTATAGTGCTTCTCGGTAGCGTACCGGGTGCACATAATTTGCATATGCCCTGCAATGCTAATCGTTTGCATGCCCTCTCGCGGGCGACGCATGCTGCGAATTTCAGGCCAATCGGATGCTTCCTTCTTGGTGTTGCATTTCGGGTGGCCAGAAGTGTATATCGGAATGACAAAGCGATCCTTGGACACTAGATGTAAAGAATACATGCGAAGTGTCAACGAGGACATGCAGAATACAACCCTCGCCAGAGAAGTCATGCATTCATTGGCCGCTCCAATATGGAATAGTATTAGAAGAATTTCCTCTTACACGAACTTTAAAGGGACTGCCATCATGGAAACCGTCAAAATTCTCTCCAGAAACGTAGCATGCAATGAAATGATCTCTACTGAACTACCAATGGTTCGGCATGCGTTATTAAAAGACGGGAACACGTCCCGACGCGCCGTGTAATTACGTGCTAAAATTCCACGTAATATGCTCGTGATGTTACCCACGTTATTTTCAAAAATCATTCTCGGTCCTTCCGTGTTCCAATTCCCTGCATTTTTGTCTACCATTGCCTTGAAAAAGCCTCCCAGTGGAGTGCGAAAGCTTAAAAAAAAACATTATTACGCCATAAAAATAAACGGATTTAATACGCTATATGCGTTTCTTGAGTATTCACATTGTGGTGTATTAAAAATAACGTTAGAGAATTTTTCAAAGTGGGTTAATAGTTTCAGAGAAATCGTGTCCACAGTCGGATGGAGGAATGGACAAAGTGATAACATAAGCACAAACTTTTTTTTTTTTTACAAAAGACGTGCTGCTGGACAACTACTGCATGTATTAAACATGTTTTTTGCTGACGTGTATCTTGACATATTCTGTTTTAGGTGTCTGCAGTTTGAAGCTCCAGAGACATTTCGTTTCTGAACTACGTAGATTCAAAATGGTTGCTGCATTGGCTGAATGGATAAAGGAAGAAGTCCAAGTAGTCATTCGCTTCTTGTGGGCAAAAGGGCGCCACCTACTGAAATTATCCGTGTTAACTTCAAGCTGTATACAGCCCGAACACGTGATGTCAGTACAATGGATGCCAGCGTGGTGTTGTGATTTCAGTGGTGCTAGAGTGAGAGTCCATGATTAACCAGGGACTGGACGTCCTTCCACATCAGCAGATCATGTCCATGAAATTAAGAAGTAGCCATTTTGAAGTTATGTAGTTGAGAAACGTAATGTCTCTGGAGTTTCAAACTGATCTGATTCGAGGTTTAACGACCGCCGTGATTAACTCAATGGGCTATAAGCAGTCGCCCGACCATAATTTAGGGCCACTGGTTCCAGGGAAAGGATAGAGCCAGCGCCGTAAGACAAACACAGCATACATGCATCACGGGATTCGAATCCGGACCCATCTCCGACGAATGATCTGAAGCAATCGTTTAAACCACTGCGCCTCCCAGCTTCAAACTGCAGCCACCTAAAACAGAACATGTCAAGTTACATGTTAGCAAAAAGCATTTTCAATACATTGACTTTTTTTTTTTTTTTTTGATTGGAGGTTTAACGACCACCGTGAGCAACTAACTGGGCTATAAGCAGTCACTCGTCCCTAATTTAGGGTCACTGGTTCCAGGGAAGGGAGAGAGCCAGTGCCGTAAGACAAACACAACATCCATGCCTTACCGGGATTCGAACCCGGACCCCGTTCGAACGAATAATCAGAGGCCATCGCTTAGACCACTGCGCCACCGGGGCGGCACATTGACTTTCAATACAAACTTTCATTTTCAATACTAACTTTCCCTATTGAAGAAATTTTAAAGTTCTTCTATAGGGAAAGTTACTTTTCGACTTCGTTCGTATTTTTCGTTCGTCTCCTGTTGCTAACGCAAGTACGAAAAACCCTCACTAGCTACAGCCGCGGATTTACCACTAGGCCGCGGCCTAGGGCCCGCAGCTATAAAATCCAGAAAAACGGAGCGAATAGAACAGAAAAACGTAGAAAAGGGAGTTCCCGTTTTTTTAATTTACTTGAATAAAATAAAGTAGTGGTAATTTTTTATTTTATCTTGAATGATAACTAAAGAAATAAGAACGTAATAATAGCTTTATTACGAGCACGCCCGTGTTCGTACGAGTGCGATAGAGAGCTCATGCAACGTCTGACAGGTGCAGGAGAGGAGTAGAGAGCAAATGAGCAACAAACCTGCGCGCGCCGCGCCGGCACTCCCTCCCCCAATCCCGTGGTCGTGGCGTCACACTGCCTTAACAGCAATCAAAACAACAGTCTTTCAAAACACATTTTTGTTTATGTTTACAAATATTTTTTGTATAACCTTTAATTTAATAACAAGTTAAATCAAAATAATTTTTATTTAAATAATACTTATTTAACAATAAAATTATGCTACCAATTATTATATTCTAAACTCAAAGATAAGTATTAGAAAATCGTATAGGAGCAAATTCAAATATGGGTGGCCGGGTGGGGAGATCGCATAGAAAATTTGGCCTAGGCCCTCAAAAGCCTTAAATCCGGCACTGACTAGCTACGAGCAGAGGAAGAGTTAGGCAAAATTTATAAAAATTTCCTTTAATTCTTTTTATTCCTTTTTTGGCGTGGATATCGGGTGTATCATTGCGCGCGCTGCGAAACCTGGTACCGCGGCCATAACATTATGTAAATTAAGATCCAACGGGATCTAGATTTTTACATTTAGTTTTATTTATTTATTTATTATTTTTTGCCTCTGGTCTAAATGAAGATTTTCTGTCTGTTTCTAGTTCAGATGTTGCGGAATATTCGGACCCGAGGATTACGCAGAAAGTGTGTGGAAAATCAAGGATTTGGGCAAAGGCGACGAAGTGGGTAAGACGTGTTGTCTTCTTCTCAACGACGACCATATGGATCCTAGGCCGGCGAACACCACCTGGTGTCAGTCGTCGAAACCAAATGAAAATTCTCTGTTTAGGCATCAAGAGGTAAGTCCGATTCTTCACTTTTGCTCAACCTGAATTAGAATAGCAAACTAATGTCGAAATTTTGTCACAATTGTTTGGCATGACTTGGACGTAAAGGACTTGATAATGATTGCATGTTTATCAAGATACGAAACCATTAAATTGAAGTTTTGTGGAAAGAATAACATTTTCATAAATAAATAAATCAGTCCCAAAGTCACTGTGAACTAAAATTCAACCTAAATAATATGTTGCGTCTGTGGTAACTATCGGGATAACCAATTAAAATTTCCATTTGCCTTGTGAAATTTTTCTGAGTGTTTTTGATGGAAAACGGATGCCTAATATACACTATATTGACAAAAGTCACCGGATACCTAGACAAGAAACACAACATAGCATTTATTGGCATACATTTGTATGGTGTCGGTCCACCTTGGCCTTAATGCATGCACTGGCCTTTCGAGACATGCTTTCCAGAAGGTTTTTGGAACACAGCGATATGTATGCGCTTCCATTCAGTACAAATTGCTGCCACTAACTGTTGCTTAGTAATAGGCCTTGGTTCCAAACTTCTTATGCGGCGCTCTAATTCATCCCATAGGTTCTCTATGGGATTAAGATCAAGGCTCTGTGCTGGCCAGTCCACCCACAATAAAGAATTATCGTCAAACCACGCCGTAACAGTACTTGCTTTTTGGGTCGGTGCATTATCCTGCTGGTACCAACAAGGCTCAGTTCCATAGTATTGCCACAGAGTTGGTGGGGCATAATTGTCCAGAATATTGAGGTAGACGTGCTGGTTAACAGGTTTGTCCAAGATAACCAATGGGCTGGGGCCATACCATGAAAAACACCCCCACATGAGTACACTGCCAGTTCCAAACTTGACCGTAGGAACAGTACACTGTGGTAAATAGCGTTCTCCCGGCTGCCGCCATACCTACACACGGCTATCAGACTGATGGAACGTGTATCTGGATTCATCAGTTCATAGGACCCGTTTCCATTGATCTACGGTCCACGATAAATGTTCTTTACACCATGCTAAACGACGAGTAGCATTCTGAGTGGAGATGAAAGGCTTATGAGCAACCACACAACCACGGTAACCCATGGAATGAAGTTCTCTGCGAATGGTACGTGTACCAATCGGGGTTCCAGTATTTTTACTCACCTGCACACTGAGGTTTTGTGCAGTAATCCGTCGATTAGCTGTAACGACTCTCCTGATGCTTCGACGTCCTCTATCAATGATTTTCTTTGGTCTGCCGGTACGTTTTGCTGCTTCAGGCACGCCATGTGTCTTCCACTTATTCAGTACATCCAAAACAGTTGACTTGGATATGTTTAAACGCCTCTCGGTTTCTCTTATGGACAACCCACTAATATAACACCCAACAATCTTTCCTTTCTCAAAGCCAGTTCTCTCCCGCCGCGACATGCTGCAGGCTTGCTTTTATACCATTTGCAGCTGTACCGCGCATCTTAAC
Organism: Macrothele yani; assembly: GCA_039090855.1. Taxonomy (NCBI): domain Eukaryota; kingdom Metazoa; phylum Arthropoda; class Arachnida; order Araneae; family Macrothelidae; genus Macrothele; species Macrothele yani. The sequence continues at coordinate 54,004,056 of CM076990.1, forward strand.
AACGCAGCGGAACCGTTCATTTGCTTTTGAGGGAGTGCCCGGTGACATTTGTCAATATAGTGTACATCAATGCCCGTAAACACAACTTGGGTTGTTCTTCCTGTTTCCTGGACTAGAGAGTGAGGAGAGGCAAACTACCAAATTTTAATACGTAAAATTTCAAATATCTTTAACCCTCATTTTTCGGCGATTCAACACTGAATTTGTTTTGCAATTTTAACTTAATAAAGATGAAACTCGAGCTGAAGTTTTAAACAATAAAGTGTGTTATTTGAAAATAATAAAGACGAAACGATTTGGAAAGCTCAAATTGTGTGACTGGCTATTGTTCCCCAAGTTACTCCTATGGTTATACCATCGGACGACAAAAGTTTGTTCATTGAAAAGCTGTATAAGAAGTCTTGAGCATGCGTCCTCCAGATTAGTGTAAAAAGAAATTTTTCAATTGGACTTTCAGAAACGGAAGCATCGTGTCCATCAACGACGGACAAACCGATAAATGGGAAATCTTTAGCATCTACAGGGGTTATCCGAAATAATGGAAACACTTTGAAACAATAGATTTTACGCACCTAATATGGTGTGGGAGCACCCTTGGCATTTAAAACTGTTTGAATCCTCTTTGGAATGGACGCAGACAAGTCTTGGATGGTGGTAAGTGGTATGTTGTACCATTCTTCCTGCAGAAACTGCTCCAATTCCTTGAAAGACGTCGGAGGAGGATAACGAGATCGCACTCTGTTTCTCAACACAGACCACAGGGGCTCAATGATGTTTAAGTCCGGTGAGTGTGCAGGCTAGGAAAGGTGTGCAACTTGATCCTCATGTTCCTCAAACCAAGATTGAACAGTTCGACTTTGTGAATCGGGGCATTATCATCTTGAAAGGTGCAATCCCCTGACGGAAACAATGTCTGCGCCATTGAATGCACATGGTCGGCCAAAAGAGTGGCATAGTCACCGCTAGTGATCCGTCCCTGTAAGGTGACAATGGGACCTGCTGCAAACCACGAGATCATGGCCCAAACCATTACGGAATCACCCCCATGCTTCACTGTAGGAAGGAGACAGTCTGGGTTGTAGGCTTCTGCGGGGGTTCTCCACACGTAAACCGTCCTGTGCTGGGGAATGTTGAAAAACTTGATTCATCCGAAGACAAGACATATTTCCAGTGATCTGCAGTCCACGTTTTATCTTCCTGACACCCTTATAGTCTACGTTTCATATTCACCTGTGACACCAAGGGTTTTGAAATCGCAGCTCTGCCGTAAATATTGTGCTTATTCAATTCCCTTCGCACGGTATGGGTCAACACTGGGTTGTGGAGAAGTGCATTAAGCTCAGCAGTCACTTTTGTCGCCGTGGTCTTCCTCCTTGCGGTCACAGTCCTCTTTAACCCTTTAAAGACCATAACGCCCAAAACGCCCGTACATACAAACGGCCATAGCCGCCCGAAACACCTGTCTAAAGTGAGTCAGATTTCCTACCCTTACCTGTTTTTCAAATTTTCACGACCTATGTGGGATCAGTCACCCTCAGTCACTGTTGTTGTTATTAAAGAAAGAAGTGAACCAACAGACAGTTTCGGGCGTTATAATATTTGGAGTGATTAAAGAATTTTTAGGTCATTGTCGTTAAAGGGTTAATGTCCTCCTGTCTCTCGCAGTGAGTTTGGTTTTCCTTCCACAGTTGTGTCTCGCAGATGATGTTGTGCCGTGAAAATTGTATGCTGTCATCACCTTAGACACGGTAACTCTCGCTACCCCTAATACCTGTGCCATTGAGGTTACCGACGCACCAACCAGACGAGCTCCTACAATTTGCCCTCTTTGGAACTCCAATAGGTCACTCATTGTGCCTTCACCTGGAACAAAACTATGCAAACACGGATTTACAATGCAATCACACAGACCTTTGAGAATATAAGCAACACTTTTTTACAAAAAAAAAACAAAAAAAAAAAAAAAAAACAATTGTAGTTACATGTTCGTTTTACTCAAAAAGCAGCACATACCAAAGTCACTGTTTTCAGCGAAGTGTTTCCATTATTTTGGACAACCCCTGTACTTCATAATCTTCATTGAACAAGTTTGTAAAATCATGCAGTGCATTGATTATAATATGCTTTCCAACATACGAGAAATCACTACTCAAGCTATTACTAAAGTTTTGAGGATAATGGCTGTGGAATAACTCTCGCTCCTGTGCCCTGACCTTTGACCCCATTTCGGCGATATTAAACAGAATGGGTTCGGTATACATCCGAAACAACATATTCAAATTTTGTCACAATAGAAGCATTTTAGTCAAGTTATGAGGATAATGGCTGTGTAATAAATATCGCTCTTGTGTCCTGATATTTGACCCCATTTCGATGGTATTAAACAGAATTGGTTCAGTGTACCTCCGGAACAACATACTAAAGTTCTGTCGCAATAGAAGAATTTTTAGTTAAGTTATGAGGATAAAGGCTGTGGAATAAATCTCGTTGCTGTGTCCTGACCTTTGACCCCATTTCGATTAAATTAAACAGAATTAGTTCAGTATACCTCCGGAACAACATAATAAAATTTTGTCGCAATCGAAGCATTTTTACAGAAGTTATGAGTCATAAAAACGATGGAATGGATCCCGCTCCTATGTCATGACTTTTGACTCCATTTCGGCCATTTTCAATAGGGCTCGTGTCCAAGTTGTCCCCTACCACATACTAAATTTTCATCGAAATAGAACCATTTCTACGCGAGTTATCGTGCGGACTGACAGACAGACGGACAAAGCTGGAGCATATACGTTTCTTCAACCTACGGTTGGAAAGCGTAAAAAAATATTCAATAGAAGCGAAGAATTCGTGATCAACTTTCAAGCGGTTAAACAAGTACTCCTTATTGGAAACAAATTTGTACGGAGCTGAGACAACTTCCGAACATAAGATTGCCATTAATAAAAAATGCTTGAACAACAGCAGTTCGCTCTTTGAGGAGGACACAAGGAACTTGACAATCACTGCCATTTATTATTCTTTGGACTATCAATTTTAATGCAACTGTTGGCTACTGGAAAAAGAAATTACAAAATTTAACTTGAAAACGTTAAGAGTTGTTCTACCTCATTGGTTCCCAAACTGTGGGGCGCACTCACGATTATGTGCTAAACCCGTATGTACAATTTACGTGAAGTCGAATATACATTAGTGCTATTTTCGTACAAGTGAATTAGTTTTTTTTAACGAAGTGTAGGTTCCGTACAGGTTTCAGGATGAGATGTTATAAAAGTGATGCGCCTAGAGAGGAAGAGATTAATCTCAAAGGAGGGAAAAAGAAGAGAACCATTATATAATACTTCTAAATGTCTTCTGTATATATCTTATTTCGTAATGTTCTGAGGTTTTAAGAGTATAATTATATGTAAAAATGTCAGTTTAACTAGAACATTAACATAAGGTGAAGCTTGATTCGTTTTAATTGGTTTCCTGGCTAGACTAACAATTAATGCCATTTACTGAACACAGCCATATCACTTCAAGAAATCTTCAAGAGAGAGCTACTTACAGTCAGCCTTTTATTTAGGTCAGCACATGAAAAGTTACTTCAACTATTTTTTTGAGTATCAGAATAAATAACAACAGTATTTCAAATATATCAGACTGTGAATACTCAAGAAACGCATATAGCGTATTAAATCCGTTTATTTCTGTGGGGTAATAAGCACAATGATTTGCCAAGCTTTCGCACTCCACTAGGAGCCTTTTTCAAGGCAACGGTAGAGGTAGACATAAAAATGCATTTTGACATAAAAATGCATTTTGATATCTACCATTGCCTTGAAAATGCACTTTTATGTCTACCATTGCCTTGAAAATGCACCTTTATGTCTACCATTGACTTGAAAATACACTATTATGTCTACCATTGCCTTGAAAATGCACCTTTATGTCTACCATTGCCTTGAAAATACACTATTATGTCTACCATTGCCTTGAAAATGCACCTTTATGTCTACCATTGCCTTGAAAATGCACTTTTATGTCTACCATTGCCTTGAAAATGCACCTTTATGTCTACCATTGCCTTGAAAATACACTTTTATGTCTACCATTGCCTTGAAAATGCACCTTTATGTCTACCATTGACTTGAAAATACACTATTATGTCTACCATTGCCTTGAAAATGCACCTTTATGTCTACCATTGCCTTGAAAATACACTATTATGTCTACCATTGCCTTGAAAATGCACCTTTATGTCTACCATTGACTTGAAAGGCCTCCTAGTGAAGTGAGAAAGCTTGGCGAATCTTTGTGCTTATCACACCACAAATAAATAAATAAATAAATGTATTTAGTAAGCAACAAGCATTTCTTGAGAATAAATATCAGCCATAACAAACAATAATATGCACGTCACGCTAACAACGATGTCACTTCAACAATAATGAAGCACCTTTCATTATTCTCTTCAATCCAGCTCGTAACAGCAAGCTTTGAACACATAACATCGACTGTATAATCAATCTCACAGCTCGTAAGCCAATCAGCCAGCTAACGTACATTGAAAACCTTTCTTATCTCATCTTTTTACATACGTCACTACCTCAATACTTGTTGTTGCCAAAATGCATTCTGGCGAGTGTGAAGATAGAGCGTTAAGTTAGAAACTAATCAAGGAGAACGAACCAAATTTGCATAGATACAGTGTGACGTGCCTGCCCCGCAGGACGCTATAGTGGATAGCACTCGGAGCTCCGGAGCCGAGAGTTGTGGGTTCGAATCCCGACCCTGGCATGAATATGGTGGAGAAGTTTACTTCGTCATATTGGCGCCCGAACTTCCAGGATGGTCTGGCTGTTTTATTTTTTCGCAGTGGTGTGATATTCTTTCCACACGGCGAGATAGGAAAAATGAGAATCCCTTCTGCAATGCTTCGGAAAGATAAATCAGGGTGATGTTACGTTCCACACACCAAATTGTCTGGGATTTCTCAAATGCACGTTCTTCATATGATGACTGCCTTCAACGAGACATGGTGTCTGCTGACCTGTGGGCCCATGCCCCCGGCCCTCTTTCGGAGTGTGGGGGATGTGTGACGTGTCTGCTCCGCAGGGCGCACATGAGATAATGACAGATAGCAGTGAGAGCACATGGTAGTGTAGTATAGCGGGTAGCACTCGGACCTCAGGAGCCGAGAGTTGTTGGTTCGAATCCCGCCCATGCCATGAAAATTATGGAGAAATTAACTTCGTCATAACATAAACTAAAAAAGAAAGCTATATTAGAATATACTTTACAACGTCTCTCTCTCTGAAGGCATATACTCACTTTTGCTGCACTTATAACATACAGCTTAGACTTTTACTGCACTACTGTAGGATATAGTCGAAGTACTACTAAGACAAGTCGCAAGATAATCTCTATGCAACTTGTCTAAAACACGAAAGGAGCTGATTCTGCAAACATCGGAAATCAGGTAAGCTGCATGTTCAAAAATCAGAAACGTACGCTCACGTTCATAAAAAACAGAACACCTGAAAGAAGTCGAGCTACGACTTTGAGTTTTACAGATATGCTAATCAAGCAAAATCGAAGAAATAATTAGCATGTCGGCGGCATACGTTTATGCGTACCGAGTCTAGGCAAATCAGATTGCGTAACGCCACAGCCCTGAAACCGGCTGTTTTTCTGTTATAAGCGCCGTGTGGCTCGGTCAGCATGTCAGTGCTTTTGAGCAGTTGGTAACGATGTCTCGTCGTCGTGTAAGACAGTCACATCAGCAAGTTCAACAGAGGTCGCATTATCGACATGAGAGAGTGCAATACTTCCCTCCGGGAGACTGCCAGTCGTGCAGGGCGCAGTGTGTTCGTCGTGGCAACATCGTGCAGGAAGTAGTACGAAGAAGGGCGTAGGGTACGAAAAGACGGTTCTGGACGTCGTACACAGACAACGCCGAGGAACAACCGTCACCTCATGAAGATGTCATCATCAACTATGTCGAACTGTGACGCATTCTCCCATGTCAGCTCTCAGAGTACGTCACCGATTATTACAGTTCAGTGTAGCTGCCACCACTGTTGCAGCTGCGTGTGATTTGTCGCACTGTGGCCCAGCGGTCGCAGTGAACAGTGCGCGACAGTCTCCGCTCCCCTCTGGTATCAGTGAGATGCAGGCGACACACAGATGGACGACGGTTCGGCGTTTGACCTTCTGTGCACAGCTTTTGATACGCACTTACTACAGAGGCACGTGAACAACCCACAAGCCGCACCGTTTTCAAAATCGTAGTTCCGAGGGGCCGTGCCATCAAAATTTGTCCCTTTTCAAACTCCGATAAATCGGCGGCTTTTCCCATTCTGACTCCTAACACTCTACCAACCGAAAGCCGGTCCTCGGGTTGTATGTATACTGCTCTGTGAACTTCACCTGCCCATTCGGTCTCCAGGCGCGCTTATTTCTCTATGCTGGGGATGGTCATAGTATAACAGCTCATCGGTGTGCACACGTCATACGTTCCGAACTCAAGGTGTTGCCAACCATACTCTTCCGAGAGAGATGATATCACGTTAAGTTTGAAAAATGCTAAGGAGAACGAACTCAAACTTACATATAGAAAGAAACTAAAAAGGAAATTAAATTATAGTATTCGTCGCAATGAGTCTTTTGAAGACCTCATTTCCAACAAAATCACCATGAAAATCATTCTGAAGGTTGAAATATGTATGTAACTTGATTGACATTAAATGTCCGTCATTACTGTTTCACACGTTATGCAAGTTCTGCAATCGGGAGATTATTAAACGATGTTAGATACGTATGGGGCATAGTATCGACAATTAAAATCAGGAAACAATGAACTATATATGTACTTACAATATTCGTAGTGGCTGTCGGGGCTTCATATGTACGCCTTCAAAGAATGCGATAGGGCTGAACATGCATTCGCGTTAAGCAGTATACCTGAGCGAGTGAGTGCGGTAATTACGACGTCCGTGCACCTACCACTGATACTATGAATATTAGCAGAAACTAGTTTGGTGCTTCGCAGTCGGGAGATTAATTTCTTTATGCTTTGCAATCAAGATGATTATTTCTTTTTCAAGACTGTTCGTTTTTTAAAATTTCGGCAAAGTTGTAATTCGTTTTCATATTTCGTTGTTATCGTGGTGCTTCGCAGTCAAGATGATTTCCTCTTCAAGATTATAGTTCGTTTTTTAAAAAAATTGACAAGGTTTTAATTCAATTTCATATTTCGTTGTTTGTTAAAGGAATTATTTACCTTCATTGTAAAAATTCATCTTGTTGAATTTTATCTGGTGCAGATTTTACAATATCATGAATTTTATTTTTCTAAACTTCACAATTGAAAAAAGTTCACATTCTTTGATGACGTACATATGAAGCCTCGACAGCCACTACGAATATTGTAAGTACATATATACACTGCCGGACAATTGCTAAGGACGGATGACAATAGCAACGATAGCAACCATAAAATGGAAGGCAGGAAAATGCGGAAATTAGCATAAGTGCGGGATACAGTAAGGCGTGTTGTGCGTATGCAAATTTTGGATTGCCGAACTTGTTCGTGACGTCATAGCGCTGATAAGAGATATAAAGGATTTGACGCGTATTGACCGTTGTTGTTCAGACGCAAAGTTAAAAGGGAAAGAATCAATTGACGAACTTGTAATTTTCAGTATGTCTTCCCGACATCACCTAGATGATTTTACGCGTGGCCAGTATTATTGGCAAGATTGAAGAAGGGCGAAAAATAACCGATGTTGCCACGGAGTTCGACGTCAGCCACAGTGTTGTTTCAAGGCTTTGGAAATCATTTCAAACAAATGGAGAGGGTAGCAAACGTCACGGGGGAGGTCGTGTTTGCAGTACGACACCTGCAGAAGATCGCTACATAGTGCTATCAACAAAAAGACACCGGCGCAGCACAGATAGTGAGGTAGCAAATCAGTTTATGGCTGCTACTGGCAAGCGGATCTCCCGAAAAACTGTCGCCAGACGTTTGCACGAAGGAGGACTATACGCCCGCCATCCTGTTGTGTGCATCCCATTGTCCAGACGTCACCGTACCGCCCGTTTGCAATGGTGCCATCAACATCGCAATTGGACTGATAACGACTGTTCTGCTGTCCTCTTCTCAGATGAGAGTAGATACAGTCTATCGTCTGATTGTCAACGACAACTGATCTGGCGTGATAGTGGCACTGCATATTGTCCAGAAAACATACAGGAAAAGGACCGATATCCGACATGTAATGTCATGGTATGGGCTGGCATCATGATCAACGGCCGTACGTCCCTCTATGTGCTTCCAACTGGGACTATGACTGGCCAACGATACATTAATGATGTTCTGCTACCTCATGTTCGCATGTTCCGTGGTGCTGTCGGTGAGAGATTCATTTTCATGGACGACAACGCAACATGTCATCGAACAGTCGCTGCCCAGGAGTGTCTTGAGAGCGAGGATATTCAATACCTCGTATGGCCAGCACGTTCTCCAGATCTGAATCCCATTGAAAATGTGTGGGATGCTTTGGGGAGGAGTCTTGCTGGTCGCTAATGCCTTCCAATAAACAAGGACACCCTCATCCGTGCACTGACAGAGGAATGGGATAAATTATCCCAACAGCTGCTTGATAATGTTGTGCAAAGCATGACACGACGTGTGTAATCTTGCATCGCCCTCCATGGTGGCCATATCCCGTACTGACATCTTACGCCGGAACGCCTGCGGACGGTAATTGCATTTTTTTCACGTTTACATATTCTGCACAAAATGGCCTGTTTGTCCCTTGAACACGTTCCAAAGCCTTCTGGATTTCAGAGCACAATAAATTGTCTTTCTTGTAATGTCCTGGCATTCAGACATTATTTTATTTCACTTGGCATCCAACCACACTTACTTTTTTATGCGCTATATAGCCGTTTATGATCCGTCCTTAGCAATTGTCCAGCAGTGTAGTTCACTGTTTCTTGATTTTAATTGCCGATACTATGCCCCATACGTATCTAACATCATTTAATAATCTCCCGATTGCAGAACTTGCATAACGTGTGAAACAGTAATAACGGACATTTCATGTCAATCAAGTTACATTATCTTGGCCACGTAAAAAGTATGTTCATCGAAAATTGGCGAAATTTGAACAACGATATATGAAATATGTATACTCCACATAGCAATTTTCCCACGAAATTAATTTTTATATTTATTCGGCCACCAATCGCCTACTATGCAATGGCATTGGTACCTTCTCCTTGAGTAGAAGCCTTTTGTTAAGTCTATCCATTTTTTTTTTTACCCATGAATCATCATTTTGACCCAGGAGCCAGTACTAGTTAATCATTGTTTCTGTTAAGATAAATGTGGGTGTGACACATATTTCGCAGTATCCCTGGCTGAGAATCGCTTGTTCTCGGTGTCATTCTGTGGATAAAGGTGTGGGGATGATGGGCCATCACAATTGGTCATGTCTCGAGGTTGAGATTTACTACTCTTGCACGCCCGTCCCTGTGAAATCAGATTTGTGGGTTCGTTGGATTACTTACCTAGTGTTTGCTCTGGTTTGAGTAGTCTGTGCCGAGGTTGCCATTTGGCCTTCGGTCTAAAGACTAGGTCGTTATTTTCTTTTATTCGTAAAGATCGGGACCCTCTTCACAAACTTTTCAGACATGGGGTTTATTGTGTTCCACTTAGGTCGGTTAGTCCTGATGTACCTGATAGTACATACATAGGTTCTACTTTCAGAAATTTTAGTATCAGGTTGGCTGAACATCAGCATAGTGTCAGGCGCAAATCTACTGATACTTTTCTCTGACGCCTGGTCAGTGCTGGTACTTACATTCCTGACTGGAATGCTTCGCATCTGGTGACTTACGGCCCAAAAGTCAAAATTTCTTTATTGTATATGGAAAGCATGTTTATTTACCAGTTCGGTGATAAATATTGCAATGATGATATGCCGTACCATATTCCTCGGGCCTGGAAGAACTTGTTAAATGGACTACCATTACCTTTATAATTACTATTCTGAGTTTATTTATGCAGAGGGCGTTAGGAATGTATTTCAGTCATGTATGTCATTACTGTACCGTCAAGCGGCGCTTTATAGTTTCTTCAATACCATCATATTAAAACTATTTAAGAACTCTGGTTCCATATGCTGTGTGTCACCCGATGATGCGGTAGCTGCTACTGCGAAAGATCTTGGGTTTTTAAACTATTGTATATGGCTTACTAACCTCATGTAATAAATATAGTTCAGTATAGTATTTGAGGATATTTTTACATAAAATTCGATCATGCAATGAATTAGGTCTATGTTTTTATACTATAGTGCCTCCTTCACGAATACCAAAAAATGGTAGGGCCTACCAATGACCCTGAGCTCCAAGTCTAACGCCCTGCGTCTAACTTAACCGTAGCTTAATATATAACAATATGTGAGAAAAGTGCAGCCAGACTTTTCTCACATAAGTACAGAGAATTTTTGCTCTGTCATTTCAAAGCAAACGCCTAACATAAAGATAGGAAAATATTAATTGCTAGAATGCCGTCGTTGCACTATATAACATGAAATTCAAATTTAACGATGAAAAATGACTTTTATTTACACTGACGCAAAAGTTGAAAGTCAAAATCACATCACTAGGTCTTTCGTGCTGGCTCTCAGCATATCCTAAAGTGAATTCTAAAACAGGTATTGTAAAAAATTGAAACAGAGTCCACCGTTTTGTTCTGTTTGTTCCGGGAAACGGGAAGGGAGGGGGAGCACTACGATTCGAAATTTCGGGCCTGGCCAAGGAACTTCATTTTCCGCCGCCCCTGGCATGCAGAGAATAAGTAGAATCAACTATTTACTCTGTCCCTTGTTTAAATTCGGGGACTATAAAACCCAAACGTTTGGCTTCCATAATGTTTGCGGGCCGCGGGCGGCCTAGTGGTCAACCTTCGTGACTGCCACGGAGAAGACCTCGGGTTCGATTCCAGGCAGGTACGAGCTGTCGAACCACTAAATATCCGCCGTGCGTCGGATGGGCACGTTAAGCAGTCGGGCCCCGAGTACTGGCACCCCCGGTAATAAATAGGGACGTCTTCCTCCTCCTTTCTACCTCGCTCCCGTGTCACTTTCCTATCGGGCACTCTAGCCCAAATCTCCTAGTTTCCTATTTCTAAGGGTTGCTTAAGACCTGGGGTCAGATACTCCCTTCCTAAGATCCTTTACATATGATCTGATCTGATCTGATCCATACTATTTACATGAATCAGTTGGCCGTCCCAACGAAGGAAAAAAATACAAACCCTCCTAAACAGAAAAAAGGCGAGCTCACTGCAGCGTTGCTGTTAAGACGAGGCCCAGGAGCGGATTAGCCCATCGGACACCGGGACATTTATCTTAGCCCATCGGACACCGGGTCATTTACCTTAGCCCATCGGACACCGGGACATTTGTTTTGGCCCATCGGACACCGGGACATTTGTTTTGGCCCATCGGACACCGGGACATTTGTTTTGGCCCATCGGACACCGGGACATTTGCCGGTGGACCACTCGAGAAATGTGGCCTACTATCTCGTATTGTCTGAATTTATTGGAACGAACGAATTATGATTTCGATACTTACAAATAACTTCATTTGAGCCTTATATATATATATATGTCTGAAAAGTTATTTTGCTACTTATGAATAATGATCGGTAACTTCATTTGAAATTTGTATCTCGGAAAATTTAGTTCCTTAAAAAAAGGGGTATTCTTCTATTGTTGTTGAAGAAATTCGTGACAATAACACTAATTGCTAGAATGCCGTCGTTGCACGATATAACATGAAATTCAAATTTAACGATGAAAAATGACTTTTATTTACACTGAAACAAAAGTTGAAAGTCAAAATCACATCACTAGATCTTTCATGCTGGCTCTCAGCATATCCTAAGGTGAATTCCAAAACAGGTATTGTAAAAATTTGAAACAGAGTCCACCGTGGAACGTCGCTTTTGTTTATATACGTACATCGCGTTCAGCTCCCATGAATGATCTGGAAATCCAAGCTTTCATGGAAGCCTTGAAATTGGTTTTCAAAAGAACATATTTCAAATTTCAAGATGTCATTTACCAACGAAAGGAAGGAGCACCTATGGGCTATTCACTCTCACCTCTCCTGGCAGAGATTGTATTACAATATTTAGAGGAAAGAGTTTTACAACTTACTCCAGTAGTTCCATGCCTATATCTACGATACATAGATGATATTCTTGTTTTCTGGAACCATGATGTAGATTCCTTATATGAATTTGCTGAACTAATGTCTTCGCAGATTACCTGAATTAATTTTACAGTTGAACTGGAACAAAATTGTACTATACCTGTTTTAGACTTTCGGTTGAAAAGAAACCCTATATCACAAATTGTTTCTTTCTCAGTATACCGCAAGCCCAGTGCAGCATCAGCAATTATACCATATTATTCAGCACACCCTAATACATATAAACTATCAGCATTCCAGTTTCTCATCCGTAGAGCATACACACATTGCTCAAGCGTTACTGCTAGGAGACGAGAATTAAATGAAATAAATGCCATAGCAGACGAATATGGGTACCCCAGAAATATTGTAAACCGGATCCATCGAAAAATAAGAAGAACACACGTTTCTACATTAACTAAAGAATCCAATCAACGCAAATATGTTGGGTCAGTGGATTATATTCCAAAAATTATGAATATATTTAAATCTTCCTGTAAAAAATACAACTTGGATTTTGGAATTAAAACAAACAACCTAATGTCAACTATTAGAAAAGATCGGGACCCAATTCCGAGTAATAGAAGATTTGGAGTTTACAAAATACCTTTACAGGCCCTGGATACTGTTGACATAGGTCGAATTTATATTGGATCCACCATGAGGAATTTTAACTTTCGTATTGCAGAACACAAGTACAGTGTCAAAACACATTCAAACTCTACAGCACTTGCAAGATTAGTTAACCAGGTAGCCCATATCCCTCTATGGAATGAGGCAAGAGTTATTTCTTCTCAGAACAACAAAAATGCGACTTTGCTAGCGGAGAGTTTACACATCGTCAATAACGCTGATAAATGTTGTAACGACGAAGTACCCAGATTCATACCTCCAACTTGGATGCAGTTAATTTCGAACTACAAGAAGCAAATAAACCAACAACTCGAACTTTATTTCAGAAACAAAATTGTACTATACCTTTTTTAGACTTTTGGTTGAAAAGAAACCCTATATCACAAATTGTTTCTTTCTCAGTAACAATTAAGACAACAATCATAAGTCAGAGTATGGTGACGTTTTTTGAAGTCATTCGGGAGCTGAACGCGATGTACGTATATAAACAAAAGCGACGTTGCACGGTGGACTCTGTTTCAAATTTTTACAATACCTGTTTTAGAATTCACCTTAGGATATGCTGAGAGCCAGCACGAAAGATCTAGCGACGTGATTTTGACCTTCAACTTTTGCTTCAGTGTAAATAAAAGTCATTTTTCATCGTTAAATTTGAATTTCACGTTATATCGTGCAAGGACGGCATTCTAGCAATTAGTGTTATTATCACGAATTTCTTCAACAACGATAGAAGAATACCCCTTTTTTTAAGGAACTAAATTTTCCGAGATACAAATTTCAAATGAAGTTACCGATCATTACTCATAAGTAGCAAAATAACTTTTCAGACATACATACAAAGCTCAAATGAAGTTATTCGTAAGTATCGAAATCATAATTCGTTCGTTCCAATAAATTCAGACAATACGAGGTAGTGGGCCACATTTCTCGAGTGGTCTACCAGGAAATGTCCCGGTGTCCAATGGGCTAATCCGCTCCTGGGCCTCGTCTTAACAGCAACGCTGCAGTGAGCTCGCCTTTTTTCTGTTTAGGAGGGTTTGCATTTTTTGCCTTCGTTGGGACGGCCAACAGATTCATGCAAACAGTATGGATCAGATCAGATCAGATCATATGTAGAGGACTTTAGGAAGGGAGTGTCTGACCCCAGGTCTTGAACAACCCTTAGAAATAGGAGGCTAGGAGATTTGGGCTAGAGTGCCCGATGGGAAAGTGACACGGAAGCGAGGTAGAAAGGAGGAGGAAGACGTCATTATTTATTACCGGGGGGCCAGTACTCGGGGCCCGACGGCTTAACGAGCCCATCCGACGCACGGCGGATATTTAGTGGTTCGAGCGTTCGTACCTGCCTGGAATCGAAACCGAGGTCATCTTCGTGGCAGTCACGAACGTTGATTACTAGGCCACCCGCGGCCCGCAAACAGTATGGAAGCCAAACGTTTGGGTTTCATAGTCTCCGCATTTAAACAAGGGACAGAGTAAATAGTTGATCCTAGGTATTCTCTGCATGCCAGGGGCGGCGGAAAATGAATTTTCTTGACCAGGCCCGAAATTTCGAATAGTAGTGCTCCCCCTCCCTTCCCGTTTCCCGGAACAAACAGAACAAAAACAATGCCTAAGGAGCTTTCTCAGGGATTAGGACCACCTGACCACTTAGGGGCCGTCCATAAAGTACGTCCGTGATTTTTTACTATTGTTAGACCCCTCCCCCCATATCACATTTTGTCCGATTGTTGACACCTCCCCTCCCTTAAAAAGTATGTCTTAATTCCCGCTACCCCCTTTATTTTTGACAACTGCTTTTAGAAGTCCGTTGAGAAACAGAAAAAAAAGCATGTAATTATTTAAAGGAATCTTCCATATATTTACACTTTTTCTCCAGAAAACATTTATTTTTTAGGCATTAATTTATTCCCAAATGCCACCCGAACTTTATCATTCTGAAATAAAGATCAACAAATGAACGCATACATTCAAGATTGCAACACTCCCGATCGTAGCATCCACAAAACACGATAGATTTGGGAGTTTAAATACGAGAACTTAATATTAATTTTCTGATTTAGCTAAATATCATCAGAAATCTGACATATTTCATACCTTTTTTTAACTATTAAAAGAAGAAAAGAAGAGAAAACAAACGAAGACATACCATCCACTAAATTTTTTTCCTCTGGTCGCCCGAATGACTACACCCCCCCCCCTCTTTCCTCTGTCATCTCGGACGTACTTTATGGACGGCCCCTTACCTAGAGAAACTTTCTAAGGCACATCCCAACAAAAAATCGCACATTTGCCAAATAAAAAAAATAAAATAGAAATAAAAATCTTGGCTAAAATTATTGACCGGGCCCGGGCGGTTCCGCCGCCACTGCTGCATGCTGTGTGGGTGATCTGGTTTATCAGAGTGGCGATGACACGTATTGCCAGGGTTGGGAGTCATACAGAGCATCCTCAGTTAAGGGATTTAAGAGTAATGGATAGACCGACAAGAAAAGCCGAAGATCCTCGGGGAGTGAGTGACCTTTAGCTTCAGGAGGTTTCTTACGCGTTCTTCGGTAGCATATAATGTCCAAATGCAAATATGTCGTTACCTTTTGTGTGTTATTTATTTATTGATAATTGATCATTTATTTAAAATAAGTAATAATATGATAATTATTTCTTTTTTCTTGCTGGGATTTCAGTGGAAAAACAAATTTACCATAAAAATGTTGTACGAGCTCCTTCTACGGTTTTTGAAAAATATGAATGTGTAGCATTCAAGCAAAAAATTAAAGTTTTTCTTCTGAAATTTTAATAGAATTGAAATTTCGAAAAAAAAAACACACTTTATTTTTGGATTCTTCTAAAAGAATTGAGATAAGGCAAGTTTTGAAAAAAATAGTAAAGGCTTTCGAAATGTGCGAAAATGCTGAAATAAGTCCAGAAACGTGGAAACTCCCAATGTCCATAGTATTTTCGCACGGTGCGAGCAAAACTGGCAAAAAACATAAAGGCTTTTTTCAGGGCAGCTTAGTAAAGAACTGGGTGTTTTTCACGAGATTCGTTTCCCTGTTGCTTTATTTTATTAGGCACCTCCTTTTCCTGCTCTCTGCTGCCGACGTCTGGGTGGTCCTTTTTTGTGAGTTAACAGGTACAGCATATAGGGCAGCCTAACCTTATAACTTCTTATTCTTAACAGGAAACCATGTATTCCTAGAACTAACTTTTTCCGTACTATTTTTACTATGAGATCTATTCTACCAGGGCACACTGTTTCCACTTCTATTTTTTAAATTTTTTCAGCTCTTCCAAGAAACACATCATGTTTCTTGGAAGAGCTGAAACAATTTTAAATTAATTTTGAACCTTTCGAAGTTTTCATCGTGCTCTTTCTTTCCCAAAACTTTAAGGTTTAGAAATTTATTTTTTTAACTTAAAGGAAAAACTAATTTCGAGATCATTAGGGCAGACTTCAGATGGGATTGGAAGGGCTTCCACACCCCCGCTTCTCAAAATGGTCTACCCTGATGTGCTTTTTTTTAATTTGAAATATTTTTACAAAGTTCTTGTGTTTACTTTTAATTTAAAATTAATTTAGGAATTGATTTTTGTTGGTAAAAAAGAAGGGGGTTACTGATGATGAAGAAAAAATGGAGGAGGCATGAGGTTTTCTCAAAAAAAAAAGGGGGGGGGGGTGAAGATGCCAGGGACGTGTATAGCATTTTTTCGGGGTGGGGAGGATGACTAAAAATAGAACTTTTTGAAATCCACCAGGACAAAAAAAAAAAAAGTTAATGAAAAATAGAACAAATTAAAGCATTATTTTCTGATGGAAGTTGATGCATTTTTATTAAATTCAAGCATTTTTTCTAATGTAGGTCGCATTTTAACAAAATGAAATAGTTTCGTACTTTCGGATAGGGAGGAGAGGCATTGGCCATCCTTCTAAATATGCCTGCAGGAAATGCCGAAAATGTTCGGAAACCTTTGTTCTTCATAGACAGTTTCTTTCTCCGAGTTCCTTCACCACATTTCATTTTTTTGTCATACTTTTGTAAATTATATTCATTTTCTTTTACTTATAAAAGTATCATTAACATTTTCGAGTTTCTGATTTACTTTCTCATTGCAAGATTGCTAAAAGATATTTTATTTTCGCCGTTATGTGATTTTCGCAAAAACATGAATGCATTTTGTGGCGCCATCTGCTGCTGACAGTATCGTACTAAGCAGTAATTAATTCTGGGATTCGATAAACTCCTGTAAAAGAACAAACTTCTTAAATTTTTGCTTACCGTCTGAAGCAAATATTTTTTTTTCTTACGTTTCATTCACATTAATTTCGCCCAGTCAAGCGGTTTTATATGATTTCAATGATATTAACATAGTACTGTTTCATTACGATAACATTGCTGGCGGAATAGCGTAAAACCAAGTTTTAAGAGAATGTTATTCAAATAAATAGTAGGAACTTGGTCTGCAAATGATTTCTGTTTTATTCTACCAGCATTTTCCATTAATATCTAAGGTACTTGCGTTAGAGAAATAAAGTTTACAAAAAAAGTCACGCTTTTATGCAGGTACTTCTACATAGTCAGAGAAATCGTCTCTTTTATTATGTGGACATATTTATGCTGCGTTGCCGCTAAAAGCTAATATTTACAAGCAAGCCCATTATTTTACAAAGGCAACGGCAGCACACACACGCGCGCACATACACACAAAAACTACTACCAAATTCCACAGCTCTAAGAGTTTTGACAGAAATGACAACCAGGGAAAGCATTTTTATTTCTCAAACGTTCTAAGGTGTAGAGCCGGGTTAAGGACGTAGTAGGAATCTAGGCGGAAACATTTAAGTGTGTACCTAGGCTAGAACATCTAAGTGCTCCCCTCCCCCAAAGAATTTATGACGAAGAATCATTATAAAGTCCGTTAAAACACAAAACTGTAACAATAGCTCGTGATAAATTATACGTAATGCATTCTTCAAACTAATAAATTATCTGCAGTTTTCATAACAGGTCACTGTTATTTCATAGTTCGCATAAGAACTAGTTAAAAGCCTAAGTTTCGTAGATTTTGTCCTGAATTTTTTCATGATTTACCACTGTATATTTTTCTTGGTGTATTGTTTTCGTTATGCAATGTGAAGACACAGGGGACTTTGACCATTAATGGTTCCAAGTGTAAGCAGAGAAGTGTGGATAGATGGTAGTGGAAAAGCTGAAACTATTTTTTTGCTGACCCTGCTGTATACAGCGACATGAACCTTTTACTGTTAGTGAGTCACTGCCTTGAAATATGTAAATATGTTTGTTTCCCAGCCTCTGTTTGTGATCAACAAATGGAAAACAAACGTGACTAAAACTGTATTATAAACTTCTCTCTCTCTCTTTCTCTCTCTCTCTATTTATATATGTTGTGAAAACATAAGTTTGTCCGCGACGGGCATGAATCCGTGTCCCCTCACGCTCTCCCGCAACTGAGCTACGCGGACAGAATGTCTCGCTGCAGATTTGTCGAAATGCGAAAAAAAGTGGGCGTTTTTAATAACTGACAGGGGTCTTTCAAATTGCACATGTTGGTAGAGTAACTCTTTCTCTATACAAAGGTACTACTCAACATAGTCTCCATCACAAGCGATGCATTTGCGCCATCGTCGAATCCTATGTGAAAAAATTCAGGTGTGGACTGTTGTGCCCACTTCTTCACAGACACTTTCACCTCGTCTGTGTCATCAAATCGTTGTCCCTGCAGACTGTCCTTCATTGGACCGATCAGGTGGAAATAGGAGGGTGCCAGATCTGTGTTGTACGGGGGATATAGTAATAATATATCTGCTGATCGCATGATTGTTGCCAAAAGATGTGTGTGATCTCGCATTGCCATGGTGAATGTGAATCTTTTTCAGATTGTTGTTCGGTCTCTTCCTCCTTATGACTTCGCTGAGTGTCTCAATATACCGCTCGATGGTCACGGTACGGCCACGTTCCTGAAAATCAAGAAGAATGACACCCCTGCCATCCCAAAAAAACACTCACCATGACTTTCGGTGCTGATCGCTGGCTCTTGAACTTCTTAGGCCTTGGTGAAGAGATGTGACGCCATTCCATGGATAGATTCTTCGTTTCCAGATCGTACAGATACGTCCCCGTTTCATCCCCTATCACGAGATCGAGAACGAAACGTGACTTCATTGGCTCCAAACGCTTCTAGCAGATCAGAGCAGATTCCAGCCTTCTCTCCTTCAAAAATACTGCCGACTTTGCATACACTTTCCAATACCCTAAGTCTTCTACCATCTTCTGTGTAGCATTGTGCTCACAGTCCAGTTGTGCAACAACTGGACTGTGAGCACTCTAGCGCGAATCAATTAATCTACTCGCTGACGATTCGTGTCAATCGTCGCAGATGATGGTTTCCCACTCCGTGGTTTGTCTTCAATGCTGGTTTCACCTTTTTTAAACTTCTTCATCCATCTGTGCACATTAATCTTGTCAATGGCGTCTTCTCCGTAAACATTCTGTAGATTTCTGTGGATATCGGACAGCCTGCACCCTTCCTTCGTGAAGAATTCAATGACGGTACGGTGCTTCTGCTTGGAATCCATTATTTACCTGCAATGAAGAAGAAGGGTTACTATAGAGGAAGATTTACTCTACCAAAATGTGCAATTTGAACGACCTCTGTCAGTTAATAAAAAAGTTATGCCCACTTTAGCATTACTTTCGATACAACCCTAGTATGAGCTGTGTATTATTTGTGGTGTAGCGGCATGTTTCCTGGGCCCTTGGTAATGGAAGACCCCTTGGCTATAGCCCCTTTAGGCCTCTCCTTAATCCGGCCCTTCTAAGAGGTTGCAAGCATAAGCGCAACTTAGGCTATTTCTTTTATTTTATTTTTTCATGAGATGGAGGGGGTATTGTGGGGGAAGCCCACCGAATATATGCATGTAACATTTAAAAAAAATTAATCTTCATTTTTGGCAATTTAACATGAGCCTTTTTGGAAAGTTATTTTTATTATGGAAAAGTTATTTTTACTACGGGAAAGCGATGTGCATATCAAATATTTTCCGGTTTTTATTTTTCCGGAAATTTTCAATTTATTGGCAATTCTTTTCATCATAACAACAAAAAAAAATGCAAGAATTTGTTTGTATGTGTTTTTCATAAGGAGTTCTCTAAATTCTTAGTGACTTTGAAACACTGTGGAATATTTTAAACTTCAGGCTTTTAAAAAAGCCCTGTTCTCTCAAAAGTTTAGCAAGATCCTTCCTATTAAAACTATCATGCAGTTTCTTACATTTGTAAGGCATTTAATTAATTTCTTTTGGTTTCCTTTCAGGGATGCCTTCAAACTTTGGAAGAATTCGTCAAAAAGACAAGTATTCTATTAGTTGGATTAGGCTGCGGAATTGCGTCTCTTCAAGTAAGTAGCAGCGGTACATGGTCCTGCTTGTAAGTTATCTATCCTGAGTTCCCTTTATTGAGGAAAATGCCAAAAGACTAAAATTGTAAAACTGTATTATAGTGTTGTCGGAAAAGTCAGGACGTATTTTGGCACCCGATGGCGGTTAGGCGGTTTTCGAAGTACTAGATGCATGCGCAGCTCTGTTATCGCTATGGCATTCGACATGTGCCAGTTCTAGCTGCAGTCTTAAAGGCATAGTGAGCGATTTGGTTGATTTGCGGATATTTGACATCAACTTGAAGATGGAAGACCAAACTGTGCATTTTCGCCATATTTTACTGTTTTACTTCCGTAAAGGGAAGAACGCGCATCAAGCTTGTGAAAAGTAGCGTAAAGTGTACGGTGTTAATGCTCTACAAGAACGTCAGTGCCAGCGGTGGTTCGCAAAATTCCGTGCTGGTGATTTTGGCCTCAACGATGTTCCTCGGTCCGGGAGGCCAACGGAGGTTGATGACGACCAAATCAAGGCATTGATCGAGTCAAACCCACGTTACCCCACACGAAAAATTGCAGACACATTGCACATCCATCATTCAAGCGTTCACGACCCCCTGAAAAAGCTGAGATACGTAAGCAAGCTCGATGTGTGGGTTCCTCATGAACTCAAAGAAGCTCAATTGACGGCGCGTATAAACATCTGCGATATGCTCATTAAACGTAAGGAAAACGATCCTTTTTTGAAGCGACTGATAACTGGTGACGAAAAGTGGATTGTGTACAACAAAATGCTGCGCAAACGGTCTTGTCCCGACTTACTGCTTCGCCTCAAACGACATCCAAAGCAGACATTCATCAGCGGAAGGTTCTGGTCTCAGTGTGGTGGGATTTTAAAGTTGTCGTATTTTTCGAGCTCCTACTACGGAACCAAACAATCAATTCGAATGTTCACTGTCGGCAATTGGACAGTTTGAACGAATCCATCATCCAGAAACGTCCAGAGCTCGTTCATCGTAAAGGTGTGTTCCATCACGACAACGCGAGACCCCACACAAGTTTGATCACCCGCCAAAAATTATTGGAGCTTGTGTGGGATGTGTTGCCACACCCAGCATACTCGTCTGACCTTGCGCCGTCAGACTTTCACTTGTTTCGCTCTCTTCAACAGTTTTTGCGTGGTATAACGTTCAATTCAGACGAGGCTGTAAACCAGCACCTTGTGGAGTTTTTCGCCACGAAAGACAGGTCCTTCTATGAACGAGGCATTCTGCAGCTCACTGAAAGAGGGCGAAAGGTTATCGAACAAAACCGGCATTATATCATTGATTGATCTTTGTTCTTTCTATCAATAAATGATCCTTTCAAAACATGGCTAAAATACGTCATGACTTTTCCGACATCCCAATAGTAATTCGATTTTCGGGCGGAAAAATAGAAAAAAAACTTTTCAAACTTTAGCACATCAACCACATGTTTTTTTAAGGAAGGTAGACAGAAAACTACAATTTGAATAATAGAACGCTTCAACAATTAGAAACGTTCTAGCTATTATTCAGATTGCAGTTGCTTTGAAGCCTTCTGTTATTCAAATTGCAGTTTTGAAGCGTTCTAGTTTTCAGATTGTAAGTTTTGAAGCGTCTATTTTTCAGATTGCAGCTTCGAAGCGTTCTATTATTCAGCAATTAAAGCGTTCTATTATTTAAAAAAATTGAAGCGTTCTATTAATCAGCAATAAAAGCGTTGTGTTATTTTAAAAAATGAAGCGTTCTGTTACTCAGATTGCAGTTTTCTGTTTATCTTCCTTGAAAAAGCCATCTGGTTGATGTGCGGAAGCTTGAAGGGTTTATTTCTACTTTTACGCCAATAAATCGGATTACTAGTATAGTTTTACAATTCTATGTGTGTTCCTCGTTATTAATTGGCAAAAGCCAATTTCCCGTTTTCACTCTCTGAATGCATTTCGGACAAGAATGTAGAGAAATAGTGCATTGAAAGTACAATTTATTACACACACACACACACACACCCACAGTGGTGTAGTGCTAAGTGAAAAAGTGCAGGGACACTAGGTGCTTTTATGTCTTCAATTCCTTTCCCCCTCCCTCCCCCGATTCCGTCTCCTCCCCTTTTTACTTTCTTATATTTGTGCTATAAGGAAGTAGTGATCCGTCGAAGTTACAGTTCCTGATTTACACATTTTGACATTCAAGGAACAAGATTTTACCATCCAGGACTGCCAAGTGAGAATGGAATCAGAGACTAACTGCATCATCAAACAAACATGGGTCATTAATTCCACTAACTGTGTAGTTTTTCTGTCGCATTTTTTATTTGAAAAGAATTATACGACATTCGCATTTTAAAAAGAAAACAAGTTATGCTGTAGTTTACCGAAAAAAAAAAAAAAAAAAAAAGTACCGTAGCGCCGTTCCGGGACGTTGCGGCCACACTACACCACTTTACATATCGCGTCCCAAGGCAAATCAGCCTTGTCCCTCTGAAACCCTCTGAGGGACTATAAATATGTCAGATATTTAGCTCAGACTGTTAAGATCGGTTAGCATGGAGGTCGGAGCGAGTTCGATCACGAGCAGATAGTCAGTGCGAGGAGAATTCGGGTGCTGCATCTCCCCGACCGTCGAACATCAGGGATTTCCTCATGCAACCGTCGCACCTGTGTTCCAGGACTACATCGAAACCGGCAAAACTGGCATCAGCCGGAGAAAATGTGGCCATAAGCGGGCTGTTGATGTTCGAGGTGAGCGCCGCCTCTCCCGCATCTTAACGTCGGAATGGAATGCCACAAAGCAACTGAAAAATAGAAGACTTTATGACCAGTCGCACCTGATTAGAGAAACAGAAATTAGGGGAGCGCTTATAAGAAAGGAGGTGTACGACTTCTTTTTTTAAACACACTGCCCGACATGGAAAATGCCGGAACAGGAAGTATTGATGCAAAGACAACCACTGTGCAAAAAAAACTCAACCAAAATTGGCAGGAACACTTTACATAACAAGGGGAACTAGACAGCGAATATACGCTGCCGTAGCTTTCGTAAAATACATAACAAGGGGAAGAAATTCGGCAGATAAAAAAAGAAGTTCAATCGGCCGGAACGAGTTATCTCGGGGTTAGCAAAATGGGCTGTAATCAGCTCGAATATTCGCTGTCTAAGAAGTGGGCCGAGAGTAGCTGGAACCAGTGAATCTGCGTATCAGCTTTTCCCTTAAGCTTGGTATTCAAACGGGTAATTTGGGGCTAGGTGTGATTGATACTAACCCTCGTTGAGTGATTACACTGAAAAACTGTGGTTTTGTTACAAAGCAAACTTTAACGGTTTTGTATGTATTTACGGGTGCTGAAACCGAATATGAAGTCACAGTTCCTCCATTGCGCTCCAATTTCTTGTAATGGAACTCTCTATTGGGGCAAATGTTGAGTTACTTAAAAGAATTTCCATATGTTTTCCAACGGAGACATCTGTCTGCAGTCAGGACAGCTGTGTCTCTGAGAGTAGACATGCTGGCGCCATTACTTCCTGTTGTGCGATTCCTTCCGGGAAGGGAGAACAAAGCAGAAATTTTTCATTCGAATGCATTTAATCGGTATTGAAGGACGTGCATTTTCTCGTGGTTTTAAAAAACTATTGTGGATTGCGCAAAGTGTACGTTAAATAATGCCGCGTAACTTGCGTGAACCATTCAAACAGATTTTACTACATTTGTGGATAATTTACTTCAAAGTCTCAAAGGCGGTATTTCACACCGTTGATTAGCAAATCGTATGAAATTTATTTCCAGTGCAAAATGGGTAATGAAGATAAATCTTCGGCGCCTCACATTTGTTGTAATTCATGTGTAACTTTGTTGACTGGCTGGTTGAAGGGATCACGTCAAATACCATTTGCAGTACCAATGGTTTAGAGATAACCGAAAGACCACTCAGCAGACTGTTACTTCTGCATCACTAAGATATCTGGAATTACAGCTAAGACCAAAGACACGACTCAGTATCCCAATATTCCTTCGATAAAAAGGCCTGTTCCTCATGATCCAGATCTTCCATATTCCTGTACCTCCACAGTCATGCAGTTTAGATGATAGTGATACTGATGAAATAAATATTCACAGCAAAGAAGATATTGAAGTACAACAAGACCCTGATTTCTCGGAAGATTCTGAGCCTCACCTTATAAGTCAGGAAGAATTAGATGATTTGGTTCGTGGCCTTCATTTAGCAAAAAGTCAGGCCGAAATATTGGCTTCAAGATTGAAGGGATAGAATCTTTTACAATCAAGTACAAAAGTATGTAGTTTTCGTCGACGACAGCAGGAGTTTGAACAGTTATTTTCGAAGAGTGGTGACTGTTTGTACTGCAATGATATAGACTTATTGTTTGAAGCCTTAGGACAGCAACACAAACCTGAAGAATGGAGAATTTTTATAGTTTCCTCAAAAATAAGCTTAAAAGCTGTCATTCTTCGTAACAGAAACATGTATCCGTCAGTACCTGTTGCATATGCTGCATACATAAAAGAAACATATGCAAATATGAAACTGTTGCTTCAAAGTACACAAAAAACACTCATGAAATATTTGTGGCGATCTTAAAGTGATAGCTTTTAAAAAGTCCTTGGTCTACAACTTGGATACACAAAATACTGCTGCTTCCTCTGTGAACGGAACAGTAGGGACAGAAATTCGCATTGCATTTTTAAAGACCTGGCCTCAAAGAGAGTTCTTAATTCCACGTAATAAAAATGTTGTTGCGGGCCCTTTAGTAAGTCCTCAGAACGTGTACTTTCCACCGCTTCACATCAAATTGGATTTGATAACATTTTTTGTAAAGGCATTGAATAAAGATGGAGAAGCCTTTCGTTTTCTGAAGAACAAGTTCCCCAAAATATCTGAAGCCAAAGTTAAACAAGGCATTTTTATTAGTCCACAAATAAGGAAACTTATGCGTGATCTTGCATTTAAAGGCACTTTGAATGAGACTGAAGCCGCTGCACAGAAGTCCTTTAAAGATGTTTAAAGATGTGGTACTAAACTGTTTAGGTAACTGGAAGGCAGAAAATGATAAAGAACTTGTTACTGAGCTTCTAGAAAACTATATAAGGTCATGGGATGCAATATGTCCCTTAAAATACATTTCCTTCACTTGCACCTGGACTTTCTTCCACAAAACTAAAGAGCTGTAAGTGATGAGCATGGAGAACGTATGTACCATAGAAAACTGCCATAAAGGAAAATGGAGCCCTAAAATGCTAGCTGATTGCTGTTGGACTCTAAAAAGGGATGTAGTACAACCAAACTACAGAAGAAAACCTAAAATAACTGCTTATTAAGGTAAGTGTAATTAATTGCTTGTAGCGGAATATACATGCAAGGCTTATTGTACACTGAAACAACAGGTTACTCGAGAACTATGCCAGATAGAACAATTTAGCAAGCAGATTTGTAATCAACATGACAAATACTGTATGATTCGCCATATGCAGTCTTTGTAACAAACAAAAAGTTTATTTTTGTTGTTCAGTGTTGCCTGCTAGAAGGGCTATAGCAATGGCGTAGTGCCTAAAAAAGGAGGAGATGTTTGAGTGACTTGTTTCTACGCAGTGACATGATGTCAGTGTCAGGGGTATAACGAAGTAAATTTCTCCGTCATTTTTATCCGCGCCGGGGTTCGAACCCGGGTCCACTCATTCCGGAATAAGTTGCTCTACCAATTAAGCTACGCGGACATTGATTCTAATTGCTATCTGCCTTTATGTCGTGTGCGTCCTTCTGGCAGGTACGTCACATCTCCTGGTACGTTACAGGGGGACTAACTGTTCCCTGCCATAGAGCAGGGAACTCACTGGGCTATAAGCAGTCGCCCGTCTCTAATTTAGGGTCACGTGCTCCAGGGAAAGGAGAGAGCCAGTGCTTTAAGACAAAAATTTCGGACGAATGGTCATAAGCCAGAGCTTAGACCACCGTACCACCGGGGCGGCAAGGAGAGTTCTTCTGACAAATCTGATAACTGCAAGCGTTTGGTCTTCTTTTTCAATCACAGCAGGAACCTCATTATTATTCATAAAAGTTGCTGTGGCCTCCGCTAACACAGTTTGATCATACAAAATATCGTGGCTCCTTCGAGGACCCCATTCGGTAGTGGGCAGGAAAAGCAAGGAGCGGAAGAAAACCTTCGAAATACATGTATCTCAAGAGTTGAACAAAAGCTTATAACGAAGTAAATTTCTCCGTCATTTTTATCCGCGCCAGGATTCGAACCCGGGTCCCCTCATTCCGGGATAAGTTACTCTACCAATTGAGCTACGCGGACGTTTTATTCTGATTCCTATCTGCCTTTATGTCGTGTGCGTCCTTCTGGCAGGTACGTCACATCTCCTGGTACGTTACATCATCTCCCCCCTTATTTTTTTTTTATTTTTTTCGAAGTGCTGGAGAAGGGATTCTCTTATTTTTCCTATCTCGCGGTGTGGAAATAACATCACACCAATGCGAGAGTTTGAACGGTCGGGTCATCCGGATAGTTCTGGCGCCATTATAACGAAGTAAATTTCTCCATCATTTTTATTCGCGCCAGGATTCGAACCCGGGTCCCCTCATTCCGGAATAAGTTACTCTACCAATTGAGCTACGCGGACGTTTTATTCTGATTCCTATCTGCCTTTATGTCGTGTGCGTCCTTCTGGCAGGTATGTCACATCTCCTGGTACGTTACAAGCTGAACTATATTTTAGGATAAAAATGCCAATACCTTCTGTTCTTCAGTGTACTGTAATCCTTCCTTAGTGATACTTCAACTCTTTTTCATGGGTAATTTTATTTAGGCTTAATTAAATTTTAATTTCAACATTTGCTATGTATTATAAAACTTTTACGCAATGGTATTTTTAGCATAAAAATTTCATATAATATGAGTATGTGAATATGTTTATTTTTAAATACACCAGAGTTATCCATATTCTTTCTTGAGTAACACATAGCGTTAGTAGTTTTTTTTATATTCGCCAAGCTTTCGCACTGCACTGAGAGGCTTTTTCAAGGCAACGGTAGACGCAAAAATGTCTACCATTGCCTTGAAAAAGCCTCCCAGTGAAGTGCGAAAGCTTGTCGAATATTTGTGCTGACTACACCACGAAAATAAACGGATTTCATACGCTATATGCGTTTCATTGTTATGTAAATATGTTTTTACATTTTGTACCATGCAACAATTATAAGGGTTAAAGAGCACAATGTTAATTTCTTTTTATGAAGTCAACTACCCCTCCCCCTTCTTTTTTTTTTATTGCAGCAACTTACTTTAAGCTCTTTATATTTCCAGAAAAAAGCACTGTAGGTACACTGAGAGGACAGAAATCATGGGATGCTTGGCTTCTGAGCAACACGATGCTGTCAGCCCTCTTGCTAGTGGACGAATCCACTATTTGGCAAGTGTGTAGGTAGGCGGGTGACACGGCGTTCACGTAGACGGTAGTTCGATGTGAATATGGAAAAAAGTCGTGAGTTAGCAGAGTTTGAAAGTGGGATGACAGGGGTTGCTCGGCGCATGAGTAACTCTATCGGGGAAGTAGTACAGGAATCGCAGTATCACCATTCGACATATCACGCATGTATCGAGAATACGCCAGGTGATACGGAAATCGCAGTATCCCCGTTCGACAGAATCAATATTGTAGTGGAAATACGCCATTTCCAGAATTACATCGCATCGTAAATAGCTCTGTGGGCGAAGAAAGGTCTTGGATGAACGTGGCCGTCGACATCTGTCTCGCATAGCTGCAAACAACCGCAAATCTACAATAGTACACATTACAGCGGGCTTCAACGAAGGAGGTACCAGAAATGGCGCCACTAAAGACTAGCTGATGACCATTTACCTGTACCGTCCAATTGCGAACTCCACAGGGTTAAAAGAACTCTCTCAAAAGATTTTTAGTGACGGCGTTGCGAGTAATCCTGCCAGGATCCGACATTCCCCCATCCGGACAGAATCGGTCCGTAGACCTGCAGCTTGCTGCTACCCCCGTGGGCCGGCACTTCTCACCTCTCCATCATGACCCGGGTGTGCGTGCCATTTGGGCAGGGGCTAGAAAAGAAATTTCTCTACCCCTGACTGGGAGAATCAATTGCTGGCGCGAACTGTTTGGGGCGTCTGCCCTTTATTCAAACAAGACGATACATGCATATTTATTTACACTGAGGAACCCATCTCCGCGTAGGAAACAAGTCATTTGCTCAATGGGCCCTCTCACATTGAAAAATATTAAAATATTTACATTATTTACATTGCCACAGGACTAGGGTCAGTTCTGTGGTGATGACTTTGGGCTCGAGTCATCTGTTTCCCTTCTTCGATTCTTCATCCCTCTTCTTTCTTCTTCGGTCACCCCTCTATTAGGTAGACCGCCTGTTCCTCTTTGAGGCACTTGACCATCTCTCGATGAGCCCCTGTCGCGCTCTTGGGGTACGCGAGCAGGATCGAGAGGTCCCTCGCCTTTGCCAATTATGGCACTAATGTTGCTCTCTTCCCTGCCAGAGAAGCACATTCTAGAATCATGTGTGCGACATCTGCAGTCTGGGCACCACACATGCACACTCACTTCCCTAACCGCAAATCTGCGGAAGTACTCCGGCGACACTCCGTGCCCGGTTAGTACTTGGTTGAGGAAGCCATTACTCTCAATGCGCCTTATCGAGATTCGGGGAAGATACGGCATGTTGTTCTGCCCGTATCCCCCTCATCCCATCTCTGTTGCCACTCCACCAATGTGGCTGATTTCAGTTGCGTCCGCACGCTTTGCAGCGGCGTTCGCATCTGAAAATCTATGTCATCTTTACCAGTAGCTTCCTTCGCTAGCTGGTCTGCACGTTCATTTCCAACTGTACCGACATGACTTCGGATCCAGTGGAAGGTAACCCTCCTACTCTCCATTGACTTGAATAGCGCTTTTATCTCTCTGACAAGGGGAGTCTTACTCCCGAACTGGCCAA
Organism: Macrothele yani; assembly: GCA_039090855.1. Classification (NCBI taxonomy): domain Eukaryota; kingdom Metazoa; phylum Arthropoda; class Arachnida; order Araneae; family Macrothelidae; genus Macrothele; species Macrothele yani. The sequence goes on from CM076990.1 coordinate 54,033,348, forward strand.
GCGCTTTCAGGGCCGCTTGGCTGTCAGAGTATAAGCTATAGGCCCTTCACTGTTCATAGCAAGCACCCAACGCAGTGCTTCTCTGATCGCCAATAACTCTGCTTGGAAGACAGAGGAATTGGGCGATAGTTTTATTCGCTCCGCGTGAATCTCGTTGCCATCCGAGATCACGCAGAAACCTGCGCCGACGCTACTTCCTATTTTAGAACCGTCCGTGTACAGTTCCTTCCCCTGACCTGTGGGGAGGGCTTTATCCCAACTCAGACAAAGCTCTTTGGCTGGGTGGCAAGTCCATTCCATTCTCAGAAGTTCCACCTCGGACGACCGATACTGGTGTCCTAGGAAGGTAACATCTTCCTCGTAGCGGAGGGTCTGCATTACTGCTTCCCTCGCTACGACCAGGTCCGCCGGTTCGCACCCAGCCAGCACTTGGAGCGCTGCTGTGGAGGTCGTGCGGAAGCACCTCGTCATGCCCAATAGCGCCCTGCGCTGAATTTGGTTAATACCATTTCTCATCCTAACGGTATCTGACCACCAGGCGGGACACGCTTATGTCAATATGCGCTCCACCCCTCGTTTATAGAGCACCTTTTTTGGCTGGCCCAGGCAGCCGCATTCCGTTGATCTTATATAGAATGCTGGTGCACCTGTCCTTCAAGAAGCGAAGATGCGGTAGCCCCGACAATCTGGTGTCAAGGATGACTCCTAGGTACTGCATCTCTCTCACCGCTTTGATAGTATGCCCATTGAAGCGACACTTTGGTGGGGTGACCAGTTCCCCCTTCTTTGCTATTAGCATTAGTGTCGTCTTTTTCGGGAGCGAAGCAGAGCTTACACTCCTTGCTTCATCTATCTAGCTGTGAGAGAGCGGTGTGTGCCTTCCGCTCAATCACATGCCTACCAGATGCTGACACTATTAGCATGAGGTCATCTGCGTAGGCCTGCAGCTAAGACCATCAGTCGATCATTAATGGAAGCCGCCGACCCACCAGTCACATTGCTAATGTCACATCATCAGATTGTACGCCTCAACTGGGCAAAAGAACATCGGCACTGGATCTTGGATGATTGGAGACGTGTCTCCTGGTCCGCTGAGTCCCATTTCCAGTTATTTCGCACAGACAGGAAGGTGCGGATCTGAAGGAAACCGCATGAAGAGATGGACCCGGCATGCCAACAAGTAACTGTTCAGGCTAGTGGAAGCGCTCGGTTATGGTCTCGGGCGTGTTCAGCTGGCACACGTTGTGACCTCTGGTGTGTCTAAATGCATCTCTGAACGGTCTACACTAAGAGTCCGCCCTTGCAGACCATCTACATCCATTCAGGGTCATCATGCATCCACAGGGCAATGGACCCTTCCAACAGAACAATGGAGTTTTCCAACAGGGCAGTGGACTCTTCCAAAAGGGCAATGGACTCTTCCAACAGTGCAATGTACTCTTCCAACAGGGCAATGGACTCTTCCAACAGTGCAATGGACTCTTCCAACAGGGCAATGGACTCTTCCAACAGGACAATGATGGACTCTTCCAACTCTTCACAGAGCCGCGGTGACTAGAACATGGTCAGAATAACATTCCGCAGAAGTTTCCTCCCTGGAATGTTCTCCCCATTCACCAGGAATGACCCTTTGTAAAATCTCGGGGATACTGTGGAAATGTCCGTTCGAGCTTTGGATCCTTCACCCTAGAATGCAGCGGAATTATGGACAGCGGTGCAGCAAGCTTGGGTAAAGATACCTGTGACACGCTTTTGTGACATAGTGGACTCAATGCCTCACCGTGTGACTTTATACGTGGGAAAGGTGGGCCTACCCAAGGCCGTCTAGAAAACGTATGGCCATGACATTAGAGAGATGAGTTCCCTCTTTTAGTGACGTCACGCGGAAACCAAAGCTTCTTATTGGTTTCCAACGCTGTCGTGTGTGACTTCACACACGACATCTACGTATCAGTCCGTGTAACATGAGAGTGACGTCACAAACGGAGGGAACTCATCTCTCTAATGTCATGGCCTTGTGTTTTCTAGACGACCCTGGCCTATCCCTCGTTAGGTAGGTACCCCATGATTTCTTTCCACTCACTTTATATACATGTATTTAGTCAATTTTACTTTAATTATTTCTTTCGTTACTGTTATTCATAACTCTTAGTAATACAACAAAATGATTTTATACAGAGAGCAAGTCACGTGACAGGACAATTAAATAAATTCAAGAATTGGTAAAAGTATAATGACTTTACTTTATGTCTCTTAGCCACTCGTAGGAAGTATGTGATTTGGAAATATTACCCTTTGCCATGAGCAGCACCAAATTTTCACCTGGTGGTGATTTTTGAACTTTATTGTTTTTACTGTAGCTACTGATATACGTAGATAACCCCTTAATATATAAGTGATGCCGACCGATATTACGTTTTACTAGAAATGAAATATCTACTCCTATTTTATTATGATGGTACAGAAAAAAACAGTGTGAAACTAATAAATATTTTTCATTTGCTGTTTAGGTGTTGGGGATGATATTTTCAATGTGCCTGTGTAAAGAAGTCTGAAAAACAAGAAAGAAGAGAAGGAAAGTAATAGAAGAACTCGTGAAGCTAAAGATTTTGGTGCTACTCTTGCCATAAACCATGATCAAATATTAGCAGTAACTTTTTTTGTGATTCAGAAGATTTCCAACTGTTTAGAACTAACTTGAAGACGTACTGAATACTGAATGAAACTTTCACTGGAAGATTACCACTGTTTGACGTTTCTTGATTTATGTGAATAATATTTCTTTGTGGAATGGACACGATTATTAAACCAATCAGGCCGATGAATTGCGACATGTAAAAAAACAAATTTCTTTATTTCTAGGAAGTGCGACACTGAAAGTAAGTTACGAAATAACTGCCAAATATTGGCATCGCCTACTTTTGTATGCTGTCAATCAAATTCTAAACTGTGCTTTCGCTCAAATACATGTTACAAGTGGTCTCATACTAAACTACATTTTCAGAACTGATTGAATGCATGGAATGATTTCTTTAAACGGTTGTTCATTTAAAATTAACAGATTTAAGATTGAGAGAATGTACTGAAATATCCATTTCAATAACTTTACTCTTCTGAAGCTATGTTGATGTGACTCGGCTTTACGACATGTAGCGTTATGAAACAAAAACCCCATTAGGCGCAATAAAATATTTGACTACAACATTTGGCTATAATTGAATTTAACTACAATGCTTTTGCCGCAACTGACACAATTTACAATGCTTTTATCTCAATTGTTTTAATGTAGACTGCAGTTTCGCTGAGCAGGAATCTCAAAACGAATAATATTTTGACCTGTTTTACGTTTAAATTACGTGGTACATGTTGCAGTCACATGTGTTGATGGCAGCTATGATTTGGGTAGGGGGGAGAAGCCAATACGGAATTTCACGTTCTATAAGCAGTCAGCCGTCCCTTATTTAGGCCTACTGGTTTCAGGGAAAGGAGAGAGCCAGTGCCGTAAGATAAACACGAAGTCCATGCCTTACCGGATTTCGTACCCGGACCCCATCTCGGACGAATGGTCAGAACCAGCGCCTAGACCACTGCGGCCCCGGGACGGCGCTATGACCTTTACCTAGTAGTAATTCGCTTAACAGGCATAAGGTATAGGCTGTATCGTTGACCTATCGTAAGGAATTTGGACAAGTATAAATTGTTCCCAAAAAATCTGATTCCATGACTGAAAAATGTAGCTTCCTTGAAAAGGAATTTGTGATTCTGTTCGTGAGCGTATTGAGCTATGGAAGATCTCACTAATGTACAATTCCATATTGCATATGTTTTATGTTCTTTCAAACGGAGTAGCAAACTTCCGCGTGTCTGTCTAATGTAAGTTCCACTGACCTGGAGTTCGTTACATTCCCCATAAATTAATGCTATCAATGTAGGTGAATCAACGCAGTTAAATGACTGGAGCCGGTGATACCACCTTCGCATGAGGATAAAAATGCAGCACTTAATAAAATTCGAATCTTCAGACACATTTGACTGTCGAAGCTTTGTATACGATTTATTCCAACTTCAAACTCACCCAACATAACGAAGAACAGCGCGTACCTAGAAGGTACGCATAGAAAAAATATGTAAAGTGATATCCAATTTGGCTCTGCGAAGAGAGAGAAGCTTACTTCTTAAAGGCCTTGGGGCTGCTCTTCCACTCAGACGGCACAAGAACAGAAGCTGGTACAAAGTTGTGCATACAATGAAAGAAGTTCCTGAATATAAAAATAATAATTGGCTAATCGCTGCAGCTTTGATCATATGTTAGATGCACGTACGTTCTACGTCAAGGTGATGGACAAATACCAAAAACATCCACCTCTTTCAGCCCTATTCTCCAGGGGAACTCAGCTAGCTAGGAGAAAATGGAGAAACCTCTTTTTCTCTTCACAAACACTTTGCTCTAACGAAAAAAAAATAAAAATAAACATTCTCTCCCTTAGAAGTAATCTCGGAGAAATAAACATAGAGTCGAAGTTATTTCTGCCGGTATTAAATCCGAAATCAGGAAGCATTGATTTCAATTCAAGAGGGAATGATAGATCCAGTACCAATAAATAAAGGTGTTAGGTAAGGATGCTTGCTGTCACCTGGTCTTTTTTGTATCTATGCCGAAATAATGATGGAACAGGCCTTGGGGAGCACCAATGAAGGTGTTTGGGTTAATGGAGAAATAATTAAGGCCATCAAGTTTGCTGACAACCAGGCAATAGCATCAGGATCAGCCAAATCATTACAGCGCATGAAGTCAAAAATACACAAAAATGCGGTTATATATGGAATGAAGATAAATGAAAATAAGACAAAACTAATTGTCATAGGGAAAGGACCCAGAACAGGCATTCTTTAAAATTGAAGGACAATTCATCGAACAAGTTAAATCATTTAGCTATTTGGGTCAAATTATTACTGAAGATGCGAGATGTGAAAAGGAAATTAGAACGAGACTGGGGATGGTAAAACGGCTTTTAGAGAGAAGACAGCCAAAAATATAGATCTAAAACTGAGGAAGAGAATTCTAAAGGCATATGTTTGGCCAGTAGCTCTCTATGGCTCTGAAATATTGACATTGATCGAGAGGGAAGTAAAAAGGCTGGAGGCATTTGGGATGTTTAGCTATAGAAGAATGGAGAGCATAAGTTGACTCGATAGAAAGACTAATAAGTAGGTTCTGGAGAGAGTGGGAGAACCGAGGAATCTGATCAACATGTTAAAGAGAAGAAGAATGTTTTCGATGGGACACACATTTCGCCATGGAGGCCCGATTCTGAAAGTTTTGGAAGGAAAAATTCAAGGCAAGAGAGGAAGAGGGCGGCCAAAGAATAGTTTTGTGGCACAGATACTCCAAGACACTAATACCAGGATATATACTATGACTTGAAGAGAACGGCGGAGAATATAGAGGGTGGAGGGACAGTGTAACTGGATTGAGTAACCAAGAAGAAGAAGAACAATTAATCATCAACGGGATTTTTTGATCCCGAGACACGTATTGTGTTTCTATACTTTGAAATATAAAGTTTTGGGTGTCTTGGCTATTTTGAAACAAGTATAAGGTATAAATGAAAAAAAACAGGTACGTTTTCTCTTCTCAGAGGAGTTATGCGTGCACTTTGGATTAGACTTCCTAAATTTTCTTAGAGTATTTTTTGCAATTGATGGATATTCTCTGCATGTGCAGCAACGGAACTGTGAACTGAAAAGATCTACCATAGCATTACTTTCACGAAAATAATAGCAAATTTCTTTTTGATGAAACGTTTCTACTTGATATACACTGCTGGTCACCCAAAATGCAACATCAAGAAGGACACTAGATAGCAAAGCCAGAATTACTGGACACATAACAACAGATACAAAGATGAAACGATTGAGATTACAGGCCCGTGCGACTTGCGGAACACGCAGACATCAATAGTTCGTGTGGCCCCCATGGCTGGAAATAACCGCCGCTACCTGCTGTGGCATCGAACGAAAGAAGCTTTGAATGTGGGCTTAAGGTATGTCGGTCCAGGCTGCTTCCACACGTTGCCACAGTTCATCAGGCGTAGCCGCGGACGGTGCTTGCCGGACCACTCGGTTGCCGATCAGCGACCAGACGTGTTCGATGGGCGACATATCGGTAGAACAAGTGGGCCACGACAGCGGTGACAGCTGGTAGGCCGTGAAGATTTGTTGCACGATGCGTGCCACGTGCGGGCTCGCATTGTCCTGTTGAAACGTGGCCGCTGGCAGGTCCTGCAAGTAAGGGAGGACTACAGGCTCCAAAACGTCGGAGATGTAGCGGTGGCTGTTGAGTGTACCAGCGATGCATACCAGAGGGGTGCGGGTGTCATATCCAATTGCGCCCCAAACCATAACGCCAGGCGACGGACCGGTATGGCGATGCATAATGCAGGCGTCATACAGACTCTCGCCGCGGTACCGCCACACGCGGATCCGACCATCGTGGTGTTGCAGGCAGAAGCGGGATTCGTCGGAAAAGACATGTCGTGCCATTCCGCAGTCCAGGTGCTGCGTTCAGCGGCCCACTGCCGCCGCACTCGCCGGTGGTGTAACGTCAATGGTAATCGAAGCAATGGGCGCCGTGCGACAAGTCCCCGCTCCTGCAGACGACGTCGAACAGTACGTGCTGACACAGGTTGTTGCGCAACACATCCTAATTCCTGCGCTAACGTTCGTGATGTGGCGGTGCGAGCCGTCAATGCCCGCCGCACAGCATGCCGGTCCTCTCGTTCGGCGGTGTGCCGCGGCTGCGGCAATCGCTCGCGTCGGTCCGCCCGTCCCTCCTGCACCCACCGAATCCATACTCGCCTCACTGTGGCTGGTTGTCGTCCCACCCGGGAGCAGATGTCTCGGTACGATAAACCGCTTTCGCGATGAGCTTCTATTCGTCCTCTGTTGAACTTCGAAACGTGCTGGACTGTCGTATTCTGCGACGAGGCATCAGGAAGCTTCCCACGCACAAGTCCGGCAGCACAACACACTTCCACTACATACCCCCCGCCTTCTGTGCACCCTTCGTATAGTGCTTCTCGGTGGTGTGCCGGGCGCACATGATTTGCATATGCCCTGCAATGCTCTCGCGGGCGACACATGCTACGAATTTCAGGCCAATCGGATGCTTCCTTTTTGGTGTTTTATTTTGGGTGGCCAGCAGTGTATATTCATTTCGGGCATGTAACTAGATTTTTAGAAGCCGTTTACATTTGTCAAAATTTCTTACAACTACGAAACGACACGACCTCTGTTCCATGTTTTTCAAGAGCGTGAAAATTTCTATGTAAAACCTGCAATCTTCATCAAAGCTGTAATAATAACTTTAACTCGTTGTTTTAATGGACAACAACGAGAAGTACCACTCTCCGTGAAGAAGGTGGACCACGTCCTAGAGCAATTTCATTCCACACGGGAATCATTTCATTGCAGTAAAAGCGCTATAGTTTAATGCAGCAGGCATGCGACCAAATATTGATTTTATTGTTAACCGTTTAACGACCAAAACCCTAAAATCGCGTGTCATCTAGAATAACATAACGCTCGAAATAGTCTGGTGCAGCCTTTAGAATTTATGTTCTCTCTTTTACAAGTTAAGAAAACAAGGATTAGAGTGCTGGTCATCGTACGAAACTTCCGATCTGTAGGTTTGCATTGACCTTTAGACGTTTCCCGGATAAAATCACTGCATTCTTCCACGGAGAAGAGATGCGATGTCATGAGAGTGAATGATATCGACAAGGGAGAAACTAACTCCTGGTTCAATTCTTTGTTTAGTGACAACAGTAGTCCCTAAGGGTGACTTCTGTTAATCCAGCAGAGGCCGTGCAAATTCGAAGAGAGTGTTGGGGTATGAAATTCTTCTCACTCTAAACGTGCGATTCGGGCGGCGGTGGTCGTCTGCATGTACCAGCGCTTTTTGGACGATATGGACGTTATAGGGTGTGCATAGATTTAAATCGTATTTATTGCGTGGTCTGTATTGGTTTAAGTCGTTAAATCTACGCAGTGTGGCTCACTGTTCTTTAAAACTTTATCCGTTGTTCCATATTTCGGTAATTATGAGCAATGACTACTAGTGTGACATACAAAGTGTGATAAAAAAAATAAGGGGAATGTTTTTACCGAAGACACGAACTGAACATTAGAGTTACACAAACTAATCCCTTTCAAAATAGCCCCTCTCGGCCCACACACAACACTTATTTCAGCGGTTCTTCCATTGTTGGAAACCCCCATAAAAGTCCTGATTCGGCATGCTCATTTAAGAACTTCTTTGCATTACCGTTAATGTCTTCCACAGAATCAAAACGTTTACCTTTCGTAATTGCCTTAAGTTTTGGGAACAGCCAAAAGTCACTTGATGTTAAGTCTGGTGAATAGGGGTCGGGGGCGGGGGAGGAAGCACCGGAATTTATTTTGCAGCCGAGAATTGGATGATCGGCAGAGTAGTGTAACTTGACGCGTTGTCGTGGTAAAGCATCCGTCCACTTGTCTTCTTCACCGGCCTCTAGCGATGAACTGCAGTCCTGAGACGTTTCAGGATTTCCAAACAACGTGCAGCATTAACAGTGGAACCACATGGTAGGAATTATCAATGCACCAATCCTTCGATATCGAAAAATAACACAAGCAAGTTTTTTACATGCGATTGAGACTGACGTGCGTTCTTGGGTCTTGGGAGGTAAAGGCTTTTCCACTGAGAGTTTTGAATCTTTGCTTTAGGGTCGAAACCAAAAACCGAGGTTTCATCACCCATCACAATTGTCCGTAAAAACTTTGAGTCTGCTGTTGCACTTTGAAACAACTCAAACGAAATTGTGACACGATTACTTTTCTGGTCGTCGTTCAGAAAACGAGGAATGAACTTGGCACTGACACGTTTCATGTTCAATTTGGCAGTGAGAATGGCTTGAACAGAACCAAACCACAGATCAGTCTCTGCTGCAGTTTCTCTGATGGTGAGGCGTCGGTTCTCCATGAACATAGCACAAATTTCCACGACGTTGTTGTTGGTTACCGCCCGTTGATGGTCTTCCAAGATGAGATTCATCTTTTGTGGAAGAAGTGCCATCTTTAAACCTGAAAAACCATTTAAACACCGTCTTTTGGGTCACAGCACTTTCACCATAAACAGTTGTCCCTTTTTCAACAGAATTTCGTGTTTGCGCGTTGCTCTAACTTCGGCATCCCAATAGTGTCGCACAAACGAGAAACACGCATCTGCTGTTTGGAGGACTACTGGCATTTTCTGCAAACTCGGTTTCTGGCCAGGCCATATATGCAAGGGTTGAGGGTTAATGACCGTTTGCATCAGACACCCCTCGTTTGCTTCCGCAGCAAGAAGGGCTCCATTCACCTTACTTTTTTATCATCTCTCGTATGTGAAGTTTCATGTACTGGGTAATACGATAAAAACAAAGCAGCCATTGAACTCTGCATGCTCCACGGAAATATAGCTATCATATTTGTGGATCTGCGACTTGACTTTGCACTTCGATGACCTTTTCAAAATAAATAAATAGAATAAAAATTTATCGATGTCGATAGGCTTTGAACTACTCTTCTCAAAAATCGATGGCATGTATCGCTCAGTTTTCTTGTTACCCTAACACCAAAGTAGACATGCAACACCAAGATGATTCTTTAACTCACGATTAGCTCACCTTTTTTTTTTTTTTTAATAAAGTGCTAACTGTGCAGCATATGTCTCATTAGATTATTAACCATTTTTAGCACGTCTTTGGTAAAAAAAGATCGTGCTTATGTTATCGGTTTGTCCGTCCGTCCGCCTGTAGACACGATATCTCTGCAACTATTAGATCAATTTGAAAAATTATTTTTGCATTGGGAAGTTTCAAATATGCAAATGGTGATCCTTTATTTTGTTTTGTTTTTACGGTGTACAATTTTTCCGCTAGAGGGCGTAAATACAGATGATGTCGCATTTAAAAATACGTTTTATTCTACATATTTGCTTCTAAACATCCGATTGAAAATATTCTTTTATCATTCGATTTCATTTATGCCGAAGAGTATTTTAGGTCTAGTTACATTTTGAAATTACGCATAGATTTTCCGCTAGGGGTGTAAAAGTAAATTGCGTTTTCCCCGATATCTGTTCTTCTAAAACTCCGATTTGAAAAATGTTTTCTTTAGCAGATGCAGCTCCTTATGGAAAATCTTTTGCATATAATTTCTAATTTTTGGTAAAGAATACTTTGGCCGCCAGGGGGTGTAAGTGTTAATTTTTGCTTCTGATGTATTTGCCATTAAATATGAGCTTCTAAAATCTCGATTGAAAACAATTTTTCGTGGAATATTTTCTTTTTAAAATATTGCATGGTTTCTCCGCCAGGGGCGTAGCTGTATATCTTATTTTTGTCAATATCTCTACTTCTAGGTGTCCGATTTGAAAAATTCCTTCTTTGTTGGATAGTGTTTCCAGTGTGACATGATTTTCATATAATTTCAAAATTTTCAAGTAATTTATAAATTTTCCACTAGGGGGCGTAAAAGTAATTTGCGTTTCCCCCTATATCTCTGCTTCTAAATTTCCTACTTGAAAATTTTTTTCTGCACCGGATACAGCTCCTGATGGGAAATCCTTTCTACACAATTTCTAATTTTTGTAAAAATGTTTTGGCCACCAGGTGGCATAAGTCTTAATTTCCGCTTCTGATGTATTTGCAGTAAAATCTGAGCTCTTAAAATCTCGATTGAAATAAAATATTTGTGGATCGATACTACACACGTCGATAAAACTTTTAGGAACATTTTCTTCTTAAAATAACGCATGGTTTCTACGCCAGGGGGCGTAGATGTATATCTTATTTGTGTCAATATCTCTACTTCTAGGAGTCCGATTTGAAAAATTTCCTTCTTTGTTGGATAGTGTTTCCGATGCGAAATGTTTCTCCTATAAATTCAAATTTTTCAAGTAAATCATAGACTTTCCGCTAGGGGCGCAAAGGTAAATTGCGTTTTCTGCGTTATTTCTGCTTCTAAAACTCCGATTTGAAAAATTGTTTCTGTATCGCATACAACACCTGATGGAAAATCCTTTTCATATAATTTCCAAACTTTAGTAAAGAATGGTTTGGCCACAAGGGGGCATAAGTGTTAATTTCTGCTTATGTATTTGCAGCAAAATCTGGGCTCCTGAAAACTTGACTGAAAACATTCTTTCGTGGACCTATACTGCTCATATCGGAAAACCTTTTGAGAATACGTTCTTCTTAAAGTAATGCATGTTTTTCCCGTCAGGGAGCGTAGATTCCTATCTTATTTTTGTCGATATCTCTGTTTCTAAGAGTCCGATTTGAAAAATTATTTCTGTGTTGGAGAGCGTTTCCGATGCGAGATGTTTCTCATATAAATTCATGTTTTTCTTATCGCACAAGTCTGCAACCAGAGGGCGTAAGCTCACGATTCCGTTTACAGCAATATCTGAGGGATTAAAAACCCGATTGGAAAACTTCTTTCTTAAGTCAGATACTTTGTTTTCCATACCGGTTCCACTGACTTTGAATAGCTTTGATAAATTTAATTTGCGTCAGAACGGATTCAAAAGTCGTGCTTATCACACCCGAAAATTCGGTGTCATCTTTCTCGTTGAAATTGCGTTAGGCTCTTCGTGACGAGTTCCATATTTCTTCCAGGCCGGCAATACAAGAACAACGAATCACGAATAGTTGTTAATGCACCTAAAACACACCCATTTATCTATACGTTTTTGGATTAGTTCCGAACTAGCGTGATCATAAAAGTAGGAACACTTGTTATGCCAAATTTGTTCTATAAACGTTTAAGAGACCAAGGAGATCATTTCAAGGTGTGAATTTTGATTTTCGATTTAGGCAGTTAGCTGCGATAAATCCTGCAATGCAGAAACAATCGTGAAACTTAATGTCTTCGTCTATGGCGGTAATTATTCGTTGAGCTACTGGGCAAAGGTGTGTTAAAAAGAAAATCAATAAAAATTTAATTTCTTCTCGATTCATTATTCATTTTAGGCATATACGAAGCAGTAGAACTACATTATTTACTGGGAATTTCACTTACCCTTGCGGAATTCGAGTTTTGGGTAGGGTAGAACTCCTCACACATCTCTAATTTTTAACACGTTTTTTAAAAAAAGATCGTGCTTATGTTATCGGTTTGTCCATCCGTCTGTAGACGCCATATCTCTGCAAATATAAGTCCGGTTTGAATTATTCTTTTTGCATTCAGAAGCTTGAAATGTCCAAATGATGATCCTTTAGTTCGTTTTCTTTTTTTCGATGCACAATTTCTCCGCTAGAGGGCGTAAATACAGATGATGCCGAATTCGAAATACATTTTTATTCCATATATTTGCTTTTAAACATCCGCTTGAGAAAATTATATTCTATCGATTCCATTTATGTCGAAGAGTATTTCAGGTATAGTCACTTTTTCAAGTTACGCATAAATTTGCCGTTAGGGGCGTAAAATTAAATTACGTTTTCTCCGATACCTGTTCTTCTAAAACTCCGATTTGAAATTTTTTTTCTCCAGAGGATACAGCTTCTGATGAAAAATCTTTTGCTAATTTATAATTTTTAGTAAAGAATATTTTGGCCACTAGGGGGCGTAAGTGTTAATTTTTTGCTTCTGATGTGTTTGCCGTAAAATATGAACTTCTAAAATCTCGATTGAAAAAATTCTTTCGTGGACCGGTGCCACTCATGTCGATAAACCTTTTTGGAATATTTTCTTCTTCAAATATTGCATAGTTTCTTCGCCATGGGGCGTAGACGTACATCTTATATTTGTCAATATCTCTGCTTCTAATAATACGATTTGAAAAATTCTTTCTTTATTGGATAGAGTTTCCAGTATGACATGTTTTCCAAATAATTTCAAAAAATTCAAGCCATTCATAGACTTTGCGCTACGGGGCGTATAGGTAAATTGTGTTTTCCCCAATATCCCTGCTTCTAAAACTCCGAGTTGTATTCAGAAAAGTAATTAAGTGTTGTGGAAACTTTGTGACCAAAAATACTTTACCCTTGAGAGACGTTTTCCATCAGATGACGCACAAAAGCTTTCCGTATGACTTTCTAGGCCACTAAAATCGTACACCTGGTCAATCTTTCTGTGACGTGGACGCCGAACCTTGACGATCCGAATGTCACAAAAACAAATGCAATAATGATTAGGGACATATTAGAGCTTTACCTTTAATTAGTATATCCTGAAAATTCATAACGATCATATTTTTCTTCAAAAAACATTTGCAAAGGCCTTTCGATTTGCGTTCATGAAATCAAAATATAATATACTAAACTGAATTTTAATGTTTACAAGTGAATCCACTCAGTGACAGTGAATTTATCGGGTGCAAATATTGCTGAAGGTATACGGAAGCAGTGATGCATCTGTTTAATTCTGCCGTGTGTATTTGATACAAAATACACCAAAATATTTACACGTGTTCAGTAATTTTTTATATAAAGAGCCATGTTTGAATGTACAGTCAAACATGGCTCTTGCGACGACTCCCATGTTTCAATGGCAGTCGGACGATACATGGAGGGCACCACTGCTCGCTGAATATCCGCAATCGTGGCTGTTGGGTCACTCCGCACATGTTGGACAACCCGTAGCTGTTGGGTCACTCCTCGCATGTTGGACAACCCGTGGCTGTTGGGTCACTCCGCGCATGTTGGACAACCCGTGGCTGTTGGGCCACTCCTCGCATGTTGGACAACCCGTGACTGTTCGGTCACTCCGCGCATGTCGGACATTGTGTCCTTTTTGGACATTTAATTTTGTCATTCCCATTGTCTGTAATTCCCGCTCTATCTTAATATTTCAGTTTAAAGGTGATTCCATCATGATTTCTAATTTCATCTACCTATTTCTTAAGTAGTTGTATTTTTTTCTTTTACGGTCTTTTTGGCATGCAATTAAAAATTTCTGTCGTCCAGCGCTGATTGGTTCTGGGTAAATCAAAAAGTGAAGGAATAGTGAACGGAAACCAAAAGGTAGTTAGACGAGGTGGTATCTGCATTGTGCAATACGACACATCAGTCTGTTTCCTGCGGTGAGTGGCAAATATGGAAGCTTCTCTTTCCTATTGCATCGCTATTAAACAGCTTGATTAATAAGCAAAAGGAGTCAAGCTCATTTATATTTACAGAAGAATAGCAGCACACTATGATAATAAGTACATGGGCCAGAAAAAGTTTACGAATGGGTAGATAGGATTAAACCTGACAAAACAAGTGTGACTGACGAAGCTCAATCAGGGCACTCGCCAATGTTGCGAACCCAAAACCATGCCGATCGTGTGAACTCTCTCATTTAAGAAGACCGGCGGTTTCGTTTACATATTTGGAGGTCGTGGCTACCTTTTGTTTACCTAAGTGTGGGAGAGGAAATGTGTTTACATTTGTGACAGAAGTAGGTAGTCAGGTCTGAACCTCATCTGTGGGAGGAAATCTAACGAGAAATGACACGTCTCTCTGCTTTACAGTACGTTTACTACTGAGGTAGTATAGCTTAGTAGAGCATTGGAGAATGCGTGGTGAAAGTTTGAAAAGAGCCAAGCCGGGCCGTCAACTTAAAAGTCTGAGCGAGGCTGAACCCCTTTAAATTCGAGTCCGGGCCGGGCTTTCCAGATTAATGCCCGTGCATACTTCTAGTGTGAGCCTTGTGTCTGTGCAGTAGGAGACTGTTGGGGTTCTAATCCCTTTGCAGACCATCCAGTTCGAGGTTCTTCCAGCGTTTTCCACTAATGTAACATAATGAATAAATAGATCTCCGAAAATCGGTCTGAAGCCTCTTACGGAGGCTGCCTTTGAGATATGGAACCTCACCACAGCGTTGGTCAGGCTGCCCAATCTGTTGTATTCCCTACTTAGAAAAAACCTCATTGAGGCCAGAGTTATACACTGGCGGAAAGTGAAAAAAGAACACCAAGAAGGAGACGTCTGATACCAAAGAAATTTATACAGCATAATAACGGAATACAGAGGATAACGTGATCAAAACATTATGGCAAAATACAGCTGTATTTGCTGGTAAACTGAAAAATAACATTTCCATGTGACATGGATAGTACGAGGTTGAACCACCATGAACTGCGTCACACTGTGCAATTCTGGCATAGAGTCTGTCGTACAGATGTTGGATGCAAGTTTGGGGTATTGCGTTCCAAGCATCCTCACCCTGGACGCGTAAATCGGGGATGGTCATGGCTGGCCGTGGAGACCGGATAAGTCGTTGTCCCATAAAATCTCACACGTGCTCAATGGGGGACAAATCCGGTGAACGTGCATGCCATGGAAGTTGTCTCACACCCTGAAGTGCATGTTGCGTTGCACGTGCCGTGTGTGGGCGTGCGTCATCTTGCTGGAAAACACCTCGATGGACTGACCTTACAAATGGCACAACAATGGCCTGAATGATGTTGTTGATGTAGGAGGTGTTGTTTAACGTACCCGGTACAAACACTAGTTGTGTACGGGAGTGATAGCTGATCGCTCCCCACACCAGGAGACCAGGTATGGGCCATGTGTGTCGCTGGCGGATGCAAGTAGGGTGGAGGCGCTACCCTGTGCGTCTTCGAACACGCATACGGCCATCGGAGGCTCCCAAGCAGAATCTGCTTTCATCGCTGAACACGACAGATCGCCATTGCGTTCTCCAGTGCAGACGTTGGCGACAACACTGCAGCCGTTCCTGACGGTGGGCTGGGGTCAGAGGTACACATGCCAGAGGCACACGTGCACGTAGTCCTGCATTCAGTAGACGGTTGCGGATTGTTCGCACAGTAACCTCAGGTGCAACGGCAGCTCGGATTTGCGTCGCAGTGGATGTTCTGCTTGACAACGCCGCTCTTCTTATGCGTCGATCAGTCCGCTCATCAATCCGTCTGTGACTCCCGGTTCCACGTCTTCTCGTGTGGGAATGTTTTTTTTTTTTTTTTTTTTTTTTTGATTGGAGGTTTAACGACCGCCGTGAGCAACTCAATGGGCTATAAGCAGTCGCCCGTCCCTAATTTGGGGTCACTGGTTCCAGGGAAGGGAGAGAGCCAGTGCCGTAAGACAAACACAACATCCATGCCTGACCGGGATTCGAACCCGGACCCCTTACGGACGAATGATCAGAGGCCAACGCCTTAGACCACTGCGCCACCGGGGCGGCGTGTGGGAATGTTCCTCGGACCATCTACGCCACCATCGTACCACCACCGATACTTCCCGTCCAATTCGCTCCGCAATACGACGATACGACCACCCGGCCTCGCGGAGTCCGACTAGACGACCTCGCTCAAAGTCCGATAACTTCTGAAATCGTATACGTCTTCCATGTCCCGGCATTGCAGCTTCTTCAGGGTCTTCGCATGTGTCCGTACGCCGACGACTGATTACATTCACTTCGCCGTACTCCTTAAATACCACCGACGATAATTTGCATATTATGCCGTGCTGTGGCGTAAGTGCTCACCGGTTGGTCCCGAAATTAGCATCACACCTACGTAAACTCGACCCCATTAACATATGTAATTTCATGATCGTCCGCCAATTCTTTCTTGGTGTTCTTTTTTCACTTTCAAACAGTGTATATCGTCGCCACGGACAAGAAGTTATTGTGTTTTATAAGACAATGAATCGCCTCTACTTTTCTGTTTTCCGTATCATTTCTTCAATTGATGAGCGTTGAGGAATTATAAAGTCAAAGCTAAAACGAAGAAAATCTAAAATAATGCCTGTCATCCAGTTTCTGATGGCGGATGGCTGCAGTGCTTTACCAGTTTTACCAGTGTGTGCAGTTAGCAGAGAACAGACTAATTCAACTACTGAAGATGACTGTTTTTCTTCTTGAATCTACTGAAGATCGGAATTCAGAGATCATCGAGGGCAAACCATGAAGCGAGAACCTACCTCTGCTGTTATTGATGCTTGCTGACACCAACTGAAGACCCATGAACAGCAGTATAGCCAGCTGCAGGGGGGTTAGCGGGTGATCCTCTGCATTGCGATATCCCAGCATAGTGAAAACAGTTATCAAGCATAGAATATTAGGAAGTACATTATGTAGACAAAGGCGTTCGGACACCACATGTGCAAATCAACGTGCATTTGAAGAGTCAGACATACACGTGTGAGGTTTGTTGAATGCTGTATGTAAAGGGGAGTGTTGGCACACCTGCCAGAATGCAATGGAAATGCCCATACAGCGCGGACCTGAACTGAAGCACTTTTTAAAGGAACATGCCACCTGAGTGAGCCGTCAGTGGGTAGCAATGCCCCTCTTTTGGGATTACCAAAGTCTTCTGTTGCTTGCGTTCTTCATCGATCGAAAGCAGATGGTGCAACTGCAGAAAAGTAACGCTCTTCGAGACCACACAAACTGAGTGATTGTGCCGAAGGACGCATACTGCGGGATGTAAAGAAGGCATGCGCATCCTGAATACCACCAAAAACTACCGCACACCACTGAGTTCAACACTCAACGAACAGCACAAAAGGTAATTAAATTAAATAAAAATACCAACTTTTACAACAATCAAAGGTTTATTATACATCGACTATAGTTTCGCAGAGCGTGTGACTCGGCATCATCAGGACAAATCATTCATCTTGATGATGCCGAGCCAAACGCTCTGCGAAACTATAGTCGATGCGTAAAAACCTTTTGTTGTGGTAAACGTTAGATTTTTATTTTATCGCAACACCACAAGTTCTGTAATTCT
The DNA here is from genome assembly GCA_039090855.1 of Macrothele yani. Taxonomy (NCBI): domain Eukaryota; kingdom Metazoa; phylum Arthropoda; class Arachnida; order Araneae; family Macrothelidae; genus Macrothele; species Macrothele yani. Next base: position 54,051,115 of record CM076990.1, read on the forward strand.
ATAGTCGAGTCACATTATTGTGACCACCAGCTAATATCCACAGTTACCGCCGTGTGCAGCGCGGACAGCAGCTAGACGGGCTGGGAGTGACTCAAAAAGGTGCTGCAAGGTGTTCACAGGTATGTGGAACCATGCTGACTGCAGTGCATCTGACAGCAGCTGGGGGTACATAGTGGTGGATCCATAGAGTGCACAACATGATCCAGGTGGTCCCACATATGCTCAATTGGGTTTACGTCTGGGGGATTAGGGGGGCACGGAAGTACTTTGAAGTTTTCATCGTGCTCTTCCAACCACTCTCGGACATTTCTAGCTGTGTGACATGTTACATTGTCGTGTTGGAAGATCCCATCCGCCACAGAGAAGACAATCAGTACGTGGTCTGCAAGGATGGGTCACGTGCCTTCCACACGTGACCCAGAGAATGCCACGAGAACATTCCGCAGACAATAAGGCTGCCCCCAACGGCTTGTGTTCTTTCAGCATATGGTTGAAGAGTGTTTGTTCTCCGATGTTTCTCGTCTTATACGCCGACGTCCATCCGTTCGATGAAGCAGAAAACGTGACTCATCGGAGAAGGCAATCCTTTGCCAATCAGCCCAGGTCCAATTCCGATACTGTCGTGCAAATGTAAGCCTTTTCTGCCGATGAACTTCATTAGCATAGGTGTAGTGACCATCCGTCTGCATTGGAGCCCCATATGCAGCAGGGTTCGCTGAACTGCCGTTTTAGACACACTTCCGGTAGCCCCCTGGTTCATTCGGTCAGTGATTTGCTCCACTGTAGTGTGTCGATCGGCCCTCACGCACCTTCGAAGCCGACGTTCACCTCTTACATCAATGACACGTGGTGCTCCGCAGTTTCCTCGTCTCTTATTCGCAATGGTGCCATTTCTCTAATCACGATGCACTTTAACCACAGCAGCGCGCGAACAGTTCACGAACTGCGCTGTTTCAGAAATACTGCCGCCCTTAGCCCAAAAGCCGATAATCATCCCTCTTTGTAAATCTGATAAATCGCTCCTTTTATTCATGAAAGCAACGAGTGATATGTTTTCAGAATGCCTACAACACACGTTATATACCCTCCAAGCCAGCTCACGACACGTGCCTTCATTCATTCGCTATGCGCTGTTGACGTCAAAAGTAGGAGGCGGTTACAATAATGTGACTCGACTATGTATGTACAAAAGATAATTGTCAAAGTGTACTGGGATTACAAGGGTAACGTCTCGTAGATTTTCTACAGCATTGTACACAGCGAACATCGCCCGCTATTACTAAAATATTGAGTTCAAGAAGCTTTGAGAAGTTCTGGGAAAGAACAAGAGAAGAACAAATGATCACAAATTCCTTTGGCTACACCACGAAACGTCGGTTCTGTCCACACTCATATTTATCTTTTTTTGTTTTCCTGTTTTTGGGTTTAAACAAGCATCGTGAGAAACTTTTTGTTATGTAAAAAGAAACTATTATTCACATATATTCGCTCAAAATTCTTCTAAATTGACTTGGAAACACTTAAATACCTTACTTGGTAATCAAACTAGGGTAACAACCCCAAAATACCTATATGACAACATACAAACAAAACTAACAGGAACACAAAATACTGTAACCCATCTTAACCATCACTTCATAGCTATTCCGCATATTCTTAAACAAAATCATTCAGCTAGATTTTACATATACAAAATACAAATAAAGTACATCTTTCTAATTCATTTTTTCTTACAGAAATTACATATTCAGAACTTCTATTCGTACTAAAACAAATTAAAACGAATACCAGCCTTTGCCATGATGAGTGATGACATTCACCCTACTACAATAAAATATGTCGCCGAGATAATCATAAAAACATTATTAATATTCTTTAATTTGATATTCCGCACAGGAATTGCCGCCCCGGTGGCGCAATGGTCTAAGGCGCTGGCCTCTGATCGTTCGTCCGTAAGGGGTCCGGGTTCGGATTCCGGTCAGGCATGGATGTTGTGTTTGTCTTACGGCACTGGCTCTCTCCCTTCCCTGGAACCAGTGACCCTAAATTAGGGACGGGCGACTGCTTATAGCCCATTGAGTTGCTCACGGTGGTCGTTAAACCTCCAATCAAAAAAAAAAAAAAAAAAATCACAGGAATTTTTCCGGATGCATTTAAGATAACAAAGATTACTACCAAATATAAATAAGACTCGAAAAATGATGCTACTAATTATCGCCCTATTGCAAACCTGTCCATATTTGCTAAACTTTTAGAAAAATTAATAAACGCAAGATTAATAAAATTTACTCTAAAATACAATATTTTAAACGAAAATACGTTCAATTTCTAACCCCACAAATCTACTGAAATTGCATTGCTTTATTTACAAAACGTTATTCTATGACACTTGTTATATTTTTAGATCTAACAAAAGCATTTGACACAATAAATCATCAAATCCTCCATCATAAATTACATACTTTGGGAATAAGGAAAATGCATCAAACTTTACTTAAAAATTATTTAACAAATAGAGATCAATATGCACACATTAATCAATTCTAATCCACTTTACAGCAATCACATTATAGAGTCCCACAGGAATCGATATTGGGACCCTTGTTATTTAATTTATATATTAATGATATATTTAGCATAACATCAGGAAACGATGTCATACTATACGCAGATGACACAACATTACTTTTTTAGGGGACACAATATATATGACATTATTACTAAAGCTAACACTCACAGCTATACTCAAATTGGCTAACTACTAATGAACTGATAATCAACACTTCTGAAACTAAAGCTATGGTCTTCTCCAGTAAATGAAATTAGGCCAGTAAATGAAATTACTAGCAAGTAAGGTCCAGTTATATACTATGATGATCTATCGGAAGGTCATAGTTCTTATTTTGCTTGTTAGATGAACTCAATATGTTGTTACACAAAATCATTAAAATGTGAAGCCTTGTCAAATCCACCATTCACTAAAGACTAAACGCATTTACCTTTCAAATGGATGTCATATTCATCAAAACCAAAAGTGAGCGCTACATCTGTTTTGCTCAAGTAAATACACTGTGTTTTCCTCCCTGTTTTTAATGAGGGCAAAGTCATTTCTTGAGATATACACTACAATCATAGCGCACCAATAACGACCGTGAAAAAACTTGCACGCAGGTGAGATGAATATAAATAAAGAGCTGCTGGTTGGATCAAGCCCGTCAGCCGTATGTTTGACACGCTTGAGATAGAGGCCATTTTCAAGATTTTCCTTAGACTTTCTAGCTTATTGTCGCAAATATATGCGTACTATACATTCGGACATTAAGTCGAATGGAAACAAGATCATTTTTTAGCCGAAATCAGCTCATAGTCTGCCCGCCTTTGATCATTATGACAGCAGTGACTCTTCTAGGAATGTTTTCCACGAGATGCCAGTAGGTCTGTACCAGAAGTTCCATCCATTCGTCTTGCAAAGTTTCTGCCAGAGCTTCTGTAGAGGAAGGTCTTGCCGGCTGAAATCGTATTCTGCGTCCCAGCTCGTTCCACAGATGTTCTATCGGATTTAGATCATGACTTTGAGCTGACCATTCAATACTTGGGCGTTCTGCTCCTCTAACCAGGCCTAGACAGACCTTGCAGTGTTTCCTGGACCTCGATCTTGTTGAAAACGTACCTTCTGACATTAGTGCCGAAGGTAGGTACCACGGAGTAGGGAGTGCGGAATTCTTCAGAATATCTTCGTATCTGGCAGCCGTTAGTCTGCAGGGCTCCACAACCAAAGGACCGAGTCCTTCCCAGTAGAAACAGCCTTACACCACCACAACCCCTCACTCCTCCACACTTGACTGTAGTGGCAAGCCTTCCCCTGGTAAACGCCATACCCGTCCAATACCCGTCCATCTGAACGAAAGAGTCAGTGGTGTAACTCCACACTCCACACAGTTCACTTCCATTCTTCTGTCGTCCACGAACAGCGAGAGAGACACCACTGTAGTCGTCGTCTGGCATTTGCCCGGAGTGATGTATGGCTTGTGAGCTGCTGACCTAGCATGGTAACCGTAGGCATGAAGTTTCCAATGGACTGTTATGGTGCAAGCAGCTATTCCAATGACTTGTGTGACCCGAGAAGACGTGTGTGCCTTCTTTACAGTCCGCAGTATGCTTCGTTTGGCAAGATCGCTCAGCTTGTGCGGCTTCCCACAGAGCGGCTTCGTTGTAGTGGCATCATGTATTTTTCATCGATAAAGAATATCAGCGACAGTGGATTCTGTGAATCCCAGCAGAGCGGAATGTAGCGCACTGATTGCTTATTCAGGTGGTATCCAACCACCATGTCTCTTTCTAACTTTGTCATTTCAGTTTCATGTGGCGTAGTCGCTTCATTTGCCGCCTGGTAGATGTGCCAACACACTCCGTTATGTACAGCACGCAACACAACCCGCGCTTCTGGTTTTGAAGATGTACGTTTATTTGCACATCTGTAAGTATCCGAATAATTACATCTACATAGTGTATCCGAATGCTTCTATCTACATAGAGTATATAACTGAACCATAGTAGTTCTATTACTTGAAAACGAATCACAAAAAATCTGTTTGAATCTAGTACAAGTACGCATTACCAAAATTTTCCAATTTTTCCCACAGGAGAGTTTTTTACACAAATAACATAGAGTATAGTATTGAACTACTGTACTCTTATAACAAGAGTATAGCTGAAGAAAAATACACGATATCACGTGACTGATGACTCGATATATATTCGTTGCCTAGATTTCCCTTGACAGTACTGTACAGTACATTCCGGTTAATTGGGATACTTCGGGGTAGAACACTTTGGCACAATTAGGCTGCTGTCCTAGTTATGCGAAGTTTTATCCCAAAGAACTCATTTGGGATGTTCATCAATAGTTGTCCCAAATAACCGGCCACCCTGATTAACCGCTGGCCCAGTTAACCGGAATCTTCTGTATTGCAGAATATTCTAAAATCTGATACTATTGCTCTGAATTTTTGGAAAACCAAAATTCTGACACTATTGTTTTGAATTTTCGGAAAACCAAAAATATGACACAATTACTGAAAGGATGAAAGTTTTCCGTCTTTAGCACGATTTAATGATTAAAAAATGAGAAATATATGCAATTATCTTTTAATCATTAAATCGTGCTAAAGACGGAAAACTTTCATCGTTTCAGTGATTAATGTCGCAGGAGTCTTCAATATTTGTTGATTTCTGACACAATTGTTCTGAATTTTCGGAAAACCAAAATTCTGACACTATTGTTTTGAATTTTTGGAAAACCAAAAATCTAACACTATTGTTCTGAATTTTCAAAAAACCACAAATCTGACGCTAAATTTAAAGTTGCTTCTAAATTTAAATCTAATTTAATCTCCTTCTAAATTTAAATTTAATTTAAGCTCCTTCTAAATTTAAATTTAATTTCCTCGAGATATGGATACCCTAGCTTAATTAAAAAAAATATTCCTTTAAATGTATCTACCTGCGAATGCTCGGCAATAAACTGAAGCATACCTTTTGCATGATCACTCATCTACCAATCACTCACTCACTCGCTCACTCAGTTCTCATTCGTGACTAAACTCATTAAATTCACAAAAGTGGGCACTTAAATGATAATCGCAGACTCATATATAAAGTGACATAAAAAGTTTATTTGCCTGATTAGGGGCGTGATCTTTAAACACACATAAATGCTTGCAGAGCCATTTTCATTATTTCTTCCTTAAGTTTTACGTAATAACCAATTGAATTTCAATCACTTCTTTTGATCTTATATTACGCTGACATTTTATGGAATATAAATTATTTCAAATTTCAATAAAACCTTCACAATTACCTGCTCTGATCAAGTGAATTCGCATACACCACTACAACAATTACTGCAATCGCAGCCACTCTTACTCCCAACCAATTAAGGACTGGCTTTATTTCCTTGAGAACAGCCTAATGCTGACTTAGAATTCCATTTTAATACCCTGTCTTTCTTCTTTTTACTGCGTTGTACTTTCTGTTATGCTCAAATAGAACTATAATGGATTCAATACTAAACAAGAAAGATGACACCGAATTTTCGGGTGTAATAAGCACGTCTTTGAATCCTTTCTGACGCAAATTAAATTTATCACAGCTATTCAAAGTCAATGGAACCGGTATGGAAATCAAAAGTATCTGACGGAAGAGAGAAGTTTTTCAATCGGGTTTTTAATCCCTCAGATATTGCTGTAAACGGAATCGAGAGCTTACGACCTCTGGTTGCAGACTTGTGAGTTAAGAAAAATATGAATTTATATGAGAAATATTTCGCACAGGAAACGCTCCCCAACACAGAAAGAATTTTTCAAACCGAACTCTCAGCCACAGAGATATCGACAAAAATAAAATGTTACTGTACGCAATCTGGTGGGAAAAATGCATTATTTTAGGAAGAAAGTATTCTCAAAAGGTTTTTCAATACGAGCATTATCGGTCCAAGAAAAAAAAATTAGTCGTGTTTTCAGGAGCCCAGATTTTGCTACAAATACATCAGAAGCAGAAATTAACTGCCTCCTGGTGGCCCAACCATTCTTTACCAAACATTGGAAATTATATGAAAAATATTTTCCATCAGGTGCCGCATGCGACACAGAAAGAATTTTTGGAATCGGAGTTTTAGAAGCAGAAATAATGCAGGAAACTCAATTTACCTTTGTGCCCCCTAGCGGAAAGTCTATGATTTATTTGAAAATTTTTAATTTATAGGAAAAACATTTCGCATCGGAAACACTATCCAACAAAGAACGAATTTTCAAATCGGATTCCTAGAAGTAGAGATATTGACAAAAATAAGATATACAAATACGCCTCCTGGCGTAGAAACCATGCATTATTTTAAGAAGAAGATGTTTCTAAAAGGTTTGTCGACATGAGTAGTATCGGTCTACAAACGACATTTTTTTCAATCGAGATTTTAAAAGCTCATATTTTGCTGCAAATACATCAGAAGCGGAAATTAAGACAAACAATATCTGGTGGCCAAACCATTTTTTACAAAAAGTAGAAATTATGTGCAAAGGATTTCCCATCAGGAGCTGTATCAGTGGCGGCTTCTCAGGTGAAGTAGGTGAAGTGCCTCTTCACCTATTTTACTCAAAATAAAGTTTTATTCAGTATTTTTTTATAATATATTCTTTTTTGCCTTTACTCAGTTCCAAAATACTCAAAATTTTGAATAGATATTAATTCACATGGCGCGCTCAATACGGAAAACAAATCCTTATACGCAAAACAGTGCAAGTGAAGAGCCGAAATGAGAATGCTTGGAAGTCTGCAGTTTTCTGCCGAGTTGCCATGGTAACCGTGACGTCACCATCTCCAATCTGCTCGCTCAAGTTAAGTGTTTCAGCTTCACGCGCCTTACCTCTGCATCTTTCAGTTTTTGAGCGTAAAGTCGTGAGAGATCACGGTGGTGCGGGTTTTTTTTTTTTTGCCCTGCTCACTTTTTAGTAATAAACATTCGGCGTGGAATAAAGACGGATTCTCAGATTTATTAAGCGTAACACGGTCACTTCATAAACATCGGGATTCTAGCGAACACCTGAAATGCGGATTAATGTAAAGGAATTTTGAAAAAATTCAAAACACCATTGCCGATGCGCTGAGGAAAAATGCTAGGCTTTTGTAAACGCATTTTAACGAAACCGTTCGCTTAAATAGACTTTTCCTGAAGACAGTGATTGATGCAGTATTAGTTTGTACTGTATTTGAGCAAACAAGAACTAGCATTCCATGGCCATGACGAAAGCATGGGCTCGATAAATCGTGGAAATTTCATTGAATTGCTTTCATTGTTGATATGAAGAAGTTCTTTAGAAATTGAAAATCAATACGAAAGGATAAAAAACTATTCAAAATGAATTAATTGAATGTATTTCTGAATATATAAACGATCACGCCAAAAATTAAATAATTTTTGATTGTTGATTCGGAAGGTGTATTGGTTGAGGGATTTCTGGGTTTCCATGATGTGAATGAAGATAGAACGTCAGGAGCTTTATACAAAATGCTAGACAAAATTTTGGAACAGTCTGATTACCAACACAAATAAATAGGACAATGTTACGATGGGGCAAGTATAATGTCTGGACTCTTAAATGGGCTACAGAAAAAAAGTCAAGGATAAAGCTTCTCAAGCTGATTTTGTTCATTGCTTAGTTCATCGTTTGAATCTTGTATTACACCAGAGTTTTTCTAAAATTTCTAAGTGGCGAATACTTTTTGCAAGCCTCAGTGGAATTGCTTCGTTTGTTCACCATTCTGCGAAGCGGTCTTATACACTTATATCAACAACCGCAAGATGATTGATTGATTGATTGATTGATTGGAGGTTTAACGACCACCGTGAGACTCTCAATGGGCTATAAGCAGTCGCCCGTCCCTAATTTAGGGTCACTGGTTCCAGGGAAGAGAGAGAGAGAGAGCCAGTGCCGTAAGACAAACACAACATCCATGCCTCACTGGGATTCAAACCTGGACCACGTTCGGACGAATGATCCGAGGCCATCGCTTAGACCACTGCGCCACCGGGGCGGCAAAATCGCAAGATACAGACCAACCATAGCAGAAACTCGATGGTTCTCCACTTCGAAATTAGTAAGTGTAGTTGTTGAAGATTGGAATAAATTTTTTTTTTTTTTTTTTTTTTGATTGGAGGTTTAACGACCACCGTGAGCAACTCAATGGGCTATAAGCAGTCGCCCGTCCCTAATTTAGGGTCACTGGTTCCAGGGAAGGGAGAGAGCCAGTGCCGTAAGACAAACACAACATCCATGCCTGACCGGGATTCGAACCCGGACCCCTTACGGACGAATGATCAGAGGCCAACGCCTTAGACCACTGCGCCACCGGGGCGGCATTGGAATAAATTGAAGGAAGTGTTCGGATTTCTGACGAATAGCGAATAATCAGACAAAAAATCAATTCATCTTGCCAAGGGGTTTTTGAATGATATTAACACTTTCGAATTTACATTTTTGGCTCCACCGATCTATTATTCGAACTTTTGAAGAAAAAATAACTAAACATAAACTACTGAGTAACTCAAATTAAAAAAAAAAAAAAAAACTCGTGAAATTTTGAGCCATAAAAGGAACGATGAGGTATTTGAAGCACAGTTTAGAAAAGCAAAACCACAGAAATAAGCACGGGAATATGCTGCTCTTACACAGGAAACAATTTTTCAAAATTATAAACAATTGTATTTTAAAATTTTGGACCACATTCTTATGGAAATTGATACAAGATTTCAAGACTGTAAGAAACTTCAATTTGTCTGACTTGCTGACACAACCAAATTCGAATAATTTAATGCACGCTTTCCCTCTCGCGCTCTTAAAAATCCACATTTTTACGGAAACATATTTACTAAACATAGCGCCTTAAAAATGAGCTGAGTCTTGTATATGCCGATGAAAAATCAAGGAATATATTGACTCAAGAACTCCTTCGAGTGTTTCCCGGAGACAAAGACATTTTTACAGAAGATTATAAATTGGTTTTCCTCTGTTTAACAATTCCATCTACAAGTGTGCCAGTGGAAAGAAGTTTTCTTAAAAGAATACAAACTTGCTCAAGAAACACTAGTTCCCAAGATAGACTTGCTTCTGTGGCAAATATTTCTATTCAGGAAGACATTTTATTGATGCTCACGAAGAAACAACTATCTAATCATCTTGTGACGACATAATCGACAAATCTGCAGCTTTAAAAGAAAGAAAAATTGATTTAATATAAAAAAATAAGTAAGTCCTCATTAAGGGATTTTCATTTTAGACAGTAGATATATTTTCATACTGCTCTTGTACCTCTTTACCTATTTTTCCAACCACGAGCCGCCACTGAGCTGTATCCGGTGCAGAATCAATTTTTCAAATCGGAGATTTTTTTTTTTTATTGAAGGTTTAACGACTGCTGCCGTGAGCAACTTGATGGGCTAGAAGCAGTCGCCCGTCCCTAATTTAGAGTCACTGGCTCCAGGGAAGGGAGATACCCAGTGCCGTAAGACAAACACAACATCCATGCCTCACTGGGATTCGAACCCGGACCTCTTCCGGACGAATGGTCATAAACCATCGCTTAGACCACTGCGCCACCGGTGCGGCAAATCGGAGATTTAGAAGCAGAGATACAGGGGAAAAACAATTTACCTTTACGACCCCTAGCGGAAAGTCTATGAATTACTTGAAATTTTTGAAATTATATGAAAAGCATGTCACACTGAAAAGACTATCCAACAAAGAAGGAATTTTTCAAATCGGACTCCTAGAAGTAGAGATATTGACAAAAATAAGATATGCATGCACTCCCCCTGGCGGAGAAACCATGGAATATTTTAAGAAGAAAATATTCCAAAAACATTAATCGACGTGAGTGGCATCAGTCCACGAAAGAATTTTTTCAATCGATATTTCAGAAGCTCAGTTTATGGCAAGTACATCAGAAGCAAAAATTAACACTTACACCCCCTGATGTCCAAAGTATTCTTTACCAAAAATTAGAAATTATATGCAAACGATTTTCCATCAGGAACTGTATCCTCTGAAGAAAAACAATTTCAAATCGGAGTTTTAGAAGCAGAGTTATCGGGAAAAATGTAATTTACTTTTACGACCCCTAGCGGAAAATCTATGCGTAATTTGAAAAAAAGTAACTATATCTAAAATACTCTTCGACATAAATGGAATCGAGAGATAAAATACTTTTTTCAATCGGATGTTTAGAAGCAAATATGTGGAATAAAACGTATTTTTGAATTTGACATCATCTGCATTTACGCCCTCTAGCGGGGAAATTTTACATCGTAAAAACAAAAAAAAAAACGAAATGAAGGATCATCATTAGCGGTTCTGTTGAATATCATTGAAATGGGGTCAAAGGTCAGGTCACAGGAGCGAGATTTATTCCACAGCCATTATCCACATAACTTGAGTAAGAATTTTTTGTATGTTGGAAAGCGTATCATAATCAATGCATTGCATGATTTTACTAACTTGTTGATATTTGATATTAATGTACTTATTGTAAAATTTGACTGGAACTTTCTGCCGCCCCCTCGAAGCTGCCGCCCGGGTGCAGTGTACCCGTTGAACCCCCGCTTGGTGCGTTCCTGATAGTGGCTGTAGAATAAATCTCGGTCCTCTGCCCTGGCCTTTGACCCCATTTCGATGATATTCAACAGAACTAGAGCGGTATACCTACGGAACAACGTACCAAAGTTTTGTCTCAATCGAAGAATTTTTACGTAAGTTATGACGCATAAGGGCAATGGAATGGATCCCGCTCCTATGTTCTGACCTTTGATTCCACTTCTCCTATTTTCAATAGGGTTCGTTCCCAGGTTGTTCTTTACTACATACTAACATTTCATCGAAATCGAACCATTTTTACGCGAGTTATCGTGCGGACAGACAGACAGACGGACGGACAAAGCTGGAGCATATACGCTTCTTCAACCTACGGTTGGAAAGCGTAAATAAATGGAGGAGAACGCTTGATGAAAGTATAAAACGGGTCGGGCTGGGCGGAACATTTCAAATTAAGGCTCGAGCAGACCCGTAAAAAAGCGAACGATAAGTACGAATTAACGCAACGTGTTCGACGAAACGGATTTATGATGGTTCTAGTTGTTTTTATTTCCGTGCTGTCACATAAAATCAGGCTCATCTGCTAAATACCAGCAGGTATTACCGAGTCGTCGTTACGTTGAAACACATGTGAAAATCCAAAGCAGCAGCAACGAACAAACCATAGTACACACACTCTCGAAGACTGTTTAAACTCCCACAGCGCGCAGGAGGTCAGTGACACACTCAAGATACAAACATTGTGACGTCACAGCACGTGACGTAACGTTTCAGCTGCACCCTGACAACAAAATAAAGGCGGTCAGCGCAGCAGCGGATTTTAGCTGAATCGACGACGGAAGTAGCAAGCAGTTCGCCACTTGTCAGCGACCCGAATCGGCGTTCTGGCGTTTCGTTACAATATCTTGAAAGAGTAGAGGAGCTGAAGCAGCTAGCGTAGCTGCATCCAGCTACAACACGTGGAATCGTTATATTTTCGCCAGCAGCTGCGAAAGATAAACAGTTATTCCACTTTGCTTCAAGCAGAAAAAAGATGGTGCTGAATGTTAATGAAATGAATTTGTCATTTGGAGGATGCGGATACCTGGGCATATATCACCTCGGTGTGGGCAGCTGTTTTCGAGAGCACGCGCCTCATGTGTTCCAAAACAAAATCGCAGGCGCGTCCGTTGGAGCTCTTGTAGCTGGTGCATTTCTCTGTAATGTTCCCGTTGGTACGTATGCTTTTTTTTTTTTTTTTTTTTCGCTACTGGAGTGGACAAATTAATGATATTAGTTTTGACTGTTCTGAAAACTTAAATAGCAGCTGAGGATTTTTCCAAGTAAAGGTGAACAAGCCTATGTATACTGACAATAGGATAAACTTTTCACTCAAGAGTACTTGGGAACGCGCTGCAGATGTAATATTATTGTTTTTTAGTTTTGGTTCTATAGCCGGAGACCCTAACTTAGGGGTGCGGGCCATTCTACCATCATTGGTGGTTTAAATGTCGTTAAACTATCTCAAGAAAAAGAAAAAAAGGGATGTTCATGGCACGTGTAACGCGGAATAACAATAAAAAAAAACGTACTTAAATTGATTTTAATATGCTTTAAGCATCTATCCTTTAATCAAGTTATAAAAACATGAGTTCTCCTTGCCATTAATGGATCAGCAGTTCATATTCACTAACGGTGCTGGTAGTTCTATAAATCTAAACTGTTTTCATTGTGATTAATAATACTTTCAGAAGAAAAGTATGGAATATTGACCAAAAGTATAATATATTTCCGTACACAACTTCAAATTCATTCATTCATAAAATTAGAAATACGCGAAAGCGTAAGAGCACTAGATTTGCGGCAGTCATTGATACGAATACGAGGTGATATAAAGTTGTTTTCTTTTTTCTCTAGCACTTACAGCTCTTAAATGTGCGAAGAGCCACCTCGCCGAGCCTTCTATACTAAGGGGATCCAACAGTATAAAAAACAAATATTAAATTAATTCTCCATCTGTCAAATTGCGTACTCCCTCGCCCGTCTGTGTGTTTTTGTGTACTGAATGGTTGAATGGTCACTTAGACTATTATACCCATGAAAGTCAGTAAAACATTTTAAATAGAAAGGAATGTGTTGACTACAGTTGAATTTTATATAATCTTTTTAATTCACCAAAATGTGACTATTCAGTTGTTTATTGAAATTGCAATGGCTCAAACTTTATTAGAGAACCATAAGTTTTAAAATGTGTTCAAATGTATTAGAGTTATACAGGTAAGTTTTGCATCTCCAGTTTTATCCCAATTTAAGAACAGATTATCTGAGACAGAAAACTGAGCTTTTGAAATGTGATAAATTAGAGGTAATTAACTTGACTGACTCTTTTATGTAGTTTATCTGGTTCAATAATTTCAAGTATAAGAATGAAGAAATCAACGTGTTGTCAATGAATTTTCCTTTTTATTTCTTGTCAACCGCAGTCCCGCTATGTTATGGCCAGCTTCATCAGGACGAAAGCCATGTAAATATGCAAATCTTTTTGACTTCATCAACGATGTTGACCGTCACGGTTTTTGTTGTTGTTGTTGTTGTTTTGTTGGAAGGTTTAATTAACGACCAGCATAAGCAACTCGCTGGGCTATAAGCAGTCGCCCGTCTCTATTTTAGGGCCTTTGGTTCCAGGGAAAGGAGAGAGTCAGTGCCGTAAGTCAAACGTTCAAAAAAAAAAAATTATGATCGTTCAAAAATCGCACTTCAGGTTTTTGCCATCATTTTATTAAAAATGTTAAAACTAGGTAAATACCCAAGAACCACAGGTTGTAAATACCAAGTAAAGCGTAAACGTTATGTGAACGCCGACAACACAACACTCAACAGAAATACAGAACGAAAAACAAAGCAGCGCAGAACGAATGAGTATCGGATAGTGAACGTAGCAATAGGAAGAAGTTTTAGGGTAGGGCTTGGAAAAATTCCATGCAAAATTAAACGCTCAGAGAACTTTTTGCGACAGAGCATAAATGTTTAGTTAGCTCTTCATCCCAACGACATGTTCGGAAAGATCATGGAGGTTAGGCATATCATCATCATATTCAGGGCCAGATGGAGCTCTTGCGGCGCCCTGGGCGAAATTTCATTGCGGGGCCCAGAGCAAAATTTCATTGTGGGCACTTAAAAATAAATCTCATATTTTAATAAAGTCGTTTCTGAAAATTATCGTTCGTGAGGAAGACACACGAACACTACCGGAAAGACAAAACGATTATCTCAAAGAAGTATTTGCTTTAAGCTTAAGAAAAAGACCATAATACGGACTGAAAGTTCAGAGAGAGAGAGAGAGAGAAATAGAGAGAGGGAAAGAGGTACAGAAATATAGAAAGAAAGAGAGAGAGAAAAGAGAGAGGGAGAGAGAGAAAGAGAAAAAGAGACAGAGAGGAAGAGATAGAGAAAATGATAGGGAAAGAGAAGAGAGAGAGAGAGGAAGAGAGATAGAGAAAGAGAGAAAATGAGAGGGAGAAGGAGAAAGAGAAAATGAGAGGGAGAGAGAGAAAGAGAAAAAGAGATACGGGGAAGAGATAGAGAAAGAGAGACAATGAGAGGGAGAAAGAGAGAGGAAGAGAGATAGAGAAATAGAGAAAAATATAGGGAGAGAGACAGTGAAAGAAAGAGATAGAGGGACAGTAAAAAGTGTTAAAATCTACGATTTTCTTTCCTGGGAGAAGAGGTTTAGGTTGTATTGTGACTCTTATAACAGCTTATTAACAAAAGGATAAAAAGATACCTGCTTAGCGAATATTTCCTCTTTGCGAATATTTTTGTATACGAAATATAATAAAGATCCCTCTAAAATAAATTAGTACAAATAGCTTTTTCCTCTGATACATGTTTAGTGATTGATTTTTAATGCACAGTGGAGTAACTGAAAAATTAGTGACACTCTAAACTTTTATACGCGTTCATATATGGAAGTTGCCTTTTTTTTTTTTTTTTTTTTTCAATTTCTTGTAATGTTGGAAAAGTGGCCTCCATATGTAGTTCGAAAGTAACTTGGATATTGTTCTTTTTATTTCCTTAAATTTAAGTATCAGGTTTTCACACAAGAAAATGATGAAATTTAATTTGCTATTTGATGAATGCGGAAAAAAATAAGGTGGTTACAAAAATCATCTCGAATCTGCAAATCTGTCTCCGTACGACGAACAGGGGGGGGGATAACGTATTCAAAAATGGGGAGATTGGAAACATACAAAAAACTGTAAAAATATATTTTTAAGGGCCTAGCGTCCCAAAAGTTACAAAAAAATGTAGTTAATTTTCTTTTACCGAAAATTATTTTGTTTTCTAAACTGCGGAGGCCCCTAAAGGCGCGGGGCCCGGGGCCCCCGCCCCGGTTGCCCCTATGGTCCAGCCGGCCCTGATCATATTGTTTTCTTTGCCTCCATTCACTGTTTTGAAAAATTCCCTTCATGGATATGAGATGTTCACACCTCATAGTGTATGTTACTCTGCTGGTTAACTACATGGAACTGTATGCTAACTAAAGTCTTTAAAAAGAAAATACTGAAGGGTGTAACTTTCATTTTTAGCTACAATTTCTATTTTTCACATCCCCCAGAGCATGTATTTACGCCCTGGGAATGACCATTCTGGGAGGCTACGGCCCTGCAAGGACTCTTTGTAGTTTTGCACTATTGTGGAAAATTGAATTTTGCCCGGTGTTCTGGTCACCCTGAAGTATCGTTTTAACTCTCTGTAATCTACGTTATGTCATGTGTGAGAATTCCCGTAAAATATATTACATATTTTATTATCTCTTCGGAAACAACACGGCAAAGAAATGTTCTTAGGGATTCAAACACTGCCTTTCAAGAAAATTATTGAAATTTTAAATTTCAGCACCCCCAGAGCGTTTTTTTCGAAATTTCCAACACAACCGAGATGTGTCTATAGTCAGGTAACACTGTGTGCATTTCTTCCTTTTCTGAAATATAGTGTGTATTTTTATGACACCGGGAGAAAACTCGAAGCCAACATTAGAAGTTTTTATTCTGCCGAAAAAAATCGTTTTTTTTCGTCTTGCATAAAAAAAAATGTAGACTTGAGGTGGATAGTTGTGCAATAGGAGTTCTATTAGACCCAAGCAGAATTTTTAGTCTTTCTTCTAAAACCAAATATATGTGACGAATAGAAATTCTTATTTAAGCTATCCAGATGGGAAATTTTCATCAGAAAAAATTCGAAACTGTGGAAAATTTTGTATATTTTGCCTTTGTTCGAGCATAGAAGAATTTTTCGAGAAACGGAAATCTGTTCTGTGACAAAAACCAAAAGTCATGAATGGAATACGGGATTGGTGTAATTCCGTATTCCATTCATGATTTATTTGCTTCTCTGGGCAATCACGGGATGGGATTCTTAACCTACAGATTCGCTAAACATGAAAGCTGGTTGCTTCGACTAGCGAATCCTGTGATGGTTATATTCAAACTAATCGGAAACTTGAGACTTGGTCGTTCAAGGTGATGTAGTGGTCAGCATACCCGGGCGCTATCTGGGAGACGCGGG
This sequence comes from Macrothele yani, assembly GCA_039090855.1. NCBI lineage: Eukaryota > Metazoa > Arthropoda > Arachnida > Araneae > Macrothelidae > Macrothele > Macrothele yani. The sequence continues at coordinate 54,067,803 of CM076990.1, forward strand.
TTTGATTCCCGCTCCAGGACGACGAAGTTTTCGAATATTATCTGACTTACCATCCTTGTCATATTTACACACACACACACACACACACAATAAAGGATTGTCATCTTCAAAATTAGTAAAAACAGAAGTTCTTTTACACCACTTACTTAGTATAATTACTTCCTTTGACCCATTTCATGTTATCGCATTATTTTCTTTTGACGGCTTTCGTTTAGAAAAGCGGAAAATTTTGATATGATTACATCTGCATCTGATATAAGAGTAATTATTCTAATGCCAGTTTAGAAGTTGAGCCATAGTATCCACGAACAGATGGAAGAGGCAGACAATGTACAAACACAAAAGTGTCCCTTCATTTGCTCTTTCTCCTTAAAACTCTTGTCTGTTGAACAAACGTGCTTCTCACTGTTCTGTTCAAGAATGATCTTTCTAGTGCCTTCTAGAAACGAAAGGCTCTAGCAACACACACACACACACGCGCGATATTTAGAGATTTGCGCTCTCCAGTGGGAAAACTGTGCATTAGGGAAAGCTCAAAAGTAAAATCAACCCTGCTTTGTCGGGTTACGAATAATCGAACAAACCACTTTTATCTATAAAAATCTGAAGAACAAAACCTTTCTCCACGAGATTAATATTTAAAGTCTCCCGCTTTGTCAGAATAGACATTTCCGCAAAATCGCAAAATTTCTTTCATTTGTAGCAGATCTTTTACCCCGCAGATTTTGTTTTACTTTAAATTTTCCTTTTCCTTTCTTTTTATTTTTAGAAAAAGCAAAAAAAAGGACTTTCTTATCTCTAGCTATTTGATCAAATCCAGTTGTTGTTGATGTGTGTATGTATGTGTGTGTGCATGGGAGAGGGGCAGAGTTAGAAACGGGTCAAAAATTTTGGAGCTGGACCAGGACGTCCCATAACTGGACCCGATCCGGACAAATCTGCTTTGAACTATATATATATTTTTTAATTGGAGGTTTAACGACCACCGTGAGCAACTCAATGGGCTATAAACAGTCGCCCGTCCCTAATTTAGGGCCACTGGTTCCAGGGAAGGGAGAGAGCCAGGGCCACAAGACAAACACAATTTCATGCCTCACCGGGATTCGAACCCGGACCCCTTTCGGACGAATGATCAGAAGCCATCGCTTAGACCACTGCATCACCCGGCGAACTATAAATTCTAAACTCAATTTATATATATACACATATAAACGTAATATATATATATTCATCATAATAACTGCTTGATATTTATTAACTGAAATCCTTTTTAAAAAAAATGTTACTTGTTAAATTGTAGTGCCATTTTAGTGCCACTATTTTGCGTAATCCGGAAGTAATGGCTGACTATGACCCCATGGAGTATATTACAAATGGGATTTACGATTACACAAATGTATATTTACGATTACACAAATGTATTTTTTTTAATGTATTTAGATTGTTCACTGTTTCCACGTTTTGATGGAAGTGCGCATACTTTCATATGGTCCGTTAGAATTTTGGTTCTATAATCTTTTATCACACCGTCGACATCTTTCTTTGTAATTATACACTTTCCACATTTTGAACAACAAGCAAGGCCAAACAACACAGAATTATTCACCGGTTCCATAATGAGACGAAACAATATCTAGCATTCACTCTTCCCCTTGTGGTTTTCAACAGGCACGTATTTGTTGGCCTCGACGCCTTTCTCAACCTCCTTAGTATTAAATCCATCCATATTAACAAATAAGGAATTAATTTCGACATGTCATGGGAACGGGATGTTAGCACATCAATCGAAAACCTCTGAATGCTCAATGTAAAAGATGCGATGTGAAAAGTAACTCTTAGTCATACAGTGAACTTCGCACGGAGAGAGTGAATCAGCTGAGAAGCAGGCGAATGGCGTTTGCCTGAACCTTGTCCTGGACAATGGCACTGTAACAGAACGCAAAGGAAGTATCATTTTATGATATGGTGTGCCTGACGTCGGTTGGTGGAAATCTTTGTTGCTTTAAGAAAGAGACGACAATATTTTTGCATGTCAAATCATTCACTCCATGGGCATCAGTATCGACTACAGAATTCTACAACGCGCATTTTTCTTTGGAAAATATTTTTCTCTTTTCAAAAATAAAACGGGAATAAAACCGGGTCAAAATCGAGTCAGGAACACGATGACCCGACCTTTTTGACCCGTAAGAAATTGTCGACCCGTTGACCTGTGACCCATTTCCATCTCTAGAGAGGCGGGGTGGGGTGGGGGGGTTAAGGGTTTAGCACGATTCCCATTGTTCCTAACACTACAAGACTATCATTTGACCATGAATTGTTCCAAAAGTGCCATATTTTCGCCTTGACAGAATCTTACCCATGAAGTCAAAAGCATTTCGAATGACAAAACAGTGATTTATGATTTCAAAGAATGCGATATGATGTTTTGAGGCTTCACAGAATGCAATGAGGATTTATTTGCTCGGATAAAAGGAACCAAATGACGAGATAATAGCAGCTTGTGAAAGAAAAGCAGATTCAGGTAATGAAAAAAAAAATAATGTCGTTGGAAATCTAAGTGGATAGGCGCACATCAAATGCTTTGGCAAAGCAGCCTACTTCAAGGATTAAGTCTTCACATGAATAATATTTTACAGAGGTATGAGCACTGGTTTGTAACCTTTCGTCCGAGATGGGCACGGGTTCGAACCCCGAATGAAGCATGGGTGATGTGAATATGTGAATATCATAGACGGAAGACTGCTGACAACCCTACGAGTTGCTGCTCATGCTGGTCTTTGACCCCCACCCCTTCGCTCCACATGCACACACGGAATAATAATTAATATGATTATAAAATTACTGTTTCGATAAAATACTGCACGTATAATATTGCATACTAGTAACAAGCCCGGCAGCAGGATCGCGGCGACGGATGACGTGCGTCTCAGATTTTATTTTGGTCATTCAGTCAAAAACGATATTCCAGACCTCTATTAACCCTTTAACGACCATAACGCCCAGAACGCCCATTCGTACAAACAGCCATAGCCACCCGAAACGCCTGTCTAGAGTGAGTCAGATTTGCTACCCTTGCTTGTTCTTCAAATTTTTTCGACCTACACGTCACCCTCAATCAATATTGTTGTTATGCAGCAGACAAGTTAACCAACAGACAGTTTCGGGTGTTATGGTATTTAGAGTAATACAAGATTTTTGGTTCATGGTCGTTAAAGGGTAAAATCCTCTCTCGCACACTCCTGATCGTAATTGGACTTTCCCGTCTGCGAACGGATTTCGATCTTTCAAAATTTTTCGAAAACGGAAGTTAGACGAAGTGAAGATTTCTTCCTTAAGCATATTTTTTTCCTCGCGATGTTCCGTATGTCTGGTATTGTTGTGAAGTATCATTTTATTGCATACATATTTGTGTTTCAGTTTGAAAATGGAGGCAATAATTTCCGAAAACGGAAGTTAAACTGAGCCAAGCTCTCATGATGCCCCCGTGGTTGTCACGTACAGAATATAGACGTTAAACTTTAAGTGCAGGGAAGAAAAACCGTTTGTTTTCAGAAGTTCATATCTGGTGACTATCGTTGTCGATGATGTACGGTCATGCCGATTAGTTGATTTCAGCTTCACCTTGCCGAATACTAGAGTGGAAGGTAGCCCTAGCTTTTGGAACAGCTTTCTCAGCAATTCAACAGGATCCATTCCACCATGTGTGGCCAATTAAAACGACAGAGAAAAAAGGATAGAACTTGGAGTGCGGGTTCCACATGCAGACAATTTTCCTCAGCGAATATTTCTTTGCATTCACATGAACTTCAAACACCGTTTTTTTGGATTAGATGCTTTCTGAGGTTGAGCGAAATATTGATGGTAATATAAAGTTACCTGGGACTCGGCAACTCTGTACATTAAAGGATGATTGGACCTCACGACTGCTTAGCTACTAATATAATTGGGTACTCAGATCGTAGTCCATTTAGAATGATCAATGGAAAGCGCGCCTTGTTTCATTAGAACAACGTGCAGCATCAGACCGCGCCGACAATGACAGCCAAAATTCAATGGGAAGCGCGCCTTGTTTCATTAAGACAACGTGCAGCATCAAATCGCGTGGATAATGATAGCCAGAATTCCAGAACTTGGTTAGAGTATTAGTATAAAGCTTTCAACATTGGATTATGATTTATTCCGAATTTTGTAACATGCAATAGAAATAAATGTTACAAATTTATAGCCTATTAAAACCCACACCTTTCTCCATTCAAAATCAAAATGATTTTGTAAGCATGTATAAAGATTTAATTAGTTTTGATGTTGTAGCTGTGAGGTTTAGCTGTAAAGTTCACGTTAGCTTAAATGCTTACTTTGCTTTGTCTCTTAACTATGAACTTTGTACCTGAAGTTGAGAACACAATAAACACAGAAATCATTAACGGCCAATGTAATGAATCAGTTGAAACGACTTACATGAGTCCACATTTATCATCGCTCCTCACTAACCCTTAACACAAATTTTCTGGCTTCAATTCATATAACATTCACAGTCTCCGTAATCGTAACACGCGTTTCTAACAAGACGCTATATCAAATGCTCTTCTGAGAAATCTCTATATCAAATGAACTTTTTTCTAACGAGTCGCTCTCACAATTGTACACCGACGTACCTTCAATCCTGACGATATATTGACCTCTGGTCAACTGTCCGGAATGCCAGACTGAGAAAGTTCTACGGGGAAAATAATGTGTCTTTAAGTGGGGAAACGTTTAACGAGAAGAAACTAAATTTACATAAGAACACAGAAACTCAATAGGAAGGTTAAATTTGAGATATACGACACACATGACACTGAAGATCATTTGGAAAAATTAGCTTGTTTCGGAATGTGGATAAACATATATTTCCCTAAAATTTAACTTGATGGAACTGTGTTTACATATCGAAGTAAAGTAAAAAACATTTTAAACTAGTGACGGCACATTCTGTTGTGTCTAAAGACGTACTACGCCGTTCCAGTGGCTCAGTGGTCTAAGCGTTGGCTTCTGACCATTCGTCCGAGATGGGTCTGGGTTCAAATCCAGTGACGCATGGATGTTGTGTTTGTCTTACGACACGGGCTCTCTCTCCCTTTCCTGGAACTAGTGGCCTTTAAATTAGGGACGTGCGACTGCTTATAGCCCATCGCGTTGCACACGGTGGTAGTTCAACCCCTTCCCTCGAAACCCCTCCCCCAGATATGTTACTCATTACACGGCAAAGCGAGTACAAGAGTAAGCGAGGGAACTTAACGTTAAAAACGAGAGCCTGAAGACTCAGGAATTCTCCGCTTGCAGCGCCAATTGAAGCAGCAGCCAGGGGAGAAAACAGAATGCACGCAATGCATTGTGGTAGCACATGCCTGCCGAAGCGGAGCATGGGTCACGTGTGTATTACAATTATTATACTTTATTAATTATTCTTTTTGATTCTGCAAAAATGTTTATTCCTCTTACGGACAAAACTTCTACAGCAACCTTCAAGTAATCTCATAGGATTCAATACTATCATCTTCACACAAGCTTCTCGTGAGTTCGTTAACAATGTCAAATAACTACGTATTACTTAAGAAATAAATACCAAAGAAACACTTGACGACCTTTTCGCTCTGGAAATCGAAAAAGGTTTAATTTGTACTCATCTGTAATTGAACAATCCTTAAAAGCACGTTTTTTCACCATATTTACATACTAATTCACCAGATCGTATGCAAAACGTGCACTTCTAACCAAAGGTCTCTAATCTGTTCCTACTGGTTTAGGACTGTCATGTGACCATGTTGGTTCGCCCCCTCACCGCATTATGGCTGTGAGGTTTCGGGGATCTCAGAAATTATACAAACTCACGAACATGTGAAATTCACAAATTTGTCCGTGACGTTCACCGAGACCTCGCCTCCTCGCTCCGGGGCCAATTGTTCTAATTGACTAAATTACACCGATGGAATGCATCGCTGCATATTTGTCGTCTTCACACGTGCTTCACCTCTGTAGTACGTCACAAACAGACGAATACTCCACGGAGGTCAAACAATCTGAATTCATTTGGGATCCTGAATTCCATAGTAGTTCAGTTTACTGGCAGTCAGTGGTTTCCTGTTTAAATTGTTCGTTCTTGTGGTCTATTTGGCGTAGTATAAAAAAAATGTCCCCACTGGCGTTTCGTTTCTTTCGAAGTTAGTACTGAACAAAACGTGTTCCAATGCTGGATGAATTAATGTGTCTTTAATTATTGCCCACAGCCAATTAAACCGCCGTTCTTCGATCACGGAACAGAAATCAAGCATGGTGTTAGCTGACCAGCCAATTAAACTGCCGTTCTTCGATCAATTAATATGTCTTTATTTTTGTTTTGTGTGGGGCATGTGGCCGCACGCAACGTCTAAATGGAATAGTTGGCCACATCTCGTTTCCAAAGTATTATATTATATTTACCGGCAGACTTCATCTGCAAAGCCATCAGAAGCACACACTACAGGGTATGTTCACACAATTTTAGAACTTATTATTTTCCAGCAATGCAATTACTGTTTAAAATAGAATTACCTCTTTCTTAAATGTTCTATCTGATGACTGTTTATCTGGATTATGAACCTACATCTAGATTTCCAAGATAACAGGGCATTTCTTAAAATTGGTAGTGGTATTTTATTCCATTCCTCTTCCACTGCTTTCCACAGTCCAATCATTGTTTTAGGTCTGCGTTTAGAACGCGCTCTTTTTAACAAACCGAAGGCACAATAGTCCGTTGGTAACACATCAGAAGACTTTGAAGGAATATGAGCAAAAGTTATAGATTTGATGCCCTCTCTTTTTTATTTTTTTCTAGAAGTAGAGTGGTAGACTTGGATGTGTGACTGGTAGTCTTATCCTAATGGAATTCTACTCTTCGAAGGCTCGGTGAATAAAGAAATGATAGTATTTCTTCTTTAAATATAGGAGTTAAAGCATTATTTTGGTAATATGTAGAAATGATTTTCAACTTTTCTTAACTTTAATTTTGCATTGTACGAGAAACCAGAAATCCTTTACTGAAACATTCTTTCGATTCTTGGAAGCAAGTCTGTAAGTCTTTTTCTGATGCTTTACGATAGTAAATTGACCGTTTTTTGTTACAGTCGTTTAGGTAGACCCATGCTTCATCAATAATCACAATAAATTTCCATCTGTCTCGGGCTAAGTGATTTTCATAAAGAAGTCTACACCGTGTTCTGCGTTTAGCCACGTGCCTAAGCAAAAAGCGGTGAACATTATGTTTTTTTTTTTTTGTTGTTGATCTTTTTAAGTTTCAAGTCTTTGTTTATTACCTTGTCTACAGAGATTTTTAACGACTTGGTGATTGCTTTTTGGGTCGGCGGATTTTCTTTTAAGACCAGAAACCTTACTTTTGAAATAGCAATAAAAGTACGCACCTTCTTTTGGATATTCTTTTGGTGTTTGTTTTCCTGTTAAAAGCGATATTTGGCGATTTCCCCCTCTATTATTAACAATATTGCTTAGTTTACATTTTGAAACACTAATTTTATTGTTTTCACAGCGTTTTTTAATTACAGAATACGAATATTTCTCTTCGTAAAGAGCAAAAACATAACCTTCAATCCACAACTTCTTTACGAGCGCCATTTTCTTAGTAGACGATATTTAACTGCGGCAGATGTTTCTTTCGTGTTCATCTAACACGCTGTTGCCAGTTTCAATTTTTTGAACTTTTTTTTATTTTCTGTAATTTCTTTTTAAAAACGTCCTGAAAATTATGTGAACATTCCCTGTAGAAAAGAAATGCTATCGAATTCTGGGGTGTATTTAGCAGTTCTGGACAAAAAGTCTTTTAGTTTGTAGCGTAAAGATGTATAATGAATTAGCTTTATAATCTTTTTGCTAAGCTAATTATTATGAATGAATAATGCTCTAAGCTTCAAAATAATGAATTCCCAAAAGGGTGTTGTTACTCGTTAATTATGAACTTAAACAAAGTCTCAACGCTGGTTATTTATATTAAGTAATCAAAGTCATAAACCTAACAGCCAGACAGAGGTCTGACAAAACTAAGAATTGAGAAAGACTGAACTTACTGAACAACTGTTTATTTCCCAGACTCTTGGTCAACTAAGGCACTCATATATCTTGTACATAATAATGAATAAACTTTCCTCTTATAGTACGCACACAACCAACACAACTCCAACACAACGCAACTCCAACCTCACACCACACAACTCGTCTCGATGAACGCGCCTATATACTAGCTACCACCACGTCATGACTTACACTCATTGCCAGATCTCATTCAGCGGGTGAAATAATATTTCGTTCAGTAGGAAGATAATTTACATAGTAAAATAAAATAACCAGAGATAGTAAAATCAAAAGGAAAGTGAATATAGAGTATACGTTACAGATGTTCGAACTTATTTTATATTTTAAGGTAGAGATTTTTAACTTTTGGGGGGCACGAACCCTCATCATCCAGGAAAACGCTCATAAATAATCATGTTAGTGTTATTTTGAAAGCAAGTCTATACTTCACAGATCCTCAAGGGTTCCATGAACTCCACTTTAAAAACCCTTGCTTTAAAGTATAAGTAACCAGTAATTCTGCAAAAACCGAAGATTCCCTGTATCTTTTTATTTATTTATTTGCGTTATAACATTTTATCTGGCAGAATCAAATTTGCGATAATATCACGTCCTTGGTGGCGTTATTACATTCTTGTGAATTTTGAGAAGTAAAGTTTCCAAAAATGTAATAATATCCCCAATGCCGTGTAGGACTGAAACTTGATTTTTTAGTTCGAGGTTTAACGACCACCACACGCAAATCTAAAGGCTATTATGACGTATACTCTAATTTAACGTTCATTTTTATTTTCTGTCTTCTTATGTAAATTATTCGCGTTAAACATTTTGCTACTAAACGCTATATTTTCTCTCTGGATGTAATGTTTGGCAACATGACAATATGTCAAATAGTATATAGTATGATGTAAGGTCAGGTGATGCGTAACATCACAGCCTCTCCTTGACAAATGTCAACCCCGCCTTCTCGTGGTGCATCCTGTTCCCACTAAAGGGGCTCTGACGACCGCCAATAGCGGTATAACTATACCATCGGGATCAGAGGAAATGCTATCCCACACTCACCAACCCGCTTGGCCAGCGTGGTGAGTTATGGCCAAACACCTCCAAAATGACTCTACAACTTAAATCTTGGCCCTCAGTCTCCGGCAGCTGGAATGTACCTGGCCAAGGCAGCGGCCAGTGCGACAAGAAGGCAGAGGGTGCTAAGAATCCCCGGAGGACCGGACTAGGCTGCCATTTGATGCTGACCTTGGCTACGTATAATGGACGCTCCCTATCTTCTGATTCAAGGCTTCTTGAATTGGAAGAGGAACTACAAAGGATCAAGTGGGACATCGTCGGGCTAAGTGAGGTAAGGAGAAAAGGAGAAGATCTCATTGAACTGAAAAGTGGACATCTCTTCTATTATCGTGGGACATATACTGGCAGAACTAGTGGTGTTGGATTTATAATAAACAAGAAACTGAAGGATAAACTGGTAGAAGTTGAAAGTTCCTCTGACCGAGCTGCACGACTCGTTATCCAACTCTCGAAAAGATACCAGGCTCAGATTATTCAAACTTATGCACCCACCACAAGTCATCCTGAAGAAGAAATTGAAGAATTTTATGAGGAAATTCGTCATCTAAATAATAAAGGTAAGCAGCACTTGAAGATAATTATGGGAGATTTCAATGCAAAAATAGGGCACCGGCAACAGAATGAAACTTCAGTAGGTAAATTCGGTCACGGCAACAGAAACCAGCGTGGAAATACTCTGGTTGAGTTTGCAGAGGCAGAAGGATTTTTCATCTTGAACTCCTTTTTCAAGAAAAAGCCACACAGGAAATGGACATGGAGACATCCAATTGGGACGACAAGTGAAATTGATTTTATTATGTGTAACAAAAAATTCGTCATCGAAGACTGCAGTGTGCTAAACAAGTTCAACACAGGTAGTGACCATAGATCGGTGAGATGCAAGATGCACCTCAACACTAAACTTGAACGTGGCAAGCTCATAAGACAAACAAAATCTATTGACATAACCAACCTTAAAAAACACCATAATACCTTCAAGTTGGAACTGAAGAACAGATTCTCTGCTTTAGAAGGCCTAACATCGGAAGAAGTGGATATTTCGGAAGTTAACAGAAAAGTAACCAAAGCTCTTATGGAAACAGCAACACAATTAGCTGGGTCTAAGAACAAGTTGCATGTGAACAAATTATCAGGAAAAACCAAAATGTTGATGCAAAAAAGAAGAGAGATGAGGACAACTAAAGAAGATGTGACTTCCGAAGTGGAATATATAGAGCTATGCAAGACAGCACGAAAAAGTATCACTGAAGACGTAAGGAAATTCAACTGTGAGCTAGTGAGGAAAGCAATTGAAAACAACCAAAGCCTAAAGATAGCAAAGGGACATCTCAGTAAGGGAAGAAAACAGATTATGGCTCTGAGAAAAGAAGATGGTTCTATAACAAGAAATAGAGGCGAAATTTTGACAAGAGTGAAAGATTTCTACTCCAAATTATATGAAAGGGATGATACATGTACTCCAGACATCATGAAAGGTACCAGAGTTCTTCCAGTCCTCCCAGCAGAAGTTGCTCATGCAATCAAGAACATGAAGCGGGGGAAAGCTCCAGGAGAAGATGGAATTACTGTAGACATCATACAAGAAGCAAGTGGAGAAATTGAAACAGTACTCGCCCAAATTTTCACTCGATGCCTTAATGAAGGGAAAATTCCTGAGGATTGGAACAACGCTACAATGATCCTTCTACATAAAAAAGGTGACATTGAGGATCTCAAGAACTAACGACCTATCAGCCTCCTCTCAGTGGTTTATAAAATCTTCACTAAAGTTCTTTCACACCGCTTGAAGGTAACACTGGACATGGCTCAACCGAGAGAACAAGCTGGATTCAGGAGTGGCTACAGCACAATAGATCATATCCATGTACTGAGAGAACTAATTGAAAGAGCGAGGGAATATGAACTTCCATTGTGCATGGCTTTTATCGATTATGAAAAAGCCTTTGATTCGGTGAAACCATCAGCAGTTACAACGGCTTTGAAATCCTGCGGTATTGAAGATGCATACATTAATATTATTAATAACATCTATGAAAATGCAAGTGCAAAGATTCGGCTGTTTGAAAATACAACACACATAAAAATTGGAAAGGGAGTGAGACAAGGTGACACCATATCTCCGAAGCTCTTTAATGCCACATTGGAAAATGTCTTTCAATCACTGAACTGGGAAAACAAAGGGATAAAGATTAATGGAGATTATCTAACCCACCTTCGTTTTGCTGATGACGTAGTCATTTTTGCAACTACCCCATCAGAGCTGCAGAGTATGATCCAGGAACTTGCTGACAAGAGTAAAGAAGTGGGATTAAAAATGAACTTTCAGAAGACAAAAGTGATGTTCAATGCTTTTACAAGAAATGAAGATTTATCGATTGATGGAGAAAAACTGGAGATAACAGATACGTATGTTTATCTTGGACAGCAGATATCAAGTGAGAGTCACATTGATGAAGAAATTAATCGGCGTACAAAACTTGCCTGGAGAGCTTTTGGAAGAAACAGCATAATTTTCAAGAGCAATATGCCATTATGTCTTAAAAGAAAAGTGTTTGATCAATGCATCCTTCCAGTGCTTACGTATGGTGCAGAGACGTGGACCTTAACTAAAAGAGACATACAAAGGCTGCAGACAACTCGAAGCAGCATGGAGAGGTGCATGCTTGGTGTAACCAGGAGAGATAAGAAGAGGAACTCGTGGATCCGAAAAATGACGAGAGTGGAAGACATCATGATCAGAGTTAAATCCCTGAAATGGCAATGGGCTGGACATACTGCCAGAAGGACAGACCATAGATGGACAGTCGAAATTTTAGATTGGATTCCAAGGGACAGGAAAAGACCAAGAAAAAGACCACATGGGAGATGGGTGGATGAAATTCGAAAATATGCGGGAGTGACATGGAGGAGACTGACTCAAGACAGACCGTTGTGGAGGAAACTTGGGGAGACCTTCGTCCAGCAGTGGATTGATAATGGTTGACAATGATGATGATGATATAGTATGATGTAATCAAAAGCTAAAGAGAAGACTTGATGTTTTGATTGTATCAACAGCACTGTTTAGAGCTCGAGTACTGTTTGGTATGAGCACTTGTTATCAGGAGCACTTGATTACTCCTGTCAATTGATTTTGACAGAAACACTTGTTATCAGTCTGACTTGTAAACGATCCTGATGTTTAAAGCACGATAATTGATTTAATTTCGAATCGTATATTCTGCAGTTGACGTTTCCTGTGATCAAGAACGTTAAGTGAACCATGTGTTTGCCGAGTGATATGTGTTTGCAAAGGACAAATAAATAAAGAGTGGACTCAGTGCATTTAACTTGACTTGCACCTAGCCATTATGATTCTTTTTTTTTTTTTTTTTTTTTTTTTGATTGGAGGTTTAACGACCACCGTGAGCAACTCAATGGGCTATAAGCAGTCGCCCGTCCCTAATTTAGGGTCACTGGTTATAGGGAAGGGAGAGAGCCAGTGCCTTAAGACAAACACAACATCCATGCCTCACCGGGATTCGAACCCGGACCCCTTACGGACGAATGAGCAGAGGCCAGCGCCTTAGTCCACTGCGCCACCGGGGCGGCCCATTATGATTCCTAATGCTTAATAGTTAATTCATGTTTTATTCCGTTACCACGAAGTGAAGCTATCCGTTATTCATCTAAAACAATTCAGTAAGCTTCACGGTGAAGCAATTTCACTTCGGCGACTTAGCCTTAGTCAGTGATTGTTACAGTGCTTTACAGTGAAGTTTCATGTTAGGGTAATAGTTGGAAAAATACGCACATTTAGCAAAATAACCATTATCCCATCCTATAAGCAGTTGCCTGACCTTAATTTGGAACCACAAGTTGCAGGTGAGCAGATTAAACTCAGTCGCCTCCCGCTCGACAAGCCAGAAACCAGTGCCTCTGACCACCCGGGAACCGAGGCGTGACTAAGAATTTGCCTATAGCAAGTTATATGGAAAATAATCTAAACGCTGGAGTGGAAAGATCCTGGGATGGATGTACGGTCACGGAACAGGAAATCAGATTAAGATAGGAAGAGGAAATCAGATTAAGATAATGTTTAAACCACAGAGTAATATGAGTCATAGTAGCAAAGGGCATTTCCTTCATAAAGGCCATTCCTTTTGCTTTTAACTTCTTTATCGATTGTTCCTTAGCTGCAGTTTCGCTTTCCTATCGAAGTTTCTTCTGCTGTTCCTCATGCTGTTCTTTATTGGGTATCTGCCTCTACTGAATACCACAAATCCCTTTTCTCTGCTGTTGCTGGGATTTTCATTCTATGTGTATCAATAGGTTCATCAGATCTATTACCTGTTGATTTATTTGTACAATGTGTTCACTGCAACAGTAATTGGCAGCACAGAACAAGATATAAATCCAAATGGTCATCTTTATACGTAGTATTTCCAACAGTCATTCGGTTGTAGCATTAGGTGGACAGCATTATCATTACGAATGGGTGAAATGCATAGGGTATTTTGTGCAAGTGTTCATCGTCTCAGCAAAGAACTCAGTACAAGAAATTCTCGAGAAATAATGTAACATAATTTTGTTTTTCACGACGTTTAATCAGAGGAAGTTGAAATTATATTCGAAGAAAGAAGTGAACATGAACTACTTTTCCACATAATCTCCAAATTTGTTGATGCACTTGTCCCAGCGTTTAATATGTTTATCAATTTCGCTATAGAATAAGTCAGTGAGTAGTAGGAGAGTCACTCTGGCGCCGAAAGGGATGTCAATGATGGCATGGTCAGCTACCGGCGCCAGAATGGCCCACCTGCTACATCACTTCCGGACTATAACAGTAATTTCTTACCATGTGACCGGAAGTGTTGCCACCGCTTAAAACCAATGATGTGCCATAAACCTGCATCTACCATTTGTAATGAAGTGCATTCCCGAAAGATGGTTCATGAAACTTTGTCAAGTTGGCCACTTGTGTAATTTCATTGATCTTCATTCGCTTGTTTGAAGAACAATGCCCTTGATGTTCGAAATGTTGCCTTCTGTCTTGCTCGTTGACGGACTGCCTGTCTGATGTTCATGTCCGATGTCAACTCTGCCATTTTGAAATTCATTGTACCAAAAACGTACCTATATTTTTGACATCATATTTTCTTCACACACGTAAGCCAGTTCATGGTGAATGCCGCTTAGTGAAGACCCTTTTGCTTGCAAAAAGCGAATCACTTCAGGGCTTCCTGCTTTGGACTATACTCTCGCAGTAGCCCCTAGCTTAAAATTGGAATCAGTTACGTTGCGACAGCAGGTCCACCTTTCATGCAGGTTTTTTTTTACACTCATCGTCAAAAAAAAAAAAAAAAAAAAAAAAAATAGCGGCACCCAGAAGGACGTGTCGGATTCCAATGCTATTCAGGAGGAAAGTAAAGGTTACCAGGAACAATTAATGGTTAACCATTGAGACTAATGTGGGCAATATTTATTGAGCTACACGCCAATAAGTAGTGTCTCTCAGTATGGCGTCGGGCAGCCATGTTTGTTCACACAGCATGCTAGACGTCTCGGTATGGAGTTGAACAGGTTGCTAACGGTGTCCTGCGATAAGCCATCCCATGCAACTTCAATCTTCTGACGCAGTTACTGCAGATTGTAGTGTGGATAGCGCGTCCAATAGCATCCCACACATTTTCAATCGGCGATAGGTCTGGCGATGCGGGCTGGCCATGGCAGAGTGTCAGTGCTTTGAAGGCAAGATCTCGAGACAGCAGCAGCATAAAGACGAGCGTTGTCCTGTTGTAAAATCGCACCAGTAAGCATTCAGAAAAGGTAGAGCTACTGGTTGCAGGACCTCATTAATGTAACGTTGGGCTGTCAAAGTGCCTGTAATGAACACCAAAGGTGATCTGGCATCGTAGGCTATTGCACCCCACACCATCACACTAGGCCTTTTCAACGTGTGACGCTCGACAACAAACCGTTCATTTTGGCGCTGACCACGGTGCTTCCAGACACGGATTCGTTGGGTGTTTCCTCCAAGACAAAAGCGGAACTCGTCATTGAAGATCACCCACTGCCATTTTGCGTGGCTCCATGACAGTCTGGCACGACACAATTGCAGTCTTTGGCGGCGATGTAATGGTGTTAAAGGCAGTCATCGTAACGGTCCGCGTGCATGTAGTCCTACGTCGTGCAACCTTCACCCAGTGGTGCTGGCACTAATCGGACGATGCATGGAGGGCACCACTGGTCGCTTAATATCCGTAATCGTGGCTGTTGGTTCACTCCGCGCATGTTGGACAACCCGTCGGTCCTCTCTCTCTCTGTGGTTCGTCTAGGTCTCTCAGACCCTTCCTGTCGCTGCTGTGTGCTTTGTTCTATTCACTGCCGCCAACAGCGTGCTATGGCGAAATCCGCACGACCGGTATGGCGCGCAATACGGCGATAAGACTATCCCACTTCCCGGAGCCCGACGGTACGGCCCTTCTGGAACTCTTCCAACTGTTCGAATTGCTTCCGAACTTTTCTCCGAGTCATACTTCACTTACGCAGGATGTAACCAACACAACAGCAAGAGTCAGAATGGCAAGCTCGTGCAACGAGACGACCTTATATAGCAGGTCAGGCACAGCGCTACGACCCATCCTTGCTTGCGTCACATTTGCCGAGTGTGATACTTGAATCATTTGCATGTCTCACAGTGTCAAACCTACCCACCAAGTTTCATTCCTGTCGGTTGCTGCCTTCTGGCTGCAACTACGTTTTTGACGATGAGTGAATGTGCATTATTGGTGGTTCTATCCGTCTGTGACATTTGATTTTATTCTTCTTCCCCATTTTCGAGAAAATAAATATTTTGCCGTATTGTTGGGAAACCCTGCCCGTATATGCAGTATACTAGCGGACCCAAGATACTTGAAAATCCTACCTACAGTGTATACATATATACTGATTATCAAGGGCGTATTTATAGGGGGAGGTCCCGAAGGTGCTTCATTTCTTTGTTAAAATGCGACTTACATTAGAAGCAATGCTTTAATTTAATAAAAATGCATCACCTTACAACAGAAAATAATGTTTTAGTTTTTTCTTATATTTTTGGTTGACTTTTATTTTGTCCTAATGGATTTCAAAAACAAGACATCTTCGCCCCCCCCCGAAAAAAATTCTATATACACCCCTGCTGTATATAATTAAGCATTTTACATATTCTTCTGAGTTTGAAAAACTGGGAACATCTTAGTTTAATGCCAATATTTGCCGTTCCTAATCAGTCTGTAAGGTAATAATAATCTGTCAAAATGTAGAATGGTAGAAAGACCTTTATATCCGGCAGTCACCTGTAGGTTTGCTTACTCATCCTGCGTGGAATCGAAGGCGCTGATACATGTGCAGGCTCGGGTGTCAGTTAACTTTCCTTTTTTTTTTTTTTTTCGTGATATCCACTTTGTCTTTTTTTTTTTTTTTTTTTTCGTATACGTGTTTGAAGAGGAGAAAACTTTTCATTTCATATTTCTCAGGTATGTACGCATTATCCTCTTCCCATATTTTAGCATGGTATACCTTATTTCTGCAGTTTGAGGTGCGTTTGCAGCTTTTAATTTACTGAGCCTCCCGTGAAGTATAGATACTGGATCCTCCAGTGATGCATAGTACACTTGTAATGAAAAATTCAGCAACAAGAGAAATGGGACTAGTAACCTTCAAAGTCGACAGACATTCATCAACGAACAAGATGAAGACAATAGAGGAAGTCTGTACGGAAATTCTTTTTTATGACCAAGTGGGATGCTAATTGGCTTCCGCGCGAAAACAATGGTAAAAGGAAAAGCTGTGGGGTAAAACATTCGATGTAAACTAGCAACCAGGAAGGAAAACGGAATTAATGATTCTTTAATAGAAGTACGTATCTTCATGGCCTCGTGAAAAGCACATGTTAACAAAAGTTCGTTGAATTTTGTCACGGTTACAACAGCATGATCTTGTGAGACTAAAATAAGAATCAGAGGATTCTTCCGAACTGCGAAATGATGTTGTGTACAAATTCACGGCTAAGAAGCGTTCTGCTTGGAACAATTTTTAAACGTATTTTCGTTTTCTGCATGAGTGCTCTCGAAATCATTTCCTTCCTTTCATTCATCAGCCTTAAATGTGTAAAACGGATTAGGAGAACTTACACATCTGTCGCGTGATGTGCAAGATATGGAGCAAGTACTGAAAGTTAAAAGCAGCCTTTGCGTATCTGCGTTTTAATTTCTTCCGCATCTGCCCAAGACAGATCTTCGCTTTATCTGGAAATTACTGCGGCAAGCTCCAGACACCAAGAGCTTATCAGTTATACTTAAGGTCAAGTGTGAAAGTGCTTTTCAGTTTAAGATCGCTTCTGCCCAAATGATAACCGGGCATTGATCTTGCAATAATCAACATTACTTTAAAATGGAGATATTTTCAGATGATATTCGATCGCTGTCTGATCGTTTTCCACAAATCGCTCTTTATATATACAGCGGAAATAATTCTTTGTTTTTCTTATTTGATTATTAGATAAGACTTTGATGAGCTTACTTTAAATTACATATAAGCAACAAACTTTGTTAAGGAATAGACGCAATATTACAGGGCTATCACATTGTGTTTCGTTCATTACCTTGTCGTCTGGGTTCGTCAAGCCTTCTTTTGTAACGAAAGTAAACAGTTTCGGGATTTTAGCTACAAAATGAAAACTCGCTCTTTCTACAGTAGTGTCAGTTATTCAATGTTGTATATGAGAAAAGTCACGTGTGAGCTTGTCCTGACTTTATGTTACTTCATATTTTATAAGTGGAAACAAGGAGAAACCTTTGATGGCTTCTGATGCTCATAATAAGGACCTGTCTTATGTAAGGATTCAAACCACATAGGATTGTTCTCATTTCATCGATAAATTAACTCCGTGTTGCAGTTGATGACATTGCAACTTTATAGCTGCTGTTCATCATTGTGAGGAGTAATTTGTGAACTGAATTAATTGCAATGAGAAGGCCATTGACTTGAGCGAAAACAAAGCAAGTAGGTAACGAACGCGATAAGTAAAGAGGAAAATTTATCAGAGCACGGGCTTTCAGTAACTACACATACGTTACTGCAGGAATGGAATCAGGAGAATCATTGTGCTTCATTGGCATTCTATCTAAGTAAGTGCTGCTCCTTCCGATTGTGTGTTGTGTGCGTTTAATTAAATCTGTTTTGATTTTACAGTTTACAGTGCACATCGTCGGAAATTAATAAATGAGCTACAAAACTAAAATGTTTCACGGACGGTAATTTCTGACAACCAATATGCAAAATCAACTGATATTTAAAAAATGTGTTCTGGAATTACCTATTGAAAGTGTACAATTTTCTCAATTTTCAGATCCGTCTGAGACGAAATTGTATTGACTGTTAAATGTACTATGAGGTATATGCTCTGATTTAACTCTCCATTTTGGTTCTTTGTTCTTTATCTTTTTTTAACATCATATTAGAGCCAGGCACGGGACGGACCTGCTCAGTAATTTAAAACTTACGCACCGGGACTACAATTTCGTAGGCGGACTTGGACGGGCCTGCACTTGCATTTGTACCATGTAGTCAGATTGTTGTTAGATTTAGGCCATTCTGTTTTTGAATTCTCTGTCTTTCCCTTCCCGTGGTAATATTTCTTGTTTCTCGCAATCATTCTTCTCTCCCGCTCTGTGCTATTTATTTATTTTGCGCGCGTTTTTTCGTGTTTGATCTTTGGCAATCTCTCTCCCCTTTGAATCCATATGCCATCTATTTAGGAAATTTACTCCAGAAAAACACTTGCTCCGTACTATGATTTCCATTTATAGGAATTAAGAATTAATTAAAGATTCAATATGCGCTCTCATTGTTCATTCAAGGCAATTACTTGTAAGCGCACGCATATAAAGCAAACAAATTACTTTTAAACGCGGCAAATAACTTATGAAGCGGTCAAGACAGAAAGAAGGGTTAAAAAATGTAAACTGCTCTTTCAAGTGAAGGTACAGAGGAAAGCCACTTTCCTTAAAAATATATATAGAAGAAATACTTATTTGTTTTGTTTTCTATATTCTGCTTCTCTTCTGTTCTGTAATTACACTCATTTCATAGCACACGCACTTACTTATGCCCTCTTTTTAGACGAGTTTCGAGTTATTCCAAAAAGTTACAGTACAACTACCGTCTATGTTAAAGCAAGTGACAGTTACACAAATGAAACCTATGCCTGGCCCTGGAAAAAACATCGGGCCCAGTCGGGCCTGACATTAACTGGGTGGAAACGGCCGGGCCGGGTCGGGTCTGGCATTAACTAGGTGGGCTCGGGCCTAAAATATTGTCTCTGCAGGGCTCTTCGTCATACCTGACTCTCCGTTTTGGTTTTTGTTACTTCTCGTTTTCTTTTCTTAAAGTCATATCTCCCAAGAGCTTAGTTCTTCGAAACTCCTGGCACTCAGTCAAGTCAATAAGACGTAGATAAAAGGTCATTGGTTGTAGTTTGCGTAATTCAGCTACCAAGCTTGTGTCTTGTCGCGTTTTTTTTTTTTTTTGTGAATAGGTTGTAATTTCTTTAAGCCGTGTTATTACTTTCCCTGAAGCGTTCATTACTATATTTACATTGGTTTAACTGTACATAGTTCTTCACTAACTTCATATGTTTATGTCTGCAAGTTTAAGTATAGAAGCTTGGATTTTGGCGAGAACGATATAGAGAGGTGCTATACGTTATAATTAGCCCATTTGATTCTTTTTTGCCTTGCGTAACTAGAGACACGATAGAATCCCCGTTAGGATGTATGCTATAGTGTATACGTTGATTTTTTTGGGAAAAGCTGTCTAAAACAAGCTTTCATTTTTAGTCGAAAAGAAATTTTATGTTGATGAAGTTTCCTTACAGGAATTTACCAAGTAGTCACACAATTCATGGCTGTTCATTTCATCAAGATGTGCGGGAAAAACTGATTTTATTTTTCATATCAGGTAAAGTGATCGACTCAAATAATCTTGAACGAAATCTTAAATTCTCGGAGTGATAGATGGAGTTCTTAAGCTCTGTATTCTCATTAGATATCCTCGCATCGTTGAATGTGTCCATTATAATCTCGTAAATTGCGTGAAAAGTAAATAGGGACAAACGAGCCCAGCGGTGGATTCCCGAAGGCAAATACTGAAGAACTAGTTACACTTTTATTGCGGGAAGAAATATGGTACTTCACAGTTTGTATTTCATGTTACAAACAATGTATGTAACAAAGCAGAACTATATATTTTGTTTCATTAAACTCTCTTGACTCGTTTCATTTTGAAAAGAACTGCGCTATTTACTTTATTTTTCTCTCCCCAAATTCTGCAAATCGTGTGTTCAATGTACTTCTGTTCGTGATCAATTCAAAGACTGGTGGAGTGACTTCCTTCATTTCTTACCCCGACACCAAGCCGGTGAATGCAACTTCCGGTGCTCGTTATCGCAGGAGAAATAGGCATTAAATGAAGAAACTAGAAACTATCATTGCAACACCGTAAAGATGAAGTAACAAGAGGATTTTTTTTTCTCTAACTATGTCAAGGACTCTCATCTTGTCTTTCAGCGCCCTCCTGCTAGGGCGTAAAAAATGTCCTTTATGGATCTTTGAAGAACACAGCTGAAAAAAAAAAAAGAAGAAAAAAAGGGAGAAATGAAGTGCTGTTAATGTTGCACACGGTGCAATTTATGATTTTTTTTTTTTTTACTAGCACCTTAGAATGACGCAACGAAATATTCAAGTTGTGCTTTTATTATACGAATCCACTAGCGTATATACTTACCAAAGGCGCCGACTAGGGGAAGGGGAGGGGGCAAAGTGAATCTTGCCCCCTCCAATAATTTTACTAGGGGACAGTGTCCACCCAATATTTTTCATCCTGTTTAAATAGTCGCATTGATCTGATAAAGTGGACCAAACTCCACCTATGAGGTTAAAGCGATTTATTTCCAAAACATTTATAAATAACAAAATAGGTTCCCATGTTAACCATTGCTCATTTGATAAGAAACGGGATTGCCAGCCCCGTGTTGTGTTTGACATGTTCTCGTGATATGTGGTAAATATTTAAAACAATCATCAAAAATAAAATAAATAGTAATACAGAAACGTATAATCTCTAGCGCCTTTATTTATCTATTTATTTTTTGCGCTTCTTATTCTAGGTTCGAGTAACCCCTCTAATTTATCATATATTTTTTATAAATGTTTGGTAGTAAAATCTCTCTCGATATTCAAAATAGTGTAACTATACTAAAAATCCGAAATTACTTGGTGTAGAATACAAATAACTATTTTGTATTCTAAACCAAGAAATACTATACAAATACTGTTTTGAGTATAATTTGGTGTATAGTTCTTACTTATTGAACTCTCTAGATATTTTTATAAAATCACAGGTGGAATTTTATTTATAAAAATATGAATATTTAGCAAAAGAATATTTCTGTTTTCTTGTTCACTTGCTGATGAGTAATTACAATTGCTTTTTAAAATATACGTCGAATCTTGTAGTTTATCTTTCTTAACGCTTACTTTTTAATTTTACTCCTGACAATGGAAGAGACCCCCTCCCAGGTCTTATGGCGTCACTGCTGCCCCCCCTTAATAATTTAGTGAATGCGCCGCCCCCTGATACTTATAGGCATGCATGTTCACAAAACAAAACTAATGAAATCGTATTTCTACATACGAACATCTACATGGCCTATGACTAACAGCAACTATTGGATCTGGCCACCTGTATTATCTTGGCAGAAATGAACTCTATAGATTATGATTTCGGATGTTTTGCTCACAATGCCTGTATCGAGTGCTGTCGCTTTAAGCAGGATATTTTGTTCCAATTCAGAAATGTCTTGGAGAATGAGAACAAGATGGAGGGGGAGGGGGATCAAATCACTTTAACAACCCTAACTTCAAAAACCACTCTGTTTCTAAGATATTATGTGACTAGTACAGATTCTATGTATATAAAACATTAGGTTGTCTTAGCGGACTCGGAAGACTGATCCGAACTGAGAAAATCTATGGAAAGTGCCAAAATTTAACGTGCAGTTTATTAGTCTAAATATCAGAACTTAGTGAAACCTGTAAGAAATAAACACATTTAACATCAGGTTACAGCGAAACACAAATTTGCCGGTGACGATCCTCGAACCAAAATTTTTCTGCTCCGGAGCCGAATGCTTTCCCATTTAAGCTACACCGACAAGTCATTGTCTCTGATGCTTGCCGTCTTGATATGAACGTCACCGTCACATACCCCCCCCCTCGAGAAAGGCGGTGGTACGAATTCTCAGGTTTCAAGTCTGCCGTAAACCATACTTGACTTGAAGTAACACCCTGCAAAGAAGGAATTCTCATTAATTCCAGACGATGTGGGGAAGAAGCATCACACATTTTTCGAAGCGTTGAAGGAATTTTCATTAATTCCAGACGATGTGGGGAAGAAGCATCGCACATTTTTCGAAGCATTGAAGGAATTCTCATTAATTGCAAACGATGTGGGGAAGAAGCATCACACATTTTTCGTAGCGTTGAAGGAATTCTCATTAATTCCAAACGATGTGGGGAAGAAGCATCTCACATTTTTCGAAGCGTTGAAGGAATTCTCATTAATTCCAGACGATGTGGAGAAGAAGCATCTCACATTTTTCGAAGCTTTGAAGGAATTCTCATTAATTCCAAACGATGTGGGGAAGAAGCATCATACATTTTTCGAAGCGTTGAAGGAATTATCATTAATTCCAGACGATGTGAGAAAGAAGCATTACACATTATTCGAAGCGTTGAAGAAATTCTCATTAATTCCAGAAGATGTGTAGAGCGAACATAGGCCAGTAGATCCATTTTTACATTCGGGCGGCAATGTGAAACACAAATTTTTCCGGTGGCAGCGCTTGAACCTGCATCCTTCTGCGCCGAGGCCGAATGCTTTACCAATTAAGCTACATCTACGGAATTCATCGCTGCAACTATGCCGTCTTCACATGTACGCCACCTCTGGACGCAGTACGTCACAAGGTATGTTGGGAAAAAAATCAGAAGCCGGTGAAATCTATGAAGAGTGTCGCAATTTAACGTTTACTGATTTTGAGGTAAGATGTTTACTGCAAGAGATCTACATAAAATGCCAACATTAGAATAAACAATATTAGGAAGTATACAAAAACTGGGTGCAATTTGTTGACAATAATTCAGTTTGGAGTCAGCTGTTGAAAGAGCGTGTGGATAGATAAAATCACGTGAAGCACGCAGATTTGAAAAAAAATATAGGAACACGTCAGCTTGAATAGGTGTGATCTCAATTCTTTTCGTTCTGTTTTATTCTTGAGATTATGAAGCAGTTTGCTTTTAAGAAGAAGGGCACAATTATAAAAATATTATGGCTTTAAGCGCTTCATCCAACTTTAAATCACGATCATACAGATCCTTTTACGGTCGTAATCGAATTCAGAAAACTATCTTTTTAGTTGCAACAAACATCAAAATATTCGTTTGCCAGTGCAGTTCTTTCTTAACGTAAGTTTTGCTGTTAACATAGGCTATTATATTACTGGAGACACTACTGACTCTGCCGCCATAGGTCATAGCTAATCTGTGGTGTGACGTCACAAGCAGGCAAAAACGAAATAATTATACCGTTGATAAAAGAGTAAGCTTGTGTATTGTGTATCATTGATAAAGATTATTGAATTACTCATTTTATCTGTTTATACGCTTAGAAGCTTTTGTTCCATTGGTTTCAAAGCAGCTTCTTTACTGCGGCTGCGTCGTGCCTGCTCATGACGTCATTTGCAGCACGGACGGGACTTATGGCGGCCAATGCTGCGTGGACAGGAATGGTATCTCCCGTAATATAACCTCCTTGGGGAGACGGAGGGACACGTGTCCTCCAACTGTAGAAAATTTAAATGCTAGGACAAGCATACATGGGAGCAGCAAATATGAATGGGATTAATAAAATCGCTACGAAGTTCAAGAAGGAAGAACCAAGAGATTTATACACACATGTACTGTTATGCTCACTTTTTAGATTTGGCTGCAGTGGCGTAACTACCACCCCCGCAGCCACCGAAACTGCCGGGGGGGGGGGGGGGGGGCGTAGGTAACGAAGGGGCGTACTGCAGCTGCCAGTTTTAGTTTTATGAAAAAATTCGAACACGCACAATAATTAACCCAAAGATCAATATTTTGTTTTAAGATATCTTTAGCTTTGCCTAAATAAATGCCTAGTTTCACTTTTAAAACACTTAATGTCCTACAGATTGAAAGTGTTCGGCTCTTTGACTTCGGGTCGTAATATGATTGCTCTGCAATGGGTTGTAAATAATACGATCGCTCTCCAATCGCCCTCTCTCTGCGCTGCTGAGGAAAAGCGCGAGGCTACAGTGGGATTCCCCGTGGAGGATGTGGGAAAACATTCAGTTACCTAGGATTACGTGCACAACAGGCGTCAATATTTATTCACAGGAGCCGCAGATATGCCATGTGTTACAGGGTAAGTTCTTCCAGTGATTTATTTTAGTTTTAGACAAAGCAATTACACGTATTATCAAATCTATTACTTAAAAAGTTAAAACTACAGGACTCTGGGTACCACCACTTCCTGACATCCTAATACCCCCCCCCCCAAACACCACTCACACACCGCGAAAAATTCATCCTCCCTAATGTTCATAATCCTGGGAAAATTACTGTGCTTAGGGGTGCTGAAGTAAATCTCGCGGGGGGGGGGGCGCACGTTGTGCTAGTTACGCTACTGCTTGGCTGTAATTCGTTTTAGTAAGGAAGCAAAATTCTTTCAATGTAGAGAATTCATTATACATGTAACAGTAAAAAAGCTTTATTATTCATGTATCAGTAAAAAAGCTTTATTATTCATGTATCAGTAAAAAAGTTTTATTATTCATGTATCAGTAAAAAGGCTTAATTATTCATGTATCAGTAAAAAAGCTTAATTATTCATATGTCAGGAAATAGCTTTATTATTCATGTATCAGTAAAAAAGCTTTATTATTCATGTATCAGTAAATAACTTAATTATTCATGTATCAGTAAAAAAGCTTTATTATTCATGTATCAGTAAATAACTTAATTATTCATATATCAGTAAAAAAGCTTTATTATTCATGTATCAGTAAAAAAGTTTTACTATTCATGTATCAGTAAAAATGTTTTATTATTCATGTATCAGTAAAAAAGCTTAATTATTCATGTATCAGTAAAAAAGCTTAAT
This sequence comes from Macrothele yani, assembly GCA_039090855.1. Lineage (NCBI taxonomy): Eukaryota > Metazoa > Arthropoda > Arachnida > Araneae > Macrothelidae > Macrothele > Macrothele yani. Next base: position 54,093,255 of record CM076990.1, read on the forward strand.
TATTCATATATCAGTAAATAGCTTTATTATTCATGTATCAGTAAAAAAAGCTTTATTATTCATGTATCAGTAAAAAAGCTTGGCATTTTTAAAAGAATGTGTGAAAAGAAAACGACTTATAAAAAAACGACTTTTTTCAGAAAATTTAGTATTTTGTCAAAAATACGCTGGACAGTTCGTCATCGTCCATTTTCATTAATGATTGAAGAGTATTTAATGCACAACGAAAAATGAGTGTTATGCACTTAAAAGATACACATTTTGTGACACTTACGGAGAAACGGTTTCCAAAAATGACATTTCCCCAATAGGAAAACATCAGTTTGTAATTTTTTTTTTTTTTTTGCCACCCACGAAAGGAAAATACCAGTTTACATTTATTCGTGCCCCCCTTTAAATTTTTGGTCACGCTACGGCTATGGTTATTAAAGTAAGAAAGAAAGGAACTTGAAATCTCCCTACCCCTGTAGCCAAAAGTACCAGTAACTACAAGCTCTTGGAACACATGTGAATATTGGACGAAGTCTTAGCGGCTCAGCGTATCGGTAATTCTATAAAACAAAGGAAAATAAAGAAACAGAAAACTATGTCTAAGTACCGTGGACATTTCGGTCTAAGAATGCATTTATAATAATACATCATTATTCTTCTGTCGCTTTGTTTTTCGTTTCGTTTCCCACTCAACCCCTGGAAGAGTGCGTGGGATGTTTGTTCACGCGTGACAAACCGTATAAAGGTGGCACCAAAACAGACCATGGATTGCCGTGATTGTTCAGGGGAAACAATGGTCGAAGTGTCCAGAAATTTAACTCCGATGCGTCATACCTATCTATAAGAGCATTCCCGGACAGATCACATTTCTGATTCGTATCTACGAACTGCCGTGCTTCTTTTATTCCTTTACTCATTGTTCCAAGTTGAAGCAACAGATCGTACGAGCCTGGTGTGAAAGAACTTTAAAATTGCTGTACGGCCGGAAGTGGAGCAAGATCACGAAATCTTTCTTTCACTTATGTCTTTGTTTGTTACCTACTATAACCCTTTGTCTAGACGGTTGGCTGAACTGTAATATATTTAGCTTTAGTCCTGCCATAATTTCTTGTTTTCAGGGTTGTGAGATATCATTTGCCTCGTATTTTCCCCTCTGAGGGCCTAATCTTGCGATTGTAAAATTTTGTTGCACACATGTTCAAGTACGACTAAATGATGCCATCATATCGGGAGGTAATATATGGCTGTGTATTGTTTAATCTAACCCACGTTTGTGATTATGGTTAAGAATTTATATTTGATGACCGCTTGAAGGCTCTGAAAGATCATAGGTAGTCAGTCTAGTGGCCTGAATCGGCTTTTCTCATCGTTCGTGTACATACCCAAAGGTTAAGCGCTCAGTGAATCACTCATTATCTTGAAACCACTTCGCAGTCTGAGAAGATGATTCACGAGAGCAGTGCTCTGGAAAGGACTTACACGACAAAGGAGAACGTTAACTGACTTCAATATCGAGAACTATATGAAAGACGTTACAGCAACTGTGGTCATGTTAAAAACTGTGCTGAGCACTTACCGCTTTGTCAGTCCTTCCGACAACACGAACTTTTTTTATTGGGGGTTATTTTATTGGAGATTTTTAACGACCACCGTGGGCAAGATATAAGCAGTCTCCCATCCCTAATTTAAGGCTATTGGTTCCAGGGAAGGGAGAGAACCAGGTCCGTAAGACAAACGCAACGTCCATGCCTCACTGGGATTGAAACCCGGACCCGTCTTGGACGAATGATCAGAAGCCACCGCTTAGATCACTGCGCCACCGGGGCAGCCACGAATTTTTGGAAGTCGTACTGGGCTTTTGCATCGGAGAAATGTAAGCATAAACAGATTTTCCATATATTTTCTTCTTTTTCTGGTGCGAAACTTAGCCATGGGAAGACGATAATACAGTTATAAATGTATCGATATTATGAATTGCGACATATATACAGGTACCGATTCAGGATTTCGTGGGGGGGGGGGTCCCGAAAATTGCATATATATATATATATATATATTTCCTAATTCCATGAACACATAGTGTGAAAAAGAACTATTTCTTCACGCCTCTGAAGAGCTATTTAAAATTTTACGAAACTTCTTGCGCGATTGTCCCTTCGACATTAAAACAGGCGTTTCGTAAAGCAGTCACTCACCAAAAATAGCTTGTCTCTCCAATTCCTACCTCTCCATAGATATTTCCTTTTCCTGGATGCCTTCTCCTGTCATAAAATGTAGAACAAGTAACCAGAAATGCACCACTAATCGCTCCCACAAATCACTGACTTGTAACCAAAATTGCGCGGTTGGGGCTACTAAAAATATACTTGGACACTGAAAAAAAAAAAAGACACAGAACCACATTGAGATTTTTAAAAATAACTGTTAAGGCACAATTTTTAGCAAATGTGGTTAAAAAGTTGGCCTATAACGAAGTAAATTTCTTCGTCATTTTTATCCGCGCCGGGATTCGAACCCGGATCCCCTTCATTCCGGAATAAGTCACTCTACCAATTGAGCTACGCGGACGTTTTATTCTGGTTCCTATCTCCCTTTATGTTATGTGCGTCCTTCGGGCAGGCACGTCACATCTTCTGGTACGTTACAGGCCCACTAAACTATTTTTCATCTTCCACCCAGGTTCATTTTGCTTCACTTTCTCCGTTCCCGAACCCAGCCAGATCAATACAGACCTCTACATCAAACCATAAATATTTACATCAATTTACTGATTTCCAAAAGCTCATGCATTGGTTTTGTAACAAAAACAATGAATGAGCTTCGAAAAATCGCAGCCGAAACATCAAAAACCGCAAAACCTCATGTATTGGTTTTACGATTATTCAAGAGTAATGTTTGTACCACTGCAAAAACTATCTATAAAATGCATATTTAAACATTGAGGGGGGGGGGGGGGTCTGAATCCCCAGGTACATTTTCCTGAATACGTGTCTGGACATGTACCTCTAAATAACCTTCCTTTCGAGTTTCTGCTTTTTCTTATGAAAATTTAGTTTTCCTTAGTTAAAAGTTTTCCCACTGAACGACCCATCACCTCCCTGAACAAGTTTTACAATTTGCAGCACTGAGAGTGAGTCACAGCAACATAAAGTGACTACATTGAATGTATCTAGAGTGAAGTTATGAAGACGTTGTCGAGAAATTACGATTAGACTGTTAGACGTTGATAGAAAAGCTGCTGAGATATAGTGATCAACGAACAAGTGTCATTGTTATAAGACCAGTAATTGGAAAACTACGGCTACTTTTTAAAACTAGATAGCTACTGCTGCAACTATATTCTTGAAAAAGTAGCATACTACAGCTGCAACTACTTTTTCCGAAACGTGCAGGCTACAACGCTTTTTCCGAAACGTGTAGGCTACAATGCTTTTTCTGAAAAGTGCTACTTTTTCTACATTTAGTCTTAAAAGTGGAAATTCTGAAGAGGATGTTACACAGTCGAGTCACATTATTGTGACCACCTCCTACTTTTGACGTCAACAACGCGTAGCCTGTGAAAGAAGGCACTGGTCGTAAGCGCTGGCTTGGAGGGTATATAAGGTGTGCTGTAAGCAATTTGAAAACATACCACTCGTTGCTGTCATGGATAAAACGATCGATTTATCAGATTTGCAAAATGGGATGATTATCGGCTTTCGGACAGTATTTCTAAAACAGCGCAGTTTGTGAACTGTTTGCGTGCTGCTGTGGTTAAAGTGTATGGTGATTGGAGAAATGGCACTATTGCGAATAAGCGACGTGGAAACTGCGGAGCACCACGTGCCATTGATGTGAGACGTGAACGTCGGCTTCGAAGGTGCGTGAGAGCCGATCGGCAGGCTACAATGGAGCAAGTCACTGACCGAATGAACCAGGGGGCTACCGGAAGTGTGTCTAAAACGACAGTTCAGCGAACCTTGATGCGTTTGGGGCTCCGATGCACACGAATGGTCCCCTATGCTAACGAAGGTTCATCGGCAGAAAAGGTTTACATTTGCATGGCAGCATCGGAATTGGACCTCCGTTGATTGGCAAAGGATTGCCTTCTCGATGAGTTACGTTTTCTGCTTCATCAAACGGATCAACGTTGGCGTATAGGACGAGAAACATCGGAGAACAAACACTCTTCAACCACTGCTGGAAGAACACAAGATGGTGGCGCAGCGTTATGGTCTGAGGAATGTGTTCGTGGCGTTCTCTGTGTCCACTCATACCTGTGGAAGGCACTATGGACCAAATTCGTTATGAATCCATCCTTGCAGACCATGCACGTACACCCATACATGCTGATTGTCTTCCCTGGGGCGGATGGGATCTTCCAGAACAACAGTGCGTCGTGTCACACAGTTGGAAATGTTAGAGAGTGGTTGGAAGAGCACGATGAAGACTTCAAAGTACTTCCCTGCCCCCCCCCCCCCCTAATTCCCCAGACTTAAACCCAAATGAGCATCTATGGGACCACCTGGATCGTGCTGTTCGCTCTATGGATTCTCCACCACGCACCTTCCAGCAGCTGTCAGATGCACTGCAGTCAACATGAGTCCACATACCTCTGAAAACCTTCCAGCACCTTATTGAGTCACTCCCAGCCCGTCTAGCTGCTGTCCGCGCTGCACACGGCGGTTACTCTGGATATTAGCTGGTGGTCACAATAATGTGACTCGACCGTGTATATGTGCATTCTTACATATGGCTTACATTGAGCTAAATACCAAGATAAATTTAAAATAAATTACACAAGTATTTTTTCTTTATATTTTCCTCAGTTCTGATCATCATAATCAACACATTTTATCCCACTCAGTGGCTCATATTCCAAGTTAGCTGATATTCCCGGATATTTCAAATAAAAACTCTATCAACAAGTATCTGCGAATTCATTTTCTTTCCTAAGGGAGAGTCGGAATCTGTCTCTCTCTCTCTCTCTCTCTCTCTCTCTCTCTCTCTCTCTCTCTCTCTCTCAACTGTTCTCAACAAAATCGCTAGCTCGATCATTTCCTACACGCTGTTCTCTCAGGCTGACTGTAAAGGCTTTACTGTAAGTAACATAAAGTATAAAGAAGATGATACTTTATAATTAATAATAGTTCGGCTGACTTTCACAATGCAAATTAAGTCAGGTACGTGATTGTAGGCTGGGCAAATCAGCCCCTTACTCCGGCCAATAATGTTTCAGAAGATGGTTGATGGATTTTTATGGCGCAACAGCCATGTTTGGCCAAAGAGCGCCAGTCAAGAAATGTCACGTGATTTGAAGAATTTATTTTTTAAATATTTTTTTTAAGTAGCACGATTTGTAGCTTAATCTCCCGCTACAAGCTATTTTATTTTGTAGCTTGCTACTATTACAACTGCATTTCTCTATTTGTTGCGATGCTACATGCCACGCTACAGTAAACGTAGCGTACTACAGTGGCAGCATTACATTAGCGCGCTACTTTATGAGACTGATGTCTGTACTGAAGCCAACGAGATTATATTCTGGCAATACATTTTATTGTATTGATGCCAATTGGATCTTCCCGTGAATGGAGGAATAAAAAGACGTTGGAATTGGATGTAAGTCTCTTCTGCTGATTCTTTACCGCGGCCGTTAAGATCCGTATTTACGTAATTATTATGAAAGTAAAATATGTGTTTAATGAAGCTCACATACGAATATTAATTGGCAAAGAAGCATACGAGGGGAGGGGTGATCGAAAAGTAATGTGAATGGAGCCGCCCTTGCTGACGTAGCAAACGAGAGGTATCTGACGTAAGAAGTCATTAAATTGAATGCAATTTGAAATTGAATGCAATTTGAAAGCTCGCCAGGCTGACATGAGAGACTTCTACCCTCGCACGTGTCGCCTGGCCAGAAAAATGTATTGCAGTAAATGCCAGTTCGCCGCCAGACAGCAAAGAGTGCAGCACGCGTGTTTCTCGTTTGTTCAAGGCTGTCGGGATGACAAAGCAACGCGCAAATATGAAGTTCTGTTTCCACCTTGGATATTGAGTGAAAGATGAAAAACTAATAATTGTTTATGGTGAAGGTGTGACACAAAAAGACAGTGTTTCAGTGGTTTTGCAGGTTTAAAGATGGCGCTTCTTCCATCGAAATGAATCTCGTCGTGGAAGACCATCAGTGGCGGTAACCAACTGCAACGCCATGGAAATTCGTGCTAAGATCAGGGGAACCGACGCCTCACCATCACAGATTTGCAACTAGACTAGATACCAAGGGAATAAAAAAAAAAATAAACGTGAGAGTTGAGTGAAGGCAATTTGAAAGCTCGCCAGGCTGACATGAGAGAAATTTGCTTAAGACAGAATGTTGTAGAACTGATTTGGGGAAATATTTTCATCCAATAGTGGACTACAATGGATGATGATGATATATATGAGGTGTGGCAATTTAATTCCCGAAACAGTCGTATTGTCGCCCTTGTGGTGATTAGAGAAGAATCACGTGCCTACATGTTTCAAGTACTGCATGTGTTAGCCGTAGAGCGTAACGTGACAAAGGAGCTCAGGAGTATTCCAGAAAGAGAGTTCCAGGTACGTTTCCAGCAATGGCAACAGCGTCTAACTAAATGCGTAGTTACGAAAGTTGGTTACTATGAAGGGGACAGTAGCTGCTGTTGGGAACAAACCGTGACCAAACACGATTAGCAGCAGGCGCCAAGCAACGTGCCACGTACTGAAAACACGACGATGTGACTTACGATGTACGAGCCTACAACACTGGATAAAATTTTTGTTTTTAACGAACAACAAAACTTTTATCCAGTGTTGTGAGTCTAATGAAGGAATATAGTAATTAATTTCTGACTACCCGTATGCCGTTACGATGGAATGTTTTTATTGTCGAAATTAAGTTTCAGATTGATCCAACTGTAATCATAATTCACTTAATTACTCATCTGTAATCATCGTAATCCACAATTATATTAATAAACATCCTTTATAGTATACTGACATAAGGTGAGTAATTTTCGAATCTTCTTGTTTACATTCTGTTCAAGATTACTGTGTTAACCCTTGTTGCCGAAGAATGACGTTCCTAACAGCTGTTAGTGCACAGGTACACACACATTTTCTCTACATGTACATTCCGGGAATTAAATTATCACCCCTCGTATATGTTGTATATATCAGTTCTAGCCGGGTGAATCAGTTCTTTTTTTATGGCGTCTAGAATGTAATTCCAACTCTGACTTTTTTTCTCTTTCTGTTCTTTTCTTGCATTCTGAACTTGGCTTTTCTTTTTACGTCTGTTTGCAACTGTTGAAAATAACTGGAAATATACGTACATTCTGAGAACGATTGTAAACGCAGAAGCATCGCCACGGACACAGCTGAAAGGATTTGTGATAAACATCTTAATACAGGAAAGGTAGCAACCGTTAAAAATGAAATGGTAGCAAAAATATGAAAGCAAACAAAGCGGAACGATCATAAACATGATAAAAAGAAATACTCGTCAATGTTTATAAAATTAGCGATTTCAAACACAATAAGGAATACTCGCTAACATGGTAAAGAAAAGGAATAGATGCAAACGTGTGAAAATAGAAAATCGATGGTTTCAGCAATGTTGAAAGGCAGTGGTACCAAACAAGTTAAAACGGTCGATAAGGATATTGATACTGCCGCTGGCACCAAAATGTTACGACAGTGGGTCATTATCCCACCGCTGTCAATCAATTTAACAACCGTAGCCGAGCAATTAGTATATTTCTTCACTGATCTCCTTCGACGTAGTTCTTGGCGCGAAAACTGTATTATATGGGCATACACTTAAACAATTTGAACCAATCACATGCGTACACATAAATAATGTGTTCTATGACTGCGCTGACTGCCTAAACAAATATTTAATTAGCTATAAAAACATAACAATGGCACACATACGAATAAAATTTAGCTGTCTTCTGAACATAAGTATTGGGTCAACTTTGACCTAAATCAGTTCCCGCGAGATAGTTTTAATGAATTAAATTCCACAGTTCAGTCTTACTATTTCTCAGTTTAGTTCTTGCAATATATCAGTTCAGTTCCTCAACTAATTGCGTAGCAGATGTAACAATAAAAACAAAATGTTTCTACTTACCTGGATGCTGCCAAGAATAAATCCAAATTGTGATTGCACCAGTAAAGCGATACACTACACACCTCCTTTTTTTACATGGAAGATTTCATTGCAGGAGCTGCGTCCCCTAGCGCTACCGTACTCATACACACACACACACACACACACACACACACACACACACACACACACACACACACACACACACACACACACACACACACACACACACACACACACACACACACACACACATCCAGGCGTTTGTTGAGGGAGCCTCGCTTCGCCTCGAAAGATCAGATCGCTTCCTTCGCCGCTTCAGGGAGAGGATGGTGATTGCACACTGTCGTAGTTGGACTCGAACCCGAGCTTCGCTTCTCATTGGAATGACCACTGTCCACTGGCAGATTTCTTAATTCCTCTGTAACTTTGCTTTCATTGGGCCAACCAGTCGCTGATTTCCATTAGGCTCCCAGCCTAGAAATTGCTGCTTTATCACGCGGATTTAGGCATTCCGCTGTCTTTATGGCAAACTTGCATCCCCAGCTGCATCGAGTTGTCCTCCGTTTCTTACCAAACAAAAGGAAGATTCGCTGCTTCATTTATCCCAATTCATATAGCAGATGCAAGGCATCCAGCCTTTCACATCGGAGAGCGTACAGACAACTGAACTTTCTTCCTCATTTTCACGCTAAGTGCGAAATCTTATTTTTCTGCACGGACCACACAGAGAGCAATTGTTCTCGAAAATGCCCCAAACAATCGACGAATTTACGATTATTCGCTAAACCTTTTGTCCCCCATCTTCATTCATTTCTACTCAAGTGGCCCTTTTCGATACGTATTCCTCTTTCCCTTTCCGTGTTGCTTAGGTTGCCCGTCAGCTGCGCCCTGATATTTACGACCTAACAGAGCTATTCTGAGACCACCCAGCCAGATGCAGAATTCTCCGCCTTTTTTCTTTCCAAACCCCTCAGATAAAACTTTCTCCGCTTTTTACACTTTTAAACTCCAATCAAGCCTCGAGCATAATTAATACTTAATTAATTTCACACATTAACCACGCCCATTAATTACTAAATTAATGGCGGGGGTGGGTCGTAACAATATAAAAGGAATGAATAAGCGCAGACATGTTTTAAAAAACAGTCGAAAACGTATATGATGGTACAGGGTTCGATTATATGCTAGCAGAGCACACAATAACTTACTTTACTTTCAAACCATCGGAGTAACAGTTTTATTCCTTGAGTAAATCAAGGGTTTTAGCACCCCTGCAATCGAAGTTTTGACAGCATATAATAATACCACTACAATCTAAGACTTGAATGCATACAAAACCACCACTACAATCGAAGAGTGGACAGCAGCGTAATAACACAACTAAAATCTAAGACGTGTCAGCATATAATAATACCAGTACCATCGAGGACTAAACAGAATATAATAACACCACTAAAATTGAAGACGTTACAGCATATAATAACACCTCTACAATCGAAGACGTCACAGCACATAATAATACCACTAAAATCGAAGATAAAACAGCATATACTAACGCCACTAAAATCCAAGACGTGACAACATATAAAAATACCACCACAATCGAAGTTTGGCAGCATGTAACAGAACTACTAAAATTGAAGTTTAAACGGCATATAATAACACCACTAAAATCGAAGATTAAACGGCATATAAGAACACCACTAAAATCGAAGACGTGACAGCATATAAAAACATCACTACAATCGAAGATTTGGCAGCGTGAAACAGAACCACTAAAATCAATAAACGACATATAATAACACCACTAAAATCGAAAACGTGACAGCATATAAAAACCACTACAATCGAAGACGTGACAGCATATAAAAGCATCACTACAATCTAAGATTTGTCAGCATGAAACAGAAAACATAACCACTAAAATTGAAGACGTGATAGCGTATAAAAACATCCCTACAGTCAAATATTTGGTAGGATATAACAGAACCATTAGAATCGGAGATGCGATAGTATATAAAAACGTCACTAAATCGAAACTTTGGCAGTATGTAACAGACCCACTACAATTGGAGATATCACAGCATAAAGTGGAACTCTTTTATAGACGCAATAAACACTGACGTGAGCGAGTTCCCTAATCAGTCTCTTCAAAGTGGAAGAGGACTGACACTAGGTTTTAAAAACCATTGGAAGCCAGGGGATCTGGACAAGGGGACTAGACAGAAATGAGATAGAAAATCAATAGGAAGAGATGACCTTATCTATCACAGAGGATTCAAATCCCCCGGGATCGCCGATTTTTCTCCGAGACGCGGAGGATGTTTTCTGGTTGGACAGTCGATCTCTGGTATAGAACCCTCAATTGAATGGTCAGAAGCAGATTACTCTATCCCCAGGACTACTCCTCCGGTCCCTGTACCAGTTAGAATGACTTAAGTGAATGTTAGTCGTAACCCTAAAGGAAGAAAAAAAAACTCGTAGGTTACATTCAGTATGGAAAACATAACGAGAAGCAACCAAAATTTGCATAAATGAAAAGACAAGGAGAAGTGAAGCTTATACAGACAGAGCAGACGTCATACTCTCCAAAAGGAACCAAAAGCAAATTATCGCAAATTCTGTAAATGGAATATTCGCAAGTCTTCGGAAGGAAAGGCCCGCAGATATTCTGAAGTAGAATGAATGATCGTAAATATTTTGAAAAAGAATGATCGCATAAATACAGTAAAAAGGAAGGGTGGTAAGCATTTTGTTTTAAAGACTAGTGAGCGACAATCTAAAATAGCAATTGATGATCGTAAACACCTAAGACATATAGTCCCGGCTCTTATTATAAGTCGTGTCCAAACTGTTTCTCTTAAAGAGATAATTTCGGTCGACATTTTGAAAAGGAATGCTGGGAAAATTTCAAAAAGAAGCTATCACCAGCCACTTGAAGAGCAATAGGTGCGAGCGAAAAGTGGGTTTCAGCAAGCGCAACGTTATCGTGTGCCAGTGAGTTCAAAGACATTGAAAAGAAGGAAAGTTTGAAAAACTCTCGTACAAACACATGCCAGAATCCGTGTTGAATAGAAATGGAACGACTGAATGAAGTTGACGGCAAGGTCGATAGCTGAGTCATGGAGCGTAACTTTGCATCAGTACGGTGATGAGCAGCATCTCTTCAGTTGCAGCAAAGATGAAATCTTCCGCGGCTTTGATTTGACCCTGCTATGGTCGAAATCTGAATGAAACGGGTTTTCCGTTTGATAAGGAACAATTCAGAATTATAGGTCATACCTCTACAATGGTAAAATGGTACTCGAAATTATTTGCTTGAAATGATGTGCAGTATTCGATTGTTTGAGTGCCCATAACGTCTGCTCATTCATTGCAGGTTTATTTTTCACATTCAGTTGGATTTAAACTCAGAACTGTTTTAAACGAATCCCAATAATACAGATTCTCACATTCGTTTGTGACGTATATTCGTTGTGCTTTTTAGGTTCGAGCAAATGGAAAAAAAGTCGTTCTATCGGCCGAACCGAAGGAAACAGAAGGCGTTTAATAATCAAAAGTTGCCAGCTTCTTCCTGTAATCAGGGGAAAAAACAATTGCCTCTGTCGCTGTAATGGGGATTATTTTCTCTTGAATGGGATTGTGAACAATGGTAACGACTCGTTTTCATTGCGCTCCCGCTTTTCAAAAACAAAATCTGTCCCTTCCTTTTCCATCCGTAGGGATAGTCATTTTCATGGAATTTCTCATTAAAAACAATTTTCCGGTTCCGAATGCGTGAACAATTGTGACCGTAATCACTTGTCGGAATGTGAAACTTTCTTCGATTGTCTCCTCTAAAAGTTGGAAGGAATTTATGTAAAGTCAAGACATTTGTACCAGTGATGGAAATATGCAGGAAGAGTGAGTGCCCCGGGCCCGACGCTCATAAGGACCGAATTCGGTTCATGTAATTCACAACTTAGCGTGTGAAAACACAAAATTTGCCGGTGGCATGGCTCGAACTCGCGTCGTTCTGCTCCGGAGCCTAATGCTTTCCCACATAAACCACACTGCCAAGTGCTTATCACTGCTATTTGCCGTCTTGACATGCACGTCACCTCTGTAGTACGTCACATAAAGAAAGGGAAGGAGGGAAGGAATTCGCAGGTTTCGGGTCCGCCGTAAACCATGCTTTAAGAAACTCTCAATAGAAGAATAAATTCGCATTAATTCCAGATGATGTGTGGAACGAACAGCACACATTTTTCGAAGAACGTAACTGGTAGTAAATCCATTTCTACGTTCGGGTACCGATCTGAAAATACATACACTATATTGAAAAAAGTCACCGGACACCCCTTCAAAAGCAAATGAACAGATCCGCTGCGTTGTTAAGATGCGCGGTACAGCTGCAAACGGTATGAAAACAAGCCTGCAGCTGATCGCGATCATGTCTCACTGTGAGATTCAGTGAAAATGTCGCGGCGGGAGAGAACTGACTTTGAGAAAGGAAAGATTGTTAGGTGTTATATTAGTGGGTTGTCCAGTTGTCCATAAGAGAAACTGAGAGGTGTTTAAACATACCCAAATCAACTGTTTTGAATGTACTGAATAAGTGGAAGACAGGTGGCGTGCCTGAAGCAGAAAAACAAACTGGCAGACCAAAGAAAATCAGTGATAGAGGACGTCGAAGCCTCAGGAGAGTCGTTACAGCTAATGGACCTCAGCGTACAGGTGAGTAAAATGCTGGGACCTCGGTATGTACACGTACCATTCACATAGAACTTCATTCCATGGGTTACAGTGATTGTGCGCCTGCTCATAAGCCTTTCATCTCCACTCGGAATGTTATTTGTCGTTTAGCACGATGTACGGAGCATTTATCGTGGACCGTAGATCAATGGAAACGGGTCGTATGGACTGATGATTCCAGATACACGAACCATCAGTTTGACGGCCGTGTGTGGGTATCGTGGCAGCCGGGGGAACGCTATTTAGCACAGTGTGCTGTTCCTACGGTCAAGTTTGGAGCTGGCAGTATACTCGTGTGTGGCATGGTCCCGGCCCATTGGTTATCGTGGACAAACCGGTTAACCAGCACGTCTACCTCAATATTCTGGACAATTATGCCCTATCAACTTTGTGGCAATACTATAGAACCCAGCCTTGTTGGTACCAGCAGGATAATGCACCGAGCCATAAAGCAAGCACTGTTACGGTGTGGTTTGACGATAATTCCGTATCGTATGTGGACTGGCCAGCACAGAGCCCTGATCTTAATTCCATAGAGCAGCTATTTGATGAATTAGAGCGCCGCATAAGAAGTTTGGAACCAAGTAACAGTTAGCGGCAGCATTATGCACTGAATGGAAGCGCATAACTATCGCTGTGTTCTAAATTCTCGTCGAAAGCATGTCTTTTTTTTTTTTTTTGATTGAAGGTTTAACGACCGCCGTGAGCAACTCAATGGACTATAAGCAGTAGCCCGTCCCTAATTTTGGGTCACTGGTTCCAGGGAAGGGAGAGAGCCAGTGCCGTAAGACAAACACAACATCCATGCCTCAGCGGGATTCGAACCCGGACCCCGTTCGGACGAATGATCAGAGGCCATCGCTTAGACCACTGCGCCACCGGGGTGACAAAGCATGTCTGGAAGGGCCAGTGCATCCATTAAGGTCAAAGGTGAACCGATACCTTACTAATGTATGTCAATAAATGATATGTTGTGTTTCTCTTCTAGGTGTCCCGTGACTTTTGTCAATATAGTGTATTTGCCCATGGCGGGGCTCGAACCAGCATCCTTTTTGGTCCGTAGCTGAATGCTTTCCCAATTATGCTACACCGACAAGTGCTTATTGCCGCCCCAGTGGCGCAGTGGTCTAAGCGATGGCCTCTGATCATTCGTCCGAAAGAGGTCCGGGTTCGAATCCCGGTGAGGCATGGATGTTGTGTTTGTCTTACGTAACTGGCTCTCTCCCATCCCTGGAACCAGTGACCCTAAATTAGGGACGGGCGACTGCTTATAGCCCATTGAGTTGCTCACGGTGGTCGTTAAACCTCCAATCCTTAAAAAAAAAAAAAAAAAGTGCTTATCACTTCTACTTGCCGTCTTGACATGTACTTGATCTTTGTAGTACGTTAAAAGCTGTGTGCAAAATTGCAAACTTGAGGGGGGGGCAAAAAGTTTCGTTCCCCACAGCCCTTAATCTGCTTGTTCGTCCCTTTATTTGTACTTATCCGTACACCGTACTAGGGTAAATTCTGTTTTTAGATTGGAGGTTTAACGACCACCGTGAGCAACTCATTGGGCTATAAGCAGTCGCTCGTCCCTAATTTAGGGCCATTGGTTCCAGGGAAGGAAGAGAGCTAGCGCTGTGAGAAAAACAGAAAATCCATGCCTCATCGGGATACGAACCCGGATCCGTCTTGGACGAATGATCAGAAGCCATCGCTTAGACCGCTGCGCCACCGGGGCGGCGTAGGGTAAATCGAATTTCAGGATCGATATTAATTGGTGCTTCGTTTTAAGAAGAATGATCTGTAGTTTATAACTGCTGAGTTTTATTATTCTGACAGAGTCATGTTATGGTTACAAAGAGTAAATCAGAAAGGTTCTTAAGAAGTGTTTATGATTAAAAAGGAGTTAAATTGCTGGCATGGAAATGTGTAGGAATACATAAGTGATACCATAAGTATAGTTCCTTCTGTTTAAAACACCGCTTGGAAATTTTATTAGATCACTTTCATATATGGAACACTCACAGACAGTCAGTCTAACATCTTAAATGAGCAGTTTTGCAGGAAGAATGGCACTGAAAATAAGTCGGAACTTTGCGTAGCATATCTAGAACACCAGAGATGATGTCAGTTATTCATTGAACTACAAAAGAATGGAAATTTGAACTTTTGAGACCAATTTCTCCGGGACAGATATTGCCCCCTTCCTTCTTCCTCCCTTCTAAATTTTTGGTGAAACATTTTGAAAAATGTTGTCCACTCACCGTTGCACATGCCTGGAATTTGTGCAGTGTCTTTGTTGTTTTTATTGAAATTAAGAAACAAATTTTTTCTGTGAGACACAGAATTGATTTTTGATGTTCCGTTCTTCGAATTATCGATGAGGAGCACGTGTCTTTAATTCACTTTTACTTTAACCGGTTAATATTAGCGGTGGTTCTACAAAAATGGTGGAAAATAAGCTCTTTTTGCATTGATATCACTTCGCGTGTGTGTGTGTGCGCCGTCTCAGTGGTCAGAGATAGTGGGACCCAGGCCTACCACTGCCTAATTGTCAGTGCTGGACCTGGGTTCGAGACCCTGGTGAAGTATAGGTGGTATTTCATGCGGATCTGGTTCTATCCCTTCCCTGCAGTCAGCATCCCTAAATTAGAGATTGGGTGTCTTCCGTTATTTTAACATACTACTACGTTCAAAAAGTTCCGGAACTTTTTGAATATTTTCCAAATGTCAGTGAATTACGTCATTCCCCGCTGAGCAAGCAAAGAGCATGATGTGACCGACCAGCCAGAACCGGTTTGATCCAGATCCAACACGTAGAGCTTATGTGCGTAGTTCGTGATTACATGCATTCGAGGCTCTCCGTCGCGAGGACAACGACGTCGAATTTTGAACAGCATTCAAGTGTAAAATTTTGTGTTCTGCTCGAAAAATCTTTCACTGAGACTTTTCAAATGATTAAGTCAGCGTATGGTGAGAGTGCAATGAGTCGAACTAGAGTTTATGAGTGGCATCGACGATTCGAAAACGGGCGACAGAGTATCGAGGATGATGAGAGGTCAGGACGACCTTCAACATCCACAACAGATGAACAAATCGCCATTGTCAAAGAAATTGTGAAAAATGACCGTCGAAAAACTATTGCAGCAATTACAAAAGTTGCCGGCATCTCGGTTGGAAGTTTCCATGCCATTTTAACAGAGAAACTGGGCATGCATCGCGTGTGCCAACAAATTGTTCCCAAAAACCTGACACAAGAAAAAATAGATGAGCGCATGCAGTGAATTCAGATCCCGATCTCTTGAATTGATTGATCACTGGCGATGAGACTTGGTGCTTTCTGTACGACCCCCAATCCAACCGACACTTAAAAGTGTGGAAATAACCGTCGTCACCACCACCAGAAACGTTCAAGGCTGACCGCTCCAAAAGAAAGATCTTGTTAACAGTTTTCTTCGATTGCAAGGAGGTCGTACACAAGGAATTTCTTCAACATGGTCGTACAGTCACTAAAGAAGAGTACTTCAACGTCCTGAAACGTCTCCGAGAATCAGTGAGACGCAAGCGACCGATCTTTGGAAGACCAACTCGCTGGTGCTCCATCACGATAATGCGCCGGCTCACAGATCCCTCCTGGTGTCCGATTACCTGTCCAAACATCACATTCCCGTTCTTCCACACCAGCTTATTCCCCTGATCTCGCCCCGTGTGACGTTTTCCTTTTTCCCCGGATGAAGAATTTACTTAAGGGGCGACTCTTCTCAAGTTCCGAAGAAGTGCAACGAGCTGCGACGCAGGCATTGGAGGATGTGGCAAAAGAAGGCTTGTAATCTGCATTTAAATCTTTGTATTAGCGCTGGCAAAAATGCATAGTTGCACAGGGTAACTATTTCAAAGGAAACACCGCATAAACAGGTATTATCTGTACTGATTCTTTTTTAACATAAAAAGTTCCGGAACTTTTTGAACGTAGTATTTTTACCAGATGCTCTTAAAGGTAGTTAAAATCCGAAGCAAAAAATATTATGTTAAATAAAAAAATAAAACTTCAAGCAAGAAGTGGTAATAAAAACTTTTTTTCGTTTAGAGTTCATGCTCTTTATTTCATAGGCTATTTTACGGGACAAATAACGAAGTATATAGTTTAGATATGATATAATATCGAAGCATAGTTTGGATAAGATATAATATCAATGCATGGTTTAGATACGATATAATATCGAAGCATAGTGTAACCCATTAAGTGGCCGATGTACCTGAACCAATGCTGCACAAAATTTTCTGCGCTCCTCAAACAGGAATGTTCACATGGAGGCCGGGGTTTACCAAAGTTAACGGAAAACACTTCCTGTCGCCCTTTCATCTCAACAGTATAGAGGCTATCTTCTAGTCCTTTATGCTCTGCTCCATAACCAAGGCATGATGGGGAAGAATTAATCTCTCTGACAAGGACATCATCATCTCTTATCTTTGTTAGAGTTGTTGGCACTGTTGTAGTCCTTTTGGCAAGTAATCAGCTGGAAAGTGTTTGAATCAGTCACTCCTTAAACGCTACGTCGAATAACACAGCTTGAAAATCAATTTGAATAATAAACCAATTTGGAATAACAAAGCGAACTTTGAATAACCAACGAACGTTTTCTGATGCGCAGGATCACTAGTACCAGCCGCGTTCGGGCCTCTTCTTAGGCAGCGAATGTATTCGCTCGAGCTGATTTCATCCCATTTTGCCAACCCGGAATTAATTCGTTCCAGCCATTTAAAGGGTTACTGTCGAAGCATAGTTTACTGGATGTCTTGTTGTGTAAAATAACAATTCAGTTTTTTTGTCATTCATGTTCATGTAGTATTTTTTACGCTTTCCAACCGTAGGTTGAAGAAGCGAATATGTTCCAGCTTTGTCCGTCTCCCTGTTCGTCCGCACGATAACTCGCGTAAAAATGGTTCGATTTCGATGAAATTTTAGTATGTGGTAGGGTATCACTTGGGGACGAACCCCATCATAGGAGCGGGATCAATTCCATTGCCCTTATGCGTCATAACTTATCTAAAAATGCTTCGATTACGACAAAACGTTATCATGTTGTTCCGAAGGTGCACTGAACCAATTCTGTTAAATATCATCGAAATGGGATCAAAGGTCAGGGCACAGGAGCGAGATTTATTCCACAGCCATTATGCTCATAACTTGAGTAATGATTTCTGGTATGTTGGAAAGCGTATCATAATCAATGCATTGCATGATTTTACTAACTTTTTTTTTTTAAGTTTAACGCCCTTATATGCATTTAAAGCTAGGAAAAGCGCACGCTCTTAATTAAAGGCCACCGATTCCAAAATAAAAAAGGGCTAACCAGAACTCTAACGAAGACGAACGAGGGTCGAAAACCAGGCCCCGGACCGCTCCATGATGTTGCTACTGTGTCGCGTTGTTAAAACCTATTTAGTCCCTGCAAATATAGCGTAAGACGTGTATTTCGCCGCAGTTCACTGAATTTCACATTTCCGGAAGGAAAAACGGAATCTTTTTATGACCAGCACTTCCCTTTATTTGTCATGATTAATATCAATTGCATTGCTCATATCTGAATCGCTGAGTGCTTAAACCACAATCTTTGAATTCATTCCGCCGTGAAAAGCTGGAGTTACAAATTGAGAAGGAAACTTTTTTTTTAAATCTTCTATTCGGGACAACATTTACCCAAAAATTTCGTTTCCTAAATACCTTACAAAATGGATAACACATTTCTAGTCTTTGCTGTAATGACACTGAAAACTTCTTGTATCAGGAAGTGATTTTATACTTCCCCTTTACTTTAATCTGATGATATAATTCGTTAGAAATGTAATAACTAAGTGAGCAAAAACTACCTTAAACGCAAAGTACTTGTAACTTTAGAAATCAGCTTACAGCAGGATTTTCGGCATTTCTTGCAGATAATTTAAAAACGCGTAGGATGTCATTCATTGAAGGTAAATTATTTGTAGCTTTTCTCTCATATTTTGAAAACGTTTTCAAATGAGGCATCGACAATTGATTTACTGTGACTCACTATGGTGCATATTTTAATCACTTTTAAGGCGCATTCTAAGGCATGCAAAGACCCCCCCCCAAAGAAACTGTACCGGCTGTAACAGGATTGCACATCACGATCGTTTGCTCGTGAACTGCCTACTACATTCTTCTCCAACGAAGCCTGAACTTTTAAGTGTATGCAAAAGTTCTTTCCTTTTGACGTAGGCCTACGTTTAACTCCGCGAATAGTATGGGGCGACTTACGGCCGACTGCCTGTGGCAAAAATAGGTCCCCAATTGTAATCATTATAGCGTTAAAAATAGGTGCCGCACACTAATCGTGTTATCATATTCGTAAACAGCATGGAGTGCAATTCGCCTACTGCGCAATACATCGTGCGCGCGATGCTCCCCTTGCTCCCTGTGCGCGGGGAGATGATGCAATATTTCTGGGGGTGCCGCCGCATTTGACTCAGTCTATCTCGGCAACCATGAGGGCAACGAGACTGTGCGTGGTATCGTTTTAAAGCTCTCGGCGAGATCTATTCAAATATACAAAGCATATTTCGCAGTGGTTTGAACTGAACATTTAAAAAATTGTTTTCTTGTGAACCGGCGAGCATTTTTGAAAATATCGCGGTTTATCTCGATAATCGTTAGTGCAAAACGGCTGTGCGTGGTATAGTTTTAAAGCTCTCGACGAGATCTATTCAAATATATAAAGAACATACCACAGTGGTTTAAACTAAAATTTTTAAAAATTGTTTTCGTGTGAACGGGTTAACATTTTTGACAATGCCGCGGTTCGCAGAATGAACGCAAGCAAAAGTGGAAAAAATCAAAACGAGAGGTAAGAGCAAGTGATGAGGAATGTAAGAAGCCTAAGAAGACAGAGCACCACGTTGGGTAATTCGTGTATCGATCTTTTTTGTGTTCGCAATGTATCCAGCATTATTTGTAAAAATTATGTAAGCTACTTTTCATACCATAGACCTGTGTTGGTTATGAGAAATTAAATAAACGCTTTGAAATCATACTCGACTAGCTCATTTCAACTCTCCGATCTGCAAGTCGTAGTCCTACGTTCCAAACTGACGGTTCAATCAGAACTGAGCCTACCTGTATTTTTTTTTTTTTTAATAGAGAAGAAAAAGAATTTTTTTTTGAATAAATAACATCTTTATTCTTTGACATAATTGCCATTATTATCTATGATCTCTTGCCATCTTTCTGGAAGTAAGTAACTTTCCTTCTGTAGCACTCCTCCGTTTTGGAGTAAAAAAATCCTTGTAATGCAATTTCGACTTCACTTTCATCGAAGGTTTTTCCGGAAAAGTTGTTCTGAAGAAATAGAAGAAGGATAGTCTGTAGGTGCAAGGTCTGGGGAATACGGGGGTGAGGTAACACTTTCTATCCAATGTTCAGTAACTTTTTCTGAGTAGCTAAAGCTGTGTGTGGTCTTGCGTTGTCATGTTGCAAGATGATTCCTTTGAGACTAACCAGTACTGGGCACTTAGATTTCAGTTTCCCGTTCAGCCTTTCTAATTGTTGGCAGCACAGGTCAGCATTTATCGTTTGGTTAGGTGCAAGCAGTTTTAGTGGATTACCCCCTTGACATCCAACCATACACTTAACAAGACCTTTCTCGGATGCAGTCCTCCTCTTGAAGTGCAGGCTCTCCAACTCGGCATACAGTCCTTTGACGCTTTACATTTCTGTAAAGGACCCACTTTTCATCACCCGTAACTAATCTTTCCAAGAAAGGTTCATTTCTATGACGCGCAATAAAAAGAAAAAGGCAGGTGGTTATTCTGCCCGATCGATTTCTTGCGGATAAGTCATATTGTATCCGCTGATCAAACTTTGTGATAAACCCAAGCCCATGCATCCTGTTTTTAAATTGTTGTTCTGTGCACAGGAAACATTTTCTGATAATTCTTCAACGGTTAGATGTTGGTCATTTGATATGGCTTGGTTGATGAAGTAGCCAGATGAGACCTGTGAGATGAGCAATTATCTTGCTGGAATACGCCATTGCCACTGGGATGCATGCTGGACGTGAATGGGTGTAAATGGTCGGCTAGGATGTCCACATATTTGAGGGCACTCAAAGTCGACTGCACGCGTACCAAAGATCGCGAAGCATTCCAGTTGAAGACTCCCCAGACCATTACTGAGCCACCACCAGCATGTACTTTTCCAACTTTGCATGAAGGGTCCATGGTTTCATGAGGTTGACGCCAGATTTGCTCTCTCACGTCGGCTCGATGCAGTTTGAATTTGGATTAATCATTGTAGGCTATCCGCTTTCAATTGTCTGTGGTCAGGCATCGGTATGCTTTTCCCAGACAAGGCATTGAGCCCGGTGTCGTGCTGTTAACAGTGGGACTCTTGTGGACCGTCGGCTCCCCAACTCTTGGCGCTTAAGAGTTCATTGCACTGACATGGCGAGTTGATTTTTATTCATATAGATGGTGATTTGTGATATTGTCTTGCTCTTATCAGTTCGAACAATGTAGTCCAAATGGCAAACACCGTGAGCAGTCAAGGCTGGTACACCTCTGCAATTAATTCGAGAGCTAGTTCTTTTGTCAGAATTTTAGTATTCCTGAAACACTCTAGACATCGTTTCACGGGTCAACCCCAGTGCGTTGACGACTTCCGAGATGGTGTGGCCCATCCTGGTAGCACCTACAACTTCCCTCTCTCAAAAGCATCTAAATCACGCGTCTTTCCCATCACATCTGTAATCGATCACTATTGAGGAAGCGTAGGCGACGGCTATATTTAACCACATTTTTAGCCGGGCATACGGAATAATATGGGTGTAGCAGCCAAGTATTTGCATAACTTCTTCTATCTCTCATTCAGTAGTACTTGAGCGTATCTCTGCAAGATTAGAAGAAGGTGCAATCTCAAGATGTTCCCGTATCTGGATTAAAATGACAGACATCATACGTATCTTGGAAATTAATTTAAACAAAACAAAACAGATGAACAGCTTAACCCTGAACTAAGTAATACATTTTGATAACACATCATTGAGCAGGATACATCTTATTCCTCTTTAGACCAGCACATCAAAGTAAACAATGACAAATCAGCAGAACTTACACCGATAAGCCGTTACATTATGATCACCTACCTAATAAGCTGTAGGATCCCCTCTAGCGCGCAAAACAACGGCCACTCGGCAAGGCATCGATTCGCACCCTGGGATATCTGGTACCATAATGTCAACAGCAGGTCCTCCAGTTCCCGTACATTTTGGGGTGGTGGTAATTTAGTGAGAACTCGCTTTTCCAAGTCGAACCACAAATGTTCGATTGGGTTCATGTCAAGTGAAATTGGAGGCCAGGGCATTAACAGAAAGTCACCAGCATGCTCCTCGAATCACTCCTTGACGATTCTAGCACTGTGGCACGCGCATTATCCTGTTGGTAATGTCCATCACCAGCAGGGAACACAGTTGCCACGAATGGCTGAACTTGGTCCAAAACGATTTTCAGATACCTGACCGCTGTCAGGGATTGTGCTATTGGGATAATGGGGTCTAAAATGTCCCAAGAAAACATCGCCCATAGCAGAACACGGCAACTGCCTGTTTTCGCCCAACAGTGCATCCAGGTGCCATATCCTCTGTTGGTAATCGGCGTATCCACGCTCGGCCTTCTACGTTATGCACAAGAAGTCTTGATTCGTCTGACAGGCTACTTTCTTCCAATCATCCACGGTCCAATCTCGATGATCTTGGGCCCATTTCATGCGTTGTTGGCGATCACGTGCAGTGAACATTGGGACCTACCTGGGTCTTCGGCTACGAAGGCCCATGGGCTGAAGGCTGCGATGAACTGTTTGCTGTGACACATTGCCCTGATCACCACTGTGCAGCTGCGGGTGGTTTGTCGCACTGTGTCCCTGCGGTAGCTGTGAACAATGCGTGACAGTCTTCGCTCTCTTGTGGCATCAATGAGCTGCGGACGACAAACGGCTGGACGAAGTTTCGTCATTTGGCCACCTGTGCACCACTTTTGATACGTACTCACTACAGCGGCACGTGAACAACCCACAAGCCGCGCCGTTTCCGACATCGTAGTTCCGATTCTCCGTGCCATCACAATTTGTCCTTTATCAAACTCCGATTAATCGGCAGCTTTTCCCCATTCTGACTCCGAACACTCTACTAACCGAAAGTCTGTCCTTGGGTTGTATATGCACTGTTCTGTGAATATCACCTGCGCAACCGTTCGGTCTCATGATTCCAACATTGTTCTTAGAAATGGTTATAATAACATTAGTTCTCTTTCATCTTCTCTGGCTTACTTTTAACTTTTAATGGCAGCATGATAATTAATCACATGACTACTCATCTTTCAATGTGTGTTATGACGGAAACAATTAATCAAAATGAAGATCACATACAAAAAGAGCAATAAAAAAGTAGTTTTCCGTTTCTTACTCTTGAGTACTAAACAGCTTAGCCAATTGTCATTAGAATTTCTGTTAATTACAGGTCCCACCAGCAGGCGGCAGTTATTTCCACATGCAGCTGTATTTGAAAAACTGCGGAAGAACAGAGACAGAGATAAGGCATTAATTTGAACATAACACTGTACCAGAGATAATTTGGTTCTGTCTGTACCCTCGTGATGCTACAACAAATGCAGATACGTGTCGTGAGTTTGACAATGGTAGAACTTGCTTAGCGAAGAAAGCAAGAGTAGGTGCCCGAGCATGTAGCGGTCATAGATGTTGCTGTACAGGCAGCCACACACACACTCACACTTCTGATTCAAATAAAGCAGACATGTGACTTTTTTGTACAAAGCTTCCTATGACGTTACATGGCGGCTAAGGCACCAGCAGAAGACAATCATTTACCACCGTGGGTTTGAAATTTTGACCGCCTGGAGCGGCAAGTACCTAAAAAATCATGCAAGTACATAGTAAATAATTTCAGAACATGCTTCGCGTATCCAGCATGTGTGCTCGAATGTGACATAAATATACTGTAGTTATAGTAATGAAACAGAAAAGCTTATTTTATTACTCTCTCTCTCTCTCTCTCGTACGTTGATTATTATTTAAATCCATGAAGACATAGTAAGGAATTGGGTTTTGTTTTATCATAGTTGATAACACAATCTTTGTACTTTAGTCTGTATTAAATTAACGAACGACACATACGATATTCAGAAATCACTCTGCAGTTAAACTTTAGAGACCGTAATGTGAAATAAAGATAATTCGACATGCCTGTCTTTTAATCAATGATTTATTCATGAGCGGTGCATGATGGGTTTATTAATTGAGGTCACGTCGCGTAATCTCGCCAATATAAGTTACGGAGCTGCAACCTGTAGCATAAATGACAGCGCAAGCAAACTTTCTTCACTCTTGGTAATAGTATACTTGTCTATCTCGGGGACGCTTAGCTCACCCCCACCCCCACGCCACATTTAACTCCTTTACGTACCTAGGGGAAAAGTCCTTTGTTGGGTATTGTGGTACCAAATTTCTGGAAAAAAACAAAACAAAAAAGCACAGGCACCTTTCATGCATCTCATGGGAAGGTCCTAGAAAGTAATAAATTGACCTTTAAACATGCAGTTTTTTAGTTTTCTCTTGTTATTTTACTATTTGTAACATGACTTCCGTTCCAAAAACTTAAATTTCTTTCGAATACGATAGTGTTTTCTATTTCACATTGAAATCTTTTCAGGTACAAAGGTAAAGTTTAATTTATGATGAACCCTTCTTAATGTGATGTACTGGTCCATTATATATTAAAATGGTTACCAAATAAAAAATGTAGCTTTAAATTCTTTTCACATTGAAGGGACAGTCTGTTTTACAGTTTTGGTCTGTTCATTATACTATAACAAAGTTCCAGATATGTCAGTTTAATGTTTAAGTCCTTTCAAATACTAGTTCGGCTGATTTGAAATAAAGTACTTCTAAACAGCATAAGTGCGAAATTATTTATAAAACTATTTTACCAAAAAAAAAAAAAAAAAAAAACATTATCTACTCTAGTTTAAATCAGTCCTTCAAAATACTATAATAGTGCATTTTGTATTTCATATCTTTTGCATGCGAAGGATCTTCCAGCACGTTTATGTTTATTTTGTATTAAAGCAATTGCGTAAAGAAACGCTACTTCATGTTCAAGTCATTTCAAAACGCGAAGACGTAACCAAAGATGTCCTACGACATGCGAAGGTATAACCCAACTTTGTATCGAAGTCTCACCAACGAAAGTATAACGCATTTGGCTTTAAAGTTTCACAAAATACGACAGTGTGTCCCATTTAACTCCAAAGTCTCACCGAATACGAATTCGTAACCCATTTAGGTCCAAAATCTCACCAAATGCAAAAGTGTAAGCCATTTAGTTTCAAATTCTCACAAAATACGAACGAGAAACTCATTTAAGTTCATTGTCTACTAAATAAAAAAGCGTGACCCGTTTTATATCCGAGTCCTGCGAAATACGAAAATGTTACAAATTTTAATAAATATTCTACAAGACGGAACATACCAAGTTCGAAGATGTAACCCATTTTATATTTAATTCTATCAGTTACGAAAAATGTAACCTACTTGACATCAAACTTCTACCAAATGAAAAGAGTCTGGTCTGTAAAATGCGTTCCCACGACGAACATTTCATCTACTGTATTTTGCATTCAAGTCTTTTCAAATGCTTAGGTTCGTTCGATTTACTTTGAAATTCCGTTTTAATATGATTTAGCCCTTTTGACATAAAATTCCTTCCGCATGTGAAAGTACGGTCGATTTTGGTCTAAAATCTTTTAAAATAACAAAAGCCTATAACATTTAAAAAAATAATACTGTAAAAAGTGTCATTTATTTAAATTCCGCCCTTTCCGGATCATCAAACCTAGAACTTCATTAATTACGAAGTCAAGGTGAATGAAGGATTTTCCGTTTTCTTCCTCAAAACATGTGTGTCGGACCTCGGATTATTTAGGTTACGTTTTAGTAAGTCCGAGGAAAAGACGAATTACGAGGTGTTCGTTATTTCCTCTACCGGTCTTGGCGTGATGACTGATAGCAGCACTGATATGACGTTTGATGTTTTAACTTTTGCAAAAGTTATACACTCTTTGCAAAAAAATAAAAAAATAAAAAGGAAGCACTCTGAGAAAATCGTTCGATCCTGAAGAAACTCTACATGCAAGTACTGTTCGTTAGATGTCTACATGGGCATAATTTGGTGCGCCCGGCCCGGCCCGGCCCGTGATGTGCCATTTGGTATTATTTTGTCTTTCTATTGTATTTTATTAAAATGGGAAAATTAAAAAAATGAAATGATATATTATTGAAAATATTTAGTTGAATGTAAACTTAAAAAAATTAACTAAACTTTTTTTTTTCCGAGGACACTCTATCTGAGTTGATCCTACGTGTGAATCTGCAACTTCAGGATTACTTTCGTTGGTTTTGCTGTAATGCCTTAACAATAAATTTTTCCAAAACTGCTTGTGTACTATTTTCGCAATGTAGGCGAAGAGTGGATATTGCAAATGGGATATTATTTAAAGGAGTGCCCCTTGACTTTCAGGCTGTTGTAAAGTTCTTAGGTGTGTATTTACAAGATAATTTGAGATGGGATGCACATGTTAGTGAAATTGCGGTTTGGCTCAGATCCCGCATTGGGGTCATTTATAGGATTTCAAATTTGTTGCCTGCCAGGGTTAAGTTGCTGTTGTATTTTTCATTTATTTATCTATTTCTATCTTATTGTCTCTTGGCTTGGGGTCGCACAACTATTGGGAATATTAATAGAATCTATGTTTTACAAAAAAAAAAAAAAAAATTACTTTTGGTGAATCCGTCTTTACAGGTACATTCTCTTTTTCTCAGTTATCAGATAATGTCATTTGATAAATTATACAGTTTTCGATTATTACTGTCTATGCATGAACGTATATATGCTAAGAAATATTCAGATCTAATCACCTTGCATTTCCGTTCCCGTTATCATGACACTCGTGGACATAATAGTTTTTTAATACCTAGAGCACGCACTAATTTATTATTTAATAATATTAATTTGACCTGCCCTAGGTCCTGGAATGGGTTACCGCTTCGAATCAAGACGATTACACACTTTTCGGTTTTCAAAAAACAACTGAAGACTTTCAAAATTAATGGTTGATTAACGTTTGGTTATATATTACGTATTATTACTTTAATTTACTGCATAATGGTTAAATTGTTCTTTGGCTTGACTATTTAGATTCTTTTTTTGGGGGGGGGGGGACTAGGGGCCCGTCAGGCTATTGTTAGCCTTTTTCCCTGGTTCCCATACCACAATCACAGTGCACCGCACTGATATGTTTAAGAACCTGTAGTGGTGCTTCAATTTACTTTAACTAAAACTAAAAACAAATTTATTCATGTTATCATACGTGTTTTTGTATTTCCTATTACTTCATTTATACTTTTCAATATATGTATAATGTTATTGTAAATATATGTATTTGCATGTTTTTTTGGCACAGAAATTGTATCTGTGATTTGATAGTGTGGTGAATGGTGTAGTGTGGCAAAT
This sequence comes from Macrothele yani, assembly GCA_039090855.1. Lineage (NCBI taxonomy): Eukaryota > Metazoa > Arthropoda > Arachnida > Araneae > Macrothelidae > Macrothele > Macrothele yani. The sequence goes on from CM076990.1 coordinate 54,120,678, forward strand.
AAAAATAAAAATAAAAAATATATACATATCGAAAAATATAGCCTTTAAAGAGAGCGAAAAGGGAAGACTAAGCGCGTTCAGAATCGCCCTTTCTCGTAAGCGGTAACACTACAAAAGTCAATCCCTATGGGATAGGAGAAAAATCGATGTCGTCCCACTCTCTCATATACAAATACATACATAAACACCCCACTGCACTACAGACGCTCCCCGTTTCTCGCTCTACACAACACACACACTCGCTCGGGGTCGAATTTTTTTGTTGTCAACAAGCCTCAAAGTGGTTTTACCATCTTAATACCAACAAATTGGTAAAAACACTGAGTGTCTCTCCTTGCTTTCCCGATTATGCTCTGGGTTATGTCATGGAAGAAAGTAAATCCAGCAAAACAGTTAAACACACCAGGAAATTGGGGAACACGACTTTTTTCTTTCTTTACTTGGCCTGGCCCGGCCATAAGTGGTCAGGGAAAAATCCCGGCCCGGCCCGTGCAGACCTCTACTGTACGTAGGGCCCAAATATGCAAATGATTAAAAAATAACTACCGTTGATAAAATAGTCGCCCCCACCACAGCTCATGGGAACCGCGCAACGAGGAGAATATATCAAGAGCAAAGCTGTAGCGCAGGGATAATTGTGACAGCGGATTGTGATTGCATTAACCTCCACGGACTGGGAGGATGCCTCGACGTCGGGTCCGTGTACAATGAGAGCAGTTGAGAGAGTTTGAGAGAAGACATATAATTGGGCTGAGATAGGACGGTTGGTCAAGTCGCCGTATCATACAACCAGCGGCACGCAGGCAGTGGACGGCCGAGGGTAACGACAGAACGTGAGGATCGAATGATCGAATAGAACCGAATTCTTCGCTCTCAACCAACCGTGGCCATGTTGCGTCGTATACAGGAACGGAAGTGGCCATCGAGATCGCTGGTAGACGACTTTTGGCACGGGAACCTCATTGGAAGAGGCCACACCGCCGCCTACCACTGACCAGCAAGCATCGCTGGCACCGGTTACAGTGGTGTCGGGCCCGATCAACGTGTGATAATGTCCAGTGGCGTCGTGTTGTCTTCAGTGATGAGTCACGATTTGCACTTGCGGCTGCTCATAAGCCTTTCATCTCCACTCGGAATGCTACTCGTCCTTTAGCATGGTGTAAAGAACATTTATCGTGGACCGTAGATCAATGGAAACGGGTCCTATGGATTGATGAATTCAGAAACACGATCCATCAGTCTGATGTCCGTGTTTACGTATAGCGGCAGCCGGGAAAACGCTATTTACCACAGTGTACTGTTCCTACGGTCAAGTTTGGAGCTGGCAGTGTACTCGTGTGGAGGTGTTTTTCGTGGTATGCTCCCGGCCCACTGGTTATCGTAGACAAACCTGTTAACCAGCACGTCCACCTCGATATTCTGGATAGTATCGCCAACTCTGTGGCAATACTATGGAACCGAGCCTTGTTGGTACCAGCAAGATAATGTATCGAGCCATAAAGCAAAGACTGTTACGGTGTGATTTGACGATGATTTCGTATCGAGCGTGGACTGGCCAGCACAGAGCCCTGATCTTAACCCCATAGAGTACCTATGGGATGAATTAGAGCGCAGCATAAGAAGTTTGGAACCAAGGTCTATTACTAAGTAACAGTTAGCGGTAGCATTATGTACTGAATGGAAGCGCATTCCTATCGCTGTATTCCAAAATCTTGTCGAAAGCATGTCTCGAAGGGTCAGTGCCTGCATTAAGGCCAAAGGTAGACCGACATCGTACTAATGTATGTCAATAAATGTTACGTTGTGTTTATCTTCTAGGTGTCCAGTGACTTTTGTCAGTATAGTGTATGTTACAATATAAAGAGCGCTGAAAGACATGACAAAACAATATTCAAATGTCATCTCGGACTGTAGGAACGCCAACCCCTAATTAGCCGGAAGGACCAGCTAATTCCGTGCAATTATACCTGTTTATTAGCTAACATCCGTCAAAAATGATAGGGAAAAAGTAAAAAATATAAAAACTGAAATTTTGTTACTATAAAACCATCTTAATAACAACATTTTTTGTAAATGCACAGTTATCAAATATCTTTTTTGATAACGCACATCACGGATGTGGATTTTCAAATTTTTTGGATTACTTCTTAATAAAGCAACATAGAGTTGCCCATAACCCAAAACGGGCTCATGAAGATGCATACACCGACGCGATCAAAAGATTTTTCCTGCGATTTATTAACAGTCATCGCAGATGCTAGCATGATTGGAAATTGACGTGGTAGCGTACAGAATGGAAAGCTGGATTCGCTTTGGTGAAGAAGAATTTGCGGTATTTTTAAAACACGTTTACCTTTATTGCTACCAGTGATGATTGCGACATCGTGCATTTACCACTAATCTCGTATCATTGAAAAGACCTTTATTTGGATTTGAAAAGACCTTTATTTGGATTTGAAAAGACCTATATTCGGATTTGAAAATACCTTTATTTAGATTTGAAAAGACCTTTATTTTTGGATTAACTTTTAAGAAGTCGGTGTACCTGAAACAAATGGTGCCCCAAATTTTCTGCGCTCCCCAAACAGCAATGTTCGCATAACGGTCAGATTTTACAAAAGCTACATCTAAACAATTCCCCTCTTTCTCCCCTCTCATCTCAGCAGTACCGAAAATAAACCTGCCAGTAAGGATAAGCTCTTCCCTTTCGTCCTTTGTTCTCTGCTCCATGACCCAAAGCTCGATAGGAAGGGCTAATCACCCACCCTAACTTAAACATCATGTTACTGGATACTAACAAGGTACTCGAACCTCTCTTCCTTTTCTTAGGTTCATCGCCATTTTTATATCTCTTTCAGCAGCTAATCAGTCAAAATGGATTACTGCTAATCGTCCTTCTAAACTACCATTTTGAATAAGACAGCTAAGGGGAAAGCAACGCTTTCTGATGCGCAGCTTCACTCTTTCCAGCCGCGTTCGGCTCACTTCTTAGACAGCTAATACAGTGTAACTTGTCTAATTCGAACGTTTTTAATTCGAATTCTTGGTTAATTCGAATTTTTCATTTGGTCCCTTGAATGTTTTATATAACTAATGTTACAAAAAACCCTTTAATTCGAAGAAAACTCCATTTTCGTAATCTCGTATTTCCAACAATTACCTTTCAAAATAGGTACGTACTGTTCTGGATGAAGCAACAATTTAAACCTGAAACTATTGTCAACTGCTTTGGAAAAGCATGCTTCCAGCACCCCGATGATGAGTCTCAACTACATCAAGGTATTGGTGGCGAGGAGATCATACCCACTGTGGAGTACTGGGAAGATGTACGCCCTGATGTACCGTAAGAGGCTTATGTGAGAGTTGATGACAATTTAGCTGTTTGTGGTGATCTCACAGATGATGAAATCTTGGCTGATGTTATGTATAAGAAGACTTACTGTGTATCTCCAGATGAAGAACTGGAATGGCCAGAATTTCCTGAAGAGCGCTTTCCAAATTCAGTAGAGGTCTTGGTTCACCTCCAACAGTTAAGGAAGTTTATTGTGGGGCAGCAGAATGTAAGTGACTCTCTATTTCATTCACTCGATAAACTTGAGGAATTTACACTCACCCATAACATAAATTCTAAGAAGCAGGCCAAATTTCGCGTTTTTTTTTTACAAAACAGTTGTAAATTTACCGTACTGTACTTGTTTTTGTATGTTATGAATGAATATGTTGTTTTTTACAGTACTTGAATGTATCCATATTCAAACTTGCCTAATTCGAATTTGTCGATAGTTCGAATTATTTTTGTGGACCCTTCAGCTTCGAATTATTCAAGTTACACTGTATATTCGTTGGAGCTCATTTTAGCATATTTCTCTAACCCCGAGTTAATTCGTTCCAGCCGGTTATAGCCGGTTATAGGGTTAAGAAGCATTATGAACTGATCAACTTTGAGCTTCAATAAATTCTGTGGCATTCTTGATGGGCATTGATGACTCGAAAACAGTACTGGTAAATCAGTGATGCCATTAAAATCCTTTCTCCATCGAATCCATGCTGAAATAATTTTTTTTTCGTCTACAGAAATCTATTATAATAATTTGCTTGCTCGGTTTTTACGTATGTGCTACGTAACCGATACAACTCAAGTCAGCTATTCAAAGTGTCAGCTCAAGTAGATTATGAACATGAGAGGTCAGCGTAACCCTGGGCTTACAAACGATTTGTCTCGAATCCAGCGACCAGAGAAAGATACATGACAGCTGCTAGATACATCTGTTCTATCTTATGAGATAAACCTGATGGGTTAAAAAGGAAAAGTAGAAAACATTAAAATAGCTTGGGTAGGTTCTCGTACTTGACCAAGAAAAAAAAATCACCCCGTGCGTTTTTCTAAAAAAAAACTGCATATAATGACAAAAGCATATACACTATCTACCAAGAAATAATTGGACACCTGTGATAGCAAAGGAAAACGAAGTTTATTCACCTTCAATAGTTGGTGGAGCCTCCACGAGCGGCGATTACAGCTGCGACCCTCCGGGACATACTCTTAACCAGGCGTTGTACGACGGCTAGCAGTATTTTCTTACACTCGGCTTGGAGAAGACAGGTCAGTTCCTTCACCGATTTCGGACGGTGGGGGCACCCCTTAAGTCGACGCTCCAACTCGTCCCAGAGGTGCTCGATAGGGTTAAGGTCCGGGCTCTGCGCAGGCCAGTCCATTCGATTAACCCTATTGTCTCCATACCAAGTCATGGTGGACTTCGCAAAATGACAGGTGGCATTGTCATCCTGAAAGTAACATGGGTCCACCCCGTAAAACTGCCACAACGTAGGAAGCGCATGGTCATCCAAAATGCTGCAGTAGGTTTCGGCGTTGAGTCTACCAGGAATTGCGACCAAGGGTCCTGTGCCATACCAGGAGAAAAATCCCCATAGCATAATTCCACCGCCGCCGAACTTCACAGTTGGCACAATACATTCCGGCAGGAGGCGTTCTCCAGGCAGACGCCAAACCCAGACCCTGCCATCCGAACGGTCGAGGGTGAACCTTGATTCGTCGCTCCAGAGAACCTGTTTCCACTGTTCAACGGTCCACTGTCGACGTTCTTTGCACCACGTTAGCCGATCAGCGTTATTGGACTTGGTGAACAAAGGCTTGTGTGCGGCAGAACGTCCATGATAACCGAGCAGATGGGCTTCCTTACGGATGATATTCATCGAAAAAACACTCCCGGATGACTCTTGAAACTCCTCGCGGATGTGGCCCATCGATTTGGTGCGGTTCTTCCGAATTTCTCTGGCCAGCACCCGTCGGTCTCTAACTCTCAGTTTTGTGGGTTTGCCGGGTCGGGGCACATTCCGACGGTCACCTCTCATCTTCTACTTGCCAATCACGTAGGCCACTGTCTATTTTGGGTACTTCAACTAGCCGGATATGTCACGTATGGATCGGCCATTTCTGTGATACCCGATAATTACACCTTTCTCGAAATCAGAGAGTTCCGAACTGCGTGGCATCTTGCATGCGACTGATTGAGTTGTTGTTTCCCACACGATATTTAACGGCGGCGGCCGTGACGTGTATCAGGACCGCAGATATCGTCGATTGCAGGGGTGTCTTATTACTTGTTGGTAGATAGTGTATATATACATCAACGACATCTGGCGGAAAATTTCAAACCAGAATAAAGAGATCGTAAACGGAAGTCGCCACCCCGGTTGTCTCGTGATCTAAATAAATCATTCGTTCGAGATGATCCCGGACGAGAGGCATGGGGGGATGTTTGATGCCACTGGCCCCTGACCACCGCCCCTAAATTAGGGACAAGCGGCTGCGTATAGCTGTAGGAGTTGCTACTGTGGTCGACCCCCTCCCCCCGATACAACGTTTAGAAGCTACAAACGAACAAACAAAGCACACCGTAAGCACCTCATTTTTAAAGATGTCTAAGAATTCCGAAAACATATTGTGAAGTACGAGAATGACGGAACCGCGCAGGGTCGGTGGGGATAGGGGGTCGGAACTTCGTGCCTCCGCAAATAAAAAAGGGTTAAATGTCGGGACGCGATGCCCCCCAAGATTTAGCAGAATAGAAGAAGTATCTCTGTTTCTCTTTCTCCCTGGAAAAATAATTTCGCCGAATATATACAGTAAATTGATGGTGGCATTTACGAGTACCCCCTGAAAGCTGCATTGTGTGGTCACGGAACTTGCTGACAAGGGTGTGGAAGTGGCCTTAAAAATGAACTTACAAAAAAAAATTGATGTGGAATTCTTTTACAATAACTGGAGATCGATAGAGCAAATGTAGCAGTAACCGATGCCTACATTTTTCATTGGACTACTTATATCAAGCGAGGGCTACATTCAAGTGGAAATTAATGTGCGAATAAAACTTGGCTGGAGAGCACTTGGAAGTAATGGTATCATTTTCAAGAGGAATTTACCATTATCTATTAAAAGAAAAGTGTTTAATCATTGTATCCTTCCAGCTCTTACTTGTGGATCATATACATGAATCTTAACTAAGAAACACATCAGAAGCTGCTGACAACTGGAAGCAGCATGGAGAGATGCATGCTTGGTATAACGAGGAAAGATAGCAAGAGGAACTCACGGACCAGAGAAATGACAAGAGTTGATGACATCATATCAAGATAAAATCCTTGAAATGGAAATAAGTTGGACATCTTGCTAGAAGAATTGGCCGCGTTTGGACAAATGGAATACATGACTGGATTTCAAAGGAAGGATACGATCCATAAGAAAATCCCTTGGGAGTTGGATGAATGAAATTCGAAAGCATGCCGAAGTAGCATGGAAGAGACTGGCTCAAGACAGAAAGTTGTGGAAAAGACTTTGGAGACCTTTATCCAGTATTTGATTGATAATGTCTGATAATAATGAAAATAACGAGAAGAAACAATTTGAATTCCATGGCTGGACATCTTGCTAGAAGAACTGACCACCGTTTAAACAAATGGAATACAGGACTGGATTCCGAAGGAAGGATACGACTCAGAAGAAGACACCTTGGGAGTTGGGTGGATGAAATTCGAAAGCATGCCGAAGTGACATGGAAGAGAGTGGCTCAAGACAGAAAGTTGTGGAAAAGACTTGGGAAACCTTTATCCATTATTTGATTGATAATATTTGATGATGATGATAATAACGAGAAGAAGTAATTTGAATGTCATCTACAAAAAGTAGAATAGTCAGTATGTAACAAACAGTAATAGGACTTACTATATAATAAAAAGAGGGCTATGCGATATGCTAAATACATGGATTTATATTAATCATAAAAACAAAAATGCAAATGCCAATTGTATCTGTTGGCTCGCCATAAAAATGCTTTGTCATATCAATAACAGTGAAGAGTAAATCTAGAAATATTTCCTATGAATGACGAAAGTTGTTCCACTTTTTATCTTGCTACAGATGATTGCTTTATTGTTTGGTATGCGAGTAGACCTAGTATTTAAACGACAGTAATTACCTTGCTCGGGCTCACGTGACCTCAAAACTTCTCACGTGACGAGGGTCGGTCATAACGGCAGTTTCTAGTTGTTGGCCTACTTCAGGTGTCATGTCTGCGTGAATCAGCTGTACGTCACGAACGCTGTGGCACAGATGAGAACATCTGCTGGTTTCCGGCTTTCTCCCTCTTTCTTTCTTTTTGCTTGACTGTGAGAAAAAACAAAAAGTCTGCTTCGAGGTTCGACTGTTTTTTCTCTTTTTTTTTCAGCATGTGTCCGGCGTGAGCTCAAAACTAACCACCGGAGCGCGACTTACGTGTGGATCAGCACTTTCCATAATAGATTCTGTGGATGAGCCTTTTTATCGGCGTATGATTTCGAAAGGGAGCAATTTTCCGAATTTATAATAGCCATTTTATGCTGTTCACTTTGAATATCGTGCAGAAAAATGTCCCTGCGTACAGAGAGGAATTTTCGAGAGGATTTCTTGCCATTTTTTTTTATTGGAAGTTTAACGACCACCGTGAGCAACTCTATGGGAGAGGAATTTTCGAGAGGATTTCTTGCCATTTTTTTTTTTGATTGGAAGTTTAACGACCACCGTGAGCAACTCTATGGGCTGTAAGCAGTTGCCCATCCCGAATTTAGGGTCACTGGTTTCAGGGAAGGGAAAGAGCCAGCGCTGTAAAACAAACACAACATCCATGCCTCACCGGGATTCGAGCGAATGATCAGAGGCCGTCGCTTAGACCACTGCGCCACCGGGGTGGCTTCTTGCCATTAATTTGATGCTTTCTTCAAGCGCGTGCAATTGCGGACATAAAGGCGTATGTTCTAATTTTGTATCCCCGTAAAACAAACTAGCGTGAAGCCTTTCTTTTAACGATCACCGTGAGCACTTCAGTGGGTTATAATAGAGGTTTGGACGGGCCTAATTTGGTGAGCCCGGCCCATCCCCATGCGTTTAAGGCTCAGTCCGGTCCGGCCCGGCCTGTTTCAAATATCAGATACTCGGCCCGGCCGAGGCCCGTCAATTGCAGCTCTTATTTAGGCCCGGCCCGGCCTGTTTCAAATATGAGACACTCGGCCTGGCCGGGGCCCGTCAATTGCAGCTCTTATTTAGGCCCGGCCCGGCCCGGCCCTGCTCGTGATGTGCCATTTTTAATAGTTTTTCTTCCTATTGTATTTTATTAAAACGTGAAAATTAAATAATGAAATGAGATATTATTAAAAATATTTAGTTGAATGTAAGCCTAAAAATATTAGCTAAACTTTGACAGTCATCGAAAAATATAACTTTTAAAAAGAGAGAAAAAGGAAGACTGAGCGCGTTCAGAATCTCCCTTTCTCTGAACTAGTAAGCGGTAACAGTACAAAAGTCAATCCCTATACAGATATGATGAAGACACTATCGTGCTAACTGATACACAAATAAGGAAGACAGCTGTCTAAGCACGAACACTTTAGATCAAACCAATTGCAACACTCAGATCAAGATAAGACGTATCACCGGTATCAAAAGTATACACAGCTAAAAATTATGATGACACGAATAACTCATTCCATTGAGGTTTAAAAGGTTTAATGTTAAAAACTTGCGAGATCTTTCGAACCCACAACCTATAGGATCATCATCAGGCACCAAAACTCGCAAGGTGCACATGAAACGCAGTGGTTATATACACGTGTGGTTATGGGCAGAGACCGCGCATGCGTACAAGTCGGAACAGGATGAGGTCATAAAATACATACATTTGAAATTACATGTAAGGTAAAAACACAATGGTTGTCATAAATATAAAAAAAAATATAAAATGAAGGTCAAAGTTCTTTCAGCTGAGTTTTATATATGTACAATAAAATCACTTGTTGTCTAACCTTGTTTCTTGGTTTTTCAATAGGTATCTCCAAGGTGCTGGTATATTTGATGGAGCTTCATCATTACAACATTGTTCATTCAAATGATTAATATACAAGCTCTCGAGAAACAACAGGCCATTTTTGGTTTTGGTTGTCGATAACAGTTTTACATCGTCCCAGTCAGGATAGTGCTCTTCTTTTAGTACCTCTCGTGCTAAAGAAGTTTTTGAAGCATGTGTACGAACACTGTATTTGTGTTCTGTAATTCTTGTCTTTAATGATTTACAAGTGGACCCCACGTAAGAAGTAGACTGTGAGGCAGTTGAAATAGAGTTCAGTGGTACGGAGTAAAGACCGTATTTATCTAAAGTTGATGTCCGGTCTCGGTCTGATTTGGTCAAATTGAACAAACGTTACGAAGAAACCCCAAAGGAACAATCGTATTTTTTGCATGAATTTTGTAAAATCGGTACAATGGTTGGGTGGTAGGGAATGGATGCCACGTATTTTTTGGTCACTTCGTCACGTATTGGTTGTAACGTTGTGGAGAACCGTCGTTGATACCTGCGTAACAATTTTGTAAATAGATATCCGGGATAACCGGAAACCTTTGTTAGGTTTGAAATCCTGTGTAATTCCAATTTTAAGGATCTTTTGGTGGAGGAATGAATGTAAGCCCTACGGATAAAAGATGAAATAGAACTATATTTATAGGGAAGTGGGGTGTACGAATTATATGGAATGAGGGTAGGTGAGCAAGTGGGTTTTAGGTAGACGGAAGTTTGAATGTCATTAGATGGGGTGCGTCGTAATAAAATATCTAAAAACGGAAGGGAGTGGGAGATTTCTAACTCTTGGGTGAAGGAAATAGAGGGAAAGACGGCTGATAAAGAGGCAGCAAAAGTGTCTAACTCACTGAGTGAATATTGCCAAAAAAAATAAAACATCGTCGACATATCGTATATAGAGTAATGGTTCTAATGTACTATTATGAAAAACGGTATGTTTGACGTGTTGCAGTACTATTTCCGCCAGGACGGGGGAAAGAGGTGACCCCATCGGGGTACCGAAATCCTGGCGGTAGGTGATGTTATTAAATTTGAAATAAGTCCGGTTCTTGCTGAGGTTCAGGGCTGAAACTATAGCAGCGGATTCAGTAGAAGAGAGGTTTAAGGATGGAAGTAGTGGGGTAATCAGGTCAATGGCAATATCCACGGGGACATTGGGAAACAGGGAAACTACATCGAGACTGGCCATTTTAAATGGAATACCTGATGTAGCGGAATGGATCCGTTCCAGGGCGGACTTGGAACTCTTAATTGAGAAAGACGAAGATGTGGTTAAGGGGGAAAGGACTGAGGCAAGGGATTTTTCCAGATTTGACCAAATCAGACCGAGATAAAATTTGGTCAATTTCAATTTGACCAAATCAGACCGAGATAAAATTTGGTCAATTTCAATTTGACCAAATCAGACCGTGACCGGACATCAACCCTAGATAAATACGGCGTTTATTCCGTACCACTGAACTCTATTTCAACTACCTCAAAGTTTATTTCTTACGTGGGGTCCACTTGTAGATCATTAAAGACAAGAATTACAGAACACAAATACAGTGTTCGTACACATACCTCAACAACTTCTTTAGCACGAGAGGTACTAAAAGAAGAGCACTATCCTGACTGGGACAATGAAAAACTGTTATCGACAACCAAAACCAAAAATTGCCTGTTGTTTCTCGAGAGCTTATATATTAATCATTTGAATGAACAATGTTGTAATGATGAAGCTCCATCCAATATACCAGCACCTTGGAGATACCTATTGAAAAACCAAGAAACAAAGTTAGACAACAATTGATTTTATTGTACATACAAAAAACTCAGGTGAAAGAACTTTGAACTTCATTTTATATTTTTTTATATTTATGACAACCATTGTGTTTTTACCTTACATGTTATTTCAAATGTATGTATTTTATGACCACATCCTGTTCCGACTTGTACGCATGCGCGGTCTCTGCCCATAACCACACATGTATATAACCACTGCGTTTCATGTGCACCTTGCGAGTTTTGGTGCCTGATGATGATCCTATAGGTTGTGGGTTCGAAAGATCTCGCAAGTTTTTAACATTAAACCTTTTAAACCTCAATGGGGTGAGTTATTCGTGTCATCATAATTTTTAACTGTGTATACTTTTGATACCGGTGATACGTCTTATCTTGATCTGAGTGTTGCAATTGGTTTGATCTAAAGTGTTCGTGCTTAGACAGCTATCTTCCTTATTTGTGTATCAATTAGCACGATAGTGTCTTCATCATATCTACTAACAAGCTGCCTCGTTATTTCCTGGTAAGTTAATTACCAATTGTTCCAAGATACTTATGTAAAGTAAAGGTGTCACATGGAGCGTGCCATAAAAACATTTTATAAAACATCTCGAAAGTTGGCTGTGGAATATACACACCTGTCTTTTCTATAAAACTGCCGTTCCTTGGGCGTCATACCTAATTTCCTACGCCTGAGAACCGCTCCAAGTTCACTATCAGATGCTAAGTTACTACAGGGAACTGAATCTAGGCGCTTAACAACAGAGATAAGAATAAATTACGGCCTGATTGATTATCTAAACCGGAAAACATACAATGCGTATGGTTTCCTTGCTCACAACACCTCTTTAGTTGTCTTTGACAAATCAATAATAGTAAACTATGCCAAGATTGCTCACGAGGTGGAAATGTACCAGCAGAGAAAAATACGGAAATTGAGGGTCTTGGTGCACGAATCTACAACTGGAAAAAACTCTTTGACAAAATCTAACCTAATGACCTCAACAAATGCATTTGTGAATTTGAGAGCAAGACAATTAACAGAGGACGAATGCAGGGCACTAAACCGAGGATATAAGTTTTCATTTCCTGTGCTAAAACCAAAAACCTTCAAGTACATTACCCAACTTGAACAGGTCATAAAGTCATTGCCGATTCATGCACGGGACCCACTTAGATATAATATCCCACGTACTATTGGAAAGGAATCTACTCAACCACCAACTGAACTTCAGCATATATTAAAATATGATCGTACTACTTTGCTATCTCTTTCCGGAGACTCATCATTGGCAATTGTTTCTGCAGATAAATCGTACCAAATAGTTATACTTGATAACCCTACTTATATTAACAAGATGGCCGAAGTTATAAATCAGATTCCACATACAGTATTATCTCGTAACCCTATCTCAGCTACCATTACTGCTCTTGCAAAACTTAAAAATAGTAATACCCAACCCCCAGCCATTTCAAATAATATGCAACCTTCTTTTGGTCCACGTACCCCAGATTTGTTTGGCAAAATTGAACTTCATAAACCGGAACACCCCATCCGTCCTTTAGTATCAGGCTATATTAACCCCACCCGTAATCTGGAAAAATCCCTTGCCTCAGTCCTTTCCCCCTTAACCACATCTTCGCCTTTCTCAATTAAGAGTTCCAAGTCCATTCTGGAACGGATCCATTCCACTACATCGGGTATTCCATTTAAAATGGCCAGTCTCGATGTAGTTTCCCTGTTTCCCAATGTCCCCGTGGATATTGCCATTGACCTGATTACCCCACTACTTCCATCCTTAAACCTCTCTTCTACTGAATCCGCTGCTATAGTTTCAGCCCTGAACCTCATCAAGAACCGGACTTATTTCAACATCACCTACCGCCAGGACTTCGGTACCCCGATGGGGTCACCTCTTTCCCCCGTCCTGGCAAAAATAGTACTGCAACACGTCGAGCATACCGTTTTTCATAATAGTACATTAGAACCATTACTCTATATACGATATGTCGACGATGTTTTAGTATTTTGGCAATATTCACTCAGTGAGTTAGACACTTTTGCTGCCTCTTTATCAGCCGTCTTTCCCTCTATTTCCTTCACCCAAGAGTTAGAAATCTCCCACTCCCTTCCGTTTTTAGATATTTTATTACGACGCACCCCATCTAATGACATTCAAACTTCCGTCTACCTAAAACTCACTTGCTCACCTACCCTCATTCCATATAATTCGTACACCCCACTTCCCTATAAATGTAGTTCTATTTCATCTTTAATCCGTAGGGCTTATAGTCATTCCTCTACCTAAAGAACCTTAAAACTGGAATTACACAAGATTTCAAACCTAACAAAGGTTTCCGGTTATCTCGGATATCTATTTGTAAAATTGTTACGCAGGTATCAACGACGGATCTCCACAACGTTACAACCAATACGTGATGAAGTGACCAAAAAATACGTGGCATCCATTCCCCTACCACCCAACCATTGTACCGATTTTACAAAATTCATGCAAAAAATACGATTATTCCTTTGGGGTTTCTTCGTAACGTTTGTTCAATTTGACCAAATCAGACCGAGACCGGACATCAACCCTAGATAAACACGGTCTTTACTCCGTACCACTGAACTCTATTTCAACTACCTCACAGTCTACTTCTTACGTGGGGTCCACTTGTAGATCATAAAGACAAGAATTACAGAACACAAATACAGTGTTCTTACACATGCTTCAAAAACTTCTTTAGCACGAGAGGTACTAAAAGAAGAGCACTATCCTGACTGGGACAATGTAAAACTGTTATCGACAACCAAAACCAAAAATGGCCTGTTGTTTCTCGAGAGCTTGTATATTAATCATTTGAATGAACAATGTTGTAATGATGAAGCTCCATCAAATATACCAGCACCTTGGAGATACCTATTGAAAAACCAAGAAACAAGGTTAGACAACAATTGATTTTATTGTACATATATAAAACTCAGCTGAAAGAACTTTTGACCTTCATTTTATATTTTTTATATTTATGACAACCATTGTGTTTTTACCTTACATGTAATTTCAAATGTATGTATTTTATGACCTCATCCTGTTCCGACTTGTACGCATGCGCGGTCTCTGCCCATAACCACTGCGTTTCATGTGCACCTTGCGAGTTTTGGTGCCTGAACCTATAGGTTGTGGGTTCGAAAGATCTCGCAAGTTTTTAACATTAAACCTTTTAAACCTCAATGGAATGAGTTATTCGTGTCATCATAATTTTTAACTGTGTATACTTTTGATACCGGTGATACGTCTTATCTTCATCTGAGTGTTGCAGTTAGTTTGATCTAAAGTGTTCGTGCTTAGACAGCTATCTTCCTTATTTGTGAATCCCTATACAGATTAGGGATAGGAGAAAAATCCATGTCGTCCCACTCTCTCATACAAACACACACACACACCCTCACCCCACTGCAGACATCGTCCGTCCCCCACTCTACACAATACACACACTCGCTCGAGGTAGAAATTTTTTTGTTGTCAACAAGCTTAAGTTTTACCATCTTAATACCTACTGATTGGTAAAAACACTGTGAGTGCCTCTCGTAGCTTTACTGATTAAGCCCTGGGCTATGTCATGGAAGTAAGTAAAACCAGCGAAACAGTTAAACGCACCAGAAAATCGGGGAACACGACTTTTTTTTTTTTTTTACCAGTGCGATAAAAAAGAATGGGTCGACTTGGCCCGTCCCTTCCCGGTCGTAAATGTCTGGGAAAAGACCCGGCCCTGCCCGTTGCTTTGTGCTCTAAATTAAAAAAAGGCTCGACCCGGCCCGTACAGACCTCTAGGCTATAAGTAGTCACCCGTCGCTTATTTAGGGCCACTGGTTCCAGGTAAGGGAACAGTGGCGGACTGTCGATTCATAAACGGCTCTGGAAGTTGGTTTTGAGCGGCCCACTTTTGGGAAAAATTATCTAAGTACCCCCCCCCCCACCTCCCTCCCCCAAAAAGTTATGTCAGCAGCTCCTTTCACTGTTTAAACATGTTTTCAACAGAAGTCTACAAATCATTGGGATTTTTTGTATTGAGGCAATAACATTTAACAACATTTTACCCATTTTTCTAGACACACCACAGCTCTATATTAAAATTTAGTGTAAGAAAAAATTACTGCCGTTGCTGAGAAGCAACAGACGTTCTCTGAAAGTCTTTATTCCATTCTTATGAATATTATCGCGATAACTGAATTCAAAAATTTTAATAGTTCCTTCTGGTTTAGTAGGAACGGAAATCCAAATGTGCGAAAAATTAATTTCTTTTTCAAGATTTACCTTATCATTAATAAAATACTTACAAAACAGTTTCTTGAGAAAAATAGAGATGACCAGAATTTCAGTACATTTTATAAAGTGACCGAAATTAAAGAATGTGAAAATTAGTTTTTATTTAATTACTTTCAACTGGCAAACATCTTTTTGCTGCAGCTGAAACAGACTTCTCAGAACGACAGTTCAAGAACTCGTGTAACTAGAATGCCCCAAAATCAGTAAATCAGATACTGATCTCGTACAACAAAAAAAAAAAAAAAAAAAAAAAAGAAGGAATGTACATATAAAATGCAGCATTCCAAAAATTTTACCGTAGGTGAACCTGAATGTAGCATTAACGTACACGGTGAATTTCGAGATTCTATTTCAGACTATTGAAGCATATTTGATTAGATTGTATTGATTGTTCAACTGCAACTGGCAAAATTGGACTATGGTAATGGATATCAACGCAAAGAGAGGTGGCTTGTTAGGAATTCGAGAAACGGGAAGGGGGTGTGCCATAACAGGGTTTGGCTCAACTGAACATTTGCTACGTAAGAATATTGAAGTGCTAGTAAATATTTACTTTTTTTCTTCAGTTAGCATATGGTCTACCGGCCCAGAATATGGTGGCCCACCGGCCCACATGGAATTCTCCCGGTATCCCACGTGGCCCAGTCCGCGCCTAGAAGGGTGGGAGCCAACGCCGTAAGAGAAAACAACACATACGAGCTCGGATTCATCGCTGACGAATGGTCAGAAGACAGCACTTAGACCATTGCGCTAATGAGGCCGCAGTGATGGCGTAAATCATTCCTCCTTGGAATTTCATTCATCATTCACGAATGATCACTCAAACGAATGATCCAATTTCCAGGTTGTCACTACGCTCAATGAGTAAATCATTCGTGGCAGTGATCCGTGTTGTACTTTCAAGGCCACAGCCCTTTTGGCAAACGGACCACAAGTGCGCGAACTCTTCACCTATTAACGACGAAAGATTTTTTCGTGGCAAACGATTCGGACACACCGTTCAAATGAATGGCATTCACCTATATACCATTCTTAAGTTTCGCCATTATTTCCTAGTTGACTGCTGATTGCTCACTCACATGACGGTTGTCATTTAATAATTCTCAACATTACTTTTCTTATTGGAATTCGTTTCCGAACTCATGGGGACGGAAGAAAGTTAAACGTACTGCGAGTTCAGTCAGTGGCGTAACTGCCACCCCGCAGCCCTCGTAGTTGCGGGTTGGGGCGCAAGTAAAGAAGGGGCGTACTACAGCTGACAGTTATAGTTTTGTGAAAAAATCCGAACGCTCACAAAAACAAACAAATAATTTACCCAAATATTAATATTTTCCTTTAAGATATATAGCTTTGCACGTAAATAAGTGTCATTGGGGAATAAATGTCAAGTTTCACTTTTAAAACACTGGATACCCTACAGATTGAAGTTATTCCGCCTTTTGGCTCCGGCATGTAATACGATCGCTCTGCAATGAGTTGTAAATAATACGATCGCTCTCCAATTGCCTTCCCTCTGTGCTGCTCAGGAATATTGCGAAGCCATATGGGAATCCCCCTTGAAAGATGTGCGAAAACAGTCAGTCACCTAGGATTACGAACACGACAGTCGCATTTATTCACAGCAGCCGCAGATCTGCGATGTATAAGAGGGTGATTTCTTCAAATGATTTGTTTTATTTTGAGCAAAACAATTAAACGTTGCTATTGCTTTTAGTTCTTTCTTATAGTAAGCATGTCTATCCATTCACTGTGTGACAACTTTAATATACAAGCTATCCATTTGCAGTCACAAAAATGTTTAAATGGAGCACAGTATCGGAGGAAAAGAAACCGAGAGCGCACGAAGAAACTACCCAAACCCAAGCAGTTCTTTTTACGCTGAGCCTGTTAAGCTCGTGACGTTTCTCATGAAAAGAGTGATGATTTGTTTAGCTCGTCAATTGTTCAAAGTTTAGAAGCTGTCATTTGACAAAAACTGAGCGCTTCAGAAACAAGTGAAAGTAAAACGGATGATTATGAAATCTTATAATTATTAACCCTAACCATTTAAATACATTTTGCTGAAATCTTTCCTTGCGACAAAATGTATATATATTCATGGTCATGCATTGTTTCGCGCACTGTGTTAATCCTGATTGGCTGATTAATAACCTTACACAGTATTTCTGTTCCAACAATTATTCAAAGAATTAAAACTAGAGGGTTCAAGGTACCCCCCCTTACTTTTTCAGACACTCCCCTATGTTCCTGATCCCCCCCTCTCCGAACCAGATACACAGCACGAAGAACACATCCTCCCTCTTGTTCCAAATCCTGGGAAAATATTTGTTCTTAGGGGCGCTGAAGTAAATCTTGCGGGGGGCACACGCTGTGCTAGTTACGCTACTGAGTTCAGTGTGTGTCGAATCGCTGATTGAATTATTACATTCACAGCGGTGAGAGCGAACCATTCACCGTTCATGGTGAAGAGTCACTCGCTGTAAACGAATCGTTCACGAATGATCCATCATTGCACCTGTGTTATTTTCATTCCATTTCTTCAGTCGCTCATATTCTGTTCATTCCATTTCTTCAGTCCCTCATACTATGTTCATTCCATTTTGTCAGTCGTTCAAGCTCTTTGCTCTCCATTTCTTCAGTCGCTCATATTCTCTTTATTCCACTTCTTTAGTCCCTCATACTCTTCACTACATTTCTTCAGTTTTTCGTAAACAGCCTTCAAACTCGGGTGTCTACTGTATTTTCTAAGGAATAAAATATTGTGCACTTAGTATTGACAAAAATCGGGAAGTAAAGGACCCAAACGTTTTAGTCATTTTATAATCAACTTCGGCCGCCCCTGTGGCGCAGTGGTCTAAGCGCTGGCTTCTGACCATTCGTCCGAGGAAGTCGCGGGTTCGATTCCTGGTGAGGCATGGATGTTGTGATTGTCTTATGGCACTGGCTCTCTTCCTTCACTGCAACTAGTGACCCTAAATTAGAGACAGGCGACTGCTGATAGCCCATTGAATTGCTCACGGTGGTCGTTAAACCGCTTACCAAAAAATACAGCCCGTATTCTTTTTTTTTCTTCTATAAGCAGCCGCCCGTCCCTGATTTAGAGCCACTGGTTCCAGGGAAGGGAGAGAGCCAGCACCGTAAGACAAACACAACATCCATGCCTCACAGTAATTCGAACCCGGACCCAACTCGGACGAATGGTCATAAGTCATCGCTTAGACCACCACGCCACATGGGTGGCCAGGAATTCTTGGATATGCGTTTTTCTATTCACAAAAAGGAGCAAGGAGCTTTCTTGTTTTAACTGCAACATGGGCGTAACTACAAAACTTTGGCCTTTGAGAAATAATACGAAAAAAGGCCCCACTCGTTTTTCTGCTCCATTTGCAAAATTAACAAAGAAAATAAAAATACATATATTTTACTTTGTAAAAACGTTTATTTCATTAAAAGAAATTCTTATATTTTTATAGGTAGATTACAGATGTTCAAATAAAAAAATATTTCTTCCTACATTTTTAATCTTTGATATGTAATTTATCTGTCTTTTGGGCTCCAATAGTAAACACTGTATTTCGCAAAAATCTTTTGACTATTTTCAGTTTGCTGAATTATCTTTCAGTAGTATCTACTATAACTGGCAGTGTTAGATATAAAATAAATTCCGTAGAAACGTCGGGGTTAAACATTGTTAATAATGAAGTTTAACAAATTGTTAAACTTCATTATTAACAATTCTGCCAGTTCCTTTATTGAATTTATTGGTTTAATTTTTTTCTTTATAAAGCTATATGAAACTAGTTTCAAAAGTTGAATGGAGAAATTTTTACTTAGGGATCTGCATCATAATTTTTCGCAAATCATATGCATATCTTGAAACATCACTTTCCGTCAGTATAAGTAAATTCTGAGGCTCTAGAAATGAGAAATTATTGAGAGTTTTGTGCGTACCGATAAATCTTTTTCTAATTTGTGTTACACATATGTCTAAAATTATGTACAACACATTTCTCCTCAATGCGTCTTCAGCTTTTTTAAATCTGTAATCCAATATTTGGCATCATGCCAACACGTCCCCTGCACTGCTGACACCACAGAAGACAAGAAAACTGAAATGAGCTCTTTCCTTTACATAGCTTGTTGTTTGCGGTATTTTTTCTCCCCTCCCCTCCTCTCATCTTTCGTGTTGGTGGATTTGAGTTTAAATTTTGCTTTCTTAATCCTTTTTGGATCCTCTAACGTTGCAGGGGTGTTGGCCAGTTTTCCTCAAGAAACTATGAAAAGTATAAGTTGCACTCACAGCCTCATACGGTTCATGGGCTAATTGCACTCAAGAGACACCACACCCCTTTCATCTCCAACCAACCCCCAAGAGCGTCTCCCTGGTGAGAGATTACTGCACTCAGAAACTCCCTCAAAGTCTTTTTCGCTGTTGGAAAATCGCGCTTGTAGAACCGTAAGTACGTATATATAAATACATATGACATTAATTTTACATATTTATATATATCTATATATATAAATATGCTGGTATTTTAACCTGAAAAAATCGATAAAGTCTATAAGGGTTACCCAGGGAGTTTGACTCTACATCCCCCAAAAGTTTATTACTTTTATTTTATTTTTTTAATTTTCTTATTTTAATTTTTTTTAATCTTTTTTCTAATCAGTTTTAATGGCCGTTCCGAAATATCATCTCTTGCTTTTCGCTTAGCACTATTTGATATTATTTGACGGGACAGCAGTTTTGGTGGGTCAATGGTTGTAGCACAAAACAGGTTGTAAAATAACAGAAACACTAGTGTCCACGTGCAGTTTTGCCAAGCATTTGCGTAGTGTACATTAATTAGAATAATACGAATCATTAATGAGAATAATACGAATCTATTCGCAAAACTAGTACATGATACGAACTGGGATGAAATAATGCAAATTTCTAATCCTGATGTGGCTTATAATTTATTTAAAATAACTTTGAAGAGATTGTGCAATAAGGCTTTTCCATTTAAAAGAACCACGTCTAAATCCAAAGAAGAGCGGAAACCTTGGTTAACAAGGCACTGTCTTAATCAGATAAATAAAAAAAAATAAACTGTTCACAAAATTCTTAAAATCAAGGTGACAAATTGATTATAATATTTAAAAAAAATTAGAAATAATCTCAATTCCTACATTAGAAAATTAAAAAGAGATTATTATTTTCATATTTTTTCTAAAAACAATCCTAAAGTAACCTGGAAGCACTTAAACATATTATTAGGCCGCAGGAATGTACCAAAAACTTCGATTCACCTCACTCGCGGTAACATCGAAATTACTGATCAAACTGAAATTGCTAATCAATTTAATAATCATTTTATTGTATCACCACAGCGTATAATATAACAACTTCCTAAGCTAAATGGACAACAATTACCTGATTACTCCAACTCATGCACTTTAAATTCAATGCATACTTTGGAAATTACTAGAAACGAATTAATCTACCAACTGCAGAATATTAACATAAATACAGGACCAGGCCCAGATGATATTCTTCCCAAAATTTTAAAAACTATAAATTTTGACATTGTTACTCCCCTTTTATATATTTTTAATTCCATTCTAGCTACAGGTATTTTCCCAGATTCGTTAAAAATTGCAAAAATTACCCCTGCCTTTGAAAAAGGTTATCTGGCAGATATTAATAATTATCGACCAATAGCTAAATTATCCATATTCGCTAAAATTAAAAAAAAAATACTATTTTTTAGATTATTTGCCTTATTGAAAAGTACAAAATTTTGCACAAAAGTCAATTTGGCTTTTTACCAAATTCCTCAACAGAAATCGCCCTTTTACACTTAAAAGATACAATTCAATCTAATTCTATTAATAATAAATTTACATTGGGACTTTTCATCGATTTATCAAAAGCATTTGATTCTTTAAATCATAACCTACTATCATCAAAATTGTACGCAATTGGTATTCGGGGTACATTACATAATATATTTATAAACTATCTCACTGGTCGCCAGCAATATACAGAAATTGAACATACCAGATCTAACTTACAATCAGTCATTTCAGGGGTCCCTCAGGGCTCGGTACTTGCTCCATTATTATTCAATATTTATATTAATGACTTATGTACCTGTTTACACAATTCAGATATCATTTTATATGCAGATGATGCAACCATTTTAATACATGGAAATGATGTTGAGTCATTGGTGCGACAACTACAAGTCCATTTTACATCTATCACTAATTGGTTAACTAAAAATGATCTGGCTATTAATATTAACAAAACAAAAGTAATGATTTTTTCAAATACGTCAACCCCCACCTCCTTAATTCAGAATATTAATTTACTTGGATCATCTATAGAAGTGGTTCAAAGTCATAACTATCTTGGTATTATTATTCAGCACGATTTAAAATCGAATTCACATGTTGACTACCTTTCTAATAAGATCTCAAGAAATATAGGGGTTGTTAGTAGTGCAGTGGCCAATTTAACCCCAAAATTAATGATTTTATTATACTACACTTTAATTCAATCTCACTTAATCTATTGTATACCTGTTTGGGGATCGACTACTTTATACAATATGAAAAAACTTAAGTCGTTACAAAATAGATTCATAAGACTACTACAATTTAAAATACAAAATACTCAATTTTCAAATACAGTCTTTCAGGCTAGACTCAGTCCAAACGAATTTAATATACTAACTATTCAACAATTGCATATCTATAGTATAGGTAAACTAATATTTTTGAGAATTAAAAATGGTTATTACCAAGATTTAATTACAATAAATACTCACAGTCATGATTATTCCACGAGACATAAAATAACATTAATCCCTATGTTTCCACTAACAGAACGATTTAGATCATTTGTAAATTATACTGGTCCGGCATTATGGAATACATTTCCTACTGATATTGTATCACTTAATAATATTAATATATTTAAAGGAAAACTCAGGCATTTCTTACTGACCAGAAGCTCATAATGTATTATTACCTTTATTACTTGATAGTACCACCCTAGCTGTGTTTGATATTGTGTGGACTTGACTTGTTTATGTTTTTTTTTTAATTTTTTTATTTTCATGAAAGTTTTGATGCTTTGGGAGAAGAGGGCACGTCAGGCCCATCAGGCCTTTTCCCTCCTCATTCCCTGTTGTTACAAAAATATATTATTTGTGTTATATATTTATGATTATGTAATATCATGTCTGTAACAACTAAAATGCAATAAATGAAATGAAATGAAATCCCTGTTTTTGAACTTTTTACAATTTGTGTCCTGAATCTGAATCCACCAATAGCTTTTTACCTTTTTCGTTGTACATAAACTCCGTGTTACCTCTATAGTCGCTGTTTGATGAACGGTGCTATGATACCACTGTTTTTTAGCGAGTCGGTGGAGCATTGTCCAGCAGAGAGCATCTTATGCAAGAGGCTCCCTGTTCCACCCACTGATTTTTCACATTCCCCTTCTAGTAAGAGAGAGCTGGGTCAGTGTAGTCCATTGCTTTGTTGCCTTTCTTTCGAGTGCAACTGACCTATCACATGAGGATCAGAGATTGGGGTGAGCACAACTGACACGTGATCCCTCGCCGGCCCTTAAGCATCGCTTAACCGCGTTTATTTCGCTACTGAACTCGACTCCTGGAAGCAGAGAGGTAGTTTCCAAAGACAGATAAACAAAATGGTGATATTCACGGTCCTATTTTTGATAGGCTGTACATACGTATGTCAAAAGAGGGATCTGTGCATACACACGTGTGTCAAAAGCGGCATGGAGGTAAAGTAAAAGACTCCAACGATAATAAGATACGATAAAATCTGCATATAACGAGGAGTTCGGGTCCGACGGCAATGTTCGCTATATCCGGGATATCGCTTAATCCGTTTTGGGTTGAAGAATCCTTCCATGTAAAATATGCATACGTGATAAATGGATATACATCCATGAGAATTAGATATACTTGGAAGATTTATTTAATTAGCTACAGTAATACAAATTAAAATAACACTAGGACAAGCCGCCAACGGTAACCGATAACTCGGGTACAGTTGGCAAATTTTGAGCGAAGCTATTGCAAAATCTAAGCTCATTAAGGCTTCTATTATAACAAATTCTAAAAAAACGTGCACGTAAAATTTATGACTTCCAGAACAAAAATGCGAAACATTCTAAAAAAGAAATGCCTAAAATTTATCATGAACTACTTTCCTTTACGTTGGTTGTGATCAGGTTGCATGTAAACAAAGCGGAAAGACACACTCAGATCGGGAACCACGTTTTTCATTTTGTATCGCGAAAGACACACACACACACACACACACACACACACAAACTTTCTTTAATTATTATAGATTAAGCAAGTGTTCAGCTAACAGACGGAGTCTTTCCATTTCTTCGTTTTTCAATTCAAACGATTTTTTAAAATTAATATTAGTGAGCCGACTTTCGTGAAACGGTTCAAGTAAAAAGCCACCTAGTTTTAATTGAAATTCCTCAATGGCACGGAATTTCGGGAATCGGAAGGAGTCAAAACCTGACCATGGACGATGTCCAATCGCATGCCAAAAATCACGATGGTCGGATGTGTCATGTCGTAGCTATGCCCGAACAACTAATTGTCACGAGTCTCGTATAGAGAGCAGATTTTTTCAATTATCGTTAAAATTGGTCAGTCTTTTAATGGTCGTTATTTTTATACGACACGACCAATCACCATGATACCAACCCCATATCACTCACCATGCCCTTCCCTTTCTCTGTGGCAAGTGTCACCGCGATCGGCTGAAGATCTTTGGAGGAGATAGGTAACAAACGACCCCTTCTCAAAACCCGGCAAACCCCCTAAAAATGCAAGTTTTTGGATGATTATTCCTCAATGACACGGAAATCGGAAGGCGTGTAAAACCTGAATATGGACAATGTCCAATTGTGTGCAAAAAATCACGGTGATCGGATGTGTCATCTCGTACCTATGCCCGAACAACTAATTGCCTGGAGTCTCGTAAAGAGAGCTCCGCTCGGCCTTCGTCCTCGCTTCGATCAACAAGCTCATACACTAGGACAAGCCACCAACACTAACCGATAACTCGCGTACAGTTGGCAAATTTTGAGCTAAGCTATTCAAAATCTAAGCTCATTACGGCGTCTATTATAACAAATTCTAAAAAACAAACACATAAAATTTATGACTTCAAGAACAAAAGTACGAAACATTCTAAAAACGAAATACCTAAATAGTATCATGAACTACTTTCCTCCACGCCTTCACCTTGTTTGTGATCAGGTGTTGTATGTAAACAAAGCTGAAAGACACACTCAGATCGAGAACCACGTTTTACATCAAGACTCACCGAACCGACAAGTGACGTCATTGATGCCCTATTGCTGGCCTCGACTGCGACTTCAGAAGTTACAGTTAGAAAAGAAGCAAAAGCAAAACAAAAACAAACAAAAAGCTTACCGGTGCCAATTCTAACGTTTTTCTTGTGTCCACAATGTGCTCCGCTTCCTTTTTATCAGTTTGAACGAAAATAATTTCAAATTGACGACAAAAGAACTAAAAAACTCGAGCAAATTGCGTCGTGAAAAATTGGGACTATTTAATGTAAACAAATATAACGGAAAGTTCGCGCGGTTTTTTTAAAGTAAAAAAATCAATGATTAGTGACATGGAATTGGTATCATGGTGATTGGTTGTGTCTTATAAGGATAATCATAATCACTTTAACCATTATCAATCCACTGCTGGACGAAGATCTCCCCAAGTTTCTTCCACAACGATCTGTCTTGTGTCAGTCTCCTCCATGTTACTCCCGCATACTTTCGAATTTCATCCTCCCATCTCCCATGTGGTGTTCTTCTGGGTCTTTTCCTGTCGCTTGGAATCCAGTCTAAGATTTCGTTTGTCCATCGATGGTCTGTCCTTCTGGCAATATGTCCAGCCCATTACCATTTCAGGGATTTTACTCTAATCATGATGTCTTCCACTCTCCTATAGGAATAATAACCATTAAAAAACTGACCAATTTTAATAATTTTAATTGAAATTCCTCAATGACACGGAATTTTGAGAATCGGAAGGCGTCAAAACCTGACCACGGATACTGTCCAATCGCATGCCAAAACTCATGTTATCGAATTTGTCATGTCGTGGCTTACCCGAACAACTAATTGTCCGGAGTCTCGTATAGAGAGCGGATTTTTTCAATTATCGTTAAAATTGTTCCGTCTTTAATGGTCATCATTTTTATACGACACGACCAATCACCATGATACCAACCCCATGTCACTCACCATGTCACTTCCTTTCTCTGTGGCAAGTGTCACCGCGATCGGTTGAAGATCTTTGGAGGAGATAGGTAACAAACGACCCCTTCTCAAAACCTGGAAAAAAAACCCCTGAAAATGAAAGTTCTTGGACGATTATTCCCCAATGAAACAAGATTTCGGGAATCGGAACCATGGACGATGTCCAATCGCATGCAAAAAATCACGGTGATCGGATGTGTCATCTCGTACCTATGCCCGAACAATGAATTGTCTCGAGTCTCGTAAAGAGAGCACCGCTCAACGAGGGCATGTTAGCAGCGAATCCTGAAAGTGACATCATATGGAAACGTTTTTAAAAAAAGAATATGTTCTTTAATTTGTTTTATATTTATACTCTCTTTATTTTCGCGGAATTATAATTTCTCTTTCATTATCACTTATTGAAAGAGCGAGGGAATATGAACTTCCATTGTGCATGGCTTTTATCGATTATGAAAAAGCCTTTGATTCGGTGAAACCATCAGCAGTTACAATGGCTCTGAAAACCTGCGGTATTGAAGATGCATACATTAATATTATTAATAACATCTATGAAAATGCAAGTGCAAAGATTCGGCTGTTTGAAAATACAACACACATAAAAATTGGAAAGGGAGTGAGACAAGGTGACACCATATCTCCGAAGCTCTTTAATGCCACATTGGAGGGTGTTTTTCAGTCGCTGAGCTGGGAAAACAAAGGGATCAAGATTAATGGAGATTATCTAACCCACCTTCGTTTTGCTGATGACGTAGTCATTTTTGCAACTACCCCATCAGAGCTGCAGAGTATGATCCAGGAACTTGCTGACAAGAGTAAAGAAGTGGGATTAAAAATTAACTTTCAGAAGATAAAAGTGATGTTCAATGCTTTTACAAGAAATGAAGATTTATTGATTGATGGAGAAAAGCTGGAGATAACAGACACGTACGTTTATCTTGGACAGCAGATATCAAGTGAGGGTCACATTGATGAAGAAATTAATCGGCGTACAAAACTTGCCTGGAGAGCTTTTGGAAGAAACAGCATAATTTTCAAGAGCAATATGCCATTATGTCTTAAAAGAAAAGTGTTTGATCAATGCATCCTTCCAGTGCTTACGTATGGTGCAGAGACGTGGACCTTAACTAAAAGAGATATACAAAGACTGCAGACAACTCAAAGAAGCATGGAGAGGTGCATACTTGGTGTAACCAGGAGAGATAAGAAGAGGAACTCGTGGATCCGAAAAATGACAAGAGTGGAAGACATCATGATCAGAGTTAAATCCCTGAAATGGCAATGGGCTGGACATACTGCCAGAAGGACAGATCATCGATGGACAGCCGAAATTTTAGATTGGATTCCAAGGGACAGGAAAAGACCCAGAAGAAGACCACATGGGAGATGGGTGGATGAAATTCGAAAGTATGCAGGGGTGACATGGAGGAGACTGGCACAAGACAGACTGTTGTGGAGGAAACTTGGGGAGACCTTCGTCCAGCAGTGGATTGATAATGGTTGACAATGATGATGATGATCACTTATTCTCTCTGCATTCCATTACTCACCTATCCCTCTCTGCAATTGTCGTCCAAAAATCCACTTAATACATGTGAGCGAACTCATCGTCTTTTTGCCTTGGAGCAGGTCCCCTGTTTGCAACCCTGCTGATGCGACACTCCCAGAACATAGCTCCTTGGAGTAGCTGGTTGAGAGAGAGAGAGAGAGAGAGAGAGAGAGAGAATCTTACCCAATTCATCCCCTACAAGAAGAAGGAGATTATGCTCTCATGAAGGTTCCATTGCCGCCCCGGTGGCGCAGTGGTCTAAGGCGTTGGCCTCTGTTCATTCGTCCGTAAGGGGTCCGGGTTCGAATCCCGGTCAGGCATGGATGTTGTGTTTGTCTTACGGCACTGGCTCTCTCCCTTCCCTGGAACCAGTGACCCTAAATTAGGGACGGGCGACTGCTTATAGCCCATTGAGTTGCTCACGGTGGTCGTTAAACCTCAAAAAAAAAAAAAAAAAAAAAAAGAAGGTTCCATTTCTCGGAACGTTGGAAATTAAGTATAGACACTTACAGTCGTACATTTTTCTATTTGAACATTCCTTTTACATTGTAATATCCTCACATGTCCAATTTTGAGACATAATTTCCTTCTGAATAGGCTTTTTGTTTGGTGATTTATACTTATTGAGTTTTTTTCTCCTTAGTGGTTTTTTTTTTTTAAATCTGTTAGCCGTTTGTTCTCTACCTAAATGTACCTCCTTTTCGCAGTAAGTGTAGGTATTAGTCCACTTACTATCTTAGCATTTTTTCCAAATATCGCAGTAGGCTTATCCCTTCCTTCCTTGTTGTAAATACTCCTCTGTGTTAAGATGAGGGAGGGGGGGGTGTCATGATCCTTTGGCATTTGTTTTGTTTTCGAATCCCCTGCAAAATTGTTTAAGTCAAAATTGTTAGGTAGGTTTCTAGTAATTTTGTTTGCGTTTTCTTAGACTTTCACAACTTTTATTTTTTGGAGACCATTGAGCTCACCATCTATTAAATTTCACTTTTATGGTGCAGAGAGTGTTTCCGCTAGCACCTATCTTGAGCTCACTTTATTTAACTTTAGTTTTTGTGAAATTTTTATGGGTATTTTGATAGGTTTTATTTCTGGAGGTGGGAGAACAGTTTATTATTTAAAATGTTCTCTGCTTTAGTTAAAGCCCCAAAAATTCGTTCGTTCGTTCTTCTACAATTCCATCTTGCAGCATTTGATATACTCCCACTCCATTGTTTTTATGTCAAAAGTCTTCCACTATCACACCAAGATTCAGCTGTACAGTCGCAATTAACACTATTTGTATTCCTCTACTCCAAGGCAGTGCTCAGCAGATTTCTTCTGCCTCGTTGAGATCGTTGATTGTTAAAATTTATCACAACTTTTTTCTTCGTTAAATCCGGAGATTTCATAAAATTTTGCTGGTCAAGAACGATCAAATTAGCTGTGAATTAACATTTTACCAAACAGGAGTTACTATTATGCTTGTTAAATCCGGGATCTCGCTAAACACCAGCTTGTTATAAGCCAGTTCCGCTACTCGTGTATTATAAGATATTTTAAGTCATGAACATTTTTTCTTAAGCAAGTACGGTATAGTATATCAATAATTCGAAAGATAATTTATCTGAAAATGAAACTAAAGAGTAAGAAATGAGGATATTTTTCATAATGTGTACAACAAATGCATTTGGTGTACTACCATTTGACGTATACTGCGCTTTTGGGGTTCTGAATTCACAAGAAACACCGAAACATATTCTTAATTATATATTTATCATTCCAGTTTTCTCCTACCAGTATCTGTATTATTTTTTAATTTAAAAAAGTTGTATTTTCAAGAGTATGAGTACAAGAAAAATAACACACGCGTTTTCACTTTGCAACCCCTCCTGTAAATTAGATATCTCCTGTACTTTGAAGTCCTACTTGAGGTAGAACACAGCTTAACCGAGATACAAATTTGGAAGATGTGAATCCGTTTATTGGTGTAAATATGGCATGGATGTTAAGTCAGATAATATCCGGAAACTAAAAACTTTCCGTCGTCCTGGAATCGAACCCGCGCCACCCGGATGGCGCCCGAGTATGCTAATCACTACACCACCCCGAACGACTGAGTTTCAAGTTTTCGAAACGACCAAGTTTTGTTTCCTTCCACGTTTCATTCATTGGTAACCGACATGTTTCATAATTTCCACACTCTTCCTATTTCACTTTCTTTTCGGTAATATCGTCATATAAATAATTTTACACTTGCGGTGTTTAGAAGTACAGTAGAGCCTGCTTATAACGAGCCCGTGTTTAGTGAGATCCCTGATTTAACGAACAAAACGGGAACTTTTGTTTGGTATAATGTTAATTCAAAGTTAATATGATAGTTTTTAACGAACAAAATTTAACGAAGTCTGCAGATTCAATGAGTGAGGGAAAAGCTAAGATGATCTATTTTAACAAGCGAAGTAACAAAATTGAATGAAATTCCGTATTTACCGAGACAGAGGAAATCTGCTGAGCACTCTCCTGGGATGGAGGAATAGAAATGGTGACGTGCAGGACGATATTGCAATGACGTATTGGAATGTTGGTGTGCTAGAAGAAGAATGTTCTAGTAGCACACTAAGTGTACAATTCTCTTGCTGAGCATCACGTACTCAACAAAAGAACCCCACCATTCAATCCAAGAGACTATGCCCTGGAAGTATTGTGTCAGCAAAGATGAAAATAAATGACCTACTGCTGGCCAAAATCCCTATGTGTGGGAGTCACGTAGATGCATTAAGTGGATTTCTGGGCGATGATAGCAGAGAGGAACAGGGCATTAATGGAATGGGCATATGGCCAGAGGGGAAAGAAAAGATGACAATTCCTAGAATTGTGTCTATTGTCCCTTTCACCCTCCAAGTGTGCGTTGCACAGGGAAGATCGGTACCGCTTTTGCTTCATGTTTGTCGCTAAACAGCTGTTAACAAATGTACCGTAAAGTAGAAAATCCTTAACACTTTTATAAGTGACAAAATGTCTAAGAGAAAATTGTTATCTGCAAACGACAAAGTAGCCATCACTAGAGAGCTAGAAAAGAGTGAAGAAATGTTGACATATGTTTGTGTGTATACGTGAGTATATATATATATATATATATACACTGAAGAGCAATAGAATTAGATATACCTGTCTAGTAGCGTGTAGCACCACATTTCGTCCTGATGACGGCGGCGATTCTTCTCGGCATGGACTCAACAAGACACCGGAAGCGTTGGAAAGCCATACGGATCCACGACCCCTGAACAAGCTCCCACTGTTCACGAAGATTTGATGATGGGGGGGGGGCTCGAACATCTCTCTCGATGGCATCCCAGATGTGCTCGATGGGAATGAGGTCAGATGACCTAGCTGGCCAAGAAAGCGAGGTGATGTCGGTGGAGTGTTCATCCAACCATTCAGATACAATTTGGGAGCGATGACACGGTGCATTGTCTTGTTGCAGGATGAGGTCCCCAGTTTGATGTTGAAGACGCACTAACGGAAGCAAATGGTCTTCCAGGATATCCCGGTAACGTTGACCTGTGAGGGACGATGTCACACGTACCAGGGGTCCCATTTCAGTCCACGTAAACAGTCCCCAGACGAGAATGCCACCCCCACCAGCTTGAAGAGTACCCTGCTGGCAAGAAGGATCCATCGCTTCATGTGGTTTGCGCCGTACTCGTATCCTGCCATCCGCATGTACCAACGTGAATCTCGATTCATCAGTCCAGACAACATTTTCCCACATGTCTAGGGTCAAGTGGCGATGTTCCCGCGACCATGCTGATCTTTGCATCGTATGATGTGCGGTCAGCAGCGGTACCCTCGTGGGACGATGGCTTCTGTACTCCATAGCGAGAAGATGGTTCTGAATGGTGTGGCTGCTTACACGTTTTTGTGCACCAGCGTTAAATTGCCGAGTGATTTCTTGCACTGTGGCCCGTCTATCCGCTGTTACATTGCGAGCTAGCCGACGATGACCCCGCCTCATCCACACGCTGTTGTCCACGGCAGTTGGCCCTTGCAGGGAGGTTTTTACCGGATTTGATGTACTAACGGTGCACCTGTGACACAGTGACTAGTGAAAATCCCAGTACCTGCACAACTTCCGAGATGGAGTGACCCATTCGTCGGGCCCCGACTATTTGCCCATGATCAAATGCGCTTAGATCCTTCGTCTTACCCATACTGCGTCCGACTCTTACTGATTCCCGTCGCATCACTCCTTATATTGTCGGATCGCTGCATATGTAATGTCGCTTCCGTTTGCAGGGCCGCCCACAGCGCCACATTTGCATAACGCCAGCTGTCTCTAATTCAATTGCTCTTCAGTGTATTTTTACATGGTGGAATTTCCTCGTTAAATCCTAGCCCCCAGATTTAACGAGCATTTCCGTCGGTCCCGAGCTCCTCGTTATAAGCGGGCTGTATTATACTTTATTTCGAATCAACCAAAATCGTATTTGAAAGGACTCAAACATTAAACTTAAATTTATAAATTTCACGACGTTTCTCTTTTCTGATGAATTGCAAAATTGCTTTAAGGTTTTCAATTCCCAAATTTCTTCATTGGTTTGGACAACGATAATGATGACAACGTTCCAATGCTTTATATAGGAGTTGAATTCTCTGCTTGGATGTAAAAACATGTTTTAGAGAATAGAAAATAAAACAGATGTTATTTGTTGCTATAGTCGTAATATCTCCGTTGCGCTGTAGGTTATTGGAATGGCTTAATTCTGATTTTTTTTTTTGTAGTTAAAATTCGTTACATTTTGGATTTCATTGGCTCCACCATTCTTTATTTTATTTTCCTTTTTTTCGTAAATAGTGGAAATCCTTCTTTCTCCCTGAGTATCTAAATGTTAAGAGTTCACCATCCGCAATTTATGACTTCACAGGGAAGGAAAGGAATCAGAACTAAAGAACAAATACAAAGAGAGAACAATATAAAGTTCTTAACATGCAAGAAGTTAGTACCCAAATGATTTACTGGCACAGCGTCCGAGGTAGCTACCGTACAATCTCTCTGTGATCTTCGCTTCCAAAATACACGGAAATAAGAAGATTTTGCACCTGAATGCACATTTTTTATTATTCTCTCTCTCTCTCTCTCTCGAGGGTCTTGTACTGGATATCTTTAACAGAAGACTTCCTTTTTTTGTGTGTGAAGGCTGTTCGTTTATTTGGAAAGGATGTTCATTGTTAAGCAATCGCTTTATGGAAGGTCTTTCAATCACAGTGTTTCCATGCAACTTTGGTACCACCGCAGGTACATGCTTGAAACTCAAACCAAACAGCAACGTATTTTATTATTCAAGGTTTTTCCCAAAGGAAATGGGATTGTAACGTATTTATTACAAAACAATGAAAATGCTTGCGAGCAAATAATTGTTGTCGTCTTGGATGCAATAACCCATGGTATCAAAATACTGATTGCAACGTCGCTGAAGGCTTTAATTCTATAGGAGATCACTTTCTTGTATGATCGAATAAAGTTTACCAGATCTGCTTCAAAATCCGAAATATTCACGTATACCTCCCTTTAAGTACCCTTTAGAGGAGTGGGAACATGAAAATTCTAATGAAAATAATTCATGGGAATGCTGAGGCTGGGGTATCACTGTAACCTAGCGTTTAGCTAGGAACTCTTTGAGAAAGAGCGCTGTGTGTTGGGGTGGGAGGTGGGTGGGGGTGGGGATTGTACGTGCCTTATCATGCAAGACAAACCATTTCTTTTTTTAATATAAATGGTATAGCAATCACGAATGCTTCGTTTTGTGACATAGCGGTGAGGGAGAATGTTAGAAGTAATAAATATAAATATTTATGATGTTATGCTATTTCTAAGCGAACCAAGAACTTACGAACAAGTGAGCTGAGAACGTATATGTGATCTTGGACATGAGTGCGACCACAACGATTGGCGCCGGTATTAAACTGTTCATTTCAGATGTGTAGCACGAGAAACAATACAATTTCTCTTATTTGGGCATTGTTATTCCAGCGGTGGTCACAGTGTTTTCTTACGGCGAATGTACGTTACTCGTCCGTTACATGCAGCCCTTCGCTTCCGGTTATGAGTTGAGTAAACTGTTTTACCTAATGTGAGTTGAATAAACTGTTTCACCTAATATGAGTTGAGTAAATTGTTTTACCTAATATGAGTTGAGTAAATTGTTTTACTTAATATGAGTTGAGTAAACTGTTTTACCTAATAAGAGTTGAGTAAACTGTTTTACCTAATATGAGTTGAGTAAACTGTTTTACCTAATATGAGTTGAGTAAACTGTTTTACCTAATATGAGTTGTGTAAACTGTTTTACCTAATATGAGTTGAGTAAACTGTTTTACCTAATATGAGTTGAGTAAACTGTTTTACCTAATATGAGTTGAGTAAACTGTTTTACCTAATATGAGTTGAGTAAATTGTTTTACCTAATATGAGTTGAGTAAACTGTTTTACCTAATATGAGTTGAGTAAACTGTTTTACCTAATATGAGTTGAGTAAACTGTTTTAGCTAATATGAGTTGAGTAAACTGTTTGACCTAATATGAGTTGAGTAAACTGTTTTACCTAAGATTCGTAATGGATTATACAAGATACGTTCGTCAAACTGATTTTCATTATATTTCTTCTGAAAGAGAAATTTCACGGCTGCGGTTTGTAACGAGACAAGTCCGTTTGCCGGTGATGGGATTCGAACCCATGCCCAGTAGCTAGTTGTTCTCCCAACTAAACTACACAGGCGAAGCTTATCGCTGCAAATTGCGGTCTTCACATGTACGTCACGTCTGTGATAGGCAGTCACAAGTTAGAGGAAGAATGAAGACAGAAGAAGCGAAAAGGTAGAGAAAAATATTTTTTACCTAATGGAAAGATGTTTAACGTAGTTTGTAAGAGGTACTATGTTGTAACTGAGTTTTTTTCGCACTTGTGAATTCCAAAGATTTTACAGCACTTCTTACCTAATTTGAATTCACAGAGTGCATAAAAAACGCAAATTTTTGTGACTAGAAGGTTCAAAAGTTCGCTGTTCACAGCGTCATTCACCGCGACAGTAACATAGGTTGCATCTCAAATGGTATACATTCACAGTGACAGATGTAATTGAGGATAGCAAATAAATAAATACCTCCACCTCAAGCATGTGAAATACGTAGTTATTCAACGCGTTCCAGAATAAATTATTCATCTGGTCAAAAGCTCTATTTTAGAAAGTTCTTCTGAATGTCTGTCTTACAGCCAATCCCCAGCTAGGGTTTTTTGTCCCGGGAATGTGCTGATGTTCAAATTTCCTCTGGTTCAAAAAACTGCAATCAGAATTTTTCTGTCACATAGAAAATCGTTGTTGCTGAAAGAATCGCAAAGGGGATGATTGTGAAACAAAGATGATTGTGAACGAAATTGCAGTAGTGCGCATGCTAAGGCATTTATCTTTTATGGCCTCCTTAGAAAACGTTAGCTGCTAATAAAAGTCACGTGACACCACTGACTCTTTTAAAGTCACTCTGAAAGCAGAACTGTAAAACCTAGATTCTACTGAACGAACGACATGGGAAAGTGTTATCGCTATTTAACCACAATGCTTAAGATTGTGTTGAAAAAAATAAGGCCGGAAACACGAGACATAAAAATGCAACGCGATTGCCACGTAGATTTTGCGGTTTGTTAGGAAATGAAGCAGTGTAGGTACGATAACACAGAAAATACAGAGGTTTATCAAAATAATGGAAACACTTATTGTTTGTGGAGGTATTTTTATTAGTTTATTAATGAACTGCAGGCCCACCCAGGCACCTACGTAGACAGTTTGGGACCCTGGGCAAGAGGCTTTCAGCCCCCCCCCCCCCCGTATAATGAGTTAGGCCGCGCCCCCTTCCGTTACAAAGCGACAGTGATTGGATCAACTTGATCTTACTGTAGCAAAAGTGTTTTTTTTCTTCATACTAGTAGACATATGTAGTGACATTTCAACAGCTGTTCTTCAGTGACCGAAATGCGAATTCGGAATGGAAATTATATGAAAAACACACAGTTCGCTAATTATTTTGTACCTTGTATCTATTTCTTTGTATTTTCAGCAGAGACGTCGGTAGACTTCGAAATCAGGATAGGCGACGGGTGGGCGCGCATTATTTTTGGTAGGGCATGTTTGATAGCAACTTTTTTTGTTTTACGAAACGCTGAAAGAAATATTTTTTTATGCTTTTCACTACAGGCTACAAAGGATTTCGTGCAACCCCCACCCTCTTAACCTGTACCACACACGCGCACACACACACACGCGCGCACACACACACACGCGCGGATCTGACTAGTTACGCCATTGGTGAAAGATACAAGTGTTACTAGAATGTCCCCTTCAACTTTTTGCTTGCTCTGAATGCATCGCCTGAATTGCTTTTCAAAATTTTGCATTTTTGCTTACGAAAATATTACTGAACTTGAGCAATTTATTTAAAGGAAAATGATGTCGTTTTTGTTTATCGAAATCATATTTTAACATCGTGCCACGCAGACACAATACCTCCCCTCCCATCCTCCTTAAGTCCCTTCCTAAAAGTCAGAGACTTTGCCTTGCACTATTTTCCTACAAAGCAGTCGTCAGACACTTCCTGGACTCTCGGGTCCTCGGGAAGTTTTAAGAGAGCTAATGTAGCTTTAGATTAGTGTAGCTTTAGATTCTCGATTTTGTAAAGACCTCTCTCAGTGATTTTTTTATCCACCCTCTTCATTCTTCGCTCCATGGCCATACAAACCTGAAAAATATGCTTAAACTAAGGAATTTGAAGAGTGGATATCAATTGACTTTTCATGGCCCTCCGGATGCTATTTTGATAACCTTTCTGCGGAGGCGTAAACAATGCACTTCCCAGTGGGAAATACGTAGGATTACATAAAGTAAAACACAATACATATTATTACTTGACAAAGTTCAAATTATATTTTGAAGTTAAATATATTGAAAAATGGCCCATTTTGAACTGGGTGGGCGGCAGGGTGGGCAAGACATACTCCAGGGTGGGCTTGAGCCAGGGACGGATTGGGTCGACGAAACCAGGCAGGACATTTTAGTCTTGTGGTCCATTACGGAAACACGTGTACCCACACGCTAACACCTCATAAATCCCCTCATGAAAAAAAGATCTGTTAGCTCCTGGATGAAATAGAATTGTTGAAATATGCATTGTAAAACTATTTCAGATCTGAATAAATTTTAGCAGCAATTTAAAGCTGAAAGAATTTTAAAAATCCACTTATGGTTGTAGCGTATCAAACCATGCTCAAAACGGGATGTTGTACCAGATAACTATATTTACAGTCAAACCCTTGATTTAACGGACTTCAAGGGACTAATAGTCTTGTACGTAAAAGCGCGGAATTCCTTTAAATCGAGGAAGCCTTTCGAATGAACCATTTTTTCTTTATTTATTTTTTTAATTGAAGGTTTAACGACCACAGCGAGCAACTCAATGGGCTATAAAACATTCAAATTCACCTAGTGTTCATAACAGAATACGTAAGCAGCTAAGTTATTTTTGTTTCAGTAAAATTTTAATTATGTACAGTACTTTTAATTACGAATTTATTATTAAAAATGTTATAATACGTACACATTTACTTTGCATATTAAATACATAATTCTTAGATATTAGACTTCAATATGTAGCATCAAAATTTAAGTGTATTTGTTCCTGGTCCACGTCAACTGTGTATTTATCATTCATTCGCCTTCTAGTTATTTGTTCAGTTGCTGCTGTTCATCGTTGGTGAATCCCCAGCATTGTGCGCGGCTTCAAAGAAGCAACCTGCCATGTGGTTTGGTAATTTGTCGTTAGTGAGTCAGGAGCATTTCGAGGCCGCTGTGTTGCAGTGGAAGCATATCCGGCGCGTAACTGGAAGGCCATCGGTTCGATTCCCGGTGACGGCCGATGAGAATTTTTCCGTGACTCACTTATAAACGTGGAAAGAACAATGACTTCTATTTGATTTAAGCGTACTTTAAAATTGTAAGAAAAATACGATAGTTGATTTTTTTCCCGAGCATTTAGCTTCTTAAATAATGATTTCAGTATCCTAAACTGCATGAAACAGAACATCAAGTTAGTGCTAATTAACTTGTAAAGACAGAAAATGTGTTGACTACCTTTTACACTGTGGAAAAGAAATGCTTTAGAGAAGATTGCTTATGTTTTTTTTCTGAAAGTTTATCTTTATAAATTGCATCTTTAATTTTATGAAGTGTATGATTAATATCGGAGAGCATAAAGT
The DNA here is from genome assembly GCA_039090855.1 of Macrothele yani. NCBI lineage: Eukaryota > Metazoa > Arthropoda > Arachnida > Araneae > Macrothelidae > Macrothele > Macrothele yani. Next base: position 54,158,339 of record CM076990.1, read on the forward strand.
ATTTTTTAGCACATTCTATACTGTTACCAGCATCACTAAGGCAGCTAACTTTCAGTTCTGCTTCATCTTCTTCATCAGAATCGGATGCATTTAGTCCGATCTGTTCATCGAAAACATCATCAAGGGACTGCATTTGAGCTAACTTTTAACGTAAAAATGCTGGTTAACATAGTTTTGGGGGTTTACAAATAAATAAAAAATGTTCGCTTAATTGAGGAAATGTGTTCGTTAAATCGGGAAACGCCAAGCATTAATTTCAATGAGGTTCCGTCGGGACCATAAAAAATGTACGTAAAATCGAGGAATTCGTTAAATCGGGAAACGCCAAGCATTAATTTCAATGTGGTTCGGTCGGGAACATAAAAAATGTACGTAAACTCGAGGAATTCGTTAAATCGTAGTTCGTTAAATAGGGGTTTGACTGTATTTGGTCACTGTCACCTACTGCTCAAAAATATTCGTACATATCCTTGAGTAGATGAGATACTACCCATTATTTTACTAATGAACAACCATTTTGATCCACGTACCAGTGCCGGTAAATCGTTGTTTCTGTTAAGATAAATATCGGTTGGACACGGATTGGAACATCTCTGCCCGAAGAATCGCTTTGTGCTCTATGTTTTTATGTGGATAAGGGTATGGAGTTGATGGGCCATCAAAATTGTTACTAGTGCCTCCTTCAAGATTAGAAAAGGAGAACAGAGCCTATCAGTGTCCCTTTGGCTCCAAGACCAACGATCTATGCTTAACCGCAGATAGCTTAATTTAGCAATAACACGTGCTCAGTCCGTCGGCAAATTTTTCACTGAAGTAGAGATAATTTTGCTTGGTCATTTTAAAGCAAACGCCCAACATATGCATAGGTAGGATGAAACTTCAATTTTTTTTTACAGATAATAACGTTTCAAACCGATAATATAAAACAGATATGAAGTTAAAGATTCTTATTCACAAACCAAAATAATTAGTTGTTCTTTCCAAACAATCCTGACAAAGAGGATACGAGAAATAATGAGTCATTTATCGAGTGGTCCACTGGGAAATGTCCCTGTGGGCCAATCCGCCCCTGGCCACCCTCGGCCACGTCCCTGATTTACAGACTTTAGCTTGACGTATACTTTTAACTAAACAACTACAGGTATACACTGAAGTGCCAGAAAAACTGGTACACCAATCTAATACTTGGTAGGTCCCCACGGGAGCGTAGGACTGCAGAAATACGACATGGCATGGACTCCACTAGCTTCTGGAAATATGCTGTAGGCAATGCACACCATACGTCCTGCAGAGCGTTCCACAATTCGGGTGTATTCCGAGGACTCGGATTCCTGTGTTCGATAGCGTGTTGCATGGCATCCCAAATGTGTTCTATCACGTTCAGATCTGGGGACTTGGGGGGAATGGCAACACCCTAAACTCAGATGAGTGCTCCTTCAACCATAATGTTGCGTCCCGACACTTGTGTGGAGGTGCATTGTCCTGTTGGAACAGGCCCAACCCATCAGCATGAGTGCAGGACATGAACGGGTGTATTTCGTCAGAAAGGATGCGCACATAGCGTTGGCCAGTCACAGACGTTTGTAGACGTACCAGGGGTCCCAGTGAAGTCCGGCTAAACACACCCCATGCCATTACGGACCCCCTACCAGCAGGTACAGTTCCCTCTTAACAGGCGGGATCCATGGCTTCGTGGGGTTTACGTCACATACGAATCCTTTCATCTGCCCGATACAGTGCGAAACGCGACTCATCAGACCAAGCTACTTGTTTCCAATCATTAAGTGTCCAGTGGTGGTGTTGCCGTGCCCAAGCGAGGCGCATAGCTCGGTGTCGTGCACCCATCAAAGGGACTCGAGTTGGGCGTTGGCTCCCAAAGCCCATATCGTGCAAGGTACGTTCCACAGTCCGGACGCTGATGCTTGTTGAGGCTCCAACATTGAATTCCCGATGATACCTGCGAAAGTGTTGCACGCCTATCGCGTGAAACGATTCTTGACAGCCTGCGATGGTCACGTTCACCCAATGTCTTTTTACGGCCACACTGGTATCGTAGGTTGGAGGTTTTGCCGGAATTCTTTTAGTCACGGTTACACCCTTGTAATAGTCGTCCGTGAAAATCCGAACTTCGTTTCTACCTCCGAAATACTATGGCCCATCTCACGAGCGCCAACTATGACACCGCGTTGAAAATCGCTTAAATCGTTATTACTTGTCATTCACATGCCGAAAACAGCTCTGACAGCTGGCAAGGATGTCTATCGCTTTATATACGCACTGGTGAAAAAAACGGAGCACGCGCATAGGTGACGTTGCTATGTATTTTGCATAAACTCGTCTGTACCAGTTTTTCTGGCACTTCAGTGTATCTTCCTTGTTTTCGTATAGCGTGTTAATGCCAAACAACATTGTTGGACAAACAAAATTCTTTTAGTAGCTGACTTATGAATGCAAAGTATTGAAATACAGAAATTCTTCGCTTCCAGATATGATCAGGATGAAAACTTCACATGATGATCAAATGTTCTTAGTTAATTATGTGTGAAAAAAAGTCCTTCTCATTTGCTCATTTGAACATTATATTACGTAAGTCAGAATACTGCTTTGATTTAAACGTTCCATATCTTTTATGTGTTGCCCTGGTCAGCTGAAATCTCTTACGGAGATATTTTTTAATTTCGGAATGATTATCTGGGACAGCTAGTAAATATCAAGTCTACTTACTGAAAATTTAAGGTCTTTATTTCATCCAAAACTTGTCAATTTAGGGGGAATTTTGCAATGCTGTGACGCCCTAAAAATTCACACGATTCCAGTGACCGGAAGAAACAACGCTAGTGGTCCCCGTGATGTTATCTCCAGAAATTTCGGGGACTTTACTCTTGTTAAACACGAAGAAGATTTAAAATTAAAAACTAAAAAAATTACAGTTCATTTTTTTTCTGAAAAGGTACAGCGACCCAAGTTTGGGTCGCGACCCATAATTTAAGAACCCCTGGGTTAGATCAACTCACTCTGGAGGGAGGAGACGCGGTTCCGATCTACATTTTTTTTTAAAAGCGACCCAAGTTTGGAGTCGCAACCCATAGGTTAAGAACCCCTGGGTTAGATCAACTCACTCTGGAGGGAGGAGACGCGGTTCCGATCTACGTCACCAACAAATACCTCTTTTCACAGATTATTTTTTAGAGAAATTGCTTACATATCTTAAAAAATAAAAGTCGATAGAATTTTTTTCAAGTAACCTTAATAGTTTTCTGTTCATCTGTTTATTTTTCGAAATTGTTGTCGTTCCGATATTCTTTTTATATTTCAGTACTTTCGACGACTTGTAAACAGTTTGTTTCGTGTATTTCAGGGTAACAACACTGATAGAACAAATGAAAGCGTACTTCAGCTATGTCAGAATTTATACTGATTGCAAGACATAATGCAAAACAGCGTTCCTAATAAATGACCTGTAACACTTTTCTTACAGGTATCTCTGAACCAACATGATCAAATGATGTACACACTTTCATTCTAGACGTAGGGAACAAGATGGAATTAGTTCAGCACTTTAACAAAAAAGAAAGACACTGATTTTAATGACTATAATCTCCTGTAGGTGATTTAAAAGAAATGTTTAAATCACCTACAGGAGATTATCGGAAATATAACTATTTGACGTGTTATATTTCTGCTAATTGCCGATTAACTAAAGAGCGCAGAATTAAGAATAAAAACTTGTGAGCGAACGGAAGTTGGCTCAACCTTCTTCGACTGACCGTTTTATTTATTTATTTTTTCGACCTTTCCTCTTTTTCTTGTTCTTCATTTGTTGTTCTTTGTTTCGCTGCGTTCTGAATATGTAGGTCGATACCCCTCCAGCAAAAGTGGCGTGATCCTTTGTGAGATGCCATTACCAAATACACTGTTTGAAAACGAGGGTACTACACACCAGACCCGTTTTTCTTTTTCAGAGGTTTTCCCTCCTAAGCCTTCTTTGGATCACTCGTTACATGTGGGTGATTTACGTTAACAAATTTTACAGTAAAGGAAGTGTTTGAAGGTCATTTTATGAGAGATCTTACCGCCCATTCCGCTGTTACAGGGCTGTTCATTTAGTTGTTTCAGTGTCCTGTAAGAACTACTAAACGGTTCGTTAGACCGTCGCATGTAAAAAATTCAGAAGTTCTGATATTTTATCCGCATTTTCCTCAGATAAGTGGCGTATCTTGGGTCCGAGACCTGGCTCTCTCAACCCCCCACCCCCTCCTCCCACAATACTGTTTTTTAAAAACTGCGAAGTTTATTTTTTAATAGAAGTAACATTTTTTCCAAATTTTTGGTACATGCTAATGCTAACTTACCAAATAATTATGAGGATTAGTATTTGAAGACGACTTATTTGTACATGAATTCCATTCTTCTTTCCTTTTGTGTGAACTTCAGTTTTACGTTTTTACAAAAATGTTTCTTCCGAGTAATTTTTCATATTTAAAAATAATGTTTTTCTCTATTAACAAACCAGCCAAGTTGCTCGAATGTGCATGTCCTTGTGTGGCTCTAAGATATATCTTGATTCTTTTCAATGCGGAAAAACTTCTTTCGGCAGTTGCAGTTGTTGATGAAAAGTTCAATATTAGATCTGCTAATTTGTACACCTCCATAAACACTATGTCGAATTATTCAAGTTTATGTAACTAGTAATGTCTCTTACTGATTTGTTTTGTATTCATCAAGGAAATAAAACAACATCAGTTCATTTTTTAATCGAGCTGTATCAAAATTTGAAGCATAGAGTTCTTTAAGCTCTGATAGTAGATGCCCAGGAAGCTTCCACAAAATTTATCAAAACAGTTCGAATCCAACAAAGCCGCGAATTTAAGATTCACTGATTTTAATTCATTGACACCTCACACAAACTGAAACAACTCTCGCGAAACACGCGCTGGAAGTATGGAGGGACTGAGGTAGTTCGAAGACTTCGTTTTTGTTTTTTTGAGCGAACCCTTTGCGCCAAGCAATGGCCACTCACCTCCGTAGCTGATTCATGTTGTCATGGAAAACGCTAGCAGGCGATAGTATGGAAGCTCTTCGCATCAGAACAGCGAAGGCTCTCGCAGACCTACTGCGTCATGCCGTTGATCATCGCTCGCCAGACTGATTCTCCTAATCGAAAGAAGCGAATCCGCTCGTGTTTTTTTCGCACCGAAAGCATCGACATATCTTAATACCGATGATGATTGACTTTTATTTGTGCATTCTCTGGGCTTCTCAGCAAGCCTAGCCTCGAATATACGTCACTGCCTCAGATGATTTAAACAAATAAATATCTTCAAAACTTATACCGATGAGCCATTAAATTATGAACCGTGGATGATTGGAAGAAAGTGGCCTAGTCTGACAAATCAAGATTCCTGGTGCATCACGTAGACAACCGAGCGCGGATACGCCCGATTACCAAACGGAGGCTATGTTGAGCACAAACAGGCCGGCGGTGGCGGTGTTATGCTGTGGGCGATGTTTTCTTGGGATACTTTAAGCCCCATTTTCCCAATAGCACAATCCCTGAGAGCTCTCACGTATCTGAAAATCGTTACGGACCAAGTTCACCCATTAAAGGCCACTGTGTTTCCCTGCTGGTGATGGTCATTACCAACAGGATAATGCGCCATGCCACACTGCCAGAATCGTCAAGGGGTGGTTCGAGGAACGTGCTTGTGACTTTCTGTTAATGTCCTGACCTCCAAATTCACCTGACATGAACCCAATCGAACATTTGTTGTTCGACTCGGAAAAGCTGGTTCGCGCTAAATCACCACCACTCCGAAACTTCAGGACCTGCTGTTGACATTATGGCACCAGATACCCATAAAACCTATCGCCACCTCATCGAATCGATGCCTCACCGAGTGGCCGCTGTTTTTCGGGCTAAAGGGGGTCTTACAACTTATTAAGTAAGTCGTCATAATGTAATGGCTTATCGGTATATAAGTCGTCCCAGTGAAGAATAGGTTTATTCAGTTATTTACGGGGAAAGGTCTTCAAAGCTTTGTCCTGCTTTCTTGATCATGACTTGTATCATTAACACGATAATCTGTTTCTGTTCCTGGTTCTATCGGGCTTCTTTCTCAGTTATCTCGCTGCTTACTTTGTTTTTAATTTTGCTTTGACGTCAGCTGACATTCCTTCTCCCGCCATCTTCACGAGCCGGAGAAAAATCTTACCAACAGCTCTCTTTCAGAGCCCCGATCAAAAGTCCCCTGTTTTGTACATTCTCATCTCGGCCACTTTGTGACCTTCGTTTTTTCATCCTTGTCCAGCTCCTCGCAGAAGGCGCGAGAATTACTTTTAATTGTCATCTCTTTGATTTTTTTCTGCTGCTGACCTCTACCCAATGAGCTTTCCTTCGATCCACGGTGAAAACTGCCTCCATTAATCTGAAGATGTGAGAATTTCTTGATACCCTCCTACAAAGCTCATGTTCACTCAACTCTTCGCAGACCAATAAAGCCATAAAATAGAATTCGGTTATTCCCTGGGATCGGACGTTTAAGAGACGAAAGAGAGTGCCCTGCATCATAACGCTGCTGCACGGAATTCGGAAAATTGGGACCGTCTGCAAATAAGCGTTAAGAAAAAGGGAGATGATTTAAATCTACATATATTCAAAATGGTTATTAAATTTTCCCTTGTTAAAATCTATGATCCTTGGTTACACTGCCATGAAAAATTTCCATGTTTTAAAGCAAAATGTTCAGAGTTTTTTTAATCACACCGCCTAACTGTAGTAACGTAATTTGATTATCACTGTCTACATGGAAACATGATACACTATTTTTACACTTAAGTACTGGTTTTAAGCTGCAATCGTACTTTCGAATCAATTACAAGTTTGAACCAGTCATTGCACGATATTACACATGTTAGAGAACCAACCCTTCACAAGGATCAAAAGATTTAATATGATAAAAATACAAGTTAAAAAATTTGTACTAGATCTTTAGTGTAGGCTGCCTACACATCATTAGGTACGAACAAAAGGATGAGCACAGATCAGGTCATATGTAGAGGATTTTAGGAAGGGAGTATTTGACCCCAGGTCGTAAACAACCCTTAGAAATAGGAAGCTAGGAGATTTGGGCTAGAGTGCCCGATAGGAAAGTGACACAGAAGCGAGAGAGAAAGGGGAAGATGAGCACAGGCCAGCAATCCAATATATAAGTTCACCACGTAGTGAAGTAAATAAAGCGCAGTCTGATGGGGTTCATGAATAAGCGACGCACTTCCACAAGAAGAATTGAAAGTCTTTGCTCACCAATGACAGGTGGTAAGGGTTGTTGATGGCACTTGGACTCATCCTGTTGTATAAGGTGTCTCCAAGGCAACGGTACGTATGAAGGTAGTTCATTATTACAACATCTGTTTACTGTATTTGTGAATCAGTAAACTTTCTGCAAATAAAGTAAGTACACAGTGTGCAAAGAATTTTTAAGACTGGGTCTGTAAAATGAAATAGAAACAAGAAATTATAATTTGTTTTGGTTTGTTATTCAAAATAAGTCCCTCCGGTTTCAATACACTTGTTACAGCGATTTAATAATGATTCGAATGCCTGTTCCAGTTCACTTTGCGGAATTGCCTCCAAAGCACGCGTCGAAGTTGTTTGTATGGTCGAAATATCATCAAAATAACTCTTTTAACGTCATTTTGGGTTTTGGGAACAAAGAAAAGTCGCAGGATGCTAAATCAGGCGAATACGGTGAATGATTCAACACACAGACGTTATTTTTCGCCAAAAATCAACGAACAAGAAGTGAGGTGTGACTGGGTGCATTATGGTGCAACAAACACCAACTGTTTTCATCCCGATATTCTGGATGAATGCGACAAATTCTGCCCATCAGACGCCTCAAAATATTTAAATAAAACTTACCAGTAATTATTTGTCCACTTGGAACAAATTCTTTGTGGATAATACTCTTACTATCGAAGAATGTAATAAGCATTGTTTAGATTTTTGATGGAACTTTTCCTATTTTTTTGGCTTGTGGTGAGTTTTTTGACTTCCATTCCGAACTTTGTCGCTTTGTTTTAGGATCATATTGAAAACACCATGTTTCATCACCTGTAACATTCGATTTTAAGAAGTTTGGATCATTTTCAGCGGCTGAAATGATGTCTCTGCAATGTGCCCTTCTCCTTGATTTTTGTTCATTGATTAATGTGTGTGGAACTAATTTAGCACAGACTTTTGTTTTGCCCAAATCTTCATGCAGGATGGTTCGAATCGTTTCTTTGTTGATGTTTAACGACTCTTCCATCATTCTTAGTGACGCACATCGATTGTTTGCCACGAAATCACGCACTTTTTCAATAATCTCAGGTGTCCTAGATGAACTTGGTCTTCCGGTAAGCGTATCATCTTCTAGCGTATCTCTTCCGTCCAAAAAACGTTTGTGCTACAGGAAAACATTTGATCTACTTAAATAAAACTCACCGTAAACTTGTTTCATCATTTGGTACGTTTCCGAGGCACTTTTACCAAGTTTTGCGTTAAATTTAATAACAGCCCTTTGTTCCATCTTAATAATTCAACATGAAAACAAATTTACTTCTCTAATGAACGGCCGTTTCGTTTGAGTTACTTTAACAGCTGCGCAGTACTTTTGGCAGAAAGCAAGCAGATGGTCACGGTTTATAACGCATTCGCGATTACACTGGTGGCGCCACCGTAGGCTGAAATCTAGCGCCAGTCTTAAAAATTCTTTGACGCACTGTGTATTTTAGTTTTCGTGCAAAGTATGATATATGCGTCCTTCCGGACAGGTGTATGGGTACCTCCACTTGCGAGCTGGGATAGCGCGGTGGTAGAGGACCGTTGTGTGGTGTTGTATTGATGTTCAGATAATCTGACACCTAAGCTACGTAAGGTGGATCCAACGTACATTTTGTTCTCAGGTGCTTGATCATTACTCTTCATGCGAACACAATATACTCCACATTTTTGTAATTCATCCATCTAGACTGCAGTGACTACTTTCGAATGTTCAACTACTCCAAGACATGCAAAATAGTTTTCAGCAGTCCTGCATCTTAAAATGCTGGATATATCACTGTATAACTAATAAGATTTCGCCTTTCTTTCGCCAAGTCTCCGTTTAGAACTGATGGACTCTTACAATTTAAAAAGGCAGGGCAAATAGCGCTGAAGTTTTCTAAAACATACCAGTGCTGAGACGGGCCGAGCCCTGTCCCGAAAACCCAAAGTGGGCTCGGGCTGCATAATACTTACTGGAGTTCGGGCTCGGGAGGGAGAGAATTTTCTTCATTTCTTTAAATGTGATTTTGTATGATTTAGCACACGAGACTTCTTTCACACTTTCTATTTGTTAAATAGAATTCTTTGGTATAAATGAGGAGTGGGAACGCGACAGGGCTATTCATTATGGGCTTGGGTAACAAATACCATAGGCCATGAATCACTGAATTCTTGCGAAGGAAAAGTTCCTTTAAGAACTATAGTGTAGATAGCAAGCTGGCGAAATTTTGCACCCTACCTCAAGGGGACAGCTCCCTGCTAATTCCATTAAGCAACGTACGACATAGATTGTTGTGCCTCCAGATTTTTCCTGATACCTCCCCCCCCCAAAAAAAAAATTTTCAGGAGGAAATGAATGGTCCAAAAAACTGTAGAAATAGATATTCATCCCTTCCCCACTTCGCAGTTGAGAAAGACATCGGTCAATTGCACGGGGAGGAAAAAGTGGAAGTCTGGAAGAGATGTTTAATAATACCTAAACAGGTTAATCATAGTTTTCGGGATCGTTCGGGCCCAGGCTGTAACTTGCAATATAAAATTCGGGCCCGGGCTCTTAAAATTGAGCCCTGCCGCATACTACTGTTTTAGTCTTCCGTTTTTGTTTACTTTTGGTTGCCACTCGTTACGCTTTCTGTTCTGAACGTCACGTCTGAACGCCCTGTCACGTATTTTTCTGATACGCATATAAGTTTACTTTTGAGTTTCTGTTTCTTATGTAAATTTCGTTATTTCTCGATTAAAGGTTTTCTTACTAAACGGCACATTACTTCCCCGAACAGTTTGTACGTTTTTGGCAACGCTGACAGTGAGTCAGAAGAAAATAAAAAGTCTGTGAGCGGAGGAATGAAAGCTTGTTGTAAATATATGTGGACAGATGAATAACGTGTTGTAACCACATGGTTGAGATTTCTATGCGTATACATTAGATTGCTACTAAGTCATCTGATGAATTGCGAACTGATAATTGCAGTGGCGTATGGTGATTCCGAGAAGTGGGTAATCTATACTCAGTTGTAAATCGAAGGAATGCAGATACAAATACACATTAAAAAAATCATTTTACCACAGCATTAAAATTTGCATTTCAGTTGCAGGTTTAAGAGCGTTTTAGACAATCAATGCACATCATAATATAATTATATGTGACAATTAATTTATAACTAATTTGCATAACAACTAATTATGTAATTACATCCAATTAATTAAAGATAAATTGTAGAGGTCTCGTTTGGGCCAAAAAAAGTTCTATTACAGCGTTATGGAAATTGAACTGGGGATCATTTCTCAGCTGTTCCAGTAACGCCATTGACTGAGGTGAACTTAACCACTAAATCTTTCTTGGCTCCAGTGATTTTTCCACATAGTTTTTTCAGAGCTAAAGAGGCGACACGGCCAGCAAAATTTAGTTACATTTGAACATCCTGCTAACCACGGAGATTTAGAATAAACGGAATCATTAAAGTGCCTAGTGTCTGCAGGATTTTTATCTTTGTATTTTGCAGTAGGATTTGGTCTCTCATTATTTATAATAAGTTCTTTCCCCCGTAATCATTTCTTCCGAACCTTCAAATCATCTATAATACATTTGTGCGATTCTATCACGCTTAATATAAAAACACTCGCTCAATTTACCAAAATTTCAACTTTTTTTTTTTTTTTTTTTGATTGGAGGTTTAACGACCACCGTGAGCAACTCAATGGGCTATAAGCAGTCGCCCGTCCCTAATTTAGGGTCACTGGTTCCAGGGAAGGGAGAGAGCCAGTGCCGTAAGACAAACACAACATCCATGCCTCACAGGGATTCGAACCCGGACCTCTTACGGACGAATGATCAGAGGCCATCGCTTAGCCCACTGCGCCACCGAGGCGGAAAATTTGAACTTAACTGAAACAATCGAAAAAAAAATAATAATAATAATAAGGGTGGTAAAGTTGTGTCGTGTGGCTTTTAACTCGCGAACTTTTAAACGCCCGCTGTACGCTTTAAGCCATCTCACAATCGAGAGATGGTCTAACCTCTCTGTTTTCCTGTGGCTGGTTCGGTGTCGAGCATGCGCAATAACCTCGTTTCTGGTTTCCAAGGTTAAACCTTAGCATCTCCGGGAGCACGAGGGAACCTTCGCTGAGCTGAGATTCCCCTCTACTCTCTAGTGAAATTCTTCGAACTTCAAGAGACATTCGTTTGCTTCGCATTGAGATAGCAACCTCAAATTTCCCCATCCAAGGGTTGAGTGGATACTTAAATGAATAAAAATAAATGTGTCACAGAAAATTTCATAAAAACTTTATTTAAGAAAAAAGATGGTCCATGTCCGATTTCCTAGATCCCCTTAAGTATACGTCACCGGATAATCCTTAACTGAAATGTATTGGTGAATGAAACTTCCAATGCGTTACCACTTCGTGGAAAATAAACACAATTTACGTAAGTGCTTATTCTTTACACCCCGGCTGTTTATTTATAGTTAGTTACGTAATGTGTGATATGTTTAACGAAACGAGTTAGCTAAGGACACTCTTTGAGTTGCTCACGGTGGTCGTTAAACCTCCAGTCAAAAAAAAAAAAAAAAAAAAAAAGAACGCTCTAGATAAAATCAATAACATCTACTTCAACAATTAAGAACACTACTCGCCCAAGAGTTTATTCCTTAGGTCTAGACTGGCTCTCAGTAAAGTCAAGATGACTTAAAAACTGAAAACATCAGATATGATTATTATGTTTATTACGTTCTTTATGCTCTGCGACTTTATGATTGTTTCGACCTACTACTGAGTTCTGGATCGCTTGTAAGATTTACGAGTACATCGTTGCGTGAATTGCTGATGAAATAAATAATTCCTTCTTGCGAGTTCATTCATCATTCACGCAAAATAGTCATCATGAAGATCTGACAAATATATAGTCGTAGAAAAATCTCAGGTATGCTTTCCTATAGAAAATCTCAGGTATGCTTTCCTTTAGAAAATCTCAGCTATGCTTTCCCCTTTTCTTTTAGCGGTTTTCCTGCTAGGGGACGTATATATATAAAAAAACTTTTTCTCGCAATTTCTGCTTCCAGGGGACGTATTTAAAGAATTCTTTTTCCTTACCATTGCTTTTGCCATGAAGAGTACTTTTTTACCATTTCCAACCGTAGGTTGAAGAAGCGTATATGCTCCACATTTTTCCGTCCGTCTGTCCGTCCGTCCGTCTGTCGGCACGATAACTCACGTAAAAATGGTTCAATTTCGATGAAATTTTAGTATGTGGTAGGGGACCACCAGGGGACGAACTCTATTGAAAATGGGTGAAGTGGGGTCAAAGGTCACGCCATAAGAGCAGGATCCATTCAATTGCCCTTATGCGTCATAATTTGCGTAAATATGGTTCGATTTCGATGAAATTTCAGTATGTGGTAGGGAACTTACCTGGGCACGAACCCTATTGAAAATTGGCAAATTGGGGTCAAAGGTCAGGCATGGCATAAGAGCGGGATTTATTCCATTGCCCTTATGCGTCATAACTTGCGTAAAAATGGTTCGATTTCGATGAAATTTTGGTATGTAGTAAGGAACCACCTGGGAACGAAACCTATTGAAAATGGGTGAAATGGGGTCAAAGGTGAGGACATAAAAGCGGGATCCATTTCATATCCTTTATGCGTCATAACATGCGTAAATATGGTTCGATTTCGATGAAATTTTAGTATGTAGTAGGGCACCACCTGGGCACGAACCCTATTGCAAAAAAATGGGCGAAATGGGGTCAAAGGTCAGGCCGGTCATAAGAACGGGATTTGTTCTATTGCCCTTATGCGTCATAACTTGCGTAAAAATGGTTCGATTTCGATAAATTTTAGTATGTGGTAGGGAGCCACTGGGGACGAACCCTATTGAAAATGGGCGAAATGGGGTCAAAGGTCAGGACACTGGAGTGGGATCCATTTCATTGCCCTTGTGCATCATAACTTACCAAAAAATGTTTCGATTGCGACAAAACGTTCTCATGTTGTTCCGGAGGTACAGTGAACCGGTTCTGTTGAATATCAACGAAATAGGGTCAAAGGTCATTGCACAAAAACAAGATTTATTCCAAAGACATTATTCTCATAACTCGCGTAAAACTCCTTCTATTGCGACAAAACTTTAGTATGTTATTCTTGAGGTGTACTGAACCGGTTCTGTTGAATATCATCGAAATGGGGTCAAAGGTCAGGTCACAGGAGCGAGATTTATTCCACAGCCATTATCCTCATAACTTGAGTAATAATTTCTGGTATGTTGGAAAGCGTATCATAATCAATCCATTGCATGATTTTACTAACTTGTTTATTATTCAAAATGCTTTCGCTCTAGGGAGCTTAAAGTTTTTTCATGTTTTCCTCTACAGGACGAGTGTCCGAAAGCAACACGAAAGTAACGGTTGGTCGTAGCAGTAATGTGAAAAATGCAAAATACGCAGCATACAGAGGACAATTCAGCTATGACAGTTTCACCCTGTAATATTTACAAATTTGTCGGTGATGGAGATCCAAATCGCGTCTCATCGCTCCGGAGTGAGTTGCCCTAACAGACTAAGCTACACTGGCAAAACGGATCGCTGTAGATTTGTCGTCTTGACACGTGCTTTACCTCTGTTGTATGTCACAAGATACCGGAATGGATAATTTCCGAAAAATACGAAAATTAAATATTTATACGCCCCCCCCCCCCCTCCCCTCCCGAAAACCAAAGATAGTTAGTAAAAAACGCGCAGCGCCGAATTAGGGGTTCGCTGAGATAAGAGAAATATTTCACTGAGATAAGAGCGATATTTCGCTGAGATAAGAAGAATAGTTCGCCGAGATAAGTGGAATATTTCGCTGAGGTAAAAGGAATATTTTACTGAGATAAGAGGAATATTTCGCTGAGATAAAAGGAATATTTCGCTGAGATAAGAGGAATATTTTTCTGAGAAATGCACATTAGAGTGATTGGGCATTTTTAAATGGATTTGCAACTGTGCATTTAAAAATATCAAAATCTTTTAAAATATTACAATCATAATTACATCCATTTAAAAACAACCATTGGCAATTGGGTGTTTTTATAATAAATGGATTGTAATGCAACTGTCCCTCATAGTGTATGTGCTATTCGCGGATGTTAACGCTGTTAACACTAAAAGTAAGCTGGCATACTTCCAGAATTTCAGTTATCGATACTGTCACGCATCGTTTTGTGGGTGTCCACCATTGTTATTGCGTTTAATACTGCAAGATATGTACATTTTGTCCACGTAATGGGATATATATGAATGAATGAACTTTACCTTTCTACTTCACACTTTTGGTAGCTGCCACCAGACCAGTTAATATTTACATTAACTGGTCACCTTACGTCTGTTAACCACTCGTCCGAGGCATGGTGAAGGATCTGTTGAGTTATATGACACAGAGCTGAGCTGTTGTACAATTATATCATCATCATCATCATCATTGTCAACCATTATCAATCCACTGCTGGACGAAGGTCTCTCAAGCCTCTTCCACAACGTTCTGTCTTGTGCCAGTCTCCTCCATGTCACTCCCGCATACTTTCGAATTTTATCCACCCATCTTCCATGTGGTCTTCTTCTGGGTCTTTTCCTGTTTCTTGGAATCCAATCTAAAATTTTGACTGTCCATCGATGGTCTGCCCTTCTGGCAGTATGTTCAGCCAATTGCCATTTCAGGAATTTTACTCTGATCATGATGTCTTCCACTCTTGTCATTTTTCTCATCCACGAGTTCCTCTTCTTATCTCTCCTAGTCACACCAAGCATGCACCTCTCCATGCTGCTTTGAGTTGTCTGCAGCCTTTGTATGTCTCTTTTAATTAAGGTCCACGTCTCTGCACCATATGTAAGCACTGGAAGGATGCATTGATCAAACACTTTTCTTTTAAGACATAATCGCATATTGCTCTTGAAAATTATGCTGTTTCTTCCAAAAGCTCTCCAGGCAAGTTTTATACGCCGATTAATTTCTTCATCAATGTGACCCTCACTTGATATCTGCTGTCCAAGATAAACGTACGTGTCTGTTATCTCCAGCTTTTCTCCATCAATCGATAAATCTTCATTTCTTGTAAAAGCGTTGTACATCACTTTTGTCTTCTGAAAGTTCATTTTTAATCCCACTTCTTTACTCTTGTCAGCAAGTTCCTGGATCATACTCTGCAGCTCTGATGGGGTAGTTGCAAAAACGACTACGTCATCAGCAAAACGAAGGTGAGTCAGATAATCTCCATTGATCTTTATTCCCTTGTTTTCCTAGTTCAGTGATTGAAAGACATTCTGCAATGTGGCATTAAAGAGCTTGGGAGATATGGTGTCACCTTGTTTCACTCCCTTTCCAATTTTTATGTGTGCTGCATTCTCAAACAGCAGAATCTTTGCACTTGCATTTTCATAGGTTATTATTAATATTAATGTATGCATCTTCAACACCGCAGGATTTCAAAACAATTTTAACTGCCAATGGTTTTACTGAATCAAAGGCTTTTTCATAATTGCTAAAAGTCATGCACAATGGAAGTTCATATTCCATAGCTCTTTCAATTAGTTCTCTCAGTACGTGGATATGATCTATAGTGCTGTAGCCACTCCTGAATCCAGCTTGTTCTCTTGGCTGAACCATGTCCAGTGTTACCTTCAAGCAGTGTTAAAGAACTTTAGTGAAGATTTTATGAACCACTGATAGGAGGCTGATAGGTCTGTAGTTTCTGAGATCCTCAATGTCACCTTTTTTATGTAGCAGGATCATTGTAGCATTGTTCCAATCCTCAGGAATCTTCCCTTTATTAAGGCATCGAGTGAAAACTTGGGCAAGTACTGTTTCGATTTCTCCACTTGCTTCTTGTATGATGTCTACAGTAATTCCATCTTCTCCTGGAGCTTTTCCCCGCTTCATGTTCTTGATCGCATGTGCAAGTTCTGCTGGAAGGACTGGAAGAACTCTGGTACTGGTGCCTTTCATGATGTCTGAAGTACATGTATCATCCCTTTAATATAATTTGGAGTAGAAATATTTCACTCTTGTCAAAATTTCGCCTCTATTTCATGTTACAGAACCATCTTCTTTTCTCAGTGCCATAATCTGTTTTTTTCCCTTACTGAGATGTCCCTTTGCTATCTTCCACCGCCAATAGCGGTATAACTATACCATCGGGATTAGAGGAAAATGCTATCCGACACTCACCAACCCGCTTGGCCAGCGTGGTGAGTTATAGCCAAACCCCTTCAAAATGACTCCACAAATAGTATATATATATATGGTTTTATTTACATTTCCCGCATAAATCAGAATATTCACTTCAGATTATCGACATCTTAATCTTGAGCAGATTCAGCACACAGTTGCCTCCGCCACGATAAACTATGACTTATTTAAAGAGTCATAGTTGCACATACCAGCATGTTGTATACGCTGTTTCAGTTCACGGGTGAGATTCAATGTCAAGCACTCAGCGTTCCAAACGTTCTACAAGAAAACACAGGTGGAGGGGGGGACTCCGTTTACTCAGACCGCGGCCTGATTTCTTGACGTTTCAAATAGTAACCCTCAGGTACTAGAACATCTTCCTCGTCAACCTTCCCGCAGGTCGGTTTTATCTCAGAGCTATTCAGCCACAGCCGACCAGCTTTCTTAACGGCTGGATTTCATCGTCCACGCAGCGAAGACCAAAAAATACTTTGTTATCTGCTTAAGTTCCGAGACCCAAGAGAGTGAAAAATCCGTTGCAACTCTCCGCGCCTCTTCGAACTCTTCACCCCTGGACCTTGCTCGACCAATCACATGCACGCGCCTTGCTGCTTCGGGCCATCTGGTTTTTCTTCACCGTCCCAGCGTTCAGCAAAACTTTCTGTGACCATCCCAGGCTCGCGTATTTTGGAGCCTCTCTTCCACGCAGAATTCACTGAGGTGAGGATTTTTTGTTTTTTCCCTTCTTCCTTCCACCGGCCCTGACACAAAACATGGCCGACGTGGTGTTGTCGTCCTTCTCACTGAAAAGAAATTACGTCCCATCTCTCAGCTTGGATTTATTTCCACCTTTCTGACCCTAAAAATCTCGCAATTTCCCCCACGTCATCACAGTTACTTAGCGAAATATTCCTCTTAAAGCGTCCGGGTGAATTTCTTTCCCCCTTATTCGGCGCGCCGCGTTTTTACTAACTGACTTTGGTTTCCGTGTGGGGCCGTTTAAATACATAATTTTCGTATTTTTTCGGAAATCGTCCATTCGGGGTGGGCTATGGGGGGGGGGGAGGGTCAACTATCATAGCTGAATTGACCTCCGCTTGCTGCGAATTTTGCATTTTAAACTTTACTGCTACGGCCAACCGTTACTTTTCCTATTCCTTTCGGACACTCTCGTGAAACATCCTGTATATCTCTTCTCCTAACTGTTCAATTTGAAAATCCCTTTGCCTCTCCTACTTTTTCAGCTTTGAGAAACTTATTGTGCACAATTTGTTAATTTTTGTAGCATGCTTTTCAACTTCCGTTTTATTGGTGTAGTATTAGAAACACTTTTCCGTTTTATTGGTGTAGAATTAGAAACACTAGTACAAACAAGCTAGCTTTCACCACCACGGGTGGCTTCTTCAGGCATAAGTATTCCAATGCAAAAACAAAAACAAACAAAAAACAGAGTTCCAGTTATGAATTCAAAAATAGAAGTTTCCTATAGATATTATAGAACGTGCGCGTCATATTCCAGATGTGTGATTAGGAGCACGCGTATTAATGAGCGTGCGCCATACATGTGGGAGGTCCATTGACGTTTGCTCGTTACATATCCCGTGACTGGATAGGATTTCTATAGTTTCTCTGAGGAGGGTGGCTCTGGCGGTTGTGTATCGTGCTATTTTCTTTATTTGTCCCCACAGAGGTGTTGCAGAGTTGTTGGCTGCTTCACGCGCTAGTGCCGTAGTGAGAAGTCCTCTTTTGACATCTCTTTGATGTTCCTGGAGTCTTAGCCTCAGAGACCTCTTGGTCATGCCCACATAGTTCTTGTTTGTTCCGTCCGGGTACAAGAGGGGTATAGTGTATACTCCCGCATCTTCCAGGTCCACGCCGGCGTTTTTTGTTGATGCGAGACAAGATGCTATTGTCCTAGGTGCGGTAATCCCTATGCCGAAACCAAGTTTTTTTAGGGAATTTTTTAAGAAATATGCAAAGCCTGGTACATACTGGCATGAGCCCATATATTGTAGTTTTAGGGTGGGGCATATGGTGCCACGGGATGCGAGTTTAGACTTCGTCTGGTGTATGATCTGATCGACCATGCTGGGTGAGTGTCCTGCAGAAAAGGCTAAAGATCTTACGGTGTCAAGCTTGACACCGTAAGATCTTTAGCCTTTTTCCAGGCCGCACTCCAGGCCGAGCTTGACACCGTAAGATCTTTAGCCTTTTCTGCAGGACACTCACCCAGAATGTCTGACGGAGTTACGACTTTCCAGTGACACCGCGATGTACTTGACGACTTTCGCTGGTGCCTCCTTCATCGAGGAGATAGTCGTAAACCGCAACTCGCCTATTCATCTAACCGCGTTGCGGAATCTTTCATGTGCACTGTAAAATACGAACTTCCACGCACAAAAGTGCGGAATGATACATTGACACGTAATGACTTGAGCGTGTGGTGAGTGATGTAGAGGAGTAGCGTGAGAGATATTGAAGGAGTAGGACATGCCGAGCTTTGGCTAAGACAACAAGTTTAGTTTGTACCGCGGAGTGTGTTCCAGTTTATGTTTTTGTGTGAAATAGTAAAGTAATAAATGCTCTGTGTTGTGTTCGGTTGTCTGTGATGTTACAGCACTCCTGAAATACCGGGATGTTTTGTCCCACCAGCAACGCTAGCACTGGGGCCATTTCGTACATTTCGTGAATGTCGTGCTTCTTTTCACAAAAGTGAAAAGAAGATAAATTCCCTGGTCACTCTCCAGGGTGACCGGGCAAACCGCCTTGACCACCTGGGTTTTCTGCTCCAGTGGGGAAAAGGGGGTTTCTGAGGCAGGAAGGGAGCAAAGGAAAAATAATTTAAATTAAGTAAAAAATAATTAAGGTAAATTATTCCTGGTCTTTGTATTTAATTAGGCCGCAAACAATGTGACCCGAACTATGAAGTAGTTCCGCGGCGACTGTTGTACCTTCAGGAATGAACTCGTGATGCAGGATTTCCTTGCTGTCGTAAAAGCACACAAGCATTGTTTTGATTTTGCGCTTAGGTAACCGGATCTTCTTTCCTTTGAGTGATTGTGGCAACTTCCACTGGGCACTCTGACGCTTCGTTTCAGGATCAAAAACACCATGTCACCTGCCACAATGTTTTGGATAAACTTTTGCATTCTTTCTGCGGTCTACAGGATGCCTTTCGCGTGATCCACTTGTGCATATTTATGGTAGTCTGACAAAGCATGCGGAACAAAACGAGCACAACCTTTTTTCTCTCTCCCCAAATCCCGCATTAAAATTTGACGAATCGTCTCCTTATTAACACCGAGCTCACATTCCATTATCCTCAAGGTCACAGAATGATAATGTTTTGTCCTTTCGCGATCATTTTTAATGAGTTCAGGCGTGCATATTGAAATCGAACGTCCGGGCCTTTCGTCATTTTCCAAATCTTTCAGCCTATCCTTGAAACACGCATACCATCGGAATATTTGTGCCCAAGGCTGACAAACAGTCCCATACACATCACGCAACAATTTAACTGTCCCAGATGCAATTTTACGGATTTTCAAACAGAACTGGATATGTGTGCTCTCTGCTCCATGACACAGAGTGACGATGTTCTTCCACCAAATGGCGTGGTGCAATTCGCGCAAACACTGTTGCCAACGCATAGCTGATAAAGGACTGATAAAAAACAACAACATGCGCACTGTGTATTTGAATCCAGGATGACTTAAAGATGCTGTGAAAGTTCTGAGATTCCTGTTTCCTCCAACCTTGGGGCTTTCGGTTCTCAATTAAAGGCGAGAAGCTCTTCTTTGACTTTTCTCCTCTGCATGATTTCTTCAAGAAAAGAAAGGGTTGTTCTCCTGGCGCGGGAGTGGGGCGGAATAAAGCCCTGTTTGAAATGCCACAAAACCAACTGCAATATTAGAAAAATTTCCTAAAAATATATCTAAGTTTCATATTTCATCAGCGCCTCTTCAAATGTATATAAGAATGCAACACGTCGAATAAATAAGCCGTTAGCGAAGGCTTGTTTTTATTTGAATTCCTACGCGTATACTTTCGTTTTAAGCTGCACAGCGGAAATGAATTCACTATCTGGCTTTCCCTGTTAAGGAAGAGGAAGGTTTTCAATACATCAGCTGATCTAGTAAATTCGTTAATATCAGCCAGCGAGAGTGGTGTGTAGGTGTTCCAAATTCCCTGCGTCAACATTTGGGAAGAGTTCCTTTCAAGGCATATCTTATCTGAAATAATCTGTGATGCGGGTGAATGAACGTTGTAATGTGCTTGCTTTCTTTTCATTCCTTTTTCTTTTCTTTTTTATTTTAGCATTATCGTAATTCCCAAAAGCAAACGATGGCTTCAAAGTTTTTCACGACTACTTACATTGTAGAGTTCAACAAAATTAACAACGCCGCAGCCTTCTTAAATTGCGGCGTCAAACAGTGCCTAATGGCGCGTTTAACGAATCCCCCCTCAGCCCCCGAACATTTCGCACTTTTTCGTTACAAATGTGCTACTGGGGAAATCCGTTCACTACTTATAATAGCAACCATGATGTCAACAAGCAATTGATGATTTATGGTGATTTCTTCTCTCTCTCTCTCTTTAATATATCATCATCATCATCATCATCATCATCATTGTCAACCATTATCAATCCACTGCTGGACGAAGGTCTCCCCAAGTTTCCTCCACAACGGTCTGTCTTGTGCCAGTCTGCTCCATGTCACACCCGCATATTTTCGAATTTCATCACCCATCTCCCATGTGGTCTTCTTCTGGGTCTTGTAACGTACCAGGAGATGTGACGTACCTGCCAGAAGGACGTACACGACATAAAGGCAGATATTAATCAGAATAAAACGTCCGCGTAGCTCAATTGGTAGAGCGACTTATTCCGGATTGAGGGGACCCGGGTTCGAATCCTGACGTGGACAGAAATGACGGAGAAATTTACTTCATTATAATGGCGCCCGAACTATCTGGATGACCCGACCGTTCGAAATCTCGCAATGGTGTGATGTTATTTCCACACCGCGAGATAGGAAAAATAAGAGAATCCCTTCTCCAGCACTTCGAAAAAAAAAAAAAAAAAAAAAAAATAAGGGGGAGATGATGTAACGTACCAGGAGATGTGACGTACCTGCCAGAAGGACGTACACGACATAAAGGCAGATAGGAATCAGAATAAAACGTCCGCGTAGCTCAATTGGTAGAGCGACTTATTCCGGAATGAGGGGACCCGGGTTCGAATCCTAGCGTGGACAGAAATGACGAAGAAATTTACTTCGTTATAGCCTTTCCTGTCCCTTGGAATCCAATCTAAAATTTCGGCTGTCCATCGATGATCTGTCCTTCTGGCAGTATGTCCAGCCCATTGCCATTTCAGGGATTTAACTCTGATCATGATGTCTTCCACTCTCGTCATTTTTCGGATCCACGAGTTCCTCTTCTTATCTCTCCTGGTTATAACAAGCATGCACCTCTCCATGCTGCTTTGAGTTGTCTGCAGCCTTTGTATGTTCAATATATATATATATATATATATATACTTAAGAGCAAAACTGAAGACTAAGGAAAAACTTTAGAATTTAAAACGAAGGTTGCAAAATAACCTGAAAATCAAAACGCGCAACGCAGCAGTTTTGAAAATTCAGAATTCACATTCTATAAAGAAGATACCTAAGCAAAAAAATACATATATAATTTTGACTCACACCTAGTACAACATAGAAAAGGTTATGTATCTACCTGTGTGAGTAAAAGGAGAAAGGATAAAAAAATAAAACAACTGAATGTAGAAGGTGTCGAGAATACTGAGCCTTGGCTTTATCAAGGACCAGCAAAAACTCTGCATTTTCTCACTTCCACAAAGACCTAGTTGGAAATGGGTTTCTGCAAGGCCATAGATGCAAGTAACATTCCCACCTAAAATAGTTTAAAAAATATATATAAGTCATGTCCTCCGTAGAGTTGCATGACCTAGCACTAGTTAACAATTTCGCTTGCATCCAATAAACCTTCCTGGCCCTTTAAAGGTAGTGATTATATCTGATAGCTCTTTAAAGGTAGTGATTATATCTGATAGAGGCAGATTAGTATATAGGTTTTCAAAATCATAACTATTAATATCTAGGGGACAAACTTTGAGTATAGTAGAAATTACTTCTGCATTATTATTAATTATCCAAAAATCTCTGTACATCAAGTTAGAACAGTTTCTAATGTGTTTCAAAACCTTCTTTAAGACATCTTCAAAAGCAAGATCTATTTTCTTTTTATGACTCCTTACTCCACAAGCTATGAACCTGAACTTCACAGGATCCTTATGAAACTTAACCGTTGCAAAAAGAAATGGAAATTCAGGCTCATATCTTCTAGTTTGTGGAATTTTAAGTTTCTTGAAGAATGCCTTAAACCGATTTTCTAAGTTTGTCCCCTAGATATTAATAGTTATGATTTTGAAAACCTATATACTAATCTGCCTCTATCAGATATAATCACTACCTTTAAAGAGCTGTATGCAGAATTTAAACTTAACCAATTTGTTGATGTAGGAACTTGGAACTCTTATCTCAATTGCTGCATAAAAAATAACCATATCTTATATAATAATACTCTCTATAAGCAAGTGAACGGTATTCCAATGGGAACATCAACGTCCACAAATATCGCTAATCTATTCCTGTTCTTTAAGGAATATAAATTCATTAAAAATCACCCCACCTGCTCAGATAACTACCTTTACACTTTTAGATATATTGATGATCTGCTGTGTATCAATAATTCAGAAGTTATAGAGAGTGATTTTGATAATATCTATCCTAGCTCTCTTAACTTATGTAAAACCAACCACAGTAATCAGGAACTTGAGTTCCTAGACTTAAGCATTAAGCTCAACAGAGGTAACCCATCTATTAGCCTCTTTGATAAAAGAGTTAATTTTCCTTTCAAAGTAATTAAATATCTACACTGGAATAATAACATTTCAACCAAAGTAATTGAGAATGTACTAATTTCTCAGGTCCTAAGAATTTCAAGAATTTGCAGCAACAATTTGGACTTCAATTACCACATTAATATACTATTAGAAAGTTTTCTAGAGAACGAAATTCCTTCTTCTTTCATCAAAAGAACTTTAAGAAAAATTATTCTGAATAATAGAGTAAGGTTGGCAGATCTGCTTTAATTTTCTACACAGTTAATAATATGATTCTGACCAATCAAAGCCGTAAGGAAGTTGGCTAGAGGATGCCTATTAACTACCTAAAGGAACCTTAGTGCTATGGATATGACGGTCCTATTAAAACAAAAAATTAAATAATATAAACAAAATCACAAAAAAAGCTTAAAAAATCTGTTTATAAAAGAAAATAAAAACAAATAAAAAAGAAAACTAGTTATTCATCACTAGGATAGCTATACTAAAAATAGTAAAACCAACATTAAAATTAATAAGATTCTGATTAATCTATAGAAGCTCACTAAGGTGATTTAATACATGCAAAGATTATTAAATAAACTGCTCGTGTATTTTATAATATTTCTCATGTATTCTGGAGAGTTAATTCTGCTCTTTCTGATCATACAGATCCACAGTCTTAAGTTTATATATTTTTTTTCTCTGGTTAAAATCTCCGCGCGTTGGTTTCTTGCTGTATGAGGAGGCCATCAGCCCCACCCTCACTGCCCCCCAGCGTCTAGATAGTGGCGGAAGAGGTCAGCCATGTTCTTCTCTTGTGAGGAGAAAAGTTTCTGTCACACAAGAGGTAAGCTCTCTTCCTTGTTCTTGGGTTCTAGGTTTTATAAGTTCAATGTTTGTACTTCATGTACTTTTTCTCTGTCGTTTTTTAGCTTTTCAGCTTTTAGGCATTGGTTTGTCTGTTAACATTTTTGCGGGTTTTAACTCTTTCTTTTCTTTGTAACTTTGAGCGTCTTTTGGGGTACCTAGGAACAGAAGATGGCTAAGCTTGTTCCTTTGCTATGCGCTGTCTATGCGCTGTTTTTTCAAAGTAGTTAAGTTCTTAATAACTAATTAATTATGCACTTAAAGCACTGCTGAAATACTTTGTACATATTGCAACTAACTGTTTAAGGTATATAACTTTCTCAAAGTTTTCTTTAGTTAATTATTATCTTTAACTTATTCTCGTTTTCGTGCTGTCATAAGCTGTAGAGTAGGGGGTTTTAGACTCAAGTTTTCTTTCAAAAATCTGTTCGTTAAAAATTAACATTTCCTTTTTTAATTGCAATCATTTCTAATTATTATGTCACTCTCACAGCTTGAGTTCTCTTTAATCTTCTTCTCTCTGTTTAATAGTAACAGATGAAGAGCATGGGTCGGGCCAGGAAGGTTTATTGGATGCAAGCGAAATTGTTAACTAGTGCTAGGTCATGCAACTCTACGGAGGACATGACTTATATATATTTTTTAAACTATTTTAGGTGGGAATGTTACTTGCATCTATGGCCTTGCAGAAACCCATTTCCAACTAGGTCTTTGTGGAAGTGAGAAAATGCAGAGTTTTTGCTGGTCCTTGATAAAGCCAAGGCTCAGTATTCTCGACACCTTCTACATTCAGTTGTTTTATTTTTTTATCCTTTCTCCTTTTACTCACACAGGTAGATACATAACCTTTTCTATGTTGCACTAGGTGTGAGTCAAAATTATATATGTATTTTTTTGCTTAGGTGTCTTCTTTATAGAATATATATATATCTAAAATTTTTTCCTTAGTCTTCAGTTTTGCTCTTAAGTATATATATATATATATATATATATATATATATATATATTTCGTTTTAAATTCTTAGGTAATATCTTTTGCTTTTGTCTCTACTCTTACATATACAGTATGTATATATATATACATATGCCGCCCCGGTGGTGCAGTGGTCTAAGGCGCTGGCCTCTGATTATTCGTCCGTAAGGGGTCCGGGTTCGAATCCCGGTCAGGCATGGATGTTGTATTTGTCTTACGGCACTGGCTCTCTCCCTTCCCTGGAACCAGTGACCCTAAATTAGGGACGGGCGGCTGCTTATAGCCCATTGAGTTGCTCACGGTCGTCGTTAAACCTCCAATAAAAAAAAAATATATATATATATATATATATATATAATTTAATGATTCATGGGGGTTATCTCTATCTCTCTCTCTCTCTCTCATATATATATATATATATATATATATACATATCACTCCCGCATACTTTCGAATTTCATCCACCCATCTTCCATGTGGTCTTCTTCTGGGTCTTTTCTTGTCCCTTGGAATCCAATCTAAAATTTCGGCTTTCCATCGATGGTCTGTTCTTCTGGCAGTATGTCCAGCCCATTGCCATTTCAGGGATTTAACTCTGATCATGATGTCTTCCACTCTTGTCATTTTTCGGATCCACGTGTTCCTCTTCTTATCTTACCTGGTTACACCAAGCATGCACCTCTCCATGCTGCTTTGAGTTGTCTGCAGCCTTTGTATGTCTCTTTTAGCTAAGATCCACGTCTCTGCACCATACGTAAGCACTGGAAGGATGCATTGATCAAACACTTTTCTTTTAAGACATAATGGCATATTGCTCTTGAAAATTATGCTGTTTCTTCCAAAAGCTCTCCAGGCAAGTTTTGTACGCCGATTAATTTCTTCACCAATGTGACCCTCACTTGATATCTGCTGTCCAAGATAAACGTACGTGTCTGTTATCTCCAGCTTTTCTCCATCAATCGATAAATCTTCATTTCTTGTAAAAGCATTGTACATCACTTTTGTCTTCTGAAAGTTCATTTTTAATCCCACTTCTTTACTCTTGTCAGCAAGTTCCTGGATCATACTCTGTAGCTCTGATGCGGTAGTTGCAAAAATGACTATGTCATCAGCAAAACGAAGGTGGGTTAGATAATCTCCATTAATCTTTATCCCTTTGTTTTCCCAGTTCAGTGATTGAAAGACATTTTGCAATGTGGCATTAAAGAGCTTCGGAGATATGGTGTCACCTTGTCTCACTCCTTTTCCAATTTTTATGTGTGTTGTATTTTCAAACAGCCGAATCTTTGCACTTGCATTTTCATAGATGTTATTAATAATATTAATGTATGCATCTTCAATACCGCAGGATTTCAGAGCCATTGCAACTGCTGATGGTTTCACCGAATCAAAGGCTTTTTCATAATCGATAAAAGCCATGCACAATGGAAGTTCATATTCCCTCGCTCTTTCAATTAGTTCTCTCAGTACGTGGATATGATCTATCGTGCTGTAGCCACTCCTGAATCCAGCTTGTTCTCTCGGTTGAGCCATGTCCAGTGTCACCTTCAAGCGGTGTGAAAGAACTTTAGTGAAGATTTTATAAACCACTGATAGGAGGCTGATAGGTCTGTAGTTCCTGAGATCCTCAATGTCACCTTTTTTATGTAGCAAGATCATTGTAGCGTTGTTCCAATCCTCAGGAATTTTCCCTTCATTAAGGCATCGAGTGAAAATTTGGGCGAGTACTGTTTCGATTTCTCCACTTGCTTCTTGTATGATGTCTACAATAATTCCATCTTCTCCTGGAGCTTTTCCCCGCTTCATGTTCTTGATTGCATGTGCAACTTCTGCTGGAAGGACTGGAAGAACTCTGGTACTGGTACCTTTCATGATGTCTGGAGTACATGTATCATCCCTTTCATATAATTTGGAGTAGAAATCTTTCACTCTTGTCAAAATTTCGCCTCTATTTCTTGTTACAGAACCATCTTCTTTTCTCAGTGCCATAATCTGTTTTTTTCTTTTACTGAGATGTCCCTTTGCTATCTTTAGGCTTTGGTTGTTTTCAATTGCTTTCCTCACTAGTTCACAGTTGAATTTCCTTACGTCTTTGGTGATACTTTTTCGTACTGTCTTGCATAGCTCTATATATTCCACTTTGGAAGTCACATCTTCTTTAGTTGTCCTCATCACTCTTCTTTTTTGCATCAACATTTTGGTTTTTCCTGATAATTTGTTCCCATGCAACTTGTTCTTAGACCCAGCTAATTTTGTTGCTGTTTCCATAAGAGCTTTGGTTACTTTTCTGTTAACTTCAGAAATATCCACTTCTTCCGATGTTAGGCTTTCTAAAGCAGAGAACCTGTTCTTCAGTTCCAACTTGAAGGTATTATGGTGTTTTTTAAGGTTGGTTATATCAATACATTTTGTTTGTCTTATGAGCTTGTCACGTTCGAGTTTAGTGTTGAGGTGCATCTTACATCTCACCAATCTATGGTCACTGCCTGTGTTGAACTTGTTTAGCACACTGCAGTCTTCTATGGAGGAGACTGGCACAAGACAGACCGTTGTGGAGGAAACTTGGGGAGACCTTCGTCCAGCAGTGGATTGATAATGGTTGACAATGATGATGATGATGATATACATATATATATATATATATATATACAATATATATATAGGGTGGCCCGAAACGTACCTACCAAGTTTAATGCTGTATTATTCCTGAACGAAACTGCATATAAATCTCATCCAAAGTGTATTAAAATCTACATCTCCTGTCGTTTATATTACTGCATGTTCAATATGTTTGCCTTCAACCTCGAAGATCTTGCGCAATCTCATCCCGAAATTGGACACCACCTTGTGGAGGCTGTCTGTTGGAATGGCCAAGATTTCACGCTCGATAGATGACTTCAGCTCCTACAAAGTCATTGGGTTGCTCTCATACACTTTGTCTTTGAGATGTCCCCATAAAAAATCCAAAGGATTGAGGTCTGGTGAATACGGGGGCCACTTAGGTCCGCTTTCGTAGTGCTTCGGATAATCTAAAGCAGTGACATTTTCACGCAAATGTTCCCAGAAGGCGGAAATGGATTTCTGCGATGGGGACGAGCGCCGTCTTTCATGAAAAAGTGACTTGTGAGGTCAGAACCATGGAAGCCCTGAAGGGCAGGAATGAAAATGCTTTCACGCAAGTTTCGATATCTCACTGCGGATACAGTTCCCTCAATAAAAACAGGTTTACAAATGCCAACTTTTGACAAGGGAACATTTGGATGTTCTGTGCCCCATAATCGCCAGTTCTGCCTGTTCACAAACCCATCAAGCCAAAAATGTTCCTCATCTGAAAACCAGGTGAGACCAGGGTAAATTTCTTGGTTCTCGAGTCTCGTGATCATTGCATGAGCGAAGTCCAATCTTATTGCCATCTTCGCCTCTGTGAGTATCTGTTGGGTCTGGATTTTATAGCGAAACAAATGAAGATCTTTGAGAATTCGCTGAACACTGCTGCGTTTGATCCCTAACTCCTGAGACGCTCTTTTGGTAGACTTTTTAGGGCTTCTTTCAAATGTTTCTGGAACTTCTTCAATGTTTCGTTCAGTCCTTGTTGTGGAGGGCGTGCGGCCTTGAGAATTATCGTCCAACACTGACCCTGTCTTGCGAAATGTCTTGACGAGGTTTGATACTGTGTGGCTGTCCGGTCCAACTTTGACCCCAAACTTTACCTGGAACCCTGTCCTGACCTTTTCGGGGATTTCTGATGATTGAATGTACTCTTCGATAATAAATATCCGCTGCTCCATAGTGTAGGCTGACATTTTTCATACCCTGCAAAATGAAAAGAAAACATATGAGACACAAATGACTTGATGGCTATAAAGTGTCTGCAAAGTTTCTTCAAATTATACTAACTAGTCGCAGAGCAGATTAAATTTAAACTTAGTAGGTATGTTTTCGGCTACCCTGTATATCATCATCATCATCACTGTCAGCCATTATTGATCCACTGTTGGATAAAGATATCCCCAAGTTATATTATATATATATATATTGGGAAGACCGGAAAGTAATGTTGCTGGATAAAGATCTCCCCAAGTTATATTATATGCATATTGGGGAGACCGGAAAGTAATGTAGTTTTTTGGAAAAGAAGAGACACACTGTTTGCAACATAAGAAATTTATTTCTTAATCAATTATATAATCGCCATCACTATCGATCACCCTTGCCCATCGCGAAACTAAACTTTCAATGCAATCTTTATAAAAAGATGTTGGCTGTGATGCAAAGAAGTCCGAGAGCCCCGTTTTGACATAATCAATATTGTGGAATCTTTTTCCATTAAGAAAGTGCTGCAGAGATCTGAAGAAATAGTAATCAGATGGGGCAATGTCAGAGTAATAAGGGGGATAGGGCAAAACTTTCTAGCCAAAATCCCTGATCGTCTGCTGGGTCCGTCGTGCCGTGTGAGATCTCGCATAATCATGCTGCAGGATGACACCTTTTCTGTTGACCAACTACAGTAAAAGCTTGCTTCAAACAGTCCAGTTGTTGACAACAGAGGTCTGCCATTACGGTCTGTCTAGGTTCCAAGAGCTCAAAGTGAGCTATGCCAGCGGTACTCCACCAAACACAGAGCAAAACCTTTTTGGGGTGCAGGCCTGGTTTTGGCGTAGGAACTGGTGTCTGACCTGGAGAAAGCCACTGGTTTTTGCGTTTGTTGTTCACATAAAGAACACACTTTTTATCTCCAGTGACAGTTCGATGAAGAAATGGATCCTCTTCCTCTCGGCTGAGCAAAGAGTTGCAGATGGTGGAACCCTAGGCTTTGTTGTCAGGTGAAAATTGGTATGGGAACCAAACTCTTTATCTATAGACCTTCCCTATCTGTTGCAGGTGCTCTTAAAGAGTAGACCATGATGCTTTAAGATGCTGGGATAATTCATCAACGGTTTGACGAGGATCTGCCTCAACGGCTGCACGCAGCAGGCCATTGTCCAACCCCATGGGCCTTCCTACACGAGGGGCATCAGAGAGGTCAAAATTCCCCGACCGGAACTGGACGAATCAACGCTGGCACTTGCTGACATTTAAGACATTCGTATAAACAGCGCAAATGTTATCGGTGGCCACGGTTGCATTGTTCCCCTTGTGAAATTCATACAGCATAGAATGACGAACATGACTCTCGGGTTTTATGTCACTCATTTCGTTCTGAAAATCTGGAAGACAAAAACAGCTATACATAAGTTAAAGGCGAATAGTTCATTCACTTGTACATACACTTACCTTACGTTAAACGTACGTAAACACCTCACAACTGTTCCTCAAACTTAATCCCACCCCCACAAAAAAACGACATTACTTTCCGGTCCCCCCAATACATATCATCATTGTCAACCATTATCAATCCATTGCTGGGTGACAACCGTCTGTCTTGTGCCAGTCTCCTTCATGTCACTTCCACATGCTTTCGAATTTCATCCACCTGTCTCGCATGAGGTCTTCTTTTTGGTCTTTTCCGGTCCCTTGGAATCTAGTCTAGAATTTCGGTTTTCCCTTGGTGGTCCGTCCTTCTGGCAATATGTCCAGCCAATTACCATTTCAGGGATTTTACTCTGATCATGATGTCTCCCACTCTTGTCATTTTTCATATCCTCTTCGTTTCGTTTCTGGTTACACCAAGCATGCATCTCTCCATGTTTTCTTCAGTTGTCTGAAGTCTCTGTATGTCTTCTTTAGTTAAGGTCCATGTCTCCGCTCCATATGTAAGCACTGGAAGTATGTATTGATTAAACACTTTTCTTTTAAGACATAATGGCATATTGCTCTTAAAAACTGTGTACTGTTTCTTCCATAAGCTCTCCAACCAAGTTTTATACGTCAATTAATTTCTTCCTCAATGTAACCATCACTTGATATCTACTGTCCAAGGTAAATGTAGGTATCAGTTATCTCCAGGTTTTCCTGATCAATCGCAAAATTTTCATTTCTTGTAGGTATAAATTTTCATTTCTTGTGGGTATCAGTTATCTCCAGCTTTTCCCGATAAATCGCAAAATTTTCATTTCTTGTTACATCAGTTTTGTTCTCTGAAAGTTCATTTTATATCTCACTTCTTTACTCTTGTCAGCAAGTTCCTGGATCATACTCTGCGTCTCTGAAGGATAGTTGCAAAAATGACGACGTCATCAACAAAACGAAGGGGAGTTAAATTATCTCCATTCATCTTAGTAGTTTCGAGAAGTGTTTCACTCTTGTCCAAATTTGGCCTCTATTTTTTACGCTTTCTAACCATAGGCTGAAGAAGCTTATACGCTCCAGTTTGTCCGTCTGTCCGCACGATAACTCGCGTAAAATGGTTCTATTTCGATGAAATTTTAGTATGTGGTAGGGAACCACCTGGGGACCAACGCTATCGAAAATGGACGAAATCAGGTCAAAGGTCAGGACATAGGGGAGGGATCCATTCTATTGCCATTATGCGTCATAACTTGCGTAAAAATTGTTCGATTTCGATAAAATTGTAGTATATGCTAGGGGAGTACCTTGGAACGAACCCTATTGAAAATGGACGAAATGGGGCCAAAGGTCAGAACATAGGAGCGGGATCCATTTCATTGCCTTTATGCGTCATAACGTGCGTAAAAATGGTTCGATTTCAATGAAAATTTAGTATGTAGGTAGAGGCCACCTGGGGACGAACCCAATTCAAAATGGGTGAAATGGGGTCAAAGGTCACGACATAGGAGCGGGCTCTATTCCATCGCCCTTATGCGTTATAACTTACGTAAAAATGCTTCGATTAAGACAAACCAGTTGGAGGAGTTCGAGATGGGCCGCGTCGTCTGGCACCGGGAAGTGTCTGGGAGACCTAGACGAACCACGGAGAGAGAGAGAGAGAGAGAGAGAGAGAGAGAGGACCGACGGGTTGTCCGACATGCGCGGAGTGACCCAACAGCCATGATTGCGGATATTCAGCGAACAGTGGTGCCCTCCATGCATCGTCCGATTAGTGCCAGCACCATTGACAGACGGCTGCACGACATTGGACTACACGCACGCAGACCGTTATGACGACTGCCCTTAACACCATTGCATCGTCGCCAAAGACTGCAATGGTGTCGTGCTAGACTGTCATGGAGCCACGCAGATGTCAGTGGGTGATCTTCAGTGACGAGTCCCGCTTTTGTCTTTGCGGTGACGACCAACGAATCCGTGTGTGAAGGCACCGTAGTTAGCGCCAAGATGAACGGTTTGTTCTCGAGCGTCACACGTTCAGAAGGCCAGCTGTCATCATGAAAGTAACTTTAAATGCATTGAGTTTTAACAAAACACAAAAAAGAAGACTTGAGGAATGAGGAATGTGGGGTGCAACTGCCTACGATGCCAGATCACCTTTGGTGTTCATTACAGGCACTTTGACAGCCCATCGTTATGTTAATGAGGTCCTGCAACCAGTGGCTCTACCTTTTCTGAATGCTCATTCCGGTGCGATTTTCCAACAGAAAAAGGTTTGTTCGCATACTGCTGCTGTCTCGAGAGCTTGCCGTATAGGCACTGACACTCTGCCATAGCCAGACGCATCGCCAGACCAATCGATTGAAAATGTGTGGGATGCTATTGGACGCTCTATCCACGCTCACCCCTACCGCACAATCTGCAGGAACTGCGTGAAAAGATTCAACTTGCATGGGATGGCTTATCGCAGGACACAATTAGGAACCTGTACAACTCCATACTGAGACGTCTGGCATGCTGTGTGAGCAAACATGGCGGCTCGACGCCATACTGAGAAACACTACTTATTGGCGTGTAGCTCAATAAATATTGCCCATATCAGTCACAATGTTTAATCATTTATTGTTTCTGGTAACCTTTACCCCTTTCTTCCGAATCGCATGGCAATTCGACACGTCCATCTGGGTACAACTATTTTTTTTTATTTTTGACGATGAATATACTGTATATACATAAACTAATCGCTCACGCGCGCTTTTTTGTGTGTCTGTGTGTTTGAGAATTATCTCTGTGTGTATGTATGGGTACTCTTATGGAAGGTTTTAGCAGCCGTTTGAGGGAGTGAAGAAATTAATCATTCCTCAAGTCTTTTTTTTTGTGTTTTGTTAAAACTCAATGCATTTAAAGTTTTGACATATACTTTCATGATGCGCACCTTTTGCGGGGAATAAAAAAAAGTACGCATTATTTTTTACTTTTGAGATATCATGAAGGTACATCACGGTCTACAAATGAACGTCATAGCGATGTTACAACAGATGTAGAAACCATCACGCCGTGCATTCGTTTTAGAGGTTGTTTTTTGAATGATAACCCTGAATCCCGTTTCGAAACTTGCGTCAGTAAAAGTCAACAGGTGGCGGAAAACAAGAAAATCGCTATCTGCGCTTGATTTTATCTCCTTGCTGGTGTCTCGTCGTCGAGTACAAACAACAATTTTTGCTCATGTTGAAACTACCAAAATTGCACAAAACGTGTCTCTTCAAAAATACTGCTTAGGGAAGGAAACAAGCTTTATCGGAAGTCATGATCTGTTTATACGATTAAAAACAGACTAGTAACTGAAAAATATTGATAGCGAAATTGGCCTATTTCGTAAACATTTCGATATCGTGAGACAATACAAAACGTCTGTTTTCAGTTGCATGATACGAATAATTATCTGAATTTTAATGAGTAATTTTAGACGCATTTATTTTTGTTCTCTTTTTAGTGATTTACTTTAAAAATACAAGCGCAAATGGTACTCGCAGAAAGGAACACATACGCATACATTTATGCCAAAGAGTCCCACTCTCTTCTTGTTAGGCTCGCCAACAATACCCAGTACGAGAGCTGCGCATTCTTCTAATGATATTGCATGAAAAAAAAATAAAGTAACACCTAACACTAATCTATAGTACTGCTATAATCTGAAATTTTTGAATACTTAGTAACCCATTTTTATCAACAGTTGTCTTTGGTTTTTTAGGTTACTAGAGCGGATTGATTGTAGATATTTTAAGTAACGTAGAGATTCATTTTTACGCAAGGAACCATGTTCGTTTCCTAAACTTAAGAGTTTCTGAAATGCAGTGGTGAAAGTGGGCGGGAACTGTGGGAAAAGGCGTTCCTTTAAGAAATTTGTAGGAAGGACGGCGTTCCCCTAAATTAAATAAGGTACCAGGACCGAATAACGCCACCTTAACACTTAAAATAGTGTATCTCTGGAAATCAGGTATATAAAAACAGGAAAGTAACTACGAATACACTTTAAACTCTGCTGTAGATTATAGAATAATGATATAGGGTGATAAGTATTTCAGGAGATGAAATACACTGCCGAAAAGTGAAACAAGTTAGTAAAATCATGCAATGCGTTGATTATGATACGCTTTCCAACATACCAGAAATCATTACTCAAGTTATGAGGATAATGGCTGTAGGATAAATCTCGCTCCTGTGTCCTGACCTTTGACCACATTTCGATGATATTCAACAGAACCGGTAAAGTATACTTCCGGAACAACATGATAAAGTTTTGTCTCAATCGAAGCATTTTTACGTAAGTTATAACGCACAAGGGCGATGGAATGGATCCCGATCCTATGTCCTGACATTTGACCCCATTTCCTCCATTTTCAATAGGGTTTGCCCCCAGGTGGTCCTTTACCACATACTAACATTTCATCAAAATTGAACCATTTTTACGCTAGTTATGACGCATAAGGGCAATGGAATGCATCCCGCTTCTATGTCCTGACCTTTGACCCCACTTCACCCATTCTCAATAGGGTTCGTCCCCAGATGGTTCTTACGACATACTAAAATTTCATAGAAATCGAACCATATTTACCCACATTAGGACGC
The DNA here is from genome assembly GCA_039090855.1 of Macrothele yani. Lineage (NCBI taxonomy): Eukaryota > Metazoa > Arthropoda > Arachnida > Araneae > Macrothelidae > Macrothele > Macrothele yani. Next base: position 54,193,456 of record CM076990.1, read on the forward strand.
ATAAGGGCAATGGAATCCATTCCGCTCCTATGACCTGAACTTTGACCCAATTTCACCCATTTTCAATAGGTTTCGTCCCCAGGTGGTCCCCTGCCACATACTAAAATGTCATTGAAATCGAACCATATTTACGCACGTTAGGACGCATAAGGGCTATGGAATGGATCCTACTCCTATGTCGGGATTTTTGACTTCATTTGTCCCATTTTCAATAGGGTTCGTCCCCTGGTGGTCCCCTACCACATACTAAAATTTCATCCAAATCGAACCATTTTTACGCGAATTATTGTGCGCGAGGACGGACAGACGGACAAAACTGAAGCATATACGCTTCTTCAACCTACGGTTGGAAAGCGTAAAAAAGAACCCCCACCCAAAGGAATGCCGGTAGAAACGTCATTTTATTTCATTTCATTTCATTTTATTTATTTATTTAAATAATATGTTAATTGTTAAGGGCAGCAGAAACTGTGATCCAAGTTGAAATATCATTGAATGAAATAATGAAATAATGACGTCACTGCGGACGACAACATGCAAAAGTACGCAGCGCGTATTTATTAAGAACTAGGGCGTGAGAACGAAGTTATTTAGAGTCGCGGATGGCTTAGTGGTTAGCAGTTCAGACTATCGATGCAAGGTCCTCACGTTCGAACCTCGGCTGATCTTTCAGAGATGGTGTGATTTGCTAACAATCGCTGAATATCCGCCGTGCATCGGACGAGCACGTTAAGTGACGGCCCCCAGGCTGGACCCACTGGTTAAATGGGTATCCTTTCCTATGCCCCCCCCTGAAATTCTCTCACCCCTCTATGTGCAATATCGTACTTGTACTGTGGCGCCATTTACTGTACTCTAATCTCACTACAAACTGTTCTGTCAAAGTCACTAGACTTGCTCTCATTCCTCCTGTTTCTGTGTCCTGCCCAAAAGGCGATCTCGCTGTAGGTGGCTGGGACCTAAACTCTACTCACTGTGGACAGAAGTCCTACAAGAAAATGACAAATACTGTAAACGAAGTTATTCGTCTGGTGTCGTGTTGTTCAGTGCTCGTTGAAGAAGCTACTATGCCTGTGCAACGCAGGCTCGCAACATTTTTTCACCTATCGAAGTTCAAGCGAAGCTGTGCAGTGGACCTGCGGGAAGAAGGTTAGTCCTTCCGTCAAATTGCAGACCGAGTGGGAAGACAGGTATTGGCCGTGGTAAGATGGTGGCGTCTGTGGGTGGTCAGAGGAGCATTCGCACACTTGCAGACGTGGTTCCGGGCAAGCTACGGACGCACGAGGGTGTATCAGGAGAGCTGCGTTGGCAGAGTGGACGGCTACGGCGTCACAAATTCGATCCCCTGTCATACCAAGGGTGTCTGTCTATACCTGAACGATACGGAATCGTTTGTTGGAAGCAGGACTACGAGCACATATGCCGCTGGTACGGTTAGCACTGACCCCTGGTCACCGTCGAGTACGTTTGCGGGGGTGTCAAGAACGAGTTCATTGGAGGGAAGACTGGCGGTTTGTGGTCTTCAGTGATGAAAGCCAATGCTGCTTGAGAGCGTCTGACGGTCGTGTACACGTCCAAAGGCGACAAGGTGAGGGGCTTCTGCCATCGTGCATCCCCAACAAAACACAGGCCCTACGCCGGGCATCATGGTGTGGGGAGCGATTGGCTATCACTCTCGTACGAGTCTGGTGTTGGCACGGGGTACACTGAATAGCAGTACGTACGTCGGCAACATCGTACAACCGGCCGTCCTACCATTTTTGAGTGCGATCCCCGATGCGATATTTCAGCAGGATAATGCCCGCCCACACTCCGCCCGGGCAACTCAACATGCTCTTCAGGCTGTGCATCAACTCTCTTGGCCAGCACGCTCTCCGGACTTGTCTCCAATCGAGCATGTCTGTTACTGAATCGGACAAAGACTCTTCCGCGAAATCCAGCGGGCAGCGACCATCTCTGAATTACGCATCCAAGTTGAAAGCTCATGGACTGCTATCCCCCAGCGTGATATCCAGCATTTGTACGACCGATTGTATGCCAGATTAGAAGCTTGTATTGCTGCTGAAGGAGGTGCAACACCTTAATAAAATGTGCCTTCTGTACACTGTAATACGTATTAAAAGGAAAATAAACATTGAATCACTTCACACGTGTGATCACTTTCCTTTCTTAACAAATTGTTTGCTATGACATAAATTTCATAGATGCAACTGCAAGTTTTAATGGTGTTCTTTTTTCACTTTCGGGCAGTGTAAAATTGAGTCAGAAAAATCTTGTATGACGGCGTTATTCGGAACACGTGGCCCAATTAACGCCATCTATTCTTTAACATAACACTACGGAATATTTTCCTCCAAACTAAAATTATTTAACTAAACTTCAACAATATCAAATCCATTTTGAGTTTATGTAACAAAATGATAAATATTCACTCATTATTAAGATCTCCTTGGTTTGCAGCTGGAACAACAGCTGTAATAGTGAAAAATATGTCATGAACTTACTGGGTTATCAAAAAGAATAATATGGGATACAAAAATACAATCTTTAACACAATACGAACAATGTGTTGAAAGAAAGTACATAAGCATTTGAAAATTCATTGGACGGAAGCCATCACTCACATTCTGGACATCTGTAAGTTGAAAGATTTGTGTTCCGTCTGATGCCTCCACATTTATCATGTACAATGAAGTCCGCTTAATACACTCACGGTTAATACGATTTCCTGCTTAATACGCATTTTCCACGCCGTCCCTAGAATTGAGAGGCAAATAAGTACAAATATACCCTATTTAACACTCTTTGAATCCCGTTTAATAAGCGCTTAGTTTTGTTGCATCATGTACATTTGGATTCGGGTGAATAGTAATGCTATGCAAAAACTTGTGTTACATGAGTCACTGAATGTTTACTTTGATTAGACTGAAAACTCCTCTATTCCTCTTTCGCTAAAATATCGTACTGACTAATGTAAAAATCATTTTTCTACCTCATACGCTGCTGCCTATGAACCAGGGGATAATAAAAGTAGTGAAACATCATTATCGCAAGAGACCAGTCCACAGGTACTTATGTGCTATGGAACAAGCTGATCCTTCATCTTCTGTAAACGTTCTCGACGCAATTCATTACGTCGCTGTCGCGTGGAATGCAGTCCGCTCCGAGGTAATTAAGAACTGTTTCATTAAAGCAGGCGTCAAATGGCCACAAAATGAACCGGCACTGCAAGCTGATGGTGAAGTCGAAGAGGATACCCCTTTCGTGAATTTTCCTGGATACGTGTCTGTCGATGATATCGCAACTTGTGAAATTCCAACAGTCAACAGTAGAAATTGTAGAACATAATGTTGCGAGTACTACTACAAACGAGAAGAGTGAGGAAAAAGAAGAGCCTATGCCACCGCCTATACCAACCGCAGCATTAAATTCACTCGCTGAAGTAAGGCGTTTTGTGTCCAGCAAGATGGGAGTTTCTGACGACACCATCAGTAAAATTAATCAGCTAGAAACGACAATTCTGAATTCCGCTTTAAAAAAAATGAAACAAAATAAGGTTGGGAATAATTTTAAGAAACTACAAAAAGTAAATTACAGTTTATAAGTACTGTACAAGGGCAAAATAATTTTTATAATCTGCGGGATGTTTTTATGTATTTTTTTAATTTATATTGTGTGGTAAATTGTTTGTGACCACAGTAAATTGTGTTTTTTTCTTGTATTTTTTAATACCATTATTTTTTGTGTTCTCCAACAGTTTCGTGAATATGCAGTCAACATATACAAAATTGCGTAGTGTAGGTTTTATTTATTTTCTATTTCCTCAAAATCGTATTAAGCGGATGCCACTGTAAATAACTCACATAAAATTTTCACAAAAACATGTTCTCTGCGCAATCTTCATCACAAATGAAACACATCCAGCTTTTGTTTGTGCTTATTTGTGACTCAACTTCTGCATTTCTGGTTGGAAATTGGTTTACATCTTTTGTGAGTTTTCTTTGCCGTATTTTTCGTCAGCGATTTCGCATCTTCAAACATGGAAGTCTTGATTACGCTTGTCTTGTAGTTAAATGAATTATGTGCGATCCTCTGACAAAATGGAAATGTGTTTAACATGACGAAGATTTACGTAAGTGTCGTGACTAACCTAAAAATCTTCTATGTACAACTTTAACGCCACCATTCTGCATACGTTTCTGTAATATTTATAAATTTTAAATAAATCTACTAACCTCTCTACATAGATGCAGCTTCAAACATTAAGAATATGTATAGTTTTATAAAGTTATTCTTTACGGCATCTACAAAATCAGATCTTTTTGCTTACCTTGATGTAGTAGCAGACTTTCAATTCCGTGACTCAAGATCAAATGGCGAATATATCGCTTCCGTCGTTAATGATGGCGGACTTCTAACAATTTTTCTCGCTGAAATGAATGACAACCCGTGCGGTGACTACTGCTATCTGGTCAGCGGCGTACCTGAAAAACTCGCCCCCCCCCCTTCCGCAAAAATATCTTCGAGGCCCTTTTGAGAAAATCAATTAGATTTCAATTAATGAAAATTTTAAATTCCATATTATTAATTACCATTATTATTTATTTTGAAAAAAATATTACATATTATTATTCCAATCATTTAAATTTAACATTATTAATAGGCTTTATGAGCATTTTAATAATTAAAGTTCTTTGGAACCTACAGGAAATTTTCGTTAATTGTTGCGCTTCATTTCGTGTAACACAAACTCTTGCGGTGTAGCTAAAATGATTGCCCTCGTTTTATACAAAGTGTTACAAAACACTTCCGCAAAAGTTAAGCATATCTTGCAAATTTTATTCTTTTAGAGAACTACCCATTTCTTTGAAATGCATCACCATCACACTCACACTCAACTGTCGTATATGATAGCGTCTGATGATCTTTCCCAATTTACATGTAAGAAAACACTGAACATAAGTTATTAAATAAGTAACAATTAATAATTGTGGCATAAAAAAATAAAACTACTTAAATTATTTACTCATGAATATAAAAGCCACACTTAACATAATTCCTCAATGTTTTGCACATAGTAAAAAAATTTTCTTGACTCTGTTATAAAAAAAATCCCACAAGTCTCGGTTTCTTCGTCCCTGCAAAGAGCATGGTTTATTTCATTACATTCTGAAGGATACGTAGTTATGATCAGGCCTGACGAGAGGAGAGGGGAGGAGGTGCTGTAGCACCGGGGCCCAAAGGGGGCCCAGAGCCCGTTTCCAAAGTAATTTTTTTATAATTATTATTTTATGGTGTCCGAATATTTTTCAAGCTATACCGTCACCACTGTTGGGAAGTTACGTATATATAAAAAATGTTTTCTACGTGACGCGTAAAATACGCGTAAAAATGCGTAATTTATGTCATAAATGTAAAAAAATGTAATAAATTCAAAAGTTGCTTTAAATACAATAAAAAAAAACGAAGTGATATAATGTTACTCGAGTTCCCAGGCTAACTGCAACACCTGCGTGGGTTATCTGCGGCAAATCAAACGAACTCTCCATATTACGTTTCTCATTTCTTCTTTCCTTTCAAACGACACGCCGACACCACACATTGGGGCCTCTGTGTTGCTTTGCTACTCACCGACACAGATCATTGTGTATGATATACAACGTTATTGCTAGTCACCAAAGGCTGCAGACAATTTTCATCATGTGGATTTTATCACTTTGTGTTTCCCACCAGAAGCCTGGCATCTTTCGTCTTTTTATTTTATGCTCAACTGATTATTTTCGCATTGCGGCAATTTTTATAAATCAATATACTGTCTTTGTGCTTAATTCCGACTTCGTTTATTTTCCTTTATTCCGATGACCGATGAAGTTGCCCTGTTCACAGCGGCAACTTAAAAGAGAAAACACAAAATTTAATGTTTACTTATGAGAACTCTTTGTGGATACTTTCCCAGAGGCTGCACCTTTAGACGCGTATTACACTCTAAAAATGAAAGGTGAAAAATGTGATGATTATAAAAAGAGTACTAAGAAAAATAAGAATGTCCGTCGGTAGATGGCGTTCAAGAGTTTTCTGAGAAAACTCTTTTCTCGAAAGGGAGGGTTCGAGGGTTTGTTTACGGAGGAGAAAATATGAAAAATTACCCACCGCAAAAATAAAAAAAAAAAAAGAGTTGCAACCGGTCGGGTTGTCGGGAAATAGGGGAATGGTGGGTGAGGGATAGGTGAGGAAACGGAAATGTGAATTGTGTGGTTAGTGGAGGAGCTGAGGTGGGGGGGGGACTGATATTTTATTGCACTGGGGCCCGAGCTCGCTCTCCACGAACCTGGTTATGTTCACACAACGGTAATGCATAACACCTTATCCTCATTGCTAGAAAAATTTCATTCATTGAACTGATATTTCTTTCACATTGTGTAGCTAATATACACTGAAGAGCAATTGAGTTAGAGATACCTGTCTAGTAACGTGTAGGACCACCTTTCGCTCTGATGACGGCGGCGATTCGTCTCGGCATGGACGCGACAAGACACCGGAAGCGTTGGGAAGCCATACGGATCCACGACCCCTGAACAAGCTCCCACAGTTAACGAAGACTCGAACATCTCTCTCGATGCTCTTTGAATCCCGTTTAATAAGCGCCTAGCTGGCCAAGAAAGCGAGGTCACGTCGGTGGTGTGTTCATCCAACCATTCTGATACAATTCGAGAGCGATGGCAGGGTTCATTGTCTTGTTGCAGGATGAAGTCCCCAGTGGGATGTTGAAGACGCACAAACGGGAGCCAATGGTCGTCCAGGATATCCCAGTAACGTTGGCCTGTGAGGGACAATGTCACACGTACCAGGGGTTCCATTTCAGTCCACGTAAACAGTCCCCAGACGAGAATGCCATTCCCATCAGCTTGAAGAGTACCTTGCTGGCAAGAAGGATCCATCGCTTTATGTGGTTTGCGCCGTACTCGTATCCTGCCATCCGCACGTACCAACGTGAATCTCGACTCATCAGTCCAGGCAACCACATGTCTAGGATCCAGTGGCGATGTTCCTGCGCCCATGCTAGTTTTTGCACCCTGTGTTGTGCGGTCAGCAGCGATACCCTCGTGGGACAATGGCTTCTGTACCCCATAGCAAGGAGATGGTTCTGGATGGTGTGGCTGCTTACACGTTTTTGTGCACCAGCGTTAAATTGCCGAGTGATTTCTTGCACTGTTGCCCGTCTATCCGCTGTTACAATGCGAGGTAGCCAACGATGACTCCGCTCATCCACACGTTGTTATCCACGGCAGTTGGCCCTTGCAGGGATGGTTTTACCGGATTCGATGTACTCACGGTGCACCCGTGACACAGTGGCTCGTAAAAATCCCAGTGCCTGCACGACTTCCGAGATGGAGTGACCCATTCGTCGGGCCCCGACAATTTGCCCACGATCAAATGCGCTTAGATCCTTCGTCTTACCCATACTGCGTCCGACTCTTACTGATTCCCGTCGCATCACTCCTTATATTGTCGGATCGCTGCATACGTCATTTCGTTTCCGTTTACAGGGCCGCCCACAGCGCCACATTTGCATAACGCCAGCTGTCTCTAATTCAATTGCTCTTCAGTGTATGTACATGTATATGGCTATGAAAAGGGGCCCAGAGTCCGTTTAAGAGGGGTGATGCAGTCCTGGGCTTCGCATTTTCAAGGGGCCCCAGAATTATGCGGGATGCTTGAAAATCTGACAGTTCTACAGCTTTTTTTTAGCAGATGGCACAGCGAAAACTATTAGAAACTGCCTCGCGAAAAAAATTCTATTTCTTTCCGCTTCTTTAGGAGTCCAGAAAAAGTACAGTCATTCCCAGTCCTTCCTCAAGTCTTTCGAACGCATTACAGTGATTCTTTTGTACAAATCTGTATTTCATACATTAAGAATTCATTTGAATCATGATAATTAGATCATATTATTTTGTCCACTACTTCGATATAATTTTAACAAGCTGATAATTTTAACAAGCTGAACCGAGCGGAAGGGGGGGGGGGGTATTTAAGTAGAACTGAACTGGTATCCATTTTTCAACCATGCATTTTTACATTTTCTTGTTAACACCGATTCCTGGTGGCGCAGTGGTTTGGCGATGGCTTCTGCGCATTCGTCCGAGGTGGGTTCGAATCTCAGTGAGGTATGGATGCTGTGTTTGTCTTACGGCACTGGCTCTCTCCCTTCCCCGGAACCAGTGACCCTAAATCAGGGACGACTGACTGCTTATAAGCCATTCAGTTGCTCACTGTGATCGTTAAACCCCAATAAAAATAATAATGTAAAAAAATACTGATTCGTTTATGAATTATATGGACTACACAATTCAACATGGGAGGGATATTTTTATGGCTTCCTCATCATATTTTGGGAATGTCTATTCCTGTTTTATTCTGCCACTCATATTGAAATTTTGAATGTACCACTAATACTGGGCCCCCAAAATACTGTCCAGTCTCCGCGGACCCTGCTCCTTAAATGGGCTCTGAAGGGGCCTCAAGTCCTCTTGGAAAAAATTGGATGTTTTTCTGACATCTAGTTTTCATAAACTAAAACTGCTAAAATGTTTCTAAATATTTACATTATTTATTGGGAAAAATGCCAAATTGGTTTTCTTTTTAATATTTCATTCAAATCAGCCATCAGAAATTACTTGTTATTTTTTTAACCACCTTCATATGAAAAACTTTGTAAAATCTTTTTACGGAGGTAAGAGGCCCCTGAAGTGGGGTGCTATTAGTACGCCCCTGTATCTGGTATCGTTACAAGGAATTAGTTTGGCAGCGGTAAAGGGGTGCAAGTCGTTATTTGGCTTAAATACCTCAGAGTTGTAAACAAAAGTAAGTAGAAATTCTATACCTAAGGAAATTCAGGCGTACTGTTTTATTTATGCATATAAATTCCATTCTTATTTGTGTAAGGTTTTCCTGTTTCCAAATTTTGTCTCTCTGTAGGTCTTTTGTTGCAATAAAATGTGTCCTTCAAACTGTTAGCTAGAGGGGATGATCAGATTCGGTTGTTTTACTTTCGTATCATCCCATACATTATCCAGCTAGGGAAAATCTTGAACTAGTAGCAATGCTTTAGAATACCGACCTCAAAGATGAGAGGAATTCATTTAATAATTACAGTTCGGTACATAGCCGCTGACCAAAGAAGCTACACTGACTTCCGCAGAAGACGTCATCCTCTGATTATTTATTTAAAGTGGTGTCTAACAGCAGCAGGTTTTTTTTTTTTTTTTTTTTTATAATTGAAACTTAGGAACACTTTCAAACAGAGAAAGCAACGCTATTTACTGTTTATAACACAATATTCTTCCTTTGTTCAGGGTTATGAGACACATGATCATCTTCCCTTTCCCCCTTCCGTTTCCTTCTCTCTCTCTCTCTCTCTCTCTCTCTCTCTCTCTGTCTCTGAGCAATTGTGTGTGTGTGTGTGTGTGTGTGTGTGTGTGTGTGTTTGTGTAAATTCACCCAGACTGCATACCCTAAACCAGAGGTGGGGAACCTTTTCGTGTTGGAGGCCGCATTAAGTTATCTGTAATCTAACAAGGCCGCACTGAAGAAACTTCAATTAGATGTACATTATTTTGTAAAAATCTTACTATGTGCTATCTAATTTTAAAAAATGAATAAAAATTGTTAATTCTAAAGTTAACTGTTCTTTTAATGACTTTGTTGTGATTGCCTTTTGTTGGAAAGCATTTGAATATTTAGTTGCAACATGGAGGTCCGCACTTTTAGCTGATCCTGTAGATGGGTATGCGTCATTTGTGACCTTGAGGGCGTCTTAATTTGCGTTAGGTAGGAGAATGTATAGATTTGCAGCAATAAGTGGTTGAAAAGCAAGAAATCATTTTTCGTGCTTGTTGCCGAAGGCGTGGGTATTCTATTGCATTTTTTCATATTTCAGCTGGATCTTCCTCAGAGTCAAATAAGGACTTGAAAATGCCGTCTTCTGAGAGCTCAATCAATTCCATCTGTAGTTCTTTAGGAGCCATAGAAGGAAATCATGAACGTAGCAGGTGTCAAAATAGCCATTATGACTTATTAATGTTTTAACTGTGGCCATCAGTTGGGAAGTATTATATCGTTGAATCTTCTTTTACTCTTTGGTATTTTAAATACGGTCATTTTAATAGTAAAATAAAAATAACAAATAAAGACCAAAAAGATATTAATAAAAATAGAAGGATTTGTTCTGCAAAATTTATATTCACTCAAAAGACCGTACTTAATGGCCTAGAAGGCCGCATATTCCCCACCTCTGCTCTAAGCACTACATTTCTCCAAAACAAATTATCTATAATACTTTCACCACTGCTGAACTGAGGAAATTCAGTACCTTTTTAGCACTTCTTTTGTAAAAAAAGATCGTGCTTATGTTATCGGTTTGTCCGTCCGTCCGTCTGTACCCACGGTATCTCTGCAACTATTAGTCCGATTTGAAAAATTCTTTTTGCATTCAAAAGCTTGAAATATGCGAATGATGGTCTTTTATTTCGTTTATTTTTATGATGTACAATTTCGCCGCTAGAGGGCGTAAATGCAGATGATGTCGATTTCAAAAATACGTTTTTTTCCAAATATTTGCTTCTAAACATCCGATTGAAAAAAATCTTTTATCTTTCGATATCATTTATGTCGAAGAGTATTTTGGATATAGTTTCTTTTTCAAATTACGCATAGATTTTCCGCTAGGGTGCGTAAAAGTAAATTGAATTTTTTCCGATAACTCTTCTTCTAAAACTCCGGTTTGAAAAATTTTGTTTTCAGCGGATACATCTCCTGATGCACAATCTTTTGCATATAATTTCAAATTTTTGGTAAATAATACTTTGGCCACCAGGGGGCGTAAGCGTTAATTTTCGCTTCTGATGTATTTGCCATAAAATCTGAGCTTCTAAAATATCGATTGAAAAAATTCTTTCGTGGACTGATGCCACTCGCATCGATAAAACTTTTCGGGATATTTTCTTCCTAAAATATTTCACAGTTTCTCCGCCAGGGGGCGTAGATTTATATCTTATTTTTGTCAATATCTCGACTTCTAGGAGTCCGATTTGAAAAATTCCTTCTTTGTTGGATAGTGTTTTCCGTGTGACATGTTTTTCATATAATTTCAAAATTTTGTAAATTGGGTTTCCCCGTTTATCTCTGCTTCTAAATCTCCGATCTGAAAAATTCTTTCTGCACCGGATACAACTCCTGATGGGAAATCGTTTGCACATAATTTTCAATTTTTGTAAAAAAATGGTTAGGCCACCAGGAGGCGTAAACCTTAATTTCCGCTTCTGATGTATTTGCAGCAAAATATGAGCTTCTAAATTCTCGATTGAAAATAACGTCGTTTGTAGACCGATACTACTCATGTCGACAAACCTTTTAGAAACATTTTCTTCTTATAATAGTGCACGGTTTCTACGCCAGGGGGCGTAGATGTATATCTTATTTTTGTCAATATCTCGACTTGTAGGAGTCCGATTTGAAAAATTCCTTCTTTTTTGGATAGCGTTTCCAGTGTGACATGTTTTTTCCTATAAATTCAAAATTTTCAAGTAATTCATAGACTTTCCGTCAGATACTATTGTTTTCCATACCGGTTCCATTGACTTTGAATAGCTTCGATAAATTTAATTTGCGTCAGAACGGATTCAAAAGACTTGCTTATTACACCCAAAAATTCGGTGTCATCTTTCTTGTTTCTCTTTATTTTTCCATTTCCCTGTCTCCTCGAACAGAAAATTTCATATGTAGACAGACATGTTTGAATAGAATTTAAAAGTTCGCTTCATTCTATGTAAAACCCTCTGTCATCCCGTACTTGGTCTAACCACAAGTAGATATTTAAGCAGTTGAGACAGCCACGGCCTAGGTAGAGCAAGACCTAGATGCGTTTATTCGTATACCTTAATCCTCATCCCTTCAGAACACTATACTAGTCCTTCAGCTGCGCGTATCTAGTCAGGTAGCTCGAACTCTCTTGATCTGATGGATAAAGAAAACGAAGAGAAGCACTGACTTTGAATGAACTCGTCTATTGACAAAAAAATTATATTTAGAAAGGTTATTAATGTCCATTGCTACGCAGAGGCATCATGGAAAATTATACTATAATAACGGAGATGCTGTGTCTACAGACGGAGAATACGGGGCACATCGTTTTTTTTTTTTTAATTACTTTGCTGTTATTTAGAAAAAAAAATCTCTACTGTCATCTATCTACGGAAAATCCGAAATTTTAGCCATAATTTTTACCCCTGTACAGTCCAAAAAGTTCTTTCACATGCGCCTTCTACGAGTAGAGATTTCGCGACTGATGGAAAAACCTTTCCGCTAACTAGCAGCAGGAATGTATGGGAGGAAATGCAGGAAGCTAATGGAAAATAATTAGTATTTCTATTTTGTGCCTATCTAAACAGAATATTTCCAGCATATTCCCTTAAACTCATTTGTTCTGCTAGGCACACTATTAACCAGAAAAATCAGAAAGGACTTGAAACATTTCGGAATGGTTACAGCTATCCGCATTATCCGACGCCTAGAAATGGAGGCAAGCGGCTATCCAGAGACAGGAGGGTCGAGCAATGATATAGACACATTATATTTTTTATATGCATGTGTATGTAAAATGAGTTCTCTCTGCATTAGAAACATCACCTGCTTAACATATTCGGAGAGATAATATCAACGTCACGTGCTGCTGCGATAAATTGTGCTCACCTATCCTCTGTACGTAATCAGTAAACGTTTGCTAGTAATGGAGAAATGTGGTGACTTAGCCAGTTTGACCACGGCCAGACGCTTGGGGCCCGGAAGGTAGGTGCCAGTATTTCGGAAACGGCCTCACTTGTTGGCTGCTCCCGTATTACTGTTTCAAGAGTGTACTAGGACTAGATTAACTATGCACAGACATCCAGCAGAAGGGCTCACATTGGTCAGCCACACACTGTTGATCCTATAGGTGAGATTCAGGTGTCATTACTGTATCTCCGCCAGGTATGGAAACGGGTCACGGGTCAACGGGTCGAGAATTTCTTGCGGGTCCAACGGGTCGGGTAAAGGAGTTCCTGACCCGATTTTGACCCGGTTTAATTCCCGTTTTATCTTTGAAAAGAGAAAAATATATTCCAAAGAAAAATGCGCGTTGTGGAATTCTGTAGTCGATACTGTTGTCGACGGAGTGAATAATGATTTACCATGGAAAAATATTGTCGTCTCTTTCTTAAAGCAACGAAGATTTCCACCGAACGACGTCAGACAACACACCGACTCCGTATCGTAAAAATATCCTTCCTTCGCGATTGTCCAGGGCAAGGTACAGGCAAACGCCATTCGCCTGCTTCTCAGCTGATTCAATCTCTCCGTGCGAAGTTCACTGTATGACTAAGAGTTACTTTTCACATCACATCTTTTACATTGAGCATTCAGAGGTTTTCTATTGATGTGCTAACATCGCGTTCCCATGACATGTCATGTCGAAATTAACTCCTTATTTGTTAATATGGATAGATTCAATATTTAAGGAGGTTCAGAAAGGTGTCGAGTCCAGCAAATACGTGATTGTTCAAACCCGCAAGGGGAAGAATGAATGCTGGAAATTGTTTCGTCTCATTAAGGAACCGATGAATAATTCTGTGTTGTTTGGTCTTGCTTGTTGTTCAAAATGTGGAAAGTGTATAATTACAAAGAAAGATGTCGACGGTGTAATAAAAGATTATAGAACCAAAAATCTAACGGGCCATATGAAAGTATGCGCACCTCCATCAAAGCGTGGAAAGAGCGAACATTCTAAATACATTAAAAAATGTATTTGTGTAATCGTAAATAATGGTTCCCATTTGTATAATACTCCATGGGGTCATAGTCAACCATTACTTCTGGATTACGCAAAATAGTGGCACTAAAACTGACACTAAAATTTAACAAGTAACCAAATTTTATTATTAAAAAAGGATTTCAGTTATTAAATATCAAGCAGTTATTGGGATGAATACATATATTACGTTTATATGTACATATATATAAATTGAGTTCCGAATTTATAGTTCAAAGTAGATTTGTCTGGGTCAGTTATGGGCCCGGATCGGGTCCAGTTATGGGACGTCCGGGTCCGAAATTTTTGACCCGTTTCCAACTCTGATCTCCGCAACGACGTGCAATAGTCACCTAGCTCAGCGACCCGTACAACAGCTGTAGAGTTTGTACCTATTTCCGTATGCATAATGCGCCATACCTTGCTTTGCTTGGGGTTCCACATCCGGACACCAACGAGAATACCCATGCCTATGCCCAGTCTACGCAAACAACGCCTCGCATGGGCCAAAGAAGGTTGGCAATCGGAACCCGACAGATGGAAGAAAGTCGTCTGAAGTGATGAATTCTGTTTCCTGCTGCGCCATTCTGATAGCCGGGTTCGCATATTGCGTAAATAGCATGAAGACCTATCCCCTGGCTGCACAGTTGAGGTTCAACAGGTCGATGGAGGTGGTGTTCCGGACTGGGGAGCTTGGTTTTTCTCGGCAAGACCTACGTCCGTTGGTTATCACCCCACAAACACTGAATGGTGGACGCTGCAGGAACCAGAGTTGGAAACGTGTCAAACATTTTGGACTCGGCCCCGGACGTCACATAATTTGACCTGGTCGGGACGCGACTCGAATCTGACCCGGAAAAATCTGATTTGAACTGTAAATTCGAAAATCAATTTGTAATTATACATAAACACGCTCGTACGCACGCACGCTCACACACACACACACACACACACACACACACACACACACACACACACACACACACACACACAGGGCGTTCAAAACGTCTCTCCGCAGTGGGTGTCGTAGGTTATATACGTAGAAATCATACAAATGTATTACAAGAACGTATAATTTACTCACTTACTTACAGAAAGTGTTGAAACTATCGTTCTTCACATAAGCTAACTGTTTTACACATGTTTTCAAATACATCTGGGAGAGTCAAAAAGTCCCTCCGCAGTAATGTTACGGCTGTTCCAGTTAATTTTGATGGCGCTACAGTCAAAAATTTTGAATTAAGTAACTTGTACGCTTAATTTCAGTTTTTCCTGTTTTCTTGATAACATATCAAGCTTCCGAATATGTTTCACAGCAACAGCAATTTTCACCAGCTTCTGATGACTTGAAAGTTTCCAAAATGTGGATGTTGATTTCATCATGGCCCTTCAGAAGGAAGGAAAACTCATGAAATCAACATTCACATTTTGGAGATTTTCAACTCGCCAGAAGCTTGCGAAAATGGGTGTTGCTGTGAAACATATTCTAGTTTTTTAATGAGACGAAACAACTTCCAGCATTCACTCTTCTCCTTTTTGTTTTCAACAAGCACGTATTTGTTTGCCTCGAAGCCTTTTTCAATCTCCTTAATATTAAATTCATCCATATGAACAAATAAGGCATGAATTCCGACACGCCTTCATTGGTTCCTGAGGGGTCCCCCTTCGTCCTCTAGTGGTCCGCCGTCTGGTGGACGCTGACCAGTGGCTATTTCGAGCAGATGTTCTTCTGGCCAGCTGACCATCTGCCGAGCTAAGCTCTTTAATAATTTATTTGGCCCAAACTGTCACCCTGTTTCGGAGTTCTATTATCAGACTATCCGAGAGCATCTTACTAAATCTCTAAATTTGCTCGAACGCACGTACGCTGGTCTGAGTTATGTCCCCCGACACAGAGACTGGGTGACAGAGAGAGAGAGAGAGAGAGAGAGAGAGAGTGTTATTACATAAGTTTTACCTTCTGACCTGATTTAGGCAGGGCCTCTTTCTTAGACGTTCGCCGTATAGTCTCCCCTCGTCTATTGTTAGCTGAGGCTGTAGTATGGAATCCATCGTGCTGGTTTTTGCAAATGCCTGGCAATGAAAATATCTTTTACTTCGTTTGCGGAACTTTGCACCTGGCTTGCGTTCCGATCTGCTTCCCACAAGTAAAAAAGAAAACAGCAAATCTTTATGCGATCTGGAGCGGGATAATACTTCCAGCAAACTCAATCAGGAATTATTCTACTTAAAATTATTAATTAATTATGTTAATTAATTAACATAATTAATTGGGTAATTAAATCCCGAATTTGGGTATTTTTAAGGGAAGCAATATGCTCGAAATTAGAAGAATTTCCGCGGCACCATGTGTGTGAGTCAAACCAATTTTTCATTCAAAACGCAAGTAAACAACCTTCTCTGATAGGATCAAGGTTCACCTTTGGCTGCACCAAGAAGGAACACAAGAACTCTGTCTCAGTTCTCTCAAAGTTGTAACTTTTCGGGTTGCGCATAAAAAAATAAAATAGTAGTGTATTTTTGATGGTCTGAAATTCAGATTGGAACTTATAATCGCAAAAAAAAAAACGTATAAGTGAATTGCGTATAACCGAGTTTAAAAAAGCGATACAAAACTACAACAAAATATCGGTACTGACAGGTTTATGTATAAAAGTGAAAAATGTATAACAGAAAAACGTGTAACTCAGGTTTCATTGTTTTTACAGTGGACAATTTCATGAACACACGCGCACATAATCAGCAAACCGGATAATCTGCACTCTAATAATCGAGAATACATAGTGTGTGTGTATGTTCTTCAAATCATTTAGTAACAACAGATGTTTATGTAAGCAGAGAAACCAAAGAAAAGCAAAAAAATGTATCTCCAGTTCGAGATCTCGCCACAACAAGATAAGCAGTTCATTGATCCTTTTTTTTAATAAACAACGCAGGAGGAAGTGAATTGTACTTTTCACTTTTAATTTCAAGGTTGCGATTCCGCTGCTTTTGCTCTCGATGTTATCATGATAGTGATTTGCGCAACAGCTGAAATGATTATGCCACGAGATTTATCAAAAAGGATTAGAAAAATGAGTGTTTGGATGCAGCGCAGAAGCTCTTACTATATACACTGCAGTGACAGAAAAACTGGTACAGACGAGCTTATGCATAATACATAGCAACGTCACCTATGCGCGTACTCGGTTGCGTCCGCCAGTGTGTATATACAGCAATATACATCCTTCCCAGTTGTCAGAGCTGTTTTCGGCATGAGAATGACAAGTAATAACGATTTCAGCGATTTTCAACGCGGTGTCATAGTTGGCGCTCGTGAGATGGGCCATAGTATTTCGGAGGTAGAAACGAAGTTCGGACTTTCACGGACGACCATTGCAAGGGTGTAACGGGACTAGAAGAATTCCGGCAAAACTTCCAATCTACGATACTAGTGTGGCCGTTAAAAGACATTGGGTGAACGTGACCATCGTCGGCTGTCAAGAATCGTTTCGCGCGGTAGGCGTGCAACACTCTCGCAGGTATCATCGGAATTCAATGCTGGAGCCTCAACAAGCATAAGCGTCCGGACTGTGCAACGTACTCTGCACGATATGGGCTTTGGGAGCCGACGCCCAACTCGAATCCCGTTTATGTGTGTACGACACAGAGCTATGCGCCTCGCTTGGGCACGACAACACCGCCACTGCACACCTGATGACTGGAAACAAGTATCCTGGTCTGACAAGTCGCGTTTCGAACTGTATCGGGCAGATGGAAGGATTCGTGTGTGGCGCAAATCCTATGAAGCCATGGATCCCGCCTGTCAACAGGGAACTGTACCGGCTGGTGGTGGGTCCGTAATGGTATGGGTTGTGTTTAGCTGGACTTCACTGGGACCCCTGGTACGTCTACAAACGTCTGTGACCGGCCAACGCTATGCGCGCATCCTTTCTGACGAGGGTCACCCGTTCATGTCCTGCATTCATGCTGATGGGTTGGGCCTGTTCCAACAGGAAAATGTCGGGACGCAATTCCACACAAGTGTCGGGACGCAACATTATGGTTAGAGGAGCATTCATCTAAGTTTGGGGTGTTGCGATTCCCACCCAAGTCCCCAGATCTGAACGTGATAGAACACATTTGGGATGCCATGCAACGCGCTATCGAACACAGGAATCCGAGACCTCGGAATACACCCGAATTGTGGAACGCTCTGCAGGAAGCATGATGTGCATTGCCTTCAGCATATTTCCAGAAGCTAGTGGAGTCCATGCCCTGTCGTATTTCTGCAGTCCTGCGCTCACGTGGGGGACCTACCACGTATTAGATTGGTGTACCAGTTTTTCTGGCACTTCAGTGTATATCAGAATATATATAAAGGCTGTCCACTTTATAGAGGAACATCCTCAAACAATATTTACAGAAAGGAATAGATATTTCAAACAACAGTTCTACTTGACGCTTTTACATATTTTACATCATCATCATTATCACTGTCAATTATTATCAATCCGCTGCTGGATGAAGGTCTCCCCAAGATTCTTCCAAAATGGTCTGTCTTGCGCCAGTCTCCTCCATGTCATCCCCGCATGCTTTCGAATTTCATCCACCCATCATCTTCCTTGTGGTCTTCTTCTGGGTCTTTTTCTGTTCGTTGGTATTCAGTCTAAAATTTCAGTTGTCTATCGGTGGTCCGTTCTTCTGGCAACATGTCCAGCCCATTGTCATTTCACGTATTTTACTTTGATCATGATGTCATCCGCTCTTGTCATTTTCCTTATCCAAGAATTCCTGTTCTTACGCATCTCTTCTGGTTAGAATATATGCGACAGATGAGCTCCTTCACTTGCCTTCAGTTTTGCAGAATTCCAACGAAACTTTGTGTGATCCTTCTATGAATCGAATTTCCATGCACCTCTTCCTTTGCTAATGGTGACCTTCTTCCTTTGTTACTTTTGACCTTTCGTTATGCTACTGATCTTTCAAGCTGTTATGAGTCTGTATTGCCGAACTGCAAAAATACCGTATACCGATGTCTGTCGTTCAAAGAAACAACTTTCGCTCGTCGATTAATGTAAATCGGTGGGCAATTTAATGTTAAAATCTACTGCTTGTATTCACCACTTTCATTGCCGTAATTAAAACACCTATAATGTCAGCACAATGAACCCCCACACATGCAAGAATGCTGCGAATATATTTGTCCTAAATGATTCTCATGCACACGCCGTATTCAAGGATCGTTATGTCCGAGTCCGACGCAATAATGCCATTAGTGCATCCAGAACATTGTGGATCAATATGAATAGTTATTTTCCACATCTTAGTAGCAGTGTTCTTGCAGTAACTTCATGGATCATTATTTTCGTCATGTGAATGCCATTGTTCCTTCCAGAACATTGTGGACCGTTATTTTCGACATTTGTTAATAGCATGGATTTTTAATTTTCGCAATACTGTATGAATACCATCTTCTTTCCAGAATATATTAGATCGTTATTTCCGAAATTTTAATGCCAGCTTTCCTTTCAGAAACATTTCTCCTACGGTGCTAATAAATATTTATAAGGGTGAAATTACAAATGGACATAATTTTCAAGTATTATTATTCTAATTACAAGATAGATGATTGCGACTTTTCTGGAGAGTTTTTCCCCCAGATGTGAACTTGAGAACAGCATTGGTTAATACACTTGTGAGTGCCTTGAGCAGCTGTAATCTGTGGGTACGTTGCTCCGGTGGCGCAGTGGTATAAGCGATAGCTTCTGATCATAGGTCCTGGTTCGAATCCCGGTAAAGCATGGATGCCGTGTTTGTCTTACGGCCCTGGCTCTTTCCCTTCCCTGGAACCAGTGGCCCTAAATTAGAGACGGGTGACTGCTTATATCCCAATAAATTGCTCACGGTTGTTGTTAAATCCCCACCAAAAAAAAAAAAAAAAAAAATCTGTCGGTATATCTCTTCGAAAAACTTGAAAACATTTCTGCCTTAACTCAGAAATTGAACCAGCTTCTTTTGATTATGGTTGATAGGTCAACTTTTTGTGATTCATTCATTTGGAAATGCATTGAAACCTGTTATGCAACGGTATCACGCTCAGACAGAAAGTAAGAGATGCGGATGCGATTCCCCTTCCAGAACCTTACAATTTCTAAGTTTTCTGAAGTACAGAAAAATTGCTTGAAGCTTTGCTGTGTTTTTCTTTAGATAAAAATCTAAGAGACCCCCTCTCCCCCATAAAAAGTATAAAAAAGTATACTAGTGCTCCAGTAGTCGCACATGTAGCTACGCTAGCGTCTGTCACGTGATACAAAACCAGAGGCTACAAAAGCTAAATCTTCTCGGCTACGGTTACGGTGCATTAGTTCCATGTTCTGCCACTGGCGCACTGTTCTATTGAGATCTTCTGAGCTAACCAGCTACCGCTATTTATCTCTGGGTCTCGTCTTATGGGAAAATACTACCCTGTGTAAGGAAACAATAAGAACCGCCTCGGTGGGGAGTAGTCAGAAGCTCTGCTCTCTGGGTAGTTGCCTCTGACGGGCCCTGATGAAGCCAAGGCGTCACTTGCAGGAATGAGAGATCCCAAATTAGGGTCAGGCGACTACTCGCAAAGAGTTACTCATGGCAGATGTTACAGAGAGTCGCCGTGATTCGTCACCTTCAGGACCTCTGCAAGGTCTACAGGAGCGACTGCATTGTCCCTCACGAAATGACGTCAGCTGACGCAAACCAACGAGTGGAAGTATGCACGAAACTCCTAGAAAACTCACACGATGTACGTTTCACCAAGAGAACTGTTACGTGCGATTAAAAGTGGGTCTATTTCTGTAATCTTAACAAAACACGGCAGAGGTTGAGCCCTGGCCAGCTTTCTGAACCTGTTGCCAAACTTGGGCGCTTCGAGCACAAGGTTGGTGGAATTTCGAGGGGATAATCCATTTTGAATTTGTTCCAGACTGTCGAACCATCAACGCCAACCTCTACTCTGAACAGCTGAAGAGGGTGTATGCCGGTTTGGAGGAGAAATACCCGGCACTAGTGAACAGAGAGCGCGCTCTCCTACAGCCGGACAACGCTCGGCCTCATATAGCGAGAACGACCCGGGCAAAACTCCAGGAACTTGAGGGCATCGAACTGATGCCACACCCAGCATATAGTCCGGATCTTGCCCCGTCGGATTATTACTTGTTCCGGTCCATGGCCCACTTCCTTCGCGGGCGGCACTTCAACAACCAGGAGGAGGTGGCAGCTGGGGTGAAGGAGTTCTTCGCCTCGAAGAACAAGAACTGGTACCGTCGTGGAATCAAAGAACTGGCAGACAGATGGCTAAAGACAGTGCAACACGATGGCTTTGAATGCTAGTCAGCTTTCGTCGTAAAGGTACGTATGACGACATAATGTGATTCAAATATTGCAAAACTTTCGACTCGCCATCTGTGAAACTCTAAACAAAAAAAAAATGTTAGTTTTGTAGCTTTAATTTTATTGTAGGGAAAAAATAATCATTATGGCCACGACGAGTTCGAGAAGCCAAATTATAGCCATAAGTTGAAAATCTTTCCCATTTCATAAGAAACGGCCGATTATAATTTATTTTTTCCCTGTACCGTTTTTCCCCCTTTAGTGATTCTTGAGCTAGAGAAAATTCCGAATTTGCACTTACTGTACATTTTTTGTGCTTTTCTGTTAAAATTATTTATTTGAAATACGTGTAATCTTTTCTTTTTAGAACTATGTGCAAGTAAAATAATGGAAGTGACCATGAAGACTCGTTCAGGTTTATTAGGAGCGTTGAAACCGGAGAATGGAATAATGGAAATGTTGCGAACAAACATGGGGGCGATGCTTCCCGACGATGCACACGTGCACTGTAACGGAAAACTCCACATCTCCGTAACCAGGAAAAGAGATCATCAAAATGTTTTGCTCAACCAGTTTGATTCTAAAACAGAAGTCCTTGACGTATGAAATCCTAAGTCAATTTTTAGGCTAAGTATATTTTTTTGTTGCTAATTGCCAAAGATGATAAATATTTTCATTTCTCACAACCACACTTGAATTTTAATGAGCAACCTACATCCGAAAAGTTCCAGAACTGACATAATGAAGATTATAAAAAAGTGGCATACTTACAATTGATGCTGGTCACCTTCAAAATACCACCATTTTGAATCAACACATAATTTCTAGCGTTCAAACGTGTTTCTGTAACCCAGTATGGATTTAAAACTGAACTGGTGCAAAGCGAAGTTATGAAATTTTTCTTGCGTTTGAATAACACCACCACAGAAACGCACAAAATCGTTAAAACAGTCTATAAAGAAAATGCTTTGTCCCGTGCTAGAGTTTTCGAGTGGCACAAGAAGTTTGTAAGTGGTGAAGAGTGTCTGGAAGATGTGCCACGCACCGATAGACTTTCGACTTCGACTACGGAGGTTGATAAACACCTATTAACCTCCGTAGTCGAAGTCGAAGGCTGACAGCCTTCGACTTCACTACGGAGGTTATTAGTAACCTCCTCAATTGTCATTCGACTGTCTACACTACTTGCGTGAAGACTGCCGAATGACCATTTAAAAGGTTACTAAAGTGATGCAGATATTCGTTGGTTCCGTTGATGACATTGTGAGAAACATGTTGGGGTATTGAAAAGCTGCTGCAAAGTGGATTCCCCACTTGCTCGCGGATGAACATGAGACATATCGTGTTATCACTTGTCGCCAATGGAAGTTCCAACTGCGACGTGAACCGCCTCTTTTGGGTCGAGTCGTCACATGTGATGAAACAATTTTTCACCATTTTGATCCAGAAACAAAATAACAGAGCATCGAATAGAAGCACCCCAGAGTCCCCGATCCAAGGAAGCAAAGATTCAGGCAAGTGCATGGAAGATCATGCACCTGGTTTTCTTGGATTAAAAGTGAATTGTATATGACCCTGTTTTTCCACAAGAGAAAACTGTTATTGGTATCTATTATTCTGAAGTTCTCAAAGGTCCTCTAAAGAAAAAACATTTCCCCCAAACGCCCAGAATATGCACAAACTGTTTGACTTTTGCATCAAGATAATGCCCCTGCACATCGTGCTTTGCTTATCCAGCATGTTATCCAAGATCTAGAATAAAAATGATGGGGCACCCTCCGTATTCACCGGACCTGGAGCCGTGTGACATCCACCTATTCCCCGAAGTGAAAAAGCAACTTCATGGGCGTCGGTTTGTATGAAATACTTATAACGAAGTAAATTTCTCCGTCATTTCTGTCCACGCCAGGATTCGAACCCGGATCCCCTCATTCCGGAATAAGTCACTCTACCAATTGAGCTACGCGGACGTTTTATTCTGATTCCTATCTACCTTTATGTCGTGTGCGTCCTTCTGGCAGGTACGTCACATCTCCTGGTACGTTACATCATCTCCCCCTTATTATTTTTTTTTGTTTGTTTTGTTTTCGAAGTGCTGGAGAAGGGATTCTCTTATTTTTCCTATCTCGCGGTGTGGAAATAACATCACACCAATGCGAGATTTCGAACGGTCGGGTCATCCGGATAGTTCGGGCGCCATTATAACGAAGAAAATTTCTCCGTCATTTCTGTCCACGCCAGGATTCGAATCCGGATCCCCTCATTCCGGAATAAATCACTCTACCAATTGAGCTACGCGGACGTTTTATTCTGATTCCTATCTGACTTTATGTTGTGTGCGTCCTTCTGGCAGGTACGTCACATCTCCTGGTACGTTACATACTGAACTGAACAATGTTGTGGTGGGTATCCTAAACCACGTATCGAGGAAGGCCTTCGAACACACCTTAGGAAAGTGAATAGAAAGGTAGGACCGGTGTGTTTAGGTAAAGAGAGAATAATTCGAAAGTATGTTTACTGCATTGCACTTCTGCCTCATGTAAAATCAGCCTCGTTACTTATTGAACGACCCTCGTACACACCTCAAGAAAGCATTACAACATCCGAGTCTCTGTGTGTGCAGACGTCCAAGAGAATCGTGCCATGAAAGCAAGTGACATTAAGCTGAGGTGCCAAAAATATTAGTTTAACAGAGAAATGCCATTACACAGAAACATCAGATGGCTGTTCCTGATGGACTCACATTTCTAGAATTTACATAATAAACTGCGCATATGTCTTTCTCAGAAGGTGTCACACTACTTCTGGCAGTAACGCAGGCATACACGCTTCATATCATGCAGTTCTCTTGAACGTTTAGGAGGTTTTGGTTTGAAACGTTCCATTTTCCTCCTCCAAGGCGCGGTGGATTCCCGTGACACCTCACAGCCTGTTAGATTTTGCTTCCAAATACACTGACGGAAAAAAATCCCACACTGTAAAAACAAATTGTAGATTTTACGGTTTTAAACCGTTTTCCAGGGTGCCAACACAAAACCGTAAAATCTACAGGTTTATGCCGTGTTGGAGCAAAGCTATAGCTTTGCTCCAACACAAATGCGAACACAAATGCGGTGTTGGAGCTTTGCTCCAACACCGCATTTAATGAAGAAAACAGCACAGAATTTGGCTGGAGCGAGTCACAGTCCAAATAATCACGAAAACACAAAAATTTGGCTGGAACGAATGTGTTGATTGTGTTGGAGCAAAGCTATAGCTTTGCTCCAACACGGCATAAAACTGTAGATTTTACGGTTTTGTGTTGGCACCCTGGAAAACGGTTTAAAACCGTAAAATCTACAGTAATTTTTTTACAGTGCAACACCACGACAAAATAGTTGTCCAGGAATGAAATGGAGGCAATACATTTGTATAGGTAACATATTTAATCGATTAAGGTTTCAAGATCACAGCTTATTGTAAGCGCGAGAAGAACCATTTTAAATGTGAAATGCTGGTACATTAATAACCGGTGTAACCGCCAGAATGTTGAATGCAAGCACGCAAACGTTCATGCATTGTGTCGTACAGGTGCTGGATGTCAGTTTGTGGGATGGAGTTCCATGCCTGTTGCGCTTGGTCGGTCAATACAGGGACGGTTAATGCTGGTTGGGGTGACGCTGGAGTTGTTGTCCAATGATGTCCCATACGTGCTCGATTGGTGAAAGATCTGGTGATCTAGCAGGCCACGGCAACATGTCGACACACTGTAGAGCATGTTGGGTTACAACAGCGGTATGCGGGCGAGCGTTATCCTGTTGGAAAACACCCCTGGAATGCTGTTCATGAATGGCAGCACAACAGGTTGAATCACCAGACCGACGTACAACTGTGCCGTCAGGGTGCGTGGGATAACCACGAGAGTGCTCCTGCTGTCATAGGAAATTGCTTCCCAGACCATAACTCCAGGTGTAGGTCCAGTGTGTCTTGGCCGCAGACAGGTTGGTTGCAGGCGCTCACCTGGCCTCCTTCTAATCAACACACGGCCATCACTGGCACCCAGGCAAAACCGGCTTTCATCAGAAAACACAACAGATCTCCACTCCGTCCTCCAATGAGCTCTACCTTGACACCACTGACGTCGCAAACGGCAGTGGTTTGGAGTAAGTGGAATGCACGCTACAGGGCGTCTGGCTCGGAGCTGTCCTTCAAGTAACCGATTTGTAACAGTTCGTTGTGTTACTGTGGTGGCAACTGCAGCTCGAATTGCTGCCGCAGACGCGGTACGATGCGCCACGGCCATACGCCGTACACGGCGGTTTTCCCTCCCAGTAGTGCCACGTGGCCGGCCGGAACCCAGTCTTCTTGAGGCAGTACCTTCCCTTGACCACCGCTGCCAACAATCATGCACAGTGGCTACATTCCTGCCAAGTCGTTCTGCAATATTGCGGAAAGAAAATCCACCTTCTCGTAGCCCTATTACACGACCTCGTTCAAACTCCGTGAGCTGTTGATAATGGCTTCTTAGTCTTCTTAAAGGCATTCTTGACTAACATCAACACCCTACGTCGAATCTCAACGATAACTAACGCTCACGAACGTTACAGCGCGTATTTACAGCAAACCTTCTTTGCATGTTCCGAGGGGCGCTACTAGCGCCACACGTATGCGCCGAGCGCGAAATTTGCATAAACGTCATCTTACAGATGTACTCTCACCGCCTACCAACTGTCGTTTATCTAACACAACCCCTTCTTGGTGTTGGGATTTTTTTTTCCGTCAGTGTATGCTCAGTCGGATCGGGGAAGATGCGGTCCAATCGATCCGTACAATCGTCGCTTCCTAAAGTACGCATTAGGAAGCCTTGAACAAGGGGCTCAGCCGCTGTCCTCCTATAGAAAGAACTCATTGCAGCTGTTCAAGGTGTACAGCTGCGCGGCTGATAAGAAAATATATGTCTCGACATTGACAACGGTCAAGTTGCGTTGGACGGGATGAGCGAAGTGCGCGCGTCCATCGATCATCCCAGATCAAACGCACCTTTATTTGCACTAAAGACACACATTAAAATATGTACAAAAGTATATACGTAAAATATGTACACGCGCTGTCAAGCAATGTGATAATGCGCCAAACGGCCCTAAGAGGAAATCTCCGTAAATGTTCATGAGTGAAGATGAATCATGACAGAAAAAAAGTCAACATACACTATTAGAAGATCAAGTAGGTGCAAGAATAACTCTGTCCTGACACACCGTGAACCACGTGGGATAGGGTGTCCATTTTTGTAAGCGTAACTCAACACGATCGTGCAATTCCCCACTCGCTCGATATAGTGCGATAGGCAACAGCGATAAAAGTCTCAGATAGATGCGTAAACAATTTTATTTTTTAACGGAATGATTCATCAAATGATCAGGTGAGTTCTGATTTAATGTGTAAATCAGAACTCACCTAGAGGTAATTATACTTAAATCTTGATACATACACAAGGACAAGTAATAAGTCTTTGTAAGAAAGCGGATGTAACACAAAACGTAGCAATAAAGACTAATGATTGATAAGTGAGTGTGTAAATTCGGGCATTAATTGCCGAGTTACATAATAACGACACTTCACTTAATATGAAATACAGATGTAAAAACAACAGCCTCACTTATGTTCACATCCAGCTGCACACACACACGCTTTTCTTTTTAAGAAGTGAAAAGCTGAGAAGAAAGTCTGGGTCATAAGTGGGTCACAGGTGTTTTTCTCGGTGATGATGCGCGCGCACGAAGTTTCTCTAGGAACCGTAGGAAAGTACTTTTTTTATTATTATGAGTTACTTGCGATTTTGATGTTACACGCGCAGTGTCCACCAACACATTTGACGAGAAAAATCCGGAATGCAGTTCCACAGATGAGCCTGATTGTACTCAGTTTGTAAGACTGCTTTAAGTGGAATTGAAACTTAGAGCAAATCAACAGAATAAGTAAACGGTGGTTGTAGAGCCAAAGCATCGCCCAAACACCACCCTGTTGAGCCCTAAGGTGGATACTGAAGGCGTGCAGCAGGACCTGGCTCCCGATACACACGATGTCTAAATATGTACAAAAGTACGACGCATTGTGACGTACCTGCCAGCAGGACGCAGACGACATAAAGGCAGATAGGAATCAGAATAATCGTCTGCGTAGCTCAGTTGGTAGAGCGACTTGTTCCGGAATAAGTGGCCTCGGGTTCGAATCCCGACGTAGACCAAAAATGACGGAGAAATTTACTTCGTTATAATGGCGCCCGAACTATCCGGATGACCCGGCCGTTCAAAATCTCGCATTGGTGTGATGTTATTTCCACACCGCGAGACAGGAAAAATCAGAGAATTCCTTCTCCAGCGCTTCGAAAAATAAAAATGTGTGATGTTGCATTCCACACAGCAGATTGACTGGGAGTTCTCAAGTGCACGTTCTACAGTGGATGGCTGCCTGCAACGATTCATGGTCACGGCTGACCCGTGGGCCATGCCCCCGGCCCTCTTTCGGGGGGGGGAGATGTGACGTAACTGCCAGCAGGACGCACACAACATAAAGGCAGATAGGAATCAGAATAATCGTCTGCGTAGCTCAGTTGGTAGAGCGACTTGTTCCGGAATAAGCGGCCTCGGGTTCGAATCCCGGCGTAGACCAAAAATGACGGAGAAATTTACTTCGTTATAGCATATGTACGTAAATAATGTACATTCGCATGTTGTCAGGTACCATTGCCATTCGTCCGTGAGCAGGATTCGATGTTATTTGTCATCAGGCACCATTGCCATTCGTCCGTGAGCAGGATTTGGTGTCACTTGTATCAGGAACCATCGCCATTCGTCCGTGAGCAGGATTCGGTGTCACTTGTTTTCAGGCACCATCGCCATTCGTCCATTAGTGGGATTCAGTGTCATTCGTTATCAGGCACCATCGCCATTAGTCCTTGAACAGGATTCGGTGTCATTTGTCCAACGTACATTCGGCAATAAAGCTGTTTCTTCGTAATGTCGACACCCTTCCATAGCCAGGCCGATCGAACATGTTTGGGACATGATGGTACGCAACCAACGCCCATCCCGGAATGTCGGCGAAATGGCTAGCAGTTTGAACACTATCTTTCATGCTGTAACCTCAGAACAGTATCCGCGAACTTAATGCATCTATTCCACCGCGGGTAACCGCTTGTATCCGAGCCAGAGGGGACGCTGCAACCGTTTTATCTGAATAAATAGCCCAACTGCTCTGTAATTGCAGTAATTTTCTTTCCTATACATATACACCCATTGTCATAAAAATCCGCTTACCAAGAAAAAACCGTCCGACTAACGCGAAACTCGGCGAATAGCTACGGGGAGGGCTGACATTCAAATGATTAAAATTTCGTGCGACTCCACGTGCCCGCGCGTCCAAGACCGGAGCTGCAATTGCAGTCCTTGGGGCTTATAAGGCGCCGCGCAGGAGACTCCGCATTCGTAGGGCCGCGGGTGGTCTAGTGGGCAACGTCCGTGACTGCCACGGAAAGGACCTCAGGTTCTATCCCAGGAAGGTACGAACGCTCGATCCACTAAATATCCGCCGTGCGTCGGATGGGCACGTTAAGCAGCCGGACCCCGGGTACTGTTCCCCCGGTAATAAATAAGGGCGTCTTCCTTCCCCTTTCTACTTTGCTTCCGTGTCACTTTCCTATCGGGCACTCTAGCCCAAATCTCCTAGCTTCCTATTTCTAAGGGTTGTTTAAGACCTGGGGTCAGACACTCTCTTCCTAAAATCCTGTACATATGATCATGATCATGATCACTCCGCATTCGTGCCGAAGTGCACGGTAAGAGTCAGGTGAGATCCCTGAGCGATAGACATGCCGAGGAGCCGCCGTAGATGTGCGTACTGGCAACTGACGGAGTTTGAACGAGGCCGTATTGTCGGGATGAGAGAGGCAGGGTGGCCGGCACGCCGAATCGGCAGGCATTTAGGCCGGTCGGACAGTGCGGTGCAATCATGTTGGGAGCAAAAGACACGGGAAGGCACCTAGGCACGGCGGACTGGCTGTGGACGAGCCAGACACAGAACCAGCAGAGAGTACCGTGGGATCATGAGAGCGGCAAGCACAGATGCAACGACATCCTTGTCCAATATCTAGAGACATGTGGCGGCTGTTCATAGGACTACTGTGTCCGCCTAACCTTTCCAGAATCCTTGCAGAGGCGAATCTCTCGACGGCCCTTACGTTTTCTGCCATTAACACCTGGCCATCGTCGTCATCGATTGTAGTGGTGTCAGCAGCGAGCAACGGGGAATGCTACGATTGGCGGACGTATAGTGTTCAGCGACGAATCCCGCTTCTGCATGGGAACGGACGATCACCGTGTCAGAGTGTGTAGAACCGCTGGTGAGCGCTACAATCTCAACCTCACTGTACAGCGGCACACGTCCCGAACTGCAGGCGTGATGGTCTGGAGAGCCAACGCGCATGACAGCCGGACTTCCCTCTCAGTGATCCGAGGGACGTTGACAGCCCAGCTGTACGTACAAGAGATCCTGCGGTCCTATGATGCTGCCTTTCCTGGCGGGGTGGCCCGGAGCCATCTTCCAGAAAGATGACGCCCCTCCGCACTCGTCTCGGGTTTCCCAGGACTGTCTACGTCACGCTTCGACGTATTCGTGGCCTGCCAGATCACCTGATCTCTCGCCCATCGATCATGTGTGGGGACCAAATGGGACGCCAGCTTTCTCCATGTCCCAGTGTTCGTGATTTAGAGCGTTAGTTGCAAGAAGTGTGGGCCTATCTGTCCCAGGATAAAATACGGCGTCTCTTTCATTCCATGCGGGACCGTATCACCGCATGTATCCGCGCACGAGGCGGTTCGACGCGGTATAACGCTGACCGGAAGGTGTACCGTACGTCCGCGGGAAACCGTCCTGCTGCTGTGATATTGTAATCACTTATGTCCTTGGTATGTACCATCTCACTACGAAAATCTGATTTCAATCCGAGGCCTCCTTTTTGGTGCGCAGATTTTTATGACAAAGAGTATACATTGCACATACCGATTTTCATCTGGATTGGATGATTCCTTCTAGGTACTTAGTTATTTTTTTCCTAAAGAGTGTATTTAAGACCTCCAGTAACTTCAGTAATAATATGCTCAAATAATCTTCAGCAAAAGTAACAGGTAAAAAATAAGTTTTTCTTTTTTACATTTCAGGTGACCGAGGCCGAATGCATAAGATTATGGGTCACTACGCATCGTTACCAAAGTTTTAACCGCGCATTGATTTTCTGATTGATTTTGCCATTCAGATTTCATAATTCACATCTGAGACTTCTAAAATGAATGATTTATATATTTTTTTAAGTTTAGTCTGACTGCTTTAGTAACTGCGTAGCTTTGATGCTGTTATACGTTATTTGTGCAGATTGATGTTACAAACATGGCGTTGTCTGTCGGACAAACACTGCATGATCTCACAAGTGAGAAGCTACAAATAAGTTATACCAGTCACGTGACTAGCACATTCTTAACAAAATTCCCAGTGAAAAAAGCTAACTGTAACCTTTCACGAACACATTGGCGTTATTGCATATATATAAATAACATCACATTGCAGTGCTAAACACTCCTGGGCAAGGTGGCCCGACGGGCTTTATTGGGTAGGTTGACATCATGGCGACCTACCCAATTGCCCGTCGGGCTATCTTTCTTTGCGGTCATCGGCGTTGCACCAATTGTTCTGCACCACTGAAAATCTTGTCAAGTGTTCTGTACAAGCCGAAAGCTCCGGAATTGGAAGACCGAGTTAAGCACTGCGGTGGACCAGCGAATTCACACATGTGACTCAAGGACGTTATCCTCTATAGGTTTCAGTACTTTCCACCAGATATCAGGGAGAATAAATAGATCTCGAAATGACGTCTGATGGAAAGCCTATCAGATACGCACAGCTGCTGTGATGCTCAACGTTCACATGCATCCGAAAAATGTTTGAAGAAATTCCATTGTTATTATGGAATAACAAGACGCTGCGCAAAACATATCGAGTTTTCAGGATAACGAACCGTTTGCCTTCCTCCAGAGCCATGAAGCAAACTTCAACCGTTTCTTTGGCACTCCAGAATATTTAACATCCCTATGACGTCGTTAAAAGAGGGCGACGTGTAATGCGCAAAGAGTCTGATGCAAAAACTAACGGTATCTCATAATTTCTACATGGAACATCAATCTAGCATGCCACGCATACTGGATTGCGCGCACTTAGAGGGACTAACACAAGTTTCCAATAAGTCATTCCTTCCCCAAAGAATGGAGGCAAGATTTACTCTTGTACGGTAAACATATTAGTCTTAGCACTATTAGATTGTCTATAATGTAAAGGATTGCAACAAAAGGTTTAAACTCATCGGAAAACCTCCAAGCTATTGGAAGATAGCAGAAAGGGTTGCTCTATTCGAAAACATCTGAGCTCCTGGTGAGACCTTTCAGCCAAACTATTGTACTAAGCTACAGAGAGATAACACACCGAAAGTTTGACATGAGCGGAATACATGCTATGCTTCTGATATTAGTGAGAAGATTTATAACTAAACACCTATAAACTCCTCGATGGCTTTGCCCATCTGAAAATTTCGCTCATGGAGCTCAGTAGTATACTACATGCAGTACTTCGCTGAAAGAACCTTAATTTTCTGGATAGTAATTGTAACTATAATTAAAACAGCGATCAGGCATATCTAAATGACCAGTATTTACCGTTTCTCACGTAACATTAGTCACATCAGAAACCTTGATAATTACATCACCCTGAGCGGGAATCGAACCAGCATCTCCCGATTTCCGTTCCAGCATGCTACCCGTTACACCACCCAGAATGACTAAGTCCCAAGTACCTAGGTGTTAAGAGTATAGGAGTATTCTCAAACCCCTTGCTATTCGATACAAATTCTGTTTCATGTAATTTTCAAGTTTTCTGATGTGATTAATGTTACGTGAGAAACAGTAAATACTGGCAATTCAGAGATGTCTGATCGCTGTCTTAATTATAGTGACGTATTTTCCACATATGAGAAGAAAATTCCTTCCCCACGATATAGTAATTGTACGTTTTCTGAGCATCAGAACAACCGCGGCAAACTTTTGCCATTTTATTGAATGATTTAAAAAACACTTATCTCTTACTGTTTCTTAAATCTTCATATTCACTGTAAAAAATAAGTGGTGTGAATTCACGGAAATGTTCTGAAAACAACGTGCAGCAAAGTTGCCGGTAAGTACCCGTCTTTTAACGGAATTTCCGCTTTTAAATGTTCCCGTTTTTTTTAACTTCCGTTTTTTCACGGATTTTCCGTAGTTCCGTTTATTTGAGAAAAGTCCGTTTCAAGTTTTTCCGTATTTAGACAGAAATTTCGCAAAATCCAACATGCTGAACATTTCAGCCCTTACGCGAGAGAATATTTTTGCGTCGGTGGTGGGAATCGAGCCTAGGTCGTTTGGTTTGAAGCCGCCCGTCTTAACAACTGAGCCAGAAAGTCACAGGAATCTGCCTCGCGTTCAGTGTAAAACTAATTGGGCGATGAGGATTTTTTTCCATTAATGGGAGCGATTTAGTCATTTTATTTTCTATTGGAGTTTATAATTTTTTTTTAATACGTTTGTAATAATTTTATTTTTTTCTATAGGTCTCATTACAAATTACGTATTTTTTACATCGCGATTTTTCGAAGCAACAAAATGGTTTGTAGTTTGAGATCCTTTTTCAACTGACAATAACTTTCAGTTATCTTTAAGAGAAGATGCAATGTACTGTTTTATAATATTATTTCAGAAACATTCTAAATATAAAATTTACTCTTGATCGCTATATAGCTTTTGTCTTAAGGACTCCACAGACTGATACATAGACATCGTATAATCACCTGTACAATTAATTAGGTATCACGTTTCTTACGGTAACACAATATATAATAGCTGATGCACAAAAAGGGAAAGAGGAGAAGAAATATCCTGTGCCCCAATAACCAAAATTCATGCGATATACTATCCACAATATCCGGTCTCGCTACAGAACTTCAAAATCAGATTATTCGACAAACTACGGAAATTTAACAACTAATCAAACCTGAAGTATTTTCGCGAATCTCTCCTATTACCAGAAATTTTTCGTCATATGGATACGGAAAACGTGGAAACGGAGTTTTACCGTTAACACAAGAAAGGAATTAAGGAAAGGTTTCTGAAAATTCAGAATTTTCCGTAAACACATCTTGAAAACGGTAATTTACCGTCAATATAACAAAAGAATTGAGGAAAGGTTTCTGAAAATTCGAATTTTCCATTAACACATCTTGAAAACCGTAATTTACCGTCAATATAACAAAGGAATTGCGGAAGGGTTTCTGAAAATTCAGAATTTTCTGTTAACACATCTTGAAAATGGTAATTTACGGTCAATATAACAAAGTAATTGAGGAAAGGTTTCCGGAAATTCAGAATTTTCCGTTAACACATCTTGAAAACGGTAATTTACGGTCAATATAACAAAGGAATTGAGGAAAAATTTCTGGAACTTCAGAATTTTCCGTTAACACATCTTGAAAACGGTAATTTACCGTCAATATAACAAAGGAATTGCGGAAAGGTTTCTGAAAATTCAGAATTTTCCGTTAACACATCTTGAAAACGGTAATTTACAGTCAATATAACAAAGGAATTGCGGAAGGATTTCTGAAAATTCCGAATTTTTCTGGCGTACGAAAAATTCGTGAAATTCAGAGTTTTACCCCGGCATTTCACGGAAAAAGTTGTATCAGAAATATGCTTCGTTAATTCACGAAAGACATCACGGAAAATGGCTTGTGAATTTCAGAAAACGTTTTACAGTGTCGATTTTAACAATTGTTTACCCATTTTTATATAGGTACATATATATGAGCAATTTCCTTTATTAATTTTGTGCTTCTGTTTAAATTTTTCTGTGAATCTTTGTTACATGTCGCTGTTCATTACTTATGTGTTTGTTCTAAATTTTGTTCTTAACGCTAGTTATGTGACATTTCGCCATTTTTTTCATATGTTTCTCGTTTTTTGACTTGCGTTTCAGGCCTTGATGTGCAGTTGCTACATTCCTTTGTATTGCGGAAACGTGTTTCCCAAATTTCGCGGTGAAGTAAGTTGAACTGATTTGCAATAAAAGTAACTAATCTTCATTTAAATTCTTAGATTCGAAGTATCACAATTTTTCTTGTTTGTGCTGATATTTCTAAGAGGCATGGTGCTCTGCTGAAATAGGAAGAACCACACCAAATGTATGATATGCGAGAAAGACCATGCTTTGGTAGAGAAATTCGACTGAGCAATTAAAATTTGCATATTTATTCATGTACAAAGAAGTTGTGC
The DNA here is from genome assembly GCA_039090855.1 of Macrothele yani. Taxonomy (NCBI): domain Eukaryota; kingdom Metazoa; phylum Arthropoda; class Arachnida; order Araneae; family Macrothelidae; genus Macrothele; species Macrothele yani. Next base: position 54,228,022 of record CM076990.1, read on the forward strand.
TTCAGTCAATTACATATACTAGACGAAACCCGTCGGAAACGACGGTTAGTTTTTTTTTTTTTTTTTTTTTTTAAGGAATAAACTCATGTGAAACAAATGTAAACTTTATTTGATTGACAAATTCACTCAACCACTTCAGTAAAGACAACAGTCCAGGTCCGTGATTTTTTTTTTCTTGACTGAAGGTTTAACGACCACCGTGAGCACCTCAATGGACTATAAGCAGTCGCCCGTCCCTAATTTAGGGTCAGTGGTTCCAGGGAACGGAGAGAGCCAGTGCCGCAAGACGAACACAACATCCATGCCTCGAACGGATTCGAACCCGTACCCTTCAAGAACGAATCATCCTAAGCCAGCGCTTAGACCACTGCGCCACCGGGGCGGCCAGGTTCGTGATGAGCATCACGACTGCACCCTTTTTCAGTCATAAAATGTGAGGCGAAAGTCCACTCATCTCGATCGTGTGCAAAACTTCAACTGGATAGCTCACTCTTTCACTCTCATCTTCAGTCACAACTGTGTTCGTAAATGTTGTTGGAATGAGATTCGCGTTGCGAATACTCTTCACCCGTCGGAATCAACGGTTAGTTTTTTTTTTTGTTTTTTTTTTAAGAATAAACTCATATAAAACAACAAATGTCAACTTTATTTGATTGACGAATTCATTCAACCACTTCAGTAAAGACAACAATCCAGGTTTGTCATTTTTTTTTTTTTTTTTTTTACTGAAGGTTTAACGAACACCGACTAAAATTCTCATCGGACGCAACCGGGAAGGTGGCGGCCGATGAGAATTTTTCCGAGACTCATTTATTAACGTGGAAAGAGCGATGATTTCTGTTTGGTGTTTCTGATCCACGTTGAGTGTTTGAATTAATGAGAAGACTTCGGACTTTGGACTATCTCAGTCACTCCATGCTTCCGCCTTAACCAGCGCGTGAGTCAACCGCAGGCGATCGAATGTCAACCGCACGCTTCTCCCATAGACTTTACATGGGAACTTTGCTGCCCCCACAATGCCCGAACCGCTGCCCCAATCTCATTTTTTCTCTTCGACTGGCACATCTACATGATAAGACCTTTTTTCTTGATACCTCAACCATATCTTTACGTTCAGCCGTTCCCTCAAAATAGGACTCACAGTAAAAAACCTTATAGAATGAATATATAGATAGTAAAATTGAGGTAAGATTTTCATGTACATGTAGAAGAATCAAGAAATGCCGAGTACGTAATAATTTATACAGTACAAACATAACTATAATGAATAACGAGGAACTTTACACCAACTATATTTAAAATAGTAAATCTATATTAGTAATCCGAATTTATTGGCGTAAAATAAAATTCAAAGTTTCCGAAATGTTGCATATCAACCAGATGGCTATTTTCAAGGAAGCTAGACAAAGCATACTGAATAACAGAACTGCTCCAAGCGATACTGCATTGGAATGGCCAAGCGTTCGTTTAGAGTTAGAGTCAACGAGCATAATAGAGACACTGTTGAAGTACTTCGAATTCCAAAAATGAGCTACGTACAGCATTCAAACTTCCGTATACTAAAAAAACAACAATCGGTGCTTTGCCATGGTACTTAAGTATTCATAATCGGCCGACATCAGAAATAAATTACTTTTCTCTGGCTATTTATTCCTGAATATTCAGATCTTGACGAGTAAAAACTAAATTATATTTCAACATAAGTATTCATAATCGGCAGACATCAGAAATAAATTACTTTTCTCTGGCTATTTATTCCTGAATATTCAGATGTTGACGAATAAAAAACTAAATTATAATTCACTAGTAACGAAAACAAGAATATACCTTATCATAATACGAAAGGGTTTTTAATCAACACTGTCTGTCTCCCGTTACGGCGCATTAATGTTTTTGCAATTCTTTAAACTGTCTTAAACTTACCGTGATTTAAATATGTCTGTATAAGCCCAGGTGACATTCTGATTTTCAAACTTTTGCACAATTCATAAGAAAAACAGATCATATATCTTCGAGGGAATTATTTTAGAATAACGACTGAATGTTTCTTTAAGAACATACTGTAACTCAAAGTGTTTCTCCTTCGACGCCATAAAACATCCAAGTATCTTCCCAGTATTCCTTGCAGCTAGCAGCTCGGTATCCATAGTAACAACTTCGCAAACAAACTCACGTGCAGGTGAGAGACTACATTCACATGGACGCGGCACCAACAGACATGGAGAACAGTACAATAACCACGGCCCTATATCAACAGAAATCAAGTTCAAGTCCTCTATTCCTGTGTGGGATGATATAAAGAAACTAGCTTCCTACTCCACCCCTAAATCTGCTGCCATTCGAGAAAACTTGGAGATCACTACCAACAGTGAGTTGGGCCTGCAATGATAGCGTCTCGCCAGAGTTGTTACGAATTTGGAACCAGTTCTACAAATAATACTGATTTTTCTTCCAAGGTACTGTGTGCCCAACCAACAAGACTCCTCATTCTGAGTGAATAAATTACATTTCATCTATTGTTTTATTGTCTAGTCGGTCATCGCGTTCAAATTGTGGAAGCGTTCTATTATACAATTTGCTCTCTACCTTCCTTTAAAAAGCCATCTGGTTGATATGCGAAAGATTGGAAACTTTGATTTCTATTTTACGCCAATAAATTCAGATTGCTAGCATAGTTGTACTATTTTAAATAACAGTTTGTATCTTAGTTATTTTTGATCAGTAGCCAAATAGCAATTTGCATAATGCAGCAGGTTGTTAAGGTAATCCCTCTGGAGTTGCAATTCACTTGTTAAGGTAATAACTGAGGTTTCGTGATATCTCTCCATTAAATTCTACGGTATAAGATTAAGAATTTCAAACCGGAGTCCAGCTGGCTCCATCTGATCTGAATGGGTTTTTTTATGAGAGATTTTAGCGACGCCTTAGTGGCAGTACCAAATGTACGTATTTAATGTGCTTATGTTACCTGTCCATACACCGATGAGCGGTTACATTATGACCACCTACGTACCAAGCTGTAGGATCCCCCTTTAGCCCGCAAAACAGGGGCCATTCGGTCAGGCATCGGTTCAATGAGGTGGCAATAGGTATCTTGGGGTATTTGGTACCATAACGTCAACAGTAGGTCCTCCAGTTCCCGTACATTTCAAGGGGGGGGTGAATTAGCGTGAACCCGCTTTTCCAAGTCGAACCACAAATGTTCGATTGGGTTCATGTCTGGTGAATTTGGAGGCTAGGGCATTAATAGAAAGTCACCAGCATGTTCCTCGAACCAATCCTTGGCAATTCTTGCAGTGTGGCATGGCGTATTATGCTGTTGGTAATGGCCATCACCAGCAGGGAACACAGTTGCCAAGAATGGGTGAACTTGGTTCCCAACGATGTTCAGATAACTGACAGCTGTCAGGGATTGTGCAATTGTGATAATGGGACCTAAAGTGTCCCCAAGCATAACACCGCCTCTGCCGGTCTGTTTCTACCCAACAGTGCATGCAGGTGCCATAGCCTCCGTTGGTAATCGACGTATCCGCGCGCGGCCGTCTACGTGGTGCACCAGGAATCTTGATTCGTCAGACCAGGCCACTTTCTTCCAATCTCGATGATCTTGTGCCCATTTCGTGCGTTGTTGGCGATGGTGTGCAGCGTGCATGGGAACCCAGTTGCGTCTTCTGCTACGCAGGCCCATGCGCGTAAGGCTGCGATGAACTGTGTGCTGTGACACATTGCCATGATCGCCAGTGTTGTAGCTGCGGGCGATTTGTCGCAGTGTGGCCTTGCGGTCGCTGTGAACAAACAATGCGCGACAGTCTCCGCTCCCCTCTGGCATCAATGAGCTGCGGACGACACACGACTGGACGATGGTTCAGCGTTTGGCCATCTGTGCACCACTTTTGATACGTACGCACTACAGCGGCACGTGAACATCCCACAAGCAGCGCCGTTTCCGAGATCGTAGTTCCGAGGTGCCGTGCCATCACAATTTATCCGTTATCAAACTCCGATAAATCGGCAGCTTTTCTCATTCTGACTCCGAACACTCTACTAACCGAAAGCCGGTCCTCGGGTTGTATATATACTGATCTGTGAACTTCACTGGTTCCACCGTTCGGTCTCCATGCGCGCTCATTTCTCCAGGCAGGGGGTGGTCATAATATAATGGATCATCGTTGTATACTGAAAGAACTAACTGAAACAGAGAATGTCCACTGTGCATGACATTTATTGATTATGAAAAGGCTTTTGACTCCGCGAAGCCGTCAGCAGTCATAATGTAATTGAAATCCTGCGGTACTGAAGATTAATGATTTAATATTATTAATAACATACAGCAAATTCTCGATTATCCATGCGCGGATTATCCGGTTTGCGATTATCCGTGCCCTACCTTTTTTTTTTTTTTTTTTTTTGCGCTGCAGTATTTTCAGTACGTGTGAACCGAGCATTCAGTTTGACTGGATTAACACACAAAAAGAAAATGAATCATCTGACATCGTCGCTTTGATTTCCCGCATGGAAGGATTCGAAAATGTGGACAGTGGAAATGTTGAAGACTGGCTGAACATAGACGCATGTGAACCGGGCTTTCAGCTTATGAAAGACGAAGAAATTGTCAACATAGTGACCGGCAGGCAGAGTGAAAGCTCTGGGGCTGAGGAGTTGGAGATAACAGCGAAAAGAGAAGAAACACGTGTGAGTCACGGTGCAGCTTTGGAATGTGTAGATACGCTCATAGATTATGTGGAACAAGGGGATTTTAATTACAGAGATATTGTGGCACTTCGTAATATGTGTACTGATGTTAGAAAGCAATTAAATGCGTCTAAGAATCAAAAGAGCATTACAGATTATTTTGCTCCAAAAGACATATGACTTTTGTGGGTTGTGTCTAGTAAACGTACTTTTGCATTATAGGGCTATCGCATTTTACTTTCGTCAACAACATAAATTGTAAGTACAGTACCAATATTTTATAATTTTATATACTCTATTGTTAACAGTTCAATGTGTCAAATGTATTTTTATATACTGTATAGTACATACGAAGGTAATATTTTCAGTAAAAAGCAAAAATCGTGTTATCCGTGTTTATCAGTTATCCGGTGATTAGTACGGATAATCGAGAGTTTGCTGTATATGAAAATGCAAAGTGAAAAGGCTCTGCTCTTCAAGGATACAGCACGCATAAAATTTGGAATGAGAATTGGACCAGGAGTAACCGTATCTCCCGAGCTCTTCAGTGTTATATTCCAGAAAATCTTTCAGTCAGTAAACTGTTAACGTGAAGTTTTGCTAACGACATCGTCGTTTTTAAATTACTCTTACGAGCTGCCACTCCGAGCTGCAGAGTTATGAATAGAGCTAGGATTTATGTGTAATAAAAATTTCAAAATATGTACATAAAATATTTATTAAAAGTGAGGAAATATGTAGGAAAAAAGAAAATTACTGAATTATGTAATAATTTTTTTTATATGTTTAATAAATTTCTACAATTTCTTTACTTATACAGTCATAAGAAATTCTAAAAACTACTGTACTTTACAAATTTTAAATTACTGTACTCAAAACCAGGGTTTTCAACTAAGTTACTGCTGTTACAACTAGCAACAACGTGGCACTTCAGGTTGCCAAAAACAAAGCTGTTTTCTCTCAAAATAACTTTCTCGACGTCACATATGTTGATTAGCGAAAACTTAAACCCCACTATATCCGATGGGCGATGGCCAGAATTACTTGTTTTTTTAAAACAGCACAACTGTCAGTTGAAGTTCCGTGGATAATGATTTTTATAGTTGCAATGGTTTCTAAGCATGTATTTTTCTTTTTTTACAACATCTTGTGCTTTACAAATTCTTCATTGTGGCCTGGTACTTTTCCTAATATTTGAATCGTCTGACACACCACAAAACAAAATATTTCCTTCAGTTCTCAGTCCTTCATCGGGAAACTCGTTAATAAATGCCTTTAATTTAGATGATATAGTTGATTTAATTTTGATCATATCTTTAACAGGAAAAAACAAACTTCTAACAATGTCATGAACGAAATTATTTAGGAAGAAACTGGACACAAAACTACGCATTAAATGACAGATGACTCAGTCTGCTTTCCTTGTGTCTCATCTGAGATGAGGAAGCACTTAGGTGCCGGTATGGTGCTGTCATCTGTAGGCTTTGATGTGTTGCGAAACTTGCCATTTGTCGGCTCACAGGTTGCTACAACAGAAAATATTGGGAAGTTTTGCGTAAAAACTGGCGATTTGTGTAACATTATTTTTAAATAATGCGAAAATGTGTAATATATGTAGTAAAACAGTAAATATGTATAATAGCGACAAAACAGGTCAAATATGAAAAAATATTTAGTTACATATTAATCCTAGCCCTAGTTATGATCCAGGAGCTTGCTGACAAGGGTGAATAAAGTAGGATTAAGAATTTCAAACCGGAGGAAATTTCAACTTCCAGATTGCACCTCTTTTTTAAGATGACCTTACAGAAAACACAGCTGAAAAAGGGAAGTGTGCTGGCCAAAGGGACGGCACACTTTTCTTTTCTTGTCCCTTTTCAAAGCTTGACTCTGCCAGCTTAATCGTGCATCTTGAGTCTTCTAAGAAATTTCTCTCACTTTAACTGGCCTTTGTTCTGTCATTTCTAATTCTGTTCTTTCTGATTATTCTACACATCGTCCGTATTCGGGCCCTAAGACTTGGTATTTTTATTATTATTATCTTCTTTATTCGAAATATACGAAACACAGCCTATGAAAATCAAAATAAACAAGAAAAGCATCATTGACTGGTGTTGTTGAGCTGATACGAGTTTCCACCGGAGACCTAGGTATTAGTCAAGAATCGGCGTAAAATATATGATGTCCCAAGTAAAGCTGTCTTCTGCAGTTCTGTGGGTGGTATATCAGAAAGCTGCAATTTTTTAAAATGATTCATAAAAAATTTTGACATTGTTCCAAGTGCCCCGAGAACAATGGGGACTACACAACGTGTTTAGTCCATAATCGAGTAACTTCTGTGGCCTGGTCTCTATTTTTAGTAATTTTTTCCTGTTCTTTTTCATTGACTGGCATTTCTAGGAATTGCTATATCAATTATCCAGATTTTCTGATTTTCTATGGCTGTTATGTCTTGTGTGTTATGTTCTAGGTGCCTATCGATTTGAATTCGAAAATCCCACAAGGTCTTGACGTGATCATTTTCTAAGACTTTCTCAGCCTGATGTTTCCAGGATTTTTTCGATGCTGGTAGATTGTGCTTTCTGCATAATGACCAGTGAATCAATTTTGCAACCCTGTCGTGTCTAGCTTTGTAACTGTCTGTTCAATTAATTTTGCTACATTCACATACAAGATGAGACACAGTTTCACCTTTTTCTTGGCAAAGTCGACACTTATTGTTATTATTATTGGAGTGATTTATAGGTAGATTGGTTGTATTAAAAATTCCACAAATCTTTCTTTGTTTCAGGAGTACATGGACGGCGGATGCAGTGACAACATGCCTAAGCTTGATGAGAACAGTATCCGTATCTTCGCTTTGTACGGTCAGAGTGATATACATCCTCCCAAGAATGGCTACGTGCTGAAGACCTTTCAGTTTTCTAATACAGTTTTTTACGTAAGCCTAGCACTGTTATCTACGTTCTGAATGTTTTAAAATGTAAATCAGAATTTTTTGCTTATCTAAACGGTTTTATTGAATGTAATGCTTTTCTGAAAATTATTCCCGGTCCAATCACAGTTCCATATGCTTTGTCTCGTTTTGATTTTGCCTATCTTTTTATGAATATGATTTGCATATTTTTTTCCGTAAAGAATTCCAAATCGCATTTATCTTTTGAGACAAAGTCCTCATTTTTTTTCAAAATTTCCCATTTCTATCAGGTGAATCGCAACCCTTTTTCACGTTCTTGTAAGGACCATTCCTTAAATTAGAAAGCAAACATGCCTTTGCCTCATATTCTATCAATAGTGCGTAATTGCTTTTTCTTTTTGATGTAGCCTCTAGGAACGTAAGTAATTCGCTTTCACATCTTTGCTCCAGCTCTGTTGTTTCTTGGTAAAAAAAAAAGATGTAACCTGCAAACGACATCCCCCTAAGTCTTTCTTGAGCTTTTTACCATTACTGTAACGTGATTGAAGAAGGTGAATCTTCAAAGTATATGCAGTATCGGTCCGGAACACACACACACACACACACACACACACACACACAGGGATCGGAGAAAATAATGTGAACACCATAATTACATGGTTAATATTATTCGTGTTGGCTACACAGGAAAAAGCAAACGCCGTGATTATCTTTTTGGGGTATCTATTCTTTGTATATGTTGCCGTTAAAGTGTATAATTCAGTTATTTCATAGAATACCTAATTATTTCATGAAATAACGGATCCAGTTAGTTAAAGCGTGTAATAAATTAATAATTCCACACTTTAACTAGCTATTCTATGAAATAACTAGGTTTTCTATAAATTAACTAATGATAGACAGTTAAAGTATAAAATAAACAATTTGACTGAAATACAGAATACAATATGTTATTTATATAAAGACATAATAAAATCATTTGTTACAACAGGGATTACTAAAATGGCATTTGGAATTGCATAGAACATTATTTCTAAAACAAATACACTTTTTGTTGACACACTGCGTTTTACATGAACATTTTTTAAATCCCTGACCGGTACCTAAACTTTGAGCTGTAGCAACCGACCGGAGCGATTTCTCTATATCCGGCACTTCTTCGATCTGAATTAGTTTTTGTTCACAGACGCTGAACTGGGATCGGGAATATAGCTGTTTTATGCGGCCGTTTCTTGTACCCAATTGAAAAAATCCTTCTTCGGTTATTTTCATGATAACAGCTAAAATAGATCTGGCGTCACCCCTTCCTCTGTCAACTTCAGGTACTGGGATAAGGACTGTAAGCCCCACAGAGGCTTCAGAATGAGATTTATCTGACATTAATTTCATCTTCTTAGCTTGAATTTCCAAACATTCTTTAGAGTTTTCTCTTTCCCTCTGAACATTCAGTTCATTAAAACACAATTTGCTGATCTTCTGTACAACTTATTTCCGAAAACTTTATAAATAACAAAACGAAACATAAAAGTTAATATCATTATTATTATATAACACTTTATAGTGGGTTGAAAATGGTGTGCTATTTCTGACCAGTGGTTCTCACTTTACAGCCTTTTGAATTTGGGATTTATTTACTCGGTTATTTTACACTTTAACGGGGTGTAGATCGTTATTCTATGAAGTAACTAGTTAAACCATAGAATACAAATTAGTTTTACGCTTTAACTGACTTGATCAGTTATTTCATGAAATAACTAGGTATTCTATGAAATAACGGATTTTATACTTTAACGATAACATATACATTCTCTAGGTTGTATGCTAGTGTAGTATAAGTTCTGTTCAGCTGCGGTGACACGAGCGGTAGGTGATATGGCTGACCTGTCAGACTTCCAAAGAAGGCAAATCGGGGTAGCCCGTTCAGCTGGAGCGTCTGTAACCACAACAGCCAAATTTTTTGGTGTTTCAAGAGCAGCAGTCTCTATAGTTATGACGACGTACAAAAAGGCATAGAATGACTTCGTCGGTGAAGAAGAATAGTCGGCAAAAACCGAGATCGAATGAGAAGGACCTTCGAACACTAACAACGATCGTGTCCAAACAACACAGAACCACTACAGCGAAAAATGACAGCAGAAATCAATATCCACCTGGAAGACCCTGCTTCCACAAAAACAATCCGTAGAGAACTTCACAAAGACAGCATCCATGGAAGAGCTGCAGTTGCTAAACGTTTAATCACAGAAATCAACGCTACAATAAGAAAAGGATGGTGTCATTAGCATAAAACCTAGACAGTTGATGACTGCAAACGTGTAATATGATTCTAAAATACGAGATGTGAAAAGGAAAATAGAATGAGACTGGGGATGGCAAAAACGGCTTTTAGAAAGAATCAAAGACTATTGACAGCCAAAAATATAGATCTGAAACTTATCAAGATAATTTTAAAGGCATATGTTTGTCCAGTAGCTCTCTTCGGTTCTGAGACATGGACACTGACCAAGAGGGAAGTGAAAAGGCTAGAGGCATTTGAGATGTGGAGCTATAGAAGACTGGAGAGAATAAGCTGGCTCGATAGAAAGACTAATGATGAGGTCCTGGAGACAGTGGAGAAACCCCAGGAATCTGATCAACATGTTAAAAAGAAGAAGAATGTTATGGATGCGACACACATTGCGCCATGGAAGCTCGATTCTGAAAGTTTTGGAACGGAAAATTCAAGGCAAGAGAGGAAGAGGACGGCCAAGGAATGGTTTTGTGGCACAGCTACATCAAGACAGCAACACTAGGACATACTATGACTTGAAGAGAACGTCGGAGAATAGAGAGGAATGGAGAGACAGAGTACATTTACTGAACAACCAGTCCTTGGACTAAGCAACCAAGAAGAAGAGTCCTCATTTACATTATTACCAACAGTAGGTCGGTTTTATGTATGGAAAAACCTCAAGGAAGCTTACAATGCAGAATGTAATTACATCTGTCAAACAGGGGGTAGATCTGTGTGATTTGGACGGCCATATCTTGGTATTCGGCTGGGCCCCATCATTCTCCTACATAATCGAGTTACTGCCAGCAAGGATTTAGACATTATAGGTGATCAGGTGTAACCTACAGTTCAAATGTTGTTTCCTAACAATGATGGCATTTTTCAAGATGATAATGCACCCATACGCACAGCTAGAACAGTTTAGTCTTGGTTTAAGGAGCACCAAGATGAAGTTCAACATCTGTTCTGGCCAGCTCAATCATCTGATTTCAATATCATCGAACCACTACGGGAAGTTTTGGGGAGAAGAATGAGAAGCAGATTCCCGCCTCCAACATCTATGAAGCAATTGGCTGATGTTCTGATCGACGAATGGTAAAACATTCCGCTGGAACTATTCACAAGCTGCATGAATCTATTCCGAGAAGGTTGGAAGCTGTATTAAAGGCAAATGATGGTCCAGCACCTTGTTAATAAAGATATATCACCTATTTCCCAGGTAGGTGTTCATGTCATCTTGTCCAACCCGTGTATATGACTGACGACATACGGATTTTTGCAGCTAGTTTTCCAGAGGTTCGAAGTATAATCCAAAAACTTGCTGCACGAGTAAAGCAATGGGATTAAAGACGAACAGAAAACAAACTTGATGTGCGGAACTTTTGCAAGAACTGAGGAATTAAGAGGTTGGAAAACCCAAAGTTAGAAGTCATTGATGCCTACATCTACCATGGACAACAGATATTAAGCTAGGTCAACATCTATGAGGAAATTAATAGGCTGATATAACTTGGCTGGAACGCATTTGAAGGAAAAATCATAGTTTTCAAAAGCACTTTGCTACACTGGCGTGCAAAAAATAAGGACGAGACGGTTTTTCCGAATGTAACGTCGTGCAGAAGTGCTCCACGTCAACTCAAATCATACCATAAGATCTCCAAGATGCAAGAATATGGGAAAAGTGAACAAAACCGCCCAAACAAGGAATCCAAAGGATACAAAGGCACTTTATTGAAAAGGTAGCTTCGAGCACAACTGAGACAGAAACGTCCATGTGACAGGCGGCTGCCAAGAAAACTCCAGTCTTTAGTAGGGGATATGATCACCCCTGACTGCGTTGCAGGATTTACAACGTCTGTCCATGCTGAGGACGAGGTTGTCAAGGAGCTGTTGAGGCATCGCGGCCCATTCCTCTCGTAGCACCAATCGCAGCGGCGGAATCGTTGCTGAAGGCTGGTGGCGTGCTGCCAAGCGTCTTCCGAGAAGGTCCCACACGTGTTCGATTGGATTTAGGTCCGGGGACCAATCCATGCGTTGAATATCTTCACTCTCCAACAGCTCTTCGACAGCCACTGTACGATGAGGTGTAGCGTTGTTGCCCATGAATAGGAACTCAGGACCCACAGCACCTCTAAACAGACGCACTAGAGGCAGGAGAACCTCGGTACAATAGCGGACACCAGTGACTGAACCTCCTTGGAAGATGTGGAGGTTAGTACGGCTACCAAGCATGATACCGCCCCAAACGAGAACTCCGCCACCTCCAAATCGGTCCCTTTCGATGATGTTGGAGGTGTGATTGCGTGCTTCCCTGCTCTCTCCAGATGTGTATACGTCCAGAATCGCTCGTCAGACTAAATCGGCTCTCACCTGTAAAGATAACTCGACCCCATTGCTGATGTGTCCAGTTCTTGTGTTCCTGGCACCACAGAAACCGCCGTCTCCGATGAGCAGGCATTAATGGCACACACCGTACTGGTCGTCGTGCAAATAAACCACCTTTGTGCAGCCTCCTGCCCACGGTAAAACGCGATAACGGACGTCCAGTTGTCTGTTGCATGTGCCTTGCGATTTCTCCCTGCTGTCTGCCATCTGTCTCTTCTCGCCTGTAGGACAATATACTGGTCATCCGCCGCCTTGGTTGCTCATGGACGACCACTGTTAAAATCTCGGACAGCTGTTCCTGTCGTTTGAAATGCTCTCCAAGCTCGTGAAACGATGCTATGAGTGATCCCGAACTCCTCGGCCACACTAGTCACACTTCGACCTTCTACCAACTTCCCAATGACGCGACCTCGGGTAAAGTCATCCAGATGTCGTCTACTGGATTGCCTGTTGGCCATATCACACGGTGGCAGCAACTCGACGTCGTTCAAACCGATGTACATCGTGCTATAGCGTTCACCGAATTGCTGAGCGTACACCGCCCGTGTGCTTTATACCCTTCCGACACTCCCCTCCCCTACGTCATGCAGCATATATGCGCATGCCCTACCGTACCGGACCCTAGTCTATCTCCTGAGTTGTCTTTCGGTCCGTTCTGCCTGCTCGTTCCGCTGTTATGCTAATTTCTCCTCTTCGTCCTTAATTTTTGCACACCAGTGTATTATGTCTCGAAGAGAAAGTTTTCAATCAATGAATACTTCCAAATGGATCAGAGACTTGTACCTTACCTTCAAAAAAACGTACAGAGAACAACTCGAAGAAGCACACAGAGATGTATGCTTGATGTAACCAAAAAGGGTACAAAGAGTAACTCATGGATCAAGAAAATGATAAGAGTGGAGACATGATGATCAAAGTAATGGGCTGGACATATTGCTAGAAGAACTGACCACTGTTGGAAACTGAAATACTAGAATGTATTCCAAGGAAAAGACCTGGAAGAAGACCAAGTGGGAAGTGGGCGGAAGAAATTCGAAAGATGCCGAATAGGAGAGAATTGATCATCGAAAAGACTTGGAGTGGCCTTCATCCAGCAGTTGAATGGGAATGGTTGCTGATGAAGATGATGTTGATGATATCTATAATCAAGGTACTGCAGTAATAGAATTTTGAGAAAGCCTGCCCCACGTGTTTTTAGCACAGTTGTACTTTTTTATCCGCCTCTTCAATCCTTTCAAAACCATTCGATCTCTCACGCAAACAAAAGAACGCATAAAAGTTTCAGGCTAAAACAAAAGCACATATATAGCTTTTGTCATTATTTGGAACGGTATTAATATATTGCCTGTGCTCACTACCAAATATGGGAGGTCATTCTTAACTTTACAGTAGGCTAGTGCAAAACAGCGGCGTAACGAACTTAATGTGCGCCACCCACCCCCTGCAAGATTTACTTCAGCACCTGTAATTTTCTCAGGATTTTGAATACAAGGGCAAATGTATTTTTTACGGTGCGTGTGTCGTGGTGATGGGGGAAAGGGGGCTAAGGAAGTCAGGGAGAGTATCTGGAAAACTAGGGGGGTTGTTTGTAGAACCCTGTAGTTCTAACTTTTTAAGTAATTTTTGAAACAGAAGTACATAATGCAAGGTTATCAGTCTGACAGCTAGGATTAACACGGTGTACGGATCGATGCATGAACGTGGAATATACATTTTATGGCAAGAAACGAATTCGGTAAAATTTATTTAACCGGTAAAGATTAATAAGAGTTCATAAGAGAACACCCATTCTACTTTTACTTGTTTTTGAAGTGCTTGGCTTTTGTAAAATGTTTGCTTCTATACTTTGAACAGCTGACGTGCTAAACAAATCGTCATTCTTTTCATTAGAAACGCTATTTGAACTTAATCGACTCTGCAGCAAGAACTGGTCGGGTTTGGGAAATTTCTTCGCTCGCTCTCGTTCTTTCTTCTTTTGCCGATACTGAGCTCCACTTGGGCGCATTTGTGACAATTGACAAATGGAGGTCGTTCGCTTGTATATTAAAGTTTCCATACAGTGAATGAGATAGACATACTTTCTATAAGGAAGAACTAAAAGCAATAGCTACGTATAATTGTTTTGTCCAAAATTAAAATAAATCACCTGAAGAAATCAACCTCTTATACACTCACGGACAATGTAATTTGCGCACCTAGAAAAAAAACATGATACAACTGCGAAACTTTGCAAATAGCTAGAGTGCGTGCTGTATGCAAATGATCCACGTTTGGTCCGAGTTCGCATGACCCCACACCCTGTGGTGGCGCTGCAAGCACGAACCGGCAGCCTTAAACCGGCGTGTGCTCGATGCCCCATGAAAGCAAAAAGCACCTGTCGACGCAAGCAAGAGTACAGAGTGACAAGAATGCCGGGTAGACGCCAGAGACGTCGATTTACGCAACTTACGGACTTTGAGAGAGGCCTGATCATCGGGCTGGAAACCGCAGGATGATCCACGCGCCGTATAGCCAGCCACGTGGATCGTTCTGACCATACTGTCCGACTGTGTTGGGGGCAGTGGACACGTGAAGGCACTGCTACACGGCGGAGCGTCTCCGGATGTACCAGGAGGACCACCGGTAGATACGATCGACGGATCGTGCGCCAGGCACGAACGGATCCTACGGGTACCCGGTCCACTATACAGGCAGATGTAGCTGCTTGTGTGTGCCCACGAACCATTTCCCGACGCCTCGCGGAAGCGAATCTGTGGTTCCAGTGTCCCTTGCGTGTGCTGTCATTAACACCGGAACATCGCCGGCTTCGTGTACGGTGGTGCCAGGCCAGAGCAACGTGGAACGCCCCAGCCTGGTAACGTGTGGTGTTTAGCGATGAGTGCCGCTTCGTTTTTGGGGACAGCTGATCATCGTATTCGGATGTGGAGGTCCCCAGGTCAATGGCACTATCCCAACCTTGCTATCGAGCGCCACACCTCCCCCAATGGAGGCATTATGGTATGGGAAGCCATTGTCTACGATAGCCGATCAGCTCTAGTAGTGGTACGTGGATCATTGACGGGCCAGCGGTATGTGGATGAGATCCTACGACTCCCTGTGCTCCCATTCCTGGCCGGGATTCCAGGTGCGCTATAAAAGCAGGATAATGCCCGCCCGTACGCGGCTCGGGGTTGCCCAGGACTACCAACGTCATATCTAGACACTTCCATGGCCTGCCCGCTCGCCGGACATGTTCCCTATCGGAAATGTGTGGGACCAGTTGAAACGCCAGCTGCCGCCGTGCCGCACTATCTGGGATTTGGAGCACACCGTCCAACACGTGTGGGCCAGTCTGCCGCAGGACAACATCAGGCGTCTTTTCGCCTCCGTGCCGGACCGTATTGCAGCATGTATCGCCGCACGAGTCGGTGCGACGTACTATTGAAGATGACCGGACTGCGTGCCACAGACCCCTCTGTCATTGTCCCGCAGCTCTGCTTTTGACATGATATGCATCATTCATCTGTATCATTACGTCCATAAAATTTCAGTTCAATCCGATAGCTTCCTTCTTGGTGCGCAAATTTCATTGTCCGTGAGTGTATATCGCAGATCTGCGGCTGCTGTGAATAAATGACGGCGCCTATCGCGTACCTAAGCCTAGGTGACTGACAGTTTTCCCACATCCTCCACAGGGAATCACCATGTGGCCTCGTACTTTTCCTTAGCAGCCCAGAGAGAGGGCGACTGGAGAACGGTCGTATTATTTACAACCCATTGGAGAGCAATCATATTACAAAGGCCGTTCCATAAAAACTGAAAATAATTTTTTTTGAGTAGGCAACAGTGCGTAGAGAGGAAAATAACCACGCAGACCACTAACTGAATTAAGGAAGTATCTGTGGCAACAGTTATTAGCCGTGGCCGACGATTCTGGTTTTGTTATTGCGCAGTTGTTTAAGGTACGTCAGAATTTCGCCAAACAGCAATGGAGGTGAGTGATTCAGAGTTAAGAAATGAAATGCGTTGTGCGATGAAGTTTTGCTATCATTTGGGTAAAACGGCTCCAGAAACAGTTGATTTAATGAAAACAGCTTACAAAGGTAAATGTTTGGGTGAGTCAACGGGTTTTTAGATGGCACCATGATTTTAAAAAAGGGCGTTTGTTGGCAGAACTCGCTCCTAGGCCTGGTCGACCTGAAAGTGTTGTTACGGAGTTTATTGTTCACATTGTTTGGGCAATCCTGCAAGAAGATCGACGAATGAAGACATAGCGGCCTCGACTAATATTTCAAAAATGTTAGCATTCCGCATTCTACGAGACAAATTACTGTTGCATCATGTGTGTTCCAGATGGGTACCTCATCACCTGACGAGAGAACAATTGTTAGCCAGAATTCAGGTCTGTCGTGAGTGGAAACAAATGATTGCAAAGGATCCAAACTTTCTAAATACAGTAAAGGCTGCCGATGAAACATGAGTCCACTTTTTCGATCCCCTCACGAAGCGCGCAACGAGTGTCTGGAAATACAGATGCTTGCCTTCTCCGAAAAACGTCTACCAAACCAAATTAGCTGGAATGGTGATGATGATAATTTTCTTTCATCATGAAGGTGTAATATACCAGCATGCCGTTCCTCCACAGATTACTGCCAATGCTCAGTATTACATTTACGTCTTGAAGCGCCTGCGACGACACATATCGATTAAGCGACCGGAAATGGTGGGCAAGTGAACCCTACACGATAATAACGCCCGTCCACACGTGACTGCTTGTGTTCAACAGTTTCTTACGAAATGCAGTATTGAAATCATGCCACAGCGTACGTGCAGTCCTGATCTCGCCCCGTGCGATTTGTTGTTGTTTCCAACTATGAAAGAAAAGTTCCGTGGAGCAACATTCAACGCAGATGCTGACGTTATTCAAGCTGTACAGGGGTCGCTAAAGCAACTTCCACAAAATGCCTTCGCCCCATGCTTTGAAAAGTGGACTGAACGATGGGACCGTTGCATATCATCCAAAGGAAGATAAATTGAGGAAGAATAACATATATTTTGCTGCACTTATATTTCTTCATTTTGTGTGATTTTACTCACAGTTTTTATGTAACGGTCGTTGTACAAACCATTGCAGAGCGATCGTATTACAGCCTGGAGCAAAAAGGCCTAACAGCCTCCATCTGTAGGACATCCAGTGTTTTAAAAGTAAAACTTGACATTTATTTCGACAAAGCTAAATACACTATATTGACAAAAGTCACTGGACACCTAGAAGAGAAACACCACATAGCATTTATTGACAAACATTAGTACGGTGTCGGTCCACCTTTGGCCTTAATGCATGCACTGACCCTTCGAGACATGCTTTCCACAAGGTTTTGGAACACAGAGATAGGTATGCGCTTCCATTCAGTACATAATGCTGCCGCTAACTGTTGCTTAGTAGTAAGCCTTGGTTCCAAACTTTTTATGCGGCGCTCTACTTTATCCCCATAGATGCTTTATGGGATTAAGATCAGGGATCTGTGCTGGCCAGTCCACACACGATACGGAATTATCGCCAAACCTCGCCGTAACAGTCTTTGCTTTATGGCTCGGTGCATTATCTGCTGGTATCAACAAGGCTTGGTTCCATAGTATTGCCACAGAGTTGGTAGGGCATAATTGTCCAGAATATCGAGGCAGACGTGCTAGTTAACAGGTTTGTCCACGATAACCAACGGGCCGGGACTATACCACGGAAAACACCCCCACACGAGTACACTGCCAGCTCCAAACTTGACCGTAGGAACAGTACACTGTGGTAAATAGTCTTCCTCCAGCTGCCGCCATACCCACAGACGGCCACCAGACTGATGGATTGGGTATCTGGATTCATCAGTCCATGCGACCCGTTTCCATTGATCTACGGTTCACGATAAATGTTCTTTACACCATGCTAAACGGCGAATAGCACGGCCTAACCCACTTCCTGTAAATGTAGCATTATTTTGTCCTTGCAGCTCGAAAGAGGGTTCTTTTGTATTGTAAAGTGCCAATTTTTAGGCTAGTAGCTTTTTTTTTTTTTTTTTTTTTTTTTTTTTTTGCAGATGTTTGACATCCTAAACTGATTCATGTCAATGCAAAAGTGTTGAATTTTCAAATGTGGAACTCCGGGCTGTCATGAAATTTCTGTTCCTGCAGAAGAAAACTGCGAAGAAAATCTATGAGTGTATAACGCAAACATTAAGTGACAAGTGCCCTTCATATTCCACGGTGAAGAAACGGTGTGCCAACTTTCAGTGTGGAGACTTTGAAACCGAAGATGCAGCAAGATCTGAAAGGCCTTCAACAGTGACAACACTCGAAATTGTTGATCTTGTTCATGACATGATTTTTTCAGATCGGTGAATCTAGGCTAAAACAATAGCTGGGACACTGGAGATATCCAGGGAATGTGACGGGTTGATTTTGTCAGATCGGTGAATCTCGGCTAAAACAATAGCCTGGGACACTGGAGATATCCAGGGAACGTGTTGGGTTGATTTTGTCAGATCGGCGAATCTCTGCTAAAACAATAGCTGAGACACTGGAGATATCCAGGGAACGTGTTGGGTTGATTTTGTCAGATCGGTGAATCTCGGCTAAAACAATAGCCTGGGACACTGGAGATATCCAGGGAACGTGTTGGGTTGATTTTGTCAGATCGGCGAATCTCTGCTAAAACAATAGCTGAGACACTGGAGATATCCAGGGAACGTGTTGGGTTGATTTTGTCAGATCGGTGAATCTCGGCTAAAACAATAGCCTGGGACACTGGAGATATCCAGGGAACGTGTTGGGTTGATTTTGTCAGATCGGCGAATCTCTGCTAAAACAATAGCTGAGACACTGGAGATATCCAGGGAACGTGTTGGGTTGATTTTGTCAGATCGGTGAATCTCGGCTAAAACAATAGCTGAGACATTGGAGATATCAAGGGAACGTGTTGAGTTGATTTTGTCAGATCGGTGAATCTCGGTTAAAACAATAGCTGGGACACTAGAGATATCCAGGGATCGTGTTGGGTTGATTTTGTCAGATCGGCGAATCTCTGTTAAACAATAGCTGAGACACTGGAGATATCCAGGGAACGTGTTGGGTTGATTTTGTCAGATCGGTGAATCTCGGCTAAAACAATAGCAGAGACACTGGAGATATCCAGGGAACATGCTGGGTTGATTTTGTCAGATCAGTGAATCTCGGCTAAAACAATAGCTGGGACACTGGTAATATCCAGGGAACGTGTTAGGTTGATTTTGTCAAATCGGCGAATCTCGGCTAAAACAATAGCTGGGAAACTGGAGATATCCAGGGAACGTGTTGGGTTGATTTTGTCAGATCGGCAAATCTCTGCTAAAACAATAGCTGAGACACTGGAGATATCCAGGGAACGTGTTGGGTTGATTTTGTCAGATCGGTGAATCTCTGCTAAAACAATAGCTGAGACACTGCAGATATCCAGGGAAATTGTTGGGTTGATTTTTTCAGATCGGTGAATCTCGGCTAAAACAATAGCTGGGACACTGGAGATATCAAGGGAACGTGTTGGGTTGATTTTTTCAGATCAGTGAATCTCGGCTAAAACAATAGCTGAGACACTGCAGATATCCAGGGAACGTGTTGGGTTGATTTTGTCAGATCGGCGAATCTCTGCTAAAACAATAGCTGAGACACTGCAGATATCCAGGGAACGTGTTGGGTTGATTTTGTCAGATCGGTGAATCTCGGCTAAAGCAATAGCTGGGACACTGGAAATATCCAGAGAACGTGTTATGTTGATTTTGTCAGATCGGCGAATCTCTGCTAAAACAATAGCTGAGACACTGGAGATATCCAGGGAACGTGTTGGGTTGATTTTGTCAGATCGGTGAATCTCGGCTAAAACAATAGCTGAGGCACTGGAGATATCCAGGAAACGTGTTGGGTTGATTTTGTCAGATCGGTGAATCTCGGCTAAAACAATAGCTGAGACACTGGAGATATCCAGGGAACGTGTTGGGTTGATTTTGTCAGATCGGCGAATCTCTGCTAAAACAATAGCTGAGACACTGGAGATATCCAGGGAACGTGTTGGGTTGATTTTGTCAGATCGGTGAATCTCGGCTAAAACAATAGCTGAGGCACTGGAGATATCCAGGAAACGTGTTGGGTTGATTTTGTCAGATCGGTGAATCTCGGCTAAAACAATAGCTGAGACACTGGAGATATCCAGGGAACGTGTTGGGTTGATTTTGTCAGATCGGCGAATCTCTGCTAAAACAATAGCTGAGACACTGGAGATATCCAGGGAACGTGTTGGGTTGATTTTGTCAGATCGGTGAATCTCGGCTAAAACAATAGCTGGGACACTGGAGATATCCAGGGAACGTGTTGGGTTGATTTTATCAGATCGGGGAATCTCGGCTAAAACAATAGCTGAGACACTGGAGATATCCAGGGAACGTGTTGGGTTGATTTTGTCAGATCGGTGAATCTCGGCTAAAACAATAGCTGAGACACTGGAGATATCCAGGGAACGTGTTGTGTTCATAATTCATGAGCACTTGGATATGCAGAATATGTCAGCGAAGTGAGTATCAAATGTTTGAACGCCGATGAGAAACCCAAACGAATGGACTTCCCGATCGGTTTTGCAGCATTTTGAGTGATCTGGTGATAATTCGTTGCAGTGAATTATCACTGTTGATGAAACGTGGTTACATCACTACGATCCACGGACGAAACAACAGTCCTTGCAGTGGCGGCACTTGGGTTCTCCACAGCCAAAGAAATTCAAGGCTCAAAGGTCTGCTAGAAAGGTCATGGCAACGGTTTTGGCGGATTCGGAAGGCGTTTTACTGAGTGACTATCTCCGGAAGGGCCAAACAATAAATGCTGAATGCTATTGCTACTTGCTGTGGCGATTAAAGGAGGCGTTGAAGGAAAAACGGTAAGGAAAACTGCGGAAAGGTGTTCTCTTTTTGAAGGACAATGCGCCGGCTCACAAAGCTGGCAGGACAATGGATGCTTTGAGGGATCTGGGATTTAAGCGCATAGACCATCCACCCTACTTACCAGACTTTTATCCATGGGACTATTTCCTGTTCCCAAACCTTGAAAAATGTTTCAAAGGAAAGCATTTTTCGAATGATTCGGAGGTGATATCGCCAGCAGAGCAGTATTTGATCAGACTTTATAATTTGTTTTTGGAAGGGTTAAAGAAATTCCAGAAACGCTGTGCCAAGTGTGTTGAACTTCAGGGTGAATACGTGGAATAGTCTCTAAGTGGCTCTAGCCCATTTCCTTCTTGGTGAGGCCAAAAACTTATCAGCATCACCTCATAAGAGTCCAATTTGAAAAATTCTTCTGTTGGAGAGCGTTTTTGGTGCAATATGTTTCTTCTCATATGATTTCAAAATTTTCTTAGCGCACAAATGTTTGAAAAAATTCTTTTTCGGTCAGATACTAATAATTATGAAAACTATTTCGTATGTATTTTCTACCCAAAGTAATTCACAATTCCGCCGCTAAGGGGTGCCAATGTTTAATCTGTTTTTTTTTTAAATATCTCTGCTTCCACATGTGCGATTTAAAAAATTCTTTCAATATCGGATGCCAGTTATCTTGTGGAACACTTAGGTTTGTATTTGAGGAGTTTTATACACTGCTGGACACCCAATATGCAACACCAAGAAGGACAAGAGATAACAAAGCCAGATTTACTGGACACATAACAACTGATACAAAGATGAAACGATTGAGCTTACAAGGCCCGTGCGACTTGCGGAACACGCAAACATCAATAGTTCGTGTGGCCCCCATGGCTGGCAATAACGGCCGCTACACGCCGCGGCCGCGAAGGAAAGAGGCTTTGGATGTGGGCTTGGGGTATGTCGGTACAGGCTGCTTCCACACGTTGCCACAGTTCATCAGGCATAGCCGCTGGTGGTGCTTGCCGGGCCACTCGGTTGCCGATCAGCGACTAGACGTGTTCGATGGGTGACATATCGGGAGAACAGGCGGGCCACGGCAGCAGTGACACCTCGTGTGCCGTGAAGAATTGTTGAGCGATGCGTGCCACGTGCGGGCGCGCATTGTCCTGTTGAAACGTGGGCGCTGGCAGGTCCTGAAGGTAAGGGAGGACTACTGACTCCAAAACGTCGGAGATGTAGCGGTGGCTGTTGAGTGTACCGGCTATGCGTACCAGAGGGGTGCGGGTGTCATATCCAATTGCGCCCCAAACCCTAACGCCAGGCGACGGACCGGTATGGCGATGCATAAGGCAGGCGTCACACAGTCTCTCACCGTGGTGCCGCCACACGTGGATCCGACCATCGTGGTGTTGCAGGCAGAAGCGGGATTCGTCGGAGAAGACAATATCGTGCCGTTCCGTAGTCCAGGTGCGGCGTTCAACGGCCCACTGCCGCCGCACTCGCCGGTGGTGTAACGTTAATGGAAATAGGAGCAATGGGCGCCGTGCGACAAGTCCCCGCTACTGCAGACGACGTCGAAAGGTACGTGCTGACACAGGTTCTTGCGAAACACACCCTAATTCCTGCACTAACGTTCGTGATGTGGTGGTGCGAGCCGTCAATGCCAGACGCACAACATGCCGGTCCTCTCGTTCAATGGTGTGCCTCGGCTGCGGCAATCGCTCACGTCGGTCCGTCCGTCCCTCCTGCACCCACCGAATCCATACTCACCTTACTGTGGCCGGATGTCATCCCACACGGGCGCCGATGTCTCGGTACGATGAACCGCTGTCGCGTGAGCCACTATTCGTCCTCTGTCGAACTCCGAAACGTGCTGGAATGACTGCCGTGTTCTGCGACGAGGCATCAGGAAGCTTCCCACGCACAGGTCCGGCAGCACAACACACTTCCACTACTTACACCCAGCCTTCTGTGCACCCTTCTTATAGTGCTTCTCGGTGGCGTGCCGGGCGCACTTGATTTTCATATTCCTGCAATGCTAATCATTTGCATGTCCTCTCGCGGGCGACGTATGCTGCGAATTTCAGGCCAATCGGATGCTTCCTTCTTGGTGTTGCATTTTGGGTGGCCAGCAGTGTAGTTCATATTGCTGTCGCTAGGTGGTGTTTGTGTACTTCGGATTGCACCGCTTCTAAAAATCCTATTAATAAATTTCTTTTTTTACTGTATACCATTCGCTAAAATAGAGATGTGGAAAATCATCGTCTTTATATAACACACATACACATGTGTATTTCCCCCTAAGAGCGTAAAGGTCAAAACCTTTTTCTCGCTATCTCTACTTCTATGAGACGTATTTGAAAAGTTATTTTTCCTTATCATAGCTTTTTCCGTGAAGAATATTTTTCGCCTATATTCAAATATTCCATTATGCAAAATTCCTCTGTTAGAAGGCGTAGAGTTATGTCATATTTCCCTCTCTATATATTTCTTCTTTTAACTGTTCGATTAGAAAATCGCTTTGTCTTTGATACCTTCATTCTGCTATGAAACATTTTTTATGCGCCATTTGTTAATTTTTGTAACATACCTTTTAGCCGCTGGTGGCAGTAAGTAACTGTTTCTGTTTCTGGATGCTTTATCGATCGCAGAAATCTGGTTGTTTTTGTTTTGTTTTTCTAACTGTTTTTCATAACTTTTATAAATTTTATTCACATCATAACAGATTCTAAAAACGTGCTCATTACAACCGAAAATTTAGTGTTATCTTTCTTGTTTTCTTTTTAACCGAATCTACACTATGCTATCTCAGTGGTTGAGGTTCTCAGTAACATAGCGCCGTGCCGTTTAGTATGTGACGTCACATTTTGCTATCCAAGTAGTGCGACTGCTGCGGTACACGTTTAAAAAGAAAAGTGAGGAGTGACGTCATAGTTTCGACCCAAGAGATGGAATAAGAATAGCATAGCTTCTTCTAGAACGCCGGGTAACGTAATTGCGCCAAGAAAATAATGTAATGCATCTACGATCACTGTAATACTATTAACGCTAGATTTGCACGGAAAAGATGAAAATATATCTTGGACAGTTCTAACAAAGTCCACGATATACATACAGTAGTGGCCAAAATTGTGGAAACCTTTTGTAAAAAGTGTCTTTTTGAGGTTTGATGGATCATAATACCACATGTTTTGGGGTAATACCATAAAATTATATATCAATGGAAAGATAATTTCATCCAAAATGTAATGCAATAAAGTTTGTTCAATTATCTGTATTCTTTGAAAAGTTTTAACCAAATAACCAGAAAAAGGTAGCACAACTTGCTTAGGTTGATATGAAGTAGCGTTCCTTCATTTGAATGTAGCCAATGAGCATGAGTGTTTAGAGAGCCAATCAGGTGTCATCTTGTTTTGGCAATGAGCCAATCAGGTCACAGTAGGATTCAGCCATTGATGTCATGTATTGTAGCTGAGAGGATGACATTTTTCAGTGTATTATGTGATTGATATCAAGTTGGTTGGGTTTTTTTTTTCGTGTTCTTTCATTTAGTGAGCTTGTAAAACGTAATAAAATTAAAGAAATGGCGCAAGGAGTTGACTGGTCACCCAGAAAGCGATGTAAAATTTTACTGTTAAGTGAACAAGGCTTCAGTTATGAAGAAATTAGAAGAAAAATTGGTGGAAACTTAACCAAAGGTGGTATTTCTAAATTTTTGAAGAGGTATAAGGAGTCTCAGTCACTACAAAACCAGACTGGTAAAGGCAGGAAAAGGTGCACAACCGCAAGTGATAATAGAAGAATTAAGAGACTGTGCCTAAGTGACAGAATAAAATCATGTGGGTGTATACAAGATGAAATGGCGCAATACAATGTGAAATTGAGTTAAAGGACTGTTCGGCGCAGACTGCAGGAATTTGGTCTAAAGCTAGAATTCCACGAAAAAAGCCATTTTTATCTTTCAAACAAAGGTTGAAAAGATTAAACTGGGATAAAACCCATTTTAACTGGACAGCGGAACAATGGCACAGTGTTATTTGGAGTGATGAGACCAAAATCTCCCTGTTTAGTAGTGATGGCATAAAATACGTAAGGAGAAGAATCGGATAAGATTTGCATCCTGATTGCATTACATGTACCGTGAAACACCCAGTTAGTGTTATGATCTGGGATTGTATGACATCAAAAGGTGTGGGCAGAATTTGCATGATTAATGGGAATATAAATGGCTAAATATACATTAATCAAATACTTGAGTCCAAACTGAAGCCTTCCGCACGGGATCTTTTCCAAGATAATGAAGCATTTATATTTCACAAGATTCAGCTCCATGTCATGTTGCTGCTGTGTGCAAAATGTGGTTTCAAGATAATCATACTCCACTGCTGGAATAGCTTGAGAATAGCCCAGACCTTGACCCCATCGAAAATCTATGGAGCCGACTAAAGAAACTTGTTAGTCAGAAGCAACCCAGCAATAAGACCCAATTAATAGAAGCAATACTTCAATCTTGGTTTCACATAATAACAGCTGCAGAGCTAAAAACTTAGTTCACTCCATGGGAAGGCGTTGTAAGGCCGTAATTAACGCTGAAGGTTACCCAACTAAGCATTTACTGACATGGTGAGAATATTTGTAGAACTCATTTTTTCTATACGTTTCACTTTTCTTCTTTATAAATGCTGGTCTAATACAAAATCCTTCATAAAAGTTATTGCATTACATTCTTGATGAAATTACCTTTCCATTTATATATAATTTTATGGTATTACTCCAAAAAACAGTAGTGTTATGAGCCATCAAACCTCAAAAATACACTATTTCCATAGGGTTTCCACAATTTTGGCCACTACTGTATATCATTGTAACATGGCTCAAATTAATAAATAAAACTTATGCATTAAAATTCCAGAATTCATTTTCGGTGACCTGTAATATTAAAGAAAAGGAGGGCGGAAAACTTGGATTTTTTCTTTGGTGCAATATCCTTACGGTATCGCGTTTCTACTGACATGCTGGAGTAGCAGAACGACAGAGAAATCTGCTGGAATAAAGATCTATAAATAAACCCGTGTGTACCAAAACTGCCGAAACGAATTCTAAAGAATCTCACTAACAATAGAACCGACTGAGACAAAATATGGAGAAGCACATGGAATAGTACAATTATCGGAACAACTTCAATTGCATGGAAAATACTTTACTGTGAAAACAACCTTTTAGACCGTTTTTAAATGAAATTCTACAATATATGTATACTTCTTGTTTCTTTCATTTACACTAGCGCAGATGTACGACAGATTTTTTAATTAACACGGATTCTAAATTTTACTTTTTTTTGTTTCTCTGCAGTGTACCCTGGAAAATATGATCCGGTTTGTCCGGATTCTATGTCCAGGTGGTCCAAACATGCTTCAAGATTTATGCCAGCAAGGTTATAATGATGCGTTGGCTTTCCTGCGAGATCATGGTGAGTCTTTAAAAATATTACCGATCTCTCTGCTTCTGAAAGTACAAGAAGTTTCTAAATCTTTCTTTTACTCTGTCTCGTCTGTTGTAGACTTTTCCCAAGTAAGACGTTTGGACCAGGGTTGCCATTCTATTGATTTATCAGTAGATCTACTGATTTCAACTTCTATCTACTGATAGATTTTCATAATCTACTGATTTTTTGTTTTGTTTTAAGACCACCTACACACTCAGTAATATGCTGTATAAGAAGTGTAACGTACCAGGAGATGTGACGTACCTGCCAGAAGGACGCACACGACATAAAGGCAGATAGGAACCAGAATAAATGTTCGCGTAGCTCAACTGGTAGAGCAACTTATTCCGGAATGAGTGGACCCGGGTTCGAATCCTGGCGCGGATAAAAATGACGGAGAAATTCACTTCGTTATAATGGCGCCCGAACTATCCGGATGACCCGACCTTTCAAAATCTCGCATTGGTGTGATGTTATTTCCACACCGCGAGATAGGAAAAATATGAGCAGCACTTCGAAAGAAAGAAAAAGAAGGGGGAGATGATGTAACGTACCAGGAGATGTGACGTAATTGCCAGAAGGACGCACACGACATAAAGGCAGATAGCAATTAGAATCAATGTCCGCGTAGCTTAATTGGTAGAGCAACTTATTCCGGAATGAGTGGACCCGGGTTCGAACCCCGGCGCGGATAAAAATGACGGAGAAATTCACTTCGTTATAGAAGGTCTGCATTCTTTCAATATTCGCCATATACTGATCCAATCGACAGGAATCGCCTTAGAACTGGCCTGAGGAGAAAAAGCTGACAAAGACCAAAAATTTTCGCGCCGGGCATTTCATTCGCACCAACCCAATGTATGGCTGACTGAACACTACATAAATCAGTTCTTAAATACTTCAGCTGCAGTGAAACAGGAGTCACCCAAGAAACTTCAAGAAGAGGTTACTTATGGTTAGCCTCTCTTCAGCCAACACTCCTTTGGCATTTTCAGCAAGGTATAACTCAGTTAACTTAATCCAACTAATGTGAGTTTATTATCAGAACACTTGGTTATGGAAAAACACTGAAGATATAACACGCAGTATTCAAATAAATGAAACTTCGATTAAACCAAGCCGCCCACGATTATAGCATTATAACATCCACCATCTTCACACCTTTGCTGCTGCTCAAACATTATGCTTTCATCGTCAAAAAATTAGTTGCACCCAGAAGGAAGCAACCGACAGGAATGAAACTTGGTGGGAAGGTTTGACATCGTGAGACATGCAAATGATTCAAGTATCACGCTGGGCCGTGCATGTGACGCCAGCAAGGACGGGTCGTAGCGCTGTGCCTGACCGGCTGTATAAGGTCGTCCCGTTGCGCGTTTTTGCCATTCTGAGAAAAGTTTGGATGCAATTCGAGGAGTTCGAAAGTGGCCGCATCGTCGGGCTCCGGGAAGCAGGATGGTCTTATCGCCGTATTGCGCGCCATACCGGTCGTGTGGATATCACCATGGCACGCTGTTGGCGGCAGTGGATAGAACAAGGCACACACCAGCGACCGTAAGGGTCTAGGAGACCTAGACGGACCACGGAAGAGAGAGGATTGGCGGGTTGTCCGACATGCGCGAAATGACCCAACAGACACGATTGCGGATATTTAGCTAGCAGTGGTGCCCTTCATGCATCGTTCGATTAGTGCCAACACCATTGACAGACGGCTGCACGACGTAGGACTACACGCACGCAGACAGTTACAAAGAATCCTCTTAAGACTGCAATGGTGACGTGGCAGGCTGTCATGGAGCCACTCAGAATGGCAGCTGGTGAACATCAGTAACGAGGACCGCTTTTGTCTTGGAGGAAACGACCACCGATTCCGCGTGTGGAGGCATCGTGGCCAGTGCCAAGATGAACGGTTTGTTGTCGAGCGTAACAGATCCAGAAGGCATGGTGTCATGGTATTGGGTGCAATTGCCTAAGATGCCAGATCACCTTTAATGTTCATTACAGGCACTTTGATAGCGCAACGTTACGTTAATGAGGTCCTGCAACTAGTGGCCCTACCTTTTCTGAACGCTCACTCCGGTGCGATTTTCCAACAGGACAACGCTCGTCCGCGTACTGCTGCTGTCTTGAGAGCTTGCCTTCAAGGCACTGACACTCTACCGTGGGCAGCCGCGTCGCCAGACCTATCGCCGATTGAAAATGTGTGGGATGCCATTGGGCGCACTCTCCATACTCCATCCCTACAACACAATCTGCAGGAACTACGTGAGAAGATTCATGCTGCGTGGAATGGCTTATCACGGTACACTATTAATGAACCTATACGACTCCATGCCGAGACGTCGGGCATGCTGTGTGAGCAAACATGGCGGCCCGAAGCCATACTGAGAGACACTACTTATTGGCGTGTAGCTTCATAAATATTGCCCATATCAGTCTCAATGCTTAATCAGTTATTGTTCCTGGTCATCTTTACCTTCCTCCCGAATAGTATTGCAATCCGACACGTCCTTCTGGGTGCAACCATTTTTTTGACGATGAGTGTATATCTTCCAGTTCTCATCGGACACATACACGCGCCATACGCTCCGACCTCAAGGTGTTGACAACCACACACTTGCGAGAGAGAAGACATAACGTTAAGTTTGAAAAAAGCTAAAAGAGAAAGAACTCAAATTTTCATAGAAAAGGAACTAAAAAGGAAAGTTAAATTACAGTATACGTGCGTGAACAACTAGTCTACGTCAGTAAGCTAAAGATGCGAATCTCATCGCAATTTTAGCTTACTGACGTAGTTTTTTCATTCTTTTGTCATAACGCTGTTTATGAATTTCAGTTTGCAACCTGAAAGGAATCTCTCTTTCTCTCTCTCTCTCAACTTTTAAACTATAATTATAAAAATTATATAAAAATATTAATTAAAAATAAATAATACTATACTTATATTAAAAAATAATAATAAAATTACGTAAAAGAAATTATGTGTTTCTTATATTATTATATTTATCATTATAATATAATAAATATTAATATTATAATTAAATAATTATTAATTGTATTATATCATAAAAATTATGTGTTTCTACTTCTCTATTATAAATTCGCTCAGAGGTTTTCCAGAAGTACAAACACTAAATTTAACAAATAATTCATTTTAGATAACAAAATTTCTCTGAATTCGAAAAATTCAGGTACTTTTATCCAGCTTCCCTACAATCTCCGACGCATGCACCAGTTATATACTGCTGGCCACCCAAAATGCAACACCAAGAAGGACACGAGATAGCAAAGCCAGATTTACTGGACACATAACAATAGATACAAAGATGAAACGATTGAGCTTGCAGGCCCGTGCTGTGACGTACCTGCCAGCAGGACGCACACGACATAAAGGCAGATAGGAATCAAAATAATCGTCTGCGTAGCTCAGTTGGTAGAGCGACTTGTTCCGGAATAAGCGGCCTCGGGTTCGAATCCCGGCGTAGACCAAAAATGACGGAGAAATTTACTTCGTTATAATGGCGCCCGAACTATCCGGATGACCCGGCCGTTCAAAATCTCGCATTGGTGTGATGTTATTTCCACACCGCGAGACAGGAAAAATCAGAGAATTCCTTCTCCAGCGCTTCGAAAAATAAAAATGTGTGATGTTGCATTCCACACAGCAGATTGACTGGGAGTTCTCAAGTGCACGTTCTACAGTGGATGGCTGCCTGCAACGATTCATGGTCACGGCTGACCCGTGGGCCATGCCCCCGGCCCTCTTTCGTGGGGAGAGATGTGACGTACCTGCCAGCAGGACGCACACGACATAAAGGCAGATAGGAATCAGAATAATCGTCTGCGTAGCTCAGTTGGTAGAGCGACTTGTTCCGGAATAAGCGGCCTCGGGTTCGAATCCCGGCGTAGACCAAAAATGACGGAGAAATTTACTTCGTTATAGTGCGACTTGCGGAACACGCAGACAATCAATAGTTCGTGTGGCCCTAATGGCTGGCAATAACGGACGCTACACGCCGCAGCTTCAAACGAAAGAGGATTTGGATGTGGGCTAGGGGTATGTGGGTCCAAGCTGCTTCCACACGTTGCCACAGTTCATCAGGCGTAGCCGCGGGTGGTGCTTGCCCGGCCACTCGGTTGCCGATCAGCGACCAGACGTGTTCGATGAGCGACATATCGGGAGAACAGGCAGGCCACGGCAGCAGTGACACCTGGTGGGCCGTGAAGAATTGGTGGCCCACCAGGTGTCAGCGCGCTTTGTCCTGTTGAAAGGTGGCCGCTGGCAGGTCCTGCAGGTAAGGGAGGACTACAGGCTCCAAAACGTCGCAGATGTAGCGGTGGCTGTTGAGTGTACTGGCGATGCGTACCAGAGGGGTGCGGGTGCCATATCCAATTGCGCCCCAAACCATAACCCCAGGTTACGGACCGGTATGACGATGCATAATGCAGGCGTGATACAGTCTCTTGCCGCGGTGCCGCCACACGCAGATCCGACCATCGTGGTGTTGCAGGCAGAAGCGGGATTCGTCGGAGAAGACAATGTCATGCCATTCCGTAGTCCAGGTGCGGCGTTCAACGGCCCACTGCAGCCGCACTCGCCGGTGGTGTAACGTCAATGGTAATCGGAGCAATGGGCGCCTTGGACAAGTTCCCGCTCCTGCAGACGACGTCGAACGGTACGTACTGACACAGGTTGTTGCGCAACACACCCTAATTCCTGCGCTAACGTTCGTGATGTGGCTGTGCGAGCCGTCAATCTCCGCCGCACAGCATGCCGGTCCTCTCGTTCGGTGGTGTGTCGCGTCTACGACAAACGCTCACGTCCGTCCGTTCGTCCCTCCTGCACCCACCGAATCCATACTCGCCTATCTGTGGCTGGATGTCGTCCCACACGGGCGCCAATGTCTCGGTACGATAACCCGCTGTCGCGATAAGCCACTATTCGTCCTCTATCGAACTCCGAAAAGTGCTGGAATGACTGCCGTATTCTGCGACGAGGCATCAGGAAGCTTCCCACGCACAGGTCCGGCGGCACAACACACTTTCACTACTTACACCCCGCCTTCAGTGCACTCTTCTTATCGTGCTTTTCGGTGACGTGCCGGGCGCACATGATTTGCATATGCCCTGCAATGCTAATCGTTTGCATGTCCTCTCGCAGGCGACGTATGCTGCGAATTGCAGGCCAATTGGATGCTTTCTTCTTGGCGTTGCATTTTGGGTGGCCAGCAGTTTATATTCTGACGATTTAGATATTTTGGAAGGTTTGGGGCTAAAGGGTGGGTTTAAAGAAACGTTGGGTGGGCTGAAACCCACCCGAAGGGTCGAGTCTGGTAGAAGAGGGGGGAGAGAAGCGAAAGAAAAGTCCTTGCTTTTGGAAAGCAAAAAAGCCAAAAATAAAAAAAAAACGAATCCATGCAATTCTCCAAACAGCTTTCACTCTATGCGCAAACGTGCCCCATTACGACAATAAGAAAAGCCACGATCTGGTTTTCACCTGCCATTTATTTGAAGTAAATCATTTTTAAAGCTGAATGTTTTATAAAGTTAACAGCCATTGACAATATTTCCACTGTTTTTAATGCCATCTTAATTTTACCTATATTGAGTAACTCTGGTTTTGTACTTCCTACTTTATAATGCCATATTTCCATTGCTGGTTGTATGATATGTTATCTCTTTAAATATGTCAAATTTGCTTTTCACCTGTCGAGCTATATAAAACGATATCTCTGTTTGCATTGTGATAGATATAATACCATGTACTAACTGCAAAAACTTGAGTGGAGAAATCAACAAGAACGGATACCTGGACCATTCAACATGTGATGCGATGCATCAGACACTATCACCTCGTATTACCGGAGGTAAGTACATACATATCTACAGCATTGAAACCCACCGATATGTGCTTAAAAGACGAAATAATCTCTTTTTGACTTGATGGCAGGTTATAGTGCATCAGGGTTCACACTTGGAAGAGAATAGCAGCAAAAATAACACACACACTCACACACACAAATTAAAATATGAGGCGTGTAATATCCATTTATCCTTACGTTTTTATTTATTTTTCTTGTGTAAATTTGGTTACTTCTTACTATGTTTTCTGAACGTCACTACTCCCAAGAGTTGGGGTCTTTTTTGTCACGCTGACAAGCAGTCAAGACAAGCAGACTAGGATAAAAGCAAGTCAGAGTAGCTGAACAGATGTAGGGCCGCGCGTGACCTAGTGGTCAACGTTCGTGACTGCTACAGAGAAGACATCGGGTTCGATCCCAGTCAGATACGAACGCTCGAACCACTAAATATCTGCCGTGCGTCGGATGGGCACCTTAAGCCGACGGGCCCCGGGTAGTGCCCCCCCCCCTTCGGTAATAAATAGTTGTAACGTACCAGGAGATGTGACGTACCTGCCAGAAGGACGCACACGACATAAAGGCAGATAGGAATCAGAATAAAACGTCCGCGTAGCTCAATTGGTAGAGCAACTTATTCCGGAATGAGGGGACCCGGGTTCGAATCCCGGCGTAGACCAAAAATGACGGAGAAATTTACTTCGTTATAATGGCGCTCGAACTATCCGGATGACCCGACCGTTCAAAATCTCGCAATGGTGTGATGTTATTTCCACACCGCGAGATAGGAAAAATAAGAAAATCCTTTCTCCAGCACTTCGAAAAAAAAAAAATAATAAGGGGAGATGATGTAACGTACCAGGAGATGTGACGTACCTACCAAAAGGACGCACACGACATAAAGGCAGATAGGAATCAGAATAAAACGTCCGCGTAGCTCAATTGGTAGAGCAACTTATTCCGGAATGAGGGGACCCGGGTTCGAATCCTGGCGCGGATAAAAATGACGGAGAAATTTACTTCGTTATATAGTGGCGTCTTCTTCCCCTTTTCTACCTCGCTTCCGTGTCACTTTCCTTAGTTTCCTATCAGGCACTCTAGCCCAAATCTCCTAGCTTCATATTTCTAAGGGTTGTTTCAGACCTGGGGTCAGACACTCCCTTCCAAAAATCCTTTATATCTGATCTGAACAGGTGTATTTGATGTCAGTGTATCAGCGAGATCAAAAAGGTCGATGAGATAGGTTAACGTTGTCTTCATTCATGTCTTCAGAAGATGTTATTTAGTTCAATAATGAATTCAAAGTTAAATACGATTATTGTTACAATCTTGTGGTAGTGATTGATCTACAAATATTATTATTATTCGACCGTTATGTCTGTGTAGTGTACCGTTATTGAAACCGGAATAAAAGAATTCCTTTTGGAAAATACTCGTAAATAATTTTTGCTTTTGATACTGTCCTTTTTAAGTGTGAAACCTGATACGCTACACCGAGATGCTAGTATATTAGGCACACATACATAGTAGCGTGTTGTACAGTTCTTATTAGTAGCTTATATTAGGCACACATACCTAGTAGCGTGTTGTACAGTTCTTATCCTGTAGAATAGTCCGAGTTCGTTTGGTCATGGAACATACGAGGTGCTAGAAACGTCGTGCACAAATGTTGTGCCGTGCGTAAGTGTTTGAGTCGTGCAGATACTATAAATTGGGCTGAGACACCTGTTCCATCTCATTCGAGAGATGCTCGATGGGGTTGAAATTCGGTGAGTATGTAAGACACTGAAGCAAGTAAATCTAGGAGAACTGTTCCTGAAACCGTTCGGTGACGATACGAACCTCGTGAGCCGGTGCACTGGACGTATCCATTAGTTTGAAGATGAACCCTAATCAGGATGGTGTGAATTTGGTGGAATCGATCTTCAGATACGCCTTGGCGTTTAGATATCATTTGATGGCTATCAGGGACCTAATGCATGCCAGGAAAACATTCCCTCACACCACACCCAGAGGCTATCGGCCTGCGCTGTTGACACCCGGCAGAATATCCCCTTGGCCTCATGTTGCTTACGCCAAATTCGGATCCTGCATCCACACGATGCAGAAGAAACTTTGACTTGTCCAGGGGTGCAGTCGAGGCTTGGCGGCGCCAGGCTACTTTTTACCGAACTGAATCGGACTTTTTTTAATTTATTTATGCAATGGTCGCCCATCAAAATCGACATTTTTTTTTACACAAATTATCTTAACGAGTTTTTTTTCTCTTTCCTCTATGGTGTCCACAAAGTATCTTTACAACTTTACAAATTTATTACGGATACACTGTATGAGATAGACAAATCTGGTTGAGCACATAAGTAAGAGCAAAGACTAAAGTTTTTTCTACCTCATTACAAAAGCACAATATGCGCACTATTTGTTGCACGTAGGACATCTAGCTGAAACTCCAGTTCCAACCATGTGCACTGCAGCATGTCCTCAGTAATGATCGAAATGGTATTGTTGATCCTCGATTTCAGGTCATCGATGTCCTGCACCTTTGTCCGATACACGATATCCTTCACGTATCCCTATAAAAAAAGTCCAGAGGTGTGACGTCGGGGGAACAGAGTGGCCATGCAATTGGACCATCCTATCCAATCCACCTCCCAGGGAATGTTGTGTTAAAAAGTCCCAAACGTGCCGTCCCCAATGTGGTGGCGCACCATCCTGTTGGAATATTAAGCTTGGTTGAAGGTCTTCCAACTGCTGCACAACATCCTCGCGCAATACATCCGGGTGAACATCTGCCGTCAGTGTTTTCTCACTGAAGAAAAATGGTCCAAGGACTCGGTTATGCATAACACCACACCACACGTTCCGAAAGTATTATATCATCATCATCATTGTCAACCATTATAAATCCACTGCTAGATGAAAGTCTTCCCAATTTTCCTCCACAACTATCTAAATATACCACAAAATGTCATCTCAAAATTATGGAGGCGGTTCCTTAGCACAGGAAACATTCGTCGTCAAAAAGGACAAGGCCGTTCCAGGATTACCACTGCTGCCGAAGACAACTACATGGCACTAACAGGAAGCAGACATCGCCAAATAACAGGTAGGAAACTTATTCTATAGCTCGCAGCAACCAATGGCACGAGAATAACTCCGTTTACCCTAGTTTTCATGATAGGTCTCTATGCGAGGAGCCCTATGAGTTGTGTCTCCGAAACTCCCTTTCTCCAAAGGAGCACGTTTAAGATGCTGTTACAGGGCTTGGCACTGAGTTATATTTCAGTGTCCTGTGTGGAGGATCGTTGATGTTTCGCTTACGGAGAGTATTTTGTTTCGGGTGTTTCACCCGCATTTAATCCGACTGGAGCAGGTAAATAAAATATCAGCTAAAGTTATAACTCGCTCTTGTAGTGAGGAAAGTATTTATTCATATGTTATGGGGAAGGTTTCAAGAATTGTCCGGATTTCCAATCATTCTCTATATTAGTAACACGTTGAATCCTCTTCTCTTTGAGGCCAGTATTCGCTTTCCCTAATCATCCTCATTCCCCCGTTTCACTCTCGGGACTGAAAATCTCTCGCCAATTTTTCTTCTCTCTACCTTCCAACCTAACCCCGCCCCCCAGAAAAGTCAAATCGACGGGCAAGAAACAGCAAAGTATGCCCCCTTATTCCTAGAAGGCGCAGATCTTCCTTAATTGCCTTTCTCTCACCCATCCAAGATCATTATCCAGTTCCTCCCTCGTCCAACAACAAAAACCCATAAATCTACCTTTCCCTCAAATGGGACGCTGAGAAAGTGAGAGCCATGCCCACTGACCAGCTGCATCGAAATGGCGAAAAAAGGTGCTGAGGAAAGGGAAGAAGATTCTAATTCACTATACTCAAAATGGTTACCTAAATTCACTTCTGTCAAATATGGATGCCCATGTTACAATGCAGTCCCCAACACTGGCGGTGGAGCCCAGACAACTGTGAACGTGTGCTTTTCATGGATGAGTCATGATGCGATTTAAATACTGATTCCCGACGTACTTTCATCTGGCCAGAACCGGGGACTCACAACAGCCCCTCAAATATCCCAAATATCCGTGGAAGCCCAGTTTTCATGGCGGTGGTGTTCTTGCCTGGGAAGGCATCATTTCAAACGATCGCACTGACCTGCACATCTTTCATAGTAGCTGACCGACCAGAGATATAGAGATAAGGTTGTGGACCCCTATGTTAGGCAGTTCAGGGGGCCGTAGGCCCAGATTTCCTCCTGATAAACAATAACGTTAGAACACATCGAGCTCAACTGGTGGACGAATATCTGGGAACAGAAGATATTACTCGAATGGACAGACTAACAAATTCGTCGGACATTAATCCTATTGACCATGTCTGGGATTCATCGGAAAGGAGAGTTTCAGAACGCCAGCTTCCCGCCAAAAACTCAGAGTAGCCTTTTTAAAGGAGTGGCGATGAATTCAACAATCCTTGATTAACAGTCTCATTAACAATGTGGATAGTCGTTGCTAGCACTTTATGTCTGTTAGAGGCAATCATGCGGCGTCTTGCTTACTAACTGTACCGGACAACAATGATGGAGAACTGTTTTGCTCTTCTTATTACCATATGCAGCGGTTGCTCTCGCTTTCTTAAAGTTTTCGCTAACTTATTCGCCAAATTCAATTTTCTTTCGCCAAATGTGATCTGAAGTCGCCAATTTTTTTTCCACTCTCCATTGGAAAAAAACAAAGTGTTCTAATAATACAAAAACAATAGGTTATATGTAGATTCTTTGCAATTAAGCAGAAAGATATTATTTTATAAATCATTAATGCAAATAGAAAGAAATACAGACACTTATTTTCAATTCTGAATTTGTTTCTACCTATAAAAATTTTAAACGAATTATTGGCAGGATAAATTTCAAATGAATTGAAAACTTTGGTTTTACATTTATTCTGTGGCATGGATCTAAAATGGCCAGTGTAAAAAAGAAAATACAGATTTTGAAAAATTGCACTTTATTATTTATAGAACCTTCATTTAATAAGTATTTTCATTTGAGTTGTGCAGTATTGGTTGATGGTTCACATCAAAAGATAAGAGATCCACAAATATGATCTCATTTAAAAGATTCTATATTAATTTTTAAAATATCCTTGGCGTTGCCGAAGCAAAATTTGACATAACGTCCCAGCAAACGCATTAGAGATCGGACGTCATTAAAAAAGGTAATCGCCAATATTTTCGCCAAAACTGTTTTTCCATCGCCAAAAGGATTTTTTTTTTTTTTCGCAAATTGCAAATAATACGATCGGCAGCGCTTATTCGCCAAATTCAATTTTCTTTCGCCAAATGTGATCTGAAGTCGTGATCTGTGGATTCACGACTCGTGATCTGTGGATTCACCGTTTATGATTTAATTTTGAAGTTCTTCGATATTTAAATATTGCAGTAGATTTCAATTAAAATCCCAATCAAAATTCACTGCATTTCCTTTCGTCCGTCGCGAGTAATATAGGATTTTGTAAATTATCCTATGATTTTGCACACCAGTGTATATATAAGTTTGCATTAAAAATTAAATAGTTAATTATTATAAATGCATAAATAGTATAAACACCTAAAATATATTTCATGCATAATAGTATAAACGCCTAAAAAATATTTCCTTCAGCTGTAAATTTTACAGTTCAGTTAGGGTTTATAGAAAAGCCTTGTAAAAATATAATACCGTTATGAACCTAGCACTAAGAAAGAAAATGTATTCTTTGGGTTATAAAAATTATGTGAAGGATTAATTTAACTTTAGTTGTTTGTGGTTAAACTGATTATTTGAGTTTTTGTGTATTAGTTATCTTATTATATTTCTTTTCTAGAGTTCGCTAGATGTCTTAAGGAATTACAAGGGACGTATCTAGATTGGCTACTCGAATATCAGCTCTTCAAACTGGTATATTTCCTGAACACTCCAAATATTGCTGTTGGACAGTGGTCCTACTTTTTCATCAAAGTGTAAGTATTTGTGTTCATTTGTTAAACTTCAATGATCAACGTACGAAAATTTTTTTAAAATTTAAGAAGCAGTCATTCCAGATCAATAAATACCTTTGATAAAAGTGCCTAGTTGACTTCTGTAGCACAACTAATCATGTTAGTTAAGCACACACACGCACACAATATTTATTGGAATAAATCTCTTCGATATTTTTAAGAAGGCTCGCACAATTATTAGAACTATATAGCTGAACAAGTGTTCAAAATGAGTTAACAAGTAATAAATAAAGCACATATTTGCTAAAAATTTGATTTCGCATACCACACGACAGTTCTATCGTGATATGATTATAGAAAACGATAATTCAAAATCAAATGCAAATATAAAATGCAGGTACACAATTCTAACAAAAATACATGATGCACAACTTTTAAAAAAATATGACATTTTATTCTTTCCGATATCGTTAAGTGCGATGCCATTAGCCGATCTAAATTTACATATAATTCATCAAGTGTATAAAATAAATAAACCTAGTCTTTCAGAAGAGAAGCACTGAGTATTACGAACTGTGTGAAATCGAGTGGGACCAATTTGGTATTTTACTTCTTTTCACGACTAAAATAAACATTTGCGACTGTTGAAATAGCATTTTACATCTGTTTTTTTTTTATTCATATTATCTCGTTCAAAATGTGTCGCATGCGCAAGAGAAGCCAATATCTAGTTTGTTTACATTCGTACGGCGATCGAAACCACGAACGATGTTAAAGATATTAAGCGACAGGTATTAATCCTTAGTTACGCACACACCCCTTCCTAACAGGGGGACAACCGCAGCTGTGATATTACTGTCGAAAGTTCGAAAAGCTATCGAATAGCTTTTTTTTTTTACTGAGCTGGATGGTTCCATCGCTTATTATTGCATAGGTAGCCATGTTGGGCTTAGCGACATGATAATGCGTTTGTAGAAAACAGTAGACAGTTTCTGGGTTTTGTTCTGCAAATTATTTGATAATTTTTTTTGTCCTCTGTTTGTTATTCCACAGCTGCGCCCCCTGTCGCGTTAGGGGATGCGCAGTGGGCAGGGGTCAGCTTCACTTACCCTAATACATTCTCCTTATCTGATGGGTCAGTTGCACTCAGAAGGGAGACAATAGCAATCGATTATACTCACCTAGCCTTTGCTTATTATAGGGGGACTGTCGAAGACGGGGGTGAAATAGGGAAACTCTTGCATTAGAAGTTCTGTTCTGGACAATCTCCTCAGTCGACCCTCACAAAGTATTGGTATCATTGCATCATTCTTGAAAAAGCGATTTTAGACGCACTAAGGAGTTTATGTGCAAAGAGAAAGGGGGAAAACCTATTAATACATTCATGATATAAATTCGATAGAGCACTCAGTAGTTTAGCACATCAAACAGAGTGAGAAAATACTGCAAATAATGTTAGTGTACGAAATATTAGACGTTTCCCCACAAATTCTGATTTGATGTATCTCTGCAAATGAGGCAAATTATTCACGGATGATTCGATATGTTGAAAATGGGCATGATATAAGAGAAGGTCTTTGAGTGCAGTGATCCCATAACAGGAAGAAGCACTGTGGGGGTGGGGTGGCGTGGGGTGGGGGCGAGGTCTCTGAGTGTGATTAACCCATGCACTGGGAGTGGCTCTGGGTGCAACTGAGTGTTTTGCAGCTTTTTGAGTGCAATTGATCAACACCCTGAGCAACTATGGAATTATCTCCTACGAGCGTCCTACGAATGTAAATGAACATGGATGTTTGCTTTCCTGGTTAAACATTTCCGCTACAGGAAATGTTTATTTAAGTAGCGAAAGGAAGTAAATGCGAAATTGGACGCACTGCATTTCTCAGCATTCGTGACGCCCGTCTTCCAAAAAAATTCTAAGTAAATTTTCTATACATAGTACAAAATAAAGTCCCCGGTAGGCGTCTGTCTGTTTGTTCGGGCTAATCTCGAGAATCGCTGAACGGATTTTGATGCGGTTTTCACCATTCCATAGAACATTTGTCGAGGAAGGTTTAGGTATATGAAACATTAATCTATGACAAAAGGGAGCCAAGAAGTAACGATTTTAGTGACAAGTCAAAGAAAAAAGTGCCGTTGTTCACCCTCTTTTGTGGCTTTCCACTGCCTAAACAACTATGCTCGGCGACCGGGTTACGAAACTTTTCTGCGCATTGGGAAAAAGACGCGAGGCGCATGCGCGGCGGACGGTCTGACAGCATGTAAGGCCACAGACTAAATGCGTAGTTACATCGGACGCTGAAAGAATTGGTTTATTGTCGCTCGCACAGACTAAATGGGTAGTTACATCGGGCGCTGAAAGAGAAGTGGTTTATCGGCGCTAGCACACACTAAATTCGTAGTTGTTTTCGTTCACACGTATGTATCTCTTTGAGTAGTTCTTTAATTAAAATTTAAATATTGTATTAACATTATGCCGAGACGAAAATCGAATATAGGTCGTAGTACCTCGGACGCTAAAAGAATTTGTTTATCCCGTCATAATGAAACTTTCCATGAAACAGAATTTCGATTGGCAAATGACAGACAAAGAATGACTTTACAAAGAGAAAGACAGTCGCCTGTTGAACGTAATAATCGTCTCTCTTTAGATTCGTCGTAAATTCTAAATTGCTACCGTGCGAAGCCGGTCGCTAGTCAATCCATAAAGGACAACATTTGCTGAAATAATTCCTTACGAAAACTACACAGATATTCTGTTGTGATGAAATTCAATTACATTATCTTTTTACTCAGGTATTATAGCTGCTCCTTCAAACATACGAGGGCCATTCAGAAAGGAAGTACATTCACGCATCGCTCCCGCGCAAGTATTCACTTCAGAGTCGCACATGCGCAGCTGTGTTGCCTCATCCATTAGCCACTCCCTGATGCCATTTTGTGATATTGTGCTTATGTTAAATGTTTGTGCTGTGCGTTAATAATGTCTACGTTAACAGAACGGCCCGCCGACTGCGGAGTCCAGTCTGTGATAAGGTTTCTGAATGCGAAATGTCAGATCAAGCGAGGTTCATCGGCAAATTTCCGAAATTTACGGACGAATCGCAATGAGTACAAGGATGGTGCGGGAGTGAGTTCGAATACAAATTTGTAAGACGTGAATCCGTTTTTTGGTGTAAATATGACAAGGATGGTAAGTCAGATAACATTTCGTCGTCCTGGAGTGGAAATTGAACCCATGTCTCCCAGGTAGCGCCCGAGTATGCTACCCACTACACCACCCAGAACGACCGAGTTTTTCAAATTTCCGATTAATCTGAATATAACCATCACAGGATTCGCTAGTCGAAGCAACCGGCATTCATGTTTAGCGAATCAGGTTTTTCTGTCACGAGATAGAATTCTTAACCTCCAGATTCGCTAAACATGAATGCCCGGTTGCTTCGACTAACGGATCGTGTAATGGTTATATTCAAATTAATCGGAAATTTGAAACTTGGTCGTTCTGAGTGGTGTAATGATTAGTATACTTGGGCGCTATCCGGGAGACGCGGATTCAATTCCCGCTCCAGGACGACGAAATTTTCAAGCTTTCAGTTGTTATCTGACTTACCATCCGTGTCATATTTACACCAAAAAATCGGATGCAATTCTGTATTTCATTCTTGAGTTCGAATGTTTAATGAAGGACGACAAAGCGTTTATGACGAATTGTGCAGTGGTAGGCCTTCTCAGGTCACGGAAGATTTGGTGGACAGTGGGAATGAAAACATGAGGGAGAACCGACGCTTTACAATTTCTGATCGTTCAGAATATTCCCTGAAGTTTCGAAATCATTAGAGAAAAGCTTCAGTACCGCAAAGTGTGTGCGCGATGGGTGCCAAAGATGTTGACGGAAGAGCACAAAATGAAGATCATTGGTTCTGCTTTGGAATTTTTGGGGTGGTACGCGGAGGAAAGCGACGGTATTTTAAGTTGAATAGTGACAGGACATGAGACTTCAAAACTATCGAAACAGCAATCTCTATAATGAAAAAATTTCCCAGCGGTTCGATGTCGACGATTACCTGAAGACTACAGTTGAGAGGTGTCTCGAAACCCAGCTGGCAGACTTCTACGAGGAGGGAATTCAGGAACTTGTGCTATGATATGACAAATGCCTTAACATGCACTGGTTGAAGACAGTGGCATATATTTGAGGCTAGCTGTGAAGCCCAGAGAATGCACAAATAAAAGTCAATTTGATATACACAAATAAAAGTCCATTATCAACGGTATTAAGATATGTCGATGCTTTTGCTGCTAAAAAAAAACACGTGCGAATTCGCTTCTTTTGACTAAGGGAATCAGTCTGGCGAACGAAGACCAACGGGGCTACTAGTGGAGGGATGGTGTCATCGCAACGCGACCAGCTCTACCAGTCTTCGCTGCGAGATTCGAATACTTTCGATACTATCGTCAGCTAGCGTTTCCATGACAACATGAAGGAGCGGGTGAAGGATGAACGGATCATTGCTTTGGGCAATGGTTCTCTCAGCAAACAGAAGATTTAGACTTAGGACTACATTAGTCACTCGCATGATCCCGCCCGTAACATCACGTGTTTCGCGAGAGTTGTTTCAGTTTACGGGAAGTGTCAATGAATTAAAATCAGTGATATTATACCTTAAATTCGTGGCTTTGTTGGATTCGAACAGTTTTGATAAATTTTGTGAAAGCTTTCCTGAACATCTACTGTCAGTACTTAAAGAACCTGCGCTTCAAATTTTGATACAGTTCGACTCAAAAATGAACTGAAGATGTTTTATTTCCTTGATGAATACAAAAAGTAATCAGTAAGAGGCATTACTTGTTACACGAAATTGAATGAATTGGACATTGTGTTCAGTGAGGTGTACAAATTAGCAGAC
The DNA here is from genome assembly GCA_039090855.1 of Macrothele yani. Taxonomy (NCBI): domain Eukaryota; kingdom Metazoa; phylum Arthropoda; class Arachnida; order Araneae; family Macrothelidae; genus Macrothele; species Macrothele yani. The sequence continues at coordinate 54,271,438 of CM076990.1, forward strand.
CTAATATTAAAGTCTCCATCAACAACTGCAACTGCCGAAAGAAGTTTTTCTGCATTAAAAAGAATCAAGACATATCTTAGAGCCAGCCACACAAGGATATGTACACTTGAGAAAATTGGCTGTTTTGTCAATAGAGAAAAACATTCTTTTATGAAAAAGTACTCGGAAGAAACTTTTTATGAAAACATAACACTCAGTCAAATTCATACAAAAGAAAAGAAGAATGGAGTTCATGTACAAATAAAGTATTCAAAAGATAAAGTGTTAAAATCCAAATCCTCATAATTATTTGGTGTTACGTTAGCAACAGCATATACTTAAAATTTAGCAAAATTACTTCTATTACTTAATAATCGAAATATAAACTTTGCAATTTAAAAACAAACAGGTTTTTTTTTTTTGGGGGTGGGGTGGGGGGGGGGGGTCTAGTGCGACTACCCAGGTCTCGGACCCAAGATACGCTACTGGTTGAAAAGTAGATTAAGGTATGTAGAATTAATTGCACATTAAAAATTAGTTATCAACACCTTTTTTTTTTTTTGTCTTATCTTTTTAAGCGATACTTACTTTCTGGATGACCCTAGTAGAATACACAATACCTAATATTATGAAGAAAGTAGAAATGGAGCTTCAGCTATATTGATTTTCAGAAGCATTTCCGAAACATTTTATGCAGGGCCGGCTGGGCCACAAGGGCAACCGGGGCGGGTCGGACGCCCAGGGCCCCGCGCCTTCAAGTGGGAAAAACTTTAGGAGAAAAAACAAAATAATTTTTTGTAAAAATTTTTTATAAATATTTTGTTTGTAAGTTTTGGAGCTCGAGTCCTTTAAAAAGATTTTTATTAAGCTTTTTTTTTGTTTGTTTGTTTGTTTCCAATCCTCCCCTTTTCGAATAGGTTATTGCCCTTCGCCGTACAGATACTGAGATTTTCAGATTTCAAATGATTATTGTGACCAACCACCTTATTATTTTCTGCATTCATGAAATAGCAAATAAAATTTCATCATTTTGCGGGCTCTACTTTTATATATTCAACAATTTGTGTATAAACCAAATACTTAAATTTAACTAAATAAAAAGAACAATATCAAAGTTGTTTTTAGGTTATATATGAAGGCCAATTATAATATTTACAAAAATTACTGGAAATTTGCAAAAAAGCAAATTTTATATATGAGCTGGTATAAAAGTTTAAAATGTCACTAATTTGTCAGTTAGTTCACTTTGCTTTAAAAATCAATCAGTGAAACAGTTTTATGAAAAAAAACTATTTTTTTACGAATTTGTTTTGGAAGAGTCCTTAATATGTCCTACACAAAAATATTCGCAATGCAAAAATATTGCCTACGCAGGTATCTTGTTTTCATTTTGTGAAGAAGTTTTGATAAGAGTCACAATACAACATTGATTACCCTCTCCCTGGAAAAAAAGTCATAGACATGTTTTACTCTCTGTCTCGTTCTCTCTCTCTCTCTCTCTGTCTCTGTCTCTGTCTCTTTCTGTCTTTCTCTCTCTCTCTCACTTTCTCTCTCTCTGTCTCTGTCTCTTTGTGTCTTTCTCTCTCTCTCTCTCTCTCTCTCTCTCTCTCTCTCTCTCTCTCTCTCTCTCTCTCTCACACACACACACACACACGCGCGCGCGCGCACAGTTTTCGTGTGTGTTCTTTACGAACGGCATTTTTCACCACATAACGATTTTATTAAAATATGAGATTTATTTTATAATGTCTGCAAGGAAATTTGCTCCGGGGTCCCGCAATGAAATTTTGCCCCAGGCCCTGCTAAATCTCCATCCGGTCCTGATTTTATGCATGTAATTAAAAAACTACAAATGTTCAGTGCACCTAGCAGTGGTAAAGCAATATATCCTGCTCAACGTAGGAAATGATACACCCTAAAGAAATGCACGAAATGCGACGCAACTTACCATACATGTAGACAAGTAGGTGGGAAAGAAGCGGTTTAATTTCTGAGGTATTACATGAATACAATAGACGAGGAGATGGTATAATATGGCTTCAGTCAGTAGGTCGTATGACCGCCATACGCCATACATTCAGCATTACGTTGTAGTATGGCGCGGAAAAGTCCCCGGATCGTGTCCTGCGGTATCGCTGACCATGCGTCGGTGACCTGTATCCACAGGGCACCGACATTACGAGGGGATTGTGCAGAGGCGTTAAGTCGTCTGCCAATGACGTCACACGCGTTCGCAATTGGGGAGAAGTCTGGGAATAGGGCTGGCCAGGACAGCACCCGGACACCTTGTAGACACTATCTGCTAATGCTGGCTGTGTGCGAGCTGGCATTACTTTGTTGAAACTGTGCATCAGTAATACCAAGGAGTGACGGTAACAAATCGGGCTGTGGCAACGCATCGTCGTGCTGTACATAACAGCAGTGAACGGCTGTAGAAACTGAACGTGAAACTGAGCAGCAAGCCAAATGAAATTTTAAATTGTTGAGCCACCATCTACTTTTGTGGAAAACTGTGCCCTTGAACTAATCAATTATGTTAAATATTTGGGAATAATAATTGAGGATAATTTAAAATGGAATATTAATGTTCAAAATATTGGAAATAAAATTTCAGGGCTATTGGGTTTAAATTACGAGAATTTCAAATAATTTAACAATTAAAAACATAAAAATTCTGTATTACAATCTGATTTACCCATGTTTGACTTATTTATTAGTAGGCATCAAACTACTAAGACTAGTTTATATAAATTACAATCATTACAAAATAGAATGGTCAAAATTTAAAATAATTTTAGGGGAATTAATTTGAATATGGGTGATACAGATTAATATTTATGGATTTTTAGATATTGAGAAATTATGGCAATATAGATTATTAGGATTTATGTATAAAAGAGTAAAGGAGAATGGATATTAATATTTAATTCAGCTGAACACTGTGGGTCCCGACTATCAAACAAGAAACAAAAATGCATTTTTGTTACCAATGCCTAACACTTTAACCCAACAAAGATTTATTGATTACCAGGGATTGGTTTTATGGAATAACCTGCCTTGTTAACTAACATATGTTAATAATTACAGTTATTTTCAAAAGCAACTAAAAAATATTTGTTAAAAAACTAAAATATAAAATTTAATAGTAGAAAATTATTAATCAGACCACATATGGGCAAATTTTATATGTTCAGGACGTTTGGCTTGACTACGTACTTTAGGGGAATTGGGATTTTCCTTTTACTGAATTTCCTGTTCTGTGATTACCCTGTATACATATACGGTTTTTTTTCTTAATATTATAAGTTATAAAATTAATTTTGAAATGCAACATGGTCAAATGTAACCCCACAACAAAAAAATAAATGAAATGAAAAATCTACAGATAGGGCTGCCAGTAAATGAAAAGGTCTCCAAGAACAATGACACTTCCAACATGCTTAATTTATGATGATTTATTATTATTTTATTATAATTGATTTTCAGTCACTTATTTATTATTCATTTTAAAGATGTGTATTTCATGCCTATTGCCTAAATCATTTATTGTTCATTTCTGTTTCGTAATTACTCTTATTTAAATAAAATGTGGTAAAGCATACACTTAAAATTAGGTACTGTTTGGTGTAGATCACTCCGCATAACATTATTATGATAAATTTTTATGATGTTCTTATTCACAATCTGTCTGTTTTTTAAATGTCGCATTTGTTGCATAAGATTTGGTAATATTACGATGCATTTTTGTTTTCCATTAGCATATGCCGGCGGCTGAAAAGCAAAGCATCGTCTTGTGCCGAAAATCTGCTGAACGACTTTTTGACTCTGTTGAAATATTTGATGCACAGCACCGGTGTCTCTACGCAGTATGTAAATCTTATACTTTTTGAATTTTTAGTAGAAATGCAGTGCACAAAATGTTATCGTATGGATTAAATTAATGAGTTTCCGAAATCAGGAAAACTTTTAAGAAACATGCTACCAGATAAGACATAACACACTTTTTTACTCTAATAGTTCATATATATACCTAATTTTAGACTAGGCACCTATATTTGATATTACACACCAAATACACATTTAAAAATATATATTGTCATTCAATAATTGCCCATTTTGATACGTTATTACGTATTTGAATGACCATTTGGCATTTTCGCAACGTTATTTTCTTTATGATCTGGCATTTTCGCCTTGAATTCAGCAAAGAAACATGCCTTTCTCTTGCAAAACTTTAATAAATATATTCTATTATATTACACGATCATTTTTTATAAAAGTATAAGCAGAATGATTGTGTAATATAATAGAATTATATTTATTAAAGTTTTGCAAGAGAAATGCATGTTTCTTTGCTGAATTCAAGGCGAAAATGCCAGATAATAAAGAAAATAATGTCACACCAAAAATGTGAAAATGTCAACTGGTTATTCAAATACGTAATAACGTATCGAAATGGGGCATTATTGAAAGACAATATATATTTTTAAATACTTCTTACTGTTGTAGCAAATGAAAATCAGCTCCTTCTCAAAGGTCTGCTATACAACGAAAGAGGTTTCTTGTCTAAGGTTAACAGGCTCCTCATAGAAAACGTTTCCTCTTGTGTGGAAACATGCTTCTTATCAAAAGGTTACCTCACGTAAAAACAATCTGTTGGTCAGAGGACTACTACCGATGATGAAAGATTCCCTGTCATAAAACTACCTCCGGTAATAAAAGAGATCCCTTGTCAGAAAACTACCTCCGATGATAAGAGAGGTCCCTTTTCGGAAGACTACCACCGATGATAAGAGGTCCTTTATCAGAGGACTCTCCGATGATAAGAGGTCCTTTGTCAGAGGACTCTCCGACGATGAGAAGTCCCTTGTCATTGGATTACCTACTTGGTTTCCACCGATGATAAGAAGTTCCTTGTCACTAGATTACCTCCGATGATAAGAGGTTTCTTGTAAGTCGATTACCTCCGATGATTAGAGGTCTTTTGTTAGAGATCTACCTCCGATGACAACAGGTCCCTTGTCAGAAGACTACCTCAGATGGCAAGAGGTCCCTTGTCAGAGGACTACCTCCGATGATAAGAGGTCCTTTGTCAGAGGACTCTCCGACGATGAGAAGTTCCTTGTCACTAGATTACCTCAGATGATAAGAGGTTTCTTGGAAGTCGATTACCTCCGATGATTAGAGGTCTTTTGTTAGAGATAACAAGAGGTCCCTTGCCAGAGGTCTACCACCAAAAGAAAGGGGTTTATTTGTCTACCGGCTCCTTATAAAAAAAATGTTTCCTTATCTGTGGAAACATGCTTCTTATCAAAAGGTTACTTCATGTGAAAATCATCTTCTTGTCAGAGAACTACTACCGATGATGAGAGATCCCTTGTCATAGGCCTCCAATAATAAGAGGCCCCTTGTCAGACAGCTACCTACCTCCGATGCTTAATGGTCCCTTGTCGGAATACTTCCTCAGATGATAAGAAGTCCCTTGGTCGAGGACTGCCTCCAATGATAAAAGGTCTCTTGTCAGATTACCTCAGATCATGAATAGTCTTTTCTTGAGGAGTTGCCTAACATGCAAACAGAAAAAAATTCTGGTGACTTTTCATCGCTTACAACGAAAATTGCAAACTATAGTGCCTCGTTGTAAACAGCAAAATAGAATCAAGATGTTCCTCCTACTTTCATCTCAGGTAACTCTTCGAAATGAAACATTTCTCTTTCCCTTCGTGTTCTCAACATATTCTTCAACGTGCATTAAGTTACAGTTTCCCATTGCGAAATCTTCCTTAAAAAAGAAAAACGAAAGCTTGGATTCGGTTTTCTAAATAGGCAATACGTTTCCCACTGCACAACTTTTTACGCTATATTAACCAGTAGCGCGTTTCAGTGAACAGAACAGGCAAAATTTATCCATTGCTCGCTGAATATCCTCAGTCGTGGCTGTTGGGTCACTCCGCGCACGTCGGACAACCCGTCGGTCCTCTCTCCCCGTGGTTCATTTAAGTCTCCCAGACCCTTCCTGTCGCTGCTTCATGTCTTATTCTATCCACTGCCGCCAACAACGTTCTATGGTGATATCCGCACGACCAATATGGCGCGCAATACGCGATAAGACCATTCCGTTTCCCGGAGCCCGACGATGCGGCCCCTTTCGAACTCCTCCAACTACTGAAATTGCTCCCGAACTTTTCTTCGAGGCATACTTAACTTGCAAAGGATGCAACTAACACAACAGCACGCATCGGAATGGCAAGCACGCGCAAGTGGACGACCTTATATAGCCGGTCAGGCACAGCGCTACGACCCCTCCTTGCTTGCGTCACATGCGCTGCCGAGCGTGATACTTGAATCATTTACATGTCTTACGATGTCAAACCTACCCACCAAGTTTCATTACTGTCGGGTCCTTGCTTCTGGGTGCAATTATTTTTTTTGACGATGAGTGTAATTCCATTCCTTGTCTTCCTAATTCAATGAATGAAAGACATTCTGCAATGTTCGAGAGATATGGATATGCATACTGTATGCATGGGCGGCGGAATGTAGGAGACGCGAGGGTCCGGACCCCTCTAGAATCTTATGGTCCCCCTCACTGAGGGGTCTACCCAGAAAACATCTTAAAAATATGTGGTTCACATATAATTTACAGTTTTTTTTAACGGTTTCCTGGATACCGTCACCATGCTTCGCCGTTTTTGTTTTTTTTTGGAAAACTCTTTATGTACACTTTTGAAAATGGATTTCGCACAAATATTATTGAAAAGTTAATTCAATGCTCTGTTTTTCTCCTTAAAAAATCGTTAAAGAATTCTTTAAATCTCTTTAAAACAATAACCAGGACGGAGAAGGGGTCTCTCTCCTTCTCTCTGTGAGTTCTTTTTTTTTTTTTTTCCCGAGTCCAAATGTGCCTTACTCGAGATTAGAAAACCCATTAAATACTTACATCTGAGAAATAAATAACTGAACACATGAACTCGGACCCAAATTAAGCAGTATACTACTTGCTGTACACAGAGCACAAACCTTTCTTGGTGTTTTGACATATGGGAGATAAACGATTCTGGACGAATGTGCGTGCGTTTTCGGCTTGCCATATTGCTAGGAAAACTGGCCGTGTTTGAGCAACCGTAATATTAGATATAATATCAAGGGGCAGGAAAAGACCCAGAACAATACCACGCGAAAGTTGGAGCAGAGACATTAATGTCTTTGGACCATATGTGGATGAAATACGAAAGACTGCTATAGTGACTTGGAAGAGACAGGTTCAAGGCAGAAAGTTGTTGGAGATACTTGGGGAGACCTTCATCCAGCAGTGGATTGAATATGGTTGATGATGATGATGATGATATGTACGAGTATATACTCATCTACCGACGTTGTTTTATTTCTCTTTCTCTCTCGCTCTCCTTACTTTTTTTAAATTGTTTTCACTCTGGGCGAAGTTGGAGCCCCCTGAAAATATTAGGTTCCGCCGCCCATGACTGTATGTATCGTGCCAAAAAAAATTATGTAGATATATATTGTGCGAACAAAATATTTTCGCGTGCCACCTTGGGCATGCTTGCCATTTTGTCGCCGTCCCTATTATACGAAGTATTTTTATTTTTTTTAATATTTTCAGTGTTTAAGCATTTCCTCTTTTTTTCCTAAACTCAATGTGATGTACATCTGTTTCAGGCTCTCTTGTCAACTGGCTGCTATCGAAAACGGCTGCTGCGGGGATGAACAGTTTTACTTTCACACCAACGGTACGGTAAAGGTGAAGCAAACAAGTGAATTCCAAAACTCTGTAGAACAGAAAGCAGAAGTTCACTCTCCTTCCAAAAGCGAACAGAATGTGTCACAAGAAATTCACGGCAACGGCAAAGGAACACACGTCGAACAGCTTTTAAATAGGTCGGATGAAGATAGAGTTTCTAACGAACCCACATCAGTTGTTCAGGTAGACACTGTCAGCAACTTGCTGAAAATGGAATCGAATGGTTTTACCCATCTGGAAAACAATCAGATTCTTGAATTGAGTAATATGTTGGATGTTTCTGGTAAATACTCCGCATTAAATAACATAAATATAAACATTTCTGCGATGGAGTGCGAGGCGGTTTCATCCTGAAAGTTTTGTGATGACGTCATGTTGCACAGAAGAGAATTCATTATATCACTGCTTATTTGCAGCTGGTGTTTACTATATTATATTATTTTAATCTGATTCAAAACCAAAGTTTGTAGTATGTAGTGTATGTGTGCGTGTGTATTGTGCCGTAAACTTCATGTAAATGAGCGAGCTGCATTGCCGCATATATAAATTTATCCATTTTGAATAATTGCGACTTTCCGAAAATATTTACACTGTAAGGTCTCTCTAAATGAAAGTAGCAATCATTTTTGAAAACTCCCTTATTCTCTTTACTTAGAAGATGCAGGGGTAACATATGCGAACTGTAAGTTTTGATAAATAATAAGATACATTTTTTATGACATTTATCAAAATCGATTTAAATTTTAAAAAGACGACCCTCTGTTTCTTGCTTTTGTTTTACATCAGAACCAACACTTTTTAAAAGTCATTAAGCACGTCATATCAATTTTAAAAAGTTTTACTTTTGCAACTGCTCTCCTTTGGTGCGATCTTCCTTTATAAAATTCACTATAAGTACAACGGCCGTTCCGTAAAAACTGAAAGTAAAATCATACAAAATAAAGAAATAAAGGTACAGCATAATAAATGTTATTCTTTCTCAAAGTATTTTCCCTCGGATGACATGCAGAAATCGTTCAATCCACTTACTATTCAAAGCATGTGGCCAGTGGCGTAGGAACGGGGGGGGGAAGGTACAGCGTACAACTTACCCCCCAAATTTTGGAGAGGGGTACATTAATATCTACTGCACACACCCCCCCAGATATGAGCAAACACAAACCAATCATACATAATGAGTGAACTGTAAAATTTATATGCTACTTATTTTTTTTTATTCTCTTTTTTTTTTTCAAAGAAATATCACGGGTCATCTTGTTTTTTTTTTTATATCCGAAGCTTGTAGTGGGAGGCTTTTCATTCACCAAAAACTGGCCAACCATCTGGGAAACTCCAGCAAATTAGTTCTGCAGAGAAACGACGAGTGCGAGGTTTTTGTTAATAACTTCAAACAGCATATGGTAGGGCAAGGGCTTGATAACATACTTGTGATCAGTGTTTCTTTTCTCTTAAAATTCAATGCATCTTGATCAGGTCGTCCTTTCTGCACTTTAAAAAAAATTTAATGCACAAGTGGACATTTCAGCGCCCCCAGCCCCGGCACTAAAATAGTTTTCTGTCTTAAGATCTGTAGCAATACAACAAGTGCATTACAGATTTCACATACCACTCATAGAACTCCAATTGCTCGATATCTCCACCATCATTTAGCTTTGCACCAGACCAATGTGCTTTTTACATCAATTGTCAGCCTATGTATCGTTCAAAGTTTTTAATATAGACTTCATAATGCTTCAATGGTACTATCTTCGCGGTTACAGCAGTTTTTATCTTACTGCGGTTTTACTTTATTAACGTAAACAAAAATGATAAGAAATTTAATTCGTTCTTGTAAAGAGTTATTATAACATTTCCTGAGAAATCCCTCTTTTCCAAACCCTGCTGACAGAAATTCATTCTAATGTTGACTTGTCCCTGCTCAATATTTTAGTGGGAAAAAAAGGACAAAAATTAACAAGAGAGAACACACACACACAAAAAAAAAAAAAAACCCTTCTCCATTCATTTTCTGATAAGAAATTAATAATGTGAACTTTTTGTCAGCAATAAAAATAATAATGGTAATAATTAATAATAATATGATGATAACAATGTTCATTCGGATGAATTCCTGATCAGTATACGTATTTTATAAAAACTCTAATATACTACCCCCCCCCAAAAAAAATAAATTCGGAGGGGGTCATCCATAGATGGCTTAATCCTTGAGATGTAAGGTTCATCAGCTTGTACCCCCTAAATCAAAAGAGTTCCTACGCCACTGCATGTGGCTAAGCCATTTTATAACCCCTGTACAGGTTGAATAACGTCAACATCTGTGTTGAATGTTGTGCTACGGAACTTCTGCTTCATTGTTGGAAACAACCAGAAATCACACGGTGCGAGCTCAGGACTGTACGCACGCTGTGGCATGATTTCAATACTGCATTTCATAAGAAACTGTTGAACACAAGCAGCCACATGTGGGCGGGCGTTATCATGGTGTAGGGTCCACTTGCCTACCAGTTTCGGTCGCTTAATCGATATGTGTCGTCGCAGACGCTTCAAGACTGAAATGCAATACTCAGCATTGACAGTAATTTGTGGAGGAACGGCATGTTGGTAAACTACACCTTCATGATGAAAGAAAATTATCATCATCACCATTCCAGCTAATTTGGTTTGGTAGACGTTTTTCGGAGGAGGCGAGCCTGTGTGTTTCCAGACACTCGTTGCGCCCTTTGTGACCCGGTCGAAATAATGAACCCATGTTTCATCGGCAGTTATTACTGTGTTTAGAAAGTTTGATTCCTTTGCAATCAGTTTTTCCACTCACGACATACCTGAACTCAGGCTAACAATTGTTCTCTCGTCAGGTGATGAGGTACCCATCTGGAGCACACGCAATGCAGCAGTAATTTGTCGCGTAGAATGCGGAATGCTGACGCTTTTGAAATATAAGTTGACACTGCTATGTCTTCACACGTCATTCGTCGATCTTCTTGAAGGATTGCCTAAACAGTGTAAACAATACGCTCTGTAACAACATTTTCAGGTCGACCAGTCCTAGGAGCGAGTTCTGTCGACAAACGCCCTTTTTTGAAATCATGGTGCCATTTAAAAATCTTTTCCTCACCCAAACATTTATCTTTGTAAGCTTTTTTCCTTAAATCAACTGTTTCTGAGCCGTTTTTCCCAAACGATAGCAAAATTGTATCGCACCACGCATTTCACTTCTTAGCGACTGCTTATAGCCCATTGAGTTGCTCACGGTGGTCGTTAAACCTCCAATCAAAAAAAAATTTCACTTCTTAAATCTGAATCACTCCCCTCCATAGTTGTATGGCGAAATGCAGACGTATCTTAAGCAACTGCGCAATAACAAAACCAGAATCGTCTGCCACGGCTAATAACTGTTGCCATATATACTTCCTTAATTCAGTTAGGCGTCTGTGTGGTAATTTTTCCGCTTCGCACTGTTGCCAACTTAAAAAAAATATACTCGCTTTTTTTTTTTTTTTTTTTATTTGGGAACGGCCTTTGTAATTCAGACTTAAAGGAACATTTTAGTGCTTCTTTTCTTTTTACGTGTATTTCAGGTCTAAACTTTTTAGAAGCCATCAGGCTCACGAAGTTCATTTTAAAATATTTTCATTTTACTGCTATACTAGAGTTGGTTTATATCATTCATTATGGCCAAATATTATAAAAGCGAAAAGTAATTATTATCCATAACTTTATTCCAAATAAATTGATGAAAAAATAAATAGAAGCAGAAAGAAATGAGACTCAGTGTCTTATTCAAGCAATGATACTACTCCGCTGTAACACTTCATGTGTTTTTCAATTACCATGCAATATTCACACAATTCTGTATGGCTAGAATTTTTTTATATATGTAAATTGTTCATACTGTGTTTGCATCCGAGGTTGTTATGAACATGATAGAAAACGGAAAAGACTTCGCCTGCAGATTTTTACTGAAGCAACTTTTACTGCTGTCAGTGTTACGGATTGTACAAATGGTAAGTGAATCATGGGTATGGTTTTGACAGTCTTTTGCGGTAGGTAACGGTATCGAGCTTACTGCGTTGCAGATATGGGCATAGATGCTGCCACGATTTTTTTTTTTTTTTTTAGAAAGGCTAGGAATTATTATTTTTTTTCAGTTTGACTTTGTATTATAGATATGATATATAATTAAAATGTAAAAAAAAAAAAAAGTCTTATGTACGTATATTCGTACTGAACGGAGCAGCATGTTGTTCAGTAATGAATATACATAATCATTATTCAAAATGGTAAGAATACAACTTTGGCAAATTCTGGGGATGAATGACCTTTGCACTGAGAAATTTATAAAGGAGATTTTAGGAAGTGCCCGACCCCAAACCTTAAAACCTTAAACAGCATTTATAAGCAGGAGATTTGGCTAGAGTGCCCAACGGGACAGTCGCACGGAAGCGCGGTAGAAGGAGACCTTTATTTATAGGGGGGGGGGAATGTTGCGAGCACCCGAGATCAAACAGCTTAACGAGCTCATCTGGAGGATATTTAGTGGTTCGAGCCTGCGTGGTATCGAACGACAGGCTTCTCCGTGGCAGTCACGAAGTTAACCACTAGGCCATCCCTGGCCCACCTTTTGCACCGATAGCAAAGACGCCATATTTATTGTCGCGATAAGTCCTGTGCTGCTACCTATTGGGAATTTTTACTACAAATATCCCAAAGTTGTATTTTTCGTTTATGTATTTTCATTGCAGAGAAATGTGACTCATGATAAATGCTGTTAGATACTTTCTTGTTTTGAAAAAAATATGTTTCTAAATCTTTTTAATAAGATGTTTTTTTTTTTTTTTTTTTTTTTTTTTACTTTTGACGCTGAATGTGAAAAACTTTGGTCGAATGATATCCGCTAACTTTTAGCTTCATCAGTGAACTCCATTTAGGATCTTCTTTAATAGCTTGGAAAATTATTAATTACAGTTCAAACGTTTCAGCGTCTGTTCAAAAAAATTCGCCAGTTTTCCTAATGACAACTTCAAAAATTGTAATTAATTAGCCGCCCCGGTGGCGCAGTGGTCTAAGGCGTTGGCCTCTGATCATTCGTCCGTAAGGGGTCCGGGTTCGAATCCCGGTCAGGCATGGATGTAGTGTTTGTCTTACGGCACTGGCTCTCTCCCTTCCCTGGAACCAGTGACCCTAAATTAGGGACGGGCGACTGCTTATAGCCCATTGAGTTGCTCACGGTGGTCGTTAAACCTCCAATCAAAAAAAAAAAAAAAAAAAATAATTGTAATTAACGGTAGTTAGGAAGTTTTTAATTACTGTTGTGGGATTCCAATAGAGTCCCATACTGTGCACACAGGCTTTCTTCTTTTAGGAACATTTTCGGGAATGCGAGCTCCCACCCCCTGTGGAAGAAAGTTGATTACCCAAATAATAAGAGACATAATGAAAATTGTATTTTGCATCCCTTCCCTCCTTCCCCAAAAAAATTTATTCACTTTACTCTTTCCCGTTTTCAGAACTGGACATCTTAATTGCAAATATGTGTGATGTCAGTGACATTAGTTTCTATTGTGTATGTTTGTTTGTTTGGGACACACCCGCGTTATATTCGACTCCCCGGTATAACCGACCGCGTTATATCCGGCTTCCACTGCACATCTGTATGTGTGTACGAGTTTATAGGAATAATATTCTTAGAACTACAACAATCAACTGAATTCAAAATTCCAATGACACGTAACGATAGAAAAGTCTTATTTCAGAAATTGTTGATTTTTCGATTTTTTTATACATATACATATAACTTTTCATATATATATAACTTTTCAAGACAGGTCACCACTCACGATATTTCAATTAGTTTTGTATTTATAGAACACATTACGCTGTACATTTTTTTTTATTATATTAATAAAAACTTGTTTCAATTGAATTTTATCAGGAAAATCAAATATTTTAGCAGCATATTTTTGCAAAAAAATTCAGTTCTTTTCATATTTAAATGTGGAGGGGGCAGAGCACTCCAATCACCCCGTGATAGATCCGCCACTGCAGATGATGCACAATTTTGATTTCCCAAATGTGTGTTTCAAAGTTGCATTGTACGTAAGCACTTTTTTTTTATTATTATTAGGGGTTTAACGACCACCGTGTGCAACTTATTGGGCTATAAGCAGTCTCCCGTCCCTAATTTAGGGTCACTGCCATCAGGGAAGGGAGAGAAACAGTGCCTTAAGACAAACACCACAACCACGTCTCACTGGTTTCGAACACGGACCCATTTCGGACGAATGATCAGAAGCCATCGCTTAGACCACTGCACCACAGGTACGGCAGTAAACACTTCATTTGATGGAGAAGTATTCGAATTGAGGTGATGTTAACCACCACAACTGCCCTTCTTTGAACATGAGGTGATCTCAAACAATATCTCTCGTGTATTTCTCAAATATATCGCATACATTATTGCTATCAAGTGAGGAAACTGTGCCAACAGAAACAAATAAATCTTGGTTCTCCTTTTACCACTGCACTGCAGTACATGCCATAGGACACGAGGCATCATATCAAACAGAAATATGCATTTATGCCCCTTGGACGACGAGTTTCGAATCAGGAAAAGCATAAAATATAGGCAAAATCTTTTTTTAATTGAATTTAGATTATGCTTTAATAATAAATGTAGCATAATCTTTAATTGCTGTCTTCCAGTGAAAATTTTATTTTGAGACAGAAAAGCTCCGTGATTGTGTGTTTTAATATTTAACCATGTACTTTTTTGTTTTCAGAGAAAAAGTGCTTACTCAGAAATATTGTAGCACGAGACACGTGATATTGAATGTCTGTTGTTCATTTTTTGTGGGATTTTTTTCGAGTTTCATTAACTTGAATTAGTTTTTGAATTCAACGGTGCTCAAAAGTAATGGTGTGAACTTCGAAGATTTGATAACTGTCACAATTATTTTTTACCATGTAGAAATAAAAAAATAAAGCATTTCAAAAACATATTCGTTGTTTCAGTTTCATGTGAAAGTTTTTGTTCAAGTAACACTCAAGCAGCGATGATTCCCCGATGCAAATCCACTATATGATCACTGGAGTTTAGGAGATAATGCCCCCAAAAAAGAAATCGAGAGGAGTAAGGTCCGGGTATCTGGGGGTCCACCACGTCCGGTCCAACGCCCAGGAAAATATCGTCCAAATGAGCCCTGACATGTGTTACGTAATGAGGGGAGCGCCGTCTTGTTGGAAAAAGAATTCGTCTGGTATCTGCAGTAGAGAATAAATTTTCAGTGTATCCAAGTAAACATCTGCTGTGACAGTCCTTTCAATGAAAAAGAACGTGCCGATAATTTCATGCACACTGAGGCCGCACCAAAAGTTCACTTCAGGGCTATCTCGTTACAGCCGTCTCACTGCGTGAGGATTCTCAGATCCCCGCATTGTGCAGTTGTATCTGTTGACCGTCTTGAGGCATGAAATGTGCAGTTGTTGCTGAAAATCACCTTCTGAAGAAAGCCATTGTCGTTATCAATGTTTGACAGCATGTCGGAAACAAACTGGTATCTCAAGGGCATTTATTTAGCTTTAAACGAAGATGTAATCTATTATGAAGAACGTCGTGGACTGTCGACCTTCGGATCCCCAGTTCACGACAAACGGACTTAGTTGGGTTGCGGTGGAACGCTTCACGAATGACTTCCACTTTTATTTTATTTTATTTTATTTTATTTTATTTTATTATTTTTTTATTGGGGGTTTAACGGCCACCGTAAGCAACTCAATGGGCTATAATTAGTCTCCCGTCCCTAATTTAGAGCCACTGACTCCAGGGAAGGTAGAGAGCCAGTGGCCGCCCCGGTGGCGCAGTGGTCTAAGCGATGGCCTCTGATCATTCGTCCGAACGGGGTCCGGGTTCGAATCCCGGTGAGGCATGGATGTTGTGTTTGTCTTGCGGCACTGGATCTCTCCCTTCCCTGGAACCAGTGACCATAAATTAGGGACGGGCGACTGCTTATATATAGCCCATTGAGTTGCTCACGGTGGTCGTTAAACCTCCAATCCAATCCAAGAGCCAGTGCCGTAAGACAAGCATAACATCCATGCCTCACCGGGATTCGAACCCTGACCCAACTCGGACGAATGATCAGAGGCCATCTCTGGGCACACTTGTTTTTCAGAAATGCGCTTTCCCACGTGCCTTCTGCTTTTCAAGTGAGCCGGTTTTTCAGCAACCTTTTGTGCCACTCTGTCATTGTGTGTCTCTCAGGTGGTTCCATTTCGGGTGTTTGCCGTAATTTTCTTCGCATGGTCACTCGAAACTTAAATTTTGCAAGCCAGTAACAACACTGCACTTTCTGCTGTACCGTGAACTCCGTTTTAATGACGACCGACTCACAATGTACGTTCTGATCAGTCGTCCGAAAGGGGTCCTGGTTCGAATCCCGGCAAGGCATGGATGTTGTGTTTTGCCTTACGGCACTGGCTCTCTCCTTCCCTGGTACCAGTGGCACTAAATTAGGGACGGGAGACTGCTTATAGCCCATTGAGTTGCGCATGGTGGTCGCTAAACCTCGAATAAAAAAAATGTACATATCGGCTACGGAGGGGTACAGCAGCGCCATATACCACCAACGATCCTCGCAGTATGCAGCAATGAAACTTTGTAAGGTCCTCATTCTGCTACCGCGAACAGCATTTTTGTATCTGTTTCTTTCGCACTGATTTACGACGATTTCTTTTGGCAGTTTTGTCCCGGGCACCCTGTGTGTGTGTGTGTGTGTGTGTGTGTGTGTGTGTGTGTGTGTGTGTGTTAGAGAGAGAGAGAGAGAGAGAGCATTTCCGAGACGGCAAGAATTGTGGGGTGCAGACTATCAGCCGTGATTAGTACTTTCAAAAAGTTCAAAAAGGGGCTTGAAAAGGGAAAACCACGCGAATCGCTGGCACGGTGCGGGCCGGCCACGACTCGTCGATGCTAGAGGTGAGTGAAGGCAACCCGAATAGTACGAGCCATTAGAAGGGATACTGTGGCGCAACTCGAAGGTAATTTGAATGCTGGTGACGGAAGTAATGTGTCACAACACACAGTACATCAAACCCTGCTGAAAATGGGACTGCGTAGGTGTATAGGCCACACCGAACGCCAATGCCAACCTCTATTCACCGGCAAAAACACATACAATCGGTAGGCGAGAATCAAAACTGGACCTTGAATGATTGGAAGGAGGTCGTCAGGTCCAATGAATCTCGTTTGCTGTCTGTTGCACCATGTAGACGGCCTGGTATGTGTTCGTACCTGGTGAGGTATTGGACAAGGACGCACCATGAGACGAAAACAAGCCGGTGGAGGAAGTGTAATACTTTGGGCAATGTTCTGCTGGGAAACCTGGGTCCAGGCATTCATGTGCAAGAAAATATGACGTCTACCATCTACCTAAACATCATTGCAGACTAGAAGTCTTTCTCTCTTCATGGCAACGGTATTCCCCTCTGGTAATGCCTTATTTCATCAGTTTATCCCGTATTGTTCGAGAATGATTAGAAAAACATGAGGACTTCCAGGTATTGCCTTGGACTCCAAATTCCCCAGACATCGATCCAAACGAGCATCTATGGTTTGTGTTGTAACAGCAAATCCGATCTGCTGCGGTTCAGCCACGTAACTTAATGAGTAAATGGATCTTCTGGTAACGTGCTGGTATCAGATACCACAAGACATCTTTAAAACTCTTGTAGCGTCTACGCCTCGTCGAGTAAAAGCTGTTTTGGAGGCACGCGGAGGACCAACATCATGCAAGGCAGGAAGATATCATGATCAGGATAGAATAGCCGCAATGGACTGGACAAGGTGAACGTATCACCGATGAGCAACCGAAAATTTTGACTGGATTCCAAAAGACAGGAAAAGACCCAGAAGAAGACCACATGGGATATGGGTGGATGAAATTCGAAATCACGCGGGAGTGACATTGAGGAGGCTGGCTCAACACGGACCGTTGTGGAAGAAACTTGGGTTCACCTTCATCCAACAGTATATGTGCCGTCTGACAATAAAGTTTCAGGACCGTGGGTATTACTCTGTTAATGGTAGCGGTAAAAATATGTTCTATGGGTCAAATTGTAACTGTGTTTTCTCTCTCACTTGCAAGACGCATGAAGATTCAGGAAAGTGCAGACCTGTCCGATTCTGAAGACCGTTAATAGAAGGTACCCCAAAGACCATTGTCATGGATTTGAACCGAGAGCAGAAAGTAAACACCAAGTTTTGCTGCAAGTCCGGGAAGTCAGCAACGGAGACCTTCGAAATGATCAAAACTGTTTACGGGGACAATGCCTATCACGTGGTCGTGTTTTTTAATAGTATGCTCGCTTTCGCGAGGGAAGGGAAGACGTTGGGGATGACCCAGGGATTGGTAGAACCAGCCGTTCTGGGGAAATTGTGAGGAAATAGTTCGCGCTCTGGTGCAGTCAGACCTTCGAATGACGGTACGGATGATGAAGAACAAGCTCCATATCAACCGTGAAACAATCCGGCTGATTCTAAAGGGAGATCTCGGGAATAGGAAGAAAAAGGAAGATTTGCGCATGTTTTGTGCCGCACAGTTTGACCGAAGAACAGAAAGTGCAAAGAGTCGAAAGCTGCAAGGCGTTCATTGCGGCCGTGGAATCGGACCCTTTGATGCTAGACTGCGTTGTGACAGGTGATGAGACGTGCTGCTTTCAACATGAACCAGCATCAAAAAGGCAAAGCATGGAGTGGATGGCATCAAGTTCACCGAGACCCAAGGAGATTCGCCTGCAGAAGTCGGAAATCAAGGCAATGCTGATCACATTCTTTTGACAGCAGCGGCATCATTCACAGGGAATGGCTTCCGGAAGGCGCAACGATCACCAGTGCCTTCTACCTGCAAGTTCTTGATCGTCTACGGAAGAGAATTCATCTTGTGAGCCGCACCAGCGAGCACGTGGAAGTTGGTTCCTTCTGGATGACAACGCGCCTAATCACTCGTCACTGTCGGTGACACAGTTCCTCGCCAAGTCCGGAGTACCCAGGCTCAACCATACGCCTTATTCCCCAGACTTAGCTCCCGCTGATTACTTCCTGCTACCCGATGTGAAATTGGCTTTGGAAGGACGACGTTCATGATTTTTCAGGACATCAAGAAAACCGTTGATGAAAAATGGTGCATCGATAAGAAGGGGGACTACTTCGAAGAACCATAACCTCAGTTGGAGTCAGTGCATTAAACCTTCCTCGTAACAGCAGCTGTCCTGGAACTTTATTGTCAGACGGTGTATATATACACTGGTGTCCAAAATTATAATCCGGAAGGCAATAACGGGCAACTAATCTAAAGCGCTCAATGAAATGTTGCGATGTTCGTAGGACATATGCAAATAGACACGAGAATCAAATGCCCGCAGTGAAATTTGCACATTAACAAAATGATGAAGTAAAATGAGTTACATGAACGACAGTGGCATTTCTCGTTGACATCGCGTGTAAGATATCGTTCCTTTAGCTGCAGATACTTTCCTTATGTCTCATACAGTGTATTCGCCCTTGTACAGTGGCGTCCGATGGTACAGCTAGAAGCAGGCCAGTCTCATGTCCAGGTCGTATGAGACACGAGTATTACCCCTTCTGATGGCAACAACTGAACATTACCGGTGGGGTGTCATGAAGGTCAGACCAATGTTGCCCAAGGCGTACGACACTTCGTGAGGGACGTTATGTCGCTTTACTCGCTCGGCGTTAGGACATATACAACTCAGCATTTGTCTTCGGAGCACTCTGCTGACCATGGAACTGTGGTATATCGAAGGCTTAATGCAACTGGCCTTTATGCCCGGAGACCCTTGGTGTGTGTGTGTGTGTCGCTAACCGCACCTCACAGGAAAGCTCGCATGAACTAGTATCGGCAGCATCGTTCCTGAAGCCCAGACGAGTCGGCCGGTATTCTTTCTACAAAAAAAAGTCGAGATTCAGTCTACAAACGGATTCTCGTCGGCATTTCTGTGAATGGTAGGATTGGCTTGATGGCTTGATGTCAGGTTATTAGATTTTATTATTTCTGGAATCTTCTTTTATCTCCTTTGCTACGATGTATCTAAAACACTACTCTACTTTAAATTACTTACCACAATAACATTTTAAAAATACAACACTTTATTACATAAAAATAACATGTAGACACGATGAGCTCTTCGCTGCAAAACTCTACGACAACCTCTCTCTACAGAGGAGAACATCGAAGTGACGCTCTTACGTCATACAGATTCTCTGCAATGCGATGTGCATCTGGCGCCATCTATTAAGCCAAATAGTATGCAAAAGATTTGAGAATTACAAAATTTACAACAATTTCTTGTGGAGAGAACAGAGAACCCGTAATCATCGTGCAAACGTCAACGAACGAGACTCCTTCGAAGGCGATGGTCTGCTTGTTGGGTGGCATTATGTTCAACGGCCGTTCACTCCACGTGTTCGAAGGAGGCAATGTGAATGCCGAACGCTATAGGGACGAAATCCTGTGCCCTGTATCAAAGTTTTTCAGGGAGCTGTTGGCCCTCATTTCCTTTAATGGATGATAATGCTCGTCCGCAAAGAGCTCGGTTTGTCGATGATTTCCTGCACGGGAAATCATAGCATCCTCTAAGCGTATAACCTTGACTGGAATGTTGCCAAGCCGTACCCAGAGAGCGTTTTCCTATTGTTACGTCCACTATGTGATACTCATTCATTCTGTCCTGGTTCGCTTTTCATTCTGCATTTCCGTAGAGTGCTGTGTTGTCTGCGTCGTTTACATAACTGTTATACTGCACTTGATATTTACAACCATTGAGTATTTACCTAATTTTCACCTTTTTTTTTTTTTTTTGTTTTTTTGTAAAGTTAAGTCAAAAACCGGAGATGCAATTTTATGACGGAGATATGAGAAAGAAAATACTTTGTGCTGTTTGAGTGGACATGGGGAGCTTTCGAACTCGAAGGGGTGTATTTTCAAGTCTCGCCTCCTACATATGAAAAACTTACTTTGGCCCTGAATGAGTTTCTATTTTGATCAGCATTTTTCAACTGATATTTTTTAAACCATTCTTCCATTATAATCGAAGGCATCCATGTTTTCTTTTATTAAAGTCCTGAGTCACAGGCAGACTTGAGTTGATAACAGTATTCTTAAAACACCGTGTTTTTCAGCACCTAACAGATAGCTACAGACTTTTCGATGTCCTCATCTACGGCCGTAACTAGACTTTAGTTTCGGGGGGGGGGGGGGAGTTAAAATATTCTACAGCAAAAATGTTATCTATCTATCAGGGTCGTAACTAGACTTATGTTTCAGGTTCTTTTTTTTTTAATCTAATTATTTCACAGCAAAAATCTATCTATCTAATCACAACACAAAATAAACTCTTTAGTTTTTAGAGTATTAGTATTAATTAGCGAGTAACGACACATGAACTTACTGCGTATTAACAAACTGAACAATATAAAACAGACATCCCATGAAAACAACAAGATTACACAAGAGACAGGATGAAAGCAAGTACAGTCCATAAAATGAAAATTGTAAAAATAATTTGAAATTTCCGTCAGGAAGTGGATTTTAAAAATTCCGATAACGATAGATGAAGCCACCATACCAAGGACCTTTGACGTTGAATTGGCCGTCTAATAGTTGCTATGGTAGCAACTATCGTAGATAGTTACTATGATAGCAATTATCATGATAGCATAACAACTATCATAACAACTATTAGACGGCAAAGTCCCTTGTTATAATGGCATCATCCATCGTTTTCAGAATTTTTAAAATCCACTTCCTGACGGAGATTTCAAATTTTTTTATAATTTTAATTTTTTAAACTTTTTTATAATATTGTAAAATACACTGCTGGCCACCCAAAATGCAACACCAAGAAGGAAGCATCCGATTGGCCTGAAATTTGCAGCCGGCGTCGCCCGCGAGAGGACATGCAAACGATTAGCATTGCAGGGCATATGCAAATCATGGGCGGCCGGCACGCCACCGAGAAGCACTATAAGAAGGGTGTACAGAAGGCGGGGGTAAGTAGTGGAAGTGTGTTGTGCTGCCGGACTTGTGCGTGGGAAGCTTCCTGATGCTTCGTCGCAGAATACGGCAGTCATTCCAGCACGTTTCGGAGTTCGACAGAGGAAGAATAGTGGCTTATCGCGACAGCGGTTTATCGTACCGAGACATCGGCGCCCGTGTGGGACGACATCCAGCCACAGTGAGGCGAGTATGGATTCGGTGCGTGCAGGAGGGACGGACGGACCGACGTGAGCGATTGCCGCAGCCGCGGCGTACCACCGAACGATAGGACGGGCATGTTCTGCGGCGGGTATTGACGGCTCGCACCGCCAGATCACGAACGTTAGCGCAGGAATTAGGGTGTGTTGCGCAACAACCTGTGTCAGCACGTACCGTTCGACGTCGTCAGCAGGAGCGGGGACTTGTCTCACGGCGCCCATTGCTCCGATTACCATTGACGTTACACCACCGGCCAGTGCGGTGACAGTGGGCCGTTGAACACCCCACCTGGACTACGGAATGGCACGACATTGTCTTCTCCGACGAATCCCGCTTCTGCCTGCAACACCACGACGGTCGGATCCGCGTGAGGCGGCACCGCGGCGAGAAACTGCATGACGCCTGCATTATGCATCGCCATACCGGTCCTTCGCCTGGCGTTATGGTTTGGGGCGCAATTGGATATGACACCCGCACCCCTCTGGTACGCATCGCCGGTACACTCAATAGCCACTGCTACATCTCCGACGTTTTGGAGCCTGTAGTCCTCCCTTACCTGCAGGACCTGCCAGCGGCCACGTTTCAACAGGACAATGCGCGCCCGCACGAGGCACGCATCGTGCAACAATTATTTGCGGTCCACCAGGTGTCACTGCTGCCGTGGCCCGCTTGTTCTCCCGATATGTCGCTCATCGAACACGTCTGGTCGCTGATCGGCAACCAAGTGGCCCAGCAAGCACCACCCGCGGTTACGCCTGATGAACTGTGGCAACGTGTGGAAGCAGCCTGGACCGACATACCCCAAGCCCACATATAAAGCCTCTTTCGTTCGAAGCCGCGGCGTGTAGCGGCCGTTATTGCCAGCCATGGGGGCCACACGAACTATTGATGTCTGCGTGTTCCGCAAGTCGCACGGGCCTGTAAGCTCAGTCGTTTCATCTTCGTATCTGTTGTTATGTGTCCAGTAAATCTGGCTTTGCTATCTCGTGTCCTTCTTAATGCTGCATTTTGGGTGGCCAGTAGTTTAGATAGATAGATAGAAACTATCTATAAAAAATGGTTTAAAAAGGAAAATTATAAAAAAGTTTGAAATCTCCGTTGGGAAGTGACGCACTTCCTCCACTTTTCTCCTATGGCCCTCTCTGGCTATTTAGACCGAAAGCAAAACCAGAGCAGCATTTACTTGAGCACCCGATCTCCGGCTCGTCTCGGGCCGCTTTGGACCCTGTGGTATGTGGAGTTTCAAACTCGAGATGCAATCACTCACTGCTGTCTCACATTTCTAAACACAACCTATCCCAGTCTGGCATCTTGATGTTATAAAGAAACGATAAACTACGATTCCAAGTGCCATTTTTTTTTTCGTCTCTCTTAACACGATACAGAAAGCGATCTCAAAAATACCAGGTAATGGAACAATTCCAATTAATAAAGTGCCAGACACAGGGTTTCCTGTACTTCTATAAATTTGTTACTGCTGACCAGTACGTATAGTGAGGGAAAAATGTCCTTCTGAAGTAAGGTTTATCAAAGGAAATAACAGAAACAATTTGTAATAAAAAAAAAAAGAAAAAGAAGATAATGGCGACGCCTATTGATCGATAAACAAGTAAAAAAAAATTGCCTAAAAAAATTACGGACCCCAAAAATCCTTCCCCTGGATACGGCCATGTCCTCACCGATGTTACAACACCAAAACATAGGCAGCATTTCCTTGAAATGTCTAAAGCCTGTTCATGCTTCATCTTTTTCAGTCACTGTTCTTGTAGGCAGAACCACAGAACAGAACAAAGTTTTAGAAACACATCACTTTCGTCACAGTGGTAAATATCCTACGGCTCATATCTTCTGATTAATGTAGGAAGCATTCGTTGCTATGTGGCTATTTTCCGGCGCTGACATCTTTTGATTCACCGCAGAGACGAGGAATGTGCCAAACCGGTTCGTATGTGCAGCAACAT
Organism: Macrothele yani; assembly: GCA_039090855.1. Classification (NCBI taxonomy): domain Eukaryota; kingdom Metazoa; phylum Arthropoda; class Arachnida; order Araneae; family Macrothelidae; genus Macrothele; species Macrothele yani. The sequence continues at coordinate 54,295,404 of CM076990.1, forward strand.
AAAGGATGGTTACGGAAGATAGGTGTGATAAAAACAAGCGACATTTATCAACAGAATTTTATTGAGACTTCTAAAAAATTGCCCATTTTGTCATAAATTGAATCAGGTCCGTAGCTAGACGGAGATGTTGGAATTGGCGGCTGATGATTGAGGTCGGGCAAAAAATTAGAAATTTCACTGTAGTCTCCTTTTTACTATGTGTGTGTGTGTGTGTTTATGTGTGTGTGATATATATTTATTATGCTTATTTTCCCATGTTACAATTTTCTTCCGTGGAAAACAAAGTATCAGTTTTTCAGTAATTAAAGTTAAAAACCTGTTAGGTGGTGACTCAAGGATGGTAGCATTGTCCCAATCTGGGCTATAATCAACACTGTGAACAAGGCTGGCTAAAGATATGTTTTGTGAACTCATCTGTATATTGTATTTATGTTCACCGAGACGAGTAGAAAAGGTACGTACCGTGGATCCAATATAAAAACGTTGTTCGCTGTTCACATTCACGGTTTTCAACGGTACGCAACAAATACCACTTTTATTAGTAATGTCAATAGGATCTCTGTCATCATTTTAAAGCAAAACAACAATGTTTGTTGTTTTCACACCAAAATTAAGTTTATACTTACGACAAACGTTACGCAGTATTGAGTTAATACAAGGCTCATGGAGTCCATGGAGCCGATGTACCTAGATTCTGAAGGGTCATGCGAAAGGGTTGTGAAAGTTCTTCTAAGTAACTTCTTGAGTTCGGCATCCACAACACTGACAGGGTATCCAAATTGTACCACGATGTCCTTAATAGTAGCAATTTTTTTCCGCCTAAGTTCTGTAGTGGAGCAATAGGTAATGGCTCTGCTTAGCATGAACTGTAAAGAAGACAATTTATAATTCTTAGTATGAAAAGAGTCAGCGGGTATGATACAAACCGAAGAGGTAGGTTTGAGGTACACTGTAGTTTGGATAGTATTAGACCCGGGATCTACACTATCTACCAACAAGTAATTGGACACCCCTGCAATCGACGATATCTGCTGTCCTGATACATGTCACGGCCGCCGCCGTTAAATATCGTGTGGGAAACAACAACGCAACCAGTCGCATGCAAGATGCCACGCAGTTCGGAGCTCTCTAATTTCTAGAAAGGTGTAATCGTCGGGTATCACAGAAATGGCCGATCCATACGTGACATATCCAGCGAGTTGAAGTACCCAAAATCGACAGTGGCCTACGTGATTGGCAAGTGGAAGATTAGAGGTGACTGTCGGAATGTTCCCCGACCTGGCAGACCCACAAAACTGGGAGTTAGAGACCGACGAGTGCTAGCCAGAGAAATTCGGAAGAACCGCACCAAATCGATGGGCCACATCCGCGAGGAGTTTCAACAGGCATCCGGGAGTATTCTTTCGATGAATACCATCCGTAAGGAAGCCCATCTGCTCGGTTATCATGGACGTGCTGCCTCCCACAAGCCTTTGATCATCAAGTCCAATAGCGCTGCTCGGCTAACGTGGTGCAAATAACGTCGACAGTGGACCGTTGAACAGTGGAAACAGGTTCTCTGGAGCGACGAATCAAGGTTCACCCACTACGGTTCGGATGGCAGGGTATGGGTTTGGCGTCTGCCTGGAGAACGCCTCCTGCCGGAATGTATTGTGGCAACTGTGAAGTTCGGCGGTGGTGGAATTCTGCTATGGGGGTGCTTCTCCTGGTATGGCACGGGACCCTTGGTCGCAATTCCTGGTGGACTCAACGCCGAGACCTACTGCAGCATTTTGGATGACCATGCGCTTCCTACGTTGTGGCAGTTTTACGGGGTGGACCCATGTTACTTTCAGGATGACAATGCCACCTGTCATTTTGCGAGGTCCACCATGGCTTGGTATGGTGACGATGGGGTTAATCGAATGGACTGGCCTGCGCAGAGCCCGGACCTTAACTCTATCGAGCACCTCTGGGATGAGTTGGAGCGTCGACTTAAGGGGTGCCCCCACCGTCCGAAATCGGTGAAGGAACTGACGTGTCTTCTCCAAGCCGACTGGAAGAAAATACCGCTATCCGCAGTATAACGCCTGGTTGAGAGTATGTCCCGGAGGGTCGCAGCTGTAATCGCCGCTCGTGGAGGCTCCACCAACTATTGAAGGTGAATAAACTTCGTTTTCCTTTGCTATCACAGGTGTCCAATTACTTTTATAACGAAGTAAATTTCTCCGTCATTTTTATCCGCGCCAGGATTCGAACCCGGGTCTCCTCATTCCGGAATAAGTCACTCTACCAATTGAGCTACGCGGACGTTTTATTCTGATTCCTATCTGCCTTTATGTCGTGTGCGTCCTTCGGGCAGGTACGTCACATCTCCTGGTACGTTACACTTGTTGGCAGATAGTGTATAAGAATGGTAAAGTCTAAAAAGGTAGATAACAATCCACTTCAAGCTCGACAGAGAATTTAATCGTAGGATAGTGATTGGAAAGTGCAGAAACAAAAGTATGTAGTTCATCTAGAGAATGAGGCCAAAGAACGAGAACAATGTCTACATAATGAGGATAACATAAATGCTGCGTGTTATACTTGAGAAGAACAGCTGTTTCAAACTTCTGGAGAACAAGTTCCCAGAGAAAAGGGGAGCCCATAGGCGCACCTTGACTTTGTTTAAAGATGGCGTTATCAAACTTAAAATAGGAACGGTTGGAGATTAACCTAAGGGTGGATAAAATGGCTTGAGATTCTGTAATAGGCAGAATGCTAGACAATTTGCCATCAATAATATTATGCGCTAACTCAATAGGGATGTTAGGATACATCGATACCACATCGAGGGTCGGTCTCCAGTTCTGTTGCTGCTCTGCATCGGTTAAACTCATTAACCCTGGGGGATAAGCCATTTATTATGGCATCCCTCGATGTTGTATCGATGTATCCTAACATCCCCATTGAGTTAGCGCATAACATTATTGATGACAAATTGTCTAGCATTCGGCCTATTACAGAATCTCAAGCCATTTTATCCACCCTTAGGTTAATCTCCAACCGTTCCTATTTTAAGTTTGATAACACTATCTTTAAACAAACTCAGGGTGCGCCTATGGACTTCCCTTTGTCCCCTTTTCTCGAGGAACTTGTTCTCCAGAAGTTTGAAACAGCTGTTCTTCTCAAGTATAACACGTAGCATTTATGTTATCCTCATTATGTAGACGATGTTCTCGTTCTTTGGCCTCATTCGCTAGATGAACTACATACTTTTGTTTCTGCACTTTCCAATCACTATCCTACGATTAAATTCTCTGTCGAGCTTGAAGTGGATTTCTGTCTACCTTTTTTAGACTTCACCATTCTTAGAGATCCCGGATCTAATTCTATCCAAACTACAGTGTACCGCAAACCTATCTCTTCGGTTTGTATCATAGCTGCGGACCCTTTTTATCCTAAGAATTATAAATTGTCTTCTTTACAATTCATGCTACGCACAGCCATTACACACTGCTCCACTACAGAACTTCGGCGGAAAAAAATTGCTACTCTTAAGGGCATCGTGGTGCAATTTGGATACATTGTCAGTGTTGTGGATGCCGAACTCAAGAAGTTACTTAGAACTTTCACAACCTTTTCATGTGACCCTTCAGAATCCAGGTATATCGGCTCCATGGACTACATACCTTATATTAACTCAACAATGCGTAACGTTTGTCGTGAGTGCAATCTTAATTTTGGAGTGAAAACAACGAATATTATTGCTTTGCTTAAAAATGACAGAGATCTCATTGACATCACTAATAAAAGAGGTATTTATTGCGTACCGTTGAACCCCGTGGATGTGAACAGCGAACAACGTTTTTATATTGGATCCACGGTATGTAACTTGGCTACTCATCTCGATGAACATAAATACAAATAAAGATGGGCTCACAAAACACATCTTTAGCCAGCCTTGTTCACAGTGGTGATTATAGCCCAGATTGGGACAATGTTATCAACCTTGCGTCACGACCTAACAGGTTTTTGACTTTAATTACTGAAAGCCTGTATATATTACAACATAAAAAGAGTGCCTGTAATGATGATCTCCCGTATCATGTTTCCTATCCTTGGAATATGCCCATAGACCCTGTTGTATTAACTTAATTTTGTTTATTGCGTTTTCTATGTTTATGATAAGCTATCCATCTTTCTTTGCTGGTTTTGCCCATGCGTCAAATAGCTACCCTACGTCACTGATTATTTTAACTATATAACTCTGTAAGTTATCTCGCTCTGTTAGTCACATATCTGAGGATGGGAGTCGCAGGCGACCCCGAAAGATCTAATGCACTTTTATTACTCAGCAAAAACAGTCTTGCTGGGCCAGCACTGCCAGCGGTGGTCCAGCAATATCTTGCCGCTGCCCAACCGTCAATAAAATGCCCGGACGCCCACCTCATGGGCCAGCAGTTCCGGCCAGCAGCAGGCCAACATTGACACCCCCATCATTTGTCATATGCCAGAACAAGGCCATTGGTTATTCATCACAGGCAGTAGCTGCCGCAAGTGTTCCTTCAGCGGCCCTGCAAGCATGTGCCATGAATGATGGCTAGCCTAATGTGGTCCGCTAGTTTCCCGGCAGTGGCAGCCTGCAATCACGTGACGTCACTGATGGCGTGCCGAATCTTGTCCGCCAATTTCCCAGTAGTAGCAAAAAAATAAAATAAAGGATAACCGCAGTTTCCCTAAGCCACAACTACTTTTTTCTTCGCCTTTCAGCATTGCGCTGGGTTAATTTTCTCAACAGGTCCTGAGAAACGCCAGTTTGGATCTGAGGGGAAACGAACCAAGGACTATCTGCGTGGGAAGCGGGCGCTCTACCAACTCGACTGACTTGCCACGCACGAGCGTCTACTTGAAGCTGAGCCTCTTGCAGCGGAATGTGTAACGAATGGTCCTCTTTCTAATTTTACAATATTGCGAGGTATTTTTCAAAAATGTCAGTTTCATATAATTCATAAATTTATTTTTTCAACATAATGATTGTTTTTTTGTTTTTTTTACCTTAAGGGAACTTCACTCATTTTCAACGAGTGTACCAACTTAAAGGCGCTTTCCACAGTTTCGTGTTGTCCTTGTCGTCTTGAAAGACGATTGTTTAATTAATATATTTACCCGTTCATGTCACATTCTGTAACATTTTTAACATTGTATCTTTCCTTTCCGCTGCCCGAAGCTACATTTGTTTTAAAGAGGAAAGATACTTTATTTTACTTCTCGTCCTTTTTAAAAGTGAATTCCTCCACTCTTGTGTATTCAACCCATGGATGAGTACATTACATCCACATAGCGTTGCTTTTCTTTTTTTTTTTTTTTTAATAATTAATAAATTTTGTACGCGTATAATTCTTCTTTTTTTTTTCCAACATAACGTGTTTTTAATGTTTTTCCAGGACTTTTGTTTCAATCGGTTTAGTGTATGTTAAAACGAAAGATTACACAAAAATTATTTCTTGTTATTCATGGGAATGGAGTGGGTGTATTTCATGGCTTAATCTGATATCTTCGTCGACGTGGCATTTCATTATAGAAAATTAATTCGCCTCTCTACATATGTTGGTTTTTTTCATAACATCCATTAAAACAACACAATGGCGATAGCGTCGTCTTCAACTAACTGGTACCACGATAGACACAGCACGTCTTGCTTCTGCGCGTGCAAAGTCCCGTTGCTTCCACCTGGTGTTGGTGTTGCATCGGTTGCCAACTACGGGCCACTAGTGGCACTTACTTGGAGGCCCGCAATTCACGGCGATGTTGCAGGGCCATCAATGGCTGCCAACTGATGGCGCTGCCACCAACGGACCGCTACCGGGCCGTGAGCGGCAGATTTCAGTCAGCAGTGACCCATCACTGCCAGCTGGTGGCCAGCAGTTTCCCAACACTCGTGTTTTTGCTGGGTAGCATTTCTATAGAAATATAATACTATGCAAAACACTATTTAACTATTGCAATACAAAAGATCAACGTGTCTGATTAGCTCTTTTTAACGATTAGCTCTTTAAATTTGTTACTTTCTTTGAGAAAGATTTGCCATTTCCAAGAAAGCGAAAACAATGGGGGAATTTATTTAATACAACTGTAATTTCCTGCTACGCCTCTCATTAAGTTTGTGAAGAAAGTTTTCGAAGTCTAAACTTTCAGTGCGTTTCTTTTCAAAAGCTAAAAACACCAAATTTGCCATACGTTGATGTGTCATTGAAAGTTTCTGCGGCATGTTAATATTGGTTAGTACTGAAAATGTTGATTCACAAGTAGCCATGCTCATAGGTTTCCAAAAGTAGCAATCGTTGCGAGCAGTTCATAGATTTTCCCAAAAGCAACTCGCTGTTTGTTCACCTTCAAATACTCATATATTTTCCGGTTTTTCAGCTAGATACTCTTCCACTACGGTAAGTTCTTGAGAAGGGATATTTATGCCTAGTGATGAAAAATACTTCAGTTTGTCTGCATCTAACTCATGATGCTAGATGCAGACAAACATCATAAATCAACACTCGCAATTGCGATAGGGAGTTAACCGTTGTTATAGAATCTGCGATCTAATTCTGTTGTTACAGTGTCTATCGTTTAGTAAAAGGCTGCCTTTATAGAATCTGGAGAATCATTTGACTGCGAAGGTAAACGTTCGTAGACGACAAAGTCCTCCACGTCCACATTTTTTCTCTGTCTTTTTGACAAGAGCTCATGATTCAAATATTCCGAATGAAAGTGTTGCGTTTCAGCAAGGATTGTCCTGAAATTCTCTGACGTTCGCAGATCACACATTTTTTTCTTAACGGAGTTTATCACACGTGCTGCGTCTTTCAAACCGGTTTTCGATCCTTGCAAAGCTTTGTCGGCGGGATCCAGAAGTCCAAGAATTTGTTTAGAAAGCACCAAAGCGAAACGAAATTCAAGTGTCGGCATTACTGCTTTTTATTTATTCCTACGCTTCTAGCAACATCATCGCCGCAGAAATCTTTAGTTTTGGTCAGATCAAATGTCCGCTAGATTTCTGTATAATTTGCAAAGACCACTTTTGTAACTGCCAAATGACTTGGCAATCGCTGTTCCAAGAGAGGAACAAATCTGTGACCATACCAAGTGGAAACTTTTCCATTTTCGAATTCGTGCAGTATTACACACTGATCAAAATACTGGCGCATTAGAGGAATTTTTATACTGTTTTGACAACTACAAGGTATAAACGATGATTATAACAGTAAACATAGGGAACTTTTTTATCCAATGCTTTTTGAATTAGAGTCTGCACACCACCAACTTTCCTAATCATTACACTTGCGCCATCATAACACTGGCTGAGAAGATTTGGGGATTAAGGTCCCTCCCTGTCTTTCAGCATTTGCAGGGTGAGTTCCGTGAAAGTTGCTGCATCAACTTTTTTTGAAGTATCCATTACGCAGCAACGTTTCGTACACTATACCTTCCTTCACGTAACGAATGTTTACTGCAACATTTTTTCTATTGTTTTTATCTTTCTATTGTTTTTTATCTTTCTGATGGAATCAACGGTCAAAAACCAAGAAGGAACACAACAACGCTGTCGCAATTCTCATAAAGTAGTAACATACCGGGTTAAGTATAAAAGAACAAAAACACCGTGTATTTTTGATAAATATACAGTATCTACCAACAAGTAATTGGACACCTGTGATAGCAAAGGAAAACGAAGTTTATTCACCTTCAATAGTTGGTGGAGCCTCCACGAGCGGCGATTACAGCTGCGACTCTACGGGGCATACTCTCAACCAGGTGTTGTAAGACGGCTAGCGGTATTTTCTTCCACTCGGCTTGGAGAAGACACGTCAGTTCCTTCACCGATTTCGGACGGTGGGGGCACCCCTTAAGTCGACGCTCCAACTCATCCCAGAGGTGCTCGATAGGGTTAAGGTCCGGCTCTGCGCAGGCCAGTCCATTCGATTAACCCCATCGTCACCATACCAAGCCATGGTGGACCTCGCAACATGACAGGTGGCATTCTCATCCTGAAAGTAACATTGTTCCACCCCGTAAAACTGCCACAACGTGGGAAGCGCATGGTCATCCAAAACGACGTTGAGTCCACCAGGAATTGCGACCAAGGGTCCCGTGCCATACCAGGAGAAACACCCCCATAGCATAATACCACCGCCGCAGAACTTCACAGTTGGCAGAATACATTCCGGCAGGAGGCGTTCTCCAGGCAGACGCCAAATCCAGGTCCTGCCATCCGAACGGTAAAGGGTGAACCTTGATTCGTCGCTCCAGAGAACCTGTTTCCACTGTTCAAAGGTCCACTGTCGACGTTCTTTGCACCACGTTAGCTGAGCAGCGCTATTGGACTTGGTGATCAAAGGTTTGTGGGCGGCAGCACGTACATGATAACCGAGCAGATGGGCTTCCTTACGGATGGTATTCATCGAAATAACACTTCCGGATGCCTGTTGAAACTCCTCACAGATGTGACCCATCGATATGGTGCGGTTCTTCCGAATTTCTCTGGCCAGCACCCGTCGGTCTCTAACTTCCAGTTTTGTGGGTCTGCTGGGTCGGGGCACATTCCGACAGTCACCTCTCATCTTCCACTTGCCAATCACGTAGGCCACTGTCGATTTTGGGTACTTCAACTTGCTGGATATGTCACGTATGGATCGGCCATTTCTGTGATACCCGACGATTACACCTTTCTCGAAATCAGAGAGTTCCGAACTGCGTGGCATCTTGCATGCGACTGGTTGCGTTGTTGTTTCCCACACGATATTTAATAGCGGCGGTCGTGACGTGAATCAGGACCGTAGATATCGTTGATTGCAGGGGTGTCCAATTACTTGGTGGTAGATAGTGTATTTATCCGAAAAATAGGAACGTGCTAGCAATATTTTGCTATAAAAATATTGGCCGCTATGAAACTGAATTCCAATGAACAGGAAAAGGCCCAGAGGAAGACTACGTGGGAGATGGGTGGATGAAATTAAAAAGTAGGCCGGAGTGATATGGAAGAGACTGGCTTAACAGAGAAAGTTGTGGAGCAGGCTTGGGGAGACCTTCATCCAGCAGTGGACTGATAATGATTCACAAATATGATACACATACACTGATCTACTATACGAAATTAACGTCACACTACAATGTTATCTGCTATCTCTATGTAGGTTTAAATAGCGGTAAGCATGGGTCTTCCGAGTCATTTCGAGTCGTAACGGAGAAGGGGAAGGCGATTCCTATATTCAAAAATTTAGCTCAGGAAGGACATAAAATATAGATAAATTCAAATATGAAATTTATAGTCTACATTACTCACAGTCTCCACATATAAATTCTATTTATTCTGTAAATGTTCAAATGTCTCCGAAAAAAGTAAAAAAAATCGAACTACCTTTTAAAATACTAAATGAACTACTTCATAAAGTCGAGATTATTGCGCTGTTTGCCACGTGCATAAATATTATGTGGAACTGCTTGATTTGAGAGTTTTGTCGCAAAGATGTTTATACAAAAAATGATAAGCGAATGAACCCATTTGGAGATTTTCAGTTTCATGTTGTTGTTTTTTAACCTCCATTTCCTTAGTTCTTGGTTTGATTTGATTGGAGGTTTAACGACCACCGTGAGCAACTCAATGGGCTATAAGCAGTCGCCCGTCCCTAATTTAGGGTCACTGGTTCCAGGGAAGGGATAGAGTCAGTGCCGTAAGACAAACACAACATCCATGCCTCACCGGGATTCGAACCCGGACCCCTTCTGGACGAATGATCAGAGGCCATCGCTTAGACCACTGCGCCACCGGGGCGGCCTTTAGTTCTTGGAAGACAAGAGGACTGATTTTTCCTTTGCTTGAATTCTCATCTGTTGAATTCATTCGTCTTTTCTAGGCTACTATAACAGGGGCATAACCATTTATTATTAAAATGCATTTGTGAAATAATTTATAAATTATAAAATATTTTTTTTAATTTTCTTTGAAAAATCATATACGCAATTTTATGATACGAACTTTCCATCGCCCCATCAAAAAAAAAAAAAAAAGAAAAAACGATCTCCCAATTTTTTTTTTTTCATGTGTACTACGCTACTACTACTACACATTAATTGAAAACAAACCATCGATATGATACACGATTAAACTCATAGTTGCAGTAAAAGATTCCCTACGAGTCGTGACGAACTTTACTAAATGCTAAAAGAAATATATACAAGTTAAAATGTGAGATTAAACTTGTGTAATGCACCGCGCTGACCCCCTTAAATACCCGTTGCGCAGAATGGGAATAACGTAAGTAGACGTAGAAGATTTTGGTGCCTGCGCACTCTGACGGTTGGCAGGTCTACAAGAGGAAAATGACAATGGCAAAAATGATAAATACCGTTCCACGTGAGAAGAATCACTCTGGCTGTTGTGTTAAACCGCTTGGAAATAAATATTTCCAAGGTTATGGAATATCACAAGGTAAAAGTGTGATTACAACAGAGACGTGTTTGAGAGTAAATGTACAAACTCTCCGCCATGGAGGAGTTGACACTTCAGAATCTTCTACGTCTACTTACGTTATATCTCCGCCATGCTGGAGTTGACACGTATTTTAACAACTCCGCCATGCTGGAGTTGTTAAAATACGAGCTTCATCCCATACGGGAAAATCAGCCCCACTGTGGGTTAAACGGGCTACGGCTACGTTCATGGCCCCCCATCCGCACACCATAAACGTGTTCCGACAAGCGAGTCTGCAAGGAGCAATAAGTGGAGCCGATATACTGTTTAGATGGGACATTGTTGTCCACGGCTCGCATGGTAATACTATAAATTCCATGTCGTTCGCTAGGGTCAATGGAATCTCCGTCTTTTTTGATGAATGATAAGATGTTCGAAATTTTAACACCGAATTCCAGTTCACAAGGCTTACATATATTAGACACTACTACTCTACTTCCACCAACCCACGGATACAGCCGAAGCCTGGCGAGGCCACTGTTATTTCATGGCCTCTCTTTTTTTTTAAATACGTAAATAAAGAAAATCACATAACATAGTGCAATCTGATTTTTATAAATAAATTGTACGTTGAAAAACTTTTAAAGAACTTAACTTTCTCAGCTTTTGATCATTTCCGAATTAATTAACTTTTGTTTGATGAAATTTCTTCCTGAAACCGGATTTTAAAAGCTGTAATTTTACAGAGCTCATCGAAGAAAGGTTAAATGAATTCTCCGAAAACTTTTTAAAGATAGTATAACTATACTAGTGATCCGAATTTATTGGCGTAGATAAAAAAAAAACAAAGTTTCCGAGCTTTTACACATCAACCAGATGGCTTTTTCAAGGAAGGTAGACAGCAAAAGCTTGGAAAAGCAGCTTTCTGTCTACCTTCTTTGAAAGAGCCATCTGATTGATTTGCGAAAACTTGGAAACTTTGTTTTTTATCTACGCCAATAAATTTGGATCACTAGTATAGTTATACTATCTTATGTATAGTTGAGTAAAAATTCTTCCTTCCTTGTGTTATTATTTAACTTTTTAAAGTTTTAAAATTTCATGTTACAATTGGTATATCTTGGTGGAACACTCCGGTCCTCCCCGTTGGTCTTCCTTATGAGAGTCGTAAAAGAAAGAGCCAGGCCCCTTTTCTTTTACACCTGCACCCTGTAGTTTTCCCACTACAACAATAATTTTAAAAAATATCTGCTATTCACTCAAAATAATACACGTAACGATGCCCATGGAACCCCCAAAATGCTGTAGGCCGGAGACGAGAGCCACCGAAATTTTAAGATGGCAATGTTGCACATATCGCATCTAATTCTGTAATCCTTTAAAATTTTATAACTAGACTGGGAGTGGGAGGTAGAGATCGACGTAACAACACTACCCATTACCTTCTCATCCCCACCAGACAAATCAGGAACACCAAATCAAAAGGACAGGGAAAGAAGGAAAACACAGCAGAAATCTGAAAAGAAAGCCAACCTCAGGCCGTTTCTTCTGAAGAACCTTCAACATTTTGTACCTGGGATTGGGCCACCGGGAGGAAGAAGCCGTCAGTTCGATACAGAACAAAGTGTGCACGTTTTTTTCTCGTTTGGTACATTACTCGTATTAAACTATGATTTATCAGTGCCATATATTTTAATACTACACTGAATTATTCTTACCAAAATTTTTGCTTAAGCTGAGATCTCTAGGACGAGTAAAAAGAAACGTTAAGCTAAGATCTCTAGAACGGGCAAAATTTTGCTTAAGCTGAGATGTCTAGGACGGGCAAAAGAAACCTCCTGGCTACGGCCCTGAATTGAATCTTTTTTTTTTTTTTTTTAGTTTCAGCTGTAGACAAGGCCTGATTTATGCACAGGCCTTCGGCCTAAACCCTGAGGCTCCATTTTTAGGGAATGGAAAATTTCTTCAAAATGCATTCGCCGAACAAAAATATGTTGTTCCATGTATTCCGTAAAATATAAGGGTCCCAATTTGCAAGTAAGCCCAGAGGCTGTTCATGTCTACGTTGGGCTCTGGCTTGAAGGTATTCAAACAGGACGCATTTAATATACAATTAGAGCTTATTTTTTTAAATACATTCTATAGGGTGTCCGAAAAAAAACTGAGTACCTAAAGCAACACTTACCATGTCGAACTGGTTCCTACAGGAGGCGTTGGAAATGGGCCCCACCAGACATGTCTGCACACGCTTCTGCATGTTGGTGAAGACCGTTCTCAGGGTATGTGGTGTGTTTTGTCGGGTGTCGGTCGCTATTGCAGCCCGTAGCTCTTGAAGTGTATGCGGATTACCTGCGTATTTCTTCCCCTTTAGTGTTCCACACAGAAAAAGTCAGGCAGTGGCTGATCCGATGACCGGGCAGGCCACAGTCCCCGAGAGATGATGCAATTTCCGAAGAATCCCTGCAGAAGCTGCATTGATGCGCCAGCCGTGTGAGCAGTTGCCCTGTCTTGCTGAAACCATCCTTCGTTGATTTCTGTTCCGTGAGCTCGGATATGAATTGTTGGGTAATCTGGGCATGGTGCCGTTCTGAGTTAATGGTTTCGCTGAAGAAAATGGGCCCAATAATGCGTGTACGAATGAAGGCACACCAAACGAGGACCTTCTGGTTGTGGAGAGGCACCTTACATTTTTGGGAGTTTTCAGTACCCCACAGACGAGTGTTTTGCCTGTTGACGTACGCGGACAGGTGGGACCATTCCTCATTTGTAAAGAAAGTCATGTCCAGAATGTCCTGACCTTCTTCAGACAGGAACTCTTGGAACCACCTGCAGTACCAAACACGGGCCTTGTGGCCTGTTTCTTTCAGCTGATGCACGACAGACACTTTGTACGGGTGGAAACGCAACTTCCTTTTTCAGAATATCGTGGGATGTACTCTTTGGCACATTAGCTTGTTGTGACAGCCGCCTCACGGGCTTGTGTGGACTCCTCTGTATCCTGTCCTGGATGAACGACAGACACTTTGTACGGGTGGAAACGCAACTTCCTTTTTAGAATATCGTGGGCTGTACTCTTTGGTACATTAGCTTGTTGTGACAGCCGCCTCACGGGCTTGTGTGGACTCCTCTGTATCCTGTCCTGGATGAACGACAGACACTTTGTACGGGTGGAAACGCAACTTCCTTTTTAGAATATCGTGGGCTGTACTCTTTGGCACATTAGCTTGTTGTGACAGCCGCCTCACGGACTTGTGTGGACTCCTCTGTATCCTGTCCTGGATGAACGACAGACACTTTATACGGGTGGAAACGCAACTTCTTTTTCAGAATATCGTGGGATGTAGTACTCTTTGGCACATTAGCTTGTTGTGACAGCCGCCTCGCGGACTCGTGTGGACTCCTCTGTATCCTGTCCTGGATGAACGACAGACACTTTGTACGGGTGGAAACGCAACTTCCTTTTTAGAATATCTCGGGCTGTACTCTTTGGCACATTAGCTTGTTGTGACAGCCGCCTCGCGGACTTGTGTGGACTCCTCTGTATCCTGTCCTGGATATCTTGCACGGTCCTGTCTCCTGTAGATGACCTACCAGGGTGGAGATCATCCAGAACATTGCCAGTTTCTCGAAACTTCGCTATGAGCTGATGTAATGCATTACAGTGGGGGACGTCTGCATCACGAATTTCCTAGCGAACTGTTTTTGCACTTAGTCTATGTACTTGTCGTCATGGCGAAAGACATGTTCCACCGAAAACATTTTCTGTTCAACCGTCAACACCATTGTCCTTTTGCCGAGACAAGTGATCAACCAACACGTCTGCCTTCGTCGACCAAGCGCTCAGGAATGACCTTCGCTCGGAATGACATCTGCGCGCGCCTCCTGGCGGGGAGACATGAAGATTGCCAGACAAAGAGCACTTCCACGTGACGGGTCACTTTTACTTTAATTCCATTCAACATTTCTTTATTATTACATTACTGCAATTGGTAAATTCAGTGCACACTCATTATTCGGACACCCTGTATATTTCAATATATAAATTTAAACATACTGGTAATTTTGCTGCGGCAAACAATAGAAAGACTCACACACAAACAATAAACAAGCTCAAATCTCTGAAAAGAGGAGAAAAAACAAAGATGTTGGAGTTATGAACGGAAGAAGGAGCCGTATCTCTTTGCCGTCATGCACAAATCAAGTTAAACCTGCATAAACGCAAACTTTCCATGAAATATTTATCATACCTATAACAGCGGTAACCCTATCATAAGACACTTAGCACTAGATTTGCTCCCCTTACCTTTGAACGCAGCCGTCACTACGGAATTTCTGTGTTAAAATGTATCTTGAACCCATGATACTTCCCTGAAGAAATCCCAAGTCCCCGCCCCCTTCTTTCACAGTGCTTTCCCCAGCGTCTTGTAGGTTATCTTGCGGGGAGATGGTTGCTTGTGAACTCAGAAGTCCCCCTCTGTGAGTTCCTCTAATGGCTACATTCTGTGAAGAAGGCAAAAAACAAAAGCGTCAATTCACTCTATTCATGAGGTGTGTGTATTCTTGAGGTAATGTGAATACTAACAACTGATCTGACGTGGGGGAAAACTGAAAATAAACATTTGAAAAAAAGCAAAAGACAAGAAACTCTCAGTGATAAACTGGCAAATATTGCCTTCATACTTCCCAGCCGAACGTTTAATTTAACAAACGGTCCCGGCGAACCGTCCGGATATTAGCAGATAGTACTCTCGAACCGAACCGAACCGAACCGAACCGGCTACATATCAGTGAACCACATATTTGTTTTATAATTATTCCATGCAGTTTTTGAAACTTCCAGCCATGCATTGACGCTTCGAAACAACTTCTTAATTTCATTTAAAAAATCACTCCTGAGTCGGTTCACCAGTGTCTTCATTTTTTATAGTTAGTTTTCTTTAACGACTTGCATCTGCTTTCATCCATTCTATCTGTAATTCTGTTTTCTTTTTTTTTGAAGCGTCATTCACTAGTGTCTTTCTAAATTTACATTTTTCGCAAATTTCTTTCACCGAAGCATTTCCCCCTGAATCTTAATAAACTTCATTTTATCTTCCAGAAGTTACGCATGGTTCCTTTTATTAGACATCTTTAAAAAGTGGCGTCTTCCAGATAGAAAAAAAAAAAAAAGAAAAAAAGAGTGACTGACGAACACTACCAAACTTCAACGTGTAAAGGCGTAAAACCACCGGCATAGCGCAGCTGGTTAAGTCACAATGCACTGTGTGAGAGGCGGGCGTTTCTGACGGATGTTCGAATTCCGGTCCTGTCGGCCATCTCGTCTGCGGTTTTTCCGCTCTTGTCCCGATATGCTTTGTCTCTTGTCCCGTTATGCAGCAAAGGAGTGGTGATCCGGCTGCATTACTTCGCTAACATCCTCATAGACGGCCAGGGACAGATTGGGATGACCATCCAGGCCGGTGTTTTTAGTCCTGAAGTCCATTACAAAAGCACACGCACCTACAGGGGAACAATACCTCATGACAAAAAAAAAAAAAAAAAAAAAAAAAAAACTGTTGGACCCTGGATGAAAAAGAACTGTCGAAACATGCATTTTAAAACGAATTCAGTCGTGAACGAATGTTAGCAAAACTTTAGAGGTAAAATAATTTTCTAAATCCGCTCATGATTGAGTGTAGCAATAAACCACGCCCAAAATGGGGTGTTGTACCGAACAACTTTTTTCTTTGAAAAATTTGGTTTTGACAAAATCAGGAATCTCTCAAGTACCCCAGTTACAACTTAATCACCGGGAAAGTTACTCTGGGAATTGAAACGTGCACATGCCACGTACCAATTTTTCTACGTAATTAATTTTTGGATTTATTTGGTCACTGATCGCGAACTGCATGATCAGTTACCAAATAGATTCGTACTGGTACATTTATTTATGTTATTTGTACCTCCTCCTGCAGTTGAACCATAGTTGGATCCATAAGGACCAGTTGTGTGATAAATCATTGTTGCTTTTGAGATAAATGCGGGAGGTACAAGAATTTCGCAATACCTCTGCCGGAGAAGCACTTTGTCGGCGTGTTTAGAAGGGTCTGGGAATAATATGCCATCACAATGGGTGCTAGCGTGTCAGTCAAAATTAAAAAAAGAATTGTAGGGCCTACCAATTACTCTGGGCTACAAGTCAAACGCCCACTTCTAACTATAGTTAACTTTTGCATAATTAACTTGGTCCGGCTTCATCCCCCACCCCCACCCTACATGCAGATAATTTTGCTATGTCTTTTCAGAGCAAACGCCCAAATTACAGATAAAAAGAAATGCTTTTTTTCTTAAGGAAATAACTTTTCAGACAGATATGAAACTCAAATGAAGTTACTGATTGTTATTCATGAGTGGTAAATTAATTATTCTTTGGTTTAAAAAATCAGATTACAGGGTTACGAGAAAACGGAAATTTTCTCTAGTAGTCCACCGGGAAATGTCCTGGTATCCCGGTGGGGCAGTCCACACCTGTCGATGACATGTTCGTCATTGAGGAACTCAATCAGACCTGAGCAGAAGAGGGAGACAGTAATGCTTAAAAGCCGTTCATTCGGAAAGCACACAATAAAATGAAAAATCACACAATAAAATCTAGGAACTCCCCGACGTCTAGGATGTCGACAATGAAGAGGGAGAAGCAAAATCTCCGCCACTGTCTCGTTAGGTTACAAGAAATAGAGCAGTGATGTAGAAGGGGTTAGCGCGCCTTAGCGGCATTTCTAGACTTAGCAGCGCTAAGGCACTTTTGCAGATTAGCTAGAAAGAAAAGCAGGGCACAGGGATTTGTTGAGATGACCATGTATGTAAAAGTAGGAAAAATTGTTCAGTATGGAAACGTACTACCCCAATGAGCCATTACATTATGACCAACCACCCGCAGCCTAGAAAAGTGAGCGCGACTGGAGACCAAACGGTGGCGTAAGTGAAGTTCACAGAGCAGTATATAAATATATATGAAATTCGAAAGTATGCGGGAGAGACATGGAGGAGACTGGCACAAGACAGACCGTTGTGGAGGAAACTTGGGGAGACCTTCGTCCTGCAGTGGATTGATAATGATTGACAATGATGATGATGATGATGCAACCGGAGAACAGGGTTTTGGTTAGCAGAGTATTTAGAGTCAGAATGTGGAAACCTGTTGATTTATCGGAGTTTGGTAAAGGACAAATTGTGATGGCACGGAGCTTCGAAACTACGATCTCGGAAACGGCGCGGCTTGTGGATTGTTCACGTGCCGCTGTAGTGAGTACGTATCAAAAGTGGTGGACAGATGGCCACGTCGTCTAGCCGTGTGTCGCCCACAGCTCATTGATACCAGGGCAATGTGTCATAGCACACAGTTCATCGCAGCCTTCTGCGCATGAGCTTGCGCAGCCGAAGACCCAGCCAGGCCCCATGCTCACTGCACGTCATCGCCAACAACACATGAAACGGGCCCAAGACAATCGAGATTGGACCGTGTATGATTGGAAGAAAGTGGCCTGGCCTGACAAATCAAGATTGCTGGTGCATCACGTAGACGGCCGAGCACGGATACGCCGATTACCAACGGAGGCTATGGCACTTGCATGCAATGTTGGGTGGAAACATTCTGGTGGAGTTATGCTGTGGGCAATGTTTTCTTGGGACACTATAAGCCCCATTATCCCAACAGCACAATCCCTGACAGCTGTCATGTATAGCTGAATATCGTTGCGGACCAAGTTCACCCATTCATGGCAACTGTGTGTCCCTGCTGGTGATGGCCATTACCAATAGGATAATGCGCCATGACACACTGCCAGAATGGTCAAAGACTGGTTCGAGGAGCATGCTGGTGACTTTCTGTTAAAGTCCTGGTCTCCAAATTCACCTGACATGAACCCAATCGAACATGTGTGGCTCGACTTCGAAAAGCGGGTTCGCGCTAAATCTCTACCGCCCCGAAATGTACGGGAACTGGAGGACCTTATGTTGACATTATGGTATCAGATACCCCAGGATACCTATCTCCATTTCGTCGAATCGATGCCTCGCCGAGTGCCCTCTGTTTTGCGGGCTGAAAGGCTGAAAGGGGTCCTACAATTTATTAGGTAGGTGGTCATAATGTAATGGCTCATTGGTGTATACTCCCCTCAGTGAAGTGCCCACTCCATACCTTCTTAGCCATATTAAAAAGAACATAGCGACCCCACTATGTTCTTTTTAACACGACTAAGAAGGCATGGTGTGGGCACTTCCACTGCTTAATATAGTTCCAGTCCAAAAGCTCATATTCGAGGTTGAACTGTGACTAATAAAACATAGTTCTTCTAAAAAGTTGTGCCTACGTACATTAAAAATGCAAAGATTTTAGTTCCGGTTGCGTTTCTAAAAAATCAGATTTTCGCGTTTTGGTGACGTCATTGGCACTTGTGAATGTCGGGCCATGTGCGTTAGGGAGGTTATGCTCGGAGGATATTTCGTGCTCGTGAGACATAAGCAGATAGTCAAGTGTTTTGGGGCTAAGCGTTACTAATTTCTTCCAGTAGGGAAAATCGCTTATAATACAAGGCAACATTTCCTTTTGTACTGCCTCCCGTCGTGGTGGCACATTGCACCTCATTAGTGCGGAGAAATACTGAGAAACCATGAGATCTTTTCGGTGAATACGGCTTTTCAGATTCCACCCCATAGTCAGGTTAAAGTTACCCCAAGTATAGTACTTAACCGTACTGCAGGGATGAGCGGTGGTCGACTGATCCGATTTGCTGGTCTCTGACCATTCATCTGAGCTGGACCTGGGTTGGAGTCCTAGATGAGGCATGGGTGATGTGTTTGTGAATGACATACAATCTGTCCCTTCTTAGAACCAATGTCCCGAAATAAGGGACTACTTATAAAATACAAGTTGCTCACGGTGGTAATTAAACCCCGAAGAAAAAATACCGTACACATGAAACGATACAATCGGATCTCACTAAACATAAGGTTCTAGTGCGAAGAGAATGTGAACTTTTGTGTCTTGATGACGGTCAAAACAAAGTTACAGGAGGTGTCTGCCCTTTGGGGCTAAGACTGCACTGCTCGGAGAGGGAAATTAACCATTCGTGAAGGCTGAATGACAAGAGTGTTTCGGTAGTGAAGGGCATCTCTACGAACTGCTTGCCACGGGTATTTTAGCTTTAATAAAATTAATACCCTGAGCTCACTCTGACTCCGGCTGGGTAACACAAAAGTAATCTCCTATACATCATTCACACTGATCAGATCAAGAACGTCGCCAAGGGAATGCAAGGGTGGGCTCATTGTTTTGCCCACCTTGCCGCTCACCCAGTTCAAAATGTGCCATTTTTCAGTGTATTTAAATTTAAAATATTATCTGCACTTTGCCAAGTAATAAGTCTTGTGTTTTACTTCATGTAGTGCTACGTACTTTTCTCTAGAAAGTGTGTTGTTGACTTCTTTTTTTTTATTATTTTTTTTTTTCAAAATAGGGAATTCCAACACAGAAAGTTGAGTCTAAAACGACTCTACTGGACTTTCTGCACTTTCACCCCGGGACAATGAAAATGCAGAAAGTGGCTGACGACTGCTTTGTAAGGGAGGAGTGCGAGGCAAAGTCTCTGGCTTAAAAGAAGGAAGTTAAGGAGGGAGGAGTGCGAGGCAAAGTCTCTGGCTTAAAAGAAGGAAGTTAAGGAGGGAGGAGTGCGAGGCAAAGTCTCTGGCTTAAAAGAAGGAAGTTAAGGAGGGAGGAGGTATTGTGTATGTCTGGCACGATGTTAAAATTTGATTTGAATAAACAAAAAACATTATATTTTAAATAAATTGTTCAAGTACAGTACTAATCAGATCCGTGTATTTATGTGTGTCTAGGCGGAGGGTGTGGGGATTGCACGAAATCCCGTAGGGCAGTGCCCTAAGCGCTGGCTTCTGACCGTTCTTCCGAGAAGGATCCGGGTTCGAATCCCAGTGAGGCATCGACGTTGGTTTGTCTTATGGCACGGGCTGTCTTCTTTCCCTGGAACCAGTGACCTTAAATTAGAGGCAGGCAACTGCTTATAACTCCATTGAGTTGCTCACGGTGGTCGTTAAACCTTCAAAAAAAAAAAAAAAAAAAAGGATTTAGTATTCATTCTTTCAGTGTTTCGTAAAAAAAATGTTGCTATTAAGCTTGTTCCACCAAAAATAATGCTCGCCCATTCGTAGCCCATTCTGATTTCAAAGTCTAGCGACGTCCACGGAACAGATGTGACTACGTTAGTTGCATTTGTTCAGTGAAATATGTGACATTTTTAGTACAGAAATCGTGTAAAATTACCGAGTGGTATGTAAATTAAAAAACTGATATTCTTAGCATATGGTTCTCACGTAATATTCTTTCTTCTATTTAAAATTGATCAAATGAAGCAGTTTTAATATAAATTGATAAAATGATTAATAATGAAAGTTTAATATAAAATATTAAATAATAAAAACAACAAATTGAATTTTACAGTGCTTTTGAAAACTTTTTAGGCATTTCTGTTTTTTTTACCCCCATTAATCCGTTCACCACTAAGGCACTTCTTTATTCAGAACTACATCACTGAAATGGAGATTACAGAACGTTTCGCGCGTGATCATTTCCCCCTACCCCACAGCTCCTCCCATCCTCCCTGTTCTCTCTGTGCATTTTAATCACGTCTGTCCTCTGAGGCAGCAGAGGTTAAGAGGTGTAGGCTGCTCCCTTATACACACTGAATGAACCCTCGTGATACACTGATGTACAAAAATTAAGGACGAAGAGGAGAAATTAGCATAACAGCGGAACGAGCAGGCAGAACGGACCGAAATACCACTCAGGAGATAGACTAGGGTCCGGTACGGTAGGGCATGCGCATATATGCAGCATGGCGTAGGGGGGATGTCGGAAGGATATAAAGCACACGGCCGGTGTACGCTCATCAATTCGGTGAAAGCTATTGCACGGTGTACATCTGTTTGAACGACGTCGAGTTGCTGTCACCGTGTGATATGGCCAACAGGCAATCCAGTAGACGACATCTGGATGACTTTACCCGAGGTCGCGTCATTGGGAAGTTGGAAGAAGGTCGAAGTGTGACTAGTGTAGCCGAGGTGTTAGGGATCGCTCACAGCATCGTTTCACGAGCTAGAAGAGCATTTCAAATGACAGGAACAGCTGTCCGAGAGTTTAGCAGTGGTCGTCCACGAGCAATCACGGCGGCGGACGACCGGTATATTGTCCTACAGGCGAGAAGAGACAGACGGCAGACAGCGGGAGAAATCGCAAGGCACATGCAACAGACAACTGGACGTCCGTTATGGCGTTTTACCGTGGCCAGGAGGCATCACAAAGGTGGTGTATTTGCACGACGACCAGTACGGTGTGTGCCATTAATGCCTGCTCATCGGAGACGGCGGTTTCTGTGGTGTCAGGAACACAAGAACTGGACACATCAGCAATGGGGTCGAGTTCTGTTTACGGATGAGAGCCGATTTAGTCTGACGAGCTACTCTGGACGTATACACACCTGGAGAGAGCAGAGAACACGCAATCACACCTCCAACATCATCGAAAGGGACCGGATTGGAGGTGGCGGAGTTCTCGTTTGGGGCGGTATCATGCTTGGTATCCGTACTGACCTCCACATATTCCAAGGAGGTTCAGTCACTGGTGTCCGCTATTGTACCGAGGTTCTCTTGTCTCACATGCGTCTGTTTAGAGGTGCTGTGGGTCCTGAGTTCCTCTTCATGGACGACAACGCTACACCTCATCGTACAGTGGCTGTCGCATAGCTGTTGGAGAGTGATGATATTCAACGCATGGATTGGCCCGCAAGGTCCCCGGACCTAAATCCAATCGAACACGTGTGGGACCTTCTCGGAAGACGCTTGGCAGCACGTCACCAACCGCCAGCAACGATTCCGTAGCTGCGATTGGCGCTACAAGAGGAATGGGCCGCGATGCCTCAACAGCTCCTTGACAACCTCGTCCTCAGCCTGGACAGACGTTGTAAATCCTGCAACGCAGTCAGGGGTGATCATATTCCCTACTAAAGACTGGATATTTCTTGGCAGCCGCCTGTCACATGGACGTTTCTGTCTTCTGTCTAGTTGTGCTCGAAGCTACCTTTTCAATAAAGAGCCTTTGTATCCTTTGGATTCCTTGTTTGGACGGTTTTGCTCCCTTGTCCCATATTCTTACATCTTGGGCAGCTTATGGTATGATTTGAGTCGATGTGGAGCACTTCTGCACGACGTTTCATTCGAAAAACCGTCTCGTCCTTAATTATTGCACGCCAGTGTAGATACACTAGTGGTTGTGAAATTTGCAACACCAAGAAAGAATCGTGCACGTTCTATTCAAATGCAATTGACATCACAGATTCCTCATGTTACAGGACAAAATTGATTACATTTGCAGAGCTATACAAGATTTTTTCGATTTAAATCTCAGTTTCATGTGAAGCTACCTCGAGCAACAACCATTACACGGCGTGGCATTGAATGGAAGTGGTTTTTTATATCATTTTGAAGAAAGCCTACCAGGCCTCTTCTATGCGAGACCAGAGTTCATTTGTGGTGACTGGCGGATGTGCTTGACGGCCAGTCGCTTAGCTATCGTGTTCCATACATGCTCGATCGGAGAAATATCCGGCGAACGTGCAGGCCAGGGAAGAAACAATATCTTCCGTGCATGAAAGAAGTCATGGACATTCCGGATCACATGCGACTGTGTATTGTCCTGCTGAAATATAGCGCCAGGACAACTCTGAACGAAGGGCATCACCTCCGCCTCTAAATCATCCCTGATGTATGGCTAGCTGTTGAGGGTACCCTCAATTTGTATCATGCGAGATCGTGAATTGAACCCAATGGCGGCTCGAACCATGACGCTTGGCCGGTAAGACGCAATGAAATGCACGTTGTCCGCACGTCATGTCCGTTTCCGTTCACCACGGTGTACGAGAAAAAACATACGATCGAATGAAATGCACGTCATGTCCATTTTCGTTCACCACGGTGTTTTCGAACCCGTGGGTGAACGGGCCAACCAACATTGTGCATCAAGTTGAATTGTGTGACTCATCAGAAAACACGACCTGTTGCCAATCAGCGCGCCAGTGTCTGTGTTCAAGGCGCCGTTTCATCCTGAGGCCAGTGTTTCTTTCAGGCATACATCCATGGGGGCGAAGACATCCCGAGACATTTTAGGTTACCGAGCAAAATTTTAATAAATTCAGGCTATGATGAAAAAAGAAGTTTCGTTATTTCTTCAATTTTATTATTTTAAATATTTGTTAAAATGGTACTAGTTATAGTTTATTTTATTAAAAAGTGTATTAAGACGCATAGTATTTTTCAAAATATAATAAGTAGACTAATATACCTAATTGTCTGGGAATAGTGATTCAGCAACAAGAGTGTGTTGAAATCATTTTAACAGATAAAAATGTCAAGGCTGCGGAACCTCCTCCTTCCCTTCTTTAACTGAAAACAGTTTGTTATGCCTGAAATGTTTGAAGAAGTAATTACTATATCAGGTATGTATATAGAATTTTTCTTCGGGGTCGGAGGGGGGGGGGGGAAGGAAGTTTTTGAAATACACCATCTAGAACGAAATTAAAGTTAATGAAAAATTGAAGAAAAATTAAAGCATTTTTTTTTCTAATGTGAGTTGACACCTTTTTATTAAATTAAGGCATTTTTTTCTAACGTGAGTCGCATTTTAAACCCAAAACAAAAAAATGAAGCATTTTCCGGGTTGGGGGGAGACTCTAAATGCGCCCCTGTGCTAAATATATAGTAATTACTTCTATATATATATAAATACAGTAGTTAAAATTATATATATACATATATATATATATATATACGTATATAGCAAATGGAAAACTTCCCCTTTCTAAGGTTCCATTTGCCTCCCCCCGGCCAAAAAGTCCTGAAAGAAACACTGCCTGAGGCGCCTATGGTTGAGGGTCAAAGGAATGCGCAGCTATGGGCTGCTAGCGACCAGTCCTCTGCTAAGTAGACGCCGTCAAACTGTGCTGGAGGACAAAGGCTGACCTGTGACAGTATTCTACTGTTGGGCTTACACGGTGAATGTCGCTGTGTGATCGGTCACTGCCATGAGGTAGAGGTGTCTGTCATCCCGTTCAGTCGTGCAATTATGAGTCCATTTCTCGAATTTCTGTGCGTCTGAGCTTCATCTGTCAACCGACGCCACATTCGCATCACTGCACTGGCGTCACATTCGCATCACTGCACTGGCGCCACATTCGCATCACTGCACTGGCGTTTCACCTTGTAAGAGTGGCGGTAGGAAAATCCTTCTTCGTCAACGGGGAATAGTGAGACACAAGAAACCATCTGTCGACTTAATCTCGGCTCTTCACTGATTGCTACAACTCGTTTGCGCCAGCTCTTTATAGCCAAAACCGGATAGTTCATAAAGCGCTGCGCATTTTCACTGACATTTTAATCATTTGGTACATGTCCTGTAAGTTTCAAGCCAATACCAGCAGTCTTTCATGGCATTGCAATTTTCACAAGCAGTAGTGTAGAACAGGCTATATTTTCTCTCCTTAGCAAAAGTAAATAATGTAGCGTGATAACTTTGCTTTCGTTACGATGAGCACAGCGAGATTATTTCCCATTAGTGTATTTGGACACGTAGAACCTTCTGGAAATTTTGAAACAAAGAGAATTTTATTTTTCATTTTTGAAGACACTTTTCATTAATAGTTTTCGTTGGAGAAGGTAATTTGACTCGTATCGATAAAATCGTGTCCGTTTCCGTGTTAATAAGATTCCATCTTATGCAGAGACTGTCATATGGCAATGCATATGATGTTTTGTTTTAGGGACTCTAGAAATTTTCCGTTTTACCCAGAACTCTGTCTAAGGAAGATTCCGTTTTACTCAGATTTCACCGTATTCCACCAAGAAAGTAAACAAGTGAAACATTTTTTCTTTCACTTAATGGATCAAAAACTTTGCACGCGTATTGAAAAAAAAAAAAAAAAAAAAAAAAAAAAAAAGAAAGAAAAAAGAAACTTGCCTTACGGGGATGAGTGAAATAGCATCGATCTTGGACTCAGTTCACGCCACCGATAAACAAGAGATATTTTTTCATTCTATGAGACACAGCATTTCTCAACTCACTCATCAAAATTCCTGATCAATCCGACAGGGCCATGGAGGCTTCAGTTGTGTATGATCTTGATGTCACAGACGAGAAAATCTCGCCTGTCAGCTGCTCCGAAGTAGCAGTGCACGTCAAAAATCTAAAGGTGAAGAAAGCTCCCGGAAGAGACGAGATCAAGGCAAGAGCTGTCCAACTGCTCCCTGAATGTAGGATTCCGGTCCAGGTTGAGATGTTTAGCGGAGCACTCCGTCTGAAATATTTTCCTGAAGACTGGAAGAAGGGCAGTATGTTAATGGTGTTGTCGAAGCCTGGAACCAACCGCACCTTTCCGCAGAACTATCGTCCTATCTCTTCTGCCCATTTTGTTTAAGCTCCTAGAGAGGGTCATCCACTCTAGGCTGACCGAGTTCTGCGATGCTAAAGGAGTCATTCCTGGTGAACAAGACGGCTTCCTGGCCAAACATGCCACAACTCACCAGTTGGTCAGACTTACCGAATTAGTCTCTAAAGGATATAAGAAGAACAAACATTCCGTTGTAGTTCTTTTGGACGTCAGCAGTGCTATTCGACCTGGCAGTGGCGGCCCGTGATCAAAGTTGCTGGGGAGGCAAACAACTTTTCATCCTGGATCCAAATAAATTTATTCAATTTAATGTCTTTTTTTCAGATAATTTTTTTTATTTACTTTCTCATGTGCGAAGTATAAAATAAATAACCTGACCCATGAAAAGATTTAAAGATTTTACCGGAGACGCACGTTTTACATGACCTTGAGACCAACACAAAACCTGTTTATGTAAGATTCCAGCCCTTCGCCTAAATATATTTTTTCTCAGTTTGAATTGCCCTTTTGGACTATTTGGGAACTGTTAAGCCAGTTTGAATATGAAATATATTGCATCGAAATAGTTTTTTTATTAAAGAGATCAACAGAATATAAAAACCAAGACTGAACTATACATCTTTTTCATCTCAAATGAAATTCTATATACACCTCTACTTTCACTGACGCCAAAAGAAAAAAGTCTTGAAACTTCTGCACCCAGCGTTTACCTATACAGCAAGAGAGAAAGTTTACTTTACGCTTATATTGTCTTGTATATCAGGTCTATCTTTCGTTCTTTCTGTTTGGCGAAGTGATTTATTATATTATTATATGGTCATACCATGTCTGTTCTACTTCCATCCTCTTCACAAGCGCCTTCACGATGGACAGAACTGAAAAACTTGACAACCTTTCTTGCCCAATGGAGTTTCTCCTGTAGTTGTTTCATCCTCTTCAGTCACGAGAAACTGCGTTCCACAGAGTCCAATGTTGCAGGAATTGTTACTACGAGGGAAATAAGTCTAAACAACTCTGGCAGTGCCCGTGCTAGATTATTATTGCATATGTTCTGTTGTACCTTTGGCAATGTTCCACAGATCTCCGTCTGAATACAGACCATGCAGCTCACTATGCAGTTTGGTGCTGTCAAAGTATTTTTCATAAGTTTGAAGCAGAGCTTTAAAAAAATGTTCAGGAAACATTTTGGTATGAGCTTCAAAGCAGTGTACATTGAAGCTGAAGAAATTTTAATTTCTCAATGTCAGAAAACAGGCATTTTAACTGAGTTGTAACCAACGAGATAGAAATACGTAGAGCGCTTACGTCGGGGAACGGGTGAAGCCACCGGAAACAAGTGGCAGCCATGTTTGATGAGGTACAAAACGATTTCCGTTCCGTGTTAAGCAAGGGAGTTTTCGTAATATATGGTTTGATGTTAAATAAGGATATAACTCAGAAATGTTGTTATAAACACCTAGGGGGTGAGACTAAAACTTTAACGTATCAAATAACGCTTTTCATTGTTAGTTGACGGCAATAGTGTTTTTAAAAAAAAATGATATTTTAATGGATGCAGCTTGCTGTCGTTGAATAAAATATCATGCCGTAATTTTGACATTTCACAAATTTTTTGGAGCAAATTTTCAGTGAAATATAAGTCAGCGATAATAGAGTAAATGGAAAAAAAAGAAATACAAAAATAAAAAATACAGTTGCAGTCAATCCGCAATTTCGGTAAAAATTTTAGATATTCGTGGGTCATCACCATGAGAATGCTGAATCATCCCACAGCTTATCACTCCAAATACATAGACGCCAAATATTTTATGAGAGTTTTAAATGAAAAAAAAAAAAAGTTCGAAGAAAAACGGAAAACAAACAATGAGTTTACACAGCCAAGAGGTACCAATATTAAAATACTTTTACCAACTGCCCCTATCTTATATAATCAGAAGAAAACTACTACTTAACTGGTTTTTATTTAATAAAAATTAAAAGTCCTTAGCACTGGGCATGTTTCTAATCTGTTTGTTAGCCTTGACATTCGACAACACAGATCTGTAAGCCTTATTCGTGGGTAGGCAAGGCAATTGTGGTAACTTGACCATAATAAAGGTATCTCCCAGCACATACACTAAATACTTAACACAATATAATTCTCACTCTCTCTCTCTCTCTCTCTCTATGTATATATAAGACCCAGAAGAATACCCCATGGGAGATGAATGGATGAAATTCGAAATCATGCAGGAGTGACACGAAGGAGACAGGCTCAAGACATACGATTGCGGAAGAAACTTGGGAGACCTTCATCCAGTAGTGGATTGATAATGGTTAACAATGATGATAATGATATATATATTGATTATATACAGTATACATATATTGTAATGATAATAGTTGTCAATGATGATGATATATATATATCATCATTGTCAACAACCATATATATATAGCATAATCATTGTCAACCATATATATCATCATCATCATCATCATTGTCAACCATTATCAATCCACTGCTGGACGAAGGTCTCCCCAAGTTTCCTCCACAACGGTCTGTCTTGTGCCAGTCTCCTCCATGTCACTCCCGCATATTTACGAATTTCATCCACCCATCTCCCATGTGGTCTTTTTCTGGGTCTTTTCCTGTCCCTTGGAATCCAATCTAAAATTTCGGCTGTCCATCTATGGTCTGTCCTTCTGGCAGTATGTCCAGCCCATTGCCATTTCAGGGATTTAACTCTGATCATGATATCTTCCACTCTCGTCATTTTTCGGATCCACGAGTTCCTCTTCTTATCTCTCCTGGTTATACCAAGCATGCACCTCTCCATGCTTCTTTGAGTTGTCTGCAGCTTTTGTATGTCTCTTTTAGTTAAGGTCCACGTCTCTGCACCATACGTAAGCACTGGAAGGATGCATTGATCAAACACTTTTCTTTTAAGACATAATGGCATATTGCTCTTGAAAATTATGCTGTTTCTTCCAAAAGCTCTCCAGGCAAGTTTTGTACGCCGATTAATTTCTTCATCAATGTGACCCTCACTTGATATCTGCTGTCCAAGATAACCATATATATATATATATATATATATATATATATATATATATATATATATATATATATGGTTGACAATGATGATATATATATACCATTATCAATCCACTGCTGAATGAAGGTCTCCCCAAGTTTTTCTGTCTTGAGCCTGTCTCCTCCATATTACTTCGGCATGCTTTCGAATTCCATCCACCCATCTCCCATGAGTCTTCTGTCCCTCGAAAACCAGTTCAAAATTTCAGTCGTCCATCGGTGGTCTGTTTTTCTGGCAACATGTCCAGCCCATTGCCATTTCAGTGGTTTCACTCTCTCTCTCTCTCTGTATATATATATTCTTTGAGTTGTCTGCATTCTTTGCATGTCTTTTTTTGGTATCAAAAGAAAAATCTTTCTACACATCCTGCTTTTAATATCTGGGCAGGTAAATTTTCTCTGGGCATGTATTATTTTAGATATTTTTCAAGCTCTGGGCTGAGTGACCAAAAAATTCAGATTATGGACTTTAATTTTTTTATCGGACAAAAAATTGTATTTTTTTTGTTTCAGTATTAAGTATTTAATATTTTTTATTTGCACTTTCATATTTTACTTTTTTTTTTAAGAAGCCTAGTTTTTTGTTGTCCCAAAGCTGAAATTTTGTAGTTTTCACCTGATATTTGTACACATTTTGGCAATTGTTAAGATGTACTGCACATAGTTTTTTTTTTTTTTTGTTTCAATTTTAAGGGAACAGCCTCTTATTAATATGAAGTGAGAAATTAACAACCACTGATTTGCATTCATGATGTGCAAAAAGTTTGGCGAGCAAATGTTTATGTTTTGTGTTGTTATTTTGTGCGTTCCTTCAGCAGTTTTGCTGGAAATACAAGTGCGTCTGATTTGTATTTTAGAGAAATACAGGCACAACTTGTTCAATTCAAAGAAAGATTGATTTACGTGAGTGATATTTGTTCAATATTAACCTCTCATATATATGGTTGATGCAATAGGAATAACTGGCAATTTATACATGGACATACTGACTGTACATTCATCATGAATCAGAGGTCACATTCTTAAAAAAAAAAAAAAAAAACACCACCTATCACGCAAAAATCAAATGCAAGTTGTTATTACAAAATGTTGCTAGTCCCTTTCTTTTGTATTATTCCGTAATTTTTTTCCAATTGTCATTTCATAATCGTTTGTGCCAGTTTTCATAAATATTTTATGTTATTTGCATTTTTGAGGTACCATTGTACTCCCTGTTTCCTATTTTCAGTTTTAAATCAATATTGCCTGTATTTTTGCTACCCAAAAACCACACACATTGTACTAACACATTCACAAATAAAGAGTATTCTGTCAAGAAATTTTCAAGCTCCCCACTCTCACTTTGTTGCAGTAATACTACAGATTAATCACTAATCAGAGACAAATGCCTAGAACACAAGCTGGGTGACCCTGTGCTTTCAGATAAAATACTAGATTGTTTCCTGACAGGTGTCAGCAAGCAATAAATTTATATTACCAATCACAATTATTACTTCTGCAATTTAAGTAACCATAAATTGATTGCTTTACTAGTATTTGCTATCTAATGGGCATTAGCCATGGGTACATGATCTTTATCACATAAAAAGAAATTGCTGCTTCCTAAGATTTTGAAATATTTGTTGTCTTGTCAGACAAGTTGCAAGTACACTGTACAGATTCTAGAATATATATGCAAATGCCATTTGCAAAACATCCTCATGTTAAAAAAAAAAAAACACTAGCATAAGTAAAAATTGTTCCCAAAAAGCCTCAAAGTTGGTAACTCACAATTAACCTCACCTTCCCATAAACATGATTCAGTGTTCACATTGAGTACGACTGTTTACAAAATATAAGGAATAAAAAGTCTTAAGATAACACAGATATTGAAATGGTTCATCTGCTGGTTTAATCACCAGCTACACGGATTAAATGTCCTATTTTCTGCGTTTGATTAACTGAGCATTTACAGCTCAACCTTATTTAAAAATGCTTACTTGTGAAATGTAGGGCTAACCTTCCAAAAGTGGAGTAAATGGCATTTTATTGTTGAAATAATTATCCAAAATGTGCTGATAATTGTGAATATTCACAAATCATAACACGATCTCCGAGCAACTGAAAGAACCGATTTGACTCCTTGACACACGCAGAATTTGTACCTCATCAAAGATGGCGGGCTCTCCCCTCGTTGGCTTCAGCTGCCACAGCAGAGAACTAATCACAGAAGCACTCTATGTATTTCTATCTCGTTGGTTGTAACATTGTCTATTACCTCATAATACAGTCTTCTGTATTGCACGGTGGAGTGGAATATCATTGCTTCCTTTAAATCTTTCATTTCGAGAGATCATCAAACTGTCTCTAATCTCGAAAGCACAAAAAATTTTCACATAAGCCAGTAATTTGTTTGTTACAGAATGTAACATCGGAACTATTTGATTGCAGTACAAAGAAAGTAATCTCAGTTAAATCAAATATTTTTTATATGAGAAGAGAAGTAAAACGAAACTAAAATCTTGAAGCCACCGCTTTAGTCCTGCTGCTTCGTAAATTGTTTCATCATCATAGTTGGAATCATCCTAATTTTTTTTAAATACTTCAATTAGCAGCAACCTGTGGTCAGTTATGGTAGACACTGAACGAGATTGCCGCCCCGGTGGCGTAGTGGTCTAAGGCGCTGGCCTCTGATCATTCGTCCGTAAGGGGTCCGGGTTCGAATCCCGGTCAGGCATGGATGTTGTGTTTGTCTTACGGCACTGGCTGTCTCCCTTCCCTGGAACCAGTGACCCTAAATTAGGGACGGGCGACTGCTTATAGCCCATTGAGTTGCTCACGGTGGTCGTTAAACCTCAAAAAAAAAAAAAAAAACTGAACGAGATTTGAAGTTCCACCTGGTCTGTGATACACGAGGTGGTCCGGGTCCACCAATAGATTCTAGTAAATGAACACGCTTTGTCGATTTCGAAAATAATGCACAAATTGCATTTAAATTTGCAAAAAAAAAAAAAAAAAAAAAAAAAAGTGATTCCTTTTACACTAACGCTGCTCTGCTCAAAACTAAGTTCAGCCTGTGTGCGTAGCAATGAACAAATAATGCTTGAGGGGCATCACACTTTACTTTTGCTTGCAATCCATTCAGCTCTGATGCCATTACTGCTGCGCCATCATATGTTTGTGCAACTAGTTTTTTTTTTCAGCTTACGATCCAGTAATTCTTTCAGAGGAGTAGTACACCGATCAGAACTTACGTCAAAAAATCCCAAGAATCTTTCTACTGGTACTCCATTTTTCACGAATCGAACTATAATTGATACTTGTGCATGGGAGCTAATGTCTGTTGCTTTATCAATCTGCCAAGAAAAAGACTGGGCATTTTCAATATCTGCATTGATTTCATTTTTAACTATGTGAGCAACTGATTCGATTAAATCATTCTATGTTGTTTTTGAAGTTCCTGAAAATGTTGTACTAATCTCCATAAACAGTCAATGTTTCAGCACTTTTGGAGAGTAAATCAATCATCGAGATAATTTCCCTTATTTTCAGACTACTTCGCTCTCATCGTGTCCACGAAATGGGAGCTATTGCCGGGCCACTAGTGATGTAATATCAATTAACTTCTTCATTAAATCACGATTCTTTTTCATTATGACGTAAGTCACTTGTTCTCTTCGCTTCGTTGAGACAGTAGTCTATCCTTGTTTTGCTTAGCAACTCTAATTTAACAACTGCCAGAATGTGATCTTCACACTTTTTGTGCCTGTCCAAAGCACGTGGTAAGTTTTTAAAGTCATTGAAGCCTTTCTCTTGCCAGACTTCATTGCCACTCACAGGAAACAGCAAACATGGTCAACAATATAGTTTGTTCGTTGATTCACTACCAGTTAGCCATTGTTCTTTTCTGTACCAGTCAATATTAAAACCTCTGTTTGAAGTTTTGCCCTTTGAAGTAATCTTTTTCATTTCAGGTGTAGGCCTACCATCATTTTTAATTTGATTCTTTTCTTCAAAATCTCTCCTACTGAAAAGCTTTTCCAGTAAACTCTCCACCATATTAGATATGTTTGAAGCAGAGGCCATGGTCTGACAAACAACTCTTCATAAAACATAAATAAAATTAGTTACACAAACATTAGTGTGAAAAAAGAACAACTAGGAAGAAGGCGCTATGTAATGCCACTCGAAGCTGTCAGAATGAGTAGTTAACACAGTGGAGCTTCCTACAGGGAAACAGCTGTTCCCGTGAGGCAAGATAACATCTGCCTCACAGGAAGTACACGGTGCGCGTGCGCTCTTTGTGTTTGCCGTTCCACCGGGCCTACCCTTCGGATCTACTGATTCAGTGGAAGTAATCAGGTTTGGCGCAAAATCTACGAGAGGCATTTTGCTTATTGCCTCACGAACATAGATCGCAAGCTGAGGACATTTCGTAACTATGCGCTACCGATTATTTTCCAAAAGCGTCAATTTAAAAAACTGAATGAACGCATGGATGACATTTAATTCAAAAGAGTTAACTAGCATAAACTTTTGCTCTCCTATACCCAAAAGTACTGAATGGACAAAACAAATAATTCTAACTAAGAGTCTTGAAATTCTGACGAGGAACTGCCTCCCTTGCCTCCTCCTAAAAGCCTCCACTGCGACCTGGTGTGGCATGATGGTCTCCTTTACAAGTTGCAAGAACTCCAGTTTCCCAGTCCATTTACTGAACTGATTGGGTTGCACCTTACCAGCCAGAGTTTCACACTTAAGATTAACAGTGATCTTTCTTCTGAAAAAAAAAGATACGATCTAGTGTCCCTCAAGGTTCTGTTCTGCGACATACACCGTTCTCCATTTATCTGCACGACTTCCGCAACCCAAGTTCGGGCTAGTCATATGTAAGCAGATAATTCAGTGGTTGTCATCAAGTCCTTGAACGAACGAGGGCAGTGACGCTTCACCTGAATTTTCTCTCTGAGATGGAGATTTAGACTTGAGACTGGCGGATCAAAATCAGTCCGCCAAAAAGCAGTACGCTGTTGCTTCATGGAGCTCTTTATGCAGTACCGAGACTCGTCATGTGTCGGGAGGCATTCCTCTGGATTACTTTCGCTAAGTACCTAAGGCTGCAAACAGATTGTCGACTTTCGTGGGTAGCCAACACCAACTACCCCACGAATAATGCTAGACAATGCCTTGGGCAGCTAGCTCCACTACTGTACCGGAGATACCAGCACGGAACAAAGTGCTGCTGTATAAGACGCTCGCAGGGCCAGTGCTCACCTACGCCGCCCCATCTGGGTAGGTGCAAATAAATTCCAGAGGGAGAGATACGAGAAAATGCAGGGCCGATCACTCCGAATGATTACAAGGGCTTCACTGTGGACCCCAATTCGGAACCTAAGGGACAGACTTTTTTTTTTTTTTGATTGGAGGTTTAACGACCGCCGTGAGCAACTCAACGGGCTATAAGCATTCGCCCGTCCTTAATTTAGGGTCACCCCCCGGACCCCGTTCGGACGAATGATCTTAATTTAGGGTCCAACCTGGACCCCGTTCGGACGAATGATCAGAGGCCATCGCTTAGACCACTGCGCCACTAGAGCGGCGGGACAGACTTGATGTCGAATAGGTATAGGGGAACTTTTCAGCAGACTCAACAAGAACTTCTTCAAGGAAAGGGCTATTCATCCTAATGAAATTGTTAAGGATGCCGTTGACTAACACCCCATCGCAGTTCTTAGGCATACGAGAACTGAGGAGAAGTTCACTCCCCCCCCTCCCTCCCGCAACTGAAACAAAAAAGATGTGGCAACATTGTTGAGTACTAGTTCTTGTGATGAGGGCACTGGCGCACTGGATCAAATGGAGAAATCGATTGGGTAGTGTGGTTAGTTTCGGTGGAGTTGCTAGGTGGGTGTTAGAAAGACCATCAGACAAGTGTTTTGACTAGGTTAACCCTTTTCTTCCAGATTAATCGTGATGATGAGTATTGGAGGCTGCTCCTGCTCCGGATGAGATTTCCAAGGGAGCCGGGGGGTTACTTCCCACCGGAGGTTGGTGATGATGGTTGGTCTTGTAGTATCGTGGGTGGGCAAGGCCGTCTAGAAAGTACTAAGCCATGATATACGAGAGATCAGTTCCCTCCGTTTGTGAGGTCATTCTTGTTACACGGCCTGATACGTCGGTGTTGTATTTGATTTTGACGTCATATCCGACATCGTCAGATACCAGTCGGAAGCCTTGGTTTCCGCGCGACGTCACTAAAAGAGAGAACTCATCTCTCTCTAATGTTATGGCTTTGCATTTATAGACAGCCTTGGAGTGAGGTGACTGTCCCAAGCTGCAGGGACATCACGAAGGGAATACAAGGATGGGCTGTAGTCCATCAAAAAATTTCTCTTGCCCACCCTGACGCCCACCCAGTTCAATATGTGCTGGATTTCGCCAAGTAATAATGAGTCTCGTGTTTTTCATCGTGTAGCCCTACGTATTTTCCTTAGAAAGTGCGTTGTTTACTTCTCCGTAGAAAAATTACCAAAATAGCATCCACAGGGTTATGAAAATTTAATTGCTCTCTACTCTTCCAAATTTTTAGTTTGTGCCTTTTTTTTCATATTAGTATGGCCAGAGGTGTGAATGAGGAGGATGGAAAGGAATTCATTACAAATTTCTCTGCTATGTTTTTTTTTTTTGTTGGAGGTTTTTTTTTTTTGATTGGAGGTTTAACGACCACCGTGAGCAGCTCAATGGGCTATAAGCAGTCGCCCGTCCCTAATTTAGGGTCACTGGTTCCAGGGAAGGAAGAGAGCCAGCGCCGTAAGACAAACACAACATCCATGCCTCACCGGGATTCGAACCCGGACCCCGGTCGGACGAATGATCAGAGGCCATCGCTTAGACCACTGCGCCACCGGGGCGGCTGCCCCGCACGGGGATAACTGGTTTTCCAGTTATTTGGGGAGCGGCGCCCCCACGGCCCGAGCTGACCTTGTGACGGATCAATATTTTATTTCGTCTTGAACGATTATATAACCGAAGGGACAGCTGTTCATCCAGCTGATGGGGGATGGCGTCCCCACAGCCCGAGCCAACTTGTACTATATGTGATGAATTTCACATTTTTTATGTTTTTTCACTTTACATGAACCCGCCTCAGTTGTAGGTTGCTGAGGTTGTGATTATGCGCCAGCTCAGGATTTTAGTTTCTCGTTTTCTTTCCTGTCTTCTCCATTTCATGTTTCTTTCTTTGTTTTTCCGAGCTGGTTAGCTAGACCTACCTGCACGTTTGCCGTGTGTGGTGACCCGTAAGGTGGAAAAGGGGATGCTGGAGGCTGAGGTTTCTGGAGGCCTGGGTGTTGTTGTCGCCAGTTGCCAACACTCCTCTTTGCCCCCTGCTTCACCCTAAACGGGCGGCTGGGAACTAACCCACTCCTAGTCAATGAGGTCTGTTGCCGAGTGGAGCCCAGACCTCTAACGGCTTGTCGTCTCGTACGACAGGGTGAGTCTGGGGATAGGGTGGGCATGCCAAAGGGGTGTTCCTCAGGCATGGGAAAGTCTGGGTGCTCGCTGAGCGCATGTCTGCCCTATCAACTTGCTATATCCGCTTGCTATCCCTAGAGCCGTGTCCTGCGTCCACTTGGGCTTGCGGACCTCCGGTTCTCCCTTGTTGGGCTCGATTGTGGGTGGGGAAGTTGGCGGATGAATCCTTTAAATTTTATATGGCTCTCAATGAAATTTTCCATGAACCCAAAACTAAAAGAGGTATGGAGGAAGGTTCAGGTCCTTCCGCCAAAAAATTTGTCGCAGATGCTTCCAATGCTAGATTCTTTTTTGTGCACTCATTTACCCTTCAAAGCCTTTGAGTGCCAAAAGTCCATTTTGGATTCACAAAGCGCTGCAATCAATTGCAAGCTCTCCTAAGAGCGTCAAGAAGCTCCAGTCTGGAGATCTTCTTGTTGAGATGTCTACTGTGGCCTACAGTTCCACTCTTATCAACACCAGCATGCTGCTCGAGACGCCTGTCAAAATAACACCACACGGTTACCTAAATTCATCTCGAGGTGTTGTCTCCTCTCGGGATCTTATTGATTGCTCTGAGGATGAACTTCTCGAAGAACTGAGGAGCCAACATGTTACGGGTGTGCGACGCATTTCTTTTAGGAGGAATGGGCAGTTTGTTCCATCCTGGAACATTATCTTGACTTTCAACTGCCCTTCCCTGCCTACATCTATCAAGGCAGGGTATCTCCACCTCGAGGTACGCCCGTACATTCCCAACCCGTTGAGATGTTTTAGGTGCCAGTCATACGGCCACTCTCAGCAGTCATGTAGGAGTTCTCCTAGGTGTGGACGCTGTGGTGCCACAGAGCATCTCCTCTCAGAATGTGTGGCCGAGGCAGAGTTTTGTGTGAACTGCAAGGGTTCACACCCAGCATCAGCCAAAGATTGTCCCAAGTGGAAGGAGGAGAAGGAAATCCAAAGGCTTAAAACGGTGGAAAATATTTCCTATCCTGAGGCCAGAAGAAGAGTGGTTCCCGTTACATCTGATCGGCGATCATACGCTTCAGTGGTGGTTGCCAAATCTACGGTTGCCATTCAGACCGACGTTCAGATCTCCCCTAAATGTCCATTCAATATGGAGGAAATCATCGCAGCCGGACTGGAGGCACTCCAGTCGCGAGCTAGGAGTCTGAAAGCGGCACCCGCCACTTCACCGAAGCAGACTCACTCCAACACCAGCAAGGGAACTCAGTCCACTTCTTCTGGCAAAAACGCCAACACTAACACCAACACCAAGGTCAAGGATAAGAAGAGCATTTCTTCTCCTTCAAAGTCTCAGCCAAACAATCAACGGCGAGCAAATCCCGCCAAGACACTTGGGACAAAGCATTCACCAATCTTGGCCCCTGGTCACACACCACCAAATCTGGGGGAATGCTCACCAGAGGAAATGGAGGCTGACCAAGTTTAATCATTTCCTTTTTCATTTAATTTTTACCCATGGGTTCAATAATTCAGTGGAACTGCCGAGGTTTTCGCACCAGTTTTGATGACGTGAAACATCTGCTTTATTTGAACTCTCCGGTGTGCCTTTGTCTTCAGGAGACAAAGCTTAAACCATCGGACCTGCTTTCAGTTCGAGGCTACAGTGCATTTCGGACAGACCACTCGTCTGGAAATATAGCCTGTGGGGGTGTCGCTATTCTCGTCCCTCACAGGGTTCCGGTATCTTCCGTCGCGGTTTGTGCAGGCCGTGGCGGTTCGTATTTCTAAGCCTGTGCCTCTTACTGTTTGCAGTGTTTATCTACCACCGGATGAGGATGTTAGCGTCTCTGTTCTGGAGAGCTTGATTGATCAGCTGCCCTCACCCTTCCTTCTTTTGGGTGACTTTAATGCTCATCATCCTTTGTGGGGTAGTGTCAGCGCCAGCGCTAGAGGTCGTCGCATAGAGTCTCTTCTGTGCTCGGCCTCTGTGTGCCTTTTAAACACCGGTGCTGACACTTACTTCCATGAGCCGACAAGATCTTTCAGTGCGATCGATTTGACCTTGGGTTCACCATCGATCATTGCTGACTGGTCGTGGACGGTGTGTAAGGATCTCCACGGGAGCGACCACTTCCCAATCGTCCTCTGGCACCATGCAAACGTGCCATATTCTGCCTCCCGCCCACCTCGATGGAGGATGGATTGTGCCAGATGGGAGGTCTTCACATCGTCCGCGGTGATATCTTCTGAAATGGTGACCCAAGAGTCAATCGACGCAGCTGTACTTAAAGTCACAACTTGTATTCTTCAGGCAGCTGATCTTTCAATTCGTAAAACATCTACGAAGCTCCCCAGAATTCCGAAACCTTGGTGGAACCCTAAATGCGCAGCGGCTAGGAGAGCTCAACACAAGGCCTGGTCTACTTTTCGGCATTATCCAACCGAGGCTAATCTCGTTGCTTTTAAACGTGCTAAATCCTATGCTCGGTTGGTGCGTCGACGTAGCAAGAGGGAGTCTTGGATCCAGTATGTATCATCTCTTACCTCACGTGCCAATTCGAAAACTGTGTGGGAAAGGATTCGTAAGATCCGGGGTACCTACAGTTCACACCAGATTGCCATTCTCGAGAGTAACGGCTGCACATATGCTGACGTCGGTGAGATTGCAGATTGTTTGGCGGAGGCGTTTGCCTCCGTTTCGAGTGATCTGGCGTATCCGGCCTCCTTTCATAGGATTCAATCCTCCGCGGAACGCCAGAGAATCTCATTTGCGCCGTATACCGACACTGGTTATAACTCCCCCTTCAGCATGTGTGAACTTCGGGTGGCTCTGCATCGGTCCGGGGCTACTTCTGTCGGTCCCGATGACATCCACTACGACATGCTCCGTCATCTCTCCCAGTCGTCTCTCGAGAACCTTTTAATCTTATACAACCGCATCTGGTTAGAACACAGTTTCCCGGAGTCTTGGCGAAAGGCTTTTGTTCTACCTTTTCCGAAGCCTGGCAAGGATCCTAAGTCTCCCTCTAGTTATCGCCCAATTGCTCTCACTAGCTGTCTGTGTAAAGTTCTCGAACGCATGGTTAACTCACGATTAATTCATTTTTTAGAACATCATCAATTACTTTCACCATCACAAGGCGGTTTTCGGCGTCATCGTTCACCTCACGATCATCTCCTGCACCTTGAGACATCTGTGCGCGAGGCGTTCGTGCGTAGGCAGCACCTGGTTTCTGTATTCTTTGACATCGAGAAAGCCTATGATCGTGCGTGGCCGCACGGGATTATACGTGACCTCCACGCATGCGGATTGCGAGGGAATCTTCCGACCTTTATTGTAAATTTTCTTCGCAATCGGGTGTTCCAGGTGCGCCTGGGTACGACGCTATCTGCAACATTCCATCAAGAACAAGGTGTTCCTCAAGGTTGCATTTTATCTGTCACATTGTTCATCCTTCGCATTAATTGTCTCCTCACAAATCTTCCTCCTGCGGTTTCGGCTACTGTGTATGTCGATGACTTGCACATCTTCTGCTCGTCATCAAGCATGCGTTTCATTGAAAGGCAGTTGCAGTCTAGTATTAATCAGATTTTTAAAGCGGCGAATAGCAATGGTTTCGTTCTTTCTCCCGACAAGACAGCGTGTGTTCATTTCTGCCGGAGGCGTGGCCTCCATCCTGACCCCGAGCTGTATTTGGACCGTGCAGCCATTCCAGTTTTGCCGGAGACCAAGTTCCTTGGACTGACCGTCGACCGTGCGCTTACGTTCCGTGTGCACGTTCGGCGGCTCAAGATTTCCTGTCTGCGTGCTCTTTCTATTCTAAAAATCCTTTCGAGAGTTTCGTGGGGCGCAGACAGGATCTCTTTGTTTCGCATTTACCACTCCTTAATTCGGTCGAAACTGGATTACGGCTGTATCGTGTATGGCTCGGCTCGTCCTTCCGTTCTCCGGCCTTTGGACACTGTTCATCATCAGGCGCTGCGTCTTTGTACGGGAGCATTTCGAACATCTCCGATTCCCAGCCTTTACGCTGATGCGAACGAACCATCGCTTGAATTACGCCGTCTGCAGCTGTCTGTCCACTTTTACTTAAAACTTCGGTCTCTTCCAGACCATCCTTTGTACGGTGTAGTTTTCCATCCTCAGAATGCTCGCTTATTTGCGAACCGGCCCTCGTGCGTTCCAACCTTCGGTCTTCGTATGGCGGCCGTAGCTCGTGATGCAGGGCTCGACTTGTCGCTTGTTGCAGCGACCAGGGGCTTTGGGGATCCTCCATGGCACCCACTTGGTGTCATGGTTGATACCACCTTTACGTCTTTCGACAAATCCTCAACCCCTGCGTCAGTGTACCAGCAGCTCTTCGCTGAGCACCGTGCCCTCAAAACTGAATACACTCCCATTTTCACTGATGGCTCCAAGATGCATGGAGTCGTTGGATCCGCAGCTGTCTGTGTTGATGACGTGTCAGTAGCGCGGATCCCAGCTGAGGCCACGGTGTTTTCTGCGGAGATGCATGCTGTGTATCTTGCACTTCTTCATGTTCAGTCGAGTTCTCATCATAGGGCTGTGGTCTATACGGATTCCTTAAGTGTCCTGCAGTCTTTGTCATCGCTGGACTATTGTAATCATCCTTTTCTTTTGAACGTACGAGGGCTTCTTCGTACCTTACTCGAGGCCGGAGTCCAGATTCAATTCTTCTGGATTCCTGGGCATGTTGGAATCTCGGGTAACGAGTGTGCTGATGCGGCCGCTAGATCTGCTTCCTCTTTGGTCGTCACACCCTTGCCACTCTTTCATCGCGATTTTCGATTTCTTGTTCGTGATCATATCAAACGAACGTGGCAGGGTCTGTGGGACCAACAGGTAGAAAATAAACTGCATCGTATTAAACCTATTCTCGAAATCTGGAACTCCTCATCTCGTCGGAACCGCAGGGAGGAAGTGGTGCTTGCGCGTCTCCGCATTGGGCATTGTCGTTTCACTCACCGCTTTTTGCTGTGTGGCGACACTGCGCCGATGTGTGAGACGTGCAATTGCCGACTCACTGTCATTCATCTTTTGTGTAGCTGTGTTCGTTTTCGTGGTGTACGTTTCCATTATTTTCATTCTCATTTGTTGACCGAGGACGCCGCTACTCTGCAGCGGGTCCTGGATGACCACTGCGATACTGTCGCTATGTTTTCGTTTTTACAAGAGATTGACTTTTTTAAACGCATTTAGATTTTAGCTCTTCCATCATCCTCATTTTTCAGTTTTAATGAATCAACCGAATTTTAAACATTGTATCATGTTTTTAATGCTGTTTGTTTCAATGTCTTTTAGCCCTTCCATCACTCTCATTTTTCACTTTTACTTAATCAGCCAGATTTTAAGTTTTTCACCATATTTTTAATACTGTTTGGCTGTCCTGTGTCTTGTCTTGTCTTGTGTTTGGCGCTCTTTGGCCAGACATGGCCCTTGCGCCATGAAAACTAACAAACCAACCAACCGGGGCGGCTGATTGGAGGTTTAACGACCACCGTGAGCAACTCAATGGGCTATCAGCAGTCGCCTGCCCCTAATTTAGGGTCACTGGTCCCAGGAAAGAGAGAGAGCCAGAGCCGAAAGACAAACACAACATCCATGCCTCACCGGGACTCGAACCCGGACCCCTTTCAGACGAATGATCAGAGACCATCGCTTAGATCACTGCGCCACCGGGGCGGCGGCTGTGTTTTTGTGCTACTAAGAAGGGTATTCCAAATATGGAAAGTGGAGTCTAAAGCTGCACTAGTGCTGCTAAGCCTGCTCCGTGGCAGTCAGAAAGCAGGACGTGGCTGACAACTGCTTTGGAGATGAGTGCAAGACAAGGCTACTGGCTTGATAGAAGGGAGTTAAGGAAGGAGAAAATATTGTGTCTGCATCCCAGCAAAAACACAAGTGCTGGGAAACTGCTGGCCACCAGCTGGCAGTGATGGGTCACTGCTGGCTGAAATCTGCCGCTCACGGCCCGGTAGTGAGCGCCAAGAATATGAGGATGAAGAAAGGCTGGTGGCAGCGCTATCAGTTGGTGAGCCATTGATGGCCCTGCAGCATCGCCGTGAATTGTGGGCCTCCAAGCAAGTGCCAGTAGTGGCCCGTTGCTGGTAACCAATGCAACCCCCAACAGCAGGTGGAAGCATCGGTACTGCGCATGCGCAGAAGCAACACTTGCTGTGTCTCTCATGGTATCAGTTAGTTGAAGACGACGCTATCGCCATCGTGTTATTTTAGTGGATGTTAAGAAAAAAATCCATATGTGGAGAGGCAAATTAATTTCCTAATGAAATTTTACGTCGACGAAGATATCAGATTAAGCCGTGAAATACTAGATTACAGCCATGAAATACACCCGCTCCATTCCCATGAATAACTATTCATGGAATGGAGTGGATGAATAACGAGAAAAAATTTTAAACCGCTTGAAACACATATCCTGGAAAACCATTAAAATAGCGTTTGTTGGAAAAAAAAAAAAAAAAGAATTATACGCGTACAAAATTTATTAATTATTTGAAAAAAAAAAAGCAACGCTATGTGGTGTACTCATCCATGGGTTGAATACACAAGACTGGGAGAAATTCCCTTCTAAAAATAACAAGTAAAATAAAATATCTTTTACTCTTTAAAACAAATGTAGCTTCGGACAACGGAAAGGAAAGACATAACGTTAAAAATGTAACAGAATGTGACATGAACCCGGGTAAATATATATTTATTCAACAATCTCTTTTCAAGACGGCAAGGACAGTACAAAACTTTGGAAAGCGACTCTAAGTATGTACACGCCATGAAAATGAGTGAAGTTCCCTTAAGGTAAAAAAAAACAACTATCGTTACGTTGAAAAAATTAATTTATCAATTATACGAAACTGACTTTTATGAAAAATACCTCGCAATATTATAAAATGAAAGAGGGAAGCATTCGATTACAAATTGCATACCGAACAGATAGCTTCCAGCACGTACCCGAGCGTCGTGAATTAGTCCGGTCAGTAGCGAGCGCGGCTTCCACGTAAACGGCCCAGGATCGCATCTAGTCAGATACAAACGGCGTTCTTCCGGTCTGTCGAGAAAATTTCCCCAGCGCAGTGCCTTAATTCACAAGCTTCGTAAGCGTAGAAAAAAATTGTAGCTTTAGGAAACTGCGGTTATCCTTGCTTCTTTTTTTTTTATTATTATTGCTACTACTGGAAAATTGGCGGACGAGATTCGGCAAGCCACCAGTTACGTCACGTGGTTGCTGGTTGCCACTAATGGCCCACTAGCGGACCACATTAGGCTAGCCATCATTTCTGGCAAGTACTTGCAGGGCCACTGAAGGGCCACTTGTGACAGCTACTGCCTGTGATGGACCACTGATGGCCCTGTTGTGGCATATGACAACTGATGTGGTGCCAACTGTTGGCCAGCTGTTGGCCTGAACTGCTGGCCCTTCTGTTGGCCGCCCGGACATTTTATTGACGGTTCGGCAGCGGCAACATAGTGCTGGGCCATTGCTGGCAGTGCTGGCTGCCAGTAATGGCCCACTGCTGGCCCAGCAATACTGTTTTTGCTGGGGTGCCCTTATTTCTTGCCGTCCTTAACTCACAAAAACATTTAATCAATGAGTTCAACTGGTGCTGGTCTGGTGGCAGGGTACCAGGTTTGTTATACGCGTATGTAATTCTTCGGGTTCTACTAATTTCATTAAAAGTGGATGGACGGAATATTGACAAAAAAAGACTCCCACTTTGGATTTTTTCTTATTCCCAAAATAGGAAAAACTTCAAGACAGTTCGAAA
Organism: Macrothele yani; assembly: GCA_039090855.1. Taxonomy (NCBI): domain Eukaryota; kingdom Metazoa; phylum Arthropoda; class Arachnida; order Araneae; family Macrothelidae; genus Macrothele; species Macrothele yani. The sequence goes on from CM076990.1 coordinate 54,339,661, forward strand.
ATGAATGAGTATGTATGTCGGGGGAGGTTGAATTGCACACGTTTCTTTGTAGCCGATAGTAAAAAGCATTAAGAATTCTTTACTTTAGAGGTTCGTAAATAAAACGTCTTTCGTACTTGGCCCAGCAAAAATAATACTCGCTCACAATGCTTTCGAAGTCTGGTCTGCCAAACTCGGTGATTGCTCTTTCGTCTGCTCCTGCCGAAGGCTCTGCAAAGTCAGGAAGCGAATTTCTTAGATCTCGTATGGCTACACCTGGGCAGCATTTGGTCTTGGGAATTGGTACAGGGCCACAGATTTCTCGAGTTTCTCCTACATCGTAATTTAATGACAATTGATGAACTTACAAGGGTGAAACTTCAATGCATTACATTGCGCCAATTATCTTTTATTATATATCCCTCGAACTACAGTTATTAAAAAAACCGGGGGATTAATCAGCCAGGAGCCAAGGCTCGTCCCCTCTTGTCACTCGCATAACTGCACAGCGACTGGCTTTTCGAAATTTGAAGAAAAGTTAGGAGCTATAGCCTTGATAACATTAATCACTTATATCCTCTTTGAAATATTTAACGCTATATATTTTTTTCATTACTACGGGTAAATTAAATTAAAATAAATTGTGTTTCCCCGGAATTTTGGAAAATCTAATTTAAGGGAATTTGTATATGTGATGTTGGGAATTTTTATGCTGTCTGTGGGACATCTGCCGCAGATCACCAAGAGTAAAACGCAACGCAAGATCAGAGAGCACGCCGAACCTGAAGTTCGCTGAGGTAGTCAGTCAGCTTGTTTATACTCGGAAATCATGTTGATGTTGACAGCAGGTTTCCGTGTAAAAGACAGTGCAGTGGCTTCATCTGCTGGGAAGTTTTAAATATTTCAAAGAAGCAAATTCATAAATGTAAGTGTTATGGAAAATTTGTGTACTTTGCTTTTTCGAGTTAATAATAATATTAATAAAATTCAGTTCATGCTATATAACATGTGCTATTTCCTCCAGCAATTACCATTTGCGTAAATTACAGTAAAAGTAGCCTGTCATGAATTTTATATTAGTCGGAAAATGTTTGTTTTTTAGAAATTCCGGTGTCCGGGAAATATGAAAAAATTTCATTTATAGGAGGTCCAAGATCATGTATCCGAACATATTTGTATGCACACTTACTAACGCACGCACATACACAAATCTGGATATGTACATGAAAAAAATTCCATTTCTCCATCAAATCAAGAATAGGAAGCATTATTTATGCATGTGATATGGCGAAAGAAATTCCAAAGTAATATTATAGGATTTGCAATGATAAACTGAACTTTGGATTATACCAGGGTATTGGGCAAAGTAGGTGATTTGTTTTTGCATCAAATATGTGCCGAATCATTAATAAAAAGAATATTCTTTGGGATTTGAAAAAAAATTTTAAATCTATTTTGATTTTCAACGATTACCGAATGACTGGTTATGGCCACTTGCTGGTAAGAAAAAATTTAAAATGTGGCAATTAAAAAAGTGGCTATAAAATTTGAACATATGCCATGCTATACATATGAATATCACTTAGAATTTGATTTCATGTAGAAATATTTGTACTGTGTTTTCCCTCGTATGGAAAAAGGAAAGAAGGATATTAAATTTTTCTTATCCACTTTTTACTGTATATTGCATATATGTCAGAACTATATCATATTTTTATAACTTTTCATTGACCATAAATTCTTTCTGTTCTGAGGGGTATATATTGTAATTAAAGAGGTGGGGAACCAACAGAAATTGTATCAGAAAGATAATCTTCAGATTTTAATAGCGTAGAATTGCCATGACTTTACTGAAAATAGCATAAAATTGCTGTGGAACTTGTTCATGTAAATAAAAATCAAATCAAGTACTTTCTATCATAAAGTCTTAATTTTGATGTATCCGATATAAAGGTTGATTGCGATTGCCGCAGTATAGTTATGCAGGAATCAAGTTTGTGATCCAATGAGTTTCAAGCAATAATGTAAAATCACTCTGATAATTCCAGTCACTGTTTATTATCAAGTTTTTTTCTTCATGTGGGTAAAAACTAACTTTCTAATCAAATTGACAATTCAAGTAGTTAATATAAGATTTATTATTATATTTGAAGGGGGGACAATTCCCCAAAGTATTGGGTTACGAAAAAGTCATGACATATTTTAGCCATGTTTTGCAAAGGTCATTTATAGATAGAAAGAACAAAGATCAATCAATAATATAATGCCCAGTTTGTTCAATAACCTTTTGCCATCTTTCAGTGAGCTGCAGAATGCCTCGTTCATAGAAAGACCTGTCTTTCGTGGCAAAAAACTGTACAAAGTGCTGATTTACAGCCTCATCTGAATTTAATGTTATACCACGCAAGAAATGTTGAAGAGAGCGAAACGAGTGGAAGTCTGATGGCACAAGGTCAGGCGAGTATGCTGGGTGTGGCAACGCATCCCACCCAAGCTTCAATAATTTTTGGTGGGTGATCAAACTTGTGTGTGGTCTCGCGTTGTCATGATGAAACACAACACCTTTACGATGAATGAGCTCTGGACGATTCTGGATGATGAATTCATTCAAACTGTCCAATTGCTGACAGTACACATTGAAATTGATTGTTTGGTTCCGTGATAAGAGCTCAAAAACACACCTTTAAAATCCCACCACACTGAGACCAGAACCTTCCGCTGATGAATGTCTGCTTTGGATGTCGTTTGAGGTGAAGCAGCGCGTCGGGACCAAGACCATTTGTGCAGCACATTGTTGTACACAATCCAATTTTTGTCACCAGTTATCAGTTGCTTCAAAAAAGGATCGTTTTCCTCATGTTTAATGAGCATATCATAGATGTGTATACGCGTCATCAATTGAGCTTTTTGAGTTCATGAGAAACCCACACATCGAGCTTCCTTACGTATCCCAGCTTCTTCAGGTGGTCGGGAACGCTTGAATAATGAATGCGCAATGTGTCTGCAATCTCTCATGTCGTGTAACATGGGTTTGACTCAATCAATGCCTTGATTTGGTCGTCATCAACATCGGTGGGCCTCCCGGACCAAGGAGCATCGTTAAGGTCAAAATCACCAGCACAGAATTTTGCGAACCACCGCTGGCACTGACGTTCTTGTAGAGCATTATCACCATACACTTTACGCAACTTTTCACAAGCTCGACACATGTTCTTCCCTTTACGGAAGAAAAACAGTAAAATATAGTGAAAATGCACAGATTGGTCTTCCATCTTCAACTTGATGACGAATCTCCCCAAATCAACCAAATCGCTCACTATTCCTTTTAGACTGCAGCTAGAACTAGCACCTGTCGAATGCCATAGCGATAACAGAGCTGCACATGCTTCTAGTACTTCCAAAACCGCCCAACCGCCATCGGGTGCCAAAATACGCCATGACTTTTCCGACAACCCAATAAGTTTGCCAATTTATGAAATAGGAACAAAATTTGAATATAAAGATATTTTGGTTAAACTATATTCATTCCCCAAGTACAAGCACTTTTGAAGTTTGATGTGTATTCCTCCTTGGCATTTGCCAGCATGTTTGTTTAGGTTTGAGATTATAGTTTTACTATTAAATCACAGATTGTTGAGCTGATAATATAACAAGCAAGCTGATAATATAACAAGCAAGCTGACAATATAAATGCTTCCTCAGTAACATCATTCAATTCCATCTAACGAAAAAATACTTTTGCTGATGTGCTGCCACTAATTATACGTTTTGGAACTACTTGGAGCCCTAGTACAGGAGACCTGATATTCTACCATATATAAAAGGAGAATAGCAAATAAGAAAAATCACTACAGTTGCACTTCTCTTTTCTAACCTTTAGAAAACTGGTCATTTATATTATTAACATTTATTGAACTGAGAAGACAAGAGGATAAAGATTGGTGAAGGTAGTTTTAACCTATCTTTGTTTTGCTGATGATAGTCATCTTCACAATGTTATGATATGGAGACTTGATGACATGAATAAAAAAGTGGAATTAAAGATGAACTTACAGAGAAAACAAAATTGTTACACACAATGCTTTTAAGAGCAATAAAGATTTAAAAGTTGATGGAATCATCTACCTCAGACAACAGATATCAAGTAGTGGCAACTCCAACAGTTCAGAACAGGGGGGACTATTAGGAGCTAAGTATCATACAGGGGGCCCACAAATTTTTAAATGCTTGGCAGAAGTTTTGCCAAAAAATCCCGTTAATGTAAATTTTAACCAACGCTGATCATGTAATTGCCTAGTGCGTCATTCCATGCCAAATCAACACAGAAAAATAGCATTTTCAACCTGACCCCTTTGGATTTTTATGAAACTTTGTAGATTCGTTGATATACACAAAAAGTGGATGTGTGCCAATTTTTAACACAATAGCTTTTAAATTATCTGAGATACGAGGCCATAAAATTCAAGCAATTTGCCAAATTTCAGTATTTTGTGTGAAATTGTAAAAGTACTTATAACTAAAATTCTTTTTAACACAGATGATGAGGGGTTTTTTAAACCTCTTTTAACCGGCTTTAAAATGATGTATTACTTATGCATAATTTAAAATTTTTAATTTTAAGGCCACATAATTTAAAATTTGACCTTGAATTTCTTGAAAAGTGACATTTTGATTTGAAAAAAAAATTATATGTGAAATTACATGACATTGGGATAACGTGTTGTAAATTTGAAGAATTGTTAAATTTACATGCTCGGTAAATTTACCATATGACTAAAATATGCTTGTTCCACTGATCGATAGAGAAGCTTTATAATCTAGCCAACCAGCAGAATAAAAAGGAATGCATTATGTGTTATTCTTGTTTATAAATCATTTTATGCAATATTCGAAAAAATATTAAAACTGTCATACTAATATCTCAGCAGTTCAGCTTTAAACTAGGGTACATGTTATTAGCTGAGTTTACTTAATGCATTTGAACTTGGCACTGATATCTAATTTTAAAATCTTCAAAAATTCATCTTCTTGTTCAGTGATTATAATTTTATATTGTAACCACTGAAGAAAACTAGTTTTATGTAAAATAAAGAGCAAATTTGCATCAAGTGCATCACATGAAAATGTTTTTTGTGTGATGCTTTGTTATTTTGCATTTAAACTGCTCACTTCAAACTGAGAAACAATTGCACTCTAGTGTTAATGCCATAATCAGCATATGTTTTCTCTTTTTTTATTTCAAAATGTAGTGTAATAGCTTTTTTTTCAGATGCATACTGACTTTCACTGAGGTATTCAAAATCGGAAGCTGGCATGTGTTTGGTTGTCTAGTTATATAATTCATAAGGTATCATAATCCACATTATGACATGACCTTTGTAAACTTCCTTTAGTTGCAGGACTTGAAATTGCCACCAACACCATCACAAGCACTATTACCGTAGGAGATGCTAAATTCACAAGACCAAGATACCAGGCTGACGTCACAGATTTAGTCAGTTGCCCTTGTGCGATAAAAGATATCGAAAAACGATGTACTAGCAATCGATAAGGTCTTCATGAGATGGTGCAACATGGAACAGGACTCACATTAGCGATTTCGAAGTTTCTCGGAAGATTATGGAGGTTTCATTAAATGACATTTTCCAGAAATTTTTAAGGGAATACAATATTGATAAAGATGGCTTCATTTCTGGTTATTTAGAATCAGAGGAAGAGTACGAAAAACTGCTAAGACTTGAATCTACTGGGGTATTCATACATTTTTTTTTCTGACATCCTTCATAAAGAAATTCTATTTTTAGAAATCTTTGTTTATTTCATTGTTTTATTATTTTGGAATTCCATATAATTGGGTAAATTTAATCATTGCAAGCAACCATAGAAAAATTGAGGTAAGGGTCTAGAATGTCATATATTTCTTCTGTTGGATGGATTGGGAAACGAATTTTCCTGAAGAAATACAGGGAAATTCATTTCCCATCCATCCAACAGAAAAAATATATGACGTATTTCCGTCACTGTAATTTCTGACCCACATCTGATACTGGATGTGTGAAAAGGTCCTGAGGCGCTACGATGGAGCAGAATAGCTTTGACTAGCGCAAATCTGAAGATTCCCAGATATTTAGGTTCAGCTGCATGGAATTTCCTTGTCCTGGGTAGTGTAATGCCTAGCATGCTCGACTGGAAATCGGGAGGTGCGTGTTCGATCCCCGCTCCAGGACGATGAAAATTTTCAAGTTTTCTGAATGAAGGGAACATAGTTAGAAGAATTGGCAGGAAAACACGTAGCACACAAAACATTAAAATAATTCTTGAAATCGTCATCACACGCGAAAGTTACATTGAAAAAATTATGAGCGGGACGTTTCAGTAGCGAGTACTACCTTCATCAGCCATGGAATGAGACATGTAAAAGCGTCAGTTGTTGCCAGATTTCAAAATCGCTTTCCAAATAAAAGGGATGTTAAAATGTGCATCAGTATTGCATGTTAACATCAGCATCAACCCAGACTTCTCACTTGGCCTCTCTGTTTACAGGAAACCTTCTGCCACCCATAACATCCCAAGTTACCATTCTCACACTTTTGGAAAATACAAACTGTCTGCTCTTAAGTCATACAACCTTATTTGCAACAGCCATTCTGCTCTTCAACTAGAATATCAGAACATCATCAACATTGGCAAATTGCATATCTTTCCACCCCTCTTATTACATAGACTAATCAAGAGGTTTGAATCACAGAATAGATCTAGTTTACTGCCTGAACCTTCCACCACCCATCAGTTTGTTGGCACTTTGCTCTTTAGCCTGTCTTTCACTCATAAAGTTTGCTCTATTTTCAAGTCTTTTGGCTACAGGATTGCAGTCAAACCACCTCCACATCTTCTCAAACTCATCCTTAAGGACAGAGATCTCAATAAACCCCTAGATTTACAAGGTGTCTACTCTATCCCTATCAACACTTCCACAGGCATTACCCACTATATTGGTAGTACTTACCGCAGCATAAACCGGCATTTGATGGAGCATATCGCTAATGTTAAGAAAGGTAGCCCTTCCACCTCCCTTTCAAATTTAACCATCAGCGATACGTCTGCCTCTCCTGATTGGTACAATGTTAAGCGAATCGCCCCGTTCAGCAGTTGACATGCCCTCAGATACAGCGAAAACATTGAAATCTACCTTACCCCTAACACCTGCAATACTGACGCACCTTTTAACATTCCTATTATTCTAGTTGTAAATGCATTTATGGCACCTCTATTCATAGTGATTGTGGAATAACTTTTTTACGGGTCTTATAGAGGTTATTTTTCATGAAAGTTGGTTGTCAAATTTTCGAACTAAAGCCTAGTTCGTCATCAGGACTATGTCACTGGAGTTTTTTTTAACTGGAAGAAATTATTCTTGAAGGAAAATAAGAGCAGTTCATATATGCCAAGTAGTATTTCTCTATTGTGATTATGGAATACTATTTTTTCCGCAAGGTTATCTGCAATGAATTCCAGTAGGAGGTTCAGGTTAATGTTGGTATACATAGAGACTATAACTCCAGTGACATAGTCCTGATGACGAACTAGGCTTTAGTTCGAAAATTTGACAACCAACTTTCATGAAAAATAACCTCTATAAGACCCGTAAAAAAGTTATTCCACAATTCCTATTATTTTGAAAGTGATTTTGAAATCTGGCAACAACTGACGCGCTTACCACGTGTCTCATTCCATGGCTGATGAAGGTAGAAGTCGCTACCGAAACGTCCCGCTCATAATTTTTCAACGTAACTTACGCGTGTGATGACGATTTCAAGAATTCTTTTAATGAAGGAAACATGGTGTACAGTGAAAAATATTAAAGGATTTATATCCCAACCATGTTATTTATAATATTTCTTCAGGGAAATTAGTTTCCCAATCCATCCAACAGGAGAAATATATGACTTATTTCTGTCACTGTAATTTCTGACCTACATCCGATACTGGATGTGTGCTCCTAAGGTCCTGAGGCGCTACGATGGAGCAGAATAGCTTTGACTAGCGCAAATCTGAAGATTCTCAGATATTTATGTTCAGTTGCTTGGAATTTCTTTGTACTGAGCCTAGCATGCTCGACCGGAAATCGGGAGGTGCAGGTTCAATCCCCGCTCCAGGACAACGAAAATTTTCAAGTTTTCTGAATGAAGGGAACGTGGTGTGCAATGAAAAATAATAAAGGGTCTAAAATGTTGTAGAAAAGCCCTTCTTTTGATTGGGGGGGGGGGGGGTATGTTATTATAAGTGGGAAATTTAAAGCATTTATTTTGGAATTGTGAAACAAATGGAGCACATTTGTCGCTTAATGTGGGAAGATAATTTGTTTCAAAATTTTAACTTATCAGACCGTAAGCAATATTTTCCAAAGGCAATGGTTTTTCCTAAAAAACAGCATTGGCTATATTATAAATGTAATTTATATTCAATTTTTAATGAAAAAACAACTTGCCTATTAATCGAAATCGAAGTCGCAATCACGAGTTTTTCAAATGAGAAACCATGTTGAGGGCCCTAGGAGTGGTGGGCTTCGCCACCCAATAACCAAAGAGATACATATCTCAACTGGAAGTATGGCAATCAGAAAAAAAATGAATCAATAAAAAAGGAATCACAATGGAAATGCAATGGCAATGATAGCCCCATTAAAAAATTAAAATTTTTGTTCGTTAACATTCGAGACTGGTAGCCTGCCGATTTTTTCATATATTTTGTAAACCTAAAAGCAGTTTCCTCATATAGGTTTTGAGATTAAAGTGTACATACTAGTCACATTAACACTGGTGAATAGTTTTTTATTTCAGGCAAAAGCAGTTTAAATAGAAATTTAGTACCCTGCTAAATTGTTGCGTTCGAAACATATAAAAAAAAAGTTCGGCAAGGATATTTTTCTACCCCCACCCCCAAGCCATTGTTGTATTTACAAAGTGTCACATAGTTTAATAACCTCAGTGTGATAACCACCGTGACCGACAGCAGTTGTTGATCTTTGTTGTATGGGAGCTCGGTCTAGCAGAGCGTGTTCGCAGTTCAAGTCAGTTGTTGTTGTGTTTTGGAGTTATATAGAAAAAGGTGTATCATCATCATCATCATTGTCAACCATTATCAATCCACTGCTGGACGAAGGTCTCCCCAAGTTTCCTCCACAACGGTCTATCTTGTGCCAGTCTCCTCCATGTCACTCCCGCATATTTACGAATTTCATCCACCCATCTCCCATGTGGTCTTTTTCTGGGTCTTTTCCTGTCCCTTGGAATCCAATCTAAAATTTTGGCTGTCCATCTATGGTCTGTCCTTCTGGCAGTATGTCCAGCCCATTGCCATTTCAGTGATTTAACTCTGATCATGATGTCTTCCACTCTCGTCATTTTTCGGATCCACGAGTTCCTCTTCTTATCTCTCCTGGTTATACCAAGCATGCACCTCTCCATGTTGCTTTGAGTTGTCTGCAGCCTTTGTATGTCTCTTTTAGTTAAGGTCCACATCTCTGCACCATACGTAAGCACTGGAAAGATGCATTGATCAAACACTTTTCTTTTAAGACATAATGGCATATTGCTCTTGAAAATTTGAAAATTATGCTGTTTCTTCCAAAAGCTCTCCAGGCAAGTTTTGTACGCCGATTAATTTCTTCATCAATGTGACCCTCACTTGATATCTGCTGTCCAAGACAAACATACGTATGTGTTATCTCCAGTTTTTCTCCATCAATCGATAAATCTTCATTTCTTGTAAAAGCATTGAACATCACTTTTGTCTTCTGAAAGTTCATTTTTAATCCCACTTCTTTACTCTTGTCAGCAAGTTCCTGGATCATACTCTGCAGCTCTGATGGGGTAGTTGCAAAAATGACTACGTCATCAGCAAAACGAAGGTGGGTTAGATAATCTCCATTAATCTTTATCCCTTTGTTTTCCCAGTTCAGTGATTGAAAGACATTTTCCAATGTGGCATTAAAGAGCTTCGGAGATATGGTGTCACCTTGTCTCACTCCCTTTCCAATTTTTATGTGTGTTGTATTTTTCAAACAGCCGAATCTTTCCACTTGCATTTTCATAGATGTTATTAATAATATTAATGTATGCATCTTCAATACCGCAGGATTTCAGAGCCGTGGTAAGTGCTGATGGTTTCACCGAATCAAAGGCTTTTTCATAATCGATAAAAGCCATGCACAATGGAAGTTCATATTCCCTCGCTCTTTCAATTAGTTCTCTCAGTACGTGGATATGATCTATTGTGCTGTAGCCACTCCTGAATCCAGCTTGTTCTCTCGGTTGAGCCATGTCCAGTGTTACCTTCAAGCGGTGTGAAAGAACTTTAGTGAAGATTTTATAAACCACTGATAGGAGGCTGATAGGTCTGTAGTTCCTGAGATCCTCAATGTCACCTTTTTATGTAGCAGGATCATTGTAGCATTGTTCCAATCCTCAGGAATCTTCCCTTCATTAAGGCATTGAGTGAAAATTTGGGCGAGTACTGTTTCAATTTCTCCACTTGCTTCTTGTATAATGTCTATAGTAATTCCATCTTCTCCTGGAGCTTTCCCCGCTTCATGTTCTTGATTGCATGAGCAACTTCTGCTGGGAGGACTGGAAGAACTCTGGTACCTTTCATGATGTCTGGAGTACATGTATCATCCCTTTCATATAATTTGGAGTAGAAATCTTTCACTCTTGTCAAAATTTCTGCCCCTATTTCTTGTTATAGAACCATCTTCTTTTCTCAGAGCCATAATCTGTTTTCTTCCCTTACTGAGATGTCCCTTTGCTATCTTAAGGCTTTGGTTGTTTTCAATTGCTTTCCTCACTAGCTCACAGTTGAATTTCCTTACGTCTTCAGTGATACTTTTTCGTGCTGTCTTGCATAGCTCTATAAATTCCACTTTGGAAGTCACATCTTCTTTAGTTGTCCTCATCTCTCTTCTTTTTTGCATCAACATTTTGGTTTTTCCTGATAATTTGTTCACATGCAACTTGTTCTTAGACCCAGCTAATTTTGTTGCTGTTTCCATAAGAGCTTTGGTTACTTTTCTGTTAACTTCCGAAATATCCACTTCTTCCTATGTTAGGCCTTCTAAAGCAGAGAATCTGTTCTTCAGTTCCAACTTGAAAGTATTATGGTGTTTTTTAAGGTTGGTTATGTCAATACATTTTGTTTGTCTTATGAGCCTGCCACGTTCCAGTTTAGTGTTGAGGTGCATCTTACATCTCACCAATCTATGGTCACTACCTGTGTTGAACTTGTTCAGCACACTGCAGTCTTCGATGACGAATTTTTTGTTACACACATAATAAAATCAATTTCACTTGTCGTCCCAATTGGATGTCTCCATGTCCATTTCCTATGTGGCTTTTTCTTGAAAAAGGAGTTCGAGATGAAAAATCCTTCTGCCTCTGCAAACTCAACGAGAGTATTTCCACGCTGGTTTCTGTTGCCGTGACCAAATTTACCTACTGAAGTTTCATTCTGTTGCTGGTGCCCTATTTTTGCATTGAAATCTCCCATAATTATCTTCAAGTGCTGCTTACCTTTATTATTTAGATGACGAATTTCCTCATAAAAAGCGTGTTCGCAGTTCAAGTCAGTTGTTGTTGTGTTTTGGAGTTATATAGAAAAAGGTGTATATGATCCTGTATATATATGATGCTATAATAATATAATAAATATATTAAATCGTTATCTAAGGTGTCTTATCACTTGACGTCTGGTGCTGATAAACAGTGGTCCAAAAATGTGACACAAGGGATATTCTACTGATGATTCCAATTTTAGCCAGCCCCTCCCCCTGCTCCAAATGTTTAGTCAGAATTTTTTTCTTAAATGCAGGCTGTTCAATGAATAATGCTAATAACAGGAATGTTGGGATAAAGAAATGGAGCAAGATGCAAACTTGCGAATAGTTATTTGTTTCATCTGCTTTATTTCCGCATTGGTCGAATGAAGATCATGGAGAAACAAGATACAAACCAGTCTTTTATGTTTGCATCTGTTTTATTTCTGCATCAGTTACATGAATTTTCTGACTGCTTAAAAAAAAACACGTTTACATCTGCTCTTCCCATAGTGATATTATATCGGTTTATCAATAGTAGAGGCATATCTCCTGTGACGTCAGCATGATATCCTGGCCTTGTGAACTTAGCATCTTTCCTATTACTGTGGGATGTTGCATAAAAGTTCCACTGAGCAACTGTTCCAAAATCTATTAATTTTAGCAGAAATTGATGAATTTTTTTTTCTGTTCTTATATTGTGTTGATCCATCTGAATAATGAAAAATTTTCGTCTTTTTTTTTACTTTTTTTATTGAAATATGCAAGCAATGCTGAAAACGATGGACTGCTACTGCATTGTGTTGCAATCTCTCCAAAATTATGCCATAATTTGTGCATTCAGTTTTCCTTGATTTTTTGTAATACACAACAAGTGAGTGGATTGTGGTTTGAAAATTATTCCAGTGGAGTCCTTGAGCAGAATTTTGCAACAGAAATTAAAAATGCTTAGAGAGGCAGAAAGAAAAATCACATATTACCAAAAATTCACTAGCTTGCAAATTTGCTGTTAGTTCATTATGAGAAGCTACCTGCTTATTTAGCTATAAATAAATGTTTTAGATAACTTTTTCAATAAAAAACAAACAAAACTATAGAATCATCAATGGTTTTTGTTAGTGTCAGTGTTGAACAATTTGTAGATATTCACTGCTTGAAAGTTATATCACCAATTACATTAGAATCAAGCAAATCATTAATTAGTTTCAAATAGTTCTTGGGCATTTTTTTGTATTCACCTAAATAGCAAGCTGGTGATGTGTAGTCTTTACATGCTTAAATTTTTGACCTGCATCACTCTTGGCAGATAACTCTTCCATTTTGTTATCTAATTAGCATTAATTTGACATTTTGTTGAATAATAGTGCCAGATAATGTGAGTGCCACTTGTGCCAGAAAGAGCACAATTTTTTGGCATTCATTCACAAATCTTGGAAAATCTAATTTTCAGAGTGGGATATTTTGCCTTGCAAAATAATATGTTTGCTTCCTGCAAATTGAAGCAATGCAAAAAAATGGAAGTTTTCAAAATCCACCAGAACAAAATAAAAGTTAATGGAAAATAGAAGAAAAAATTAAAGCATTTTTTTTAATGCAAGTTGACGATGCATTTTATTAAATTAAAACACTTTTTCTCTAATGTTTACATTTAAAAAATGCAACTTACAAGTCCCATTTTAACAAAAAAATAAAATAAAATAAAAACTTTGCTGGTGAGGATGCCCTCTAAATATGCCCCTGAACAGCTCTAAGTTCCTGATGTTTAAATATGAACTGTAACATTACACTAAGAACAAATCTGATTGGCTTTTAGAAGGAAAGACCACTGTCACATTGGCTAAAGCAGAGTTGTTTTATTTATTATAAACAAAGCAATAATAAGGAATTTTCAGGGAATTAAGCATTATAAAGGTATCTTATATTGGTAAACATTGACCCCCACCCCCTCCCCACCCAAATATTTCACAATAAACTTTAATCCATGCGTTGTAATTAAAAAAAAAAAAGTACAGGTAGGAATAGATTTGATATCTTCTGAAACTTGACTAATTGAAAACAAAATTTCTTTGTAACTCTAGAAGTTGTTAGATTTCCACTCCCAAAATTTTATGGTGTTTCAAGGATATTAAGAAGTTCAACATATAATTTTTTGAAAAAAAAATTAAATTTTACAATTAATTTTTCTAAATTGAAAGGGAATTTTTATGATAAAAGTTTTATTATGTTAAAGCTTGCTTAATAAGCTTTCTATTGACACCAGAATCAACTGGATAACATATTTTTATCTCAAGATATTAAAAGTTAAACGGTTGCAAATTTTCAAAAAATGCACAGAAATGAAAAATTTTGACCTTTCTTATTTTCAAAACAATCGAAAGGAAAATTTCAAAAATATTATTTTTACTTTACAACGTAAAGACTACTTTCTCACCAATTTTCGTTAAAATCGGAGATGTCAAGGTTGAGTGCTATGTTGATGATGCCATGGAATGACCCTAATGCAAAAAAAATATCAAGCATATGCTGTATGTAGTACTGGGAACCATGGATAGGAAACTCCAAGGGGTGTCTGACCACTTGTCCAAGATGGGTCTGGGTTCGAATCTCGGTGAAGCATGGATGTTGTGTTTGTCTTATTGCACTGGCTCTCTGTTTTTCGTGGAATCAGTGGACCTAAATTAGGGATGGACGACTGCTTATAGATCATCAGTAGTCTTTACATAGTTTGCCAAAAAAACTGCATGGCCTTTTTCAAGTGTTACTATTTTCTTCACAAATTTAGTTTACATCAGGTTTTTTTTTTTAATCTTTTTTGATATTTGTTGTCATAAGGCTGTTTTTGAATTTTAGTCTGTTACATGACAAAGAATATCTCTCATCCTTTTAAACTACACTTGCAAAAATTTGTCTTCCTGTTGCTATCTTAGACATTTGCTCATAGGGCACCCTCTCTATTTCACAGAATAGTACAACACTAAATTTAACGAAAAAAATTCATTTTGTATTAAGAAATTTGTGTGAATTCAAAAAATTTACAAACATTTATCCAAGTTCTCTGAAATCTTAGATGGCTGCACTCGTCACATGTTCTGTCCTGCTAAAATATTGGGGGAGGGGCTAAAGGGGGGGGGGGGCTCAAAGAAAAGTTGTGTGGGCTGCCCCCACCCATAGAGCCACACCTGATATCAAGTGAGGGCCATATTGAAGAAGAAATTAATCGGCATGTGATAAACTTTCCTTGGGTACATTTGAAAGAAACACTGCAATGTTCAAGAGCAATTTACTGTTATGTGTTCCAAGAAAAGTTTTGAATCAATCAGTGCAACCTTCCAGTTCTTGCTGATGGATCAGAGATGACCCAAACCAAAAAAAAAAAAAAAAAAAAAAAAAAAAAAAAATGTTACACAGGCTGCAGACAACTCAAAGAAGCTTTTACAGATTCATGCTTGGTGTAACTAAGAAAGGAATTAAGAGGAATTCATGAATAAGAAAAATGATAAGAATGGATGAAATCGTGAACAAAAAGACTTTCAGGTGACAATAGATTAGACATATTACTAAAAGAACTGACTGCTGTTGGGCAACTGAAGCACTGAACTGGAATATAAATGAAAGAGATAGAGAGAGAGAGAAAGCCCCAGAAAAAGATCATGTTACAGATGGGTGGATGAAATTCAAAAACATGCTGAAATGAATGACATGTATGGGGAAAGGGAGACCGTCATTCAACAGTGGATTGAGAATGGAGGATATTTACAATCAGATTTTATTGGTATTTTTTTTAAGTAGCAATTTTTCTTGACGTACAATGTTCTGATATGTTCTGTAACACTGTCTGATTGAGAAAAAGACCTTTTTCTGATTGCATTTAAAGATAAAAAGTATTTTCAAAATTGCCAGTTAATATAGAAATATTGATTTTACACCAATTTGTGTACCTTGTACATTTCATCCAGAGTTAAGATTTTTATTTTCAAAATGAGAAAAACAATACAGAATCATATTTATAAAAGAATTGGGATCAGTACCCATGTTCTAAAGATGTTATACACTGTAATGCCAAAACTCTTGGGATAGCTGGACACAAATTTTTAACCTGTGCTGCCATCATATAAAGGCTTTGACGCATGCCATGATTTTTATCAGTTACGAGGTATAATCTCGTGAGTCAGGTTGAACCACTGCCAGTAGGAGCATGGCAAGCCAATGTGAATTATCGGAGTTTGAACAAGGCATGGTAGTGGGAGACAGACGGATGGGACATTCAATTTCTGAAGTTGTGCGAACATTCAACATTCCTCGATCCATGGTGTCAACTGTGTGCCAAGAATACCTCATGGAAGGCGTTACCATCCACCATGGACAGCACAGTGGCTGACCACAGGTGCTTAATGACCATAACCAGTGGCGTTTAATCAGGATTGTCCATGCTAACAGACAAGCGACACTGGCTCAAATAACATCGACATTCAATGCATGAGGTACCACAGACATATCCATCAGGTCAGTGCAGCGTAATTTAGCGCCCATGGGGTATGGGAGCAGAAGACCCACCAGAGTACCTTTGTTGACACTACGGCATCAGACACAGTGCCTCATCTGGGCTCGTGAACATGGTAATTGGACCCTGGAAGACTGGCAACATGTGGCATGTTCAAACCACAATACACTCATACCAGTTGTTACAAGCTGATGGTAGGGTTCGGGTGTGGCTCATACCCCATGGCACGGTGTAGATCCTCGGATACTCATAAATGCAGCATTAACTGGTAATCGCTTTGTTGCTCTGCTGGGTGACCATTTGTAGCTTTTCATGGACTTCATGTACCCCAACAACAAAGGGATTTTTCCAGGTGGACAATGTACCATGTCATTGGGCCCAAGTTGTCCAAAATTGGTTTGAACAGCAGTCTGGACAGTTCTGATAGATGGTGTGGCCACCACATTTGCCCGCCATGAACCCAATAGAGCACTTATGGGACATGGTGGGAAGGCCCATTCACACTCAAAATCCTGCACCTATAAATACCAGGGAACTGTGGGTGGCTGTTCAGACGGCATGGCTCAATATCTCTCCAGAAGTCATCTGGCCACTTGTTGAATCGATTCCTCGCCGAGTTGCTGCACTTCGCTGGGCTAGAGGAAGTCCTACACGATACTAGGATGTATCTCATGACTTTTGGCACTTCAGTGTATTATTTACATTCATATAAAATTCTGTTGTCCCTACTTTATTTTCTGTCAAGATTATTGCTTATTTTATTCCTTTTCTTTTGTGCTTGGAGTTGTGGGCATCCTGAATAAACTGAGGTACAACAGTTCAACATGTGTACATACATAGTCTGGACAGTTCTGATAGATGGTGTGGCCACCATATTCGACCCCGCCTTCTCATGGTGCATTCTGTTCCCACTAAAGGGGCTCTGACAACCGCCAATAGCGGTATAACTATACCATCGGGATTAGAGGAAATGCTATCCCACACTCACCAACCCGCTTGGCCAGCGTGGTGAGTTATAGCCAAACCCCTCCAAAATGACTCCACAACTTAAATCTTAGCGCTCAGTCTCCGGCAGCTGGAATGTACCTGGCCAAGGCAACGGCCAGTGCGACATGAAGCCAGAGGGTGCTAAGAATCCCCAGAGGACTGGACTAGGCTGCCATCTGATGCTGACCTTGGCTACTTGTAATGGACACTCCCTATCTTCTGATTCAAGGCTTCTTGAATTGGAAGAGGAACTACAAAGGAACAAGTGGGACATTGTTGGGCTAAGTGAGGTAAGGAGAAAAGGAGAAGATCTCATTGAACTGAAAAGTGGACATCTCTTCTACTATCGTGGGACAGATACTGGCAGAACTAGTGGTGTTGGATTTATAATAAACAAGAAACTGAAGGATAAAGTTGTAGAAGTTGAAAGTTCCTCTGACAGAGCTGCACGACTCGTTATCCAACTCTCGAGAAGATACAAGGCTCAGATTATTCAAACTTATGCACCCACCACAAGTCATCCTGAAGAAGAAATTGAAGAATTTCATGAGGAAATTTGTCATCTAAATAATAAAGGTAAGCAGCACTTGAAGATAATTATGGGAGATTTCAATGCAAAAATAGAGCAATGGCAACAGAATGAAACTTCAGCAGGTAAATTCGGTCACGGCTACAGAAACCAGCGTGGACAGCAGCTAAATTTGGTCACGGCAACAGAAACCAGCGTGGAAATACTCTCGTTGAGTTTGCAGAGGCAGAACGGTTTTTCATCTTGAACTCCTTTTTCAAGAAAAAGCCGCACAGGAAATGGACATGAAGACATCCAAATGGGACGACAAGTGAAATTGATTTTATCATGTGTAACAAAAAAATCGTCATAGAAGACTGCAGTGTGCTAAACAAGTTCAACACAGGTAGTGACCATAGATTGGTGAGATGTAAGATGCACCTCAACACTAAACTTGAACGTGGCAAGCTCATAAGACAAACAATGTATTGACATAACCAACCTTAAAAAACACCATAATACCTTCAAGTTGGAACTGAAGAACAGGTTCTCTGCTTTAGAAGGCCTCACATCGGAAGAAGTGGACATCTCTGAAGTTAACAGAAAAGTAACCAAAGCTCATATGGAAACAGCAACAAAATTAGCTGGGTCTAAGAACAAGTTGCATGTGAACAAATTATCAGGAAAAACCAAAATGTTGATGCAAAAAAGAAGAGAGATGAGGACAATTAAAGAAGATGTGACTTCCAAAGTGGAATACATAGAGCTATGCAAGACAGTACGAAAAAGTATCACTGAAGACGTAAGGAAATTCAACTGTGAACTAGTGAGGAAAGCAATTGAAAACAACCAAAGCCTAAAGATAGCAAAGGGACATCTCAGTAATTGAAGAAAACAGATTATGGCACTGAGAAAAGAAGATGGTTCTGTAACAAGAAATAGAGGCGAAATTTTGACAAGAGTAAAAGATTTCTACTCCAAGTTATATGAAAGGAATGATGCATGTACTCCAGACATCATGGAAGGTACCAGTACCAGAGTTCTTCCAGTCCTCCCAGCAGAAGTTGCACATACAATAAAGAACATGAAGCGGGGAAAAGCTCCAGGAGAAGATGGAATTATTGTAGACATCATACAAGAAGCAAGTGGAGAAATCGAAACAGTACTCGCCCAAATTTTCACTCAATGCCTTAATGAAGGGAAGATTCCTGAGGATTGGAACAACGCTATAATGATCCTGCTACATAAAAAAGGTGACATTGAGGATCTCAGGAACTACAGACCTATCAGCCTCCTATCAGTGATTTATAAAATCTTCACTAAAGTTATTTCATACCGTTTGAAGGTAACACTGGACATGGCTCAACCGAGAGAACAAGCTGGATTCAGGAGTGGCTACAGCACAATAGATCATATCCACGTCCTGAGAGAACTAATTGAAAGAGCGAGGGAATATGAACTTCCATTGTGCATGGCTTTTATCGATTATGAAAAAACCTTTGATTCGGTGAAACCATCAGCAGTTACAATGGCTCTGAAATCCTGCGGTATTGAAGATGCATACATTAATATTATTAATAACATCTATGAAAATGCAAGTGCAAAGATTCGGCTGTTTGAAAATACAACACACATAAGAATTGGAAAGGGAGTGAGACAAGGTGACACCATATCTCCGAAGCTCTTTAACGCCACATTGGAAAATGTCTTTCAATCACTGAACTGGGAAAACAAAGGGATAAAGATTAATGGAGATTATCTAACACACCTTCGTTTTGCTGATGACATAGTCATTTTTGCAACTACCCCATCAGAGCTGCAGAGTATGATCCAAGAACTTGCTGACAAGAGTAAAGAAGTGGGATTAAAAATGAACTTTCAGAAAACAAAAGTGATGTTCAATGCTTTTACACGAAATGAAGATTTATTGATTGATGGAGAAAAGCTGGAGATAACAGACACGTACGTCTATCTTGGACAGCAGATATCAAGTAAGGGTCACATTGATGAAGAAATTAATTGGCATACAAAACTTGCCTGGAGAGCTTTTGGAAGAAACAGCATAATTTTCAAGAGCAATATGCCATTATATCTTAAAAGAAAAGTGTTTGATCAATGCATCCTTCCAGTGCTTACGTATGGTGCAGAGACGTGGACCTTAACTAAAAGAGACATACAAAGGCTGCAGACAACTCAAAGCAGCATGGAGAGGTGCATGCTTGGTGTAGCCAGGAGAGATAAGAAGAGGAACTCGTGGATCCGAAAAATGACCAGAGTGGAAGACATCATGATCAGAGTTAAATCCCTGAAATGGCAATGGGCTGGACATACTGCCAGAAGAACAGGCCATCGATGGACAGCCGAAATTTTAGATTGGATTCCAAGGGACAGGAAAAGACCCAGAAGAAGACCACATGGGAGATGAATGGATGAAATTCGAAAGTATGCTGGAGTGACATGGAGGAGACTGGCACAAGACAGACCGTTGTGGAGGAAACTTGGGGAGACCTTCGTCCAGCAGTGGATTGATCAGGGCTCGACAAATCCCGGGCGCCAGGTCGCCCAGGCGCCTAAAATTCGGGCCGTGGCGCCTAATTTTCTTCTTAGTTGAGATTTCGTAATATATTGCAGTAAATGCCGTAATTTCTGTTGATGATAATCCATAGATTATCTATTAAAAGGTTATAAATTTAGGTGCTGCAGACACCAGTAAAAAAAACAAAAACGGTGCGTCGTTTTAAAAAGTCCGCGGGGTAATCGTCAGGAGAAGTGGTGCTCTTGGGAAAGTACCGAAAATGCGGTAACAAAAAAAAAAAATATATATATAACGTAACAGCGAGATGATATTGTAAGAATATATATTTTTTCTTTTACTTGGATGTAAGGTCAGGTGATGCGTAACATCACAGCCTCTCCTTGACAAATGTCAACCCCGCCTTCTCGTGGTGCATCCTGTTCCTACTAAAGGGGCTCTGACGACCGCCAATAGCGGTATAACTATACCATCGGGATTAGAGGAAATTCTATCCCACACTCACCAACCCGCTTGGCCAGCGTGGTGAGTTATGGCCAAACCCCTCCAAAATGATTCCACAACTTAAATCTTGGCCCTCAGTCTCCGGCAGCTGGAATGTACCTGGCCAAGGCAGCGGCCAGTGCGACATGAAGGCAGAGGGTGCTAAGAATCCCCGGAGGACCGGACTAGGCTGCCATCTGATGCTGACCTTGGCAACGTACAATGGACGCTCCCTATCTCCTGATTCAAGGCTTCTTGAATTGGAAGAGGAACTACAAAGGATCAAGTGGGACATCGTGGGGCTAAGTGAGGTAAGGAGAAAAGGAGAAGATCTCATCGAACTGAAAAGTGGACATCTCTTCTACTATCATGGGACAGATACTGGCAGAACTAGTGGTGTTGGATTTATAATAAACAAGAAACTGAAGGATAAAGTTGTAGAAGTTGAAAGTTCCTCTGACAGAGCTGCACGGCTTGTTATCCAACTCTCGAAAAGATACCAGGCTCAGATTATTCAAACTTATGCACCCACCACAAGTCATCCTGAAGAAGAAATTGAAGAATTTCATGAGGAAATTTGTCATCTAAATAATAAAGGTAAGCAGCACTTGAAAATAATTATGGGAGATTTCAATGCAAAAATAGGGCAACGGCAACAGAATGAAACTTCAGTAGGTAAATTCGGTCACGGCAACAGAAACCAGCGTGGAAATACTCTCGTTGAGTTTGCAGAGGCAGAAGGGTTTTTCATCTTGAACTCCTTCTTCAAGAAAAAGCCACACAGGAAATGGATATGGAGACATCCAAATGGGACGACAAGTGAAATTGATTTTATTATGTGTAACAAAAAATTCGTCATAGAAGACTGCAGTGTGCTAAACAAGTTCAACACAGGTAGTGACCATAGATTGGTGAGATGTAAGATGCACCTCAACACTAAACTTGAACGTGGCAAGCTCATAAGACAAACAAAATCTATTGACATAACCAACCTTAGGAAACACCATAATACCTTCAAGTTGGAACTGAAGAACAGGTTCTCTGCTTTAGAAGGCCTAACATCGGAAGAAGTGGACATCTCTGAAGTTAACAGAAAAGTAACCAAAGCTCTTATGGAAACAGCAACAAAATTAGCTGGGTCTAAGAACAAGTTGCATGTACATAAATTATCCGGAAAAACGAAAATGTTGATGCAAAAAAGAAGAGAGATGAGGACAACTAAAGAAGATGTGACTTCCAAAGTGGAATATATAGAGCTATGCAAGACAGTACGAAAAAGTATCACTGAAGACGTAAGAAAATTCAACTGTGAACTAGTGAGGAAAGCAATTGAAAACAACCAAAGCCTAAAGATAGCAAAGGGACATCTCAGTAAGGGAAGAAAACAGATTATGGCACTGAGAAAAGAAGATGGTTCTGTAACAAGAAATAGAGGCGAAACTTTGACAAGAGTGAAAGATTTCTACTCCAAATTATATGAAAGGGATGATACATGCACTCCAGACATCATGAAAGATACCAGTACCAGAGTTCCTCCAGTCCTTCCAGCAGAAGTTACACATGCAATCAAGAACATGAAGCGGGGAAAAGCTCCAGGAGAAGATGGAATTACTGTAGACATCATACAAGAAGCAAGTGGAGAAATCGAAACAGTACTCGCCCAAATTTTCACTCGATGCCTTAATGAAGGAAAGATTCCTGAGGATTTAACACCGCTACAATGATCCTGCTACATAAGAAAGGTGACATTGAGGATCTCGGAAACTACAGACCTATCAGCCTCCTATCAGTAGTTTATAAAATCTTCACTAAAGTTCTTTCACACCGCTTGAAGGTAACACTGGACATGGCTCAACCGAGAGAACAAGCTGGATTCAGGAGTGGCTACAGCACAATAGATCATATCCATGTGCTGAGAGAACTAATTGAAAGAGCGAGGGAATATGAACTTCCATTGTGCATGGCTTTTATCGATTATGAAAAAGCCTTTGATTCGGTGAAACCATCAGCAGTTACAATGGCTCTGAAAACCTGCGGTATTGAAGATGCATACATTAACATTATTAATAACATCTATGAAAATGCAAGTGCAAAGATTAGGCTGTTTGAAAATACAACACACATAAAAATTGGAAAGGGAGTGAGACAAGGTGACACCATATCTCCGAAGCTCTTTAATGCCACATTGGAGGGTGTTTTTCAGTCACTGAGCTGGGAAAACAAGGGGATAAAGATTAATGGAGATTATCTAACCCACCTTCGTTTTGCTGATGACGTAGTCATTTTTGCAACTAGCCCACCAGAGCTGCAGAGTATGATCCAGGAACTTGCTGACAAGAGTAAAGAAGTGGGATTAAAAATGAACTTTCAGAAGACAAAAGTGATGTTCAATGCTTTTACAAGAAATGAAGATTTATCGATTGATGGAGAAAAGCTGGAGATAACAGACACGTACGTTTATCTTGGACAGCAGATATCAAGTGAGGGTCACATTGATGAAGAAATTAATCGGCGTACAAAACTTGCCTGGAGAGCTTTTGGAAGAAACAGCATAATTTTCAAGAGCAATATGCCATTATGTCTTAAAAGAAAAGTGTTTGATCAATGCATCCTTCCAGTGCTTACGTATGGTGCAGAGACGTGGACCTTAACTAAAAGAGACATACAAAGGCTGCAGACAACTCAAAGGAGCATGGAGAGGTGCATACTTGGTGTAACCAGGAGAGATAAGAAGAGGAACTCGTGGATCCGAAAAATGACCAGAGTGGAAGACGTCATGATCAGAGTTAAATCCCTGAAATGGCAATGGGCTGGACATACTGCCAGAAGGACAGATCATCGATGGACAGCCGAAATTTTAGATTGGATTCCAAGGGACAGGAAAAGACCCAGAAGAAGACCACATGGGAGATGGGTGGATGAAATTCGAAAGTATGCAGGGGTGACATGGAGGAGACTGGCACAAGACAGACCGTTGTGGAGGAAACTTGGGGAGACCTTCGTCCAGCCGTGGATTGATAATGGTTGACAATGATGATGATGATGACTTAGAAGTATTTTGACAGAAAATACGACGCAAGGAAGGCGTTACTATTTGCGCGTGCGGAAGCCTGCGCGGTGTGAGAATCCGTGACTCTCGGGAATCGCGCAGAGCTATTCCGTAGGTTGGTTGGTTGGTGGATTTTATTGGCGCAAGGGCCAGGTTTGGCCAAAGAGCGCCAGACAAAGAACTATCAGCCACAGATTTTTAAAAACGTGGAAAATGATTAAGAGCAGACAGGCTTGGTAAAAGTTGAAAAAGAGTATGATGAAAGCTGTGAAGACAAGGTAGTTAATTAGGTTTATATAAAAAATTTATTAATTTACTATTATAATTATAATTTTTTTTCTTTAAACACAACTACACAAAGGATGAGTCACTCTCCTCCCCCACACTCCTCTGCAATGCTGGCAGAGGGCGGGGACGAACTGTCACTCTCTTCCCCCCCATGTTCCTCTGCAATGTTGTTTGAGGCTGGGGACGAACTGTCACTCTCCTCCCCCCTATGTTCCTCTATAATGTTGGTTGAGGGTGGGGACCTCGCTGAGGCCGAGACAGTTGGATGGACACTGCACACCTTTGCGGATTGAGGGCCGGGTCTTCCGCACGTGCAGGCTTTCGGCTGGAAACTGGAAGAGACGGTCGGCAGCAAAAGAGAAGGCCCAGAATCAGGTATTCGAAAAATCTCGAGCTCGGGGAAAAACACCTGTGTCGCTTGGTCAGCTGTAGATCGCTTGGCAAGGGCGGCGAGAGCTACAGGGCGCGGAACAAAGGGCTGCACGGGTTGTGGCAGAGACTGAACTACTGCGGCAAAAGTACGCTGTCGGGTGGTGGGTATACCCAACTTGGCCTTGGCAGCAGGGTACGAGAGGCCTTCCAGGGTCTTGAGGCGCTGGATCGCCATCTCGTCCTTCCATTTCATACAGTTGCGGGAGTAAGCTGCATGGGCCTCACCGCAGTTAACACAGCAGGCCGCAGAAGTGCAACCTTCCCCGTCATGTTCACTGGAGCCACAATTTGCGCAACGAGCGGAACTCTTACAGAAACGTTGTGAATGCCCGTACCTCTGGCACCTGAAACAGCGCAGAGGACTGGGAATGTACGGGCGAACTCCACAGACCAAGTAGCCAGCCTTGATTTCGGTCGGAACTTTCGGGGAGTTAAAAGTCAAGATGACATTTTTGACTTAATCATGGAACCATCACGCCGGAACATCATACGACGTGCAGCAATAACACCTTGATCAGCAAGTTCAGTCACGAATTCGTCTTCACTGCATGGCAAGAGATCAAACTCCGAAATAACACCCCGAGAGGTGTTAAGAAACGGGTGAGGTGTCACTTTTACAGGAATGCCTTGAAGACTAGTGAGGTTCAGAAAAGTGTTACTCTGAGAAACACTGCAAGTTTGGACAAGCAGGTCCCCAGAGCGAAGCTTCCTCACAGACTTCAAGGGGCCAACCGCAGCGTCCAAAGCTTTAGAAATGAAAAAGGGAGATCTGGTGGACAGTCTCTCATGCGGATCGATGGATTCTACAAGCAAGTGAGTAGCATGCGTAGTCACAGCAATCGAGGGGAGACGACGCTTCGGAGCGACTGGTACAGCTGCCGAAGAAGAGGTTCCACATTCTTGGTCCAGGTCAAGGTCTAAAGACCGTTTAAGGGTATGAGACTTGGTAGGTTGAGAAGACGAAGGACAGTCGTTGTCAACTATCATTTTGTCAGGTGACTTAAATTTGGAGTTTTTGTTCTTTTACCCATGGAAAAAAAGGAGGAAGATTCGTCTGCAGACTACTCCACCCACCACCGAGCCCTACAAGGGAGAACTGGAGGTCTGCAAGCCAAGAAAATGACGCTGGCCACAGTTCTGGAGCTTATACGTTGCAGATATAGTCCGTTGGCTGTGATCACACGCACTCGGCGGACACTTCGGCCTCCGGGTACCGTCATGCCAACGCCTTTGGCATGATCCCACAGCCCCCGGGCTCACCCTGCCGTGCTATACGACAAAAAGCCGCTAAAGCCGTGTACACAACTTGGTACAAGACTTCTGACTAGAGGTGGGTTAGTCTCTAGCCTCCCGTTTACAGCGAAGCCGGGGTCGAAGAGGAGTGTTGGTACACAGGAGGCACTTATCCGGTCTCCTGCGACCTCAGCCGCCAGACATCCCATTTCCGCCTCACGGGTCTCCGCACGCGGCAAACATGCAGGTAGGTCTAGCACCCAAACCAGCTAAAAGGAAAAAAAGAAATCCAAAGAAGACAAATCCTGGAAGGGAACCTAAACGGAATCTCAGCAACCTACGAACTGAGCGGTTAATATAATACAGTTAGTGGTGGAGGGTAACAAAACCACAAGACCGGGGTGTTAGTGCATAACGTGGTAGCGATTAGGGAAAGTATACAACACGGGCAACTAGCCAGTGGAGAAACTAAATAAAAACGAAAAAGCGAGACACAAGACCAGCTCGGGATCGTGGGGCCGCGACTCCCCAACAGCTGGATGAACAGCCGTCCCTGCAAACACCAACAGCACCCAAAAAAAAAAAAAAAAAACAGGCGGTGGCATGACAACAGATGTTGACCAGTCACAAGGTCAGCTCGGGCCGTGGGGGCGCCGCTCCCCAAATAACTGGAAAACCAGTTATCCCCGTGCGGGGAGCTATTCCGTAGCGTGTAGCCATTCTGCGAAACGCATCGCCTAGTTTTGGTGCGCTGATTGTATTAAAATAGTTAAGGTTTTTTCCGTATTCAGTTAAAACGTATTCAAAAATAAGACAATGCTATGAACTGTCCGCAATTTCAACGGATTTTTTAGTGTAACTAATGAACTGCGATAATGCGGAAACATCTAACGATTTTAGTTATTTTTTTACTTAAAAGTAACACAAAAGTAGCCTACTTCAAAATGACAGTTACTTTTTCAATAAGACGATCATTTTTTTTTCCTTGCATCTTTGAATTTCTTAGTCGGTCCTGTGAATCGCAGTTTTCTGTCGGAAATTACGATTCACATGATAGGTGCGGATCACGTGGTGCCGATTATGCGACTGTTTATGCATGCCAATTACCACGGAATGTTCGTATTTTCTACCGATTTAGTTGTCTAACTACGGATTCTACGAATTTTCATTTTGTTTAAAAAAAAATGTTGTGCTATGATTTTATGATACATAAGATTCTTAAGCGGATTCATGGAATTCTCCGGGTTTTTGTTTTTTTTAGTCATCATTTAGATCGCAATCATGATTGATACAAAACTGAAGAGAATTTGGGGGTTTGGTCATTTTCCGTCTGGGAACGGTATTTCGTGTTCAAAGCTTTCGAAAACAGTAGTTAAATGGAGCAAAAAGAATTTGCCCTAATCGTAATTTTTTTCTCCGGATGTTGCGTTTGTGTCTAGTATTCTTGTTAAATATCATTTTATGGCATATATGTTCGTATTTCAGCTTGAAACTGTAGGCGAGAATTTGTGGAAACGGAAGTTAGACGCCGCGAAAATTGCCTCCCTAATCTTTAGGTTTGAGGTTCTTCCGCGAATTCGAGAAATTCCGCCTTTTTTTGTTATGTTGGCCACCCAGGAGATCGATGCACAAGTAAACAAAATTGTAGGGGGGGGGGGGGGAGATGTTCGTCAGAGGACGGAATTCCATCTTTACGAAACTTTCGAAAACAGAAAGTCGACGGAGTTCAGATTTTTTCCGTAATCGTAATCTCTTTTTTCTCGCGATGTTGCCTGTGTCCAGTTTTTTTAAGTAATATTTTACTGCATATTTTTTTGCATTTCACCTTGAAAATAGGATAAAAATTTCCGAAACCAGAAGTTGGGCGGAATTCCCGTAATCGCTATTGCCCCCCCGTGATGTCCCTAATCTCCAGCGTTGTTAAATATCCCTGCCCCATAAGTTTTTGCATTTAATCTTGATAAGGGAAGAAGGAAATGCCCGAAAACGGAAGTGACGAAGTTGAAAAATTTGTAAAAATTGATGCATGGTGTTCAAAAGTATTAATATTCCCAAAGTTACACCATTTATCTGAAACAGTTGAAGCTTTGGTATCATGTGCTCATGGTCTTCAGGCTGATGGTTGTTATCAGAGGGTACACAAATCAAGAAAAGGAAGAAAAGCAACAATGAAGAAATAGGGAGAGAATGATAGCAGCAGAAAGAAAAATTAAGCAATCGATGCTGTGCAGTTGCAGAGTCAACAAAAGACAGACTATCAGTAATCTGCATTCTTGCTGTCTGTTTTGATTTTTCACCAGTTAAAATGTTCAGCTCCCCCCCCTTCTTTGGTCTCATCTTGTCTTAAACTGCAATTTTAAAGGCAGTATGATCATATGGTACGTGGAGGTTTGTGCTCTGCACGTTCACTTGCTTGGATTTCCTGTCTGTCAGGCATTGTGGAATTCTGAACACATCTTACTGTTTTTTACTGGTGGAAGTTTCGAACTTAAATCTTGCGATCATGCCCTCATATAGACTGTCTTTTTTTTTTTTTAATGTCATGGTCTGAGACATGCAGCGGATTATGCGAAGAAAGAAATTGTTTTTCTCAGAATTTCCCGATCTACGAATCATATGCTGCTGCGGATTATGTGTGGGATTTTTTTTTTTTTCACAGCCTTTGGATTACATGCCCTTGCGGATCTCATGAAGGAAAAAAATATGGTACTTTGAATTAATATGTACATAATATGACGTCCACAAGTAGTATTTTAATAAAATCGAAATCTGAAATTTTATACTCAAGAGACGCAAATAGCGTATTAAATCCGTTTATTTTTGCGGCGTAGTAAGTACAAAGATTCGTCAAGCTTTCGCACTTCACTGGGAGGCTTTCTCTAGGCAACGGTAGACATAGAAATGTCTGTCAGGCATTTTTATGTCTACTGTTGCCTAGAGAATTTTTTTATGTCTACTGTTGCCTGACAGACATTTTTATGTCTACTGTTGCCTAGAGAAAGCCTCCCAGTGGAGTGCGAAAGCTTGACAAATCTTTGTACTTACTACGCCGCAAAAAGAAACGGATTTAATACGCTATTTGCGTCTCTTGAGTATTCACAGTGTGGTGTATTAATAATTATGTCCGATTTTTTTTTTTTTTTGAGATCATCTACTGAAAGAATAGAAAAAGAAAATTGTGAAGCAAATTGGAACTTTATTTTGCAATAAGTGGTTTGGGTAAAAAAAAAAAAAAAAAATTGACAACAAATATAGTTTACCACTTTTCGTTCCAGCGTCATAACCAAACACTTTTTTTTTTTTCATGCGTTATTGACTTCGTTTCACCTGGCACCTAAATTTTGGAGCGGGCTCCTAGATCTAGAACATATTTGTCGAGCCCTGGGATTGATAATGGTTGACAATGATGATGATGATGATGACATACGTAGTATTAAGCTGTCCTCTGAGCTTGAGAAGTACGGTAATAGCTCCATAAAGAACAATTATTTTTATTTTCTTTTGATGTGACAGTGATTGTTGCACCCTATTTTCTCCAACTCTAGCTTTGCAAACACACACACAGCCATCAAATGTCTCAATCCTTCACCTTCTGTATTTCCCTCTAGTTGTTCTCAGGAGAGATTAAGGCAACCTTGGTAACCTGAATGGTGAGAGATATAGGTTTCTCGTTAGTTGTCCAAGTTTGCCCTATGTTCAAGTCACAGATGAGTCATGGGTGATGTATAATTGGCTCTAAACTAGGGATGAGCAATTAATTGCCCCAGAGTTACTCATGGAGGTTCAACTCAATACACAAAACAAAAGAGAGAGAGAGAGCATTTCAATGTTTTCATGGTTAACATACATTTTGTATTCTGTAAGTTTTGCTGTTGGTTTTTGAAGAAGTGCTTTGCAATTTGAGTAATGGCACTATCATATTGATATCAAAAGAGCTTCACAACTGAATTATTAACCAAGCAATCAGACATTGCTGAATTTCCCATATTTACTGTTCATCATGTAACATTAATCACATCAGAAAACTTGAATATGACATCACCCTGGAGTGGGAATTGAACCCCGCATCTCCCGATTTCCATGCAAGCATGCTATCCATTACACCACCCGGGATGATGAAGACCCAAGTATCCGAGTTTTAAGAATCTGAAACTTCTCAGATAAATGCAGGCATTTAAGCAATTTCTGATTGCTGAGTTAATATTTCTGATGTATGTCCACATAATAAGAGAAGAATATTTCTTCCACAGAATTTATACCTAAGAGACTGGTGATTTCACTTAACTGTGCTACGAGAAAGCAGAATTAGCTTCGACTAGCGAAGATCTGAAAAGTTTCAGATTCTTAAAACTCAGATGCTTGGGTCATCATTGTCCTGGGTGGTGTAATGGGATAGCATGCTTGAACAGAAATCGGAAGATGCGGGTTTGATTCCTGCTCCAGGGTGATGTAATTTTCAAGTTTTCTGATGTGATTAATGTTACATGATGAACAGTAAATATTGCCGCCCCGTTGGCGCAGTGGTCTAAGCGATGGCCTCTGATCATTCGTTTGAACAGGGTCCAGGTTCGAATCCTGGTGAGGGATGGATGTTGTGTTTGTCTTACGGTACTGGCTTTCTCCCTTCCCTGGAACCAGTGACCCTAAATTAGGGACGGGTGACTGCTTATTGGCCCATTGAGTTGCTCACGGTGGTCGTTAAACCTCCAAACAAAAAAAAAAAAAAAAAAGAACAGTAAATACAGGCAATTGAGCAATGTCTGATTGCCGAGTCAATGTTTCTGATATACTTTCACGTATTAAGAAAAGATTATTTCTTCCACGGCATTTGGACTTCACAACTGTTCATGCCTTGTATTTGTGGATCATATGATCATTCTGCAGTAACTGTCAGTAATCTTAAAAGCAACTGAAACTGGAGAACTTGTTGCACACCCAGTATGCTGAAAGAGTTAATTATATATCTATATTATTAACTTTTACTATATAACAAAGTGTTATTAGTATCGCCCGGACTTTGATGGCTTTGGGATTTTTTTGCATTTTTAGGGCTTTTTGCTTCTTTAATGCATTTTTAGGCGTTTTTAGGGCATTTTGCAGCCTTTTCCGGAATTCATTTGGCATTTTGGGAGGATTTTTGCAATTTAGCGCATTTTTTCTCACTTTTCTGCATTTTCTTTCTTTTTTTACGTACAGTCCAGAAATGGCTAACACGACTTTTTAATCAAACGGCTGCGGCATTTCTTCACCCCTTGAGACTTTGGGAATGTCTTACGTAGTTGATTGAGCTGATAAGACTCTGAAGCTGCGTGTCCCCCTCAAAAGAGCCACTGGTTTTGGACCCACACCTCGACAACCACCCCTGAGTCGCAAAGATGGTAGATAGAGATAACCGATCGGCGCTTGAATGTGAGCGATTTGGCCTGTGCACCTTAGGAGGCCTTTCGCCCCTGAAGCGACGCCCACACCCCTCCCCCACACATACTCAACCTTCTCTGTCAGGAAGTGAAAAGATTTCTCCCAAGAAATGGGTAGCTCAAATTATAGGAAGCATTACTTGGGATTAGGTGTCACTCTCCACAGGGACATCTGAGAGTAATCCTCACTTTGTTGGGTCTTCAAAAGGGAAGGAAATGGAATAGAAATATTTGTGCCTAAGATTTTTGGACACTGTGAAAGGGTTAGGTAGGATGTTTTTCCATTGCCTCCCAACCTTCTGGCACCAGGCAGAACCTGTTCTGAGTGGTTGAGGGGTTACACTTAAAGCATCTGGAATTGTATGGAAGCTGTTAAATGCAAACCTTCTCAATCTTGCTATTTACGCAAGTTTGTTTCGGAGTTTGGAGAAAATGCTTTTTCTACTGATGGAGTAATTCTATTTTGCAAACTATGTGAAAATAAAGTTGCAGCACAAAAGCGATTTACCATCGTGCAGCATATTGGACAAGAAAAGCGTATTCGAGCTGTGAAACTTGCAAAGAAAAGTTGCAGGCATCTCAACATTTACTTATGGAAAGCTGTTCATCGATACCATCCAAGAAGTCACCATTCTATAAAGAGTTGTGTGAAGTTTTCGTTTCTGCGAATATTCCACTGGAAAAGTTAAATCATCCTAAATTTCACCAGTTTTTGGAAAAACACACTGGTCATGTCATACCTGACAAGTCTACACTACGAAAAAACCACATATGAGAGTGTTACACCAAAACAATGGACAAAATTAGGGACAGTGTAAAAGGGGGAAAAATGTTTGTGTCTATTGATGGCATGAATGATGCTCAGAGTTGTCCTGTTGCCAGCGTCATAATAGCGACACTTGAGTCAGATTGCCCTGGCAAAATATTTTTGCTGAATACAGAGATCATAGAGAAAGTGAATCACTCAGCGATCTGTCAATTATTTACAAATTCTTATTTCTTTTATGGCCTGGGGGGTATACAACATGACGATATCCTTCTGTTTTTGACTGATGTTGCCCCTTATATGGTCAAAGAAGGAAAATCAATTAAAGTATTTTATCCCAAGTTGATGCACGTCACTGCCTTGTCCATGCTTTACATCGCACTGCCGAAGAAATCCGTGCAAATTATCTTAATGTTGATCAACTCGTATCCAATGTAAAAAATATTCCTAAAAGCACCATATCGCATACAATGTTTCAAATCTCAAGCTCCTAGCCTTCCCTTACCACCACAGCCAGTAATAACATGTTGGGGGACGTGGCTGAATGCATGCATATATTACAGTGACAGTTTCCTGTATAGTAAATGGTTTTCAAACTGGTGATGCCACTTCAATTGAAATTGCCCAACACGTGTTCTCGGAAGGTAAAACAGAAGGAAATGTAGCATACATCAGATCAAACTTTGGCATTTTGGCCTCAATGATTACGTGTTTAGAAAAACAGGGTATGGAACTCATCGGTGCAATCAGTTACGTTGAAAAAACAAGCCAATTTCTTAAAGGAGGCAAAGTTGGACAATCTATTATCTTTCCCAAATTAAACAATGTTCAGGAAAAAAAACCATTGGATTCCGGACTTTGAAGAAAATCTCAAATATACTGTATTGACTGGAGAAACACACAGTTTTGAAATAGAAGAAGAACTAGCTATTAGTGAAGCTGGTTTTTTTTTTTTTTTTCAAGTATGCCCCTGTCACATCTGTTAATGTCGAGAGAAGCTTCTCAAGATATGAAAACCTATTTGCAGGCAATAGACGTTCATTGACCTTCGAAAACATTAAGATGCACCTTATAATTCAGTGCAATTATGATTCACTTACACGAAGAAAGACTTCCAGTGTGCAAGCAAATAAAATTCATATGGGATTGGTATGTACCATTCTTTCTTTTCGTTATGCAGTTACTAGTTTTTTTTTTTTTTACATTTAGTATTTATTTTAAAGAAAAGAAATATAATTCATCAATTATTTTAAGACAATACAACAGTTTTTGGCAAAATTTACTGTAAGAACTGTTCTAGGTAGGTTTTCTTTTAAAAAAATTAAGGGCATTTTTTTTTTTCATTTTGTGGGCATTTTTTGCAATTTTAAGGGCATTTTTTGCAATTTTTTGGTCATCAAAGTCTGAGCTCTGGTTGTAAGTGTCTCGTTATTAAAATGAGACACATACAATAATTGTATCCAGCAATTATAAGTGTCTCTGTCCAAAGTTGGTCTTTAGTAATTTTTTGCTTGTGCTCTTCTGCCGGCAAAATCCTGTTTTCATAGAACCTTGGAACTATTGTGTAAATTGATTCCAAGTTTAACATATAATAAAGTGTATTTTGTAGTCTTTTCATTTAAATGGATTTATTTTTATTTCACTAGACCCACCCCCCACCCAGTGGCTAGGCAGTCAGTTGCTGGATCTGAGAGTCTAAGCGAGTCTTGGTGCCAAATCTGCTGTTTAGTTCTGGTTGTCTTCTCTGTTGGGGATTTGGTAACCCTACATTAAGAATGAGCAAAATCTCTGCTTAGATTAAGATAAAAGGTTCTTATCTGTCAAAAAAGGTTTAGCACTTTCATTTAAGGCATTACATATCACATTACAGTGAGAGAGTGTGGTATTATAATTTTTATTAGGTTGATGCACAAGTTCATGCCGTTTTTTTCCACTGCACTACAGGAATGTATTACATCAGAAGGGAAAACGGAATCAATCAACTATGTATCCCCCTCCCATTATTTACGATGATGTCCCAACGCCTGGATAGGTCTGCAATGCCATTCTTGAAAAAGCGTGCAGGTTTTGCTGTGAAGAAATATCAAGGAAATTCTGGAGATTAACATAATTGTTGAACGTTCTGCCACGGAGTGCATTCGACAGAGATTAGAACAGGTGATAGTCTGAAGGAGCGACATCTGGGGAATAGGCCGGATGTGGAAGGATCTCCCATTTCATGTCCTGGATGGCCATTTTGGTCGTGTTTGCACTGCGAGGGCATGCGTTATCATGTTGGAGAAGGACACCATGGCACCAATGTGGCCGTTTCTGCTGAATTGCTTCCTCCACATGACAGAGTTGCTCAAAATAAAGTGCAGCATTGGTGGTCTGATTCCTCGGCAGCATCCCCAGTGAAGAATGCCTTCCATGTCCCACCAGGCACACAACATGATCTTCGCAGGATGAACGTCATGTTTTGGATGTGGTGTAGGCATATTGTTTGGACTTAACTATTCCCTCCAATGCCTGAAATTCACATACAGGCACCACTTTTCATCTCCAATAACAATACGTTACAGAAAGAGTTTGTGTTGCTGAGAACATTTGCGATAACGGGCAAGCAAGGAACCACATATGGCAACACACTGATTCTTGTTGTCCTCGGTGAGAGTGTGAGGCACCACCCAAGACCCCAATTTCTGGACCCTTCCCTTACGTTCCATGTGTTGCACCACTGTGGCCTGATCACAGTCCGTCTCAGTGGCCAATTCATGAGTGGTTTGATATGGATCCAAGTGGATGAGATGGGTCAAACGATCCTCATCAAAGTGAGATGGATGACCTGAGCGTGGAGAGTCGTTGAGGTCAAAATTGCCGCCTCGGAACAGCTGAAACCATTTGCGGGCTGTCCTCGGACAATAGCGTCCTTCCCACACACAGCGCAAATTTGTCGAGTAGCCTCAGCGGCTGTGGATCCCTTGTTAAACTCGTAGAGGAGCAGATGTCAGAAATGTTCATTCCTCTATACTTGACACTCCATACTTCCGGACCTTAAAACCAAAAAACCATTAGCCACAATCACACAACACAATATGAGTTAGACACAATATTACTGGCTACATTTTGATATACAACTGGCCATCTGCACTGTCACTACTGACCTGGGAAACACCTGTGAAATAAAAGGGCATGAATTAATGCATCAACCCAATAGAATCACCAAGGGTGCATTCTGAGTAGGGTTTTATTGTTACCATAGGAAACAGGAACAGATACAATTGGGAGGTCATAAAAGTTCATGGCTTGCCCATTCAGGGTTGACTGAATTAACTTTTGGGTCATTCCATATCAATCAGCCAATTCATACAACACGTCTGACATGGATGTCATGGGTTTAATTTATTTTCGACATGGTTGTACTTCACTCTGAGATATTATAACATTTAAAAAAAAATGACTGCCCTTTTTGAGTTTTAAAATTTTTAAAAGTGATGGAGGTGCTCAAAAATTGCCAACCATGTTAACTTTAAATGCCAGTTTTTAGGGACCGATGAAAGCTACAGACATGAGTGAGATGTCATTTTAAAGTTTATGAAATGTTCTGTCACTGAATGTGTGACCTGCTATGATTTAAATGAAAAAAGAAAAAAACATTTTTTTATTTCTCAAAAGTGAAATTTTGTTTTTTTAATAAATTTTCAAAAATATCTTCATTGTTGGTACAGATTTACATAACATATAGTCCAAATTTAAATGTGGTATCTCTTTAGCAACCTAGTAAAAAAAAAAAATATGATACTGTGTAGTGGTAGTAATTCGAAATTGGACGTTGAACTAAACTACTGCACACCAATTATCGAGGTTTTTCTTGCCTTTAACTAAAGTTCAGTTAGAGTTTGAGAATGTTAAGCTGTGAGTAATGTTGTTATACATGTGTAGTTTTTTTTTTAATTGAAAGTGTGGAAGTGAACATCAGCACTTAAGTAGGTATTATTTTGGAAAAAACAATTATCTGTCCTCTGCATATAAGCGAAACTTATAAGAAAGTGGGTCAATGGGTTTAAAAAAATTGAGAAATGCGGCATAGTTGATGCATTCATTAAATTATAATACTGAATCACATATGAAAATATGTACGTCTTGGAGGGTTTAGTTAGAAAAGAAAATCCAAACTGAAATACACTGGTGTGCAAAAATTAAGGACAAAGAGGAAAAATTAGCATAACAGCAGAACGAGCAGGCAGAACAGACTGAAAGACCACTCAGGAGATAGACTAGTGTCCGATACGGTAGGGCATGCACATAATTGCAGTATGAAGTAGGGGAGTGTCGGAAGGGTATAAAGCACACGGGCGGTGTACGCTCAGCAATTCAGTGAAAGCTATTACGTGGTGTACATCGTTTGAACGGCGTCGAGTTGCTGCCACCGTGTGATATGGCCAACAGGCAATCCAGTGGACGACATCTGGATGACTTTACCCTAAGTCACGTCATTGGGAAGTTCGAAGAAGGTCGAAGTGTGACTAGTGTGGCCAAGGAGTTAGGGATCGCTCACAGCATTGTTTCACGAGCTTGGAGAGCATTTCAAACGACAGGAACAGCTGTCCAAGAGTTTAGCAATGGTCGTCCACGAGCAACCATGGCGGCAGACGACCGGTATGTTGTCCTACAGGTGAAAAGAGACAGACGGCAGACAGCGGGAGAAATTGCAAGGCACATGCAACAGACAACTGGACATCTGTTATCATGTTTTACCGTGGCCAGGAGGCTGCACAAAGGTGGTGTATTTGCATGACAACCAGTACGGTGTGTGCCATTAACGCCTGCTCTTCAGAGACGGCGGTTTCTGTGGTGTCAGGAACACAAGAACTGGACACATCAGCAATGGGGTCGAGTTCTCTTTACAGATGAGAGCCGATTTAGTCTGACGAGCGATTCTGGGCGTATACATATCTGGAGAGAGCAGGGAACACGCAATCACACCTCCAACATCATCAAAAGGGACCGGTTTGGAGGTGGCAGAGTTCTCGTTTGGGGCGGTATCATGCTTGGTAGCCTTACTGACCTCCACATCTTCCAAGGAGGTTCAGTCACTAGTGTCCGCTATTGTACCGAGGTTCTCCTGCCTCACGTGCGTGTGTTTAGAGGTGCTGTGGGTCCGGAGTTCCTCTTCATGGACGACAACGCTACACCTCATCGTACAGTGGCTGTCGCAGAGCTGTTGGAGAGTGAAGATATTCAACGCATGATTGGCCCGCAAGGTCCCTGGACCTAAATCCAACGAACACGTGTGGAACCTCTCGGGAGATGTTTAACAGCATGTCACCAGCCGCCAGCAGCGATTCAGCAGCTGCGATTGACACTACAAGAGGAATTGGCCGCGATGCCTTAACAGCTCCTTGACAACCTCGTCCTCAGCATGGACAGACGTTGTAAATCCTGCAACGCAGTCAGGGGTGATCGTATCTCCTACTAAAGACTGAATTTTTCTTGGCAGCTGCCTGTCACATGGACGTTTCTGTCTTCTGTCTAGTTGTGCTCGAAGCTACCTTTTCAATAAAGTGCCTTTGTATCCTTTGGATTCCTTGTTTGGATGGTTTTGCTCACTTGTCTCATATTCTTACATCTTGAGGATCTTATGGTATGATTTGAGTCGATGTGGAGCACTTCTGCACGGCGTTACATTCGAAAAACCGTCTCATCCTTAATTTTTGCACGACAGTGTATATAGTATTCTCTCGTGAACATGACTTGCAGGTCCTAGTTCTACAGAATATGATGAAGCAGAATTTGTTGATCATGAATTTAATCGTATTCACTTGAATACCTCTCTGACATCTTATGGATATCAGCACTGTGTAGAAGAAAATGCAAAGAAAAGCTCCAAGAAGTATTGCAAAGAAAATACTGAGAAAATTAATATGTCCTGCAAAGAATCTTTTTTCAATATGGGGAAAGTGAAGTAAAGCAGCATGAAGATGAGTAAAATCAGAGAGAATAAAAAATATTTCAAGAACTAAAAGATATTTTCAAAAAGGCAATGAAAGTGAAAAACAGGTATTGATATTACCTAAAAGCTAATCATGCAAAATAATTGAAACTGAATTTGGTCTAACTATATTGCAAGAAAAACAAAGACACTAGTAAAGAATAAAGAATTTTTTTTGACTCTGGACTTCAAACCTGGCAAAAGTATGTCTAAAGAAACGATCCATTTAGTAAAGGAATTTTATTGCAGTGATGAAGTCAGCAAGTAAATGGCTGGGCAGAAAGATCTTGTTTCTATGAAAACTAATATGGTATTTGAATTCAGGTTCATAAAAGACTGATTCTGGGCAATTTGTGAGAAATTTATGAACTTTTCAAATCCAAATATTGCTGCCAACAGAAATCTTTTTCAGACTGGATCATGTTACCTAGATAATTATTTGACTGGAGCATGGAGAATGTCCTTGCCATTATCTTTTTCTATAAGGGTCATTCCATGTCAAATCAACAAGGCTCACAACCCGACATTTTTTTATTTTTATGAAACTTAGTATAATTGTAGTATTCATCAAGATAAACAAACATAATTTTTTTCAGAATTTTTAATGCTTCCGTTTTTGAGTTATTGATTTTTGAAATTTCAAAAAACCCCTGAAATTTCATCATCTGAGCAAACTTTAACTGCCAATTACCCTGGTTCTAGTAGAGCTAGGGTCATGGATTTTGGCTCATTTTAAAGATCTTGAATTGGGCTTTCATCTGATATGCCACATGACACTATTAAAAAACATTTAATGTACATTTTAAAATTTAAAATTGAAATATTAAAAAACATGGGTTTTTTAAAAAATCTGAAAAAAAATATATGTTTAACAAACATTATTTTTCTACATAACCTGAAAGTTTCATAATGGGATCGCTATGGGATCACTATAAAAAAATAATAACGTAGAACAATGCAACTGAAATGTGCCAGATGTACTTACTGGTTCCACCCATTACTGGAAGGGTATTCATTATGTGGTTTGTGTAAAATGTCATACTTTTTCTTTTAAACATTGTGAATGTTAAAGAATGAAAATAAACATCTAAGTAGTTTGAAACTGTGTCCCAAAGTAATTCATTTCATAATTCAGTATAAGGTTCTGTGTGCATATTTATACTTACAAAATTATTTTATCTTCTATATGTATCCTGCTTTTTTTCTTTCTTTTAAATTTTGCCACACTTGTATGCCAGTGCTTGATTTGCCTTCTTTGTCTCAGTCATTTTTAAATTATATACTCTTCCAGTAGCTGTTGTCGGGTCAACTTTTAACAAAACATCAGATTTATGAACCAACAGTATATTCGGTGATTGAGGATACTTGTATGATGGAGGTGGACCATGCGGCTCCAGGAAGCTCACTTTTGCCTCTTCTGTGTCCTCATTCACACCAAGTACACATCCCAACCACCAGTGCTCTGAGTACTTACTAATCACAAAACCTACCATATTTTCAAAACTAATGTTCTCTTCCCCTTCATCTGTTGTACATATCTCTTCTTTAAAATGCTTAGAAAGTGAGTAAGTTTTGACTAGTAATTTGTGTTTTCCTGCAGGAATGAAACAATGGAGTTTCTGAGTACCACTTATTGTCTTAGCAGAAGCTATTCTACTTTTAAGGATAATTTCCTCCTTTTTGTAATTTTCTGTTTTTGCAAACCAAAAGTGAATGGAGGCAATATTAGCAGTGGCTCATTCAAAGAGTTGGCATGGGGTCATAATTTGATTATTATAAACAAGTTGTAAACTTGCCTTTGTAGCTAATCGCTTCACAGTACCCCCTATCCCATCACGTGCATTTTTGCCATGTGCTGTTGCAAAAAAATTCCATTCTGCTTTTATATTAAAGTCAGTCTCGTGGTAGCACAAGCTGAGGAAGTTTGACTTGTTTTTGTATTGCGAAGCTGCTCCATCTGAAAAATAAAATATCTTTTCAGGTTTTTGAGAAAAATGTGACTGCATGAAATTAATTAGGTAACGCTGAAACAGATGGACAGCTATACTGTCGTGAATTAGGCAGTTGGATATAATCACAAAACTTACATGTCCTAGGTTTCTGAGTTTTCTCATCTCGATAGTATATAACTATAGGATGCAGAGTTGCTTGGGCATTGTTCCAGTGAAAACCCTGAGCTGCATCTTGCAATACAAAAGAATAATTTTCAGCAAAGTCACAAATTACTATGTATTGATTTTCTGTTATTGTGTCTTTAAGATGTCTTAAGTAACTTGACTGTTGAGTTGCTCTAAAAGAATGGTGAAGCAGGGCTGGAAGTTTTCCAAACAACAGGTCCAAAAACTCCTGTGTGGATTTTGATAATGTTTCAAGTACTGTCCTCTTCTCTAATTGCATCCATTGCTTGAATGTCACATTTTCTACACTATTTAGATCAAAACAATCTTCAAATCGTTGCTTGAGCTGTTCTAATTTTGGACAGTTGTTGCACTGACTGAAGTAACATGCAGGTGTAGGGTTTCCACAAATTATGTTTGCAAGGACATCTTTATAGGAGTTGATTGGCCGAACAGTGTCTCCTGTTAATTCAGGTAACTTGCATTGTGTCATCATCAGTGTAACATTCATATGCATTGTACAAACACAAACAGAATGTGTGCCACTTGCTCCTGCAAGAACGCAGTGCTTAGGGCGAAGTTCACAGAACTTGGAGAACCCCACCTTTTTCTCTTGAAATCTCTCATTAAAAAGAGTATACAATTCACACAAATTAACAAATTACTCAGAAGCAATTTTTTTTGTACCTGTTTACGCTTATTATCTATTTTAATGGAAACAAAGTATTTTTTTCCTGGCATTTGGCGGCTTGCATCATCACTCTAATAAAATTCTTGTATACAATTAACTGTGTCTTTGTCTAAAGTCTTTCCTGGCTTTGGATCAGGAGAAGACATGATACCTTTTTCTGTTACTAGCTTTTTAGCCTTTCTGGCCATAAAATTTGAAACTCTAAATTCTGTTTCAATCCGTTTCAGTGACCAAGATTTAGGCAGTGTACTCAATATCTGCATTCTTATGCTTTTATTTTCTGTGGAATGAAATTTTTCTTTCAACTGTCTTATAAATTCTGATTCAGGAGATGAAATATCCTTTGGTTCCGACGCAGGACTTAACTTTAATAATTTTGCTCGAAATGCTTCTTGGGCTTTTTTATATTTCTCTTCAGGGTATTTTTTTTCTTGCAGGCGTTTTTTCTTGATTGGTATTTCATCCAGACATTGTAAACTTCTGTTAAATGCTTCTATAGCATGCTCTTTTTCAGGAGTTGATATTTCAATGCTTTCAGATGGAACAGCATGGCCTTCGGCTTCTTGTTCATTATAGCTGTCAGAAGGTGAAGAGGAATGTTCAGCAGCTTCAGAGTGAAATTTCTGGATTGCTTTACGACAACTGTCACAGATCTTGTCTCCAGTTTTGAGCAACTTGTTCTGCAGCAATAGACTCTTGGAAACTGGTCGCATATTTTTTTTTTTTTTGTTATATTTATGGTTTGGTTTCCCAAGGGGTTGCAACAGTAAACCACACTTGAAACTTTTGATGCTGATGGTCTGCTGGCATCCATCTTTTACTTTGCTTTTACTTTAAAACCTAGGAAAGAAACACAATTTGTTACCCTTATGGATATATATTAACTTTTTAACTAATTATAATTAATTCATTAACATTTTCAGTGTTTGTAAGACCAGGGATAACATTTTAGACAGACAAAATAAACAATTCCTCAGTCACTGATGGTGCGTTTAGTAACGTTCTTCTATGTTATGTATTTTTTTATAGTGATCCCATAGCGATCCCATTATGAAACTTTCAGGATATGTAGAAAAATAATGTTTGTTAAACATATATATATTTTTCAGATTTTTTAAGAAACATGTTTTTTATATTTCAATTTTAAAATTTTAAAATTGACAATTTTTTTATAGCGTCATGTGGCATATCAAATGAAAGCCCAATTCAAGATCTTTAAAATGAGCCATAATTCATGACCCTAGCTTTACCAGAACACGAGTAATTGGCAGTTAGAGTTTGCTCAGATGACAAAATTTCAGGGTTTTTTTGGAATTTCAAAAATCAATAACTCAAAAACGCATGCATTAAAAATTCTGAAAAAATTCATATATGTTTATATTGATGAATTCTACAAATATACCAAGTTTCATAAAAATCAAAAATGGTCAGGTTGGAAATGCTATTTTTGCTGGTTGATTTCACAATGGCTAATGATGGAGGAGAATTTTCAAAAAAAAAAAAAAAAAAAAGATTTAATGAAGTAAGCTAGAGCTATTCCAGGAACACAGGAGTTTCACGCTTTCCTCCCAGTCACCACAGAAAAAGGATGAACAAGTGTTTTTAACTTCCAAAAAAACTGTTGCACAGGTGTGAGTATAGCAGTGAAGAATATGTTCCATTTGACAAAATAACTAGATTTGTCACATGCACTTGTAATGATTTTCGATGGGTAAGATGTGCTTTCAACAATAAATTAATGGGAAAGTGAAGTGAAGATTTCTTTTTTACAAACTTTTAGACTTACACCTTCATTCTCACACCTGTGTAAGCCCAATATTCTTACAGTTTTAGCATACTTAATTTCTTCGCAAAGTGGATCCAGTAAAAGTTACAGTTGAACATATCAGCTAACTGAGAAGGAAATGGAAAACACATTGCAGAGTTTAGCTATGAAAAACAAAATAGGCACTTTAACTGTGGATATATACCTTACTGTAATACAAATATTAAGGACATGTTTTAACTCATTTAGCAATTTAAAAAATAACAATTCTACAGGATGCAGTGGAGATACTACATTGAAATTTGGATTAGTGTAGATTCTGTAAATCTGCACCAATAAGGGATTTTTTTGAAAATTAAAAAAAAAAATTTCGATTTTGAGAAATTGAGATGAACTTCATTGAAAAAAGTTTTCCTTTTCTGTTTTCATCCAAAACAATGGCAAGTTACACATCCAGTGAAAGCCCATTTCATGATATTTAAAATGACATCAATATGTAGCTTTCATAGAACGTATACTGTTCTGATGAAGATTAGTTACACGTGACAATAATAAAATGGCGATATCGAAGGAAGCTGTGCATGCAATATTGCTCTATGAATATTTGAATGGCGTGAAAGTTACGGAAGCATGTGGAAAATTGTGAAACACGTTTGGTGACGATATTATCGGACAGAGTACTTGCTGTGACTGGTACAGGAAATTCAACACTGGTGTATGCGCCAAGAAGTGACAGACCCTGTAATATTGAAGAGGATACATTGAAACAAATGCTGTTGACCAAGCCTGATGCAACACCATGGGAACTAGCAGTGGAACTGAAGACCTTCCATATGACCATCAACATCCAACTTTGGAAGCTGGGATATTCATGTAAACTGTGCAAATGGGTACCCCATGCTTTGTCTGACCAGAATTGGATGCAACGCTACTCCATTGCTCTGTTTGAAAGAGAAAAACAGGAAGGCTTTTTGCATCGGTTGGTCACACATGTGAATGTTATGTAAGAAAGAGCATGGACCAATCAGAGACAACCTCCACAGATGGTAGCTAAGCCACCCTTCCCTGGATGGAAGGTGATGCTGAGTTGCTGGTAGGATTGTCGCAGTGTGATTTACATGAACTCTTACTGCAGAACAATACCATCACAGCTGATGCTTACATCCAACAGTTTGACTGTCTCCATGCTGCATTGCGAGAAAAGCACCCAGCATTAATTAATCGCCATGGTGTTGTTTTTCATCAGGATAACGCTCATCCACATGTCATTTTATGGACCCAGCAAAAATTGCTTGAGCTGGAATGGGAAATATTGTCGCATTCCCCTTATTCCCTGGACCTTGCCCCGTCCGAATTTCATCTCCTCCGGTCTTTGCAAAATTTTCTCGCTCAGAAAAACTTTGCCAATGACGATGATGTGAAATGTTGCATACATGACTTCTTCAACTCCCACCACTAGACTGTTATCGCAATGGGATATTTCAGCAATTAGCTCGGTGAAACGAGGTCATCGTTTCCAATGGGACTACCTCGATGAGTAGGCTAACTGTTTTGTATGATTTTTTAAGCTTCAAATACATGCTTCTCTATTTTCTGGGTACCTTCTTTACAACCTGATATATATGAAATTCTAAAGTGGGACAGTGTAAAAATGGAAGACCTAGACAGAGATTGGTTGAATAGAAAAGAGAATGGAGTCCAAAGGCAGAAACAGAAGGAAAGAACTGGCTCAGCCTTTTTTCTCTTGCACAAATAATAGTGTATGTTTAATTGCGTTTTTGATGTTCCAACACACTAATTTCTCAAACATGAAGAAATTTAGGGAGAAACTTCATATACTTGCACGTTAAGGGAACCCTAAACTGTGACTTTGCCACCTGGTGGCCAAGTGGTCTGAGGCACTGTCTTCTGACCTTTCGTCTAAGAGGGGCCTGGGTTCTGGTCCCGGATGAGCAGTGGCATACTGGAAAAACTCGAGGCCTCCCCGCACAAAAATATTTACCAGGCCCTTTTGCGAAAATCCATTAGCTTTCAATACCCAAAATTTTGTCTTCCGCATTATTATTTGTGCTTTAATAAATCAAATTCTTTGGAACCTACGAGTATTTTTCGTAAAAATCACAATTATTTCACTTTATTGCGTGAAACGCAAATGTGTAATTTACAATTTAAATTATTGCCCCGGTCACCGATACAAATTACTACACAAAATACATGTACTTACATCAAAGTTAATCGTATCATGCAAAATTTATTATTTCAGAGAACTAAGGTTGCTTTTTGAAATGCCTCATGATTGCACACACAAAATATGCAACTGCCGTGTGACACCGTCTAATGATTTTTCTGATTTATACAAAATGTCACAACAAATAACTACATGTAAGTAATGATTAAAAACTGTAGCACAAAAAACGTAAAACTACTTAAATTATTTACACTGGAATATGAGAAACACACTTAACATAATGCCACAATGGTTTGCACAAAGAAAAAAATCTTTTGACTGTTATAAA
The DNA here is from genome assembly GCA_039090855.1 of Macrothele yani. Classification (NCBI taxonomy): domain Eukaryota; kingdom Metazoa; phylum Arthropoda; class Arachnida; order Araneae; family Macrothelidae; genus Macrothele; species Macrothele yani. The sequence continues at coordinate 54,384,487 of CM076990.1, forward strand.
AAAAAATGACACAGGTGTCTGATTTTTCGCTCTTGCAAAGAACACCGTTTAGTTCATTCTATTTGGGAGATACATAGTTATGTGCAAACAACTGTAATAGATAACACCTTATCCCCACTGGTATAAAAATTCCGCTCATTGAACTGATATTTTTTTTCACATTCTCTTGTTAACATACCTGCATAGAAACTATTGCAAGGTTTGTGAACTTTTCAGGCCTCTTGTTACAACAAGAGCTATTACAAGGGGCCTCAAGTTTTTTTTAATAGCTGCTTTCCCATCATCCAATTTTTATGAACTAAAGCGACGGAAATGATTTCTAAAGATTTTACGTATTTATTGAAAAAAAAAAAATTGATTTTCTTCTTAATACTTCATTCAAAGCTACCTTAATTCTTGGCTATTTCTTTTCTTTTACCAGTTTCTTTTCTTTTACCAGTTTCGTACAAAGTTTCAGCAAAAGTTTTTGTAAATTTTTTTTGCTCAGGCTAGCGGCCCTCTTAACCATGAGCCCCTCCCCCACCACCCCGCATTGTGGGGGCTATCGGTACGCCCCTGCGGATGAGGCACTAGAGGTGTGCTTGTCTGACAGTACTGGTTCTGTTTCTTACCTGGAATCAGTGCCTTGCCGCCCCGGTGGCTCAGTGGTCTAAGCGATGGCTTCTGATCATTCGCACGGAAGGGGTCCGGGTTCGAATCCCGGTGAGGCATGGATGTTGTGTTTGTCTTACAGCACTGGCTCTCTCCCTTCCCTGGAACCAGTGACTCTAAATTAGAGACGGGCGACTGCTCACGGCGACTGCTCACCCATTGAGTTGCTCACAGTGGTTGTTAAACCTCCAATCAAAAAAAAAAAAAAAAAAAAGAATCAGTGCCTTTAAATTAGAGATGGGGGAATGCTTATAGTCCTAAGAGTTACTCATGGTGGTCCCTAAATCACAAAACAAAAAAATTAAAAAGTTTCTAACTTTTCGCAGTTTTACCTCTCTATCTGTTAAATGAAGTTTTTGGATGAAGAGCATTTCTATGAAACCAAAAAGTTCAGTAACTCAGCTAAAAGCTCATAGCAAGAGAACTCTGAGGTTGTACATTATAAAGAAAAAAGATTCTCATCATTAGGCCCTTATCATTGTAACTTACAATCACAGTAGAGGTTACAGTTAACTACACAGCCCATGTGATCATCAACAGTCTTCTCATCTCCTCAGTTTCAAGTCCTTTATTTAGTTTGCTTTTTTGTGTGTGATGCACTATTGATAACTAAAGATTTTAAGTGAAACTTGTTTAATTTTTTTGACCAGTTTCTCCTATTTGTACAGTCCAGTTTCATTCGGCATGTTTTTAATTTCTGATTTATGTCACAGCAATCAAATTTTTCAGTCAGCAACCTATCTTTTATTTTTGCAAATCTACAGTGACATTCTACATTGTAGGTAGCTCTTTATTTAACTATACTGCTTTGATTTGTTCAATGTGAAGTAACACCTTTTTCAGTATTTTGTTTTAGGACCTGGTACAGATTGTATGTTTCAAGATTTTTTGTTGGTTCATAGGTCTTGGTGCATTTTTTTTTTTTTTTTTTTGGTAGACTTTTATTTTTCTGTTTTTATTAATTTTTTTACAAGAATTGCAATCGGATATTTTTCTGAAAGAATTTCTTCCCATTCTATTTTTATAGCTTCAGTTGAGTTGATTTTTTTGTTTTTGTTGAAGGAAAATGGTATGAGTTGTAATCTGAAAATGTATTTATGTTCAAGGATTTTTATGTTAGTAAGTAAGAATTATATCTGTTTCTAGGTGGATAATTAAACGAAACAATTATTTTCTCAGGTGGTAATCTAATGAATTTAAAACTTCTAAATAATTGAAATTTCCAAGAATTGAGAAAATAATTGTTTCTTTTAACTTAGCATAATTTTTGCATAGAATTTATTTTTAAACTTAGCAATAGTCAAAGAAATCATTATCTGGAAATCGGTGATCCTTCCACGGCGTGCCAAAAAGAGATTACTAGGAAGATAACATGCCAAAAGTTTAAAAGTAACGATAGGTCATTACACAAATGACTCATATTTCGACAAGTGTCTGTACAAATATTATAGTCTAAGCATGTTTCTATAACTCAGATATTTCTTTGAGTAACATTAAATTAAGAATTGTTTCGTTCAAGAATAATTAAACGAAACAATTCTTTTCGCAGGTGGTACATCTAATGAACTTAAAGCTTCTAAATATTTGAGACTTCCAAGAATTAGTCTGGTAAATTATTTTATGTGCTGCCGTTAATGAAGAATATGTCATCCATATTTCATGTACATTGTCAAAAGCTATGAAAGTTTAGTTGAGGAGTTCTGTTAAGTTTCCCTTACATAGTAGTTGATCAATATTCCTGAAAAATTGGTTTAACCCATAGCTAGTCCATACTAGTCCATAACATTATCACTAGCTATGGGATCACCACTTTCTTCTATGTTAATAAACTGTTAAATGGAGAACTTGAATGCGCTTGGAGAGTTACAGTGGAATTTACCCAGTTTGATGCAGATTATGGCAGACATATTATTCAGTATGTGAGACATTGTACAGCTAGAGGGTGTGCTACAGTCATACAAGATGTGTAAAATGCTAGCATCTGTGAGAAACACAATGCATTGGTAAATTATCCTTTAGGGTATTGTATTGTTTTAAACTATGGTGTTATTTAATTAATAAATCTTTATTACTTAAACTCACAGTACATAATTTAATACAATTAACATTAAAATGCAAACCTGCAGTTTGTGAAACTTAGATCTAAGTTTTATTAAGTTTCTTAAAACACCATTCAGTGTACTTTTGGTTCAGAATGTTCTTATGCACTTTTAAGTAAAAAATGTCTTCAAGTTCATTTATAAAGATGATATGAACTTGTGATAGGATATAACACCAACAAAGACATTAATACATCTTTGCAAGCTAGGAACTCAGTTGAAAATCAAAGTTTGAATATTGACTGTATGAAATTACCAGCAAACAGAATGACCAAAAAGATATCTAATTCCTGTGATTTGAAGACTCAGGATTTTTTTTTTTTTAAACTTTATGTCTGCGTGTTTGCATTGTTTCTGTTCTGTTTGCTATCCCATTTTTTTTTCTCTTCTTCTATCAGTATCTTCCATCGAATTGGCATTTCTCCTCCACTACTAATGTTGCAGTTGGATTTTTTTTTCAATTATGATTGCTTCGGCGAAATGGATGGTCTTTTCGGTTGGTTGTTTTGCAGACAATTTCGATATTTTCAAATTCTGGCGTTGTGTTATTTTTTATGCAGTATTGTACAAGTGCTGTTTTTTCTTCCTTTTTTTCCCAGTTCTTCATATGTTGTGTCCATCTTGTTTTTAATTTGTTTCTTGTGCTTCTTACGCCTTTCACTCTGTTGTTGTTGTTGGTTGCCTTAATTGGAATGCTAATATACTCCTGCACTGTCCAATAGTTTTGTTTTTTCTCTATTATTGATTATTATATTCTTTTAGTCTTTTACTGAAATTCCAGTATCTAGATGTTGTTTTTTGCATTCCTTTTTTATTACATTTGTAACCTGTTTTTTATGTATTGAAATTTACCACAATATTTTATATTTTGCTTGGTTTTATTTTTAGGATGTTTATACATGTAAATTACTTTTTTGACATCTGAGGTGGTATATCCAAATTTTTGGCTGTATATGCAAAGGTGGTGGTGTGGGGAAGGTCTTTTCTCCAACTAATGAAAAACATGTTTTTAAATCTCGATACATCGAGAAATATGTGCGCATTATTGAATGAATATGAATTTAAATACAAGAGGTTATCACAATGCTTTTAAGTTTACACAAGGTTATTCATTAAAAAAGAAAACCCTTGCATACATTTTAAAATTTGTCAATTCCAGACATATGTATATGCAAAGGTGGTGGTGTGGGGAAGGTGTTTTCTCCAACTAATCATTATTGGTCAAATGAAAAGAATAGTGTTCTTGTTTCTAAAATCTTGATAATGACAAAAAAAAAAAAAAAAAAACGTTCCAAGGAACTTTGTCTTGTGTAGTGAATTTACTTTTAAATAAAGCCTACGTGGGCAAGGTGAGTGAAGTTAATTGCTTTTCTTTAAAATTAACTGTGATTTGGGGCCACAGATGGCCTAGTAAGTAGTTAGCACATATATATGACTTGAACCAGAGGTTTCCACATTTGCATTTCACAGCATTCAAATGTTTGTCATGATTTGAAGCTTTATTAAGCTGTTGGCACTGGTGTAGAGACTCCTTGTTATAGACAGGTCGACTCCCCTTCCCACAGTGCTCTGGCTTGCATCATTCTATGCATTCCACAGCATAAGTACAGCTTATTCAGAGGTTAACACCAAACCAGCCAATATAGATTTCCTTCCCCCACTGCATGCTGTTCATCTTATTATTTTATTAAGCATGCCAGAAAAAAATTATATATAACCATCATCAGATCTTTTTATAAGTTTACAAATGTTTAAGTGAAATTCATTGAATTGTGTAGTCAACAATGTAACTACCTTGCAGATCTTTCAGTAAAAAATAATCAGTATTTAGAAAAAGTTTGCATTGTGAACTTGCTGAAGAAGATCCCATGGAGTCACCTGCAGTAGTTGCTCTGGCTTTTTTAAAGTTTTTGCCAACTCACTTGTCAAATTTAATTTTATTTTTTTGCCAAAGTGTTTATAACAGTACAAAAAGGCAATCGCTAAAACTTTTTTCCATTGCCAAAACGATTTTTTTTACAAACTGCGAAGAATGTGATCGGCAGTGTGACCTCTGCACCTGCAAAATTGTAATGAAATTAAGCTGTTTTATAATACACCTGCCACCACCTCATCATCTGACTGAAATGTTTTTAAGGGCTTTAAGGAAAGAAAACCAAATTTGCTTTCCCTAAAATGATCTTTATCAAAGAAATTTAAAATACACAAATAATTTTATGCAATCCTTATTTTTTGTTTTACTATAAAGAGATCTCTACTTCAAGGTTGTTTTCTGTGTAAACTTATGGGCTGAGTGTTTTTTCTACAGAAAGATAAGGAAAGTAATTAATATAATTTTCACATGCTTAGGAAGAACTTCAATATTTTAACTTAACTTTGACATTCAGTTTTGAATTATTTGATTTCAGTGACAAAAAAAGTGAGCCTGTTAAGATGTGGGACAGTGTGGAATTAAAAGAAAATAGTCTTAGATTATGTCTGAAATTCTCCATTTCAAGGTATTGCTTGTGTTTATTCCAGTGATATTTATATCTTTATTGCAAAAATCTTTTTATATTGCTGTATGTTACAACCATCTTGGTTAAAAGCTAAACCTCTTCCTTTTGATGCAATGAAATTAATGTGCTGTACTTTTTCACTCATTGTAGAAGATGCCCGGAAAAGTGAAAGTTCGTATAGTAGCAGGAAGGAACCTCCCTATCATGGATAGAGCATCAGATACATGTGATGCCTTTGTTGAAGTAAGTAAACATTGCATCTTTGCTAGCTGATAATGCCATCATTAATTTCAGCACCTACTTCATTCTGAGTAGCTATCTCCTCTAGATAAGATAGCTTCTGTTTGCTGGGATTTCTTGTTTTTATTTGTATATGGATATTGGTAATGATTAGGTAGACTGTTCATTTAAACATATATTTTGCAGCAGTGAAACAATAAGATTTGATGTGTGGACATAATGCAATTTCTTTTTAGTATGTATTTGTTAAAAAAAATATGAGAATAAATTTTGCATTTGAAATTCACAGTAGCAAGTTTTCTGATTTTCTTTTCTTTCCTTTCTTTTTGTCTTTTTTTTTAATGTCGTACATGCTGTTTTTCCCCCTCCTCCCCATAAGACTCTGTATCATCACTGTAATTTTTTTTAAATGCTGTATCATTCTTGAAAAAAAATCTCAAAAATAAAATATATATATATATATATCTTCATCATCATCATTGTCAACCATTATCAATCCGCTGCTGGACAAAGGTCTCCCCAAGTTTTCTCCACAACGGTCTGTCTTGTGCCAGTCTCCTCCATATCACTCCCGCATACTTTCGAATTTCATCCACCCATCTTCCATGTGGTCTTCTTCTGAGTCTTTTCCTGTCCCTTGGAATCCAATCTAAAATTTCAGCTGTCCATCGATGATCTGTCCTTCTGGCAGTATGTCCAGCCCATTGCCATTTCAGGGATTTAACTCTGATCATGATGTCTTCCACTCTTGTCATTTTTTGGATCCAGGAGTTCCTTTTCTTATCTCTCCTGGTTACACCAAGCATGCACCTCTCCATGCTGCTTTGAGTTGTCTGCAGTCTTTGTATGTCTCTTTTAGTTAAGGTCCACGTCTCTGCACCATACGTAAGCACTGGAAGGATGCATTGATCAAACACTTTTCTTTTAAGACATAATGGCATATTGCTCTTGAAAATTATTCTGTTTCTTCCAAAAGCTCTCGAGGTAAGTTTTGTACGCCAATTAATTTCTTCATCAATGTGACCCTCACTTGATATCTGCTCTCCAAGATAAACATACGTGTCTGTTATCTCCAGCTTTTCTCCATCAATCGATAAATCTTCATTTCTTGTAAAAGCATTGAACATCACTTTTGTCTTCTGAAAGTTCATTTTTAATCCCACTTCTTTACTCTTGTCAGCAAGTTCTTGGACCATACTCTGCAGCTCTGATGGGGTAGTTGCAAAAATGACTATGTCATCAGCAAAACGAAGGTGGGTTAGATAATCTCCAATAATCTTTATCCCTTTGTTTTCCCAGTTCAGTGATTGAAAGACATTTTCCAATGTGGTGTTACAGAGCTACGGAGATATGATGTCACCTTGTCTCACTCCTTTTCCAATTTTTATGTGTGTTGTATTTTCAAACAGCCAAATCTTTGCACTTGCATTTTCATAGATGTTATTAATAATATTAATGTACGCATCTTCAATACCGCAGGATTTCAGGACCATTGTAACTGCTGATGGTTTCACTGAATCAAAGGCTTTTTCATAATCGATAAAAGCCATGCACAATGGAAGTTCATATTCCCTCGCTCTTTCAATTAGTTCTCTCAGTACGTGGATATGATCTATTGTGCTGTAGCCACTCCTGAATCCAGCTTGTTCTCTCGGTTGAGCCATGTCCAGTGTTACCTTCAAACGGTATGAAATAACTGTAGTGAAGATTTTATAAACCACTGATAGGAGGCTGATAGGTCTGTAGTTCTTGAGATCCTCAATGTCACCTTTTTTATGTAGCAAGACCATTATAGCGTTGTTCCAATCCTCAGGAATCTTCCCTTCATTAAGGCATCGAGTGAAAATTTGGGCGAGTACTGTTTCGATTTCTCCACTTGCTTCTTGTATGATGTCTACAGTAATTCCATCTTCCCCTGGAGCTTTTCCCCGCTTCATGTTCTTGATTGCATGTGCAACTTCTGCTGGGAGGACTGGAAGAACTCTGGTACGGGTACCCTTTCATGATGTCTGGAGTACATGCATCATCCCTTTCATATAACTTGCAGTAGAAATCTTTCACTCTTGTCAAATTTCGCCTCTATTTCTTGTTACAGAACCATCTTCTTTTCTCAGTGCCATAATCTGTTTTCTTCCCTTACTGAGATGTCCCTTTGCTATCTTTAGGCATTGGTTGTTTTCAATTGCTTTCCTCACTAGTTCACAGTTGAATTATTTCCTTACGTCTTCAGTGATACTTTTTCGTACTGTCTTGCATAGCTCTATGTATTCCACTTTAGAAGTCACATCCTCTTTAGTTGTCTTCATCTCTCTTCTTTTTTGCATCAACATTTTGGTTTTTCCTGATAATTTGTTCACATGCAACGTGTTCTTAGACCCAGCTAATTGTGTTGCTGTTTCCATAAGAGCTTTGGTTACTTTTCTGTTAACTTCAGAAATATCCACTTCATCCGATATTAGGCCTTCTAAAGCAGAGAATGTGTTCTTCAGTTCCAACTTGAAGGTATTATGGTGTTTTTTAAGGTTGGTTACGTCAATACATTTTGTTTGTCTTATGAGCTTGCTACATTCGAGTTAAGTGTTGAGGTGCATCTTACATCTCACCAATCTATGGTCACTACCTGTGTTGAACTTGTTTAGCACACTGCAGTCTTCTATGACGAATTTTTTGTTACACATAATAAAATAAATTTCATTTGTCGTCCCATTTGGATGTCTCCATGTCCATTTCCTGTGTGGCTTTTTCTTGAAAAAGGAGTTCAAGATGAAAAACCCTTCTGCCTCTGCAAACTGAACGAGAGTATTTCCACGCTGGTTTCTGTTGCCGTGACCGAATTTACCTACTGAAGTTTCATTCTGTTGCCGTTGCCCTATTTTTGCATTAAAATCGCCCATAATTATCTTCAAGTGCTTCTTACCTTTATTATTTAGATGACGAATTTCCTCATAAAATTCTTCAATTTCTTCTTCAGGATGACTTGTGGTGGGTGCATAAGTTTGAATAATCTGAGCCTGGTATCTTCTCGAGAGTTGGATAGCGAGTCGTGCTGCTCAGTCAGAGGAACTTTCAACTTCTACAACTTTATCCTTCAGTTTCTTGTTTATTATAAATCCAAATCCACTAGTTCTGCCAGTATCTGTCCCACGACAGTAGAAGAGATGTCCACTTTTCAGTTCAATGAGATCTTCTCCTTTTCTCCTTACCTCACGTAGCCCGACGATGTCCCACTTGATCCTTTGTAGTTCCTCTTCCAATTCAAGAAGCCTTGAATCAGAAGATAGGGAGCATCCATTATACATACCCAAGGTCAGCATCAGATGGCAGCCTAGTCCGGTCCTCCGGTGATTCTTAGCACCCTCTGCCTTCATGTTGCACTGGTCGCTGCCTTGGCCAGGTACATTCCAGCTGCCGGAGAGTGAGGGCCAAGAGTTAAGTTGTGGAGTCATTTTGGAGGGGTTTGGCCATAACTCACCACGCTGGCCAAGCGGGTTGGTAAGTGTGGGATAGCATTTCCTCTAATCCCGATGGTATAGTTATACTGCTATTGGCGGTCATCAGAGCCCCTTTAGTGGGAACAGGATGCACCACGAGAAGGCGGGGTTGACGTTACCCATCACCTGACCTTAGTTATATATATATATATATACACACACACACAGATTATCACCTTAATACTGAAAGCTGGATAAACTGATTTGGAAAAATTAAAAGAAGAGATTTAACAACCACAGGGAGAAAAGAAAGAGGAATGTAGAACTATGGCAAGCTGTTATCCATGGCTTCATCAAGGGCCAGGCACAGACAACACCTCTCATACCTCTATACAGCAAGAAAGTGTGGCTTTCTGCATCATCTAGTCTGCTACAAGACAGCACAAAGCTAACCAAAAAACACAAATAAAAAAAATCAAAATGATTAAAACACCCTATTGTGTGTGTGTGTGTGTGTGTGTGTGTGTGTGTGTGTGTGTGTGTGTGTGTGTGTGTGTGTGTGTGTGTGTTTCCGGTTAGCTTTTTGCTGTCTTGTAGCAGACTGGATGATTTCAGAAACTCACACTTTCTTGGTCTGTATATAGGTATGAGAGGTGTTGTCTGTGCCTGGCCCTTAATTAAGCCATGTATAACAGCTTGCCATAGTTCTATGTTCCTCTTTCTTTTCTCCCTGTGGTTGCTAAATCTCTTTTAATTTCTATGAATCAGTTTATCCAGCTTTCAGTATTAAGGTGATATCTGCATTTGTTTTTGATTTTTCTTTTATGCAGCTTATGGTGCTTCAGAATTTTAAAAGTTGTTTTGTAAATTTGCATGTTACCTTTTTTATGCCTTATATATATATTGTGATATTATTGTTTTTCAAAGTACTCTCCTCCAGCATCAATGCAAATTTTTTGACATGCATCTGCTGAACAAAAACCATTGCACTAACCTCAGTGAAACTTTTGCTACCCTTCAAAGTACTCCTCCAGCATCTATGTAGGTCATTCAAAACGTAATGAGACTGATGTCATAGCGCCAAAACAAACCCACTCAGAAAAATACAGCTGCTTGTGTCAGAACACCTGCAAGGGTAGTCACATGATGATGCGTCGTTATGGTGCTCCTCTGGTTCATTCTTGTAGTAGACGGCGTAGAGTTCAGATGTGTTTCTGTAACCCAGTATGGATTTGAAGCTGGAGCTAAGAGCAACTATAAAATTTTGTGTGTGTTTCAATAAAACCACCACAGAAATGCACAAAATGATTAAAACAGCTTATGAAGAAGATGCTTCATCCTTTGCAAAAGTTTTTGAGTGGCACTAGAAAGTTGTGAATGGTGAAGAGTGTCTGGAAGATGCACCATACTCTGGTAGGCCTTCGACGTCGACTACTTAGATTAATGTCAATACCACCAAGGCACTCGCATGAAGACCACTGAATGACCATTGAAGAAGTTTCTAATATGATGCAGTTGCCCATTGGTTGCATTGGTGACATTGTTAGAAAGCAATTGGAGTACCAAAAAGCCACTGCAAAGTGGATTCTCTGCTTACTCACGAATAATTACAAGGCATATCGTGTTATCACTTGTCACCAATGGAAGTGCTGGCTACGACGTGAGCCACACTTTTTGGGTCTAGTCGTCACAACTGATGAGACATTTTTTCAGCATTTCGTTTCAGAAACAAAACAACAGAGCATCCAGTTGAAGCACCCATAGAGTCCCCGATCCAAAAAAGCAAAGATTCAGGCAAGTGCAGAGGTGGTTATACACCTGGTTTTCTTCAATAAAAAGGGAATTGTGTATGACCATGTTGCTTCACAAGGGAAAACTGTTACTGGTGCCTATTATTCTGAAGTTCTCAAAGGTTCTCTAAAGAAAAAAATTTCTCCAAAATGCCCAGAATATGCGCAAACTGGTTGGATTTCACATCAAGATAATACCACTGCACATCGCTTTAAATATATTATTTAAAAAATGGTATGGCTCTTGTAAAAAAAAAAGAAAAAAAAATCACCTTAATTTAACTTTCAGGTAGATTAAAATTTAGGCCTCCATGCCAAAAAAGGAAAAATTGCAACCATTAGCTTCTGAGATGTTTTTATGCACTTTTAACCACCACATGCATCAAACGTGCATGACGCATTAAAAGTGCATAAAAATATCGCTTCTGAGATTCAAAGCTAAAGAAAATCAATTATATCTCACCAAGTTGAAGTTATCTGTTTGAAAAATATGGAAGAATGAAAGCTAAAGTAAAATAGGTGGGAGATCTATAGATTACAGCTTCACTTCATAAACAGGAGCAAACATTAAAAATGCTTGAAAATTTCCCTTCCTTTGTTTTAAAATTTAAAGAAATCTTAAAAACAATTAATGTTAAGAAAATAGAAAAACAGTCTGCACACCTTTCCAAGAATCTGCGGCGGGTGTTGCCGCGTCACACTCTTTCTGTTCCTGGGCTGGCAGCTTAAACCAAACTGTGTGGTATTCAATGCTCTGCGATCTGACAGGTTAGTACATGACTCAGAAGGTTTCATCACATTTCTCTGCTTGAAGCACATGGATCAGGATAAAAGCTAACAGAATTTATAAATGTGATCAAAGCAGAAAATTTCAGAGTTTGATTTTATTAAATTGCAATTTTTTGAAGTCACATTTTGCATCTATGAACTCAAAGTAATGACTGTAAATTACAAAATTTGAAGTAAAAAAATTGGGCGCCAGGACCAAATTTCTAGGTGACCTGGCGCCCGGTAATTTGCCATCCCTGTTTCAGAATATGCTAATCTATATATATATAAATGTTAAGTTGGTTTGTGTACGCTTCAAAAACTCAAAAAGTTCTGCACCGATTGAGCTCAAATTTTGACACGATATACAACCCGCTTCAAAGATTGTTTTTATCTATTTTTCGCGTCAATAACATACCCTGCAATCGCGAGAAAACAGCTTTTCCTTCGACCATATATACTAATGGACTGCGCACTGGCAATAGCTGCATCAGAGCGTAATAAATGTATTCACGAATGAAAAGTCGTAATGGAATTCTAAAAAAGAAACTCCTAAAATTCATGATGAGCACAGCACGAGTTAACCATCTTTTTGCCCGAAGTCACGTGATTTCGTGGCTTGCGATGTTGGAGCCAGAAATTTTGATGCCATGCGCAGTCTATCAGTATATATGGTCGAAGGCTTTTCAACGGTCAGCTGTGTACCAGCAAACGCGCCATCTGCCAGAAGCGAGGGGAACACTCACCATACTAGGTGATCGTGTTGTTTTTATCTATTTTTTGCGTCAGTAACATACCCGCGACCGCGACAAAACAGCTTTTTCAATGGTCAGCTGTGTACCAGCAAACGCGCCATCTGCCAGAAGCGAGGGGAACACTCACCATACTAGGTGATCGTGTTGTTTTTATCTATTTTTCGCGTCAGTAACATACCCGCGACCGCGAGAAAACAACTTTTTCAATGGTCAGCTGTGTACCAGCAAACACGCCATCTGCCGGAAGCAAGGGGAACACTCTCCATACTAGGTGATCGTGTCGTGATTGAGCTGCGCCGTTTGCCAAATCGTAAGTAGAGGTTATGTTTTGTCTCTTATCTCTCATGGTTTTCAACCTAGAGCTGTGAGAGCCATAAGAGGTTATAATCTTATCCCTTCCTTCTGTTCCAGTGAAAACCGAAATAATGCCTCACAAAAAAACGAATTTGGGTCGTCGCACTCGCCACACAGAAGGATCGAGAAGACGGCTTTCGAATATGACTGAGGAAGAGCGGGCATACGTACGAGAGAGGAACAGACTAAGCACCATCCAGATGCGTAACACGGAACCAGCAGAAAGACGAGCAGCCAGGCTTGAGGATGCACGATTGCGAGCACGGCAGTCGCGTTCTGCAGCAACAGATTTGGTTCGTTCTCAACGGAATGAACGCGAGGCATGGAGGATAGCTGAAACACGTTCCCAAAGAACAGCAGATCTGATTCTGCAATACAATCGTCTTGCATTCCGGTACAATCCAGCTGTTGATTATAGTTCAAGTCCGCATGTTGTCATTGGCCAGATGAGTCATGTCTGTACCTACTGCCAGGCTCAAAAGTTCAATAATGAAACGAATGGGATGTGTTGCGCTGGCAGAAAAATTAAATTGCCTCAACTTGAAGCACCACCAGAGCCGTTGAAAACTCTACTTGCTGGATCTACCGCTGAATCGAAGCATTTCCTATCAAACATCAGGAAATATAACTCTTGCTTCCAAATGACGTCATTTGGTGCGGAAATTGTGACTGCTCAATTCATGCCAACTTTTAAAATCAAAGGACAAATATATCACAAAGCTGGCTCCCTGCTCCCGTTTCGAGATAGTGACCATAAATTCCTTCAAATGTACTTCATCGGTGATGATAGAGATGAAGTCGATGCACGTTGTGGAATACATACCTCGCTAAGAAGATCCATCATTTTCGCAACTACAGGAGCTCCTTCACGAAAAGAACAATTTGGTGCATTTGTTCAAAACAGCAATGGATATGATGCCATCAGATACCCACAAGATTGTCATTCACGCCGACAAAACGCCCGCTGGAGAACATGTCCGAAGATATAATGCTCCAACTATAGACGAAGTAGCAATTGTCATAGTCGGAGATCAGTTCCAACCTAGAGATATTGTTCTCCATCGAAGAAACGATCAATTGATAAACGTCGCAGAAACTCACCATTGTTACGATGCTTTGCAATATCCAGTTATCTTCTGGGATGGTGCCGATGGATATCATTTCAATGTGAAGATGATAAACCCAGTGAATGGTGCAGAAATTAATAAAAAGTGCAGTGCAATGAACTTTTACGCCTACCGCTTAATGATTCGGAGGAACGAGGACAATTATATTTTGAAATGCCGTCAGTTGTTTCACCAGTACATTGTGGATATGTATGCAAAAATTGAAACGTAACGTTTGCTATTTCTTCGTTTGAATCAGATCAAACTCCGCTCCAAAGAATACATTCATTTGCGAGATGCAGTTGTGAATGACGGTAATACAACCAACGTTGGAAAGCTTACTATTTTGCCATCTTCATACATTGGCAGTCCACGTCACATGCAGGAATATGCTCAAGATTCAATGGCATATGTTCGTCATTACGGGCGTCCAGACTTATTTATCACCTTCACGTGCAATCCAGCTTGGGACGAGATACAGCAGCTGTTACTTCCTGGGCAATCACCCGTGGATAGGCATGACATCACAGCACGTGTTTTCAGACAAAAGCTTAAGTCGCTGATGGATTTCATTGTGAAACATGAAGTGTTTGGATCTGTGCACTGCTGGATGTATTCAGTAGAATGGCAAAAGAGAGGATTGCCACATGCGCATATACTAATCTGGCTATACGATAAAATAACTTCAGACGAAATCGCCGATGTGATGTGCGCTGAGATTCCACGGGCCGACGTCGATAAGGATTTGCATGCAGTTGTTATCAAAAACATGATACATGGACCATGCGGTACACTTAATCCGAATTCACCATGCATGGTAGACGGGAAATGTTCTAAGCAATATCCTTGAGCATTCGCAGCCAACACAGTAACAGGAGACGATAGATATCCTCAGTATAGGAGACGATCAACTGAAGATGGCGGGAATTCGGCAACTATACACATGCGAAATGGTGATATTGATGTAGACAACCGTTGGGTGGTCCCATATTCGCCTCTGTTGTCAAAAACATACAAAGCGCACGTAAACGTAGAATATTGCAATTCGGTCAAATCGATTAAATACATCTGTAAGTATGTGAATAAAGGCAGCGATATGGCAGTTTTTGGTGTGCAACCAGAAAATAGTGACAGAAATGCAGTACGAGTTATCGATGAAATTGCACAATACCAGGCTGAAAGATACATAAGCAGCAATGAGGCTGCATGGCGAATTTTTTCATTTCCCATGCATGAACGCAATCCAGCTGTGGTTCACTTAGCAGTACATTTAGAGAATGGACAGCGTATTTATTTCACAGATGCAAATGTGCAACAAAGAGCCCTTAATCCACCTGGTACAACTCTGACTGCTTTCTTCACCTTATGTCAGGAAGACGCTTTCACCAGAACACTGATGTACACAGAAGTGCCCTCTTATCACACATGGAATGTAACTAAAAAATCATTCATACGACGCAGACGAGGGGAGCCAGTCGACGGTCAACCTGGCATTTTCAGAGAAAATACAATTGGTAGACTTTATACAGTGCATCCTAATCAAGATGAATGTTTTTTCCTTCGCATGCTGTTGGTAAATGTGCCTGGTCCTAGATCTTTCCAGCAATTGAAAATTGTTGACGGCGTCACATATGCCACTTTCCACAGTGCGTGTCAAGCTCTTAATTTATTAGAAAACGACCAATAGTGGGATACATGTATTAGTGATGCGTGCAACACTGCACATCCAAACCAAATTCGAGCACTATTCGCAATTATATTGACCGCTTGCTTCCCTTCATCTCCCACAGAGTTATGGGAAAGATATCGATCGCATATGGCTGAGGATATTTTGCATAGAGTACGCCTAGAAAATGACATTATGACCATGGAATTTACAGAAGGCATTTACAACGAAACATTGATAAATATTGAAGACAAGTGCTTAGCTTTTGCAAATAAAGTTCTTAGTCAATTGGGAATGTCAGCACCCAACCGAACTACGACTGCTTCATTTGATGTGGATTTGCGCAGTGAACAGAGTTACAACACCGGTGATCTCCAGTCATATGTCCAATCAAACATTCCCAAATTAACGTGTGAACAGAAGGGCATTTATGATCGCATAATGCAAATGATAAATGACGGAGTTGGGGGGGGGCTTCTTCTTTGATGCGCCAGGAGGAACTGGGAAAACATTCCTTATCAGATTGATTCTGGCAACGGTTCAATCAAAAAATGACATAGCCTTAGCTCTCGCTTCGTCTGGAATAGCTGCGACATTGTTACTAGGTGGAAGGACTGCTCATTCAGCTCTGAAGTTGCCATTAAACATGCGAATCATCGAGCCTCCCACGTGCAATATTTCCAAAGCATCCGGTATGGGAAAAGTATTACAAAAATGTAAACTCATTGTTTGGAATGAATGCACGATGGCACATAAAAAATCGCTTGAAGCTCTTGATTGATCGTTGCGAGATTTGCGTGGAAACGTTCAACCATTCGGGAATGCATTGATATTGCTTGCAGGAGATTTTAGGCAAGCATTGCCTGTAATTTCTCGATCGACACCAGCAGACAAAATAAATGCTTGCCTGAAATATTCAACATTGTGGCGACATGTACATACATTGCAGTTGACTACGAATATGCGTGTCCAGCTGCAGAACGATCAATCAGCCGAGGTATTCTCACGACAGTTACTGGACATTGGGAACAGACAACTGCCAGTCGATGAGACGTCAAGACGAATATAATTTCCTGATAATTTTTGTAATTTAGTAACATCGAAAGAAGAACTGATTGAAAAAGTATTTCCTAATATTCAAATTAATTATAAGAATCACGATTGGCTCAGTGAACGAGCTATCCTTGCCGCGAAGAATAAAGATGTCTATCAAATTAATAATGTTATTCAATCCAGCATTCAAAGTGAGGAAATTACATACAAGTCGATAGATACAGTTGTGGAAGCAGATGAAGTAGTTAATTATCCAACGGAATTTTTGGAACTCACTTGATCTGCCAGGGATGCCACCACACATATTAAAATTGAAAATAGGTGTGCCAATTATCATGTTGCGGAATATTAATCAGCCAAAACTCTGCAACGGCACGCGACTCGCAGTTAAAAAACTGAAGAAAAATGCAGTGGAAGCAACGATTTTAACGGGGCCTTTCGAAGGTGAAGATGTCCTCATCCCTCGAATTCCCATGATCCCGACCGATACACCATTTCAATTTAAAAGATTGCAATTCCCAATTCGATTGGCGTTCGCAATCACAATCAATAAAGCTAAAGGTCAATCTTTAGATTTGTGTGGTTTAGATTTAGATGCGGATTGCTTCTCACATGGACAACTGTATGTTGCGTGTTCCCGTGTTGGCAAACCAGATAGCCTTTATATCTATGCAGAGAATGGAAAAACAAAAAATATTGTATACCTACAAGTATTGCAAAATTAAACTTCTATGAAACGTATGCTTTGTTTTGTTCCTCATTTCTCATCCATGCAACCACAATGTGCCACAGCTACGCGTGGCCGGGTATAGCTAGTAGAAGATGAATCTTCAATATATTTTTGATGGTTTTTCAAGTAATTGGCAACATTGCATTTGATGGAATGGAATTTCAAGCATTGAGTTCCTGTTCATGTGTAGCAGAGGAGCAATTCAAATGCTGTGACAAAATTTTTGTGGTCCAGCATTTGCTGTTTCTGTTGCTTGAAATGCCATGTTTGATATCTTGCTTGTGCATGTGTCCATTTATACCCACTTTGATAGCGGCTTTACATGCAGACAAAAAAAATATGTCACTAATTGAAACCATAAAACAAGCAAGTGTGGATATAGGCTGGCAAGATAACATTTTTGAAATTCTGTAACAGTTGCCACTTGTTGGAAAAAACCAATAACATGTGTTAAAGGTTCATCTTTTGTTTTTGTTAATCTCAAATGTTTATAACAGAGCTGCATGTTGGATGAAAATAAGTTTTATGCAGGGTTTTTGATTTATTCACATAATTTTGTATTTAATGACACCTTGGAAGATTCATACCATGCTGGCTGAAATTTTACCAGGATCCTTCATTTTGAAACCCAGATGTACAGCCATCATATGATGTTCTTGCATCTACTGTATAAAATTGTACATTTCATGCACTTTTTCGATATTCAGGTATATTTTTAAGTTCCATAATAATTTGTGTCTCACTTGTTTTAATCATGGTATCATTGTAGATGAAGCTGGGAAACACCACATACAAGACAGAAGTTTTTCGCCATTCTCTGAACCCCCAGTGGAACTCTGAATGGTTTCGATTTGAGGTACAGTATGATCTTAATGCCGTTTTATATATTAATGGGCACAAATAATCCTCTGATGTGTTGTTTTATTTAATTTTTTTACACTGTACTAAATGTATGTATTTGCAAAATGTATCTGCTTGAGGTCAATAAATCATTGGAGGCAACTTTTTTGCTAGAACAAGAAAAAATTCTTCATATCATGGATTGAGAACTAGCTCCCTAGACTGAAGAAAGTTGTGTGGAGCAGTGTAGGAGTATAAGAGAACAGTAGTAGGGCATATGTGAAATTCCTTATGCTAAGCTGCAATATGAGCAAACGGGCCAGAAACTAGGGCTTAAAAAAAAATAATAAAGTCTGTCCAAAATTGTAAATAGATGAAAAACAAAACCTACATATTAAATGTGCATGATGTTTACTATGAAAAAAACCCTACTCGTGATTGAAAAGATATATTAAAAAAAAAAAATCTAAAATTAATTGGATTTAATTTGCATTGATTATTTTGTAGTAAAGAAATAAATACTAGACTTTTAGAAGATAATACAACTTACATCTCCCCATGTCTGGTTTTTGGAAAGCTTGTGTTATTCAGTTTTCTATTCAGTGGTGTACCTTGGGGTTTGGAAGTGTCATTGTTACTACTTGTTGTGTTTTCAGAATCATGATGCATGGATTTTTGCTGTTTTTAATTCATATGACAGTTTATTGTGCAGCACCATAAGTTCCAACATCCAGATGGCCTTGAGTTTATTATTTCTAATGCAAGATTCATCACTTCATGGCTTGCTTTTCATTAGTTGAAGCTTTTGAAGAGTAAGTTAGCATTTTGATAAGGTGTATGGTGAATGACTTAATATATAATACATACAAAATCTATGGTCACTGTTAATCTTATGGCATCGAAGGGTATGAGTGTATGTATCTAGATGATGTGGAGCTCTTTTAACTCGGGAGTCTTTTGCCAGCATATTCTGTGTTGCTCAGCTGTTGTTTTGCTGTGGGAATATGATTTGTTGGTGCTGAACTTCATGTTTGCTCTTATTTAAATCCCTTTCTGAGTTTTGTTTCCAGGTGTATTGGAGACCTTTGTTATCATGTTTTTTCATGCTGTACCTGTTTTATGGTTTTGTGTTTTCCAAATCAGGGATGAAATTACTTTCACTTCAGTATTGAATAATGTCTGCTTTCAGTTGTTTAGTGTTCCAGTACTGAATATGTTCATTTAATCTGATTTTTAAACTCATTTTCATGCAGCCAATGTAAAAGCAGGTGGTTTTTTATTTCTTGGATGCTCTTAAATTGGTGTCTTCCACTTTATTTAAAATGTTAGTTTCCTCTTCATCTTTGGTACTTATTCATTTGATTTTTCTGTTTTGCAACACAATCTTAGATGTGGGCTGTTTTGACCTGGCTCGGTATTCCAGTTCTGAGCATGTTCATTTAGCCTGATTTTTAAACTTGTTTTTGTGCTACTAGCATAAAACATTTATTTTTAGGTTTCTTTGTATGCATACTTCAGCTTTGTTTAAGGTGTTAGTTTCTTCATCTTTGATGCTCCTTTGCTTGAGATTTTAATCTTTTCTCCTATTTTTAAATTCCCTTTTTTATGTAAATTTTCCTTTCTTTTTTTTTCTTTTAGTTTCTCTGATCCCTTGTATATATTTGGGATAGCTCTGTAAATTTCTTCTTTTTCACTTTCATGTGTTAGAATTGTGGTAGGATTTTTGATTTCAAATATTAATTTGTTGACTATCTTCTTGAGATACCCCTTTTTTAGAGCCAAGTTTTTGAACCAGTTCTTTGTGTGTGTGTGTGTGTGTGTGTGTGTGTTGCTTGCTTTGAAGTACTTCTCACAAATACAGCATATATGGTCTATTGATAAAAACTCTGAATATCGCTAATTTATTTTTTATTTGATGTGTTCATTTCCTTCCTGTACCGTGTACATGTTATATTAATCATCATTATACATGGTTATTTGGATTAATATCTTAGGATTGGTATTTTACTGCATATTGCTACTTCTTTTGTTGTTCTTATTCTTGAATAAATTTCAGAGAATGCATCTGCAAAGGCTTCTTAATTTTCTTCAGCATATTGTTGGAAAACTAGGGTATCACATACATGTCTAATATACTCTTCAAATCATATATAATGAAGTTGAACGGAGAGTTGAAAACATGAGATATACATGAACTTTGTTATAACCAAGCAAATAGAAAAAGTGCTATTTTTAGCATATTTCAATATATCAGGCTAAAAATAGTCAATCATAAACTGCTTATAAATTAATACATAAAAAGTAATGATCATTAAATAAAAACTATAATTAGCAATAAAAATATGAATGAAATCTGCAATAAGCAAAATATTTGATTAATATATTTTTGAGCAATAGCAAAAACTTGGAAATTTGATTTCCAGTTTTAATCAAATTTCCAGTTTTTGATAATTTTGGTTTTGCTGTTTACACGTTATGTCAAAAATATGAGTCAATTGTTGCTTGTTTTGTGCTTGGTATGATAGCAGCTGTTAATTTTTCTTTACCACTTCCTCTGACACAGTGGTTGAGATGTCTTTTTAATGAAAAATAAACCCAAATATTCTGTAAACTCTCAATAGTAAGTGTTTTAAATTGTTTACTTTCCCAGAATGATTTTTTATTCATTGTTTGAGTGATCACTCTTGCACTGAATGTGACTGTATCCACATCTGTGTTTTGTGATTCTACCGCAAGCTCTTCATCGATGTTCACATAATCTTGAAACAAATAAAGGTAACTTGATCACGCTAGTTACGTTAACTGAAAACTTTTACAAAAAGTTCCTTTCTTCCTCAGATGACTCTTAAGTTTCATCATCTTTAATGATTTTATTTCCTCTACTTTCAGCATCATTTGCAGATACGTCATTGTTCACCTGAAAGTCTTTTCCATAACCGGAATGTTTCCACCAGTTTCAAACTGTTTCTTTGGAAAGTACTTTCCACCCACAGCTAACTCTAATGTCAATAACTGTTGCTTCATCTTTTTCTAAATTAATGAAACCTTTCCTAAGTACACCTTTTCTCTAAAGGACTTTAATATTTTTTATTATTCCCTGATCTGTTTGCTGCAGTTGGCTTGTAGTGTTGGGGGAGGGGGAGTAACAGTGAACAGTTATCGACTTTAAAACCATATTAGCTGTATGAGCCATCTATAAGAAAAAAATATTTGTTTTTTTCTGCTCATTTCATCATTGATAGCTTTTTTCTCTGCTCATTTCATCATTCTGTAAAAATTGTCAATTTCAGCCAAGATTTGTTATTTGTTCTGTAATTAACTGATAGATTTTCACCTTTTCTTAAAATGTCGTGGACTTTTTATTTTTTAACAACGAGGAACTTTCTTTTGTCTGAGCCATCCATATTCACACACAGCATCACAGACTATTTGACTTCCAAATCTTTTCCACCACTACATTTCTCTTCTTTGAAAGTTGAAGTTTTCTGTGGCAATAATTGGTAAAATATTCCAGTCTCATCGGTGTTATACACATCACAGGGCGTACTAAGAAACAAGGCTTTTGCTGGATTTCAACTATTTTTTGATAGTGTTGTTGGTAACTAAAGCACTTTCACCACAAACTTGAGCACAATACTCTGCTGTGATATCTTTACAACATTGCAACCATCCATTGCTTGGTTGACAATCCTCTTTCCTTAGAATCTAATGATCTTTTCTTTAATAAAGCCCCAGCTATTGGACATGTTTTTTCTTCTGACTCTGTCAAACCACTTGAAGAGTGCAGCTTCCTTTTCTGTGTGAATTCCTTCATGAAACCTTATTCTTTCAGCACTTGACTAACCATCACTGAACTTTTGTTTCAACTTATCCTTGTGTTTTAAAATCGTAGAAAGAGAATTTGGTTAAATGCCAAACTTTTTTTGCAACTTCAGTTTTTTTTTAATTCTTGCTTATTCCCCTAAACCAATTGCTTCGATTTTCTCACCTAGCATTCAAGTTCTATGCTTGTTGAAGGCGATGATTTTTTGTTTTCCTAAGCACACTGAATGGACTTAACAACTGAGCAATCGAAGTCCAAATGTGACCACCATCATTCACTGTTACCTAAGTCACTTGCATGATGTCCATCGATGAAGGGATTGTGGGGGCTGACATAACCAAAGAAAAAAAGAATCTCAGGAATTGCATTGGAAGCATGAACTCATTAAGTTAGTGTCTAGGCTCTTACAAATATATCGGCTGAGACTCCAAGCAGAGTTTATGCTATTGAAAAAGGTGGTGAGGGAATAAAAGACAGCATTTGCCCTGTAGATGAGAGGAAGTATTAAAATAGAAAACAAACAGAAACATTCTTGTCTTCATGCAAACTGACCTGTCTGTAAGAAGAACCACAAGCTGCAGTCAATAGCAAGTAATCCCTATTTTTCTGATGAAAGAGGAAGGGGTAATCTGCGTGAATGCCACTTAATGTGTTTGCTGATAATGTTCCAAATTTCAATATCTGCAGTTTATCCAGAAATAGTTTTTCATAATATGCGGTTAAAGTAACAGTGAAGAACATTACAAAGTTCAAGGGATCTGTAAAACTTAGGTTTATGTGGAACTTCATATTATGTGAGCTTGTTCTATGTAGGTTGACTGTATACCCAGTGGCAGAAATGGCGCGGCACGACAGCAGGTGCTGCAGATTACTTTAACTCTTGGAGAATGCTTTCAGAAATTTTCAAAAGTTTATATTATTTATTTCATATATTAAAAAAAATTAAATTTTTTTAACTATTTGCTCAACTCAACCCCAGCAGCAGGAACAGCACAACATGGCGATGCCCTTCACAAATTTCTGGAAAGGTATGCAGACGTGCTTTTTTCTGACTATTTTTTTAACATTCATTGTTTCTAGCATTCCTTTCAATTTTAAAGCAAAGGAAGGGAAATTTTTGTTTGATTTTAACGTTAAATCCCACTTCCAGATGTGAAGTTATATTGACAGATCATGTAGGCAACTGTTTTATTTCATTTTATTTTAATTTTCTTTCTTTCTTGTTTTACAAACAGATAACTTCGAGTTGACGAGACATATTGCTTTCTTTCAATAACAAAGCCAGGAAGCAATACTCTTGCACACTTTTTATGGCTTCTGTTTCCATCACGTCTGTTTTGCGCTGCATTCCGGAAGCGGCACAATCAGCCAATGAAAGGAAGAACTTGCAGAGGTCATCTTCTGGTATGGAGTGAAGAGCTGATGTCACAGTTCTTTGTATGTCTTCAGTGTCTTGAAAAACTTTTCCTTCTAAAGGCAGCTTTAATTTAGGGAACAGAAATGAGTCACATGATGACAAATCTGGAGAATAAGGGGGATGATTGAATATGCCCTTGTTTTTGTGCTGGAAATTGCTGCACACTTACTGCTCTGTGCGTGGCTGCATTATCAGGAAGAAGGAAGTATTGCCCATTTTTGTACTCTTACCTGACACGAGCAATCCTCTTTCACAATTGTTGCAAAAGGGATGTGTAAGCTTTGCCAGTGACAGTTGTTTCTCCTCTTCTCTCCTCTCTTCCTCAGGTCCCCTCTACTTTATCTACTTCTTCACTCTCTCCTTTCTCTCTTCGCGAACTCCGCGAGGCGTTCGCTACTCTCAATCCTCATGCCGCTCCTGGACCTGACGGCCTTTCTCTGTCCTTTTATCGTGCTTTTCTACCGTGCCTTCTGCCTTTTCTGTCTGTGTGTTTCTCGTCTGCTTTTTCCTCTCCTGCGTTACCGCCCGACTTTACTTTGGCACACATCATCCTCCTTCCTAAGAAGGGTGACCTCTTGGATCTTGGAAACTGGCGCCCTATCTCCATCCTAAACACTGACTATAAGTTCTATACAAAACTCTTATCCCGTCGCCTTAATTCTGTTCTCTCTTTCGTTATTTCTCCTGACCAGACATACACTGTGCCTGGTCGGACTATTTCCACTAACGTTTCTCTTCTCCTTCATCTTCACTTCCTCGCTCGCTCTTTTTCTGAACCTCTTGCCTTTCTCAATCTGGATCAAAAGTCCGCTTTTGATAACGTTTCTCATTTTTATCTCTGCTGTCCTTTCACAATTTGACTTTCCTCCTACCTTTTCTTCCGCACTCTTGGCCCTTTTCAGGGCGCCAGTTTCCATGTTCGAGCGGCCACATTTCTAACCGCTCCAATTCTGTTTAAGCGAGGCATCCGGCAAGGATGTCCGCTCTCCGGCCAGCTATTCGCTCTCGCTTTTGAGCCTTTCCTGTTAGCAGCCCGAAGATCACTCCTGGATGTCCTACCGCCGACAGTGGCTAGTACTCGTCATCATCGAATAATTTTCACCGCCTATGCTGATGATGTGACCTTTTGCGTCTGGGATGAATCTCAGTTTGATCGCCTGTATTCTGTATATCAACAGTATGTTGCATTATCTGGAGCAGCGCTGAATGCCACTAAAAGTACTGGCTTATGGTGCGGGGAATGGGCTGCCCGCACCGATGCTCCTTGGGGTGCGCAGTGGACAGCCACTACACAGAAGATCCTCGGTGCGTATGTCGGATTGCCCTTGGCTTCTGCATCTGCCACCTGGACTGCTCTTCTTCCCCGGATACAACGGACTGCTGCCTACTGGAGTAAGGCCCGCCCTTTCACATCGCTCCGTCAACGAGCAGCCGTTGTTCGTCGACAACTTATCTCTCTATGCGAATACTCTTGGATGTCGACGGTTGTGCCCGTGTCACAAATGATGACCATCACTCGCCTCTCAACTTCCGTCATCTGGTCTTCACATCACTGGGTTAAACCTGCCACGCTTCATCTGCCAGCCTCTTTGGGTGGCATCCAGCTTCCTGATCCAGCTTCCTTTATAAAACACATCGCATTATTCATTTCATTCGCCTTGCCACTTCAACTGTTCCGTCCCTTACCACTACCTTGAATGTTCTAGCTTCTTCCCGTGACCCATCTTTCACCTTCCTACTGTTTCTGAAGATGGATGCATACTCTCTTCTCCCGTCCCACCTCCCTCCTGTCCTGCGAGAGGGCCTTTCTCTCTTTCGTTCGCTTCCTCTTCTCCGTTCATTTCCTTCTTCAACTCTTGATCTCCTAGATGAACCTCTCTTCTTCTCTTCTCTTATTCACCCTCCTAACCTCCCTTACTTTTACTTTCCTCATTGGATCCGCTCTGGTGTGATAACTGTCCGTTCTCTCGTAACTTCTGATCTAACCTGGAGACCTCTTTCTTCCCTGTTTCTATCTCCAACCATTACTCTTGCTAACGAATATCTTCTTCTTCGCACAGCGCTTTGGAGCCTCTTTCCACTCCTCGCTTCACCTGATGGTCTCTTCTCGGTCCCCTCTGCTCCTCTTTCCCTACCGTTCTTTCTCCTCATTCGTAGCTCCCCGGTTCTAGTTACTTCTCTCTCCTCCTCTTCTCTTTATTGGCTTCTTCTTTCCCCTCCCCGCACTTCCACTTTCTGTTCATTCTGCTCCTCCTTCTCTTCTCCCTGCCATCTGGACAGCATCTACCTCTGCCCTTTCCTCCCCTCTTGAACTCAATGTCCATTGGCAATTTCTTCACCTTCGTCTCCCCGCCCCATCAGTACTGTTTCGCATGACCCTTCTCACCTCTCCGCAGTGCTCCTTTTGCCCTGAAGTCAGCGACGTCCAACATCAATACCTATTGTGCCCCGTTCTCCTGCCAGTCTTAAACACAGCATTTCGTCTTGCTGATCCAATTTGTGCTCGATCGTTACCATTTCTTGCATATGCTTGGCTACTCCAAACAAAGCATCCACCTACTCACTTGCCTCCTGTGTGCCGTTATATTTTTCTTCTTGTGAAGTTCACTGTCTATGCTTTCCATCTTCAACAACGCTTCCCCGCTCTTATTCCACCTCCTCAGGAGGCAAGTGCTATCATTCGAAGACGCTTCCTAGCACGGTTAACCACGCACTCTCGTGCTGCCTCAACAAACACCGATAGCGTTTTTCAATCCACTTGGGCCCAATCGGCTGGGTGGTTCCATATCCACAATTTGCAGTTACATCTCAACCTATAAGTGGGATTTTTGTTGTCGCCCACGTTCACTCTAACAAATCATGTTTTTACGTATTAATTTTGGTGCTTCGCTATTTGTGATTTTTCTGTTTTAATGTGCCATTGAAGATAGCTCACCATGTTTCCCATGTTCTCTTCGATAATGTTGGGTTTTATGTTGTTATATATAATTCTTCCTTCTGCACAGTTTACTGCCCACGCAATGTCCCCTTCATTATGTTGAATATTTTTTTAAAATATTAGTCACTGTGTGTATAATATAATGTAACAAGATGCCCTTCTGAGTACATTTAGCGTTATTTCCCCTTGTCACTGAATACTTCTGTACATATGTTGTAAATTTTGAATGTAGCATCACTGTTGCATTTCTGTGAATTAGTACCTAATGTTTAATCTTTAGTATGGTAGTAATGCTTAATTGGAATTTGTGCATAGTATAGAATCATGTCTTGCCCTGTCTACAATACTGTAGGTAAACATTTTCGTTTGTATCGCTCGTGCTTTATTGTCTGCCTCTCCTTCGCCCTACGTGGCGAAATCATTTTTTTTTATGATTTTAACAATATTTTGTTTTACGTTTCACTGGAACTTTCCAGCTGATGTATATACCGCTGTATTTATTGGCAGAATTCCATTGTCATGTACATAGAAATGTTATTTTACTGAAGAATGAAGGCAATTTTGAAATGTACCTTCAGGAATGAACTTGTGATGCAACATACCCATGCTGTCGTAAAAGCACACAAGAATTGTCTTGATTTTTGACTTCTGTAACCTTATATCCTTTCCTTTGGGTGACTGTGTTGACTTCCACTGAGCACTCTGATGCTTTGTTTCAGGATCATAACCAAGGCTTGAAAAATACCATGCCTGAGATGCCCAGGGCATATAAATTATTGGTATCGGCAGGTAAATAAAAAATTTAGTTGCCCGGTCTGGGCAGCTAAATTTGAAAATAAAAAAGTTTGGAATTGAACTTCCTACTAAGAAAAGTATCATGTTGTATTTTGTTTCACTGCTAAACACTGGTAGTTGTATTGCTGCTACAATGTGCTAAGAACAGAAGAATACAACTTCTTTAATTATACAGTATTATGCTCTGGATCCAAAAATTGAAACCATATGTAGTTTTACTCCAAATGGTGTTTATAATCAGCAACGGGATACATGCCTCTGATGAAACTAGCTTCCGCGGTGTTTCATGACAAAGGGCAAAAACTTCAACAAAAGGAACATGACAGAATCACTAAATTTCTCAAATACCAATTTCATCATCATGCCATTACGTACCAATTTCAGCATCATTATCTTAAAACTTCAGATACAAACTTTTGGGCACTGAACATTTTGAATACAGACACTTAAAACCGAAATGCAAAACATATGAAAAAGGTTCATCATATTTTTTACCTTAAAATAATGAGGGTTCTGATTTGTTATCTTAAAAGATAAATTTTCCTGGGCATCCAGCTTTTACTGCCTGGGCAGGTAAATAATTTCTGCACATGCTCTGGGCTTGTAACTTTTCAGATATTTTTCAAACCTTGATAACAAACACATTATGTCTTGTCACCTGCCACAATGCTTTGGAGAAAATTTTGCATTGTTTATGCAGTCTCTAAGATATAGGGTTTGTACTGCTCCTTGAATTTAAGGATATACTCCTTAAATGAACTTTTTTTCTGTAAGGGCTCTAGAAAACTCCTTAAATTTAAACCTGACTCCTGGAAAAAAATGTTTTGACATCTTAAATTATTACTATATTGATGTTGGAACTTCAAATTACAGTATAAGTTTTGTGATTTTTTAGCGCGCCTTTTGTAAAAAAAAAATATATATATTGAAATATTGTGCTTATGTATCGGTTTGTCTGTCTGTGGACACCATATCTCTGCTGCAACTATTAATCCGATTTGAAAAATTATTTTTGCATTGGGAAGCTTTAAATATGCGAATGATGATCCTTTGGGTTTTTTTTATTTTTTTTTTACGATGTACAATTTTGCCACTAGAGGATGTAAATGCAGATGATATCAAATTCAAAATGCATTTTATTCCATATATTTGCTTCTAAACATCCGAATTCTATTGAAAAAATTATTTTATCTTTTGATTCTATTCCTGTCGAAGAGTATTTTAGGCATAGTCACTTTTTCAAGTTACGAATAGATTTTCCGCTAGAGGGCGTAAAAGTAAATGGTGTTTTTCCCAATATCTGTACTTCTAAAAATTTGATTTGAAATTTTTTTCTTTGGCTGATAGAGCTCCTGATGGGAAATATTTTTCATATAATTTCTAATTTTTGGTAAAGAATGGTTTAGCCACCAGGGGGCATAAGCATTAATTTCTGCTTCTGATGTATTTGCCACAAAATCTGAACGTCTAAAATCTCCATTGAAAAAATTCGCTCGTGGACCAGCTACACTCACGTCGATAAACCTGTCCAGCATATTTTCTTATTAAAATAATGCATGGTTTCTCCTCCAGGGGGCATAGATGTATACCTTATTTTTGTCTACATCTCTACTTCTATGAGTCCGATTTCAAAAATTCTTTCTTTGTTGGATACCATTTCCAGTGCGAAACGGTTTACATATAATTTCAAAATTTTCAAGTAACTCATAAACTTTCCACTAGGGGGCATAAAGGTAAATTGCTCCCCCGACATTTCTGCTTCTAAAACTCTGATTTTAAAAATTCTTCCTGTGTCACATACAGCTCCTGATGAAAAAATGTTTTTCATGTAATTTCTAATATTTGGTAAAGAATGGTTTGGCCACCAGTGGGCATAAGTGTTCATTTCTGCTTCTGATGTATTTGCAGCAAAATCAGATGAGCTCCTGAAAACTCGACAAAAAATTCTTTCCTGGAGCAATATCCCTCACATCGAAAAACCTTTTGAGAATACTTCTTAAAATAATGCATGTTTTTCCTGCCAGGGGGCATAGATGCATATCTTATATTTGTTGGTTTCTCTGCTTCTAAGAGTCCAATTTGAAAAATTCTTTCTTTGTTGGAGAGCAGTTGCACTGTGAAATGTTTCACATATAATTTTAAATTTTTATTAACGCGCAAGTGTGCAACCAGATGCTCAAGTTCACGATTCTGTTGATAGCAATATCTGCAGGATTAAACACCCAATTGAAAAACTTATTTCTTTGGTCAGATACTACAGTTTTCCATACCGGTTCCATCAACTTTGAATAGCTTTGATAAATTTAATTCGCATCAGAATGGATTCTAAAGACGTGCTCATTACACCTGAAAATTTGGTGTCATCTTTCTTGTTTTTTTTTTTGTTTTTTTTCATTGTATGTATTTGTTTTATCTGTGTTGCACTGAATTATTCGTCGTGATATCCTAATTCCCATGTTATTGAATGCCATATTGCATTTCAAGGATAAAAATAGATACCATACTTATATAAAATTACATATTGTTGCACTGGTAGTAATTTTAGTTAACTGGGTGTAAAATAATTTATTCAAAGGTATTCCAGATTCCAGTGTGTCATTGTAATTTTAAAGAAAAAAGCAAAATACTTAAATCACATGTAGCTATGGCAATAGTAACTTCAGTTAGCTAGGTATGAAAAAAACCATTTAACAAAGTTTGGTTTTCTCTTATTCCCGTATGTCATAATTGACTTCTAGAAAATACTATTTGGACTCCTTAAAAACTCCTTAAATGGACTTTCAAAAATGAGTATGAACCCTGAAGATATCTTTTGTATACCCTACTCTTGCATGTTTCTGGTCATCTGACAAAGCATGCAGAACAAAAGGAGCACAGACTCCCTTTCACCCCTTTCCAAAAATCTTGCTGTAAAATTTGATGAATCGTCTCCTTATTAACACCAAGCTCATATTCCAGCATCCTCAAGGCCACACAATGATCACTTTTTATCCTTTCGTGAATGTTCTCAATGAGTTCAGATATGCAAACTGAAATCAGGCATCCAAGCCTTTCGTCGCTTTCCAAATCTTCCCGCCCATCGTTGAAACATGCATACCATCAGAATATTTTTTGTGATGAGATAGGCAATGAGCCCAATAGACATCACGCAACAATTCCACTGTCTCAGATGCAGTTTTACCAATTTTCAAACACAACCGGATATTTGCTCTCTGTTCCATGACAGAGGTGTGACAGTGTTCTTGCACTGAATGATGCCATGCACAGCGTAAATAATCATTTGCACAATTCTCACGCAAACCCTGTTGCCACCGCATAGCCAATAAATGACATAAAAAAAAAAAACTAAAAAAAAAAAACTTGCTTTCCCAACCTGTGTGTTTTACCGGGATTTAAAAAAAAATGTGCCTTTCCCAACCTGTGTGTTTTACCGGGATTTAAAAAAAAATGTGCCTTCCCAACCTGTGTGTTTTACCGGGATTTAAAAAAAATTATCACTCTCATTACTTAATTGCCACACTGTGTGTTAGTCTGTTGTCCACATGAGTAAACTCAAGAACTTACAATGTAAATTAATATTTATTTATTTATTTTAGGTGGATGATGAAGAACTTCAAGATGAACCTCTTCAGATCAGGTATGCATCATTATTATTTTGCTTTATTTCATGCCTCATGGATTTCCTTTTTATGAATTAGCATGTTTTATAAAATTAATTGCATCTATGAGTAAAATGGTGAACTGAAGTTGTCACTCTGTCTATACATCAATCTGCATTTCCATCTGTAGACATATCTGCATACAGAAGTCTAATTGGAAGAATTATTTTCATGATGGATGGCTGTAATTATAGCCAAAAGTACCAGCATAGTTTCTGACTTTCCTTTTGCTGTTTTTTCAGCAAGTGATTTTATTAGAGCATGCCTATATCTATAGTTGGCCCAGAATCTTCACTTCTAGAAATCAGATTGGATTTTTTTTTTTTTTTTTTTTGAACTCAATAGTGATGACCATGAATCAAAGTCATCTGTATAATTTCCAGTGTTTTTGGTGGACTGTATGCTGTAATTGTTTACTTGTATTTTGCACTTCATAGTTCACAACAGTGAAGTAAAGCAGTGTGTGCCGCCCCGGTGGCGCAGTGGTCTAAGGCGTTGGCCTCTGATCATTCGTCCGTAAGGGGTCCGGGTTCGAATCCCGGTCAGGCATGGATGTTGTGTTTGTCTTACGGCACTGGCTCTCTCCCTTCCCTGGAACCAGTGACCCTAAATTAGGGACGGGCGACTGCTTATAGCCCATTGAGTTGCTCACGGTGGTCGTTAAACCTCAAAAAAAAAAAAAAAAAAAAAGCAGTGTGTAGGAAATTGGTTGTTAGGTGCATATTATTTATACCCATCAAAGTATTTCTAGAATACTGAACTAGAGACCCCACACCTTTTTTTAAGGGACTTTTTCTAATTGCATCTAATATTTCTAATCTATAATTTACAGATAATCAGATTAATACCTATGAAGAAATTTTTTTTATGAAGTATATACACTGAAGTGCCAGAAAAACTGGTACAGACAAGCTTATGCAAAATACATAGCAACGTCACCTATGCGCATACTCGGTTGTGTCTGCCAGTGCGTATATAAAGCGATAGACATCCTTGCCAGCTGTCAGAGCTGTTTTCGGCATGAGAATGACAAGTAAAACCGATTTAAGCGATTTTCAATGCGGTGTCATAGTTTGGGCTCGTGAGATGGGCCATAGTATTTCGGAGGTAGAAATGAAGTTCGAATGTTCACGAACGAACATTGCAAGGGTGTACCGTGACTACAAGAATTCCGGGAAAACCTCTAACCTACGATACCAGTGTGGCCGTAAAAAGACATTGGCTGAACGTGACCATCGTCGGCTGTCAAGAATCATTTCACGCGATGGACGTGCAGCACTCTTGCAGGTATCATCGGAATTCAATGCTGGAGCCTCAACAAGCATCAGTGTCCGGACTGTGCAATGTACCCTGCATGATATGGGATTTGGGAGCCGACACCCTACTCAAGTTCACTTGATGGGTGCACGACACAGAGCTATGCGCCTCGCTTGGGCATGGCAACACCGCCACTGGACACTTGACTGGAAACAAGTAGCCTGGTCTGACGAGTCGCATTTCCAACTGTATCGGGCAGATGGAAGGATTCATGTGTGGCGCTAACTCCATGAAGCCATGAATCCCGCCTGTCAACAGGGAACTGTACCGGCTGGTGGGGGGTCTGTAATGGTATGGGGTGTGTTTAGCTGGACTTCACTAGGACCTCTGGTATGCCTACAAACGTCTGTGACTGGCCAACGCTATGTGCGCATCCTTTCTGACAAGGTACACCCGTTCATGTCCTGCATTGATGCTGATGGGTTGGGCCTGTTCCAACAGGACAATGCACCTCCACACAAGTGTCGCAATGCCACATTATGGTTAGAGGAGCATTCATCTGAGTTTATGGTGTTGCCATTCCCACCCAAGTCCCCAGATCTGAACGTGATAGAACACATTTGGGATGCCATGCAACGCGCTATCGAATGCAGGAATCTGAAACCTCGGAATACACCCGAATTGTGGAATGCTCTACAGGAAGTATGATGTGCATTGCCTACAGCATATTTCTAGAAGCTAGTGGAGCCCATGACCCGTCATATTTCTGCAGTTCCGTGCTCCCGTGGGGTACCTACCAAATATTAGACTGGTGTACCAGTTTTTCTGGCACTTCAGTGTATATGGCCCACAATTGGTTACTTTGTTTATAATACTTCCATGTCATGAAACTCATATCATAGTATTTTATGTATTTGGTTTGTACTTGCATAAGCATGTCCTAAAGCATATAAATGAAATTTCAAAATCTTAAATACTATATCCCATAATTGGTTACTTTGTTTGGTTTACTTCCATGTCACGAAACTTGTAATGTGGTACAGTGAAACCTCTCTAAGGCAGCCACTGCTGGTTCTAAAAAACGGTCATTCAGAGGTGTGGTCGCTAAATAGGGGGAAGTTCTAATGGCATATCCAATTAATTGTTTTGAAATTAAACCTTTGTAAACTACTGCATAACTTTTGAATTGCCAAACTCCAGGTTTTCACAGGAATGATGGGTTCTCAAGAGAGTTCTGCATGGCTGTGTATGAAAGTGTAATTGTTCCTACTCTGATGTATTTCAGTGAAACCTGGGTATTACAGAAGAAACATAGTAGTTGTTTGTGTGCTGGAGAAATGCGTTACTTACAGGGGGTTTGTGGCAAGACTTGTTCTGATCATGTGATGAATGAAGATGTGTTGCAGTTGTGTAATGTGAAGCAAAATGATGTTAGCAAGGTGGTGACTAATATGCTTCGGTGGTTTGGGGATGTTGAATGAATGACTGATGAGATGCTTACTAAGAATTTTTTTTTTAGCCCAAGTCGCTGGAAGGAAAGGCAGAGGAAGTCATGGGAGGATCAGATTCAGGAGTGTCTGCATAAGAAAAAGATAATGAGTATGAAGTATAGAAGATCGTGTGTGCATCGTGGGATGGATGTCAGTGAAGCCCGAGCTGTATGTCAAGATCACTGTAAATGAATAAGGTTTGATACAGCAACAATAAGTAAATAATCAGTTAAAAAATTATCTGGTACTTTGTTTTTTCTTTGTGGGGCTAACCTCTGAATCCCAGAGAACAGCTTAGGGGTATGTATGTAATGTAATGTAATGTAATGTATGTATGTATGTATGTATGTATGTATGTATGTATGTATGTATGTATGTATGTATGTATGTATGTATGTATGTATGTATGTATGTATGCATGTATGTATTTATTGCAACACTCCAAACATGATGCATTCCAGTGATTTACCATACAGAATGTATGCATGTGCATATCATCATCATCATCATTGTCAACCATTATCAATCCACTGCTGGACGAAGGTCTCCCCAAGTTTCCTCCACAACGGTCTGTCTTGTGCCAGTCTCCTCCATGTCACCCCTGCATACTTTCGAATTTCATCCACCCATCTCCCATGTGGTCTTCTTCTGGGTCTTTTCCTGTCCCTTGAATCCAATCTAAAATTTCGGCTGTCCATCGATGATCTGTCCTTCTGGCAGTATGTCCAGCCCATTGCCATTTCAGGGATTTAACTCTGATCATGATGTCTTCCACTCTTGTCATTTTTCGGATCCACGAGTTCCTCTTCTTATCTCTCCTGGTTACACCAAGCATGCACCTCTCCATGCTACTTTGAGTTGTCTGCAGCCTTTGTATGTCTCTTTTAGTTAAGGTCCACGTCTCTGCACCATACGTAAGCACTGGAAGGATGCACTGATCAAACACTTTTCTTTTAAGACATAATGGCATATTGCTCTTGAAAATTATGCTGTTTCTTCCAAAAGCTCTCCAGGCAAGTTTTGTACGCCGATTAATTTCTTCATCAATGTGACCCTCACTTGATATCTGCTGTCCAAGATAAACG
The DNA here is from genome assembly GCA_039090855.1 of Macrothele yani. Classification (NCBI taxonomy): domain Eukaryota; kingdom Metazoa; phylum Arthropoda; class Arachnida; order Araneae; family Macrothelidae; genus Macrothele; species Macrothele yani. The sequence goes on from CM076990.1 coordinate 54,418,932, forward strand.
TACGTATCTGTTATCTCCAGCTTTTCTCCATCAATCGATAAATCTTCATTTCTTGTAAAAGCATTGAACATCACTTTTGTCTTCTGAAAGTTCATTTTTAATCCCACTTCTTTACTCTTGTCAGCAAGTTCCTGGATCATACTCTGCAGCTCTGATGGGCTAGTTGCAAAAATGACTACGTCATCAGCAAAACGAAGGTGGGTTAGATAATCTCCATTAATCTTTATCCCCTTGTTTTCCCAGCTCAGTGACTGAAAAACACCCTCCAATGTGGCATTAAAGAGCTTCGGAGATATGGTGTCACCTTGTCTCACACCCTTTCCAATTTTTATGTGTGTTGTATTTTCAAACAGCCTAATCTTTGCACTTGCATTTTCATAGATGTTATTAATAATATTAATGTATGCATCTTCAATACCGCAGGTTTTCAGAGCCATTGTAACTGCTGATGGTTTCACCGAATCAAAGGCTTTTTCATAATCGATAAAAGCCATGCACAATGGAAGTTCATATTCCCTCGCTCTTTCAATTAGTTCTCTCAGCACATGGATATGATCTATTGTGCTGTAGCCACTCCTGAATCCAGCTTGTTCTCTCGGTTGAGCCATGTCCAGTGTTACCTTCAAGCGGTGTGAAAGAACTTTAGTGAAGATTTTATAAACTACTGATAGGAGGCTGATAGGTCTGTAGTTTGCGAGATCCTCAATGTCACCTTTCTTATGTAGCAGGATCATTGTAGAGGTGTTCCAATCCTTAGGAATCTTTCCTTCATTAAGGCATCGAGTGAAAATTTGGGCGAGTACTGTTTCGATTTCTCCACTTGCTTCTTGTATGATGTCTACAGTAATTCCATCTTCTCCTGGAGCTTTTCCCTGCTTCATGTTCTTGATTGCATGTGCAACTTCTGCTGGAAGGACTGGAGGAACTCTGGTACTGGTATCTTTCATGATGTCTGGAGTGCATGTATCATCCCTTTCATATAATTTGGAGTAGAAATCTTTTAATCTTGTCAAAATTTCGCCTCTATTTCTTGTTACAGAACCATCTTCTTTTCTCAGTGCCATAATCTGTTTTCTTCCCTTACTGAGATGTCCCTTTGCTATCTTTAGGCTTTGGTTGTTTTCAATTGCTTTCCTCACTAGTTCACAGTTGAATTTTCTTAAGTCTTCAGTGATACTTTTTCGTACTGTCTTGCATAGCTCTATATATTCCACTTTGGAAGTCACATCTTCTTTAGTTGTCCTCATCTCTCTTCTTTTTGCATCAACATTTTCGTTTTTCCTGATAATTTATTTACATGCAACTTGTTCTTAGACCCAGCTAATTTTGTTGCTGTTTCCATAAGAGCTTTGGTTACTTTTCTGTTAACTTCAGAGATGTCCACTTCTTCCGATGTTAGGCCTTCTAAAGCAGAGAACCTGTTCTTCAGTTCCAACTTGAAGGTATTATGGTGTTTTTTAAGGTTGGTTATGTCAATAGATTTTTTTTGTCTTATGAGCTTGCCACGTTCAAGTTTAGTGTTGAGGTGCATCTTACATCTCACCAATCTATGGTCACTACCTGTGTTGAACTTGTTTAGCACACTGCAGTCTTCTATGACGAATTTTTTGTTACACATAATAAAATCAATTTCACTTGTCGTCCCATTTGGATGTCTCCATGTCCATTTCCTGTGTGGCTTTTTCTTGAAGAAGGAGTATATATAATGAAAAAAAAATACTACACTATATGTACATATATAGTGTAGTATTTTTTTATTATTTATACACAAATTATTATTATTATTTATACAAAAGTTTGGAACATACCTCCTATAGCAGTAATCTAAAAAAAAAAAAAATCATGTGAAAAACAAATGTAATGTTGTCTGCCTAAGTTTTCAGACTTTTCTTTCAGAATGATTTTTTTTAAGTTTCCTTTCAGCTCACAGAATAGTGTCTTAACTTTCCCCCTTTTAGTACAATCATAAGATCACATTAAATGATTAACTTCCTTCAATGTCTCTTGAGCTGATAATTTTGGAATGGTATCTATTTCTTCATCTGAAATTTCATCCAGAGATTCTGCAGGAGTGTCAGTGCTATAATGATTATCTTTGGGGGAGAGAGAGGGTTGCAATTTTTACTGTAGTCTAAAAAAACAAACTTACCACTTATGTGGTCTTTCAGCAAGCATCACTTTCAGTTGTCACTCATGCCTGGACAACAATCCAGATGGTTTTATATATGTTACTACGGAAGCCATTAGAATCGCCTGCAATCGCCGAGAACTCCTTCCAACACTCCCACATCCCAACTCACTTCAATACCGTTCCGATGGCTCAGTGGTCTAAGTGATGGCCTCTGATCATTCGTCCATAAGGGGTCCAGGTTCGAATCCCAGTGAGGCATGAATGTTGTGTTTGTCTTACAGCACTGGCTCTCTCTCTTCCCTGGAACCAGTGACCCTAAATTAGGGACAGGTGACTGCTTATAGCCCATTGAGTTGCTCACGGTTGTCGTTAAACCTCCAATGTCCAATGAAAAAAAAAAAAAAAAACCTCACTTCCATGCATTAGGAAACTTCCTAGCCATTTAAAGTGACCCCTCCATACTAATAATGCACATTTGTTTAATTTATTGTTTCATAGTTCCAGTGTATAGAGAATATTTTCAGCTTGAATGGTAATCCGGACAACACAGTTTTTGTGCAGTGGTTCTTATGCAAAGATGGTTGTTAAGAGAGGGTGAAGGTCTTTTAATAGGGGGAAGGTTAGCATTAGTGCTATGGGTTTTGAAATTGGTTCCACAGAAAAGCAGTCGTAATGAGGGGTGGTAGCTAAGAGACGTTTCGCTGTATTTTGTGCATTTGGTTTGTATTTGCATGTGCATGTCCTGCCTGCAAAATAAATATATTCATTTGCAGTACTAATCTTGAGACCCTGATGAAGAGGCTCTGTGGATAACAGTTGCAAAGAAATTAGAGCAGTATGAATCCCTGGTGGCAGGGACATATTTAAGGCAGGAATCCTGGCATCTGTATCTCCCCACCCCAATTTTTTTATTGTAGTTTTATATTGTTTTTATGCAGTCAATTTATGTCGCATTTTTTAGTATAATGGCAAAAATTTTACGCTATTTTTCTTCTGGTTTGTGAGATTAATAAGCTGAGCTGTAATTTTATAAACAACTTTTAACATACACTAACATACACATACTTTTTTTTTGTTTTTTGGTGCAGATCTTTGTATTTGCTATGTGTGTGTTGTCTCCCCATCCTCACTCTTTCTGCTGATATGAGAACATTGTGGTCTGTACATGGGCAATAGACATAGTTTGACTTTACATTGCTTGGTCTCAGGGTAGAAAAATATGTGATATACGTCCTCAAGGCACGAGAGGGAAACTACTGCTTCTAAGGTCAACAGAATCCGTTTTTCTTACTCCTCGCTTATTTTGATAGATTTTGCTGATTATATCTGCAAAATTATGTTTAGTACTAGGTAAATGCCTATCAAGAGTCCACTGCTACGTAGGCATGGAAATATGCTAATATGTTGATCTGGAGAAAAAATGATTTTAGTGTTGTATACACTATATTGACCGAAGTCACCGGACACCCCTTCAAAAGCAAATGAATGGATCTGATGCATTGTTAAGATGTGCAGTTCAGCTGCAAACAGTATAAAAACCAGCCTGCAGCTGACCGCGATCATATTGCACTGTGAGGTTGAGTGAAAATGTTGCGGCGGGTGAGAACTGAATTTGGGAAAAGAAAGATTGTTGGGTGTTATATTAATGGGTTGTCCATAAGAGAAACCGAGAGGTGTTTAAACATACCCAAGTCAACTGTTTTGGAAGTACTGAATGAGTGGAAGACACATGGCTTGAAGCAGCAAAACGTACTGGCAGTCCAAAGAAAATCAGTGATAGAGGACGTCGAAGCCTCAGGAGTGTCGTTACAGCTAATGGATGGAGTACTGTGCAAGACCTCAGTGTATAGGTGAGTAAAAATGCTGGAACCGCTGTATGTACATGTGCCATTCGCAGAGAACTTCATTCCATAGGTTACCGTGGTCGTGCGGCTGCTCATAAGCCTTTCATCTCCACTCGAAATGCTACTCGTCATTTAGCATAGTGTAAAAAACATTTATCGTGGACCATAGATCAATGGAAACGGGTTCTATGGACTGATGAATCCAGATACATGATCCATCAGTCTGATGGCCATGTGTGGGTATGGTGGCAGCTGGGGGAATGCTGTTTACCCAGTGTACTGATCCTACGGTCAAGTTTGGAGCTGGCAGTGTACTCATAGTGTCGTGGTATGGTCCCGGCCCATTGATTATTGTGGACAAACTTGTTAACCAGCATGTCTACCTCAATATTCTAGACAATTTATGCCCTACCAACTCTGTGGCAATACTATGGAACCTAGCCTTGTTGGTACCAGCAGGATAATGCACCAAGGCATAAATCAAGGACTGTTACTGCGTAGTTTGATGATAATTCCGTATCATGTGTGGACTGTCTAGCGCAGAGCCCTAATCTTGATCCCATAGAGCATCTATGGGATGAATTAGAGTGCCACATAAGTTTGAAACCAAGGCCTGCTACTAACGAAGCAACAGTTAGTGGCAACATTATGTACTGTAAGCGCATACCTGTCGCTGTGTTCCAATACCTTGTCGAAAGCATGTCTTGAAGTGTCAGTGCATGCATTATGACCAAAGGTGGACCGACACTGTACTAATGTATGTCAATAAATGCTATGTTGTGTTTCTGTTCTAGGTGTCCGGTGACTTTTGTCAATATAGTGTATGCACCAAGGGGCGGGGAGAAAGACCCGGAAGGTGACTGTGTGGGTGATGATAGATGGATAAAATCTGAAAATATGCTGGAGTGATATGGAAAGTACTGGCTCAAAGATATAGTCATGGAAGAGACTTAGGAAGATCTTCATCCAGCAGTGGATTGATAATGGTTGATGATGATGATATATACACATACAGTGGAACTTCTGTTATACATTTTTCTAGGCGATGGCCTTGAAAAATGTATAAATGTAAAAATCATGTAAATGAAATTTCAAAATCTTAAATACTATTGTAAAATGTATGCTTTGAATTTAAGATATTCTTTAATAATGATTTATTTAAAATTGAATTGGTAGTAAAAGAAAAAAAGCATTACAAATTATAGTAAATTTTATCCCATTGCAAAAATCATAAAGCCTAGGAAAATCAAACTTCTCTTTCGACAACTGTATCTGTCTATAAATTTCCTGATTCTATGTTAAGTGAAATCCTCGCAACTAAGAAACTGAGACCAGTGCTTTAATATGCAACACAAGAATTGATGGCCTTTTTTCTTCAGAACCTGAGGGCATTCACTTGAAACCAGAATATTGGATATTGATGAAACATCTGGAATTCTATTCTACTGTGCCACAAAATGGACGGGCCACAAAGTTATGTACAGAGACTTAGCAATCTTCAAATATTATGTGCATATGTGTGTGAGTAATGAAATGTGAAACCAGGCTTTTATCCAAACCCTAAGTAAACAACATATCCTTCTACGATGGGATCAAGGTTCAACTTTGGCTACACCAAGGACAAACAGAGCAAAGGCTGTCTCGATTCTCTCAGAGTTATAGTATACCAGGCTATGAATAAATGAATCAAAGAACCATGTATTTTTTATAATCTGAAATTCAGATTCTAGCATATAATCACAGCAAGTGCATAAATGAATTGCAAATAGTTGATTTAAAAAAGCAATTGAAACTGCAGTAAAATGTTAGGACTAATGCAGAATTACATGTGAAAGTGAAAAATGTGTAACCTAGGTTCATAATAGGTAATTAAGCGCTCGCACACACACACACACACACACCAACTTAATTGAATTAATGCAATTATATGATTAATTTTACTGATTGAAGTATATTGATTTTATTGTGGGTAAAATACTGACGTGTCCCAAAATTGAACAAGAAACATGACACCGAATTCTCGGGTGTAATGAGCACATCTTTTGAATCTGTTCTAACGCAAATTAAATTTTTCAAAGCTATACAAAGTCAATGGAACTAGTCTGGAAAACAGTAGTATCTGACCGAAGAAAGAAGTTTTGCAATCAGGTTTTTAATCCTGCAGATACTGCTGTAAACAGAATTGTGAGCTTACGTCCTCTGGTTGAAGACTTATGAGTTAAGAAAAATATGAATTAATGTGAGAAACTTTTCACAGCGGAAACACTATCCAACAAAGAAAAAAAAATTCAAATCAAACTCTTCGAAGCAGAGATATGAACAAATATGAGATACGCATCTAAACCACCTAGCAGGAAAACCGTGCATTATTTTAAAAAGAGAGTATTCTCAAAAGGTTTTTCGATGTGAGTGGTATCGTTCCAAGAATGAAAAATAATTTTAGGTGAGTTTTCAGGAACCTAGGTTTTGCTGCAAATACACCAGAAGAAGAAATTACACTTATGCTCCCTGGTGGCCAAACTATTCTTTACCAAGTAGTAGAAATTATGTGAAACACATTTTCCATCAGGAGCTGTATGTGATACAGGAAGAATTTTTCAAATCGGAGTTTTAGAATCAGCAATATCGGGGAAAACACAATTTATGTTTGTGCTCCCTAGCAGAAAGTCTATGATTTACTTGAAAATTTTAAATTTATGTGAAAGACATTTCGCATTAGAATCACTATCCAACAAAGAAGGAATTTTTCAAATCGGACTCCTAGAAGTAGATATTGACAAAAATATGATATACATCTGCGCCTCTAGCATGGAAACCATGCATTATTTTAAGAAGAAAATATTCTTGAACGGTCTGTCGAAGTGGGTAGTATCGATCCACAAACAAATTTTTTTCAATCGAGATTTTAGAAGCTCAGATTTTGCTGCATCAGAAGCTGAAATTAAAACTTATGCCCCCTGGTGGGTAAACCATTTTTTTACCAAAAGTTAGAAATTATGTGCAAAGGATTTCCCATCAGGAGCTGTATCCTGTACAGAAAGAATTTTTCAAATCGGAGTTTTAGAAGCAGAGATATCGGTGGAAATGCATTTACCCTTACACCCCTAGCAGAAAGTCTATAAATTACTTCAAAATTTTGAAATTATATGGAAAACATGTCACATCGGTAACTCTATGCAATAAAGAAAAAAATTCAAATCAGACCATTAGAAGCAGAGATATTGACAAAAATAAGATATACATCTACGCCCTTGGTGGAGAAACCCTGCAATATTTTACGAAGAAAATATTTCAAGAAGGTTTGTCGAAGTGAGTAGTATCGGTCTACGAACAAAATTTTTCAATCGAGATTTTATAAGCTCAGATTTTATGGCAAATACATCAGAAGCAAAAATTAACGCTTACGCCCCTGGTGGCCAAAGTATTCTTTACCAAAAATTAGAAATTATACGCAAAAGATTTTCCATCAGGAACTGTATACGCTGAAGAAAAAAAATGTTCAAATCGGAGTTTTGGAAGAAGAGATATTGGGGAAAACGTAATTTACTTTTATGCCCCCTAGCGGAAAATCTATGCGTAACTTGAAAAGTAACTATACCTAAAATGTTCTTTGACATAAATGGAATAAAAAAATAAACTAAATTTTTCAATCGGATGTTTAAAAGCAAATATATGTGATAAAATGTATTTTGAATTCGACATCATCTGCATTTATGCCCTCTAGCGGCAAAATTGTACATCGTAAAAAACAAAATGAAGGATCACCATTCGCACATTTCAAGCTTCCCAATGCAAAAATAATTTTTCAAATCAGACTAATAGTTGTGGAGATATGGTGTCTACAGACAGACAAACCGATAACATAAGCACAATCCTTTTTTTAAAAAGACATGCTAAAAAGTGACTTAACTTATGGGAAAGGAAAACATTCTGCCCATCAGCGCTCTTACTGTTTCTTTCACAGAGCTGAAAATCATCAGATTACTGACTTAGGGCTTTCAAGGGAACAAGAAAATAATAATTCAGATTCAACAGCATCAGTGAACTAAAGGAAGGGGGAAAATAAACAAATGCATTTAATTACAAATCTATTTGCAGTATATTAATGTTGTGTGTTCATTACACAACGTTAATATGCTGCACAAATTCAATGACATGAAATACCATTTGTGCTGCTTTTGGTTGTGCAGTTACGGAGAGACTATTTCTGCATTTCAAAACAGGATGGCCCCATTTCATAATGCTGCCTTATATGGCCTTACTGACTGGGGGAGGAGGGGAGGGCATAAATAACATGGCATTGACTACATACTGGAATACTGCATGGCACAGTGAGCATGTCATTTGCTATCCCCAGTTTCTCTCCATCCTTTCTCAGTACCACAGATTTAGAATTCTATGTGCATAATTGTGCCTAAGCCTGCTAGTGATGCAGTGAAATCCAAAACATTTCTGTTTAGTTATAGATAAACATAAAATTTATTTTCAAGATGAAAGTTTGAAGCCAGCAAAATAAATTAAAAGCTTTTACCTTTAATTAAAAGTTTTTAATTTTAACTAAAGGTGAAAACTTTTATTTTTTAATAAAAATTGCCAAAATAATAAAAAATGTACCAAAAAATTAAAAGCTTTCACCTTTTAATTTTATCCTTACGTAATGTTGATATCCACATGAGAATAAGTTATAAAGCTGTGACAGTTATGTGAGGGTTGATATGTTTATCTTATATCATTGCTGTGTGATTTGGAGATTGTCTTCATCATTTTGTTCAGAGATGTTTTGTGTTTTCTTAATTTTTTTCTAAATTTTCTTTTATTATTCTTATTTTATTCTGCTCTTGAAAAAATAGTTCACTTTTGCATCTTATTTCAGAGTTATGGACTATGATACATACAGTGCAAATGACGCTATTGGGAAAGTGTATATTGACCTAAACCCTTTATTATGCAAAGAAGCTGGTTCAGTTATGTCTGGGTGGTTTCCTATTTATGATACAATGCATGGTAATTTTTTTCCTTAATTCTAATACTGCTGTCAAGTTTCCCTTGTGTTGTTATCTAGTGAATTGCATTTCATGTTTATGTTATCGTTAAAGTATGAAATCTGTTATTTCATAGAATACCTAGTTATTTCATGAAATAACTGATCAAGTCAGTTAAAGCGTAAAACTCACTTGTATTCTATGGTTTAACTAGTTATTTCATAGAATAACGATCTACACCCCGTTAAAGTGTAAAATAACTGAGTAAATAAATCCCAAATTCAAAAGGCTGTAAAGTGAGAACCACTGGTCAGAAATAGCACACCATTTTCAACCCACTATAAAGTGTTATATAATAATAATGATATTAACTTATGAGTACTTCGTCTCAACCTAATAATGAAGTGCTGGTTGAAAAAACTAGGTTAAATAATGCCATTAGTAAAGTATGTATAGTTTGTTCACAAGAATGCAGTGAAAACGTAGTTTGTTCAAAATGTAATGAGCCTGTCGACATGTCATGTTTAGAAGACTATGTTTTGGAAGACAAAGTTGTACAGAAGATCTGCAAATTGTGTTTTTCATACAATAACTAGTTAAAGTGTGGAATTATTAATTTATTACGTGCTTTAACTAACTTGATCAGTTATTTCATGAAATAATTAGATATTCTATGAAATAACTAAATTATACACTTTAACAGTAACATATATATTATTGTGTATAGAGCAACTGTTGCTCCTTTGGAGCTGTAGATCCAGGAACTTGCTTATAAGAGTAAAGAAGTGGGATTAAAAATTAACTTTTGGAAAACCAAATTGATGCACAGTTCTTTTACAAAAACTGAAGATTTAGCAGTTGATTGAGGAATTTAGAGGTAACTTAACTGATACCTACATTTATGTTGGACAACAGATATCAAGCAAGAGCCATATCAAAAAAGAAATTAATCAGCATATAAAACCTAGTTGGGGAACATTTGAAAGAAACAATACAATTTTTGAGAGCAACTTATTACATCTTAAAAAAAGTGTTTAATCAATGCTCAAAAATGAGTGGTAGGCAATGCACATAATTAACAAACAGGTTAAGTTGATGGTAGTAGAGAAACACGCTAAGTTACATATAAAAGTTTTTAAGGCAAATGTATTTCAGCCATTACTATGGCCTTCATCAGTGCGACTATGATTTCTTTTGTTGCCAGATTAAAAAGGTAAGTTTTGTAATACTCTGGGTGACGTGATGCAATGAGAGATTTCCAGATGTGTGGAATGTAAATATGGAGCTCAGATTTGCAATTTTTGGAAAATAAAATTTCCAAACTTTCTCTGAACTTCAGAGCAAAACGATTTTGGAAGGAAGCCAACTTTTTTGTATCGGATTAGCAGAAGTTTCAGCCATAGTAAGTTGAAACAAGGAAGAGGAAGGTTTTCCAAATTTCACATCAGATTTGTGTTCGTGAAGTCTAGAGAGAATTTTTCAGAATGAACTTCCTATGTGTGCTGTTAATCCAACGTTTGTCTTGATAGGATATTTTGGAAGTTCATTCCGAAAAATTCTCTCTAGACTTCACGAACACAAATCTGACGTGAAATTTAGAAAACCTTCCTCTTCCTTGTCTCAACTTACCATGGCTGATGCTTCTGCTATTCCAATTTGGTCCGATACAAAAAAGTTGACTTTCTTTCAAAATCATTTTGCTCTGAGGTTCAGAGAAAGTTTGGAAATTTTATTTTCCAAAAATTGCAACTCTGAGCTCCCCATTTATGCTCCATACACCTGGAAATCTCTCATTGCATCACGTCACCCAGAGTTACCGTTACAAAACTTACCTTTCCAATCTGGCAACGAAACAAATCATAGTTGCACTGATGAAGGCCATAGTAATGGCTGAAGGATATGTGCCTTAAAAACTTTTGTACGTAACTTAGCGTGTTTTTCTCAACTGCCATCAACTTAACCTTTAATCAATGCATCCTTCCAATATTACTTATGGATCAAACAGATGCAGGGACCTAACTAAAACAACATACAAAGGCTTCAGACAACTCAAAGAAGCATGGATATAAGCATGCTTGGTGTAACCAAGAAAGATAGAAAAAAGAACTCTTAAATCAGAAAAATGACAAGAGTTGATAACATTATGATTAAAATAAAGACCCTCAAGTGGCAATGTGGATATATTGCTAGAAAAACTAATCGATGTTGGGCAACAAATACTGGACTGAATACCAAGGGACAGGAAAAAACCCAGAAGACCATGTGGAAGATGGATTAATGAAATTCAAAAGTGTGCTGGAGTAACATGGAGGAGACTGGCTCAAGATAGACAGTTGTGGTAGAAACTTGGGATGACCTTCATGTAGCAGTGCGTTAATAATTGGTAATGATGATTAAGCTGTTGTTTTAATTCTTGTGTCATTTCTGTTTTTGTCTTTAATGCAGGATGTTGTCTTTTATGTTCAGGGAGTTATAGTTATTCTTGCTTTGTTTTATGCTATGCCTCAGGCCCTTAATTTATCTTTTTTATGACTGGACCAATACCCTCCAGTTACTCTGTAGAGTTTGAAAAACAAGCTGAAAATGCCGAGTTAAAGTATAAAATAAAAACATTATCACTACATCAGTTGCCTCTCCAGTGGACACAGTTGCAGAGAATCGCAAATTATTTTAGTGGCCCTTAACTCAGGACAAAAGGACATTTTACTCTGTCAAAAATTTTGTGTTCTTTCTCAGTCTTGTATGAAAGATATAGCAGAAAGAAAATATGCTTTTTCGTGACTCCAAATAATATAATACAAGAGTTTGTTTTGAACTTTGAAATCTTGTCCAGTTAGTTCTCCCTTTAAGATCACTCTGATTAATAAAAAAAAAAAAACCAAAGATTTATTTCAGAGTAATTTGTAGAAGGGACTACGTATTTCTAACTGAAACATGTTGACTTTTAGTTTTTATTTAAAAACAACAACAACATGTGTAATTATGTGAGTGTAAATCCATTTGGGACACTTCCCAAATTTTGAAAATTGCTTGGCCATTTGCTGGGGAATTTCTACAACAGCTTGGTTGCCTGAGATTAGAGCTGTGCATGAATCTCTATATATTTTATGTAAATATTCATACATTGCAGACACTCCTTTTAAATTCATGCTGTGCCACTACACTGTCCTTTTAAATTCATGCTGTGCCTTTACACTGCATAATGATTCACCTGATACTCAGAATGTTCATAGATCACACTTTCTCCTCTTGACATATTTGTCACTTAATTTGGTCATTGCTGATCAGTTTGAACCATTGTTATGTGTTCCAGTGAAAATTAAAGGACCATCCTATGTTGTCATTCTAGATGTCAATGGGAAACAAATCCTCCTGAAGAAATAATTCTTCACAAATACATGGTAGTGATCAGGGCTGGATGAAGCTCTTGCAAGGCCCTGGGCGAAATTTCATTTCGGGGCCCTGAGCAAAATTTCATTGTGGGCACTAAAAAATAAATCTCATATTTTAATAAAGTCATTTCTGAAAATTATCGTTCGTGAGGAAGACACACGAACACTACCGTAAAGACAAAATGATTATCTCAAAGAAGTATTTGCTTTAAGCTGAAGAAAAAGACCATAATACAGACTGAAAGTTAAGAGAGAGAGAGAGAGAGAGAGAGAGAGAGAGAGAGAGAGAGAGAGAGAGAAAGAGAGAGAAAGAGCAAGAGAGAGAGAGGAGGGAAGAGCAAGAGAGAGAGAGAGGAAGAGAGATAGAGAAGGAGAGAAAATGAGAGAGAAAAAGAGAAAGAAAGAGAGAGAGGAAGAGAGAAAAAGAGAGGGAGGGAGATAAAGAGAGAGAGAGAGAGAGAGAGAGAGAGAGAGAGAAAGAAAAAAATGTTAAAATCTACGATTTTCTTTCCCGAGAGAAGAGGTTTAGGTTGCATTGTGACTTTTATAACAGCTTATTCAAAAAAGGATAAAAAGATACCTGCTTAGCGAATATTTTCTCATTGCGAATATTTTTGTATAGGAAATACAATGCATAATAAGGATTCCTCTGAAATAAATTGGTATAAACAGTCCCCCCCCTGATACATGTTTAGTGACTGATTTTTAATGCACAGTGGAGTAACTGACAAATTAGTGACATTCTAAACTTTTATACGCGTTCATATATGAAAGTTGCCTTTTTCTTTTCTTTTTATTTCAATTTCTTGTAATGTTGGGAAAGTGGCCTTCATATGTAGTCCGAAAGCAACTTGGATATTGTTCTTTTTATTTCCTTAAATTTAAGTATCAGGTTTTCACACAAATTGTTCAATATATAAAAGTAGAATACCACAAAACGATGAAATTTATTTTGCTATTTTCATGAATGCAGAAAATATTAAGGTGGTTACAAAAATCATTTCGAATCTGCAAATCTCAGTGTCCGTATGACGAACAAGCGGGATAATGTATTCAAAAATAGGGAGATTGGAAACAAACAAAAAATCTTCAAAAATATATTTTTATATTTTTGAAGGACCTTGCGCACCAAAAGTTACCAAAAAAATGTAGTTAAATTTTTTTTTACTGAAAATCATTTTGTTTTCTAAACTACGGGGCCCCCTAAAAGCGCGGGGCAACCCCCGGTTGCCCCTATGGTCCAACCGGCCCTGGTAGTGATAAACAAATGTCATTAGTGTTACAAAGGTGCCATAATTTCAAGTTTTCTTAGAGGTAGCTTCTTGGGAAATGGTGTTAATGTGGCACCTTTTAGCCAATAACAGCATCTGAATTTTTGTCTCCCATGTATTACTGAATAATTATTCCTGTAAGAGGATTCTTTCCCCATTGATATCTAGAATTTTTTCTGAAGCATTGGAACTTGTGACCTATGTCTCTACCTGGATGTGAAAAAAAGTCAAACTGCCACTGCAAGATTGGATTACCTTTGTTAGCTCAAGCCTGAATGGTATTCAGATTTCCAAGCTACATCATCTTAGCTTCTGTTGCTTGGAACTTTGTTGTCCTGGGTGGTGTGATGTCTACATGCTTGAACGGAAATCGTAAAATGCAGGTTCGATTCCCACTCTAGGGCAATGGGATTTTCATGTATAGTGGTGAAACCTGGGTACTACAGAAGAAACATAGAGGTTGTTTATGTGCTGGAGAAATGCATTACTTACGGGGGGTTTGTGGCAAGACACGTTCTGATTGTGTGAGGAATGAAGATGTGTTGCAGTTGTGTGATGTGAAGCAAAATGTTATTAGCAAGGTGGTGACTAATATGCTTCAGTGGTTTGGCCATGTTGAAAGAATGAGTGATGAGATGCTTACTAAGAAAATCATTTTAGCCCAAGTGGCAGGAAAGAAAGGCAGGGGACGGCCAAGGAAGTCATGGGAAGATCAGATTTAGGAGTTTCTGCATGAGAAAAAGATTATGAGTATGAAGTATAGAAGGTCTTGCGTATGGCGTGTGATGGATGTTAGTGAAGCCCAAGTTGTATGTCAAGATCGCTGTAAATAGAGAAGTGTTTGATACAGCAACCGTAAGTAAAAATTATCTGGTAGTTTGTATTTCTTTGTGGAGCTAACCTCTGAATCTCAGAGAACAGCATAGTGATAGCACATTTGTACCAACAATGACATTTTATCTTTTTTTTTTTTTTTTTTTTTTGTGTGTTTTCAAGATAAAAGAGAAAGTTATTTTTCACTTAATTTGGTTGGTCATTACTGTTTGGTTTGAACCATTCAAACTGAGTATAAATAAGGGAAAAGCCAAAAGAGTGAAGAACTGTTAGTACTGAATGCATGAGTCTAAATGGCACAGAGTTAGATCAGGTGAATGAGTTTGTACCTTTAGAAAGCATGTTTCGACAGAGAAAACAGATGAAATGGGGAAGTTTATAGGTGAGTGAATTCATCTGTGAAAGTCATAGTTGCCTTAAGAGGATTTCACAGGACTGATGGGTTCTTCAAAAGGTCCCAAATGCATGTGCACGAAAGTGCAATTGCTCCTACTTTTGCAGTGAAACTTGGGTATTGCCGAAGAGATGACGCAGAAGTTGTTTGCGAGCTGGAGAGATGTGTTACTTAAGTTGCAAAACATGTTGTGATCATGTGAGGAATGAAGATGTGTTGCATATGTGTAATGTGAAGAAAAATGTTTAATAAGGCGGGGACAGTTATTCTGAAGTGGTTTGGCTATATTGAAAAAATGAGTGGTGGGATGTGTACTAAGAAAATTTATTCAGCCCAAACGGCAGGAAAGAAAAAGGAAATGCAAAGAAATCATGGGAGGATCAGATTCTGGATGTCCATGTGAGAAAGAGATAACAAGTACGAAAGATCTTGTGTGAGACATGTGATGGATGTCAGTGAAGCTCAAATTGTGTGCCAAGATCTCTGTAAATTGAGGAGTTTGGTACACCAACAGTAAGTAAAATCTAGCACATTAGTTTTAAACTTTAATCTGACAGATGAGCTTTCTCTGAGGAGCTAACATCCGAATCTCAGAGAACAGCTTAGTGATATACAGGTAAATCTCAATATACGTGGTTTCATTATTCGCGTTTTGGGATTTACGCGATTCAGTGGCGCCATCTGTCATCACTATGAGGAGACAACAGTTACAATAATGAGTTTGTGCATCTTTCAAGGTTTTTGTCAAGACGTGAGTGCTCTCTCAGATCAGATCAGTAGAGCTGCATGTGAGAGGATCTGTGATGTCAGACAAAAGGAAAGAGTGTGTCTTTTGAGGGGAAGAAGCATGCACAAAGGTCGTATTCATTAGAAATAAAGTTAGAAGTTCTGGATCACTGCGAGAAAGGTGAGCGTATTGTTGACATTCAGCGTGCTTTGGGACTTATTGAATCCACTGTGAGAACTATTTGTGACAATGCGGAATCAATTCGAAAAAGTGCTCAATCAACCAACTTGAGTGTAACTAGAGGGACCAAATCTCGCTCGAAGGTAGGTGATGGAAAGAATGGAGAAGATGCTGAGCGTATTGTATTTTGATTTTCTGCATTAAAATTAAGTTTCAGAAAGATAATATTGTTTGTAACCTAAATGCTATTTAACCTGATTATTTTAAACTGAATTTGTGAATAAGTGAGAACCTAACCCTATATTGTTCGTATGAAATGCCTCCTGCTTTACTCGAATTCAGTATACACGGCGATTTTGTGGAATGTATCTATCGCATATACCAAGATCTACCTGTATGTATGTAGAACCATTATTGTGTTCCAATGAGAATTAAAGGATCATTCTTTGTTGTGTTTTCAAGACAAAAGAAAATGAATTGTATCTGTAGGTGCATAATTGATTTGGCAGATTAGCTTTCTTTGCAGAGCTAACCTCTGAAACTCAAAGAACAGCTTAGTGATATGTGTATACACTGAGTGATTGCTGAATTATGACCACCTACCTAATACTTTGTAGGTCTTCCTTTTGCCCTCAGTACAGCAGCTATCCAATGTGGCATCAATTCAAATATAAGATGCCGGAAGCAGTTGGGAGGTATGGCCAACCAAGCTGTGTGTAATGTGGCCTTCAATGCAGGTATGGAGGTGATTGGTGTCCCCAGACACCTGATATGCCATTTCCATAGTGTCCCACAAGTGCTCTATGGGATTGATATCGGTGGAGGCTAGTCGATATGCTGGAAGTCTGAATTGTGTTTCTCAAACCATTCCTGCACAGCAATGGACCTGTAGCTTGGCACATTGTCATCTTGGAATACACCATTGCCATTTGGGAAAAAGTGCAACATTGCTGGATGTACAGAGTCAGCAAGTAATTCACAATAGTGGGCACCAGTCATGTTCCACGTGCACCAGGAGTTCAAGTTCCTGCCAGGTAAACATGCCGTACACCATACAACCGCCACCATGGGTTTGCACTGTAGAAACCATGAAGGATGTATCATGTACCTTATGTTGTTTGCACCAAATTCGCACATGAACATCCACGAAGTGGAGTAAAAAAACACAACTCATCAGAGCTGTACACTTTTTTCCAGTCGTCCAATGCCCAACTTGCATGATCTTTGTACCAGGCCAGTCTTTTGCACTGATGAACTGTTGTTAGGAGAGGATGGCGTCGGGGTCATCTGCTGTTATAGCCCTCTCACAGTCGTGACAGAGTGACCTCTGTTGTATTTGGTAGTCAACTGTTGAACTGTGCTGCATCTGTTGGCCTGTGTGAGTCATTGGACCCGGCCCTCGCCTCTCACATAAACCTTTCGCTGTCCTGTGCAGTTTTTTCTGAGTGGTGTTTGACCATTCTCATGCCAGTCCTGATACACTTTAACTATGGTGGCTCACGAACACCCCACCAGTTCAGCTGTTTTGGAAATCGAGGCATCCATTCTCTAAGCTCCCACAACCTGTCTTTTCTCAAAATCTGATAAATCCTTCTGCTTATCCATCATGCTCTAAATTTTACTACCTACTGCTCCACTCACACGTTATGTATGCTATGGCGGTCGATTAATCACGCCCTCTCGGAAATCAAGTGGTCATCAGGCTACATCCACTTTTGAAAGGGATGGTCATAATTCAGTAATTACTCAGTGTATGTTGAACTGTTGTTGTGTGTTTTATTGAGAATTAAAGGGTCATCCTTTGTTGTTTTTTCAAGATAGAAGAAAATGAATTGTATTTGTTGGTGCATAATTGTCTGTCATACATAAAACAGGCATCATGTTCATCTTAACTAGCACAATCAAAAAGTTCATTCAAGCTTCAGGTGATAGCTTACTTGGACTGCCTCTGAAATTAGGAGACATAGTCTCAACCTCCACTCCAGGATGTTGTGATCATTCTAGTTTCTTTTTACCATAAAATGAAAAGGCTTTGTGAACTGGAAGTTATTTTCTTTAGCTCCCTATGGTGTGTATACCTATGAACTGCAATTATATCAAACTGGGGTCCTTGTTTCAAGTGGCAGAGTTTGTGCTTTGAGGAGCACATGTCTTGACAAGCAGTCTGAATGTTTGTTGAGATTCCTGTATAATGTGCCTCAGTTGATTGGAACCATATTCTCTTGGGTGGTGTGATAATCGCACGATTAGATAGAAATTGGGAGAGGTGTGTTTTATTTTCATTTTCGCTCTAGAATGACGCAAATTAAAAAAAAATCTGAATAGTAGGCCATGTGAATGAAAGTTAATCATAGAATCTCTATCACATATTCACTCATAAACAGTAGTCTTAAATTATCCAATTGTTTAGCATAATATAAACTCAAGAACTGCCGAGCTTTTGCTCTCCTGGGGGAGGCTTTTTTAGGCTGTAAAGTTAGAGCAAAATGCAAGATAGAGCAAGTACATAAAAAAAAAATTGAAGTCTTGCTGGATAGGATGAACACACATCAATAACGAGAGATAAAATTAAGGTATGGGCATTACTAAGTTATTGTAACAGGCATAATGGTACATGGTGTTAACTGCAGTTTTTTGGTCAGAAGATTATATCATGCATTTAAAAGTTTGAAAGAGAGGTTCTGATTGCACAAGTGGTGATGAGTGGAAATTTTCACACTTTCACATGCCAAAAGTGTGGACATTTTATAGAAACCTGTTACTGCTTTACCCTCTCTAATGTCTCCCTTGTGCTCCTTAGTTATGGTTTGATTGGATCTTTTTGTTATAAAAGATCCATCCAAAGTATGATTCTTGGAGCTATCTAGGTAGCTTAGGGGTATTTCATACACCCCTATCTTTGTTCCTCTGTCTGGAAATTTTCTAGCCCACCTTCTAATATCGGATATGGATGCAGGGCACTTAATTCCAACACCCACTGCAAATCTTTTCGTACAATTTTTGAATGTGAAGAAAAATTTAGGGAAGTGCATTACAGATCTGGATTGCTTTTATGTTAGTTCTATAACCATGTTGGAGTCTGGAAGCTTGGATAGTATTCAAAATATTTCAAACTTTCACTTGGGGAATCCAGCTGAAATATCTTTGTTCATAATGCTTGTGATATCTGCGGTCTCTGCTTCCACAGTGGAGCATAATGTAAAGGCTCTTCTGAAACATGCTCATAAAATGTCTTTTTTGTGGCAGGTGAATTTTGGTGGTGTAAAGTTGGGTATTGATGTGAGTTTGTTGTACCATGTGGAGTCAAATCCACCATTTTTCCACCTTGTAAGGAGCACATCCAAGAATGGTAAGGTTACATTATTTGCATGCTTGAAGGTAAAAGAGATGGAAGGATAGAGTTTATCTCTTGGTGGAAAGATCTAAGACTTTGCTTATAATGTGGCTTATACACAGAAAGTATTTTCTGCTCATCTTAACCAGACTTTGGATTTTAAGGAATTCATTGCAAATATTTTCTTTTTTAGAGGTCACATTATCAATTTGGCCAGAAGTCCTAAAGTTGGGAGCCCCATGGGGGCTTTGTATATTTTCCATTTAAAACTGAAGTAATTATTATTAGTTATTAGGTCAAGGAACGTGTTGTTGTAGGTCACATTACATTTCTGTGAACAGTTGGTTGAATTTAGTCAATAGAGTTTCAATGATGTAAAGTTGGAACCTGACGGGTACAGGAAAATTACATCAAAAGACCCAATGGCTTTTGTGGGCTTTAGCTTCAAGCCATTTATTTTGTGAATAAAGTCTGTCAACGAGGTTAACACACATGGGAAGAGCTTGGCAGATAAGGTTTTAGGAATTTGGTCATCTCTCTCTCACATACACACACACACACTCTCTCTCTCTCTCTCTCTCTCTCTCTCTCTCTCTCTCTCTCTCTCTCTCTCTCTCACTCTCACACACACACTCAAAATATGACTCACTCTCTCTCACACACACTCACTCACTCTCACTCACTCATCACTCACACGCACACACTCTCAAAATATCAAAATATGACTCACTCACACTCTCTCTCTCTCTAAATATGACACACACACACACACACACCCTCTCTCTCTCTAAATATGACACACACACTCTCTCTCTCTCTCTCTCTCTCTCTCTCTCTCTCTCTCTCTCTCACTCTCTCTCACACACACACTCAAAATATGACTCACTCTCTCACACACACTCACTCACTCTCACTCACTCATCACTCACACGCACACACTCTCAAAATATGACTCACTCACTCTCTCTCTCTCTAAATATGACACACACACACACACACCCTCTCTCTCTCTAAATATGACACACACACACACACACCCTCTCTCTCTCTAAATATGACACACACACACACACACCCTCTCTCTCTCTAAATATGACACACACACACACACACACACACACCCTCTCTCTCTCTCTCATAATATGACACACACACACACACACACACCCTCTCTCTCTCTCAAAATATGTGAGAGAACTTCTTTAGTAGATTATGGGTCGTACCTGGAGTCTTAAGTGTGTGATGTTTCAAACAGCCGAACAAAGGTAGAATGAGAGATCTTCGGGGCACCCTGGTTGGTAGATTTACACCTAATAAATACTGTAGATAATTTAAGACCACTATTTATCTGTGTACATGTAATTAGTATTAGTGTGTTTGTTTCCCATTAAAATAGCATCTCTCTGCCATACTGTGACATATTTCTGTGTCCTTCATGTGAATCGAAGTTCATTTCTTTGTGGTTTCTGTGACATTTGATTTTAAAAAGTTTTTTAATTTTTTGAAAGAGACTTATTAAATCAAATGAAATCTTGTTTTGATTAATAAAGTTAGTAATGGAAGCTATTGAAACAGGAAGTTATTATTAGTGAAACAGGAAATTGTTATTAAAAATCTAATTGTTTTCATAAAGAGAGAAATGAGATTTCCAAAGATGTTTTCAGAGCTTCTAGTTGAAATTTAAATTTTGGGATGCAGAAAATAAATGCGTATGAGCTAGCGATCCCAGAAATTTTTTTGCTAATGTTTGTTTTTGTATGTTGTGCATTTTTTAATGAAAAGTTGTTATTCATAAGACATTCTTAGCTAAGTAGTTAAAAAATGAAAGTATACTATTGATTTTGAAAATCAGCCAGAAATGTTTAGTTTTTAATTAGGAAAATCAATAGAATTCACATGTGTAACACATGTTGTGGTGCATTTTCACATGTAATGAGTTTAAAATATATGTTGCCTAGTTAATTTCTAAGATTCAACTTATTATATTATTCTGTAAGATGTTTGTTCACATGTAGACTCTACACTTTCTAAGTATTGTACACAGCTTTCCAAGTGTAATATAATTAATCTCTTTAATTTATAGGTATTAGAGGAGAAATCAGTGTTATGGTTAAAGTTCACCTGTTTAGTGATTCCAATAAATATCGAGAATCTTCATGTGGCGTTCGCTTCTTCTATGGTTTGTTGTTTAGAAGTTTTACTTTTCAATCAAATGAGTAGTGCTGTAGTAATGATAATTATTGTGTGTGTTTTTTTATAAAAAGGGTTCCCTGTATTGTATAACTTACTGTTGTGTTTAGTTTAAAATGATTTAAATTGATTTTGTGTTGTATTAATCTCACATTATTTCTCCCTTCAGTGAGTGTAATCTACTTGTTTGCCAGCACTAATCAGAGCGATAGAACTGTGGTGCTAATTTTCCCACTCTAAGTTTTCTTTCTTAATTTGTATGTGTGCGTGTGCAATCATTGCCTTAAAAATCTTAATACCTTTAGTATCTCAGAGATGAAATTATGACCATGCTATTTGTGTTATTCCTGTAATAAATCTTCATTTTAGTCATTTTTTTAAAGTACTTTCCCTTTTCCCCTTTTTTTCTCTAGAGCTGTGCAGTTTTCCTCATTGCAGTTGAGTGTCATTATTCTGTGAAAATGAAAACATGTATTGTAATAATAATTAGGATATTTTGTGATGACAGAATTTTCATGAATAGTTTATTTGATATCATCATCATCATCATCATCATTGTCAACCATTATCAATCCACTGCTGGACGAAGGTTTCTCCAAGCCTCTTCCACAACGGTCTGTCTTGTGCCGGTCTCCTCCATGTTACTCCCGCATACTTTCAAATTTCGCCCACCTATCTAACATGTGGTCTTCGTTTGAATCTTTTCCTGTCCCTTGGGATCCAGTCTAAAATTTCGGCTGTCCATCGATGGTCTGTCCTTCTGGCAGTATGTCCAGCCCATTGCCATTTCAAGGATTTAACTCTGATCATGATGTCTTCCACTCTTGTCATTTTTCGGATCCACGAGTTCCTCTTCTTATCTCTTCTGGTTACACCAAGCATGCACCTCACCATGCTGCTTTGAGTTGTCTGCAGCCTTTGTATATCTCTTTTAGTTAAGGTCCACGTCTCTGCACTATACGTAAGCACTGGAAGGATGCATCATTGATCAAACACTTTTCTTTTAAGACATAATGGAATATTGCTCTTCAAAATTATGTTGTTTCTTCCAAAAGCTCTCCAGGCAAGTTTTATACGCCGGTTAATTTCTTCATCAATGTGACCCTCACTTGATATCTGCTGTCGAAGATAAACATACATATCTGTTATCTCCAGCTTTTCTCCACCAAACGGTAAATCTTCATTTCTTGTAAAAGCATTGTACATCACTTTTGTCTTCTGAAAGTTCATTTTTAATCCCACTTCTTTACTCTTGTCAACAAGTTACTGGATCATACTCTGCAGCTCTGAAGGGGTAATTGCAAAAATGACTACATCAGCAGCAAAACGAAGGTGAGGTAAATAATCTCCATTAATCTTTATCCCTTTCTTTTCCTAGTTCAGTGATTGAAAGACATTTTCCAATGTGGCATTAAAGAGCTTTGGAGATATGGTGTCACCTTGTCTCACTCCCTTTCCAATTTTTATGTATGCTGTATTCTCAAACAGCCAAATCTTTGCACTAGCATTTTCATAGATGTTATTAATAATATTAATGTATGCATCTTCAATACCGCAGGATTTCAAAGCCATTGTAACTGCTGATGGTTTCACCGAATCAAAGGCCTTTTCATAATCGATAAAAGCCATGCACAATGGAAGTTCATATTCCCTCACTCTTTCAATTAGTTCTCTCAGTACATGGATATGATCTAATCTATAGTGCTGTAGTGCTGTAGCCACTTCTGAATTCAACTTGTTCTCTCGGTTGAGCCATGTCCAGTGTTACCTTCAAGCGGTGTGAAAGAACTTTAGGGAAGATTTTATAAACCACTGATAGGAGGCTGATAGGTCTGTAGTTCCAGAGATCCTCAATGTCACCTTTTTTATGTAGCAGGATCATTAGCAGGATCATTGTAGCATTGTTCCAATCCTCAGGAATCTTCCCTTTATTAAGGCATCGAGTGAAAACTTGGGCTAGTACTGTTTCAATTTCTCCACTTGCTTCTTGTATGATGTCTACAGTAATTCTATCTTCTCCAGGAGCTTTTCACTGCTTCATGTTCTTGATTGCATGTGCAACTTCTGCTTGGAGGACTGAATGAACTCTGGTACTGGTACCTTTTTTAATGTATGGAGTTCATGTATCGTCCCTTTCATATAATTTGGAGTAGAAATCTTTCACTCTTGTCAAAATTTTGCCTCTATTTCTTGTTACAGAACCATCTTCTTTTCTCAGTGCCATAATCTGTTTTCTTCCCTTACTGAAATGTCCCTTTGCTATCTTCAGGCTTTGGTTGTTTTCAATTGATTTCCTCACTAGTTCACAGTTGAATTTCCTTATGTCTTCAGTGATACTTTTTCGTACTGTCTTGCATAGCTCAATATATTCCACTTTGGAAGTCACATCTTCTTTAGTTGTCCTCCTCTCTCTTCTGTCTTGCATCAACATTTTGGTTTTTCCTGATAATTTGTTCACATGCAACTGTTTCTTAGACCTAGCTAATTTTGTTGCTGTTTCCATAAGAGCTTTGGTTACTTTTCTGTTAACTTCAGAGGTGTCAACTTCTTCTGATATTAGACCTTCTAGAATAGAGAATCTGTTCCTCAGTTCTAATTTGAAGGTATTATGATGCTTTTTAAGGTTGGTCACATCAATACACTTTGTTTGTTTTATGAGCTTGCCATGCTCGAGTTTCGCATTGAGGTGCATCTTGCATCTTACCATTCTATGGTCACTACCTGTGTTGAACTTGTTCAGCACACTGCAGTCTTCCATGACAAATTTCTTGTTACATATAATAAAATTAATTTCACTTGTCAATCCATTGAGATACCTCCATGTCCATTTCCTTTGCGGCTTTTTCTTGAAAAAGGAGTTCATGATGAAAAACCTTTCTGCCTCTGCAAACTCTACGAGAGTATTTCCACACTGGTTTCTGTTGCCGTGACCGAATTTACCTACTGAAGTTTCATTCTGTTGCTGTTGCCCTATTTTTGCATTGAAATCTCCCATAATTATCTTCAAGTGCTGTTTGCCTTTATTAGTTAGATGAAAAATTTATTCATAAAATTCTTCAATTTCTTCTTTAGGATGACTTGTGGTGGGTGCATAAGTTTGAATAATCTGAGCCTGGTATCTTCTCGAGAGTTGGATAACGAGTCGTGCAGCTCTGTCAGAGGAGCTTTCAACTTCTACAACTTTATCCTTCAGTTTCTTGTTTATTATAAATCCAACACCACTAGTTCTGCCAGTATCTGTCCCACAATAGTAGAAGAGATGTCCATTTGTCATTTCAATGAGATCTCTTTTTCTCCTTACCTCACTTAGCCCAACGATGTCCCACTTGATCCTTTGTAGTTCCTCTTCCAATTCAAGAAGCCTTGAATCAGAAGATAGGGAACGTCCATTGTAAGTAGCCAAAGTCAGCATCAAATGGCAGCCTAGTTCGGTCCTCCTGTGATTCTTAGCAACCTCTGCCTTCATGACGTACTGGCCACTGCCTTGGCCAGGTACATTCCAGCTGCCAGAAGCCGAGGGCAAAAATTTCAGTTGTGGGGCTACGAAAAAAAAAAAAAAAAGTTCTGGTAAATGTAAACAGAGAATGAAGTACTTTGCAGGTGTTCTGTTCATTTTTCTCTTTTAACACAGCTGATTTAGAACTATGGCCGATTTCATACATTTTAGTGTGAGTCCAAGACGGTGTTTCTAAAACTTTTTAGAACTGCTAAACTTCCGTGCCCTATCTAGCTTTTAATGGATATGGGGGGGGGGGGGGGTTTAGTTAAAATTTTTACCGACTTTTTTAAGTTACTGTATATCATTTTACAAAAAATTATTTAATTTTATTATTTAATTATTTTATTGTTTTTAAATATTATTGAATATAAATTTACAAAAAACTTATCTATATCTCTTAATGAGGCATGTGCAAAGGATGCACTTGTTTTCGGTTTCTGTTGATGACAGGATTTACATGTACATTGATGTAAGTCATTTTCAGGTGCAAGGAATTTCAACAATTACAGATTGTTTTGAGATTTGGTTTTGATTCCTACTATCGCCAAAAATCTAACTTCACAGATGTACAAAGATGTGAAAGGAAGCATCACCTTCGAAACATCAGTAGAAAGAGTGGATATGCTTGTTGAACAGCCAGCCAGAACTACATAAATTTTTTGCAGTTGAAATTCATTTTTAATCAGCTGTCTTTGGACAGATTAACAGGGTTGTTTTTTTATTTTCCTTTGCTGCTATCTCAGTTATCATGTCACACTCCAATGGATTTGCAATCCAGTTCTTTTGCTGACAATTTTTCTTTCAACGCCTTCAAATGTGTGGAGATCGTGCCATCAGCTAGTTTCACATCATGTTCAACCATATAGGTTTCAAAACAGCCGTGCTTGTGATCTTCAACATTCTTCTTCCACAACACAAGTTTTTTTATGAAACCTCGAAATTTGTCATGAACTGAGAATATATTGACTCCTTCTGTCCCTTGTAAGTACAAAGTCAGTTTTTTTATTTTCAAAAATATGTTTGCCAAATACACAAGCTTTAGAACAAACTCCCCATAGTGCAACAATTTCATGTAATTGCTTTTCTCACTCAGAAACAGAGTGACTTTATCACAGAATTCAAGTCTTTTCAGCACTTTCCCCCCTCGACAGCTAAAGTTCCTTGGTGTACAGAAGATGTGATTTATGAATGCTCTCCATCTCCTCACACAGCCTTTTCAAATAAGCCTGATTGCAACACACTCAACTTGATTAAGTTCATGATTTTCACGGAAATGTTCAAAATGTTTTTCAACTCATCTGACATAGTTTTCAATGCCAACATTTCACTGTGAAAGCAAGTCCATGATACATTCAGACTAATTTCACGAACTTGAGTCTCAACACTATTTTTGCAGCGCATGTCTGGATGCTATTGGTATCCCAATGCATTTCATCCAGTCCAGTCTTTGTTTTCACGTAAGCATCAAGGGCTTTGAAACTTTCTTCTCTAGTACCTTGAGTAATTGGCTTGTAGAACAGCATATCTTTATGTGATTTGTTGTTCTATGTATAACATACAAAAATAAGCAGCTGGAACAAACCTTGTACATCCATGGGCTCTCCCAGTTGAACAATGAGAAAAATTTACTCACACAAACAGCTTGTCTTCTGTCTACTGGGATAATTCTGCATGCAACCATGATTACTGGGATAATTCTGCATGCAACCATGATTATATTGGAAAGTGAAATCATTTAAACTTCTTTCAAGCTCTTATCACCAAACATAACTGCAACTATGTCTTTTATTTCTAGATGCACTTAGACTTTCCAGTTGTTTGGAGTGTACGAGCGTACCAGCTTGTGTGATTCACAAACTAATCAAGTATGAGACTTGCATAGCATTTTCATTGATATTAACAAAATGAAAAAAAAAATTTTCCATGTCCTCAACTGTTCCATTTGCCTATCAAAAATTTTGAGCGATTTGTTTTACAAATCTGGATGCTTTTCTCAATATGGCAATGCAATTTGCTCAGTTACATGCTCTTATTTGCAAATACTTTACAGCAAACAATGAATTGCAGCCATAGATCTCCTTTGTCTCCATTTCTTGGAAATCTTGATTTTTAATTAGTTCTCATAATACTTTCTCAACACTTCTTTTTGTTTTGATTGCTTCAAACTTGTTGCTGGGGGCTGTTCTTCATCAAATTTGGTAGTTTTTCTTTGGTTGGCTGTTTTGTTCACCACAGTTCTTTCTGTTTTGTTCTATAGTTCTGGCAGCATTCTGGTTTGTTGTTGGCTTCTTTGTCAACTACTTTGTCCTGCTTGTCCACAAAGAGGATTAACTTTGCTTTGGATTGCTTCAAAGTTAGCACATACACTGTTGGATCCAGGCTGGACTTGAAATAAGCTGATCCTGATTAAATTTGATGATGGAAATTTCTAGTAATGGAAGAGTCCAGTAGGCTCTTGAGGTAGATTCACTGTGGTTGTTAGTTGGCAGCACTGAGCTGTGGCTGATGTCCGATTCTGCTTTGGAAGGCTCCACAGTCAGGAACACAAAACCTGATTCACATATGTGTGTGTTATGTGCCTTATCCCCTCCCCCCCCTTTATTATTATTATTTTTTTTTACTTTCCAATTTTTTCTTTTTTTGTGAGTTTTGTGTTTTGAAATAATTACAAAATTTTCACATTTCAAAAATTTTTCATGGCCCACCAAAAGTTGGCTTATGGCCCTCAGTTTGGGAAATGCTGGCATAGAATTTTATTGATCATTTAAGATACTAAGTGTCATTTTTTCAGTTTTAGTTCCCATGGCATTTGCTTTTGAGATTAAAGTAAACAGAGGTATTGTGAGAATTGCACCTTCAACATTTTCATTTTTTTTGGGGCTTAATTGTTATATTCTTTATATAAGATAATATGAATTGCACCACTCTCTGTAGCGATTCCAGGAGTAATCAAATTGTCATTAGTAACAATGAAGGGTGCCCAAAACTGGTGCCCAAAAACTTAATTGTATTTATAAAATAAAAAAAAAAAAAACACCTAGTCACAATATCAAATGATGTGACCTTAACTATGGTGTGTATGGAATTTGGATAAAAGGTATAATGACCAAAACTGACTATACTTGGCAGTCATTGGCTGCACTTTGCTTTATAACATCCAAGGAATCAGTTGCATTCACATTCGCTTATGCACGCACAAATGTAGCAGCTAACTCTCCTTTCTTTCTGTCTTTTTCCTTACACCCTTTCTCCTTTTTTATAAATTATTAGGCTCGTCTTGTGATTAATTATATCTTGCACTTATTTCTCAACATGTCCAGTTTGGTTACACTCTTATTCCTGTCATCCAATAAACAACTAAGTGCATGTCTATCAGTTCATTCCCTCTGTCCTTCTTCCTGACTTGCTAGCCTCTCAATCCCCTCTGTAACTTTCTTCTTTTCTGATGAAATTTTAAGAATCTGATTCTGCAACAGGACAGCAAATTGT
Source organism: Macrothele yani (assembly GCA_039090855.1). Classification (NCBI taxonomy): domain Eukaryota; kingdom Metazoa; phylum Arthropoda; class Arachnida; order Araneae; family Macrothelidae; genus Macrothele; species Macrothele yani. The sequence goes on from CM076990.1 coordinate 54,447,199, forward strand.
ATGAGTAATAACGTCCCTTGTCAGAGATGATGGATGATATGTCTAACCATGACGAGCTTTGTTTTTCAAACTAATTTTGTGTATGGCATGTCCTGGTTGTGCTTGACCATTATACCATGGCATCTCAAGATGAGTGAATCTTTCATTCTGTATCTCTCATGTTCTTGCTGCTTGATTTCTCTTGTATCTGTCTTCTCCTTGGTCTTTTGTATGTACAGTTGAACCCACTTAATGGAATATTGGCTATTGGAATATCTCACTTATTAGAATAAAAATCCAATGTACCAAGCAATTGCCGCTACCTGCAACATTTAAATACTTTGGTTAATAGAAAATAAGGTATTAGGAATAATCCCTCCAGTCATAGAAATAATTTTTATTTCTTTTGTTAGAGAAAGGGGGCAGGTTTTAACTTAAAAATGCATTTTCTTCATATTTCCTATTATTTGTGGAGTCACTGATGACTTTAGATACCAGGTAAGGCCAGGGCTGGGTTGATCCCCCCCCCCATTCAAGCAGGATTAATCTTTTAAATGGCCAATATTTTAATAATTAATGCATTTCTAAAAATATAGTAATAAATCCACAGGCTTTCATAACAAATAAAATTCGCCATAAATTTGGAGATAAAATATTCTATTTTAGCTTTAGCAGAAAAAACAACAACAAAAACTTTGATGTTCAAAAATAGAGAAAGATGAGAGATAAAGTGAAAAGAGATTTTGACTGATCACAAAAGCAATGGGTGATATTTGTTCTGTTCATTAGTAATTGAGAGCAGGGAAAGTTGCCATGTGAAGTAGACTTTGAAGTGTGAATAAGATAGTGTGGGTGGTAGAGCGAAGTACAGTATGTGTTTCGATTGTGCCATAAACAAAAACTAGTGACATGTTTTCAAGCTGAAAATTTTTCTGCTAAATTAACCCATATGAATGGAAGGGATCGAACTTCATTTTGAAAGATTTTATCCAGGAATGAAATTTAAAAAGCATCAAGTTGGTTTCTTCGAATGGCGAGCAATTGAATGCCATGAAAATAGTACTGATTTTTCATTTCTCATTAACAGTTTGTGATTTCAAAATGTTGAACAATTTTTTAAAGGGAAATTTTGAAATGCCCTGGGATGCCCTGAAAGGGCAGCGCTGCAATTTTATTGTGTGTGTGTGTGTGTGTGTGTGTGTGTGTGTGTGTGTGTGTGTGCGCGCGCGCTTTCATGTTCCTACACAAAAGTTCCTTTTTCAGACCACAGCAACACACCCCACCTTCCCTCCTTCAAGATCTCCTCAGGGAGGCTTTTAGATCTGCTACTGGGTAAAGCATACAATGACAGTAAAGACTGTTGACAATACAATTAAGATAAGGACAGGTGTGATGTGAAAGGGGTAAATTCGAATGCCCTACCTACACTTGCTTGGCAAACCAATGTGTTTGACAATTACCACTCCTGTGAAGGGAGGGGGGAGGAGAGAAAAATGTTATTTCCTTTCTCAACACTTTCTGAGGAAAGTCAAATGTTATAAAGCTCAGTGCAATCAACTGTATGCTATTGCATCATCATCTATCCACAACTTCAGTTTGATACTGTAGTTGTACACAATTATGGTTTTGAGACAGTCATTCAGTACAGATGAAAATAAATGCACTCAAACAGAACTTGCTAAAAGTTCAGTATTTTCCAAACACAAGTTTAGGAAGTACCTAATCTCTGAGAGATTAAGTACTAAAGAGAAAAGGCAGTGTTTTGATAGATAAGAAATATAATATAAAATGCAGTCAGGAAAGTAAGCACAATGGTAAAGAATCTGAGTAGAAATGCTGTTTTGACATGATTTACGTTTAAAAGAACTTGGGTGGACTGATCAATGAATTAATATTAAGCCAAAAAGCTGGAAAAGAAGCACAGAAATTTGAAGTTTCAAATTTTAAAGCTACAAATGGCTGGCTCTTTGGATGGAAAGAGTGACATGGAATATAGTATGTACCTTTTAGAAAGATCTCTGGAGTAGTTAACAACGCAGATATTCAGGCTGCAAATGCTTGCCTGTTTCATTAAAAGATTACCGTTCCTCATGTATTTATAACTGCTTTGAAATAGTTCTGTAGTATCTTGTAATGACTGGTAGAATTGTATCTTTTCATGTAAAATAAGTTGTTGGTGAGAAAATTCTGAAAAACAGACGTAAAATTTTATTTGTTAGTAACTCTACAAGCTTCTGTGTGTTGTCAGGAAATTAAAAAAAAAATCTGTGTTTGCTTAGAGGCATATGAGTTTTATCAGTGTGATATAAAACTAAAGCCGATGCATGGATGAAGGCAAATTCATTTAAGAATTGGTTAGCACCATTTAATTTTAAATGAAGAAAATGAAGGCTATGTTGTTTGTGTGTTTTGATCTCATATTGACTCACAAGAGTCAATCTGAGATCAAAAAATGTTCTCCAATTTCTGCCACCAAACACAATGTTGATTTTGCAATCCATGGACCAAGAAATCATTTCTCTTTTTAAGCAGAGTAATAACAAAAAAGATCCTCATTGCCTCTTTAGATTATGAAAGTAACATGCCTGCAACAGCTGGTGACATAATAAGGAAAATATCAGTTCTTATTGCTGCTCGCATGCAGAATGAACATTGAATGCTATTTCAAAGGAGAACGTAAATTGTGTTTTGAAATGCAAATTTTTTGTAGATGCTATCAATGAAGATGTAGGCATTCTTACTTCCAATCTGGAAACTGCACCTAAATAAATGTGGGAAGATGATTTTACCAACTTCACATTCATTTTGACTATGGCTTAGTTCATTTTGGGGAAACATCAGAAAATGGGGTAAATGTGGTTGATGAGGATGAAGAAATCATGGGTGTTGAAATACCTTTACAGCAAGAAGCCACTAACACATGTAACATTTTAAGAAGTTTTTTGGAAACTAAGCCTAATGTTTATTCCACCTCATTTTATGAATTGAAGAATCAGGTAAAAAAGTTATCTTCTAATAAACAAGCTAAAATATTTGTTTTTTCCCTGTACAAAAGAATGAGCTGTAATTTCTAATAAATACTCATACAAAGTTTTTGTATTAATTTCCAGTGCCTGAAATTTTGTACAACATTTTTGAATACTATAAAACATTATTTAAACTAAGATATTAAACACTGCTTTAATTTATTACTTACTGCATCTGAGTTAACATGTGAATGCATGTAGTATTCACTTATAATTTGAGATTTTGATATCTTGAGTAATGAAATATCACACTTATTGGAATATTTTTGTATGGCTAACTGATTATTCCATTAAGCAGGCTCTATCGTATATTATTTTTTCCACCTTCCTATTAATTAATTTATTTATCTGTGAATCACCCATCCTTTCTCAAGATATCAGGTGTTTATCTGTAAACAAAAAAAAGTTGAGTAAAATGTAAAAATTATACTCCCACCAAGTGAGTAGTTTGTCCTTATACAAAGGTGTTCTTGCATCTGTGCTTATGTTTGTTGCTCTCTCTGTACTTCATTTGATGATGTATGTGTTGCAGCAAAAGTGCATAATCAATAGTTAAAAGCAGTTACCAGCTGTCATACCTAATCTACAATGAAACTGGCAGTGGTGGCTCGTAGCAACTGAAACAGGTGGGGACCAGTAGCCGAAGTTAAACGATGAAATAAAAAAAACTCATTATTAGGCCAACTATTCAGACCCCCCCCCCCCCCAAGATTCCTTTACTCTGCCTCTGTTTACCCCCTTGACTCACAATAATGCCCAAATCAGGCAGGAATGTGTCAATTATTGTATTGCACACGAAAAAAATTCCCTCAGAATAGAATGCATAATTATTAACAGAAAAATGTTAAAACTCCTTAAATAAAACTAATATCAATTCAAAAAACGTTAAATTCAACGTTAATTAATGAACGTTATTATGTGGCATATTACATTAAATTCATTAGCAGAAATTCGCAGAAGTCCTGTAATTTTTTCTTCTGTTCTTCACGTTTTTCAAGTTCGTTGAAAACCACGGTATCCGGACTCCTTAACCTCTTAAACGTTGAGGTGGTATCGTATTGAGGGTGAATGGCTCATTTATTTGTAATACGAAATGAAGCAACACATAAATTATTTCTTGATAGAAGACGAATGATAGGGTTAAAATAATATCATTGTTACCTCATTGGTGTGCAGTCTCCTTTTGACTAGTTGCATTCCGGCAAACACTCAAGCAACAACAAACTGCGTAGTCGAGGTTCCATATAATGTACGTTCTCCATAGGCAACAATGAAATATTTATGATAGCTAAAACCTCTAAAAACCTCTATCGAACACATAAAAACCCTGTTCTTAATAGAACTTGAAAGAAAATTAATCCAAAGAATAAATAAAATCCAAGTGAAAAACCTTAATTCAAACCTCAAATTCGACTGATAATGATATGTAAAACAGTCGTCATCGAAGGAATCCAGATCCCGAAATTTCCGACGCGCGTTTCAGCACACTCATTCGTGGCCATTTTCAAGGAGGTCATGTGTTGTACTGTTCCTTGCGTGTTAACTATAACCCAAGTTGACAGTGCTGCCATCTCCATCATCTGCGTCATCATCATGCTTATCACGTAGAACATCGCTGGCACCATCTAGTGTCACCCTGTTTTTTAAATGTTGTTTCCTTTGTCGACTAGATCTTCTTATTTGGGTTATTCGTTGTTTTTCCTGTTTTATCATATTCAACCATGTTGGCGATAATTCGATCGGGACATTTAAATTGCAATTATATGCCTTGGTTTTCTCAATTATGATGGCTTCTGCTGTCAGAATCTTTTTATGTGTGTTGTGAGAAGTAACTAGATTTATATTCTCCCAGTCGGGTATGGCTTCATTATTATAACAATATTGTATAAGTGAAGTTCGAATTTCACCTTTATTCCAGTTATTCAAATGTTCACGTAACCTGATATCGATATTTCGTTTTGTGCTACCAATGTAAACCGTTTTGTTTTCTAGGTTCCTATTTATATTAATAATTGGTATGCCTGTATACACCAGCTTTACGTAAAATAGAATATTTTTCGTTATTTGCTTGTAATAATCTGCTATTGTCAAGTACAGTATCAGCAATAAGTAACCCTGCTTTATGACATTCCTTTTTTAAAGGAGCGGATATAGGTGGACAATATGGTAGCTTTCCACAAACTCTGTATGCATCAGTCGTATTCAGCCTCGGTTTATTTTGGTTATTTTGAATTTGTTTGTAAAAGATTGTTGATCAATCTCTCCTTATAGCTGAAGTCACTAGCCAGAGTTTTAATCCATTTCAATTATTTTTGTCTTGCAGAATTATTAGATGAAAGTATAATTGCTCTTTTTAAGTAATATCGGAATGCTGCAGTTTTAAATTTCCATGGATGATTTGAGTTGTAAGGTATTATATTTGGTACAAAAGTTGTTTTTCTGTATACAACTTTTATAGAATTGACTACGAGGTATATAGAAAAACAACTTTTGTACCAAATATAATACCTTACAACTCAAATCATCCATGGAAATTTAAAACTGCAGCATTCCGATATTACTTAAAAAGAGCAATTATACTTTCATCTAATAATTCTGCAAGACAAAAAGAATTGAAAATGGATTAAAACTCTGGCTAGTGACTTCAGCTATAAGGAGAGATTGATCAACAATTTTTACAAACAAATTCAAAATAACCAAAATAAACCGAGGCTGAATACGACTGATGCATACAGAGTTTGTGGAAAGCTACCATATTGTCCACCTATATCCGCTCCTTTAAAAAAGGAATGTCATAAAGCAGGGTTACTTATTGCTGATACTGTACTTGACAATAGCAGATTATTACAAGCAAATAACGAAAAATATTCTATTTTACATAAAGCTGGTGTATACAGCATACCAATTATTAATATAAATAGGAACCTAGAAAACAAAACGGTTTACATTGGTAGCACAAAACGAAATATCGATATCAGGTTACGTGAACATTTGAATAACTGGAATAAAGGTGAAATTCGAACTTCACTTATACAATATTGTTATAATAATGAAGCCATACCCGACTGGGAGAATATAAATCTAGTTACTTCTCACAACACACATAAAAAGATTCTGACAGCAGAAGCCATCATAATTGAGAAAACCAAGGCATATAATTGCAATTTAAATGTCCCGATCGAATTATCGCCAACATGGTTGAATATGATAAAACAGGAAAAACAACGAATAACCCAAATAAGAAAATCTAGTCGACAAAGGAAACAACATTTAAAAAACAGGGTGACACTAGATGGTGCCAGCGATGTTCTACATGATAAGCATGATGATGACGCAGATGATGGAGATGGCAGCACTGTCAACTTGGGTTATAGTTAACACGCAAGGAACAGTACAACACATGACCTCCTTGAAAATGGCCACGAATGAGTGTGCTGAAACGCGCATCGGAAATTTCGGGATCTGGATTCCTTCGATGATGACTGTTTTACATATCATTATCAGTCGAATTTGAGGTTTGAATTAAGGTTTTTTACTTGGATTTTATTTATTCTTTGGATTAATTTTCTTTCAAGTTCTATTAAGAACAGGGTTTTTATGTGTTCGATAGAGGTTTTTAGAGGTTTTAGCTATCATAAATATTTCATTGTTGCCTATGGAGAACGTACATTATATGGAACCTCGACTACGCAGTTTGTTGTTGCTTGAGTGTTTGCCGGAATGCAACTAGTCAAAAGGAGACTGCACACCAATGAGGTAACAATGATATTATTTTAACCCTATCATTCGTCTTCTATCAAGAAATAATTTATGTGTTGCTTCATTTCGTATTACAAATAAATGAGCCATTCACCCTCAATACGATACCACCTGAACGTTTAAGAGGTTAAGGAGTCCGGATACCGTGGTTTTCAACGAACTTGAAAAAACGTGAAGAACAGAAGAAAAAATTACAGGACTTCTGCGAACTTCTGCTAATGAATTTAATTAAAATAATAATCCTTAAATAAAATTTTTACCTTAAAACATATGAGCATTAATTTATGTTAGTTGTGCTTTGTGTTTCTTCAGATTTCTCCACTGAGGAATAATCACAGGATTCACCGGATAAAAAAATGTAGTGAAAAAATAATAACTCCAAATATATGCAGGGAGGGAATGTTTAATGAATTTCGTCCCATATAGAATGAGTACAATACTACCATTTGCATTATTTGAAAGGTTTAACCTTTTTTTTTTAGAGAATTGTGAAACCTAAAAACATATATGTACTCATGTGCAAATTATACTTACAGGTTTTCTCATTTATTTATTTATTTTTAACATAGGAAATCCTCTCAGTTAAAACTGAAATTAGTTCTGCAAAGCGCTTTGTAAACTTCATACCCTTGGAAACTCAAATTCTTGGGCTGATAAGCACAGAGTTTTTTGAAGTGAAGCTTTTCGACTCAAATTCTTGGGCTGATGAGCACTGTGTTTTTTTAAGTGAAGCTCAAACTAAAAATTCTTGGGGTGATAAGCACTGAGTTTTTTTAAGTGAAGCTTTTCTTCCAGATTTAAAGCAAAGAACGGAGATTTTTACAAAATATCCACTCCATTCAATGTAATCGACAAGCAAAAAAGTCACGACAAAAAGGAACAACAAATCACCGAGACAGACACACACAGAAAAAACAACTAACTGAACTTTGAGCTTGGTTGGCGTAAGCTTCTCTGTCAACCCACTGCCTTAAAGAAATGGATACTCTCCTGGCCAATCAAAATAGCGCGGGGCCAGATAGATCTGGCCCCACAGCTTTTTTTGCACACGCGTTAAGACAGTGTTGTATGTAGGTCATCATACTAAATGAGACTGGGAGGAAATCGTCTCCTCTTCACTTGCGTAGTGATGTTATTGGGGCCTGTTGAAGCTGGCCCCAATAACCTCACACTCTGAACGTGATCTCTTTCCTCAGGGAATAGTTTTTCGTTTTTTGAAGGAAACTTTTCCCTTAGGTAATGGTTTTTGAAGGGAAAGGTTTATCACCATGTAGTTAAGAGAGAGAATAAGAATCAGGGCAAAAAAAAAATTATTTTTAAATTTTTAAAAATATAAATTTTTAGGTGGGGCCCGGCCCCTCTGGCCCCTAATGACGAACCAACCCTGGAAACTGGTGAGGGTTTTGAATCCTGTGGCAGCTCTCACTTGTTCCAGTTAATGGTGAAAAGTATTCTGTACTGCCTCTTCCCTTTGTAGCATGAAATGGCTTTAGCCCCTTAATAATTTACACAATATTCAATTCTAAGTTCACTTGTCTATCTATTGTTTATGTGTTACAACAGGTGAGTAAGCATTTTAACTTTTCCTCTTATTTTTATGTTTGTGAAAAGCTGTGCAGGATACTTTTATAACACAAAAAAACTTGTCTTGTAATCACCTATTACAGTTAACAATAGCTTTTGGAAAATATGTACAATAAGATAACTGGTAAAAAGTGACAAATGTAACACATTGACCAGTTTGTCCAGTGATTATGTATAATAGCTATATATTATTCACATAACCATTGATTCTTTATTTTGCCAATTAAACACACACACACACACGTACAGTGGGTGTCAGTGTGGAATATAACCATTAGCATTCTTTATTTTCCCAATTAAACATGAACATACATATGCACAGTGGGTGTCAGTCTAGATTATAACCATTAGCAATAGGCAAAATGGAAGGAAATTTTCAGGGTTGGATTTACTATTGTTTATAAGTGCTTGTGCAACTTTTCATAGTTTATAACCAAGAGAGAGAGAGAGAAGCCTGCAGTTGAGAGAAACTATTTTGTCATTTAATATTAATTTAGGTAATTGGGAGGGAGGTGAGGAAGATACATTTTAGTACTTCATAGTTTGTTTACTCAATGTATCACTTGTGTTATTTGATGTATGTTTACCAGACTGTGTAATTTTATTGTTTTCAATTATTCTTATGTGTTCTAGGTAGCAGCATCCCACATGGTTATCGTGCTCAAGCAATATTAGGATTTGTTGAAGAGCTTGTTGTGAACGATGATCCTGAATATCAGTGGATAGACAAGATTAGGACACCAAGGGCATCTAATGAAGCTAGACAAACTCTGTTTTCAAAATTGTCAGGTAAAATAGCTGCATGGGGAATTCACTTGTTCAGAATAAAATGTTGATATTTAATTTTTTTAATTCCTTATGCATGCATTGCATTCAAGGAAAGAGGTAAAATATTTTGTGCATTTTTAATTAGTGGGTTAAAATGATAAAGAACAAATCATGTTGGTTTATGAGGAAAAGTGGGGGAGGACTGACTGAAATGCCCTTTGTGTGAGGAATGGAATGGGGAGATAAGCACACAGACCAGTAGCTTGATGTTGGAGGGCTTCTGTGGAAAACACGCCCTGGGTATCTCTTTCATTGGCTGCAGCATATATCATGCAGGAAGGCGTGATGCAACCAAGGGAAGGAATTTAGATTTTCACTGGGGTGGGGAAACCGGTTTGATGGGCACTTCCATGAACAAAAGCTTAAGAACATGAACAATGCAAAAGCCTGCCCCAGGATGATTCCATTCGCAGGGACCTATTCCAAACAATACTGGCGGGACGGAAAGACAAATTCTGTTCACTCTTCTTGGTTAATCTGGCATGCGATACAGGTGTTTCTTGGCTCTGTGCTCCTGAGTTTTGCTTCAATTTTTTTTTTTTTATTCCCAGCTGAAGCCTTAAACTAGTGGAAGTTTAAGGCTTCAGCTGGGAATGCTTTCACACTAATAAGCGCTGTAGCATTATCATCTGATATTAACAATGGGTAATTAATTTCATACTTAGCTGAAGATAAAATCTTCACAAATGCAAAAGAAAAGAAGAAGGGAGAGCTTTCCCATTCATATAAAAGCGGAACTCAACGCGAAGGGTCAGTGCGTAGTAAATGAAAGTAGGTCAAACCACTTAAATGAAAAAAGCGAGAAAGCGGAGACACCGCTGTTTCGAAGTGTTGGCGGCAAGATCCGCGAACATGTGAGAGGCAGCTGGTAAAAGGAAGCGTAAATCAACTTCATTATAACAAAAACATCTGTAGATGAGAAAAAAAAGCATAACAAACATAGAAGGAACATATTATTAAAGAAAATATTAATCCAAAGTATTGCAAGCGATCATTTATAAGTAAATTACTTCTAAGGCGGATTCTATTGCGGTGAACAGAGAACCATCCTGTAGCAGACATCCATATTGAATGGAATTTAGACAATTGTGCGGTTTTACGAGCAATGCAATATTCTAACGGGAGTCTTAAGATTAACTGTGAATTATATTGATTACATATATGGTTTTGAGCATTTAAAAGGCAAACAAATAAAATCATTAGCATGATTAATAAAAAATGTATAAATAAAAGCTTTTGCCAGTATGAAAAAATGAGTGCATAAAGCAGATCGACACTGAGTTTCAGAATTAGCATTTGAAGTATACATATAACCACGTTGGGTGTGAGTTAATTCATGAAAATAAGGAAGATAATTTAGTTTTCTGAGCAGCACCACGACTTCATAGGTGCGGCCCTTACGGCAACTTTTGTTTCCAAGATCACAAAATTTCTCACCTGCGGCTCTTAGTCCAAAAATTACGGTACTTCAACAATGTGAGGCTGTATTTTCCTCTGTATGCAAATGTCCTGGCTTGTACAACTATTCCCTGTGATGTTGTTGCCCTGTAATATTCTTAACATAAGCTGTTGTAATTGTAATTAAAATCCACAGTTCTATTGTAATCGTGTAAATAAAAGTTTGTGTCTGTCATATGAAAGGCAAAGAAAAAGGATATAATTTTTTTTTGTTTCAATTGTCAAGGAGGAAAAAAATATATTTTTTTTCATTTGTCAAGGAGAAAATTTTTTTTTTCATTTGTCAAAGACTTTTTTTTCATTTGTCAAGGAGGAAAATAATATTTTTTTTTAATTTGTCAAGGAGGATTTATTTATTTTTTAATTTGTCAAGGAGAAAAAAACTATTTTTTTTTCATTTGTCAAGGAGGAAAAAACTATTTTTTTTTTCGTTTGTCAAGGCTGAAAAAACTATTTATTTTTCATTTGTCAAGAAAAAAAAATTTTTTTTTTCATTTGACAAGGAAGAAAAAAAAGTTTTTCCTCCTTGACAAATGAAAAAAAAATAGTTTTTTTCTCCTTGACAAATTAAAAAATAAATAAATCCTCCTTTATTTGTCACGGAGGGAAAAACTATTTTTTTTGTTTTTAATTCGTCAAGGAGGAAAAAAACTATTTTTTTTTTAATTTGTCAAGGAGGATTTATTTTTTTTAATTTGTCAAGGAGGAAAGAACTTTTTTTTCATTTGTCAAGGAGAAAAAACTTTTTTTCCATTTGTCAAGGAGGGAAACAATTTTTTTTTTCATTTGTCAAAGAAGAAAAAAACTTTTTTCCATTTGTCAAGGAAGAAAAAACTTTACATTTGTCAAGGAGGAAAGTCCTATGAAAGGCAAAGAAAAAGAATAGTTTTGTACAATTAAGAGTAGTCTGTACATGGGGGAAATAAGGTTTATATTCTTGCTATGAAGTCTAAATACACACATGCGCACATCCTATATATACGGGGTGATTCATAAAGAAGTATACAGTTTCCAGATGCTGTAAAACAGTAATAGTTGAAGACACGAACCACATCTGCGAACCGTTAGGAAGATGTACTCATAAAGTTTGTGTCCCGCTATTGAGCGAAGTGACGTAGGCGATAGCACGCATATCACGTGACTAGTCAGTCAAAATGGCAGCGTCTGCAGTGGAGAAGGCATTTTGGTTTCTTGAATTGAGCAAAACGGAATCTGTAACTGTTGTGCAACAGCATTTTCAATCACGATTTGGAAGAGAACCTCCAACCAGAAAATCTATCTACAATCGGCATGAAAAATTTGAAACTACGGGCTATTTGGGAAAACTTAAAAGTCCTGGACGACCGCGTGTATCGGAAGAAGTCGTCTATAGTGTTTGCACCGCCATTGAGTGAAGCCCGAGAAAATCAACGTGGAGGGTGAGTCGTGAGGTGCAGATTTCACAGCCCACTGTCTGGAGAATTTTGAGAAAAAAGCTGAAAATGATTCCATACAAAGTGCAGATGTTGCAAAATCTCACTGACCTTGACAAGATTAATCGCTTTTAATTTTGTGCCAAAATGTAGCACCGTTTTGAAAATGACGATTTTGCTGAACACTTAGTTTTCACTGATGAAGCTACATTCACGTGAGTGGTCAGGTTAACAAGCCCAATGTTCACTTTCGGGAAACAGAGAATCCCAGATTTACAGTGCGACACGTGTGAGATTCCCCTAAGGTTAATGTGTTCTGCGCTGTGTCCAAAAAGAAAGTGTGCAGCCCCTTCTTTTTCACGAGAAAACTGTCACGGGAGGTTCTTTTCTGGATATGTTAAGTCTTTGGTTGATGCCACAGTTGCAGGACGACAGTGACAACTTTATTCTCCAATTGGATGGTGCACCACTGCACTGGTTAGGCGACGTGCGAGATTATCTCAATGAACATCTTCCTCACTGATGGATTGGACGAGCTGCGGACTACAACATGCCACTGACCCAATGGCCACACAGAAGTCCTGACTTAACACCTTGTGACTTTTTCCTGTGGGGGTACGTAAAGGACAAGGTATTTTCCCCTTCCCTTCCTGTTGATCTAGTGGAGCTGAAACAACGTATCACAGCCGCTATCACTACACTTGATTCAGATATCTTACCTCGCGTTTGAGCGGAAATGGATTACTGGCTCGATGTGTGTCGCGTGACTTAGGGTGCACACATAGGACACCTGTGACTGTCTCTATAAAAAAAACTTGAAACATTTCCCTACAATTCTATTACAGGTAACATAAAATATCTTACATTGTTCTTGTTTTGTAGTGCGTTGAAACTGTACACTTCTTTATGAATCACCCTGTATACAGCATCCACTAGATTCTGGTTAATTGGGACATATCACTGCTAGAGCACTTTGGCCCACTTAAGAACTGCACTAATTATGCGAAACTTTACCCCAAAGAATTAGGTCCCACTTAAGAGCTGTCCCAATTATGTGAAGCTTTACCCAAAGAATTAAAACATACACACATCTTTCATCTTCAGTCAGCAGAACAAGGGGTACACAAGAAGATATTATTATTATTCTACGATTTTCTGAACAACAAAGTACACATGAAGGTATTTATTTAAAGAAGATATGTTTTATATATATAAGATATTTATTTTAAGAAGATTTTTAAGCAAGATATTTGTACAAATATTAAAGAAATAATTTATGCTAAAAACGAACTCAAAGCAAATGTAAATAAGTATGTGTCACACAATCATGTAACAATCTCATATGTAGGATAAATTTATCAAGGGTAGCCTTATATGATCTCCTTATAGACTATAAATGAACAAAAACAGCATGTTAGATTATTGGCTTTTGATTTGATTGAGTAAGGCGATTTCATTAGCTACATTTTATCTTTTTGTGTCATTTTGGGAGGGATCTTACAAAAACACAAAACACTGTTTGTTACCCTTTTTAGTAAGCAGTTATGCTAACACACATGCCACACACCTGTAGTGGTCAAAAGCACGCATCTAGCAGTTGGCGAAAGTAAAATTGTTACACCATCGAAGTACTCATCTTTGTTGTTCTGCGATTCAGCATTGACTGGCTTAAGCAGTGGTCTCTATGCCACTCACTACATGTGCATACTGGTGGTTGTGGAAATTTGAGGGGGCACCTTAATACTGCTGTCAGTTTGATCGAATGTCAGAATATCTTACCTTAGTGTTATGGGGGGGGGGGGTAAGAGCAGATGTTCGATACATGTATTATCGATTTTACATTTTTTTTTTCAAAGAATGAGTTGCGTGATTATACACTGAAGAGCAATTGAATTGGAGACAGCTGGCATTATACAAATGTGGCACTGTAAACGGAAACAACATAACGTATGCAGCGATCCGCCAATATAAGGAGTGATGCGACGTGAATCAGTAAGAGTCGGACGCAGTATGGGTAAGATGAAGGACCTAAGCGCATTTGATCGTGGGCAAATTGTTGGAGCCCGACGAAGGGGTCACTCCATCTCGGAAGTCGTGCAGGCACTGGGATTTTCATGAGCCACGGTGTCACGGGTGCACCGTGAGTATATCGAATCCGGTAAAACCATCCCTGCAAGGGCCAACTGCCATGGACAACAGCATGTGGATGAGTGGGGTCATCATCGGCTAGCACGCATTGTAACAGTGGATAGACAGGCCACAGTGCAAGAAATCACTCGGCAATTTAACGCTGGTGCACAAAAACGGGTAAGCAGCCACACCATCCAGAACCATCTCCTAGCTATGGGGTTCAGGAGCCATTGTCCCACGAGGATACCGCTGCTGTCGGAACATCACTTGGTGCAAATACACTGCTGGACAATTGCTAAGGACGGATCATAAACAGCTATATAGCGCATAAAAAAGTAAGTGTGGTTGGATGCCAAGTGAAATAAAATAATGTCAGAATGCCAGGACATTACAAGAAAGACAATTTATTGTGCTCTGAAATCCAGAAGGCTTTGGAACGTGTTCAAGGGACAAACAGGCCATTTTGTGCAGAATACGTAAACGTGAAAAAAATGCAATTACCATCCGCAGGTGTTCCGGCGTAAGATGTCAATACGGGATATGGCCACCATGGAGGGCGATGCAAGATTCCACACGTCATGTCATGCTTTGCACAACATTATCAAGCAGCTGTTGGGGTAATTTATCCCATTCCTCTGTCAGTGCACGGATGAGGGTGTCCTTGTTTATTGGAGGGCATTGGCGACCAGCAAGACTCCTCCCCAAAGCATCCCACACATTTTCAATGGGATTCAGATCTGGAGAACGTGCTGGCCATACGAGGCGTTGAATATCCTCGCTCTCAAGACACTCCTGGACAGCGACTCTTCGATGACATGTTGCATTGTCATCCATGGAAATGAATCTATCACCGACAGCACCACGGAACATGCGAACATTAGGTAGCAGAACATCATTAATGTATCGTTGGCCAGTCATAGTCCCAGTTGGAAGCACATAGAGGGACGTACGGCCATTGATCATGATGCCAGCCCATACCATGACACTACATGTCGGATATCGGTCTCTTTCCTGTATGTTTGCTGGACAATATGCAGTACCACTATCACGCCAGATCAGTTGTCGTCGACAATCAGACTATAGACTGTATCTACTCTCATCTGAGAAGAGGACAGCAGACCAGTCGTTATCAGTCCAATTGCGATGTTGATGGCACCATTGCAAACGGGCGGTACGGTGACGTCTGGACAATGGGATGCACACAACAGGACGGCGAGCATATAGTCCTCCTTCATGCAAACGTCTGGCGACAGTTTTTCGGGAGATCCACTTGCCAGTAGCAGCTATAAACTGATTTGCTACCTCACTAGCTGTGCTGCGCCGGTGTCTTTTTGTTGATAGCACTATGTACCGATCTTCTGCAGGTGTCGTACTGCGAATACGACCTCCCCCGTGACGTTTGCTACACTCTCCATTTGTTTGAAATGATTTCCAAAGCCTTGAAACAACACTGTGGCTGACGTCGAACTCCCTGGCAACATCTGTTATTTTTCGCCCTTCTTCAATCTTGCCAATAATACGGCCACACGTAAAATCATCTAGGTGATGTCGGGAAGACATACTGAAAATTGCAAGTTCGTCAATTCCCTTTCAACTTTGCGTTTGAACAACAACAGTCAATACGCGTCAAATCCTTTTTTATCTTCTTACCAGCGCTATGACGTCACGAACAAGTTCGGCAATCCAAAATTTGCATACGCACAACACGTCTTACTGTATCCCGCACTTATGCTAATTTCCACATTTTCCATCCTTCTATTTTATGGTTGCTATTGTCATCCGTCCTTAGCAATTGTCCGGCAGCGTATTAGCATGGGCACGAGAATATCGCTACTAGACCCTAGACATGTGGAAAAATGTTGCCTGGACTGATGAGTCAAAATTCACGTTGGTACATGCGGATGGCAGGATACAAGTACGGTGCAAACCACATGAAGCGATGGATCCTTCTTGCCAGCAGCGTACTCTTCAAGCTGGTAGGGGTAGCATTCTCGTCTGGGGACTGTTTACGTGGACTGAAATGGGACCCCTGGTACGTGTGACATCGTCCCTCATAGGTCAACGTTACCGGGATATCATGGACGACCATTTGCTCCTGTTTGTGCATCTTCAACATCCCACTGGGAACCTCATCCTGCAACAAGACAATGCACTGTGCCATCGCTCCAGAATTGTATCCAAATGGTTGGATGAACACTCCACCGACGTGACCTTACTTCCTTGGCCAGCTAGGTCACCTGACCTCAATCCCATCGAGCACATCTGGGATGCCATCGAGAGAGATGCTCGAGGCTCTGACCCTCTCCATCAAATCTTTGTGAATTGTAGGAGCTTGTTCAGGGGTTGTGGATCTGTATGGCTTCCCAATGCTTCCGGTATCTTGTCGAGTCCATGTCGAGACGAAACGGCGCCGTCATCAGGGCAAAAGGTGGTGCTACACGTTACTAGACAGGTATCTCTAATTCAATTGATCTTCAGTGTATAAGTATTTTGATGGGGTCTATTCAAGAGTAATTTTAAGTGCATGAATTTATTGAATAATCCTTTTGAATAAAGAAGGAATGTGTGTTGCACAAAAGCGAGTCTCCTTGGCTGCATTCGAACAAATCTTGCCAAAATCTCATCCATATTTTAGGGCAATATTTCGGTGAATATGTATTAACCCTAGTCCTGTAAAACTTGCTGGTCTAATGTGGTTAGATATGTTTTCAGCCTTTTAATAGCTGAGAAGAATATCTCTAGCGTCACTGTTGTAATGGGTATAATAGCTATACTGTTAGCAAACATTTGATGATGTTCAAGCAAATCAGATCTTCATTGGTCTGAATTACAGTAATGCATTCTGTAGCAAATTCTAGAAAAGAAAGAATCTCTTTTCATCCTGCTTCACAATGGCTTTCTGAAAAGGGTGACATCAAGAGTTTCAAGAACTACTAAAATTATTTTACAAGCTTTAACAGTACAAAAAATAGATAGACAGATGTTTATTTTTAGCAAGGTGGTTTATGTCTTGGTGATATCTGTGTGTGCAGATTGCTGTATGCTGACGACACCGTACTGTTGGCAGAGAGCAAAAGCAAGTTGCAGAGTATGTTGTCCCGGATGTACAAAGTTTGCATGAAATTCAAACTGAGTATAAATAAGGGAAAAACAAAGTTATGGTTTTTGAGAGAGAAACTGGAAGTATTGAATGCAATATAAGTCTAAATAGCACAGTGATTGACCAGGTGAATGAGTTTGTGCATTTAGGAAGCATGTTTGACAGAGAGAACAAAGTGGATGGTGAAATTAGTAGGCAAGTGAATCTTCATTAAAAGTCATGGCTGTTTTGGGAAGTTTTAACAGGAATGATGGGTTCACAAAAGAGTCCCACATGACTGTGTATGAAAGTGTAATTGTTCCTACTCTGAAGTATGGCAGTGAAACCTGGGTACTACAGAAGAAACATAGGAGTTGTTTGTGTGCTGGAGACATGTGTTACTTATGAGGAGATTGTGGCAAGACATGTTCTGATTTTGTGAGGAATGAAGATGTGTTGCACTTGTGTAATGTGAAGCAAAATGTTGTTAGCAAGGTGGAGACTAATATGCTTTGGTGGTTTGGCCATGTTGAAATAATGAGTGATGAGATGCTTACTAAGAAAATCATTTTAGCCCAAGTGACAGGAAAGAAAGGTAGATGAAGGCCAAGGAAGTTATGGGAGGATCAGATTCAGGAGTGTTTGCATGAGAAAAAGATTATGAGTATGAAGTATAGAAGATCTTGTGTACAGCATGTGATGGATGTCAGTGAAGCCCGAGTTGTATACCAAGATCGCTGTAAATGGAGACGTTTGATATGGTAACAGTAAGTAACAAGAAAGATAACACCGAATTTTCGGGTGTAATAAGCACATCTTTTGAATCCGTTCGGACGCAAATTAAATTTGTCAAAGCCATTTGAACTGGTATGGAAAACAATATATCTGACGAAAGAAAGAAGATTTTCAATTGGGTTTTTAATCACTCAGATATTGCTGTAAACGGAATCGTGAGCTTACGAACTCTTAGAAACAGAGATATCGACAAAAATAAGATGTGACTTTACGTCCCCGGGTGGGAAAACCATGCATTATTTTAGGAAGAAAGTATTCTCAAAAGGTTTATGCATGTATCGGTCCAAGAAAAAAAAAATTAGTGGAGTTTTCAGGAGCCCAGATTTTGCAACAAATACTTCAGAAGCAGAAATTAACACTTATGACCCCCTGGTGACTAAACCATTCTTTACCAAACATTAGAAATTATGTGAAAAATATTTTCCATCAGGTCTTGTATGCGATACAGGAAGCATTTTCCAAATCAGAGCTTTTTAGGAGCAGAAATAACGAAGAAAACGCAATTTACCTCTGTGCCCCCTAGCGGAAAGTCTATGATATACTTGAAAATTTTGAATTTATAAGAAAAACATTTCGCATTGGAAACACTATCCAACAAAGAAGGAATTTTTCAAATCGTACTCTTAGAAGTAGAGATATTGACAAAAATAAGATATACATCTATGCCAGGGGGCGTACCATGCATTTTTTCAAGAAGAAAATTTTCCTAAAAGGTTTGTCGACATGAGTAGTATCGGTCAACAAACAACTTTTTTTAATCAAGATTTTAGAAGCTCATATTTTGCTGCAAATACAACAGATGCAAAAATTAAGACTTACGCCACCTGGTGGCCAAACCATTTCTTACAAAAATTAGAAATTATATGCGAATGATTTCCCATCAGGAGCTGTATGCGGTGCAGAAAGAATGTTTCAAATCGGAGATTTAGAAGCAGAGATATAGAGGGAAACGCAATTTACATTTACGCCCCTAGCGGAAAGTCTATGAATTACTTGAAAATTTTGAAATATATGAACCACATGTCACACTAGAAACACTATCCAACAAAGAAGGAATTTTTCAAATCGGACTCCTAGAAGTAGAGATATTGACAAAAATAAGATATACATCTACGCCCCCTGGCGTAGAAACCATGCACTATTTTAAGAAGAAAATGTTTCTAAAAGGTTTGTCGACATGACTAGTATCGGTCAACAAATGACGTTTTTTTCAATCTAGAATTTAGAAGCTCATATTTTGCTGCAAATACAACAGAAGCAGAAATTAAGATTTACGCCCCCTGGTGGCCAAACTATTTTTTTACAAAAATTAGAAATTATGTACAAACGATTTCCCATCAGGAGCAGTATCCGGTGCAGAAAGAATTTTTCAAATCTGAGATTTAGAAGCAGAGGTATAGGGGGAAACGCAATTTACCGCTACGCCCCCTAGCGGAAAGTCTATGAATTACTTGAAAATTTTGAAATTATATAAAAGACATGTCACACAGAAAAACTATCCAACAAGGAAGGAATTTTTCAAATCTGACTCCTAGAAGTAGAGATATTGACAAAAATAAGATGCACATCTACACCCCCTGGTGGAGAAACTGTGCAATATTTTAAGAAAATATTCCGAAAAGGTTTATTGATAAGAGTGGCATCAGTCCACGAAAGAATTTTTCAATTGATATTTTAGAAGCTCAGATTTTATGGCAAATACATCAGAAGCAAAAATTAACACTTACGCCCCCTGGTGACCAAAGTATTCTTTACCAAAAATTTAAAATTATATGCAAAAGATTTTCCATCAGGAGATGTATCCGCTGAAGAAAAAAATGTTCAAATCGGAGTTTTAGAAGAGTTATCGGGAAAAATGTAATTTACTTTTACGCCCCCTAGCGGAAAATCTGTGCATAATTTGAAAAAGTAACTATCTAAAATACTCTTCGACATAAATGGAATCGAAAGATAAAAAAAATGCAATCGGATGTTTAGAAGCAAATATGTGGAATAAAACGTATTTTTGAATTCGACATCATCTGCATTTACGCCCTCTAGCGGCGAAATTGTACATTGTAAACAAAACGAAATGAAGGATCGTCATTCGCATATTTCAAGCTTCCCAATGCAAAAAGAATTTTTCAAATCGGACTAATAGTTGCAGAGATATTGTGGGTACAGACGGACGGACGGACGGACGGACAAACCGATAACAGAAGCACGATCTTTTTTTACAAAAGACGTGCTAAAAATTATCTGGTAGGTTGTATTTCCCTGTAGAACTAACCTCTAATCTCAGAGAACAGTTTAGTTACATGTATGTATGTATGTATTTATGTAAAAATAAAGAAAATGAAAACTTTTGTCCCTTCCTATGGAATGCGGATGTGCCCTTGGGCCCCCTCTCTGCAACCGCCTTTGCATGTGCACCATCTACAGTTTGTGTCTCGATAACGCTTCAAGGGGTCTCAAATAACCAAAGCTCATTTTGGTTATATTCATGATTTGCTCCTGTTCTTTTGAGAATTGTCCCAAGTAAAGGCTACCGTGATTGATCAATGGCCCATTTAACTGGGATCTACTGCATTAAGGTTTAAATATGTGCAAAAGAAAAGGAAACGTTGCTGTATCACAAGAAATGACTGTACCATTTTTCACCAGCTTTTAGTTTATTCATTTTTGTTGTTTTTGTTGTTCAGCAATTTAAAGCAAAGTATTTTTTTTTCTATCTTATATATTGTGGTCATAGTATTGTTTTTCATATGTTTATTGCTTTTTCTTTAGGAGAAGTTCAGAGGAAAATTGGTTTAAAAGCACTAGAACTGGGAGGAAATGCAGTTATTGGGTTAGTAATTTTTTTAAAGTACCTGAAAACTAGAATATTCTTGCAAAAATATTATTTTACTGAACATACAAAACCTTAATTTCATAATTCAATTCAACATGATAATGAAACAAGTATGTTTAATCTAGTGTGAAGTGTGGTTTTTACTGTTTGTACAGCTTTTAAGTATGTAAATGTTACATTATGAAGAAAACTTCTCTAACACCAGAATTACATACTGTAAAAATTATGAAAAAAAAAAACTCAGTCTGGATTTATGTTGAAAGAGTTCATTAGTTTCAATAGGAAGCTGAACATTTTAATGAAAAAGAAAAAAAAATTGATTTTCCATTTCTCTACATCCATGTTTCTACAGAACATCAGTGTTCTTTGAACTTATGATATAGTTCTGCCTCTGAAATAAATATATGGAATTTTCATGATTTTAAAATTTTTCCACAGTAACTATCATAAATTGCTCATTAATTCATAAACCTGTTTTGCTAGAGAGTACTTTGAGAGCTAGCATTCTAAAGAACAAATGAACTACTCTTTTTTAACATGAAAATTGCTTTCAAGTTCAGAGCACGGGGTGAGTAGTAAATGAAATTTGATGTGCTTCGATGCATTTGTTCTAAACATTTTTGTCCCCAAAGTATTTGATTGTTGTGTGGCACACTGTAAGTTATGTGGAGCAGTTGTCTTAATGTGTAGGTACAATAGGTCTCGCATGTAACTGGTTAAAATCATAACATTATTGAATGAAATGTTGTAATGTATTTTTTACATTAAATACTACACTGTCAAAGACACAGTCAAAAACATGTGCTGCAGTCCCAAATCATGACACACTGTATGTCAGAAACTTTGGGTACATATGTTAGTTTGAACTAGAGTATATATCTCAGAACTGTGCTTTTCACAGTGCAATATCTAATGAGAATGGCACTGGTAAATGAAGACTGTTTGTGGTTTAGGCAAGAAAGTACTTGTGTGCCCATAGGCAAGAGCTCACATTGTTGAGGTACATGTAAATAGATACTATGATAACAGAAAATTTAAGAGTATGTAAATGTTTCATATTAGCTGTTTTGGCCAGAGGTAAAGTGGGCTAGTAACCAGTGTTACCACTACATAGATGCCAACTAGTACGGATTTTCCGTAATTTTACGGATTTTTGGTTGCTGTTACAGAAGTATGGAAACACTGCTGAAATTACGGAAAATCGCCATTTGATTTAATTTTCTGAGATAGAAAGCAAATTTTCATCAACTTAAAAATTTTTGTTTGTTCTTCAAGTTTTTCTGGGGGGAAAAAAATTAAATACTACATTCAGGGCTGCCAGACCTGCGCCAATTGCGGCAGCCCGTGCCAAAACGTTGTTCGTGCGCCATTCTGCTAAAAAATCGCCATTTCGACGAAATCTGCACCAATTCTTCCGCGGATTCGCGGAGTCCCCTCCGTTTTTTTTGTTGGTTTTTTTTGTCATTTTCGAGATCGATGCAAAAGTGAAGAAATTTTCAGGATATTAGTTCGGAATAAAGTGAAGAAATTTTCGGGATATCGTATTCCGTCTGGGGACGTTGTTTTGTCTTTTTAAACGTTCAGAAACGGAAGTTAAACGAAGTGCAGATTTTTCCCGTAATCGTATTTTTTTTCTCGCGCGATTTTGCTTCTGTTCAGTATTGTTAAATGAAATTTCATTGCATAATTTCAGCTTGAAATTGTAGGCAACGATTTCCGAAAACGGAAGTTAGGCCGCCCGAAAATTTCCCCGTAATCTTCGGCGACGAGATTTGCACGCTGATTCGAGGAATTCCATCTTTTTTTTGTTATCATTTGGACCATGTACGAAATACGAAATCAATGCATACCTGAACTTAAATATTGGGAGGATTGGTGGCGACGGGGGGTCGTTTTCTCCGTCGGAGGACGGAATTTCATCCTTCGAAAATGGAAAGTAGACTGAGGTAAGATTTCTCTGGTAATCGTATTTTTTTTTCTCGCAATGTTTCCTCTACCCAGTATTGTTAGATATCATTTTATTTCATAAATATTTGTATTTCAGCTTGAAAATGTTGGATAAATTTCCGAAAACTGAAGTCAATTCAGCTTGAAAATGTTGGATAAATTTCCGAAAACCGAAGGCTTGAAAAACCGTTGTTTTAAGCCATGTTTCCCAATTCAGCGATCGCAAAAAAATATCTGTGTGGAAGAACCAAGGCTACTGCACTAATTCAGCACGTGGCCAGTGTTTCTACAAGTAACATCGTATCTGAAGTAAAAAAAAAAAAATCCTTTTTCTGTATCTACGGACGGAAGTAATGATGCTCAAGCAAATAAACTGCATCCCATTACAATAACATATTTTGACGAAAAAATAGGGAAAAGTTCAACTGTTTTGTTATCATTGGTTGAATCAAGTAATAATACAGGTGAAGGAATATTCAATGTTTTGAACAATGAGTTTGTTAAAAAAAAATATCTCATGGAGCAACTGTGTGTCATTTTCCTGTGACAATGCTAACACTATGATAGGTCAAGTAAAAGGTGTTGTTTCTCACATAAAGAAGGTTCAGCCTGCAATCATAGTGCAGCGATGTTCATGCCATTTAGTAAATTTAGCTGCGCAGAAATCTGCTACTCAGCTGAAAGGATTTAATGTTGAGCAGTTTCTGATACAGTTGTACTTTTTTTGGAGAAAAGTTCAAAGAGGAAACACAATCTAAAACTGAGTCAAGCTGTTTGTGGTACTAAACCACACAAAATTCCAAAGCATGCCAATACTCGCTGATTATCACTTTTGGAATCCATTGACAGAATTTTAGAACAGTGGGAGGCTCTAGAACATTATTTCAGTGACAATGAAGAAGCTAGTATGATTGGAATTCCTTCATCTAAACTTTATTGTCTTTTTTTATCTGCTACTCTTCCTTTGTTTACATCTGTTAACGTGTCCTTGTAGCAGGAAGCTCCGCTTGTGCATGTATTAAAAAGAAAACTTCATAGTCTGTTATCTGAATACGATTTATCAAGCCATCGGCATTTGATGTGACAGCAACATCTCTTGCAGATGGAGATTTTGGAAGAAGGAGAAATCAAAAAGAAAACTGATCTCGTAATTGGGTCAAAAGCAAGATCTTATATAGGCACAACTGCAGATCTGAGTGAAGACACAGTGGCTACTTTTTATTCTGAAGTAAGGGAATTTTACAAGGCAGGCTGCAATTACATTTTAAGAAAATTTCCACTTAATGATGAATTTCTGAGTCATGCTGAAATTGCAGATGTAGCATTAAGGCAAAGTGTTTCTTTTGCATCAGTCCAATATATGTGTTCCCTGTTTCCAGTTTTGAAACCAGAAGAGTCTGACAAGGTGGAATCTGTATTTGCTCACTACCAGTTTGAAAATTTTAACTGTGCTGTTACTTCTGAGAGAATGGATGGAAGTGTGGCACAGAATTTCTTTGATGAAAAATGAAAGTGGCCAGTTGAAGTATGAATCATTAAGCAAAATTATGAAAATGATTTTAATAGTCCCTCATAGCAATGCAAGTACAGAACGAATTTTCTGTATTGTGAAAAAAAAAAAACATGAATGAATTCAGACCTAATTTAAGTACTCATGTGCTGTCTTCTTTATTAGTAGAAAAAATAAACAGCATTGCACACAGTGAACTATGCTATCAGAAGAAGTTTTTGCAAATTGAACTAAGGAAGGCCAAAATGGCAATTACACTTTCTCACCGCACAGTCTGTTTTTTCACCGAATTAAAAAGTACAGCTTTGTTTTTTTCTTCGTCAGTCTCATGTATGTTAATTAACATCTCTCATGAGCGCTATGGATAAATGAAAGGATTGTTTATATCACTTAACTTGTAATCAATTATCAGGAATACCAATTTTTGGTTCTTACTTAAAGTCTGAATTTTGCCCCGTACGTTCAGGGAGCAGAATTTTTAGGTTTTCTTTTTCTTGTTTTGACCTACCTTGGGGAACATCTTCACCCTCACATTTTTCTTTTTCCAGATGGAAGTTGCGTTGATTCACTTACTAACTCGCAATCGTCTGCTTAATGACCACATCGTCCATGTCCATACATACAGGATCCCACATATGCAAGAGCAGTGGCTCTTTCAGACAGCAACAACAAAAAATTCATAAACTGGATTCTGCTGCTACTGAAGAAGGAGGATGGGGGGGGGGGTAAATCCAGTGCCAAAATGTCACTGCACAAGCATTAAGCGATGGAAGCAGCTTTTATCTAACCAACTTTACTAAATCTCATTGTTATCTTATAGTTTTGGTTCTAGTTGTAGTAATTGTTCACAGCAATAATGAAAGTTTGACATTGATAATTACTGGATGAAAAACATTGTGTGAAGAGTATCATGGTGCAACTGCTGAAAGGTGATTTTGTAATTTGATTATTAAATGTTACATTAGTTTTCCTTTTATATTGAGGGTACACTTTCCTTCAGAAAACCTTAGGAGTTTGTGATGCACCCGCAAACCACGTACACGTGGCTTGCCAGTTGGTTGGTTTCAGAAATAATGTATTTTCATCTGAATGCCATGAATGTCAAAAAATATGCTGCTAAAAACCAACCAAACAACAAACAGTAATTGCATATTATTTATTCTTCCTAGGTGTATGTTCGCAATCATTCAGTAACAATAGCAACAGTTCTTGGACGCAGCAGCATCCTATTCATGTTACAGCGAAGCAAATGCATTCAGAAGAAAATCCCTGATACTAATGTGTTACGCTTAAAATATTGCAGGTCATGTAGTTTTCAATAAATCATGGGTAGTATAACTGTTTTCCCATTTATCTCACTGTAGGAATGACAGAAATGCTTATTAACAGTCGTAAGAGAAACAGTAAAATGTCAACAAACCTGAAATATAACATTTTTTCATAGTTCATAAAATAATGGTAATTCAGTATATTAAACATAACTTAAAGCACAGCATGGACTTTAAACAATTAAAAATGCTATCATTAGCTGCTCCAAAACCCAACGTTTCTGCTGCAAATTGCATATTTTCCCACTCCAAGAATTGCTCCGAAACATGGTAGGGGCACTAACACCCCTGTACCTTAATAATATATTGTTTTAATTAGATTATATTATCATGCATTATCCCTATGTTCCCTATTGTAGGATTGTGATGGCACTATCTAAAAGTTTTGCAAAGCCTTACCACTGGTTTTGACAAGTAAAGACATTGGTCAAAGAATAAAACTAGTTGTCTACAGTGTGGTATTTGTATATATCACAGTCCAGATAAGTTGGTTATTAGCTGATTAGTAGTTTGCATCTAAATGATTCTTCATATGTGTTCTATGTAATCCCCATAGATACTGTTTTTGGCTACTGCTCTGACCAAAATTTATGTCAGTAATTTGGATATTATTGCATCATAAATGAGAACTGGTATTATGATTAAAATTTTAATACAGTAGATTCTAGTTCATTGGGCAATTGGTATGGTTAATTGTAGCAGCCATTTATTTTGGACAATTCTTGAAGAACATCCCAAATTAGCTCTTTGGGATCTAAAGTTTTGCATAATTGGGGCAGCTTTTTAGTTGAGCCAAAGTGTTCTAGCCCCAGTGTGTCCCAATTAACTAGAATCAACTGCATGTATTTTGAAAGTAGCTGCTTAACTGCTAAGCATATATAAATTTGGGGATGGGGGGAGTATAACAACATTTTTGGTAGGCAGTTAGCTTCAATCTTCAAATGTTAGAATCCTTTATTATTTTTGTATATTTTATTACATTACGTTTCAGTTTTGGACTATTGGTTTTCGTTTTGATGCTCCTGCATACATTTCTGTAACCTGTAATGCTTTCTCCAGGTATCATCAGTGTTTTGACTTGGAGGGAGAGTCTGGGATTGTGGTACGTGGCATTGGCACTGCTGTTGTACTCAATAAATTAAATGAAGCAAATCCTCAGGCGTCTTCACCACCCAAAGAAAGTGGGAGAGAGTAAGTGAATCTCACAATTTTATTTTTATTTGAATGATTGTGATGCATTTTGAGGTATGCTTATTTTACTTCTAACACTTTTTCTCAGTTTTTATAGTTTTTAGCATTCTGCATTGAAATAACACAGTTTCTTTATTCCAAGTGCTGCAATTGCAGCAAATGTACGTTCTTGTAATTCAATTTAATAATTCTCTGCTCTTTGTCATCACTCATTGTATTTATGAAATGCTGAATCACTCCTTATTTACTTATCAGTATTAAAATGCATTAATAGTGTTTCATTGCTTCCCTACAAAATTCTTTCAGGAGTCACACCTGGCAAAATAAAGAGTTTTTATATGATTTAGTATTTTGAAAATTATAATGCCATATTTTTTGGCATATAAGACAAGACTTTTTCTTCAGAAGTCTGGGCCTTGACTTCTATGCCACGTTGATTTACCATATTTACTTGAATGTGATGCTCCCCTGAAAGTAACATGCATCTCCCACCCCCAGGTCCTGTATCTGTAAAACTGTATGTAATTGTAAATGTACATACTCCAATAAAAAATGGAGAAAGTGGTAGTCTAAAAAAATTTACCTAATTTCAACTACATATAGCTGAATACACATGACTGCAAAAAATGTTGATGTGCAAGCCTGATTGCTGTTTTCTTCAATGAAAGTGATAACTTTAAACTTTGTGGCATAATGGTACGTACAGGATCGCATATTTCTGTGATAATTGTGGCAGGAAGAATGACTGTTAAACAAGTGCCGCAAAACGACGAACTTCTAGAGATGGCCAAACTGTATTTCGACCAATCAAATTTTTTTCTGGAATTATGAGTAAACAGGTTTGCATGGCCTAAAGCACCAACGAGTTGCAATAACAATGGAGGTGAGAGTGTTGTGTGCTTACTCATGGTCACCTACTTTCTCTCTTCCTGGCCTTCGACCCTCCCTCTCCCTCCTATTCTTACACGTTTTGCACTGTGGAGTTGAAACAGAAAATACTAAGCTTCCCTATTTTCAACCCCAATACTAAACTCTAATGTGCATCCTGATTTTTACCACAGTATTTCTGAATGAAAAATGTGCATTGGATTCAAGTAAATTTGGTATCTATTGTTTCGTTATTGGAAGTTTCTCAATGAGAAGAAAATATATATATATATATATCTTGTTCCTTAAATTTGGTCATGATCTATGCACCCAAAACACAACAGTCATAAGGAACCATTTTGAGAGTATACAAAATGTAATAATCCTTTCACTATGAAGTTGTTGAAAACTGCGCTGAGACAGGTATTTTCATTTGACAGAAATATTACCGATTTAGAATGGCAGCAGTCATATGTTAATTGCAACCCCCTCATGATCCCTCTAAGAGTCCTTAGATGGCATTCTTCGCTGGTGAAGCTGTCAGAACTATGCGTGTATATAATTTATTTCACAATGACTAAACTTCTGAAACTTGTCACTGTCATGCAGTTGATTGGCTGGTGACAATCTTGTCTACAGTCAGTAGCACATGCACTTTAAGAATAGCAGTGACCAGCTGCTTCTGCAAAGGCAGTTTTTTTTTTTTCCTTTGTCAATCTCTGAATTCTATCTCTCATTGAATCAAAATCAATGATTGCTTCCATTTATGATATTTATCTTAATTTATTTCATGTTTCTGATTGAAATCAAAAGCTCTTTGGTTTCAAATCTCAAATGGACTCAGAGAAAGCAGTGAATCATAACTCATGCTGCAAGCATCACTCTGATTTGGCACA
Source organism: Macrothele yani (assembly GCA_039090855.1). Classification (NCBI taxonomy): domain Eukaryota; kingdom Metazoa; phylum Arthropoda; class Arachnida; order Araneae; family Macrothelidae; genus Macrothele; species Macrothele yani. Next base: position 54,475,818 of record CM076990.1, read on the forward strand.
CTTGTGGACCTTGTTTTTTTTTTCGTTTTCTTTTTTTGCCTTTGTGTTGTAACTTCTCCTACTGTCTATCAGAGGGAAAGAATGCAGTAGTATCAGTTCATGAGAAAAAATAAGACTTCGAAATTCAACTTTTTTCTCAAAAGCGAAATGCAGAAGTTACCTCACCTTCTCTTCCTTTTCCAGAGGGTGAGTCGAAAGTTTTGCAATATTTGGATCACTTTATCATATGCCTTCATACATACCTTTACGACGAAAGCTGACTAGCATTCAAAGTATAGGCCATTGTGTTGCACCGTCTTTAGTCATCTGTCTGCCAGTTCTTCAATTCCGCGGTGGTACCAGTTCTTGTCCTTCGAAACGAATAACTCTTTCACCCGGCTGCCACCTCCTCCTGGTTGTTGAAGTGCTGCCCACAAAGGAAGTGGGCCATGGACTGTAGCAAGTAATAATCTGACGGGGCTAGGTCTGGACTGTATGCTGTGTGTGGCATCAGTTCAATGCCCTGAAGTTCCTGGAGTTTTCCTCAGGTCATTTCCTGTGGTATGAAGCCGAGCATTGTTCTGCTGTAGGAGAGCATGCTTTCTGTTCACCAGTGCCGGGGGTACTTTTCCAAAATGGCATACATTCACTCCGGCTGTTCAGAGTAGAGGTTGGCATTGATGATCTGACTGTCTGGAACAAATTCATAATGGATTATCCCCTTGAAATTCTACCAGACATAGAGCATCACTTTGTGCTCAAAGCGCCCAAATTTGGCAACAGGTTCAGGAAGCTGGCCCGGGCGCAACCCTGCCATTGTATGTTAGGGTTGTGGAAATAGACCCACTTTTCATCGCACGTAACAATTCTCTTGATGAAACGCACATCGCACGGGTTTTCTAGGAGTTTCATGCACATTTTCACTCGGCTGTTTGCTTCAGCTGGCTTCATTTTGTGAGGGACAATGCAGCAGCAGCTCCTGTAGACCTTGCCAAGGTCCTGAAAGTGACGAACCATGGTAGCCTGTGATATGCCCAGATCGCCTGATAATCTCTGAATGCTGGTTATTGGATTTGCCTCTATGGTCTGGCACACGGCCTCCGAATCAACGGTTCGCAGCCTTCCTGACTTTGGCTGACTTCGTGACTTTAGCTGATTGTCGAGGTTTCTGTCTCCTGAACGAAATTTCTTGAAACATCTGGTTGCGGTGCTGTGGTGCACGGAACCTTCCTCTTTCGCACGACAAATGTTTCGTGTTGCTTGAGCAGCGTTATGGCTGAGTTCAAACTCGTAAAGCAAAAGTTCCCTAATTAGCAGGTTGTGGCTGTTCATCTTTTAGGTGTCCCAACCACAGGCAGAACGACGACATGCGATGCTGTTCACAGCAATGACTGCCACTTTATATCCCTTTCAACTGACCACAGTGTGCGACTTGAACTAGTTTAAACACGTGACATACCCGCCGCAGCACTTGTTTATGCAAATATTGCAAAACTTTCAACTCACTCTCTGTAATATTTACTCAAACATTAAAATATAGTTACAGAATTTCAAAACACTAACTGAATTTGTTCTAGCCTCATCTGTTACACAGGATCAGTTTACTTATGAATGAAGATAAAAAAATTGGGAAATTTAATCCATTTGACTTATACTCCATATTGACTTATAAGCCAAAAAAAAAAAAAAAAAAAAAAATAGCCGCCCCGGTGGCGCAGTGGTCTAAGGTGTTGGCCTCTGATCATTCGTCCGAAGAGGTCCGGGTTCGAATCCCGGTGAGGCATGGATGTTGTGTTTGTCTTACGGCACTGGCTCTCTCCCTTCCCTGGAACCAGTGGCCCTAAATTAGGGACGGGCGACTGCTTATAGCCCATTGAGTTGCTCACTGCGGTCGTTAAACCTCCAATCAAAAAAAAAAAAAAAAAAAAAAAAAGCCAAAAAATACAGTACTTAGATGTATAGTTATATTAATTGAGTCAGAACATAAAATGGTGTAAAATTCATATGCAGTTAGATTGAGTTAGAAAATATAAAGGTGTAGTATAAGTTGCTGCCAAATTTTAATTTGTTTTATTTTATACACTCAGGGGTATTACTTCAGTTTGTAGAATTCATTGAGGTGGTAATATTTTCAGATGAAATGCTAATGCTGAAATTAAAGTCTTTTTTATATGTACTTTTTTAATTATAGGCTTGCATAGGGATAGCTGATTCCGTATTTTTAACAAAGAGAACTTACTATTTAACTCACCACTAATTCCTGCCTTTTTTCCCCATCTTATTGTACGTTATGCCTGTGTGTCACTATTGTTTCGTGAAATTGCTCTAACTAACCAATTTGATGTATAATGAGTTTTCAATAAACTAAACAGTGGTGACTGATACAAGGACATTAGTGTTCTCACTAGATTTTTTTACAGTTGGGCGGCAAGAAATTTTGGCTGGGTGGTACTTTTAAAGACCCTTTCCCCAATCAAGAAAAAAAAGGGGATGTTTTGCTTAACATTATTATACTTATTAAACATCTTTAGCAGTGTGGTAGGCATTAATGTAACATAACATGGTAAACACTAGAAAATTAGTACTTCAGTTTTCCACTCTTACAATTATGTGCATTGTGAAAATGTTCATTAAAGGAAATTTAGCTGGGTGGCAGAGAAAATTAGCTGGGTGGGCTACCCAGTAAACAGGCTCTAGGCAGAACACTAGACATTTCCATTTGCAAGCCACAGGGATGTCTCAAGTAAATCAAAATTATGTGGCTTCAGAGTCTTTTATCTGTAGCTAAAAGGAAATGGTGAGTGCATTACCTCATATTGAGATAATGAATGACGTTCTGTAAGTTGTCTAAGGTCATTTTGCGCATTTATGAAACACGTTTTTGTGTCGAAAAAAGTCTGGCATTCCTATTTTAAAGGCCTTTTTCTGTCAGAAAAATCTGGCAGTCCTGCCTTGTGTTATGTGCATTCACTCAAAGGCTGATGAAGGTAGATGTTACTAATGAAACATTCTTCCATTAAATGTTTGCCATGTAACTTTCATGTATAGAATTCTAATATGTTTATAAGATATCATTTCACTTTTCATGTGTTTTTTGTTGTGTGTTTCAACCATCTTGTTTTTGTGTTTACGATATATTTTTGCTACTCAAACTACATCCACGTGGGTGCAATTTTACAATAAATTTATTATAATCTCATAAATTACTCTTGAAAGCATTTAAAACCATATACAAATGCTACTGCAATTTAAAATGAATATAGTATTTACATTAATTTAAAAACAGAAGGCTAAAACCTACGTTCAGCTCCATACTTCCATATAAATGAGCATGCTTTTGCAAAAGTTACTTCACATCCTCAGGTTTTGTAGATGGTACTGATTAAAAATTAGTAAGGAGCACTATGTTTTTTATTACATATTATCTTCTGCTCGTAGCTTGAAAATTATTGTAGTTCTTTACAGGACACACTCTTTCCCTGTGGGGGTGTTTTATTTGCCAAAGAAATTTTTACTCTAGTTAGTTACAGTAGCAAAATTGTTTATGATGAAACCACTGTGTTCTGCTCTTGCAGTAAATCTTGTCAACTGTTTATTTACATTTCTGATAGTTCTGATGTGTCTTTATCCTTCAGTTTACTATGCATAGTATATTTTCAAAAGTGTTAGTAAATTATGGAGACAACCATTTTGCTTGAAAAGTCCAAATGGTTTAAACAGGCAATAGAAGCACATTTTATTTTTGTTCAAATATTTGGCTTAAATACAGTAAGTATTTTCAGGTTCCCTTATATTCCAGATTTTTCAGTTAGGTGTGCCAGTAATAAGGTGATGTATAGATCCAAATAAAAAAAATTGTGAAAGAAAGAAACTTTCTTATTTAAAGTTAGCATATGTTAATGCATTATAGGTATGGAATAAAATTAATACCTAAAAAGTAAAAAAAAACAAAAAAAAACAAGAAACATTTCAGTTCACATTTATTTAGTTATATGACCCAGTTAAAAACTACTACATGAATATTTATTTCAGTTGTAAGGATGTAGAATCTAATACCTCATTCCTGTGGGGACAGTAATGAAAAATAAATTTGCAAATCACTGGTTGTTGTTCTTTTTATGTATATGTTAATCTGTGATAATTAGCTAATGCAAGAAAAAGAAGCAATGGTTTATATCTTTTCAAAATGCATCAAACAAATTCTTTACTTAAGAAAGCCCAGTTTGACCCCAACTTTTGAAAGAGGGAGAATTTTTGTTTTAATTATTTGTTGAAAAGTTTAGAATGTCTGAATACTATATTGTGTAGAGAAAGTTTTGAAAGTAGCAAAAAGTTTTTGAAAAGAAAGGCAATTTCTTTTACTTTTTAACAAAGAATAACCCTCATGGCATTACCTATCTTGCAGTCCCAAATGATATAGCTCTTAATTCAATTCCATCTTAATTTTTCTTCAAGAATCTTGAAACTTCAAAAGTTTCTGTGTCACTGGACAAATCAAGGTTTCAAATGCAAATTTGTCTTGCAACATGTTCTGCCTTCACTCAAAGTTATGTAGGAACATTCAAAAGCTGATCAATTATTTGAGAAGTTTCAAGATTTTTGTAGAATCATTAAGCTGGAATTGAATTAAAAGCCAGACCATTCAGTACCACAAGCGGGGAAATGCCACAAAATGTTATTCTTTGTTGAAAAATAGTTAAGTAAATTCCATAGATCAGCTGCCATTTTAATAATTACTGAAGTTGATTGATTGATTAGGTTGCTGTGTTCTCTTTTAGTCTTGAGTGAGATTTTGAATGCTGTCTTTGCTCTTCCCTGTTGGTAATATTCTTTTTTGTAGCCAGTGCTTTAAATTTAGGATGGATTAAATTTAGGATGGTTCCTAATCTTTGATGTTTATCTCACTTGGAAAATTTCTAAGGAAAATCTCTGAAGCTCATAAAGGTATTTCTTGTCCCCCCCTCCCCTTCCATATTAAATAAAAAAAAAATTTTTTTTTCTTTGCATCCACTTTCACTCTCAATGTAGCTCATCCTTGCTTGCTCCTGTGGAGGTTTTGGAGTCATAATATAATGTGCCTGAAACTAGAAGTGTGACAGTAGTGCTATTATTTTTTCTGGTATATGCTACAGGATGAATTCTGAACAAAAGTAAACTTAGGATCATTGTTTCTTCATCATATTCTCTCTACTTTTCCTCATCAGGTGTTTAACCCAAGATAGATAGTAAAACTTAAAGCAGATTTTAAAAGCATAAAAATGAGGGAGTGGAAAGTTTTGCTTGGCTTCTTATTGTTGTTTAATAAATAGAACTGAACTGAACATTTTGCTATGGTTTGTTCAACATTGGGGATATTTTTAATGAGCTGAAATGTAGTGAATTATGTACTTTCGTGAACTCTATTACATTGTTGTGAACATTCCTTAAAAATATGAATTATCTTAAATGTTGCGCTGCTGATTTCAGTGCAATTTTTTTAAAACTGTGCCAGCTATACTGATGTTGAGCAACATGTTGATACTTCTTTTTATATAAAATAAACATTCATATATTTTAATAAATTCTGCATATTTTATCTTCTCTGTCTCTTTCTCTCTTTGTCTCTTTCTAATGAGCAAAAATATTATATTGCTGCATTTACTAAAGCTATTGTGTAAGGTAAGTTTTCATAACCTTTTTCTGACCTTCCTGTTTCTTGGTCCCTAGAACATATAAAGCCTGTAGTTTGCAAGTTCCAATATGCATATCATACATTCACCAAGCATTTCATATTTCTGCATGCTTAGAAACTTATTTATTTTTCTATTGTTACATAATTTTGTCTGTTTATTCTTCATAAGCAGTCTTACCTGTTACACATTTCATTCCCATTTGTCTCACCATTCTTTGTATTGTGCTTGTATTGATTTATTTATACAAAAAATTAAAGCTTTTTAAGTATTAAATATGGATCACATTTTCTCTGTGCTGTGAGATATAACTTCCTTTTTCTTGCATGAACATTGCATTCCTTTTCTGAAACTTTAAGAACAGTTTTTGTGGTATGATGCTCTAAATTTTGAATATTTGAAAGTAGAGATCCTGACAATAAAGTAACCAGACTAGTTTGTAAATACTGTGCTTTACCACTTTCTGTTAGTGGATGTGATTACCTTTTGAATATTCCCTTCAGATTTTATGTATAGATCCCAGTATCTCCACCATGCAGAAGCAGGTTTAAACATTACAACACCCTGGGCCTAGAAAAATTAGACAACCCCAAGTAACTGGATTTTAATGTCAAAAATTTATTTCTGATTTAAACTTCATATTTAAATTATGCATAGATTTTTTTATCACAAAAGAATCAGCTTGTTCTCAAGAACAACAACATAGACTTTTTAGCCATATGTATTATTTAAAAATGGCATTGAAATGCAAATTTTAAATATAATTTTCCCACAAGTTTAATTTGAACAATTTGAAACTTCATTTCACTTGTCAAAATTTTAATTTACAAATGAAATTATTTGATTTTAGCATACTTATGAAACATTTGTGTGCAAATTTCGCTTTTAAATTTTCAGCATAAGCAATACTATTTTTTTGGGTTTCTTTTTAAATATAGTGCTGCTACCAATATTCTGTAAATTGGTTGAATGACTGAGAGAAAAAGGAAATGAATAACATGAATTGTAAAATTACTTGCAACTAAAAATTGTAATTTTTACTAATATAACTTTTTTCTCAATTTCTTGTAGAAAAACCTACTTATGTCATTAAATGTCAATGTTTATTTGCTCTGAGTGACAAAGCTACAAAAGCACTCATTCTTTCCTGAGAACTAAATATCCTAATCGATTTTTTTTATTGATTTTTTTTTTTTTTTTTGCCTAATAATATTTCAACGTATCAGCAACAGGAGCACTTAAATCTGTGACAGGTCTATATAAATCATGCCAAAATTTCTGAAAATGCAGATATTCTTGTTCAAATCCAAGAAAATAATCCAACCTGGGGTTACATGCTGCAGAATGTATTATGTAACCAGTTAGCTCTCCTCTGTCCCCTCCCCCACCCACTACTCTGGGGGCATTGATCTTGTAGAAATCTGCTTCATGAAGTAAACAATTCTGATTTTGGGCTTCCTACTGTCACCCACAAACTCATTAAAAATGTTTTGTAAAAACTACCCACTCTAGCCTTTCACGCACCACTGGCTGTCAGTGAGCTTCGTTTAAGAAATGCTTTTCCCTCTTGAGTTCTTAGTTTGAGCTTACCAAGAAAGCAAGTTACTTTACTGAACTCATCTTATCTCTTTTTTCGTGTCATCCTTGTTTCAGATTGAATTTATGTTTTAAATAATTAAATAAATTGAAAGAATACTTGTACAATTATAATATTAAGTGTTAAAAGAAATATACTACTCAATTTTGTTTGTAAAAAATGCAAAATGCTAGTTCGTTGCAAGTTTTTTTCTTTTCTGTTTTTAATTTGTTTCCATAAAAAGGTAAAACGGCTTTTGCCACATGTACTCCCAAAATTTTGGTGTCTTTCAACATGCAGCGAGCACCCTGGGCTCTGGCTCAATGGTAAGCCCACCCCTGCCACCATGCCTGAAAATATTGCTGGTAGTGATATGCCATCATGGGCTTAGGCATGTGTTTTTAGGTACAAAACTTGTGTATGGGCCCTTTGGGAACTTTTACAAGAATTACTTTTGAAAGCGTCAAATGAATTGTATAGATTTTTAAACATATTTTTAAGTAGAGTGGAAAATAATTCCATACAAATATGAGTTTTTTGTGCTAGAGCATTGTTTTTTATGGACTCGTTTTCAAAGACAAATCTTTCCTCTGTGATAAGGTCAATTTTCAAAAAAATTAGTCCATACAAAAGAAAGAGTACTCAAACATTCACTTTAGGGCTATCTCATTTCAGCTCTCTGTGAAAAAAAACATTGGAATTTTTAGGTACTATTTGTAAAAATTTTGCTTGGGACAGTTGTGAATTTTATAATGGGAAGATACAATTTTTTTAACTGCTTGATTAGAGCCACTAATATTTAAGTTTTTAAGCTTATCTGATACTTTGGAGTATTTCAAGATTAGTTTTGACTTTTCTCACTTTCATTTTTCCTGTTGTAATGATTTCCACGTGTATTTATTTATTTATTTTTTTTTGTCTGTAAGTCTTATACAGAATCGCAAGTCTCAATAATTTTTATTCAAACATTTTGCTTGTCAGATAGTTTATTATTACTTTTATTTTAGTTTTGCAAATGACCACTCAGGTGTTGCCATCATCACGGATATTGTTAAAGGTTATCAAAACAATGTACAAAGTGTTCTGGACGAAAAGTACCAATAAGAATTCGTTGCAAATCAATGTAAAACATAGATACAAAAATGCTGTTTGCAGCAGCAGAAAGAGGAACTTACCAAGTTTAATTGGGCATCAATAAATCTCCACATGTGCACCCTTTGTGGCACAACAGATATCCAGACGATCATTTGACCTTCCACCATGTGTTTTCCAGTGCCTGTGAAGTGACACTTTCACAAGCAGCGAGGATCCGCTGACACAAATCTGCTAAATCATTTACTGGAGTTCGGTACATGATGTCCTTGATATGCCCGCAAAAGAAGAAATCAAGAGGGTTAAGATCCAGGTAACTGGGAGGCCACAGCACAGGTCTGCCATGTTCAATCCAACATCCAGGAAAGCATTCATCCAAATGAGCCCTGACATGCATTGTGTAGTGGGGAGAGTTCCATCTTGTTGGATAAAGAACCCTTATGGTATCTGCAGTGTATCATAAATTTTCAGCACATCCAAGTAAACATCTGCAGTGACAATCCTTTTAGTAAAAAAGAACAGGCTGATAATTTCAGGCACACTGAGGCCACACCAAACGTTCACTTTAGGGCTATCTCATTTCAGCTCTCTGACTGCGTGGGAATTCTCAAATCCCCATATCCTGCAGTTATACCTGTTGACCATTCCTGAGATGTATACTCTCGCTGATAATCACCTTCTGAAGAAAGCTGCAACCCCATTGGCACAGTGGTCTAAGCGATGGCTTCTGATTGTTCGTCCAAGATCAGGGGTGTAGTGGTGCCGGTACGCCGTACTGGCACTTTTTTTGGCGAATGGAACGCATACCGGCTATATATTTATACTTTAAATTTATGTTAAAGTTACGGGAAAAATTAGGTGTCCCCTTTTAATTAACTAAAAAGTTACTGTCATTCTCCCTTTACTCTCAAAAATGTGCTCAGTGTGTATTTTTTCACAGCTTAATGGTTCTAGGCACAGAGTGACCCTGTCTTCACATCTGGATTGTCTTTCTCATTTACGCATTCCCATAGCCAAAGCTTCCCACTGATAAGTGATAAATCACCAATCCTCTGATTCCTCAGAACAGAATGACAATTCCCTGTACTCTCTGCCAACACCCGACCGAAATCCCATGAGGGGTACAGGCCGGACAGTAAGGGACGATAAGCATTCTGGTATTTGGTTCTTTCATCCTCCCGTCATGGTGACCACATTCATATGGCCACACCAAACAGTGATACGCGTGCTAAACAAACCACACTGAGCTAACAACCCGCTTTTTCTTCTGTGTTCTGTCTTTTTGCCTTTGCTTTGATAAGAAGTTCAGGTTTAGAAATGTTTGACGATAAAAAGTGGAAGCAGTGTTCAATTAGCTCCGTTTTTACTTGCAAAAATGTTAAAAAGACGTGTTTAGCATTAGCAGAGGAAGTAGAGGTATTTAATAAAGAGCCAGAGCAAGATACCATATCGCAGGCACAGGGGGATGAGAATTTAATTCCTGCGATAGCTTGTGTTAACGCTGAATGGCCACATGTTTGGATGCGAGAGATGTGGGAGGAGAAGAAAAAACCTCGCCGTGGATAAGTTGGGAATCAGGCAGAATCAGGCTGTGCCACATGCACAAAAGTAAAATGCATTGGCCCTTCAAAATCTCAAGGTGTTAGTCTGTGTAAAGAATGGACAAGTAATTCTTCTGTTAGTTCTTTTGGTACAGAGAGGAAAAAGCAGCTAGCATCACTAAGAAAAAAATTTACAAGCATCAGAAATCGACAGCTCACAAGGAAGCTGAGTATATAGTTAATAAAGCTAAAGAGCAACCATTGGAGTAAATTGTTGATAAGCCAAATTCAACCGAAGTTGAAGTGACTTGCAAAATCTTCCGAACTTGCTATTATTTAGCACAGAAAAATAGACCTTTTTCTGATCATTTTAGTTTATTAGAAATACAAGAGCTGAATAGTGCCAAACTAGCACACAGGTTGCATTCCAGATACAGTGCCACCCAAATTGTAGATTGTATCGCGGAAGAAACCCCGACTGCTCCCGTGTGTTAGAAATAGAAGGAAAAATATCTGTGTTGATAGATGAATAAACGAGTATGTCGAACCAAACCACTCTGGATTATTTATCTAAAATGTGAACAGATATTGAACAGATCCATGAGCCTCACTTTGTGTTTTTAGATTTGGTGGAATTAGAAAATCAGAAAGCCAAGACCATCACTGAATGCCTGCTCAAAACTTTAGGAGCTTACAGATTTAAACACGAATATTTAAAAGACCATCTCATTTCATTTGAATATTTAAAAGACCATCTCATTTCATTTGCTAGTGACGGAACCAGTGTAATGCTGGGTAAAAGATCTGGCATTGCCCAACAACTACTGCAACTTTATCTAAATATTATTATATGGCTCTGTCTAAATCACAGGCTAGAGTTGGCAGTGGGGGACGTTGCATCAGAATTCCACGTCATCAATCATTTTCATTCATTCATGGACAAACTATGCACACATTATAATAGATCACCACAGAATCGACGTGAACTAGAAAAATGTGTCCTGAGATTAGATGAACAAATTAGAAAAATCGGTAGGGTTCTAAATATGAGATGGGTGTCAAGTTCCTTCCAAACAGTTTCTGCTGTATGGGATGGATACAGTTCTTTGTGTAAGCATTTTGAAACAGCAAGCCAGAATAAAAATCGATGTAAGAATGATCAAAATCTGTATTGTGGTCTTCACGAAATTTTATCATCAAAAGAGTTTCTTCTACACTTGGCTTTGATGTACGACATGCTGAAAGAACTGTCGTTACTATCAGAAGCTTTGCAGAGACGAAATAAAACCTTGGTTTCCGCTGACATTTTAATTCGTAGAACAATCAGTCTCATTAAGTCACTAAAAGAACGAAAAGGGGAAAAGATGTCAGAAGCCGAAAAAGCTGTGTCTGTCATGAAGTTTGGCAACATGCAGTTAACTTCCAACTCCAAAGTAGTAGAAATAAATGAAGGTCAATTCATCTCTAGCATGGTTAATGACATGCAAAAACGGCTGTTTTCTGATGTTTCATCACATGAAAGCACTCTGCAAACGAAAAATGGAAGTATAAATTTAGGGAAGCCAACGATTGTAAACAATCTAAGCATTTTGGAGTTAATGGAATGGCCAACAGAAATACATTCGGGATTTGGAGAAAATGAAATTGAATCTTTGTGCAGTCGTTTTAAATGAACAGAATCCAAGACAATTTTAGCTTACAGAGACTATCTCCATACAGGTGGTCGCATCATTCCCAAAGATCTACGACCCCTGGTACAATGCTACAAATGTATCTCTTGCAGCACAGCCAAATGTGAAAGGGGATTCAGTTTGCATGAATTTAATCCAGGCGGACACAAGATCGCATTTACAATAAAACACATTTCATCCATGATGGTTGTAAAAATTTATGGCAAACCCTTAAATAAATGGGATCCTGTGCCTTATGTGATAAAATGGTTGCAAACTCATCGTTTGGCAACAGATACTAGAACAAGAGTTGCAGGTCCTGAAATTAAGACTTTTCACGATCCCGTATGGAAGTATTTGTAATTGATAAGAGTGACTTTCTTATATATTTTTTTTACTTAAAAGATGGACATACCTGAACAATTAGGCATAACATTAGAAGTTATATTATATTATAGATATAGATAATCTGGAATTACATTTGTTCAATGATATGCACAGGAATTTCTAAACTAAAATATTTTTCATTATACAACATAATTACTAGTGATCATGTTCATAACCAATAAACGTAACATAACCAACGACACATTCTTCTTGGGTGGAGTTTCGATTTTCATCATGAGAAAAAGTTTCAATTCTTCAAGCTGATTTTGCTCTTGTTGGTCTTAGGGGGGTTACACCAGCACTTCTTTTTTTATTATTTACCACTAAACCACTGTGCAAGATGGGTCTGGGAAGAGCAGAATTTGGAAACCTGAGAAAATCCTGAAATCAAATCTTTTTTCCGCCTAAATAGTAAAATATTTATTGCCCACGATCAAATGTGCTTAGATCCTTCGTCTTACCCATACTGTGTCCGACTCTTACTGATTCCCGTCGCATCACTCCTTTGAATCCTGGTGAGGCTTGGATGTTGTGTTTGTCTTACGGTACTAGCTCTCTCCCTTCCCTAGAACCAGTAGCCCTAAATTAGGGATGGGTGACTGCTTATAGCCCACTGAGTTGCTCACGGTGGTCGTTAAACCTCCAACAACAAAAAAATAATAAGAAGAAGAATAAGAAAGCCACTGTCATTATTAATCTTTGACTGCATATCGGAAGCAACTGGTATCTCAAGAGCATGGCATTTGACTTTAACCTCTGCAGTGACTGAATTTTGTATGCCCGAAGACATAACCTCATATGAAGAACATCATGGACTGTCGACCATGGAATCCCCAGTTCATGACTGGCATGATGAACGTACTTAGTTGAGCTGCAGTTGAATGCTTCACAAATGATCTCCACTTGTTCTTCAAATGCGTGTCTTCTGCTTTTCAAGTGAGTCGGTTTCCAGCAATCTTTGTGCCATGCTGTTATTGTGTGTCTGTCGGGTGGTTCCATTTTGTATGTTTGCTGGAATTTCCTCTGGATCTTCACTGGAAACTTTAATTTGGCAAGCCAGTAACAACACGGCACTTTTTACTGCCCTGTGAATGCTATTTCAATAACAACTGACTCACAACGTTCATGCCAACAGCGCATGGGAATGGCAGTGTCATCTGTCACCAATTAGAATTGCTGTGAAACTTTTGAAGTTCCTCTTTCTGCTACCACAAACAGCATTTTTGTATCTATGTTGTACACTGATTTACAGCGATTTCTTATTGATATTTTTCATCCTGGACACATTATATAATATTTAAAAAGTATGAAATAAGGAAGCGACTTTAGTTATCTCCATTGTAACCTACTGGAGATAACTAAAATAACTTCCTGTATACTTGCTGGCATGTCTTTTAAAATACTTTAATTCCTGCGATGCCCAGATTTTTAGTATGTTTAATTTAAATCATCTTTGCATGATGATGTTTTTGCAGTCTTTTGTTTTTTTCTTTTGAGTATGAGGTCCTCCTTAAGCTCATCAGGGTCCTGTTTGTCTGCATCACGTACATCATAGGATATTATTGCTAGCTGCTGGACATCATTTGTTTAAGTTCTGTATTCACTTTCAGTGTTTTGAATTAATACAGAATGAAATCCTTTGATGATTTTTTTAAAGCAAGGAATTTTTTTTTCTGTGAGAAATGACAAAATCAAAAAAACTGTGTGGAAGGGCATATTTTCATGCTTTTTTGGGCATTATTTTTCATCTCAATTATTTCTTTTTTCCTTTTTTGCCATTTTGGCACCGAACTTTTTTCATGTCAGTTAAAATTCAACTTAACAGATCAGTATCTATGTTCAATTCTGTTAACTTCAAAATGCTCACTCAGCAGCTATTTCATATTATTTGGCAAGAAAAAAAAATGCTTGTTGAATGGTAAAAAGTTTAGTGACACTTTGGAAATTGACGGAAGAGTGCTCAATGCTTGCGTCCGTCATATCCTAAGTCTTCTTGTTTCCATTATCTTGAAATCTTTTAATAATATCTGTTCTAACAGATATTTCATTTATTTAATTATTTTTATGAGGCTCAGAAATCTGCTCTAACTGCAGAACAAAAGAATATACAAGGGTTGGACAGAATAATGTGAACACCTAGGAAAAGAAGGTTTTACGTACCTAATAGGGTGTGGGTCCACCTTTTGGCATTCAAAACTGCCTGAATCATCCTTGGAATGGGCACATATACATCCTAGATGGTGGTTAGTGGAATGTTACACCATTCTTCATGTAGAAACTGCTCCAGGTCCTTGAGATATGCAGGAGGAGGATAACAAGATCTTAATCTGTTTTCCAACACAGACCTCAGTGGCTTGATGATGTTCAAGTCTGGTGATTGGGGAGTCCAAGGAAGGTGTGAAAGTTCATGTTCGTCAAACCATGGTTGGACATTCTGAGCTCTGTGAATTGGGGTGTTATCTTGATATATGGCATCCCCTGCAGGAAACAATACCTGAACCATTGGGTGGACTTGGTTGGCCAAAATGGTTTCATATGCCCTGCCAGTCATCTGTGCTTTCAAGGTGATCAGGGGACCTGCTGAAAATCATGATATGACTGCTCAAAGCATGACGAAACCACCACTATGCTGCACTGGTGGGAGCAGACAGTCCAGGTTGTATGCTTCTGACAGTGTTCTCCACACATAAGCACTTCCTGCACTGGGGAATAGTGTGAATGTGAATTTATCTAACTACATTACATGCTTCCATGCATCGGCAGTCCACTTTGTATGCTCCTGGCACCACTGCCATTGCCGTTGTGCATTCATCCAGGTCACCAGAGGTTTTGCAAAATCAGCTCTGCCATGAATATCTTACTGTAAAATTAACTTTTTTACAGGTTTTATAGAGGTTATTTTATTCAAAAAAGTTGGTGGTCGAATTTTCGAACTAAAGCCTAGTTTGTCATCAGGACTACGTCACTGGAGTAGTTGCTGCCACTCAGTTGGAAGAGTCCAACCACAATTATCGTTAATTGTGGTACTTCTTCTTGCTATTTCGATCCCTTCTTCTAGTTTCCTCTTTACTAAGTTTGACTGGTGGGAGATTATTCTTACTGAGTCCCAATTTATGGAGTGTCCACTAGCTTGTATATGTTTGTCTAGCGGCGTAGTCCTGATGACGAACTAGGCTTTAGTTCGAAAATTTGACCTTTAACTTTTTTGAATAATAACCTCTATAAGACCCGTAAAAAAGTTAATTTCACAGTACAATATGAATAGAGGTGCCATAAATTAATTTACAACTATGAATATCTTGTTTGTGCAGTTCCCTGTGCACTATTTTCATTGATACTGGTTCTGTAGATGCAGATTGAGCTCCGCACTAATTTTTGGCACCATGGTCTTCTTATTATGGGTAACAATCTTCTTTAATGCTCTCCTGTCTCTATCAGTTAGGGTCGTTTGCCGACTGCTCTTGTGTTTCACAGATGAGGTGTTGCCATGAACACAATATGCTGTCATGATGCTAGACACAGTAGCTCTTAATATCCCCGCTAACTTGGCGACTGTTGTCATGGAGCACCAACTAGCCAGCCACCAACAATTAGCCATTTCGTCATCACCCTGTAAGAATTTTTGCAACACAACATTTTATATGCACTTAAACGGGACCTTGAGGTTCTAAACAAAGCTATTACAACCAAAAAGTGGTAGATACCTTTGCGTATTGTGATGTACGCAGCTGCATTAAAAGTCACATCGCTGAGTGTGGTGTTCACATTATTCTGTCCAACCCCTGTATGTATACAGTATATCATTTGCTGCTACTTGCTAGTGAAGCATGGAAACAAGGTAAATCTATAGGAAATGTTTGGACAAAAGGTATATGTGTCTTCATCTGTGGTAAATATTATAGAATTAACATGAAAGTTTAAGTTAAACATAACTTGTAAGTGTCAGGTTATTATTTTACCAAATTTTGTGGGGAAGATCTGAGTGTTACATTAAAAGTCCAAATTTCTTGTCCAACAGTTCTTTTGTTTATGTGACTCTTATGGTGAATTTTTTTCCCCTGTAAAATGTCTCACTCTTTAGCAACTGAAACTTATTATTTTATTTTATTCTTTTACTGACTGCTCTTCTGACTTCACGTTTTTGTTTTTGCTGGAATATGTGATGTGGTCATTTTGACTTTCGTAAAGATGACAAAGTGGTTGTTTCCAAATGCTGAATAAGATTTAAAGGGAGTAATGGCAAAAGTGCACATTGTGCAGACAAAGGCAACTAACGATTATGACACGACTGAACAGTGAGATCACTGATACAGATTCTTGTTATCTGTGTTTGGTTTTTAAATTGCTGCTGACCATGCATGAAGGAAATGTCCCCCAACACCATCATGAATGATAGTTGCTTTACTGTTCCTGATTTTAACATCTCGGGTAGGGAGGGGAAAGAGGAAAGTCAACAATGTTATGTGAAGTTGAAAGTGAGAAAGAAAGTTCCCATAAAAACAGAGATAGCTGAATTTATCCTGCCACTCCTTGAAGGGGAAAGTGGGCAAGAGAAAAGGTAAAGGCATGAACCATGGTGAACAAATGGAGTTCAGGCACCTTGGAGCCAACTCTAGAAGGTCTAAATTTCTGTGCGTTGCTATCATCAAAGTGGAGTACTTATCTATATATTTCAAACACAAGGCCGTTTCTTTCTACAATCCACCAGCACCACTCACTGGAGCAATTTTCAAAAATTTTTTTTGTAAATGAAAGCTACTGACCAACAGATTTTTCATCGCTAATTTTTATTGTCATAAGTAATTTTTTTTATGTTACCATGGCATTTTCTTTGTACAATCTGCCATTCATTATTCTGGCGTTTGTTCTTGCTTCAGTACTTGCAGCACTATCTGCCTTCCTGCGTGGTCGGACTTGGAACTAAGTCGTCCGCTATCAACTACTTAGTTGTAATTGAAGTTCAAAGTCAAACGAAACAGTGGCACCTTGGACTTTGCTTTCTATGTGAATGCGTTTAAGCTTACTCTTAGTACACAGTTGTTTTGGTTTGTCATAGAATGCCATGTTATCCCTATTCTCGGTTATGGCAACTGTTTATTTCGTGCTATTTCTCAGTGTTTATACAATAATGAGGAACGTCATCGTGAAATTTGTATACGAGTAGTTGGAAAAATTAATGAGAATATTGCAAAAATTTTGTTTGTGGTAACCCATCTCGCACACTACCCATTAACAATTCAACTGTTTATTATAGTTATGCATTTTATTACAATTCGTGTTATATGACAAGACAGAATTTCAGTTGCAGCTTTTTCAACCGTGTATGGCACGGGTTATGGACTAATATTACTTTAAATTAAATACTTTTATAGACAATAAAGATACATTATGAGTTGCACCAATGAAAAAGTGTTAATGGGTTCAAATTCTGATAATTGGTTCTCATTATATTAAATTTATATTATTTTTTCTCATAATTATTAAATTAGTGACATAACAAAGCTGAATTTTGGTAGATTTGTTGTGTTTCAAAATTTTTGCTTAGAGAGAGAGAGAGAGAGAGCTCACAGTTTTGTAAGAAAAGTGGAAAAGAAAAATCAGTGGGGAAAAATTGCAGTGATGATCTTTCCCTTGTTCTCAATAACCTTGTAGGGATAAACATGTGGTTCAAAATGAAGGAAAATTTGGTAGCTATTTACTACGAGAGTGATATCATATGCAAACTTACAATTGCTGTTTGCTGAGCAGTTGTTTAGAAAAAGAATTTAGGGTAAGTGCCGCATCAGCATAAGAGACAGGACAGGCAAACCTCACATGTTTACCATAAGAGCTATGGCTATTAGCCCCAAAATTACAGTGCTTTCTAAGATAAGTTATTAAACCTCAATGGTTAACAAGCTTAACAACTTTCTTCAAAAATGTCAGGTGGTAAAATCACTATATGTGTTGAATATTTCATCAGTGAAATAAAGAAAAGGAAAGTCTAGAAAAGAAAAATTCCACACCTTTGTCACAAAAACGTGTGAAAACTGGTAATTAATAAGCAGGAACTGTACACCAAGTATACTCAAAATACTATAACTATACAAGTAATCTGAATTTATTGGCATAGAATAGAAATAAAAGTTTTCAAGCTTTCGCACATCAACAAGATGGCTTTTTCAAAGAAGATAATTTGCTGTGTACTTTCCTTGAAAAAGCCATCTGGTTGGTGTGCAAAAGCCTGGAAACTTTTATTTCTATTTTAAGCCAATAAATTTGGATCACTTGTATAGTTATACTATTTTGAGTGAAAACTGGTATTTACTGACCTTTTTCACTGTTCTCCAACAAGCAGTTTTGTTTGCAGGAATTATTTCATGTGTCTGCAGTGACTCTGATATAAGCATCAGTAGGCAAACATGTTGTCACTAAAATCATGCTATTTAAGTCTTGCTTATATATTCCCTAAAAGCCATTTTTAAAAGGTTTAGAAAAAAGTAAGCTTGGATAGATCCATATTTTTAGTTTTTTAGTGCAATAGGTGAAGAACGTTTTCATGTAGTACAGGCTTGTGTGCAGAGATCTTTATTCCTTTTCAACCTTGACTTTTCTCTTTGAGTGTAAGAGGTGTAACTGACTTCTCACACAACCTTGCATACTGAAAACCTATTAATTATTTTCATTGTTTTGAAAGATCGAGGGATTGAAAATGTGTACGAAAGGTAGTAGTTCAATTTTATAAATATCATTCATTTTTTTTTATTCTATAGTGATTTAAATATGAGCCTATTTTTCTAAGTTTGTCATCTTTTGCTAAACCCATTCACCACTGGGTTTGTCAAACCCATTCACCATTCAGGGCACACATGTTTTAATCACAGTGGTGAATGGTACATGTGACAGCTTTCTTAGTGTTGCATTTAATTTTTGGTGCCACACACACACTGTGACACAATAATCTAAG
Source organism: Macrothele yani (assembly GCA_039090855.1). NCBI lineage: Eukaryota > Metazoa > Arthropoda > Arachnida > Araneae > Macrothelidae > Macrothele > Macrothele yani. The sequence continues at coordinate 54,494,678 of CM076990.1, forward strand.
TGCCTGCTCTGAGCATTCATTAGAGTAGCCCTGGGTTTAAGTCCTTGATGTGATGCATGGTTTCCATGTTTGTTTTACAGCACTGGAACCAGTGACCCTAAATTAAGGACAGGTGACAGCATACAGCTTTTAAAGTTGCTCACAGTGATTGTAAAAACCTTAAAACAAAACAAAACAAAAAAATAAATTGTTTTATGATATTGGTTCTTTGAATGAAAATATGGAGAGAAATATTTCATTTTAAATATTTAAAGTAACTATTTGTTCATTCTTATAAGTTTTAGGTTTGTGAAGATCAAAACACATGTCATTGTTTTTGATGAATTACTAACTGTTTCATTAGATGGCATTTGTATTCAGATTTTGAATGCATTGGTTATGTAACTGGCCTTTTGCATATTATTATAAAAAATTTGCTTTTATGAATTTTTTACCATTCTAACAAAGCTTTGCCTATCTTGTTTTATTTTACTTGCATTTCTTGGCTGTGTTTATGCTTACAACACTAGGGCATCATACTTGCTCTTAATTTAACAATCATATAAACTAATGTTTCAACAATTACAGCACAGTTTCTGCTGATAAATATTTTATGTATTTATGTTTATTTGCAGCTGTTTGATTTACTGTTTACTAAACATTTATATATATGACTTGGTTTTGTTATTATTGCATTTTGTTGTTTAATAGAGTTTTAACAAAATTATTACTTTGCATCTTATTGAAGATTATCAGAGTGCCACATCTAAATTCTAATTTTGGAGCTTGCCTTTTCTAATCTGATTAGAATTTGTTCATTCATGCATGAATTGAGCAATTAGCACTTCACTTAACTGCACCTTTTGAGGCATTGATTTTATGACTAAACTTTTTAACTTTTATAATTAACCAAGCCACAGTTATATTGGAGATGGGACCATGTTTAGTGCTTGGAAGATAATGTAGTATTCAATCTATCTTTACCGTGACTTGCTTATATCTTCTAGTTAATACCATAGCACTTATCATGCATTTCCTGTAGATTTCCAGTTCCTTCGGCTAAAACTTTTGAAACTGAATTGAAAAGTGTTTGCTGAAAATAGTGTTCTCAACCTCTAATTGATCTTCCCTTTGTCTTTATTTGATGCATGAAGAGTTGTCAGTTTTTCCTATTTTGAAATGTCCTTGTCAGTGTTTGTTTCCTTTGCAAATACAACGTGTGTGTTGGTATATTGAGAAAGGTGTAAAAATTTGGCATTTGTATTGCATTTTCAGGTGCATGTATTTTGAGACTAGAAAAAAAAAATGGTTTTAGCGTGAGGTAAAAAAAAAATGTCATACTGCATTCATCTTGATTGTGCTAAAACTCAATTTATATTGTCATGATTAATTGTTGTAACAATTATATTTTTATCAGAAACCCATTAAATTCTGAATAACTTCATGTAAATGAGTGCTAGAGGTATGGAGTTTAGAAGCAATATTCTCAGCTTACTGTTGTCACCGTCTGTTGACTTTCTGTTACAGCATTTAAAAAGTGCATGACCATTCAACCTAGATGATTTTTAATGTAGTGGAGCCTATTATTCTTTGAATCAGAAACACTTGAGGTCATTAAGTTTGATTTCTATTGGATTTGGTTGTCAAGAGACACCAAAGAAAATCTTATGTGAAATTTTACATAAAAATAAAAGGAGACAGAGGATGTGAATATCATGCTTATCTGCTGTAATGATTTTGGATTGTTTAACACAGATTAGTAGTAGACTCACACTCTATGAAATTCACTGTAAAAGTTTGCATGACAACTTATATGTTTTGCATAGATGCCATAAATCATTGAGAAAATAAAAATTATCTCGATATGTCTAGGCAAAGTTGCCAAAGTATTGTTTCAGCAAGATGGTGCAACAGATCATACTTCGTGAGTATTTATGCGTGCTTTAAGGTGGTTCCACCTAAAATCTCTGCCTTATGTTTCCAGTGGTAAAACTTCTGTACATATTTTCTTTGCAATTAATGTATTCCTAAGGACGAAAGTTTGTACATCGATAAAACTAACTCTAAGTTTTAGCATTGGATACTTAATACTTGCTAAAACATAACCCTAATTATATTAAAAATCAATCATTTTTCTTTCAGTGATGTTCAGGCTTGTTAACAGATGGTATTACCGGTACATTGATGATGTCAGTAGACAAACAAATGTTGGATTGCTTAATTATGGCTATGTTTTAGCAAGCATTAAGTATCCCATGCTATAACTTAAAGTTAGTTTTATCAATGTGCAGATTTTCATCCTTGGGAATACACTAATTGTGAAGAAAATATGTACAGAAGTTTTACCATTGGAAACATGAGGCAGAGATTTTAGGTGGAACCACCTTAAATATCCTTGTTTGGAGACTGCATAATTTTGAGAGGACTATGTCCTATACATGCACCAGATTTTGGAAGGTATGAATGCATCAAAGACGATACTTATAATTATCCATGCATTTTGAACTAATTTAAGGGAACATGTTCAAAATTACTGCCATCATCATACATATTGCCTACGGGTAACAGAATCTGTGAATTTTTCTCATCATACTCTGTTATTTAAATGCAACATGTACATGTGATCATTTTCATCATTTTTATGGCAGTGTGAGTATTGTCAGAATATATTGTGCCATATTTCACATTTGTAGCATTTTTATGTGAAATTATTCAAAGTTTCATGGGATTTTATTAAAAATTATCACCATGTAGTTTTTATTTAATTAAAAATTACACCCTGTATTTTTTATTTTGTTAAAAATTATCATCATGTAGTTTTTAAAATTTATCGAAATATGTGTCATTTGTGTAATGACCTTTTATTTAATGACACATATTTCGACAAATTTTATAGTCACAGCATGTTTATATAACTCAAATATTTCTTTGGGTAACATTGGTTGTATTTTTTATTTTATTAAAACTTATGCATTTTTTATTTTATTAAAACTTGATGTATTTTTTATTTTATTAAAAATTATCACCCTGTATTTTTTAAATTAAACTACCTGAGTTGTGTGTGTCCTTGTACAATGTACATTCAGTTCTTCTAAATAATGACTTAGGCCAAACTATGCATATTTGACCACACTTTAGGACATAAGCACGTATTGAGTACACACACACTAGAAAATTAGCACTTTGTATTTAATGTAGCTGATATATTTGAATGTTCCTTGTAGTTAGCACATTTTTTTTTTCAATCTGCTCCTATACATTTAAGTTTGATACTAGTTGTTGCAGGTAGTGCATGCTCCGACTGTGACCAAGTTGATTAAGTTTATTGCTTTTCTGCATGTAAGAAGACACAGGTGGTGGTGGATATCTACCATTAAAATAACATTTTATCCCTGTGAATGCAGGGAATTTTTTTCTAACCCAATTAGTCCTTGTAAATGGACATTAAACCAATATGTACTGAAATCATCCAGTGGGTATGTGTTCTCTAAAGTATATACTGAGACTGAAAATGCCATATCAAAATTCTTTTGCTCAATTATTTTTTAATGTTGTTTTGCTTCCCAAATTATATCATTTAATATGTGTAACAAGTGAAAATTAAGAATGTTTAGTTGTTAGCCTTCACCTGCTGGATGTCAGGAGTGTGGTGAATTCCATATTGCAAGTTAAGGCAATATCTTGCTGTTACCTTAGATACAAGCAATCAAAGAATGCTGTTCCCACAAAGATATGTATGCTTTGCTAAATGCCTTGGGCGATTGTATTCATAAATGTACATTGGTTTTGTCTGGGTGTGTTATAGAAACTCTCTTCTCAAAGGGTACACAACCTCAGTTCATCTTCTCGCCTCCACAGGCAGTATGTTTTCGTCTTCGGTAGAGATTTATGAAAGCAGCACTCGCCTTTTAAACCAAGGAAGAACTTGCAAAAACTGCATTTTACATTATCAAAAAAGCACTTTTGTTATTGTTGTCTCTAAAAGCATGAAAAAAAATACATACATACCTCAAGTTGTTCTTTAGTTTTTATCAGAATTATTAAAAGATAATTTACTTATCAAGCTTTCCAGCTAAGAGACTGTCGGACAGGTAGGTGTTGTCACTCATGATCAAACCTGATGGTTGCTTATTGTGTGCAGTTTACAGGCTGTGACTTTTTAAAATACCCACAAAATTATAAGCATAGTACAGGATATTTCATTTTTCAGGTCCCTTTAAAGTCCACTTTACTGTGGAACAAAGCATAAAACTTTGCAACAATTTCTTGGATTCACTCAGATGATGCATGGCAGCAATCTTCCCCTGGGAAAGAAAGCTGCTTGACATATGCAATATGTATTGCATGACCATGGGTACTTGGTGCCCTTTTGCTAGACAAACAGGTGGCATCCCACAGGAGAGTTGTGACATAAGCATGTCACTGCTGATATCCTCTCTTGTAGGGAAAAAGAGATTCAATCCAAGATACAATATACTCAACACTTTCCACTTCCCCTAACTACTGCACATCCATGCACATTCTCTGAGGAAAACTAAACTGCTGCCCACTTTTCTGCCCGAAAATGTGTGCATTTTTAAATGCACACATTTCCTATTATGCATCCACTCTCAATATATGTTAAAATTTAAACACTACCAGGGCTTGAACTGCATGCAACTTTCAAAGTGGCTATCATGTTATCATATAATTTGCTGATTAGTTTTTATTTACAAGAGTCTGAAAGCTGTAGGTGGTGTGCTCACAAGAGGAAGCAGCAAAAGAAAGAAGGTGACAAGCTTATATCACACAACTTTCCTGCTGAAAGATGCCACAGCCTGATTGGATGTACAGTTGGATGCCATTCATCATAATAGGAGTGATGAATATGTGATAGACATCACACATGCTCTGAGCATTCCTACAATGGCTATTTGTACTATCACAAATGTTCCTCCTTAAGTTGAAGAAAAGGCAAAGATCATGCTGAAGTACCTTGAGTCGAAAATAACATGATTTAGGAATAATGTGATGAAAATCATGGTGAAAAGCCTTGCAACATGTTTGAAGGATTAGTGTGAACAGAATATGCCTGTAAACGTAGTCATCATCCAAAATAAAGCTTTAAACTTATACAAGATTCTATAGAAGGAAGTGGAAAAACCATAAACAGCGAAGAAGTTCTGTACTTTGATGTGTTGGTTTAACCACTTCCAACTGAGGCTTGGTTTTAAGAATTCTAAGATCAAGGGGGGGGGATACTGCTGGTGCAGATGTAGAGGCGTCTGGGCAGTTTTCTGAGGAGCAGAAAGAGATAACCAAGAAAGGGGGAAAAGTATCCAACAAGGTTTTCAACATTTATCAGACAGTCCTCTATTGGAAACAGATGTTATCATTGCTATACATTCCCAGGGAAGAAGAATCAACTTCTGGTTTCAAGGCAACAAAAGACCATATGAATCTTCTTGATGGCTTCCTGTTTCAAAGTGCAAATCTGGGTATTGAAGAATGTTACACAAGTTTTGCTATCCATGATTTGATAGTCATCTGAGATGACACACAATTTCCAGTGCAAACTTTCTATTCCTGGTTTGTGGATTACTTATTTTCTTATGACGAAAGAAACACTGTAATTTAAGAATTTCTCTTTCAAGATTATGCTGATCTTAGACAGTGCCAGTGCATACATGCTTGTGCTTTATTGTTAAGTTTGTCTCCATAGATAGCTTTTATGCCATCCAGAATAACAGTTGTGATGTATTCCATACTCCACAGGTTTAAAGTGCTTTGAAGACTTATAGTCTGTGGTACATCTTCAAAGAATTGGAAGAAGAACAAAGGGGTTTTAAAGTGTTTTGAAGGCTTATAGTCCTTCGCACATCTTCAAAGAATTGGTAGAAGTACAGATGAGTTTTGAAGTGTTTTGAAGGCTTATAGTCCTTGGCACACCTTCAAGGAATTGGAAGAACAACAAAAGGAGAGTGCAAGTGTTCTTGATAGATGTTAATATTTTTAACATTGTGTTGATTGATTATCAGGCAAGGCTTAAAATTAAGTTTTGAGTGTACCAAACAGTGGGTGATCAAAGTTCTTGTACCTGAAAGCTGTTTGCATGTTCAAAGAATTCAGTGTTATCAAAGTTAAATGGAAAATTGCAGTTCTAGGAAAGGATGCAGTTTGATGTTTCAGCTGAAAAGGATGTTGAAGATTTTCTGTAATTTCATTCTTTGCCATATCAAATGAAGGGGTTATTAGAGTTAGATAAGGAAACCTGTGAGTAAGAAGTGAAAAATGAATGTGATGATTTGTGAAAACAATTATCATTCCAGTATGTTTTATTGAGAAATATGTAATTGTTGCTATGTTCTTCTGCTAGGGCAAGTCCATTAGGCTGTTAATGTTCTAAGGTGACTCTTGTTCTTTGTGAGAGATTTTCTTTGCACAATCCAATTTCTCAGTAGTTTTTTTTTTTTTTTTTTTTTACTGCAATTTAAGTTAATACATTTTTTATAAAGTAATAAAAAACATTAGAACTTCTCGGTGATGGAAAGGCTACATCCTATAGCCACTGTCCCACTATTCTCATAACATCTCTCTATCATCTTATGTGGTATTTGCAATAACATTTCATTATGTGCCTTCACTGCTATAGAAGTAGGATTCTCCATTACCTGTCTAAGTTCTTACACAATATCCACCATATGTGCATGCCACCTTCCCATCTTATAATCTGACTTGGGTCTCTGTAGCATTAAAATGGTCATCCATTTGATATATAATTTTTTTTTCATAAGTAGTTTCAAAGGGTATGTATGGTATATATATATTGCTTCACTTTTTTTGCAAGTTATAATCTTTTCAATATAAAAATATGGCTTTTTCATATCTTATTTCTTTTTCAGTATGCTGCTTATGAATATGTGGGCAGTGTTTTTCTAATTTTCTTTTCACTATTTTATCAAAGCTCAGCTTGTTTTCTTTACCCCCATAGTCCAGTGCTTAGGTGCTGACTAAACCTGCACCTTAGGGAAATTTTGTATTCCAAACATGTAAATCAAAAGAAATCACCCAGTAAATCAAATGAACTGAAGATTGGAGTGCTTGCCTCAGTTAAAAATGGTGCTCTATAAAATTCACTCCTCATAAAATAATTAATTATTCTTTAGATATATTTCTTCTGTTGTTTACTCTAGTCTATAAAAATTAAATAAATGGGATAAAAAGAAATAAGAAAAAAGCTTTTGATGTGAAATACATGTAACTTAGTTTCAAATATGATAATTTTAAAACAATTTCATGGTGCAACCTATATCATCATCATTGTCAACCATTATCAATCCACTACAGGCTGAAGGTCTCCCCAAGTTTCTTCCACAACCGTCCGTCTTGAGCCAGTCTCCTCCATGTCACTCCTGCATACTTTCAAATTTCATTCAATCATCTCTCATGTGGCCTTCTTCTGAGTCTTTTCTTGTCTCTTTGAATCCAGTCTAAAATTTCAGTTGTTCATTGGTGTTCTGTCCTTTTGTCAATGTGTCCAGCCCATTGCAAATAGTGGTATAGCTATACCACTGGGATTAGAGGAAATGCTATACCACACTCACCAACCTGTTTGTGGTGAGTTATGGCCAAATCTACCCCCCCCCCCAAAGATGCTTTCACAATTTAAAATTTAAAACTTAGCCCTCAGTCTCCAGCAGCCAGAAGAATGTACCTGTCCAAGGCAGCATCCGGTGCAACACATATATATATATATATATATATATCATCATTGTCAACCATTATCAATCCACTGCTGGACGAAGGTCTCCCCAAGTTTCCTCCACAACGGTCTGTCTTGTGCCAGTCTCCTCCATGTCACCCCTGCATACTTTCCGAATTTCATCCACTCATCTCCCATGTGGTCTTCTTCTGGGTCTTTTCCTGTCCCTTGGAATCCAATCTAAAATTTCAGCTGTCCATCGATGATCTGTCCTTCTGGCAGTATGTCCAGCCCATTGCCATTTCAGGGATTTAACTCTGATCATGATGTCTTCCACTCTTGTCATTTTTCGGATCCACGAGTTCCTCTTCTTATCTCTCCTGGTTACACCAAGCATGCACCTCTCCATGCTGCTTTGAGTTGTCTGCAGCCTTTGTATGTCTCTTTTAGTTAAGGTCCACGTCTCTGCACCATACGTAAGCACTGGAAGGATGCATTGATCAAACACTTTTCTTTTAAGACATAATGGCATATTGCTCTTGAAAATTATGCTGTTTCTTCCAAAAGCTCTCCAGGCAAGTTTTGTACGCCGATTAATTTCTTCATCAATGTGACCCTCACTTGATATCTGCTGTCAAGATAAACGTACGTGTCTGTTATCTCCAGCTTTTCTCCATCAATCGATAAATCTTCATTTCTTGTAAAAGCATTGAACATCACTTTTGTCTTCTGAAAGTTCATTTTTAATCCCACTTCTTTACTCTTGTCAGCAAGTTCCTGGATCATACTCTGCAGCTCTGATGGGGTAGTTGCAAAAATGACTACGTCATCAGCAAAACGAAGGTGGGTTAGATAATCTCCATTAATCTTTATCCCTTTGTTTTCCCAGCTCAGCGACTGAAAAACACCCTCCAATGTGGCATTAAAGAGCTTCGGAGATATGGTGTCACCTTGTCTCCTCCTTTCCAATTTTTATGTGTGTTGTATTTTCAAACAGCCGAATCTTTGCACTTGCATTTTCATAGATGTTATTAATAATATTAATGTATGCATCTTCAATACCGCAGGTTTTTAGAGCCATTGTAACTGCTGATGGTTTCACCGAATCAAAGGCTTTTTCATAATCGATAAAAGCCATGCACAATGGAAGTTCATATTCCCTCGCTCTTTCAATTAGTTCTCTCAGTACGTGGATATGATCTATTGTGCTGTAGCCACTCCTGAATCCAGCTTGTTCTCTCGGTTGAGCCATGTCCAGTGTTACCTTCAAGCGGTGTGAAAGAACTTTAGTGAAGATTTTATAAACTACTGATAGGAGGCTGATAGGTCTGTAGTTTCCGAGATCCTCAATGTCACCTTTCTTATGTAGCAGGATCATTGTAGCGGTATTCCAATCCTCAGGAATCTTTCCTTCATTAAGGCATCGAGTGAAAATTTGGGCGAGTACTGTTTCGATTTCTCCACTTGCTTCTTGTATGATGTCTACAGTAATTCCATCTTCTCCTGGAGCTTTTCCCCGCTTCATGTTCTTGATTGCATGTGCAACTTCTGCTGGAAGGACTGGAGGAACTCTGGTACTGGTATCTTTCATGATGTCTGGGTGCGTGTATCATCCCTTTCATATAATTTGGAGTAGAAATCTTTCACTCTTGTCAAAATTTCGCCTCTATTTCTTGTTACAGAACCATCTTCTTTTCTCAGTGCCATAATCTGTTTTCTTCCCTTACTGAGATGTCCCTTTGCTATCTTTAGGCTTTGGTTGTTTTCAATTGCTTTCCTCACTAGTTCACAGTTGAATTTTCTTACGTCTTCAGTGATACTTTTTCTTACTGTCTTGCATAGCTCTATATATTCCACTTTGGAAGTCACATCTTCTTTAGTTGTCCTCATCTCTCTTCTTTTTTGCATCAACATTTTGGTTTTTCCTGATAATTTGTTTACATGCAACTTGTTCTTAGACCCAGCTAATTTTGTTGCTGTTTCCATAAGAGCTTTGGTTACTTTTCTGTTAGCTTCAGAGATGTCCACTTCTTCCGATGTTAGGCCTTCTAAAGCAGAGAACCTGTTCTTCAGTTCCAACTTGAAGGTATTATGGTGTTTTTAAGATTGGTTATGTCAATAGGTTTTGTTTGTCTTATGAGCTTGCCACGTTCAAGTTTAGTGTTGAGGTGCATCTTACATCTCACCAATCTGTGGTCACTACCTGTGTTGAACTTGTTTAGCACACTGCAGTCTTCTATGACAGAATTTTTTGTTACACATAATAAAATCAATTTCATTTGTCGTCCCATTTGGATGTCTCCATGTCCATTTCCTGTGTGGCTTTTTCTTGAAGAAGGAGTTCAAGATGGAAAACCCTTCTGCCTCTGCAAACTCTCTGAGAGTATTTCCACGCTGGTTTCTGTTGCCGTGACCGAATTTACCTACTGAAGTTTCATTCTGTTGCCGTTGCCCTATTTTTGCATTGAAATCTCCCATAATTATTTTCAAGTGCTGCTTACCTTTATTATTTAGATCACAAATTTTCTCATAAAATTCTTCAGTTTCTTCTTCAGGATGACTTGTGGTGGGTGCATAAGTTTGAATAATCTGAGCCTGGTATCTTTTCGAGAGTTGGATAACAAGTCGTGCAGCTCTGTCAGAGGAACTTTCAACTTCTACAACTTTATCCTTCAGTTTCTTGTTTATTATAAATCCAACACCACTAGTTCTGCCAGTATCTGTCCCACAATAGTAGAAGAGATGTCCACTTTTCAGTTCGATGAGATCTTCTCCTTTTCTCTTTACCTCACTTAGCCCCACGACGTCCCACTTGATCCTTTGTAGTTCCTCTTCCAATTCAAGAAGCCTTGAATCAGAAGATAGGGAACGTCCATTGTACGTTGCCAAGGTCAGCATCAGATGGCAGCCTAGTCCGGTCCTCCGGGGATTCTTAGCACCCTCTGCCTTCATGTTGCACTGGCCGCTGCCTTGGCCAGGTACATTCCAGCTGCCGGAGACTGAGGGCCAAGATTTAAGTTGTGGAATCATTTTGGAGGGGTTTGGCCATAACTCACCACGCTGGCCAAGCGGGTTGGTGAGTGTGGGATAGAATTTCCTCTAATCCCGATGGTATAGTTATACCGCTATTGGCGGTCGTCAGAGCCCTTTAGTGGGAACAGGATGCACCACGAGAAGGCGGGGTTGACATTTGTCAAGGAGAGGCTGTGATGTTACGCATCACCTGACCTTACATCCCGATGATATATATATATATATATATATATATATATATATGCATACACTCACCAACCCGCTTGGCCAGCGTGGTGAGTTATGGCCAAACACCTCCAAAATGACTCTACAACTTAAATCTTGGCCCTCAGTCTCCGGCAGCTGGAATGTACCTGGCCAAGGCAGCGGCCAGTGCGACATGAAGGCAGAGGGTGCTAAGAATCCCGGAGGACCGAGACTAGGCTGCCATTTGATCTTGACCTTGGCTACCTACAACGGACGCTCCCTATCTTCTGATTCAAGGCTTCTTGAATTGGAAGATACAAAGGATCAAGTGGGACATCGTCGAGCTAAGTGAGGTAAGGAAAAGGAGGAAGATCTCATTGAACTGAAGTGGACATCTCTTCTATTATCGTGGGACAGATACTGGCAGAACTAGTGGTTGGATTATAATAAACAAGAAACTGAAGGATAAAGTGGTAGAAGTTGAAAGTTCCTCTGACTGACTGCGTTATCAACTATCAAGAAGATACCAGGCTCAGATTATTCAAACTTATGCACAAGTCATCCTGAAAGAAGAAATTGAAGAATTTTATGAGAAATTCGTCATCTAAATAATAAAGGTAAGCAACACTTGAAGATGATTATGGGAGATTTCAATGCAAAAATAGGGCACAGAATGAAACTTCAGTAGGTAAATTCGGTCGTATAAACCAGCGTGGAAATACTCTCGTTAGTTTGCAGAGGCAGAAGAATTTTTCATCTTGAATTCCTTCTTCAAGAAAAAGCCACACAGGAAAATGGAACATGGAATCAAATGGACGACAAGTGAAATAGATTTTATTATGTGTAACAAAAATTCGTCATAGAAGACTGCAGTGTGCTGAACAAGTTCAGCACAGGTAGTGACCATAGATTGGTGAGATGTAGATGCACCTCAACACTAAACTTGACGTGTAAATAAGATATATTAAACAAATGTATTGAGCACTTAAAAACACCATAATACTTTCAAGTTGGAACTGAAGAACTGGAACTCTGCTTTAGAATTTAACATCGGAAAAGTATTAGGAGTTAACAGAAAAGTAACCAAAGCTCTTATGGAAACAACAACAACAAATTAGCTAGATCTAGAACAAGTTGCATGTAAACAAATTATCAGAAAAACCAAATGTTGATGCAAAAGAAGAGAGGATGACTAAAGAAGATGTGACTTCCAAAGTGGAATATATAGAGCTATGCAAGACAGCTGCGAAAAGTATCACTGAAGACGTAAGAAATTCAACTGTAGCTTAGTGAGAAGCAATTGAAAACAACCAAAACCTAAAGATATGAAACATCTCAGTAAGGAAAACAGATTATGGCTCTGAAAAGAAGATGGTTCTATAACAAGTAGAGGCGAAATTTTTGACAATGAAGATTTCTACTCCAAATTATATGAAAAGGGATGATACATGTACTCAGACATCATGAAAATACCAGAGTTCTTCCAGTCCTCCCAGCAGAAGTTGCTCATGCAATCAAGAACATGAGCGGAAAGCTCAGGAAGATGGAATTACTATAGACATCATACAAGAAGCAAGTGGAGAAATTGAAACAGTACTCGCTTAAATTTTCACTCGATGCCTTAATGAAGGGAAGATTCAGGATTGACAATGCTACAATGATCCTGCTACATAAAAAGGTGACATTGAGGATCTCAGGAACTATAGACCTATCAGCCTCCTATCAGTGGTTTATAAAATCTTCACTAAAGTTCTTTCACACCGCTTGAAGGTAACACTGACATGGCTCAAACCGAGAGAACAAGCTGGATTCAGGTGGCTACAGCAATAGATCATATCCACGTACTGAGAGAACTGATTGAAAGAGCGAGGATATGAACTTCCATTGTGCATGGCTTTTATCGATTATGAAAAAACCTTTGATTGATGAAACCATCAGCAGTTACCACGGCTCTGAAATCCTGCGGTATTGAAGATGCATACATTAATATTATTAATAACATCTATGAAAATGCAAGTGCAAAGATTCGGCTGTTTGAAAATACAACACACATAAAAATTGGAAAGGGAGTGAGACAAGGTGACACCATATCTCCGAAGCTCTTTAATGCCACAATGGAAAATGTCTTTCGATCACTGAACTGGGAAAACAAAGGGATAAAGATTAATGGAGATTATCTAACTAACCTTCGTTTTGCTGATGACATAGTCATTTTTGCAACTACCCCATCAGAACTGCAGAGTATGATCCAGGAACTTGCTGACAAGAGTAAAGAAGTGGGATTAAAAATGAACTTTCAGAAGACGAAAGTGATGTACAATGCATTTACAAGAAATGAAGATTTATCGATTGATGGAGAAAAGCTGGAGATAACAGATACATATGTTTATCTTGGACAGCAGATATCATGTGAGGGTCACATTGATGAAGAAATTAATCGGCGTATAAAACTTGCCTGGAGAGCTTTTAGGAAGAAACAGCATAATTTTCAAGAGCAATATGCCATTATGTCATAAAAGAAAAGTGTTTGATCAATGCATCCTTCCAGTGCTAACGTATGGTGCAGAGACGTGAACCTCTTAACTAAAAGAGACATACAAAGGCTGCAGACAACTCAAATTAGCATGGAGAGGTGCATGCTTGGTGTAACCAGGAGAGATAAGAAGAGGAACTCATGAATCCGAAAAATGACAAGAGTGGAAGACATCATGATCAGAGTTAAATCCCTGAAATGGCAATGGGCTGGACATACTGCCAGAAGGACAGACCATCGATGGACAGCCGAAATTTTAGATTGGATTCCAAGGGACAGGAAAAGACCCAGAAGAAGACCACATAGGAGATGAGTGAATGAAATTCAAAAATATGCGGGAATAATATGGAGACTGGCACAAGATAGATCGTTGTGGAAGAAACTTGGGGAGACCTTCTTCCAGCAGTGGATTGATAATGGTTGACAGTGATGATATATATATATATATATATATGCATACATATATATATATATGCATACAAAGACTGCAAACAACTGAGGCAAATGACAAGAGTGGAAGACATCATGATCGGAATAAAATCCCTGAAATAGCAATGGGCTGGACATATTGCCTGGAGAACAGACCACTGATGGACAACAGTAATTTTAGACTGAATTCCAAGAGATAAGAAACAGCCAAAAAGAAGACCGTGTGGGAGATGGGTGGATGAAATTAGAAACCATGAGGGAGTCACATGGAGGAGACTGGCCCAAGATAGACCATTGTGGAAGAAACTTGGAGAGACCTTCATCCAGCAGTGGATTGATAATGGTTGACAATGATGATGATGATGAATGATATATATGTATCATCACCATCTCATTTCAGATGTTCTGTTTCTCTAAAATTAGTTGGCTATGTGGTGTCTGCTTGCATGTCAATTGTTTTGGGTTGAATTGGTTTACCATATTTTCCAAGAATACTGCTGCAGTTTCACTTATCTCATTGGCTTGGTACGAGAAATAATGCCACGCCTAGATTTAAAGCCACAGGTGAACATATCACAAAATAATTTTTATTTGACCACCATTTCTAACCTCTCCAACATCTGCCAATGTGGTAACTGAGTACATTGTATGACTTTCATCAGAGATAAATGATGCAATGAGTAAAGATGTATTTTTAATGCACTTTGAAAAACTGGCACAACTCACATCAAATAACATTGGAGGTGATATCTCTCTAGACGTGCCAAAAGTTATGCATTAAATGGGAGTCATCACCACTACTTCATTGCTGTAGTAGTGTAATTCTTACTCTTCCTCCTAATGGATAAAAGCCCTTCCATATATGGGAGAGGAAAGGGTGTAAAAGACTGTAAGTGTTTCACAGCAGTGTGTTTGTCGTCATCCCAATGTGGTAGGAGGTGAATGTCCTTTATCTTGTGGTTGACACCTACAGGGGTTTGTGTTTAGAAAGAGAGAGACACCACTAATTTCATGTGTAATGGTGGAAGTGTGTACAATTTTGTGATTTTCTCAGTTGCGTCCTCACAAACTGTACTAAGTACAAGGCCAAAAAGAACATCACATCATATCCTTTCTAGTGCTAGATAAGAAAAGAACAAGCTGTTTAAAAGAGAAAAAAAGGTGCTGAATCGTAATTTATTAATCCTGAATAAAGATTTTCAAACAGTAAATCATAAACCTTTTGTCCACAAAAGAAAGGCCATCTCAAATACTCACCATACTCCAAATTACCTACTTATTCACATAATCACACAAGTTTCAAGACTTCATTTACATGACTGCTAGGCTCTCATGCTAATAATCAAAGAAAAGTTAACACTCTAAATTCTTTATAGTTAAAGCGTCTGCCATAAATGATTCATGGAACAATGTGTTTTAATATTGAGTACACCCCTAGTTAAATGCTGCATTTTAGAGCTGCATATTTGTAAAATCTAGTTTAATGCTGTGTCGTTATAATCGGAAAACTCGGTAATATAATTTTTCCCTGGGGTGCAGGAGGATAATACACAGTCGAGTCACATTATTGTGACCACCTCCTACTTTTGAAGTCAACAGCGTGCAGCCAATGAAAGAAGGCACGTGTTGTGAGCTGGCTTGGAGGGTATATAAGGTTTGCTGTAGGCATTCTGAAAACATATCACTCGTTGCTGTCATGGATAAAAGGAGTGATTTATCAGATTTACAAAAAGGGATGATTGCAAATAAGCGAAGTGGAAGCTGCGGAGCATCACATGCCATTGATGTGAGAGGTGAACGTCAGGTGCGTGAGGGCCGATCAACATGCTACAGTGGAGCAACTCACTGGCCGAATGAACCAGGAGGCTACGAAAGTGTGTCTAAAATGACAGTTCAGTGAACTCTGCTGCATATGGGGCCCCAATGCAGTCGGATGGTCACTGCACCTATGCTAACGAAGGTCTTTCGGCAGAAAAAGCTTACATTTGCACAGCAGTTTCAGAATTGGACCTCCGCTGATTGGCAAAGGATTGCCTTCTCCAATGAGTCGCGTTTTCTGCTTCATCAAACGGATGGACGTTGGTATATAAGGCAAGAAACATCGAATAACAAATACTCTTCAACCATTGCTGGAAGAACACAAGCTGGTGGGGCAGTGTTATGGTCTGGGAAATGTTTTCATGGCATTCCCTGCATCCACTCATACCTGTGGAAGGCACTATGGACCAAATTTGTTATGAATCCATCCTTGCAGACCATGCACACCCATACATGCTGATTGCCTTCCTTGGGGTGTATGGGATCTTCCATCACTACAATGCAACATGTCACACAGCTAGAAATGTCCAAGAGTGGTTGGAAGAGCACGATGAAGACTTCAAAGTACTTCCCTAGCCCTCCTAATTCCCCAGACTTAAACCCAATTGAGCATCTGTGGGGCCACCTCGATCGTGTTGTTCGCTCTATGGATCCATCCTCCACCACACACCCTCCAGCAGCTGTCAGATGCACTGCAGTCAGCATGGCTCCACATACCTGTGAACTTTCAGCACCTTATTGAGTCACTCCCAGCCTGTCTAGCTGCTGTCCGGGCGGCACACTGCGGTTACTCTGGATATTAGTTGGTGGTCACAATAATGTAACTCGACCATGCATTTTCATTATAGTTGCAGCTTTGTTGTATTTAGTCTCCTAAATAAAAACATTTTGTAATTGTAACTTCATGTTTGTTAAATGCAATTTAACAACATTGAAACTCATTTTACAGTGTTAAACCAGTGGCACGAAATCATGCATTCTGTTAGTTTCAGTAATTTCCATATTTGCCATGCTTGTATTTGTATATTTTTAAATTAGTTCTTTCCATCTATTTCCGGCAAAGAGCGCAAAAGCAAATTTGACAGCAGGTGCATGCTATAGGCTGAGATTTCCTGTGATATGAGGAATTAGGCTTATGAAAGTAGTCACAAAAAATGCCCTCGATAGGTATAGTACGAAAAAGAAAACAAAAAAAGCAATGATTTGGAAATGAAGTTCTCACTCCATTTTGACATTGGTTCTGTGGAATACTACAGACCTTAAAAAACATCAAGAGGTGAAGTGTCCGTTTTGCTGTGAAATAACTTTAAAGTGTATGGGAGAGAACTGCCTCTCTTTTGATCTTCATGTGGGTATTTTTTTCTGAATAAATCCAGAGGCAGTCATTTATTTTTATGAAAGCATCCCTTGCTCCAAAACTATAAAATGCCATATAGAGGTTATTATTCAAAAAAATTGATGGTCAAATTTTCGAACTAAAGCCTAGTTTGTCATCAGGACTATGCCACTGGAGTAGTTGCTGCCACTCAGTTGGAAGAGTCCAATTAGCAGCAACTACTCCAGTGACTTAGTCCTGATGACGAACTAGGCTTTCGTTCGAAAATTCGACCACCAACTTTTTTGAACAATAACCTCTATAAGACCCATAGAAAAGTTAATTCCACAGTACAATATGAATAGAGGTGCCATAAATTCATTTACAACTAGGTATAAAATGCCATGTCAGCAGTTTTTGACCCTTTAAAAATCTAATATTATGATTGGAGTAATCTCAAATGCCATTATAAACATCTTAAAGTGAATAATCTCAAATGCCATTATAAACATACATATATTTGTACTGTGTGAAAATCATTGTCAGTCAAATTCATAAATCTGCATGGTCAGTCAGTCACCAGCTCTTTTCTTTCCCATGACCATTTTGAACCATATACTGATTGCATGACATAGTTCAAGAAAATCTCGTACTGACTTTTTTTTAATGTTTTATCCTCAGCTTGTTTTGAATGCAAGCCCTTACACATGTACAAAAATTAGGATTTGAATCTTATGTATTGGCAGTACAATTGCATGCAGAAACTGAATGGTGTGTTTTGTGTAAATACTGCATTACAATGGCCTGTGAATTATAGAGGTGCTTTATGCTTGTTATTGTTTACAGAAATCTTAATCCTGCTGTGCATAGATATATAGGACTTTTTGTTAGTTTAAATGTTTGTTGGGAAATGTTTTATTTTTTTATTAAAATAACACTTAAAATGTAATGCACGTTAACTATAACTTAGCATACTAGGAATGAGAGAACCATGATTGTGTTATTATTTAGTTATTTTCACAAAGGGATGTTTGAGTTGTCATGTTATGGTGAATGCTTCTTATTGCTAAGTTGCATTCATAACTTTTACTTTATGTTAGCAAAACTTGGAGTTAATGTGTAAGAAAGAAGAAGTAGAGAGCCATTATTCTGAACCTCAGTGTTAAATGGGGATTCAAGTATTCACAGTATTTTCCCCATTTACAGCTTTTTTATAAAACACCTTTCATCCATAAAAAATTTATATTTTTTAAACACTGGGACTTTTAAGCTGAAAACGACCCAGATTTAATTGCATTGCTGAAACATCCAGTAGAGAGAGATATTGTACAGGGTGTTTCCCTCTCTACTTCACCCGGCATTTTTGCAATAACTGTAAGAGGAATGAAGATATAGTAACAGAATTTGAGCTGGACTTACCTTAGGCTGTGAGAAAGCAAACAGAAGTGATGTGATGTGTAGTTGCATCATGGGCGTGGTCAGAAGGAAGTGGCGGCGCTAGTGTATCACAACTCCTCATTGCCTGCTGGACGAGCGGGCGTTTGTCAGTTTACTGAGTCTGCTGACACAGTACGGTCGTTTCACAGATGAGGCCTGGTTTCATCTTTCTGGATATGTCAATGCCCAGAATTCACGTTTTGGGGCAACTGACAATCCCCTCACGACACACGAAGAACCCCTATATCCAGCAATGATCGGTGTTTGGTGTGCGTTGTCACAGCAGTGCATTATTGGCCTGATCTTCTTTTCCAAACGACCATCTCGGCAGAAGCTTACGTGGAAATTTTTCATACTTTCGGGAATCAGTTGGACAATGAGAAATTATCCATTGGATATTTCCAGCAGGATGGAGCAACATGCCATACTTCCCATACCAGCATGGCCGAAATTGAGTCATTTTTCAAGAACAGAGTTGTTTCAAAGGGGCTTTGGCCTTCGCAGTCACCAGATTTGACGCAGCTCAATTACTTTCTCTAGAGCTATCTGAAAGGTAGAGTTTCTGGTAATAATCTATGATCCATCGCCGCATTGAAATCCTACATCATTCAAGAAATTCGGGCAATTCCTGGAGACATGCTGAGCCAAACCTTCCAAAATATCGAGCGTCATGTTCAGCTCTGCCTGGACGCAAATGATGACCATTTCCAACACATGTTATGATGCCATCTCGTTTCTTACAGCCTAAGTTAAGTCCAGTTCAAATTTCGTTATGATATCTTCATTCCTCTTTCAGTTATTACAAAAATGCCAGGTAACGTAGCGAGTGAAACACCCTGTATTATTACCCAGCTATTATTAGGAACTATGGTTACTAGCCAGTTTACTATGAGCACTCAACTGAACTAGAAGGCTGTTGGCAGCTTTGGCTTGGAGTTCTGATGCCTGATGGTATGCTGTCACACGACTCCAGTATCCCATAAATGCTGTGATTGATTAAGCTCAAGGTGCAGTGGCAAGTACGTACAGTATTAGATAAACAGAAGATCTGAGAGACTTTGCATGGCTTCATCTAGATTTGACCAGTTGGGTTTTCCATAATTAACATGAAATCCGGTGGGAAATCAAGGAATACAATAACCCAGGAAAATTCCATGTGTCTGCTAACACCGAAAGCATTGTGGAGCACTTAAAATGTGTACAGAAGCAACTTCAAGACAGATCTGCTTACAGTTTAACAGCTTATGGACATGAGTGCAGGATGTTCAGGTGCTTTCATTTTAACACTTGAATCATGCACAGAAAATTGAAATGTGAACAGTTCTGGAATGGTGCTGTCTCTCAGTTAATGCCTAAGTAATTTGAGTGACTGCAGTGGTGTTAGAAATTTTGAACTGGACACTAGAGAAATGGAAATGTGGTGAGTGTCTATTAAGTCTCATACATTACATACAATGAATAGGGTAAGTTGAATGTGATGGCAACCCTGTGAAACAATAGAGCTGTTATGTATAACGAACTCACTGTGTTCAAGATAATAAAAGCTGTTTTCGTGTTGATGGTGTGTTTTACATTGCACAAACTGGGGTCCTTAAAACTTCTGCTTGCACTTTCTGAAAGAAAGTTCATACACCCCTTCAGCAATCAAGTGTGCTTCAAGTGATTCATTATTATCATTCTAGCAGAGTTTGTATGAGGGAAGATAAAAGGTCTTTGTGCCTATTTTTTTTATTCATATTCAAACTATTTTTGGAGTCACATTTACAGGTAGATATACAAGGGTCATTTCAAAAGTTTTGCACACTGTGGGTTATTTCTTAAACAAATTTATTCCAGAACATACCTTTACAGGCCTTCAAAGTAATCTCCATATCTCTTAAAAAAGGAATTTATTTCACAACATACCTTTACAGGCCTTCAAAGTAATCTCCATATCTCTTAAAAAAGGAATTTATTTCACAACATACCTTTACAGGCCTTCAAAGTAATCTCTATATCTCTTAAAAAAAGAATTTATTTCACAACATACCTTTACAGGCCTTCAAAGTAATCTCCATATCTCTTAAAAAACGAATTTATTTCACAATATACATCTACAGGCCTTCGAATTAATCTCCATATCTCTTAAAAAACGAATTTATTTCACAACATACCTCTGCAGGCCATTGAAGTAATCTCCATGTTTCTTTATGACCACGGCCAAACGTTTGGGCAAGTCTTGTATTCCAGTCAGGATACCTCCATTGTTGAGGCATCAAATTACTCAGGTCACCTTGTTAAAAACATCATGAATCACACTAAGACATTTCCCACAGAGTGGCTTCTTCAGTTTTAGGAACAAGTCATAGTCTGGTGGTCTCATGTCCAGACGGTATGGTGTGTGGGGAAGCAATTCCCATCCATACTTTTCCAGAATGTCTCTTACTGTATGGGCAACATGCTTCCTCGCATTGTCGTGCAAAATGATGGCACCAGCTTTGAGCATGTCGGGCCTTCTTTGGCGAATCTTTGGGTTCAAAACGTTTTGCAGAAACCTTTTGTAATATTCCAATGCTACATTGGTCCCCTTGGGCACTCTGTTTGTTGCTATCACTCCACCCTTGTCATAGGCCATAATCAGCATCAGCTTAACCTTCAATTGTTGGTGGCAGAATTGTTTTTGGTGAGGCGATTCTGGATGTTTCCACTGAGCAGACTTGAGATTTCAGTTCTGGTTCAAAATCTTGTTTGTATCTGGGTTTTGTCTACAGCAACTATTGTGTCCAAAAACTGCTTGCCTTCTGTCTCGTACTGCTGGAGCAATTCTTCTGTGATCCCCTTGTGAACTGCTTGCTGCTTTTCACTCAGATTATGCAGAACCTATTTGGCAGCCACTTTTCTATTCTGTAATTTTTCTGTTAGGAATCTGAAAACTGAAGTGGTAGACACGTTTGCTTCATATGCAATCTCTTCACATGTTTTACGTCAATCTTCTTCCAAACTGCTGTTGATGATCATCCATTGCATCTGATGGCCAGCCACTTCTTGGGTCATCTTCAATGCTTTCCCGGCCTTGGTGGAAACGAGAAGCCCACTGTGCTACAATCCACTACACTAACCCCACAAACTTCACTCAAAGCTTTACGAAATTCAGTAGGGGATTTTCCTCACAAAGTTTCAATTTTAATGTAGGATTGCTGGTTGCTGTGCAAGATCTGACCTGACTCACTTTCTTCCTCCATTTCTGGGCTGAATTTTTCGGAACAGGAACAGATTAGCCAGCAAACATAGACACAACTTTGTATGCTGAAGTCTGACTCACAACAATTGGAGTGATTGTATCATCCTATGGGCATTGCCTGCACAGTGTGCAAAACTTCTGAAATGGCCTACATAGTTTTCCACTTTCTGTAGCAGGTAGTAGCAGTTGTAGCTTATGTGTGGTTCCACGAACACTGATTTCAAAATGGTACTTTATACTGGAAGTTTCAACATCATGTTAGCAGGAAGTATTGCTCATCTTTTGTCATTGAAAGGTTAAAATTCCATTGCTATCCATCAAGAAATGGTGGGTCATATGGTGGGAACATGTATGTCATTAAGAAGTGTGCATATTGGTGGTGCAAGTAATTTGTTGGTGGGCACATGGGTGCATAAGTTTGGAGGATGATCTTTGCTCTGGTGTACCATGTTCATCCCATAGACCCAGTCAACATTCAATGCATTGAAGTCATGGTCCAGGTGAAGATATTCCTGGAAAGCACACATTTCAGCACAAATTACAATCTGAAAAGAATAGTTTGTCATGGCTATGTAGCCAACCACCCGAATTGTATCTGGAATAAACAAACTGGTAACACTTTGGGTGAAGTGCCTCAATAACCTTGGTGCTTATGTAGAGGAATAACTGAAAAATAATGAAGCAATATGAATACAGTGATAATATCCTACATGCCGTACTTTTGTAAATAGGAACTAGAGGCAAAAACTTTTTGTGATTTGCTCTAGTAAATTCTAGGACAATACTGTTTGATTTGAGGAACATGAAAAAGATCGCTGTCAGAATTCTGGTCTTTCTAATCATGAAACATAAGTCTAATAAAAAATATTTGGCATGAGTTGATAAGCACATCGGACAAGAAATTGGTCACCCCTAACAGAAATGACAGTAGGAAGTTATCTGTTGCACAGAGGGTGCTGTGATAGCATTGTTGGAAGAAACATAGCACTTACATGGTCTACAGGATCATTTCTGTATCTTGAAGTGGTGAAAAGCAACATGTATGTTGAATTATGGGTCGTAAGACAGACGTTACTGAGTGGCAAAAAGGAGCCATCGTGTTTGGCCATGCAAATGTACACAAAGTGAATGAAGTTGCCCAATCTGTTGGTGTGTTGAAGCGTACTGTCCAGCGGGTCTACAATCAGTGGTGTAGTTCACAGTCAACTGCAAATCATTGGTTTAACTGTGGCCAGAAAATGATTTTCACTAACAGGAACCGCCACCCTGTTTCACGCCTAGTAACTGCAAATCGGTTTCAAACCAGGCAACAATTGCTCTAAACAGTCAATGAAAGTCCACTCCAACCAATTTCCGAAAGGATGTTGTGATGAGAACTTCATGCAGTGGACATCTGGATCAGAGTACCACGGAAGAGGCCTCTTTTAACACGTACATGAGATTCTTCTGCGGATTCGCGGAATTCCGCTTTTTTTTTTTCATCATTTAGGTTTTCTCGAGATCGATGCATAACTGAAGAGAAATTTTGGAGGATTATTTAGGGAGAGGGGTGTCTTTTTTTTTTTGGTCTGGAGATGGTATTTCGTTTTTCAAAACTTTCGAAAACGGAAGTTAAAGAAGTGAACATTTTCCCCGTAATCGTGATTTCTTTTTCCTGCGATGTTTGTTCTGCGCAGTATTATTTTTAAATATAATTTTAGTCCATAAATAGTAGCATTTCAGCTCGAAAATGGAAGTTGGCACGGAAATTTCCCTGTGATCTTCAGGTACAAGATTCTTCAGTGGATTCGGAGAATTCTGCCTTTTCCATTGTCATTTCGATGGTTTCCGAGATTTATGCAGAACTGAACAGAAATGGGAGAGATTGATGGTGGTAGTGATGGTGGCGGGGTCGTTTTCCGTCGGTGGGCGGAATTCCTACTTCCAAAACTTTCGGAAATGGAAGTTAGAAAAAGTGAAGGTTTCTCCCGTAATCGTAATCCTTTTTTCATGGCGATGTATCTTCTACCCAGTAGTGTTGTTAAATATAATTTTATTCCATAAATACTTGTTTTGCAGCTTCAAAATGGAGGAAAACTTTCCTAAAATGGAAGTTGGACAGAGTGTAGATTTCGCTGGTAATCGCAATTTTTTTTCTCCGTGATGTTACATTTATCTTATGTTGCTGTTAAATGGGGGAAAAAAAGAAAATTATATATTTTGAATACAGTGATGTGCTCCAGCTTAATATTTACATAATGAATTTCAGTGAACAATTTTATCTTGCTCTCGCCGTGTTATATTCACGCTGTTTCACAGCACGTTCTTATTTTTTACCTGTGCAGTAAAAAAGTTTAGCTTTTTTTCCCTTCGGCAGTCTCGTGTATGTTAACAGCAAGTCACAAAATCGCACATTATCAGTGGGCTCAGAGGCACCAAAACTTTATTGTGGAGGATTGGAAACGAGTAATTTGGTCTGATGAAGTCTTGGTTTTGTTTGTACTCCAATGATGGGAGGCAATGAGTGCATCGCAGGCCCAATGAAGCCTTTTATCCTGATTGTGTCAAAGATGTTCAAGTTGGAGGGGGTTCTGTGATGCTTAGGTGATGTTTTTCGTCCATGAAATGGGCCCTCTCATTGCAGTGATGATGAATTTGAATCAGCATGCGTACCTCCACGTTCTGAATGACAATGTGTTGCCCATTGCCATGAGCAGCATCACATTGCCACTCTTGTCTTCCAAAATGACAATTGCCTTGTGTACAGGGCTAAAACTGTGTCTGAGTGGCATGACGAACAATCAGCAACACTGCCTCACCTTGACTGACTCGCCAAATCCCCAGATTTAAATCCTATTGAAAATTTGTGAGATCATTTGAAACAGAAGGTGAAATGCCAAAATAGACACCCATGTACTCTGGCAGAACTTCGAGACCAACTGACACAGGAGTGGCTGCAAATCGATGTTCAATACATCCACAACCTCGTGGAGTCTCTACCACACCGGATTCATGCAGTTATCAAGGCAAGAGGCACCGTTATCCGGTATGTTTTGACAGGGGTGACTAATTTTTTGTCCGGTGTGCTTATGTACTGTTTGAGCTCACATTTATCTTTTACAATATCAGTGTGTGTACTTGAAGCTGTCATGGTGAAACAAATAGGTTGAATGCAATTTCCAGTGCGGAAGGTATGATATGCTGTACCTGAACTGTGACTACTAGCAGTAGACACATGTTCATAATAATTTGGTTAGCACTGTATATCTTTTTTCCACATACTATTTATATTGGTTAATCTAGTTGCAGACAAGATGGGATTTTACCTTGCCTTCAATAGTTAATAGTGAGAGAGGAGATTATATTCAATGATAAACCTATAAATTTTACTGCCACCTAAATGTATTTTATGAACCATCCATTTTTGTAGAACTGACAGTCTACTTTTTCTGGCATAGAAGCTTTCAATTTGACTCACACCATGCGAGCAAATATCAATTTTCTTATGCAAATATTTACAATAATATGGAACAATTTTTTTTTTTTTTTTTTGTCATTTTCGCTATCGTTCAGAGTATGATGGAAATAGATTAAGCCATAACTCAAGAGTGGATGACCTTCCATGCATATGTTACTATGGGATATGCAGAATGTTCTGTCACCTTTGTCATAACTGATCAGTTCTGAGTTTCCAAATGGTATGCAAAGCAAAAAGAGTATGTATGAAAATCTTCGGAATGGTTGTACGTGAAACAAGAAAAAAATTTGAAGAATTAGGAGTGAAGCAAATATGTGTGTGTGCTATTTGTATTCCTTCACGCACTGGAAATCTGTTAGTATGGTAAACACAAAGTTAAAAACCTGCCTCATCTACAGGTAAACAGAATAGATTATTTTCATTTGGGTGGCTCTTGTGTTATTTCTGTCCTCAAAGAGAGAGAGAGATAATTTCATGCAAAAGTCATCTGCTGATAGTACACTTCTTGATGACATCATAAGATTGTAAAAATAGCTCAATACTTGGCTGCTTCTTTGGCCTGGACTCAGATAGGAGGGTTACCATGTTGGTGATGTTGTAGATAAATAATTGAAAACTGTTGACTAAGACTTTTCAATGTGCCCCCATATATATAAACAAGCTGAAAAGCCTAATATTGTGTTTACTGCTATTAATAAATATATTAATGCTTAAAAGTTGTAAGCTTATAGCTGTAATCTCTTCCGTTTTTATATAAGTACACTATGTTATCAAATATCACTAGGCACGGTAAGCTTTTTCATTTTGGACATGTGTGTTAGAAATCTTAGTCCTAAGATAAGGGAAAGGGAGAGCGGGGGCAGTCTTTGATGCTGATGCATTCTTTAGTACACTTTTCACAAATCAGTGATAATAAATTACAATTGCATTTGCTCCACTTTTCTTAAAATTTCATTGTGTGGCAGAGGTAGAGCACTCTGATGTTGCACTGATCGAACATTTGAGTTCTTCTAAAACATGATCAACTTCAAGTTAGGAAACGAATCTCCCAAAGAAATAATTCTTCACATGTACATGGAAGGCAATACAAATGTCATTGTTGGCACAAATGTGTCTTATTTTCATTGTTTTCCATGTAGCCACCTCATCAGAAAACTTGAAAATTACAGCATCGGATTACTTCGACTGGCACAAACTTGAATCATACTCAGATTTCTAAGCTACATCTGCTTAGCTTCAGTTGCTTTAAACTTCATTGTCCCAGGTGGTGTATTGGATAGCTTGCTTGAATGGAAATCTAGAGATGTGGGTTCGATTCCCGCTCCAGGGCGATGTAATTTTCAATAGTAATTTTCAAGTTTTCTGAAGAGTTGGCTACATGGAAAACAGTGAAAATATGGCACATTTGTGTCATTGATGACACAATATGACACGGGTAAAGGTTGTCTTATTTAAACCTCTGTATTCTGCTCAAAACTACTCAAATTATATGGGTACATGCCATACTTTGTTGAATGAAGCTTTGTCACGTTTGTTACTTCTGTAGGGAACTCCTGTAATATTTGCTTTAGTAGTAATAATACTCAGTTGTCTGTAATGCTGCAGTGCACAGTAGATAGGTCGGAAATCACATTACCATTACTTTGCCACTATTACTGAAAAATCATTGTTACAACCATTTACTCAAAGTAACTGTTCTGAAATCAATCACAGTTAAGTGTCACAGTTTTGGCCTGGGTGACCATCACGTTCTATGATAAAAAATATCCCCTCTGCAGGAAAGTTTTACCTTGAGGGCTGTTGACCACTGAAAATGAGCGGAGCGAGATTGTTACCATTATAATTCCGTTGATGGTTGGGACATGAGGGCAGTGAAACAGCTAGTCTAGTTCTGCGAATAGAAGAACAGTAGCTTTTTATTTTTATTTTTCGTTTAGTGTTCTGGGATTTCTCTGCTCTGTTCGTGCTTTGTATGTATCCCACATAAACAGGGATTTTGTCACTGTTACAAGTAAGAAGGTGTCATTGCCTTCATAAACCGTGATTCTGTCACCATTACTTCTGTGGAAGTCACCATTTTCACTGTGACAAGAAAATCATTGTTAAACCCACCTGTGTGTGTGTAGTCCACAATAGGTGTGAGAGTTTAAGACACTATGACTAACTAGTTAGCCTACTTAGCAAAAAATTAATTTTTATGAGAATTATTAAAAGACCATTTAGAATCTTTTTTAAACTTTGAAATTTCAGAAGGTGTCACATTCTTTCTTATGATTGGGAACAGTCAGCTTAGTTATAACAATGAAAATCATCACTGTATTGTGATATTACCTTTTATTGTTGGGATAATTCAGGACTAGGTGATGTTTTTCACTCTGATGGGTGAGTGTGACTATTACTTGGGAAAAGGTGATTTGTTCCTTGAAACCTGTTACTGCTGTTTCAGATTTCCTCCTGCTGTGAGATTTGCATCATGTTTAGTGATAACAGGTACTCTATATAATATACAGCCTACCTGTAGGAATTGGCATTGAAAATCAAAGACATGCCATTCTCTACAAATTGAGGGAACATATTACACACCTGTGAACATTTTTATATTCAGTTGTAATTTTCACCTAAATTCAACAGGTGTCACTGCTCCTCCTAGTGCACTACTATCTTTCTTATTCACAGCTAAACTAAACATACTGAAATACTCTGGTTTCACTCTGATGTTTTTCCCTCTGATGGTTGAGTGTGACTATTACTTGGGAAAAGGGAATTATTAAAAGACCATTGTACAGAACCCTCTTTCTTCGGGATTAGAGGAAATGCTATCCCACACTCACCAACCCACTTGGCCAGCATGGTGAGTTATGGCCAAACCCCTCCAAAATGACTCCACAACTTAAATCTTGGCCCTCAGTCTCCGGCAGCTGGAATGTACCTGGCCAACGCAGCGGCCAGTGCGACATGAAGGCAGAGGGTGCTAAGAATCCCCGGAGGACTGGACTAGGCTGCCATCTGATTCTGACCTTGGCTACATATAATGGACGCTCCCTATCTTCTGATTCAAGGCTTCTTGAATTGGAAGAGGAACTACAAAGGATCAAGTGGGACATTGTCGGGCTAAGTGAGGTAAGGAGAAAAGGAGAAGATCTCATTGAACTGAAAAGTGGACATCTCTTCTACTATCGTGGGACAGATACTGGCAGAACTAGTGGTGTTGGATTTATAATAAACAAGAAACTGAAGGATAAAGTTGTAGAAGTTGAAAGTTCCTCTGACAGAGCTGCACGACTCGTTATCCAACTCTCTAGAAGATACCAGGTTCAGATTATTCAAACTTATGCACCCACCACAAGTCATCCTGAAGAAGAAATTGAAGAATTTTATGAGGAAATTCGTCATCTAAATAATAAAGGTAAGCAGCACTTGAAGATAATTATGGGAGATTTCAATGCAAAAATAGGGCAACAGCAACAGAATGAAACTTCAGTAGGTAAATTCGGTCACGGCAACAGAAACCAGAGTGGAAATACTCTCGTTGAGTTTGCAGAGGCAGAAGGGTTTTTCATCATGAACTCCTTTTTCAAGAAAAAGCCACACAGGAAATGGACATGGAGACATCCAAATGGGACGACAAGTGAAACTGATTTTATTATGCATAACAAAAAAATCGTCATAGAAGACTGCAGTGTGCTAAACAAGTTCAACACAGGTAGTGACCATAGATTGGTGAGATGTAAGATGCACCTCAACACTAAACTCGAATGTGGCAATCTCATAAGACAAACAAAATGTATTGACATAACCAACCTTAAAAAACACCATAATACCTTCAAGTTGGAACTGAAGAACAGATTCTCTGCTTTAGAAGGCCTAACATCGGAAGAAGTGGATATTTCTGAAGTTAACAGAAAAGTAACCAAAGCTCTTATGGAAACAGCAACAAAATTAGCTGGGTCTAAGAACAAGTTACATGTGAACAAATTATCAGGAAAAATCAATGTTGATGCAAAATAGAAGAGAGATGAGGACAACTAAAGAAGATGTGACTTCCAAAGTGGAATACATAGAGCTATGCAAGACAGTACGAAAAAGTATCACTGAAGACGTAAGGAAATTCAACTGTGAACTAGTGAGGAAAGCAATTGAAAACAACCAAAGCCTAAAGATAGCAAAGGGACATCTCAGTAAGGGAAGAAAACAGATTATGGCACTGAGAAAAGAAGATGGTTCTGTAACAAGAAATAGAGGCGGAATTTTGGCAAGAGTGAAAGATTTCTACTCCAAGTTATATAAAAGGGATGATGCATGTACTCCAAACATCATGGAAGGTACCAGAGTTCTTCCAGTCCTCCCAGAAGAAGTTGCACATGCAATCAAGAACATGAAGCGGGGAAAAGCTCCAGGAGAAGATGGAATTACTGTAGACATCATACAAGAAGCAAGTGGAGAAATCGAAACAGTACTCGCCCAAATTTTCACTCGATGCCTTAATGAAGGGAAAATTCCTGAGGATTGGAACAACGCTATAATGATCTTGCTACATAAAAGAGGTGACATTGAGGATCTCAGGAACTACAGACCTAACAGCCTCCTATCAGTGGTTTATAAAATCTTCACTAAAGTTCTTTCACACCGCTTGAAGGTGACACTGGACATGGCTCAACCGAGAGAACAAGCTGGATTCAGGAGTGGCTACAGCACAATAGATCATATCCACGTACTGAGAGAACTAATTGAAAGAGCGAGGGAATATGAACTTCCATTCTGCATGGCTTTTATCGATTATGAAAAAGCCTTTGATTCGGTGAAATCATCAGCAGTTACAATGGCTCTGAAATCCTGCGGTATAGAAGATGCATACATTAATATTATTAATAACATCTATGACAATGCAAGTGCAAAGATTCTGCTGTTTGAAAATGCAACATACATAAAAATTGGAAATGGAGTGAGACAAGGTGACACCATATCTCCGAAGCTCTTTAACGCCACATTGGAAAATGTCTTTCAATCACTGAACTGGGAAAACAAAGGGATAAAGATTAATGGAGATTATCTAACCAACCTACCTTTTTCTGATGACATAGTCATTTTTGCAACTACCCCATCAGAGCTGCAGAGTATGGTCCAAGAACTTGCTGACAAGAGTAAAGAAGTGGGATTAAAAATGAACTTTCAGAAGACAAAAGTGATGTTCAATGCTTTTACATGAAATGAAGATTTATCAATTGATGGAGAAAAGCTGGAGATAACAGATTCGTACGTTTATCTTGGACAGCAGATATCAAGTGAGGGTCACATTGATGAAGAAATTAATAGGCGTATAAAACTCGCCTGGAGAGCTTTTGGAAGAAACAGCATAATTTTCAAGAGCAATATGCCATTATGTCTTAAAAGAAAAGTGTTTGATCAATGCATCCTTCCAGTGCTTACTTATGGTGCAGAGACGTGGACCTTAACTAAAAGAGACATACAAAGGCTGCAGACAGGCTGCAGACAACTCAAAGCAGCATGGAGAGGTGCATGCTTGGTGTAACCAGGAGAGATAAGAAGAGGAACTCGTGGATCCAAAAAATGACAAGAGTGGAAGACATCATGATCAGAGTTAAATCCCTGAAATGGCAATGGGCTGGGCATACTGCCAGAAGGACGGGCCATCGATGGACAGCCGAAATTTTAGATTGGATTCCAAGGGACAGGAAAAGACCCGGAAGAAGACCACATGGGAGATGGGTGGATGAAATTCGGAAGTATGCGGGAGTGACATGGAGGAGACTGGCACAAGACAGACCATTGTGGAGGAAACTTGGGGAGACCTTCGTCCAGCAGTGGATTGATAATGGTTGACAGTGATGATGATGATATACTCTGGTTAAGGTACCAACGACTCGCCAAGACAATCCCCATAGAAATCTCTATGCCAAAATAACCTGAGAATATATAGCATTTTATTTGAAATTTTTATTGGTATTATAAAATTCTTACATATAATTAAACTTTCCCATATTAAAGGCAGTCTCAAAATATCGCAGGATAAAGTATCAAACGTTTTTGATGAGCGTAGCTCAAAGAATTATCATAACGACTCTCCCAAATCTGTCATGAATTTATAACCCTTTTGGCCAAAATTCTTCATGACTATTGAACAGTTATTAGTTATCTTGACTGTGCATATAAATTCTTGCCATTAGCAAATACAAGTGTAACAATATCCTTGAGAATTGGTGCATAGGAATCCAGTCTCGCATGACGATAATGTGCATAATTGAACAACAATCCACTTCCTGTGAAACTTCCAAGTAACAGCACAATACACAGTAATTGAGTATTAAACCTTAAATAATAAAATACTGAATCAAATTAAACTATTAATGACATGGTAAAATTTGAAGGTTAAAATCATATCGGCATGCACAAAGATGTCTAAAAAGGTCCCTCAACCTGCCATCTGTACCTCAATACTGAACATGTTTCGGGTCACAATATCCGCGCCCATTTTCAACAGTGTTATAAGGAAGACATCCCTCAGATCTTATATTACCCATTCTTCACAAGTGGTCGTCTATGCAACAGGTCATTATCATGCATCATATCCTCTTCTACCATGGTATCTGTAGTCCTGTTTTTAATCTTACTATGTTTTACCCTAAACATTTCATGTTCCCTTTCTTTCTTGATAAGAAATCTCCAAACATAAGGCAAAATCATGGAGGCTGTTTCAATCACAATCGATTCAGACATTAATATCTTTTTTTGGGTGTTATGTGAAGTATATAACTTAACAGTTAAAGTCCGTCCGGAAAACATTCGTAGGGATAAAAAAGAAAACACGTAACAGCAGGTAGATATATTTGGCATGTAAAGAGGATAATAGACGTTGTATAACAACAGATAAATATGTACATAAATATGTACACATTTTGCATATACAGTGTCACATTCGCAAATGTCACCAAGGTGAGATGTAATAATGTAACTTAAAAATGTCTTAATAAGAAATGTGATCACCTCATATGGATAGACAACGACGACCTCATATGGATAGACAGCCAAAGAATTCTATTACTCCATGAGGGTGGTGGGTAGCGTGGGAAAAGTTCTTGAAGGGGGGGGGGTCATGAGCTTCTATGTTTCATCTCAGGCATGCTCTGTAGGATTCAGGTCCAGAGACCTAGGCGGTCAGTCCATACACCAAATATCCTCACTGCTGAAAATCATCGACAAGCTTAGCCATGTGCAGGTGAGCATTATGGCCCCCAGCTCCTCAAAATTGGCATAGGGCTCTTGGATCTCATCCCTATAGTACTCCACATTCACATTGCCTCCTGTAAGCATGTGGAATAGTGCATGACTGTTGAATGTAATGCCACCGCACATGAGCAGACCACTGCCTCCAAAGGGATGTCGTTTTTCAGGCGTTTGGTGGATTGTTTTGATGAGAATTAATTTATAGACTGAATCTTGACTTGTCTGCAAAAAGTACACCAGTCCTCTCGTCTGGGCACCAGTTCAAGGGAGCTCTCCTGTGAGGTATGGTTAGCAGGATCCAAACCATGGGACTCCTGGCATAAAGACTGATTGCATTAAACCTTCAATATATTGTTTGCCTTGGTAGATACATAGTTCCAGTGGCAGTAGAGAGCTCCAAAGACAACTACTAGGCTGTATAGGACCTATGATGCTGTGGGGTTAAAGGGACATAAATGTCCTCACAAGGTGTCGTATGCCTTGGACAACCTTGGCCAGGCCTTTGTAACACCCCAGCAGTGTTTCTGAATTGCTGCCATAACCGTGAAACCATTCTTAGTGGATATTCAAGTCCCTTGTGACCTGGGCTTGAAACTGGCCCACTCCTAGTCTTTCTATCACCCGCCACTGTACAGCATTGGATACACGTGTATGAGACATTAAGGAAAGCATTTGCAACTGTCACCAAATTGCTTCTTATGCACTCTGTCAACAAGAAATGCCACTGCCGTTCTCCCTTTGCTTTTAACTATGCAACTCAATTTACATGTTAGACAGCATTTTGCTCACTGGTATGCAAATTTCACTGCAGGCATTTGTTTCTCATATTTATTTGCATATGTCCAGTGAACATGGTAACATTTCATTGAGCGCTTTGGATTATTTTCCCACTATTGCCTTCCGGACTTTCATGTTGGACATCAAAGTTCATATGGCTATGTTACAAATAGTCTTCCACTGATTTGCTATAATGCTACATGACTAATTGTTAAGCTCAGCACTGCATAGCCAAACTGTAGAAAAGTCAGAAATAAAATTGAAGTTAGCTCATAGTGTATAAAATTGCTTGGTGTGAATTATCTTCACAAACATTGAGTAATTATACATGCTCTAAATGGGCAAAAAAATATTAAAAGGTGGGGTGATGAACTTACAAATGTTAGAATGATTCACTGTGATCTTTGGTAACATAATATACTTGTTTTCAAGATAGATATTGGCAAATTCTCTTAAATATGGATATTAAATTTTTTTATTGTAGTGTCTGTATTGTACTTCATTTCTGGTGTCATCTGTGATACGTGTTGAAAGCATCTTACATAATGTTGCATGGCTTTTTTTTTTTTTTATGTATATATGCTTTTCATTGTGTTCTGATGTATTTTAAATTAAGGGTTACAACTGTTATGACAATCTGCATGATTTAGGTGTATACATATTGTGAACCAGCTTTCTGTGGTAATATTTATCTTCACTGCTTCTTGCATTTGTTTGACGTGTGTGTGTGACCTGCTATCATTCCTTCCCCTTTTCCTTCTCTCTTCCTCTTTGCACACTGTATACAGGCTGTCGCCTCCATCAGTAGCCATACGCCGAGTGGCTTCTAGTGCTTCTGTTGCATCCATCCACACTTGTGGGGCTCACCCTTCTCGGTTGTTCCCTGTATCTAATATCTCACAAGCACGTTCGCGGTCTCCATCTCCTAATCCCTTTGTCTCATCTCCAAGATGGAAACGCTGTGCCTCTTCTGCTTCTCCTAAGAAATTATCCAAGGCACAATCAGAAGTTTTCCCCCTGTCTGTGAAACGGATTGTACCACCTCTGAGGAGGTGATTATCCAGACCGAAAAGGCACTCCAAACTGTACAACCTATGAAACGACTTGCTGTCCAATCAGGGCATCGCTCTCCTCGTGTAACTGCTTCACGACTCAAGCGCATCTGCTCTGATCCCCTCTACCCCAGGTCTCCACTACTTGAAGATGGATCTTCCAGTTCCGCTCATGGACCCGGTTCTCCAACAGGTGCAGCAGTAGCCTCCAGTAAGGTCATGCAGTCCCCTGCTAAAGCTGGTGTTATATGCACTACTAGAAGATCATCTGAATCGGACCTTAGTACTCCACCTAAAGGTACTTTTTTTCATTACATTGCATTTTCTCAAAAGTTGCAAATAAATGTTCATTATTCTTACTTTTTTTTTTTTTTTTTTTTTACAAAAGTGATTTTGTATGATGTGTATTAACCATTTAAACTGCAGGGCAGGAGAATTTCTACAGGAATTTAGGATTCTGATTAAATGGTTAATGCTGGGTCTCCCTAAATACTCGATATCCAAGAATGTACCATTTTAATGTATCATTTGACTTCAAAAATCTTATCTTTCGTTCAAGAATCTTGAACTATTCAGGTTATAGCTTAAGCGCCATGGATTTTATTTGGTGCAAAATCTTCCAGTATATGGGTGAACATTAGTTAAATTACCATACATGCCAGGTTTTGTGGAAGATGCTTGTGCTTGTTTTACAGTTATTTTACAGAACTGCATATTTTACAATTTTTTCTCCTCATAATTAGTCACACACACACACTCACACTCACTCACACACACTCACTCACTCACACTCACACACACACACACACACTCTCTCTCTCTCTCTCTCTCTCTCACACACACACACACACACACACACACTCACTCACTCACTCACTCACTCACTCACTCACTCACACACACACACACACACTCTCTCTCTCTCTCTCTCTCTCTCTCTCTCTCTCTCTCTCTCTCTCTCTCTCTCTCACTCACTCACTCACTCACGAAGAGCCAAAACATTGTGACTAGTGCATCTTTATGCAAATCGAAGCAACTGTTGGTAAACGGTGGTGCATGTGAAAGTCATGAAACATATAAACAACACGTAATACTAAGCTCTGTTAGTCAATGTCATTCTTGTTCTTCAGATGTAAAAGACAGCAGATTTAAATGAGTTTGACAAATGCCAAATTCTAATGGCCAGATGACTGGGTCACAAATTTCTGAGATGGAAAGGCTTGTAAGTACCCTTGGTCAGCCATAGTTAATACCTTCAAAAAGTGATCCAAGGAGAAAAAAACCATGAACTGCCAGCAAGGTATGGGCTGACCACAGCTCATCGATGCTAGAGGTGAGCGAAGTCTATCTCATATAGTATAAGCCAACAGATGGCATATGAGGCACAACTTACCGATAATTTGAATGCTGGTGATGGGAGTAATGTATCATAACACACAATACAACAAAACCTGCTGAAAACGGACTGCGTGCCCATGCTAATACCTCAGTTCACCGTCGAAAGTGCCTACAACAGGAACGCGAGCATTGAAACTGCACCTTGACTGATTGGAAGAAGGTAGTCTGGCCTGATGAATCTCATTTCCTGTTGCATCACGTGGACAGCCGGGTACATGTGCATCATTTACCTGGAGAAGCATTGACACTAGCATACACTGTGGAACGAAAACAGGCTGGTGGAGGAAGTGTAATGCTTTGGGCAATGTTCTGTTGGGAAACCGTGGGTCCAGTTATTCATGTGCAGGAAAACTATGATGTTTTCTACCTACCTAAACATTACTGCTGACCAAGTACATCCTTTCATGGCAACGGAATTGCCCTGGATTGTTCGATTATGGTTCACCGAACATAAGAAAGACTTTCAGGTATTGCTCTGGCCTCCAAATTTCCCAGACATCAGTCAAATCAAGCATCTGTGGTTTGTGTTGGAACAGCAAATCCAATCTGTGGCAGCTCAACCACGTAACTTACAAGAGTTGAAGGATCTACTGGTAACATATTGGTACCGATACCATAAGACACCTTTAGAAATCTTGTAGCATCCATGCCTTGCCAGATAAGAACTATTTTGGCAGCACATGGGGGACCAACATCATATTAGGTAGGTGGTCATAATGTTTTGGCTCTTCAATGTATATACATATAATATCAACAACAATAACCACTATCAATTTGCTGCTGGATGAAGGTCTCAAGTCTCTTCCAAAACTCTGTCTTAAGTAATTCTCTTGAATGTCACACTGGCATGCTTTTGAATTTCATCCGCTCATCACCCACAAGATCCTGTTATGGGTCTTTTTTCTGCCCCTTGGTATTCAGTGTAGTATTTCAGTACTTGATCAGGAGTCAGTTCTTCTAGGAATATGTCCAGCCCATTGTCACTTAAGAGTCTTCACTTTAACCACGATGTCATCAACTCTTGTCATTTTCATTTTCCTGATCCATGAGTTCCTCTTCCTACCTTTCCTGGTTATTCCAAGCATACACCTCTCCATGTTTCTTTCAGGTGTCCTCAGCATAATCTTAATGTTCAATTTAGTTAAGGTCCATGTCTCTGATCCACAAGTAAATATATATGTATATATATCAATGGGTGGATGGACCTTGAGTACATGGAGTACACCACTGGATCCAGGCAGAACATTGTGGAAAAGACTGGGTGGGGGGGGGGGGGACCTTAATCCAGCAGTGGATTGATAATGGATGTTGTTGTTGATGATGATGATGTGTGTGTGTGCATGTGTTGTGTGTGTGTGTTTCATAGAAAACTTCAAAGGGAGAATAATTAGCAAAAAGGACCACCTTGCCTGTATGTTCTGATTCACCTGATCACAGTTTCATTTAATTCCACTTCCCCAGCCCTCTCTGCTTGCAGCATATTGGGAAAGACTGAAAAATAAACATTGTAGGATTAGGATTGGCAAGAAATGCTAGAAACAGGAAATAAAGAAAAAAAAAGATATCAGCCTCTCATAGGACTTAAGTTTTTTTTAAAAAAGTAAGTCTAAGATGCAGGCATAAAATTTTAGTTATTGTAAGAAGTCACTGCAGTTGCTATAATTATGCAGTTACAAATGAATTTTTCTTTGTATATGTTGACTGATGATGGCATATTAATGAGTTAGTGATGTATTGATTACATTTTATTCATTATAAGTGTGAAACACTGCCAGACATCTTAATTATAGCTTGTGAAATTCATTAAAATAAATATATAATTTACATAATAAATCATCTTTTAACTGATATGGTAAGTGAGAAATTTCCGTGATATTTTACCTGATAAGTTTTATAGATATTATATCATTTGATATAAATTCAGATGTATAATTTGCTATAATTGCAATGTATTTAAAATTAGATGCAAAAAATGTGTATATATATGTATGCATATACTACATTGTGGAAGTTTTGTACATATAAGTGATACACTGACAAGAAGTATAAAACAAAAGGTACAGAAAGCAAGACAGGTATACAGTAATTACGTCAAAGCCTCAGAAAAAATCAGTGTAAAAAAATAAAGAAAGAACACAGACATAAAAGTAAGCTACTGAATAAAACTGGGTTTGTTAAATACCAGCAAAATCAAATAAAAGAAATAAAAATGATGTAATATAGAAGCACTGAAAACTGCTTGAAATAATGAAACCTGTGTGTCTAAGCATGGAATCATACACAAGAAAAAGTCTCACTAATGCAATATTGTTTGGTAAAGAAGTTTTTAGTTCTGAAAATATTGAACACTTTTTCTCAAAAAACAAATAGTAAAAGTTCTAAAAAGAAATATAGTCATATTCCTAAAAAGAAATAGTCATATTTCCTTTCTTCCCTTTTTTTTTTTTTTTTTTTTTGACGTGAGTAGTAGAGTATAAACACTCGTAAGGGCTTCACTTCTCCCAAAAGCAGTGGAAAGGAATAATAAAAGCAAAAGAAAAGAAAAAAGTAGCCAAATGACACATAAAAGCAACAACTAACAGAATGCATGCACAAACGAATTTCAACTAGTATAGAAGTCCCAGCCATCAATGCCTGTGCCTTGCACAATGAAGAAAGTGTAAAGATGCCCAGTGAATGGATGAGCAAAACTTTGTGAAGAATGCATTGAGTGGAGACTGAAAATGACGAACCCAATTAAAAATGTGTGAAATGGGGTCAAAGGTCAGGACATAGGAGCAGGATCCATTCCATTGCCCTTATGTGTCATAACTTGCGTAAAAATGGTTCGATGTCAATGAAATTTTAGTGTGTGGTAGGGAACCATCTGGGGACGAACGCTATTGAAAATGTTTTTTACGTTTTCCAACTGTAGCTTGAAGAAGCGTGTATGTTCCAGCTTTGTCCGTCTGTCTGTCTGTCTGCACGATAACTCGCGTAAAAATGGTTCGATTTTGATGAAATTTTAGTTTGTGGTAGGGAACCACATGGGGACGAACCCAATTAAAAATGTGCGAAATGGGGTCAAAGTTCAGGACATAGGAGCAGGATCCATTCCATTGCCCTTATGCGTCATAACTTGCGTAAAAATGGTTCGATGTCGATGAAATTTTAGTATGTGGTAGGGAACCACCTGGGGATGAACCCTATTGAAAATGGGCGAAATTGGGTCTAAAGTCAGGACATAGGAGCGGGATTTATTCCATCGGATCATTGATTGAAACAAAATTGATCTTTCGATTGAAACAAAACTTCATCATGTTGTTCCGGAAGTATACTTAAGCGGTTCTGTTGAATATAATCGAAACGGGGTCAAAGGTCAGAGCATAGGAGCGAGATTTATTTTACAGCCATTATCCTCATAACTTGGGTAATGATTTCTGGTATGTTGGAAAGCGTATCATAATCAATGCCTTGCATGATTTTACTAACTTGTTGGTTTTTAACCTAAAGTGAAAAGATGTGCCTTCTGATGGCAGACTAAAGTTTATTGGAGCCTAAAACATAAATTAATGTATAGTAATGCATTAACAACTTGAGAATATTTTCTACATGTAAAAGAACGTAACATTAGTATAGTTGTGACATTTCCTTCAAAATGGCATAACTATACTACACTGAATGGACAAATTATTATATACACAACAATAGCAATATGCAAAGCAGAAGTATAGTGACCAATCACATGGGACACTGAAACTGGCAATGCCTGTATAGATGGAATGGATCTCTTTGCATTGGAAACTTGTCATGGAAAAGTAATCACAAGTAAACGCAGCAACATAAGTGAGTTTGACCATGACCAGATATTAGTTACGAGGAATGCCATTTGTTTAATCACTGCAGCTGATGAACTGTTGGGATTTCCACTCCAGCCTACTAAGACTACATGAAATACAACAAAACTTTGAACTACCAGGAGAAATGGGGTTATAAATGCACAATCGATTTTCCAGGTGAGTGCAGACTGTTCCACAATATTACAAGGAATTGCACAGCTACCATGGAGCAGCTAACACCATAATTTAATGAGGGCACATCCACTAGATAATGTGCAAAGACTATATGTCATACCATGGAAAATATAGACTATAGCAGTCAGTGTCCATATTGTGTCCCCTTGTTGAATGCAAGGCACCAAAAGATTAGGCTGCAGTTTGCAAAGGCTTATCGCAACTGGAGTGTGCAGGACTGGAAACATGTCATCTGGTGTGATAAATCACATCTTCAATTCTATCACGCCAATGGAAGGGTGCTTGTGTATGGCATGGACCCATCATGTCGAGTTGGGGTCATACAGGCAGGTGGAGGCAGTGCAACAGCTTGGGGTGCCTTTACATGGGCTTGTCGTACCTGTTGAGACCTCCGCCACTGGCACAAAGTATGTGAACATGCTCGTTAGCTATCTTTGCCCATTCGTGATTCTCTTTCTGCACCATGATGCCATCTTTCAACAGGACAACGTCATACTACACACATTCCTAGTGGCAACCAGTTTGGCTCTTATGCATCAATACATGATCTAATACATGCAAGTTTACCATACTCAAAAGTCCTCCCTTGATTTTCAGACCTCAAGTCCCCCCCTACCCAGAGACTGTGGATGCTGTATTACAGGTAATCCTCGCTTCATGGATGGCAGTACCACCTCCGTGTTTTCAACTCCTCATTGATTCCTTTCCAAGGCATCTGCTGCTGTTATGAGGGCAAAAGGTGTAGCAACACATTATTAGGTAGGTGTATATAATATTTTGTCCATTCAGTCTAAGCATAGGTGCATGTTTTTCCAGTGCTCAAAATCTGAGGTATAATACTTGCAAAAGATCGTGTTCACTGAGGCTACCTAGAAGAAAGCATGTGAGAAACTCCTAGCCATTTCTATCAGTCACCACAACATATGGAAGGTACAAGCTGTATGAGAAAAAACTTTCTAGAAAGAAATAAAGTTAGCATATTACAGTATAAGCCGCAGTGCTGTTTTAGCATCACATCCAACAGTGTTATGTTTACTTATGGAAGTGTATACACAAGTGGGGGCACTCCAAAAATTGGGTATAGTAAATCTCTTAATCTTTGAAACTTTATTGACCCTAGTAAAATAGCCCTCATATGCTTAGGCCAAGATTACTAGTGTAATTTTTTTAGAAATATGAAAAAAAAAAAAGATGTGTGCTAATTGTGTTAGATATACTAAATTTTTACATTGTACTTTCCAAGTAAGTAACTGTATTGTTTATGTACTACACTCAACAAAATATCTGCTTGTGACATGATACCTTTCAACTAATTAACATGTTGTATTCATCTTATTAATAAGCACAGAATATTTTATATACATTTTTTGTGTTTACTTTGGCTACACAACCTTCCAACACATGTTTCCCCAAAATGCATGTATGAATAGAATCATGACACAAGGTATTTCCATTTATGCTAAACAATATGTGGTACTTCAGATGGCACTATAATATTGTCACCTGCAAGTTCTACCCTTTCTTCCAGATGTTTTTTCTTTCTCCTCAGTATCTTGTTCAGTGTAAGCAGGTTTCACATTACTTGTATGAAACCATACTCTATTGCAACATACTCTTTGGAGGAGTTGTATTTTTTTTTTTTTGTAATTTAGTAGTGCATACATATGTATCACTAAGCAGATTAAAGTTTAAAACTGTTGGTGCTAAATTCCACTTACTCTTGATATGTATATCAAACAAATTACAGTAATTTTGGTACATAACTCGAGCTTCACTAACATCCATCACATGTCTCACAATTTTTACTTCATGCTCATTTTCTTTTTCTCATGCAATTCTTGAATCTGGTCCTCCCATGATTTTCTTTGCCTTCCTCTGCCTTTCCTTACTGCCATTTGGGCTCAAAAAATGTCTTAGTAAGCATCTCATCACTCATTCTTCCAACATAGCCAAACCACCGAAGCATATTAGTCGCCACCTTGCTAACAACATTTTGCTTCACTTTACACAACTGCAACACATCTTCATTCCTCACACAATCAGAATGTGTCTTACCACAACCCCCCCTCGAAAGTAACACATTTCTCCAGCACACAAATGATTCCTATGTTTCTTCTGCAGTACCCAGGTTTCGCTGCCTTATCTGAGTAGGAACAATTACACTTTCGTACACAGCCGTTTGGGACCTTTTTGAGAACTCAGTATTCCTGTGAAATCCTCCTAAAGCAGACATGACTTTCAAAGATTAATTCACTTGCCTACTGATAATCGTAACCACAATAGTGACAGGGGAAAAGTTACAACAAAGGACTGCCCAAAGAAGGACAAGAGTTTTCTCCGAAAATTTGCAATTAAAATAAAGTATTTCCTAGTAGAAAATCCCCATATTAGAAGTTTGATTAAGTAACTATTTTCTCCATCGAACATGCTGCCTAAATATGCAAATTCATTCACTTGGTTTAACTCTGTACCGTTTAAAATAATCTTGCATTCAGTACTGACAGTTCCTCAATCAAAAATCATAACTTTGGTTTTTTCTCCTTTTTAATACTGTTTGAATTTCATGCAAACATCATACCTTCAAGACAAATACTCTGCAACTCACTTTTGCTATCCGCCAGCAGGACTGTGTCATCTGCATACAGCAATCATCAAACACGGATATTACCAAGACATAAACCAGCATTGTCAATTTTGGCATCACACATGCATGCATCCATAAATATATGAAGCAGCTGTGGTGGCATTACACAGCCTTGTCTGGCTCCTGGACTGATGGAAAACCATTTTGATAAATGCAATTTACTGTCTATGCTCTCCTGTCAGCATACATAGCTTTCACACTTTTAAGCACATTCCCAGTTATACCATAATTATTCCACACCCGCCACAGAAGTATTTTTGGCCACTTGGTCATTCTTACCAACAAACAGATACTTTTCAATCATCATATGTAAGGCAAAAAATTAAAAAATTTAAAACTGTCTTTGACACATTTCAAAAAACCACTTACCGAGTTTTTTCTTTTGGAAAATCAGTTGATGCACTTCCTGGAAATTTCTGTGGTGGTTTGAAAATGAAAGATCAAAAGCAGCTTCTTGAAAGAATAATAGTTTTCCAACAAAAACTTCTGTTATAATCTATTTAAAAACTATGTCTTTTGGAAAATTTCAGGTTTTATTTATAGTAGGTGTGATAAATCTTAATAGAGAAAAGTTGTATTAAAAAGTAATTTCCCCATGTATGCCCATACCTTTTGACATTTCCAGAGA
Source organism: Macrothele yani (assembly GCA_039090855.1). Lineage (NCBI taxonomy): Eukaryota > Metazoa > Arthropoda > Arachnida > Araneae > Macrothelidae > Macrothele > Macrothele yani. Next base: position 54,537,520 of record CM076990.1, read on the forward strand.
AAGTCTTTGGTGCACTTGAAGTTGTCATGACACATTTTGGATGCTTAAAAATCACATCCATCCTCAGATTTCCATACATGTGGACCTTCCATTTTTCATACACCAGGTCTTTTCCACTGCTGAGCTTTCCATAGCTCTTTTCTTACGTTCCATTATGTCACTGTCATTTAAGAAATTTTGTATCATCATTTTCTTTTAAGCAGTGCCCTCTACCTTAAATTAGTTTTACTTCTCTCTCTTTTTTTATATTTTATTTTTTTCTGTTGTATCAATATTTTCCATAGCTTCTTGATTTCATTTGATGCTTCTATGTTGCATTTTTTTCTGTTATTATGCTTTCTGCTGTGCATTTTTTTTTAATTTTTTGTTAATTATTTTTATATTTTCAAATTTAGGTTTTTTTATTTTCTTAAATAATATTTTGCAAAATCTTATCAATGTCATTTTTTCATCTCTATTTTGCTAGTTTTCCTTATGCTGATTTAATCTATCTCTTAATATATTTATAGAACTTCCTATGTAAAATGCTTTTTTTTTTATCCGTTTTGAACTTCTGTGGGTATCTTGTGTATTCCAACTTTTTCTAAATGCTAAACAAAAATGAAGTTGAAATAGGTCTTCAATAGAAAATCAAAAAGAGATTTTAATTAAAAACAAATAAATAAATAAAAGCATGGCAGTGGGTAAAATATTGTGCATGAAAAATTGGAGGTCTTGCAGATAGGGCAGTCTTTCATCTGAGGTTGGATGTAATTTTTAAATGTTGGAAATGCACGTGCCTTTTGATATTTCCACAGAAAGTTGTTGACATACTTTAATTCTTGAAAAATTAAATTATGCCAACAACTTTCTGTGGAAATATCATGGGCACCCCCATGGGAAAATTACTTTTTCATACTTTTCTACCAAGATTTTATCAAAACTTAAATAACATTTGAAGTATTTCAAGAAACATCTGATGTTTTTAGTAGAAAATTATAACAGAAATCATTCACAAAATATTTTAACAATTATATTTTTAAGAAACTTCAATTAAAAACAGCTTCTAACCAAACCATCTGAAAATTTTCCTAGGAGTGCATCAACTGATTTTCCAAATGAAAGAACATGGTGTCTCTTTTTCTTTAAATATATCAAAAAGAGTTTCAAAATAACCAGTTAGTTTTAGAAGCTCATAAATAACTTGTTAATTATAAGGATTTATATTAATTTCAGTCATTTGTTATAATAGCATTTCTGCATTTAAAGGTCTCATAGATTTTTGAGACTTTGTCAGCTGCATGCATGTATCCTGATGTTTAGCTTTTCTGAAATTAAGATGGATTTTGTACAACGTAATTTAAAGGGAAAAAACTAGAACTTCACTGATAAAAAGTTGTTCATATTCACCAAAATTTCAAGGTGATGGATCAAGTTGTCTTGAATTATTTAATATCTTGTTATTAAAGGTTAAAGGGTTTTATGATTTGTTATGCATGTGCAAATGTCCCTTTTTTTAATGAAATGATATGTTATGATACATTCTGTACTTTTAAATGAATATGATGTATTTTCTTAATGCTAATTTTCAGTTATTTATCTAGCTTTAAACTGTAGTATGGCATTAACTTTGTCTTGCATCTCAATATTTTCAATTCTAAATTGCTTATGTTTTTAATTGCTATAAATTAAATCAGCGAATAGTCTCGGAGATAGTGGAGGAAGTGGGAGTGGTGGCACTAGGGGTACTGTACAGAGGCCCACAGTTGCTCAAGAAAGCCTCAGTATGCTGGTGAGTCAACTATTTGTAAATATTGAGTAATACATAGCTATTGTAGAATTTGTGCCTTCATTTGTCATTGTGTTTCAGTAATTTTTCCGTGAGATTTAAAAATGTTTTTAAGAGTGCTATTCTTCATAACAAAAAGAATGAAGTAAAAGTAATTTCTTTGAATTTTAAAATAACAAAGAAAGATACATGCTGTATTTTACCCAATCTGACTGCTGTTGCTGTGCCTTTTCTGATTTTACTGAAGCAACTGTTTTTTGGTTTCCTAGCTTGTATTGTTCTCAACTTGTGTTATATAATCAAACCCATATATAATGAAGTTAAAGGGAGAGATAAAAGCATTTGACATATGCAAATTTCATTATAACCAAACAGATAAAAAAAGGGGGGTGGGGGCTATTTCTGGCATATTACATTTTTCCAGGTTAAAACTAGTCAATCATAAACTATTTATCAATTAATCAAAGATACATAATACTTGCTAATTGAAAACTAAAGCTACAAACTAATATGGATAAGATCTGCAGTAAGCAAAACATTTAACAAATGTAAAACTTTGAAGTAACTGCCAAAAATTCAAAATTTTACATGTCATGTCGGATATATAAGCTAATTCTTGCTTGTTTTGTGCTTATCATTGCTGTTCTAAATGTTTTTCAAGTTCCTGTGGTGTGGAGGTTAAGGTGTTTCTAGATGCAAAATCATCATCATCATCATTGTCAACCATTATCAATCCACTGCTGGACGAAGGTCTCCCCAAGTTTCCTCCACAATGGTCTGTCTTGTGCCAGTCTCCTCCATGTCACCCCTGCATACTTTCGAATTTCATCCACCCATCTCCCATGTGGTCTTCTTCTGGGTCTTTTCCTGTCCCTTGGAATCCAATCTAAAATTTCGGCTGTCCATCGATGATCTGTCCTTCTGGCAGTATGTCCAGCCCATTGCCATTTCAGGGATTTAACTCTGATCATGATGTCTTCCACTCCTGTCATTTTTCGGATCCACGAGTTCCTCTTCTTATCTCTCCTGGTTACACCAAGCATGCACCTCTCCATGCTGCTTTGAGTTGTCTGCAGCCTTTGTATGTCTCTTTTAGTTAAGGTCCACGTCTCTGCACCATACGTAAGCACTGGATGCAAAATAAACTTTAATATTTTCTAAACAGAAATTAAGTGATTGAAATGTGGCAGGGGGGGGGGTGACAACATTTTCGCAGGAAATGCACATCTGTCAAGCAGGGGAGGTAGTAAAAAGCAACTGAAACACATTTTTGTCTTTCTGCAAACTGACCAATTTGTAAGGGGAATTACGGGGCAGGTAATTCTTTGTAATTTTTTGTCAACAGCAGGTAATTCTTTGTTTTCCAATGAATAAAATGGGTGAATGCCACTCATTTTGTTTGCTGATAACCTTGCTGAACTTCAATATATTCAGTAGTAAATAGTAACGCTGTGCTAGTGATCCGATTTATTGGCGTAGTTCCAAACGACTCAAAAGATGAACTACGCCAGCTCTGTTCTTCTAAATTACGATCTTGGTATGATCCTACTAAAACACCTAATACATTTATAATTCCGAGGCCAGTTTCGATCCTTAGAAATGATCCGTCCATAATATTGACTCTAACAGACAAATCTGGCCAGATAGCGATTATGGACGCAGAAGACTACAATACGAAAATTGAAGATTTTATCACTGACTCTGGTTCTATAGCCCTTCAAAGAAACACTCTAAATTCTTGGATTGCACAGGTACAAAGAGCAGCTCGGTTACCCGCTATTCCAGACGATCTTAGGAAAGCCGCCAGATTACCACCAGCACCTCAGATCCCAAAACTGTTCGGAAGACTTAAGCACCATAAGCCCGGAAACCCACTGAGACCCATCGTATCCAGGAAGTCTGCGCCAACGTACCATTTAAAGAAAGCACTTTCCAAATTCCTACGTAGTTTTCTTCCTGAATCGGACTTAGTAACAGGGATCGCATTCCTCCTAAAATTCCTATATATTTTGTGACCCTCCTTAAATTCCTAAAATTATACCTAAAATTTTCGTAAGCTTATTTATTAAAAATACAACCGTTATTAACGCTAATAAATTTACCATTACGTTAAGGTAAAAAGACCAGTTATTGTAGAAACACAGCCTATATGCTGTGCTGCTGAAGGGAGGGAAAATGACGCCATCAAGATGCACTTGCTTCGGGGCGGGCACTCCACTTTTGTGCCTTTGGACAGTTTTCGAGAGTAACAAGAGATCTAAGGGAAAAGGGGAGGGGTCATTTTCACCCCTGGTTTGCGCTTTGCAGACGAACTCCGTGGCACGCAGAAGATCGTACTTTATTTTTGGACATGCCTCGTGGAACCTCCTCTTTCTGCTGATGTTTTGTTATTGTAAACCGCAGGTGGGTGGAAGCAAAGAGGAAACATGTGGTCTCCTTCCGTAACCTCCGGTAATGACGATGGGATGGTAGCTGAGTGTTATCGTGGCAGGCAGTAGAGCACGTGATCATTGACCTTCGATCGTGCGTCGGCGACAGCGACCTTCGATGCGCAATATATCTCGGCTCCGACTCGCTTTGACTGAACTTGCGTGAGATGCATATGATAGTTTCTGGTTTTGCGTCTTTTATGGTGTTCTCTGTGCTGTGTGCAGGTTCAGTTCTCTAGTGGTGACCTGCTTTTTTTTTTTTTTTTTTTTCTATCTTCTGACATCCTCGCAGCCAAACTTCGGGAAGTTGTCTGGTTTTGCAATATTGTAAAGTGTTTTTGTACTTCCCTTTCATTTTCTGGTTAGTAATACAAGTGTTTAAGATGCCTATATCCAAAACGAAATTTCAAGATGCGTGGCTTGCCAAAGAATTGGACGGAGTGAAGTTGAAAGAATGGTGTTCTGCAACTGAAACAATATTTTCTGCTAAGTGTATATTGTGTTCAGAAATTTTCAATATTTCTAATAGTGGCTTTTCACAAGTAAAAGCGCATCATAAAGGGAAAAAACATTTGCTGAAATTTCAAAATAAGTCCATCCTGAAAGCCTTTGGAGGACGGGATCTTCAGCCCAAAACAAATATTAGTGAAGTACTGAGTCATGATTTACAGTTGGCTAAAGCCGAAGCATTATGGGCCATGATAGTTGCTAAGGACAATGTCTTTTGTTTCGTGCACTGAAACAGTTGAACTTTTCAAAGAAATGTTTCCTGATTCTGCTATTGCAGCCAAAATGCAACTTAAAGAAAAATAAAGTTGCTTATGTGATATCACATGGATTGTCAAAATATTTTGAAGAGGATTTGAAAAAAAGACATTGCATCTAGTAGCCCAGGAAAGGTTACTATAGCATTTGATGAAACTACAAATACACAAGTGAAACGGCAGTTGGATGTGTATCTCAGGTACTGGTCTTCAGAAATAAATTCAGTTTCTTGCCGATACCTAACAAGCGTTTTTCTGGGTCATGCAACAGCAGATATTTTGCTAAAAGAAATTCTTGATGTGTTATCATCCTTCAATATTTCGTTGAACAGAATTATTTGTGTATCCATGGACAGCCCAAATGTAAATAAGTGCTTTTTACGCAAATTCAATGAAGTTGTAAAACAAGAAACAGGCCAGAAATCTTTGGAACTAGGTTTTTGCAACCTGCATGTTGTTAGTAATGCATTTAAAAATTTTTTGACAAGCTTAAATATAGATTTTGACGAATTTGCTACTGATATGCATTACTTTTTAAAGAGTAGTGCTGCAAGACGAGAGGATTATAAATCTGTCGAGGATATAACATTGGTCACAGCCAAATTTCTTTTGCGTCATGTCAGCAACAGATGGTTAACCGTTGGTTCTGTAGCCCAGAGGCTCTTGGATCAATGGCTAAATATTACAGAATATTTTTTAAACTTCTTGCTATCTCAAAAAATATTTGAAAAACAACTACGCAATTCGGCAAGGTGTAAAATAATTCACTGTTTCCTGAAAAATGAGCTAACTCCTTGCTATTTAGCATTAATTTCATTTTCACACCAAAATTTTGAAAAGTTTTCATTGTGTTATCAGAGTGAAGAACCAAAAATACGCCAGTTATATTCTGATTTAAATACTTTAATGAGGAATGTTATGGCTCAGTTTATCTAAGATGATGTTATTGCAGGGAAATTTGGAGAAGATCTAAAGAATGTAGATTTTGAAAACAAAAATTCATGGAAAAAACTAGGGGAGTTAGAAGTTGGTATGAAGACAAAAAATCTCCTCAGGAATGTTCAGGAAACCAGGCAGAAATTATTTCTCTTAGATGTAAGATCATCACTAATTGCAACCACAAAATATTTAAAGTCAAATTTGCCATTCTGCAATCAAAAGCTAAGAGACATAGAAGTTTTAAAGGTAAAAGAACCAAAGAAAGAGTCAACTCAACTTTCAGTCACTGAAGGACTTTCAGAAATAATCAGAATTTCAAGCGTTTTGCATCTTTCTGAGGAACAAATTGATAAAGTAAGAGAAGAGTGGAAACTTTTAAATTGCGATAAGCCAACTCTAGATGAACTAGTGAAATTTTCAGAGGAAGAGCATATTCCAGTGTGGATTGATCATTACTGGCGTAATATATTTAGTATTAAAGACTCTAGCGGAAAAGAAAAATACTCAAATCTTACTAAACTCATCAAGTCAATTTTAGTTTTACCTCATGGTAATGCTGATGCAGAAAGGGGATTTTCGGTTAACACTGCTCTGTTAAGGAAGGACTAGGCTAACTTAAAAGACTTAACTATAACATCATTAAGAATAGTTAAAGGGGCCATTAAACACTATGGATGTGTAAGTAAAGTTCCCATAACAAGAAATTTGTTAAATAGTGTTCGTGATTCACATAAATTTTATAAAGAGTATGTTGATAAGCTGAAGGAAGAAGAATCAAGAAAGGTAAAAGAAAGGAAGCAGAATGAGAGGGAAAATAAGGAAAAGCAGCTAGAGAAAAAAGAAAAGCTGAGTTTGATGACAAAATAAAAGAAAATGATGCAGAAATAAATAGGCTTAAAAAAGATAAAGAATCCTCCCTAGCAGTAATTCAAAAGGGAACAGAAAGAATGAGAAAAGCTGTAGAAAAACAAAATAGTGTTGAAATAGCAGTTGCCTCTAACTTGATCATACAAGGTTCAGCTGAAATAAAGAAAACTGAAAGTAAATTAGTTGTGGTGGAAGCAGAAAAAGATAGGCTTATCAGGAAAAGGTTAAAACAATATTATGAAAAAAGTAATTCAGTGAACAATTGTACATAGTTCTTGGTTTTCAATTACCTTTTTAGGATATTATAATTTAATATGAAACCTGAAAACTTTACTGTGAAAATCGTGAATTGCTTCTGGTTCGACAGCATATTAATGTTCAAAGTGAAACTTGAATGTGGTAAATATACTTGAATATGATAATAACACGTGAAAAGATAAGAACTGAACATTAGAAGTAAATCATACTTAAACTTTAGACATTAGACGTTATGCAAAAAATTTGCGTGTGAACTTCGACCATATATACTAATGGACTGCGCATTGGCAATAGCTGCATCAAAGCCGCCATGGCTCCAACATTGGGCACGTCATCATCAGACTCCAAATTTCGTGTAAAAATGCTGTTATGATTACTAATTTACGCTGCCGAACTTCAGTGTTTTCGGTGTATTATGTGAATGCGCTTCATATATAATGAAAACTCTTCAGGTAAGTTTACTTATGAGCTATATACATGCATGATCAGGTTGTTTACATTTCGTGATTTATAATGTGATGAACATTTGCGAAGAATTTGGAACATGCATTCCATTTTTTTTTCTTAAGTTACTATATTTTTATATCAATAGCTGCAAGTTTCTGGTTAAGTAATTGAACTTTATTGACTTGGGTATTTAATTCGTTTCTTACCCATGAAAAATCATAGAACTTCCTTTACTATATCGCTCAGAGCAACCATAAGCACAGTAGGTGTAACCCATCTTTTTGACTGATGTCATGTGATTTTATGTTGGAGCCAGAAATTTTGATGTCATGCACAGTCTATCAGTATATATGGTTGAAGGGTGTGAAGCAAACTCTTTACAATGTATACAAAGTTGTTTTACTAGATGTATACAAATATACATCTAGTTTTTATTGAAATACACTCCTAAAATTTTCCTAAAATTTTTCTAAAAATTCCTAAAATTCCTACCTAAAATTTTTCAGAAGTATGCTATGATCCCTGTAGTAATAAATTCCACTTTGGATTTTATAACAAAAGTCAAGAAACTCACTGTTCTGCCAAGCAACATTATTGACAGCTTCGACGTGGTTTCCCTTTACCCCTCAATTCCCGTTCCAGAAACCATCAGAACATTAAAGGAGGCCATATCTAATTCAACATTTTATACGCAGAAGTCATGCCTCAGCATCTTCAAATTAATAGACTTGGTCTCTAATACTAGCTTCTACAGTTTTCAAGGACAAGTATATAAACAGAATAATGGCGCTCCGATGGGATCCTCACTTTCACCCGTCCTTGCATAAGCAATACTTCGCCCAATTGAGCGGAATATATTCTCCAGCATTACCCCATGGCCTACCACTTGGCGGGTTATGCAGACGACGTATTTTTTGTATGGCCCCACGGAAAAGAGACTCTTCCAATTTTCCTTGATAAAATCAATGATATACATCCTACGATCAATTTCACGATGGAGCTGGAAAGCAACAACAATTTACCTTATCTGGATGTTTTATTGAGGAAATAGTCTGACAACCGCCTCGGTACACAAGTCTGCTATAAACCCATGTCCGTCCCCAACCTGATGCTCCGCAGCTCTTTCTGTCCCGCAGAATACAAAGCTGCTATCTTCCGTTCTCGAATTCAAAGAGCCTTCGCCGTTTCTTCTGATACCCATTCTAGACAACACGAAATTGAAAGCATCATCAAGCTAGCCACTGATGCAGGATATTCATTGAATCAGATACGTAGCTTTATTCAAAAAGCCAGAGCCAAACATTCCAGTCTTCTTGCGCCGCAGCTACGTTATTTAGGCTCAATTCCCTACATTCCAAGTGTCTCTTACAAACTCAAAAACGCCCTCAAGAAGATGAACTATGGCGTTGGCATAAGGTCCCCTGCATCTTTACATACTATACTAAAGAGAAATAGTGAAAAACTACCTCTCTCCTGCAAAGCAGGCGTTTATGCGATTCCCCTACAGTATCCGAACGGCTCTAAACAATACTACATTGGAATGACCAAGCGTTCTTTTGGAATCAGAGTCAACGAACATAAAAGGGACACAAAATACGGTAAAGTAGCCACGGCACTATCCAGAGAAGTAAAATTCAAGTCCGCTACTCCCATGTGGGATGATATAAAGAAATTAGCTAGCTACTCTACCCCTAAATGTACAGCCATTCGGGAAACCTTGGAGATCATTACCAACAGCGATGCTTGCAATGATTGTGTCTCGCTCGAGTTGCCACGAATTTGGAACCAATTCTTCAAGTAACACCTTTTCTCTACCAGGATCCCGCGTGCAACCAACGTGATGCCTCGTATCTTTAAATGAATATAACGTCGCATCTATTTATTGTCAAGTTTCCGCGTTCAAATTGTTAAGCGTTCTATTTTTCGGTTTGCAGTTTCTGTCTAACTTCCTTGAAAAAGCCATCTGGTTGATGTGCGAAAGCTTGGAAACGCATATGTGTGTATTTCCTACGCCAATAAATCGGATCACTAGTACAGCGTTACTATTTACTACTTAATTGGTGTATTGTTCCTTGTTATAAATTCAATATATTCAGTTTCTCCAAAAGTTATTGTTCATAATATGCGGTTAAAATCACAAAAGAGAATAATATGATGTTTAAGAGTTCTATGAAAACTTTGGTCTATGTGGAACTTTGTATTATGTGAGCTTGGTATATATGGGTTTGACTGTGTAATGTTCCTTGAAATCTGTATGTCAATCATGTTATGTTAGAGCTTATGATTTGACTAACAGATCACAAAATTTTGGTGTGCTATTGTTATGGTAGTCTTATCCTTTTTTAACACTTTTTTTTAATTTTTGCTTGTGCTCTCATGCCAATAAACCCTTATCCTAAAAGTTATGGTAATGGGGAAGAACATCAAGTTTTGAACAGTGGTTCATGCTGTTAAAGAGCTTTGCAAGATAGTTAATTAAGACTTCCTGTTGAAAGCAAAATTGTCAGGGTTCCCATACAACCTGGAAAACAAGAGAAACCTGGAATTCTCAGGGAATCTGAAAATGGTTCCAAAAATCAGGGAAAACTCAGAGAAAATTGCATTTTTCATTGAAATAAAGAAATTGAAAAATCGGGTAATTTTGTTTTTATTTTGCTAAACAAATTTTCTTTTTTTTTTTTTTCAGATTTTCAGCCTTTGTTTTGCAATTATTACCATCCTAGAATTATTGTATTTATGTTTATATATGTTTTTATTGTATATATATATTACTTCTGATATATTGCTACCTTAATTCCCTAAAAAATCATCAAAACTGAATTTTAAAAATTACCTGTTAAGTTTTTATTTGATTTCTGCAGACAGTTTACTTCATGTCTTTTAACATGAAGCAATTAGACACAGTGGCCTGATACACTCCTGCTTGGAGAAACACATCACAAGAGAACCAACTAAACATTGGATTGAGCCCATTGTTGGTTGGATCTCTTGTGACATGTTTCTCTGAATAGGAACCCATTTGGCCATTAAGCTTAGCTACATCGCATTATCAAAAGAAAAAAACTGAAACTAAATCAAATGACAATTTTTTCCACATGAACTGTTTCTACAGGAATGGGTTAACAAAATCTGTAAAAAAGGTAGGAATTCATGCTTAAGTTGTATAAAAAGGATAATGTCACATTAGAGATTTCAAACTAAATGTTTCATCTTCTTCAACTAGAGTTTGGATGGAAATTACTAGGTTATTGCCAGATCTTTGTCATTCAGTGCTATATATCTATACAAGCCAAAGACAATGAAGTGTTCAATACTGAAACTCACCATGATAATTAACACAGCAATCAGACATCGCTGAATTGACTGTAATTACTGTTTCACATGCAATATCAATCACAGAAAACTTGAAAATGATGGCAGCACAGTTTGCTTTGATTAAGAATGTGGTCGGAGAATATTCTGATGCTCTTAACACTAAGATACATTGTGACTTTGTTGTCCTAAGTGGTGTAATGGATAGCATGCTCAAACGGTAATCAGGAGATGCGGGTCCAAATCCCGCTCCAGGGCAATGAAATTTTCAAGTTTTCTAATGTGATTGATATTACATGGAAACAGTAATTACAGTCACTTCAGCAATGTCTGATTGCTACATCAATTATCAGGATGTATTGGCCACGTATTATGAGAAGAATATTTCTTCGATATACATACATACATACATACATACATACATACATACATACATACATACATACATACATACATATCACTAAGCTGTTCTCTGAGATTGCGGCCCATCTTAGTGAGAAATGGGTTTGCCTCCTCGGGGCGCTCCGTGGGAACAATGGAACAAAGAACAGCAACAAAGGCCTCTGTGAATCTTGGAGAGGTGCCAGCTAGTTCTGTGTGACATTGGGAAAAAAAGGACTCCAACTCTCTGGGTTTTGTTCCAGAATCCTTGGATTGAATGGCCAACTGGAACCCTCAGCTGTGGGCTAATCCCCCACACTGATGTACTTACCTGATTAAAAAGACACAAAGAAATATTTATTCCACATTATATATCATCATCATCATCATCATTGTCAACCATTATCAATCCACTGCTGGACGAAGGTCTCCCCAAGTTTCCTCCACAACGGTCTGTCTTGTGCCAGTCTCCTCCATGTCACCCCTGCATACTTTACGAATTTCATCCACCCATCTCCCATGTGGTCTTCTTCTGGGTCTTTTCCTGTCCCTTGGAATCCAATCTAAAATTTCGGCTGTCCATCGATGATCTGTCCTTCTGGCAGTATGTCCAGCCCATTGCCATTTCAGGGATTTAACTCTGATCATGATGTCTTCCACTCTTCTCATTTTTCGGATCCACGAGTTCCTCTTCTTATCTCTCCTGGTTACACCAAGTATACACCTCTCCATGCTTCTTTGAGTTGTCTGCAGCCTTTGTATGTCTCTTTTAGTTAAGGTCCACGTCTCTGCACCATACGTAAGCACTGGAAGGATGCATTGATCAAACACTTTTCTTTTAAGACATAATGGCATATTGCTCTTGAAAATTATGCTGTTTCTTCCAAAAGCTCTCCAGGCAAGTTTTGTACGCCGATTAATTTCTTCATCAATGTGACCCTCACTTGATATCTGCTGTCCAAGATAAACGTACGTGTCTGTTATCTCCAGCTTTTCTCCATCAATCGATAAATCTTCATTTCTTGTAAAAGCGTTGAACATCACTTTTGTCTTCTGAAAGTTCATTTTTAATCCCACTTCTTTACTCTTGTCAGCAAGTTCCTGGATCATACTCTGCAGCTCTGATGGCCTAGTTGCAAAAATGACTACGTCATCAGCAAAACGAAGGTGGGTTAGATAATCTCCATTAATCTTTATCCCTTTGTTTTCCCAGCTCAGTGACTGAAAAACACCCTCCAATGTGGCGTTAAAGAGCTTCGGAGATATGGTGTCACCTTGTCTCACTCCCTTTCCAATTTTTATGTGTGTTGTATTTTCAAACAGCCTAATCTTTGCACTTGCATTTTCATAGATGTTATTAATAATATTAATGTATGCATCTTCAATACCGCAGGTTTTCAGAGCCATTGTAACTGCTGATGGTTTCACCGAATCAAAGGCTTTTTCATAATCGATAAAAGCCATGCACAATGGAAGTTCATATTCCCTCGCTCTTTCAATTAGTTCTCTCAGCACATGGATATGATCTATTGTGCTGTAGCCACTCCTGAATCCAGCTTGTTCTCTCGGTTGAGCCATATCCAGTGTTACCTTCAAACGGTGTGAAAGAACTTTAGTGAAGATTTTATAAACTACTGATAGGAGGCTGATAGGTCTGTAGTTTCCGAGATCCTCAATGTCACCTTTCTTATGTAGCAGGATCATTGTAGCATTGTTCCAATCCTCAGGAATCTTTCCTTCATTAAGGCATCGAGTGAAAATTTGGGCGAGTACTGTTTCGATTTCTCCACTTGCTTCTTGTATGATGTCTACAGTAATTCCATCTTCTCCTGGAGCTTTCCCCGCTTCATGTTCTTGATTGCATGTGCAACTTCTGCTGGAAGGACTGGAGGAACTCTGGTACTGGTATCTTTCATGATGTCTGGAGTGCATGTATCATCCCTTTCATATAATTTGGAGTAGAAATCTTTCACTCTTGTCAAAATTTCGCCTCTATTTCTTGTTACAGAACCATCTTCTTTTCTCAGTGCCATAATCTGTTTTCTTCCCTTACTGAGATGTCCCTTTGCTATCTTTAGGCTTTGGTTGTTTTCAATTGCTTTCCTCACTAGTTCACAGTTGAATTTTCTTACGTCTTCAGTGATACTTTTTCGTACTGTCTTGCATAGCTCTATATATTCCACTTTGGAAGTCACATCTTCTTTAGTTGTCCTCATCTCTCTTCTTTTTGCATCAACATTTTCGTTTTTCCTGATAATTTATTTACATGCAACTTGTTCTTAGACCCAGCTAATTTTATTGCTGTTTCCATAAGAGCTTTGGTTACTTTTCTGTTAACTTCAGAGATGTCCACTTCTTCCGATGTTAGGCCTTCTAAAGCAGAGAACCTGTTCTTCAGTTCCAACTTGAAGGTATTATGGTGTTTTTTAAGGTTGGTTATGTCAATACATTTTGTTTGTCTTATGAGCTTGCCACGTTCAAGTTTAGTGTTGAGGTGCATCTTACATCTCACCAATCTATGGTCACTACCTGTGTTGAACTTGTTTAGCACACTGCAGTCGTCTATGACGAATTTTTTGTTACACATAATAAAATCAATTTCACTTGTCGTCCCATTTGGATGTCTCCATGTCCATTTCCTGTGTGGCTTTTTCTTGAAGAAGGAGTTCAAGATGAAAAACCCTTCTGCCTCTGCAAACTCAACGAGAGTATTTCCACGCTGGTTTCTGTTGCCGTGACCAAATTTACCTACTGAAGTTTCATTCTGTTGCCGTTGCCCTATTTTTGCATTGAAATCTCCCATAATTATTTTCAAGTGCTGCTTACCTTTATTATTTAGATGACAAATTTCCTCATAAAATTCTTCAATTTCTTCTTCAGGATGACTTGTGGTGGGTGCATAAGTTTGAATAATCTGAGCCTGGTATCTTTTCGAGAATTGGATAACAAGCCGTGCAGCTCTGTCAGAGGAACTTTCAACTTCTACAACTTTATCCTTCAGTTTCTTGTTTATTATAAATCCAACACCACTAGTTCGGCCAGTATCTGTCCCACGATAGTAGAAGAGATGTCCACTTTTCAGTTCGATGAGATCTTCTCCTTTTCTCCTTACCTCACTTAGCCCCACGATGTCCCACTTGATCCTTTGTAGTTCCTCTTCCAATTCAAGAAGCCTTGAATCAGAAGATAGGGAGCGTCCATTGTACGTTGCCAAGGTCAGCATCAGATGGCAGCCTAGTCCGGTCCTCCGGGGGATTCTTAGCACCCTCTGCCTTCATGTCGCACTGGCCGCTGCCTTGGCCAGGTACATTCCAGCTGCCGGAGACTGAGGGCCAAGATTTAAGTTGTGGAGTCATTTTGGAGGGGTTTGGCCATAACTCACCACGCTGGCCAAGCGGGTTGGTGAGTGTGGGATAGAATTTCCTCTAATCCCGATGGTATAGTTATACCGCTATTGGCGGTCGTCAGAGCCCCTTTAGCAGGAACAGGATGCACCACGAGAAGGCGGGGTTGACATTTGTCAAGGAGAGGCTGTGATGTTACGCATCACCTGACCTTACATCCCCACATTATATATATATATATATAGAGAGAGAGAGAGAGAGAGAGAGAGAGAGGTCTATAAAATGTAAAAAAAAAAAATGTCAAAGAAATGCCACAATATTGAATTAACATTTATTAAATGTTTTTGGAATTCCAAGAAGCAATTCCAAAAACATTTAATGAATGTTAGAATCTCTACATATTGATATAAACCTCACACAGATGCTTATAATAACATTTCACTGAGATTTCAATTTCTGTAGTATATTCCATGCTTCCCGTAATCCGTAGGTCGATTGAAAATTTCAGTAAAAACTATGGAGAATCCGCAGTAGTTGGAGTTTCTGTATATATATATATATATATATTCTATTAAGAAGAGACCTATATATATATATATATATATATCATCATCATTGCCAACCATTATCAATCCACACTGCTGGACGAAGGTCTCCCCAAGTTTCCTCCACAACGGTCTGTCTTGTGCCAGTCTCCTCCATGTCACTCCCACATACTTTCGAATTTCATCCACCCATCTCCCATGTGGTCTTCTTCTGGGTCTTTTCCTGTCCTTTGGAATCCAATCTAAAATTTCGGCTGTCCATAGATGGTCTGTTCTTCTGGCAGTATGTCCAGCCCATTGCCATTTCAGGGATTTAACTCTGATCATGATGTCTTCCACTCTTGTCATTTTTCGGATCCACGTGTTCCTCTTCTTATCTCTCCTGGTTACACCAAGCATGCACCTCTCCATGCTGCTTTGAGTTGTCTGCAGCCTTTGTATGTCTTTTTTAGCTAAGGTCCACGTCTCTGCACCATACGTAAGCACTGGAAGGATGCATTGATCAAACACTTTTCTTTTAAGACATAATGGCATATTGCTCTTGAAAATTATGCTGTTTCTTCCAAAAGCTCTCCAGGCAAGTTTTGTACGCCGATTAATTTCTTCACCAATGTGACCCTCACTTGATATCTGCTGTCCAAGATAAACGTATGTGTCTGTTATCTCCAGCTTTTCTCCATCAATCGATAAATCTTCATTTCTTGTAAAAGCATTGTACATCACTTTTGTCTTCTGAAAGTTCATTTTTAATCCCACTTCTTTACTCTTGTCAGCAAGTTCCTGGATCATACTCTGTAGCTCTGATGTGGTAGTTGTAAAAATGACTATGTCATCATCAAAACGAAGGTGGGTTAGATAATCTCCATTAATCTTTATCCCTTTGTTTTCCCAGTTCAGTGATTGAAAGACATTTTCCAATGTGGCATTAAAGAGCTTCGGGAGATATGGTGTCACCTTGTCTCACTCCTTTTCCAATTTTTATGTGTGTTGTATTTTCAAACAGCCGAATCTTTGCACTTGCATTTTCATATATGTTATTAATAATATTAATGTATGCATCTTCAATACCGCAGGATTTCAGAGCCATTGCAACTGCTGATGGTTTCACCGAATCAAAGGCTTTTTCATAATCGATAAAAGCCATGCACAATGGAAGTTCATATTCCCTCGCTCTTTCAATTAGTTCTCTCAGTACTTGGATATGATCTATTGTGCTGTAGCCACTCCTGAATCCAGCTTGTTCTCTCGGTTGAGCCATGTCCAGTGTCACCTTCAAGCGGTGTGAAAGAACTTTAGTGAAGATTCTATAAACCACTGATAGGAGGCTGATAGGTCTGTAGTTCCTGAGATCCTCAATGTCACCTTTTTGATGTAGCAAGATCATTGTAGCGTTGTTCCAATCCTCAGGAATTTTCCCTTCATTAAGGCATCGAGTGAAAATTTGGGCGAGTACTGTTTCGATTTCTCCACTTGCTTCTTGTATGATGTCTACAGTAATTCCATCTTCTCCTGGAGCTTTTCCCCGCTTCATGTTCTTGATTGCATGTGCAACTTCTGCTGGAAGGACTGGAAGAACTCTGGTACTGATACCTTTCATGATGTTTGGAGTGCATGTATCATCCCTTTCATATAATTTGGAGTAGAAATCTTTCACTCTTGTCAAAATTTCGCCTCTATTTCTTGTTACAGAACCATCTTCTTTTCTCAGTGCCATAATCTGTTTTTTCCCTTTACTGAGATGCCCCTTTGCTATCTTTAGGCTTTGGTTGTTTTCAATTGCTTTCCTTACCAGTTCACAGTTAAATTTCCTTACGTCTTCAGTGATACTTTTTCGTACTGTCTTCCATAGCTCTATATATTCCACTTTGGAAGTCACATCTTCTTTAGTTGTCCTCATCACTCTTCTTTTTTGCATCAACATTTTGGTTTTTCCGGATAATTTGTTCACATGCAATTTGTTCTTAGACCCAGCTAATTTTGTTGCTGTTTCCATAAGAGCTTTGGTTACTTTTCTGTTAACTTCAGAAATATCCACTTCTTCCGATGTTAGGCCTTCTAAAGCAGAGAATTTGTTCTTCAGTTCCAATTTGAAGGCATTATGGTGTTTTTTAAGGTTGGTTATGTCAATACATTTTGTTAGTCTTATGAGCTTGCTACGTTCGAGTTTAGTGTTGAGGTGCATCTTACATCTCACCAATCTATGGTCACTGCCTGTGTTGAACTTGTTTAGCACACTGCAGTCTTCTATGATGAATTTTTTGTTACACATAATAAAATCAATTTCACTTGTCGTCCCATTTGGATGTCTCCATGTCCATTTGCTGTGTGGCTTTTTCTTGAAAAAGGAGTTCAAGATGAAAAACCCTTCTGCCTCTGCAAACTCTACGAGAGTATTTCCACGCTGGTTCTGCTGTTGCCGTGACCGAATTTACCTACTGAAGTTTCGTTCTGTTGCTGTTGCCCTATTTTTGCATTGAAATCTCCCATAATTATCTCCAAGTGCTGCTTACCTTTATTATTTAGATCACGAATTTCCTCATAAAATTCTTCAATTTCTTCTTCAGCATGACTTGTGGTGGGTGCATAAGTTTGAATAATCTGAGCCTGGTATCTTCTCGAGAGTTGGATAACGAGTCTTGCAGCTCTGTCAGAGGAACTTTCAACTTCTACAACTTTATCCTTCAGTTTCTTGTTTATTATAAATCCAACACCACTAGTTCTGCCAGTATCTGTCCCACGATAGTAGAAGAGATGTCCACTTTTCAGTTCAATGAGATCTTCTCCTTTTCTCCTTACCTCACTTAGCCCCACGATGTCCCACTTGATCCTTTGTAGTTCCTCTTCCAATTCAAGAAGCCTTGAATCAGAAGATAGGGAGCGTCCATTGTACGTTGCCAAGGTCAGCATCAGATGGCAGCCTAGTCCGGTCCTCCGCGGATTCTTAGCACCCTCTGCCTTCATGTCGCACTGGCCGCTGCCTTGGCCAGGTACATTCCAGCTGCCGGAGACTGAGGGCCAAGATTTAAGTTGTGGAGTCATTTTGGAGTGGGGTTTGGCCATAACTCACCACGCTGGCCAAGCGGGTTGGTGAGTGTGGGATAGCATTTCCTCTAATCCCGATGGTATAGTTATACCGCTATTGGCGGTCGTTAGAGCCCCTTTAGTGGGAACAGGATGTACCACGAGAAGGCGGGGTTGACATTTGTCAAGGAGAGGCTGTGATGTTACGCATCACCTGACCTTACATCCCTTCGGTATGTATATATATATATATATATCATCATCATTGTCAACCATTATCAATCCACTGCTGGACGAAGGTCTCCTCAAGTTTCCTCCACAATGGTCTGTCTTGTGCCAGTCTCCTCCATGTCACTCCCACATACTTTCGAATTTCATCCACCCATCTCCCATGTGATCTTCTTCTGGGTCTTTTCCTATCCCTTGGAATCCAATCTAAAATTTCGGCTGTCCATCGATGGTCTGTTCTTCTGGCAGTATGTCCAGCCCATTGCCATTTCAGGGATTTAACTCTGATCATGATGTCTTCCACTCTTGTCATCTTTCGGATCCACGAGTTCCTCTTCTTATCTCTCCTGGTTACACCAAGCATGCACCTCTCCATGCTGCTTTGAGTTGTCTGCAGCCTTTCTATGTCTCTTTTAGTTAAGGTCCACGTCTCTGCACCATACGTAAGCACTGGAAGGATGCATTGATCAAACACTTTTCTTTTAAGACATAATGGCATATTGCTCTTGAAAATTATGCTGTTTCTTCCAAAAGCTCTTCAGGCAAGTTTTGTACGCCGATTAATTTCTTCATCTATGTGACCCTCACTTGATATCTGCTGTCCAAGATAAACGTACGTGTCTGTTATCTCCAGCTTTTCTTCATCAATTGATAAATCTTCATTTCTTGTTAAAGTATTGAACATCACTTTTGTCTTCTGAAAGTTCATTTTTAATCCCACTTCTTTACTCTTGTCAGCAAGTTCCTGGATCATACTCTGCAGCTCTGATGGGGTAGTTGCAAAAATGACTACGTCATCAGCAAAACAAAGGTGGGTTAGATAATCTCCATTAATCTTTATCCCTTTGTTTATATATATATATATATTTTTCTTTACATTTTATAGACGTCTTAGAAGTTTCTGCACGTGATTATAGTGGAACTGAGTGGGATGCTGTTTTTTGCTTTGTTTCGTTTGTGCTAACCGATAACCGCGTGCTGCTTGCTTCTTTTCTAGATGTCAACATATAATTCTCATGCTTTCAGTTTCAGATTGTAGTAGCAGCTAGCAGGCTTGTTGTTTATTTAGTTTGGAGATATTAGTGTTATCATTGTTTTCGAAACAATGAACTCTGGAAAATGAAATTCGTCTTTTCCTGTGAGACAAGAGGTAAAAAAGTGCAAAAGCAATCAAAAATTTAAAGATTTATGTAGTATTAAATGTCCATGTCTTCAACTATGAAAAATTTCAGCCTATGATGTTTTTGTACTTATTGTTCAAAGGACATAAATGTCGCCCACGGAGGGCAAGATGATTGTCGTCGTCTTGTGTTTTCGAAAAACACCAAGAATATTTCCAAGCAAAAGCGAAGTCAAAAGATGTTGCATCACTTTTCATCACTAAGGATGTTGAAACCTAAAGGGCCATAAAGGCGGAAAGTTTATTTGCTCGTTTTTTGATTGAACACAATCTGCCAATATCAGCTGCCGATCGTGCTAGACTGTTGTTTATGGCAGTGTTCCCCGATTCCAAGGTTGCGTGAAATTATAGTAGCAGCCATATGGAAATCTCAACAATCATCACAAGTATAGCTCAAACAACTGTTGAAGAAATTATTTCTTCCTTAAACTCACCCTTTGCAGTTAGATGGAAGCAATAACAATGATGATATGAAACTGTATCCACTGTTAATCACATTTTTTGAGAAGGTGAGTGGGAAAATAATTGCTTTGCTTGTTTCTCTATTGGATGCAATGATAGCACTGGTGAAGGAATTTTTAAAGCTATAAGTGATGAATTTTCCAAAAAAGTGTTGCAGTGGCATAATTGTATTGCATTTGGATCTGATAATACCAGCTCAATGTTTGGCAAATTCAAAGGTGTTGCAGCATCTTGGAAAGCAGCAGCCCTCTCTCTTGAAAAATAAAAAATATATATACAGGGTGATCGTAAACTTGTGCAACCCAAAGTTTGAATTTTCAGAAATTGTTGCTAAATCGTCATAATAATTCTTTCTGCCACTAGATGTCACTACCATACTGTTAAGAAGTATCAGTGAAGCTGAGGTTGCTGTGATGTGTACAGGCTGTTTGTAATGTAGTTTCGTTTGTTGTGGAGATGAAGTATCTTTTTCCCAGACGCAGCGAATTTTCATTCTGGAAAGTTATTTCACTACTCATTCATACGGATGTGTTGCCGAGGACTTCCGCAAGAAATTTCCGGGTACAGCAGTCCACAATATTGCAATTAGTGCAGTGTTTTCGGGACACTGGATCTGTTGCGGATAAAAAAAAACACTCAGGGAGACCCTCCGTTTTGACCGACCATAAAGTAGACGAGATGAAGCAAGCTCTGCAGAAGTCACCATGAAAAAGCCTCTGGAAACTCTCTGTGCAATCATCAATCTCATACGGTAGTGCTCATAAAGCTGCGAGATTGTTGCATCTTCGTCCATATCGTATTCGTGCAGTGCATGAACTCAAGGCCCTAGAGGCAGGCAAATGAATACACTTCTGCCGATGGTTCCACTCATTCCTTGAACAACATGGAATACAGAGTCTAGATACAGTTTTCTCCAGTGACGAGGCCTGGTTTCAATTTGAAGGTTATGTCAATATTCAGAACAATAAGATTTGGTCATGTGAAAAGTTGCATAGTGGGACCAATTTTTTTCGAAACGACTGTGGATAGTTCCGTCTACCAAGACATTGTCACACCGTTTGTGGCACTCCTTGATGTCAGTGAATGACATTGTTGGCTCCAGCAAGACAATGCCACACGTCGGTTAGTACTGTCAATTTTTGGTGAAATTTTTTCAGTGAACGCCTCATCTCCAGAGACCTGTGGTCTCCCAGATCCCCAGATTTATCGCCGCTCGGCTTCTTTCTTTGGGGGCATCTCAAAGGTGTTGTATATCACAATAATCCTCACACCCTGGATGAACTTAAAATGAACATTACAACAGCGATTGAAAACTTCAGTGTGGAGGTACTTCACAAGGTGTCATCAAACTCGATAAAAAGAGCATGCGTTTGCATTTGCGAACACGGAGCCCACTTTGAACACATGTTATAATGAGGTTCCCCTTCTTTTGTTGTTATAAAGGTAAGATTGTAACCTATATTTAAAGATGTTTATTTTTTTAACAATTGTAATTAACCTCATAAAAAAAAAAAAATTCTGGGTTGTGCGACTTTATTATCACCCTGTATATATACATCATCATCATCACCATCATTGTCAACCATTATCAATCCATTGCTGGACGAAGGTCTCCCCAAGTTTCCTCCACAACGGTCTGTCTTGTGCCAGTCTCCTCCATGTCACTCCCGCATATTTACGAATTTCATCCACCCATCTCCCATGTGGTCTTTTTCTGGGTCTTTTCCTGTCCCTTGGAATCCAATCTAAAATTTCGGCTGTCCATCTATGGTCTGTCCTTCTGGCAGTATGTCCAGCCCATTGCCATTTCAGGGATTTAACTCTGATCATGATGTCTTCCACTCTCGTCATTTTTCGGATCCACGAGTTCCTCTTCTTATCTCTCCTGGTTATACCAAGCATGCACCTCTCCATGCTACTTTGAGTTGTCTGCAGCCTTTGTATGTCTCTTTTAGTTAAGGTCCACGTCTCTGCACCATACGTAAGCACTGGAAGGATGCATTGATCAAACACTTTTCTTTTAAGACATAATGGCATATTGCTCTTGAAAATTATGCTGTTTCTTCCAAAAGCTCTCCAGGCAAGTTTTGTACGCCGATTAATTTCTTCATCAATGTGACCCTCACTTGATATCTGCTGTCCAAGATAAACATATGTATCTGTTATCTCCAGTTTTTCTCCATCGATCGATAAATCTTCATTTCTTGTAAAAGCATTGAACATCACTTTTGTCTTCTGAAAGTTCATTTTTAATCCCACTTCTTTACTCTTGTCAGCAAGTTCCTGGATCATACTCTGCAGCTCTGATGGGCTAGTTGCAAAAATGACTACGTCATCAGCAAAACGAAGGTGGGTTAGATAATCTCCATTAATCTTTATCCCTTTGTTTTCCCAGTTCAGTGATTGAAAGACATTTTCCAATGTGGCATTAAAGAGCTTCGGAGATATGGTGTCACCTTGTCTCACTCCCTTTCCAATTTTTATGTGTGTTGTATTTTCAAAACAGCTGAATCTTTGCACTTGCATTTTCATAGATGTTATTAATAATATTAATGTATGCATCTTCAATACCGCAGGATTTCAGAGCCGTGGTAACTGCTGATGGTTTCACCGAATCAAAGGCTTTTTCATAATCGATAAAAGCCATGCACAATGGAAGTTCATATTCCCTCGCTCTTTCAATTAGTTCTCTCAGTACGTGGATATGATCTATTGTGCTGTAGCCACTCCTGAATCCAGCTTGTTCTCTCGGTTGAGCCATGTCCAGTGTTACCTTCAAGCGGTGTGAAAGAACTTTAGTGAAGATTTTATAAACCACTGATAGGAGGCTGATAGGTCTGTAGTTCCTGAGATCCTCAATGTCACCTTTTTTATGTAGCAGGATCATTGTAGCATTGTTCCAATCCTCAGGAATTTTCCCTTCATTAAGGCATCGAGTGAAAATTTGGGCGAGTACTGTTTCAATTTCTCCACTTGCTTCTTGTATGATGTCTATAGTAATTCCATCTTCTCCTGGAGCTTTCCCCGCTTCATGTTCTTGATTGCATGAGCAACTTCTGCTGGAAGGACTGGAAGAACTCTGGTACCTTTCATGATGTCTGGAGTACATGTATCATCCCTTTCATATAATTTGGAGTAGAAATCTTTCACTCTCGTCAAAATTTCGCCTCTATTTCTTGTTATAGAACCATCTTCTTTTCTCAGAGCCATAATCTGTTTTCTTCCCTTACTGAGATGTCCCTTTGCTATCTTAAGGCTTTGGTTGTTTTCAATTGCTTTCCTCACTAGCTCACAGTTGAATTTCCTTACGTCTTCAGTGATACTTTTTCGTGTTGTCTTGCATAGCTCTATATATTCCACTTTGGAAGGCACATCTTCTTTAGTTGTCCTCATCTCTCTTCTTTTTTGCATCAACATTTTGGTTTTTCCTGATAATTTGTTCACATGCAACTTGTTCTTAGACCCAGCTAATTTTGTTGCTGTTTCCATTAGAGCTTTGGTTACTTTTCTGTTAACTTCCGAAATATCCACTTCTTCCGATGTTAGGCCTTCTAAAGCAGAGAATCTGTTCTTTAGTTCCAACTTGAAAGTATTATGGTGTTTTTTAAGGTTGGTTATGTCAATACATTTTGTTTGTCTTATGAGCTTGCCACGTTCCAGTTTAGTGTTGAGGTGCATCTTACATCTCACCAATCTATGGTCACTACCTGTGTTGAACTTGTTCAGCACACTGCAGTCTTCGATGACGAATTTTTTGTTACACATAATAAAATCAATTTCACTTGTCGTCCCAATTGGATGTCTCCATGTCCATTTCCTGTGTGGCTTTTTCTTGAAAAAGGAGTTCAAGATGAAAAATCCTTCTGCCTCTGCAAACTCAACGAGAGTATTTCCACGCTGGTTTCTGTTGCCGTGACCGAATTTACCTACTGAAGTTTCATTCTGTTGCCGTTGCCCTATTTTTGCATTGAAATCTCCCATAATTATCTTCAAGTGCTGCTTACCTTTATTATTTAGATGACGAATTTCCTCATAAAATTCTTCAATTTCTTCTTCAGGATGACTTGTGGTGGGTGCATAAGTTTGAATAATCTGAGCCTGGTATCTTCTCGATAGTTGGATAACGAGTCGTGCAGCTCTGTCAGAGGAACTTTCAACTTCTACCACTTTATCCTTCAGTTTCTTGTTTATTATAAATCCAACACCACTAGTTCTGCCAGTATCTGTCCCACGATAATAGAAGAGATGTCCACTTTTCAGTTCAATGAGATCTTCTCCTTTTCTCCTTACCTCACTTAGCCCGACGATGTCCCACTTGATCCTTTGTAGTTCCTCTTCCAATTCAAGAAGCCTTGAATCAGAAGATAGGGAGCGTCCGTTATAGGTAGTCAAGGTCAGCATCAAATGGCAGCCTAGTCCGGTCCTCCGGGATTGTTAGCACCCTCTGCCTTCATGTCGCACTGGCCGCTGCCTTGGCCAGGTACATTCCAGCTGCCGGAGACTGAGGGCCAAGATTTAAGTTGTAGAGTCATTTTGGAGGTGTTTGGCCATAACTCACCACGCTGGCCAAGCGGGTTGGTGAGTGTGGGATAGCATTTCCTCTGATCCCGATGGTATAGTTATACCGCTATTGGCGGTCATATATACATATGTTCCATTATCTTACAGACAACATAGTGCCTTCTCAGGTTGGAAGTAGTTCAAACAAGTTGAGGCACTTGCTATGTTGCAGGATTTTTCAGAACATACATTGGTTTTTTGAGGGAAAACCAAAACAAATGTTGATGCCACTTGTTTTCCACAAAAAGTCTTCAATTTTTTCAATAGTTTCAAAGCAAAAATTCACTGTTTTATGAATCTACACATTTATTTTGCCTTTACTCACATTGTGTTTGTTACAGAGCATGTTATACAATTTTATTCATTACTACTGAAAAAACTACTGATTTTTCTGGCGTTAACAACTGAAAAAAAAAATAAGAAGAAGAAACTACTGATTTTTTTAGCCTTTACTACTGAAAATTTTCTTGGAAGGTTGGAGTCTCAAAATGTTGAGTATACCTAAAACTCACCATTTTGCCCATAACTCCACAGGAAATACATATCCACACACATATAACCTCTGACATCTGTTTTGGGACAATTCCAGTGGGAAGCATGAAAAACATTAAACCCAAAATTTAAAGACACATTTCTACTGTAACTATTTATCATACTTACTAAATGCTAATATTAACACATAAGTAAAATGAACGTGAAATTAAAAACATTCAAGCTAAAACCTGCACTTCATTTTAAAATATCTCCATTACCAACCTAACACTAAAAACGTACCTCTCTAATTCAGATGAAGCATTTATTACTACTCATCAATTTGCAGCTATTCAAATAAATTAACATTTTAAAATTTACACAACAAACTAAAAAAACCTCATTTCACACTCCACAATTGGTGTCCCTCCCTTGTCAGTAAACGCTCACATTCACTTCACTCTGAGACCTTTCACTTCTTCCCAAAGCATCTTGGAAAGTACACACCCACAATGTCTACCACTGACAACTAAGTTGACAAAGGAAGCTTTCTCACTATCTGCCATGCCAGGGGATGTTTTTTCAACCAATAGTCTATCAACACCACAATGCTTCTCCTGTACGTAATTCATGCTTGTGCTGACCTCTTGCAGGAAAAAAACAAATCCAAATAAGAATATATATATATATATATATATATATTAAAAGCTGTGTTGAATGTGCCTTTCAACACAGATTTAAAACAGATGAATGAATCTTTGTATTTAGGGAGCATGACTGACATAAGAAAACAAATTACATGGTGAAATTAATAGGCAAGTGAGTTCAGCATTGAAGTTCTGTTTTAGTCATTGTTACTTTGTGAGGTTTCACAGGACTAATGGGCTCTCAAAAAGATCCCAAATGGTTGTGTATGAAAGCGTAATTGTTCTTACTCTGATGTACAGTAATGAAACCTGAGTATTTCAGAAAAAACACTGGAGTTGTTTGTGTGCTGGAGATATGTTTTACTTATGGGGAATTTTTGGCAAGGTGACTGTGCTGCCGCTGCTAGACAAGAATATGAGCTTTATTTTAATCTTTGGGGGGCCTGATCCTATTCCATCAGGTTATGGTTAAAGACCTTCAAAGCTACAGGAAGTGCATTGAAGCAAAAACCTACTGGTAGGCCTAGAAGTATTCGAACATACAAAAGAATATAGGAAGTGCAAAATATTGTAACACGAAGTCCAAATCGTTCTGTGAGATGAATTTGTTCAGCAGTGGGGATCTCAAGTCGTAGTTCCATAGAATCTTACAGGACGAGTTAAAGTTACAACCCTACAAGATACAGGTTGTACAGCAGGGAATGAAAATTATTACGAACACCGAATGGCTCTGTGTGTTGAGCTTTTGGCTAAAATGCAAAGCAATGAATCTTTCTTGCATTTATTGTGGATGAGTGACGAGGCCCACTTTCATCTTAGTGGTTTTGTGAGTAAACAAAACTTAGCTACTGAGCAGAGGATAATTGTCGCCAACTGTATCAACCACCGTTACACTGTCATCGAGTTACAGTGTAGTGTGCTGTCTCTTCAATGGGAATAATTGGCTCTTACTTTTTCAAGGATGAGCAAGGGCAAGCAACAATGGTAACATCTCACAGGTATGCCGACATGAAAGATACATTCATCGCACCGCAATTTGCATGCTTTCCTTCAGATGAGCCATTTTTGTTTCAGCAAGATGGTGCTACATCTCACTGTGTGAGAATTTCCATGGAAGCCATACTTTTTGGAAACCACATCATATCGCGGAATGGTGACATTTCGTGCCCCCCCCCCCCCGGTCACCAGACTTGTCAGTTTGTGATTACTTCCTGTGGGGGTACCTTAAAACTAAAAGACACCCACACACACACCATTGCTGAGCTGAAAACACAACATCTATACAGAAGTCACAAACATTCCTATTGAGTTGTTGGAATGTGCCATGGACAATTTCCATCGCAGAATGTCCAAGTGTAAACGTCAAAATGGTCGTCACCTGCTGGACATAATATTCAAAACATGAATGTGACTGCGCATATTTCACAAATGGCAATGTGTCAGGGGGCAATGGATGTGTTTGTCATTTTTCTCTCATTAAGCAAAGTATCAGTTTTGTTGCATTCAAAAATGCTTGTTTTTCTGCCCCAACCTGTGCATCAGCAGTAAGTGATATTTAGCACGTTCATTAACTGTGAGCATTCATTGAGGAGCTAACCTCTGAATTGTAGAGGACAGCTTAGTGATATGTTTGTAAGGAATGGAGTGCCATTTTTAAAAAATACATTCTTTATTTGCACATCCTAGATTCATCGTTCACAAAGATTTTCCAGCATATAGCCGCACAGATGGCATGAATGCACTACAAGAAGTTTAAAAATCCTGGTGTTGATTGAGCAGTGTTGTCCATTTTCAAGTATTAAATGGAAAAAAATGCTTTGGAAGCACAAATTTTTCTTTTTATTTAACTTCATCTTTATGCTGTTAGACTTATTCAAGTAACCATGAAAAATGTTGCACATGCATTTTGTATTGCATTGTTCCCTGGCTTAGTGATATTTTCCATACGTTTGATGCTATATTAAATTACCATAAATTTTTATTTTTATTTCATCATTAGTATACACTGGCGGAAAGTGAAAAAAGAACACCAAGAAGGTATTGGCGGACAATCATGAAATTTACCTATGTTAATGGAATCGAGTTTACGTAAGTGTGATGTTAATTTCGGGACCAACCGGTGAGCGCTTACGCCACAGCACGGCATAATATGCATATTATCGTCGGTGGTATTTAAGGAGTACGGCGAAGTGAATGTAATCAGTCGTCGGCGTATGGACACATGCGAAGACCCTGAAGAAGCTGCCATGCCTGTACATGGAAGACGTGTACGATTTCAGCAGTTATCGAACTTTGAGTGAGGTCGTCTAGTCGGACTCTGCGAGGCCGGGTGGTCGTATCGTCGTATTGCGGAACGAATTGGACGGGAAGTATCGGTGGTGGTACGATGGTGGTGTAGATGGTCCGAGGATCATTCCCACACGAGAAGACGTGGAACCGGGAGTCACAGATGGACTGATGAGCGATCGACGCATAAGAAGAGCGGCGTTGTCAAGCAGAACATCCACTGCGATGCAAATCTGAGCTGCCGTTGCACCTGAGGTTACTGTGCGAACAATCCGCAACCGTCTACTGGATGCAGGACTACGTGCACGTGTGCCTCTGGCATGTGTACCTCTGACTCCAGTCCACCATCAGGAACGGCTGCAGTGGTGTCGCCAACGTCTGCACTGGGAAACACAATGGCGATCTGTCGTGTTCAGCGATTAAAGCAGATTCTGCTTGGGAGCCTCCGATGGCTGTATGCGTGTTCGCAGACGCACAGTGGAGCGTCTCCACCCTTCTTGCATCAGCCAGCAACACACAAGGCCTACACCTGGTCTCCTGGTGTGGGGAGCGATCAGCTATCACTCCCGTACACAACTAGTGTTTGTACCGGGTACGTTAAACAACACCTCCTACATCAACAACATCATTCAGCCCGTTGTTGTGCCATTTGTAAGGTCGGTCCATCGTGGTGTTTTCCAGCAAGATAACGCACGCCCACACACGGCACGTGCAACGCAACATGCACTTCAGGGTGTGAGACAACTTCCATGGCCTGCACGTTCACCGGATTTGTCCCCCATTGAGCACATGTGGGATTTTATGGGACAACGACTTATCCTGTCTCCACGGCCAGCCACGACCATCCCCGATTTACGTGTTGAGGTTGAGGATGCTTGGAACTCAATACCCCAAACTTACATCCAACATCTGTACGACAGACTCCATGCCAGAATTGCACAGTGTGACGCAGTTCATGGCAGTTTAACCTCATACTAACCATGTTACATGGAAATGTTATTTTTCAGTTTACCAGCAAATATAGCTGTATTTTGCCATAATGTTTTGATCATGTTATCCTCTGTATTCCGTTATTATGCTGTATAACTTTCGTTGGTATCAGACGTCTCCTTCTTGGTGTTCTTTTTTCACTTTCCGCCTGTGTAGTTGTTTTTCTTCTGAACAGATTAGCACATTTTATTTGAATTTTATTCCTACTTTTCCTTTTTTCAGGAATATCCATTTATAACAATGAAGCAGTTTCCTTTAGGATTAATACAGCACATTGGTGGTGTTGTGTCTGCTCGTTCAGTTAAACTATTGGTACAAATCAATAATCCTGGTAAGCATATGTTTTCCTTTAATGTTATGTTTTGAATATTATTGGAATTGTGTGTTTGAGTAGGTGAAAAATATCATGGAAACTATTAAGTATTCCTTAAGTATTTGATTTTAGATATAATTCTGAAACATTTTTCTCATAGATAGCAATTTGCAAAACTACTTTGGAGTTTTATAATTACTGTTTATGTAAAGACTTTATTCTGTATGTCACAAAGAAGTAAAGCTTTATGTATAATATTGTCCTAGTTATGGGGCTTTTGGTAATAGGTAAATGTTTTTTGCTTATTAATGACTGTGGTAAGCATGACAAAAGCTTAGTTTTCAAGCTTAAAATTTGTAGAAATTAAACCACTTATGCAATTCTTTACTCAGAATAATATACTGAATCATATTTCAACTTTAAGAACTTTTAATTACTCTTCATAACTTCTGAGTTCTTTTGTTTTTACAGATGTTTCTTGCCTCTAGATTTTTATCGAGGCCTATTCTCAATGTTTAGAAACTGTATCAAAAGTTTTGTTTACACAGGAAGAATTTAAACATTGTTGCCAGGTTCCTCTTGCTGTTACCAGTTGTTAAATTAAAATCTTTTTCTTATATGTGTTTTGTAGGTCTGTTATTTTTTAATGAAGTTGTTGAAAATCCTATGTAAATGTTTTGAAGGTTCAATGATGGTACTGTTTTTATTTTGTTTGTTTGTTTTTGGTGTAAAAACTTTCTTTAATTAGTCTCTTGTTTTTATGAGGTTCATAATGTAATATTTTAATTTTTTGCTGTAAAGGTTCACATTTGCATAACTGTATGTTATGCAAATGTAAAAAAATTAACAAGGAGGAGAATTTGTGTAACTTTTTATTTATTAAATAAAATATATAAAGCATGATTAATAAGATTGTTGTTTTTTGTTGTTGTTAATATTTTGTCTGTAAATTTTGTAGCAGCCTAATGATGATATCTGACTATAAACAAAGACTTCAGTTGTCCATGTCTCCCTGGTATTTATAAAGTTTGGATATTTATTTAAATTTTTTAAATTCTTGGGATATTTTGTTATGTGTTGGAATTTATTATGAGATAAGTAAATTTAACAGTAATTGTACTCAATATACCATGCACCAATTTAGCAATAGTGAAGGTTTCTTAACTTAGCAGTAACACATTTGGAGTTTCTTTTTTCACACTAAATTGAATTAAATTATCTGAATCTTGATAGAGAGCAGTGACTGTCTGTATTTTGATTTATGGGTTGGTCTTGTGAGTAATGGGGACACAATACAGGGTGTCCGAGAATTATTGGACACATTACAAAATTATATAAAACAAAACATGAAACAGATAGAAAAAAACTGACTGTACTAACTTACAATGTAACTACACAAGTTAATAAATTTTGATGTGAGATCCCTTGGTTACTCCTAGTACGTCCAAGCGATACTTGATTCCATGCCATGTACTGGCAAGCATCTGAGGAGTTATGGAATTAATAGCAAATGTGATACGCTGCTTCAGTTCCTGCAAATCAGTACAAGGCATCTGATAGACAAGATCCTTCACATAACCTCACATGAAATAATCCAATGGAGTTAGATCTGGAGAGGGAGGAGGCCACAAAATAGGACCACTATGCCCAATCCATCTGTTGGGAAAATTCTTGCTCATTTAGGCACTTAACGTACACACATTGACCAATGCGAAGGCGCACCATTTTGTTGGAAAACGACATCATATCTTTTGATCTGGGGTATAGCGCAATTTTCTAGCATATCCAAGTAAATGTCACCATTTATGGTTTTTTCACAGAAGAAGAAAGGGCCAATCACTTCTCTTTTTGATAGGGCGTACCACACATTAACTTTTGGAGAATCACGTTCCAGTTCAATAGCAGCATGAGGCGGTTCACTGCCCCATATCCTACAGTTGGGATGATTCACAATACCTGATACATGAAATGTGGATTTATCACTAAAAATTACAGTACTGAGAAAGTTGAACTTCATGTATATCTTCCGTATATGGAAATAGGTGATAAATAAGAAAAAAAAAATGAGGAGAAATTGCGTTGTTGTTTTTTTAAGTATTTTAGGATGCTGACACAAAAATTTTAATTCAAAACCACTGGTAACTTTTAGTAAAAAGTCACTGCAATATATCACTTACAGCTGTAATTTTGCCGTTACAAATGATTTTTTTCCATATATGTAGCCCAATGGTTGTATACTAATGAGTTATGTATCGATTGCATTACATTTTAATATTTGTAGGTGTGAAATACTGATAAACATCTTTATCGATATATCATTTGCATAGTGAAACAGTTTTTAATTGATGTGCCTGATGCTTTTCATCGATATGTTCGACACGTTAGTCAATCTAAAATATCAATTAAGTGTTCACTGAACATTTTTTTAAGGATGTCAATTCTTGAAAGTTGATTGGTCTGCATTTGGTAAGTAATTTGAAATATATTGTTACTGCTGTGACTTACAGCAAATTTCCTCAAAAATTTAATATGTAACAATTGGATAGCCAAAACATTGTTCAGCATGTGTCTCTTGATATTGATTAAATTCATCCATATAGTAATTGTACCTGTGTATCATTTCAACAAAATTTTGAAACTTCTGCAAGCCAGTGAACAAGTTTTGTATTAGGTGTGCAACTTAATTCCCGGCCATGGGCACGACATGTTGACAGCAAATTATAGCAAATGGAATACGTACCTAATCAGTGAAATAATCCCCATCGTGTTGGATACATTTGAGCCATCGGTCAGGGAGCTGCCAAATGCCACTGCGGAAAAAAGAGGCTGTTTTGAGTTGATAAAGTCATCAATACTTGTGTGGACCTCCTCGACAGAAGTGAAGTGCGTATCACTCGGGGGATGTTGCAGGGAGCGAAAGAGGTGATAATCCGACGGGGCAAAGTTTGGAGAATACGCCAGGTGGGACAAAATCTCCCATCCCAGGTCGGTGATTGTGTTTAACGTCGTTTTCGTGGTGTGAGGACGCACATTATCCTGAAGCAACAGGAGCGACTTTCTGCCCTTGCCGGTGTATGGCCTTTTCGCCTCAATTGCATCACTCACACAAATGAGTTGCTGACAATAACGCTCAGCATTGACCGTTTCACCAGGTTTGAGCAACTCATAGTGTACGACATTGCACTGATCCCACCATATGCACAGCAACAACTTCCTGGCATGGATATTCCATTTGGCGGTACTGGTGGTAGGCTGACCTGGATAAACCCACGATTTGCACTGCTTAGAATTATCATAGAGGATCCACTTCTCATCACAGGTCAAAATCTTGTGGAGGAAATCCTTCTTCTTGAATCTGGAGAGCAAGGACACAGCAATATTGTAGCACCTAGACTTGTTCGCAGCTGTGAGTTGGTAGGGCACCCAACGGCCCGCCTTGTGAATCTGTCCAAGCTTGTGCAGGCGCTTTGTAATGGCTTGCCGCGTTACTCCGAGTTTCTGGGCGAGCTCTGACTGTGTGCGACAGGCATCCGCATCCAACAGTTGTTCCAGCTCCTCATCGCCAACTTTCTGTGGCTGTCCCGGACGTTCTGCATCACTGAGATCGAAATTTCCCCGCTTAAACCGCTGTAACCACTTCTTACACGTACTGTAGGACACAGCAGCCTTACCCAAAGCAGCACAGATCATTTGCTGGGCTTCCGTGGTACTTTTTTCAGCTGAAACGTGAATAGGAGGCAGTGCCTCAAATGTTGCTTCTCAAACGACATTGCTTTCACCGTCAACTTTCATCCCTTCTGTCACTACAGCTGTGAGCGGTTACGGTTGCCTGGAAAGCTGTTGGATGGTGCTACAATCAGCCATTATCGCACACAGCTATTTGCATTTGCCGACGTTCTATGATCACTTGCGGTTAGGGGCCAAGAATTAAGTTGCACACCTAATAACTTCACATTTTCAGTTAGGCAGATTTGTTAGCATGAATGAATTTTATTTATCTACATCAACTGTTTATTTTAGTTTTTAGCTCAGAATTCTTAGTGATCTGTGGCTTCATATTCACACAGTCATACGAATGATGACTTCCTTTTAATTTCCTTTCTTTCATTAGATAAAATGTGTTTTATTGATAGCTGAAAAATGTTAACTCAGTTGAGTATAAAAATCACTACCATTAACATGTGGTATGCCAAAATTAATGGTTGTAATTTTTATCTGTGTGTTAATCATAACTCAAAAAGGAAAGTGTCTCTTTGATTAAAAAGTTTTTTTAATGAAGAAAACAATGTACATTAAATAATTAAAAAAAAGAGTAATTATTCAAAACATTTAATGCATGGGACTGTTTCGGTCTTTTTTCATTAGAGGTGGAATGGGTGTACAAGTGATTGGCAGTTCAATGATATCATAAATCAGTTATATTTTCAGATTGATCCATATATTGGGTTGATGCATAAGTTTAGGCCGTTTTTTTTTACAGCACTACAGGAATGTATTACATCAGAAGGGAAAACAGAATCAATCAACATCAACAAGTTACCATCGTGCCATCGCAAGTCTAAAAACAACATAAGCCGTCTGAGCATGAGATAAAGTATTTTTATTGAGTTCTAAAACCACATGAAAAATAAAAATGACACTGACACCCACAAGATTTATCAGAACTCCAAGAGTTCCTTATTCAGATGGTGGATGTACTGTAGCTGCAACACAAATATGATAGATTATATAGTTGATGACAAAATGTCTGAGTGGCTCTGCGCAAGTTCAGAGACATAAAATTTTTTACAAAGATTGAGAACTGAGACGACAGCACATAAAAACATATATTACAAGATATACACTGAGTGGCCACTTTATTATGACCAACCCCTCAGTACTTCGTTGTTCCACCTTTTGCCTTTAATACTGCGTTGATCCCTCGTGGCATGGACACCACGAGATGTTGATAGGTGGTTTGTGGAATCTGAGACCATGCTTGATGAATAGCACTTTCCAGGAGTGTGAGATTGTAGGGTTGTGGATCCACTTGTCTGATGGCTCGTTCAACTTCATCCAACAAATTCTCAATGGGGTTGATATTTGGAGATTGTGGGGGCCACTTAAGCAAAGTAAACTCACCTGCATGTTCCTGAAACCAATCCTGTACAATACGAGCACTATGGCAGGACGCATTATCTTGTTGAAAGTAGCCATCGCCATTGGGATAAACCATCCACATGACAGGATGCACTTGGCCTGCAACGATGTTTAGATATGATGTGCCAGTCAGACGTTGATCAACACGAATTAAAGGGCCCTAAGCATGCCAGGAAAACATTCCCCAAACCATAATGTTGCCTCCACCAGCTTGAAGGGTTGTAGCAATGCATTTGGGGTCCATGTTTTTGTGCTGTTTCCGCCAAATTCTCACTCGGCCATTGGCATGGTGCAACTGAAAACATGATTAATCGGACCACATAATTTGTTTCCAATTATCGACTGTCCAATCCTTGTGCGAACTGGAGACGTTTTCTCTTGTTAACTGCAGACAGCAAAGGTGTTCGAACTGGCCTTCGGCTGCCATATCCCATCCGATGCAGTGTACAGCAAACAGTGCGTGCATTTTTCTGCACTGTTGCCCTTCTGTTGTCTGTTACCAGTCTAGACACTCTCCATTCCGCCCGAGCAGTCACTAGTCGATGACGACCACACGTTGCACTTAGAGACCCAGTTTTTTGGCTGACAGTTCAGTCTTTAAACACTTTAACAACAAATTGTGAGGATGGCAATCCGTTTTTGGCGTAAATGTGACAAGGATGGTAAGTCATCCTTGTCACATTTACTTGAAACTTGGTCGTTCTGGGTGGTGTAGTGGGTAGCATACCTAGGCGTTTTCTGGGAGACGCGGGTTCGAGTCCCGCTCCAGGACGATGAACATTTTCAAGTTTTCGTATATTATCTGACTTACCATCCTTGTCACATTTACGCCAAAAACGGATTGCCATCTTCAAAATTTGTATTATATGGCGTAATCTCGTATTTCTTTCATGATTTCATGACTTTAACAACAGCTGTTCTGGAACATTTCACGAATGCAGCGGTTTTGGTGATACTCGCTTCGTGACTCCGAGCTTCTACAATCATCCCATGCTGAAAGTCTGTCAAATTGCACTTTTTACCCATCTCGTCACCCAAAAATCAACTCTACTACTGTCGCAAGCACTAAGCTTTGCCTTTTAATACTAGCCTCGCCCTCTGGTGGCAACAGCGTGAAACCATAGCTCATTTGCTTAAAACTGCCAGGTGGTCATAATAAAGTGGCCACTCAGTGTATAAACATTAAAAAGGTTAGAGTCCCCCCCCCGCCATTACTTTAGCAACCCCCTTCCCTCCCAAATAGTTGAATACAGCATTCCTCCCAAACACCCATCACACAAACTCCTGCCCCTTCCCAAATATTTTTTTCCACAGCAACTGTCCCTCTCACCTCACCTTACCCTCTCCTCCCTCCCTCATGACTACCACCCCTTCTTCGCTTCGTGATTGTTCCCATCTGGCTTAGCTACAGGGGGACAGTTGCTGTGGGAAAAAATATTGGGGAGTGGGGGATGAGTATGTGTGTGAGGTGGGGGAAGTGGGGAGTGCTGTTTTCAATTATTTGGAGGGAAGGGGGTTGCTGAGGTTAGGGGAGGAATTTTAACCTTTTTAATGTTTATATCATCATCATCATCATCATTGTCAACCATTATCAATCCACTGCTGGACGAAGGTCTCCCCAAGTTTCCTCCACAACGGTCTGTCTTGTGCCAGTCTCCTCCATGTCACCCCTGCATACTTTCGAATTTCATCCACCCATCTCCCATGTGGTCTTCTTCTGGGTCTTTTCCTGTCCCTTGGAATCCAATCTAAAATTTCGGCTGTCCATCGATGATCTGTCCTTCTGGCAGTATGTCCAGCCCATTGCCATTTCAGGGATTTAACTCTGATCATGATGTCTTCCACTCTTGTGACCATAGATTGGTGAGATGTAAGATGCACCTCAACACTAAACTTGAACGTGGCAAGCTCATAAGACAAACAAAATCTATTGACATAACTAACCTTAAAAAACACCATAATACCTTCAAGTTGGAACTGAAGAACAGGTTCTCTGCTTTAGAAGGCCTAACATCGGAAGAAGTGGACATCTCTGAAGTTAACAGAAAAGTAACCAAAGCTCTTATGGAAACAGCAACAAAATTAGCTGGGTCTAAGAACAAGTTGCATGTGAACAAATTATCAGGAAAAACCAAAATGTTGATGCAAAAAAGAAGAGAGATGAGGACAACTAAAGAAGATGTGACTTCCAAAGGGAATATATTAGAGCTATGCAAGACAGTAAGAAAAAGTATCACTGAAGACGTAAGGAAATTCAACTGTGAACTAGTGAGGAAAGCAATTGAAAACAACCAAAGCCTAAAGATAGCAAAGGGACATCTCAGTAAGGGAAGAAAACAGATTATGGCACTGAGAAAAGAAGATGGTTCTGTAACAAGAAATAGAGGCGAAATTTTGACAAGAGTGAAAGATTTCTACTCCAAATTATATGAAAGGGATGATACATGCACTCCAGACATCATGAAAGATACCAGTACCAGAGTTCCTCCAGTCCTTCCAGCAGAAGTTGCACATGCAATCAAGAACATGAAGCGGGGAAAAGCTCCAGGAGAAGATGGAATTACTGTAGACATCATACAAGAAGCAAGTGGAGAAATCAAAACAGTACTCGCCCAAATTTTCACTCGATGCCTTAATGAAGGAAAGATTCCTGAGGATTGGAACACCGCTACAATGATCCTGCTGCATAAGAAAGGTGACATTGAGGATCTCGGAAACTACAGACCTATCAGCCTCCTATCAGTAGTTTATAAAATCTTCACTAAAGTTCTTTCACACCGCTTGAAGGTGACACTGGACATGGCTCAACTGAGAGAACAAGCTGGATTCAGGAGTGGCTACAGCACAATAGATCATATCCACATACTGAGAGAACTAATTGAAAGAGCGAGGGAATATGAACTTCCATTGTGCATGGCTTTTATCGATTATGAAAAAGCCTTTGATTCTGTGAAACCATCAGCAGTTACAATGGCTCTGAAAACCTGCGGTATTGAAGATGCATACATTAATATTATTAATAACATCTATGAAAATGCAAATGCAAAGATTCGGCTGTTTGAAAATGCAACACACGTAAAAATTGGAAAGGGAGTGAGACAAGGTGACACCATATCTCCGAAGCTCTTTAATGCCACATTGGAGGGTGTTTTTCAGTCGCTGAGCTGGGAAAACAAGGGGATAAAGATTAATGGAGATTATCTAACCCACCTTCGTTTTGCTGGTGAGGTAGTCATTTTTGCAACTACCCCATCAGAGCTGCAGAGTATGATCCAGGAACTTGCTGACAAGAGTAAAGAAGTGGGATTAAAAATGAACTTTCAGAAGACAAAAGTGATGTTCAATGCTTTTACAAGAAATGAAGATTTATCGATTGATGGAGAAAAGCTGGAGATAACAGACACGTACATTTATCTTGGACAGCAGATATCAAGTGAGGGTCACATTGATGAAGAAATTAATCGGCGTACAAAACTTGCCTGGAGAGCTTTTGGAAGAAACAGCATAATTTTCAAGAGCAATATGCCATTATGTCTTAAAAGAAAAGTGTTTGATCAATGCATCCTTCCAGTGCTTACGTATGGTGCAGAGACGTGGACCTTAACTAAAAGAGACATACAAAGGCTGCAGACAACTCAAAGAAGCATGGAGAGGTGCATACTTGGTGTAACCAGGAGAGATAAGAAGAGGAACTCGTGGATTCGAAAAATGACAAGAGTGGAAGACATCATGATCAGAGTTAAATCCCTGAAATGGCAATGGGCTGGACATACTGCCAGAAGGACAGATCATCGATGGACAGCCGAAATTTTAGATTGGATTCCAAGGGACAGTAAAAGACCCAGAAGAAGACCACATGGGAAATGGGTGGATGAAATTCGAAAGTATGCAGGGGTGACATGGAGGAGACTGGCACAAGACAGACCGTTGTGGAGGAAACTTGGGGAGACCTTCGTCCAACAGTGGATTGATAATGGTTGACAATGATGATGATGATGATATGTTTATATGTGCTGTTGTCTCAGTTCTCAATCTTTGTAAAACGTTTTTGTCTCCAGCTTGCGCAGAACCGCTCAGACACTTTGTCATCAACTATATAATCTATCATGTTTGGGATGCAGCTGCAGTACTTCTGCCATCTAAAGAAGGAACTCTTGGAGTTCCAAAAGATCTTGTTGGTTTTAGTGTCACTTTTATTTTTCATGTGGTTTTAGAACTCAATAAAAATATTTCATCTCATGCTCAGGGGGTTATGTTGTTTTTGGAATCAATCAACTATGTATCCCCCCCCCCTCCTGCATTATTTACGATGTTGTCTCAACATATGGATAGGTCTGCAATGCCATTCTTGAAAAAACGCGCAGGTTTTGCTGCTAAGAAATCGTCAAGGAAATTCTGGAGATCAACATCATTGTTGAGTGTTCTGCCACAGAGTGCATTTGACAGAGATAGGAACAGGTGATAGTCTGAAGGGGCAACATCTGGGGAATAGGCCGGATGTGGAAGAATCTCCGATTTCATGTCTTGAATTGGCATTTTGGTCATGTTTGCAGTGTGAGGGCATGTGCCATCATGTTGGAGAAGGGCACCATGGCACTAATGTGGCCGTTTCTGATTAATTGCTTCCTCCACATGGTGGAGTTGCTCGTAATAGAGTGCAGCGTTGATGGTCCGATTCCTCGGCAGCATTTCCCAGTGAATAATGCCTTCCATGTCCCACCAGATACACAACATGATCCTTGCAGGATGAAGGAAATGTTTTGGACGAGGTATAGCCGTCTTGTTTGGGCTTAACCATTCCCTCCGATGCTTAAAATTCACGTACAGGCACCACTTTTCATCACCAGTAATAATAGGTGACAGAAAGGGTTTGTGTTGCTGAGAACATTCACGATAACGAGTGAGCAAGGAACCACGTATGGCAACACACTGATTCTTGTTGTTCTTGGTGAGAGTGTGAGGCACCCAAGCTCAGTTTCTGGACCCTTTCCCATATGTTCCAGGTGTTGCGCCACTGTGGCCTGATCACAGTTCATCTCAGTGGCCAATTTGCATGTAGTTTGACATGGATCCAAGTGGATGTGATAGTTCAAATGATCCTCATCAAAGTGAGATGGATGACCTGAGCGGGGAGAGTCGTTGAGTCAAAATTGCCACCACGGAACCACTCAAACCATTTGCAGCCTGTCCTCGCAGTAATAGCATCCTCCCCATACACAGCACAAATTTGTCGAGTAGCCTCAGCGGCTGTGGGTCCCTTGTTAAACATGTAGAGGAGCAGATGTCGGAAATGTTCATTCCTCTCAACTTGACATTCCATACTTCCGGACCTGAAAACCAAAAAACCATTAGCCACAATCACACAGCACAATATGATTTAGATACATGATATCACTGACTACATTTTGATATACAACTGACCATCTGCACCATCACTACTGACCTGGGAAACACTCGTGAAATAAAACGTCATGAACTTATGCATCAACCCAATAGAAGAATCAGATATTTGGGTTTTGGATTAAGGTGGATTAGCAAAGCA
Source organism: Macrothele yani (assembly GCA_039090855.1). Classification (NCBI taxonomy): domain Eukaryota; kingdom Metazoa; phylum Arthropoda; class Arachnida; order Araneae; family Macrothelidae; genus Macrothele; species Macrothele yani. Next base: position 54,577,413 of record CM076990.1, read on the forward strand.
ATTTTGCATCATTTTGTCACCAATGTTTTGCTGTAAAATTATTGATGATTTAATTATGATATAGGTGTGAATGGTAGTACAAGGGTATTGTTGCATTGTAATGTGTTAGGAAATCCATAAAAAACATATTATTTACAAACATTCTCCCTTTTCTTCTTTAGATGAACCTGAAACACGTGATGCATGGTGGACAGAACTTAGGAAAGAAGTTAGGTCTCATATAAGAGCACTTGGTTGTAATGTTGTTTTAGGATACATGGAAACTACAAGCATCAGGTTCTGTTCAGTTATTCAAATCCAATTTATATCTAAGAAATCTTTGTTTTTCATTAGCAGATCACTTTTGACTTAATGAGCAAATTCTTCATGTGTGACAATTAATTGATGTTCTTGAAATTTTCAGATGCACACACACCACACACATTTTCTACACCTTTTCTGTACTGTATTGTACAGTGATATTTAAAAAAATTGCACCAAATGAAAGTGTCTTAGAAAAAAGAAGTATTTATATAAAAGCTGTGGGGTTGTCTTTCAGCTCCCATGTCTGCGTGAGCATGTCTTCAGCAGTCTAGTTTTTGTGAGGATATTGTATTGAGAAGAACACCATCTTTTTGTTTAACAATCTGTGCATGATAAGCCTTAGCCAAGAAACTCAGAAAAATTGAAACTGTTAACCCATAATGGAACTTTCTTTTTTGTTTTGTTTTCTAACTCATAGGTTCTAAGGCACTTTGAAACCTTACTGTAAGTTTTATACATATATCCTTCAGTGAGTGTAGCCATGGGGGAATGTAAAAATCAACATATCTGTCTTACAAAAAATTTAACTAGGACTAATTGGTGTGTGGAACCAATAGCTTGCACTATTAGCTGAAGGATTGTGTAGTGGTTCATAGTACCTTATTTTCTTAAATACCTTATCGCATAAATCTTTCTGCTTTCCATCAATTAAATTTAAATGTAAATTAGAATTTTGCCACACTATCACTTGCTATGATTGACAATCATATATCATCTGACCTTCTTACTCAGTAATTTACATGTATTCCTGTAGCCATCATTTCAGCTCTGGTGTTATCATGGTAATTCCTGTCTATGTCGAGCTGTACAAATAAGAACTTGCATTGCTTTAGCTATGAACAACAAAAGTTCACAGTCCCAGGGATGGAATAATCAGATACCATATCTTAATCCTCTCCCATATGTTTATTGCATATTTGTGACCCCCATTGCAAAATCGTGGAGAAGATCGACATACTTCAGATTTTAATTTGGTCCTTCTGACAAAAACTACATCCCCTGAACTTTTTTTTACTTTTTTTATAATACTCTCTTGTGCGGACTACTGTTCATGGGTGCAAATTTTCCATTTGGGGATGTAATTCAGTCTTAAAACTTTCCAAAAACTGAAGTTAGACAGAGTGAAGATTTCTCCCATAATCATAATCTTTTTTTTTCTTTTTTCTTACGATGTTCCCTCTGTCAATATTGATGTTAAAAATCACTTCATTCCATAAATATTTGTGTTTTAGCTTGGAAATGGGGACAACAGTTTCCGAAAACTTAAGTTAAATGGAGCCGTATGATCTTAAATTATTATTTTTCTCCTGATGTTCCCCTTTGCTTTGTATTGTTTTTAAATATCATTTTGTTCATAAATATTTGTATTTTAGCTGGAAAAATGTAGGAAAAATTTCTAAAGTCAGAATGAAAATTTCTTCCATAATTGTTATTTCTTTTTCCGTGTTGTTTTCTTTGTCCAGTATTATTGTTAAACATCATTTTGTTGCAGAAATGTTTGTGTTTCAGCTTAAAAATGGATGCAAAAAATTTCGAGAGCAGAAGCTAAAGATAGCAAAGACTTCTCCTGTGATTGTATTTTTTTCATAGTGCTTCCCCTGTCATATATTGTATATATTGTTGTTAAATATTTTATTTCATAAATTGTGTTTCAGCTACAAAATGGAGGGAAAAAAATTCTGGTAATAGAAGTTGGACAGAGGGATAATTTCTTCCGAAATAATATTTTTTTCCCGCGTAATCTTACCTCTGTCATGTATTGTTGTTAAGTATTGTTTTACTGCATAAATGTTGATGTTTTGGCATGATGGTAAGTCAAACGATCTTACTTCACACTTAGAGCTTTGGAAAGTGTACTAAGGTGTGCACATTCAGAAGGCAGAGCGTTCTTGATCCTAGTTCTCATTGCAATTGTTGTAGTACCTAGTCTTGGCTTTTTATTTTTTGATAGAATAAATTTAAGGCGGTGCATTTCTTTTCTCTCTTTTTATTATTATTATTACTTCTTTATTCCTACTGGCGCAAATTTTGGTTGTTTTTTTGCACCCTGTAGTTGCTTTCCAAGTAACCCCCAGCAGATTATTTTGTGGTACCATGCTATCTGTTGCAGACTGACCAGAAGTTTTCTGCTATGGGGTCTGTGACTAGAAAGCTAATCAAACATATGCTGTAGGTACTGAAGTATACTTCAAGTATAATTCAACCCCTAGTTTTGAGACTTGGAAAGCCAGAAAATGTGTTGATCTGTGTCCAGATCAATATAGAAAAATTTGCTTTGAGCACGTAGCTAACAGCTTATGGTTTTATATATTTCAGGGTAATCAAATGTATAAACTGAGTGAAACTGCTTGATCCAAAACCTTTTTTATGATTGAAATATTTTAATTAGTATATTTTATAAAATAAAGATAATTCAGTGTGTTCTTTTTGTTTTTACCATGTTGTGCCATGTGTTTCTGTTTTGGCCAGTGTCTCATGAATTTTCAGAAATTGCATGCAGTTTTGCAATTGTTTATGTCCTCTGTGAGATTAACTACTTTCTAAACAAAGCTGGCTTCATATGACACTTATTTTTTATTTATTTTAAAACCACACTTGCACTTTTTGTAAAATAATTATACATTGGCTTTATATGATTAATAGCAACATGGGCTTCACTTCAGATTAAATTAAAAACATTGTACAACTATAAACTGCAGTACTGATTACACAAAAGCTCCTTAATATTAGGTTGTTGCAGGTGGAATGTAGGATTTTTCAGACTTGCAGTTGGCAGGTAATTTAAAAATCAATATGTAAATGTAAATAATATCAAATTAATGTTGTGAATTGTAAATTTGAATTGTGAGGTTGATGCATATAAAGAAAGCACTGGCCATTTTTTCAGTGGCATCAATTCTAAGAGTATTGTGCTTCAGTGAAGAGAATGATAAAGAATAGATTCATGTTATTTTCTTATATGAGTTTAAATTTGGACACAGTGCATTAGAGGTAGGTTATAACCTCAGTACAGCATTTGGAATATAAAATGTGTTTTTGTTTATTTATTTCACCATTATTTTTTTGATCAGTCATTAAGTGAATCTTATCCCACAATTTCAGTTATGTTAAATATTGTAATAAACTGTTAACTGTCATTTACAGTATTGTCATTTCAATTTAGGCTCCTGACTTAATTGTTATTTTTATCTTTATAGTGATGACATTTGCATACTCTCAGCATCTGGTACAGCTGCTGTTTTATGCACATCAGAAACTGAAAGCATTGGTAGTACTCCGTTGCTGGGCATGGGACTTCAACCTCGACCAAGTCTTGTCACAACTGTTGCTGCAACTGTAGAGCGCAGAGACTGTGAACGTGAAAAAGAAAAGGATACATCAAAAGACAAAGAAAAACCTCTGAAAATTGACATCAATCTGGCAAATCAGATGCGGCAAGCTCATCTGGCTGATTGGTAATAAGTTAATCATTTGGGGAATATCTTTTTATTGAAAATTTTGAAGGATTTTGGGATTCAGATTATCTTGTCTTGGCAAAAAGTGTGATATAATTATTTGCTCAAATGTTGTATATCAGAACATAGATTCCTTATTTTTCACTGCTTCCCATGTAGTTGAAAATTGTATTACCCTGGAGTTGGAATGGAACTCGCATTGCATGATTTCCATTTGTAAGCATGATGCCATTACTCCATCCAGGACAATGAAGTTCAAAGCAACTGAAGCTAAGCATTTATAGCCAAGGAATCTGAATAACCATTTTATATTTTCACTAGTTGATGCAATCTGTTGCTTCCTCATAGCATCGATGAGCGAGTTTGATTCCTGCTCCTAAGCAATGAATTTTAAAATTTTCTGAAGAAATAGTTACGTGAGAAGTAAGGGGAAATTTGGCATGCTGATACCCATTTGTATTTGTCTGCCATGTAATTATGAAGTATTATTTTGTATAGGCAGTTCTTTTTCCATTAATATCTATAAAATTTGCTCAAATGCTTAAGGCTCTACGAGATCTGCCATCTTGTATTGCTGCCTTCTCTTATCCACCAACGGGCAAGCGTATTTCACAAATTGCTCGGGCAATTTTGCACATTTTGGAACGCCGTTTGTGGCTAATGCAAGATATATGATAAATAAAGAGTTCCCTGGTTTCAGATTTTCATTTTGGACCCTTTAAGTATTTTTTATTGATTAATAAAACTATGGAAAACACCTTGGTATGACTTTTGCTGCAGATAAAAAATGAAGGGAAAGGCCAATAAAAATTCTGAAACCAGGGAACTCTTTATTTATCATATATCTTGCGTTAGCCACAAACGGTGTTCCAAAATGTGCAAAATTGCCTGAGCAATTTGTGAAATACGCTTGCCCGTTGGTTAATAAGAGAAGGCAGCAATACAAGATGGCGGGTCTTGTAGAGCCTTAACATAAAATATTTTGTTGTGGCTCACATATTTTGAATTCTTTCATTCTTTTTCCCAATTTAAAAGTGTTTTTTTGTTTGGAAAAATGTTAGTAAACAGTCTAATGATATTATTGCATATGAAAAACAATTATCAAAATATTGCTTTGGGAAAATTTTATATCTCCCATGTATTTTCACTGCATCTCCTTATTGTGCATGTTACAATACATTTTATGCTGCATTCTATTAGATTTACTTTTAGTGTTGTACTCGGTGACTTCAAAAAGTTGCCTCCAGTGGCACAGTGGTCTAAGTGCTGGCTTCTGATCATGTTTGAATCCCGGTGATACAAGGATGTTGTGTTTTTCTTATGACACTGGCTCTGTCTCTCTTCCATGGAACTAGTGGCCCAAAATTAGGGATAGGCAACTGCTTATAGCCCATTGAGTTGCTCACATTAGTCATTAAACCCCCAAGCAAATAATTTCAAAAGTACTAGTGCCATTGCATTGTTGTTTGATGGCAATTTTCATTAAGAATACATTTTATGCTGTAACACTAAAATTTGAAATTGTTTTACTTTCACATGATGATGCAAGTGATGATCTTGTCCATTATATAAAATACATGCATACATATCCATAAGCTAAACCATATTATTTATTTCCCATGACGGGAAACAAATTTAAATTAACAACGTGCGCTTATAAATATATTGAGTATCTTCAAGTATTTGAAGAATTCCTAGCGGTTCGCTTTTGCCACGTTATATTCTGGACGTCGGAAAGTTGAATTTTTTTTTTTTGTATTTGAGACATATTACTATAAAAAGAAAGGAATAAAAAGGCTCTACTCACAATGTTTTTTCCTTGGTGGTGCTCTTCATTGTGAGTAGAGCCTTTTATTCCTTTCTTTTTATAGTAATATCATGTCTCAAATACGAAAAAAATTTCAACTTTCCGACGTCCAGAATATAACGTGGCAAAGGCGAACTGCTAGGAATTCTTCAAATACTTGAAGATACTCAATATATCCATAAGCTGTTCTCTGAAATTCAGAGGTTAGCTCCACAAAGAAATGCAAACCACCAGAATTTTTCTTAGCTGATTATTTACTTACTGTTGCATTTACAGCAATCTTGGCACACAGCCCGGGTTTCACTGACATCCATCGCGCGATGCATACTATATAAAATGCTCCTATCAATTACCTCAGATCGCAAACAAATAATAATAATATTAATTCAAATGGCAACATTTGAAACTTTAATTCAAAAAAAAAAAAAAAAAAAAAAGACGTTCCAGTGCTATTTAAATTGTGTTTGATCATACATGCATACATATCATTAAGCTGCTCTCTTGAAATTCAGAGGTTAGCTCCTCAAAGAAAGACAAATTGCCAGATAAACATTTAACTGATAAAACTAGATTATTAAAAGTGACACATAAACTTGATGAAGGATGATTGGTGTTAAAAATGTTGAAAGTTAAAATATCGGCTAAACACGATAAAACACATATGTAGCACACATGCACTACATGTAATTAAGCTTTACTGATAAAAACACGCACCACATGAGATCTTTCGAGCATCACAACGTCCCCATCTTCAGATGTTACATTCATGAGTAAGACCAAGATATATATATATATATACAACACCATCGTCAGAAACCAGCAATATCGCAACGCCATCTAGGATTTACACAGTGCATTTAAAATAAATCATGAAAATGTTTAAATAAAATAGTCCATGGTTTGAATAAAGCTCATATTGAGAAATGGCTTCCTAGTTTAATTGAATTAATAATCTAAAGCAACTTATGGGAATTTACTAGGAAATTTTTTCATTTATAGCAAATTTTCGGAGAAAACTCTTCTCCTTCTTCAGGCTCTCTTGTTGTTGTCACTTTTTGCTTGTCACTATCATGGTTACGGTTTACCTTGACGGTTACGGTTAACCTTGACGGTTTAGGTTATTTTTCAACAAATCCTGCCAGATGTTAGGCAGGGAAAATCCTTTGCAGTCATTGATGATGGAATTTTGATTTTTCTCAATCTCTATTCCTTCTATCAGTTTTCTTTTTGGAAATTGCTTTGGAAACTGATTACTTTAAGGGAATTCCAATCCATGCTGAAGTGACAACAACAAGAGAGCCTGAAGAAGGAGAAGAGTTTTCTCCGAAAATTTGCTATAAATGAAAAAATTTCCTAGTAAATTCCCATAAGTTGCTTTAGATTATTAGTCCATGGTTTCGAAATAACTTTAGGGACATAATCATTACAGCAACGTGATCCGAATGATGCAATATATAGGCTCTCCATAAATAATAACAGTGAGAGCTTACCTGGAGACTTAATAATGGATACCTCATTCCACTTTGGAGTATAGGAACCGATCGCAACCAGACGAGACAAGTCGGTTGTTAACTTGCCATTACGAACGTTATATTTATGCTCCCTGACTCTGGTACTCAAGTTCCTTTTTGTAGAACCAATGTGGTTCTACGTCAATTCGTCGCATGCGTCAATTCGTCGACTACGTCAATTCGTCGACTGCGTCAATTCGTCGGCTGCGTCAATTCGTCGAGCGTCAATTCGTCGCGGACAAATTCGTCGACTACGTCAATTCGTCACGTTTACAGATTTGGTTACATACAAAACGAATGCAGGAAAACGTACGATTTCGAACGTCTACCTCCCTGATCAAATTTATAAAGTTTGGATACTCAGACAGGATAGGAATATTACGCTTTTTCTTTGGCACTAAAAATATTAGACAGTAGACGGTTTTTGGAACGGGTCAGAGGCCCGGTTGGTCAGAGCCTCCCATACACAAAATATTCGTAAAATCTAATTTCAAAATTGTCTTTATTCTTCAAATAAAAATAGCATTTCTATGTACATGAAAGTAGAATTCTGCCAATAAATACAGTGGTATATACATCAACTGGAAAGTTCCAGTGAAACGTAAAACAAAATATTGTTAAAATCATAAAATTATTTCGTCCCGAAGGGCGAAGGAGAGGCAGACAATAAAGCGTGAGCGATGCAAATGAAAATGTATACTAAAGTATTGTAGACAACAAAGGACATGATGCTATACTATTCACAAATTCCAATTAAGCATTACTACCATACTCAAGATTAAATATGCACAAGGTACTAATTCACAGAAAAGCCCATGGGTGAGAAGGAACTAACAGGTGCAACAGTATTTAGAAATATGACAGAAATGGTAGAAACAATTAAGCACAAATACTTATTATATGTACAGAATTATGCAGTGACAAGAGAGAAATACGCTAAATGGACCCAGGAGGGCAACTTTACAAAAAAAGAAAAAAACAGAAATCGAACAGTAATGCAATGCATAAGTGTCATATCATATGTACAGAACAATACAGTGACAAGGAAGAAAGCCGCTAAACATACCCAGAAGGGCAGCTTCTCATGAAACAGAAATGTAACAGTGATGCTACACTGAAAATTTACATCATATGTACAGAAGTATTCAGTGACAGTTTTCAATTTAGAGCCACCAAATTTGGTATAGTTTTCAATTCAGAACCACTAAATCAGGTATCCTATCTCATGGTACTCTAACTTAGACGGTTGTCGGTTTTTGGAACGGGTCAAGGCCCAGGAAGTCAGAGCCTACACCCCACTCCCACATACATACAAAATTTTCGTAAAATCTAGTTTTCATTTCAGAACCATCAAATTTGGTATCATGAAACTCTAACTTAGACGCTAGACGGTTTTTGGAAGGGTTGGAGCCCGGGGTCGGAGTCCCCGCCCCCCTCATAAAAATTTCGTAAAATCTAAAGTTTACATCTTAGAAGCACCAAATTTGGTATACTATCTCATGGTGCTCTAACTTAGACAGTAGACGGTTTTTGGAACGGGTCAAGGCCCGGGGGTCAGAGCTCCCCACATACAAAATTTTCTTAAAAACTACATTTCAGAATTGCCTTTATTCTTCAGTAAAATAACATTTCTATGTACATGACAATGGAATTCTGCCAATAAATACAGCGGTATATACATCAGGTGGTATACTATCTCATGGTACTCTAACTTAGACGGCAGACCGTTTTTGGAACGGGTAAAGGCCCGGGGGTCAGAGCCCCCCGCATACAAAATTTTCTTAAAAACTACAGTTTTCAATTCAGAACCACCTAATCTGGTGTACTATCTCATGTTACTCTAACTTAGACAGTAGACCGTTTTGGAACGTGTCAAGGCCCGGGGGCCAGAGACCCTACATACAAAATTTTCTTAAAAACTACAGTTTTCAATTCAGAACCACCTAATTTGGTATACTATCTCATGGTACTCTAACTTACACGCTAGACGATTTTTTGAACGGGTTGCAGCCCGTGGGGTAAGGGCCCCCCTCATAAAAAAAATTTGCAAAATCTACAGTTTCCAATTTAAAACCACCAAATTTGGTATACTATCTCATGGAACTCTAACATAGACGGCAGACCGTTTTTGGAACGGGTAAAGGCCCGGGGGTCAGAGCCCCCGCATACAAAATTCTCTTAAAATCTACAGTTTTCAATTCAGAACCACCAAATCTGGTATACTATCTCATGGTACACTAACTTAGACGCTAGATGGTTTTGGGAAGGGGTTAGAGACCGGGGGTAAGAACCCCCCCCATGAAAATGCCGTAAAATCTACAGTTTTCAATTTAGAACCACCAAATTTGGTATACTATCTCATGGTACTCTAACTTAGACGGTAGGCCGTTTTGGAACGGGTCAAGGCCCTGAGGTCAGAGCCATCGCCCCCATAATTTTTTTTGTAAAATCTACAGTTTTCAATTTAGAACCATTAAGTATGTTATCACAAAACTCAAACTTAGACGCCAGACGGTTTTTGGAAGGGTTGGAGCCCAGGGGTCAGACCCCCCCCCTCCCCGAATAAAAAAATTTGTAAAATCTACATTTCAAAATTGTCTTTAATCTTCAAATAAAAAATAGCATTTCTATGTACATGATAGTAGAATTCTGCCAATAAATACAGTGGTATATACATCAACTGGAAAGTTCCAGTGAAACGTAAAACAAAATATTGTTAAAATCATAAAATTATTTCGCCCCGAAGGGCGAAGGTGAGGCAGACAATAAAGCACGAGCAATGCAACGAAAATGTATACTACAGCTTCCAATTTAGAATCACCAAATTTGGTATACTATCTCATGGTACTCTAACTTAGATGGTAGACCGTTTTTGCAAGGGGTTGCAGCCCGGGGGGGGGGGGCTTCATAAAAAAAATCGCAAAATCTAGTTTTCAATTTAGAACCACCAAATGTTTTATACTATCTCATGGTACTCTAACTTAGACGGTCGACGGTCTTTTGAACAGGTCAAGGCCCGGGGGTCGGAGCCTTCCCCCTCCACATACATTCAAAATTTTCGTAAAATCTAGTTTTTATTTCAGAACCATCAAATTTGATGGTTCTGAAACGATAGACGGTTTTTGGAAGGGGTTGAAGCCCGGGGGTCAGTGCCCCCCTCATAAAAATTTCGTAAAATCTACAGTTTTCAATTTAGAGCCACCAAATACAGTTTTCAATTTAGAGCCACCAAATTTGGTATACTATCTCATGGTACTCTAACTTAGACGCTAGATGATTTTGGAAGGGGTTGCAGATTTTTTTATGAAGGGATAAAGACCCTTTCATAAAAAAATCGCAAAATCTACGTTTCAAATTAGAACCACCAAATTTGGTATACTATCTCATGGTACTTAAACTTAGACGGTCGACGGTTTTGGAACGGGTCAAGGCCCGGGGGTCAGAGCCCTCCCCCGCACACACACACACACATACAACATTTTCTTAAAAACTACAGTTTTCAATTCAGAACCACCAAATTTAGTATCATGAAACTCTAACTTAGACGCTAGACGATTTTTGGAAGGGGTTGGAACCCGGGGGTGAGAGCCCCACCCCCTCATAAAAATTTCGTAAAATCTACAGTTTTCCATTTAGAACAACCAAATTTGGTATACTACTCATGGTTATCTAACTTAGACGGTAGACGGTTTTTGGAAGGGGTCGGGGCCCGGGTCAAGGGAGTCCCATGCAAAATTTTCATAAAAAGTTCCGTTTTTTACTCTTAAGAATACCCTATCTACGTTCTAAGGCGCTCGTTGGCCCTTTGAGGGCCTTGCACCATAAACCATCAACCAACCAACTAACCAACCTATGGTCTAAGTTAGGGCCTGTAGATAACAAGAAAGTGCAAAAATATGCGTTTAATGGTGTATTAAAAACACAAATCAATATAGTTTAGCTTTCACTACCAACGAGCGGCTTATCAGGAAGAAATATAATGTAATGTAAATAGAGAGTTCCAGATATTCAAAATTCAAAACGGTAAGAAAAAGATGATCAATGCCAATGTGAAGTCAAACACAATCGACATCACATAGGTACATTGCATTTCTTTGTTGCGGGATTCACAGAAGCACACGCCAGATGTACTGCAGTTCTATAGATGTCTCCTAGAAGGTAAGTATTCCTATTCCTTTTTCTTTCTTTTTTGTTTTGCAAAATTAAATTAACTAAATCAAAAAATTTAAAATAAGTTTACAGGAAAATTGCAGGAATATCTTTTTCATTCATTAACTTTCACCCGCTGAACTTGGTGATTCCACAAATAGTAATATGTACCTGGCAAATAACTGGTATCCCTGCTAGTACAAATTATATTAATGATTTATTTGCATCCAGTTCAATCTAGTATGTCCATAAGAGCGTTTGGGGCCGTATGAAAAATACATTTCAACGTGTGCCGCTACGGCGGCGGAGTGATCTAGGGGCTGGCTTCTGACCACTTGTCAAGAAGAATTTTGTATGTGGAGGCACTTACCCCTGGGCCTTGACCCATTCCAAAAAACTATCTACCGTTTAAGTTAGAGCACCATGAGATAGTATACCAAATTTGGTGGTTCTAAATTGAAAACTGTAGATTTTACGATAATTTTGTACCAGGGGGGAGGGGGAGTTCTGACTTCCTGCCCCCCCCCCCGATTCATTCCAAAAACGGTCTTCCGCTAAGTTAGAGTTTCATGACACCAAATTTGGTGGTTCTAAATTGAAAACTAGATTTGACGGCAATTTTGATGGGGGGCGGCTCTAACCCCCCAGGCTCCAACCGCTTCCAAAAACCGTCTACAGTCTAAGTTAGAATACCACGAGATAGTATACCAGATTTGGTGGTTCTGAATTGAAAACTAGATTTTGCGATTTTTTTTATGAAGGGGCCCTTACCTCCCGGGCTGCAACCCCTTCCAAAAATGGTCTACCGTCTAAGTTTAGAGCACCATGAGATAGTATACCAAATTTGGTGGTTCTAAATTGAAAACTGTAGATTTTACGAAATTTTTATGAGGAGGGGCTTTGACCCCCGGGCTCTGACCCCTTCCAGAAAGCGTCTAGCGTCAAGTTAGAGTTTCATGATACCATACTTAATGGTTCTGAATTGAAAACTTTTACAAAAAAATTATGGGGGGGGGGGCTCTGACCCGTTCCAAAAATGGTCTACCATCTAAGTTAGAGTACCATGAGATAGTATACAAAATTTGGTGGTTCTAAATTGAATACTGTAGATTTTATGGCTTTTTTTATGACGAGGGGGCTTACCCCCGGGCTCCAACCCCTTCCAAAAACTGTCTAGCGTCTAAGTTAGAGTATCGTGAGATAGTATACCAGATTTGGTGGTTCTGAATTGAAAACTGTAGTTTTTAAGAAAATTTCGTATGTGGGGGGCTCTGAACCCCGGGCCTTGACCCGTTCCAAAAACGGTCTACCGTCTAAGAGTACCATGAGATAGTATACCCAATTGGTGTTTCTAAATTGATTACTGTAGATTTTAGGGCATTTTTTATGACAGGGGGCTCTTACCCCCGGGCTCCAACCCCTGCTAAAAACGGTCTAGCGTCTAAGTTAGAGAACTATGAGATAGTATACCAAATTAGGTGGTTCTAAATTGAAAACTCTAGATTTCGCGAAATTTTTTATGAGAGGGGGCCTTACCACCGGGCTGCAACCCCTTCAAAAAATCGTCTAGCGTGTAAGTTACAGTACCATGAGATAGTATACCAGATTTGGTGGTTCTGAATTGAAAACTGTAGTTTTTAAGAAAATTTCGTATGTGGGGGGCTCTGACCCGTTCCAAAAACGGTCTACCGTCTAAGTTAGAGTACCATGAGATAGTATACCAAATTTGGTGGTTCTAAATTGATTACTGTAGATTTTACGGCATTTTTTATGACGTGGGGCTCTTACCCCCGGGCTCCGACCCCTTCTAAAAACGGTCTAGCGTCTAAGTTAGAGTACCATGAGCTAGTATACCAAATTAGGTGGTTCTAAATTGAAAACTGTAGATTTTGCGAATTTTTTTATGAGGGGCGCCTTACCCCCGGGCTGCAACCCCTTCAAAAAATCGTCTAGCGTCATAGTTACAGTACCATGAGATAGTATACCAGATTTGGTGGTTCTGAATTGAAAACTGTAGTTTTTAAGAACATTTCGTATGTGGGGGCTCTGACCCCCGGGCCTTGACCCGTTCCAAAAATGGTCTACCGTCTAAGTTAGAGTACCATGAGATAGTATACCAAATTTGGTGGTTCTAAATTGATTACTGTAGATTTTAGGGCATTTTTTATGACGGGGGCTCTTACCCTCCGGGCTCCAACCCCTTCCAAAAACGGTCTAGCGTCTAAGTTAGAGTACCATGAGCTAGTATACCAAATTAGGTGGTTCTAAATTGAAAAATGTACATTTTGCGAATTTTTTTTATGAGGGGGGCCCTTACCCCCCGGGCTGCAACCCCTTGCAAAAACGATCGACCGTCTAAGTTAGAGTACCATGAGATAGTATACCAAATTTGGTGGTTCTAAATTGAAAACTGTAGATTTTACGGCATTTTCATAGGGGGGCTCTTACCCCCGGGCTCCAACCCCTTCCAAAAACCATCTAGCGTCTAAGTTAGAGTACCATGAGATAGTATACCAGAATTGGTGGTTCTGAATTGAAAACTGTAGTTTTTAAGAAAATTTTGTATGTGGGGGCTCTGATACCCCGGGCCTTGACCCGTTCCGAAAATGATATACCGTCTAAGTTAGAGTACCATTAGATAGTATATCAATTTTTGTGGTTCTAAAATGAAAACTGTAGATTTTACGAATTTTTTTATGAGGGGGGGGGCTCTGACCCCCGGCTCGAACCCCTTCCAAAAGCCGTCTAGCGTCTAAGTTAGAGTTTCATGATACCAAATTTGATGGTTCTGAAATGAAAACTAGATTTCACGAAAATTTTAAATCGTACGTTTTCCTGCGTTTGTTTTGTATGTAACAAAAATCTGTAAACGCGACGAATTGACGTAGTCGACGAATTTGTCCGCGACGAATTGACGCTCGATGAATCAACGCGCGACGAACTGACGTAGTCGACGAATTGACGCCCGCGACGAATTGACGTGACACCAACCAATGTATACAGACAGTATCATTAGTGTCTGGAACAGCGGCTTGTAGAGGTGTGGTGTATACGCCGTATCTAGTATGTGGAGGCACCTTGTCCCGATCCTTCTTGATTAATGCATAAATATTTCTAGTCATGAGGGCAAAGTCAATATTATATGGTTTACACTTTTTCTTAGTACATTAACAATCCTGGGCACATACAGAAGTGATCCCACAAAACTGGGTTTACAAAAGTCTCTAGAAAAAGTCGAAACATTGGACCTCTTAATTTGCCGGAGCAAGCAATCCACCACTGAGGGCAATTTGTTTTATCTTGACTAGTGCCAAATGTCATAATCTATGGTTGGACGAGTGTGAAAATGCTCTACGTAATAAAAACCAAATTGCCACAAATTTATAATTGGTCGGGTGATAAGACCAGAAGGGTATAATTTCAACACTGGAAGACGGTTTTCTGAAAATGGAAAACTGTAAATGGTTCAAAGGGGTCCATTCCAAAATAAAATCCAAAAAAGGTAAACTCCGGTTTTGTTCGATATCAAGGGTGAAATTGATAGACGGAACTTTTGAGGAACAATACTCAGAAAATAAAACAAGATCTGAACCAGAATATGTCTAAAACAACAAAGTATCATCCACATATCTCACAAATAATAATGGAGTTTGAGGGTGGACAGATAAGAAGTCCTCCTCCAAAGACTGCATCAATATCTCTGTAAGGATGGGAGAGAGGGGGATCCCATAGGAGCCCCACTCTCCTGACGGTAGATAATGTCATTAAACTTAAAATAGGATCTCGTCTGAACAAGGCGCAACGCTGTAAGCACTGCCTGTACCTCCAATGTAGGAACATCAGCTGCTAACAGTTTGGACTCAATAATTCCGTGAACAAATGTGACAGTAATGCTGGGAAATAACGATTCTACGTCGAGCGAGGCCATCAAAAACTTAGACTCAGGTTGAAGAAATGGTCAGATCCTGATCAAGGCCTGAAATGAATTAGAAACAGAATACAAGGGATTTAGTTTGTCTAGTTGTACCCGCCCACAGGAATTAACCGTTGCAGCATATTTGAAACCATTAATTTCTAATCCCATGTATTCTGGTTCTAATTCATTCCAGGCCTTGACCAGGATCCTACCATTTTTTCAACCTGAATCTAAGTTTTTGATGGCCTCGCTCGACATAGAATCATTATTTCCCAGCATTCCTGTCACATTTGTTCACGGAATTATTGAGTCCAAGCTGTTAGCAGCTGATGTTCCTACGTTGGAGGTTCAGGCTGTGCTTACAGCATTGCGCCTTGTTCAGACAAGATCCTATTTTAAGTTTAATGACATTATCTACCGTCAGGAGAGTGGGGCTCCTATGGGCTCCTCCCTCTCCCCCATCCTTGCAGAGATATTGATGCAGTCTTTGGAGGAGGACATCTTATCCGTCCACCTTCAAACTCCGTTATTATTTGTGAGATATGTGGATGATATTTTATTGTTTTGGACATATTCTGTTTCAGATCTTGTTTTATTTTCTGAGTATTGTTCCTCAAAAGTTCCGTCTATCAATTTCACCCTTGAAATCGAGCAAAACCGGAGTTTACCTTTTTTGGATTTTATTTTGGAATTGACGCGCGACGAATTGACGTAGAACCACATTGGTTCTACAAAAAGGAACTTGAGTACCAGAGTCAGGGAGCATAAATATAACGTTCGTAATGGCAAGTTAACAACCGACTTGTCTCGTCTGATTGCGATCGGTTCCTATACTCCAAAGTGGAATGAGGTATCCATTATAAACTCTCCAAGTAAGCTCTCACTGTTATTATTTATGGAGAGCCTATATATTGCATCATTCAGATCTCGTTGCTGTAATGATTATGTCCCTAAAGTTATTTTGGAACCAGGGACTATTTTATTTAAACATTTTCATGATTTATTTTAAATGCACTGTGTAAATCCTAGATGGCGTTGCGATATTGCTGGTTTCTGATGATGGTGTTGTATATATATATCTTGGTCTTACTCGTGAATGTAACATCTGTAGATGGGGGCGTTGTGATCCTCGAAAGATCTCATGTGGTGTGTGTTTTTACCAGTAAAGGTTAATGACATGTAGTGTATTTGTGCTACATATGTGTTGTATCATGTTTAGTCGATATTTTGACTTTCAAACTAGATTATACTGACTGACTGGTGTGTCAGACGTCCCCATTTACATCAATCTTGGCATGCAAGACCTTTCTTTTGTACTTTATATTTTATGTGCAATACTCATAATCATTATATATTTTTTCTTTTATATTTTTATGCGCAATACTCATAATCTTTTTCTCAAGCAGACATTCCTGAATCTTCTCAAGTATGATAGATCAGTCCATCATACCCACAAGTCAGTCATTTAAATTCTTTCTTAAAGTCATAAAAATCTTAAAGGTACATCAGTGTACGGGATTAATTATGTGTATGTAATTGCGCATAGAAATGTTTGGAGCTAGGACCTTTTGCTTATGAAAGATTTGAAATGAAAGTTTTCGTATCTCTCATCGTTTTTAGGGGTGATGATTTTTCAAATGCACCTGCTTGTGGGATCTGCCATATTCCATATTCTGAGTCCAGTGTTCCGTTTCCTGTGAGTCTAGTGCGTTGCAACATTTGTAGGTATGATTTCTATACAATATTGTATAAAAGCTGTGATATGTGATTTTTTTAATGTATTGTCCCATTTTAGCATTGGGCACTCACAATGACTCATCATGAACATGTTTTTGTTTACTGATTATTTATCTTTTCATTGTTACATGGGTTTCAGATTAATTTAAGATCCATCATAGTTTCATAAATGAAATGTTTGCTTCACTAGGCATTTTTTTTAATGATTTGTCAAAGTGCTAAAAAACTTAAATTGAGAGAGAAACATGGAAGTATTTCCTTGTACCTTAATAAATTTTGAACTTGGCTATATTGGCAGCCCACACAACACCCATCTTATATTCAAATGCTTAGAGACCTGCATTTGAGATGTTATTTCTCCCACTGATGATGTCTTACTTATAATCATGCATTGAAAGAGTTAAATTTACATGTTCTATAATGGTAATTTGCTCAATATTTGATAGTCAAATTTTCATATTAGAGCCTCTCACCATCAAAACTATGTCACTAGAGTAGTTGTTGCCAGTCAGTTGGGTTAGATAGATATGTACAGGCAACTAGACACTCATAAGTTGAAACTCAGTAAAAATAATAACCTGCCAACCACACTTAATAAAGAAGGAACTTGAAGAAGGGATAGAAATATTGAGAAGTACCACCATGCTAAATGATGCTGTGGCTGGACACCCTTGAATGTCTGGCAACAACTACCCCAGTGACTAATGAAATAGGATCTAATTCTAAAGTTTGATTAGCAAATATTAAACATTTTACCTCTAATAAAACCGTAACACCAATTCTTTCAGTGTAAGGTAGGAAAAATTAGATGTACCATGATGCCATTGATTCAAATCTTCAAATTTGGTTTCAGTTAAGTACTGTAATTTTCGTCGTATTACTGCACCAGTGTATAATCCACAGACCGCGAAATTCACATAAAATTTTTTTTTCCTTCGTATAATCTGCAGACTGTGGCATTCGGGAAAAAAGATCACTATATAATCTGCACATCATAGATACAGTGCCCAACGATTAATTTACGGGCCCCAGGAAAAAGTAATTAAGCCCCCCCCCCCATCCCTCTTGAATGTCAAAAAGCAATTTCTATGAAAACAAAATTAGTTTGCGTAGTCAAAACAAATGAAAAAAGTACATAACGGTGGTTTCCACTTTACTGTTGTTTATGAACAGCCTGAAAGATAAATAAAAGCATTGAGATATATATTTTTTTGCACTTTTATAATCACACAGCAAAAAATCTAGAAAAACCATTCGATGATGAATACTTTTTAAGTTTTACACATATTTCCCTCCTAAAATTTCTGTCCCAGATACGAAGTTTTATAATTTTACAGGCTTAGCCTCTGTCTGATTGATATGCAGTAAGCTGAATTTAATCGATAAGAATGCATGGTGTTGGCTGTTCCCTCTTAAGCTCCTGGTCTGAGCATCGGCACACAGTTTGAAGGGGCTACAAAACAAATATAAAATTAATGCTTATCGGTAGAAGATCAGTTTAGAAAAACCTTTGTAGCAAAAAAAGGAAAGAAAAAATTTGAAAGTAATGGAAACACCTAGTTCTTGAGAAAAAGAAATCAGTTCTGCAATAAGCACTCACCATAATTGCCCCTTTCTCTTTCCTGCACAAAGAAATTTTCACTTAGTTTGATCAAGAGAAATTTCAGTTGCTCACAACTTCGCAAGCTATAGAATTTAAAGAGAATATTGATAAAATTAAAAACGAATAGCTATTTACCTGCTCCTTGCAAAACGTTTAAAGTATCATTAAAAAATATCTACAGAACAAACATCTAAACAAAAATGACCTCGGAAGAAATGCACAAATCTGGAAAATATGCAAAAATGCCATGGCAATTCTACATAAATAATATTGCTTAGCTTTGCTTCTTGTCCTAGTTTACTGGGTGCAATGTAACTTTAGTTTTGAGGATGTAAATCACTTAGTTCCTATTGATTCCTTTTGCATGTCTTCGAATAACTGTACTTGTTTATAAAATATAGCAAAGAAAAAAGATTGACTTACGATGGACTACTCTTGCTGGAAAAATATGCATTATTCTCACACTCTCACAAAGGTTTCCCTCTAGTACTGTTTTCCAAAGCCGAGGGGAACCTCTTCACGACACATTTTTGAAAATAATTAACTACCAGGAAGCTTTTTAATAGGCGCTTAGCATTTCACTATCCCTTACCCAGAGAGAAACAGTGTTTTATTATTCAGCGCGATTACGGCTTCACCTTCACTTTTTTTAATAATTTTCTTCCAAATTTTGTTTTTTCTTACAAAATAAAGGCATTTCTCTCTTCTCTGGTCCTTGACACCAAAAAGTCTTTTGTCCGTGTGGTAGAGAATTATTGGCACAGCTGTTCGTACTGATTCACATCGGGAAGTTGAGTTATCTATAATTCTTCCTCCTGTGGCATCCCAATTTTACTTCCTTTAAAAATAAAAGTGCAATACGCAAATGAATAAAGTATTTATATAATGAAATACAAAGCTATGTGAGTTGTGATCTGCTGATATTCGCCTGGGCTTTGCCATTTCTGCATTGTTTACACATTCTCACAGGTGGGAGGGGCAAAAATCCCTAAGAAAACTGCACTTGGCTTACGGCTGTTTCCAATGTTCAATCTTCATGGATTTGTACAGTTGAAAATTTAGTTAAAAGTTTTTCAGTTTTATCCACATTTTTTGTTCATAATTTAAATTGTCACTTGACCTGCCTTGCTAACACCTGCCTTGCCCATGGTTCGTACGCTCCTTGAAAACCTTGAAAAGTCCTTGAATTTTAAAATGTAATTTTCAAGTCCTTGAAAGTACTTGAAAAAGTTTAAGGCTCTGTAAATAGTACTTGAATTTTTTTGTTTTTTAAGTAATGGTATGAAAGAGCATGTATTAAAAAATTGTTTGTGCAAAAAGATGTATAGGGAGGCTTCTGTGTAGTTCTGATAAAAACACCAAGCTGATCAAATGGCGCAAAACTTGCGTTCAACCCAGGGGATCTGTGGACAGCTGGTGTCTTGGCTATGATATCACTACAGAGTAAAGCATCAACCATGTGAGTAAAATAAGTGAAATGATGTATTCGCAAATTGTGAAGGACTTCGGCTTGCTGAGGTTAGGGATGCGTTCTTACCAGAGGGTGAAACTTCCAGGAATTGCTTGTGCTTCATGCATGAACCCTTCGTCTCCTGGCTGCATCAAAAAATGCATCAAAGTCATGCATCAAAAATAAATAGTTAAAGCAAACAATAAAGGTCATACCAGCAATTGGATAGGAAAATAATGTACCCTTTCAACATATTGAACAAAATAAAATTATTTCGAAAAACACCAAAACAGTGGGGGAAATTCAGAGTAAATAAAATAAACCAACTTGGGTCAGGGGTTAACATGCAGGTCAATGAAGGCTTACCCCACCTAAGATTAATGGTTTGAACTTAACTAAAATACCTACCTATGACGGACCGACAGTACACACATATGATAATTTGGGTTTAAGTCCTTGAAAAGTGCTTGAATTTATTTTTCTTGGAAGAGTACGAACCATGTAACCCACGGGCCTGGAATCTGTACCCCCTTCCCTCTTCATGGTTGGGGACTGCATAGATGTTGAACAGGAAGTGGAATTTTCGACAGAAAAGTCATTCACACAATGATCCACGAGTCCAAAGAAGCAAAAAGAAAAATTATTTTATTAAATGAAAAAAATTCATTGTTAAAGGTTACTTTTTCATATTCTTATCTACAGACAGATAAAGCTCAGTGGCGTGGCATCCGTAGATCACGGCGATGCAGCTCCATAGTACTGCATTACACCTTGCTAATGACAAAAGGCTGATACAGGACAAGTCATAGAAATACTGTACGCACTCGTGTATAAGTCGAAAGTTTTTGAGGAAATCCTGCTTTCAGAGTTGGGGGTTCAGTTTATACATGGGTGATTAAAAAATAGGGCTAGACTTTCGTGAATTCTCCCTCAGAATTTACCGACGGATTTGTTTACATATTCAGGGATCGCATTCCTCCTAAAATTCCTAAAATTCCTAATATTTTGTGACCCTCCTTAAATTCCTAAAATTATACCTAAAATTTGCTATTCATCCTAAAATTTTCGTAAGCTTATTTATTAAAAACACAACCGTTATTAACGCCAATAAATTTACCATTACGCAGGGTGCACGCGTGCTTGGAAAACCTGGAAAGTCCTGGAAAATCATGATTACGTTTTCAAGGCCTGGAATATCCTGGAAAAACGGTGTTTTTTTAATGCCGTCTTGAAAAGCCTTGAAATTTGAAATTAGTGCTTAAAAATGCCCTTTTTAGGAAATCGTGTTACTGTTACCCTTTCATTTTTTAAAGTTCCTTTTCTCTGTTCTCAAAGAAACCACCGGCAGCGGTTTCCGATGTGCACCAAATCCTAATTTGGCTGAGGGGAAAAAAAAGAAAAAAAAAAGGCACTACTTCGAGTGCAATAAAATTGGATGATTACTAGTAGGTCGAAGGGGAGCTTGATGTCCGTCCGACAATTGAGAACAGAAGGGAAAGAAGAGGCATTTAGCATTTGCAGGGGGTCGCGTATGTACCAAGTCAGCTGGCATCCACCAGTGAGGAGTATGCCTGAACAACACATTCATCATCTTCTTGTTTATGTGCATGCCACCCTCCTCTCCCCTCAAGAGACTTCCACTACTTATGATAAAAACTAAGAAAACTATCTTTGCGAATTTTTCACGAAAGTGGCTGAAATTTTTACATTCACTGTAATTGGATTACAGAAGCTCACTTCCAAAATTCCAGTTGAATCGGTTTAAAACTTTAAAAGTTAGCATTGGTAATTTTTATTATGGACAAGTATGTGTGCCTCTTTGGACAGAGTGAGCCTCCAGCAGAAAGGGTGTTACCATAGCAACGGTTGATTGACAGCTGGGAGCGCTGATCTGAAGCCCTTTGGTTGGGAAGAAAGCAAACACCTGTTTATCACTTCCACAGCACAAAAGGACTAGGAGAATATTTTCAGAAATCCATTTTTCTGAATTTTGAAAATAACACAGTAAAATTTTTACAGTAGTTAAGATACATCACAATAAAGTTCTAGTGCAAATTTCGCCAAATTCCGTTAGGAACTTTAGCAGATGCAAAAAAAAAAAAAAACGTTGCATAATCGGATTGAAAAAAAAGAAACAGTAATTATAAATTACGGGAAAAGCAAGTGAATTATTTTTTTTAGATGCCATGGTTTATTTAAACAGAGTGATCCTTAAATTTTTTTTCTGTGATGATATGGACTCTATTTGAATTACAAACACGTTTTTATTCAGACGTCTGAGTTACTGTTTTAATAAAAAAATCATCTATAATTAAAAAGTTTCAATGGATTTAAGCAATATTCAGCAGATAAACAAACGTATTTTAGTAAATTGCAACATCATGACGTAAATTTGGTAATTTAATTTTGTCGAAAATTAGGGAGCATTTTTTTTACAGTTTCTATTATAGTTAAAGTGAAGGAGGAAGGAACTTGACAGTTCAGTGAGCTGCAGGTGGTGATTTATGGCGATGTGCCAAATGAAAAGAAGCCATTCCATCAGGTAATTCCAAAGGTTGTGTTGTGTGGACGCGTCCTCCTGCTGTTTGATCTTAATTGGAATGTTTTTGTTCATGGGGGGGGGGGGTTCGAGAGAAATATCCGTTTCAGCTTTACAGCTTTCACGGCTTTTTTTTTTTTTTCTTGGTAATAAATAAAAATCATAGTTGCTGCATTCACCATTGATCCATGTTTGCATTTCTTGAATATAAACAGCAGACAATCAGAAACATAGTGTTGGGCGGGTCTTGATGATCTTCATTTTGCATATGCTGAATTCAGTTCTGTGGGAATAAGGAATGACTTATACTGTGAATATATACAAAACTACATATTTTTGAGCTGAAAAAATAGGTCTACTTGTACACAGTAGCTAAAGTGTGAACTCAGATGAAGACAATCAGACATACGGACGTCTGATTCCATAAAAAAATCAACATAGTTTTTTATTTACACTACAGGTAAAAAGCAAAAACATGTTTCTAAACGTTATAAAGGAAAACGGATTTTTGAAACGCATGACTTGATGATCTTAATTTCTGAAAGTTTCTTTTTCCACATCCTTTTTTTCAATTACAATACACTGTAACAGGATACTGTGTGTTATATCACTTAGAGATATGGCAGATTTTCAGTTGCTGATATCCGCGATCGTAAGCGGTAGTTGCATTGCGATTGTTGATGATGACAAGATAAATACTGGAGTGATGTAAAATGTTGCATAAACTAAAAAAAATAAAAATAATAAAGCCCTCCCCCCCCACCCCGAACTTTTATGCGGTCATCATAGCTGATCAACCATTTCATTCCATGAACATCAGCACATTTCAATCATTTGAACATTGGGGGTATCTGAAGGAATTCAGCCGTGCTTAAGCGCCCTAGCGCAACGAAAACATGCTAATTTTGGACAGTTCTATTCCCTTCCCCTCTACCATCCCTAATAATTGAGAGTGCATACATTGAGAGTGTTTCAAATATTCTATTTATGAGCTAGTTTTCGCGCTGTTTGTTATGCTTTTATTTTCGAAGAAAGAGAGGGAAAATAAGGAAAAGCAGCTAGAGAAAAAAGAAATGCTGAGTTTGATGACAAAATAAAAGAAAATGATGCAGAAATAAATAGGCTTAAAAAAGATAAAGAAGCCTCCCTAGCAGTAATTCAAGAGGGAACAGAAAGAATGAGAAAAGCTGTAGAAAAACAAAATACTGTTGAAATAGCAGTTGCCTCTAACTTGATCATACAAGGTTCAGCTGAAATAAAGAAAACTGAAAGTAAATTAGTTGTGGTGGAAGCAGAAAAAGATAGGCTAATCAGGAAAAGGTTAAAACAATAATATGAAAAAGTAATTCAGTGAACAATTGTACATAGTTCTTGGTTTTCAATTACCTTTTTAGGATATTATAGTTTAATGTGAAACCTGAAAACTTCACTGTGAAAATCGTGAATTGCTTCTGGTTCAACAGCATATTAATGTTCAAAGTGAAACTTGAATGTGGTAAATATACTTGAATATGATAATAACACTTGAAAAGATAAGAACTGAACATTAGAAGTAAATCATACTTAAACTTTAGACATTAGAGGTTATGCAAAAAATTTGGGTGTGAACTTCGACCATATATACTAATGGACTGCGCATTGACAATAGCTGCATCAAAGCCGCCATGGCTCAAACATTGGGCACGTCATCATCAGACTCCAAATTTCGTGTACAAATGCTGTTATGATTACTAATTTACGCTGCAGAACTTCAGTGTTTTTGGTGTATTATGTGAATGCACCTCATATATAATGAAAACTCTTCAGGTAAGTTTACTTATGAGCTATATACATGCATGATCGTGTTGTTTACATTTTGTGATTTATAATGTGATGAACATTTGCGAAGAATTTGGAACATGCATTCCATTTTTTTTTCTTAAGTTACTATATTTTTATATCAATAGCTGCAAGTTTCTGGTTAAGTAATTGAACTTTATTGACTTAGGTATTTAATTCGTTTCTTACCCATGAAAAATCATAGAACTTTCTTTACTATATCGGTCAGAGCAACCATAAGCACAGCAGGTGTAACCCATCTTTTTGACTGTTGTCATGTGATTTTATGTTGGAGCCAGAAATTTTGATGTCATGCAGTCTATCAGTATATATGGTTGAAGGGTGTGAAGCAAACTCTTTACAATGTATACAAAGTTGTTTTACTAGATGTATACAAATATACATCTAGTTTTTTATTGAAATACACTCTAAAATTTTCCTAAAATTTTCTAAAAATTCCTAAAATTCCTAAAATGCTTACCTAAAATTTTCCAGAAGTATGCTATGATCCCTGCATATTAGATCATGGCAAAGCAGCTTCCCGCGTGTTACTGCGCGGTTATTTTCTGACCTTAAAACTATCGCGCAGTAACTCAATCATATCCTCAACTGTGCCCATCACTTTAAGTTTAAATTCGGCAGTGTAACTGAAATGTTTCCTTCTCAAAGCAATCATGAATAGCAATGAAGGAAAACATCAGTGGCAAAGGATGAACAAAACAGAGGGCACGGCATGCATAAGATCCAAAAGGAGGAACGCATAGGTTCGTGCAGCAAGCGCTGTGCGTACTCCATTGGTTGGTTGCCAAAAACAGAGATGGCACAACAATCACAGCTGTCCTTCTCAACGATACAAAATGACCCCTGCCGTCCCTCCCCACAACTTTCCCGATATTTCATTACGACACCCTTCCTCCTCTCTGTACAAACTCCTGACCCGAGGAAAACATTTTAAAGGGAGTTCCTTTTCCAATTATACGCCCCTTCTGCGGATTTTTTTAAAAATCAAAGGGCCATAAAAAGTGTTTTTTTTTAATCTGCGTATAATCCGCAGAACCTATATTTTTAACTTTTTTTAACAGATAATCCGCGGATTATACGATGAAAATTAGGGCACATCTGGTCTCATGATGGTTGAATTAGGTGACTTTGCAGGCTTATATACAATGGATCTGCTTCTTCCATTTTAATTTCTGCATAAGTGAAGCTGTTGTTCTACACTTTGAACTGATTTTGCAGGGTTTCTTATAACAGAGGCCTGCATTGTAGCTTCCTCTTTTTCTACAGAGGCTGATGACTCAACTGGCAAGAGCCTCTCTCCCTCCCCCCTCCCCCCCTCTCTCTCTCACACACACACACACACACACACACACACACACACACACACACACACACAATGACTGTGTGGAAGTTTTTCAGTCATACAAAGTATATAATACAGAAGTGATAATAAATCATGTGATTAATATTACCTAAACCCTGAAATTGTTACTGTTTAATGTGCTTCTTGTAACTGATATTCAAACAAAATGTAGTTCAACTATTCTATTCAAACTGCACATACAAAACAACTTCACTCGCATTTAGGAAGGTGCCATTTATTGTTCCAGAAATTATTCTGAGTTCAGCATCAAGTACATGAAATCATTGCATATTTCCAGCACTGATAATTGTAATGAAAACACTCACATTATTGGCAGTTTTCAAAGTGTGGTGTTAATTCTGATGCATTTGGCATGGAACTTGCAAAGATAAATTCACTGATATTCATCTGATATTTTACATTTCCTTGTGATTGTACTTGAAGTATCTCTTTCTGACACTTGTTTGCCATATTTGCTTTTTGCGATATTTTTAACTTGATGTAGGAAACATGTCCTCTGACAAAATTCTGTCACTGCATTTCCTTTTAAACTAACACTGTGATTTGCAACTATCTACACCAGTGCATATTAAAAAGAAGTCCTGAGAGATAGTCATGTGCATAGCAATAACAACAACTGCAAAAGCATTGCTTTTGTTTACCTTCTAAGTGGTGCAATAACGAAAATATGTTTTGGTATTTAAAAAAAAAGAAGGCGAAAAAATGGGAAAGATAGCTTTTGTCTTCTTTCGTTTCTTTCTTTCTTTCTTTTTTTCAAATATTAAACTTCTTTGAGAAGCATTTGTTACAAGGCATGTTTTTTGTTACAATTTTTAAGTTTTGGAGTTCTGTCTCACCAATGTGTTCTTGCTTGTGCCTGAATATTGAAGAGCACTGCAAGCAGCAAGCACTTCTTGGCATGACATCAGAGATCTATCTGTTGCTTCGTTGAATACATGCTGAACAGGCAGCATTTGCATTGTGTGTTCTTTTTTCTGTTTCTGCCAAATGAATTACAGTATCATTATCTGATGACAATGTTCGTGAATTAAAAAAGGAAGAATCTTTCTCTGTGTTACCTATATTTTAGAATAATTAATGACTTTTCATGGCTTCCTTTAATTACTTCAATATTATAAATATTGAACAGGAATTGTAGAGGATAAATTTATTAAGGTACTTTACCTCTCAAATTTTCGATCTAGACACTACATCATCTTACAGGCACATACAACAAACTGGCCACAAAATGGACTGGGACTCTTTGCAAATAATCAAACATCAATCCCATGCAATTATCCGGAAATTAGAGGAATCCCTGGAAATTTGCAAGACGCAAAGTGGCAACATCAATGACCATGCTGGATGGAAAATCCATCAGGCTTGGTCGCCAGACCTGTAGAAATAATAAGACGCAAGAACTCCAGAAGGTGATCTAGTGTCTAGATCGAAAATTTGAGAGGTAAAGTACCTTAATAAATTTATCCTCTATAATTCCTGTTCAATATTTATAATATCTTTTAGAAGTTGATCAAGTGTTTTTGTTACCTAAGGGTCAGTAACTTTTTCTGATTTTTTGTTCCATTGTACTAGTATGGATGAAGGTAACCCAGGTTCATAGATTCCATACATTGGTAATATAAGAAAACATGTTCAATAAGTAGTAACTATACACCAATTATACTCAAAATAGTATAACTATACTAATAATCTGAAATTTCTTGGCATGGAATAGAAATAAAACTTTCCAAGCTTTCGCACATCAACCAGATGGCTTTTTCAAGGAAGGTAGACAGCTAACTGCAAACTGGATAATAGAACGTTTCAACAATTTGAACACGGTGACTTGACTAGACAATAAATGAACAGGTGCTAACATGATAATTCGAAGAAACGGGGTCACGTTGGTTGGGCACATGGTAGCATGGTAGAAAACGCAGCATTATTTAAAGAATTGATTCCAAATACGTGGCAAATCCAGAGAGATGCTATCATTGCAAGCCTCACAGCTGGTCAAGATTTCCAAGGTTTTGCGAATGACAGTAGCTTTTATTTTACACAAGAAAACAAGTTTTGCCAGATGTGAGTACTGTAGTCACCACAATATTTTAATTAATTTTGTCTGTTGATTTCACTTACAGAAAATCCAAAGTCCCTGATGTGCTCTTCATGACTATAGAACCTCCTCCAAATATCCCAACCACTGGAAAGGGTTGTTTACTACAAGCAAGGTATGTACATACCTAAATCATGTTTTGATAGTTTTTGTTGCTGTTGTTGTTTTACATGTATACACTGCTGCTTTATATGTATTAAACTTTTAAAACTGATATGTAAAATCTTAAAACTGTATGTCTGCACTGAGTATGAATTTTTATGCCATTATACTGAAAACAACCACAAGGATGTTATTTTCAGTACAAAGTATCAATGTAGCCATGAAAAGAACAAAACAAAATAAAAATTTCATGAATATGTTGCTTCAAAAATATGAAATTATTTCTCATTTCATCTTTTTCAGGTGTCAATTCTGAGGGGTTTCCACATCTTTATGGTTGATTCAAAGTGTTGTACTTGTGTATATGCATACTGCATAGTATAAATCAGTGTTAAAAGGCTAAGTAATATGAAACAACAAAAGTTAGTAATTTCTGTGAAACTTAATCAGTCACCCTAAAAGAGTTTCTTTGTAAAATAGGTGGGTTTCTTTGTAAGAGGTACAAGTGCAAAGGGTGATGGGAAATTTGCCATGAAATAAGCTTCAGTAGTGGAAGTACTGCATTCAAAGTGAACATGGCCTTTAGCAAGATAACTGGGGGATTGGCAAGACAGAACTATTTAAGATTTTATGCCAAAATATCTGTGAAAACAAGATAACCAAGATTTTATATTTTTGTAATTTAGAATATCTTTTTTGGGTCTTAAGATTTCTGCTCATGGTTTAAAAAAATTAAAGAATAAAGAAGTATAATACTATAAGTAAAAGTCGACACTAAATGAGTAAATGATCATGGATTGGTTGAGAGTGAATAATTTATGGTTGAAAGTAACATAAAGATCCTGCAAGGATCTCTGAAATTTATGTTATAGAAATGTACATTAATTTGAATTGTAATGCTTGGACACATTTTTGTAGTACTTGTATCGTTAGTAAGGTATAGTTTTTTTTTTTCTTTTATGGACGTGCAAGGCTGTAAGGAGTCGCATGGTAGAGGGGTGAAAGTGTGTTTGCCTCATTTATAATTGAGCAGTCACTACTATGTTGATTGGATTATCTGTTACACATATTTTTATCTCTGTTTCTGAGATATTGTTTGTCACCTGGTAGTCAGAAGCCTGTGGCACAGGCTTCTGACTTGTACTGATGGATTCAGATCTCAAGGGCAAATCATGGTCGATGTGTCTGTCCTTCTGTCTCTGGTTCTTTACCTCCCAGGGTCCAGTAGCTCTAAATTAGGGATGCAGGAACATATTTAGAGGGGGATCAGGGGGCCTTGGTCCCCCAAAAGTGTTTCATTTCTTTGTTAAAATGTGACTTGTGTTAGAAAAAATGCTTTAAATTTAATAAAAATGCATCAACTTACTATAGAAAATAATATTTTAATTTTTTCTTCTATTTTTCATTAACTTTTATTTTGTCCTGATGTATTTCAAAAACTTCCATTTTCGGTCGCCTCTCCTTCTTCCCTCCCTGAAAAAATTCTATGCACACATCTGTAGGGATGGATGATTTCTTACAGCCTTGGATAGCCATGGGGCCATTTTTAACCTCAAAACACACACAATCACAATCTGTAAATCAGATATTGTACTATCTATTTTTGGTTGAGTTAATGCAATACCAATTTCCTTATATTTCAAAATGAAGAATTCTGGCAGCAGAATGTACTTATGACATTATTACTTTGCTTATTTCATTGCTGTAGTTAATAAATAACGTGTGGTTTCTGCAGAATGAGGCCAACATGTCATGAAGTTAGGGCTACAGTTGACCTTATGGAACTTTCTTTCAGGATGTACCTCTTGACAACATGAGTGGTTTAAAATTTTTAAAGTAATGATTACATAAGCCACAGTCATGTTCATTTACTCAAAATTGTTCTGTATTCATGTATCATTACTGGTTCAATGAAATGAATAACTGATAGTAGAGTGAACAAAGAATTACATTTAATTTTAAGCTGGAAACTTAAACAATTTCCAGTGTCAAGCATTTTTATATGCAGTTACTTTGAACAGTTAATAACACAATGCATTTATTGTTATATGTTCATGTGTAAGAAAACTGTTGTTGCTTTTTTGATGATCACAACTTTTAAAGCTCTAGTCAGTAACTGAAAATCAGCATAAAAAAGCTGAAAGATGATCATTTCATTTCTGTTGTTTAATATCCCATTAAAATCAGGGCTGTCGGGTTTGATTGATAAATTTTTTAATCGCCAATTATTTTATTCTTCCGATTAATCGGTTACTTAAAAAATTAGTGTAAAAATGAAATTCATTAGGGACTTCCAAAAAACTGCATATAGTTTTGAATTTGTTGAATACAACATTTGTGCTTGTGTCTCCACTTCTTGGAAACCAGCCTTTTTATGGCGATGGAAGGTTAAATCTAGCAGGGATTCCATCGCTCATTGTGTGTTAATATGTTAGTCTTCAAAGTCCATCGTCAATTCTGAACTTCCACCTTTAACACTATACTTGTCCTGCCAGCATTTCATTAAGGGCTACTCGACCTCGTGGTTTCCCCGTTCTTTTATTGCTGTGCGCTGTACTTGCTTCTCATATGGTGGTCTGTCTGTGCTTCCCCTCCTTGCTATCCCCTTGTTGACTGTAGCTGTTCAGGAAAATTGCAGCTCCATCAGCCATTAAAGGGTGCCACACCTCTTCTACTCCTGTCTCAGCTGAATCGTCTGGGCAAAGTCAGTTGTTTCAATACGTAAGATCGATATAACAGACTGCCTGCATCTTCTGAGCTTGGGTAGTGGTTCCCCAAGGTTTTATTACATCGATGCAGATGAAAATATGCTGCTGGTCCTGCTGGGCCTCACAACAAGATGCAGCTTTCAATAGGGAAGATGGGAGATTAATTCACTTGTTTCTGGAATCAATGGGGGTATGCAATTAGTCTTAATTACCCAGGGACCAAGTTGCGTACTGTTGCAGAAGTATTGTATCCGTCAACAGGGAGAATTTCTAGTGCAAGATTAAAAGTCTGGGGCAAATTTTTACCCTCACTCTCCTCATTGAAAAAGCAAATAGTGTTCCTTTATTGGTGGCAGAGCCTACTGGGATGAGCATGGGAGTGTCTGTCAATGAAAGAAAGTTTGAACGCTGATTCATCTCTTGCTGTCACGTTCGTTTGAGCTCCAGAAATGAAGTTTCGGGGATTAAAAGGGAAATTATCCTTTTGTTGTTTTAGATATAAATTAGAAGACAGTGGGGAAGTTATTGATCACGGACATATTTATTGTTTAAAATGTAAGAAAAATTTTAAGTACAGTGGAAGTGTAACTAGCTTACATTATCATTTACAGTCGCAACATCCATTCATGGAAATTGTATCAAATATGCCACAGGAGCAGCCTAATTCAAATGCCACCGCTATAAAGCAAATTTTCTGCATTAAAAGAACAGGAATCAACAAATAAATTAGTGTTTTGGATTGCATCTAGTTTGCAACCTGTTAGTATTGTTAAAAATCCTGGCCTGAAAGTGTTGTTGCAAACAGCTCTGAATTCTAAGTGTTACAATTTGCCTGCCAGAAGTACCATTATGAAAAAAATTGTCAAAATTTACGACATTCAGAAGTCAAGAGTGTTTAATGAATTAAAGAGAGCTTCTTATGTGAGTTTAACTGGAGATTTTTGCACCTCACTCGCCAACAACAGCTACTTAGTAATAACAGTACACTGGATTGAAAATGAGTGGTATTATTGCGATGCAACTCTTCAAGTGAAACAGATGATTGAGAAGCATACTGCAAATCAGTGCACAACTGAATTTGAGGAACCCGTTGAAAAATGGGAACTAACGGACAAGCTTGTTGCCATCTGCACTGATAATGCTATAAATATTGTACTTGGAGTTAACAGATAAAAGTTTGACAGTGTAAGATGTTCAGCTCATACTTTATAGTTAAGCATAAATAAAGCTCTTAAAGTCGCATCAATAGAAAAGTATCTAGCTAAATTTCCCAAAAATTGTAGGACATTTTAAACACAGCTCACATTTAGAGGCTACACTCTCATCTAAGCAAAAATAACTTTGTCTTCCTGATACTAAGTTGCAACAGGACAAAGTGACACACTGGAATAGTACCTACATCATGGTGGAAAGTCTGGTGAAAGCTAGAAACGCAGTAGACAACATTCTGGTAACCAAGGCATCTAATACTCCTGTTCTGACAACAGTTGAGTGGGAAGTGCTTGAGAAGCTAATCAGTGTATTGAAACCTTGCTTGGAAATCACTGAAATACTCGAAGGCTACAAGTACGTAACTGCCAGTGTTGTAATTCCTGCTTTTACACACCTCAAAAGCGCAATGAGATTGTCCGATACCGACCCAGCATATATTTGCAGATTTAAAGCTATTTTGCTCGATGATCTGACAGACAGACTTAGTCAATGGCCTGTATACGACAAGTACGAAAAAGCTACTGCCCTTGACCCTCGATTCAAGACACTTCACTGTATACCAGAAAAAACCCGAGAACTAGTGTGGGACAGAATTTCATCCAGTAGCATAAATCAACAGCTGCCCTTACACCAAGAACAAAGTAATGTGCAACAGAAATGAAGAAAACTATGTTGTGACAATTCGTCGATTCCAGAAACAGAAATAAAGGAATACACAAATATGAGCACACAGATAGAATTAGAGCTTCAAGTTTATCAGAGCTTGCCTGAACTCCACGACGATTTTACAGATCCTTTTCAGTGGTGGAAAACTCATTCATTACAGTTGCCATCGCTTGCTACTTTAGTAGAACGGTTGCTGTGCATTCCAACAAAGTCTGTGCCAAGCGAAAGAGTGTTTAGTGCCGCTGGTATTGTTGTCAACAAACTTCATACTTCACTTAAACCATCCAATGTTAACAAGCTCTTGTGCCTAAAATCTTGGCCAAAGCAATGACTGCAAACCAGGTTAAAGGTAATTATTATTCATTTGTATTTCTGATTTTTTGATGAAGTAAAGCAATGAATACTGCTAGATTAACAGGCTACGATACATTCAACACTCTAACATTTCAGACAATGGATTTGGTATCCATATAATAATAGAATAGTGCATAACATAATTTATAGTCATATATTTTTTGTGATAGTATTTTTTTATCACTCGATCAAATTACCAATTAATCGATCAATGGTGAAATATTAACCGATTAAAAATATTGATCGGTTGACAGCTCTAATTAAAATAGTTTAATATGTGTTTCAATTAATAACCAATTTTGTTTTTAGCAAACCTCTTGTGAAGTGTATGATGTAGCTGTGATAATTTATAGCTGATATATGTTGTGCAAGATTGTTTCTAAAAAATTGTTTAATCATGAAACAATGTAATCATTATTTGCCCAGTAAATGTGTGAAAGATAAAGGGAATAAATAGTTGAGCCATACAAAAATTACAAGCATGTAAAAAGACAAAAATTTTTTAATTTAAATAGAATGCAAATCCATTTGCCTTTGGTTTCCTTAACGAGTTTTATTTTAATGTTTTACAAATACTTTATCTTTATTTTCTTTCATATTCAGTATATGTCAAATAACCATCTTTGTCACATTTGGTTGAATTTTGATTCACTTTTTTAATGAAATTAACTATTTAGTGATTTATTTAAGCTGTTTTTTTTTCAACTGTGAAGAGAGCTGGTCTGCTTAATCCTTTATAATTTTTAAACCCCAAAACTCTAATAGTTATATTTAACTAATTATGAGTGTCTCTGCTCTTTTTGTTCTTTCTTTCTTTTTTCTTTTTTAATAACTGCTTTTGATGAATGGAGTTGAAATTTAATTTGCTTTTCTCACTTCAGTTTCTCATTTGTAGTTTTTTGTTGATTTATTATTTATTATTTTTAATACACCACAGTGTGAATACTCAGGAAACGCATATAGCATATTAAATCCGATTGTTTTTATGGCTTAATAAGCACAAATTAAATCCGTTTGTTTTTATAGCTTAATAAGCACAAATTAAATCAGTTTGTTTTTATGGCTTAATAAGCACAAAGATTCGCCAAGCTGTCGCATTCCACTGGGAGGCTTTTTCAAGGCAGTGATAGACATAAAAGCAAACGGATAAAAATAAACGGCTATGGTAGACATAAAACAAATGTCTACCATTGCCTTGAAAAAGCCTCCCAGTGGAGTGCAAAACTTGGTGAATCTTTGTGCTTATTACGCCATAAAAACAAACAGATTCAATATGCTATTTGCGTTTCCTGAGTATTGTAAATAAGCTTTCAAAATATTTGAAAATGGATAAAGATCCTTTTTTATGTTATTGTTGTAAATATAAAGATCTCTTTTTTTATTGCTGTTTTCTTCATATAGGGTTTGTAAGGGAAAGAAAGATGGCAGAGGTGAACAAAATGCCAAAGAAATCAGTGATGTATGTGTTATTTCATGTTTTCATTTTCCAAAATGTTACTTAAATATTTACTAACTTTTTGAAACCTTAAATATTAATATATTTGACTATAATTATTGTTATATCAGTTTCTTACATGATGAACATCAGGTTTGCTTCACAAGTGCTGTCATGTTTATTTTCTGTTTTCAGATATTTCTGATATCAAATAAACGAATCTAGCACAATTGAAATATGATTTCTTACCCTGACTTAATCCTTGAACTAACAAAACAGATGGTAAACAGCTCCCTATATTGACAACTTATTTTTAAAAAACAGTTAGATATACTGAAAAGTAATGTACATATGGCTTACTTTAAGAATAATAAATTTTAATTACTGTTATTGTTGTAACTAATTTCTGTCCACTATCATTTTCAAAAGTAAAAATATTGTGTCATTTTGACAATTTTAAGCAGAAAGGATGGGGTTTTTTTTTTTCGTATTTTGTGTGTGTGTGTGTGTGTGTGAGAGAGAGAGAGAGAGAGAGAGAGAGAGAGAGAGAGAGAGAGAGAGAGAGAGACTTAAACTAAATTCACCTCACCCTGAAAATTTGTAGTCTTGTACAGAATCATTATATAAAGTATGGTATCAATGTTTACAGCTCTACGTCCATTTTAATATCTTTGGGGAAGCCCCTCCAAAAGCTAGTGGATGCTTCAGGTGGAACATCCCATTTACACTGACTGACTAGCGGTCCAGAGTATAAAATTACGGAAGTTGGAGGTAGAGCCTCACTTCTCAAATCTCTCTTGCAGACTTCACCAAGCATCTGGGAGGGAAGGGCATGCCCACAAGTAGAGTCTGCTACTCAGTTCAACAGTAAACATGAAAAATATGGACAAATCAGTTTCGTTAGGCTTATACAAATCTCTGTCCTGCAATCCCTGAGGGGCCTGAAGATACCGAGGTTTCCTGAGGTGCCATTGACCTGCAGCACAATGTAAAGTAAAGTCAATGAAATAAAAAATAAATCAATGCAATGTACAAGAGTTAAATTTAATACTGTAAGAGCAGCCAAGAGAATGGGGGCCTCACTCTTCTGAACCAATGGATCCCTCAAAAAGACTTCACAGGGGCCCCAGGAAGCAGGAGACATGTCACATGGAACATGAAAGATCCACAAGTTATACAACATTCAAAATCATAATGGCAGCCTACCCCCAACCATCCTCCCGAAGGATTTGTTCAGGTTGGAGAGTTCAAAGACCTCTTACAAACTCCAAAGTATTTCATTGAGGGAGGTCAAAAAATGACGAATTCTTCCATGACAAATTGAGTAGGCAATGAATTTGCCCACGATGAACTGAGTCAGCGACGAATTGTCGCTCTACAAATTGGGCACGACGAATTGATGTATAACTCGTATTGAGTACTCCCGTCTTTCAACATGCATAGAGTTCTAAAGTATTTCTT
Organism: Macrothele yani; assembly: GCA_039090855.1. Classification (NCBI taxonomy): domain Eukaryota; kingdom Metazoa; phylum Arthropoda; class Arachnida; order Araneae; family Macrothelidae; genus Macrothele; species Macrothele yani. The sequence continues at coordinate 54,613,118 of CM076990.1, forward strand.
TCAGTTAATACAAACAATATTTGCATTTACTAATCTAAAGCAACTATTATGGGAATTTTACTAGGAAATTTTTTCATTTAAATTGCAAATTTTTGGAGAAAACTCTTCTCCTTCTTCAGGCTGTCTTTTTGCTGTCACTTATTCCTGTCACTATTGCGGTTATGGTTAACATTGAATGTTTAGGTTACTTTTCATCAAATCCTGCCAGATGTTAGGCAGGGAAAATCCTTTGCAGTCATTGATGATGGAATTTTGATTTTTCTCAATCTATTCCTCCTTTCAGCTTTCTTTTTGAAAATTGCTTTGGAAACTGATGACTTTAAGGGAATTCCAATCCATGCTGTGACTAGTTTCTCTAACATGCCTATCTAAACCAGTCTTGTTGGAGCAATTCTTTATAGCTGCTTTATGCTCATCTATACGAGTTTCTAGTCTGCGACCTGTTTCACCTATGTAAGATAGTCCACAACTACATTTTACTTCATAGACTACTCCTTGCATTTTAAAAATATCTTCTTCTCTTTGAACTATTTTAGGAAAAAATTTTAACTTTGTTCTCTAAACTTGGAGCTAGCCTAATATTGTACTTCTTACTAATTCTCTTTAAAGACTCAAATAAACCTTTGTGATAAGAAATTTTTCTAGTGAATTTTACTTGTTGCTTTTGCGGTTTCTTCGTACCATTAAAATTCAGAAGCTTCTCAATTTCTTCTTTAGGAGAGTTATTTTCTGCAAGTATGACTTTAAGTTCTTCTTTATGGGCTTCTTTTTTATCTGCTGTATAAACTATTTTATTAATTTTTTCTAAAAACTGACTTGCTACATTTTTCTTAATAGAGACTGGATGATAGGAATTGAAATCCAATAGTCTATTAGTATTCATTGGTTTTAATACCAACTAGTTAAGGAATTTGATGTCTGGCTGAAATTGGAATAAAAACAAAAAAAGAAATTTGTTAAAAAAGCTGAACCTTAATGAAAAGTCATTTTTGAAGAACTATTCCAGTTTAAACAAAGAAACTGCAGTTCTTAGTCATGTAAAGGACAACACTGCTTCTGGAGTTTGCCAAGAATTATTACAAGTGATAAATAAAGGAAATAATTTCAATCTATCCAAAGAAAAAATAAATACAGAAAAATTGGTAATTGAATTGGAAATCATCTGCAGCACTTTAGAAAAAGAGGACCAAATTAAAGCAGACCTCCTCAGAAAAGATTACTACAATAGACTTACAAACTTCCAGAAGCATGTAAAGAAACCTCAAAAAAATTTTGATGATAATCAATTAAAAGATTTCAGAAAAAATCAAAGTGTAGTTGCTGTGAAAACAGACAAAAGTAAGTTGATTACTGTTATGGATAAGAAAGATTATCAAGAATAGATGGAAGAAGAACTAAAAAAACGTATGTATGAAGTAGTAAAAGAAAACCCACTACCAGATTTGATTAAAAAAGTCTCTAAGCTTATTTCACTTCAAAAAAGAAAAACCAGCTTCCAGAAAACTATAAACAATTCTCAAAATTACTGTTCAGATTACCTCAAATATATGGAATAGTCAAACTGCATAAAGAACACCAACCAATTAGACAAATAATTGACTCAAAAAACTCTATTCTTTCAAATCTAAACTACTTTTTAAAGTCACACCTTCATAATCTTTTAAAAGAGCCACCTAACTTGATAAAAAAACTCAATGCAGCTAAAAGAAAAATTAGAACTTCTTCCTAAATTAGATTCTCCTATTATGGGTAGTTTAGACATAGTGTCTATGTATACTCACATTAATATAGATCAATTTATAGACTTTATAGCTGAAGACTTGGCAGACCTAATAGTTTTTGACAACAAAGATAAAAACATATTAGTTGGAATTTTTGAAATGCTTACCTTCTCTTTACATAACAAACTACTTTCAATTTGGGAAAACATTTTTCATTCAAAAATCGGGGCTAGCTATGGGCTCCCCACTCTCCCCACTCTTAGCTAACTATTATGTGGGAAAACTAGAAGAAAAGATACTAGTACAACCCACATACTTCTGCTTATATAGCAGATACATGGATGACATCTTATTTATAATAGATAGCTCAGAAATTGTTCCCGAAAGAATTCGAGACTCATTCAATGAATTAGATGATTCCCTTAAGTTCACTATTGAACTTCAAAAAGAAAGAAGAATAAACTTCGTAGATATTACTATCTATTATGAAGATGAAAAATTCCTCACTAGTTGGTATAAAAAACCAATGAAAACTAAAATACTACTGGATTTCAATTCCTATCACCCAGTCTCTATTAAGAAAAATCTAGCAAGTCAGTTTTTAGAAAAAATTAATAAAATAGTTTATACAGCAGATAAAAAAGAAGCCCATAAAGAAGAACTTAAAGTCATACTTGCAGAAAATAACTCTCCTAAAGAAGAAATTGAGAAGCTTCTGAATTTTAATGGTACGAAGAAACCGCAAAAGCAACAAGTAAAATTCACTAGAAAAATTTCGTATCACAAAGGTTTATTTGAGTCTTTAAAGAGAATTAGTAAGAAGTACAATATTAGGCTAGCTCCAAGTTTAGAGAACAAAGTTAAATAAATTTTTCCTAAAATAGTTCAAGGAGAAGAAGATATTTTAAAAATGCAAGGAGTAGTGTATGAAGTAAATTGTAGTTGTGGACTATCTTACATAGGTGAAACAGGTCGCCGACTAGAAACTCGTATAGCTGAGCATAAAGCAGCTATAAAGAATTGCTCCAACAAAACTGGTTTAGATAGGCATGTTAGAGAAACTTGTCACAGCATGGATTGGAATTCCCTTAAAGTCATCAGTTTCCAAAGCAATTTTCAAAAAAGAAAGCTGAAAGAAGGAATAGATTGAGAAAAATCAAAATTCCATCATCAATGACTGCAAAGGATTTTCCCTGCCTAACATCTGGCAGGATTTGATGAAAAATAACCTAAACCTTCAAGGTTAACCATAAACACGATAGTGACAGGAGTAAGTGACAGCAAAAAGACAGCCTGAAGAAGTAGAGTTTTCTCCAAAAATTTGCAATTTAAATGAAAAAATTTCCTAGTAAAATTCCCATAATAGTTGTTTTATATTAGTAATATTGAATAAAGAAACTAGGAAGCCATTTCTCAACATGAGCTTTATTCAAACAATATTTGCATTTTAGCAAGTTTTTTATAGTGGTATATCATGGGATATCCCTCAATGAATTTTTTGAGTTATTAATATTTATTTACATGAGCATCTGGTAGTCTATGCAAATATTGCTTTTAAGCAAAAGGATGCATTCAGCAAACAGATTTGAAAAATAGAAAACTCCTTGGAAAACTTGAAAAAGAAATTTGACTTTCTAGATCTTTGAAATGATTTCTATGTGGGTGGCAGTTAGTAAAGGCATTTAAAATAATATTACTAACCATTGCATGTGTGTGTTAGAGAGAGAGATTTGTTATATTAAAGTAATTTTAATACACTGGGTTGCTGAACTGGTGGTGCAATGGTCCTTGGCCCGATTGTATGTGGCCCTCACACACAAGATCCCACGGGAGCACAGGACAGAAATTAGTCAAACATTTATAGAAATTATAGAAAAAATGAAAAATTATAGGGATATGAGCATTTTATGGGGTACACACAAATATGTGTTGTATTTTCCATAACATTCTCAACTAATATTGAAACAGTGCCTGTCGATTTTCAGGTGGAGCTTGCTGTTCTTCAAAATAACTCTGAATTTACAGCTAAATTTGCAGAAGTTTCTTTCTAGAATTTTACATAAACTACTTGCCTTGCAAAATAAAGAGATTGAACATCCACGCTCAAAAAACGGCAACATTATTCGGGAGCACCTACTTATGCAAACAATCATTTTCTGTCATGAAACAGGTGAAATCAAGAGATCATTCTTGTCTAACTGATAAACACTTGGTGGAAAATCTGCAGATTGATGTGTTCAACATTGAACTAGATATTGAAAGACTAATAAAAAAACAATGTACAATTTATGATTATGGAGACAAAAAAAAAAGGTTTCGGTAATGCCTGCATATTTTTTAAACAAGTAAATTAATTAATTTCTGTACACAATTTTTTAGTTTTTATTATTACTATTTTTTAATAATTTTAGTTTTGGGGGGGGGTTAATCTTTTTTTGGTGGGGGGTACCCCCTACAGCCTGCCATTAATCAGTTAATCTGAAATTGGCCTGTAGGTGTTAAAAGGTTGTGTACCCCTTAACTTCTGCTTATTCTTCTGAGATGGGTCTGGGTTCAAATCCAGTTGAGTATAAACATTGTGTTTGTCTTAACGGCACAGGCTCTCTCCCTTCCCTGGAACCAGTGACCCTAAATTAGGGACAGGTGACTGCTTATAGCCCATCAAGTTGCTCGCTATGGTTGTTTAACCCTTAAATAAAAAAAAAACACATTAGGATTTCTGCTTTTGCATACTGCCCTAGGTGCTGACTTTAAAAATTATTGGGGGTTTGGGAAATTTTAAATTTATGTTTAATGTGCAATGCCAAAGTGCTTAAAAATATGTTAAAATGTGTTATAAATTATATTTATTAAAAACAAACTACCCATGCATTTTTCAAGGATTTAAGTTTAATTTCAGTTTTATTTGGTGAAGTTATCTGGTTCTATAACATTCAAAGACTGCCTGAAATGTGTAAAAAATAAAAATAAATTACAGTTAATATAAAAAAGTACAGTACTTTATTTTCTAGATGTTTATTTCATTTATTTTGAATTTGTTGGCACAACGTTCTTAAAATTTTACATCTAAATAAAAAAAATGTTTTTCTTCATTGCTAATTTGATTGGACGAGTTTGTCATATATGATACTCGAGGTGATTTCCCAGTATATGTGCAGAATGGCCATATCATTAAAGCAGGTTTGTGCCATAGTCAATTTGGTATGCAATTTAACATGATGAAGGTTTGAAAATGACTTCTCCACTGTGCAGGTCAACACTGGTATAGTTAAAATCATGTGAATAAATTTGCCAAAGTCCCGTAGCCCGTAGCATATCGGCTAGGAATATGCACTGTTTGAAGAAATTTATGCCATCACAATCACAAAATATCAGAAAACATATATTTACACTCATTGTCATAAATATCCGCACACCAAGAAGAAGGCATCTAATTGAAATGAGATTTTAGTTGTGAGATGGTACATACCAAGGACAGAAGTGATTACAATATCACAGCAGCAGGAGGATTTCCCACGGACATACGGTACACATTCGGGTCAGCGTTAGTACCACTTCAGACCACCTCGTGGTCGGATGCATGCAGTAATACATTCCGTCATGGAGTCAAAGAGACGCTGTATGTTATCCTGGGACAGAATGGCCCACACTTTTTGCAACTGACACTCTATATCACAAACACTGGGACATGGAGAAAGCTGGCATCCCGCATGTGCTCGATGGGCGAGAGATCAGGCGATCTGGCAGGCGACGGAAGCATCAAAGCATGACGTAGATAGTCCTGGGAAACCCTAGCCATCTGCGGATGGGCATTATCCTGTTGGGAAATGGCTCCGGGCCACACCGCTAGGAAAGGCAGCACATGGGTCCGCAGGATCTCCTGTACGTAGCGCCGGGCTGTTAACTTCCCTCGGATCACTGCGAGGGAAGTCCAGCTGCCATACGCAATGGCTCCCCAGCCTATCACGCCTGCAGTTCGGGAAGTCTGCCGCTGTACAGTGAGGTTGAGATTGTAGCGCTCACCTGTGGTCCTCCACACACTGATGCAGTGATCATACGTTCCCATACAGAAGCGGGATTCGTTGCTGAACACTATATGCCGCCAGTCCGCAGCATTTCATGTTGCTTGCTGCTGATACCACTGCAATCGACGCCTATGATGGTCAGGTATTAATGGCAGAAAATCTAAGGGCCGTCTAGAATGCAGATTCGCCTCTGCCAGGCATCTGAAAATGGTTCTGGCGGACACAGGAGTCCCTTGTACAGCCGCCTCATGTGTCTGGATATTGGACAATGACGTTGGTGCATCTGTGCATGCCACTCTCATGATCCTACGGTTCTCACTGCTGGTGGTGTGTCTGGTTCATCCGGAGCCAGTCCGCCATGTCTGGGTGCCTTCCCGTGTCCATTACTCTCAACATGAACACACCGTACTGTCTGGCTGACCCAAATGGCAGCCGATTCGGCGTGCTGGCTACTCTCCTCTCTCATCCGGACAATACAGCCTCGTTCAAACTCCGTTAGTTGCCCGTACACACATCTACTGCGGCTCCTCGGTATGCCTATCGCTCAGGGATCTCACAAGACCCTTATCGTGCACTTCAGCAGGAATGTAAAGTCTCCTGCTCAGCGCCTTATAAGCCCCAAGTATTGTGATTGCAGCACCGGCTTAGACGTGCGGGCATGCGGAAGTGCACGAAACTTTAATCATTTGCATGTCTGCCTTCCCTGTAGCTATTTGCAGAGTTTCACATTAATTGCACAGGTTTTTTCTTGGTGCACATATTTTTTATGACAATGAGTGTAAGTAATAACAGTCTTTTCTTATTTGCAAGAAGTTTTTTTTTTTTTTTTAGAGTTAAGGCTGGGTACAATAAACAATCTGAGTTGGAAATTCCTATACAAACTTTGATAAAATTAGTAAATGGGAACTAAGCAACATAAAACAAAATGTGTACACGTGTGATTCATGTATTATGAAAAACTAGCTGTAAAGCCTGTTGATAAGAATACAACGAGTTCTAGAAATCACTTATTGCTATTCAAGTGTTTATTAATGACTTTGGAAAATATCTTCCTATGCGATGTTTTTTGTAAATATCTTTTCATATACTGGAAGTAGTTTTCCTTGTTCTGGACCATGGACTACTTTAACTGTAACATAATCAAACCGTCAAACTTTTGACAATGTAACATAAAGTTGTCCATCGCTAAACACTGGCTCAGAAAGGTACATACTTACTTTCTCCAGTGTTTGACCTTGATACTTATTAATGGTCATAGCAAAGGCGAGTTTTACAGAAAATTGTCCTCCTCGTATTAATGTGAATGGGAGGTCTATATCAGTAGGTGCGAGGCCAATTCACGGAATAAAAACAGTTTTACCACATGCTGAGCCTGTGAGTACTTCTACAATGATCAAATTGGGTTTTAGTTCTTTAATTATCAATCTTGTTCCATTGCATAAACCTCGTTGTGTATTGAGGTTTCTCAGGAACATGATATAATAGCTCCAATTTTTAACTCCAGTCTGTGAAGTGGCATTCCTGATGGAGTTTGCTCATTTAAAAACTCTATAGGATAATACTGTTCAGTATTTTCTTCGCCATAGGCATAAATTGAATCAGAGCTTAAGTATGTGCTTGCTGTCCCCCTAAGAGATCATGAACATTTTCATTTAATTTATCAACATCGGAGTTTTTGGGACACAGAATGGCTTTCTTTGCAAAAGTTTTAAAATCAGAAATTTTCAAGTTCTCACCAAATATTTTTTGGCAATATCACCATCATATAAAATATGTGTAGGTATCTGTCATTTTCTCTGGTAGGCCATCAGCTGTTTCATGGGCACCATCGCCAAGTCGTAAAAGCCATTCACTGAATGATGAATCGACAGATCGAACATTACTTTTGAGTCTTAAAATCTCAAACTTCTCCCATAATTGGTTGAATTTAGTGCTGGCTTCGAGTATTTTGGTTCTGTCACCATGTTTGACAACAGGGAGAGTTTGTCTAAAGTCTCGTCCAAGTAAAAGGACTGCCACCAAAAGGTTTCTGGTTTCTCATAATATCTTTCAGTGATCAGTCAACTGAAGTAAAGCATTACTGGAGGCCATTGTAGCTTCTTCGTCCCAAATGATGACTTTCGCAGATCGAATGATTTCGGTGTCGGTGGAATTAATCTTTATATTTGACGTACATGTTTCATTTAAAGGTGGCACTAACTTAAATTGGTTAAAGTATATTTTGCCTCCTTCTAACAGATTAGCAGCAATTCCTGTGGATACAACAGGCAAAGCTATGTTTCCTTCTCCACGAATAGTGCTGGGGAGGGTTTTATACAAATAAGTTTTTCCTGTGCCCCCTGGGCCATCAAGGAAAAAATATCTGTGAGGAAGATCATCATTAGTGGTTGCTGACATAATACTGTCATACGCTGCTTTTTGCTCTACATTTAAATTACTTGCCATTTCTGTAGCATTTTGTCGTTCTGCAACGCTGTTAAAATAAACATCCGGATTTTGAGGAATATTACTTGATGTAATTGGAAGATTATATTTATCACATGAGCTGTTGTTAGTTTTGAGAGTGTCATCAATCTCTTGAAGGGTCAAGTTCAAGCAATGTTCACAGTTCTCAGTATGTCCAATGTTATGTCTGTGTGCAAATCTTCCCCAAAATGGGTTTTATATTTTTCAAACAATTCTTGTGCATTGGGCGGTGAAACAAAGATAAGAATGTATGCAAATAAATCTTGTAGTTGTCGAGGCATGCTGCAAACTGATGCTTCATCTAAGGTTTTCTCACTTATTTCATCATTCTTAATTAAACCTTTCTGCAATGCAGCTTCTTGTAAGGTATCATATAGAATTCCATTGACTGTTCTTAGATCTGTAAAGCTTTTTGTTCCAGACACAAGAAGTAGCAGTAGTCTCAAACAATATCTTTCTGGATCAGAGCCAAGGTTGACTGAATACATTCTTCCAATCACATTATCTCCACCACATTTTCGTTGGACCCATTGTCTTTCTAAGATGTGCTGATTGAACACATCTTCATTGTCTTGGCATGTCGCTATATGAAATGGATCACACATCTTCATTGCCCTCATATAGTTTGAACCATGCTGTCAGCATTGTATCTCTTTGAGCATTGTGAACAACTGCATTTTGATCATTGTTTAAATGCTCCGGATTAAAGGTAATGTTCTGTTCTTCAGGAAGGTGAACTGGTAATCTAACTATTGTATGAGATTGCTGATGCATATCATAACCAAGTATTTGTCACATTGCCTCAGGTGTGCTAACACATCAGGAATCGTGACTTTTTACTTTGTCGTATTTGGTGTTGTGCTCTGTTATATGCGGATTTGCACAGTCATGACCTTTGTATACATACTTGAAAAGGTATTTCACACGTTTCACAGTATTGCACACCTCGACACTAATGTGGCAATTGTACTTTAGCAAAAGATATGAATTATAAGGGACAATCCAGGAGTTATCAATAGTTTTACCACGTACAGTTGTAGTTGTAGTATTCTATTCTTTCTACTGCGATATAAAGGATACCCCCTTTGTTAGCTACTGTTTCGTTTAGGAAAGACTTCGGAAATTGCTTGGTACATTTGCCATCTTTTATACAGGATGAACTGTGATTACTTTCACTACATGGGCATATGTTTCGCAACAGTTGCATCTAAAACTGGTAAATGCTCTTTATCTGGAAGTTCTGCCAATACAATTTGGTCAATTTTCTCAGGCAATGTTGGTTTGTCCTCTTCTTTCAAAATCAAGAGCATATGAACCTGGGGAAGCCCTCTTTTTTGTAATTCGATTACATGAACTTTGGCCACTAGAACTCCAAAAATATGCCTTTTGGTTATATCGTCCATTAATTCTTTCAACGTTAGCTGGAAGTTGCAACTAAATCTGGACGGTTTTCGACAGATCGACCGTTCAAGTTTTCAGTAATTTCTTGCCATTTCGGTTTGCAAGTCATAGTGAGGAAAAGATCGGGCTTGCCGTGCTTTCTGACTATCGCCATTGCATCATGTTTCGTGGACTGCCTTGAAATGATGATGATGATGATGGCAAAATAAGAGCTTTTCCAGGAAGAAACTCATCGTCTGCAGCATTCTGAATCTGGTCCATCAGACATTTATACTTTTCAACCCTTAAACGATTTCGTCGTATGTAGTTTAGTCTATTAGCTTCCATTTTTACATACACATCAATAATGTATTGCTGCGTAAGCTTTCCTGCACTTAATAATGGATTGAATTCATCATAGATCGAAAGACAACGTTGATAGTACTGCATTTGTGTAACCCTTGACCGTGGCTTTGTACATTGGTTAACAACACTTAGTAAAGATGTTGGTCTATGTTGCAATGGAATGTCAATGGCCCAACTTTGATCACCATATGGGATGAGTAGAGGATAAACCAAAGGCTCTAAATTTGGATCGCGAATGCTGATTCTTTCTGTTTTTCTACTGCTGGTGCTTGCACTTGCACGGCAATGAATCAATATGTCACGTTTGAGTGGAGGTTCACCATCTGCATTTTCAAATATAATGACAACCTTATTAGATCTTGGAGCATTATAACGCCTTTGATCATTTCTTCGATCTTGAATAATAGCCATTGATACATTAGAAGAAACAGCATTATTCATTTGAGCATCTTGAATACTCTCTTGCTTGACTTCATAAAACGTTTTACATGCTTCCACAAATGGATTATTTTCTGTCATGAATGTACTCAGTGCTTGTAACAGATCTTTATTGCACCCACTATTTTCTTGCATTTGCACTCTTTGGGCATCAGCCTCATCAGGATGCAATATGTACAATTGCACATATTTCTGCTGTTCACCATTATCAGGATGTAATGCTCCTGCACGATGATAGATTGATCCATTTATTCTAAAACAATAAGGCCCATAACCTAGTGGAGGAGCCATTTATGCTCCCATCGATGCAAATGCAAGAAAACTATTAATCGACCATATGTTAATCATAAAGTTTTTTTAATGCTCATGCTGAGATTTCATAAGTTGTTCGATTAATGAGGAAGTGTGAACGGGATCTAATTTTACTGCTCCTTTTGAGCAACATTTAGAAAATTTACCATCTGAAGGGTCTCTCTCCGGCAAAGTTTTTGGCTTTTTTACAAAATTCACAAATTTGCTCAAGAGTGTCTTGCTACAGTCTTTTCATCGTCTGTAACATTTAAAACCACTTGACATGTAGCATTTGTTTTTTTGTTGTCGGTTTGTTAATTTCCTCTGAACCCCTCAAGCACAGTGTTCATTCCTTTGTTCGGGGGTCATATTTTGTGCCTCTGCAATATGAACATTTATCCTGCGCTGAAATACAGCTTCAATATATTCTGGCATCATATTAGTACAACGATCATGCAAATGTTGAATTTCAGAATTTTTTTTCAACTGCACTGTGTTTTTGTCTCTTTTTCTTTTTTCTGGCATGTTCGGCATTCTGGCTGTTAACTTCTTGTCTTTCGACTGCAATGCATTGTTAGTGCCTTGCTCGATCGTAATCTGTTTTGCGGCGTTTATCTTCAATCTCTTCATCTAATGAAAGAGGTAAATTTCTTTTTTGACGCGGCATAGGCGAGGTTTAAAACAACAGTCAAGTTCATGAAGGACAGTAACGTTTGTCCTTGCCTTACTGAAATAAAAGTGATCCACGTCATTGCAAGTATGTATTAAAATTAATAAATTTAATAAATATTAACAGCCATTAAATATTTTTAGGAGGAAAATGCATGAAAAAATAATCTTGTAAAACATCTTACGTCCTTGAGCTGTATGCTTCTACTTCCATCGCACTCGGGGAAAAAACTGTAACTTCGAACAAAAGAAAAAAAGATGTAAACAAAACATTAGACAGAAATGATTACGGATAACACAGTGTGAAAACTGAAATATAAATGTTCATCTTTTTCTGTTAAGCAGCATATAAAGCATATCAAGGGTATGTAAAGTAGAACAAAAATTCCTGATGTAAAGTTTTCCTATTTCTAAAGAGTTGACCGTGTGCTGCAACGCGTCTCTGATGTCATGTGAGAATGATTTGGATGAGATGACATCACACAAGCATTTGTGTTCTTTGTTGCTAAGACAACAAAACAAAGTGATATACGCGTGCACTGTATGCGTGTAGGTGATCACGAAAACACGAAAAGCTAAACGTGATGTCACAAACATTTGTTTCTCGGTTGTTGCTACGACAACTCAAAAAGTGATCCACGTCATCTCAATTTAGCCTTTTATATATTAGTATTCCTGAAATATGAGGATTCAAGGAACCCACAGCAATATTTTGGGGGATTTGAAAGGTGGCTTGAACCCCCAAAGTTAGCACCTATGCATGCTGTCATTAAACCCTTCAAGCAGTAATATTTTATTGTCCCTGTGATTACAAACTGATTTATCATGAACAGTTATTTTACAGTGTATACAGTATTGTTGATATTTTTTCTTGGGTAACTTTTTCTCCTTATATTTCAACAGAGTCTTCCATTTTTGGAATATGAACTGCACAGACAGCTTCTTAATAAGTTAAAGGTATGTACCAGTAAAATCCTTTCTTAGTTCAAAGGCATTACAAGATTAGTGCAAATTAATGTGTTGTAACCGTATTGTAAGATTTGTATATTAGCAGTTGTCATAGTATGGTAGACGAATATTGTCAGATGGTATGGTGTATTGCAGTGAAAAAACACTTTAGTTTATATATTGGGGGGGGGGAGAGAAATCTGGTGTTTTGAATTTGGTAGTTGTTTCTAAATCATTTTTACATACTCATTTCTTTTTCATTTTGTTTTCTTTCTCCTTTTTTTTTTTTTTTTTCAAAAAGTGTCATGATGTTGCTCTATTGTGTCGGGGTATTTGATGGATTAAGAAAAATGATCTGCCATGATAATAATTATCAATAATAAAAGTTTAAAGTAGCAGTCTTAAAAGCACGATAATTAAAACAGTACTTAAAGCTTCAGATGAAGTGAATAACTTATTTAATGTGAATAAGAATAAGAGATCAATATATCTCATAAGAACTTTTCGATCTTCCTAAAGACCATCATCAGGTGGAAGTACTAAAAAGACCATCATCAGGTGGAAGTACTGAAAAGACCATCTGATGATGGTCTTTAGGAAGACCGAAAAATTCTTATGGCTTTATTTTTAACCTTTTAACTTCTACATTAAATAAGTTATTCACTTCATCTGAAGCTTGTGTACTGTTTTAATTATCATGCTTTTAAGACTGCTACCTTAAACTTTTATGATTGACTCATTCCACATGAGAACCTGATGCTTTGAACAATAATTATGCAAATCTGTAATTTTCATTTCATGATAAATATAAATCATACAACTTCGGCTGTCTTCCTTATATGTAAAATTTTTAAGGTTGTAAATATTGGGTTGTTGCAATTGAGATGGCTGATTTCTGGATTTTGCCACTTAGCATTGTTCTGCTTGATTGGCACTGTACATCAAACAGACATGTGATATGTCACATGACACCTTAGACTGTGGGCTATGCAATAGGATCATCAGTTGTTGTGTTGTTACTTGTGGTAGTAAATACAGCCAAGTGTAAGTGGGCCATGGTGCCAAGTCAAATTCACGTTATTTTTCTTTATGAGTTTAAATTTGGACATTCTGAGTCTGAGGTAGCAAGGAATGTAAATATAATGATGAGGGAACAGCAGGCAAGCAGACATGTAGTGTTGGTTCACAAAATTCCTGTCTGGCGATGCAAGTCTCTAAACTGAACCCTGCCACCATTAATCGCATTGAATTGAAGAAAATCATTGAATCAGATCCATGCCAAACAGTATAGAAGGTCGCACAGAGGTTAAAAGTCCAGTATTCAACATTGTTCCAGTAGTCATAGGACAGGTGTGATCCACCATACATTCTTGAGACCTGGTCAGGCAATTGCAGAAGGATGCTATTGTGATGACCTGCAACAAATGCGTGCAAAACTGTGCAGAAAACAGTCAGCATTGTTAATAGACGGGGTGTCCTGATGCTTTGTGATAACACTCATGCTGATGTGGTATGAATAACCATGCAGAAACTTCACCAGTTAGGATATGAGACTACCACTCTTGCTTACTCTCCAGACCTTGCACCAACAGTATATCACTTCTTTTGGCACCTGGACCATTTTCTCTCCAAGAGGATCTTCAACAGTGATGCAGCTGCAGGTGGACATGCCTCAGAAAACTTGAAAATTACATTGTCCTGGAATGGGAATCGAACCCGCATCTCCCAATTTACTTTTGAGTATGTTACCATTACACCACCCAGAACAAGGAACTGTCAAACAAATGAAGATGTTCTTCAGGACTCAGATAAAATGTTCCGCCGTGTGCAATTGAAACATATAGGATCCTTCATCTTAGTGATATGCGAGCAGAAAGTGAATCCCCTGAAGAAATATCACTTCAGAAATAAATGAAAGTCAAATAGATGTTATGGAAATATGTAATAAATAATGAAAGTCAATATGATGTTATTGGTGTATGTTTACCTTACGGTGCTGGCTCTCTCCCCTCTCACAAACCAGTTGCCCTAGATTAGGGGCAGGTGTCTCCTTATAGCCCTACTTGTAATTTGTTTTTTTTTTTATTGCCAAATGTTGGTGTTTTTATTGCTGAACCATTCTGAATTTGTAGCATGTCAGAAGCCTGCTTATGGGGGCATTTGGTAAAAATTTTCAGCACTGTTACAGAGTCATTTAATTACTCTATGAACTTTAAGTATAATATGGGTTTTCATAAAAATATGTCTGATTTTTCACTTAATTGTCACGTTTTCTGGCAGGAAGCCATAGAAATATGTGGTTTTCATAGAAATATATGGTTTTTCACCTACTTGCCAAAATTTTAGGTCATCAGGACTTAGTACATTTGGACTGACACATACAAAATACAGGATACAAATTGATTTGGGACCTATGGAAGCACTGGCACACCAACAGAACTTTTTTTAAAAAGAAAGTAGCAGGTCTAGAAATAGAGAAAAGAGGAACTATATTAAATGATAAAAAAAGGTTGGGTTTTATTATAGTACCTTCTGAATCCTGATGATGGGTAGGTTTACTGCCTAAAATTTTGGCAAGTTGGTGAAAAACCATATATTTCTATGAAAACTCATATTATACTTAAATTTTCTAGGAACACCATGTGTTATCCTTTACACACACACACACACACACACACACACACACACACAAAGAGACACCATCATCATAATCACTTAGCTATTTTCAGTGGTTCAGAGATTAGCTTCTCAGAGAAAGTTCATTTGCCAAATTAAAGTTTAAAACTGATGGTGATAGATTTTGCTAACTGTTGAAGTAGCAAACATCTCCATTTACAGCAGCAGTCTAGGCACATAGCTCAAGCTTCACTGATATACACCACACATCTCACACTTGCAGACTTGCAGACATTCCTGAATATTCCTTTATTGCATTCCTTTATTACTGACATTCATTCATTTATTACTAACATTCCTGACATTCATTCATTTATTACTAACATTCCTGACATTCATTCATTTATTACTAACATTCCTGACATTCATTCATTTATTACTGACATTCCTGAATCGGGTCTTCCCATGATTTCCTTGGCCTTCCTCTAACTTTCTTTCCTGCCAACTGGGCTGAATAAATTCTCTTAGTTAGCATCTTGCCACTCATTTTTTTTAACATGGGCAAAACCCCATTTATTGCCTAAATTCACAAAATGGTGTACCAAAGCACTCAGCATTCAAAAACTGATTGGTGCAGTCATTATTATCTCCTCATCCCCCATGCTCTCAATTGATTAGATTTGTTGGTTTCCTTCTCTTTTTGTTCCCTTCATTTTTCTCCTATCCAGGCAATGAGAAATTTGCCTGAAAATTTAGGAATGGCAGATCTGTAGAATGATTGCCTGTCATTCTTAAGGTCTGTGTGTGTGTGTGCAGACACACACATGCACGCATGATGATGACGTCCAAGGTTTTTTATTTCATATGAGATCAAATTTTCATGCTGTGTGAGAGTAGTGGGTGGTGCATTTAAAAATTTAGCCTCTCCTCAATGTTTTATTCTGAAATATATGCTCACAAGACATCAATGACATTACTCCTTTCTTTCATGCCATCAGTTTTGCATGAGAGCAGGCAATTTAGCAGTTGCTTGATCTGACTGCTGTTAACCAGCTTATTATATCTGCTTTTCAGTTTTGTTATGTGAATGACACTGTTTTATCTGCTTTTCTTCATATACTGTTAAACATTATGAATCAATTAAGCAATAGTTCATCAACAATATTACCGTAGAAGATATAGCTCATCAACAACATTACTATAAATGGAACACAAATACATAGTCGTTCTGTCATTAGATTTTGCAATCACTTATTCTTGCACCAAAGAAAAGGTACTGATGCTTACAATAAATTAATATTTCTAGTTGTGTTCATGGTGTATACATACCAACTTCTAATTCATACTGTTTCAACCTTTCATTATTAATTTAATATGTATTTAATTTTTCAGATAGTCCATAGTCCTTTAGTTTGTTGGGTTTCAATAGTGTAAGATGCATAAGATTGGAAATTACTGCATCAAACTATGTTTCTGAATTTCTGTTGTTTATTAAGTTTTCATGCTTTTTTTTTTTTTTTTTTTTTTTAGGTTAAAGGCATGAACGTTATATTTGGCTTGAAAGTACAAGTCTCAGTTGGTGATAAACTGATCATTGGAGTTGCTGTAAGTATTTTTTTTTCTTTTCACTTTCCTTTCTGTTTTTAATTTCCTCTTGTTTTTAAAAGTATTGATCATTTAAGGCCTTCTTCCATTTTCTACAACTTTTTTTTTTCTCAGAAATATCCCTTTTTCAATTATAAACCATGGAACTGCTTCAAAGTAACTTGCTTGTTTCTGATTTTAATAACAAAAATTTTAATTCTAGAGAAAAATGTTACTTGATTAGAACTTGGAGTTGTGGTGTAACATAAATGAAAGAATTGGTGCTCTCTTGCTCACACAAGCTCCATATAATTGAAGCTAAGCTTTTGTCACTTAGGAATGATGCAAACTCTCAGTTTTTCATCATCGGGCCATCAACAAACTGCACAAGGACACCCTTGCGTGTGTGTAGCATTAAGAAGTTGCATGCCGAGAAACGAAGGAAGCGGTGCGGCCATTCGCTGCATATCTAGGTAAATCTCCTCAAGTGCCGCCATCTACTGAAAGAGTTGGTAAATATATCTGTCATAAGTATAAATTATATTCTATTAATGTAGAAACGGATGTAATATTACTCACCTTATGTTAAATGGTGTAATTTTTATGAAACTCTTTTTTTTTTTTTTTTTTTGTCTTTTTCTATGCATTTTTTCACTTTTTATAAATGACTTCCAAGCTGTATCAAAAGTAGTAGAGTCCTGTAAATTACATATTTTATCCTTTTTTTTGTTCAATTATAACACTCTCCGAAATTCTCAACTCGGATAGTGTTGTAATTGAACAAAAAAAGGATAAAATATGTAATTTACAGGACTCTACTACTCTTCATACAGCTTGGAAGTCATTTATAAAAAATGAAAGAAATGCATAGAAAACGAAAAAGAAAAAAAAGAAAAAAGTTTATAAGAATTACACCATTTAACAAAAGGTTAGTAATATTACATTTGTTTCTATATTAATAGAAAATGATTTATTCTTACGACAGATATATTTACCAATTCCCTCAGTGGATGGCGGCACTTGAGGAGATTTACCTAGATGTGTAGCGAATGGCCACACTCCTTCCTTCGTTTTCCGGCATGCAACTTCTGAATGCTACACACACGCGAGGATGTCCTCATGTAGTTTATTGATGGCCAGATAATGCAAACTGAGAGTTTGCGAAAGCGCTCACCGAGACAACGTCGACAAAGTGTCTTTTGAGTGAACCATGCCTCCCAACCCGATGAGTTTTATTTGTTTCTAATGTGAAATAATTTTAATTACTAGATATTTTTAGATGTATGAATGTTTCAGGGAGTGAGTGTTCAATTTAGAATTGTAAATTAATATTTTAACCAAAATGTTTTAATTTGTAAATATATTTAACTAACCAAGACTTGTTGCGTAATTTAGGCTTCTCTCGGGGCGGGAGCACGTGTCTCACTGAGTGTGTAACGTGCGATATATGGTTCAATATTAGGTACGTGATACCTTTGTCATTTCATTTGTTCACTTAATAGCATGTTTTACCATGAAACTATCCCTTGGGATATGTTTCATGATATGATATGTGAGAATATGTCATTGAACTCTCTTGTAGTCCCCCAAAAAAGATCACTATCCAACTCCTCTATCCCAAGCACTTCTGTTTTCCATATTTCAATTCAATTCACTTATTGATCTTGCTGTTACATAATAAAGTAATTCAGAACTGTTTCATATAAGCCAAAAAATAACTGCATGGAAGATTAAGGAAAAGGCCTCGCAGAGACCTGACTTAGCCTCAATCTCCCTAGGTATAAGTCAAGCCAAGAGCATTCACATAATAGCAGCAGCAAGATCAAGAGATAAGAAAAGAGTAACAGACCTAAAATACAACATGTTAACTACATAAGTTAGATATCTAGTGTTATATTCAACAGACAATATATTAAGGCAAATAAAACATTAAGGTATTAAGAAGGTGAGTAGTTCCTCATACCTGATTCCCATTGTTAAAGATTCCCCCTCCTCTGGTCATCCACAGAACCCCTGTCCAATCTCAAAATTCCCCGCCTTCTCCCCTTGCAGCAGCTTTGCAGATTATGACAACTACTTGTACAAACAATTTACTGTGTATTACAAATTTAGTCATTTAAAAGGGCAAAAGAATTTGAAAAAGCTGAATATTGATACTTAATTATGTTTATTTGTATATGTGCAAAGTTTGTTTGGAAAGTTTATTGTGCGTGTATTTTAATAATCACTCCATTATATGTAAACTTTTTAAATATTTTCATTAATATAAACAATATTTTTGTGCAAAAATTGTTTTGTGGGATTTCATATTTTTACTAATTTAGTTGTTTGAAAATTTTGCATTTTTGAACTTCACTTTTAGTTGGTAAAGTTCGATGAACACTTACCGCACTTTTTCATTTTTTGCTCAATTTTAATTAAATTTCTCCAGCTGTTTCTCAAATTATTAGGGTCATTATGGTTGCAAACTTTTGTCCTATTTTTTTCAATCATTACCGACTCTGCTATTCTGAGGTGTTTTTCGGATTTACAGCTTTTAATGATTTTTATATTTTCGAATTTAGGATATTTTTGGTTATCCAGACAGTATTGGATAAAAAAAAAAAAAAATATCCTAAATTCGAAAATATAAAAATCATTAAAAGCTGTAAATCCGAAAAACACCTCAGAATAGCAGAGTCGGTAATGATTGAAAAATAGGACAAAAGTTTGCAACCATAATGACCCTAATAATTTGAGAAACAGCTGGAGAAATTTAATTAAAATTGAGCAAAAAAATGAAAAAGTTCGAAAAATGAGATCACTGACCAACAAGAGATGGCGCCACAACGCCCAAGAAGAAGCGATAGCCGATGACAGAAGCAGCCCGCGAGAACCACCGAAATGCCCAGCTGACACGGTCCGTGCTAGTCGGAGCAAAACGTCCCCTCGAAGACGGTAAAGGAGTATTACCGAAAGTACTCGGGTTATGAATAAATATTGAAGTAGATGAGGATGCAGCAAAGGAAAAAAAACTCATTTGGTGATGAGGCAAAATAAATTCCAATGGGAAAAAAAAAAAAAAAGAAGCGGACCCGTGGCCAAATGAAAAAACCCCGTGCCGCATCCACATAACGGAAATATGAATTGAAAGCCAAGCCCCACGTGCGGTAAGTGTTCATCGAACTTTACCAACTAAAAGTGAAGTTCAAAAATGCAAATGCATTAATGCACGTTAAATAATATAACCTCCAATATCGGAAGTAAATTGAAATGTTTGAAAATTGTTTTCATATTTCAGACTGGGACTGGAACTTTTGTGTCAGCTTTACCACCCCCAAACATTCCCAAAATAACTTGTGGAAAGGTAAACTGCTTTACTTGTATTCACTTTTCAGTCACATTGTAATACTTATTTTAATATTTATGTTTAAATAACATTATTTTTCAATTTTCTGATTTGAATTTGCTCTGTTTTTCATTTTCTATGTAGAGTGACAATAAGAGCAAGATGGCTGAAATACAAAAACGTATTCAGGATGCTGTCATAAAAAATAAAGAATGTTATGGTATAAAGACAACTGTATTTGTAAGTTTTCTTTCTTTTGTTTTCTTTTTGTTTTAGCTTGTGTGTGGTTTTGTGATATGTGTTTCAGAAATTGTACTATTGTTGCAGGAGAATCTAAATTACACTTAGTACATTAAGTTTTTGGCTGCCCATTTCATGATATATGAAGTTTCTATATCTCCTGTACATATCCCCATGTATTATATATCTCCTTGTATTAATTTTTAACATAATAATTAAAATTTTTACTGTATGAAAATTCTTGTAAGTGTTCCATAGAATGTGATATGTAGATCTACAAAAAAATAAATAAAAAGTTAATGAAAAATTATGCATGAAATGAAAATCTTAAGTGAAAGTATATTTAATAAAATGACAGCTTTGAATGATTTCACTTAGATACATGGAATCTGAAACATTCAATCCCATTTCTTGGGTTTATGGATACTAGATTTACAAGACATGATCAGAATCATGTTCAAAATTTTCTCAAAGTACAATAAAATTTTGTTGTTCTCAGAATTATCAAGACTTACATAAGATGAAGGTAAACATGCTGATTACATTAAGAACGTTTTTTTTTTTTTATTTCTTCACGTAACTAGTGTGCTTACCTTCAACCTACTTTTAACTGTTGCGTATGAATTGTGTTCTCCTATCAAGAGTTACTTTTCATCATTAAATTTAAAAGCTATACTGGTTGTTTTATTTCTTCTCTTATTTTTTAATGTATTTTGAATACTCTGACCTTAGAAATGTTATGTTAAAAACATTTCTAATAACAGGAATGCCTTTTCCTTAAGTTTCATTATTTGTTTTACATTGAAATGCCATCAGTAATTGTTAACTATATGGAGAAATCATCTTTTATTAAATGACATATTTGAAGGTAACAATTATTTATGGTATTTCTTTGCCTAGAAAGAAAGAGTTATTTTTGAATTGCTATGTGTTTTGGAAAATTAAATATTTTCCATGAGGATTCTACCTGTACTTTTAGTAATTCTGGTTTGGGAAACTTACTGTCCGAGGCCAAAATTTGCTGCAAACATTTCATCCAAATAATTTCAACTTGAAAACCAGAGGAGGAAGGGGGGGGAGTACATATTGTTATCTTCACTCAGGTTAGAAGAGAGGTTTGATGAATTCTGAATCCTCTCTAATCATCTGTTATTTCAATATTTTAACAAAATGAAGTTGTCCAATAGCTTAACAGGTAGGATGTATACTTTCTCACATTTCTGTTGCATTGATTATTAAATTTTAATTCTCTCATGTCTCTCTAGAGTCGACAACAGTTAAGAAATGCCTGGTGCTTTTTAGAATTGGTACACTCACTGACTGATGTTAACTTACTAAAAAAGAATCATGTATTATCAACCAAGAAACAATTGGTGTGCATTAATATAATCACTTACATTTTGATGACGATAGTAAGACAGCCTTCTCTACTGAATCGTGTAATGTATTGGTAAAAAGCATGTGAAAGACTTCTCAAGGACTTGATTGAAGTTTTCAACTTTGGGTCTTTAACAAGAGTAAGTTGAAGTCCTTACCAATAATTTTAAATGACACACTGCATTGCTGTGAGCATTTTAAGTATATACTAGTGAAAAATGAATCTTCATGACTTTTTTAATAATTCTGTTGTCAAATGCATTGGTGTACTTGCTGTTAAGGCTTTCCAGACCGTTTTTATGAGTGCCAAAGGAACAACAAAGTGTTGTGTTATTTTTATGGTCCCAGAATGTAACATAAAGCAGTATTTTTCAGCAGGTGATATGAGTTTTTATTTTGTCTTATTTATTATTTGCCTTAATTGAGAACTGGTTTACAAGCATTCATTGACCAGCTGTAGACCAATTGAAATATTTGAGCAGTTGCAATAAAGTGTTAACACTAGTTATCTTATTTTTGCTTTGTCTGTGATGTGATATGATATGATGTGACACTATCGTTTATTTTTGTGTGTATTTTATTTATTTATTATTAGTATTGTTGTTTTGTAGGAACCAGTGCCTGAAAGTCATTTGAATGGAAAAGCAGAAGATGGTGAGAGCAGTGATGACGATGACCATCCTGATATTGACCTTTCTTCAGGTAACAAAGATGCCTGTATTCTGGAGGTAAGGGAAATTACTCTACAAGTACAATAATTTAAAGCAAAATAATACTGTTATTTTGAAAAAAAAATCATGTTGTACATTTAAAAAATTTTATAGCGCATTTTCATTAAGTTTGTCCACTTCAGTGGCAAAAGCTTTCAGTAATCTCTTGAACGATTGATAGGAAACTAGAAAAGAAACACTCATCCTCCTATGGTGACTTTAACATCATCAGTATGGGGGATTTTCACTTTAGTTATCTTCACTATCATTTGGTGTGTTTCTCTCATTGGTGGGTTAGTAGTGAGATCGTGGTTACCTATTGAGAAATGTTCTAAACATTTGTTAATTGATTTTCATTCTTTTTCTTGTTATTTGTTTTCCTTTTCATCTCCACTTCTTTTTCTCTATTTATAAGTAGTTTCCAGAGGTATGGTAGATCTGTACAGCTATTATTATTACAAATAAGGCAACTATTGTTATTATAAATAAACTTGCCTTTAGACCAGGAGAGTGTGGCTTTTACCAAGGATTGTGGGAGTAATGTTTTCAGCCATGTCGAGAGATAAGTTTTTTAAAGGTAATAATCTTTTTTTATGTAGGGAACTATTTTATCAGATAATTCTAAGCCCATTGTAATTGTGTTGTAGTCACTGTAAATAAGGATGCAATAAAATAAAGCAATGTTCTCCACAGAGGCCAAAATCCATGTCCAAGGGAGGAAATGCAGTGAATATTTAAAATATTGTGGGAGATATGGGTAATCTTCCAAGATAATGGGTTAAAGAAATTTTGCATTTAACTGCTATTTTACCCAATAAATATATATTTGTGGTGAAATAATTGAATTATTCATAGAAGTTTCAAGTTTTATTTAGTGTTACAGTAAGCATGAATAAGTTATATTGATCAGTAGTTATCCACAGCTATAGCTTAAAACAAAAATTTCTTTAGCTTGAAAATTATTTTAGAAAAAAAATTATATTTGCAAATTTGGGGGGGGGGGTAACTCATCCACTTTATTAGCTTATTCAAATAATTTCTCTTCCCTTTAATTCATTGGAATAAGCATGATGAAGGAAATAAATTTCTCCAAAAATATTGCAAAGTATTAAACGTTTTTGAACTCCATAAAAGAGGAATTAGCAAGACAATTTTAAATAACTAGATTTGCCAATTAAAATGAGTTTCATCTCAAGAAAAAAAAAATACTAATACTTTTTGCCTCAATGGGTTTAGAGAGGCACAGCAATCTTCCCTCGTGAAGACAACAGTGGTGTTAATGGCTTCCTGAATTGCTGAAGTGAGTGGAACATCTGAGACGCATTCTAATGTGACTGACTTATACCTCTTCTTTAAGCATTTTAAACCACCTTCAGACTGGTCTGTAGGAATCATAGATCCATCATATGGCACACAGAAAGCTGTAGGCTTCAGCTATTTCTTAGAGGTGTTAGTAAGATTTCAGAGTGAAAATCTACCTAATGTGCAAATGGAGTCATTTCCAGTAGTACAACACATGAGGCAGGGGAGGGGGTAAAGGGAACAAAAAAAATACAAAAAAATATTAGATGCCGTCCCATAATCATACAATAATCCCAAAATAAGTTTTTTGTTTAAGGGTCATTCCATGCATGAAATCAATTAGCAAAAATAACATTTTCAACCTGACCATTTTTGATTTATATGAAAATTGGTATATTTGTTCTATTCATCAGTGTAAACAAACATGATTTTTTTCATAATTTCTGATGCATCTGTTTCTGAGTTATTGATTTTTGAAATTTCAAAAAAATTCCTGAAATTTCATCTGATGAGCAAACTTTAATTGCCAATTACTCTGGTTCTAGTTGAACAAGGTTGAACAAGGCTCATGAATTATGACTCATTTTAAATATCTTTAATTGGGCTTTCATTTGATATGCCATATGGCACTATTAACATTTAGGTTATCCAAATAAATGTTAATATCAAAAAACAGGTACTTTTAATCTGGAAAAAGTACATGTTTAAACATACATAATTTTTCTACATATCCTGACAGTTTCGTTATGGGATCTCAGTGGGATCATGATGAAACAATAAATAACATTGAACAATGTCACTAAAATGCACCATCAGTGACTGAGGAATTGTTTATTTGGTCTGTCTAAAATGTTATCCCTGGTCTTCCAAACACTGTGAATGTTAATGAATTACATTATAATTAGTTAAAAAGTTAATATATGTCCATAGGGTAACAAATTGTTTTTTGTTTTGTTTTTTCGGGTTTTAAAGAAGAAGCAAATTAAAAGGTGGATTCCAGCAGACCAGCCGCATTAAAAGTTTCTAGTGTATTTTACTGCTGCACACCTCTCAGGAAGCTAAACCTTATAAATATTACAGAAAAAAATATGCGGCCAGTTTCAAAAAAAAATTTTGTTACAGAACAAGTTGCTCAAAACTGGAGAAGTATCTGTGACAGTTGTCATAAAGCAATCCAGAAATTTCACTCTGAAGGTGCTGAACATTCCTCTTTGTCGTCTTACAGTTCTGATGGGCAAAAAGCCTTAGCCCAAGCTTTTCCATCTGAAAACATTAAAATAGCTACTCCTGAAGAAGAGCAGGGTCTGGAAACATTTAACAGAAGTTTACAATATCTGGACAGACACCAATAAAGAAAAAAACGCCTTCAAGAAAAGAAATACCCTGAAGAGAAATATAAAAAAGCCTTAGAAGCATTTCGAACAAAAAATATGAAAGTAAAATCCTGAGTTGGAACCAAAGCATATTCCATCTCCTGAATAAGACATTAAAAGCCAGTTGAAAAATTTCATTCCACAGAAAATAAAAGCATAAGAATGAAGATATTGACTACTCTACTTAAAAGTTGGTGACTGAAACAAATTGAAACAGAGTTTGGAGTTTCAAATTTCATAGCCAAAAAGGTTAAAAAGCTATTAAAAGAAAAAGTATCATGTCTTCTCCTAATTCGAAGACTTGAAGACAAAGGCCCCACAAATTTAATAAAAGAATTTTATGAGAGTAAAGATGTAAGTTGCCATATGCCAGGGAAAAAAAGTCTTTGTTCCTGTTATAAAAGATAATAAGCATGAACATGCACAAAAAATGTTGATCCTGAGTAATTTCTGTGAAATGTTTGCTCTTTTTATAGAGAGATTTCCAGAGAAAAAGGTGGGATCCTCCAGGTTTTGTAAACTTCGACCTAAGCACTGCATTCTTGCAGGAGCTAGTGGCTCACATTCTGTTTGTGTTTGTATGGTGCATAAGAATGCTACATTGATGATGGCACAATGCAAATTATCTGAATTAACAGGAGACACTGTTCAGCCAAAATACTCCTATAAAGGTATCCTTGTAAGCATAATTTGTGGAAATCCTACAGCTGCATGTTACTTCAGCCAGTGCAACAATTGTCCAGGATTAGAAGAGCTCAAGCAATGTTTGAAGAATGTTTTGATCTAAATAGTATAGAAAGTGTGACATTCAAGCTATATGGATGCAATCAAAGAAGAGAACAGTTCTTGAAACATTATCAAAATTCATACAGGAGTTCTTGGACCTGTTGTTTGAAAAACTTCCAGCTCTGCTTCACCATTCTTTAATAGCAACTCAACAGTCATGCTACTTAACGCATCTTAAAGACATGATAACAGAAAATTAATACATAGTAGTTTGTGACTTTGCTGAAAATTATTCTTTTGTATTGCAAGATGCATCTCAGGGTTTTCACAGGAACAATGCCCAGGTGACCCAGCATCCTACAGTTATATACTACCAAGATGAGAAAACTCAGAACCTAGAACATGTAAGTTTTGTGATTATATCTGATTGCCTAATTCATGACAGTATAGTTCTTCTCTATTTCAGCATTATCTAATTAATTTCATGCAGTCACATGTTTCTCAGAAACCTGAAATGATATTTTATTTTTCTATGGAGCAGCTTCACAACATAAACTGACGTTAATATAAAAACAGAATGGATTTTTTTTTAATTTACAACAGTACATGGCAAAAATCCATGTGATGGGATGAGGGGCACCATGAAGCATTTAGCTGCATAGGCAAGTTTACAACTTGTTTATAATGATCAAATCATGACCCTCACGCCAACTCTTTGAATTGGCCAGTGGCACTGACTCCATTTACTTTTGGTTTGCAACAATAAAAAATTACAAAGAGGCAGAAATTAGCCTTAAAAGTAGAATAACTTCTGCTAAGTCAATAAATGGTACTCAGAAACTCAATTGTTTCGTTCCTGCAGAAAAACACAAATTACTAATCAAAACTCACTATCTGAGCATTTTGAAAAAAGGATATGCACAACAGACGAAGTGTAAGAGAGCATTAGTTTGGAAAATACGATAGGTTTTGTGATTATATAGTAAGTACTCAGAGCACTGGTGGTTTGAATGTGTACTTTGTGTACATGAGGTAAAAGTGAGCTTCCTGGAGCCACATGGTCCATCTCCATCACACAATTATTCTCAATCACCATATACACGGGTACATGCATACTATTATTGGCTCATAAATCTGATGTTTTCTTAAAAGTTGCCCCTATGACAGCTACTGGAAGAGTATAATTTAATAATTGCCGAAATTAAAAAGTCAAATCATGCACTGTCATACAAGTGTGGCAAAATTTAAAAGAAAGAAAAAAGCAGGGTATGTATAGAAAATAAAAAAATTGTTTTGTAGGTATAAATGTTTCCTCAGAACCTTATACTGAATTATGAATTGAATTAGTCTGGAACACAGTTTCAAATTACTTCAATGCTTATTTTCATTCTTTAGCATTCACAATGTTTGGAAGAACATGTATTGTTAACATTTTACATAAACCAAAAGAAGAATGCCCTGCCAGTCATGGGTTATGTTATGTTTTAGTCGTCATTTTATGTTATTTATTGTTTTATAGTTAGGTATACATATATTATACATATCACTAAGCTGTTCTCTGAGATTCAGAGGTTAGCTCCAAAAAGAAATACAAATTTCCAGATATTTTTACTTATTGTTGTCGTATCAAACTTCGCCATTTACAGCGATCTTGACATACAACTCGTGCTTCACGGATATCCATTACACGCCATACACAAGATCTTTTATACTACATACTCATAATCTTTTTCTCATGCAGACACACCTGAATCTGATCCACTCATGTCTTCCTTGGCCTTCCTCTGCCTTTCCTTCCTGCCACTTGGGCTGAAAATATTTTCTTAGTAAGCATTTCATCACTCATTCTTTCAACATGGCCAAACCACCGAAGTATATTGGTCTCCACCTTTGCTAACAACATTTTGCTTTACATCACACAACTGCAATACATCTTCATTCCTCACACAATCAGATCGTGTCTTGCCACAAACCCCACGTATCCCATTGATATCCCATTATGAAACTTTCAGGATATGTAGAAAAATAATGTATGTTTAGCATGCATTTTTTCCAGATATTTTTTTTAAATACTTGTTTTTTAATTTTAAAATTTCTTTGGATAATGTTGAAATTTAAAATTTTTTTAATAATGTCATGTGACGCATCAAATAAAAACCCAATTAAGGATCTTTAAAATGAGCCATAATTCATGATCGTAGCTTAACTAGATCCAGAGTAATTTGCAGTTAAAATTTGCTCAGCAGATAAAATTTTAGGGTTTTTTTTTTGTTTTTTCTAAATTTCAAAAATCAATAACAAAGTCAGATGCTTTAAAAATTCTGAAAAAAATCATGCTTGTTTATATTGGTGAATAGTGCAAATATACCAACTTTCATAAAAATCAAAAATGGTCCGGTTGTGAGTCTTGTTGATTTGACATGAAATGACCCTTAAGTTAAAATATAAATTTCTAAACCTTTACTAAGTTTAGAATATTATTAATTTATTCATTTTAAATCAATAATCAGTTATCTAGAAATGAATAAAAAAGACAAAAAAGTCAATGGCTAATTTATATTATATATAGCTAGTGCCGTTAATGCCCACCAGATGGAGACGTCTCAGTAGCTGAGCCCATCTTACGGATTTATGATGTCAGAAGCTGACTTAAAAATACACATAGCACCGTGAATTATTGGCCACCGTGGCGTATGTGTAACGCACTCGGCTAGATATCGAGAGTTCTGTTGGTTCAATTCCACAGCGGCGGCTGAAAAACAATTTTTCGGTTGCTGTGTGTTTCTAGAACGTGGTTAAGAGCGATGTATTTATTTATTTACTTGTCGCCACGTATTTGGAGTATTTTTAATTTATATTTTACCATTATATGCTACTGAAAGACACATAGGGAAGTAAGTACCTCTTGCTTTTGATGCCCAGAGGATTGTCTGGTTTGTAATACTGTTCATGGATTTTTTTTTACTTTTCAACAGTTGGCAGTACTATGTGTACCTGGTGAATGTGGACATCAATTGGACGCTCAGAGATTTTAGCCCTTGTATGCTAAATTTGGTGTCACACAGCTATTTTTCTTTCCCTATGGTGCGTCTCTCACCTTGTTGCTCGTAATTATCCTTAACTTAAGATGCTGTGGCTCCAAAGCCTAGCACCCCATGTCATTGCCACCCCAATAAACCAGACCACCCAGACAACATGCAGAGCACATAAGTGACCCACTATTCACTCTGTCCCTTACTTAAATTGCTGGGGCTATAAAACTAAAAGTTTGGCATTCATACTGTTTGCATACAGAATATGTTGCTCATCATAACAAAGACCACAGATTATAAAAAGAAAAAAGGTGATCCTACTGCAGTATTGTTTAATACCTCTCACCACAGCAATGCAACTGGGGGCCATCTCCATATTATCAAAAACCTACCAAAGATGGGGAAAAGATCAACATTTTTCCAAGTAATATTAATTATAAATAACATTAATATATTAAATAATATTAATGCTGCTCTAAAGTTATACTACAACTGAAAATCTCAGGGTTATATTGACTGAACGTGAAATTAAATTAATTAATTAATTTAATTATTTTAATTTCAAAAGAATTATCTATCTCACAACTATCAATTTTAAAATTCCACAGTTTTATTTTATTTTATTTTATTTTGCTTTGTTATGCAAGAGAGGGAACAGGGTGAGTATTGTAGTGAAAACAATTAAGCCCAGTCCAGCCTCCCCAAAGTTCCTTAGTATAGCAATGGAGAATCAAAATCTCTAAATCAAAGAGGCTTTTGAGGTCCAATCTTGCCAAATGGGATGTCTGATTTTGTAGTTAAAATATACAAACTTCTTGATTTGAGATCTCATTCTTTAGATGAAAAAGTAAAAAGTGCAAGTTGTAATTTCACGAAAATACAGTAAAACTGGTGCTTGAATCACCAGTTTTACTGTTCTATATGTAACATCCATCACATCAGAAAACTTGAAAAAATTACAATATGGAACAATAAAAAAATGGTGATTCAGGCATATCTGATCACTAGGTTAATAATCCTGCCCTTGTTCTGTGTTTTAAGGGAAGAATATTTCTTCCTCAGATCAATATCATTAAAATACTTCTGTTTCATAAAATTGTGTATAAATAATTTCACATTACTCTTCAGGTGATCAGAAACATTTTATTCCCTTTCAGGTTGATGATGCTGAAGATGTAGATATTATTTCCCAATTAATTGATCCCAGGACCCCAGAAGGATTTGAAATGTGTAATACTGAAATTTTACCTGGTGTGGAAAATTTTGTGTGTGGTTTACAGGTACAAAATAATGTATTAATTGTGAATAAGAAAAATAGCAGTTTTAATATTAAGCCAGTGTTTGTTACCAGTAACTAATTATTGATAAAATTGAAGTTAAGGTTTTTGATATAATGCCATCTTACTGTTCACAAATGGAAAACAAAAATAGAAAGTATTATCGTTTTCATTGTGCATGGATGACAGATAAAAAATTATTTTTTTAATCATATTTGAAAACTTGTGCATTAGTTTGCATTTATTTTACAAGATTATAAATAGCATTAATTTAAAATGGCATGGGATTTTTTATTGGGTTTAATATTGAAATGAATATTTTTGTAATGGTTTTCTGTTGGTAGAGTTAGACAAGGTTGTGCATGTCACCATTGTTTAATATATTTATGGATGTATGCATGCCAAACTAGACAATACTGGTTTTCTTCTTGGTAATGTCCATGTGTGCAAATTGCTTTATGCTGATGGGGGGGGGGGAAGGCACCCTGTTGACAAAGAGCAAAAGTGAGTTTTAAAGTATGCTATTTATAATTTTGAATAGTACTTTGAATGTGCAAAATTTGCATGAAATTCAAACTGAGTATAAATAAGGAAAACCCCAAAGTTATGGTTTTCTGTGCTAACAGTTCTATAACTACTTCATAAGAATGAAAATTCGACTTACCCTTAGAGTTATGTCTTCTTTCAAACAACACTTCATGCACATTGATTAAAACGAATCTTATGCGACTGTCTTTCAGTAAAGAAGGATAAAGCCCAAAAGACAGTCGCATAAGACTTGTTTGAATCAGCGTGCATGAAGTGTTATTTGAAAGAAGACATGATGACCCTACTTAGGTAAGTTGAATTTTCATTTTTATGAAGTCATTATTGACTTGTATGTGAATTAGTGCAGCAGAATGGTGGTTAATGGCCATAATGATGCAAATATTAAGAGTTCTATATCTGTTGGTGCTGAACAGTTATAGAACTGTGAGCACTGAACAGTTATAGAAATGTTAGCACTGAATGCAAGATCAGTTTAAATGGCAGAGGCAGACCAGGTCAATAAATTTGTATATTTAGGAAGCATGTATTAATAGAAAATGGATTAGATATTGTAATTAGTAGGCAAGCAAATTCATCTTTGAAAGTCATAGCTGCTTTAGAAAGATTTTATGAGATTGATGGATTCTCGAAAAAGTCCTTAATGGTTATGTATGAAAGTGTAATTATTCCTATTCTGACATGTGGCAGTGAAACTTGGGTATACTGCAAGGAGAAATACAAAAGTTGTCTATGTGCTTGAGAGATGTGTTACCTATGGTGGGTTTGTGGTAAGCATATTCCGATCACGTGAGGAATGAAGAAGTGTTGCAGATGTAATGTGATGCAAAATGTTGTTAGTAAGGTGGAAACAAATGCTCTTAGATAGTTTGGCCACGTTGAAAGAATGAATGGTAAGGTACTTACTAAGAAAATTGATTCAGCCCAAGTAGCAGGAAAGGAAGGTAGAGGAAAGCTAAAGAAATCATGGGAGAACCAGATTCAGAAATGTCTGCATGAGAAAAAGATAATGAATATGAAGTACAAAAGATTTTGTGTGGGATGTGTGATGGATATCAATGAAGCTCAGGTTATGTGCCAAGATTGCTGTAAATGCGGACTTTGGTACATCAGAAATAAGTAAAACCTGACACCATCAGTTTTAAACTTTAATGTGGCAGATCATCTTTTTGAGGAGCTAGCCTATCACCCTCAGAGAAAAGTTCAATGATGTGCATGTGTGTGTAACATTTTTGTTATTTTAATGGATTTTTTTATATTTTGACACCTTTTTAGCTTTCTAGTCAAATAGTCAATAGCAAAACAGCATGTTCATAAACTGAATGGCTCTTACCATTCAGGATAACTTAAGTTGCTGATGAACAGCATAAAGTGAACTTCCATTTAATAAAGTTTCAAAGTACTTTACTTCTGTTAGTGAGTTAAGTGTCTTCTATCTATATTTAATTTCCCTTCACATGTAATAGTTTTATTAAATGAGTGTATTTTTATCATCATCATCATCATCATCATTGTCAACCATTATCAATCCACTGCTGGACGAAGGTCTCCCCAAGTTTCCTCCACAACGGTCTGTCTTGTGCCAGTCTCCTCCATGTCACCCCTGCATACTTTCGAATTTCATCCACCCATCTCCCATGTGGTCTTCTTCTGGGTCTTTTCCTGTCCCTTGGAATCCAATCTAAAATTTCGGCTGTCCATCGATGATCTGTCCTTCTGGCAGTATGTCCAGCCCATTGCCATTTCAGGGATTTAACTCTGATCATGATGTCTTCCACTCTTGTCATTTTTCGGATCCACGAGTTCCTCTTCTTATCTCTCCTGGTTACACCAAGCATGCACCTCTCCATGCTTCTTTGAGTTGTCTGCAGCTTTTTTATGTCTCTTTTAGTTAAGGTCCACGTTTCTGCACCATACGTAAGCACTGGAAGGATGCATTGATCAAACACTTTTCTTTTAAGACATAATGGCATATTGCTCTTGAAAATTATGCTGTTTCTTCCAAAAGCTCTCCAGGCAAGTTTTGTACGCCGATTAATTTCTTCATCAATGTGACCCTCACTTGATATCTGCTGTCCAAGATAAACGTACGTGTCTGTTATCTCCAGCTTTTCTCCATCAATCGATAAATCTTCATTTCTTGTAAAAGCATTGAACATCACTTTTGTCTTCTGAAAGTTCATTTTTAATCCCACTTCTTTACTCTTGTCAGCAAGTTCCTGGATCATACTCTGCAGCTCTGATGGGGTAGTTGCAAAAAATATGTCACCCCATATACAGCCAAGAAGTGCTTTATGAGTACCTGCCTCCTCAACAGTGTTCCGGTGTGTCTCTTGTACTATTAGATTTTAGTAGAAATGTCATTAATAACTGTGGAGAATTCAGAATGAAAATTTTATCTTGCTTCCTGCTGCCTGGCAAAGTCTACTGTGGTGGCTAACATGATTGGAGAGAAATCAGATGCAATGCCTGGTCCAGAATAATGCAATTTCAAGTTTTCTAATCAGTTTTTCTGCAGGCATATCAAGAAGGATATCAACCTCCTATCCTTACATTCAAAACATTCTCCTTATAAGAAGAAATCCACTTTGAATAGTACTTTAAGTGGCACATCTCATTTTTGGTTTCATACCTCTCTAAAATCCTTTTCTGGATATATACCCCATTATCATGAATTTCCCTAAGTGAGTGAAATGTCTGCAAGGTCTTGCCCCCACCCATCGTGAAAATAGCTCGTGAGTATGTTCATGACTTTTTCATATGAATGGCAGTTGCATGCAAGATTTCTGTGGCAAAAATAATGTTTGTAGGATTTTGATCTTCTTTGAAAATTAAATGTGTGTTGTTTTCCATGGTGTTTCTCTTGCATCTTTCAGATGTTTACCCGTGTATTCCGCACAAAGTTGTCTGGAGGACCAAACAGTAGTCATGTTTCTCAAACATTTGAAGAAGTAATACAGGTAAATGTTCATGGTTTCGTCCATGCAAAAATAATATGGATTATAATTTATTTGAGTGTGCAAAACTTGTAAATATTTAAATGGGTGTAATTAATTGAAAACCTGGGGAGCTGCAGTGGGCTTACATGTAGCAACCTAAAATGATTTTGTTAAAAGTATAATTGTGCAATACGGGGATTACTAGGATACATAAATATTACTTTTTTGTCAAATTTTCGGGTTGTGCACCAACCTGTCGCCGGGACAGACTCAAGAGAGTGAGTAGGTGCTACCACTCAAGTGGTAATACCTAGCTTTTATGTTCGTTAACTGTGGCACCTCTTCTTCTTTCAATTTGTAGACTTTCCTCGAATTTCCATTTTACACAGTGCTGTTGATGTGAGAGAATTTTTAAAGGGTTCCAGTTAATCGAATATCTGGTAGACACATACAGAGTACCGGACATTCAATTAACTGTGACTCTTTAAAAATTCTCTCACATCAACAGCACTGTGTAAAACGGAAATTTGAAATTTCAGGGTCTCAATTTGAAACAGGATTTGGTTTTTCACTTATCATATTAATGGCACCTATTCCCATAGTAATTCTACTCGGGGTGGGAAAATATTGTATTGTATTTTATTTTTTTCAGGTCAGAAAACTATCGCGTGGAAAGACATGGTCTAAAACGTAAACAAATTCGCTGATAAATTCTGCAGGTGAATTCACTGGAGTTGAGCCCTAATTTTTAGTGGCCCGCATATAAGCAGACGCCCCCCCTCCCCCTCCAACTTTGAAAGCTAGATTTCTTCCAAAACTTTTCAGTTCATGCACAAGTATATATGGTAATTCTATTCCAGTCAGCACCTCTGCAAAAGTTACACATTACGTCAGAAGTACTTACTGTAGTGTCAATCAGTGTTTGGGTTAACTTAAGTATGATGTTAAGAGAGGAAGCCCATCTACTTCCCTTTTATTTGCCATCAGGGATATTTCTGCTGTTCCCCATTGGGAAGACACAAGTGCATTTTGTTCCTGATTGGAAAAACAAATGCATTTTAAGAGGAAATCCCTTAAAGTATCATCAAAGTATAGAATTTTTTTCCTAATACCAGTAATGCAGCCATCAAATTCTTATTATTTGGAAATCCAATTTAAAATCTGGCAACATTTGATTCACCATGTGTTAACACCTCTTGTTATTTTCTTCATTCCATGGCTGATGAAGGTAGGTACTTCTGAAATGTCTCAATTTCACTATCATATTCTCCTTTTTACATAACTTTAGCATTGATTTCTTTATCAGTACTTTAATGTATTGGTCAATTATCATAACGGTAAAAAAAAGTGGTTGTTGGTTTAATCTCCGCCCACCCCCAATCCTGCGAGCAGCTCTCATGGTATCAGTCCAATCATAGCTTGGGTACCACATCCTTTTTCCTAAGTTTGATTTCATGTGCATTGTGTTTTGTTAATATGCTACATTCCTTTCCACATACACTAAGTATTGGACATAGCACAAGTGAAAAGGGAGTAGTGCTACCTAGTGATGGCAAAAAATGGAAATGAATGAAATATACTTAAATTTGATGCTTAAAAACAGTGTCTCTCTGCATAGAAAATTATGCAGGCAGTAGAAAGTTGGTCAGTGAGGGAGTCAGTGGCATGCTGTAAACTTTATGTGTAGGCATGTAAAAAAAAATAGAAAGAAATCATTATTCATAGCCATTGTTTTTGTTTTAATTATTTTGTTACTTTTTCATAAGATGTAGGCTTTGACCTCAAAATCTTCAGTTGAACTTTTTCAATTGCCATTAAAAAAAAGTGTTGGTAATAATTCAATTGATGTCATGGCTATTCCTAGACTTGATACACCATAAATTTCACTAAATTATGGGTTTTACTCAGGAATAAAAAGAAATTACTTACAGTCGAATTTTTGGGTAGTACCCCTACCCATCCTCAGGATAATACTGTCATGAGTAATTTGACATTGATAGTGTAGTCCTGGGAAAGGGTAGGAGTGCTACCCTAAAATTCGACTGTAAGTAATTTCCTTTTATTCTTGAGTAAAACCCATAATTTAGTGAAATTTATTGTGTAAAATTTTTTTGACAATCTGCCTTGCCCTTGCCTACTGCTTGAAAAGGGTTTTGTTTTTTCACAATTTAATGGCACACTGTATTTAATCACTTCAAGCATTTATCCAAACCAAGTTCGTGCAAAGCATTGAATGATTTGAAGAATATTTTGTTGTTCAATTCAAGGGAAGAGAGTGAAAAACACTTAATTCATTTTTTAATCTAGCAAGATCAAAGAGAATCAGATGTGTTTCTGTGAATGAATTCCAGCTCTCTTCGGGAAACTGGACCCTCTTTGTAACATAATTTTTTGAATCCATAAACTTTTCATATAGGATTAGTTATGAAGATGAATATGATTTGGAAATTGCCAGGGGTAACAATTTTACCTTCTTAAGAGTTACTGAATAGTGAATGTTAAAATGCACTTTAAAATAAGTGCAGAAAAAAATTTACATTAAGTGTATTTTAAATATTTTTTAAGTTTTACTGTTTCTTTTTAGAAAAGGGTAAACAGTTTCTCATAATTTCATTATAAAATAATAAATATGACCAACAAAAACAAACTTTCGGAGTTTTGTACTATGGCTGATCTACTCTGTGTGGTAATTAGAAGCATTGAAATGCTCTTTATATGTTCTACCTGCGTACTTAACATTGAGAGTCTTTTGTTGCTTACACATTCGAATTTTGCTGTAAAACTTAGGGAAACAAAAGACTTATTTATTAATTTTGGAACCTCATCATTCACTTCTGTATTTTCCTTTTGAACCTATAGTTTGCTTAAATTATCTTGAAACTTTTTAGAGCTTCACAAAAGTAAGAAATATACAAAAAGTGGCCATACAATTTCCCAATTTTGTCAGAAAATATCATTCTAAAATTGCATGCTAGACAGCAAATCAGAGACAAGATCATGTTAAAAGAAATTCTGCTTTTCAGTAGTTGATGCCACAGGCTATTTTGCATTTCTACACATTTTTTTGCAGAAGTTAATGAAGCCACATTTAAAGTGTGAGTAAATTATTGGGACAAAGCAAAAGGACTGGTTTCTCTAATTCGTCAACTGCTCAATCTCACATAGGCTTAACGATGCGAAATCAGTTGTCACATTCATTCTTGTTTCATCAGTTCTAACTAAAAATACACACAAATATGTGAATTTTGTTTTAAATAAAACTCTTTCAAACCGTTAGAGTATAGTTTGGATTTTCACATAAAAAAAATTGCTGTACATTTTCTTCATATAATTCTTTTTTTTTTTTTTTCCTTTTTTCATAGAGCAAATTTGTGCACTTAATTAGGGCATGCAGTGCATATGTTGCATACAGCTGATGCATGCTACTGGAGGGAGTGCTTATCTCAGGTGTGTATCAGTGTTAGTGTGAGATTCATTAAGGTCAAATAACATTGAAGAAAGATATAGAAATAACCTAGAATAGTTTTCTGTCTCTTCACTGAATCTAAAACACTTAGTCTTTTTTTTTAAGGTAATAGAAATGCATTGCAAAATTTATATCTCCTCAGTTTACAACTTGTTTTATTGTAAAATGCATGTAACCCTTTCCGCTCGACTGTCGGGTGACACCCAACATTATGAAATCACCAAATAACTTGCGTGTCGAGTATCACCCACCTCACTGACGATGCCCCTATGGCTCGCACATGACATTTCTTTTCGCCAAGTAGGTTGGGTGTCACCCGCCATGCTGATGCTTCTATAGCTCATACGTTGGGGCTTGCGAGACATTTCTTTTTCGCCAAATAGAAAAAAAAATGTCATCGACGTGTCGGGTGTCACCTGCTATGCCGACGACGCTTCTATAGCTCGCATATCAGTGCTCACGAGACATTTATTTTTTGCCGAATATCTCGCATGTCAAGTGTCACCCGCCATGCGGATGACACCTCTATAGCTCGCATGCTAGCACTCGCGATCCAAAACTGAACTTTCACTGCTAAGTTGTGGCCTCTACTGCAGAAAAAAAAAAATACAAGTGCTGGGTGAGTATGGGTGGAAAGTTATTCAAGTGGAAAGGGTTAATACATTATTTTGTGTTGTGCTTTGGTCTTTGTAACATATCTGTAGAGTGAAGCAAGGAAGGACACTTGCATCTGTAAGTATCTTAAGACTAGTTGATGCAACTATAATAACAGCAATCACAGGAGTTTTGTTTGTTTTATTCTTGCAAAAAATTTTAGTCACATGATTTTTTGTGCACAGTGTTCTTAGAAATTTTGTTTTCAGTGTGTTAAATCTAATTTTCCTAAAGTATATTTAAAGTGCTCCTTTTCTATGTTTTTATATGTGATTTAAACAGAAGTTTTGTTATCTCATCTGATGTTTTACCATAATTCAAACTTTTCTAAGTACATTATGTGTCAGTATCAATGAATAAAGGTATCTACAACAATTCTGACATGAAAAATTAGTAAATTCGCTGCCACCTACAAATTTGTCTTTTTTTTTTTTTTTCTCACACTTTTTTTCAGAGTCTGTTTGTCAAATTACGGAGATTAGTTCCTTGCTGCTTGACAAATCTTGACTTTCAGGTGGATCTTGTGGAACAAGATGAAATGCAGGTATTTCCTCTCTTTTTTTCTAATTTCTATTTATTGTTTAGCCAATGTTATGCTACAATGGAATCCTAATTACCTAATCTTTGGTTACCTATCATTTTGTTTTACCCAATACAATGTATATGCTTACAAAAATTTAAACAAACAAGTTAGGTAATCTTTTTTCCTTTAATGAAACTAGTGTTTGACTGTAAATGTATTAGTAAATATGACACATGGAAATGTGTAAATAAAGATGGATGGTAAAAGTGAGATGTATTGACACAATTCTAATAATGAAATGGTGGTGAAATTGAGTAATGAAATAGGATAATGCTGTAGTAAAAAAGTGAACTGCATGGAGACTGTGCTTCTTTACACTGGTCATCAATAGGAGCGTAATGATTGGAGATTTATTGCTTGTCAGATGTCAATGTAACCTTTGTGCAAAAAAGAGAAAGGAACTCAGAACAAGTAACATTCATTTATTAATTTAAAAAATTATCATAGAAGTACTTCAAATGTGCTGTTTCTTTTGCGATATTATTTTGCGTTTGATACCACATTTCTTTTTCCTTGGTATTAGTGAAGGTCAGGTAATGCGCAACATCACATCCTCTCCTTCACAAATATCAACCCCGCCTTCTCGTGGTGCATCCTGTTCCCACTAAAGGGGCTCTGACGACCACCAATAGTGGTATAACTATACCATCAGGATTAGAGGAAATGCTATCCCACACTCACCAACCCGCTTGGCCAGCGTGGTGAGTTATGGCCAAACCCCTCCAAAATTACTCCACAACTTAAATCTTGGCCCTCAGTCTCCGGCAGCTGGAATGTACCTGGCCAAGGCAGCGGCCAGTGCGACATGAAGGCAGAGGGTGCTAAGAATCCCCGGAGGACCGGACTAGGCTGCCATCTGATGCTGACCTTGGCAACGTACAATGGACGCTCCCTATCTTCTGATTCAAGGCTTCTTGAATTGGAAGAGGAACTACAAAGGATCAAGTGGGACATCGTGGGGCTAAGTGAGGTAAGGAGAAAAGGAGAAGATCTCATTGAACTGAAAAGTGGACATCTCTTCTACTATTGTGGGACAGATACTGGCAGAACTAGTGGTGTTGGATTTATAATAAACAAGAAACTGAAGGATAAAGTTGAAGTTGAAAGTTCCTCTGACAGAGCTGCACGACTCGTTATGCAACTCTCGAGAAGATACCAGGCTCAGATTATTCAAACTTATGCACCCACCACAAGTCATCCTAAAGAAGAAATCGAAGAATTTTATGAGGAAATTCATCATCTAAATAATAAAGGCAAGCAGCACTTGAAGATAATTATGGGAGATTTCAATGCAAAAATAGGGCAACGGCAACAGAATGAAACTTCAGTAGGTAAATTTGGTCACGGCAACAGAAACAAGCGTGGAAATACTCTTGTAGAGGCAGAAGGGTTTTTCATCATGAACTCCTCCTTTCTCAAGAAAAAGCAGCAAAGGAAATGGACATGCAGGCATCCCAAGGGATTGACAAGTGAAATTGATTTTATTATGTGTAACAAAAAATTTGTCATGGAAGACTGCAGTGTGCTGAACAAGTTTAACACAGGTAGTGACCAAAGAATGGTAAGATGTAAGATGCACCTCAATGCTAAACTCGAGCGTGGCAAGCTCATAAAACAAACAAAGTGTATTGACGTGACCAACCTTAAAAAGTATCATAATACCTTCAAATTAGAACTGAGGAACAGATTCTCTGTTCTAGAAGGTCTAACGCTAGAAGAAGTGGACATCTCTGAAGTTAACAGAAAAGTAACCAAAGCTCTTATGGAAACAGCAACAAAATTAGTTGGGTCTAAGAATAAGCTGCATGTGAACAAATTATCAGGAAAAACCAAAATGTTGATGCAAAAAAGAAGAGAGATGAGGACAACTGAAGAAGATGTGACTTCCAAAGTGGAATATATAGAGCTATGCAAGGCCGTACGAAAAAGTATCACTGAAAACGTAAGAAAATTCAACTGTGAAATAGTGAGGAAAGCAATTGAAAACAACCAAAGCCTAAAGATAGCAAAGGGACACCTCAGTAAGGGAAGAAAACAGATTATTGCACTGAGAAAAGAAGATGGTTCTGTAACAAGAAATAGAGGCAAAATTTTGACAAGAGTGAAAGATTTCTACTCCAAATTATATGAAAGGGATGATACATGTACTCCAGACATCATGAAAGGTACCAGTATCAGAGTTCTTCCAGTCCTCCCCGCAGAAGTTGCACATGCAATCAAGAACATGAAGCGGGGAAAATCTCCAGGAGAAGATGGAATTACTGTAGACATCATACAAGAAGCAAGTGGAGAAATTGAAACAATACTCGCCCAAGTTTTCACTCGATGCCTTAATGAAGGGAAGATACCTGAGGATTGGAACAACGCTACAATGATCCTGCTACATAAAAAAGGTGACATTAAGGATCTCAGGAACTACAGACCTATCAACCTCCTATCAGTAGTTTATATAATCTTCACTAAAGTTCTTTCACACCACTTGAAGGTAACACTGGACATGGCTCAACCAAGAGAACAAGCGGGATTCAGGAGTGGCTACAGCACTATAGATCATATCCACATACTGAGAGAACTAATTGAAAGAACGAGGGAATATGAACTTCCATTGTGTATGGCTTTTATCGATTATGAAAAGGCTTTTGATTCGGTGAAACCAACAGCAGTTACAATGGCTTTGAAATCCTTCGGTATGAAGGTGCATGCATTAATATTATTAATAACATCTATGAAAATGCAAGTGCAAAGATTCGGCTGTTTGAGTATACAGCACCCATAAAAATTGAAAAGGGAGTGAGACAAGGCGACACCATATCTCCCAAGCTCTTTAATGCCACACTGGAAAATGTCTTTCAATCACTGAACTGGGAAAACAAAGGGATAAAGATTAATGGAGATTATCTAACTCACCTTCGTTTTGCTGATGACATAGTCATTTTTGCAACTACCCCATCAGAGCTGCAGAGTATGATCCAGGAACTTGCCGACAAGAGTAAAGAAGTGGAAATAAAAATGAACTTTCAGAAGACAAAAGTGATGTACAATGCTTTTACAAGAAATGAAGATTTATCGATTGATGGAGAAAAGCTGGAGATAACAGATACGTGCGTTTATCTTGGACAGTAGATATCAAATGAGGGTCACATTGATGAAGAAATTAATTGGTGTATAAAACTTGCCTGGAGAGCTTTTAGAAGAAACGGCATAATTTTCAAGAGCAATATGCCATTATGTCTTAAAAGAAAAGTGTTTGATCAATGCATCCTTCCAGTGCTTACGTATGGTGCAGAGACGTGGGTGGACCTTAGCTAAAAGAGACATACAAAGGCTGCAGACAACTCAAAGCAGCATGGAGAGGTGCATGCTTGGTGTAACCAGGAGAGATAAGAAGAGGAACATGTGGATCCGAAAAATGACAAGAGTGGAAGACATCATGATCAGAGTTAAATCCCTGAAATGGCAATGGGCTGGACATACTGCCAGAAGGACAGACCATCGATGGACAGCCGAAATTTTAGATTGGATTCCAAGGGACAGGAAAAGACCCCGAAGAAGACGTCATGGGAAATGGGTAGATGAAATTTGAAAGTATGCGGGAGTAACATGGAGGAGACTGGCACAAGACAGACCATTGTGTAAGAGGCTTGGAGAGACCTTTGTCCAGCAGTGGATTGATAATGGTTGACAATGATGATGATGATTACTGATAAAGTGAATTTAGATAGTTCTCCCCCCCCCCCCCCCGTTAGTGTTGTGCGTTATCCAACATTTCCATGACTACCCCTTATTCCTGTTTGGTTTGGATAAAAAAAGGTACTTTTGTATTCACACAAGTATAGAACTCTTAGCTGAAAGTTTTTAAACTAAGCATTTTAATATTCTCTTCATGAATATCGAAGTGCTTAATTTTTATTTTAGCAGTAGCTGAATTTTTTAAATAAAGTATAAGGGTCACCCAAATGAAAGTAAGACTCGTGTAATAGCGTCATTGTGCCATCATTCCTGTGAAATTCTCCTAAAGCAGCTATGACTTTCAATGAAAAATTCACTCGCATGCTACTAATTTCGCCATTTAATCTGTTCTCTCTGTTGAACATGCTTCCCAAAATATACAAACTTGCTTACCTGGTCAATAATTGTGCCATTTAGACTTATCCTGCATTCAGTACTAATAGTTCCTCTCTCAAAAACTATAACTTTGATTTTTGCCTTATTTATCCTCAGTTTGAAATTCATACATACATCATACATCCGGATCAGCATACTCTGCAACTCACTTTCACTCTCTGTCAACAGGACTGTGTCATCAGCATATAGCAATCTACACACA
Organism: Macrothele yani; assembly: GCA_039090855.1. NCBI lineage: Eukaryota > Metazoa > Arthropoda > Arachnida > Araneae > Macrothelidae > Macrothele > Macrothele yani. Next base: position 54,655,502 of record CM076990.1, read on the forward strand.
CGAACATTACCAAGACATAAACCAGTGTTGTCCATTTTGGCATCATGCATGCATGCATCCATATATACGTATATTAAACAGCCATGGTGACATACACAACCCTGTCTGACTCTTGCTCGAATAGAAAACCATTTTGATAAAATACCAGTTACTTGTACACATGCTTTACTGCCAGCATACATGGCTTTCACACTATTAAGTAGATCCCAGTGATACCATGTTTAATCAGTACCTTCCACAGAAGTATCCTATTCACTCGATCATAAGCTTTCTCTAAATTTATGAAGGCAGCAAAAGCTTTCTTACTAACAGACAGATACTTTTCAATCATCAAACCTAAAGCAAAAATTTGGTTAGTACAGCCCTTACCAGGCATAAAACCACTCTTTACATCCCACACTTTCTCTGATGTAAGACCTGGTGCACATGCGTGAAACTACATTTTCAAGATTTATTTTGGGCTTGTTGACAAGATCCACAATTGTGAAGAATGTGCGTAGCCTTTCATGCCAATCAGTATATTTCTTATGCTTGGAAACATGTATTAAACAGTGAACCTAAATTACATTTAAAAAATCCTACCTTAGAGAGAACAAAAAGAGCATTGATCGAGAGAGGGCGACACCATGCAGCAGCACAAATCTGAATTCAAAAGGCGTAGAGTTTGAGATTTACACTGATGATGGTCTTGGATGTTGAGAACGAAACATATTTTTGTTTTTCCGCATCTATTTCAAGGTTTAAAATGTATACCATATCCTGCATCTGTTGGAAAATTATGTGCAGTCAATAAATATTCAAGCATTTAACATTCTGCTTTATAAATGCACTACAACATCTGGTAAAGAATGTCTTGCATGAACATTGTAAAGAAACAAAAACAGAAAAAAAAATATGTATTGGGTTAGTGGGAATGAAACGTCCGGCAAAGGACCAGCACAGGTGAACGGCAAGAACGAAAAAGTAAGACAACTTACCTAGGCAAACTAATCCTCCTCGGCATCAACACATAGTTGCCATCTGTCCGGCAAGGCCATGATCCTGGAACGAAAAAAGCCTTGTAGCCGAAGAAGTCATCAACTGCATGTTGGGCCTTGTTGTCTGTCGTGAACTGTTTCCCAGACAGGACGTTATCCAGGTGACGAAACAGATTATAGTCTGTCTGAGACATTTCCGGGGAATGGACAGGATGAGGCAGTGCTGCATAGCCCAAGGCACTTAGTGTCAGCATTGTTCGTTGTGCGACATGAGGGCGAGTGTTGTCCTGGAGCAGAAGAACACCATGTCTGTTGACCAAAGCAGGTTGTTTCTGCAGAAATTTCCAGTGCATCTGGTGTAATTCAGCACAATAGCATTCTGCAGTGATGGTTTGGCACCTTGCCAAGAAACTTTGATGAATTATCTCGGCTGTGGACCACCAGACAAAGAACATCATCTTCTTGGTGTGTAGGGGTGGCTAAGGATGCCGTCCAGCAGGCTGTGCCTTGCTTAACCATTGTGCAGATTGTTTCCAATTATCATAAAGGACCCACTTCTCATCGCAGGTGACAATTCGATGCAGTAGAGGTTCCTGTTTATTCCTGGCAAGCCGCGACGTGCAGACTTCCAAACGCCTAGTCTTGTTGGCAGTTCTCAACTCGTGCGGCAGCCACATGTCCAGCTTTTTTACCTTACCCAGCACAGCCAGATGCCAAATAACTGTCATGTAGTGGACACCACCTACCTATGCCGCTATCTCACAACATGTTTTTCAGGGTTCTGCTTCAACCACACGTAACAGAACATCGGCAGAAGCAGCAACAGGTCTGTGACCACGTGCTTCGTTTTGCAGGTCCGTATCACAAACCATCGCCAAATACCATATATACTCGCGTATAAGGCGAGAAATTTGGGACAAAAAGGAGCTTCAAAGTAAGAGGGTCGACTTATATGCGGAGCCTAAAAAAATTGCAAGTCCAAAAAGTTCTTCCCATGAGGCAAAAGGCAATCCATCCCAAAAGTTTAAAAAATGCTGATGCGGTATTAATTACGAAATCGCAACCCTCCGAAAAAGAAAGAAAAAAGAAAAAACACTGATGCGGTAGTAATTACGAAATTGCGGCCCTCCGAATTACTCCGTGCTTTGAAAAGTCTCCTGGCTTTGCGTATCCACAGCGCAATCGCAGCTGCTCATCGAAAGCTCCACCCTCCTGACTACCAGTTTATTGCGCTGACCTACAACCTGACGCAGCCATGCGACAGCCATTGTTAAGTGTTGCTTGTTCTTAATCACACTTATTTTTGTCTCGCTTTTCCTATTATGGCTGTCACGGATTGTGTAAAGAAGCTGATGTCCTATAATGCAGGATTTAAGTTGAAAGTGGTTTCTTTTGCAGAAAATACTAACAACTATGCTGCTTCATGTCAAATTGGTATTAACGAAAAACTGATTCGAGATTGGCGTAAAAAAATAACGGACTTGGTGAAAATCGCAAAAGGTGCTGCGCCGTGGAATGGCATCTTTTCCAGAGCTGGAAAGTGTCTTGAATGATTGGATTGTGGGCTGCAGACAAAATGGTTACATTGTTACACGAACTGGTATACGTTTGCGAGCAATGAAGCTCGCAAAAGATTAAAAGTTTGCAGTCGCAAATAACACTTTTCGTGCCTCACCAGGTTGGTGCACAAGGTTTATGAACCGCTATGAGTTACATCTACGCCAGCGCACCAAAATTGCACAAAAGTTACCTTGTGACCTCGAAGCAAAGATAATGGAATTTCAAAAGTATGTTATTCAAAAGAGACTGCTTTTGAACTTCCCCAAATTGGGAACATAGATGAAACTGGCATGTGTTTCGACCTTCCTGGAAATAAGACGGTGAACCAAAAGGGTGAAAAAAATATCTTGATTAAAACGACTGGCCACGAAAAAACCAGTTTCATTGTTGTTCTTTCCTGTTTGGCCGACGGCAGGAAGCTACCTCCTGTAATTATTTTCAAACGCAAAACTCTGACAAAAAGCATTGTCGTTTTGTCTGGTTTTTTGTCTGGTGTGCTCATTCGTGCCCATAAAAAAAATTGATGAATGAATCCAGAACAATTGACTGGTTAAAGAATGTGTGGAACAAAAGGCCAGGCGCACTTTTGAGGAAACCTTCCCTTTTGGTGTGGGATATGTTTGTTGCACACCGTTGTGCAGAAGTGAAAAAAACTGCAGAAAATTCAAAAACAACTCTTGCTGTCATCCCAGGTGGGTTGACATCTGTTCTTCAACCACTAGATGTCTGCCTTAATAAGCCCTTCAAGGGCAATGTGCGGAGGTATTGGGCAGATTGGATAAGTTCCGATTTGCCAACTGAAATCAAGGAGTCAAGGATGCTTGGGATGCGATACCTGCGAAAATGGTCGTGAAATCATTCAAGAAATGCTGCATTAGTAACGCACTTGATGGCACAGAGGATGATGAGATTTTTATGAGTGACGACGACAGTGATTCTTATGACACATGCATAGATGGGAATACTGATGTTTACGATGACGCGCCAATGACGAAGAAAGACTTTTTTTAACTGTTTGGCGAGTCTGACTCGGAATCGGATTTTGAAGGGTTCCGATGAAGTTTTTGGGTATGCAAATTAAATTTATTATATATATATATATATATATATATATATATTTTCGTTTTCAAATGTTTTTGTATAAATTCATTGAAAAAAATGTTTTTCCTCATTCCGGGATCGACTTATACGCATTCCGGGATCGACTTATATTTTTGATTTTTACTATTTCTTTACTCTGAAATTTGGGGGGGGGGGTCGACTTATACGCGAGTATATACGGTAATTCGTTCATTGGCTGTATTTTCCCCAAACGCTTTGTTAATTTTTAGAGCAACAGGAATGACCCAGTTTAAATTCATACAGGAAGATGACTCTTAAATCCTGCGTCTGCGAGTTTCCTTTGCAAGCCACGTCATGTCCAAAGAAACCACGCCTGAACCTTGTTCTTCACACATGTGCTAGCTATTTGTAGTAACTCTGTGAGGTAATACCCGCAACACCTGTGGGTGGTTCCATTCCGCTGTGGTGGGGGGCCGGTCTCTGCTGCTCGTTCGCGCCGGACATTTCATTTGCACCAACCCGATACTCTTCATAATTGTGAATTCTGTCAACAAGATTGTCTGATGAACCTTGAATTATCATATGCATGGAGCAAAAGGTAGATATTCTCACTGTATTAATATTACATCTTTATTACCACATACTGATAACATATCAAACACGACATTTGGTTTACAAGTGACTTTAATCCTTGAGAAATGTGCGGGAGTGATTCTGATAAGGCAATGACTCATTGTGACCTCACCCCACTAAATGGCTGGGCATGCTAATTCTGTATGGAGGCAATCTGCGTCTTTTACTGTGTCATTGAACACTGTTCAGGATGGCTGAATTAGCGTGCCTGGCCATTTAGTGGGGTGAGGTCACAATGAGTCATTGCCTTTGCGGATGGAGCAGGTGTTTATTGTGAAAAGTTATCAAATAACAAAGTCTATAAAGGAAACACACCATGAATTCCTGGAAAAGTTTGGGGGAAGAAAAGCAGCTGACAAACATTACATCACTAGGTTAGCAAAGAAATTTGAAACCACAGGCAGTGTTTTGAACCAATACAGTGGCAATGTCCTCCTTTATCAGAAGTACCGTGTGACAGCTGTGCAAGAGTTGCAAGAACCAGATCTTGAAAAGCATGTGTCTTATTGTCACTGTTCGTGACATTTTTACTCACAGTCCCAAACATTTTGGATTCCACATGGTTCACTGATGAAGCATGATTTCATTTCGATTTCATTTGGAAGCATGATTTCATTTCGATTTCATTTGGAAGCATGATTTCATTTCGATTTCATTTGGAAGCATGATTTCATTTTGATTTCATTTGGAAGCATGATTTCATTTCGATTTCATTTGGAAGCATGATTTCATTTCATTTGGAAGCATGATTTCATTTCATTTGGAATGTGTCAATTCCCAAAACTCCCTCATCTGGACTACAGATAATCCACATGAATTACATGAAACCCCATTACCTCCTGCAAAAGTCAGTGTTTGGTGTTCTTTGTCATGAACCAGAATAATTGGACCCATTTTCTTTAGGAGCGTAGTAAACTCGGCTTCATATGTGAACATTTTCAGGCAATTTGTGGACCAGTTAACTGACATCAATTTGACAATGGGGTACTTTCAACAGGACAGAGCAACATGCCACACGTCTCATGTGAGCATGAGGGAAATTTCCTCTTTCTTCTGTGACAGAGTGATCTCCAAACTGTGGTCACCTCGTTCACCCGATTTGACTCATCCCAATTATTTTTTATTTTTTTTATGGTGATATTTGAAGTGCTATGCTTACAACAATAACCCATGCGTGTTAGAAGACTTAAAAAGCAACATCAGTACAGCAATCTGAACTATTAACGAGGACCTTCGATAATATTCAGCATCGCATTTGAGTGTGTTAGGATATCAATTGGGGACATTTCCAGCATTTATTGTGAATGGTGCTACATTCCCATGAACTAAGGTACGTTGTAAACCACATGTCATGTTTCTAAATAGAGTGTGTTGCAAAATATGACTGATTCTTTGATGGGGCTACCTAGTTGAAACATCCTGTAGATGAGATTTCATATTCCTAATAGTGCGAATTGTTAAAATGTATTGGAAAAACATTTTTTTTAGTTCATTAACTATTATGTAAAGTTACGTAAAGTAAAAATAGATTTTTACATCTGATTCTGAATGTTATATTTTTTTTTTTTTTTTTTTTTTTTTTTTGTGTAGGTATCAGTTCTTGGTGTGGCAGTTGGACTGGGAGATTCCAGCTTGTTAACAACTGTTGGACATGCTTCTTCAGTGAAGCAGCGTTCTAAGCAAAGTAAGCTAAACCTTGTTTACCTTGAAAGAGATAAAATATATTTATTTATTTATTTATTTATTTATTTTGCTAAAGTAAAGGAAAAGGTTATCATATTTTTTATCACATAGTTAATGGATTAACTGTTGAAAAAAGGTATAAATTTACGTTCTGCGAAACTATACACCACTTTAAAAAATTATATAATGTTTTTGTGGCACTTTGAATTTTAAAAAATCTCATCACAATTGTCAGGAAAAGTTGTATATTTGGAAATTTCCAGGAATGCATAGCAATAACAGGAAAATGTAATGCTGTATGAAAGTGGAGGTTTGCAAACAGTTGGGAAGAAGTTTGTTTTCTTTACTTACAAGCATTTTGATAGAAAATATGATGCAACATAGGCAATATCATTTGCTCTCATGGACGATCTCATCTCAGGCTGTGGGAGGTTCAGCATCAAGTATGTTTGTGGGTACCGCAGTATTTCTACAGAACTGCATACTGTGAAATCTAACTAAGGAACTGCAGTAATGCTGAAAAAACTCCTAATTTTTGCTCTTTTTATGCATTGAAAATATTAGAGAAGCAATTTAAATGTCAGTTATTAATTTTTTTTAATGAGAATATTGGCTTTTTCCTATTTCCCAGTACTGCTGGGTCATCCCATGAAGCATGACTTTCCTGTACAAAATCACAGTTCACAATCAACATTGCAGTTATGTGTCATGGCGAAAATTTTAACCTCTGGTGAATTTCAGAGAGACCTGATCAATCTTTCTGTTGGTTTATCAGAGATTAATTAATGCAAAAATTTTCTCCCATGACATACGTTAGAAAAAAATTCCTGGTTGAAAGGCAGGGGAATTCGTGCGCAAAATTCGCTTGTCTTAATCACAACCAGGAAAACAAAATTTCATGTTGGTGAAAAGAAAAAAAAAAAAAAAAAAGAATAATATTTGATTTAACTGACTTTGGGGTTTTGAAAATAATTATTTTATCTGTTCTTTTATCGTGATAGGAAAAGGCGAGTAGGTGTGCAGCTCAGAGAATCAAAATTAATTTTAGTTTAACATCACAGAACGAGAGAAAAAGAAAATTAAAATTAGTGATTTTCTGCAAAGCAAGAATTCGCCATTTTTTTTTTTTTTTTGCGTTCCTGTTTCCAAACGTCGTGGAAAAGTCACCAAAAGTGTAACATCTTCTCGTCTTTTGGGGTAAGGAATTCAGCAACAGAATCTATTTTTAGACCTCAAGGTCAAAAAAAAAAGAGCTTGGTCTACACGTGTGAAGGTCAGAGGTCACTCGAGGCGTGGGAGTGAAGATTCCGTTGGGAGGCCGTGAGTTGCTAGGCTGAAGTTTCGACCAATGAGAGGGGTCAGCGGTTTCAAGCACCCCAGAGTTTTATCCGTTGAGAGTCACTTTTGTTCTGGTTCTCTTGCTGGCCAGGAGAAAGAGGGGACAGCCGAGTCTCTCCTCGCCTTTTGGTGGGGAGAGCATTTTTGCTGACCGCCATGATTTGACATCGAGGTAAAAAAAAAAAAGGCTTCAAGGAGCCTAGTAGCGACGGTCTTCTAGCGTGGGGACCTGTCCGGTTCATGGTTGGTTACATAAGAAAAAAAAACTAAAAAGGAGCTCAGGGCTTGCTCACTGATTCCACCGGGTGAAAAGAAATTATGAAGAAAGGACAGGACCACTGTAGGACGAGACCTCCTCGGGGCGCAGCGAAAGATGATCACCGATGCACTCCTAAGCATTCTCGTGAGAGCTGATGGATAAAGAAAGGGGAACCTCCGCGCCTTTGCCGTCCACCTTCCAATGCAGCCGACCAAATTCCTACCAGGGATGGGCATCGAAAAGGACAAGGGAGAATTACTCCCTCTGAGAGGGTCCATCATCACCAGCTTCGGGATGTCTTTTGTTTTCCCTGTGTTCAGGTGAAGTGCTCGGGCACATTGTGTCCAAAAAGAAAGAGAAAGACATTGTGTCCAAAAAGAAAGAGAAAGGCGAAGAGATTATCAACAGTGACAGTGTGACGAGAAGATTTTTTTTTTTTTATGTGAAACAAGAGTTGTTCCTGCCCAGCCCAGAACGTAAATTCTTTCTCGATTTTTTTTTTTTTTTGTATAATGTTGTGACCGCTGCGAAATTGTTGAACGAGTGGGTCAGCAGTGTGAAATCAAATTTATAGTTCTGCGAAAAAAAAAAGAAGAAATTTTCTTTTTTTTTGGTTAGCTGGATGTGCGACAGATGTCCCCATATTGTTATCGTTCAGTTTTCAAAATTAAGACTTATTAGTTCCTCAGGAATGAGTTCAGAAAAAAGAGAGGGGAGTTGAAAATGCTTTCATTATTGTTTTTTTTTTTTTGTTGTCATGTCTGGTATTTTAGCAACTTCCCAGGCCAGTAAATTTTTGATGTATCGGAAAAATTTAGTTTAATAGTTGGGCACAGTGAATTTTGGTGCATCGATAATAGTTTAGTTGGGCATGTGATAATTGAAAAGCAGTGTTATTGTGATGCCGTGGGTGATAAAATAATTGTAAACATTTTTCGCTAGCCCTTTTTACAGCGTTGAGTTATTTTTTTTTGAATGAAGATAAATTATGGGATGATTTATATTGGGATTTTGGGAACATATTATAGTGTGATGAAATTGGAAACCTAAAGTGTTGTTTACATTCTTGGAGTGTTGAGTGTCGAAACTGAGATGGTAGGAGTGTTAATTGAGGACCAGTATTTTACATGCTCCAGATGAGTGTTAATATCCCATTGGAAAGGGGTGATCTTAGGGCAAGCCGGGAACTTGTCCTAGGGCAGAGGGCTCTGAGTAGGGAATTTTCACCAGGATGCGATATGTGCAAAATAAAAGTTGAGGCATTTGGGTTCTCAAGTTTAGTATTTTCACAAAAAGAATGAACATCATGGGTTGAGAAGACACACTTTTGCTCACCAGTTCCAGTATTAATTGTTCTTTTCTTTGGCCTAAATTTTCTTGTTTTTACTATAAGGTTAAAAGTCTAAATGTAATTTTAATTTTCAATAAGGTGAAAATATTTAGTGGGTTATGTAAATGGTCAGTGTTATTGTCTGAAGTGGACCTGCGCATTGCCATGGTGCAGAAGAATTTCCTTTGCTAGTGATTTTTCCTGGGATATATGTGAGAGAGATAAGTGAATTTTCCTGGGATGCATGTGGATATTGTGATTTTGGATTTCTTGGGATTTAGAGAGATAAGTGAATTTTTCCTGAGATATAGTTGTGTTAGTTCTGGGCCAGATGTGCCTGGAGTATTTAGGGTTGAAGTACGACAGGCTCTTGCAGGCGTAGTTGATCAAGGTGGGATCATGCATTGGTTCGAAAAGGGGAGATCCTTGAAGACGTGGTTTTTGGGGGAAAACTTGTCTTCAAACCCCCCCAGTAGTTTCGCTGCTCACGGAGATATGTACTGCCAGCGAGGGTCGGTCGAGCGTTGCTTCAAGAAATGTGGTGAGATCATGTTAGAGGAAATTCTGTGCCTGATGATGATGTGTCACACTTGAGGATTTTTTCCTTTCCCTTTGCATAGGCTGAAAGTGGATTCACGACCCAATTTCACGCCTTCAGCCTGACTGGTATTTTCGTCCTGTGTTGGTTCTCAAAACCCAGGGTAGTGTCTGAACTGAGAGTATTTGCCTCACCGCTACCTCAGTAATTCACTGCAGGTGTTAAATTTAAGTTTGTTTGGTGATTTAAAGTATCTAAATTTATTTGTTTATGATTTGCTGTAGCGCTAGGGATGTAAATTCTAAATTCTGGTTGTTGGTGTTAGTGAACTTGATATTTAGTTTGGAAATTTAGTTAATTGGTATTTTGAGCTTTTGTTTACAGTATAGAGTTATTAAGTATCTTGAGCTATTATGTGAAGTGAAGAGTGAGGTGATTTTTATGAGCAAGCTAGTGCAAGAAGATTGTTTGAATTTCTGAATTATGTTGATGTTATGAATATTGATAATTTTTAAGATTAGTTAGTGAGGTTTCTTTATAAGTGAAGTAGGTTCATTCAGTGTAGTTCTATAGGTTATGTAATGTTAATTAATGCTTGTGCTCAGTGTAAATTCTGTTTTGAGGATAATTTACTTGGTTTGTTTACTTTCAGATAGTAGATTTGGTGAAAGTATAATTTGTGGCTCTTAAAATAACTGTAAATTTTAAATTGAAGTCTTCGAAGCTGGTCTGGGAGATTGCAGAGTTTGCTAAGATTGTTTGGGTGCTGTAAATTTAAATCAATAAGTGTAAAATTGTAAATTGGTCATTGAGCTAACTGGGTGAGAGAGAGGAGAGTACGTTTCAAAAGAACAGAACTTGTCCACCTTGTGGAATTAAAAATAATCCAGTATCTTTTTTTGTGTGTAAGCTATGTGAATCGTAGTGGAATTTTGGATGCATACAGTGTGTAAACCATGTGAATCATAGTATAATTTCGGATGCATAAAGTCCATGCCTAGTGTTCAAACCAACTGTGTTGAAATATGTCAGGCTATACTGTTCATAAGGCCAGTGGCCAAAGAGAAGTAGAAAAGAAATTGAGATTCTGTTTTTATACTGCTGTGTTTAAGCAAACAAGAAAAAAAGGAAATACCATCTGTTTGTCCATTAAAATTAACTTGTTAAGTTTTTAAAGAAAAATAATAAATACAGGCAGTAGCCTTTCAAAAAAAAGTTCAAAATGAGTGCAGTGTGAAAAATTTTTGTGTGCTGTTGTCTTCCATGACTTGAGCCCATGTACCCACCTTAGCTTGACTAAGGCTATTGATCCGAATCCTGGTTTTATAAGGTATTTCATAACTGCAATTTTTGTCCTAGCCTTTTAAATTGACTTTCACCGCCTCCACAAGTTGTTATTGAATGAGTACATTTTATCGTATGACTTATAGTGACACATTTTCATACACATGCAACAATATCCACTTATTTTTGCACTTTCAGGTGACTCAACTCTGCTTGAACACAAACAACGCAAACTTTCCAATAACTTCTTGTGGAATGTAAATTTTTAGATGCATTTTTGTTTAGGATGTTCATGGCCTTTTCTAATACTTAGAAAATATTTTTTTGTTTCAAAATGCATCCACCCATCTCCCAAATTTAAAATTTTCTATGATTTCCATATGAATTTTAATACCAGCATAAATATAATGCTTTTAATAAATAACAATCAATTCAATACAATCAAAATAAATGAGATTTATTTTTTTTCACCAAAACATTTGGTGCCGTGACCATAGGATACATGCCTTGTCATGGAATTCAACCTGTACTGCACAGTAGTTACGAAAAATCTTGAGTATGGTTTCATATGTGAATTATTTTCTCGTAGTGATAAGTTCTGGTAGTCTCTCTCTCTCTCTCTCTCAGTGACCAAAGTAGCGAAAGTGCATATTTTTTTATTTTAGCTGAATTTCTGTGTATAAGTATTATAGTATTTCAGTAGCAGTTTTTGTAATAATTGAATAATTTTGGGCTTAACATAAAAGCCAGTTAGGGCTTGACACACATAAAAAGATTTTTTTTTTTTTGTGTTGGTGTATAATTTCAGTGTATGAGTGTGGTGTATATAGTGTATTTGGCGGATAATGTCAATAATTTCACGAGTATACGTACACATACAAGCAATTTAGTGTTTTGCATACAAGCAATTTTGGATTTCACACACTTCTCTTTACAAATAATTTCTTAATTGCACTTACATTGCATTGTGTCATACATAAGTAATTTTGTGTTTACATATCATCTCAAGTGTATTTTTCATGTGCTACATTCAAGCAAAATTGATAATTTGAGAATGAGGTTAGGAAAGTGTTAATTTTGACATCCAAACATGCTTGTGGTAATGTAAAATTTGTAAAAACATACAGCGAAAATTGTAAGAAGTGTAAATTCTCTCCTCTCTTCAGATTGAATAATTTAGTGCCCGAGAGCGCTGTTTATTTAAGGTTAGGCTATGGCTTATTTTCTACTGCGGTATAAAGTCAGTGTTAGATGAGATTATTACTTCAGTGATAGTTAAGTTAAGAAGTGATAATAATCAGTTTAATTTTTTTTTAAATTAATTTTCTCAGATTAAATGATAGGTTAGAGTTTTGAATCATCGCAGAGATAGATTTTCTTCGTTCCGTGAAATTTGTGGCTTGTAAAAAAATTCTTCGTGTAATTCTCTCGTTGATGTAAGTAGTAGACAACTGCGTTTCGAGACATTTATTTTTCTCGTTGAGTGGTAGCCATGTTGGAACGGAAGTCAGCTCACCAGAGGTAGGTGGCGCTGCAGGTTTGTGTACATTCATCGGTTTGTTGACATGGTCGGAGCACGTGTGTGTTGAGTAGTAGGTAGAAGCGAATTTTCTGAGATTTTATTTTATGTTTCGACTCGCTTTGCTCGTCTTTTTCGCAGGGGGAATGTATTTGTCATGGCGAAAATTTTAACCTCTGGTGAATTTCAGAGAGACCTGATCAATCTTTCTGTTGGTTTATCAGAGATTAATTAATGCAAAAATTTTCTCCCATGGCATACGTTAGAAAAAAATTCCTGGTTGAAAGGCAGGGGAATTCGTGCGCAAAATTCGCTTGTCTTAATCACAACCAGGAAAACAAAATTTCATGTTGGTGAAAAGAAAAAAAAAAAAAAAAAAAAAAGAATAATATTTGATTTAACTGACTTTGGGGTTTTGAAAATAATTATTTTATCTGTTCTTTTATCGCGATAGGAAAAGGCGAGTAGGTGTGCAGCTCAGAGAATCAAAATTAATTTTAGTTTAACATCACGGAACGAGAGAAAAAGAAAATTAAAATTAGTGATTTTCTGCAAAGCAAGAATTCGCCATTTTTTTTTTTTGTTTTGCGTTCCTGTTTCCAAACGTCGTGGAAAAGTCACCAAAAGTGTAACATCTTCTCGTCTTTTGGGGTAAGGAATTCAGCAACAGAATCTATTTTTAGACCTCAGGGTCAAAAAAAAAAAAGAGCTTGGTCTACACGTGTGAAGGTCAGAGGTCACTCGAGGCGTGGGAGTGAAGATTCCGTTGGGAGGCCGTGAGTTGCTAAGCTGAAGTTTCGACCAATGAGAGGGGTCAGCGGTTTCAAGCACCCCAGAGTTTTATCCGTTGAGAGTCACTTTTGTTCTGGTACTCTTGCTGGCCAGGAGAAAGAGGGGACAGCCGAGTCTCTCCTCGCCTTTTGGTGGGGAGAGCATTTTTGCTGACCGCCATGATTTGACATCGAGGTAAAAAAAAAAAAAAAAGGCTTCAAGGAGCCTAGTAGCGACGGTCTTCTAGCGTGAGGACCTGTCCGGTTCATGGTTGGTTACATAAGAAAAAAAAACTAAAAAGGAGCTCAGGGCTTGCTCACTGATTCCACCGGGTGAAAAGAAATTATGAAGAAAGGACAGGACCACTGTAGGACGAGACCTCCTCGGGGCGCAGCGAAAGATGATCACCGATGCACTCCTAAGCATTCTCGTGAGAGCTGATGGATAAAGAAAGGGGAACCTCCGCGCCTTTGCCGTCCACCTTCCAATGCAGCCGACCAAATTCCTACCAGGGATTGGCATCGAAAAGGACAAGGGAGAATTACTCCCTCTGAGAGGGTCCATCATCACCAGCTTCGGGATGTCTTTTGTTTTCCCTGTGTTCAGGTGAAGTGCTCGGGCACATTGTGTCCAAAAAGAAAGAGAAAGGCGAAGAGATTATCAACAGTGACAGTGTGACGAGAAGATTTTTTTTTTTATGTGAAACAAGAGTTGTTCCTGCCCAGCCCAGAACGTAAATTCTTTCTCGATTTTTTTTTTGTATAATGTTGTGACCGCTGCGAAATTGTTGAACGAGTGGGTCAGCAGTGTGAAATCAAATTTATAGTTCTGCGAAAAAAAAAAAAAAGAAGAAATTTTCTTTTTTTTTTTTTTTTGGTTAGCTGGATGTGCGACAGATGTCCCCATATTGTTATCGTTCAGTTTTCAAAATTAAGACTTATTAGTTCCTCAGGAATGAGTTCAGAAAAAAGAGAGGGGAGTTGAAAATGCTTTCATTATTGGTTTTTTTTTTTTTTTTTGTTGTCATGTCTGGTATTTTAGCAACTTCCCAGGCCAGTAAATTTTGATGTATCGGAAAAATTTAGTTTAATAGTTGGGCACAGTGAATTTTGGTGCATCGATAATAGTTTAGTTGGGCATGTGATAATTGAAAAGCAGTGTTATTGTGATGCCGTGGGTGATAAAATAATTGTAAACATTTTTCGTTAGCCTTTTTACAGCGTTGAGTTATTTTTTTTTTGAGTGAAGATAAATTATGGGATGATTTATATTGGGATTTTGGGAACATATTATAGTGTGATGAAATTGGAAACCTAAAGTGTTGTTTACATTCTTGGAGTGTTGAGTGTCGAAACTGAGATGGTAGGAGTGTTAATTGAGGACCAGTATTTTACATGCTCCAGATGAGTGTTAATATCCCATTGGAAAGGGGTGATCTTAGGGCAAGCCGGGAACTTGTCCTAGGGCAGAGGGCTCTGAGTAGGGAATTTTCACCAGGATGCGATATGTGCAAAATAAAAGTTGAGGTATTTGGGTTCTCAAGTTTAGTATTTTCACAAAAAGAATGAACATCATGGGTTGAGAAGACACACTTTTGCTCACCAGTTCCAGTATTAATTGTTCTTTTCTTTGGCCTAAATTTTCTTGTTTTTACTATAAGGTTAAAAGTCTAAATGTAATTTTAATTTTCAATAAGGTGAAAATATTTAGTGGGTTATGTAAATGGTCAGTGTTATTGTCTGAAGTGGACCTGCGCATTGCCATGGTGCAGAAGAATTTCCTTTGCTAGTGATTTTTCCTGGGATATATGTGAGAGAGATAAGTGAATTTTCCTGGGATGCATGTGGATATTGTGATTTTGGATTTCTTGGGATTTAGAGAGATAAGTGAATTTTTCCTGAGATATAGTTGTGTTAGTTCTGGGCCAGATGTGCCTGGAGTATTTAGGGTTGAAGTACGACATTCTCTTGCAGGCGTGGTTGATCAAGGTGGGATCATGCATTGGTTCGAAAAGGGGGAGATCCTTGAAGACGTGGTTTTTGGGGGAAAACTTGTCTTCAAACCCCCCAGTAGTTTCGCTGCTCACGGAGATATGTACTGCCAGCGAGGGTCGGTCGAGCGTTGCTTCAAGAAATGTGGTGAGATCATGTTAGAGGAAATTCTGTGCCTGATGATGATGTGTCACACTTGAGGATTTTTTCCTTTTCCCTTTGCATAGGCTGAAAGTGGATTCACGACCCAATTTCACGCCTTGAGCCTGACTGGTATTTTCATCCTGTGTTGGTTCTCAAAACCCAGGGTAGTGTCTGAACTGAGAGTATTTGCCTCACCGCTACCTCAGTAATTCACTGCAGGTGTTAAATTTAAGTTTGTTTGGTGATTTAAAGTATCTAAATTTATTTGTTTATGATTTGCTGTAGCGCTAGGGATGTAAATTCTAAATTCTGGTTGTTGGTGTTAGTGAACTTGATATTTAGTTTGGAAATTTAGTTAATTGGTATTTTGAGCTTTTGTTTACAGTATAGAGTTATTAAGTATCTTGAGCTATTATGTGAAGTGAAGAGTGAGGTGATTTTTATGAGCAAGCTAGTGCAAGAAGATTATTTGAATTTCTGAATTATGTTGATGTTATGAATATTGATAATTTTTAAGATTAGTTAGTGAGGTTTCTTTATAAGTGAAGTAGGTTCATTCAGTGTAGTTCTATAGGTTATGTAATGTTAATTAATGCTTGTGCTCAGTGTAAATTCTGTTTTGAGGATAATTTACTTGGTTTGTTTACTTTCAGATAGTAGATTTGGTGAAAGTATAATTTGTGGCTCTTAAAATAACTGTAAATTTTAAATTGAAGTCTTCGAAGCTGGTCTGGGAGATTGCAGAGTTTGCTAAGATTGTTTGGGTGCTGTAAATTTAAATCAATAAGTGTAAAATTGTAAATTGGTCATTGAGCTAACTGGGTGAGAGAGAGGAGAGTACGTTTCAAAAGAACAGAACTTGTCCACCTTGTGGAATTAAAAATAATCCAGTATCTTTTTTTGTGTGTAAGCTATGTGAATCGTAGTGGAATTTTGGATGCATACAGTGTGTAAACCATGTGAATCATAGTATAATTTCGGATGCATAAAGTCCATGCCTAGTGTTCAAACCAACTGTGTTGAAATATGTCAGGCTATACTGTTCATAAGGCCAGTGGCCAAAGAGAAGTAGAAAAGAAATTGAGATTCTGTTTTTATACTGCTGTGTTTAAGCAAACAAGAAAAAAAGGAAATACCATCTGTTTGTCCATTAAAATTAACTTGTTAAGTTTTTTAAAGAAAAATAATAAATACAGGCAGTAGCCTTTCAAAAAAAAGTTCAAAATGAGTGCAGTGTGAAAAATTTTTGTGTGCTGTTGTCTTCCATGACTTGAGCCCATGTACCCACCTTAGCTTGACTAAGGCTATTGATCCGAATCCTGGTTTTATAAGGTATTTCATAACTGCAATTTTTGTCCTAGCCTTTTAAATTGACTTTCACCGCCTCCACAAGTTGTTATTGAACGAGTACATTTTATCGTATGACTTATAGTGACACATTTTCATACACATGCAACAATATCCACTTATTTTTGCACTTTCAGGTGACTCAACTCTGCTTGAACACAAACAACGCAAACTTTCCAATAACTTCTTGTGGAATGTAAATTTTTAGATGCATTTTTGTTTAGGATGTTCATGGCCTTTTCTAATACTTAGAAAATATTTTTTTGTTTCAAAATGCATCCACCCATCTCCCAAATTTAAAATTTTCTATGATTTCCATATGAATTTTAATACCAGCATAAATATAACGCTTTTAATAAATAACAATCAATTCAATACAATCAAAATAAATGAGATTTATTTTTTTTCACCAAAACATATGGATTAAAACCAATTTTTTCGCTGAATTTTACATCCTGCGGATCATGCACCACCACAAATTACATGGAGGATTTTTTTCCCCCTGAACTTCATGGTCTGCAGATTATATGAAGAGAAATATAGTATTATCAAAATTTAGAATAGGTACAAAACACTGTGTTGTGCTGTACTGTCTTGCAGTTTCACTGGATTATGGAAAGTTTCAACGTATACGCCACTAAACACAACTGTTGTGGGCCTTTATCACACACTTTCTCCGTACACATATGTTGCTCTAGCAGTATATAATTTACTGTTTGCCAGATGTCTAGCATACATTCAAAAAAAGGAAATAAGAAATGTACTTTTTCTACAAGGCTTTACTTTATTTTCCATTTGTCATAAAATAAGATTCTGTCATTTTTTCTTGCTGCATATTCACATAAATGTTGGCATGTGTGGGAGGTGCACAAAATACAGTGGTGTCCAAAATTAATGTGACAAACACAAAATAATGAATAACGCAAAATCCACACGACAGAGTTTAATGACGGTACGGGCATACATATATCAATAACACAGCAATGCACAACAGGAAACATGTGCACAACAGCCTGGCATTCCAAAGTAATGCAAGAAGTGGGGCTGATTTTGAGTGGCTAATAAGAAGTGTGATTACCCGGAATGGCGATGCAGCTCACACAATGAGCCCTCGTGCTGTTTACAAGGCTGTGAATGAGAGTTTGGGGCAATAACTGTCACTGCTCCACTAAGGTGCATTAGAGTCCAGGGAGGGTTCTGGGAGTTGCTGCGAGCTTGCAATTGCTCTTACCATGACATCCCAGACATGCTCTATTGGGTTCAGGTCCGGGGATCTTGTGGGCAGCTCCATCCTGTGAGTATCCTCACTCTCCAGGTATTCATCGACCATCCAACCCAATGGGAACGGCTGTTATCTTTTGTTAAAAGTAACTGGGCACCAACAACTCTTCTAAAAAGCCATATATAGGGCTCTAGGATGTCATTGGAAACACATGCAGTGGCATGCATCCATTCAACATGGTGCCAGCTCAAACCAGATGTCCTCTGCCACCATAATGGTCAATTTCTCTAATGTTGAGGGAAAGTTTTTTGGCTTCCTGCCTCTCTCCAAATGTGTACACATCGAGAATTTATGTTCAGGCTGTACTGTGATTCGTCACTGAAGAGAACACAGGCCCAATGATCAGGGGTTCGGGGGTGACGTTGTCGTTCTGATTCAGATGGACCCTTCTAAGCGATGCTGCAAGTGGAATACAGACCATTGGCCTTTGTGCATACTGATTTCTCTCGTGAAGTCTTCTGTAAACTGTTTGCCTTGATAACATGGTTCCCATAGCAGAGGAGAGCTGCTGCGAAAGTTACCTGGCTGTCGACACCCTAAGGCGGGAAGCTGTTAGAGACAAATACAGGTCATCTTGACTTACGGCTCATGGGCATACTTGTCCCAGACTTCTAGCTATTGTTCCAGTTTCCTGAAACTGTTTCAAGACATTGGAGACCACTCGTCTTGGCACATTCTGTTGGAATTTATTGGAACAAATTACCAAAATTGTTATGGATAAGCATAATAAGATATATACATGCACAGTTTTTATGTTAACAAAGTAACTAACTGAACAATGACAATTTTCCATTCAAATACCCTTGTACTTTACCAACCATGTTCAAATAAACAAATTTAATGCAAAAACATTAGTCCATCCACAAATAATGAAAACACACATACACATCTAAAAGGAACATATACAGTTTTTTCAGTTATCTTCATTAGGCTCCTTTGGAACTGACATTCACTCACCCATCTATACAAAGAACGAACTAGCAACTGTTTAAAAGTCTAATTGCACACTAAAAGTTGTTTTCCATTTTTCTCATACAGATCTTTTCATGTGCATCGAACGCATGGCCTATCTCGATCTCATGTAGCACACACCTTGCTACATGCATGCACTCTCTTGTCAAACATGCTGTTGTTATGCAGTGAGCAAATAAGTTCAGTCTGTGCTGGAGATATGCAACACATTCAGCCATCTTGCTACCTCAGCTTGAAATTGCCCTGCTTCCAAGCTACAGATCACTCTCCACCATAAAGAATCTTCTAATCACTGACAGTCCAACTCAAGCTTCAATTGCTACACCCTACTGAGAATGTTTATCAAGGTTGTGTGCCTTCCAACTTGACAATGTGCATTTGTCATTTGCATATTTCCATAGGATGTAGCACAATGTTGCTTGGCTTAGCCCCTTTGCAAATGTCTCTGAAAAATCTTTACAATCGGTCATCTCATTTTGGACATATTCTCAAATTTGGAACATTAATTTTGGACATATTCTCAAATTTGAAACATTAATTTTGGACATATTCTTAAATTTGGACCATTAATTTTGGATACCAGTTTATCTTGCTGTTTCACAGGATTATGTAAAGTTACAATGTGTACACCACTAAACACATCTGTCATGGGCTTTTTTCATGCACTTTCTCCATGTACATTTGTCACCTTAGCAGTATATAATTCACTATTTGCCAGATGTCTAGCATACATGCAAAAACAGGAAATAAAAAGTGCACTTTTTCTCTATGGCTGTATTTTCCAGTTGTCATAAAATAAGATGCTATAATTTTTTCTTGCTGCATATTCACATAAATGTTCTCATGTGTGGGAAGTAGACAAAACAATCAAAATGCCTGCATGTACAATACATTGCTCATAGCCTGTCCTATGTGCAGCAAGATCAGATTCATGGTGTGGTAATGGTTGCTGAAAGTGATCTCATTGAGTTTGAAAGGGGTGTGATCAGTAGGGTGCTAATACTGATGTATCATGGGAGCTGTGGAAATCACCAGCATTTCCTGTGATATTGTAATGGAAGATAATATTTTTGGGAATTATCTGCTAAAATCAAGGTTCATACTACCCCTGGAATCCTGGAAAGTCCTGGAATCCATTTTCTCTTTTTTCCATGCCTGGAAAGTCTTTGATTTTTCAATTTTTTTGTGAAAGTTCCTGGAATAGTCCTGGAATTTTTCTTGTGATGGAAAAAAAATTGGTTGCAAAGTTTGGATTGATGGCATCACTTTGCTCTCTAGCTCCCTGTGATGTCATCTTATGTGATGCTGGAGTGCAAGATACTTGAGTTCCATATTTCCAGCCACCTTGATTTGTAGCTCAGCAGTTGTGTAGTTGGAGTCCCAACATCGTACGGAAATCTTCCTGCGAGTCCAAGATAGGCATTCCTTCTAGCACATGCTTTCTTCACTGAAGATGATTGATATCTGGCTTCCTTGCCACCAATGTGCATGAGAGTAGATGACTATGAAGTGGGAATCTTCAGTGCAATGACAAAATTGTTTTGTATTATTATCATTGTGCTAAGTTCCAGATTGTGTTATATAAGTTATATACAGAGCAGTTTTTATACAGAGAAGTTTTACCACTTCGTTGAAAGTGTAGCATGCCTCTGCAACAGCAGAACCCATGGGACTTCATAAAAAATCTAAATGCATAGTAAATTTCACCCCAATTTGCGAAATATAAAACAAAGCAGAATGATTTTAGGAAAAGTTATGGAACTTATTTTCTGTAAATTATATGAACAACTTTGTAAAAGAACAGCAGAAAAACGTAACAATGGAAGTAAGATACTGTTGTAACAGATGCCTTGAACCTGAGTGTGGACACCAAGGTAGAAGCAATGCGTGACAGCAAAGCAGCTGTTTTCTAAATTCAACACAGGATATGAGCAGTTTCCATTAAAACAGCATGCCAGGAACTGTACAAGGTACGAAAAAATCTCCAGTTACAACACACACTCCATATTTGCAGTTGCAGTGGTTCTAGACCAGATGAATCTGCCTGCACTCTACATCTCACCCATCTGTGTACATGTGTGGTGTTAACCATGTGAAAATTACCTCCAAGTACCTAATTCCCACTATAAAGAGTTTTGATAAAGAGTTTTGATGGTTTTGTTATGGTGTGAAAATAATAATTTAATTATTTCCATGGACTTGTCTTGCTCATTCCTTTGCAAGGGAAGGCAACTGCTACAGTTTACAGCAGGGAGTCTTCTACCTGCATCTCATAGGGCAATATCCACAAAAGTTCTAACATGGAAAGCAAATATATTCAACACATTTTCAAAATGGGAAAATGAAGCTCCAATGAAATTTCAAATTAATGTGTCAATAACACAAACTTTTGAAAATCTCACTTTTTATTAATGTGCAGGGAGAAATAGAAGAGCACTATTTCCGTAGCTGAAATGCCTGTTAGTTCAACACCTGCTGTGCAAGGCACCATCCAATCACTGTCTAGAAAGTTGCTATTCAATCCCTTCTGCCTTCTGAGCAAGTAAGTTCAAGGCTAGCTGTTTCAATTCATGCCAGAGGGAATTATTCAAGGGCAGCCTAAAGACACAGTGTGTCATGGACATTAGTTCCAGTAAAAAAAAAAAAAAAAAAAAAAGAGGGAAAGCTTGTGATTTATTCCATGTATGTAATGATAAGTGGACTTGCTATACTCTTTTCTGCAAGTAGGAGAAAACCCGAGTTGCGTAATGTGTCAACAATCAGTCTCTGTGATGAAGGAATATAATTTTTAAATGTCACTGTAACTTGAAGCATACTTCTAAATATGCTGAACTCCAGAGATAAATGTGCATTGATAAAATAACTATCATGAAGGAATTGCTGCAGACTCAGTAGTTCATTCATTTTGAAAAGGGCAAACATAGAAAGTGAATTAAGTATTATGGTGAGCTGTGTTATTGCTAGAAAAATATCAAAAAA
Source organism: Macrothele yani (assembly GCA_039090855.1). Taxonomy (NCBI): domain Eukaryota; kingdom Metazoa; phylum Arthropoda; class Arachnida; order Araneae; family Macrothelidae; genus Macrothele; species Macrothele yani. Next base: position 54,677,171 of record CM076990.1, read on the forward strand.
GTTCAGATCATTTTCAGCAGGTGATTTTATTGAGGAATGCCTGGTATCAGTAGTTAAAATATTATGCCCTAATCAGAAGTATTGGTTCAGCAAAGTTAGCCTATGTGGAGTAATGGTTACCAGATGACTAGAGTAACTGGCTGGAAATATTGGGCAAACTTTGAAAATGTGAACCTCAAATTTTGTTGTTCATTCCATCACTGTTGATAAAGGTACAGATATGACCGATACTGCCAGAGCATCAAGTTTTGTTCGTAGTATTAATGAATACTTCAATGTCACTGAAGAACTAGCTGCCTTATTTCCAAATGACAGGAGTGGCCAAAGGTTCTGAGACACTTGAAGCTATGAAACATATGCTGCTCCGTTTCAGCCTCATCGTGAAAAACTTGTGTGGAGCAGTTATAGGTGGAGCACTTGCTATGGTTAGAAAAAATGAAGGGATTGTATCGCTGCTGAAAAAAGAAGATAGAATGTCAGGAAATGACTTGTTTATCAAATACAACTTCATTATACACCAAGGGAATCTGTGTGTCAAATCTATCAATTTCCAGAATGTGATGAATGTCATTATCAAAATTATGAATTTAACCAGAGACAGTTTATAAAATCCCAGGTGTGATTTAAACAGAATGCAGCAATGTGATGTTTCTTACTGATGTCATTTAGCTTAGCATTGTAAATGTTCTAAGAACAATCTTCGATCTGAGAAGTAAAATCCTTGGTGATTTCGGACAATCTGTTATTCTAGCTCGGGTGTAACTATGAGTAAAACTCATGGTGTGACATTTTCTGTGTTATTCTTATGTTGTTTTATGCAAAACAGCATTGAGTAAGTGTACAGTTGTTGCAGAATGCATATAATATGTCTTAGATTCATATTAGTTTGGATGTGTACTATAAGTAAAACTCATGGTCTTGCATCAGCTAGTTAATATGTGAAAGTGAGTTAGTGTTCATTTTATTTAAGATGATGGAAATTACTGAACTCACATTCAGATGAAAATTATCCTGCAGAGATGCTACCTATACCTGAATTTGTAAGAAGTAAATTACATTAAGTCCTCTTGCCTATCTGATTTGGCCATGCTGAGAAAGGAATTATATATTTTATGTGCACCAGTTCACCCTTTTTTATGTTCATGGCAATACATTTATACTTAATTTTATTTTCAGGTGTGGAATCAGACTTAATCTTCCAAATGGATGAGGAGAAATATGATCATTCACATGGCGCTAGTGAGATTCTTCTTTACAATATTTTAATTTGCTTTTTTTTTTATATATTCTCTTTTTTATGAACAAATTTAGAGTTGTATTGAATGCACTAAACATGAAATTAGAGGATTTTTTTGTTTACTAACTTTTAATTTTTTTAATGTAACAGAATTTAAGGTGAATACTGTCCCTTGCACCTCTGTTATCTCCTAAGAACCCTTTGTAAGCTCATCACACAATAAAAAATTACTCTGGTTCCATGTTTTGTGGTCTTCAATGGAAGGAATACAGCCAAATCATTTTGTGATTCCTGATTCCATATTTTTAGTACAAGTACAAATATACACCATACAGAAGCAGTGGCGCACCCAGGAATTCCTGTTGGAGGGGGCTATATATATGTATAGTATATGTACACACACACATATATACTAGGGGTGTTCAAATGAAAAGGTACGAAACGTCATAAGAACGTAACCGTTAACATATTTGCCTATGCCGCTATGGGAGAACGTAGCGACACATCTAGGGATGCGATTGGAGTCGCTGGCGTGGTTCGGAGTATGCGCGGGCGCCCGCATGCACAGGAGAGAGCAGAGGCTCTTATAAGGAGCGCCGTCCAATTGACGCGGCAGTGCGTGTGAGGACAGGATGGCGTTTACATTGCAAAATTCGCCGATTGAGAAGCAGCGAGGCGTTATCCGATTTCTGACAGCGGAAGCTGTTAAAGCGGCCGCTATTAATCGCGGAGGGTGTGGTTTGGCTCCATGATAACGCGCGTCTACACGTCTCCAGGGTAACACACGCGGAACTGGCCAAGTTCCAGTGGGAGCAGCTTGACCACCATCCGCCCTACAGCCCGGACATGTCGCCCTGCGATTTCCATGTGTTTGGTCTCCTGAAAAAACATCTGAAAGGGAAGCGCTTCCACTCGGACGACGAACTCAAGGATGCTGTGCAGGACTGGATCTCGTCACGGCCACAGGAATTCTGGGAACAAGGAATCCTTCGGCTCGTTAATCAGCGGGATCGTTGTGCTACGGCCTATGGTGTATACTTTGAATAAAGTCTTCATTTATACCCACAGTGTCGTTTCGTACTTTTTCATTTGAACACTCCATATATATATATATATAGTGTACGCCTATAGTTTATGTACGGTTGTAACGTACATCGCACTTAATCTCTTTGGGGCTTTGGGCAGAAGACACTATGTAATTTTTTGAACATGTAAAATAATATTTTTGGATGTTTAATTTGTTATGTACGTCGCTCTTAATCTCTTTGGGGCTTTAAGAAGAAGACACTATGTAATTTTTTGAACATGTAAAATAATATCTTTGAATGTTTAATTTGTGACGTATGTCACTCTTAATCCCCTTGGATTGGGGGGCTTAAGCCCCCTCCATGGGTGCTCCAATGTACAGAAGTGAAACATAGTAATTTTTGTGCTGGTAGCTCTGGGATTTGGCACACTGTATGAATTAGAATTCATTGCCAAAAAGAAATGTTTTTGATTAGATTTCTTAGCAGTTATTTTAATAAATATCGTAATTGATACTCAGACATAAATAATCCCAGAACACTTCTGTGGTTTCGGGGTTGAATAATATCAAGTTTCTCAATAAATATTTACAACTTGAGCAAAGATTTTGCTCATTTCACAAATACCTAAAATTAATTGCTATGACTATTTAGAGAAAGTTTGAAGTATGAATTAACTACTACACATTAAAGCACATTTTGCATTTGGTCTGCTTAAGCTAGATATGTTTATTAACTGATTAAATTGCTACACTCCAATGTCAAAGGTAAGTCACCCAGGACTTATATATGGAGCTGCTGAAAATTCATTGCCACTGTGATTCACAAAGAATAGGGTGTGGTCATTTTACTCTGTCATGTGCCTGTGATTCCAAAAATTGTTCTACATTGTTTAAAAACGCTCTCAACTCAAAACACAGGTGCTGTAGCTCAATTTAGTAGCAATTGGAGTTTGTTTCATTGGGTTTTTTTTTTATTCTGCCCATTTTGCATGAATCAAAAGTAAACTATAAAAACATTTAGCTAACATACTTATTAGCCACAATACATCAAAGAATGATGAAACTTTAATCTGACATGGTGTATATCAATATTGGAATTTCTCACAATCACTATGTACATTGCTAAAAGAATGGAATAATTTCCTCTGGTATTAGTTTTAATAATTTTTGATGTGAAAAATCTTTACTGGCAATACCCCAAATTTTATAACCATGTAAACTTTCAATCATAAAAACTTAAGGTAGCAATCTTAAAAGCACGATAATTAAAATGCTACGCTGGCTTCCAATGAATTGAAGAACTTATTTAATGTTTAGGTTAAAAGATTAAAAATAAAGATGTCTCCCCACCCAAAAATGTTCCTTCAGTATTTCCATCTGATGATGGTCTTTAGGAAGACCGAAAGTTCTTATGGCTTTATTTTTAATCTTTTAACCTAAACATTAAATAAGTTCTTCAATTCATTGGAAGCCAGCGTAGCATTTTAATTATCGTGCTTTTAAGATTGCTACCTTAAGTTTTTATGATTGACTCATTCTGCACGAGAACCTGATATCATGTAAACTTTGTTCTTGGGTGCAATGGAAATAGCATTACAGAAATGATGTCAGCCTACATTTCTTTAACCACAAGAGAAAAACTGCTGCTTGATATGTAATGCTGCCCCTGTTATGTTGATGTCATCCACTGCTAACCTGGCTAGGACCTTAATTGCCACATGACAGCAGTGTTGTGAGTAGTGAGTATACCGCTTGAAACATTGCATGGTGATATCTCAATTTGTAGTGGTGCAATTTTGCAAACTCAAGTGCTGTTGTCTGTGAATTTAAAATAGAACTTTTCCTAAAAAACATATAATGGTAGAGATCATTCTGTTGGTTGGATGATACCATTGGATGAATCAGCACTGAACTAAATGGTATTGGATCAACTGTCCCCTTTGGACGAATCTGCATTGGACAAATCATTGGGGACAGAATTCAGACACCTCCAACCAGTGTGCTTCACAAACTCATCAGAATGAAGCTCTTGCCACACCCCAGCATAGAGCCCTATCTTGCCCCTTCTGATTAACACTTGTTTCAGGCAGTGGCTCATTTTCTCCTTGGTAGATAATTCAGTGATTCTGATGGCACCAGATGTGGGTATCAAGAATTCTTCACCTAAAAACCAAAGGCATAGTAGCATGCCTGGATTGGACAACTTCCATAAAGATGGGCACAAACTCCTGAACATAATGGTGCATACTTTGAAATATAAGCATTAATTGTTAAAAGATTCTGATGAAATTTTTCTGGACACCTTTTTCATGCATTTCTGAGCCGTTTTTGATGTATAATAAAACGGCTCAGAAATGCATGAAAAGTTTTGGTCATAATTGCAGCTTCCAGATACAGAAAGGACTGTTCAAGTAAGATTTGTGCTGCCTAGTAGGGAACTTTTTATGCAGTTTGGCACAGTAGCGGTCTGATTAGAAAAATTAGTAATGAATTGAGCCAGGAGCATACCACCATACAAGAATTATCACTTTCCATTTGTGTAGGAGTGGCTTTGGACATGTTTAGGCAACCCTGTGATATTCAACCACTGTGCTGATCACTTACAATTGTATGGGACCCACTTTTCATTGCAGGTTACAATCCAGTGCAGGAACCCTTTCCATCTATGTCTGGCAAGGAGAAAAAATGGACACCTCAGATGATGTATCTTATTAGCTGCTGTCAGTTTGTGTGGCACCCAGATTTTTTACCATTCTAGGGCGACTACAGTTGGTGCTCTATTGGTGCAGATGGACCTTCTCTATGATCTAATTGGCACTTTGCTGTAGGTTAGTTTCTACCGTATTCTTTGGCTACTTGTGTGTTAACAGCTGCTGGTAGACAACCATGAGGTGCATTTGCAAGGGCATGTCTCCTGCTTGGAATTTTGTGAACCATTGGCATATGGTGCATTCATTTGCAGTACCCTCCTGAAGTGCTGCATTAATGTTTGGGCTGTCATACCCGCAGAACGTCCGAGTTTGAATTTACACATTGAAGTTGCTCACAACTAATTAGTATGCATGATCCACTTTAACCAAAGTCTGTGCACTCAGGGTTGAACCTTGTCAGGAAATGAGGCACAGAATGTGTACACCAGACATTTACCAATGTTCTGAGGTTGCTGGATGACAACACTCCACTGGAGAGGTTGAACATGTCCACCCACTAAAAGTGGCATTTCATCTGCACCAACCCAATTGTTAAAATAGGTATTGTTTCAGAACCCTTAGCTCAGTTCAGGCTGATCTAAGGGTTCTGAAACAATACATATTGGCTCTAGGCTAATATCCACACACCAGGGGCAAAGCATGCTAGTATAAGGGTTTGCATTACCCCTGGAATAACTCCTGGAATTTGATTCCCTTTTTTTTTTTTTTTTTCCATTTTGGAAAGTCCTTGATTTTTTATATTTCTGTGAAAGATCCCAGAATAATTGGAATAATCCATGAATTTTTTCTTGGAATAAAAAAATAAAAAATAAAATGGTATAAATCTTCCATGGCGGTTGGAGATGTATTGTCATTTCATGTGGCACCGCAATGTAAGGTGTTTGAATGCCAAATTTCCAGTGACCTTTGTTTGTGGTATAGCAGTTGGGTGCAGTTGGAGGCACAGCAGCATGTGGAAACCTCACGAGTCCAAGATGGCTGTTCCTTGTAGCATATGCTTTTCTTGGTGAAGGATTTAGATATCTGGCCTCCAAGCCACCAGTGTACTTGTGAATAGATGACTACTGAATTGGGAATATTCAGTGCCATGGGACTTTTTTTTTTTATTTGTGTGTGTGTGTGTGTTTTTTATCATTGTGTTAGTTTCCAGATTGCTTCATATACATTTTTTTATAAATAACAGTTTCTGTTCAGGAAAATTTTGCCACTTCATTGAAGATGTGACACACACTGAAGAACACTCTGTAACAGCGAAACACATAGGACTTCATAAGAATTCTAAATACATAGTAAATTTCAGCGCAATTTGCAAAATATAAATCAAACCACTATGATTCTAACATAAATTTATGCTCCTGATAATTTCTCAATCAAGTCCTGGAAAAGCCCTTGAGAAAAGCATTTCTTTCAGGACTTTTTGACTGGAGGAGGACAAGTATTCCATTTGCTATATATATATCATCATCGTCATCATTGTCAACCATTATCAATCCACTGCTGGACGAAGGTCTCTCCAAGCCTCTTCCACAACGGTCTGTCTTGTGCCAGTCTCCTCCATGTTACTCCCACATAATTTCGAATTTCATCCACCCTTCTTCCATGTGGTCTTCTTCTGGGTCTTTTCGTGTCCCTTGGAATCCAATCTAAAATTTCAACTGTCCATCGATGGTCTGTCCTTCTGTCAGCATGTCCAGCCCATTGCCATTTCAGGTATTTTACTCTGATCATGATGTCTTCCACTCTTGTCATTTTTCTGATCCACGAGTTCCTATTCTTATGTCTCCTGGATACACCAAGAATGCACCTCTCCATGCTTCTTTGAGTTGTCTGCAGCCTTTGTATGTCTCTTTAGTTGTTTGTATGTCTCTCTGCAGCCTTTGTATGTTTCTTATGCATTGATCAAACAAGTTTTCTTTTAAGTCATAATGGCATATTGCTCTTGAAAATTATGCTGTTTCTTCCAAAAGCTCTCCAGGCAAGTTTTATATGCTGATTAATTTCTTCATCAATGTGACCCTCACTTGATATCTGCTGTCCAAGATAAAGGTACGCATCTGTTATCTCCAGCTTTTCTCCATCAATCGATAAATCTTCTTTTCTTGTAAAAGCATTGTACATCACTTTTGTCTTCTGAAAGTTCATTTTTAATCCCACTTCTTTACTCTTGTCAGCAAGTTCCTGGATCATACTCTGCAGCTCTGATGGGGTAGTTGCAAAAATGACTACATCATCAGCAAAACGAAGGTGGGTTAGATAATCTCCATTAATCTTTATCCCTTTGTTTTCCCAGTTCAGTGATTGAAAGACATTTTCCAATGTGGCATTAAAGAGCTTGGGAGATATGGTGTCACCTTGTCTCACTCTCTTTACAATTTTTATGTGTGCTGTAATCTCAAACAGCCAAATCTTTGCACTTGCATTTTCATAGATGTTATTAATAATATTAATGTATGCATCTTCAACACCACAGGATTTCAAAGCCATTATAACTGCAGATGGTTTCACTGAATCAAAGGCCTTTTCATAATCGATAAAAGCCATGCACAATGGAAGTTCATATTTCCTCTCTCTTTCAGTTAGTTCTCTCAGTATGTGGATATGATCTATAGTGCTGTAGCCACTCCTGAATCCAGCTTGTTCTCTCAGTTGAGCCATGTCCAGTGTTATCTTCAAGCGGTGTGAAAGAACTTTAGTGAAGATTTTATAAACTACTGATAGGAGGCTGATAGGTCTGTAGTTCCTGAGATTCTCAGTGTCACCTTTTTTATGTAGCAGGATCATTGTAGCGTTTTTCCAATCCTCAGGAATCTTCCCTTCATTAAGGCATCGAGTGAAAATTTGGGTGAGTACTGTTTCAATTTCTCCACGTGCTTCTTGTATGATGTCTACAGTAATTCCATCTTCTCCTGGAGCTTTTTCCCCGCTTCATGTTCTTGATTGCATGTGTAACTTCTGCTGGGAGGACTGGAAGAACTCTGGTACTGGTACCTTTCATAATGTCTGGAGTACATGTATCATCACTTTCATATAATTTGAAGTAGAAATCTTTCACTCTTGTCAAAATTTCGCCTCTATTTCTTGTTACAGAACCATCTTCTTTTCTCAGTGCCATAATCTGTTTTCTTCCCTTACTGAGATGTCCCTTTGCTACCTTTAGGCTTTGGTTGTTTTCAATTGCTTTCCTCACTAGTTCACAGTTGAATTTCCTTACGTCTTCACTGATACTTTTTTGTACTGTCTTTTATAGCTCTATATATTCCACTTTGGAAGTCACATTTTCTTTAGTTGTCCTCATCTCTCTTCTTTTTTGTATCAACATTTTGGTTTTTCCTGATAATTTGTTCACTTGCAATTTATTCTTAGACTTAGCTAATCTTGTTGCAGGGATCGCATTCCTCCTAAAAATTCCTAAAATTCCTAATATTTTGTGACCCTCCTTAAATTCCTAAAATTATACCTAAAATTTGCTATTCTTCCTAAAATTTTCGGAAGCTTATTTATTAAAAATACAACCGTTATTAACGCCAATAAATTTACCATTACGGTAAGGTAAAAAGACCTGTTATTGTATAAACACAGCCTATATGCTGGGCTCCTGAAGGGAGGGAAAATGACGCCATCGAGATGCACTTGCTGCGGGGCGGGCGCTCCACTTTGTGCCTTCGGACAGTTTTCGAGAGTAACAAGAGATCTAAGGAAAAGGGGAGGGATCACTTTCACCCCTGGTTTGCGCTTTGCAGACGAACTCCGTGGCACGCAGAAGATCGTACTTTATTTTTGTACATGCCTTGTGGAACCTCCTCTTTCTGCTGATGTTTTTTGTTATTGTAAACCGCAGGTGGGTGGAAGCAAAGAGGAAACATGTGGTCTCCTTCCGTAACCTCCGGTAATGACGATGGGATGGTAGCTGAGTGTTATCGTGGCAGGCAGAGTAGAGCACGTGATCATTGACCTTCGATCGTGCGTCGGCGACAGCGACCTTCGATGCGCAATATATCTCGGCTCCGACTCGCTTTGACTGAACTTGCGTGAGATGCGTATGATAGTTTCTGGTTTTGCGTCTTTTATGGTGTTCTCTGTGCTGTGTGCAGATTCAGTTCTCTAGTGGTCTGCTTTTTTTTTTTTTTTTTTCTATTGACATCCTCGCAGCCAAACTTCGGGAAGTTGTCGGGTTTTGCAATATTGGAACGTGTTTTTGTACTTCCCTTTCATTTTCTGGTTAGTAATACAAGTGTTTAAGATGTCTAAATCCAAAACGAAATTTCAAGATGCGTGGCTTGCCAAAGAATTGGACGGAGTGAAGTTGAAAGAATGGTGTTCTGCAACTGAAACAATATTTTCTGCTAAGTGTATATTGTGTTCAGAAATTTTCAATATTTCTATTAGTGGCTTTTCACAAGTAAAAGCGCATCATAAAGGAAAAAAACATTTGCAGAAATTTCAAAGTAAATTTCAAAGTAAGTCCATCCTGAAAGCCTTTGGAGGACGGGATCTTCAGCCCAAAACAAATATTAGTGAAGTACTGAGTCATGATTTACAGTTGGCTAAAGCCGAAGCATTATGGGCCATGAAAGTTGCTAAGGACAATATGTATTTTGTTTCATGCACTGAAACAGTTGAACTTTTCAAAGAAATGTTTCCTGATTCTGCTACTGCAGCCAAAATGCAACTTAAAGAAAAAAAAGTTGCTTATGTGATATCACATGGATTGTCAAAATATTTTGAAGAGGATTTGAAAAAAGACATTGCATCTAGTAGCCCAGGAAAGGTTACTATAGCATTTGATGAAACTACAAATACACAAGTGAAACGGCAGTTGGATGTGTATCTCAGGTACTGGTCTTCAGAAATAAATTCAGTTTCTTGCCGATACCTAACAAGCGTTTTCTGGGTCATGCAACAGCAGATATTTTGCTAAAAGAAATTCTTGATGTGTTATCATCCTTCAATATTTCGTTGAACAGAATTATTTGTGTATCCATAGACAGCCCAAATGTAAATAAGTGCTTTTTATGCAAATTCAATGAAGTTGTAAAACAAGAAACAGGCCAGAAATCTTTGGAACTAGGTTTTTGCAACCTGCATGTTGTTAGTAATGCATTTAAAATTTTTGGACAAGCTTAAATATAGATTTTGACGAATTTGCTACTGATATGCATTACTTTTTATGGAGTAGTGCTGCAAAACGAGAGGATTATAAATCTGTCGAGGATATAACATTGGTCACAGCCAAATTTCTTTTGCGTCATGTCAGCAACAGATGGTTAACCGTTGGTTCTGTAGCCCAGAGGCTCTTGGATCAATGGCTAAATATTACAGAATATTTTTTAAACTTCTTGCCATCTCAAAAAATATTTGAAAAACAACTAGGCAATTCGGCAAGGTATAAAAGAATTCACTGTTTCCTGAAAAAGGAGCTAACTCTTTGCTATTTAGCATTAATTTCATTTTCACACCAACATTTTGAAAAGCTTTCATTATGTTATCAGAGTGAAGAACCAAAAATACACCAGTTATATTCTGATTTAAATACTTTAATGAGGAATGTTATGGCTCAGTTTATCCAAGATGATGTTATTGCAGGGAAATTTGGAGAAGACCTAAAGAATATAGATTTTGAAAACAAAAATTCATGGAAAAAACTAGGGGAGTTAGAAGTTGGTATGAAGACAAAAACTCTCCTCAGAAATGTTCAGGAGACCAGGCAGAAATTATTTCTCTTAGATGTAAGATCATCACTAATTGCAACCACAAAATATTTAAAGTCAAATTTGCCATTCTGCAATCAAAAGCTAAGAGACATAGAAGTTTTAAGGTAAAAGAACCAAAGAAAGAGTCAACTCAACTTTCAGTCACTGAAGGACTTTCAGAAATAACCAGAATTTCAAGTGTTTTGCATCTTTCTGAGGAACAAATTGATAGAGTAAGAGAAGAGTGGAAACTTTTAAATTGCGATAAGCCAACTCTAGATGAACTAGTGAAATTTTCAGAGGAAGGGCATATTCCAGTGCGGATTGATCATTACTGGCGTAATATATTTAGTATTAAAGACTCTAGCGGAAAAGAAAAATACTCCAAATCTTGCTAAACTCATCTAGTCAATTTTAGTTTTACCTCATGGTAATGCTGATGCAGAAAGGGGATTTTCGGTTAACACTGCTCTGTTAAGGAAGGACAAGGCTAACTTAAAAGACTCAACTATAACACCATTAAGAATAGCTAAAGGGGCCATTAAACACTATGGATGTGCAAGTAAAGTTCCCATAACAAGAAATTTGTTAAATAGTGTTTGTGTTTCACATACATTTTATAAAGAGTATGTTGATAAGCTGAAGGAAGAAGAATAAAAAAAGGTAAAAGAAAGGAAGCAGAAAGAGAGGGGAAAATAAGAAAAAGCAGCTAGAGAAAAAAAGAAAAGCTGAGTTTGATGACAAAATAAAAGAAAATGATGCAGAAATAAATAGGCTTAAAAACGATAAAGAAGCCTCCCTAGCAGTAATTCAAGAGGGAACAGAAAGAATGAGAAAAGCTGTAGAAAAACAAAATACTGTTGAAATAGCAGTTGCCTCTAACTTGATCATACAAGGTTCAGCTGAAATAAAGAAAACTGAAAGTAAATTAGTTGTGGTGGAAGCAGAAAAAGATAGGCTAATCGGGAAAAGGTTAAAACAATAATATGAAAAAAGTAATTCAGTGAACAATTGTACATAGTTCTTGGTTTTCAATTACCTTTTTAGGATATTATAATTTAATGTGAAACCTGAAAACTTTACTATGAAAATCGTGAATTGCTTCTGGTTCAACAACATATTAATGTTCAAAGTGAAACTTGAATGTGGTAAATATACTTGAATATGATAATAACACGTGAAAAGATAAGAACTGAACATTAGAAGTAAATCATACTTAAACTTTAGACGTTATGCAAAAAAATTTGGGTGTGAACTTCGACCATATATACTAATGGACTGCGCATTGGCGCTGCATCAAAGCCGCCATGGCTCAAACATTGGGCACGTCATCATCAGACTCCAAATTTCGTGTAAAATTGCTGTTATGATTACTAATTTACGCTGCAGAACTTAAGTGTTTTCGGTGTATTATGTGAATGCGCCTCATATATAATGAAAACTCTTCAGGTAAGTTTACTTATGAGCTATATACATGCATGATCGGGTTGTTTACATTTTGTGATTTATAATGTGATGAACATTTGCGAAGAATTTGGAACATGCATTACATTTTTTTTTTTAAGTTACTATATTTTATATCAATAGCTGCAAGTTTCTGGTTAAGTAATTGAACTTTATTGACTTAGGTATTTAATTCGTTTCTTACCCATGAAAAATCATAGAACTTTCTTTACTATATCGCTTAGAGCAACCATAAGCACAGCAGGTGTAACCCATCTTTTTGACTGATGTCATGTGATTTTATGTTGGAGCCAGAAATTTTGATGTCATGTGCAGTCTATCAGTATATATGGTTGAAGGGTGTGAAGCAAACTCTTTACAATGTATACAAAGTTGTTTTACTAGATGTATACAAATATACATCTAGTTTTTATTGAAATACACTCCTAAAATTTTCCTAAATTTTTTCTAAAAAATCCTAAAATTCCTACCTAAAATTTTCCAGAAGTATGCTATGATCCCTGTTGTTGCTGTTTCCATAAGAGCTTTGGTTACTTTTTTGTTAACTACACAGATGTCCACTTCTTCTGATGTTAGACCTTCTAATGCAGAGAATCTGTTCCTCAGTTCCAATTTGAAGGTATTATGATGATTTTTAAGGTTGGTTATTTCAATATACTTTGTTTGTTTTATGAGCTTGCCACACTCGAGTATAGTATTGAGGTGCATATTACATCTTACTATTCTATGGTCACTACCTGTGTTGAACTTGTTCAGCACACTACAGTCTTCCATGACAAATTCTTGTTACACATAATAAAATCAATTTCACTTGCCCATCCATTGGGATGCCTCCATGTCCCTTTCCTTTGCTGCTTTTTCTTGAAAAAGGAGTTCATGATGAAAAACCCTTCTGCCTCTGCAAACTCTGCAAGAGTATTTCCATGCTGGTTTCTATTGCAGTGACCGAATTTGCCTACTGAAGTTTCATTCTGTTGCTATGGCCCTATTTTTGCATTGAAATATCCCATAATTATCTTCAAGTGCTGCTTGCCTTTATTATTTAGATGACGAATTTCCTCATAAAATTCTTCAATTTCTTCTTCAGGATGACTTGTGTTTGGTGCATAAGTTTGAATAATCTGAGCCTTGTATCTTCTCGAGAATTGGATAACGAGTCGTGCAGCTCTCTCAGAGGAACTTTCAACTTCTACAACTTTATCCTTCAGTTTCTTGTTTATTATAAATCCAACACCACTAGTTCTGCCAGTATCAGTCCCACAATAGTAGAAGAGATGTCCACTTTTCAGTTCAATGAGATCTTCTCCTTTTCTCCTTACCTCACTTAGCCCAACGATGTCCCACTTGATTATTTGTAGTTTCTCTTGCAATTCAAAAAGTCTTGAATCACAAGATAGGGAGCATCCATTGTAAGTAGCCAAGGTCAGCATCAAATGGCAGCCTAGTCCGGTCCTCCGGTGATTCTGAACACCCTCTGCCTTCATGTCGCACATACATATATAATTCCTGTATCTATATATCCAGAAGTAATTACTATATATATAGTACAGGGGTATTGTATTATTTAGAGGGAGGTCAAGGAGCCTTGCCCCCCCTCCCCGAAAGTATGCATTTTTTTTTTGGTTAAAATATGACTTACGTTAGAAAAAAATGCCTTAATTTAATAAAAAGCGTCAACTTACATTAGAAAAAATGCTTTAATTTTTCTTCAATTTTTTTAACTTTTATTTTGTGGTGGATTTCAAAAACTTCCATTTTTCTTGCTGCCACCCCCACCCCCCATTTTTTTTTTATGTACGCCCCTGATATAGTAATTACTTCTTCAAATATTTCGAAAACAAACTCTCTTCAACTAAATGGGGGGGGGGGGGTCTGCAGGCTTGAAATTTTTATCTATTAAAATGCATTCAACACACTCCTGATCCTGAATCACGATTCCCTAACTATGAGGTATGATTAGCCTACTTATAAGACACCATGCATGGTAATACACTTTTTAGCAAGATAAACTATAATACTTGAACAAATATTAAAAAATATATAATTAGAAAAATATTTGTAGCATCAAAAGAAATGGAACTTTATTTTTCATTATAGCCTGGATTTAGCATTTGGCTTGGCAACATAAAATGTCTCGGGAGGTGTGTGTGTGGGGGGGGGTGTTTCCGATAGGGCTGCCCCCCCTCGTGTATGCCTGAAAGAAACACTGCTTGAAAAGTCCTGGAATATAGTTTCTGTAAATGTGCATGAACCCTGTAGTATCCAGTGTCACTACTGGAAACAGTTTTAAATACATCGAAATAATTTATTCAAGTAGGAAACTGTGATGTAGTGCAAAATGCATGTGATATCGTTCATTCCATATTGACCTTTAAAAGATATCACACACTGAGTCTGCTTTGTGAAGGAGTAGATTGTAAAGCCTTTGGCAAGGAGCAAGCTCAAACGTTTCTGCTTCCAGTAGTACTTATAAAATACTGCAAGTTTTGATGACCACACTTGCCTGCAAATCTGAATGTGCAGCAGGAACTCTGACATCACTGTAATCTGAGCATACATTTACTGTTACCGCTGCTTAATTGGATGCACGCTTGTTCTTAGGTGGCAATTCATTTTTATTTTACCTTCATTTCAGTGCTTTTTTCACCTGGACAACTGTTTTATTATTACTTGGTGAATCATTTTTACTTATTTCAATCTTCAAGTTGTGTTTCGAACAACCAGAACGAATAGCAGTGCTTCATCTACTTCGGATCCTTTGAATATTAATATTGCGAGTAAATGTGCTTTTGTAGTTGTGAGTCAGCTGAATTTATGGTTTTCTGCCAGAAATTGTGATTAAAAAGGGGGGATAGTGGAGAAAGGCAGGCCCATTCCTTGTCTAAAATCATTGAAAATACAGTCTAAATACGTATATAGTGCACCAATTTCACGATTCTTAATATTTTGGATTATTCGTGAGTTCGTGACTGAGAAAAATGAAGTTTTTTACTCTTGGCCTTGTCTTCTGTTTTCTCCAGAAACAAATGCATGGACTAAAAATAATGTGAAATACAGTTTTCAAGTCATTAAATGATGCCATGAAATATCTCCTAAACAGATACCCCAAAGGAAATAATTCGTGCACCAAAGCTATTAAATTGAAAACAAATGCCGTCTCTTGCATGATACATTTTAATGATAAAAACTATGTACAATTAAAATAAATATGAGTTTAAGACCTTTCAACACCACAATGGTGTCATCCTCAGGAACAATGCAGCAGTGAACGTAGAAGTGAGAGACCTATATACTTTAATGAAACAAGTAACGGTTTATGCGCACGTGCAGTATCGGCAAAGTCCAAATCAAGTTTCGTGGGTAAAAACATAGTTGGTGGGCGTGATCTTGCTCAGAAGTCTTTTCCAAGGCAGGGAGACAGACACGGGGGGGGGTCAACGTTGCAACATCTTTCGCCAGTGACAAGTATGTGAATGCTTTTGGAGAAAAGTCTTGATCGACGATTCCTGAGAGAATCCAGGACAATGTTATCATTCCAATTGATAGCTAAGAACCATTTAAACAAAGCCTCGACAAAGATGTAACGCCAGAATGCGTTCTAAGATTGTATTGATGTTCATTAATGCGGCACCCCATATTACGAATGGTAGAGTCCACATAAATTAAGAAGAAGGTAGTGTAGAACACGCTAAGTTTTATACGTAACTTAGCGTGTTCTACACTACCTTCTTCTTAATTTGTTTCTTAGTGATGTGCATTGCCTACCACTCATTTAAGAGCCCACATAACATAAATCGAGTTCAGCAAGGTTAGTAGATTTTAGTGGAACCAAATATAAAAGACTTCTGAGCAAGATCACGCCCACCAACTATGTTTTTACCCACGAAACTTGATTTGGACTTTGCCGATACTGCACATGCGCATTAACCGCTACTTGTTTCATTAAAGTATATAGGTCTCTCACTTTGATGTTCACTGCTGCATTGTTTTTGAGGATGACACCATTGTGGTGTTGAAAGGTCTTAAACTTATATTTATTTTAATTGTACATTGTTTTTATCATTAAAGTGTATCGTGCAAGAGGGTAGCATTTGTTTTCAATTTAATATCTCTTAGACAGGTTAATTCCATAGATGATCTGATTGTGTATAATAGAATTTTGTTTGAGCTCTCCCTCTCTTCCATTTAATTTCTCTATCCACTTTCAAATTCTTTGATGGGAGAATTGTCACAGCAGTTCTGTTTTGAAGAATATGTAGATGTGTTTTGTACTTTTCTAGACACAAATAAACAAATAAATTTTTTGAAAATAAAAATATAAGAATTGTGCTTATAAATACCCCCTCCCCAAAACCCTAGGGTAAGAAAGCAACATAAAAAAATCTGCAAACAAAAGAAGCTCTCAGCTTTAATAATTAAAGATAAATGTAACATGATAAAACAGATTCTGATAACACAATCGAAAAGGTCCTGCCTCATTAGTGTCCCATGCTGATGTACTTTTCATTATTTTCAAGATTTAAAGAAAAATATTGAAGGGCTCATGTGTGAGATATGGTTGGCCAACTAACTGCCTTTGAGAAGGCTGGTTCACCACAGAAGCAACCTGGGACTTTAATAACAAGTTCCTCATGATTGGAGGGATACATTTTGTTCTGCTGTAAGTGTTTTTTAAAAGCCTCATATGTATGATATTGCTGAATGTAATTTAGAGAGTAGTGAAAGGCAATATTGTATTACTTAATCCAAAAGATAAAAGTGTGTTTATGTGAATCACGTAAATTTCTTTTTTAAATGTTTGTAATAAAAGGGCTGTATGTATGAGCATAAGTGTGTGTGTGTGTGTGTGTGTGTGTGTGTGTGTGTGATTGGTTATCAGTATGAACATATACTGCATAATCAGTGCTATGTGATATTTTCCTTCCATTCTTATCATATTAATTTTGATTCTGATTACAGGTCAGAAAAGGCATTTTTCACGGCACATGAATGACAGAAAATTTTTCCATGTGAGTTATATTTTTTTTACTTTTTATTTTCATTACATATGAGAAAAAAATAAGTGAAATTAATATTTCAATGTGACTTATTTTCTGCTGCTGGATTTTTTGTCACTTTGAACTGAATTTGGGAAACCAAATTATTCTGAATTAAGGAAGTGAATTTTTTTCTTATGTTAAGTAAATTAATACATCATTGTTTTTATTTGGTGATTCTTTAGTAATTTTATGTATTTTTGTTTTCAGATAAGTACAAAAAATCATTGAACAATTTATTTTTTCTAGATTCAATTGTTCATTTGTAACTGAGCTTCTTTATGTGCTTCTTACCCTTCTGGGTTTGATTCCAAATGTTCCCGTTCTGTGGTTATTTGATGTTTATATGTGCTTGATTATCAATCGGCACATGGAAGTTAGATGTCATTTCATTTCTATACTGTCAATTATTCATACCCATTAGCACAGTTGATAAACTTCATATCCTTTGCTGTATTGTTGTTTTTGGTCAAAACGAACTGTAAAAGACATTCTGTAGATTTCTTGCAAGGCACATTTCTGCACTATGTTGAATAAAGAAAATCTGCAATGCTGCCTTACATAGGAAGGAGAATTCTGACACACACACACACACACACACACACACACACACACACACACACACACACACACACACACACACACACACACACACACACACACACACACACACAACACACACACACACACACACACACACAGTGTTATTTCTGTGGCTAAGAATTGTGATGTTTTGTACCTGTACATCTCCAAGTGCGACTGGTACATTACCAGTCTTGAAGTCCTGTATTTCCTTTGGAACATCATTGAGCGAGGGAAGTGAGACGGAAGGCCGAGCGGAGCTCTCTGTACAAGACTTGAGAAAATTAGGTATTCGGGCATAGGTACAACATGACACATCCGATCACCATGATTTTTTTGCATGCAATTGGACATCGTCCATGGTCAGGTTTTGACGCCTTCCGATTACCAAAATTCTGTGTCATTGAGGAATAATCGTCCAAAAACTTGCATTTTTAAGTAGTTTTCCGGGTTTTGAGAAGGGGTCATTTGTTACCTATCTCCTCCAAAGATCTTCAGCCGATTGCGGTGGCACTTGCCACAGAGAAAGGAAAGGAAAGGACATGGTGACTGGTCGTGTCGTATAAAAATAATGACCATTAAAAAACTGACCAATTTTAATGATAATTAAGAAAATCCACTCTCTATACGAGATTCGTGACAATTAGTTGTTCGGGCATAGCTACGACATGACACATCCGATCACCATGATTTTTGGCGTGCGATTGGACGTCGTCCATGGTCAGGTTTTGACGCCTTCCGATTACCGAAATTCCATGTCATTGAGGAATTTCAGTTAAAACTAAATGGCTTTTTACTTGAACCATTTCATGAAAGTCGGCTCACTAACATTAATTTAAAATATCGTTTGAATTGAAAAACGCTGAAATGGAAAGACTGTTTGTTAGCTCAACACTTGCTTAATCTATAATAATAAAAGGAAGTTTGTGTATTTGTGTGTCCGTCTTTTGCGATACGAAATGAAAAACATGGTTCCCGATCCGAGTTTGTCTTTCCGCTTTGTTTCCATGCAACCTGATCACAACCAACGTGAAGGCATGATGGAAAGTAGTTCATGATAAATTCTAGGCATTTCTTTTTTAGAATGTTTCGTATTTTTGTTCTGGAAGTCATAAATTTTACGCTTTCGTTTTTTAGAATTTGTTATAGACGCCTTAATGAACTTAGATTTTGTGATAGATTCACTCAAAATTTGCCAATGGTACCCGAGTTATCGGCTACCGTTGGCAGCTAGTCCTAGTGTTATTAAACATAAAAATCATGTGAAAACACACAGAGTCATGTATGGTAGAAAGGTTCATTTAGCTGTAGCTTTCGGTCATGCTACGACCTTGATCACCTGCAATCGAATGGATGGGCTGGTTGCCAGAACTACAATTTGAAATTGAGAAAACAATTGAAGAGGAACCCTTTTACCATAAAATTTAATTTGAAACGGCAGTTTGAAAACGAACCTTTTTACCATACGTGGCTCTGTGTGTTTTCACTCGATTTCTATGTTTATGTGTTATTGTCACGTGAAGCCTGAGTTTTAAACCAATGTTATCAAAGTTTTGCTATTAGTGTAGTGTTTCTTGGTCATTGAAATGTCTTGGAATTTCAACGCTGCATGCATGTGGTGTAAAACTAGGTTAAAGCTGCTCGTTGATGTAGATGTATTAGTACAAAGGGGGTGATTTAACTTCTGTCTTGTGCAGTTATCAGAAAAGTAAATATTGTAGAATTCACTTACTCCCATGTTAAGCACTGAGTGCTCCCTGAATTTCAACCACTTATCTAATACTTTGTGGACTCTCCTGGAGAACAGCCATGCCACCACTTGGACACCATGAGATTCTGTATAGATGCATGGAGATCTGCATCCAAGCGGTTTGTATTGCAGTTCACAGTTATGGTGCTGAGTGGGATGGTGTGTCCAGCTTCCTCACCTAGCATTCTGCAACATCTCATAGATGTTCAGCCAGGTTGAGATCAGGCAAGTTGGGGGAAGCCATTCTAGATGTGTCATATCAGTACTGTGTTCATTGAATCCTTCCTGCACAAGGTGGGTTCTAATGACATTGGGCATATTATCATCCTGGAAGAACTCATCTCCCCTCTGAGTAGAGGTAAAACATTATGGGCTGTAGCAGTCCGTAGTAGCAGCCAGCATCCATGCATTGGTCCACATGCACCAGAGGTCCCAGTTCATGTCAGCTAAAGATTCCCCATGTCATACAACAGCCCCCGTCAGCCCGGATAGTCAATGCCATGCATGAGAGATTCGTAGCCTCATATATACAGGGTGTCTACAAATGATTGGAGCGTTTTTTTTTTTTTGATATTTTTTTTATATTGTGGCTGGAATATTAGCGATATACGCTCGAGTTGGATGTTACCAGACACGCATTGCTCAAAGTTTACTTTGGTCGCCGCTAGCAGCCGCGAGAGGGCAGTACTTGTCTTATAGTTGGTAAGATGGCTTCAAACAGCGAGAAAGCATTTGCTGTGCTCGAATTTCATGCTAGTCAATCTGTGACAACAATGCAATGACACTTTTGAAGGAAATTCAGGAAAACTCAACCCAGCACCAACTCCATTTGGTGATGGTATGAGCAGTTTAAAACGACAGGATGCCTGTGTAAGGGGAAATCAACAGGTCATCCATCAGTGCCTGAAAAAAAAATGGAACTCATGTGGTCAAGTTTCGTACGTAGCCCACAGAAGTCGGCGCGCACAATGAGTAGAGAACTGTATATTCCACGATCGACCGTTTGGAAGATCTTACGCAAGCAATTGAAGCAAAAGCCGTACCGCTTGCAATTGCTACAAGCCCTGATGCCCGATGACAAAGTGAGTCGCGTTGAGTTTCAGTGATGAAGCAACATTTTTTGTTAGTGGCAAAGTGAATAAGCACAATGTGCGAATCTGGGGCACAGAAAACCCCCACGCCTTCGCGGAGCACATTCGGGATTCTCAAAAAATCTGTGCGGTCTTCAAAATTTAAAGTTTACTGCCCCTTTTTCTTCTGTGAAAAGATCGTTACTGGACACGCGTATCTGGGCATTTTGGAACATTGGCTCATGCCGCAGTTGGAGACCAACAGTGTGGACTTCATCTACCAACACGATGTTGCTCCACCCCATTTCTATCACGATGCTCGTGAATTCTTGAATGCCAGATTGCAAAAGCGATGGATCGTTCATGCTGGGAATGATGATCACCAACTGCTGTTATGGCCTCCAAGCTCCCCTGACGTAACTCCCTGTGATTTTTTGGTGTGGGGTTATATGAAAGACTCGGAGTTTGTGTCGCCTTTACCAGCTGATCTACCAGAACTGAGGGCTTGCATCATCAATGCCTTTGCTCACATTGATAGAGACATGCTAATTCACGTGTGGGAGGAACTTGCTTGATTACAGAGTTGTTGTTTGCAGAATCACTCAAGAGGCGCATATTGAGCACCTGTAATATGCCCCCCAAAAAAACTTTGTGCATTGTTATATGTATTTGTAAAGTTTCGTGATCATATGTCAAATAATATACCTACAATAAAATCGTGAAACCGATCCAATCATTTGTAGACACCCTGTAAACACTGCTGATGTGAAATACGGACTCAACCACTGGCAGAATGAGGTACATATCTTAATTCATTGGCAGAATAGGTTCACATCATCTATTATCCAATCTGCATGCTGTTAGCTGCAAGATAGTCATTTTTGGTGGTGGGCATTGTTAAGAGATGGTGGCATATAAAATGTCCATTCTTCTAGCCCATCCATGCCAGCATATGATGCATAGTTGCATGGGATGTTGTTCCTAGTTGATCCATATTATATTGGGATGTCAACTGCAAGACTGTGCTATGCCAGTTGCCTTGTACAAAGCGAAGCACCCATCGTTCACCTCTGGAATCCACTTTTTCACCACCCATTACAGCTGTGTAACTCGTCAGTTGTTTTACCATTTTGAGAGACACCACTCTTTATACACTTTAACCCTTGAGGCCCTTGAACAACCCACAAGTGTTGTCATTTCCAAAACAGGCACACTAACCCTTTGTGTGCCCACACTTAGGCTTTTTGTAAACTCCTATAAATCCTTGGTTTTACCCATCACCCCTGTAATTTTGCTCTCGACTGAACCACCAACCTCTTATATACACCCCTTTAGCCTACAGGCAGTGTCTTCCTCCTTGTATGCTAGCATCGAATGCAGTGCTGTCATTCAACCGGGTTGCACCGCTTCGAGCAAACTGGTTGTTTAAAAATTACCAGTTCAATAGAGCCATTGTTGATATTAGTGATGTTGAAGTAAGCAGTATAAGTCTTGCCTGATTGCATTGTTTCTATTTAACAGTTTGCTTCCTACATCCTAGCCAAAGGATGCTGCACTTGCTCCTTGGGTTGCTGGGGAAATGAAACTTATTTAATTCAGTATTCTTTTAATTTTTCCCATTCCAATTAATGATTTTGGGTTCCTAATTGATGAAAGAGATTGTTCATCCAAAAATCTACATAAAAGTATTATTGATGCAAGAAAAGTTTTGAAAGTGATCTTTTGCCTACAGATCAAAGAATTGCTTTCATTAATAACATTTCCCACCTGATGACCAAGAAGCTTATTGGAAAGCCCTTGTTATTGTGGCATCCGATACCATTTGTGAAATCATGCATGGGCTGAATCGTGCATGGGCTGAATCACACAGCGACTGATGCTAGAGTGAATAAAAAAACTAATCAAAAATACTCCAAAACTAAATTGCTGTTTTAGAGTGTGTTGTGAGAAATGCATCTGTAAGATTAATTTGTTTGTTTGTTAGGGGGTTTAATGACCAAACCAAACAAAAAGCAAACTGTGAGCAACTCAATAGACTATAAGCAGTTGCCCACCCTTAATTTAGAACCAATGGTTCCAGGGAACAGGGCAAGCCAGTGCTGTAAGACAAACACAACAGCCATGCTTCACCGCAATTCAAACTCGTACCCATCTCGGACAAATGGTCAGAAGCCAGTGCTTGGACCACTGGGGCACCAAGGCAGCTCTGTAACATTGCAATGTACAGACTTCTCTAGAAATGATACCATTATGTAAGCATTTGACTTTTCTGCACCTTACAAGCAATGATAATAAAAAGTATTTTTAATATTTACATATACATTGTACAGCCCCGCCCCTTTCAGTACACTTTTAGGTTTACACTTAGCATACATCCAGGTTTACAGAACTGGTCGTTAAATTTTTTAGATGATGCCACTGATCGAGTGTAACTCATTTTGCATAGGAATGTTTATTATTCAGAAAGCACTCAGTGTTCCTAGCCTGAATGTAATATAGTAGAACACATGAGTAAAACAACAATGATGCAAAATGTGGATGGTGATATAAATATGATGAACAGTATGCAGTTGTAGAAAAAGAGATGCATCTGTTGTGTGAAAATTTTTGTTGAAATAATTTTGCAGGGTTCCCATGGTCTTTATAATTTTTTAATAAAAGTCCTTAAAAAGTGCTTTTTTTTTTAGGGTGCTTAAAAGTCCTTGGTTTTTGCCAGAAATTCCCCAAAGTGCTTAAAAACTACTTATTTTTCTTTCCTAATTGTCTGCGTGAAAAGCAGAAGTTACAATGTAGTGCATATAACTTCTGCTGCTTGTTGGCTATTGTGATGGTGACGATGTGTGATGTCAGCAGAAAGCCCTTGGGAGAGCATGGCATAGAAGCTCTTGTCAGCGACTCATGGCGAATTTGGCTTTGACTTTGGTTTTACTATTCAAGCCATGAAATTTTTATGTACAATATCCAAATATAGATCATGTAGCCTTAACTATAATTTTATGATTTACACTATTTTTGTTGCATATGTGATTATTCTGTTTTATGAAAACTGATTTGACCAGCAGAACTGTCTTTTAAATTACATAAATTTTAATTTATTACATCCACAAACTTTAATTATGTGCAACAATATTGCAAGCTTCATCAACAGACTTTAGTTTGTTTAGTTAAATCTTGTGTGAAACTATATTTCTATACATGTTTTCGCATGTGCAATTTGTAAGGTCCTTAAAAAAATTGTGTGGGGAGCTTAAAAGTCCTTAAAAATTGCTTTTATTTTTTGGGAGAAATTGAGTGGGAACCCTGTTCTGTGTATTGTAATGAAAACTTTTGAATATGATAGGAAAACTAAATTATGCAGCCACACAACACATGGATTTTTGTTCGTTGCTTTCCACAAAGATTTAAGTGTTAGTGTTATACACATAAGTACTGCATGTTTAGCTTGGCTGCTAATAGTACTAGTTTCATCTCATATTCAGTAGAAGACTATGGATACAGATGTAGTTATTTCCACTGCTATTCCCAATTATTAAAACGTTTATCACGCATGCTTCTTTTTTCTTTCTTTCATTTTTTTTTAATATATAATTGACAAGAACAGTGTTGTCTTTGCTGCTTGTATCGCATTATGTATGTAAAAAAATTTGTATCATGTCATTTATATAGAAAAAAATTGTGATTCTATTTGTTGAACATTTTGAATGATAAAGACCACTTCTCGTAGGATCCACTAGAGGAGCCATTTGGTGTAGAAATAACTCCATTAAGTTTCATTCCTGGCAGGAAGATTGAACGGTATTTAGGTGATCTTGACTTTTTTTCATCCGTGAAAGCACAAGTATAAGAGAGGTAACTAAGCAAATTACTAAATCACAGTTCTAGAAAGATTTTGTTAACTGATGATAATATAATTATGACATAGTAGGTTTTTCAAATTGTTTTTCTAGACTTCATCATTTGTAACTGAGTAATAATTATTTTTTACTTCATGGTTTGTAAGTTAAATGGAGTGGGTCTACTTTTACCTAAAAGATATAAATACCAACTTTTAAAAGATATATATTTTTTTCACATATGTCATCAAAATGTAGTTCTCAGACATTCTTTTATTTTGGGGGAGCTGTAGTTGATAACTTTTTATGGTCCTTACTATAGGTTAGGAAGCTCTTCAAAGGTCGCATTTTAGAGAGAGAAGAGCCAAAACCTGGCTTTGGCTCTTCTCTCCCTAAAATGTATATCATCATCATCATCATTGTCAACCATTATCGATCCACTGCTGGATGAAGGTCTCCCCAAGTTTCCTCCACAACGGTCTGTCTTGTGCCAGTCTCCTCCATGTCACTACCGCATACTTTCGAATTTCATCCACCCATCTTCCATGTGGTCTTCTTCTGGGTCTTTTCCTGTCCCTTGGAATCCAATCTAAAATTACGGCTGTCCATCGATGGTCTGTTCTTCTGGCAGTATGTCCAGCCCATTGCCATTTCAGGGATTTAACTCTGATCATGATGTCTTCCACTCTTGTCATTTTTCGGATCCACGTGTTCCTCTTCTTATCTCTCCTGGTTACACCAAGCATGCACCTCTCCATGCTGCTTTGAGTTGTCTGCAGCCTTTGTATGTCTCTTTTGGCTAAGGTCCACGTCTCTGCACCATATGTAAGCACTGGAAGGATGCATTGATCAAACACTTTTCTTTTAAGACATAATGGCATATTGCTCTTGAAAATTATGCTGTTTCTTCCAAAAGCTCTCCAGGCAAGTTTTGTACGCCGATTAATTTCTTCACCAATGTGACCATCACTTGATATCTGCTGTCCAAGATAAACGTACGTGTCTGTTATCTCCAGCTTTTCTCCATCAATCGATAAATCTTCATTTCTTGTAAAAGCATTGAACATCACTTTTGTCTTCTGAAAGTTCATTTTTAATCCCACTTCTTTACTCTTGTCAGCAAGTTCCTGGATCATACTCTGTAGCTCTGATGGGGTAGTTGCAAAAAATGACTGTCATCAGCAAAACGAAGGTGGGTTAGATAATCTCCATTAATCTTTATCCCTTTGTTTTCCCAGTTCAGTGATTGAAAGACATTTTCCAATGTGGCATTAAAGAGCTTCGGAGATATGGTGTCACCTTGTCTCACTCCTTTTCCAATTTTTATGTGTGTTGTATTTTCAAACAGCCGAATCTTTGCACTTGCATTTTCATAGATGTTATTAATAATATTAATGTATGCATCTTCAATACCGCAGGATTTCAGAGCCATTGCAACTGCTGATGGTTTCACTGAATCAAAGGCTTTTTCTTAATCGATAAAAGCCATGCACAATGGAAGTTCATATTCCCTCGCTCTTTCAATTAGTTCTCTCAGTACGTGGATATGATCTATTGTGCTGTAGCCACTCCTAAATCCAGCTTGTTCTCTCGGTTGAGCCATGTCCAGTGTCACCTTCAAGCGGTGTGAAAGAACTTTAGTGAAGATTTTATAAACCACTGATAGGAGGCTGATAGGTCTGTAGTTCCTGAGATCCTCAATGTCACCTTTTTCATGTAGCAAGATCATTGTAGCGTTGTTCCAATCCTCAGGAATTTTCCCTTCATTAAGGCATCGAGTGAAAATTTGGGCGAGTACTGTTTCGATTTCTCCACTTGCTTCTTGTATGATGTCTACAGTAATTCCATCTTCTCCTGGAGCTTTTCCCCGCTTCATGTTCTTGATTGCATGTGCAACTTCTGCTGGAAGGACTGGAAGAACTCTGGTCCTGGTACCTTTCATGATGTCTGGAGTACATGTATCATCCCTTTCATATAATTTGGAGTAGAAATCTTTCACTCTTGTCAAAATTTTGCCTCTATTTCTTGTTACAGAACCATCTTCTTTTCTCAGTGCCATAATCTGTTTTCTCCCCTTACTGAGATGTCCCTTTGCTATCTTTAGGCTTTGGTTGTTTTCAATTGCTTTCCTCACTAGTTCACAGTTGAATTTTCTTACATCTTCAGTGATACTTTTTCTTATTGTCTTGCACAGCTCTATATATTCCACTTTGGAAGTCACATCTTCTTTAGTTGTCCTCATCACTCTTCTTTTTTGCATTTTGCATCAACATTTTGGTTTTTCCTGATAATTTGTTCACATGCAATTTGTTCTTAGACCCAACTAATTGCATGTATATTGTATATATATATATATATACATTTTAAATTAGCTGGGTCTAAAATGTATATATATATACAATATACATGCAAAGCAAGGTTTTGGCACTTCCATATATCATCATCATCATCATTGTCAACCATTACCAATCCACTGCTGGACGAAGGTCTCTCCAAGCCTTTTCCACAACAGTCTGTCTTGTGCCAGTCTCCTCCATGTTACTCCTGCATACTTTTGAATTTCATCCACCCATCTTCCATGTGGTCTTCTTCTGGGTCTTTTCCTGTCGCTTGGAATCCAATCTAAAATTTCGGCTGTCCATTGATGGTCTGTCCTTCTGGCAGTATGTCCAGCCCATTGCCATTTCAGGGATTTAACTCTGATCATGATGTCTTCCACTCTTGTCATTTTTCGGATCCACGAGTTCCTCTTCTTATCTCTCCTGGTTACACCAAGCATGCACCTCTCCATGCTGCTTTGAGTTGTCTGCAGCCTTTGTATGTATCTTTTAGTTAAGGTCCACGTCTCTGCACCATACATAAGCACTGGAAGGATGCATTATTCAAACACTTTTCTTTTAAGACAAAATGGCAAATTGCTCTTGAAAATTATGCTGTTTCTTCCAAAAGTTCTCCAGGCAAGTTTTATACGCTGATTAATCTCTTCATCAATGTGACCCTCACTTGACATCTGCTGTCCAAGATAAACGTACACATCTTTTATCTCCAGCTTTTTTCCATCAATCGATAAATCTTCTTTTCTTGTAAAAGCATTGTACATCGATCACTTTTGTCTTCTGAAAGTTCATTTTTAATCCCACTTCTTTACTCTTGTCAGCAAGTTCCTGGATCATACTCTGCAGCTCTGATGGGGTAGTTCCAAAAATGACTACGTCATCAGCAAAACGAAGGTGGGTTAGATAATCTCCATTAATCTTTATCCCCTTGTTTTCCCAGCTCAGCGACTGAAAAACACCCTCCAATGTGGCATTAAAGAGCTTCGGAGATATGGTGTCACCTTGTCTCACTCCCTTTCCAATTTTTACGTGTGTTGTATTTTCAAACAGCCTAATCTTTGCACTTGCATTTTCATAGATGTTATTAATAATATTAATGTATGCATCTTCAATACCGCAGGTTTTCAGAGCCATTGTAACTGCTGATGGTTTCACCGAATCAAAGGCTTTTTCATAATCGATAAAAGCCATGCACAATGGAAGTTCATATTCCCTCGCTCTTTCAATTAGTTCTCTCAGTACGTGGATATGATCTATTGTGCTGTAGCCACTCCTGAATCCAGCTTGTTCTCTCGGTTGAGCCATGTCCAGTGTTACCTTCAAGCGGTGTGAAAGAACTTTAGTGAAGATTTTATAAACTACTGATAGGAGGCTGATTGGTCTGTAGTTTCCGAGATCCTCAATGTCACCTTTCTTATGTAGCAGGATCATTGTAGCGGTGTTCCAATCCTCAGGAATCTTTCCTTCATTAAGGCATCGAGTGAAAATTTGGGCGAGTACTGTTTCGATTTCTCCACTTGCTTCTTGTATGATGTCTACAGTAATTCCATCTTCTCCTGGAGCTTTTCCTCGCTTCATGTTCTTGATTGCATGTGCAACTTCTGCTGGAAGGACTGGAGGAACTCTGGTACTGGTATCTTTCATGATGTCTGGAGTGCATATAATATCCCTTTCATATAATTTGGAGTAGAAATCTTTCACTCTTGTCAAAATTTCGCCTCTATTTCTTGTTACAGAACCATCTTCTTTTCTCAGTGCCATAATCTGTTTTCTTCCCTTACTGAGATGTCCCTTTGCTATCTTTAGGCTTTGGTTGTTTTCAATTGCTTTCCTCACTAGTTCACAGTTGAATTTCCTTACGTCCTCAGTGATACTTTTTCTTACTGTCTTGCATAGCTCTATATATTCCACTTTGGAAGTCACGTCTTCTTTAGTTGTCCTCATCTCTCTTTTTTTTGCATCAACATTTTGGTTTTTCCTGATAATTTGTTCACATGCAACTTGTTCTTAGACCCAGCTAATTTTGTTGCTGTTTCCATAAGAGCTTTGGTTACTTTTCTGTTAACTTCAGAGATGTCCACTTCTTCCGATGTTAGGCCTTCTAAAGCAGAGAACCTGTTCTTCAGTTCCAACTTGAAGGTATTATGGTGTTTTTTAAGGTTGGTTATGTCAATAGATTTTGTTTGTCTTATGAGCTTGCCACGTTCAAGTTTAGTGTTGAGGTGCATCTTACATCTCACCAATCTATGGTCACTACCTGTGTTGAACTTGTTTAGCACACTGCAGTCTTCTATGACGAATTTTTTGTTACACATAATAAAATCAATTTCACTTGTCGTCCCATTTGGATGTCTCCATGTCCATTTCCTGTGTGGCTTTTTCTTGAAGAAGGAGTTCAAGATGAAAAACCCTTCTGCCTCTGCAAACTCAACGAGAGTATTTCCACGCTGGTTTCTGTTGCCATGACCGAGTTTACCTACTGAAGTTTCATTCTGTTGCCGTTGCCCTATTTTTGCATTGAAATCTCCCATAATTATTTTCAAGTGCTGCTTACCTTTATTATTTAGATGACAAATTTCCTCATAAAATTCTTCAATTTCTTCTTCAGGATGACTTGTGGTGGGTGCATAAGTTTGAATAATCTGAGCCTGGTATCTTTTCGAGAGTTGGATATCATCATCATCATCATCATTGTCAACCATTATCAATCCACTGCTGGACGAAGGTCTCCCCAAGTTTCCTCCACAACGGTCTGTCTTGTGCCAGTCTCCTCCATGTCACCCCTGCATACTTTCGAATTTCATCCACCCATCTCCCATGTGGTCTTCTTCTGGGTCTTTTCTTGTCCCTTGGAATCCAATCTAAAATTTCGGCTGTCCATCGATGATCTGTCCTTCTGGCAGTATGTCCAGCCCATTGCCATTTCAGGGATTTAACTCTGAGCATGATGTCTTCCACTCTTGTCATTTTTCGGATCCACGAGTTCCTCTTCTTATCTCTCCTGGTTACCCCAAGCATGCACCTCTCCATGCTGCTTTGAGTTGTCTGGAGCCTTTGTATGTCTCTTTTAGTTAAGGTCCACGTCTCTGCACCATACGTAAGCACTGGAAGGATGCATTGATCAAACACTTTTCTTTTAAGACATAATGGCATATTGCTCTTGAAAATTATGCTGTTTCTTCCAAAAGCTCTCCAGGCAAGTTTTGTACGCCGATTAATTTCTTCATCAATGTGACCCTCACTTGATATCTGCTGTCCAAGATAAACGAACGTGTCTGTTATCTCCAGCTTTTTTCCATCAATCGATAAATCTTCATTTCTTGTAAAAGCATTGAACATCACTTTTGTCTTCTGAAAGTTCATTTTTAATCCCACTTCTTTACTCGTGTCCGCAAGTTCCTGGATCATACTCTGCAGCTCTGATGGGGTAGTTGCAAAAATGACTACGTCATCAGCAAAACGAAGGTGGGTTAGATAATCTCCATTAATCTTTATCCCCTTGTTTTCCCAGCTCAGCGACTGAAAAACACCCTCCAATGTGGCATTGAAGAGCTTCGGAGATATGGTGTCACCTTGTCTCACTCCTTTTCCAATTTTTACGTGTGTTGTATTTTCAAACAGCCTAATCTTTGCACTTGCATTTTCATAGATGTTATTAATAATATTAATGTATGCATCTTCAATACCGCAGGTTTTCAGAGCCATTGTAACTGCTGATGGTTTCACCGAATCAAAGGCTTTTTCATAATCGATAAAAGCCATGCACAATGGAAGTTCATATTCCCTCGCTCTTTCAATTAGTTCTCTCAGCACGTGGATATGATCTATTGTGCTGTAGCCACTCCTGAATCCAGCTTGTTCTCTCGGTTGAGCCATGTCCAGTGTTATCTTCAAGCGGTGTGAAAGAACTTTAGTGAAGATTTTATAAACTACTGATAGGAGGCTGATAGGTCTGTAGTTTC
This sequence comes from Macrothele yani, assembly GCA_039090855.1. Lineage (NCBI taxonomy): Eukaryota > Metazoa > Arthropoda > Arachnida > Araneae > Macrothelidae > Macrothele > Macrothele yani. Next base: position 54,707,869 of record CM076990.1, read on the forward strand.
CGAGATCCTCAATGTCACCTTTCTTATGTAGCAGGATCATTGTAGCGGTGTTCCAATCCTCAGGAATCTTTCCTTCATTAAGGCATCGAGTGAAAATTTGGGCGAGTACTGTTTCGATTTCTCCACTTGCTTCTTGTATGATGTCTACAGTAATTCCATCTTCTCCTGGAGCTTTTCCTCTCTTCATGTTCTTGATTGCATGTGCAACTTCTGCTGGAAGGACTGGAGGAACTCTGGTACTGGTATCTTTCATGATGTCTGGAGTGCATATATCATCCCTTTCATATAATTTGGAGTAGAAATCTTTCACTCTTGTCAAAATTTCTCCTCTATTTCTTGTTACAGAACCATCTTCTTTTCTCAGTGCCATAATCTGTTTTCTTCCCTTACTGAGATGTCCCTTTGCTATCTTTAGGCTTTGGTTGTTTTCAATTGCTTTCCTCACTAGTTCACAGTTGAATTTCCTTACGTCTTCAGTGATACTTTTTCTTACTGTCTTGCATAGCTCTATATATTCCACTTTGGAAGTCACATCTTGTATATATATATATATATATATATATATATACAATATACAATATACATGCAAAGCAAAGTTTTGGCACTTCATATATCATCATCATCATCATTGTCAACCATTATCAATCCACTGCTGGACGAAGGTCTCCCCAAGTTTCCTCCACAACGGTCTGTCTTGTGCCAGTCTCCTCCATGTCACCCCTGCATACTTTCGAATTTCATCCACCCATCTCCCATGTGGTCTTCTTCTGGGTCTTTTCCTGTCCCTTGGAATCCAATCTAAAATTTCGGCTGTCCATCGATGATCTGTCCTTCTGGCAGTATGTCCAGCCCATTGCCATTTCAGGGATTTAACTCTGATCATGATGTCTTCCACTCTTGTCATTTTTCGGATCCACGAGTTCCTCTTCTTATCTCTCCTGGTTACACCAAGCATGCACCTCTCCATGCTGCTTTGAGTTGTCTGCAGCCTTTGTATGTCTCTTTTAGTTAAGGTCCACGTCTCCGCACCATACGTAAGCACTGGAAGGATGCATTGATCAAACACTTTTCTTTTAAGACATAATGGCATATTGCTCTTGAAAATTATGCTGTTTCTTCCAAAAGCTCTCCAGGCAAGTTTTGTACGCCGATTAATTTCTTCATCAATGTGACCCTCATTTGATATCTGCTGTCCAAGATAAACGTACGTGTCTGTTAACTCCAGCTTTTCTCCATCAATCGATAAATCTTCATTTCTTGTAAAAGCATTGAACATCACTTTTGTCTTCTGAAAGTTCATTTTTAATCCCACTTCTTTACTCTTGTCAGCAAGTTCCTGGATCATACTCTGCAGCTCTGATGGGGTAGTTGCAAAAATGACTACGTCATCAGCAAAACGAAGGTGGGTTAGATAATCTCCATTAATCTTTATCCCCTTGTTTTCCCAGCTCAGTGACTGAAAAACACCCTCCAATGTGGCATTAAAGAGCTTCGGAGATATGGTGTCACCTTGTCTCACTCCCTTTCCAATTTTTACGTGTGTTGTATTTTCAAACAGCCTAATCTTTGCACTTGCATTTTCATAGATGTTATTAATAATATTAATGTATGCATCTTCAATACCGCAGGTTTTCAGAGCCATTGTAACTGCTGATGGTTTCACTGAATCAAAGGCTTTTTCATAATCGATAAAAGCCATGCACAATGGAAGTTCATATTCCCTCGCTCTTTCAATTAGTTCTCTCAGCACGTGGATATGATCTATTGTGCTGTAGCCACTCCTGAATCCAGCTTGTTCTCTCGGTTGAGCCATGTCCAGTGTTACCTTCAAGCGGTGTGAAAGAACTTTAGTGAAGATTTTATAAACTACTGATAGGAGGCTGATAGGTCTGTAGTTTCCTGAGATCCTCAATGTCACCTTTCTTATGTAGCAGGATCATTGTAGCGGTGTTCCAATCCTCAGGAATCTTTCCTTCATTAAGGCATCGAGTGAAAATTTGGGCGAGTACTGTTTCGATTTCTCCACTTGCTTCTTGTATGATGTCTACAGTAATTCCATCTTCTCCTGGAGCTTTTCCTCGCTTCATGTTCTTGATTGCATGTGCAACTTCTGCTGGAAGGACTGGAGGAACTCTGGTACTGGTATCTTTCATGATGTCTGGAGTGCATGTATCATCCCTTTCATATAATTTGGAGTAGAAATCTTTCACTCTTGTCAAAATTTCGCCTCTATTTCTTGTTACAGAACCATCTTCTTTTCTCAGTGCCATAATCTGTTTTCTTCCCTTACTGAGATGTCCCTTTGCTATCTTTAGGCTTTGGTTGTTTTCAATTGCTTTCCTCACTAGTTCACAGTTGAATTTCCTTACGTCTTCAGTGATACTTTTTCTTACTGTCTTGCATAGCTCTATATATTCCACTTTGGAAGTCACATCTTCTTTAGTTGTCCTCATCTCTCTTCTTTTTGCATCAACATTTTGGTTTTTCCTGATAATTTGTTCACATGCAACTTGTTCTTAGACCCAGCTAATTTTGTTGCTGTTTCCATAAGAGCTTTGGTTACTTTTCTGTTAACTTCAGAGATGTCCACTTCTTCCGATGTTAGGCCTTCTAAAGCAGAGAAATTGTTCTTCAGTTCTAACTTGAAGGTATTATGGTGTTTTTTAAGGTTGGTTATGTCAATAGATTTTGTTTGTCCTATGAGCTTGCCACGTTCAAGTTTAGTGTTGAGGTGCATCTTACATCTCACCAATCTATGGTCACTACCTGTGTTGAACTTGTTTAGCACACTGCAGTCTTCTATGACGAATTTTTTGTTACACATAATAAAATCAATTTCACTTGTCGTCCCATTTGGATGTCTCCATGTCCATTTCCTGTGTGGCTTTTTCTTGAAGAACGAGTTCAAGATGAAAAACCCTTCTGCCTCTGCAAACTCAACGAGAGTATTTCCACGCTGGTTTCTGTTGCCATGACCGAATTTACCTACTGAAGTTTCATTCTGTTGCCGTTGCCCTATTTTTGCATTGAAATCTCCCATAATTATCTTCAAATGCTGCTTACCTTTATTATTTAGATGACAAATTTCCTCATAAAATTCTTCAATTTCTTCTTCAGGATGACTTGTGGTGGGTGCATAAGTTTGAATAATCTGAGCCTGGTATCTTTTCGAGAGTTGGATAACAAGTCGTGCAGCTCTGTCAGAGGAACTTTCAACTTCTACAACTTTGTCCTTCAGTTTCTTGTTTATTATAAATCCAACACCACTAGTTCTGCCAGTATCTGTCCCACGATAGTAGAAGAGATGTCCACTTTTCAGTTCGATGAGATCTTCTCCTTTTCTCCTTACCTCACTTAGCCCCACGATGTCCCACTTGATCCTTTGTAGTTCCTCTTCCAATTCAAGAAGCCTTGAATCAGAAGATAGGGAGCGTCCATTGTAAGTAGCCAAGGTCAGCATCAGATGGCAGCCTAGTCCGGTCCTCCGGGGATTCTTAGCACCCTCTGCCTTCATGTCGCACTGGCCGCTGCCTTGGCCAGGTACATTCCAGCTGCTGGAGACTGAGGGCCAAGATTTAAGTTGTGGAATCATTTTGGAGGGGTTTGGCCATAACTCACCACGCTGGCCAAGCGGGTTGGTGAGTGTGGGATAGCATTTCCTCTGATCCCGATGGGATAGTTATACCGCTATGGGCGGTCGTCAGAGCCCCTTTAGTGGGAACAGGATGCACCACGAGAAGGCGGGGTTGACATTTGTCAAGGAGAGGCTGTGATGTTACGCATCACCTGACCTTATCATCCTATATATATATATATAAAGGCTAATACCATGAGAAGTGCCAAAGGCAGCTAAACCTCATGTAGTAGCATATATAGAATGACAACATTACAGAACAAAAAAAAGAAAGGAACTTCAAAACAAGTGAAAACAAAAAACAGGTTGCCGTCATCAGAAGAGCATCAACTTGTGGGAGTGACCTTTCTAGTACCAACAAACGACAAGGCGAGCCAAAATTGTCGGTTGGTCATGCTCCCTAGGCCACCAAACCAAATTCCAGAACAAGCACAAGAATTCCAGGAATCAAATTTATACAGCTTAAAAAAAATAATAATAATAATAATTAAAAGCTTACTGGCAGAACAAAACCACCATGACAAGACAACAAATGAAACTGAACAAAACACCCACAAGAACCCATATATATACACTGATATAAAAGGTGGTCACGGTTAATCAACTACCTGGTAAGCCAAAAAATGTGTGAATTGACAAGATGCAAAACTAAGGTGCACTTCTGAGCACTCATGCGATTTAATTTCCTTTCTTGCTGAAACATAAAAATTAAAGACTGCTCCAATTGCACGCTAAGTTTTTTCCTGCAATTTATGAAAATAAGACACCAACAAGAACCAGTTTTGTCTCATGACAGAAAATTTAATCTAGAAATAAAGCAATAGAAAATGTAATAAGTCTGAAGTAATTGTTTTGTTAAGGAACAACAATGTTCCTATTTATTTGGAATGTTGTGCATCAGTCAGAATGTTGAAGGTTCAGAACACACACACACAGATCAGTAAAGAAAATAGCATATCATTCCTGACATCCAATCATATCTTATAGCTAAAACTACCATAGAAAATCCAGATTCAGACAGATAAGTAGTAATAAATGGGAACATAACATGCATAGCTGCTTTACAAGAGTGATAAGCATTAGCTACATCACATTAGAAATTACTCAAGTTCTTACAGTTGAACTCATGTCACAATATTTTCATCTTTCATAAACAAAATAATCTTAGAGAATCATCGGAGTGAAATGGGTTCCAAACCCATGCCTTAGTTTTTAAGTCATCAGAATTAATATAATTATTAAATGAGACATGGAGGCTTTTAAGGTACTTAAAAATATCCTGTAGTAGAAACAGGCAAAGATCTCACCTTAAATGCCTCTCTCAAAAATTACTTCATACAGCAATAGAAATTAGCACAATTATTTTTCTCCAGTCTTAGATTCCTGATTGGCAGTTTGATCAGAAGTACATCTAGAAAATCTTAAAGGGTTCGAGATGAGTCCATGATGGTTACAGAAGGAAAGAATTTGCTTTGTTCAAGTGGTAGAAGTTGTCTGCAACATAAGCCAATCCATGAGTTATATCTTCTTTCTGAAAATCCTTGAAAATGTTTTGTGTCTGCCTGTTGCTTACTCACAGAAAAAAGTAATCATTGCATCACAGTGTTTCACCAGATAAACTCTCTTGTGAGCCAGCAGATTTCTGTGTTATGGAGCAGTAATGTATACATATCACTAAGCTGTTCTCTGAGATTCAAAGGCTAGCTCCACAAATAAATAACAGGGTACCCACGCCACCGGGGAAAACCGCGAATTCTCAGGGAATTTGAAAATTGTTCCAAAAATCAGGGAAAACTCGGGGAAAATCGTGTTTTTCCGTAAAAATCAGGGAAAACTCGGGGAAAATCGTGTTTTTCCGTAAAAATCAGGGAAAACTCGGGGGAAATCGTGTTTTTCCGTAAAAATCAGGGAATTTTTTATCAGGGAACTGATAAGTCAGGGAATTTTTTATTTTGTTAAAAAATATTTTCTTTCAGACTTTTGTAGAATATATTTCTGTATTGCTAAGTTTTAAAATAATTCCGAGTTGTTTTATCCTTCGAGGCAACCCGCCCACCGATTAAAGTGCAGCTGTGCTGGGGAGTGCATCTCTTTACGGCTTCCCCTATCTCCAGATGCTCTAAACTACAAACGGACACATCAAAGCATGAGAGAAAGCATTAATCACACACCCATTTCGCAGGCTCTTATCTGCTGCGCTTGCGCAGAGGCAGTCACTTGTTCCTGAGTAGGTGCCCTGGTTCTCTGTGTAGACTGGGAAAAAAATTATGAAAAAGCTATTTCTTCAATTTTTTAAATAACCGACTGAAATTTTTACAGTGGGCAAGATATATGAAAATAACTTTCCATTTTAAATTTCGCCGAAATTCATCCGACACTTTAGAAGTTGAGCTTTTTTTTTTTTTCCCCCTTTCCTTTTGCATGTTCCACTTGTCTTTTATCAAACCGTACAAAAACATTTTATTTTGCCGGATGTTGGCCATCCTAATAAATTCGCCCCCACCCCTCCCCTTCAAGAGCAGTGTGGATGAATGTTGCAAATTGAGGGCACCTAATTTATTTTGAAAAAAGTTCTTATCACTTACGAACTAAAGCTTCGCTTTCGTAATTCTGTAGCAGAGTTGGCATATTTGGAAAAGTATGTACCTTCAAATGTTTGAACAGGGAAAATATTATAAAATAGGAAGATTCTTCAAAGAGGGGGAAAGATAAATTTTTTTCATAGTACTTACGAGTATTTTGACAAAAAATATATGAAAAATACCATGCAATGAAGCCGGTACTATTGCATACCTACCAAATTTCCCAGATTGCACGGCCGTTTTCTAGATTCGTTGTTTTACGGCCGAAAAGAGATTTTTTTTTATTCTGTCATATTTATATTTCATAATGCATGAAGAAATTTATTTATAGATATTTTAAAGACGATATTCCGATTACTGCAAGGGCTGGCTGGTTGCGAAAAATAGGGTAGTCCGATGTCCGGAACCATAGATTTTCACATCTGGGTAATTCCACGCAAAATCGTCAGATATTGAAATAATTTTCCACCAACATATCTCCAATTCTTACGATTTTTTTTTTTTTTACGTGTAGCTGCCTCCAAGTTATAAAAAAACCCCTAAAAGTTTCAACTTTTTTTGTTTCTGATAGATTAGAAGATATTATTTTTTGAATTTTTGTGCATAGTGGAACCGTTTTTCGTAAAAACGCAAATATCTCCGTTATTTAGAATAAGAAATATAAAATTCATCATTCTCTCGTAATTTTTCCCAAGGTTTCAGCTTATACATTGGGGAAAAAAATTTGCGTGAACAGAAGTTAGACGGGGTAGAAATTTTCTTGTAATCGTAAATTATTTTTCTTGCGTTGCTGCACCTCACAAGATTTGCATAAATATTTCATTTCACATCTTTACCCTCACATTGCCGAAAAAAAAATAAAAAAATCTACCTAGTTACTACTGATTTAAATCTTTGCCGTGCGTGCTCTATTAGTTTCAGGTTTGTCAGTGCAGGCGCTAAAGCCTCTGTCTCCGTTTTGGATGACGTTATTTGTGGGGAGTTGCTGCAAATGACCTGAGTGGGTTCCAGACCTTTCTCGCACTTTGCCTGATCAACATTGCACAAATGTATTGCCCTTCGTAAGATATTGTTAAGTATAAACATGCCAATCGCCACAGGATGAAAAATTATGTTGACAAAAAAGTGTTAAGAAGATTTTATGAGCACACATGCATACAAAACTTCCTCTAATTGTTTCCCGTACAAGTAATTTGACGTAGCGTGGAAATGAACTGTGACCTCCGAGAAAAGTTCAGTACTAATGTTTGTGTCACAAATGTAGGCAATCAATTTTAAGACTTCCGGATTTTGGAAGTACTTGTATGTATTGTAGCCTCTCAGGCAAAATGGTATTCCGTATTAACTGTTAGTTTTCTCCACTTGTTGCTTCCATTATTTTTTCTTTATCCCTGGTTTTTTTTTTTTTTTTTTGCCGTTATGGGATTAGGTTCTCTGTGTGCCAGCTTATTGGTTATGAAATTTAACAGCACAATGTCTAAACATCCTATGCTGCGTTATTTAGAAGCAAATAGCAGAGGTGCCAACTATTATGAATTGTCCGTAATTATTACGGTTTCGACTGTCAGATTACGGAATTACGGACAGGTTGGAAGAATTACGGATTTCAGTGTGTTTTGGAGAATCTCAATTTTGTATCCTTTTTGTTAAACCCTTTTAGTGCGACGCTGCCGATTTGTCGGCCTTCGATTTTGATCCGCATATTTTCCGAATCAGACTGCGGATTTCAGTGTCTCAATGATCATATCATTTATCAATCATATCATTTTGAAATGGAATGTCCGTGAATCATATCGTCAAACAGCGATATTATCGGAAGAATGCTACCGTAATTTTCTTTGTATAATCCACGGATTATCTGTTAAAAAAGGTGAAATTATAGGTTTTGCAGATTATACACCGATGCGGTTAATACGCCGATTTAAAAAAAAAAAAAAAAATTACAACCTTCCGATTTTAAAAAAATCTGAAGCGTGATTGTGCAGGGAAGGGTGTATTAATTGGAAAAGGAACTCCCTCGGAAGAATTTTCCTCAGTTCAGGAGTTTGTACGGAGCGGGGAGGAGGGGGAGGAATGTCGTAACGAAAGATCGGGAAAGTTGTGGGGAGGGACGACGGGGGTCATTTTGATATCGTTGAGGAGAGCTCTGACTGTCGTGCCGGCTCTGTTTTTGGCAGAAAGCCAAAGAAGTACGCACAGCACTTGCTGCACGAACCTATGCGTTTCTCCTTTCAGATTTCATGTGCGCTACCTTGTGTCTAGTTTGCTTTTGTTGTTTTGGTGAACGTCGTTGCTGCTGTTTTCCTTCATTGCTAATCATGATGTCTCTGAAAAGGAAACGTTTCAGTCACACTGCCGAATTTAAACTTGAAGTGGTGGACAGAATTGAGGATATGATCGTGTCACTGCACAATAGTTTTGAGGTCAGAACACAATCGCGCAGCAACATACGGAAAGCCTCTGTGTCGCAATCTAAAATGTAAACAAATCCGTCTGTAAATTCTACGGGAGAATTCATGGGTTTTTTATTGGCCCACGTATAAGACGATCTCTCAACTCTGAAAGCAGGAATTCTTCCAAAAACTTTCGACTTATACGCGATTACATACGGTATTTCTACGACTTGTTCTGTATCAGCCTTTCGTCATTGGCAAGGTGTAATGCAATACTCTGGAGCTGCATCGGCGTGATCTATGGATGCCACACCCTTTATCTGTCCGGAGAAAAAAATATAAAACAGTTACCTTTAAAAATGAATTTCTTCATTTAATAAAATTGTTTTCTTTTTTTTTTTTGGTCTTACTTCTTCGGACTCATTATGTGTTTCTGGAACGTGGAAAGAGCGATGTATTTATTTATTTTCTGACGCCACGTATTTTTAGGATTTTCACCTTGGATCTCGCCTTTTGGATTTAACTGCTATAATATATATAGTTAGTGCCGTTGATACCCACCAGATGGAGACGTCTCAGTAGCTGAGCCCATCTTACGGATTTATCATGTCAGAAGCTGACTTAAAAATACACATAGCACCGTTGATTGTTGGTCACCATGGTGTAAAGCTAACGCGCTCGGCTAGATATTGAGAGATCCGTGGGTTCAATTCCCCGAAAAAAAAATTTCGATTGCTATGTGTTTCTGGAACGTGGAAAGAGCGATGTATTTATTTATTTATGTGACCAACTTTTCTGTCGGAAATTCAACTTCTGGTTCAACATCTATGATGTGCGGATTATACGGCAATTTTTTTTTTCCTGAATGTCACAGTCTGCGAATTATATGAAGGATTTTTTTTTTTTTTATGTGAATTTCGTGGTCTGCAGATAATACGACGAAAGTTACGGGTAATAAGCCGTAAGTGTCATCGTAAAAGTGTTTGCGTTTGCTATCGGTTCCCCACGCACTTTTCTGTGTGACAGGAGAACTGCAGTTGATACAGTGCTGTTCACTTTGCATTGCTGTGGAATTATAAGACGTCGTACTGTCAGAAATCACTTTTTTGAGCCCTGTTCGAAGTGCAATAACGATCAACTCGTCGCAACGCGTGGTCCCGCGATGACAGATGTTTATATTTCTTGCGGACTTTCGCCGCGCAGGAGAACGAAGTGCGGTGTTTTATTACTAGAAGCTCTTCACATTATTCATTTCTTTTTCCCAAACAAACAGACACAATCGCAAAACTCCATGAATTACGAATCCCCATCTTTTTCCAAACTCGTGTTAGCAGAGGATGACTTTATTGACAGCTTGTTCCTCAGACTAGGAGACGTGCTTTTTCCTACTGCGTGAAATTGTTTTCTAAGGTTATTTGGAATGGCTTGTAGTGAGAGTGAAAGTTTGCCAAGTGATGATGATGATTTTGAATCATCTGAGAGTGATATTGGCCAAGCAACATCAAGCCAAAAAACTAGTCACCGTACCACGCACACCATATCTTCTTCAGAAGGTGAAGATCTTCATAGTGAATCTTCAGATCATGGAAGTTCTGAAAGTGAATGGGAGAATGTTAATAGAGAGAAGTGATGAACAACCTCAGCATCTTTTTGATTATCATGAAATGCATGGGGCCCAAACATGCTCCTGGCACCTATTGCATATTTTTACTTGTTTTTCACCAATTTCATCCTTGGAATTATCGTTTCTGAAACAAATAAATATGCAAAGAGGTTTCTCCAGGAACATCCAAATCTTTCTCCCAAATCTTGAGCAAGAAAATGGAAAGTGTTACAAATGCTGAAATAAAGGTTTCCTTGCATGCCTTCTAATATGAGAGTAATCAGTAGCCCATGTAGGACAAGATGATTGCCGAAGGCCTATCCAGTCAAAACAAACACCAGGATTGTGTAAAATTAAAGACTCGATCAAAGCCTTTGGATAATTTTTTTGCAAAAAAGAATGAAAATAGCTTAAAACGCTGAATTGCTGTTTACTACAATCGTTGTGGAGCATAACCTACCTATAGCAAGCTGTGATCATGCTGGTCGCTTCTTTCATGCTATGCTTCCAGACTCTGATATTGATGAAGCTGGATATCTTTGAGCAGATGTGGCATGGAATGAAATATCTAAGATGAAGGATTTATCTGGCCTTCCCAAGTATTCTGCATTGCCTAAACTAATGTTGGCAATATTGACTATCCCTCACAGCAATTCCTCTACATAGAGAATATTTAGTATAGTAAGGAAAAACCTCACATACTTTTGCCCAACAATGAGCACCAAAACATTAAGTGCCCTTCTTGTACAGAAAAGTAAAGCATTTTCCTCAGGTGAGCTGTGTTATAAAAAGTTTTCTGAAAATGAATATACCACTGCAAAACAAGTAACAAGGGAGTTTTTATGTCAGCAATGACATGAGGTAAGTACAATATTGATAATTTAATTTCATATTTTTTTTTGTGAGGATAGTGTAAACATACAAAGTTATTACACATTTCACGCATTAATTTCTCATGAAATACCCATTCCACGCGTTAATGACGAGGCTTCGTATGATGATTACTGATAGGCACCTCATACAAGTATTACAGGTTACACCGTAATACTATGATATTGTCCTTAACTTAAAAAAAAAAAAAAATGGCGTGTTACATTACTGAAACATTACTGAAAAATCCCCTATTGATTACTGATACGTTCTGCTAGAGGTTGGCACCTCTGAAATAGCATAGATTCGATGTTCTCATTGCCAAGTGCAAGAACTAACTTTAGCTAAAATAATTACAATTTTGATTTTTAAATGGCAGCAGTATTTTCCCTGATTGCTAGAAATTGTTGGGATGGTATTGTCACACGTTTTTCCTCAGACGCAGAAATGCTGTCATAATTTCCGTTCTCTCACTCTCTTTTTTTTTTTTTTTTAATAGCTGTTTTAGTTTGCTTTGTCTTTAAAGATTCTAAGTGAATTCCAATAGAAAATACAAATTGTTAGATCGATTTGATAGAACCGCTCTAACAAAATGTTAAGAGACTCTTGTCAGACACTCTCCATTTTATCATTCCCATTAGACTTCAATTTCAGCAAAAGTTTCCGTGTTCTTTAATATTTATCTAAAATAGCACTTAAAGGATTTAAAGCTTCAGCATTGTATCATTTAAGGGCAATTTATTCTCTTCAGTCACAATTCTACCAGCTTGCATTTTTAAACCTAACTGGAACTCTAAATGTTGTGAGTCGTTTAAAATGTTATTTATATAATTGTGTGCACTTAAAATACAGATAAATCGGTTATATAATTTCACCTAATCGATTGAAATATTTCATTATATGTAGAATTTAAAAATAAGTCTTTGTTAAAATATTCTTTAAAACATATAAATACATGGTTTGCCACCTCGGTGGTGCAGTGATCTAAGCTCTGGCTTCTGACTATTCGTCCAAGTGAGCCTGGATTCAAGTCCCAGATGAGGTATGGGTGGTGTGTTTATCTTACGGCACTGGCTCTCTTTCTTCATGAAGCCAATGGTCCTAAATTAGGGATGGACGGATGACTGCTTATAGCCCAACAAGTCGCTCATGGTGGTCGTTAAACCTGAAACAAACAAATAAGACATGATTTTGTTAAATATTATGTAAAATTTATGTTAAATACACTAATTTTTGTAACTATAAAGTAATTAGGGAAAATGAAAGTTATTTATCCTTTATATTCCACATTTTCTGTTTATCTTTATGGACTGTATAATCGGGACGTTCATTATGTGATATCTTTTTAATTCTCCCTTATATGTGAGATGTACATAACATTATCAGTATTAATTTCAGGTAAGCAATTATTTGCAATTACAGCCAGTCTAGAATTTGATAAATCTTGCTTTCAATACATTACATTATTCCTTAGTTCTCTAAAAATTATCAAAACTGAATTTAAAAAATTGCCTGTAGACATTACAGTTTTATTCGATTTCTGCAAATAGTTTGCTTTATATTTTGTAACATGGAACAATCAGGCACAGTGGCCTTGTACACTTTTGCTTGGAGAAACACATCACAAGAGAACCACTTAAACAATGGATCAAAGCCCTTTGTTGGTTGATTCTCTTTCGACATTTCTCTGAGCAGGAGCCCATTCGGTCATTAAGCTTATCTACACTGTGCTATAGAAGAAACGAAAACAAACTATTCAACATACAGATTTTTTCTTACATACAAACTGTTTCTACGGGAATCTATTAACAAATTCTACATGGGCAGTATACCACTTAGGTTCAGAAAAGATCATGGAATTATAATACCAAAAATAATATGCCTCATGCATTTAATTGTTATTAATAAAAAGCAGGTAATTGTATAAAGAACAGTTATTTAAAGAATTAACAAATGTATGCTTTCATAAGGAACGCAAGAATGTAAGGAAATGCAAGAATTTGTCGCAATGTTATTTGATTTGCTGCTCTGGAAAAACTCTCTGAACCACCTGGAAAACCTGGAAAAGTCAGGGAATTTTTTTTTTCTACTTTTGAGTGGGAACCCTGAATAACAACTACCAGATAAATTTTTAACTGATTATTTACTTACTGTTACCGTATCAAGCATTCTTTGAGTCTTTGTAATCAGGGAAGCATATCAGTGTGGGGGATTAGCTCACAGCTGATGGTTCCAGTTGATTATTCAACCTAAGGATTCTGGAACATAACCCAGTGAGTTGAGGTCTTTTGGCCAATGTCACCCAGAACTAGCTGGTACCTCTCCAAGATTCACAGAGGTCCTTGTTGCTGTTCTGTGGGCCATGGTTGCCCATGGAGCACCCCGAGGAGGCAAACCCATCGCCCACTAAGACCGCCCAACAGATAAGCCGTAATGGCACAGAGATTGGCCAGGTAAATGAGTTTGTATATTTAAGAAGTATGTTTGACACACAAAACAAATTTGATGGCAAAATTAGTAGGCAAGTGAATTCTTCATTGAAAATATAGCTGCCTTAGGAGGATTTCAAAGGAATTATAGGTTCTTGAGGAAGTTCTGAATGGCTGTGTATGAAAGTGTAATTGTTCTTACTCTGATGTATGGCAGTGAAACCTGGGTACTGCAGAAAAGACATAGTAGTCGTTTGTGTGCTGGGGAGATGCATTACTTATTGGGGGGTTTGTGGTAAGACGCGTGCTGATCAGTGAGGAATGAAGATGTGTTGCACATGTGTAATGTGAGGCAAAATTTTATTAGTAAGGTGGAGACTAATATTCTTAGGTGGTTTGGCCATGTTGAAAGAATGAGTGATGAGGTGCTGAGTAAGAGAATTTTTTCAGCCCAAGTGGCAAGAAAGAAAGGTAGAGGAAGGCAAGGAAGTTGTGGAAGGATCAGATTCAGGAATGTCTGCTTGAGAAAAAGATTATGAGCATGAAGTACAAAAGGTTGTGTGTTGGATGTTAATGAAGTTCGAGCTGTGTGTCGTGATCATTGCAAATGGAGACATTTGATACACCAACAGTAAGTAAATTCTAGTTCTGTCAGTGAAATGTGTGCTTGGCACAGGGTCTTTCTTTGAGGAGCTAACCTCTAAATCTCGGAGAACAGCTTAAAGGTATGTATGTATGTATGTTACTGTATCAAACTTCTCCATTTACAGCGGTCGTGGCACACAACTCAGGCTTCATTGACATCCATCACGCAATGTCAAGACCTTCTTATACTTCATACTCATAATCTTTTTCTCATGCAGACACTCCTGAATCTGATCATCCCATGACTCCCTTGGCCTTCTTCTGCCTTTCCATCCTGCCACTTGGGCTAAAAAAAAATGGGCTAATGGAGCAGTAATTCTTGCTATATTTCCATATCTGGAAAACCATACTTAAACAGCTGGTGGTTCGAAAGCTCTCAGTCTGGTGAAATTCATTACTTTCTTTGCAATCATTAGGAATTCATTTAAATCTTAAGAGATAGGTTTTTTGGAGGTAATGCAAGCCTATACAGATAGCTGTATGAGATGACTTAAAGGAAACTTTGATCTACTCCCTATAAAATAATGCATAAATTCCATCCCCCCCCCCATCCACCACCACCAAATGTCACTGAAAATGGCAAAGAAGTGCTAGGCGAAGCCCGTCTGAAGTGATGGAAGAAAGAATATTATATCAGGACGTTCGGAAAATAACGGCCAATTTTCTGAGGTGTCACATTCAACTCTCGTTCAATGCTTTCAGACCAACGCGCTCACAGCGCCATTCATACAAGTTGAAAGGCAACTCAGAACCCAGATACACACCATAATCGATTCCAATTAGTAGTTCTAATTCTGACTATTATATAGCTCTAATCATTCTACTATTCTCTTTTACGTGCGATATTTCAAAGTAACTTGTACAAAATTCTAGCAGATAAGAATGATGGGTTCTCAAGACTTAAACAACACATATCTAATTGGCAAAAAAAAAAGAAGCCAAAACTGCTTTAGTGCAATTCTGCATGGAAAACCGGACATTCTCGAAATTCGATGAATTTAAAATGCTAAAAAAGAATAAAAAATCGGAAAGGCAAATGAGGAGGGAAGAAGCAATATTAATCTATAAAAATAAAGCAAGGGTATGTAACCAGAATGACCCTAGTACATTATCGGGCCTGTGGAAAGAACTAATAAGACAAGAAAAACAACCACAAAAGAAAAACCGGTAAAAAAGACAAGAAAACCAGGATAGGAGAAGAAATTAATAAAAAAAAAAAAAAAAAAGTTGTTTTAATGAAACATAGATGGCGCCAGCCGGGCTTGATAACGAAATATATCCAGGAAAGTATATCCGACGAATGGCAACAAGGAGTATCGGACTCCATTAGCGCGAAGTTAACCACGAACATCGGTGGTAAAGTCGCCACACTCCTGAGGATGCCCAGAGGATGGGCGAAAATTTCGAGTATTAAGAACGGTAAAAATTGATGTGTTTGGAATCCTAAGGCAAAGATACAATGAGTATACCCAGCGAAAAGTGTGAGAAGTAAAGCCAGTCATCGCATACAACGGACTTTAGGACAATAACATCAACAAAGACCGGAAAACACGTGCGTGAAATGTTCCCATCGCTAGAAAGGAATGCCAAGGTAAGCATTATCTGCTAGAATTTTGTACAAGTTACGCCATAATCGGTTGAGCTGCAGTCATTGCTAGTCATGCGAGAGTGGTCTGTACAAGATGTTAGAAAGAAGCGAGTTGCAGGGGATTCTGCTTCATGAGTTCAAATTGGGTCGTGATGTGGTCAAGGCGAGGGAAGCAACATATGAATGTACTGTTCATCGGTGGTTTGAAAAGTTTCATTCTGGTGACACAAGCTTACAAGATGAGGAGGACGGAGGATGACATTCGTCATTGATAATGACACTTTGAAGGCAAATCCTCGCGCCACAGTCAGGGAACTCACTAAACAATACAATGTGTTGGTGTTAGCCATTTGTGAACATCACCAAATTGGTAAGGTCAATAAGTTCAGTACATGGGTCCCACATGAACTGACAGAGCATCAGAAATAACAGTGGTTTGAGGTGTGCCGTAACCGTCTGCTTTGCAATGAAAAGGAGCCCCTACTTGATCGCATTGTAACCTGAAAAGTGGGTGCTATACAACAACCATAAGTGATCTGGACAGTGGCTGAACCATGGTGAACCACGAAACAACATCCTAGACAAGGCTGACACCAAAGAAGGTTTTGTTGACACATGGGCTGTTCAAGGTGTCATACGCCTCAGGTTCTTGAATGCTGATGAAAGCATTACCTCAGTCTCATACTGTGAAGAAATTGGCCGCATGCACCAGAAGTTGTGTTCCAAACAGCTATCTTTGGTGAACAGGAAGAGTCCTGTCCTCCTCCGTGATACCATGAGACCACATGTGTTACAAATGATGAAACAGAAACTACACGAACTAAGGTTTGAGACCCTCCCATATCCAACCTACTTGCTTGACTTGGCGCACACAGATTTCCACCTGTTCATTCTTTTTAGCAATTGCCGCAAGGACAGGACCTTCAGAAACCGAAAGAAGGCCAAAATTGCATTCTGGGACTTTCATGCATCCAGGCAACCAGATTTCTTCCAGATTGGCATTGAAGCGCTTGTCATTTGCTGGCACAGGTGTGTAGAAGGTGCATATTTGAATAAAACAAGATTGTGTGCTATGAGGTATGTCTCTCTCATTTTTACCCTCCAAAGCAGCCATTATTTTCCAAACAACCTGGTACATAAAGTGCAATGTACATAAAAATTTATTGGGTCTGGTTCATTTGCCTGACGTTTACTTCACTGATGGGTCACTTGACTGAAAATCACTTCACCGAAAGATCACTTGATCGAAACATTCATTTCACCGAAAAGTCACTTGATCGAAAAGTACATTTCACCGAAGGGTCACTTGATTGAAAAGTTCATTTCACCGAAGGGTCACTTGATTGAAAAGTTCATTTCACTGAAAGGTCTCTTTACCTAAAAGTTAATTTCATCAAAAAGTCATTTCATCGAAGGGTCAGTTTATCAAAAACTTTGGATTTCATTACAGGATCTGTTGAAGCATTAGGCAAGTTTGGCAGACAGACCACCGAAACGTTAGGGGATCATACTCAAATTGCACTTTTGATTTCTCCGTGTCACAGAGAACACAAAGATTTAGTTTTAAGACAAAAATAATTAATTTTAAGTCTCTAGGCTTCGGTTTAGACCTTCTTAGAAAATTTTAATCATGCCCATAAGGTTTACATAAAAGTCATGTTCAGTGCTCATGTTCATAAAGTTTACAAAAAAAGTCAAGTTAATAATGCTGCAAATTTTTTTCAGGCGAAAAGAATCAATTTCAGGGCCCTACGCCTCGGCTTAGGACTTTTAAAAAAAATTTTAACTGTGCGTGCTCATATTCATAAGGTTTACATAAACAGTCAAGTTAATAATGTTGCACATTTATTCAGGCAAAAAGAATCAATTTTAAGGCCCTAGGCCTTTTTAGAAAATTTAAATCGTGCGAGCTCATATTCATAAGGTTTACATAAAAAGTCAAGTTAATAATGTTGCACATTTATTCAGGCAACAAGAATCAATGTTAGGACCCTAGGCCTCGGCTTAGGCTTTTTAGCAAATTTTAATCTGCATTCTCATATTCATAAGATTTGTATAATAAGTCAGGTTATTAATTTTGCGTATTTACTTTGACCCAAAGAATTAATTTGAAGGCCTTAGAGTCGGTTTTAGCATTTTAGCAAATTTTAATCATCCGTGCTGTATGCACAAGGAGGATTAAAATTTGCTAAACATTTCCAGATCTAGGCCTATAAGGCCTTAAAATTAATGTTTTAGGCTTGAACAAAGGTGCAACATATTTTATTTTAAATATGTAATGCTTATGAATATGAGTAGGATTAAAATCTGTTAAAATGGCCTGTATCTAGCTAGCCCTACGGGCAAAAAATTAATGTTTTGTGGTTGAGTAAAAGTGGAACATTATTTACTTGACTTGCTTTGTAACCTTTATGAATATGAGCTCAGTGGATTAAAATTTGATAAAGAGGCCCAAGTCTAGGCCTTATAATTAATGTTATATTTCGAAAAACTTACTTATGGAGAAGTGTTTCATAGAAATTAAAAGTGCATTTTTTATAAAATCCCATAATGTTTAGGTGGCCAGTTTTCCAAAAACCCGCACCACACTCTAACAGATCTCTAACAACAAAATTCTAAATTTTCAATGAACTGACCATTCGGTGTAATGATTTTTTGATATAATGAACTTTTAGGTAAAGTAATCCTCCGGTGAAATGAACTTTTAGGTAAAGTGACATTTCAGTGAAATTAACTTTTCGGTCAAGTGATTTTTGGTCAAGTGATTTTCGGCGAAGTGATTTTTGGTCAAGTGATCTTTCGATCAAGTGAACAATACCCAAATTCATTATGTTTAAAAATTTTGCAAAAGGTTTTAATCTTTCATCCAATTGCTACGAATTTCTCTTTAATAATTTTAATTTTATTTTTTTGACCTGAACTTTCAAACAATTTATTTGACTTATCTTATACAATTATCTAGAATCTTTTAAAGTTTGACATTGAGCACACGATAGCAGCATGGAATATCAATACAAATGCAAAAAACTGGGTAAGCCTAACCTAATTATTTTAATTAACTTGCATTCTTCATGTTTCAATGCCTATAATATATAGCACAGCCTGTGAAATGTGGCATCTTTTTCTTAAGCAAATGTGAAGAACAGAAATGGATAGCATGATATACCTACTGCAGTCTTCAAAGAAATGTTTTTGGTCTCTGCTTTTTAAGATACATATCATAAAACATTAGATGTGCATTTTTTCTTCCCACTGAAAAAATTGTGGTGAGGAAAAACAGAAAATGCCTAAAACTTGACCAGTTAGCTCTATCCAATCCAAAAGAAATTTCTCCAATCCATATTGTGATGAACACAAAACAGTCACATATAAATTTTGTTTTCTCCACGTGTTTGTACATCAAATGATAAAAAAGTATACATATGTATGTCGGATAATAAACTAGCATATGTGTGTGTATGTCAGACAAACTAGAGAGTTGGTGGTGATACATTTCTTTTTGTTAATCATTTCTGTCTAAAGAAAAATCATGTTAGCTTTTAGGCTAATAGGATCCTTATCCTTATCAATAACAAAAATTTGAGTGCAATTTTTTGCTGTGCATTTTAAGCTATTAAGAAAAAATTATAAATGGCATGTTAAGTTTTGATCATCATACTTGTATAAGTTAAAACACAGTTTTTAAGAGAGATGAAAAAAGTGCAGAAGTTCGAAACTTTTTGTAGGGTGGTGGTCTGAACGGTTTCATCCAGAGCTTTGTTACTGAAATGTTGGCCATTGTGAGAGCCCATGTCTCTGCTCTTGGAGGCAATGCTGTTGTTTCCTTCCATATGACCCAGTGCATTCTAATCTACAATCCTCATAAAAATCAGGTAAGTTATTGAAAAACATGTTATTTTGTGACATTTTTTTTTTTTTTTATGTATCTCTAGTTTTCAGAAATGAGGTCAAACTTTAAAATCATATTTTGAAGCTATAGTGTAAAAAAATTACTAACAGAAAATGTAGTGCTACCAAGCATGGTCTGGGATTCCGGAATACCAGGAAAATTCCTGGTGGGGGGCTACCATATTTTGGGCCAGTAGATCCTGTGCTAACTCAAGAAAAAAAGAAAGTATGTATACACTTGAGAATTCTTGTAGTAGGAAACCAAGTTATACTAAAGTGGCAAAGTTTGCTTACCACTTTAGAAAATAAAACATAAATAAAAAACTACATATCAATGTTCTACTGAGCCAAATACTGTTTTTGATACCTTCCTTACCCTTTCTCGACCCCCGCACGGGGATTACCGGTTTTCCGGTTATTTGGGGAGTGGCGCCCTCGCGGCCCGAGCTCACCTTGTGACGGAGTACATTTTCGTTTACTCTTGAACGATACCATCACCGAAGGGACAGCTGTTCATCCAGCTGATGGGGGATGGCGTCCCCACAGCCCGAGCCGATTTTCTCTTATAATTTTGCTTTTTCATCTTTAGTTCATATCTTGACATGTGCCCGCCTCAGTTGTAGACTGCTGAGGTTGTGATGAGGCACCAGCTCTGGGTTTTGTTCCTCGTTTCCTTCCCAGTCTTTTTTCTTTTATGTTGCATTTTCTGTTTTTACGGAGCTGGTTAGCTTAGACCTACCTGCACGTTTGCAGTGTGTGGTGACCCGTACCGGTGGAAAAGAAGATGCTGGAGGCTGAGGTATCTGGGGATGGGGTTGTAGTTGTCTCCAGATGCCAACACTCCTCTTTGCCCTCTGCTTCACCCTAAACGGGAGGCTGGGAGCTAACCCACTCCTAGTAAGGAAGTCTGTGACCGAGTAGCATCCAGACTTCTAGCGGCTTGTTGTTCTGTTCAGCAGGGTGAGTTTGGGGGTAGGGTGGGCATGCCAAAGGGGTGTTCCCCAGGCATGGAAAATTCTGGGTGCACGCCGAGCGCATGTCTGCCCTATCAACTTGCTATATCCGCTGGCTATCCCTAGAGCCGTGTCCTGCGTCCGCTTGGGCTTGCGGACCTCCGGCTCTCCCTTGTTGGGCTCGGTAGTGGGTGGGGAGGTTGGCGGACGAATCTTTTTTTTTTCTCCCTCATGGCAAACCAATGTGTTTCCCAAGCTGTACCTCTGAAGCGCCATGTGGAGGATGGAACACCCTTCTCCACTAAGAAACTACTCAGTTCCAACTGCAATGCTCTGTTTCTTCTACTTCATTCTGTTGATCCTGCACAATCCCTCAGTTCGAAGAGTCCTTTCTGGATTGATAAGGCTCTTCAGGCCGTTACGGGCTCACCAAAAAGTGTTAAGAAGCTCCCATCAGGGGATCTTCTTGTGGAGACATCAAATCCACGCCACAGTGCCACCTTGCTGGAGACGACCGTTCTGCTGGACGTTCCAGTCCAAATATCTCCCCATGGTTTTCTCAATTCCTCTCGCGGTGTTATCAACTCCCGCGACCTGCTGGAGTGCAGCGATGAGGCATTGCTGGAAGAACTTGGGGACCAACATGTCACTGGGGTTCGGCGTATTCTTTTCTGGCGGGATGGGAAGTTTATTCCTTCCCGGAACATCGTGCTTACATTTGACTCCCCTACCCTGCCAACTTCCATCAAGGCGGGGTACTTGCGTCTCGATGTTCGACCATACATCCCGAACCCCTTGAGATGTTTCAAGTGCCAGCATTACGGTCACTCCCAGCAGTCTTGCCGTAATGTAGCAAAGTGTGGGGCGCTGTGGGGCGCCTGAACACTCTTTGGTGGACTGCTCCGCTGACTCAGATCACTGTGTCAATTGCAAGGGATCTCACCCGGCTTCTTCTAAGCAGTGCCCAAAGTGGATCGAGGAGCAGGCTATCCAACACCTGAAGACGACTGAACATCTGTCTTATCCTGAAGCCAGACGGCGGATAGCTCCTCTACCACCAGGCCGGCGCTCCTATGCATTGGTTGTGGTCCAGAAGGCTACTGTTGCGGTGCAGACTGAGGTGACCATCCCAGCGCGGTGTCCTTATGATTTTGAGGACATCGTTGCTGCCGGATTGGAGGCACTCAAGTCTCGCTGCATTGAATCCAAGGCACCTTCAACATCGTCACCTAAAACATCCTCTGTGCAGAAAACATCCTCTGCCAGCACTGGGACCCAGGTCCAGGGCGCAACTTGGAAGAAGCCGGAAAAGGGGAAACCCGGATCCCCCCCCGAAACAGAGCAGGGCAAAACCACCAAAACCCCCGGTAGCTCAGCCCTGTGTGAGTAAGCACAGCCCTGTGTTACCTCTGGACATTGCAGATGGTCAGGAGCTGATGGACGACTCGGAGACCTTCTAGTCGTCTGTCTTTTTCATTTTTCATCCTTTCCTTTTCTTTTTCATTATGGCTACGCTCCTTCAGTGGAATCGCCGAGGTCTGCGACCACGAATTGTTTATCTGAAGGGCTTACTGTCTTCGCACACACCTGTGTGCGTTTGTCTCCAGGAGACAAAGCTTCGCCCAACGGACGCTCTTCCGCTGTGGCGATTTTCTGTTTTCCATAAGGATCATAAGGATGGTGTTATCGCCTGTGGAGGAGTGGCCGTTGTTGTTTCTCATGGTGTTCCTGTCACTGCAGTTGCCCTTCGGACAACTTTGCAGGCAGTGGCAGTGAGACTTTCTGTGAACACCCTGTTCACGGTCTGTTCCATCTACCTTCCACCGGCTGAAGCCGTAAGCCTTTCAGATCTGGAAGATTTAGTCGCCCAGTTGCCGCCTCCTTTCTTCATCCTTGGAGATTTTAATGCACAAAATCCGTTGTGGGGTTCTAGCTCTCGTGACTCCAGGGGCCGTGTTGTTGAGTCTCTTCTCTGCAACACGTCCCTCTGTCTCCACAACACTGGGGCATTAACTTACTTCCATGAACCCACACACTCGTACTCAGCCATTGATCTGTCCTTGTGTTCCCCATCATTATATCCTGACTGGTCCTGAAACGTGTCTGATGATCACCTTGGCAGTGATCACTTTCCCATCTTTCTCCGTCTAGCAGGTGACGGGTACCGTCATCCTACTCTCCCTGCTAGATGCGCTATCAATCGAGCCAAGTGGGACTCATTCACGGCTTCAGCGACCATTACTCTAGACATGGTGACCACAGGTACGATCGATGATGCTGTTGCGGCGGTGACGGATTGTATTGTGCAAGCGGCAGACTTTACCATCCCTACGACATTGACTAAACTTCCACGTTGTCCGAGACCTTGGTGGAATTCCACTTGCAGGGCAGCTCGTCAGGCCCAACATCGGGCTTGGGGTAGGTTTCGTCAGAACCCCACCGACGCGAACCTACTTGCTTTCAAGAATGCCAACTCTTTACGCGCGATTGGTACGTCGTCGTAGTTGATCTGTTGACGTTTTTCCGATCTCTAAATTAATGGGCCAATATTTTTGGATCGGAAAACCCATCACCAGATCAACGCACTCTCAATGAGAGTGATAATTTTTTGTCATGAGATGATCTCAAATCCCTTTGGCAAGGAGGGAGTTAGAAAAAAAAGATTTAAGAGTCAAGAAAAATCAAGTAAATTCTTTTCATTTATTTTCTTTTCTTTCTGATTTCTCTGTGAAGTGTTGATCTCTGTGTATGTAGTTAAATTTATGTGAATAGGTCTAAGTAAGTTAGCCTTGTGATGTCTGTTGCTAGTTAAGGGAGGTGTAACTAGCTGGGAAGTAGATTTAAGGAAGTTTGACATCATGCTATATTGCTGGTTCTTTTGTTGTTCTTCTTTCATGCAATGTTTTTTTTTCTTCCTTCCATTGCATTTTTTTAGTGCACTGTTTACTTTCAGGGAAGAGATATTAGTGAAGTTTGTTTTAGTGCAGTATATGAGGTAGTGTATATGAATTGATTTGCCTTAGTTTCTTAAGTGTATAGTGCAGTTTATATATGTATAGTGTTAGATGTATCAGTTTAAAATTATCGGCGACGCCGCGGCGTTCGGCGTTATTGATCGTCGGGATAACGTAGCGATAAAAAGAAAAATTGTAAGGTTGTAGTTCCGTGTTTACCGTCGTTATCGCGATTTCTTTTATTGTATTATTATGTAAGCTTTAATAATGGAAAAGTAATTTGTAAACATGTAGTGTTTGAAGTATTTTATCTTATTGTAGTGGTATCTAATGGGAAAATCGCGTGTTTATGCCATATGTCAGTAGCGTGTATTAAAATCGTCGTTGTGTGTATCGGGCTTAATTTAGTAACCTTTCGTAATTAAAATCTTGCTTAGTATTAATATTTAGTTGGTTTTTAGTATGAATCTTACTTGGTATTAACTAGTGATAGTACAATTCAGCGACTGATAGAAAAAGCGGGTCGGCGATCGCTCCGTAACGAAGTGACTTTCGTAAATTAATTGCGCGTGCGCTATCGTCAATGATATTTAATAGTCATTTAGTAAAAGAATAAAATTGTGGCTTAATGCATCAGGGCAAAATAACACATCGTTGCGTTACGCTATTTTTTCGTAATTCCGATCGTCGTACCTGTAGCTAGAGAGAATTCGATTTTTATGCGTTACGAAGTTAATTGTAACGATGTTCGTTAATGTTAGTTAATTTGTTTAATGAATTTTTGTAAAGGTGGTCTCTAAAAGTCTTTGTTCAGAAAGAAAGAACGAAAATGGCTACAGTTTCTGGTGTCGCTTTTCTAAAAGCGATAAATTCGTAGAATGGCATCTGGGAGGACGTTTTCCCAGCTTTACCAGTGCAGAAAGTCCGATTTATTTATGCTCTTGTTTACTTCGAAAAGGCATTTTTCGCTTGGCACAGGAACACGTCAGGATTTGGGCGGAATTCTGCGAGGTTCACCGCAGCGCCCGTTTTCGTCTGTAAAAGTTCAAGCCAGACTCCGAGAAGATGCGAGCCAGCGATTTCTGGGAATTGATTGCGTCTTTCTCTCCGCCTTCTGACTTAACTTCGGGCCAATTGCCTTCCGCCATTTCGGGCGCGTGCGCAAGGGATTCGGCGAGGAGCGGAGAATTTTTGCGTGCTGCTCGACACTTCGATACCAGACTTCGTAAGGGAGAGTCCCACAATAAAAAAAAAAAAAAAAAATCGAGTAAAGGAGGGGAGTCCGAACGACGGACGTCCGGATGCCGAAACTGCCGTAACCTTCCAGCGTGCGGCCGCGATGGCCCAAGAACGGTAGGAACGATCCTTTTCTTTTCAAATTTTTCCATGGCTCAAAATTTACTCTGCTGCCGAGATGGCGCGAAAAAGTGCTTGACATCGTCCCGAGGCACTAGCGGGCATTACGCCTCGTAACTCGCTCGGTAACATCGCTGCCGCCTGTCGCCGTGTGAGAGAGAGAAAGTCTCCTCAAAGGCCGGCATCGGCAGTAAGTAAGAAAAAAAAGAATAAAAAGAAAGGAAGGAGAAGAGGGAAAATCCTACCATGTCATCATAAGTGCATCAGGCCCCGTTTCCACGGCGTGCCGGCTCTCGTAGTGACAGCACAAACACCAATTCCAATTTGGCATCAAAAGGAAAATTTAAGGAGGAGGAGAAACAAAGAGAAAAAAAAATGAGTACCACCTAAAATTGAAAAAAAAAAAAATTATGTGTCTTGATCAGAAATGGAATGATGTAAAAGGTTAAAATTCAGGGGTGAGAGAAAAAATGGGGGAAGGTGAAATTAAAATGGGAGGAAAATAGAGAAATGCATATGTATGTTTGGAATTAATGGTCTGGCCAGAACCAACAAATGTAATATGTCATTGTGTAATTTTTTTTTTTTTTGTAAAAATGTCTAGTTAATGCCAGTGACCAAAGAAATGGATTGAAGTATATTAATTTTGGTTTTCTGTTAGAACAGGGTTTTTTTGTTAGCTCAAATGAGAGGAAGGTGACTTGACATTGTTGTTTGTTTGGTTTTCTGTACTGTAAAGTAAGAAAAGATTTTTCCAGGTAACTGATCAAAATCAGTGTGTTGTGAAAAAAAAAAGAATAAAATGTCACTCTTAACCATCTAAATCTAAATTGTAAAGAGCATTTAGCTCAAAGTTCAACAGTTATCAGATATGCACATCGAGCATTAAGCTCTTAGCACTCTTTGAGTGAATGATCACATTCTTTAAAGATTTTTTGTAAGGCACTCTGGTAACCAAATTGTGCCACTTACCTCCTTCATCCTCTAAACCACACAGGTGAAAACTACTTGGTTTGCAGACCAGGGTTTCTGAGAGGATTATTTAGGACTGTCAACATACTCTGGACTCTAAAATTCATAGCTAAATTCTTTTTTTATTCGGCCTAGCCACCTAAAGTTTTCCTTGTATCAAGTGTTTTTCCAACATGTGCCTGGGAGCACAAAGTAAATTCTTAGTTAACCTGGAACATATGTTTAATCTAATTATTTTGTGTCGTATGTGAATTTCTCTTGTCGGTGGTGGTGGAATCACCTTCCATTTACTGGGAGTTTTTAAGGATCGTACCTGGGGTGTTAGTCGTTGATAAAAAAAAAATTCTTAATTGGGGTCCCTAGATTGATCACCGGCCATTTTCTTCTTTTTTTTTAAACACCAAACCACAGCGTATCATAGTCAACGGGAATCTTGGATACGCTACGTGTCCGGGATTACCACCACTACTAGCTCTAAGATCGTTTGGGACAGGATCCGCAAGATTCGGGGTAAGTACCCTTCTGGGGAAATCTCCATTCTCGAGAGTGACGGGGGAACTGTTGCTGACGCTCAGGGTATTGCTGACTGTCTGGGCGCCATATTTTCTTTGGTGTCCAGCAGCAGCAATTACCCTGCTTCATTCCGGCAGTTACAGCCGCGGCTTGAGCGGTCCCGGGTTTCCTTTGGCCCATTTTCCGCCGTCGATTATAACAGCCCGCTGACTGCCATCGAACTGACGATTGCCCTAAATCGGTCCGGCCGAACATCTGTCGGACCGGATAACATCCATTATGACATGCTGAAGCACCTTTCTCCCTCCTCTCTTGAATGTCTGCTAGTCCTGTTTAACAGGATCTGGCACGAGCATGACTTTCCCGAATCTTGGCGCACTGCCATTGTCGTTCCTGTTCTCAAACCTGGTAAAGATCCCGCTGACCCGTTGAACTACCGACCTATTGCTATGACGAGCTGCCTCTGCAAGGTCCTAGAGCGCATCATCAATTGTCGTTTGGTTTTCTATTTGGAATCACGTCGCCTTCTTTCACCTCATCAGAGTGGTTTTCAGAAATTCCGATCCACCTCATATCATCATCTTCGCCTTGAGTCATCTGTCCGGGAGGTGTTTGTCCGACGTCAGCACTTGGTCTCCGTGTTCTTCGATATGGAAAAAGCCTACGATCGAAACTAGAGATATGGCATTCTCCATGATCTGCATGACTGCGGATTGCGGGGAAATTTGCCAACCTTCATTGCCGGATTTCTCCAGAACCGGATGTTCCATGTGCGCGTCGGATCTACCCTCTCTGTGTTATACCCACAATAGCAGGGTGTCCCTCAAGGCTCCATTCTTTCTGTGACATTGTTCATCCTTCGTGTTAATCATCTTTTCACCCTACTTCCTCCGACGGTCCGTGGCACGATGTACGTGGATGATCTGCAGATCTCTTGCGCATCTGTCAACATGCGCACCATTGAGCGGCAGCTGCAGTCGGCCATTAATAAGATCTCTACCTGGGCCTCCCACAATGGATTTGGCTTCTCGACCCAGAAGACCGTTTGCGTGTATTTTTGCCGCAAACGGGGCCTTCACCCAGACCCCAGTCTCCGTCTGGATGGTACCACCATTCCTGTGGTGTCAGAAGCCAAGTTCCTTGGACTAACTTTTGACCGAGCACTCACCTTCCGGCCTCACATCCAGTCTTTGAATGTGAAGTGCACGAAGTCATTGAGTATCCTGAAGGTCCTCTCTCGAACATCTTGGGGGGGCTGACAGGTGCTCAATGCTTCGCATTTACCATTCTCTGATTCGGTTGAAGTTAGACTTTGGATGCATAACGTACGGTTCCGCATATCCTTCCGTGTTACGGCCTCTGGATCCTGTCCATCACCAGGCTCTGCGGCTATGCACTGGTGCTTTCCGTACCTCTCCTGTTCATAGCCTGTGTGCCGAGGCCCATGAACCGCTGTTGTGCATCCGACGTAAGCAGATGTCTCTTCAATTCTTCACCAAGTTGAAGTCTCTTCCTGATCATCCACTGCATGGTTCCATTTTCCAACCGCAATGTGTCCACCTATTCTCACACTGGCCTTCCTGTGTTCCGACGTTTGGGATTCAGTTGTCGAACTTAGTGCGCGATGCTGGTCTAGACTTGTCAAGGATTGGTTTTACCCGGTTCTACAATGAACCGCCTTGGCAGCCGGTTCAAGTAACGTCTGACTTTTCCCTTTGTGTGTGGCCAAAGCCTTCCACTCCTGCTCTGGTGTACCAGCAGCTTTTTCCGGATTTCGTGCCTGTATTTACTGACGGGTCGAAATCCGGTGAGTTTGTTGGATCCACTTTCGTGTGTGGCAATGCCTCCCATGCTGAGAGGCTTCCGCCCGAATCCACCATCTTTTCGGCAGAGATGCGTGCGGTCCACCACGCTTTGTGTCACATACAGTCTAGATCTCATCGTTGCGCTATGATTTGCTCCGATTCCCAGTCCATCATCCAAGTCCTTTTTTCTCCAGAGGACACGGACTCACCGGTCATCCGTGATGTCCGTCGTCTTCTTGGAACTTTGGAAGGTGCTGGATTCCTGGTCCGATTCTGTTGGGTTCCTGGTCATGTTGGGATCCGGGGTAGCGAGCTGGCAGATCTATCTGCCAGGTCTGTTGCCTCCATGTCGCCAGCTCGGCTGCCACTGTCTTTCCGAGATTTTCGCCCTTTGATCCGGAAAATTGTTTTGGATGAGTGGCAGTCCCTGTGGTCTCAGCAGGGCAGCAATAAACTCTATGCCATCAAACCACAGGTCGGACTATGGAAGTCTAGTTTGCGGAAGAACTGTTGTGGGGAAGTTGTTCTTGCGCGTCTCTGCATTGGGCACTGTCGTTTTACTCACCGCTTTTTGCTGTGTGGCGACAGTGCCCTGATGTGTGAGGCCTGCCACTGTCGTCTCACCGTCCTTCGTGTTTTGTGTTCTTGTGTTCGTTTTTGTGATCATCGTTTTCGTTATTTTCATTCTCATTTGTTGGACGACGGAGCAGACTCCCATTGGTGAGGACTTCGACCTGACCGCAGTGTTCTCCTTTTTTAAGGAAATTTACTTTTTTTAACCTCATCTAGTTATACCATATTCATTTCCATCTTTCACTTTTTACTGCTTCATCCTGTTTTTAACCTTGTGTACGTGTTTTATTGATTTTGTTCTCTTTTGATGTCTTTTGTTTGGCGCTCTTTGGCCAAATCATGGCCCTTGCGCCATTAAAATCTACTAACCAACCAACCAACCCTTTTTTGACTCAAATTTAAGCCCTGTCTCTTTGGGCTGATAACCTCTACCTCAGTCAGCTTTTGTCAATTGCAGTTGAATAACCAATACAATCTAATCGAATATGCTATCCATAGTCTGGGATAGAAACTCTAAATTGTGCATCCGACGTAAGCAGATGTCTCTTCAATTCTTCACCAAGTTGAAGTCTCTTCCTGATCATCCACTGCATGGTTCCATTTTCCAACCGCAATGTGTCCACCTATTCTCACACTGGCCTTCCTGTGTTCCGACGTTTGGGATTCAGTTGTCGAACTTAGTGCGCGATGCTGGTGTAGACTTGTCAAGGATTGGTTGAGGCTCATCTACAGTAAAATTTTTGGGTTGCTACTTTTTATATAAATATTTTTTTTTAACAATCTCTCTCTTTCTCTCTCTCTCTCTCTCTCTCTCTCTCTCTCTCTCTCTCTCTCTCTCTCTCACTATATATATATATATCCTCATCATCATTGTCAACCATTATCAATTCACTGCTGGACGAAGGTCTCCCCAAGTTTCCTCCACAATGGTCTGTCTTGTGCCAGTCTCCTCCATGTCACTCCCGCATACTTTCGAATTTCATCCACCCATCTTCCATGTGGTCTTCTTCTGGGTCTTTTCCTGTCTTTTGGAATCCAATCTAAAATTTCGGCTGTCCATCGATGGTCTGTCCTTCTGGCAGTATGTCCAGCCCATTGCCATTTCAGGGATTTAACTCTGATCATGATGTCTTCCACTCTTGTCATTTTTCGGATCCACGAGTTCCTCTTCTTATCTCTCCTGGTTACACCAAGCATGCACCTCTCCATGCTGCTTTGAGTTGTCTGCAGCCTTTGTATGTCTCTTTTAGTTAAGGTCCACGTCTCTGCACCATACGTAAGCACTGGAAGGATGCATTGATCAAACACTTTTCTTTTAAGACGTAATGGCATATTGCTCTTGAAAATTATGCTGTTTCTTCCAAAAGCTCTCCAGGCAAGTTTTGTACGCCGATTAATTTCTTCATCAATGTGACCCTCACTTGATATCTGCTGTCCAAGATAAACGTATGTGTCTGTTATCTCCAGCTTTTCTCCATCAATCGATAAATCTTCATTTCTTGTAAAAGCATTGAACATCACTTTTGTCTTCTGAAAGTTCATTTTTAATCCCACTTCTTTACTCTTGTCAGCAAGTTCCTGGATCATACTCTGCAGCTCTGATGGGGTAGTTGCAAAAATGACTACGTCATCAGCAAAACGAAGGTGGGTTAGATAATCTCCATTAATCTTTATCCCCTTGTTTTCCCAGCTCAGTGACTGAAAAACACCCTCCAATGTGGCATTAAAGAGCTACGGAGATATGGTGTCACCTTGTCTCACTCCCTTTCCAATTTTTATGTGTGTTGTATTTTCAAACAGCCTTATCTTTGCACTTGCATTTTCATAGATGTTATTAATAATATTAATGTATGCATCTTCAATACCGCAGGTTTTCAGAGCCATTGTAACTGCTGATGGTTTCACCGAATCAAAGGCTTTTTCATAATCGATAAAAGCCATGCACAATGGAAGTTCATATTCCCTCGCTCTTTCAATTAGTTCTCTCAGCACATGGATATGATCTATTGTGCTGTAACCACTCCTGAATCCAGCTTGTTCTCTCGGTTGAGCCATGTCCAGTGTTACCTTCAAGCGGTGTGAAAGAACTTTAGTGAAGATTTTATAAACTACTGATAGGAGGCTGATAGGTCTGTAGTTTCCGAGATGCTCAATGTCACCTTTCTTATGTAGCAGGATCATTGTAGCGGTGTTCCAATCCTCAGGAATCTTTCCTTCATTAAGGCATCGAGTGAAAATTTGGGCGAGTACTGTTTCGATTTCTCCACTTGCTTCTTGTATGATGTCTACAGTAATTCCATCTTCTCCTGGAGCTTTTCCCCGCTTCATGTTCTTGATTGCATGTGCAACTTCTGCTGGAAGGACTGGAGGAACTCTGGTACTGGTATCTTTCATGATGTCTGGAGTGCATGTATCATCCCTTTCATATAATTTGGAGTAGAAATCTTTCACTCTTGTCAAAATTTCGCCTCTATTTCTTGTTACAGAACCATCTTCTTTTCTCAGTGCCATAATCTGTTTTCTTCCCTTACTGAGATGTCCCTTTGCTATCTTTAGGCTTTGGTTGTTTTCAATTGCTTTCCTCACTAGTTCACAGTTGAATTTTCTTACGTCTTCAGTGATACTTTTTCGTACTGTCTTGCATAGCTCTATATATTCCACTTTGGAAGTCACATCTTCTTTAGTTGTCCTCATCTCTCTTCTTTTTTGCATCAACGTTTTCGTTTTTCCTGATAATTTATTTACATGCAACTTGTTCTTAGACCCAGCTAATTTTGTTGCTGTTTCCATAAGAGCTTTGGTTACTTTTCTGTTAACTTCAGAGATGTCCACTTCTTCCGATGTCAGGCCTTCTAAAGCAGAGAACCTGTTCTTCAGTTCCAACTTGAAGGTATTATGGTGTTTTTTAAGGTTGGTTATGTCAATAGATTTTGTTTGTCTTATGAGCTTGCCACATTCAAGTTTAGTGTTCAGGTGCATCTTACATCTCACCAATCTATGGTCACTACCTGTGTTGAACTTGTTTAGCACACTGCAGTCTTCTATGACGAATTTTTTGTTACACATAATAAAATCAATTTCACTTGTCATCCCATTTGGATGTCTCCATGTCCATTTCCTGTGTGGCTTTTTCTTGAAGAAGGAGTTCAAGATGAAAAACCCTTCTGCCTCTGCAAACTCAACGAGAGTATTTCCACGCTGGTTTCTGTTGCCGTGACCAAATTTACCTACTGAAGTTTCATTCTGTTGCCGTTGCCCTATTTTTGCATTGAAATCTCCCATAATTATTTTCAAGTGCTGCTTACCTTTATTATTTAGATGACAAATTTCCTCATAAAATTCTTCAATTTCTTCTTCAGGATGACTTGTGGTGTGTGCATAAGTTTGAATAATCTGAACCTGGTATCTTCTCGATAGTTGGATAACAAGTCGTGCAGCTCTGTCAGAGGAACTTTCAACTTCTACCACTTTATCCTTCAGTTTCTTGTTTATTATAAATCCAACACCACTAGTTCTGCCAGTATCTGTCCCACGATAGTAGAAGAGATGTCCACTTTTCAGTTCGATGAGATCTTCTCCTTTTCTCCTTACCTCACTTAGCCCCACGATGTCCCACTTGATCCTTTGTAGTTCCTCTTCCAATTCAAGAAGCCTTGAATCAGAAGATAGGGAGCGTCCATTGTACGTTGCCAAGGTCAGCATCAGATGGCAGCCTAGTCCGGTCCTCCGGGGATTCTTAGCACCCTCTGCCTTCATGTCGCACTGGCCGCTGCCTTGGCCAGGTACATTCCAGCTGCCTGAGACTGAGGGCCAAGATTTAAGTTGTGGAGTCATTTTGGAGGGGTTTGGCCATAACTCACCACGCTGGGCCAAGCGGGTTGGTGAGTGTGGGATAGAATTTCCTCTAATCCCGATGGTATAGTTATACTGCTATTGGCGGTCGTCAGAGCCCCTTTAGTGGGAACAGGATGCACCACGAGAAGGCGGGGTTGACATTTGTCAAGGAGAGGCTGTGATGTTACGCATCACCTGACCTTACATCCCATGTATGTATATATATATATATATATATATACACACACTTACACATAAATAAGACACAATAAAGGTATAACACAATCATAGTGAGAATAATTGGCAGTGAAACACATAACACACAAAACATTAGAATAACTCTTGATGTCGACATATCACGCTTAAGTTATGTAAAAATTTCAAGTGGTGAGACGTTTCAGTAGCGACTTCCACCTTCATCAGCCATGGAATGAAACACGTGGTATTAGCATCAGTTATTGACAGATTTCAAAACAGCCTTCCAAAGCATAGGTACGTTAAAAGGTGCGTCTGTATTACAGGTGTTAGGAGTAAAGAAGATTTCAATGCGTTTGCGGTACCTGAGGCTTTCCGATTGCTGAATGGAGCGATGCGATGCATTTAACATTTTGCCAATCGGGAATGATGAATGTATCGCTGATGGTTAAAATGCTGTAGGCAGTCATCCCATGAATAAGGTGTATTTGAAAAATCCCAGACAATTTGGTGTGTGAAGCGTAACATCCCATCAGCGATACGTCCGTGACTTCCAATTGGCAAAATGCTAAGCGCATTGCTTCGTTCAGCAATCGGAAAGTCCTCAGGTACCTCGAAAGCATTGAAGTCTTTTTTACTCCTAGCACCTGTAATACAGACGCACCTTTTAACATACCTATGATTTGGAAAGCTATTTTGAAATCTGGCAACAATTGATGCTAATACCACGTGTTTCATTCCATGACTGATGAAGGTAGAAGTCACTACCGAAACGTTCCAACTTAGACCAAAATGCTGTAATGAAGACGTGCCTGTATACATTCCCACTGTCTGGAGAAACCTGGTTTTACAGTATTTATGGGAGGAAGAAGCTGAATAATTACAAAGGCTTTTAACAATTTGTAGGGAATTGCAATGACTTATGTGTTTCATTTACATAATGTGTATTAATTGTGCTCCTATCTGTCACTATATTTAACCTTGTGCCCATCGAATTTAGTTTCACTCATCGGCCTGATGATACGGCCATAGTGGTTGCGGAAGTGCTTGGAGGTCTTTTATCTACCATGTCTTTAAATTGTAAATAAAGACGTTTTTTAAATTCTACATTTTAAAAAGATAATTTACGGATGTGGTGTGTGTGCTTTGGGCTCCAAAAAATGTTACCATGCTTTGACAACATCTTCAATCTTCTTACATATTCAGAATTTATATTTTGTTTGTTTTGAATATTCTATAAGCAGAAATGTTTGATGTTTATGGCATTTTCAATTCCAACACTGCAGGCAAGGATCATTGTTAAGCTCATCGAGTGATGCACTTTCAACATTTAGATCCATTGTGTGCTGTCTTTCATTACGCCCTATAGCATTTTCTAGCAATTCATCTGTCAAATTTAAATCCAAATATTTATATGCACATTTGTTTTAGGTGAAATGTTTGGTAATTTAATAGCAAGAAGTAACTGTTTTAATATGATGCATGACCTCTGAAGGGGAAGGATGATCATTAAGTTATCTATCCAAGTCCTTTAATTTGACTAAACTAACTTTCCAGTACATTTTGTCCAGACAAGATATCATAAAATGCACTTTGCTTGAAGTCCTTTCATCACCTAAAGCTAGCCGACTCACTACAACATTTTTGGTCTGATGACTAAGAGAAGGTGGCTTTTGTTCCTTTCATTAATGAAAATTCACCCAATTCTTAAGAAAAAAATTTGGATCTCTGCATTGCTACGACTTACTGAATATAATTTCCATTGTTTGTGTGCATGTCACACGAGGAATTTTATCAGAATTGGGTAAAATGAGTTTGCTACAAATTTTAATAAGAGACATATGTATTATTTTAATTTGTTCTTATTATTCCACAAAGAACATTGAATAAGCATCTTCCATTCAACCCAAGACTTTTTAAAATGCAGTTTTTATTGTTTAGAAAATTTACAAAGATGGTAAATTTCTGAAACAAAATTTTCTTCAGTAAATTATAGTCATGGCTTCAGAATAAAACTTAATTTGGTTTCAATCTATTATTATTAAAATAAATTCTTCGGTATGTGTGTATCACAATCATAACTCATTGCAAAACCACGGCAGACACTTCAAAACTTGGCACATTATTTTTCATTGTCATTCAAGTTGCTGTGTCCAGTTAGTTCCAAAACGAGGCGTATGAAAACTATACAGGGTGTCCGAGAATTATTGGGCACATTACAAAATTATGTACAAAAAAACTATGAGCATTGTCTGTTTTTCTGTGTCACATATTACTAACACCATTTCTATATTTTTGTTTTGCAGAATTGTTATTCCCAGAATCCGATAGATGGCGCTAGGTGTGGCCTGATGAGGAATGTATGAGAAATGCGCAATCAGTAGTCATGTCATCCGTACAGCAGAAGGCTATGTGTGTGTTATGGCTTGCAGAATTAAAGTTGTGTCATTAAAGTTAAAAGATGGTACTGTTTAGAGTATGGTTGTAATCCTCCATCAACGAATTCAATTAAACAGTGGATCAAACAGTTTAAAGAAACTGGCAATGTGGAACATCATGGAGGAGCCGATAGGCCTAGCGTCAGCGGTGAGACGGTTGACCAAGTTAATGAAAGTTTCCGACGAAGTCCCAGGAAATCCGTTCGTAAAGCAAGCAGAGAACTGTGCATTCTGAAATTGACAGTTCACGATATTTTGCACAAAAAGTTAAAGTTTCATGCTTATAAAATTCAAATAGTGCAAAAGATGCATGCAAATGATCACACTCTGCGATACAAATTCGCTGTGGATATGCTGAATTGAGTGAAAAACGATGAAAACTTTCTCAGTACTGTAATTTTTAGTGATGAATCCACATTTCATGTATCAGGTATTGTGAATTGTCACAACTGTAGGATATGGGGCAGTGAACCGACTCATGCTGCTATTGAACTGGAACGTGATTCTCCAAAAGTTAATGTGTGGTGCGCCCTATCAAAAAGGGAAGTGATTGGCCCCTTTCTTCTTCTGCAAAAAAAAAACATAAATGGTGACATTTACTTGGATATGCTAGAAAGTTTCACTATACCCCAGATCAAAAGATATGACAACGTCGTTTTCCAACAAGACGGCGTGCCTCCGCATTGGTCAATGTGTGTACGTAAATGCCTAAATGAGCATTTCCCCAGCAGATGGATTGGGCGTGGTGGTCCCATTCCGTGGCCTCCTTGCTCTCCAGATCTAACTCCATTGGATTATTTCATGTGGGGTTATGTGAAGGATCGTGTCTATCAGACACCTTGTACTGATTTGCAGGAACTGAAGCAGCGTATCACAGCTGCTATTAATTCCATAACTCCTCAGATGCTTGCCAATACATGGCATGAAATCGAGTATCACTTGGACGTACTACGAGCAGCCAAGGGATCTCACATCGAAATTTATTAACTTGTGTAGTTACATTGTAAGTTAGTACAGTCAGTTTCTTTCTATCAGTTTAATGTTTTGTTTTATATAATTATGTAATGTGTCCAATAATTCTCAGACACCCTGTATAATTAGGATGTTTGTAGGGGACTTAAAGAGACAACTGAGAACATGTATGTGACCTTGAATTTGCATGTGCTGCCATTGGCACTGGCATTATAGTTTGTTTTTTGTCATATGTGCATCATGAGAAACAAAACAGGTTCCTTTAATTGGGTACTGCTATTCCATCAGTGATTGAAGTCTTTGATGGGGATGAGTGTATGTTGTTCTTGCAAAGTGTACAGTGTTTTATCACCTGCCTTAAGTTTTTGTAAGTTATTTTACCTACGGTTCATGTAAGATTATGCAGGATGTGCATGTCAAACTCATTTTCATTACATTCATTCTGGAAGTGGAAATTCATGGCTAGAGCTACAGAAACAAAAGTGTAAGGGGGGCAGAGAAAAGAATCATTTTAACAACTAATAGGAAGATGATTGATTTAGTTTTTAAAAAGGTATTATGAATTGTGTGTTTTTTTGTTTTGTTTTTTTCTGTATTCAGTGTGTTCCAAAGGTATTTTTACTGTACTGCTAACAACATTTGTGCACATAGAGTGCATACGAAGCAAATATTTTTTGGGTTTGAGAGGGGAGTACTCACATCACAATCATTTGATGTCGTGAACATCAGAGTACACAGGTTGCATCTTAAATTTTATTCTCAGGCTGCATCAAGTGCAATTCAACTAATTAGAAATAATTCTAAAAAATCAACTCTGTTGATCAAAAGAGAGTAAAAAAAAATGATATGTGTATATGGAT
Source organism: Macrothele yani (assembly GCA_039090855.1). Classification (NCBI taxonomy): domain Eukaryota; kingdom Metazoa; phylum Arthropoda; class Arachnida; order Araneae; family Macrothelidae; genus Macrothele; species Macrothele yani. The sequence goes on from CM076990.1 coordinate 54,744,926, forward strand.
TAAAACAATACTGATACTTTTTAAGTAGCTGGAACTTTTATGTGTTGAGATTTTGTTTGTTCAACGCCCTTACATGATAAGGCCTACAAAAACACTTTGCTGCATATAGTGGGCACTATTTCAGCAATAAATGACTTTTACAACACTGACAGGCCTACAGTGGTTTAGCTTTAGAAGTGATGCTACAGAACTGGGGTGCAACCCCTTTGACCCAACAGTGAGGAAACTCGTCCTAACTTTTGATACTTATGGAATCATTAAACTTGCCCATTTCGTTTTCCCCCTCCCCAAAAGAAAAGAAGAGCTGGCAAATTACCCTTTTTTGATTAATCCAAATTATAATGTGCAGATTAATTATGTATCTTGTAACTAGCAAATGCTAAAAATGTAGGATAGTTTTTAAGGTAAGTTCTCATGCTTACCTTTTGGATTACCTATGGTTTGACATGAACAACAAAATCACCATGTTGCTTCTTCCATATGTGTTATGTTACGGGATGCAATGAAAACAACAAATCAGGGTTTGTCCATCCTAATTTAAAATCAGCTATAAGACCTGCTGCTCGTAGTGTGGATGTACCTGTTCCTACACCACAGTGTCTGGATGTTATTGATGTGTCATCTGACTCGGAACCTGATTTCATCACTCAAGAAAAATATTTGGATTTTACTTCAAATCAAAGTAAAATAACTTCAATAAATAGAAACTCACCTTTCAAGGTTTTTGTTCCTCTTGCTTACATTTGTTGCACGTATATTTCCAGCAGACTTGTCATTACACATGAAGGCCTTTCATGGTCATCGTATCTTTCATCCCTGTGTCTTGTCATATACATTTTGCTAGTTTTGGAGTCATTTCTATTATTATACCTATTTCTGAGCCTACACATTACAATTACTTACACATATTCATCACATACACAGACGTGCCAACTCTCCGGGGATAAATGTCAAATTCTCCCAATTTTCACCGATAATTAGCCGTTATGATGGTCGAAATAACGAAATTCCATCAACCGCGGCCTTGGATCGACGCAAAAGAAAAATATTTCGAACCGCTTGTGAAATCTTTTTCTTTCTGCGTCGATGCAAGACGGCATTTACAGTCATCAGTATCGTACTTTTCCTCTCCTCATATCTGCAAAAAGAAAGCCACCCCAGGTGGTGCAGTGGTCTATTTCATGTTGGTTACAAACACACTCGCGCACCAGCTGTGACCTACTTATCATTTCACGTCTCCTCGCTCCTAGCTGTGAGCCTGTTTATGTTTCCTTCAGAGTTTTGAGGAGTGCTGTTCGGTTTTGCTTTACTGTGGAGATTTTTATTTCTTGTTTTGCACCATGTTTGTCTCTTTTCCCTTCTTCGTTGCATTTTGTAGAAGATTAATGTGCTCCTTTGTTCATCTCTAATTGCGAATCTGTTATTGTCAGTGTTTTATCTTCTATTGTAGCATTTTGTGTACACTTAGTTTGTGAATTTGTTTGGTTTTTTTCTCATTCCTTTCGCTTACTTTTTGCTGGAGATTTTCCCTTTTGCATTATGCCATTTTCGTGGTTTTTAATGTTTTATTTTATGTCATATCTTTGGCAATTTGTTTCTGCTTTACATATTAGCTGTTATTGTCTTTGCTGCATAATAAAGTTGTGAAACTGAGCGCCGGCTTTCGACAAATTGTCCGAGATGGGTCCGGGTTCAAATCACAGTGGGGCATGGATTATCTGTAAAATTTACGGATTTCTGCTTAATTTTACTGATTTATGGTTAGAATACTTTTTTTTTACGGATTTTTTAATATTTCGATTGCTCAATCGAAATATTTCAATTCCCTGAAGGCTGCAACCATCCATTTAGATTTTCTACCGGACCTTACAAGCGCCATGTTACGCGATGATGTCATCTTTGACTCGCCGTCTTCGTGCGGTAGCTCTCTCTCTCTCTCTCTCTCTCTCTCTCTCTCTCCATGGGAGTGCTCAAGTGACGTGCCGACCAGAGTTCTCCAAAATGGGCAATCTAATTACGCGTCTGAAGTACGCATCGAAATTTTATCAACACGTAAAAATACGCATCTGGAATTTTTCTCCCCGCGTAAAAGTATGCGTCGGGAATTTTTCTCAGGTCGTAAAAAATATGCATCGTGAATGTTTCTCGGCGCGTAAAACTACTCATCGAAGAATTTTACCAATTCGGAAAAATACGCATCTGGACGGTATTTCGTCTTTCAAAGGCGGAAGTAAACGAAATAAAGATTTTTTCCGTAATCGTAATTTCTTTTTCCTGTGATGTTGCCTCTGTCAAGTATTATTGTTATATATCATTTTATTCCGTAAATATTTGTATTTCAGTCTGAAAATGGAGGGAAAATTTCCGAAAACGGAAATTCGAGGGCGAAAAAAATAAAAAAATGCTATTAATTGTATCTGGTTGACAACTATTTTCACTATGCTTTTTACTTTGCATATAAACATACAGTCTGCATTTAGAATAACTTTTTAAACATTAAAAATGCTATTTTCCAATAATACTACTTCTGGAAAATTGCTCCTGCATCTGAAAAATGTCGATAAAAAATAGTGCTCATGGGATTTTATGAGATGCAAAAAATCTCCTGATTTTTAGATTTTGAAGGTTGGCACGTCTGCATACACACATTTCCTTTTCTGCAACATGCAATGGTTTATCTCGTTGCCTAACCTACTATAGCTGTATTCCTGAGGAAGGGTAGGGGTGCTACCCAAAAATTTGACATATTATTTCCTTTCATTCCTTAGAAAAAACCCATAATTTGTAGATATTTGTAATGCATTAAATCTAGGAATCGCTATGTCATCAATTATTACTGAGGTATCTCTAGTTTATTGGAACAATATCCACAATTTGATTCATCAGTTAACAGACATCCGTTATGATCCAACAGATTTTGCATTTATTTATTTACTCCTTAAAAAGAAGTTTAAAAGCCACTTTATTACATAATGGTAACCAGATGTCATTTATTTTAGTTGCACATAATGAAGACATGTATAAGTAGTATGTTTTGATTTGAAAGTAAGTGGCATGCTGTTGGAACAGCAATGGATAACAAAAAGTCATTATTAATGAAATACAGGTAACCCCTGTAAATTACGGCATTCCTAAAACACGGTTCCACTCTAACATAGTTGAAGAATTAGGGAAATCCTCGCACAACACATGACGTGAGAAGAGGATTTAAGACTGGTGAGAATGAGGGAAATCCCCGCACAACACGTGACATAATGAGAGCTTTTAAGAGCAAGCACCATCTCATTCAATGTTTTTCATTCATACTTGTATGTAGTCACAGGAAAGTCGTGATATTAAATATTAGTGAACCTTTTTAAAGAAATGTAAGTTTACTACTAGTATTTCTTTTTTGTGAGTTGCAGCCCTAAACTATGTCTGACAGAAGTAAAAAAGTTCGTAAAAGACATTTCATCTCGCTAGAACTAAAAATACAGATTTTGGATCATCTTAAAAAAGGGGAAAAAGCATCATATGTTACAAAAACCTTGGATTTAAATTAAACAACAATGCGGACCATACAGAAAAATGAACAGAAAATTAGAGCTTTCGTTGCTGCAGGTTGTTCTATCTCCGCAGCTCTTAATATTTGGATTGATGACTGCTCAAAAAATGAATCCCACTGGACACCAATGTTATTATTTAACATAAAGCTTTAAAAATTTACAACTATTTAAGAGAAAATGGAAAATCTGCTGTTAACCCCGACTTTGTTGCTAGCAAAGGTTGGTTCGACCGTTTTAGAAAACACTTTTCATTACGAAACAGAAAAATACAAGGGGAAAGTGCATCAGTTGATAATGAAGCTGACAAAAATTTTCCCAAGGAATTGAAAAAAATTATTGAACAGGGTGGATATACAATACATCAGGTTTTTAATGCCGACGAGATAGGCCATTGGTGGAAAAAAAAATGCCCAAGAGAACATATATTTCAAAAAATGATAAATTTGCACCAGGTTTTAAGATATCGAAAGACAGTGTAACGTTACTTATGTGCAGTAACACTTCAGGTGATTACATAGTAAAACCCATGCTAGTTTATAAATCCCTCAATCCTCGTGCAATGAAAAATCTAAATAAGAGTGTGTGACGTGCCTGCACAGGAGATAAAGGCAGATAGCAGCGAGAGCATACGTTCGCATAGCTCAGTTGGGAGAGCGACTTATTCCGGAATGAGGGGACCCGGGTTCGACGTCCAGCGTGGACAAAAATGACGGAGAAATTTACTTCGTTATATTGGTGCCCGAACTTCAAGAATAACCTGGCTGTTAAAGTTCTCGCTATGGTGTGATGTTCTTTCCCCACCGTGAGACAGGGAAAATAAGAGAATCCCTTCTTCAGCGCTTCAAAAAATAAATGTGTGCGATGTTACGTTCTACACACCAAATTGACTGGGATTTCTCCAATGTACGTTCTTCAGCGGATGACTGCCTAGAGTGACACATGGTACGGGGCCATGCCCCCGGCCCTCTATGGGGGGGCTGCACGGGAGATAAAGGCAGATAGCAGCAAGAGCATACGTCCGCTTAGCTCAGTTGGGAGAGTGACTTATTCCGGAATGAGGGGACCCTGGTTCGATGCCCATCGTGGACAAAAATGACGGAGAAATTTACTTTGTCATAAGTGTTTTACCTGTATATTGGACGACAAATAAGAAAGCTTGGGTAACAACTGATTTATTTAAAAAATGGTTTCTAAACTGTTTTGTACCAAGTATTGAAAACTACTTACAGCAGAAAAATCAATTTGAATCACCCAAATGTCAAAATAATTTCCCTACCACCAAATGCAACTTCATTACTTCAGTTGTTAGATCTGGGAATTATAGCTACATTTAAAGCCATTTACATCAGGAAATCATTACAATGAGTTTTGAACAAAGTCGACAACAAATCTATCGAAGTCATGGAGGCATGGAAACTGTTTACAGTTTTGGATTGTATTAATCTCATAACTTCATCCATCAAAGAAATAAAATCGACAACATTAAATACCTGTTGGAAAAATATATGGCCAGGGTCAGTTCACAGTGTAAATCTAATCAAGCCAACAGAAAACAGAATGGATGCAATATTACAACTTGCTAAGTCTGTAGGAGGGGAAGATTTTAACGACATGAATGTCAAAGATATTCAAGAATACTAGTGGAAGAAGAGACTGATGAAGCAAATTTGGTGGAAATGGCATCTGGGATAAACCAAATTAGTGAGGACGATAGCACAGGCGGAAACGATGAAGTTAAACATTTTACCCTAAAAAGCATAAAGGAAGGCCTAGACTTAGCCAAACAACTAGAGTTATATTTTCTAAATGAAGATCCTTCCCCTGAAAGAAGCATAAAATTTAAGAGAGAACTTCACAATTGCTTAGCTCCGTACAACGATTTTTACAAAGATCTCTCAGCTAAAAGCAAACAACCGAAAATAACAGCTTTTTTTGCAAAAAGTAGAGCATATAACTCAAGATGCGGCTGAAGAAAGCTCAGGAAATGAGGATATTTTGCCAGAAAGAAGGCACCCTTGTTTAATAGTGCTTAGTAATGATGACGAAGAAACACTATGTAATACATATCTATATTGTACTACTACTTTTGATGAATTATTCTTTTATTTCTCTTAGTATATTAAACATAGTTCTCTTAGTTATAAACAGAAATTAATATAGTTTTTTTTTTTTTTTTTTTTTTTTTTGGAACCTAACCCTGTTTTTTGTACTAGTTCTTTGTTTCATATAACACGAATTCGCATAACACTGCATTTTTTAGGAACCTAACTACCATATTATATGGGGGTTACCTGTAGCTGCTATTTTGTAGTTCTGTAAAAGTTGAACTTTCAAAAAAAGCTATGGATAAATCTTTTGATAAGAAATGAAAAGGAAAGTTTGACATGCATGCGTACTATTATTGTTATTAAGCTGTTCTTTGATATCAGAGGTTAGTTCCTCAAAGAAAGAGAAAGCGCCAAGTACACATTTAATTGGCAGAACTAGAATTTACTTACTGTTGGTGTATCAAATGTCTCCATTTGCAATGATCACGACACACAGCTCGAACTTCATTAACATCCAACACACACTGCACACACAACCTTTTGTACTTCATGCTCATAATCTTTTTCTCAAGCAGACATTCCTGAATCTGATCCTTCCACAACTTCCTTGCCTTCCTCTACCTTTCTTTCTTACCACTTGGGCTGAAAAAATTATCTTACTCAGCACCTCATCACTCATTCTTTCAACATGGCCAAACCACCTAAGAATATTAGTCTCCACCTTACTAATAAAATTTTGCCTCACATTACACATCTGCAACACATCTTCATTCCTCACTGATCAGCACGTGTCTTACCACAAACCCCCCAATAAGTAATGCATCTCCCCAGCACACAAACGACTACTACGTCTTTTCTGCAGTACCCAGGTTTCACTGCCATACATCAGAGTAGGAACAATTACACTTTCATACACAGCCATTCAGAACTTCCTCGAGAACCTATAATTCCTGTGAAATCCTCCTAAGGCAGCTATATTTTCAATGAAGAATTCACTTGCCTACTAATTTTGCCATCAAATTTGTTCTCTCTGTCAAATATACTTCCTAAATATACAAAGTCATTCGCCTGATCAATCTCTGTGCCATTAAGGCTTATCTTTCATTCAGTGTGAGCAGCTCCTCACTCAAAAACCATAACTTTTGTTTTTCCCTTATTTATACTCAGTTTGAATTTTATACAAACTTCGTACGTCTGGGAAAGCATACTCTGCAACTCACTTTTGTTCTCTGCCAACAGGACTGTGTCATCAGCATAGAGCAATCTGCACACACAGATATTACCGAGACATAAACCAGTATTATCCATTTTTGGCATCATGCATCCATAAATATATTAAACAGCCAGGGTGACATTACACAACCTTGTCTGACTCCTGCACTAATAGAAAATGATTTCAATAAAACACCATTCACTCTTACTCATGCTCTACTGCCATTGTACATGGCTTTCATGCTATTTTGCATTATGCATGTTGATTGAAAAGTATCTGTCTGTTGGTAAAAAAGTGTTTGCAGCCTTCATAGATTTAGAGAGCTATGACAAAGTAAATAGGACTCTTCTGTGGAAGGTACTAAATAAATATGGTATTGCTGGTGATACAAGGGGGAAAATTGGGTGTTAAGAAAGATTATTTTTATATTATGATGAACTTACTTACTTTTTAAAAAGCAAATATTACAACCATTTTATTTTTAAAAAAAGAAGAAAAAGGCCGGTGATCTATCTAGGGACCCCAATTAAGAATTTTTTTATTAACGACTAACACCCAAGGTACCATCCTAAAGACTCCCAGTAAATGGAAGGTGATTCCACCACCACCGACAAGAGAAATTCACATGAGACACAAAATAATTTGCTCAAAGATATGTTCCAGGTTAACTAAAGGTTTATTTTGTGCTCCCAGACACATGTTGGAAAACAACTCAATACAATGGAATTTTTGATGGCTAGGTCGAATAAAAAAAATAATAAGGCTATGATGTTTAGAATCCAGAGTATGTTTCAACAGTCCTAAAATAATCCCTCTCAGAAATCTTGGTCTGCAAACCAAGTAGTTTTCACCTGTGTGATTTAGAGGATGAGGGAGGTAAGTGACACAATTTAGTTACCTGCCTGCTTTACAAAATCATCAAAGGATGTGACCATTCACTCAAAGAGTGTTAAGAGCTTAACGCTCGATGTGCATATTTGTTACATGTTTAACCTTGAGCTAGATGCTCTTTACAGTTTAATTTAGATAGATAGTTAAGAGTGACATTTTAAATTTTTCTTTTTTTTCACAATACACTGATTCTGGTCAGTTACCTGGAAAAATCTTTTTCTTACTTTATAACAACAGAAAACAAAACAAAACAAAAATGACAAGTTACTGCCAGGACTCCCCACATTAATTATGACCAAAAATCTATGCATAAGTTAAGTTGCTATTCCTACTGGCGAAACGACAAAAAAAAAAAAAAAATTGAATAGGCTATTGGAAGAAGTATGCTCCCCTACCTCAGCCAAAAATCAAATTCCCCACATTTTATCCTAAGGAAGGCATGCCGTTACAATACCCTACTCTGATGTCACATTCCTCTCATTTGAGCTAATGAAAAACCCTGTTCTAACAGAAACCAAAATTAATACACTAAAATCCATTTCTTTGTTTTCTTAAGGCTATCACTGGCATTAACTAGACACTTATACAAGAATACACAATGTCATTATACTACATTTGTTGGTTCTGGCCAGACCATTAACTCCACTCATACATTTGCATTTCTTTATTTTCCTCCCATTTTAATTTCACCTCCCCCCCCCATTTTTTTTTCTCTTACCCCTGAATTTTAAATTTTTACATCATTCCATTTTTGATCCAGACACATTTTCCTAATTAGGTGGTCCTCATTTTTTTCTTCGTTTCTCCTCCTCCTTAATTTTCTTTTGAAGCCGAAGTGGTTGTTGTTACGAGAGCCGCCACGCCGGGGAAACGGCGCCTGATGTGCTTACGATTCCATGGTAGGTATTTCCCTCTTCTCCTTCCCTTTTTTTTTTTTTTTTCTTTTTGGTTTTTAATTTACTCCTGAGGCCCAGCATTTGAGGAGTATCTCTCTCTCTCTCACGGCGACAGACAGGCGATGTTACCGAGCGGGTTATGAAGTGTAAGGCCCGCTAGTGCCTCCGATGATGCATGTGTCATGGCGAAAATTTTAACCTCTGGTGAATTTCAGAGAGACCTGATCAATCTTTCTGTTGGTTTATCAGAGATTAATTAATGCAAAAATTTTCTCCCATGACATACGTTAGAAGAAAATTCCTGGTTGAAAGGCAGGGGAATTCGTGCGCAAAATTCGCTTGTCTTAATCACAACCAGGAAAACAAAATTTCATGTTGGTGAAATGAAAAAAAAAAAGAATAATATTTGATTTAACTGACTTTGGGGTTTTGAAAATAATTATTTTATCTGTTCTTTTATCGCGATAGGAAAAGGCGAGTAGGTGTGCAGCTCAGAGAATCAAAATTAATTTTAGTTTAACATCACGGAGCGAGAGAAAAAGAAAATTAAAATTAGTGATTTTCTGCAAAGCAAGAATTCGCCATTTTTTTTTTTGCGTTCCTGTTTCCAAACGTCGAGAAGAAGTCGCCAAAAGTGTAACAACTTTTCGTCTTTTAGGGTAGGGAATTCAGCAACAGAATCTATTTTTAGACCTCAGGGTCAAAAAGAGAGCTTGGTCTACACGTGTGAAGGTCAGAGGTCACTCGAGGCGTGGGAGTGAAGATTCCGTGGGGAAGCTGTGAGTTGCTAGGCTGAAGTTTCGACCAATGAGAGGGGTCAGCGGTTTCAAGCACCCCAGAGTTTTATCCGTTGAGAAACACTTTTTGTTCTGGACTTCTTGCTGGCCGTCAGAGAAAGAGAGGACGGCGGAGTTTTTTTTCTCCTCGCCTTTTGGCGTTGAGGGGGCAGTCAGAATGAGATGCACTGGGGTCTGTTGGCCCTGTGTGGAAAGAAAAAAATCTTTTTCTTTGGCCTGGTCGGCAGTAAGAATGACTGGCCGCTAGCTGTGTTCCCGTATTCTGAAGTGACTCTAAAATCGGTCAGCTAAAGTGATTGCTTTCAAGGAGCTCATTGCCGGAGATGAAATGACCGCTGATACACCCAAATTATCAAGTAGCGGTCGACTGCCGTGTTGGATGCAGATGGCGGAGAAGGATCAGACCCGATTTCTTACTTCCAAGCCCAATGTGCCTGAGGACCAAAAGTCCACCTATTGTTGTTGCTGCCTCCATATTTTAACGCTGGGCTGTGCCCAGGCTTCGGGGAGAAGGCCATGGCTATCATGGACGGCCTTGTGAATGCTTCGAATGCTGAATTGTCGAGCTGGGCCCACTGCTGATTACAACAAGGGGTCCACCAACAGGGTTCCAAAATGCCCGTTTCCTGTCTCGTTGGCCAAACACACTGTGGCAGAAAAAAAGGAAAAAAAAAAAACAACCTTGGAGGTGAAGTGAAAATCAACCGGAACAGTGGTGTTCTCTCAGGGAGAGGTTTTTTTTTATTTATTTATTTTATCTATTATTAGGCTGTGAAACCATTTTTTTTATTATTATTATCGACGGTTAGTGTGCTTGTCAGGAAGTGTTGCTGCCCCAGTCCTAAAGGTAAATTTCTCTCGGCATTTTCTTTTTTGTATTATGTTGTGGTTTCTTTAAAATTATAAAACGAGTTGGTTTTAATATCTTAGGCTGTTTAAATAAATTTCATGTCATCTTCTGTGGATAGGTAATTGAAAAACAAAACGAAACAAAGTAGTGGAAGTGGATAATTTTCTGGGTCATGTAGGGATAGATGATATAATAAGAATATTAAGTTATTTCGGAACGAACACCTCTCCAGACCAGTATTTCTCTTAGGTGAAATTTAACTCTTTTTGTGCTCGATGATTTTTGTATTTGTGAAGTAGAATTTGTATTTATGAACTTAGCGTAGGTGCCATGTAGTTGGGAATTTTTCTTGTAGGCTGGTAATTATTTTGGTTTAGTGTTTCGGTAAATTTAGGTGCTAAATTACTCTTTAAAATTTAATTTTTGTATTAGTGGGGGCTAATTTCTAGTTTCAGCCCGTAGATTAGAAAAACAGGTTTTTATGGGGAAAAGAATATAAGAATTGGGCATACAGGCAGATATGAGCATATGTATAGTGTGACTAAAAAAATAATCCGAATAGCTGTTGTGTTTCTTCAAGAAGTGATGATTTTTTTCAGGAAAAGAGTGATCTAGGAAGTATGGTGATGTATAGATTTTTCAGGAAATAAAGTAAGGTTTGGTATAGTGTGTCAAGTATGGTGTTAGGGAGTTTTCTGGGAAATGAATATGTACAGTGTGTTCCTGGGAAATAAAGATAAGTGATTTTCTGGGAAATGAGTGTGTTCCTGGGAAAATAAGGATATGAAGTGTGTTCCTGGGAAAATAAGGATATGAGTGTGTTCCTGGGAAAATAAGGATATGAAGTGTGTTCCTGGGAAAATAAGGATATGAGTGTGTTCCTGGGAAAATAAGGATATGAAGTGTGTTCCTGGGGAAAATAGGATAAGAAGTAATTTTCTGGGAAAAAGGGTGATGTGTTGAATTTTCTGGAAAATGGACGAAGAGATATTTTGGGGACAAGAGAACTCTTGTGGGATACTTTACCCTATGTAGACAATGCCGCGGGGTCTGAAAGGGTGCACAAAACAAATTGGGGGATTTGTTTTCTGCCCGAGTAAGCTTGTTCGGTCCATAGGAGGTGGTACCTATGAGGGGAGTGATATAGGTTGTCCCCAAATCAGAGTGAAGGAACAGAAAAGGGTTAGGTCGCACTTTGCTCCACTACACTGTATAAGCTGGGAATGGATTCACGACCCATTCCCGCCTTCAGACTCAAACTTTGTTGTTCTTCCCGAAAAATAGTGTTTTTCTTGAGATGTGGGACTCATTGGTTGAGATGATTGTTTGGCTTTATGCCCGAGTTGATTATTACATGGGTGCCAGTTGACTGGAAAACTTATAGTATGGAATTTTGAAATGTTGGATTTGCATGATGATGGTGTAAGTAAGATTCTCTTGTCGGTGTAGCAATTTAATGATAACTTTGTGTAATTTGAATAAGGTATCTAGTGCATTAGGTTTTGGTATGGTGTATAGAATGGGTTGAGTATCCGGTAATGCTAGAAATGTTGATTGTAAGACAAATGTTGATTTAAGACAGGGTTATGCTGATTTTAAGACAAATTTTCCTGGAAGGGTAGAATCTTTTATTAAATTAACTTTCATTATACGTAGAATTTTGGCAGTTGTTATAGTAGTTTAAAATTAAAAGTGGATTCGGAAGTCTGGTCTGAGAAGGTTGGTTCGAGCGATTTAATTAGAACAATATAGTGTACACATATGCATATAATATTTTTTTTTTTTTTGAGAGAGAGTGTGAGATATTTTCACTTCAAATACTTAAGTTGTACACCATGTTAAATCAAGTGTTGGTGCTGTTGAAGTACAATGAAATTCTTGTGTTTATTATTTTTATCAGTAGTGTCCCTGGTGCTAGTTTTTCTTGGAAAGAAACTAACCTGTCATCCGTTTATTTTTATTGGGCCCTGTGGCCAGGCATAAAATCTGTGACCTAAAAATTTAACTTGTTAAGTTTTTAAAATAAATATAGGCCAAGTGGCCTTTCAAAAACCTAAAACCTTAGTGCAGTGAAGTTTTAGGTATTTTCAGTTTAAATTTTCATCACATGGTTCAAGTGCATCCCCCTCAGCAATGACTGAGGTGGGAATGTAATCTGAGGTTATAACCGTAAAATCAATGTTTTTGTCCTAACTAGCTAATTTGATCATCGCCACTTCCAAAAGGTTATTTACACGTGTACATTGTATACCATTAAATTTTATTGTTTACAAATTTGGTACACATGCAAACAATAGTTACCTTTTCTTACACTTTCAGGTGTATCTACTCATCAAATGCAAACAACGCAAACAATACAATAGTAACTTTTGGGAGATACCAAATTCAGTGGTGCATTTTATTTTATTTTTCTATTTTGTTTCATGGCCTTATTCAAAATTTCATTTTTGGTTTCGAAATGCATCCACCCATTTCCCAAATTTAAATTTTCTATAATTTCCATATGAATTTTAATATCAGCATAAATATAACGCTTTTAATAAATAAGCAATCAATTTAATAAATAACAATCAATTCAATATACTCAAAATAAATTCAATTTTTTTTTCACCAAAACACATGCGTCGTCGTGACGACGTCAAGCACTTTTGTGCGCCATCTCAACTTTACAATCTAGGGCTTAGCAGAGTAATTTGGGGCCATGGGAAAAACAAAAACAAAATGTATAGACAGATACTACCGTTCTTGGGCCATCGCGGCACACGTACCCGGTGCTGAAATGCTTCGGCGAGGTTTTCGTTCGGGCATCCGTCGTGCCGACTCTTTTTTTTTTTTTTTTTTTTTTTTTTTTTTTTGAGGGTCTCTCTCTTCCAAAGTCTACGACTGAAGTGTATGAGCAACACGCAAAATTCTCCGCTCCTCGCCAAACCCTTTGCGCACACGCCTGAACTGGCGGAAGGTAATTGGCCCGAAGTTAAGATGGAAGGCGAAGAGAGAGACGCAATTCCCAGAAAATCGCTGCCAAGTATTTTCTCGGAGTCAGAGTTGAACTTTGACCTGACCTCCCAAAAGAAAAGATGGCCGACGACGGAATTTCTCTCGGCACACATGGATTAGCAGTTGGTAACACATTTTAAGCATTCTGGCATTTTACGCATAAATACTTGGCAAAAACCATTGCACAGCTGGTGAGAAAGACGCGAAGCGTCCGACTTGTGACAGCGCCGGTTTACGATTTATGATCGTGTTTTGGAGGAAATCTAGCTCACAGTGGACCTCCTTTGAGTTCGTTTTGAACAAAGAAACTCCTAAAAACCCGGGCAAAAAAATGGTGACCACCTTTACAAATTCAGAAAAATTAACTAACATCTTTTATGCAATTACATTTTGCTAAATTAGTACGTAGCGCTAAAAATCAAATTTGTGCCTCGCCGACGGTAAGGACAATATCTTTCCCTTTCTGCGATCGGAATTACGAAGAACAAAAAAAACTTTACTGCCTGCCATTTTTAATCAAATGAATAAGAGCTCTTTTTCCTGCACTTCATTATTAATTTCTTTTCCGTCCCGTTTCGAGTCTTAATCGAGTTTACGATTACATAAAAATAACTTCGCAAAGATGGCCTAGCTTTTTCTTTCTTCCCCAAAGATACGGAATTACCTTCCTAAATAGTCCTCTTAGAGAGTTAAGTGCTGACATTACATACAGTTCTAATTATAAACAGTTACAAAATTAAAATAGATACACAACTAAATAACGGTTAGGTATAGGCCACGGAAACAAGACACGACCCACGTGTTCGTTCATCGTTACGAACCAGTTACAATACGATTAAATGATTGCTTTACTAAATTATGAATACTTTAGCATAATTATAGTTTACAGGTTAATATAAACAAAGAACTAGCAATTACACGACGGTAATTACGAAATTGATTATGCATACCACTTACGATTTTTATTTTTTTTCATTTTTCCGTCAACCCGATGTTTCGATCATCAGAGTTGGCAACAAAATTACATATACTTTACCAATACATATATTATGCAAAATTACTACTTAGGCATTAACTAAATTCATTTATGCTACACTAAATACTAGATTTAAAGATACTCTACTAAATTTCCACATACTTTCCAACACTTACACAATTCAATGAAAATCAGCACTCAAAATTTTAAAGTGCAAAGAAAAGCACAACAAGATACCAAGGCAATATTCATCAAACACTTGAACACTTGCTTAACTAAACCAACCAGTACTTTTGCCTCTACATAGCCACCAAAACCTGAGGGCTAGCTTACCTTGACAGATCACCAAAAGCAAAAATATCACCACACTCATACAATAGAAGTGAACTTACAGAGAAAAAAGAATGAAAGAATTTATCTGATTTTTTTCTTGACTTCTATATTTTCTAGCCCCCTCTTTGCCAAAAGGGGCCTTTTAGGGTAACACACAGAGAAAAAAAAAATTCACTCTCATTTGAGAGTGCGTGGATCTGGTAATAGGTTTTTCGATCTAAAAATATTTTTAGGCCCATTAATTTAGAGATCGAAAAACAGCACCAGATCACTGGGAAAGTTTGACAGTTTTAATAAACAGTGTTCAATTTTTATATAATAATGTTCTACACTGGCGGAAAGTGAAAAAAGAACACCAAGAACGAATTGGCAGACGATCATGAAATTTACATATGTTAATGGGGTCGAGTTTACGTAAGTGTGATGTTAATTTCGGGACCAACCGGTGAGCGCTTACGCCACAGCGCGGCATAATATGCAAATTATCATCGGTGGTATTTAAGGAGTACGACAAAGTGAATGTAATCAGTCGTCGGCGCACGGACACGTGCGAAGACCCTAAAGAAGCTGCAATGCCTGGACATGGAAAACGTGTATGATTTCAGCAGTTATCGGACTTTGAGCGAGGTCGTCTAGTCGGACTCCGCGAGGCCGGGTGGTCGTATCGTCGAATTGCGGAGCGAATTGGATGGGAAGTATCGGTGGTGGTACGATGGTGGCGTAGATGGTCCGAGGAATATTCCCACACGAGAAGACGTAGAACCGGGAGTCACAGACGGACTGATGAGCGGACTGATCGACGCATAAGAAGAGCGGCGTTGTCAAGCAGAACATCCACTGTGACGCAAATCCGAGCTGCCGTTGCACCTGTGGCGACTGTGGGAACAATCCGCAACCGTCTACTGGATGCAGGACTACGTGCATGTGTGCCTCTGGCATGTGTACCTCTGACTCCAGCCCACCATCAGGAACGGCTGCAGTGGTGTCACCAAAGTCTGCACTGGAGAACACAATGGCGATCGGTCATGTTCAGCGATGAAAGCAGATTCTGCTTGGGAGCCTCCGATGGCTGTATGCGTGTTCGCAGACGCACAGTGGAGCATCTCCACCCTTCTTGCATCCGCCAGCGACACACAGGGCGTACATCTGGTCTCCTGGTGTGGGGAGCGATCAGCTATCGCTCCCGTACACAACTAGTGTTTGCACTGGGTACGTTAAACAGCACCTCTGACATCAACAACATCATTCAACCCGTTGTTGTGCCATTTGTAAGGTCGGTCCATCGTGTTGTTTTCTACCAAGATAACGCACGCCCACACACGGCACGTGCAACGCAACATGCACTTCAGGGTGTGAGACAACTTCCATGGCCTGCACGTTCACCGGATTTGTCCCCCATTGAGCACGTGTGGGATTTTATGGGACAACGACTTATCTGGTCTCCACGGCCAGCCTCGACCATCCCCGATTTACGCGTCCAGGTTGAGGATGCTTGGAACTCAATACCCCAAACTTACATCCAACATCTGTACAACAGACTCCATGCCAGAATTGCACAGTGTGACGCAGTTCATTGCGGTTCAACCTCGTACTAACCATGTTACATGGAAATGTTATTTTTCAGTTTGCCAGCAAATACAGCTGTATTTTGCCATAATGTTTTGATTACGTTATCCTCTGTATTCCGTTATTATGCTGTATAAATTTCGTTGGTATCAGACTTCTCTTTCTTGGTGTTCTTTTTTCACTTTCCGCCAGTGTATATTACTGGGAAAGTTTGACAATTTTAATAAATAGTGTTCAATTTTTATATAATAGTGTTCTGTATTACTGGGAAAGTTTAACAATTTTAATAAATAGTGGGATGCACTTTAATCTTTGGCCCCCAATCGTCTGCTTCACCTAACGCGCTGCTGGAATGCCGGGAGAAACGTTTTGCGATAGGTGGCGCTGCAGCTGCGTCAGCGTTTTTTGCTCCTTTGCTGTGTGCATTATGTAATCGCTGTGCGTGTTGTGCGGGAGGAGTGCTAGGGACGCAAAATATGCGGCGGGGGGTATTTTTTGAAAGGAAGAGGTTTATTTTGTAATATGGCTGGCCCTGAAAAGGACCTTTATAGAATGTCAGTAGTTCAGGTGTTGTTAAATATTTATAACGACGGAAAAGAAGTGTTTCCTCCTCATTCAGTACCTGTCTATCTAGTACAAATATTTAAGTGGAAAACATTACGTACTAGGAAAAAACTGTTTGATGATAGCAATCATCACCTGAAAACAGTGTTCAGAGGAAACACGACAATTTCGTTGGAATAAATATTCCAGAATGTGGTCGGCCAAGTGGTCTTTGTGAATGCTATTAGATCGTGTGCGTTTGAAGGACCGCCAATTGCTCTGAACACCTTGCGTATGGGCCCCATTAGTTGGAGCGACGAAATTGATTGAGTGGTTTACTGAAAGATGTTGGAAACCACAGGATGGGAGATTGCGGTACGCAGCCCACTGATCCGTCATGACAGTAGTTCCGGGTTGAACATGTTTCTGGATGAGCGGCAGCAATGTGTGAGCAGAGCGGTTATTCTGCGGGCAGATCTCAACCCTGAATCGTTTTGAATCTCGTTCAAAGATGCCAAAGATCCAGGTGCCCTCAACGAGATGACCACGATTATACTTCCACTTTCCAACCTTAGCCTCATCCACTTCTACGATGACACCAGGGCCTCGAAGCTGTCCTTCGTCTTGTTTGTAAGCTACCATAAACTCTATGACTAGTTCTCTGCAAGACTGATAATAGTCACTGACTGTCGCAGAGAATGTGGAAACCCCACCCTGGGAAGATTCCTCAATTGCATCATCATAGGACAATCCTTTGGTGAAACAATACAAAAGTCATCACCTTATCAAGAGGAATACAAGCAGCTTCAAACCACGTCCCAAGCAAACGGGAACACTGCTCACTTTTCCCTGTAACGTGATTCTTCCTACACCTGAATTGCCCTAAACGATGAGACATATCCACTCGCAAACTCATTGGATGACCTGCAGAACATCTTCTTTCGGTTGGAAGCAATCCTTTCCGCTCACACCATGCAATACATGTTTCTTCATCCTTCCCAACTTTGTCGAAGAAACGCCTCCAGTTCCACATGGCTACTGACAGAGCTCCAACGCACGCTTTAAAAAACACAAGCCACATATCACTTAGAACAGGGCGAACAGAAGTAAGTATACGGGATTCACGGCTCACGCACTCGGCAAACAGCGATTACGTAACACACACGGCGCCGGAGAAAACGCTGATGCAGCTGCGGCGCCACCTATTGCGAAACGTTTCTCCCGAAATTCCATTGGCACGATAGCTGAAGCAGACAAAAGGAGCCGAAGTCTAAAGTGTAGCCAAATAGTGTTCAATTTTTATATAATAGTGTTCTGTATTACTGTGAAAGTTTGACAATTTTAATAAAATAGTGTTCTGAAGGGCTAAATAACTTACACAGCATTAGTGGATGTCAAAATATTGACAATGAAGCTGTACATTGATGATTAAATGCAGACCTGAACTTGTCCAGTCAGTGAAGTATTAAAGGAAAAGAAACTGTGGAGTGTGTCATCATAAACTATGCACCATCTGTTACCAACAATTTGCACCAGAAAGAATAAAATTAACCAGAGCAAAGGGTTGCTCACAGTGCTGCCACAACTTCCAGTGAAGTTCCACAGGACTGTTTGGTGGATCAGCAGTACTGAAAAACATTACATCCTAGTTTGCCAAAAGGCTAAACTAGAAAGGGAGAGAAACTTCCTTGTTGTGCCATTTTAAATCAATAAATCTCATGCTATATTTTCGAAAAGTTCTGAAAATGTTATATCTTTTATATAAAAAGCAGTTGGCAGATTAACGAAGAATTTCATTATACACAGTTGTGTATTCTAAATAATTGAAAGCTCCCTGTGTTTATAGAACTATGTGGTGTAAGTGAAAGTGTTGCATTCCTATAAATGACCATCTAGGGGAAAAAACTAAAGAAAAGAAAAATACATTCCTCATAAAAATATATTCACTTTCTTGAATGCTAAAATATATTTCTACTACTTGTATGTATCATTCAGCTCTATTTATATATAACATTTGAGTACAATTCTATTTGTCCTGATGCCCAGTAAAATTTTCATGTGTTCATTCTGTCGTATTCTGTATAATTTTTCATTTTTACTTATGTTACCCTCTAAGTATAATGAAGAATTGATAAGTTGACTGTGTTAGACCAAGAACAAGGCTGATTTCATCTGTGTTTCATACTATAAAAATCAAACAGTATTCTTTCACATTAACAATAGCTTTTTTCTTACTGTAGACATTAATTGTTCATGCTTTGGGTCAGTTTTTGTGAATGCTGTTAATTTTTTAATTCTGTTTTCAATACAGGGCCAATGCTTGATTAATGTTGCTGGTGATGCTGTCTTTGTTCAGCTGATAATTCCCCAATGTGGAGATGGAGATCTTGGAAAAGTCATCACTTCAGAAGCTGACTAGTTGTAGGGCAATCTCTGTGGTTGTTACGATTTGTCAACTGTGTTGACTTGGTCTGTTTAAATTACTCTTAGGAGTATGCTAAATGCCATTCCACTTTTGCAAATGTAATTAATATGGTTCATGTGTTGACCTGATGTTCTTTCCCTGCACATGAAGGAATGTAGGAAACATCATGTTGAAAGATAAAAATTAATTTATTTATCACTATTACCTATAAGGATGTCAAAAACATTCTTAATAGGTTTTTAGGTAAAAACGTGTCAAATAAAAACTAATTACACAGATAATCTTGTAAGAATATGAACATAACTCATCTTCTTCTTGATCTATTCATTTTCTCACATTTTGTCCTCCAACTGTCCATTCGTTTTTTATGTTACTGAGGAGGGACAAGCTTTCATACATTAATTAGTAAATGTATCTTTGATCAATTTGGATTATATTTATGTTTTAATTAATTTTATAATTGATTCTTAACAAAGGACTAATTGTTAATCTTTTTTTTTTTTACAAAAACTTTTATCAAATTATCAAACTCCTATTTTAATCATTTTTTCTTAAATATTTACTTGTTAACTTTATTATTGCATTAGTGTATTAGTATATTACATAATATAAGAACTATTAATATAATAAATGAAACCATACATACATTGTCCCTCTTTCCCAGAAAACACGTGGATCAAAGGCAGTCAGCTTACATGCGGCTGAGGCCTTTTGCCACGCCGTGTAGCATTCTCAAAGCCTTATGACTTATTAATAATGAGGAACAATACACCAGTTATGTAGAAAATAGTAAAACTATACTAGTAATCTGATTTATTGACATAGAAATATATTAATAAGCATTTCCAAGCTTTCGTACATCAACCAGATGGTGTTTTGGGGTGGTTTTGTGTTTTTGGTGCATATCATCAAACAAAGATGTGCCAAAAACACCTAAAGACCGCCCCACACATCGAACGTTACAGTATGTAAAGGACAAAAAGACCAGAAAGTAATATGGTTTTGAGAACTCTGCACTGCCCCAAACGCCTCAGCCGCATGTCAGCTTGCTGCCTTCGATCAACGTGTTTTCCTGAGAAAGAGGAACACTGTATGTATAGTTTCATCTATTATATTAATGGTTATTATACTGCATAATATACTAATAGAATAATGCACTAATAAAGTTAACAAGTGTAAGAATATGAACATAACTCATCTATTGATTAAAACAGGAGTTTGATACGTTTTTGTAAAAAAAAAAAAGACTACTAGCAATTAGTCCTTTGTTAAAAATCAATTATAAAATTAATTAAAAAGTAAAATATCATAATCCAAATTGATCAAAGATATATTTACTAATTAATGCATGAAAGCCTGTCCCTCCCAGTAACATAAAAAAAATTAACGGACATTCGGAGGAAATAATGTGCTAAAATGTGAGAAAATTAATAGATCAAGAAGAAGGTGAGTTATGTTCATATTCTTGTGCGATTATTTGTTTAATTAGTAATTTATGTTTTATTGGCTGTTTTCAACAGAGCAACATATTTTTACCTGACATGATTCCTAATTTAGGTGCAAATAATCAGTTTGGCCTCTTGCCATGTACTTCCAAAGAAAATATTTTTAAGAGAAGTGTTTTCACAAAAATCATAATATACTGTTTTTCCATTCCCTAAGTTACCTAAAAACATTCCTTATCTTGAGAATTCCTTTTCATGTGGTTTTACTAGAAACAAGTTTAATATTTTGCAAATATTCAGAAATAACGAAACCTATCTCCTTCATCAAAAATATTCAAAGGAGTTGGTTATGATTGTTAAGTTGAACTGAACTGTACTAAAATATCTGGTAGAGAATTCCTCATGATATCATTGATGGTGGATTTTTTCTCTTCTGTTTCAAGTCTTTATTTAATTTTCCTTTTTAAAGCGATATTCTGATGGCTAATGATTTCTAGAGTGTCCCAGTTCATATTGTTCCCAGTCTATCAAATATGTCTATCCAGTCTAGTTTTATTTGAACATTTTCTTATTGTGGCTTTGTTTTCTGCTATGAGAGTCTGTAGCCTGTGATATGTATCTCCTGTGTGTGTGAAAGCTCACAGTTGCTGATTAGAGAGACACTTAGAGTGTAAAGCCACAATAAGAAACTGTGCAAATAAAACTGGACTGAGCAGACATATTTGGTAGACTGGTTACAACTTGAACTGGGACACTAGGAATCATTGGCCATCAGATTATCCTTTTAAAGGGAGAAGTTAAAGAAGGACTAAGAATTGAGAAGAAAAAGTTCATCATCAATGACATCATAAGAAATTCTTTACTAGACATTTTGTGCACTTTATTTGGACTTAACCATAACCAAAAGGGAAATGAATCCCTTTGAATAAGCCTATATCTGCAAAAATTTGCAAAATATTCAACTTGTTTCTGTCAAAACCTCATAAATTCTCTAGATAAGGAATTGAAATAAAACACACACTAGAAATTGGATATTAAAATAAGTTTCATTTCAAGAACTATAGCATTATTATGCTCTGTGTTTTTATCAAAGTACTGTATAGTATCTCCTGTTAAATAGGGTTGAAAATTTATCATTTTCTTGCATAGTACATGCTCATAATAAAAAGAAAAATTGCTGCAGAATGTTGAAATGGCTTTTTTTTTTTTTTTTTTTGTTAATGCTGAAGAATTTTTTTTTTTTTTTTTTTTTTTTTTACTATCAGTTAAGCATTGATTATCTGAAATTCTTTTAGGAGATGTTTTGGGTGAAGTGGTCAGTTGGTTTCATTTTTCATAAATTCTTTAAGGTACAGTGCATGAGAAGATCTACCCTAAATGTCTTTGACTTCCATTGTATGTTGAAACCCCACATGAGTGAATAGTTTCAACTGGGTTAAAATTTTGCTTATATAGGGTGAAGGTGAAACAATGTACAGGAAGCACAATATCTAATTCTCTTGTCTTCAGCTGCTCCCTACCGCTCCTCTCTCTCCCGACATTGACAGTATTATTTTTTTAATGTATTGAGAGCAAAGCTTCAAGTTGTTCATTTCATTGGTAAAACCATGTATATTTTGCAGAATAGCCATGGTTTCAGTATTCATAAAAAATATGACAGACTGGAAGCAATAATGGAATTTACTCACTGAATCCACTCCTAATGAAAAACTATGTACATTGGCATTTAAAATTTTACCGTAGTGCCAAAATAACAATCGCGCAGTCACAGACCTGAATTTATGCAGAAGAAAATTGGTGGGGGGGGTTGCTTGTTGTGGGCAGCTTCCTTGTTAAAACGAGGTTCCCATGGTACTTAAAAATCCTTAAATAGTGCTTATTTTTTATTTGGGTGCTTAGAAGTCCTTATTTTTGGCAAAAAATGGCAAAAAGTACTTATTTTTCCTAATTGGCTATGTGAAATCCAGAAGTTGTGATGCAACATGTAGAAAATCTGTTGCTGGTTGGCTATGTTGTTGATCATGTCATGTGATGCCATCTGAAAGCCCGTACGAAAGCTTGGGACAGTGTGAAATAAGTAATATGCTGGGGGGAAAAGTGAAGTACCATGGGCCAATTTAGAAACATACAACAGATTCCACCCAACAAGTTCAATCACCCATGATTTGGTACTGATATTTCACTGTTTTGTGCATGCAAATAAAAATTATTCAGTTATGCCACGAAAGGGTGAAATGCAAAATTCAAATTTTGAACACATAATTTTGACTTTGGTTTTGCAATTTAAACTGAGATGATTATGTGCAAATCTTGAAATCCTAATGTTTAAGTAGTTTTACAATTTACATACTTGTTATTGTATATGTGATTATTCGCTCAGATAGGAAAACTGATTTTACTAGCAGAACTGTCTTTTGAATTACATAAATTCTAATTTATTACATCCACAAAATCGAAAAATATTGCAGATTTTATCAGCATACTTCAGTTTGTTTAGTTAAGTCATGTTTAAAATTATATTTGTGTGCATTCACTTCTTTAAAAAATTTGGAAGGGTGCTTAAAAAGTGCTTACTTTTTGTGGGAGAAGAAAAAGTCTGAACCCTGTAAAAGTACTTCATTGAAGGGTAAGGAATGGTGAGATACAAATAAGGAAAGTCACAATGAAATTTTGATTGCACAACTCCACTTGTGAAAATAGATGATGGAAGGTAAGGAGGGGGAAGGGACTTTGAGGCATAAATATGGAAAGTCACTATATAATACATACATATTACTAAGCTGTTCTCCGAGATTTAGAGGTTAGCTCCTCAAAGTAAACTCATCTGCCAAATTAAAGTTTAAAACCCATGGTGCTAGAATTTATTTATGTTGATGTATCCAACATGTCCCCATTTACAGTGATCTTGGTACACAGTGTGAGTTTTACTAACATACATCTCATGCAAGACCTTTTGTACTTCATACTCATTATCTTTTTCTTATACAGACCTTCTTGAATCTGTTCCTACCATGATTTCCTGGGCCTTTCTCTGGACATGAAAAGAGCAATGACTTCTGTTTGACCCTTCTTAAATTGCATCTCTCCAGCAGATTTCTATGTCTCTTCTTCAGAACCCAAATCTTACTACCATACATCAGAGTAGGACAATTGCGCTCTCATACACAACCATTCGAGAACCCATTGGTCCTGTGAAATCCTGCTGAGGCAGCCATGACTTTCAAAGCTGAATTAACGACCTTTATTTCACCATCTAATCTGTTTTCTCTGTCAAACATGCTTCCTAAATGCACAAACTCTTTCACCTGGCCTAACTCTGTACCATTTGCACTAACCTTGCATTTAGTATTAACAGCTTCTTGCTCAAAAGCCATTGGTCTTTCCCTTATTTATACTCTGTTTGAATTTCACACAAACTTTATACATCTGGGACAGCATACTCCACAAGTCAGTTTTGCCCTCTTCCAACAAGACTGTCATCAGCATACAGCAACTTGCCCACACAGGAATTAGCAAGACATAAACCAATGTTGTCTATTTTGACAACACTTATGCATTCATCCATTAATGTATTGAAATTGAACAGGCATGGGGACATTACACAACCTTTTCAGATTCCTGCATTGATAGGAAACCATTTTGATAAATTACAGAAGCATCCTGTTTACTCAGTCATTAGCTTTCTCCTAATTTGCTAAGTCAACAAAGACTTTCTTACCAACAAACAGGCATGTTTCAATCATCATACATAATGCACTGTGAAGCCCTTGACAGGCATAAAACCACTCTGTATGTCCCACACCTTCTCTGATGTAAGACCTCATATCTTATCGATAATCACCTTTCCAAACACGTCTTTTGGCACACTCAGCAAGCTGATACCAAGATAGTTCTTACATTCCATATGATCACCTAATACAAAGCAACAAAAATAGCATCTTTCAAATTGTGAGGGACCATTCCAAATCTCAACACAACTAGCAAATTTTAGTTAACCAGTGAATTATGAAGTCACCACCATATTTTTGCATCTCAGCAGTTGTGCCATATACTCCTAGAGCCCTACCATTTTAGAAAGATTTTTATAGCTTTACAAGTATCATCCCTTGAGATCCCTGCTGTGCTTTCTTCTCTTTCTGTGTGGCATCCTCTACTTCAAAATAATCTTTGCTTTTATGTTCTAACAACACTCAGAAGTATTGAGTAAGTCTTAGAGCTTTATTTCCCCTGTTCTTTCTACATCTTGCATATTTCGAGAATGATTTCCCATTTCCAAAAAGTTGATTCATCTCCTTCCACCTTAACTTTATTGTCTCATGCCTTACTCTGACAAACCAGCTTTGCTGCTTCATACATTTTACAGAAATGTTTTGTTCTCAGAAAGTCTACCTTGCAACCTCCCCAAATATGCTTGCTTCTTCATCTGTATGGCTTCTTAAACATCACTATATTCCACCTAACATCAACTTTAGTGCTACTGTACTGTTGGAGTACTACAAATCTCTTCAGCAACAGTGACAACACAGTTCTTAAAACATGTCTAATTCTTTTCCACATCCCATCAACTCACTCAGAGTAATGTTGACATTCTTCAGAAAGCCTTTCAGCCTTTATTATTTTCAGCACAGACATCTTCCTATTACTCCTTCTCCAACCAACATTCAGCGTCACATGCTACATACACTAACAGGTAATAAATAATCAAAATCTGCAGCTCTCATCACATGAATTTCAACAACTCTTCAATTACATTTTTCTGCTGCAGAGTATGATTCTCCCATGTAGAAGTGCTGTGAAAACACAAATTTGTCCGTGACAGGGATTGATCCCATGCCCCCTCACTCCAGAGTAAGTTGCTTTCCCAACTTAGCTACACGAACAGAATGCATCGCTGCAGATTTGTCGTCTTGACACGCGCTTTACCTCTGTGGCACGTCACAATACTTGTGACTGAAAAAACTTATTAGGTAACACAACCCATTCTCAATGCTGATCTCTATTAATCTTTCACTGTTATCATTCACACTGTGATTATTAAGTTTACCTAGGATGTCGGAATTCTCATTCTGAACACCTACTGAAATCTAGCATTGAAATCCCCTGCTTTATTGATTTTCTCTTTAGCAGTAAACTTGCTCAAAACAGCTTTTACCTCATTCCAGAAATTGTTAGAGTCACCATATATATACTCATAAAATCCCAGCAAAATGTTCATTAACAATATTAATGCACTTTGTTGGCATTCTCAGAAATCTTGTTTAGCTTTTGACATGGAATTTAGCATTGATCTGCAAGACTCAAGCTAGATATTTTACATCAGTGAATTTGCAAAGGGAAAATTAACCTGTCCACAGTTTCAAATTTCTCAGTTCAGAAAATCCCTTTATGTGGGATTTTCCGAAACTTCTACAAATCTTAATGTACTAAAATAAAATATAACTTAAAAGTTGGTGCTAAAAATGAATTTGCTGCATGTGGATCATTTACAGCTGAAAATTTATGTTAAGAAGATAAATATTGGGGGAACCTTAAGGTTCATATATGTATATTCTCATGTTGAAGTTCTTCATTCTATTATTTGTACAGGAACGTTTTAATGGATTTAATCGGACCTGGATAATGTGAGAAAGAAACCTGTATTAATTATGTACACCTTATCCAGACTTGTGTATATAAGTGCATTAGCTATTAAATTGAAGGCATGATTATGAAATATAACAAGTGGAACAGTGATTGACTTCACTAGTTCAGAAATATATCTTGTGTGAAGTTCCTTTCAGGGAATTTGTGTTTAATTAACACATATTCCTAAAACACTGTCCTTTACAATATTTTAGCAGCACTTAATTCCGCAAAATATGCTTGTACCTGTAATTAGTGAAATTTCTGGTCAAATTTCTTATTGTAAAATTGTGGTCAGATTTCTGTAATTGAACACAGTATGTTTCATGATGCTTAACTTAATGCTTTAAATGACTAAGAACTGAGATTTAATGACTAAGAAAATCTTGAGCATTAAAAAAAAAAGGCCAGGTGCCTCACGTATAAGTTGTTCTTATGTTCTGCATTAATGTCTAATTGAATGTTTCAAGGCTTTTGTTGAGCATAAAAGATCTGTCTGCAATACAGATGTTTTCCACACAAAGACCAGTGGCGGCTCATGCCCATGAGAATGTATGTGCTGCAATTTATGATGAGCAATCTGAGCACACACACCCACACCCCCCACCCCTCCAGGCAAAGAATGGAACTTGAGCTCAATGGGCTTGGCCTCACCTCTGACAGAAAACAAATTATTAATAAAGAAAAAGAAATAAAGGCAACTTTCTATAATGATACATGAATTATTATTCTTTTTTTTTTCGCCTTTTTACCATTAGTGATCAAATTCATTGCTTTTTTGGCATTAGTAGTTAAATTTATGATCACACATTCAACAAAATATTAAGCCTAATATTTTGCAGAATTTGTGTGATGACCTCAATTGCCAAGAAAACATATTCAGCTCTGGTTCACCTAAAAATTTACCTGAGAACAAATTCTAAGCTATGAAAAATTACAAAAGCTTATTTATTAAAGGTTTTTTTAAATAAACTTTTATTTTCATATTTTTAGTGGGAAATATTTATTTTTGCAATGTCCTTGTTGAATGTAAAATCAGGCAGTCACCCTTGCAATTTTGTTATTATTATTTGAGATTGCAATATACTTTTAAAGAACTTAAAGATTAACAATAGGTGAATTAACTAAATTACTTTATGTACTGTAGTACTATAAAGAGTTTATGAAATGCAAAAAGGTATAAATCATTGTACATGGATCAAGCATACTTTTTAGCCACTCCCCAAAAATCATGAATTCTAAGGATTTTACTTAGGGCTTCCTCTTACTTTTAATTAGGATCCCAAGAATTTTACTGTGCCCCCCCCTGTAAAGTTTTTACAAAGAAAATAATCATTTCAACAAAGAATCGACTGAACTAATTGCAGTCACCATTCGAGGAATTAAAAGATAATGAGAATCACAGCACAAAGAACAGAAAATTGAAACATAAGTAGAATTTAAATGAATTGATCACACAGATTTCTCAAGAACACAGTAAAACCAGATGAGCTTTCCCAGAACATGTAAAACCAGATGAGCTTTCCCAGAACATGTAAAACCAGATGAGCTTTCCCAGAACATGTAAAACCAGATGAGCTTTCCCCTCATTGTTGGTCAACTACCACACTTCATAGGAATTGTGGAGGAATGAAAGACACATTCTCATTGACATTTACTGGTGCTTTCATTATGCTCAGAGAAATTCATAATGCTGTGAGATCACTGTGGCCTGCCTGAGAAGACAGTAGGGGTGTGGCATAGGTGGCAGAAGATCCACACGATTCTGACTGTGCTAACTGAAACATAGCACACACACCACTAAAGGGCAAACAGCAAACACAAGTATGGCTATAGCTCGCTGCAAACCAGATTTTGTGCAGGAAGCAAATAATATGTCTACGTTTTCAACTACAATGAACAATGTGAATTTCAATTCATGTGTTTGTTATTTTAATGTACTACAGCTCAGCCACCACTGACAAAGACCATTTGCAAAGAAAGTGCATCTAACCAAACATATTCTAGTTATAGGGCGAGCCCTGCAATCAATAAAAGGCTTGAAATATCTTGCTTTAAATAAGTTACTAGTGGAGTAAATTGTCACATAAAATACATGTTCCTAAAAAAAATGTTTTTGAATATGTAAAATCCCATGCCCCCCCCCCCTCTTTATGTTGAAATATATTAACATAGCGTACCGAGGTGCATACCATGTTATATGCACGAGATATCTGTTGGTACGTATCTAAACATCTGGTTCTTCGATATTGCATTGTTTTCCTGAGATTATTTTTCATAGTACTACAGAATGGGGAGGAGGTGTGTCTGTTGCAGTTTGTGGACAATATTGGTGCATGTCTTTGATTTAGCATAACTTTTCATATCATTAACAATAGTACTGCATTATCACATTGATTAAAAAGCACTTGTTTATTTACCAGTGACCATTCTGTGTACCAGAATAACTTTGAATCTTCACTACTTGCTGATATTCATCGTATCATTTTTGTGTTGATAGCCACATATCTGTGCCATGTTTTTGTTCCCATTTTTTATACAGAATTAACAGTGTTTATGTTTGAGGTAGTAATTACAAATGTATTTGCTGTGGAACATGAGCAGAGCAAGCTTTCTAACATGTAAATTGCGAATATTAATTGCCATTTGCTTTTCCATGTACACTTTGTATAGTTCTTTTGTTGTACCTTGTAAATAAAATGCGTTTTAATATTCATAAGTATGCTGTCTTTTATAGTCCTGCCAAGAGGTCTGCATGTGCCAGGCTTTTTCATTTTAGAGAACAGAGCAATGGGGGCCGGGCTGGGCTTTTCCACGGACACCTATGGCCAGGCCAAGTCAACCCTTTTTTTATTTTTTTTTTATCGCAGTGGTAAAGAAAGAAAAAAGTCTTTCTTGTTTAATTGTTTTGCTGCTTTACTTATTTTCATGACGTAGCCCAGGGTGTAATCACAAAGGCAAGGAGAGACACTCACATCGTTTTTGCCATCTGTAGGTATTAAGATGGTAAAAATACTTTGGTGCTTGTTGACAACAAGAAGACCCCAAGCAATTGTGTGTGTTGTGTCTGCAGTTTTGTGTGTGTGTGAGAGAGAGATAGAGAAAGAGAAAACGTGGGATGACATTGCATGGTTTGTACGCTCCTTGAAAACCTTGAAAAAAATAAGTTCATTTTCAAGTCTTTGAAAGCACTTGAAAAAGTCTGAGACTCTATAACTAATACTTGGAAAGAATTTTGTTTTGTTCTTTAAGTAAAGATAAAATAATTGTATGTGCTAAAAAGTTGTATAGGAGATTTCTGTGTAGTTCCGATAAAAACACCAAGCTGATCAAATAGCCCAGAACTTGTGTTCAGCCCAGGAGAGTGCATGGACAGTTAGTACCTTGGCTGTGACATCGCTATGGAGTAAAATAAGTGGAATGATGTATTTGCAAATTGTGATGCACATGTGTTGACTGGGATTAGGGACGTGTTCTTGCTGGAGGGTGGAACTTCTAGGAATTACTTGTGCTTCATGTGTGGACCCTTCGTCTCTTGTCTGCATCAAAAAATGCATCAAAGTCATTCATCAAAAATAAAAAGTTAAAGCAAAACAATAAATACGTCAGCAAATGAATATAAAAATATGTTATTATTGTAGAACACAAATTCAGCCGTTCTTTTTACTGTTTCACACGTTACAGTTATAACAATTTCAAGAAGCCAAATGCTACACTTCAAACCTTTGAACATAAGATGTAACTACAATAAAAAAGGGTGAATGAATATAAAGGCTTACCGTGAAATTTCTTGTGATATTGCAGGATATGTTCACTAGGATGAGGCAACTTGTAATATGTATACATTATGCTGGTTGTTGCTAATTCCAACCGTACTGACCAAAACAACTACAAATGAACTAATGAAAGGAGAATGAACGCAGAATGTTTACAACAGTCGAATCTAGTACGAAGAATGTTTACAACAGTCGAATTTAGTACAAAGAATATTTGCAAGAGTCAAATCCAATACGACAATATTTACAACAGTTGAAGGATGAACGAAGAATATTTACAACAGTCAAATCTAGTTAATGTGAAGTACCATAGGCCTGAAATTACAGAACGATATTCTAAAAAATATTGCATTAAAAAATACTAAAACCATGAAGTTCAACATCAGCTTCTGTTCATTGCTATCCTCAGATTAGTTTCAGCTTGTAACATGTAAGCCTTCCTCAGTGAGTTGTGTACGCTAACATAGTAGCGATCGATGTTATTTGGCACTTTGGAGCAGCCACTATGACGATTCTCTTTTGGTGTCACGTTACGTTACCTCATTATTAACACTGAAGAGCAATTGAATTAGAGATGCCTGTCTAGTAACGTGTAGCACCACCTTTCGCCCTGATGACGTCGGCGATTCGTCTCGGCATGGACTGGACAAGACACCGGAAGCGTTGGGAAGCCATGCGGATCCACGACCCCTGAACAAACTCCCACAGTTCACGAAGATTTGATGGAGGGGGGTCAGAGCCTCGAACATCTCTCTCGATGGCATCCCAAATGTGCTCGATGGGATTGAGGTCAGGTGACCTAGCTGGCCAAGGAAGCGAGGTCACGTTAGTGGTGTGTTCATTCAACCATTCGGATACAATTCGGGAGTGATGACACGGTGCATTGTCTGGATGAGGTCCCCAGTGGGGTGTTGAAGACGCACAAATGGGAGCAAATGATTATCAAGGATATCCCGGTAACGTTGACCTGTGAGGGACGATGTCACACGTACCAGGGGTCCCATTTCAGTCCACGTAAACAGTCCCCATATGAGAATGCCACCACCCACCAGCTAGAAGAGCACCCTGCTGGCAGGAAGGATCCATTGCTTCATGTGGTTTGCGCCATACTCTTATCCTGCCATCCGCATGTACCAATGTGAATCTCGACTCAGTCCAGGCAACATTTTCCCACATTTCTAGGGTCCAGTAGCGATGTTCCTGCTCCCATGCTAATCTTTGCACCTTGTGATGTGCGGTCAGCAGCGGTACCCTCGTGGGACGATGGCTTCTGTACCCCATAGCGAGGAGATGGTTCTGGATGGTGTGGCTGCTTACACGTTTTTGTGCACCAGCATTAAATTGTCGAGTGATTTCTTGCACTGTGGCCCGTCTATCCGCTGTTACAATGCGAGCTAGACGATGATGACCCCGCTCATCCACACACTGTTGTCCAGGGCAGTTGGCCCTTGCAGGGATGGTTTTACCGGATTCAACGTACTCACGGTGCACCCGTGACACAGTGGCTCGTGAAAATCCCAGTGCCTGCACGAATTCCGAGATGGAGTGACCTATTCGTCGAACCCTGACAATTTGCCCATGATCAAATGCGCTTAGATCCTTCGTCTTACCCATACTGCGTCCGACTCTTACTGATTCCCGCCGCATCACTCCTTATATTGTCGGATCGCTGCATACGTAATGTTTCCGTTTACAGGGCCGCCCACAGCGCCACATTTGCATAACGCCAGCTGTCTCTAATTCAATTGCTCTTCAGTGTACATCAAACCCAGTGTCAGATGAAGCCTTAGCTGCATGGTCCACGAAAATAATGTACCCTTTCAAAATATTCCACAAAAAGAAAATGATTTCAAAAAACATCAAAACAGAGGGGCAATTCAAAGTTAATAAAATAAACCAGCCTGGGGTAACAGGAAAGTCATTGGAGATGTGCCCATCCAAGTTTAATGGTCTGAACTTACTAAAATACCTACCTGCTGACCGACCGACAGCACACACGTATGATGATTTGGTTTTTAAAAATCCTTGACAAGTGCTTGAATTTATTTTGCTTGGAAGAGTACGAACCTTGTATTGATTACTTCTACTATCCCTAATATGTATAGGGATTGACTTTTGCAGTGTTACCACTTGCTAGTTTGGAAAAAGGAACATTTTGTTACCTTCCTGCAGCATTTCACTCAGAAAACTTGACAGCAGACCTCTGTAGATGTTTTCGTGTCTGTTTAACTGTTTTGTTTCCATGACATGCCCCAAGGTGTAATCACAGAAGTGAGGAAGGTCACTCAAAGTGTTTTACCATGGAATTTAAGAAATCAAAAGAATTGCCCGAAAAAAATCACCACTGGATAATGCATCCTAATAGATAATGTAAACGGGGAAAACTGATACATATTTAGGCGTATTTTGAACTGCTTGCCAATACAGAAACACTTCAGCCAAAATACTTTGTGTAGTGCATTAAGTGCAACAATTTTTTAAGCTGTGACAGTTCAAAATCTGGAACATATCATCTGGAGAGACAAAAATGCATTTCTGCTGCTACAAGTTCCTTGTCCAAATTTTCTGTTTATATACTGCGTAAGAGGAAATGTTTCCTGCTGCAATCAGGTATGTTAATGTCAGGGTCGTAGCTACCGGGAGGGCAGAAAGGGAGGTTGCCCTCCCAGGATGGTCATACCAGGGGTGTAATTTCATGCTCTGAGTAGTGTAAAAAATAGAAATGGATAGAGTGTGAATAAATTTGCCAAATATTTTAACTCAAAAACAAATGTTATATGCTTTAGTACCTTCTTTTGTAAATACAAATTTGTACTTTAGTTTGCTGCATATACGTGCAGCTAACCGGCATACAGAATTTACACTGTGAGTTGTGGACTACCTCATACGGATGCACGGAACTGTCTGAAACACTGGATGGAGGTATGTAAAGCAATATGCTGATGGGCCTAACCTCCATGATGTTTCCGAATGTGTCTTAGGGATGAAGAGCTAATTAGTCATTTGTATTTTGCAGCGTAAATTTCATCTGAGCGTTTAACCTTAAACAGGATTTTTCCAAGCCCTACTCTGAAAACATTTCCCCATTGTTACGTTTAGTATACATTACTCATTCGTTCTGTGCTGGTTTGTCTGCATTCTGCATTTCTGCAGTGCAGTATTGTCAGTGTTCAAATAACTTTTACGTTTCATTTGATATTTAAAACCATTGACCCTTGGGTATTCACAATTTTCAAATTTTGAGTAAAATTAGGTCAAAAACTGGAAGTGAGATTTTTTAATGATCATAATACTTTCCTATAATGAAGGTATGAGAAAGTAAGAATTGCTGACTTTCTATTTGAGTGGAAGTAAGGAACTTTTGAACTCAAAGGGGCATAAGTTCAAGGCTTGCCCTCCCAGATAAGAAAAACTTGCTACATTCCTGGTTAATGTATGTATGTTTATTCAGAGTTTATACAAAAAATTAAATCATTTAATCTTTTTAAAACTTTAAGTTTAGGAATTAACTAGTGTTTATATTAGGAGGTGGAAGCATTTCAAAAAAGAGCCTTTTTTTTTAAGTGCACTATCCTTTGAAAATTTATTTGAACATGCTGAAGTCTTCTTTTCTCTCTTTTAACATTATATCCTTCGATAACTGCCATAGTTTAGTTAATGTTTTTAGGCTTATCTTCAACTAAATATTTTCAAAATATCTCATTTCATTATTTAATTTTCACAATTTAATAAAATTCAGCAGAAAAACAAAATAATACAAAATGGCACATCACTGGCCAGGCTAGGCCTAAATAGTAGCTGTAATTGATTGCTCATGTGAGGCTGAGTGTCTAGTATCTGAAACAGGCTGGGCCTTAAATGCTGGGTGTGAGGTGGACCAGGCTCACCAAATAAGGCCCATGCAGACCTCTAGCTCACACTGGTTGTTAAAACTACAAACAAAAATAATTAGGGATGGGTGACTTTATAGTTCTAAGAGTTGCTTATGCTAGCCGTTAAACCCGCAAAATAAATTGGGGGGGGGGGATTCAGCACGCCTTTTCGGACTGCAGGTGATGTGTATGCTATCTAACCAGCGGCAGGTTTACCATCCCCCCTCCGTTTTCAGTTGCACCCATGAGCCATTACATTATGACCACCTACCTAATAAGCTGTAGGACCACCATTTAGCCCGCAATACAGAAGCCACTCGGAGAAGCATCGATTCGCTACAGTGGCGCTAAGTATTCCGGGGTATCTGGTACCATAATGTCAACAGCAGGTCCTCCAGTTCCCGTACATTTCAGGGTGGTGATGATTTAGTGCGAATCCGCTTTTCCAAGTTGAACCCCAAATGTTCGATTGGGTTCATGTCAGGTGAATTTGTAGGCCAGGGCATTAACAGAAAGTCACCAGCATGTTCCTCGAACCACTCGACGATTCTGGCAGTGTGGAATGGAGCACTATCCTGTTGGTAATGGACATCAGCAGGGAATGCAGTTGACATGAATGGGTGAACTTGGCACCCAGTGATGTCCAGATACCAGACAGCTGTTGAGGATTGTGGTATTGGGATAATGGGGCCAAAAGTGTCTCAAGAAAAAGCCGCCGCGGGCCTGTTTCCGCCCAGCAGTGCATCCAGGTGTCATAGCCTCCGTTGGTAATCTCCGTATCCGTGCTCGGTCGTCTACGTACTGCAGGAGGAATCTTGGTTCGTCAGACCAGGCCACTTCCAGTCATCTACGGTGCAATCTCGATGATCTTGGGCCCATTTCATGCGCTGTTGGCAATGACGTGCAGTGAGCATGGGGACCCGTCTGGGTCTTCGGCTACGCAGAAGGTTGCGATGAACTGTGTGCTGTGACACATTGCCCTAATCACTATTGTAGTTGCAGGTGATTTGTTGCACTGTGACCCTGCGGTCGCTGTGAACAATGCGCGACAGTCTCAGCTCCCCTTTGGCATCAATGAGCTGCGGACGACGATTTGTCGTTTGGCCATCTGTGCACCACTTTTGAAACCTATTCACTACAGCGGCACGTGACATCACAATTCGTCCTTTATCAAACTCTGATAAATCGGCAGCTTTTCCCATTCTGACTCCGAATACTCTACTAACCGAAAGCAGATCAGATCATATGTAAAGGATTTTAGGAACGGTTTGTCGGACCCCAGGTCTTAAACGGCCCTTAGAAATAGGAAGCTAAGAGATTTGAGCTAGAGTGCCCGATAGGAAAGTGACCCGGAAGCGAAGTAGAAGGAGGGGGATGAAGACGCCTTTATTTATTAACAGGGGACAAGTACCCGGGGTACGACGCATGGCGGATATTTAGTGGTTCGAGCGTTCGTACCTGTCCGGAGTCGAACTTGAGATTCCTGCGTGGCAGTCACGAACGTTGACCACTAGGCCATCCGCGGCCCCAATTAACTGAAAGTAGATCAGATCTGGTCATATGTGGAGGGTTTTAAGAAGGGAGTGTCTGACCCCAGGTTTTAAACCACCCTTAGAAATAGTAGGAAGCTAGGTTTGGGCAAAGAATATAAACGCTTCGCTTGAAGAAGGTCAGCTCTCGTAGAGATAATGTAAGACAAGCGACAGCAGCACCACCAAGGAAGACATGCCCTGCGGGAAAGCTAACATTCAGGCGCAAAAAGCGCAGGGGACGACGGACGCGAAGTCTATTCTTTGACAGAACGGAAGCGAAGCTTTGATCGGTGATCGTTTCCTTGGGTCTGAGACTAAAGCAGTTCTTTTTTTTTTTTTCTGAGTATCCCTCCTGTCCCTTCTTTTGATGAAACAAATATATACAATAGCAATTAATATTATTTTAACGAAATATTAGCAGTTTTATTCTCACTCTAAGCACAAAGTTTTTCAGTCTTGATATTGAATTCGTAGGTACCAAAATGCCTCAAAATTAATGTCATGGGAAAATAAAATTGCTTACAATTTTTAAATTCTCTCAAATGTTAAATTCCGAACTGGAAGTTGTTTTAAACAAAGAAACATATTGAATTTTTGCGAAAATCAAGAAATCATACTAACTCTAAAAAAATAAAATTACAGGAACTTCACGTAAACATGCAAAATGAAATGTAGCTGCAGCTTAACATTTTAACGAAAAAAAATTGTAATAAAGTGATGCATAAAACGCGCCCTGTCCGAATGATTTTAAATAAAAAAATCCACTTTTTTGGGAAGATTTTTTTAAGCTGCAAACAACTTTTTACAGACTTCAAAATGATTTAAAACAGACTTCAGAAATACAGCTTGAGTCCAATGCTGTCAGGCGATTTCAATTTCATCCGGTACTCAGTTTCTAGTTATTCTGCACATACACCATTAGGCTTTAGATCCCAAAGTAAAATGAAGCAATAACTTACCTTGCATTTCCGATCATCTTGTGAATGTTTTTCAGTTATTGGTAAAAAAAAAAAAAAGGTTAAGTCAGAAAAGATTGAAAAAAAGGCAATGCTCTTAACTTATTTCTAAAATAAAACAGATACATATTTACTATTAAATAATTTTATTACTACATTGATCACAGATGTTACATGTGCTGCCATTTTCCACACCAATAAAGAATACAGGGCGTCAACAATAAGTATCGATAATAGATACACCGCAAAATAGTATTTTTCGAGAATCAGCTGGTGTTAAATTATGCATTTTTCAACACAACTAGTAATGCAAAACCATGAAATAATTTTATGATTACTCTGACTAAACACTTGTGACATATGCACTTCTTTTTCCCGTACAAATAAAGTATACATGGCGTCAATTATAAGTACAGATAATAGTTACATCGTAAAGTGAAATAAAAAAAAATTCAGCTACTGGTAGGTAAACTGTGCATTTTCCAACACATTACCCTGACTAAACACTTGTGACACATGCGCTCCTTTTTCTCATACAAATAAATTATACATGTGTTCAATAATAAGTACACACAATACATGCACCACAAAATGAAATTTAAAAAATTAGCTGCTGGTAGGTAAATTATGCATTTTCCAACACAATCAGGAATGCAAAACAATGAAATAATTTTATCACTACTCTGACTAAACACTTGTGACACATGTGCTTCTTTTTCCCGTACAAATAAAGTATACATGGTGTCAATTATAAGTACAGATAACAGATACATCGCAAAATGAAATTAAAAAATCAACTGCTGGTAGGTAAATTATGCATTTTCCAACACATTACTCTGACTAAACACTTGTGACACATGAGCTTCTTTTTCCCATACAAATAATGTTCAATAATAAGTACACACAATACATACACTGCAAATTATTAGATATGCAACTTAATTCTCGGCCACAGGCATGACACATTGACAACAAATTATAGCAAATCGAATACGTACCTAATGGGGGAAATATTCCCCATCGTGTTGAATACATCTGAGCCATTGGTCAGGAAGCTGCCGAATGTCACTGTGGAAAAAAGAGGGCTGTTTCGATTTGATAAAGTCATCAATACTTGTGTGGACCTTCGACAAAAGTGAAGTTCGTATCGCTCAGTTGTCGTTGCAGGGAGCGAAAGAGGTGATAATCCAATGGGGTGAAGTCTGGAGAATATGCCAGGTGGAATAATCTCCCATCCCAGGTCAGCGATCATGTTTAAGTCGTTTTCATGATGTGAGGACGCGCGTTATGCTGAAGCAACAGGACCGACCTTCTGCCCTTGCTGTTTTATGGCCTTTTGCCTCCATTGCGTCACTCACAGGAATGAGTTGCTGACAATAATGTTCAGCGGTGACCGTTTTACCAGGTTTGAGCAACTCATGGTGTAAGACACCGTGCTGATTCCACCATATGCACACCAACAACTTCCTGGCATGGATTTTTGGTTTGGCGGTACTGGTGGTAGGCTGACCTGGATGAACACACGATTTTCGCAGCTTAGGATTATCGTCGATGATCCACTTCTCATCACAGGTCAAAATCTTGTGGAGGAAATCCTTCTTGAATCTGGAGAGCAAGGACATACCAACATCGTAGCGCCTAGACTTGTTCGCAGCTGTGAGTTGGTGGGCTACCCAACGGCCCTCCTTGTGAATCCATCCAAGCTTGTGCAGGCACTTTGCAATTGCTTGCCATATTACTCCGAGTTCCTGGGCAAGCTCTCATTGTGTGCGACAGGGATTTGCGCCCAACAGTTGTTCCAGTTCCTCATCGTCAACTTTCTGTGGCTGTCCCGGACGTTCTGCATCACAGAGATCGAAATTTCTCTGCTTAAACTGCTGGAACGACTTCTTACACATATTGTAAGACACAGCAGCCTCACCCAAAGCAGCACAGATCATTTGCTAGGCTTCTGCAGCACTTTTTCCAGCTGAAATGTGAACAGGAGGTAGTGCCTCAAATGTTGCTTTTCAAACGACATTTCTTTCACCGTCAACTTTTGTCCCTTCTGCCACTACAGCTGTGAGTGGTTATGGTTGCCTGGATAACTGTTGGATGGCGCTGCAATCAGCCATTATCGCACACAGCTATTAGTATTTGCCTATGTTCTACCATCGCTTGTGGTTAGGGACCGACAATTGAGTTGCACACCTAATAATATTTTTAATTTACGCATTCTTCATTTTCCAATACAGATGTCCATGCACACAGATATCTATGGGATTCAAATCAAGTATTCTAGACAAAGACACTGAAGAAGATATTTACTCGAAACACCACCACTTAACCATTATGAGAAGGAATAGTCAATGACCACAGTGAATTTGATATTCTCTTGGTCAAGGCTGTTTGCAGCAAATATAACAGTTCAATCTGTTTTTCTCCAAAGTGAATTCAAAATGAAATTGACTTTGTCAAAATATGATTTCATATCCAACCGTGGACTTCATGAAATATAAATTTGGTGGAATGTAAACACTAAGGATCTGCACAACACCCTATTATAAAAAACCTACAAAGTATGTATCCATAACCCTAGAAATACCCTAAAATAGTTTAAGCATCTGTGGCAGGAGATATTTTTTTTATTTTTTTTTTTTTTTTTGTTAGCCTGTCACCTGTGTTATCTTTATATCTTTAAAACGACTTCTTTCTTATCTTTTGAGCTTGAAATTCAGAAATTACATCATTAAAATTTGAAATAGAATTTGTCATTTTCAAAATAATGTATTGCCAATGCAGAAAGTTTTTTCTGACATAGCATTGTTCTTAAAGATTTCAGTCTTTTCAAAAAAGAAAAACAACATTCCCTTGTACAGTTGCTAATTGGTAAAGTTAGAAATATTTTCAAAGTTGCCTCAACATTTGGAAATGTTCTCATATTTAGTTTATGTAAATTTCGCTAAGTGTCTATAATATTTTGAGGTTTCTGTTTAATGAGCAAAAACTGCTGATATATTTCAGCAAAATCATCTAAATCATTATAATGCTCCTTTACAAGAAGCTTCATTTATTTCACAGTTTATTATAACAGAAAACTTGACTACAATATTTTCATATGAAACTTGCCTTCAGGTGAATTGTGATATCAATGCATTACAGAGAGCATAGTGACATGTCACTCCAAAATTATCTCATGGATGGAGAGAGATATACTGGAGGAGTATCTCCATCATCAAGAATTTTTGTAATTTCCATTAGAAGAACAGGAGAAGAACACTGAAAAAAAATTGTTTTCACTAAATATACTGGATAGGAATAAATGTCAAAACTTGTTCTACGATTCTTATTCTTGTGTCTGTGCATATCGTACAACAAAAGATAGCTCATCAACATGAGACAGGTCTGGTGTACAATCAATTATAATAAAAAATATTTCTTCTCCTTTAGTGTTATCCGAAATAATTGTGTTTTATGAAAACTCTTAATTTACAGGAAGTGGAAAATGATGTTGCTAAAGCTAAAGACATGTATTTCATGTAAAAATAATTTAAAAATATTCTCCTACAAAGGGCAAGAAATCTGGGCTTGCACCCAGGCTGCAAAGGCCCTAGGTGTGGTCCTGAATAAAGATATCTGAAGCAATCAAACTGTTTAATGAACTGTCTGGATTGTCCACATCACTGCTGTTTATCAGCTCAGGGTTTTTAGACACATTTAATGTATGCATGGGAATTAAATATGTGTCATCATCAGGCTCACAATTTGCCATTCCACAAGTGCTGATACTCTGTGCCATGATTAATCCTTACTCTTTGTTGAAAATCATATACAGTAGGATGGTCATTATTACCTCCTTTGCGTCTGACAACAGAAAAAACTTTCCAAGGCATCTTGGTTAAACCTGCATATTAAAATGAAAGGAACATCGTTTAAAAGTGTAGAGATCATATGCAGAAAGGCAGACAAAGTAATTTTGAGGCATAATATGCATGGAAATGAGATTTTTCTACCTTTGGTGTCAAAGGATAATGATTTCACAAATTGCAACTGTTTCTTCCAGAACTCTATGTGAGAAGAATTTTTGTAACAGCGGACAGCAAAGGCCAAGTTTTATCTTTCAAAACTCAACTGTTCAAACTGTCAAAGAGATCATTGACAGATGAACAAAAGTCAGCTGTGTGGGCGGCAGAAGAAGGTAGATAACTCCGCGCAGTCAGCAAACACAAAGTTGATGCCACTGGCTGGTTTAGCACCTGAGTGGCAAGCTTGACATTCATGGCACTTAGCCCATCCACATCTATGTGCCGTCTTGATAATTTAGGAACAACTCTGTGTTTCTGCTTCGAATCAAATTCATACAAGGCAACAATATGGTCCCAGGAAGCGATTTTGTTTCCTGAAAACTTAACATTGTATCTCTTAAAGTTGTTCCTTACACATTTTATCAAATGTGGAACATCACACAATGTGAAGATCTTTTGACCTTCAAATATGAAAAAAGGTCTCTCCTCATTAACACCAAATTCCACACCATACAACCTTTGGTTGTTTGACCCTTGGTCATAGACAATTGCGATGGGTGTTAACCAGGAAGCAAACAATTTTCCGAGTGCTTCCAGGACTAACACCTTCACAGTTGCTGCTGGTGTGGTATCGGCTGAGAAAAAGTACCCAACAACCTGTTTCCACTTTTTGCAAAGCCCACGAACCATAATAGCAAGCACATGTGTTGCAATACGAGGAGTATCAATAATGTGGGAACAATAATCCTCAAAACCATCAAAAGAATATTTTTTCCTATTGTACACTAAACCTTTTTTTAGCCTCTTTTCATCAAATGATATAATACATTTCTCATTTCTTATCATGTGGTTTCAACTAGCTGGCGACTAAACGGATGGAATCCAGCACAGCAGCTGAAAATCCTGGCTCCATTGCAATACCTGATACACATTTCAAGAGAGTTTGTTTACTTGGTAAATGTAAAAAAACTCTTGAGTGTGTAATATGCTTTAGGACTTGCAAGGTAGAACTGAAGACATAAAAATTTGTCATCTAGCGACCACCTACGCCCATAGCGGGAAACACCACCAGCAGAGATTTGACATTTGATGAATTTGAATACATTTTGAGACACTAGAGGCTGAATTATTTCCAGAACACTTTTAATACTACACATAATGTTCTTCTTTGCGTATTTTCTCTTAAGATAATAAAGCTTAGAAGATAAAGATTTAATTTTTGCCGTTTTAGGCGTTATCATTCTACGCTGAGAAAATAACTGCCTTCTTGGCATACGCACAATATCAAGAGTGTTTGGGGCTACAGGAGTAGCCATAGGGACTGCTGGATCTGGGCTCCTGCTCACTGCAGAAACAGAAGCTGGCAAATCTTCAAAAATGTCGGCATTTTCTGATTCATGTTGCAGCTTTTTCATCATGGCCTCTCTCATACTTGGTAGGCTCAGGACCCCTGCCAGAACTGAAGTATTAGCTGAAAGAACACAAGGGATTAAAACCTCACATTTTCAATTATATGAAAAAACGACAACAATACTTTTTTTTAAAACAAAAAATGTAACAATACTTGACTTGTACAGCACAACAGAAATCATACATGAAGCATAAGGGTGATCGTCAGTTGAAGAACCCATTCCACAAATACGCAAATAATGTAGCACACTAGGGACAAGGAAATTGTCTTTCTTTCACACCCCTGAATAGCTTTATAAATTGCCAAACTGAACCCAATTCTGGGGGGGGCACAGATATCCTAAGTAGATTTCATGAACCCAGACCTAATGTCATGATGGTTAGGCCAAAAATAAAAAATCTCAGGAAATGCTGCACTACAGCAAAACCACTTGAAGAAAATGGGTCAAATAAAAACAACAAATACAGGAACAATAAAAAAATCTATATATTAATTCTATAAGTTTGTTTTTTTTTACTGTGAGTCCTATTTTGAGAGAACGACTGAACGTACGGTAAAGATATAGTTGAAGTATCAAAATAAAGGTCTTACCATGCATGTAGATGCGTCAGTCGAAGAGAAAAAATGAGATTGAGGCAACCGTTCGGGTTGTGGGGAGGCAAAGTTCCCATGTAAAGTCTATGGGAGAAGGGTGCAGTGGACTTTCAATCGCCTGCTGTAGACTCGTGTGCTGTTGATGGCGGAGGCATGAAGGGACTGAGATAGTCCAAAGTCTTTTCTGAGCAAACCGTTGCGCGATACAACGCTAGCAGGCATTGGTATCAAAGTTCTCATCGGAACAGCGAACACTCTCGAATACCTGATTGCGTTATGCCGTTGGATTGCGTGATGTATATATACAATTTAATATTCATTCAATCCAGTTTATTCACGTAGGTAAGACGTTTCCCATTATGTAAAAATGTAAATAAACATTCCGTCGACCATTGTTAGTGAAAATATTACAGGCGACTGCTTATAGCCCATTGAGTTGCTCACTGTGGCTATTAAACCTTCAGTCAAAAAACAAAAATCACGAACCTAGACTGTTGTCTTTACTAAAGTGGTTGAATGAATTTGTCAATCAAATAAAGTTCACAATTGTATTTTTCATATTTTTTCATTACATTAGCACTTTGTTGCACATTGCATTAAAACATTGACAACTGACATGTGTTTGTTAAACAACTAAATTTTTTTAAACATAAGTTATCTTTTTTAAATATTACATTGCACTAACTATGCAAAACATGCAGCTGAATGTTAACAATGCCCTATTTTAGGTAAATAACCAAATAACGTACAACTTAGATAAATGAACATAATTTAAGAATAACTAATGCAATTTTTGCTAAAAATTAAAACACTATCCTGAGAAAGTAGCAAAATAAAGGAGACTCACCTACTTGACTCTTTGGGAAAAGAGAAAAACTTGCGGTCAGGGTGAGATCTGTTTTCTGATTTACAGATTACACAAATCAAATGACGATTCTTTTTCCTCCTGAAATATAAACATATTTCATTTGTTATTTCTAGTATTTTATTTCAGTTTAATTTTTGACATCTCTAATGAATCATATACCTTAAATAATTAAATGAAAATTGTAATTTCTACATGTAGGCATAAGCTGTAATGTAGGATTTGAACTTAGCAGGCTGCACACATGTAGTAGTGCAAGCAGTGCTACCTTACTACACATGATTATGAACAAACTTTGCTTAGGGATAAGCCACACTAAAAGGATACAAATTCCACGTTCACGCCTATACAAAAAACAACAACAATTGTGGATACAGTTACTTGCAACTGGAATCTTAAGTCACCTCTCCATTCCACAGTAGGGGTAGTTGTGGTTCAGTGATTAGCATTCTCCGAATTGTGACGCACAAGATTAATAATGCCACAGAAGGTGTACCAACCACATGACCAGTGGTAATCATGCACATGTGAAGTTTGCACCTAAAATTACCTAAAGATTAATATCTCATAGTGGCTAAGCGTCATAAAAAATATATATGATTTCTGACCAGTGAGTCGGAGGATATTGGAACAGTGTAATAACTTGAAATAGTTTCATTCCAGTTGAGCCACTGAGTCAGTTATGTAAGATCAGAGGAAGAGTTATATGTTTGCCATTTGAGTGATGTAGCAAAGGAGCCCTTGTATAAAGAGGAATTTTTTTGTTTAAGTGGCTAGCTATTCAAATGTATTTTAGAAAATTCTAGAACCCCTTAAAAGGGGAAATAAAATGCTTAAATTGTAACATACAGCTCTTAAGGCTAAGTAGTAACTTTGTCTGAAGGTGGGAACTAGAGAAAAAGTTTTTTCAGGTGCTTACTGTACATAGTATGTATTCAACATAAGTCGTATAGGAACCATGGATACAAATCTCTATGGCAGGTTACGATTTCCTGGCAAATCTACCTTACTTACGTAGTTTTCTCCTTTTTTGCCGTCATAAGGCAGTTTATGAATTTTATTTTGTAAACTGACAAGGAATATCTGTCTCATCTTTCAAGCTATAATTATAAAAATAGCATGTCTCTAGTACTCTCTAATATACTCAGATCACTCTGTGTTCAGTTGAAATACTGCGGGATTCTAAAAGAATATTTGTCTAAAAGAATAGTTGTGTGGGATATTTTTCTTTGCCGCCCCGGTGACGCAGTGGTCTAAGGCGTTGGCCTCTGATCATTCGTCC
Organism: Macrothele yani; assembly: GCA_039090855.1. Lineage (NCBI taxonomy): Eukaryota > Metazoa > Arthropoda > Arachnida > Araneae > Macrothelidae > Macrothele > Macrothele yani. Next base: position 54,789,365 of record CM076990.1, read on the forward strand.
GTAGGTCCGGGTTCGAATCCCGGTCAGGCATGGATGTTGTGTTTGTCTTACGGCACTGGCTCTCTCCCTTCCCTGGAACCAGTGACCCTAAATTAGGGACGGGCGACTGCTGATAGCCCATTGAGTTGCTCACGGTGGTCGTTAAACCTCCAATCAAAAAAAAAATATATTTTTCTTTCTTTGATTTCAGGTGTAACGACCACGGCGAGCAAGCAGTTGCATGTTCTTAATTTAGGGTACCTGGTTACATGGAAGAGAGAGAGCCAGTGCCATAAGACAAACACAACACCCATGCCTCACCGGGATTCAAACCAGAACCCTTTTCGGACAAATGATCAGAGGCTGTTGTGTGGGATAGTGTTGCCCCTCTGACTCATACGCTCAGATGACTCTCTTCTAACAGCTGAAATATTGCGAGAGGGAGTCTTAAAAGAAATAGTTGTGTGGGATAGTGTTGCACCTCCGACTCTGGGGTGAGCATAACAAAAAGTTACATATGAAATCACAATATCTTATTACCTTGTGAAAGAAGTGTTTGTTATATTATTATTACTGAATGAGTATGAAATTATGTCAACTAATGTTAAGTCCAGAAATTGAATTTTTCTAAATTGTGTTACTCTGTTATGCTCAGGAAGGCCGAAAAGGTCATCAAACCAGAGTTATTAACTTTGTATTTATTTTTTCGTTTTTTTCAACTGCCCACTCTGAATGTTGCGTTTGCAAATAAATAAAACTACTGAAAAATTGATTTGGCACTCATAATTTCTGAACCCAGCATGTCATAGGTCTGATTCTGGCTTTGGTCTAAGGATTTGGGAACCTAGGAAAATACATATTGTATAACCATTTTGTCCTGCTATTGATCTATATTGGCCCCAGAACTAATACACTGGTGAAATAAATATTGTGTAACACATAAGTTACACATGTATCACAAATACTTTGAAGTACTACCAGGTGCAAGTGTGTGCAGCAACAAACAAAACTATAAACAAGAAAAAAATTAATAAGTTGTGTACAGGTTAAATATACATTCTTACACTTTGCTTAGTTTCCACCACAACCCCCGCATGGCGATTGTAGAAAAGTACCTTAAAGTAAAAAAAGTGCCCTGCTTGATTTTTGAGGTATGAAGAGGAAGTTCTATTTCATTAAACAGCTGACACAAATTTCCCATTTTTAGTATTAACTAAAACATACTATACCTAATTTTTATTCAACCCTATTTTAGGGGTGTTTGGTTTACATGGAACCATTATAAATATTATTTTGCATTGCAGGTGCATCAGCATGGCCACATGATCAGGGGTAATCATGCACATGTGCAATTTGCACAGAAATACCTATAGATAACTACTTTACAGTAATACCTGGTTGCTTGCCATGAATTTCATATTAACAATATACCTTAAATGTCAAATGTGCCGAGGCCATTTTTGAATTTCAATGGGCTTTGTTCGTGTTACCCTGAAGTATTAAAAATTGTTTTCGTGGAATTATCAAAAGCACATGAATGGGTTCCCACAAAACGTACACGTTAGGTAGGAGAATCTTTAAAATTTACATGTAGCTTGTAACCTTACTTATATTCTTTACTTAATGACTGTGAATCCTAAGAAAACATAATACTGAGAATGATTCTACGTAAAGACGGGGAAAATGATTGACCTCCGTGTCAACATGCATACAATGGAACAATGTAAGGCTCAAAATGTTTCCTTTAATAACACTTAACAAGTTAGTAAAATCATGCAATGCATTGATTATAATACGCTTTCCAACATTACAGAAATCATTACCCAAGTTATCACTCAAGTTATGAGAATAATGTCTGTTGAATAAATCTCGGTCCTGTGCCCTGACTTTCGATCCCATTTCGATGATATTCAACAGAACCGGCTTGGTATACCTCCGAAATAACATGAAAAAATTTTGTCGCAATCGAAGCATTTTTACGTAAGTTATGATGCATAAGGGCTATGGAATAGATCCCGCTCCTGTGTAAACCTTTGACCCCATTTCGCCCATTTTCAATAAGGTTTGTCGCCAGGTGGTTCCCTACCACATACTAAAATTTCATCGAAATCGAACCTTTTTTACGTTAGTTATTGCGCATAACAGCAGTGGAATGGATCCCTCTCCTATATACTGACCTTTGACCCCATTTCGTTCACCTTAAATAGGGTTCCTTCCCAGGTGATCCCCTACGAGATACTAAAATTTCATCGAAATCGAACGGTTGTTACGCGAGTTATCGTGCTGACTGACATACGCATACAACGCGTGACGTAATGAGGCAGATGGGAATCGCGACCATCTGCCCGCCACAATTAATGTGACGTCGTAAATCTTTAATGGGATCCACACACAACGCGTGACGTAATGAGATAGATGTCTTGCCCGCTCGCCAACATTCTCAAACGCGAGTTGTGACGTCATAAGATTTCTAAGCATTGGTAACATTAATGGAACAACGCCATTACTAAAAACGTTGTAATTCGGGGTGATTATTTAACCCACGAAACGAATTCTTCTAAAGTCGAGATCAAGCTAAATCGATTTCTAGTACCAGAAAACGGTAGGTTAACGACTTTCATCAAAATGCTTAGAGCCGTTTTCAAAATAAAATGTGCATACATACGTACAAGAATTGCTACTTTAAGGTGGACGTCAAGTAACTTTGCTTCCTATACTTTCAACGGAAAAACTTTTGTACACATTTTCTTCACAATTAATGCGTTCCCAAGGATGAAAATTTGAACATCGATTAAAATATCTTCATTTTATAACTTGCAATACTTAATATTTTCTAAAACATAACCATAATTATGCAATTCAACATTTGTTTGTCTACTGACGTCATGAAAAATACAGGTCGCGCCATCTTTTTTCTGGACAATTAATGCGTTCACAAGGATGAAAATTTGAACATCGATTAAAAAAGATTCATATCATAACTTGGAATACTTAATATTTTCTAAACCATAACCGTAATTATGCAAACCAACATTTTTTTGTCCACTGACGTCATCAAAGTACAGGTCGCGCCATCTTTTCTCTGGTTTCAACACCACCAAAGGAAAAGTTATTGATTTTTAATATAATTATGGTTATGTTTTAGAAAATATTAAGTTTTCCAAGTTATGATATGAAGTTATTTTAATCGATGTTCAAATTTTCATCCTTGGGAACACATTAATTGTGAAAGAAATGTGTACAAAAGTTTTTCCATTGGAAGTATAGGAAGCAAAATTACTTGACGTCCACCTTAATAATATGGGATAAGGACAATGGGTTTCGTCCGAACGGGGTCCGGGTTCGAATCCCGGTCAGGCATGGATGTTGTGTTTGTCTTACGGCACTGGCTCTCTCCCTTCCCTGGAACCAGTGACCCTAAATTAGGGACGGGCGACTGCTTATAGCCCATTGAGTTGCTCACGGTGGTCGTTAAACCTCCAATCGAAAAAAAAAAAAAAAAAGGAAAATGGAATGGATCGCAATCCTATGCCCTGACTTTTGGCCACATTTCGTCCATTTTCAATAAGGTTCGTCCCCAGGTAGTCCCCCGCACGGGGATAACTGGTTTTCCAGTTATTTGGGGAGCGGCGCCCCCACGGCCCGAGCTGACCTTGTGACTGGTCAACATCTTATGTCATGCCACCGCTTGTTTTTTATTTTGGTGCTGATGGTGTATGCAGGGACGGCTGTTCATCCAGCTGTTGGGGAGTCGCGGCCCCACGATCCCGAGCTGGTCTTGTGTCTCGCTTTTTCGTTTTTATTTATTTTCTCCACTGGCTAGTTGCCCGTGTTGTATACTTTACCTAATCGCTACCACGTTATGCACTAACACCCCGGTCTTGTGGTTTTGTTACCCTCCACCACTAACTGTATTATATTAACCGCTCAGTTCGTAGGTTGCTGAGATTCCGTTTAGGTTCCCTTCCAGGATTTGTCTTCTTTGGATTTCTTTTTTCCTTTTAGCTGGTTTGGGTGCTAGACCTACCTGCATGTTTGCCGCGTGCGGAGACCCGTGAGGCGGAAATGGGATGTCTGGCGGCTGAGGTCGCAGGAGACCGGATAAGTGCCTCCTGTGTACCAACACTCCTCTTCGACCCGGCTTCGCTGTAAACGGGAGGCTAGAGACTAACCCACCTCTAGTCAGAAGTCTTGTACCAGGTTGTGTACACGGCTTTAGCGGCTTTTTTGTCGTATAGCACGGCAGGGTGAGCCCGGGGGCTGTGGGATCATGCCAAAGGCGTTGGCATGACGGTACCCGGAGGCCGAAGTGTCCGCCGAGTGCGTGTGATCACAGCCAACGGACTATATCTGCAACGTATAAGCTCCAGAACTGTGTCCAGCGTCATTTTCTTGGCTTGCAGACCTCCAGTTCTCCCTTGTAGGGCTCGGTGGTGGGTGGAGTAGTCTGCAGACGAATCTTCCTTCTTTTTTCCATGGGTAAACCCAAACATAAACACTCCAAATTTAAGTCACCTGAAAAAATGATAGTTGCAACCGACTCTCCGTCTTCTCAACCTACCAAGTCTCATACCCTTAAACGGTCTTTAGACCTTGACCAAGAATGTGGAACCTCTTCTTCGGCTGCTGTACCAGTCGCTCCGAAGCGTCGTCTCCCCTCGATTGCTGTGACTACGCATGCTACACACTTACTTGTAGAATCCATCGATCCGAATGAGAGACTGTCCACCAGATCTCCATTTTTTATTTCTAAAGCTTTGGACGCTGCGGTTGGCCCCTTGAAGTCTGTGAGGAAGCTTCGCTCTGGGGACCTGCTTGTTCAAACTTGCAGTGTTTCTCAGAGTAACACTCTTTTGCTCCTTACTAGTCTTCAAGGCATTCCTGTCAAAGTGGCTCCTCACCCGTTTCTTAACACCTCTCGGGGTGTTATTTCGGAATTTGATCTCTTACCATGCAGTGAAGAAGAATTGGTGTCTGAACTTGCAGATCAAGGTGTTCTTGCTGCACGTCGTATGATGTTCCGGCGCGATGGTTCTTTGATTAAGTCTAAAAATGTGATCTTGACTTTTAACTCCCCGAAAGTTCCGACCGAAATAAAGGCTGGCTACTTGGTCTGTGGAGTTCGCCCGTACATTCCCAGTCCTCTGCGCTGTTTCAGGTGCCAGAGGTACGGGCATTCCCAACGTTTCTGTAAGAGTTCCGCTCGTTGCGCTAATTGTGGCTCCAGTGAACATGACGGGGAAGGTTGCACTTCTGCGGCCTCCTGTGTTAACTGTGGTGAGGCCCATGCAGCTTACTCCCGCAACTGTATGAAATGGAAGGAAGAGATGGCGATCCAGCGCCTCAAGACCCTGGAAGGCCTCTCGTACCCTGCTGCCAAAGCCAAGTTGGGTATTCCCAACACCCGACAGCGTAGTTTTGCCGCAGTTGTTCAGTCTCTGCCACAACCCGTGCAGACCTTTGTTCCGCGCCCTGTAGCTCTCGCCGCACTTGCCAAGCGATCTACAGTTGAACAAGCGACACAGGTGGATTTCACTGAGCTCCAGCTTATTCGACCAGCTGAGTCTGCGCCTTCTCTTTTGAAGACGCCCGCCTCTTCCGGTTCCCAGCAGACAGCCTGCACGTGCGGAAGACCCGGCCCTCAATCCGCAAAGGTGTGCGGTGTCCATCAAACTGTCTCGGCCTCAGCGAGGTCCCCACCCTCACCCAACATTATAGAAGAACACGGGGGGGAGGAGAGTGACAGTTCGTCCCCAGCCTCTACCAGCATTGCAGAGGAACATGGGGGAGGAGAGTGACAGTTCGTCCCCGCCCTCTGCCAGCATTGCAGAGGAGTGTGGGGGGAGGAGAGTGACGGTTCGTCCTTTTCCATTAGTAAATATGTTACTTTTAATAAACTTCATTAACTACCTTTTCTTCACTGCTTTCTTCATACTCTTTTTCAACTTTTACCAAGCCTGTCTGATCTTAATCATTTTCCACGTTTTTAAAAATCTGTGGCTGATCGTTCTTTGTCTGGCGCTCTTTGGCCAAACCTGGCCCTTGCGCCAATAAAATCCAACAACCAACCAACCAACCCCAGGTAGTCCCCTACTACATACTGAAATTTCATCGAAATCGAACCATTTTTACGCACGTTATGACGCATAAAGGCAATGGAATGCATCCCGATCTTATGTCCTGACCTTTGACCCCACTTCACCCATTTTGAATAGGGTTCGTCCCCAGGCGGTCTCCTATCACATAGTAAACTTTCATTGAAATCGAACCATATTTACGCAAGTTATGACGCATAAGGAAAATGGAATGATCCCGTTCCTACGTCGTGACCTTTGACACCATTTGTCCCATTTTCAATAGGGTTCGTCCCTAGGTGGTCTCCTACCACATAGTAAACTTTCATTGAAATCGAACCATATTTACGCAAGTTATGACGCATAAGGAAAATGGAATGATCCCGTTCCTGCGTCGTGACCTTTGACCCCATTTGTCCCATTTTCAATAGGGTTCGTCCCTAGGTGATCTCCTACCACATAGTAAACTTTCATTGAAATCGAACCATATTTACGCAAGTTATGACGCATAAGGAAAATGGAATGATCCCGCTCCTACGTCGTGACCTTTGACCCCATTTGTCCCATTTTCAATAGGGTTTCGTCCCTAGGTGGTCTCCTACCACATAGTAAACTTTCATTGAAATCGAATCATATTTACGCAAGTTATGACGCTTAAGGATAATGGAATGATCCCGCTCCTACGTCGTGACCTTTGACCCCATTTGTCCCATTTTCAATAGAGTTCGTCCCCGGGTGGTCCCCTACCACATACTAAAATTTCATCGAAATCGACCCATTTTTACGCTAGTTATCGTGCGGACAGACGGACGGCGGACAAAGCTGGAGCATATACGCTTCTTCAACCTACGGTTGGAAAGCGTAAAAAAGGAATGGAAATAAAACCCGTAATTACTCAACCTAGTAGATTTATCATTTTCTTCCATCAAAGACATGCCTTGCCTGATACAGACTACCAAAATAAAATTGTAAGTCTACTTGTACAATTGCAGATCACTGAAACGACTGTAGCAGAAAACGAAGAGCTAGAAGAGAGAATTGAAGAAAGTCAACAAACCAAAACAAACAACCACAACAACACAAACGCGCATGCTCAGTCCAACTCAGTCTGCTCCGGCATCAGCCTGTAATGTGGGCTTCCGTGTATTGCATGTCTTACTTGAAGATACGGCTGCGCTAGTTACGTCTCGCTGAGCCTTAACTTCTTCTCGTTAGATATTCTTTGGCTCAGTTGTTGCACGGCTGTAGTTGACGGGGGATGCTCCTGACCTTTGCGCGCGTGTTACATTTGTGTTTTGGAGTTTCCAGTTTCGATTATTTTTTTGGTGATAAAGTTATAGTTGAAATTACACTTATTACAGTTTATCTATTTTTTTTTATTGGAGGTTTAACGACCACCGTGAGCAACTCAATGGGCTATAAGCGGTCGCCCGTCCCTAATTTAGGGTCACTGGTTCCAGGGAAGGGAGAGAGCCAGTGCCGTACGATAAATACAACATCCATGCCTCACTGGGATTCGAACCCAGACCCCTTTCGGACGAATGATCAGAGGCCATCGCTTAGACCACTGCGCCACCGGGGCGGCGTTTATTTATTGTAGTGTAGCTAGTGAACTGTACAATAATGGAAAGTGCCTGTAAGTACTCAGTTAGTAATTTAAAGGAAGTAGCCTTTGGCAATTTACCCATGGAAGTTAAAATAGCAATAAAAGAGAGTGGCAGGCCAACGCCCCGGCTTAATATAAGTCAAACATTGACATCAAAATCTAGAACTTTTAAAATAGAATTTAAAGAAGAGCTATACGAAAAAAATTTCTTGGCTTTGTGGCTGTGAACAAACAAACAAAATATTTTGTTTTCCTTGTTTGTTATTTTCCCTTGAAAAGGGCGATCCTACTTGGGTGAAAAACGGCGTTTGTGACTTAGCTCATTTGACACAAAAAAATTAAAAACATGCAAGTTCTCATGGACACATAAGTGCTACATTGGATTTCAATTTGCTGGGAAAGGTTGACGTTCGTCAGCAGCTTGACAGTGCTTATCGACAAAATATTAAAAAGCACAATGAACAAGTGACTAAAAATAGATATGTCTTTTTTAAGATTATAGACTGTATTAAATTTTGCGGTGCATTTGAGTTGGCCCTTCGAGGTCATCGTGAGGATGACGATTCCTTAAATCCTGGCATATTTAAAGGGCTTGTAAACTTTTCTGAAGAACTTGACTCATCTTTGAAAGAACACTTGAGTAACGCTATTGTTTTTAAAGGTACCTCGAAAGAAATTCAAAATGAATTGTTAGATTGTATGCTTTTTGTATGTCAAGAAAACATAATAGAAGAAATAAAAACTGCACAGTATGTTTCTTTGATTGCGGACGAAACATCAGACGTCTCGTCTGTATTTCAGTTAGTTATAGTTTTCCGCTATGTTTTAGCTAATGGCCAACCAGTTGAAAGATTTTGGAAGTTTGATAACCCTGAAGGGCATGACGCAGAATCTATAGCCAAATTTATTTGTACCAGTTTAGATTACGTTGTGAAAAATCCAGAAAAACTCGTATCTCAAAGCTATGACGGTGCGAATGTAATGAGTGGGTACCATGCTGGCGTGCAGACCATAGTGCAAAAAACCTATAAACATGCTTTTTCCGTTGACTGATACGCTCATCAGTTGAACTTGATTGTAGCTCAAGCAACAAGCCAAAACCAAGATGTCAGAAAAAATTTCGGACTTAAGTGATATAACAAATTTTTTTTTCGAATTCCCCTCAGAGAGTGTTTTGGACAAGATAGTTGGCAAACGAATACCTCTGGCGTCAGCTATAAGGTGGAATTTTAAGAGCAGAACTGTTAATACTGTTTTTGAGTACAGAGAGAAATTCATTGAATGCATGGAGGAAATCCAATCAACTTCTAAGCAACCAACCACCATAATTAAAGCTGGTGTTCTAGCTCGTCTCCTTAGAGATAATAAGTTCATATTTTGGCTTTCTGTTTTTCACAGATTAATGCCACATGTGGATATTTTGTACAACCATTTACAGCCAACTTACACTGATGCTATGAGAACTAAAGCCAATGTTGACCACTTCGTGAAAGCCGTTGATAAGGAAAGAGGTAACATGGACAATGTGACAGAGCTGGTTAATCAGTACCCAGAAAATGCACCTAAACGATCGAGGCATGAAGATTTTTACTTAAGTAGAACATTGGCTGCCAAGGAAACCTATGACATTATTACAACGCAAATAAAAACAAGATTTTCATTCACAACATCTTGCTGAGCTGTATCTCTTTTTGAATCACAAAAGTTTGAAGAGTTTGAACAGAAATTCCCCGAGAAATTGCTTGAAGATACAGTAAATGTGTATTCATTTCTTTAAAAAAATCGCCTCAAGACAGAGCTTGAAATCATTTACAAAAGAACTGATTTCAGAAACATGCGTGGTGCTGTTGGTCTTTTACAGTTTTTATTGAAAACAACTTATTGTCTCATTTTCTGAAAGTTATAAACTGTTATTAATTATTGCAAGAATACCAATGACGACTACTGAAGCTGAAAGGTGTTTTTCAACCCCAAATTGGATAAAGACACTCTTGCGGTCTACGATGTGTCAAGAGAGGCTTTCAGCTTTAGCCATGCTTGCAATCGAGAAGGAAATGATTTCTAACATCCATAATGTCAATGAACGAGTTATTGATGTTTTTGTGTCAAGAAAAGATAGAAGGATGGACTTTGTTTACAAAAACTGTACTTAAAGAAATTATTTGTGTAAGCTATCATCCAAGTAAATTTGTGTAAGTAAATACCAGACCTTACCATCATATGCAGCAGCTTTGATTATTTTCCTTCTTCTGTGTGTTTAATAATCTAATCTAATAATTGAGAGCATGAGGCCTTATGACTACAAGCTTTCTGTTTTGCGTTTATTTTACTACATTAAAATTAAATGAAAATAATTGTTTCAGTAAAAAAGAACAATTAGCATATTATAACAAGTATGATTAATAGAGTAATCCTTTATTATTAAGTTGTGAAACAGTTAAAGTACAGTAATATCTATATTAACATTTCGTTTCAAAATTAATGCATTACATCAAGGTATGGCAGCGCCTAAATTATATAAATATTGCAAGCAACACACAAATGTGTGACACAGTGTATCTCAAAAACTGCACATTATTAATTGTGAACCCCCTGTAGATGTACTCATGAGCCGCCACTGATTTCAGTAGAAATATTTCAATCTTGTCAAAATTTTGCCTCTATTTCTTGTTACAGAACCATCTTCTTTTCTCAGTGCCATAATCTGTTTTCTTCCCTTACTGAGATTTCCCTTTGCTATCTTTAGGCTTTGGTTGTTTTCAATTGCTTTCCTAACTAGTTCACAGTTGAATTTCCTTACGTCTTCAGTGATACTTTTTCGTACTGTCTTGCATAGCTCTATGTATTCCACTTTGGAAGTCACATCTTCTTTAGTTGTCCTCATCACTCTTCTTTTTTTGTATCAACATTTTGGTTTTTCCTGATAATTTGTTCACATGCAATTTATTCTTAGACTTAGCAAATCTTGTTGCTGTTTCCATAAGAGCTTAGGTTACTTTTCTGTTAACTACACAGATGTCCACTTCTTCTGATGTTAGACCTTCTAATGCAGAGAATCTGTTCTTCAGTTCCAATTTGAAGGTATTATGATGATTTTTAAGGTTGGTTATTTCAATAGATTTTGTTTGTTTTATGAGCTTGCCACGTTCGAGTATAGTATTGAGGTGCATATTACATCTCACCAATCTATGGTCACTACCTGTGTTAAACTTGTTCAGCACACTGCAGTCTTCCATGACAAATTTTTGTTACACATAATAAAATCAATTTCACTTGTCCATCCATTTGGGATATCTCCATGTCCATTCCTTTGCTGCTTTTTCTTGAAAAAGGAGTTCATGATGAAAAACCCTTCTGCCTCTGCAAACTCAACGAGAGTATTTCCATGCTGGTTTCTGTTGCAGTGACCGAATTTACCTACTGAAGTTTCATTCTGTTGCTGTTGCCCTATTTTTACATTGAAATCTCCCATAATTATTTTCAAGTGCTGCTACCTTTTTTATTTAGATGACGAATTTCCTCATAAAGTTCTTCGATTTCTTCTTCAGGATGACTTGTGGTGGGTGCATAAGTTTGAATAATCTGAGCCTTGTATCTTCTCGAGAGATGGATAACGAGTCGTGCAGCTCTGTCAGAGGAACTTTCAACTTCTACAACTTTATCCTTCAGTTTCTTGTTCATTATAAATCCAACACCACTAGTTCTGTCGGTATCTGTTCCACGATAATAGAAGAGATGTCCACTTTTCAGTTCAATGAGATCTTCTCCTTTTCTCCTTACCTCACTTAGCCCGATGATGTCCCACTTGATCCTTTGTAGTTCCTCTTCCAATTCAAGAAGCCTTGAATCAGAAGATAGGGAGCGTCCATTGTACGTTGCCAAGGTCAGCATCAGATGGCAGCCTAGTCCGGTCCTTCCGGGGATTCTTAGCACCCTCTGCCTTCATGTTGCACTGGCCGCTGCCTTGGCCAGGTACATTCCAGCTGCCGGAGACTGAGGGCGAAGATTTAAGTTGTGGAGTCATTTTGGAGGGGTTTGGCCATAACTCACCAGGCTGGCCAAGCGGCGGGTTGGTGAGTGTGGGATAGCATTTCCTCTAATCCCGATGGTATAGTTATACCGCTATTGGCGGTCTATATATATATATATATATATATATATATATATAAACCTAAAATATATATATATATATATATATATATATATATTTTTTTTTTTTTAGGTTTCTTCACAAAAATAAAAAGCTGATGAAGATATGGCTACACGACGTGCGAAGAAAAGATTGGAAACCGTCAATTAGAAGTGTTCTTTGCTCTGCACATTTCACTGAAGATTGTTTTCCCAAGAATCAGTCTATTTGCAAAAACGTGTATCAAGGAAGCAATACCCGATTAAATGAGTATGCTGTGCCTACTGTGTTCACTTTTTCAAGTAAAAATCGTTATGCAACAAAAGGAAAACCACCAACTTATAGAGAAAACCCATCAGCAGAAGTAGAAATGCCATTGCCAAGTACCAGCAGCACACAAGCTGAAAACAATTGTGATCACACTTACTGTATTGCTGAAAGCCCTGGAAAACTAAAAAGAAAATTGGATTTAGCAACTGATTGTAATGATGCTTTATTTAAAAAACTAAAAAGTTATCGACTACAACTACAGCTAAGCAAGCAGCGCAACGCTCATGGAAAGGAAATCTTACAGTTGCTTCTTGAGCACAATTTTTTGAGGGAAGATGAGTTCCATTTAGTAGAAGACACTCTTCCTGACGCATCTACCGATTTGTTCAAAAATGCAATGAAGAATGCAAAGCGAACAAACGGTAGATCCTACAATACTGAAATTAAACGATTTGTCATGTCTTTGTACCAGTGGCGGCTCGTGATAGGCTGAGATGGGAGGGCTGCATCTCAATTTTGTAGATATCGCTTCGAATAAGCTAAGTTACTGAGCATGTGCTGATGCTGTCCGTTTAATAATAATAATAATAATAATAATACTATATATGTATATATATATATATATATATATATATATTGATCGAAAGTGTTTTTTTTTACAAGAAATGAATACTTAGATTTTATATTTAGCGATTGATAGGGAATAGGGAAAATGTAGAGGTACCGATACCTAAATTAGGCAACAGATATTAAGCGATGGCCACATTGCCACATTTATTAAAAAAATAATCGAACTATAAAACTTGGTCAGATGCATTATTTCTTAAAAAGAAACTGATTAAGCAGTGCATCCTTCCAGTTTTTACGCATGGAGCACAGACATGGATCTATACTAAAATAGACATACAGATGTTGCAGACAACTGAAAGCAGCATGTAGAGATGCATGTTTGATGTTACCAGGAAAGATACAAATACACTGCTGGCCACCCAAAATGCAACACCAAGAAGGAAGCATCCGATTGGCCTGAAATTCGCAGCATGCGTCGCCCGCGAGAGGACATGCAAACGATTAGCATTGCAGGGCATATGCAAATCTTGTGCGCCCGGCACGCCACCGAGAAGCACTGTAAGAAGGCTGCACAGAAGGCGGGGTGTAAGTAATGGAAGTGTGTTGTGCTACCGGACCTGCGCGTGGGAAGCTCTTAATGCCTCGTCGCAGAACACGGTAGTCATTCCAGCACGTTTCGGAAGTTCGTCAGAGGACGAATAGTGGCTTATCGCGACAGCTGTTTATCGTACCGAGACATCGGCGCTCGTGTTGGACGACATTCAGTGACAGTGAGGTGAGTATGGATTCGGTGGGTGCAGGAGGGACGGACGGACCGACGTGAGCGATTGCCGCAGCCACGGTACACCACCGAACGAGAGGACCGGCATGTTGTGCTGTGGGCATTGACGGCTCGCATCACCACATCACGAAAGGTTGCGCAGGAATTCGGGTGTTTTGTTCAAAAACCTGTGCCAGCACGAACCATTCGACGTCGTCTGCAAGAGCGGGGACTTGTCGCACGGCGACCATTGCTCCTATTACCACTGACGTTACACCACTGACGAGTGCGGCGGCAGTGGGCCGTTGAACGCCGCACCTGGACTACGGAATGGCACGACATTGCCTTCCCCGACGAATCCCGCTTCTGCCTACAACATCACGATGGTTGGATCCGCGTGTGGCGGCACCGCGGCGAGAGACTTATGACGCCTGCATTATGCATCGCCATATCGGTCCGTCGCCTGGCGTTATTGTTTGGGACGCAATTGGTTATGACACCCGCAACCCTCTGGTACGCATCGCCGGTACACTCAACAACCACCGCTTCATATCCGACGTTTTGGAGCTTGTAGTTCTCCCTTACCTGCAGGACCTGCCAGCGGCCACGTTTCAACAGGACATTTCGCGCCCGCACGTGGCACGCATCGTGCAATAATTCTTCACGACCCACCAGGTGTCACTGCTGCCGTGGCCAGCCTGTTTTCCCGATATGTCGCCCATCAAACACGTCTGCTCGCTGATCGGCAACCGAGTGGCCCGGCAAGCACCACCCGCGGCGTACATGACCTTGATGAACTGTGGGAACGTGTGGAAGCAGCCTGGACCGACATACCACAAGCCCACATCTAAAGCCTCTTTCGTTCGGTGTAGCGGCCGTTATTGCCAGCCATGAGGGCCACATGAACTATTGATGTCTGCGTGCTCCGCAAGTCGCACGGGCCTGTAAGCTCAATCGTTTCATCTTTGTATCTGTTGTTATGTGTCCAGTAAATCTGGCTTTGCTATCTCGTGTCCTTCTTGGTGTTGCATTTTGGGTGGCCAGCAGTGTAGAAACTCGTGGATCGGGAAAATGACAAGAGTGGAAGACATTATGATCAGAATTCCTGAAATTGCAATCAGATGGACATATTGGTAGAAGAAAGAGCCACTGACGGGAGTTGAAATATTGAACTGGATAGCAAAGGAAAAAACAAAACCCAGAAGATGACAAGAGGGAGATGGGTGCATGAAATTCGAATGCATGAAAGAATAAAGCTCAAGGCAGACTGTTTTGGAAGAAGAAACTTGGAGACTCTCATCCAGCAGTGAATTGATAGTGGTTGCAAATTTTATATACATGCATATACCTATATAAATATATATACAGTATATAAGAACAAAAAATACAAAAAATTTAATGCGTGTGGCAGCGGAGACACTCACTCAAGGTCATGTACGCGTTCTCAAGTGTCTCATTGTGACCCCTAAAAATATGACAATAAATATTTTTTCTTCTGATACACTCGCTTTGAAACTTCGACTTGATACCGACCACTGCAACTTGGCCGGCGATGAAAAACATTTTGTGGAATTTTGAAGGGTCTGCCAGAATTTCGCGATGAGTTGTTATTGCGATACTCACACACCGGCATTCTCTTTAATAAAAACGGATTTTAAACATATTCAGTTCAGTTTTAATTTTGAAGCCATGATAACAATTTAGTGTAGACAAATTTGTTTTCCAAAATTTAGCAGCTTCGTAAAATTTTCTAAACAATGATATCTGATTAAATGTTCTTTTCAAAGTAATTAAGTATAATGCCCTACCTCAATTGAAATGCGCAGCTTATTTTTGGGAGGGAGGGGGATGCAGCAGAAAAATAAAATGTACCCAGAGGAGTGACTTCAATAATTTTTGGTGAATAAAAATTTACGTAAGTTTAAAAGCGAAAATTTCGCTGTGCTTGGTAAGTGAAGAAATCAATTTTGTGCAAGTATTTCGCTGCAGAAATTAGTCTCTCTCGCTCTCTCTCTCTCTCTCTCTCTCTCTCTCTCTCTCTCTCTCTCTCTTTTTTTCAATTTATCCAATGCTGAACTCATTCTTAATCGCAAATTGTTCACATACCCATTTTGACCAGAAGAGAAAATATAAGTAAAACTTTTTTTGCAAAAGTCCCGGCAACTGAGTATTTGTCATAGCAAACACAAATATTTTACAGTTCGATGGCGTTAGAATTATTACGTTGAATAAAAGCAGGAACAAACCAGAAAATGGAAGGAAAAAAACAGGTTGAGTAATACATTCAAACATACCTTATTTAATACTTTATTTCAACATTCGTCATTATTTTAATTCATTCCTTTATTTTATTTCTTATTCGGAAGCACAACAACCGTATTAATCAACAAAGCACACAGTCCCTTCGATGTATTCCCACTCAACGAGAAACTGCATTCGCGAACAACCCGTGCTAGCGAGACTGCCATCAATGCAGTCCACAGGGAAGTTTTATTCAAAGGAAACGAACTGATGTGGGAATAGGCAGAGTTTCCCACATGAGTTGGTTTCAACACCCGTCAGGGCTGCAACAGGGCTTCCGCCTACTAGGGTAGGGGAAGTGTGTTTATGTAGAATTATACAGTACAGTCTGTGTCCGTTTTGTGCTGCATTTATTGTGTTACTTGTTTGCAAATGTCAGCTTGCCATTTGCATTTGTTTTGTTCTCTTGCATTTTGTGTTGTTCTTTTGCTTATTTTTTCATCCTCCTTTTTATCATCTTTTGGAGGATGCTTCTGTATTTTTCTGCATCATTGTGCGTTCTCATTGCTGTGTGACCATTTAGTTGTTCTTGCACTGTATTTGCTCCAATTTCCTGTTGAAATTCCCCTTGTCTCTTGTTGGATTTGCTATGTTTTTATTATGTTTCTTACTACATTTTACTCTTGACTGAACAACACTGTCTCGTGTGTTTGAACCATGTTTACTCCTGTTCAATGTGCTGTATATTTTTTCTATCTGCATTTTGTATTACATGTTTTGTTTTTGTTTCACCCCACTGTGCGAGTCATGTCTATTATTTCCTTACTATGGTATTTCAATTTTGTTTCTAAAAGTATTACATGCTATGTTCTATTTGAACTTGTTATGTGTTTCACACAAAGCACTCTTCACTGTGATGTATATACACTATCTACCAACAAGTGATTGGACATCCCTGCAATCGACAATATCTGCGGTCCTGATACACGTCACGCCCGCCGCCGTTAAATATCGTGTGGGAAACAACAACGCAACCAGTCGCAATCAAGATGCCACGCAGTTCGGAGCTCTCTGATTTCGAGAAAAGTGTAACTGTCGGGTATCACAGAAATGGCCTATCCATACGTGACATATCAAGCGAGTTGAAGTACTCAAAATTGACAGTAGCCTACATGATTGACAAGTGGAAGATGAGAGGTGACTGTCGGAATGTGTCCCGACCCGGCAGACAAACAAAACTGGGAGTTAGAGACCGACAGGTGCTGGCCAGAGAAATTCGGAAGAACCACACCAAATCGATCGACCACATCCGCGAGGAGTTTCAACAGGCATCCGGGAGTGTTCTTTCGATGAATACCATCCGTAAGGAAGCCCATCTGCTGGATTATCATGGACGTGCTGCCGCCCACAAGTCTTTGATCACCAAGTCCAATAGCGCTGCTCGCCTGACGTGATGCAAAGAAGGTCGACAGTGGACCGTTGAACAGTGGAAACAGGTTCTCTGGAGCGACGAATCCAGGTTAACCCTCTACCGTTCGGATGGCAGGGTCTGGGTCTCGCGTCTTCCTGGAGAACGCCTCATGCCGGAATGTATTGTGCCAACTGTGAAGTTCGGTGGCGGTGGAATTATGCTATGGGGGGTGTTTCTCCTGGTATGGCACGGGACCCTTGGTCGAAAGTACTGGTAGACTCAACGCCGAGACCTACTGCGCCACTTTGGATGATCATGCGCTTCCTACGTTGCGGCAGTTTTACGGGGTGGACCCATGTTACTTTCAGGATGACAATGCCACCTGTCATGTTGCGAGGTCCGCCATGGCTTGGTATGGTGACAATGGGGTTAATGTAATGGACTGGCCTGCGCAGAGCCCGGACCTTAACCCTATCGAGCACCTCTGAGACGAGTTGGAGCGTCGACTTAACTGGTGCCCCTACCGTCCGAAATCGGTGAAGGAACTGACCTGTCTTCTCCAAGCCGAGTGGAAGAAAATACCGCTAGCCGTCATACAACGCCTGGTTGAAAGTATGCCCCGGAGGGTCGCATCTGTAATCGCCGCTCGTGGAGGCTCCACCAACTATTGAAGGTGAATAAACTTCGTTTTCCTTTGCTATCACAGGTGTCCAATTACTTGTTGGTAGATAGTGTAGCTCATGTTCTGTAATCTTTGTGAGTCTTGTACTCTCAACTGAAATTTTCACGTATTGAGCAATTTTTGCATGTTTGTCTGCTAACTTTTGTTATCTCCCACCGGAAAATTTCTGGAGCCTGTTATTTTTTCATTCATGCTGAGTGGAGTTTTATCTTGTTTTTATTATATTTTTATATATACCCTGCTTTTACAAGCTAATATAAACTGCTTTGATCTCAAAAATATGACCTCTTCATAGGGACCCTTCACTTACCGTAAAATTTGAAGTAAGGAAATGTTTTTTTTTTTTTGAGGTTTAATGACCACCGTGCGCAACTCAATGGACTATAAGCAGTCGCCCGTCCCCAATTTAAGGTCACTGGTACCAGGGAAGGGAGAGAACCAGTGCCGTAAGACAAACACAGTATCCCTGCCTCACCGGGATTCGAACCCTGACCCCTTTCGGACGAATGATCAGAGGCCATCGCCTTAGACCACTGCGCCACCAGGGAGGCGGAAATATTTTCGACTTCAACAACTTAAATTAGTGAGATTTTTTTTTTTTTTGATTGGAGGTTTAACGACCACCGTGAGCAACTCAAATGGGCTATAAGCAGTCGCCCGTCCCTAATTTAGGGTCACTGGTTCCAGGGAAGGGAGAGAGCCAGTGCCGTAAGACAAACACAACATCCATGCCTCACCGGGATTCGAACCCGGACCCCTTCGGACGAATGATCAGAGGCCAACGCCTTAGACCACTGCGCCACCGAGGCGGCAAATTAAATTAGTGAGATTACTGAAAATATTAAATTATCTGCACATATCAGGTAAGTAATTTTATTCTTCCAGCACCTAACCTTCTGTGAAAAAATCACATTCCGATTTTTGTTTCGTAACGTCTCCGAGTTTAGATTCCCGAAATGCTGGTTTTTTCTTTCTTTCTTTTTTTTTCTCTTTTTAGAAATCTTGTGAAATTAAGAAGAAAAAAACATTTTTATTTACCCAGTTGATTAAACAGTAAGGTTGTGTAATTAATAATTATTAAATCCTTCATTTTATCTGTAAACGCCTCGTAACTTCAGTGGTTTCCGTAGTTTCAAAGCAGCTTTTTGCCTGCCCATGACATGACGTCAGTTGCTACGGGGGCAGTGACTTATGGCGGCCAATGCTGCGTGGATGGGAATGGTGTCTCCAGTAATATAACATCCCTGGGCTCTGCGTACTTCTATCTCGTTGGGTAAGTCAAAGTTGTCCTCGGTAAAAGCGACCTCTGGTGGTGTTGGAGAGAATCAAAAGTGCTTCCTTTTTTTTCAGGAAATTTGGCCCAAAAAACAGGATTCCCTTTTTTTTTTTTTTTTTTTTTTTTGGATTGGAGATTTAACGATTACCGTGAGCAACTCAATGGGCTATAAGAACTCGCCCGTCCCTAATTTAGGGTCACTGGTTCCAGGGAAGGGCGAGAGCCAGTGCCGTAAGACAAACACAACATCCATGCCTCACGGGATTCGAACCCGGACCCCTTTCGGACGAATTATCAGAGGCCATCGCTTAGACCACTGCGCCACCGGGGCGGCATGGATTCTTTAACGGACCTCGTAGGCTACGGTGCTGTAAGACAAAACACAACATTTCTTTTTTATTGGAGGTTTAACGACTACAGTGAGTCACTGGTTCCAGGGAAGGGAGAGAGCCAGGTCCGTAAGGTAAACACAACATCCATGCCTCAACGGGATTCGAACCCGGACGAATATTCAGAACCCATCGCTTAGTCCACTGCGTCACCGTGGCGGGAAACACAACGTTCATACCTCACCGTAATTGGAACCCGGGTTCAACTCGGACGAATGATCAGCACCCAGTGTTTCGACCACTGCGCCACTAAGGAGCTGTGAGTTGAAGTGTGACTATCAGACACCTTGATGCCAGTTAATGATTGTACTTATTTAAAGATAACTTTTTTTGTTTTGTTTTTCTAACACCATCACACCCGGAAGTTTTTTATTTCTTAATTGTCTAATATGAAGTATTGTTTCTTTCACCTTCATTGATACGTGATTTGCGTAGGCAATTCTTTATTTCCGATACCTGTGACATGTACTATATACTATAATCCTGACCTGAGTAGTTTGCTGTTAATATTCAGAAGCTCACAAGTGGCAACCAGGTCAGGGTCTGTAACCAGTGTTGCCAATTTGGGGTAAAAGTCGCTAAATTTAGGGACTTTTCGCTTGACGTTAGAGACAAAAATTTTGGTTTGGGATTAGAGACTTTTTAGGGGATTTTCCCCGTGGTTTTGGGGACTTCAGCGTCTTTTTCAGTTTTAGCTGTTTTTTTCATAAACTTTGAGACAAAATATTTTTCCAGTTTGCAAGGCTTAAATTTTATACAAACATTACGCAATCGCTAATACATAAACTTTCGTAAAAGCAACAAATGCCAATTGGTTCAGGACTAATCGTAATCGTTATCAAACTTCGTCGCCCATGTTAACATCTCATCCAACGAGATCGTTCGTAAACACCCGTTGCTGGTTTCTAATGCATTTCCTTTCTTTTCCCCCTACTTTCTGTTTACTTATAATCTTCCCTCAGGTTAGTGTTGGGGGTGAGTATCTGGGTGCATCGTATTCTGACTTGTGTTACCAACTTAGGGGTAAAGTCGCTAAATTCAAGGAAGTTCGGATTGGAGTTTGTCACAAAAATATTATTTTGGGATTACCTACATTTTTAGCGGATTTAGCTAGGTCTTTAATGATTTCAGGGCCTTTTTTCATTTATGATTTCAAGTATTTAAAATGCGGTTTTTGAAATCGGAAGAGTCTTTAGTTTTCCGTAGTTCCAATAACCGTAGCCATGAATCGTAACGCTTATAGAAAGCACCCCCCCCCCTTTTTTTGATTGGAGGTTTAACGACCACCGTGAGCAACTCAATGGGCTATAAAGCTGTCACCCGTACCTAATTTAGGGCCACTGACTCCAGGGAAGGGAGAGAGTCAGTATCGTAAGACAAACATCCATGCCTCACTGGATTCGAACCCTGACACTTCTCGGACGAATGGCCATAAGTCAGCGCTTAAACCACTGCGCCACCGGGGTGACCAATTCCCTTTTTCCTCCGTCTTATCAAGCATAGGAAGCCTGCCTATAACCGCTGAGTTTTCGTGGGATCTCTTAGGCTGTGAATACAATAGTGGTGGGACTCACTTTCTGCTTTTCCATTGGCAGAAATATTGTATCATTAAAACAAAAGTTATGTTTTATTTACATCAAAATAACTGTGACATATAATTGGAAAGAAAATGTTTTTTTTTCTTGTGCGAGAAATAATCTCACCTCCAATGCTATAATTTATTGGTTTACCATACTGCACGTACTAAGTGCGCTTAGCTAGTCATCTTGGCTATTTAAAAATTGTTGCCGTATTCTCTCCTGCTAAGTATATATATATATATAATTTGTTTATTTGTTAGTTTGGGGTTTTTACGACCACCGTGAGCAACTCAATGGGCTATAAGCAATCACCCATCCCTAATTTAGGGCCACTGGTCCTAGGCAAGGGAGAGAGATTGTACGACAAACACAACATCCATCTTTCAACTAGATTCGAACCCGGACCCATCTCAGACGAATGGTCCGCAGCCAGTCTTTAGAACACTGAGCCAATGGGGGGCGTCATACATATACTATTGAGCCATATTTAGTAATAATATCAACACATTCAGTTCTTTTTATGTTATTAATTTAAAGTGCCAAATTATTAATAATAATAATGAGTCATTGAATTTTAAATGGCGTACAAAAATTCAACATAATTAAAATCTTATTTTTAGAGACTTTTTTTCACTTTTGGAGACTTTTTATCACTGATTTGGAGACTTTTAGAATGGGTGAGTTGGCAACACTGTCTGTAACTTTCTTTGGTGTGTTAATACTTAATATTAGCATTAGCTAAGTTGAAGATGGTAAGTTGTCTTTGTATCTAATTCCATCGAAGTTATTAAGTAATTGCGTGTTTTGTAAAATTATTAACAGGATATATTAATCCTTCGTAATACATGGATGCGTTTTTTGGTATAAAATTGAATTACCGTTCACCATTTTAGTTTCAGTGATCCACGTAGGACGTGTTAGATCTGTTTCTTTCGAATTTTGAGATTTGTACCGCATAGGGTTAGGCTGCAAAAAGAAGTTAATTTCGATACGTGTTTAGAAAAAGAAATACAATGTGAACAAAGGTATTGTGTGTTAGTACCTCGTGGAGGTGCACGTGTCTACAGGATGTGTTAGAAAAAAAAAAAAAAAAAAAAAGGGAATTTCCAGCGCAAAATATTGATTTTTAAAACAATGGATTTTATGTACCTTGCGGAAACACAGTGTGATATAATAGTTTACCAGGCGCTGTGTTATCAGCGAGTGTAAGTCGAATGAATAATTTGTGTAAAAAGTTGTGGAAATTGGCCGGAGACACTTTTCAATTACCATATGATATACACGAGGAGTTGCTTTATGTTGGAGTTGCAGTTTTAAGCGATCGAATGAAAACGGTTAAGTGTAACCCCAGTGGAATATCCTGTGTTCAAGATTAGGACTGTCTTTTGCCTACCCCAAGGAAGTGGTTTTTATAGTATGTTTGTGAACTGCTTAAGAAACAAATATACATGCTTTCTATTACTTGATAAAAAAAAAAAAGTATTGGATGATAGAATCACTTTAGATGGTCTTTTTCTAGAACTTCAGTATAAAAAAGATACATTGTAGTTTGAGTCATGATCTAATTAACAAGTATGTAGGGTAAAAAAAAATCACTAATGTGTAGTACTTGCACACAGTGTGCAGCTAAATCAATGAGCATGATGCAAAGCCACAACTTGCTTATGCTCCCTTTTTGTAGTTGTACTCTTCAGTCAGCAAAGTGTTCAAATTATAGATTAGTAACCTTTAATCTAGTTGATAATGTGAACTGCAAAAGGATAATGCCAAATGCCTTTTTGATGGCTTTTGAATTGCAAGACTGTTCTGTTGATAAAATCAAGTTAATTTGCACCTGGGTTTTGAATGTGTTTCTTGGTTTCACCTTGTCTAAAAAAATGTGCCACTTTTAAAACCTTTTATCTGTTACACAGTCCCCACAATAATGGGACTTCTACAGTTTAGGGGTAAGCATTAATACTGTGCTTTGCCTCAAGTTTCATGTTATTTTGACTATTTTTTTTTTGTCTGTCACCACAGATGCATACAATACAATTTCTCATTATTAATGTACTAAATTGCTCCACAGAAACTTCTTATCTACAGTCTTGGCCAAAAGTCCGGCACCAGTAGACAGAAAGTTAATTTTTGATGTTTGAAGTCAACGTATACAGCTTAATGGTAGAGTCAGGAACACATATTATACATAATTTTAAAGGAAATTTTATGCTGAAATCAAATATTTTTACAGAATGTTATTACCAGTAATAGAAGTGAAGTTACAATCAAAAGTACAGTGTCTAGTCATAAAAAACAAAAAATAGTGGAATTTGTGAAATTAGTGTACATTGCAGTTAACGTAGAATTACTGTACAGTACTTATTAAAACTTGCAGGACACTTGAAATATCCTAATAACAAGCAAAATACGCTCCCTAATGAGCTTCTAGCTCTCCATTGGTGTTAACACGGTGCCATACAGTCCTTACAGACTATGCTGTTTTAGATGTTGGTCCTTGTTAACTGATATTTTGCTTCAATCTCGACCACAAATTTCCTATGGGATTAAGATCGGTGAGTGTGCCGGCCACTGAAGTTTTCTTATAACTTTTTGATTAAACCTCTCGTCAACCAACTTTGACCGATGATGCGGCTCGTTATCGTCCTGAAAGTTGAAATTCTGCGAGCCGCCCCGGTGGAGCAGTGGTCTTAGCAATGGCCTATGATCATTAGTCCGAAAGGGGTCCGGGTTCGAATCTTGGTGAGGCATGGATGTTGTGTTTGTCTTACGGCACTGGCTCTTTCCCTTCCCTGGAACCAGTGACCCGGTACTTACGTATTAACGCCACCGCAACAGAAGTTGTGCTAATGCGCCAATAAAACGGTACTTTCGCACTTGCAGGCAAAGTAGTCAATCGGATTTCGGTGGAAAATGGGCCGATATAGAGTTCAACGTAGATTCAAAACAGTCTATTTTCTTTCACCTGACGCTGTCGCCATATGAACGTATTAACGCCACCGCTGCTACAGATTTGGCGGTTTAAGGGCCGTCTACACCTAAAATTTTTGCGACAAATCATAAAATAAAACACTTTATTTAAAAACAAAGAAGTCAATCGGATTTCGGTGGACATAAAGGCAACAAAGAATCCAAAATATAAATGCCTGCGCGTGCGAACAACAAGATTGCTCTTTATTGGCGCATTAGCACAACTGCTGCGGTGTGGTGGCGTTAAAATCCCAAATGCGCATTTTCGTAGCACTAAAAAATGGCGTCAAAAATCAGCAAACAAAAAGGCAACAAAGAATCCAAAATATAAATGCCTGCGCGTGCGAACAACAAGATTGCTCTTTATTGGCGCATTAGCACAACTTCTGCTGCGGTGGCGTTAATACGTAAGTACCAGTGACCCTAACTTAGGGACGGGCGACTGCTTATAGCCCATTGAGTTGCTCATAGTGGTCGTTAAACCTCCAATCAAAAAAAAAAAAAAAAAAAAAATTCTGCAAACCCATGTCTTGTGCAGAAATATGTGGATGTTTGGACTCCAAAACATCCACTTATTTCTATCCATTCTACGTGGCATCAACATTGTGCAGACGGCCAACACAACTGGCTAAAATACAGGATCATAACATCACCGAATGTGGGTGCTTGATTGTTGGCTGGGTGCAGCTTATATCTTCCATCAGCCCTTTTCTTGTAGCCTACAACGAACTGTACGTGCAGATGCAATAATGCCTACTTCATTCTCCCACTCATTTCTTAAATCAGTAACTGTTTTAAACCTCGAGTTTAAGGAACGACGAATCAATATGCGATCACGTTCAATACACCGCCTTGGTCGACCTGTTCTGTTTCCCACACATCCAGTTTCTGCGACTTTTAATGGCGCGCAAGGCAGCGGAATGATTACATCCACATTTAACAGAATTTTTCCGACTACTGAATCTAAGTTCATGCAAAGTAGTAGTTTTGCCCTGGTTTGAAGATGCAGGACCAATTTTCGGGCCTTTAACATTCCGAAATTCAAATACCACCAGGAATTCTGTATAAACTTCAGTCAACTGACTGCATGCAGCTGCGTTCCGAGGTGGCAGACGATTTTACATCCTTTTATATATAACTAGCGGATGTCGGAGAAAGCTATAGTGGATTAGAGGGGGCAAATGCTTTTTCAGAACTGGATTTGTTTCTTCACTTGCACATTTTTGCTTGTAACTTCACTTCTCTCACTGGTAATAACATTATGTAAACATATTTGAATTCAGCATAAAATTTCCTTTAAAATGATATATAATATGTATTCCTGACTACCATTACGCTGTGTAAGTTTACTTCAAACATCGAAATTTGACTTTCAGTCTACTGGTGCAGGAATTTCGACCATGATTGTATACTAGTATAGAACTATTGCTTTTATTAAAAAGATGTTCTAACATTGAAAATCAATGGTGAAACACATCTGGTTAGTATGGTTCCATAATACAGTGTATTTCACAAATACGTTCTGAATACAATTTATTTAGAATATTTTGGTAAGATGCAAGCATTTCAATCCTGAGTCAATCAGTTGTGTAAGACCTCATAAAGCTGTGGGTATCCAATTTCAGTCTAATATTAGAAAACAACTTGTAGTTGTCACAAAACTAGTAAGTTTGGAAAATTGCTGATGTTTCAAGTGAAATGGAATGTGATTTTTTTTTTTTTTTTCAAAAGCAGCATGTCTATTCACAATTGCACCTTTGCTGCCATGTGATTCGTCATTATTTTGCTGAACAATGAAGGACACGCACTTCCAATTTAGGTAAAGTTACTGAAGTTCAGGATTTTCCTCGTAAGATAATTAATCAAGTACAGTACTATTAATTTTTGTTATTGTCTTTCTGTTAAAACAGTTTAGGAAGTACCTCCAAAGTGTTGTTTCCATCTGCAGCAGTGGTGGGTGGGCTTGTGTATCCCAGCCCAGGGCATTAACAGAAAGTCAGAGGCATGTTCCTCAAACCATTCCTTAACAATTTTGTCTGTGTGGCATGGAGCATTATCCTGTTGGTATTGGCCATCACCAGCAGGAAACAGTTGCAGTGAATGGGTGAACTTGGTCCGCAACGATGTTCGGATACCTGACAGATGTCAGGGATTCAGCTATTAGGATAATGGGGCCTAAAGTGGCCCAAGAAAACATTGCCCACAGCATAACACCACCTCAGCCAGCCTGTTTCCACCCAACAGTGCATCCAAGTGCCATAGCCTCCATTGATAATTGTGGTATCCACGCTCGGCCATCTGCATGATGCACCAGGAAACTTGATTTGTCAGACCAGGCCTTTTTCTTTCGATGATTTTGGGCGCATTTTATACATTGTTGGCGGTGACGTGCAATGAGCATGGGGACCCAGTTGGGTCTTTGGCTATGCAGGCCCAATGTGCAGAAGGCTGTGTGGTGTGACACATTGCCCTGATCATGACTGTTGTAGCAGTGGGGGGGGGGGGATTTGTCGCCCTGTGGTCGCTGTGAACAATATGTGACAATTTATGCTCCTCTCTGGCATCACTTAGCTGCGGACGACACATCTGGATGATGGTTTGTCGTTTGGCAATCTGTGCACCACTTTTGATACATACTTGCTACAGCAGCACACGAACAAGCTGCACCGTTTCCGAGATCGTAGTTGCGATGTGCCTTGCGATCACAACTTGTCCTTTATCAAACTCTGATAAATGGGCAGCTTTTCCCATCTGACTCCGAACACTCTACTAACCAAAAGCCGGTCCTCAGGTTGTGTATGTACTGCTCTGTGAACTTCACCTGTGCCATCGTTTGGTCTCCAGGTGCGCTCGTCCCTCTAGGCTGGGGTGGTTATAATGGAATGGCTCCTCGGTGTATTTTGCCAGTTTTTATCCATAGCTGTGGCCACTATAGGTTGGGGAAACTAGCTGGGGGATGTCGTTGACAGGTTAGAAAATTAGCGTAGAGAGCTCTAAAGCACGAACTGTTGCAAAATGGTACATGTAATCGGCATTCGAATTACCCAGTGGTCCATTGGCTAGTAAAACTTCTGGCGGACCAGCGAACTATGAGTTTTACTGGCCCAGATGGTCAGTAAGTTTTTCTTTTTTTTTTTTTCTTTGTCTAATTTGTCACAGATTAAAAAAATGAATGTTTCTTTTACTGTGCTGTGTGGTTTTCTTTTTAAGCTGCAATCTAATTGGTTTAAAAACAAATATTGGAGATAATTTCATTGAAATGCTACATTATTTTCTACATATATTATGAATGTCTTTAAATTTTTTTTATTGTTTTTTTTACGGACCAGTGGGCATTTTGATGGACCAGTGGTTTGCAAATTCTAGTGGTCCGCTGGGCCAGTAGATTTATTTCTTAATTCGAACACTGCATGCAATACTTTGCAAGTCCAGCCTAGAGACACTGGTGGCACAGTGGTCGAAGCAATGGCTTTTGACCATTTGTTCGTGATGGGTGCTGGTTCGAATGGTCAATTAAACCTTCAATAATAATAAAAGAAAAAGTCCAGCTGTAGTTTGATAACATTCACAAAATGCATTTTTGTCATGATGATTAACCCAGCAATCCGACATCGCTGAATTGACTTTAATTACTGTTTCACGTTCAATATCAATTGCATCAGAAAACTTTGAAATTTCATTGCCATATAGCGGGAAGCGAACCTGCATCTCCCGATTACAATTCGAGCGTGCTAACCTTTTACACCACCCAGGACAACATAGTCCCAAGTATCTGGGTGTCAAGCATCGGAATATTCTCCGACCACTTTCTTAATCGAAGTGAATTGTGCTGCCATCTAGCATTAAGCAAATCTCCAGTCTATGATATTACGTGAGAAGTAGTAATTAGTCAATTCAGTGATGCCTGATTGCTGTGTTGATTATCATGACGCATTGGCCACGCATTATGAAAAGAATATTTCCTCCATACTGTATGCATGCTTTACCTTTGTAACCAATTTCTAAATTGGCTCCTGTTGATGTTTGTTGGGTACTTCTAATTTGTAACTGTGCTAGCAGTACCATCTGGTGTGTGACTGTACAGATTGGCCTACTTAACTGTTTTTATTTTTGATGTGCATAGTATTTTTTCTCCCCATAAAGCATTCTTCCATGTATCACTTGCTGTTTCTAATGTCTGTGGGACACATGAATTCTCTTTCAAATTCCTTGCAATAACAAGTACTCTAGTTTTTCATTATATCATCATCATCATCATCATTGTCAACCATTATCAATCCACTGCTGGACGAAGGTCTCCCCAAGTTTCCTCCACAACGGTCTGTCTTGTGCCAGTCTCCTCCATGTCACCCCTGCATACTTTCGAATTTCATCCACCCATCTCCCATGTGGTCTTCTTCTGGGTCTTTTCCTGTCCCTTGGAATCCAATCTAAAATTTCGGCTGTCCATCGATGATCTGTCCTTCTGGCAGTATGTCCAGCCCATTGCCATTTCAGGGATTTAACTCTGATCATGATGTCTTCCACTCTTGTCATTTTTTGGATCCACAAGTTCCTCTTCTTATCTCTCCTGGTTACACCAAGCATGCACCTCTCCATGCTGCTTTGAGTTGTCTGCAGCCTTTGTATGTCTCTTTTAGTTAAGGTCCACGTCTCTGCACCATACGTAAGCACTGGAAGGATGCATTGATCAAACACTTTTCTTTTAAGACATAATGGCATATTGCTCTTGAAAATTATGCTGTTTCTTCCAAAAGCTCTCCAGGCAAGTTTTGTACGTCGATTAATTTCTTCATCAATGTGACCCTCACTTGATATCTGCTGTCCAAGATAAACGTACGTGTCTGTTATCTCCAGCTTTTCTCCATCAATCGATAAATCTTCATTTCTTGTAAAAGCATTGAACATCAGTTTTGTCTTCTGAAAGTTCATTTTTAATCCCACTTCTTTACTCTTGTCAGCAAGTTCCTGGATCATACTCTGCAGCTCTGATGGGCTAGTTGCAAAAATGACTACGTCATCAGCAAAACGAAGGTGGGTTAGATAATCTCCATTAATCTTTATCCCCTTGTTTTCCCAGCTCAGTGACTGAAAAACACCCTCCAATGTGGCATTAAAGAGCTTCGGAGATATGGTGTCACCTTGTCTCACTCCCTTTCCAATTTTTATGTGTGTTGTATTTCATTAGAATCTCTTTTTTCAAACAGTACATATGCCCTCTTCACAGGCATACCTAGTGCCAGCTTCCATGTTAGTATCTGTTGACTCATTTTTATTGCCATTTTGATATAGCACCCATCTGAACTGTTGATCTAGTCAGGCTAATTAATTATTATAACAATAGCCTTTGTCTTTGATGGGCACTAGTATTTCGTAATTGCTAAAAAATTCTGATTAAAGCAGATTTTAACTTCTCTGCAGAATACACATATCAATCAGCTTTTAAATATTCAACCCTCTATTTACTGCCACCCTTGCATAACACCACCCGTTTGGTCTGAACAAATGTGCTGTGTGTAAAACATCCCTTGATATGCTGCTACACCCTTGCCAAATGCCAACTGCCAATATATATTACACCAACCTGCCTTTTCTAACACAAAACATACTTGGTGTACCGCCACTTGCAAGATCAGATGTGTGTGAATTGCTTTCCCGTTTTTGGCGACCATGATTCAGTGGCGGGAAAATGGCAGATGTTGCTTGGAGCAAACGTCAGTTGCTCTTAAAAATGTGCCACAAGGAGAGAGTCCATCTGGACTGCTGCTTTCATAGAGTGGCACAGCAGTCGAGAGAAAGGAATAAGACAGCTTTATCTGGGATATCGTTATAAGGGTTGGATTTTATTGTGATTTTGGGCAGTTTATCTACACTGGCGGAAAGCGAAAAAAAGAACAAGGAGACGTCTGATACCAACAAAATTTATACAGCGTAATAACGGAATACAGAGGATGACGTGATTTAAACATTATGGCAAAATGCAGCTGTATTTTCTGGTAAACTGAAAAATAACAGTTCCATGTAACATGGTTAGTACAAGGTTGAACCGCCATGAACTGCGTCACACTGTGCAATTCTGGCATGGAGTCTGCCGTACAGATGTTGGATGTAAATTTGGGGTATTGAGTTCCAAGCATCCTCAACCTGGACGCGTAAATCTGGGATGGTCATAGCTGGCCGTGGAGACCAGATAAGTCGTCCCATAAAATCCCACACATGCTCAATGGGGGACAAATCCGGTGAATGTGTAGGCCATGGAAGTTGTCTCACACCCTGAAGTGCATGTTGCATTGCCCATGCCGTGTGTGGGCGTGCATTATCTTGCTGGAAAGCACCACAATAGACTGACCTCACAAAAATAGCACAATGGGCTGAATGATGTTGATGTAAGAGGTGCTATTTAATGTATCCGGTACAAACACTAGTTTTGTACGGGAGTGATCGCTTCCCACACCCTGACCTGGTGTAGGCCCTGTGTGTCGCTGGCGGATGCAAAAAGAGTGGAGACTCTCCCCTGTGCGTCTGCGAACACACATACGTCCACGGAGGCTCCTAAGCAGAATTTGCTTTCATCGCTGAACACGACAGATCGCCATTGCGTTCTCCAGTGTAGACGGCGACACCTGCAGCCGTTCTTGACGGTGGGCTGGAGTCAGAAGTAGACATGCCAGAGGCACACGTGCACGTAGTCCTGCATCCAGTAGATGGTTGCGGATTGTTCGCACAGTCGCCTCAGGTGCAACGGCAGCTCGGATTTGCGTCACAGTGGATGTTCTGCTTGACAACGCCGCTCTTCTTGTGCGTCGATCAGTCCGCTCATCAGTCCGTCTGTGACTCCCGGTTCCTCGGACCATCTACGCCACCATCGTACCACCACCGATACTTCCCATCCAATTCGCTCCGCAATACGACTATACGACCACCCGGCCTCGTGGAGTCCGACTAGACGACCACCCGGCCTCGTGGAGTCCGACTAGACGACCTCGCTCAAAGTCCGATAACTGCTGAAATCGTACACGTCTTCCATGTCCAGGCATTGCAGCTTCTTCAGGGTCTTCGCACGTGTCCGTACGCCGATGACTGATTACATTCACTTCGCCGTACGCCGACGACCGATTACATTCACTTCGCCGTACTCCTTAAATACCACCGACAATAATTTGCATATGCCGTTCTGTGGCGTAAGCGCTCACCGGTTGGTCCCGAAATTAACATCACACCTACGTCAACTCAACCCCATTAACATGTGTAAATTTCATGATCGTCCGCCAATTCCTTCTTGTTCTTTTTTCACTTTCCGCCAGTGTATTTTGATTTATTAGGACTAAATGGATGTCTCACAACCTTATACCCCTTAACCATGCCCACTTTGGCGGAAATGAAGTACTTGCATTCTTTACCCTATACAAACTGTCAAATGAGGTGACTCGTTTTCCAGGGACATAATGCTCCTTTTACCCCACATGATGGTTGCTGTCTTTAGTTTATCTTAACTTTGGCTCTGCAATTATTTATAAGCATCAAAATCAGAAACAAAAGTTTGTCGTTTTGCCGTTTGGAAATGGACACTTCTCATAATTTGTTATTATGGACACTTTGGAATATAATGATAAAATGCGGACGGCCATCTCAGAGCTACAGTGCGATAGCATCAACAAAGATCCCACCGACAAACAACTTACCTTCCTGGCTAATATAAGGAACCACAGCACGTTACCAACAGAAATAAAAAATGCAAACCCTCCAATGGGAGCAGGGATGCCAAAAATATTCTCGAAAAATTAAAACTCATAAAGAAAACACACCTTTAAGACTGATTCTATCGAAAAAAATCTCACCACTCATCAACCTAGAAAAAAAGATATACAACTATCTATCCCCAATATTCATGAGGAATCAATATACATTTAAGAATAGCTATGAGTTTATAGAAAAAATCAAATTAATTAATCAAGACCTAGAGCAAATAACTATGGCCTCCATGGATGTTAAGGCGTTATACCCAAACACTCCTGTCGAGCTAGCCATCGAATTGATTGTGCAGCAACTAAGCATCAACAAAGAACTAAACTTGTCACAATTGAAAGAGCTAAAGAATACCTTATATTTCATCAAGGAAAACAACATCTTCCATTTTGAAGGAAATATATATAAACAAACACAAGGTGGCCCTATGGGATCCCCATTATCGGCATTATACGCAGAAGTGATTATGGCATACCTCGAAAAAGAAATTATTCAAAATTTACCTGAAAAACCAATACTTTATGCTCGATATGTAGACGACATTATTATAATGTCTAAACTTAACAAAGCCGAGCTACAAGATCTAGCACAGCAGTTTAGCAAAATATGTAACACCATAGAGCTAACTATTGAGTTTGAAGAGGATAATTGCCTATCCTTCCTGGACATTCAACTAAAGAAAAACAAAAATAGTTTTGAATACTCTGTGTTCAGAAAAGCAACTTACATACCTGTACTGATACCATACTCGTCGCACCATCCAGTGATACATAAAAAAAAAAGCATAGTAAACTTGATACGGCGAGCGTACACACACACATCTAACAACAGGCTAAAAAATCAAGAGCTAGAGTTTATCTCGAAAATATCACAAGAGTATGGGTACCCGAGCAAGCTAATTAATAAATGGATACATGAGAGTAAAAAGCATATGACTCAGAGGAAAGAAGGCCAAGAAGTGCACAACCAAAGGAAGATGAGAAATAAAAAATTGAAATACATTGGAGCTTTCCCATACCTGGAAGGAGTGAGTAAAGAAATCAATAGGCACTGTGCTAAATATGACTTACAACTAGGAAGCTCAGTGCACACCGTGAAAAGTATGACTGTCAACAAAAAACAGAGGAAAAAATGCTAGAAGAATCAGAAACCTACGAAATTCCAATAGCACACATACCCCCAATATCGTACATTGGAAGTACGAAAAACAGATTAAAAAAAAGACTTAAACAACACATATCTAACTGGCAAAAAAAGAAGCCAAAAACGGCTTTAGTGCAATTCTGCTTGGAAAACCGGACATTCCCAAAGTTCGATGAAATTAAAATGCTAAAAAAGAATAAAAAATCGGAAAGGCAAATGAGGAGGGAAGAAGCAATATTAATCTACAAAAATAAAGCAAGGGTATGTAACCAGAACGACCCTAGCACATTATCGGGCCTGTGGAAAGAACTAATAAGACAAGAAAAACAACAAAAGAAAAACAGGCAAAAAGACAAGAAAACCAGGTTAGGAGAAGAAATTAAAAAAATAAAAAAAAAATACGGGGGGGGGGGGGAAGTGGTCTTAACTAAACATAGATGGCGCCAGCCGGGCTTGTTAACGAAATATATCCAGGAAAGTTTTTCCGACGAATGGCAACAAGGAGTATCGGACTCCATTAGCGCGAAGTTAGCCACGAACATCGGTGGTAAAGTCGCCACGCTCCTGAAGATGCCCAGAGTATGGGCGAAAATTTCGAGTATAAAGAACGGTAAAAATTGATGTTTGGAATCCTAAAGCAAAGATCCAATGAGTATACCCAGCGAAAAGTGTGAGAAGTAAAGCCAGTCATCGCATACAACGGACTTTAGGACAATAACCTCAACAAAGACCGGAAAACACGTGCGTGAAATGTCCCCGTCGCTAGAAAGGAATGCCAAGGTAAGCATTATCCGCTAGTTTTCTGTACAAGTTACTTTGAAATATCGCATGTAAAAGAGAATAGTACAATAATTAGAGCTATATAATAGTCAGAATTAGAACTACTAAGTGGAATTGATGTTTTACTTTTTTTTAAAATGAAATATTTTTTTTACCAAGCATAGTCAAGTTGCATATCAAATTCAAACTTATGAAATTCTCTTTAAAATGAGGGATCAAACAACTCTCTAGGCCTTAGAACTTGAGAAATTCAAGATTTTTTTAAAAAAGTTTATGCAAGCCAAAAAGTGACAATTTTTCAAAATTTTAAAAATTAATTACATGAAATCCTAATGAGAGAAAAAAATTATTAAAAATATATTCTCATTTATATCATTAGGGAGAATGATCCCTGAAGGTTTCATTGAAATCTGAGATGGCCAGGTTGAATATTAAAATTTTTTGGTTGATTTGGCATGGAATAATGACCCATGTATATATAGGTTAATTTGTTCTAACTGTTATTTCGATATCTTTATTTTGTAGGTAAATTTCCCCTTTGTGCTTTTCTCCCTGCAGAAAAATAAACAAGTCATTCAACTGTTTAGATTCACATCTGATGGTGTTACTAGTGCAGTTGGGAACTGTTGCTAATTGGAAGTGCCATTTGTTATAGTTAAATAGGGTTTTGTATAGTGTTATGTAAATTCAATGAAGTGATTCACTAGCAAGAATATCAGTCAAAAGTTTTCATGAGTAGTGCATAAAAATGAGTTCACCATTGCTCAACTTGATGTTTAAAGGCTTATTTATTTTTGCAGTCCACACATAAAAAGAAGACAAGGAAGTTGAGAGGTCATGTAAGTCATGGTCATGGTCGTATTGGTAAGTTCTTGATTTTTATTATTTTTTAGAGTTCATGAAAATGAATTTTACTGGCACGGTGCCTGAAATCTATTGTTGGGGACAGGTGAATTTGGCACTTCCCTCTGCTCCAACATGAATCTATAATAAGCAATTACCCAGTGAAGACTGTTTTCGAAATTCAAGTTCCAGTAAATAATACAAATAAAGATAGAATATAAGTGAAAGCAGTATGAAATATAGTTGAAGTGGATAAAACTGTTGCTAGACAATAAGACTTGTCATAGCTCGCACAACAGCGGACTCAAGCACAGGTTGTAGGATGCGTGGAAAATTGAATAGCTGTATTGAGATCTGCAGTAGTTTAATCAGAAGAATTTATGTAATTCTTGAATCAGTTTGTAAATGAACCTTTTAACTTCTCATGGCTTGCTACTGAAATCCAAAACTTATCAGTTACTTAGGTAGAATGGTCTGCAAAGTAATCAGACCATTCTAGCAAGTATTACTAAGGAACTATCTGTTTTGAGCATTAATCTGATTTTGATAAAATAATTTTTTAACTTAAAATGAAGTTCACATCAAGGCCTAATTCATTGGCCTGATATCACCTTCACTAGGTATATATAGTTCGTTATGGGGCTCACATTTCTACTTCATATATTTCATTTGAATTTTCTGATACAAAAAATCCACATGTTAAACACCCACTGATAAAGTCAGTGTAATTTGCAGTTGTTTTTTTTTGTTTTGGATGACCAACTTTATTTTTTGGAAAGCTTTGTATAGTGCTGTATTTTTTTTTTTTTTTGTTGATTTGCAGAGTACTAAAATAATAGTATGCATTTGAATTGCACGTGTTTGAGATTTTTCTGCTGAACTTTTGGGTAACAGTTTCCATTAAGGGCTTCATATAATTTACCTGGATTTCTTTGTGAAACCTCTATTCCAATTATTTGTGGCCTTATGATGCAAAATCAGCCGAAAGAGCATGCACTTTTTCTGTTCAAATTTGTCAAAATGAAATTTCAAAATTGGTACCTACCGACTGCGATGCTTCGGCAACTTCCATTTGCAGTAAGTAGCATGTTAAGTTGTTTTCGCCACCCCGGTGGCGCAGTGGTCTAAGAGATGGCTTCTGATCATTCGTCTGAAAGGGATCTGAGTTCGAATCCCGGTGAGGCATGAATGTTGTGTTTAACTTATGGCACTGGCTTTCTCCGTTCCTTGAAACCATTGACCCTAAATTAGGGACGGACGACTGCTTATAGCTCATTGAGTTGCTCACGGTGGTCGTTAAACCTCCAATCAAAAAAAAAAAAAAAAAAGGTGCAGCAGCTTGTATTAAAAGCAAACAGCCAGATATTAAAGTTGTTGGTTGTCCATGCCACTTGATACATCTTGCTGCTCAGAAATCGTTAAACCTCCAATTAAAAAAAAAAGTTTTCAGTGTGTAGGTGTCTGCTGTGTGTTGGGTGAAGGGGCACTAGCCCTATGAAATATTTTTTATGAAAGTATATTTGGATTATTTAAAGTTTAAGGAATATTTCTCCCTTAATAAAGTTTTTGTTACATTTTACTGAATTTCTAAACATAACTGTTGATAAATCAGTCTTGTTTTCAAACTTTTTTTTTTTTTTGCGTTTTTGACTGTTCTTCTACGCCACACTCTCACTATGAAGTTAAAAGTATTTATAGTCAGATGAATCCATGGCATAAAAAGCTTTGTTCATCTATTGATAAAGTTAAGCAGTCACACGACTGGAAGTTCCATGTAGCAGATGACCCCTGTGCAGTGAAAACAACTTCATGTGCTATTGCAAATGGTGGTTTCTAAAGCATCACAGCAGGTAGGTGCTGATTTTCAAATTTCATTTTGAAAAATTTAAACGACAAAAGTGCATACTCCCTCAACTGCTAATGGTATCATAAAACCACAGAGAACTGGAAAACATGGGTTTCACGAAGAAACTCGTAAATTATACGAAGCACTTAATGGACATTAATACCAACTTTTATATACTGTAAGAAAAAAAAAGAGTAACATGCTTTATATTAATGCATTTTTCATTTAAACAAATGGATTTTTATGAAAGCCTATTTATTTTAACTGAGACAGAATAACTTAGTGCCTGTTTGTAATCTTTCTTTTTTTTTTTTTTATATAGAAGTAAAGCATGGTTCATATAAACTTGATAATCTGAAAAAAGTAATTTCTGATAGGAAATTAAACTTGGTAGATAAACAAAGATGCCAACTACTAAATAGCTTTTGTACTACAGAATATGGAAAACGCTGATTTTTTTTTTTCTATGGAAAATTAACAGGTTATAAATTTTTATTTTGCTTGACCCCCTCCCCAAGCAATGGCGGGCACTTGACGATCTTTCATTTGCCTTGCATGTGATGCTGCCTGCACCTCCAGTTCTGCCTCTCAAGACTGCTCAGATCTAAGTGCGACCGGCACCACTCGATGAGTGTGGCCTTGCGCTGAGTCATTCTAAGTGAAAATCCTCCCTCCCCAGCATGCAACCTTCTGGGGACGTTAAGCGCAGCTTCCATTCCATTGGTGGACGTGGGCAGAGTTTGGGTCAGAACACAGTTATCTCCTGAATGTGCTTGCGCAGAGCCAAGCTCTTGAAAATCGTTTGGGGCCGAAAGTGTGTCATTGCCTGGCATCGAAGTTTTTTTTTTATGCATGCGTGTCGGCCATTCATGTCAGTAATTAATATTTTGAAGTTTTTTTCTTGCGTTGTAGAAAAGTATCTTAGATTTCGTTCTTATGTGGACTGACTCTGTAAGCTACTCAGTGCTGCGTAACATTGTTATATGAAAACTATTTAATTCTGTTTAGTTTTCGTTTTTGAAACTAAAAAATATTGATTCCAGGAAGCGAACATTATCAAATGAAGCAACACCACAGGCAGTAGTGAAAAAATATAAGAACTGCCAGAAGTGTTTCAAGCATCGTATGCTATGGAGTTCCTTTGCCTTCAAAAATAAAAATTATCCGAATATATGGCATTTTGTGCGTAGTGCTCAAAGGATTTCAACAAAGCACATGGCAGTGTGGATGACTGTTGTCGTCACGTGCGTTCCAAAAAACATAAGTATTCGACAGCTGCAGCAAAAATGAAGATTGTTACAAGTTATTTTACTAAGGATGGTACTGCAAATGTAATTAAAGCAGAGAGCTTATTTGTTCGATTTCTAATAGAACATAATATTCCAATTTCTGTAGCAGACCACAGGAAGCTTCGTTTATTTTCGGCAATGTTTCCGGATTCAAATATAGCCAAACATTTTGCTAACGGTCGCACGAAAACTACGGCAGTTGGGAAAAATATGGCAAGAAGTAATGTTTCAGAGGTGGTTTCAACATTAAATAAATGTCTGCCATTCTCTTTAAGCGCTGATGGCAGTAATGACTGTCCAGATTTAAATCTTTATCCACTAATAACATATTGATGAGACTATTGGACGTATTACAACAAAATTAATGTTATTAGAATCTTCTGATAACACAGGTGAAAGCATATTTCAGGTTATAAATACTGAATTTCAGAAGAAAGAATTGAAGTGGGAGAAGTGCATTAACTTTTCAGCAGATAATGCAAATACAATGATGGGTAGAAAAGGAGTTGCATTGTTTCTATTAAAAGAAAATCCATCAATGATAATTAGAGGTTATCCTTGCCACTTGATACACATTGCTGTGAAAAAAGCTACATCAGTATTCAATGAAAATATATACTCTTAGTTGACATCTTTTATTTTCTTGATAAAAGCTCCAAGCGTAAAAGCAGCTTTAAATTGCAACAACAGCTTTGTAGCCAGGAGATTAAGCCTCATCGAATTTTGAAATATGCCAATACGAGATGGTTGTCACTAGCAAATTGTATTGACCGTATCCTGGAGCAGTGAGAACCATTAAGAGCTTACTTTGTAGAAGTAAAGTAAGCTCTTAATGGTTCCCACTGCTCCAGGATACGGTCAATACAAGATGATCATATATGTTGAAAATGTTTATTTTGAAAATTGTGACTTTTGTCACAATTTTCAGAATAAACATTTCGAACATATAAGATCATCTTTGGAAAACCCTAGCACAAAATTAAATCTGTTATTCCTTCATGGTGTTTTACCATTATTCACAAAAATTAATCTTTTGCTCCATCAAGATTCTCCATATATTCATAAGTTAAAAAGAACCATTGTGCAGTTCTTTATGGATCTATTGGTCAGATTTGTAAAGCCTACTGTCGTGGCTGATGATGATTGTTCAGCTTAATTTTTCAAATAAGTTTTTCAAAAAAAGAAAACTAAAAAAGAGGACACAACCGGTAATTGGAGTAAAAACAAGAATGTATTTAAGCGAAATCATTTTAAACGGAAATGAACTAAATTCTATACATCTGTCAGGAAATTTTACGTTGAAAGATGTTCTTATATTCAAGAAAAGATAGTGATCTATGATGAATTCTTAAAACATGCAGAAGTAGCAGATCCTTCACTTAGAGCCAGAACATCATTTACTTCTGTATTATACATAGTCAAGCACTTTCCATTTATAATAACTGAAAATGAACTTGATATTCTAGAGTGGAATTTTCTTGTTATCAAGCTGACAAGAGACTATAGCAGAAACAGATAAAATAGATGTCACTTGGTCAGAAATCTCAAAATTAAGAGGCTGTAATGGAGCTGCTAAGTATACTGTTTTCCCGGAAGTAATGTTTGCAATACTTGTAGTTCCACACTTGAATGCTGCAAGTGAGAGTTTTTAGTTTAGTGTGAAAAAATCAAACCCATTTCCGACCTAATTTAGGTTTAGAAAAGTGTGTTATGAAAAAATATTTTCCGCTGAGGAACTCAAATCTGCAAAACAATGTACAGCCCAATCACTAAAGAAAGCTGTTTAACCAATTTTTTGTTTGAAAAAAAAAATGTTTTAGTCATGTTTATTATTTTCCATGTGAAAAATTTGAAATATTTTGATACATATTTTCATGTATAAAACGAATAAGCAAAAAATACTAATGCAATTAAATGAGTAATGTTTTCTTTGGTTAAAATTATTCTTTTTGGTATGACTACTGAAAAATGACCAAAACTACTGAAAAGTTGTAAGAGTACTACTGAAAATATCTGAAGCAGGTTGGCATCTCTGGATAAGTATGTCTTGCCACATGTAGGCAAAATTTTAGGTTTTAGCTTTGACCTTTTTCTGTTCTTTCTGAAAATGGTCAGATTATGTAATTCATAGAATTAATTTCAGTGCCCACTGAGATAAGGCAAGGGTCATGCTTATCACAAGAAAACATTTTGTTTCTATGTTTTTCTCATTAAACTGAGCTCAAGGGCAAGTACTGGTCTCTCATAGGGCACTATGCCCTCCAATGCGTTAGCTCATTTGAGGGAGCCGGTCACGTAGGAAAACATACCACCAATTGGCATCAATCTCTAAAATAGCTAAAGTTTTGTTCAGTGGAATGAAACTGCAAGAAGTTAAGGTGCATAACAGTAATGCATGGTTCGTACACATCCTGGAAATCTTGGAAATGCCCTGCCTTTTTGTCCCTGCGCAATGTTTTGTAGTTGGGGATTTTTGTACTGGCATAACTTATGTTTGACAAATTTCCCACCCCACTCCCTGCAAAATGTGTGTGTGTGTGTGTGTGTGTGTGTGTGTGGGGAGAGATGTTGTTTTTTTTCTTCTGTTAGGACTGAAGCTGCATTATTGGCATCTTTTGCTTCGTGGTTATGTTATCACTTTGTCTGTTCGACCGGGGAGACCATATCTCTGCAATCATTAGTTCGATTTGTAAAATTCTTTTTGTTTGGGAAGCTTAAAATGTGACTGATCCATGCGTTCCGTTTTTTTCCAATGCACAACTTTGCTGCCAGAGGGCTCAATCGGTGATAGTTGTTTCGAATTTAAAATGCATTTTTCTTTCATATATTTGCTTCTAAACATCAAATTGAATATTTTTTTTCCTTTCGATGATATTTATATCAGACTATTTTAGTTACAGTACCTTTTTTCAAATAATGCATACATTTTTCGCTGGGGGCGTAAAAGTTAAATCGTGATTTCCCCAATATCTCCGCTTCTAAAAGTCCAATTTTGAAAATTTCTTGAAAATTTTACAGCTGTTGAGAGGAAATGTTTTGCATATAATTTCTCATTTTTGGTAAAGAATGGTTTGGCCACCAGGGGGAGTAAATGTTTATTTTTGCTTCTGATGTATTTACAACAAAATCTGAGCTGGAAATTCTATTGAAAAAATTCCTCCGCGGACCGATACCGCTCACCTTGGAAAACTTTTGAGAATACCTCCTGCTTAAAATAGTGCATAACTTTCCCATCAGGGGGCATACACATCTTATTTTTATCCATATATCTGTTTCTAGGAGTCCAATTTGAAAAATTCCTTCTTTGTTGAACATTTTTGGTGCAAAATGTTTCTCATATAATTTCAAATATTTTGTAATTCACAAGTGCGCCACTTGAGGGCATAAGCTCATGTTTCTGTTTACAGCAATATCTGCGGGGCTAAAAATCCGATCGAAAAATATTCTCTTTCGATCAGATACTACTATGAAAACTCCTTGAGTGTATTTTCATCCCAAAACAATGCACAATTTTGTCACAAAGGGAAGCAAATATTTAATCTATTTTTCTCAATATCTGTACTTCTAAATGTCAGATTGAGAACATTCTTTTAACACCAGATGCCATTTACCTTATGGGACACTTTAGGTTTGTATTTGAGGTTTATGGTTTACAATTCTGCCACTAGGTGTTGTGTACTTCCGTTTGTAGCCTATCTGCCTCTAAAAACAGTGTTGAGAAATTTCTTTTTTTACTGTATGCCATTCTCTGTAATGAAGATGGAAAGTAAATAAGATTTTTGCTACAATAAGGTCCTCTTCAAATAATGTACAACTTCCCCCTAGGGTTGTACAGGTCAAAACATTTTTCTTGCTATCTCTGCTTCTGGGAGATGTATTTTAAAAGTTTTTCCTTAGCATACCCTTTGCTATGAAGAATATTTTTTGCCTGTTTTAAACTTTTCCATTATGCAAAATTCTTCTGCTAAAAGGCATAGTTTTTTTTTCTGTAGGTTATTTTGACCTTTACCTGAATGCTTTTATAAAAATTTGCCATAAAGTGATTGCTTTCTAATATCAGAAACTTCAATCTAGTTGTTTCTCAGTATTTTCTGAGCAAACTAATCACTTTGCATTTTCTATAATTAGTTTTCTAATCATGCTCAATTAAATTGCCTTGATCACTAATGAAAGTAGTTGGACACCCCTTGGATTTAAGGTTTTCTCGTTATTCTCTTTAATTTCACATTTGAAATTTTTGTGCATACCTTGTTTGCTGGCAAGTACAAATTTAAAACATAGCTACAGCATCAATATTATGTTGAAAATTCCTTCCCTAAATAAAATGTAACACAAATACTTGCTCCCATGATTATGTGTTTAAGAAATAACAATCCCTTTGGTCCTTTGAAAAAGTTCCAAATATTTCATCTTTCCTTACCCTTAAATTTCCAATGTATGCATTATTTCAAAATAATTAAATATAAATAGTATTTTATGTATTGATTGTGTGGTATATGAAAGCATTTCAAGAAGTAATGCCAGATAAATTATTTTTGAGTTTTTTTATTCTGTAATTTCCTTCAATAATTGAACTAAAGCCAAAGTCGAAAAAATTATTTTTCTCAATCTTTGTAGTACACTGTATATAAAAGTTCAGTAGATATTGAACCTGTTCACATTTTCAGTGACAGTTTTAGTATTTCAGTATTATCTGTGATTCTAAGTTTCTGATTAGCTGCAGTGGACATCATTTTTAACATTCTGCATTAAGTTTGCCCAAGAATGTACAAAGTTTGTTGTAGGTTACAGGTTGAACAGACCTATGGTTTCACTATATTTTAAGTAAGAGCGTTTGGATTGTATGTCCTGGAAAAAAATTCAAAAGTCCTGGAATTTTGTGATTGAAAAAAGCGTACGACCCATGATAATGTGACTATTTTTGTAGATACCTAAAAAAGTTTTACATACATTTAACCAGAAATTAATCTTTTTGCTACCTAATGTTGTAGTCCACTTTATCTTACACAAGGCATTGTTATTATTGTTTTATATTTAGAGTTAGAATGAGTTTAACACATGATCATTCTTAGATTTTAGTTCTGTATTGCATTATACCAGAAATTTAAAATTTTGCTTGAAATTTACTTAGAAAGTCACTAAAATTTCCAGGAATTCTGATTTTTGCTGCGGTGAATGAACGTTAGTGGAAAATGCATGCTGTGAAAAATTTCGTTTAGAACACTGAAAAGTTTTTCTTGTAAACACTTTAATTTTCGAAGATTTGCGAAGAATTTTTTGAGAAAACAGTTATACAGAGCATTTCCCAAACATTTAGGGAAAACTCTGTGAACCCTCCAATGCACTACATGAGTTTTTTATGAAAAATCTGGGCATGTAAATGCAGGAGCCATAAATACTTACTGCATCTTCGGCAGGTGATTGCAGCAGATCACAGTGGATTCCATTGATCAAGAATGCAGAAGATTACAACAGATCACGCTAGATTCTGTGGATGAAACTAGAAATAAAAGCTCTTGGAATTAATGTGTTAAACTCATTCTAACTCAAAATGTAAAACAGATTAAAAAAATGTCTTTTGTAAGATAAAGTGGACTACAACATTTTGAGAGCAAAGGGAATAATTTCTGGTATAAGTTGATATATACACTATCTACCAATAAGTAATTGGACACCCCTGCAATCGACGATATCTGCAGTCCTGATACACGTCACGCCCAACGCCGTTAAATATCGTGTGGGAAACAACAACGCAACCAGTCGCATGCAAGATGCCACGCAGTTCGGAGCTCTCCGATTTCGAGAAAGGTGTAATCGTTGGGTATCACAGAAATGGCAGATCCATACGTGATATCCAGCGAGATGAAGTACCCAAAATCGACAGTGACATACATGATTGGCAAGTGGAAGATAAGAGCTGACTGTCGGAATGTGCCCCGACCCTGCAGACCCACAAAACTGGGAGTTACAGACCAACGGGTGCTGGCCAGAGAAATTCAGAAGAACCGCACCAAATCAATCGACCACATCCGCGAGGAGTTTCAACAGGCATCCGGGAGTGTTCTTTCGATGAATACGATCCGTAAGGAAGCCCATCTTCTCGGTTATCATGGATGTACTGCCGCCCACTAGCCTCTGATCACCAAGTGCAATAGCGCTGCTTGGCCAACGTGGTGCAAAGAACGTCGACAGTGGATCGTTGAACTGTGGAAACAGGTTCTCTGGAGCGACAAATCAGGGTTCACCCTCTACCGTTCGGATGGCAGGGTCTGGGTTTGGCGCCTGCCTTGAGAACGCCTCCTGCTGGAATGTATTGTGCCAACTGTGAAGTCCGGCGGCGGTGGAATTATACTATGGGGGTGTTTCTCCTGGCATGGCACGGGACCCTTGGTCCCAATTCCTGGTAGACTCAACGCCGAGACCTACTGCACCATTTTGGATGACCACGCGCTTCCTACGTTACGGCAGTTTTACGGGGTGGACCCATGTTACTTTCAGGATGACAGTGCCACCTGTCATGTTGCGAGGTCCACCATGGCTTGGTATGGTGACAATGGGGTTAATCGAATGGACTGGCCTGCGCAGAGCCCGGACCTTAACCCTATCAAGCACCTCTGGTACGAGTTGGAGTGTCGACTTACGGGGTGCCCCCACCGTCCGAAATCGGTGAAGGAACTAACCTGTCTTCTCCAAGCCGAATGGAAGAAAATACCGCTAGCAGTCGTACAACGCCTGGTTGAGAGTATGCCCCGGAGGGTCACGGCTCGTGGAGGCTCCACCAACTATTGAAGGTGAATAAACTTCGTTTTCCTTTGCTATCACAGGTGTCCAATTACTTGTTGGTAGATAGTGTCTGTGTATATAGAGGAACTCGTGGATCCGAAAAATGACAAGAGTGGAAGACATCATGATCAAAGTTAAATCCCTGAAATGGCAATGGGCTGGACATACTGCCAGAAGGACAGATCATCGATGGACAGCCGAAATTTTAGATTGGATTCCAAGGGGCAGGAAAAGACCCAGAAGAAGACCACA
The DNA here is from genome assembly GCA_039090855.1 of Macrothele yani. Lineage (NCBI taxonomy): Eukaryota > Metazoa > Arthropoda > Arachnida > Araneae > Macrothelidae > Macrothele > Macrothele yani. The sequence continues at coordinate 54,833,981 of CM076990.1, forward strand.
TAGGAGATGGGTGGATGAAATAAGAGGAGGAACTCGTGGATCCGAAAAATGACAAGAGTGGAAGACATCATGATCAAAGTTAAATCCCTGAAATGGCAATGGGCTGGACATACTGCCAGAAGGACAGATCATCGATGGACAGCCGAAATTTTAGATTGGATTCCAAGGGACAGGAAAAGACCCAGAAGAAGACCACATAGGAGATGGGTGGATGAAATTCGAAAGTATGCAGGGGTGACATGGAGGAGCTGGCACAAGACAGACCGCTGTGGAGGAAACTTGGGGAGACCTTCGTCCAGCAGTGGATTGATAATGGTTGACAATGATGATGATGATGATGATATATATATCATCATCATCATCATCATCATCATCCCTGCATACTTTCGAATTTCATCCACCCATCTCCCATGTGGTCTTCTTCTGGGTCTTTTCCTGTCCCTTGCAATCCAATCTAAAATTTCGGCTGTCCATCGATGATCTGTCCTTCTGGCAGTATGTCCAGCCCATTGCCATTTCAGGGATTTAACTCTGATCATGATGTCTTCCACTCTTGGGATTTTTCTGATCCACGAGTTCCTCTTCTCATCTCTCCTGGTTGCACCAAGCATGCACCTCTCCATGCTGCTTTGAGTTGTCTGCAGCCTTTGTATGTCTCTTTTAGTTAAGGTCCACGTCTCTGCACCATACGTAAGCACTGGAAGGATGCATTGATCAAACACTTTTCTTTTAAGACATAATGGCATATTGCTCTTGAAAATTATGCTGTTTCTTCCAAAAGCTCTCCAGGCAAGTTTTGTACGCCGATTAATTTCTTCATCAATGTGACCCTCACTTGATATCTGCTGTTCAAGATAAACGTACATGTCTGTTATCTCCAGCTTTTCTCCATCAATCGATAAATCTTCATTTCTTGTAAAAGCATTGAACATCACTTTTGTCTTCTGAAAGTTCATTTTTAATCCCACTTCTGTACTCTTGTCAGCAAGTTCCTGGATCATACTCTGCAGCTCTGATGGGGTAGTTGCAAAAATGACTACGTCATCAGCAAAACGAAGGTGGGTTAGATAATCTCCATTAATCTTTATCCCTTTGTTTTCCCAGTTCAGTGATTGAAAGACATTTTCCAGTGTGGCATTAAAGAGCTTCGGAGATATGGTGTCACCTTGTCTCACTCCCTTTCCAATTTTTACGTGTGTTGTATTTTCAAACAGCCTAATCTTTGCACTTGCATTTTCATAGATGTTGTTAATAATATTAATGTATGCATCTTCAATACCGCAAGTTTTCAGAGCCATTGTAACTGCTGATGGTTTCACCGAATCAAAGGCTTTTTCATAATCGATAAAAGCCATGCACAATGGAAGTTCATATTCTCTCGCTCTTTCAATTAGTTCTCTCAGTACGTGGATATGATCTATTGTGCTGTAGCCACTCCTGAATCCAGCTTGTTCTCTCGGTTGAGCCATGTCCAGTGTTACCTTCAAGCGGTGTGAAAGAACTTTAGTGAAGATTTTATAAACTACTGATAGGAGGCTGATAGGTCTGTAGTTTCCGAGATCATCAATGTCACCTTTCTTATGTAGCAGGATCATTGTAGCGGTGTTCCAATCCTCAGGAATCTTTCCTTCATTAAGGCATCGAGTGAAAATTTGGGCGAGTACTGTTTCGATTTCTCCACTTGCTTCTTGTATGATGTCTACAGTAATTCCATCTTCTCCTGGAGCTTTTCCCCGCTTCATGTTCTTGATTGCATGTGCAACTTCTGCTGGAAGGACTGGAGGAACTCTGGTACTGGTATCTTTCATGATGTCTGGAGTGCATGTATCATCCCTTTCATATAATTTGGAGTAGAAATCTTTCACTCTTGTCAAAATTTCGCCTCTATTTCTTGTTACAGAACCATCTTCTTTTCTCAGCGCCATAATCTGTTTTCTTCCCTTACTGAGATGTCCCTTTGCTATCTTTTAGGCTTTGGTTGTTTTCAATTGCTTTCCTCACTAGTTCACAGTTGAATTTTCTTACGTCTTCAGTGATACTTTTTCTTACTGTCTTGCATAGCTCTATATATTCCACTTTGGAAGTCACATCTTCTTTAGTTGTCCTCATCTCTCTTCTTTTTTGCATCAACATTTTGGTTTTTCCTGATAATTTGTTTACATGCAACTTGTTCTTAGACCCAGCTAATTTTGTTGCTGTTTCCATAAGAGCTTTGGTTACTTTTCTGTTAACTTCAGAGATGTCCACTTCTTTCGATGTTAGGCCTTTTAAAGCAGAGAACCTGTTCTTCAGTTCCAACTTGAAGGTATTATGGTGTTTTTTAAGGTTGGTTATGTCAATAGATTTTGTTTGTCTTATGAGCTTGCCACGTTCAAGTTTAGTGTTGAGGTGCATCTTACATCTCACCAATCTATGGTCACTACTACCTGTGTTGAACTTGTTTAGCACACTGCAGTCTTCTATGACAAATTTTTTGTTACACATAATAAAATCAGTTTCACTTGTCGTTCCATTTGGATGTCTCCATGTCCATTTCCTGTGTGGATTTTTCTTGAAGGAGGAGTTCAAGATGAAAAACCCTTCTGCCTCTGCAAACTCAACGAGAGTATTTCCACGCTGGTTTCTGTTGCCGTGACCGAATTTACCTACTGAAGTTTCATTCTGTTGCCGTTGCCCTATTTTTGCATTGAAATCTCCCATAATTATTTTCAAGTGCTGCTTACCTTTATTATTTAGATGACAAATTTCCTCATAAAATTCTTCAATTTCTTCTTCAGGATGACTTGTGGTGGGTGCATAAGTTTGAATAATCTGAGCCTGGTATCTTTTCGAGAGTTGGATAACAAGTCGTGCAGCTCTGTCCGAGGAACTTTCAACTTCTACAACTTTATCTTTCAGTTTCTTGTTTATTATAAATCCAACACCACTAGTTCTGCCAGTATCTGTCCCACGATAGTAGAAGAGATGTCCACTTTTCAGTTCGATGAGGTCTTCTCCTTTTCTCCTTACCTCACTTAGCCCGACAATGTCCCACTTGATGATCCTTTGTAGTTCCTCTTCCAATTCAAGAAGCCTTGAATCAGAAGATAGGGAGCGTCCATTATACGTAGCCAAGGTCAGCATCAGATGGCAGCCTAGTCCGGTCCTCCTGGGATTCTTAGCACCCTCTGCCTTCATGTCGCACTGGTCGCTGCCTTGGCCAGGTACATTCCAGCTGCCGGAGACTGAGGGCCAAGATTTAAGTTGTGGAATCATTTTGGAGGGGTTTGGCCATAACTCACCACGCTGGCCAAGCGGGTTGGTGAGTGTGGGATAGAATTTCCTCTAGTCCCGATGGTATAGTTATACCGCTATTGGCGATTTAGGTATCTACAAGGAAGATGTCACATTGTTACGCACTGCAAGTCCCCGCTGTTTCATTCCACTGATCAAAACTCTAGAGATCCATACCGTAGAGGATGATGGCAATTGGTGGGATTTGTTTTCCCACATGACCAGCTCCACCCAATGAGCTAATGCATTGAAGGGCAGCCCAGTCTCCTATGAAGCCCTACCTACGAGAGCATGTACCCTTACATCTATTTTACGAAGAAAGTCATCATAGGTCATTAAGGATTTCGGGGAAAATATCTTGGTGGTTGCGTATGTATGCATCTCACTTGCATCTAGGCCAGAACCTTTTTAAAAACACATGTTTAATGGGAAAAGGTTACAGTGATGCTTTCTATCACTGAAAAACTGGATAGATTATTGTTTGGAAATTAAGTGCACTCCATGATTTTTTCCTTGCAGCAAAATTAGGGATGCAGAATTTATTACAGCCTTTGATGTGAGTGGAAATCAAAGTGGTAAAAGAAAAAAACCTGTTGCAGGTATCACTGTGATTCAATTTTGGTCAGTTTGTAAAATGTGCAGTATTCTGAAAGTGAAACATTAAAAGAACTATAAAATAGTTTTTTCTGTTTGCATTATATTCTGTGTTGTAGTATTTAGTAGTACTGAATTTTTTTTAAGAGTTTAGATAAGTATGTACGTATGCTGCATTCATATTTGTTGCATAGAAGTTTTAGAGTAATGGTAAGATCGTTACTCATTTGTGAGTGAACATGTCTATTTAAGATCATTCTTAAGTTTTTTTTTTAATTTCAGGGAAACATCGCAAGCATCCTGGAGGTCGTGGTAACGCAGGTGGCCTTCATCATCACAGAATAAACTTTGACAAATAGTAAGTTTTAGTTTCTTGTACTACACTAATGTTTCAGACATGCAATTTCTGTAAAGTTTAGTCAGTCCTGTGTGTTCAGATTTGCCAGTATTTGAGTGCGTGGCACCACACGTTTTCTTGGTGAGCACTGAGCTTATGAAGTATGACTTTTTCTGCATAAGTGCTTAGTTTTTATAATGGAAGTGACTGCAAATGATTTCTTAAATTAGTTATACAATCCAGTGTTAGGATTAAAAATAAATCTTTTACTGGCCCAGTGGGCCGCTAGAATTAGCAAACCACTGGCCCACCAAAATGCCCACCATTAGTAAGTAAAAAGAACATTTAAAGACATTTACAATATATGTACAGGGTTCGTACGGTCCTTAAAAAGTCCTTATTTTTTATTTCCATTTCTAAGGCCCTTAAAAAGTCCTTATTTTTTAAAACAAATGCTTACCCCACTGGTCTTGCTTTTGTGCTGCAGTATTGGGGATCACAACCCTGCCCCCATTTTTGTTTGTGTGTCTGTAAATATGCTAACCTGTTCACCAGGGGAGCTTTCTTCTAGCTCATTGAAGGAAGATAATCCCCTGGAATGTTCTTAGAAATGATTTCCCTTCAATACCCCATGCAAAAGTGTGTGTGTGTGTGTGTGGGGGGGGGGTTCTGTTTGACTTCTTCACAATTTATGGTGTCAGTTGTCTAGTGTGGTCTGATCTATCTAGTGTCTACTGCTCTACTCAATTCACCTTGCTTCATTGTCGCTGTGTCTCCTGCTCGTCCTTTTTTTTCGGCGTGTATTGAATTTTGTTCTTTATGGGCAAAGTAGTTTTATATTTGGGGCAAAATGCCTGGTAAATGACCACTAGTGCTGTTTAATCCCCTACATATGTATATATACATGCTGCACACACACACACACACCACTTGGTGATATTCCAGTGACACAAAATATCAATTGCAGTGTACGTCCTTAGAAAGTCCTTATTTTTTTCCACAGAAAAGGGCATGGACCCTGATGTAGAAAATAATGTATCATTTCAATGGAATTTCTCCAATATTTATTTTTAAATCTATCATTAGTTTGCAGCCTAAAAAGAAAACCATACTGCAAGGTAAAAAGAAATAGAAATTCATTTTTTAACTTGTAACAAATTAAAAATTGAAAAAACTTACTGGCCATCCGGGTCAGTAAAATCAATAGTTCAGTGGTCAAACAGAAGTTCCAATGGCCAGCGGACCACTGGGTAATTTGAACGCTGCAATGAGTATCGGCTTGAAAAATACCATGCCAGAGATACCTGGGGCATATAAATTATTGGCCTGGGCAGGTAAATAAAAATCATGTATTAAAAAATAAAAAGGTTTAAAATAGAATTTCCGCGCTACCAGAAAAGATAGCCTTCGCATGTCGTTTTTCATTTTGTTGCTAATCAGCGGAATTTGTATTATTGTTACTGAGTGCCAAGGACAGAAGAATATTACTTTTAATTATATTATGCTCTAGGTTGAGAAATTGGAACTGTGTATAGTTTTGCTTAAAATGTTGTTTATAGTCAGTGACAAGATGCATGCCTCTGGAACTATCCTCTAGTGTATAGTAAGAAAGGGCAAAAACTTTAACAAAAGGAACATAGCAGAATCACTAAATTTCTCAAATACCAATTCTTTATCATGATGCCATTTCATACCAGTTTCAGCATTGTCATCATAAAACTTGAGATACATGCTTTTTTGTGCATTGAGCATTTTGAATAAAAACCCTTTAAAATGGGAATGCAAAGCATGCAAAAAGAGTTTACATTTTTTAACTTAAACAAAAAATAAATAAGGGTTCTGATTTATTATTGTAAAAGATAAATTTTCCTGGGCAACCAGCTTTTACTACGCAGACTTCTGCACATGCCCAGTTGGACATGTAACTTTCCAGGTATTTTTCAAGCCCTGAGTATCCATTTTATTACATCCATAGACCTAATAACAAAAAGCTTTTTCTTCAGGACATCCAGGATTCTTCAGGTCAAGGATTCCACGAAGGTGTTAACGAAGTAGATTCTATTGCAGGACCAGAAAATTTCCAAAATTGTGACATCCACAGCATGTCCAAACACACACACACTCACTCACTCTTAAAAAATCCTTTCAACACTGGATGCCATTAACCTTGTAGAAAACTTTAGGCTAGTATATGAGGAAATTTTTAGTTCACAGCTCTGTCGTTAGGTGGTGTTTTTTGTACTTCAGTTTGCAGCTGTGTCGACGCTTCTAAAAACCAGGGGTGCAGAAAATGTTCAGGGCCCAATATTTCCCCAGAACACATTTTTTTTTTGTCTGAAATTTCCCCCAAAACCGTAGCGGATTTTCATACAAGTTTAGACTATTATTAGAGTACATGTTGATGATCAAGAACTATCCTTAAAGCCTATTACTTAAAAATTTGATAAAAAAAAAAGCAACTAATATTTATTCCAATGAATAACTAGCTCTTTTTTTTCACGGAAAAAATTGTCTTTTTTTTTTTACACGAAAGATTTAGTGCTCCAGGTGAATCCCCTCCCCCTCTAGCAGGTGAAATGTTTCAGGCGAGACAGAAATAGACAAATCAAGAATTCTTTCTTAGCCTGAAATGGCGGAACCCATTAACTTTCGACGCACGAGGAATAGGCAAAACAAGAGTAGGCAAATCAAGAAGTTTGCTCCAGGTGAATCCCTCCCCTCTAGCAGGTGAAAGTTTTAGGCGAGACAGGAATAAACGAATCAAGAATTCTTTCCTCGCCTAAAATGGTGGAACCCATTAACTTTCGACATACGAAGAATAGGCGAATCAAGAAGTAACCCGGGGCAGAGAGGCTAAAAAATAAACAGCTAAAAAATTCGGCAATTGGCAGGGATTTTTTATTTTGCCCCAGAAAAATATTTTGTTTCAGACTTTTGTAAAATATATTTCTGTATTGTTAAAGTTTTAAAATAATTCCGAGTTGTTTTATCCTTCGAGGCAACTCCGTAACCCACCCACCGATTGTTCGGTTGTAGTTTAGATCTCCAGAGGATCTAAACTACAACCGAACAAACATACACGTCAAAGCGTGAAAGAAAGCCATTAATCACACACCCATTTCGCAGGCTCTTATCTGCTGGCGTTCGCGAAGAGAGGCAGTCATTTGTTCCTGAGTAGGTGCCCCGGTTCTCTGCGTAGACTGGGAAAAAAATTATGAAGAAGCTATTTCCTCAATTTTTTAAATAACCGACTGAAATTTTTACAGTGGGCAAGATATATGAAAATAACGTTCCATTTCAAATTTCGCCGAAATTCATTGGAAACTTTAGAAGTTGAGCTTCCCCCCCTTTTGCATGTTCTACTTGTCTTTTATCAAACCGTACAAAAACATTTTATTTTGCCGGATGTTGGTCATCCTAATAAATCCCCCCCCTTCCCCTTCAACAGCAGTGTGGATGAATGTTGCAAATTGAGGGCACCTAATTTATTTTGAAAAAGGTTCGTTATCACTTACGAACTAAAGCTTCGCTTTCGTAATTCTGTAGCAGAATTGGTATAGTTGGAAAAGTATGTACCTTCAAATGTTAGAACAGGGAAAATATTATGAAATAGGAAGATTCTTCAAAGAGGGGGTAAGGTTTATTTTTTTCACAGTACTTACGAGCATTTTGACAAAAAATATATGGAAAATACCATGCAATGAAGCTGGTAGGTTACTATTGCATACCTACCATATTTCCCAGATTTCACGGCCGTTTTCTAGATTCGTTGTCTTCCGGTTTTACGGCCGGAAAGAGATTTTTTTTATTCTGTCATATTTCTATTTCATAATGCATGAAAAAATTTATTTATAGCTATTTTAAGACTATATTCCAATTACTGCAAGAGCTGGCTGGTTGCGAAAAATAGGGTTGTCCGACGCCCGGAACCATAGATTTTCACATCTGGGTCATTCCACGCAAAATCGTCAGATATTGAAATAATTTTCCACCAACACATCTCCGATTCGTGCAATTTTTTTTATTTTTTTTACGGGTAGCTGCCTCCAAGTTATAAAAAAACCCTGAAAGTTTCAATTTTTTTGTTTCTGATAGATTAGAAGATATTATTTTTTGAATTTTTGTGCATAGTAGAACCGTTTTCCGTAAAAACGCAAATATCTCCGTTATTTAGAATAAGAAATAAAAAATTCATCATTCTCTCGTAATTTTTCCCAAGGTTTCAGCTTATACATAGGAAAAAAAAATTGCGAGAACAAAAGTTAGACGGGGTAGAAATTTCCTTGTAATCGTAAATTCTTCTTGCGTTGCTGCACCTTACAAGATTTGCATAAATTATTCATTTCACATCTTTACCCTCACATTGCCGAAAAAAAAAAAAAAAAAATCTACCTAGTTACTACTGATGAAAATCTTTGCCGTGCGTGTGCTCTATTGGTTTCAGGTTTGTCAGTGCTGGCGCTAAAGCCTCTGTCTCTGTTTTGGATGACGTTATTTGTGGGGAGTTACTGCAAATGACCTGAGTGGGCTCCAGACCTTTCTCGCACTTTGCCTGATCAACATCGCACAAATGTATTGCCCTTCGTAAAGATATTGTTAAGTATAAACATGCCACTCGCCGCAGGATGATAAATTATGTTGACAAAAAAGTGTTAGGAGGATTTTATGAGCACACATGCACACAAAACTTCCTCTAATTGTTTCCCGTACAAGTTATTTGACGCAGCGTGGAAATGACTGTGACCTGCGAGAAAAGTTCAGTACTAATGTTTGCGTCACAAACGTAGCCAATTAATTTTAAGACTTCCGGATTTTGGAAGTACTAATATGAATTGTAGCCTCTCAGGCAAAATGGTATTCCGTATTAACTGTTAGTTTTCCCCACTTGTTGCTTCAATTATTTTTTCTTTATCCCTGGGTTTAATTTTTTTTTGCCGTTATGGCATTCCAGGCATCTCTGTGTGCCAGCTTATTGGTTATGAAATTTAACAGCCCAATGTCTAAATATCCTATGCTGCGTTATTTAGAAGCAAATAGCAGAGGTGCCAACTATTACGAATTGTCCGTAATTATTACGGTTTCGACTGTCAGATTACGGAATTACGGCGGACAGGTTGGAAGAATTACGGAATTCAGTGTGTTTTGGAGAATCTCAATTTTGTATCCTTTTTTGTTAAACCCTTTTAGTGCGACGCTGCCGATTTGTCGGCCTTCGATTTTGATCCGCATATTTTCCGAATCAGACTGCGGATTTCGGTGTCTCAATGATCATATCATTTATCAATCATATCGTTTTGAAATGGAATGTCCATGAATCATATCGTCAAACAGCGATATTATCGGAAGAATGGTTCCGTAATTTTCGTCGTATAATCCGCGGATTATCTGCTAAAAAAGTTAAAATGATAGGTTTTGCGGATTATACACCGATGCGGTTAACACGCCGATTTAAAAAAAAAATATAAGACCTTCCGATTTAAAAGAAATCTGCAGCGTGATTGTGCAGGGAAAGGTGTAATAATTGGAAAAGGAACTCCCTCGGAAGAATTTTCATCAGTTCAGGAGTTTGTACGGAGCGGGGAGGAGGGGAGGAATGTCGTAATGAAAGATCGGGATAGTTGTGGGGAGGGACGGTAGGGGTCATTTTGTTATCGTTGAGGAGAGCTCTGACTGTCGTGCCGGCTCTGTTTTTTTGGCAAAAAGCCAAAGAAGTACGCACAGCGCTTGCTGCACGAACCTATGCGTTTCTCCTTTCGGATTTCATGTGCGCGACCTTGTATCTAGTTTGCTTTCGTTGTTTTGGCGAACGTCGCTGCTGCTGTTTTCCTTCATTGCTAATCATGATGTCTCTGAAAAGGAAACGTTTCAGTTACACTGTCGAATTTAAACTTGAAGTGGTGGACAGAATTGAGGATATCAGAATGTCACTGCGAGATAGTTTTGAGGTCAGAACACAATCTTGCAGCAACATACGGAAAACCTCTGTGTCGCGATCTAAAACGTAAACAAATCCGTTGGTAAATTCCGCGGGAGAATTCACGGAAGTTTTTTATTGGCCCACGTATAAGACGATCTCTCAACTCTGAAAGCAGGAATTCCTCCAAAAATTTTCGACTTATACGCGAGTACATACGGTATTTCTACGACTTGTTCTGTATCAGCCTTTCGTCATTGGCAGTGTAATGCAATACTCTGGAGCTACATCGGCGTGATCTATGGATGCCACACCCTTTATCTGTTCGGAGATAAAAATATAAAACAGAAACCTTTAAAAATGAATTTCTTCATTTAATAAAATAGTTTTTTTTTCTCTTACTTCTTCGGACTCATGTGTTTCTGGGACGTGGAAAGAGCGACGTATTTATTTATTTACTGACGCCACGTATTTGGAGGATTTTCACCTTGGATCTCGCCCTTTGGAAGAATTAACTGCTATAATATATATAACCAGTGCCGTTAATACTCACCAGATGGAGACGTCTCAGTAGCTGAGCCCATCTTACGGATTTACGATGTCAGAAGCTGACTTAAAAATACACATAGCACCGTGGATTGTTGGCCACCGTGGTGTAAAGCTAACGCGCTCGGTTAGATATCGAGAGATCCGTGGCTCAATTCCCCGGCGGCGGCTGAAAACAATTTTTCGGTTGCTATGTGTTTCTGGAACGTGGAAAGAGCGATGTGTTTATGTGACCGATTTTTCTGTCGGAAATTCCGCTTCTGATTCAACATCTATGATGTGCGGATTATACGGCGATTTTTTTCCCTTAATGTCAGTCTGCGGATTATACGAAGGATTTTTTTTTTATGTGAATTTTGCGGTCTGCGGATAATACGACGAAAATTACGGGTAATATGCCGTGTCATCGTAAAAGAGTTTGCGCTTGCTATCGGTTCCCCACGCAATTTCTCCGTGTGACAGGCCAAAACGTTTCCTACTGCAGTTGAGGCAGGGCTGTTCACTTAGAATTGTTGGTGTATTATAAGACGTTGTACTGTCGGAAATCACTTTTTCGAGCCCCGTTCGAAGTGCAATACGATCAACTCGTCGCAACGCGTGGTCCCGCGATGACGGATGTTTATATTTCTTGAGGACTTTCACCGCGCGGGAGAACGAAGTGCGGTGTTTTATTACTAGAAGCTCTTCACATTATTCATTTCTTTTTCCTAAACAAACAGACACAATCGCAAAACTCCGTGAATTACGAATCCCCCTCTTTTTCCAAACTCGTGTTAGCAGAGGATGACTTTATTGACAGCGTGTTCCTCAGACTAGCAGACGTGCTTTTTCCTACTGTGTGAAATTTTTTTCTAAGGTTATTTGAAATGGCTTGTAGTGAGAGTGAAAGTTTGCCAAAGTGATGGTGATGATTTTGAATCATCTGAGAGTGATATTGTGAATCATCTGAGAGTGATATTGGCCAAGCAACATCAAGCCAGAAAACTAGCCACAGTGCCACGCACACCATATCTTCTTCAGAAGGTGAAGATCTTCATAGTGCATCTTCAGATCATGAAAGTTCTGAAAGTGAATGGGAGGATGTAATAGAGGAAAGTGATGAGCAACCTCAGCATCCTTTTGATTTTCATGAGATGCAGGGGCCCAAACATGCTCCTGCAACTGATGTGGCACCTATTGCATATTTTTACTTGTTTTTTACCAATTTCATCCTTGGAATTATCGTTTCTGAAACAAATAAATATGCAAAGAGGTTTCTCCAGGAACATCCAAATCTTTCTCCCAAATCTTGAGCAAGGAAATGGAAAATGCTGAAATAAAGGTTTCCTTGCGTGCCTTCTAATATGAGAGTAATCAGTAGCCCATGTAGGACGAGATGAGATGAGATGATTGCCGAAGGCATATCCAGTTAAAACAAACACCAGGATTGTGTAAAATTAAAGACTCGATCAAAGCCTTTGGATAATTTTTTTGCAAAAAAGAATGAAAATAGCGTCATAAACGCTGAATTGCTGTTTACTGCAATCGTTGTAGAGCATAACCTACCTATAGCAATCTGTGATCATGCTGGTCGCTTCTTTCATGCTATGTTCCCAGACTCTGATATTGATGAAGCTGGATATCCTTGAGCAGATGTGGCATGGAATGAAATATCTAAGATGAAGGATTCATCTGGCCTTCCCAAGTATTCTGCATTGCCTAAACTAATGTTGGCAATATTGACTATCACCTCACAGCAATTCCTCTACGTAGAGAATATTTAGTATAGTAAGGAAAAACCTCGCATACTTCTGCCCAACAATGAGCACCAAAACATTAAGTGCCCTTCATGTACAGAAAAGTAAAGCATTTTCCTCAGGTGAGCTGTGTTATAAAAAGTTTTCTGAAAAAGAATATACCACTGCGAAACAAGCAACAAGGGAGTTTTTATGTCAGCAATGACATGAGGTAAGTACAATATTGATAATTTAATTTCATATTTTTTGTGAGGATAGTGTAAACATATAAAGTTATTACACATTTCACGCATTAATTTCTCATGAAATACCCATTCCACGCGTTAGCGATGAGGGTTCGTATGGTGATTACTGATAGGCACCTCATACAAGTATTACAGGTTACACAGTAATACTATAATACTGTCCTTAACTTTGAAAAAAATGGCGTGTTACATTACTGAAAGTTTGTGTTCGATTACTGAAACACTTCTGTAAAATCCCCTATTGATTACTGATGCGTTCTGCTAGAGGTTGGCCCCTCTGAAATAGCATAGATTCGATGTTCTCATTGCCAAGTGCAAGAACTAACGTTAGCTAAAATAATTACAATTTTGATTTTTAAATGTCAGCAGTATTTTCCCTGATTGCTAGAAATAGTTGGGATGGTACTGGCACACGTTTTTCCTCAGACGCAGAAATGCTGTCACGATTTCTGTTCTCTCCTTTTTTTTATTTTTTAATAACTGTTTTACTTTGCTTTGTCTTTAAAGATTCTAAGTAAATTCCAATAGAAAATACAAATTGGTAGATCGATTTGATAGACCCGCTCTAACAAAATGTTAAGAGACTCTGTCAGACACTCACCATTTTATCATTCCCATTAGACTTCAATTTCAGCAAACACTTCTGTGCTGTTTAATATTTATGTAAAATAAGCACTTAAAGGATTTAAAGCTTCAGCATTGTATCATTTAAGGGCAATTTATTCTCTTCAGTCACAATTCTCCCAGCTTGCATTTTTAAACCTAACTGGAACTCTAAATGTTATGAGTCGTTTAAAATGTTATTTATATACTTGGGTGCACTTAAAATACAGATAAATCAGTTGTATAATTTCACCTAATCGATTGAAATATTTCATTATATGTAGAATTTAAATTAAGTCTTTGTTCAAATATTCTTTAAAACATGTAAATACATGGTTTACATGTTTTAAAGAATATTTGAACCAACGGTACCAAAAATAATATGCCTCATGCATTTAATTGTTATTAAAAAAAAGCAGGTAATTGTATAAAGGACAGTTATTTAAAGAATTAACAAATGTATGCTTTCGTAAGGAACGCAAGAATGTAAGGAAATGCAACAATTTGTCGCAATGTGATTTGATTTGCCGCTCTGGAAAAACTCTCAGGACCACCTGGAAAAGTCAGGGAATTTTTTTCTACTTTTGAGTGGGAACCCTGTATAAGCAGTCGCCCGTCCCTAATTTAGGGCAGCTGGTTCCAGGGAAAGGCGAGAGCCAGCGCCATGAAACAAACGCAACATCCATGCCTCACCAGGATTTGAACCCGGACCCATCTCGGACGAATGATCAGAAGCCATCGCTTAGACCACTGTGCCACTAACTTCAGTGTATATATAGGGGACGCACCCGACTGAGACAATCAGTCTGAAGATGGGAACAAGGTGTCCCAAAAGATCTCACGGATTGTGAAGTCGTATGACTTTTATTAAAAGTTCTTAAAATCACTACAGAGTTTTCTTTGAGTGAGTTACGTGTGTGAAGGTTTCTTCTACATAGTTTTTAGTTTTATCAGCATGTAAACTTCAGTTCATTTATTCTTGTATTCATAACAACACATTTTTCAAAATGATTACCTGATTACTGTGAAGTAAATTACTCCTATTTTTCACGCTATATTCTTTGTTAATAAGTCCATTTTTTGTTTTATTATTACTACCATTATTTTACCCCCAGGCAACATTTCCCCCAGAGTTGCCTTAATTTCCCCCGAACCTTGTTCGCGCGTTAGGACATATCCTGCACCCTTGCTAAAAACTATTGAGAAATTTTTCTTTACCGTATGCCATTTGTTACGATAGAGATGTGGATCATTATCCTCTTTAAATAATGCAAAAATTTCCCGCTAGAGGCGTAAAGGTTGAAACCTTTTTTTTTTTTTTTTAAATGCTATATCTGCTTTTGGGAGATGTATTTGAAAAAAATCTTTTTCCTTAGCATAGCCTTTTCACCTATTTTGACTTATGCGAAGCAATGCAGAAGTTAAGAGAATGCAAGCATTGTGGGCAATGTTCTTGATGAGAAGATGATGCTTATGCAAAGAATGACTTTAGAAAATACAGCAAATTAAATAAAGTAAGCAAAAGTACTCTTTGAAAAATGTGACCCATCCACTGCTATCAATTTATGGTGGAGAGATTGAGAGATTTTTTTTTTGTGAACATAGCGAGAGACCAAATAAAAATGATTAAATTATCTTTCCAATAAAAACTGTCTTGAAAATTTGGTTGATGTGGTTGAAGAAATATAACTTTTAAGATTATATTTATTCATTTAATTGCACTGGACAATAGACAGTGTGCCCTTGTAACTACTAAGCTTAAATTTAACTATGTCTAAATAAATGAAAGGTATTCAGTGCAGTGATAAAATGTGTTATACAACTGGAAATAGCCGTAAGGAAAGTGGCCACTAGATTTTGTCCACCCACTGGCCAATGGCCACTCGAAAAAATAACCAATTTTAATCTTTAATTCCGAAGGGAGTAGTGCCAGGAAGGAGCACGAACGATTTTGAAGAAATGCTTCAAATAATAAAAAATCGCAAAGGGCAATGAACGTCGATGCTTTTGTTTTAAAATTGTCTTTTTCGAATTAAAATACTAGTAAATACGAAAGTAAATTTTTTATCAGTATCCTAATGTATACATTGGCAAGGTTAAGTAGTAAGTTCAATCTTTTTTTCAGTTCTTTTTCATTATCTCAGTTATTGTTCTTCATGTACTCCATGAAATATTTTCTTTGATGAAAGCAACATCATTTGCGTTCGAATGTAAGCAACAGATCCGTTGCCACATTAAAAACAGTAGCTTGATGCTTCTGGTACATGCTCGCGAAGCTGTGCTAGCGTTCCGCTGGCTTAGCTGTGAGAAATGAGACTTGCGCCCGTCTGCGGAAGAATAGCCAATAATTTGACCATGATACTGTAAAGAGTAATCATTCTGGAATTTTTTTTTTGTAATTTTGTAATTCAAGAGCTTTCTTCGAAAAATCCTGGGAAGTTCTTAAATCTCCCCCCTCCAAAAGTGTACAAACCCTGAGTATTCCATTTGTTGAACTAAGTTACGAATGAGTGACCTTATATTGTAATGCTTGTGGGGATTACACTCTGGAAAAGAAAGTAAAAGTAGTCTTTGCATCAGGGCACGAAAAATCTCTGAAATTTTACCAGTCCTCTAGGATGGTTTGTCTAAAAATGTACCTGTTCTCCTTTGAAAGTAACTCGTCAGACTCGTATAAATACCATAGCTACGTAGAATTTAAATATTGTCATTCTTTTTCAGTTAAATCCGTTCAATAGTGGTTTAACTGTTGGAACTTTTTACGTGTTGTAGTTCCTTTGTTTGAAATGCAACTTCTCAGTTGCATTTCAAACAAATTCATCGAATAAATTAATTTGTCTATCCAATTTCTGGACTTGTGAAGAAAATGTTCCAATTAAATTCTTAAAAGTCCTCAAGAAGCTCGATGAGAACAGCCACACAAGGATTCGAACATCTACTACTTACAACAGAGGTACGTGGAAAGTTTTTCCTTGAATAACATTTGATTACCGAGGTATTTGTTCACCGTAAATACTAAATTTCCAACTGAGAAATTGCATTTCACACAAAGGAACTACAACATGTAAAGTTCCAACAGTTAAACCACTATTGATTGGATTTAACTGAAAAAAAAATAACGTATATAAAACATGTTTTTTAATCTCGATACGTTGAGAAATATGTGCGTATTAAATATCGTCACTTTACTGAAAAAAAATTTGTTTATGTACATACAGAAAATAAATGCATTTTTTGCTTTCATAGCAAAAAGCTTGTTACACGGAATCCAAAACTTTCAACTGTAAAATGGCAAAAGATGAGAGATAGAATAGTGCATGTGCGGCATTCGGTACGATTGTCGTCAAGGACGCCGGGAAACATGCAGAAAACGGTAATGCACGGGAAGCCAATATTACGGCGGGCATCACACGTGCGAGATGTCAAAGTCACGTGAAGGGAAGAAGCAACCGTTGTTTAGTTGCATTGGTTGATACTGGGTCACTCCAGTATTAACCTGTAAGTCATATTCCAATACTGGGTCACTCCAGTATTAACCAATGAAACTAATCAAGGGATGGCTGGGTGGACGGAGATAAGCGGGAGAGAAGGGAAGAAAACAACTACGACTGCGAAGTCGCTATCTACACCCCCGCTTCAGGCGTAAAATTCACACTGGAAAACTTTATGAAAGGGAATGAGGAAGCATGACATTGGCTTAGTACATTAAAATTTTGGAAGGGAGGATGTCGCCGCAGAACTATTTCGCCAAAACAAAGAACGGCTAATCGCTTTAAGAGAATGCGTAATTTTATAAAACTGTGGCGCTTGGCATGTGCAAATTTTAAATCTCAAAAAAAAAAAAAAAAAAAAAATGTAAAATAAAAATGTTCTAATCACAATCATACTGCAAGCTTGTGGGAAAAGGGCCGTCCGCGCCGAAGTCGTGGTCGGGAAATTAGTTGTCCACAATGAATTCTTGACCGCCGCGGACAGGCGGTTTTGCGCGCCATGCTTTGTGTGCAGTATTGTCAGAAACATTTTTTGAGAATTTTTCTTTTCATTCATGCCACATTGCTTATCTGATCTGAGATGTAGCATGTTTTTACTGATTTTGATGTATAAAAAGTTAAATATTTTAGTATGAGGAAAGTTACTTAAAGTGCAATTGTTCAGCACAAAAGGTTTTTGTTTTGTAGCAAAATTTCTTAATATAATATAATGCTTTCTTTTTTTCCCTATAGCCATCCTGGTTACTTTGGAAAAGTGGGAATGAGGAACTTCCATTTAAGAAAGAACCAGTACTTCATGCCATGCATTAACATTGACAAATTGTGGTCTCTTGTAACAACACAAACCCGAGAAACATACAAGGATCACCCAGAAGGCAAAGCCCCTATTATCGATGTTGTAAGAGCTGTAAGTCATATTCCAAAGCCTAAAATTTCAAAACTAAGTGCACATAAACTCTTCTTTATTACAGAAAAGTGGCTGTTGTATCCACATTGAGTCATCTCTTGTAGGATTGGTAGCTGCATTTGTCAGAACAAAGAATTGCATAAATTTCATATACACTGGCTTGCAAAAACTAAGGACGAGATGGTTTTTTTAATGTAATGTCGTGCAGAAGTGCTCCACACTGACTCAAATCATACCATAAGATCCCCAAGATGTAAGAATACGGGACAAGTGAGCAGAACCATCCAAACAAGGAATCCAAAGGATACAAAGGCACTTTATTGAAAAGGTGGCTTCCAGCACAACAGGACAGAAACTTCCATATGAAAGGTGGCTGCCAAGAAAAATCCAGTCTTTAGTAGGGGATATGATCACCCCTCACTGCGTCGCAGGATTTACGTCTGTCCATGTTAAGGACGAGGTTGTCAAGGAGCTGTTGAGGCATCGTGACCCATTCCTCTTGTAGCGCCAATTGCAGCTTTTTAATCGTTGCTGGCAGCTGGTGACGTACTGCCAAGCGTCTCCCGAGGCGGTCCCACACGTGTTCGATTGGTTTTAGGTCCGGGGACCTTGCTGGCCAATTCATGTGTTGAATATCTTCACTGTTCCAACAGCTCTGCGGCAGCCACTGTACGATGAGGTGTAGCGTTTGTTGTCCATGAAGAGGAACTCGGGACCCACAGCACCTCTCAACAGACGCACGTGATGCAGGAGAACCTCAGTACAATAGCGCGGACACCAGTGACTGAACCTCCTTGGAAGATGTGGAGGTCAGTACGGCTACCAAGCATGCTACCTCCCCAAATGAGAACTCCGCCACCTACAAACCGTTCTCTTTCGATGATGTTGGAGGTGTGATTGCGTGTTCCCTGCTCTCTCCAGATGTGTATACGTCCAGAATTGCTCGTCAGACTAAATCGGCTCTCATCCGTAAAGAGAACTCTACCCCATTGCTGATGTGTCCAGTTCTTGTGTTTCTGGCACCACAGAAACCGCCGTCTCCAATAAGCAGACGTTAATGGCACACACCGTACTGGTCGTTGTGCAAATAGACCACCTTTGTGCAGCCTCCTAGCCATGGTAAAACGCGATAACGGACGTCCAGTTGTCTGTTGCACGTGCCTTGCGATTTCTCCCGCCGTCTGCCGTTTGTCTCTTCTCGCCTGTAGGACAATATACCGGTCGTCCGCTGCCATGGTTGCTCGTGGACGACCACTGCTAAACTCTCGGACAGCTGTTCCTGTCGTTTGAAATGCTCTCCAAGTTTGTGAAACGATGCTGTGAGCTATCCTGAACCCCTCGGCCACACTTGGCACACTTCGACCTTCTTCCAACTTCCCAATGACTGACCTCTGATAAGGTCATCCAGATTTAGTCTACGGAATTGGCTGTTGGCCATATCACACGGTGGCAGCAACTCGACGTCGTTCAAACCGATTTACACTGTGCAATAGCTTTCACCGAATTGCTGAGCGTACACTGCCCCCCCCCTATATCATGCTGCATATATGCGCATGCCCTACCGTACCGGACCTTAGTCTATCTCCTGAGTGGTCTTTTGGTCAGTTCTGCCTTCTGGTTCCGCTGTTATTCTAATTTTTCCTCTTCGTCCTTAATTTTTGCACACCAGTGTAGTAGATTCAAGTTTAAGTGTTTCTGTATTGTATTTTTGGATTTTGTTTTTATTGAATTGCAGTTAATGGGAAAGCAGTACAGCTTCCATAGCCCATTATTTGCTTTTTCAAGTTAGCCAGTTTTCTAGAGGTGTAGAGACATTTGGTATGCCTGCAGTTCTCTCTCCAATAATCCAACAGTAGTAAGAATATTAGAAAAAAAAAATAAAAAAAATAGCCATGTCCATGTTTTGCTATACGTCCTGTTTTTCTTGACTGCCATTTCTTGACTCAACCAGCATAGCATTTTGCAAACTTGGTTTTTGATGACTATTTGAACCACTGAAAAATGGCACCATATCTGATCTTGATGTATAGTGTCTAGTGTGAACAGGAACTTAAAAAAAATGTTTGTCACTTTAATCATTCTGAAATAACTTGTTAGAATCGAATCATTTGTTCAATGTAATAATCCAGTACACTCAACTAGCTCATCTATCCTCCATTGGTTATCCATCAACAATTTTTATTGGCTTTTCAGCTGAAGTTGTCATGATTGGTCATGCAGGACAAGGTTATTCTTTGGTTTGGCATGCTGCCATTGGTTCCTTCATTCTGAAGTGTGTGATCAACAACAGCGAAACAAATCCCCATGAACTTTTGTAACTATGTGATAAAAATATTTTTGTCCACATTGTGCAATCTTGTTTTGCTAACTTCAGTGTGTGTGTCTGAGAGAGAGAAACATCAGTAATGATGCAGGGTTCCCGTAATCCTAAAAGTCCTTAAATTGTTTTGGGGGTGGGGGTGGGGGGGCTTTTTTCATACCTGTCGGCTCTTGCGGATTTTGTGGAAGTTTTCCGATTTTTTAATACAGTTTTGCGGCCAGAAGAACTTTTCTTCCAGATTAAAAAAATTTTCTGTATTTTTTGCTAAAGATATCCCTGTTATTATATAACATATAACAGAGATGGGAATTCTGCACTGATGTGCACCAAAACAAAAATCTTGCACCATCTTGCTACAACAGGCAGATTTTGCGCCATTGTGTGCCAGAACCTCTGTGGCCCGTTGTCATCGTCGGTACTTCGTCACAGTAAATTCTCCGTGCACACTGTTTCGCTTAACACCAAATAAGATCATTCAGTGGGAAGAAAGATTCAGAGACTCCAAGTACTCTGGATTTTACGTAGTTACTATGGAAATCGTCGGTCCTCAATGGACGACGGAAGATATCGAGTATGCTATGAAAATTGTCGGTCCTCTACGAATGATGGAAGATATCGGGTATGCTATGGAAATGGCTGACCCGCTACAGACGATGAAGAACATTGAGTATGCTATGGAAATCGAAAGTCTCAGTGAAATAATGTTATTAAACATCTGTGTAAAGTTCATTTTAATGTTTTCAAGATCCTAACACTTGTTAATAGGTTCGAAAGACAACCGTGAGCTACTTCCAGTCTGTGTAGGCACTTATTAACATTTACTGCAAGATTCCTATTGGTGTTTGACGAAAACTAGAAAAAGAAAAAAATGTCAGCTCCACTTAGTGCTTCTCAGCTTCAGAAGCAGGTCTGTGTCCCTGATAATGTTGTATAAAGCAGAAGAAAACAGTATAGCTTCGAAAAGAAAAAAAAGTGGTCCTTGAAAGTGGCCAGGTGCTTCACAAGGAATCAAAAACAAAAATTGTTAGATATCGTGGCATGTATTGGGGGGGGGCAAAGAACAGCAAGAAAAAGGGGAAATTATGTGTAGGTATCCAAAAGGATAGAATATTCTTGCTAACTTGCATGGATGGAGTGTTTCAAAATCTACTAAATTATACATAACACACTTCTTTATTAATCTTTCCCGTGTTTTGTTGAAGTGCATATAAAAATTCGTGTGTAACTATTGCAAAACAAGATATACAATTTTAGGTCTGTGTAAGTTAGTTTGTATAAGATGTCTGTGTGGACATCTTATACAAACTAACTTCAGAAAAATCTTCCTGATCATCATGCAATCTTCTGGATTTTTTTTTTTTTGGCAATCTTCTAGTTTTTCATTAAATTTAGTTGGCAGCAATGTTTTTTTGATTTTTTTTTTTTTTTTTGGCCCAAAATTTCGAAAAGAATTTTAGGAAGTTCTTATTTTCAAACTAGCCGAAGTCACACAAAATCCAGAAGTTATGATGAAGTGACTACAACTGCTGCTAATGATGTGATATCAGCTGAACTCTCCTGTGGGAAAGCAAAGGGCTTCGGTTTACAGTCTGATCCGTTTCAGACTTTCATTGCACGTTCTCTGCTACTTATTGTGGATAACACAAGGATTTCTCTAGAGCAGTAATCTTCAACCTGTGGCCAGCAAATCACTTTTCAATGGTCCTCAAGACATTTTCTACAAAACATTCTTGAAGTGGAAAAAGATAACATTTTTAAATGTAAAACTGAATATCCAGGTACCTTAGGTACATGGACTTCAAATTTCCAAATCTGCTATGAGCTGTGCTGCAGTCAAGTACATAATTAAATTTTTTAAAGAGTATTCGAAAGTTAAACTTTTGATTCAATACTTCTGAAATGATCAGTATTCATAGTCAGCACCTGCAGTGTGAGAGATGTGCCATTTCTCATAGGAATTCCTCTCACTCATGTGGTTTAGACCTAACTACATACTCTACTTTTTTACAAATGTGAGTGTTTTCTGTTCTACACTTCAGTATAAATGAGGTTGCCCTTTATCTCCAAATATCTAAACAAATGCTTTGAACTTCTCATCTCAGTTGTAGCAAGGAGTCGCATCAAAGCTTGTTTTGGTTTTGTGAAGCTGAAAACTGTTTATGTAATCATTTTTCCTTGGAAAATAAAATAAAGCCCTGCATTTTAGTCACTAAAGCCAACAAAAGTAAAAATGAAATCAGACATCTTACTGCTTGTAGGTTTCAGCTGTAATTAATCAATGCATCCATGGTGTATGTGATAATTTTTTTTACTCAGTGAACTTTGGCATCTTATTATTTAATAAGTCAGCCTTCATTTTGCGAGGCAAAACGCTTTTCTTTAATTCAGGAGCAAAAGGCTAAATCTTCCAGTACATTCCTTGCCTGAGCCTGGTATTTTTTGCTTAACTGATACCTGGCTTGTCCCTTGCAGACCTCTACCATCACTGTCATATCATTTCACTTTAGTATATATTTCCCCTTTTTGAATATGCAAATAATAATTGTTCAGTTATACTATAAAAAATTATGTACAAAATTGGACTCTTGGAACAATTTTTACTTTGGTATTGCAATTTAAACCATGAGATAAATGTGCAAAATTCAGATCTTGGACACATAACTTCAGCTACAGGTGTGCAGTTTTTACAATAAGAACTGATTTTCACCAGCAGAACTGTCTTAATTTTAAATTGCACAAATTCTGTTACTTCCACAGACTTAAATTATATGGGAAAGTATTGCAAACTTCAGATTGTGTGCAGAAGTATATATATATACTTGTGTCATTGTTGGTTGCACAATTGGTAAGGTTTTTAAAAATATTTGGAGGTGCTTAAAAATCCACAAAAAATGCTCATTCTTCATAGAAATGAGACCTGTTTTTACATACATACCAAGTGCATTTTATCTAAAGTTAGAATCAAAAACAAAAACAAAACTTGTAATCAACAAACTACAAATGTGACATTGATCAGATGCTGTAAGAAATCTTTTAGAAGGGTAATGAAATAATGTGGCTTTACGAACATTTTAATATTAGTCTTCCTTAGTTAATCTTGAAATAATTCCAGAAAAAACTATTATTAGCATCTTCGTTTTTATATTTCTTTTTAGTTTTTACTTTTACATTCTTGATTTTAAGATGGTGTCTTGCATATCTATTGATTTATTTTTAAGAATCTGTTGCACTGTATTAGAACTCAGTGACCTGATATGCTTACAGAGCATTTTGATTACTGAGTGTCGAACTGTGCTAAAACATAAAGGTAATGGGGTAAAGTCAGCTAACTGTGTAGTTAGCTTTGATTTCTCACTTACCAGACAGTGTTCAGCTTGAGTTCATTTTGAAATAGTTATTACTATGCTGTCCTTAGTTTTTCCTATCAGTATCTAAACCATATTGCCCATGGCTGCTACTGTGGCACATCAGCTTGAGTGTTTGATCACCCACTGCAATGAACATGACAAAACCAGTGCATTTTCTTCCATGTTGTTTTCAACAGTTAAACTCAGCTTTGCTCTTAGGTTGTCATACATTTTTAGCACATGCATCACAGATTTTATTTTGGTCCTGCAGACAAAAATACCTTTCATAACACTTTAATCCTCCTGCAGACTACCAATCACAGAAGCAAGTTTTTCATATGGGAACGAAATTCCATTCTTTCAAAACTTTCTGAAAAGTGTAGCAAGATGGAGTGAAGATTTCTTTCATAATCAGATTTTTTGTGTATGATGTTCCATCTGTCATGCATTGTTTTTAAATATCATTTTATTCCATTAATATTTGTATTTCAGCTTGAAAATGGAGAAGAATGTTCCAAATCAAAAGTTGGATAGAGTAAAGATTTCTCCCATAATCATAATTTTTTTTTTTGCTGTGTTCCTCCTGTGTTGCATTGCATTAAATAGCATTTAATTACACAAATGTTCATATTTGAGATTGGACATAAAGGAAAATTTTCCCAAAGTGAAGATTTCTCCTGTAATTTTTTTCTCTCTTGCAGTTGTTAAATATCACTTGATAAATACTTTTTGTTTCAGCTTGAAAATGGAGGCAAAATTATGGGTTCAGAGGACAGTAGTGATCATAGTTATTACAATTGCTGTGGTATGTAGGCTTGGTTTTTTTTTAAATTTTAGGTGGAAGAAATATAAAGTCGGTTTCTTCGCTCTCTCCATATCTCCATACTTGCCAACATTGGCAAGAGCCTTGTCAGTAGTAACTAGTATTATTGCACAGTGTACGCAGGATTGTGTAAACATCGAGAGAGAGGGAGTGGGGGCGATTACGGGAGAAATCTTTGCTCTGTCTGACTTCCGGTTTTGGAATTTTCCCTGTTTCCAAGCTAAAATACAAATACTTATACAGTAAAATGTTATTTAACAATAATACTGGACAGAGATAACATCGTGAGAAAAAATAAATTATGATTACAGAAGAACTCTGAACTTCGTCCTCCAACAAACATCCCTTGCTCCGTCACGATCCCCCCCAAATTTCTGTTCACCTGTGCATCGATCTTGTGAATAACCAAAACAATAATGAAAAAGACGGAATTCATCGAATTCTTGGAAGAATCTGATGCCTGAAGATTACTGGGAAATTTTCGCGTCTTCTAACTTTCGTTTTTCACAAATTGTTGTCTACAGTTTCAAGCTAAAATACAAATATTTATACAATAAAATGATATTTAACAAGAATATTAGACTCAAACATAACATCGAGAGAGAAAAAATTACGATTTTGGCAAGAATTTATACTCCGTTTAACTATCTTTTTGAAAGTTTTGAAACACGAAATAACATCTCCAGACAGAAAATGACACCCCCCCCCCCGTTCTCTTCAGTTTTGCATCGATCTTGAGAATGAATAAATGATGACAAAAAAGTGGAATTCCGTGAATTCGCTTAAGAATTCCATGTGTAACATGAAATAATAGCACAATTAAAAAAACCAACGAAAATTCGTAGTTTTGTGAGTGAGTTCCGCAGTCAGACAACTAAATCTGTAGAAACTATGGACATTCTATAGTAGTTGGCAGGTATGTATCTTTTTCAATTCTACCTGTGCAAATTTTTGTTTTTCACATCTAGTAATCTTGCTTGATTTGATGACCATCTTGAAGATTATTTTGTTGCACCATATCAGTTGCAGACTGATCAGGAACTTTTTGCTAGGGGTAGTTAGTGTTGGTGGTCATTAAATGTCCTGACCTGCCCCCCCCGCCCCCCAATGGCTTTGGAGCACCCAAACAGCATGTTTATTGATCTCTATGCTCTGCTCACTCAATAATGCAATGTAGCTCCATGCCAGATGCATGTTATTGCGGCACCCAGTTGAGGCTGGTGCGCGTTTTGCGCAGGAATAGAGGCCCAACATTATGCAGACATGCCGAGTACTATAGATATCATGTTCAAACTACGGACTTGCGGAGAAGGTGTGAAAAACTACGGATTTTTCCAGAAATCTTGGATTTTTCCAGAAATCTTGGATATTTCCGGAAAACTTATTATTATTTTATTAATTTAAGAAAAAAAGTCTAGCATGGTCAAATGTAGTGATTTTTGCGGTAACGTCACGAAGCTGTCGCACAGCAAGCATGTTTGGCTAACCGACAAGCAAGCAGAAATGTTGCAGCGGAGATCGTTCTGTATGATCGCGTGACTTTGTACCTGGCTTGCCGTGGGATGGAGTTCGCAATGCACGTCGTCTGTTAACTTCGGGAAAATCTTAACCGCGTCCTGAACTAACTTAAGTTGTCGGAGGTAGACTAGAGTAGATTCCACGTTTTTTCTTCTTGTTGTTAAGTTGATTAGTTGTGGTGTAACGTGAATTGCTGTAGTTATGAAGCGTGCTTCAGTGGCTTCCAGTTCCAGTGGTGTAAAAAAAAAAATAGATTCGCAGCAGCACAAGGAATGTTATTCATTGGAATTTCCATGTTTACAGCGGTCGCGTGTCCCAGTGAATCGTGTTTTGTGGCGCGTGCAACTGCGTGATTTTATACAGTTGATTTTGATGTAAGCGATTCACCATCCTCTACCTAATGTTCTTGGATCTAAAGAGCAAAAAAGTTGTAAAAAATTTAAGGAGAGTTATTCGCAAGAATTTCCGTGTTGTCTGGTATCCGAAAACCATGTTTTTATTTCCCCCGTGTGCTGTTGATTTTTCAATCGCACACGGCGGAAAAGACTATTGTGGTCGGCATTTTCACTCTTAAAAACAGGAGGAATAACCATAAGTGTGTGGCATCACACACTTATGACAACATATTTATTAAAATAACATTTATTGAAAGGTGGAGTTGAAATGTTATTTTTTGTGTATTTACTCAAGCCCCCCCCCCCCCATTTTAAGGGGACTTAGGTATGTTGCAAAATTTATCTCCAAGTATTGTCTCTGATCAAGATTAACATGTTGCTAAAAATTTAGAAGTGTACTCATGCTACCCTGCAAATTTTAATGTGGGGACTTGAGTTCACTACAGAAAAACTACGGGCACTGCGCATACAGACTACTGATGACTTTCTTCAAATGTTGGCATCTCTGATTATGTGTATATGAAAATGGATTAGCTTTTGAATCACCTTGGCGTGTCAAAATTCAGTCGTGTAAAGCGGTAGGTTGAATAAAAATAAAAGGTAAATTAGGGGAAGGGGACAAAAAAGTCAGCCTTGTATTTGGTTTTCAATGTAGCTCAGTAGCTGTATGTATGTTACATTTCATCTGTGTAAAGTTTTACAGAAATTTGATTAAAGTACCAAGATTTTTTTTTTTTTTTGAGTTGCTGTTTGTTCACTGAAAAACTACATACACAGCAGTCTATTTGTAATGAATAGTGTTATAGTTTCTCAGCCCTAATCAGATTGCTAATGTTTGTCATTTTTAGGCTGGCTATGATAACATTTGAATTAGACTCTAAGCTTGCTTATTAATGTGTTTAAAAATAGGAATGGCATTTTGGATCTCTTGTTTGAAAGGGTGGTGGCATTGTTAAATTCATTGCAAGAACTATACCTGAATAACAGTGGAGTCTTAGTAAGTGAATAGTATTGGCTCATGAAGCAAGATCACAATGTATGATGGCTGCCTTCAGTTCGTAAAAATTTTCTATTAGAATTTAGAGTACGCCATGTTAAAGGCATTGCGCGGCAGAACTTGAGTTTTAGAAAGTAGTGAGTTTTTCATCATTTCTTCTGATAGGGCTGATAATTTATATTTTTTAAACCTAAAGGTAGTCATGAGACTTGCCCCCATTCTTTTTTTTTCTCACCAGATAATTGAAAAGTTAAAACTTCACATTTTTTGAAAATCATAATTGTGCAATTCAGTGCAGTAAGTTTGCTCCATTGGCTTAGTTTCTTCTGTAATGGTAGCAACCTGGAATAGCAGTCTCACTTTCAAAAGGAAAAATTATGCACATTAGTAGTGTGAAATAACTGTCAATGTAAATAATTAAGGTTATTTTACCGTTTTGGTTTTGTTTGAAAAATTTCTTATTCCATAATATTTAAATTAACTTTGAAATAATAGTCTTCATAGAAATCTTAAACTTTGCTGCATGTAAACTGCTATACATTCCCAATGATGAAACTCTATTTCCTAGGAGTAGATCCACTTATCACTGTTTCTGCAACTTTCTCTTTCCTGACAATCTCTTCCTCTTTTTTCTGATTTTCCCAAATCTTTTATTACACTGTTGTATTTTCATTCTTCAACTTTCATTTCTCACTCCTAAGAACAGTGCATATTTGGATGGTGTCTCCTGTGATGGAAGATTATGAGATCTGAGGGAAGTGCAGTATGCCGTATGTAACCAGAACTATGTGAAAATGGTGGTCTTAAATTCTCAAAGCGTGAAATTATTGCACGTAAGATATAACTATAAATTGTTGGTTAGAATTGATTCAGTTGTGACATGTGATAAGCATTCTACAACTTCTAATCTTGCATCAGCAATTTTCATTGGCTTGATCGTTTCAGGTTTAGCGGCCCTGATTGGTCACACAGAACAAGGTTCTTTTATTTAGCATACTGGCATTGATTGAACGTAAAAAAACTCACTTTTTAGAAAACTATGTAATACATTCTTTATCCATGTTGTGTAACTTTTTTTGCTCATTTTTTAAAATTTAGGTATATTTTTATATGCAAGTAACAATAATAATGGGATGTCATTTTTTAAACATTGCTACACTTTGTTAATCTCCCATTTTCACATTTTTGTCTATTGGGTTTCAGTAAAATTAAATCTGCATGTTCATTTAATTTTGTATGCTGTTGGTAGCTCTGCTCATGTCTTGACAGGTAAATTAAGATTTTGTTGATTTAAGATCTTGAGCAGATGTGGTCAGTTAAACTTTATAAGTGACTGTATTATGATCTGTACTAGAGTGCTGTTGACACGAGTAGGTGCCAGCAATATAAACTGGTATTATACACATACTGTATCCAAAGTTAGAATGAAAATATGTAACCAACAAACTACTTACCTTGACATTGTCAAGTTGCTGTGTCTTTTTGAAGGGTATTTGAGTATAATGGGGCTCTACAGAATTACAGGAAAAACTAAGTAGCATCTGCATTTTTCTATTTTGTTGTAGATTTTCTTGTATTCTCAATTTTAAGAATCTGTTGCACTGTATTAGAACTCAGTGACCTAATATGCTTACAAAGCATTTTGATTACTGAGTGTCAAACTGTGCTAAAACATAAAGTAATGGGGGTAAAGTCAGCTAACTGTGTAGTTAGTTTTGATTTCTCGCTTACTGGACAATGTTGAGTTTATCTTGAAATAGTTATTACTATGCATTCCTCATTTGTTTTTATCAATATCTAAACCATTCTGCCCATGGCTGCTACTACAGCACGTCAGCTTAAGTGTTTGATCACCCACTCCAATGAACATGATAAAACCAGTGCATTTT
The DNA here is from genome assembly GCA_039090855.1 of Macrothele yani. Lineage (NCBI taxonomy): Eukaryota > Metazoa > Arthropoda > Arachnida > Araneae > Macrothelidae > Macrothele > Macrothele yani. The sequence goes on from CM076990.1 coordinate 54,862,916, forward strand.
CTTCCATGTTGTTTTCCACAGTTAAAAACACTCAGTTTTCCTTAGCATGTACATTTTTAGAATTATTATCATTTATTTTGATGCTTCTACCCAAAAACTGACATTTTGTCCAAATTAGGACTAGTAATTGTGGTTAAAGTTTGCAGTGTGTGCTGAGTTTGTGTTTACTGATTAGAAGTTATAAACATATACAAGGTATGTTCAAAAAGCTCCAAGCTAGAAATTACTCTTTATACAGAAAGCAGTAACATCACTGTTATTTATACTGCATTTCCTTGGTCAGCTATGCACACTTCTGCTAACATCCAAGCTTTTTTCCCAGCATTCCTGGAATCCATTCTTTGAAACCTTTGTCGCATTTTTGACGATGCCCGCAGTACTTGTGAATCGTTCATTTAGGGCAGATTTCATACTTGAAAACAAGTAAAAATCAGGTTGTGCTAAATCAGACCATGGAGTTATGCTCCATGACATCATATATGGTATTTTGCAAGGTACTGTTTCACAATTGGGGATTAATGTACAAGCACATTATCATAAAGGAACCGTTTGTTGCCTGTTGTTCCAGGTGCTTCCTTCAGATCACGTCCTTGAGGCGACATAGGATTATCAGCCCCTATTTCTATTTCTTTTTTCACAGTTCTCCCGTCTGAAACATTCTGTGATGAATACAACGCACATTTTTAGCATGATTCTAATTTATTTTTATGCTTTAACCTGAAAATTGACATTGTATACAAAATTGGGTTAGTAAAAGTAGTAATTTTGATTGTTTGCAGTGTGTTGAAGCATTTGTTTACTGATTAGAAGTCATAAACATTATATATGTGTTGCAAATGAATTTATGGTGCCTCTTTTCAGATTGCACTGTGGAATGAACTTTTTTTTTACGGGTCTTTTAGAGGTTATTATTAAAAAAAGTTGGTAGTCAAATTTTTGAACTAAATCCTAGTTCGGCATCAGGACTACGTCACTGGAGTAGTTGCTGCCACTCAGTTGGAAGAGTCCAACCGCAATTATCGTTAATTGTGGTACTTTTCATCTTGCTATTTCGATCCCTTCTAGTTTCCTCTTTACTAAGTTCGACTGGTGGGCGATTATTCTTACTGAGTCCCATTTTATGGAGTGTCCACTTGATTGTATATGTCTGTCTAGCCCTGTTTTGTTACTAATGTTCCTAATAGCTGCTTGGTGTTCTTTCATTCAGACTTTAATACTCCTCCCTGTTTCTCCTATATAGCTGAGTCCGCAGTTACAGTCAATGCAATATATTACTCCTTGCAATTGGATGTCCACTTCTTTCTGCTTTAAAGCTGGTAGGAACTTCTCGAATTTGTTACTTAGATCTGGAGCAAGCCTGATATTATATTTTGTTCCGACCCTTTTCAGTTTTTCGAAAAGTCCCTTGTGGTACGTAATTTTGCTGGTGAATTTGAAGTTGTTTATTTCCTGCTTCTGTTTTGGCACTTGTCTAAATAATTTCTCAACATAAGGGGAGGGGTAATTGTTTTCTGCCAATATTTCTTTTAATTCTCTGTGACTATCTTTTCGAGCATCTGAAGAGACCAGGAATTCAATTTTTTCCAAAAATTGTCTCGCCATATTCAATTTAATATAATCAGGGTGGAATGAGTAAAAGTCTAACATCTTCCCTGTGTTAGTGGGTTTTCTAAAAAGCTGAGTGAATATTCTCCCTCTCTTGAGGTCAAGTTTAAATCAAGGAAATTGATGCTATGGTCTTTTTCCAGTTCCAGGGTGTACTGCAAGGTATTTTCTAGCTAGTTAAATTCTGCTAGAATCTGTGAGGGTAGTGATTGGTCCTCAGTATCTACTATAAATAGGACATCATCTATGTATCTTACATAGAGAGCAAATATTGAAGGTTGTATAAGGATTTTTGCCTCTAGTTTATTTACGTAATAATTTGCAAGCAGAGGTGCTAGTGACTTTAACTCGCTAGAAAATAGAATTCTGCAAGAATCCTCTCAGATTCTAGCAGAATTTAACTCTAGAAAATGCCTTGCAGTACACCCTGGAACTGGAAAAAGACCATAGCATCAATTTCCTTGATTTAAACTTGACCTCAAGAGAGGGGAGAATATTCACTCAGCTTTTTAGAAAACCCACTAACACAGGGAAGATGTTAGACTTCTACTCATTCCACCCTGATTATATTAAATTGAATATGGCGAGACAATTTTTGGAAAAAATTGAATTCCTGGTCTCTTCAGATGCTCGAAAAGATAGTCACAGAGAATTAAAAGAAATATTGGCAGAAAACAATTACCCCCCCCCTTATGTTGAGAAATTATTTAGACAAGTGCCAAAAAAGAAGCAGGAAATAAACAACTTCAAATTCACCAGCAAAATTACGTACCACAAGGAACTTTCGAAAAACTGAAGAGGATCGGAGCAAAATATAATATCAGGCTTGCTCCAGATCTAAGAAACAAATTAAAGAAATTCCTGTCAGCTTTAAAGCAGGAAGAAGTGGACATCAACTGCAAGAAGGAGTCATATATTGCATCGACTGTAACTACGGACTCGGCTATATAGGAGAAACGGGGAGGAGTATTAAAGTCCGAATGAAAGAACACCAAGCAGCTTTTAGGAACATTAGTAACAAAACTGGGCTAGACAGACATATACAATCAAGTGGACACTCCATAAATTGGGACTCAGTAAGAATAATCGCCCAGCAGTCGAACTTAGTAAGGAGGAAACTAGAAGAAGGGATCGAAATAGCAAGAAGTACCACCAGGGCGCGATTTCACCGACTAGGAAATAGCTAGTGAAAAATCAAATTTGCTAGTGTAAAAAAATCGCAGTAGCAAATATTGCTAGTAAGGTAATTTCTTTATTTAAAGTAACCAAAAATCATTATTAATTCACGAAGTTTACATAAGTTTCTATTATCACTTGTTAAAACAGCGACGATCAGCTATTCTCTTTCGCCAATTTCCTTTCGACACTTAATACCCATCCTCCCCATATCTTTCATGCCTTCCAAACTGTCATAGAAGCGCATTGAAACTCCTCTCCATCGTGCCCTCATTGGTCTATTACAGAAACTGAACGTGACGTCGGCAATGGTTGCTGTGGCAACCCAGAGCTCTGGGATGGATTGGTTGTTTGACCACCTGCTCTGCCACCCTCCCTTCTTTTGCCCCACGAACTTTGTCCTCAACTCCTGTCGTACCCTAAGCCAAGCGATCGCCTTTATTGCGTGGCATAGATAGACGCTTTTTTACGAAACGTGTTTGTGGAGGGGGTAAACGATTACTGAAGAAACTTTTGCTTCGTCTGACTTCTGGTTTTGGAAATTTTCCTTGTATTTTCAAGCTGAAATACAAATATTTATCCAGTAAAATGTTAATGAGCAATAATACTTGACAGAGGCAACATCGTGAGAAAAAAATATATGATTACGGAAGAAATCCGAATTCCGTCGACCTTTCGTTTTCTAGTTTCGTAAAGACGGAATTCCAATAATAACGAAAAGCCGGAATTCCTTGAATTCGCAAAAGAATCTCGTGCCTGAAGATTACAGAAAATTTTTGCAGCAGCCAACTTCCGTTTTTGCAAATTGTTCTCCACAGTTTCAAGCTAAAATGCAAACATTTATGCAATAAAATGATATTTAACAAGAAAAGCGGATACAAAGACAACATTGGGAGAACAATTTGCGATTATGGCAAAATTTTCTTACTCCGTTTCACTACTGTGTTCGAAAGTTTTGAAGCACGAAATTTCGTCTCCAGATGGAAGACGACCCCCCTCTCCCAAATATTGATCTTCAGAATGATCTAACTGATGACAAAAAAATAAATAAAAAATAAAGCGGTATTTCGCGCATCCCTGTAAGAATCTAGTGTATATCATAAAAATAATAGCAAAAGAAAAATTTTAAACAAAATGAAAATTTGTAGAATCTCCGTAGTTTTGATAGTGAGTTGAGTTCCGTAGTCAGACAACTAATTCCATAGAAACTACGGCATTGTGTGGTAGTTGGCAGATATGAAGTGTGTAGAAGTTTAGCAGAAATTTGTGCGATACTTCCACTTAGTACTGCATGTTGTGAGGTGGGATTCAGTTTTTTAAAAAGAATACAAGGGGATTGGAGGAACAATTTGTCTGTTGAAACTTTAAATGCTCTGATGACAATTGAAATACTGTAGAAGGGTCACAAGAAGAGATTTTTAATCCACGGTCAGCAGTTATAAAGTGGTATGATGACAAAGTCAGACACCCTGAGCGTAAACCATATGGGAAGAAATCTGAATTAAATGTCAGTGAAATATATTCATGTAGTATGAGAATTTTTTAGAAATTAATAATAAAGATAGTCACTAAACTTATCTAAGATTCTATTCATTTGTCAAAAAGGTAAGCCAAAATATTTATACACATATTTAAATTTCTGTGTAACTTTATTAGAAAACAAGTTACGATGTGATTTAGTTTTACTTGCTAGTCATGCAAATGTTTTGCTAGCAAACTATTTGGTCACTAGCAAAATTTGCTAGTGAGCATAAAAGATGAAATCTTGCCCTGAGTACCACAATTAACGATAATTGCTGTTGGACTCTTCCAGCCGAGTGGCAGCATTTACTCCAGTGACGTAGTCCTGATTGCTGAACTAGGATTTAGTTCAAAAATTTGACCACCACCTTTTTTGAATAATAACCTCTATAAGACCCGTAAAAAGTTAATTCCACAGTATTATATATGTGTATAATTTGAACTTCCTTCCTGCCATTTCGGCTAAATAAATTCGTAGTTATCAACTCACCATTAATTCTTCCAACATGGCTGACAGATCGTGTGATCAGTACTAAGAATTTCTTGCTGTAAACTAGAGCTTTTTTCTTAGAGACTGGAAAGTCATTTCTAAGAGAATTTTTTTGTACATTATTAGTGTTAAATAACTAATCTTGGAAGGTTAGTTTGCTGTTTTGATTTTGTCTGAATGTTTTCTTATTCCATAATATTTAAATTAACTTTGAAATGATAGTCATCATAGGCATCTTAAACTTTGCTGCATGTACATTGCTATACATTCCCAATGATTAAACTCAATTTTCAGAGGAGTAGATCCACTTATCACTGTTTTTGCAACTTTCTCTTTCCTGACAACCTTTCCCCCTTTTTTCTGATTTCCCTAATCTTTCTGTTACACTGTTGTATCTTCATTCTTCAACTTTCATTTCCCACTCCTAAGAACAGTGCATATTTGAATAGTGTCTCCTGTGATGGAAGATTATGAGATCTGAGGGAAGTGCAGTATGCCATATGTAACCAGAACTGTGTGGAAATGGCAGCTTTAATTTCTCAAAGCATGAAATTATTTCACATAAAAATAACTAAATTTCATGTCTGTCTTCAGACATTAGAATTTAAACATATCTTTGCATCTTTTACAGGTGGGGATAAAAGCGATTGTGGGGTGGAGTTCCATAATTTTGAACTGCTGAAGGTTGGGCAATATTTTTTCATTCACCTAAAAATTTTTCCAGCTAGTCAGAATATGCACTCACCCAACAGCTTGTCTGTTTTGTGTGGGTGGTGAAGGATAATTACATTCTGAAACTTAGTGTCATCTTGAATTGTATCTAAACATTTCTTAGAAAAATTGAAGCTAACATCTAAGAAATGTTTTTGCTCCAGGAATTATAGCAGTTAAATATTAAATTAATGAATTTGTGCTGAATATAAATATTTTGAATTATTCATTTTCTGCATTTCTTATAGTTTTAAAAATAGTTATAGGCACTTATACCTTTAAAAAAAAAAAAAATCCATGCACAGCGAGCGGTTGCTGTTTTAAAGTTTTCGCCAACCGATTCACTAAATTCAGTTTTTTTTCACCGAAGTGTTGTGATAGTATAAAAGATCATCAATAAGTTAAAACTAATGAATCTAGACAGATCCTCAATAAGTTAAAACTTCACATTTTTTGAAAATTGTAATTATGAAATGTCAGTGTAAAAAGTTTGCGTCGTTGGTTTAGTTTCTTCTGCGATGTGTAGCAACCTGGAATTGCAGTCTCACTTTAAAATTATGCACATTATAATAGTGTGAAATAACTAATCTTGGCAGGTTAATTTACTGTTCTGGTTTTGTGTGAATGGTTTTTTTATTCCATAATGTTTAAATTAACTTTGAAATGATAGTCTTCATAGACATCTTAAACTTTGCTGCATGTAAACTGCTATACATTCCCAATGATGAAACTCTATTTCCTAGGAGTAGATCCACTTATCACTGTTTCTGCAACTTTCTCTTTCCTGACAACCTCTTTCTCTTTTTTCTGATTTCCCCAATCTTTTTGTTACACTGTTGTATCTTCATTCTTCAACGTTCATTTCTCACTCCTAAGAACAGTGCATATTTGGATAGTGTCTCCTGTGACAGAAGATTATGAGATCTGAGGGAAGTGCAGTATGCCATATGTAACCAGAACTGTGTGGAAATGGCAGCCTTAAATTCTCAAAGCATGAAATTATTTCACATAAAAGTAACTATAAATTTCATGTCTGTCTTCAGACATGAGAAATTAAACAGATATATTTACATATCTTTTATAGGTGGGGATGAAAGCTATTAATTGTGGGATGGAGTTTAGGAAATATTTTCACCAATCTAAAAAATATTCAGCCAGTCAGAATATGCACTCACACCAGAGCTTGTCTGTTTCGTGTGGATGGTGAAGGATAATAACATTGTGAAACTTGAAAAGTGTGTCATCTTGAATTGTAGGGTTGAAGCTCACATCTCTGTTTATTTCTAAGAAATGTTTTTGCTCCAAGAATTATAGCACTTACGTATTAAAAATGAATTTGTGCTTAACATAAATCAGACCTGTTTGTAATCAGAGTGTAGCCAAGAATTTTGAGTTTTTGTCACTTTCTAAACCCTAAAATTCGAGTTTTTAAGTTTTAGAAGAATTTAGGAATTCCTCAGTCTCGTATCATTTCAAAAAATGCTACGAAATGATACAATGAGTTCCTTTCAAGTTCCATTTTGTTTGAGAATTAGTGTTTGATTGAAAACACCGCATTTCTGTGCGGATGGTGAAAGTAGACTATTTAAAATACCTTGCATTTGATTTGTTATCAAACAAGCTCTTAAAATAACAGCATGCTGCAGGAAAGACTTTCCATCATTTGGAAGTTGCATCTACATCAAATAATTTTGTTATATTAGATTCAATTAACCCAATAATGAGCTACATTTATAAATTGAATGGAAACCTCTGTAGGCTTCCAGCAAAACTGATCTTCACAAATTAAGAAGATGGTAGTGTAGAACACTCTAAGTTATGTATAAAAGTTTTAGTAATGGCTAAAATATATTTGTCTTAAAACTTTTATATGTAACTTAGAGTGTTCTACACTACCATCTTTTAATTTGTGAAGATCAGTTTTGCTGGAAGCCTACAGAGGTTTCCATTCAGTTTATAAATGTAGCTCATTATTGGGTTAATTGAATCTAATATAACAAAATTATTTGATGTAGATGCAACTTCCAAATGATGGAAAGTCTTTCCTTCAGCATGCTTGTATGATCTTCACAGACTGCTTGATTAATATATAAGATGAAATGCGAAATATGACTTCAAAAATGCACTGCCTTAAGGAATTCTACAGACTGAAAGAAAATTTGATAGAAGAAACAGGGTTCCCACTCAACCTAGAAAACAGGGTTCCCACTCAACCTAGAAAACAGGGAAAACGTGGAATTTTCAGGGAATTTGAAAATGTTTCCAAAAATCAGGGAAAACTCGGGGGAAATTGTCGTTTTTCGTAAAAGTCAGAGTACTTTATTTTGCCAAAAAAAAAAAAAAAAAAAAAAAATTTTTTTTTCAAGATTTCAAACTTTTGCTTGCAATTACTGCCTACCTAGAATTTAAATTGCCAGTTATTAAGCTTTTGTTCAATTTCTGCAGGCAGTTGTTATAACATGGAACAATTAGGCACAATGGCTCCTGCTTGAAGAAACACTTCACAAGAAAACCAACCAAATGATGGATCAAAGTCCTTTGTTGGTTCTCTTAAAACATGCTTCTTTGAACAGAACCATTCCATCATTAAGCTTAGCTGCATTGTATTATAGAAAAACTGAAACTATTCATTGTGTTATAGAAAAACTGAAACTATTCATTTTTAATTACATATGACCTGTTTCTATGGGAATGTATTTACAAATTCTGTGTGGGTAGTATTCACAAAAGTTCACAGAACTTTGGTACAGAAAATAATGTGCATAGTGAGTTGTTATTAATGAAAAGCAGGTAATTTTATAAAGACAAATTACGTAAAGAATTTACAAGTCTGTGCATTGGTGAGAAAAATGAATGGAATGGAATGTAACAATTCTTTGCAACATGCCACTCTGGGAAACTTTAAAAACCACATGGAGAACCTGGAAAAGTCAGGGAATTTTTTTATTACTTTTGAGTGGAAACCCTGAGAAAAGATGTAAAGTTGAACTGCACAGAAAGTAGTACCTATTTGTTATGTAGCTAGTTAATATGTGCATTTGTGTAAATTATAATTAATACGAACTATATATGTACATTGGCACTGAGCTCAGAGTTTCCGGGTTTTCTATTTCACCTCGCAATCACCCCTGATAAATATTCTGAATTAAATATTCCTTTTCTGCATTTCTTATATTTTAAAAAATAGTTTACAGGCATATATACCATTGAAAAATATACTTCCATACACAGCAGTTGCTCTGGCTGTTTTAAAGGTTTTGCCAACCCATTTGCCAAATTCAATTTTTTAACCCAAGTGTTATAATAGTACAAAATTGGAATCAATATTTTTGCCAAAACATTTTCTCCATTACCAAAGCGATTCTTTTTTTCGCAAATTGCAAAGAATGTTTTCTGCAGAGCGACCCCTGCATACATACCAAGCTGTGTGACTCACATGGACATAATTCATGGTTAAATGAATAAATTAGTTTAGGCAGCTCATGCAAAAAAATTAGCATTTTGATGAAACTTCATTTGCTTGAAAAGCAGAGCAGCTTCTGTTGCTCAATACTGATGTATTGCTTGTTGAAATATGTAAAATAAAATATAAAGAACTTGCGAGTTTTGCCTTTTAGCATTTCTTGCATGAGCTAGGTTCATGTTATTATAGTTCTAGCAATCATGCATTACTGTGGTAAGTTAATATGTGATAGTGGAGTGATGGATGTTTGTTGTTAATGCGGATCCATTAGGATTTCTCTTTCAGATTTGCGGGCAGGTACTGCTGCTAGTATTTATAGATTCAACTGGTTTGAAATCTTTGTGTTTTCATGATCAAATATGCCTACAAACATGGGTCAGTCACGTGTCTTTGGATAATTATTCTGGTTGTACCGTATTCCTTCCTCGCTCAGGTTAAGATCAGTACATATATCATAAATTAGTAACACATTTGAAACACGAATGAAGCAAAAAATGTTACATCAAGTGTGATTTCAAGATGAACAACTCAGTTACTTGTTGGTCTGTGTTATCTAGCTTTTTGTTTTATGTATGGTGAAAGTAGATGTTTGTTTTAGAATGTGGTTTGTTCAGTCAAGGCATTTAAGTAGAAGTAACTAAGAATAAATTCATTTCCAGTTGCAATTATTGCAGAAGCCATGCCCTATGTGTATACATATGTATGCAGCATCTGCAATATCTGCTGTGCACCATTCTCTGTTGGGGCCAATTTCCCCAAGAACTTGCAGAATCCTCTCTTAAATTTTTGTATATAGAGAGAGATCAATAACTGATTTCAGCAAATAAATTTCAGATGTTAGGAAAGATAAACTCTTACACAGACAACAAATATGATTACAGGTAAGGGTTTGAAAAAGAATCTTGTAAATGTAGAAAAAGCAATAATATGAAAATGAACACAGTACAGTGGCTGTTCGTGTTATGACCCCCCTTCCAGCAAAGACCTTGGAATTGGGATTCACAGCAGGATGCCTTACAATCCACACACACACACACACACACAAAACATTCTGAGTCTGACAAAACTGTATCAAAATGGTGCAGAGCACTGATTTTGTTGTTTCTGGACATCAAAAACCGATTACTGAAATCATTGTGTGATGTTTTAAACAGCTCTGCCTTTGAAGTATTGCTCCATGCTGAGATTCATGAGTGTGTAATAAGAATTTTCATAATTGAATCTGTCAAGGGCGACACTATATTTCTGGGTTGCAGTTGATGGTAGAATTCCCATTAAAATAATTAAATGTGGTTTTCATTTAAAAAAATTGCCACTTTAGCGTGTCATTAACTTCATAGAAAATTGATATTTTTTCAACAGTTCATTTTGGTAATGTACATCTTAGTAATTGTGCCTATTGTCACGACTGTACATATTTTCATTATCTCAGATATCACCATTAAATCCTTTTGTTGCATTTCCAAGAATATTTGCATCATTTTTAGTATTTTAGCTCCTGAACTTCATTAATGTAAGGTAATTTTTGTACAATAATTTTCTTGTGTATGGTATATGCTTACAATGGTGTCTTGTAAATGTAGAACAAAACAAAAAGTTCTTGGTATATATTCATTCTAGTGATGTTGAAGTTATGTAAAAGTTATAAGCCTTATGATTAAGCTCCATATCCCGAGAGGAGAGCTTGAATAGCTCTGTTTCTAGTATTCGTATTGTTTCCATTCTAGTGTCTGTCACCCTCTCTTCTTCCCCTCCTGTGTCTTTCTTTACTGTCAACTTTTATATTCCCCTTGATTCTTTGTCTTCCTCATGCTTTCAAACAAGTGCTTAATTGGGAGATGTCCTATGACAGATGATTATGAGATCTATCTGAGGGCTTTTGTAGGTAAAGGCAAGAATATTCAAAATGTGTTTGACTATAATCTGAGTTACAGAAAAATGTAGCTTTCTTCTCACAAAATAATCTCTAGTACGTGGCAGGCATAGAAGCCTGATTTTTTTGGTACTGAAGTGCAGTGTTGAACTGTGCTGGTGTAGTTGGAAGCCTTTTAGCATCAACAACTATTCTAATCCAAGGATGGGTACAAGTCATGAATAGTCAGTTTTATCAATATCACAGCAGTTTACAAAGGTCAAATGCTTGGAAATGTAACGTGAGATATGGGTTAAATTAATTTACCTTCTGCAGGGTGATGGGGAATTTCAAGTTTTCTTAGGAGATTGACAATTCTGAGCTAAAAATAATATACAACTTTGTATTCAAGAACATTTCTAATTAATTTAGTTCATTTTTTTTTCTGTATTTTTGGTTTCTGCAGACTTCCAGGACTGACTAATTGTTTCACTTTTATACCTGTAGCAAACTTAACCAGATTACGGGCTGGAAGCTGAAAAGATGTCATGGTTTCTCACTTTCTCCCCAGTAATGAGGTGCTGTATGCAGCTACAATGGGAGTGACACTATGATGGGACTCGGAACAAAAGTAAACTTTGTGCTGTCAGCAGTTTTCCTCCCAGGAAAAAAGGAGTAAAGCTTAGCCAGCCCCCTCCCCCAAAAAAAGACTTCACTGTCCACTTATCTTCTGCCAGCACTAGATATCCTCTGGGTGAATATCCTTTATTAATGCACATGGCCAAGACAGAAGTGACATTGTCAAAATGCAAATATGTTTTTAGGAGCGCAACTTGAAACTGAGATCTTAGTTTTCTTTTTAATGTTTCAATGTACTACGCACAACGTTCAGGACAACTATGTTTTAGCCACTGTTCAATCTCAAATACAAGCTTTCTTAGACTGGAACTACCACACTGAATAGCAATTGAATTAGAGACAGCTGGTGGTGTTATGCAAATGTGGCACTGTGGGTGGCCCTGTAAGCAGAAATGACATTACTTATGCAGCGATCTGACAATATAAGGAGTGATGCGACGGGAATCAGTAATAGTCGGACGCAGTATGGGTAAGACGAAGAATCTAAGCGCATTTGATCGTGGGCAAATTGTTGGGGCCCGACAAATCGGTCACTCCAACTCAGAAGTCGTGCTGGCACTGGGATTTTCACGAGTCACTGTGTCACGGGTGCACCGTGAGTACATCGAATCCAGTAAAATCATCCGTGCAAGGGCCAACTGCCGTGGGCACAACAGTGTGTGGATGAGCGAGGTCATCGTCGGCTAGCTCGCATTGTAACAGCGGATAGATGGGCTACAGTGCAAGAAATCACTCTGCAATTGAACGCTGGTGCACAAAAACGTGTAAGCAGCCACACCATCCAAAACCATCTCGATCTCCTCGCTATGGGGTACAGAAGCCATCATCCCGCGAGAGTACCGTTGCTGACCGCACATCACAGGGTGCAAAGATTAGCATAGGCGCGGGAATATCGTCACTGGACCCTAGACAAGTGGAAATATGTTGCCTGAACTGATGAGTCGAGATTCACGTTGGTGCATGCGGATGGCAGGATACAAGTACAGCGCAAACCACATGAAGCGATGGATCCTTCTTGCCAGCAGGGTACTCTTCAAGCTGGTGGGGGTGGCATTCTCCTCTGGGGACTGTTTACGTGGACTGAAATGGGACCCCTGGTACGTGTGACATCGTCCCTCACAGGTCAACGTCACCGGGATATCCCGCACAACCATTTGTTCCCGTTTATGCGTCTTCAACATCCCACTGGGGACCTGATCCTGCAACAAAACAATGCACCGCGCCATCGCTCCCGAATTGTATCTCAATGGTTGGATGAACACTCCACCGACGTGACCTCTCTTCCTTGGCCAGCTAGGTCACATGACCTTAATCCCATCGAGCACATCTGGGATGCCATCGAGAGAGATGTTCGAGGCTCTGACCCCCCCTCCCATATCAAATCTTTGTAAACTATGGGAGCTTGTTCAGGGGTCGTAGATTCGTATGGCTTCCCAACGCTTCCGATGTCTTGTCGAGTCCATGCCGAGACGAATCGCCGCCGTCATCAGGGCGCAAGGTGGTGCTACGTGTTACTAGACGGGTATCTCTAATTCAATTGCTCTTCAGTGTATATTATGCAGTGAAAGTAAACACTAGACCTTCAACTCTATAATCAGGTTAGCTTTGCCATAAGTACAGATACTGTGTTTATACATAAATAATCAGCAGATCATGAATACTTAGGTAGTGGTTTTGGTAAAACAATGAAGTCCATGTACAGTATATATAGAACAGTGTAAAAGCATCTTGTATCAAGCTGGTCATTCAAAATGCTTCCTCGTGAAATATGCCCAATGATTAAACTGATTTCCAGAGGGGTGGTCCTGAATGTCACTCCCCCCTTTTAAAACTAACATTTTCCTTCATCTATTTGACTAACAGTCTTTTTTTTCACTCTTACCCTTATTTAACTATTATTTCATTTCTTTATTCTTTTGGGGCAGTGAATATTCAGGAGGTTGTCCCCCATGATGGAAGATTATGAGATCTGAGGGCTTGTATGTCTCACCTCATAAAGTTTTGAATCTGTATGCAGTTAATGTAAATGAATTTGTCCATGTTGGTTAGTTCATTTTTTATTAATATTTTTACACAATGCGCACATAATTTAACTGTTCTAAATGATCAAAATGAAACTAAAATTCAGCAAATAACTGTTCTAATGATCAAAATGACTGTTAAAATTCCAGCATCTCAATGGGATTTAGAGCTATGGCAAAAAAACTTAAAGTTACTGTACAAGTAATAATGGATTATAATACTCGTTTTAGTGTGTTTACATGATAAGACACTGAGTTTTAAAATCTACATAATACATCATACTAATACATAGGCAAACATAAAACAAGGGAAGGATAGTCCCAACAGGCTAAAAGTTTCACCTGGTAAAATTATTAAAAGTTTTTTTTTTTTGGTTAGCACTCAGACTTGTAGTTACGTCAAAATAGCGACCTCTTAGTTCTTCTTTAATTTAACAAATAATTTCTTGCTTGCCATTTTGGTTTCTGAGTCTGTAAGTCGATAAACTCTTCGTGTAGCTGTTGTAGGATCAACTTTTGTTAAAATCTCACTTTTATGCACAACTAGTATGTCAGTAAATTGTGGGTATTTGAAAGATGGAGAAGGGCCATGTGGTTCCAAAAAACTTATTTTTACTTCATCTCCTTCTATTCCTAACACACAACCTAACCACCACTTGTCTGAGTATTGGCATGTAACAAAGCCAACAATGTTATTAATGTCCAGATCATCATCAGTGTCATCAGCTGAAACTATTTCTACACTTGATTCCTCTGAAAATGAGTAGCTTTACACTAAAACTCTTATCTAGTCTCATTCACAGGACTGTAACTGTGAAATTGTTGAGTACCCTTTACTGTTGTTGCTGCTTCAAACCTACTCTTCTAGGTTTTTTCCTCTGCCTCGTATTCGTCTGTAGTGGAATACAAAAAACTGATGTTGACAATGTTGTTTTTAGCCCAATCATAAAGTTGGCGAGGGATCATAATTTGATCATTGTAGACCATTCGTAGACTGGCCAATGCCGTTAATCATTTAACAGTTCCTCCGACACCATCACATGCATTTTTTCCATGTGACGATGCAAAGAAATTCCATTCTGCCTTGATGCCAAAATTTTTCTCATGATGGCAGAGATTGAGAAAGTTTGATTTGTTTTTGTACTGTGATGATGAAGCATTTTTTCAATGTTTTCAGGATTTAAAAGTAATTCAGCTTTTCGAGTTTATGGGGCAGATTCTGTTTAAGAAAGTCAATCATGAGACGTTGAAACAAATGAACAGCAACTGTATCATGCACCATACAATCAGAAAGAATAACTAAGCTCAGGCCTTTTAAGACTCCATAGAACTAACTGTACTTTTGAACTGGAGAGGCCTAGTTGTTCCAAACAAAGATGTCAAAAATGGTTAAACTTATTACTTAACGAACACATAACTTATTTCACTTACACTGAAAATAACTATTAACTTATAAAAATCATATTTTTTATGTGAAACACTTGAAGTAACACTGCCAACAACTAACTGTTCACTCACTGAGATCTTAGAGGAAACTAAGCAAAAGTTAAGCTAGAGTGAGCATGAGTCACACTCCTGCAAGAACATGAATCAGACAAGTCTGTACAGGCTTGTGCCAGGACACCTGTGATTAACAGACAGTTTACTCACATGCTATCCCTAATTTGTCTGTATGTTTAGTAAATCATTATCTGTAATAGACCCTAATGTAAATTTGGTTACCTTATAGCCAATGTATTTTTTCTTTATCTTACAAAAGTTAAAGGTAGCAATGTAGCCCTAACTGGTATTTAAAACAATACCATTGGTACCATAACTCCTGATCCCATTGAGATCCCACCTAAAGTTTCAGGATTTAAAGCTTATATTACAAAAAAACAATTTTTTTTTCACAAAGCGTAGTCAAGTTGCGTATCAAATTAAAACTTATGAAATTCTCTTTAAAATGAGGGGTCAAACAACTCTCTCTAGGCCTTATAGAACTTGAGAAATTCAAGATTAAAGTTTATGCAAACCAAAAAACTATTTTTCAAAATTTTAAAAATTAATTACATGAAAATTCAATGAGATTAAACAATTTTAAAAATATATTCTCATTTATATCACTAGGGAGAATGATCCCTGAAGGTTTCATTGAAATCTGAAATGGTCAGGTTGAGTGACTAGTTGATTTGGCATGGAATCAATCACCCTTGGAGAAACAAATAGTTAGCCAGTACCAGTTAGTTGAAGTGACTCAATGCAGATCCTATGTTTCCCCAAATCCTCTTTTAAAATCATGCAGACAGTTTCACGATTAATACCCAGTTCTCCAGCAATCAATTTACTGCTAGCTAGAGCATTTTTTCAATGTTTTCAGGATTTTTGGAGGTCACAGGCCTTGTACTTGGTGTGGTGTGGGTGGAGTTCAGCACAGTCCCTTTCTTCATGAAAACTCTTTAACCAGTTGAAAACGCACGTCAAGGTTACTGTTACATCACTGTAAATTTTTTTCAGCGTTGCATATGTTTCCAATGCTGATTTTCCTAATTTGAAGCAGAATTTAATATTGGATCTTTGCCGATCTATGTGCCACACCTACATTTTCTGCTGCAACACCCTTTCTTACAGTTCAGTGACAATTGCAGACGTGTTTGCTCATATATTTGCTTGCGTTATGCAAGTTACTGTACCTGTCACAACATTTCATTTTACGTGTTACAACAGCATTAACCAAACTGATGCACTTTGTCTATATATAATGCCTTAAAGAATGTGGTTTTGTCTTGATTCTAATTATCTTTTGTATTTGTTTCTTAGGGATACTACAAAGTTTTGGGCAAAGGAAGGTTACCAAGGCAGCCAGTCATAGTAAAAGCAAGATTTTTTAGCAAACAAGCAGAAGAAAAAATAAAAGCTGTTGGTGGTGCTTGTATTTTGACAGCATAATCAATTAAATGGTGTAATTTTCTTTGGAATAAACTCTTCCAAGAAGTGAATGTTAGATTTTGTTTCTGGAGTGAATTCTCTGTTTATACTTTATTACTACAATTGAGTATTGCAATTGTGTGTGTAAGCTCAGGTAGGAAGCTTGATATTATGTGCATAAATGTTTTGATACATGAAGTGTCAGGATTATGGCATTGTCTCCTATGACATACAAGAATTCCCTTAATGTGCACATGATTACTTCTGACATCACATGCAATTGTGTGAAGTAATGTCATTAATCCATGGTATGACAGATGTATGACACCATTGCGTTATAAATATATGGCTTCTGTGACGCCAGAAGAGAATCCCTGGGAAAACCCAAGGGCAATGCCATAGCAGAATTTAGTTCAGTGAAGAAGTCTTGCATGACTGTAGTTTAGTTTTGTGATTCGATAACTTTCATGTTTCAGCAGACAGTTGAAATAATTGATAACATTTAGAAAAAAAATAAAAGTAGGTCTCTGACCCACTGACAACATTTAAAAAAAAATAAAAGTAGGTCTCTGACCCACTGATTACAGACACTGGTGTATAACTCTCCTTTTGGAGTACTCTTATGGGTTTAAAGTATTATATTATATTGGCAGGGTTCATCCCTAGGACTTAGAAAAGGGCAAGGTGCTTGTTATGAAAAAAAAAAAAAGGGCAGCGTGCTTATTCAAAAAGCAAAGTATACAGTATGTCGACCGTACTAGCAGCATTAATTACCCAAAAAAGTTCAACAGTAATTCCCTGTGGATATTAAAATATATGGTATATCACAAGTCAAATGAAAACCATCGGTGTGCGATAAAAATTCAAATTACAGTGCCATTGTTCTGTAACTCGGCAGTATTGTTACCAATGGACTAAAAGATTTTCTTACAGGTGACAGCAAGGTGCTGACAAACTTAGTCACAGTAGCAGTATAAAGATGGCCACCCCCACTTGAAACATGCACCAAAGAGGAGCAACATCCTGTCATCCATTTTTCGAGTAGTGAAGTCGTGTAATTTATTGAAATTCATCATCGAATGAAGTTGAAGTATGGTGATGTATGTGTGTCACTCCAGCAAGTGTGCGAATGGATTAGAAAATTCTGAAACTGCGCAAGTTCTATCACAGATTCTCCATGACCCGGACCAGAGTCCATTACAACAGTTGAAGGCATTGTAATGGAAAATTGCAGAGTGACTGTGGATGAAATGGTCACGCTTTGGAACATCCGTCGTGTTTCAGTGCACTATACATCGTCCATGATGTGCTTCAGTTCAACAAAGTGTCTGCAAGGTGGGTGCCATGCCAGCTGACTCCAGAATTCAAACATGAGTTTATGCCTATCAAGAACTTTTGCAGCAGCAGTAGATGGCTTCCTATAGAGATGAAACCTGGGTTCACTATCATTGGCCAGAAACCAAGAGAGCAAGCAAGGAGTGGCGCCAACTCTCCTCGCCGAAGAAGTTACACATGCAGTCAACTGCAGAGAAGGTTATGCTGGCTCTTATTGGGGATGAACGAGATGTAATTTTGGAGTACTACATGCCCATGGGGAACACTAACCAGTGACACATACTTAGATCTTGTCAGAAATCCTCTTCGCCCTGCCATCAAATCCAAACGATGTGGACTTCTGAGTACTGGTGTCTTGTTGCAACATGACAACACTCAGCCCCATACTGTTTGTTCAACAGTTGCAACCATACACAGGGTTTGTGTATGCCTCCTGGAATGAATTGTCCTGAAAAAATGAAATTTTTAACGATTCCTGGAATGACTGTGTTTTTTATACTGAACTAGTTTTTAAAAGATTTGGCAACCGATGTTGAGTCAGAAATATTAGCTCTTACCAGCTATGAACTGAAGAGGGAAGGGGGTGGGGTGCAGAAACTTCCTTGCCTAAACGTGTGCATGGAGCCAGCAGGGCCGTTGATTTGATAAGTATCTTCTGCACACAACTGGGATAAAAATATGATTTTCTATCTTTGCAGAATTTCGATAAAACTGGCTGAAAATTTAATGCGCTTAATAAACTGCTAAAAGGAATGAACCCACCTAATTATGTGTGAATTGCATAAAAATTGTGAAAACTAGCCTCTAAAATTTTTAATCATGTTTGCAGTTGTTGGCAGTTGGTATGTCTTGATGAAATTTTTTATGGGCAATTCAAAAAGTTTTAATTTGATTGTAATGAAAGTTAACCTTTATATGACCCAGTTATGGCATCTGTGAAAAATTAAGATCTTTTAATTGAAAGTTTGGAAAATTAATTTTTTCACACTTTAAGCACGTCTTTTGTGAAAAAGATACTGTAGTGCTTATATTGTCCGTCCATCTGTCTGTGGACACCATATCTGTGCGACTAATAGTCTCATTCTCCTTCCCTGGAACCAGTGACCCTAAATTAGGGACGGGCGACTGCTTATAGCCCATTGAGTTGCTCACGGTGGTCGTTAAACCTCCAATCAAAAAAAAAAAAAAAAATCTTTTTGTATTGGAAAACTTGAAATGTGTGAATGATCCTTTAGTTTTTTTTTCTCATGATGCACAATTTGGTCACTAGAGGGCGTAAATGCAAATATTAAATTCAAAATGCATTATATTCCATATACACTGGCGGAAAGTGAAAAAGAACACCAAGAAGGAATTGGTGGACGATCATGAAATTTACATATGTTAATGGGGTCGAGTTTACGTAGGTGTGATGTTAATTTCGGGACCAACCGGTGAGCGCTTCCACCACAGCATGGCATAATATGCAAATTATCGTCATTGGTATTTAAGGAGTACGGCGAAGTGAATGTAATCAGTCGTTGGCGTACGGACACGTGCGAAGACCCTGAAGAAGCTGCAATGCCTGGACATGGAAGACTTGTATGATTTCAGCAGTTATCAGACTTTGAGCGAGTTCGTCTAGTCGGACTCCACAAGGCCGGGTGGTTGTACGTGTATTGCGGAGCAAATTGGGCGGGAAGTATCGGTGGTGGTACGGTGGTGGCGTAGATGGTCCCAGGAACATTCCGACACGAGAAGACGTGGAACCGGGAGTCGCAGATGAGCTGACCGATTGACGCATAAGAAGAGCGGCGTTGTTATGCAGAACATCCACTGCGACGCAAATCCGAGCTGTCGTTGCACCTGAGGTGACTGTGCGAACAATCCGCAACCCTCTGCTGGATGCAGGACTATGTGCACGTATGCCTCTGGCATGTGTACCTCTGACTCCAGCCCACCATCAGGAACCGCTGCAGTGGTGGCGCCAACGTCTGCACTGGAGAACGCAATGGCGATCTGTCGTGTTCAGCGATGGAAGCAGATTCTGCTTGAGAGCCTCCGATAGCCGTATGCGTGTTCGCAGACGCACAGGGGAGTGTTTCCACCCTTTTTGCATCCGCCAGCGACACACAGGGCCTACACCTGGTCTCCTGGTGTGGGGAGCGATAAGCTATCACTCCCGTACACGACTAGTGTTTGTACCGGGTACGTTAAACAGCACCTCCTACATCAACATCATTCAGCCCGTTGTGCCATTTGTAAAGTCGGTCCATTGTGGAGTTTTCCAGCATGATAACGCACGCCCACAAATGGCACGTGCAACGCAACATGCACTTCAGGGTGTGAGACAACTTCCATGACCTGCACGTTCACCGGATTTGTCCCCCATCGAGCACGTTTGGGATTTTATGGGACAACGATTTATCCGGTCTCCGCGGCCAGCCACGACCATCCCCGATTTACGAGTCCAGGTTGAGGATGCTTGGAACTCAATACCCCAAACTTATATCCAACATCTGCACGACAGACTCCATGTCAGAATTGCACAGTGTGACGCAGTTCATGGCGGTTCAACCTCGTACTAACCATGTTACATGGAAATGTTATTTTTCAGTTTACCAGAAAATACAGCTGTATTTTGCCATAATGTTTTGATCACGTTATCCTCTGTATTCCGTTATTATGCTGTATAAATTTCGTTGGTATCAGACGTCTCCTTCTTGGTGTTCTTTTTTCACTTTCCGCCAGTGTATTTGCTTCTAAACGTTAGATTGAGAAAATTCTTTTACCTTTAGATTCCATTTTTATCAACTGTTTTAGGTATAGTCACTTTTGCAAGTTCCACATAGATTTTCTGCTAGGGAGAGTAAAAAGTAAACTGCATTTTCCCTGATATCTCTGCTTCTAAAGCACATATTTAAAAAAAAATTCTTTCTCCAGCGGATACAGCTCCTGATAGGAAATCTTTTGCAAATAATTTCAAATTTTTTATAAACGGTTTGGCCATCAGGAAGCAGAATTGCGTTAATTTTTACTTCTTTTGCATTTGCAGCAAAATCTAAGTTTCTAAAATCTTGGTTGAAAGAATTTGTTCGTGGACTGATAACACTGAAGTTGGTAAACCTTTTCCGAATATTTTCTTAAAATAATACTTGGTTTCTCCGCCAGGGGCATAGACATATCTTATTTTTGTTGATATCTGTGCTTCTAAGAGACCGATTTGAAAAAATCTTTCTTTGTTGGATAGTTTCCATTGAATTGTTTTTCATAAAATTTCAAAATTTTCAAGTAATTCATATACTTTCTGTTGGGGGCATAAAGGTAAATTGTGTTATTCCTGATATCTGCATTTAAAACTCCGATTTGAAAAATTCTTTCTGCACCGGATACAGCTTCTGATACAATTTTTAATATTTGGTGAAGAATGGTTTCGCCACCAGGGACTTGAGTGTTTTTCTGCTTCTGATGTATTTGCATCAAAATCTATGCTCCTGAAAATTATTGAAGTAATTCTTCCCTAGACCGACACTGCTCAGATCGAAAAACCTTTTAAGAGAATACTTTCTTAAAATAAAGCATGGCTTTCCCGGCAGGGGGCGTGGATGCATATCTTATTTTTGTTAATATCTCTACTTCTAAGAGTCTGATTTAAAGTTTTCTCTGTTGAGCGTTTCTGCTGCACAATGTTCCTCATAATTTCAAATGTTTCTTATTGCAGAAGTCTACCATCAGAGGGCATAAGTTCATGTTTCCGTTTACAGCAATATCTGCGGTGATAAAAACAATTAAACTTATTTCTTTGGTCAGATGCTACTAATTGTGCAAACTCTGTATGCATATCCCCTCCCCCCTCCAAAAAAAAAATAATGCACCGTTTTGCCGCTAGGGGGCACAAATGCCTAATGTTTTTCTCAATGTGTCTGCTTCTACGGTTACATGTCAAAATAATCCCACGTCAAAATATCCGTTACTCAAAATAATCCGGCGTTAAAATCTGGAAAAACTTGTTTTTTTTTTTTACGCTTTCCAACCATAGGTTGAAGTGTATATGCTCCAGCTTTGTCCGTCTGTCTGCACGATAACTCGCGTAAAAATGGCTCGATTTCGGTGAAATTTTAGTATGTGATAGGGGACGAACCCTATTGAAAATGGACGAAATGGGGTCAAAGGTCAGGACATAGGAGTGGGATGCATTCTGTTGCCCTTATGCATCACAACTTACGTAAATATGGTTTAATTTCGATGAAATTTTTGCGTGTAGGGGACCACCTGGGGATGAACCCTGTTGAAAATGGGTGAAGTGGAGTCAAAGGTCAGGACATAGGATCAAGATGCATTCTACTGCCATAACTTCCGTAAATATGGTTCGATTTTAATGAAATTTTAGTATGTGGTAGGGGACCGCCTGGGGAAGAACCCACTGAAAATGGACAAAATGGGATCAAAGGTCAGGACATAGGAGCGGGATTCCATCGCCCTATGCGTCATTACTTAGTAAAAATGCTTCGATTGAGACAAAACTTTTATCATGTTCCAGAGGTACACTGAACCGGTTCTGTTGAATATAAATAATCGAAATGGGGTCAAAGGTGAGGTCATAGGGGCGAGATTTATTCTACAGCCATTATCCTCATAACTTCAGTAATGATTTCTGGTATGTTGGAAAGCGTATCATAATCAATGCATTGCATGATTTTACTAACTTGTATTTAGCACGTCTTGTGTAAAAAAAGATTGTGCTTATGTTACCGGTTTGTAAGTCCGTCCGTCTGTACCCACGATATCTCTGCAACTATTAGTCAGATTTCAAAAATTTTTTTTGCATTGGGAAGCTGGAAATATGCGAATAATGATCCTTCATTTCGTTTTTTTTTTACAATGTACAATTTCGCCGCTAGAGGGTGTAAATGCATATGATATTGAATTCAAAAATACGTTTTTTTTTCACATATTTGCTGTTAAACATATTTGCCATAAAATCTGAGCTTCTAAAGTATCAATTGAAGAAATTCTTTTGTAGACTGATGCCACTCACATCGATAAACCTTTTAAGAATATTTTCTTAAAATATTCCACAGTTTCTGCCAGGGGGCGTAGATGTATATCTTATTTTTGTCAATATTTTCTACTTCTAGAAGTCTGATTTGAAAAATTCCTTCTTTGTTGGATAGTGTTTTCAGTGTGACATGTTTTTCATATAATTTCAAAATTTTCAAGTAATTCATAGACTTTCTGCTAGGGGGCGTAGAGGTAAATTGCGTTTCCCCCTATATCTCTGCTTCTAAATCTCCGATTTGAAAAATTCTTTCTGCACCGGATACAGCTCCTGATGGGAAATCGTTTGCACATAATTTCTAATTTTTGTAAAGAAATGGTTTGGCCACCAGGGGAAGCCTTAATTTCCACTTCTGATGTATTTGCTGCAGAATATGAGCTTCTAGATTCTCGATTGAAAAAACCGTTTGTAGACCAATAGTACTCGTGTCGACAAACCTTTTAGGAACATTTTCTTCTTGAAATAATGCATGGTTTCTACGCCAGGGGGTGTAGATTTAGATATTATTTTTGTCAATATCTCTACTTCTAGGAGTCCGATTTGAAAAATTCCTTCTTTGTTGGATAGTGTTTCCAATGCGAAATGTTTTCCCTATAAATTCAAAATTTTCAAGTTAATCATAGGTTTTCTGCTAGTGGGCACAAAGGTAAATTGCGTTTTCTGTATTATTTCTTCTGAAACTCTCATTCGAAAAATTCTTCCTGTATTGCATACAAGCCTGATGGAAAATATTTTTCAGATAATTTCTAATGTTTGGTAAAGAATGGTTTGGCCACCAGGCGGCATAAGTGTTAATTTCTGCTTCTGATGTATTTGTAGCAAAATCTGGGCTGAACACTCGACACTTTTTTTTTTCTTGGACTGATACCGCTCATATGGAAAAACCTTTTGAGAATACTTTCTTCCTAAAATAATGCATGGTTTTCCCACCTGGGGACGTAAAGTCACATCTTATTTTTGTCGATATCTCTGTTTCTAAGAGTCCGATTTGAAAAATTCCTTCTGTGTTGGAGAGCGTTTCTGGTGCGAAATGTTTCTCATATAAATTCATGTTTTTCTTAACGCACAAGTCTGCAACCAGAGGGCGTAAGCTCAAGATTCCGTTTACAGCAATATCTGAGGGATTAAAAACCCGATTAAAAAACTTTTCTTTCGTCAGATACTATTGTTTTCCATACCGGTTCCATTGACTTTGAATAGCTTTGATAAAATTAATTTGCGTCAGAACAGATTCAGAAGACGTGCTTATTACACCCGAAAATTCGGTGTCATCTTTCGTGTTTGTTTTTCCTAATAGCAACGAAAAGCAAAATGAATTTGTTTTCCACTTGAGACGTTGGTTTCCCCCTTTAGTATTCGACTAAATTCCAAATCCTCGGGGGAAAAAAGTCTTACCAACCCAAGAAGAGAATACCGGTTAAAATACACTGGCAGAAAGTGAAAAAAGAACACCAAGAAGGAGACTTCTGATACCAACGAAATTTATACAGCATAATAACGGAATACATTATGGCAAAATACAACTGTATTTGCTGGTAAACTGAAAAATTATATTTCCATGTAACATGGTTAGTACGAGGTTGAACCGCCATGAACTGCGTCACACTGCATTTCTGGCATGGAGTCTGTCGTACAGATGTTGGATGCAAGTTTGGGGTATTGAGTTCCAAGCATCCTTAACCTGGACGCGTAAATCGGGGATGGTCGTGGCTGGCCGTGGAGACCGGATAAGTCGTCCCATAAAATCCCACACGTGCTCAATGTGGGACAAATCCGGTGAAAGTGCAAGCCATGGAAGTTGTCTCACACTCTGAAGTGCATGTTGCGTTGCACGTGCCGTGTGTGGGTGTGCATTATCTTGCTGGAAAACACCATGATGGACCGACCTTACAAATGGCACAACAACGGGCTGAATGATGTTGATGTAGGAGGTGCTGTTTATCGTACCCGGTACAAACACTAGATGTGTACGGGAGTGATAGCTGATCGCTCCCCACACCAGGAGACCAGGTGTAGGCCCTGTGTGTTTGCTGGCGGATGCAAGAAGGGTGGAGACACTCCCCTGTGCGTCTGCGAACACGCATACGGCCATCGGACGCTCCCAAGCAGAATCTGCTTTCATCGCTGAACACGACAGATCGCCATTGCGTTCTCCACTGCAGACGTTGACTCACCGGCATGTTCCTGAAACCAATCCTGTACA
Source organism: Macrothele yani (assembly GCA_039090855.1). Lineage (NCBI taxonomy): Eukaryota > Metazoa > Arthropoda > Arachnida > Araneae > Macrothelidae > Macrothele > Macrothele yani. The sequence goes on from CM076990.1 coordinate 54,887,877, forward strand.
TGCAAAACGAGCACTATGGCAGGACGCATTATCTTGTTGAAAGTAGCCATCGCCATTGGGATAAGCCATCCACATGATAGGATGCACTTGGTCCGAAACGATGTTTAGATATGATGTGCCAGTCAGTCAGACGTTGATCAACACGAATTAAAGGGCCCAAAGCATAACGTTGCCTCCACCAGCTTGAAGGGTTGTAGACTCGGCCATCGGCATGGTGCAACTGAATACGTGATTTATCGGACCACATAATTTGTTTCCAATTATCGACTGTCTAATCCTTGTGCTCCTGTGCGAACTGGAGACGTTTTCTCTTGTTAACTGCAGACAGCAAAGGTGTTCGAACAAACCTTCGGCTGCCATATCCCATCCGATGAGTGGGGTACGTTGAACAGTGCGTGCAGAGATCATTTGAGGTGATCCTTGGTTAAGATGGTCTGTAATTTTCTGCACTGTTGCCCTTCTGTTGTCTGTTACCAGTCAAGACACTCTCCGTTCGGCCCGAACAGTCACTAGTCGATGACGACCACACGTTGCACGTAGAGACCCAGTTTTTTGGCTGACAGTCCAGTCTTTAAACACTTTAACAACAGCTGCTCTGGAACATTTCACGAATGCGGCGGTTTTGGCGATACTCGCTCCATATCTTTGAGCTCCTACAATTATCCCACGTTGAAAGTCCGTGAAATCGCAATTTTTACCCTTCCCGTCACCTAAAATTCACTTCTACTACTGTCTGTTACCAGTCAAGACACAAGCACTAAGCTTTCCCCTTTTTATACCAGCCTCGCCCTCTTGCGGCAACAGCGTGCAGCCATAGCTCATTTGCTTAAAACTGTCAGGTGGTCATAATAAAGTGGCCACTCAGTGTATATATTGCCACGTGCACTCACCAGAAGGCACTGGATCACCACGAAAGAACGCGAACGGCGGTTTTTTATTTGACTTGTCACTAAAATTGCTACTGGTCGGCTCCCTTTTGTCATAGATTAATGTTTCATACACCTAAACCTTCCTCGGCAAATGCTCTATGGAATGGTGAAAACCGCATCAAAATCCGTCCCGCGATTCTCGAGATTAGCCCGAACAAACAGACAGACGCCTACCGGGGACTTTATTCTATACTGTGTATAGATAATGTTCTCAATATCCTCTGTAATGAATGGCATAAAAAACAATTTCCAATATGGTTCTTAGTAGCGGAGATACAGTTGTTGCAAACAAAAGTACGCATTAATACCACTTGCGCCAGAACTGCGAACTACAAACTACGGGTACATGCAAAATGATCCACAAATTAATTTGTACCCAGTGTTGAAAGCATTTTTAAATCGAACATTCCCGCCCCTGTGGCGTAGTGGTCTAAGCGATGGCTGCTGATCATTCGTCCGAGATGGGTCCGGGTTCGAATCCCGGTGAGGCATGGATGTTGTGTTTGTCTTACGGCATCGGCTCTCTCCCTTCCCTGGAGTCAGTGGCCCTAAATTAGGGACGGGCGACTGCTTATAGCCCATTGAGTTGCTCACGGTGGTCGTTAAACCCCCAATAAAAAAAATAATAATCGGACATTTAGAAGCAGAGATATCAATAAAATCAAATTAAACATTTGCGCCCCCCTCCCCCACCTAGCAGGAAAAATGTGGCCAGGTAATGCCTATAAATGTTTTCTTAGTTTAGACACGTACCAATTGCTCCAAATACAGTATGTATGCTGTAAACGGAAATGTGACTAATGCCTTCTATGCGTTGTTCGACAAAGAATTTTTCAAATCGGACTTAGAAGCTAAAATATACAGGGTGATTCATAAAGAAGTATACAGTTTCAACGAACTATAAAACAAGAACAATGTAAGATATTTTATGTTACCTGTAACAGAATTGTAGGGGAATGTTTCAAGTTTTTTATAGAGACATTCACAGATGTTCTGTGTGTGCACCCTAGTCACACTACACACATCGAGCCTGTAATCCATTTCCTCCCAAACGCGAGGTAATATATCTGAATCAAGGGGAATATCGCACGTGTTGCACAGTAAATCTGATTTTCTCCGTTCCCCAAAAGTGAACATTGTGCTTGTTTACTTGACCACTCACATGAAATATCGGTGAAAACTAAGTGATCGGCAAAATCGTCATTTTCAAAACGGTGCTGCATTTCGACACAAAATTCAAAGCGTTTTGTCTTGTTAAAGTCGGTGATATTTTTCCACATCTGTACTTTGTATGGAATCATTTTCAGCTTCTTTCTCAAAATTCTCCTGACAGTGGGCTGTGAAATCTGCACTTCACGACTCACCCTCCGGGTTGATTTTCCCGGGCTTCGTTGAATAGCGGTGCAAACACTATCGACGTCGTCTTCCGATACAAGGGTCGTCCAGGACTTTTTAAGTTTGCACAAACAGCTCGTAGTTTCAAATTTTTTATGCCGATCGTAGATAGATTTTCTGGTTGGAGATTCTTTTCCGAATCGTGATCGAAAATGCAGTGTCACAACACGTACAGATTCCGTTTTGCTCAATTCAAGAACACAAAACGCCTTCTCCTTTGCAGACGCTGCCATTTTGACTGACTAATCACGTGACACGTGCGCTATCGGCTACGTCACTTCCCTCAGTAGCCGGACACAAACTTTATCAGTACATCTACCTAACGGTCTGCAGTTGTGGTCCGTGTCTTCAACTGTTACTGTTTTACAGCATCTGGAAACTGTATACTTCTTTATGAATCACCCTGTACATGTACGTCGACTGGCAGAAAAACTGCATTATTTTAAGCAGAAAATATGCGCAAAAGGTTTCCTGTGGGGAGCGGTATCTGACCGAAAAGGTACGTTTTCAATCGAATTTTCAGCAACGTAGATGTCTTCGCAAATACATCGAAAACATAAATGTAACCTAGCGCCCCCTAGTGGCAAAACAGTTCACCAAAGTTCAAAACTTTGGTGAACCGTTGCAGAACGTTTTCCACCAGCAACTTTATCCAATGCAAAAGAGATTTTTTAAACTGAATTGTTAGAAGCAGAGACATTGGGGAAACCACAATTTATCTTTACGCCCCCAAGTGAGGAAACCGTGCAATGCTTGAAAAATAAACGCTCCCCAAAACAGTGTTCGTAATCAATAGTATCGAACAAAAGAAATAATGTTTTCAATCTAATATTTAGAAGATATGGAATAAAATGTATTTATTATTCCATATCATTTACATTTACGCCTTCTGGTGGGAAATTATGCACCAGAAAAAAACCGGAATACAGAAATAATCGTTTTCCCAATTCGGGCTTTCCAATGCAAAAATAATTTTTCAAATTCGACTGATAGTTGCAGAGATATGGTGTCCTCAGACGGATGGACAAAATGTTACTGTAAACTCGTACTTATTTTACTGCAAAAAAAACAAAAAAAAAAAACAACCTACGTTGATAAGTAAGATCTTAAAAAAAAAAAAAAAAAAAAAGAAATGCACAGTAACTGTAATGTATAATAACCCACAAATCTAGAAAACGCAATTTTTCTACTCAATGTAGGAGTTACTCATTTGTCACATCGATAAAAAGCTGTAAATTAAAATGTGAACATGCCGGATTTTTCGTGTGTTCCATTTATTCTTGTTTTCCTAAATATGGTTAGATGCTTCCTTTAAGAGCGGCAAAGTCTTGAACAATGTTGTGAAAATCCTGTTCTTGAGTGTTTGTGGATGTTCCAATGGACAATAATGAAAAATAAAAATGTTTGCATTCTGTCATAAAATTCATAACGTAGATTTAATTGTTTTGAGTTTGAAGAATGATTGTTCACCCGTAGAGTTACTTATCACCATTGAAAGACACATCTGAATTGAAATTTCAGTGTTCGGAAAACTCGACTGCAAGCCATTACATTTAATTGCTGAATAAATCTGAGCAACTGAATGAGGATTCAAATTTTTCTCCTTTCAAATAATGTTTAATTTGCTGGCATTTGAGAAACAGCTCTTCCGATTCTATGTCATTTGAATAAACATCACCAAACTGATAACACTTCTCGCCTTAGGGCTTCATCCTTTATTTCTTGAAGTTCAATGGGAAAGCTAAATAAATTATTTAATTTTTCCGTAAGCTCCATCCCTTCTATTAATTTCGCTGTTGATTGCATCAATTATTGGAAGAAATAATACACTGACTAAATCTTTCTCTTCTACAACGAACCTACTTCCTCCGCTTCAGAGTAGTATAAATTTATCCTGGAATTTTACTAGGCTTTTTGTTTTATATTATCTTTGTAACCAACGTTTAGCAGTTTCTGTTTAGTTTTTCTTCATGGTGCGTAAATTGTTATCTCAGTTCTTGAATGAAATATTTCAGACTACTTGAGTTAATTCATGTTTTAACTACATTATTAAACTCATCGACGACCACGTGTAAATTAATCTTTCTGAAACGTTGCGAAATATCAAACTGCAAATACGTAAGGGAGACCGGTATCCGAGTGGTCAGAAGCGTGGGTTTCTGACTAGTCCAAGATGGGCTCGGGTTTGAGTTCTGGATAAGGCATGCATGGTGTGTTTGTTTTATGGCGCCTGCCGTTCTTCCCTCTCTATAGAACCATTAGCACAACAATTAGGGACGGGCGATTGCTTATAGTTCTCAGAGTTGCTCATGGTGGTTGTTACCAGGTGCGATGTGTTGGCTATCGTATTTTGGGCGCAGAAACATTCATGAGGCACTTTCTTCTATATAAAGAAATTGAAAACTTTGAACATATTTTCTATAGATAAAAATCTTTGCAGCGTAAGTTATATATTTATTCGGAATATCAGCTTATTGAATAGGCAATATAATTAACTAATATTTTATGAATGAGTAATTTTTTGTGTGCATTACATAATTGTTATTATGTGCCAAAAATTAATGCAACACTCCCTTACACAAATCTCATCAGTGCCGCAAAAAAACAAAAATTCCAATTCATGTAATAATAATTTTAAATAATATTATTTCCTTTGTCTTAGACGATATAATTTCCTTTGTCTGAATGTTTGTCCCACTTAAGTGGCGCAGTGCCGGTTCCTGGGGAGGGGGGGGGCTCGGCGGGGCGCACGTGTTAGGAGTACGGGACTTCCGAGGACATCCGGCGTTACGCCATTTTGAGATTTTCTGCCAATTCATCCTTCCAACCAAGTTTTTTTTTTGTTTTGGTTGGAGGTTTAACGACCCCCGTGAGCAACTCAATGGGCTATAAGCAGTCGCCCGTCCCTAATTTAGGGTCACTGGTTCCAGGGAAGGGAGAGAGCCAGTGCCGTAAGACAAACACAGCATCCATGCCTCACCGTGATTCGAACCCGGACCCCGTTCGGACGAATGATCAGAGGCTATCGCTTAGACCACTGCGCCACCGGAGCGGCCCAACCAAGTTTGGGCTGTTTACATTTTTTGAAACGCATCTGGAGAACTATTTTCTCGATTTCTTTGAGGTTTGTTAGCATAATCTAAAAAAGAATATCATCATCAGCATCATCATTGTCAACCATTATCAATCCACTGCTGGACGAAGGTATCTCCAAGATTCTTCCACAACGGTCTGTCTTGTGCCAGTCTCCTCCATGTTACTCCCGCATACTTTCGAATTTCATCCACACATCTTCCATGTGGTCTTCTTCTGGGTCTTTTCCTGTCCCTTGGAATCCAATATAAAATTTCGGCTTCCATCAATGGTCTGTCCTTCTGGCAGTATGTCCAGCCCATTGCCATTTCAGGGATTTTACTCTGGTCATGATGTCTTCCACTCTTGTGATTTTTCTGATCCACGAGTTCCTCTTCTTATCTGTCCTGGTTGCACCAAGCATGCACCTCTCCATGCTGCTTTGAGTTGTCTGCAGCCTTTGTATGTCTCCTTTTAGTTAAGGTCCACGTCTCTGCACCATACGTAAGCACTGGAAGGATGCATTGATCAAACACTTTTCTTTTAAGACATAATGGCATATTGCTCTTGAAAATTATGCTGTTTCTTCCAAAAGCTCTCCAGGCAAGTTTTATACGCAGATTAATTTCTTCATCAATGTGACCCTCACTTGATATGTACTGTCCAAGATAAACGTACGCATCTGTTATCTCCAGCTTTTTTCCATCAATCGATAAATCTTCATTTCTTGTTGTCTTCTGAAAGTTCATTTTTAATCCCACTTCTTTACTCTTGTCAGCAAGTTCCTGGATCATACTCTGCAGCTCTGATGAGGTAGTTGCAAAAATGACTACGTTATCAGCAAAACGAAGGTGAGTTAGATAATCTCCATTAATCTTTATCGATTTGTTTTCCAAGTTCAGTGATTGAAGGCATTTTCCAATGTGGCATTAAAGAGCTTGGGAGATATGGTGTCACCTTGCCTCACTCCCTTTACAATTTTATGTGTGCTGTATTCTCAAACAGCCTAATCTTTGCACTTGCATTTTCATAGATGTTATTAATAATATTTAATGTATGCATCTTCAACACCGCAGGATTTCAAAGCCATTGTAACTGCTGATGGTTTCACTGAATCAAAGGCCTTTTCATAATCGATAAAAGCCATGCACGATGGAAGTTCATAATTGCCGTTATTTGAACGTTTGTCCCACTTTGGTGGTGCAGTGAAAAAAGCGCTTGCCGGTTTTAATTGTCCAATCCCTGCCTCACTCAGTATACGTACTTCTTTATTATTGTAATGTTCATGAAGCATACTTTCCCATTTAGAACAAATGTGTTTCACTTTGATGAAACATTGTTTCGTGTATAAGTTTGTGACACTCCATATCAAGGTAAGATTCGCGATGACGAAGGAACGTTCATGAAAATGTTGTAATCAAAGAAATACTCAATAAATAGATGATTTAAAAAATACTCTACATATACACTGCTGGCCAACCAAAATGCAACACCAAGAAGAAAGCATCCGATTGGCGTGAAATTCGCAGCATGCTTCGTCCGTGAGAGGACATGCAAACGATTAGCATTGCAGGTCATATGCAAAACAATGTGCGCCCGGCACGCCACCGAAAAGCACTATAAGAAAGGTGCACAGAAGGCGGGGTGTAAGTAGTGGAAGTGTGTTGTGCTGCCGGACTTGTGCGTGGGAAGCTTCCTGATGCGTCGTCGCAGAATACGGCAGTCATTCCAGCACGTTTCGGGGTTCGACAGAGGACGAATAGTTGCTTATCGCGACAGCGGTTTATCGTACCGAAACATCGGCGCCCGTGTGGGACGACATCCAGCCACAGTGAGGCGAGTATGGATTCGGTGGGTGCAGGAGAGACGTATGGACCGACGTGAGCGATTGCCGCAGCCGCGGCACACCACCGAACGAAGGGACCGGCATGTTGCGCCCTTGTGCATTACACCCTTGGCAACACTTCCCTTTGCACCACCCCTTGGTCGTTACCTCTCCCTCCCCACTAAAAAGAAAAAAGAAACAGTTTCTAATGTGCCAGTTTTCTGATGTAAATCAGAAGCCATCAAATTTGTTTCTGCTGCTACTCTGTATTATTAATAAGATCATTAAGATCCGCTTCTATGTTTTCTCGTACATCATATGAAGTGTAACTGTATATCGTATTAAGCAGGGCGAAGGATATCACATAACCTTTTAAGAAAATTTTATTTAATGTGTTTTATGTCATCTTAAATTAATAACGAGGAGCTGTAAACCAATTGCGTAATAAATAGTAAAACTGTACTAGTAATTCGATTTATTGGCGTAGGAATATATACATGTAAATAAGCGTTTCGAAATGGTTGATGTGAGAAAGCTTGGAAACGCTTATTTATATATTCCTACGCCAATAAATCGGATTACTAGTACAGTTTTATTATTTATGTCATCTATTTCGTGTTTGATTTTATGTGCTTTATCAAAACGTCCCATGTATAACATAACGACAAAAAAGAAATTGTATAACTGTTGAACAAAGTCAAAAAGAATTAAAGATGTAACACATCGGAACAAGAAGAAATTGCATTAACACCTAACAAACTGTACGTCCTGCACAAGAAAAGAAAAGAACATTTTTGTGTGTTTACATTTAACACCCTTACCTCATCCCATGATTCTTGTTGCTCTGTCTGTCATCCTTGTTTCAAAACGAATTGATACATTCAATTAAATAGCTTGAAAGAGTATTAATGTAATTATGACTGCATTTTACTACATACACTGATGGCTACCCAAAATGCTACACCAAGGAAGGACGCGAGATAGCAAAGCAAGATTTACTGGACACATAACAATAGATACAAAGATGAAACGATTGAGCTTACAGGCTCGCGCGACTTGCGGAACACGCAGACATCAACAGTTCGTGTGGCCTCCATGGCTGGCAATAACGGCCGCTACACGCCGCGGCATCGAACGAAAAAGGCTTTGGATGTGGGCTTGGGGTATGTCGGTCCAGGCTGCTTCCACACGTTGCCACAGTTCATCGGGCGTAGCCGCGGGTGGTGCTTGCCGGGCCACTCGGTTGCCGATCAGCGACCAGACGTGTTCGATGGGCGACATATCGGGAGAACAGGCGGGCCACGGCAGCAGTGACACCTGGTGGGCCGTGAAGAATTCTTGTACGATGCGTGTCACTTGCGGGCGCGCACTGTCCTGTTGAATCGTGGCTGCTGGCAGGTCCTGCAGGTTAGGGAGGACTACAGGCTCCAAAACGTCGTAGATGTAGAGGTGGCTGTTGAGTGTACCGGCGATGCGGACCAGAGGGGTGCGGGTGTCATATCCAATTGTGCCCCAAACCATAACGACAGGCGACGGACCGGTATGGCGATGCATGATGCAGGCGTCATACAGTCTCTCGCCGCGGTGCCGCCACACGCGGATCCGACCATCGTGGTGTTTCAGGCAGAAGTGGGATTCGTCGGAGAAGACAATGTGGTACCATTGCGTAAACCAGGTGCGCCGTTTAACGGCGCACTGCCGCCGCACTCGCCGGTGGTGTAACGTCAATGGTAATCGGATCAATGGGCGCCGTGCGACAAGTCCCTGCTTCTGCAGACGACGTCCAACGGTACGTGCTGACACAGGTTGTTGCGCAACACACCCTAATTCCTGCGCTAACGTTCGTGATGTGGCGGTGCGAGCCGTCAATGTCCGCCCCACAACATGCCGGTCCTCTCGTTCGGTGGTGTGCCGCGGCTGCGGCAATCGCTCACTTCGGTCCGTCCGTCTCTCCTGCGCCCACCGAATCCATACTCGCCTCACTGTGGCTGGATGTCGTCCCACACGGGCGTCGATGTCTCGGTACGATAAACCGCTGTCGCAATAAGCCACTATTCGTCCTCTGTCGAACTCCGAAACGTGCTGGAATGACTGCCGTATTCTGCGACAACGCATCAGGAAGTTTCCCACGCACAGGTCCGGCAGCACAACACACTTCCACTACTTACACCCCGCCTTCTGTGCACCCTTCTTATAGTGCTTCTCGGTGGCGTGCCGGGCGCACATGATTTGCATATGCTATGCAATGCTAATCGTTTGCATGTCCTCTTGCGGGCGATGCATGCTGCAAATTTCAGGCCAATCGGATGCTTCCTTCTTGGTGTTGCGTTTTGGGTGGCCAGAAGTGTAGTTTTATTTGCAGAAATGCGAATTCCTATTTCAATACCAATTTATTGTTGTTTCCGTAAAAAGGTAAAACGACTTTAGTCATGTGTTCTCCAAAATCCCTCCCCCCACTCGCCTTCCCCACCCGTGTAGCACACCCGGCCATGATCCAAGTTAACCCAGGGGTAAACTTGCTCCTGATCTTCAGCGCACTTAGGATAATCTCGATTTTGTCCAACAAAAAGGACCTGTCAAGTTTTAATGCGTTACTCTATGACGCTTTAGCATATCTCTGATGCAAGATTTAATTTGAAAGCAACGTAGCGTTTCCAGTGTCAAAAATAACAGAAACTTTCTGTGCAATTAATAAAATGAAATTTATTCACACACACTCACAAATGGATAACAGTTGGCATGAGATCTCGCAATTACCTAAGGATTTTATATTGTGTTACAAAAGCAAAATCTACCAACGATCACATACAGTCTATTAACTCTCACTTACAATTCAGTAATATACCAGATGTTTTTATATTTGTCTGAATCTTCAACAGGGGAACATTCACAATTCTCTCCTTCACATAGAAGATAGTGTGAAAGAGCGATTTCTCTTCGCAGATTTAATTTGAAAAAACAAACAAACATATATCTTGTGTCCAAGGGTGGATTTATAGATTCGAAGCGGTGTTTCTGCTCTCCTTATTATTTAAAAAAAACAAAATTATTTTCTAAGTGTAAAATAATCTATTCCAATGAGAAAAAACATAAGCATACAAACGCAAATGTTAGAATTAACCAAATTTTCAGATATATCCACATTTGTGCTATTAATCCATTTTCCTCGATGTATAATTTTGCATTTTAAATTAAACTAATCACACGAAGACTAATGTTGGTGATGTAATGCTGTGTTCTGAAATAGATTGCCATTTATATTTACATTTTACAGAGAAGATGACTAAAATTTAAGATGGACAACGCTACCATTTACCAAGAAGCGTATTCGTACTTAATTACCGTGAAGAACGTATCATTCGCCAGCGCCAACGTCCTCTGCAACGCGCATGGCGAGAGAGAAAATCAAGAGTATATTTTAAATTCACACTCCTGGCCAAAATTAGGGTATTAATTCGAAAAGCAGCGAGAACATCATTCGGCGGAAGACACGACAGCGGAAGAAATGTTCGACAAACGGAAACAAAAATACAACGGTCACGATCAGTGGTGCACCCAGGAATTTCTGTTGAGGGGGGGGGGGGCTATATATATATATATATATATATATATAATATACAGGGTGATTTATTCGGGACTGAACACTTATTATGTGGAGTATATGAGATAGGGAATTTACGATGAGCATGAAACTCAAACGGAGCGGTTCTTTGTTCCCTGACGAAGCAGTCGACATGCATTACCTGTAAATAAAATGTCTTCCCGGAAGCTGGGTGGCGCTATCTGTCTGGTAGTGGTGGGGGAATAGCGTGTCTCCGTAGACAGTTTAAGCGGGGAGGTCGAATGAAGACGGTGTACTCAGTTGAAGAGCGTGTGTTCATTGTGCGTCAGTACTAGGTAACTAGTTCCTTCAAACAATGGCAGAAAGAGTTTCTGAAGAAATTTGGTGGTCGTAAACCAAGGAGGTTAGAAGAAGAGGAGGTGAAGGGACCCGTTTTGAGTGAAGCCAAAACAGATCAGCTGTACTGAGGTGGTGAGAATCTGCGCTGCGGGAGTTCGGGAACGTGACGTCACTTCCTGTGGCTTAAGCAGTTTTGCTTAGCGCATGCAAACCAAGGATGGAAAGAAGGAATATTTCAGACTTCTTATTTCTTAATATCAGGCTTTTGGTTATATTTTAAACATGGTTACTTGCACATGGGCAGTAAGTAACCATGCGCACTATGCACTTCCGCTCAAAAATTCATTATTTTGTTCAATTTTTTAAAGAAATACCAACACATATTTTCCTGTTTTTTCTGGAAATTTTTTATTATGGGAACGAATATTTCAGCCTCAATTTTTTTCATGCCTGTATGGGTAGAGTAAGGGTCCGAAAAACCCGTTCAAAATCGCGATTTCCCCATAGAGATATACAGGAGATTCTAAGGTTGGGCGCATTGGCGTAGTCAGCTTCTAACCTCCTTGTCGTAAATCACCCACCAGAGCCACCATTTTGAAATTGGCGAGGAGATAACGGGAAGCTTGGTGGATCCGCGTACCGGCGGACGACCCCAAATAACGGAGGACACAATAGAGGACGTGAAGCAGCGATTATTGGCATCCCCACGAGCCAAACGGGCGGAAATTCGCAGCTTTTTCTAGGACAGGATTATCTCCAAAGACCTGTTGCCGCCTAGGTCTCCCGACCTGACACCCCCAGATGTCTTTCTCTGGGGACTTTTAAGAAAGCAAGGTTTATGCCAACAAGCCAAGGTCGATTTAGGACCTGAAAGACAACATCACACGTGAGAGTGCTGCCATCGACGTAGCTGTGCTACTTCGCACATTCGCCAATATGGAGCGACGGGTGAATATGTTCCTGGACGCTGGCGGTGGACACTTCCAGCACCTTCAATGAGACATTTCTTTTCTGTCATGGATCAAGGTATGTTTTACATTAATTTCATTCAAAGGTGCCTTTGCAATCGTGAGCTAACTGAAAAAATAAAATGTTGAGTCCCGAGTGAATCACCCTGCATATAGTATACGCACATAATGTTTATATATAGTGCACCCACATAGTGTATACATTAGATAGACAGATATTGATATATACGTACAATGTCCGAAAAGTTCCTGGTCCGACAATGCAGGAAAAATTGTACATAAAGAGCTGAAAAGATAACTAGTAGACACCACGTAATGTTTAAAACATGTAGAATGAAATTTTTGAATGTTTAATTTGTGACGTACTTCGTTCTTAATCTCTTTGGGGCTTTGGGCTATAACTAGTAGACATTATGTAAAGTTTAGAACATGTAAAATGAAATTTTTGAATATTTAATTTGTGATGTACGTCGTTCTTAATCTCTTTGGTGTTTGGGCTATAACTATTAGACACTATGTAAGGTTTAGAACATGTAAAATGAAATTTTTGAATGTTTAATTTGTGACGTACGTCGTTTTTTATCTACTTGGGGCTTTGGGCTGTAACTAGTAGACGCTATGTAATGTTTAAGACATGTAAAATGAAATGTTTGAATATTAAATTTGTGACGTACGTCGTTCTTAAACCTTGGGGCTTTGGGTTATAGCTAGTAGACACTATGTAATGTTTAGGACATGTAAAATGAAATTTTTGAATGTTTCATTTGTGACGTACTTCGTTCTTAATCTCTTTGGGGCTTTGGGCTATAACTAGTAGACACTATGTAATGTTAAGAACATGTAAAATGAAATTTTTGAATGTTTCATTTGTGACGTACTTCGTTCTTAATCTCTTTGGGGCTTTGGGCTATAACTAGTAGACACTATGTAATGTTAAGAACATGTAAAATGAAATTTTTGAATGTTTCATTTGTGACGTACTTCGTTCTTAATCTCTTTGGGGCTTTGGGCTATAACTAGTAGACACTATGTAATGTTAAGAACATGTAAAATGAAATTTTTGAATGTTTCATTTGTGACGTACTTCGTTCTTAATCTCTTTGGGGCTTTGGGCTATAACTAGTAGACACTATGTAATGTTAAGAACATGTAAAATGAAATTTTTGAATGTTTAATTTGTGACGTACTTCGTTCTTAATCTCTTTGGGGCTTTGGGCTATAACTAGTAGACACTATGTAATGTTAAGAACATGTAAAATGAAATTTTTGAATGTTTCATTTGTGACGTACTTCGTTCTTAATCTCTTTGGGGCTTTGGGCTATAACTAGTAGACACTATGTAATGTTAAGAACATGTAAAATGAAATTTTTGAATGTTTCATTTGTGACGTACTTCGTTCTTAATCTCTTTGGGGCTTTGGGCTATAACTAGTAGACACTATGTAATGTTAAGAACATGTAAAATGAAATTTTTGAATGTTTCATTTGTGACGTACTTCGTTCTTAATCTCTTTGGGGCTTTGGGCTATAACTAGTAGACACTATGTAATGTTAAGAACATGTAAAATGAAATTTTTGAATGTTTCATTTGTGACGTACTTCGTTCTTAATCTCTTTGGGGCTTTGGGCTATAACTAGTAGACACTATGTAATGTTAAGAACATGTAAAATGAAATTTTTGAATGTTTCATTTGTGACGTACTTCGTTCTTAATCTCTTTGGGGCTTTGGGCTATAACTAGTAGAAACTATGTAAGGTTTAGAACATGTAAAATTAAAATTTTGAATGTTTAATTTGTAACGTACGTTGTTCTTAATCTCTTAGGGGGCTTTACCATGACTGGTAGACACTATATAATTTTTTAAACATGTAAAATAATATTTTTGAATGTTTGAATAGTACGTCGCTCTTAATCTCTTTCGGGGTGGGGTGGGGGTGGGGTGGGGGGTGGGGGTGGCGGTTAAGCCCACCGTGGGTGCACCACTGGTCGCGATAACGCCAAGAACTTGTAAACAGCAGTGACTGGTTTTAAATTCTGAAAAACTTTCTGAAGGAGAAACACTTGACATAGACGTGACTGACAGCAGTGGGGCAGGCAGGAATTTCTTAGGGGAGGGGGGGCATGGATTTTGTTCATCGGTGAAAGTCTCCCTGAAAAAAAAATCCAAGTGGGAATAAAGCCCAAAATCTTTAACAGCTAAAATATGAGATAAACATAATTCAGAGAAAAACATTACTGAGGAAAAACTTTTTGATATGCGTATGCTAGGGAGGAACGAAAAGTAACGCACATCATTTTTTCCCCTCTTTGCAAGTTGCAGTTTGGCAGACAACGAGTTTGAATATCATGCTACAGACCGGTATGGATAGATCAGGTGTCGCCGTGGTGGAAGACAGTGTGAACGACACGATGACAGAAAGATGTCGCGCTTGTTAGCGTCGTCTACGAATGAAGAGCAACGCGGTGTAGTCCGATTTTTATGGGCTAAAGGGAAAAATCCGACCGAAATTCACAAAGAAACGGTGGAAGTGAAAAGTGATGATTGCCTAGAACGCAGCAACATCTCCGAATGGTGCAGTTTCTTTGCAGAGGGCCGTGGCAACCTTACCGATTTGCCACATTTCTGTCGACCTGTAACTGCGTCATCACCTGCCACTGTGAAAGACATCGAACAGGCAATTCTGAGTGACCGATGGATCCATCTGCACACATTGGCACAGAAGTTCAACATTCCGTACGGCATTGCGTATGTGCATGAAAAATTTCAATTTCGCAAGGTCAGTGCGCGATGGGTACCCAGGAACTTGACAGGCGACCAGGAAGGACAGAGAATGATGTCATCCTTGGGCCACTTGATGCGTTACGCAGAAGGACATAAACTTCTGGCAAGTGTAGTGATGGACGATGAGTCGTGGGGGTACCACTACACTCCCGAAACAAAGAAGGCCAGTATGGTGTGGAAACATTCCGACTCCCCGCCACCAAAAAAAAAAAAAAAAAAAAAAAAATTCAGAGTAACCCAATTTGCACAAAAAGTCCTCATGACGGTGTTCTGGGACATGCATGGCGTTCTCCTTGTGGAGTTTCATCGAACGGGAACCACCATGAATGCCAAAACCTACGCTAACACAATGGCAGAGTTGCGTCACGCCCTTCGTGACAAGAGACCCAACAGAGACACTGCAAATCTCAGACTGTTTTATGACAACGCTCGTGAACATGTTTCACAACACGTTCGTGACAAAATCTGCGCAGTTGGGCTGGGAGGTGCTCCAGAACCCACCGTACAGTCCAGATCTGTCTTCTTCGGACTTTCATCTGCTTGGTCCTTTGAAAAGATCCCTGGGCGGCCAACGCTTCGATTTGGCTGACGAAGTCAAATCGGTTGTCCGCAGACGCCTAGAAAACGGGCTTTTATGAACAAGGTATACTAAAATTGGTACCACGCTGGGATAAATGTCTCGAGCGTCTCGGTTCTTATGTTGAAAAATAGCTAAGAAATGTAGTTGCAATATGTATATGTTTTGTTTTGCCTATCTATTAAACTGTTGCCAAAAAAAAATAGTTTGTGTTACTTTTCGATCCACCTTGTATATACATATATATCGCTTTAAATTCGTAATCAATCTTCCTCAAGGGGAGGGGGTCCGGACCCAAGGACCCCCTGATTGACAGCACTATGAGATATCTGTTTTTGAAACGAACACGCAAGGGTTCTTATACAAAATAACTCGATCACACTTCTCGTTTATCCGAAATTAAGCATTTAATTGTTTCGGTGTTAATATTTTGGAGATACCGGAGAAAAAGAAAGACCGACCTTCTACGAAGCCCCGTAGTGTTGTAAAAGGAAAATGAATTATTAATTAATTAATTTATTTTTTTTAACCGACAAACAAGGATTTGTCTTAAAGTGCTCACCTTAGTCAAAACTTCTGGGTAGGAGATTAAGTTCAAAAGAAAAAGAACGAATCATTACCGACAGTCAAAATTTTTCCCTTTCCTTCAAACGAACTGATGATAAAAGATTGATAACGGCATTTCAGATTAGAATGAACGAATTGGCAAAGCGTTTAACTCAAAAGAACAAGATATCCAAACAAGCTGTCTAATTTCATTCATCCATCTATTTTATGTAGCTTTGGGGGTCTTCTGATTTTCAGTTAAATTTATGTGTGGAGTAGTATGTAATAAAAACGGTCAGATGAAAAGCACAGTGAAAATTTGAATACGGTGTTTGTGTATGGTATTTTTAGTTACAATTTCTGTTTGTCCTCTCCGGAAAACTAAGTTATGAGCGCCCATGGGCGTAACTTACAGGAAGAATGCAGTAATATACCTGGAACAGCGTACGTTGATAGATACCCTACCAAAAAAGGTTGGATTCTGGCATGGCAGCCAAAGTGGAAGCGATGTGCTTTTGATGTGAGTCACAGTAGCCTATTTGTAAAACCGTAATGCCTGTCCGGATATATTTCAATGGTAGTGTACATATTATCAGATTCTCAGTGAGTGACAATAGAATTTTTTTTTTATGAATTGGCAGATGAAAGCTTTTATATGCTTTTATTTTTAGTTTCATCGTTTGGGCATATGGAATGACAAGAGGTGTTTTAGTTCAAAATTTATTATTCATTCTGCTCGCTCGAGTTCTGAAATTTGTGCGCTTTTGTAGAAATGGGTCCCGATTGTTCCCGATTGTTAGAAAATACAGGGGTTGGACAGAATAATGTGAACACCACGCTCAGAGACGTGACTTTTAACGCAGCTGCGTACGTCGCAATACGCAAAGGTATCCACCACTTTTTGGTTGTAATGGCTTTGTTTAGAACCCTGTTTAAGTGCGTTTAAAGTGCCTTGTTGCAAAATTTCTTTCAGGGTGACGACGAAATGAGCGACCTAACGGACTTCGAAAAAGGGCTACTTGTTGGTGTCTCCGTGACAACAGTCGCCAGGGTAGTGGGGGTATCAAGAGCTACCGCGTCCAGCGTCATGACAGCATACCGTGCTCATGACAAAACCCGTCCGCAAAACACGAAAGCTGCAGGAAACGACCCTGACTGACAGAGACAGGAGAGCATTAAAGAGGAATAAGAAGACCACGGCGCCGAAAATTAGTGCGGAGCTCGATCTGCATCTCCAGACTCCAGTATCAACAAAAACAGTGCGCAAGGAACTGCATGAACAAGATATTCATGGCAGAGCTGCTATTGCAAAACCTCTGGTGACCCGGATGAATGCACAACGGCGACGGCAGTGGTGTTAGGAGCATACAACGTGGACTGCCGATGCATGGAAGTGTGTAATGTGGTTGAATGAATCTACATTCACACTATTCCGCACAACAGGGCATGTGAAGAACACCGTCAGAAGCGTACAACCCATACTGTCTTCTCCCAACAGTGCAGCACCGTGGTGGTTCTGTCATGCTCTGGGCTGTCATATCGTAGTTTTCAGCAGGTCTCCTAATCACCTTGAAAGGACGAATGACTGGCAGGGCGTATGAAACCATTTTGGCCGACCAAGTCCACCCAATGGTTTAGGCATAGTTTCCTGCAGGGGATGCCATCTATCAAGGTAATGACACCCCAATTCACAGAGCTCGGAATATCCAATCATGGATTAAGGAACATGACGACGAACGTTCACACCTTCCTTGGCCTCCCCAATCACCAGATTTAAACATCATTGAGCCACTGTGGTATGTGTTGGAAAGCAGACTAAGATTCCGTTATCCCCCTCCTGAATTTCTCAAGGACCTGGATCAGTTCCTGCATGAAGAATGATGTAACATCCCGCTAACCACCATCCAGCATTTGTATGCTTCCATTCCAAGAAGTATTCAGGTGGTTTTGAATGTCA
Source organism: Macrothele yani (assembly GCA_039090855.1). Taxonomy (NCBI): domain Eukaryota; kingdom Metazoa; phylum Arthropoda; class Arachnida; order Araneae; family Macrothelidae; genus Macrothele; species Macrothele yani. The sequence continues at coordinate 54,905,830 of CM076990.1, forward strand.
AATGTGATCCCACACACTACTTGGTACGTAAAACCTTCTATTCTTTCACATTATTCTGTCCAACACCTGTATATCTAGTTCATATTTGTAGTTATTTATATTTCTTACTCTTAAACAGTTACTAACATTTTAAGTGATTTGCCTACCCTTAAGATTCGCCGATCATATAATCTGTAAATAAATCCTCCTTTTTCTGCGTTCTTCAAATCAAAAGTTAGTTTATTCTCCAATCACGAAGCTGCTATTTTAAGCGTGTTCCCGTTTATGTAGTGTACATATAGAAGCAGTAACTATGCAGGCTGCGTCATCAGCGAAATAAATTTTTATTGCAAACACCTCTGCTTCAGATCACATTTTCAAATAATCGCAAAACGGAACTTTTCTGCCGGCATGGAGAAAGATTGCGAAACAAGACACTAATTTACTATTTCAAAAGTACTTTACTTCGTTATCAATATATCATTTTTTTCCCATCATGAGTACACTTTGGGGTTTAGGATGATGACAAACAATGCTAATTTCGGGAACAAGCGATCACCCGGTAAAGTCTTCGCCGTCTTGCTGTTCCGATGAGAAAAGTAATGACCCGCTTCATCCAATCCTCTTGATTAACGAATGATATGGATATGAGCTTCGTTAGCCTGCAGCACGAGTCGGGATTGTCAATGAACGTCGCCACTTGGAGGGAGAAAAATACTGGAAACATAGCAACGGAAGAGGAAGAGAAGAAGAAGAAGAACTAACAGATAATATTCCACTTTTGCTGTCACTTGTCGTCCTCGTCTTCATCTTCGCCTTGTAGGTGACCAAGATCTCTGTACTTCTGGAATATTTCTCTCAACATATGCTTCTGTAAAAAATAAAAAAATAAAAAAATGCCTGAATAAATAAGATGGAAATATAATAAAATCTCATACCTGAATTATACATTCAATAACACTGTGTAATACAAAAATTGTTTATGTTGATTTTTTAATAATTCTTATCCAATTCAGAGGCGCTGATTCCAACGGTGGTCTTAGTTTTTTTGTGTCACTAAAACTTTTCAGTTATCTTAAATTTTGTGTTTTTATTAATACACTGTCATTCGCTTTTGTTACAGGATATACATGGCCATGACAAGAGGTTGTAAGCTCTTCCCGGACACTTTCTGTTATGACAAGAGGTTGTAAGCTCTTTCCGGACACTTCCTGTCACGACAAGGGATTGTAAGCTTTTCTCGGACACTTTCTGTCATTCGCCTTTGTTACTGGATATACATGGCCACGGCAAGATGTTGTAAGCTCTTCCCGGACACTTTCTGTCATTCGCCTTTGTTACAGGATATACATGGCCACGACAAGAGGTTGTAAGCTCTCCCTGGACACTTCCTGTTATGACAAGAGGTTGTAAGCTTTTCCCGGACACTTTCTGTCATTCGCCTTTGTTACTAGATATACATGGCCACGGCAAGAGGTTGTAAGCTCTTCCCAGACACTTTCTGTCATTCGCCTTTGTTACAGGATATACATGGCCACGACAAGAGGTTGTAAGCTCTCCCTGGACACTTCCTGTTATGACAAGAGGTTGTAAGCTTTTCCCGGACACTTCCTGTTATGAAAAGAGGTTGCAAGCTTTTTCCGGACACTTTCTGTTATGACAAGAGGTTGTAAGCTCTTCCCGGACACTTTCTGTTATGACAAGAGGTTGTAAGCTCTTTCCGGACACTTCCTGTCACGACAAGGGATTGTAAGCTTTTCCCGGACACTTTCTGTCATTCGCCTTTGTTACTGGATATACATGGCCACGGCAAGATGTTGTAAGCTCTTCCCGGACACTTTCTGTCATTCGCCTTTGTTACAGGATATACATGGCCACGACAAGAGGTTGTAAGCTCTCCCTGGACACTTCCTGTTATGACAAGAGGTTGTAAGCTTTTCCCGGACACTTTCTGTCATTCGCCTTTGTTACTAGATATACATGGCCACGGCAAGAGGTTGTAAGCTCTTCCCAGACACTTTCTGTCATTCGCCTTTGTTACAGGATATACATGGCCACGACAAGAGGTTGTAAGCTCTCCCTGGACACTTCCTGTTATGACAAGAGGTTGTAAGCTTTTCCCGGACACTTCCTGTTATGAAAAGAGGTTGCAAGCTTTTTCCGGACACTTTCTGTTATGACAAGAGGTTGTAAGCTCTTCCCGGACACTTTCTGTTATGACAAGAGGTTGTAAGCTCTTTCCGGACACTTCCTGTCACGACAAGGGATTGTAAGCTTTTCCCGGACACTTTCTGTCATTCGCCTTTGTTACTGGATATACATGGCCACGGCAAGATGTTGTAAGCTCTTCCCGGACACTTTCTGTCATTCGCCTTTGTTACAGGATATACATGGCCACGACAAGAGGTTGTAAGCTCTCCCTGGACACTTCCTGTTATGACAAGAGGTTGTAAGCTTTTCCCGGACACTTTCTGTCATTCGCCTTTGTTACTAGATATACATGGCCACGGCAAGAGGTTGTAAGCTCTTCCCAGACACTTTCTGTCATTCGCCTTTGTTACAGGATATACATGGCCACGACAAGAGGTTGTAAGCTCTCCCTGGACACTTCCTGTTATGACAAGAGGTTGTAAGCTTTTCCCGGACACTTCCTGTTATGAAAAGAGGTTGCAAGCTTTTTCCGGACACTTTCTGTTATGACAAGAGGTTGTAAGCTCTTCCCGGACACTTTCTGTTATGACAAGAGGTTGTAAGCTCTTTCCGGACACTTCCTGTCACGACAAGGGATTGTAAGCTTTTCCCGGACACTTTCTGTCATTCGCCTTTGTTACTGGATATACATGGCCACGGCAAGATGTTGTAAGCTCTTCCCGGACACTTTCTGTCATTCGCCTTTGTTACAGGATATACATGGCCACGACAAGAGGTTGTAAGCTCTCCCTGGACACTTCCTGTTATGACAAGAGGTTGTAAGCTTTTCCCGGACACTTTCTGTCATTCGCCTTTGTTACTAGATATACATGGCCACGGCAAGAGGTTGTAAGCTCTTCCCAGACACTTTCTGTCATTCGCCTTTGTTACAGGATATACATGGCCACGACAAGAGGTTGTAAGCTCTCCCTGGACACTTCCTGTTATGACAAGAGGTTGTAAGCTTTTCCCGGACACTTCCTGTTATGAAAAGAGGTTGCAAGCTTTTTCCGGACACTTTCTGTTATGACAAGAGGTTGTAAGCTCTTCCCGGACACTTTCTGTTATGACAAGAGGTTGTAAGCTCTCCGCGGACTCTTTCTGTTATGTCTATGGGTATTGTACTGATCCCAAGCGAGTTAAGCACAAAATTATCACAGGGACTAAATTTTCCATTGCGTATCAAGCTTACTTCGACGCGCAACAGTGGTGGAAAAGCTTTCCGGAATTTTGGCTATCATAATCCACGCGGTATACCTCAAGAGGCTCATATATCGTATTAAATCCGTTTATTTTTTTTGAGCGTTGTATAATAAGTATAAAGATTCGCCAAGCTTTCGCACTCCATTAGGAAGCTTTTTCAAGGCAATGGTAGGAACACGTAAGGAATAACTAGATGTAAAAAGTACGCACGAAGTGTCCACCAGAAAATACAGAATACAACTCTCACCGGATAAGTCATGCATTCATCGGCCTCTCCTCTATGGAATAGTATTAGAAGAATTGCCCCATATACGAACTTTAAAGAGACTGCCATCAGGGAAACAGTCGAAATCCTATCCAGCAAACTAGCGTGCAATGATATACACTATTTACCAACAAGTAATTGGACACCCCTGCAATCGACGATATCTGCGGTCCTGATACACGTCACGGCCGCCGCCGTTAAATATCGTGTGGGAAACAACAACGCAACCAGTCGCATGCAAGATGCCACGCAGTTCGGAGCTCTCTGATTTCGAGAAAGGCGTAATCGTCGGGTATCACAGAAATGGCCGATCCATACGTGACATATCCAGCGAGTTGAAGTACCCAAAATCGACAGTGGCCTACGTGATTGGCAAGTGGAAGATGAGAGGTGACTGTCGGAATGTGCCTCGACCCGGCAGACCCACAAAACTGGGAGTTAGAGACCAACGGGTGCTGGCCAGAGAAATTCGGAAGAATCGCACCAAATCGATGGGCCACATCCGCGAGGAGTTTCAACAGGCATTCGAGAGTGTTCTTTCGATGAATAATATCCGTAAGGAAGCCCATCTGCTCTGTTATCATGGACGTGCTGCCGCCCACAAGCCTTTGATCACCAAGTCCAATAGCGCTGCTCGGCTAACGTGGTGCAAAGAACGTCGACAGTGAACCGTTGAACAGTGGAAACAGGTTCTCTGGAGCGACGAATCAAAGTTCACCCTCTACCGTTCGGATGGCAGGGTCTGGGTTTGGCGTTTACCTGGAGAACGCCTCCTTCCGGAATGTATTGTGCCAATTGTGAAGTTCAGCGGCGGTGGAATTATGCTATAGGGGTGTTTCTCCTGGTATGGCACGGGACCCTTGGTCGCAATTCCTGGTAGACTCAACGCCGAAACCTACTGCACCATTTTGGATGACCATGCGCTTCCTACGTTGTGGCAGTTTTACGGGGGATCCATGTTACTTTCAGGATGACAATGCCACCTGTCATGTTGCGAGGTCCACCCTGGCTTGGTACGGTGACAATGGGGTTAATCGAAATGACTGGCCTGCGCAGAGCCCGGACCTTAACCCTATCGAGCACCTCTGGGACGAGTTGAAGCGTCGACTCTAGGGGTGCCTCCACCGTCCGAAATCGTTGAAGGAACTGGCCTGTCTTTTCCAAGCCGAGTGGAAGAAAATACCGCTAACCGTCGTACAACAACTGGTTGAGAGTATGCCCCTGAGGGTGGAAGGAAATACCGAGTGGAAGAAAAGCCGAGTGGAAGAAAATACCGCCAACCGTCGTACAACGCTTGGTTGAGAGTATGCCCCGGAGGGTCGCAGCTGTAATCGCCGCTCGTGGAAGCTACACCAACTATTGAAGGTGAATAAACTTCGTTTTCCTTTGCTATCACAGGTGTCCAATTACTTGTTGGTAGATAGTGTAGTTTCTAATGAACTACCAAGAGCATGGCATGCGTTATTAAAAGATGGAAACACATCGTGATACACCGTATAATTGCTCGATACAAATTCGTGTAATATGCTCGTGATGTCACCCACGTTATTTTCAAAAATCATCTTTGTTCTTTACGTGTTCCAATTTCCTGCATTTTTTATGTCTACCATTGCCTCGAAAAAGCCTCCCAGTGGAGTGCGAACGCTTGGTAAATCTTTGTGCATATTACGCCATAAAAATAAACGTTTTTTTACGATGAAGGACTGCTAACATTAGCTTGAAACTTGAAGATATGTACAACGGTTTGGGACATATATTAAAATGTCAGTGAAAATGAGCATGCGGTTTCGGAGTAGTGACTTCTGAACTGTTCGGTCTTGGGTATGAAGAGCTGGCTCAAACGAGATGTTGCAACCAGTGATGAACTGTTCGGTCTTGGGTATGAAGAGCTGGCTCAAACGAGATGTTGCAATCAGTGATGAACTGTTCGGTCTTGGGTATGAAGAGCTGGCTCAAACGAGATGTTGCAATCAGTGATGAACAGTTCGGTCTTGGGTATGAAGAGCTGGCTCAAACGAGATGTTGCAATCAGTGATGAACTGTTCGGTCTTGGGTATGAAGAGCTGGCTCAAACGAGATGTTGCAATCAGTGATGAACTGTTCGGTCTTGGGTACGAAGAGCTGGCTCAAACGAGATGTTGCAATCAGTGATGAACAGTTCGGTCTTGGGTATGAAGAGCTGGCTCAAACGAGATGCTGCAACCAGTGATGAACTGTTCGGTCTTGGGTATGAAGAGCTGGCTCAAACGAGATGTTGCAATCAGTGATGAACTGTTCGGTCTTGGGTATGAAGAGCTGGCTCAAACGAGATGTTGCAATCAGTGATGAACAGTTCGGTCTTGGGTATGAAGAGCTGGCTCAAACGAGATGTTGCAATCAGTGATGAACTGTTCGGTCTTGGGTATGAAGAGCTGGCTCAAACGAGATGTTGCAATCAGTGATGAACTGTTCGGTCTTGGGTACGAAGAGCTGGCTCAAACGAGATGTTGCAATCAGTGATGAACAGTTCGGTCTTGGGTATGAAGAGCTGGCTCAAACGAGATGTTGCAATCAGTGATGAACTGTTCGGTCTTGGGTATGAAGAGCTGGCTCAAACGAGATGTTGCAATCAGTGATGAACAGTTCGGTCTTGGGTATGAAGAGCTGGCTCAAACGAGATGTTGCAATCAGTGATGAACTGTTCGGTCTTGGGTATGAAGAGCTGGCTCAAACGAGATGTTGCAATCAGTGATGAACTGTTCGGTCTTGGGTATGAAGAGCTGGCTCAAACGAGATGTTGCAATCAGTGATGAACTGTTCGGTCTTGGGTATGAAGAGCTGGCTCAAACGAGATGTTGCAATCAGTGATGAACAGTTCGGTCTTGGGTATGAAGAGCTGGCTCAAACGAGATGTTGCAATCAGTGATGAACTGTTCGGTCTTGGGTATGAAGAGCTGGCTCAAACGAGATGTTGCAATCAGTGATGAACTGTTCGGTCTTGGGTACGAAGAGCTGGCTCAAACGAGATGTTGCAATCAGTGATGAACAGTTCGGTCTTGGGTATGAAGAGCTGGCTCAAACGAGATGTTGCAACCAGTGATGAACTGTTCGGTCTTGGGTATGAAGAGCTGGCTCAAACGAGATGTTGCAATCAGTGATGAACTGTTCGGTCTTGGGTATGAAGAGCTGGCTCAAACGAGATGTTGCAATCAGTGATGAACAGTTCGGTCTTGGGTATGAAGAGCTGGCTCAAACGAGATGTTGCAATCAGTGATGAACTGTTCGGTCTTGGGTATGAAGAGCTGGCTCAAACGAGATGTTGCAATCAGTGATGAACTGTTCGGTCTTGGGTACGAAGAGCTGGCTCAAACGAGATGTTGCAATCAGTGATGAACAGTTCGGTCTTGGGTATGAAGAGCTGGCTCAAACGAGATGTTGCAATCAGTGATGAACTGTTCGGTCTTGGGTATGAAGAGCTGGCTCAAACGAGATGTTGCAATCAGTGATGAACAGTTCGGTCTTGGGTATGAAGAGCTGGCTCAAACGAGATGTTGCAATCAGTGATGAACTGTTCGGTCTTGGGTATGAAGAGCTGGCTCAAACGAGATGTTGCAATCAGTGATGAACTGTTCGGTCTTGGGTATGAAGAGCTGGCTCAAACGAGATGTTGCAATCAGTGATGAACTGTTCGGTCTTGGGTATGAAGAGCTGGCTCAAACGAGATGTTGCAATCAGTGATGAACAGTTCGGTCTTGGGTATGAAGAGCTGGCTCAAACGAGATGTTGCAATCAGTGATGAACTGTTCGGTCTTGGGTATGAAGAGCTGGCTCAAACGAGATGTTGCAATCAGTGATGAACTGTTCGGTCTTGGGTATGAAGAGCTGGCTCAAACGAGATGTTGCAATCAGTGATGAACTGTTCGGTCTTGGGTATGAAGAGCTGGCTCAAACGAGATGTTGCAATCAGTGATGAACAGTTCGGTCTTGGGTATGAAGAGCTGGCTCAAACGAGATGTTGCAATCAGTGATGAACTGTTCGGTCTTGGGTATGAAGAGCTGGCTCAAACGAGATGTTGCAATCAGTGATGAACTGTTCGGTCTTGGGTATGAAGAGCTGGCTCAAACGAGATGTTGCAATCAGTGAAGAGCCAATATTGAATGTAAGGGTGTTCCTTCTGTCTCACTATTCCCCATTACCGAAGAAGGTCGCATTATGAATAAATAACGGACTTTGAGCGAGGAAGGATTGTTGGGATGAGAGAAGCTGGGATTTTCCTACAGTGAAATTTCCACTCGTACGAGACGAAACGACAGTAAAGTGATGCAAACGTGACGTCAGTGGACAGATGAGGCTCGGACGCACAGAATTCGGGAATCGACCAAAAAATCGCACAACTGCAAGGGATGATAGATATCTGTACCGTATGGCTGCGATCGATGGCACAGCGACATGCACGGTGTTAGTGTCACAGGTCAGGCTTAGTCCTCTAGCAACGTTTAAAGTCATCTGCTTAACAGAGAACAGGTCGCTAGCACAGTGTTGCCAGATAATTCAAAAAGAAAGTAGCAGACTTAGCTCTGAAAAGTAGCCAAATTAATTCAAAGTTAGCCCAATTTTTATTATTGTTTTTTCAATAAAAAAAAATTGAGATCCTCTCCTTCGCTCATTACAAATCAAAATGTGTCAGTTTTTTAAAAGTTTACTTGAGAAATAAAATGGGTAAATGTAGTAAAAATTACCTGTTGTAGAATACGAAATTTTACTAAGCTGTCTATAGAAATTTTACTAAGCTGTCGTAGATATTTATAGCCACCCTGTGGCGCAGAGGTCTGAGCGCTGGCTTAAGGCCATTCATCCGAGAAGGGTGCAGGTATGAATCCCGGTGCGGCATGGATGCTGTGTTCGTCTCACGGTGCTGGTTCTCTCCATTTCATGGAGTCAGTGGCCCTAAATTAGAAACGAGCGACTGCTTGTAGCGAGTTACTAACGATGGTCGTTAATCCCCAATAAAAAAAAAAAGACATTTACCAGTATGATCATATATGTTTGGGACAGTTCAGTAAAAATCTGTGTCAAATTAAACAAAAATATGCACAAATGAGGTAAAAATCCATTTTAAAATAAAAAAATAAATAATTAATTTACTACACTGGTTTGCAAAAATTAAGGACGAAGAGGAGAAATAACAGCGGAATGAGCAGGTTGAACGGACCGAAAGACCACTCAGGAGATAGACTAGGGTCCGGTACGGTAGGGCATGCGCATATATGACGTAGGGGGATGGGGAGTGGGGTGTCGGAAGGGTATAAAGCACACGGGCGGTGTACGCTGAGCAATTCGGTGAAAGCTATTGCACGGTGTACATCGGTTTGAACTACGTCGAGTTGCTACAACCGTGTGATATGGCCAACAGGCAATCCAGTAGACGACATCTGGATAACTTTACCCGAGGTCGCGTCATTGAGAAGTTGGAAGAAGGTCGAAATATGACTATTGTGGCCGAGGAGTTCGGGATCGCTCACAGCATCGTTTCACGAGCTTGGAGAACATTTCAAACGACAGGAACAGCTGTCCGAGAGTTTAGCAGTGGTCGTCCACGAGCAACCACGGCGGCGGACGACCGGTACATTTTCTTACAGGCGAGAAGAGACAGACAGCAGGCAGCGGGAGAAATCGCAAGGCACATGCAACAGACAACTGGACGTCCGTTATCGCGTTTTACCGTGGCCAGGAGGCTGCACAAAGTTGGTCTATTTGATCGACGACCAGTACGGTGTGTGCTATTAACGCCTGCTCATCGGATATGGTGTTTTCTGTGGTGCCAGGAACACAAGAACTGGACACATCAGCAATGGGGTAGAGTTCTCTTTACGGATGAGAGCCAATTTAGTCTGACGAGCGATTCTGGACGTATGCACATCTGGAGAGAGCAGGGAACACGCAATCACACCTCCAACATCATCGAAAGGGACCGGTTTGGAGGTGGCGGAGTTCTCGTTTGGGGCGGTATTATGCTTGGTAGCCGCACTGACCTCCACATCTTCCAAGGAGGTTCAGTCACTGGTGTCCGCTATTGTACTGAGGTTCTTCTGCCTCACGTGCATCTGTTTAGAGGTGCTGTGGGTCCTGAGTTCCTCTTCACGGACGACAACGCTACACCTCATCGTACATTGGATGTCGCAGAGCTGTTGGAGATTGAAGATATTCAACGCATGGATTGGCCCGAAAGGTCCCCGGACCTAAATCCAATCGAACATGTATGGGACCTTCTCGGGAGACGCTTGGCAGCACGTCACCAGCCGTCAGCAACGATTCCGCAGCTGCGATTAGCGCTACAAGAGGAATGGGCCGAGATGCCTCAACAGCTCCTTGACAACCTCGTTCTCAGCATGGACAGACAGACGTTGTAAATCCTGCAAAGCAGTCAGGGGTGATCATATCCCCTACTAAAGACTGGATTTTTCTTGGCAGCCGCCTGTCACATGGACGTTTCTGTCTTCTGTCCAGTTGTGCTCGAAGCTACCTTTTCAATAAAGTGCCTTTGTATCATTTGGATTCCTTGTTTGGACAGTTTTGCTCACTTGTCCCATATTCTTACATCTTGGGGATCTTATGGTATGATTTGAGTTGATGTGGAACACTTCTGCACGACGTCACTTTCGAAAAACGGTCTCGTCCTTAATTTTTGCACGCCAGTGTATTTAATTAACTCATTATATGATTGACAAATAAATAATTTTTTTTTTCGATTGGAGGTTTAACGACCACCGTAAGCAACTCAATGGGCTACAAGCAGTCGCCCGTCCCTAATTTAGGGCCACTGGTTCCAGGCAAGGGGGAGAGCCAGTGCCACGATGGTCGATAAACATCCATGCCTAAAAATCCATTCCTCAGCAGGATTCGAACTCGCCAACGTCCTTGCCAACATACATGCCTCACCAGGATTTGAACTCGCACACATCTCAGACGAATGGTCTGAAGCAAACGCTTAGACCACTGCGCCACCGAGCAGCTCAATATCACGTTTTCTACTCGAGATTTTAAAATCTTCAATGAAAAATACTTAAAACACGCAGGAATAAAAGTAGCCCCAAAAGTAGCCAAGTAGCAGACTGGAAAAAACAGTAGCTGATTGCTTTTTAAAGTATCCCAATATGCTACAAGTAGCCAAATCTGGCAACACTGCGCTAGCAGCCCATTGGTGCGCATTCCTTTGACCTTCAACTACAGACGCCTCAGGCTGCAATAGGGTCTCGAACACGACATTGGTTCGCTGAAGGTCGTGTTTTCTGACGAGTCACGTTTCAACTTGGTGCACCATGATGGTCGCATACGTGTTCGAAGACATTGTGGTGAACAGAAGCTTTCAGCGTGCAGTTTTCGGCACCATATTGGCCCAACGTCAGACGTTAGGGTTTGGGGCGCCGTTGGATTCAATTCGCGATCTCGCCAGATACGAATTGAAGGAACCTTTAACAGCCAGCGGTGAAACAGGAATGGTTTACAGGCAGAGGTGATACCTTTCCTTCAGAGTTGTGCTGGCGTTATATTCCATCAGGATAATGCTCGGCCACATGTTGCCCGAAATGTCTAAGCCCTCTTCCATGCATGGCGGATACTGCTTCTTCCCTGGCCTGCACGTTCGCCGGATATGTCTCCGATCGAACATGTCTGGGACATGGTTACTAAGACTGGCCGGTAAAACGCCTCCTCCAGTCACCACAAATGAATTCTGGTCTCGCATGGAAGCAGCCTGGAAGGCTATTCCCCAGGAAGATATCAAAAACGTTTTGCATTCAATTCCACGCCGTGTACAGTCTATTTTTGCTCGAGGTGGATTCACACGCTACTAAATTTTGAAGCGAAAATTCTTGTATAGCTCTACGAATGAAATCAGTTCTGTTCTGTAACATGAGGAATCTGTGATATAAATTTCATTTTAATAGCACGATTTTTCCTTGGTGTTGCAATTTTCACAAACAGTAGTACACTTCTTGACTTTATTTATTTCAATTCGTGCTCTGTGATTTGATAATATTCATGATTTGTCCTCTCTTACTTCCCCTCTCCTGTTACCCAATGCATTGTAATACACGTCATACATTACACCGATGCACCATTCCATTATCACCCCCCCCGGCCTAGAGAAATGAGCGCACCTTGAGACTGCGCGGTTGCGCAGGTGAAGTTCACAGAGCAGTATATATACAACCTGAGGGCAGCCTTTCGGTTAGTAGAGAGTTCGGAGTCAGAAAATCTTGGTGCGTAGGTTTGATATCATGAGACATGCAAATGATTCAAATATCGCGCTCGGCCGCGCATCTGACGCCAACAAGGAGGAGTCGTATAGCGCTGTGCCTGACCGGCTATGCAGTATCAGGTCGTCCCGTTTTGCGTGCTGGCCATTGGGTTGGTTGCATCCTTTGCAAGTGAAGTATGCGTCGGAGAAAAGTTCCGAAGCAATTCGAGCAGTTGGATACCGTCGGGCTCCGGGAAGCGGGTTGGTCTTATCGCCGTATTGTGCGCCATACTGGTCGTACGTATATCACCATAGGACGCTGTTGGCGGCAGTGGATAGAACAAGGCACGCAGCAGCTACAGGAAGAGTCTGGGAGAGAGAAAACCGACGGGTTGTCCGACATGCGCGGAGTGACCCAACAGCCACGATTGCGAATATTCAGCGAACAGTGGTGCCCTCCATGCATCGTCCGATTAGTGCCAGCACCATTGACAGACGGCTGCACGACATTGGACTACACGCACGCAGACCGTTATGACGACTGCCCTTAACACCATTGCATCGTTGCCAAAGACTGCAATGGTGTCGTGCTAGACTGTGATGGAGCCACGCAGAATGGCAGCTGGTGATCTTCAGTGACGAGTCCCGCGTTTCTTTTGGAAGAGACGACCACCGAATCCGTGTGTGGATGCATCGTGGTCAGCGCCAAGATGAAATGTTTGTTGTCGAGCGTCACACGTCCAGATGACTTGGTGTCATGGTATGGGGTGCAATTGCCTACGATGCCAGATCGCTTTTGGTGTTCATTACAGGCACTTTGACAGCCCAACGTTACGTTAAGGAGGTTCTGCAACCAGTCGGGCACTGAAGACGCTCTTTCTGAACTCTCACTCCGGCGCGATTTTCCAACAGGACAACGCTCGTCCGCATAATTCTGCTGTATCGAAAGCTTGACTTCAAAGCACTGACACTCTGCCATGGCCAGCAGCATCGCCAGACCTATCGCTGATTGAAAATGTGTGGGATCCTAATGGACGCGCTATCCACACTCCATCCCTACCACACAATCTGCAGTAACTTCGTGTGAAGATTCAAGCTGCATGGGATGGCTTTTCGCAGGATACCATTAGGAACCTGTACAACTCAATGCCGAGACGCCTGGCATGCTGTGTGAGAAAACATGGCGGCCAAATGCCATACTGAAAGACACTACTTACTGGCGCGCATTTCAATAAATATTGCCCATATCAGTCTCAATGTTTAATAATTTATTGTTCCTGGTAACCTTTATCTTCCTCCCGAATAGCATTGCAATCCGACACGTCTTTCTGGGTGCAACTATTTTTTGGACGATGAGTGTATAAAAGCAGGGGCCACAGCGGCGTCGGAACAGCGGGGGCAGAGGGGGCAGTCGCCCCCGCACACAAATGAGTGTGAGGGCAAAACATCACATTTGCCCCCTCAGTTTTCTTCCTTTTCAAATTGCATATGTTCGTGATTGGAGATCTGAAACATTCGGGGTTTTCTTATAAGTTCATTTTGATAAAAATTGAGTATTGCTCTTCATTTTTTACCATGAACTATCTAGAAATCTGAATATTTTTTTTAATGTCACTCACTCCTGAGACTCCAAGAAATGCTAACCCCATTAAACAGTCCAGATGGCTGGTTCCCGTTTGAAGACCAGCAATGATTTGTATCATTAGGTGTAAAAAATTAGTCTTCCATCTAAAAAAAAGGATTAAAAATAAATAGGGAAATGGAAGTAAGGTGAGGAATGAGATATAAGTTCCTTCAATGTTTAATTATAGCGTCTACGGCTACAATTCCAATGGAATTCGTACCAATCCAGAAGTATCAAGATCTATGGTTTAACGCCGTTCATGCGTACAGTTAGTTTACATTGAGAAACTACTGTATATGGATATGAAAAGTGTTTTTTTTTTTATAGATGAATGTTTAATCGAAAAAAAAAAATTCGGAAAATTTTCGTAATGAAGTCAGCACGTCTTCTTTTACAATAGTACGATAAAATTTATGCCAGGGTGAAATATTTTGTTCCCCGACATCTTGCCCAAGCTGTCAAAAAAGAGTTCCGACGCCACTGAGGGGCCACAAAATCATGAAATTTCATTTGCAATTTCATGAATGCGGAAAATATTAAGGTGGTTAGAATAATCATTTGAAATCTGTAAATCTCAGTATCTGTACGGCGAAGGACTATAACCTATAAAAAATCACCTTCACAATGCTGTCGTTACACGATTTGAAAAGGTAGGTCTCAGTTGCAATTAAAAATGAACTTTATTTACTTCTAAAACCATCGCAGGAAACATGCTAGTACTTTCGGACCAACACTGGGTCCATCATCGGGCAACATATTGGGCCAAACTCCTGTTTATAAGGAGGTGGTTCGTCACCTAAAGTCACTGGTTGGATGACGTAGTTCCATTTAACGCAAGCGCACTTCAGCATGATACACACATACACAAATGAAAATCACTACAGGTTAATATGATGGTATGAATTATGAATTGTGATAAAATGTACAATGATTAAAAATGAAATGTCTCCATGACGATGGTAATATACATGGTGAGTCATCGTTACAGCATTGGTTGAAGAATAAGTTGATAAAAATGCTCTCCATAAATAGTAAATTAGTTTTGTTGGATGCTGTTGCTAAGTATTTAACATTGTTCCAATCCGGTATATGGCAGCCCTGATTAACCAGTCGAGACAATGCTGTAGCGCACGAGTCTTTCCTTACATTGTAGGCATGTTCAGAAATCCTAGTCGAAATATTTCGAAGGGTGGATCCTATATATCTGGAGCCATGCACATTAGGGAGAGTAGCCTTTAGAGGTATAGAGTACACTCCGTGTCTATGTAAAGGGTTGACTTTGTCACGATCTCTTTTGACCAAAGAAAGTACTTTTTGAGTCTGAATTCCAATATCCCCATTTTGCTTGGCACACGCTTCTTTCGGGATCTGTACAACATTGGGGATGTAATCAATGGAACCTACATAGGTATTAGCTTTACCACTTCTTTGAAACGTAGAGGGTTTAGAACGTTGGCATTTATGAAGTTGTTTTAACACGTAATGGTAAAGATAGCCAAACTGATTAGCCAAATCAAAAATATAGTGAATTTCACGGGTTCTTAGAGTGGCAGACGATGAGTCAGTATAAGCTCGGTTAAACAGGAATGCTAAAGCTGCATTCTTGTGTTGTGGAGGACTAAATGAAGAAAAGGGTATCAGAAATGGGGTGGCTGAAGGTTTACGAAAAACCCGGAAAGAGAACGACCGACTGGAGGGAAACCGAGTCAAGAATAGATCCAAGAAAGGTAAAGAACCCTGATCCTCCAATTCAACAGTAAAATTGATGGTTGGAAAGGGGACAGAAAAAAGGTCGGCGAACTCATCAACAGAATGTTGCCATGCTACCAAAATGTCATCAACATATCTCATATAAAGTAAAGGTTTGAGAGGACGTACCAGTGACTTTAGGGGACGAACCATCTCCTTATAAACAGGAGTTCGGCCCAATATGTTGCCTCGATGATGGACCCAGTGTGGGTCCGAAAGTACTAGCATGTTTCATGTGATGGTTTTAGATGTAAATAAAGTTCATTTTTAATTGCAACTGAGACCTACCTTTTTAAATCGTGTAACGACAGCATTGTGAAGGAGATTTTTTATAATTAATTGACACGAATCCTCACGAATCTTTGGACTATAACCTGTTTGAAAGTGGGGGATTAGAAACTAAAAAAAAAATATTTTTTAAGGGCCTCGCGCCCCAAAACTTACAAACAAATTTTAAAAATTCTTCCGGAAATGGTTTTGTTATTATTTCTTAAACTGCGGGGACACGTGAGGGCTCGAGACCAGGAACGACCGTCCAGGTTGACCCTACAGTCCAGCCGGCCCTGGGTAGGTGGTAAACGTCACAGTTTCCTGCAAATGAATGACTGTCCCAGAAATTCCCAGCAGGACATTGCCCAAAGCATTACACTTATTCCTCCGGCTTGGTTTCGTCTCACGGTGCATCCTAGTGCCAACACTTTCCCAGGTAAACAACGCACACATAGCCGTCCGTCCACATGGTGCAATCGGAAACGAGATTCATCGGACCAGACGACCTTCTTCCCATCATTTAATGTCCAATTTTGACATCCGTGTTCCTGTTGCAGGCGTGCCCTTTTGACAGTGAACTGAGGTTAGCATGGGCACTCGCAGCAGCCTGCGACTATGCAAACCTATTTTCAACAAGGTTCGATGTGTGTTGTGACACATTACTCTCGTCATCAGCATTCAAATTACCAGCGAGGTGTGCCATAGCATTCCTTCTGTTGGCTCGTACCATACGGGACGGGGATAGTTCTTGTAAACAGAGTTTTTCAGTAAACCCAACATATAATAATCTGGAAAAATGGATAATAATAATCTAATAATCTGGAATCTAATGAAGTCTTTGAACCATCTGCAATATTCGACACGCTTATCGTAGTCTATGTACCTCAGTTCGTGTACCGTTCTGATTTTGTACGGGTAGAGCTGCAGTCACGTCTTCAGTGCCCGACGGGTGACGCTCTTTGGCCAACCATGGCCCTTGCGCCATAAAAATCGAACAACCAACCCGACGGGTGCTACTGTACAACGCACCTGCTTGTTATGTCAATTTTCACACCGATTTCTTTGGACTTTTAGTCATGCAAACGGAAATATCCTCCACTTTTCCCTCTGTTAACACTCGCGGCTTACCGCTTCTCGGAACATCTCTCACTGATCCAGTTTTACGAAACTTTTCAATTAGCCGCCTCACTGCACTGCGATGGGGAGCTTCGGTATCGGGAAATTTTTCTCTGTACTTACGTTTCACTTCCTCCGTATATTCACCGTTCACCTCCACTATGGAACACATGTTCAATCAGAAACACTGGACGCTCAAGCGACAACAACATGGTGAACCGGCCGCTGTGACGCCTCACTACTGACTGATTCAATCACGGCTAGACGCCGGAAATACCAGCTGCGTCATTTAAGGTCGGAAGGAAGGATGCGCGTAACCGCGCCCCAAACACACGAACATTCTCCATTCACAATATTGCATGAACAATACTGTGAATGGGAATTGGAGCGGTAACTACAATTTATAGATTTCTTATCATTGTTTCTTATCACAGTACGTCAGGTGCACAGGGACTTTTGGCTAACCCTGTATTTCGTTTTAATCATAAAAATCGTCCCCTTCAACTTTTGTAAAAAATCTACGCTCACGATTTACACCGAAACCTGTTTCAGGTTGCCTTACACCCAATCTGATTTCTCTGGCGCTTTTATCTGATTCGTGCGTCACACACATTCGTCTCATTAGATTGTTTGAGTCCTCTGACGCGGAAAGTCTTATACTTGAGACCTTCTTTTTCTATCAGGTTTATCCAGTATAGAATTTGGGTTTCCCTTCAGTCAGCAAGAGAATATGGCATAACGTCTTTGAGTAAAAGAGAATGACAGTCCTTCCGTAACAAGAAAGTGATAGAGACTCAATGACTGACAATCCTTTAGTTGAAAATGTGGCGCTGTTGTTCAAATTTTAGACATTACCGCAGTTGAAAGGCGTCAAACGTTCGGCGTATTCAAATATGGGCAGTTCTCTAAGCACTAACAGGACAAGAAGAAACTTCAACAGAGCGAACATATTCTTATTTAAAGGCTTACCGTTAATCCTTCACTGGTTGATGACAATACTGAAGCAGGATCCTGAGCAGCTTGTTGCCAGTACATCCAGTCGTCTTTGTCAAAGAAATCATTCGTTTTCCTGTAAACGGAAGAACTGACAGTCTGTTATTTTGATACTTATTACTATTATCATTAAATACACTTTTTGTTATTTGTATTAATTAAATTATAACTAGTACAGTTCATATTTTATTTATAAAAATGTAGCAATACACTAATGGCTGATGACAATAGTGAAGCAGGATCCTGAGCTAGATTTATATAAATGCAGCAATACACTTCACTGGTTGATGACAATACTGAAGCATGATCCTGATCTAGATTTATATAAATGCAGCAATACACTTCACTGGTTGATGATAATACTGAAGCATGATCCTGATCTAGATTTATATAAATGTAGCAATACACTTCACTGGTTGATGATAATACTGAAGCATGATCCTGATCTAGATTTATATAAATGTAGCAATACACTTCACTGGTTGATGATAATACTGAAGCATGATCCTGATCTAGATTTATATAAATGCAGCAATACACTTCACTGGTTGATGATAATACTGAAGCATGATCCTGATCTAGATTTATATAAATGCAGCAATACACTTCACTGGTTGATGACAATACTGAAGCATGATCCTGACTTAGATTTATATAAATGTAGCAATACACTTCACTGGTTGATGACAATACTGAAGCATGATCCTGATCTAGATTTATATAAATGCAGCAATACACTTCACTGGTTGATGATAATACTGAAGCATGATCCTGATCTAGATTTATATAAATGTAGCAATACACTTCACTGGTTGATGACAATACTGAAGCATGATCCTGATCTAGATTTATATAAATGTAGCAATACACTTCACTGGTTGATGATAATACTGAAGCATGATCCTGATCTAGATTTATATAAATGCAGCAATACACTTCACTGGTTGATGATAATACTGAAGCATGATCCTGATCTAGATTTATATAAATGCAGCAATACACTTCACTGGTTGATGACAATACTGAAGCATGATCCTGACTTAGATTTATATAAATGTAGCAATACACTTCACTGGTTGATGATAATACTGAAGCATGATCCTGATCTAGATTTATATAAATGCAGCAATACACTTCACTGGTTGATGATAATACTGAAGCATGATCCTGATCTAGATTTATATAAATGTAGCAATACACTTCACTGGTTGATGATAATACTGAAGCATGATCCTGATCTAGATTTATATAAATGTAGCAATACACTTCACTGGTTGATGACAATACTGAAGCATGATCCTGATCTAGATTTATATAAATGCAGCAATACACTTCACTGGTTGATGATAATACTGAAGCATGATCCTGATCTAGATTTATATAAATGTAGCAATACACTTCACTGGTTGATGATAATACTGAAGCATGATCCTGATCTAGATTTATATAAATGTAGCAATACACTTCACTGGTTGATGACAATACTGAAGCATGATCCTGATCTAGATTTATATAAATGCAGCAATCCACTTCACTGGTTGATGATAATACTGAAGCATGATCCTGATCTAGATTTATATAAATGCAGCAATACACTTCACTGGTTGATGACAATACTGAAGCATGATCCTGACTTAGATTTATATAAATGTAGCAATACACTTCACTGGTTGATGACAATACTGAAGCATGATCCTGATCTAGATTTATATAAATGCAGCAATACACTTCACTGGTTGATGACAATACTGAAGCAGGATCCTGAGTAGCTTGTTGCAAGTACACCCAATCGTCTTTGTCAAGGAAATCATTCGTTTTCCTGTAAACGGAAGAATTAACAGTGTATTGTTTTTATACGATTAGTGTGTTTGGATTTGGCAACAGCTGGGTGAACGGTTTTCGTCGGACTGTATTCTTCCAACTGTTAAGTTCGGCGGAGGCTCCATCATGGTACGGAGTCGTTTTTTGTAGACGGTACTTGGCCCGTTGGTTATTATATCACAAGCCATGAATGACCTCTGAAGTTTACCTCGACGTTCTGGATAATTTGGTCATACCAATAATGTGGCAGTATTATGGAAATGATCTCCCTCTCTTTCTTCCAACACGATCGAGCTGCTGTCACACTGCACGGCGTCAGGTCCGGTTTCTTAAAAATGAAGTGGAATTGTTAGACTGGCCTTCTCAGAGTCCTGATCTTAATCCCATAGAACACCCCATGGGATGAACTGGAGCGACGGATACGAAATCAACCACAACGACTGTCTTCACTCTCCACTCTGACAGCAGCTTTGCAGGACGAACGGCGTGACATTCCTGTAGAGACCTACCGGTAATTGGTTGATAGTATACCTCGACTTGTTGCGGCTGTCATACAAGCAGAAGGTGGACCGACTAACTACTAATTGCGATAATAAAGCCATTTTCCCCAACATATTGTGGTGACCGAATACTTTTTTATGCTTTCCAACCGTAGGTTGAAGAAGCGTATATGCTCCAGCTTTGTCCGTCCGTCCGTCTGTCCGCACGATAACTGGCGTAAAAATGGGTCGATTTCGATGAAATTTTAGTATGTGGTAAAGGACCACCCGGGGACGAACCCTATTGAAAGTGGGACAAATGGGGTCAAAGGTCACGACGTAGGAGCGGGATCATTCCATTACCCTTATGAGTCATAACTTGCGTAAATATTGTTCGATTTCAATGAAAGTTTGCTATGTGGTAGGAGACCACCTGGGGACGAACCCTATTCAAAATGGGTGAAGTAGGGTCAAAGGTCAGGACATAAAATCGGGATGCATTCCATTGCCCTTATGCGCCATAACGTGCGTAAAAATGGTTCGATTTCGATGAAATTTCAGTATGTAGTAGGCGACCACTGGGGACGAACCCTATTGAAAATGGGCGAAACAGGGTCAAAGGTCAGGACATAGGATTGTGATCCATTCCATTGTCCTTATCCCATATTATTAAGGTGGACGTCAAATAATTTTGCTTCCTATACTCCCAATGGAAAAACTTTTGTACACATTTCCTTCACAATTAATGTGTTCCCAAGGATGAGAATTTGAACATCGATTAAAATAACTTCATATTTTAACTTGGAAAACTTAATATTTTCTAAAACATAACCATGATTATATTAAAAATCAATAACTTTTCCTTTGGTGGTGATGAAACCAGAGAAAAGATGGCGTGACCTGTACTTTAATGACGTCAGTGGGCAAAAAATGTTGGATTGCATAATTACGGTTATGGTTTAGAAAATATTAAGTATTCCAAGTAAATGAAATGAAGCTATTTTAATCGATGTTCAAATTTTCATCCTTGTGAACGCATTAATTGTCCAGAAAAAATATGGCGCGACCTGTATTTACATGACGTTAGTAGACAAACAAATGTTGAATTGCATAATTATGGTTATGTTTTAGAAAATATTAAGTATTGCAAGTTATAAAATGAAGATATTTAAATCGATGTTCAAATTTTCATCCTTGGAAACGCATTAATTGTGAAGAAAATGTGTACAAAAGTTTTTCCATTGGAAGTATAGGAAGCAAAGTTACTTGACGTCCACCTTAAATTAGCAATTCTTGTATGTATGCATGTACATTTTATTTTGAAAATGGCTCTAAGAATTTTGACGAAAATCGTTAACCTACCGTTTTCTGGTACTAGAAATCGACTTAGCTTGATCTCGACTTTAGAAGAATTCGTTTAGTGGGTTAAATAACCACCCCGAATTATAACGTTTTTAGTGATGGCGTTGTTCCATTAATGTTACCAATGCTTAGAAATCTTATGACGTCACAACTCGCGTTTGAGAATGTTGGCGCGCGGTCATGCCATCTACCTCATTACGTCACGCGTTGTTTGTGGATCCTATTAAAGATTTATGACGTCACACCTTGCTAGCAGATGGTCGCGATTCTCATCTGCATCATTACGTCACGCGTTGTCCGTCAGCACGATAACTCGCGTTACAACCGTTGGATTCCGATGAAATTTCAGTGTCTCGTATCGGATCACCTGGGAAGGAACCCTATTTAAAGTGAACGAAATGGGGTCAAAGGTCAGTTCATAGGAGAGGGATCCAAACCACTGCTATTATGCGCCATAACTAACGTAAAAAAAGGTTCGATTTCGATGACATTTTAGTATGTGGTAGGGGGCCACCTGGCGACAAACCTTATTGAAAATGGGTGAAATGGGGTCAAAGGTTACGACACAGGAGCGGGATCTATTCCATAGCCCTTATGCATCATAACTTACGTAAAAATGCTTCGATTGGGACAAAACTTTATCATGTTATTTCGGAGGTATACCAAACCGGTTCTGTTGAATATAATTGAAATGGGATCAAAGGTCAGGGCACAGGACCGAGATTTATTCCACAGACATTATTCTCATAACTTGAGTGATAACTTGAGTAATGATTTCTGTAATGTTGGAAAGCGTATTATGATCAATGCATTGCATGATTTTACTAACTTGTTATAATATAGTGTGTTTTGGTCTTTCAATTGCAGAGCATGTTTTGCGAATTCAAATGCTGCGTGATATCAGTTAGGAAAACTGGTGAGCTAAGAAATGCGGCATCACTGAAATATTTAGTTATATCAGTATCACATTTCACTTCTTCCAATAAAAAGAGATACATTTTCTTTCCGAAGTTGGAAAAATCGTACTGAATATTTCCCGCACACTCAATCAATGGATTCGACTATGTAGAAGCAAGTTACCATATTGAAAATCAAGTTCTTCTAAAAATGTTAATTTTCTAGATGAGTTATAGTACGGTTTCCACCACTAATTTGTAATTTTAAATCATCATCATCGTCATTGTCAACCATTACCAATCCACTGCTGGACGAAGGTCTCCCCAAGTTTCTTCCACAACGGTCCGTCTTGTGCCAGTCTCTTCCATGTTACTACCGCATACTTTCGAATTTAATCCGCCCATCTCCGATGTGGTCTTCTTCTGGGTCTTTTCCTGTCCCTTGGAATCCAGTCTAAAATTTCAGCTGTCCAGCGATGGTCTGTCCTTCTGGCAATATGTCCAGCCCATTGCCATTTCAGGGATTTTACTCTGATCATGATGTCTTCCACTCTTGTCATTTTTCTGATCCACGAGTTCCTCTTCTTATCTCTCCTGGTTACACCAAGCATGCACCTCTCCATGTTTCTTTGAGGTGTCTGCAGTCTTTGTATGTCTCTTTTAGTTAAGGTTCACGTCTCTGCACCATAGGTAAGCACTGGAAGGATGCATTGGTTAAACACCATTGTTTTGAGACATAATGACATACTGCTCTTAAAAATTGTACTGTTTCTTCCAAAAGCTCTCCATCCAAGTTTTATACGCCGATTAATTTCTTCATCAATGTGACCCTCACTCGATATCTGCTGCCCAAGATAAATGTAGGAATCGGTTGTCTCAAGCTTTTCTCCATCAATCGCCAAATCTTCGTTTCTTGTAAAAGCATTGTGCATCACTTTTGTCTTCTGAAAGTTCATTTTTAATCCCACTTCTTTACTCTTGTCAGCAAGTTCTTGGATCATACTCTGCAGCTCTGAAGGGGTAGTTGCAAAGATGACTACGGCATCAGCAAAACGAAGGCGAGTTAAGTAGCCTCTATTAATCTTTATCCCTTTGTTTTCCCAGTTCAATGATTGAAAGGCATTTTGCAATTTGGCGTTAAAGAGCTTGGGAGATATGGTGTCACCTTGACTCACTCCCTTTCCAATTCTTATTTGTGCTGTATCCTCAAATATCCGAACCTTTGCACTTGCATTTTCATAGATGGTATTAATAATGCTAATGTATGCATCTTCAATACCGCAGGACTTCAAAGCCATTGTTACTGCTGATGGTTTCACGGAATCGAAGGCCTTTTCATTGTCAATAAAAGCCATACGTAATGGGAGTTCACATTCTCTTGTTCTTTCAGTTAGTTGTCTCAGTACATGGATATGATCTGTAGTGTTGTAGTAATTCCAGAATCCAGCTTGTTCTCTTGGTTGGGCCATGTCTAGTGTTACCTTCAAGCGATGTGAAAGAACCATAGTGAAGACTTTATAAACCACTGAAAGGAGGCTGATGGGCCTGTAATTCCTGGAATCATCAATGTCACCTTTTTTATGGAGCAAGATCATTGTATCATTGTTCCAATCCTCAGGAAAATCCCTTCATTAAGACATCTGGTGAAAACTTGGGCGAGTGTAGTTTCGATTTCTCCACTTGCTTCTTGTATAATGTCCACGGTAATTCCATCTTCTCCTGGAGCTCTTCCCCGTTTCATGTTCGTAATTGCATGTGTAACTTCTGCAGGGAGGATTGGAGGGACTTTGGCACTGGTATCTGTCGTAATGTCTGGAATTACCTTGTCCATTATATTTGACAGTTCCAGCGAAGACCCACATTATGCTTATTGGTCTACAGTGCAAAGCAGCATTTCAGATTGGATTCCGTCTCTTTTCAGTCAAAAATGAAATTTGATTTATTCCTTTGCGCACCCTTAATTGGGCAGCACTGTTCCAGACAACTTGTTAAAAAAACTTCTGTAACCTAGAGCAGTGTTTCGCAACCTTTTTCTACTCGCGGCTCACCATAAATTATCCATGACTCAGCACGGCGCACCAAAATGCTAATCCCCTCAAAAACGTATGATATGACACTATTAATAGTGTCATATCATACGTTTTGAGAGTGATCCATTTAAACCAGTACCCTGAAGAAACTTTACATTTTTGCAAGGAATCGCGCAAGGAACTTCTTCTTTTTTTCAATAGAAGCAGCAACTCCTGGAGAATGAAACCCGCCACCGTGAAGAAGATTGTTAACCGTAACTGTAACTAAGCTCGTGATTTGTTTGTTGTTGCGTTGTCATTCACTTACGTGCATTCGTAAACATGCAGTACTCTGTTCCAGAGCGTGTTTTTTTTAGTGAAATCGTATTGGGTAACCAATTCTGTCATCAAAACGCAACGAGCATTTCGAAGAGAGTTTGGAGTTCGAAAAGTGCCAAGCAAGTCAACAATTCTGTCGATGGCAAAAAAACTGGAGCAAACCGGTTCTCTTCTCAGCGGTAGCGGTAGACATCACCCTCCGATGCCCCAAACGCGTGTGGACGATGTTCGGCAACGTTTACTTCAATCTCCGACGAAATTGTTGCGCAGATTAAGCCAACAAACAGAATGTTCATACGGAACTTGTCAAAGGGCAGCAAAAAAAAAGAAGCGAATATTCGACCATTTAAAGTGCACGTAATCCATCAGCTACAGGAACCGGAGAAGGGAAAGAGAGTAAGTTACTGCAAATGGTTTCAAAATTTTCTTAATTTGCGATCTGATATTCTCTCCATCACATGGTTTACGGATGAAGCCTGGTTTCATCTGCCAGACACCGATGCATTCACAAAAGGTTGGTGTATGGTGTACGGTTTCGTCTACGAAAATTATTGGCCTCATTTCTTTCTCTGAGACTGCCAACACTAACGTTTATTGCCGCATATTTTCAATGAATTTGTGGAACAACTTGATGACATTGAATTGACAGAGGGCTACTTTCAGCAGGATGGCGCTTCGTGTCACACATCGAAAGTCTCAATGGAACTCATAACCAGCTTCTTTGATGACAGATTAATTTCAAAAAACATATGGCCTCCCCGATCTCCGGACTTAACTTCCCCTGACTTTTTTTTTATGGGGCTACTTAAAGGATTGAGTTTACAAAACTCATCCAAAAACATTGGATGCATTGCGTGAAGCAATCACGTCTGAAATTGGCAATGTTACTGCTCGTACTCTACATGAGACATCACTGAATATGGTGCGGCGTGTTCAACTGTGTTTACAAGAAAATGGAGGAAAATTCCAACATTTGCTTTGATAAAATGATTCTCCAATACCACATGTATAATTCTCAACTTACTGTATGATTTTGTTGTTATTTATAAAAAAGTTATAAGTAAATCACATGGTACTGGTTTCAATGGATCACCCTGTACATACTCAATGTAATCAACCTAATAATATCAGGACGGAACTCTCCGTACATGGAACTTGTCCATCATGAAAAAATAAAATAGTTTAATAGTAATAGAAAATAGCAAGACTTCTAGCAATCAATATTTTCTGATTACTTCAAAGCACAGCTGTGATAGAACTGAAATAATTACAAGACGCGGGACCTATACTCTTCAAAGGGAAGAAGGGACACATATACCGACTTATTTAAAATAAAGTCTAACAATGGGTGGGTGCATCCGTACAGGAAAAAAGTAATAAAGTTGAAAAAACTTTAACAAACAGGGTCAGATACCAAAATAACGTAATAAAATAATGAAGGACAAGGAAAATGTCGCTAATCCCCCCCCTTTTAGGGAAAAGCGTACACAGAACATGCTTCAAGTGTAACAAAGAAGCCACATAGTGCGGTGATAGAGGCGAGAAATACAAATATATCAGTAAGCAAAACTACGATATAACAACAACTGTGAGTAAATAATATACATTTAATTTCTTAGAATGCATAAAAATTCGTGGCATGTAATAAAGAATAAACAAGCATCATCTTATTTAATCAGTGCAGCGGCAGAGAATGAAATACAAGCATATGGAACACCGTAACTGGGATAAAATTAAAAAATAAAACTCGACAATTAATTTTTTACAATAAGATAATAGGTAAAAGTTCGCGTCACACCTTTCACCTTGTGGGGGCACACTGGTTGCGTAACACTGACATAGAGCAAGCACCCACAGAAGATAGTCTGACTTTTGTGTGATGTTTTATGGGGGTAGATTAGATGTCAAAATCTAGGTTACAGATAAATTCTTCATTCTCTTCGAGTGGTTATTTTTAGCACGTCTTTTGAAAAAAGATCGTGCTTATGTTACCGGTATGTCCGTCTGTGGACGTCATATCTCTGCAACTATTAGTCCGATTTGAAAAATTCGTTTTGCATTGAGAAGCGTGAAATGTGCGAATGATGATCCTTCATTTCTTTTTTTTTTTTACGTTGCACTATTTTGCTACTAGAGGGCATAAATGGAGATGATATAGAATTCAAAATGCACTTTATTCCATATATTTGCTTCTAAACATCCGAATGAATTTTTTTCCCTTTTTATTCCCACTTATATTGAAGATTAGTTTAGATATAGTCACTTTTTCAACTTACGCATAACTTTTCCGGTAGGGGACGTAACATTAAATTGCGTTTCTCCCGATATCTCTGCTTCTAAAACTCTGATTTGAAAAATTCTTCCTGCAGCGGATACAGCTCCCGATGGGAAATCTTTTGCACATAATTATTTTTGGTAAAAAATGCTTTGGCCACCATGGGGTGTAAGCGTTAATTTCTGCTCCTGATGTGTTTGCAGCAAAATCTGAGCTTCTGAAATTTCGATTGAAAAAATTCTTTCGTCGACCAATACCACTCACGCCAGTAAAACAATTCGGAATATTTTCTTTTTAAAATAACGCACGGTTTCTCCGCCACGGGGAGTAGAAGAATATCTTATTTTTGTCAATATCTCTGCTTGTAAGAGTCCGATTTGAAAAGTTCCTTCTTTATTGGATAGCGTTTTCGGTGCGAAATGTTTTTCATATAATCTCAAAGTGTTCAAGCAATTCATAGACTTCCCGCTAGGGGGCGTTAAGGTAAACTGCGTTTTCCCCAATATCTCTGCTTCTAAAACTCCGATTTGAAAAATTCTTCCTGTATCGCATACAGCTCCTGATGGGAAACGTTTCGCATATCATTTGTAATATTCGAAATGGAATGGTTTGGCCACCAGAGGGCGTAAGCGTTAGTTTCCACTTCAGATGAATCTGCAGCAAAATCTGAGCTCCGGAAAACTAGATTAAAAAAATGTTTTCGTGGACCGATGCCTCTCACATCGAAAAATCTTTTGAGAATTCTTTCCTCTTAAAATAATGCATGATTTTTCCGCCAGGGTGCGTTGATGCATATATTATTTTTGTCGATATCTCTGCTTCTAAGAGTCCGATTTGTAAAGCTCTTTGTTGGAGAACTTTTCTGCTGCGAAATATTTCTCACATAATTTAAAATTTTCCTTAACCCACAAGTATGCTACCAGAGGGCGTAACTTCACGTGTCCGTTTACAACAATGTCTGCGGGATTAAAAATCCGATTGAAAAACTTCTTCCTTCGGTCAGATATGTACAAACTCTGTGTGCATATTTTCTTCCATATTTGGAGCGCAAATGCTTAATTTGTTTTTTTCACCATCTCTGCTTCTACAGGAGCGATTTTAAAAAAATTATTTGAACACCAGATGCTATTTACCTTGTAAAACACTTTAGGCTATTATATGAGGAATTTTGTAGTTCACAATTCTGTCGGTAGCTGTTGTTTGTGTATTTCAGTTTGCAGCTGCATCTCCGCTTCTAAAAACACTATTGAGAAATTTCTTCTTTACTGCACTGTAAAAATGTTTCTGAAATTCACGAGCCACTCTCCGTCATTTCTTTCGTGAATTAATGAAGCATATTTCTGATACAATCTTTTTCGTGAAGTGACGGAAAGAAAACTGAATTTCACCGATTTTTCGTACCACGGTAAAATTCTCAATTTTCAGAAACCTTTCCGTAGTTTCTTTTTATATTGACGGTAAATTACCATTTTAGAGATGTGTTAACGAAACATTCTGAATTTTCAGAAACTTTTCCGCAATACCTTTCGTATATTAACGGAAAAACTCCGTTCTCGCTTTTTCCGTAGTTTCTTTTTATATTGACGGTAAATTACCGTTTTAGAGATGTGTTATCGAAAAATTCTGAATTTTCAGAAACTTTTCCGCAATATCTTTCGTATATTAACGGAAAAACTCCGTTCTCGCTTTTTCCGTAGTTTCTTTTTATATTGACGGTAAATTACCGTTTTAGAGATGTGTTATCGAAAAATTCTGAATTTTCAGAAACCTTTCCGCAATACCTTTCGTATATTAACGGAAAAACTCCGTTCTCGCTTTTTCCGTAGTTTCTTTTTATATTGACGGTAAATTACCGTTTTAGAGATGTGTTATCGAAAAATTCTGAATTTTCAGAAACTTTTCCGCAATATCTTTCGTATATTAACGGAAAAACTCCGTTCTCGCTTTTTCCGTAGTTTCTTTTTATATTGACGGTATATTACCGTTTTAGAGATGTGTTATCGAAAAATTCTGAATTTTCAGAAACCTTTCCGCAATACCTTTCGTATATTAACGGAAAAACTCCGTTCTCGCTTTTTCCGTAGTTTCTTTTTATATTGACGGTAAATTACCGTTTTAGAGATGTGTTATCGAAAAATTCTGAATTTTCAGAAACTTTTCCGCAATATCTTTCGTATATTAACGGAAAAACTCCGTTCTCGCTTTTTCCGTAGTTTCTTTTTATATTGACGGTATATTACCGTTTTAGAGATGTGTTATCGAAAAATTCTGAATTTTCAGAAACTTTTCCGCAGTACCTTTCGTATATTAACGGAAAAACTCCGTTCCCGCTTTTTCCGTAGTTTTTTTTTATATTGACGGTAAATTACCGCTTTAGAGATGTGCTATCGAAAAATTCTGAATTTTCAGAAACTTTTCCGCAATACCTTTCGAAACGGAAAAACTCCGTTCTTGCTTTTTCCGTATGACGAGAAATTACCGGTAATAGGAGCGATTGGTGAGAATACTTGAGGCTTGATTAACTTTTAAATTTCAATCGTCTGTCGAATTTTAAAGTTCCGTAGCGAGATGGGATATTATGGATAGCACATCGCATGCATTTTGCTTATTGTGGCGCAGGATATTTCTTTTCCGCCCCCTATTTTGGGCACCCGCTATTTATTATATATATTGTGTTACTGTAAAAAACCTGGTACTTAACTTATTGTACAAATGGTTACACGATATCTATATGTGTCAGCCTTTGGACAACTTAAGACAAAAGCTATTATAGCTATCAAGAGTAAATTTTATATTTCGGAGTTTTTCTTTTTTTTTTTTTTTTTTTTGTGGAACAGTACAATAAAAAAGTACATTTCACCTTTTTAAAAGGTAACTGAAAGTCATTGTAAGTTTAAACAAGTTAGTAAAATCATGCAATGCATTGATTATGATACGCTTTCCAACATACCAGAAATCGCGCGCAGAAAAACCTTCCTCCCTACCTTGACTATTGATTCGTTCAGTATACCTCCGGAACAACATACTAAAATTTTGTCGCAATAGAAGAATTTTTACTCAAGTTATTACTCAAGTTATGAGGATAATGGCTGTGTAATAAATCTCGCTCATGTGCCCTGACCTTTGACCCCATTTCGATGATATTAAACAGAATTGGTTCAGTATACCTCCAGAACAACATACTAAAGTTTTGTTGCAATAGAAGAATTTTTACGTAAGTTATGACGCATAAGGGCGAAGGAATGGATCCTTCTCCTATGTCCTGACCTTTGACCCCATTTCGCCCATTTTCAACAGGGTTCGTCCCCAGGTTGTCCCCTACCACATACTGAAATTTCATCGAAGTCGAACCATTTTTACGCGAGTTATCGTGCGGACGGACGGACGGACGGACAGACAGATGGACAAATCTGGAGCATATAAGCTTCTTCAACCTACGGTGGGAAAGTGTAAAAAATAAAAGTTGCTAAGTATTTTGTTGCTTCGAAAAATCCCGATTAAAAATGCTTAATTTGAGAAACGTCCTCCTACAGAAAAAAAATTATTACAAGCCTATTCAGAAAAATAATAAGCTCCAACAGAAAACAAGTTAGTAAAATCAAGCAATGCATTGATTATAATACGCTTACCAACATACCAGAAATCACAAAGTTATGAGAATAATGGCTGTGGAATAAATCTCGGTCCTGTGCCCGGACCTTTGATTCCATTTCGATTATATTCAACAGAACCGGTTTCGTTTTCCTCCGAAATAACATGATAAAGTTTTGTCGTAATCGAAACATTTTTACATAAGTTATGATGCATAAGGGCTATGGAATAGATCCCGCTCCTGTGTCCTAACCTTTGACCCCATTTCGCCCATTTTCAATAGAATTCGTTCCCAGGCAAGACCCTACAACATACTAACATTTCATCCAAATCGAAGCATTTTTACGTAAGTTATGACGCATAATGGCGATGGGAAGTGATTCCGCTTCTATGTCCTGACCTTTGACCCCATTTCGCCCATTTTCAATAAGGTTTGTCGCCAGGTGGTCTTCTACCACATACTGAAATTTCATCGATATCGAACCTTTTTTACGTTAGTTATGACGCATAATAGCAGTGGAATGGATCCCGCTCCTATGTACTGAGCTTTGACCCCATTTCGTTCACTTTAAATAGGGTACCTTTCCAGGTGATCCCCGGCCAGATACTAAAATTTCATCGAAATCGAACGATTGTTACGTGAGTTATTGTGCGGACGGACATACGCACACAACGCGTGACGTAATGAGACAGATGGGAATCGCGACCATCGCTCGCCGCAAGAGTGTGACGTCATAAAACTTTAATAGGATCCACACACAATGCGTGACGTAATGAGACAGATGGCGTGACCGCGCGCCAACATTCTCAAACGCGAGCGTGACGTCATAAGATTTCTAAGCATTGGTAACATTAATGGAATAATGGAACAACGCCATCACTAAAAACGTTATAATTCGGGGTGGTTATTTAACCCACTGAAAGAATTCTCTTAAAGTCGAGATCAAGCTAAATCGATTTCTAGTACCAGAAAACGGTAGGTTAACGACTTTCATCAAAAATTCTTAGAGCCATTTTCAAAATAAAATGTACATGCATACATACAAGAATTGCTAATTTAAGGTGGACGTCAAGTAACTTTGCTTCCTATACTTCCAATGGAAAAACTTTTGTACACATTTTCTTCACAATTAATGCGTTCCCAAAGAAGAAAATTTGAACATCGATTAAAATATCTTCATTTTATAACTTGCAATACTTAATATTTTCTAAAACATAACCATAATTATGCAATTCAACATTTGTTTGTCTACTGACGTCATGAAAACACAGGTCTCGCCATCTTTTTTCTGGACAATTAATGCGTTCACAAGGATGAAAATTTGAACATTGATTAAAATAGCTTCATTTCATAACTAGGAATACTTAATATTTTCTAAACTATAACCGTAATTATGCAATACAACATTTTTTTGTCCACTGACGTCATCAAAGTACAGGTCGCGCCATCTTTTCTCTTGTTTCAAGACCACCAAAGGAAAAGTTATTGATTTTTAATATGATTATGGTTATGTTTTAGAACATATTAAGTTTTCCAAGTTATAATATGAAGTTATTTTAATCGATGTTCAAATTCTCATCCTTGGGAACACATTAATTGTGAAGGAAATGTGTACAAAAGTTTTTCCATTGGAAGTATAGGAAGCAAAATTACTTGACGTCCACCTTAATAATATGGGATAAGGACAATGGAATGGATCGCAATCCTATGTCCTGACCTTTGACCACATTTCTTCCATTTTCAATAGGGTTCGTCCCCAGGTGGTCCCCTACTACATACTGAAATTTCATCGAAATCGAACCATTTTTACGCAAGTTATGGCGCATACGGGCAATGGAATGCATCCCGATCTTATGTCCTGAACTTTTACCCCACTTCATCCATTTTGAATAGGGTTCGTCCCCAGGTGGTCCCCTACCACATACTAAAATTTAAGTGAAATCGAACCATATTTACGTAAGTTATGACGCATAAGGGCAGTGGAATGATTCCCCTCCTACGTTGTGACCTTTGACCCCATGTGTCCCATTTTCAATAGGGTTCGTCCCCAGGTGGTCCCCTACCACATACTAAAATTTCATCGAAATCGAACTATTTTTACGCCAGTTATCATACGGACGGACGGACAAAGTTGGAGCATATACGCTTCTTCAACCTACGGTTGGAAGGCGTAAATAAAATGACTAAATCACTCGCACTAATGACAAAAAAAAAAAAAAAAAAAAAAAATCATCGTCGTGCAATTCGTTTTGCAAAGAACGTGATTCGGACTTCCGAGCGTTTATGGCTGAGTGGTTAAAGACGTGCGATACCTGTGCAACCAATCCAAGAGGCGCGGTTTCGATTCTGACTGGAGTATTGCGTTGGGAAAAGGCTGAGAAATGCAGGGTCGTCAGTTTTGCGGAATTTCAGTTTAACTACGGAAAAACCTGAAATGGATTTTTTTAAATAAACGGAATTTCTGACTACGGAAAAGCTGTCAGAATACGGAAGTTAAAATAAAAGGGCCCTTTTAAAAACGGAAATTTCTGAAAAACACGGACATCTACCGACAACTTTGCTGCACGTTCTTTTCAGAAATATTTCGTGAATTCACACAACTTATTTTTTACAGCGTGTATGGCATTCACTACAATAGAGGTGTGGGGCATTTTCCTCTTTAAATAATGCAAATAGCTGAAGCTATAGGAGTAAAGGTCGAAACCTTTTTTTTTTTTTTTTTTTTTTCGCTATCTCTGCTTCCGGGAGGCGTATTTGAAATGTTCTTTTGCCTTAGCATAGCTTTTGCCATGAATAATTTTAGCATATTTTCAACTTTTCCATTATGCAAAATTCTTCGGCTAGCAGATGCAGGGTTATGTCATGTTTTTTTTTATTGGGGGTTTAACGAGTACCGTGAGCAACTCAATGGTCTATAAGCAGTCGCCCGTCTCTAATTTAGGGTCACTGGTTCCAGGGAAGGAGAGAGCCAGTGCCATAAGACAAACACAACATCCATGTATCACGGGATTCGAACTCGCACCCCTTTTTGGACGAACGATCAGAGGCCATCGCTTAGACCACTATGTCATGTTTCCTTCTATATTTCTCCTTTTAACTATTTGATTTGAAAATCTCTTTGTCTCTGATATCTTCCTTGTGCTATGAGAAACTTTTGTGCGCCATTTGTTAACTTTCGTAACATGCATTTTAGCCGCTGGTGGAACTAAGTACATGTTCTTATTTCTGAATGTTTTATCGATAGTAGAACCGGTTGATTGTTTTCCTGAACGGTTCCACTGACTTTGAATAGCTCTGATAAATTTAATTCGCGTCAGAACGGATTCAAAAGACGTGCTCATTACAACCGAAAATTCGTGGGCATCTCTCTTGTCTGAGGTTTTTTTCCGGTCGCGGCTGCTGAATTGTTGAGGAATGAAGAATGATATGCTGTCATCTGGGCCACCTGCCCTTGAAATCTTTTACTCTTCTCCCTTTTTTCCAAACTAATCTTTTCTTATGAGCGATGTTCAGTCCTATTATTCCATGTCTTAACGGGTACAGAGTTGGAAATGGATCAAAAATTTCGGACGCGGACCCGACTCGGACCCGACCCGGACCCGACCTGACCCGATTCGGTCTCGTAACTGACTCGGACAAATCTGCTTTGAACTATAAATTCAAAAGTCAATTTATATATATATTCTGGCCAAGGCAGCGGCCAGTGCGACATGAAGGCAGAGGGTGCTAAGAATCCCCGCAGGACCGGACTAGGCTGCCATCTGATGCTGACCTTGGCTACGTATAACGGACGCTCCCTATCTTCTGATTCAAGGCTTCTTGAATTGGAAGAGGAACTACAAAGGATCAAGTGGGACATCGTCGGGCTAAGTGAGGTAAGGAGAAAAGGAGAAGATCTCATTGAACTGAAAAGTGGACATCTCTTCTACTATCGTGGGACAGATACTGGCAGAACTAGTGGTGTTGGATTTATAATAAACAAGAAACTGAAGGATAAAGTTGTAGAAGTTGAAAGTTCCTCTGACAGAGCTGCACGACTCTTTATCCAACTCTCGAGAAGATACCAGGCTCAGATTATTCAAACTTATGCACCCACCACAAGTCATGCTGAAGAAGAAATTGAAGAATTTTATGAGGAAATTCGTGATCTAAATAATAAAGGTTAGCAGCACTTGAAGATAATTATGGGAAATTTCAATGCAAAAATAGGGCAACGGCAACAGAATGAAACTTCAGTAGGTAACTTCGGTCACGGCAACAGAAACCAGCGTGGAAATACTCTCGTAGAGTTTGCAGAGGCAGAAGGGTTTTTCATCTTGAACTCCTTTTTCAAGAAAAGCCACACAGGAAATGGACATGGAGACATCCAAATGGGACGACAAGTGAAATTGATTTTATTATGTGTAACAAAAAATTCGTCATAGAAGACTGCAGTGAGCTAAACAAGTTCAACACAGGCAGTGACCATAGATTGGTGAGATGTAAGATGCACCTCAACACTAAACTCGAACGTAGCAAGCTCATAAGACAAACAAAATGTATTGACATAACCAACCTTAAAAAACACCTAATACCTTCAAATTGGAGCTGAAGAACAGATTCTCTGCTTTAGAAGACCTAACATCGGAAGAAGTGGATATTTCTGAAGTTAACAGAAAAGTAATCAAAGCTCTTATGGAAACAGCAACAAAATTAGCTGGGTCTAAGAACAAGTTGCATGTGAACAAATTATCAGGAAAAACCAAAATGTTGATGCAAAAAAGAAGAGTGATGAGGACAACTAAAGAAGATGTGACTTCCAAAGTGGAATATATAGAGCTATGCAAGACAGTACGAAAAAGTATCACTGAAGACGTAAGGAAATTCAACTGTGAACTAGTAAGGAAAGCAATTGAAAACAACCAAAGCCTAAAGATAGCAAAGGGACATCTCAGTAAGGGAAGAAAACAGATTATGGCACTGAGAAAAGAAGTTGGTTCTGTAACAAGAAATAGAGGCGAAATTTTGACAAGAGTGAAAGATTTCTACTCCAAATTATATGAAAGGGATGATACATGTACTCCAGGCATCATAAAAGGTACCAGAGTTCTTCCAGTCCTTCCAGCAGAAGTTGCACATGCAATCAAGAACATGAAGCGGTGAAGAGCTCCAGGAGAAGATGGAATTACTGTAGACATCATACAAGAAGCAAATGGAGAAATCGAAACAGTACTCGCCCAAATTTTCACTCGATGCCTTAATGAAGGGAAAATTCCTGAGGATTGAAAGAACGCTACAATGATCTTGCTACATAAAAAAGGTGACATTGAGGATCTCAGGAACTACAGACCTATCAGCCTCCTATCAGTGGTTTATAAAATGTTCACTAAAGTTCTTTCACACCGCTTGAAGGTAACACTGGACATGGCTCAACCGAGAGAACAAGCTGGATTCAGGAGTGGCTACAGCACAATAGATCATATCCACGTACTGAGAGAACTAATTGAAAGAGCGAGGGAATATGAACTTCCATTGTGCATGGCTTTTATCGATTATGAAAAAGCCTTTGATTCGGTGAAACCATCAGCAGTTGCAATGGCTCTGAAATCCTGCGGTATTGAAGATGCATACATTAATATTATTAATAACATCTATGAAAATGCAAGTGCAAAGATTCTGCTATTTGAAAATACAACACACATAAAAATTGGAAAAGGAGTGAGACAAGGTGACACCATATCTCCGAAGCTCTTTAATGCCACATTTGAAAATGTCTTTCAATCACTGAACTGGGAAAACAAAGGCATAAAGATTAATGGAGATTATCTAACCCACCTTCGTTTTGCTGATGGCATAGTCATTTTTGCAACTACCCCATCAGAGCTGCAGAGTATGATGCAGGAACTTGCTGACAAGAGTAAAGAAGTGGGATTAAAAATGAACTTTCAGAAGACAAAAGTGATTGATGTACAATGTTTTTACAAGAAATGAAGATTTATCGATTGATGGAGAAAAACTGGAGATAACAGATGTGTACGTTTATCTTGGACAGCAGATATCAAGTGAGGGTCACATTGGTGAAGAAATTAATCGGCGTACAAAACTTGCCGGGAGAGCTTTTGGAAGAAACAGCATAATTTTCAAGAGCAATATGCCATTATGCCTTAAAAGAAAAGTGTTTGATCAATGCATCCTTCCAGTGCTTACGTATGGTGCAGAGACGTGGACCTTAGCTAAAAGAGACATACAAAGGCTGCAGACAACTCAAAGTAGCATGGAGAGGTGCATGCTTGGTGTAACCAAGAGAGATAAGAAGAGGAACACGTGGATCCGAAAAATGACAAGAGTGGAAGACATCATGATCAGAGTTAAATCATTGAAAGGGCAATGGGCTGGACATACTGCCAGAAGAACAGACCATCGATGGACAGCCGAAATTTTAGATTGGATTCCAAGGGACAGGAAAAGACCCAGAAGAAGACCACATGGAAGATGGGTGGATGAAATTCGAAAGTATGCGGGAGTGACATGGAGGAGACTGGCACAAGACAGACCGTTGTGGAGGAAACTTGGGGAGACCTTCGTCCAGCAGTGGATTGAAAATGGTTGACAATGATGATGATGATGACATATAAACGTAATATACAATATTCATCCCAATAACTGCGTAACTGACCCGGACAAATTTGCTTTGAACTATAAATTCGAAACTCAATTTTTATACACTGAAGAGCAATTGAGTTACAGATATCTGTCTAGTAACGTGTAGCACCACCTTTCGCCCTGATGACGGCGGCGATTCGTCTCGGCATGGACTCGACAAGACACCGGAAACGTTGCGAAGCCATACGGATCCACGACCCTTGAACAAACTCCCACAGTTCACGAAGATTTGATCAAGGGGGTCAGAGCCTCGAACATCTCTCTCTCGATGGCATCCCAGATGTGTTCGATGGGGTTGAGTTCAGGTGACCTAGCTGGCCAAGGAAGCGAGGTCACGTCGGTGGAATGTTCATCCAACCATTCGGATACAATTCGGGAGCGATACAACGGTGCATTGTCTCGTTGCAGGATGAGGTCCCCAGTGGGATGTTGAAGACGCACAAACGGAAGAAAATGGTCGTCCAGGATATCCCGGTAACGTTGACCTGTGAGGGACGATGTCACACGTACCAGGGGTCCCATTTCAGTACAAGTAAACAGTCCCCAGAGGAGAATACCACCCCCACCAGCATGAAGAGTACCCTGCTGCCAAGAAGGATCTATCGCTTCATGTGGTTTGCGCCATACTCGTGTCCTTCCATCCGCATATACCAACGTGAATCTCGACTCATCAGTCCAGGCAACATTTCCCCACATGTCTAGGGTCCAGTGGCGATGTTTCCGCGCCCGATGTTCTGTACCCCATAGCGAGGAGATGGTTCTGAATGGTGTGGCTGCTTACACGTTTTTGTGCACCAGCGTTAAATTGCCGAGTGATTTCTTGCACTGTGGCCCGTCTATCCGCTGTTACAATGCGAGCTAGCCGACGATGACCCCGCTCATCCACACGCTGTTGTCCACGGCAGTTGGCCCTTGCAGGGATGGTTTTACCGGATTCGATGTACTCACGGTGCAGCCGTGACACAGTGGCTCGTGAAAATCCCAGTGCCTGCACGACTTCCGAGATGACCCATTCGTCGGGCCCCGACAATTTGCCCACGATCAAATGCGCTTAGATTCTTCGTCTTACCCATACTGCGTCCGACTCTTACTGATTCTCGTCGCATCACTCCTTATATTGTCGGATCGTTGCATATGTCATGTCGTTTCCGTTTCCAGGGCTGCCCACAGTGCCACATTTGCATAACGCCAGCTGTCTCTAATTGAATTGCTCTTTAGTGTATATATACATATAAACGTAATAGAGACTATTTAAGAAGATACAAAAGC
Organism: Macrothele yani; assembly: GCA_039090855.1. Lineage (NCBI taxonomy): Eukaryota > Metazoa > Arthropoda > Arachnida > Araneae > Macrothelidae > Macrothele > Macrothele yani. The sequence goes on from CM076990.1 coordinate 54,944,122, forward strand.
AATAACAATTTTTCAACCAATATTCCTAAAACGACATAGTAAAACTCATATACTGACAAGTATCAGCAAAAAGAGGATAAAAAATAGCAAACTGAATGTACAAAGTGTCAAGAATGTCGAGCCTTGGCTTTATCAAAAGGACCAGCAAAACGTATATATATATATATATATATTCATCCCAGTAAATGCGTGATATTTAATAACTGAAATCTTCTTTTAATAATAAAATTAGGTTACTTACTAAATTTTAGTGCCACTATTTTGCGTAATCCAGAAGTAATGGCTGACTGTGACCGTTACACTGAGTATATTACAAATGGGAATCATTACTTACGATTACACAAATGTATTTTTTTAAAAGTATTTAGATTGTTCACTCTTTCCACGCTTTGATGGAGGTGTGCATACTTTCATATGGTCCGTTGGATTTTTGGTTCCGTAATCTCTTATTACACCGTCGACATCTTTCTTTGTAATTATAAACTTTCCACATTTTGAACAACAAGCAAGACCAAACAACACAGAATTATTCACCGGTTCCTTAATGAGACGAAACAATTCACTCTTCCCCTTGTGGTTTTCAACAAGCACGTATTTGTTGGCCTCGACGCCTTTTTTAACCTCCTTAATATATATATATATATATATATATATATATATATATATATATATATATATATATATATATATATATTTTGTTTGTCTTATGAGCTTGCAACGTTCGAGTTTAGTGTTGAGGTGCATCTTACATCTCACCAATCTATGGTCACTACCTGTGTTGAACTTGTTTAGCACACTGCAGTCTTCTATGACGAATTTTTTGTTACACATAATAAAATCAATTTCACTTGTCGTCCCATTTGGATGTCTCCATGTCCATTTCCTGTGTGGCCTTTTCTTGAAGAAGGAGTTCAAGATGAAAAACCCTTCTGCCTCTGCAAACTCAACGAGAGTATTTCCACGCTGGTTTCTGTTGCCATGACCGAATTTACCTACTGAAGTTTCATTCTGTTGCCGTTGCCCTATTTTTGCATTGAAATCTCCCATAATTATTTTCAAGTGCTGCTTACCTTTATTATTTAGATGATAAATTTCCTCATAAAATTCTTCAATTTCTTCTTCAGGATGACTTGTGGTGGGTGCATAAGTTTGAATAATCTGAGCCTGGTATCTTTTCGAGAGTTGGATAACAAGTCGTGCAGCTCTGTCAGAGGAACTTTCAACTTCTACAACTTTATCCTTCAGTTTCTTGTTTATTATAAATCCAACACCACTAGTTCTGCCAGTATCTGTCCCACGATAGTAGAAGAGATGTCCACTTTTCAGTTCGATGAGATCTTCTCCTTTTCTCCTTAAGAAGGCCTAACATCGGAAGAAGTGGACATCTCTGAAGTTAACAGAAAAGTAACCAAAGCTCTTATGGAAACAGCAACAAAATTAGCTGGGTCTAAGAACAAGTTGCATGTGAACAAATTATCAGGAAAAACCAAAATGTTGATGCAAAAAAGAAGAGAGATGAGGACAACTAAAGAAGATGTGACTTCCAAAGTGGAATATATAGAGCTATGCAAGACAGTAAGAAAAAGTATCACTGAAGACGTAAGGAAATTCAACTGTGAACTAGTGAGGAAAGCAATTGAAAACAACCAAAGCCTAAAGATAGCAAAGGGACATCTCAGTAAGGGAAGAAAACAGATTATGGCACTGAGAAAAGAAGATGGTTCTGTAACAAGAAATAGAGGCGAAATTTTGACAAGAGTGAAAGATTTCTACTCCAAATTATATGAAAGGGATGATATATGCACTCCAGACATCATGAAAGATACCAGTACCAGAGTTCCTCCAGTCCTCCCAGCAGAAGTTGCACATGCAATCAAGAACATGAAGCGGGGAAAAGCTCCAGGAGAAGATGGAATTACTGTAGACATCATACAAGAAGCAAGTGGAGAAATCGAAACAGTACTCGCCCAAATTTTCACTCGATGCCTTAATGAAGGAAAGATTCCTGAGGATTGGAACACCGCTACAATGATCCTGCTACATAAGAAAGGTGACATTGAGGATCTCGGAAACTACAGACCTATCAGCCTCCTATCAGTAGTTTATAAAATCTTCACTAAAGTTCTTTCACACCGCTTGAAGGTAACACTGGACATGGCTCAACCGAGAGAACAAGCTGGATTCAGGAGTGGCTACAGCACAATAGATCATATCCACGTGCTGAGAGAACTAATTGAAAGAGCGAGGGAATATGAACTTCCATTGTGCATGGCTTTTATCGATTATGAAAAAGCCTTTGATTCGGTGAAACCATCAGCAGTTACAATGGCTCTGAAAACCTGCGGTATTGAAGATGCATACATTAATATTATTAATAACATCTATGAAAATGCAAGTGCAAAGATTAGGCTGTTTGAAAATACAACACACGTAAAAATTGGAAAGGGAGTGAGACAAGGTGACACCATATCTCCGAAGCTCTTTAATGCCACATTGGAGGGTGTTTTTCAGTCGCTGAGCTGGGAAAACACTGGGATAAAGATTAATGGAGATTATCTAACCCACCTTCGTTTTGCTGATGACGTAGTCATTTTTGCAACTACCCCATCAGAGCTGCAGAGTATGATCCAGGAACTTGCTGACAAGAGTAAAGAAGTGGGATTAAAAATGAACTTTCAGAAGACAAAAGTGATGTTCAATGCTTTTACAAGAAATGAAGATTTATCGATTGATGGAGAAAAGCTGGAGATAACAGACACGTACGTTTATCTTGGACAGCAGATATCAAGTGAGGGTCACATTGATGAAGAAATTAATCGGCGTACAAAACTTGCCTGGAGAGCTTTTGGAAGAAACAGCATAATTTTCAAGAGCAATATGCCATTATGTCTTAAAAGAAAAGTGTTTGATCAATGCATCCTTCCAGTGCTTACGTATGGTGCAGAGACGTGGACCTTAACTAAAAGAGACATACAAAGGCTGCAGACAACTCAAAGGCGTATGGAGAGGTGCATGCTTGGTGTAACCAGGAGAGATAAGAAGAGGAACTCGTGGATCCGAAAAATGACAAGAGTGGAAGACATCATGATCAGAGTTAAATCCCTGAAATGGCAATGGGCTGGACATACTGCCAGAAGGACAGATCATCGATGGACAGCCGAAATTTTAGATTGGATTCCACGGGACAGGAAAAGACCCAGAAGAAGACCACATGGGAGATGGGTGGATGAAATTCGAAAGTATGCAGGGGTGACATGGAGGAGACTGGCACAAGACAGACCGTTGTGGAGGAAACTTGGGGAGACCTTCGTCCAGCAGTGGATTGATAATGGTTGACAATGATGATGATGATGATATATATATATTTTGATTGTAGGTATAATTACCACCGTGAGCAACTCAATGGGCTATAAGCAGTCGCCCGTCCCTAATTTAGGGTCACTGGTTCCAGGGAAGGGAGAGAGCCAGTGCCGTAAGACAAACACAACATCCATGCCTCACCGGGATTCGAATCCGGACCCCTTACGGACGAATGATCATAGGCCATCGCTTAGGCCACTGCGCCACCGGGGCGGCCCTTTATATTAAATCCATCCATATTAACAAATAGGAAGTTTCGACATGACATGTCATGGGAACGGGATGTTAGCACATCAATCGAAAACCTCTGAATGCTCAATGTAAAAGATGAGATGTGAAAAGTAACTCTTAGTCATACAGTGAACTTCGCACGGAGAGAGTGAATCAGCTGAGAAGCAGACGAATGGCGTTTGCCTGTACCTTGCCCTGGACAATCGCACTGTAAAAGAACGCAAAGGAAGTATCTTTTTACGACATGGTGTCGGTGTGTTTGACGTCGGTCGGTGAAAATCTTCGTTGCTTTAAGAAAGAGACGATAATATTTTTGCATGCCAAATCATTGTTTACTCCGTGGGTACCAGTATCGACTACAGAGTTCCACAATGCGCATTTTTCTTTGGAATATATTTTTCTCTTTTCAAAAATAAAACGGAAATAAAACCGGGTCAGGAACACCTTGAACCGACCCGTTGGACCCGCAAGAAATTGTCGACCCATTGACCCGTGACACGTTTCCATCTCTGGATGCAAGCTTTACTGCTTTGGTGAATGTGCTGCTCCTTTCTAATAACAACAGATAAACTCGCAAAATTCTGTTATACGAATAATGGCCATATCAGTGTCCTTTCAAGCACAATATTACTGACAGTGTTCTTCATGCAGCTTATGACCTGGATTTTTTTATTCATAAAGTACCAATGGCCGTCATAACGATACATCATTCTTTATTGGGAGTAAACTTAATAATGATAAATAAATGATTAAATAAATAAATAAACGTCAAAAAATGTCTCACTAACTTATCAAATTCCCTTTGATAAGACAATGCCATTTGCTTGTTGTTGATCCGAACAGTGCTTCAATCTCGCTTTAACGCGTAACATTGATTCATTGCAAAATCAACTTTTGGAAGAAAAAAAGAAAAGCTATTATTTATATTTTATACTAAGAGACATGTTTATTTTAGACAATTTCGTAATCTTTTACATCCTCTAAACTTTTCCAACGTTACAGTGTCTTTTTTTTTTTTTTTGCTGGAGGTTTAATGACCACCGTGAGCTTTTCGATGAGCTATAAGCAGTCGCCCGTACCTAATTTAGGGCCACTGGTTCCAGGGAAGGGAGAGAGCCAGTGCCGTAAGACAAACACAACATCCATGACACCGGGATTCGAACCCGGACCCCTTTCGGAAGTATGATCAGAAGCCAACGCTTAGACCACGGCGCTACCGGGGCGGGACCAAAGGGTATCGGATAATATTTTAAGAAAATTAAAAAAAATATATAAACAATTTTTCCGTAGGTAGTTTAGATAATACTTTAAAAGAATTAAAAGAATTTTGAGGCTTCCTTAACACCATGGCCTCTGTGCATTGCATCATTGGAATCACCCTTTCCCCCTTTTTACCATCCCTGGTCGTTACTCTCTCCCTCCTATTAAAAAAAAAAAATCTAATGTGCCACTTTCATGATGAAAATTAGAAGCCAGCAAACTTATTTCAGCTGCTGCTCTGTATCTTTTAAAAGATCTACTTCCATGTTTTTTTGTACATCGTAGGAAGCATAACTCCATTGCAGTAAGCAGACTAAAGTGTATCTTGTTTTTTTTTTTTTTAATTTTAATGACAACCGTGAGCAACTCGATGGGTGATAAGCTGTCGTCCGTCCCTAATTTAGGGCCACTGGTTCCAGGAAAGAGAGAGAGAGAGAGAGAGCCAGTGCCGTAAGACAAACACAACATCCATGCCTCACCGGTATTCAACACGGACCCATTTCGGACGAATAATCATAATCCAGCGATTAGACCACTGCGCCACCAGGACAGCAAAGGTCGGCTATATAGGAAACAGTAAAATGTACAGCGTCTGTGTAACGTATTCTCTAGATTCAGTTTCTTTTTGATTTTACTATCTCTTGTTATTTTATTTTTCTATGCAAATTATCTTCTCACTTAACGAGATGTTGTTTCTCCCGCTGAATTATATGTGGCAACGAGTGTAAGTCATGACGTGGTGGTATGCAGTATATATATATATATATCATCATCATCATCATCATCATCATTGTCAACCATTATCAATCCACTGCTGGACGAAGGTCTCCCCAAGTTTCATCCACAACGGTCTGTCTTGTGCCAGTCTCCTCCATGTCACTCCCGCATATTTACGAATTTCATCCACCCATCTCCCATGTGGTCTTTTTCTGGGTTTTTTCCTGTCCCTTGGAATCCAATCTAAAATTTCCGCTGTCCATCTATGGTCTGTCCTTCTGGCAGTATGTCCAGCCCATTGCCATTTCAGGGATTTAACTCTGATCATGATGTCTTCCACTCTCGTCATTTTTCGGATCCACGAGTTCCTCTTCTTATCTCTCCTGGTTATACCAAGCATGCACCTCTCCATGTGCTTCTTTGAGTTGTCTGCAGCCTTTGTATGTCTCTTTTAGTTAAGGTCCACGTCTCTGCACCATACGTAAGCACTGGAAGGATGCATTGATCAAACACTTTTTCTTTTAAGACATAATGGCATATTGCTCTTGAAAATTATGCTGTTTCTTCCAAAAGCTCTCCAGGCAAGTTTTGTACGCCGATTAATTTCTTCATCAATGTGACCCTCACTTGATATCTGCTGTCCAAGATAAACATACGTATCTGTTATCTCCAGTTTTTCTCCATCAATCGATAAATCTTCATTTCTTGTAAAAGCATTGAACATCACTTTTGTCTTCTGAAAATTCATTTTTAATCCCACTTCTTTACTCTTGTCAGCAAGTTCCTGGATCATACTCTGCAGCTCTGATGGGGTAGTTGCAAAAATGACTACGTCATCAGCAAAACGAAGGTGGGTTAGATAATCTCCAGTAATCTTTATCCCTTTGTTTTCCCAGTTTAGTGATTGAAAGACATTTTCCAATGTGGCATTAAAGAGCTTCGGAGATATGGTGTCACCTTGTCTCACTCCCTTTCCAATTTTTATGTGTGTTGTATTTTCAAACAGCCGAATCTTTGCACTTGCATTTTCATAGATGTTATTAATAATATTAATGTATGCACCTTCAATACCGCAGGATTTCAGAGCCGTGGTAACTGCCGATGGTTTCACCGAATCAAAGGCTTTTTCATAATCGATAAAAGCCATGCACAATGGAAGTTCATATTCCCTCGCTCTTTCAATTAGTTCTCTCAGTACGTGGATATGATCTATTGTGCTGTAGCCACTCCTGAATCCAGCTTGTTCTCTCGGTTGAGCCATGTCCAGTGTTACCTTCAAGCGGTGTGAAAGAACTTTAGTGAAGATTTTATAAACCACTGATAGGAGGCTGATAGGTCTGTAGTTCCTGAGATCCTCAATGTCACCTTTTTTATGTAGCAGGATCATTGTAGCATTGTTCCAATCCTCAGGAATCTTCCCTTCATTAAGGCATCGAGTGAAAATTTGGGCGAGTACTGTTTCAATTTCTCCACTTGCTTCTTGTATGATGTCTATAGTAATTACATCTTCTCCTGGAGCTTTCCCCCGCTTCATGTTCTTGATTGCATGAGCAACTTCTGCTGGGAGGACTGGAAGAATTCTGGTACCTTTCATGATGTCTGGAGTACATGTATCATCCCTTTCATATAATGTGGAGTAGAAATCTTTCACTCTTGTCAAAATTTCGCCTCTATTTCTTGTTACAGAACCATCTTCTTTTCTCAGTGCCATAATCTGTTTTCTTCCCTTACTGAGATGTCCCTTTGCTATCTTTAGGCTTTGGTTGTTTTCAATTGCTTTCCTCACTAGTTCACAGTTGAATTTTCTTACGTCTTCAGTGATACTTTTTCTTACTGTCTTGCATAGCTCCATATATTCCACTTTGGAAGTCACATCTTTTTTAGTTGTCCTCATCTCTCTTCTTTTGCATCAACATTTTGGTTTTTCCTGATAATTTGTTCACATGCAACTTGTTCTTAGACCCAGCTAATTTTGTTGCTATTTCCATAAGAGCTTTGGTTACTTTTCTGTTAACTTCCGAAATATCCACTTCTTCCGATGTTAGGCCTTCTAAAGCAGAGAATCTGTTCTTCAGTTCCAATTTGAAAGTATTATGGTGTTTTTTAAGGTTGGTTATGTCAATACATTTTGTTTGTCTTATGAGCTTGCCACGTTCCAGTTTAGTGTTGAGGTGCATCTTACATCTCACCAATCTATGGTCACTACCTGTGTTGAACTTGTTCAGCACACTGCAGTCTTCGATGACGAATTTTTTGTTACACATAATAAAATCAATTTCACTTGTCGTCCCAATTGGATGTCTCCATGTCCATTTCCTGTGTGGCTTTTTCTTGAAAAAGGAATTCAAGATGAAAAATCCTTCTGCCTCTGCAAACTCAACGAGAGTATTTCCACGCTGGTTTCTGTTGCCGTGACCGAATTTACCTACTGAAGTTTCATTCTGTTGCCGGTGCCCTATTTTTGCATTGAAATCTCCCATATATATCTTCAAGTGCTGCTTACCTTTATTATTTAGATGACGAATTTCCTCATAAAATTCTTCAATTTCTTCTTGAGGATGACTTGTGGTGGGTGCATAAGTTTGAATAATCTGAGCCTGGTATCTTCTCGATAGTTGGATAACGAGTCGTGCAGCTCTGTCAGAGGAACTTTCAACTTCTACCACTTTATCCTTCAGTTTCTTGTTTATTATAAATCCAACACCACTAGTTCTGCCAGTATCTGTCCCACGATAATAGAAGAGATGTCCACTTTTCAGTTCAATGAGATCTTCTCCTTTTCTCCTTACCTCACTTAGCCCGACGATGTCCCACTTGATCCTTTGTAGTTCCTCTTCCAATTCAAGAAGCCTTGAATCAGAAGATAGGGAGCGTCCGTTGTAGGTAGCCAAGGTCAGCATCAAATGGCAGCCTAGTCCGGTCCTCCGCGGATTCTTAGCACCCTCTGCCTTCATGTCGCACTGGCCGCTGCCTTGGCCAGGTACATTCCAGCTGCCGGAGACTGAGGGCCAAGATTTAAGTTGAGAGTCATTTTGGAGGTGTTTGGCCATAACTCACCACGCTGGCCAAGCGGGTTGGTGAGTGTGGGATAGCATTTCCTCTGATCCCGATGGTATAGTTATACCGCTATTGGCGGTCGTCAGAGCCCCTTTAGTGGGAACAGGATGCACCACGAGAAGGCGGGGTTGACATTTGTCAAGGAGAGGCTGTGATGTTACGCATCACCTGACCTTACATCCCATATATATATATATATATATATAGGCGCACTCAAGTATACGAGAGAGCTTTGTTTTATATGTGATAGGTTCTTCCTGATTATTGATATGCGATTTACCTACTTTTCTACGTTATTACGATAGTACGAAAGTTCGGGCTATCAGTAGTTTTGTTACTTTGGAGTGTGTATTTGAGTAATACCAAGAGATCCCCAATAAAAGGTTAAAAGTAAGTACGTTTACTGAGTTCATTTTATTGTCAGACCTCTGTCTGGCCGTTAAGTCTATTTCATTGAGTGTTTACGTTAAGTTCAGGGAATATTGTGTTTACCGCTCTAATAAGGAGCCTTCAAGGTACTAATGTACTAAAACCGAAGTTATATTACTGATATTCAAGATCATGAGGAACGCTGAGTAAAAATAAATTCCATATTCTTGGAATTTATTGCACGTGTGTGTTTTACCTAAACAAACTCTAGCACTTTGAAGATTAATCACACTTTAGCTACGTCAAGTAACCTTTCAATAACCCTAACGGGACTTAACGTAAGCTTTCCTGCACTACACGTCCAGCCGGAGAATTTTATTCATTATATCTGTATACCGATAATGATATGTATACAACTTCCATGTATTTATGAAGAATTATGTCTTCCAGTGATTCGCTTCCCATTATATTATTTCAGTTTAGCAAAGAACGGACGTTAAATTACAATATTTTTCATAAATTTCTCCAGTTTGGTAAATTGCGTTTGCTACACTTTTTCACGTGCTACTTAAAGATTTATGAGCTTCAAACTTCCTCCTCGACGTTGTTCCGTAATTTTTTAATAAGTAATGTTTAGGAAGTTCACTTTTCTCCCCAAAAAAGAAAGGAAAAGGCGAATTTTCGAGATTGTTGACTTCTTGACTACTAAATATCTCACTGTCAAAAATATTTCTTCTTTTTGAGAACATTTGCAGAAAAAAGCTGAAGATTGTTTATTATTAAGCTAACTGCAGCATTTCTCGGTATACTGAAACTTAGGCTGCGCAATCTGGTATAACCAAAAGTGTTTTCCCAGAAATATTAGAACGAAGAAAGACTTAGCACGTCTTTTAAAAAATTAGTTTCAGTTTGCGTGCATGTGTGTTCATTAGTTCTCAGGAAAAAATAAATTTGTGCAATATTGAGGTGAAACCAAATTACTTGTAGCTATCGCGACTCAAGTTTCGTCTGCCTCTATCTTTGCCTTCCCGGTAACGCATTACGAAAATATTTATTTCCATATTACGAAAACTGAAAACGTCTATGACCTAAGTTTTTTAAAGGTTAAAATGCACTTTGGCCTTTCCAGTGTTGTCTTATGCATGCGTTATTTCATTCTGATGATACCTGGAACATCGTGCTCTTCGACTCATTTTTTAGTTGCTAAAACGCGCTATTCTTTTCCGTAACGTTTCATGAAGAAGTTTCCTTAGAATTATGTACCCCCCCCCCCCATTGAGCCGTTTTTCATTTTCTTTTCTAGAGATTTTAAGAAAGAGTTACTCACTGTTGTTTTACGTGAGAACATGGAATGCAATTTCCCCCAATAGACTTAGAAATAATTTACTCTTAGGTTCATTTTGCTTTACAGGTGACATTTTATGAAACAGTTAATTCGGCGTGTAGTACATGGAATGCTTTAGGTTTTTTTTTTTGTTATACTCGTTTTTTAATTGTTATGCAGCACTTTGTCTTAAACACGTGCAGTAAAACCCGTAGTATGTTTTTTCTATAGACCTATTCTGTTTTTAATAATTTAAACAGTGTTTCGTGTTCTCAGTGATATGTTGCGATGCTATTGTTTCCGGAATATATATTTTTCTATAGGACTCCTTTTCTTTTAGTTGACTTTTTTGTTTGTTTGTCCGTGTTACCTTAACGATTACGCTCCAAAAGTGCAGTCTCATCTCTCGTATTATAGCACATCAAATGTTTTTTTCTCGTAGAATAGTTTTGTAACTGTTAAAACATTGTTTCGCTTTCCTTGAAGCGTTCTGTGAGCAAATTTTCAAATAAAACAAAAGTTTCATCTTGCATTAGACTTTTTTTTTTTGCTAACCCTCTCTTAAATTGTAAAAACATGCTTAATCCTCCTCCCCTGCTTGGAAGCGTTATTTCAGTGTTGCTGTCCACAAAATGTGCTTTCGGCTCTCCCCCAGAAATCCATTTTTAATGAGTGTAAAATGAAAATTTCGCTTTTTGGGTTACGGAAATGTATCTTTCAGATATAAGTGAGAAATCGTATCTTAATCGTTTCGAGAAAGTTCGTACACCGAGTGCTACTTTGTTCAGTTTAGTACACCAGCATATCATTTCCCCAGAAAAGGGCACCCACAGCTGTGACTATTCAAAAAGCAATTACAGGTCACAATTGTGCTCGAAAAATGTTGAAAAAACAAAACAAAACAACAACAACAACAACAACAACAACAATCTTGTTTCAAGAATATGAACTTACTAAATCATGAAGGAAATACGGGATTACACCATATAATACAAATTTTGAAGATGCCAATCCGTTTTTTGGTGTAAATGTAGCAAGGATGGTAAGTCAGATAAAATCCGAAAACATGTCCCACTCCAGGACGATGAAAATTTCAAGTTTTCGGATTTTGTATTAACACCAAAAAACGGAATGTCATCTTCAAAATTTGTCTTACTAAATCAGTTCGCTATCAACATAAATTCTGCTTCAAGATTTGCAACAGAACCTGTAATATCATTACGATAACGAAAAGAAAGAGAAGTCATTATGTATACATAGGGTATTTTTTAAATGTTTGGCCAATCTTTAGAAACCGCCGATTCTGAATAAAAAAAAAAAAAAAAAAAAAAAAAACAATCATACCAGCGTAGTCCCGGAAACTCATTCCTCCTCAAATAAACATGCCGCCCCGGTGGCACAGTGGTCTAAGCGATGGCCTCTGATCATTCGTCCGAAAGGGGGTCCGGGTTCGAATTCCGGTGAGGCATGGATGTTGTGTTTGTCTTACGGCACTGGCTCTCTCCCTTCCATGGAACCAGTGACCCTAAATTAGGGACGGGCGACTGCTTATAGCCCATTGAGTTGCTCACGGTGGTCGTTAAACCTCCAACAAAAAAAACAAAAAAAAAGCAAAATATACAGATTCGGCTATAAAATAAAGACGCGTTACAGCTGCTTCACCCGCAAACAGTGGCTCATAACGAAGTAGAACCAACGGGATTGGCATAATGCTAGGGGCCCGATTCCGTCAGCTCGACTTCAGCGCCTCTAGTGGCGAATTCACCAACTTAGCTCACCGAACTCCGAAAATATGATAGCTAAAAGGTCAATTGCAAAGTTGGAGGGTGGATGGAAGCATTTACGCCGTATATTGAGGAAACAAAAATATCCAAGGGCATTTCTCAGCAGTGCCATATATCATTGAATTGCTCTCGCGAAACAGAAGGGGGTCCCTGAACAAAGGGGAGGATACATCGTTACACTGAAATTCTGCCTCTACCCATTCGAACAAACCTCCTGGTTGCTTTCGTCAACTGCAATTCCGTCCTCTCGCATAACGTATACTCACAGCATTGAGGCAAATCTAGCAGTTCTGTGGAACATGGTCTCTTTTGTCTGGATGCGATATAGAAAAGGCATCAGTTTGGTACGTCTTTCTCATACTGCCCTTCTCAGTGTACAGCGTAAATTCGAGAGTTGACTCTACCTGTTATGACCGATTTGTAGCAAACGAATGATGCTCTTCAACTTTGCGATTGAAATTCTTTCTCTCTGTATCATATTTTTAGTGTTCGGCGATAACAGTTCGCGAATTCTCCGCTAGGGGCGCTGAGGCAGGCACATACACCAATTCGGCTGGTTCCACATCGTTTTAAGCTTCCTTTTGCATGTGAAGCGGCTGGTGCGCGACCATACCATAAAAATTGCTTTTGAAAGGTTTGTGTACACCCTGTATATCTCTGCAGACGATCGTTTCAACTACACGCATACAATTTTTTTTTCAGAATTGGCGATGGAACGAGTTCTCAAAGCTTATCAAGACATTTTAGAGTTACCCTGTATATACACTGCTGGCCACCTAAAATACAACACCAAGAACGACACCAGATAGCAAAGCCAGATTTACTGGACACGTAACAAAAGATACAAAGATGAAACGATTGAGCTTACAGGCCCATGCGACTTGCGGAACACGCAGATATCAATAGTTCGCGTGGCCCCCATGGCTGGCGATAACGGCCGCTACACGCCGCGGCATCGAACGAAAGAGGCTTTGGATGTGGGCTTGGGGTATGTCGGCCAGGCTGCTTCCACACGTTGCCAGAGTTCATCAGGCGTAGTCGCGGGTAGTGCTTACCGGGCCACTCGGTTGCCGATCAGCGACCAGACGTGTTCGATGGGCGACATATCGGAAGAACAGGCGGGCCACGACAGCAGTGACACCTGGTGGGACGTGAAGAATTGTTGCACGATGCGTGCCACGTGCGGGCGCGCATGTTCCTGTTGAAACGTGGCCGCTGGCAGGTCCTGCAGGTAAGAGAGGATTACAGGCTCCAAAACGTCAGAGATGTAGCGGTGGATGTTGAAAGTACCGGCAATGCGTACCAGAGGGGTGCGGGTGTCATATCCAATTGCCCTCAAACCATAATGCCAGGCGACGTACCGGTATGGCGATGCATAATGAAGGCGTCATACAGTCTCTCGCCGCGGTGCCGCCACACGCGGATCCGACCATCGTGGTGTTGCAGGCAGGAGCGGGATTCGTCGGAGAAGACAATGTCGTGCCATTCCGTAGTCCAGGTGCGGCGTTCAACGGCCCACTGCAGCCGCACTCGCCGGTGGTGTAACGCCAATGGTAATCGGAGCAATGGGCGCCGTGCGACAAGTCCCAGCTCCTGCAGACGACGTCGAACGGTACGCGCTGACACAGGTTGTTGCGCAACACACCCTAATTCCTGCGCTAACGTTCGTGATGTGGCGGTGCGAGCCGTCAATGCCCGCCGCGGAACATGCCGGTCCTATCGTTCGGTGGTGTTCCGCGGCTGCGGCAATCGCTCACGTCGGTCCGTTCGTCCCTCCTGCACCCACCGAATCCATACTCGCCTCACTGTACTGTGGCTGGATGTCGTCCCACACGGGCGGCGATGTCTCGGTGCGATAAACCTCTGTCGCGATAAGCCATTATTCGTCCTTTGTCGAACTCCGAAACGTGCTATAATGACTGCCGTATTCTGCGACGAGGCATCTGGAAGCTTCCCACGCACTGGTCCGGCAGCACAACACACTTCCACTACTTACACCCCGCCTTCTGTGCACCCTTCTTATAGTGCTTCTCGGTGGCTTGCCGGGCGCACATGATTTGCATATGCCCTTCAATGCTAATCGTTTGCATGTCCTCTCGCGGGCGACGCATGCTGCGAATTTCAAGCCAATCGGATTCTTCCTTCTTGGTGTTGAATTTTGTGTGGCCAGCAGTGCATATTTTTCTCAGGTTTAACGACCACTATGAGCAATTCTGAGGGCTATAACCAGTCTAGGTTTCTTAATTTGGGGCTACTGGTTTGAGGGAAGTGAGAGATCGTAAGACAAATACACCACTCATAGCTTACCCGTTGTCATCTCGGACGAATGGCCAAAGGACAGCGTCTCAGAACACTCGGCTAGAGGGGCGGCAAATCACCGTTTACATACACTGTCGAGTCACATTATTCTGACCACCAGCTAATATCCAGAGTAACCGCCGTGTGCAGCACAGACAGCAGCTGGACGGGCTAGGAGTGACTCAATAAGGTGTTGGAAGGTGTTGACAGGTATGTGGAGCCATGCTGACTGCAGTGCTTGTGACAGCTGCTGGAGGGTGAGTGGTGGAATATCCATAGAGCAAACAACATGATCGAGGTGATCCCACAGATTCTCAATTGGGTTTAAGTCTGAAGAATTAGTGGCCCAGGGAAGTACTTTGAAGTCTTCATCGTGCTCTTCCAACCACTCTCTGACATTTCTAGCTGTGTGACAGGTCGCATTGTCGTGCTGGAAGACCCCATCCGCCTCAGGGAAGACAATCAGCATGTATGTGTGTACGTGGTCTTCAAGGATTGATTCATAACGAATTCCGTCCATAATGCCTTCCGCAAGTATGAATGGACCCATAGAATGCCATGAAAATATTCCCCAGACCATGGCGCTGCTCCCACCAGCTTGTATTCTTCCCGAAATGGTTGAAGAGGGCTTTTTATACGATGTTTCTCGGCTTACACGCCAATGTCCATCCGTTTGATGAAGCAGAAAACATGACTCATCGGAGAAGGCAATCTTTTGCCAATCAGCGGAAGTCCCAATTCCGATACTGCCGTGCAAATGTAAGCCTTTTTCTGCCGATGCACCTTCGTTAGCATAGGTGCAGCGACAATCCGTCTGCATCGGAGCCACATACTCAGCGGGGTTTGCTGAACTGTCGTTTTAGAGACACTTCCGGTAGCACCCCTGGTTCACTCGGCCACTGAGTGTCTCCACTGTAGCGTGTCGATCGGCCCTCACGCACTTTCGAAGACGACGTTCACCTCTCACATCAACAGAACACGGTGTTCGGCAGTTTCCACATCATTTATTCGCAATGGTGCAATTACTCCAATCCCGATAAACTTTAACCACAGCAGCACGCGAACAGTTTACAAACTGGGCTGTTTCAGAAATACCGCCATCCTTGGCCCGAAAGCCGATAGCCATCCCGTTTTGATAAATCGCTCCTTTTATTCATGAGAGCAACGAGTGATATGTTTTCAGAAGATTATCAGGTCATATGGAGAGGATTTTAGGAAGGGAGTGTCTGACCCCAGGTATTAAACAACCCTTAGAAATAGAAAGCTAGGAGATTTAAGCTAGAGTGCCCGATAGGAAAGTGCCATGAAAGCGGAGTAGAAAAGGGGAGGAAGACGCTCTTATTTATTACCGGGGGTGGGGGGGTGGGGGGATACCCGGGGATCGACGACTTAACGTGCCCATCCGACGCACGAAAGATATTTAGTGGATTGAGCGTTCGTATCTGCTTGGGATCGAACCTGAGGTCCCTTTCGTGGCAGTCACAAACGTTGCCCACTAGGCCACCTGTGGCACACGACGCCATGTTTTCAGAATGCCTACAGCACACCTTATATACCCTTCAAGCCAGCTCGCGGCACGTGCCTTCTTTCATTGGCTACGCGCTGTTGACGTCAAAAGTAGGAGGTGGTCACAATAATGTGACTCGACTGTGTAGAATCAAAGGGTGTACAGCGTTCATTTTTCTTTTAAATTTTACTCTGTCAGGCCAAATTCCCTGGCTTAGAGAAGTTGATCTCAAACATTGGAGATCCCATATTTTTCCAATTGAAGAAATAACTGATTCGTACTTCGGTGCCTAAGGGGAGAGTGAATCCAAAAAAATGCGAGTTTTGTTTTTATTATTGACAGTGAATGTACGAAACTTGACCTGTGAGAATATATAAAAGTGAAATACAAAAATTATAGTAGATATAAACTGGATGTTCCTCAGTGTTTGAAACGTGTGTATGTAGCTTAGGGACCATTATACAGTATAATATTTGTTCTTCTTATTCACTCACTTCAGGTGAAACAGGAGTCACCCAAATAAAGTTCACGAAAGAGTTACTAGCAGTTCGTCTTTTATTCAGCCGAAACTCTATCGGCACTTAATTAATGAAGAACTTTAAGGTAATTATTCCAACAACAGCTTATTAACTTGAGTTAGTAAACACAATAGTAGATTAACGAACTCTAACTCGGAATTTTTAACATCATTCGAACACATAAACTTCAAGAACAGACCGCTTCAGCGTAAAACAGCTTCCTCGAATACTACACTAGTTGAGCAATTCCTTACTGCCCGGAAATCCCTCCTTGCTAATTACACCGAGTGCACTCCGCCTGTAGTTAGACACTAAGCGCGATCCCTTACTTTTGGTACGCCAGCTCTCGTTTTCCATCTCTACCACTCGGTCGATGGCGGTCAGCAATCTCCGAGGTGTTCTTTCTTCCTTGTTGCTGACAGACCCGCAGTATCCAGTGATTCAAGAAGAACTACATGCCCATCTCCTACCATCGGCCCAACAGACTGTTCGTCGCCTGTGGCTTCTTCATTTCTTGCCAACACCACAATCCTTTCCAATTCTATCTAAGATGGAAACCACGCGGCGTACGTCGACATCACTGCGTCCTCTTCGTCTTCCAAATGGCTCTGTTACTTCTAATGCTTCTCTTATTTGCTCTCAAGTCCGTCACTTCTTTCAGGAGAAATTCCGTGCTGTTGCGCAGGATTCGGACCTTTCCTCCTCTCCCCTTCTCACTTCTCTTCCTCAGGTCCCGCCTTCTCTGTGTTCTCCTCTTACTGTTAACTTCACTTTGTATGACCTTAGAGCAGCTTTTGATTCCTTTAACTCACACTCCTCTCCTGAACTTGATGGTCTACCACTGTCCTTTTATCGTGCTTTCCTTCCGTTTCTCCTACCTTTCCTTTCCGCTGGATTTTACGGTTGCTCATGTCATCCTCCTGCCGAAAAAGCGAGACACCCTGAATCTGACGAATTGGCGCCATATTTCTATTCTTAACATTGACTACAAATGGCTTACTAAACTTCTTTCTCGCCGCTTAAATTCTATTCTTCCGTTTCTCCTTTCCCCCGACCAGTCATACACCGTGCCTGGTCTTTCTATTTCTAACAATATTTCTTTTTTTCTCCATGTCACCTTCTTTGCTCATAAACATTCAGAACCTCTCGCCCTGTTTAATCTTGATCAACAATCCGCGTTTGATAATGTTTCTCATAACTATCTCTCTACTGTTTTAACCCACTACGGCTTACCCTCTTCATTTGTCACTCTCCTTCTTAGTCTCTACCGGGGCGCATATTTTCATATTCGGACGGTTACATTTTTGATGACACCCATTCCCTTTCGGTGTGGAATTCGGCAAGGTTGCCCCCTTTTGGGGCAACTCTTTGCTTTTGCATTCGAACCTTTTCTGATCGCCTGCCGATCAGCATTTCTTTCTTCCTTGCCACCGATCGTCTCCAGCAGCAGGCATCACCAATTTTTTGTCTCCGCTTACGCAGATGATGTCACTTTTTGCCTCCGCCGAGATGACCAGTTTTATATTCTCCGCTTCACGTACCAACAATACGCAACTATCTCCGGTGCGTCTTTGTATGTTCTTAAGAGCACTGGGTTGTGGTGCGGGTCATGAAAGGGCTGCACTGATACCCCGTTGGGTGCGTTGTGGTCCTCTACGTCCCAGAAAATCCTTGGCACCCATATTGGTCATTCATTTACTGCAGGTAATCTTACTTGGCAAGATCTTCTTCCTTGTCTATAACGTACAGCAGCATTCTGGCATTTCACTCACTCATTTGCTTCCTACTTCCAGCGGGCGCAAATCGTCAAGCGATACCTTCTCTCTCAATGCTTGTTTTCTTGGACCTCAACGGTGTTTAACTTGAGACGTCAGTCTACTATCAACAGCATCTTTACATCAGTCATCTGGTCTGCAAAACATTGGGTGGCTGCTACGACACTTACTCTCCCTGCCTCCTTAGGTGGAATTCATCTACCGGATGTTCGCTCTTATTACCGCGCCTCTCCCATTGTTTCATTCATACGCCTTCTTCTCTCCCCTTCTCCCTCACTTTCCTCTACCTTCGATATGTTAGAAATTATTATTAGAAATATGACTGTCAGAGTTCTTCGAACCAGACGCCTCAGAGAACATTTAACAGAATTGCAGGTGGCGCTGCTCAAAACGTTTTTAGTTGTTTACTCTAGCCAGCGTTGCCTGAGAAAGAAGAAGATCCCCTTCTGCTGCTCACGTCGGTTAGTAATCTAAGTGGTTGATCTTTGACTGAACAACAACAATGTCGGTGATATGTAGAGGGTGTGCGTGTTGGAATAGTGAGTTATTACCTTTTTGTGGAGATGTACAATAAATATTAGTGTGTTGTCATTTGAAGCGTTTTTTTTGTGTGGAATCCCCTTTTTCGCTCTGCGATTACTAAGGATAGATCTTTCTGCAGCTGGTAAGTGGCTTACTGCGTTACTTAAAGGAATTATAGATTTTAATTGTTTAGAAATATTTAACACGATGTTCTTATCTCTCTTCACGATCCATCCTTTTCTTTTCTCCTTTTTCTTCGGATGGATTCCTATCCTTTTTACTTTTACCATTTTCCACCCATTCTTTCTGAAGCTCTAGCGTTTCTTCGTTCACTTCCACTTCTCCGCGCACCTCCTTCTACTACCCGCGATCTCCTCGCCGAACCGCTTTTCTTTTCCACCCTGATTCACTCTTCCGACCAACCCTACTTTATCTTCCCCTGTTGGGTCCGTTCTGGGATTTTAACTGTGCAAGCTCTGGTTAATACTGATTTATCCTGGAAGCCCCTCTCTTCTCTTTTCCCTGATCCTACTCCTTCCGAGGAGGATGATTTTGCTCTCCTTCGCTCTACCCTCCGTTTCCTCTTCTCCTCCCTTGTTTCTGAAATTGGTCTTATCTCCGTTTCTGGCCCTAGCCTTTCTCTCCCTTTCTTCCTCTCTCTTCGAGATTCCACCGTCCCCATTTCCTCTTTAACTGTTGCTTTGATCTACAATTTTCTCCGAACACCCTTTGCTCTTCCACACCCACTCCTAGACGTTTCTCCTTAGGTTTCTCCTACTATCTGGACTGCTTCCTTTTCTCCTCTCTCCTCCCCGCTAGAGCGTAATATTAAATGGCGGTTTCTTTACCGTCGCCTTCCTGTTCCTTCTTCCCTCTTCCATATGTCCCTCTCTCCTTCCCCACTCTGTTGTTTTTGTGATTCCGAAAGTGATATCGAGCACATACATATTGTCATTTCCCGATCTTGTGGCCGCTGCTTTACACTGCCTTTCGACTTGCTGGCGCTATCTGCTCACAAGATCTCCCCTTTCAAGCATATTCCTGGTTGCTTCTCACAAAGCACCCACCACTTAAACTTCCTGATGTCTGCGCCTACTTATTTGCTTTCGCGAAACATGTTATCCACCTTTACCGCCTCTCTCTACGCTCCAATTCTACTATACCCAGCATCGTTTCTGCTGGTGGGATTTTACGGAAGATCTTTCAGAACCGCATCTTGGCTCGGCTCCGGTTGGAGTACTTCACAGCGTCTTCTCCTCAATCTATGGCTTCTTTCCGGTCTGCCTGGGCGCAAGATGCTGGGTGGTTCCACGTCGATGTTTCGACGCTTTATCTTTTGAGATGAAAGACCCATTTCCTCATATCGCATCGTGTATCTGTGAAACGCGTTGTGTGGTATTGTGTATAATTTTCCATTTTGGTATAACATTGTACCTACCTTCAGGCAAGTTATCCTGAGTAAAATGTTGTGTTGTGTTAAGTTGTTAACTATATGATAGTTATGCATATTCTATCTGTATACTTCGTTTCCCTTTACGATCGCTGCATTGGAAATGAGTTTTATATTCCTGTTGTCTTGCATGGCTTTACACAGGTCTATGTTTGAGTCTAATGTCATCGGACTCTAGTGTCTACTTATTCTTTTGTGTTTTTGAATGCTGCCTAGTTACTTACCTTATAGCTTTTGTTCTACTCTAAAAATTGAGTTGTATGCTTACTAGATACTTTTGCATATCCCGTACCTTCTTCTCATCTTAATTTCGCCGCTTGAAGCGAGTTTTTTATATTTTATTGTGTACGTTTTGCATGCAGTGTGACACGTGATTTATTTTGTAAAAGTGCACCATGTTGTTTCTGCCATGTTCTTACTATAGTATATGTTTGTTAATATCTCTATTATTTCACTACACTCTTGATCAGTGTTTGATTTGCATTTCTGCGTTCGTTTTCGCTCATAGTTTACTACTTTGATCTATTTGTTACAGTGTACCGTGTTGTTTCCTGCATTTGTTTTGTCATTGTGTAAGCTTCTAATTTTCTTTTCTTCTATGTCCCAACCTCTCCAAGTGTGCATCAGTTGTCATCACCGTACTGTGCTCTGTCTTGGGACTGTGTTTGCTTGTCCTTTTTCATTTATTCACTCCTCGTCTTCTCTTGTTTACAACTTAGCGTGTTAGTCTGTATCTGTTTCATAGCCTGTTTTCTTTGCCTGTAAGCTAGATGTGTTGTACTTCCCGACTTTTCCTCTGCTTGATTGCTATGCCTATTGTAAGCTTCTTAATCACACGAGTTCTTGACCATGTTCATTGCACCTACAGTTGTCTTTGCTTTTGCCGTATACCCTCTAGTTATACTGTGTACATGTTTGTGTTGTTTACTTCAGAATGGTGTGTGCCATTTTCAGTGATTTTAGCATTTTTCGTGTTATTTTGTGGGCGTTACCTTGTACATATGATCATTCATTGTTCTTCTTCTGTTTTCACCATATGTGGTGCGCCTGCATCTTTTTCTTTAATAAAATGTTGAGCTCCATACATTATATCTCGTTCTCAGCTTGTCAAAAATATGCACTTTATTCACTCTTGACCTCAAAACTGTTGCCAACATAGCATTCAGCGAGAAAATACACAGTCGAGTCACATTATTGCGACCACCTCCTGTAACGTACCAGGAGATGTGACGTACCTGTCCGAAGGACGCACACGACATAAAGGCATATAGGAATCACAATAAAACGTCCGCGTTGCTCAATTGGTAGAGTGACTTATTCCGGAATGAGGGGATCCGGGTTCGAATCCTGGCGTGGACAGAAATGACGGAGAAATTTACTTCGTTATAATGGCGCCCGAACTATCCGGATGACCCGACCGTTCAAAATCTCGCATTGGTGTGATGTTATTTCCACACCGCGAGATAGGAAAAATAAGAGAATCCCTTCTCCAGCACTTCGAAAAAAATAAAATAAGGGGGAGATGATGTAACATACCAGGAGATGTGACGTACCTGCCCGAAGGACGCACACGACATAAAGGCATATAGGAATCACAATAAAACGTCCGCGTAGCTCAATTGGTAGAGCAACTTATTCCGGAATGAGGGGATCCGGGTTCGAATCCTGGCGTGGACAGAAATGACGGAGAAATTTACTTCGTTATACTCCTACTTATGACGTCAGGATTGCGTAGCTAATGAAAGAAGGCACGTTTCGTGAGCTGGCTTGGAGGGTATATAAGGTGTGCTGTAGGCATTCTGAAAACATATCACTCGTTGCTGTCATGGATAAAATCAGCGATTTATCAGATTTGCAAAAAGAGATGATTTCACAAACAGCTGACTTTGTGAACTGTTCGCGTGCTGATGTGGTTAACATGCATCGTGACTGGAGAAATGGTACCAATGCAAAAAAGCCACGTGGAAACTGCGGAGCACCATGTGCCACTTACGTGAGAGGTGAGCGTCGGCTCCGAAGGTGCGTGAGGCCCGATCGACACGCTACAGTGGAGACACTCATTGACCGAATGAACCAAGGGGATACCGGAAGTGTGTCTAAAACGACAGTTCAGCAAATCCTGCTGCGTATGGCGCTCCGATGCAGACGGATGATCACTGCACCTATGCTAACGAAGGTGCATCGGCAGAAAGTGCTTACATTTGCACGGCAGTATCGGAATTGGACTTCCGCTGATTGGCAAAAGATTGCCTTCTCCGATGAGTCATGTTTTCTGCTTCATCAAACGGATGGACATCGGCGTGTAAGCCGAGAAACATCGTAGAACAAGCCCTCTTCAACCATTTCTGGAAGAATACAAGCTGGTGGGAGCAGCGCCATGGTCTGGGGAATGTTTTCATGACATTCTATGGGAACATTCATACCTGTGGAAGGCGCACTATGGACCGAATTCGTTATGAATCGATCCTTGCATATATGCTAATTGTCTTCCCTGGGGTGGATGGGATCTTCCACAACGACAATGGGACGTGTCACACAGCTAGAACTGTCAGAGAGTGGTTGGAAAAGCACGATGAAGACTTAAAGGTACTTCCCTGGCCCCCTAAGTCCCCATACTTTAACCCAATTGTGTATCTGTGGGACCACCTCGATCGTGTTGTTCGCTCTATGGATCCTCCACCACGCACCCTCCAGCAGCTGTCAGATGCACTGCAGTCAGCATGGCTCCACATCCCTGTGAACATCTTCCAGCACCTTACTGAGTCACTCCCAGCCCGTCTAGCTGCTGTCCGCGCTGCACACGGTGGTTACTCTGGATATTAGCTGGTGGTCACAATAATGTGACTCGATCGCGTATAACACTAAGGTTGAAACGCTAGAAGGGATCGAACTCAAAGTTTACTTAGATAAAGACTACTAAAATGAAAATTTAATTAGAATATAAGTTTATGTCATATAAAATCTTAAAAATTGGTTTTGAAAGCTTTGGTTACATAAGCCTATGTACACAAGCATAGGAGTTTTGGAATACATAAAGCATGCATTCCACAGCTTATCAGATCCCCCACTTTTAGGAAAGTGCATCCATGGAAAACCTCAAACACCTAATGAATCACAAAATAGTGTGATTTGGAAACGGTTTTCAAAAAGTGTTTTTTGAGACACACCCAATACTGAAAATCGATGTTTTCCATGCCGTGTTAGTATTCACTGAGAGGAATGTATGCGGATTAAAGGTACTGGGAAACCTTCGCATCAAACCTGGTGACAACATTATAATAATTCTGCGAACGAACGAGTTAACAACGAACGTGTTCGTAAAGGTGGTTTAACCATGCAGAAAAAATCTCAAAAGACAATGAAAAGGAAAAGAGAATCCTGATAATCCTGCATATGGTGCAGGAATGTATTGCTTTGCAATACTGCTGAAAATCCTTAACATATTGTGGAAAATTATTAATTTTCAAAAAACTAATTTTTGATTAACGAAATTTTTACGAAAGTTAATTTTTGTTTGTTTATGTACCTTTTTTTCAGAATCTATTCAATGCATACATTTAAAATTTTCTGAGTACGTTTGTATAATAGCACAGGGAGACCTCCTTAACGGACACCTTTGAACAACGGTAACCTTTAAACAACGGCAAATCTTATTTAGTATAGGACAGCTGCGGTAGGATTAACATTAGCGATAACCTCCAAATATCGGAACCACTTGACAGAGGTCAACGGGCACCCCAGTCAGACACTAAGGAGCACTAACGGACACATAGTCCTTTACGATTTTACTTATCTGCATCGGTATTTCGGCGAGTAAGTAATATAGTAACAAAGAATGTTGCAAAGGAACTGTGCATCTGGCTGTGTGGATTCCATTATGGCGGACACCATGGTGTGATTAAGTGAAAAGAAAGGAATTAACATTTCATTCAACATGTGACGGTAATTACTAGAGACGAGCTTGAGCTCTCGTGTATGTCTCAGTCCCACAACAAGGCCAGCAGGATGGGCACTGGGCCTAGAATATTGCCCGTTCGCGGCGGTGACTCCTGGGTTAGTCCCGGTGGGTTCTGATCCTACCTTGTCATGCGCAGTTACACCTCACTGTCTCTAAAATTGTTCTGGATTTCTTCCCTATGGGATACACTAACCCTAAACTCCCATTTTGCAATTCGTAAAGGCTCTTTAACATCAGGGGTCAGACACTGCTTTTGTAAAATCCTCAACACCATGATTAATTACTAAAGTTTATCTGTGATCATCCAATTCTAGAGAACAATAGGTGGAGATAACGAGGAAACCGTTTGAATTTAAACTGCTACTGCTGGTTCAAAAAATTCAGCTGCAAACGATCAGTTGTATTTACTGCTCTACATCTGGAGATTTCCACTGTCGAACTAATCTCAAGGTTCTTATGCAGACTGCATTCTGATCATCGTACTGTTATAAGCACATCTATCTCTGATTATTAATTTATGCCAAATATCCGAACAATGGTCACTTACTTCCAATCCAGAAGGAAGGAAGGGCTGCGTAACCTGACATTTTGTTAGATAATTAGCTCCAGCATTTGATACTATATTGAAAAAAGTCACCGGACACCTAGCAGAGAAACACAACATAGCATTTATTGACATACATTAGTACGGTGTCGATCCATCTTTGGCCTTAATGCATGCACTGAACCTTCGAGACAGGCTTTCGATGAGGTTTTGGAACACAGCGATAGGTATGCGCTTCAATTCACTACGTAATGCTGCCTCTAACTGTTGCTTAGTATAGTAGGCCTTGGTTTCCAAACTTCTTATGCGGCACTCTAATTCATCCCATAGGTGCTCTATGGGATTAAGATAAGGACTCTGTGCTAGCCAGTCCACACCCGACACAGAATTATCGTCAAACCACACCGTAACAGCCCTTGCTTTATGGCTCGCTACATTATCCTGCTGGTACCAACAAGGCTCGGTTCCATAGTATTGCCACAGAGTTGGTAGGGCATAATTGTCCAGAATATCGAGGTAGACGTGCTGGTTAACAGGTTTGTCCACGATAACCAATGGGCCTGTACCATACGACGACCCCCCCCTCCTCTCCCTCACACACGCACACACACGAGTACAATGCCAGTTCCAATTTTACCGTAGGAACAGTACACTGTGTTCTCCCGGCTGCCGCCATACCTACACATGGCCATCAGGCTGATGGATCGTGTATCTGGATTCATCAGTCCATAGGACTTGTTTCCATTGATCTACGGTCCACGATAAATGTTCTTTACACCATGCCGAACGACGAGTACCATTCCGAATGCAGATGAAAGGCTTATGAGCAGTCACACGACTACGGTAACACATGGAATGAAGTTCTATGCGAATGCATACCGATGTTGCGAATGCATACCGATGAAGTTCTATGCGAATGCATACCGTGTACATACCGATGTTCCAGCATTTTACTCACCTGTACACTGAGGTCATGAGCAGTACTCCGTCGATTAGTTGTAACGACTCTCCTGAGGCTTTGATGACGTCCGCTATTACA
Source organism: Macrothele yani (assembly GCA_039090855.1). Taxonomy (NCBI): domain Eukaryota; kingdom Metazoa; phylum Arthropoda; class Arachnida; order Araneae; family Macrothelidae; genus Macrothele; species Macrothele yani. The sequence goes on from CM076990.1 coordinate 54,969,835, forward strand.
GATCTGTCGGTACGTTTTGATGCTTCAGGTATGGTATGTGTCTTCCACTTATTCAGTCCATCCAAAACAGTTGACTTGGGTATGTTTAAAGGCCTCTCGGTTTCTCGTATGGACAACCCACTAGTATAACACCCAACAATCTTTCCTTTCTCAAAGTCAGTTCTTTTCCCTCGCGACATTTTCACTCAACCTCGCAGTGCGATATAATCGCGGTCAGCTGCAGGCTTGTTTTTATACCGTTTGGAGCTGTACCACGCATCTTAACAACGCAGCGGTTCCGTTGATTTGCTTTTGAAGGGGTGTCCGGTGGATTTTGTCAATACAGTGTATATGCAGCTTCTTGTACTGGAATAAAAAATGACACCGGAATATTTTCAATTTTGAGGATATGCCATCACCAGAGCTTTAGTTCTCCGATAGCTCCCTGTATACTACAATGAAGAATACGTACGTATTTCTGGATAAGCTTTTAGGCGCTATTTTGTTTTTTGCGTTATGGTAAAACCTGTCTTATTTGGCAAAAAAACACATAAAACGTAGCAAAATCGTTTTATGCTTGAGTAGTCGGCAGTGAATTTGGTTTGTGACAGAATCAAGAAAAGGAATGAACATTGAGATGCGGTTAATATTCTTCAGGAGTGTCCTTCGTAACATTACAACGATGGACTTACCTTCCAGTTCGACGTGGAATTCGTACTTCTGCCTCGTGGTGGATTTTCCACTGCCCCAGTACTCCACCGATTACAGAGTGTGAGTCGAAGGGTTTTCAATATTTGCATAAACGAATGTGCTGCGGCGGGTATGTCATGTGTTGAAACTGTGTCATGCAGTCAGACGAAAAGGGATATAAAGTGGTAATCGTTGCTGTGAACTGCATTGCATGTCGTCGTTCTGTCTGTGGTTGGTTGGGACGCCTAAAAGATGAACAGCCACAACCGGCTAATTAGAGAACTTTTTCCTTACGAGTTTGAACTCGGCCATAACGCTGCTCAAGCAACACGGAACATTTGCCATGCGAAAGGGGGATGTTCCGTGTACGACAGGACCGCAACTAGATTGTTCAAGAAATCTCGCTCAACAGGTGACAGAAACTTCGACGATCAGCCAAGGTCAGGTAATCCACGAACTATGGATTCAGAGGCCGTGCGTCAGGACAAATCCGACAACTAGCACTCAGATATTATCAGGCGAGCTGGGCATATCACAGACCACCTTGGTTCGTTACCTTCAGGACCTCGGAAAAGTCTACAGGAGCTGCCGCATTGTCCCTCATGAGTTGACGCCAGCTGCAGCAAACCGCCGAGTGAAAGTGTACACGAAACCCCTAGAAAACCAGCGCGATGTGCGTTTCATCAAGAGAATAGTTACGTGCGATGAAAAGTGGGTCTATTTCCGTAATCCTAACACACAATAGCTGTGGTTGAGCCCGAGTCAGCTTCCTGAACCTGTTGCCAAACGTGGGCGCTTCGAGCACAAGGTGATGCTCTGCGTCTGGTGGAATTTCGAGGGAATAATCCATTACGAATTTGTTCCAGACGGTTGAACCATTAACGTTAACCTCTACTCTGAACAGCTGGAGCGGATGTATGCCGTTTTGGAGGAGAAGTACCCGGCATTGGTGAACAGAAAGCGCGCTCTCCTACAGCAGGACGACGCTCGGTCTGATACCGCGCGAACGACCCGGGCAAAACTTGAGGGCACCGAACTGATGCCACACCCAGCATATAGTCCGGACCTAGCCCCGTCGGATTATTACATGTTCCGGTTCATTGCCCACTTACTTCGCGGGCGGCACTCGGCACTTCAACAACCAGGTGGAGGTGGCAGCTGGGGGTGAAGGAGTTCTTCTCCTCGAAGGATAAGAATGGTACCGCCGCAGAATCGAAGAACTGGCAGACAGATGGCTAAAGACGGTGCAACACGATGGGCTATACTTTGAATACCAGTCAGCTTTCATCGTAAAGGTGCGTATGAAAACATAAAATGATCCAGATATTGCAAAATTTTGGACTCACCCTCTGTAAAAAAACAAAAAAAAAAAAAAAAAAAACAAAAAACAAATTTAACTGATTTTTTTATATTTTTCACTCTGGTTTAAATTGAGTTGTGTCCGTGAAAGTTTGCGTAAACTTTGCATTTCCACCACAAACAGTAAAGCTTTTTTGAAATTTAAATTTCATTTATTTTTCTACATAAACGCTGAGTCGTAGACCACGGGAGGGGTTCTGACCCCAACTAACCCCTATGTGGATACCCCACTAAATAGTGTACTTAATCTTTTAAGATGCGGGTTTACCTCAATCAAGCGGTGGCCAAAATTTTCTGCGCTCCCTAAACAGAAACTTCCACATAGCCGGCGGGTTTTATGGAAGCAAAGGCAAGACAGTTCCTTTCTCCCTCTCGTCTCAGCAGTACCGACTATAAACCTGTCACATGTGGTGTTCGTTACCCTTTCTAGTCCTTTATTCTGTGCTCCATGGCACAAGGCATGGTGGGAAAGGGCTAGTCCCCCGGCAGAGACACCATGCCACTGGGTAGAACACAAGTGACTAAAACATCTGTCTGCTTTCTCAGTTTGTCGACGTTGTTATATCCCTTTCAGCAAGCAGTAAGTCAGAAAGAATTAGTGCCAATCATTCCCCTGACTGACCTGGATGCACGTGCGGTTTTACGGATGCAAGGGGCTTGCCCCTGCAACGTGTTTCATTTTTTTATGTTTTTGGTTAAAATGCCACTTACGTTAGAAAAAAATGCCTTAATTTAAAAAAAAAATTCATGAACTTACATTAGAAAAAAAAATGCTTTCATTTTTTTTATATACAGTGTGTATACACCCCTTCCTGGATGGATGACCACTTTGAATAACAAAGTAAAGGGGTTTTGTGTCCGAAACGGTCATTCAGGTCATTTCTGATTTAGAGGTTTACTAGACAGCGAATATGTTCGTTGGAACATACACTGTATTGACAAAAGTCACCAGAAATCACTTCAAAAGTAAATGAACGGATCAGCTGCCTTGTTAAGATGCGCGGTACAGCTGCAAACGGTATAAAAACAAGCCTGCAGCTCACTGCTATCATATTGCACTGTGAGGTTCAGTGAAAATGTCGCGGCGAGAGAGAACCGACTTTAAGAAAGAAAAGATTGTTGGGTGTTATATTAGTGGATTGTCCATAAGAGAAACCGAGAGGCGTTTGAACATACCCAAGTCAACTGTTTTGGATGGACTAAATAAGTGGAAGACACATGGCGTGCCTAAAGCAGCAAAACGTACAGGCAGACCAAAGAAAATCAGTGATAGAGGACGTCGAAGCCCCAGGAGTGTCGTTACAGCTAATCGACGGAGTACTACTGCACAAGACCTCAGAGTACAGGTGAATAAAAATGTTGGAACCTCGGTATGTACACGTACCATTCGCATAGAACTTCATTCCATGGGCTACCGTGCTCGTACGGTCGCTCATAAGCCTTTTATCTCCACTCGGAATGCTACTCGTCGTTTAGCATGGTGTAAAGAACATTTATCGTGGACCGTAGATCAATGGAAACGGGTCCTATGGACTGATGAATCCAGATACACGATCCATCAGTCTGATGGCCGCGTGTGGGTATGGCGGAAGCCGCGGGAACGCTATTTATCACAGTGTACTGTACTTACGGTTAAGTTTGGAGTTGGCATTGTACTCGTGTGGGGGTGTTTTCCGTGGTATGGTCCTGTCCCGTTGGTTATCCTAACAAGCCTGTTTACCAGCACGTCTACCTCGATATTCTGGACAATTATGCCCTACGAACTCTGTGGAAATACTATGGAACTGAGGCTTGTTGGTACCAGTAGGATAATACACCGAACTAAAAAGCAAGGACTGTTACGGCGTGGTTTGGCGATAATTCGGTATCGTGTGGAATGGCTAGCTAGCACAGAGATCTGATCTTAATTCCATAGAGCACCTATGGAATGAATTAGAGCGCTGCATAAGAAGTTTGGAACCAAGGCCTACTACTAAGCAACAGTTAGCGGCAGTATTATGTACTGAATGGAAGCGCATACTTATCGCTGTGTTCCGAAACCTTGTAGGAAGCCTGTCTCGAAGGGTCAGTTCATACATTAAGGCCAAAGGTGGACCGTACTAATGTATGTCAATAAATGCCATGGGTGCGTTTCTATTCTAGGTGTCCGGTGATTTTTGTCAATATAGTGTATATCAGCCCATTTTGCTAACCCCGAGTTAATTCATTCCAGCAGGTTTAAGAGTAAAAGCAGTGGCCATTTAGTAAGCAAGGTTAAAAAACAAAACAAAATTGTTTTACAAAACTTAAGTTTGCACACAGAAAAAATATAATAAATTGTTTTAAGTTTTAAAGATGGTTTTCGGGAGTTATTCAGAATAAGTTCTCTTTGAAGTTTCAGTTACAAAAGAAGCCTTCTAAATGAAACTTAAATGGCTTTTGAATTTCAGTCATTATACAAATACTTGTTCAGAAAAACGGAGCCATTTGAATTTTAGAGTGTTCTGTGCTATATCACAGATTCGTTGAACTAACAAAAAAAAAGTTTTACACAATGAACAGGTTGGAAGGAAAGGAAATTTTCGAGAAGTGCTTTTAATTTTGAACGTTTAGTCTTAGATGTGCTGCGCACTCAAATATAACTCGAAATTTATGGTGATGGTGGAAATTAAGAAAGAAAGTTCACTGATACACACACGGAAAAGGGCAAGCAAAATACGAAACACTTTATTTCGCAATAAAACTTCCTCGCATTCACTATATATGAGAATATCGCTATTCAGACGAATGCTTACGAGATATCTACGAATGAAGTCAGGGGCGTGCCCGCATTTGCATGAGATGATGCACCACACGTACAATGCGATTTTGCTCCTTCTGCCTCGCACTAAGAAGAGGAAACAAAACGACTACGATGTCAGACTAAGATACGAAAGTGGTCTTAATGATGCATCGTCTTTGAAACGAAGGACGCAAAAGAAAATCGTTTAATTTACTCAGATTTGAAATAAAAGCACTTTTAAATATTTATGTGACCATGTTATTTAAAAGGAACGAAGTTCCGCACAAAAATGCGAAGGAATTAAGCAAAAGCCTTTTACCATAACCTACCCGACGGCAGTTCTGCAAGCGAATCCCAGACACTTTTAAACATTTTTCAACTTGTTATGAACATTTGAAGGAATGAAAACAAACGGCGAATTATGAATGCCTTTTAATAATTTTTACCGGAGCGTGTACTTGTACCTCACGAACATTCCAGAAAAAGGGTGACCCTACTGTTCATAAGCACGCTATAGGATCTACGGCATGTTATATGACTTTTGTCGTCCAGGAATGTCACACCAAGTGCAGATATGCCGTCTCAATGGCGCAGTGTTTTTTTTTGATTGGAGGTTTAACGACCACCGTGAGCAACTCAATGGGCTATAAGCAGTCGCCCGTCCCTAATTTAGGGTCACTGGTTCCAGGGAAGGGAGAGAGCCAGTACCGTAAGACAAACACAACATCCATGCCCGACGGGATTCGAACCCGGACCCCTTACGGACGAATGATCAGAGGCCAGCGCCTTAGACCACTGCGCCACCGGGGCGGCCGCAGTGGTCTAAGTGTTGGCTTATGACCATTCGTCCGACAAGGGTCCGGGTTCGAATCACGGTGAGGCATGGATGTTGTGTTTGTCTTACTGCACTGGCTCTCTCCCTTCCCTGGAACCAGTGGCCCTAAATTAGGGATGAGTGATTGCTTATAGCCCATTGAGTTGCTCACGGCGGTCGTTAAACCTTCAATCAAAAAAAAAAAAAAAAAAAGTGAAAATGTCAGCGTTAGGACTGTATACACAAAATCTCTGCATGTGGATGGACTTGTCCGAAATATTTATTTCTTCCAAAATGTCCCTTCGTGTGATATTCTAGCAAGAGAAAAAAAAATGTCGTCGCGTCATTGTTCTGAAAATCTTTAGTCGTTCCTCCGACGTGGACATATGGATGCCATATTTGGAATTCCACAGCGACAAATAATTGACTGCGAGAAAAAATATGATTCAGAAAATAATGTTTATTTTTCATTTGGAATTCTGGTTATTATAAACTTTTCCCCGGTGGTGAGATTCGAACATACATCTTACTCAGGAGCGGCTGTTTTCCCAATTGAGGTATGCCGGCAGACTTATCGCTCTATAATTGCCCATTTTACTTATGCATGACCTCAGTAGCATGTTATCTACGTCATGCACGTAATACGTTACCTATTCACGACGAATTAAGCAGTCTGGTGATTAAACAGCCACGGGAGATCGTTTCTATATCTTCTAGTATTGGTTCTGATATCATTGGGTCTCTCTCTTTCTTAGAAACAGGAACATGCTACTCCTAGCGCTGGATGCTTACAGTATCATGGAGATAAGAGAGGAGACGTAATTAACTTATGGCTGTAGCGAAAGGAAAGAAAGCAATATCCGTATCTCATCTGGGAGTCGAAGTTAGGTTTCCAGGCCGTTAAGCTAATATCTTAATCACTCAACGCTGATATGTTCGCAGCAATATTTTTTGAAATTCCTCCCCGTTTTGTTTGCTACTTTGTGACAAAGCAACATCATCCTACTTTCCTGGAGATCCCAAACAGAATGAAAGATCAATTGAAATGCAGATTTCGGAAGTAGGTATTAATAATTCCGTTCCTGGAACGTGTAGTTTAAAATTGAAGTGTTGCCCATTTTTCTTACACTAAAAAAAAAAAAAAAAAAAAAAAAAGGAACAGAACCTGATCTGTAAAATAAGCTCAGCCACAGGCCTACAACAGACTCTAACTCCAAAGAGACTGAGAAAATCAAGTGTCCTCAGGACAAGCACATCAGTGGCGTAACTAGCACAACGTAGGCCCCCCCCCCCTTCAAGATTTATTTCCGCACCCCTAAGCACAGTCATTTTCCCAGGATTTCGAACACGAGGGAGGATGTGTTTCTCGCTGTGTGTGAGGGGGAGGGGGGGTCAGAAGGTCAAGGAGAATGTCTGGTAAAGTAAGTGAGATACCTACATCCCTGTAGTTTCAACTTTTAAATAATTTTTTTTTTTTTTTGAGGTTTAACGACCACCGTGAGCAACTCAATGGGCTATAAGCAGTCGCCCGTCCCTAATTTAGGGTCACTGGTTCCAGGGAAGGGAGAGAGCCAGTGCCGTAAGGCAAACACAACATCCATGCCTGACCGGGATTCGAACCCGGACCCCTTACGGACGAATGATCAGAGGCCAGCGCCTTAGACCACTGCGCCACCGTGGCGGCAATAATTTTTGGAACGGGAATACATAATGTAAGGTTATCAATCAGCTAATCACGATAAACACCGTGCGCGGAATGTTGCATGAGTATGAATATACATTTTATAGCAAGAAACGAATTCGGTAAAATATATTTTAAAGGTTAAGGTCAATAACTATAAGACTTCACAATTACCCATCTTACTTTCACCTGTTTCTGAAGTGCTTAGTTTATGTGAAATGTCTGCCTCTAAAGCTTGAACAGTTGACGTGCTAAACAAATCATCATTCTTTTAATCAGAAACGGCACTTGGGTTTAATTGATTCTGCTCAAAAGGAGCTAGTCGAGCTTTGAAAGTTTTTCGCGCGCTCTTCTTTCCTTCGCCAATATTATGATCCTCTTGGACGCTTTTGTGACATTTCGCAAATCGATGGCGTTCGTTTGTATGTTCAAGTTTCCACACAGTAAATGAGATAGACATACTTACTACTAGGGGTGTTCAAATGAAAAGGTACGAAACGTCATAAGAACTTAACCGTTAACATATTTGCCTATGCCGCTATGGAAGAACGTAGCGACACATCTAGGGATGCGATTGGAGTCGCCGGCGTGAATCGGAGCATGCGCGGGCGCCCGCATGCGCAGGAGAGAGCAGAGGCTCTTATAAAGAGCGCCGTCCAATTGACTACATGTTGAATTCCTCCAGCACAGACGAACCATTAACTCCGATATGTACTGTGAGACACTCCGAAGCCTACGCAGGTCCATCAAGAACAAAAGACCGGGGCTGCTCACGGAGGGTGTGGTTCTGCTCCATGATAACGCGCGTCCACACATCTCCAGGGTCACACACGCGGAACTGGCCAAGTTCCAGTGGGAGCAGCTTGACCATCCGCCCTACAGCCCGGACATGTCACCCTGCGATTTCCATGTGTTTTGTCCCCTGAAAAAACATCTGAAAGGGAAGCGCTTCCACTAGGACGACGAACTCAAGGACGCTGTGCAGGACCGGGTCTCGTCACGGCCACAGGAATTCTGGGAACAAGGAATCCTTCGGCTCGTTAATCAATGGGATCGTTGTGCTGCCGCCTATGGTGTATACTTTGAATAAAGTCTTCATTTATATCCACAGTGTCGTTCCGTACCTTTTCATTTGAGCACCCCTAGTATAAAGAAGAACTAAGAGCAAAGCAGTGTGTAATTGTTTTGTAAAAAACTAAAATACGGCAAACCGCTTGAAGAAATCACCCCCTTTTACATCCAGATCTGCGGCTGCTGTTAATATTTGTTGGTGCCTGTCATGTACGTAACCCTAGGCGACTGACTGTTTTCTCACATGCTCCACGGGGAATCCCCACATGGTCTTGCTTACAATCCATTGGAGAACGATGATATTACAACACATTACAACCCGGAGTCCAAGGGTCGAATAGCTTCAATCCGTAGGGCATCCAGCGTTTTAAACGTGAAACTTGGCATTTATTTAGGCAAAGCTATTTAAAGGAAAACATGAATTTCTGGATTAATTATTTGTTTCTTTGTTTTCGTATACCTTCGGATTTTTTCATAAAACCATTACTGGCAACTGCAGTACGCCCCTTCGGTACCTGCGCCCCCACGCAGCTGCGGGAGTGGTAATTACGCCACTGAAGTGCGTGTGTTAAATGTTGGCAGACAAAATCGTTTAGCTTTGCTTATCACGTGCGTCTCCCTAGAATACACAGTCGTATCAGGTAATATGGCCACCTACCTGATAATGCAAACAACCATCCTTGGCCCGGATGACAGCGGCGAGATGGCGCGGCATGGACACAATGAAGCCTTGGAAGGTTGCCCGAGGCACACGTGCCTATTCGTACTGCAGCAGAGCACGGAGGTCCCGGAGATGACGTGGTTGTAGGTCTGCACGTCGAACCTGTCGATCCAAATAGACCAACAAGTGCTATATGGGATTGAGGTCAGGCGATTTCGCCGGCCAAGGGAGAACGTAGACATTTCTGTCGTGTTCCTCGAACCAGCCACGCACCTCCCTAACGACATAGCACGGCGCATTGTTCTGTTAGTAGACACCATCACCACCAGGGTAAACGTCCAACATGAAGGGATGCATGTGGTCAGCGAGGATAGACAGATAGCCATTGGCGTTCAGAGACCCATCCAATGGTACCAGCGGTCCCAGGTCATACCAGGAAAACATCCCCCAGATATGCACACTGCCACCTCTGGCCTATAATTCACTGACAAACTTGTCTGGGTGATGGTTCTCATGTGTCACCGCCCGTCACTTCTTTGGAGTAGAAACCTCGATTCGTCGGAGATGGCAACTATTTTCCACACTCTTCCACTGTCCAATGACGGTAGTCCCATGCGAACTGCAGTCGTCGTTGACGATGGACCTAGGTTAACATGGGCGTCTTGACGCATCGTCGACTCCGGAGACCCATGCGTTAAACGCTCTACCGTTATCGGGGAAGCGTACCAGGGTGCCCCAGCGTTCATTTGCGTGATCAATTGCTGCACTGTTGTGCGTCGGTTGCTCTTTACCAGTCGACGGAGGCGACGTTCTCTTCTGGGTTTCGATGATCTTTGGTGATCCACAGTTATCAGGTCGGGAGGTACTCGGTGTGCCAGCGGTACATTCTTGGTACACCCTTACTACAGCACCTCGCGAACAGCGCACGAAGTCTGCAGTTTCTGAGGTTTCCACCCTTGGCGCGGTAGCCGATAATCATTCCTTTTTGATCGCCGGCAAAACACTACCTCTGCCCTTTGTGCTCACGTAACGCACTATGGCTCATCTGTCCTGGTCGACCGCTTATATCTCCGTGTGGTCGACGTTGTCACGTGCACTCTGTGACGCTCCTGGGCGGGTACACTGTGATTCCGGGAATGGCCATATTCTGATACGACCTGGTACATGTTATGCATGATACTCACAACCCCAGTCAGTGGTGCATGGTCCTCAGCATGCAGTAACTTAAAAAGTTTCATGACACAACTGAAAGAAACCGTAATTTGCTGGCTATGAGCCGCACATGACAAAAATCGCTTGAGAGCCGCACTCCAAAATTTTTTGATTTTTTTTTTTTTTGATAGAAGGTTCGACCACGGTGAGCAACTCTATAGGCCATAAGCAGTCGTCCGTCCCTGATTTAGGGCCAATGATTCCAGAGAGAGAAAGATAGCTAGTACCGTAAGACAAACACAACATCCATGCTTCACCAGGATTCGAACCCGGACCCATCACGGACGAATGATCAGAAGACAGCGCTTAGATCACGGCGCAACCGGGCTGTGATTTCTTAGCCACCGACGAAAGATCTTCCACAAATAACATCGTAACACCTTTGGATCACTATCTGAAGTACCTGCATGTCTTTAAAGTAATTTTTTCATAATTTCACAATACCTAAGACGTACCAATGCGGTGACACAAGAGTTAAAACTGAAAGTTGCAGCGATAAGCCAAGGTCGGCGCAATTCAGTGGGGAGATAACTGGTTCCGGAGTGAGGAGATCTGAATCCACCACTGGCAAAATGGGCTTTATTTTAATATATATTTTAAGTCATTTTGGGTAATTTAATTAGCTAATATAGAAATGAAATAGGTGATGACATTGAAAATTCTGAATGTTCTTTCCTTTATTACCTTATTTATTTTTTATTTATTTATTTATTTGTGGTTAGTAGTTGGTCTTAGAGTCTCATACTGATAATAAATTCCAGCTTGTAAATACACTTTCCATAGCATGAATTACTGGTGTTATTGCAATCGAAAAATCTTATTTGTGCTATCCAAGGGCGGCGGGGGAATCGAGCCCCCCTAGCAGTTGGTATAGCCACATTTTTGATAAATTTAAAACACTAAAATAGACGAAACCTTTTTTTAAAGCATTTTTAAAAATAATAAGATATTAATGCTTGATTGTATCAATTATATTTGTTGTATTTTAGTATCTTGTACATTTACTAAAATGTTGGACAACCTTGAAGGAGGTAAGAATTTTTCTTAGCCACCCCCTCCCCTAAAAACACTTATATTGGCGCCACTGGTGCTCTCTAAAAATTCTTAACGAAACTAAAGAGATGAATATTAAAGTCTTAGAGAAGAATGTTCATGAAAAAGATATAAATAAATGGATGAGTGAAACAGAAAGGTGCTGGAAAGATATTAAAATCAATTCTGCTTTTAATTTCAAGTACTTTTACTGCCTGTGTTAAAACCACGAACACTATTTTTGATAACAGTTTTAACACTGTTTGGTGAAACAGCACTAAATTCTCAGAAGTACTGCAAGTTGGGATAAGACAGAAACGTGTGATCACGGCTACAAATTCCTGTTATTTATATTTGGGTTTTAGTTACTGCTGACCATGCTTAAACGAAATGCCTCTTAACACCATCATGCTGTTTTTTTCTTTTTAATATTAAATCTAGTGACATTTACGCTGAATTGCTGTATTCTTGATAGATTTTGCTGTGTTCTAAAAATTTTGCGTAGTACAGTTTTCTAAGAAAAGTGGAAAAGACTGGGGGAATTTGGCGGTGATTGATCTTCCTCTCGTTCTCAATAACCTTGTAGAGACGAAACGTATTTTTCCAGAGGGGGGGATTAGGGCTATTTACTGTGAGGGTGATGTCACATACAAACTTAAAATTGCTGTTTGCTGACCAGTTGCTCAGAAACCAAAAATGGGTGTTCAGCAAATCATCGGCTTAAGAACCGCCAGACGGGAAAACAACAGTGTTTTTTTTTTTTTTTTTTTGCCGTAAGTTTTGCGGCTCTTAGTCTGAAAATTACGGTTATTGGTTTTTCTTCATACAGGTCCAGACTGAATATTTTCTGATTCTCGCAGTCATTTAAATTTTGCATATGGCACACAGACTAGAGCATAACCCTGCCCTTGGGCCGGGCAGGGCTTTTTTCTTCATCAGTTAAGTAAGAATTCCGGTCTAGGGCCCGGCCGCAGGTGTAATTTAAGGTTTAGCATTTTGAACAAGAATGGCGATTTGACTGGACTGAAATTTATTTCTTTATCTTCAAAAATTTTAAGTAATTATTAATTTTTCCGGGAAGGAGATTTTAAACTGCAAGTTCAATATTTCCGAGGACGTTGTAAATTTTAATTTTCCAGTTTCCAATGTAATTAGCGAGCTTGTAAACCGTTCTTCATAATTTAGATAATGCCTGTCTCTTGCGAAATTCTATTAAAAACTTTAGAAATGTCGCTAACGTAAGCATTAAAAAGTTTTGCCTTCAACGGCACTGAAGGCGAAAAAATCACATACGAGTTTTTTAGCTTTAAAGGTAGTTCAGAATTAATTATGCATTGCGTTGAAACATGTTTTTTCGAAGAAAAGTGCTGATTATTTTTACTTTATAATAAAATTATATGTGTAGCGAAAAAACAATGAAAAATAAATAAATTAGAGTATCGTTTCCGCGTTACCCGAGATGTTAGGAGTATGCTTGTTATGAAGGACTAAAAATTAACTTAAAGGAAGTAAAAGGACGGACAAAAAGGAGAACGGGAGAAGATAAGGAATGACAGAAAAATGGGAACAAAGTATTCTGCTTTTATATTCAATTCATGTGTTAATAACGGAATCTTCTCAGGGTTCATGATCTGTGAGGGTTAATATTTGAATGGGGTGTAACCGTTTTAGTGCTAAAAGTCACAGTTAAAGCTGCAATTCAGAACCAAGTCAAAGCACAATCTTGTTTTATACGTATAATAATGGATTTTTACGCACTGATTACTTGTAAATGTGGATTTAATTAACTGACTATTAGGATGATTCAAAAGTCATTGCAGTTTTGAACAGACGTCCTGTGTCAAGCAATCACTCGTTGCGCATGCGTTATGCAGATAAGAACAGCACATGACCGGAAAGCCGGATTCTTCTAATTGGTATAAATAAGAGTACATGCTGCCACAATTTATTGGAAATTTTTCTGCCGTCAAAATCTATGAACGAGAAATAAATGATCCGAGTGATGTTACGGTTTTTCTTTAAAAAAGTTGACAGCTCTAGCTACAGCGAGGAAAATTTGTGCTGTGGAAAAAGAAGGAGCAATGTCTAAAAGAACGGCAAGATTTTGGTTTCAGTAATTTAAAAACATGGACTGCAGCCTTGAAGCAAAGCACGTGCTGGAAGACCTTCGACGATGAATTCTGAAGTTGTATGCCAAGCCGTACTGATTCTTCGAGATATGCTTTCGACAAAGTTTTGGAACACAGCGATAGGTATGAGCTTCAATTCAGAACATAATGCTGCCGCTAGCTGTTGCTTAGTAGTAGGCCTTGGCTCCACTTCTTATGCGGCTTTCTAATTCATCACACAGGTGCTTTATGGGATTAAGATCAGGGCTCTGTGCTGGCCAGTCCATACACGACACGGAATTAACGTCAAACCACGCCGTAACAGCCTTTGCTTTATGGCTCGGTGCATTATCCCGCTGGTACCAACAAGGCTCGGTTCCATAGTATTGCCACAGAGTTGGTAGGACATAATTGTCCAGAATATCGAGGTAGACGTGCTGGTTAACAAGTTTGTCCACGATAACCAATGGGCCGGGACCATACGACGAAACACCCCCCCCACACACACACATGTACAATGCCAACTCCAAACTTAACCGTAGGAACAATACACTGTGGTAGATAGCGTTCACCCAGCTGCCGCCATACCCGCACACGGTCATCAGACTGATGATTCCTGTATCTGGATCCAACAGCCCATAGGACCCGTTTCTATTGATCTACGGTTCACAATAAATGTTCCTTACACCATGCTAAACGACGAGTAGCATTCCGAGTGGAGATGAAAGGCTTATGAGCAGCCGCACGACCACGGTAACCCATGGAATGCAGTTCTCTACAAATGGTACGTGTACATACCGAGGCTCCAGCATTCTTACTCACCTGTACACTGAGGTCTTGTGCAGTGCTCCGTCGATTATCTGCAACGACCCTCCTGAGGCTTCGACGTCCTCTATCACTGATTTTCTTTGGTCTGCCGGTACGTTTTGCTGCTTCAAGCACGTCATGTGTCTTCCACTTATTCAGTGCATCCAAAGCAGTTGATTTGGGTATGTTTAAATGCCTCTCGGTTTCTCCTATGGACAACCCACTAATATAACACCCAACAATCTTTCTTTTCTCAAAGTCAGTTTTCTCCCGCCGCGCGACGTTTTCACTCAACCTCATAGTGCGATACAATCGCGGTCAGCTGGAGGCTTGTTTGTATACCGTTTACGGTTGTTCCGCGCATCTTAACAACGCAGCGGATCTGTTCATTTGCTTTTGAAACGGTGTCCGGTGACTTTTGTCAATATAGTGTACATTTAACATAAAAACAGTTTCTACACTACTTCTTAAACGAAAAATGTCCTATTTGCATAAGAATAGGTACGCAAACTAAGTGCATTGTCTCGAGCAATGAATCGAACTTATTTTCAAGTGATGTGAAGCTAAATGTAAGGGAAAAAATTGTGATTGATATGCTAGAAAATGGTTCTGAAGAGCAGCGTTCAGTCCTGAGAAATTGGAAATCTGGCCATTTACCTCAAAGTCTTGTGTGTGTGTGTGTGTGTGTGTACGGAATTTGAAGTGCATTTGTTTATTAACTGAAGAGAATGTGGGAATCTATTAGTTTTTATTGGAAATTTTACCTTAGATCAGCATCCTTTGTGGAAGACGATCTTTTTGCGCTCACACCTCGACATCTTGGAGAGAATACGAATTTTCTGCAAGACAATATGAATGCAAAGTTAACATATGCTTAAAGAAGTGGTTAGTATATTCAACACTTGATCACAGAAATGCATTACATAAACGGCTGGTCATAATAAGGAAGCAGATATTAAGTTGATGTAAGTGTTGTAAAAATTATTCTTTTATTTCAGCGCGGAGACAAACCGAAGATACGTCTTCATGCAGTTTGTCTACAATTGAGTATTACAGTTAAGAGCAAGAATTAAGTTATATGTAATATGTTCTAACTATTTAAAAAAATATGCGGAATTAAAAGTCGGAATTTGAGTTACTTAGACGATTACGTACGTATTACGTAAATCTAGAACATAATTGCATTGCAAAATTCAAACTTGAAAATGACCCCCTGTATAAAATGATCTAACGACGGCGCATTACTTTCAAATCGAAAATAATATGGGTATCCTTTTTAAAACATCTCAAAGGAATCATTTAAAAGATCAGTTAAACTGTTAGTACCACTTTAAAAATTTCTGCTGACCAATCTCAAAATGTCTCATTGTAATCTTTTAGAAGATTCGAGAAGGTGGTGAGCCTCCGAAAAAGTTAACACTGGTCACTCTGAAAGTAGTTCAAGAAACCATTTAGAGGATTAGTCAAATTGTCGTTCCATGAAATGAACGGAGATTGACCAGTTTCAAAAATAACCCAAGAAATCGTTTAGATGACTGGTTAATGTAGCATTCCATGAAATGAACGGAGATTGACCAGTTTCAAAAATAACCCAAGAAATCGTTTTGATTACTGGTTAATTTAGCATTCCATGAAATTAACGGAGATTGACCAGTTTCAAAAATTGCCCAAGAAGTCGTTTAAATGACTGGCTAACTTGGCATTCCATTGAAAGAATGCATGTTACCCGGTTTTCGAAACGTCTTCATAAAATAGAGAGAAAAATTCTAGAGAATTAGTTAAGTTGTCGTTTCATGAAATGAACAGAGTTGGCCAGTTTCAAAAATAACTCAAGAAATCGTTTAGATGACTGGTTAATTTGGAGTCCCATTGAAAGAAGGCAAACTGCCCGGTTTTCGAAACGTCTCCATAAAATAGAGGGAAATATTTTAGAGAATTAACTAAGTTGGCGTTCTGTTGAAAGAAGGTGACCAGTCTCAAATGTTTCAGTTAAATCTTTTACAAGATTAGCTAAGATGGCGTGCCTCACTGACAGAATAAAGACTGGCCAGTACTAAAGGATTTCAAGAAATCGTTCAGAGAAGAAGTTAAGCTGGTGTTCCATTGAAAGAGTGGAGATTGACATGCTTAAAACTATCCCAAGAAATCAAGAAGGAAAGACTAGCTTAGTGGTGTCATTGAAAGAATGCTTAGTGAACAATCTAAAAATATCCCAAAAATTCTTTTAGTAGACTGGTCAAAATGATGTTCCATTAGAATATATAGGTAGTCTAAACGACAAACAGAAGGTTACCAAAGACTTACAACCGCCCTAGATAACTTGTATGGGGCTTTAACTGTCAGAGGGTTTACTTTGGAGCTTTAACTGTCAGAGGGTTTACTTTGGAGCTTTAACTGTCAGAGGGTTTACTTTGGAGCTTTAACTGTCAGAGGGTTTACTTTGGAGCTTTGTTCATTAACATGAAGTAGAATTTCACCTGAATTAGTCAACATGAAGTAGCGTTTCACTTGCATTAGTCAACACGAAGCATAATTTCACTTGCATTAGTCAACATGAAGCCGAATTTTTTTTTTCAAAAGCCATCAGGAGGGAGAGGGACTTTCTTTTCAGCGAAATGAGCAGTTGCACGTATTCTTCTAAACTTCTCTCCAATAGAAAACCTGCGTAAATTGGCCAAAGCGATTTGGACATGATACGAAGGCATGATGGGAGAATATTTTGTTTACAAATGATGCAAGAATCAACTTACAGCGCAAGAACCTTCAGCCAGAAGAGTGGTGCATATCAGAAGCAAAAGAGATCTGTATTCAAATAATTAATATTAATTGCTAGCGTATAGGCTGTCCTAGGATGGTTGTTTTTAAGCTTTAAATAAATATTAATATATAAGGGATGTTGCTCGTCCTATGACGGCGTGAAAGTTTTAATTGAAGCAGACTGAAAACAAATCATATAGACGCCGAATTTCTGTAAGGAAATATAGCGAAAACGTATATAGTAAGAACTTATTTATGTTAGAACTAAAACTTATACAGGGTGTCCCGGAACTTCGTGTACAAACTTGGAGGGGAGGTAGAGAACAGCGTTAGGAACCAGAATTAAATAGGAAAGCATGGGCGGAAACGTCACCCTCACGTGAGAAAGAGACACAAAGACACAGTAAGGCTACAATACAGAAAGCAGTGATGAAGCAACCTTTTCACGTGACGGGGTGTTCAATACACACAACGCGCACATGTGGGCCGACCACGAACCGCACAACAACGCTTCACTGTTAATGTGTGGGCGGGTATCGTGGCGGACAGTTTAGTAGGGCCATACATCTTGCCACCTTGAGTGGACGCTCGCAAGTATCTCGTCTTTCTTCAGAAGGTTCTTCCGGAAATGCTGCACGATGTCCCCGCACATGTTCGACGCGGAATATGGTTACAACATGATGGGGCGCCATCTCATTACGCAAGGTGCGTACGTGGCCATTTGGCCCGGACATTTGGAACCAAGTGGATTGGGCGTGGCGGTCCCGTCGAATGGCCCCACAGATCACCTGATTTATCTCCTCTTGATTATTATCTCTGGGGTGCGATGAAGAGCATTGTGTACGACACGCCAGTAAATTCTGAAATGGACCTGGTGGCACGAATCTCCATCGCTGCTGCCACGATCCGCGAAACGCCAGGTATCTTCGACAATGTTCGCCAATCCATGTCGCGTAGGTGTCCTGCGTGCATCCAGGCCAATGGGCGCAATTTCGAACACTTCCTGTGATGCTTGTAAGTCCTACATTGTACTCTTTTGTTGTGTAATAAAGCGTTTTACACTGCTTTCTGTATTGTGGCCTTACTGTGTCTCTTTCTCACGTGAGGGTGACCTTTCCGCCCATGATTTCCTATTTAATTCTGGTTCCTAACGCTGTTCTCTACCTCCTCCAAGTTTGTACACGAAGTTCCGGGACACTCTGTATGCAATTTATTTCTGTTTTTCAAAAGACCTCACGATAAATAACATTCTGTGTAAAATATTTGTTGTTTAACAATGTAGGTTAGAGCGTTTAGATAAATCGATATTTTGCAAAATGTATAATATTAGGTGTACAAATAAGTTTTAAAGCGTTTTAAGACAACGCAACATGTAATTTGAGAGAAAACAACAATACCTTTACGAATCAAAATATGCGCCGTCATTATCTATCACCTTCCGCCATCGGTCGGGCAGCTGACGGATTCCAGCCATCAAGAATACTTCGTCGTGTGACGCGATGAAGTCGTCAACTCATTTTTTGCACTTTGTCAAATGTTTCGAATCGTACAGCAGAAAAACCATATTGCATCGATCGGAACAAGTGACAGTCTGAAGGGACTATGTCGGGACTATACGCTGGGTGCTCTAAAACTTCCCAGCCAAGCTTCAATAACGTTTCCTTGACCGATTTCGCGACGTGCGGCTTAGCGTTGTCATGCAGTAATTTCACGAAACGCAATTCTTTGCCTGTGAATGGACATTTCCGAGAAATTTCCTGGTTCAGTCGCAGCAATTGTTGCTTGTAGCGATCAGCAGTAACAGTTTGACCCTGTTCCGATAGTTCATTATGGAGCACACCCCGTCATATCCCACCAGATGCACAGCACAACTTTCTTGGAGTGAATATTGCATTTCGGTGTTGAAGTCGTTGCTTCACACGGGTCTACCCAGTGTTTTTTGCGTTTGGGATTGTCGTACCAAATCCACTTTTCATCAACCGTAACGATTTTTCACCTAAAAGACTTTCTGTGTTATTTATTCAACAGATTCAAACACTTCATGACACGCTCATCCTTTTTCCTCTGGCTCAAGTCATGTGGCACCCATTTTCCTTCCTTCCTTCTGAATCTTTCCCACTGCGAGTAAACGATTCGAAATGGTTGTTGAGTTACCCCCAGTTGTTCAGCTAATTCCTTTTTGTGTTTGAGACGAATCTTCATCCAGCAATGCTTGCAGTTCCTCATGTGCAACTTTCTGCCGGGAGCCGCTACGTTCTCGATCGCTAAGATCAAAATCACCTGCTTTAAACCATCTAAACTAAAACTCACACGTGCTTTTCGGTATAATATTCTCCCCAGAACAGAACAGATCGATACACATGCTCTAGCAGCACATTTTTCTTGATGAAATTCGTAACGAATGCAGTGTCGAATAAATGCGGTATCGCTTGCCATCTTTCACCTATCGATGTGCAAGTGCGTTTGACTGTTGGGCAAACTTCTGTGTCACATTTTAGACTCTGGACCAGTTACGGTCACATGACAACAACGCAGGAGAATGTCGGTTATGTAAATTAGCGTTATACGTCACACAAAAGACGCTTCAAAACTTATTTGTACACCTAATATAATCAGCACTACAAACTCGGGAAGTTGTTTTCGTGTAAACTTACCTTAATAACTTTTACTTTGATTTTTCGCGTTAAATTACCTTTTCTACGGCACACTTGTTATTCCCTTCACGGCGTGTTTTAGACTGTCTTGTTCGACGGTTAGTTTGAAACTTCATAACAAACCTTTTTCGACAAAATAATGCGACATCTGGTATTACAAATCGGAAATATCTAAATTCTCGACAATGTGCTATTGGGGCGACATCTGCTTTTAGATGCAATCTTGCTCAATTTGACATCTCAAGATTTAAGTTTTTATTGTAGGTTACAGCGTTTAGATAGACCGATATTTCGCAAAATGTATAACATAATCAGCGTTAAACTCGGAAAGTTAGTTAAATTAAAAAAGTAAAAATAATTAAAGCGTATGAACTAATATTCGAACTGTGCTAAATTAAAATAATATACAAAAGCAACTTACTGTGATATTAAGAATTCAGTTAGTTAGTACATTGTAAGATTTTTACGAAATAATGCACATTTCGAAGTATATCTAATTGAAGTTTCTTGAATGCTACCTTGTTAAATTGCAGCTAACCTAATGTGGTCTTCCAACATGAAAAGCTTTCCCACCTATGCCTTAGACGAATGATCAGAGGCCCTATCCCCCGGCCAACGAGGAGGCTAAACAATGACTCTTTTTTACGCTTTCCAGCCGTAGGTTGAAGAAGCGTATATGCTCCAGCTTTGTGCGTCTGTCTGTCTGCCCGTCCGTCCGCACGATAACTCGCGTAAAAATGGTTCGATTTCGATGAAATTTTAGTATGTGGTAGAGGACAACCTGGGGACGAACCCTATTGAAAGTGGGCGAAATGGGGTCAAAGGTCAGGGCATAGGAGTGGGATCCATTCCATTGCCCTTATGCGTCATAACGTACGTAAAAATGCTTCGATTGCGACAAAACTTTATCATGCTGTTTCGGAGGTATACTGAACCGGTTCTGTTGAATAAAATCGAAATGGGGTCAAAAGTCAAGACACATGAGCGAGATTTATTCCACAGCCATTATCCTCATAACTTGAGTAATGATTTCTGGTATGTTAGAAAGCGTATCATAATCAATTGCATGATTTTACTAACTTGTTTAAATTTTATATCTAAATGTTTCTCTAATGGCATTGAAAGTTGCAGAAATTTTTCTTTACGGTTGCAAAATTAATAGTACTGCAGCAAAGATTTTGGTTGCTGCTAAGAGATGATTTGAAATTATGAATTTTGATAAACAAAAAGGATTTTTGTTGTTTTGTAAATTTTATTTGCAAAGCTTACTGAAAATCAAAGAATCGTAGAAACATTAAACTCGTATTTTACTGTAATAATCTTATACATAAAACATAAAACGTCTATTTTTCTGAAGCAGCAAAAACTCTCGAACGCCGAACGTGAAATTTGCATAGCTTATTAATACTGGAATTTCTAGGTTAACGCAACTATTTTAAGATATCTACGTTGTTTCGTTCGCGAGTTATGAATTAATTAATAAGCTAGTTAATAAAGTCAGCGTCGTTTGCTATGTCATCGTTATCTGAAAGCACGTGACTGCATTCATCGCCGCGGCACATCCACAGGTGTTTCTATTCTTTGAGAACTGTGCATAAAAAGTGCAAAAACGAACCTGGCGAAATCTTAACGAAATAGGCTGAAATTTGTATCAACACCAAGAATTGGTAATGAGAGGAGTCCCTCAAAATTTCACCAGAATCCGGTCAAAACTTTTTAAAATAGGCATGGAATTTTTAATTCATCGGTAAACAGAAATATATACGCAGAAACGGTTAAAAAAATTTTGACGGCTATTTTAAAAAGTTTGTTAGCGATTCAGGCGAAATTTGGAGGTCATGTTCCTATTAACGATATATGGTGTTCATTAAAATGTCAGCCAGTTTCATAAAATATTCGCGAAGATACGTTTTAAACTTTTTTATCACAGAGATTCGCCTCTCAAAGACGTCTGAAACTGAAAGCACGTGATGCATTTGATGCTTCTCACATGTTATAATGTCAAGAGCAAAGGATCCAACAAAATATTGCCGCCGATGAAGGAGAAACCAAAAATGTTGTGTACGTGCTGAAATAATCACACTATGAATAAAATAATTTGCAATGACCGAATTTGTGAAATCAGCTTTATTTCTTTCTTGCAAGAATCAATTTTTTCCCCGATTTTTTCAGTGACATATAAGGGAATATGAAATTAAGAAGCCTAAATCCCGGGCAAAGCCGTTTAGAAAAGCTAGTAGTGGATAAAGAAATATGTCTTTTCCTTTCCTGACAGACTAAAAGTGAATTTGCATTTAGCGTGTCACATGTTTTTTTTTCTGTTCCTTGATGGAACAATAAGTATACTGTAAATTGAGACATGTTTGAACTTTTCACTTAATGAGTAAATTTTCCTTTTTGTTTCTTAATGAACTGTAAAATTCCCCTCCCAGAGCGATAAACGTCATCGAAACGTCAGGAGAATACTAAAAGAAAAAGTACCGGACCCTGCAATAAAAATTCCATTTTAACTTACAACATAGGGAGGGGGGAGGGAGGATTTTCGAATTCTTTAACTTCGAAGTTGCTTTTTTTAGTTCACAGTTAGGAATACCAAAATTTCAAAAATTTCAAAACTTGTGAATTTACAAATGTGTCGGTGACGAAGATCGTACGTACCCCGCATCCTCGCTCCGGAGGCAGTTGTTCTTACCGACTAAACAACACCGATGGAATGCATCGCTACAGATTTGTCGTCTTGAACGTGATAAACCTCCGTAGTACGTCACAAACTTTCAACGATTATTTGGAATGATTATTTCATTTGGAAAATTTCCTCTCAATTATAATTGTTGCAAAGGATTATCCACCCAACAACTACAAATTTTTTAGTTAATTTGGGAATTGCCCGGTATGTAAGCTGTTAATTGAAACTTTTTACTTATTATATGTCCGTTTATATCGAAATGTGTTCAAAATTTGAAGGACAGATTCGTAAGAGAGATTTATTTTATTTCCAGAAAAATCCTAACATCGCTTCAGAGCTAAATTTCTAGTAGTTATTTTCCTTTATAAGAGGAATGTTATAGTACAAACTTAAATGCATTCAATCAAATCGCCCCAAGTAAGTTTTTTTTTCAGTTTCATCTACGTATACATTCGAGTTACAGTCTACTGTACGATAATGGTTTTCATGAAAACCTTAAATTTGGATGCGTTACCACATAATGATAGTATGATTTTTATCACGCTTAAAATAATGCACCAGAAAATTTACTTAAAATCTGTATACGTATACTACCAATCAAATTTACACAATATTAAAAATTCCCACAGATTTTTCTTTTGTTACGAAATGTTACAAATCTGCCAATTTAATTAACGTACTCTCCCAAGCGTCTTTGGAACGTAGCTTTTCATGAAAGTCGATATGAGGTTAATTATTGGAAATTACGCATTCATTAATCACAGCTGGTAAATTAAACATTCATACAGAATTAGCTTATCCTGAATTTCTATCACTGAGAGAAGCACGCAACACGTACTTGACTGACTACCTAATTCAGGGAACCAATAAGTTGATTCGTCTCCGCACGCAAAGCTCAGCTTCCAATACATTTGAAGAGCTTATGTGAGGCTCAAGCAGAGTCAACAATAGATCCATATCGAAGTTTATGTACAGCAAAACCTATTTATTTTTTTCTACGCTCGTTTTTTTTGTTTTGCTTGTACGTCTAACTACCACGTGAGCAATGCGATGGGATATAAGCAGTCGCCTGTCCACAATTTAGGTCCTTTGCTGCCAGGAAAGCTGAGAGCAAGTGCCGTAAGTCAGTCACAGCATCCATGCCTCACCGGGACTCGAATCCGCACCCATCTCGCACGAATGGTCACTAGCTAACAATGAGGCCACAGCGCAACCGGAGAGGCTCTCGTTTATCCGAAACTCTATTAACCTAGGCCTTACGTGTTTGGCGCAATTTTTTTTAATTCTGAAACTTTCTGCCAGCGCGGACGCCAACCAATCAGAAGGCTCAGGATACTAAAGAAAGTAGAACAGAGAGAAGTCGGTTGATATAGCCACTAGTTTGCGTCGCAGGACCGACGTCACGTGACGCCAAAGTACACACTACGAGGGGAGCAGGAGACAGAGAGAGAGAGAGAGAGAGAGAGAGAGAGAGAGAGAGTAGGAGAGGAACAGACGGCCTTATTTATATTAAGAAGGCCATTACCAGAGTTCCGACGAATTAACGTGCCCATGCAACGCACGGAGGATATCAATGGTTTAAACGTTCCAACTTCCCTGAGATCGATCCTGGCACCTTTCCATGGCAGCCAGGATTGCTGACCACTAGATAATTCAATTTAACATTTCTGAGACTAAGTGGAGTGACGCATTTGAGCCTAATGGAGCAAGTCAACTCTCTTAGCTATACCGACGACTGTTCTGAATTCAGGGGTGCTATAAAAGCAGAACGTTTCCAGCACCTAGTAGAATCAGTGCCCAGAAAAAAAGACACCTAATAAAGTTCGTCTACACTTTATCCGCTGTCTTTTGTGCGGGGAAAGGGGGGGTGTCAACGGTCGCCAGAAAATAAGCAGTCTCCCATCCCCCATTGATTTCAGTGAAGAGAAAGAGCTGTGAGACAAACGCACCATTCATGCCTCCTCCGGAATTTGAACCCTGACCCATCTCGGACGAATGGCCAAAAAGCAACGCCTCGTACAACAAGGCCACGAGAGATATTTAGGTGGGAGTGTAAAATAAGTTGTGTTTTAGTATATGTCTATACTGATCACACTGATAATGAAACATGTCAGCAGCATCATCAGACACAGAACAACTCTCGAATTTACACTCATCGTCAAAAAAATAGTTGCACCCAGAAGGAAGCAACCGACAGGAATGAAACTTGGGTAGGTTTGACATCGTGAGACATGCAAATGATTCAAGCATCACGCTCGGTCGCGCAGGTGACACAAGCAAGGAGGGGTCGTAGCACTGTGCCTGACTGGCTATATAAAGTTGTCCCCTTGCTTGTGCTTGACATTCCAACTTATTCTGTTGTGCTGGTTGCATCCTTTGCAAGTGAAGTATGCCTTGGAGAAAAGTTCGGAAGCGATTCGAGCAGTTGGAGGAGTTCGAGAGGGCCCGCATCGTTGGTCTCTGGGAATGGGATGGTCTTATAGCCGTATTACGCGCCATACCGATCGTGCGGATATCACCATAGGACGCTGTTGGAGGCAGTGGATAGAACAAGGCACGCAGCAGCGATAGGAAGAGTCTGTGAGACCTAGACGTACTACGGAGAGGGAGGACCGACAGGTTGTCCGACATGCGCGGAGTGACCCAACAGCCACGATTGCGGATATTCAACGAGCAGTGGTGCCCTCCGTGCATTGTCCGATTACTGCCAGCACCATTGGCAGACAGCTACACGACGTAGGACTACACTTACGCAGACTGTTACCACGACTGCCCTTAACACCACTGCATCGTTGCCAAAGACTGCAATGGTGTCGTGCCAGACTGTCAAGGAGCCGCTCAGAATGGCCGCGGGTGATCTTCAGTGGCGAGTGCCGCTTTTGTCTTGGACGAGACGACTACCGAATACGTGTGTGGAGGCACCGTGGCCAGTGCGAAGATGAACGGTTTGTTGTCGAGCGTGACACGTCCAGAAGGCCTGGTGTCATGGCGTGGGGTGCGATTGCCTACGATGCCAGATCACCTTTGGTGTTCATTACAGACACTTTGACAGCCCAACGTTACGTTAATGAGGTCCTGCAATCAGTGGCCCAACCTTTTCTGAACGCTCACTCCGGTGCGATTTTCCAACAGGACAACGCTCGTCCGCATACTGCTGCTGCCTCGAGAGCTTGCCTTCAAGGCACTAACACTATGTCATGGCCAGCCGCATCGCCAGACCTATCGCTGATTGAAAATGTGTGGGACGCTATTGGACACGTTATTTCCACTCCACCCCTACCGCACAATCTTCAGGCACTGCGTGAGAAGATTCAAACTGCATGGGATGGCTTATCATAGGACACCATTACGAACCTGTACAACTCCATGGCGAGACGTCTGGCATGCTGTGTGAGCAAACATGGCGGCCCGACGCCATACTGAGAGACACTACCTATTGGCTTTTGGCCATTCGTCCGAGATGGGTCAGGGTTCAAATTCCCCATGTCATATCATTCTCAATGTTTAATCATTGAGAATATATCATATCATTCTCAATGTTTAATCATTGAGAATATATCATATCATTCTCAATGTTTATTAAACATCATTCTCAATGTTTAATAAACATTGAGAATGATATGATATGATCAATGTTTAATCATATCATATCATTCTCAATGTTTAATCATTTATTGTTTCTGGTAACTTTTACCTTTCTCCAGAATAGTATTGCAATCCGACACGTGCTTCTGGGTGCAACTATTTTTTTGACGATGAGTGTATTTGCTAGGGCGATTGTAATCCTCTAATAAGGGTTTAGAAATATAACCTGAACCTCAATGAAATATAATTCGTGATAATTTGAGTA
Source organism: Macrothele yani (assembly GCA_039090855.1). Lineage (NCBI taxonomy): Eukaryota > Metazoa > Arthropoda > Arachnida > Araneae > Macrothelidae > Macrothele > Macrothele yani. The sequence goes on from CM076990.1 coordinate 54,995,957, forward strand.
AAAAAATCATTACCGATAATGTCATTCGATGGAGTAATCGACGAAAATTAAATTGAATGGCAGAAACCATATCAAATTTCCTCGAGTAATTAATTTTCAGATCCAGTCTCCAAAAAAATGAAATGACTTTAGCTTACCGTTCTGATACTGAAGTTATTTTCGTGTTAGTGAGTTGCTGTTGATCTTTACTTTATGTGTTTGTTTAAGATTGCGGAAAGCATGTTGTAAAACCCATTGCCTTCAAAACAGATTGATGCTGTGTTCAGCTTATTCTTTTGAAAAACAGCTTTACCTCTGGCGTGCGTCTTGGAGTTCTGGAAAGAGAGGCTGAGATATAAATTAAAAATGAACAAAACATTTGATACATGGTACTCCAGGGATGCTTTCAGAGAGTGGAAAGAAATAACCGGCAGATATCTCTTCATGCTAAATATATATAAAAAAAGCAACTTGTCAGATTATATGAGAAAGTCCATACAGCAAGATCGTTATGAGTTTGTGGGACTTTATGCTGCGGCTATTATAAAGCTTCCTTCTCCTACTATATAACAGTCCCTATCGTTCATTCTTATGTAGGCGGCAATGACGGAAGTAGATGTTTTTAAAGCAAAGCTTTTAAACCTCTTTGTTACAGGGAACACAGTGCTAATGATCGTAGGTTGACTGTTCAAATATTAATATTCTTTCAAAAATATTAAGGAAGTGGACTTGTCAGCTACTGATGAAAAACCGTTTAATTTTGTAAACACCTCCCGAAAGTTGAAAAATCAAAAATCCTTGAAGAAAGGTGTTTAATTAGTACACACGTTCTCTAAAACACTTATTCCTGAGCGATTCCTTCCACTCTGGAGAGTAAATTTATATTCATTTTGAACGACGCATGAAATTAGAAATATTTTGCGACACCTGCATATAATTCTGCAAAATTGTATATATTCAATCGAATGTATCGTAAATTAAGCGAAAAGATTAAGTTTCTCCAATCTTTCCTTTAATGTACACTCTAATTAAGCATTTGACAATAGATCAGATTTTTTTATTGATGACTTAAATTAACTGTAAAGATTAATTTGCATTGAAATTTTAGTATCTAATTACTTATATCTCTTCATTAAATGAGTATAGAATTTGATTTTCGTTTAAAATTTTTCGGATTTCGATTAATTAAAAACTTTAAACTCTGTTCAGCTAAATTTTCATCTGAGTGCCTCAAACAACAATTGGAAAGATTTAATTTGATTTGTCTAATTTTTTATTTTCTCGATTTAATCAAAAGGTAATAGCTAAGTGAGATCATATTTTTAACAGCTTTAATTGCAGTTTTAATTCACGATCAACAACGTTTAGAATTATCTGCTGGATGAAGATCTCCCCAAGTCTTTTTTCCACAACTTTCTCTTTTGAGGTAGTCTCTTACAAGACACTTCAGCATGCTCCCGAATTTTACTCACTCGTCTCCAGTGTGGCTTTCTTCTGGACCATTTCCTGTTTCTTGGTAAACAATTTAGTATCTCAGTTTTTCAGTGGTGGTCAGTTCTGGCAATGTGCCCAGTTTATTGTCACTTGAGGGCCTTCACTTTGATCATGATGTCATTAAGTCTCGACATTTTGCTAATCCATCTCTTCCTACCTTTCCTGGTTATAACACTTATACATCTCTCCATGGCTCTTTGAGTTGTTTGGAGCCTCTCATTGTCTTTCTTAGTTCAAGACCACGTCTAGCCATACGTAAGAACTGGGAAGATGCATTGAACTTAAACACATTTATTTTAAGACCCAGTAATAAATTGCTCTTGAAAATTGTACTGTTTCTTCCAAAAGACCTCCAACCAAGTATCATATGCCTAATTGTTTCATCTTCTATGAGGCTCTCGCATGAAATCTCTTGTCTAAGGTAAATGTGAGCATCAATTATTTCTAGATTTGCTCCATCAGCTTCCAAATCTTCAATTTTTGTAAAAGCGTTTTGCACTGATGAGTCATTACATTATGACCACACCCAGCCTAGAAAAATGAGCGCGCCTGGAGACCGAACTGTGGCGCAGATGAAGTGTATATACACTGAAGAGCAATTGAATTAGAGACAGCTGGCGTTATACAAATGTGGCACTGTGAGCGTCCCTGTAAACGGAAACGACATGACGTATGCAGCGATCCGACAATATAAGGAGTGATGCAACGGGAATCAGTAAGAGTCGGACGCACTATGGGTAAGACGAAGGATCTAAGCGCATTTCATCGTGGGCAAATTGTCGAGGCCCGACGAATGGGTCACTCCATCTCGGAAGTCGTGCAGACACTGGGATTTTCACGAGCCACTGTGTCACGGGTGCACCGTGAGTACATCGAATCCGGTAAAACCATCCGTGCAAGGGCCAACTGCCATGGACAACAGCGTGTGGATGAGCGGGGTCATCGTCGGCTAGCTCGCATTGTAACAGTGGATAGACGGGCCACGGTGCAAGAAATCACTCGGCAATTTAACGTTGGTGCACAAAAACGTGTAAGCAGCCACACCATCCAGAACCATCTCCTCGCTATGGGGTACAGAAGCCATCGTCTGACGAGGGTATTGCTGCTGACCGCACATCACAGGGTGCAAAGATTAGCATGGGCGCGGGAAATATCGCTACTGGACCCTAGACATGTGGGAAAATGTTGCCTGGACTGATGAGTCGAGATTTACGTTGGTACATGCGGATGGCAGGATACCAGTACGATGGATTCTTCATGAAGCGATGGATTCTTCTTGCCAGCAGGATACTCTTCAAGTCGGTGGGGGTGGCATTCTAGTCTGGGGACTGTTTATGTTAACTGAAATAGGACCCCTGGTACGTGTGACATCGTCTCTCACAGGTCAACGTTACCGGGATATCCAGGACGGCCATTTATTCCCGTTTGTGCGTCTTCAACATCCCACTGGGGACCTCATCCTGAAACAAGACAATGCAGCTCCCGAATTGTATCCGAATGGTTGGATGAACAGTCCACCGACGTGACCTCGCTTCCTCGGCCAGCTAGGTCACCTGACCTCAATCCTATTGAGCACATCTGGGATGCCATCGAGAGAGATGTTCGAGGCTCTGACCTTCCTCCATCAAATCTTCGTGAACTGTGGGAGCTTGTTCAGGGGTCGTGGATCCGTATGGCTTTCCCAACGCTTCCGGTGTCTTGTCGAGTCCATGCGGAGACGAATCGCCGCCGTCATCAGGGCGAAAGGTGGTGCTACACGTTACTAGGCAGGTATCTCTAATTCAATTGCTCTTCAGTGTATATACAACACAAGGACCAGCTTTTGGTTAGTAGTCAGAATGGCCAAAACTGCCGATTTATCGGACTTTGATAAAGACCAAATTGTAATGGCACGGTGCCTCGGTACTGCGATCTCGTAAATGGCGTGGATTGTGGGTTGTTCACGGGAAGCTGAAGTAAGTACGTATCAAAAATGGTGCAGAGATGGCTAAACAACGAACTGTGTCGTCCGCAGCTCACTCAGACTGTCGCGCATTGTTCACAGCGACCGCAGAGCCACAGTGCGACAAATCAACCGCAATTACAAGAGTGGTGTACAGGGCAATATGTCACAGCACACAGTTCATGTCAGCCTTCTGCGCATGGACCTGCGTAACCGAAGACCCAGCCGGGTCCCCATGCTCACTGCACGTCATCGCGAACAACGCATGAAATGGGCCCAAGATCATTGAGATTGAACCGTGGATGATTGAAAGAAAGTGGTCTGGTCTGACGAATCGAGATATTTCTGGTGCATCATGTAGATGGCCGAGTGCGGATACGCCGATTACCAACGGAAGCTGGGGCATCTGGATGCACTGTTGGGCAGAAACCGGCCAGGGTAGCGGCGGTGTTACATCGAGGGAGATGTTTCTTGGAACACTTTAGGCCCCCCATTATCCCAATAGAACAATCCATGACAGCTTTCAGGTAGCTGAACATCGTTGCGGACCAAGTTCATCCATTCATGGCAACTGCGTTCCCTGCTGGTGGTGGCCATTAACAACAGCATAATGCGCCATGCCACACTGCCAGAATCGTCAAGGAGTGGTTCGAGGAACAGGCTGGTGACTTTCTGTTAATGTCCTGGCCTCCAAATTTACCTGACGTGAACCCAATCGAGCATTTGTGGTTCGACTTGGTAAATAAAGCAGGTTCGCGCTAAATCACCACCAATCCGAGATGCACGGGAATCGGAGGACCTACTGTTGGCATTATGGTACCAGATACCCAAGGATACCTACGAGCATTTGTTGGTTCGACTTGGAAAAGCAGTTTCGCGCTAAATCACCACCAATCCGAGATGTACCGGAATCAGAGGACCTACTGTTGGCATTATGGTACCAGATACCCAAGGATACCTATCACCATCTCATCTCATCGATGCCTTGCCGAGTGGCCGCTGTTTTGCTGGCTGAAGGAGGTCCTACAGCTAATTTAGTAGGTGGTCGTAATGTAATGGCTCATAGATGTATATCAATTCTGTTTTCTGTAGTTTCGTTTTTAAATCCACTTCTTTGCTGTTGTCAGCAAGTTCCTGGATCATAATCTGTAACTGCGAGCGGGGTTCTTACAAAAATGACGATACCATCAGCTAAACGAACGTAGATTAAATATCCTTCACTAATCTCTATCCCTTTGTATATTCAGTTCCATGACTAAAAAGAAACATTCGCCAATGCGGCATTGAGGAGTTTCGGAGATATGGTGCCACCTTGTCTCACTCTCTTTCTTATTTTTATTAGTGCAGTGTTCTAGAGCAGCCCAATCTTTGAGCTAGCATTGTCATAGATGTTACTATTTTTGTTTATGCATACATCTTCAATACCGCGAGATTTCAAAATCATTAAAACTGCTGATGGTTTTAAAAATTTGATGAAATGGTATTTTTGTTTTTAATCAACCGGGTGCATGTTATTGCCTCAAATATATTTTACGTTGTGCGAAGTAATTACTTAACTGTAACTTATCACATTTACGTAGTGAATTTTTAAATTGAAAAGCCCGTTAAGAGACTCAGTTGAACCCTTGCATCTAATTTAACCTTTTCCAAAAGCTCTGCTGTCCACCATGAGTGAAGAAGCCTCGTGGTAAACCTGTTGCGACCCTGCTTTAAAAATGTTCCGTATTGTATGGAAGCACACACCACAAATTATTTACTTCATTTATGTTACACGCATTCGCTTCTAGCATGTCTTTTACATACTGCTTTTCGTAAGAATGTTATAAAAGCTGAATGAAACATTTGCATTCAGTGCAGGAGATTAATTTACTTGTTTAAAGAACGTTAAGATAGAGAGATCTCTCTGGATTCATTGCAACTGGAAGTACGCATGCAGTAATAATACACGTGCGGCGAAAGACTACGTAATTCTATTTTCCAGAATAAGCAACGTTCTTTGGATTAGCGAAATGCAAACACTCCCCATTCCTCTTCTGTAAAATAAGTTTCTACTTCTTGAGGAAAAACGGACAACTCATTTAGAATTCCTCATTAGGAATTTAGGTTTCTGACATAAGAATGTTCTCAATGACGTGACCATGTCTTCAGGGGAATATTTTCCTTGGAAATATACCATACTAGTAAGGGCTATATTTTTCCGGAATGGAAAATGCTCCCGTGTTTTATGTCATCAAATATTTCCTTTGTAATTCCAAAACCTCCACATATTTTTACTGGCGAAATGCCTATTATAAGCTTCACAACCCATTACACTAGACGCAATAACAGCGAGATTACATCCTTTAATATCGAGTTAGATAACTCGGCGAAAAAGCGCATTTACGGGATTAAACAGGTTATGCAAATCACGCAGTTCATAGAGCATCAAAGACCCTCCAAACCAGAGAAAAAAAATCCTCGCTATAAGAATATTTTTTTGACTTCTGCATTTATAACGAGTTGCCTGCATTACAAAATGGAATATTAAATAGCCGCAATCGTGGAATTCGTTTGAATGTATTATTGACACCAAATCAATATAGAATATGACTTTAATATACGATTAGAAAAGAGGAAATGTCATGGGACGCCAAGCAAGTGATGTCAAAAAAGTGAAGCCTTGCGAGCGGTAATAATCCGCTTTGTTGCAACATTCGCTTTCTAGAATTATAAAAAATACACAGTGTACCCGTTAAATAATGAGAAAAACATTATTATATCAAAACAACAAACTATATTTTGAATTGTAAGTTACACAGATTCAAAATAATCTCTCTCCAACTCCACCCAACGGTGAGATCTTTCGTACAGGTGTTCGAAGGCACGGTGGAAGTCCTGAACCGCTGAGATCTTTCGTACAGGCGTTCCGAACGCACGGTGGAGGTCCTGAACTGGTGAGATCATTCCTAAAGGTGTTCAAACGCACGGTGGAAGTCCTGAATCGATCTTTCGTACAGGTGTTCGAACGCAGGGTGGAAGTCCTGAACCGATCTTTCGTACAAGTATTCGAACACACGGTGGAAGTCCTGAACCGATCTTTCGTACAGGTGTTCGAACGCAGGGTGGAAGTCCTGAACCGATCTTTCGTACAGGTATTCGAACACACGGTGGAAGTCCCGAACCAGTGAGATATTTCGTACAAGTGTGCGGACGCACGGTGGAAGTCCTGAACCAGTGGGATCTTTCGTACAGGTGTTGGAACGCAAGGTGGAAGTTCTGAACCGGTGGGATCTTCCGTAGAGGTGTTGGAACGCAAGGTGGAAGTTCTGAACCGGTGGGATCTTTCGTACAGGTGTTCGAACGTACGGTAGAAGTCCTGAACTGGTGAGATCATTCGTAAAGGTGTTTGAACGTACGGTGGAAGTACTCAACCGATCTTTCGTACAGGTGTTCAAACGCACGGTGGAAGTCCTGAACCGGTGAGATATTTCGTACAAGTGTGCGGAAGCACGGTGGAAGTCCTGAACCAGTGGAATTTTTTGTACAGGTGTTGGAATGCAAAGTGGAAGTCCCGAACTGGTGAGATCATTCGTACAGGTGTTCGAACGCAGGGTGGAAGTCCTGAACCGATCTTTCGTACAACTATTCGAACACACGGTGGAAGTCCTGAACCGATCTTTCGTACAGGTGTTCGAACGCAGGGTGGAAGTCCTGAACCGATCTTTCGTACAGGTATTCGAACACACGGTGGAAGTCCTGAACCGGTGAGATATTTCGTACAAGTGTGCGGACGCACGGTGGAAGTCCTGAACCAGTGGGATCTTTCGTACAGGTGTTGGAACGCAAGGTGGAAATTCTGAACCGGTGGGATCTTCCGTACAGGTGTTGGAACGCAAGGTGGAAGTTCTGAACCGGTGGGATCTTTCGTACAGGTGTTCGAACGTACGGTAGAAGTCCTGAACTGGTGAGATCATTCGTAAAGGTGTTTGAACGTACGGTGGAAGTACTCAACCGATCTTTCGTGCAGGTGTTCAAACGCACGGTGGAAGTGCTGAACCGGTGAGATATTTCGTACAAGTGTGCGGAAGCACGGTGGAAGTCCTGAACCAGTGGGATTTTTCGTACAGGTGTTGGAACGCAAGGTGGAAGTTCTGAACCGGTGGGATCTTTCGTACAGGTGTTCGAACGCACGGTAGAAGTCCCGAACTGGTGAGATCATTCGTACAGGTGTTCGAACGCAGGGTGGAAGTCCTGAACCGATCTTTCGTACAGGTATTCGAACACACGGTGGAAGTCCTGAACCGGTGAGATATTTCGTACAAGTGTGCGGACGCACGGTGGAAGTCCTGAACCAGTGGGATCTTTCGTACAGGTGTTGGAACGCAAGGTGGAAGTTCTGAACCGGTGGGATCTTCCGTAGAGGTGTTGGAACGCAAGGTGGAAGTTCTGAACCGGTGGGATCTTTCGTACAGGTGTTCGAACGTACGGTAGAAGTCCTGAACTGGTGAGATCATTCGTAAAGGTGTTTGAACGTACGGTGGAAGTACTCAACCGATCTTTCGTACAGGTGTTCAAACGCACGGTGGAAGTCCTGAACCGGTGAGATATTTCGTACAAGTGTGCGGAAGCACGGTGGAAGTCCTGAACCAGTGGGATTTTTCGTACAGGTGTTCGAACGTACGGTGGAAATACTGAACCGATCTTTCGTACAGGTGTTCAAACGCAAAGACGAAGTCCTGAATCGGTGAGATCTTTCGTACAGGTGTTCGAACGCAAGGTGGAACTCCTGAACTTATGAGATCTTTCGTACAGGAGTTCGAACGCACGGTGGAACTTCTAAACTTATGAAATCTTTCGTACAGGTGTTCGGACGCACGGTGAAAGTCCTGAACCGGTGAGAACTTTCGTACAGGCGTTCGAACGCACGATGAGATCATTCGTAAAGGTGTTCGAACGCACGGTGGAAGTCCTGAATCGGTGAGATCTTTCGTGCAGGTGTTCGATCGCAAGGTGGAAGTCCTTAACCTGTGAGATCTTTCGTACTGGTGTTAGAACACACGGTGGAAGTCTTGAACCGGTGAGATATTTCGTACAAGTGTGCGGACGCACGGTGGAAGTCCTGAACCAGTGGGATATTTCGTACAGGTGTTGGAACGCAAGGTGTTGGAGTTCTGAACCGGTGGGATCGTTCGTAGAGGTGTTCGAATGCAAGGTGGAATTTCTGAACCGGTGGGATCTTTCGTAGAGGTGTTCGAACGCACGGTAGAAGTCCTGAACCGGTGGGATCTTTCGTACAGGTGTTCAAACGCAAGGTCAAAGTCCTGAATAAGTGAGATCTTTCGTACAGGTGTTCGAACGCAAGGCGGAAGTCCTGAACCTGTGAGATCTTTCGTACAAGTGTTCGAACACACGGTGGAAGTCCTGAGCCGGTGAGATATTTTGTACAAGTGTGCGGACGCACGGTTGAAGTCCTGAACCGGTGGAATCTTTCGTACAGGTGTTGGAACGCAAGGTGGAAGTTCTGAACCAGTGGGATCTTTCGTACAGGTGTTCAAACGCACGGTGGAAGTCCTTAACCAGTTAGATCTTTCGTACAGGTGTTCGAACGCACGGTGGAAGTCCTGAACCGCTGAGATCTTTCGTACAGGCGTTCGAACGCACAATGGAAGTCCTGAACTGGAGAGATCATTCGTACAGGTGTTCGAACGCATGGTGGAAGTAATGAACCGATCTTTCGTACAGGTGTTCAAACGCAAGATCGAAGTCCTGAATCAGTGAGATCTTTCGTACATGTGTTCGAACGCAAGGTGGAAGTCCTGAACCTGTGAGATCTTTCGTAGAGGTGTTCGAACTCACGGCGGAAGTCCTGAACTTGTGAGATATTTCGTACAGGTGTTCGAACGCACGGTGGATGTCCTGAAGTGGTGAGATCATTCGTAAAGGTGTTAGAACGCAAGGTCGAAGTCCTGAATCTGTGAGATCTTTCGTACAGGTGTTCGAACACACGGTGGATGTCCTGAACCGGTGAGATATTTCGTACAAGTGTGCGGACGCACGGTGGAAGTCCTGAACCAGTGGGATCTTTTGTACAGGTGTTCGAACGCACGGTAGAAGTCCTGAACCGGTGTGATCTTTCGCACAGGTGTTCGAACGCAAGGTGGAAATCCTGAACCTGTGAGATCTTTTGTGCAGGTGTTTGAACACACGGTCGAAGTCCTGAACCGGTGAGATATTTCGTACAAGTGTGCGGACGCACGGTGGAAGTCCTGAACCGGTGAGATCTTTGTCAAGGTGTTCGAACGCCCGGTTGGTGGAAGTCTTGAACCGAAACTTCCTTCATTCTGTTGGTCACACCTCGTTTGATGTCCTTATTGTCGCTGAAGCGCTTCCCTTTCAAGACGCACTTCACCTTCGGGAAGGAGAAAAGTCTGCGGGAGCCAAATCTGGTGAGTAGTGTGGATGTTTTATCACACAGATCGATTTCGAAGCCAGAAACTGCTCCACAGACAGCGCACAGTGTATGGGCGCGTTGTGTGCATTATAAAGGAAATTGTTTTGTGGAACAGTTCTTTCCTGACACGTTGCACGCGCGCGTACGGACGTTGCTTTTCTCCTAAATAATAATGATCAATAATACTCAGCGAATTTGTTCCTGCCTTCAGCAACAAATTATCTAATTGATAATGCTGAGCGAATTTGTTCTTCCTTCAGGAACAAATAGAACCTTTTTTTTACGGTTTGCTCCTGCTTTCAGGAACAAATTAGCTAGGCTTCACCATATTTTCATTTGTCTGTGCAGAAACTGGACGTCCTGTGCTTGGTTCATCCTCGAGGGACTCCCTTCCATCTTTAAACGTTGAAAACCAGCGGTCCACCTGTGTGTGGCTCAGATAGTCATTGCCGCAAATCGTTTTTAGGTCTTGCTACATTTTCGTGGCAGTTTTCCCTAATTTACAGTAAAATTTTATCACAGCTCTTTGCTCCATTACGCAACTTCTGACAGCTCCCCTCAGACAGTTTTACTTCAACGATGGCCACACGAAAATTTCTGCGTCACCCGACTCGATAGTTGCACCTCTGATTACAGCACACTCTAGCTGTCAAAACTATAAACACGTTTGTTACTTTTATTCAAAGGGCTGTCCGTAAAAAATCAGTCTCATTACTTATCGGGCACACTGTGTAGCATAGTATTTTTCAAAGTTTTGCACTACAACATACACTGCTATCCAAAACTTAAGAACCCACGATATTTTGACCAATCAAAACCTAAACAAGTTAGTGAAATCATGCAATGCATTAATTATGATACGCTCTCCAACATACCAGGAATCATTATTCAACTTATTACTCAAGTTATGAATATAATGGATGTAAAATAAATCTCGCTCCTGTGCCCTGACCTTTGACCCTCTTTCAATGATATCAAATAGAATTGGTTCATTGGTTCAGTATACCTCCGGAACAACATACTAAAGTTTTGTCGCAATAGAAGCATTTTTAGTCAGGTTATAAGGATAATAGCTGTGGAATAAATCTCGCCCCTATGCCCTGACCTTTGACCCCATTTGGATGATATTAAACAGAATTGGGTCAGTATACCTCCGGAACAACATACTAAAGTTTTGTAGGAATAGAAGCATTTTTAGTTAGGTTATGAGGATAATAGCTGTGGAATAAATCTCGCTCCTGTGCCCTGACCTTTGACTCCATTTCGATGATGTTAAACAGAACAAGTTCAGTACAAGCTGAGTAGTGTTAAACAGAACAAGTTCAGTAACCATAATTAAGCAATCCAATATTTATTTGTCTACTGACGTCATCAATGTACAGGTTGCGCCATCTATTAATAGGTCTGAACATTACTCAAAGAAAAATGATTTTTATATATTTATGGTTATGTTTTAGTAAGTATTAGTATCCCATGATAAAACTTAGTTTTATCGATGTGCAAATTTTCATCCTTGGGAATACATTAATTGCGAAGAAAATATGTAAAGAAGTTTTACTGCTGGAAACATAAGGCAGAGATTTTACGTGGAACCAGCTTAATATGTCTCTTATCGGAATAAACCTCCACTAGACGAAACCTGTCGGAATCGACGGTAAGTTTTTTTTTTTAAATAATAAACTCATATGAAACAACAAATGTAAATTTTATTTGATTGACAAATTCATTCAAACACTTTTTTTTTGTTACTGAAGATTTAACGACCACCGTGAGCAACTCAATAGGCTATAAGCAGTCGCCCGTCCTTAATTTAGTGTCACTGGTTCCAGGGAAGGGAAAGAGCCAGTGCCGTAAAACAAACACAACATTCCTTCCTCACCGGGATTCGAACCCGGTAGACGAAACCTGTCGGAATCGATGATGAGTTTTTTTTTAAATAGTAAACTCATTTATTTACATCTTTACATAATAGGAAACGTCTTATTTACTTGAATTAACTGGATCGAATGAATGTTAAATTGTATATATACATCACACAGTCCAATGGCACAACGCAATCGGGTCTTCGAGTGTTCGCTGTTCCGATAAGAACTTTCAAACAAATTCCTGCTAACGTTGTTTTGCATAACGTTTCGACGAGAAGAGAGACTTCGGAATTTGAACTATCTGAGTCCCTCCATACCTCCGCCTTGAACAGCGCGTGAGTCAACCGCACCCTTCTCCCACTGATTTTACATGGGAACTTTGCTGCCCCACAACGCCCGAATCGTTGCCCCAATCTCATTTGTTTCTTCGACTGGCACATCTACATGGTAAGACCTTTCTTTCGATACCTCAACCTATGTTTAAGTTCAACCGTTCCGTCACAACTTGTCTTACAGTAAACAACCTTATAGAATCAATATATATACACTGAGTGGCCAATTTAGTATGACCACCCCTCAGTACTTCGTTGGGACACCTTTTGCCTTTAATACTGCGTCTATTCTTCGTGGTATGGACTCCACGACATGTTGATAGGTGGTTTGTGGAATCTAAGACCATGCTTGATGAATAGCACTTTCCAGGAGTGTGAGATTGCAGGGATGTGGATCGAGCTGTCTGATGGCTCGTTCAACTTCATCCCACAAATTTTCAATGTGGTTGAGATCTGGAGATTGTGGGGGCCACCTAAGCAAAGGAAACTCACCCGCATGTTCCTGAAACCAATCCTGTACAATACGAGCACTATGGCAGGACGCATTATCTTGTTGAAAGTAGCCATCGCCATTGGGATAAACCATCCACATGACAGGATGCACTTGGTCCGCAACGATGTTTAGATATGATGTGCCAGTCAGACGTTGATCAACACGAATTAAAGGGCAGAGAGCATGACAGGGAAACATTCCCCAAACCATAACGTTGCCTCCACCAGCTTGAAGGATTGTAGCAATGTATTTGGGGTCCATGCTTTCGTCCTGTTTCCGCCAAATTCTCACTCTGCCATCGGCATGGTACAACTGAAAACGTGATTCATCGGACCACACAATTTGTTTACAATTATCGACTGTCCAATTCTTGTGCTCCTGTGCGAACTGGAGACGTTGCCTCTTGTTAATTGCAGACAGCAAAGGTGTTCGAACAGTCCTTCGGCTACCATATCCCGATGCAGTGTACGGCGAACAGTGCGTGCAGAGATATTTTGAGGGGATCCTTGATTAAGATGGTCTGTAAGTTGCTGCGCTTGTAACGTACCAAGAGATATGACGTACCTGCCAGAAGGACGCACACGATATAAAGGCAGATAGGAATCAGAATAAAACGTCCGCGTAGCTCAATTGGTAGAGTGACTTATTCCGGAATGAGGGGATCCGAGTTCGAATCCTGGCGTGGACAGAAATGACGGAGAAATTTACTTCGTTATACGCTGTTGCCCTTCTATTGTCTGTTACCAGTCTGGACAACCTCCGTTCCGCCCGAGCAATCACTAGTCGATGACGACCACACGTTGCACGTAGAGACCCAGTTTTTTGGCTGACAGTCCAGTCTGTTAACACTTTAACAACAGGTGCTATGGAACATTTCACGAATGCGGCGGTTTCGGTGATACTCGCTCCATGGCTCCAATCTCCTACAATCATCCCACGTTGAAAGTCCGTCAAATCGCATTTTTTACCCATCTCGTCACCCAAAAATCACTTCTACTACTGTCGCCAGCACTAAGCTTTCTCTTTTTATACTAGCCTTGCCCTCTGGCGGCAACAATGTGCAGCCATAGCTCATTTGCTTAAAACTGTCAGGTGGTCATAATAAAGTGGCCACTCAGTGTATAACCAAGTTTTCCACTGAAGAGACTCAGGTATTTAAAAGTGGGTGTTAAATGTTCTCAACCTTTGTTCGGAATTTTTCGAGGTAGGTCTGGGAAATCAGCAGTTTTAGCCATTCACTGTGAAAGAAAATTGCACGCCCCCCCTTTATCGGATGACAATAGAAAATCCAGGTATCTAAATTTTCTTTTAGGCAACTGACTGCCAACTAACGTGGTTGTTTTACTCTCAAAATCTCGATATGCGCAGTTTAATTATAATGCTGTCCTTAGAAGATCCCACGCCATGAAAGAATGCACGAAATGAGACGAAACTTACCACACATGTAGACAAGTAGATCGGAAAGACGTGATTTAATTTTTGAGAAATTTCGCGAATGCGATTGGAGAGTAGTCAGTATGTCGTATGATTGCCATGCTGGGCTATACATTCAGCAACATGGCGTGGCATCGAGTGGCGAAGTCCCCGGATGGTGTCCTGAGCTATCACTGAGCAAGCGTCGTTGACCTATGTCCACAAGTCATCGACATTGCGAACGGGTCGTGCAGAGCCGGCGTTATTTCGTCTGCCAATGACGTCACACACATCTCAACTAGGGAGAAGTCTGAGTGTCGCTCTGGTCAGGGAACCACCTGGGCATCTTGTAGGCACTGTCTCCTGATGTTGGCATAGTTCGGGCGAGTGTCATCTTGCTGAAACTTGGTATCAGGAATACCACTGAGGTACGGTAATATACACCGACGAGCCATTACATTATGACCACTCCCAGCCTCAAGAAATGAGCGTGCCTGGAGACCGAACGTTGGCGCAGGTGAAGTTCACAGAGCAGTATATATACAACCCGAGGACCGGCTTTTAGTTAGTAGAGTGCTCGGAGTCAAAATGGGAAAAGCTACCGATTTATCGGAGTCTGATTAAAGTAAAATTGTGATGGCACGGAGCCTCGGAACTACGATCTCGGAAACGGCGCCTTTTCTGGGCTGTTCACGGGCCGTTGTAGTGAGTACGTATCAAAAGTGGTTCACAGGTAGCCAAACAACGAACCGTCGTCTAGCCGTGTGTCGTCCGCAGCTCACTGATGCCACAGGACTGTCGCGCGTTGTTCACAGCGACCGCAGGGCCACAATGTGACAAATTACCCAGGGCAATGTGTCACAGCACACAGTTCATCGAAGCCTTCTGCGCATGGGCCTACGTAGCCGAAGACCCAGCCAGGTCCCCACGCTGCCAACACGTCATTGCGAACAACGCATGAAATGGGCCCAAGATAATCGAGATTGGACCGCGGATGATTGGAAGAAAGTGGTATGGTCCGACGATTCAAAATTCGTGACGCATCACGTAGACAGCCGAGCGCGGATACGCCGACTACCAACGGAGGCTACGGCATCTGGATGCACTGTTGGGCGGAAACAGGCCGGCGGCGGCGGCGGTGTTATGCTGTGGGCGATGTTTTCTTGGGACACTTTAAGCCCCATTATCCCAATAGCACAATCCCTGACAGCTGTCAGGTATCTGAACATCGTTGCGGACCAAGTTCACCCATTCACGGCAACTGTGTTCCCTGCTGGTGATGGCCACTACCAACAGGATAATCCGCCATGCCACACTACCAGAATAGTCAAGGAGTGGTTAGAGGAACATGCTGGTGACTTTCTGTTAATGTCCTGGTCTCGAAATTCATCTGACATGAACCCAATCAAACATTTGTGGTTCGACTTGGAAAAGCGGGTTCGCGCTAAATCACCACCACCTTAAAATGTACGGGAACTAGAGAACCTGTTGTTGACATTATGGTACCAGATACCCCAGGGTACCTATCGCCACCTCATCGAATAGGTGCCTCGCCGAGTGGCCGATGTTGTGCGGGCTGAAGGAGGTCCTACAGCTTATTAGGTAGGTGGTCATAATGTAATGACTCATCAGTAAACAGGCTGCAGCACCTGATCGGCATATCGTTTTTCTTGAAGTAGGATAATGCGGAATGGAACGCTGCCCGGGGTGTTCGAGAATGGTTCGCAGAACGTGAGGAAGGCTTCCAGGTATTGTCCTGTCTTCGAATTTTCCAGATATTGTTTGTCCTTTGAATCGCTCCAACTTCAGATTCGTCAGAAGGAGTTTACGGCGTTAAGTTAGAAAATCTTTAACGAGGGGAAACTAAATTTATATAAGAAGACAGAAACTCAAAACGAAGATTAAATTTGAAGCTTTAACTCAAAACTGTACTCGTTGTTTCACCAGTAAATGATTCTTTCTCTCTATCTCTTTTAAAAATATTTTTTTTAATTTCTTATGCCTTTCTGTTTATCAAAAAGCTTTGTTTCGTTTTTAGTCAATGAAATAGTTCCGATAAGACATATCGGAAATTATTTTATTATTATAATTCTACGGGTCCGAGCCCTAAAATGCTGAAGATGACTCCCAGGTTTTATCTTCATTGTTTGCATCACCTCTCCTATTTTGTGCGATGAGTTATTCGGGACTGAAAACTGAGTTATTTATTTACAACATTATTTGGACCACATAATCCCATAATCCATTCTGGTATTACTTTCGCTAACCTTAAAAGAACTAGCATGGTGACAAAGACTGAAGGAGAAAAGGAGGCTTTTAGAAATCTGGAGTCTGTCGTAGTGTGTACGCACTGTGAAATGCGTTTATGTACGTGGAGGACATTTTAAAGACACACTTTAATGAAATATTACTAAATCATCAGTACTCAGTACAGTATTAACAAACAATGTCTGAGTATCATGAAATTGCGTTTACTGTCTGAGTGTATGGTCTAGTCTTGTTACCAAAACTAAAATGTGTACTGAAAAGATGCCCACTAAAAGAAACGGAAACGAGGAATTTATTTGAAATATTTCGCGGGTGCTACTAATAATCAGCTTCAGGTTTGTAATCTAAGTGCGAGACTGCCTTTCAGCTGAACGACAAGTAGCGCTTGAGACAAAAGCTAGTCCGTATGCACGTTCAGGTAAATACAATATGTCACAATAATCCCTAGGCTGCGCTTGAGCGGCGAAAAAGAGATTCCAAACGCAAACGAGACATGTTTGCGTTAATGAGGGATATCTCCTTTTGTTTATCAATTAACGAAAGCGGGAGACAGATGGGCATATTTAATTGTTCACCGTTTTCTCCGCGAAAACTGATCTTTTGTCCTCATTAATCTTCGAAGATCCAAAATGAGGAGAAGAATAATCTTTTCATCCAGTGAAAGTTAAGAGGAAAAACCCCTGGGATAATAAACTGAATTTCATCAAAGACCGTACACACTTCCTTCTCCATCAAGTGCACGAAGGCTAGCATGGTGACAAAGACTGAAGGAGATATGAGTAGATCTATGACAAAGAAGCGTCGCTGGTATTAATGGTGACTCCATACCAATGGTTCACGGTCTGAGGGCTACGACTCCCCCCTCACCAAATGGATGGCAATGTCCCAGTGCCTCGTATAACACATTTAAAAAATGAAAAACCATTATTACGAAATTCATGGCATGTAATTTTAAATAATTACTAATGTCAAAATTTGAAGTAATATCTGGAGTCACTCTTCATCTCTGAAATACAACTTTGACAATTATTTTCCTGAGCAGGAAATTTAATATTTTGAACAAATACTCTGATTATACATGGTCGAGTCACATTATTGTGACCACCAGCTACTATCCAGAGTAATCGCCGTGTGCAGCGCGGACATCAGATAGACGGGATAGCAGTTACTCAATAAGGTGCTCACAGGTATGTGGAGCCATGCTGACTGCAGTGCATCTGACAGCAACTGGAGGGTGAGCGGTGGACGATCCATAGAGCGAACAACACGATCGAGGGGATCCCACAGATGTTCAATTAGTTTTAAGTCTGGGGTATTAGGGGGCCAGGGAAGTACTTTGAAGTCTTCATCGTGCTCTTCCAACCACTCTCGGGCATTTCTAGCTGCGTGACACGTCGCATTGTCGTTCTGGAAGATCCCATCCGCCCCAGGGAAGAGAATTAGCATATATGAGTGTACGTGGTCTGCAAGGATGGATTGATAACGAATTCCGTCCATAACGCCTTCCGCAGGTATGAGTGGACCCACAGAATGCCACGAAAACATTCCCCAGACCATAACGCTGCACCTACCAGCTTGTGTTCTCCCAGCAATGGTTGAAAAGTATTTGTTCTCCGATGTTTCTCGCCTTATACGCCAACGTCCATCCGTTTGATGAAGCAGAAAACATGACTCATCGGAGAACGCAATCCTTTGCCAATCAGCGGAGATCTAATTCCGATACTGCCGTGCAAATGTAAGCCTTTTCTGCCGATACACCTTCGTTAGCATAAGTGCAGTGACCATCCGTGTGCATCGGAGCTCCATGCGCAGCAGGCTTTGCTGAACTGTCGTTTTAGATACACTCCGGTAGCCCCCTGGTTCATTCGGCCAGTGAGTTGCTCCACTGTAGCGTGTCGATCGGCCCTCACGCACCTTCGAAGCCGACGTTCACCTCTCACATCAATGACACGTGGTGCTTCGCAGTTTCCACATCGCTTATTCGCAATAGTGCCATTTCTCCAATCACGATACACTTTAACCGCAACAGCACGCGAACAGTTCACAAACTGCGCTGTTTCAGAAATACTGCCACCCTTGGCCCGAAAGCCGATAATCATCCCTTTTTGCAAATCTGATAAATCGCTCCTTTTATCCATGGCAGCAACGACTGATATGTTTTCAGAATGCCTACAAAACACCTTATATACCCTCCAAGCCAGCTCACGATACGTGCCTTCTTTCATTGGCGACGCGCTGTTGATGTTAAAAGTAGGAGGTGGTCACAATAATGTGACTTGACTGTGTATAAAACAATACATTTCACCTTTTCTTAAAAGTAATTGAAAGTCATTGTCAGTTTAAAAAGATCTCAAGTTCCAAAGCATTCTGTTGCTCTGAGAAATCACGATGAAAAAAATACTTAATTTGTGATAAGTTCTCCTGAAGGAAAAATAAAATTGTTATAAACCTATTCAAAACAATAATAAGCTCCAACAGAAAATAAAACGACTAAATCCCTCGCATTATTGACAAAAAAAAATTATAACCATTGCGCAATTAGTTTTACCATGAACGTGATTCAGATTACTGAGCCTTTTTGACCCAGTGGTTAAGACGCGCGTTATCTGTTGAACCAACCCAAACGACATCGGTTCGATTTCCACCGCTGCAAAAGGATTATCTGCTGTAAAGGCTGAAAAATTCAGCTTCGATTTTACGAAATTTCTGCATAAATACAGAAAAACCTGAAACGGACTTTTCTGAAATAAACGGAATTTCTGACAACGGAAAATCTGCGCAAATACGGAAGTTAAAAAAGACGGGCACTTTTAAAAACGGAAATTTCGATTTTCCGCACGTTATTTTTAGAAATTTTCCGTGAATTCATATCACTTATGTCTTGACAGTGTTGTAATTTGCTTTTTCAGTGCATATAAAATAGTTAAACGAAGCGGATGGGATTCTCAATTCAATAAAGCACTTGTGGGGTGGAATGGAAGGAGCTATTCGGCTATTCGGACAAGAGATCCTCCGCTATCTACTTGTAACAACTATGGGAAGCATTGGAATTAACGTCGATCAGTTTTTTTTTTTTTTTGATTGAAGGTTTAACGACCACCGTGAGCAACTCATTGGGCTATAAGCAGTCGCCCGTCCCTAATTTAGGGCGACTGGTTCTCCAGGAAAGGGAGAGAGCTAGAGCCGTAAGACAGACACAACATCCATGCCTCACCGGGATTCGAACCCAGACCCCTTTCGGGCGAATGATCAGAAGCCATCGCTTAGACCACTGCGCCACCGGGCAGCATGATATGATTTTGACTCTTCTTTGTGTCCCCGCTCCGGGTAATTCAGGTTCTTCTGATTGAAAAAGGAACGCTCCTCCCTCATACGTAGCTACTCAATCAACCACTCATCAGCAAATGATTTGTTGAAAAATATAAGCGAACAGAAAATTAATAAGGTGAATGTAAACACCTAATTAATCTTTTACCTTATTAAATCGTAATCTAAAACTTTGGTCTTCGCCAAAGTGCAAGAAATTTGTGTCCTACCAAAACCATTTGTTGTGGAGATCGTATGTATAAATCGAAATTTAAAACTGTAGAAAACAAAGGGCTATTTGTTTATATCTTGAAGCTTAGAAGGTATGCCAAAAAATATAAAATAAACTAATTATAACTGTGCAAATATGGTACGGCCGCCCCGGTGGCGCAGTGGTTTAAGCGATGGCCTCTGATCATTCGTCCGAAAGGGGTCCGGGTTCGAATCCCGGTAAGGCATGGATTTTGTGTTTGTTTTATGGCACTGGCTCTCTCCCTTCCCTGGAACCAGTGACCTTAAATTAGGGACGGGCGACTGCTTATAGCATATTGAGTTGCTCACGGTAGTCGTTAAACCTCCAATCAAAAAAAAAAAAAAAATGGTACGAAAGGGTTCAAAAGTTAAGATATTTACGGTTCTATAACCGAGACTTTGCTCTAATCATATTTTTACAATCACAGAAGCATTGTCGAACTCACAGAAAATTGGAAGGTTGTGATTTAAAACAAGTTCAGTAAAATCATGCAATGCATTGATTATGATACGCTTTCCAAGATACCAGAAATCATTACTCAAGTTATGAGGATAATGGCTGTGGAATAAATCTCGCTCCTGTCCTATGCCCTGACCTTTGACCCCATTTCGATTATATTCAACAGAACCGGTTCAGTATACCTCCGGAACAACATGATAAAGTGTTGTTGAAATGAAAGCATTTGTACGTAAGTTATGACGCATAAGGGCGATGGAATGAATCCCGCTCCTATGTCCTGATCTTTGACAACATTTCGTCCATTTTCAATAGGGTTCGTCCCCAGTTTGTCCTCTACCACATACTAAAATTTAATCGAAATCAAACCATGTTTACGCGACTTATCGTGCGGACAGACAGACAGACGGACAAAGCTGGAGCATATACGCTTCTTCAAACAACGGTTGGAAAGCGTAAATAAAATGGAAAACGATTGCTTTATGGAACGACACTTGTGCTTTATTTGAAGAGTTAGATACTTTTAATATACACAGCCGTAACATAATAATGCGACCACTTACCTAATAACGGGAATAACCACCCTTGTCGCGGATGACAGCGGCGTGACGGCGTGGCATGGACACAATGAAGCCTTGGAAGGTTGCCCGAGGCACACGTGCCCATTCGGACTGCAGCAGAGCACGGAGGTGCCGGAGATGACGTGATTGTAGGTCTGCAGGCCGAACCTGTCGATCCAAATAGTCCCACAAGTACGCTATGGGATTGAGGTCGGGCGATTTCGCCGGCCAAGGGAGAACGGCGACATTGCTGTCGTGTTCCTGGAAATAGTGACGCACCCTCTTAGCTTCGTGGGAGGGAGCATTATCCTGTTGGTAGACACCTCCGCCACAAGGGTAAACGTCCAATATGAAGGGATGCATGTGTACAGCGAGGACGGATAGGTAGCCATTGGCGTTCAGCGACCCATCCAGTGATACCAGCGGTCCCAGGTCATACCACGAAAACATCCCCCAGACATGCACACTACCACCGCCGTCATATACTTTACCAACAAGCGTATCCTGGTGTTGGTTGTAGTGTCTCTGACGCCTGAAGTGTCTCTGACGTTGAAACCTCGATTCGTCGGAGAAGGTAACCTTTTCCCACTCCTCCACTGCCCAATGACGGTAGTCGCATGCGAACTGCAGGCGTCGTTGCCGATGGACCTGGGTTAACATGGGCATCTTGACGCAGCGTCGAATCCGGAGACCCATGCGTAATAAGGTTTGCTCTGCTGTTATAAGGAACACGTACCTGCGTGCCCAGCGTGCATTTGAATGGTCAATTGCTGCACTGTTGCGCGTCGATTGCCCTTAACCAGTCGACGGATGAGACGTTCTTCTGTGGGGTCGTTGGCCTTTATGGCTACACAGTTATAACGTCCGGAGGTACTCGGTGTGCCAGCGGTTGACTCTTGGTACACCCTTACTACACCACCTCGCGAATAGCCCACGAAGTCTGCTGCTTCTGAGATGCTTCCATCATTTGCGCGGTAGACGATGATCATTCCTTTTAACTTCCGTCAAATCACTACCTCTGCTCATTGTGATCACGTAACGCACTATGGCTCATCTGTTCTGGCCCGCCGCTTATACACAGTCGAGTCACATTATTGTGACCACCTCCTACTTTTGACGTCAACAGTGCGTAGTCAATGAAAGAAGGCACATGTGGTGATCTGTGTTGGAAGTGTGCTGTAGGCATTCTGAAAACATATCACTCGTTGCTTCCATGGATAAAAGGAGCGATTTATCAGATTTGCAAAAAGAGATGATTATCGGCTTTCGGGCCAAGGGTGGCAGTATTTCTGAAACAGCGCAGTTTGTGAACTGTTCGTGTGCTGCTGTGGTTAAAGTGTATCGTGATTGGAGAAATGGCACCATTGCGAATAAGCGATGTGAAAATTGCGGAGCACCGTGTACCATTGATGTGTGACGTAAACGTCGGCTTCGAAGGTACGTGAGGGCTGATCGATACGCTACAGTGGAGCAACTCACTAGCCGAATGAACCAGGGGGCTACCGGAAATGTGTCTAAAACGACAGTTCAGCGAACCCTGCTGCGTATGGGGCTCCGATGCAGACTGATGGTGATTGCACCTATGCTAACGAAAGTGAACCGGAAGAAAAGGCTTACATTTGCACGGCAGTATCGAGATTTGACCTCTGCTGATTGGCAAAGTATTGCCTTCTGCGATGAGTCGCGTTTTGTGCTTCATCGAACGGATGGATGATGGCGTATAAGGCGAGAAACATCGGAGAACAAACATTCTTCAACCACTTCTGGAAGAACACAAGCTGGTGTGGGCAGCGTTATGGTCTGGGGAATGTTTCCGTGGCATTCTCTGGGTCCACTCATACCTGTGAAAGGCACTATGGACCAAATTCGTTATGAATCCATCCTTGCAGACCACGTACACCCATACATGCTGATTGTATTATCTGGGGCTGATGGGATCTTCCAGTACGACGAGTCACACAGCTAGAAATGTTCGAGAGTGGTTGGAAGAGCACGATGAAGACTTCAAAGTACTTCTATGGCCCCCTAATACCCCAGACCAATTGAACATCTGTGGGATCACCTCGATCGTGTTGTTCGCTTTATGGATCCTTCACCACGCACCCTCCAGCAGCTGTCAGATGCACTGCAGTCAGAATGGCTGTATTTACCTGTGAGCACCTTATAGAGTCACTCCAATTAAGACTGTCTAGCTGTTGCCCATGCTGCACACGGTGTTTACACTGGATATTAGCTGGTGGTCACAATAATGTGACTTGACCGTGTATCTCCGTCTGGTCGACTTGTCACATGCACTCTGTGACACGCCTGGGCGGGTACATTGTGATTCTGGGGTGGTAATATTATTCTGAAAGGATTGTGTATGGTCGCCGGATGAATAGCTGTCTTGGGTGCTTGAGCTAATTTGTTAAATCTTATCCTTTCCGGTATGTATAACAAAATTAATGTATTCTCCCCACGGAAGTTTACGAGAAAATGCACAATAGCACTTGGGCCTAAGTGAGCCAAGCCGGATAGTGGCTGCAGCATTGCTGGTCCCTTCACGACAAAGTTAGGTGATTCAACCTATCCGAATGAGCAGTATTTTGGAAACTCAAGGAGAAGATCTTTACATAAATTGGTTGTGAGTTTTTTCATTATTATTTACGTCATTGCCGTTTGCAGAACATTTGATCACGCAAAACAATGCTGTTTTGCAAATAGCGAAATCTGAGTTGGCGGTCACTCGCATTCCGCGGTCATCCTCCAAAGCGGGTAGTTTTTAGCACGGATGTTATCACCAATGGAAGCAATGCGCGAAATACCTTCATTTGGCGGGCACCTGCAGAATTTGGTCACTGGCAGCCATTTTTGAAAAGCATAAGAGAAGGCACTTGCATTTCGTGGTCACCACAATGCGAAATTATTGAAAAGTTTTGATTAGAAAGTTCTCGAAAGATAACGAAAAGCCCGTGAGTTTAAAAATACGAAACACCTGTTTCTTTTTTCTCTCTATCACCACCCTTCACGAGATCGTAAATGATGGATGGTCTTGAGGCAAATCGAGTTCTTAGAATTTTGTTTGCAGATGGTATAGTTTTCTGTTAACTAGGGCATGCATGTTCGATCTTTAAGTGCCTAAAATGAGAGCGTGAAGCCCACTGGAGTTCATACCCCTCATTCCAACAAACCTAGCCTTCTCACATTGTGGCTGTATTGTTTGAGCAGGCTTGCTTGTCCGCTACAGATGGCAAACAACACATTGGAAGGCGCGGGTGGAAGTGGCTTCAAAGCGTAACCGCAGTAGTGCTGCTATTGCGACCGGTGTCCTCTTACCTTCCATTTTCTCCGGTCAAACATGTGGTAGGAGCGTCCACTTGGCGATAATGCATGTACGTTCAAAAAACTTTATCCCATTCCTCAGTTGTACTTCTGGCTCTTAGTGAGAGATTTAGCGAATAAAGTTCCAAAATAACAAAATGGCGGGGAAGGAAGAAAGAACAAGTACTTCACAGCAGACAGCATTAATAAAGGCCTTTTATTTTTAGCACCTCTTTTATAAAAAAGATCAAGCTTATGTTATCACTTTGTCTGCCCGTCTGTCTGTGGTCACCGTATCTCTATAACTATTAGTTCAATTTGATATAAAATAATTTTTGCATTGGAAAACTTAAAATGTGAGAGCGATGATCCTTACATTCCGGTTCTTTTCTGGTGCACAACTTTGCCGCTAATGGGCGTAAATGCAGTTGCTATCGAATTCCAAATAATTCTATTCTATATACGTATTTGCTTATAACTATCCGACAGAAAAAAATTCTTTATTTCTTTCGATGTCATTTATAACGAAGAGTATTTTAGGTACAATTTGTTTTTCTAATGTACAGATTTTCTGCTAGGGTGCGTAAAGCTAAACTGCGAGTTCCTCGAGATTTCTGCTTCTATAAGTCCTATTTCAAAAATTCTTTCTGCATCGGGTACATCTCCTGGTGTGAAATTTTCTACAAATAATTTCTAATATTTAGTAGATAATAATTCGGCCACCGGGGGGGGTAAGTGTTTATTTCCTTTCTTTATGTATTTGCAGCAAAATCTGCGCTTCTGAAAACTTGATTGAAAAAATTCTTTCTTGGACTGATACCGCTCACCTCGGAAAATCTTTTGAAAACAACATCTGCTTAAAATAATGCATGTTTTTTCCGCGACGGAGCGTAAACATATGTCTCATTTTTGTCGAGATCTCTGCTTCTAAGAGTCCGATTTGATAAATTCTTTCTTTGTCGGAGAGCGTTTCCGGTATGAAATGTTTCTCATATAATTTCAGAATTTTCTTAATACACAAATGTGCCACTAGAGGGCATAAGTTAATTTCGGTTTACAGATTGTTTGTAGCAATATCTACGGGACAAAAAACCAGTATGAAAACATTCTTTTTCAGTTTTTAGGTGGAGCCACCTACGTTTATTATTTTAAATGTTCGATTTAAAAATCTGTTTGTCTCTGATACTTTCCTTGTGCTGTGAGAAACTTTCGATCCACCATTTGTCAATTTTCGTATAATACTTTTTAGCCGCTGGTGGAAGTACGTAGCTGTTTCTATTTTTGGATGTATTGTCAACTGTAGAAATTCGGCTGATGTTTTTTTTTCCTAACGGGTTCCTTTTAAGGTGGTTCTACCTAAAATATCTACCCTATGTTTCCAATAGTAAAATTTCTTTACATATTTTCATCGCAATTAATGTATTCCCAAGGATGAAAATGAGCACATCGATAAAACTAACTTTTAGTTATAGCATGAGATACTTAATGCTTGCTAAAACATAACCATAATTATCTTAGTAATGTTAATAATTATCTTAGTAATCTTAGAAATGTTCTCTTTGAGTAATGTTCAGACCTGTTAATAGATGGCGCGACCTATACATTGATGACGTCAGTAGACAAACAAATGTGGGATTGCTTTATTATGGTTACGTTTTAGCAAGTATTAAGTATGCCATGCTAGAATTTAAATTTAGTTTTACCGATGTGTAAATTTTCATCCTTGGGAATACATTAATTGCGACGAAAATATGTAAAGAAGTTTTACCGTTGGAAACATAAGGCAGAGATTTTAGGTGGAGCCACCTTAATGACTTTGATAAATTTTATTTGCGTCGTAAAGGATTCAAGAGACGTGCTCATACAACCGAAAATTCAGTGTCATCTTTCTTGTTTTATTTTCAAGCGAGTTGTGTGTGTGGGGGTGGGAGATATTTTGTCAAATTGAACCGCCGTTTTGCGGTCATCTCTCAAGATGATAATTTTTTTTTACAAAAAAAAAAAAAAAAATCTTGCTAGAGAGTTTCAGTGTAATCTTCGGGTACGTGTCAACGGTTGTTTTTATGGATTCTTTTTTTATATTTGGTTTGACTGAGGAGGATAGAATGCTTTGGAATGCATCGAAGAAAAACTGCATTTCCCGAAATAAAGTATCTTAAGTCGTTTTATAAGATAGAAAACGCAGTTCTTATTTTTTGAATAGGTAACTGCGTAGAAGAAATGGGCAATCTTAATAAAAGTAAAACGGCACTTTTTCATTTAACACTGCAAGTCGAACGCAAAGTTATAACTGCATTCCAGCCTCATCAATTTTAATTCCGCTTAACATTTCTGTAAATAATCAAGTTACCAGGGTACTGAAACGATTAAATACCTTCAAAGACTGCAATTAAGTTATTTTAAGCATTTATTTTGCTAAACTTTTATTTTATTGCCCTTTTGTAAATCACTGATATAAGAAAAAAGGCGCAACTGTCTCAAGTAAAAGAAATAGAGAAAAAGAGAGAGTAGGTACTGAAGTCTCAGCATACATAAGCATTGATTAGCTTAAATAAGGGCAAACAAAGCATTCTTTGAAAAATTCCACGACAGAAAACGTAATCTTGTGTGACGCTCACCACAAAAGTGTTTCTTTTGCCATCTGGCATTACTAATTGTTTTCTCATTGGAAAGCGCCTCCACATTTCGTGTTTTCCTGATCGCAACGAGCCTCGCTGTACCATAAAATCCCTACACTTTTTCTTTGCACTGTGTTGTTTAATAACCATTCTCCGAACGCAGCCGTTAGAAACCAAATTCCCAGACGTAGCTGATTGTGCACGTAACTCTTTTGTAAGCACGCAACATAATCTCATTTTCTTTAAGGAAGTCGTTCCACGATATCAGCACAGCTATGGTTTTCTGGCAGTAGTTTATACATAGCATCGACCGTGCAATTGCGAACTGAAATTATTAGTCCTCCGTGTAATATCAGAAACGTAAAAATCAAAATGAAAGAAGAAATATAGAAAAAACAAATTGGCTCTTTTTTTTGTTGTTCTCTGGACCGTGCGGCACTCATTCTTCAAATATAGAACGACTACATTTTACTGCGAAAAAAATGAGTCATAAGACGACACGATAGATCGACTGCACGAATTCAAAGTTTGTTAATCATTTCCTTTAACTGAACTTAAGATTTGCTTGGTTTTGAGTAAAATAATTTTTGAACTTTTCAACAGGCTGGTTAAAAAAAATTATACAGAGTGTCCATAAAGTCGTTCCCGCATTACAAAAATTAATATAAAAAAATCTATCTAAGCTAAAATAAAATGGTTCGCAACATAATATAGCAGCACTAATAAAGTTTTTTTCCTGTTCTTTAGGTGAGCGCCACTGCTGAATAAGAGGAGCATTTAATCGATAATGGCTTCCATGCAAATAAAAGCGGAGTGCGTGTTGTGGTTCCATGAGACCAAATGGGCGGCATTTCAGAAAAGAGTATATACGATCACCACCGGACCAAAAAAGCATAAAAGCTTGGTATGAAAAGTTTAAAGCGACGGGTAGTGTTGGCGATCTCCCCGGAACGGGTCGACCACCGGTTACACAAACGACAACTGCATCTGTTCAGGAGAAATTTCTGCGAAGTTCCAGGAAATCCATTCGTCGTGCTTCACTGGAAACTGTAATTCCCCGTGCCACGGTTCACAAAATGTTACACAAACGTCTTTATCTGCATGCTTATAAGGTGCAGAACGTTCAAGCTCTTCAGCCTGATGACAGGTCTCGCCGTGCTGCATTTGCGATGGAGATGTTGCAGCGCATATTTCATGATAGTGATTATCTGCACCGTGTCTGTTTCTCAGATGAAGTCACATTCCACGTCTCTGGTACAGTAAATAGGGCACAATATGCGAATCTGGGGATCAAAAAATCCCCATTATGTCATCGAACAACAGAGGGCTAGCCCGAAAGTGAACGTATGGTGCGGCCTGGCGCATGACAAAATCATCGGACCCTTTCTTTTTTACAGAACCTACGGTAACATGTAACGTGTACCTGAACATGCTGGAACCTTTTGTAACACCTCAGTTGCATTCACTTCTACCTTCGGTTATTTTCCAACAAGACGGTGCCCCAACACATAGGTCCATAATGGTTCGTGCGTTCCTGAATGCCACATTTCCGGACAGATGAATTGGCCGGGACGGTCCCATGACATGACTACCTCGATGGCCCGACATAACCCCTCTAGACTTTTTCCTGCGGGGTTATGTAAAAGACCAAGATTACTCTAGCAGTGTTCCGAATATCGAGACGTTGAAGAACAGATAACGGACGCCATTGGTTCTGTTTCTGCTGAGATGTTAAACAAAATATGGCCTGAAATATATATCATCATCATTCTAAATCATTATCCATCCACTGCTGGACGAAGGTCTCCCCAAGTTTCCTCCACAACGGTCTGTCTTGTGCCAGTCTCCTCCATGTTACTCCCGCATACTTTCGAATTTCATCCACCCATCTCTCATGTGGTCTTCTTCTGGGTCTTTTCCTGTCCCTTGGAATCCAATCTAAAATTTCGGCTGTCCATCGATGGTCTATCCTTCTGGCAGTATGTCCAGCCCATTGCCATTTCAGGGATTTAACTCTGATCATGATGTCTTCCACTCTTGTCATTTTTCCGGATCCACGAGTTCCTCTTCTTATCTCTCCTGGTTACACCAAGCATGCACCTCTTCATGCTGCTTTGAGTTGTCTGCAGCCTTTGTATGTCTCTTTTAGTTAAGGTCCACGTCTCTGCACCATACGTAAGCACTGGAAGGATGCATTGATCAAACACTTTTCTTTTAAGACATAAGGGCATATTGCTCTTGAAAATTATGCTGTTTCTTCCAAAAGCTCTCCAGGCAAGTTTTGTACGCCGATTAATTTCTTCATCAATATGACCCTCACTCGATATCTGCTGTCCAAGATAAAAAATGTACGTGTCTGTTATCTCCAGCTTTTCTCCATCAATCGATAAATCTTTATTTCTTGTAAAAGCATTGTACATCACTTTTGTCTTCTGAAAGTTCATTTTTAATCCCACTTCTTTACTCTTGTCAGCAAGTTCCTGGATCATACTCTGCAGCTCTGATGGGGTAGTTGCAAAAATGACTACGTCATCAGCAAAACGAAGGAGAGTTAGATAATCTCCATTAATCTTTATCCCTTTGTTTTCCCAGTTCAGTGATTGAAAGACATTTTCCAATGTGGCATTGAAGAGCATCGGAGATATGTTGTCACCTTGTCTTTGTCACAGTATTTGTCATTTTCTTGTAGGACTTCCGTCCACAGTGAGTAGAGTTTAGGTCCCAGCCACCTACAGCGAGATCGCCTTTTGGGCAGGACACAGAAACGGAAGGAATAAGAGCAAGTCTAATCTCACTACAAACTGTTCTGTTCGACTTTGACAGAACAGTTTGTAGTGAGATTAGAGTACAGTAGATGGCGCCACCGTACAAATACGATGTTGCACACAGAGGGGTGAGAGAATTTCAGGGGGGGCATAGGAAAGGATACTAATTTAACCAGTGGGTCCAGCCTGGGGGCGGTCACTTAACGTGCTCGTCCGATGCACGTCGGATATTCAGCGATTGTTAGTAAATCACACCATCTCCGAAAGATCAGCCCAGGCTAGAACCTGAGGACCTTGCAATGATAGTCTGACTCGCTAACCACTAAGCCATCCGCGGCTCCGTGTCACCTTGTCTCACCCCCTTTCCAATTTTTATGTGTGTTGTATTTTCAAACAGCAGAATCTTTGCACTTGCATTTTCATAGATGTTACTGATAATATTAATGTATTCGTCTTCAATACCGCAGGATTTCAGAGCCATTGTAACTGCTGATGGTTTCACCGAATCAAAGGCTTTTTCATAATCGATAAAAGCCGTGGACAATGGAAGTTCATGTTCCTTCGCTCTTTCAATTAGTTCTCTCAATACGTGGATATGATCTATTGTGCTGTAGCCACTCCTGAATCCAGCTTGTTCTCTCGGTTGAGCCATGTTCAGTGTTACCTTCAAGCGGTGTGAAAGAACTTTAGTAAAGATTTTATAAACCATTGATAGGAAGCTAATAAGTCTGTAGTTCCTGAGATCCTCAATGTTACCTTTGTTATGTAGCAGGATCATTGTAGCGTTGTTCCAATCCTCAGGAATCTTCCCTTCCTTAAGGCATCGAGTGAAAATTTTGGCGAGTACTGTTTCGATTTCTCCACTTGCTTCTTGTATGATGTCTACAGTAATTCCATCTTCTCCTGGAGCTTTCGCCCGCTTCATGCTCTTGATTGCATGTGCAACTTTTGCTGGGAGGACTGGAAGAACTCTGGTACTGGTACCTTTCATGATATCTGGAGTACATGTATCATCCCTTTCATATAATTTGGAGTAGAAATCTTTTACTCTTGTCAAACTTTCGCCTCTATTTCTTGTTACAGAACCATCTTCTTTTCTCAGTGCCATAATCTGTTTTCTTCCCTTACTGAGATGTCCCTTTGCTATCTTTAGGCTTTGGTTGTTTTCAATTGCTTTCTTTACTAGTTCACAGTTGAATTTCCTTACGTCTTCAGTGATACTTTTTCTTACTGTCTTGCATAGCTCTATATATTCCACTTTGGAAGTCACATCTTCTTTAGTTGTCCGCATCTCTCTTCTTTTTTGCATCAACATTTTGGTTTTTCCTGATAATTTGTTCACATGCAACTTGTTCTTAGACCCAGCTAATTTTGTTGCTGTTTCCATAAAAGCTTTGGTTACTTTTCTGTTAACTTCAGAAATATCCAGTCCTTCCGATGTTAGGCCTTCTAACGCAGAGAATCTGTTCTTCAGTTCCAACTTGAAGGTATTATGGTGTTTTTTAAGGTTGGTTATGTCAATACATTTTGTTTGTCTTATGAGCTTGCCACGTTCGAGTTTAGTGTTGAGGTGCATCTTACATCTCACCAATCTATGATCACCTCCTGTGTTGAACTTGTTTAGCACACTGCAGTCTTCTATGACGAATTTTTTGTTACACATAATAAAATCAATTTCACTGGTCGTCTCATTTGGATGTCTCCATGTCCATTTCCTGTGTGGCTTTTTCTTGAAAAAGGAGTTCAAGATGAAAAACCCTTCTGCCTCTGCAAACTCTGCGAGAGTATTTCCAAGCTTGTTTCTGTTGCCGTGACCGAATTTACCTACTGAAGTTTCATTCTGTTGCCGTTGCCCTATTTTTGCATTGAAATCTCCCATAATTAGCTTCAAGTGCTGCTTACCTTTATAATTTAGATGACGAATTTCCTCACGAAATTCTTCAATTTCTTCTTCAGAATGACTTGTGTTTGGTGCATAAGTTTGAATAATCTGAGCCTTGTATCTTCTCGAGAATTGGATAACGAGTCGTGCAGCTCTGTCAGAGGAACTTTCAACTTCTACAACTTTATCCTTCAGTTTCTTGTTTATTATAAAACTAACACCACTAGTTCTGCCAGTATCAGTCCCACGATAGTAGAAGAGATGTCCACTTTTCAGTTCAATGAGATCTACTCCTTTTCTCCTTACCTCACTTAGCCCGACAATGTCCCACTTGATCCTTTGTAGTTCCTCTTCCAATTCAAGAAGCCTTGAATCATAAGATAGGGAGCGTCCATTATACGTAGCCAAAGGCAGCATCAGATGGCAGCCTAGTCCGGTCCTCTGGGGATTCTTATCACCCTCTGCCTTCATGTCGCACTGGCCGCTGCCTTGGCCAGGTACATCCCAGCTGCCGGAGACTGAGGGCCAAGATTTAAGTTGTGGAGTCATTTATGAGGGGTTTGGCCATAACTCAACACGTTGGCCAAGAGGGTTGGTGAGTGTGGGATAGCATTTCCTCTAATCCCGATGGTATAGTTATGCCGCTATTGGCGGTCGTCAGAGCCCCTTTAGTGGGAACAGGATGCACATATATACTGGTATATACTATATTCGGCTGGATCCCGAAGGAAGTGTAACGTGTGTCCTTCAGCCGTAGTAAACGACAGATTTGTTTACCTTTTAGAGAAACATACTCCGTAGAAGCAGAGAGTGATTTTTCCCACATTCGTGAAACCATTGGCGATCGTCCTTGCATAAGACGGACGTCAATACGTAGTTTTAGACGACTTTTGTAACTAAGTAGTTTTACGTGGTATGATTTCCATGTCTTTTGGAGGATGTGTAAATGGGAGTCGAGTTTTCGTCATTTGCTTCTAAAACTAACGAAAGATTTAAAAACTTATTTCCGATGGTTGGAAGAGAACGTTTGTTGAATAGTTTAATATACGTAGGTCGTTCAAAACGTAACAAACCTGACGTCGTAATGCCACAACAAACCCATGCAGAAAAATGCAGCTGCTTGTGTCAGAACACCTGCAAGGTCAGTCACGTGACGACGCGTCGTTACAGCACTCCGCTCTTTCATTCTTGTAGTAGACGTCGTAGAGTTCAGACGTATTTCTGTAACCCAGTAGGAATTTAAAACTGGATCAAAGAGCGGCTACAAAATTTTGTGTGCGTTTCAATAAACCTACCGCAGAAAGACACAAAATTACTAAAGCAGCCTATAAAGATGGCGTATTTGAGTGGTACAAGAAATTTGTGAATGGTAAAGCGTGCCTCTGGAAGATGCGTCACGCTCCCGTAGGTCTTGCGCATCGACTATGGAGGTTAACGTCAACACCATCGAGGCACTCCTGCGCGAAGACCGCCAAACGACCATTGAGGAGTTTGCTAATGTGATGCAGATGTCCGTTGGTTCCGTTGAAGACAGCGTGAGAAACCGGTTGAGGTATCAAAAAGTCGCTAGAAAATGGATTCCCCACTTGCTCACGGATGAACACAAGACAAATCGTGTTATCACTTGTAGCTAGCAGGTTATTCAAGATCTAGGCATCGAAATGTTGGCGCGCACTCCGCATTCACTGGACCTGGCGCCGTATGACTTCCACATGCTTCCTGAAGGGAAAAAACAACTTCGTGGGCATCGGTTTGCATCAAATACTGAACCGAACAATGCTCTGATGGGTATCCTCAACCACACGCCGAGGAAGGGTTTTGAACACACCTTCAGGGGAAGTGGTCATAAGCAGTGGCGTAGGAACGGGGGGTTGTACAGGGGTACAATGTACCCCTCCAAATTTTGGAGAGTGGTACATTAATATCTACTTACCCCCCTACCCCAGATATGAGCAAACACAAACCAATCATTCATAAAGAGTGAACTGTAAAATTTATATGCTACTTATTTTTTTCTCTTTTTTTTCAAAGAAATATCAAGGGTCATGTTCTTTTTTTTTTATATCCGAAGCTTGTAGTGGGAGGCTTTTCATTCACCAAAAACTGGCCAACCATCTGGGAAACTCAGCAAATTAGTTCTGCAGGGAAACGACGAGTGCGAGGTTTTTGTTAATAACTTCAAACAGCATATGGTAGGGCAAGGGCTTGATAACATACTTGTGATCAGTGTTTCATTTCTCTTAAAATTCTATGCATCTTGATCAGGTCGTCTTTTCTGCACTTTTAAAAAAAAATTAATGCGCAAGTTGGACATTTCAGCTCCCGCAGCCCCGGCACTAAAATAGTTTTCTGTCTTAAGATCTGCAGCAATACAACAAGTGCATTACGGATTTCACATACCACTCATAGAACTCCAATTGCTCGATATCTCCACCATCATTTAGCTTTGTGCCAGACCAATGTGCTTTTTACATCAATTGTCAACCTATGTATCGTTCAAAGTTTTTAATATAGACTTCATAATGCTTCAATGGTACTATCTTCGCGGGTACAGCAGTTTTTATCTTACTGCGGTTTTACTTTATTAACGTAAACAAAAATGATAAGAAATTTAATTCGTTCTTGTAAAGAGTTATATAACGTTTTCTGAGAAATCCCTCTTTTCCAAACCCTGCTGACAGAAATTCATTCTAATGTTGACTTGTCCCTGCTCAATATTTTAATGGGAAAAAAAAGGACAAAAATTAACAACAGAGAACACACACACACAAAAAAAAAAACTTCTCCAATCATTTTCTGATAAGAAATTAATAATGTGAACTTTTTGTCAGCAATAAAAATAATAATGGTAATAATTAATAATAATATGATGATAACAATGTTCATTCGGATGAATTCCTGATCAGTATACGTATTTTATAAAAACTCTAATATACTACCCCCCCAAAAAAAAAATTCGGAGGGGGTCATCCATAGATGGCTTAATCCTTGAGATGTAAGGTTCATGAGCTTGTACACCCCTAAATCAAAAGCGTTCCTACCCCACTGGATATAAGGTACATTCAGGTAGAACGTTTCTTTGTTATTGTTTGACTTGTGTCTCATTGAAATATATACAGGGGTTTATCAAAATAATCGAAACACCGACTGCGACTGGAGTACACGCATTGCGCCGTATGCAAATCACGGAGACAACGTCACCCGAGATGTGAGGTATATAAATGGGTGAGGCAGGATGTCGGCTGTCACGTAGCAGTGCCACAGTCGCAGGCGCAACAGCTGTTGTGGAGTAATTGTCGACAATATCAGCTAGGATATCGGCTGTCACGTAGCAGTGCCACAGTCACAAGTGAGACAGCTGTTGTGGAGTACTTGCCGACAATATCAAATACGATGTCGGCTATCACGTAACAGTGCCACAATCGCAGGTGAAACAGCTGTTGCAGAGTAACTGTCGACAATATCAGATACGATGTCGGCTGTCACGTAGTACTGCCACAGTCGCAGGTGAAACAACTGTTGTGGAGTAATTATGGACATGAGATCTCAGTGACCTCAAAAAAGACATGATCATTGTTACGCGTCTTGCGGGTGCTTAAGTAACTTGAACGGCAGAAATAGTAAGTGTAACACGAAGAAATGTGTCGAAGATTTTGACTACCAATCAAATAGAACCCGGCGTTGCCCCCAAATGTGCAAATTGTGGACGCCACACGAAGATGTCTGATAGTGATAGGCGAATGTTGGCACGGATTGTTTAACGGAAGCAGAAATGGTATCATTCCATCTTGTGTTCAACTCTGCTGCTATTTGGCACCCCAAATAGCAGCAGAGTTGAACACAAGATGGAATGATACCATTTCTGTCAAACAGTTTGCCGGGAACTCCATTGTTCCGATACTGACGGCCGCAGTGCAATCCACAAACCCCAAATTATCAACATCAATGCAACAAAACGTCTAAGGTAGTGCAAATCACTTAAAAACTGAGATGCTAAAGCCTGGCAAAGTGTATCTGGTCTGATGAATCTTGCTTTACATGTTTTCCACCATTGTTACGTGTAATGACTCTTGTTCCTTCCTCGCTGTTACTCAACATAGCTGCTATCCAACGAGAGCCGTCCCGTTATTTTGATAGTTCGTTCCATTGAATTACTGCTTGAAAAAAATATAGAATCCAGGCCCTTTTTCAACAATAGAAGAGGTCGGCTAGGGGAGGTCGTACAAGACACTAGGTAAGTATCACATGACTTTTGGCACTTCAGTGTATGTATACCATGTAACTTGCTCGGTCGCGTATAAATTAGGAATAAAAAAAAAGCTTAATCCCTAAACAAAAAAATAAATAAATGCAATGACAATGAGTAG
The DNA here is from genome assembly GCA_039090855.1 of Macrothele yani. Classification (NCBI taxonomy): domain Eukaryota; kingdom Metazoa; phylum Arthropoda; class Arachnida; order Araneae; family Macrothelidae; genus Macrothele; species Macrothele yani. The sequence goes on from CM076990.1 coordinate 55,031,680, forward strand.
GGCACATCATGAAACAAGGATATTGTTAACAATAAATCATTTGTTAACAATAAATCATTTTACCTAGTAAGGTTATTATTTCTCAAACTGCTAGAGTGCCAGCTGTCAGAGTCGGCCCGGTGACGCAGTGGTTTAAACAGTGGCCTCTATTCGTCCGACTGTGCCCTTGACTTGAGTCCCGGATTTGGCATGGGTGCTGTGATTGGCTTTCTGCCATTTCTTGGAACCAGTGGCCTCAAATTAGGGACGTGCGACTGCTTAATAACAATTAGAGTTGCTCGCAGTGATCGTTAAACAACAAAACATAGAAAAAAAAAAAAGCTATCAGCGAATATGCCAGCTGAACGGAAAGAATTCCTAGTTTCGTAATAACAACCCGAACAATTCTGTAAAACAATAGAAATACTCACGTGAGTGACTTGTTATCTTAATTTGTGCGCATACTTTGTGTTTACAAGCTACTTGCTCCCCAATGGATAGGAATCGCAGCAATTATTTATTTTCCAATGAATAGGACTCGCATTTTTAGCACGTCTTTTGTAAAAAAAGATCGTGCTTCTGTTATCGGTTTGTCCGTCTGTACCCACGATATCGCTGCAACTATTAGTCCGATTTGAAAAATTTCTTTTGCATTGCGAAGCTTGAAATATGCAAATGATGATCCTTCATTTCATTTTTTTACGATGTAAAATTTCGCCGCTAGAGGGCGTAAATGCAGATGATGTCGAATTCAAAAATTCGTTTTATTCCACATATTTGTTTCTAAACATCCAATTGAAAAACAATTTTTATCTTTCGATTCCATTTACATCGAAGAGTATTTTAGATATAGTTACTTTTTCAAATTACGCATAGATTTTCCGCTAGGAGGCGTAAAAGTTAATTACCTTTTCCTCGATAACTCTTCTTCTAAAACTCTGATTTGAAATTTTTCTTCAGTGGATACATATCCTGATGGAAAATCTTTTGCATATAATTTTAAATTTTTGGTAAAGAATACTTTGGCCACCAGGGTGCGTACGTGTTAATTTTTGCTTCTGATATATTTGCCATAAAATCTGAGCTTCTATGATATCGATTGAAAAATTATTTCGTGGACTGATGCCACTCACATCGATACATTTTTTGGAATATTTTTTTCTAAAATATTCCACAGTTTCTCCGCCAGGGGGCGTAAATGTACATCTTATTTTTGTGAATATCTCTACTTCCAGGAGTCCGATTTGAAAAATTCCTTCTTTGTTGGATAGTGTTTTCCGTGTGACATGTTTTTCATATAATTTCAAAATTTTCAAGTAATTCATAGAGTTTCCGCTAGGGGGCGTAGCGGTAAATTACGCTTCCCCCATATCTCTGCTTCTAAATCTCCGATTTGAAAAATTCTTTCTGCACCGAATACAGCTCCTGATGGGAAATCGTTTGCACATAATTTTTAATTTTGAAAAAAAAAAGGTTTGTCCACCAGGGGGCGTAAATCTTAATTTCCGCTTCTGATGCATTTGCCGCAAAATATGAGCTTCTAAACTCTCGATTGAAAAAAACGTCGTTTGTTTACCGATACTACTCATGTCGAAAAAACTTTTAGAAACATTTTCTTCCTAAAATAGTGCATGGTTTCTACACCAGGAGGCGTAGATGTATATCTTATTTTTGTCAATATCTCTACTTCTAGGAGTGCGATTTGAAAAATTCCTTCTTTGTTGGATAGTGTTTCCAGTGTGACATGTGTTTCATATAACTTCAAAATTTTCAAGTAATTCATAGACTTTCCGCTAGGGGGCGAAATGTAAATTGCGTTTCCCCCTGTATCTCTGCATCTAAAACTCCGATTTGAAAAATTCTTTCTGCACTGCATACAGCTCCTGATGGGAAATCGTTTGCACACATAATTTCTAATTTTTTTAAAAATATGGTTTGGCCACCAGGTGGCGTAAGTCTTAATTTCCGCTTCTGATATATTTGCAGCAAAATATGAGCTTCTAAAATCTCGATTGAAAAAAAGTCGTTTGTTGACCGATACTACTCATGTCGACAAACCTTTTAGGAACATTTTCTTCTTGAAATAATGCATGGTTTCTACGCCAGGGGGCGTAGATGTATATCTTATTTTTGTCAATATCTCTACTTCTAAGAGTCCGATTTGAAAAATTCTGTTTTTGCTGGATAGTGTTTCCGATGCGAAATGCTTTTCCTATAAATTCAAAATTTACAAGCAAATCATAGACTTTCCGCTAGGGGGCACAAAAATAAATTGAGTTTTCTGCGTTATTTCTGCTTCTAAAGCTCCGATTTGAAAAATTCTTCCCGTATCGCATACAAGACCTGATGGAAAATATTTTGCACATAATTCCCTAATGTTTGGTGAAGAATGGTTTGGCTACCAGGGGTCATAAGTGTTAATTTCTGCTTCTGATGTATTCGGAGCAAAATCTGGGATCCTGAAAACTCGACTAATTTTTTTTCTTTGACCGATACCGCTTATATGGATAAACATTTTGAGAATACTTTCTTCCTAAAATAATGCATGGTTTTCCCACCAGGGGACGTAAAGACACATCTTATTTTTGTCGATATCTCTTTTTCTAAGAGTTCGTAAGCTCACGATTCCGTTTACAGCAATATCTGAGGGATGAAAAACCCGATTGAAAATCTTACTTTCGTCAGATCTATTGTTTTCCATACCGGTTCCATTGACTTTGAATAGCTTTGATAAATTTAATTTGCTTCAGAATATATTCAAAAGACGTGCTTATTACACCGGAAAATTCGGTGTCATCTTTCTTGTTATGATTCAGTTCAAGGAACTAAATCTTGCTCCAAATTTTTGTGGCTTGATCGAGATAGTTCTACTGTGAAAATTTGTCATTTTTAGTAGAGTGCAATTCTAGTTTGCTTTTGTAATTAAAAGTAATTAATCCGAGACTTATTTGTAAAACTGTTCTCAGGAGGAAACTCATAAAAGTAGCAGATAAAATCGTAGGGCAAATGATAATTGTTAAACAAGACACGGGTTTTGGGAAATTCCTTTTATGAAGTCTGTTGGGTACATTTTGCAACTGAACTTGGTTATTCAAAAACATCCGCGAAACTTGGGAATACAGAAACACTTATATAGGTCGCACATTACATATTTAACAAAGTTGTACAGTTTATTACAAATAAATAACTTCTTTACTATTTGAACAACGTTGGTTTCTCGATAGGTCATTATAAAGTCGCATTTAATGTTGACGATATTTCTCAACCACTGAAATCACACTGTTGGGAAACTGTTAATCATTGCTTTATCGTTTGTTAACTAAACCATTCCCTCAGAACAGTTATAAACTAGCGTAAAGACTTAACGATTCGTAGTCGAATTTTGTCTAAATGTTCCAACGTTTCATATACCAGTGGCGGATCCAGCGGGGGCGACTGGGGAGATCGCACCCCCCGAAACCCCAACGAAGTGTTTGCGTTTAAAGTAGCGAAGATCGTAAATGATAAACTTCGCATATTTTTTCAGTTTTTCTAAAAAAATTAACAATTGAATTTACTACGGAATTGGGTTTAAAATACGTATCACATTGATTTAGCTTAAGTAAAAAAAGAAAGAGAGAGAGAGAGAGCAGCAAAATATAAAGGGAAGACAGCGACAGCCGGGGACAAAGCATGGGGGTATTCTTTGTTAATTATTTGCTACTGTCATATTGTCTAGCGTCTGTAACGTCTCAAAACAGGGTAAGGCAGAGCTTGGTACTAAAATCAGAGTAGGTGGGAGGAACTGTGAATAACAATCTGATCTACGTACGTATCTTAATTGGGTCGTAAACAAAATTCGTAAAAATGTCCCCACAGCTTTCCCTAGGTGGTCTTTTCAGGACTTTTCTTTTTCTTATTTACGCTTTCCAACCGTAGGTTGAAGAAGCGTATATGCTTTGTCCGTCTGTCCGTCCGCACGATACCCCGCGTAAGAATGGTTCGATTTAGATGAAATTTTAGTATGTGGTATGTGACCACCTGAGGACGAACCGTATTGGAAATTGGCGAAATAGGGTTAAAGGTCAGGACATAGGAGCGGGACCCATTCCATTGCCTTTATGCGTCATAACTGACGTAAAAATGCTTCGATTTCGATGAAATTTTAGTATGTGGTAGGGAACCACCTGGGGACGAACCATATTGAAAATGGGCGAAATGGGATCAAAGGTCAGGCAGGACATAAGAGCGGGATTTATTTCATTGCCTTTATGCGTCATAACTTGCGTAAAAATGGTTCGACTTCGATGGAATTTTAGTATGTGGTAGGGAACTATCTGGGGACGAACCCTATTGAAAATGGACGAAATGGGGTCAAAGGGCAGGAGATAGGAGCGGGATCCATTCCATTGGCCTTATGCATCATAACTTATGTAAAAATGCTTCGATTGCAACAAAACGTTATCATGTTGTTCTGGAGGTATAGTGAACCGGTTCTGTTGAATATCAACGAAATGGGGTCAAAGGTCATAGTATAGAAGCAAGATTTATTCCACAGCCATTATTCTCATAACTTACGTAAAAATGCTTCTATTGCGACAAAACTTTAGTATGTGATTCCTGAGGTATACTGAACCAGTTCTGTGGAATATCATCAAAATGGGGTCAATTTCAGGACACAGGAGCAAGATTTATTCAACAGCCATTATCCTCATAACTTGAGTAATAATTTCTGGTATGTTGGAAAGCGTATCATAATCAATGCATTGCATGATTTTACTAACTTGCTTTTCCTGCTCCGTCACGGCTCACGGGCGCTTCCCGTTGTTCCACCCAATCTGAAGTCAATCCCCACTTGGGTGGGACGGGGAATGGTAGGGTGGGAGGGAGGGAGGGAGGCAGCGTGGCTAATACGGGGTAATTTTCGGCATCTCCTGCTACTAACGTTAGTAGACCTATCTCTCTAGAGAGAGAGATAGAGAGAGAGAGAGATACTAACATTATATCTAAAAATCCTTCCATAATGTCTTTTCCCCTCCCCTTTTTATTTCCAAAAACTGCCCCCCCGAGTATACTTCTGAATCCGCCCCTGTCATATACTTTATATAATTGGGAGTATAAAAACTTTTTGGTTTCTCTGCAAAACATTCAGGAAAATAAATAACTAATGACTGCAAACAAGGCTGAGAAGTAGCACGCTAAAATTTATTGCGAATTTTTTAAAATTTGATCAATTATATAACGAGAAATTTTGATTATAGCTGGAAAATTCATGGAAATCTCCCTGATAGCCGAGTTGTTCCATACACTGGCTACGGATCTTTTGTCCAAGATGGGTCCGTGCCCGAGCCCTGGAAGTAGCATGGGTGATGTGGCTGTCTATTGGCTCTCCCTTCCCTCATGGAAACAGTGGCACCAAATTAGGGACGGACCCATGTCCCTCTCAGTTGCTTATGATGATCGTTTTTACCCCTCCTTCTAAAAAACAAAATCTTGTTCGTGGTTAGACTAAACAGATTCAGCAAAAGAAAGAAAAAAATAAAAGACTTTTAAAATCGCAAATGCAGGGCATTCATTAATGAAGTATACAACTTCAGTATGCTTTGAAAAAAACCCTACAATAAATGACAACTTACCTTTAATGTCAAAACACATGGTAACTGTGAAAGGTTTCTTTTAATAATATCAGTAGGCCTCCATGTGTGCTCTGTTGGTTGCTTGCAGGATGTCTAAACGATAGTCCAGTTCCACCCACGTACGCTGCAGAAAGTCAGGTGTAACAAGGAGGAAGGCTGCAGTAGTGCGCTCTTTGAGCTCAGTGATAGATGTAACCTCCTTCTTGTAGGCTACACAATGTCCTTAAAAAGCCCCAAAGAAGAAAATCGAATAGGGTAATATCAGGAGAACGGAGTGATCATGCCGTCGGACCCCCACGTCCAATCCAATGCCCTGGAAAGTGGTGGTATAAAGATCTGCGTACACCCAAAAACCAGTGCGGTGGCGCTCCATCTTTCTGGTAAATGATGTCTTGAATATCCTGGAGCTGTGGATTGCGAATTTTTCTCACATGTCCAGGTAGTTTTATGGAAGTAACGGTTGATTCTGCGAAGGAAAAGGGACCTATCACTCTGTCTTTCATTAGGCCAGCTCAGACATTAACCTTCGGGCCGTCTCTCTCGTGTGCTACGACCACATGGGGGTTTTTCGTGCCCCAGATTCGGCAGTCATGTTTATTCACTCTACCAGAAACATGGAATGTCGACTCATCCCTGAAACAGATCCTCCAAAGGAGTGTGGGGACTTCGTCAATGCGGTTAAACATGCCTATCGCAAATGCTTTTCCACGTGGTTGATCATTTGATCGAAGTTTTTGCTCTAACTGCACTTTATATACATATAAGCGTAGATGTTTTTTTCGAGTTGACGACTGGTGACGAGCACGGACTTCTTCGTGCTCCTTAGATAAGCCTTACGCACGTCTTCCACCTTTTCGTCCGAAATGGAAGATGGTGGCACATCATATAATTCTCTATGAATCGACACCACAGTAAGCTGAACAATATGTCGGTCTCTCTGGCAGATTGCTGTCAAATCCACAAGACGATAGGTTTTGGCGTCGTATCGTCACAGATGATGAAAAGTGGATCTTCTTTCGTTAGCCTGCCACTGGAAAGCAGTGGCTGAGGCCACGCCAGAAAGCACAGTCAGTGGTGCAAAAAGAATTGTTAGAACTGTTCGAAAGGAAAGTCATGCTGTGCATTTGGTGGAATTACGAGGGCTATGTACACTGGGACCTCGTGCCAGATGGTCAGGAGGTGGACGGAAACTTATATGGGCCCCAGGTAAATTCTTCGGAAATTAATTCATCGAAAACGAATTTGTTGAAAAGGAATTCATATAAAACAGATTAATCGAACGGATAATTCATCAAAAATTAGGGCTTCAGGTGAACTCATCGAAAACGAAGTCATCGAAATGAAGTCACCGAAAGATACAATATTGTACGGTAAACTTCTATCTAAAACTTTGACTATAATTGGAAAGTGGCCACAAAAGCGTTTGGGGAACGTATAAAACTTGCATTTTTTTATTTCTTAGATTCCACTTTCAAGTAGGATTACCACAAAACAAGAATCAGACTTTTGATTTCATTGTGCCTACTTTCCCCAAAGACCGCCTCTAAAGATAGGCTTAAGCTTAGGCCCTTTTAACAGTTTTCATTCCATCATGCTCATGTTCATAACGTTTAGCCACCAAGTCAAGTTAGTATTACTGTGCTTTTACTTAGGCCAGTGGTTACCAAAGTGTGCGCCGCGGCAGCCTGGAGAGCCGCGGCTTCCTCACAGGGGCGCCACAAAATATTACAAAATTTTCATAATTTTATTTCCATTTTTAATTCAATGTGATAGGAAGCAACATCGCGACATCTAGCTGACCCGGTGCAAATCGGTAACTCACTTAGTAATAATTGTTTGCAGAAGTCTCTACAAATAGTTACTAAAAGGCGCTATACAATAATGTTACAAGGGTGAGCTTTCCCAACCTCACGATTGCCGCCATACGGGCGCACGTGTGTGTTCCACGCGGCCGCTACCGGAAGTAACCTTATCTTTCGCACCAGCATCCGTGCTTCTGATAAACATTCCTCCCTCGTTCTCCGAGGATCTAGAAATGAGACTCTCAGTCCAGATTTTTCGAGAAGGTCACCAAATCCTTTAAATATGCTTATCGGTTGTCATTTCTGACTCATTTGGCGGTTAGCAGTCTTATGTTGATGCTCTGTCGCTGAGTTTCGGCGTATCAACTGAATATGGTTTTGATTAAGTGAAGTGAAGTTTTTGAAGTTTTCCTTTTCGTACGTGTTTTTAAAAATGGATCAGTTTTTACTAAACAGTAATAAGCGTTGTGAAATTGAAAATAAAGAGGGCACACCGTCAAATAGTGGCAAGAGTGCGAAGAAGCGTAAATATCGAAAATATGATGACAGTTATTTGGACTTTGGTTTTACGTCGACAGAAGTCAATGGTGAAGAGAGGCCGACAGAAGTCAATGGTGAAGAGAGGCTGCGTATGAAAGTTTTGGCGCCAGATTGCATGCTACCAAGTAAGTTGAAACGCCATTTAGAAACCAATCATCCCAGCATGCTTAGTAAGTCTCGTGATTGCTTTACAATTACAAGAGTTAAATCAACAAAAAGGTAATTTTTATAAGCAGGCATAAATACCAAGCAATGCTTTGCTAGCATCTTACAAGGTGGCGCATAGAATCATAAAATGTAAGAAGCTTCATACCATCACAGAAGAACTCATTCTACCGGCTGCTGTAGATATGGTGAACATTATGATCGGCGAGTGTGTTGGGAAGCTGCTTTCAAATGTACCTTTGTCCAATAACACCATCAGACGCAGAATACAGTACACAGCGGAGGACCTCAATGATCAATTAATTGAAAAAGTGAAAGGTAAGGAATTTGGGTTGCAGCTGGATGAGGCCACAGATAATAATAATGATGCTGACTTGATTTTCTATGTACGGTTTATAGATGGTAATAACATTGCAGAAGACATTCTCTTTCGTAAAAGTATCACTGGTAGTGCTAAGGCTCAGGACTTGTTCGAGATCCTTGATACTTTTATATCCGAAAGTAATTTGGAGTGGACTAAGTGCGTTGGTGTCTGTACTGATGGTGCTCGTTCTACGTCCGGCTGTTATGGAGGAATCCAGGCACTTATTTAAAGCAAAGCCCCTACTGCACTGTGGACCCATGGCGTTGTTCACAGGAAAGCACTCGCTTCAAAATATCTGAGTCTTACATTTAACCAGGATTTAGAAGATGTAGTGAATATAGTAAACTTTATAAAAACTCGGCCGTTGAAGGCAAGGTTTTTCAAAAAAACTATGTGAGGATATGGGATCCGAGCACACGTCCCTGTTGTACTACAGCACTTCGCGATGGCTCTCTCGTGATAATGTTTTGTCTCGTACGTTTGAACTGAGACAGGAAATTTATATTTTTCTAAAAGAGGAAAACCACAAGTATACCGACAATTTTGCGAATGAAGATTGTTTGGTAAAACTAGCATACTTATGTGATATTTTTGAAAAGATGAATGCTCGAAAAATCTCCCTGCAGGGAAGCAACATGCACCTTTTAAAGTCGATTGAGAAATTTTTAGTTTTTATAAAAAAAACTAAAACTATGCATAAGAAAAATGAATGAAGACAGAGGTAAAGAATGTTTCCCTTTGTTGCAATGGTTTTTGACCTCCAATAGAGTTGATTTCTCTCGAGGCATGAAATCCATTTTTGAAGAAGACTTATCACAACTTATCACCTGGTTTGGGAAATATTTTGAAAATGATAATATCGATAAATTTGTATGGATTGGTGATCCATTTCATGCCACTGCTCCATCTGAATTTACCGCTGCGGAAGAACAGAATCTTATTGAGTTGTCTTGCGACAATACATTGAAAACAAAATTTAGCAGCATGGAGTTACCTGAATTTTGGATATCAGTAAAAGATGAATATCCCCTTCTGAGTTGCAAATCTCAGAGAATTTTAATTCCATTTGCGATTTCTTATTTATGCAAAGCTGGGTTTTCGGCGTTCGCTGTGGTGAAAACTAAGTATCGCGCGAAAATCAATGTGCAGAAGGAAATGAGGGTGGCTGTGTCCAGTTTGATTCCAAGATTTGAGAAAATGTGCAGTGATAATGTGCAGTGAAAAAATGTGCATTCATCCCACTAATTATAATTAGTTGAATTTTTTCAATTGTATTTTTTTGTGATCTTCAATACGTGTTTTATTTATTTTTACCTAAGTGTACTTGTTAGAATTTGACATAGGGCACCTTAGGAAAACCTGGATTCAGCAAGGGCGCCGAGAATCGAAAAAGTTTGGGAACCGCTGACTTAGGCATTAAACCGTAATACCTAGGCCTAAGCCTTTAAAACAGTTTTATTCGATTGTGCTCATATTCATAAGATTTAGGTACCAAGTCAAGTTAGCATTATTGCGCTTTTACTTAGGCATTAAATATTAATACTTGGCCTAGCCCTAGGACTTTTTAACAGTTTTTATTCCATCGTGCTCATATTCATAAGGTTTAGACACCAAGTCATTTAAGTAATATTGCGATTTTATTTAGGCATTAAATATTAATAAATAAGCCTAGGCATTTTTAACAGTTTTTATTCCATCGTGGTCATATTCATAACATTTAGACACCAAGTCATTTAAGTAACATTCCGGTTTTACTTAGGCACTTAATATTAACGAATAGGCCTCAGGCCTTTTTAACAGTTTTTATACCGTTGTGCTTGGTATCATAAGGATTTGGATAGCAAGTCAAGTTAGTATTATTGCACTTTTACTTATGGACTAAATATTATTCAATAGGCCTTTCTGATAGATTTTGTTCAAGTGTATGAAATATTTATTCTTAAGTAAAAACGCTATATTACTAACTTGACTTGATGCAAAACTTATAAATATCAGCACGACGGAATAAAACTGCTAAAAAGACCGAATCCCAGGCCAAGGTATTAATATTTAATGCCTAAGTAAAAGCGCAATAATAGTAACTTGGTTTGATGTCTAAACCTTATGAATATGAACACGATGGAATAAAAACTGTGAAAAAGGCATAGGCTTAGGCCGAATTATTAAAATTTAATGCCTAAGTAAAAGTGCAATAATACGATTTTGACCTTGTGTCTAAACCTTTTGAACATGAATACAATGGAATAAAAACTGTTAAAGAGGCCTAGGCCTAGGCCAAGGTATTAATATTTAATGCCTAAGTAAAAGTGCAATAATACTAACTAGACCTTGTGTCTAAACCTTATGAATATGAGTACAATCGAATAAAAACTGTTAAAAAGGTCTAGGCCTAAGCCTATTTGTTAATATTTAATGCCTAACTAAAGGCGCATTAATACTAATTTAACTTGGTACCTTATGAATATGAGCAGGACGGGAGTAAAACTGTTGAAAAAGCCTAGGTCTGTTAATTAATATTTGATGCTTAAGTAAAAGCGCAACATTATTAGTTTGATTTATTATGTAAACGTTATGAATATATTGCGTCGTACTCAGATTCACAAGGTTTAGACACAAAGACTAGTATTATTGCCCTTTTACTAAGGCATTAAATGTTAATCCCTAGGCCTTTGCGCACGTCTGAAAACAAGAAATTGCATTTTTAATACGGCCCCTAAAGTGGGTGTCTGCGCTTGTCCGTTTGGCCAACTGTTTAGCGGCTAGTTGTCTTAAGGTAGACGTCAAGTAATTTTGCTTCCCATACTTCCAATGGAAAAACTTTTGTACACATTTCCTTCACAATTAGTGTGTTTCCAAGAATGAAAATTTGAACATCGATTAAAATAACTTCATGTTATAATTTGGAATACTTAAATTTTCTGAATCACAACCATAATTACATTAAAAATCATTAACTTTTCCTTTGGTGGTGTTGAAACCAGAAAAAAGATGGCGCGACCTGTACTTTGATGACGTCAGTAGACAAACAAATGTTGGATTGCATAATTATGGTTATGTTTTAGAAAATATTAAGTATTCCAAGTTATAAAAGGAAGCTATTTTAATCGATGTTGAAATTATCATCCTGGGGAACGCATTAGTTGTGAAGAAAATGTGTACAGAAGTTTTTCCATTGGAAGTATAGGAAGCAAAATTACTTGACGTCCACCTTAAACACCACTTCAATGAATTCGTTTCATTTTTTTCAAAAAAGTCACCTTTCGGTAAATTTTTCGTTCAATAAATTTGTTTTCGATTAATTCGCATTCGCCGAATTCGTTTTTGATGAATTCGTTTCACTTTTTTCGATAAAGTCTTCTTACGGTAAATTTTTCATTCGAGAAATTTGTTTACGATGAATTCACGTTCGACGAATTAGTTTTAGAAAAAATTCATTTTTGATGAATTCGCCTGCTCCCCTTATATGCCAAACGACTGCAAAGGGTTTATGATACTCTGGACAGCGCTACCTAGAGCCCACCAATAAGAAACGAGCGTTCCTGGAAGTGGATGATACCCCGATTCACTCATCAACAGTGGTCGCCGAAAACAACAGCTATTGGAAGGGACTGGGATCCTACCCCATCTTCCATAGAGTCTGAATCTTGCCCCATCTGACCACCATCTGTTTCGCTCCATATCCCATTTCCTACAAGGACGGTATTTCGCTTCAATAGTGGATGTGGAATCTGGCATCACAGAGATTTTGTCTTCTAAACCTACTGCGTAGTACTGCCGTGGGGTCGTGGCTCTGGTGGAACGGTTGCAAGACACTATTGAAAACAACAACCTGTACTTTGCGGAATGAGGTGACGTGTATGGCTTTCTTGAATCATTAAACTGTTTAGCTGGAAACGGGACCAACTTTTCACCCACCCCGTTTTTCTCTGTGCAGCACAGTCCTCTATTGTCGAGATTTTGAACTTTTGCTTTCTTTTTGCCATTAAAAATTTTATATCTTTAGATTTACTATTCTACCAACTGCAAGTATCTCCGAGCACCACAGATCTATTGCAATAGAATTTAATTTTAGCATTAAATTTATGAAACACCCGGTATTTTTGTCTATCAGAAGTATCTTTGAAAGCGTATTTTTAGAAGAACATACACTATATTAACAGAAGTCACCGGGCACCTAGAAGAAAAACACAACATAGCATTTATTGACAAACATTAGTACGATGCCGGTCCACCTTTGGCCTTAATGTATGCACTGACTCTTCGAGACATGTTTTCGACAAGGTTTTGGAACACAGCGATAGGTATGCGCTTCCATTCAGTACATAATGCTGCCGCTAACTGTTGCTTAGTAGTAGGCCTTGGCTCCAAACTTCTTATGCGGCGTTCTAATTCATCCCATAGGTGCTCTATGGGATTAAGAACAGGGCTCTGTGCTGGCCCGTCCACACACGATACGGAATTACCGTTAAACCACGCCGTAATAGTCCTTGCTTTATGGCTCGGTGCATTATCGTCCACACACGATACGGAATTACCGTTAAACCACGCCGTAACAGTCCTTGCTTTATGGCTCGGTGCATTATGGTGCTGGTACCAACAAGGCTCGGTTCCATAGTATTGCCACAGAGTTCGAAGGGCATAATTCTCTAGAACATCAAGTAGACGTGCTGGTTAACAGGCCTGTCCACGATAACCAATGGGCCGGGACCATACCATGAAAGACGCCCCCACACGAGTACACTGCCAGCTCCAAACTTGACCGCAGGAACAATACACTGTGGTAAATTGCGTTACCCACACACGGACATCAGACTGACGGATCGTGTATCTGGATTCATCAGTCCATAGGACCAGTTTCCATTGATCTATGGTCCACGAAAAAAGGTCTTTACACCATGCTAAACGACGAGTAGCATTCTGAGTGGAGATGAAAGGCTTATGACCAGCCGCACGACCACGGTAATTCATGGAATGTAGTTCTCTGCGAATGGTTCGTGTACATACCGAGGTTCCAGCATTTTTACTCACCTGTACACTGAGTGCTTGTGCAGTACTCCGTCGATTAGCTGTAACGACTCTCTTGAGGCTTCGACGTCCTCTATCTCTGATTTTCTTTGGTCTGCCGGTACCTTTTGCTGCTTCAGGCATGCCACGTGTCTTCCACTTATATTCAGTACATCCAAAACAGTTGATTTGGGTATGTTTAAACACCTCTCGGTTTCTCTTATGGACAACCCACTAATATAACACCTAACAATATTTACTTTCTCAAAGTCAGTTCTATCCCGCTGCAACATTTTCACTGAACCTCACAGTGCGATATGATCGTGGTCAGCTGCAGGCTTGTTTTTATATCGTTTGCAGCTGTACCACGCATCGTAACAATGCAGCGGATCCTTTCATTTGCTTTGAAGGGGTGTCCCGTGCCTTTTTTCAATATAGTGTACATAATAATCTAAGTTACATAATGCGTGCCATAATCAGCATAATTTTGAAATGGATTGGCCAAACATGAGGCCATTGATTTGCAAGAGAAAGCAAATAGGGGATTGAACTGATTCCTTTGTTGTTAGACAAAGCTTCATCGAAAGAAGCCCCATATGAGACCCATGAAAGGAAACAAACAACTGATAACTCGGAGAAGAGCCAATACCATATTGCAGAAGTTTTAGGGATTACAATGCTAAAGGTTTTATTGATATAAAAGTGAGTTCACGAAACGTCTGCAGTCATACAGAAGAACAAACTTAATCACTTGTTTTCATAGAAATTAGAAAGCCTATATAAAAAAAAAAAGGTCAGTCTTAAGGGAACGCAGTTCAGAAAACTCCCTCTCTGTCTAAAGGTAATTGTCCATGATTGAAGTTAATGAATATCTTATAACGTTTTTGTCCACAGTTTACCGCGTTTCGCTTAATGTGCATTGATTTTCAGTAGCAAAATATTTATTGACGTTTATGGATTACTTGGCATTGCGACTGTAATCTAAACAGGACCTTCAGCTCATAAAGATTTCATACTCACCTGCAGTCAAGGGCCTCGGTCAGCAAAGTCAGACAACTGACGTAGAAAATGAGAACCAAGCTGATCTGCGAAATCCTCGTCATCGTCGGCAAAATTCTGGAATAAGAATTGGTCGTTACTGAGACGTGTAGGTGAATAGGAAAACATCAGATTCAAACTAAAGGTAATAATTTAGCAGTTAAACAGACTACTAGCACAGTAAAAGTTCAGTGTTTTGGACTGCTGCTAGTTTCCGCATCTAAAAGTGTGTTTTCTATCTTGTTATAAACATACAACCTCACTTCCCGGCTTCTACGAATTTGACAGAGAATTATTTTTTTCCAACCTAAGAGTTTTCGAAATTAGTGAGCAAGTACTTGTCAATGTCAAACACATAACATTAATGATATATCTTTAAAAAATTAATAACTGTTTTACTTTTGATGAATCTTTCTTGAGACGTTTGCGTTAGAGAAAGAATTGCAAGATAGATTTAAAAGGACACATTACTTTAGGGAAACGTGCAAAACTATTCGAATTTGAATTTATTGAATATTCTGCCATTCATCATAGCAATACCATACATGACAGAATTCCACACAGCAATACATTATTACAGTAAATCCGGGCTAAGTAGTTAAACAAAAGAAAATAAAGTTTCAGTAATGTATCCGTAGTATGTTATAACACAATTACAATAAACATTCCATTAATTACAATTAAAGAACTTGCACAATTAAACGTATGCGACAAATAACATTATTTTAACGCTTTTTTTTCAGTTTTTCCCATGTAAATTAGGTACCTGTTATTTTCATTCTGACTGCCTGGTTTCTTCATGAAGTCAAAAGATGGTGCAAAACCGATATTGGTTATCTTATCAAGATAAACGTACGTGATGATATACACAGTCGAGTCACATTATTGTGACGACCTCCTACTTTTGAAGTCAACAGCGCGTAGATAATGAAAGAAGGCACGTGTTGTGAGCTGGCTTGGAGGGTATATGAGATGTGCTGCAAGCATTCTGAAAACATATCACTTGTTGCTGTCATGGATAAAAGGAGCGATTCCATCAGATTTGCAAAAAGGGATGATTATCGGCTTTCGGTCCAAGGGTGGCAGTATTTTTGAAACAGCGTAGTTTGTGAAAGGTTCGCATGCTTCTGAGGTTAAAGTGTATCGTATTTGAAGAAATGGCACCATTCCGAATACGCGACGTGCAAACTGTGAAGCACAACGTGACATTGATGTGAAAGATGAACGTCGGTTTCGATGGGGCTTGAGGGCCTATTGGCACGCTACAGTGGAGCAACTCACTGGCGGAATGAACCAGGGGGCTGCTGAAAGTGTGTCTAAAACTACAGTTCAGAGAACTCTGCTTCGTTTGAGGCTCCGATGCAGACGGATGGTGGCTGCATTTATGTTAACGAAGGTATATCGGCAGAAAAGGCTTATATTTGCACGACAGTATCGGAATCGGACCTCCGCTGATTGGCAAAGTATTACCTTCTCCGATGAGTTACGTTTTCTGCTTCATAGCACGGATGGACGTTAGCGTATAAGGCGTGAAACATCGGAGAGAAAACACTCTTCAACGATTGCTGGAAGAACACAAGCTGGTGGGGGCAGCGTTATGGTCTGGAAAATGTTTCCGTGGCATTTCCTGGGTCTCCTCATACCTGCGAAAGGCACTGCAGACTGAATTCGTTATGAATCCATCCTTGCAGACCACGTACACCTATACATGCTGATTGTCTCCCATAGGGCAGATGGGATCTTCCAGAACGACAATGCGACGAATCACACAGCTAGAAATGTCCGAGAGTGGTTGGAAGAGCAGGATGAAGACTTCAAAGTACATCTCTGGCCCCCTAATTCAGCAGATTTAAACCCAATTGAGTATCTGCAGGACCACCTCTATCGTGTTGTTCGCTCTACGGATCGTCCATCACGCACTCTCCAGCAGCTATCAGCATGGCTTTACATACCTGTGAACACCTTCCAGCTGCTTATTGAGTCACTCTAAGCCCGTTTAGCCGCTTTGCGCGCTGCACACGGCCGTTACTCTGGATATTAGCTGGTGGTCACAATAATGTGACCCGACCGTGTATTTTTTTGTTGTTGTATCGCAATATCTTCATTAGAGCAAAAGATATTTCAGTGTATAATGACTTGTGGTACGCTTTGTGTACGTTGCTGGAAGTTCATCAGTCCTTGAATTGAACTGAAGTTCAGTCTCACTTTTTTGGGGGAATTATGCGCTCATAATTCACGATTACTTTGAAGTCTTGCGTCTCACCACTGAGGTGACGCAAGTGTCAAAACGGCAAGTTGCAGTGATAAGTCAAGGTCGGTGTAGTTCAAGAGGGAAACTAACTGGCTCCGAAGCGGGGAGACGTGGGTTCGAACCCTACCACGTCTCCCCGCTTAAAAAACAAGAAAAGGTTTTTGCGCCAGAGTTCTTTCCAATACATTGTGGAAAATGATTAAATACTGGATTTTTTTTTCAAAATAAATAACAGTTTATCCAAAACATTACTATTTAAATTTATTATCTAAGGGAGATTTATCAGCTAAAGTTTCTTTCTTTCCGCTCTGTTTGTACGGTCTGAATTATTAAGCTGCAACCTTTTCAGAAAGGCCTAGATAATTATATTCCTGTGTTAGCTGCAATACAATTTCTCCTGATTTTTCACTATCACGAAGCGAGCATTTTCTGAGTAAGCAATGACATCGTAACTAAGCCTTTTCTAGACCTCAAATGAATTACTTAAATGACACAAGTGGAAGAATAAAACATTTACTTTTCTCCTTCATCAACACCATCTATCATTCTGTAAAATAATGCTTTTCAAGTTGAATGCCTTGAGCGTTTTTTACGCTGTTCTAAAATACATCTGAATTAACTTGTAATCTCTCATGTGGTGACACTTCGAGTTTTCTGGTCTCTTGACGTCCAATTAAAATTTCTGTTCTTTATTGTTGGTTCAATGCCCGTTCCATTGCCGCTCGAGTGTCTTTATGCACATAATTATGTTTATTTACTCTACTGTTTTCCCTGATGGCTTGTAATTGTTTTTCGTTTCTTTTACCATTTCCTCGAAACATGCATGCCAGCATGATTATGATTGCCTTTAATCACATGTAACCGCATTTTCACGTTAATTTTTTTTTTTGATTGGGGGTTTAGCGACCACTGTGAGCCACTCAATGGTATATAAGCAGTCGCCCGTCCCTAATTTAAGGCCATTGATTTCAGAGAAGGGAGAAAACTAACAGAACCCGGACCCATTTCGGACGAACGGTGAGAAGCTATCGCTTAGACCATTGCACCATGGGGGGCCATGTTCATTTCGTGGAGGTTATTAGTCGTTCTGAAGAACCCAGGCAACAATACCGGGTAAGGAATGGGTGCTCCGCCCGCCCCAGGGCGCTGAACCGTCCTGTAACCAACTTCCCTAATTTGGGACGGTCGACTGCTTTTGTCCTTTATACTTGATCATGGTGAACCTTAAACCCTAAAACAAACAAACAAAAAATACGGAGTGTTTCAGAACATTTGATATCATTTGAGGTGTAAATATCTGAGTAACTAATTAGTCTAGGCAACTGAAACTAAACAGGCTAATAATGTTAAGCAAAATAAGATTTATTCATCAAAATCTGAATGAGAAATTCAAAGGTATGTCGATTTCGTGAACGATTTCACAAGTTTTCAATATGCGCACCGCCTGTGACACGGCACATGTCAAGTCGGTAGTCCAGCTCCTACCAAACATGATGCAGCATGTCCCTCAGGCGCTCAAATGTGGCATGGGGATTTTCTTTGCCCCAAATGCGAACATTATGCTTGTTGACTTTGCCATTCGTATGAAATGTGGCGTCATCACTGAAAACAAGACGATTCTCAAACTTGTCTTCTTCAAGTTTCTCTTGCATACTGACACAGAATTGCTTATGCTTTTGCTTGTCATCTGTCTTTAAGATCTGTAGCTTGTAGGGAAGTGGCGGCTCGTGGTTGGAAAAATAGGTGAAGAGGTACAAGAGCAGTATGAAAAGATATCTACTGTCTACAATGAAAATCCCTTAATGAGGACTTACCTATTGTTTTGTATATTAAATCAATTCTTCTTCCTTTTAAAGCTGCAAATTTGTCGATTATGTCGTCATAAGATGGTTAGATGGTTGTTTCTTCGTGAGCATCAACAAAATGTCTTCCTGAATAGAAATATTTGCCAAGAAGCAAATCTATCTTGGGAACTAGTGTTTCTTGAGCAATTTTGTATTCTTTTAAGAAAACTTCTTTCCACTGGCACACTTGTAGATGGAATTGTTAAACTGAGGAAAACCAATTTATAATCTTCTGTAAAAACGTTTTTGTCTCCGTGAAACACTCGAAGGAGTTCTTGAGTCAATATATTCCTTAATTTGTCATCGGCATATACAAGACTCAGTTCATTTTTAAGGTGCTGGTGTTTAGTAAATATGTTTCAGTAAAAATGTAGATTTTCAAGAGCGCGAGAAAGAAAGCATGCATTAAATTATTCGAATTTGGTTGTATCAGCAAGTCAGACAAATTGAAATTTTCTTACAGTCTTGAAATCTTATATCCATTTCCATAAGAATGTGGTCCAAAATTTCCAAAATACAATTGTTTATAATTTTGAAAAATTGTTTCCTGTGTAAGAGCAGCATATTCCCGTGCTTATTTCTGTGATTTTGCTAGCTTTTCCAAACGGTGTTTCAAATAACTCATCGTTCCTTTTATGGCTCAAAATTTAACGAGGTTTTTTTTTTTTTTTTTTTTTTTTTTAATTTGAGTAACACAGTAGTTCTTGTTTAGTTATTTTTTCTTCAAAAGTTCGAATAATAGATCGGTGGACCCAAAAATGTAAATTCGAAAGTGTTAATATCATTCAAAAACCCCTTGGCAAGATGAATTTATTTTTTGTCTGATTATTCGCTATTCGTCAGAAATCCGGACACTTCCTTCAATTTATCCCAATCTTCAACAACTACACTTACTAATTTCAAAGTGGAGGACCATCGAGTTTCTGTTATGGTTGGTCTGCATCTTGCGGTTGTTGATATAAGTGTATAAGACCGCTTCGCAGAATGGTGAACAAACGAAGCAATTCCACTGAGGCTTGTAAAAAGTATTCGACACTTAGAGATTTTAGAAAAACTGTGGTGTAATACAAGATTCAAACGATGAACTAAGCAATGAACAAAAACAGCTTGAGAAGCTTCATCCTTGACTTTTTTTTCTGTAGCCCATTTAAGTGTTCAGACATTATACTTGCCCCCCATCGTAACATTGTCCTATTTATTTGTGTTGGTAATCAGACTGTTCCAAAATTTCGTCTAGCATTTTGTATAAAGCCCCTGACGTTCTATCTTCATTCCCATCACGGACACCCAAAAATCCCTCAACCAATATACCTTCCGAATCAACAATCAAATATTATTTAATTTTTGACGTGATCGTTTATATATTCAGAAATACATTCAATTAATTCATTTTGAATAGTTTTTTATCCTTTCGTATTGATTTTCAATTTCTAAAGAACTTCTTCATATCAACAATGAAAGTAATTCAATGAAATTTCCACGATTTATCGAGCCCATTCTTTCCGTCATGGCCATAGAATGCTAGTCCTTGTTTTCTCAAATACAGTACAGACGAATACTGCATCAATCACTGTCTGCAGGAAAAGTCTATTTAAGCGAACGGTTTCGTTAAAATGCGTTTACAAATGCCTAGCATTTTTCCTCAGCGCATCGGCAATGGTGTTTTGAATTTTTTCAAAATTCCTTTACATTAATCCGCATTTCAGGTGTTCGCTAGAATCCCGATGTTTATGAAGTGACCGTGTTACGCTTAATAAATCTGAGAATCCGTCTTTATTCCACGCCGAATGTTTATTACTAAAAAGTAAGCAGGGCCAAAAAAAAAATTAACACAGAAGTGCTGCAAATCCATTTATATTCAGTAAACCAACAGTTTTTAAAACTAATATTGTTAGATTTACCGCTCTTCTTGATTTCGTTCTTGGCAACAGTTGTCAGTGAATCCGTCGATCGTCCTTGAAGCTTAATGTCTTTTTTATCTTAATCTTTCCACAGATTAAATGGAGTTTGCAATAAATTACAAACAATGTCGTCCACAGGATGCTTACTAAAAACTATCACTATAAGTTAAATTGTACACAAACCTAAAATATCAGTTAATGTTTTCAACAAATAATCACAAAGCACGAAAGAATAAATTCCTTTCGAAAAATAATGTACCAAAGCACCACAAGGAAAAAGCCCTAGCAGATTGCAAGGCACCCTGGTAGTCTGCCCGCTGCACCGTGATCTCTCACGACTTTACGCTCAAAAACTGAAAGATACAGAGGTAAGGCGCCTGAAGCTGAAACACTTCACTTGAGCGAGCAGATTGGGGAGGGTGACGTCACGGTTACCATGACAACTCGGCGGAAAACTGCAGACTTCCAAGCATTCTTATTTCGGCTCTTCACTTGCACTGCTTTGCGTATAAGGATTTGTTTTCCGTATTGAGCGCGCCATGTGAATTAATATCTATTCAAAATTTTGCGTATTTCGGAACTGAATAAAGGCAAAAAAGAATATATTATAAAAAATACTAAATAAAATTTTATTTTGAGTAAAATAGGTGAAGAGGCACTTCACCTACTTCACCTGAAAAGCCGCCACTTTTGTTGGGTGTCATTCGCAACCGCTTCCTTGCCACACGCCAAACAGTCGTTGGAGGAATATGGCTTTCCAGAGTAGTTTCTCTTCTTATGGACTTCCTGGGGCTTCGCAGAAATGTTTCCCAAACCCGCTCGACCATCTCTTTCCGCTACTGGTGGTCGTCCATATTCTTTTGCATTGCACAGACAGCCTTCCTCTTTGAACTTTTTGTGCTATGTTCAAATCTGCATTGCAGTTGGTGCATTTGAGCACACGAGGGACATGTTGCATCGTGTTTGGCAGAAGCTGCACTACCGACTTGACATGTACCGTGTCACAGGCGGTGCGCATATTGAAAACTTGTGAAATCGTTCATGAAATCCACATACCTTTGAATTTCTCATTCAAATTTTGAAGAATAAATCTTATTTTGCTCAACATTAAGGCTATTTAGTTTTACTTGCCTAGACTATTTAGTTTCTCAGATATTTACATCTCAAATGATATCAAATTTCCTGAAACATCCTGTATATCATGGGAATCTTTCCAATTTGGGTTTCGCTTTTGCCTTTTTTAACTGAAACTTGTGTTTGTTAGAAATTACGTTGAGATGCCTGCTCATTTGATAAGCCTACCTTCGTCATATGAATGGCTAACTTTAATACGTTAGATGGCACGTAATCTCTGTGTGCGGTGAAACATCAGATATCGCTCGATTGGGGTTTGGAATGGGCAAAACGAGTGATTTGAGAGACTTTGAGCGTAGCATGGGGCGTGCCGATTTTAGAGTCTCCCAAACGTCTATTCTCTTGGGTTTTTCACGCGCAACCATAGCAAGGGTTCACCGTAAGTTGTGTGACACCCAAAATACACGGGTTGTTCCAAAACAATTGAGAATATTTTTATAAAAAAGAATATGCATACCTTGTGGCATACTACAGAGGTGAAAACATGTACCAAGATGACAAATCAGCAGTGAGATATTCTGTACGCGTAGCTCAGTTGGGAGAAAGACTTACTCCGGAATGAGGGGACATGGGTTCGATGCCCGTCGTGGACAAATTTGTGTTTTCACATTGGCGCCCGATTGTGAAAAATGGATCCACTGCCCGTTGGGTTCTTCGAAAAAATGTGTGATGTTTGTTCCACACATTGTTTGGAATTAATGAAAAATTCCTACTTCGCTTGAAAAAAAATAGAGAGAGATGATGTGACGTACTACAGAGGTGAAAACATGTGTCAAGACAACAAATCTGCGGCGAGACATTCTGTCCGCGTAGCCCAATTGGGAGAGCGACTTACTCTGGAGTGAGGGGACACGGACGAACTTGTGTTTTCACAAACTTAATTGTCAAGGGAGTGGTCATCTTTTTCGAAATACTGTCCATTGCATCGGATACAAGTGCCCCAATGTTCCTCCGACTTTTTGAATGTCTTGCGGAATTCTTCTTCTGAAATAGCAGCCGTGCAGCTGTAATAAATTGTTGATCAGTCTCAAAGTGTCGTTCCCGTAACGTCTTTTTTAAAATGGGGAAAAAACCAGAAGTCACATGTTAACAAATCTAGACTATATGCAGGTTGGGCCATCAAGTTAATCCTCATTTTCTCCAAATAAGGAACAACAGAACTCGCCATATGCGGCCTTGCATTTTTTTCTTTGATTAAAGATTTAACGACGATCGTGAGCAACTCCGTTTGCTATAAGCAGTCACCCGTTTCTAATTTAGGGCCGTTGATTCCACGGAAGGGAGAGAGCCAGTGCCGTAAAAAACAACTCAACATCCATGCCTCACTGGGATTCGAACCCATAACCATCTCGGATGAATGATCAGAAGCCATCGCTCAGACCACTGCGCTACCGGAGCGGCTAGCACTGCATTGGACCGCACATGAAAAAAAAAAATGGGGAACCCAAATTGAACAAACTCGTTCCACGCCGAAATTCTCGGTTAAAAATCTGTGAATTGATGATTTTGAAATGTCAACCATATCGTCTGCAATTGATGGGTGTCTGCCTTTCCGTATAATAGCACCTATTGTATTGATGTTCACCTCTGTAACACGCTTCATAGGTACACATGGTTGAAGGTCTTCCTCCATGCAAGTCCAAAACTGCCGACTCATGATCATCCATGAATTCTTTATGCCATCTTTGAATTGTTGATTTACCTAGACATTCATCTTTACAAGCCTCCTGTATGAGACGGAAAGTCTTTCCGATATACTTCTTAATTCGACAGAAAAAGTTAATAACGCATCTTTGCTCCTCCTTCATATCCATTTTGTCAAAAATAATAACGCGAAAACACTTGTTAGGGGTTCACGAAACAACACTTATTAAACTGAGCCCTACCGACGACGCATGCGTGATAAAACTACCGTTTCTTCTAGATTCGTGCCGAGGTCGAACGGGTATTGCACATTTTTTAGAAAAATGTGCTGAGTTGTTTTGGAACAACCCATGTACCTCGGGGATACTGTGAACGAAAACAACTGGTGGATCGGAGAGGTCAAAGGTTATTGGCGACATGATCATCGACTCTTGTAGTTCATTCATCGCGACAAGGTTATATATCAATGTTGAATTCTGCAGCGATTTTCCCGTTTGTGGAAAGTCTGTTCGCTTGCACCATTCCAACCCAGTCTTCTTTCTCATTCACTCTAATTAGTTCAATTAGCCAGCGTTTTACTTGGGTATGTGTGGAAAAAGTTTAAGGCAGAGTTTCTTAAACTCTGTTCCTCGGAAAACTTCCAGGGATTTCCTGCCATCCTTGAAAAGTCTATAATATTTGCCTATTTTATGATAACAGCGATGAAAAACAATTCAGTTGGATACACTACCTCAGTGAACAACTTCGCTGCCGAGCATTGTTGCTGCAAAATTTTGTTCCGTTGGTTGTAATGTTTTGCGTACCGATTTTCAAGAAATCGCTCATGGGCTTTCTGCAAATACACTGCCTGATCAAAAGTATCTGAACACTTTTCTATTTGCAAACTCCCTGTAATAAGTATAATTATGGAATTCGTTCACCCTTTGCTGCTTGCTACACAACCACCACTCTTCTGAGGAGGCTTTTAGATTTTAGTACGTTGCTGCGGGAATTGCTTTCTTTTTTCCGCACAAGAGCTTTAGTCAAGTCGGTCACCATTATCAGGCGGTACGATCTATCGCAGTCGGCGTTCCAATTCCTTCCGAAAGGTGTTCCATAGGGTTCAGACAGAGGCTTTGCTTAGAACAGTCCAGTTCTTCCACATCCATCTCATTGAACAATTCTTGCAAGGACCTCGCTTTGTGGACGAGGGCATTGTCGTGTTGGCAAAGGAAAGACCCTTCATGGAACTGTTGCCGTAATGTTTAGACCATAGAATTACCGTTAATGTTATTATAGGTTGCAGGCGTAAGATTTTTGGACACTGGAAACAGGAGACCGAGTCCAAACAATTAAAAAAATACAGCCCCAGAGCACGATGACTCCTCCAGCAAAGTTCACACTTGGCATACACTCCCAGACTCGTCCGTCGGACTGCCAGATGGTGAATAGTAATTCGTCGCTACAAAGAACGCATTTCTATTGGTTAAGAGTCCATTGGACCCAGCTTTATACCACTCCAACTGACGTTTGGCGTTGATCTTGTTGTCTTTGTGACGTAAGACTTGTGTGCAGAAACCTATTCCCATGAAAGATCATTCTCTTGAGCTCTTGAGGAACCATTATGTTGCTGGCGTTGCTTCTGGGGCCATTTTGGAACTCGGGGGTGAGTGTTGCAATCGAGGACAGGCGATTTTGTTGTAACACTAGCTTCAGCATTTGAGATTCAGCTCTGTCAGTTTACGTGGCTCACCAGGTTGTGCGTGCGCGCGCGCGCATGTGTGTGTGTGGGTGGGTGCGTGCGTGTTTGCGCGCGAGTGCATGCTCCCAAGTGTTTCCACTTCACAGAAACGTCACTTCCAGCTGACCGAGGCAGCTGCAGAAGGGCAAAAAGTTCTCGAACTGGCTTGCTGCTGAGATGGCATCCTATGATCGTTCCACGTTGAAAGGTACTGTGCTATCATAATCATCATTAGTGTTCTGTCTCTTGACAGGTCCAACGGTATCAGCAAGTTTTCTTCCTCCAGTTTCCCCTTTCCCCAGTGGCGTCGCTAGGAATGATGGATTGGGGGAGGGGGGGCTAAGCTCACCCGTTCATCATCATCATCATTGTCAACCACTATCAATCCACTGCTGGACGAAGGTCTCCCCAAGTTTCCTCCACAACGGTCTGTCTTGTGCCAGTCTCCTCCATGTCACCCCCTGCATACTTTCGAATTTCATCCACCCATCTCCCATGTGGTCTTCTTCTGGGTCTTTTCCTGTCCCTTGGAATCCAATCTAAAATTCCGGCTGTCCATCGATGATCTGTCCTTCTGGCAGTATGTCCAGCCCATTGCCATTTCAGGGATTTAACTCTGATCATGATGTCTTCCACTCTTGTCATTTTTCGGATCCACGAGTTCCTCTTCTTATCTCTCCTGGTTAGACCAAGCATGCACCTCTCCATGCTATTTTGAGTTATCTGCAGCCTTTGTATGTCTCTTTTAGTTAAGGTCCACGTCTCTGCACCATACGTAAGCACTGGAAGGATGCATTGATCAAACACTTTTCTTTTAAGACATAATGGCATATTGCTCTTGAAAATTATGCTGTTTCTTCCAAAAGCTCTCCAGGCAAGTTTTGTACGCCGATTAATTTCTTCATCAATGTGACCCTCACTTGATATCTGCTGTCCAAGATAAACGTACGTGTCTGTTATCTCCAGCTTTTCTCCATCAATCGATAAATCTTCATTTCTTGTAAAAGCATTGAACATCACTTTTGTCTTCTGAAAGTTCATTTTTAATCCCACTTCTTTACTCTTGTCAGCAAGTTCCTGGATCATACTCTACAGCTCTGATGGGCTAGTTGCAAAAATGACTACGTCATCAGCAAAACGAAGGTGGGTTAGATAATCTCCATTAATCTTTATCGCCTTGTTTTCCCAGCTCAGTGACTGAAAAACACCCTCCAATGTGGCATTAAAGAGCTTCGGAGATATGGTGTCACCTTGTCTCACTCCCTTTCCAATTTTTATGTGTGTTGTATTTTCAAACAGCCTAATCTTTGCACTTGCATTTTCATAGATGTTATTAATAATATTAATGTATGCATCTTCAATACCGCAGGTTTTCAGAGCCATTGTAACTGCTGATGGTTTCACCGAATCAAAGGCTTTTTCATAATCGATAAAAGCCATGCACAATGGAAGTTCATATTCCCTCGCTCTTTCAATTAGTTCTCTCAGCACATGGATATGGTCTATTGTGCTGTAGCCACTCCTGAATCCAGCTTGTTCTCTCGATTGAGCCATGTCCAGTGTTACCTTCAAGCGGTGTGAAAGAACTTTAGTGAAGATTTTATAAACTACTGATAGGAGGCTGATAGGTCTGTAGTTTCCGAGATCCTCAATGTCACCTTTCTTATGTAGCAGGATCATTGTAGCGGTGTTCCAATCCTCAGGAATCTTTCCTTCATTAAGGCATCGAGTGAAAATTTGGGCGAGTACTGTTTCGATTTCTCCACTTGCTTCTTGTATGAT
Organism: Macrothele yani; assembly: GCA_039090855.1. Lineage (NCBI taxonomy): Eukaryota > Metazoa > Arthropoda > Arachnida > Araneae > Macrothelidae > Macrothele > Macrothele yani. The sequence goes on from CM076990.1 coordinate 55,058,463, forward strand.
GTCTACAGTAATTCCATCTTCTCCTGGAGCTTTTCCCCGCTTCATGTTCTTGATTGCATGTGCAACTTCTGCTGGAAGGACTGGAGGAACTCTGGTACTGGTATCTTTCATGATGTCTGGAGTGCATGTATCATCCCTTTCATATAATTTGGAGTAGAAATCTTTCACTCTTGTCAAAATTTCGCCTCTATTTCTTCTTACAGAACCATCTTCTTTTCTCAGTGCCATAATCTGTTTTCTTCCCTTACTGAGATGTCCCTTTGCTATCTTTAGGTTTTGGTTGTTTTCAATTGCTTTCCTCACTAGTTCACAGTTGAATTTTCTTACGTCTTCAGTGATACTTTTTCGTACTGTCTTGCATAGCTCTATATATTCCACTTTGGAAGTCACATCTTCTTTAGTTGTCATCATCTCTCTTCTTTTTTGCATCAACATTTTCGTTTTTCCTGATAATTTATTTACATGCAACTTGTTCTTAGACCCAGCTAATTTTGTTGCTGTTTCCATAAGAGCTTTGGTTACTTTTCTGTTAACTTCAGAGATGTCCACTTCTTCCGATGTTAGGCCTTTTAAAGCAGAGAACCTGTTCTTCAGTTCCAACTTGAAGGTATTATGGTGTTTTTTAAGATTGGTTATGTCAATAGATTTTGTTTGTCTTATGAGCTTGCCACGTTCAAGTTTAGTGTTGAGGTGCATCTTACATCTCACCAATCTATGGTCACTACCTGTGTTGAACTTGTTTAGCACACTGCAGTCTTCTATGACGAATTTTTTGTTACACATAATAAAATCAATTTCACTTGTCGTCCCATTTGGATGTCTCCATGTCCATTTCCTGTGTGGCTTTTTCTTGAAGAAATAGTTCAAGATGAAAAACCCTTCTGCCTCTGCAAACTCAACGAGAGTATTTCCACGCTGGTTTCTGTTGCCGTGACCGAATTTACCTACTGAAGTTTCATTCTGTTGCCGTTGCCCTATTTTTGCATTGAAACCTCCCATAATTAGCTTCAAGTGCTGCTTACCTTTATAATTTACATGACAAATTTCCTCATAAAATTCTTCAATTTCTTCTTCAGGATGACTTGTGGTGGGTGCATAAGTTTGAATAATCTGAGCCTGGTATCTTTTCGAGTGTTGGATAACAAGCCGTGCAGCTCTGTCAGAGGAACTTTCAACTTCTACAACTTTATCCTTCAGTTTCTTGTTTATTATAAATCCAACACCACTAGTTCTGCCAGTATCTGTCCCACGATAGTAGAAGAGATGTCTTTTTTCAGTTCGATGAGATCTTCTCCTTTTCTCCTTACCTCACTTAGCCCCACGATGTCCCACTTGATCCTTTGTAGTTCCTCTTCCAATTCAAGAAGCCTTGAATCAGAAGATAGGGAGCGTCCATTGTACGTTGCCAAGGTCAGCATCAGATGGCAGCCTAGTCCGGTCCTCCGGGGATTCTTAGCACCCTCTGCCTTGATGTCGCACTGGCCGCTGCCTTGGCCAGGTACATTCCAGCTGCCGGAGACTGAGGGCCAAGATTTAAGTTGTGGAGTCATTTTGGAGGGGTTTGGCCATAACTCACCACGCTGGCCAAGCGGGTTGGTGAGTGTGGGATAGAATTTCCTCTAATCCGGATGGTATAGTTATACCGCTATTGGCGGTCGTCAGAGCCCCTTTAGTAGGAACAGGATGCACCACGAGAAGGCGGGGTTGACATTTGTCAAGGAGAGGCTGTGATGTTACGCATCACCTGACCTTACATCCCTCATCCGTTATATGTATGTATATACACAACTTTTGAAATAATATTTTCTTCAAAAAACACTCAGAAGCAAAGATGTGCAACTCGACAAAAGCTATCCAAAGTACCCTGATTTACCTGTTATTTATAAAACTGGAATAATGTCGAACCTTATACACACCAGATTTTTCCTCTGTATTTACAGGACAATTGTCTGAAACTGAATTGGAATAACATCGATAATAAATAGAACATTTTTGTCTGGAATGCAATTCTTGTATGTTAGAGAGCTCGTGCACACAGAACTACTTGGGTTAAAGACCGTTGTTTGACGTTGTTTTCCAAGAGAAGTATTTCGCAGTGCTATTTTTTAAACATTTTCCATCATAGTAACTCTGAAAATATAGTTTGCAGTGGACAAAACAAATCAGCTGCACTTAATTGAGAAGAATACGTAGCAACACTGTTCTGTAAAAAATAATCTATCATACGACAGTTCTCCACTGTCAACGCCCTTATTCTATTTCCCGCCCAATGGTCAAATACATCCACCAATAAACTATCGTAACGAGAAATCTGCTAATACCCCACCGAAATCTCTTTACTCCGTGAAACAAACGCCTCCACTTAGTGGAAACTTCTGCTCCCTTTCATGCTGTTTTTTATTACCCTAGTAGAGATGCCGCCTTTTCACGTGAATATTACCGTTTCCGACAAGCTGTTGCAGTTGCTGTCGTACATCATTCCTTCAGTCTTTTGACCTAAGGCTGATTCTCAGGGTTGGGGCTTTTGTTAGTTTGGGACTGACGGTACGTGCCTCCACGATACTCCCAACCCCGTAAATAATCAAGTTGTTTGACGAATTGTTCCCTAATGGCCCAACCCCTGCAGAAATCAGGCGACGAGATTACCCCAACTAGGGGTAATGGTATCTTTAATGCTGTTGCTGTGACACCTGATCCCCTCATCGGAAAAAGAAGGGAATCGAAGAGGGTTTTTGCATTGACAACAAAATATTTAAGAAAATTCCCATCTTCCTTTTTTTTTAAGTGGAAAAATATTACAAAAGTAAAGGTAAGCTCATATAAGAAAAGGTTTTTTTTTAATTCGGAGCCCCGAAAAATTGGTTAACGATGCCACTACCTGTCCTTTGCTTCCTCCCTCATTTCTTGATAGCCTCCTGTGCCCTAACGCTAGCAAATATAATAGATGTTTGCCAGGGTACAAACAACCCTTTACACCTATGTATGAAAACATGGCTCTGACGTATACGGGCAAATTTGCAACTCAAAAGGGGGTATCTGGAAAATTTTGATCTTATAGTGTGAATTAGAACATATATATTTTTTATTTCATACCTCAAGCTTCTCGAGAAGTGCACTAAGTGGCCCAATTTATCAGGACCACCTACTCAATAATGTGTTGGACTTCCGCCTTCAAAACAATAGGAATTCACGTAGGCATTAATAACATACCGTATAGCATCTTCAAATTCGCGCGGAATAAATGCAGCCAAACCAAACGCCTGGTGTCTCGTTAGACTGCATCTCACGAATGAGATCTGGAGAGTGAGGTGGCCAGTGAAGCAGGAAAAAAGTCTCCATTACGTTCCTGAAACTGTTTGAAGACAATGTGGGCATTAGCATGATGCATTCATCAGCTGCAAGTATCAATCACAACCGAGGAGAAACTCAGTGGTCATGGTTTGATAAACTTGGACAAAAAAAATTATTAGACTTGGACATTCATATGTTGGTTCACTGGAATCAAGGGATATGAAGCCTCTCATGAAAGCATGTTGCATACCATGAATACGGCCACCATCAGCCTGGAGTCCAGACCATTCAAAATGGACAACGGTCTTTTACCCTGGTATCTGAAGGCTCATCCTCGCTCATGTGCATGGACAAATTCAAAATGAGATTGAAAACTTGGTCCAAACCATTATACGGCCGGAACAGCTTGGATAATGGATAATTCAAGATGGACCCATAGTCTTATCCTCTTGTATCCAAATTCTCACTATCTCAATTGCATGGAGGAGTTGAAAATGCGATTTGTCAGACGGCAAGACCCTTTTTCAATGATTTTTCAATCTCCTATGCTCTCACTGAAGACGTTTCGTCCTGTTCGCTGGATGCACCGGCAGACCTGCTAGGATTGTGAATCGTTGCCGTATTTGAGCACTGTGCGCTTGGGATGGTGCTTAGCATGGTCTTTCATTCATATTGTTGCGGATTTTTGGTAGCTGGGAGTGAAGCGCAACGCTATCTATGTAACGCAGACAGGAGACCCTCTTAAAGGAGGTGCATTCCTTCAGTTTGGGTGGCGTAGGACTGGCCGAGATGAATGCTTACAAGGCTAGTAAACACGCCGGCACTTTACGCTGAAAGGGAAGTGCGAAAAAGTGCAATATCGTCTGTCTGTTGTACCTCGGTCAAGGGTGAGAACGAAAGACAGCACCAGCAGAGATTTATGATGGACAAAAAGAGGTTCGTTGAGAACTCCGTGAAGAAATTGAAGCAGTTGACGAGAATCTCGCAAAGGATTAGGAACTCCTCTTGTTGTGGAAGCGGCTGACTGTGCGCCGTCGATGTTCTATCGTTGTGTGGGCAGCGTACGAGAGTGCCATTCTCCCCCGAGAAAACGAATTTCACTACCCATGATTACGAAAGAGCTGTGGATTATTACGTTGTACTCACTCTTCGAATTTTGTGTGACTAATTCATTTTTCCTTCATTTCGATACAATTTCCTCCCAGGACGATTGAAAGTAAGTAAGCCTTTCACTTATTCTTATTCCTGGGCCGAACAAACTTTGGTAACTGCTGGGCGCATATAACGCCCTTCATCTGTATGTAAATAGCCCTTCATGTACAGAAATCCGGCCCTAATAGCTTTGTGAATAAACGCTTTTAATAGAATTTGCATCCCTTTTCCGCATGTTCAGAGTTGCGTGCGGGATTGTCTTAAATAATAAGCGATGCTCTAATCTAGAGTTACGTTCCCATCCCGGATATTTTATCCGATAAAATACATGGTGTCAGAAGTTCGGATGGTTCCGGACGCTTAAGTTGCTCGGCCATACCGGTAATAATGTCTTCCATTATCTGACTCATTATTATCCATCTTTTGGCCGGCACAAAGCTGGATATCCTACGATCACTTCGGGCGTCGAGAAGCCCTCTCCAACAACGTCGTATGCTCACCATCGGGTTTTAGATGCGTAGATCACTCCATGCATATTCTTAACTACTGCTACTCTCACATTCAACAGGATCTGCCATTCATTATCATCCCACGCTTACAGCGGCTTTACCTTTAGACCTTCTGTAACGTAGTCCGAGCTACTACTGGGAGTGTTCCCGTTGACTTGATTCTGTACCAATAGTGACGTGATGACAATGGACGACGTATCAACCTATTTATATAAAATGGTTTCTCCGCTCAGTGTATAGGCCTGTAACGTTCAAACATGACTTCTAACTTACTGAACTTCTTTTTAAGATAATACTAATGATTATAACACTTCTTTTATAGACGCTCTTGTAGTTCTCCCTACATAGTTAGTTACATTACCTTCCTATCGTGTTGACTTCTGAATATAATCATATGATATGTAACGTACCAGGAAATGTGACGTACCTGCCAGAAGGACGCACACGACATAAAGGCAGATAGGAATCAGAATAAAACGCCCGCGTAGCTCAATTGGTAGAGCAACTTATTCCGGAATGAGGGGACCCGGGTTCGAATCCTGGCGCCGATAAAAATGACGGAGAAATTTACTTCGTTATAATGGCGCCCTAACTATCCGGATGACCCGACCGTTCAAAATCTCGTAATGGTGTGATGTTATTTCCACACCGCGAGATAGGAAAAATCTGAGAATCCCTTCTCCAGCACTTCGAAAAAAAATAAATAAGGGGGAGATGATGTAACGTACCAGGAGATGTGACGTACCTGCCCGAAGGACGCACACGACATAAAGGCATATAGGAATCACAATAAAACGTCCGCGTAGCTCAATTGGTAGAGCAACTTATTCCGGAATGAGGGGACCCGGGTTCGAATCCTGGCGCGGATAAAAATGACGGAGAAATTTATTTCGTTATAGATATACATTGGTCAAAAATTAGTACCTTCGTTTAGTATCAATCAGGGATATCTTTGTTGCGAATGGTATTGGGTATGCGACTTGATATCGATTATATGAGGCCATTGAGTTCGTTTTGGTCCAGAGATGGCCATTCCTGCAGCAAAATATTGCACCTCTGTATCACTGTCGACGGAATAGGACAATGACGACTAACAGCTATTTCCATCACCTTCTACGCATTTTCAATTGGATGGAGGTCAGGGAACTGTGAAGAACAGAAGATGGAGGGGAAAGTCCTACCCTTGCTCATTAAACTCTTCTTGTACGACTCTGGCACGATGCGCGGTTGCATTATTATCCATATAGATGCCATCACATGCAGGAAAAAATGCAATATTGCAGGATGCATTTGGTCCGTTACAACACTCAAGTATTCCCTGGATGTCAGCTTACACTTCACTCATATCAGCGGATGCAGTTCATACAAACAGAACTTCTCCATAGCATGGTAATACCTCCAGATGCTCGGATTGTATTTTCAAGGTATGTTGTGTCCATCGCTTCATGAAGTTTTTTTTTTTTTTTTTTTGATTGGGGGTTTAACGACCACCGTGAGCAACTCAATGGGCTATAAGCAGTCGCCCGTCCCTAATTTAGGGTCACTGGTTCCAGGGAAGGGAGAGAGCCAGTGCCGTAAGACAAACACAACATCCATGCCTGACTGGAATTCGAACCCGGACACCTTACGGACGAATGATCAGAGGCCAGCGCCTTAGACCACTGCGCCACCGGGGCGGCTTCATGAAGTTCTCGTCATATTTTTTGTTCACCATCAGACAGTGTATAGAGTGATTCATCTGACCACATCACTTTCTTATATTGCTCTGCTATCCATTCTCGGCACCACTGTAACGGAATTTGTGCATTTTGCAGGACAATTGGCTTTCGAATGGGCAGACAACTTCCAAGACCCATTTTCTTTAACTCCCTACGGAAAGTTCCGGTGTTGAAGGAGGCCTTGGTCGAGTTCAAAAGTCAGTTGATGAACACTGAAAGTCCTGTTCTCATGTACAACCCTTTTCAGAGCTCCACGGGCATGCTCTTTAACCTTTTAAGCGGCTAATATATCTGAACCAAATAATGCCCAAAGTTTTCTGAGCTCCCTAAAAGGAAATGTTCACACAGCGACCGAGTTTTACGAAAGCTACGGCGAAGCAATTTCTGTCACCCTCTCAGTTTCGTAGTACCGACCATAAACCTGTCATTAGTGATAATCGTTCCCTTGTAGACCTTTGAATCCAGGGCATGATACGGAAGGTTAATTTCCCTGGCGTGGCCATCATGTTACTAGGTAGAAAAAAATATATCTCCTTTCTTAGATTCATTTCCATCTTTATTGCCCCTTTTAACAGATAATCAGTCAGAAAGGTGTAGTGTAAATCACCCCCCGAATGACCGTTTTGGATAACAAGGCTAAGGGAAAGCAACGCTCTTTTTTGCTGATTCAGTCGCTCCAGCCGCGTTCGGTCCACTTCTTAGACATCGAATATCTTCGTCATAGCTGATTTATGCTCATTTTGTCAACACAGAGTTAATTCGTTTCAGCCAGTAAAAGAGTTAAGTCCAGTTTTCTGGCCACATTTATGCCTTTTTGATATGGAAGATTCGCTTATCTTCCAGTCGGGAAACTCCTTTTAAAATGGTTGCTTTTGAAAACACAGCAACAATAAGAATTCCCTTTGTATTTTTAATCGTGGTTCTCACTAAAAGTAAGCGACCGTTCGTCCGAGAAGGGTCCGGGTTCGAATTCCGGTGGGGCATGGATGTAGTGTTTGTCTTACGGCACTGGCTCCTTCCCTTCCTTAGAACCAGTGGCCCTAAATTATGGGTGGGCGACTGCTTATAGCCCATTGAGTTGCTCATGGTGGTCGTTAAACCTTCAATCAAAAAAAAAAAAAAAAGTAAGCCCACGAATAAAACCTTTTCGAATTACAACAGATACTAGGATTTTCTCATGTTTTTCATGAGTTACTGCAGACGAACTTGAAAGAACATACCTCAAAAGGTACAGAAATGCCTACTAACCTTTTCAGGTCTTCTAAACAGAGGGGACGAAATTACCATTTAGGTCAAAAACATCGAAACAAAGAGTAGCAGAGGCTAAAGAGGAAAGCAGAGAGCAAAAATGATGAAGAGGAGAAAAAGACATATGCAGCAACGTTAAGAATTAGAGGAGGAAGCTAAACGTGTGATACTCATGACATTTGTAGCTTCCGTAGGTTACAAAACAGCCCTAAAATGTCATGAATAGGGCTGTTAAACTATTTTATATAAATTAATAATGCCACCATTTTCGCATTTCTATTTTACACAAATCAGAAATGCGAAAAGGCTTGATGATACGTAATTACTAAAATATATCATTTTTCAAAACAGTTGTTAAACCAGGCTATCAATAAATTGAAATAGTTATCAAATTCTATAAATCAAAATTACTACTGGCTAACGACCATTCGCCAGAGTTGGGTCCCGGGTTTGAATCCCGGTGAGGCATGGATGTTGTGTTTGTCTTACGGCACTGGCTCTCTCTCTTCCCTGGAAAAAGTGACCCTAAATTAGGGACGGGCGACTTCTTATAGCCCATATAGTTGCTCACGGTGGTCGTTAATCCTCTAAAAATAAATAAAAAAAATGCTCACGGTGGTCGTTACACCCACAATAAAAAAACTTACTCTATTGTTCATTAAACTATGAAGGGAACAAGGAGGAGTTAAAATTAATACAGTACAACATCAGTGAGATTAATAGCTTAAATTAAAGAAGTATAGATTTTACTTAAGGTTTTTCATACAAAAGTACCTAGTTATGTATTAAACTGTCCTAAAAAGGGGTTTTTAAAGTTTGAGAACGAAGTGAGTCAATGACCGGATCCAACAAAGGTTTATTTCAAATTTCTCCAAAGGACTTTCATCGAATATCTCTGCAAAGGTGTGATTTATATAGGAGGTGTCTTGCGCTGAATGCTGCCCCTATTGCAAAGCAATACTTACTAAACATTTTTTATTTGATTGGAGGTTTAACGACCACCGTGAGCAGCTCAATGGGTTATAAGCAGTCGCCTGTCCCTTATTTAGGGTCACTGGTTCCAGGGAAGGGAGAAAGCCAGTGCCGTAAGACAACCGGACCCCGTTCGGACGAATGATCAGAGGCCATCGCTTAGACCACTGCGCCACCTGGACGGCTCTTACTAAACCGGGAACAGGACATTATTATATGACGAAATGACTGCAGACGAACGTTCTGTATGCTATTTACAAAGGAGCCGAACGTTTTGTACGCTATTTACAAAGGACAAATCAAAACGTCACCAGGCCAGGTGATCAATTATATTTGCATATATTAATGTTTATTATCTGTGACTGGTTTATCATGGAGGTTCATAATTTTTGGTGGTGTATGTTTCACTGCATTGCTACTTCCGGCGGTAGTTTCAATTTGAGCTGCCAGTTTAGTGCATCATTTTCTCTTGTATCTTGTACACTGTCTTATCTAGTATGAGACAGATGTTTCTCAGTATGTCTTAGAATATATACTGTGATTTCGTACGTGTGGTCAAAAGTATCACACACTGTTTCGTTTTGTTTAATGTACTGTAACTCTTTGGTATTAGTAGATTAAGCTGAATTATTCTTGAATCTCTCGATGACACTAATGCAATATCGCACTATATATACAAATATTAGCAATGTGGAAGTATTGTACGTACAATTTGTTGACACATATTACCTTTGTGTCATGGCGACCGCGTTCAGTTTTTAATGAACTAGGTATGTACACGGATACCTACCGTATTTTACCTCACCGAATTGTGATGAGAAACTATTTTTTATGTTAAAAGATTAAAATTACAAGTAATTTGAATATCTTTTCTAAATTTAAAATGATGAAATTTTCGTTGCGATCGTAGGTGATATGAGCTGAAAATGTCTTACATTTTTTCTTCTGTAATTTTTTTATTGATCGATTATTTGATTGCATATTTAAACGCAGTTAATGTTTATGTATAACAATTATCGTTTAAATTTTTGGTAGGGGATTGGCTCTCTTAGGGCACTGGCTCTACTAGGTATAAAAAAATATATCTCCTGCTACTAGGTAGAAAAAAATATATCTCCTGCTACTAGGTAGAAAAAAATATATCTCCTTTCTTAGATTCATTTCCATCTTTATTGCCCCTTTTAACAGATAATCAGTCAGAAAGGAGTAGTGTAAATCACCCCCTGAATGACCGTTTTGGATAACAAGGCTAAGGGAAAGCAACGCTCTTTCTTTGCTGATTCAGTAGCTCCAGCCGCGTTCGGTCCACTTCTTAGACATCGAATATATTCGTTATAGCTGATTTATGCTCATTTTGTCAACACAGAGTTAATTCGTTTCAGCCAGTAAAAGAGTTAAGTCCAGTTTTCTGGCCACATTTATGCCTTTTTGATATGGAAGATTCGCTTATCTTCCAGTCGCAAAACTCCTTTCAAAATGGTTGCTTTTGAAAACACAACAGCAATAAGAATTCCCTTTGTGTTTTTAATCGTGGTCCTCGCTAAAAGTAAGCGACCGTTCATCCGAGAAGGGTCCGGGTTCGAATTCCGGTGGGGCACGGATGTAGTGTTTGTCTTACGGCACTGGCTCCTTCCCTTCCTTAGAACCAGTGGCCCTAAATTATGGATGGGAGACTGCTTATAGCCCATTGAGTTGCTCATGGTGGTCGTTAAACCTTCAATCAAAAAAAAAAAAAAAAAAAAAAAAAAAGTAAGCCCACGAATAAAACCTTTTCGAATTACAACAGATACTAGGATTTTCCCATGTTTTTCATGAGTTACTGCAGACGAACTTGAAAGAATATACCTCAAAAGGTACAGAGATGCCTACTAACCTTTTCAGGTCTTCTAAACAGAGGGGAACGAAATTACCATTTAGGTCAAAAACATCGAAACAAAGAGTAGCAGAGGCTAAAGAGGAAAGCAGAGAGCAAAAATGATGAAGAGGAGAAAAAGACATATGCAGCAACGTTAAGAATTAGAGGAGGAAGCTAAAAGTGTGATACTCATGACATTTGTAGCTTCCGTAGGTTACAAAACAGCCCTAAAATGTCATGAATAGGGCTGTTAAACTATTTTATATAAATTAATAATGCCACCATTTTCGCATTTCTATTTTACACAAATCAGAAATGCGGAAAGGCTTGATGATACGTAATTAATAGAATATATCATTTTTCAAAACAGTTGTTAAACCAGGCTATCAATAAATTGAAATAGTTATCAAATTCTATAAATCAAAATTACTACTGGCTAACGACCATTAGCCAGAGTTGGGTCCTGGGTTTGAATCCCGGTGAGGCATGGATGTTGTGTTTGTCTTACGGCACTGGCTCTCTCTCTTCCCTGGAAAAAGTGACCCTAAATTAGGGACGGGCGACTTCTTATAGCCCATTGAGTTGCTCACGGTGGTCGTTAATCCTCTAAAAATAAATAAAAAAAATGCTCACGGTGGTCGTTACACCCACAGTAAAAAACTTACTCTATTGTTCATTAAACTATGAAGGGAACAAGGAGGAGTTAAAATTAATACAGTACAACATCAGTGAGATTAATAGCTTAAATTAAAGAAGTATAGATTTTACTTAAGGTTTTTCATACAAAAGTACCTAGTTATGTATTAAACTGCCCTAAAAAGGGGTTTTTAAAGTTTAAGAACGAAGTGAGTCAATGACAGGATCCAACAAAGGTTTATTTCAAATTTCTCCAAAGGACTTTCTCATCGAATATCCCCGCAAAGGTGTGATTTATATAGGAGGTGTCTTGCGCTGAATGCTGCCCCTATTGCAAAGCAATACTTACTAAACTTTTTTTTTTTTTGATTGGAGGTTTAACGACCACCTTGAGCAGCTCAATGGGTTATAAGCAGTCGCCTGTCCCTTATTTAGGGTCACTGGTTCCAGGGAAGGGAGAAAGCCAGTGCCGTAAGACAACCGGACCCCGTTCGGACGAATGATCAGAGGCCATCGCTTAGACCACTGCGCCACCTGGACGGCTCTTACTAAACCAGGAACAGGACATTATTATATGACGAAATGACTGCAGACGAACGTTCTGTATGCTATTTACAAAGGAGCCGAACGTTTTGTACGCTATTTACAAAGGACAAATCAAAACGTCACCAGGCCAGGTGATCAATTATATTTGCATATATTAATGTTTATTATCTGTGACTGGTTTATCATGGAGGTTCATAATTTTTGGTGGTGTATGTTTCACTGCATTGCTACTTCCGGCGGTAGTTTCAATTTGAGCTGCCAGTTTAGTGCATCATTTTCTCTTGTATCTTGTACACTGTCTTATCTAGTATGAGACAGATGTTTCTCAGTATGTCTTAGAATATATACTGTGATTTCGTACGTGTGGTCAAAAGTATCACACACTGTTTCGTTTTGTTTAATGTACTGTAACTCTTTGGTATTAGTAGATTAAGCTGAATTATTCTTGAATCTCTCGATGACACTAATGCAATACCGCACTATATATACAAATATTAGCAATGTGGAAGTATTGTACGTACAATTTGTTGACACATATTACCTTTGTGTCATGGCGACCGCGTTCAGTTTTTAATGAACTAGGTATGTACACGGATACCTACCGTATTTTACCTCACCGAATTGTGATGAGAAACTATTTTTTTATGTTAAAAGATTAAAATTACAAGTAATTTGAATATCTTTTCTAAATTTAAAATGATGAAATTTTCGTTGCGATCGTAGGTGATATGAGCTGAAAATGTCTTACATTTTTTCTTCTGTAATTTTTTTATTGATCGATTATTTGATTGCATATTTAAACGCAGTTAATGTTTATGTATAACAATTATCGTTTAAATTTTTGGTAGGGGATTGGCTCTCTTAGGGCACTGGCTCTACTAGGTAGAAAAAAATATATCTCCTGCTACTAGGTAGAAAAAAATATATCTCCTTTCTTAGATTCATTTCCATCTTTATTGCCCCTTTTAACAGATAATCAGTCAGAAAGGAGTAGTGTAAATCACCCCCTGAATGACCGTTTTGGATAACAAGGCTAAGGGAAAGCAACGCTCTTTTTTGCTGATTCAGTAGCTCCAGCCGCGTTCGGTCCACTTCTTAGACATCGAATATATTCGTTATAGCTGATTTATGCTCATTTTGTCAGCACAGAGTTAATTCGTTTCAGCGAGTAAAAGAGTTAAGTCCAGTTTTCTGGCCACATTTATGCCTTTTTGATATGGAAGATTCGCTTATCTTCCAGTCGCAAAACTCCTTTCAAAATGGTTGCTTTTGAAAACACAACAGCAATAAGAATTCCCTTTGTGTTTTTAATCGTGGTCCTCGCTAAAAGTAAGCGACCGTTCATCCGAGAAGGGTCCGGGTTCGAATTCCGGTGGGGCACGGATGTAGTGTTTGTCTTACGGCACTGGCTCCTTCCCTTCCTTAGAACCAGTGGCCCTAAATTATGGATGGGAGACTGCTTATAGCCCATTGAGTTGCTCATGGTGGTCGTTAAACCTTCAATCAAAAAAAAAAAAAAAAAAAAAAAGTAAGCCCACGAATAAAACCTTTTCGAATTACAACAGATACTAGGATTTTCCCATGTTTTTCATGAGTTACTGCAGACGAACTTGAAAGAATATACCTCAAAAGGTACAGAGATGCCTACTAACCTTTTCAGGTCTTTTAAACAGAGGGGACGAAATTACCATTTAGGTCAAAAACATCGAAACAAAGAGTAGCAGAGGCTAAAGAGGAAAGCAGAGAGCAAAAATGATGAAGAGGAGAAAAAGACATATGCAGCAACTTTAAGAATTAGAGGAGGAAGCTAAAAGTGTGATACTCATGACATTTGTAGCTTCCGTAGGTTACAAAACAGCCCTAAAATGTCATGAATAGGGCTGTTAAACTATTTTATAGAAATTAATAATGCCACCATTTTCGCATTTCTATTTTACACAAATCAGAAATGCGGAAAGGCTTGATGATACGTAATTAATAGAATATATCATTTTTCAAAACAGTTGTTAAACCAGGCTATCAATAAATTGAAATAGTTATCAAATTCTATAAATCAAAATTACTACTGGCTAACGACCATTCGCCAGAGTTGGGTCCCAGGTTTGAATCCCGGTGAGGCATGGATGTTGTGTTTGTCTTACGGCACTGGCTCTCTCTCTTCCCTGGAAAAAGTGACCTTAAATTAGGGACGGGCGACTTCTTATAGCCCATATAGTTGCTCACGGTGGTCGTTAATCCTCTAAAAATAAATAAAAAAAATGCTCACGGTGGTCGTTACACCCACAATAAAAAAACTTACTCTATTGTTCATTAAACTATGAAGGGAACAAGAAGGAGTTAAAATTAATACAGTACAACATCAGTGAGATTAATAGCTTAAATTAAAGAAGTATAGATTTTACTTAAGGTTTTTCATACAAAAGTACCTAGTTATGTATTAAACTGTCCTAAAAAGGGGGTTTTTAAAGTTTGAGAACGAAGTGAGTCAATGACCGGATCCAACAAAGGTTTATTTCAAATTTCTCCAAAGGACTTTCATCGAATATCTCCGCAAAGGTGTGATTTATATAGGAGGTGTCTTGCGCTGAATGCTGCCCCTATTGCAAAGCAATACTTACTAAACATTTTTTATTTGATTGGAGGTTTAACGACCACCGTGAGCAGCTCAATGGGTTATAAGCAGTCGCCTGTCCCTTATTTAGGGTCACTGGTTCCAGGGAAGGGAGAAAGCCAGTGCCGTAAGACAACCGGACCCCGTTCGGACGAATGATCAGAGGCCATCGCTTAGACCACTGCGCCACCTGGACGGCTCTTACTAAACCAGGAACAGGACATTATTATATGACGAAATGACTGCAGACGAACGTTCTGTAGGCTATTTACAAAGGAGCCGAACGTTTTGTACGCTATTTACAAAGGACAAATCAAAACGTCACCAGGCCAGGTGATCAATTATATTTGCATATATTAATGTTTATTATCTGTGACTGGTTTATCATGGAAGTTCATAATTTTTGGTGGTGTATGTTTCACTGCATTGCTACTTCCGGCGGTAGTTTCAATTTGAGCTGCCAGTTTAGTGCATCATTTTCTCTTGTATCTTGTACACTGTCTTATCTAGTATGAGACAGATGTTTCTCAGTATGTCTTAGAATATATACTGTGATTTCGTACGTGTGGTCAAAAGTATCACACACTGTTTCGTTTTGTTTAATGTACTGTAACTCTTTGGTATTAGTAGATTAAGCTGAATTATTCTTGAATCTCTCGATGACACTAATGCAATACCGCACTATATATACAAATATTAGCAATGTGGAAGTATTGTACGTACAATTTGTTGACACATATTACCTTTGTGTCATGGCGACCGCGTTCAGTTTTTAATGAACTAGGTATGTACACGGATACCTACCGTATTTTACCTCACCGAATTGTGATGAGAAACTATTTTTTTATGTTAAAAGATTAAAATTACAAGTAATTTGAATATCTTTTCTAAATTTAAAATGATGAAATTTTCGTTGCGATCGTAGATGATATGAGCTGAAAATGTCTTACATATTTTCTTCTGTAATTTTTTTATTGATCGATTATTTGATTGCATATTTAAACGCAGTTAATGTTTATGTATAACAATTATCGTTTAAATTTTTGGTAGGGGATTGGCTCTCTTAGGGCACTGGCTCTTTCCCTTTCGAATGAGTAGTATTGCTTGAATGTCTGGCAAAAGAAAAAAGAATTGAATCAAGAAAAGTAGAAGATTGAAACTCATGCGACACGTCTGCAAATTCCTTTTATTTTCTTGCGGCAACGAAGAATAACATTTGAAGAAGTGTATGAATTGTCAGAACTTGTTATTCCAGTTTGGCAACGTCAGGAGTTTTCTATTCTTCTAGGCTTCGAAATCAGTCCATGTTGACGGAGCTCTTGACAAAAGTTGAGGAAACAGAATTTTCAGTTCTCTTTTTCTCTTGCTACGGAGATATTTCTAAAGAAAATTGAGCATTTTTTTTTCATAAAAGATATTTCTCGTCATCTCTTTTTCCCATTTTACTTCTGCGAGTACAGAGTATTGTAAAGTAAAGAAAAGCTTTTTTATTCAACAAAATCTCGATAGAATATATATCACAATTATTTACCACTCACATTAATTCGCGTATTTTTAATCCCCATCAAATTTGTGGTTAAAAGTTTGCAAAGAAGTTTAAAATGGACTAGCTTCAACGCAACGACAACGCAAATAAACATTCAACGCAACAAACATTCTAACTCTTCATATAAATTTCAGGAGCCCATCGAAATATTTTTGAAGTTTTAATAGGTACTTTCAAGCATAGACGTTTCCTAGTCAAGTTTTCTAATACTATAAAATGTGGATGAGGAAAATTATATGTAACCACATGGAAGAAATATTTTTCACTAACACATGCAGCAACTGTTGAGTTATTAGCACAGCAGCAATAAGAACAGCTAGAATACTTTTCAATATTTAACATTATTTCAGAATTACGTCGTTCTGGAATCGAACCCGCATCTCCCGATTTCAGTCGAGCATGCTATTCGTTACCCCATCCAGGACAACAAAGTTCCGATTGTCTGAAGATGAGAAATATAAACAACTTCAGATTTTTCGCAAGTTGAAAAAGTCTAGTGCTTCCTCGTAGCGTAATAAGTCTCCAGCATCTCTGTAGGCGTGTAACGGACAGAATACTGGAATAGAAATCGGGAGATGGGGTTCGAATCCCTCTCAAAGAGCGATGTAATTTTCAGGTTTCTTCTAAACTAGGCAATTCTGGCTATTCTGATTGACGTATAATACTACTTCGTGCAACTATTTAACGAATTGATAATTTACTGTTACTAGTTCCAAGGAGTGGTAGGAAACAGAACCGAACAGTAAAACAAAATCCATCCGTATCTCACCTGAGACACAAATCCCTTCCAGCAACTTGGCATCGGGTGGCGAACGATTTAAGAAACGAGGAATATAGTTGTATTTAAATTCTAAAAGAAACTATAAAAGTGTATAACGAAATAAATTTCTCCGTCAATTTTGTCCACGCCGGGGCTCGAACCCGAGTCCCTTCACTCCGGAATAAGTCACTCTACCAATTGAGCTACGCGAACGTTCGTTATCGCTGCAATATGCCTTAATATCGTGTGCGTTCTGCTGGGAAGGCACGTCACACCCCCTCCCCAAAGAGGGCCGGGGACATGGCCACGGGTGAGCCGTGACCATGAATCGTCGCAGGCAGCCATCCGTTGAAGAACGTACTTGAGAACTCCCAATCAATCTAGTGTGTGAATGCAACGTCACACACATATATTTTTCGAAGCGCTGGAGAAGGGATTCTCTGATTTTTCCTATCTCGCAGTGTGGAAAGAAAATCACACCATTGCGAGATCTTGAACGGCCGGGTCATCCGGAAAGTTCGGACGCCATTATAACGTAGTAAATTTCTCCGTCATTTTTGTCCACGCCGGGGCTCGAACCCGGGTCCCCTCATTCCGGAATAAATCACTCTATCAATTGAGCTACGCGGACGTTCGTTATCGCTGCTATTTGCCTTTATATCGTGTGCGTCCTGCTGGGCAAGTACGTCACATGTGGCTAATACTGTTTTGTATTGGGAGTTTAACGACCACCGTGAGCAACGCATTGGGCTATAAGCAGTCACCCGTCCCAAATTTAAGGCCACCGGTACCAGGGAAGGAAAAGACCCAGTGCCGTAAAACAAACACAACATTCATGCCTTTCTGGGATTCGAACCCGGATCCATCTCGGACGAATGATGAGAAGCCATTATTTTGATCACTGTGCCACCGGAAGGGCCTAATACTTTAAAAATCCTTACTTAACCTGTTTATCCACGTTCTGACTACAAGCTTCCACTGCTGGCAAATTTTGTAGATGACCGCCTCTGAGATCAAGTACATGACTTGTACACCGAAGAGTCATTACATTATGACCATCCCCTGCCTAGAAAAGTGAGTGCATCTGGAGACCGAACGGTAGCGCAGGTGAAGTACACAGAGCAGTGTATACACAACCCGAGGACCGGCTTTTGGTTAGTAGAGTGTTCGGAGTCAGAATGGGAAAAGCTGCCGATTTATCGGAGTTTGATAAAGGACAAATTGTGATGGCACCGCGCCTCTGAACTACGATGTCGGAAACGGCGCGGCGTGTTGGTTCTTCATGTACCGCTGTAGTGAGTACGTATCAAAAATTATGCACAGATGGCCAAACGACGAACTGTCGTCCAGCCGTGCGTCGTCCGCAGCTCATTGATACCAGAGGGGAGCTGAGACTGTCGCGCATTGTCCACAGTGACCGCAGTTCCACAGTGCGACAAATCACCCTCAGCTACAACAGTGGTGATCAGGGCAATGCGTCACAGCACACAGTTCATCGCAGCCTTCTACGCATGGGCCTGCGTAGCCGAAGACCCAGCCGGGTCCCTATGCTCATTGCACGTCATCGCCAACAACGCCTGAAATGTGCCCAAGATCATCGAGATTGGACCGTGGATGATTGGAAGAGAGTGGCCGGGTCTGAGGAATCAAGATTGCTGGCGTTTCACGTAGACGGCCGAGAGAGGATACGTAGATTACCAACGAAAGCTATGTCACTTAAATGCACTGTTGGGCGAAAACATGCCGGCGGCGGTGGCGTTATGCTGTGGGCAATGTTTTCTGGGACACTTTAGGCCCCATTATCCCAATAGCACAATCCCTGACAGGAGTCATGTATCTGAAAATCGTTGTGGACCAAGTTCAGCCATTCATGGCAACTGTGTTCCCTGCTGGTGATGGCCATTACTAACAGGATAATGCGCCATGCCACACTGCCAAAATCGTCAAGGAGTAGTTAGAGGAACATGCTGGTGACTTTCTGTTAATGTCCTAACCTCCAAATTCACCTGACATGAACCCAATCGAACATTTGTGGTTCGACTTGGAAAAGTGGGTTCGCGCAAAATCACCACAACCCAGAAATGTACGGGAACTGGAGGACCTTCTGTTGACATTATGGTACCAGATAATACAGGATGCCTACATCGAATCAGATGTCTCGTCGAGTGGCCACTGTTTTGTGGGGTAAAGGGGGTCCTACAGCTTATTAGGTAGGTCGTCATAATGTAATGGCTCATCAGTTTAATTGGAGCATGAATCCAGCAACTTCTTTAAAGTACAATTATTCAGACTCATGTTTATGGAAAACAGAACACCTTAAAAGAATCGAGATACGACTTTCATTTTTACAGAATGTGTTCATAAGGCAGTACAGAGTAATTGATTAGCATCTCGGTGTCATGTGTACCAGAAGCCTTGATGTAGCTAACAATCGGTGTTGCCACTTATAGCTTGTATCACCTGTTGTACGCGCTAATGCATCCAATCAAATAACGTGTGAATGGTGTCCTGTGGAATTGCCATCCACATTGTATTGACCCGCATCAAAAGTTTTTTTTTTTTTTTTTTTTTTACGGTTGAGGGATTAACGACCACTGTGAGTAACTCAATGAGCTATAAGCAGTCACCCGTCCGTAATTTAGGGCCACTGGTTCCAGGGAATGGAGAGAGCCAGTGCCGTAAGACAAACACAACACAGGGATTTAAACCTCGACCCACCTGGACGAACGCTCATAAGCCAGTGCTTAGACCACTACGTCACGGGAGCGACCGTCCAAAGCTCATCAAAAGTTATCACGTCTTCAGTGAAGACTGGTACTTTGTTTAGCTCGGTTGTGTGTGAGACACGTTTACATGACACGGTGCGAACAACTGCACACCCCCGTATTACTGTATTTGCTAGCACGGTTAAGGGTAGTGCGGTTGACTTGGTGCCCTGATGGGCTCAAGTTAACTATCCACTAACTCATCAAAAGTTGTTGGCGCATATAAACAAAAACATCGCTCTTTCTACGTTTATCAAGACATAGCCACCGAAAAATTGTTATCCGGCCAGTGTTGGGATCGTACCCCAGATCTCTCGATATCTAGCAGAGTGCGTTCGCCTTACGCTACAATGGCCAACAACCTTTGCTGTAATTAATATATAGCTCGTGCCGTTAATGCCGACCAGATGGAGACGTCTCAGTTGTTGAGCCCATCTTACAGATATGTGATCTCAGAAGCTGACAGACAAACGTATATAGCGCCGTTGATTGTTGGCCATTGTAGCGTAAGGCGAACGCACTCCTCGGCTAGATATCGAGAGATCTGGGGAACGATCCCAGCAGTGGCCGGATAACAACTTTTCTGTTGCTATGTATTGATAAACGTGGAAAGAGCGATGTCTTTGTTTATTCACTGACGCCACGTATTTAGAGGATTTTCGCGGTTGGCGCATGTCCCAAAGACTTTCTATGGGTGATAAATCCAGAGATTTAGCTAACGACGGCAGAAGTTGAACGTTGTTATCCCTGAAGAAGCTAAGTGTTGCCGCTACAGCATGCGGTGTGGCATTGTCGTGCTGCAATATGGCTCCGAGGATGTCCTGCAGGTACAAAAGGGCGACCGGCCGTAGAATGTATTTGACATAACAAGCACTCGTTATACTGGTACGGACTCTCATGACAGCTGATCTGCTTTCGTACCCTATAGCACCCCAAGACACAACGCCTCGTGTTGGTGCGGTATGCCTGGTGCGAATACACTCCTTCCGACGCCTCTCCCCTGTCGACGGCGGACACTGATGCGGTCATGATTTTCTTCTAAATAGAAGCGCGCTTCGTCCAAGAACACGATGTTGTTTCATTCGTCACGCCACTTCCTTTGTTCGATGCACCATTCAAGCGTGACAGTCCGTTGCTGCGGTGTCAAAGGTAGCCTGAGGATGGGCCGGCAAATGTGCAACCCAAACGGTCATAACCAGTGTCTTACTGTTACAGCTGACATGGGGAAAGGGGTCACAGATCGTCACTGCTGCGCCAAAGCTGTTGATGATGCACAATGGTCACTCAAAGACATCGTCATGAGATGAAGGTTGTCCCTCGGCGTTGTCTGTTTACGACG
This sequence comes from Macrothele yani, assembly GCA_039090855.1. NCBI lineage: Eukaryota > Metazoa > Arthropoda > Arachnida > Araneae > Macrothelidae > Macrothele > Macrothele yani. Next base: position 55,079,411 of record CM076990.1, read on the forward strand.
TCCAGAACCTTGATTTCCTATCCTACGCCTTTCTTCGTGTCATTTCCTGCATACTCTTGTCACAGCCGACATACTCTCCCGGGAGGAGGGATTTTTCACTCTTCCGGGAGGAGGGATTTTCACTCTTCCGGGAGGAGGCATTTCAGTCTCTCGGGAGGAGGCATTTCTCACTCTTCCGGGAATAGGCATTTCAGCACTCTCCCGGGAGGAGGCATTCCCTCACTCTTCCGGGAGGAGGCATTTCTCACTCTTCCGGGAGGAGGCATTTCAGCACTCTTCCGGGTGGAGGCATTTCAGCACTCTCCCGGGAAGAGGCATCTCAGTCTCTCGTGCCGATAATGCGATATCTGTCGAACTCGCTGATGTGGCTGCACGACTGTCTTCCACGACGACGAGGCATCTTTACCCGTTGCTGACCAAGCACTGACATGCCGACCGAACCACACGGCACTTATAACACAAAAACGGCCGGTTTCGGGTCTGTTACGTTGCGGAGTCCGATTTGCCTAGACGCGGCACGCATTCATCTATAACGCCGAAATGCTAATAACTTCTTTGATATTGATTGATTAGCATATCCCGTAAAGACCAAAGTAATAGCTCGACCCTTTTAGGTATTGTGTTTTTTTATGAACATGAGTGCCTTCGGATGTAAGTTTCCTGTATGTTTAAATATTTTTTCCTGACAGTGACGTCCAGAAAATTATGACTTTGGTCGGTTAAAATACACTATATTGACAAAAGTCACCGGACACTTAGAAGAGAAACAAAACATAGCGTTTATTACCTTAATGCATGCACTGTCCCTTCGACACCTACTTTCGACAAGATTTTGGAACACAGCGAAAAGAATGCTCTTCCATTCAGTGCATAACTCTGCCGCTAACTGTTGCTTAGTAGTAGGCCTTGGTTCCAAACTTCTTATGCGACGCCCTAATTCATCCCATAGGTGCTCTATGGGATTAAGATCAGGGCTCTGTGCTGGCCAGTCCACACACGATACGGAATTATCGTCAAACCACGAGGTAACAGTCCTTGCTTTATGGCTCGGTGCATTATCCTGCTGGTACCAACAAGGCTCGGTTCCATAATATTGCCACAGAGTTGGTAAGGCGTAGTTGTCCAGAATATCGAGGGGTTGTCCACGATAACCAATGGCCCGGGACCATACCACGAAAAATACCCCTCACACGAGTACACTGCCAGCTCCAAACTTGACCGTAAGAACAGTACACTGTGGTAAATAGCGTTCCCTCGGCTGCCGCCATACCCACACACGGCCATCAGACTTATGGATCGTGTATCTGGATTCATCAGTCCATAGGGCCCGTTTCCATAGATCTACGGTCCACGATAAATGTTCTTTACACCATGCTAAACGACGAGTAGCATTCCGAGTGGAGATGAAAGGCTTATGAGCAGCCGCACGACCACGGTAACCCATGGAATGAAGTGCTCTGCGAATGGTACGTGTGCATACCGAGGGTCCAGCATTTTTACTCACCTGTACTCTGATGCTTTGTGCACTACTCCGTCGAGTATCTGCAACGACTCTCCAGAGGCTTCGACGTCCTCTATCACTGATTTTCTTTGGTCTGGCGGTACGTTTTGCTGCTTCAAGCACGTCATGTGTCTTCCACGTATTCATTACATCCAAAACAGTTGACTTGGGTATGTTTAAACGCCTCTCGGTTTCTCTTATGGACAACCCACTAATATAACACCCAAAAATCTTTTCTTTTTTAAAGTCAGTTCTCTCTCGCCGCGACATTTTCACTGAACCTCACAGTGCGATATGATAGCGGTCAGCTGTAGGCTTGTTTTTATACCTTTTGAATCTGTACCGAGCATCCTAACAGCGCAGCGGATCCGTTAATTTGCCTTTGAAGTGGTGTACGGTGCCTTTTGTCAATATATTGACAAAAGGCACCGTACACCACTTCAAAGGCCACCACTTCAAATGTAGTATTTATACTCAGTGGGCAACTTATTAGAACCACATATCTAGTAATGAGTTATACCACCTTTTGCCCCCAGAACTGCAGCAATATTCTTCGGGATTGATTGAATTATGCAAAGGTAAAACATTGACACACGCATGTTAGCATCTTCAAAATCACACAGATTAGATTTTCATGCTCTCTAACTATTGCTTCCAAATTCCTCATTGACATGTAAAAAATGCTATTTATCAGACAGCATGAACCTTTTCTAATTATTTTGGGTCCAGCTCAGGTCTCCCGTACGAACAGATTAATGCACGGCCACTGTGTCTTGGCCTCTGTTATATGATGACTAGCCTTTCCCAAACACGGGTGATTTGCTCACTACCCGTTTTGTCCTGCGTCATCCACTCCCAGTGCACTCTTATTAATATTGCATTTACACATTTCACAGACGTGGCTTTACTGATAATCCACCGGGCACCCATTATTGCCCTACGTTCGAAGTTCGCTAGATCACGTGACTTTCCCTCTACACCTTCAGTAACGTATTCCGAGCTACAACTGCGAGAAGGGCCGCAGATGGCTTGGACTGCCCCGGAAAAGTATCACGATCGATCCCAGCTGGTATGAGCGCTCGAACCACTAAATATCTGCCGTGCGTCGGATAGGCACGTTAGGTCGTCGGACTCAGGATCTCCTACATCTACCTCGATTTCATGTGACTTTTCTATATAGCCCAAATTACCTATTTCTAAGGATTGTTTAAGACCTGGGATCAGACACTCCCTAAAATCCTTTATCTAAATCTCAAACAACTGCGAGAAGCAGATAAATAATGGGCTTTACAAAAATCGAATTAATAAATGAATTGGAAATACAACCCTCCGAAAAGACCCCATGAAAGGTCACTAAATGCATGAGTTTTACCAAAAGTAGGTTCGAAAAACATCTGAACACAAGACTCTTTACACTAGAAAAATAAAATTAGAGATAAGCTCAGAAGCTGAGGAGGCAGCCTATAAAAACATAAAAAGGACCGCTTATAAAACATGCTTAACGATTTAGACTTAACCAGAACAAACACACGCAGAAGAACAACATTACACCACACACACACACTCAATAAAGAACAACATTACACCACACACACACACTCAATAAAGAACAACATTACACCACACACACACACTCAATAAAGAACAACATTACATCACATACACACACTCAATAAAGAACAACATTAAACCACACACACACACTCAATAAAGAACAACATTACACCACACACACACACTCAATAAAGAACAACATTACACCGCGCACACACACTCAATAAAGAACAACATTACACCAAACACACACACTCAATAAAGAACAACATTACACCACACACACACACTCAATAAAGAACAACATTACACCACACACACACACTCAATAAAGAACAACATTACACCACACACACACACTCAATAAAGAACAACATTACACCGCGCACACACACCTACACACAAAAAAGAGCGTGCGCACACACACACATAAGAAATAATAAATAAATAAAACAAGACCAAACAAATTAGGAGTAAGTGAAAATCCAACACCAGAAACAGAAAAAGGAGACAATACCTCTTTCTGAAGTGCAATAATTTAAGATTCTTAGTAGCATTAGGGTCTAGTTAGTTCTTCGTCAGTGGATAAAGGTGATCGCTTTCTGGAGCATCTCGAAGTTTCTCTTCGGAAAGTGGTTGATGATGAAGATTTTGAGAGTGTAACTTTTGCAGCGAAGTTTCTCTCGAAAATAACCTTCACAAATCTACAAAAATTCGGGGATTTGTGAAATCTCTGGGGTATTAACATGAAGCCTGAGAAAACCTCGTGAGATTCCGGCCAAGGGTGTGACGTATACCGAATGCTCTGCTGCAAGAGATTCCTTGAGTCCTAATAGAATTAAAGCATTCCTTATCTTACTACTAGGAGTGAACATATTCACTTAGTTATGTTACTGTAGTGACGTCGCGACAACCGAGGACTTATAATCTTATCAGAATAAAATAGCATAATGGTCATAATAAATTACTCGGGTTCGAATCCCGAACGAGGCACGGGTGGTGGGTTTGCTTGATAGCTCCAGCCCTTTCCACTAAACAGTCAGTGCCCCTAAATTAGGGACGGGCGGCTGTTTACAACCTTTAGAGTTCCTCACGAATTGTCTTTAAACACTGAAACAAAAAAAAGTCATGGTATGTTATAGCATTTTTCGTCCCACTGCTGGCATACGTTTGAAAATATGCTCCCCCCCCTTTTTTTTTTTGAGGTTTAAAAACCACCGCGAGAAACTCGATGGGTTGTAAGCAATCGTACGTCCCTAATTTAGAATCGATAGTTCTAGGGGAGGAAGAGTATCGTAAGACAAACACAGCATCCGTACCTTTTTTTGACTGGAGGTTTAACGACTACCGTGAGCAACTCAATGGGCTATAAGCAGTCGCCCGTCCCTAATTTAGAGTCACTGGTTCCAGGGCAGGGAAAGAGCCAGTGCCGTAAGACAAACACAACATACATGCCTCACCGGGATTCGAACCCGGACCCTTCATGGACGAGTTGCCAGAAGACAGCGCTTAGACCACTGCGCCACCGGGTCGGCCATCCGTACCTCACCGGGATCTGCACCAGGACGAATGGTCAGCGTCCAGTGCTTTGACTAATGCGCCACTGGGGCGGCGAACGTACTTTTTCGTGTTGTAAGTACATACTTAGCTGTGCCGCCCCTGTGGCGCAGTGGTCTAAGCGATGGCATTTGATCATTCGTCCGAAAAGAGTCCGGGTTCGAATCCCAGTGAGGCATGGATGTTGTGTTTGTCTTACGGCACTGGCTCTCTTATTTCCCTGGAACCAGTGACCCTAAATTAGGGACGGGCGACTGCTTATAGCCCATTGAGTTGCTCACGGTGGTCGTTAAACCTCCAATCAAAAAAAAATACTTAGCTGTATAAATGGTGAAAATTATCTACATATTTTCAGACACAATTTCCTTCTTAGGTGCACTAAATGTGTTTTATTATTATCTGTTCTGACACCTGAGTTTCTAAAATTCATACCATAATGTTTTTCATCGTGCAGTTATCTTTCTTTGTTGGGGAGTCTAACGACCACCGTGAGAAACTGAATGGGTTATAAGCAGTAGCTCGTCCCTAATGAAGGGCCACTGATTCCTGGGAAGGGAAAGGGTCAGCGACGTAAAATAAACACAGCATCCATGCTTCAACGGGATTCGAACTGGGACCTATCTTGGACATATGGTCTAAAGCTAGCGCTTAGATTTTTGCTCCACCAGGGCGTTATCGTGTTTGTGATTCATGTGATTCTTCGGGGTTTTTCCAGCTGCAAAAAATTGCCGATAGGTTGCGTGAACTCATATTCGTAGTTGGTACCAGAAAGATTAAAAAAATCTAGAAAATTGTTGGGGTATGGAGAACTATCATATATTGTTGAAAACTGTCTCTGAGTTGGAGATTTTTTAATGAGTTAGAGTTTTTTAATGAGAAAATACACCGTACTAATTACAGCCGAAAATTATTCGGAGGCATCCATCCTCCTTATTTTATTTTATTTTTTAAAATTAAAGAATAAGTTGACCACACTGGAGAATTCGTCGGAGTTAAGAGTGCTTTCCTTTTACTTATTTGCAGTCTACTGTACTGCCGGGGTACAGTGGGTACTGAGTTATATTCAGAATTTGTAGAATAGAGAGGAAAGGCGTCATACAAGAAACGAAGCGTGGCTGAACTTTAATCTTCTCAATGTTGTTCTGGTTCCATTTTTTCGGGAAAATAGCTTCCGTATTTTACTGATTTAGATGACGGCTCAGAAAGGCTGGGTGCTGAGTCCACCGATGGATCAAGGCAGCATTCTCTTTCGTGTCAGCTTTCTCCAAGGAGCAGCTTTCCGAAGAATCGAAAAGATCCACCATTGTGATAGAGTGTCTTTTTTCTATTCTTATTTGCCACCCGCTTTTGACAGGCAGAAAAATCATTTCGAAAAGGTCTTCGCTCTTTCCATTTTGCTGGGCTTTTTTTTTCTCAAGGGGAATAAGATCTCCACAGAGACAAATTATGCACATTTATATTCATGTCGTTTTGGATGGTCGACTTTATCGAAACACAGCGACGGATAGACATAAAAAGTATTTGCGTGTCTCTGAATCTTTCAACAAAATTTGAACATCCTTTCATAGCAGTCTCTTGCTAATAAACTAGTGTCTACAGGAAAAATTGGTATCTCGTTTTTACGTAACATTTTTTTTTGCTAAAATAGCAGTTACAAGCTAAATTTAAGACATGTTTTCGCACGCTTAAAGTATAATGAGGTACGTGTGCAGTTTTTGTTTTTAAAACGCGCTCACTCACCAGCTCTCTCTCTCTCTCTCTCTCTCTCTCTCTCTCTCATGAACACACTACAAATACACTGACGGAAAAAAAAATCCCAACACCAAGAAGGGGTTGTGTTAGATAAACGACAGTTGGTAGGCGGTGAGAGTACATCTGTAAAATGACGTCTATGCAAATTTCGCGCTCGGCGCATACGTGTGGCGCTCGTAGCGCCCCTCGGAAGAGGCAAAGCAGGTTTGCTTTAAATACGCTGTGTAACGTTCGTGAGCGTTATAGTTATCGTTGAGATTCGACGTAGTGTGTTGATGTTAGTCAAGAATGCCTTTAAGAAGACGAAGAAGCCATTATCAACAGCTCACGGAGTTTGAACGAGGTCGTGTAATAGGGCTACGAAAAGGTGGATTTTGTGGATTTTCTTTCCGCGATATTGCAGAACGACTTGGCAGGAATGTAGCCACTGTGCATGATTGTTGGCAGCGGTAGTTAAGGGAACGTACTGCCTCAAGAAGACCGGGTACCGGCCGGCCACGTGGCACTACTGAGAGGGAAGACCACCGTGTACGGCGTATGGCCGTGGCGCATCGTACCGCGTCTGCTGCAGCAATTCGAGCTGCAGTTGCCACTACAGTGACACAACGAACTGTTACAAATCGGTTACTTGAAGGACAGCTCCGAGCCAGACGCCCTGTAGCGTGCATTCCACTTACTCCAAACCACTGCCGTTTGCGACGTCAGTGGTGTCAAGGTAGAGCTCATTGGAGGACGGAGTGGAAATCTGTTGTGTTTTCTGATGAAAGCCGGTTCTGCCTGGGTGCCAGTGATGGCCGTGTGTTGTTTAGAAGGAGGCCAGGTGAGAGCCTGCAACCAACCTGTCTGCGGCCGAGACACACCTGGAGTTATGGTCTGGAGAGCAATTTCCTATGACAGCAGGAGCACTCTTGTGGTTATCATACGCACCCTAACGGCACAGTTGTACGTCGGTCTGGTGATTCAAGCTGTTGTGCTGCCATTCATGAACAGCATTCTAGTGGGTGTTTTCCAACAGGATAACGCTCACCCGCATACCGCTGTTGTAATCCAACATGCTCTACAGAATGTCGACATGTTGCCGCGGCCTGCTAGATCACCAGATGTTTCACCAATCGAGCACGTATGGGACATCATTTAACGACAACTCCAGCGTCACCCCCAACCAGCATTAATTAACCGTCGCTGTACTGACCGACCAAATGCAACAGGCATGGAACTCCATCCCACAAACTGACATCCAGCACCTGTACGACACAATGCATGAACGTTTGCGTGCTTGCATTCAACATTCTGGCGGTTACACCGGTTATTAATGTACCAACATTTCACATTTAAAATGGCTCTTTATCGCGCTTACAATAAGCTGTGATCTTGAAACCTTAATCGATTAAATATGTTACCTATACAAATGTATTGCCGCCATTTCATTCGTCTACAACTATTTTTTCGTGGTGTTGGGATTTTTGTTTCCGTCAGTGTATGTGCGGATGGCAGCACTATTTTTTTGCTGCAACAGGTTTACTTACTTCCAAGAAATAATTGACATCTGGTGCAACGTCTCAAGTGAAGTTGTTTTGATTAGGAATCGATTTGTTTTGAAAGTTATTGGGGTTCCATTCTTTGTTTCTCTGAAAAAAACGTGGGCTAAATACATATCAAGGGAGAGAGGGAGAAAGAGTAAAACCGAATTTATACGTATGGAAGATAATTGGTTATTACGAAGAGAAAATATTTTGTTGTGGTGGGAATATATGGGGGAGGGGGGGGGGGGGGATATATACACTATATTCTCAAACAGTGGCGTAACTTGGGTCCGAGACCTGGGATATCTCACCCGTACCCGTCGCCCCACAGTGCTGTTTTTTTTAATTGCAAAGTTTAGTTTTTAATTGTTAAGTAATAGGAGTAACTTATTTTAGGTACATGCTATTGCTAACATGATACCAAATAATTATGAGGATTAGGATTTGAATACTTTATTTGTGCATGAACTCAATTCTTCTTGCCTTTTGTGTAAACTTGAGTGTAACATTTTCATAAAAAGTTTCTTTAAAGTAGTTTTTCATATTAAAAAAAAAATGTTTTTCTCTATTGACAAATCAGCCAAGTTTCTCAAATGTACATGTCCTTGTATGGCTCTAAGATATATCTTGATCTTTTTTAATGCAGAAAAACTTCTTTCGGCAGTTGCACTTGTTGATGGAAACTTTAGTCTTAGGTCTGCTAATCTGTACACCCCACTAAGCACTATGTCCACTTTATTGAACTTTATGTCTCTTACTGATTTGTTTTTGTTTTCATCAAGGGAATAAAACACCTTCAGTTAAATTTTTATTCGAGCTGTATCAAAATTTGAAGCATAGAGTTCTTTAAGCTCTGATAGGAGATGTTCAGGGAAGCTTTAGTAAAATTTACCAAAACAGTTCGAATCCAACAAAGCCACGAATTTAAAATATAATATCACTGATTTTAATTCATTGAAACTTCACACAAACTGAAACAACTCTCGCGAAAGACTTGCTCCCACAGGCGGTGGCATGCGGGTGACTGAGGTAGTCTAAGTCTTCTCTTTTCTGAGCGAACCGGTGCGCAAAGCAATGGTCCATTCCCCTCCATATGCTCGCTCATGTTGTCATGGAAACGCTAGCAGGCGATCGTATGGAAGTCTTCGAATCAGAACAACGAAGACTCTGGAAGAGTTGGTTCCGTTGTGCCGTTGGCTTTGCTCGCTAGACTGAGCCAAAGAAGCGAATCCGTACGTGTTTTTTTCGTGGCGGAAGCATCGACATATCTTAATATCGTTGATAATTAACTTTTATTTGTGTATAAGGTCAGGTGATGCGTAACATCACAGCCTCTCCTTGACAAATGTCAACCCCGCCTTCTCGTGGTGCATCCTGTTCCCACTAAAGGGCTCTGACGACCGCAAATAGCGGTATAACTATACCATCGGGATCAGAGGAAATGCTATCCCACACTCACCAACCCGCTTGGCCAGCGTGGTGAGTTATGGCCAAACACCTCCAAAATGACTCTACAACTTAAATCTTGGCCCTCAGTCTCCGGCAGCTGGAATGTACCTGGCCAAGGCAGCGGCCAGTGCGACATGAAGGCAGAGGGTGCTAAGAATCCCCGGAGGACCGGACTAGGCTGCCATTTGATGCTGACCTTGGCTACCTACAACGGACGCTCCTATCTTCTGATTCAAGGCTTCTTGAATTGGAAGAGGAACTACAAAGGATCAAGTGGGACATCGTCGGGCTAAGTGAGGTAAGGAGAAAAGGAGAAGATCTCATTGAACTGAAAAGTGGACATCTCTTCTATTATCGTGGGACAGATACTGGCAGAACTAGTGGTGTTGGATTTATAATAAACAAGAAACTGAAGGATAAAGTGGTAGAAGTTGAAAGTTCCTCTGACAGAGCTGCACGACTCGTTATCCAACTATCGAGAAGATACCAGGCTCAGATTATTCAAACTTATGCACCCACCACAAGTCATCCTGAAGAAGAAATTGAAGAATTTTATGAGGAAATTCGTCATCTAAATAATAAAGGTAAGCAGCACTTGAAGATAATTATGGGAGATTTCAATGCAAAAATAGGGCAACGGCAACAGAATGAAACTTCAGTAGGTAAATTCGGTCACGGCAACAGAAACCAGCGTGGAAATACTCTCGTTGAGTTTGCAGAGGCAGAAGGATTTTTCATCTTGAATTCCTTTTTCAAGAAAAAGCCACACAGGAAATGGACATGGAGACATCCAATTGGGACGACAAGTGAAATTGATTTTATTATGTGTAACAAAAAATTTGTCATCGAAGACTGCAGTGTGCTGAACAAGTTCAACACAGGTAGTGACCATAGATTGGTGAGATGTAAGATGCACCTCAACACTAAACTGGAACGTGGCAAGCTCATAAGACAAACAAAATGTATTGACATAACCAACCTTAAAAAACACCATAATACTTTCAAGTTGGAACTGAAGAACAGATTCTCTGCTTTAGAAGGCCTAACATCGGAAGAAGTGGATATTTCGGAAGTTAACAGAAAAGTAACCAAAGCTCTTATGGAAACAGCAACAAAATTAGCTGGGTCTAAGAACAAGTTGCATGTAAACAAATTATCAGGAAAAACCAAAATGTTGATGCAAAAAAGAAGAGAGATGAGGACAACTAAAGAAGATGTGACTTCCAAAGTGGAATATATAGAGCTATGCAAGACAGCACGAAAAAGTATCACTGAAGACGTAAGGAAATTCAACTGTGAGCTAGTGAGGAAAGCAATTGAAAACAACCAAAGCCTAAAGATAGCAAAGGGACATCTCAGTAAGGGAAGAAAACAGATTATGGCTCTGAGAAAAGAAGATGGTTCTATAACAAGAAATAGAGGCGAAATTTTGACAAGAGTGAAAGATTTCTACTCCAAATTATATGAAAGGGATGATACATGTACTCCAGACATCATGAAAGGTACCAGAGTTCTTCCAGTCCTCCCAGCAGAAGTTGCTCATGCAATCAAGAACATGAAGCGGGGGAAAGCTCCAGGAGAAGATGGAGTTACTATAGACATCATACAAGAAGCAAGTGGAGAAATTGAAACAGTACTTGCCCAAATTTTCACTCGATGCCTTAATGAAGGGAAGATTCCTGAGGATTGGAACAATGCTACAATGATCCTGCTACATAAAAAAGGTGACATTGAGGATCTCAGGAACTACAGACCTATCAGCCTCCTATCAGTGGTTTATAAAATCTTCACTAAAGTTCTTTCACACCGCTTGAAGGTAACACTGGACATGGCTCAACCGAGAGAACAAGCTGGATTCAGGAGTGGCTACAGCACAATAGATCATATCCACGTACTGAGGGAACTAATTGAAAGAGCGAGGGAATATGAACTTCCATTGTGCATGGCTTTTATCGATTATGAAAAAGCCTTTGATTCGGTGAAACCATCAGCAGTTACCACGGCTCTGAAATCCTGCGGTATTGAAGATGCATACATTAATATTATTAATAACATCTATGAAAATGCAAGTGCAAAGATTCGGCTGTTTGAAAATACAACACACATAAAAATTGGAAAGGGAGTGAGACAAGGTGACACCATATCTCCGAAGCTCTTTAATGCCACATTGGAAAATGTCTTTCAATCACTGAACTGGGAAAACAAAGGGATAAAGATTAATGGAGATTATCTAACCCACCTTCGTTTTGCTGATGACATAGTCATTTTTGCAACTACCCCATCAGAGCTGCAGAGTATGATCCAGGAACTTGCTGACAAGAGTAAAGAAGTGGGATTAAAAATGAACTTTCAGAAGACAAAAAGTGATGTTCAATGCTTTTACAAGGAATGAAGATTTATCGATTGATGGAGAAAAACTGGAGATAACAGATACGTATGTTTATCTTGGACAGCAGATATCAAGTGAGGGTCACATTGATGAAGAAATTAATCGGCGTACAAAACTTGCTTGGAGAGCTTTTGGAAGAAACAGCATAATTTTCAAGAGCAATATGCCATTATGTCTTAAAAGAAAAGTGTTTGATCAATGCATCCTTCCAGTGCTTACGTATGGTGCAGAGACGTGGACCTTAACTAAAAGAGACATACAAAGGCTGCAGACAACTCAAAGAAGCATGGAGAGGTGCATGCTTGGTATAACCAGGAGAGATAAGAAGAGGAACTCGTGGATCCGAAAAATGACGAGAGTGGAAGACATCATGATCAGAGTTAAATCCCTGAAATGGCAATGGGCTGGACATACTGCCAGAAGGACAGACCATAGATGGACAGCCGAAATTTTAGATTGGATTCCAAGGGACAGGAAAAGACCCAGAAAAAGACCACATGGGAGATGGGTGGATGAAATTCGTAAATATGCGGGTGTGACATGGAGGAGACTGGCACAAGACAGACCGTTGTGGAGGAAACTTGGGGAGACCTTCGTCCAGCAGTGGATTGATAATGGTTGACGATGATGATGATGATGATGATGATTTAACTTTAATTTGTGTATATTTAACTTTTATTTGTGCATTCTCTGGGCTTCGCAGCTAGCCTAGCTGGCCTCGAATATACGCCACTGTTTTCAAAAGTATTCGGACAGTACCAAATATTTGCATAAGTATAAAGGACGGATGGCTGAAGAAGGTGTGCTATGTGTGGGCAGGTACGTATACACTGAGCGGCCACTTTATTATGACCACCTGACAGTTTTAAGCAAATGGGCTATGGCTGCACGCTGTTGCCACCAGAGGGCGAGGCTAGTATAAAAAGGGAAACTTTAGTGCTTGTGACAGTAATAGAAGTTATTTTGTGGTGACGAGATGGGTAAAAAATGCGATTTGACGGATTTTCAACGTGGGGTGATTGTAGGAGCTCGGAACCATGGAGCGAGTATCACCGAAGCCGCAGCATTCATGAAATGTTCCAGAGTAGCTGTTGTTAAAGTGTTTAAAGACTGGACTGTCAGCAAAAAAACTGGGTCTCTACGTGCCACGTGTGGTCGTCATCGACTAGTGACTGCTCGGGCGGAACGGAGAGTGCCCAGACTGGTAACAGACAACAGAAGGGCAACAGTGCAGCAAATTACAGACCATCTTAATCAAGGATCCCCTCAAATGATCTCTACACGCACTGTTCGCCGTACACCGCATCGAATAGGATATGGCAGCCGAAGGCCTCTTCGAACACCTTTGCTGTCTGCAGTTAACAAGAGGAAACGTCTCCAGTTCGCACAGGAGCACAAGGATTGGACAGTCGATAATTGGAAACAAATTATGTGGTCCGATGAATCACGTTTTCAGTTGCACCTTGCCGATGGCCGAGTGAGAATTTGGCGGAAACAGCACGAAAGCATGGACCCCAAATGCATTGCTGCAACCCTTCGAGCTGGTGGAGGCAACGTTAAGGTTTGGGGAATGTTTTCCTGGCATGCTTTGGGTCCTTTAAATTCGTGTTGATGAACATCTGACTGGCACATCATATCTAAACATTGTTGTGGACCAAGTGCATTCCGTGATGTGGATGGTTTATCCCAATGGCGATGGCTACTTTCAACAAGATAATATAACGTCCTGCCATAGTGCTCGTATTATACAGGATTGGTTTCAGGAACATGCCGGTGAGTTTACGTTTCTTAGGTTGGCCCCCACCATCTCCAGATCTCAACCCCATTGAGAATTTGTGGTATGAAGTTGAACGAGTCATCAGGCAGCTGGATCCACAACCCTGCAATCTCACATTTCTGGAATTTGCTATTCATCAAGCATGGTTTCAGATTCCACAAACCACCTATCAATATATCGTGGAGTCCATGCCACGAAGAATCGACGCAGTATTAAAACGCAAAAGGTGGCCCAAAGAAGTACTGAGGGGGTGGTCATAATAAAGTGGCTTCTCAGTGTATAAGACTGATACGTTCTGTCGAGTTATCAGTAACTTTGCAGCAGATACGCCGCGTTGACGCGAACTTTCCGAGTTCCAGCGTGGGCTGGTCACATGATCTCCTTTAAGGAAAGTTTCTATACGGAGCATTACCGCTAAAACTAAACATACGGAAACCGACTAAGTGATGTCATAAAGAGATGGAAGCAGAACGGTGAAACTACAACCTGGAAACGTTCAGTAAGGCAGCACAAACTGACGAAAAGTGATAGAAGAGCCGTGGTAAGGATTGTTAAGAAATCCCGTTCCTCTTCTCCAGTTTTCATCACTGCTAAAATAGGAAATGCTCGTAATGGCTCGGTTAGTAACATAACTATATGCGGAGAGTTGCACAGTGTGGGTTGTTATGGTAGATCAGCGGCACACAAGCCACACATCACTACCGCGAATGCGAAGAGCCGGTTGGAGTGTTGTGTCGCCTGACTATCATGGACTGGTTGCGACTGGAAATATTTCTTTGGAGTGGTGAGTCGCGCTTTTTACTCTTCCAATCTGATGGGCGTGTTTGGATTTGGGGATAGCCCGGCGAATGATTTTCGTCGGACTGTGTTCTTCCAACTGTTAAGCTCGGCGGAGGCTTCATCACGGTATGAAGTTGTTTTTCATGGATGTGACTCGGCCCGTTGGTTATAATACCACAAACCATGAACTAGGAAGTGTACGTCGACGTTCTGGATAATTCGCTCTACCAACAATGTGGCATTGTTATGGAAATGACCGTTGTCTCTTCCAACATTGTCAAGCTTCCTCTCACGCTGCACAGCGTGTGCAGGACTGGCTTCTTAAAAATGAGCTGGAATTGTTTGACTGACCTTCTGAGAGTAGTGCTATTAATACCATAGAACATCACAACGACAGTTTGCGCTCTCCTTTCTGGCAGCACATTTGCTTGACGAATGGCGAGCCATTCCTGTCGAGAGCTACCAGAAATTGGTTGTTAGTGTGCCACGATGTGTTGCCTCTCTCATACAAGCAAAAGGTGGACAGACTAACTACTAATTGCGATAATAAAGCCATTTGTTCCAAAACATTGGGGTGCCCGAATACTTTTGATAATATAGTGTATGTTGATATATGGTTAAAAGTCACGATGGGGATGCTAAAATTTTCGAAGTCGTGCTACATAGCGATTGCTGTACACTGAAAGCCGAGACAATTATGCACGCCCACCTAATAAAATATAATCCAACGTTTTGCCCTCAGAACCCAGCAACACGTCCTGGCCTGAACTTTTCCAAGTGTTATAAACGTTCGGGTAGTATTGCTCCCCACGATTTCAGGACAGTACCCGTGAAACGTCTTCCCAACAGCAGCAAGTCCTCGTGGCCTGAACTCTCCCCGGTGATGGAAACGTTCGTGTGGTTTTGCGGCACATGATTCCAGGAGAGTCACCCGTGGAACGTCTTCACAACAACAGAAAGACATTTTGGCTTGAGGTCTTCCAGATTCTGGAAACCTCCAGGTGGTTTTGTGGCACATGATTCCAGGACAGTCATCCATGAAGCATCTTTATAACAGTAGTAACACGTCAATGGGCTGAACTCCTCCCGGTGATGGAAACGTTTGGGTGGCGTCGGGTCTAATGATTCAAGGACAGTCATCTGGGAAGCATCTTTAGAACAGCAGCAAAACGTCATGGCCCAAACACTTTCCGTTGATGGGAACGTTCAGGTGGTTTTGCGGCCCATGATCCCAGGAGAGTCATCCGCGAAGCGTCTTTACAACAGCAGCAAGACATCATGGCCTGAACACTTCCCGGCGATGGAAACGTTCCGGTGGTTTTTCGGCCCATGATTTCAGGACAGTCACCAGTGAAAAGTCTTTACGATAGCAACATATCCCGGCTTAAGCTCTTCCAGGTTCTGGAAGCGTTCGGCTGGTTTTGCGGCAAATGATTCCAGGCCAGACATCAATGAAGCATCTTGACAATAGCAGCAACATATCATGACCTCAACTCTTCCAAGTGCTGGAAACGTTTGGATGGTATTGCGGCACATGATTTCATGAGAGTCATCCGTGAAGCGCCTACACAACAGCAGCAACACATCTTGGCTTGAGCTCTTCTAGATTCTGGAAACGTTTGGCTGGTTTTGTGGTCCACGATTCCAAGACAGACATCCGTGAAACATCTTCACAACAGCAGCAACACATCGTGACTTGAGCTCTTCCAGATTCTGGAAACGTTCGGGTGGTTTTGCAGTCCATGATTCCAGGACAGAAATCCGTGAAATATCTTCACAACAGCAACACCACGTCAAGGCCTGAACTCTTTCCGGTGCTGGAAACGTTTGGATGGTATTGCGGCCCATGATTTCATGACTGTCATCCGTGAAGCGTCTATAAAACAGCAGCAACTCATCGCGGCCTGAACTCTTCCCGGCCGCCCCGGTGGCACAGTGGTCTAAGCGATGGCCTGTGATCATTCGTTTGAAAGGGGTCCGGGTACGAATCCCGTGAGGCATGGATGTTGTGTTTGTCTTACGGCACTGACTCTCTCCCTTCTCTGCAGTCAGTGGCCCTAAATTAGGGACGGAGACTGCTCATAGCCCATTGAGTTGCTCACGGTGGTCGTTAAGCCTTCAATCCAAAAAAAAAAAAAAAAAAAGATCTCTTCCCGATGATGAAAATGTTTCTGTGGTTTTGCGGCACATGATTCCAGGACGTCAGCACAAATTCTTCACATGATTCCAGGACATTTTGAAACGTCTTCACAACAGCAGCATCATATCTTTGCTTAAGCTCTTCCAGATTATGGAAACGTTTGGGGGGTTTCGAGGGTCCATGGTTCCAGGACAGACATCCGTGAAACATCTTCACAACAGCAGCAACATATCTTGGCCTGAGCTCTTCCAGATTCTGGAAACGTTTGGGTGGTTTAACGGACCATGATTCCAGGACAGTCATCCGTGAAGCGTTTATACAACAGCAACACCACGTCATGGCCTGAACTCTTCTCGGTGATGAAAAAGTTCGGGTGGTTTTACGGCCCATGATTCCAGGACAGTCATCCGTGAAGCGTCCTTACAACAGCAGAAAAACGTCATGGCCTGAACACTTCCCGGTAATGGAAACGTTCATGTGGTTTTGCGGTCAATGATTTCCGGACAGTCACCGGTGACACGCGTTTAGAACAACAGCAACACATCTCGACTTGAGCTCTTCCAGATTCTGGAAATGTTCGGGCGGTTTTGCGGTCCACGATTCCAAGACAGACATCCGTGAAGTATCTTCACAACAGCAGCAACACATCTTGGCTTAAGCTCTTCCAGATTCTGGAAACGTTCAGCTGGGGTTTTTTTTTTGGCCCATGATTCCAGAACAGTCATCCGCGAAACGTAGTTACAACAGCAGGAAAACGTCATGGCCTGAACTTTTCCCGGTGATGGAAACGTTTTGGTGGTTTCGCAACCACAATTCCAGGACAGTCGCACGTGAAGCGTGTTCATAACAGGAACAACACTTCGTGTCCTGAATGTTTCCAGGTGTGAGAAATGTTCGAGAGGTATTGCGGTCCATGATTCCGGTACAACCATCTATAAAGCGCCTAGCGCTGCTGGTGGTTGGTTTCTGGTTCGAATACATGACACCACTTCGTCTCACATATGTTGAACTAGGTTCAAATCTGGAGAAAGAGGGCCATTCGAAAGTTACTAACTCACTTGAATGTTTCTTTCAACCAATACGTAGCCAAATTGGAGCGATGAGATGCGGAGTTGTCTTGTTGAAAGAATGTATCCCGCTGTGAAAAATGGATATCCGCGAATGGATGAAAGTGGTCGGAGAGTATGCCCAGAATATCTTACCGCCATCCCTACGGTTCTCAGTTACGATGTTACGATACGGGGAAGGAAGCACTCACCGGAAATAATAACGGTTCATTTACCACCAAATTTTCCTCGGAGGGTGGTATCTTTTTCGGTTTGATGTAGTCCTGATAAACACGTGCGACAGTTACATGCAGAAAGTACAGGCGAACAACCTTCACGAATGGTCCGTGACTTTTGCACACGGTTTCGAATATTTGAAGAAAGCCTAAATGTGGCTATTGCTGGCAGTTAAAGTGGCTTCTTTTCTCATGGTATATTTTTATATTTTAACCGTAATCGTAACCCGGGACCAGCTAAGACGATTGAATATTTACCCGGATTTTAATCTACGACGGAAGAATATTTACTCGGGATTTTAACCTGGCCCAGCTGAGACGATTTGCCGAAGATTAACTCCTTTGACAAAGCGCCCACCGTAGCGTTTTACTAACTTACGAGGAAAAGGTTGGTCAGATAAAAAGAACATGAAATCCCAAAGATGCAGTTGACGGACACTGAAACTAAAAATGTTGATTTGTTTTTGCAAGCAAATGTAATAAAATGGACTTGCTCCGACTTTTAAAATCAAGGTACTTTTCTTAGACACTAATGGAAAAAAAGAAGTTTAATTTCATTACAAATAACTACTTAGTTTTATTATGGATTGATTACTGTACTACAACGATTAATTTTATATTTCTCACGCACGAGTTTTGCAAGACTGTTTGGAGTTGTGACATAAGACAGTATAATCAACCCAGCATTCTCATTTTCCGAATCAGAAATATTGATTTCATGTAACACACGAAGTCATGATGTTCGCTGGTTCTTTAAAGGACAATCAATCTTCGGTCGACTGCTTGGAAGGCTTTGTCTCTCTCCCATCCACCCACCCATCCACACACACACACATTTTCCATTCCATCACGTACCTTATTAAATACCTGCCACCATTCAAGTAACGAGACGAAACTTCTCGCCATATGAAACTACTCCTACAATCAGACGATGCTGCCGCATTTAAAAACAAGAAGGATGAAAGAAATTTCTTGAGTGAAATAAGCATGTGTTTTCTCAAACTTCAAACATACTACGTTTAATTTATTTCAATTTTGTTTTGAAATTTATACCTCTCAAATACACTGCTGGCCATCCAAAATGCAACATTAAGAAGGACACGAGATAGCAAAGCCAGATTTACTGGGCACATAACAACAGATACAAAGATGAAACGATTGAGCTTACAGGCCCATGCGACTTGCGGAATACGCAGACATCAATAGTTCGTGTGGTCCCCATGGCTGGCAATAACGGCCGCTACACGCCGCGGCATCGAACGAAAGAGGTTTTGGATGTGGGCTTGGAGTATGTCGGGCCAGGCTGCTTCGACACGTTGCCACAGTTCATCAGACGTAGCCGCGGGTGATGCTTGCCGGGCCACTCGGTTGCCGATCAGCGACCAGATATGTTCGATGGGCGATATATTGGGAGAACAGGCGGGCCACGGCAGCAGTGACTACTGGTGGGCCGTGAAGAATTGTTGCACGATGCGTGCCACGTGCGGGCGCGCTTTTTCCTGTTGAAACGTGGCCGCTGGCAGGACCTGCAGGTAAGGGAGGACTACAGGCTACAAAACGTCGGAGATGGTGCGGTGGCTGTTGAGTGTACCGACGATGCGTACCAGAGGGGTGCGGGTGTCATATCCAATTGCGCCCCAAACCATAACGCCAGGCGACGGACCGCTATGGCGATGCATAATGCAGGCGTCATACAGTCTCTCGCCGCGGTGCCGCCACACGCGGATCCGACCATCGTGGTGTTGCAGGCAGAAGCGGGATTCGTCGGAGAAGACAATGTCGTGCCATTCCGTAGTCCAGATGCAGCGTTCAACGGCAGACTGCCGCCGCACTCACCGGTGGTGTAACGTCAATGGTAATTGGAGCAATGGGCGCCGTGCAACAAGTCCCCGCTCCTGCAGACGACGTCGAACGGTACGTGGTGACACAGGTTGTTGCGCAACACACCCTAATTCCTGTGCTAACGTTCGTGATGTGGCGGTGCGAGCCGAAATTGCCCGCCGCATAACATGCCGATCCTCTCGCTCATTGGTGTGCCGCGGCTGCGGTAATCACTCACGTCGGCCCGTCCGTCCCTTCTGCACCCACCGAATTCATACTCGCCTCTCCTCTCACACGGGTGCCAATGTCTCGGTACGATAAACCGCTGTCGCGATAAGCCACAATTCGTCCTCTGTCGAACTCCGAAACGTTCTGGAATGATTGCCATATTCTGCGACAAGGCATCAGGAAGCTTCCCACGCACAGGTCCGGCAGCACAACATAGTCCACTACTTACACCCCGCCTTCTGTGCACCCTTCTTATAGTGCTTCTCGGCGACGTGCCGGGCGCACATGATTTGCATATGCCCTGCTATGCTAATCATTTGCATGTCCTCTCGCGGGCGACGCATGCTGCGAATTTCAGGCCAATCGGATGCTTCCTTCTTGGTGTTGCATTTTGGGTGGCCAGCAGTGTACACTGGAGTGCATAAATTAAGGAAGTTCCTGGTTTCTGTGGGTTTTTTAATGAATCAGATTTTGTTTTGTTTGAAGTTTAATAACCACCGTGAAAAATTAAGTGGGCTATAAGAAGTTCCCGTCATTAACTTGAGGCCACTAGTAGGCCGCGGGTGGCCTAGTGGTCAACGTTCGTGACTGCCAAGAAGAAGACCTCGGGTTCGATCCCAGTCAGGTACGAACGCACGAACCACTAAATATCTGCCGTGCGTCAGATGGACACGTTAAGCCGTCGGGCTCCGAGTACTGGCCCCCGGTAATAAATAAGGGCGTTTTCCTCCCCCTTTCTACGTCGCTTCCGTGCCACTTTCCCATCGGGCACTCTAGCCCAAATTTCCTAGCTTCCTATTTCTAAGGGTTGTTTAAGACCTCGAATCAGACACGTCCTTCCCAAACTCGTCTACATATGATCTGATCTGAACTTGGGGCCACTGGTCGAGAGAGAGAGAGAGAGAGCTGGTGCCTTAACTCTTTAACTGGATGGAACGAGTTAACTCGGGATTAGAAAAATGGTTTAAAATTAGCTTCAACGAATGTATTCGGTGTCTAAGAAGTAGGCCGAACGCGGCTGGAATGAGTGAACCTGAGCATCAGAAACTTTACTTTCCCTTTAGGTTTGTTATTCAGAGTTGCCATTTAGGGGAAATATTGACACTATTCCTTTCTGACAAATTACCAGCTCACAGGACTATAACAGTGGCGACGAAACTAAGAAAGGAGAGAGATGTCTTAGTTACTGGTTTCTATCCAGTGTTATGATGCCCTTGTGAGAGGGATTAGCACAACCCAATCGTGCATTTGATAATGGAGCAGAGAATAAAAGACGAGAAGTGAGTGGTTATCATATGTGATAGGTATTTGGGTGGTACTACTGAAACCAGAGGACGACAAAGGAATTGTTTTGCCGTGAAAACAACAGCTTCCGTAAAACCCAGGCACTATCTCGACGCTTCTATTTGGGGAAAGCAGAAAATTACACTCCATTTGTTCAGGTACATGGGCCGCTTAAAGGGTTATTAAGACAAGTGGGCCATTCCATGCCTCACCCTGGATTTGAGACCAAACCCATCTCTGACGAAGGGTTTGAAGCCAGAGTCTAATGCCATTAGGCATTTAGGGCGAGCAGAATTTTTCAGTCACAATTAGCATGCATAAATACACAGTACATCCAAAAAACCTATGACCACCTATGCTAGTAAGAGGTATGCTACCTTTGTGCCGCCAATACCGCAGATATATAGCCTGGCATTGATTCAATGAGGCCTCTGAACGTTTCTGTAGGGATGCTATACCATGCAGACACCAGAGATACTCACAGATCAAGAGTCATCGATGGTGGATCGTCAAGAGTCATCGATGGTGGATCGTCAAGAGTTATCGATGGTGGATCGTCAAGAGTCATCGGTGGTGAATCGTCAAGAGTCATCGGTGGTAGATCGTCAAGAGTCATCGGTAATGGATCGTTAAGAGCGATCGATGGTGGATCGTCAAGAGTTATCGATGGTGGATCGTCAAGAGTCATCGATGGTGGATCGTCAAAAGTCATCGATGGCGGATCGTCAAGAATCATCGATGGTGGATCGTCAAGAATCATCGGGATTTCTGCCAGTAGCGCTTCGCCACACTCTCCATCGACCATCCACACGATAAAGAAGAAAACCTGATTTGTCTGAAAAGGCGACTTTCTCCCACTGTTCGACGGTCCAATGACTTCTCTCAGATGCAAATTCACGCCGTAATTGTCGATGTCTGGCCGTCAACACGGGTATCGTGAGTGCACGGCGGCTTCAGACACCTATAGAGAACAGAGTTCGTTGGACTGTGGTCTGCGATACGCTCCTCGAAGTGTCTGCACTAAATGATCTGGCAAATCATTCCACTGTGGCCCGGCTATTGAATCGTACTAGTCCGGATAGCTGTTGCTGCCCCCGGTCGACAATGCTCCCTGGGCATCCACTATTACCACGATTACTGCAGGTCTTGCCAGTTTGCTTCCATTCCTGGAACACTTTAACATCTGCACCACGCAAACAGCCCAATACCGGCTGTTTCTGTAATGCTACCACCCTTCAGTCGGTAGCCAAGGATGACTTCTTTTTCAGACTCTGCTAAGTCACGTCCTATTTCCATTTTCACGCGAACCTGCATACCGTCCAGCGAGCTCGTATCCTTTTAAACGCTTTACATGATTTGCATATGTTGCTACGCACGCCATCTGACTGCTGGTTGCGGCTTCTTCTTACATCAGGGGCGGTCATAATTTTTTTGACTGGACAGTGTATGTGGTAACCTAGTGAATAGTGAAATCCTATGCAAATGTGCTGATTCAGCACCGAATATGCAAATTATGGAAAACTTAACTCTCCGGGCACCTGACTTTCATTCGTGATTCAGCAACGCCGCCGTTTACTGCTGCTTATAACTTTGTTTCAAATGTCTTCACGACGCCATTTAAACGAAAATCCCAGATGGAGAGACGTGGGTCAGGAATGGAAGCTGGTCAAAGGCATGCAGAGGTTTCCAGATTTAGGAATGTGTCCGAAAGTGTCATATCATGGCTATGGCGAAATTCCAAAATACAGAAAATGCACTAGACAGGCATCTCAATCCACCATGGTCTACAACAGTTGACAATGACCGATATACAGCCCTAACTACAAAGTGCAATAGACGCATGAGAGCTCGTCAACTCTACTTGGTGTTTGCCTTGGCCATAAGAAATTCAGTGTCGACGTGGAGGCATCGCTACAGAGGATGTACTATACAGGATGGCACAGAAGTCCCGAAAAATTCCATTAAAATTTTTATTGCTTGCTTTTCCAGAAAAACCAAGATAGCCATTTCTCTTCGTGGTAAGGGAGACACTTTTGGGGCATAGAACAGGGGTCCTTGGTGACCCCGTAGGGGGTGGGGAAGGAGTTACTAGAAATTTTCAAATGGAAATCTTTCCAACGACATATCGTTGGAAAGATCTCCGAAAACGGTTTTTAAATTTTTGTTTTGTCTTTATTAGATACAGAGTTATAACCCACAATAGCGACATTACAGTGCACTATGAGTGGTAGGAAAATTTGCGTTACTTCTGACACATTTGTGTTCTTTCTTTGGTTTGTGTAAATGTACCGTACTTATTGGGTTTTATGGCAAGGAACCAGGTTTCCGGCCACAAATCGATGGGTCGCCCCCATTGGGGGCGGAGAACAGGATCATTCACTAATTGCATATGGAAAGGAGGAGAGTAGTGTAATACATCAGTGTTACGATGACATATTTCGCAAATTTAACTTATTGCGCTTTGTAGTTCAAAAGAACATACAATAGTCGTTATGTTTTATGTCAAAGGTTACACCGTATATGATAGGAACAGAGGGGTTTTGCGACCTTGTGATAATCCGGGGTGGGAGTTTCATGAAATGTTGCATGGCAAAGTTGGGTCACGCCATATCACCGGAAAGATGTAGAAATGGGAACAACTTCTGCTTTTAACATTGCCATATCTTTATTTTATCAAATGTGGTATGCCAAACTTTTGAGGATAACGTATAATGGGGAATATAAAATACTGCAAAAGATACGTCCAGTTTTACAACTTTGGAGTCAACTCTAAAATGACACGTTTTCCAAGTCAAATCAATACCTGGGGACATTCCTACATCTGCAGCGACTAACAGTAAAAATTGGTGAAGCATCACAATATCAGATATTGTTGCACGATACCTACCGATTACATGTGTCCGAAGTGACCACCATTGGCAGCAGTGTACAGCTCAATCTTGTCACACCGTGCACCTTATAAAGCACAAGTGTATCCCCGGATATTTCAGTGACATCTCTCATAGTTTTACAATGGAATTCGCAGAATAAACGCATTTTTGAGATATCCCCAAAGAAAAAAGTCACACGGTGTGAGATCTGGAGATCGAGCAGGCCATTGGGTAGGTCCGTTATTTCCAATCCATCTATTTGGAAACTTCTCATTCAGCCATTCTATTGCTAGATGGGAATAATGAGCCGGTGATCCACCTTGCATAAAAGCACGACTGTAAGTCTGCAGTCGCATCCAGAAATGACTCGGGTCGGGGCCATATTTCATTTTTCAACAAATTTCGATAGGACTCACCATTTAAATTTCCGTCAATAAAAAATGGACCTTTAATTACATCGTCCCAGATACCACACCATACATTCAGTTTTTCTATGTACTGTGAATGCCTCTCAGAAAGAACATGCGGATTCGTGGTTGACCAGTGGTAAGTCTAGTTTCGACTGACTTGCCCATGCCTGATGAACGTTGCTTCATCCGTGAAGACGAGGCTTCGCTTAAAATTTTCATTGCTTTGCATTTGTTGCCGTTCCCATAGACAAAACTGTAGTCGCCTGTTATAGTCAGTTGTTAGCAGCTGCAGTACGAATTTTGTCTTGTAAGGACGACATCTGTTTGCCAAAAGTATTCTGTGAACGGAAGTATGAGACATACCAGCCCTTTGAGCACGATGCCGTAGTGGTAATGTCGGGTTTGTTTCGACACTTGCTAAAACGTCGATTTTCTTGTCCGCATTGGCAACTGATTTTGATCTTCCCGTTCTGTTTCGCTTTACGACGCTTCCAGTTTCCACGAAACGGTGTATTAAATTACAGGCTGCTTTCACAGAATGTTGTGGCCTATCAACGTTTTACTGGTGAAATTGCCGAGTTGTTTTGAGAATCATTCTCACCGTTCCTAAAGTACAAAACCAATAGCTGAACATAATCCTGAGTGGAATACGTGTGGCTTATGTTCACAAACTAACATAGAACAGAAGTTTCACGGACTTTCGAATACCAGCGGAAACTGTAAATGCCACTAACATTTCGCTACTGTCTGAAGACAAAAACACAGCAGGCAGAATTCTGTATAATTAACACATCACGCTATTTGCATAGTGTCATCACAACGCGATGCTGACTCATGGCCTGCAACGACGACAGCAATGTTCATTGCGGACTATCAAGGCAACATCACGTTTTGCAAACATATGCAAATTTGGTTTTAGAGTGTCACCTTGGCCACAAAATGAATATATGGTAAGTTTTCATGACAAAAAAGGCGCAAGAAAATAAATTTGCGAAATATTTCTTAGTAAAATAGTTTCACGACCTTGGTCTACAACATTTCACCTAATAAAGGTATGGAAAACATAATAACCATGTTACGTCGAATACTAAGATCTTTCCAGCAATGTATTACACTCCCTCCTTCTCTTTCCACCTGCAATTATTGAATGACCCTGATCCCCGCCCCCAATGGGGTCACCAGACCCCTCAATTCGTGGCCGAAACGCGATTTCTTGCCATAAAACCCAATAAGTACGGCGCATTCACACAAACCAAAGAAAGAACACAAATGTGTCCGAAGTAACGCAATTTTTCCTACCACTCAAAATGCGCTTTAGTGTCGCTATTGTGGGCTTTAACTTTGTACCTAATAAAGATAAAACAACAATTTAAAAACTGACTTACTATATTTTCGGAGATCGTTCCAACGATATGTCGCACGACCCCTCTTTCCGTTTGAAACTTTCGAGCAACCCCCAGTCCCGCCTCTACGGGGTCACCAGACCCCCGGTTTTATGCCCCAAGAGTGTCTCCCTTGCCATAAAGAGAAATGGCTATCTTGATTTTTCTAGAAAACCAACCAATAAAAATTGAAATAAAGTTTTTCGGGACTTCTGTGGCATACTGTACACTGAAGAGCAATTTAATTAGAGACAGCTGGCGATATGCAAATGTGGCGCTTTCAGCGATCCTGCTAACGGAAACGACATGACGCATGCAGCTATCCGACAATATAAGGAGTGATTCGACGGGAGTCAGTAAGGGTCGGATACAGTATGGGTAAGACGAAGGATCTAAGCGCATTTATCGCGGGCAAATTGTCGGGACCCGACGAATGGGTCACTCCATTCTGGGAAGTCGTGCAGGCACTGGGATTTTCACGAGCCACTGTGTCACGGGTGCACCGTGAGTACATCGAATCCGGTAAAACGATCCCTGCAAGGCCAACTGCCGTGGACAACAGCGTGTGGATGACCGGGGTCATCGTTGGCTATCTCGCATTCTGACAGCGGATAGACGGGCCACAGTGCAAGAAATCACTCGGCAATTTAACGCTGGTACACAAAAACGTGTAAGCAGCCTCACTATCCAGAACCATGTCCTCGCTATGGGGCACAGAAGCCATCGTCCCACGAGGGTACCGCTGCTGACCGCACACCACAGGGTGCAAAGATTAGCATGGGCGCGGGAACATCGCCACTAGACCCTAGACATGTGGGGAAATGTTGCCTGGACTGATGAGTCGAGATTCACGTTAGTACATGCGGATGGCAGGATACGAGAACGGCGCAAACCACACGAAGCGATGGATTCTTCTTGCCAGCAGGGTACTCTTCAAGCTGGTGGGGGTGGCATTCTCGTCTGGGGACTGTTTACGTGGACTGAAATGGGACCCCTGGTACATGTGACATCGTCCTTCACAGGTCAACGTTACCGCGATATCCTGGACGACCATTTGCTCCCGTTCGTGCGTCTTCAACATCCCACTGGGGACCTCATCCTGCAACAAGACCATGCCATCACTCCATGCCATCACTCCATGCCATCACTCCCGAATTGTATCCGAATGGTTGGATGGACACTCCACCGACGTGACCTCGCTTCCTTGACCAGCTACGTCACCTGACCTCAAGCACATCAAGCACATCTGGGATGCCATCGAGAGAGATGTTCGAGGCTTGGACCCCCTCCATCAAATCTTCGTGAACTGTGGGAGCTTGTTCAGGGGTCGTGGATCCGTATGACTTCCCAACGCTTCCGGTTTCTTGCCGAGTCCATGCCTAGACGAATCGCCGCCGTCATCAGGACGAAAGGTGGTGCTTCATGTTACTAGACAGATATCTCTAATTCAATTGCTCTTCAGTATATATATATATACTCACCTCTCCATTTTTTTCTGTTTAGGAAACAGAAGAATCTTCTACCTGCCGTGGCCGATGTTGTTGTTACACAAGCTCTGTACTGACAAACGTACACCGGCCTTGGCCGTACTGAATGCAGATGAAGACAGATTAAAATCAGTCTATCGCTTAGACTGTTTATTTAGTAAAAAAACAACAACAAAAAAAAACCACAATTTTCGAATGTGATTTTCATTTCGTGAACATCAACTTCATCAAATTATTTTTATTACAGTTTGCCATCCAAAAGCAAGGGAAGCGCATCGTCCACTTTGCGAACCTGCTTTTCGCATAAGAGATGGAGCTCATGCTTACTTTGCTGTCAGCTGCACAGAAAGTACATTGAAGGGAAAATTTATTAAACACACCCACCTAATAATCTTTCGAGTTCACTATTCGCTCTCACAGTAACACGTCGGGACATTTTTTTTGATTGGAGGTTTAACGGCCACCGTGAGCAACTCAATGGGCTATAAGCAGTCGCCCGTTCTTAATTTAGTGACACTGGGTACAGGGAAGGGACAGAGCCAGTGTCGTAAGACAAACACAAGGTCCATTCCTCACCGGGATTCGAGCCAGGACCCATCACGTACGAATGGTCAGAAGCCATTGCTTAAACCACTGTGCCACTGGGGCGGTGCATAGACTCTACCAAGTTTTGGAAAAGTTAGGATTTTACGGCTGCAATGACTCCGGAAGAGCCTGCAAACTATAAGTGTTGTTCACTATAAAAATATAACGTTTTAGTCTATCTTTTACTAAAACTTAACACTTGTTGACTTAAGCTGCCTGTTGAACCTTAAGTTTTAACTCAAATCGTTGCTCATTGAATTTGAAATTATACTATTCCAAACTTAACTATATACACTTGAATAGAATTTGAATAAAAAGATCCAGAGTTAAAAAGTAGGAGACTGCTTACTATTTCAATGTCCCAACTTTTATTGAGTAGATCGCCACATCAATGACGAAAAACGTTGGATGTAATTCAGTGCATAACAAGCACTTCAAACTGCCAATTCGTGAAATCGACAAGACACAATTTTCAAGAAGTTATCTTGCTCTCGCCATACAAATAATAATCTATATACGAGTACATAAAGCAAAGTGGAAAAAGGGGAAAATGTAAGTGTTTCCGTCCGCGAATTGTTCGACCTCTTCTAAATGATCCAGAAATCTGAAAATTGGTATGCTGATAGTCCTTAAAGTCCGTATTACCCAAGGTTAGTAGACTTCGTATTACCTAAGAAAGTCCGAAACACAAAAAATCAAAATGGCGACTTTGGAATATTGTCTGCTTGAGTTTTTTTACCACTTCTACAACTAGAAAAGTCTGAAAACCAAAAATTTCAGAAGGGTGGCTTTGCTTTACTGTTCAAAATGCTGATATAGATAACTTTAAAGATAGTTATGCCAGACAAGTTTAAAATTCTGTGAAAATTCCATGAAATTTTGATTAAAAAATTAAGGGGTGCCAAAGCCTGTCTCGTTTTACATCAAACCGCATGCACTGATATCACGACACTGTTCTAAATTGTAGAACAGTAATGTATCTTAAATTACTTTTCTTTCTCTAAATTATTTTTTCCTTTCTTTAATTTTATGATTGATTTTGAAAAAAAGATTTTATAGATTCACCGTTCGGAGAACGGGCATGACTGCTAGTCAATATATACATGCTCGTAACTTTTCACTATCGTTTACAGTCAATTTGCACATAAATCTATCGTTTGTTCTTAGCTCGTAACTCCCTCTCCGCTCCCTGCATTTACACATAGACCTTTAACACCATGCTAGCATTATCAACTTCGAAAACTTGTCGGTAGAAATAATGTGCCATTAAATTAGAAAAACACTTAACAAGGAGAAACCAAATTTGCATTATACAGAAACTCAAAAGGAAGGTTCAATTAGAAGCATGCTCTCAAGTCGGCAGTAAGTCGCCGAGAGTTACTGATGGCGAGTTTCGGACTCGAATGCGTTACATCACTTTGTTTCACAAATGCTCAATTGGGTTCAAATCCAGTGAGTGAGAGAGCAATGTTGTCAACTCACTGGAATCGTCCTCCAGCCAGTTTTTCGACAAACGGGAGCAATTAGACAGTGCATTGTCAAAGTTGAAGGAAGCTATCTGGCTGCGGGTAATGGATAGCCATGGGCGGATGAAGGTGGTCTCAGTATGTACAAGAGGCCCCAATTTCCCCCACGTAAGCACGTCTAGAACAATTCACCTCCTCCACGTCTAGAACACGCACCCTCACGTCGGCGTGTTGTAGGTGGAACCACAATACTGGGTCCAAACTACCAGTTTACAGTCTTCCACGGTTCATTAGAGATGTTCTATCTCCTATTGTAGCCTCATAACCGGATGGCGTGCTGTTAACAAGAATACAAAATGTGGGCGTCGGCTTGAGTAATATAGTCGTGCCATCGTAAATCGAATGGCCTTTGTTGAAACCTTCGTAGATACCGTATTACTGGACGCCGACTGTACCCTTTCCATTAGTCTTCCGTCATAAAACGGAAGAGGCAACCCTTGGCTCGAAAATTTACACTCTTCCGTTCCGACGTCACAATACGGGAGAGGTGGTCCTTGCCTCGAAAATTTAGTTTTCCGTTCCGACGTCACAATACGGGAGAGGTGGCTTTTGCCTCGAAAATTTACGGACACGTTTCTCCCCACCGATGCCGGTTTTTCCAGTTTAGATGTACTCCTAGTACACATTTCTGACTGTTTCACACTGAAATTCCAGTCGTTCTGCAGTTGCGCAAATACAGCACCCCATCTTCCTTGCTCCGACTATCTGCCCACTTCCGAACTCGCTCAGGGTGCCATGTTTTCCCATCACCTCAATCACGTTACAGCCGGTAGGTATCTGACATATTTATTCCCTGGAGGGGTTTTTGGCTGGTCGCATTAATACTGCGAGGTTGGGCTGGTTTACGGATTTGTGCTGTGTGTATAATAAATTCTACCTTCAGGGTAGGTTATGCATTTCTACAGATCAGAAAGCGAAATTGAATGTAGTAATGATTTGCACATCCATATCATCAAAATTTCTTCACCTTAGAATCACAAATAAATATCACCATTCCATTAGTCCTGCCAATGAAATAAATTCCATTAGTCCTGCCAATCTATATATATAAAAGTTAAGTTGGTTTGTGTACGCTTCAAAAACTCAAAAAGTTCTGCACCTATTGAGCTCAAATTTTGACACGATATACAACCCGCTTCAAAGATTGTTTTTATCTATTTTTCGCGTCAGTAACATACCCGCGATCGCGAGAAAACAGCTTTTTCCTTCGACCATATATACTAATGGACTGCGCACTGGCAATAGCTGCATCAGAGCGTAATAAATGTATTCACGAATGAAAAGTCGTAATGGAATTCTAAAAAAGAAACTTCTAAAATTCATGATGAGCACAGCACGAGTTAACCATCTTTTTGCCCGAAGTCACGTGATTTCGTGGCTTGCGATGTTGGAGCCAGAAATTTTGATGCCATGCGCAGTCTATCAGTATATATGGTCGAAGGCTTTTTCAACGGTCAGCTGTGTACCAGCAAACGCGCCATCTGCCAGAAGCGAGGGGAACACTCACCATACTAGGTGATCGTGTTGTTTTTATCTATTTTTCGCGTCAGTAACATACCCGCGACCGCGAGAAAACAGCTTTTTCAACGGTCAGCTGTGTACCAGCAAACGCGTCATCTGCCGGAAGCGAGGGGAACACTCTCCATACTAGGTGATCGTGTTGTTTTTATCTATTTTTCGCATCAGTTACATACCCGCGACCGCGAGAAAACAGCTTTTTCAACGGTCAGCTGTGTACCAGCAAACGCGCCATCTGCTGGAAGCGAGGGGAACACTCTCCATACTAGGTGATCGTGTCGTGATTGAGTTGCGCCGTTCGCCAAATCGTAAGTAGAGGTTATGTTTTGTCTCTTATCTCTCATGGTTTTCAACCTAGAGCTGTGAGAGCCATAAGAGGCTATAATCTTATCCCTTCCTTCTGTTCCAGTGAAAACCGAAATAATGCCTCGCAAAAAAACGAATTTGGGTCGTCGCACTCGCCACACAGAAGGATCGAGAAGACGGCTTTCGAATATGACTGAGGAAGAGCGGGCATACGTACGAGAGAGGAACAGACTAAGCACCATCCAGATGCGTAACACGGAACCAGCAGAAAGACGAGCAGCCAGGCTTGAGGATGCACGATTGCGAGCACGGCAGTCGCGTTCTGCAGCAACAGATTTGGTTCGTTCTCAACGGAATGAACGCGAGGCGTGGAGGATAGCTGAAACACGTACCCAAAGAACAACAGATCTGATTCTGCAATACAATCGTCTTGCATTCCGGTACAATCCAGCTGTTGATTATAGTTCAAGTTCGCATGTTGTCATTGGCCAGATGAGTCATGTCTGTACCTACTGCCAGGCTCTAAAGTTCAATAATGAAACGAATGGGATGTGTTGCGCTGGCGGAAAAATTAAATTGCCTCAACTTGAAGCACCACCAGAGCCGTTGAAAACTCTACTTGCTGGATCTACCGCTGAATCGAAGCATTTCCTATCTAACATCAGGAAATATAACTCTTGCTTCCAAATGACGTCATTTGGTGTGGAAATTGTGACTGCTCAATTCATGCCAACTTTTAAAATCAAAGGACAAATATATCACAAAGCTGGCTCCCTGCTCCCGTTCCGAGATAGTGACCATAAATTCCTTCAAATGTACTTCATCGGTGATGATAGAGATGAAGTCGATACACGTTGTGGAATACATACCTCGCTAAGAAGATCCATCATTTCGCAACTACAGGAGCTCCTTCACGAAAAGAACAATTTGGTGCGTTTGTTCAAAACGGCAATGGATATGATGCCATCAGATACCCACAAGATTGTCATTCACGCCGACAAAACGCCCGCTGGAGAACATGTCCGAAGATATAATGCTCCAACTATAGACGAAGTAGCAATTGTCATAGTCGGAGATCAGTTCCAACCTAGAGATATTGTTCTCCATCGAAGAAACGATCAATTGATAAACGTCGCAGAAACTCACCGTTGTTACGATGCTTTGCAATATCCAGTTATCTTCTGGGATGGTGCCGATGGATATCATTTCAATGTGAAGATGATAAACCCAGTGAATGGTGCAGAAATTAATAAAAAGTGCAGCGCAATGAACTTTTACGCCTACCGCTTAATGATTCGGAGGAACGAGGATAATTATATTTTGAAATGCCGTCAGTTGTTTCACCAGTACATTGTGGATATGTATGCAAAAATTGAAACGGAACGTTTGCTATTTCTTCGTTTGAATCAGACCAAACTCCGCTCCGAAGAATACATTCATTTGCGAGATGCAGTTGTGAATGACGGTAATACAACCAACGTTGGAAAGCTTACTATTTTGCCATCTTCATACATAGGCAGTCCACGTCACATGCAGGAATATGCTCAAGATTCAATGGCATATGTTCGTCATTACGGGCGTCCAGACTTATTTATCACCTTCACGTGCAATCCAGCTTGGGACGAGATACAGCAGCTGTTACTTCCTGGGCAATCACCCGTGGATAGGCATGACATCACAGCACGTGTTTTCAGACAAAAGCTTAAGTCGCTGATGGATTTCATTGTGAAACATGAAGTGTTTGGATCTGTGCGCTGCTGGATGTATTCAGTAGAATGGCAAAAGAGAGGATTGCCACATGCGCATATACTAATCTGGCTATACGATAAAATAACTTCAGACGAAATCGACGATGTGATATGCGCTGAGATTCCACGGGCCGACGTCGATAAGGATTTGCATGCAGTTGTTATCAAAAACATGATACATGGACCATGCGGTACACTAAATCCGAATTCACCATGCATGGTAGACGGGAAATGTTCTAAGCAATATCCTCGAGCATTCGCAGCCAACACAGTAACAGGAGACGATGGATATCCTCACTATAGGAGACGATCAACTGAAGATGGCGGGAATTCGGCAACTATACACATGCGAAATGGTGATATTGATGTAGACAGCTGTTGGGTGGTCCCATATTCGCCTCTGTTGTCAAAAACATACAAAGCGCACATAAACGTAGAATATTGCAATTCGGTCAAATCGATTAAATACATCTGTAAGTATGTGAATAAAGGCAGCGATATGGCAGTTTTTGGTGTGCAACTAGAAAATAGTGACAGTAATGCAGTACGAGTTATCGATGAAATTGCACAATACCAGGCTGGAAGATACATAAGCAGCAATGAGGCTGCATGGCTGCATGGCGAATTGTTTCATTTCCCATGCATGAACGCAATCCAGCTGTGGTTCACTTAGCAGTACATTTAGAGAATGGACAGCGTGTTTATTTCACAGATGCAAATGTGCAACAAAGAGCCCTTAATCCACCTGGTACAACTCTGACTGCTTTCTTCACCTTATGTCAGGAAGACGCTTTCGCCAGAACACTGATGTACACAGAAGTGCCCTCTTATTACACGTGGAATGTAACTAAAAATCATTCGTACGACGCAGACGAGGGGAGCCAGTCGACGGCCAACCTGGCATTTTCAGAGAAAATACAATTGGTAGACTTTATACAGTGCATCCTAATCAAGATGAATGTTTTTTCCTTCGCATGCTGTTGGTAAATGTGCCTGGTCCTAGATCTTTCCAGCAATTGAAAATTGTTGACGGCGTCACATATGCCACTTTCCGCAGTGCGTGTCAAGCTCTTAATTTATTAGAAAACGACCAACAGTGGGATATATGTATTAGTGACGCGTGCAACACTGCACATCCAAGCCAATATGACCATGGAATTTACAGAAGGCATTTACAACGAAACATTGATAAATATTGAAGACAAGTGCTTAGTCAATTGGGAATGTCAGCACCCAACCGAACTACGACTGCTTCATTTGATGTGGATTTGCGCCGTGAACAGAGTTACAACACCGGTGATCTCCAGTCATATGTCCAATCAAACATTCCCAAATTAACGGGTGAACAGAAGGGCATTTATGATCGCATAATGCAAATGATAAATGACGGAGTTGGGGGGGGGGGGGCTTCTTCTTGGATGCGCCAGGAGGAACTGGGAAAATATTCCTTATCAGATTGATTCTGGCAACGGTTCGATCAAAAAATGACATAGCCTTAGCTCTCGCTTCGTCTGGAATAGCTGCGACATTGTTACCAGGTGGAAGGACTGCTCATTCAGCTCTGAAATTGCCATTAAACATGCGAATCATCGAGACTCCCACGTGCAATATTTCCAAAGCTTCCGGTATGGGAAAAGTAATACAAAAATGTAAACTCATTGTTTGGGATGAATGCACGATGGCACATAAAAAATCGCTTGAAGCTCTTGATCGATCGTTGCGAGATTTGCATGGAAACGTTCAACCATTCGGGAATGCATTGATATTGCTCGCAGGAGATTTTAGGCAAACATTGCCTGTAATTTCTCGAACTACACCAGCGGACGAAATAAATGCTTGCCTGAAATATTCAACATTGTGGCGACACGTACGTACATTGCAGTTGACTACGAATATGCGTGTCCAGCTGCAGAACGATCAATCAGCCGAGGTATTCTCACGACAGTTACTGGACATTAGGAACGGACCACTGCCAGTCGATGAGACGTCAAGACGAATATCATTTCCTGATAATTTTTGTAATTTAGTAACATCGAAAGAAGAACTGATCGAAAAAGTATTTCCTAATATTCAAATTAATTATAAGAATCACGATTGGCTCAGTGAACGAGCTATCCTTGCCGCGAAGAATAAAGATGTCTATCAAATTAATAATTCAATCCAGCATTCAAAGTGAGGAAATTACATACAAGTCGATAGATACAGTTGTGGAAGCAGATGAAGTAGTTAATTATCCAACGGAATTTTTGAACTCACTTGATCTGCCAGGGATGCCACCACACATATTAAAATGAAAATAGGTGTGCCAATTATCATGTTGCGGAATATTAATCAGCCAAATCTCTGCAACGGCACGCGACTCGCAGTTAAAAAACTGATGAAAAATGTAGTGGGAGCAATGATTTTAACGGGGCCTTTCGAAGGTGAAGATGTCCTCATCCCTCGAATTCCCATGATCCCGATCGATACACCATTTCAATTTAAAAGATTGCAATTCCCAATTCGATTGGCGTTCGCAATCACAATCAATAAAGCTAAAGGTCAATCTTTAGAATTGTGTGGTTTAGATTTAGATGCGGATTGCTTCTCGCAACTGTATGTTGCGTGTTCCCGTGTCGGCAAACCAGATAGCCTTTATATCTACGCAGAGAATGGAAAAACAAAAATATTGTATACCCACAAGTATTGCAAAATTAAATTTCTATGAAACGTATGCTTTGTTCTGTTCCCCATTTCTCATCCATGCAACCACAATGTGCCACAGCTACGCGTGGCCGGGTACAGCTAGTGAAATAAATAAAAGAACAGATTTAACAGAAGTGAGATGTCTATTAGATTGTTGTTTACTACTTAACATACCATTTGTTTCTTTTAATTCATTATGTGAATTAAATATGAGTTCAATCCACTTCATCTATGAATTAAGTGAAAACAAAGTTATACATCCATTAGATTGTCGTTTATTACGCTACATGTTGTTTATTTCTTTTCTTAAATTCATTACATGAAGTAAATGCGAATTTAATGACTTACTATGCATTAAATAAGAGAAGCAAGGGCAACAGAGTAAGTGGTCCATTAGGCTATTTTTCCGAATTTTATATGTTGATCACACGAAATGAAATAAAAAGGAATAAAAAGAAAAGGGAGGCAGCTGCTTTAGCTTTGCGGTTGTCCAGTTAAAACTACTGACAGCGTACGCACAGCTGCTAATTCTTTTGCAAAGTCAGAAGAGGCTGTTCCGTTCTTTACTGCATGGCATCCGAATCGCTTTTATGAAATCACGTGATCGAATGGCATCACCCATCTTTCTGCAATCCACTTGGAGCTTGATGAATGATTACTCCATCGTAAGTTGTGACGTACTACAGAGGTGAAGCACGTGTCAGGACGACAAACTTGCAGCGACACATTCTGTCGGTGCCGTTTAGTCTGTTGGAACAACTGGGTTTGGAGTAAGCAGGCGAGATTTCGAACTGGCACCGACATCGAAGTCTCGTATCTATTGGCAGTTGGTTTCTACGAAAAATGTGTGCTTTTGCTCCACACACATCGTCTAGAATTAATGAAACTTGCTTCTTCGTTAAAAAAAAAAAAAGAGAAAGATGACACCGAATTTTTGGGTGTAATGAGCGCATCTTTTGAATTCGTTCTTACACAAATTGAATTAATCAAAACTATTCACAGTAGTATCTGACCGAAGAAAAAGCTTATCAGTCGGATTTTTAATCGCGCAGATATTGCTGCAAACGGAATCGTGAACTTATACCCACTTGTTGCAGATTTGTGCTTTAAGAAAAATTTGAAGTTATATAAGAAACATTTCGCAGCGAAAACACTCTCCAAACAAAGAAAAGTTTTCAAATCCGTCTCGTAGAAGTAGAGATATTGACAAATATAAGACACATCGACGCCCCCTGGTGGAGAAGCCATGCATTATTTTAAGAAGAAAATATTCCGAAAAGGTTTATGGGCGTGAGAAGTGTCGGGTCACAAACAAATTTTTTCAATCAAGATTTTAGAAGCACAAATTTCGCTGCAAATACATCAGAAGCGGTGATTAAGATTTACGCCCCCTGATGGCCAAACCATTTCTTACCAAAAATTAGATTTATATGCAAAAGATTTCCCACCAGGAGCTGTATCCGGTGCAGAAATAAGTTTCCAAATCGGATTTTTAGAAGCAGAGATATCGGGTGATACGCAATTTATCTTTACATCCCCTAGCGTAAAGTCTATGAATTAGTTGAAAATTTTAAAATTATATGAAAAACATGTCGCACCGGAAACTTTATCCAATAAAGAGCGAATTTTTCAAATCGGGCCATTAGAAGCAGAGATATTGACAAAAATATTATATAACTCTGCGCCCCCTGGCGGAAAAACCACGCAATATTTTAAGAAGAAAATATTCCGAAAAGGTTTGTCAACGTTAGTGGCATCGGTCCACGTACGAATTTTTTCAATCAAGATTATAGAAACTCAGATTTTGTGGCAAATACGTCGGAAGCACTAATTAACACTTACGGCCCCTGGTGGCCAAACTATTCTTTACCAAAAATTAGAAATTATATGCAAATAATTTCCCATCAGGATCTGTATCTGCTGAAAAAAATTCAAATAGGAGTTTTAGAAGTAGAGATAGCCGCCCCGGTGGCGCAGTGGTCTAAGCGATGGCTTCTGATCATTCGCACGGAAGGGGTCCGGGTTCGAATCCCGGTGAGGCATGGATGTTGTGTTTGTCTTACGGCACTGGCTCTCTCCCTTCCCTGGAACCAGTGGCCCTAAATTAGGGACGGGCGACTGCTTATAGCCCATTGAGTTGCTCACCGTGGTCGTTAAACCTCCAATAAAAAAAAAAAAAAAAAAAAAAAGGTGAGATATCAGGGAAAGCGCAATTTCCTTTTACGCGTCCTAGCGGAAAATCTATGCGTAACTTGAAAAAGTGACTATACCTAAAATAGTCTTCGACATAATTTGGAATCGAAAGGTAAAATATTTTTTCAGTCGGATGATTAGAAGCAAATATATGGAATAAAATGTATTTTGAATTTGATATCATCTGCATTTACGCCCTCTAGTGGCGAAATTGTACATCTTAAAAAATCCAAAACGAAATGAAGGATCATCATTCGCATATTTCAAGCTTTCCAATGCAAAAAGAATTTTTCAAATCGAACTATTAGTTGCAGAGATATGGTGTTCACAGACGGATGGACAAACCGATAACATAAGCACGATCTTTTTCACAAAAGACGTGCTAAAAATAAGAGGAGATAATATGACGTGCTTCAACAAGTGAAGCACGTATGAAGACAACAAATCGGCAGCGATGCGTTGAGTCAGTGTATGTAGTTTAGTCGGTTAGAACAAATGGCTCCGTTGTGAGGAGGCGCGACTTCAATCCTCGTCACCGACAAATTTGTGTTTTCACAAAGTTTCAGTTTTTAATACAAGGAAGACAGGAACCTTACACTTGGACAGTTTCTTCTATGCAACGATTAAAACAAAATAATCATCGGATCGTCTCCTCCTATTATTAACCAATACCGGCCCAAGTATTTTAGCCAACACACGCCCAAAATGACGCACTTTCAAGCAGCTTAAATATTAGGCTGTTATAGATGAAAAGTCGGATTTTTGGCGCAGTTAGATGGTAATTTAGGACTTCATATTTGTACATTGCGTGATGTGACTCGCGATATGTAATTTAAAGCGCCTAAATTTATGCTTAAACACTGATCATTTCATCAGCGGCATCAGTTCCAAGGAGATTATGCTACAGAGAAAACGACGCGGATCAGAGCAAAATTCCTGTTATTTTACTAAATGAGTTTAAACTTGGACACCGTGTATCGGAGGCAGCTCGCAGCATTAATACAGCATTTCAGGAAGACACCGCTAATGAACGCAAAACCCAATGTTGGTTTGCTATTCCTGTCCGGCGATATGAGCCTCAAAAACTGAACCACGCGGTAGACCAAAAGGAGCTACAGGACATGTCAAGGTGGATTTCGTGATTGAATCCGTTCCACGTCAAAAAGGAATTTGGAACTCCCATATTCCTGCAATAGTTTCACGTCTAAAAATCCCATATTCGTGCAATAGGAAAAAATCATATTGCACATCTCATTCAATATTATTAAATACCAGTCGTTCGGAAAATAATGGCCGATTTGGAGAGTAAAAATGAAAGAGACATGCCTCACAGCACACAATCTTGTTTTATTCAAAATAGGCTCTTTCAGCAGCTACATACCTCTGCCAGCGAGTGACAAGTTCTTCAATGCCAGTCCGAAAGAAATCTGGCACCCTGGATGCAAAAAAAAAAAAAAAGTCACGGAATGTAATTTTGGCCTCCTCTCGGCTTCTGAAGGTCCTGCCTATGAGGTAATTGCTAAAGTGCATGAATAGGGGAAAATCGGTAGGTGCCAAATCAGGCGAGTACGCTGGATGTGGGAGGGTCCCGAATCACCGTTTGTGTAGTGTCCGTTTGGTCATTTGTGACACGTGAGGGTCTAGCGTTATCATGGAGGAGGACAGTACCCTTCCTGTTCACCAAAGATGGTTGTTTGGAACACAACATCTATTGCATTCGGTCAATTTCTTCACAGTATGTGACTGAGGTAATGCTTGAACCAGCATTCAAGAACCTATAGTGTATGACACCGCGAAAAGTCCATTACACTCTCAACAAAACCTTCTTCGGCGTCAACCTTGTTTTAG
The DNA here is from genome assembly GCA_039090855.1 of Macrothele yani. Lineage (NCBI taxonomy): Eukaryota > Metazoa > Arthropoda > Arachnida > Araneae > Macrothelidae > Macrothele > Macrothele yani. The sequence goes on from CM076990.1 coordinate 55,119,006, forward strand.
GATGTTCTTTCTGTTGCTCATCGTGGTTCAGCCACTGTCCAGATCGCTTACGGTTGTCGTATGGCACCCACGTTTGGTCACAGGCTGCAATGCGATCAAGCAGGGGGTTCTTTTCGTTACGAAGCAGGAGGTTATTACACATATCAAACCGATGTTGTTTATGATGCTCCGTTGGTTCGTGTGGAACACACGTATCGAACTTCTTGACTTTACCAATTTGGTGGAGATGTTCGGAAATGGTTGACACCGGCACATTATACTGTTTGGAGAGTTCTCTGAATGTGACTCGAGGATTTGCCTCCACATTTGCCTTCAGAGCGTCTTTATCAATGACCAAATATCGTCCTCAGCCCTCCTTATCTTGTAGGCTCGTGTCACTAGAACGAAATTTTTTAAACCCCCGACGAGCAGTACGTTCCTACTAGCCCCGTGATTCGACCACATTACTGTAGGTTTGTGCCGTATTACGACCCAATTTGAACTCGTGAAACAGAATCACCCGTTTCCTAACATGTTATGTAGATCACACGAGTAGCAACGACTGCAGCTCAACCGATTATGGCGTGTATTTGGCATCTGAGTAGCCCTTCAACTAGTACGAATGGTGTTGCGAGCGGTTTGGTCTACAAGCCTTGTTGGCAAGTTGAATGTGGTACCTCAGAAAATCGTCCATTATTTTACGAACGACCGTGTTCTCGTACTTCCTTTTTTCAATCTGCGCCAACGTTCGCTTATCCCTGGCTGATAACTTCGTACGACGTGCACAGTTTGCATGTTTGGAGGCATTTGTGAGAGGCAGTCATAACCGTCTATACAGTTCCTCCTGTTACACCTTCTATTTCTGCCGTTCTGGTTACTGAAGCTCCTACAAGACGCTCACCAATGATAGTGTCTTTTTTTTTTTTGAGGTCACTGAGATCTGACATTGTCGAGAGTTACTCCAAAACAGCTCTTTCACCAAAGATTGTAGCACTCGTACATGATAGCCGACATTGTATTGCATCGCCTTATATACTCACATTGTGGGTGACATCGTCCCTGGGATTTGCATACTCATTGCTTGTACTCCAATCGCAATCGGTGGTTCCATTAGTTTTATAAACCCCTCTTTATCTACAAACTTGTTCTTTGACTAAATTTAATTTTCTGAACCCTAATTATTCCAATTCGTATCGTCCCTATACGATTCTATTACATTCCTTCATATTTATCACATTCCATTAATTTCCTTTTTCATAATTACAGACTGTCATAAAATTAACTAGTAAAAGCGATCAGGTTCAAGAATGAAGCAGAGAAAAGTACTTACGAGTTCAACATCCACTTTTATCGGATCATTTTGGCACCACAAGACTAGTAGTTTCGCACACATTGCACTTAATGGTAACTGCTTACAACAATCCAAGTAGTTTTCATGCCAAACTCTCAGTTCAATTTAATATCACATTCACGACTTACAGCTCGCTATATAACAAATGCGATTACCATAAATCTCCAATCGCATAATAACACTTCTCACAAAAACTTAGGGACATTGCTGTTTCGAACGGAAAACGTGGTGACATGCAAATTTAGCGACTATTGTAGATTGTGATTGGTTATCAGCGTGGGTAGCTACGTCATATGTAAATTAGCGTCATGATGACACAGCACGTGTCGTCCGAGCTGCAATGAAAGTACCCTGCGAGAAGTGGAAAACGAGTCTTTTCAGGGCTTGGTCTCGAAGTTTGCTGAATGTATTGCCTTCAGTGTGAGATTAACTCGAAATGATCTACAGATGACGTTTAAGCATTGACAACAGAAATAAGGGTGCAGGCATTTTACATGAAGGTGTACGACAGAGTACACCTTCATGTAAAATGCCTTTAGGAGTTTCGCAAAGTGCAGTAAGTCGGCTACACACTAGATTTATACAGCATGAAGTGTTGCAGATCGACCCAGGAGTGGTCGCCCGAGGATAACTACCAGAAGTGGCCGCCCGGGGATAACTACCAGGAGTGGTCGCCCGAGGATAACTTCCAGGAGTGGTCGCCCGAGGATAAATACCAGAAGGCAAGATAGCTACCTGACAATGAGTGCTCGGAGAAGGCTTAGTATCACCAGTAGCAAACTCAGGGAATCATTTCAAGCTACTTCTGGGGTCATAGGAATTCCCAAAATACCTGCTCACAAATATCATTGCTACGTTAGCGATTGTAAGTGACAATACAGATTTTGAAGAACGTATTTCCGTGCAATCCTGCAAAGCAAACAGTTTTACAAGGCCTAACAGAATATCCTTTTTTTATTTTGGCAAAAATATATACCATTCTAAGGATTTCGAATATGTTTGTAATGTATGCACTTTAGGGGTAATAGGTTATTTGATATTACGACATTCAATTAATTGCGACTGAGCATATATAAAACCAATCATTTTTAAAACTCTATTTCTACTCTGATGTCCAAAAATCAAGCATCAACGACAAAAGCTAAATTTCGGACTCGCGAATCGTTGGCTAACGGCAAAAACATTCCGATATCATCGAAACCCGTAAGAGCAAGGTATGTGAGAGTGTTCGATCGTATGCAAATTATCATAGCCCCGGTGACACAGTAGTCTAAGCGATGGCCTCTGATCATTCGTCCGAAAGTGGTCCGGGTTCGAATCCCGTGAGGCATGGATGTTGTGTTTGTCTCTTACGGCACCGTTTCTCTCCCTTCCCTGGAACCAGTAACCCTAAATTAGGGACGGGCGACTGCTTATAGCCCATTGAGTTGCTCACGGTGGTCGTTAACCTCCAATAAAAAAATGTCAGCATTCACTTGACAGCTGTGTACTGGCGATAAAAGCTGAAACGTGAGTGGGAAGAAATCGTTTGTTTTGTAGATATTGAAGGGTGGATCTGCATTTTGTTGCTATGGAGACTTCTGTCTGTATGTCTATTTCGTCTTCCCATGACGAGCTGAGTTCCACAAAGTCGAGTAGCCGCCCTTGAGGATTACTGGCAAATTAATGACGGTGCAGACTTCTAGTACACCTAAAAGAACTCGTCTGGATGATTTTATCCTTGGAAAAATATTTGGTAAACTGAAAGAAGGGCAGACAACGAGAGACGTAGCGAAGGAGTTCAGAATTGTCCAGCGTGTAGTATCACCGAACTGAAAACAATTTTCTGAACATGGAGTAGCTATCAGAAGGTTCAGCAGTGTTCGGCCAGGTAAAACTACTCCATCACAAGATCATTATCTTGTAAAGGCTAAAAGATCTCGCCGAATGACTGCTGGCAAGTTAGCAAATAGGCTAGAATCAAGCACGTGTAACAAAGTATCGCGTCTGTCCGTGTCAAGACCGTGTCGTTTGAATAATTTTGGATTGCATGCCCGAAAAACTGTGGTGTCTTCCATTGACCCCAGCTCGCAGAACAACTCGCTATCGATGGTATCATGAACACTTGCATCGTGAAGAGCAATGAGCCAATGTTCTGTTCACACCGAAAGCCGATTTTGTTTCTTGTCTGACTCTGGGCTGCAAAACATTTGGCGAAAACCCCGCACTGCCTATTTAGCCAGAAACATCGTAGAAATTGACCATTACAAGGGTGGTGGAGAAATGGTCCGGTCTAGAATTATGTTCAACGGGCGTAAAGAGCTCCTAGTGTTGGAGAAAGGGTCAATGAATGTCCAGCGTTATTGTGAGGAGGTCATTTCAGAACTTGTAAGGCTGTTTCGTGGTGGAGTAATGGTCTGGTCTGTGATTATGATCAATGGGTGTACATAGCTCCTAGTGTTAGAGAAAGAGCCAATGAATGCCCAGCGTTATTGTGTGGAGGTCATTTTAGAACAGGTAAGGCTGTTTCGAGGTGGAGTAATGGTCTGGTCTGTGATTATGATCAACGGGTGTACATAGCTCCTAGTGTTGGAGAAAAGGTCAACGGAATACCCAGCGTTATTGTGAGGAGGTCTTTTTGGAATATATGGGGCTGATTCGTGGTGGAGTAATGGTCTGGTCTGTGATTATGATCAATGGGTGTACATAGCTCGTAGTGTTGGAGAAAAGGTCAACGAATGCCCAGCGTTATTGTGAGGAGGTCTTTTTGGAATATGTAAGGCTGATTCGTGGTGGAGTAATGGTCTGGTCTGTGATTATGATCAATGGGTGTACATAGCTCGTAGATGTTGGAGAGAAAGGGTCAACGAATGCCCAGCGTTATTGTGAGGAGGTCTTTTTCGGAATATGTAAGGCTGATTCGTGGTGGAGTAATGGTCTGGTCTGCAACGGATTCTGATCCGTGGGCACAGAGCTGCCAGTGTTTTGGAAAGCGTCAATGAATGCCCAGCGTTATTGTGAGGAGGTCATTTTAAGAACATGCAAGTCTAGGGTTTCATTGTGCTGTGGGAAATTCTATCGTTTTTATGGACGATAACGCCAGTGCTCATCGATCACCATGTGTTGATGAACTGCTGGTGAGTAAGGGGATCGACCGAATGAAGTGGCCTGCGTACTCCCTTCAACCTGAATCCAATCGAAATTGCTTGGGACGCTCTGGGAAGGCGCATTGCTGAACGCGATTCCTCATCTGACACCAAAAAAGCCCTGGTGATGGCGCTGAAGGAAGAAGGGAAAAACCTCCCTCAGGATCTTCTGGACAATCGCGTGAAAAGTATGGCAACCGATGCTAATCATGCATTGCAGTCAAGGGTGGACGAATACCCTATTAAATGATCCATGACAAATTACATTTTTTCTGTCAATTTTAGTTATTGTGAGGGTATGCTTATTTTTTGTGTCTACATGTCCTTTTCATCTTTGTTTGCTCCCTGTTATAATATTTTCATCCACATCGTGTTGAAATAAAAATATGCTATGGAAATATAAGTGATCCTTAAGTTTTGGACATGAGTGTAGTTTCTGTCGGAAATTCCCGCATTTTTTATGTCCCAAAATATATGGTTTCATGGCAGATGATAAACCAATTCGTAAATTTGCTTTTCGTAGGTTTTTTTCTATCAGATTTCTACACGATCATCCTACTGGCATTTGTTTCATTTATTCGAGGAATTATACCAATGAGGAATACGCAGCAATGCCTTCATTTATTCTGCAACATGCTTTCACACGATCACCCATTCGGCGTTTAAGTACTCGGTTACATCAAATAAATCGCACCTTCTTCTTTGATTCTAGAGTCATCAAAAGATTACTCAAACATAAGACTTTGAAATGAATGAGAGCATTTACGTTTTCATTCGTGGGGAGTTTGAAATGATTAGAACTGTTCGTAGCCTCAGCAGAGAGCAAATACAAGGCGTCATCACTTGGGCAACAAAGCAACATTCCGGAATTCATGTTTTCATCGATCATACGATAAACGGGCAAATTAATAAGTTTGTTTAGTTTGATGTTTGTGACGAAAAGCGATGGTTTACTCGGCAAACTACGGACGTTGCAGCTACAAAAGGGAATCTAGCAACGTGCACGAATTCCAGCGAGAGAAGTCGGAGGATAAATGCTGATTCGACAAGAAGAACAAATGTATTCTTTTTCTCAAACATTTTATACTATGGAAATCAAAAGAGTAAATGTATTTCTGGAATGCGGGGGCGACATAAAGATGTTGCCAAAATAAGCACATTTCATCAGAAAGGCGGAAATGTATTATTCAATGCAAGTTTTCGTTTTGATTCGCGAATAAAAAGGAAGAAGTAAAATCATTCCCAAGGTTCAACGCCCTAAGTTCTAAGAATAAGATACAAAACATCTTTATTTTACTACGTAATCTCTTCTGACTTGAATACACTTGTTGTAACGATCATAGAGTTTGCGATTTTTCGCTGCGGGAAACGTTTTATTTTTCTTATCAAACCAACACTTCGTTGCCTTCTTCAGTTCAGAATAATCCGCAAAACGCCTACCCCGCAGATCGTTTTCCAGATTTTTGAAGAAGTCACCAGGGAGAGCTCAGATGAGTACGGTGGGTGGGTTGGGAAGCAGTTCAAAGCCACATATTGTCACAGCGTTCATGGACACAGACGATGTGGATGGGAGTTTTTTTTTTATTAGAGGTTTAACGACCACCGTGAGCAACTCAATGGGCTATAAGCAGTCCCGTCCTTAATTTAGGGTCACTGGTTCCAGGGAAGGGAGAGAGCCAGTGTCGTAAGACAAACACAACATCCATGCCTGACCGGGATTCGAACCCGGACTCCTTTCGGAAGAATGATAAGAAGCCATCGCTTAGATCACTGCGCCACCAGGACGGCGGATTGGAGTATTGTCCAACAGAAGCAGAACACCCCGTTGGAATTTCCTCGCCGTTTGCTTTTGATGGCTTCATGCAACCGTCCTAATAGCGCGGCATAATAGGCAGCATCCATAGCCCCTTTTATGATGCAATTAATCAATTAACAGTAACCTTTCTGATTCCCAAAGAATGGTGGTCATAGTCTTCCCTGCAGATGGCTATGTTTTGAATTTTTTTGGTAGTGGTGATTCATGATGTTCCCACTGCATGCTCTCTTGTTTAGTATCAGGGTCCCAATGGTGAAGCCACGTCTCATCACCAGTCACAATGAAAGAATAAAAGTCATCTGGATCTTCCCTGCAGATGGATGTGTTTTGAACTTTTCTGGTGGTGGTGATCCATGATGTTTCCTCTGCATGCTCTCTTGTTCAGTATCAGGGTCTCAATAGTGAAGCCAAGTCTCATCACCAGTCACAATGCAAGAATACCTGTCATCTGGATCTTCACTGCAGATGGTTGTGCTTTGAACTTTTCTGGTGGTAGTGATCCATGATGTTTCCTCTGCATGCTCTCTTGTTTAGTATCATGGTCCCAAAGGTCACATCACCAGTCACAATGCAGGAATAGAAATCCTCTGGATCGCGGTTAATGCGGTCAAGTTGAACACCGACTTGCTTCAACACGATCATTCTTCATCTCAGGGGTCAACATTGGAGGAACACATCTGGCACTGACTTTGACATCTCAAAACTCTCATGCAAAATGATCCATACACTTCCGTTACTTTACTCCATTTCCTCAACCATCTGTATACGACACGGATTCGCCTATTTGACATCAACAGGTCCTGTACTTTTTAGTACATTTCATCTGTGGTCACCTCCAATGAGCGTCCCTTGAGAGGGTCGTCTTCCAACGAGTCTCTTCCTCGTTTAAAGACAGCAGCCCATCTTTTGGCTGTGGCATATGAAGGTGCACCATCTAGGTTCACGCGGGCCATCAGTTCATAAATACTGCGTGTAGTTTCACCTTCCTTCGTCAAAATTTCGATCACCGCTCGGTTCCGCAATTTTATTTGTCACTGATCCATTGCCACTTTATAGACTTCAATGCACTGTGACGCCGTCTCAAATGTTGATACAGCCACTTGGCGTGGCTGTTATGTGACTGAAGCATGATGCGATACTTGCATCAGGCGCCAACCACTACCTTCAAGGTCAGGCTTATAACGTATTGAACGCTTATCGTATCTGCCCATGTATTATGGTATTACTGCTTTTTGAGACAGCCCTGGGTAGCTTCTTTGCGGCAGATACGTTAGTTCTTAATAATAAAAATCTCACAATGTCTTGCAGTAAGCGTCTCCTACGGAGCTTCCTAGAGTTATTCACAATCTCTCTAACATATTTCACCGTTTCAGAGGCCATGAAAAATTTCAGAACGACACAGGAAAGTACAGAATCTCCATAGACAGTAAACATAAGCTCGTGAATGCATGGTATTTACCTAAGTTCTCTGCACCACTCCGGTGGCGTAGTAGTCTTGGCTCATGACCATTCGTCAGAGATGGGAGTGGGTTCGGATCCCACTGAAAATATGGAAGTTGTGTTTCACTTACTATACTGGCTCTATCTCCTCCCTGGAACCGGTGGCTCTAAACTAGGGACGGGCGACTGCTTATAACCCATGGAGTTGCTCACGGTGGTCGTTAAACCCCGAACAACATCAACAAAAAAAACTTTTCGGAACATGTTCTACTGCTAATAATAGTGAAACAAGAGAGATGACAACGAATTTTCAAATTTAATAAGCACGTCTTTTGAATCCCTTCCTACACGAACAAATAAATAAAAATAATAATAAAAACAGATTTTCAAAAGAAAAAATTCAGCAAAAAAGAGAATGCATTTATGCGCCCTACAGAAAATCTGCTCATAATTTAGTATACTCAATGCAAACAGCGTTCTTCATAGTGTACTGAGGGTTACTAAGAATAAAAAAAGGGAAAGAAAATCAAATGAGATTTGTACACAATCAAGAGGGCATTCACAAACAAATCCAGCTGTTTTTGGCCACTAGTGGCTGAAACGTGTGACACGAAAAATCACAAACTGTGCACAAAATATTTCTCATAAAGGAAGATATCCGAGGCAAAGGGATTTTTGAAATCGGGTTCCTAGAACACCAAACAGAAGTCATCGCTCTTTCCACGGTAATAAGGAGTCATGGAAAAATTCTCATCGGCCGCTACCGGGAATCGAACCCAGATCTACCAGTTACGCGCCTGACATACTACCACTGCGCCACAGGGTCTTCGAATTCTCCAGACTCACAAGTGATTAACTGCCAAACCACATGGCAGGTTGCTTCATGGGAGCCCCGCACAGTACTGGGGATTCACCAAAGATGGAAAGCAACAACTGAAAAAATAATTAATTGAACGATTAATTCATACATTCGACGGGGATCAAATGAATTAATTATTCAATCGCCTACTAGTTATTTTTTCAGTTGCTGCTTTCCATCTTTGGTGAATCTCCAGCACTGTGCGGGGCTTTATGAAGCAACCTGCCATGTTTTTTGGCAGTTAATCACTTGTGAGTCTAGAGAATTCGAGGCCCCTGTGGCGCAGTGGTAGCATGTCCGGCGCGTAACTGGAAGATCCTGGGTTCGATTCCCGGTGGCGGCCGATGAGAATTTTTCCATGACCCACTTATTAACGTGGAAAATGCAATGACTTTTGTTTGGTGTTCCTGATCCGCGTCGAATGTATGAATTAACCGGTTCTTAGAAACGAAGATACGGTTTCAAGTATGGTACAAACAGAAGTAAAACATTTCTCATAGAGGAAGATATCCAAGGCAAAGGGGATTTATCAAATCGGGTTCTTAGAAACGAAGATGCTGTTCGAAGTATGGTACACACCAAAATGAAAATTTAAAGACCCTAGTGGCACACAAACGGGCAAATATGTGAAAAATACAGTACCGTTTGTGAAAATTGCTACAGCAAGCAAGAATCGCTGTATTCAAATGAAATTTATATCACAGATTCCTGATGTTACAGAAACTAACTGATTACATTTGTAAAACTATAGAAAACGTTTTCGCTTCAAAACTCAGTATCGTGTGAAGCCACCTCGAGCAACAATAACAGTCTTTACACGGGGAGGCATTGAATGGAAGAGGTTTTTGATATCTTCCTGGGAAATAGCCTGACAGGCTGCTTATATGAGATTCCAGAGTTCATTTGTGGTGACTGGTGGAGATGCTTGCTTTTGCCCTTAGGGTCTCGACATGTTCCCAATGAGAGCGCTAACTATGTTTAGGCATAGTCGCTTAGCTACCATGTCCCAGACATGTTCGATCGGAGACAAGTCTGGTAAACGTGCATTCCAGGTTAAAAGCGGTACCTGCCGTACATGGAAGAGGTCATGGACATTACGGGCCACATGTGGCCGAGCATTGTCCGCTGGAATATAGGGCAAGCACAACTCTGAAGGAAGGGTATCACCTCTGCTTCTAAAACATCTCTGATATATAGCTGACTGTTGAGGGTACCCTCAATTCGTATCAACCGAGCTCGCGAATTGAACCCAATGGCGCCCCAAACCATGACGGTATGACGCTGTGTCTTTGCCTTCGATGGCGCTCCAAACCATAACGGTATGACACTATGTCTTTGCTTTCAATGGCGCCCCAGACCATGACGGTATGACGCTGTGTCTTTGCCTTCAGTGGCGCCCCAAACCATGACGGTATGACGCTGTGTCTTTGCCGTCAATGGTGCCACAAACCATGACGGGATGACGCTGTGTCTTTGCTTTCAATGGAGCCCAAACCATGACGGTATGATGCCGTGTCTTTGCCTTCAATGGCGCCCCAAACCATGACGGTATGACGCTGTGTTGGTATGCGTTGGGTAAATTATTTCTCAAACCCAACTTTTTTGCCTTCAATGGCGCCCCAAACCATGACAGTATGACGCTGCTGTGTCGGTATGACGTGCAAAATGCAAGTTGCCCTTCACCACGATGTCTTGGAACACGTATGCTACCATTATGGTGCATCAAGTTGAATCGTGACTCGTCAGAAAACACGACCGGTACCTAATCAGCGGCCAATGTCTGTGTTCGAGATCCCATTGCGGCCTGAGGCATCTGTAGTTGAAGGTCAAAGGAATGCGTAGCAATTGGCAGCCAGCGACTAGTCCTCTGTTAAGCAGACGACGTCGAACTGTACTGGTGGACAAAGCCTGACCTGTGAGAGTGATACACTACTGCGCTAACACCGTGGATGTCGCTGTGCGATCGGTCACTACCATGTGGTAGAGGTGTTTGTCATCCCGTGAGTGGAGTGATTTTGCTGCCCATTTCCCGGATTTCTGTGCGTTCGTGCCTCATCTTTCCATTTACGCGACGTTTGCATCTCTCAACTGGTGTTTCGTTCCGTACGAGTGAAAATTTCACTGTAGGAAAATCCCACTTCACTCATTCCAACAATTCTTCCTCGCTCAATGTCCATCAGGTGTCCACAATGCCACCTTCTTCGGCGACCGGGCATAGTGAGACACAAGAAACATCCTTTCGACTCAATGTCGGCTCTTCACTGATTGCAGCACAGTAATACAATGTTTACAACAGCGGGTTAGGGAGGATAAACACAGTAACACAGTTTTACAACAGTGGATAATGGAAGGCAGACACAGTGTCAGGTATTTACAACAGTGGATTATGGAAGGCAGACACAGTGTCAGGTATTTACAACAGTGGATAATGGAAGGCAAACACAGTGTCAGGTATTTACAATAGTAGATTATGGAGGATAAGCACAGTGAAAGCTCTTTGCATTAGTGGACGAAGTAGGACTATCTTTATAGCAATGGACCTGATCCATGTAGACACAGTATGCGAACATCATGCAGATAGGAAGCTGCAAACCTATTTTCCACATCAAATGTTATCTAACGAAAATTTTACTGCTGCATTACATACTCCGATCTCTATAAAGATCATTAAAAGGCTTTGGGTGAAAACTATTATATGCACAGAATCCACTGAGCCTATTACGTCTGACGGCGTGCCACTACTAGAAACTGTTTCTGTGACGCCAATAGCGGAGCGCTTGGGTACAGGAATAGCACCAAATTGTTTCCTTCGAGGAGTCCCATTCTTAGTACGTCTTTTGTAAAAAAAGATGGTGCTTATGTTACCGGTTTGTCCGTCCGTCCGTCCGTCTGTACCCACGCTATCTCTGCAACTATTAGTCCGATTTGAAAAATTCTTTTTGCATTAGGAAGCTTGAAATATGCGAATGATGATCCTCTATTTCGTTTTTTTTAACCATGTACAATTTCGCCGCTAGAGATGATGTCGAATTCAAAAATACGTTTTATTCCCCATATTTGCTTCTAAACATCCTATTGAAAAAAATCTTTTATCTTTCGATTCCATTTATGTCGAAGAGTATTTTAGATATAGTTACTTTTTCAAATTAAGCATAGATTTTCCGCTAGGGAGCGTAAAAGTAAATTACATTTTTCTCGATAACTCTTCTTCTAAAACTCCGATTTGAAACATTTTTGCTTCAGCACATGCACCTCGTGATGGAAAATCTTTTGTATGTAATTTAAAATTTTTGGTAAAGAATACTTTAGCCACCAGGGGGCGTAATTGTTAATTTTTACTTCTGATGTATTTGCCACAAAATCTGAGCTTCTAAAATATCGATTGAAAAAATTCATTCGTGGACTGATGCTACTCACATCGATAAATCTTTTAGGAATATTTTCTTCTTAAAATATTCCACAGTTTCTCCGCTAGGAGGCGTAGATGTATATTTTACTTTTGTCAATATCTCTACTTCTAGGAGTCCGATTCGAAAAAAATTTTCTTTGTTGGATAGTGTTTTCAGTGTGACACGTTTTTTTATAATTTCAAAAATTTTCAAGTAATTCATAGACTTCCCGCTAGGGGGCGTAGGTGTAAATTGGGTTTTGCCCCTATATCTCTGCTTCTAAATCTCCGATTTGAAAAATTCTTTCTGCACCGGACACAGCTCCTGATGGGAAATCGTTTGCACAAAATATCTAATTTTTGCAAAAAAATGGTTTGGCCGTCAGGGGGCGTAAACCTTAATTTCCGCTTCTGATGTATTTGCAGCAAAATATGAGCATTTAAATTCTCGATTGAAAAAAATGTCGTTTGTAGACCGATGGTACTCATGTCGACAAACCTTTTAGAAACATTTTCTTCTTAAAATAATGCATGGTTTCTCCCCCAGGGGGCGTAGATGTATATCTTATTTTTGTCAATATCTCTACTTCTAGGAGTGCGATTTGAAAAATTCCTTCTTTGTTGGATAGTGTTTCCAGTGTGACACGTTTCAAAATTTTCAAGTAATTCGTAGACTTTCCGCTAGGGGACGTAAAGATAAATTGCTTTCCCTCTATATCTCTCCTAAATCTCCGATTTGAAATTTTTTTTCTGCATCGGATACAGCTCTTGATGGGAAATCCTTTGCACATGATTTATAATTTTTGAAAAATTGTTTGGCCACCAGGTGGCGTAAGTCTTAATTTCCGCTTCTGATGTATTTGCAGCAAAATATGAGCTTCCAAAATCTCGATTGAAAAAAATGTCGTTTGTAGACCAATAGTACTCATGTCGACAACCCTTTTAGGAACATTTTCTTCTTGAAATAATGCATGGTTTCTATGCCAGGGGGCGTAGATGTATATCTTATTTTTGTCAATATTTCTACTTCTAGGAGACCGATTTGAAAAATTCCTTCTTTGTTGGATGGTGTTTCCAATGCGAAATGTTTTGCCTATAAATTCAAAATTTTCAAGTAAATCACAAACTTTCCGCTAGGGGGCACAAAGGTAAATTGCGTTTTCTGCGTTATTTCTGCTTCTAAAACTCCCATTTGAAAAATTCTTCCCGTATCGCATACAAGACCTGATGGAAAATATTTTTCACATAATTTCTAATGTTTGGTAAAGAATGGTTTGGCCACCAGGAACCAAAGTGTTAATTTCTGCTTCTGATGTATTTGTAGCAAAATCTGGGCTCCTGAAAACTCGACTAATTTTTTTTTCTTGGACCGATAGTGCTCATATGGAAAAACCCTTTGGAATACTTTCTTCCTAAAATAATGCATGGTTTTTCTACCAGGGGGCGTAAAGTCACATCTTATTTTTGTCGATATCTCTGTTTCTAAGAGTCCGATTTGAAAAATTATTTCTATGTTGGAGATCGTTTCCGGTGTGAAATGCTTCTCATATAAATTTATGTTTTCCTTAACACACAAGTCTGCAACCATGGGGCGTAATCTCACGATTCCGTTTACAGCAATATCTGAGGAAATAAAAACCCGATTGAAAAACATCTTTCTTCCGTCAGATACTATTGTTTTCCATACCGGTTCCAATGACTTTGAGTAGCTTTGATAAATTTAATTTGCGTCAGAATGGATTCAAAAGACGTGCTTATTACACCCGAAACTTCGGTGTCATCTTTCTTGTTGTTTGAATGCTGATGATGGCTTCCTAAGGTTATGGAGTAACTAAGGGAAGAGGGAGGATCCAGCGTACGTTCAAGTACGCCACACTTTCTGCACCATTCTAGATATGATGTGGGGAGCTGTAAAATATGGCACCTGATAGCCTTTGGTGTTCATTAACAACATCGAGATACGTGGATAATGTTCTGGAAGCCAACTGCGAACCCGTCTTGCCTGACATTCGTACTACCTTTTCCCAGGAAGATAATGCACGTACCCATGTGACTCCTTGTTCTTAAAGTAATCACGTGATATCAACACTCTACATAGGTTAGCCCCCATCTTTTCCCGCTATTTCTAACACGAAAAAAGACCTGATTGTTCTTGAAACGTCGTGTCTCAAAGCGCCCATACCGAACAGAAAAGCTCGGGAATTACCTGGAAGAAGAATGGTGAAACGCACAACAGGACACTATCCGTAACTTTTACGCATCAATGCTAAGGCACATTTTTTGTGTTCTTTGCTTGGGGGTATAACGACGACCGTAAGCAACTCAATAAGCTATAAGCAGTCGCCCGTCCCTAATTTAGGGCCACTGGTTCCTGGGAAGGAGAGAACCAGTGTCGTAAGACAAACACAACAACCATGCCTCACTGGGATTCAAACCCGGACCCATCACGCACGATTAAGCTAGCGCTTAGAACAGTGCGTCACCGGGGCGGTGCTGTGTGTATTGGCAATAATAAGAGACACACAGCTTACTGAGGGGGACCCGGAAACAGAATTACAACATCCACACGAGGATATATAATTGTTACTGTAAATATAGTCTCAAATATGAACCTTTCCCGTAGACTTTACCATCAACGACCACCGTAAGCAACTCAATGGGCTATAAGCAGTCGCCCGTCCCTAATTTTGAGCCACTGGTTCCTGGAAAGCGAGAGAAATAGTGCCGTAAGGCAAACACAGCATCGCCGCCCCGGTGGCGCAGTGGTCTAAGCGATGGCTTCTGATCATTCGTCCGAGATGGATCCGGGTTCGAATTCCGGTGAGGCATGGATGTTGTGTTTGCCTTACGGCACTGGCTCTCTCCCTTCCTTGGAACCAGTTCTCTAAATTAAGGACGGACGGCAGCTTATAGCCCATTGAGTTGCTCATGGTGGTCGTTAAACCTCCAATAAAAAAAATACATAACAGCGATGCCTCACCGGAATTCGAACTCGGACCCATCGCGGACGAATAAGCCAGCGCTTAAGACTAGCACGGCAGTGTTACGACGCTTTATTGCGTGTATTGGCAATACTAAGAGACATACAGCCTACTGAGGGGGACCCCGAAAAAGAATTACAACATCCACACCAGGATATATCATTGTTACTGTAAATATTGTCTCAAGTCTGAATCACTCCCACAGACTTTATCATCACTGCAGCCTGTAGCTTTTGATATCTAAATATTTGTACTTCAAAGATATACTAAAGCTAGCCATGTGATTGTATTACTGGGTTTGCCTTCCACGACCACTAAACTGAGAAAATATTTTTTACATAAAATAAGTCCACATATTCATTATACTATTTAAAATAACGTTTAGTTTCTAAGTTATTGTACGCACTTTGAGAAAGCAGACTCAGTTGCACATCATTAATATTCCTCATCTCGATTTTGATTTTCCTGGAAGATCCCTTCCGTCGTTATCCCATCATCATTGTTCTAGAAGCGAAGTTTGCCTGGAATCTTTAGCTGGAAGCACGGAAATCCGCTGGTGGTCCGCTTTAAACTATGACCCATCATCTGAGGCAGACACGTTCTTTTCGGAAGTGTCATTTTCAGAAGCCCTCATTTAGAGGGCATTTCCTGCGAAAACGTCCAGTGATGCAGCATGTTAGGAACGAAGAGGGAAAGCGCGGTTGATTCCCAAGCGCGAATTCTCGCCGGTACTAGTGCATTTTTGCAAAAGACTTCAATGGAGCTTGATGCACCCTGCCACTTCGATTCCGACAGGTTTTCATCGATTTTGTCATTAAGTAAAATGCCTCAGATAGTTCCATTCAGGAATAAAGCTGTGACGAGGGAAGGATAAATTCCACTTCCCCGTGTGTGACACTTTCTGGGTTTTGAAAAATATATTATATGAACCGTTGTCAGGTTGAAGCAGATCATTTCTAATGCCGCTCTGTAAGAGGATTACGGTATTTCGGAAATACTTTCTTTCGCTGAGTAAATGGTAGAAAAGATTTTGGTCCAAAATGACTGAATTCTTCCTCACGTATATTCAATTTCCTTAATAAATGAATGGTTCTCTCATTGTTAATTTGTGCGGCATTTGTTGCATAGGTAATTTCAATGCAGGTGTGATTGAAAGCTACACTGGTGTGCAAAAATTAAGGACGAAGAGGAGAAATTAGCATAACAGCGGAACAACCAGGCAGAACGGACCGAAAGACCACTCAGGAGATAGACTAGGATCTGGTACGGTAGGGCATGCGCATATATGCAGCATGACGTAGGGGGGGTCGGAAGGGTATAAAGCACACGGGTGATGTACGCTCAGCAATTCGGTGAAAGCTATTGCACGGTGTACATCGGTTTGAACGACGTCGAGTTGCTGCCACCGTGTGATATGAATTGCTCTCCCCGTGTGATAGACGACATCTGGATGATTTTACCCGAGGTTGCGTCATTGGGAAGTTGGAAGAAGGTCGAAGTGTGACTAGTGTGGCCGAGGAGTTCGGGATCGCTCACAGCATCGTTTCACGAGCTTGGAGAGCATTTCAAACGACAGGAACAGCTGTCCGAGAGTTTAGCAGTGGTCGTCCACGAGCAACCGCGGCGGCGGACGACCGGTATATTTTCCTACAAGCGAGAAGACACAGACGGCTGACAGCAGGAGAAATCGCAAGGCACATGCAACAGACAACTGGACGTCCGTTATCGCGTATTACCGTGGCCAGAAGGCTGCACAAAGGTGGTCTATTTGCACGACGACCAGTACGGTGTGTGCCATTAACGCCTGCTCATCGGAGACTGCGGTTATTGTGGTGCCAGGAACACAAGAACTAGACACATCAGCAATGGGGTGGAGTTCTCTTTACGGATTAGAGCCGATTTAGTCAGACGAGCGATTCTGGACGTATACACATCTGGAGAGAGCAGGTAACACGCAATCAAACCTCCAACATCATCGAAAGGGACCCGTTCGGAGGTGGCGGAGTTCTCGTTCGGGGCGGTATCATGCTTGGTAGCCATACTGACCTCCACATCTTCCAAGGAGGTGCAGTCACTGGTGTCCGCTATTGCACCAAGGTTCTCCTGCCTCACGTGCGTCTTTTTAGAGGTGCTGTAGGTCCTGAGTTCCTCTTCATGGACGACAACGCTACACCTCATTGTACAGTGGCTGTCGCAGAGCTGTTGGAGAGTGAAGATATTCAACGCATGGATTGGCCCGCAAGGTGACCGGACCTAAATCTAATCGAACACGTGTGGACCTTCTCGGCAGTCGCTTGGCAGCACGTCACCAGCCGCCAGCAACGATTCCGCAGCTGCGATTGGCGCTACAAGAAGAATTGGCCGCGATGCCTCAATAGCTCCTTTACAACCTCGTCCTCAGCATGGACAGACGTTGTAAATTCTGCAACGCACTCAGGGGTGATCATAGCCCCTACTAAAGACTGGATTTTTCTTGGCAGCCGCCTGTCCCATGGACGTTTCTGTCTTCTGTCCAGTTGTGCTCGAAGCTACCTTTTCAATAAAGCGCCTTTGTATCCTTTGGATTCCTTGTTTGGACGGTTTTGCTCCCTTGTCCCATATTCTTACATCTTGGGGATCTTATGGTATTATTTAAGTCGATGTGGAGCACTTCTGCACGACGTTACATTCGAAAAACCGTCTAGTCCTTAATTTTTGCAGGCCAGTGTATATTTTGAAGAGCAAGTGCTGTTGCCCTCTTGCATTACGACCACGGTTTGGGGCTCAGAAGTATTTAAATCGGTATTTAATCGGATATTTGCATTTTCTTTAATATAAAGCCCTTAGGGAGAAGGTATCCACTCTAAGGAGAGTGTCCAAGATCACCCCTCCTTGCTTTTAATGCTAATACATATCACTTCGGAAAATGCCTGATTAGCGATGTTCGAAATACCACGTACGTTCTACAGGAGCAGGCCAATTATGCTTCCTTGTTTATTAAAAGAAAAAAGGGCCACCCCGCTGGCGCAGTGGTCTAGGACATGGCTTCTGATCACTCGTCAGAGATGGGATCGGGGTCGAATCCCAGTAGGGCATGGATGTTGTGTTTGTCTTACGGCACTGGCTTTCTCCCTTCCTTGGAACCAGTGGCCCTAGAGCACTTATAAGCACACTGAGTTTCTCACGGTGTTCTCGTTAAACCCCTAATCAAAAAAGAAGGAAAATAATAAAAAAAGTACAGGTTTGGAGGAAACGTTTGGAGACATGCCATCTGATCTTTATTTAGTGTGCTATGAACCGGAAGAAGTATGAAGAAGTCTCCTCTAGTACTAAGCATGAAATAAATTTTGGAGGATTTTTCTGATTTTTTTTTAAACGGAACCGAGTGGAAAGCATTTGAAAAACTTACTCTTGATCTTAAATATGCAAGCAACTATACTAGGTGCAAGCCTATGCTGGTTACACTGTGAAAGCTTAGAAAGTGTGTTCACGGAAATGACAAATATACGTATTATGTTATTGAGTATTTCACCGCACTAATGGGGTACAATGTGTCGGAAACACGCAGAAGCTCTGATGATGTGTCACCCTGACGGGGGCAGAACAATTGGAAATTTGCCGGTGATCCTGCTATCAGCGATTTCCTCCCTTAGGAAGAAAGGAACAACGCTTTGTGCCCCAAAGCGACTTGGCTTTTTGGTAACCCCCCACCCTCAGTAAACATTCTCCGAGTAAGCTTCTCTAACGCACATGGCCGATTAACAGGAGTAACAACGACGCCATCAAAACACGAAGGTCTGCATTTTTTGTTTAAACCAGCAACCGAAACTGAGATGTTTATAGTATTTATATACTGTAAATACAGGGTGCATAGAAAAGTGCCTTTAACCTGGAAGAACTTGCGAACGGAGAGAGGTGCAGTTATGCAAGTGAGATAACGGTGTAGTAAAGCGACAACTCCCAATCGAAGGCAACCAATAGCAGCGCCCCTAGTGGCGAAATGCGGAAGTTAGCCACTGCAAATCGAAAATGAAAAGAGATAGAGCAAAATTTCCAATTACGAAGGAATCAATTAATTAGTATAAAACGACATTTGTTTTACACGAATAAGATAAATTGTCGCCTGAATACCCTAAAATGTCCGAAATCGATGCGCGACTTTTTGTGTGAACGTTTGAAGGGAACAGGCATAGGTATGAGCAAATACATACAATTTATTGCACAAATGCGTACTTATGTCAACACAGTTTGATGACGTCAGACAAAACAAAAACAAAAAAGCCAAACTGGCGCACAGTGATAAAAAGTTAATGTCGAGTATGTTCGAAGAGTTCGACATTGCCCACGATACACATTTGTATTCGTGAAAGTAACTCTGGATGCACATTCCTCAGCATGGAAGGTGTCACACTATTGCAAGCATCTGTAACACGACGTACGTAGATCCAGCAGACTTGTAGGCGCTGTTGCATACACCTGATTTTTTACGTAACCCCAGAAATCCAAGCTCGCCATTCTCACACAACGTACGTAGACCTAAACTTCTGATCAGAGTACATCCTGCTACTGGTTTTTATATCGTAGGTACGGTACAACGCCACAATCTGCATTTGCATACGGCTACATTTGCGAAATGTGAATATGCAGATTCGAATCGTCGCGCATTGATTTCGGACATTGTAAGGTATTCAAGCGACAATTTATCTTATCCGTGGGAAACAAATGTCGTTTTGTACTAATTAACTGATGCTCTACAACTTTGTTTTTGGAAATTTGGCACCTTCTGTTTTCGTTTTCGATTTGCAATGGTTAACTTCCGCATTTTGCCACTAGGAGCGCTGCTATTGGTTGCATTCGATCGAGCGTAGTCGCTTTACTATACCGTTATCTCACTTGAATAACTGTACCTCTCTCCGTTCGCAAGTTATTCCAGGCTAAAGTGACTTTCCTATGCACCCTGTATATTTTCATTCTGTGAAATCATCAGCAGTTACAATGGCTTTGAAATTCTGCGGTATTGAAGATGCATACATTAGCATTAATAATAACATCTATGAAAATGCAAGTGCAAAGGTTCGGATATTTGAGAATACAGCACACATAAGAATAGGAAAGGGAGTGAGACAAGGTGACACCATATCTCCGAAGCTCTTTAATGCCACATTGGAGGGTTTTTTTCAGTAGCTGAGCTGGGAAAACAAGGGGATAAAGATTAATGGAGATTATATAACCCACCTTCGTTTTGCTGATGACGTAGTCATTTTAGCAACTACCCCATCAGAGCTGCAGAGAATGATCCAGGAACTTGCTGACAAGAGTAAAGAAGTGGGATTAAAAATGAACTTTCAGAAGACAAAAGTGATGTTCAATGCTTTTACAAGAAATGAAGATTTATGGATTGATGGAGAAAAGCTGGAGATAATAAACACGTACGTTTATCTTGGACAGCAGATATCAAGTGAGGGTCACATTGGTGAAGAAATTAATCGGCGTACAAAAACTTGCCTGGAGAGCTTTTGGAAGAAACAGCGTAATTTTCAAGAGCAATATGCCATTATGTCTTAAAAGAAAAGTGTTTGATCAATGCATCCTTCCAGTGCTTACGTATGGAGCAGAGACATGGACCTTAACTAAAAAAGACATACAAAGACTGCAGACAAATCAAAGAAACATGGAGAGATGCAGGCTTGGTGTAACCAGGAAAGATAAGAAGAGGGACTTTAGGATAAGGGAAATGACAGGAGTGGACATCATGATCAGAGTGAAATCACAGAAATGGCAATGGGCTGGACATGTTGCCAGAAGAACGGATCA
Organism: Macrothele yani; assembly: GCA_039090855.1. NCBI lineage: Eukaryota > Metazoa > Arthropoda > Arachnida > Araneae > Macrothelidae > Macrothele > Macrothele yani. Next base: position 55,139,738 of record CM076990.1, read on the forward strand.
CCGATGGACAACCGAAATTTTCGACTTGATTCCGAGGGACAGGAAAAGACCCAGAAAAAGACCCCATGGGAGATTGATGGATGAAATTCAAAAGTATGCTGAAGTGACATGGAGGAGACAGGCTCAAGACAGACAATTGTGGAAGAAACTTGGAGAGACCTTCATCCAGCAGTGGATTGATAATGGTTGTTGATGATGATATATATATATATATATATATATATATGAAGTGAAATTAAACAATATCTCCCATACCATAGTTAGGTTAGCCTTGCAGCGAATATAGAAAATAATTGGATAGTCCTCACCTTATCATTGAAACGCAAGTCACTGAAAGAGGTTCAAGTATTTGGCAAGCCTCGAAAAGAGACTAGAGGAAAGTTCAGAAGTGTTCCATTAATAATAAAATTGCAGGCTGATTTATTTTCCTTGTTCATGAACTAAGGGAAATTTCAAAAAAGCTCTTCCTGGTCCTAAATACTCAAAGGACTTTAAAAAGTTCAGAAAGCGTGCTGATCCTATAGACTCCAGGAACAGAAAGAGTTTACATCAGTGAATTCATAATTATAATTAGCTGTATTCAAGTTTGCTGCTTTATGATGTTTTGATAACTTTGTGTGAAGGCTGTTTGTTAAACAGTGGCTTGGTGTTAACTACACCCTTGCATGATCAATGTAGCAAAATGCTAACGGCTGAAGTACGGTAGACTAAGAAATAAGTATTGTGTTGTTGCAATTGAAATACTCGATTTCATTAGAGCATTGAGAGCAAGCATAAAGGAAAAGCAACGTACCTGTTCAATCCAAATAGTCACAATCGATGTGAGTACACTTTTGCCAAGAGTCTTTATGCCGACTTTAGAAAACTCTGGTTTTCTGGAAGCTATCAAGTCTTCAAACGCAAGGCATACAGCTGCATCCTTGTTGAAGGTCCCCTTGGACAGAAAACTGTCTAGGTGCCGATTGAAGAGATAATCCATTGGTGAAACGTCTGGAGAGTAAGCGGAGTGTTGCAGTGTCTTATGTTCTAACTGGTAAAGTTTCTGCACGATTATGCGTGCGACATGGAGGCGAACGTTATAACATCAGAACAATATGTCTATTGACCAAAGCAGGTCGTCACTATAGCGTTCCACTGTAATAGTCTGACCAAATTTCAAGGATGAATAGTGGATCACTCCTGCAGACGACCACCATAGAGTGTCCATCACTTTCTTTGGGTGTAGGGCTGGCTTTGTCATGTTCGTGGGTTCTTCAGCGGCATTCAACCATTGAGCAGAACGTCTATGATTATCATATAGGATCTACTTCTCATTACTAGCCGCAATGCCTTGCAGAAATCTTTCCAGTTTGTTCCGGTTATGCAGAGAAGAGCACACTACGAGGACAGGTTCCTTATTTTAATTGAATAGTCATGCGGCACCAACTAATCAAGGTTTTTCACTTTACCTGTAACTTCTAACTGTCGGGACACTTGCAAAACAGACGTTTAAGTTCTGTGCTGCCTTCGTATCATTTAGCGTGGATCCAATTCAATGATTCCCTTCAATTCAACAGGATTAATAGTTGCAGGGTGGTGTCCGTGTGGTTCAATTCGGAGGTGCGTATCACCGAACAGGAATTTCACGAACCAACGATGCAGGTTCGGCTCGCTAGCTGTTCCATCTCACCAAATTCTGTATTTACGTTCCTTGCTGCCTCGAACTTGGAATGTCCCAATTTAAACTTATAAAGAAAAATAACGCGAATTTGACTTGGCTCAACGGCCGACTTACACTTCACGGTGTTTACTACCACCAGCAACCACATAAAAACTGTCGATCCTATTGCACAGCTCGCAGTCCAAGATGCCACGTGACGTATCACATGTGCGTCTTCTGCATAGCGCCAACTGAGCAGAACAGCGTTAAGTGGCAATTCCCAGGAATCGTCAATTTTAACTGCAACAACCTAATACTTGCATAAAACATCAAGCTCTTACTTATATTTTTCTTTGCTTGTCGACTTACAGCTTGATACCAAGTTCTTCGAGACACAGATCCACGCGCAATACCAATAAAGTATTAAGAATAATTTATTCCATGTATAGTTCATCGCCGATTCAAAAACTGGAAATGATTTAAGACATATCTCATTTGACTGCTACAATACCAAACCTGGCATATAATCTCAAAACCGCCCCGGTACGCGAGTGGTTAGGGGTGTAGGTTTTCGGCCTGTCGTCCACTCTGAGCCCTAGCTCAAATACAGCAGAGATGGAAGGCACACATCACATGGAGAGCGTTCTCTCTCTTCTCTGGAACCGGTGACCCTAAATTAGGGACAATCAAATACTTACTACCCTTAGAGTTGCTTATAGTGGTCGTTAAACCGCAAGATAAACGTATATAAGTTAAAAATGTTTTGTTCTCTAATTAAAATAAGTTTTTTATTCGTTGTAGTTCCATTTGTAAGGACTATTTAAGCTTATTCCTTCAAATTTCAGGAAAATACAGATATCGGAGAAAACATTTATAATTCAAATGCCAATTACTTTTACCCCTTTAAGCGAAACTCATACAAATGAGATTTGCTGAAACAATGAATGCATTTGCGATTGTAAACTGAGATATCTTGTCAGTTGTTTCAGTATCATTGTGTGCAGAAGTATTGTTTTGGCGGCTTATAAGGTAAAACGTGAAAATGTGGGAGTAGTTTTCTGTTAAAAGGCGCTAGTCGGTATTGGTATGTGTGTGTGTGTGGGAGGGGGGATATTCCGTTTTCCTTTCAAGAATAATTAGTTCCTCAGCTAGCAGAAGAAAGTACCAGACACGTGGTCCAGTTTTCAGTGGCTCACAACGCTTCTGCACCTGCACGCTTTCTTTATGAACAGGATTGCAATGATCTTTGAAGATTAAACTTTGTTTTCTTCTTCTTCGTCTTCCATTTATTAACAACAGCGTTGTAAATGCGAAAGGGATTCACTAGAAATTTAGCCAACTTCAGTTCTGGTTAGCAATTTTTGGCTTTCATAGCATTTGGCGAGATAGCGCGTGTTTAACTCTGGCCCTGCTTGCAAGGCCGGTTCAAGTCGGTAAGCAAAAGCTTTGGGGCGCCTTATCAAGTTCGGCAACGCAACTCTTGTAAAATTTTAAATGTTGAACAGACCGTGGTGGAAAAATAAAATATTTATGCTGCTCCTACAGCCTGATTTCCTTTACCCCACAGCAGTACTCCAAGCCTGATTTTTATCCCAAAGCAGTACGGACCAGTTTATTCTGCTTCTATCTTTGGTCACAGGCTATCTTGCTATGTCGCATTTATCAACGCACCTTCTTTTCCTTTCACTTCTTGATTTTTCTGAGGGAACGAAACACAGTGTTTATTTTCCTGACCTCTTCTCCCTCCGCAGTGCCGTATTTTACATTAAATAAAGGAAGCAGAAATATTTGACATTGCGGAGGAATTTCGCTCTCTAAAAATTTACAAAGTGCTATTTTTTCGCTTGAATAAAATGTAAAAGACAAAGGAATCGCTTGCGCATTTTTTGTCTCTATATTCGGAGTTGTAATTTTGTCGACCTGGCAAGTCGCATGTTTTACAGCTCCATATTTACTTTCTGATATTAGTGTTCTCTTGTATGTCATGTTAGTTTTATACTTTTCCTTCAAGTATGAAGGTATTTCTGTTGATCTAGCACCAGTCGGAGCTCTTGTGTGTGTGTATAGTTTTGGATATATCGTTGAATTTGTGCCTTGGTTTGCATCGCAGATGACTCCGACTTGCTTGATGCCATGATGGCGGATGTTTCTTCTGCTCGGCCGATGGATACCAGTCAAGATGTTCTGTCCCCTAGCTCTACAAATGGCGTTTCTTTCAAGATTCCTGCACTTCCTGTTCTAGCTATGGATATCGTTGATACTCCTCTTACAAATGTTTGTGCCTTGTCGCCGGTGCGGATAAAGAACCTCCACAGTAGATGTTTCTGTGCTAATGCTGCTGGATTACTGCCCGCTTCCCACGGTAGGAATGTTTCTATGCTTATTTCTTCGTGTATTACTTGCACTGACACTGCAATTATTGTTAAAATTCTGTGCCTATTTCTTCATGTATTACTTGCAGTGACACTACATTTGTTAAAATTCCTGAAACTTCCGCTATAGGTCAGACAATCCTGTCCACCCAGAAATTTGGTGTATGTTTTGAAGCCCTTCAGAATACTCTCCGTAAAGTGTATTCATCGGCTATTAAGAAATTTATCCCCCCAGGAGCCATCACACAAATGGCTTGGAATCCCGATGTGTTTTTGATAATCTTTCATGTTGACAACATTCTTGCAAAGGGACTTGATACTGATGACTGTCATCATCCTGCTGAATTTCAGAGTTGCAGACCAACTGTCGTAAGCATTTTTTGTCCCTCCGGAAATTTCTGATTCGGTGTTACACTCTCAACGTGGAAGAGTGTTAGGCTGTATCACCATTCTTTCTTCCTTCCCAACGTATGCTACTGCTCGTCATACAAAAAGTTTTCGACGTCAAGCTTGAATGCTTTTTCCGTCAGAACAAGCTTTGCTGTCTTTCCCAACGTTGCTGGTTATCGAACTTGGCTCCCAGACATACAACATGAATATTTTAACTACTAGTCATTGTTTTCATTGTAAAGCTGTTGGACATGTCCAGGTGGTATGTTCTCACCGCCAGACGTCCCTGCCTTCTTCAGAACCGGATACTCTTGAATCACGTATACCTGCTAGCTCATCTACTGAATGCGGTTCTACTTTTGATTCGCCTTCTAGTGTTGCTGCTGCAGCGAATTTGATGCCTTGCACTGTTCTCTCTTCTACAATGACTTCTTCTCCCTCTACTTCTGTGAGTTTTCCAGCTCTTACCTATTCTTCCTCTGTGTCTGCGCCTGATTGTGTGATGACACCTGCCTCCAGTGATACTCCTCTTCCAACTAGTTCCTTCGTGGAAGTGCCATCTATTTCTCTTGCACGTAACATTCTGAAAAATACTTCTAGTTCACCCCCTTACTGATTCTCCAGATATCCCCGCGTGTGAACCTGGTGATTAGGACACAGTTCATTCATCTTCCGAGCTTGAAGTTCCTGATCTCAATCATTTACATAATATTGTTCCATCATGTCATGCTGTCCGACTTTTGCCATTTTCTAAACTGTTCATCATGACTTCTGGTTATGCCACTGGAAAGATTCCCCGTACTCTTCCACCAGATGTTCTGTCTTTAGATAAGTGCTTTTTATCATCTTCTTATTGCCATTTTCTGTCTCTCGAGTCGCTATGTTTATCTTCTCTCTTGTGACAAAGACTCTTCTGTTGCTCGTCGCAAATGGTGGAAACATTTTTTTCAGTTCCGTTTCAAGCGATTAGCGGCAACCCCTGCTTAACCTTTCCCCGATTTTCCGTCGTTTTCTCTTTCCTAAGATTCATAGACCTTCATTGATTACTGTGCCCAAGTCTTTTACGTACAAGATGATGATTGGCCTTTTTTTCAATGGTCTCGATAATGTCACCGATGTTCTAAACAAAAGTTTTGGGCTCATTTTTGAACGTATCATCGCCATCGTGATGTGAATTCTGTACAAATTTGTGTTCCTTCGTCGACACTCCCAACTTGAGTACCTGCTCTGCATTTTGTTTGACATTATCATAACTTTAAATTGATTTCCTGTCACTTAGTTTCTTGCTTCATATTCTTCTTCATGATGCGTGGCACCCAAATTTCTATTTTTCTCCGCATCACTGGATTCAGCTGTTAAGTGTCTACCAGCTGTATGTATCATGGTTGTCTGCTTCTACCTCAAGATTTATGCCATGTGTACTTTCCGTGTGAACTCATTGGCTTTTTGTTATTCATACCTTACCACTGCATAGTTAACCCTAACCCCCCCCCCCCCCCACTTGGTTACGCCACTGGTTTGATTGTAATTTAAAAAAATGTTACACTCTATGTAATAATTAGTAACTAGTCCGTAACCCGTGCCATACAAATTTGAAAAAGCTGTGACTGAAATTTTGTCTTGTCATATAACACGAATTGCAATATAAATGCCTAACTATAATAAACAGTTGAATTATTAAATTATTAATGGACAGTGTATAAGATGGGTCACCAACAATAAAATTTTCGTAATATTCCCATTAATGTTTAATTCTTCCAACTACTCGTACACTAATTTAACGATGACGATCCTCATTAATGTATAAGCATGTGCTTACCCGTTGTTGACGGGCTTACATTGGAGTATTGAGGCATTCTTTCAGTGACCCGAAGTGATATCGTGTCTAGATAACTACACAATTGTCTGGGTAACTACACAATAGGGTTAAAAATGTGTTTTATTTTGCCAGTTTGGTTTCAACATATTTTTTATATCATTATATAATCTATACTAATATATAAAGATAGAAAGTTTGTGTGTTTGAGGTAATCTTGAAAACTACTGAACCGATTTGTGTAATTCTTTCACCGTTGGGAAGCTTATTCTTTCCGGTAGACATAGGCTATTTCATTTATTTGTTATTACTTTTTTATTATTTTTGGCTGTATTACCAAATCAGATCGCTTTCAATTAGTTTCCGATTTCCCGTGTATCGTTCCGCTTTGTTTACATACAACCTGATCACATCCAACGTGAAAGAAAGTAGCTCACGATAGTATACGGAATTGTTTTTACTAATCTCGAAAACTACTGGCCGCCCCGGTGGCGCAGTGGTCTAAGCGATGGTCTCTGATCATTCGTCTGAACGGGGTCCAGGTTCGAATCCCGGTGAGGCATGGATGTTGTGTTTGTCTTACGGCACTTGCTCTCACCCTTCCCTGGAACCAGTGACCCTAAATTAGGGACGGGCGACTGCTCATAGCCCATTGAGTTGCTCACGGTGGTCGTTAAACCTCCAATAAAAAAAAAACAAAAAAAAAAACTACTGAACTGATTCGAATAAATACAACTACGTAGTTGATAGCGGAGGGCTTAGTTCCAAGTCCGACCACCGCAGAAAAGCAGATTGTGCTGCAAGTACTGAAACGAGAACAAACGCCAGAATAGCGAACGGCGGACTGCACAAAGAAAATTCCATGGTAACATAAAAAAAGTACTTATGACAATAAAAATTAGCGATGACAAATCTGTGGGTCAGGAGCTTTCACAAACATAAATCATGAAAATCGCTCCAGTGAATGGCGCTGGCGGATTGTACAAAGAAACGGCCTTGTGTTTAAAGTATATATATTACTACACCTATTTATATTATTACATTAGCATTTTTAATTTTGAAATAGACCCATGGGTCGCGAAGTTGATCGTCTTGTTGATTTTGCGTCGTGGCCAAAAAAGGTTAAGAACCCCTGTTTCATCACAATTCGATTTTCTAAAGCCTGTTGCTTTTTAAGGGCAACAATGCCGCATTTTATAAATCTGTTGCGAAAACTGTCATCAGCAAAAGCGGTGAGCAGAAAATTGTTTGTTATAATATGATATTTACCTCAGCAATTGTGATTTAGTGCGCCCCTCATTATAATTAAGCTTAATAAATATTTATTCAGCTGATTAGATATCCTTTCATTAATAGGATCCGATGTCACTAAATCGTCGAAGGAATTTCTTTAATTCAAAGAAAAATCTTTTTCTTTCTCTCTACAAAATACACAAAACATTTATTAAGGCTAACTGAAAATTTACAGAGGAAAAATATTCTAAATATCTCCCACAGAAAATAACTGTAGACAAATTTATTCGTAACTACAAATTGGTTGGAAAATTATTTCATTTACATTTGAGGTCTTATTTTGAAAATTTTTGCCTTTTCCTAAAAGAGAATTTGCTTTTCAATTAAAAAGAAATTCTTCATAATGACATATGATCTATTCTGTTCCTATGAAGCTTCTACTTTGCATTTACTTTAAGCAACGCGATATCATCATCATCATCATTGCCAACCATTATCAATCCACTGCTGGACGAAGTTCTCCCCAAGTTTCTTCCACAATGGTCTGTCTTGTGCCAGTCTCCTCCATGTTACTCCTGCATACTTTCGAATTTCATCCATCCATCTCACATGTGGTCTTCTTCTGGGTCTTTTCCTGTCCCATGGAATGCAGTCTAAAATTTCAGCTGTTGATCGTTGGTCTGTCCTTCTGGCAATATGTCCAGCCCATTGCCATTTCAGGGATTTTACTCTGATCATGATGTCTTCCACTCTTGTCATTTTTCTGATCCACGAGTTCCTCTTCTTATCTCTCTTGGTTATACCAAGCATGTATCTGTCTATGCTTTTTAGAGTTGTGTGCAATCTTTCAATGTCTGTTTTAGTTAAAGGTCCACGTTTCTGCACCATACGTAAGCACTGGAAGGATGCAAAGTTGTAATTATTCGAATCGGTTAAGCAACGCGATATGCAGATGTGTTTCAATGGAAAGCGTCTTAATTTCTTATAGCAATCTGCGATAAAAATGCCATTTATTTATGAAATTCACTCTGAATTCGATATAGTGTTACTGATAATCAGGAAAACAACAGAACTTATATTGGTGAGCATAATAGAAGAATACTTCCTGGAAATAAATCTTCACTTCTAGGGTTATAGTCCCACAGTTATGTACATTCGCTCTGTGGGACTCATCTTCTTGTACTGTGGGGTGTTCGATGTTTCGTCACTATTGAATTTCAACGGTGGGACGACTTTCCTTCTCACAATTTTAACTGTGGGACGACTTTCCTCTCCTTTGAACTTTGTCCTTTGACATCTGATTTTCTAAATTCTTCGTCTTCGTGTCATTCTTTCAGTATCGTCTTAGGTCTTCCTCTAAGTGTAACGTACCAGGAGATGTGACGTACCTGCCAGAAGGACGCACACGACATAAAGGCAGATAGGAATCAGAATAAAACGTCCGCGTAGCTCAATTGGTAGAGTGACGTATTCCGGAATGAGGGGATCCGGGTTCGAATCCCGGCGTGGACAGAAATGACGGAGAAATTTACTTCGTTATATAAGGTCTTATTTTATTTTGGGGCATCTCAGCCTGGAATCCATAGAATCTTCGGAAATCCAGCAGTTTTCTGAACAGTGGCGTACCTGAAAAACTTTGCACCACCCCCACCCCCAGCAAAAAAATACCTTCGAAGCCCTTTTGCGGAAATGTATTTGCTTTCAAATACATATTACACTAGGTTTCACGAGTGTTCTGTAATTCAAATTCTTTGGAACCTACAGGTATTTTTCGTAAAAATAAATTGTTACACTTTATTGCGTGTAACACAAATGTTGTAATTAAAAAGATTACCATAGTTTTATACCAATACAAAATATTACACACAGAACACTTACGCGAAAGTTAATCATATTATGCAAATTGTATTCCTGTAGAGAACTATAAGGCCAGTCTTTTTGAAATGCCTCACGATCACACGCAGAAAACACGTATGGACGTGTGACAGTGTCAAATGACCTTTTCCGATTTATACGAAAATACAGAACGTAAGTAAGCAAATTAAAAAGTAACAATTAAGAATTGTCACAAAAAGAGAAAAATTACTGAATTTATTTACTTTTAAATATAAAACGCACACTTAACGTTACACAAGTAAAAGTTTTGCACAAAGTAAACGTCTTTTCCTTTGACTCTGTTATAAAAAAATTGACATGCTTTTTTTTGTTGCCACGAGAAACACCTTTTAACTCATTATATTCTGAAGGATGCGTACTTATATGCAAACAAGTGTAATATACAACGCCTTACTTTCATTGACATAAACATTTCATTTATTCAACTGATATTTTAATCACATTCTCTCACATGTATACGAACTATTGCTATGGTAGTAAAAAGGGTCCTCTGAAAAAGCGGCTTTCTCATAACTCAGTTTTTATAAACTAAAGCGAAAATGATTTCTTGAAGATTTTACTTATCTACTATGAAAAAAATACCAAAACTTGCTTTTCTACCTGTGATGAAAAGTGGGTGCTATACGACAACCGTAAGCGATCTGGACAATGCCTGAACAATGGCAAACCACCGAAACAACATCTTAAACCAATGTTGATGACAAAGAAGGTTTTGTTGAGAGTGTGGTAAACTGTTCACGGTGTCCTACACTACAGGTTCTTGAATGCAAGTGAAAGCATTAATTCAGTTACATACTGTGAAGAAATTGACCGAATGCACCACCAGAAGTTGTGTTCCAAACAGCCATCTTTGGTGAACAGGAAGGGCCCTATCCTCTTCCATGATAACGAGAGACCACACGTGTTACAAATAACGAAACAGAAACTACACGATCTGAGGCGCGAAACCCTCCCACATTTAGCCTACTCGCCTGACTTGGCACCTACCGATTTCCACCTGTTAATGTATTTTAGCAGCTCGTTAAAGGATAGGACCTTCAGAAACCGAGGGGAGGCCGAAATTGCATTCCGGGACCTTCTTGCCTCCAGGAAGCCAGATTTATTCCTGACTGATATACACTATCTACCAACAAGTAATTGGACACCTGTGATAGCAAAGGAAAACGAAGTTTATTCACCTACAATAGTTGGTGGAGCCTCCACGAGCGGCAATTACAGCTGCGACCCTCAGGGGCATACTCTCAACCAGGCGTTGTACGACGGCTAGCGGTATTTTCTTCCACTCGGCTTGGAGAAGATAGGTCAGTTTCTTCACCGATTTCGGACAGTGGGGGCACCCCTTAAGTCGACGTTCCAACTCTTCCCAGAGGTGCTCGATAGGGTTAAGGTCCGGGCTCTGCGCAGGCCAGACCATTCGATTAACCCCATTGTCACCATACCAAGTCATGGTGGACCTCGCAACATGACAGGTGGCATTGTCATCCTGAAAGTAACATTGTTCCACCCCGTTAAACTGCCACAACGTAGGAAGCGCATGGTCATCCAAAATGGTGCAGTAGGTCTCGGCGTTGAGTCTACCAGGAATTGCGACCAAGGGTCCCGTGCCATACCAGGAGAAACACCCCTATAGCATAATTCCACCGCCGCCGAACTTCACAGTTGACACAATACATTCCGGCAGGAGGCGTTCTCCAGGAAGACGCCAAACCCAGACCCTGCCATCCGAACGGTAGAGGGTGAACCTTGATTCTTCGCTCCAGAGAACCTGTTTCCACTGTTTAACGGTCTACTGTCGACGTTCTTTGTACCATGTTAGCCGAGCAGCGCTATTGGACTTGGTGATCAAAGGCTTGTGGACGGCAGCACGTCCATGATAACCGAGCAAATGGGCTTCCTTACGGATGGTATTAATCGAAAGAACACTCCCGGATGCCTGTTGAAACTCCTCACAGATGTGGCCCATGGATTTGGTGCGGTTCTTCCGAATTTCTCTGGCCAGCACCCGTCGGTCTCTAACTTCCAGTTTTGTGGGTCTGCCGGGTTGGGCCACATTCCGACACTCACCTCTCATTTTCCACTTGCCAATCACGTAAGCCACTGTAGATTTTGGGTACTTCAACTCGCTGGATATGTCACGTATGGATCGGCCATTTCTGTGATATCCGACGATTACACCTTTCTCGAAATCAGAGAGCTCCGAACTGCGTGGCATCTTGCATGTGACTGGTTGCGTTGTTGTTTCCCACACGATATTTAACGGCGGCGGCCGTGACGTGTATCAGGACCGCAGATATCGTCGATTGCAGGGGTGTCCAATTGCTTGTTGGTAGATAGTGTAGAAGCACTTGTCACTCGCTGGCAGAGGTGTAAATCTGCTGAAGGCGCCTATTTCAAACGAAACAAGGTTGTGTGTTATGAGGTATGTCTCTTTCATGTTTACTCTCCAAATCGGCCATTATCTTCCGAACGACCTAGTATTTAATAAATACTGAATAGGATGTGCAATAGGAATTTTTTCTATAGCACAAATATGGGATGTTTTATACACTCTACGTCGAAAGAATAGTTGCATCCAGAATGAAGCAACCAACAGGAATGAAACTTGATGGTTAGGTTTGACATCGTGAGACATGCAAATGATTCAAATATCACGCTCGGACGCGCATGTGAAGCAAGACATGAGGGATCGCAGCGCTGCACCTGACCGGCTATATAAGGTCGTGCCGTTGCGCGTGCTTACCATCCTGACTCATGCTGTTGTATTGTTTACATTCTTTGCAAGTGAAATATGCCTCGGAGGAAAGTTCGGAAACAATACGAGCAGTTGGAGGAGTTCGAGAGGGGTCACATCGTCGGGCTCCGGGAAACGGGATGGTCTTATCGCTATATTGCGCGCCATATCGGTCGTGCGGATATCAGCATAGCACGCTGTTGGAGACAGTGGATAGAGCAAGGCACGCAGCAGCGGCAGGAAGGGTCTGGGAGACCTAGACGAACCACGGAGTGATAGGACCGACGGGTTGTCCGACATGCACTGAGTGATCCAACAGCCACGATTGCGAATATTCATCGGGCAGTGGTGCCCTCCATGCATTGGCAGACGACTGCACGACGTAGGACTACACGCACGGAGACCGTTACGACGACTTCCCTTAGCACTATTGCATCGTTGCCAACGACTGCAATTGTGTCGTGCCAGACTGTAAATAAACCACTAATGGCAGCGAGTGATCTCCAGTGACAAGTCCCGCTTGCTTTTGTCTTGAAGGAGACGACCAACGAATCCGTGTGTGGAAGCACCGTGGTCAGCGTTCAGATGAAGGGTTTGTTGTCGAGCGTCACACGTCCAGAAGGCCTGGTGTCATGGTGTGGGGTGCAATTGCCTACGATGAGCTATTTTCCAACAGGACAACGCACAAACCAAACAGCGAAGTCGTGCGAAGTAATAAATATATACGGAAGCAAATGATGTCTTAGGCACGATATAAAAAACTTTAATTTAAAATATGTACAAAGACAAAATCGATACAAGATCTTTCGCGAGGGCGACCCCGCATCATCAGGTAAACCAACTGCAACATAGGCAGCAACCGCTTCAATAGTATGATAAAGAGTGACGTCAATAGTATGAATGTGATATACGTAAGTACAAAGGGACAAACCGTTAAGATGAGGGTAGACTGGTGGATGTAAGCGAACTATTATAATGAGAAGGACGTAAAGTTCTAGATGGCACAAACAAGTGGGAATGTTTATGTTTAATAATAAGATTATTTAGCTAAGCCTTCCTGAAATCGAAAATAATATCGTAGATAAGATAGACAAACTGATGGCGTAGCTATGGGATCTCCTATTTCCTCACTGCTTGCCGAAATTGTTCTACAAGATCTGGAAAATAGAATTCTAAATAATACAGTTTTTGCCCCATTACTCTATGTTAGATATATAGATGACGTTCTTCTTATATGGCCTCATACCCTCGAACAGTTGGAAATATTCCGTGGTGCATTATCATCGGTCTATCCTACACTTCAATTTACAACTGAACTAGAGCAAGAAGGTTCTGTGACGTACTTGCCAGCAGGACGCACACGACATAAAGGCAGATAGCAGTCAGAACGAACGTCTGCGTAGCTCAATGGGTTGAGGGACTTATTCCGGAATGAGGGGACCATGGTTCGAGCCCCGGCGTGGACAAAAATGACGGAGAAATTTACTTCGTTATAATGGCGCCCGAACTTTCCGAATGACCCGACCGTTCAAAATCTCGCAAAGGTGTGATGTTCTTTCCACACCGCGAGATAGGAAAAATCGGAGAATGCCTTCTCCAGCGCTTCGAAAAATATATGTGTGTGACGTTGCATTCCACACACCAGATTGACTGGGAGTTCTCAAGTGCACGTTCTACAGCGGATGGCTACCTGCAACGATTCATGGTCACGGCTGACCCGTGGGCCATGCCCCCGGCCCTCTTTCGGGGGGGGGGGGAGGAGATGTGACGTACCTGCCAGCAGGACGCACACGACATAAAGGCAGATAGCAGTAAGAACGAACGTCTGCGTAGCTCAATTGGTAGAGGGACTTATTCCGGAATGAGGGGACCCGAGTTCGAGCCCCGGCGTGGACAAAAATGACGGAGAAATTTACTTCGTTATAGTACACTCGCCTTCTTGGATTAAAATATACGACGTGATACTTCTACTCACGTCTTGAGTTACTCGGTGTACCGAAAACCAACTTGCTCCACTACAATCATACCAGCTTCTTCTTTTCCCCCGTTCAAATATAAAATAGCAACTTTTAGTTCTTTAATCAACCGTGCTTACTCGCATTCTTCAAATATACATTTACGAAATCTTGAACTGGATAAAATTATGCTAATCGCAGAACAATATGGATACAAGAAACGTTTAATAAATGACTTAATCACTAATTATCGTAGAAAATGTAGTTCCTCATTACTTAATTACACACGCCAATGTAAATTCATCAGGAGAATGGATGGAATATCAACCACAAATTTCTCGTGTCCGGCATAATGTTTGCCATAGATACAATTTATCCTTCGGTGAATCGACCAGTAATATATTCCGTATGCCACGTACTGACCGTCCTAAGACAGTTGAGGACGATAAATGTGGGGTATACTGCATACCATTGCGCACTGCTGGTCCTAATCAACCTGACTTTTTATATATAGGTTCAACACTGCGCAGCTTACGACTACGCAAGGCTGAACATGAATATTCCATTCGCAAAGGTGCTTCTAACACAGCATTTGCCTGACGTGTAAAAAATGGAACCCACATCCCAATATGGAATAAATCTGTTGTCTTAATGAGCACTACTACAAAAAAAAAGCACTTTATTTGCAGAAGATCTGTTCATTCAGCATTATTTTGAATTTTGCTGTAATGATGATACATCAGCATTTGTTTCTTCAGAGTGGAATGCTTTGCTAAATACTCTTACTACTAAATATAAACATTCCCACTTGTTTGTGCCATCTAGAACTTTACGTCCTTCTCATTATAATAGTTCGCTTACATCCACCAGTCTACCCTCATCTTAACGGTTTGTCCCTTTGTACTTATGTATATCACATTCATACTATTGACGTCACTCTTTATCATACTATTTAAGCGGTTGCTGCCTATGTTGCAGTTGGTTTACCTGATGACGCGGGGGTCGCCCTCGCGAAAGGTCTTGTATCGATTTTAACTTTGTACATACACTGACGGAAAAAAAATCCCAAGACCACGAAAAAATAGCTGTAGAGGAATGAAATGGCGGCAATACATTAGTATAGGTAACATATTTAATCGATTAAGGTTTCAAGATCACAGCTTAATGTAAGCGCGAGAAGAGCCATTTTAAATGTGAAATCCTGGTACATTAATAACCGGTGTAACCGCCAGAATGTTGAATGCAAGCACACAAACGTTCATGCATTGTGTCGTACAGGTGCTGGATGTCAGTTTGTGGGATGGAGTTCCATGCCTGTTGCACTTGGTCGGTCAGTACAGCGACGGTTAATTAATGCTGGTTGGGGGTGACGCTGGAGTTGTCGTCCAATGATGTCCCATACGTGCTCGATTGGTGAAACATCTGGTGATCTAGCAGGCCACGGCAACATGTCGACATTCTGTAGAGCATGTTGGATTACAACAGCGGTATGCGGGTGAGCGTTATCCTGTTGGAAAACACCCACTGGAATGCTGTTCATGAATGGCAGCACAACAGGTTGAATCACCAGACCGACGTACAACTGTGCCGTCAGGGTGCTTGGGTGATAGTGCTCCTTCTGTCATAGGAAATTGCACCCCAGACCATAACTCCAGGTGTAGGTCCAGTGTGTCTCGGCCGCAGACAGGTTGGTTGCAGGCGCTCACCTTGCCGCCTTCTAACCAGCACACGGCCATCACTGGCACCCAGTCAGAACCGGCTTTCATCAGAAAACACAACAGATCTCCACTACGTCCTCCAATGAGCTCTAGCTTGACACCACTGACGTCGCAAACGGCAGTGGTTTGAAGTAAGCGGAATGCACGCTACAGGGCGTCTGGCTCGGAGCTGTCTTTCAAGTAACCGATTTGTAACAGTTCGTTGTGTCACTGTGGTGGCAACTGCAGCTCGAATTGCTGCCGCAGAGGCAGTACGATGCGCCACGGCCATACGCCGTACACGGCGGTCTTCCCTCTCAGTAGTGCCACGTGGCTGGCCGGAACCCGGTCTTCTTGAGGCAGCACCTTTCCTTGACCACCGCTGCCAACAATCATGCACAGTGGCTACATTCCTGCCAAGTCGTTCTGTAATATTGCGGAAAGAAAATTCACCTTCTCGTAGCCCTATTACACGACATCGTTCAAACTCCGTTAGCTGTTGATAATGGCTTCTTCATCTTCTTAAAAGCATTCTTGACTAACATCAACACACTACGTCGAATCTCAACGATAACTACGATCACGAACGTTACAGCACGTATTTACAGCTAACCTGCTTTGCATGTTCCGAGGGGCGCTACTAGCGCCACACGTATGCGCCGAGCGCGAAATTTGCATAGACTTCATCTTACAGATGTACTCTCATCGCCTACCAACTGTCGTTTATCTAACACAACCCCTTTTTGGTGTTGGAATTTTTTTCCCGTCAGTGTATTTTAAATTAAAGTTTTTTATATCGTGCCTAAGACAGCATTTGTTTCGGTATATATTTAGGACAACGCTCGTCTGCATACTGCTGCTATCTCGAGAGCTTGCCTTCAAGGCACTGATACTCTGCCATGGCCGGCCGCATCTCCAGACCTATCGCTGATTGAAAATGTGTGGAATTCTAGGATCTATTATTTTTATCCACACTCAACCGCTATCGCAGAATCTGCAGGAACTGGATGAGGAGATTCAAGCTGCATGGGATGGCTTACTGCAGGACAGCATTAGGAGCCCGTACAACTCCATGCCGAGACGTCTGGCATGCTGTGTGAGCAAACATGGCGGCCCGACGCCATATTCAGAGACACTACTTATTGGCGTGTAGCTCAATAAATATTGTCCACATCAGTGTTAATGTTTAATCATTTATTGTTGCTCGTAACCTTTACCTTCCTCTCGAATAACATCGTAGTTCGACACGTCCTTCTGGCCGCAACTACACTGGCGGAATGTGAAAAAAGAACACCAAGAAGGAGACGTCTGATACCAACGAAATTTATACAGCATAATAACGGAATACAGAGGATAACGTGATCAAAACATTATGGCAAAATACAGCTGTATTTGCTGGTAAACTGAAAAATAAAATTTCCATGTAACATGGTTAGTACGAGGTTGAACCGCCATGAACTGCGTCACACTGTGCAATTCTGGCATGGAGTCTGTCGTACAGATGTTGGATGTAAGTTTGGGGTATTGAGTTCCAAGCATCCCCAACCTGGACGCGTAAATCGGGGATGGTCGTGGCTGGCCGTGGAGACCGGATAAGTCGTTGTCCCATAAAATCCCCCACGTGCTCAATGGGGGACAAATCCGGTGAACGTGCAGGCCATGGAAGTTGTCTCACACCCTGAAGTGCATGTTGCGTTGCACGTGCCGTGTGTGGGCGTGCGTTATCTTTCTGGAAAACACCACAATGGACCGACCTTACAAATGGCGCAACAACGGGCTGAATGACGTTGTTGATGTAGGAAGTGCTGTTTAACGTACCCGGTACAAACACTAGTTGTGTACGGGAGTGATAGCTGATCGCTCCCCACACCAGGAGACCAGGTGTAGGCCCTGTGTCTCGCTGGCGGATGCAAGAAGGGTGTAGACGCTCCCCTGAGCGTCTGCGAACACGCATACGGCCATCGGAGGCTCCCAAGCGGAATCTGCTTTCATCGCTGAACACGACAGATCGCCATTGCGTTCTCCATTGCAGACGCTGGCGACGCCACTGCAGCCGTTTATGACGGTGGGCTGGAGTCAGAGGTACACATGCCAGAGGCACACGTGCACGTAGTCCTGCATCCAGTAAACGGTTGCGAATTGTTCGCACAGTCACCTCAGGTGCAACGGAAGCTCGGATTTGCGTCGCAGTGGATGTTCTGCTTGACAAGGCCGCTCTTCTTATGCGTCGATCGGTCCGCTTATCAGTCCGTCTGTGACTCCCGGTTCCACGTCTTCTCGTGTGGGAATGTTCCTCGGACCATCTACACCCCCATCGTACCACCACTAATACTTCCCGTCCAATTCGCTCCGCAATACGACGATACGACCACCCGGCCTCGCGGAGTCCGACTAGACAACCTCGCTCAAAGTCCGATAACTGCTGAAATCGTACCCGTCTTCCATGTCCAGGCATTGCAGCTTCTTCACGGTCTTCGCACAAGTTCGTACGCCGACGACTGATTACATTCACTTCGCCGTACTCCTTAAATACCACCGACGATAATTTGCATATTATGCCGTGCTGTGGCGTAAGTGCTCACTGGTTGGTTCCGAAATTAACATCACACCTACGCAAGCTCGACCCCATTAACATATGTAAATTTCATGATCGTCCGCCAATTCCTTCTTGGTGTTCTTTTTTCACTTTCCGTCAGTGTATTTTTGACGTAGAGTGTACATGCGTTTTATTTTTTAAAACAATAAATGCTGTCTTTTTCAAGTCATGCATTTTGGTTTAACATCCTTAAAAAATCTTTAAATTTTTTTGGGGGGTGTCTCAAAATCAGGTTACGCTTGTGGCCTTAAACTCTTAATCTTCCACTGTCTTTATCATAAAATGTTGTACTGCAATTTGTCGACTCTTACTTCGTTGTGGTGCTCATTTCTATCCAGTTATCTCCACTTCCCTCCAAAAACGGATGGCCGCCCCGGTGGCGCAGTGGTCTAAGGCGTTGGCCTCTGATCATTCGTCCGAAAGGGGCACGGGTTCGAATCCCGGTGAGGCATGGATGTTGTGTTTGTCTTACGGCACTGGCTCTCTCCCTTCCCTGGAACCAGTGACCCTAAATTAGGGACGGGCGACTGCTTATAGCCCATTGAGTTGCTCACGGTGGTCGTTAAACCTCCAATCAAAAAAAAAAAAAAAAAAAAAACGGATGCCACATTTTAAGTTGCTTTACATTGTTCATTGTTTCTTCTGGAGGTATGAATACAAACAATTCGACAATTCGATTCTACCCTTTTGTATGACTTATCTTTTGCTCTCTTACTTTCCAGTTTTACTTATATTTAAGAAAACAGGTTCTTCTAAATTTGATGTGTTCTTTTTGTGTCTGGAAAATGATATGGATCCATAAGGATTTTAAATCTGCATTTCGTTAAAATTTTTGTGAGTAGATAGCACAAAACGTACTTCTGCATCAGTTTTATTGAAGAGTAAATATATGCAAAAACTTTCACAGTCTTACTGTTTGTGTTTGCTTATGAAGTTTTCTTGCATTCATATTGTTGCGTGCTTGTGATCTTTGTTTGGCAACAGGTTTTCATTGATTCAGTAAATAAAATATCTTTTCAGCGTTGTTTTGTAAGCAGATTTAGCGTGCGGATCTGCGCCGGCTATTTTCCTCCGATGTCTTTGTAATCTCAGATACTTACCGCGATCGATCGATTGAAGCTTCTTGTTCTCATGAAGCGCGAAAAGCATGAATGTAAATGTTTTCTTCGGATGATTACTTTGCATCCACGCTTTGGCCGAAAAGTCTCATCGGATTCTCTAATGGTTACATATCGGGATTTTCCTTTCAACTTTGTGCGATCCTGACGCTTGAAAATGAGAAACAAAAGGGAAATATATTCCACAGTAGAACTGCGTTGCCTATTGTTTTCGAAAAACGAATGTATAATTGCCTGGAGAAGTAATTGAGATGGTTGCTTTTCATCACATTGTTAGTCTTGGTATTTAATTTACTGCGTGCGCTATTGCAAACTCACAAAACTGGCATTTATGTACAGTCAATAGCGTAAGGTGAAATTTAATTTGCTACATGTAAAAACAATTCTGAAATTCGCGAACCGCTTTCCTTTCGTGAATTAAGGAAACATATTTATGATACGACCCTTTCCGTTTTTCATATGCCTGGAAAATTCGGAATTTTCAGAAGCCTTTCCGCAATTTTTTTCTTATACTGACCGTAAATTGCCTTTTTTGAAGATGTGTAAACCGAAAATTCAGAATTTCTATTTTTGATTGAAGGTTTAATTAATGACCACCGTGAGCAGCTCGATGAGTTATAAACAGTCGCCCGTCCCTAATTTAGGATCACTGGCTCCAGGGAAGGGAGAGAGTCAGGACCGTAAAACAAACACAACATCCATGCCTCACCGGGATTCGAACCTGGACCCTTCACGGACGAATGATCATAAGTCAGCACTTATACCACTGCGCCACCGGAGGTCCCTTCTTTCCGTAAGAATACCAATTTTTACCCCTGCCCCATGTAATAGCCCTATTCTACGTTTCTTTCTTTGATCTCGACAACAACGATTCGACCACCTCTAGTAAGGAAATAAAATATATTTTGTCTAGTAGGGATTATTTATCTGTTATGCACTTTCTCATTGACTGAACATACACAGTATGCACTTCCACCGAAATTTCTCATTGACACAACATATACAATACATAAAAAATATACAGTACACAACAAATACTTTCTCATTGACACAACATATACAATACGCACTTCCACAGAAACGAATGTACGTAAAAATTCAGGGATTCCAACTTCGACAACAACGGTCCCAGAATTTTTGTAAAATTATATTCTCAAGATTTGCGCACGATTAACTCTTGCTTTTGCAAATCCTTGCTCACTGACTGAACATATACAGTACGCACTTCCACGCACTACCGGCTATAAAGCCCATGTGGAACTGGGCTATAAAAGCCGAGGGCCGCGAATGGCCTAGTGATCAACGTTCGTGACTGCCACGGAAAAAACCTCAGGTTCGATCCCAGGTTGGTACGAACGCTCGAACCACTAAATATCCGTCGTGCGTCGGATGGGCACGTTAAGCCTTCGGACCTATTGCACTGGCCCCTCGGTAATAAATAAAGGCGTCTTCCTCACCCCTTTCTACCTAGCTTCATTGTCACTTTCCTATCGGGCACTGTAGCCCAAATCGCTTAGCCTCGTATTTCTAAGGGTTGTTTAAGACTTGGGGTCAGACACTCCCTTCCTAAAATCCTCTACACATGATCTCATCTATAAAAGCCATGGGGGAATTGTTCCATAAAACTCATGCGGAATTAGGCTATCAGTTTGGGAGGGAGGGTAGAGTTGAAATCAGTATTCTTTCGGAAATGGGAAAACTCAGTGCCACCAGGGCGGCCTCTGAATTCTGAGAAATCTTTCGGCATTCCCTTAATACTTCACGGGAAAAACTCTGTTTTCACTTTTTCCGTATCCATATCATGAAAAAGTTCCGGTAATAAGAGCTATTTCTGGGAATACTTGAGGTCTGATTAACTGTTAAATTTCAATCGTCTGTTGAAAGATCTGATTTTTAATTTCTGTAGCGACATCGGATATTGTGGATAGTATATGGCATGGAATTTTGGTTCTTGTGGTACCGTGTATTCCATCTCTTCTGACCAGCTATTGAGTATTGTGTTAGCGTAAGAAACAGAGTTCTTAAGTTATTGTACTGGTGATTGTACGATGCCTATGCATCAGTTTATGGAACCTTAAGGGAAAAGCTGTTAGCTAACAAGAGTAAATTTTTTAATTTAGGAGATTTGTGAAATAATACTATAAGACAGTACGTTTAATCTTTTCTTAAAGATAATTGAAAGTCATTGTCAGTTTAAAAATATCTCAAGGTCCAAAGCATTCTGTTGCTTCCAAAAATCACGATGAAAAAAATATTTAATTTATGCTAAATCCTTCTATAGAAAAAATAAAATTATTACAAACTTATTTAAAAAAATAAGATCCAACAGAAAATAAAGTGACTAATTCACTCGCATTAATGAAAAAAATTATCATCGCGGAATTAGAGTTCTACCTTGAACGTGGCTGTGATTTCTGAGTGTTTCTGGCTCAGTGGTTCAGATGCGCGGTTTCTATTGAGTCAACCCAGACGACCTCGGGGAAAAAGGAAATGATTATTTGGTGCTAAGGTTAAAAAATTCAGGGTCTTTGCGGAATTTCTGTATAAATTCGCGAAAACCAGAAACGGACTTTTCTGAAACAAACGGAATTACTGACTACGGAAAAATCTGAAAATACGGAAGTAAGAAAAAAAAGGAAATTTTGTTAAAAGATGGACACCTACTGGCAAATTTGCTGCGCGTTATTTTCCGGAATTTTACGTGAACTCACGCCATTTATTTTTTACAGTGTAGTCTCCAGTTCCCATTTTCACTGAAATGCCTGTTTGTTAGGTACACCTACCCTAGGCACATGAATCGCTCACTTCAATACAAAAGACGTCGCGTGAGCCTGGTGTGCTACATAAATCAAGTAGACCAGCTCTTCGAGCATCAATTAGAGCAGTACTTAGTGCTTAAGTCATACTTCAGTCGTACTTAATGCTTGACTGAGGGTCGGAATGGGAAAAACGGGTGATCCGAGAGACTTTGGACGTAAAATGGCAGTTTGCGCTAGGTATGCCGTCCCCTTGAGCTTTTCACGACACTTTAAAAGGCTTCCAGAAGTAGGTGGTCCGGTGGACGGAAACAGCTGGTGAATCGGATGTGTAAAAAAGAACGCTTGAGACGCATGCAAACGAACAAGTGAGCCACAACTGGAGCTCCCGGGACTCACTCCTCCTCTTCTTACGCCATCGTTTTTGTGACGTCACGCTAAGCGACGGAGTTGTATACTGAGAAGGTTTGAGCCCTATACGTTTCTGGGCATTCATCCGTACTTAATGCTTGAAGGAACAGCTTAATAAGGTCCATATTTTAGTTTTCTGCAAATTATTTTATGACATAGCAGCTCTACCGAAATCCAAAAAAAAAAAAAAAAGGAAATTCCGTCTGTTTTACCTTTCTCAGGAAATAAGCTTTCTCGCTGTTTCTGTTATGTACGAGTATAAACTATACCAAAAAGGTCTGTTAATTCAGTTTAAAACAGACGCTGAAAATAACTGAAATGCAATCTATTAGTACGTTGATGCACTGTTACATTGAAATTTGCATCAGTGAAAGCAAAACCGGCGAAAAATTGATAAAACAGCATCGAAAGTTGCATTTTTACACCCTCATTTTTTTTTGATCAAATAACATTGCTTTCATCCAAAAAAATAATAAATTTGAAGAGGCAAACTGTATGAGGATATGTTCGAAAAGGTAATTCACAAAAAAAGGAAAATTATAATAATGATGAACCAGGTTAATGTTGCAGTTCATACAAAAATAAACAAAAAGAAATTGGGGGCGGCCAATTATATACCAAATTAATACTGAGGACGTATTTGGAAAAGAAAGTCACAAAAAAAAGGAAAGAAAAAATACTAATACTACTACTACAGCCCATATTTATGTGTAGTTTTAACAACTGAGCCTCTCCCCTCCCTAGTCTATTTTGAAATTGCCAATTAGACTAAATTAATACTGAGAGTGCGTAACTCTCAGTACAATGTACACACAGAAATAAATAAATGAAAACAAACTTACCTTGTACTGATTTTAAAATCATACTTAATAGGATCATTTCAGCAGGGCCGCGGGTGGCCTAGTGGTCAGCGTTCGTGACTGCCATGGAGATAACCTCAGGTTCGATCCTGGGCAGGTACGAACGTTCGAACCACTAAATATCCGCCGTGCGTCGGATGGGCACTTTAAGCCGTCGGACCCAGGGTACTGGCCCCCTGGTAATAAATAAGGGCGTCTTTCTACCTCGCTTCCGTGTCACTTTCCTATCGGGCACTCTAGCCCAAATCTCCTAGCTTCCTATTTCTAAGGGTTGTTTAAGACCTGGGGTCAGACACTCCCTTCCTAAAATCCTCAACATAGGATCTATGATCTGAATTGATTTCATCCCCCATGGTTACGAACATGTGTTAGAACATGCAGGCTTGATAATTTTTTTCCACACATGAAATGAAGATTTAAAATATATAAAAATGAAGATTGAAATATATTTATTTGTATGGAGTTCAGGGTAGTTAGACTGGAGTTAGGATTTAGTTTCCCTGTAATGATGATTATCAAATGTGTTTAGGAAGGCCAGATTCATTAAGTAGCTGCTGCGAACATAGCATATTTTCTTTTCCTTGACTAGTTATTTAAGCAGTCATTTTTCAACTTTGCGTATTTATTTAAAAAATGTATTTATAAGTACATAAACGCACTTTAGTCCTGGTTCCAATTTAGTTTGATTACATTTTGAACATTTTCCTTTTACCACATTCAACTCTTCAACCTTCTTTGCCACTAATTTTTTAACACAAAGTTAACATTTTGAAGATGGAGTAACTGCTCACAATCATCAGTCAAAAGGAATTTAAATAATTTGATGCAAATAATGAACATTTTTGCAAGGTCTTTAGCTACCCATGGACATGCCCGTCGTTTAGCGTGACGTCACAAGCAAGTTCTTAATCCGGTGGCCGGGCCTGTAAAGATAGAGAGGAGGAGGAGTCCCGGCAGCCTCCGCCACAACCCGGCAAATAACTACAGAATTTAATACTGGTGTTCCCGGAGTCATCTACGAACGCACCACGTACGGTGCTATGTAGCTAATGGGCTACAAAAGCCAACGACCTTGTCGTCAGTTTCCTTTGACCTCTCTGATCTACCAGATGTTTTCGTCTACAAGATCGCCAATTGCTGAAAAATTCTTCCGTGGCGTGCCATTCACGGTAAACCCTTGCTATGGTCCTGTGTGAAAACCCCAGATGAACTCACCGGCTCATGAGTTTCTCGCCAAAACAAGAATTGTTGTCCTTCCACATTCACCGTATTCACCTGACCTCGCTCCCTGCGACTTCCACCTCTTCCCTGAGCTGACAAGTCCACTTCAGCTTCGTCGGTTTCGAGCACAATGAAAATGGGATCGCCGATTTCTCTGAAGGACATTGCAAAGAAAGTTTTCCAGAAGTGCTTCGACGAACTCTACAACCGCTGGCAGAAGTGTGTTGTTGCAAGAGGGTCTTATTTTGAAGGAGGATGTTCTTCAGCTTTGTAACTCTAACTATCAATGGACTTACGGACCCAGTCCGGGAACT
Source organism: Macrothele yani (assembly GCA_039090855.1). Classification (NCBI taxonomy): domain Eukaryota; kingdom Metazoa; phylum Arthropoda; class Arachnida; order Araneae; family Macrothelidae; genus Macrothele; species Macrothele yani. The sequence continues at coordinate 55,164,743 of CM076990.1, forward strand.
TTTGGATCCTGCTTCGTAGAATAACCTAAAGGCCGTACGTCGAAAAAGTTAGTTTACTCAAGCCTTATGACCAAAGGGTTAGTTTGTCACTTTAATTAAAGTAGGCCTGAAAAACGCACTTTATGAACTCCCACTTAAGCAGTTATCTTTCAGGTCCCACGACGTTTTCACTTGGTTGAGGTTAATTTTCCTTGAAAATGTTAATCACGAAATGTTTGTCAGACAAAAGGCGCTTATCTAATGGTTAGTCTTGTTGGGTAGTATCGATTGTTATCCTTGCGGTGAGTACAATATTCCACCTCACTTGAATAGCCCGTCAGTGGCATTCTGCCAAGAAGGTATAGGCTTCTTTATTTTTGATGCAACGGATATTTCCCCTCAGTAATAACGTAAATTTCAAGAAAAAAATTTCAAGTAAAAAATTCTTAATCTGCCACTGGGACTACTACTAAATTTCAAGTAAATTTCAAGTAAAAAATTTCGACGTAACGAGAATGGGTAACGGTGCGTTATTGTCAAAATCATTGTTGAAAGCTGATCGTGTCGCATGCTGTCCCATGAATTGACGCAACAATTGTTCATATCATCGTTGCTCAACAATATATCTTACTAAACTATCTCTGAACATTATTTCATCACATTTTACATAAACGTAAAAATATATAATTGCAGTCTCCGTAAACTACGAGAACCTGACGCTAAATGTGGTAAAAGCCATTACAAAAATGCATTTTTGATGCTATGTAAACACTGCATCGTAGCGAAGTTTGGCTTCCTCTCGACCTCCCCATTGGAAAGATGCTTGCTATTGACGAGATCTTTAAAATTATGTATAACACGATGGGGTGTAACCTGTGGGTTTTCTAGACTTCGATTCACCCTAAGATGACACTGCAGTTTAAGGTACAAGAGCCTACGCACTCACTGAGCCTTCGGGGACAGCCGAGAGTTATGTTCATCCGCGTCACTTCCCACAGTGTCCTGCTGTTAGGAGATGTCAATCACTTCCCGCATCAACTGATTGGCATCCTTGTCTCCCAAAGATTTGTCTAAAATAACTACTTATAAGTAAACAGCTAGGACAATATAAAGTATGATTCTGGGCAATAAATGCGTTGGTTTTCACGAAAAATGTTGGGAACTACTTTTAGTCGCGGCGATAGGTTTCACATACCTTCCCCTTCAGTGTCATCTTAGAGTGAATCGAAGTATAGACCAAAAGTTACCAATCTTCCTCACAAACACACTTGCGATTTAGCTTTTCTTTCTATCTTGAGATCAGATTTTTAGCTTGCTCGCATGCGCAAACAGGCGTTCGTAGTACGTCACATGTGATCGGTGGTAAGGTGACGTTCGTCTAAATCTGAATAATATGTAATAATAAAAATAAATATCATTTTCGAAAAACGAAACAGTCGAAATACTTGCTACTGCCGCCGCCATAGTTTAGTAAATATTTACTCTTATCTCACTTATCTTCTTTCATTGGTTTTAGGACAATAATATAAATTGATTGGCATATCTGAGTACCACTCAATGTTTAGAATTAGCCGACCTTATTGTCATGATTTAATTCCACTTAGTATGTACGTAAATAAATGTATACTCCCGAATCCCTCGTTCTATTTCACACCCACAAAGATCTTTGCATGCAAATGTGCATAGTATTATCTAAAAAGAGCATTAGGGTATTCTCTCGATTTCTTCATGATTTTACGGCCTGCGGATTATGCTCAGCCGCGAATTATACGAAGGATATTTTTTTCTTTTACTGAACTTCATTTTCTGCAGATTTTACCAAGAACAATAAAGTACATCGACCGCTTTAAGGGTAAAATAATTTTGGTGACTGAAAACAAAACAAAGTCAATTTCTAAGTGTACGATAATACACTGCTGGACAATTGCTAAGGACGGATCATAAACGGCTATATAACGCATAAAAAAGTAAGTGTGGTTGGATGCCAAGTGAAATAAAATAATGTCAGAATGTCCGGACATTACAAGAAAGACAATTTATTGTGCTCTGAAATCCAGAAGGCTTTGGAACGTGTTCAAGGGAAAAACAGGCCATCTTGTCCAGAATACGTAAACGTGAAAAAAATGCAATTACCGTCCGCAGGCGTTCCGGCGTAAGATGTCAATACGGGATATGGCCACCATGGAGGGCGATGCAAGATTTCACACGTCGTGTCATGCTTTGCACAACATTATCAAGCAGCTGTTGGGGTAATTTATCCCATTCCTCTGTCAGTGCACGGATGAGGGTGTCCTTGTTTATTGGAGGGCATTGGCGACCAGCAAGACTCCTCCCCAAAGCATCCCACACATTTTCAATGGGATTCAGATCTGGAGAACGTGCTGGCCATACGAGGCGTTGAATATCCTCGCTCTCAAGACACTCCTGGACAGCGACTGTTCGATGACATGTTGCGTTGTCGTTCATGAAAATGAATCTATCACCGACAGCACCACGGAACTTGCGAACATGAGGTAGCAGAACATCATTAATGTATCGTTGGCCAGTCATAGTCCCAGTTGGAAGCACATAGAGGGATGTACGGCCATTGATCATGATGCCAGCCCATACCATGACACTACATGTCGGATATCGGTCCCTTTCCTGTATGTTTGCTGGACAATATGCAGTACCACTATCACGCCAGATCAGTTGTCGTCGACAATCAGACGATAGACTGTATTTACTCTCATCTGAGAAGAGGACAGCGGACCTGTCGTTATCAGTCCAATTTCGATGTTGATGGCACCATTGTAAACGGGCGGTTCGGTGACGTCTGGACAATGGGATGCACACAACAGGACGGCGGGCGTATAGTGCTCCTTCATGCAAACGTCTGGCGACAGTTTTTCAGGAGATCCGCTTGCCAGTAGCAGCCATAAACTGATTTGCTACCTCACTAGCTGTGCTGCGGTGGTGTCTTTTTGTTGATAGCACTATGTACCGATCTTCTGCAGGTGTCGTACTGCGAACACGACCTCCCCCGTGACGTTTTCTACACTCTCCATTTGTTTGAAATGATTTCCAAAGCCTTGAAACAACACTGTGGCTGACGTCGAACTCCCTGGCAACATCTGTTATTTTTCGCCCTTCTTCAATCTTGCCAATAACACGGCCACGCGTAAAATCATCTAGGTGGTGTCGAGAAGACATACTGAAAATTGCAAGGTCGTCAATTGATTCTTTCCCTTTCAACTTTGCGTTTGAACAACAACGGTCAATACGCGTCAAATCCTTTATATCTCTTATCAGCGCTATGACGTCACGAACAAGTTCGGCAATCCAAAATTTGCATACGCACAACACGTCTTACTGTATCCCGCACTTATGCTAATTTCCACATTTTCCTGCCTTCCATTTTATGGTTGCTATCGTTGCTATTGTCATCCGTCCTTAGCAATTGTCCGGCAGTGTAGTTGTGTTCAAATTATGCTGTCAGACATACTCTGAGAACTACACACAATTCGAACCATAAAGTGTGAGTTGACGGCTGTGAAGGAATCAGGTATTGAGTATACTGATGTACGAAGGTTGACTAAAAAGTAACATTACAAGACAAATTTAGAAAATGGGAATCCTTTCGTCGGTGTAAATATGACATGGATGTTAAGTCAGATAATATCCGAAAACTTTAAAATTTCGTTGTTCTAGAGCGAGAATGGAACCCGCGTCTCCCGGATAGGGCCTAACCACTACACCACCCGGAACGACCAAGTTTCAAGTTTCAGATTAATTTGAATATAACCATCACAGAATTCGCTAGTCGAAGCAACCGGCATTCATATATCGCGAATCTTCTCAAGTTTTCGGATACTATCTAACTTAACATCCATGTTATATTTACATCAATAAATGGATTGCCATCTTCCAAATTTGTATTGTACAATGGTGTAATCCCGTATTTCATTCATTAATATTCTGCGTCTTCGGGCAATCACGGGAATGAATTCTTAACCATTCCTATATATGAATGCCGGTTGCTTCGACTAGCAAATCCTGTGACCATTATATTCAAATTAATCGGAAACTTGATACTTGGTCATTCTGGGTGGTGTAATGGTTAGCATACTCGGGCGCTATCCGGAAGACGCGGCTTCGATTCCCGCTCCAGTACGACGAAATATTCAAGTTTTCGGATATTATCTGACTTAACATCCATGTCATATTTATACTAATAAACGGATTCACATTTTCCAAATTTGTATTGTACAATGGTGTAATAATCCCATATTTCATGCATTATAACACTGATCATTCTGGGAGCACATCTGTAGCTGAATACCTTGTAAATATTCACAACCTTGACTGCAGAAAGCTATTTACCCGCATGGCAACACTGCGCATCCTGAAGACGCATGCGCACATTACACCTATGCTGTGGCAGTTAACATGGCGACTAGAATGGAACGCTCGGGCAAGCCGGTTACAGCATTGTTGTGCAGCAGCACCCACAATTAATCGCCCCATAGCTGAGGCCACTTCTTGCGGATCGACTCACTTAGACGTCGTATGAAGTCCAGATAGAGCTCTTGTTGATAGCACGTCCTTCAGAGATAAATTCAAGATGCAAAATACCCCGGATGTCGAAGATCTCTATCATGATCTTGCATTTGCTGCGATCTCGGAGGAAATTCTGCTTGGGTGGAGACGATGGCGATTTCCTTGCAGCTGATACCCGCTTAGTCTGCGGATCGAAGAGGAAGCACCATTATTAATCCCCGTTATGATTCTTCTAAGAAACTGTGGGCCTTGGTCGGCGGCAGTTACTTCCATCCGTATGTCCACCTGATCTTCAGCTAACATGTGTGGGACGATGTGTTGACACATCAGGTGCATCTTCAGATCATCTGTTAGTATCCGTTGATACGTAGTATCCGATATCCCAGCAGCCTCTGCTATTTGCTTGATCGTCTGCTGTCTGTTGTCGCGAAATGCTTCCACTCGTGCGAGCTGTCACTGGCCGCCCGCTTCGTTCCCCCTATTTGGCTTCTTTGAAGCGTCGATGCCAATCGAATGTTTCTGACAGCGACGAGGTGTTTTCGCAATAAACCTGTTTCCACCTCGTAAATTCCTGTTGGACTTTTACCCAAATGAACGAAAAACTTAATGTTAAAGCACTGCTCAAAAAATGTCATTTTTTATCATTCGCCAAACACTACGTAACCTGCTCACAATACCCGGATGTACCGATTCGTATATATATATACACTATCAACCAACAAGTAATTGGACACCGCTGCAATAGACCATATCTGCGGTCCTGATACACGTCACGGCCGCCGCCGTTAAATATCGTGTGGGAAACAACAACGCAACCAGTCGCATGCAAGATGCCACGCAGTTCGGAGCTCTCTGATTTCGAGAAAGGTGTAATCGTCGGGTATCACAGAAATGGCCGATCCATACGTGACATATCCAGCGAGTTGAAGTACCCAAAATCGACAGTGGCCTACGTTATTGGCAAGTGGAAGATGAGAGGTGAGTGTCGAAATGTGCCCCGACCCGGCAGACCCACAAAATTGGGAGTTAGAGACCGACTGGTGCTGGCCAGAGAAATTCGGAAGAACCACACCAAATCAATGGGCCACATCCGCGAGGAGTTTCAACAGGCATCCGGGAGTGTTCTTTTGATGAATACCATCCGTAAGGAAGCCCATTTGCTCGGTTATTATGGACGTGCTGCCGCCCACAAGCCTTAGATCACCAAGTCCAATAGCGCTGCTCGGTTAACATAGTTCAAAGAACGTCGACAGTGGACCGTTGAACAGTGGAAACAGGTTCTCTGGAGCAACAAATCAAGGTTCACCCTCTACCGTTCGGATGGCAGGGTCTGGGTTTGGCGTCTGCCTGGAGAACGCCTCCTGCCGGAATGTATTGTGCCAACTGTGAAGTTCGGCGGCTGTGGAATTCTGCTATGGGGGTGTTTCTCCTGGTATGGCACGGGACATTTGGTCGCAATTCCTGGTAGACTCAACGCCGAGACCTACTATACCATTTTGGATGACCATGCGCTTCCTACGTTTTGGCAGTTTTACGGGGTGGACCCATGTTACTTTCAGGATGACAATGCCACCTGTCATGTTGCGAGGTACACCAAGGCTTGGTATGATGACAAAGGTGTTAATCGAATGGACTGGCCTGCGCAGATCCCGGACCTTAACCCTATCGAGCACCTCTGAGACGAGTTGGAGCGTCGACTTAAGGGGTGCCCCCACCGTCCGAAATCGGAGAAGGAACTGACCTGTCTTCTCGAAGCCGAGTGGAAGAAAATACCGCTAGCCGTCGTACAACGCCTGGTTGAGAGTATGCCCCGGAGGGTCGCAGCTGTAATCGCCGCTCGTGGAGGCTCCACCAACTATTGAAGATGAATAAACTTCGTTTTCCTTTGCTATCACAGGTGTCCAATTACTTGTTGGTAGATAGTGTGTATATATATATATATATATATATATATATATATATATATATTGAATCAGCGATTTCTATTCTTCGTTTACCTATTTCAGGATAAGCAGTCAAGAAAGGAAAAAAATTGTCAAACAAAAGTGCCATATGACCCAATTCTACAGTTCCTTTTCTTTCCTTCGGGAGCTCTGCTTAAATTTTAAACGCAGTAAAATACTACCAAACTGTTACGGTTTTTGTTTAATCCCAAGCACTTTCTGTCGACGTGTTCAGCATCTTTTGTTTGGTTTAGAAGAAAAGAAAAAGCTTGCTTCTAATTTCATTTGATACATTGAAAAATTACGGCAGTTGTTATTATTATCGGTATCATAATGTGTCATGAATGTCAAAGACTTTTAATAACGAAACAATATGAGATGAGCTTCCAGCCCACAGATTTCCGCATTCGAAAGAAAAAATGTCTGCTATGAATCATCAAGAGCAGATGCAGATGACATCTTCTGCAATGATGTTCACGATTAAGGTGAGGATTTCTTTTTGACTTTTTTTAATTGACTGTGATCAGTACGCCAAGCTATTTGGCGTTCTTCCAGCATATGACACACAGAAGTGAAAGTTTATTACATGGAACGCTAAAATAAAAATCAACTCACGTTGGTTTGCGTGCAAAGAAGAAGAATTTCTGGAAGAGGATTCGATCAACGGTTGGTTGAGTGTTTGATCCCCGTGTTTTTCGACATATTCTGAGATTCTATGAAATGGAGGTAACTCCTGCACAAAGCTTCAGTTGGAGATAATTTGTATGGTTGCCTGTGATGTTTTTCTTATCCTGAAGTTTTGTAGCCCGTAATTGTGCGCAGTTCCCTTCCTTCAAGCTATCAACCACATCAAAATATGCCAACAAAAGCAACCAAGTAGCGGGAGTGAAAAAAACAAAAAAAACAAAAAACTTGAAAGGTACTAAAAAGAATTTAAAAGTCATTCCCTAGTAATATTATTTTTTGGTAATATTTTTAATTATACTTCTTTAGTTTATTTCCAATACTTCATACAGGTAAAAAAATCATTTCATAAAAAAATATGAAGGCCTGCGACATTTTTTCGTCGCATTAATATTTGTTTTCGTTATGCTAAGTAATAAAAATTAGATTCATATTCTGCTGCAATTCTCACTCGGAAATTATCATGTATAAATAATTTAGTCCAATCAAATGCCCTGTAACAAATGTTTGGAATGCTAATTTTGACACTCCTTGCCCGACCATGCAGATATCAAAGGAAAACAGCTTTATCAGCGTAAAATACACTGTGCTTTTTATTTTCATTGAGAGCATGATGCTCTCCTGCTTTTCCATTTTTGTCGAACACTTGAGGCTTCCTTGCTTTCTCATTTTTGTTGAGGGCGTGAAGCTTCCTTTGTTCTCTTGCCTTTAATTTTAACGCGATCTTTTAAGAAGATATACTAATACAAAACAGAAGTAACTCGTGTTAAAAAGTCATACTATAAACGACAAACCGTCTTCACACGATGTATGAAATAGTTTTATGATGGAGCAAAAACTTTAATGATAGTTAAAAATTTAAACACGTGAGGCCTTTCGGGTCTTGCCAACAGGCACCCATCCTCAGACGAAATGAACACATACAGTGGAAGCGGCAGCTTATAAATAGATACATAAATAACCAAATGACGTACAATCAGTCGTCATGATGTATATTGCGCATGTCCAGTCATTAACAGCAAATACATAGTCATTAGCTAGTAGATGTACTATGTTGATAAATCTGTAAGCAGATATTTCCAAGGTCGAGGGTTGTTTCTTCGCAATTCATCATTACAGCAAGTTTCAGATAATTTATCGATGTATAGGCTTTCAGTGAATAAGAGCTCAGATTTTGTATGAGGGATGAACGAACTCTTTTATGGGGACATACAAAATCTCAGCTATTTTTCACTGAAAGCCTTTACATCGATAAATTATCTGAAACTTGCTGTAATGATGAATTGCCAAGAAACATCCCTCGACCTTGGAAATATCTGCTTACAGATTTATCAACATAGTATCTACTAGCTAATGACTATGATTTTGCTGTTAATGACTGGGCATGCGCAATATACCTCATGACGACTGATTTTTTTTTTTTTTGATTGGAAGTTTAACGACCACCGTGAGCAACTCAATGGGCTATAAGCAGTCGTCCGTCACTAATTTAGGGTCACTGGTTCCAGGGAAGGGAGAGAGCCTGTGCCGTAAGACAAACACAACATCCATGCCTGACCGGGATTCGAACCCGGACCACTTACGGACGAATGATCAGAGGCCAGCGCCTTAGGGCACTGCGCCACCGGGGCGGCGACGACTGATTGTACGTCATTTATTTATTCATGTATCTATTTATGAGATGCCGCTTCCACTGTATCAGTTTTTTTTTTGATTGTATGTTTAACGACCACCGTGAGCAACTCAATGGGCTATAAGCAGTCGCCCGTCCCTAATTTAGGGTCACTGGTTCCAGGGAAGGGAGAGAGCCAGTGCCGTAAGATAAACACAACATCCATGCCTGACCGGGATTCGAACCCGGACCCCTTACGGACGAATGATCAGAGGCCACTGTATGAGTTCATTGCGTCTGAGGATGGGTGCCTGTTAGCAGGACCCGAAAGGTCTCACGCTTTTAAATTCTTAACTATCATTAAAGTTTTTATTCCATCATAAAACTCTTTTATATATCGTGTGAAGACGGTTTGTCGTTTATAGTATGAAGATATACTAAATTAATTTCCATAATTGCCTTTTTTTACCATAATCTAACATTTTTAAAATGTTCTTTCTTTTTTCCTTTAAACTTAAATTCTTTTTCTTGTCCACTGTTTGGCCAACTTTTTGAGCTAAATAAAGACGAAAAAGGTAAACATAATTTTTCACTGTGAAAGACAAGTTAGTAAATCATGCAATGCATTGATTGTGATACGCTTTCCAACATACCAGAATCCATCATTACTCAAGTTATGAGGATAATGGCTGTGGAATAAATCTCGCTCCTGTGTCCTGATCTTTGACCCCATTGCGATGATATTAAACACAATTGGTTCAGTATACCTGCGGAACAACATATTAAAGTTTTGTTGCAATAGATGCATTTTTAGTCAGGTTATGAAAAAAATGGCATTGTAATAAATCTCGCTCCTGTACCGTGACCTTTGATCCCATTTCAATGATATTCAACGGAACCGGTTCAGTATACCTTCGGAACAACATGATGAAGTTTTGTCGCAATCGAAACCTTTTTACGTAAGTTATGATGCATCAGGGCGATGAAATGAGTCCCGTTCCTATGTCCTGACCTTTGACCCATTTTGCCCATTTTTAACAGGATTCGTCCCCAAGTTGTCCCCTACCACATACTAAAATTTTATCGAAATCGAACCATTTTTACGCGAGTTAACGTGCGGACAGACAGACGGACAAAGCTGGAGCATATACATTGACGGAAAAAAAAATCCCAACACCATGAAGGAGTTGTGTTAGATAAACGACAGTTGGTAGGCGGTGAGAGTACACCTGTAATATGACGTCTATGCAAGTTTCGCGCTCGACGCTTACGTGTGGCGCTAGTAGTGCCCCTCGGAACATGCAAAGCAGGTTTGCTGTAAATACGCGCTGTAACGTTCGTGAGCGTTAGTTATCGTTGAGATTCGACGTAGTGTGTTGATGTTAGTCAAGAATGCCTTTAAGAAGACGAAGAAGCCATTATCAACAGCTCACGGAGATTGAACGAGGTCGTGTAATAGGGCTACGAGAAGGTGGATTTTCTTTCCGCAATATTGCAGAACGACTTGGCAGGAATGTAGCCACTGTGCATGATTGTTGGCAGCGGTGGTCAAGGGAAGGTACTGCCTCAAGAAGACCGGGTTCCGGCCGGCCACGTGGCACTACTGAGAGGGAAGACCGCCGTGTACGGCGTATGGCCGTGGCGCATCGTACCGCGTCTGCGGCAGCAATTCCAGCTGCAGTTGCCACCACAGTGACACAACGAACTGTTACAAATCGGTTGCTTGAAGCACAGCTCCGAGCCAGACGCCCTGTAGAGTGCATTCCACTTACTCCAAACCACTGCCGTTTGCGACGTCAGTGGTGTCAAGCTAGAGCTCATTGGAGGACGGAGTGGAGATCTGTTGTGTTTTCTGATGAAAGTCGGTTCTGCCTGGGTGCCAGTGATGGCCGTGTGTTGGTTAGAAGGAGGCCAGGTGAGCGCTTGCAACCAACCTGTCTGCGGCCGAGACACACTGGACCTACACCTGGAGTTATGGTCCGGGGAGAAATTTCCTATGACAGCAGGAGCACTCTCGTGGTTATCCCACGCACCCTAACGGCACAGTTGTACGTCGGTCTGGTGATTCAACTTGTTGTGCTGCCATTCATGAACAGCATTCCAGGGGTGTTTTCTAACAGGATAACGCTCGCCCGCATACCGCTGTTGTAACCCAACATGCTCTACAGAGTGTCGCATGTTGCCGTGGCCTGCTAGATCACCAGATCTTTAACCAATCGAGCACGTATGAAACATCATTGGACGACAACTCCAGCGTCACCCCCCTACCAGCATTAACCGTCCCTGTATTGACCGACCAAGTGCAACAGGCATGGAACTCCATCCCTCAAACTGACATCCAGCACTTGTACGATACAATGCATGAACGTTTGCGTGCTTGCATTCAACATTCTGTCGGCTACACCGGTTATTAATGTACCAGCATTTCACATTTAAAATGGCTCTTCTCGCGCTTACAATAAGCTGTGATCTTGAAACCTTAATCGATTAAATATGTTACCTATACAAAGGTATTGCCGCCATTTCATTCCTCTATAACTATTTTTTCGTGGTGTTGGGATTTTTTTCCGTCAGTGTACGTTTCTTTCAACCTACGGTTGGAAAGCATAAAAAAAAGGCGACAGAGCTGCAGGTACCTCAATGAATCGGGAGCTCTTCTAGCGTAATTTCGAAAATACCTCAGACAAAAACTGCATGCTGCAAGAAATAAGTGCTTAGCGGTAAACAACAAAACAGGCGTGAACCTCAGTATTTGAAAGCATTCAGTGCCTATCTGTGAAGTAATCTGTCATTCAAAAACAGTTCACTACTTATCGCTATAACATATATGAGTAAAAATCGCTGCGCTTCATAGTCCTCTTTGTACAGGTGGATTTAAATTTTCATCTGTGCCTCCATTGCTCTCTAATAGCCCCTTGAGAAGATGAAGAAAAAACACCCGAAGGAGGTGTTTTCTTGTTTCGTTCATTAAAATCGAATCGTCCTTTTACTCTTAGTAAAACGGTAGTTTTATATGTTTCATAAAACAAATTGATCACAATATTCGTAAAATCGAGAATCTTCAGAATTTTTTTTTAAATTACGTTTTTTATGTAACGGTGAATCTATTTTTTGAAGTTTATTACGGGCATTCGTTCGGGGCATGCAAGTAAAATAAGTTAACCAAAATGTTCGTAATTTTGGAGTTCGGCGTTCCATCTGTATACTAACTATTTCGCCAGCATTTGTGGAGCACGTACAGTGAAAATCAAAATATATCTTCTTGGAGAAAAAATGATATCGTGTCTAACCACCACTGGCCCTGATGAGATTTATACTGTGTCGCGGAATTCTTTCAGTTAATTTATGGCCGAAGAAGAATGGTATTTTGGATAGATTAGACTCTATCCCGTTTCTGCATTTAGTTCCACCTCATAGATATTTCCCTAGGGTTGGGGCCGTGGGTGGATTAGTGGTTAGCGTTCGTGACTGCCATGGAGATAACCTCAGGTTCGATCCTGGGCAGGTACGAACGTTGGAACCACTAAATACCCGGCGTGCGTCGGATGGGCACGTTAAGCAGTCGGATCCCGGGTACTGGCCCTCCGATAATAAATAAGGGCGTCTTCCTCCCCCTTTCTACCTCGCTTCCGTGTGACTTTCCCATCGGGTACTCTAGCCCAAATCTCCTAGCTTCCTATTTCTAAGGGTTGTTTAAGACCTGGGGTCAGACACTCCCTTCCTAAAATCCTCTACATATGATCTGATCTGATCTGATTCCCTAGGGTTGAAATAACGTCTATTCACTACAAAGTTACAGTTTTAAGCTTTTCAGACCATGTATCCCCAGCAGGTGCTCTATTCCACAGCTCATTGCCGTGTTGCGAGTTGTAGGATTCCGTTCCAGAAAACTGCAGCAATGTAGACCATATGAAATTGTGCAGACCGTTAATGTAGGATGTTGTTATTAGGATACAGTTAATGTAAGTTATTAAGATACAGTTATTGTTCCGTGGACAGCTACTACTGGCTGTTTTCTATGACATGAGATAAATGCCCACACAATATGGTGTCTCCATCTCAAAATTTCACAGTCAGGACGACAAGCTATATACACTGACGGAAAAAAAAAATCCCAACACCACGAAAAAATAGTTGTAGAGGAATGAAATGGCGGCAATACATTTGTATAAGTAACATATTTAATCGATTAAGGTTTCAAGATCACGGCTTATTGTAAGCGCGAGAAGAGCCATTTTAAATGTGAAATGTTGGTACATTAATAACCGGTGTAACCGCCAGAATGTTGAATGCAAGCACGCAAACGTTCATGCATTGTGTCGTACAGGTGCTGGATGTCAGTTTGCGGGATGGAGTTCCATGCCTGTTGCACTTGGTCGGTCAATACAGGGACGGTTAATGCTAGTTGGGGGTGAGGCTGGAGTTGTCGTACAATGATGTCCCATACGTGCTCGATTGGTGAAAGATCTGGTGATCTAGCAGGCCACGGCAACATGCCGACACTCTGTAGAGTATGTTGGGTTACAACAGCGGTATGCGGACGAGCGTTATCCTGTTAGGAAACACCCCTGGAATGCTGTTCATGAATGGCAGCACAACAAGTTGAACCACCAGACCGACCTACAACTGTGCCGTTAGGGTGCGTGGGATAACCACGAGAGTGCTCCTGCTGTCATAGGAAATTGCTCCCCAGTCCATAACTCCAGGTGTAGGTCCAGTGTGTCTCGGCCGCAGACAGGTTGGTTGCAGGTGCTCACCTGGCCTCCTTCTAACCAACAAACGGACATCACTGACACTCAGGCAGAACCGGCTTTCATCAGAAAACACAACAGATCTCCACTCCGTACTACAATGAGCTCTAGCTTGACACCACTGACGTCGCAAACGGCAGTGGTTTGGAGTAAATGGAATGCACTCTACAGGTCGTCTGGCTCGGAGCTGTCCTTCAAGTAACCGATTTGTAACAGTTCGTTGTGTCACTGTGGTGGCAACTGCAGCTCGAATTGCTGCCGCAGAGGCACTACGATGCACCAAGGCCATACGCCGTACACGGCGGTCTTCCCTCTCAGTAGTGCCACGTGGCCGGCAGGAACCCGGTCTTCTTGAGACAGTACCTTCCCTTGACCACCGCTGCCAACAATCATGCACATTGGCTACATTTCCTGCCAAGTCGTTCTGCAATATTGCGGAAAGAAAATCCACCTTCTCGTAGCCCTATCACACGACCTCGTTCAAACTCCGTGAGCTGTTGATAATGGCTTCTTCGTCTTCTTAAAGGCATTCTTGACTAATATCAACACCCTACGTCGAATCTCAACGATAAGTAACGCTCACGAACGTTACAGCGCGTATTTACAGCAAACCTGCTTTGCATGTTCCGAGGGGCGCTACCAGCGCCACACGTATGCGCCGAGCGCGAAATGTGCATAGACGTCATCTTACAGATGTACTCTCACCGCCTACCAACTGTCGTTTATCTAACACAACCCCTTCTTGGTGTTGGGATTTCTTTTTCCGTCAGTGTAGAAATAAGGATCCCCACGCATTTACCGTAGCTAACACTCCTATCAGACCGAAAAAGGATTCTTCTACGTCAAACCAGCAGGTTCCATCCACCAATCCCATCACCCATTGTTACCATTTTTCTTTTCACAAGCTGTCGATAACAGTATTCAGAATCGGTAAGGTGTATTTCACACCAAATACACTATCTGACAGAGAAAATGCCACAACATGAAGGAATCGTCGAAAACAGACCAAACTGCTCACACAGATAGCCAAGCAGGCTCTGAACAAATGATTTAATTGTCATGTATAGACTTGGCCCCAGTGGTCGAATATACAGGATGATCAATAAGGAGTGTGGCCCCCATTTTGGACGATACAGCGTTGAATCCGACGTGGCATAGAAGCAACGAGAGTCCGAATAGAGTCCTGGGGTATCGTGGACCGCGTGATGTTGATCCGAGTCCACAGTTCATCTTCATTTTGCGGGGGTGGGAGGTTACTCAACCGACGTCCAATCGTGTCCCACAGATGCTCGATGGGCGGAAGCATCCACACACCATGAAAAGCATTCAGGCTGATCCGAGCGGTATATGGCCTGCCGTTATCCTATTGAAAACGGAGTTTGGGGTGCCCTGCTAGTAGTATATAGGGGGTACTATGGCACACACCAAAATCACATAAAAACCTCAAAATCAGGTATTTTTTGATTTTTCAGACCTCAATAATCACGAACATTTTAAGGCTTTTTATGATCAAAAACACCTTATTTTCATTAAAAAGCATTGATTTTTGGGCATAAAATAGTCAAAAACATCAGATTTTTGAAAATTGAAGTTTTTACTCTGTTTTTTCATAAAAACAGACATCATAAAAACACGCATTTTTGATGATATTTGACGACTTTTTGAACAATTGCAATCATTTTGAGCTTTGAATAGTTTTGAATAGCTTTGAATAGCTTTGATTTTAAAAGTGATGAAATGATGGATTTAGTGATCAATAGAAAAGTTGTAAAACAAACTACTTTGCAAAGTCCTTTTTTAAAATGCATTAAAAAAAGGGGTACCCAAAATGGATACCCCTTATAGAAAGATTAAAAATTTAGGAAGATTAAACAAATTCAAGATTTAATTTAAAATATTACAAAGATTTAAACGAATTCGATAATATAAGGTTTTGTTATGTAGTACTTCATTTCTCTTTAAAGATATGTCCTATTTTATTTTCTGTTTCGGTAATTCTTCTTTTGAACCTCTCTCGATCAACTGCATATGTTTCCCATATACCTTTTCATTTCCTACATATATGACAACAACATTAGGATCGAAGTGAACTTTCATTTTTATAGAATTCGTTTTTTTTAAGTTTTTACTGATTCATAATCATAATATAGATCATCAATTTTACCTCTGAATCTGAATATATAATTACCTTTATTAATTTTTTTTAATTGCACTGTCAGATAGTTTTCCGTGACATTTTCTAAGATAATATTCTTTTTCTTCATCATTGACTTCTATTTTTGCAATAGTTGTATCTCCGAATTTCGTTTGGATTTTTTTTCAGTGACATCAATTTATAATCTCCAGGATTCAAATCTTTTAATTTCTGTGTTTCTGTAAATAATCTGATGCTATTGAACTCATCCATTTATAAGGTTTTATTTTTTTAAAGGCTTTTGAATACATGTGATGAGAACTGTAAATTACAATAACTTACAAACTCATTTAAAATTTCTAATCCTTTGTTTTTAATTTCCTCGTTTTTTTCTTTTTTTCAATTATTCTTTTTATCTTTTTTAAATATTTATAAACTATAGTTAGAATATCTGAAAACTTGTAATTATCTCTATACATATGAATCAAGTCATCACAAAAATGAGCGAATTGAGATATTTCGTTACTATATTTTTTATCTGAAGAACAGTATAGAGCTCTAAGGTCACCCATTAAATCCATTTATAAGTTTTCATTTTTTGAAATATAATTCTTATAATGCATACATCTATACATAGAGCATCCGGGGCCTAAAACTCTTGGACATTTAGGTATATCTAAATCAACAGATGGAATATCTTCAAGCATCTCTTTTTCCATTACTCCTCCTTTATATGCAAATGTACCACCATAAATATGGTACAGGTTTTTAATATAGTTCTTTACCTCACAATTATTAATCCATAGTTCTTTGCTATTTGGATATCTTTTAAATCTCAGTCCATGCACATCTAAAACACACTTACGTACGATATTCAATTCTTGTTCATCTAATTTGCAGTCAGGTGTGAACACTGATATTGTTTCACCAATATTCAGTTTTGAGTGTACCCAACTTATCTCTCTTGCTATCTTACGATTTGGGAGCACAAATCCTTGAATATTTATAATCACAATTATATCATTCATTGTTTATATTTACTCACTTTTTTAAATACATATCCAAAAGGTACAGTATTCAAATCATCTAGAATTCTTCTTTTATCAAATCCAAACATGTATTTCTTGTTCAGTGTATCTACAGCTATATTTCTATCTTTTTGTATCTTAAACTGATTATTTGATATTTCTAAGTAATCTGTTTCACCTGTTATTACTTTCATTCTATCATTGAAATTCAAAATATTTTCATTCTCATAGCTCATTTTAAATCCTTTAACTTTACCTTTTACAGTTCCATCATTTAGTATGTATCCATAGTCTTTTGGTGCACCAGCTATCCAGGATTTCATATATTTGTCCTCTCCCAATTCATCTGTCCATTCTCCTAACATGCATCCTGTTTTGATTTTATTAGTTCCATCATCTATATACACAACACTATCTGTGTCTTTATAAATCACTTTTTCACGTAATTTATCAAGCATTTTATATAATCTAATTCTAGCAGAACTAGTGGTGAAAGCTGCTATATAAACGTTAGTATTGAAGTTATTTTTAACATATTCATCTTTCATTTTATAAGTCATTTCTACACAGTCATCATTCATAAATATCATATTTAATTCTTTGAGATTATCATCTAATATAATTTTATAAAATTCATCTAAATCCATTACGTATTTAGTCTGTTTCATATTTTTTTCTCTGTCCAAACTTACCCCATAATGAGTTCAAACATATCTTACTTATAAATCTCATTCCTGGATTTTTTTCTATTTTTTCTAATTTTATATCTAATTTCTTGTAAACTGTTTTCTTATATTCTTTTTCACTTTTAAAGTTTTCAGACCATTTATCATCTGTTTCTAATTTGATTTTCAAAAACATTTTAACGTAATCTCTAAATAGTTCATCAGTTTTATTTTCAAAATTCCAAACCTCATATATTCTTAAAATTTTATATCTTTTTTTAATTGCTAAATTCATTTCATCAGTAGTCCATGTACTAGTGAAACATCTTTTGTCTCTTTTATGATTACACTCCTTATTTCTAATTTCAAAGCATTCTTTACATTTCTTTTTATCTACAACAGTTTTAAAGTGATTACATTTGATAGTTTTAGAACATGATTTACAAAGAGCAAACATCAATTTTTCATCTTTAATTGGCAACACTGGATGATATAAATTTCTAGGTGGTAAGACCTTACATTTGATGAAACCATACCATTCTTTATCAAATTTTTCAGGATTAAATATCTTAACAGGATGACCAATTGGATAATTATCAAAGTAATTTACAGTTGGATACAGTGAACATACATCAATATATCTACCTTTTTCATTATTTTTAAATTCATATTTCAATTTAGTAGGCTCACACCTACCCCCATAAAATGCATCTCTAGGATTTAAAGGTTCCACGAAATCTCTATTCCATTCATTTTTTATATATTTTTTAATTTCTTTATTATTATTAAAATCACATTCCCATATAACAATTAATTCATATCCAGCTTTTAAAATCTTCTTTTGAATCCTCTTAGTTCTTTTATATAAGTCTTTCATACATATCTGATTCTGTTCATTTATAGTTGATTCTCTATAACATCTATTGCATCCATGCCAGTGACATCCATGAAATTGAAACACTGTGTTTTCATAAAATCCATCTACTTTATAAATTTTCTTAAATAATTTTAACTTTTTCTCTCCACCATTTAATGCATGTTGAATATTGATATTATTCTTTTTAGACAGATAATCTAACCAAGCAATTGATTTTTTACTATATTTGTCTTTTTGAATTGTATCATCATCTATGGCAATTGTAACCTTTTTTTTAAGAATTTATCTCTATAAATACTCATGCATACACCTGCTAGAGTTACATATTTAAATGGATCGATATTTGCGATTTCTAAGAATAATCTTCTCAATTCTAAACATCCTCTTCTTAAAATATCTACATCTGATCTACAGTATTTAACAAATTCTTTTTTGAAAATCAAACGTATCGTTTTTAACAGTTTCATACCATTTTAAGAATTCATTTCTCTCTTCAGATTTCATAGAATCACATCCATAGTAATGTTTTTCAGGGTATTTACCTATATAATTTTGATTACATTCTTTATTAAAATAATGAGGAAAATAACCTTTTGCCATCTCTTCTAACCCAAATGTTTTTGGAAAATCTCTTAATGGAATCATAGTAAAATTGATTGAATCTATGAATCTTATATTATATCCAGATGCCTGCATATAATTGAGTTTATTTCCATTATATATAGTAAACACTTCTATTTTGTTTTTAAAACAGTATTTAGCTAAGAATTGAAAATCAAAGCCTTTACCATAATGAGCTAGTACAGTATATCCAAAATGTTTTTGTTGAAATAACCAATTACAAAAATCATTTTCATTTTCAAATATCTTTTCACTGCCATCATACATTTGACATACAACTAGATTAACTTCATTAGTTCCTGTTTCTTGTTTAGTTTCAACATCAAAGAATATATATTTCTCAGTATATTCATATCTACATTTTTCACACCAATCTTTTCGATTTCTTGTTAACTTAGGACAATCATTTTCACATTTACCACCTTTAGCATCTTTACGTTTCATATAGCATTTATGATCATGTAATACATATTTCCAACAATTTTTACATCTCTTTTCACCACATACATGCTCTTTGGGTTTTCTCTCATATCGATTAATAATTCTTTTACATTTTAAACATTTCCATAGACATTTACATACACTAACACCTTTCTTATTTTTTCTTTTGTGGTTATCAAAACACTCCTCGCCTTTAAATAATCGATTACATTTTTTTACAAAATATCTCTTCACCATTACAGTTACTATCTGTTTTAAAACATCTATCACATTTGAGAGGACATCTGTGTTGATCTGATCTTTTATAGCTTATTTGACAATAATCACAGTAATTCTCTTTTCCTAAAAATCCTTTAACAGAAGTAATTACATCGAAATGATTTCTATTTTTCAATATGTAAATACATGTAGATTTATATTTACCACTATATATACGTTCATTAAAATTCTCTCTGCAAAATATATTTATCTGAATATCTAAGAATTCTTCAAATATTTTAACCTCTTCTAAGCAACATATTTCTAATGGAATATTGCATAGTTCATGTAATTTTACAGCTAATGATTTTTGTAAAACTCTACCCATTTTGATGTATCTAATATCATTTTTTGATAATTCATTATGATTCAATTTATCACATAATAGCTTAGGATTTTGAATAGATAGAGCAGTTACAATTGATCTAGCTAAACATATGTTATCATCATTTTTTATCTGACAGATACTTCTTTTATTTTCTATTGTTTCATCATTAATTATCTTTATATGTTTACCTCCTGAAGGTAATTCAATTACATTAAAATCAAATATACAATCAGTTATTTCTAATTCCTTATATTCAATTTGATCAGATAATTTATAAATATATAGCTCATAGGCATCCTTAGTATACATCATTTTATCATGAAATGGTTTATTCAGTTTAGGATTATATACAATTATATCTACTTTACCTTGAATTTTACCAATTGCTTTTCTAAATATATGTTGTAAAATATTGAAATATTGTTCAGGTTTAATGTTTACTCCAGCTACTCTATAATTCTTTCTATGTACCATATATTTTTTAATATATTTTCCTTTTGTTTCAATAATTTCATAATCAGGTTTAAATAATTTTTCAAGATTTACATCTGTATAAATTTTCTTTTCTTTTCTTGGTTTCAGTTTGTTATCTTTGAATTTTAAGTTAAAAGAATCAAATAATTTTTTAATTCTATTTCTTCTCTCTGGATGATTAATAAATATTTTTCTTTTTCTATCTAAATATTCTGATGTATCTAATCCAAGGATATCTACTAAAACAGACTTATAATCACCTGTCTTTCTAATATATTTTATCAACGATTTAATTAAATCATCTTTTTTTACATTTCGTTTTCTGATATTTAATCTTTTTAAAGCATTTCTAAGTTTCTGAACACTAATAGCATTCAGAGCACTTTTAAGATGCACAATAATAGGCTTCAAAGCTTTATCCATTTATTAGGGAGTAAATTTATAAAGGGATTTTCGAAATCAAAAAGTGATAAAAGCTAAACGACGTTTGTGCAATTCACTTCTTAAATGTCTTTGTTTATGAGTATAAGTATATTGTTTACCACAATCACAATTTATTTTTCTATTCAAAATTATACACTGACAAGATTTGCAAAAATGCTGTCTATCAACTTTACCATAACGATGTTGAACATAAAATTCACCAATAGGTTTTGTTTGTTTACAACTTTTGCATGTTTTGTTCTCCATTTATTAGGAAACAAATTTATAAATACTTTGCTTTAAGCTGAAAAGCTTGCTGCTTTAAAGTCTTCCCAGATCTTTTTCATTTTTTGGATTTATATTAATTTTAATATCATTTGATATATTATAATAGTCACAAATTTTTTTAATAAAATATACATATTTTAAATTTTTCTCATAGTACATAAAATCCAATAATTTTAAAAATAAATCTTCTGCTTCCTTATTAAATTTAAGGTTATTTTTTCTTTTAAACTGATTAAAATATCTTATTCTACTAACATATCTACTTTTTAAATATTTATTATAATCTATATAATAACAGTCTTCCTCTTCATCATATTTCATTCTTTTTACTTGTTTCATTACTTTTTTAAAATTTTCAGGAATTTCAATTTGTTCTTCTTCTGAAGATGAATAAGAAAAGTAATTCGCTTCTTCAATATCATTATCCATTTATTAGATATCATTTTATTAAAAACTTTTTAGAACTTAGTTATTCTTTTAATAGCCTCTTTTAAATTATCAATAGTATGATCATTAACAATATTAAGATGATTAAATTTAGTTTTATGTATGATATATTTTCTTTAACTCTGTTAAATAAATTAATAGAATTAGGATTATATTTTATTTCATATACTGTATTTAAATCTGGATACTTTATTTTTAAATTACCAATAGTTTTATTCATTTTATCTCTTTGACATCTAATTACATAATAAGGATAATCAGAGTTTTCTTTATTTTTCTGTATGACAGTAAACATATGAAGCTTTAGCAGTTTTAGGTGTTATATCCTCTTCTTTATATTTTTCATTTTCAAGTTTTAATTTTTCCATTTTCTTTTTTATCTTATTTAATTTCTTATTTAATTTTTCATTATCATTCTTGTATTTATCATTGAATTTTTTAATGTAATAGTCTTTAACAATCTTGTTAACTTTATCATAAAAATCGTTTGAAACCCAACAAGATATATTTAAAATTAATTCCTGCTTAACATATGTTCCATTAATAATATTCTTACCTGTTCCTTCTCTTATTTCATACATTTGATCATTTTTATGGCGGCCCGAATTAAGGGCCACCACAATTTTTATAATATTTTATTAATTCTTGAGATTGTTTATTCTCTAACCATTTTTAAAATTTTTTACCACCTTGTTTGCATAGTTTTGTAGCATTAAAGTATCCAGTATTTTTATCTATTATAATTTTAAAATCTCCAAATAGACCATACCAGTAATTATCTTTGATTTGCTCATAACATACATCTTACAGTTTTTTCTTTCACATATAGATGGTAGCACAAGCAATTAAATCTCTTTCTTGCTTAGATGTAGTCATTACTGATAAGCTGCGAGCGAAAATGTTTACATAACCAGAGTTGAACAGCTGCCAAAATACTCTCCACGGCGCGCGATTATGTCCTCGGAAAGAAGCAGTTCTTCGTTACGTAACAACTTTGGATCATCGCCAAGTTTCTCTTGCTTGAAACGTAAATATATGTTTCAAGCAAGAATTTATCGGCCAGCAGTGGCCGAGTGGTAAGCTTGCATGCAAAAGGTCGTTGGTTCGAATCTGCTCCCTGTCCCCCTTGATTAAAAAAAAAAGGTTGGGTTCATGGTAGAGCGTATGCGTGAATAACATCTGATAGTAGAGAGTGTGTGTGGTGGAGGGTCGAAAGAGTTAACGCCCATAAGTACCTGGCTGGCTAGGTACAAAAAAAAAATAATAAAAAATGAAGCATAGACCCTCCACCGAAGGGGCGTTTTGCAAAAATTTTTCAAATTACAACCCAACTGTTAAATTCATCAGGATATCCCAACCATTTAACTAAGTATTTTTAAGTATTTATTTCCTTTCTTTCTAATAATTTTTTCAATCTTATAAACCTCATCTTTCTTATCATATTTAACCAGTTCCTTTTCATAAAATGTTCCTGTAATTTCTTCATTATTTAAATCTTTTATTTTATATGTCGGAGGATCTGTGTTCAATATATCGGAAATTATAAATATTTCTTCTGTAAATGTTGGAAGATAACCTTTCTTAAATTCTCTTTTATATTTTGAAATTTTATTTTATCTCCTTTTTGATATTTTGGTTTATTTTTCTCTTTTTCTTTATACAAATTATTATAAACTTTTAATTCATTTTCTTCCTTACTTGCTTCTATAGGTGTCATTTTAATGGATCTATGATAAGAATTATTATAATTCTTAATTAATTTATCTAGTACATTTAACCACTTTCTAGTATTATTTGCTGTGAAATACTTCCACATTTTAGTCTTTAAAGTTCTATTGAATCTTTCAATAACAGCACATTTAATCTCAATATTCTCAGTTGTAAACCAGTGAATATTTTCATTCTTGAATAACTTTTGAGTTTGTTTATTTATAAACTCTGTACCCTTATCTGTTTGAAGTTTTTCTGGTTTTCTTTCTTTAAATATTTTTTTAAATGCTCTAGTTACCTTCACCTGTTTTTCTTTTAAGCGGAATTGTCCAAGCATATTTACTGAATATATCAATCACTGATAAAATATAATTTGTGTCATTATTAAAGGATTTAAATTCTTGCATATCTATAAGGTCAGCTTGAAATTGGTCATTGACATGAGAAACATTGTATAATAAATATTTTTAAGGTGCTTCACGACGTCTTTAAAAAAACACTCTTTTTAGATCCACAAACTTTACACTTTCCTTTTGCCATGGGTCTATCATTTTTAGCTACTGTTTCTTGAATATCTTTAGTTTCAGTTTTCTGTTTGCACTTTAAGCAATACATATTTATATAGGATGAAATTCCTAAACCAAATGTTTTCTTATCTGTTTGAAGTTTTTCTGGTTTTCTTTCTTTAAATATTTTTTTAAATGCTCTAGTTACCTCTTCACCTGTTTTTCTTTTAAGCGGAATTGTCCAAGCATATTTACTGAATATATCAATCACTGATAAAATATAATTTGTGTCATTATTAAAGGATTTAAATTCTTGCATATCTATAAGGTCAGCTTGAAATTGGTCATTGACATGAGAAACATTGTATAATAAATATTTTTAAGGTGCTTCACGACGTCTTTAAAAAACACTCTTTTTAGATCCACAAACTTTACACTTTCCTTTTGCCATGGGTCTACCATTTTTAGCTACTGTTTCTTGAATATCTTTAGTTTCAGTTTTCTGTTTGCACTTTAAGCAATACATATTTATATAGGATGAAATTCCTAAACCAAATGTTTTCTTTGCTTTTATAATTGGTTTTATAACAGCTCTAGCTTGTTTCTCTCCTAATGGATAGAATCCACTTGTAGTATTTTCAATTGAATCTAAATCGTTTAAGAGTTCTTGATCAGCAATATGTCTCTGTTTAGTATCTTTAGTTTTACTATAAGCTACGTCATGTTTTTTACAAGCTTTATCAACTCTGTTAATTCCTGGATCACCTCTTTTTAATCTCTTTTCTAATTTTGTAAATGGGCCACAATACTGGTACCCTGGTATATGCATGTCAGGTGGATTTAATTTTATCTTGTAACCATCCTACTATATCACCTCCTGTTATTATATAATTTCTTTGAATATATTATATATTTCTTTGAATATATGAATCATTTATTTATCTGTAAATCTGTTTTTTAACTACGTATCTATAACCATTTAGCTGTGTTTGTTTTACATATTTTTCTAAAGGAAAATACTTAATATTTTTTATAAAATCTTCTTCTCTAATGTAAGCATCCTGTTCTGAAATTGAATTAGCATTTATTAAATTTAATATCTGTTTATAAAAATTTGTAAGCTTGTTTATATTCTTCTTTTCTTTCTGAAATATTTAGAGTTTTATCAACACCTTCAATGACTCCTGCTCCTAAAGAAAGTGCTGCTAAAGGAATAAATGCAAAAGCTGATAAACCTGAAGCACTAAATATAAATTTGCCTACTGATAGTGATATACTAATTTTATTATAGTAAATAAAACTTTTTCTGTATACATACATTTTCTTTTCTAAATATTCTTCCATTTATATAAGATCAAAGTTATGTCTGTATCTCATGAGGATTTTTCAAATCTAACATGAAGAAATCATAAGGTTTTTTAATACTTTTTTGATAAGGATCTATATTAAAATCACCATCAATTTCTCTAATAATTTGTTTAATTTCTCTGTGCTGAAGTTTAAAAAATATAAAGTAATCACAGTTTTTTCTTATATCAATAGGTGTTGAATAATAGGTCTGTGATAAATAAATAATGGATGCATTTTTCTTCCTTCCTCTTATAAAAAATTTTTCAATTTCGTTTTGATCTTTTTCTTTTACACAGTCATCAAAAATAACTAGATTTTTTAATGAAGGATCTAAGTCATCTACAGTAATAAATTCATTTATGTCTGAACTAAATAATGTTTCTTTCTTAAACTTTTTAAATAATTTTAATAACTTATTTTTATTCTTTCCTTTATTTTTAAAATGTCTTCCTCTTCTATATCATCAAACATTGAGTAATTTTCTTTTAATTTAGAGTATTTAGGTTCGTTAATATCTTTTGCAGATATGAATAATGCATCAAAATTTAAATGATCATATATTAAATTTAATAGTAAATTTGTTTTTCCATATCCTGAAGATCCTGTTATTAAAAGTTTAAAAGGATGAATAGGTAATATTGGATTTTGATTTGGATCTATAAATTCTTCTGGTTCTGAATAATCTTTTAGTTTAATGTTGCAAGGCTTAATCATATTTATTTAATAGAAATTCAGCATCTTCAATAAACATTTCAGCTTCAAATAATAAGTCTTCAGCTGGTATTCCTTGAGATAAATAACATTCAGCTAGATATAATGCCATTTCAGCAAAAGATAAATATTCTTCAATTTGTTCAAAATCTTCCATTTATGTAAGTAAAATAATTTGCTTGAAGTAAAATAATTTGCTTGGAAGTAAAATAATTTGCTTGGAAGTAAAATAATTTGCTTGGAAGCAAATTTTCAGTTAAATAAATGAGTAAAGTGATACAAGATTTATTAAAATTAGCAAAAGTAAATGCTGAACTAAGAAAACGAAATAAGGAAAAGCAATTAGAAGATTTAGGATATGAAGAGGCAATCGCAAAATTTCATAAACCTATAGTTGAAAAATTAGAATATCAAGATGTATCTAGAAAAGAAAATTTAAAAGCTATTCAAAATGCAATTGAAGAACTTTCATTTCAACCAATTGCAGAATCTTCAAGAATTCCTGCCTTAGAAGATGTTGAAGAACCTATTTCAGATGCTAAAGAAATGTATGAGAGAGAAGCAGGAATTCATAAAATTAACTTAAACAAAAACTTGAATGTATCAGTTATTAAAATAAAGTTAGGATTTGATTTACCTTCGGAATTAGTTAATAAATCTGATGAAGAGATTGATGAAAAAAATAAAACAAGCAAATGAAAAAAACAGTGAAATCGGACGTCTAAAAGGTCCTCAAGTAAAAGCACTTAATAATGCAAAAGATGAAGAAAAAAAGAAAAAATTACAGAAAAAAATTGATCGTTTCGATTATAAAATGGCTGAGGTGCGAAAATATATTAGAGCATTAGAAGCTCTCAAAATGGGGAATTACTATATGGGTGAGGGTCTTAATATTTTAGATAAATTAACAGATAAAATATGTAGGAACTAAAAATAAGAAAGTATATAACCAAGTAGTTCAAATACTAGATTTATTATTGAAAGAGGGTAAAATGACTAATGAGCAAGTAAAACAATATTATTCAAAGTTTCTATCTTAATAAATGAGTAATTATATTGTATCAAGAATTTATTTGAGTGAAGGTCAGAAAAACAAATTAAAATCAGCAGTTAAGAAAGGTGAAGAAATTACATTGCAAATTGATAAAACTAAAAGTGCTAATCATGATATGTATTTAACAAAAACTCAAATTACTCAAATTAAAAATGGTAAACGAATAACTATAAGTAAGACACAATTAAAGAAAAACGGAGGTATTTTACCCTTTTTGATCCCTATCTTAGCTGCTCTTGGTACTGGTGCTTTATCTGGTGCTGCTAGTTTTGGTGTGAATAAAGCTTTAAGTAAAGTAACTGGATCAGGTTGTAAACCGAAAGGTTCACACCTTAAAAAAAACATTCTGGAAAGGAGTTCTTCAGAATTACGAGGTATATCCAATAAAACGATAGAACAAAATATGAAAGATGTAAAAGGATTCAGAGGTGTATTTACATCAGATTTATTACCTAAAAAGATTAAGAAATTTGAAAGTGGAATTATTAATTTAGATATATCTACAGGACCTGGGACTCATTGGGTCTGTTATTATAATGATCCTAAATATAATTTTGTGGAATATTTTGATCCATTTGGAGAATATAAATATAAAGACATTAAATTGAATAACATTTTCATACCTCAAAATATTGTAAAATATCTTGAAACATCTAATAAAGGAATTAGATATAATTCGAGTTTTTTACAAGAACCAACATCTGTTAAATGTGGTTTTTATTGTATGAAATACATAACTCAAAGGAATAAAGGTAAATCACCTGTTGAAGTTTTATATTCTTTTACCCAAGAACCAAGTGGTTATAATGAAGATTTTGTGCTTAATAAATGTTAATTTTAGATTCAAAAAATTTTGAGAAATCAGAAGATTTTACAATTGAATATGTCCCACCTATTCCTGTTAATGAAAATTCAAAAAATTGCTTTAAAATCTATGTCTATGTGGGTTTCATGGAACAATATTGATGAAGAAAATAATACATTTAAGTATTTTGATGGTAGTTTATGGCATGAAATAACTTTAGATAATGGAAATTACACATTAAGGGAATTAAATAACTTTTTAATAAAACGATTTGGAGATGAACCACCAATTAAATTCAAAGCTAATTTTGCTACATAGCGCTTTATAATTGAATTAAAAGATGAATATAAAATTGATCTTAGAGAGAGTAAATTACATGAAATTTTAGGATTTGAATCAGAAATATATGAAGATAATCATCAGGAAGGAAAATATATGGCAAACATTTCTAGAGGAGTTGATGACATACACATTCATTGTGATGTAATTACAGGAGCTCTATATAATAATATTAATTCAGATATTTTGTATTCCTTTACGCCATCTAATCCTCCTGGTAGTTTAATAAAAATTGATGAAATAAATCCTTTATTTTTACCCATTAATAGACGAAATTATATTCATAGAATTCGAATGTATATCACGAATCAAGATAATGAACTGATAGACTTTAATAATATGAGAGTTTTATATAGATTAATTTTAGCTTAAGCTTTTCAGCTTAATAAATGAATTATAACAAACATAGATTATATGCAAAACGATATGGTGGTAATATCTTCACTGAAGGAATTAAAACTTTTGGAAAAAAAATATTAGAAGTTTTAGGTAAATCAGCAATTGAAGATAAAGCTAAAAAAGTTATTCAAAATAAACTTGAAAATATATTATCTAAACCTCCTGTAACTGTTAATGATATATTAGCTAAAACGAAAATTCAGGATGGATCTGGTTTGAAACGGTATAAATGAGTTTTTTATCCTAATAAATGGAAAAACTTTGGGACTTAAAAGCTATTCCAGATTATTATAGTAATAAAATTGCTAAGTATGAATATATAAAACATAATGAAGATAGTACTAATGTAAAAGAATCTGATCAATATAAGTTTACTATTAAAGATACAAATTCACCTATATTATATAGTAACGGTTATATATGCTTAGAAAGTAAAATAGTAAAAAATAATAATGATACTATAGGAACTGATAATGTTACATTTGTAAATGGTGGGAATCTGTTTAGATCCGCTTCATTAACTATAGCAAAAGAACAAACTGATTCTAATATTGAATGTGCTTCATTAATTCATCAAATTAATGGACTTATAAATTTCACAAAAGATTATTCCACTTCAGAGGCTACAAATATGATGTATTATGTTGATACATCAGAATCAGCTGATAAAGATAAAATAGTAATAGATGATCCTAATAAAGATGTAAAGAAAGGATCAGATATCAAATTAAAAGAAAATGCCTCTTATAATAAAGGATTTAGACAGAGATGGCTTTTAACAAAAAACAGCAATGTAATAAAATTTTGGATTCCTTTAAGACAACTGTTTGGGTTCCTCAACGATTTTAGAAGATTAATTTCTGATATAAAAGTTACATTTGAATTTCAAAGAAATAGTCATAATGATATGTTATACACAGATGTTGCAAATCCTAATTATAAAGTTATTATATCTGATTTTCAATTATGGTTACCTTATGTAGAGTTGTACCCATCCATTGAGGCTGAATTTAAAAGTATAGCTTTGAATTCTACACCTATTGAAATTACTTGGTGTTCTGCTTCAATTGAGAAAAGTAATCAGCAAACAACATCAAGTGGTGCATGTCATATAAGAACTACATCTGATGAGGTGTTAAGTGTTCTTGTCATTCCACAGTATGTAGAAAAAGAAAGCAATCAAAATCAGAACAATATGGTTTTTGATAATTTAGATCTCCTTGAATGCTGGATATTATGTAATAATAAAAAAGTTCCAGAAGAAATTTATAAAACGAATTTTAAAGATGGGCAGTTAGATTATAATAGATGTTATTCTGAATTATTAGCAGCTGGATTAAATACTCATAATACTGAAAGTGGATGTCTTATAAGTTACGTAAATTATGCGAGATTGTATCCAATCTTTTATTTTAATTTATCTAATCATCCAGAGTATACTAATATTTCGAATTTAAGACTAGAATTTAACTGGAGATTAGGATCAAATCCAGGTAAACCATATAGATTTTATTTCATCGTGAATGAAACAAAAAAGAGGATCACTTAATATGGCTAATAAGGAATTTAAAACTTTGAAAACTTTAGATTAAATAAATGAATTGGTACCCTTTTGGTTCGTCTTATGAAGAATTTGGAATTGGACCATCTGGACCTCCTGGAAATGGATTTAAATTAACAGATGATGGTAATTATGATATGGAAGAAAAAAATTTAAAAAATTGTAAAGAACCTATAGATGAACATGATGTTACTACAAGAGAATATGTTTTAAAACAAATGAGAGAGAATAATCTGGAAGTTAAAAGTGAAATAGAAAAAAATATTAATGGTAGTTTTTCAGATTTTGTTCAAGAAACTGCTGCAAGAATAAGAGATTTAGATGCTGTACTTAAAGGTGAATTAAGTAATTTGGATCAAAAATATTTACATATTCAAGATGGGAATGTAATTAATGCAAAAGGTAAAAGAATAGGAAATGTTGCTGATCCTACAGCAGATAAGAATGCAGTGAATAAGAGGTATTTAGAAAACAATGTTTTAATTTTAAAAGATGAAAAGTTTGATGTTCAAAATAAAAGACTAGTGAATATTCCATCTCCTCAGGATATGTATGACGCAGTTAATAAAAATTACGTGGATAATCAAAAATGTTATGCAACAATTCAAGAAGATAAAAAAGCATATAATACTCTTGGTGCTATGCGTTACTGGGAAACAGTCGTTTTTATGAAATTTAGTAGCAATCTCCTTGACAGAAATATGAAACTGAGTGAAAATATGGATATGAAAATTACATTTTATTTACGTCCTAATTATACTAATGGGAAATCAGAAGTTTTAATTACACTTGGGGAGAATATATTATTTAATAGTGATGCCTACACAGATAAACCTTTAATACTCTTTGCATCAGGAAAAAAGAATGATGAATTAAGCATACAAGTCATGTCTTATTTAGAATTAAACATTTTTAAGCCTTACTTAGAAATTGAAAAATAACATTCCATTTATAAAAATTCATTCTATATAAATGGATAGGTTAATTAGGAACAATATTAATTGGGATTCATTTTCTAAAGATAATGAACTTTCAGAAGATATAATTATAAGTGTAAAAGATGCAGTAAATTGGGATTTAATATCAGAATATCAAAAATTATCTGAAGATTTTATTTCAGAATTTCATGATAAAGTGAACTGGGATAAAATTTCTCAATATCAGATTCTTTCTGAATATTTTATGAATAACAATAAATTAAACTGGTCTTTGATTTCTCAATATCAAACACTTTCTGAGAGTTTTATATTAATGAATATTGATAAATTAGATATGAGAAGAATTTCTATGTATCAAAAATTAAGTAATGATTTTATAAAAGAAAACTTTCGATTCTTAGACATGTCAATAATTCCAATAAAACAAAAATTAAGTGAAGAAACTATAGATTTTCTTAGTGATTTTATTGATTGGAAAGAAGTTACAAGAAACCAAGAATTAACAGAAGATTTCATTATGAAATATAAAGATAAAATTAACTGGTGTGATATTGTTATCAACAGAAAATTCTCTGATGATTTTATAAATGTAAACTATAAAAAACTTGTTGTGTATTTACTTGCAAAGATATGTCATAAAATTTAAATATTTTTTAATCTTCAACAATTTTTAATCTTTCTATAAGGGGTATCCATTTTGGGTACCCCTTTTTTTAATGCATTTTTAAAAAGGACTTTGCAAAGTAGTTTGTTTTACAACTTTTCTATTGATCACTAAATCCATCATTTCATCACTTTTAAAATCAAAGCTATTCAAAGCTATTCAAAACTATTCAAAGCTCAAAATGATTGCAATTGTTCAAAAAAGTCGTCAAATATCATCAAAAATGCGTGTTTTTATGATGTCTGTTTTTATGAAAAAACAGAGTAAAAACTTCAATTTTCAAAAAATCTGATGTTTTTGACTATTTTATGCCCAAAAATCAATGCTTTTTAATGAAAATAAGGTGTTTTTGATCATAAAAAGCCTTAAAATGTTCGTGATTATTGAGGTCTGAAAAATCAAAAAATGCCTGATTTTGAGGTTTTTATGTGATTTTGGTGTGTGCCATAGTACCCCCTATATACTACTCCTGCTGATGCGGCAGTATCACGGGTCGTAGCACCTCGTCAACATAGCTGCGTGCCGTCAATGTGCCCGTAATAGGTACCAGCGGTGAGCGGCTGTTGGACCTGATAGCACCCCACACCATGATTCACGTTGCTGGTCCGTGTGACACTCCACAATGGCGGAGGAATCCGCCTTTTGGCCACGATGCCTCCTGACTCTCACACGGCGACTATCCGTCGTGAGACAGAACCGCGATTCGTCACTGAACACCACTCTTTTCCATTCGGTGCCCTAAGCCGCTCTGGAGCGACATCTCGCTAAGCGGGGACGACGATGGCTCGCTGTTAAGGGAGGGTAGCCTGCGCAACGGACGACTGGACAGCAAACCAGACGCAGCCAATCGGCGCAACACTGTCCGCGTCGATTTCGGAGAATCCAAGCCTCCCCGTACACTCCGCAAAATGTCGCCCGTTATAGCCTGTGGGTTTGCTACGGCGTGACGTCGGATGCGACGATCGGTGAGCTCGGATGTCCGTCGTCTCCGTGCCCCGGTCCCCCTACTACGTTGCACAGATCCTTCCTGGAACCACTGTCTCCAAATGCGACCGACGGTTGTGTCATCACGTTGCGTTTCTCCCACAATACGACGCAAGGACCATCCGGCGGTACGAAGGCCTACGATGACATCTTTCGTGCACTGATCCGTTTTGCGAAATCGCGTAGAACGGCGTCTTAACGGCATTGACAGCCCTTGTTCCTCCTCCAGATACAGTTACAGCAAAACCTCTCACTTCTCGCGGCCGTGAGGACGTCTCGACTGATGGCTTCACGGGTTAGTTGACCCCTTATACCCCGCGCGCGGTTCTTGGGATTGGCCTGCAAATGTAATCGTTTGCATAACTTGTACGTGTGCGCTCACCCTGAAATTTTCATTGCGCTGCTGCGTTTAAGTCTCCGTGGTGTGGCGTTTTCTCCGTCAGGCACTGTAAGATAAAATGAATTAACTGTCCATCACCTGTTGTGCAAATCAATTTTGTCCGTGACGGGGATAGAACTTGCCCCCTTCACTCCAGAGCAAGTTGCTCTCCCAACTAAACTACGCGGACGGAATGTCTCGTTGCAGATTTGTCGTATTGATACGTGCTTTACCACTGTAATACGACACATCACCTCCCTCTTAATTTTTCTTGTTTTTTCTTGTTTGAAGCGAAGTAGGAATTTTTAATTAATTCCAGACGACGTGTGGAATGAACGTCACACATTTTTCGAAGAACCCAACGGTCAATAGATCAATTTTTACGTTCTGGCGCCAATGTGAAAGCACAATTTTGTCGGCGCCCCCTCACTTCGGAGGTAGTTGCTCTCCCAACTAAGCTACACGGACGGAATGTCTCGCTGCAGATTTGTTGTCCTGACACGTGCTTTACCTATGTATTACGTCACACTGTTCCTGATTTCTTTTAATGTTGCAAAATACAAACGATTTCTCTCCTTGAAGAAGTCTTTCACCCTAAAGTAGATAGTTACTTATATACAGTATATGATCAGAAATATTCGGACACCCCTTTTGAGTAGTGGATTTGCCCATATTCGTCCCAGACATGGCGTATACAGTTATAAAAAGAGCCTGGTAAATGTCATAAATAAATATGAACTGTGAAATGGGCCGTATGGCAGATTTCAGTGACTTTCAACGTGGCCCGGTCATTTGGAAACCATCTTAGCAACAAATCAGTTAGGAAAATTTCTGACCTGCTGAAGCTGCCCCGATCAACTGCCAGTGACGCTATTGTAAAGCTGAAATGCCTAGGAGCAACAAAAACGCAATCGCGACCTGTAGACCACGTAAACTGACAGAGCGGGACCTATGTATGATGAAGTGGGTGGTGCGACAAAATCGTCTGTCCTCAGTTTCAGCACTCACCAATGAATTCTAAAATGCCTGTATATTCACATAGTGTTTTTTTTTTCAGGTACACTGGTGTGCAAAAATTTAAGGACGAAGAGGAGAAATTAGCATAACAGCGGAACGGGCAGGCAGAACGGACCGAAAGACCCCTCAAGAGATAGACTAGGGTCCAGTACGGTAGGGCATGCGAATATATGCAGCATGACGTGGGGGGGTTGGGTTCGGAAGGGTATAAAGCACACGGGCGGTGTACGCTCAGCAATTCGGTGAAAGCTATTGCACGGTGTACATCGGTTTGAACGACGTCGAGTTGCTTCCACCGTGTGATATGGCCAACAGGCAATCCAGTAGACGACATCTGGATGACTTTACCCGAGGTCGCGTCATTGGGATGTTGGAAGAAGGTCGAAGTGTGAATAGTGTGACCGAAGAGTTCCGGACCGCTCACAGCATCGTTTCACGAGCTTGGGGAGCATCTCAAACGACAGGAACAGCTGTCCGAGAGTTTAGCAGTGGTCGTCCACGAGCAACCACGGCGGCGGACGACCGGTATATTGTCCTACAGGCGAGAGGAGACAGACGACAGACAGCGGGAGAAATCGCAAGGCACATGCAACAGACAACTGGACGTCCGTTATCGCGTTTTACCGTGACCAGGAGGCTGCACGAAGGTGGCCTATTTGCACGACGACCAGTACGGTGAGTGCCATTAACGCCTGCTCATTGGAGACGACAGTTTCTGTGGTGCCAGGAACACAAGAACTGGACACATCAGCAATGGGGTCGAGTTCTCTTTACGGATGAGAGCCGATTTAGTCTGACGAGCGATTCTGGACGTATACACATCTGGAGAGAGCAGGGAACACGCAATCACACCTCTAACATCATCGAAAGGGACCGGTTTGGTGGTGGAGGAGTTCTCGTTTGGAGCGGTATCATGCTTGGTAGCCGTACTGACCTCCACATCTTCCAAGGAGGTTCAGTCACTGGTGTCCGCTGTTATACCGAGGTTCTCCTGCCTCACGTGCGTCTGTTTAGAGGTGCTGTGGGTTCCTGAGTTCCTCTTCATGGACGACAACGCTACACCTTATCGTACAGTGGCTGTCACAGAGCTGTTGGAGGAGGGTGAAGATATTCAACGCATGGATTGGCCCGCAAGGTCCCCGGACCTAAATTCAATCGAACACGTGTGGGACCTTCTCGGGAGACGCTTGGCAGCACGTCACCAGTCGCCAGCAACGATTCCGCAGCTGCGATTGGCCCTACAAGAGGAATGGGCCACGATGCCTCAACAGCTCCTTGACAACCTCGTCCTCAGCATGGTCAGACGTGGTAAATCCTGCAACGCAGTCAGGGGTGATCGTATACCCTACTAAAGACTGGATTTTTCTTGGGAGCCGCTTGTCACATAGACGTTTCTGTCTTCTGTCCAGTTGTGCTTGAAGCTACTTTTTCAATAAAGTGCTTTTGTATCCTTTGGATTCCTTGTTTGGACGGTTTTGCTCCCTTGTCCCATATTCTTACATCTTGGGGATGTTATGGCATGATTTGAGTCGATGTGGAGCACTTCTGCACGACGTTACATTCGAAAAACCGTCTCGTCCTTAATTTTTGCACGCCAGTGTATTATTAATAACATCTATGAAAATGCAAGTGAAAAGATTCGGCTGTTTGAGAATACAGTACCCATAAAAATTGGAAAGGGAGTGAGACAAGGCGACACTCTCCCAAACTCTATAATGCCGCTTTGGAAAATGTCTTTCAATCACTGAACTGGGAAAACAAAGAGATAAAGGTTAATGGAGATTATCTAACTCACCTTCGTTTTGCTGATGACGTAGTCATTTTTGCAACTACCACATCAGGGCTACAGAGTATGGTTCAAGAACTTACTGACAAGAGTAAAGAAGTGGGATTGAAAATGAACTTTCAGAAGACAAAAGTGACGTACAATGCTTTTACAAGAAAA
The DNA here is from genome assembly GCA_039090855.1 of Macrothele yani. Lineage (NCBI taxonomy): Eukaryota > Metazoa > Arthropoda > Arachnida > Araneae > Macrothelidae > Macrothele > Macrothele yani. The sequence goes on from CM076990.1 coordinate 55,200,597, forward strand.
GAAGAGTTATTGATTGATGGAGAACAGCTTGAAACAATCGATACCTACATTTATCTTGGACAGCAGATATCAAGTGTGGGTCACGTTGATGAAGAAATTAAGCGGCATATAAAACTTGCTTGGAGAGCTTTTGGAAGAAACAGTATAATTTTTAAAAGCAATATGTCATTATGTCTTAAAAGAAAAGTGTTTGATCAATGCATCCTTCCGGTGCTTACGTATGGTGCAGAGACGTGGACCTTAAGTAAAAGAAAAGAAACATACAAAGACTGCAGACAACTCAAAGCAGCATGGAGAGGTGCATGCTTGGTGTAAGCAGGAGGGATAAGAAGACGAACTCGTGGATCCGAAAAATGACAAGAGTGGAAAGCATCATGATCAGAGTAAAATCCCTGAAATGGCAATGAGCTGAACATATTGCCAGAAAGACAGACCATCGATGAACAGTCGAAATTTTAGATTGGATTCCAAGGGATAAAAAAAGACATAGAAGACCACATGGGAGATGGGTGGATGAAATTCGAAAGTATGCGGGAGTAACAGGGAAGAGACTGGCACAAGACAGACCGTTGTGGAAGAAACTTGGGGAGACCTGCGTCCAGCAGTGGATTGATAATGGTTGACAATGATGATGATATATAATATGTATACATGAACAAACAGCAGTTACAATGGCTTTGAAATCCTGCGGTATTGAAGATGCATACATTAATATTATTAATAACATCTATGAAAATGCAAGTGCAAAGATTCGGCTGTATGAAAATACAACACACATAAAAATTGGAAAGGGAGTGAAACAAGGTGACACCATATCTCGAAGTTCTTTAAAGCCACATTGGAAAATGTCTTTCAATCACTGAACTGGGAAAACAAAGGGATAAAGATTAATGGAGATTATCTAACTCACCTTCGTTTTGCTGATGACGTAGTCATTTTTGCAACTACCCCATCAGAGCTCCAGAGTATAATCCAGGGACTTCCTGACAAGTGCAAAGAGGTGGGATTAAAAATGAACTTTCAGAAAACAAAAATGATGTACAATGTAAAAATCCTCCTTCAAATACGTAGCATCAGTGAACAAACAAAGACATCGCTCTTTTCACGTTTAGCAACGCACAGCAACTGAAAAATTGTTTTTTCCGTCCGCCGCCGATGTACAATGCTTTTACAAGAAATGAAGATTTATCGATTGATGGGGAAAAGCTGGAGATGACAGACAGGTACGTTTATCTTGGACAGCAGATATCAAGTGAGGGTCACATTGATGAAAAAATTAATCCGAGTATAAAACTTGTCTGGAGAGCTTTCGGAAGAAGCAGTATAATTTTCAAGAGCAATATGCCATTATGTCTTAAATGAAAAGTGTTTGATGAATGCATCTTTCCAGTGCTTACGCATGGCGCAGAAACGTGGACCTTAACTAAAAGTGGCATACAAAGACTGTAGACAACTTAAAGCAGCATGGAGAGGTGCATGCTTGGTGTAAGCAGGAGAGATAAGAAGAGGAACTCGTGGATCCGAAAAATGACAAGAGTGGAAGACATCATGATCAGAGTTAAAATTCCTGAAATGGCAATGTGTTGGACATATTGCCAGAAGGACAGACCATCGATGGATAGCCGACGTTTTAGACTGTATTCCAAGGGACAGGAAAATACCCAGAATAAAACCACATGGGAGATGAATAGATGAAATTCGAAAGTATGTGGGAGTAACATGGAGTAGACTGGCGCAAGACAGATCATTGTGAAAGAAATTTGCGGAGACCTTCGTCCAGCAGAGGATTGATAATGGTTGACTGATGATATAAATAACAAAATCGTGATTATATGTATATAATCAGTCAATAAGTTTCAGTCCCTTAAAATTTGTAATTGCCCCCCTTCCCTACCCCCGGAAAAAACTCTCTGAATGCAATACTGATTACGGGAATGCAATGCAGCCAAAATGTCAGGGAATTCAACATCCATTCAATATTTTATATGAACTGGATTTATTGGTAAGATATATGTCGCAATAACTTTACCATTTCTTGTTTGTTTTCAGCCGGCGAACAACTAAACATCTCCGTATTCGTCAATTTTTTTATCTGAGTCATTGTTAATTATATTAAGTGATACACTCATTGTCATAAAAATCGGCGCACGAAGAAGGAGGCGTCGGATTGAAATGAGATTTTAGTAGTGAGATGGTACATACGAAGGACAGAAGTGATTACGATATCACAGCAGCAGGACGATTTCCCACGGACATACGGTACACCTTCCGGTCAGCATAGTACTTCGTCGGACCGCCTCGTGCTCGAATACATGCGGTGACACGGTCCGACATTGGACAAGAACGTCGTTGCATCCGTATGTTATCCTGGGATAGCGTGGCTCACACTTCTTGCAATTGACGCTTTAAATCAGTAACACTGGGAAATGGAGAAAGCTGGCGTCCTATCTGGTCCCACACGTGCTCGATGGGCGAGAGATCCAGCGATCTGGCAGGTCACGGAAGCGTCTAAGCATGACGTTGGCAGTCCTTGGGAAGAGGGCGTTATCTTATTGGAAAATGCCTCCGCCCCGCCAGGAAAGGCAGCACATGGGGCCACAGGATGTTCTGTACGTAGCGCTGGGCTGTCAACGTCCCTTGGATCACTGCGAGGGAAGTTCGGCTGCCATACGCGATGACTACCCAGACAATCACGCCAGCAGTTCGGGACGTGTGCTGCTGTACAGTGAGGTTGGAATTGTAGCGCTCACCCGCGGTTCTCCACACTCTGACGCGGTGGTCGTCAGTTCCCATACTTGCGGGATTCGTCGCTGAAAACTATACGTCGCCATTCCGTAGCATTCCACGTTGCTCGCTGCTGACACCAATGAAATCGACGCCGACGAGGGTCAGGTGTTAATGGCAATAAACGTAAGGGCCGTCGAGAGTGGAGATTCGCCTCTGCCAGGCGTCTGGAAATGGTTCTGGCAGACACAGGAGTCCCTTGTACAGCCGCTACATGCCTCTGGATATTGGACAAGAACGTCGTTGCATCTGTGCGTGCCGCTCTCACGATCCCACGGTACTCTCTGCTGGTGGTGGGTCTGGGTCGCCGGGAGGCAGTGCGCCGTGTCTGGGTGTCTTCCCATGTGCATTGCTCGCTACACGATCGCACCGTACTGTCTCTCATCCTGACGATACGGTCTAGTTCAAACTCCGTCAACTGCCATTACGCACATTTACGGCGGCTCCTCAGCATGTCTGTCGCTCAAGGATCTCACCTAACTCTTACCGTGCATTTCTACACGAATGTGGAGTCCCCTGCACGGCGCCTTATAAGCCTCAAGGATTGTAATTGTAGCGCCGGTCTTGGACGCGCGGGCATGCGGAATCGCACGAAACTTTAATCATTTGCATGTCTACCCTTCCCGTAACTATTCGCCGAGTTTCGCGTTAATCGCAAGGTTTTTTTCTTGGTGCGCGGATTTTTATGACAATGAGTGTATTTCAGCGTTTATAATAAGCGAATTGCTACTGAGCATAATATTATCTGTCTTTTAAACACGATTCGAACTATTACTATGCTGGGACAGAGCCGTCTCGGGTAGTAGAGGTCTAAGCCCACGCGATTTTCCCGTTTGTGACGTCAGCAACTGGGTCGGAACAAACCATACCCACTACGACTGAAACGGAGAAACAGTCTGTTTCCTTGGCATGTGTCTTATACTGAGAGTGCTGGAGACTTGTTGTGTGTTATGAGGATTAGAAGAAAGTTGGTATTTCTATCAATTTAGATTGCATATTTCTTATGAATTGATGAAGTAGGCTATTTTTTTGCAAACATAATAGTTTCCCCGAAACTAGGTAAGTTAAAGCAACGTCATTATGCGTTGCTTTTTTGCCCAGTGCTGTTTCCTTATTTTTTATGAAATATTTAGATGTGTACTTTTCCGATGTCTTGCGGAAATAAAAAAATATGAATCAGTCGCACACATTGTACGGCTGAAAGAATATGGAATTACCATATCAACAACGGCAAACATAATGTGTTGCATAGAATATTCTGTATTAACCTATCAGATTAAGTTTTTAAGTTTTGCCTTTTTTTCCCCTTAACTTACTTGAATGAAATAGGGTGTAATTTGTTTTTAAAAAATGTATGTTACCTACGGTAATACCGGGGAATTTGTGCAAGGCAACATCCCAGTGATGTAGAAAGAAAAATGGAAGCTCTTGTATATCCGAATTACTTTGTAGATATGAAATAATCTCTGAATTCATCGCTCCCAGGGCTCATAAAGTGTTTGCGTTTTGATTTTTACCAAATGTTTTGCATTTATCGAAATTTATAACTTTTTTCCCCATCGATGCTGTGAAGTTACGAAAAATTAGAATCCTGATAACGCCTCGCTGTAACCCCGCTGCTAGCTAAAATGGCAGTCGTGGCAGCGTTTGCTATGACCCTGAAGGTGACGTCACGAACTGAAGACTAAGGCCTGCTAGTACTCGAAACGGCTTTGGTTGCGAAGCCAGGTATTTCCTTTATCTGCCACCCCAAAACGCCACTATGTTCTCTCTGCTAAGCTTCGGCACAGTGCGGGCTGTCTACTGCCCTTCAGTGGAAATGTGTGCACGGACTACGAACGACATTTAAAAATCTATTGTTAGGTACACAGGCAAAATGTTACTCTTATTATAATAGAATGGAATACGGGATTACACCATATAATCCAAAATTTGAAGATGACAATCCTTTTTTTGGTGTAAATAAGACAAGGTTGGCAAGTCAGATAATATCCGAAAACTTGAAAATTTTGTCGTCCTGGAATCGAACCCGCGTCTCCCAGATAGCGCCCGGGTATTCTAACCACTACACCACCCAGAACAACCAAGGCTCAAGTTTCCGATTAATTTGAATATAACCATCACAGGATTCGCTAGTCGAAGCAATCGGCATTCATGTTTAGTGAATCTGGAGGTTAGGTAGACGCGGATTCGATTTCCGCTCCAGGACGACGAAATTATCAGGTTTCCGGATATTATCTGACTTACCAACCTTGTCATATTTACACCAAAAAACGGATTGGCATCTTCAAAATTTGTAATCCCGTATTCCATTTATGATTTATCTGCTCCTCCGGGTAATCAAGGGATAGGATTATTGACCTCCAGATTAGCTAACCATGAATGCCGGTTGCTTCGACTAGCGAATCCTGTGATGGTTACATTCAAATTAATTGGAAACTTGAGACTTTGGTCGTTCTGGGCGGTGTAGTGGTTAGCATACCGGGCGCTATCTGGGAGACACGGATTCATTTTCTGCTTCAGGACGACGAAAATTTCAGGTTTTCGAATATTATCTGACTTACCAACCTTGTCCTATTTACACCAAAAAAACGGATTGGCATCTTCTAAATTTGTTATGTCACTCTTAGTTTCTCTATTTGTTAGTTCGAACTTTTTATGGATACATAATACCGATTTCTACATTCTAAAGGTTTAAGTTTCATTAAAACACCCCTCAAAACTAAAGCACATGGAGACTTACATTTACATGAATGGAGTTTACCCTAAAAATCAGAGGATAGAGGTGATTTTCATATTTCTCTATTTTGAAGTAGAGGAGATATTTGCGTTTTTTTTGCAACAAAAAGTTCCCGCCATGCACCCACATTTTAGAAATTTAAGAATTAATACCCATTAATCTATAAGGAATTATAAGTTCAAAAAAGGTGATTTCTGTATATTAGGAATAATCTTTTCTGAGAAAAAATATTGAAAGTTAGTTTAGCGCAAAGTTAGTTTACTTGACGTGGAGTGAATCAGTAGCGTATACCGTGACACGTCTCGCAAAACGGATTTGCATTGATCTGCAATTTATGCTCATCGTGCTTTACATCATGGCAATCGATTACGTTCGCTAGCTCCCAAAACGAGGCTTTTGATATTCCATGATAATTCGTAGTATGCAGCTCCGTTTTGTAAGTTAGACTAATCTTCGGAATTTCCAAACTTGGGATTCGTAATGTTTGTTAGAAAGCTAAAATACACTGGCGGAAAGTGAAAAAAGAACACCAAGAAGTAATTGGCGGACGATCATGGAATTTACGTATGTTAATGGGGTCGAGATTACGTAGGTGTGATGCTAATGTCGGAACCAACCGGTGAGCGCTTACGCCACAGCACGGCATAATATGCAAATTATCGTCGGTGGTATTTAAGGAGTACGACGAAGTGAATGTAATCAGTCGTCGGCGTACGGACACTTGCGAAGACCCTGAAGAAGCTGCAATGCCTGGACATGGAAGACGTGTACGATTTCAGCAGTTATCGGACTTTGAGCGAGGTCGTCTAGTCGGACTCTGCGAGGCCGGGTGGTCGTATCGTCGTATTGCGGAGCGAATTGGACGGGAAGTATCGGTGGTGGTACGATGGTGGCGTAGATGGTCCGAGGAACATTCCCACACGAGAAGACGTATAACCGGGAGTCATAAGAAGAGCAGACGTATAACCGATCGACGCATAAGAAGAGCAGCGTTGTCAAGTAGAAATTCACTGCGACGCAAATCCGAGCTGCCGTTGCACCTGAGGTGATTGTGCGAACAATCCATAACCGTCTACTGGATGCAGGACTACGTGCACGCATGCCTCTGGCATGTGTACCTTGGACTCCAGCCCACCGTCAGGAACGGCTGCAGTGGTGTCGCCAACGTCTGTACTGGAGAACGCAATGGCGATCTGTCGTGTTCAGTGATGAAAGCAGATTCTGCTTGGGAACCTCCGATGGCCGTATGCGTGTTCGCAGACGCACAGGGGAGCGTCTCCACCCTTCTTGCATCCGCCAGCGACACACAGGGCCTACACCTGGTCTCCTGGTGTTGGGAGCGATCAGCTATCGCTCCCGTACATAACTAGCGTTTGTACCGGGTACGTTAAACAGCACCTCCTACATCAACAACATCATTCAGCCCGTTGTTGTGCCATTTGTAAGGTCGGTCCATCATGGTGTTTTCCAGCAAGATAACGCACGCCCACACACTGCACATGCAACGCAACATGCACTTCAGGGTGTGAGACAACTTCCATGGGCTGCACATTCACCGGATTTGTCCTCCATTGAGCACGTGTGGGATTTTATGGGACAACGACTTATCCGGTCTCCACGGCCAGCCACGACCATCTCCGATTTACGCGTCCAGGTTGAGGATGCTTGGAACTCAATACCCCAAACTTACATCCAACATCTGTACGACGGACTCCATGCCAGAATTGCACAGTGTGACGCAGTTCATGGCGGTTCAACCTCGTACTAACTAACCATGTTACATGGAAATGTTACATTTCAGTTTACCAGCAAATGCAGCTGTATTTTGCCCTAATGTTTTGATCACGTTATCCTCTGTATTCCGTTATTATGCTGTATAAATTTCGTTGGCATCAGACGTCTCCTTCTTGGTGTTCTTTGTTCACACACACACACACACACACATATATATATATATATACTCAACTCAGGAACGCGTTATTTCTTGTTTTTAAATTTTTTCTGTGTAGCCGGTTGTTTCTTAAGAGCAGTAACACTTCTGGACTTCTGTTTCTCGAATGCAGGCATGTGCAACTTTACCAGAAAAGCTGGCCGGATAGCGAATTTCAAATATTTTTGCGGTTCATGCCATATGATGGTATTTTAAAATTTAAAGACATACAGTAGGTATTTATTTGGCAAAAAAACTTTAGTTTTTGTTAATTTTTTATTTGATTTTAGTTATGTAACAAGTATAAAAAATGTAAAAGTTGAGTAACAGTGAAACATACATTTCATGAGAGCTGTATTCAGCTATTTATTATTTAATGTTTATTTTAGTGAATATAATGTTTTGAAGTTCGCTTTACGAACAAAAGTAATTTAAGCTTACGACAGATAAGATTCATTCAGTGGGACGTTTGCGACTTCATGTCTTTCACAAGATGGTCAACGTTTGGGGAAATAACTGAAGTTGCAACACTCAAAGTGTTTTCTAGGTGTGAATCCATCAGTCTCGTCTTCGTTTTAGATTTAACTAATTAGAAAAAATTGCTCGCAGGCACAATTATAACAAAATAAAATTAATATAAACAATCGCAATATGCCACAAGATATCAATATAGTTAAACATAATAAAGTAGCATATAAAAGTTTCATAAGACGTTCAATTCAATACTGGCAGTTGTGGGCGACTGTGCCGCTTGCGTGCACTACGTACTACGAACAATAATGGCACAATAGCGATGTCTCGCCCGTTCGCTTCAGTTGGTTTGTTGCAGAGAGTCCTTCCGCCTACAACGTTCTCCTCCTCCCTTCAGTCAAACAGAATTGCACCTGCCGTCAGGCTCTGCCATCCAACGGTGCTTCAGGCATCCCACCAACATGCTTCTCTTCCCGTCAATCAAAGGGAGTCACTGCTGTTGACGTGCTGCCATCTATCGGTGAGATTCTTGTGCGAGGCGACATCTAAAGCGTACCCTCTCTTTGATTACAGAAAAACTTAACAGTCCGTAGGTGCCTGGCAGGCCATATTCAGTGACTGTTGTGAAAGTCTTTGCTGGCCAAATAAAATTAAGGCGCGGGCCATATGTTGCTCTAATGTATGGTCAACTATGGACTTGGGAATGTCTAATAATTAGTAATTTGACTCACCGACATATTCCTGAAATGAAATCCAGCAATCGTTCCCCTATGAAACTGTTAATTCCTTTCGTGCGCCCTTATTTCAACTTTACGTTGCAACTGACTACACATGTGATTCGTCATAAGTTACCTGTGCCTGACTTTACAAAGAATTGAGTATGGCGACGAAACATGCAAATGTGTGTGTAGAGATAGGCGCATTTGCTTATTTCGTAGTCACGCATAAAAAGGCCAATGAAGTTGCACATTTCGTCATAGGCGAATTGTTTCTTGTTTGTTTGTTTCTGGGTATAACGACGTGGTCGTTATACATAATTTCCTCTAATCATAGAAATCTTTTCTTAAGCATCTAGAGCAATAAGAAAGTAGGCCACTCGTCTCAATGAAGAGATGGAGGTAGAGCTGTAGAGCAAGCACAGCACCTCTGCTTCATCCCAGAATTGAACCAAGGAACATATTGAACGACTGGCCAGAACACCGCACCGCTGACCTGTCATTCACTGGGGTGAGCAATCATGAGATTGCTGCGCGGGTCGGTAAAATTGTGTGCAAATAAACGGAAATATAATTCCGTAACAAAGGTGTTCAGACACTGTTCGGTACCTCGCCTGACCAGATGGCGCTGCTGCCATGGACTGGAGTAGTTAAAGTCATCGGCGCGCGGAGACGTCTTTTGTTGTTTGTTTTGAAACGAGCTATATAGAAACCGGTGTGTATCATCTTTGCTGTAATAAAGGTTGTTACTCGTATTCGATGTTTATTTTAAGGGTACAAGGCTTTCAAGACACATTCGATGTGGTTTTGTGCAACTATAAGGTTTTCCATCGTTGGTTCCTGAGCTCAAACAGACACCAGTGCTGTGGAAAACTTATTCAGAAACTAATCCCTTCCAAGCACACTGCCAAATTTGTGCAGATGAGGTGAATCAGCGAATCCCTAATAAGGGTCTTTGTTTTTCCCTAAAGATGTTCGTTGATTTTCGGATCACGGATACGAGTGATTCAGACAAATGGGGAAACATTGCTGTGCTGAAACACGAAGGATATTTCAAGAAATTCTCTGAACTATGAGTGTAGAATTCTGAATTCAAGTTTTTTGGTACAAATACCGATTGACCTATACTCAACCACAAAAAGAAAGTCCAGAATCATCACACTGCCTCCCTCAAAGCTTCTTTTTTTTAATTAAAGGTTTCATTTTAATTAATTATTTATTGGACCTGGTGGTACAGATACAGTGGCAGGATAAACAGACATAGTTGTACAGTATAGACAGAGAGATACACAGTATATTCAGTTTACATCAACAATGTACAGAGCGAATATGGTATACAGCATGCCAAACGATTAAGTTACAGAGAGAGAGAGAGAGAGAGAGAGAGAGACAGTGCTGATCAAGTGCCGAAAGACAAATACAAACATCCATGCCTTATCCGGGATTCGAACCCAGACCTCTCCCTGGGCGAATGATCAGAAGCCATCGTTTCGACCACTGCGCCACCGGGGTCCCTGCATGTATCCGTGCCTATGTCTGATGCCGACTATCTACCTGAATAAACTGCAGCGTAATACGTAGCACCATGCACTTTCTTTTATCGATCGAGTCCAAGAGTTCCTCCACACATCACTCCAAAAAGCTCTAAGCGCTTATTGGTGTTATGTTCAGCTGATGCGTGTGATATGAAAATTTTGGTACTGCAGCTCTATGTGGACAACTTATACGCTGAGTGGCCACTTTATTATGACCACCCCCTCAGTACTTCGTTGGGCCACCTTTTGCCTTTAATACTGCGTCGATTCTTCGTGGCATGGACTCCACGAGATGTTGATAGGTGGTTTGTGGAATCTGAGACCATGCTTGATGAATAGCACTTTCCAGGAGTGTGAGATTGCAGGGTTGTGGATTCAGCTGTGTGATGACTCGTTCAACTTCATCCCACAAATTCTCAATGGGGTTGAGATCTAGAGATTGTGGGGGCCACCTAAGCAAAGTAAACTCACCGGAATGTTCCTGAAACGAATCCTGTACAATACGAGTACTATGACAGGACGCATTATCTTGTTGAAAGTAGCCATCGCCATTGGGATAAGCCATCCACATGATAGGATGCACTTGGTCCGCAACGATGCTTAGATGTGATGTGCCAGCCATACTTTGATCAACACGAATTAAAGGGCCCAAAGCATGCCAGGAAAACATTCCCCAAACCATAACGTTGCCTCCACCAGCTTGAAAGGTTGTAGCAATGTATTTGGGGGTCCACGCTTTCGTGCTGTTTCCTCCAAATTCACACTCGGCCATCGGCAGGGTGCAATTGAAAACGTGATTTATCGGACCACATAATTTGTTTCCAATTATCGACTGTCCAATCCTTATGCTCCTGTGTGAACTGGAGACGTTTTCTCTTGTTAACTGCAGACAGCAAAGGTGTTCGAAGAGGCCTTCGGCTGCCATATCCCATCTGATGCAGTGTACAGCGAACAGTGCGTGCAGAGATCATTTGAGGGGATCCTTCATTAAAAGGGTCTGTAATTTGCTGCACTGTTGCCCTTCTGTTGTCTGCTACCAGTCTGGACACTCTCCGTTCCTCCCAAGCAGTCACTAGTCGATGACGACCACACGTTGCATGTAGAGACCCAGTTTTTTTGGCTGACAGTCCAGTTTTTAAACACTTTAAACAACAGCTGCTCTGGGACATTTCACGAATGCGGCAGTTTCGGTGATACTCGCTCCATGGCTCCGAGCTCCTACATTCATCCCACGTTGAAAGTACGTCAAATCGCCTTTTTTACCCATCTCGTCACCCAAAAATCACTTCTACTACTGTCACAAGCACTAAGCTTTCCCTTTTTATACTAGCCTCGCCCTCTGATGGCAACAGCGTGCAGCCATAGCTCATTTGCTTAAAACTGTCAGATAGTCATAATAAAGTGACCGCTCAGTGTATGCTTATTGACATTCTGCGTGAACAATATACAGCGTGGTTTTCCACATCTTAAAACTTTCTGTTATTGATCGAGTTCAATTCCACACACCATTCCGAGAGCTCTAAACGTTTATCGGTGTTATGTAGAGTATTTTGTTCAATTGCTATGTTCTATGAAAATTTTGGCAAAGTAATTTTTTTAGCAGTTAACATACACATGAATGATTTCCCCTGTCTGAACTATAGAGAGATTTGCTTCGAAGAACTATACTTTCATGTCGATTGTAAGGTTCATCAGGTTATGTTGATCTTTTTAGCACGTCTTTTGTAAAAAAGGATCGTGCTTATGCTATCGGCTTGTCCGTTCGTCTGGAGACACTATATCTCTGTAACTATCAGTCCGATTTGAAAAAAATATTTTTGCATTGGGAAGCGTGAAACATGCGAATGATGATCCTTCATTTCGTTTTGTTTTTACGAAGTGCAGTTTCGCCGCAAAGGGCGTAAATGCAGATGATATCGAATTAAAAATAGATTTTATTCCATATATTTGCTTCTAAACATCCGCTTAAAGAATTCTTTTATCATTCAATTCCATTAATGTCGAAGAGTATTTTAAATATAGTTACTTTTTCAATTTACGCATCGATTTTCCGTTTGGGGGCGTAAAAATAAATTAAGTTTTCCCCGAATCTCTTCTTCTAAAACTCCGATTTGAAAATTATTTTCTTCAGCGGATACAGCTCCCAATGGAAAATCTTTCGCATATAATTTATAATTTTTGGTAAAGAATGCTTTGGCCACCAGGGGGCGTAAGTGTTAATTTTTGCTTCTGATGTATCTTGCGTAAAATCTGAGCTTCTAGAAGCTCGATTGAAACAATTCTTTCGTGGACCGATGCCACTCACGTCGATAAACCTTTTCGGAATATTTCCTTCTTAAAATATTGCATGGTTTCTCCACCAGGGGGCGTAGACGTATATCTTATATTTGACAATATCTACGCTTCTAATGGCCCTATTTGAAAAATTCTTTCTTTATTGAATAGGGTTTCCGATGTAATATGTATTTCATATAATTTCAAAATTTTCAAGTAAATCGTAGATTTTCTGCCAGGGGCGCAAAGGTAAATTGCGTTTTCCCTGATATTTCTGCTTCTAAAACTCCGATTTGAAAAATTCTTACTGTATCTCATACAGCTCCTGATGGAAAATGTTTTAATATAATTTCTAATATTTGATAAAGAATGGTTTGGCCACCAGGGTGCATAAGTGTTAATTTCTGCTTCCGATGTATTTGCAGCAAAATCTGAGCTCCTGAAACTCGACTAAAATTTTTTTCTTAGACCGATACCGCTCACATCGAAAAGCCTTTTGAGAATACTTTCTTCTTAAAATAATGCATGATTTTCCCGTCAGAGGACATAGATGCGTATCCTATATTTGTCCATATCTCTGCTTCGAATAGTCCGATTTGAAAAATTCTTGCTTTGTTGGAGAGCGTTTCCGCTGAGAAATGTTTCTCACATAAATTCAAATTTTAAATTCTGCAACCAGAGGGCGTAAGTTTTACGATTCCGTTTACAGCAATATCTGAGGGATTAAAAACCCGATTGAAAAACTTGTTTCTTCGGTCAGATACTATTGTTTTCCATACGGGTTCCATTGACTTGGAATAGCTTTTATAAATTTAGTTTGCTTCAGAACGGATTCAAAAGACGTGCTCATTACACCCGAAAAATCGGTGTCATCTTTCTTGTTTAGTTATCATTTTGACACACCAGTTCTGTTTCTAACTATATACATTAACAATATCGTTCCCTCATCTTTTTCTTTACATTGCATATTTCTTCTGATTTGCCGGGATGTTATGACTAAGAGTGCGCATTAGTTTATCATTTTTGTGCAAATATATTAGAAGTTCACACACTTTTTCAGCAGAACATAGCGTCAAGTTGCTGAGACGGCATCCAACAATCAAAACACTTTCTGGGAGTCCGTATGCTGTTTGCCAAGAAACACGTAAATATCTCTATTGGTATCTTATGACCTCGAATAGAAAACTTTACGCAGCCCCGGTGGCGAGGTGATCTAAGCGATGGCCTCTGATCATTCGTCCGAAAGGGGTCCGAGTTCGAATCCCGGTGAGGCATGGATGTTGCTTTTGTCTTACGACACTGGCTCTCTCATTTTCCTGAAATGAGCTCTAAATTAGGGACGGGCGACTGCTTTATAGCCCATTGAGTTGCTGACGGTGGTCGGTAAACTTCCAATTAAAAAAAAACTTTATTAGTAAGAACTATTTATTCGCAATGTTTTAAAGGTTGTGACGTACCTGCCAGAAGGACGCACACGACATAAAGGCAGATAGGAATCAGAATAAAAAATGTCCGCGTAGCTTAATTGGTAGAGCAACTTATTCCGGAATGAGTGGACCCGGGTTCGAACCCCGGCGCGGATAAAAATGACGGAGAAATTCACTTCGTTATAAGGTAGATTGACTCATATTCTTACTGATAGGGGTACTGATCACTTTTAGGTCGGTAGTGAATGCGTTTATGTCGCTTTGTCCTGTTCCTATGGATTCCATGCACTGGATTGAAATTGCCAATACGTATGATTGAAGGTAATATTCATACGCAGTATTATCATAGAAAGAAATGAAGCTATTATTTCCTGACCATAAACTTCCAATTAAAAAAAACTTTAAGAACTATTTATTCGCAATCTTTTAAAGGCAGATTGACTCATATTCTTACTGATAGGGGTACTGATTACTTTTAGGTCCGTAGTGAATGCGTTTATGTCGCTTTACCCTGTTCCTATGGATTCCATGCACTGGATTGAAATTTCCAATACGTATGATTGAAGGTAATATTCATACGCAGTATTATCATAGAAAGAAATGAAGCTATTATTTCCTGACCATTCGTCCAAAAAGAAGGGTCCGGGTTCGAATCCCGTAAGGCATGGATGTTGTTTGTCTTACAGCTGTGGCTCTCTCCCTTCCCTGGAACCAATGACCCTAAATTAGGGACGGGCGACTGCTTATAGCCCATTGAGTTGCTCACGGTGGTCATTAAATCCCCAATAAAAAAACGGTTATTGCTTCCAACATATTTGCACAAAAATGATAAACTAATGCACACTCAGAGTCATAACATTCCGCCAAATCATTAGTGTTTCTTTTTTAAAAAGCTCGTGCCTTATTGTAACTGGTTCCTGACATTCTTACACACAATTCCGAACATTTTGGATTTCACATGGTTTACTGAAAAAGCATGGTTTTACTTCGACGGGTATGTCAATTCCCAAAACTCCCGCACCTGGGCTGCAGATAATCCACATGAATTACACGAAAACCTCATTACATCCTGCAAAAGTTGATGTTTGGTGTGCCGTACGAAATAATTGGACCCATTTTCTTCTGAAACATAACAAATTTGGCGTCATATGTGAACGTTTTGAGACAATGTGTGGACCAATTAAACCGACATCGATTTAAAAATGGGGTACTTTCAACGTGATAAAGCGACATGCCACACATCCAGTGTGAGCACGAGTGAAGTTTCCTCTTTCTTCTGTGACTGAGTGATCTCCAAAGGATTGTGGCCACCTCGTTCACCCGATTAGACTCCTCCCGATTTTTTCTTATGGAGATTTTCAAAGTTTCATGCTTATAGCAATAAGCCTTGCACGTTTGAAAGCGTAGAAAGCAACATTAGTGCAGCAATCCAGACTATTGCCGCAGACGTGCTTCAGAGGACCTTCGATAATATGCAGCGTCGCGTTCGATTGTGTTTGGATATCGGTGGAAGACATTTCCAGCATTTATTGTGAATGGTGCTACATTCCCATGAACTAAGGTACGTTGTAAACCACATGTCATGTTTCTAAGTAGAGTGAGTTGCCAAATATGGCTGATTCTTTTGGGGGAGGGGACTACCTAGTGAAACACCCTTATGATATTAAAGGACCGCAAAAGCAGAACTATACTTTGCTATTCCACTAGCGTGGATTCAAGCAGGAGAAGTGCTATAATCGAAATGCCTTGTAAAAGTCATATGCCAAGGAGTTCAAATGCACCACATTTCGTTGTTACTCTGGCGTGGACGAGGTCAGGAGGGACATAAGTTTTGGAATGCCCGGTGAAAGCTCTATATTAGTGACCTTATAACGTAATTGTCTTTCCGCTGTAACTTAGTCCTTACGTTATGTGTGCTAAAGTCAATGTAATATTAGAAAGTACTCATACGCATTACAAGGAAGAAGTCTTTCATTTTCTTTCTATATACGTTGGTACCAATTAATACACCCAATAAAATTACGTAACTTTTTATTACGTTTTTTATATTTATAGGCGTAAATAACAATACAAGCTATGGAAGAAAATATTAATGAATTTGTCCAAAAACCTAATGTTTGGTTACGATATGTGGACGATGTTTATTTTATATGGTCGCATGGAAAGAGGAGTCTGAATGAGTTTTTACAAAAATAACTTATAAAATTTGAAATGAAACTAGAAGGAGGTACTTTACCATTTGCAGATGTGATGATCAAACGGGCAGATAACGGAAAAGTGAGTACAGCAGTGTATTATAAACCTACGGCAGTAAATAATCATGTAAGCCAAATGTCTCATGCACCAGAATCATATAAAGCAGCTGGATTTCTATCACGTTTGCACAGAGCTTACGTTGTTTGCTCGGATATAAGAGAAAGGGAAAATGAAATATTTCGGATTACAAGACAAGGACTTGATGCCGGATACAGCTTTAAAAATATAAAGACCATAGTAAAAAGTATAGAACGAAAATTGAGAGGGAATGTAACAGCAAAATACAAGAGCAACATAAAATCTGTAGGTAAAATACCTTACATCCCAAATTTCTCTTATTATTTCAAAAACCTGCTACGCAGTAAAGGATATGATGTGGAATTACAAACGACAAAACCAGTTAGTAAAACGTTATCGGATTATAAGATATCGGATGAGATCAACAAAGCAGGAGTATACACCATCCCACTACGGTATGCTGAAGGAACAAAGAAGGTAAACGTTGGACTGACAAAAAGGTCTGTTAAGGCTAGAGTTAAGGTACATAGTAGAAATGTAAAAGACGCTAAACCTTCCACAGCAGTTGCTAGAGATTTACTATATAATGCAGCTATACCAGAATGGTGTAGTGCTAAATGTATAGCTAGGTATACTACGCACAAAGAATCCTCAACACGGGAGATAATGGGAAGAGAAGACGTATGTAACGAGAATGTTTCCTATGATATCCCCCATATATGGCGAACTTTCATATGATACCATACGATATAGAGCGTGAGAGTGTGAATGCTGTTTAAAACGTCACACAAGGTATAGTATTTCGCGTGTGATAAACACGTGAATGTTGTTTATTTTGTTTGTTTAATTCTATGCATTCTGTTTGTAACGTACCTTGAGAAAGCTGTCTGTTACCAAGCGAAAGCTTGGTAATTTAGGTTATGTTGTTATTTACACATATAAATATAAAAAACGGAATAAAAAGTTACATAATAGAATATACGTTACAACCTTTTTTTCAGGGATTTAAAGATCTCGTCATTAGCGTCTAAGGCTGTACGGATGCTAATACAGGGTGATCCATTTAAACCAGTACCCTGAAAATACCTTACATTTTTGCAAGGAATCGCGCAAGGAACTTCTTCTTTTTTTCAATAGAAGCAGCAACTCCTGGAGAATGAAAACCCCCACCGTGAAGAATATTGTTAACCGTAACTCAGCTCGTGATTTGTTTGTTGTTGCGTTGTCATTCCCTTGCGTGCATTCGGAAACATGCAGTACTCTGTTCCAGAGCGTTGTTTTTTAGTGAAATCGTATTGGGTAACCAATTCTGTCACCAAAACGCAACGAGCATTTCGAAGAGAGTTTGGAGTTCGAAAAGTGCCAAGCAAGTCAACAATTCTGTCGATGGCAAAAAAACTGGAGCAAACCGGTTCTCTTCTCAGCGGTAGCGGTAGACATCACCCTCCGATGCACCAAACGCGTGTGGACGATGTTCGGCAACGTTTACTTCAATCTCCGACGAAATCGTTGCGCAGATTAAGCCAACAGACAATATATTCATACGGAACTTGTCAAAGAGCAGCAAAAAAGCGAATATTGGACCATTTAAAGTGCACGTAATCCATCAGCTGCAGGAACTGGACAAGGGAAAGAGAGTAAGTTACTGCAAATGGTTTCAAAATTTTCTTAATTTGCGATCTGATATTCTCTCCATCACATGGTTTACGGATGAAGCCTGGTTTCATCTGTCAGGCTACGTCAATTCGCAAAACAACTGATACTGAGCTACCAAAAACCCACACGTTTTGTGTGAAACACCGATGCATTCACAAAAGGTTGGTGTACGGTGTGCGGTATCGTCTACGAAAATTATTGGCCCCATTGTTTTCTATGAGACTGTCAACACTAACGTTTATTGCCGCATATTCAATGAATTTGTGGAACAACTTGATGACATTGAATTGACAGAGGGCTACTTTCAGCAGGATGGCGCTACGTGTCACACATCGAAAGTCTCAATGGAACTCATAACCAGCATCTTTGATGACAGATTAATTTCAAAAAACATATGGCCTCCCCGATCTCCGGACTTAACTTCCCCTGACTTTTTTTTTATGGGGCTACTTAGAGGATAGAGTTTACAAAACCCATCCAAAAACATTGGATGCATTGCGGGAAACAATCACGATTGAAATTGGCAATGTTACTGCTCGTACTCTACATGAGACATCACTGAATATGGTGCGTCGTGTTCAACTGTGTTTACAAGAAAATGGAGGACAATTCCAACATTTGCTTTGATCAAATGATTCTCCAATACCACATGTATAATTCTCAACTTACTGTATGATTTTGTTGTTATTTATAAAAAAGTTGTAAGTAAATCACATGGTACTGGTTTAAATGGATTACCCTGTATATAGCCACTGGTTTCAGAGAAAGTAGGGAGCCGTTATCGCAAAAGCGAAAAAAAAGCCAGTTCATATTTTGCTCGATGTTCTAACCCGAAGCAATGCAAGACACCTATGACCTACATCAGTCGCATTTTTTGTGACATTCTGGGATTACAACAACCGCAGGATACTTTGTTCCTCCACTGGCGTGGATATGAATAAGAGGAGCTCCATATTTGGACAAAAAAGTTACGAAGAACACTTAGTATCACCTTTCCTTTCCTTTTCTTCCTTTCTTTTTTTTTTTATTTGAAATTTTTATAACAATACAACGAAATATTATATAATGTTTGCCAAGACTTCGAGAAACTCCCTTAGAAATAATGATATAATTGCCTGTTGTTTACACAGCTGACTGGACTGCCAACGTCGTTGCTTCTGTGGGCTTTCTTTATAGCTAGCACAGTAGCGTGAAATTCCATTTAACATTTATTGATGTCGTTTCGTTGCTTTCGTTCTTTGCGGCAGGATGAGTTTCCATCGTGTCTGAAGTGTTTTCCTTTCGAGCGTGTCGAGACCACTTTCGTGAATTGTGATCTCCAGCAATGCTTTTTTGTTTTGTTTCTTCATTGCTGTGGTTAATCCCTTTTGTCACCTGACCTGGAGGTGCGAAGGTTACGTCACTCTTCTCCACTTGACCAAAACACGATGTCCTTACTCCTCAAAGGAGGATAAACTTTCGCGAAACAAAACTACCCACCTACTAACTTTATATAGATGGGAGCTTTTGTTATTTCATGGCAAATGAAAGAGTACATGAGGAGAAAAATACTGATAAGCCATGGTATTAGGATTAGGGGGATTATTCCAGATGAACTATTCCAGGCCACAAAAGTAGCGGAGTTTGTTTACTCAATAAAGAAAAGGTGATTTCTTCTTCCTTCGCTTCAGATGATTTTGTCACCTAGCATTTAGAAACTTCTTCAGGTAACAGGGAAATACGTAGTAACATCACAAGTGACATGTCCGCCCCAATGGCAGAGTGGTTTGAGGTGCTGGCATCTGACCGTTCATCCGAGATGGCGGTGGTCTGTATCTTTTCCCGAACCAGTGGCTTCAAATTAGGGACAAGCGACTGCTCAAAGCCATCAATATTAGTTAGGACGATCGTTAAACCTCAAAAAGGGGAAAAAGTGACATGCTAAGAAAAGCAAGATGCAACCCCAAAAGATAAAGCAAAGCAGATTTCTGGAGAACGAGAAATGGAAACAGTTACAATTTCTTAGTGAAAGATTAGGGATACGCTAAAGTTTCCGCGGCCACCGCTAGCGGGCGCTGTAGGAGTCTAACCGGCGGGCGACCCTTGCTATCAGTTCGTACATGAAGCCAAGCATGGCGGTCGATAAAGTTCATTTGTGGCTCTGTTTGTTATTCGTGTTTAATTTAGGGAAAAGTGTGAGTGAAGCATAAGGTTCAATATGTCAGGGGTATGGGGAAACGGGTATGGGTGAGCGGACGTGCCGAGAATGGTTTGCCAGGTTTAAGAAAGGTAATCTAAGCTTGGAAGACAAGCCACCTGCAGGTAGACCGCAGGAACTCGCAGACGAGGAGTTGGAGTAGCTGTTGCAAGAGAATGACACACAATCGACCACGCAACTGGCGAAACGTTTGAAAGGGGCTCAATCGACGGTGGTACGGCGTCCATAGGCCTTGGGGAAGATCCAGAAGATTGGTAAGTGGGTTCCGCATACTTTAACGGAGCGTAACATTGGTAAACGTCGTTGCTGAAGAAGTTTCAAGGGAAGAAATTCTTGTGGAGGGTTGTCACCTGGGATGAAAAATGGGTCTAGTGCGACAACCCCGTATGCAAGCGATCCTGGGCAGACCCAGGCCAGCCATCAACATCCACTGCAAAACAGGATATCTACGGGAAAAAGGTGCTGTTGTGTGTATGTGGTGGGATAAGCATGGAGTGCCCAACTTCGAACTGGTGAAACTGGGCGAAACAATCACTGCACAACGATATATCGACGAGTTGATGAAACTGAACGCCACAATCGAGCAAAACCGCTCATGGACAAGTAAAAGACCCCGCCCAGTCATCTTTTTACACGATAATGCCAGACCACATGTCGTGCCACCACGAAATTAACCCTTGAACAGTTGGACTGGGAGGTTTTACCGCACCCGGCTTACTCCCCCGACATTGCACCCTCAGACTTCCATCTGTTTCGCTCTATGCAACATGCCCTAGCCCAACAGCGGTTCACCACAGTTCCAGAGATGGAAAATTTCGTCACCGCGTTCTTCAGCTAAAAACCCGAGTCCTTCTATCAGAGGGGCATTTATTTGTTGCCTGAAAAATGGCGAAAGGTCATTGATGCTAACGGCCAATATTTCGTTGAATAAATGCAAACTGGTTTCTTGATTGTTCCAGTCTCCTTTCTCCTTAAAACGGCGCAAACTTTTGCATACCTCTAATATTATGAAATCTAGTTACATCGTTGCAGTGGACGTAGTCGAGTAAGAACAACTAATGGATTAGAGAACATTTTTTAGTCTGTTCTAGGCTGTGGAAAGGAAAGACAATGCGGTGAAAAACACCATCTAGCTTCTCGGGATTAAAGCGCAACGAAAGATTGCAGTGCAACAAATTTGTGTTCATTGACTTCAGAATAGAAAACAGCGACGCAATAAAATTTTCGTCTGTTAATCATATTACTTTGTGTGTTTTTTATTTAATTAAAAAGCTACGCAACTATGGTGGATAAAAGACAAATCCACAAAAATGGTAACAAGGATTGTATCAGGGGAACTGCTCTGCACCGTATGGAATATATACTTTGAAGTAGGAGACATAGCTCGATACAAGAGCACCTCACGGTACTGGCTGAAATATACTAATCATCAGCACACGGCTAGCTGTATGATAGAAATAAGACAGAGGAAGCACGCGAACTATTGGATTAGAAGACGTAAAAACTGCTTCCTTAGCTGTGGGAAGAATCGGGCAAAATAAGGATTCTCATATCGTCAAGGCATCAATCAATTCCAATCTTACCATCATAATTAAACTGCCACAGGCACACCTTTAAATCATAATCGTTGCGCAGTTTGGCACTCATTCCTGAACGTTTTTAGTGCCCGTCATTTAGAAAATACAAAATTAGGACAAGGCGACCAAAGACTGGGATACATCTCATTGCCACAATTTGATGAAACCGTTACCTCTGGCGAATGACGCACTAAGACTTCTTTTCTAAAGATGCCAAGTTCAAAGGTAACATTCGAAGAGGTGTATAGTACAGTTGTATCTTCCCAAATGATATGACACCGTTTGCGCAGCAGAGGTGTCTATTCGCGATTACCACTAATGCCAGTCACTATTAGCAGTCGCAGTGTTGTCCGCGCGAAAGTAGGTACGTCCCCATGGTGTATCGTCCAGAATGCTGCAAGAATGAAGATACGAATCTGAACTATTTTATCCTGGATGACAGATTTCGTTAGACGGATTTTTCGTTTACAAGTTTAACGATTGACCGCGACCATCTAAGGCTCCTACTACCAACGGGATTATTGAAGGCTACGACCTCCGTTAATATCCAAGGCTACGTCCTCTGTGAACATCCAAGGTACCTCTGTAAATAATAAAAACGTATTAATCTCTGTGAATATTAAAAAC
The DNA here is from genome assembly GCA_039090855.1 of Macrothele yani. Classification (NCBI taxonomy): domain Eukaryota; kingdom Metazoa; phylum Arthropoda; class Arachnida; order Araneae; family Macrothelidae; genus Macrothele; species Macrothele yani. Next base: position 55,222,805 of record CM076990.1, read on the forward strand.
GTATTCACCTCTGTGAATATCCATGGCTACAACCTCTGTAAGCATCTAACGCAAAGACTACTGTGAATATCTAAGGCTACAATATCCGTGGACATTTAAAACTATGACTCTAGTGAGCATCTAAGGCTACGATTCCCCGTGAACATCTAAGCTACAACCACCTTGAACATCCAAGGCTACAATATCCGTTGACATTTAAAACTATGACTCTAGTGAGCATCTAAGGCTACGATTCCCCGTGAACATCTAAGCTACAACCACCTTGAACATCCAAGGCTACGACCTCCGTGAATCAATATCAAAGTCTTGGAGTCCAGTTAACATCAGACTCAACCCCCGTGGGCATCTATGGCTACGACTTGCGTGAACATCTAAGACTGCAGCCCACGTGTGCATGTAAGGCTACGACTCCAGTTATTATTTAAGGCTACAACTTCCGCGAACATCTAGGTATGTAAGGATTATCCCGTCCCTAAGTTCTAGGGAAGGAGAAACCTAGCGCCTTTGGGAAAAAACACCACGCATGCCTTATCCAGTACTCTGGCCCGGCAGCAATTAGTCAAAAACACCACACATGCCTCATCCAGTACTCTTGCTCAGGCGCAACCGGGGAAATGGATCAAAAACAACACACACATGCCTCATTCAGTACTCTGGCCAGGGAGCAACCGGGGAAATAGGTCAAAAACAGCACACATGTCTTATCCGGTACCTGGCCGTGGCTTAACCGGGACAAATGGTCAAAAACTCGTACTTCTGTCCACTCAGCTACAGGGGGTAAACGATGTGGTAACGCAGCCTTCAATAACGGGAAACAGTTAACGCTACCATGAAGTAGGTATTCTAGACAAAAGAGCGCCAATTAACTTTTAGCCCTGTCTTTTCCCATTGTTTAAGAGAGGTCCACGCAATATCTTGTATCAGGATGTAAGACATTCAGCGTGTGGGCAGGCTCACGTAATTTTTTTTAAAGTCTAACGACCTCCACGAGCATCTGATGAGACCATAAAGAGTCGGCTATCTCTAAATTAAGGCCATTGGCTTTAGGAAAAGGAGAGATTTATCGTCGTAAGAACTGTCACAATATTCATCCCGAAATATAACCCGACTTGCCAGCAATGCGAAAGGCTAAAAACTCTTGTTCTATACTGTTAGACTTAGCTAATACCACATGTCTCACCGTGGACAGTTACATTTGTGGATGTATTAACTTAGGTTACACTATGGTTGAACTATATTCAGATCGATCAGCCCTTTTCGTACCAACTTTTACAAGTTGTGCAGCGTGCACGGATTTCTTTGCTGTGTCAAAGGATTCTGTAATGGGAAATATTCCTTATTATTAATACCCAAATAAATTATTGTATTTTTTCTATTTTCGTCTTCAAGCATCTTCTTACACGACAAGCACAAGGAAATTCACTAAGAAAACTCATAGAGTTGCATTTCCATGCTCTGTAATCATATCTGATGTACTACCTAAGCAAGTAAGAATGAACCTCTGAGAAATAGTTCGTTGGGCCTACAAGCAGTTCTACCGTAACCCAGACGACACAAAGCATGTTATCTGCATGTTGAAGTTTTTGAAAAAGCTAGACTGCATTTTATATCTCGTCCATGAACAGAGATTCTACTTCTTGCTCTGAGTTCAGCAAGATTACAAGCGTGAGTGCGTGCTACGATCAACACTAATCCCAAATTTCCTTCCGCCGCTCAAAGATCCGGAGACTGAGTAGAACAGCATTAGGAAAGCAAATACTAGAAGAGTTGCTCTTATGTCTAGAACCAGTTGCCCCATTATCCGAGAGCGACAAAAGGTAGCTCTGTTGTCTTAGAATATACGAGCTAATCTAGGATGAAAGTAGTAAAAGAGCTAATAAGGTGCAATGCTGATACAGAAGAGGATTCACTATACTCAGCGATTATGAACTTCAAGCAACCACACAGATTTCGACTCCCCGAATAACGCGAACCTGTCCGTGAGTTTGTGGAGACGCTGTTGTGCTTATCAATTGGACCACATAACACATTTCTTAACTGTCAAGTACATTATTCTGTTGTGCATTAAAGTCGCTGTGGTAGATTACGGCTTTCGCTTCAAAAGCTTCATGCGGTTCATTTATCTGCTGACGATTTTGATTAATAAGAGTGCACACAAACATCCATCACAACATTTCTTGATTTTTCTGTTTACGTTTTCGGGTTTCATCAGCATGAAGAATAATACACTTGGGATATTGTATTCCATGCCTTCCGAATTGAGTTCCACTCTTTTTTGGACTGAGAGAGTCCGAGATAGATCAGCTCATCTAAGGAAATTATTTATAAGAACGTCATATTCCTTTTTTCCCCTTGTGCTGTGTTTAGTTTTGCCTCTTGTTCATTCACAGAACGTCATATCTGCCTTTCTCCTCGTTCTGTGCTCATTCTTGCCTCTTGCGCTTTCAAGGAACCATCAATCTTTTATTTTTCGTGCTATGTTCATTGTTACCTCTTGTGCTTTTAAGGAACGTCATATCAGCCTTTTCATCTAGGCTGTGCTTATTTCTGTCTCTTTCGCTTTCAAGAAACGTTATGTCAGCCTTTCTTCTGCCCCTTTTGCTTCAAGGAACGTCTCCTTGCGACTGCGACGTTTTCGTCCTACTTAGAGATGAGAAGGCAGTTTTTACACTCGCGCCTGCTTCATCAATTACGACTAAAAATGGAAATGTATCTACTTGGTTTTAAATAAATATCTTAAAAGTCATTGGTGCATAGTTTAAAATTTCACGAAAATTACTGCCGCACAAACGTTTTCTTTATGTAATTTTTTTTTCTCACAGAGCTGATTTTTGGTCGTAGTTTGGGCATGCAATGCATGCGTTGCATACAACGACTGCACGATGCTGGCATACCTTCAATAATTAATCTTATTTTTTCTACTTTTTCCTGTTTCAGAATGTACTATTTTAACCATTTTGTGAAGAAGAAAAAAAAACTTACGTGATAGAATAAAATAAAATCGTATTTAGAATCAGCGCTGGGAATATGTACCACATCTGCCAAAACAACTTATAATATGTTAAATTTTGTAGGAATGAAGAACTACAATATCAGTTCCTAGGGTAGTATTGCAAATATCTTAACATCAACTTGCTCTTTGTTACATTACAAAAAATGCCGCCCCGGTGGCGCAGTTGTCTAAGCGGTGGCCTCTGATCATTCGTCCGAAAGGGGTCCGGGTTTGAATCCCGTTGAGGCATGGATCTTGCGTTTGTCTTACGGCCCGGGCTCTCTCCCCTCCCTGGAACAAGTGACCCTAAATTAGGGACGGGGGACTGCTTATACCCCATTGAGTCACTCACGATGGTCGTTAAACCTCCAACTAAAAAAAATATATATATAAAAATACAAAGGCTTCACGTGGCATTTCGTAAATCTACCATGCCTGTACAGTTGATTTATTCAACTTACTTTCTGCATGTAATACAGCTTTGTAAACTAGAAATGTTGACAAGCTCGAGTCATATGCTTTTATTTCGAGGTGCCCCACTGCCTCTTTGTTTCCTTGTGTCCTTCTTTCAAGTATCACTGACGCAATCTGCTCAGGAAGCAGATGTTTGTCAGTTGTCATAAACGCACGGTCTGTTCGTATGATCGTCAGAATTCTGACGTCACCTAACCGCACAGAAGTATTCGTAGTTTCCCCCAGTCCTTTTTTAACAAATACATTTTTCTGAACTACAGTTGCATTCTGCTCAATATATTTTGCAATTCCCATTGCCTTTGCATCGATTTTTCAAAAGCAAGAAGCTTTTTCTTACTTCATTTTATTTCAGAATTCAGCAAACAATTATGTGTTTCGGAAACTACAGCCTTCACAAACAGTCCGTTCTTTTTCTCTGTTATGTGGAAGACAAACAATTTGGTTCAGGCAAAATATTACTCTACCACTCAGTCAGAGGTAATAAAAATCATCAGATGAAACTCAACTTCAACAGGGTTTGATTTCACGACTCAAGAAATAGTATTAAGTGCTTTTGAATCCCAAAATACTGGGATACGAGCTGCCGGAGTATAAACGAAGAAAAGCGTCATTTTACCTTTATTTATGAGAAAGACACACAAATAAAGATAAGAGTAACTGCGCTGAGATCGAGTTACACCTGATGAAATTTTCCTGAAATATTTAAATTATGTTATTTTTCAAATCAAATGAATGCGGACTTGTTCTTTTTAGCGAAGCGATTTAATTTCGTGTGAATTCTTAAGAAGTGTTATGCGACTGAAGTTTCGGGCATGCTGAACTATGGAAAGTAAAAGTAAAACACTGACACCCAAAACACCGAAAGCAAAAAAAAAAAAAAATAAATAAAAAAATTCAACAGTGCGAAACACTGAGACATAACACCCACATGCCGTCAGTATTTTCTTTTCAACGCAATGTTTTAAACCCCAAGACTTATATTATGTTTTTCTTACAATAGATGGCGCTGTGGTGATAAGGTGATGGTTTCCTGTATGATGAAGGTGAAATAATAAAGTAAAATAATTTTCTGGAATTGGACGGAAGACAAAACTATTCCCATCGCACGTGGTTCATTATAAGATTCGAACAAATGATTTAATGGATTCATACAAATTCAGAAATCATTTTGAAAGCATAATCATAGATGGAAACGGGTCAGCTAGTCGACGGGTCAAATGGGTCCACAATTTTTTGCGCGTCAAACGGGTCGACAATTTTTTGCGGGTCAAACGGGCTGAGTGAAGGTGTTCCTGACCCGATTTTGACCTAGTTTTTCGTCCGTTTTATTTTTGAATAGAATTTTTTTTTTCAAAGAACCCTTCAGAGGTCTTTGCAATAATACTGCAGTGCTGCAGAGTGTGATCCGGGAACTTCTTCAGAAGGGTAAAGAAATAGGGATTAAAAATGAACGTTCAGAAGACAAAACTGAGGTACAATGCTTTTACAAGGAATGAAGATTAATCAATTGATGGAGAAAAGCTGGAAATAACCAATTCCTACATTTACCTTGGGTAGCAGACATCAAGCGAGGGTCACATTGATGAAGAAATTAATTTGCGTCAAAAACGTGGTTGGAGAGCTTTTAGGAGAAACAGTAAAAAATTTTAAGAGCAATAAGCCATTATGCCTTAAAAGAAAAGTATTTAATCAATGCATGCTTACTACGTACGGAGCAGAGACGTAGACCCTAACTGAAAAAGACATACAAAGACTGCAGACAACTGAAATAAGCATTGAGAGATGCATGCTTGGTGTAACCAGTAAAGATAGGAGAAGGAACTCGCGGATAAGGAAAATGACAAGAGTGGAAGACGTCATGATCAGAGTAAAATCCCTGAAATGGCAATGGGCTGGACATATTGCCAGGAGAACGGATCGCCGATGAACAACCGAAATTTTACACTGGATTCCAAAGAACAGAAAATGACCCAGAAGAATACCACGCGGGAGATGGGAGGATGGAAGAGACTGGCCCAAGATAGTTCGTTGTGGAAGAAACTTTGGGAGACCTTCATGCAAATGTGGATTGTTAATGACTGACAATGATGCTGCTTCTGTTGATGATGATATATTCGAATTTATACCTCACAGCAAATTTCTCCGTGTCTGGCCCGGGTCGGTTGTGGGTCAGGTCCAGTTATGTGACGGCCAGGTTCGAGTCGGGTCCAATTATGTGATGTCCGAGTTGGGTCGGATATGGGTCCAAAATTCTTGACCCGTTTCCAACTCTGAGCATAATCACACGATTCGTGGAAAACCAGCAGTATTCTTCGAAAATAGGCCCAACCAGTGCTATTTTTCTGGCGGTACGCAACGGTACGCTGTACCGGCACCTTTTTCTTAAGGTGTTATAAATTGCGATTTATTGACAGCAAAGTGCATTAATCGTACGGTGTTCACGAATTGAGGCTAATGCAAGACAAAGTGGTCACGAATTGAGGCTAATGAAAGACAAGTTTCCTAGTGCTATTTTCTGGCATTGTACTAGACATCGCTTTGAATTGTCTGTTAGTGACACAGCAGTGAACAATGTCGCAGGAGTGAATCGCTCTAAGAGTTTCATGGACGAACTTTATGTGACTTATCATGCTTCACCTAAGAATGCTAGGGAACTACAGGAATGTGCAGCGACTCTCGAACTTCAACTTCTTAAAATTGGCAGAAGTTTATGCACTCGCTGGGTTGCATCTAGCTTGTGCACTGTTTCTGCAGTGTGGCAAGACTTTGAAGACCTAATCCATCACTTTCAGGAGACAAAAGAAAACAGCAGAAGCAAAAAAGTTTGCTGTATTTATGAGGGCCTTTTAAGAAAAATAACGTCATTCGAGTTTGTTCTTGATTTGTGCCTTATGTGTGAAACTAAGTCTAGATTTACAACAGAGAAATATTGATTTGTACAAAGCAGACAGGAAGATAAAGAACGCAGTTCAACTTTTTGATGAAAGAATTGAAAATCGTGGTCCGTATTACAGTATGTCTCTTCAAAGTCAGAAGAACATGAAGCTCAAAGGGACTGAGCTCCACACAAATGAAAGACACAGTCCTGCCATAAGTTCATCTGCTTTTTATAAAAGTCTGAAAGAGGCTGTTGGAAAGCGTTTGCTTGAAGAAGATCATGCTGATTTGCCTTAATGTGCCAAGATTTTAGATTCCAAGTATTGGCCAGAAAATCCTGGGAAGCATCTGACATTCGGTGAAGCTGAAATTAGAAAGTTTGCACGCAAATTCCGCTTAAATGAAAGAGAAGCAGTTCGTGGTTTCCGTGAGTATCTTCAAGTAATTAAAGTCCCGGACATACTATTTCATCTAAAGCACACTTTGAGCACAATTGCAATATCTTCCAGTGAATGTGAAAGGGGTTTCTTTCAGATGAATCTTACAGTAACTTCATCTCTGCTTGTACGGACAACTTCTGCACTGATGTTCATCAGGATAGCAGGACCTCCTCTCACTCAGTTCAACCCTAGCAAATATGTGGACTCATGGCTGCTCTGAGGTCGTCATTCTGCAGTTGATACCAAAAGCAAAAAGCGATCTAGAGACGACGAGGATGTATCGGAGGATCTGTTAAAAGCGTGGAAGTTGCTGTAATAACATCTACATGGTCAGTACCGGCGCCATTTTTTCCAAAAAAAAAAAAAAGCGCTGGACCCAACGTCATTTAAAAGTCACAGAAAGCAATGCGCAGTGTGACGGTAGACGAAATTAGGAAAGCACTGGACGTTTCAAACACATACTGTAATGGATAAAACACTAAATTTCTGAAACACAGCCGCATTACCAACGGACGGCCATGCAATGCATGTCTAGTATTTAAAATGGCGTCTTTATATGACATCAGTGCTTGAGAGAACAAACATATATGGTCCGTTCTAAGAGAAAGAGAAGATAGCTACCAAAGCGTGACCTTCACAATGCCAAACGGAAGGAAGAAGGCGTACCTTCCTACGTCAAACACTCTTTCAGCATCATCCTCGTGTAACGTATACTCTATATTCACTTTCCTTTTGATTTTACTATCTCTGGTTATTTTATTTTACTATGTAAATTATCTTCTTACTGAACGAGATGTTATTTCACCCGCTGAATGAGATCTGGCAATGAGTGTAAGTCATGACGTGGTGGTAGCCAGTATAAATAGCCGCGTTCAACGATACGTAAGGAGAGAGTTTGTTGTTGTATGGAGAGCGTTTGTTGTTGTATAGCCAGAGCGTTTGTTGTTGGATAGGGAGAGCTTCGTTCTATGTGATTAGGCTGATTCTTCATTATTGTGATACGAGTAGTGTGTGTGCGTTGGATGATTCAAGAGTTATCTAATAAAAGAGCTTTTTTGTAAGTACGTCTTTCTCAGTTCATAGTTTTTGTCAGATCTCTGTCTGGCTGTTAGGTTTATGTCATTAGTTGATTATTATTAACAACCAGCGTTAAGACTTTATTCATCTTAATTACTACCAAAACATTACTAGTAGTTAAAAGCTTGTTCATTATTGTTACTACACTACTAGCAGGAAAGTTTATTCATGATTAAATTAACAAACAACAACCATTAGAAGAAGCATTAGCTTAGTACAAGCATATAATTCAGTAGCAGAAGCATTATAAAACATTACTAGCTTAGTTAAAAGCTTTATTCATTATACTCGGGAACATGGAAAATATGTGTATGTTTTTGTTATTGCTCCTGATCCCAAGCCAAACCGACAAAAAACAATTAGCACGATAGTTATTGTTGTGATATCAATAGCTTCTGTTCGAATTATGCTTCCACATAATATTAGTTACACCATTGCAACGCAAAACCAGTTCAATTGTATTTTTGTTGGAAGATTATCAGTCGATTATTATTTTTCTCTTCTGTTTCGTGAAATTAAATCGTAAGTCATGTCGTGAAGCGAGTTGCGGTGAATACCGCTCATTGGTTCTTTCATATAAGCACACCTGACAAAATTCACCCCTGTCAGAACTTACCTAATAACGAGTGACGGCGCCTCTTGCCTTGATAACAGCATGATACCGGTGTAGTAGAGACTCCACGAGGTTGTGGATGTATTGAACACCGATTTGCATCCACTCGCGCGTCAATTGGTCTCAAAGTTCCGCCAAAGTACGTAGGTGTCTATTCCGGCGTTTCAGCTTCTGTTCCAAATGATCCCACAGATTTTCAATAGGATTTAAATCTGGGGATTTGGCGGGTCAATCGAGGTGAAACAGTGTTGCTGATTGTTCGTCGTGCCACTCAGACACAGTTTTAGCCCTGTGCACACGGCAATTGTCGTCTTGGAAGACAGGAGTGGCAATGTGATGCTGCTCCTGGAGATGTAGGGCAAAGGGCAACACTTCGTCATTCAGAAGGCGGAGGTACACATGCCGGTTCAAATTCATCTTCACTGCAACGAGAGGGCCCATTTTGTGGTACGAAAAACATCTCCAAATCATCACAGAAACCCCTCCAGCTTGAACAACACTTTTGGCAGAATCAGGATAAAAGGCTTCATTGAGCCTGCGATGCACTCATTGCCTCCCATCATTGGCGTACAATTAAAATGAGACTCATCAGACCAAATTACTCATTTCAAATCCTACACAGTAAATTTTTGGTGCCTCTGAGCCCATTGATAACGTGCGACTTTGTGACTTGCTGTTAAAAGAGGCCTCTTCCACCGTGGTTCTCTGCTCCAGATGTCCATCGCATGCAGTTCGCGTCGCAGTGTCCTTTCGGAAATTGGTTGGAGTAGACTTTTATAGACTATAACGAAGTAAATTTCTCCGTCATTTTTGTCCACGCCGGGAATCGAACCCGAGTCCACTTATTCCGGAACAAGTCGCGCTATCAACTGAGCTACGCAGACGTTCATTCTTGCTTGCTGCTATCTGCCTTTATGTCGTGTGTGTCCTGCGGGGCAGGCACGTCACATCCCCCCCGAAAGAGGGCCGGGGGTATGGCCCACGGGTCAGCCGTGACCATGAATCGTTTCAAGCAGCCCTCCGCTGTAGAACGTGCACTTGAGAACTCTCAGTCAATCTGGTGTATGGAATGCAACGCCACACACATTTATTTTTCGAATCGCTGAAGAAGGGATTCTCTTATTTTTGTTGTCTCGCGGTGTGGAAAGAATATCACACCACTGCGAGATTTCGAACGGCCGGGTCATCCGGAAAGTTCGGGCGCCATTATAACGAAGTAAATTTCTCCGCCATTTTGTCCACGCCGGGAATCGAACCCGAGTCCACTTATTCCGGAACAAGTCGCGCTACCAACTGAGCTACGCGGACGTTCATTCTTGCTGCTATTTGCCTTTATGTCGTGCGCGTCCTGCGGGGCAGGCACGTCACAAGATTGTTTGGAGCAATTGTTGCCTGGCTTGAAACCGATTTGCAGTTACTGGGAGTGAACCATGGCAGCGGTTCCTGTTGGTCAGAATCGTCTTCTGGCCACAGTTACGTCGCCTATTTTCAGTTAACTGCGAACTACACCACTGTTTGTATACTCGCTGGACAGTAAGCTACGACACGCCAACAAATTGGGCGACTTCATTCACTTTGTGTCCGTGGGCACGGCCAATCACGGAGGCTCCTTTCTGCCACTCAGTAACATGAGTTTAGTTTGCATGTGTCTAGATCAGTAACATTAATTAGCTATGTGTCTAGATCAGTAACATTAATTAGTTATGTGTCTAGATCAGTAACATTAATTAGTTATGTGTCTAGATCAGTAACATTAATTTAGTTTGCATGTGTCTGTCTTACGACCCATACTGCAAACTAAATTCAACGCACACGCAGCTCCTCATCACTGCACGAGACAGAAATGATCCTGTAGACCACATCAGTGATATTTATCTCCCAACAATGCTATCATGGCGCCCTCTGTGCAATCGGTAATTTTCTAGTACTGTCATGGTAATCGGAAATGTCCCCCACAGGAAAGGTCCCCCTCAAGAAAATTCCCCCACATTCGGAAAATTCCCCCACATTGGAAAAGTTCCCCATAGGAAAACTCCCCCACAGGAAAAGTCCCCAACCTTTTTCAGTCAGAAACCGTGCACAAATTGCAGTTCAGACAAAATATCGAATGTGGGGAAGATTTCCGGTGTCACCATTTCCATTTTCACGTTGTTTTAAAAAAGATGCAGCCATAAAACGAGCACAAATATGTGGGGGAAATTTCCGGTGTCGTCATTTCAACTTTTACCGCGGTTTATAGAAAAAATCAGTCTTACAATTGACTGGGGAAATTTCCGTGGTAGATATTTCGACTTTTACGCAATTTACGGTAAAAAACGGCCTTACCAGTGGCTTGGATGGGGTGGGGAAATTTCCGGGTTAGTATTTCGACTGTTACCATGTTTTTTTTTTGTGAAAAACGGTTTTACAATTAGCAGGTTACAGGGCGGAAAAATTTCCGGGGTCGGCATTTCGATTTTCATGGCAGGTTACAGTAAAATATGGTCTTCCAATTAGCATGATGGGGTGGGGGAAATTTCTAAGGTTGACATTTCGACTTTTACGCAGTTTAAAACAAGATGAAGCGGTACAAGTAGCACAAATATGTGGGGGAAATGTCCGGGTTCGGCGTATTTTATTCCATCGTGCTCATGTTCATAACGTTTATGTAACATGCCATATTATTAATATTGTGATATTACTCCGGCAGAAAATATTATTATGTCTTACGTCTAGGCATTATTCTAAAAGTTTTCATTCCGTCATTTCCATATTCCTAAAATTTACATAACAAGTAATGTCAATAATATTACGCTTCTACGTATGCACCATAAATTGTTTAATAGGCCGTAGGCCGAGGCGTTTTTAACACCTTTTTCTTGGCCTATGTGATATTCCTAAAGTTTACAAAAAAGTCAAGTTAATAGCTTTGCGCCTTTACTTAGGCATTCAATATTAATCACTAGGCCTTATGCATAAGCCCTTTTGACAGTTTTATTCTACCGATGTTATATTAATAACGTTTACATAACAAGTCAAGGTAATAATCTTTTGCTTTTACTTAGGCTAAATATTAGTTCAAAGGCCCCAAGCCTTTATAAAAGTTTTTATTCTAACGATGTCATATTCAAAACGTTTATTCATGAACTGTAGTTAATCATATTGCTCTTTTACTTAGACATTAATTATTAATTCATTAGCCCTAGGCCTTAGGCCTAATGATTAATATTGAATGCCTAAGTTAAAACGCAAAGCTATTAATTTGACTTTTTTGTAAACTTTACGAATATCACATAGGCGAAGAAAAAAGTGTTGAAAAGCCCTAGGCATACGGCCTATTAATCAATGTATGGTGCATAAGTAGAAGCGCAATATTATTGATATGAATTGTTATGTAAATTTTAGGAATATGGGAATGACGGAGTAAAAGCTTTTAGAAAGGCCTAGACGTTAGGTCTAATAATATTTTCTGCCTGAGTAAAATAGCAATATTAATAATTTGCCATGTTACGTAAACGTTATGAGCATGAGAACGATGAATTAAAAAATGCCGACTCCGGAAATTTCCCCCACTCCACCCTGCTAATTGTAAGACCATATTTTACTGTAAACTGCGGTGAAAATCGAAATGCCGACACAGGAAATTTCTTCCACCCTGTGACCTGCTAATTGTAAGATCGTTTTACACTAGGAACCATGGTAGCAGTCGAAATATTAACCCGGAAATTTCCTCCATCCCATCAAGCTACTTGCAAGACCGTTTTTTTACTATAAACTGTGTAAAAGTCGAAATTCTGACCTCGGAAATTTCCCCCACACCGTCCAGTCAATTGTAAGACTGATTTTTACCATAAAATGGGTAAAAGTTGAAATGACGACCCCGGAAATTTCCCGCACATATTTGTGTTCGTTGTGCGGCTGCATCTGGTTCCTAAAGAGCGTAAAAATGGAAATGGTGACACCAGAAATCTCCCCCACATTCGATATTTTGTGTAAACTGCAATTAGTGCACTGTCTCTGACTGGAAAAGGTGGGGGGACTTTTCCTGCTGGCGAGTTTTCCTATGGAGAACTTTTCCGAATGTGGGGGAGTTTTCCGTCCATCACTGTCATTTCTGTTAGGGGTGACTAATTTTTGTCCGGTGTGCTTATATTCACGTAAGGTTGCCTGCTTTTCAATGTTTTTCTTTAAATTCAGTCTTATTACTTAATTGCCACAATGTGTATTAATGTTGTTCTAAGAATTTAGCTGCGGCGGTTTCAATTAGTTGGCTTTACAAACTATGCTACTAGATGAAATATATGACTCGGGTTGTCAGCTTTTAAGGTAAACGGAACGCTTTGAAATAACCATTGAAACAACTTATCAATAACCATCGCTTCCTCAATGAAAGAAACGCGAGAGTTTAGAAGTTTTCTTAACTGGCTGAGTTTGGGTAAAGACCCTTTTCGTAAGTATGACATTGATGTACAATTCTAAAACGTAAATTCAAAAAAGAACTTTGAATATACGAAGCACGCCTATATAAATAAAATAAACCTCAAAGATGACATATGAACGATGTGTTGTGATTTCGCAAAGCGCAGAACCAGTTCCTGGTAAAGAATTTGAAGTACGTGAAATAAAGTGTTGAAAGGAAGTACTAGAATTAGATGAATGGAAATATTTCTTCGCTATTGCGCTTTAAGGCGTTTCAAAAGATGTAGGAATGGTTTGTTTTTATAGATCTCTGATTTTATTCATATTTGCGCTCACACCAACACTCACGATACTATTTCTAAATTAATTTCCCGTTCTTATTTAAACATAGTGTTTAGTGCTTAACATTTTCCTACAAACGTGTTGAAAACAAAATGTGATTCCAGCATTATTTACCTTAAGTCGAAGTGCTGCCAACTTCAATAAACTCATTTAAATGGTTCTTGTTTTGTATGAACCATTTTCAAAGCAGCGTCATACTTGAAATGTTGCTTTTGTGTAACGCTGTTCGAGCAGTAATGAAACCAATCGGAATCTCTTTAAATTGAGACGCAAATGCCAGATTATTGACCTTTGAAAGTAAATTAAGCAAGGAAAAATTCTACTGAAAGGAAAATTTTCGTATTTTGTAAGTGCTAGAGCAAACATTTCCTAAAAATGCCGTTGCTTCCATTTATAAAATTAACTTTGTTTTTATCGCGAAACAATGCATTGAAGAAACGCGCTTACTTGTTCTTCGTGCGAACCTTTAGATAAATTTCATTTCCTCGGGTTTCAATATAGGGCTTCAGATCATCTGGGAGGGAGGTAAACTAGATACTTTCCTCTCTTTTATTCAAGTAAGGCGATGAAGTCGTGTCGTTTTTCGTGTGCCTTTAAGCCACGAATGAAGAATTTTTTCCATTGCAAAGCAAATTTTGTATAGCATGAATTTAATTTTTTTTATTATTGTTTTAACTTCCTATGATGTAACGTTTTTCTCTATAATCACTGCCAGTTATCGAAAATCCCTTCCGTAAATGATTTACCAATAGAAAGGGAATAATGAATGTTACCTTCTATTTCTACAACCACCCAAGCAAGATATGTCTCTGAATTCATATTGTACAAATGTATACACTAATCTGACAAATTTACCATTCGGATTTTTTCCCTGGATGACAGGAAACAGGAGAAGGGCTTGGAAAACTTTCAATAAATTGCAAGCCCGAGTACAATGTGTAACACATGGATTCTCACAATTCTTGGCAGTATTGCTTCATTTTTGTGAACAAAAAATACAGGCAGGCTCATTTCTGATTGAGCCCTCAGTTTAAGCTAGTCGAGTATGATTTCAAAGCGTTTATTTAATTTCTCATAGCCAACACACGGCTATGATATGAAAAATAGCTTACATAATTTTTTCAAATAATGCTGGATACATTGCAAACACAAAGCAGATCGATACACGAATTACACAACATGGTGGTCTGTCGTCTTGGGCTTCTTACATTCCTCATCACTTACCTCTCGTTTTGATTTTCTGTACTTAAAAATGTTAACCTGCTCACACGAAAGCAATTATTAAAAAATTTTTAGTTTAAACCAGTGCGATATGTTCTATATATATTTGAATAGATCTCGTCGAGAGCTTTAAAACGATACCGCGCGCAATCGTTTTGCCCTCCCGGTCGACCAGATAAACCGCAATATTGTCAAAAGTGTTCACCGGTTCACGAGAAAACAATTTTTTAAATGTTTAGTTCAAACCACTGTAAAATGTTCTTCCTTTGTATTTGAATAGATCTCGTCAAGAGTTTTGAAACAATACCACGCACAGTCGTGTTGCACTCAGTTGCCGTGATAGACTGAGTCAAGCGCGGAGGCACACTCAGAAATATCGCTCCCTGCGCACAGGGAGCGATATTTCGCGAATTGGACTACATGCTGTTTATGAATATGCTAAGACGATTAGTAGGCCGCACGTATTTTTAATGCTATAATGATTTCAATTGGGACCTATTTTTGTCATAGGCCGTCAGCCGTAAGTCACCTCATGCTATCTGCGGAGTTAGACGTAGCCCTACGTCAAAACCTAATGAAGCAAGAGCTAGATGTCAGCTGACTAGTTGCTAGAACTCAAGAAAAGTTGGTTATTGCGTCAGTCAGCATTGGCGAGGAGAACTGGACATGCAAGGCACAGGAAAGTGACTGATTCTTTTTTCATAAAGATATGTTGCCTGCCCCCTTTTTCTATAAAAAAATCAGTCGTACCTCACATGAAACTGACTTTGTGCACATTTGAATTCGGCCTGTCTATCTCGAATAACTAAACAAGAGTAATTCTCATATTCGAATTGTTCTTTAAATTGGTCAAACATAAATTCTCACTTTTTTTATCTAACATAAATCAAAATATGCGCTAGATAAAAACTGGTAGTAGTACGCCAAACAGCTAGGTAAAGAACGATAATATCCGTTTATTGGCATAAAACAGCAAACAACTGGTTGCAAGCTTTCAGCACCTACGAGTGCCTTCTTCAGACTTAGACGTGGTTTAGAACAACGTTAGTAACCTAAATGAATGAACAGAAAATTTAAATATGCATGTGAAATGTATAAAATGTATAAAAACGAGACAGAACGGCACGTGCGGAAACAGTTGAAAATGAGAAGAATAAGGTACTTTCACGAGAGGCACGCAGGAACATGCGCAATATCAAAGGCAGCTCTTTTGACACGTCATCGTTGCAGACATCATTGCTAAACAAGATCTCCAAAGACTTCCTAATGGCTGTACCTCTGGCGGTAGTGTATGGTACAACCTGTTGCAAATCGGCCCATTGTGGGGCGGCAGAAGATGTCATGACCTCCCAAGATAGGGCCTATCTTGGGAGGTCATAGCATCCTCTGCCGCCCCACAATGGGCCGATTTGCAACAGGTTGTACCATACACTACCGCCAGAGGTACAGCCATTAGGAAGTCTTTGGAGATCTTGTTTAGCAATGATGTCTGCAACGATGACGTGTCAAAAGAGCTGCCTTTGATATTGCGCATGTTCCTGCGTGCCTCTCGTGAAAGTACCTTATTCTTCTCATTTTCAACTGTTTCCGCACGTGCCGTTCTGTCTCGTTTTTATACATTTTATACATTTGACATGCATATTTAAATGTTCTGTTCATTCATTTAGGTTACTAACGTTGTTCTAAACCACGTCTAAGTCTGAAGAAGGCACCCGTAGGTGCTGAAAGCTTTCAATCAGTTGTTTGCTGTTTTCTGCCAATAAACGGATATTATCGTTCTTTACCAAAAAATATGCGCTTTTTCCCTATTTCGATCATAAGCCATTCAGAATGCTAATCACTTAGAGTGGAAAGACAAAAACATTTTAAATTTGCTATAAATCGATTGAGCCATACCGAAACTTTTGCAAGGTCAGAGAATCTATTAAACTTAAGTGAATACATAAAAATAAGCGTAATCACGCATCGCTAAGGAATCGCTGCGCCATTCATTAGCAGCGGTTGGATGTTTAACTAATCGTAGTACTGCAGCGAAAGTGATCACCTTTTATTCAACCGATTTAGCTCTTACAGAGCTGAGGGCTTTTTAGTTTTTAACTTTCAAATACACTGATGTTTAAAATTATATATAAGCAACACCCAATAGCAATTTGACACGTGCCATCCTCACTTATGTACAAGCAGTGATGTAGTTCTGAGAAAAAAAGTACCTTTGCTGTGAAAGGGTTAGGTGAAACAAAACTCAGGAAAAAAAGCCCTTAAAATTTTCAAAAGCAATTTAAAATGTTATTTATTATTTCTATCATTTTATATTTTTATTAAAGTTTTATTACTAATTATTTTTATCAACTTTTAATAAAACTGCTTAATTGGACCAATTTGAAATTACAAAAAATGTGACAGCCATGTAATGTGGCAGTCATATTTTTAAATACTGCACTGCCACATCATACGGTTCCAAATATTCAGTATGAATAATATGAATCAGTCACACCGAATTATACAATTAATGATTCGTATTATTCATTCAATTGTAAAGATTATACGGTAGGAGTAGCGGATATCTTCTGAGGGTTTTTTTTTTTGATTGAAGGTTTAACGACCACCAGCAGCAACTCAATGAGCTATAAGCAGTCGCCCGTCCCTAATATAGAGTCACTGGTTCCAGGGAAGGGAGAGAGCCAGTGACGTTAGAAAAACACAACATCCATCCCTCACCGAGATTCGAACCCGGAACCCTTCACGGACGAATGATAATAAGCAGCGCTTAGACCACTGCGCCATCGGGGCGACTGTTGTTTCCTGTTTCTCTTAAGGGTTTAATGGTAATCTTCTAGGCACATAAAACGTCCCCCATCCCATATTTGGAACCATTGGTTGGGGGGGGGGGGTAGCGACGTGAGGCACCCCATTCCTCATCTCTGGCTCGGGCCTATCTCGAGCGGTTGGCCAGAAACCAGTGCATCTGACCAATGACAACGCAGCGCCTTTTTGTGTTACTCATAACGAGTCACAGAATGGACTCAGCGGATTACTTTTGTTATAGCCTGTGGGGAGTTTATTTGAAATGCTCTTCTTGACCGTAAAATACTTGTCACTTTGGGGGGGGGGGTTAACGACCACCATGAGCAACTCTTAGGGGTATAAGCAGTCGTCCGTCCCTAATTTAGGGCTACTGGTTCCAGGCAAGGGAAAAATTCACATCGTTAAGACAAGCACACCACCTATGTTTATCAGGGACTCGAACCCAGGTTTAATCTGACTAACGGTAAGAAGTCATGAGCGACCACTTGTCACACTGTCTTCATGCCTGTTTAAATTTTCTGCGTTGCTTTTTCTTCCTAGCCGTTGGATCACGCCCTGCTGCATGATCTGACACATCCTTGCAATACGAACATTTGGTTAAGATACGAGTATTCTTGAATGTAAAATACATTTTCCCTTTATATAATCCTTGAAAAATCCTTTGCCTTGCTTTTCTTTCTATCTAATCACAAAATGTGCCTTAGTGCCGCTAAGCCTTGACAAAAAAGTGCCTTAGTGCCGCTAAGCCTTGACAAAAAGTGCCTTAGCGCCGCTAAGCCGCGCTAAGGCTCTTCTACACAATTGTGTAGAAAACTATGACATTGAGATGACGTCATAAACAGCTCATTGCGAAAGGCTCATAAGTATATGAAGCATAGATAGCAGAAATATGGGAGAGACTCGTGATTTAGGTGGATGTATTGGGTCGTTTCATAATTATTGGCCGATGCCGACAAGGCGAATTTGCAATAGCCTGTTACAAAGGACGCCTAGTAGGAGGAACAACCAAACGCCCATGCAAATTGAATCGGTTCAGTCCACGTGTATAAAACGATATTTCAGACAGATCACAGCAGTTGGGGACGTGATGGAGCAACCCGAGGTGAGATCAGTGATATCTTAACACAATTAAAGACCAGACAAGCTCGTACCCCGATAGCACATTACATCGATTCGACGTCAAATATTTGATCGATTTTTGGTCGATATGAAACGTCGAATATAGATATCAATGTGTACTTTTGTTACATCTTTTCGACGTCGAATTTTAAACCTATCAAGTCTATGTGTAGTCAACAGTAGACGAAGATTCGACCTTTCGTGAGAAACATATACATCGCTGCTACGTAGTGTAGACGCCAATTCTACTTTGACATTGCGCAGTTTAGTCATCGATTTTAGTACTGCTGAAATGTCGAATCTACGTTTACTCTGCAATTTAGATGTTGAAACATGATATTATAAACTTTTAATCATGGGATAGAACGTACAATGTATTCGTATTTGTAATACGATTCTACGAAGCTGTCTACAATTAAAAGATCACATAATTTTTCTTTTATTATTTCAACATCCAGGTTTTTCCGGACGCATTCGAAAAGACACATAATTCTCAAAAATTTTACAGAATGTTTGGTGGTCTGTCAGCATCGCGCTAGGCCTATACCTAATTGGGATATGCGTACGTACAAATTATATATCTTAAAAAGTAATTCCACTTAAAGGAACGAGCCTCAACTTCTTATAAACATATTTTGAAAAAAACAACAACTTTTAATTTACCGGTGGAAAACGAGACAGGAAAGAATCTCGTCTTACAACAGAAAAGATACAACCGACCTACACCCCAGCATGCAAAAAGTTTATTTGGCGTAATGGTTGCAAAGGCGCGTGCGCGCGATGCTTACAGATCGCATAAATAACATCGATAATTCGACCTAACGGAACTAAAGGGAAACTGCGTAAAACCGTCTACGTGTATACTGAAATTCAATGTAATGATTTTTCTTGAAGTTCCGTCTTATCGATATTAGGTCGAAAACTATGCATCGACTTAATATCGACCTATTAACCAGAAATCGACTTCGATTCGACATTATTTTGCTACCGGGGTATACGTGGCTTGGTTTTTTTTTTTTTTTTGATTAGATGCTTAAAGACCACCATGAGCAACTCAATGGGTTATAAGCAGTCGCCCGTCCCTAATTTGGGACCACTGGTTCCACGGAAGGGAAAGAGCCAGTGCCGTAAGACAAACACAAGTTAGTAAAATCATGCAATGCATTGATTATGATACGCTTTCCAACATTCCAGAAATCACTCAAGTTATGAGGATAATGGCTGTGGAATAAATCTCGGTCTTGTGCCCTGAACTTTGATCCCATTTCGATGATACTCAACAGAACCGGTTCAGTATACCTCCGAAATAACATGATAAAGTTTTGTCGGAATGGAAGCATTTTTACGTAAGTTATGATGCATAAGGGCTATGGAATAGATTCCGCTCCTGTGTCCTAACCTTTGACCTCATTTCGCCCATTTTCAATAGGATTCGTTGACCCCATTTCGCCAATTTAATAGACAGGCCCCTGCAACATACTAACATTTCATCCAGATCGAAGAATTTTTACGTAAGTTATGACGCATAATGGCGATGGAAGTGATTACGCTCCTATGTCCTGACCTTTGACCCCATTTCGCCCATTTTCAATAGGGTTTGTCCCCAGGTTGTCCTCTACCATATATTAAAATTTAATCGAAATCGAACCTTTTTTACGTTAGTTATGACGCATAAGAGCAGTGGAATGGATCCCGCTCCTATGTGCTAACCTTTGACCCTATTTCGTTCACGTTCAAAACCGTTCCTTCTCATGTGATCCCCTTCCACATACTAAAAGTTCATCGAAATCGAACGATTTTTACGCGAATTATCGTTCGGACGAACATACGCACACAAAGCGTGACGTAATGAGGCAGATGGGAATCGCGACCATCTGCTCGCAAGAGCGTGACGTCATAAAACTTTAATAGGATCCACACACAATGCGTGACGTATTGAGATAGATGGCGTGACCGCGCGCTAACATATCAAGCGCGAGATTGTGACGTCATAAGATCGTCCCGAAGTGGTCCCCTACCACATAATAAAATTTCATTGAAATCGAACCATTTTTACGCACGTTATGACGCATAAAGGCAATGGAATGCATCCCGCTCCTGTGTCCTGACCTTTGACCCACTTCACCAATTTTCAACACGGTTCATTCCCAAGTGGTCCCCTACAATATACTGAAATTACATCGACATCGAACCATATTTACGCAAGTTATGACGCATAAGGGCAATGGACTGGATCCCGCTCCTACGACGTGACCTTTGACTCTAAACTTCACCCATTTTCAATAGGATTTGTCCCTAGGGGATTCCTTATAACATACTAAAATTTCATCGAAATCGAACCATTTTTACGCGAGTTTTCGTGCCGACAGACAGACGGACGGACAAAGCTGGAGCATATACGCTTCTTCAACCTACGGTTGGAAAGCGTAAACAACATCCATGTTTCACCGGGAATCCAACCCGGACCCCTCGCTGACAAATGACCAGAAGCCATTGGTTGTACCACTGCGACACCATGGCCACGTGCATGGTGTTTCCTGGTCTTCTTCCAGCACGATTATACGGCATGCTAGAATAATTGGATCGTCACACGGTGGTTCTAGAAGCACGAGAGCGATTTCAATGTGCTAAATAACCCCTCCACCCCTCAGCCCACAGATTTTAACCCAGTTCAACACCTGTGCAATGAGATTTTAAAAGCCAGATATCCTCCTCCAGAGAACACTCGGAAATCGTTAAATATCTGCTTAGCTGAAAATACCTGTCGAACGATAACAGCACCTTATTGAATCCATGCTACATCAAATCAAGCCTTTTTCGAAGACCAGGAGAGGCCCAACACGTTATTTATTCTTAATGATTTGCTATTTCGGTGTATGTGTGTAATCGATCGAGTATGTTTGGACGTAATCCAGAGTATTATGCGATTTATTTTTTACCGATTTTCCCATTCAACCGCATGAGGGCTTGTTGATCAGTCAGTTTATGACAAGACCGTCTAGAAAGCACAAGGGCATGGTGTTAGAGATATGAGTTCTGTCCGTTTATGACGTCACTCTCATGTTACAGGAGCTGATTCGTCGGTGTCGTGTTTGACGTCACACACGTCAGCGTTTGAAACCAATCGGAAGCCTTGATTTCCGCGTGACGTCACTAAAAGGGGAAACTTATCTCTCTAATATCATGATCTTGTGTTTTCTAGACGGCTTTGGTTTATGATTAACCTCTCATAGAGGTTGATGAGACTTTTCTTTCATTCGCTTTGCATTACTTGTACTTCACAGGATTCTTTAGGTATTTTCAAAAATTTGAGACAAGAAGAATACTTTTCGCGACACTCTCTGACATCGACAACACCGCTGTCTTTTGTCATTGATTTACAAGTTCATTGTGGGATAGCTTCTGTTTTCCAACTTCATGACACTGAAACAAAGATCTCTTCCGCATATTTTTTTTAACAAAGATCATATATGTTTTTCTTAGAAAAAGTTCAGTTTTCACTTTTTGACTTTCATCACCTTCGCCAAGAAGTTTATTACGTAAAACGCACTGACTGAAACTATTAGCACTTTAACCAGCTGAAACGAATTAACTCGGGGTTAGCAAAATTGGTCCGAAATCAGCTCGAACGAATATACTATTCGCTGTCTAAAGAGTGAACTCAATGCAGTTGGAATGAGTGAAGCTTCACATCGGAGATACCGATTATCTGTTACAAATGCTGTAACAATGGCGACGAATTTAACAAAGATACAGAAGATGTTTGAGGGATTTGTTCCTATCCAGGGGCATGATATCCGTGTCAGCTAGACTAGCTGCTGCACATCCTGCCTTGGGTCATGAAACAGAGCATAAAGGATTACAAAAGAGCGTTTGTCACCAGTGATAGGTTTGTGGTCGGTACTTATGAGATGGGGGTTGGGGCTAAATTGTTTTGCCATAGCTTTCCTAATACCCGGCAGCTATATAAACATTTCTGTTTAGGAAGCGCAGAAAAGTTTGGGCAGCATTTCGTTCAAGTGTATCGACCGCTAAAAGGTTGAAAGTAAAACTACACATGCTTTTTCAAGACTCAGAATGTATTTGAACTTTTCAGAGGCGTATGAGGTTCAGAAGAGAGAGAGAGAGAGAGAGAGAGAGAGAGAGAGAGAGAGAGAGAGAGAGACAGACAGACAGAAGGAGTGAGTGAGTGTGTGTGCGAGAGAGAGAGAGAGAGAGAGAGAGAGAGAGAGAGAGAGAGAGAGAGAGAGATTACCCAGCAAAAACACAAGTGCTGGGAAACTGCTGGCCACCAGCTGGCAGTGATGGATCACTGCTGGCTGAAATCTGCCGCTCACGGCCCGGTAGTGGTCCGTTGGTGGCAGCGCTATCAGTTGGCGAGCCATTGATGGCCCTGCAGCATCGCCGTGAATTGTGGGCTTCCAAGCAAGTGCCACTAGTGGCCCGTTGCTGGCAACCAACGCAACCCCCAACAGCAGGTGGAAGCATCGGGACTGCGCATGCGCAGAAGCAACACTTGCTGTGTCTCTCATGGTATCAGTTAGTTGAAGACGACGCTATCGCCATCGTGGTATTTTAGTGGATGTTAAGAAAAAAATCCATATGTGGAGAGGCGAATTAATTTCCTAATGAAATTTTACGTCGACGAAGATATCAGATTAAGCAATGAAATACTATTACAGCCATGAAATACACCCACTCCATTCCCATGAATAACAATTCATGGAATGGAGTGGATGAATAACAAGAAAAAATTTGAAACCGCTTGTAACACATATCCTGGAAAACCATTAAAATAGCGTTTGTTGGGGGAAAAATAATTATACGCGTACAAAATTTATTAATTATTTGAAAAAAAAAAAAAAAAGCAACGCTATGTAATGTACTCATCCATGGGTTGAATACACAAGACTGGGAGGAATTCGCTTCTAAAAATAACGAGAAGTAAAATAAAATATCTTTTACTCTTTAAAACAAATGTAGCTTCGGACAATGGGAAGGAAAGACACAACGTTAAAAATGTAACAGAATGTGACATGGACCCGGGTAAATATATATTTATTGAACAATCTCTTTTCAAGACGGCAAGGACAGTACAAAACTTTGGAAAGCGACTCTATAAGTATGTACACGCCTTAAAAATGAGTGAAGTTCCCTTAAGGTAAAAAAAAAACTATCGTTACGTTGAAAAAATTAATTTATGAATTATATGAAACTGACTTTTATGAAAAATACCTCGCAATATTGTAAAATGAAAGAGGGAAGCATTCGATTATAAATTGTATACCAAACAAATAGCTTCCAGCACATAATTAAGTGTAGTGAATTAGTCCGGTCGGTAGCGAGCGCGGCTTTCACGCAAACGGCCCAGGATGGAATCTAGTCAGATACAAACGGGCGTTTTTTCCGCTCTGTCGTGAAAATTTTCCCAGCGCAGTGCGTTAATTCACAAGCTTCGTAAGGGTAAAAAAAAAAATTGTAGCTTTAGGAAACTGCGGTTATCCTTCCTTTTTTTTTTTTTAAATTATTATGGCTACTACTGGGAAATTGGCGGACAAGATTTGGCAAGCCACCAGTTACGTCACGTGGTTGCGGGCTGCCACTAGCGGACCACATTAGGCTAGCCATCATTTCTGGCACGTGCTTGCAGGGCCACTGAAGGGCCACTTGTGGCAGCTACTGCCTGTGATGGAACACTGATGGCCCTGTTGTGGCATATGACAACTGATGAGGTGCCAACTGTTATCCAGCTGTTGGCCTGAACTGCTGGTCCTTCTGTTGGCCTCCCGGACATTTTATTGACGGTTCGGCAGCGGCAACACAGTGCTGGGCCATTGCTGGCAGTGCTGGCTGCCATCAATGGCCCACTGCTGGCCCAGCAAGACTCTTTTTGCTGGGTACTTATCAACTTATGTGGCCCTGGATAGCCAAGAACCCAGCCGGGTCCTCATGCTCACTGCACGTCATCGCCAACAACGCATGGCCGCCCCGGTGGCGCAGTGGTCTAAGGCGCTGGTCTCTGATCATTCGTCCGTAAATGGTCCGGGTTCGAATCCCGGTCAGGCATGGATGTTGTGTTTGTCTTACGGCTCTGGCTCTCTCCCTTCCCTGGGACCAGTGACCCTAAATTAGGGACGGGCGACTGCTTATAGCCCATTGAGTTGCTCACGGTGGTCGTTAAACCTCCAATAAAAAAAAAGAACAAAAAAACGCATGAAATGTGCCTAAGATAATCGAGATTGGACCGTGGATGATCGGAAGAAAGTGGTCTGGTCTGACGAATCAAGATTCCTGGTGCAGAACGTAGACGGCCGAGCCAGGATACACTGATCATCAACGGAGGCTATGGCACCTGGATGCACTGTTGGGCGGAAACAGGCTGACGGCGGGGGTGTCATGCTGTGAGCTATGTTTTCTTGGTACATTTTAGGCCCCATTATCCCAACAGCAAAATCCCTGACAGCTGTCACGTATCTGAACATCATTGCCGACCAAGTTCACCCATTCATGGCAACTGTGCTCCCTACTGGTGATGGCCACTACCAACAGGATAATGCGCCATGCCACAGTTCCAGAATCGTCGAGTTGTGGTTCGAGGAACATGCTGGTGACTTTCTGTTAATGTCCTAGCCTTCAAATTCACCTGACATGAACGCAATCGAACATTTGTGGTTCGACTTGGAAAAGGGGGTTCGTGCTAAATCACCACCACCCCGAAATGTACGGGAACTGGAAGGGACCTGCTGTTGACATTATGGTACCAGATGCCTCAGGATACCTATCGCACCATCATCGAATCGATGCCTTGCGGAGTGGTCGCTGTTTTGTGGGCTAACGGGGGTCCGGCAGCATATTAGGCAGGTGGTCATAATGTAATGACTCATCGGTGTACTTAAGAATGACAAAAAGGTCTTTTTATGACTTGAAGATAAGAGTAATGCCAAACACAAGAAGCAAACAGGTCTTTTTATGACTTGAATATCATAAAAGTAGTGCCAAACACAAGAAACAAAAAGGTCTTTTTATGACTTGAAGATAAGAGTAATGCCAAACACAAGAAGCAAACAGGTCTTTTTATGACTTGAATATCATAAAAGTAGTGCCAAACACAAGAAACAAAAAGGTCTTTTTATGACTTGAAGATAAGAGTAATGCCAAACACAAGAAGCAAACAGGTCTTTTTATGACTTGAATATCATAAAAGTAGTGCCAAACACAAGAAACAAAAAGGTCTTTTTATGACTTGAAGATAAGAGTAATGCCAAACACAAGAAGCAAACAGGTCTTTTTATGGCTTGAAGATAAGAGTAATGCCAAACACAATAAGCAAACAGGTCTTTTTATGACTTGAATATCATAAAAGTAGTGCCAAACACAAGAAACAAAAAGGTCTTTTTATGACTTGAAGATAAGAGTAATGCCAAACACAAGAAGCAAACAGGTCTTTTTATGACTTGAATATCATAAAAGTAGTGCCAAACACAAGAAACAAAAAGGTCTTTTTATGACTTGAAGATAAGAGTAATGCCAAACACAAGAAGCAAACAGGTCTTTTTATGACTTGAATATCATAAAAGTAGTGCCAAACACAAGAAACAAAAAGGTCTTTTTATGACTTGAAGATAAGAGTAATGCCAAACACAAGAAGCAAACAGGTCTTTTTATGACTTGAATATCATAAAAGTAGTGCCAAACACAAGAAACAAAAAGGTCTTTTTATGACTTGAAGATAAGAGTAATGCCAAACACAAGAAGCAAACAGGTCTTTTTATGACTTGAATATCATAAAAGTAGTGCCAAACACAAGAAACAAAAAGGTCTTTTTATGACTTGAAGATAAGAGTAATGCCAAACACAAGAAGCAAACAGGTCTTTTTATGACTTGAATATCATAAAAGTAGTGCCAAACACAAGAAACAAAAAGGTCTTTTTATGACTTGAAGATCATAAAAGTAATGCCAAACACAAGAAACAAAAAGGTCTTTTTATGACTTGAAGATAAGAGTAATGCCAAACACAAGAAGCAAACAGGTCTTTTTATGACTTGAATATCATAAAAGTAGTGCCAAACACAAGAAACAAAAAGGTCTTTTTATGACTTGAAGATAAGAGTAATGCCAAACACAAGAAGCAAACAGGTCTTTTTATGACTTGAATATCATAAAAGTAGTGCCAAACACAAGAAACAAAAAGGTCTTTTTATGACTTGAAGATAAGAGTAATGCCAAACACAAGAAGCAAACAGGTCTTTTTATGACTTGAATATCATAAAAGTAGTGCCAAACACAAGAAACAAAAAGGTCTTTTTATGACTTGAAGATAAGAGTAATGCCAAACACAAGAAGCAAACAGGTCTTTTTATGACTTGAATATCATAAAAGTAGTGCCAAACACAAGAAACAAAAAGGTCTTTTTATGACTTGAAGATCATAAAAGTAATGCCAAACACAAGAAACAAAAAGGTCTTTTTATGACTTGAAGATAAGAGTAATGCCAAACACAAGAAGCAAACAGGTCTTTTTATGACTTGAATATCATAAAAGTAGTGCCAAACACAAGAAACAAAAAGGTCTTTTTATGACTTGAAGATAAGAGTAATGCCAAACACAAGAAGCAAACAGGTCTTTTTATGACTTGAATATCATAAAAGTAGTGCCAAACACAAGAAACAAAAAGGTCTTTTTATGACTTGAAGATCATAAAAGTAATGCCAAACACAAGAAACAAAACAGGTCTTTTTATGACTTGAAGATAAGAGTAATGCCAAACACAAGAAGCAAACAGGTCTTTTTATGACTTGAATATCATAAAAGTAGTGCCAAACACAAGAAACAAAAAGGTCTTTTTATGACTTGAAGATCATAAAAGTAATGCCAAACACAAGAAACAAAAAGGTCTTTTTATGACTTGAAGATCATAAAAGTAATGCCAAACACAAGAAACAAAAAGGTCTTTTTATGACTTGAAGATAAGAGTAATGCCAAACACAAGAAGCAAACAGGTCTTTTTATGACTTGAATATCATAAAAGTAGTGCCAAACACAAGAAACAAAAAGGTCTTTTTATGACTTGAAGATAAGAGTAATGCCAAACACAAGAAGCAAACAGGTCTTTTTATGACTTGAATATCATAAAAGTAGTGCCAAACACAAGAAACAAAAAGGTCTTTTTATGACTTGAAGATAAGAGTAATGCCAAACACAAGAAGCAAACAGGTCTTTTTATGACTTGAATATCATAAAAGTAGTGCCAAACACAAGAAACAAAAAGGTCTTTTTATGACTTGAAGATAAGAGTAATGCCAAACACAAGAAGCAAACAGGTCTTTTTATGACTTGAATATCATAAAAGTAGTGCCAAACACAAGAAACAAAAAGGTCTTTTTATGACTTGAAGATAAGAGTAATGCCAAACACAAGAAGCAAACAGGTCTTTTTATGACTTGAATATCATAAAAGTAGTGCCAAACACAAGAAACAAAAAGGTCTTTTTATGACTTGAAGATAAGAGTAATGCCAAACACAAGAAGCAAACAGGTCTTTTTATGACTTGAATATCATAAAAGTAGTGCCAAACACAAGAAACAAAAAGGTCTTTTTATGACTTGAAGATAAGAGTAATGCCAAACACAAGAAGCAAACAGGTCTTTTTATGACTTGAATATCATAAAAGTAGTGCCAAACACAAGAAACAAAAAGGTCTTTTTATGACTTGAAGATAAGAGTAATGCCAAACACAAGAAGCAAACAGGTCTTTTTATGACTTGAATATCATAAAAGTAGTGCCAAACACAAGAAACAAAAAGGTCTTTTTATGACTTGAATATCATAAAAGTAGTGCCAAACACAAGAAGCAAACAGGTCTTTTTATGACTTGAATATCATAAAAGTAGTGCCAAACACAAGAAACAAAAAGGTCTTTTTATGACTTGAAGATAAGAGTAATGCCAAACACAAGAAGCAAACAGGTCTTTTTATGACTTGAATATCATAAAAGTAGTGCCAAACACAAGAAACAAAAAGGTCTTTTTATGACTTGAAGATAAGAGTAATGCCAAACACAAGAAGCAAACAGGTCTTTTTATGACTTGAATATCATAAAAGTAGTGCCAAACACAAGAAACAAAAAGGTCTTTTTATGACTTGAAGATAAGAGTAATGCCAAACACAAGAAGCAAACAGGTCTTTTTATGACTTGAATATCATAAAAGTAGTGCCAAACACAAGAAACAAAAAGGTCTTTTTATGACTTGAAGATAAGAGTAATGCCAAACACAAGAAGCAAACAGGTCTTTTTATGACTTGAATATCATAAAAGTAGTGCCAAACACAAGAAACAAAAAGGTCTTTTTATGACTTGAAGATAAGAGTAATGCCAAACACAAGAAGCAAACAGGTCTTTTTATGACTTGAATATCATAAAAGTAGTGCCAAACACAAGAAACAAAAAGGTCTTTTTATGACTTGAAGATCATAAAAGTAATGCCAAACACAAGAAACAAAAAGGTCTTTTTATGACTTGAAGATAAGAGTAATGCCAAACACAAGAAGCAAACAGGTCTTTTTATGACTTGAATATCATAAAAGTAATGCCAAACACAAGAAGCAAACAGGTCTTTTTATGACTTGAATATCATAAAAGTAGTGCCAAACACAAGAAACAAAAAGGTCTTTTTATGACTTGAAGATCATAAAAGTAATGCCAAACACAAGAAACAAAAAGGTCTTTTTATGACTTGAAGATCATAAAAGTAATGCCAAACACAAGAAACAAACAGGTCTTTTTATGACTTGAAGATAAGAGTAATGCCAAACACAAGAAGCAAACAGGTCTTTTTATGACTTGAATATCATAAAAGTAGTGCCAAATACAAACGAAACAAAAAGTAAGTCTGGTTTTATGACTTGAAGATAAAATAATGTAATGCCAAACACAAGAAAGACAATTTATTGTGCTCTGAAATCCAGAAGGCTTTGGAACGTGTTCAAGGGACAAATAGGCCATTTTGTGCAGAATACGTAAACGTGAAAAAATGCAATTACCGTCAGCAGGCGTTCCGGCGTAAGATGTCAATACGGGATATGGCCAAGATGGAGGGCGATGCAAGATTCCACACGTCGTGTCATGCTTTGCACAACATTATCAAGCAGCTGTTGGGATAATTTATCCCATTCCTCTGTCAGTGCACGGATTAGGGTGTCCTTGTTTATTGGAGGGCATAGGCGACCAGCAAGACTCCTCCCCAAAGCATCCCACACATTTTCAATGGGATTCAGATCTGGAGAACGTGCTGGCCATACGAGGCGTTGAATATCCTTGCTCTCAAGACACTCCTGGACAGCGACTGTTCGATGACATGTTGCGTTGTCGTCCATGAAAACGAATCTATCACCGACAGCACCACGGAACATGCGAACATGAAGTAGCAGAACATCATTAATGTATCGTTGGCCATTCATAGTCCCAGTTGGAAGCACATAGGGGGACGTACGGCCATTGATCATGATGCCAGCCCATACCATGACACTACATGTCTGATATCGGTCCCTTTCCTGTATGTTTGCTGGACAATATGCAGTACCACTGTCACGCCAGATCATTTGTCGTCGACAATCAGACGATACACTGTATCTACTCTCATCTGAGAAGAGGACAGCAGACCAGTCGTTATCAGTCCAGTTGCGATGTTGATGGTACCATTGCAAACGGGCGGTGCGGTGACGTCTGGACAATGGGATGCACACAACAGCACGGCGGGCATATAGTCCTCCTTCATGCAAACGTCTGGCGACAGTTTTTCGGGAGATCCACTTGCCTGTAACAGCCATAAACTGATTTGCTACCTCACTAGCTGTGCTGCGCCGGTGTCTTTTTATTGATAGCACTATGTACCGATCTTCTGCAGGTGTTCTACTGCAAACACGACCTCCCCCGTGACGTTTGCTACACTCTCCATTTGTTTGAAATGATTTCCAAAGCCTTGAAACAACACTGTGGCTGACGTTGAACTCCCTGGCAACATCTGTTATTTTTCGCCCTTCTTCAATATCATAAAAGTAGTGCCAAACACAAGAAACAAAAAGGTCTTTTTATGACTTGAAGATAAGAGTAATGCCAAACACAAGAAGCAAACAGGTCTTTTTATGACTTGAATATCATAAAAGTAATGCCAAACACAAGAAACAAAAAGGTCTTTTTATGACTTGAAGATCATAAAAGTAATGCCAAACACAAGAAACAAAAAGGTCTTTTTATGACTTGAAGATAAGAGTAATGCCAAACACAAGAAGCAAACAGGTCTTTTTATGACTTGAATATCATAAAAGTAGTGCCAAACACAAGAAACAAAAAGGTCTTTTTATGACTTGAAGATAAGAGTAATGCCAAACACAAGAAGCAAACAGGTCTTTTTATGACTTGAATATCATAAAAGTAGTGCCAAACACAAGAAACAAAAAGGTCTTTTTATGACTTGAAGATCATAAAAGTAATGCCAAACACAAGAAACAAAAAGGTCTTTTTATGACTTGAAGATAAGAGTAATGCCAAACACAAGAAGCAAACAGGTCTTTTTATGACTTGAATATCATAAAAGTAGTGCCAAACACAAGAAACAAAAAGGTCTTTTTATGACTTGAAGATAAGAGTAATGCCAAACACAAGAAGCAAACAGGTCTTTTTATGACTTGAATATCATAAAAGTAGTGCCAAACACAAGAAACAAAAAGGTCTTTTTATGACTTGAAGATCATAAAAGTAATGCCAAACACAAGAAACAAAAAGGTCTTTTTATGACTTGAAGATAAGAGTAATGCCAAACACAAGAAGCAAACAGGTCTTTTTATGACTTGAATATCATAAAAGTAGTGCCAAACACAAGAAACAAAAAGGTCTTTTTATGACTTGAAGATAAGAGTAATGCCAAACACAAGAAGCAAACAGGTCTTTTTATGACTTGAATATCATAAAAGTAGTGCCAAACACAAGAAACAAAAAGGTCTTTTTATGACTTGAAGATCATAAAAGTAATGCCAAACACAAGAAACAAAAAGGTCTTTTTATGACTTGAAGATAAGAGTAATGCCAAACACAAGAAGCAAACAGGTCTTTTTATGACTTGAATATCATAAAAGTAGTGCCAAACACAAGAAACAAAAAGGTCTTTTTATGACTTGAAGATCATAAAAGTAATGCCAAACACAAGAAACAAACAGGTCTTTTTATGACTTGAAGATCATAAAAGTAATGCCAAACACAAGAAACAAAAAGGTCTTTTTATGACTTGAAGATAAGAGTAATGCCAAACACAAGAAGCAAACAGGTCTTTTTATGACTTGAATATCATAAAAGTAATGCCAAACACAAGAAACAAAAAGGTCTTTTTATGACTTGAAGATAAGAGTAATGCCAAACACAAGAAGCAAACAGGTCTTTTTATGACTTGAATATCATAAAAGTAGTGCCAAACACAAGAAACAAAAAGGTCTTTTTATGACTTGAAGATAAGAGTAATGCCAAACACAAGAAGCAAACAGGTCTTTTTATGACTTGAATATCATAAAAGTAGTGCCAAACACAAGAAACAAAAAGGTCTTTTTATGACTTGAAGATCATAAAAGTAATGCCAAACACAAGAAACAAAAAGGTCTTTTTATGACTTGAAGATCATAAAAGTAATGCCAAACACAAGAAACAAAAAGGTCTTTTTATGACTTGAAGATAAGAGTAATGCCAAACACAAGAAGCAAACAGGTCTTTTTATGACTTGAATATCATAAAAGTAGTGCCAAACACAAGAAACAAAAAGGTCTTTTTATGACTTGAAGATAAGAGTAATGCCAAACACAAGAAGCAAACAGGTCTTTTTATGACTTGAATATCATAAAAGTAGTGCCAAACACAAGAAACAAAAAGGTCTTTTTATGACTTGAAGATCATAAAAGTAATGCCAAACACAAGAAACAAAAAGGTCTTTTTATGACTTGAATATCATAAAAGTAATGCCAAACACAAGAAGCAAACAGGTCTTTTTATGACTTGAATATCATAAAAGTAGTGCCAAACACAAGAAACAAAAAGGTCTTTTTATGACTTGAAGATAAGAGTAATGCCAAACACAAGAAGCAAACAGGTCTTTTTATGACTTGAATATCATAAAAGTAGTGCCAAACACAAGAAACAAAAAGGTCTTTTTATGACTTGAAGATAAGAGTAATGCCAAACACAAGAAGCAAACAGGTCTTTTTATGACTTGAATATCATAAAAGTAGTGCCAAACACAAGAAACAAAAAGGTCTTTTTATGACTTGAAGATAAGAGTAATGCCAAACACAAGAAGCAAACAGGTCTTTTTATGACTTGAATATCATAAAAGTAATGCCAAACACAAGAAACAAAAAGGTCTTTTTATGACTTGAAGATCATAAAAGTAATGCCAAACACAAGAAACAAAAAGGTCTTTTTATGACTTGAAGATAAGAGTAATGCCAAACACAAGAAGCAAACAGGTCTTTTTATGACTTGAATATCATAAAAGTAGTGCCAAACACAAGAAACAAAAAGGTCTTTTTATGACTTGAAGATCATAAAAGTAATGCCAAACACAAGAAACAAAAAGGTCTTTTTATGACTTGAAGATAAGAGTAATGCCAAACACAAGAAGCAAACAGGTCTTTTTATGACTTGAATATCATAAAAGTAGTGCCAAACACAAGAAACAAAAAGGTCTTTTTATGACTTGAAGATAAGAGTAATGCCAAACACAAGAAGCAAACAGGTCTTTTTATGACTTGAATATCATAAAAGTAGTGCCAAACACAAGAAACAAAAAGGTCTTTTTATGACTTGAAGATAAGAGTAATGCCAAACACAAGAAGCAAACAGGTCTTTTTATGACTTGAATATCATAAAAGTAATGCCAAACACAAGAAACAAAAAGGTCTTTTTATGACTTGAAGATAAGAGTAATGCCAAACACAAGAAGCAAACAGGTCTTTTTATGACTTGAATATCATAAAAGTAGTGCCAAACACAAGAAACAAAAAGGTCTTTTTATGACTTGAAGATCATAAAAGTAATGCCAAACACAAGAAACAAAAAGGTCTTTTTATGACTTGAAGATAAGAGTAATGCCAAACACAAGAAGCAAACAGGTCTTTTTATGACTTGAATATCATAAAAGTAGTGCCAAACACAAGAAACAAAAAGGTCTTTTTATGACTTGAAGATAAGAGTAATGCCAAACACAAGAAGCAAACAGGTCTTTTTATGACTTGAATATCATAAAAGTAGTGCCAAACACAAGAAACAAAAAGGTCTTTTTATGACTTGAAGATCATAAAAGTAATGCCAAACACAAGAAACAAAAAGGTCTTTTTATGACTTGAAGATAAGAGTAATGCCAAACACAAGAAGCAAACAGGTCTTTTTATGACTTGAATATCATAAAAGTAGTGCCAAACACAAGAAACAAAAAGGTCTTTTTATGACTTGAAGATAAAAGTAATGCCAAACACAAGAAGCAAAAAGGTCTTTTTATGACTTGAAGATAAGAGTAATGCCAAACACAAGAAGCAAACAGGTCTTTTTATGACTTGAATATCATAAAAGTAGTGCCAAACACAAGAAACAAAAAGGTCTTTTTATGACTTGAAGATAAGAGTAATGCCAAACACAAGAAGCAAACAGGTCTTTTTATGACTTGAATATCATAAAAGTAGTGCCAAACACAAGAAACAAAAAGGTCTTTTTATGACTTGAAGATCATAAAAGTAATGCCAAACACAAGAAACAAAAAGGTCTTTTTATGACTTGAAGATAAGAGTAATGCCAAACACAAGAAGCAAACAGGTCTTTTTATGACTTGAATATCATAAAAGTAGTGCCAAACACAAGAAACAAAAAGGTCTTTTTATGACTTGAAGATCATAAAAGTAATGCCAAACACAAGAAACAAAAAGGTCTTTTTATGACTTGAAGATAAGAGTAATGCCAAACACAAGAAGCAAACAGGTCTTTTTATGACTTGAATATCATAAAAGTAGTGCCAAACACAAGAAACAAAAAGGTCTTTTTATGACTTGAAGATAAGAGTAATGCCAAACACAAGAAGCAAACAGGTCTTTTTATGACTTGAATATCATAAAAGTAGTGCCAAACACAAGAAACAAAAAGGTCTTTTTATGACTTGAAGATCATAAAAGTAATGCCAAACACAAGAAACAAAAAGGTCTTTTTATGACTTGAAGATAAGAGTAATGCCAAACACAAGAAGCAAACAGGTCTTTTTATGACTTGAATATCATAAAAGTAGTGCCAAACACAAGAAACAAAAAGGTCTTTTTATGACTTGAAGATAAGAGTAATGCCAAACACAAGAAGCAAACAGGTCTTTTTATGACTTGAATATCATAAAAGTAGTGCCAAACACAAGAAACAAAAAGGTCTTTTTATGACTTGAAGATAAAAGTAATGCCAAACACAAGAAGCAAAAAGGTCTTTTTATGACTTGAAGATAAGAGTAATGCCAAACACAAGAAACAAAACAGGTCTTTTTATGACTTGAATATCATAAAAGTAATGCCAAACACAAGAAACAAAAAGGTCTTTTTATGACTTGAAGATAAGAGTAATGCCAAACACAAGAAGCAAACAGGTCTTTTTATGACTTGAATATCATAAAAGTAGTGCCAAACACAAGAAACAAAAAGGTCTTTTTATGACTTGAAGATAAGAGTAATGCCAAACACAAGAAGCAAACAGGTCTTTTTATGACTTGAATATCATAAAAGTAGTGCCAAACACAAGAAACAAAAAGGTCTTTTTATGACTTGAAGATAAGAGTAATGCCAAACACAAGAAGCAAACAGGTCTTTTTATGACTTGAATATCATAAAAGTAGTGCCAAACACAAGAAACAAAAAGGTCTTTTTATGACTTGAAGATAAGAGTAATGCCAAACACAAGAAGCAAACAGGTCTTTTTATGACTTGAATATCATAAAAGTAGTGCCAAACACAAGAAACAAAAAGGTCTTTTTATGACTTGAAGATAAGAGTAATGCCAAACACAAGAAACAAAAAGGTCTTTTTATGACTTGAATATCATAAAAGTAATGCCAAACACAAGAAACAAAAAGGTCTTTTTATGACTTGAAGATAAGAGTAATGCCAAACACAAGAAGCAAACAGGTCTTTTTATGACTTGAATATCATAAAAGTAGTGCCAAACACAAGAAACAAAAAGGTCTTTTTATGACTTGAAGATAAGAGTAATGCCAAACACAAGAAGCAAACAGGTCTTTTTATGACTTGAATATCATAAAAGTAGTGCCAAACACAAGAAACAAAAAGGTCTTTTTATGACTTGAAGATCATAAAAGTAATGCCAAACACAAGAAACAAAAAGGTCTTTTTATGACTTGAAGATAAGAGTAATGCCAAACACAAGAAGCAAACAGGTCTTTTTATGACTTGAATATCATAAAAGTAGTGCCAAACACAAGAAACAAAAAGGTCTTTTTATGACTTGAAGATAAGAGTAATGCCAAACACAAGAAGCAAACAGGTCTTTTTATGACTTGAATATCATAAAAGTAGTGCCAAACACAAGAAACAAAAAGGTCTTTTTATGACTTGAAGATCATAAAAGTAATGCCAAACACAAGAAACAAAAAGGTCTTTTTATGACTTGAAGATAAGAGTAATGCCAAACACAAGAAGCAAACAGGTCTTTTTATGACTTGAAGATAAGAGTAATGCCAAACACAAGAAGCAAACAGGTCTTTTTATGACTTGAATATCATAAAAGTAGTGCCAAACACAAGAAACAAAAAGGTCTTTTTATGACTTGAAGATAAGAGTAATGCCAAACACAAGAAGCAAACAGGTCTTTTTATGACTTGAATATCATAAAAGTAGTGCCAAACACAAGAAACAAAAAGGTCTTTTTATGACTTGAAGATCATAAAAGTAATGCCAAACACAAGAAACAAAAAGGTCTTTTTATGACTTGAAGATAAGAGTAATGCCAAACACAAGAAGCAAACAGGTCTTTTTATGACTTGAATATCATAAAAGTAGTGCCAAACACAAGAAACAAAAAGGTCTTTTTATGACTTGAAGATCATAAAAGTAATGCCAAACACAAGAAACAAAAAGGTCTTTTTATGACTTGAAGATAAGAGTAATGCCAAACACAAGAAGCAAACAGGTCTTTTTATGACTTGAATATCATAAAAGTAGTGCCAAACACAAGAAACAAAAAGGTCTTTTTATGACTTGAAGATAAGAGTAATGCCAAACACAAGAAGCAAACAGGTCTTTTTATGACTTGAATATCATAAAAGTAGTGCCAAACACAAGAAACAAAAAGGTCTTTTTATGACTTGAAGATCATAAAAGTAATGCCAAACACAAGAAACAAAAAGGTCTTTTTATGACTTGAAGATAAGAGTAATGCCAAACACAAGAAGCAAACAGGTCTTTTTATGACTTGAATATCATAAAAGTAGTGCCAAACACAAGAAACAAAAAGGTCTTTTTATGACTTGAAGATAAGAGTAATGCCAAACACAAGAAGCAAACAGGTCTTTTTATGACTTGAATATCATAAAAGTAGTGCCAAACACAAGAAACAAAAAGGTCTTTTTATGACTTGAAGATCATAAAAGTAATGCCAAACACAAGAAACAAAAAGGTCTTTTTATGACTTGAAGATAAGAGTAATGCCAAACACAAGAAGCAAACAGGTCTTTTTATGACTTGAATATCATAAAAGTAGTGCCAAACACAAGAAACAAAAAGGTCTTTTTATGACTTGAATATCATAAAAGTAAGTGCCAAACACAAGAAACAAAAAGGTCTTTTTATGACTTGAAGATAAGAGTAATGCCAAACACAAGAAGCAAACAGGTCTTTTTATGACTTGAATATCATAAAAGTAGTGCCAAACACAAGAAACAAAAAGGTCTTTTTATGACTTGAAGATAAGAGTAATGCCAAACACAAGAAGCAAACAGGTCTTTTTATGACTTGAAGATCATAAAAGTAGTGCCAAACACAAGAAACAAAAAGGTCTTTTTATGACTTGAATATCATAAAAGTAGTGCCAAACACAAGAAACAAAAAGGTCTTTTTATGACTTGAAGATCATAAAAGTAATGCCAAACACAAGAAACAAAAAGGTCTTTTTATGACTTGAAGATAAGAGTAATGCCAAACACAAGAAGCAAACAGGTCTTTTTATGACTTGAATATCATAAAAGTAGTGCCAAACACAAGAAACAAAAAGGTCTTTTTATGACTTGAAGATCATAAAAGTAATGCCAAACACAAGAAACAAAAAGGTCTTTTTATGACTTGAAGATAAGAGTAATGCCAAACACAAGAAGCAAACAGGTCTTTTTATGACTTGAATATCATAAAAGTAGTGCCAAACACAAGAAACAAAAAGGTCTTTTTATGACTTGAAGATAAGAGTAATGCCAAACACAAGAAGCAAACAGGTCTTTTTATGACTTGAATATCATAAAAGTAGTGCCAAACACAAGAAACAAAAAGGTCTTTTTATGACTTGAAGATCATAAAAGTAATGCCAAACACAAGAAACAAAAAGGTCTTTTTATGACTTGAAGATAAGAGTAATGCCAAACACAAGAAGCAAACAGGTCTTTTTATGACTTGAATATCATAAAAGTAGTGCCAAACACAAGAAACAAAAAGGTCTTTTTATGACTTGAAGATAAGAGTAATGCCAAACACAAGAAGCAAACAGGTCTTTTTATGACTTGAAGATAAGAGTAATGCCAAACACAAGAAGCAAACAGGTCTTTTTATGACTTGAATATCATAAAAGTAGTGCCAAACACAAGAAACAAAAAGGTCTTTTTATGACTTGAAGATCATAAAAGTAATGCCAAACACAAGAAACAAAAAGGTCTTTTTATGACTTGAAGATCATAAAAGTAATGCCAAACACAAGAAACAAAAAGGTCTTTTTATGACTTGAAGATCATAAAAGTAATGCCAAACACAAGAAACAAAAAGGTCTTTTTATGACTTGAAGATAAGAGTAATGCCAAACACAAGAAGCAAACAGGTCTTTTTATGACTTGAATATCATAAAAGTAGTGCCAAACACAAGAAACAAAAAGGTCTTTTTATGACTTGAAGATAAGAGTAATGCCAAACACAAGAAGCAAACAGGTCTTTTTATGACTTGAATATCATAAAAGTAGTGCCAAACACAAGAAACAAAAAGGTCTTTTTATGACTTGAAGATCATAAAAGTAATGCCAAACACAAGAAACAAAAAGGTCTTTTTATGACTTGAAGATAAGAGTAATGCCAAACACAAGAAGCAAACAGGTCTTTTTATGACTTGAATATCATAAAAGTAGTGCCAAACACAAGAAACAAAAAGGTCTTTTTATGACTTGAAGATAAGAGTAATGCCAAACACAAGAAGCAAACAGGTCTTTTTATGACTTGAATATCATAAAAGTAGTGCCAAACACAAGAAACAAAAAGGTCTTTTTATGACTTGAAGATCATAAAAGTAATGCCAAACACAAGAAACAAAAAGGTCTTTTTATGACTTGAAGATAAGAGTAATGCCAAACACAAGAAGCAAACAGGTCTTTTTATGACTTGAATATCATAAAAGTAGTGCCAAACACAAGAAACAAAAAGGTCTTTTTATGACTTGAAGATCATAAAAGTAAGCCAAACACAAGAAACAAAAAGGTCTTTTTATGACTTGAAGATAAGAGTAATGCCAAACACAAGAAGCAAACAGGTCTTTTTATGACTTGAATATCATAAAAGTAGTGCCAAACACAAGAAACAAAAAGGTCTTTTTATGACTTGAAGATCATAAAAGTAATGCCAAACACAAGAAACAAAAAGGTCTTTTTATGACTTGAAGATAAGAGTAATGCCAAACACAAGAAGCAAACAGGTCTTTTTATGACTTGAATATCATAAAAGTAGTGCCAAACACAAGAAACAAAAAGGTCTTTTTATGACTTGAAGATAAGAGTAATGCCAAACACAAGAAGCAAACAGGTCTTTTTATGACTTGAATATCATAAAAGTAGTGCCAAACACAAGAAACAAAAAGGTCTTTTTATGACTTGAAGATAAGAGTAATGCCAAACACAAGAAGCAAACAGGTCTTTTTATGACTTGAATATCATAAAAGTAGTGCCAAACACAAGAAACAAAAAGGTCTTTTTATGACTTGAAGATCATAAAAGTAATGCCAAACACAAGAAACAAAAAGGTCTTTTTATGACTTGAAGATAAGAGTAATGCCAAACACAAGAAGCAAACAGGTCTTTTTATGACTTGAATATCATAAAAGTAGTGCCAAACACAAGAAACAAAAAGGTCTTTTTATGACTTGAAGATAAGAGTAATGCCAAACACAAGAAGCAAACAGGTCTTTTTATGACTTGAATATCATAAAAGTAGTGCCAAACACAAGAAACAAAAAGGTCTTTTTATGACTTGAAGATCATAAAAGTAATGCCAAACACAAGAAACAAAAAGGTCTTTTTATGACTTGAAGATCATAAAAGTAATGCCAAACACAAGAAACAAAAAGGTCTTTTTATGACTTGAAGATAAGAGTAATGCCAAACACAAGAAGCAAACAGGTCTTTTTATGACTTGAATATCATAAAAGTAGTGCCAAACACAAGAAACAAAAAGGTCTTTTTATGACTTGAAGATCATAAAAGTAATGCCAAACACAAGAAACAAAAAGGTCTTTTTATGACTTGAAGATCATAAAAGTAATGCCAAA
The DNA here is from genome assembly GCA_039090855.1 of Macrothele yani. NCBI lineage: Eukaryota > Metazoa > Arthropoda > Arachnida > Araneae > Macrothelidae > Macrothele > Macrothele yani. Next base: position 55,262,970 of record CM076990.1, read on the forward strand.
CACAAGAAAGCAAACAGGTCTTTTTATGACTTGAATATCATAAAAGTAGTGACTTGAAGATAAGAGTAATGCCAAACACAAGAAGCAAACAGGTCTTTTTATGACTTGAAGATAAGAGTAATGCCAAACACAAGAAGCAAACAGGTCTTTTTATGACTTGAATATCATAAAAGTAGTGCCAAACACAAGAAACAAAAAGGTCTTTTTATGACTTGAAGATAAGAGTAATGCCAAACACAAGAAGCAAACAGGTCTTTTTATGACTTGAATATCATAAAAGTAGTGCCAAACACAAGAAACAAAAAGGTCTTTTTATGACTTGAAGATAAGAGTAATGCCAAACACAAGAAGCAAACAGGTCTTTTTATGACTTGAAGATCATAAAAGTAATGCCAAACACAAGAAACAAAAAGGTCTTTTTATGACTTGAAGATAAGAGTAATGCCAAACACAAGAAGCAAACAGGTCTTTTTATGACTTGAATATCATAAAAGTAGTGCCAAACACAAGAAACAAAAAGGTCTTTTTATGACTTGAAGATAAGAGTAATGCCAAACACAAGAAGCAAACAGGTCTTTTTATGACTTGAATATCATAAAAGTAGTGCCAAACACAAGAAACAAAAAGGTCTTTTTATGACTTGAAGATCATAAAAGTAATGCCAAACACAAGAAACAAAAAGGTCTTTTTATGACTTGAAGATAAGAGTAATGCCAAACACAAGAAGCAAACAGGTCTTTTTATGACTTGAATATCATAAAAGTAGTGCCAAACACAAGAAACAAAAAGGTCTTTTTATGACTTGAAGATAAGAGTAATGCCAAACACAAGAAGCAAACAGGTCTTTTTATGACTTGAATATCATAAAAGTAGTGCCAAACACAAGAAACAAAAAGGTCTTTTTATGACTTGAAGATCATAAAAGTAATGCCAAACACAAGAAACAAAAAGGTCTTTTTATGACTTGAAGATAAGAGTAATGCCAAACACAAGAAGCAAACAGGTCTTTTTATGACTTGAAGATCATAAAAGTAATGCCAAACACAAGAAGCAAAAAGGTCTTTTTATGACTTGAATATCATAAAAGTAGTGCCAAACACAAGAAACAAAAAGGTCTTTTTATGACTTGAAGATAAGAGTAATGCCAAACACAAGAAGCAAACAGGTCTTTTTATGACTTGAATATCATAAAAGTAGTGCCAAACACAAGAAACAAAAAGGTCTTTTTATGACTTGAAGATAAGAGTAATGCCAAACACAAGAAACAAACAGGTCTTTTTATGACTTGAAGATAAGAGTAATGCCAAACACAAAAAAGGTCTTTTTATGACTTGAATATCATAAAAGTAATGCCAAACACAAGAAGCAAACAGGTCTTTTTATGACTTGAATATCATAAAAGTAATGCCAAACACAAGAAACAAAAAGGTCTTTTTATGACTTGAAGATCATAAAAGTAATGCCAAACACAAGAAACAAAAAGGTCTTTTTATGACTTGAAGATAAGAGTAATGCCAAACACAAGAAGCAAACAGGTCTTTTTATGACTTGAATATCATAAAAGTAGTGCCAAACACAAGAAACAAAAAGGTCTTTTTATGACTTGAAGATAAGAGTAATGCCAAACACAAGAAGCAAACAGGTCTTTTTATGACTTGAATATCATAAAAGTAGTGCCAAACACAAGAAACAAAAAGGTCTTTTTATGACTTGAAGATAAGAGTAATGCCAAACACAAGAAGCAAACAGGTCTTTTTATGACTTGAATATCATAAAAGTAGTGCCAAACACAAGAAACAAAAAGGTCTTTTTATGACTTGAAGATAAGAGTAATGCCAAACACAAGAAGCAAACAGGTCTTTTTATGACTTGAATATCATAAAAGTAGTGCCAAACACAAGAAACAAAAAGGTCTTTTTATGACTTGAAGATAAGAGTAATGCCAAACACAAGAAGCAAACAGGTCTTTTTATGACTTGAATATCATAAAAGTAGTGCCAAACACAAGAAACAAAAAGGTCTTTTTATGACTTGAAGATCATAAAAGTAATGCCAAACACAAGAAACAAAAAGGTCTTTTTATGACTTGAAGATAAGAGTAATGCCAAACACAAGAAGCAAACAGGTCTTTTTATGACTTGAATATCATAAAAGTAGTGCCAAACACAAGAAACAAAAAGGTCTTTTTATGACTTGAAGATCATAAAAGTAATGCCAAACACAAGAAACAAAAAGGTCTTTTTATGACTTGAAGATAAGAGTAATGCCAAACACAAGAAGCAAACAGGTCTTTTTATGACTTGAATATCATAAAAGTAGTGCCAAACACAAGAAACAAAAAGGTCTTTTTATGACTTGAAGATAAGAGTAATGCCAAACACAAGAAGCAAACAGGTCTTTTTATGACTTGAATATCATAAAAGTAGTGCCAAACACAAGAAACAAAAAGGTCTTTTTATGACTTGAAGATCATAAAAGTAATGCCAAACACAAGAAACAAAAAGGTCTTTTTATGACTTGAAGATCATAAAAGTAATGCCAAACACAAGAAACAAAAAGGTCTTTTTATGACTTGAATATCATAAAAGTAATGCCAAACACAAGAAGCAAACAGGTCTTTTTATGACTTGAAGATAAGAGTAATGCCAAACACAAGAAGCAAACAGGTCTTTTTATGACTTGAATATCATAAAAGTAGTGCCAAACACAAGAAACAAAAAGGTCTTTTTATGACTTGAAGATCATAAAAGTAATGCCAAACACAAGAAACAAAAAGGTCTTTTTATGACTTGAAGATAAGAGTAATGCCAAACACAAGAAGCAAACAGGTCTTTTTATGACTTGAATATCATAAAAGTAGTGCCAAACACAAGAAACAAAAAGGTCTTTTTATGACTTGAAGATAAGAGTAATGCCAAACACAAGAAGCAAACAGGTCTTTTTATGACTTGAATATCATAAAAGTAGTGCCAAACACAAGAAACAAAAAGGTCTTTTTATGACTTGAAGATCATAAAAGTAATGCCAAACACAAGAAACAAAAAGCCTTTTTATGACTTGAATATCATAAAAGTAATGCCAAACACAAGAAACAAAAAGGTCTTTTTATGACTTGAAGATCATAAAAGTAATGCCAAACACAAGAAACAAAAAGGTCTTTTTATGACTTGAAGATAAGAGTAATGCCAAACACAAGAAGCAAACAGGTCTTTTTATGACTTGAATATCATAAAAGTAGTGCCAAACACAAGAAACAAAAAGGTCTTTTTATGACTTGAAGATCATAAAAGTAATGCCAAACACAAGAAACAAAAAGGTCTTTTTATGACTTGAAGATAAGAGTAATGCCAAACACAAGAAGCAAACAGGTCTTTTTATGACTTGAATATCATAAAAGTAGTGCCAAACACAAGAAACAAAAAGGTCTTTTTATGACTTGAAGATAAGAGTAATGCCAAACACAAGAAGCAAACAGGTCTTTTTATGACTTGAATATCATAAAAGTAGTGCCAAACACAAGAAACAAAAAGGTCTTTTTATGACTTGAAGATAAGAGTAATGCCAAACACAAGAAGCAAACAGGTCTTTTTATGACTTGAATATCATAAAAGTAGTGCCAAACACAAGAAACAAAAAGGTCTTTTTATGACTTGAAGATCATAAAAGTAATGCCAAACACAAGAAACAAAAAGGTCTTTTTATGACTTGAAGATAAGAGTAATGCCAAACACAAGAAGCAAACAGGTCTTTTTATGACTTGAATATCATAAAAGTAGTGCCAAACACAAGAAACAAAAAGGTCTTTTTATGACTTGAAGATAAGAGTAATGCCAAACACAAGAAGCAAACAGGTCTTTTTATGACTTGAATATCATAAAAGTAGTGCCAAACACAAGAAACAAAAAGGTCTTTTTATGACTTGAAGATCATAAAAGTAATGCCAAACACAAGAAACAAAAAGGTCTTTTTATGACTTGAAGATAAGAGTAATGCCAAACACAAGAAGCAAACAGGTCTTTTTATGACTTGAATATCATAAAAGTAGTGCCAAACACAAGAAACAAAAAGGTCTTTTTATGACTTGAAGATCATAAAAGTAATGCCAAACACAAGAAACAAAAAGGTCTTTTTATGACTTGAAGATAAGAGTAATGCCAAACACAAGAAGCAAACAGGTCTTTTTATGACTTGAATATCATAAAAGTAGTGCCAAACACAAGAAACAAAAAGGTCTTTTTATGACTTGAAGATAAGAGTAATGCCAAACACAAGAAGCAAACAGGTCTTTTTATGACTTGAATATCATAAAAGTAGTGCCAAACACAAGAAACAAAAAGGTCTTTTTATGACTTGAAGATCATAAAAGTAATGCCAAACACAAGAAACAAAAAGGTCTTTTTATGACTTGAAGATAAGAGTAATGCCAAACACAAGAAGCAAACAGGTCTTTTTATGACTTGAATATCATAAAAGTAGTGCCAAACACAAGAAACAAAAAGGTCTTTTTATGACTTGAAGATAAGAGTAATGCCAAACACAAGAAGCAAACAGGTCTTTTTATGACTTGAATATCATAAAAGTAGTGCCAAACACAAGAAACAAAAAGGTCTTTTTATGACTTGAAGATAAGAGTAATGCCAAACACAAGAAGCAAACAGGTCTTTTTATGACTTGAATATCATAAAAGTAGTGCCAAACACAAGAAACAAAAAGGTCTTTTTATGACTTGAAGATAAGAGTAATGCCAAACACAAGAAGCAAACAGGTCTTTTTATGACTTGAATATCATAAAAGTAGTGCCAAACACAAGAAACAAAAAGGTCTTTTTATGACTTGAAGATAAGAGTAATGCCAAACACAAGAAGCAAACAGGTCTTTTTATGACTTGAATATCATAAAAGTAGTGCCAAACACAAGAAACAAAAAGGTCTTTTTATGACTTGAAGATCATAAAAGTAATGCCAAACACAAGAAACAAAAAGGTCTTTTTATGACTTGAAGATAAGAGTAATGCCAAACACAAGAAGCAAACAGGTCTTTTTATGACTTGAATATCATAAAAGTAGTGCCAAACACAAGAAACAAAAAGGTCTTTTTATGACTTGAAGATCATAAAAGTAATGCCAAACACAAGAAACAAAAAGGTCTTTTTATGACTTGAAGATAAGAGTAATGCCAAACACAAGAAGCAAACAGGTCTTTTTATGACTTGAATATCATAAAAGTAGTGCCAAACACAAGAAACAAAAAGGTCTTTTTATGACTTGAAGATAAGAGTAATGCCAAACACAAGAAGCAAACAGGTCTTTTTATGACTTGAATATCATAAAAGTAGTGCCAAACACAAGAAACAAAAAGGTCTTTTTATGACTTGAAGATCATAAAAGTAATGCCAAACACAAGAAACAAAAAGGTCTTTTTATGACTTGAAGATCATAAAAGTAATGCCAAACACAAGAAACAAAAAGGTCTTTTTATGACTTGAAGATAAGAGTAATGCCAAACACAAGAAGCAAACAGGTCTTTTTATGACTTGAAGATAAGAGTAATGCCAAACACAAGAAGCAAACAGGTCTTTTTATGACTTGAATATCATAAAAGTAGTGCCAAACACAAGAAACAAAAAGGTCTTTTTATGACTTGAAGATCATAAAAGTAATGCCAAACACAAGAAACAAAAAGGTCTTTTTATGACTTGAAGATAAGAGTAATGCCAAACACAAGAAGCAAACAGGTCTTTTTATGACTTGAATATCATAAAAGTAGTGCCAAACACAAGAAACAAAAAGGTCTTTTTATGACTTGAAGATAAGAGTAATGCCAAACACAAGAAGCAAACAGGTCTTTTTATGACTTGAATATCATAAAAGTAGTGCCAAACACAAGAAACAAAAAGGTCTTTTTATGACTTGAAGATCATAAAAGTAATGCCAAACACAAGAAACAAAAAGTCTTTTTATGACTTGAATATCATGAAAGTAATGCCAAACACAAGAAACAAAAAGGTCTTTTTATGACTTGAAGATCATAAAAGTAATGCCAAACACAAGAAACAAAAAGGTCTTTTTATGACTTGAAGATAAGAGTAATGCCAAACACAAGAAGCAAACAGGTCTTTTTATGACTTGAATATCATAAAAGTAGTGCCAAACACAAGAAACAAAAAGGTCTTTTTATGACTTGAAGATCATAAAAGTAATGCCAAACACAAGAAACAAAAAGGTCTTTTTATGACTTGAAGATAAGAGTAATGCCAAACACAAGAAGCAAACAGGTCTTTTTATGACTTGAATATCATAAAAGTAGTGCCAAACACAAGAAACAAAAAGGTCTTTTTATGACTTGAAGATAAGAGTAATGCCAAACACAAGAAGCAAACAGGTCTTTTTATGACTTGAATATCATAAAAGTAGTGCCAAACACAAGAAACAAAAAGGTCTTTTTATGACTTGAAGATAAGAGTAATGCCAAACACAAGAAGCAAACAGGTCTTTTTATGACTTGAATATCATAAAAGTAGTGCCAAACACAAGAAACAAAAAGGTCTTTTTATGACTTGAAGATCATAAAAGTAATGCCAAACACAAGAAACAAAAAGGTCTTTTTATGACTTGAAGATAAGAGTAATGCCAAACACAAGAAGCAAACAGGTCTTTTTATGACTTGAATATCATAAAAGTAGTGCCAAACACAAGAAACAAAAAGGTCTTTTTATGACTTGAAGATAAGAGTAATGCCAAACACAAGAAGCAAACAGGTCTTTTTATGACTTGAATATCATAAAAGTAGTGCCAAACACAAGAAACAAAAAGGTCTTTTTATGACTTGAAGATCATAAAAGTAATGCCAAACACAAGAAACAAAAAGGTCTTTTTATGACTTGAAGATAAGAGTAATGCCAAACACAAGAAGCAAACAGGTCTTTTTATGACTTGAATATCATAAAAGTAATGCCAAACACAAGAAACAAAAGGTCTTTTTATGACTTGAAGATCATAAAAGTAATGCCAAACACAAGAAACAAAAAGGTCTTTTTATGACTTGAAGATAAGAGTAATGCCAAACACAAGAAGCAAACAGGTCTTTTTATGACTTGAATATCATAAAAGTAGTGCCAAACACAAGAAACAAAAAGGTCTTTTTATGACTTGAAGATAAGAGTAATGCCAAACACAAGAAGCAAACAGGTCTTTTTATGACTTGAATATCATAAAAGTAGTGCCAAACACAAGAAACAAAAAGGTCTTTTTATGACTTGAAGATAAGAGTAATGCCAAACACAAGAAGCAAACAGGTCTTTTTATGACTTGAATATCATAAAAGTAGTGCCAAACACAAGAAACAAAAAGGTCTTTTTATGACTTGAAGATAAGAGTAATGCCAAACACAAGAAGCAAACAGGTCTTTTTATGACTTGAATATCATAAAAGTAGTGCCAAACACAAGAAACAAAAAGGTCTTTTTATGACTTGAAGATAAGAGTAATGCCAAACACAAGAAGCAAACAGGTCTTTTTATGACTTGAATATCATAAAAGTAGTGCCAAACACAAGAAACAAAAAGGTCTTTTTATGACTTGAAGATCATAAAAGTAATGCCAAACACAAGAAACAAAAAGGTCTTTTTATGACTTGAAGATAAGAGTAATGCCAAACACAAGAAGCAAACAGGTCTTTTTATGACTTGAATATCATAAAAGTAGTGCCAAACACAAGAAACAAAAAGGTCTTTTTATGACTTGAAGATCATAAAAGTAATGCCAAACACAAGAAACAAAAAGGTCTTTTTATGACTTGAAGATAAGAGTAATGCCAAACACAAGAAGCAAACAGGTCTTTTTATGACTTGAATATCATAAAAGTAGTGCCAAACACAAGAAACAAAAAGGTCTTTTTATGACTTGAAGATAAGAGTAATGCCAAACACAAGAAGCAAACAGGTCTTTTTATGACTTGAATATCATAAAAGTAGTGCCAAACACAAGAAACAAAAAGGTCTTTTTATGACTTGAAGATCATAAAAGTAATGCCAAACACAAGAAACAAAAAGGTCTTTTTATGACTTGAAGATCATAAAAGTAATGCCAAACACAAGAAACAAAAAGGTCTTTTTATGACTTGAATATCATAAGAGTAATGCCAAACACAAGAAGCAAACAGGTCTTTTTATGACTTGAAGATAAGAGTAATGCCAAACACAAGAAGCAAACAGGTCTTTTTATGACTTGAATATCATAAAAGTAGTGCCAAACACAAGAAACAAAAAGGTCTTTTTATGACTTGAAGATCATAAAAGTAATGCCAAACACAAGAAACAAAAAGGTCTTTTTATGACTTGAAGATAAGAGTAATGCCAAACACAAGAAGCAAACAGGTCTTTTTATGACTTGAATATCATAAAAGTAGTGCCAAACACAAGAAACAAAAAGGTCTTTTTATGACTTGAAGATAAGAGTAATGCCAAACACAAGAAGCAAACAGGTCTTTTTATGACTTGAATATCATAAAAGTAGTGCCAAACACAAGAAACAAAAAGGTCTTTTTATGACTTGAAGATCATAAAAGTAATGCCAAACACAAGAAACAAAAAAGTCTTTTTATGACTTGAATATCATGAAAGTAATGCCAAACACAAGAAACAAAAAGGTCTTTTTATGACTTGAAGATCATAAAAGTAATGCCAAACACAAGAAACAAAAAGGTCTTTTTATGACTTGAAGATAAGAGTAATGCCAAACACAAGAAGCAAACAGGTCTTTTTATGACTTGAATATCATAAAAGTAGTGCCAAACACAAGAAACAAAAAGGTCTTTTTATGACTTGAAGATCATAAAAGTAATGCCAAACACAAGAAACAAAAAGGTCTTTTTATGACTTGAAGATAAGAGTAATGCCAAACACAAGAAGCAAACAGGTCTTTTTATGACTTGAATATCATAAAAGTAGTGCCAAACACAAGAAACAAAAAGGTCTTTTTATGACTTGAAGATCATAAAAGTAATGCCAAACACAAGAAACAAAAAGGTCTTTTTATGACTTGAAGATCATAAAAGTAATGCCAAACACAAGAAACAAAAAGGTCTTTTTATGACTTGAAGATAAGAGTAATGCCAAACACAAGAAGCAAACAGGTCTTTTTATGACTTGAAGATAAGAGTAATGCCAAACACAAGAAGCAAACAGGTCTTTTTATGACTTGAATATCATAAAAGTAGTGCCAAACACAAGAAACAAAAAGGTCTTTTTATGACTTGAAGATCATAAAAGTAATGCCAAACACAAGAAACAAAAAGGTCTTTTTATGACTTGAAGATAAGAGTAATGCCAAACACAAGAAGCAAACAGGTCTTTTTATGACTTGAATATCATAAAAGTAGTGCCAAACACAAGAAACAAAAAGGTCTTTTTATGACTTGAAGATAAGAGTAATGCCAAACACAAGAAGCAAACAGGTCTTTTTATGACTTGAATATCATAAAAGTAGTGCCAAACACAAGAAACAAAAAGGTCTTTTTATGACTTGAAGATCATAAAAGTAATGCCAAACACAAGAAACAAAAAGGTCTTTTTATGACTTGAATATCATAAAAGTAATGCCAAACACAAGAAACAAAAAGGTCTTTTTATGACTTGAAGATCATAAAAGTAATGCCAAACACAAGAAACAAAAAGGTCTTTTTATGACTTGAAGATAAGAGTAATGCCAAACACAAGAAGCAAACAGGTCTTTTTATGACTTGAATATCATAAAAGTAGTGCCAAACACAAGAAACAAAAAGGTCTTTTTATGACTTGAAGATCATAAAAGTAATGCCAAACACAAGAAACAAAAAGGTCTTTTTATGACTTGAAGATAAGAGTAATGCCAAACACAAGAAGCAAACAGGTCTTTTTATGACTTGAATATAAGAGTAATGCCAAACACAAGAAGCAAACAGGTCTTTTTATGACTTGAATATCATAAAAGTAGTGCCAAACACAAGAAACAAAAAGGTCTTTTTATGACTTGAAGATAAGAGTAATGCCAAACACAAGAAGCAAACAGGTCTTTTTATGACTTGAATATCATAAAAGTAGTGCCAAACACAAGAAACAAAAAGGTCTTTTTATGACTTGAAGATCATAAAAGTAATGCCAAACACAAGAAACAAAAAGGTCTTTTTATGACTTGAATATCATAAAAGTAATGCCAAACACAAGAAACAAAAACTTCTTTTTATGACTTGAAGATCATAAAAGTAATGCCAAACACAAGAAACAAAAAGGTCTTTTTATGACTTGAAGATAAGAGTAATGCCAAACACAAGAAGCAAACAGGTCTTTTTATGACTTGAATATCATAAAAGTAGTGCCAAACACAAGAAACAAAAAGGTCTTTTTATGACTTGAAGATCATAAAAGTAATGCCAAACACAAGAAACAAAAAGGTCTTTTTATGACTTGAAGATAAGAGTAATGCCAAACACAAGAAGCAAACAGGTCTTTTTATGACTTGAATATCATAAAAGTAGTGCCAAACACAAGAAGCAAACAGGTCTTTTTATGACTTGAATATCATAAAAGTAGTGCCAAACACAAGAAACAAAAAGGTCTTTTTATGACTTGAAGATAAGAGTAATGCCAAACACAAGAAGCAAACAGGTCTTTTTATGACTTGAATATCATAAAAGTAGTGCCAAACACAAGAAACAAAAAGGTCTTTTTATGACTTGAAGATAAGAGTAATGCCAAACACAAGAAGCAAACAGGTCTTTTTATGACTTGAATATCATAAAAGTAGTGCCAAACACAAGAAACAAAAAGGTCTTTTTATGACTTGAAGATAAGAGTAATGCCAAACACAAGAAGCAAACAGGTCTTTTTATGACTTGAATATCATAAAAGTAGTGCCAAACACAAGAAACAAAAAGGTCTTTTTATGACTTGAAGATCATAAAAGTAATGCCAAACACAAGAAACAAAAAGGTCTTTTTATGACTTGAAGATAAGAGTAATGCCAAACACAAGAAGCAAACAGGTCTTTTTATGACTTGAATATCATAAAAGTAGTGCCAAACACAAGAAACAAAAAGGTCTTTTTATGACTTGAAGATAAGAGTAATGCCAAACACAAGAAGCAAACAGGTCTTTTTATGACTTGAATATCATAAAAGTAGTGCCAAACACAAGAAACAAAAAGGTCTTTTTATGACTTGAAGATCATAAAAGTAATGCCAAACACAAGAAACAAAAAGGTCTTTTTATGACTTGAAGATAAGAGTAATGCCAAACACAAGAAGCAAACAGGTCTTTTTATGACTTGAATATCATAAAAGTAGTGCCAAACACAAGAAACAAAAAGGTCTTTTTATGACTTGAAGATAAGAGTAATGCCAAACACAAGAAGCAAACAGGTCTTTTTATGACTTGAATATCATAAAAGTAGTGCCAAACACAAGAAACAAAAAGGTCTTTTTATGACTTGAAGATCATAAAAGTAATGCCAAACACAAGAAACAAAAAGGTCTTTTTATGACTTGAAGATAAGAGTAATGCCAAACACAAGAAGCAAACAGGTCTTTTTATGACTTGAATATCATAAGAGTAATGCCAAACACAAGAAGCAAACAGGTCTTTTTATGACTTGAATATCATAAAAGTAGTGCCAAACACAAGAAACAAAAAGGTCTTTTTATGACTTGAAGATCATAAAAGTAATGCCAAACACAAGAAACAAAAAGGTCTTTTTATGACTTGAAGATCATAAAAGTAATGCCAAACACAAGAAACAAAAAGGTCTTTTTATGACTTGAAGATCATAAGAGTAATGCCAAACACAAGAAGCAAACAGGTCTTTTTATGACTTGAATATCATAAAAGTAATGCCAAACACAAGAAGCAAACAGGTCTTTTTATGACTTGAATATCATAAAAGTAGTGCCAAACACAAGAAACAAAAAGGTCTTTTTATGACTTGAAGATCATAAAAGTAATGCCAAACACAAGAAACAAAAAGGTCTTTTTATGACTTGAAGATCATAAAAGTAATGCCAAACACAAGAAACAAAAAGGTCTTTTTATGACTTGAAGATAAGAGTAATGCCAAACACAAGAAGCAAACAGGTCTTTTTATGACTTGAATATCATAAAAGTAGTGCCAAACACAAGAAACAAAAAGGTCTTTTTATGACTTGAAGATCATAAAAGTAATGCCAAACACAAGAAACAAAAAGGTCTTTTTATGACTTGAAGATAAGAGTAATGCCAAACACAAGAAGCAAACAGGTCTTTTTATGACTTGAATATCATAAAAGTAGTGCCAAACACAAGAAACAAAAAGGTCTTTTTATGACTTGAAGATAAGAGTAATGCCAAACACAAGAAGCAAACAGGTCTTTTTATGACTTGAATATCATAAAAGTAGTGCCAAACACAAGAAACAAAAAGGTCTTTTTATGACTTGAAGATCATAAAAGTAATGCCAAACACAAGAAGCAAACAGGTCTTTTTATGACTTGAATATCATAAAAGTAGTGCCAAACACAAGAAACAAAAAGGTCTTTTTATGACTTGAAGATCATAAAAGTAATGCCAAACACAAGAAACAAAAAGGTCTTTTTATGACTTGAAGATAAGAGTAATGCCAAACACAAGAAGCAAACAGGTCTTTTTATGACTTGAATATCATAAAAGTAGTGCCAAACACAAGAAACAAAAAGGTCTTTTTATGACTTGAAGATAAGAGTAATGCCAAACACAAGAAGCAAACAGGTCTTTTTATGACTTGAATATCATAAAAGTAGTGCCAAACACAAGAAACAAAAAGGTCTTTTTATGACTTGAAGATCATAAAAGTAATGCCAAACACAAGAAACAAAAAGGTCTTTTTATGACTTGAAGATAAGAGTAATGCCAAACACAAGAAGCAAACAGGTCTTTTTATGGCTTGAAGATAAGAGTAATGCCAAACACAAGAAGCAAACAGGTCTTTTTATGACTTGAATATCATAAAAGTAGTGCCAAACACAAGAAACAAAAAGGTCTTTTTATGACTTGAAGATCATAAAAGTAATGCCAAACACAAGAAACAAAAAGGTCTTTTTATGACTTGAAGATCATAAAAGTAATGCCAAACACAAGAAACAAAAAGGTCTTTTTATGACTTGAAGATAAGAGTAATGCCAAACACAAGAAGCAAACAGGTCTTTTTATGACTTGAAGATAAGAGTAATGCCAAACACAAGAAGCAAACAGGTCTTTTTATGACTTGAATATCATAAAAGTAGTGCCAAACACAAGAAACAAAAAGGTCTTTTTATGACTTGAAGATCATAAAAGTAATGCCAAACACAAGAAACAAAAAAGTCTTTTTATGACTTGAAGATCATAAAAGTAATGCCAAACACAAGAAACAAAAAGGTCTTTTTATGACTTGAAGATAAGAGTAATGCCAAACACAAGAAGCAAACAGGTCTTTTTATGACTTGAATATCATAAAAGTAGTGCCAAACACAAGAAACAAAAAGGTCTTTTTATGACTTGAAGATCATAAAAGTAATGCCAAACACAAGAAACAAAAAGGTCTTTTTATGACTTGAAGATAAGAGTAATGCCAAACACAAGAAGCAAACAGGTCTTTTTATGACTTGAATATCATAAAAGTAGTGCCAAACACAAGAAACAAAAAGGTCTTTTTATGACTTGAAGATAAGAGTAATGCCAAACACAAGAAGCAAACAGGTCTTTTTATGACTTGAATATCATAAAAGTAGTGCCAAACACAAGAAACAAAAAGGTCTTTTTATGACTTGAAGATCATAAAAGTAATGCCAAACACAAGAAGCAAACAGGTCTTTTTATGACTTGAATATCATAAAAGTAGTGCCAAACACAAGAAACAAAAAGGTCTTTTTATGACTTGAAGATCATAAAAGTAATGCCAAACACAAGAAACAAAAAGGTCTTTTTATGACTTGAAGATAAGAGTAATGCCAAACACAAGAAGCAAACAGGTCTTTTTATGACTTGAATATCATAAAAGTAGTGCCAAACACAAGAAACAAAAAGGTCTTTTTATGACTTGAAGATAAGAGTAATGCCAAACACAAGAAGCAAACAGGTCTTTTTATGACTTGAATATCATAAAAGTAGTGCCAAACACAAGAAACAAAAAGGTCTTTTTATGACTTGAAGATCATAAAAGTAATGCCAAACACAAGAAACAAAAAGGTCTTTTTATGACTTGAAGATAAGAGTAATGCCAAACACAAGAAGCAAACAGGTCTTTTTATGACTTGAATATCATAAAAGTAGTGCCAAACACAAGAAACAAAAAGGTCTTTTTATGACTTGAAGATAAGAGTAATGCCAAACACAAGAAGCAAACAGGTCTTTTTATGACTTGAATATCATAAAAGTAGTGCCAAACACAAGAAACAAAAAGGTCTTTTTATGACTTGAAGATAAGAGTAATGCCAAACACAAGAAGCAAACAGGTCTTTTTATGACTTGAATATCATAAAAGTAGTGCCAAACACAAGAAACAAAAGGTCTTTTTATGACTTGAAGATCATAAAAGTAATGCCAAACACAAGAAACAAAAAGGTCTTTTTATGACTTGAAGATAAGAGTAATGCCAAACACAAGAAGCAAACAGGTCTTTTTATGACTTGAATATCATAAAAGTAGTGCCAAACACAAGAAACAAAAAGGTCTTTTTATGACTTGAAGATAAGAGTAATGCCAAACACAAGAAGCAAACAGGTCTTTTTATGACTTGAATATCATAAAAGTAGTGCCAAACACAAGAAACAAAAAGGTCTTTTTATGACTTGAAGATCATAAAAGTAATGCCAAACACAAGAAACAAAAAGGTCTTTTTATGACTTGAAGATAAGAGTAATGCCAAACACAAGAAGCAAACAGGTCTTTTTATGACTTGAATATCATAAAAGTAGTGCCAAACACAAGAAACAAAAAGGTCTTTTTATGACTTGAAGATAAGAGTAATGCCAAACACAAGAAGCAAACAGGTCTTTTTATGACTTGAATATCATAAAAGTAGTGCCAAACACAAGAAACAAAAAGGTCTTTTTATGACTTGAAGATCATAAAAGTAATGCCAAACACAAGAAACAAAAAGGTCTTTTTATGACTTGAAGATAAGAGTAATGCCAAACACAAGAAGCAAACAGGTCTTTTTATGACTTGAATATCATAAAAGTAATGCCAAACACAAGAAGCAAACAGGTCTTTTTATGACTTGAATATCATAAAAGTAGTGCCAAACACAAGAAACAAAAAGGTCTTTTTATGACTTGAAGATAAGAGTAATGCCAAACACAAGAAGCAAACAGGTCTTTTTATGACTTGAATATCATAAAAGTAGTGCCAAACACAAGAAACAAAAAGGTCTTTTTATGACTTGAAGATCATAAAAGTAATGCCAAACACAAGAAACAAAAAAGTCTTTTTATGACTTGAAGATCATAAAAGTAATGCCAAACACAAGAAACAAAAAGGTCTTTTTATGACTTGAAGATAAGAGTAATGCCAAACACAAGAAGCAAACAGGTCTTTTTATGACTTGAATATCATAAAAGTAGTGCCAAACACAAGAAACAAAAAGGTCTTTTTATGACTTGAAGATCATAAAAGTAATGCCAAACACAAGAAACAAAAAGGTCTTTTTATGACTTGAAGATAAGAGTAATGCCAAACACAAGAAGCAAACAGGTCTTTTTATGACTTGAATATCATAAAAGTAGTGCCAAACACAAGAAACAAAAAGGTCTTTTTATGACTTGAAGATAAGAGTAATGCCAAACACAAGAAGCAAACAGGTCTTTTTATGACTTGAATATCATAAAAGTAGTGCCAAACACAAGAAACAAAAAGGTCTTTTTATGACTTGAAGATCATAAAAGTAATGCCAAACACAAGAAGCAAACAGGTCTTTTTATGACTTGAATATCATAAAAGTAGTGCCAAACACAAGAAACAAAAAGGTCTTTTTATGACTTGAAGATCATAAAAGTAATGCCAAACACAAGAAACAAAAAGGTCTTTTTATGACTTGAAGATAAGAGTAATGCCAAACACAAGAAGCAAACAGGTCTTTTTATGACTTGAATATCATAAAAGTAGTGCCAAACACAAGAAACAAAAAGGTCTTTTTATGACTTGAAGATAAGAGTAATGCCAAACACAAGAAGCAAACAGGTCTTTTTATGACTTGAATATCATAAAAGTAGTGCCAAACACAAGAAACAAAAAGGTCTTTTTATGACTTGAAGATCATAAAAGTAATGCCAAACACAAGAAACAAAAAGGTCTTTTTATGACTTGAAGATAAGAGTAATGCCAAACACAAGAAGCAAACAGGTCTTTTTATGACTTGAATATCATAAAAGTAGTGCCAAACACAAGAAACAAAAAGGTCTTTTTATGACTTGAAGATAAGAGTAATGCCAAACACAAGAAGCAAACAGGTCTTTTTATGACTTGAATATCATAAAAGTAGTGCCAAACACAAGAAACAAAAAGGTCTTTTTATGACTTGAAGATAAGAGTAATGCCAAACACAAGAAGCAAACAGGTCTTTTTATGACTTGAATATCATAAAAGTAGTGCCAAACACAAGAAACAAAAAGGTCTTTTTATGACTTGAAGATCATAAAAGTAATGCCAAACACAAGAAACAAAAAGGTCTTTTTATGACTTGAAGATAAGAGTAATGCCAAACACAAGAAGCAAACAGGTCTTTTTATGACTTGAATATCATAAAAGTAGTGCCAAACACAAGAAACAAAAAGGTCTTTTTATGACTTGAAGATAAGAGTAATGCCAAACACAAGAAGCAAACAGGTCTTTTTATGACTTGAATATCATAAAAGTAGTGCCAAACACAAGAAACAAAAAGGTCTTTTTATGACTTGAAGATCATAAAAGTAATGCCAAACACAAGAAACAAAAAGGTCTTTTTATGACTTGAAGATAAGAGTAATGCCAAACACAAGAAGCAAACAGGTCTTTTTATGACTTGAATATCATAAAAGTAGTGCCAAACACAAGAAACAAAAAGGTCTTTTTATGACTTGAAGATAAGAGTAATGCCAAACACAAGAAGCAAACAGGTCTTTTTATGACTTGAATATCATAAAAGTAGTGCCAAACACAAGAAACAAAAAGGTCTTTTTATGACTTGAAGATCATAAAAGTAATGCCAAACACAAGAAACAAAAAGGTCTTTTTATGACTTGAAGATAAGAGTAATGCCAAACACAAGAAGCAAACAGGTCTTTTTATGGCTTGAAGATAAGAGTAATGCCAAACACAAGAAGCAAACAGGTCTTTTTATGACTTGAATATCATAAAAGTAGTGCCAAACACAAGAAACAAAAAGGTCTTTTTATGACTTGAAGATCATAAAAGTAATGCCAAACACAAGAAACAAAAAGGTCTTTTTATGACTTGAAGATCATAAAAGTAATGCCAAACACAAGAAACAAAAAGGTCTTTTTATGACTTGAATATCATAAAAGTAGTGCCAAACACAAGAAGCAAACAGGTCTTTTTATGACTTGAAGATAAGAGTAATGCCAAACACAAGAAGCAAACAGGTCTTTTTATGACTTGAATATCATAAAAGTAGTGCCAAACACAAGAAACAAAAAGGTCTTTTTATGACTTGAAGATCATAAAAGTAATGCCAAACACAAGAAACAAAAAGGTCTTTTTATGACTTGAAGATAAGAGTAATGCCAAACACAAGAAGCAAACAGGTCTTTTTATGACTTGAATATCATAAAAGTAGTGCCAAACACAAGAAACAAAAAGGTCTTTTTATGACTTGAAGATAAGAGTAATGCCAAACACAAGAAGCAAACAGGTCTTTTTATGACTTGAATATCATAAAAGTAGTGCCAAACACAAGAAACAAAAAGGTCTTTTTATGACTTGAAGATCATAAAAGTAATGCCAAACACAAGAAGCAAACAGGTCTTTTTATGACTTGAATATCATAAAAGTAGTGCCAAACACAAGAAACAAAAAGGTCTTTTTATGACTTGAAGATCATAAAAGTAATGCCAAACACAAGAAACAAAAAGGTCTTTTTATGACTTGAAGATAAGAGTAATGCCAAACACAAGAAGCAAACAGGTCTTTTTATGACTTGAATATCATAAAAGTAGTGCCAAACACAAGAAACAAAAAGGTCTTTTTATGACTTGAAGATAAGAGTAATGCCAAACACAAGAAGCAAACAGGTCTTTTTATGACTTGAATATCATAAAAGTAGTGCCAAACACAAGAAACAAAAAGGTCTTTTTATGACTTGAAGATAAGAGTAATGCCAAACACAAGAAGCAAACAGGTCTTTTTATGACTTGAATATCATAAAAGTAGTGCCAAACACAAGAAACAAAAAGGTCTTTTTATGACTTGAAGATCATAAAAGTAATGCCAAACACAAGAAACAAAAAGGTCTTTTTATGACTTGAAGATAAGAGTAATGCCAAACACAAGAAGCAAACAGGTCTTTTTATGACTTGAATATCATAAAAGTAGTGCCAAACACAAGAAACAAAAAGGTCTTTTTATGACTTGAAGATAAGAGTAATGCCAAACACAAGAAGCAAACAGGTCTTTTTATGACTTGAATATCATAAAAGTAGTGCCAAACACAAGAAACAAAAAGGTCTTTTTATGACTTGAAGATCATAAAAGTAATGCCAAACACAAGAAACAAAAAGGTCTTTTTATGACTTGAAGATAAGAGTAATGCCAAACACAAGAAGCAAACAGGTCTTTTTATGACTTGAATATCATAAAAGTAGTGCCAAACACAAGAAACAAAAAGGTCTTTTTATGACTTGAAGATAAGAGTAATGCCAAACACAAGAAGCAAACAGGTCTTTTTATGACTTGAATATCATAAAAGTAGTGCCAAACACAAGAAACAAAAAGGTCTTTTTATGACTTGAAGATCATAAAAGTAATGCCAAACACAAGAAACAAAAAGGTCTTTTTATGACTTGAAGATAAGAGTAATGCCAAACACAAGAAGCAAACAGGTCTTTTTATGGCTTGAAGATAAGAGTAATGCCAAACACAAGAAGCAAACAGGTCTTTTTATGACTTGAATATCATAAAAGTAGTGCCAAACACAAGAAACAAAAAGGTCTTTTTATGACTTGAAGATCATAAAAGTAATGCCAAACACAAGAAACAAAAAGGTCTTTTTATGACTTGAAGATCATAAAAGTAATGCCAAACACAAGAAACAAAAAGGTCTTTTTATGACTTGAAGATCATAAAAGTAGTGCCAAACACAAGAAGCAAACAGGTCTTTTTATGACTTGAAGATAAGAGTAATGCCAAACACAAGAAGCAAACAGGTCTTTTTATGACTTGAATATCATAAAAGTAGTGCCAAACACAAGAAACAAAAAGGTCTTTTTATGACTTGAAGATCATAAAAGTAATGCCAAACACAAGAAACAAAAAGGTCTTTTTATGACTTGAAGATAAGAGTAATGCCAAACACAAGAAGCAAACAGGTCTTTTTATGACTTGAATATCATAAAAGTAGTGCCAAACACAAGAAACAAAAAGGTCTTTTTATGACTTGAAGATAAGAGTAATGCCAAACACAAGAAGCAAACAGGTCTTTTTATGACTTGAATATCATAAAAGTAGTGCCAAACACAAGAAACAAAAAGGTATTTTTATGACTTGAAGATCATAAAAGTAATGCCAAACACAAGAAACAAACAAGTCTTTTTATGACTTGAAGATCATAAAAGTAATGCCAAACACAAGAAACAAAAAGGTCTTTTTATGACTTGAAGATAAGAGTAATGCCAAACACAAGAAGCAAACAGGTCTTTTTATGACTTGAATATCATAAAAGTAGTGCCAAACACAAGAAACAAAAAGGTCTTTTTATGACTTGAAGATCATAAAAGTAATGCCAAACACAAGAAACAAAAAGGTCTTTTTATGACTTGAAGATAAGAGTAATGCCAAACACAAGAAGCAAACAGGTCTTTTTATGACTTGAATATCATAAAAGTAGTGCCAAACACAAGAAACAAAAAGGTCTTTTTATGACTTGAAGATAAGAGTAATGCCAAACACAAGAAGCAAACAGGTCTTTTTATGACTTGAATATCATAAAAGTAGTGCCAAACACAAGAAACAAAAAGGTCTTTTTATGACTTGAAGATCATAAAAGTAATGCCAAACAGAAGAAGCAAACAGGTCTTTTTATGACTTGAATATCATAAAAGTAGTGCCAAACACAAGAAACAAAAAGGTCTTTTTATGACTTGAAGATCATAAAAGTAATGCCAAACACAAGAAACAAAAAGGTCTTTTTATGACTTGAAGATCATAAAAGTAATGCCAAACACAAGAAACAAAAAGGTCTTTTTATGACTTGAAGATAAGAGTAATGCCAAACACAAGAAGCAAACAGGTCTTTTTATGACTTGAATATCATAAAAGTAGTGCCAAACACAAGAAACAAAAAGGTCTTTTTATGACTTGAAGATAAGAGTAATGCCAAACACAAGAAGCAAACAGGTCTTTTTATGACTTGAATATCATAAAAGTAGTGCCAAACACAAGAAACAAAAAGGTCTTTTTATGACTTGAAGATCATAAAAGTAATGCCAAACACAAGAAACAAAAAGGTCTTTTTATGACTTGAAGATAAGAGTAATGCCAAACACAAGAAGCAAACAGGTCTTTTTATGGCTTGAATATCATAAAAGTAATGCCAAACACAAGAAACAAAAAGGTCTTTTTATGACTTGAAGATCATAAAAGTAAATCCAAACACAAGAAACAAAAAGGTCTTTTTATGACTTGAAGATAAGAGTAATGCCAAACACAAGAAGCAAACAGGTCTTTTTATGGCTTGAATATCATAAAAGTAGTGCCAAACACAAGAAACAAAAAGGTCTTTTTATGACTTGAAGATCATAAAAGTAATGCCAAACACAAGAAACAAAAAGGTCTTTTTATGACTTGAAGATAAGAGTAATGCCAAACACATGAAGCAAACAGGTTTTTTTATGACTTAAAGATCATAAAAGTAATGCCAAACACAAGAAACGAAAATGTCTTTTTATGACTTGAAGATCATAAAATTAATGCCAAACACAAGAAACAAAAAGGTCTTTTTATGACTTGAAGATCATAAAAGTAATGCCAAACACAAGAAACAAAAAGGTCTTTTTATGACTTGAAGATAAGAGTAATGCCAAACACAAGAAGCAAACAGGTCTTTTTATGACTTGAAGATCATAAAAGTAATGCCAAACACAAGAAACGAAAATGTCTTTTTATGACTTGAAGATCCTAAAAGTAATGCCAAACACAAGAAACGAAAATGTCTTTTTGACTTGAAGATCATAAAATTAATGCCAAACACAAGAAACAAAAAAGTCTTTTTATGACTTGAAGATCATAAAAGTAATGCCAAACACAAGAAACGAAAATGTCTTTTTATGACTTGAAGATCATAAAATTAATGCCAAACACAAGAAACAAAAAGGTCTTTTTATGACTTGAAGATCATAAAAGTAATGCCAAACACAAGAAACAAAAAGGTCTTTTTATGACTTGAAGATAAGAGTAATGCCAAACACAAGAAGCAAACAGGTCTTTTTATGACTTGAATATCATAAAAGTAGTGCCAAACACAAGAAACAAAAAGGTCTTTTTATGACTTGAAGATCATAAAAGTAATGCCAAACACAAGAAACAAAAATGTCTTTTTATGACTTAAAGATCATAAAAGTAATGCCAAACACAAGAAACTCAGGACTGCGCTCTCTAAATAATGAGCCAACACCAATCTGCAGCGGCATTAAAGATATTGCGTCATATATTACAACAAAAGGAACATTACTTAAGGAGACTATTGAAATTCTACATCGCAGAGACGCGTTTAATGATATTGTGCAATGGATCTACCACGTGCATGGACTGCGCTTAAGCTAAACAAAAATAGATTTATCCTGTGTATAGCGTTATCTTAATATAATTTCTCGCGACAATTGTTTATCTGATTTGATTTCTTTAACCTCTTATTCTATTTACGTTTTACGGTTTAAGTCTGAAGTCGTTCTAGTGCCTTTAAATAGCGCCCCGTTGTCGAACTAAAGCTCGGCAGATATTGTATGAACACTTCTGTATAAAGACCTGAATTATTTGCTCATAAAGTCTTGTGCTTTTAGCAGTTCATGTGAATTTGTATCGCGGTAGAGTTTCTAGCGCACTCTTCCTGAAAACGTTTTCTGCGAAAGGCGTTAGTACTCGGAGTGATTACACCCTTCAATTCTCTGATTTGGCTCAAAATGACACTTGCTTGTTAAACCACGTCCACTGTTCTGGGACCTGTATTTTAAACTACGGAAATCCATGTCCCAGGAGAATACGACAGGTTTTGGTAGTTTTGTGCGAACTTCCACCATGAACAACTTCCATAAGCAGCCGCTCATGCCTAATTTGAGACCACTGGTTCCAGGGAAGGGCAAGAGCCGTAAGACAAACGCAACACTCTTGTCTGATCTGGGGCTCTCTCGGTCAACTAGACAGAAATAAGTACTTTTTGACCATCAAACCACTAGGACGTCCAAATCGATTCCTAAACAGAAATGTTTAAAAACAACCCTTGGAATAAAAGCTTAACCTCCCAAGCTAAACGCTTTAAAGTGGACAGCTTCATTTGAATGTACATGTATAAATCTATGTATGCTAGGTAAAACTCTACTATAAAAACCATTGTCATTGTTACATAGTCAAATCTTGCACATCACAGTCTAAAAATTGAAATGATTTGTTTTCTGAAATTGGATTGGATATTTGTCAAGGCTAAACCCCTAGTGGTTTTTGTTTTCAAATTTCTTGGGGAGCAAATCGATGGTAGATTTAAAAACAGGTTTACTAGACAGTTTCGTCAAATGTGAGAATTTGTTTTCGGATTCGCTTGGGTCACGATGCATATTTTCTTGATTTAGCCCATTGCACACTATTTTTATCTCTAAATTATTGTTAGGTAGTCTCATGAAACCCCTTCGTACATCCTATATTTATCTCCAGTGATTTATGCTTTCAGTTTTTCTCAAACTCATGCCACGTCCTGATATAACTCTCACTTAGCTTCTCCCCCTTTTTAAAATCTGGTAAACCACGCAACATCATGCCCTACTTTATGACCCTCATTTTCAAACAGTTACACCACCTCGTAAAAACGCTACAGATTGTGTCACCTAAGTGTTTCTCTCATAGTTTTACTTTTTCTCGTTCTGCCAGTGGACGCGATACATAATCATCTGTAAATCATATTGTAAATTTCGTATTTGTATCGAGTGCATTCAAGGTTTTCCATCCCGATTTTTTCGACTTATAATATTTTGCGCAAATATGTAAAAGTTTTATTTGTATCTGTGTATCTATAAGACAGTCTGAAAACGTTCAATCTAGATCTTTTGTGTTTTTTTCTTGGTTTTTGAAGTGGGAGATATATGCTTGCAGTTGTCTGCCTAGCATCCACTCTCATGCCTCTTTCCACGTCTCTTCAATCTCGAGGCTTTCCCATATTGCCGCTATTTACGTTTGGTACACGTCTGAATCCTTCGCAGTGAGCTGTGTATAGATCGATCTCAACGTCATAGATGATTGCGTGAGTGAGGATGGAACGTGTCTGATTACTATTGGGTATTCCTAATTGTTTGTTACTTCAATGTAGATTCTCACGTATCACATACACTGTCCTCGGTTATCCGTCTGTTTCATGAGATCTACAAGTATTATTAGAACGAGGCCTTAAAAGATAAATTCAAACGCTTCCGCACTTTTCGCTTACTCAATGTTTACTTCTAAGCCTTTTAGGAAAACGTTCTTGTACAAAGATTTTTATTTTAATAAATTAAATAATTATTGGGGAGAAAGGATGTATTACTTTCTACGTTAATGTTGTATGATTGACGTGTTTTGCAGTATATACTATATTATCAAAAATATTCGGACGCTACCAAATATTTGCATAAGTGCAAAGAGCGGTTACGCAGGAAGGTGCGCTGTGAGTGGGGAGGTACGTATATAAAGCTGAGATGTTCTCTCGTGTTATCAGTGGGCCGCGGTTGGCCTAGTGGTCAATGTCCGTGACTGCCACGGAGAAGATCTCGGGTTCCAATCCAGGCAGGTACGAACGCTCGAACCACAAATATCCGCCGAGAGTCGTATGAGCACGTTAAACAGTCGGACCCCGGGTACTCCCCCCCCTAGGTAGTAAATAAGGTCGTCTTCCACCCTCTTTCTACCTCGCTTCCGTGTCACTTTCCTATCGGGCACTTTAGCTCAAATCTCCTAGCTGCCTATTTCTAAGCGTTGTTTAAGACCTGGAGTCAGACACTCCCTTCCTAAAATCTTCTACATGTGATCTGATCTGATCGTGTTATCAGTAACTTTGGAGCGGATATGCCGCGCAGACGTGAAGTTCCACCATGAGATGGTCATAGGCTGTCATTTGAGTAACGTCTCCATACGGAGCATTGCAGCTAAACTAGACATAGGAAAATAGACTGTAGGTGATATCGTGAAGAGATGGAAGCAGGACGGTGCAACTACAGCAAAAAATAAGAATAATGAAAAACAAGTTAGTAAATCATGCAACGCATTGATATTTATATGCTTTCCAACATACCAGAAATCATTACTCAAGTCATTACTCAAGTTATGAGGATAATGGCTGTGGAATAAATCTCGCTCCTATGTCATCTGACCTTTGACCCCATTTCTATGATATTAAACGGAATTGGTTTAGTATACCTCTGGAACAACATACTAAAGTTTTGACTCAATAGAAGTATTTTTATGTAAGTTATGACGCATAAGGGAATGGAATGGATCCCGCTCCTATGTCCTGACCTTTGACCCCTTCTCGTCCATTTTCCATAGGGTTCGTTTCCAGGTGGCCCCCCACCACATACTAAAAGTTCATCGACACCGAACCATTTTTACGCACATTACAATGCATAAGGGCAATGCAATGGATTCCGCTCCTATGTCCTGACCTTTGACTCCATTTCTTCCAATTTTAATAGGGTTCGTCCTAAGGTGGTCCCCTACCACATATTATTTTTCATCGAGATCGAAACATTTTTACGAGATCTATCATGCGGAGGGACATACAGACCGACAGACGGACAAAGCTGGAACGTATACGCTTCTTCAACATACGGTTGGAAAGCGTTACAAACGCTCAGGAAGACCGCACAATGTGTCGGAACATGACAGAAAATCCATGGTAAGTGATGTTAAGAAATCCCGTTCTTCCTCTGCCGTTTTCAACGCTGCTGAAGTAGGAAATGCTTGTAATGGCTCGGTTAGTACCATAACTTTCCTCAGAGAGTTGCACAGTGTTTGTTATTATCAAGGAGGTTAGAATAATAGTTCTGGATATTCCCTGAGTCTCTTAACTGTGAAGCCACAAACTATGGGAATTTGACGTTGTTTACATGATACCTATGCAATTTTAACTGTGTGTATTTTGGAATACGGAGGTGTTTGGTTACAGAAACGGTGTTAATATCATTACGGAATGAATTATACTTCTTATACGAGTGAAGTTTTTAATTTTAACGTTATGTGTCTTTTAGAATTCGCTCTAACGTTCGTGTATTTCAATTTAAAATAAAAATGGGAAGGGGCGTCAAAATAATTACAAATTTTATGAATTCAACATTTTCTCACACATTGGCAACAAGTTACGATGCGAAATTGGAAACATTTGCAACGGAAGAAAGCGATTTCGCCAACACAAAAAGCATTGCAATAGCCTTGAAAACCACCTGCTTTCTGACACTTTGACGGCTGTCGGTCGCGGTTATAGGCTTCACGCAAAGTGGTACTGCTCTATTAACAAGGGCATCTCCAGATATCTTATTCTAACTTTCTTGATTATTATGGTAGATCAGCGTCACACAAGCCACATGTCAGTACCGTGAATGCAAAGCGTCGTTGGAGTGGTGTGTCTCCTGTCGTTCCTGAGCTCTGGGCAACTGGAAAGCTGTTCTGTGGCGTGATGAGTCACGGTTTTCACTTTTCCAATCTGATGAGAGTGTTTATATTTGGTGACAGCTCGGCAAACATTTTTCGTCGGAGTGTGTTCATGTAACTGTTAAATTCCGCCGAGGCTCCATCATGGTATGGGGTTGCTTTTCGTGCACGGGACTCGGTCCGTTGGTTATTACACCACAAACCATGTTCTGGATAATTCTGCCCTACCAAAAATGTTGTGGTATCATGGAAATGACCCTTATCTCTTCCAACTTGATGGAACTGCCTGCAACACTGCAGGACGTGTGCAGGACTGGTTTTTTGAAACTGAGGTGGAATTGCTAGATTGGCCTTATCTTAATCCCATAGAACACCTCTAAAATGAACTGGAGCGATGGATACGAAATTTGCCGCACCGACCGGCTTCGCTCCCCACCTTAGCAGAAGCTTTACAGGACGAATGTTGAGCAATTCCTTTCGAGACCTACCGGAAATTGGTTGATAGTATGCCTCGACGTGTTGGCGCAGTCGTACAAGCAAAAGGTGGACGGACTAACTAATAACTGCGATATTACAGCCATTTGTCCCAAAAACGTTGTGGTGTCCGAATACTTTTGGTAATATAGTGTATGTATCTCCTTTCCAACAAGTGTCAAGAGGAAAATTGTCTGTGTTGACAAACTGAACTACAAAAGCGTAGACCCGATGTTGTTTACAATGCTCGATGCAGACGTCTGCCTTTGTGCCAAGCTCCCTTCTCTTCGTCATGCTGAAACTGTGCATCCAATAGACGTTTGAGTTTTCAAAATTACTACCCAGACTGCGCTAAAGTTTCACAATGAATATGCAGGTTACTTTATGCAATTTTATTCGTTGTAGATTAATACACAAATATACGTAAAAATAAAAAAAACTAGTGCCCTTTGAATTAAGAGTCCTTTTGTTTCAGGACTGAGCCGCGCCATGTTACGACTGATGTCCTTGAAATTGAAAAGTGTCTTTGTTTGTCAACGTTTGAGCTCCTGGAATGAATTCCTGGTCACAGTTTAAAAAAAATGAGTAGGGAAA
Source organism: Macrothele yani (assembly GCA_039090855.1). Taxonomy (NCBI): domain Eukaryota; kingdom Metazoa; phylum Arthropoda; class Arachnida; order Araneae; family Macrothelidae; genus Macrothele; species Macrothele yani. The sequence goes on from CM076990.1 coordinate 55,290,093, forward strand.
TATTATTGTGGCAAATTTTATTTTTTTGATTGGAGGTTTAACGACCACCGTGAGCAACTCAATGGGCTATAAGCAGTCGCCCGTCCCTAATTTAGGGTCACTGGTTCCAGGGAAGGGAGAGAGCCAGTGCCGTAAGACAAACACAACATCCATGCCTGACCGGGATTCGAACCCGGACCCCGTACGGACGAATGAACAGAGGGCAGCGCCTTAGACCACTGCGCCACCGGGGCGGCTGTGGAAATTCGTAACAGCAACTCGAACGGCAGAGGCTCTGAATTAGCGAGTACCTACATTTTATATTGTACTAGCAGGGGTACCTGGTATTTCACGGGTAAATATTCGTGGAATCACCAAGTACAGCGGGTGAAATTTTATGAATGAAAAATATATTCCTGTAATATTTCAGTAAATTTATTTTAATTCGTTTAGGTTATTGCATTTTGGTAAACAATATTTTTGGTTTTTCCATTGGGAGCAATTTTTGTACAGGTTTGGTTCTTGAAAATTTTGTATGGGGGGCCCTTGATCTCCCCGGGGCCGCCCCGGTGGCGCAGTGGTCTAAGCGATGGCCTCTGATTATTCGTCCGAACGGGGTCCGGGTTCGAATCCCGGTGAGGCATGGATGTTGTGTTTGTCTTACGGCACTGACTCTCTCCCTTCCCTGGAACCAGTGACCCTAAATTAGGGACGGGCGACTGCTTATAGCCCATTGAGTTGCTCACGGTGGTCGTTAAACCTCCAACCAAAAAAAAAAAAAAAATCTCCCCGGGCTCCGACCCCTTCCAAAATTCATGTACGGTCTAAGTAAGAGTACCATGAGATAATATACAAAATTTTGTGGTTGTAAATTGAAAACTGTAGAACTTTTTACGAAAATTTTGTATGGAGGCCCTTTGACTTCCCAGCCCTTTGATCCCCGGACTCCAATCTCTTCCCCAAGCCATCTACGGTCTAAGTCAGAGTACCATGAGACAGTATACCAAATTTGGTGGTTCTAAATTGAAAACTGTAGAAATTTTAACTAAAACAACGAAAATGTTTTATGGGGGTCAACTTTATCCCTCTCCCTGCTCCGATCCCTTCCAAAACCGTTCTACGGACTACGTTAGAGTGCCATGAGATAGTATACCAAATTTGGTGGTTCTAAGTTTAAAACTGTAGATTTGCATAGCGGACAAACAAACAAACATACAAACAAACAAATATACAAACTTTCACTTTTAGATACAGTATATATAGATTTTTATATTTGCTACTGTATGTCTGCTACTAGATATTTACGTAGCTGGTTCAAAAAGTAAGGAGATTGACGTCATAGCGCCAAAACAAACCTACGCAGAAAATGCAGCTGCCTGTGTCGTGATACCTGCAAAGTCGGGTCTGGTACGATTCGTCCAACGACGATTGGTCCAATGCCGATTCGTCCAAAGGGACGATTCGTCCAATGGACAATTGGTCCAAAGGTATGATTCGTCCAAAGGTATGATTCGTCCAATGCCGATTCGTCCAATGGGACGATTGGTCCAATGCCGATTCGTCCAATGGGACGATTGGTCCAATGCCGACTCGTCCAATGGACGATTGGTCCAATTCCGTCCTATCTGTCCAAACTCGTGTTATAAAAATCTCAGCTGTTCTGATTTTATCTCCGATGTTATACGAAAGTGCCGGTAGTACAAAGAATGTAAAAAATGTTACATTTCATGCGTAATATTGTGGTTACAGGTTCTTTTTTTTTTTTACTGCCCTTGCTGCCTATGAAGTTACTGACGTACGAGCCATTCAATTAACTTCAATGTTTCTCTTTTGCATGAAATAATATAAAATACTAGTTTTCCGTTTCTGTTTGTAGCATGCAGTGGGGTTCCGCCAACAGGCCAATGGAAACGTTCTGGTCGGGTTCGGACAGAGGCCTTTTCACAGTTTTTATTTTAGCGATGCCATATTCATAACGTTTACATATCAAATCAAATTAATAATATTGCGCTTTTACTTAAGCACGAAATATTAATTCCTAAGGCCTAGGCCTAGGCCTAGGCCTTTTTAACAGTTTTTATTCTACCGATGTCAGATTAGCAATGTTTACATATTAAATCAAGTTAATAATATTGCGCTTTTACTTAAGCACGAAATATTAATTCACAGGCCCTAGGCCTAGGCCTTTTTAACAGTTTATATTCTACCGATGTCATATCCATAACGTTTACATATTAAATCAAGTTAATAATATTGAGCATTTACTTAGGCACGAAATATTAATTCGTAAGGCCTAGGCTTAGGCCTTTTTGACAGTTTATATTCTACCGATGTCAGATTAATAATGTTTACATATCAAATCAAGTTAATAATATTGTGATTTTACTTAAACGTGAAATATTAATTCATAGGCCCTAGGCCTCGACCTTTTTTAAAAAATTTATTCTACCGATGTCATATTCATAACGTTTACCTACAAAGCAAGTTAATATTGCGTTTTTACTTAAGCACGAAATATTAATTCACAGGCCTTTGACCTATGCCATTTTGACAGTTTTTATCTTACCGATGTCAGATTCATAACGTTTACCTATCAAGAAAACTTACTAATGTTATGCTAGTATTTTTAACTTAACTTAAACGTTAGAATATGACATCAGTAGAATAAAAAGTGTTAAAAGGCCTAGGCCTAGGTGCATGTAAAGAGCTAAGAAATGATACGATGAGTGCCTTTTATTAGATTTTATAAAATATTTACAAATACCAAATACCTAGGTTGTAACTTAAAGTCTTCTAAAAATGCCCGCTGCCTAGGTGCCTGGTAGAGAGCTGTCAAACGATCCGTTGAATGCCTTTTAAAAGGTTTTATCAAATGTTTACAAATACCAAATATCTAGGTTGCAACTTAAAATCTTCTGAAAAGGCCCGCGGCCTAGGTGCCTTGTAAAGACCTGAGAAATGATACGATGAGTGCCTTTTATTAGGTATTATAAAATGTTTACAAATACCAAATATCTAGGTGGAAACTTAAAATCTTCTGAAAAGGCCTGCGGCCTAGGTGCCTTGTAAAGACATGAGAAATGATACGATGGGTGCCTTTTATAAGGTTTTATAAAAGGTTTACAAATACCAAATATCTAGGTTTTAACTTAAAATATTCTAAAAAGGCCCGCGCCTGGGTGCTTTGCAAACAGCTGAGAAATGCTCCATTGAGTGCCATTACCAGGTTTATGTAAAATGTTTACAATTACCAAATATACGGAAATGATCTTTCAAAAGGATATAATGAGCAGAATAATTTAAATCCTTATTACCTTCTGGAAAATAAAACAGTTTACCGTTGGTAAGATGGTACCATTGGACGAATCGGCATTGGACGAATCGGACATTGGACCAATCAGCATTGGACCAATTGTCCCTTTGGATGAATCGGCTTTGGACCAATCGTCGTTGGACGAATCGTCCGGGACTGGCAAGGTCAGTCACATGACAACGCCGCGTTACAGCGCTCCGCTAGATCATTCTTGTAGTAGACGGCGTAGAAGTCAGACGTGTTTCTGTAAACCAATATGGATTTAAAACTGGAGCAAAGAGCAGATATAAAATGTTGTATGCGTTTAAGTAAAACCGCCACAGAAACGCACGGAATGATTAAAACAGCCTATAAGGAAAACGCTTCATCCCGTGCAAGGGTTTTTGAGTGGCACAAGAAAGCAAATACTCAAGCAAGTACAGGGAAGGCATACACCCGGTTTTCTCCGATAAAAAGGGAATTGTGTATGACGGGGTGAATCAGTTTAGGGTGGGGATGTTTTTCGGATATAAAGAAGAGGGGGCAGAAGACATTATGGAAGGGGGCAGCGGATGGCCTAGTGGTTAACGTTCGTGACTGCCACGGGGAAGCCTCAGGTTCGATCCCAGAAAAGCATGAATGCTCGAACCACTACATGTGTGTCGGATAGGCACGTTAAGCCGTCGGACCCCGGGTACTGGGCCCCCGGTAATAAACAAGGGTGTCTTCCTCCCCCTTTCTACCTTGCTTCCGTGTCACTTTCCTATCGGGCGCTCTAGCCCGAATCTCACAGCTTCCTATTTCTAAGGGTTGTTTAAGACTTGGGGTCAGACACTCCCTTCCTAAAATCCTCTACATATGATCTGATCTGATCATTATGGAAGGGTTTTTTAGGTATACATGGACTTTATACATATTGGCGGTGCCACTCCTACCTGGCGTTCCTTTGCAAGGTCTTTAAAATACTTTTGTTTGCTCCAGGAATGTTAAATTGTTAAATCCATGAACGAGAGCCTTACCCTGTTTCGAGACGGTACAGACGCTAGACAATATGACAATAGCAAAGAATACCCCCATGCTTTTTCTCCTCGGTGTCCCTGTCTTCCCTTTTTTATTTTGCGCTCTCCCTCTCTCTCTGTCTGTCTGTCTGTCTGTCTCTCTATCGCTCTCTGTCTTGATTCTATTCTTTTCTCTTTCTTTTTTTTCTGAAGCTAAATCAATGTAATGCGTATTTTAAATCCAATTTCGTACCGTAGTAAGTTTAATTGTTAATGTTTGTTTAGAAAAACGGAAAACAAAATGTGCAAAGTTAATCATTTACAATCTTCTTTACTTTAAACGTAAAAACTTCGTTAGGGTTTAAAGTCGGCGGTAGGGGGGCGATCGTCCCAAGCGCTCCCCGCTGGATCTGCCAGTGGTATGACCATGTTGTTCCACAAGGGAAAACTCCTGACGATGCATATTATTCTGAAGTTCTCAAAGATTCTTTAAAGAAAAAACATTCCCCAATACGCCCAGAATATGCACTAACTAATCGGATTTCGAATCAAGATAATACCCCTGCACATTGTGATTTGCTTATCCAGCAGGCTTCCTAAGATCTAGGCATCGAAATGATGTCGCACCACGGTATTCACCGGAACTGGAGCCGTGTGACATCCACCTATTCGCGAGGTGAAAAAACAATTTCGTGGGTGTCGGTTTGCATCTAATACTGAACTGAACAGTTCCGTAATGGGTATCCTGAACCACATAACGAGGAAAGGCTTCCAACATACCTTCCGGAAGTAGATAGAAAGGTGGGACCGGTACATTCAAGTAGAGGGAGAATACTTCGAAAGTATGTAAGTGTAAGTGTGTTTACTGGATTACACTTCTGCCCAATGTAAAATCAGCCTCCTTATTTTTTGAACGACCCTCGTATGTAGAGGATTTTAGGAAGAAAGAGTCCGACCCTAAGTCTTAAACAACCCTTAGAATAGGAGATTTGGGCCAGAGTGCCAGACAAGAAAATCACACGGAAGCGAGGTAGAAAGGGGGAGAAAGATCCCCTTATTTATAACTGGGGGCCCAGTACCTGAGGTCCGACGGGTTAACGTGCCCATCCGAAGCACGGCGGATATTTAGTGGATCTAGCCTGTGACTCTTCCGTTGCAGTCACGAACGTTGACCACTAGGCCATTCGCTGCACCATCACTGCTACTAGCTGACGTACTAGAAATCTATTTTTACCGAATGGGACAGACGTATGTATATTCAAGATCTGCCATATGCATAATTTCCAGACCTTACCTCCTCCAAAATTTTCAGGCTAGGTTGTATGAACATTCACTTGTATTTACCGTCATATCTCTGCTACTAAATTACGAATCGCTTTGTATCTATCAGCATTAAACATGAACAAAGTTTTCTAACTTCTCTTGATATTGATTTTCCGTCTGAAAAGAAATAATTTGTTAAGTACTCTTGTGAAAAATACACAACATTTCAGCGGATACGATATCTACGCTGAATTAGAATTGCGAAAATTTGTGAGATATTGAAGAGAGCGAAATTCTGGCGTTCTTGCGAAACGACGTATGAATTACACTCCAGACTTCCGTGTCTGTTGGTGAGCCATATTTGAACGGGGTGCAGCATCTCCACTGACCGAGCTACATATTTTTTTTTTCCAGTTTTCTTTTTGGTCACTTTCCTGGAGATCAATGGCAAAGCCTGAATTTTGCATCCATAAATTCGCCTAAAACAAATAAACTTTGTTGTTTAGTTTTGTACCTGCAGAGAGATCGCTAGGAACACTGGGATAAGGCAATTTAAAACTTTTAATACAAATAAGTTTTAGAGCTGGGAAGCTCATGTTCAATGTATATGATAAACGAAATAACCCTGGTAATACTAAATGCCAACTGTAATTAAACTGTGCCTGAGGATACATCTTCATGAGCTGATCAAGAAGAATATTGCCTTTTGTTGGGCTTAAGTAATGGGCATCAATACACCGATGATATTGTGAACGTGAACGGGTTTCTTGTTGGGCGGTTGACCCTCTTGATATCATTCATAAAGCGCTTTCTTCCTGAGAAGATACGTTTCCAGAACCACCCAGTGGCTTTACATAATGAATAAAATGAAAGATGAAGGAAGTAAATGTCTTTCCGTAGGGAGACAACACTCGTATACACTCGCGCATATGCCAATAACCCTTCTCCATCCCTAGTTCAACAAGTACAATTCGATATAAAGTAGTAAATCCACGTGGAAGTCTACTTTCAGATTTCAGTAATTTGTAAAACATGGCATTTATTGAAGTGTATTAGTAATGCGCCTTCATATATTCAGTGAACTTTCCTAATGAAATGCTTGCTTTCTCATCCTCTACAGTATTTTCTTGTTATGTCAATAAAGGGAGGAAATTTAGTTTAAAATCGGCATTTACTGTGTCCGTTGTGACGTATAATAAATACCTCGCTAACTTGGCGGTTAGCCGTCTCGGTGGCGTAGTGGTCTAAATGATGGCTTCTGATCATTCGTCCGAGATGGGTCCGAGTTCGAATCATATGAGGCATGTATGCCCAGCAAAAAAAAACAAGTTCTGGGAAACTGCTGGCCACCAGCTGGCAGTGCTGGGTCACTGATGGCTGAAATCTGCCGCTCACGGCCTGGTATTGGTCCGTTGGTGGCAGCGCTCTCAGTTGGCGAGCCATTGATGGCCCTGCAGCATCGCCGTGAATTGTGGGCTTCCAAGCAAGTGCCACTAGTGGCCCGTTGCTGGCAACCAATGCAACCCCCAACAGCAGGTGGAAGCAACGGGACTGCGCATGCGCAGAAGCAACACTTGCTGTGTCTCTCATGGTACCAGTTAGTTGAAGACGACGCTATCGCCATCGTGTTATTTTAGTGGATGTTAAGAAAAAAATCCATATGTGGAGAGGCAAATTAATTTCCTAATGAAATTTTACGTAGACGAAGATGTCAGATTAAGCCGTGAAATACTAGATTACAGCCATGAAATACACCCACTCCATTCCCATGAATAGCAATTCATGGAATGAAGTGGATGAATAACAAGAAAAAATTTGAAACCACTTGAAACAAATATCCTGGAAAACCATTAAAACAACGTTTGTTGGAAAAAAAAGAATTATACGCGTACAAAATTTATTAATTATTTGAAAGAAAAAAAAAGCAACGCTATGTGGTGTACTCATCCATGGGTTGAATACACAAGACTGGGAGAAATTCGCTTCTAAAAATAACGAGAAGTAAAATAAAATATCTTTTACTTTTTAAAACAAATGTAGTTTCGGACAACGGAAAGGAAAGACACAACGTTAAAAATGTAACAGAATGTGACATGAACCCTGGTAAATATATATTTATTCAACAATCTCTTTTCAAGACGGCAAGGACAGTACACAACTTTGGAAAGCGACTCTAAGTATGTACACGCCTTGAAAATAATGAGTGAAGTTCCCTTAAGGTAAAAAAAAAACTATCGTTACGTTGAAAAAATTAATTTATGAATTATATGAAACTGACTTTTATGAAAAATACCTCGCAATATTGTAAAATGAAAGAGGGAAGCATTCGATTACACATTGCATACCAAACAGACAGCTTTAAGCATATGCTAGAGCGTGGCAAAGTAGTCCGGTCGGTAGAGAGCTCAGCCGTTACACCAATGGCTCAGGTTCAAATCTACTCACATACAAACGGGTGTTTTTACGATCTGTTGAGAAAATTTCCCCAGCGCAGTGCCGTTAATTTACAAGCTCCGTAAGGGTAGAAAAAACTTTTTTGTAGCTTTGGGAAACTGCGAGTATCTTTGCTTCTTTTTATTATTATTATTATTATGGCTACTACTGGGAAATTGGCGGACAAGATTCGGCAAGCCACCAGTTACGTCACATGGTTGCCGGCTGCTACTAACGGCACGCTAGCGGACCACATTAGGCTAGCCATCATTTCTGTTACCTGCTTGTAGAGCCACTGAAGGGCCACTTGTGGCAGCTACTGCCTGTGATGGACCACTGATGGCCCTGTTGTGGCACATGACAGCTGATGGGGTGCCAACTGTTGGCCAGCTGTTGGCCTGAACTGCTGGCCCTTCTGTTGGCCGCCCTGACATTTTATTTACGGTTCGGCAGCGGCAACCAGCAGTGCTGGCAGCCAGCAATGGCCCAGTGCTGGCCCAGAACGACTGTTTTTGCTGGGTGTTTGTCAGTCTTACTGTGCTGGCTCTCTCTCTCTTCCTTGGAGCCAGTGGCCCACAGTTAGGGACGGACGACTGATTATAGCCCACTGAATTGATCACGGTGGTCGATTAACCTCCAATAATATTGGGTGTGCGCAAACGTTCTACCCGTTTTTTGTAATAGATGCAAATTGCGATCTTAACTACGTCACAGATGACGCTGCGACACCAAATTTTCGGCCAATAAAGCGTGGAGCAGTAGAGCATATAGAGGCAGTAGGTTTGTGCAAGTAAGTCATTCGTAACGGAAATCACAGACGGCGTAACATGTGCGCTAAGGAGCACATTAGACATTGTTTACTGTACGAGTTCGATAAAGGCAGTACTGCAGCCTCATTTTGCCACAACATCTGTCAGGTGTATGGGGAGGATGCAGTTGATGACAGCACATGCCTCCGTTGGTTTCGGAAATTCCGGGACGGAGACAGAAGCTGTGATGTTCAACCACGTCCTGGACGTCCATCCGTGGTTTCTGACGAGGATATGGACCAAGCCATAACAAATGACCCACATCCAACCGTTCAGGAATTAGCAGAAGCGTTGTCAGTACACAGAACAACAGCGAAAGACGGATGCATGCGCTTGGGTTCATCGCCAAGTTCGATAACTGGGTTCCGCACCAGCTTTCTTCAAAGCAACGAGAGGAGAGAATCCGTACCTGTGTTTCTTTTCTTTCTCGTCACAGAAATGAACCGTTTTGGGGACGAATTATAACGGGTGATGAGATATGGGTACTGTACCGTAATTAAAGCGTCGACGGACTGTGTGCCAAAGTGCGTAGCCTGCTCCATCGACCTCAAAAGTCGGACTGCATCCCAAAAAGGTTTCGTTGAGTGTTTGGTGGGATGTCCAGGGAATAACCCACTGGGAGGTGTTGGCATCTAACCGAACGATAAATGCTGACCTCTACTGCCAACAATTGGACAGATTGCGAGAACAACTGACATCGAAGCGGCCAGTACTCGTCAATCGTAAAGGCGTGATCCTTCATCATGATAACGCCAGACCTCATGCTGCTTTAATCACTCGGCAAAAAGTACTGAAGTTTGGTTGGGAAGGGTTACCTCACCCGGGGTATTCCCCTGACCTGGCACCTACGGACTGCCATCTTTTTCGTTCGTTATAGAACGCCTTCGCTCTCCAAACCTTCGATGATGTGGACGATGTGAAAACGGCATTACATGACGTTTTTTACTTTAAAACACAGGAGTTTTTCCGGCGTGGGATTCACCTACGCATAGACAAATAGCAAGAGGTCATACAAAATGATGGAAATTATGTGAAATCCTAGGTACGCTATTTGTTGTATTCTCCTTCTTTCTTTGTTGCTTATAGGAACATGTAGAACTTATGCACACACCCAATAATCAAAACTCGTCGGTTTTCTTGTTCTTCTGCTGATACAAATTTTGGTTGCTTCCCTTCATGTTTGTTTCTATGAGGGTTTAACGACCACCATGAGCAACTCAATGGGTTATTAAGCAGTCCCCAGTCCCTAATTTAGGGCCACTTACTCCAAGGAAAGAAGAGACCCAGGACCGTAAGACAAACACAACATCCATGTCTCGCCGAGATTCGAAACCTGACCCATCTCGGACGAATGGTTAGTGGCCAGCGGTTTGACCACTGCTAAACCAGAGCGGCGGATGTTTTTCATGCTGAACATTTGTATTTTGTTTATTTGGCGCTTTAACGACCACCATGAGCAACCCGATGGACTGTAAGCAGTCGTCCGTCCTTAATTTAGAGCCTCTGGTTCCAGGGAAGAGAAAGACAGAGAGAGAGAGAGTGAGAGACAGAGAGAGAGAGAGAGAGAGAGAGAGAGAGAGAGAGAGAGAGATGGCTGACCATTACGTCTGAACTTCCCATGAGTTTTTCTCCGTTGGAGTTATGGCTGACAATCAGCCAGATTAAGCATACTGATATACACTACTGGCCACCCAAAATGGAACACCAAGAAGGAAGCATCCGACGGGCCTGAAATTCGCAGTATGCGTCGCCCGCGAGAGGACATGCAAACGATTAGCATTGCAGGGCATATGCAAATCATGTGCACCCGGCACGCCACCGAGAAGCACCGTAAGAAGGGTGCACAGAAGGCTGGGTGTAAGTAGTGGAAGTGTGTTGTGCTGCCGGACCTGTGCGTGGGAAGCTTCCTGATGCCCCGTCGCAGAATACAGCAGTCTTTCCAGCATGTTTCGCAGTTCGACAGAGGACGAATAGTTGCTTATCGCGACAGCGGTTTATCGTAACGAGACATCGGCACCCGTGTGGGACGACATCCAGCCACAGTGAGGCGAGTATGGATTCGGTGGGTGAAGGAGGGATGGACGGACCGACGTGAGCGATTGCCGCAGCCGGGGCACACCACCGAACGAGAGGACCGGCATGTTGTGCGGCAGGCATTGACGGCTCGCACCGCCACATCACGAACGTTAGCGCCGGAATTAGGGTGTGTTGCGCAACAGACTGTGTCAGCACGTACCGTTCGACGTCGTCTGCAGGAGCGGGGACTTGTCGCACGGCGCCCATTGCTCCGATTACCATTGACGTTACACCACCGGTGAGTGCGGCGGCAGTGGGCCGTTGAACGCCGCACCTGGACTACGGAATGGCACGACATTGTCTTCTCCGACGAATCCCGCTTCCGCCTGCAACACAACGATGGTCGGATCCGCGTGTGGCGGCACCGCGGCGAGAGACTGTATGACGCCTGCATTATGCATCGCCATACCGGTCCGTCGCCTGGCGTTATGGTTTAGGGCGCAATTGGATATGACACCCGCACCCCTCTGGTACGCATCGCCGGTACATTCAACAGCCACCGCTACATCTCCGACGTTTTGGAGCCTGTAGTTCTCCCTTACCTGCAGGAATAGTCTTTCCTTACATCCAAAGCCTCTTTCGTTCGATGCCGCGGCGTGTAGCGGCCGTTATTGCCAGCCATGAAGGCCACACGAACTATTGATGTCTGCGTGTTCCGCAAGTCCCACGGGCCTGTAAGCTCAATCGTTTCATCTTTGTATCTGTTGTTATGTGTCCAGTAAATCTGGCTTTGTTATCTCGTGTCTTTCTTGGTGCTGCATTTTGGGTGGCCAGCAGTGTATTTGCAGGAATCATTCATCTAAAACTGTGTTGATCAGCGGATTACTTCCGCAGGTCGACGTATTCACTCTTTCAAGATTTTTTTAGTGCTTAAACAGCAAAAATATTTGCGATTTTTACAAATACCAAGACAGTCGAACTAGTCAGCGATCGATCGGTACATGAATCTACAACCGAAATATGTATTTTTATGTTTGTAAAAATCGCAAATATTGCTCCCGCTTAAATAATAACTTAAAAGAGTGAATACATTGATTGTCAGTCTAAATATTAATAATTGATAGTACTCCAGGATGATGCAAGTAAACGTTATTAATATAAATATTTATTCCTCATTATGTTAAATATCAAAACGTGTCAGTATTTCATCATATGCTGATTCATAAGATTTTTAATTTTTGAGAATCATGAAAACGTAACCTTAAAGATACAAAAATTTTGCGTTTCCGAAATTTGGATGTAATGTTTCCTTCTTTGTATTCTCAGTATGGTGATTTTAAAATGATAATTATAATGTCACATTTTTTATTGGAGGTTTAACGACCACCGTGAGCAACTCAATGGGCTATAAGCAGTCGCCCGTCCCTAATTTAGGGCCACTGGTTCCAGAAAAGGGAGAAAGCGAATGTCGTAAGACAAACACAACACATCCATGCCTCACCGGGATTCGAACCCGGACCCCTTTCCAATGAATGATCAGAAACCATCGTTCAGACAACTGCGTCACCGGGGTGGCAATGTTACCTTGGCAATGACGTATCTCATATAACGCATTATTAACATTTGGAGCCTGTAGACGTTTTGGAGCCATTATTTTTGTATTTTGTAAGTTGTAAAGTACATTCGGCGATAAAAAGCAAAATTGGATGGTATCAGTATTTCTACACTGGTACCTTAAATTATTGTGACAAACACAAATTCAAGGATATGTCCAAAACGAGACGACCGATTGGAAAGATGTTTCAGAGACATGTGTAAGGGGAAACTATAGCGTAAATGTCTTTTCGTACTGATTCTTTATCGCTCTTCTTACGTAATTTTAAAACATCACCATACGATGAAATAGTTCCTAAATTAAACCTTAACGGCCAGACGAAACATTTAAACGGAAGTTAAACTTATGGAAATTGGCTTTATTCTAGATGTTTTCACTAATACATTATAGCACTTCACAGTTTACATAACAAATCAGTATCAACCACATTCAACTCTCAACACTCCACACTCCACACGAGCAACTGTTGTTTCGTAGTTTATATCTCTGTTTCTTATCTCATAACAGGCATACGTTACGTTCATTCAACCTCAATTGTGCTGCCAACAGTATTTGTTTGAGAGAGAAGATATCACGTTAAGAGTGAAGTATAACTGAGAACAAACTCAAGATTTACATAGGGAAAGAAACTAGAAAGGAAATTTAATTTAGAATATACGTCACAACACGTTAAATTGACGTAGTAAAACAAAATTGTGTCAGCTCCTAGAGAAATATGAAAATCACAACTGTACGTCATCGAGATGGCAAGCACGCAACCTTTTTTTTTTATTGGAGGTTTATTGAGCACCGTGAGCAACTCAGTGGGTTATAAGCAGTCGCCTGTCCCTAATTTAGGGCCATTGGTTCAAGGGAGAGAAGACATCCACTGCCGTAAGACAAACACAGCAGCCATGCGTCAGCAGAATTCGAACACGGACCCATCTCGGACGATTGTTCAGAAGTCATCGATTAGACCATTGTGCCACCGGGGCGGCACGTGACCTTGATAAACGTTGCTCTGAGCGGGGTGCAGCAATTGAAGCTTGAGTTAGACTGGTAGTCGAAAAATGGCTCCGCACCATCGCTTAGAAGACTGTTTACGGTGAACAGCGATCGGTAGATTGGAAGCAGGGCAATCGCAAGCTCAGTTATCTAGATGGATGGATGTGTCCAAGAAAGTAGTCTCCAATTTCTGGAGATAGTTCCAGGAAACCGGAACACTAACCAGAATACCGAGACTAGGACTCCTAAGAGCCGTAAGAAGTCAAGACGACCGGTATTTGTCTAACAGCTCGCCACCATAGGGAATCGAAAGGCATGTAACTCAGGCAGGAGCTCTATTCTGCTCCGAGAACCGCCAGATCGTGGCAAACAGTTTACAGTAGACTCCACGAGAGAGGTCTGTATGTAAGAAGAACAATCAGTATCCCACTCGCTGCATCGCACAGAAGAATCCGTCTGAATTGGGCCCGACAGCATCACCCCCGGACCACTGATCAATGGTCCTGTGTTCTTTTCAATGACGAGTCTCGGTGCAACCTAAACACGAATCCTCGGCGTGTGTGCATTTGGAGAGAAATGTGAAGCCGAAATTTTCTGTCCAACATTACCGAAAGTGACCACTACAGTAGTGGGAGCCTCCTGGTTTGGGCTGGCATCATGTTGGATGGACGCACGCAGCTGCACGTGTTTTCGGGAGGCACTTTGACTGCTTCACGATACAGAGATGACGTCCTACAAACCTATGTCCGGCTTTTCATGGGAACTGTTGGCCCCAGTTCTTTTTTCTTTCTCCCTATATTTTTGCAGCCGGGAAGAACAACGCCCGTCCTAATAGGACTCTGCTAGTCGACAAATACCTGAAGAGTGAGAATATTCACATAATAGAATGGCCCGCGAGATCTCTGGACCTGAGCCAGATAGAGTATGTCGGGGATGCCTTGAAAAGAAAAATTGCAAGCAGACAGCCCCCTCCCAGAACTCGGACGCACTTTGGTGGAGGAGCCCCAAATCTCATTCACAGCCTGGTAAACATCATAAAAGCTCGTTGGGTGAACTGCATCTTTGTTCGGGGTAATCACGCTCTCTATTAGCGCCTTCGAAATCCGCGCCACTTGCTGCATCACTTTTGGACTGCCTTGCTGTAAAGCACATGCTTCCTCCTCATGCGGTATTGGCTTTCCTTTCTGCGTTATCGATATATATATATATATATCAAGTTATTACTCAAGCTATGAGGATAATAGCTATGGAACAAATCTCGCTCCTGGGCGCTGACCTTTGACCCCATTTCTGTGATATTAAACATAAGTGGTTCAGTATACCTCCGGAACAACATACTAAAGTTTTGTCGCAATAGAAGCATTTCTAGTCAAGTTATGAGGATAATGGCTGTGGGATTAATTTCGCTACTGTGCACTCAACTTTGATCCCATTTCGATGATATTCAACCGAACCTGTTCAGTGTATCTCCGGACATGATAAAGTTTTGTCGCAAGCGAAGCATTTTTACGTAAGTTATGACGCATAAAGGCGATAGAATGGATCCCACTCCTATGTCCTGACCTTTGACCCCCATTTCGTCCATTTTCAATAGAGTTCGTCCCCAGGTGGTGCCCTACCACATAATAAAATTTCATCGAAATCGAACCATTTTTACATAAGTTATGTCGCATAAGGGCAATGAAATGGATCCCGCTCCCATGTCGTGACTTTTGATCCCATTTTTCCCATTTTTAATAAGGTTCGTTCACAGGTGGTCCCCTACCACATACTAAAATTTCATCAAAATCGAACCTTTTTTACCTAAATTATGACGGGGCGATCGAATAGATCCCGCTCCTATGTCCTGACCTTTGACCCCACTTCATCCATGTACAACAGGATTCGTCCCCAGGTGATCCCTATGATGTACTGAAATTTCATCGAAATCGAACCGTTTTTACTCAAGTTATGACGCATAAGGGCAATGGAATGGATCCCGCTCCTATGTCCTGACCTTTAACCCCGTTTCACCCATTTTCAAGAGGGTTCGCCCCCAGGTGATCCCTATCATATACTGAAATTTCATCGAAATCGAGCCATTTTTACTCGAGTTATCGCGCGGAGAGACAGACGGACAAATCTGGAGCATATACGGTTCTTCAACCTACGGCTGGAAAGCGTAAAAAATGAACTAATCATATTTTAACACAGCGGATATGCGCGTCATCAAGTGACTATTCAAAAACGTAAAAAAAAAAATGCTGTATTAACAGTTTACGTTTTGAAGGGTTAAACACATCAGCTTTCCGCTGCTTATACTGTACTACGCATCAACTCCAAGCAGCTGGCACAACTCACTTTTTGTTATAGAAGAAAATAGAAGTAATGCGTAATACGCACACAACGAGTGACGTAAGGAGGCAGATGGCACTCGCGACCATCTGCTCGCGAGAGTGTGACGTCATAAAACTTTAATAGGATCCACACACAACGCGTGACGTAATGAGACAGATGGCGTGACCGCGCGCCAACATCTCAATCGCGAGAGTGTCACGTCATAAGATTTCTAAGCATGGGTAACATTAATGGGACGACGCAATGACACTAAAAACGTGGTAATACGGGGTGGTTATTTAACCCACTAAACGAATTTTCCCTAAGTCGAGATCAAGCTAAATCGATTTCTAGTACCAGAAAACGGTAGGTTAACGACTTTCGTCGACATCGTTAAAGCCGTTTTCGAAGTAAAATTTACATACATACAAGAATTGATCCTTTAATAGTATAGGATAAGGGCGATGGAATGGATCCCGATCCTATGTCGTGACCTTTAACCCCACTTCACCCATTTTCAATATGTTTCATCCCCAGGTGGCCCCCTACGACATACTAAAATTTCATCGAAATCGAACCATATTTACGCAAGTTATGACGCATAAGGGCAATGGAATGCATTCCGCTCCTATGTCCTGACCTTTGACCCCGTTTCACCCATTTTCAATAGGATTCGTCCCTAGGTGATCCCCTATCACATACTAAAATTTCTTAGAAATCGAACCATTTTTACGCGAGTTATCGTGCGGACAGGCAGACGGACATACTTTTCATTATTTATTCTGCGCAACGTGTTGTTTTCAAAAATTCAGATTTTTGCATCACACTTATGTTCGTACATGTTTTTTCCCTTACAAAATTTTGGAGGAACTATTTTTTCTTTCACTTTGTAACAATTTTCCACAGGGTTATTACATTTTACAGACGGACGGATAGAGCTGGAGCATATACGCTTCTTCAACCTACGGTTGGAAAGCGTAAGAAAAGAAGGATTGTAGAACATATTGGCAGCTGTCACCTGTATTGCTTAGTTTACTGTTCAACATGTAATATTATACGAGAAAACTTGAAAACTGCATCGCCCTGGAGGTGAATATAACCCGCATCTACCGATTTCCGTTCAAGCATGCAATGGGACACAGCACCCAGGAAAACGGAAAATCTTCAGGTGTTTGGGACTTTATTGTCTTTGGTGGTGTGGCTGATGACATGCTCGAACAGAAATCGATCTTTGCGACTTCGTTTTCCACTCCACAGCAATGTATTTTCAAGTTTTCTGATATGATGTACAATATATTAAGCAGCAAACTCGGCAATTCAGGCTACTCGATCATCAGTCACTTAAGTGGCGCAATGGTCTACCATTCGTCCGAGATGGGTTCAAATCCCGGTCAGGCATGGATGTTGTGTTTGTCTTATGGCACTGGCTCTCTTCCTTCCCTGAAACCAGTGACCCTAAATTAGGGACGAGCGACTGCTTATAGCCCATACAGGATCTCACGGTGATCGTTAACCCTCGGAACAAAAAAAATTGATTGTTACATTGATGATCTTGTTAAAAGGAGGTTTAAAAAACAAAGTTGTCTGGGAGTTTTGGACTTACTAACAGATCTGGCTTCCGTTATAGGATATGTGATGTCATACATGTATGAAATGAATTTCTTGTGTGGATGAAAAGATCTTTTTCTCGTTGCTGCAACCAAAAAACTATTATGTAAGCACTTTTGAATCTTAAATAACCCAGTTCTTTTGCTTCACTTTCGCCCAGTTGTCAGCATCTTGTCAATATTTTGATCTTAGTCTATGCTTTACCGCAGAAAGCATTGTCTTCTACTTCTACGCATCATTACACGATATCGTTTTGGAAAACATATCCTTTTTGATTATGAAAACTAAATTATGCTTTAGAAAGATTTAAACCGTTAAGAAAAGAGCTTACAAAGTGCGCATATATGCGAAGCGAAAGCGAAAGCATATATGCGCACTTTGTAAGCTCGTTCAAATAGCTTAAACAAGAATCTTTAAAAATAGATTTGCAAAACTTTATTTTTTTTAAGGCATGTTGAAGTAAACGCAAGGCAAATATTCTTCTGAACGAATGACAATCTATACTTTCTTTTGTTCAAATCTAAAAATGAGTTGTTTCTAAAATTTAAAGAGCTTAATTTTAATTAGTAAAATTATTTGGACTGGTCCGTGATCAATCGGTACATGCATCTGCACTTAAAATGTGTAACTTAACATTTGTAAAAATCACAAATGTTGTTACAGTTTAAATAAAATTTGACAGAGGGAATATATTAATTGTCAATTTAAATAACTGATAATACTTCAATATGATGCGATAGTCGTATTAAATATTAATATATATTTACTATTCTCTGAAGAAATGATGAATATCAATAGATGTCATTATTAACATTATATGTTGAGTCACAAGCTTTCTAACTTTTGTGAATCCTAAAAACACCACATTAAATATAGAAAATATTCGCATCTCCAAAATTTGCATGTAATGTTTCCTACGTTTTTCTTCTAAGCATGGTGAAATCAAAAATAGTAACTGTAATGCTACTTTGCCAATGATGTATTTTAGTTACACATTGTTAACGTTATTTTAGAATTTTGCAAATTATAAAATATATTTGGCGATAAAAAGTATGTAACATTATGAAGTATCAACATTTCTAAATCAATTAATTATTTAAGGTGTTTGTAAATTTTTATAATTAAATAACGGGAAGTTCCACTATTAAAAAGAAAAGGGATGACCATTCATTTAAAGTAAAATGTTTTTTAAGCAAATAACAGCTGAGAAAAATAATGCATTTTGCTTTGCAATGAAATAATCCAAAGGTTTATAATTTATGTTATGAAACATTTTAAGATGGTGTTATTAAAAATATATACCAGACAGCAAAACAAAGAAAGTCTAATAACATTTTTAAAATGAGAGTTCTTGTCGTACACCCACAATAATATTAAATGGTATTTTGCCACTGAAGGTTTTTGTGTTGCGTGTCTATAGAAAGTTAAATGCCATTTTCCAAATGACTGTTTCTTGAGTTGTTTTAGTGCAAGAAATTAGAAAATAACTTTTTAGATGACTGTTTTTCTCATAATACATCAACAAATATAATATTAATATATCTTCAACGGATTGCATTTCTGTTTCTCGAAATAACAAATTCCTGCTTTGAACGTCTGTATGAAAACTAAATAATACTGACTGAAGACAGCTCCAAGAATTGTGAAAAAACAAAAAACAAAAAACAATTCCCGATTAAAAAAAAAAAGAGTTCCTCAAATTGATCTCTAAAATTCCGTTTAATTTTGTGCCGACAAAAGAGTTAGGCACTATTACTGTACACTTCAAAGATAATTAGATAATTCTTTTTGACTTATTGTTTCCCCTATTGCATATTGACAACAAACTGAAATGACTAAAACATTTTTTTGAAATGATTGTTTTTCTCCTTGTTCACCGAAAGTAAAATTTATCATGTAAAAATGTTTTATTGCCCCTATTTTACAGCGATAAGAAAATCAAGTAGTGTTTCCTCAAAAATGAGTTTTTTATTTGATGATAGTCAAAAACTGGGCAATAAATTCAAAATGATTGTTCGGAGTTTCATCGACAAAAAACTAAATGCCATTCTTCAATAGGTTGCTTTCCTTATTGTAAAGCGATAAGAAAATAAACAATATTCTTCTGATAATTCATTCCCGTATTGTGCAAAAACAAATTAGTGTTCTAGTTGTAAAATGTATTTAAATTTCATTCTCCAGATAACTGCTTAATGAGTTGTACTCTTGTGCACCAACAAACAAAACAAATTAATAATTCGTGTTGCCTCTGGTTAATGAAAATAGATAATTATCATGAAAGAAGACGCGGATTCGAGTCCCGCTCCAGAACGATGTAAATTTTCAAGTTTTGGGATATTATCTGACTTACCATCCTTGTCACATTTACGCCAAAAATCGGATTGTCATCTTCAAAATTTGTAGATAATTATCTTTGTGTGACTCTTACCTTGCTAAACAAGGAAAGAAAATTAAATAACACTCAGTTTTCTGCTGTGTAAACCAAGAAAGAAAGGAAATAGGTTTCCATAATGATTTTGTATCATGTTTTACACGGACGAGTAAATCAGAAGCCCCTTGTTGCAACTTTACAACAGAAATTAAATGCTTTCAATACGACTTTTTTCCTGTTTTACATTGCGAAAAAAATTAAAGTGCCTTTGGAACAAATAATCTCGATAAAATAAGAATGCAGAAAAGTCAAATACATCTGTACAAAACTACAGCAATCACTTATGAAAACTTTAAACGTGTTTCTTTCCTGGAAATATACTTACTGCGACTTACTTGAGTACTTTCCGGAAGAAACTACTTCGCGCAGGAAGAATTCTGAGATGCGCTTCGGAGATGTTCTCCGCAAGAAATCTGTTTCCTGCCGGAGCAAAGTACAAGGAGTCTGTTTCTTGCGACTGCGAACTTAACGAGAGGGGCAACTGGTAAATCGTTGGCGCGCTCTCTGTCCTTCTCCGGAAGCCGATCTCTTCATATAAAAATGTGCGCCGGTTTTCCGCCATTGGCTGTCTTCTCTACCATCACGTGACCCAGACCATGCCCCCTCAACGGTAACTTCGAAAGTGGGCGGAAATTAAAATCTCCGTTCTTTGCTTCCCGTTAGCGAATGCGAAGAGTTTCTCATCGACATCGAGCTTTTGAACCCTGATAGATATCCCACAAAAGTTCACTGCCCGAAGCACTTTAATTTTAGTTTTGGAGATATTTTATGAATAGTAGTTGAGTGGGAAGAGAGGAGTTGACTAATTTTCAGGGATTAGGACCGAAATCCAGCTTAACAGACGTTTTAATTCCCTAATAGGACAACGTGGCGTACACACACGATTCTAGCTAGATATGATGCATTGCCCTACGCAGGACTATTACATCGCTGATTTCGACGACTAATACGTAGATCATTATTCGCTTTAAAGAAAAGCGAAAGAAAATCATATGTCCTTGCTTCTTTTCTCTATATTCAACAACCTCCGGCGGTTTCGACCCTGCGCTCCTCTCTCGATGTTTTTATGGAAAAGAAAACTATACTTAAAGTTATTTTAAATCTTAGATTATAAACATTGTGAAGCACAGTTGAATCTCTTTAAATAGCCCCTCGATGAACTGCCATCTCGCTGTCCGCCAACCACCCATACACTAAGAGCACCAAATGTTTTCAAAGCATGTTAAACACCCTTTTTAAACCGTTATCTTTACTATAACCAAAGAAAATTATGGTGTGTACCGTACCTTTGTCATTCGAAGAGTCCATATCTCATTCTTATTATTTCTAGTTAAAGGAATTTTTTACGAAACTCAGCCACAGGCAGGGACGTCGCTAGACTTCGAAATAAGAATGGGCGAGCATTAATTTGGCTGGGGCAAACTTCACACCAACTTTTTTTTAACGAAACACTGAGAGAACGAATTTTACTGCAGTCCTCATCCCTTCGACATGAACACACACACATACACGGATATGACTAGTTACGCCGCTGGTGTACGATACAAGAGTCACTAGAATGTCGCCTTCAACTTTTTGCTTGCTCTGAATTGCTTTTCAAAATTTTGCATTTTTACTTAGGAAAATAGTACTGTACTTGGACGATTTAAATGAAAATGTCGTTTTTGGCACGTTAAGGAGGAGAAAGACATTGTGCGACGCAAATACAATGTCTTTCTCCTCCTTAACTCCTTTCCTTCAAGCCAGCGACTTTCGCTTGCACTCCTCTCCTTCGAAGCAATCCTCGGCCGCTTCCTGCACTGTCCCGGGACAGTCTTATGACCGCTAGTGTAACATTAGACTCTGTGACGTACTACAGAGGTGAAACACGTGAGAAGACGACAAATCTTCAGCGATATATATTTCGTCGGTGTAGCTCACTCAGTATCGGCGTAGCTACTCCGGTGCGAGGAGACGCAAATTCGAGATCCGTCACGGCCAAATTTTGTTTTCGCAACTCCACTTTATATGCTGGAATACCCTATTTTGTAAAGAAAGCAAACAGAGCAATTAGTATTGACATCCTCAGTGAATTCCTATTCACCCTCCTCATTAGCCCCCTGGCCATACAAATATGAAAAAGAGATTTAACTAAGGAATTTCAAGAGTGGAGAACAATTGAATTTTCATGGCCCTGCGGATGCTACACTATCTACCAACAAGTAATTGAACACCTGTGATAGCAGAGGAAAACGAAGTTTATTCTCTTTCAATAGTTGCTGGATCCTCCACGAGCGGCGATTACAACTGCGACCCTCCGGGGCATACTCTCAACCAGGCGTTGTACGACGGCTAGCGGTATTTTCTTCTACTCGGCTTGAAGAAGACAGGTCAGTTCCTTCACCAATTTTGGACGGTGGAGGCACCCCTTAAGTCGACGCTCCAACTCGTCCCAGAGGGCTCGATAGGGTTAAGGTCCGGCTCTGCGCAGGCCAGTCCATTCGATTAACCCCATGGTCACCATACCAAGCCATGGTGGATCTCGCAACATGACAGGTGGCATTGTCATCCTGAAAGTAACATGGGTCCTCCCCTTAAAACTGCCACAACGTAGGAAGCGCATGGTCATCCAAAATGGTGCAGTAGTTCTCGGCGTTGAGTCTACCAGGAATTCCGACCAAGGGTCCCGTGCCATACCAGGAGAAACACCCCCATAACATAATTCCACCGAAGCCGAACTTCACAGTTGGCACAATACATTCCGGCAGGAGGCGTTCTCTAGGCAAACGCCAAACCCAGACCCGGCCATCCGAACGGTAGAGGGTGAACCTTGATTCGTCGCTCCAGAGAACCAGTTTCCACTGTTCAACAGGCCACTGTCGAGGTTCTTTGCACCACGTTAGCCGAGCAGCGCTATTGGACTTGGTGATCAAAGGCTTGTGGGCGGCAGCACATCTATGATAACCAAGCAGATGGGCTTCCTTACGGATGGTATTCATCGAAAGAACGCTCCTGGATGCCTGTTAAAACTGCTCGCGGATGTGGTCCATCGATTTGGTGCGGTTCTTCCGAATTTCTCTGGCCAGCACCCGTCGGTCTCTAACTCCCAGTTTTGTGGGTCTGCCGGGTCGAGGCACATTCCGACAGTCATCTCTCATCTTCCACTTGCCAATCACGTAGGCCACTGTCGATTTTGGGTACTTGAACTCGCTGGATATGTCACGTATGGATCGGCCATTTCTGTGATACCCGACGATTACACCTTTCTCGAAATCAGAGAGCTCCGAACTGCGTGGCATGTTGCATGCGACTGGTTGCGTTGATGTTTCCCACACGTGACGTGTATCAGGACCGCAGATATCGAAGATTGCAGGGGTGTCCAATTACTTTAGATAGTGTATTTTGATAACCTTTCTACGGAGACTTAGGCAACGCACATTCTAGGGGGAAATGCGTAGGGCTACATGATATAAAACACAAGACTTATTACTTGGCAAAGTCCAGATCATATTTTTAAGTTAAATATATTGAAAAATGGCTCATTTTAAACTGAGTGGGCAAGATAAATTTCAGGGTGGGCTGAAGCCCACCCTCGCACCGCCCTTGGCGACGTCCCTGGTCACAGGCATTTTGTCGTCCCGTCTTCGCTCCGCTTCTGCACGGTCGTTTCTCACTTCGCTTGCAAGGATGGATTACTGTATTTGAAGCTGCGGGGCTATTAAAGCTCGCGCGCGTGTGTGCGTTAACCCCCCCCCCCCCGCACACAAATAACTTAAAGAAGTTGGGATAGACGAATGTTACCCTAGAAATTGACCTGCTGCCTAAACGAACAGGGCCCGGCTCGCGTTCCTCAAGTGAACAACAGCTTTTTACTGTTCCGGGAATTTACTGCATTCCGACGAGGCTCCTCACATACAGTGGAAGTAAAAAGTACCATAGGAAACTGGTACTTTTTACTCCCGCTTTTCTCATGTTTGTTTTCAACCGACTTCTGCAGCAACGGAGGAAATTTTCTTAAGTATCTATGGAAAAAATCGAGAGAGTACCCTGGTACTCTTTATAGATAATGTATGCTATGCATCTTTCGCATGCCAAGATCTTTCTGGGTGGAAAATAAAACGAGTGATTCGAGAGCATACATTTACTTAAGTACAACATATTGCATTTATTCGCTGTTACTCATGACCACAATGTGCCACAGTCGGTACATGCTAAGGGGAATTAAATCATAACAATAAACAATAATTTTACTAATTCCTGACATCGAGTGGTACGTAGGCAGGTGGATAAATGAATGTTATTGTCTTAAATCCAATGAAAGAAGATATGTGAGTCACAAAAGCAAATATTTTTTGAACAACGGCGGTGGTAATACAACGAGTAAGTATTTTGATTGTTTAGTTTTACAACATTTGCCATTATTATTATTATTATCATTCAGAGGTTTCACATCTTCCTGAGCTTTTTTTTCTCTTCCTTCCGGGACGGGTACGACGTACCAAGTCTGGGAAGTGGTATTTCTTTTCCCTCAATTGTCCAGGAACTTCCTTACTATCCTACAAGTGTTCAGGATAGCTGCCTTCTGTAGTTACATGTAGGTGTTAGGTTGAAGGTCTACTGTCTATATAGAGCTGTGAATGGTCTCAGGTGCAACTCCTGTGGCTGATATTACTATGGGAACGGTGGTGACGTTCCTCGTATGCCACATTTTCTTGACTTCGCATCGTACGTAGGTCGTGATACTTTAACAGCTTTTCTCCCTGCGTCTTCTGTATGTTGCACGTGTTGGGCACGGCTATGTCAATGAGGTATGTAGGCTTCCGCTTCTTATCGACCAGGACGATGTAGGGCCGATTGTGGGGGATGGCCTTATCTGTTCTGATCGATCTGTCCCAGTAGATCTTGTGGGTGTTGTTCTCTAGAAGCGTTGTTGGCTCATACTTGTAGTAGGGGACAGGCTCAGTTGTAATCAAGTGGTGCTTTCTTGCTAATTTCTGATGGAGGATCTTGGCGACTCGATTGTGCCTGTTCGTGTACTCTGTTTGTGTGAGGAATCTGCACCCTCCTGTGATATGTTGGATGGTCTTTGGCGCTTGATGGCATTTTCGACATGTGTCGCTTTCCACTGACGTGTCCTTTGGGATATGCTTCCGGTAGCTTCTGATGTTTACAACTTGATCTTGTATAGCCATCCGGAACCCTTCGGTCTCGGGGAAGACTGATCCGTTTGCTAGCCATTTAGCCATGCATTGGATGCAGTTTTATCCACATGGTCCGATTGCAGGTCGTTGTAGTGCCTTCCGTGCAGGACCTACTTGCTCCAAGCTGCTCCTATCATTATTATTATAAGCTTCTCCTATTATTATTATTATTATTATGTTTTAAAAGAACGTTATACGTAAGATACGATTCAGACACCGATGGAATGTGATGTAGCTACGAAAGTCTATCTGCGCATGCGTAAGCTAAAATCTGACCTCAAGATAGAAAGAAAAGCGGAATCTCAAATGTGTTAGTGAGGGGGATTGGTAACTTTGGGTCTAGGATATCCACAGGTTACTCCCCATTGTGTTATAGATCATTTATCAGCTCTCATCAGTAGCAGGTAAACCCTCATGGGGGTCGAGAAGAAGCCAAATTTCGCTACGATGCATACTTTACTACCGTCAGGGAAAGATGCATGGCATCAAAATTCATTTTTGTAATGGCTTTTATCACAATTAGAATCAGGTTCTCGTAATTTCCGCAGATTGCAACGAGATATTGTTACATTTATGTAAAACATGATGAAATTTTCTTAGAAACAGAGATGAAACGGTGAAAATCTTGATAGACATGAAACACTTTCGCAGCCGGCTGTCGATCAGGAGTCAGCCCAGTGTGTTTGAGACGACCGCACAATTGGTCAGCGCCGGGCCATTATTAGGTGCTTGAATCAATCCCCGCTGTTGCTCAATAGAGCGCAGCAGTGGTGCGCTATGACCCGGGCCACACGTGACTTCTCTTGCGCACGCACGTCCCGTCCGTAGTCTGGGCGAAGCAGTGTGAGACACGCGATCGGAGGGCATAGAGCACGAGTTTGTATCGCATTCACGATATCGAGTTTCGTACCAAAAAAGGAGCATTTGCAGGAATCATTACTCTTCGGCTTTCACCTCAAGAAATCTGCAGCGGAAAGTCATCGTTTGCTAGTGCAGGCCTATGGGAAACATGCCCTATCGGACACAACATGCAGAGAGTGGTTCCGACGCTTCAAAGCCAACG
The DNA here is from genome assembly GCA_039090855.1 of Macrothele yani. Lineage (NCBI taxonomy): Eukaryota > Metazoa > Arthropoda > Arachnida > Araneae > Macrothelidae > Macrothele > Macrothele yani. The sequence goes on from CM076990.1 coordinate 55,316,080, forward strand.
AATATGACGTGAAGGACAAAGAGCGCCCTGGACAGCCAAAAAATGTTCGAAGATGGCGCATTGGAGGCCTTATTGGACGTGGATTCATGTCAGATGCTCCACGAGTTGTCTGAAACATTACGGGTCGGTGAGTCAACGGTTAGCAAATGTTTAAAGGCAATGGGAATGATCCAGAAGCTCGGAAACTGGATCCCACATGACAAGTTTATTCTTCTCCACGACAACGCTAGACCTCATGTCGCCAAATCCATGAAGGAACTCTTGGAGGCACTTGGTTGGGACTTCTTACCCCACCCGCCTTATTCCCCGGACACTGCTCCCTCGGATTTGCATTTATTCCGGTCGCTACAACAGGGCCTGTCAGAGCAACACTTCCTTTCTGTCGCAGATATTCAAAAATGGCTCGATGAATGATTGGCCTCGAAAGAACCTGCATTTTTCTACCGCGGAATCCATTTGGTTACCCCAATAGTGGGAAAAGGTCGTAGCTGCAAACGGACACTACTTTGAATAGACTGTCCTGTACCGTTTTGTGGCAACACACAGGTGTTTGTGTGGCAAAAAACAGCTGAAATTAATTCAAGCTCCTAATAGATACCTATTCGTACTTAATTAAGAGCCTGAAACACTAGTATTGTTATGTCTGCCACGAGACACTAGTACTTCCGTTACCTAATTCCGTTACATCGAAATTTTTGGCATGGGATTCACTTTACTGCTCTCAGGAAAGATGCATAGCATCAAACAATTTAATTTGCGAGTACAAGAAAAAAAAATCAGCCTTTTCAAACCAGCAATTTATCGAAAAACATTTTTCACGTTTGTTTCAGAGACTTGTTAGCTGACGGACACAGGAAGATAGATATCCAAACTGAAGAACACCAGTGACTGGGTTTGGAATAATTAATGCCTACAGTAAAAAAAATATGAAAACATGGCAAACATGATAAGCTGGAGCAAGCCATAATGTTTCGGACAGAGCAAATAAACGCCAAACGTGGTGTCATTATGGATGGAATTGTTCAGGAAAATGCTCGGCAATTTTGAGTACAGCTGGAAATTCTCACTACTAGTGAGGTTTTATATTTTTATTGTGACTCACCGTTGACGGCGATACCTATTGGAACGGGGTTGAGCGTCCCAATAGAAGATGTTGTTCAGCAAATTTATGCTTTTCTTGTTTCTCCGAATTTTTGTTGAAAGAAGAAAAACATTTAAAAGCTATTGTAGGTAACGACTTAATTCTATACAAAACAAGCTTTTTTTAATCCATTCGATATTAAGATTAATGTTAGTTAAGAACCGCAGATTTCCCCACCCAATATTTTTTACGAATCGTCCCAACTGTTATTTACCCTCTTATACTGCCACACCACGCACCTTCAGAAGGAAAAAAATCAAGCATTGGCGTCTTAAAAAAGTTCGACTGTGTATAAGACTAAAGAAAATCATAGAGGCATTGCGGTCAACAAGAAACTAAAATGAATTGTGACTAAATGTGGATTTCTTCAACCTTATAAACGTAGAGTTATTTATTGAAAGTTTCTCTCGTACCTCTTTAAGTAAGTTGTTCTAACTGTTATCTTTCTGCTTAGCGCGATGAACCTTTAGGAGTTTTGGCGAGTACCCTCTTCCTGCAGTTTTCTCTGTCTAGCACCAATATGGATCATTCTTCAATTATCTCTCTCAATTCTATTAGGTCCCTTTTTTGACGTAGGGCTACGTCTAATTCCACGGATAGTATGGGGCGACTTACGGCTGACCTCCTACTAGGTCCCAGTTGAAATCATTACAACGTTAAAAATAGATGCCGCACACTAATCGTGTTAGCATATTCGTTAACAGCATGGAGTCCAATTTGCTTACTGCGCAATACATCATGTACGCGGAGGAGATGATGCAATATTTCTGGGTGTGCCACCGCCTTTGACTCAGTATATCTCGGCAACCGTGAGCGCAAAACGACTGTGCGTGGTATCGTTTTAAAGCTCTCGACGAGATCTTTTCAACTATACAAAGAACATTTCGCAGTGGTTTGAGAAGAACATTTAAAAACATGTTTTCTTGTGAACCGGTGAACACTTTTGACAATATCGCGGTTTATCTGGACAACCGTGACAGCCAAACGACTGTGCCTGGCATCGTTTTAGAGCTCTCGACGAGATCTATTCAAATACATAAATAACATATCGCAGTGGTTTAAAATAAAATCTTTAAAAATTGTTTTCGTGTGAACGGGTCAACATTTTCGACAATGCAGCGGAATTTGCAGAATGAACGCAAGAAAAAGGGGCGAAAACACAAAACGAGAGGCAACATCAAGTGATGAGGAATGTAATAAACCTAAGAAGACGGCATCCCAACGAACTAGAGAATATCGAAAACGCCTGAAAGCAGCCGTCACTAAATAAAAATCCAACAGACCGATTGAACCCGTACTCGGCCCAACTCGAACTCTGCTTTGTGTTTGCAATGCATCCAGCATTCTTTGTAAAAATTATATAAGCTACTTTCATATCATAGACCTGTGTTGGCTATAACAAATTAAATAAACGCTTTGGAACCATACTTTACCAGCTCATTTCAACTCTCCGGTCTGCAAGTTGTAGTCCTAAGTTCCAAATTGACGACTCAATCACAGCTGAGCATAGCTGTATTTTTACTATAGTTTGCGGTCCAACAGAAAATGGGGAATTTTCAAAGAAAGCTATGGTTTCTATTGTGCCAGAGTTACTGGTAAAGAAGCATGTTTTTTTAAATGAAAGTTTAATGACTGTAATGAGCAACTCAATAGGCTATAAGCAATTTTCCGTCCTAATTTAGGGTTACTGGTTTCATGGAAGGAAGAGAGCTAGTGCCGTAAGACAAACACACCATTCATACCACTTCCGGGTTTAGAACCACAACCCATCTCAGACAAATGGTCAAAACCCAGCGGTTAGACCACATCGCTACTGGAGCGGAATTAGATGCCTTTCCACATTGTCGCTTCATTTTCTTCAATGCTGTCATCTTTTCCCATGCCAGTCGGTTACATCTGGAATTCCTGCCTTGGTCTTTGCATTTCACTTACTCTTTCAGCATAGCCAAACGATTTCAATCATCAGGTCTTCGATAACTGTTATAAGGGCTCCTAGTGCGACAGAAAGTTCCTGGCTTTCCTTTTTCATTTTCCTGACGCTGTCAGCTATCATATCTGTACAATCAGCGGCGGATTTCGAGTTACCAGAGCCTTGCACAAAGCATCGGTTTTGAGGGCTCCCCCTCAATTTTCCCGCCATTTGAAAAAAAAAACTGTTTTTGTTGCTGCTACTCCTACGCCTATTTTTTTTTCTTTCACATACTAATGTATTTTCGCAAAAAAATTGAATCAGAGATTTCAGCAGAAATGCACATTCAGGCTCCCCCGAACATGATTCGATTATTTTCACGGTCTCTGGGTGAGTCTGTGGTTTGTTAAAAACTATTATAGCTATCAAGACGAAGTTTAATATACACTGACGGAAAAAAATCCCAACACCAAGAAGGGGTTGTGTTAGATAAACGACAGTTGGTAGGCGGTGAGAGTACATCTGTAAGATGACGTCTATGCAAATCTCGCGCTCGGCGCATGCGTGTGGCGCTAGTAGCGCCCCTCGGAACATGCAAAGCAGGTTTGCTGCAAATACGAGCTGTAACGTTCGTGAGCGTTAGTTATCGTTGAGATTCGACGTAGGGTGTTGTTGTTAGTCAAGAATGCCTTTAAGAAGACAAAGAAGCCATTATCAACAGCTCACGGAATTTGAACAAGGTCGTGTAATAGGGCTACGAGAAGTTGGATTTTCTTTCCGCAATATTGCAGAACGACTTGGCAGGAATGTAGCCACTGTGCATGATTGTTGGCAGCGGTGGTCAAGGAAAGGTACTGCCTCAAGAAGACCGGGTTCCGGCCAGCCACGTGGCACTACTGAGAGGGAAGACCGCCGTGTACGGCGTATGGCCGTGGCGCATCGTACCGCGTCTGCGGCAGCAATTCGAGCTGCAGTTGCCACCACAGTGACACAACGAACTGTTACAAATCGGTTACTTGAAGGACAGCTCCGAGCCAGACGCCCTGTAGCGTGCATTCCACTTACTCCAAACCACCGCCGTTTGCGACGTCAGTGGTGTCAAGCTAGAGCTCATTGGAATACGGAGTGGAGATCTGTTGTGGTTTTCTGATGAAAGCTGGTTCTGCCTGGGTGCCAGTGATGGCGGTGTGTTTTTTAGAAGGAGGCCAGGTGAGCGCCTGCAACCAACCTGTCTGCGGCCGAGACACACTGGACCTACACCTGGAGTTATGGTCTAGGGAGCAATTTCCTATGACAGCAGGAGCACTCTCGTGGTTATCCCACGCACCCTTACGGCACAGTTGTACGTCGGTCTGGTGATTCAACCTGTTGTGCTGCCATTCATGAACAGCATTCCAGAGGGTGTTTTCCAACAGAATAACGCTCGCCAGCATACTACTGTTGTAACCCAACATGCTCTACAGAGTGTCGACATGTTGCCATGGCCTACTAGATCACCAGATCTTTCACCAATCGAGCACGTATGGGACATCATTAGACGACAACTCCAGAGTCACCCCCAACCAGCATTAACCGTCCCTGTATTGACCGACCAAGTGCAACAGGCATGGAACTCCATCCCACAAACTGACATCCAGCACCTGTACGACACAATGCATGAACGTTTGTGTGCTTGCATTCAACATTCTGGCGGTTACACCGGTTATTAATGTACCAGCATTTCACATTTAAAATGGCTCTTCTCGCGCTTACAATAAGCTATGACCTTGAAACCTTAATCGATTAAATATGTTACCTATACAAATGTATTGCCGCCATTTCATTCCTCTACAACTATTTTTTCGTGGTGTTGGGATGTTGGGATTTTTTTTCCGTCAGTGTATATAGAGGACTTGTGGTTTCCTAATTTGTAAGAAACAGCGGAAATTACATTGGTAAGGAAGAAAAAGCGGAGCTTCTGTAAAGATGATTACTGAAGCACTCAGTATTGGCATTTAGCATGTCACATACTCTTAGTTTGGGGCACTGCTTTAATTGACATTTATGCTATGTTCGGAGTGGTATCTGCTGTTACATAGCATCAGATTTCACCCCACTGAAACATCACCTAAAGTATCCGAACATACACTATATTGACAAAAGTCACCGAACACCCCTTCAAAACCAAATGAATGGATCCGCAGCTGCAAACGGTATAAAAACAAGCCTGCAGCTGACAACAATTATATCACACTGTAAGGTTGAGTGAAAAGGTCGCGGGAGGCGGCGGGGGGAGAACTGACTCTAAGAAAGGAAAGATTGTTGGGTGTTATATTAGTGGGTTGTTCATAAGAGAAAGCGAAAGGCGTTTAAACATACCCAAGTCAACTGTTTTGGATATACTGAATTAGTGGAAGACACATGACGTGTGTGAAATAGCAAAACGTACCGGCAGACCAAAGAAAATCAGTGATAGAGGACGTTGAAGCTTCAGGAGAGTCGTTACAGCTAATCGACGGAGTACTGCACAAGACCTCAGTGTACAGGTGAGTAAAAATGCTGGAACTTCGGTATGTTTACGTACCATTCACAGAGAACTTCATTCCATGGGTTACCGTGGTCGTGCGGCTGAATGCTACTACCACTCCGAATGCTAGTTGTCGTTTAGCATGGTGTAAAGAACATTTACCGTGGACCGTAGATCAATGGAAACGGGTCCTATGGACTGATGAATCCAGATACACGATTCATTAGTCTGATGACCGTGTGTGGGTATGGCGGTAGCCGGGGAAACGCTATTTACCCCAGTGTACTGTTCATACGGTCAAGTTTGGAGCTGGCAGTGTACTCGTGTGGAGGTGTTTTTCGTGGTATTGACCCTGCCCATTGGTTATCGTAGACAAACCTATTAGCCAGCACGTCTACCTCGACATTCTGGACAATTATGCCCTACCAACTCTGTGGCAATACTATGGAACCGAGCCTTGTTGGTACCAGTAGGATAATGCACCGAGCCATAAAGCAAGGACTGTTAGGGCGTAGTTTGACGATAATTCCGAATAGTGTGTGTACTGGTCAGCACATATCCTTGATCTTAATTCCATAAAGCACCTATGGGATGAATTAGAGCTCCACACAAGAAGTTTGGAACCAAGGCGTACCACTAAGCAACAGTTAACGGCAGCATTATGTACTGAATGGGAGCGCATACCTATCGCTGCGTTCCAAAACCTTGTCGAGAGCATGTCTTGAAGGATCAGTACATGTATTAAGGCCAAAGGTGGTTTCAAAATATCTTTATTCAAGGTAGAAATCAGGAGACGAACTAATAAGGACGTCTAAATACAAATAAAATACGATCAAAGATCGTTAAACTACTAAAACCTATATAAAAATATACAGCATAGTGCACAAGTTGAAAAATGGAGCAAAATTACAGCTCGTGATAAATGAACAGCGACAAGCATGTCTGGGCATTGAGGAAGGATTTTAACAAAAAAACTTATTGCTCATAAGTGCATTGCTGTGCGATTAACAAACTTGTTCAAGAAAATTGAGAGCTTCAGGAGACAACATTTCTCTTGCAAAAAAAAATAAAAAATACAATACAATAAGACAGTAAGGTGTAACACATCATAGTTACAAGAATGTACAGTACAAAGCAATTGACAAACTGATCATAAGACAAATCAATGAAATGATGAATATCAGGAGAAGAACAAACTTGGACTTCCTGGTGTAAATATAATATATTACCTGTTCGGCAATATTCAAAAACAATGTACAGATATACAGCACAGTGTCAACATGTTACAAATCAAAATCGGACCATATACAGAAATGTAACACTATTCTGTTGACCAGATAGAAAATGTAAGTATAATAAGAAAACACACGATGAATAAAGCTTTAACATATTCTCACTATTCATATGTAGTGATAGAAGAATGATAGTACCAAGCATCACCTCACACAAAAGAACAAAATAGGTAAAATGTTTTTCAAAATATATTACTCATGAGTACAACACCATGCAATTGACTAACTTGTGCAAAAATAAATACAGTAAGAATCATTAGTCAACATGTCTCTTGAAAGAAGGTACGATATGACAGTGAGTTTTAACACAACATATTTACAAGGATGTACAGTACTATGCAATTTAAAAAACTGATTATCAGACAAATCATTGGAATGTTTAATAACAGGAAATAACTAAACTTGGACATTCTGATGCAAATAAGATGGATTACTTGTTCCGCAATATTTTGAAAACTATGTACAATTATACAGCACAGTGCAAACATGTTCGGGAAACAAAATAGAACAAAATTACAAAAAACTACACTGCAGAAACAATATCTATGTTTATACAGCACTATGCTAATGACTAACTGCAATATTTATACTCAAAATGTAAACTAAAGACGAACTAACTTGAACGTCAATGTAGGAAAAAAAATACAAGATGAGTGTCACAAAAAACAATTTGCTGTGTAAACACGTACAGCCCTTTATAAAAAACCCATGCGGTAAATTTCCAAGCTGTGCAAAGATCTTGAAAACAGATTGTTGATATTTACATATGCATTTCTGATTCAAAAAGGTCAAATACCAAATCTGCCGACCGTCAGGTACAATGACGCTGGCGAGCTGGTAAACCATGAGGCAGCCGGTGACCAGGTGGCAAGGAACTGGCTCTCCCGACGCTGAGTAACTGCAACAGAATACTCTAGCCGAAGTCGAGATGTCAGACGGTCGCGGAAATGGCATAATAATGCCGTAGAAGCTTCATGCACAGTCAGAGGAGTAGTCAAATATCTGCAGCGTTGATGAAACACGTAGATTACATGCTTCGCTAAAATAAAAATATAGGCACAGACTGATGGGAGCTTGACTGGGGGATAGTTCTGTAGCAGAAGAGTCCGATATGCATCAAATGTAAGATCTGCTGTAATGGAACATTGGGCGATAGTAAATGCCAAGTTCAGCATTGGGAGTAATATAACACAGTGTTGATAGACATGGGAGACATCAGCCTCCCGAGCACAGAAAGGGCAAAGAGGGGAATCGAGAAGAGACATTTGGAAAAGAACGGAGGGAACAGGAAGGCGGCGATGGAGGAAAAGCCAATGGGTATTAATTTCTAGAGGAGCAGAAAGAGGAGACAGGGCGGCTGACCACACCGTAACAGTGGCAGCAGGGGGAACATCAGGAATGGGGAGAGGAGGAGAAGAATGGGACATAGAGAGGAACCGATAAAGAGCTGACACCGAGAGAGAAGAAATGGGATGAGCTGAGCCAGAAGTAAGCAAGAAAAGAGAAAATGGGAGAGAAGCAGAAGGAACAAAGGAAAGACCTGAGTGGGAAGCAAGATGAGGAAATTGAGAAATGATAGATGAAAGAATAGAGTCGTAGATGTCACGAGAGGAGGAGGAGAGGAGAAGAGAGGGAGGGAGGCTGGCGAAGGGTCGCCAAGAAAGGTCAGGGTTAGTGAGATCTTTAACTGTTACCACACCTGCTCGGAGCCAGGTAGGATAGGCAAAGTACGGAAGATGAGAGGGGTGAATAATCGAAGAATAAAAGAGGGGTTCAGCAAGGAGCTCAGTTGTGGAATCAGGTGGAGAACGAGAGAGAGGGAGGGAACGAAGGAAAGTTAGAGCTTCACGGTAAACAGGGGGAAGTCGAATGAGGGTGAGGGGTCGGTGGTCCATGAGTAGTAAGGAGAGAAAAGAAAAGTTAGGGTTGCTCGGGGAGGCGATGACGTCCCTAGCTAAAACGGCATCTGGTACTGGCGACGTGAAGAGACGGAGAAAAGTAGTGATTCTGACGGCCTTGTAGTACTCCTGTGTATCAAGGAGTCCGATGCCGCCGTGATCCGGAGGGAGGCAAAGCTTTGTGACACTGACCCAGTGGTGGCAGGTCCAAATCAGAGAAGTAAGACATCGGGTAATTTCATGAAGGCGGAGTTGTAGAGACTTGACACCAAGCCAAGAGTGTGTGCACAAGGAAATCAGGTAAGTTCGAGAGAGGCGAGCTCTCTGGAAGAATGATGAGCAGAACTGGGCTCTCCTCCAGGAGGCAGTTGACCTGAGCAAGCGTGGGTGAATAGCATTTCACGTGTAGAGGGGGGTAGCTTGCAAGGAACCAAGATGAACTCCAAGGAAGCGCTGTGAGATGGACGACCAGCTTGCTCCCCAAGGGGTGTCTACACGATGTGCCCATGAGCCGCACCATAAACCAGTGCTTTTAGATGAGTTGAGCGCTGCACCGGAGCATGAGGCATAAGCTGCGAATAGACGTTGGAGACACGGAAACTGTGAGTCATGACGGATGCAGATGGTGACATCATCTGCGTATGCAACAGAGGTAGTGGCATGATGTCTTGTGCAGGCAGAGAGTGGTGGCAGAACTGCTTTAAAAGATTGGTGTACAGAGCGGAGGAAGGGTTCAATTGCGATTGCAAAGAGTTGTCCGGAGAGTGGGCAACCCTGTCGCACTCCCCGGCGGAAGGGAATAGGCGCTGTGAGAAAGGTGGGCAGCTTGACCTGGAGAACGGCGTCTTGATAGAGTGAGAAAAGAAGAGAGACGAAGGAAGGAGGAAAACCGAAGTGAAGGAGTGTAGCCGATAGATATGAATGTGAGATATTATCAAAAGCGGATTGTTGGTCAAGAGAGAGAAGGGCGAGGGGTTCAGAGCGAGATCGGGCAAGATGGATTAGATCATTTAGTAGATGGATGTTATGAGAAAGTGAACGGCCGGGAACTGTGTAAGTTTGATTTGGGGAGAGAATGTGAGTGAGAATGGGGTTAAGGCGTTGGGAAAGAAGTTTAGTATAAAGTTTATAATCTAGATTTAAGAGGGAGATAGGGCGCCAATTCCCCAGGTCAAGGAGATCACCTTTCTTAGGAAATAGTACAACATATGCTACTGTGAATCGCCTCGGTAGAGGGGAGTGATTGAAAGCAGCAGAAAGTGCAGAAAAGAGAAATGGTAGAAGGAGAGGTAGAAAGGTTTTATAGAAGAGGAAAGTGAGGCCGTCCGGACCCGGTGCGGCCCTAGAGTTTAAAGAAGAAAACGTAGAGGATAGTTCAGAGAACGTGGGAGGAAGGAGGAGAGAAGAGGCAAGATGGGGAGGAACTTGTGGTAGGTTAGAAAGAAGTGATGCCAAAGCTGAAGAGGATGGCGGAGGAGATTCACAGAACTTCTCTGTATAGAACTTTCGGACCTGGGAACATAGAGTGAGTGGATCATCAGACACCTCTCCAGATGCGAGGCGAAGGTGCCGAAGTGAATTCGATGCTGTTCGTGTTTTTTCCATGGATGTAAGGAAATCGTAATTGGATGCGTCTGGCGATAGATGTTGTAGCCGGAGACGTCGTAGAGCTTGTTGAGCCAGAGGAAGGAGGATTGATCGCAGTTCTTCTTGATAGTGGCAGAAGAGAGGATCACTTAGGCTTAGGATGGAGAGCATGGAACGGACATGGTTGAGACGCATGTTTTGAAGCGTTTTTGCTTTAAAAGAAAGATTGCGAACGTGGAGAACGAGTTGCTGTTTAATGTCCAACCAAAAAGTCAGACCACAAGGAGCTGATTGAAGTTGAGGTCGTTTGTCCTCAAGGAAGGAGCGTACTGAAGTACAGAAGTCTGGATCTGTAAGAAGAGTGTCGTCAAGAGTCCATGGACGAATTGTACGGGGTTGTGCTGGAACTGCTTGAATAATAAGAACGATGGCACAATGGTCAGAAGAAGCTGTAGGAGTGATAATAGATTCTGTCACAGCTGTAAGCAGAGTAGATGAGGCGTAGTATCTGTCAAGGCGAGCTGTGTACGGATTTTGATTATGTTGCGAGCGCCAAGTATGTACAGTCGATGAAGGATGGAAGTGACGGTGAACATCAATGAATGAGTTGTCGGAGACCACTGACTGAAGAAGATTCACCAAGTTAACACGGCGTTCTCTGGTGGAAGGAGATCGGTCCAGGGTAGGATTCAGAGTGCAATTGAAATCCCTCCAATTAAAACATGATCTATGGGAGGAATGCGAGACAAGGCACGACGAAGGCGAGTAAAAAGTATTGTCAAGTGGGTTGAAGAGCTTGGAATATAAATATTAAATATATGATAAGATGTGGAAGCTATGGTGAATGATGCACACTGTAATAGGTCTCGACATAAGTTTCGAACCGAAAAAGAGGTGATTATGGAGTTGAAAGTATGGCGGATACCTATAGCTAGACCACTATGGGATGATAGTTGGTAGGCGTGGTGAAATGTGTAGTTCCACTGGCGCCATCGTGAGAATATCGTAGTGGATTGGCAATTCGTCTCTTGTAGTAAGAGAAGATCAGCTCCTAACGGAGTGAGGTCTTCATGTACCAAGGCATTAGAAAATGGGGATGCAAATCCCCTGCAATTAAGAGATACAATCTTGAAGACTTTTTTCCATTAATGCTTGCTGAAGAGCCTTCACAACAGGAGGAAATGATTTGAGTCGATTAAAATAGGTTTTAGCCCACGGATGTTCCTTGCGAAGGTGGGAGATGCATTGATTAAGGACTTGGATCTGATCATGCACTAGAGGGAGAAACGATGCATACTTTGAGAGTAAAGCATGCGTTGTGGAGTGGTCTGTCTTATGTGACATGTATTGATGTAAATCTTCAAATGAAATCGGCCCAGTAGGAACCGAGCCATCCTTAAGGTATTCGACAAGATCCTCAAATTTAAGAGGAGGCTCTTCGTCGGCCTGGACAGAAGAGGTAGCAGCCTTTGATGGTGAATTCTTTCGAGAGGTATTACCAGTACGGGGAGAGGTGCGGGGTGATGCGGCAGTCGGCTTCTTCGGTGGGCGTCTTCGAGAAGAACCACGACGTTTCAGCGAAGGCTCAGTTGAGCTCTCATTAACTCGAGATTCGTGGCCAGAAAATCCGTCATCAGCAGATTTAGAAGTATCAATGATAAGGGCAGTGGAGAAACCCCCTGAAGGGGACTCCGCTACAGAATGACGACTCATGGGAAGCGAACAATTAAGTGAGGGAAAATCCAGTTGCTGGTCGAAGGATAAAGGGTCCGTAGACACGCGTTGACCAACTCCTGCAGTCGACTTTTGTGAAAGTTTCGATTCTGAAGCTTTCTGTGCAGTGGAAGAAGGTGTTGCTCGGCTCAGAAGAGGGCCAGAAGTTGTAGGAGAATTATCAGGAGCCTGTGATGCTAGATGTGGGCAATGCACACGTAAATGATTCTCTACGTGGCAAAAAGTGCAGTGGAGGAAGGTAGTCACTTCAATTCTCCTACGTTGCTGTCCACAACGAACGTTGAGCACCTTTGGGCAGGCGAGCAAATGTTCATCAGATGGAAAGATCACTCTTGCACTTCGGCGAAATCCTCCTATGGATTTATCGTCTGGATCTCTCGGCGCGGCTGAAAGAGTAGTAACTGGCCCAACAACTCGGCCGAACTTACTGAGTACAGTGCACAGCGCAACGTCTGACACCTCAGGTGGAACCGGATAAAATGTAACCTGGATTGGACGCTGAGAGACAGGTTCTGGTAGAAGATGGACGTCTTTGAGGGACAAACCTTCTGTCAAGACAAGATCCGCATGCTCTTTAAGAGCAAAGTACACCAACACAGCTCGAGGTTTTCGAGCCATGTGAGTAATACTGGCTCCAGCTGGAAGTATCTGCTTGAGAGCCATACTATATTCTTTCAACTTTGTGTCTGGGAGCGCATCAAAACACACTCCGAAGTCCATTCTAGAATAGAATTGTTTTCCCGCTGGGGAATCTTCGGGAATATCTATGGTGGCAGTAAGGCCATCAACAATGACGTACGAGTCTGGTAAGACTTCTGCAACAAACTTGGAAGGAGCTTTTGTTCCAGTAAGAGCGGCAGAGTATGCCCTACGAGCAGGACTCGAGCGTGAGGGCTGCAACGCAACCTGCTGTTTGAACTGAGTGGAAGTAGAGGGTAAATTAGCAGCGCTGTCAGACACATCCATGTCTTCACTTAAAGCAACAGAGAGTTGCGCTGCACTGACGTCACTGGTCGAAGCAGGGCAAGAAGCTTGAGCTGTAGTTGAGGAGTCACTTTCCACTTCTAGTGGTTGGGTGACGTCACCTACAAGCATTGGAGGAGATTGGTCTCGTGTCGAGGAGGAGGAGGAGGCGGCAGGAAATGCCTCGCTGATATGGGCGTGGACATCGCTCTTATCAGCAGCAGCCGCCGCCATTGTTAATGACGAGGGCTGCCTGATAAATCGACCAGCTAGGTCGACAATTCAAATGATGATAACAGAAAAAATAAACTACTCACCAACTTGGGAGATGTATCAAAACAAAGCACGAACCTTCAGCTTGAAGGAACACGAAAGGAAAATGACGAACCACACGATAAAACACACTAAATAGGCACACAACACGGAGCTCAGAAAAACGTGACTTAGGCCAAAGGTGGACCGACACCGTACTAATATATATCTAAAAAAAAATGCTATGTTGTGTTTCTCTTCTAGGTGTCCGGTGGCTTTTTTCAATATAGTGTAGAACAAATCGATTAGCGTGTTCGTAAAACTAGCTTTGCCAATACCATTTTACTCTTATGATAACAGTCTTGTGATTGTCTTTTAAACTGGACAGAATGTGGAAACAGAAATTTTAAGGGAAAGATGGTGTGTCATATTAAATTTGAATTAAAGAGCAAGATGTTCATTATATAGTAAACTAATCGGCCAGAAATTAAACCCTATCTATGAGTTCAGTTGTAGTGTAGTATTGAGAAACATTGCTCGCAAAATGATTTTCATTCAGCCTGCATTTAATCTAGTGAATTTTTACTTGAAGATGACACTGAAAGTTTGGGCATAATCATGTTCCCAAAACAACAATGAATTTATGCTTTCACTCTACGTTTTTTTTAGAAGAAAAATAAAAGACAAATAAAAATCTCTATTTTTGATGCTCTTTAGTAACGCGGGATCCTGAGGCTCGGGTTTGTGGGCTTTCCTGTAAAGCCACCCATGTGTGTGCCCATGACTTCGACCATTGGAAAAGAGCGTTCGGTAAGTTTTGAACTGCGTCCGCAGAATGAAAGGCACAAATACCTGGGGCACCTGTGTTCTTGACTTAAGCAAGACAGAAACAGATAGGTATAAGAGGAGATACCTTGGTATCAGGTAACCACAAAAGTATTTGACTTTTTCAGGGACTGAGACAAAGTATAACACATACGTAGTAGAAAAGCAATTTATTCAGCAAAATTATTACCATGGACATCAAAAACGTTCTGTCAACGTATTAACATCTTATACAGGGTGTATAGGAAAGTCCTTAAACAGGGAAATAACTTTTGAACGCAAAATGCTAGAGTTGTGAAAGTAGTGTGTACCTATAGTAAAATGACTATGTTCTATCAGATTGCAGCACCCCTAGCGGCGAATTTTGGAAGTTAGCGATCATATCGCGAGAACCAAGAGAGATAGTGAAACAAAGTCAATAGCAAACGTGTAGAGCGTCACCGATTTAGTATGAAATGACGCCTTACATTCACCAAAAGCTCCAATTGAAGTCTGGAAATGCAGATCTTTTGGTATCCGATCACCGGCATAAATACGACTCTCATCGCATGCAGAAGTGTGACATTATAAGGTGATGCAAATTTACTAATAAAACCAATACATGTACGTGTCAGGAAAGTACAGTTTATTATGTACTGTACAGTAAAGTAGTAGGAAATTCATACAGCAGTAGGACATTATGAAGAAGAAAAACACAAAATAATGTCCTAGAAATACAAAATGTCAGTACTAATACTTAAGAATTCGCGATTTGTCCACCATCGGCAGCTATACACATCTGTATTCAAGCTAGAACTTCTTGTTGGACGTTTTGCAGCATTTCAGGTGTTACGTTACTGCATGCTTGGATAATACGGGGTTGTAGAAATTTGCCATACACGACCAAATGTAAGGCCACACGTCGCACTGATGTCTCTCGTACTGCAGTGTGGGTGGGCTAGCGCATAGGCCAGGACGTCCACTGGCTGCACGTGCACACCTGCAAGTGTCGGCCTACCTGAACGACTTGTAATGCTCCCGGTTTCTCTCAGCCGGCGAACGACATTGATGATAGTAGCCGCAGTAGGATGAGAACGATTAAGGAAACGTAATGCATATTGGCGTGCTGCCTCTCTTGCCCGACGACCGCCTTCCCTGTACAACATACCCATCTCGCAGTACTCCGCGTTGGAATAACTAGCCATGTGTAGACTCGAAGATCCAGTTCACACCCTGTCTGACAAACATCCCTGACCGCCAATTGATGCTTCCCCATGAGGTATGACGTAGCGTTTCAATTTGCATACTTTTATCCATCCTGCGCTGTTTTACAGGCACAATTCGTTTGCAGATTTTACGTTTTGCGATGTCATTCGAGACGTATTTATGTCGGTGATCAGATACCGAGAGATCTACATTTCCGGACTTCTATTGGAGTTTTTGGTGAATGTAGGGCGTCATTTCATACTAAATCGGTGACGCTCTACACGTTTGCTATTGACTTTCTTTCGCTATCTCCCTTGGTTCTCGCGATAGGATAGCTAACTTCCAAAATTCGCCTCTAGGGGTGCTGCAATCGGTCTCATCTGATAGAACATAGTCACTTTACTATATGTACACACTACTTCCACAATTCTAGCATTTTGCGTTCAAAAGTTATTTCCCTGTTTAAGGACTTTCCTATACACCCTGTATATTCTCCTGCGATAAAATGCAGGGCCATGGGAAGAGAAAATGTTTTGGAGAGCAGCGTGCAACTCATCAAAGTTGGAGAAGTGTCCGCACAAGTGATTGTCGAGTGAAAGAAACAAGTCGTAGCCTGAAGGTGAGATATCTCGTGAGTAAGCTGGATGATATAAAAGCTCCCACCTAATTTCTGTGATAGTGTTTCCGTTCATGTTGAAGGAGCAGAACTCCCATTTTGTTGACCAGTGCTGCTTCCTTCTTTTCCTGGTGCTCATGCACACGTTTCAGTTGTTCACAGTACTTTGCAAAAGTTATCGTTTGGTCGCATTGCAAGAGTTCGTAATGGGCAACACCGCGTGTTGTCCACCATACACACAGCGTAACTTTACATGGATGCGCAGTGCTGACTTCAGTGTGTGAGGAATTGAGTCACTGGTGGACAACTAACGTCTAGAACATTTGGGAGTGCTGTACTGGTCCCACTTCTCACCACATGTAAGTACCCTATCCAAAAATAAATGTTTCCTTGTCATAGGGAGACAACAATACAAACAAGCTGAGCCACGTTGCTGTTTGTTCAATGCAGACAATTCGTAGGAGACCCACTTAGACAACTTTTATGCCTTAGCTATTTCATGGAGATGTCTTCGGACGGTTTCGTCACTAACACAAAATGCCTGGGATAGCTCCTGTAATGTTAGACTACTGTCCTGCTCAATAGCAACTTTCAGGACTTCTGTGTCAAACTGACAGGACGACCAATCTAGGACTTGTCTTGAAGGGATTCATCTCCGTCTCTGAACTTTCGAAACCAATTCCAAGTTGTTCGTAACTTTACAGCATCTACGCCGAATGCCAAGCAAATGCGACCAGATGTTTCTATCGTAGATGAACCGAGTTTAAATTCGCATAACAAACACCCACGAATAATCTCCAGTGGTACCATCATTATAATCGCACGTCTTTCCACTGCCAAACTGCTTACTCATCTGATACATATGCGCAAGGCATCTTGGGATTTCAGCTGATGTTATACCATGGACGGAACGCCATCTCCCTGCAAATTCAATCATTACAAGGTGTTTCTTTTGCTCTTTCGAAAAACGACAAATAGGTTTGTAGTTACCTGATATATTAAATACTCTTGTTTCCATCTCAAAATCTCCTCGGAACGACAAATGCCGCTACTAACTTCTACTTCTACTATTATGCTAAAAAGTTTATCCAATACTCTTTGTTGACACTCTTAGCATTCATTTATTCTTCTCGGCAGAAAGTTTCTTATTGGCCGCTGAAAATTTCCCATCCTGGAATTTCTCTTCTGTACTCTATTAATGATCAGAGGCATTCTGCTTAAGTCTTTTTTAGGAATTGGGAGAAAAAGTTTGCAGGGGAAATCATGAAAAAACTTTTTTCTGGAGAATTGCTACTGGTAATAAAGTTGAAGCACTTTACACTATTCCTATTTTTGATGTCCTAGCACATTATAACCACCTACGACTTCGGTCGCGGCTGGTTTTCCATACGCCTAATGCTGTTTTACATAATACTTTCAGAAAGACCTTCACCGGGCTAGGTTATATCATAATAATAATAATAAATTTTGATCTTGCTGTTACATTTAGGATTTATGAATATACATCAATATTTTGTATTATAGAGGACAGCAAGGGAGAATTAAGGAAAATGTCTCAGAGAGTCCTGAAAAAAGACCTGATTTCCCAAATATGTAGACAAGCAAGCACATGTTCGTCAAACACAGCAGAGATGTTAAGTGTTAGTTATATTATAAATAATTTGTTTTTTATTATTTTTTAAAAATTTAACTTAACAAGTATTGTTTTAGTTTATTTTTTAACAAGTTTAGGTTATTTAGTATATAGTCAACTCGACAGGCAGTGCATTCCGAAATTCAGGACCAATATAATTTAAACTCCGATTCATCATGAGAGTTTCTGGATATATGGGTCTTAATAATGATCTAGAACGTTTTATATTAAAAAAGAATGAGTACATATAATACCTGTTTATTCGGTATATCCTTCAAAGTAGTTACCCTGTGCAACTATGCATCTTTGCCAGCGCTCAAACAGAGATTTAAATGCCCATTGCAAGCCTTCTTTTGCCACATCCTCCAGTGCCTCCGTCGCAGCTCGTTGCACTTCTTCGGAACTTGAGAAGCGTCGCCCCTAAAGCAAATTCTTCATCTGGGGAAAAAGGAAAAAACCACACGGAACGAGATCAGGGGAATAAGCTGGTTGTGGAACAACGGGAATGTGATGTTTGGACAGGCAATCGGACACCAGGAGGGATCTGTGAGCCAGCGAATTATCGTTATGGAGCATCCACTAGTTGGTCTTTCAAAGATGGGGTCGTTTGTGTCTCAATGATTCTCAGTGACGTTTCAGGACGTTGAAGTACTCTTCTTTAGTGACTGTACGACCATGTTGAAGAAATTCCTTGTGTACGAGCCCCTTGCGATAGAAGAAAACTGTTAACAAGGGCTTTCCTTTGGAGCGGTCAGCCTTGAAATTTTTTGGTCGTGGTGACTACGGTGATTTCCACACTTTTAACTGTCGGTTGGATTGGGGGTCGTACAGAAAGCACCAAGTCTCATCGCCAGTGATCAATTGGTTCAAAAGATCCAGATCTGAATCCACTGCATCGATGTTATCCTCGCAAACTGGCATGCGCTCATCCATTTTTTCTTGTGTCAGGGTTTTAGGAACAATTTGTTGGCACACGTGATGCATGCCGATTTTCTCTGTTAAAATGGCATGGAAACTTCCAACTGAGATGCCGGCAACTTCTGTAATTGCTGCAACAGTTTTTCGATGGTCATTTTTCACAATTTCTTTAACAATGACGATTTGTTCATCCGTTGTGGATGTTGAAGGTCGTCCTGACCTCTCATCATCCTCGATACTCTGTCGCCCGTTTTCGAATCGTCGATGCCACTCATAAACTCTAGTTCGACTAATTACACTCTCACCGTACGCTGACTTAATCATTTGAAAAGTCTCAGCGAAAGATTTTCCGAGCAGAACACAACATTTTTACTTGAACGCTGTTCAAAATTTGACATCGTTGTCCTCGCGACGGAGAGCCTCGAATACCTGTAATCACGAACTACGCACATACGCTGTACGTGTTGGATCTGGACCAAACTGATGGTGGCTGGTCGGTCACATGATGCTCTTCGCTTGCTCAGCGGGGAATGACGTAATTCACTGACATTTGGCAAATAATCGAAAAGTTCCGGAACTTTTTGAATGCAGTAATATGTCTTGTTTCATAGTTATAAGTATGAAAATTCAATTCAATGATATCTGTGTGTAGATTTTGCTTTATCAGTTTACCGATTTTGAAGTCAAATAATTGTTTAACAGATAAAATTCCATAATTGTTGGGGTTAACATAAATACTGCGAAAAGTGGAAAGTTGGTATGAGAAGCAGAATCTGTTTTTAAGTCTAATAACCTTATGTATTTATTCTGTAATATTTGCAGTTTATTGAATAGAAAACACTCATTTAATAGAAGACACCCATATTTTCATCTGATTGACACTTTATATTCTGACTGCATAACATTCTGTAGTGTACTCGTTCTTACCTTTGACTTTACATCGATTGCTAAGAATGATGTCTTCCATTCTGAAGGCATTGTGAAACTCGTCTACACTTGCTTTCGAACATGTCTTATAAATTTTTCCGTGTAATCGAAATAGTGTACGAAGATAGTACTGTTTTCGATTGCTCAATTGTTTTCCGGTTCTCATCGTACGCAATTATTTTTTCTGCTTCCCAGAAGTAAAAGTCGACCGTTGAAAGATTGGGTGATTGTGGAAGTAAAAATTCCCTTGAAATTATGCGATTCCCAAAGACATCTTCAAGTAGCGTCATCCAAGAGAAAGTGTGTATGGCAGCACCATCTTGTCGCACGTAACGATTCAGTATTTCATTTTCATCGAGCAGTGCAATCAATAGATAAAGAAAGTTTGAAAAATATCGCTCTGTAGTTATCCTGTCCGTGAAAAAAAATGGGACGCACAATTTGTCTTCTTCAAAGATTTATGGAATGAAATTATATTTAACAACAATAAAGCGCAGAGACATCACTAGGAAAAAACTGTCATAAGAGGAGAAATCTTCGCTCCGTCCTACTTCCGTTTTCGGAACATTTTTCTCCATTTCCCATCTCAAGTGCAAATATTTATATAAATAAATGATGATTAAGCAAAAATACACAGGCACAGCGGGCGGAGGGTTATTATAGGGAGAAAGGTTTGCTCCGTACAACTTTAATTTTCAGAAATTTTTCTCCATTTTCAATCTTAAATACAACCATTTATCTAATAAAATGATATTTAATGACAATATAGGGATGAGGGAATATCGCAAGAAAAAGAAATCAAGATTACTGGGTTCCGTCAAACTTTCGTTTTCGGAAATTGTTGCCTCCATTTTCAAACAAAAACACAAATATTTATACAATAAAATGATATTTAACAACAACAATATCGGATAATTCTCTTTTCAGCCATCGAGGGAACGTCGGAAGAAAAAAAAATACCATTACGGGAGAAATCCTCACTCCGCCTAACTTCCGTTTTCGAAAATTTTGAAAGGCGGAAGACTTGCATCTAGGATAGGGAGTCTGCAAGATGGTTTAATAGGGTTCTGAGGATATCGTTTCTGTCTGCAGGACCAAAGTAAATCTGCTGCGATGTGCGTCGGCCGTCGACGCGATTCTTCTACGGGGATGACACCAAAAAAATCTGTGATGTACGTCGGGCGTCGACGTGATCCTGCTACGGAGATGAATACAAAATAAACCTGCGATGTATGTCGCCCATCGCCGCGATTCTTCTACGGGGATGAGTACCAAATAAATCTACGATGTACGTCAGCCGTCGCCGCGATTCTTCTACGGGGATGAGTACAAAATAATTCTGCGACGTACATCGTCCTTCGCGAAAAAAAAAAAAAATTACCATTACGGGAGAAATCCTCACTACGCCTAACTTCCGTTTTCGGAAATTCTGAAAGGCGGAAAACTTGCATCTACGATAAGGAGTCTGCAAGATGGTTTTAATGGGGTTCTGGGGAGATCGTTGTTGTCTGCAGGACCAAAATAAATTTGCGACGTACGTCGCCCGCCGCCACGATTCTTCTACGGGGGTCTTCTCGAAATATGTGCTCTAGTAAAAATATTTGTTCTTCGGTGGTTAACACATTCAGAGTTAACATATTCGACGACTAAACTTGTGCCGTGCACGATAAACTCCAAAACATATCACCAAGAAACCAAAGAAGTATGGCTTACTCGCAGAAGATCGGAAGCTTTCATCACGTGTTACAACATTTGCACCAAAAATTATGTACGGTCTATGCTATGACTTTCCTACTTATATATTTATAACACTAAACTGTTCCTCCTAGTTCAGAAGTCAGTTTCTCAAAGGAGGAACATCTGCCAAATCAAAGTTACTGATGGTGGAAGATTTTACTTACTGTCGATGTATCAAATGTCTCCATTTACAGTGATCTTGGCACACAACTCGAGCTTCACTGTCACCGATCACGTGTCTCATACAAAACCTTTGTCATACATATTAATTATCCTTTCGCCTTGCGAGCACTCCTGGATTTAGTTCTTCCGTGATTTCCTCGGCGTTCGTATACCTTTCTTTCCTGGCGCCACTTGCGCTGAATGAGTTTTCTTTTACTCAAAACTTCATCGCTCATTTTTTAACATGGAATATCTCAGAATATTTGTCTCCACTTTACTAACTTAACGTTACACATCTACAACAAATCTTCATTTCGCATATGATGAGAACGAGATTTTCTGCAAACCCCGTGAGTAAGAAATCTCTCCAGTACAAAAACGACCCCTGTATCTCTTCTGCAGTACCCAGGTTTCAGTACCATGCTAATTGATAGGAAAAACTGCGCCATCGGGATGCTTTTGACAACCAATGGTTCCTGTGAAATTCTCCTAAAGCAGCAATAGCTTTCAAAGCTGAATTTCCTCGCCTACTAATTTCATTATCTAATCTGATTTTACTGTCAAACGTGTTTCCTAAATGCAGAAATTCATTACTTGATCTAACTCTATATCACTTGGACTGTTCTTGCGTTCAGTACTAACAGTTTCTCTCCGAAACCTACGCTTTCTTTCCTTATTTGCATTCAAATTGAATTTCAAACATACTTCGTTCATCCTGGACAACATACCCGGCAAGTCTATTTTGCTCTCAGACAATAGTACTCATTATTATTTTCCTTCATTACCATTACTTCGGATGGAAAAAGTAGAACACCCAGCCAAACTTTATACGACACCTTTGCAGATGAACTAATGAAGATTAATTATGTAACCTGATATTGGAGGGCCCTTTATTATCTTTTATGGAAAGTATTTCAGGTGACTTAGTTGAGATTCTGTAAGTCTTGGGAAGGCAGTTTTGAACGGAGTAAGAGCAGAAAAATTTGAGAGAGAGAGAGAGACTTGTGTTCTAAGCAAAATAATTTCCAAGCTAACCTGGTCTAAACATTTCTTTAACTAACTGTTTTAAACATTAGTTGGCTATTAAAATTATATAATTCTATTATTTCCCACAAAGTAACATAATCGACGAATTTTGGGTCAGTTGAAGTTTGAATAAAAATATGGAGTTATATTTCTACATGTATAATTGAAACGCAATGAAACGTCCAATATATCTACTGAAATTTGAGTTATATTTCTACATGTATAATTGAAACGCAATGAAACGTCCAATATATCTACTGAAATTTTCAGCACAATTGCTGAAAAATATCTCATTAAGTCAAACAGTATCATACAATGATATGTATGATGCTCTACTGTTTGATACATAATCTCCTTAATTCAGGAAAGCATTTTGTGGACGGCTCCAGTTTTAGACTTGTTTTGAAACACAATTTCTATCAAGATTTGCAGTTCCTCATCTCTTAGGAGGACACAACTGTGCAATAAGTCACTGCCGTAATGGCTGTATCACGCTGACGGTGTTAATTTGACCTTTGCCTCTAGAAATTGCAGAAATAGCTGATACGCTACAGAGACACACGGTGAGAGTTAAACAAGAATCTTTCAAGTAGAAGTAGTACTGATCTAAACCGGTGATAATTTTTACCTTGGAGAGTAAGAAATGACGGAGCAATCGATAAGTGAATTACTCTGCCGAAAAGGGAAGAGTTCACCGAGTGTAACTTTGTTACAACAATAACTTTAAGTAGCAAATGCAGAGAGAATGCCTTTTGGGAGTCCAATGAGAACTTAAGCATTCAAGAATAATTCTGTAGTACCATAAATTACGAGCGTAGTCTTTGATCAATCAGTGAAAACGAATTCGGAGAAAATCTACACCGACGCAAACTCATTCGTGTGACTGCACCTTTTAAATAAAAAAACTCATAGTTGTTGACAGAAACGGTTTTTAACTGGTTTCGAGATTTTGATACCTTGTCTTTCGACAGCATTTAAGTCACAAGATTTACCCGTTATTTGTTACCAGTACGTTTCTGATATGTGATTTGGGAACTATGTTTAGGACATTTATAATGAAATAACTTCCTTTAAGACGAGCAAACCATATTTCTTTCAAGCTCACTAACTTGCTTTGAATATGAGGTATTCTTCATTCTTTATTGCAAGAAACGATTACAAACAGTTGTTATAAGAATTATTATTGAAATGACGAACATTAACTGAACTAATGACTAGTAACAGGCCGGTCCGGTGGCGCAGTGGTTTCTGATCATTCGTTCGAGCTGGGTCCGGGTTTGAATCCCAGTGGGGTGTGAATGCTGCATTCTGGTTCTAAAAATATGTTATTGCTTCCATAACTTATAACTACATAAAATATATAGTAACTGCATATATTATATGTTTTACTATAAGTTACATAACTGGTTAAAAAATGTTTGAGCTATATTTCGGGTGTAAAATAGGTAACCACGATAAGAACTAAGCCCTTCATATCTGCTGTTCGACCTGTGTGAAGCATCTCACAGAATGGATAAAGGATTCCGGCATATGTGCTTTGCAGTTCCCATGGTTTGGAGCGAACCCAAAGACCATTTATCAGAATGTTATTTTTGTTTAACAAACGTTAAAGGAATAACAAGTAAATCCAAACGCACAGTGATATACCCAATTTGCCAACTGGTATTAGGCCAGTTCCTCTCAGTGACGATTTACCAACACCACAGCTTCCAATAAACGTAACTGTCGAAGATGAAGTTTTGGAAAACGATGCAGCTAGCTAGTTCAGCATGATGATCAAGAAGACTTTACTGTTGAAGTAAGTTCATCTTCTTTTGAGGCAAAGCTATTAACTCAAAGGGATTTAAACGATCTTTTTTGGGATTTGAATTTGTCCAAAACACAGACTGAGCTTTTGGGGATAGGCTAAAAGCTGGAATCTACTTCATTGAGACACTAAAGTGTGTTTTGTTTCGTAACCGTCAGGATTAGTTTAAAATTTTTGTTCTCAAGAAAATTACGTATTTAATTTATTGTAACAATATTTTCTCTGTGATGGATGCTCTTTGTCATGAACATAAAACAAGAGTGGTGAGTCATCATTGGCTCGTCTAGAGCTAGTTTGAAAGCTGTCCTTTTGCACAATGGAAAAAAAATGTTTTGTGCCTTAGCTTATGACGCTAATATGAAAGAATCTTACGAAAATATGAAATTCCTTTTGGAAAAAAATCATTGTGACAAGTACAATTGGAACATCTGTGTCGATTTAAAAGTGATTGCGCTGTTACTAGGTTTGCAGGTCGGCTATACGAAATTTTGTTGTTTCTTGTGCGAGTGGGTTGGGTACAAGAAAAGTCATTACATCAAGAAAGAATGGCCGAAGTGTGAATCACTTACTCCTGGACAGAAAAATGTTGTTCTTCCCCCACTGGACAACCATGAAAATATTTTTTTGCCTCCACTTCATACAAAATTATAACTCTTTAAAAACTTTGTTAAGGCCATGGATAAAAATGGTACGGGATTTGCTTATTTGAAAGATATGTTTCCTCCAATAAGTGGTGCTAAAATTAAAGAAAGCGATCTTGTGGGCCCTTAAATAAGGGCTTGGATTCAAGATGGGAAATTTGAAGGTCTGTTAAGCGAAGTTGAAGAAACAGCGCGAAGATCGTTCAAAAGTGTTACTGAAAAGTTTTTGGAAAATTTTAAAGCACAGAACTACCGCGACATTGTGGATGACTTCAACGACGTGGGGTGTAATACGTCCCTTGAAAGTCCTTTCTTGGACTCCCACATGTTCAACTTGGGTTCTCCACTTCTTTTTATCTCCGGCCCAATGCAAGGCCGCAGATGGTCAATTCTGTCGTATCTTATTTGGAGAAAATGAATATGAAGTTTATGTCCCAATCAGCATATGATCCATACTTATCATCATGTGACTTCTGGTTGTTCCTCTTTTTGAAAAGACATTATGGGTATGAAATATGAGACACATCAATAACTTATTGCAGCTGCGCAGAGGTGTTCCAACAGGATTTCAGAAGAATTCCAGAAGACATTCAAAAAGTGGGTGAAATCTTGAGGACGTCTGTATTCGATGCAATGGACAGTTTTCGAAAAAGATGACCACTTGATAATTGAGGTAGGCATGTTTTTTTTTCTTTTATAAAAACATTCTCAGTTGTTTTGGGACAACCCTTGCATATACACACGTAGTGTATTATATAAACGCACATAATGTGTGTATATACTGTATATATACACTGATGAGTCATTACATTATGACCACCTACCTAATAAGCTGTAGGATCCCTTTTAGCCCGCAAAACAGCGGCCACTCGACGAGGCATCGATTCGATAAGGTGGCGATAGGCATACTGGGATATCTGCTACCATAATGCCAACAGTAAGTGCTCCAGTTCCGGTACAGTTCGTTGAGGGGGAGGGGGATGATTTATCACGAACCTGCTTTACCAAGTCGAACCACAAATGTTCGATCGGGTTCATATCTGGTAACTTGGAGGTCAGTGCATTAACAGAAAGTCACCATCATGTTCCTCGAGCCACTCCTTGACGATTCTGGCAATGTGACATGGCGCATTATCCTGTTGGTAATGGCTATCACCACCAAGGAACACAATTGCCATGAAAACGATGTTCAGATACTTGACAGCTGTCAGGGATTATGTTATTGGGATAATAGGGCGTAAAGTGTCCTAAGAAAACATTGCCCACAGCATAACCACCGCTGCTGCCGGCCAGCTTCTGGCCAACAGTGCATCCAGGTGCCATAGCCTCCGTTGGTAATCGGCATATCCGGGATCGGCAGTCTACGTGATGCACTAGTAATCTTGATTCGTCAGATTAGGCCACTTTCTCCCAATCATTCACGGTCCAGTCTCAAAGATCTTGTGCCCATTTCATGAGTTGTTGGCGATGATGTGCCCTGAGCATAGGGACGCTACCGGGTTTTCGGCTATGCAGGACCATGCGCAGAAGGCTGCGATGAACTGTGTGCTGTGACACACTGTCTTGATCACCACGTTGTGGCTGCAAGGGATTTGTAGCACTGTGTCCCTGCGGTCGCTGTGAACAATGCGCGAAAGTCGCCGCTCTCCTCTGGCATCAATGAACTGCAGACGACACACGACTGGACGACGGTTCATTATTTGGCCATCTGTGCACCACTTTTGATACGTACTCACGACAGCGTCACGTGAACAATCCACAAGCCGCGCCGTTTCCGAGATCGCAGGTCTGAGGCGCGGTGCCATCACAATTTGTCATTTACCAAACTCCGATAAATCGGCAGATTTTCCCATTCTGACTCCGAACACCCTACTAACCAAAAGCCGGTCCTCGGGTTGTATAGTTATTGTTCTGTGAACTTACCTGCGCTACCGTTGGGTCTCCAGGCGCGCTCATTTCTCTAGGCTGGGGGTGGTAATAATATAATGGCTCATCGGCGTATATGTACAAATATCATATGCACTCATATTGCATATATATACACTGAGGAGCAATTAAATTACAGACAACTGGCGTTATGCAAATGTGCACTGTGGGCGGCCCTGTAAACGGAGGATGCCACGGGAATCAGTAAGAGTCGGACACAGTATGGGTAAGACGAAGGATCTAAGCGCATTTAATCGTGGGCAAATTATCGGGGCATGACGAATGGGTCATTCCATCTCGGAAGTCGTGCAGGCACTGCGTTTTTCACGAGCCACTGTGTCACGGGTGCACCGTGAGTACATCGAATCCGGTAAAACCATCCCTGCAAGGCCCAACTGCCGTGGACAACAGCGTGTGGATGAACTGGGTCATCGTCGGCTAGCTCGCATTGTAACGGCGGATAGACGGGCCACAGGGCAAGAAATCACTCTGCAATTTAACACTGGTGCACAAAAACGTGTAAGCAGCCACACCATCCAGAACCATCTCTTCGCTATGGGGTACAGAAGCCATCGTCCCAGGAGGGTACCGCTGCTGACCGCACACCACAGGGTGTAAAGATTAGCATGGGCGCGGGAACATCGCCACTGGACCCTAGTCATGTGGAAAAACGTTGCCTGGACTGATGAGTCTGCTAGATTCACGTTGGTACATGCGGATGGCAGGATACGAGTACGGCGCAAATCACATGAAACGATGGATCCTTCTTGCCAGCAGGGTACTCTTCAAGCTGGTGGGGGGGGGCATTCTCGTCTGGGGACTGTTTACGTGAACTGAAATGGGACCCCGGTACGTGTGACAACGTCCCTCACAGGTCAACGTTACCGGGAAATCCTGGACGACAATTTGCTCCCTTTTGTGCATCTTCAACATCCTACAGACCCTCACGTGACTGTTTAATGACCAAGAACAGATGTTTAACGCTTTTTTTAATGATTTGTGTGTCTTACTGATAAAGGGGATGGATTCAGTATCATTTGGAAGAACCTTATCAAGTATTTCAAATTTACTGGATTAAGAGCCAAACGAACGACATAGGGAATTCTTAAGATTACGGAAAACAAGGAATCATGAGCAATATCGTGCAGTCCGTTCAATCGAAACTGTGGCCAAGCATTAACGAAAAATTTCATAAGGAGGGAAATTGCTGCTCAGATTTATCACCTACAGGAATAATGAAGATATAGAAATCAAGAGTGATAACATGGACTACTGGGATAAAATTTCCCTTCATCATTTGGAACACTTATTCTGGTAGCTCTTTTACACTTAATTTAATAACTAGGCATATTTATGACGCAAGTGATGCTTGCTGAACAGAAACGAACAGAAACGTAAAAGATTTTACGCATTAGTCTTAAAAATATTTAAGGAAAGTTTTCCTTTTGTCTCAAATTTTGAAGAAACCGTTGTATTTGTGTTACTTTACGAATAACAAGAAAGCCCAGCCAGCATTTTGGCTATTGTGATTTTTTTATGTGAGAGAATAGCAAACCCGTAGGACTGTCTGTTTGAACATTAACATTTCACTTCGTGTTTTGCAAAATTCCTTTCGCGTTCATTATATAATTAAAAAAATACCGTTCTCTAATTACATAACAAACACGAAAGCAAAAGTGGTTGAATGAGTTCATTTTCAGAAACCTAAGATGTTCTGAAATTCTCCAAATTAAAAATCTTGCAAGTACATATATAAATAAAAGGTAAAAAAAAATTAGAAATTAAAATCACTTAGGAAAAAGTTCTTTGTGCAATACACATGGGAGGTATTACTCAAAATAGTATAACTATACTAATAATCCGAAATTTCGTGGCTTAGAATAAAAACAAGACTGTCCAAGCTTTCGCACATCAACCAGATAGCTTTTTCAAGGAAGGTAGACAGCTAATTGCAAACTGGATAATAGAACGTTTCAACAATTTGAACGCGGTGACTTGACTAGACAGTAAATGAATAGGCGTAAACGTGATAATTCGAAGAAACGAGGTCACGTTGTTTGGGCGCGCGGTACCATTCTAGAAAACGCAGCATTATTTGAAGAATTGATTCCAAATACGTGGCAACTCCATAGAGAGACACTATCATTGCAAACCTCGCAGGTGTTCAAGATTTCCAAGGTTTCACGAATGGCAGTAGATTTGGGTGTGGAGTATGAGGCTAATTTCTTTACATCACTCCATATAGGATCGGAGGACCTGAACTTGACTTCTCTTGATAGGGCAGGGGTTATTTTTCCGTCTTTTGTATCTCTTTTATGTTCGCTTATTCTAATTCCAAACGAATGTTTGGTAATTCCGATGCAGTACCGCCTTGAGCCGTCCGGATATTGTAGTGGGATGGCATAAACACCTGCCTCATTGAGAAGAGGGGGCTTGTCAATATTTCTCTTAAGCATCGTATATAAAGATGCCGGAGACCTTATGCCGACATCGAAGTTCATCCTCCTGAGCGCGTTTTTTGAGTTGATAGGAAACATTTGGTATGTAGGGAATAGAGCCCAGGTAGCGAAGTTGCGGCATGTAAATATTAGCACGGCTGGTTTTGGCTCTGATAGGATCTTCGCTTTCAGCCGTTCTCGCGGAAGCAATACTTCGCCCCATTGAACAGCATATATTCACCAACATCACCCCAAAGCCTACCAACTGGCTACGATATGCCGACGACATATTTCTTATATGGCCACACGGAAAAGACACTCTTCCGTTTTTCCTCGCTGAAATAAATCATATACATCAAACGATCAATTTCACCATGGAGCTAGAACACAATGGTGCCTTACCTTATCTTGACGTCTCAGTGAGCAAATAGCATGACAACCGCCTTCATACGGAAGTCTATTACAAACCCACTTCCGTTCGCAACCTGATGCTCCGCAGTTCATTGTGCCCTGATGATTACAAAACAGCCTTCTTCCGTTCACGAGTAAGAAGAGCCTTCGCTGTCTCATCCGATGTCCGTTCTAGACAATCCGAACTAAACAACATCGTCGAATTGGCCACTTAGGCCGAATATACGTCGAACCAGATGCATAACTTTATCGAGAAAGTTTGAACCAGCAGTGCTAATAATACACTGCTGGACAATTGCTAAGGACGGATGGCAATAGCAACGATAGCAACCATAAAATGGAAGGCAGGGAAAATGTGGAAATTAGCATAAGTGCGGGATACAGTAAGACGTGTTGTGCGTATGCAAATTTTAGATTGCCGAACTTGTTCGTGACGTCATAACGCTGATAAGAGATATAAAGGATTTGACGCGTATTGACCGTTGTTGTTCAAACGCAAAGTTGAAAGGAAAAGAATCAATTGACGAACTTGCAATTTTCAGTATGCCTTCCCGACATCACTTAAATGATTTTACGCGTGGCCGTATTATTGGCAAGATTGAATAAGGGCAAAAAATAACAGATGTTGCTAGGGAGTTCGACGTCAGCCACAGTGTTGTTTCAAGGCTTTGGAAATCATTTCAAACAAATGGATAGTGTAGCAAACGTCACGGGGGAGGTCGTGTTCGCAGTACGACACCTGCAGAAGATCGGCACATAGTGCTATCAACAAAAAGACACCGGCGCAGCACGGCTAGTGAGGTAGCAAATCAGTTTATGGCTGCTACTGGCAAGGGGATCTCCCGAAAAACTGTCGCCAGACGTTTGCATGAAGGAGGACTATACGCCCGCCGTCCTGTTGTGTGCATCCCATTGTCCAGACGTCACCGTACCGCCCGTTTGCAATGGTGCCATCAACATCGCAATTGGACTGATAATGACTGGTCTGCTGTCCTCTTCTCAGATGAGAGTAGATACACTCTATCGTCTGATTGTCGACGACAACTGATCTGGCGTGATAGTGGTACTGCATATTGTCCAGCAAACATACAGCAAAGGGACCGATATCTGACATGTAGTGTCATGGTATGGGCTGGCATCATGATCAATGGCCATACGTCCCTCTATGTGCTTCCAACTGGGACTATGACTGGCCAACGATACATTAATGATGTTCTGCTACCTCATGTTCGCATGTTCCGTGGTGCTGTTGGTGATAGATTCATTTTCATGGACGACAACGCAACATGTCATCGAACAGTCGCTGTCCAGGAGTGTCTTGAGAGCGAGGATATTCAACGCCTCGTATGGCCAGCACATTCTCCAGATCTGAATCCCATTGAAAATGTGTGGGATGCTTTGGGGAGGAGTCTTGCTGGTCGCCAATGCCCTCCAATAAACAAGGACACCCTCATCCGTGCACTGGCAGAGGAATGGGATAAATTACCCCAACAGCTGCTTGATAATGTTGTGCAAAGCATGACACGACGTGTGGAATCTTGCATCGCCCTCCATGGTAGCCATATCCCGTATTGACATCTTACGCCGGAACGCCTGCGGACGGTAATTGTATTTTTTTTCACGTTTACGTATTGTGCACAAAATGGCCTGTTTGTCCCTTGAACACGTTCCAAAGCCTCCTGGATTTCAGAGCACAATAAATTGTCTTTCTTGTAATGTCCTGGCATTCTGACATTATTTTATTTCACTTGGCATCCAACCGCCCTTACTTTTTTCTGCGCTATATAGCCGTTTATGATCCGTCCTTAGCAATTGTCTAGCAGTGTATTTCTATGCCGCAACAACGCTACCTGGTCTCCATTCCCTACATACCAAATGCTTCCTATCAACTCAAAAACGCGCTCAGGAGGATGAACGTTGGTGTCGGAATAAGGTTTCCGGCGTCTTTATACACGATGTTTAGGAGAAATATTGACAAGCCCCCTCTTTTCAATGAGGCATGTGTTTATGCCATCCCACTAAATCATCCCGACGGCTCCAGGGCATACTACATCGGAATGACCAAACGTTCTTTGGAATTAAGATAAGCGAACATAAAAAGGATACAAAAGACGGAAAAATAGCCACTACCTTATCAAGAGAAGTCAAATTCAAGTCTGCCGATCCTATATGGAGTAATGTAATGAAATTAGCCTCATACTCCACACCCAAATCTACTGCCATTCGCGAAACCTTGGAAATCTTGACCAGCTGCGAGGTTTACAATGATAGTGTCTTTCTGGATTTGCCACGTACTTGGAATCAATTCTTAAAATAATGCTGCGTTTTCTAACATAGTACCGCGTGCCTAAACAACTGACCTCGTTCCTTCGAATTATCACGTTTACGCCTATTCATTTATTGTCTAATCAAGTCACCGCGTTCAAATTGTTGAAACGTACTGTTATCCAGTTTGCAGTTAGCTGTCTATCTTCCTTGAAAAAGCCATCTGGTTGATGTGCGAAAGCTTGGGCACTTTTATTTTTATTCTACGCCACGAAATTTCGGATTATTAGTATAGTTATACTATTTTGAGTATAATTGGTGTACAGTTCCTACTTATTGAATGAGAGCTATTAATTCAATATCTTCAAATTTACACGCAAAATTACAAAACTTATTCCGGGAATTCAGAACGTCACATCTCTTATTTTTTTCTGCCAGGCGTGTTGGCACTCCAAAGTACAGGTAAACGGTCGTATCAGAATAATAAGACCCCCCCGGAATTACAGTGTACCCGCCCAGGCGCGTCACAGAGTGCACGTGACAAGGTCAAGTACACGAAGATATAAGCGGCCGGCCAATACAGATGAGCCATAGTGCATTATGTGAACATAATGGGTAGCGGTCGTGATTTGACGTACGTTCAAAAATTAATGATTATCGGCTATCATGCCAAGGTTGGAAGCATCTCAGAAACAGCAGACTTCGTGAGCTGTTCGCGAGTTGCTTTAGTAAGAGCGTATCAAGAATGTACCGATGGGCTGTTTTATCAAAGAACACGTCTTCAAAAATGCATCTAAAATAGTGCTAAATTTTTCCTGAAGCTAACGAGGATGTTCATCGTTAAAATGTTGCTTACCTTGCTTTCGTTTCTGGAACGAAATTATTGCGAAAGAAAGAAAGAAAAAGGAAGATATTTTGCAAAATTCTAAGAAATTATTTACATTTATGAAATGGAAAATATTGAAGATTTCTTGATTTGTACCCGAATACGTGAGGCAATATATTTTATACTAAAAAAAGAAAAGAAAAAAACACCTTTGCCATTTTATTAAACACTAATCAGGTAGTATCTGTATGTTAGTATCCGATAGGTAAAGATTTCAGGTTTAGGACCAATCGCCCGAACGGGGTCTGTGATCGAGTTCTGGATGAGGAACGCCTAGTGCGCTTGTAAGATGGCGCTAACGTTAAATGGAGTCACTGCTCCTGCATTAGAAACATTAAAAATTGAAGACTGTTCACAGCACTTAGATTCGCTCATTGTGGTCGATAAACTACGAAACGAAAAACAGATGTCAGCACACCATTCCCGACACTCTGGAAGAATTCGGAGTATTACATTCAGAAATACACTGCCTGACTGAGAAAATACCACACCATTAAGGCGTGAACGCAGCAGCGTCATGCAAATTTCAAGGTGGGTGCACACGTACAAGTTAAGCAAATGATTGCATTTGCAGGCCAATTGCACGAACGACGCGCGGGATATAGGCGAAAACCGAGCTCGTGAGGCTATCGGTCGAGACGTTGTCACGGCCGCGAGAAGTGAGTGGTTCTGCTGTCACCGTGTTTGGAGAATGAACAAGGGGTGCCAATGTCGTTAAGATGCCGTGGTACGCGAATTTGTCAAACGAATGAGTTCACGAGATGTGTCATCGTAGGCCTTCGTACTGCCGGATGGTCCTTGCTTCGTATTGCGGAAGAAACGCAACGTGATGCCACAACCGTCGGGCGCATTTGGAAACAGTGGTCCCAGGAAGGATCTGTGTAACGTAGTAGGGGAACAGGAGCGCGGAGACGGACGTCCGAGCGAGTCGATCGTCGCATCTGACATCATGTGGTAGCTTACACACAGGCCACAACGTGCTACATTTTGCGGAGAGTACGGGTAGACTTGGATGCGCCGATATTGACACGGACATTGTCACGACGATTGGCTGCGTCTGGTTTGTTGTACAGCCGTCCGTTGCGAAGGCTACCCTTAACAGCGAGCCATTGGCGTAACCGCTTGGCGTGGTGTCGCTCCAGAGCTGCGTGGGGGTCCGAATGGAACAGTGTGATGTTCAGCGACGAATCGCGGTTCTGTCTCACCACGGATGATCGCCGTGTGGGAGTCTGGAGGCGAGGTGGCAAACGGGCTGATTCCTCGGCCATTGTGGAGCGCCACACGACCGGGCAACATGGAATCATGGTCTGGGGTGCTATCAGCGCCAACAGCCGCTCACCGCTGGTGCGCATTACGGACACATTGACGACACGCCGCTATGTTGACGTGGTGCTGTGGCCCGTGGCACTACTGTGTATCTACAGGGAATCCCAAACGCCATTTTTCAACAGGCTAACGCCCGGCCGCATACCGCTCGGATCAGCCTGAATGCTGTACACGGTGTGCGGATGTTTCTTTTGCCAGCACGATCCCCCGACCTCTCGCCCATCGAGCATCTGTAAGACACGATTGGACGTCGGTTGAGTACCCCCTCCCCTTGCAAAATGAAGATGAACTGTGGACTCGGAACACCACCACACGGTCCACGATACACCAGGACTCTATTCGGACTCTAATTGCTTCGATGTCACGTCAGATTTAGCGCTGTATCGCCCAAAATGGGGGCCACACTCCTTATTAATCATCCTGTATATTCGGCCACTGGAGCCTAGTCTGTATGTGACAATTAAATCAATTGTTCAGGGCCTACTTGGCTATCAGTGTGTGAAGTTTGGTCTGTTTTCGAGCATTCCTTCATGGTGTGGCATTTCTCAGCCAGGCAGTGTATTTCATCGTTCGATCTTATAAAAAGAAATCTATACATTTCCTGGCATTTTGAAATAATTCGGTGGATTTCATTGACGAATATTTCATCTTTGGATCTCATAAAAATATCTGTACAACAATTCGTGGCATTGTAGAATAATTAGGTGGATTTCACACCTAATTTTAGATCTTATAAAAAAATCTATGTGGTCAACATTCTGTAGAATTCTGGAAGAATTGGATAAATTTCGTTGATGAATATTTCATCTTTGGTTCTTACAAAAAGATATCTACAGCATTCCATGGCATCCTGGAAGAATTAGATGGATTTCATTGATGAATATTTCGTCTATCGACCTTATAAAAAAGATGTTTGCACAACATTATCTGGCATCCTGGAAGAATACGGTTGATTTCACTGATAAATATTTCATCTTTGGATCTTATAAAAAAGATATCTGTAGAACATTCCCTGGCACTCAAGAAGAATTTGGTAGGTTTCATCATGAATATTTTGGCTTTGTATGGATCTTACAATATATATATATATATATATATATATATATATATATATATGGGATGGTAAGGTCATGTAAGGTTTGCTGATGACATAGTCATTTTTGCAACTACTCCATCAGAGCTACAGAGTATGATCCAGGAACTTGCTGACAAGAGTAAAGAAGTGGGATTAAAAATGAACTTTCAGAAGACAAAAGTGATGTACAATGCTTTTACAAGAAATGAAGATTTATCGATTGATGGAGAAAAGCTGGAGATAACAGACACGTACGTTTATCTTGGACAGCAGATATCAAGTGAGGGTCACATTGGTGAAGAAATTAATCGGCGTACAAAACTTGCCTGGAGAGCTTTTGGAAGAAACAGCATAATTTTCAAGAGCAATATGCCATTATGTCTTAAAAGAAAAGTGTTTGATCAATGCATCCTTCCAGTGCTTACGTATGGTGCAGAGACGTGGACCTTAGCTAAAAGAGACATACAAAGGCTGCAGACAACTCAAAGCAGCATGGAGAGGTGCATGCTTGGTGTAACCAGGAGAGATAAGAAGAGGAACACGTGGATCCGAAAAATGACAAGAGTGGAAGACATCATGATCAGAGTTAAATCCCTGAAATGGCAATGGGCTGGACATACTGCCAGAAGAACAGACCATCGATGGACAGCCGAAATTTTAGATTGGATTCCAAGGGACAGGAAAAGACCCAGAAGAAGACACATGGAAGATGGGTGGATGAAATTCGAAAGTATGCGGGAGTGACATGGAGGAGACTGGCACAAGACAGACCGTTGTGGAGGAAACTTGGGGAGACCTTCGTCCAGCAGTGGATTGATAATGGTTGACAATGATGATGATGATGATGATGATATATATATATATATATATATGTACGACATTACCTGGCTTTTTGGAAGAATTCTGTACATTTCACTGATGAATATTTCATGGCTGAATCTCATAAAGGAAGCATTTGGTAGATTTAATTGATGAGTATTTCAACTCTGGATTTTATGAAATAGAAATCTTTACACCATTATCTGGCATCCTGGGAGAATACGGTTGATTTCACTGATAAATATTTCATCTTTGGATCTTATAAAAACAATATCTGTAGAACATTCCCTGCCTGGCATCCAAGAAGAATTTGGTAGGTTTCACTATGAATATTTTGTCATTGTTTGGATCTTACAAAAAATATATATATATATGTACGACATTCCCTGGCTTTCCGGAAGAATTCTGTAGATTTCACTGATGAATATTTCATGGCTGAATCTCATAAAGGAAGCATTTGGTAGATTTAATTGATGAGTATTTCAAATCTGGATCTTATGAAATAGAAATCTCTATACCATTATCTGGCATCCTGGGAGAATACGGTTGATTTCACTGATATTTATCTGATCTTTGGATCTTATAAAAAACATATCTGTCGAACATTCCCTGCCCGGCATCCAAGAAGAATTTGGTAGGTTTCACTATGAATATTTTGTCATTGTTTGGATCTTACAAAAATATATATATATATATGTACGACATTCCCTGGCTTTCCAGAAGAATTCTGTAGATTTCACTGATGAATATTTCATGGCTGAATCTCATAAAGGAAGCATTTGGTAGATTTAATTGATGAGTATTTCAACTCTGGATCTTATGAAACAGAAATCTCTACACCATTATCTGGCATCCTGGGAGAATACGGTTGATTTCACTGATAAATATCTCATCTTTGGATCTTATAAAAAACATATCTGTAGAACATTCCCTGGCATCCAAGAAGAATTTGGTAGGTTTCACTATGAATAGTTTGTCATTGTTTGGATCTTACAAAAAATATACATATATATGTACGACATTCCCTGGCTTTCCGGAAGAATTCTGTAGATTTCACTGATGAATATTTCATTTCTGAATCTCATAAAGGAAGCATTTGGTAGATTTAATTGATGAGTATTTCAACTTTGGATCTTATGAAATAGAAATCTCTACACCATTATCTGGCATCCTGGGAGAATACGGTTGATTTCACTGATAAATATCTCATCTTTGGATCTTATAAAAAACATATCTGTAGAACATTCCCTGGCATCCAAGAAGAATTTGGTAGGTTTCACTATGAATATTTTGTCATTGTTTGGATCTTACAAAAATATATATATATATGTACGACATTCCCTGGCTTTCCGGAAGAATTCTGTAGATTTCACTGATGAATATTTCATGGCTTAATCTCATAAAGGAAGCATTTGGTAGATTTAATTGATGAGTATTTCAACTCTGGATCTTATGAAATAGAAATATCTACACCATTATCTGGCATACTGGGAGAATACGGTTGATTTCAGTGATGAATATTTCATATTTGGATCTTACAAAGAAGATATCTGTACAACATTCCCTGGCTTCCTAGAAGAATTTAGTGGATTTCGTTGGTAAACATTTCATTATCGATCGTATATAAAAGTTTTCCCGAAGTACCCGCGAATTTGAGATCACTTCACACAATGACATAATTGTTCTTGTCACACGCATACAAATAATGCTTTGCTACAGACCCTACACGTGACTGTTTAATGACCAAGAACAGATGTTTAACGCTTTTCTTAATGATTTGTGTGTCTTACTGATAAAGGGGATGGATTCAGTATCATTTGGAAGAACTTTATCAAGTATTTCAAATTTACTGGATTAAGAGCCAAACGAACGACATAGGGAATTCTTAAGATTACAGAAATCAAGGAATCATGAGCAATATCGTGCAATCCGTTCAATCGAAACTGTGGCCAAGCATTAACGAAAAATTTCATAAGGAGGGAAATTGCTGCTCAGATTTATCACCTACAGGAATAATGAAGATATAGAAATCA
The DNA here is from genome assembly GCA_039090855.1 of Macrothele yani. Taxonomy (NCBI): domain Eukaryota; kingdom Metazoa; phylum Arthropoda; class Arachnida; order Araneae; family Macrothelidae; genus Macrothele; species Macrothele yani. The sequence continues at coordinate 55,354,018 of CM076990.1, forward strand.
AGAGTGATAACATGGACTACTGGGATAAAATTTCCCTTCATCATTTGGAACACTTATTCTGGTAGCTCTTTTACACTTAATTTAATAACTAGGCATATTTATGACGCAAGTGATGCTTGCTGAACAGAAACGTGTGGCTTATTTCATAAATACATTGCCAGAAAGTGAAAAAATAACACCTGAAAGGAATGCCGGTAAGAACGTCATATTATGCACGGTCGAGTCACCTTATTGTGATTACCAGCTAATATCCAGAGTAACCGGCGTGTGCAGTGCGGACAGCAGCTAGACGGGCTGGGAGTGACTCAATAAGGTGCTGGAAGGTGTTCACAGGTATGTGGAGCAATGCTGACTACAGTGCATCTGAAACTGCTGGAGGAGGTGCTGCACCTTATTAAAATGTGCCTTCTGTACTATCTAATATGCATTAAAAGGTAAAATAAAAATTGAATCACTTCACACGTGTGATCACTTTCCTTCCTTAACAAGTTGTTTGCTACGACATAAATCTCATAGATGCAGCTGCAAATTTTAATTGTGTTCTTTTTCCAATTTTCGGCAGTGTATATACAACATGGATGACCGCAGTGCAAAACTGCCTAACATTTGAAGAAGTAATGGAAGAGGGCATGAAATGTTTTCTATATACACTGGTGTGCAAAAATTAAGGACGAAGAGGAGAAATTAGCATAACAGCGGAAGGAGCAGGCAGAACGAACCGAAAAACCACTCAGGGGATAGACTAGGGTCCGGTACGGTAGGGCATGCGCATATATGCAGCATGACGTAGTGTCGGAAGGGTTTAAAAATCACACGGGCGGTGTACGCTCAGCAATTCCGTGAAAGCTATTGCACGGTGTACATCGGTTTGAACGACGTCGAGTTGCTGCCACCGTGTGATATGGCTAACAGGCAATCCAGTAGACGACATCTGAATGACTTTACCCGAGGTCGCGTCATTGGGAAATTGGAAGAAAGTCGAAGTGTGACTAGTGTGGCCGAGGAGTTCGGGATCGCTCACAGCATCGTTCCACGAGCTTGGAAAGCATTTCAAACGACAGGAACAGCAGTCCGAGAGTATAGCAGTAGTCGTCCACGAGCAACAACTGCGGCAGTCGACCGGTATATTGTCCTACAGGCGAGAAGAGAGAGACGGGAGACAGCGGGAGAAATCGCAAGGCACATGCAACAGACAACTGGACGTCCGTTATCGCGTTTTACCGTGGCCAGGAGGCTGCACAAAGGTGGTCTATTTGCACGACGACCAATACGGTGTGTGCCATTAACGCTTGCTCATCGGAGACGGTGGTTTCTGTGGTGCCAGGAACACAAGAACTGGACACATCAGCAATGGGTTCGAGTTCTCTTTACGGATGAGAGCCGATTTAGTCTGACCAGCGATTCTAGATGTATACACATCTCGAGAGAGCAGGGAACACGCAATCACACCTCCAACATCATTGAAAGGGACCGGTTTGGAGGTGCCGTAGTTCTCGTTTGGGGCGGCCTCATGCTTGTCAGCCGTACTGACCTCCACATCTTACAAGGAGGTTCAGTCACTGGTGTCCGCTATTGTACCGAGGTTCTCCTGCCTCACGTGCGTCTGTTCAGAAGTGCTGTGGGTCCTGAGTTACTCTTCATGGACGACAACGCTACACCTCATCGTACATTGGCTGTCGCAGAGCTGTTGGAGAGTGAAGATATTCAACGCACGGATTGTCCCGCAAGGTCCCCGGACCTACATCCAATCGAACACGTGTGGGACCTTTTCGGGAGACGATTGGCAGCACGTCAACAGCCGCCACCAACGATTCCGCAGCTGCGATTGGCGCTACAAGAGCAATGGCCGCGATTCCTCAACAGCTCCTTGACAACCTCGTCTTCAGCATGAACAGACGTTTTAAATCCTGCAACGCACTCAGTGGTGACCATATCCCCTACTAAAGACTGGATTGTTCTTGGTAGCCGCCTGTCCCATGGACGTTTCTGTCTTCTGTCGAGTTGTGCTCGTAGCTACCTTTTCAATAAAGTGCCTTTGTATCCTTAGGATTCCTTGTTTGGACGGTTTTGCTCACTTGTCCCATATTCTTACATCTTGGGGATCTTATGGTATGATTCGAGTCGATATAGAGCACTTCTGCACGACGTTACATTCGAAAAACCGTCTCTTTCTTAAATTCTGCACGCCGGTGTATATACAGGGTTCAAAGGAAAGTCCTTATTCAGGGCAATAACTGCGGAAGAAAGTGTCCGAAAGGCACACAAGTTAGGTCTATGTATAGGAAAGGGACGATGGCCGATCGAATGAAAACGACTGGAATGCCCCTAGCGGCAAAGGTAAGAAGTTAGGAAACCTAACTCGCGAACAACGCGAGATAGAAACAAAATTCCAACTACACAGTTGTAGCGCATCGTCTAATTAGTATGAAACGACATATGGTACGCACGAATTATGTACATGGACGGGTCAAGATGCTGATAAAGTGCACACAATTGTTAAATGGTTAGGTAATGTAAAATACCGGCCCACGATGGAGAACGATTCAAATGCATATGTAAATATTGATAGTGACGTGGAAGCCGGTCGGTGAGATAAAATACCGAGGCTGGGGATTTCAACGTCAATCAACGTGCACGTCGCAAACACTGATGGCGGGCTACTCGAACGCTGAGTAATGTGAAATGGTCATGCTTTATGGCGATTGTCATCGCAATACCCACGAAAATGCAAGGCGCTATGCCGAGCGTTTTCCGACTGGTCAACATCCAACTGCAGTGACTATTAACAACTGTGTTCGGCGCCTCCGAGAGACCGGAAGCATACAGGCACGTCCGCGATCGGGCAGACCTATGGGTTCGGGTGTTGCAGTGCATCCTGAGGCTGTCCTAGGATATCTTCTTGCCAATCCCAACATTAGTACCACAGCAGTCACCGAAGCATGCGGATTAACAGCACAACGTGTTTGGCAAATCCTGAACGAGCATGGAGCTCACCCGTACCATGTCCAGCTAGTGCAAGGTTTGATGGATGGAGACCAGGGAAGGCTTTTCGATTTCTGAAACTTTGTACATAACACGTTGGAGGTTGATCCAATCTTCTTGGCCGATATCTTGTAGGCAGATGAGTCTCGTTTTACACGGGACAGAGTGTTCAATCGTTATGATTGGGTTCTGAGCAACCCATCTATGGGACGAGCTGCTCGACATTAACGACGTTGGTCAACTAACGTTTGGTGCGGTATTTGGTGAAACACACTAGTTGGGCCCATTTTCTATGATGGGACATTAACAGACGTAGAGCGTGTGTATATACATACACGCTGTACGTCTAAAAAAATAGTTGCATCCAGAAGGAAGCAACTGACAGGAATGAAATTTGGTGGATAGGTTTGACATCGTGAGACATGCAAATGATTCAAGTATCAAGTTCGGCCGGAAATGTGACATAAGCAAGGAGGGGTCGTAGCGCTGTGACTGACCGGCTATATAAGGTTGTCTCGTTGCGCCCGCTTGCGATTCTGACTCGTGCTGTTGTGTTGGTTGCATCTATTGCAAGTGAAGTATGATTCGGAGAAAAGTTCGGAAGAAATACAAGCAGTTGGAGGAGTTCGAGAGGGATGGCATCGTCGGGCTCCGGGAAGAAGAATGGTCTTATCGCCGTATTGCGCGCCATACCGATCTTGCGGATATCACCATAGTACCCTTTTGACGGCAGTAGATAGAACAAGGCACGCAGCAGAGGCAGGAAGGGTATCGGAGAAAGTGTAAAAACTCTCTCCGATCGGAGAGAGTGTAAAAACTCTCTCTTAAAAGAATATCGGAGAGAGTGTGAGAGAGAGAGAGAGAGAGAGAGAGAGAGAGAGAGAGAGAGAGAGAGAGAGAGAGAGAGAGGACCGACGGGTTGTCCGACATGCGTGGAGTGACCCAATAGCCACGATTGGGGATATTCAACGAGCAGTGGTGCCCTCCATGCAACGTCAGATTAGTGCCAGCACCACTGGCAGACAGCTACACGACGTGGGACTACACGCACGAAGACAGTTACGATGGCTGTCCTTAACACCATTGCATCGACCCCAAAGACTGCAATGGTGTCGTGCCAGACTGTCGTGGAGCCACTTAGAATGGCAGCGGGTGATATTCAGTGGCGAGTCCTGCTTTTGTCTTGGAGGGGACGACCAACGAATCCGTGTGTGGAGGTACCGTAGTCAGCGCCAAGATGAACGGTTTGTTGTCGAGCATCACACGTCCAGAAACCCTGGTGTCATGGTGTGGGGTTCAATTGCCCACGATGTCAGATCCCCTTTGGTGTTCATTACAGGTAATCAGGTCCTGCAACCAGTGGCCCTACCTTTTCTGAACGTTCACTCCGGTGAAACTTTCCAACAGGACAACGTTCGTCCGCATACTGCTGCTGTCTCGAGAGCTTGCCTTCAAGGCACTGACACTCTGCCATGGCCAGCCGCATCGCCAGACCGATCGCCGATTGAAAATGTGTGAGATGCTATTGGACGCGTTATCCACACTCCACCCCTACCGCACAATCTGCTGGAACTGCGTCGTGAGAAGATTCAAGCTGCATGGGATGGCTTATCGCAGGACACTATTAGAAACCTGTAAAATTCCATGCCGAGACGTCTGGCATGCTGTGTGAGCAAAACATGGCAGCCAGACTCCATAGTGAAAGACACTACTTGTTGGCGTGTAGCTCAATAAATACTGCCCATAACCGTCTTAATAACATTGCAATCCGACACGTCAACTATTTGTTTGACGTAGAGTGTATTTGTTTCACGCCTTACAGATACTCAGCTTTAAGTTCTTCAAGAGTTGAACCGTATAGCGAGTGGGAGGCGAAATTTTAAAGTTGTCATACAATTTCGCAATTTCTGTAAAATTTCGCAATTATATATATATATATATATATATATATATACACTATATTGACAAAACTCACCGGGCACCCCTTCAAAAGGAAATGAACGGATCCACTGCGATGTTAAGATGGGCGGTACAGCTGCAAACGGTATAAAAACAAGCCTGCAGCTGACCGTTGCGATCATATCGCACTGTGCGGTTCAGTGAAAATATCGCGGCGGGAGAGAACTGACTTTTAGAAAGGAAATATTGCTGGGTGTCATATTAGTGGGTTGTCCATAAGACAAACCGAGAGGCGTTTAAACATACCCAAGTCAACTGTTTTGGATGTACTGAATAAGTAGATGACACATTGCGGCCTGAAGCAGAAAAACGTGCCGGCAGACCAAAGAAAATCAGTGTTAGAGGACGTCCAAGCCTCTAGAGAGTCGTTACAGCTACTGGACGAAGTACTGCACCAGACCCCAGTGTACAAGTGAGTAAAAATGCTGGAACCTCGGTATGTACACGTACCATTAGCAGAGGACTTCATTCCATGGGCTACCGTGGTCGTGCGGCTCCTCATAAGCCTTTCATCTCCACTCGGAATGCTACTCTTCCTTTAGCATGGTGTTAAGAACATTTATCGTGGACCGTAGATCAATGGAAACGGGTCCTATGGACTGATGAATCCAGATACCAGATACACGATCCATCAGTCTGATGGCCGTGTGTGGGTATGGCGGCAGACGGGGGAACGCTATTTACCCCAGTGTACTGTTCCTACCGTCAAGTTTGGAGCTGGAAGTGTACTCGTGTGGGGGAAGTTTTCGGGATATGGTCCCGGCCCATTGGTTACCGTGGACAAACCTGTTAACAAGCACGCCTACCTCTATATTCTGGACAATTATGCCCTGCCAACTCTGTGGCAATACTACGGAACCGAGACTTGTTGGTGTCAGCAGGATAATGCATCGGGCCATTAAGCAAAGACTGTTACGGCGTAGTTTGACGATAATTCCGGGTAGTGTGTGGACTGACCAGCACATTGGCCTGATCTTAATCGAGCTCCTATGGGATGAATTAGAGCGCCGCATAAGAAGTTTGGAGCCAGGGTCTTCTACTAAGCAACAGTTAGCGGCTGCATTATGTACTGAAAGGAAACTCATACCTATTGCTGTGTTCCAAAACCTTGTCGAAAGCATGTCTCCAAGTGTCAGTGTATGCAGTAAGGCCAAAGGTGGACCGACACCGTACTAATGTATGTCAATAAATGCTATGTTGTGTTTCTTTTCTACGTTTCATGTGACTTTTGTCAATATAGTGTGTATATACAAGGTGATCAGGATCGACCACACAATAAACCTAGCGGACGATTCCTCGTTGAGAAAGAAGCCGAAAACCGGTGTCCGATCGGACATAGCATTCCGGAGATATACGCGCCGAAAGTTTCATGACGTCACATCCGGTAACGCACATGCTCATTGAACAGCGACGTCGATAGTTATACAGACGCACGTATAACAAGGCAATCAAGCCTCCCCGGTGGCACAGTGGTCTAAGGCGAATGCTTCTGATCATTTGTCCGAAAGGGGTCCGGGTTCGAATCCCAGTGAAGCATGGATATTGTGTTTTTTCTACGGCACTGACTCTATACCTTCCCTGGAACCAGTGTTCCTAAATTCAGGACGGGCAACTGCTTATAGCCCACTGAGTTGCTCATGGTGGTCGTTAAACCTCAAATTAAAAAAAAAATAAGGAAAAAAAGAAGACAATCAACATTTAAAAATGTGGCACGGGGTGGGTATGTAAATTCGAAGGACGTGGTGGCGTGATACCATCAGTTGTACGCCTGCGCGATACGGCAGGTAGGGTTAAAAAGGGTTGGCTACGGTAGAAGGTAAGCTTATACTGCGTTGGTACAATTGACAGTAGGCCGCCCCGGTGGCGCAGTGGTCTAAGGCGCTGGCCTCTGATCATTCGTCCGTAAGGGGTCCGGGTTCGAATCCCGGTCAGGCATGGATGTTGTGTTTGTCTTACGGCACTGGCTCTCTCCCTTCCCTGGAACCAGTGACCCTAAATTAGGGACGGGCGACTGCTTATAGCCCATTGAGTTGCTCACGGTGGTCGTTAAACCTCCAACCAAAAAAAAAAAAAATTGACAGTAGTGTGGGTAGCGATATGTCGTACATTTTGAGAAAGTATTGTGACATGCATCTCCTATTGGAGGAATGCCATGGTTCATCATCGCGTGCAGCAAGGGCCTACAGCGAGGGATACCCAGCACGACGGCACCCGGACGCCCAGGTCATACGGCGGGTTGACGCTCGAATGCGCGACACAGGGAATGTCGCACCACGTCCAAGTGTAGGCAGTGGCTCTGGACCCTCTGTGAGAACACCATCCCTCGAGGACGCCATACTAGAATTCATAGAGGAAGAGCCAACGACCAGCAGCCGCGAGATCGCGCGACAGTTCGGTGGACACCAAATACCGTACTTGTCGTTCCACATGACGAAGACATGCATCCATATCACATTACACGGGTGCAAGGCATATTACCACAGGATTATCCTCGAAGACAGACATACTGTGAATGGCTGCTACAGCAACATGCTGCCGATAAAACACTGCTGGCCACCTAAAATGCAACACCAAGAAGGACACGAGATTGCAAAGCCAGATTTACTGGACACATAACAACAGATACAAAGATGAAACGATTGAGCTCACAGGCCCGTGCGACTTGCGGAACGCGCAGATATCAATAGTTCGTGTGGCCCCATGGCTGGCAATAACGGCCGCTACACACCGCGGTATCGAACGAAAGGGGCTTTGGATGTGGGCCTGGGGTATATCAGTTCAGGCTGCTTGCACACGTTGCCACAGTTCATCAGGGGTAGCCGCGGGTGGTTCTTGCCGGGCCACTCGGTTGCCGATCAGCGACCAGACGTGTTCGATGGGCGACATAACGGGAGAACAGGCAGGCCGCGGCAGCAGTGACGCCTGTTGGGCAGTGAAGAATTTTTGTACGATGCGTGCCATGTGCAGGCGCGCATTGTCCTGTTGAAACGTGGCCGCTGACAGGTCCTGCAGGTAAGAGTGGACTATAGGCTCCAAAACGTTGGAGATGTAGCGGTAGCTGTTGAGTGTACCCGCGATTCGTACCAGAGGGGTGCTGGTGTCATATCCAATTGTGCCCCAAATCCTAACGCCAGGCGACGGACAGGTTTGGCGATGCATAATGCAGGCGTCATACAGTCTCTCGCCGCGGTGTCGCCACACGCGGATCCGACCATCGTGGTGTTGCAGACAGAATCGGGATTCGTCGGAGAAGACAATGCCGTGCCATTCCGTAGTTCAGGTGCGGCGTTCAACGGCCCACTGCCGCCGCACTCGCCGGTGGTGTAACGTCAATGGTAATCGGATCAACGGGCGCGGTGCGACAAGTCCCCGCTCCTGCAGACGACGTCGAACGGTACGTGCTGACACAGGTTCCGGCGCTAACGTTCGCAATCTGGCGGTGCGAGCCGTCAATGCCCGCCGCACAACATGCCGGTCCTCTCGTTTGGTGGTGTGCCGTGGCTGCGGCAATCGCCCACGTCGTTCCATCCGTCCCTCCTGCACCCACCGAATCCATACTCGCCTCACTGTGGCTGGATGTCGTCTCACACGGGTGCCGATGTCTCGGTACGATAAACCGCTGTCGCGATAAGCCACTATTCGTCCTCTGTCGAACTCCGAAACGTGCTGGAAAGACTGTCGTAATCTGCGACGAGGCATCAGAAACCTTCCCACGCACAAGTCCTGCAGCACAACACACTTCCACTACTTCCACTCCGCCTTCTGTGCACCCTTCTTAAAGTGCTTCTCGGTGGCGTGCCGGGCGCACATGATTTGCATATGCCCTGCAATGCTAATCGTTTGCATGTCCTCTTGCGGGCGAGACATGCTGCGAATTTCAGGCCAATCAGATGCTTCCTTCTTGGTGTTGCATTTTGGGTGGCCAGCAATTTAGTTTCAGCTGCCGGATCTTGTGGTCTGATGAAGCAAGGCTTACACGGCAGAGTATCTGCAACACTCATAATAGTCATGTTTGGACATTGGATAATCCGCTTGCAACACGTGAACACGCTCACCAGGTTTGGTGGGGTGTTAATATCTGGTGTGGTATTGTGGACGATATCCTAGTGGGACCATATCTTTTTCCCGAACGTGTCACAGCTGCCAACTACATGGCGTTCCGACGTGATGTTCTGCCGGACTTACTGGAAAACGTACCGTTGGTTGTTCTCAGCAATCTATGGTTCGAGCATGATGGAGCACCGGCGCATTACGATGCAAATGTTCGCCAGTGGCTGGATACGGAATATCCCGGTCGATGTATTAGCCGTGATAGTCCTGTCGCATGGCCCGATAGATTGCCGGATCTTAACCCATTTGACTTCTTCCTCTGGGGTCATCTAAAGGAACTGGTATATCGACGGCTTGTCAACAGCCTTCACGACCTGGTGACCCCTGCTGTGCTGCAACACGTGCAGATGTCTATTCCTCGGCGAGCTGCCTCCTGTTCCGCACTACAAGGTGGTCATTTTGAACACATGTAATCTGACACGAATCCACGTGTTTCATCATTTGTGTTGTAGTGGTACACATCAATAAATTACATGTTTTCTGTCAAAGTGATTGGGTAGGTTATTTCTAATGTCTATATTCTTACCGGATGTGACGTCACGAACTTTCGGCGCGTATATCTCCGGAATGTGACTTCCGATCGGACAACGAACAACGATTTTGGGCTTCTTTCTCCACGAGGAATCGTCCTATAGGTTTATTGTGCGGTCGATTCCGATCACCCTGTATATATAGAATAGTTGACACAATAAAGCTGGCCGCCCCGGTGGCGCAGTGGTCTAAGCGATGGCCTCTGATCATTCGTCCGAACGGGGTCCGGGTTCGAATCCCGGTGGGGCATGTGTGTTGTGTTTGCCTATAGCAGTGGTTCTCTCCCTTCCCTGGAACCAGTGACCCTAAATTAGGGATGGGCGACTGCTTATAGCCCATTGAGTTGCTCACGGTGGTCGTTAAACCTCCAATAAAAAAAATAAAGCTGACAAAAAAGAGATCAACGCCCAGCTGCGCAATTGTAGCAAATCGGAACATATCTCAATATAGACTAAGATATAGTATGCACTAAGATAGCGTTAGTTTAAAACACGAAAGACAAACCCAACCCATGCAAATTCTGACCGCTGAAAGAAAAATTCAAACAAATCACCATAATAACAGACAACCCATTCAACACAAAAAACGCCCACTCAAAAACCAGATTAAAACCAAGCAATTAATGTTGAGGCCAGCAGAGCATACATGCCGAAACAACTTAAAAACAGCAATAAAAGTAATAAAAGACTTGTTCCCGAAACAACGTAAATGCAAACCATGAAACACGAAAGATGAAAAAGCAAATATCATTGTATGAAGCAAACGCATAGCCCTAAAATGACAGAAGTAAAAGACGGCAAAGTATCCGAATGCCAACCTCAAAAGTCATGAAGCCATCCGTTATCACCAGGGAACACCGAATGGTGTGTAGCCTTTCAAATCACGACAAGAGCTGGAAAAAATCCAAAATACCGCCGGAGTGCTCCCGAGGCTACCACAAACCAAGATTTGGAAGTCTAAAATGGTCACGGTTAGGTGTAGCTGTGTGAAAATCAAAGGGGTAGGCATGCTATGGAAGTCTACTATCTCACTGCCTTCGGCTTCTGATTCTCATTGCTTGGGGTAGCCTCGGGAACACTGTTCCGGCTCTTGCCGTGATTTGAAATATCACACGCAATTCAGAGTTCCCGTGATGATAACGGATGACTTCATGACTTTTGAGGTTGGCATTCTGATACTTTGTCCTCTTTTACTTTTGTCACTTTAGGGCTATGTATTTGCTTCATACTATGACGTTTTGACTTTTTGATCTTTCGTGTTTGATGATTTGCATTTACGTGGCTTCGGGAAGAAGTCTTTTATTACTTTTATTGCTGTTTTTAAGTTGTTTTGACATGTATGCCCAGCTGGCCTGAGCGTTAATTGCTTGGTTTTAATCTGTTTTTGAGTGGGCGTTTTTTTTTTAGTTGAATAGGTTGCCTATTATGGTTATTTGTTTGAATTTTTCTTTTAGTGTTCAGAATTTGCATGGATTGGGTTTGTCCTTCGTGCTTTAGGCTTACGCTATCTTAGTGTATACTATATATGTATATATATATATATATATATATATACACTATCTACCCACAAGTAATTGGACACCCCTGCGATCGACGATATCTGCGGTCCTGATACACGTCACGGCTGCCGCCGTTAAATATTGTGTGGGAAACAACAACGCAACCAGTCGCAAGCAAGATGCAACGCAGTTCGGAGCTCTCTGATTTCGAGAAAGGTGTAATCGTCGGGTATCACAGAAATGCCCGATCCATACGTGACATATCCAGAGAGTTGAAGTACCCAAAATCGACAGCGGCCTACGTGATTGGCAAGTGGAAGATGAGAGATGACTGTCGGAATGTGCCCCCACCCTGTAGACCAACAACACTGGGTGTTAGAGACTGACGGGTGCTGGCCAGAGAAATTCGGAAGAACCGCACCAAATCGATGGGCCACATCCACGAGGAGTTTCAACAGGCATCCGGGAGTGTTCTTCCGATGAATACCATCCGTAAGGAAGCCTATCTGCTCGGTTATCATGGACGTGCTGCCGCCCACAAGCCTTTGATCACCAAGTCCAGTAGCGCTGCTCGGCTAACGTGGTGCAAAGAACGTCGACAGTGGGTGGACTATTGAACAGTGGAAACAGGTTCTCTGGAGCGACGAATCAAGGTTCACCATCTACCGTTCGGATGGCAGGGTCTGGGTTTGGCGTCTGCCTAGAGAACGCCTCCTGCCGGAAAGTATTGTGCCAACTGTGAAGTTCGGCGGCGGTGGAATTATGCTATGGGGGTGTTTCTCCTGGTAAGGCACGGGACCCTTGGTCGGAATTCCTGGTAGACTCAACGCCGAGACCTACTGCTCCATTTTGGATGACCATGCGCTTCCTACGTTTGGTATGGTTACAATGGGGTTAATCGAATGGACTGGCCTGCGCAGAGCCTGGACCTTAACCCTATCGAGCACCTCTGGGGCGAGTTGGAGCGTCGACTTAAGGGGTGCCGCCACCGTCCGAAATCGGTGAAGGAACTGACCTTTCTTCTCCAAGCCGATTGAGAGTATGCCAATGAGGGTCGCTGCTGTAATCGCCACTCGTGGAGGCTCCACCAACTATTGAAGATGAATAAACTTCGTTTTTCTTTGCTATCACAGGTGTCCAATTACTTGTTGGTAGATAGTGTATATTTGACTAAGCGTTGAATAAATTAGCGATGTTTCTGTGATCAGCTGAATTTCATATTTTACGCTTGCATTAATGCATTTCCTGTTTTCTGATTTTTATTTGTTCATTTTCCTGTGGAAAACCTCTCAGGAGTCTTCCAGTTACGATTTAAAGAGTGGTTTTAATAACCTTTTTAGTGCTTTCACATTTGCCCTTCACTTAGGATTATAACAATCCACAAAGTCAGCAGGTAAACATCAATTAATAAAGGGAAATAAAGTAGATTGCGGTTCAACTTTGTTATTCCGTGCACTTATTTTTCCTTTTATTGTTACTCTTTGCAATCTGAAAGCACATGGTGTGCGGTTCAACTGTCTTAGTCCTAGTGTTACGTAAAATACCTTACCTTTCAATTATCAGATTACCTTCAACAAAACATGCAACAATAACTCAAAAAAAGGAATTTAATCTTGAGATCTTGAGGATTATTTGGATGATAATGTATCGGTAAATTTTTGCTTGGTGTGTTATCTCAGATGGTTCGCAGCATTTTAAGTCAAAATAATAATTCAAAGCAAAAATTAGTTTTGACATTTACTTTTAAGATGGTATAATCTTCACGTATTATGAAATATATTATTAAAAGTAATTTCACTGGTATCAGTGTTGCAATGGTAGTCACTCGTGCAGGTTTATAAAAACCTGTACAATTACACCATAGGGGTGTTACAAAACTGTAAGGTATTGGGGGGGGGGGGGGCGATGATTCACTTACCTTCATGAATATCGAGATATGGTAAAGATGTCCCGTTCTTAATTTAGATTTATTTCCTTCAGGGTCAGCAAAAATGTTGAATTAGGATGAAAGAGGAACAGGTCTAGTGTTAACATAGTGTTCTGCTCGAGAAATCAGAGTAGTAACAGTGCACACTTAGGATGACACACTTGCATGTGTAATGTGCTGAAACACTTTCCTTCGCTTCTTTCACACGACAGATTTTCAAGAATAACAGGACTATACTTATATAACAGGTTATTAAAATTTTCCTGCCGCCCCGATGTCGCGATGGTCTAAGCGTTGGCTAACGACCGCTCGATCGACTGGTACCCAGGTTCGAGTCCCGATCGAGGCATGGGTGTTATGTTTGTCTTGCCGCAGTAGCTTTCTCTCTTCTCTGGTACCTTTAAATTAAGAATGGGAGACTGCTTATAGACCTTGTAGTTCATGGTGCTCATTTAACCTTGAAACAAACGAAAACACAACAACTATGGTATCATTAATATACGAGAAGTGTTCAGAAAATAATAAATCTCGAACACGAGGTAGTTTACAAAAACTGCATACCCTTTACGGTGATTTTATCTATTTTTCTTTGGATAATAGATGGCACAATTTTAATAGTGAAGTCGACATAGCAACGAAGACGGAACGATTGACACTTCTGCTGATGCTCATTCATTAGGGCCGCGATCGTGATGTCGCGTCCTCAAAATTTAGTTACGTACAAATTACATTCCGGAAAACATACAATTTATATTGCCTTTTCCTCCGTCTGTCACTTCAATTACAGCAGCAGAAAACAGGTACTCGCGCTGCAAAATATTAATATCTGAAGAAGCTTTAAAGATTTCCCGGAAAAAGTTGCCCATGAAGTAAAGAACATGGAACGGGGAAGAGATCTGGAGTCTGCTTCATGAGTTAAAATTAGGTCGCAGTGCGGCAAAAACCTACTGTAATATGGTCGAGGCATGGGACAAGGAGGCAACATCTGAACTTACTGTTCGGCGGTGGTTAAAACAGTTTCGTCCCGGTGACACGAGCATATAAGATAAGGAGAACCGAGGACGACAATCGGTCATTGGTAACGACGCTCTCAAGCAGGCAAATCCTCTCCTTACAGTCAGAGAACTCGCCAAACAGTTCAGTGCGTCGGTGTAAACCATTTCTGAACATCTACACCTAATTGGTAAGGTCAAGAAGCTTCATACTTGGATTCCACACGAACTGACGAAGTATCAGAAACAACAACGGTTTGAGGTGCGCAGTAAGCTTCTGCTTCTCAACGAAAAGGAACCCTTACTTGATCGCATTGTAACCCGTGAGGAGAAGTGGGGACAACCGTAGATAATGTAGACAGTGGCTGAACCATGGTGAACCACCGAAACAACATCCGAAACCAAGGTTGATGCCAAAGAATGTTTTGATGACAGTGTGGTGGACTGTTCATGGTGTCATGCACTAGAGGTTCTTGAATGTTGGTGAAAGCATTACCTCGGTCACCTACTAAGAAGAAATTGACCGAATGCACCAGAAATTGTATTCCAAATGGCCATCTTTGGTGAGCAGGAAGGGTCCTACCCTCCTCCACGATGACGCAAGACCACACATGTGTCACAAATGATGAAACAGAAACTACACAAACTGAAGTTTGAAACTACATGCAGCCTACTCGTCTGACTTGGCACCTACTGATTTCGACCTGTTCATGCATTTTAGCAACCACCTCAAGGACAGGAACATCACAAATCAATAGGAGGCTGAAATTGCATTCTGGGACTTTCTTGCATCCAGGGAGCCAGATTTCTTCCTGACTGGCATTGAAGCAGGTGCCACTCGTTTGAACAGGTGTGTAGCTGCTGAAAGCGCATATTTCGAATAAAATAAGATTGTGTGTTATGAGGTATGTCTCTTTCATTTTTGTTTACCCTACAGATCGGCCATTTCTTTTTAAACGACCTGGTGTTACTGATAACATTTACGAAAACGTTCGTACGAAGGTCCGACTGTTCGAAGACACATCATGTACAAAAATTGAAGAGGCAGTAGTGAGACAAAGGTGACACCTTATCTACCAAGATTTTCAATACCGTATTGCAGAATGCTTATCAATTATCTAGTTGGGAAAAGGCAAGTTAATAAATATTAATGAAGACGGTTTAACCAACTTTCATTAAGCTGACGGTACAGCCACTTTTGCAGATATTATTACCTCAGAGGTAAAAAGTATAATACATGATCTTGCCGATAACACTAAAGAATAGGATTAGAGATAAACTTACAAAAAAAAATAGATATGCAACGAATGCCTTTACAAGAACTGAAGATTTAAAGGTTAAGGTGGTTCCACTTAAAATCTCTGCCTTATGTTTCCAATGGTAAAAGGTCTTTACATATTTTCTCCGCAATTAATGTATTCCCAAGGATGAAAATTTGCCCATCGAAAAAACTAACTTTAAGTTATAGCATGGGATACTTAATGCTTGCTGAAACCAAACCATAATTAAGCAATCTAACATTTGCTTGTCTACTGACGTCATCAATAAACAGGTCGCGGCATCTATTAACAGGTCTGAACATTACTCAAAGAAAAATCATTGATTTTTAATATAATTATGGTTAGGTTTTAGCAAGTATTAAGTATCTCATGCTATAATTAAAAGTTAGTTTTATCGATGTGCAAATTGTCGTCCTTGGGAATACATTAATTGCGAAGAAAATATGTACAGTATGTTTTACCATTGGAAACATAAGGCAGAGATTTTAGGTGGAATCACCTTAATGAGGAAAATTTAGAAATAATTGTTGCCAAAGTTTATTTTGCAAAACAAATATCAACCGATGTTTACGTCGAAGAAGAAAGCAGTATCCTTCCGCTACGGCTGCTGGCGAAACGATAAAGGCCGCCCCGGTGCCGCAGTGGTCTAAGGCGTTGGCCTCTGATCATTCGTCCGTAAGGGGTCCGCGTTCGAATCCCGGTCAGGCATGAATGTTGTGTTTGTCTTACGGCACTGGCTCTCTCCCTTCCCTGGAACCAGTGACCCTAAATTAGGGACGGGCGACTGCTTATAGCCTATTGAGTTGCTCACGGTGGTCGTTAAACCTCCAATCAAAAAAAAAAAAAAAAAGAAACGATAAAGTGTTTAATCAATTCACCATTCCTCTTCTTAATTACGGGTCTGAGACATAGACTTTAACTAAAAAAAAGACATACAGTTGCTGCTTGTGGGTTAAATGATCTACGTGAGCAACTCGATGCGCTGTAAGAAGTCGCCCGTCTCTGATTTAAGTCTAATGGTTCAAGGGATAATAAAAGTATGGAGTTTTTCTTTTTCTTCAGAGGCACCTTTGCGATTTCTATGATCTCTAATTTACGGTTATTTACTCTAGGAACGAAAAAGGATCACATCCACAGAGCAAGCCTTTTTGTCGAGCTTTAAGGCCTACGAGCGGCGGCGAGCCATCGCCTGTCCGTTAATCAAGGACGAAATGCAAGGAGAGCATGTAGGATTTTACTTTTGATGGGTTTAGTTTTAATGATTAACCAAGTCGTAAGCCAATGTCTGTAGAAAACTTTGCTGAGCATATATTCAATTTTGTTTTTCAATAATTAATTAACTACTAACGGACAGTGAAAGAATCAGCAAAGGGACTCCGTGTAATGGTAACTTCTTCCTTTATTTGTTCCATTGATGGGAAGTTTAATGGAACATCAATGCAATCCACTGACACAGCATATCTCGCTGGTCTCAACACAGATCTCAGTCGTATGACATCAATACTTATTCATCGATCACATATACCGGATGACCACAATTAAAGAGGACGTTTTCAAAGCTCTATAGCGAAGCGTCTATGAGACGAAACTAAAACCAAACTTGGCAGGAATATTCTGACGAACATGAGCTTGCGATTTATTAAAGAAAGCTCCATTCTATGCTACTAGCGGATTTGTGACACTACAAGCGCCAGGAAAACGAATGCTGTACGACGTTCATCGGTGATTCGATGGATATAGAGATGACGGGTAACGCAGCATGCCATTCACACAAGTGATGCGCGCTAAGGTTCTTACCTTACCTGAACGTGCGTTGCTAGTCAAGTGTTATTATCAACTACCTTTACTACCCGGCTGTGCCCGGGATTTAGGCTTATTAGTTTCCTATTCCTTTATATGTCACTGAAAAAATCGGGAAAAAATTGATGCTTGCAAGAAAGAAAAAAGCTGATTTCACAAATTCGGCCATTCCAAATTATTTATTCGTAGTGTGATTATTTCAGCACTTGGCCGTGCACAACATTTTTGGTTTCCCTTCATCGTCGGCAATATATAATTTTGTTGGATCCTTTGCTCTTGACATTCCAACATACAGCTGTCTATAGAATCAAACGGACCAAAAGCGTTACGAATTATTTAACACGCGTCCAGGAGACACATCATTAGAACACTGACTGAACAAAATTCGTTAACAATTTGTTATCGACGATCACATGCATCACGTGCTTTCGGTTTCAGACGTCTTTGAGGGGCGAACCTCTGGAATAAAAAAAGTTAAAAACGTATCTTTGCGAATATTTTATAAAACTGGCTGAAATTTTAATGAACACCATAAACAATTAATAGGAACATGACCTCCAAATTTCGCCCGAATCGGAAAATAACGTTTTAAATTAGCCGGCAAAATTTTATTAACCGTTTCTGCGTATATATTTCTGTTTACCGATGAATTAAAAATTCCACGCCTATTTTAAAAAGTTTTGACCGGATTCCGGTGAAATTTTGAGGGACTCCTCTTATTACCAATTCATGGTGTTGATAAAAATTTCAGCCCGTTTCGTTAAGATTTCGCAAAGTTCGTTTTTGCATTTTTTTATTCACAGTTCTCAAAGAATAGAAACACCTGTGGATGTGCCGCGGCGATGAATACAGTCACGTGCTTTCAGATTTGGAACAGATAACGATGACGAAGCAAACGACGCTGACTTTATTGATTAGCTTATTAGTTAATTCATAACTCGTGAACGGAACAACTTAGAGATCTTAAAATAGTTGCATTGACCTAGAAATTCCAGTATTAATAAGCTATGCAAATTTCACGATGTCACAGTTCGGCGTTCGAGAGTTTTTCCTGCTTCAAATAAACAGACGTTTTATGTTTTATATATAAGATACTGCAACTGACTGACCCGGTGGTGCAGTGGCCTAAGCGCTGGCTTGAGATTATTCATCCAAAAGGGGTACGGGTTCGAATCCCGTGTGACATGGACGGCATTGAGTTTCTCGCTTCCCTGGAACCAGTGGTCCAAAATTAGGAATAGGTGACTGTTAAGATAAAAATTAGGGATGTGTGCCCATTGAGTCGCTCACGGGGTAGTTTATCCCCCTCCCCCAAAATGCACCTGCTGCGCTTCGAGAATTACGGCAACCGAAATATATGAGGATAAACAAACCTGCGAGAAACGATTGTACCGTTTGAGAATACCACATCTTTAGTGGTGAGATCAGGACGAGGGCCCAAACCGATTATGACTCAAGCAGCGGAACAGGTTGTGGAGCACGGAATGGGTAACACACCAGGTTTGCTAGCAACATCACAGAAACTGGATATTTTTTCATGGTGATACGCAAACCCGACTGACGTTTGCTCGGACATTCCTGGCTTGCATGGAGGTGGATGATGCATGGCGCCATAATATCTTGTGGAGCGACGAGGCTGATTTCCATCTGTGTGGCAGTGTTAACACTCAGAACTGCCGCATTTGGACTGAGAAAGGCCAACGAGTTAGCCCCAAAAAATCGCATTAGAATCGCTTGAAGTTAAAATGCGGTGTGGTTTTACGGTATCGTTTATCATAAAATCGTACAGCTGGACAAGTGATTTATGTCGTCAATGCCCACAGGTACCGAGACATACTCCAGCAGTGACGATGTCTTGATTCGGTCATATTTATGCAGGATGGAGAGCTTCCTCATATTGCATTTTGGTACAGCAGGCGTTGCGATAGCAGTTTACCAACAGCAGAGTGATTGGTCGTGCAATTCGCACAGCCTGGCCATCTCGTTCACCTGAACTCACCACCTGTGATTTTTGGTTGTGGGGACACCTCAAAAGCTGGGTTTTGTAGGTCCGCGTTCGCTCTTTGGCCGTCTCAAAAGACAGAATAATACAGTATGTAAAATAAATTCATGCGGATCAGTTGCATTCCACTGTGGAGAACATCTTTCAACTCATACAGTGTTTAGCACATCTGAATTGAGGACCCATTGAACCATACCTATAACCTGTAGCAAATTAAAAGGCAATCACACTTTCCAGTTAGTTATTTAGTGATTTCTGTATCCTTGCCAAATCTGTATTTTTTTTGTGTGTGTGTGTGTGTGTGTGTGTGTGTTTTGCTGCAGCGAGAGTAGTTATACCGCGTGAGAATGCGTTTCGTCCAACTGCGATGTCGGCACAGGACTCTGAGCACATTCTCCTGCATTGTATTCACCCATGAACGTCATATCTCGTCTTTCATATCTCATTGGTGGCACAAAAATGAAACTTTTTTTCATAAATCGTGGTTTCATATTTGTGAGAGAATTCCTACCAAGTTTAGTTGCGTTTCATCCCACAGATGCTTCGCTTCAGGGCTCTGAACACCTCGCTCTTTAATTGTGATCACCCAGTATATCAAACAATCTTTAATTTTTTTCTCATCATCAACGCTTCGCAATCTCTACATCTTCACAAAAATCCACCCTCTATAAATTCAACGACGTCATTTTATGTGGCTCTGATTCACTGTCAGCTTTGTCGCAATGTACAAGCAAGCTACTCGGAGAAATAATGTGCCGTTTAGTTAGAAAATATTTAACTGAGAAGTAAAACATTTTATATAAGAAAACGAAACTCAAATTGAAGGTTATTTAGACGTATACGTTACAAGCGATTACAACGTGATAATGTCTTACCCGGAAATCGAGCTAGGAGTGCCGGAAACAAGAGCATTTTACTTCTCGCATACAGGAAGAAACTCAATATCGTCTCCCTACTGTTTGACTGCTGAGAAAGTAAACTATTTTTAATACACTGGTGCTTTAATTTAGAATAAGGAGATTTCCTTTCAGGATACTTTACTTGGTATCTTTAAATGCTCAGTAGTCAGTAGTATAGCGCGCGGCCTCGAATCCCGGCGAAGATGATTAACCTTCCCCAGAAGAGGTAGCTCTAAAATAGAGATGGGCGGCTTATTATAGATTTGGATGATCAGACTCGAAATTTTTTCAGAGTTGTTACATTTCGGAGAAAAGTATTCGGAAGTACTTCAGAAATCTTACCGGTATCGTTCCGCCGCATTTGCCACAGGGTTTGTTCACATTTCATATCGCGGCCCTCCGTGCATCACTAAGCGATAAAAATAGTTCCACAATGGAATGCAAAAGACAGACGGGTTTGTGTCAGAATAAATATATATATATACACAGCGTGTCAAAGAATTTTTAAGACTGGCGCTAGATTTCAGCCTACGGTGGCACCACCAGTGTAATCGCGAATGCGTTATAAACCGTGACCATCTGCTTGCTTTCTGCCAAAAGTACGTCGCAGTTGTTAAAGTAACTCAAACGAAACGGCCGTTCATTAGAGAAGTAAAATTTTTTTCATGTTGAATTATTAAGATGGAAAAAGGGCTGTTATTAATTTTAACGCAAAACTTGGTAAAAGTGCCTCGGAAACGTACCAAATGATGAAACAGTTTACGATGAGTTTTGTTTAAGTAGATCAAATGTTTTCCTGTGGCACAAACGTTTTTTGGACGGAAGAGATACGCTAGAAGATGATAAGCATACCGGAAGACCAAGTTCATCTAGGACACCTGAGATTATTGAAAAAATGCGTGATTTCGTGGCAAACAATCGGTGTGCGTCACTAAGAATGATGGAAGAGTCTTTAAACATCAACACAGAAACGATTCGAACCATCCTGCATGAAGATTTGGGCAAAACAAAAGTCTGTGCTAAATTTGTTCCACACACGTTAACCAATGAACAAAAATCAAGGAGAAGTGCACATTGCAGAGACATCATTGCAGCCGCTGAAAATGATCCAAACTTTTTAAAATCGATTATTACAGGTGATGAAACATGGTGTTTGCAATATGATCCGAAAACAAAGCGACAAAGTGTGGAATGAAAATCAAAAAACTCACCACAAGCCAAAAAAACAAGAAAAGTTCCATCGAAAATCAAACAAATGCTCATTACATTCTTCGATAGTAAGGGTATTATCCACAAAGAATTTGTTCCAAGTGGACAAACAATTACTGGTGAGTTTTATTTAAATGTTTTGAGGCGTTTGATGAGCAGAATTCGTCGCATTCGTCCAGAATATCGGGATCAAAACAGTTGGTGTTTGTTGCACGATACTGCACCCAGTCACACCTCACTTCTTGTTCATAGATTTTTGGCGAAAAATAACGTCTGTGTGTTGAATCATCCACCGTATTCGCCTGATTTAGCACCCTGCGACTTTCCTTTATTCCCAAAAACTTAAAATGACGTTAAAAGGGTGTTATTGTGATGATATTTCGACCATACAAACAGATTCAACGCGTGCTTTGGAGGCAATCCCGCAAAGTGAACTGGAACAGGCATTCGAATCATTATTAAATCGCTGTAACAAGTGTATTGAAGCCGGAGGGACTTATTTTGAATAACAAACACAAACAGCCGGAGGGACTTATTTTGAATAACAAATATAATTTCTTGTTTCTATTTCATTTTACAGACCCAGTCTTAAAAATTATTTGTCACACTGTGTATATATATATATACACTCATTGTCATAAAAATCCGCGCACCAAGAAAAGCAGTGCGATTAACGCGAAACTCTGCGAATAGCTGGGGGAGGGGGGGGGGAAGCCATGCAAATGATTAAAGTCTCGTGCGAATCCACATGCTCGCGCGTCCAAGACCGGCGCTGTAATCGCAATCTTTGGGTCTTATAAGAAGCTGCGTACGGGACTCCATATGCGTGCTGAAGTGCACAGTATGAATCAGGTGAGATCCCTGAGAGATGGATATGCCGAGGAGCTGCCGTAGATGTGCGTACGGGCAACTGACGGAGTTTTAACGAGGCCGTATCGTCGAGATGAAAGAGGCAGGGTGGCCGACGCGCCGAATCGGCCGCCATTTGGGCCGGTCGGAAAGTACGGTGAGATCGTGTTGGGATCAATGGACGCGGAAAAGCACCCGGAAACGGCTGACTGCCTCCAGACGACCCAGACACACCACCAGCAGAGAGGACCGTGAGATCGTGAGAGCGGCACGCAAAGATGCAACGACGTCCTTGTCCAATATCCAGAGACATGTGACAGCTGTACAAAGGACTCCTGTGTCCGCCAAAGCCATTTTCAGACGCCTGGCAGAGGCGAAGCTGCACTCTAAACGGCCCTTACGTTTCTGCCGTTAACACCTGAGCATCGTCGGCGTCGATTGCAGTGGTGTCAGCAGCGAGAAACGTGGAATGCTATGGAATGGCAATGTATAGTTTTCAGCGACGAATCCCGCTTCTTTATGGGAACAGACGACCACCATGACAGAGTGTGGAGGACCGCAGGTAGGCGCTACAATCTCAACCTGAATGTACAGCGGCACACGCCCCGAACTGCAGGCGTGATGGTCTGGGGAGCCATCGCATATGACAGCCGGACTTCCCTCGCTGTGATCCGAAGGACATTGAAACCTAGCGCTACATACACAAGATCTTGCGGCCCGATGTGCTGCCTTTCCTGGCGGTGCGGCCCGGAGCGATTTCCCAACAAGACAGTCCGTCCGTAGACGGTTTATGGTTTCCCAGGGTTGTCTATGTCATGCTTCGACGCTTCCGTGGCCTGCCAATTCGCCTGATCTCTCGCCCATCAAGCATGTGTGGGGCCAGATGGAGCTCCAGCTTTCTCCATGTTCCAGTGTCCGGGATTTAGAGCATCAGTTGCAAGAAGTGTGGGCCAGTCTGTCCCTAGATAACATACGGCGTCTATTTGTCTCCATGCCGGAGCGTACACTGAAGTACCAAAAAACTGGTACAGACGAGCTTATGAAAAATACATAGCAACGTCACCTATGCGCGTACTCGGTTGCGTTTGCCAGTGCGTATATAAAGCGATAGACATCCTTACCAGCTGTCAGAGCTGTTTTCGGCATGAGAATGACAAGTAATTACGATTTAAGCGATTTTCAACGCGGTGTCATAGTTGGCTCTCGTGAGATGGGCCATAGTACTTCGGAGGTAGAAAATAAGTTCGGATTTTCACGGACGATCATTGCAAGGGTGTACCGCAACTACAAGAATTCCGGCAAAACCTCCAACCTACGATACCAGTGTGGCCGTAAAAAGACATTGGGTGAACGTGACCATCGTCGGCTGTCAAGAATCGTTTCACGCGATAGGCGTGCAACACTCTCGCAGGTATCATCGGAATTCAATGCTGGAGCCTCAACAAGCATCAGTGTCCGGACTGTGCAACGTACCCCGCACGATATGGGCTTTGGAAGCCGACGCCCAACTCGAGTCCCCTTGATGGGTGCACGACACAGAGCTATGCGCCGCGCTTGGGCACGGCAACACGCCACTGGACATTTGATGACTGGAAACAAGTAGCCTGGTCTGACGAGTCGCATTTCCAACTGTATCGGGCAGATGGAAGGATTTGTGTGTGGCGCAAACCCCATGAAGCCATGGATCCCGCCTGTCAACAGGGAACTGTACCGGCTGGCGGGGGGTCTGTAATGGTATGGGGTGTGTTTAGCCCTTCACTGGGACCCCTGGTATGTCTACAAATGTCTGTGACCGGCCAACGCTATGTGCGCATCCTTTCTGACGAGGTACACCCGTTCATGTCCTGCATTCAAGATGATGGGTTGGGCCTGTTCCAACTGGAGAATGCAAGTGTCGGGATGCCCCATTATGGTTAGAGGAGCATTCATCTGAGTTTGGGGTGTTGCCATTCCCACCCAAGTCCCCAGATCTGAACGTGATAGAACATATTTTTGATGTCATGCAACGCGCTATCAAACACAGGAATCCGAGACCTCGGAATACACCCGAATTGGGGAATGCTCTGCAGGAAGTATGGTGTGCGTTGCCTACAGCATATTTCCAGAAGCTAGTGGAGTCCATGCCCCGTCATATTTCTGCAGTCCTGCGCTCTCGTGGGAGATCTACCAAGTATTAGACTGATGTACCAGTTTTTCTGGCACTTCAGTGTATACACGCATGTATTCGAGCACAAGGCGGTCTGACGCGGTACTAACGCTGACCGGAATGTGTACCGTATGTCCGAGGGAAATCGTCATGCTGTTGTGATATTGCAATCACTTCTGTGCTTGGTATGTACCATCTCACTACTGACATCTAATTTCAATCAAACGCCTCCTTGTTATGTACCATCTCACTACTGAAATCTAATTTCAATCGAATGCCTTCTTGGTATGTACCATTTCACTACTGAAATCTAATTTCAATCGAACGCCTCCTTGGTATGTACCATCTCACTACTGAAATCTAATTTCAATCGAACGCCTCCTTGGTATGTACCATCTTACTACTGAAATCTAATTTCAATCGAACGCCTTCTTGGTATGTACCATCTCACTACTGAAATCTAATTTCAATCGAACGCCTCCTTGGTATGTACCATCTCACTACTGAAATCTAATTTCAATCAAACGCCTTCTTGGTATGTACCATCTCACTACTGAAATCTAATTTCAATCGAACGCCTTCTTGGTATATACCATCTCACTACTGAAATCTAATTTCAGTCGAACGCCTTCTTGGTATGTACCATCTCACTACTGAAATCTAATTTCAATCGAACGCCTCCTTGGTATGTACCATCTCACTACTGAAATCTAATTTCAATCGAACGCCTCCTTGGTATGTACCATCTCACTACTGAAATCTAATTTCAATCCAACGCCTCCTTCTTGGTGCGCGGACTGTTATGATAATGAGTGTATTTTAATAAAAAACAAGTCAAAAACAAAGAATATAATGAGAAAAATATCTGAAATCGTAATCAAAGAACCGCCGGCACCCGTGACTGAAAAAATACACGTAACGTTTCGGAAGTGCAGAAAAAAATTTTGCATTTTTAAGTGAATTTAAATTGAAGTGCGAGTACCGCACGAAAAACTGAAATTGCCATTATTTTATCTCAAAGATGGTAGCTTTTCAGTAAATTGCAGAACAAATAGATAAATGAAAACCTAATAGTAAAACTATTAACAAAGAGTTCTTGTCGATTTAAAGATTCATCCTTCGTGCCTGGTGATTCGGCTCGACAACAATGGATTAAATGCCATGAAATTCGCATTGTCGGCGACACGCATTGGCTTTGTTAGTTGCGGTGGGAGTCCAGTGTACTCCGGCACTGCCAACGGAGGATATCCTTTCGTTGGTATTGGACAGTATTTTATTGGAATATTAGGTTTGAAGAAGTCGACTGTAAGTGGACGTGGTCTTGCGTGGCGTTGAGCATCATTCAAAAAGCCTCCTTCGGAAGAGGACGGTAATTCTCGTTGGTCTCTGTGGCATATCCAGACCCATTGTCAACTACCCCTTCACTACAAGCTTGGGGTATTCTCTCAAGAACCTTTCTTGTCTTTAACTTGCTTTCAATCTGCCAAGGCTTCATATGACTTTTTTGCACGCCGTCTATTTTCAGTTCCGGAAACTGGCGGAAGTCTTGGTCGTAACTTGTTATATAGTTATTCTCAAACACCTTACCATCCCGCGGGAAAAGAAACCGAAGATCCTGTCCTTCGTGCTGCAGACGAACTTTCCTCCGTATTTCTCTTTCTGTAGGAAGGGCTGGCGTTGGTAAAGCAAAATCCGTTTTCGTTACAGAGTTGTACTGCGATGCGAAGATACGCTCAAAATCTTGTTTTTCATCCACCCAGTTCCTAACAAGAACACGACAGTTGTATTGGCCCTGGTCGGTTTCGAAAAGGACTCTTTCCTTACGCTGCTTTTCGCTTGCATTTAAGTAGTCAGCCATTTTTATATTTTTTATGCTCAGATAACTGACGATCGCCCATAGAAAATCGGGACGCTTTATGCAAAACAGCAAAATTCAATAATGCGGTAATTAAGGAACTCAACAATATACTGTGCGCCTATACCCGCTGCTTTGACGTAGGCAAAAAAAGGTGCATAATTATGTTTCTGTTCTATCCGCGGCGTCTTTTCTTCAAGATGAATGAAATACTGGTATTTAACAGAGCAGAAGTTAAACAACATTAAACATTCATTGAGTGTTTTTACTTGTTCTGTTCTAACTGTTTCGGAAACACATATACTGTTTCTGAAACGTATATATATATATATATATATATATATATATATATATATATATATATACACTATGTTGACAAAAGTCACCGGACACCTAGAAGAGAAATACAACATATGATTTATTGACATATATTAGTACGATGTCGGTCCATCTTTAGCCTTAATGCATGCACTGACCTTCGGGACATGCTTTCGATAGGTATGCACCGATAGGTATTGTAAGATACGAACTTCCACGCACAAAAGTGCGGAATGATACATTGACATTTAATGACTTGACCGTGTGGTGAGTGATGTGGGGAGTTGCGAGAGAGATATTGAAGGAGTAGGACATGCCGAGCTTTGGCTAAGACAACAAGTTCAGTTTGTACCGCGGAGTGTATTCCAGTTTATGTTTTTGTCTAAAGTAATAAATGTTTTGTGTTGTGATCGAGTGTCTGTGATGTTACAGACCAAAGATAGAAATGGAGGCACCGGTGAGATTCCAACTACCAAAGATAGGAAGTGGAGGCGCCGGTGAGACGGGATTGCGCAACTTCAGCGGCGTTTTTTATGACCGTGGGAATCGATGAGTTGGAATATCTTCAAGCGTGAGAAGGAACCAACGCGACAGGGATATTTTTTTCCCTCTTTGTGTTGGGAAGAACAAAGCATGGTGACTGTTGTTTGTTTTTCGAAATTAGTTCGTGAGAAAGAAAAAGTTCCGTATCGGATTTACACCACATTAGATGTTTATTTAAGTACTGGTTTTGTTGTTGTTCTTAGAGAATTATCCAAAGGAATGAAATATCAAAGCAAGTTTTTTAGAAGTTTCCGGGCACAGAATTAAATAGAAGGAAATAATTTCTGTCAAGAAAGAGTACATTCAGATCAACTGTTTGAGCCTAGATTATAGGTAAATGTAGAATAATGTTGTAAACAATTTCTGTGAACGTATACACATATACGATAATAGAAGGAAATAATTTCTGTCAAGAAATAGTGCATTCAGATCAACTGTTTGAGCCTAGAGTATAGGTAAATGTAGAATATTGTTGTAAACAATTTCTGTGAACGTATACACATATACGATAATAAATAAACATTGGGTACACGTAGAGCTTGTTGAAATGGCTTTCTTAGGAAGAGCTCGAAAAGAAGAACTTCTGCAGTTGGCGGAAGAATTGGGTATAGAAGTTATGCCAAATCTCAAAATTCTGGAATTAAAAAATAAAATTGTCAACTTTGAAGGTTATGAAGAGGATTTCGTGAAATAACTTTTGGCAGGTATAAAAGAGCGTAGAGAAACAGAAAGACAAATGGAGTTGGAGCTTGAAAAACGTAGACAAACAGAAAGACAAATGGAATTTGAGCTTGAAAAACTCTGAATAGAAGCTGGACGTCAGCCGCTGGGAGGTAGTTTGGAGCAAAATGGAAATTCTCATAAACCGAGATTAGAACTTCGTCATTTGATGAAAATATTTGACCCAAAAGACAGTGATATAAGTATTTACTTAGTTTTATTTGAAAGGCAAGCACAACAAGCAGAAAAAAGAAGGGAAGATTGGGTCATGTATTTGATAGGACTTTTGCCCTACGAAATATCACAATTGATTGCCAGAGAAAATGTGGCAGATGCTAAAAACTATGAATATGTTAAAAGGTTACTTCTTAAAAGATATAAGTTAAGTCCAGAGAAATTTAGATTAAAATATGTGCAACACATGCCTACATCAGAGAAGACCCGGAGAGATTTCGCCTTCGAGTTAGAAAATTATTTTAATGAATGGATTTCAGGACTTAAAATAGGCGATTTTGAAGGGCTAAAAAATTAATGATCACAGATCAATTGAAGCGGAGAGTGCCTATAGAAATAAGGGAGCATTTTATTGATAAATGGTCAAATATTGTCTCACCTTCAGATTTGGCTGATATGGTGGACAATTATGAAAGTGTAAGAGGAGGAATCAAGAAAAATTCGTCGAATGAATTTTGTGCTTCAAAGAAAATGCAAGGCAGTGAGAAAAAAACTAGAGATAACTATGATCGGGGAAATTTTATGAAAAATGAATTTTATAACAAAAATTATGTTAAGTCAGATGTAGGACAAGGGTGGTCAAAACGGAATGTATCTCAGAATGAAGAAAAGTATGATCGCAGACGGAAGATTCAATGTTACGAGTGTGCATCTTATGATCACATTCGACCTCAGTGTCCTAAGCTAAAATCACAGAACTCAGGAAGCGTAAATAGAATCAGAGAGGAAACTGAAGGGGATCTCTTGGCACCCTATACCTTTGAAGGAAAAATAAATGGAGTTACCATGCCTATTCTCCGGGATACAGGTTCATCAGTTGATATCATTTGTCAAGAGTATGTGTCGCCATGTGAGTTTACTGGAGAACATGTGTGGGTACAGCATCTTCTGGATGAACAAAAGGTTTGTTTACCATTGGCAGAAGTTGAACTAGAATGTGAATTAGATCATATTGTAACTAAGGCTGCAGTGATTAGGAAGTCGCTAGATCAAGGTAGATATTTACTTGGAAATAAGACTGCCGCTTTGTTAAAAAAAATTGATATGGAGTGGCCACTTAATTCAGAACAGGTAAATGTTGTGATTACTCGGTATCAAGAAAAACAGAAGCGAAACAACGAAGAGAGAAATTCAGTAAAGAATGATTCAGGGAAGAAAGAAAAACAAGCTCTTAAAGGAGAGGCTGTGGGTTCCGAAAAATCAGATGAATTAGAAGAAGAAATTATGCCATTGAGGCATGATGAAGATAAAGCCATGTTAGAGTTGGTAAAAATGGATTCAAAAAGTTTCATGGAAGATCAACGGCAAAGTTTGGAATTGAAAAAAAGTCTCAAAGAAATAGAGAAAACAGATTTTAAAAAGGCAAATGGTTATGCTGTACTAAGAAATGGGATGTTGGTGAAGAAAAAGATCAACAAGATTGGCGGAGGGGAAGATATTATTGTTGTTCCAGAACAATATAGAGAACAAATAAAAACATGTGTCATGAGGGAACTTCGGGGCATTTAGGAGTGACAAAAACCAAAGACAGACTAGCGAAGTATTTTTATTGGCCTAACTGTTATAAAGACATTGAAGAATTTGTAAAATCTTGTGATTCATGCCAACGTGCTGGAAAAGCTGGGGACAAAAAGAAAGCACCTTTAAAAATAGTTCCAATTATTCCTGAAATTTTTACAAAAATCAACGTTGATGCCCGTGGGCCTTTGCCCGAGACTTCAAGCGGAAATAGATACATAATTACAGCTATGTGTTTGTCGTCCAAATATCCAGATGCAGTACCAGTACCAGACATACCAGACCCAGTACCAGACATCAAGTCGGTAGTTGACGCTTGACCAGACATCCAAGTCGGTAGTTGACGGATCCAAGTCGGTAGTTGACGCTTTGTTACACATTTTTAACCGCATGGGATTTCTGAAAGAAATTCAAACTGATCAAGGAGCCAGTTTTGTAAGCATTTTGACACTAGAATTTCTGGAGCGGTTTGGAATAAAAGTTACTCATAGTTCTGTATATCATCCCCAAAGTAATCCGGTAGAATGATTCCATCGAACTATTAAAAGGATGTTGAGAGTTTTATGTCTTAAGTCTGCTCCGGATTGGGAGAAACAGTTACCGGCGGCGCTGTTTGCTTTGAGAATTGTGACACATGAAAGCACAGGGTTTACGCCTGCTGAATTGGTGCATGGAAAAAATTTGAGGACGCCAATGACACTATTGTATGAAAAATGGATGGGTCATCCTGAAGAAGAAAACTATGTCACTGAATATGTATTTGAGTTAATAAATAGGATGAAAAGATGTCAAGAACTTGCCATTAAAACATGGAAGTGGCTCAATTGAGAAGAAAATATTGGTATGACAGAAATGCGGTAAAACGTGAATTTCAAGAAGGAGATTTAGTATTGGTTTTTGTTACCTGCAGGCCAAATAAGTTAGCGGAACAGTGGAAAGGACCAGGGAAAATTGAGAAAAAAATTCTGAGACTAATTATGTAGTAAGCTTTGATGGTAAAAATGTAAAGCATCAAGTACATCACATTAACATGCTGAAACCATACCATAAACGACCAGAATTTGTGAACTTATTGTCCGTTTGTGAAAATGGTGAAATGGATTTAGAGATTAAATTTCCGCAAGTTGAAAAAAATCCCAATACATTTAACTTCTCTGATATCGAGGAGAACAGTAAACTTCGAGAGCGCCTAAGTGGCCAACAAATTCAGGATCTGAAGAAACTATTATGTCATTACTTGAAAATGTTTTCTAATATTCCAGGAAAGACTCATTTGGTCGAACATGATATCGAGCTAGCTAGTAATGCTATTGTAAGAGTTAAGCCTTATAGAATGTCGCCCAGGCAGATAAATATTCTTAAAGCCGAGATAGATAAAATGCTGCAGTACAAGATTATAGAAGTTGGTGAATCAGACAATACATCACCCATGATTTTGGTAGAAGTACCCGGAATAGATCCACGCCCATGTATTGACTACAGGCGATTGAATGAAGTGACAAGGACCCAATTCTATCCATTGCCTAACATAGAAGAAAGAGTCGAAAAGGTTTCTGGAGCGAAGTATATTACAGTATTAGATTTAACAAAAGGGTACTGGCAAATTCCATTAAGTGCTAGAGCTCAACGATTGGCAGCGTTTGTGACTACTTTTGGAACGTATCGGCCCTTAAAGATGCCATTTGGCCTTAAGAACGCACCTTATTTCTTTAGCAAAATGATGTCGGAACTCTTGAGAGGCTGCGAAGAGTTTGCCGTACCATATCTAGATGATGTTGCCATTTTTTCCGAAAACTGGGGGGATCATTTGATACATCTTGAAGAAGTGCTACAGAGGTTGCAGAGGGCTTCCTTGACCATAAAACCTTCCAAATGTAAGTGTGCTCAAGATCACGTCTTGTATTTGGGTCATATTGTTGGACAAGGATATCGAAAAATAGCGGAACGAAAGATTCAGGCCATACAAAATTTTCCTACGCCAAAGAACAAGACGCAAGTAAGATCTTTCTTAGGCCTGGCGGGATATTACAGCAGATATATTCCAATGTTTTCTTCGATAGCAGCTCCCTTGACAGACATCTTGAAGGGTAAAAATCGTAAAGAGGAAATTATATGGTCAGAACAATGTGAGAAAGCTTTTGTGGAGCTAAAAAATATTTATCTAGTTTTCCTGTTCTGTATGCCCCTGACTATGAACGTAGATTTATTCTACAAACTGATGCTTCAGATCAAGGAATGGGAGTCGTCCTCTCGCAAGAACAAGAAGATGGCGCTGAACATCCTGTACTCTATCTAAGCAGAAAACTTTCAACAGCAGAGAAGACATACAGTATGAGTGAAAACGAATGTGCCGCCATTATATTTGCGGTACAGAAACTGAAATGCTACCTGGATGGTCAAAATTTCCTCATACAAAGTGATCATAACCCTCTCGTTTGGTTACGCACCAACGCAAGTTCAAATGCTCGTCTAATGAGATGGGCTCTTGCTTTACAAGCATATGATTTTGTTATAATTCACCGATCGGGAACTATGCACAAAAATGCAGATGGACTGAGCAGAGTTCCAACTTTAGATGATCCACCTTGATCATGCTATGTGTCTGCTAGTGAAAACATTTTTTTTTTTTTTTTGTTTTTGGTTGTGGTATATAATACATAGAAATTGTTGGAAAACACGTAAAGATGATTGTTAAATTAACTCATATATTTCTCTTTGTAAATGGATTATGACTCATTATGTGAACTATGACTATTGTATTGTAAAATGACAAGAACTTTTTACCACTGGAAAAAGTTCCTCTGGAGTGAGGAAGGGTTGTAAGATACGAACTTCCACGCACAAAAGTGCGGAATGATGCATTGACATTTAATGACTTGAGCGTGTGGTGAGTGATGTGGGGAGTTGCGAGAGAGATATTGAAGGAGTAGGACATGCCGAGCTTTGGCTAAGACAACAAGTTCAGTTTGTACCGCAGAGTGTATTCCAGTCTATGTTTTTGTGTAAAGTAATAAATGTTTTGTGTTGTGATCGAGTGTCTGTGATGTTACAGTATGCGCTTCCATTGCGTACATAATGCTACCGCTAACTGTTGCTTAGTAGTAGGCCTTGGTTCCAAATTTCTTATGCGGCGCTCTACTTCATCCCATAGGTGCTCTATGGGATTAAGATACAAGGCTCTGTGCTGCCAAGTCCACACACGATACGGAATTATCGCCAAACCACATCGTAACAGTCCTTGCTTTATAGCCCGGTGGATTATCCTGCTAGTACCTACAAGGCTCGGTTCTATAGTATTGCCACAGAGTTAGCAGGGCATAATTGTCCGGAATATCGAGGTAGACGTGCTAGTTAATAGGTTTGTCCACGATAACCAATGGGCCGGGACCATATCGTGAAAAACACCCCCACAAAAGTGCAATGCCAGCTCCAAACTTGACCGTAGGGACAGTACACTGTGGTAAATAGCGTTCCCCGTCTGCCGCCATACCTACACACGGTCATCAGTCTGATGGATCGTGTATCTGGATTCATCAGACCATAAGACCTGTTTCCATTGATCTACGGTCCACAGTAAATGTTCTTTGCACGATGCTAAACAACAAGTAGCATTCCGAGTGGAAATGAAAAGTTTATGAGCAGCCGCACGACCACGGTAACCCATGGAATGAAGTGCTCTGCGAATGGTACGTGTGAATACCAAGGTTCCAGCATTTTTACTCACCTGTGCACTGAGGTCTTGTACAATACTCCGTCCATTAGCTGTAAAGAATCTCCTGAGGCTTCGACGTCCCCTATCACTGATTTTCTTTGGTCTGCCGGTATGTTTTGCTGCTGCAGGCACGCCATGTGTCTTCCACTTATTCAGTACATCCAAAACAGTTGATTTGGGTATGTTTAAACACCTGTCGGTTTCTCTTATGGATAACCCACTAATATAACACCAAACAATCTTTCCTTTTTCAAAGTCAGTTCTCTCTTGCGCGACATTTTCACTCAACCTCACAGTGCGATATGATCGCGGTCAGCTGCAGGCTTGTTTTTGTACCGTTTGCAGCTGTACCGCGCATCTTAACAACGCGGCGGATCCGTTCAGTCGCTTTTGAAGGGGTGTCCGGTAACGTTTGTCAATATTGTATATATATATATATATATATATATATATATATATATATATATATATATATATATATATATAATGGCCCTGAAATCCTGCGGTATTGAAGATGCGTACATTAATATTATTAATAACATCTATGAAAATGCAAGTGCAAAGGTTCGGCTGTTTGAAAATACAACACACATAAAAATTGGAAAAGGAGTGAGACAAAGTGACACCATATCTCCGAAGCTCTTTAATGCCACATTGGAAAATGTCTTTCAATCACTGAACTGGGAAAACAAAGGGATAAAGATTAATGGAGATTATCTAACCCACCTTCGTTTTGCTGATGACATAGTCATTTTTGCAACTACCCCATCAGAGCTGCAGAGTATGATCCAGGAACTTGCTGACAAGAGTAAAGAAGTGGGGTTAAAAATGAACTTTCAGAAGACAAAAGTGATGTTTAATGCTTTCACAAGAAATGAAGATTTATCGATTGATGGAGAAAAGCTGGAGATAACAGACACGTACGTTTATCTTGGACAGCAGATATCAAGTGAGGGTCACATTGGTGAAGAAATTAATCGGCGTACAAAACTTGCCTGGAGAGCTTTTGGAAGAAACAGCATAATTTTCAAGAGCAATATGCCATTATGTCTTAAAAGAAAAGTGTTTTATCAATGCATCTTTCCAGTGCTTACGTATGGTGCAGAGACGTGGACCTTAACTAAAAGAGACATACAAAGGCTGCAGACAACTCAAAGAATCATGGAGAGGTGCATGCTTGTTGTAACCAGGAGAGATAAGAAGAGAAACTCGTGGATCCGAAAAATGACAAGAGTGGAAGACATAATGATCAGAGTTAAATCCCTGAAATGGCAATGGGCTGGACATACTGCCAGAAGGACAGACCATCGATGGACAGCCGAAATTTTAGATTAAATTCCAAGGGACAGGAAAAGACCCAGAAGATGACCACATGGAAGATGGGTGGATGAAATTCGAAAGTATGCGGGAGTGACATGGAGGAGACTGGCACAAGACAGACCGTTGTGGAGGAAACTTGGGGAGACCTTCGTCCAGCAGTGGATTGATAATGGTTGACAATGATGATGATGATGATGATGATGATGTGTGTGTGTGTGTGTGTGTGTGTGTGTGTGTGTGTGTGTGTGTGTGTGTGTGTGTGTGTGTGTCAATGCGCGCCCGATTACGTGGCATTCTAATGTCAATGACCTGCCATTTTGTTTTTTTGTTCGACATGGCGAGCTGGATGACTGAGCATTGTGCTTTCGCTGTTGAAACGTGTTTCCAGAATAACGATTCTGTAGTTGCTACGCAACGCCATTCAGGCGACATTTCAAAGTGTGACGTCATTGGAATGTGCCAGATGGTCGCACCATTACAAGGTGGGTAAGTGCCTTTAGATTAAGAGGCTCGGCTTGTAGTCGCAAACAAGGAGGTAGCAAAAGCACTGTGAGGACACCGGAAATTATTGAAAATGTTCGTGCTGCAATATTGTGTAGCCCTAAAAGATGTGCTCGGTGACACTCTAGAGCTTTGCATATTTCCGATCATTAATTCAAGGGAATATTGCATGAGGTTCTCCAATGTTACCTTTATAAGCTCCAAATTGTGCAAGAAATGAAGCCTCAAGGTTTGGTTGCACACGAACATTTTTGCACAACTATGTGTGATCTCCTTCGTGAAAATCCACAGATGTTACACATCTTGATTATGTCAGATGTAGCACACTTCGGGTTGTTTGGTTCGGTGAATAAACAAAATGTGCGTTATTGCAGTGATGTAAACCCGGATTAACTGAACATAAAGCGCTTGCTCAGAGCCCGTGTTACTGTCTGGTGTGGATTCGCTTCCTTTGGAATTATCGGGCCGTATTGTTTCGAGGATGATGAGAGTGTCACTGTAACTACCATCAGTGAACGTTATCTACGGATGCTGCAAGACATCTTGCTGCCTCAGTTACGGATGCTGAACGTAGATATGGACGATTTATGGTCCCAACACGACGGAGCGAACGCGCACATGGCCCGCATATGCATGGATTTTTTACGACGGACCTTTGCACAGAGATTAATTTCTCGTTATGGGGACATCCTTTGGTTGCTCCGGTTCCCCGATCTAACACATGCTGATTTTATCTTATGGGGGTACCTCAAGCGAGAAGTCTTCCAAACACATTGTGCCACCATATGGGAATTGAAATGCCGTATCAGAGCTGACGTCACCATTATCCCTGGCAATATGCTACGTCGAGTAATAGACTCCTTCCAACGTCGCTTAGAAGAATGTGTGGTGAAGCCGGGCCGCTATTTGACAGGGGTCATATTCAAACATTGCCTGATCAATGGTAATTTTGTAACTACTATTTGCCATAGAGAGTAATAAATAAAAAACAGTCGTTTGCTCACCGTGCGATTTTATTAATACGCTATCAACGCTGCCGCACCCTGTATATACACAATATTGACAAAAGTCCCCGGGAACCCCTTAAAATCAAATGAACGGATCCTCTGCGTTGTTAAGATGCGCGGTACAGCTGCAAACGGTATGAAAACAAACCTATCATATCGCACTATCAGGTTGACTGAAAATGTCGTGGCGGGAGAAAACTGACTTTGAGAAGGGAAAGATTGTTGGGTGTTATATTAGTGGGTTGTCCGTAAGAGAAACCGAGAGGTGTTTAAACATACCCAAGTCAACTGTTTTGGATGTACTGAAAAAGTAGAAGACACATGGCTTGCCTGAAGCAGCAAATCGTACCGGCAGACCATAGAAAATCAGTGATAGGGGACGTCGAAGCCTCAGGAGAGTCGTTACAGCTAATCGACTGAGTACTGCACAAGACCTCAGTGTACAGGTGAGTAAAAATGCTGGAACCTCAGTATGTACACGTATCATTCGCAGAGTACTTAATTTCATGGGTTGCCGTGGTCGTGCGGCTGCTCATAAGCCTTTCATCTCCACTCGGAATGCTGCTCGTTGTTTAGCATGGTGTTAAGAACATTTATCGTGGACCGTAGATCAATGGAAACGGGTCCTATGGACTGATGAATCCAGATACCAGATACACGATCCATCAGTCTGATGGCCGTGTGTGGGTATGGCGGCAGCCGGGGTAACGCTATTTACCACAGTGTGCTGTTCCTACGGTCAAGTTTGGAGCTGGCAGTGTACTCGTGTGGGGGTGTTTTTCGTATTATTGTCCCAGCACACTGGTTCGTCGCCTACGTCAATTCGTCGCGCGTCAATTCGTCGCGCATCAATTCGTCGACTGCGTCATTCGTCGCGGACAAATTCGTCGACTACGTCAATTCGTCGCGTTTACAGATTTTAGTTACATACAAAACGAATGCAGGAAAACGTACGATTTCGAACGTCTTGCTCCCTGATCAAATTTATAAAGTTTGGCCAAGCAGACAGGACAGGAATATTACGTTTTTCTTTGGCACTAAAAATATTAGACGGTAAACGGTTTTTGGAAAGGGCCAGGGCCCGGTTGGTCAGAGCCCCCCATATACAAAATTTTCGTAAAATCTACAGTTTTCAATTCAGAACCACCTAATCTGGTATACTATCTCATGGTACTCTAACTTAGACGCTAGACGGTTTTTGGAAGGGGTTGGAGCCCTTGTGGTCAGACCCCCGAATAAACACTTTTCGTAAAATCTACAGTTTTCAATTTAGAACCACCAAATTTGTTATACTATCTCATGGTACTCTAACTTAGACGCTAGACGGTTTTTGGAAGGGGTTGGAGACCGCGGGGTAGGAGCCCCCCCCCCTCATAAAAAATTTCGTAAAATCTACAGTTTTCATCTTAGAACCACCAAATTTGGTATACTATCTTATGGTACTCTAACTTAGACGGCAGACCGTTTTTGGAACGGGTCAAGGCCGGGGGCCAGAGCCCCCCACATACAAAATTTTCTTAAAAACCACAGTTTTCAATTCAGAACCACCAAATCTGGTATACTATCTCATGGTACTCTAACTTAGACGCTAGACGGTTTGGGGAAGGGGTTGGAGCCCGGGGGTCAGAGACCCCCGAATAAATTTTTTTTGTAAAATCTACAGTTTTAAATTTAGAACCACCAACTTTGGCATACTATCTCATGGTACTCTAACTTAGACAGTAGACCGTTTTTGGA
This sequence comes from Macrothele yani, assembly GCA_039090855.1. Classification (NCBI taxonomy): domain Eukaryota; kingdom Metazoa; phylum Arthropoda; class Arachnida; order Araneae; family Macrothelidae; genus Macrothele; species Macrothele yani. The sequence goes on from CM076990.1 coordinate 55,391,667, forward strand.
ACGGATCAAGGCCCGGGGGTCAGAGCCCCCACATACAAAATTTTCTTAAAAACTGCAGTTTTCAATTCAGAACCACCAAATCTGGCATACTATCGCATGGTACTCTAACTTAGACGCTCGACGATTTTTTGAAGGGGTTGCAGCTCGGGGGATAAGGGCCCCCTCATATAAAAATTCGCAAAATCTACAGTTTTCAATTTAGAGCCAATAAATTTGGTATACTATCTCATGGTACTCTAACCTAGACGCTAGACGGTTTTTGGAAGGGTTTGGAGCCCGGGGGTAAGAGCCCCCATAAAAATGCCGCGTAAAATCTACAGTTTTCAATTTAGAACCACCAAATTTGGTATACTATCTCATGGTACTTTAACTTAGACGGTCGACGGTTTTTGGGACGGGTCAAGGCCCTGGGGGTCGGAGCCCCCACCCCGCACACACACACAGACATACAACATTTTCTTAAAAACTACAGTTTTCAATTCAGAACCACCAAATTTGGTATCATGAAACACTAAACTTAGACGCTAGACGGTTTTTGGAAGGGGCTGGAACCCCGGGGTGAGAGCCCCTCCCCTCCTCATAAAAATTTCGTAAAATCTACAGTTTTCAATTTAGGACAACCAGATTTGGTATACTACTTATGGTTATCTAACTTAGACGGTAGACGGTTTTTGGAAGGGGTCGGGGCCCGGGTCAAGGTAGCCCCATGCAAAATTTTCGTAAAAAGTTCCGTTTTTACTCTTAAGAATACCCTATTTACGTTCTAAGGTGCTCTTTGGCCCTTTGAGGGCCTTGCACCATAAACCATCAACCAACCAACCAACTAACCAACCTACGGTCTAAGTTAGGGACTGTAGATAACAATGAAGTGCAAAAATATGCGTTTAATGATGTATTAAAAACACAAATCTATATAGTTTAGCTTTCACTACCAACGAACGGCTTATCAGAAAGAAATATAATGTAATGTAAACAGAGAGTTCCAGATATTCAAAATTCAAAACGGTAAGAAAAAGATGATCAATGCCAATGTGAAGTCGTATGCATGCGACATCACATAGGTACATTGCATTTCTGTGTCGCGGGAATCACAGAAGCACACGCCAGATGTACGGCAGTTCTATAGATGTCTCCTAGAAGGTAAGTATTCCCATTCCTTTTTCTTTCTTTTTTGTTTCGCAAAATTAAATTAACTAAATCAAAAAATTTAAAATAAGTTTACTGGAAAATTGCAGGAATATCTTTTTCATTAGTTAACTTTCACCCGCTGAACTTGGTGATTCCACAAATAGTAATATGTACCTGGCAAATAACTGGTATCCCTGCTAGTACAAATTATATTAATATTTGCGTCCAGTTCAATCTAGTATGTCCATAAGAGCATTTGGGGCCAAATGAAAAATGCATTTCAACGTGTGCCGCTACGGCGGCGGAGTGATCTAGGCGCTGGCTTCTGACCACTTGTCGAGAAGGATCCTGGTTCAATTCCCGGTGAATCATGGACGTTGTGCTTGACTTCTGGCACTGGCTGTCCCCCTTCCCAGGAACCAGTGGCCCAAAATTGGGAATGTCCGACTGCTTATAGCCCACTGAATTGATCACGGTGGTCGTTAACCCCCCCCAAAGATTGCGACGTGTCCATTGCTATTTGTTGTGGACCGTACAAAAAGTATGTTTTTGATATCAAGGTGTCCACTTCCATGTAGTCTGGCCATAAAATGTTAGGGGACCGTACAAAATTGCACTTTTGTTTTCACTTTGTCAGCGCTTCGGTATATGGTTGAAGTATACGTATATATAGTTGGGCCATTTCAGCACGTAGTTTGGTTTATATAGAAAATCAAGATAATGTTACATTTTTACTCAGCTACAACACATTAATACCAAAGGCTATTTGTTGAAATCTTTAATCCGCCGTGCTCATATTCACAACGTTAACATAACATGTCAAGTTATTAATGTTGCAGTTTTACCCTGTCACAAAACTTTAGTTACATAATGTTACATTTTTACTCAGCTACAACACATTAATCCCAAAGGCTATTTGTTGAAATCTTTAATCCGCCGTGCTCATATTCACAACGTTAACATAACATGTCAAGTTATTAATGTTGCAGTTTTACCCTGTCACAAAACTTTAGTTACAAGACCTTAGGCGTAAACTTTTTTAGGAATTTTTAGTCCGACGTATTCATAAGGTTTCGATAACATGCCAAGGTTATGGTACTGCGTTTTGACTGAGGCACAAAAATTAATAAACAGGCCTGAAGCCTTTTTATCAGTTTTCAATCAACCGTGCTCATATACATAAAATTTTCAGAGAAAGTCAAGTTTACTGTGTTGCGCATTTACTCGAGTACAAAACTATAAACAGCCATTAACTTTCACCCGCTGAACTTGGTGATTCCTCAATTCATCCATTAACAAGTCTTTTAAGTGATTGTATGCTATGGTCATATTGATAATGTTTGATGACAAGTCAGGTTAATGATGTTGCACTTATTAAAGACTTAAAAAGGTGTAGAGGCTAGTAATTATTATTTGAAGTCTAAGTAAAAGCTCATTTTTAACTTGACTCGTCATGAAATCCTTGTGAATATGGCATTTATTTTATTTTGTACATTTTACAAAGCGTATGCATTTTTTTGGCATTTGTTTTATTTTGTGTTGTACTTGTTACATAGCGTTTCGCATTTTTGTAATGCTTGTGACTTGTGATTGCATTTTGAATTTTTATTTGTTTCATATTTTGGATTGCATTTTGAATTTTTATATGTTTCACATTTTGGATTACTTTTTGACATTTTATGTTTTTGACATGCTATTTTGAAAATTTTGACTTTTTTGATTTTGCGTTGTGTTTTACATTCTTGCATCTTCGGCGGAATTACATTCTTGAAAAATTCAAATACAAGTTAGTAAAAGGTATGATTCAATTAGTGAGAAATACCAGCACATTTTAGTAAAGGGTAGAATTATATGAAATTCCTCTTAAAATGTCCAGCATGTTAACATTGTCTCTGTGTACCAAAGAAGTTCGAATTCCTTTTTATCTTGCCAGCATTTCTCTTCTGGGTGGATTTGTTGGAATCTGTGCTATCACTCTTTCGATTTTAGCCATAGTTCTTCTCTGCTCTTTCGCAGTTTCACTGATTATTTCGTACAGTCACAGTTTTTCTCTCCCAGAATTGTATTCCAGCGTCTGTCTAATCTTTCAAGTTCGTTTTGTGTTCTGGGAAAGCCAAATAAATTGTTTTCACTAACTGACCAAATTGTTGGCGGGAACAGCGGAGGGCTTCTGCTTGGATTGTTTCTTCTGCTTCCACGAAATTTTCCAAGAACATAATTTTCCTCAAACCACTGAACTACAGAATCTGCATATTCTAGTAAAATTGATTTCACTTCTTCAAAAGCAGCTGGAATTTCATCAGATGAAAAAAATGCGAGTGCTTGCAAATGTCTGACTTTGAAAGCAAACTCACTGTTTTCCTTATATTCCAAGGCTATGCCAGAGGATGGATATTCCTCAGCACATTTTTTTCCGAGATGAAACCAACAACATTTGTGTGTGCTGCTTCCAAATTCCTTTTTAGCAGCATTATAACGGTAGCTATTTCAAAATCTATTATTATGCGTATATTGTGGTGCAAGCTGAATATCATAGTCTGATGCATAGTCTTGTAAATCCTACAAAAATACTTTATAATAGTATTATATTATTTATACTTGCTGGAAAGTAACCCATAAACTAGTGGGACAAGTCTGTGCATCTCTGGATTCGTTTCAACCATAGCATGAATGGAACATAATTGCCTAAAAAGGGTTGGACAAGTTTCAAATGTCCCATCCATAATTCAGAGGGATGCTTCTTTAAGCTTTCGTAAATTATTCTCTGTTAAAAATAAAATAATTCTTTGATGTCCAATGCGCTACCTGTGCCAAGAAATTTTGCACTATCTTCTCCTGTAAATTTATTGGGGCATCGATCCGTTCTGAAGTCGTAGGCTCCGCAGGCATGTCTTGGCATGTCTTCTCTTTTTTACAACTTGCCTTAGTGCATCCATATTAGGCATGTAAGCTGCATTTACTGTAGCCATTGACGTTGTCACGGTTTGAATAATTTGTGCAGGGGCTTCGTCCGTATTTCTCGCTCGTTCTTTTATTTGCGCTCTTGCAACAGCAACATCACTTTTCTCCGGTCTTGGAGCATGATTATGTGGTTTCTCATTGTGCATCCTGTGTTCATCTCCAATAAGAATAGTACTAGCAAAGCCAGTACAATTTCCATAATTTCTTTCAATACAGTGACAATACCGTAAATCACCTCGCACTCTGTTATGGCAAAATAAATACCCTTTCCATTTCAGCAAATTATTTTCTTTTTGTGAGTTAACTATTTATGTTGCATTCTTCATCTGCATAATGCCTTCGGAAAACAATGCACTTTTTCTTTCCAAAATATTTAGAATGATATATTTCCACTATTATCACTTGACAACGCACAACAAAGGTTTCAACAAGCACGTTCTCTGTTCTCCAGTCAACTACGAACTAATGAGCAACCATTCAATAAAACACTCAGAATACAGACAATCACGTGAAGCTTGTTCCTCCAGTTAGGGTTTAAGCGAAGTTCAAGATTTTCGTACCTGCGGTCACAAGAAGTGGTTAATATTAAGGATCGGCATCTTATCTTTTGTTTTTCCAAAACACAGAGGTACATGTATTTTACAGCTGGGACGCTCCAGGCGGGGGATCAACAGATGCGAAGAACCCGGGAGCCAGGTTCCGGAGGCTGCAGCAGGCGCGGACTGGGCAGCTGTACTCTGGGCCGGTAGGCGTTATGCTAATTCTCAAAAATAAATTCAAATTTTTTGTGTTGCACCATGCGTATGAAAGAAAATTGTTATACTGAAAAGAAAATTTGTTTACCCCGTAACATATTAAACGAAACCTACGTCCCTACGTGCCAAATGATCTGTAAGCCAAACACAGTTTTTCATGCAACACCTTCCCCCGACTTTCTAAGTTCAGATCTGTCTCGTTCGACTTATTTCCTGTACAGCCCCTCTCTTTCGCTAATTGCAGTTAATTGCCGTGAAATTGGTGTTTTACGTTGGGGTGTATTGCCGCCTGTCCTGAAGACTATAGTGAAAGCGGTGAACCCCAGGGGAAAAGTATTCCATCAAAAGCAACAGAAATCCAATGCGAGAGCAAAACTTTGTTCGTTGGCATTACATCCAAGCAATTTAGGCGAAGTAGGAAGTGTGTTTTTCTACTACGACACCAGAAAATTGTCGCGAATGCTCAGGCAATTACGATACAGATGTGTCCTTAAGACTTCTCTTTCAAGACGTCCAAAGGCCGGCACTAGGGGATGGGGAGGGATACAGTGCGGATGCTCTTTTTTGTTGCAGTTAGAAATTCTTAAGCTCATTCTTCCTTAAAACTTTGCCTGGTTACCAGTAAGTACTGTCTCATGCCTCAACCATTGCACAGATTTGTTGTTTTTGTTTTCATTCTTTGAGTTAACAGCGGGAAAATATCTGAACTGCGTTGTTTCAGTTGGAAATATTTTTTTACTTCAGCAACAGGGCTTCACGTATAATTGCAAAATACTTCGATAGAATAAACATACCTTACATAAAGAGTTTGCATGAGAAAATAGATTAATAATAAGGAAAATATTCTAAAACCAAAAAAAGAAATTGCGGAACCGAAAAAACTAGGTAGAGGAAACAAAAGGCTCTAAGAAAACGTTCATATTTAAAGAAACCTGTAGTCGCTTAATGAGTAAGTGGTATAACTCAATACAAAATCATGTGCTGTATTTGAAAAAAAATTAGAAGCAAGTAGGCATCGTGACTGTCCACAGTTTCCCCTTTTCATCCTGTCGACATTACAACCACCACAGAAAAGAAAAGAACAAAAACATAACAAAAACACCCATACAAAGTAAAATGCCCAAAACATAAAAAGAAGTAACCACACAAAATGAAATGCCCAAAACATTAAAAAAACTGCAACCACACGAAGCAAAATACCCAAAACATGGTAAGAAATTCTGTTGAAAGCACAATGAAGGTATACGATAGGAGAAATATATGTTTTTAAAACTTAATACAAGTGTCAAAACTGAAATAAGAAGAAAGAAAAAAGAAATATTCCAAATTTCATTGTTACTTTAGATATTTTGACCTGTTGACATTTCGTAAATTGTACTTGCACTCGGTCAAAAAATATTACTTACAAGGACTCTTTAGTAACTTTTAATCGCTGTGGTCGTATTTATAAGGTTTGCATAACAAATCAAGTTAATAATGTTGCGCTTTCACTTACCGTCTCCCGCTAAGTTAGAGTTTCATGACACAAAATGTGGTGGTTCTGAATTGAAAAATAAAGATTTTAAGAAAATTTTGTATGTGGGGGGGGGTCTTACCCCCGGGCCTTGATCCGTTCCAAAAACCTTCTACCGTCTAATTTAGAGTACCATGAGATAATATACAAAATTTGGTGGTTCTAAATTGAAAACTATAGATTTTACGAAAGTTTGTGTGTAGGGGGGGTCTAACCACCCTTGACCCGACCCGTTCTGAAAACCGTCTACCGTTTAATTTAGAACACCATTATATAGTATACCAAATTTGGTAGCTCTAAATTGAAAGCTTTAGTTTTTACAAAAAATATTTATGGGCGGAGGGACTCTGACCCCGTCCCCGACCCGTTCCAAAAACCGTCTACCGTCTAAGTTAGAGTACCATGAGAGAGTATGCGAAATTTGGTGGTTCTAAATTAAAAACTGTAGATTTTACGCGGCATTTTTATGGGGGGCTTTACCCCCGGGCTCCAACTCCTTCCAAAAACGGTCTACTGTCTAAGTTAGAGTACCATGAGATAGTATACCAAATTTGGTGGTTCTAAATTGAAAACTGTAGATTTTACGAAAAAGTTTTTATTCGGGGGGGGGTCTGACCCCCGGGCTCCAACCCATTCCAAAACCCGTCTGGCGTCTAAGTTAGAGTACCATGAGATAGTATACCAGATTTGGTGGTTCTGAATGGAAAACTGTAGTTCTTAAGAAAATTTTGTATGTGGGGGCTCTGACCCCCGGGCTGCAACCACTTCAAAAAACCTTCTAGCGTCTAAGATAGAGTACCATGAGATAGTATACCAAATTTGGTAGTTCTAAATTGAAAATATAGTATTTACGAAAAAGTTTTTATTCGGGGGGGTCTGACCCCCGGGCTCCAACCCCTTCCCAAAACCGTCTAGCGTCTAAGTTAGAGTACCATGAGATAGTATACCAGATTAGGTGGTTCTGAATTGAAAACTGTAGTTTTTAAGAAAATTTTGTATGTGGGGACTCTGACCCCCGGGCTTTGACCCGTTTTCCAAAAACGGTCTGCCGACTAAGTTAGAGTACCATAAGATAGTATACCAAATTTGGTGGTTCTAAGATAAAAACTGTAGATTTTACGAAATTTTAATTTCTGTTCATTCTGCTTCTCCTTCTCTTCTCCCCGCCATCTGGACAGCCTCTACCTCTCCCCTTTCCTCCCCTCTTGAACTCAATGTCCATTGGCAATTTCTTCACCTTCGTCTCCCCGCCCCATCAGTACTATTTCGCATGACCCTTCTCACCTCTCCACATTGTTCCTTTTGCCCTGAAGTCAGCGTCGTCCAACATCAATACCTCTTCTGCCCCGTACTCCTGCCAGTCCTAAACACAGCATTTCGTCTTGCTGATCGAATTTGTGCTCGATCGTTACCATTTCTTGCATATGCTTGGCTACTCCAAACTAAGCATCCACCTACTCACTTGCCTCCTGTGTGCCGTTACATTTTTCTTCTTGTGAAGTTCACTGTATATGCTTTCCATCTTGAACAACGCCTCCCTGCTCTTACTCCACCTCCTTCAGGAGGCAAGTGCTATCATTCGGAGACGCTTCCTAGCACGGTTAACCACTCGTCTCCGAATGGAGCACTCTCGTGCTGCCTCAACAAACACCGATAACGTTTTTCAATCCACCTGGGCCCAATCGGCTGGGTGGTTCCATATCCACAATTTGCAGCTACGTCTCAACTTGTAGGTGGGATTTTTGTTGTCGCCCACATTCACTGTCACAACTCATGATTTTACGTATTAATTTTGGTGGTATGAGGCTCCTAGGTGGAGTCTCCTTTTTCACCCACATGATTCGCTATTTGTGATTATTCTGTTTTATGTGCTATTGGAGATAGCTCACCATGTTTCCCATGTTCTCTTCGATTTTGTTGTGTTTTATGTTGTATATAATTCTTTCTTCTGCACAGTTTACTGCACACACAATGTCCCCTACATTTTGTTGAATATATTTTGAAATTTTATTGTCCCTGTGTATATAATTTAATGTAAGAAGATGCTCTTCTGAGTACTTTTAGCGATTCTCCCCTTGTCACTGAATACTTATGTACATATGATGCAAATTTTGAGTGTAGCACCACTGTTACATTTCTGTTTTATGAGAAGCTGCCCTTCTGGGTATGCTTAGCGGCTTTCTTTTTGTCACTGTATTGTTCTGTACATATGATATGACACTTATGAATTGAATTACTGTTCGATTTCTGTTTTTTTGTAAAGTTGCCCTCCTGGGTCCGTTTAGCGTATTTCTCTCTTGTCACTGCATAATTCTGTGCATATAATAAGTATTTGTGCTTAATTGTTTCTACCATTTCTGTCATATTTCTAAATACTGTTGCACCTGTTAGTTCCCTCTCACCCATGGTCTTTTATGTGAATTAGTACCTTGTGCATATTTAATCTTGAGTATGGTAGTAATACTTAATTGGAATTTGTGAATAGTATAGCATCATGTCTTTTCTTGTCTACAATACTGTAGTATACATTTTCATTTGCATCGCTCGTGCTTTATTGTCTGCCTCTCCATCGCCCTTCGGGGCGAAATAATTTTATGATTTTAACAATATTTTGTTTTACGTTTCCCTGGAACTTTCCAGTTGTTGTATATACCACTGTATTTATTGGCAGAATTCTACTGTCATGTACATAGAAATGCTATTTTTATTTGAAGAATAAAGACAATTTTGAAATGTAGATCTTACGAATATTTTGTGTATGGGGGCTCTGACCAACCGGGCCCCTGACCCGTTCCAAAAACCGTCTACCGTCTAAGTTAGAGTACCATGAGATAATATACCAAATTTGGTAGTTCTAAATTGAAAACTATATTTTACGGCAATTCTGTAGGGGGATAACCCCCCTCTCCAACCGCTTCCCAAAACCGTCTACAGTCTAAGTTAGAATACCACGAGATAGTATACCAGATTTGGTGGTTCTGAATTGAAAACTGTAGATTTCACGAAAATTTTGGATATGGGGGCTCTGTCCAACCGGGCCCTGCCCCGTTCCAAAAACCGTTTACCGTCTAATATTTTTAGTGCCAAAGAAAAATGTAATATTCCTATCCTGTCTGCGTGTCCAAACTTTATAAATTTGATCAGGGACCAAGACGTTCGAAATCGTACGTTTTCCTGCATTCGTTTTGTATGTAACCAAAATCTGCAAACGCGGCGAATTGACGTAGTCGACGAATTTGTCCGCGACGAATCGTCGTGGTCGCGAATTGACGCGCGACGAATCGTCGTGGTCGACGAATTGACCCGCGACGAATTGACGCAGGCGACGAATTGACGTAGTCGGCGAATTGACGCACGCGACGAATTGACCCGCGACGAATTGACGCAGGCGACGAATTGACGTAGTCGACGAATTGACGCACGCGACGAATTGACCTGACACCGAGAGAGGTAGGTCAAAGATTGTAAACAAACCGCGGGTGGTCTCCTCTCGCGGAGGCTTGAGACGTAGTTGGTCCCCAGCAGTCTTCTGGCGTGGTGGTAATGAGTGGTGAAATGCGTGATTCTTAGTTCAAATTAAAAGGTTTTAAGAACACATAAGCGGAGGTTTTACAATAGGAATTACAGAATTAAAACAAAACTGACTGATTATTAAAACTTGGAACTTTTCCTCCATTGTTTCCTTTTTTTAACTCCCTTGGAGTTCAATGCATGTGCTTGGTTTTTTCTCTTCCTTTAGTTTTGTTGGTTGACGTCGTTAATATATTTAATACGAAAAAATGTTCTTGCTCTCGCATAGGTTTTAATGACACCCACATCATCTTCTGGAAAGTTCAATTTCAATTTCGATTGAAGTTTGTTCATGGCCCCTTGGGATTTACATATGCCTGCTCCATGAAATTCTGGAAAAACTGATTCAAACTGTTTGACAGTTTCTATCAAATGTTGTTTGGTGTCATTAGCCCACCTCGTGATAAAATCTCAATCCAGCCTTTATTTCGGTTCCCCGTTAAGTAGAAAAATGTTCCCAATTCTTTATCCTTGTGAAAAAAGGCTGAATATCCAGCAAAATAGCGTATGGGTTCTTCCTCTTGAGGATTAGCAAAATTGCAAGTATTAATTGACACATTGTCCCTCTCACAAGTATTCGAATTTTCTTCCTCGTCTTGTGTTTCCATTAAATTAAAAGATAAATTGACGCTTATTATTTTGCCTTCGTCGTTTTTAACGTTACCCTTTGCCGGCAGTGGAAGCTTTGATCCAAGCAATAGCATTTTCATCCTGAGCTTGAAATCAGTTCGTAACGGATGATTATAAAAATTTCCTAAACCCCGAATTTGGGAGAAGAGGTTTACTAATGCATCCTGGTTGAGCCGACCAGTCATGACGCTTTTTATTCCATACTGGACAACATCTTGATGCAAACGTCTCAAACTAGAGATTGATGCAAATAATCCGTTTTCAAAGGGAAGCATCTTTAATTTATTGCCAATTCGCAATTCTGTGATGGCCCTCTCCATTCTGTTCAATACCTTATCTTGCGCTTCCAAATCATTTTCATAGGCAGAACGAATACTATTATTGGAATCAACTGGAACCCTTGAGTTAAAAACGTCAAAAAACTTGTTAACTGTTTTAAAAAATCACTCATAATGTTTTCTTCCGAGAAAAATGTTTTCAGTACACAGGCTGTATGGTGTGCAAATAATTGCACTGCATAGCATACTCGCTGTCTTTCGCTGCCTCTAACCTCAATAAGTTTTTATTTTAATTCTGGACAAAGCCTCATTTCATTTCTGTCTGCTTTTAGTATTTCTTCGATTTCTCTGTTTTGCATTATTTTTCCACCTAGTTTTAAGCCACTGTCTAAAAAGTGATTTCTTATTAATTAGATCATATAAGGAATATCCTCAAATGGCCACATTTTTCTTTGTTCATCTACTGGGTTATTAAAAAATGGATTTAGTAGAGTTAATACCCAGTTGTTTCCACAGATTCTGATTTGTGGCCTCTAAATCTGAAACGATAGCTACAACTTTGAAATCAATATTTTCTAATTCTGTAATGACATCAAAGAGCACAGGTTTTGTCATTCTTTCGTCAAAATTGTATTAAATTGGTTGTTTCCAATTATGTGTTAATCCTCTAGCTAAAATTACTTGAGAGTTTTTAAAAGGGCCTAAAATGCAATCAGTTGAGGCTTGTGAGGTAGTTGGTCCTGAGCCATCATAAACAACATCACTCTTTATGTTCATCTTATCGAAAGGCAAAACTGTAATTTTTTCTATTGCTGTTAAATTTTTACCTTGCATATCCATCATTCGAATTACTTGAGACAGTGTGCCAGGCGAACAGTGGAAACCTCGAGTCCAAAGTTTAAGAGTACTTATGCTTGGTAGTGGAATCTTCAGTTGCTCCCTTATGTGTGTATATGCCTTACTCGAAATTGCTCGCAACACTAACGCGTTTGTAACATCTGCATCTTGTCAGGGTGTTTTCATCTTGTCATTTAAGAGTCGTGCAATTTGCCCGGGTGTAAAACATTTCGACAATAAACGCAGTTTCTTTATGTGCTAGTTCTTCCTTTTCCTTTTCCATCATTTCACATTTTGCAGTTAGAATGCCAAAATCTTTTCGCAGTTCCTCATTTTCTGTTCTTAAATCTTCATTTCTACTTTCAAGAACCTTACTTTTTATTTCAGAACCATGCGATGCTTCTTTCAATTTCTTTAATTCGGAATGTAAATTTGATTTTCTTTATACAAGTGCCGATTTTCTATATTGGGAAATTTGCAAAGGAAACAATACCTAAATTTTGAAAGCTGTTCAGAACTGGATCCAAATTCTCCGAAGTATTGGCGTCATTAATAAAGTTTATTAAGTTATTGATTTCCTTTTTCTGCGTACGCCGATCATGCCTATTATTTCTTCCAGAGTCACCCGATGCATTGCGATTAATCATTGGTAGTAACAATGTTTGTACGGCATCGGGTTGCAAACGGTTTTTTGAAGGTAGGTCTAATAATTCCGCTTGTAAGTCACGCAAATAAGATGATTCGTTAAAATGCGCAGAACAAACACGTGCATTCTCGACACGGAAAAAATCTTGCCTTTGACATCTCGAAATCCACAGTTTACGCAATTCAACATTTTGCGGAAAACGGTGAAACGAAATTCCTTTACTGGACTTTCCGTTTTTGCATAAAGCGACAGCACAATAAACCATTTTCAGCAATTGTTGATTAAACAAAGTGTGACGTACCTGCCAGCAGGACGCACACGATATAAAGGCAGATAGGAATCAGAATAAACGTCCGCGTAGCTCAATTGGTAGAGTGACTTATTCCGGAGTGAGGGGATCCGGGTTCGAATCCTGGCGTAGACAGAAATGACGGAGAAATTTACTTTGTTATAATGGCGCCCGAACTATCCGGATGACCCGACCGTTCAAGATCTCGCATTGGTGTGATGTTATTTCCACACCGCGAGATAGGAAAAATCAGAGAATCCCTTCTTCAGCGCTTCGACAAATAAAAAAATAAAAAATTGACTGGGAGTTCTCAAGTGCACGTTCTACAGTGGATGGCTGCCTTCAACGATTCATGGTCACGGCTGACCCGTGGGCCATGCCCCCGGCCTTCTTTCGGGGGGGGAGATGTGACGTACCTGCCAACAGGACGCACGCGATATAAAGGCAGATAGGAATCAGAATAAACGTCCGCGTAGCTCAATTGGTAGAGTGACTTATTCCGGAGTGAGGGGATCCGGGTTCAAATCCTGGCGTGGACAGAAATGACGGAGAAATTTACTTCGTTATAAAAGAAATATAACTTCCTTGATCTGAAACGAATTCAAGATACCAAGTGGACGTCTGCACTGGGAAGCGAGAGCGTTGGGCGGCTCCAAGAGGGTTCCACTGACGTCACTGATTCCTAGAACCCTAAGCCGGAGTGGGTTGGGCGAACTCGTTCACCTACTTTCACTCTTTCTAACTACTTTGCTACTAAACAACAGTTAGCGACAGCATTATGTACGGAATGGAAACGCATACCTATCGCTGTGTTCCAAAACCTTATCGAAAGCATGTCTCGAAGGGTCAGTGCATGCATTAAGACCAAAGTTGGACCGACACCGTACTAATGTCAATAAATGCTATGTTGTGTTTTTCTTCTAGGTGTCGGGTTACTTTTGTCAATATAGTGTATATAGATATAGGTGATGCGCAACAAATAGCCTCTCCTTGACGAATGCCAAACCCACTTTCTCGCGGAGCATTCTGCTTGGCCAGCGTAGTGAGTTATCGTCAAACCCCCCAAAAGATTATTTCACAACTTATATCCTGGCCCTCAGTCTCCGACAGTTGGAATGTACGTGGCCAAGACAGTGGCCAGTGCTGCACGAAGGCAGAAGGAGTCGAGAATCTAACCATCAGATGATCAGCCATGTGATGTTGACCTTCGCTACGTTTAATGGACGATTTCTAACTTCTGATTCAGGGCTCCTTGAATTGGAGGTGGAATTCCAAAGGTTCAAGTGGGACATCGTCGATCTAAGTGAGGTAGGAGAAAAAAGAGCTCTCATTAAACTGAAAAGCGGACATCTCTTCTGCTATCGTGAAACAGATATTGGCAGAATTAATGGTGTTACACTTATAATAAACAAGAAACTGAAGACAATATTCTAAAAGTTGAAAGTTCCTCGGACGCAGCTGTCCGACTCAGGGCCGGATTAGAAGGGAGGGGGTGGTATAGGGGCTGTAGCTTTTTGGGCCCACCATTCCCAAGGGCCCAGAAGACATGCCTGGGCAAATAATAGATAGATAGATTGATAGACAGATAGAGAGAGAGAAGATTATAAAATAGTTTTACTTTTGTCTCGAATGATTTCCACTTGGTCAGAAACAAAGGCTGGAAGACAAAAAGATTTTAAGGCACTGACTCACCTAGGGTAAAGGTTTCATGTCGCTGTGTATCGGCAAGAACATTTCAGCTTTTTCACGACAATTCACCCACACCGCCCGATTTGCACTTGGAATTGTTAATGGTCGAAGGCCCATGTCAAAACAGATGCGTTAAGAAAGTATACAATGCTCAATCATTAGAAAATCCAAGACAAAATCTAGGAATCTTAAGCATCTAACTCATGTTCTTGTGAGAATAATGGAAAATACAGTGCCTTCTGTTACGAAAACTTTGCAGATAATTTATTAGTTTGAAGAATCCACTACACGCATATTAACCATCACAAGTATATTGCTACAGTTTCGTGTTTTAATGGATTTTATAATGATTCTCCGTCATAAGTTCTTTGAGGGCCCATTCAGATGTCTTAGCCTAGGGGCCCATTCAGATGTCTTAGCCTAGGGGCCCACTCAAATGTCTTAGCCTGGGGGTCTACTAAGGCCACCTCAATCCGGTCCTGGCGCGACTCTTTATCCAACTCTGAAAAAGATACCAGGCTCAGATTATTCAAGCTTACACGCCCACTACAAGTCATCCTGAAGAAGAAGTTGAAGAATTTTACGAAGAAATTCGGCACCTAAAAAATAAAGCACTTGAAGATCATTTTGGGTGATTTCAATGCGAAAAATAGGGCAACAGCCACAGAATGAAACTTTGGTAGGAATTTGGACATGGGAACAGAAACAATGGTGGAAATACTCTCGTAGAGTTTGCAAAGTCTGAAAGGTTTTTCATCACGCACTCCTTTTTCAAGAAAAAAACCCACATAGGAAATGGACGTGGAAGCATGGCAATGGCATGACAAGTGAAACTGATTTTATTGTGTGTAACAAGAAATTTTTCATTTAGGACTGCAGTGTGCTGAGCAGGTTGAACACAGGGAGTGATCATAGAATTTGAGATGTATTATGCACCTCAACACTAAACTCGAACGTGGCAAGCTCGTTAAGTCAAAAAAATGTATTGACATGACCAACCTTAAAAAGCATCATAATACCTTCAAATTGGAACTGAGGAACATATTCTCCGCTCTAGATGTAACATCAGAAGAAGTAGACATCTCTGAATTTAACAGAAAACTAACCAAGGCTCTTATATGAAAACAACAACATAAATAGATGGTATTAAGAACAAGTTGCATATGAAGAAAATATCAGGAAAAACGAAAATGCTGATGCAAAGAGAAGGGAGATGAGGGCAAATAAAGGTGTCATGTCCAATGTAATATATAGAGCTATGCAAGGCAGTACGAAAAAGTAAAACTGAACACGTAAGGAAATTCAAATGAAGCCTGAAGAAAGCAAAGGGGTATCTCAATAAGGCAAGAAAACAGATTATGGCACTGAGAAAAGAAGATGGTTCTTTAACAAGAAATGGAGGCGAAATTTTGACAAGAGTGAAAGATGTCTATTCAAAACTGTATGAAAGGAATGATACATCTATTCCAGATATTACCCCGGAAGCATGGAGAGATGCTTTCTTGGTGTATCCAGGAGAGGTAAGCAGAGGGACTCATGAATAGTGAAAATGGCAAGAGTGAAAGACATCACGATCAGAGTAAAATCCCTGAAATGGCAATGGGCTGGACATGTTCCCAGAAGAAAGGACCACCGATGAACAACCGAAATTCTAGACTGGTTTCCAAAGGAAAAGGAAAAGACCCAGGGTGAATGATATTCGAAAACATGCGGGAGTGACATGGAGGAGACTGGCGCAAGATATACCGGTGTGGAAGAAACTAGGGAAGACCTCCATCCAGCAGAGGATTGATAATGGTTGATGATGATATATTTAAAATTAAAATTATTTCAGAATTGTCAATACAGCAATCAGACATATCTGGATCGCCTGTATTTACTGTTATTCACGTAACATTAATCCTATCAGAAAACTTGAAAATTATATCGTCCTGGAGCAAGAATCGAACCCGTACTTCCTTATTTTTGTTCGAGCATGCTGACCATTACCCCACCCAGTATAATCCAGTCCCAAGCATCTGAGTGTTCAGTATCAGCAGATTCTTTGAGATTCGCCAGCCGAAGCAAATCAAAAATTAAACTAGTCCCAAGTATCTGAGGGACGACCAAGTACTGAAAGGACGATGAAGTCCCAAGTATCTGAGTGTTAAGTATCAAATCATTTTCTGAGTTTCTCCAGCCGAAGCAAATCAACAAAAAAAAAAAAAAAAAACTAGTCCTAAGTATCCGAGGGGCGACCAAGTTCTAAAAGGACGATGAAGTCCCAAATATCTGAGTATTAAGTACCAGAACATTCTGAGAAAGGGAGCTCGAACGGGGAATGATTATTATTGGCGCGAGGCATGCGAGTCAAGTATTTCAGCAACTGCAGACATTGCTTGACAGCCACCGAAGAGGGAGATGCATCTTCTGCTGGGAAGAGGAATGATCACTGGATAGCAACCGAGGTGAAGGTCGGCTGCTTCTTACTATCAGAGAAAACAGACGGCTCCAGTTTCCTCAATTAAAGGTACAACCAGGGTGCACACAGAAAAACGTTTCCAACATCACAGTTCAGTGGACGATCTAGAGGATGGGGCTACGAAGTCGGCGCTAGATTTATGCACTGGTGTTTACTAACCGCCATCTCGGCCTGCCGTAGCACGAGAATACAGTGGCCAGCTAAACATTGGAAGACGGGAGAAGAGTCACGTGACCCGATGAGTACAGGTTCCTGCTCCAATAGGAGCCTGGATTCATCGGATCAGGTTCCAATTGGAGCGCAGAGTTGAATACGGAAGGATTCGTATTTAACTCCGCGCAGGTGAATAGCTGCAACCCCGGTGCATAGTTGGGAAGAAACAGGCTGACGGCGGCGGTATCATGGTAAGAGAACTGTTTATTCATGGGTATCACTGAATCATCTCATCCTCGTTGAACACACCCTCACCGCCAAATCCTATTTAGATATATTTCAGTGCAAAACGTTGCCCTATGTAGTGTCTGAATATCTGGATGACAATGGATTCTCCCAGAAAAATAACATTTTGTGTCACATGATCCGCATTGTGCAAGAATGGTTAGAGAATGTCCAAGCATTTCGCGTGTTGCTCTCGCTATACATTCCCCCCTTGCTTGATTGTGATCGAACATTCGTAGGGCGAAAGAAGAACACAATACTTGCCGTTCCACGTTAGTACTCCGTTCAGTCGCCGAAAGCAGGTCCTACATTTTGTTTTACAGATACACAACATGACGCCCAAGGCGTAAGCAGTTATCTCGTGAAAGACGAACCAATATGGCATTAGTTAGTTGGCCATAACGTTTGGCATTAATATCTGGATACCAGTATTCTTCTACTTTTCTGCTAAAAATGCTCACCTTTGAATTATAGACATAAAAGGCAAGCGAATCGATTCATAACTTGTAAAACGAATTATTTAAAGATGAAACTCCTAGATTCATAATTGCATTTGGAATAAATCTAGTACTGCAGGTTAGACACTTTATTTGCCGCCCCGGTGACGCAGTGGCCTAAGCGATGGCCTCTGATCATTCGTCCGAGATGGGTCCGGGTTCGAATCCCGGTGAGGCATGGATGTTGTGTTTGTCTTACGGCACTGGCGCTCTCCCTTCTCTGGAACCAGTGACCCTAAATTAGGAACGGGCGACTGCTTATAGCCCAATGAGTCGCTCACGGTGGTCGTTAAACCCCAAAAATGACTTTTTATTTTACTCAGGCTAACGGACGCTTTCGATCAAAGGACTTTGAGATTCAGTGGAGAGATACCAATTCTTTTAAGTTTTCCATTAGAAATGTTCACACTGCCCAGCCATAAATATCCGTACACCTGCATGTCTACAATTAATCTTCATTTACAGAAGCTTTAAGATAGTGTGCTGAAACCTTTGTGGAATACTCTCCACCAGTTTTTGTAAATGTCCTCCAATGTAATCCGCCATTCGGCATTGAAAGCAATGATCAGTTCATTTTTTTCTTTGATGGGCGATCTCTTCTTTCACGCACCATCCAATTCGTCTCAGAGATCCTTTTAAAGATTCAGTTCAGGACCCTGAAAACACATGGCCAGTCCAACTTTACGACGTTTATGTCCTCTAACCATTCAGTAACAACACGAGCAGTATGATATGGTACGTTGTCCAACTGATAGAGGTATGGACCTAGTCCAAAGTACTACCACAACGTTGGTAGCGCGTAATTGTCCAATACGTCAAGGTGGAGCTCAGCGTTCATGGTTTTATGCAAAACGACTAAAGTTCCCAAGTCAAACCTCAAAAAATAGACCCATACTATAGAGCTGCTTCCTCCAAACGCCATTGTCGGGACGATACAGTCGGGAAAGGCATTTCGACATTAACCACAGCAGCCGGGAAAAATCACCAAGCTGCTTGAAAGTGTGCCGTTATGATTCGTAATCCAAAGCAGTTTCTCATTGATTTGCAGACCAAGATCGACGTTTCTTGCACCATTTGATCTTGGTTTGGTTCTTGCACAATCGGCGTGTAGCATTACTCGAAGTGATTAGTGGCTTGTGGATAACTGATCGATCGTGATAACCCAAGTCGTGCAGCTTCCTGCCCACTGTACGGGGGCTAAGATCAATTCCAATAGTCTTACGTAGAGTTTGTGTAATTTGAGACAATGTTGATTTGCATTCTGAGCCGATGGTCCTTTACAGACCTCTCCTGTAATCTTCGGAGGTTTATCTGGTCGTTTATTGGCATATTTATCCCCAATCCGCTTCTAATTGCATATTACATCACCAGCCTTCGATCTAGGGATCTTCAATGCCGCTGAAATACCACACACGGAGCGATTATTTATGTAGCACCGTTTTAACAATCCCCGCTGGAAGTCAGTTTACTTTATCGATCGAGGCATTCTGCGTTTCCAGTCGCGCTATTGTCTCATCATATCCCTACGAACATATTTATTGTTGGGGGTGTGACACAGTGTTTGCATAGGACTTAATTCACTATCAACAGGTGGGTGCCCGGATATTAATAGTAGGACAGTGCCTACACGTCACGATATCTTAATTTCTAGGAGAAAAAATTGAAAAAATGCTTCTACTATTGTAATAAGGTTATCAGGAGTGTAATGTGCACAGTAAATGAGAAGTGGTGTGAATTCAAGGAAACTTTCTGAAAATAACGTGCAGCAAAGTTGCTGGTAAATATCCTTCTTTTAACGAAAGTTCCCGTTTTTCTTAACTTCCGTATTTTTACAGGTTTTCCGTAGTCAGTAATTCCGTTTATTTCAGAAAAGTCCGTTTCAAGTTTTTCCGTATTTAGATAGAAATTTTGCAAAATGCAACTAGCTGAATATTTTAGCCCTCTACACTAGTAAATCTTTTCGCGCTGGTGATCGAGCCCAGGCCGTTTGGGTTGAACCACTGAGCCAGAAAGTCACAGGAATCAGATACACGTTCATGGTAAAACTAATTGGGCGATGAAGATTTTTTAATTACTTCGAGTGATTCAGTCATTTTGTTTTCCATTGGAGCTTATCATTTTTAAATACGTTTATAATAACTTATTTTTTCTGTAGGAGGTCTTATTACAAATTGTGTATTTTTTTCATCGTGATTTTTCGAAGCAACAGAATGCTTTGGAACTTGAGATAATATTTTTTAATTGACAATAACTTCCATGTATCTCTAAGAAATGGTGAAATGTACTGTTTTATAATATTATTTCACAAAACTTTAAATATAAAATTTCGTCTTGATAGCTATATACCTTTTGTCTTAAGGACTCTGCAGACTTATACATACTGTAGATCGCACAAACACCTGTATTAAGTACTTGGTCTCTTGTGGACACACAATATACAGGGTAAGTCAAAAGTCGCACAACACCCTTGTATTTCAGAAACGGGAGAGAAAATGAAATATCTGAATACCCAGCAAAGAATCGGTGAGGGGGAGGGAGGGCTATCTTTTAGGCTACTTCCGGAGCATGGCCATCATCTTGAAATCCACCACATTGAATCAAGGTTAATTTGTTCAAATGGTAAGGGAGTCATGTTGCATATCAAACAAGACTAGAATTTTCTCACAGATTGATCGCCTTAATCAGATTTGACACATGTGTTGTGGTTCACAAGTTATCAACACAAAAAGTTGAAATAACCATTGTTTGTTGCAGGTAATTGAAAATGGCATTGACGAAAGAAGACAGGATTGAGGTGATCCTAATGTCTGGTGAAAGCAGCTGCCGTATCATAGCCGCAGACTTCAACAACCGAAACCCAGAAAGACCACCAATTTCACACAGCACTGTCGCATACTTGATATCCAAATTCCGAACTGGGACTGTGGATGACAAGCCACGTAGTGGTCGGCCGAAAACTGCTACCGCCGAGGGAACCTCAACAATAATCTTGGCATCCATTGCAAAGAGTCCACAACGTAGCACACGACGTTTCGCAGCAAAATGTGGTATCATCCAGTCAGCCATTGTACTGATTCTTTTTCACACCCCTAACTGCCATCCGTTCAAGATCCAGGTGCAGCAGCAACTATAAGCAGATGACCCTGATAGACGTGTCGAGTTTTCCACCTGGGCGTTAGATCAACATCAACGGGATCCCTTATTCGCACAGGACATTTTGTTCAATGAGGAGGCCAATTTTTATGTCAGTGGTGAGGTTAACCGTCAGAACCACAGGTACTGGAGTGACAGGAACCCTCACTGGACGGAACTATCCAAAGTCATTGGTAATATAAAGGTTATGGTGTGGTGTGGAATACGGGAAACCAGTATAATCAGACCCATTTTCATCGACAATAACCTAAATGCTCAGTGCTACCTGGAATTACTACAGGAAACAGTGCTCCCTTCCCTTCTGAATGAAAATGACAGTTTCCTGTGTTATTTTCAACACGATGGGGCTCCACCACACTACAGTACAACTGTTCGTCAATGGCTAGATTTTCAATTCCTTGGTCATTGAATTGGCCGGCGTATTCCTGTAGTACATGGAAATGCTACAGGAAACAGTGCTCCCTTTCCTTCTGAATGAAGATAGCAGTTTCGTCTGTTATTTTCAACACGATGGAGCTCCAACACACTACGGTATAACTGTTCGTCAATGGCTAGATTTTAAATTCCTTGGTCATTGAATTGGCCGGCCAGCGTGGTCCTGCGGCACCTAGAAATGCTACAGGAAACAATGCTCCCTTCCCTTCTGAATGAAGATGGCAGTTTCCTGTGTTATTTTCAACACGATGGGGCTCCAACACACTACGGTACAACTGTTTGTCAATGGCTAGATTTTAAATTATTCCTTGGTCCTTGAATTAGCCGGCGTGGTCCTGCGGCACCTAGAAATGCTACAGGAAACAGTGCTCCCTTCCCTTCTGAATGAAGATGGCAGTTTCCTGTGTTATTTTCAACACGATGGGTCTCCACCACACTACGGTACAACTGTTCGTCAATGGCTAGATTTTCAATTCCTTGGTCATTGAATTGGCCGGTTAGCGTGGTCCTGTGGTACCTGGAAATGCTACAGGAAACAGTGCTTCCTTCCCTTCTGAATGAAGATGGCAGTTTCTTCTGTTATTTTAAACACGATGGGGCTCCAACACACTACGGTACAACTCTTCGTCAATGGCTAGATTTTAAATTCCTTGGTCATTGAATTGGCCGGCGTGGTCCTGCGGCACCTAGAAATGCTACAGGAAACAGTGCTTCCTTCCCTTCTGAATGAAGATGGCAGTTTCCTCTGTTATTTTCAACACGATGGAGCTCCACCACACTACGGTACAACTGTTCGTCAATGGCTAGATTTTCAATTCCTTGGTCATTGAATTGGCCGGTTAGCGTGGTCCTGTGGTACCTGGAAATGCTACAGGAAACAGTGCTCCCTTTCCTTCTGAATGAAGATGGCAGTTTCTTCTGTTATTTTAAACACGATGGGGCTCCAACACACTACGGTACAACTCTTCGTCAATGGCTAGATTTTAAATTCCTTGGTCATTGAATTGGCCGGCGTGGTCCTGCGGCACCTAGAAATGCTACAGGAAACAGTGCTCCCTTCCCTTCTGAATGAAGATGCCAGTTTCCTCTGTTATTTTCAACACGATGGGGCTCCACCACACTACGGTACAACTGTTCGTCAATGGCTAGATTTTCAATTCCTTGGTCATTGAATTGGCCGGCGTGGTCCTGTGGTATGGCCACCCTGATCACCCGACCTCACACCTCTCGACTATTATCTGTGAGGTCATCTGAAACACCTGATGTATGCTGAGAAAATCCGCAACAAACACCACCTTCAACAACGCATCCTGGAGACCTGTAACCGCCTTTTTCCCGATATCCTCGTGCGGGTTCATAATGATTGTATCAAGCTCCTTTACCTGTGTGTTCAGCAACAGGGACAACATACTGAACACATCAAATAGCTGCGCATCTCAGGGTACTTTAGAGGTTGTTAGTTCCACTTTCTGTGTTGATAACTTGTGGACCACAATACATATGTCAAATCTGATTACGGCAATCAATTTGTGAGAAAATTCTGGTCTTGTTTGATATGCATCATGACTGACTCCCTTAACATTTGAAAAAAAATTACCTTGATCCAATATGGCGAATTTCAAGATGGCGGCCCTGTACCGGAAGTAGCCTAAAAGATAGGCCCACTCACCGACTCTTTGCTGGGGTATTCAGATATTGCAGTTTCTCTGCCGTTTCTGAAATACAAGGGTGTCCTCCGACTTTTGACTAACTCTCTATATAGCTGGGAGAGAAGAAATATCCTACGTCACAGCAACCAAAATTCATGCGATATACTATCCGCAATATCCGATCTCGCTACAGAACTTCAAGATCAAATACTTCAACAGGCTATTGAAATTTAACAGCTAAGCAAACCCCCAACGATTCCGTGAATCTCTTCTATTTTTCGTCATATTGATATGGAAAATGCGAGAACGGAGTTTTTCGGTTAATATCATTCAAGAAAGGAATTGCGGAAAGGTTTCTGAAACTTGAGAATTTTTCGTTAATAAATCCTGAAAACGATAATTTACTGTCAATATGAGAAAGGAATTGCGGAAAGTTTTTTGAAAATTCATAATTTTTCCGGCGTACAAAAACTCCGTGAAATTCAAAGTTTTTCCCCGTCATTTCACGAAAAGAGTTGTAACAGAAATATGCTTCGTTAATTAACAAATGTAATCACGCGAAGTAGCACGCGAATTTCAGAAAATGTTTTGCAGTGTGGAAATTGTCCATGGTGGAGAATTTTTCTTCTAATAAAGATAGCCAATCATATGGTTGAAAACAGTATGCAGTGTTACTTACATATATCGCGAGGAATCAGCCGTTGTCTTGAATTTCTGAAAAACGTTCACTGAATTTGGATGTGGTAATAATCCCGAAATCAACTTTTTATTCACTCTCGAAAGGCTTTTCTATTGCAACTCCAGGCTTTGTAGATAATTTATTTGTTTGTCACAGCTCGTGGTAGAAGTACCTATGTCTAAATGCTCATTGGCAAATGTCTCAGTTAGTATGCAAGCCGCGTTAATCTTTCCTTGGCAAACTTTGTACAGCTAATGAGTCCTCTTTTTGAATTCTAAGAAACCAAACATTGAACAAATTCAGTTGTTTTGCAACACGGGAGAATTATATAGCAGGAAAACTGATTAAATGATGGATAATGTAGTTAGCTCAAAAAGCTGAAAATAAAAAGAGAAATTCAAACAGTCATAAAGAAATCACTTGTGAAAGGGTAAAAATCGAGACGGAGATTGGTTAAAAAATTATTAGCCCAGTTCCTACACATAAGACCCGTAGAAATTTATTGCTTGACAAATTCCGTGACTGCATCCTGTTAGGTGGGTGTTAAAATTAATAAAAAAAATATTGGGTAGATATTTGAAATACGTCAGGTTCTTTTTAACGCCGCCATACGGGATTTTGCCATTCAAATATATGTATCGTGCCAGATTTACTTTTTTATCTACGCACTGTTTAACTGTAAAATGAATCTGATGATACCATCTGATTCCACATAAAAGTTTCTCTGAAATGAGTTGATTAACTTAATTTAGGTACAATAAGAAAAAAGTGATTGATTTTTTTAAATTATTAATTGTTATAACTTTGAAAATCCACTGAAATTGAAAATGATCTGATTTATTTCAATATTTACACATGACTCTTGATTAATTATTTATATCTATTCTAAGTAGACAATTTTAATACACAAATATATACGAACGATGAAGAAACGGGTTTCTGTACGCCCAATTAATGAGAAAGACGATAAAATGTGAATTCCGTTTATTAGGCGTGTAAAATAAAGGGATCAAGAGATGCTAGCTTCCACTACCTCCGGGTATCTTCATCAGGCATTTAGCAGCTAAAGATCGCAGATGCAACTAGAAAAAATATTTCTAAGAATATAACTAAATTCAAAATAAGCAAGACACTTGCCCGATGTCACGAGTTGTTTGATCCCAGGGCTGGGTGGTCACGTGTAACTTCAAGAAGCCGGTGCCGTATCAAAGGAAGGCTCGTGGTTACATCCTTGTTGCACACATTCCGTCGCGTGATGATCTCCATGGTTTCGCGAAGCGCAGTAGCTCCTGCACTGTCGTAAGGTGATAGTTTCTTAAAATCTCTCCATCTGGGAACTGCCCCTTCATATGCAACATCACGGGATAGGGGTGTCGTGAGTTTTCCAGCCTTAACGTTCCTTTGGTGTTCAGAAATGCGGATTTGGAACGATTGTTTTGCCATCCCGATGTAGGATTTAACGGATGCGTCAGGGTAATCCAAAGGAATAGCATAGACTCCAGCGTCAGTTAGCGTAGAAGGCGATGCGCGCTGGTCTGCTGTGAGGATATCTGACAAAGGTCTAGGTGCCCTCACGCCAATATCATAACCTATTCTCCGGAGAACATTCTTCAGGAAGTACGTTAGCCTAGGAATGTAGGGAATCAAGCCCACGAACCGGACGGGCTGCACCGTGAGGTTGGCACGAAACTGTGTGTAAGCAGTTGTTGCTGCCTTTCTGACTATTTGGTCGATGGTGAGCATGTCGTACGCCGCTGCAGCCGCTAGGTTTCTGAGATCCGTAGCCTTAGAAGACTAGGTTATGATATTGGCGTGAGGGCACCTAGACCTTTGTCAGATATCCTCGCAGCAGACTTGCGCGCATCGCCTTCTACGCTAACTGACGCCGGAGTCTATGCTATTCCTTTGGATTACCCTGACGCATCCGTTAAATCCTACATCGGCATGACAAAAAGATCGTTACAGATCCGTATTTCTGAACACCAAAGGAATGTTAAGGCTGGAAAACTCACGACGGCCCTAGTCCGTGATGTTGCATCTGAAGGGGCAGTTCCCAGATGGAGAGATTTTAAGAAACTAGCAACTTACGACAGCGCAAGAGCTACTGGCTTCGCGAAACCATCGAGATCATCACGCGACGGAATGTGTGTAACAAGGATGTAACCACGAGCCTTCCTTTGATATGGCACGGGCTTCTTGAAATTACACGTGACCACCCAGCCCTGGGATCAAACAACTCGTGACATGAAGTGTCTTGCTTATTTTGAATTTAGTTATATTCTTAGAAATATTTTTTCCAGTTGCTTCTGCGATCCTTAGCTACTAAATGTATGATGAAGCTACCCGAAGGTAGTGAAAGCTAGCATCTCATCCCTTTATTTTGTACACCTAATAAACGGAGTTCGCTTTTTATCGTCTTTATCATAATTGTAATACAAACAGAGAGCTATTACATGATACATTTAGAATATCGTAAGAATATACAGTGCTTGCAGAGTAAAACATAACATTTAAGCAGTAAAATTATTATAGTTATTTCTTCATATTTTGACACACATCCTGGCATTTACAAAATGAAACACATTCCAGGTTTTGTCTACGGCATCTTCGTCGTCCACCATCATATGTTTCGCATCCACAAGTTGTAAGGACATCGTCTGCAAAGTCCTTCATTCGTAGTTCAGATAGCAACATGGCGCTGCCATCATCACTCACTTCCCAGTCGTAGTCCGTTGGTAGTAATGTACTTCGCGGCCTTAAAATCGATGATGAAATGTACACCATAAACAGTTCTAATCCTTCTTTCTGTAAAGTTCCATACGCACAGACATACGATATACAGTATTAAATTCTTTAGTAAACAGAACGAAGAAATTCCGTATTCAAATCATCGTCACTAAAACAATATACACTGAAGTGCCAACAGTCATGGCATGCGTACTTAGTATCGTGTAGGACCTCCTCTATCTAGCCCGGCGAAGTGCAGCAACTCGATTGGCAGCGATTCCATAAGTGGCCGAAAGGCTTCTGGAGAGATGTTGAGGTATGCCATCTGAATAACCGCCTAGAGTTCCCTGGTATTTGCAGGTGAAGGATCTTGGTTGCGAATGGACCTTTCCACGTCCCATAAGTGCTTTATTGGGTTCATGTCAGAAGAACGTGGTGGCCACACCATTCGTCGGAACTGTCCAGAATGCTCCTCTAACCAATTTTGGACATTTTGGGCCTGATGACATGGTTCATCGTCCGCCTGTAAAATTCCATCGTTGTTGGGATGCATGAAGGGCTGCAAATGGTCACCCAGTAGAACAACAAAGCGATTACCGGTTAATGACGTGTTTACGAGTACCAGAGGACCCAAACCGTGCCACGTAAAGACACCCCACACATGTATGGAACCACCACCAGCTTGCACAGTGCCTTGTTGACAGCTTGGATCTATAGCCTCATGGGGTCTGTGCCACCCCGAATCCAGCCATCAGCTCGTAACAACTGTTAGCGTGACTCATCGGACCATGCCACATGTTTCCGGTCTTCCAGGGTCCAATTACTGTGTTCAATAGACCAGGTGAGGCTCTGTGTCTGATGTCGAGGTGTTAACAAAGGCATTCTGATGGGTCTTCTACTCCCATACCCCATGGGCACTGAATTACGCTGCACTCACATCATGGATATGTCTCTGGTACTTCCAGCATTGAAAGTGGATGTTATTTAAGCCAGTGTCGCTTGTCTGTTAGCATGGACAATCATGCTGTCAGACGCCACTGGTCACCGTCATTCAGCACCCGTGGTCAGCCACTGCTCTGTCCACGGTGGTGGTGTTCTCGGTACACACGCGACACTGTGGATCGAGGAATGTGGAATGTTCGCACAATTCGGAAACTGAATGTTCTATCCGTCTGGCTCCCACTACCATGCTTCGTTCAAACTCTGGTAGCTCACGTCTGCTTGCCATAACCCTACTGGCGGTTGTTCAACCTGACTCTCAAGATTATATCTCGCAACTGATGAAAAATCGTTGCATGCGTCGAAGCCTACTATGGCAGCGCCAGTTAAAATTTGCATACTGCTATCCCATGACTTTCGGCACTTCAGTATTTAAATCCATATGAATAATCTGGGTTTAGGACACTTACATAAGACAAGCTAAATAACAGCAAAAATACAGAAGTCCAAGACAGTTGCTTTCACTGCTCTTTTTTATTCCGTAACTTTTGTGCCCTCGAAGTCTCAATTACATCCTTTGAAATGTAGAGTAGGAACGATTTCTTTGATTTAATTTAAATCTTTCCATGGCTCAAGAGACTGCTTCATATGAGTGTAATGTTGCAAATGGTAATAATATTTTCGATGGCTTCCTTTTAGCCTCAATTTACATTATGTTCTTTTATTGTAGCTTCAAACATCAAAATAATTCTACAAATTTCTGTTTATAAAGAATGTTGTGTAAAAATGGATAAGTAGTTGTAATTCACAAATTTTTCAACGCACGAGATCGTACTGAATTATTTTCTTTCGCTGTGGTAGTTAAGAATGGCAACACAAGAAAATAAATATATACTTTAGAATTCTCAGCCTTTTAAGCACACCAAGAACAATATTATTGCGATTATTTTCTTGTGTTTCTTTCATTTCCATAGTGATCTGCGATTGTGCTTCAAAGTCAGCTTTGAATCACAGCAGCTCTTTAACTGTGTAAAATGTTGGATCATTCATGAATGGCATCTTTGCGACACTGATGGATTTCTCAAAACAGGCATCATAATTTGTACCTTCTTAACGAAGTATATTAATGACTTCTTGTCTTTAGATCCGGCATTCAAATTTTAGGCAATTAGTTCAAGATCTTAAATGCCTAGATGCTCTTTGTTCAGAGAAATTGAATATTGAGCAAAACACCACCATACTTCAGTGTCAAAAGACTACTACGACTCAGAGCAGAAGACTCAGAGGTAAATCTTCCATAGAAACTCATGGCAATAATTTGACCCCGAAGATCTCAATAGAACAGCGCACCATTGGAAGAACTTGGAACTAAAACATCGAACCCATAACCGCCTGTCTGTTCCTTTGTTTTCTTTGATTTTCAAGAGCTTACAACTCAGATCAGATCATACATAGAGGATTTTAGGTAAGGAATGTCTGACCCCAGGTCTTAAACAACCCTAAGAAATAGGAAGCTAGGCGATTTCGGCTAGAAAGCCCGATAGGAAAGTGACACGGACGCGAGGTAGAAAGGGGAAGAAGACGCCCTTATCTGTTACCGGGAAGGCCAGTACCCGGGCCACCCGATAAGAGATAAGGGCGAACGTGCCCATTCGACGCACGGCGGATATTTAGTGGTTCGAGCGTTCGTACCTGCTGGGATCGAACCCGAGGTCTTCTCCGTGGCATTCATGAACGTTTACCACTAGGCCACCCGCGGACCGCGGTGGTACTTGTATAGCCACTGATACCGTATCACGTGACTGACGCTACCGTAATTTCACGTCCGACCACTGGGGCGCTGTCTTAAACACGAGAGTTGGACCTCTATCTCTTCTCCTCTGTGTACTACGAGGTGTGTCCAATAAGTAATACCTCCGCGCCAGTGTCTTGCGCATGACTTGTTGCCTAGCAACCAGTCAAACGGCAAGCTATTCCTTGTGCCAGTAGCTTCAATTTACTGCGTAATAAGACTCGTACATCTATTTGTTTGCATTTAACTGTGTTTAAAATAAATGATTCGTTTTCAATGGTGTCGACGGGTATCAAACAGTGGTGAGTTATAGAGTCATAACTCATTAAAATGTTCCTTTGAAAGAAATTCATGCCAGAATAGTGGTAGTTTTCGGATCTAGAACTTTGGACATAAGCACTGTTCGTCGTTGGATAAAAAAATCAAAGGACATTGGAGGATTGTTGGCCGTAAAGTATCAGCCGTAGAGTGGGAGGCCCGTAATCGCAATTTCCGATTTGAACAGGAAAAAGTCGATGAGCTCAGCAGGAAAATCGAAGAATAATTCAAGGAACCATAACAAGTAATCTGGCCATTAATGAATGAAATACTGGACTACACCATTGTAGAATACAAATTTTGAAGTTGTGAATCCGTTTATTGGTGTAAATATGACATGAATGGTAAGTCAGATAATATCCGAAAACTTCAAAATTTTGTCTTCTTGGCGCTGGAATCCAACACGCGTCTCCTGGGTTGCACCCGAGTAAGCTAACCACTACACTTCCCAGAACGACGAAGTCTCAAGTTTCCGATTTTTTGAATATAACCATCGCAGGATTCGCTAATCGAAACAACCGGCATTCATATATAGCGAATGTGGAGGATTAGAATTCATTCCAGTGATTTCCCGGAGGAGCAGAATATCAGTGAATGAAATACGGGATTCCACCATTGTACAGTACAAATTTTGAAGTTGTGAATCCGTTTATTGATGTAAATATAATATGAATGGTACGTCAGGGAACATCCGCAAACTTGAAAATTTCGTCGCTCATTGATATTGTACAGTGGTGTAATCCCGTATTTCATTCATTGATATTCTGCTCCTCCGGGCAATCACTGGAATTAATTCTAATCCTCCAGATTCGCTATACAGGGTTACAAAGAAAGTCCTTGATCAGGCCAATATCTCACGAACTATGGCAGTTAGTGATTTACTTCTTGTGTAGTTGTATAGGAAACCCCCTACGGCGCATGCAATAACAGCACGAGGGATTTCCTCGCCCTCTCGGGGGGAGGGCGAGGAATTCCCTCGCCCAATTGCAAACTTCTTCAGCGAGGCAAAATAGTACGTAAATGTTTTTGTCCCATAACAAAAGATGGAAGGCGACCGGGAATGTCGCCATAAGAAAATCAAAACATCCCGAAGCAACGACAGAGTATTTAGACAAGATCTTATTGTATACTTAGGACTTATCTAAACTGGTAAGTTCTAAGTAAATGAAAGCACAAAGGAAAAGTTTTCCTACAAACCTTATCAACAGTTCTTGTTCTGAAATAAAACGCAGTTCCTTGACATATTCAATATCAGACTTTGATGTCCAATACAGTAAAAAATAAACTGAGAGAAGGAGAAATAGCATAAAGTGG
Source organism: Macrothele yani (assembly GCA_039090855.1). NCBI lineage: Eukaryota > Metazoa > Arthropoda > Arachnida > Araneae > Macrothelidae > Macrothele > Macrothele yani. The sequence continues at coordinate 55,422,365 of CM076990.1, forward strand.
CGAAACACACATCCAATGGGAAAACTGTACGCACATCTACACTGACGGAAAAAAATCCCAACACCACGAAAAAATAGTTGTAGAGGAATGAAATGGCGGCAATACATTTGTATAGGTAACATATTTAATCGATTAAGGTTTCAAGATCACAGCTTAATGTAAGCGCGAGAAGAGCCATTTTAAATGTGAAATGCTGGTACATTAATAACCGGTGTAACCGCCAGAATGTTGAATGCAAGCACGCAAACGTTCATGCATTGTGGTTGGTTGGTTGGTTAGTGGATTTTAGTGGCGCAAGGGCCAGGTTTGGCCAAAGAGCGCCAGACAAAGAACTATCAGCCACAGATTTTTAAAAGCGTGGAAAATGATTAAGAGCAGACAGGCTTGGTAAAAGTTGAAAAAGAGTATAATGAAAGCTGTGAAGACAAGGTAGTTAATTAGGTTTATATAAAAATTTATTAATTTACTATTAGAATTATATATATATATATACATATATATATATATACATATATATATATATATATATATATACACACATATATATATATATATATTTTTTTTTTTTTTTTAAACAACTACACAAAGGATGAGTCACTCTCCTCCCCCCACACTCCTCTGCAATGCTGGCAGAGGGCGGGGACGAACTGTCACTCTCCTCCCCCCATGTTCCTCTGCAATGTTGTTTGAGGCTGGGGACGAACTGTCACTCTCCTCCCCCCTATGTTCCTCTATAATGTTGGTTGAGGGTGGGGACCTCGCTGAGGCCGAGACAGTTGGATGGACACTGCACACCTTTGCGGATTGAGGGCCGGGTCTTCCGCACGTGCAGGCTTTCTGCTGGAAACTGGAAGAGACGGTCGGCAGCAAAAGAGAAGGCCCAGAATCAGGTATTCGAAAAATTTCGAGCTCCGGGAAAAACACCTGTGTCGCTTGGTCAGCTGTAGATCGCTTGGCAAGGGCGGCGAGAGCTACAGGGCGCGGAACAAAGGGCTGCACGGGTTGTGGCAGAGACTGAACTACTGCGGCAAAAGTACGCTGTCGGGTGGTGGGTATACTCAACTTGGCCTTGGCAGCAGGGTACGAGAGGCCTTCCAGGGTCTTGAGGCGCTGGATCGCCATCTCGTCCTTCCATTTCATACAGTTGCGGGAGTAAGCTGCATGGGCCTCACCACAGTTAACACAGCAGGCCGCAGAAGTGCAACCCTTCCCCGTCATGTTCACTGGAGCCACAATTAGCGCAACGAGCGGAACTCTTACAGAAACGTTGTGAATGCCCGTACCTCTGGCATCTGAAACAGCGCAGAGGACTGGGAATGTACGGGCGAACTCCACAGACCAAGTAGCCAGCCTTGATTTCGGTTGGAACTTTCGGGGAGTTAAAAGTCAAGATCACATTTTTAGACTTAATCAAAGAACCATCGCGCCGAAACATCATACGGCGTGCAGCAATAACACCTTGATCTGCAAGTTCAGTCACCAATTCTTCTTCACTGCATGGCAAGAGATCAAACTCCGAAATAACACCCCGAGAGGTGTTAAGAAACGGGTGAGGTGTCACTTTGACAGGAATGCCTTGAAGACTAGTGAGGTGCAGAAAAGTGTTACTCTGAGAAACACTGCAAGTTTGGACAAGCAGGTCCCCAGAGCGAAGCTTCCTCACAGACTTCAAGGGGCCAACTGCAGCGTCCAAAGCTTTAGAAATGAAGAATGGAGATCTGGTGGACAGTCTCTCATTCGGATCGATGGATTCTACAACTAAGTGTGTAGCATGCGTATTCACAACAATCGAGGAGAGACGACGCTTCGGAGCGACTGGTACAGCTGCCGAAGAAGAGGTTCCACATTCTTGGTCCAGATCATGGTCTAAAGATCTTTTAAGGGTATGAGACTTGGTAGGTTGAGAAGACGAAGGAGAGTCGTTGTCAACGATCATTTGCTCAGGTGACTTGAATTTGGAGCGTTTGTTTTTGGGTTTACCCATGGAATAAAGGAGAAGGATTCGTCTGCAGACTACTCCACCCACCACCGAGCCCTACAAGGGAGAACTGGAGGTCTGCAAGCCAAGAAAATGACGCTGGACACAGTTCTGGAGCTTATACGTTGCAGATATAGTCCGTTGGCTGTGATCACACGCACTCGGCGGACACTTCGGCCTCCGGGTACCGTCATGCCAACGCCTTTGGCATGATCCCACAGCCCCCGGGCTCACCCTGCCGTGCTATACGACAAAAAGCCGCTAAAGCCCTGCACACAACTTGGTACAATACTTCTGACTAGAGGTGGGTTAGTCTCTAGCCTCCCGTTTACAGCGAAGCCGGGGTCGAAGAGGAGTGTTGGCACACAGGAGGCACTTAACCGGTCTCCTGCGACCTCAGCCGCCAGACATCCCATTTCCGCCTCACGGGTCTCCGCATCGCGGCAAACATGCAGGTAGGTCTAGCACCCAAACCAGCTAAAAGGAAAAAAAGAAATCCAAAGAAGACAAATCCTGGCAGGGAACCTAAACGGAATCTCAGCAACCTACGAACTGAGCGGTTAATATAAATCAGTTAGTGGTGGAGGGTAACAAAACCACAAGACCGGGGTGTTAGTACATAACGTGGTAGAGATTAGGTAGAGAACACAACACGGGCAACTAGCCAGTGGAGAAAATAAATAAAAACGAAAAAGCGAGACACAAGACCAGCTCGGGATCGTGGGGCCGCGACTCCCCAACAGCTGGATGAACAGCCGTCCCTGCAAACACCAACAGCACCAAAATAAGAAAAACAAGCTGTGGCATGACATCAGATGTTGACCAGTCACAAGGTCAGCTCGGGCCGTGGGGGCGCCGCTCCCCAAATAACTGGAAAACCAGTTATCCCCGTGCGGGGGCATTGTGTCGTATAGGTGCTCGATGTCAGTTTGTGGGATGGAGTTCCATGCCTGTTGCACTTGGTCGGTCAATACCGGGACGCTTAATGCTGGTTGGGGGTGACGCTGGAGTTGTCGTCCAATGATGTCCCATACGTGCTCGATTTGTGACAGATCTGGTGATGTAGCAAGCCACGGCAACATGTCGACACTCTGTAGAACATGCTGGGTTACAACACCGGTATATGGGCGAGCGTTATCCTGTTGGAAAACACCCCCTGGAATGCTGTTCATGAATGATAGCACAACAGGTTGAATCACCAGACCGACGTACAACTGTACCGTCAGGGTGCGTGGGATAACCACGAGAGTGCTCCTGGTGTCATAGGAAATTGCTCCCCAGACCATAACTCCAGGTGTAGGTCCAGTGTGTCTCGGCCGCAGACAGGTTGGTTGCAGGCGCTCACCTTGCCTCCTTCTAACCAACACACGGCCATCACCGGCACCCAGGCAGAACCGGCTTTCATCAGAAAACCCAACAGATATCCACTCCGTCCTCCAATGAGCTCTAGCTTGACACCACTGACGTCGCAAACGGCAGTGGTTTGGAGTAAGTGGAATGCACGCTACAGGGCGTCTGGCTCGGAGCTGTCCTTCAAGTAACCGATTTGTAACAGTTCGATGTGTCACAGTGGTGGCAACTGCAGCTCGAATTGCTGCCGCAGACGCGGTACCATGCGCCGCGGCCATAAGCCGTGCACGGCGGTCTTCCCTCTCAGTAGTGCCACGTGGCCGGCCGGAACCCGGTCTTCTTGAGGCAGTACCTTCCCTTGATGACCGTTGCCAACAATCATGCACAGTGGCTACATTCCTGCCAAGTCGTTCTGGAATATTGCGGAACGAAAATCCACCTTCTCGTAGCTCTATTACACGACCTCGTTCAAACTCCGTGAGCTGTTGATAATGGCTTCACCGTCTTCTTAAAGGCATTCTTGACCGGTCAGTCTGATGCCGACCGGGTGAGAGTTTCTGTGTGTGTTTTGATTGAGCTGAACTGCGCTGTTCAGCAGAACTGACGATTTCAACCGCGAGACGGGTTTCAATCCCGATCTCGCGATTTTTCCTTTAATCGATTTGGGTAGTATACGTTACCCACCAATCAGAGCAGTGACGGGACTTAGTGAAAACGCCCTTGTGAGGGCGAAGTTCCGTTCAGCTCGCATAGAGACTCTGGCATCAGTCATCGGGTACGTCGTCGTCGTACCGGTCCCGCGGACGAGGGGTCCCTCGCCCGCCCAAAGCCCGAGCGCCCGGCTTCTAAGGTTAGACTAGAGTGGGAGAACCTCTGGGTGCCCACTCAGTACTTAGAAGAAATTTTTATGTGTTTTTTTTTTCATCTCTCTCACAGAGATGTCAACTACCCAGAAGGGTAGAGTGAAACCAAAGGGGTCCGTCCCCAAATCGTCCGGGACAACCCGGACGCAGAAGGTAGCGGCAGAAGCACTACCAAGCCCTGTCGGCAGTGCTAAAGGGGTTAGCCCCTCTTCCGAGAACAGCCGGAAGGTAGAGCCCAATGCTAGGGGGAAACTGTCAAAGACGCTTCCCCCAGCGAAGGGCTCTAAAGCCGCTACACCCACGAAGGGAGCCTCGACTGAGCTGTCTCAGTCAGCTAGTGGTGTAAGCACCCCCTTGCCAGTTCCGCCCATGGCAAGGAAGGGGAAAACAACACCCCAGCCCGAACCCTCTCGGGCTCCTGAGGGGTCGTCCGCGGGGTGCCCAGAGGTACCTTCGGTGGGAGGTACGCATCCCAGGACACCCCCGGTGCTTACACCCGAGGCGTTTGTGAACTACATACTCGACCTCACAAAGGAAGTTGAGTCCGTTCTCTCGGACTCGCGGGTCACTTCCTCAGGGAGAGAGAAGGTGAAAGCTGCCCTGAGCAGTGTTAGAGACGCTTGTTACGAGCAAGCAGCACGGGTAGCCTATGTCGAAGGCAGGCTGTCCGTGCGGGATGAGTCGCGCTGCGAAGCCGACGTGAAAGCGACTTCCTACGCCGAAGTGGCTAGGAAGGGGGGCTAACAAGGCAAAAAGGGCCTTCGCCCGCCCCGATTGAGATTAAAAAGAAGGTAAAGTCGGGAGACAGGAGACACGTGCTTTTAGTCTACCCGACAGTCGAGAGTGCGTCCTCAGAGGACACAAAGAAAACCCTACAAACTGCAGTAAACCCAACAAAACTGCAGATAGGGGTCAAGAGCTTACGGAGTATAAGGAAAGGAGGGGTCGCGGTGGAGTGTTTCCCATCCCGGGGAGCTCGACCGCCTTGCTCAGGAGTTGAGAAGCAATCCGGTGACCAAGGATTGCACACTTCCCACGGCCCGACGGAAGAGAAGTCCCCGGTTGATAGTGTATGGGGTCGACGGGGATCTCTCAGGGAAAGAGTTCGAGCAGATGGTTTGTGGGCAGAACCCAGAGCTCGAGAACGGGTTAAAAGCCTGTTTTCCCATTAAGTGCAAGGAAGGTAGGGTCCACTGGGTGGCAGACGTGGAGCCCAAGGCCTTCAAGCACTTGGTGAGGTGGAAGACACTGAACTTGGGTTGGTCAGTGCTCCGTCTAAAGGAATTTTTGAGGGAGGTCAGGTGCTTTCGGTGTAATGGGTTCGGCCATTTCCGAGGCAACTGCCCTGAGACAGATGCAAGGTGCGGCAATTGTGGTGATGTTGGGCACCAGCACCACCAGTGTGCCCCCGCACCGAAATGCAGCAACTGCACCGCTGCGAATGCCAAGTTCCGCCTGAAACTGGACGTCTCACACTCCAGCTTCAGTAAGACATGCCCTAGTCTTATTAGGGAACTTGAGCAAAGGAAGAGTCGGGTCAACTATTGTTGACGGATGGTAGTACCCTTGGAGGTACGCAGCTCTCGATAAAGAGTTTTTCGGTCTATTGACCAAGGTGTTTGAGTTGACCCTGGCCCGGGGTCATCACCACAGCACTGGCCCTAGCGCTGTGAACAATGTAAATATTTCAATTTGTGTGATTTTTGTTTTAGTGTCTAAATATTGTGAGAGGGGTGCATGAGACCCTCATAGTGAATGTGAATGTAATTTTGCTGAGTTTCGAAATAAAGGACAGTAGTCCCAAAAAACTCGCGTTGGCGGGCGATCTCCCGGCCACGAGATGAGATATTTTGAAAAAGTTGCTTGCCCCAACTGCCAATAGCACGTCGCACACACGGGTTGTGACAGAAGGGTGTAAGGTACCGGTCCCGTGGAGGAAGCAGATCCCCACAGGTCTCTAGACCGAATCTGTCTGAGTAGAAGACTGTGGTTTCCGGTGACTGACAGGCTAGCTGTCGGAACGCCGTCAGGGATCCTATCGATCCCAAACTATTCGAGAGAGTTCCGCATTTCCCTGCGAAGTCAGCACCTTGACGGTGCAGCTAAAGTCATCAGCTAGTGTTAAAGGCATTCTTGACTAACATCAACACACTACGTCGAAACTCAACGATAACTATCGCTCACGAACGTTACAGCGCGTATTTACAGCAAATGTGCTTTGCATGTTCTGAGGGGCGCTACTAGCGCCACACGTATGCGCCGAGCGCGAAATTTGCATAGACGTCCTCTTACAGATGTACTCTCACCGCCTACCAACTGTCGTTTATCTAACACAACCCCTTCTTGGTGTTGGGATATTTTTTCCGTCAGTGATATTGACTTGCTTACGTGGCAAAGCTTTCGACTTCCCGTCACCGGTTCACGAAGTGTTGGCATACCGACCACGTATATCATTTTTGTATTCTGACGACGGAACATAAAGTACATTTGAAATCCATGCAAATATGCTTCGGACACAGCGACACAGGTAGCTTTCCCCATTTTTCGCATTTGGAGAGCTTCCAGCTTTTGTTATGGGACAAAAACATATACTATTTTTGCCTCGCTGAACAAGTTTGTAATTGACTGTTTTGCCCTATCTGCGAAGGAGGACGTGAATCCCTCTAAACAACCCCCCCGCTTTAAAAAGGCGAGACGGGATTCTTCGTTGTGTTATTGTGTGCGCCATAGGGGGTTTCCTGTGCAACTGCACAAGAAGTAAATCGCTAACTGCTGTACTTCGTGAGATATTGGCTTGATCACGGACTTTCCTTGTAACTCGATGTATGAATGCCGGTTGCTTCGACTAGCGAATCCTGCGATGGTTATATTCAAATTAATCGGAAACTTGGAAATTGGTCGTTCGGGGTGGTGTAGTGGTTAGCATACAAAGGCGCTATTCGGGAGAAGCGGGTTCGATATCCGCTCCAGGACGACGAAAATTTTTTAAGTTTTCGGATATTAAGCTGAACATTTTTTAGGGAGTGTCAATGACATTGTTGAAGTTTGAGGATACAACAAAGTGAGTGCTTGTTGGGAACTGCATCCCCTAACGACTGAAATGAAGAAATCAAGACTTGAAACATGCCAACGTTTGCTTGCTCGCTATGAACAATATAGAAATTATTTTCTGCAAAGTATTGTGACTGATGACGAGAGTTGGGTTCACCATTATGACCCATAAATGAAAAATCAATCGCTGGAATAACGACACACATCTTATTCTCGAGCGAAAAGAATTCGAAACTCAAATTTTTACCGGTAAGTGCAGGCTTGCTGTGTTCTGGGACTACAGAGGAGTTATTTATAAGGAGTACATGGTCAAAGGTATAACAATCAACTCTGAAAGCTACGTGCATATCTTAAAAAAGTTAAAGCAAAGAATATACTGCGTGCGTGGGGAAAAAGCCACTGCAACACGGCCACGTCGAACACTACGGCAGTACATTCACTTGAGAGGCCATACAGAAAATCGGGTTTGAAGTTCTTGAACACCCTCCCTACAGCCGAGATTTGGCGCTGTCCGACTTCTGGTTGTTTTCTGCTCTTAAGAGACATCAGAAAGGAATTGAGTTCACGTGTGGCGAAGATATTCAAGCAGCTACCAGGAAATGGTTCCGGGAACAACCTGAAGATTTTTATAGAAACGGTTAAAAAAACTGGATGAACGTTGGCATATACACTATATTGACAAAAGTCATCGGGCACCACTTCAAAAGCAAATGAACGGGTCCGCTGCGTTGTTAAGATGCGCGGTACAGCTGCAAACGGTATACAAACCAGCCTGCAGCTGACAGCGATCATATCGCACTGTGAGGTTGAGTTAAAATGTCGCGACGGGAGAGAACTGACTTTGAGGAAGGAAAGATTGTTGGGTGTTATATTAGTGGGCTGTCCATAAGAGAAACCGAGAGGAGTTTAAACATACCTAAGTCAACTACTTCGGATGTAATAAATACGTGGAAGACACATGGCGTGCCTGAAGCAGCAAAACGTACCGGCAGACCATAGAAAATCAGTGATAGAAAACGCGAAAGCCTCAGGAGAGTAGTTACATCTAATCGACCGAGTACTACACAAGACCTCAGTGTACAGGTGAGTAAAAATGCTGGAGCCTCGGTATGCACACGTACCATTCGCAGAGAACTTTATTCCGTGGGTTACCGTGGTCGTGCGGCTTCTCATAAGCCTTTCATCTCCACTCGAAATGCTACCCCTCGTTTAGCATGGTGTAAAGAACATTTATCGTGGACCGTAGTTAAATGGAAACAGGTCCTATTTACTGATGAATCCAGATACACGATCCATCAGTCTGATGGCCGTGTGTGGGTATGGCAGCAACCACGGGAACGCCATTTACCACAGTGTACTTTTCCTACGGTAAAGTTTGGAGCTGGCAGTATACTCGTGTGGTGGTGTTTTTCGTGGTATGGTCCCGGCCCATTGGTTATCGGGGACAAACCAGTTCACCGGCACGTCTACTTCGATATTCTGGACAATTATGCCCTACCAACTCTGTGGCAATACTATTGAACCGAGCTTTGTTTGTACCAGCAGGATAATGCACCGAGCCATAAAGCAAGGACTGTTACGGTGTGGTTTGACAATAATTCCGTATCGTGTGTGAACTGGCCAGCACAGAGCCCTGATATTGATCCCATAGAGCACCTATGAGATGAATTAGAGCGCCGCATAAGAAGTTTGGAACCAAGGCTTATTACTAAGCAAAATTAGCGGTAGCACTATGTACTGAATGAAAGCGCACACCTATCGCTGTGTTCCAAAACCTTGTCGAAAGCCTGTCTCGAAGAGTCAGTGCATGCATTAAGGCCAAAGGTGGATCGACACCGTACTAATGTATGTCAATAAATGCTATGATGTGTTTCTCTTCAAGGTGTCCGGTGACTTTTGTCAATATAGTGTAAGTATCGAGTGTGAGAGAGACTATGTAGATAAATTATGTGAATTAAAAATAGAATTCTGAGGCTTGTTCTTGTTTTGTTTCAATTTGATAGCTTGCTACTGGGCTTGTATATAAATATGGAGGCATTACTTCCTGAACACTCTCTGTAAAAGCTCAGAACTGACATGGAAAGTATGAACAGTAATTCGTTGAGTTGCTTTTTAAAAGACGTAAAATGATAAATGATTAAATTCCAAAAACAAAGTCCTTTCGAAATAAATATTATTTTCAAAAAGGGTTTGTCTTACGCTAAAAACCTTTAGCAGAACTGCGTTCTTACACGATAAAGGCTATTTATTGAAGTGTAAAAAATTGTGGACTGCTTCTTTTTACTACGTATTGATCAAATTTTTCTTAAGGGTTGTGCTTTTACGTTAAGAATCTATAGCAAACATGGGTTCTTACAAAATGAATATATTTCTTCTAGTTTAAGAAATGTTTACGGTTCCTTTCTACTGCGCTTGTTAAAGAATAAAGCACGTAGTATTTCGTAATTTCTAATATAAGAAAATCACACAGGAGGTATTAATTGGTTATTGTTAAGCAAACGTTTTTTTCGTATCTGGGTGTTTTTTCTGGTGAAACTCAGAGTAATTCCCAAAGGAGCAGTGAGTTCACCTTTTTATCTATCGGGATCGAAATGTGCAAATATCTTGCTCAAAAGATAAAACGGCATGCACTAAGTGAATAGAAATTCGTTAACTTGTTTCTCCAATATTTCTTCTTATATAATCTTAGTAGTTAATTCAATTTCGTTTACTTTCAGTTTTTGCTATGTTGTTAGAAATTTTTATTTTATCAAAGCACTGGCTAGTTATCACCCAAATGACAGAGGTGCTTTAATTTCTATGTTGTGGAATAATTTAATCTCAGAAATGTTAGTAGTTTTCAAAATAAAAAAAAAATAAAAAAAAGAAAAGTAGAGTCATACAGTTCTTCGTATTTCTCATTAAATGGTTTTTCTTGCAAAAAGCTGTTATTTTAGTGATAGATAGCTACGCATTATCGTCAAGGCCTTGAATTCAAGTTAATTTAAGCTCTACGGGTTAAGCAAATCAGAAAACATTATTTTTGTCCCCCAAAAGACGCGTACATTGAAAACGAACTCATTCAAACATCAGCGTAGTTCTCTGTTTTAAAATATTTATAAATGTTCAAAATTTCTTTACAAATTTTAATCAATTTCGTTACTACTAACTTTTAATCATCAAGTAACACTGGCGTAGGAACCCTTTTGTTTTAAGGAAGTACAAGCCCATGAACCTTACGAATCAAGGATTAAGCCATCTATGGATGATCCCTCCGAAATTTTTTTTCAGGGGGGAAAGGCGATTTATAAAATACGTATACTGATCAGAATTTCATTCACACAAATTACAATTGTTATCATCAGATTATTATTAATTGTTGCCATTATTATTATTGCTGATAAAAGTTTCTCAGTATTAATTTATCAGAGGAATGTATGGCATAGCAACTTGTTTATGTGTTCTCTCTTGTTAATGTGTGTGCATTATTATTATTATTCACTAAAATATTGAGCAGGGACAAGTGAATATTATGTTCAGTTAATTTCTGCCTGCAGCGTTTGGAAAAAAGGGGATTCTTCAGGAAATGTTATACATATAAGTTTTAACAAAAACGAATTAAATTTCTTATTTTTGTATACATCAATATAGTAAAACTGCAGTAAGATAAAAACTTTTCTAGCCGCTGAGATAGTATTGTTGAAGTATTATGAAGTTTATATTAAAATCTTTAAACGATACGTAGGTTGACAATTGATATGGAAAACATATTGGTCTGGTACAAAGCCAAATGATGTGGAGATATCTAAGGATTGGAGTTCTGTGAGCGGCATACGAAATCCGTAATGCACTTATCGCATTGCTACAGATCTTAAAACTTAGAAAACAACACTGGGAAACACAACTTTGCTGCCTAATATGTTAGACCCTTTTTGGGGTATTTTGGGGTCAGATTCCGAAAATGACATTAGTTTTTGTCCATCAGACCTTGTTCTCACGATATGACGTATGCGGAGATATTCCAAGAAGCCTAGAACACGAACAACAACACACAAGTTTCCTCATTGAGACATTTTGCTGACTGAACACGCGTTTCTGTGATTTCCTGCGAGCGATGTTCCTGGACATTCGCGGTGGATGCTCCAACAATAGTCCGCCATCATATGCGTATCCAATCGTGCACGGTACCGTTCTTCCATGGCCCTTATTTCCTGGCGAAATCGCTACCCTTGTTCAACGCTGATGTCAACAAGACAATGTGAAAATCGATCAAATGACTGTGGAGGTAATGCAATTTGATGCTCATGTTACAACCAAGCGTACAAAACGCAGTGAGCATATTCTACACTAGTTCACGGTAGTTAGCGGCCTTACGGTTCCCAAGAAAATTCTGTACAACCATACAAAATGACGATCACGCACATGCTTCAATATTATCAATTGAGTCTTGGAAACGCTGGTCGTTCATGAGTTCCCGGATTTGTGGTACATTGAATATACTTGCTTTTATTTCTTCATGCTCAATACTGGAAATTTTCTACATATGTAGCCGAAACACATTTCATCTCTCTTAAGTGCCTTTACAAATTGTTTCATCAAACCAAGTTTGATGTGCAATGGTGGCAATATGATCTTTCCTCTATTAACTAGAGGTGAAAATCCTCCAAATACGTGGCTTCAGTAAGTAAACAAATACATCGCTCTTTCCATTTTCCAGAAATAAATATATCGCTCGTTTCATCTTGGATCTCGCCCTTTGGATTTAAATGCGCAGCGTGTTGTTGCTCCGCGATTTTCTTCTGATTTGGGTGTGTTATTGGACTCTTCGCTCCTTAATTTCACGTTCACCTTAAGTATAAAGGTATCGTCTTTCATTTTGCTTCGTTTCGAGCGCGGTGAGTACCTATTTTGTTGTATTTCATCTTATTTACGTTTGGCCGAGCTGGCCAAGCTCGCTACTGGGCGCTGCCATTAAAGATGGCGACTTCCGGTAGGGATAGTGATAGCCCTAATCTCTCTTCCTTTTCTGATGCCCCAGATGGGGGTGTTGCCACGCAAGCGTCCGCTCGTGGCGTTGCCAATTTGCCTTCTCCAGCTACGTCACATCTCCCGGCTTCCACTATCGATGATGACGCAATGGACATCACTGGAAATGCAGCCTCTTCTAGCACTGCCGAGCCCAACGTGTCATTACCTTCGTTTTCTTCTGTTGCAGCCTCCAAAGTCTCTCGTCCAGCATCCAAGAATAATTATGTTGGCGCTGAAAAGCTGAAATCTTTCATTTCCCAAGCTAGCAATAATATCGTGCTTAATATCCCAGCCAGCTCTCCAGCTGGCACAGCTTTTACTGAGAATCTTGCAAAAGGCGTTCATTTCGAAGCCCTTCCGGACACTCCTTTGCGAGTATATGCAGATGCCATTGCACAGCGGTTCCCATCTGAATCTATTCCGCAAATGTATCGTAGAGGACGACTTGTAGTTGTTTATCTGGCCACGGCTGAAATGGCGAAATCTCTCCTAACATCTGGTCTCACCATTGGTGATAGACATCTTTCTGCAGAACCAGTGGGCCAAAGACCCATTAACGTTTCTTTCTACCTGGTCCTGTTGGAGGTGACAGATCTCATGCTGTATGCTGTCTTATCTTCGGTTGGTCGGGTAGTTGGAGGCATACAAACGCATCTTGCTGCCCGAAACGACCCATTACGTGATCCACGACATGCGTCGATCCAAGGTGTTCGCCGTGTTGTGAGGGTCATATTTCCATCACAAGAAGCAATCGAACGGCTTCCAACACACTTCACTGTTCGGTGCGAAGATCAGGTCAGGCAAATAAACTTCCTGACGGAATTCCATTGTAGTCAATGTCATCAGGTTGGTCACTACTATAAGCAGTGTCCAGTTGCTCCACCAAAGTCTGTTTCGCCCGTCTATCAAGATCCGACGCCTTCTCATCAAGATCCTAGTAGCGCTCCGTTACCGACGGTGGTTCCTGCGAACAACCTACCTTCGGTAGCAACCTCTACGCCAATTGTTGTCCCACCTTCTCTCTCCGAGGAACACTACCCAGTTTTACAATCTTCAGCATCTTTTCGTGTTCCTGCGGACCTTACAGCAGTTGCTGAGTCCGTTGCGACTGACCAGTCTGATACCGAGACCTCGACCGCTGATGACACAGCCTATCAAAGAAGCCAGCGACCAAGCGATGAGTGATGGGACGGAGGGCTATCTCCGGACCCGTTCTGACAAAAGCGGATGCCAAACCTCCTCGCGGCTCTACGAAACGACGGCGACAATCTGGCCACTCTACTCACACCTCTCCGACTAAGCCTGCTGGATCACCTGCTTCGGGTCGCCCTGTCAAGTCTTCCAAGCCAGTTATCTACCTCCTGCCTCTTGAGGAATTTTTCCGCACGCCTACACATGAATGTGTTTCCGGACACTCCTCTCCCTTATAACGAATTGCACGACTTTGCTTGTGCCAAGACTCTTCTTCCTAATTTACCCACCTATGTCAACCGATTTGAAGGTCGCTACCCAGCAGCTGAGAATCAACTGGCACAACTGTTAACTCTTTACAATACTATCAAGAGTCCATCTGCCGAGGATGCTGCCACTCAGAAGTGCATCCAACGGCGGTACAACAATTTCCGTTCCCATTTGGAAAAGATTGTCACTGCCACTAGAGACATGGCACTTTCACTGTGACTTCCTTGGAATTGTCGCGGGTTCGCGACACCAGTGTTGAACTCCCTCGTTTATGAGGACATTTCTGCCGCTGGTGGAGATGTTCTCCTTCTCCAGGAAACTCACTGCTCTGCTGACACTCCCACTCACCTATGGAGACGCTGGCCGTACACCTTTTACCACTCGTATCGCCTCTCGCGGTATGGTGGTATAGCTGTAGGTGTGCGCCAGCGGTTTTTGACTCAGCTGACTTCTATTTCTGTGACAAATTTACACCTAGATTTTCTTCAGTGTTTTACCTTTTGTGTGCATAATGTTACTTTTCATATCTTTAATGTATATATTCCCACTGATGAAATATATGTTGCTCATCTTTTCAGTAATATTCGTGCAGCGATTGCAGCGATTATTCCCGGGGATTATTTCGTTCTTGGGGATTTTAACTGCACGCTGCAGCCTTCACTTGACAGAAATTCGTCTTTTGGCGAATACCGCATGAATTTAGTTTCACAGCTGACTCAGCTCCTTGATGATTTTCATCTTGTCGATTCCTTCAGACGGCTAAATCCTGATTCCATTTCCTTTACGTGGTGTAATCCGCCGACGTTCGGTTCTACTGCTGCGCGGTTGGACCGAATATATGTTTCGGCTTCCTTACTCCCTGCTATCACTGCTGCTCGACATTCACCTACTGTTTCTTCCGACCATTCTGCCGTTTCACTATCAATTTGCGTCTCTCCTGCACGTTCATCTACGCGTCGTCATTGGACGTTTGATGACACTCTCTTGCAAGACCGTTCCTTTTGTGAGGAAGTTGAGAAGTTCCTTTCTGATCGTAAGCTGCTGCTCACAACGACCCCAAGCGCCTTGCGTTTGTGGCTTGATGTCAAACGGGATCTTCTCTTGCTCGTTCGTCAACTCTCCTTTACTATTTCCACCACTCGCTCGATGGAGGTGAGTAACCCTACGAGGACTCCTCTCCGCGACGCCAATGTCTGACCCGCACTACGCCTCCGTCCGTGATGAACTTCATGCCTGCCTCAAACCGTTTGCTCAGCAAGCAGTCCGTCGTCTTCGGCTCCTACGTATTTCACCATCGACGCATTCTTTCGAAGTCCTTTCGAAGATGGAATCCATGCGACGCACGTCATCTTCCATCAGACATCTCCGATTGCCTGATGGCACTGTTACTGGCAATACAATCCCCATCTGCTCTCATGTCCGTCACTTCTTTCAGGAGAAGTTCCGAGCAGTTGCGCAGGGTTCTTCTTTTTCTTCCTCCTCTTTTCTTTCTTCTCTCCCTCAGGTCCCGTCTCCTCTCTGCGCCCCTCTCATTGCTGATTTTTTCTTTGCCTGAATTGAGAGAGGCTTTTGCCTCCCTCAATCTTCACTCTTCCCCGGGACCTGATGGCCTCCCGCTCTCGTTCTATCGGGCCTTTTTTCCGTCACTCCTGCCTTTTCTCTCTGCCGCTTATTCGTGTGCTCTTTCTTCTCCTGCGCTTCCGCCGGAATTTACAGTTGCACATGTCATCCTCCTGCCGAAGAAGGGTGACCTTCTGGACTTGTCGAATTGGCGCCCCATCTCTATTCTCAACCTGGACTACAAATTCTTCACTAAACTCCTTTCTCGCCGCCTAAATTCTGTTCTTCCGTTCCTCATATCCCCCGACCAGACATATACCGTGCCTGGTCGTTCTATTTCTAACAATATCTCCTTTCTTCATAACCTTTCCTTTCTTGCACTAAAACATTCCGAACCCTTAGCTTTGTTTAATCTTGACCAGAAATCCGCTTTTGATAACGTCTCTCACGCTTACCTTTCTGCCGTATTAACTCACTATGGTTTTCCTCCCGCTTTTGTTTCTCTCATCCTTAGCCTCTACCGGGGCGCCCATTTGCACGTTCGAACGGCCACATTTTTGACGGCCCCGATTCCTTTTCGATCTGGCATCAGGACAAGGTTGTCCATTATCAGGACAACTCTTTTGTTCTCGCCTTTGAGCCCTTTTTGATTGCAAGTCGGGCGTCTCTCTTACCTGCGGTGGGACCGATTGTCTCTAGTACTCGGCATCACTGTTTTCTTGTCTTCGCTTACGCAGATGATGTTACCTTTTGTCTTCTCCGCGATGACCAATTTTATACTCTTCTTGCCACTTATGAACAGTATGCTGCTCTCTCTGGTGCTGCCCTGAATATTCAGAAAAGTGCTGGCCTGTGGTGTGGTTCTTGGAGAGGCCGCACTGACTCGCCGTGGGGAGCAGTGTGGTCCTCCTCGACCCAAAAATTTCTTGGAGCTCATTTTGGACACTCCTTTACCACAAGCAACGTCACTTGGCAAGCTCTTCGCCCACGACTTCATCGCACGGCTGGTTTTTGGCGATTTACGTATTCCTTTTCCTCTTACTTTCAACGTGCTCAAATTGTTCATCGATATCTTCTCTCACAATGCTTCTATCCTTGAGATTCCTGTGTGTTTAAATCGCATCATTTCTCTGCCATCAATAGTATTTTCACTTCAGTGATATGGTCATCTAGACATTGGATTTCTGCTGCAACGCTTTCTCTGCCAACATCATTTGGTGGTCTTCATTTCCCGGATGTCAGAACATATTATCGAGCTCACCGAATCGTCTCCTTCATTCGTCTTCTCCTTTCGCCCTCCCCTGCACTTTCTTCTACCCTGAATACTCTTATTTCTCTTCATGATCCATCCTTCACTTTCCTCCTTTTTCTTCGGATGGATTCATCTCCTTCTACTTCTAAACGCCTCCCACCACTTCTTATCGACTCTCTAGCGGTATTTCATTCTCTCCCGCTACTCCGCGCTCCTCCTCTACCACCCTGGACCTGCTTGCAGAACCTCTTTTCTTTTCCACTTGATTCATCCACCCGATCAACCATACTTTCTTTTCCCCTCTTGGTTCCGCTCAGAATTCTCACTGTCGAAGCTTTATTAACTTCCGATTTGACCTGGAAACCCCTCTCTTCTCTTTTCCCTGACCCTTCTTCCACCTTGGAAGAGGAGTATGACCTTCTTCGCTCCGCTCTCCGTACCCTCTTCCCACTTCTGGTTTCTGACACTGGCCTTATTTCTGTCTCTGGACCGAGCCTCTCTCTTCCTTTCTTCCTTCCCTTTCGGGACTCTGTTGCTCCCATTTCTTCTTTTTCCACTGCCTCTATCTATGCGATCCTTCGTGCGCCTATCACTTCTCCGCATGGTCTTCCTGATGCTTCTCCCTTCTCTTCTGCTGCCTATCTGGTCTGCCTCTTTCTCTCCCCTTTCTACCCCGTTAGAGCGAAACATCCACTGGCGGTTTCTTCACCGCCGCCTTCCTGTTCTTTCTTCTCTCTTTCACATGTCTATTTCTTCTACTTCTCTCTGCTGCTTTTGTGGTGTTGAAGGTGATGTTCCTCATGTCTACTGTCACTGTCCCGTTCTCCTTCCACTTCTCAATACTGCCTTTCGTCTTGTAGGCACCATTTGCTCCAGAGACATCCCTTTTCAAGCGTACGAGTGGCTATTGCTTACCAAACATCCCCCGGCTATTTTGCCGGATGCCTGTGCCTATCTCTTCGTACTTGTGAAACATGTCGTTTTTCTTTATCATCAATCTCTCCGCTCTCCTGTTACCACACCTAGTATCCTCTCTTGCTGGCGCGGCCTTACGGTCGATTTTTAGGAATCGCATCGTGTCTCGACTACGCCTGGATAACTTCGCTGCTTCCACCCCTCAATCTCAGCCTCTTTCCGGTCTACCTGGGCGCAGGGGACCGGTTGGTTCGAAATCACTGGATCTTCCATTCATCTTTCTTTCTGATTTTTTGTTTTTTTCCAGCTTCGAAGATCTGAATGCATCAGTCGAGATTTTGTGTCTCTCTTCCTGGTGCTTCGTCACAGCGTCTACTAAGTGTTTGTCATGTAACTGCTTATGATTTGTATTGTAGGGGTTTTCTGCAATTTTTGTGTAATTCGTGTGCATGTACCGTGTTGTATTTGTTTCTTCGTTGCACCTGTCCTTAATACTTATTCTTCACTCATGTGTCTGCTTTTGCTGCCTGTACCTTCATTGAGTTGCGCACCGTGTATTTGTTCTCTAGGAGCAATACGAGAGGTATTGCCCTGCGATACTTTGTTCTTTCTGTTTTTTCTTGCTGCATTGTGTTGCATCTTTTAATTTATACTTTATTTCTGTCTTGCATTTTTACATTCTTTGACGTCATGTATTTTTTGCTCGTCCCATGTCGTTGTTTTTTGGACCGATGCAATACTGCACGGCTTGCTGTTTGTATTTTGTGTATCCTTGTGTTTCACTTGGGGAGTTCGCCCAAGTTTCCACTATGTTCTGTAATACTTATCATGTTTTTGTCACATATCGTGTGGTTTCCTGGATTGTGGGAACTTCTGTACCTTTATCGTAGTATATGCTTTTGTTGTGTTTTACATGTTCCCTTCTTTTTGTGCACTGCGTTGTACAGCCATGTTCTTGTAAATATATTTACCTGTTGTTTTGTGCTCTGCTTTCACTCTGCACGTCATCACATGCTTTATTAATTAATCATTACTTTTGCTCGTGCATCATCTTCCTCAAGCATATATTGTTCCTTCTTAACGATTTTAACATTTTGTCATCCTTAGTTGACTGTCGTATCACATTCACCTGTAAAATTTCATCAGTATCGCTCATTGTTTTGTTGTTTATTTTGCCATATGTGGTACGCCTGTATTCCCTATGTTTTTGCCAATAAAGTATATTTTGAACTAACTGCTATAATATATATAGCCACTGCCGTTAATGCCCACCAGATGGAGACGTCTCGGTAGCTGAGACCATCTTACGGATTTATGATGTCAGAAGCTGACTTAAAAATACACATAGCACCGTGGATTGTTGGCCACCGTGGTGTAAAGCTAACGCACTCGGTTAGACATCGAGAGATCCATGTTTCAATTCAACAGCGGCGGCTGAAAACAATTTTTCGGTTGCTATGTGTTTCTGGAACGTTGAAAGAGCGATGTATCTATTTGTTCACTAGAGGTTCTGTGATGATATTTTTCTCTCCAGCTACCATATTTTCTCTCACAGTTCTCTCACCCTGTATTGATCTTTAGCTCTACTGTCCCACAGACATACAAAGCACGAGTATTTGGTGTACCCGGCCTGCTACCCCAGGAGAAAATTCACCATTTTCAAATACACACAGATGACCCATTGGTGATCGTGGTATGCTATCTTCTCTAGGACTATGGCTAGTGTCGCCCGATCTTCCCGCATACCAACTGAGTGACCAATTGGGATTGATCTGTATCTGTCCCTGTTATGTAGAAGTACACACTTGAGGCTGCGTCTGGAGCTATCTATGAAAAACCGCCATTCACTGGGTGTGTATTCCCGTACGCCCAATTTCATCAGCAATCCTGGCACATTGTTGCAGAAAACGAATTCGTTTTCTTTTGCGAAGAATGGCAGAAACTCTTCTTCTCTGTTGCGATACACTGTAATTTTTTTTCCCGGTAACAGTACATTTTTTTCTGCCAGCTTGGAAGCTAACAATTCAGCTGCCTTCTTTGGAAGACTTAGGTCCCTTATGAGGTCGTTCAATTCCGTCTGACTGAAATCTGTTGCAGCTCATGAAGGTCCTTGGAAATCACTATCATGCTGCTCAGCATAGTTTTCTTTCTCACCAGCCGATTCATTCTACTCTTCAGAGTGCTCTGAAAGCCTGCTACATTGCATGTGGTTTGTGAGTCAAATACACTATCTACCAACAAGTAATTGGACACCTGTGATAGCAAAGGAAAACGAAGTTTATTCACCTTCAATAGTTGGTGGAGCCTCCACCAGCTGCGATTACAGTTGCGACTCTCCGGGGCATACTCTCAACCAGGCGTTCTACGACGGCTAGCGGTATTTTCTTACACTCGGCTTGGAGAAGACAGGTCAGTTCCTTCACCGATTTCGGACGGTGGGGGCACCCCTTAAGTCGACGCTCCAACTCGTCCCAGAGGAACTCAATAGGGTTCAGGTCTGGGCTCTGCGCAGGCCAGTTCATTCGATTAACTCCATTGTCACCATACCAAGTCATGGTGGACCTCGCAACATGACAGGTGGCATTGTCATCCTGAAAGTAACATGGGCCCACCCCGTAAATCTGCTACAACGTAGGATGCGTTTGGTCATCCAAAATGGTGCAGTAGGTCTCTGCGTTGAGTTTCCAGGAATTGCGACCTAGGGTCCCGTGCCATACCAGGAGAAACACCCCCATAGCATAATTCCACCGCCACCGAACTTCACAGTTGACACAATACATTCCGGCAGGAGGCGATCTCCAGGCAGACGCCAAACCCAGACCCTGCCATCTGAACGGTAGAGGGTGAACCTTGATTTGTCGCTCCAGAGAACCAGTTTCCACTGTTCAACGGTCCACTGTCGACGTTCTTTGCACCACGTTAGCCGAGCCGCGCTATTGGACTTGGTGGTCAAAGGCTTGTGGGCGGCAGCACGTCCAAGAAAACCGAGCAGATGGGCTTCCTTACGGTTCGTATTCATCGAAAGGACACTCCCGGATGCCCGTTGAAACTCCTCGCGGATGTGGCTCATAGATTTGGTGCGGTTCTTCGGAATTTCTCTGGTCAGCACCCGTCAGTCTCTAACTCCCAGTTTTGTGGGTCTGCCGGGTCGGGGCACATTCTGACAGTCACCTCTCACCTTCCACTTGCGAATCACGTAGGCCACTGTCGATTTTGGGTACTTCAACTTTCTGGATATCTCACGTATGGATCGGTCATTTCTGTGATACCCGACGATTACACCTTTCTCGAAATCAGAGAGCTCCGAACTGCGTGGCATCTTGCATGCGACTAGTTGCGTTGTTGTTTCCGACACGATATTTAACGGCGGTGGCTGTGACGTGTATCAGGACCGCATGTATCGTCAATTGCAGTGGTGTCCAATTACTTGTTGGTAGATAGTGTATTTAATAAATTCTCTACATCAATACGTGGATAATTGCATGGTATTATGCACATTCGTATGCAATGTTACTTATTACTGTTTCACACGTTGTCTTCTTTCATTAACTAAACTAGTTTCAACTCTTCATTTTGCGAGTCATCCTCAGTAGCAGCAAGGTAATGATTTGTGTGTGTTGGGACTGGAAGGGATTCCTGCATTAGGAGCACTCTCCGAGCAATCAAATGATTAATTCTGATATGTACTGTTAAAAACTAGGGGACTAGTTGAAGGCAATTACAAACCTCCAGAAATGGTCGGCGTTGACTTCCACCAGGACAACGCCAAAACTCATGTTTCTTTGGTCAACAAGAATAAATTGATGGAGCATGGCTCGGATATGTTGCTCACTCGGCCTATTCACCAGAACTTGCACCTTCAGATTCCCATTTTTTCCGGGATTTTTCCCTCTCAACCGAAGAGACTCTTTAGAGGCCCTGCAAAAATCATCTTGGCTAGTTCTTTGCCCCCAAACCTACAAAGTTCTGGGCGGATGGAATCCTCAAGCTACCCGATAGATGGCTATAGGGACTGAAAAATAATGGTACTTACATTACTATGTAAAGTGGCTATGGTATGTAGAAGTATTTTGTCTTTCACTTTCATGTACAAATGCAAAAATAATATTTACACAGCCCAATATTATGCTTTCTTTTTCTATATCACTTATTATAATTGTTCCACTTCAAAAATTCCTTTTGCTTCGGATTTTTCCACTATAAGAATAATTTTCTGTGCAATCTCTTATATTTCGCGTCGCATATTTCTACCGATACAGGTCATTTCTATTTGCAAATGCTTTACGAATTCTACCGAAATCCAGTTAAAAAACACTTTCTTTTGTAACTAGTTCTGTCCGCTATAAGGAACACCGCGCAGATTGTGCATTTTAAATAAATAGCATTTTTTCTGCTAGGAGGTGTAAAAGCATTTCCAGTTCTGTTGATTTGCTTTGTTTCCAAAAATCTACTTCAATAAATTCTTTATCTGTGAAAAAGGATTCAAATGGCGCGTTCATTACACTCCAAAATTTGGCGTTCTTTCATCTATAATGTTTCACTTTCTATTTTCTTTTTTCAGAAATGTGTTCTTTAAAAGCTTGAGATTTTGAAAGTGGTTTCCTTTGTTTTTGTTCTCGAAAGATGTGCTGATTAAAAATTCCAGACCTAGCTGCCTTCCACATTTTTACCACTTTCTTTCCTTTTTTTATTTCAAAAGACGTTGAAATTCTGCATTTCGATGGGATAGCTTTGTTTGTTTGTTTGTGTGTGTGTGTGTGTGTGTGTGTGTGTGTGTGTGTGTGTGACAAAAAACATACTCATAAAACAGTGGTCGATGCTATCACTGGTATTACCGGTTTCAGATGTTTGGATGCGAACATCAAAGATCTGGTATGTTGACGCTGATAACCGAAAAAAGACCTATCTTGGAATGACGATGTCATTTTCTTAAAGCGTTCTGCTGTCAATAAAAGTCGAAATGGATGCGAAAAGAAATTTCCGATATAAAACATTTTTCTTTCATTGCTGGAAAACGTTTCATAATGTAAGCTTCGCATGTTCCTTAGTACTCTGGTCTTTTGCTCATAAAATCCTCAGAGGAACAGATAAAAAGGAGTGGCTAATCTATTCTGAATTTTTAAAACGAATTGTTTAAAGATGAAATTCCAAAGTTTATATTTGCATTTAGAATAAATATGGGATGGTAGCTTAAACTATTTTGTATTTTACTGATGCTAAGATGCGGTTTTCGATTCAAAGACGTTGGAGATTTAGAAGAAAGATATCAATTCTTTTAAGCTTTCCATTGGTAATGTACACTGATCTACCAATAATATCCAGACACCTAAATGTCTACAAATAATACATATTTTCAGAACATTTAGTATTGTGTGCTGAAACCTATGGCTCTCGTAACTGCCTTTAATCTTCGTACAATACTCTCCATCAGTTTTTAACGAAACCTATGGCTCTTATGACGGCCTTTAGTTTTCGTATAACACTCTCCACCAGTTTTTAACGAAGCCTATGAACCTTATGACGGCCTTTAGTTTTCGTACAATACTCTCCACCAGTTTTTAACGAAACCTATGGCCCTTACGGCGGCCTTTAGTCTTCGTACAATACTCTCCACCAGTTTTTAACGAGACCTATGGCCCTTACGGCGGCCTTTAGTTTCCGTACAATAATCTTCACCAGCTTTTAACGAAACCTATGGCCCTTATGACGGCCTTTAGTCTTCGTACAATACTCTCCACCAGTTTTTAACGATACCTATGACCCTTACTGCGGCCTTTAGTTTCCGTACAATAATCCTCACCAGTTTTTAATGAAACCTATGGCCCTTATGACGGCCTTTAGTCTTCGTACAATACTCTCCACCAGCTTTTAACGAAACCTATAGCCATCGAAACTGAGGCCCTGTCTACACGTTATAAGACTCCAAACTCTCCCAGACAGAAAAAAAGCACGACAGATCCTCAGCAATGTTAAAACGGAAACGGATTATACTTTTCAGTTTCAATTATAAGTTTGATTCATATTTTTATGTAATTGTAAAGAAAAACAAAGTACGTTTCATTATTATACGCAGTTGAATCCCATTATTGTGACCACCTCCTACTTTTGACGTCAGCAGCGCGTATATATAAGGTGTGCCGTAAGCATTCTGAAAACATATCACTCGTTGCTGTCGTGGATAAAAGGAGCGATTTATCAGATTTGCAAAAAGGGATGATTATCGGATTCGGGCCAAGGGTGGCCGTGTTTCTGAAACAGCACAATTTTGTGAACTGTTCACGTGCTGTTGTGGTTAAAGTGTATCGTGATTGGAGAAATGGCACCATTGCGAATAAACAACGTTGAAACTGCGGAGCACCACGTGCCATTTATGTGAGAGCTGAACGTCGACTTCGAAGGTGCGTGAGGGCCGATCGACACGCTACAGTGCAGCAACTCACTGGCCGAATGAACGAGGGAGCTACTGGAAATGTGTCTAAAACGACAGTTCGGCAAATCCTGCTGCGTATGGGGCTCCGATGCAGAAGGATGGTAACTGCACCTATGGTAACGAAGATGCATCGGCAGAAAAGGCTTACATTTGCACGGAAGTATCGGAATTGGGCCTCTGCTGATTGGTAAAGGATTGCCATCTCCGGTGAGTCACGTTCTCTGATTCATTGAACGGATGGATGTTGGCGTATAAGGCGAGAAAAATTGGAGAACAAACACTATTCAACCATTGCTGGAAGAACACAAGCTAGTGGGGGCAGCGTTATGGTCCGGGGGAATGTTTTCTGGGTCCACTCATAACTGTGGAAAGCTCTGTGGACCGAATTCGTTATGAATCCATCCTTGCAGACCACTTACATCCATACATACTGATTGTCTTCCCTTGGGCAGATGGGATCTTCCAGCACGACAATGCGACGTGTCACACAGCTAGAAATGTCCGATAGATGTGGGAAGAGCACGATGAAGACTTGAAAGTACTTCCCTGGCCCCCTAATTGCCCGGACTTAAACCTATTGAGCATCTGTGGGACCACCTCGATCGTGTTGTTCATACTATGGATCTTTCACCACGCACCACGCACCCTCCAGAAGCTGTCAGATGCACTGCAGTCAGCATGGCTCTACATACCTGTGTACAGCTTCCAGCACCTTATTGAGTCACTCCCAGCCCGTCTAGCTGCTGTCCGCGCTGCACACGGCGGTTTCTCTGGATATTAGCTGGTGGTTACAAAAATGTGACTCGACCGTGCATTACTGTAACATAATATAAACTCATCGTCAAAAAATATTTGCACCCAGACGTACGTGTCGTATTGCAATGCTATTCCGGAGGAAGGTAAAATTTACGAGGAACAATTAATGATGAAACATTGAGACATATCAGATCAGATGTAGAGGATTATAGGAAGGGAGTGTCTGACCCCAGGTTTTAAACAACCCTTAGAAATAGGACGCTAAGAAATTTGGGCTAAAGTGCCCGATGGGATAGTGACACGGAAGCAAGGTAGAAATGGGGGAGGAAGACGCCCTTATATATTACCGGGGGCCAGCACCAGGGGTCAGACGGCTTTACGTGCCCATCCGACGCAGGGCGGATATTTAGTGGTTTGAGCGTTCTTACCTGCCCGAGATCGAACCTGAAGTTTTTCCGTAGCAGTCGCGAACGCCAACATTGAGACTGACTGATTGGGAAATATTTATTAAGCTACACGCCAATTAGTAGTGTCTCTCAGTATGGCGTCGGGCCGCCATTTTTGCTCACATAGCATACCAGACGTCTTGGCATGGCGTTGTACACGTTCCTAATGGTGTCTTGAGATGGCCATCCCATGCAGCTTCAATCTTCTCCCGCAGTTAATGCAAATTGGGCGTTAAGGGTGGATTGTAGATAGCGCGTCCAATAGCATCCCACACAGTTTCGATCGGCGATAGGTCTGGCGATGCGGCTGGGCATTGCAGAGTGTCAGTACCTAGAAGGCAAGCTCTCTAGACAGCAGCAGTATGCGGACGAGGGTTGTCCTTTTGGGAAATCGCACTGGAGTGAGATTTCAGAGAAGGTAGGGCCACCGGTTGCAGGACTTTGTTAAAGTAACGTTGAGTGCTGGAAATGAACACCAGAGTGCCTGAAATGAACACAAAAGGTGATCTTGCATCGTAGGAAATTGCACCGCACGCCATGACACCAGGCTTTCTGGACGTGTGAAGCTCGACAACAAACCGTTCATCTTGGCGCTGACCACGGTGCCTCCACACACACTTCGTTGGTCGTCTCCTCCAAGACAAAAGCGGGACTCGTCACTGAAGATCACTCGCTGCCATTCTGAGTGGCTCCGTGACAGATTGGTACGACACCATTGCAGTCTTTGGCGACGATGCAATGGTGTTAGGGGCTGTCGTCGCAACGGTCTACGTGCGTGTAGTCCTACGTCGTGCAGCCGTCTGCCAATGGTCCTGGCACTAATTTGACAATGAATGAAGGGCACAACTGCTCGCTGAATATCCGCAATCGTGGCTATTAGGTCACTCCACGCATGTCAGACAACCCGTCGGTCCTCTTACTTCGTGGTTCGTCTAGGTCTCCCAGACAGTTCCTGTCACTACTGCGTGCCTTGTTCCATCCACTTCCGCCAACTGCGTGCTATGGTGATATCCATAGCACGCAGTTGCGACGATAAGACCATCCCGCTTACGACGATAAGACCATCCCGCTTCCCGGAGCCCGAAGACGCGTCCCCTCTCGAACTGATGCAACTGCTCGATTTGCTTTTGAACTTTTCTCCGAGGTTTATTTCACTTGCAAAGGATGCAACCAAAACAACAGCACGAGTCAGAATAGCAAGCAAGCGCAACGGGACGACCAGCAGGGTAAGGCACAGCGCTACCACCCCTCCTTGCTTGCGTCACATGCGTGGCCGAGCGTGGCACTTGAATCATTTGCATGTCTCACGATATCAAACGTACCCACCGAGTTTCATTCCTTTCGATTGTTTCCTTCTGGGTGCAACTATTTTTTTGACGATGAGTGTATAAATGTCTTCATACCAACATCAAATTATTGCAACAATATTTCACAAATTTACTTAATAAAAAGCTAGAAACATATGCATTAAATGCTTTGGTAAAATTCATAAATGCTATTCCTTCTGGATAACGAATTACAATGCCGACATATTTCTACGACACATGCACATAGACATAGAAACAGGTAACGTTACAATGGCTATTTGGACAATTACGTCACTAAATGACAACTGGAAGTGCGAGATGAGCATAACTTTGCCCACTACTGATCTTGACCTACCTATATAACGACTTGGACAGTGACGTCACGAGGTGGTTACTGGAATAGCGGAATGATCATAATCTTGTTCACAACTGACTTTGGAAGTCTGTATTATTAAAAGGAAGAATGTATTGAATGTTAAGCTTTACATAACCTATTTTAAGTACCAAAATACGGCGTCAGTTATTTATGAAATTGCTAAAATATGGAAGCTTAATTTTTTGAAGTCAGTTTCTCTAGGATAGAATGTTGTCCTAATAGAGTATATTGGATGAAACGTGAAAGAAAGTCACCTACTCGCTTTTGAGATACTCGCCATTTCAAATGGGACATGTGACAGCGAAAACATTTATTATATTCACATTACCATATACTTGAAATGTAGCAAATAAATAATAATTAATTATTTATATTTTTTTAATTCTCAGAAATTGCACCACCAGAAAGAGTTTCTTCACTCTTTCTGGTGGGTACACCATTAATGTGGCTCTAATTAAGCATAAGTAGGTAGAACAGTAAGTAAAGCTATTTATTTTCTGCGTTAATATCCTAACAGGTTTGACAAAAATACTCGAAAGTTCTGCCTCTTCTTTTAGCTGAGTGTCTGCAAAAGTAATGGTGCTACCTAGAGCCCTGTAGTTTTAAGTTTTTAAGTTATAGATTTGACAATACGTGTAACTGCTTTGTCCAAAACTAAAATAAATCACTTGAAGAAATCACCCTCTTACACACGGCAGATCTGCGGCTGCTATGAATAAATGTTGACGCCTGTCGTGCACGTAATCCTAGGTAACTGAATGTTTTTCCACATCCTCCACGGGGAATCTCATTGTGGCCTCGTTCTTTTTCTCAGTAGCGCCGAGAGAGGGCGATTGGAGAGCGATGGTATTATTTACAACCCATTGTAGAGCAATCGTATTACAATCCGAAGTCAAAGAGCCGAACACTTTCAATCTGTAGGATATTCAGTGTTTTAGAAGTGAAACTAGGCATTTATTTAGGCAAAGCTAAATGTACCTTAAAGCAAAATATGAATCTTTGGGTTAATTACTGTGCGTGTTCGATTGTTTTCATAAAACCATAACTGGCAGCTGCAGTACGCCCCTTCGTTACCTGCACCCCCCCCAGATGCGAGGGCCGCGGGGGTGGTTGTCACGCCACTGGTCAGGATATCATCCTGTCGCCGGAACCGTAGGGAGGAAGTTTTTCTTACGCGTCTCCGTATTGGGCATTGCCGTTTCACCCACCGGTTCTTGTTGTGTGGCGACACTGCACCGATGTGTGAGACGTGAAATTGCCGACTCACTGTCACTCATATTCTCTGTAGTTGTGCTCGGTTTGGTGACGTTCGTTTTCACTTCTTCCATTCTCATTTGTTGAACGAGGACGCCGCTACACTGCAGCAGCTCCTGGATGACCACTGCGAAACAGTCCCTATCTTTTAATTTTTAAAAAACTAGGGACTGCGCATCTAGGATCGCTTCCAGAGTAGCGCTCGGGCCCTGCAGCCTGATCTACAAGTACATCACATGAAATAAAAACTGAAAAATTCATATAAATTTCAATTTTTATTGCATGTCTAAGCAAATAAGGCTTGTTATTCTGAAATTTCAGAGTTTTTTTTACTGTCGTTAATTTTTGGAAGGTGGGACTTTTGTTGTTTGAACTTATAGCTCTTACTAAATATACCACTAAGGAAAACAGAAGCGGTCCAAAAAGCACTTCCGTAATCCGTAAACTGTTATGCTAAACCGTTAAGGTGGACGTCAAGTAATCTTGTTTCCTATACTTCCAATAGAAAAACTTTTGTACACATTTCCTTCACAAATATTGTGTTCCCAAGGATGAAAATTTGAACATCGATTAAAATAACTTCATATTATAACTTGGAATACTTAATATTTTCTAAAACATAACCATAATTATATAAAAAATCAATAACTTTTCCCTTTGGTGGTGTTGGAACCAGAAAAAAGATGGCGCGACCTGTACTTTGATGACGTCAGTAGACAAACAAATGTTGGTTACATAAATATGATTACGTTTTAGAAGATATTAAGTATTCCAAGTTATAAAATGAAGCTATTTTAATCGATGTTCAAATTTTCATCCTTGGGAACGCATTAATTGTCCAGAAAAAAGATGGCGCGACTTGTACTTTGGTGATGTCAGTAGACAAACAAATGTTGGATTGCATAATTATAATTATGGTTATGTTTTAGGAAATATTAAGTATTCCAAGTTATAAAATGAAGCTATTTTAATCGATGTTCAAATTTTCATCCTTGGGAACTCATTAATTGTGAAGAAAATGTGTACAGAAATTTTTACATTAGAAGTATAGGTAGCAAAATTACTTGACGTCCACTTTAAACAACTGAGATAGATTTACCAACAAAACATATGCATGACAAATTCTCTGCGTCACCATAGCAGCAGGTCACGAGACCAAAACGTTCCTCTGTGGTTATCGTGAAGACGTCCTTTGCGTCTTTAAAAAATACTTAAAAATCAGAAAATGTCTTTTTCTTAAATTTTTTTTTTGTAAAAAAGGGACGATAGTTGTAAGTCTTTGCTGTAAAAATTGCAATGCGTTATAATTTATAGTTTGCCATATATCCGTTTTTTTAAATGGATCCCATCGCGAAATACAGAATTTTGTGAAAATTAAAAATTTAATTTCTCGTAAACTAAATCGAAATTCAAAAAAAGGGCAACGTGGTGCAAATATTCGGTCATGGCACTACATGACTACAAAGTTTCGTGGTTCTGTTGCTGTTAGTGTGCTTGGAACTCGACCTGATAGCACTTTTTTGCTTACCTTAACTTTGAAATGCAATAGCTCTTGAAGTTTCGCTAGAATCGAGAAACGGTTTACTTCAGCGTGTTTTCCAAACAACTCTCTACAAACGATGTAAATTTCATATTTTTGTGTTCAATACGTTTTGCGTTGCGAGCTATAGGAAAGCAAGAGTGTCGCGAAATTTCTAAAACGGCGGCAGTCTTTTTTTTTTTTAGAATAGAGAGAAATTGATTTTTTTAAACGTATCTAGTTTTTACACTTTTCTTCATTCTCATTTTTCACTTTTACCGAATCAGCCTTATTTCAAGCATTATACCACGTTTTTAATACAGTTTGTTTGATTGTCTTGTGTCTGGCGCTCTTTGGCCAAACCTGGCCCTTGCGCCATAAAAATTCACCAACCAACCAGCCTACCTGCGGAAGAAAAACAATAACCGTGCTTTAATGGCCCGGTAATAGTCCCGACTTTAACCCCATCGAAATTTTGTGGACCATTTTCAAAGATAAGGTAGCAGAAAAACAGCCATCAAATTCCCAAGTTTTGATTGACGTGCGTAAGTCATTTCAAGTGACTACTGCAAATCCCTCCTTCAGAGTATGCCACATCGTATTCAATCCGTTATAAAAAAAAAAAAAGATGGAAGTACTGATTTCGGCCTTTTTGTGTTCTAAAGAATGCAAGTATTCGTCCGTGGTGTCATTTTTTGAAATATCCTTTGTGAAAACACAGGTTTGTACACGCCGGGCATCGGAACTGGGTCCCCTCACTCCGGAGTAAGTCGCTCTCCCAACTGAGCTACGCGGACATGTACTCTCATTGCTATCTGCCATTATCTCATGTGCGTCCTGCGGCGCAGGCACGTCACACCCTATCTAGTAATTACGTGGTTTTTTTTAAAATCTTGATTTTCAATAAATTGACAGATGGCCTTAAACTTTTGCAAATAATTAAAATCCTTCCTTTAGAAGGCATAGATTTATATCATGTTTCCTTCCATATTTCTTTTTTAACTTTTCGATTTGGAAATATCTTTCTTTCTGATACCTTCCTTCAGCTATGAGAAACGTTTTGTGCGCCGTTTGTTAATCTCCGTAACATAGTTTTTAGCCGCTCGTGGAAGTAAGTAGCTGTTTTTATTTCTGGATGTATTATCGATTGTAGAAATTCGGTTGATTTGTTTTCCTGACCGGTTCCTTTGACTTTGAATAACTTGAAAAATTTTATTCGCGTATAAAAGGATTCAAAAGGCGTGCTCAATACAACCGAAAATTCAGTGTTATCTTTCTTATTAACATTTCAAATGAGAAACGAATAAGTTTTCATTTACATTGCGGCAATTCAAGAGCAAGATCGGATACCTTGAACGTGATATATTGAGCATTATTTTCCCTTTTATCTTCCTTTCACGAGATATGAAGTCTTTAGTGTTTGCAATAGCTCTGTTTTGTTAGTTTAGCTGTTGTCCACTGTAATGTCATGAATACAAGTTCCTTTTGTAATGGAAATCAACCAGTGGAATCGAAAATTATTTTGTCAGAAAACTATTTGAGTAAATACAAATGCCAAGCAGAGAAGACCTTTCCTTCCGTTAGTTATAAACTGCGGTCTCATTGAAAAGATATTCATAAACAACTCCTTTGAACGGCACTGTTAATATTCCGAGAGATCACCTGCTGTTTAATTTAAGATTTCAGTTCGTTTTGTCCGAATGCTAAATGTAACTTCCATTAAATTATTTATTTGGAAGCTTATACTGTAATAAATGAGAAGAAGGGAAATACGTGAAAACAGAGTAGCGCTTTTAGAATTTCTTAGTTACATAAATTGAAATCAATCGAAAGACTAAGTAAATTCGGCCACATGGGAAATTAAATACTTTCTGAATTAATAAAAATGTCAAATGTCATCTAAAGTATGCAATGTGAGATAATAAAAGTCCTACAGTTTGTTCGGTTTTTGCTTTGCTGTAATTTGCACAGAATATCTCTCATCCAATTTCAAGGCTGTCGGAAATTAAGTGAAATCCAAGAAGTATTGTACTTCAGCTGCAAAGCTTTAATTTCACTTTAATATAGATTAGTCATACTTATTAATAATGATTGGATTCTAATTTAGTTCATTTTATTCAGACATAAAGATTTGATTCTTCTAAAAGATATTGCATCTATTATTTCAAAGAATAAAACATTCTAACATAAAAATATCAATTCTTAAACGATGACTGTAATAGGGAATGACTTAATTAGGAGAGGAAAAATAATGGATACATATGCTAGTTGAACAAGAAAAATAATTTAAATACTTCGGCAATTGTTTGAGAATTGTTGAGACTAGAAAGCATAATATTAGAGCTCTTACAAGTTAATGGAGCTACTTATCAACATATCGGCAAGATCATGATTAAGAGATGCTATCAAAAGATACACATTTAGCAGTGAAACATTTCATCCCCGTTATTTCAGGTTGAGGTCGTTTCCGGCGCGGAGGCGAACCTATGCAGAGGTCAAGGGCATAGAGTCATCCATCTGCGACACGTACAGTACCAATCAGAGCTCAAACCATAGTAGTAATGGGCAAGGGACGACATTTGATACCCATGAAAAAAGGGCAAATTAATCGGGTATGGAGAAAAGGGTGGGAGTATCCGGGCAACGGCGAATTTTGTCCGTTGTAAACGGGCTGTGTTAGTTATATTATACTGAGAGTGTATGGAGAAAGGCGCAACGCATATCCGGCGGGAGGGTTTTTGACGGCCATGGCTGTTTAATTCTAGCTGCTCGGCAACATTATCCAGAACAATAGGCATGCTACCTTGGCACAAATGACCATGATCTGGAACCAGACAGCACAAGTGAGTGTATCCATAGCCACATTTTAACGATCTCTTCAAAGTGTGGGTATTCATAGCTACAGTTCAACGATCTCTTCAACATGTGGGCATCCACAGCTACAATTTAACGACTTCTTTAACGTGGGGGTATTCATAGCTACAGTTCAACGATCTCTTCAACTTTTGGGTATACACAGCTACAGTTCAACGATCTATTCAACGTGTGACTATCCACAGCTACAGTTCAACGATCTCTTCAACGTGTGGGTATCCACAGCTACAATTTAACGAACTCTTCAACGTGTGGGTATCCATAGCTACAGTTCAACCATCTCTTCAACTCTTGGGTATCCACAGCTACAGTTCAACGGTCTCTTCAACGTGTGAGTACCCACAGCTACAGTTCAACAATCTCTTCAACGTGCAGGTACTCACAGCTGCAGTTCAGCGATCTCTTCAACTTGTGGGCATCCACAGCTGCAGTTCAACGATCTTTTCAACGTGTGGGTAACCACAGCTACAGTTCAAAGATATCTTCAACGTGTGGGTATCCATAGCTACAGTTCAACGATCTCTTCAACGTGTGGGTATCCACAGCTACAGTTCAACGATCTCTTCAATGTGTGGGTATCCACAGCTACAGTTCAACGATCTCTTCAATGTGTGGGTATCCACAGCTACAGTTCAACAATCTCTTCAACGTGTGGGTATCCACAGCTACAGTTCAACGATCTCTTCAACGTGTGGGTATCCACAGCTACAGTTCAACGATCTCTTCAACGTGTTGGTATCCACAGCTACAATTCAACGATCTCTTCAACGTGCAGGTATTCACAGATACAGTTCAGCGATCTCTTCAACTTGTGGGCATCCACAGCTGCAGTTCAACGATCTTTTCAACGTGTTGGTATCCACAGCTACAGTTCAACGATCTCTTCAACTTGTGGGTATCCCCAGCTACAGTTCAACGGTCTCTTCAACGTGTGGGCCTACGATACAAACGCATGAACGCAGCACCCCTCACCACAGCATGTCATCGTCAACAACGCCTGGATTTAAATAGTAAAACTATACAAGTAGTCTGAAATTTCTCGGTGTAGAATAGAAATCAAAGTATCTTTGTCCTTTCTCTTTTCGAACCATATTCCTTTTACCAAAGTCTTAAAATTAAGGAACTTTGATATTCAGCCGAATGGCTTGCATGCGGTTAGAAATTCGAGGTGGGACCGTTCCTTCTCCAGTTTGAATCTCAGCTGTCGGAGTAGTTTAAAGGTGTTCCACATTACTCGGAGAGTGCAAAAACTAATTAAATAACAAGGAACTGTACACCAATCGTACTTAAATAGTATAACTATGCTAGTAATCCGAAATTGCCGCCCCGGTGGCGCAGTGGTCTAAACGATGGCCTCGGATCGTTCGTCCGAACGGGGTCCGGGTTCGAATCACGGTGAGGCATGGATGTTGTGTTTGTCTTACGGCACTGGCTCTCTCCCTTCCCTGGAACCAGTGACCCTAAATTAGGGACGGGCGACTGCTTATAGCCCATTGAGTTGCTCACGGTGGTCGTTAAACCTCCAATTAAAAAAAAATCCGAAATTTCTTGGTGTAGAATAGAAATCAAAGTTTACATATTTTTATTGTACACCAAGAAATTTCGGATTACTAATACAGTTATACTATTTAAGTACAATTGGTGTACAGTTTCTTGTTATTTAACAACGCCTGGAGTTTTTTTTATTGGGGTTTAACGATCATCGTGAGCAACTCAATGGGATATAAGCAGTTGCGCGTCCCTAATTTGGAGCCATTGGTTCTAGGATGAGGAGAAAGACTGTACCGCAAGAAAAAATACATTATCTATGCCTCAACCGGAATTCGAACCCAGACTCATCTCAGAAGAATGGTCACTTAGATCACTGCGCCACTTGGGCGGCTCGCTTACAGTTTGCCAGAAAACATCGTGAGCGAAAAAATGGAAGAATGGAAGAAAGTTGCCTTCTCTGATGAATCCAGTTCGCTACTAAATCGAGTGAATGGACGATTTTTTTAAATTTTCAACCAAGCAAAATAATTTACATAAACATCTGATTGAGTACCAAAATCAGGATCAGGACATAAAATCTAGAAAAAAAATTAGTGCAAATCAATACACACAGTAGACAGAACATCAATTTAGGTAAGCTTTCTTTGCGTCAAAATTACACAATGCGAACAGATAGTTATATAAAAAAAACACAGCTCATAAAGCGAAAATAACACACCATGTTATAGCTGCATACGTATAGCATAGTATAAGATAATAGCGAGCATGCAAAATGAAAACATCAGCAACCCACCGAGTGTGAGGCAATTCAGTACTCTGTTACAAAATGCTTGAGCTACGTGATGCACAAGATGCGACCTTTACGGGATACAATATGCAGGAATACTAAGCCCAAGATACTAAAGACATACATGTATTCTTCATAGTGTAAAACAAGTGGCAATTCTAAAAAATAAAAACATTCACTGGCTTGCAGATAACAGTATCAAGTAACAAAGATGACAACATCAACGACTGCAAAACACAAGCAAAGAATAATCACACAATCAGCGGCAAGATGCACAAACACAAAATGCAAAAGATACCATGAGCAACTTCTTATGTGTTGAATAGTACACAGCTACACGAGATGGTAATTATCTAATGCAGACTACGAACAGTACATCGGTGATATACAAAAAGCAACATGCGCAAAAATACAACGCACATGTCCAGCAAGATGTTTGGGACCTGAACCTCAGATCAGCCCTCTTGTAGGGTCCATAATTCAAAGATAGGTGGCTTCGAGTTGGTCAGAAGTGCCGCCCCGGTGGCGCAGTGGTCTAAGCGATGGCCTCTGATCATTCGTCCGAACGGGGTCCGGGTTCGAATCCCGGTGAGGCATGGATGTTGTGTTTGTCTTACGGCACTGGCTCTCTCCCTTCCCTGGAACCAGTGACCCTAAATTAGGGACGGGCGACTGCTTATAGCCCATTGAGTTGCTCACGGTGGTCGTTAAACCTCCAATCAAAAAAAAAAAATGGTCAGAAGTGCATAGCGGTTACGGTACCTGAAGATGGGACCGTAACCGCAACACAAACTGGGTACGCAATGACGTCTGAGTAAAATGCACATATGTTGCTGCCGCACGAAGTAAGTTGTAAAAAAGAAAACAACAAACAAAAACGTGTTTTACAAGTACAAACATATAAGTACAAACCCGATGGATGGCTCCCGTGGGTAGCAAAAAAGAATAGTCCTGAACAGTATGTTGATGTTGGCAAATGTGCTGTAGAACATTCCACAGAGTATAAAGTAGCGGGCTAAGCATGGTGCAATGCATGTGCATGTGGATAAAAGAACCTCTTTATTAAAATTTACACGAAACGCTTTGGCACAGGAAGGCGGCCATGCAGGAAACGTCACTGCTCGTCTCACTCCTTTTGCTGACCAAAAGTAGATCGACAGACTGTGCGGAGGGAACGCTGAGGGACACCAGGAACTTGGTCAGGAAAAGGCGTTACCAAGGCCGCAGTCCTAGAACCGACGTACACAGAGGCGGAACACATCCGGCGAAACTCCTAAGCAGGATACAAAGCCAACGTCCTTCACCCATTTGAGAAATGTTGACCTGAAAGCAATCTCAATAGCATGAAATTTAGTAACGTTGGCAGATGAGGATGGTAGGCAAGTTTTCATCTGCAGATTTCGTCTCCAGATTTCAGACGACGGGTGAAGTAAAGGGTTGTAAAAGATGGACTCTTGAAGCAGCTCCGTGGAGGAAGTAGAAGCCACACGGTCGAGGCGGCATGACCTCCAGATGGCAGGACAAGTTTGATAACCGCCATAATGCGACGACGGCACAAGGCAGTATTGGTTCATTTTCAGAAATATCATGATCCCTAGATATGGATTTCGAGGAGCTACCATTAAATCAGTGAGGTGTACTGGACAGAAAGAGTGATTTTGATTTAGCCGCACAAACGCTGTCGGATAGTTAGACGTCACTCTGGCATCTAATGAGACAAGCTGTTGTCATCTAAATTCCAGTGGCAAAATGAGATCTCTCACAACAAAGCAGTGTACTTAATTCCACAGTTATGGTACCAAGAGCTGCTGCACTCTTCAAAGAAAGGTTTGTGGCGGAGGAAGCACTTCAGCGTTATGCCAAATGAGCGACGACGCAAGAGAGCTGAAAACAACTGCACTTCCATAGAGAGCCGTGAACGTTTTAACCTGGCGCCTCTTATTCAAGACCAATATGACCTTTTAAAAGAGATGGGTCTAGTTTTGGCTTGTTTCAGACTTTCTTAGCTACAAACCAAAGTATCGCTGTTGATAAAAAGCACAGAGTGAGGTCCAGAAGCATTCAGAGCGTCCTCTCCAGGCTCCACACCATAGACCAATCAACATCATTATCATCATTGTCAACCATTATCAATCAACTGCTGGACGAAGGTCTCCCCAAGTTTTCTCCACAACGGTCTGTCTTGTGCCAGTCTCCTCCATGTCACTTTCGAATCTCATCCACTCATCTTCCATGTGGTCTTCTTCTGGGCCTTTTCCTATCCCTTGGAATCCAATCTAAAATTTCGGCCGTCCATCGATGGTCTGTACTTCTGGCAATATGTCCAGCCCATTGGCATTTCAGGGATTTAACTCTGACCATGATGTATTTCACTCTTGTCATTTTTCTGATCCACGAGTTCCTCTTCTTATCTCTCCTGGTTACACCAAGCATGCACCTCTCCATGCTGCTTTGAGTTGTCTGCAGCCTTTGTATGTCTCTTTTAGTTAAGGTCCACGTCTCTGCACCATACGTAAGCACTGAAAGGATGCATTGATCAAACACTTTTCTTTTAAGACATAATGGCACATTGCTCTTGAAAATTATGCTATTTCTTCCAAAAGCTCTCCAGGCAAGTTTTGTACGCCGATTAATTTCTTCATCAAGTGACCCTCACTTGATATCTGCTGTCCAAGATAAACGTACGTGTCTGTTATCTCCAGCTTTTCTCCATCAATCGATAAACCTTCATGTCTTGTAAAAGCATTGAACATCACTTTTGTCTTCTGAAAGTTGTTTTTAATCCCACTTGTTTACTCTTGTCAGCAAGTTCCGGGATCATATTCTGCAGCTCTGATGGGGTAGTTGCATAGATCAATACCCTTGGCCTTATTTAGACTGACTCCTGAGGTGTCAGCATGGATATCATAAGTTCGCTCCAGGGTCACAAAATTTTCAGTACGGCGAAGAAATACTCTGACGCCATCTGCATATATGTTGTTCAACATTTGAGTGTTCTCATAGTGAACGTTTCTGGTGAACTCTTTTCTAGGAATGAAGTTAATATCTTACAGAAAGGTCCTAAATACTGTGCCAATGAAGTTGTTTCCCTTAAGACCATAATTCCGACCGAGGAATTTCTTCTGTACCAAAAACCAATGGAACAAAGAAACGTTCTGCGGCATCAATGTTTTATTAAATTGAAGCAGGCAGAAAAGCGGTAGCTAGAGAATTATGGATAAAAAATTCCCCGGACACATTTTGAGTCTTAAGAGGGAATCCTCACTTATTTTTACTCTAAAGGACAAGTCTAACAAACTCGCAGTGATGGACACTTCTGCCTATCAACAAAGACTTGCGGGCTTCATCGAACAGTAGGAGTAATTTCTTCAGACACCTAACCCCTTGAATTGACGGATTGCCAGAGTCAAGCGAGTTGCCAGGATGTATGCTCATCCAGAGCCATTTGGAACAGATCAACAATATTGTAAAGAAGGCTTAGATACTTCCTGGTTGTGGATCTCTTCGCTGTTTGCCAGACTTAAGTATCATAAACCGAATTGGTCCATAAACCTATTAGACCCATAGTCTCAAGGAGATGTACGCTATCTTTCCCTCTTGAAAGGGCAACAGCTACTTCTGTGTCACCTTTCCTGCTTGCCTCCAAGAAAGAGTTGTTTTCATCTGCAGATTTCGTCTCCAGATTGAATGACCCCCGGGTGGATACTGATAACATCCTGGGCAGCTTTAATGTCGCATCTCTCTACACCTTAGAACCAGTTCCTGGGGGAAAATGTTAAACAAGCTTCGGCGGCCTATTCGCTATTTTATCAAGACTCTTTACGCAAGATCTACCAGATAATAGACTTGGTGTCAGACTGTAATTGTTCTCTAGGCTTCTACCGGCAAGCAAACTAAAGGGGTTCCTGTAGGCTCCTCTCTTTCAGCAATATTAGCCTTTTCCCTCTCAAAAGCCATTTTCTTAGCTCACTAACTCTGATCCCTCATGTATGGCTTAGATATGCCGAAGAAATGTTAATTTGTGTGGACCCACGAGAGAGATTCATAGCAGCAGTTTCTGGCTATGATCAGCGTATCACTTGGAGAAATAGAATTCACCATGGAGTGTTTTTAATTGTGCGCTGCCTTTTCTGAACATTCTCGAAAACAGGCACTTTAGCTCTTCCCACTGAAATCTATTACAAGTCTACGTACGTGTCAAGTTTTATTCTCCCTACATCTGCCTATCTGAATGCCCACAATTATGCTATTTTTCGATAACAAAGCAAGAAGAACTTTTACAATTGCCTCTGGCGAGGCTGCGAATGAAGCTGAGATCTGTGGTATAAGATTTCTCGCCTCCACTAATGAATTTGATATTCAGATCAACAATATTGTAAAGAGGGCTCAGGCAGCCGATAAAAAACACAGTTCTGCTCATTCAAATCGTTCTTTGCAATACGTTGTGTGTCTCCCCTACGTTTCTGGTTTTGCATATTTTCTCAAGAACTGTTTTAAGAAATTGTGCTTCGGTATTGGAATTCGAGCGTTAAAGTCAATATCGGCTTTGTTCACCTCTAATAAAGATCGTACTCCCTTGACAGCGGACGATGGTGTGTACTCTGCCTGTGGAATACTTGGATGGATCTATGTGGTATTATAATATACACTGAAGAGCAACTGAATGAGAGACAGCTGGCGTTATGCAAATGTGGCGCTGTGGGCGGACCTGTAAACGGAAACGACATGACGTATGCAGCGATCCGACAATATAAAAAGCGATGCGACGGGATTCAGTAAGAGTCGGACGCAATATGGGTAAGACGAAAAATCTAAGCGCATTTGAACGTGGGCAAATTATCGGGGCCCGACGAATGGGTCACTCCATCTCGGAAGTCGTGCGGGCACTGGGATTTTCACGAGTCACTGTGTCACGGGTGTACCGTGAGTACATCGAATCCGGTAAAACCATCCCTGCAAGGGCCAACTGCCGTCGACAACGGCATGTCAATGAGCGTGGTCATCGTCGGCTAGCTTGCATTGTAACAGCGGATAGACGGGCCGCAGTGCAAGAAATCACTCGGAAATTTAACGCTAGTGCACAAAAACGTGTAAGAAGCCACACCATCCAGAACCGTCTCCTCGCTATGGGGTACAGAAGCCATCGTCCCACGATGGTACCGCTGCTGACCGCACATCACAGGGTGCAAAGATTAGCATGGGCGCGGGAACATCGCCACTGGACCCTAGACATGTGGAAAAATGTTGCCTGGACTGATGAGTCGAGATTCACGTTGGTACATGCGGATGGCAGGATACGAGTACGGCGCAAACCGCATGAAGCGATGGATCCTTCTTGCCAACAGGGTACTCTTCAAGCTGGTGGGGGTGGCATTCTCGTCTGGGGACTGTTTACGTGGACTGAAATCGGACCTCTGGTACGTGTGACATCATCCCTCACAGGTGAACGTTACGGGGATGTCCTGGACGACCATTTGCTCCCGTTTGTGCTTTTTCAACATCCCACTGGGGACCTCATCCTGCAACAAGACAATGCACCATGCCATCGCTCCCGAATTGTATCCGAATGGTTGGATGAACACTCCACCGACGTGACCTCGTTTTTGGCCAGCTAGGTCACCTGACCTCAATCGCATCGAGCACATTTTGGATACCATCGAGAGAGATGTTCTAGGCTGTGACCCCTGCATCAAATCTTCGGGAACTGTGGGAGCTTGTTCAGGGGTCGTGGATCTGTATGGCTTCCCAATGCTTCCTGTGTCTTGTCGAGTCCATGCCGAGACGAATGGCCGCCGTCATCAGGGCGAAAGGTGGTGCTACACGTTACTAGACAGGTAACTCTAATTCAATTGCTCTTC
This sequence comes from Macrothele yani, assembly GCA_039090855.1. NCBI lineage: Eukaryota > Metazoa > Arthropoda > Arachnida > Araneae > Macrothelidae > Macrothele > Macrothele yani. The sequence continues at coordinate 55,462,900 of CM076990.1, forward strand.
AGTGTATTGATATAAGCAAGAGGTATTTTAGCACAAGGCTGAAGGAGCACCACCGTGATTCAGCAGGAAAAATTGGCCTCTGCTTTTACACAAGTCAAGATCCACGATGCTATACCTAGGTGGGATTAAATTAAGATGATTTCTCCTTATGGAAACGTAAGAGCCGCGGCATACAGAGAACAATTTGGGACCCCCACCAACAAGAAAGACTTCTCCACTGACCTGCCTGTATGATGCGCATTTAGGTGTCCCACGTCTCTTAAAAATCGTGAAATTTAGAATTGATATCGCCGGCGTAAGGCTTTATGTGAGCATCTGTCATTCTTTTTACGTTGTTTAGAATTCGAATTCTAAATAGAATCGTTTCTTTTTTAGTTCAGAGTCAGTAGCTACTACATTATGAAGCCACTCGTCTGGTGTGTCGAAGATTGTAGGTGGTTATTAGTTGTTTGCGCCAATAAACTGATGTTTTTCATACGTTACAACTATTTTTCTTTGGGTGTATTTTACCCAGCTTACGCTGAAGCACGTAATGCATGCTTGAAAGCATATGAATTACACACGGTCGTACCAGAATAATATGACCACCCCGGAATCACAGTGTACCCGCCCAGGCACGTCACAGGGTGCACGTGACAAGGTCGATCACACGCATATATAAGCAACGGCCAGGACAGATGAGCCACACTGCGTCACGTGAGTACAATGAGCAGAGGTAGTGATTTGACGAACGTTTAAAGAGGAATGATCATCGGCTACCTCGCCAAGGGTGGACGCATCTCAGAAACAAAAGACTTCGTGGGCTGTTCGCGACGTGCTGTAGAAAGGGTGTACCAAGAGTGGACCGCTGGCACACAGAGTACCTCCCGATGTCATATCTGTGGAGTCCCAAAGGCCATCAACATCAGAGGAGAACGTCGCCTCCGTCGACTGGGAAAGGACAATCGACGCGCAACCGTGCAGCAATTGACTGCTGAAATGAACGCCGGGGCAAAAAAGTACGTGTCCCCGACAACAGTAGAGCGAACCCTGTTATTCATGGGTCTCCGGAGTCAATGCTGCGTCAAGGCGCCCATGTTTATTGGTATCCTATCTATTGGCAACGACGCCTGCAGTTTCCATGGGACTACCGTCATTGGACAGTGAAAGGGTGAAAAAAGGTTGCCTTTTCCGAAAAATCTAAGTTTCTACTCCACAGAAGTGACGGGCGGTGGCGGATATGACGTCAGACACACGAGAACCAACACCAGGACACGCTTGTCGGTCAAGTACAGGCCGGCGGTGGCAGTGCGCATGTCTGGGGGATATTTTCCTGGTATAAACTGGGACCGCAGCAATTCGAGCTACAGTTGCCACCACAGTGACACAACGAACTGTTACAAATCGGTTACTTGAAGGACAGCTCCGAGCCAGACGCCCTGTAGCGTGCATTCCACTTACTCCAAACCACTGCCGTTTGCGACGTCAGTGGTGCCAAGCTAGAGCTCATTGGAGGACGGAGTGGAGATCTGATGTGTTTTCTGATGAAAGCCGGTTCTGCCTGGGTGCAAGTAATGGCCGTGTGTTGGTTTGAAGGAGGCCAGGTGAGCACCTGCAACCAACCTGTCTGCGGTCGAGACGCACTGGACCTACACCTGGAGTTATGGTCTGGGGAGCAATTTCCTATGACAGCAGGAGCACTCTCGTGGCTATCCCACGCACCCTGACGGCACAGTTGTACGTCGGTCTGGTGATTCAACCTGTTGTGCTGCCATTCATGAACAGCATTCCAGGGGGTGTTTTCCAACAGGATAACGCTCGTCCGCATACCACTGTTGTAACCCAACATGCTCTACAGAGTGTCGACATGTTGCCGTGGCCTGCTAGATCACCAGATCTTTCACCAATCGAGCACGTATGGGACATCATTGGACGACAACTCCAGCGTCACCCCCAACCAGCATTAACCGCCCCTGTATTGACCGACCAAGTGCAACAGGCATGGAACTCCATCCCACAAACTGACATCCAGCACCTGTACGACACAATGCATGAACGTTTGCGTGCTTGCATTCAACATTCTGACGGTTACACCGGTTATTAATGTACCAGCATTTCACATTTAAAATGGCTCTTCTCGCGCTTACATTAAGCTGTGATCTTGAAACCTTAATCGATTAAATATGTTACCTATACAAATGTATTGCCGCCATTTCATTCCTCTACAACTATTTTTTCGTGGTGTTGGGATTTTTTTCCGTCAGTGTATATGGTACAATGTCAGGGAAATAAGGGGGACGGGGTAGAATTTCCCAGTCAAAATGTCTTCTGGGTCCGTCTCGCCGTGTGAGGTCTCGCGTTGTCTTGCTGGAGGATGATGCCTTTTCTGTTGATCAGTGCTGGATGTTTTACAGTAAGAACTTGCTTCAAAATTTCCAGTTGTTGACAATAAAGTTCTGCCGTTACGGTCTGTTCGGTTTCCAAGACCTCAAAATGAGCTATGCTAGCGATAGTCCACCAAACACAGAGCAAAACCTTTATAGAGTGTAGGCCTGGTTTTGGCGCAAGAACTGGTGTTTGACCTGGAGAAAGCCACTGGTTTTTGCGTTTGTTGTTCACGTAAAGAGAACCCATTTTTCATCTCCAGTGAGAATTCAATGAAGAAATGGATCCTCTTCCTCTCGGCTGAGCAAAGTGTTGGAGATAGTGGAACGCTGGGCTTTGTTGTCAATTGAAAGTTCGTGTGGGTCCCAAACTCCTTGTCTATAGACCTTCCCCATCTGTTGTAGGTGCTCTTGAACTGAGGACCATGATGCATTAAGATGTTGGGATAATTCATCAATGGTTTGACGAGGATCTGCCTCAACGGAGGCACGCAGCAGGTCATTGTCCAGCTCCTTGGACCTTCCTGCACGGGAGTATTAGAGAGGTCAAAATTGCCCGACTGGAATTGGACGAACCAATGCTGGCACTTGCGGACATTTAACGGATTCGGATGAACATCGCAAATGTTATTGGTAGCCACGGTTGCTTTGTTCCCCTTTGTGAAATTCATTCAGCAAACAATGACGAACATGTCTCTCCTCGGGTTTTATGTCACTCCTTTTGTTCTGCAAATCTGGAAGACAAAAACACCAAAACATGTTAAAGGCGAATAGCTCATTCACTTGTACATACACTTGCTTTACTTTGAACGTACATAAACACCTCACAACTGTTCCCAAAACTTAGCCCCCCAAAAAACGACATTACTTTTCGGGGCCCCCAAATATGTTATCGCTAGAGTTGTGCTTTTTGTTGCTCTTTTTCCGGATTTGAAAAACAATCTTTGTTGCCTTTAACTCACGATAAAAGCGCACTTTACATACCCTTTAAACAAGGCGAGTTTATTTCTTGAAACCCGTTTCTATGAATCCATCTCCGCCGGGCTGGTGGCGCAGTTGTCTAAGCGATGGCTTCTGATCATTGGTCCGGGTTCGAATCCCGGTGAAGCATGAATGTTGTTTGTCTTACGGCCCTTTCTCTCTCCCTTTTCTCGAACCAGTGGCTATAAATTACGGAAGGACGACTGCTTATAGCCCATTGAGTTGCTCACGGTGGTCGTTAAACCTCCAATCAAAAAAAGAATCCTGCTCCTATCTCGTTAGCCAGCTGTATAGTCAGCACAAGATGATTTTCCTTAACAAATTATTTGACTTTACACTAGATTTATTCAGTGGTTACTTAAAGGAAGCAGCTAAGATGAGGATTATGTTCCAATGGACGCTCTGTCTCCTTCAGATGTAGACCAGCTCTTCACTGCGCGTATGTGTTGCGAAACCTCCCTAGACTCGGAAAAAGAAAGGAGTTCAGCGTTGAGTAAACCATATCTAATGGATATTGGGCTACACAACACCTTTCTTTCTTTTTAAATTCACTCACTTCCCAGTGCTTTACATTCAACACCATTACTGATTAACTTGAATCACGTTGCTGAATCAAAACAAATGATATCCAGTGGATGCCTTGTCTTATTTTTCTCTCAAAGGATAATGCAGTAATTACAAGCATGGTGAGCATCGCGCTTCATTTTCCATCGAACTCGAATTTCAAATTTATTCGACACCTTCTGTAAGAAAAGCTGAATTTTCTTACGGAAGGGGTTGAATAAGAATTTTGATACAAAATATTATGACTAACCCTGGTTTGAACATTTGTGCAAATTTTCCCTTCTTGAATAAGGAAAAACGTAAGCATATTGTTTTACTCCTATTTATATTTTCATCATCAGATAAGAACGTTAGGGCTTTCCATTAATGTCGACGCCCTCCCCCCCCAAAAAAAAAAGAAAGAAATATTATTATTATGTGCATCCTATTCAGGTAATAAAATGTCCTTCATTTTGCTTCCCAAGTGTATCAAATTAGTTCGTTTACCTAATTAACTGTATTTATCTCGTGAAAATCTTCCAAATACGAGGAGACAATGTAAATAAACGAATTCATTGCACCTTCCACGTTTTTCTTTAATTAACACACAGCAACAGAAACATTGTATTTCTACACCGCTGGGATCGAATCCCAGAATCTCTCGATAACTAGCCGAGTGCGTTCGCTTTACGCTACGGTGTCAACAATCCACGGCGCTATGTGTGTTTATCTGTCAGAATCTGATTTCGCAAATCCGTAGGGATGGGCTCAGCAACTGAGACGTCTCCATACGCTACGATGCCAACAATCCACGGCGCTATGTGTGTTTATCTGTCAGCATCTGACTTTACAAATCCGTAGAGATGGGCTCAGCAACTGAGACGTCGCCATCTGGTGAGGCTGAACGGTACAAGCTATTTAATTATAGCTAATAAATCCAAAGGGCGAGAGAAAATGATAAAAATATTCCAAATACGTGGAGACAATGTAAATAGACAGTCATCGCTCTTTGCACGTTTTTCTTTAATTAGCACGCAGCAACAGAAAACCTGTATTGATACAATTTTTCGACTACTTAGTTTTTTGGAAAAATTGTGTTTTTAATACAATTTTTCGGTTGCTGTGTGTGTCAATTAAAGAAAAAGCCGCCCCGGTGGCGCAGTGGTCTAAGCGATGGCCTCTGATCATTCGTCCGAACGGGGTCCGGGTTCGAATCCCGGTGAGGCATGGATGTTGTGTTTGTCTTTCGACACTGGTTCTCTCCCTTCCCTGGAACCAGTGACCCTAAATTAGGGACGGGCGACTGCCTATAGCCCATTGAGTTGCTCACGGTGGTCGTTAAACCTCCAATCCAAAAAAAAAAAAAAAAAAAAAAAATTAAAGAAAAACGTAGAAAGAGCTATGACTTTGTCTATTTGTATTTATTTATTTCATTCAAATTTAAATAAGGATTTCCGCATGATATGAAAATGGCGTATTTCTGTTTTGCTGACGGATTAGATCCGATTAAGTACTGAGTAAATGTTCATATACAGATCGTAGTGCATGGAAATTGATATTATTAGCTGGAAAAGTGCTGCTTTTGGCATTTGTTTTATTTATCATTTTGTAAAACTGTCACATTATCTTTCAGGTATAAATATAACAATCTTAATTACCAAATTATAAAATTTGACTGTTTTCGTCCAGTTAGAAAGTTGAAAAATTAAATGTAATACGGCATGCAACTTACTATAGTAATCCAGTGGTTTGGCTTTACTCTGGATGTTCTAAGTAAATAAAGTATGTACAAATACAAGTACAACATTGAATGATTCACAATACAATTTGCAATTGTTTGTGTTATGGTTATATACGAATGTTGTTCAGAAAGTAATACCCGTTATGAAATTAAAAAAACAACAACTTTGTCGGAGTTTTTGTATTTTCACTAATGCTACATAGAATCACTCATTTTCTAAATAATCACCGCCGGTGTTTAGGCACTTGTCATATCATGTGACCAATTTTTAAATGCTTTCATCATATACCTCTGCCGCCATTCCCTGCAACCACTATTGCACTCCGTCTTCCAAATTGTCGTCACTAGCGAATCTCCGTCCTCCAAAAAGGTCCTTCAGTTTGCTAAACAAATGATAATCGTTGGGGACCAAGTCTGGACTGTAGGTCGGATGATTCAGAACCTTCATTTGGAACCCGTTGGGTTTGACGTGCCACATGAGGTGTCGCATTGTCTTGGAGAAACACCACCCTGAGACAGCATGCCTCTCCTCTTGCAGGACCTCCATTTGGAACCCGTTGGGTCTGATGTGCCACGTGAGGTCTCGCATTGTCCTGGAGAAACACCACCCTGAGACAGCCTGCCTCTCCGCTTGCAGGACCTCCATTTGGAACCCGTTGGGTCTGACATGCCGCGTGAGATCTCGCATTGTCCTGGAGAAACACCACCCTGAGACAGCATGCCTCTCCGCTTGATTTGGATGGCCGTATGCAGCCTCTGCAGTGTTCTACAATAGGCGTTGGCGTTAATAGTTGTGCCTCGGAGCATGAACTCAACCAGCAAGAGACCTCTGCGGCCCCAAAACAGTGTAGCCAAGACCTTCTTTACCTAAAGCGTTTGCTTGCATTTGCATGGTTTCGTCGGGGACCGGGAATGTGGCCACCCAAACGACTGGCGTTTGTTCTCTCGTGTGAAATGACTGAACCATTCATCTCCTGTCACTATGTGGTCAAGAAATTCATGGCCCGGTTGTGCGTAACAGATCAAATAACTCGAAACTGCACCCACACGGTTCTTTTTGTGGTCATCAGTCAACATTCGTGATACCCATTTCGCGCAAATTTTCCAGTAGCCAAGGTGTTCCGTACGATTTCATGAGCAGTGCGCGAGAAATTTCCGGAATTGGGCATGCAATTCATCGAGTTTGGTGCGACACTCATGTCTGATGACGTCATCGGCACGTTCCTTGAGTTCCGCTATAACGAGCAATGGGCGGCCCAAACGCCGGTCATGAAACGCATTTGCTTTCCCCGCATTAAACAACCGAACCCACCGACGTACGTACCAAAGATTTTTCCATCACCCCTTCACCGTAAACAGCCGTAATCCGACGATGAATGTCTTTCGGATGAAAGTTTTCAGCATTCAGGAAGAGAATCATAGAACGCACTTCGTACTCCGTGGGATTTCCAATTGGATTCGCCGTTTCAAACAAGTACAACAACGGTTCCAATCACTGCATTAACACGAAACTTGCCACGAGCCTCTCCAACGTCTGACTGAGGATGGGCTACCTTGACCTCGCGCGCTGTCCATGCGTAAACAGGTATTCCTTTCTGGACTACCGATGTACTTCTGGATATTTTTGTTTCCTCAGTGTCAGATATATATAGTGAAAAAGAAAATAAACTTGAGCCCGAACCCGTACCGGCCCGGGTTTTAGACAAATATTTGATACGAGAGCCCGCCCGGGTCCAAGGCGGGCTCAGATCCGTTTCCGGATCTTTTGTCATTGTCCGGGTCTGTGCTCATCTCTAATCTCCACATTAAAATAATACACGGTCGAGTCATATAATTGTGACCACCAGCTAATATCCGGAGTAACCGCCGTGTGCAGCTCAGACAGCAGCTAGACGAGCTGGGAGTGACTCAGTAAGGTGCTGGAAGGTACTCACAGCTATGTGGAGCCATGCTGACTGCAGTGCATCTGACAACTGCTGGAGGGAGCGTAGTGGAGGATCCATAGTACGAACAACACGATCGAGGTGGTCCCACAGATGCTCAACTTGGTTTACGTATGGGAAATTAGCGGGCCAGGGAAGTACTTTGAAGTCGTCATCGTGCTCTTCCAACCATTCTCGGACATTTCTAGCTCTGTGACACGTCACATTGTCGTTCTGGAAAATCTCATCCGCCAAAGGGAAGACAATTAGCATGTATGGGGGTATACGTGGTCTGCAAGGATGGAGTCATAACGATTCCATTCATAGTGCCTACCACAGGTATGAGTGTACCCAAAGAATGCCACGAAGACATTCCCCAGACCATAACGCTGCCACCACCACCTTGTGGTCTTCCAGCAATGGTTGACGAGTGTTTGTTCTCCGATGTTTCTTGCCTTATACACCAACGTCCATCCGCTCGATGAAGCGGAAAACGGGTCTCATCGGAGAAGGCAATCCTTTGCCAATCAGCGGAGGTCCGATGCCGATACTGCCGTGCAAATGTAAGCCTTTTCTACCGATGCACCTTCGTTAGTATAGGTGCAATCACCATCCGTCTGCATCGGAGCCCCATGCGCAGCAGGGTTCGCCGAACTGTTGTTTTAGACACTTCTGGTAGCCCCCTGGTTCATTCGACAAATGATGTGATCCACTGTAGAGTGTCGATCGGCCCTCACGCAATTTCGCAGTCGACGTTCACCTCTCACATCAATGACACCTGATACTTCGCAGTTTCCACGTCGCTGATTCGCAATGGTGTCATTTCTCCAATCACGATACACATTAATCTCAGCCGCACGCGAACAGTGCACAATGTGCGCTGTTTCAGAAATACTGTCACCCTTGGCCCGAAAGCCGATAATCATCCCTTTCTGCAAATCTGATAAATCACTCCTTTTATCCATGACAACAACGAGTGATATGTTTTCAGAATGCCGACAGCACACGTTATATACCCTCCAAGGCAGCTCACGACTCGTGCCTTCCTTCATTAGCTACGCGCTGTTGCTCTCAAAAGTAGGAGTTGGTCACAGTAATGAGACTCGACTGTGTATAACTATACTAGAGTAAAATTCGAATTTCTTGGCATAAAATAGAAATAAAAGTTTTCAACCTTTTTTACGTCAACAGGTTGGCTTTTTCAACAAATGTTAGACAGCAAATTGCAAGCGGAATATTTGAAAGCTGCAACAATTTGAACGCGGTGACTTGACTAGACAATAAATGAATAGATGTGACTGTAATTTATTCACTCAAAGAAAAGAATCGTCTTGTTTGGTTTAGGCACGGGATGGGAAAACTTTGGAAGGAAAAACAGCATTATTTGAAGAACTCTTTCCAAATTCGTGGCACCACTAAGAGAACGCTATAATTGCAGGCCTCACTTACTGCTGGTAATGATATCCCAGGTTTCTCGAATGGCAGCAGATTTAGAGGTGGAGTACGTAGCTGTTTTTTTTTTGTTTTTTGTTTTTTTTTGTATCATCCCACATAGAATTAGCTGACTTGAACTTAGAAACAAAATTAGCTTCCTACTAATTAGAAAAAATAGTATTAGCAATAGTAGCTACATAATTTAAAATATACATTAAATATGAGGTCATCCCAGAAGTAATGTCGTTTTGCGCAAGACCAACAGTAGTGAGCCCCTGGTGCCCAGACTATGACGTCGACCACTGTGAGTATAAGAGGAATCACGCATGCAGACCTTCAAGTCACTGGAGACCGCAAACGGGAGTTCTAGGTGCAGTCGTTGTGCTCTTAAACCGCATACTAAATTGCAGTGTCAGAAGATCACATTAGGCATATTATGCTGTATGAGTTCCACCATCGACATTCAGCGACGGTAGCAACATGAAACATCAATGCCGTATATGGGCCCGGTACCCTGGAGGTCAGAAAATGTCAACACTGGTTTCAGAAATTTCAACGGGAGCACACCAGCCTCAAGGATATGCAGCGCCCCGGACGGCCTGTTGAGCTGGATAACGACGTGCTTATAGCTGCTGTTGAAGGAAATCCGCAGGCAACAGTCGAGGAATTAGCCACACTTGTTCATTCAACCCATTCCACTGTTCACCGGCATCTGCAGGACCTCGGTTACGTGTCGAAACTGGATAAGTGGGTACCCCATGAACTCACTCCACGACAGCTGTAACAGCGTGTGGGTGGACATTTGCACTTCTTTGCTCTCCCGTTAAAAAAGAGAGCCGTTGTTGCACAGAATTGTCACGGGAGATGAAAAATGGATTGTTTATCACAGCATTAAGCGTAAACGGCAGTGGCTTCCCAAAAGGAATGTGCCTGCAGTAGTGGCGAAACCAGAACGTTTCCCACAATACGTTTTGATGTCTGTGTGGTGGGATATGCAGGGCATAATCCATTACGAGCTACTGCCACCCAACAAACCCATTACAGGGAAAGGCTACTGTCAGCAGCTGCAGCGTCTACGCACTGCTTTGCAGGGTAAACGTCCAGCACTCGTGAATCGTAAAGGCGTGCTGCTGCAACAGCACAACGCAAAACCACACACAGCGAAAATGACCAGTGCCACGTTGCAAGACTTCGGATGGGGAAAACTTCCGCATCCAGCATATTCCCCTGACATCGCCCCATCCGACTGCCACCTCTTTCGCAGCCTGCAAAACCATCTTGCTGAGACTACACTTCGAAATGTGGAGGAGGTACGGCGAACACTTTCTGCCTTTTTTGCATCGAAACCCATGGAATTCTACAAGTCTGGGATTCAAAACCTTGTCGATCGATTTGGATTAAAACATTTGTTCCAGGTACGTTTTTCTTTCTTTTCTTCACACGTTGAAAAAACGACAGTATATTTGCGATTACCTGATAGATCTTGCTGGTAGTAACAAATACTCAAGTGAGAATCTTCGCTGAGGTTCTTTCACATCGCTTGAAGATAACACTGCACATAGCTCAACCGAGAGCACAAGCTGGATTCAGGAGTGGCTACAGCGCTATAGATCATATCCATGTACTGAGGGAACTAATTGAAAGAAAGAGAGAATATGAACTCCCATTATGTATAGCTTTTATCGATTATGAAAAGGCCTTTGATTCAGTGAAACCATCAGTAGTTACAAAATATCTTTGAAATCCTGTGGTACTGAAAATGCTTACATTAGCATTATTAATAATATCTATGAAAATGAAAGTGCAAAGGTTCGGCTGTTTGAGGATACAGCACCAATAAAAATTGAAAAGGGAGTGAGACAAAGCAACACCATATTTCCCAAACTCTTTAATGCCACATCGCAAAATGTCTTTCAATCATCGAATTGGGAGAAGAAATGGATAAAAATTAATGGAAATTATCTAACTCACCTTCGTTTGGCTGATGACGTCGTCATTTTTGCAACTGCCCCTTCAGAGCTGTAGAGTATGATCCAGGAACTTGATGACAGAATTAAAGAAATGGGATTAAAAATGAACTTTTAGAAGACAAAACTGATGTACAATGCTTTTACAAGAAATGAAAATTTATCGATTAATGGGAAAAAGCTGGAGATAACCGATAGCTACATTTACCTTGGACAGCAGATATCAAGCGGAGGTCATATTGATGAAGAAACTAATCGACGTATAAAACTTGGTTTGAGAGCTTTTGGTAGAAACTATACAATTTTTAAGAGCGATAAGCCATTGTGTCTTATAAAGAAAAGTGTTTAATCAATGCATCCTTCTAGTGCTTACGTACGGAGCAGAGACGTGGACCTTAACTAAAAACAGACGCACAAATACTGCAGACAACTGAAAGAAGAATGGAGACATGCATGCTTGGTGTAACCAGAAGAGATAAGAAGAGGAACTCGTGGGTAAGGAAAATGGCAAGAGTGGAAGACATCATGATCAGAGTAAAATCCCTGAAATAATAATGAGCTGGACATATTGCCAGAACAACGGACCACTACCGAAATTCTACACTAGATTTTAAGGGACAGGAAAAGACCAAGAAGAAGATCACAGCGGAGATTGTCGCCTGAAATTCGAAAGCATGCGGGAGTGACACGGAGGAGACTTGCGCAAGAGAGACCGCTGTGGAAGAAACTTGGGGAGACGTTCATCCAGCAGTGGATTTACAATAGTTAAAAATGATGACGATATTAAATAATAATAGGAATAATAAAATGAAACGGGCGACATGAAAAATGAAGACCATATGTAACAGAGAACGTAACAGAACAAAATTTACGAAGGTGGTATGGGCTCACGTGTCGTACAGTGGCACGCTACTTTTAGCACTGCACAAACATACTAGAGAGCGAAGTCTTCAGAAGTGGAAATGTCCGCCCCGTACCACAACGCATGTTTGGCACCGGTGGGTCGTACTTAGCACTAAATGACTTGGGAGCTCTTGGAATGAATTCTTCTACTCCTGCTGGAGAGTACTAATATATTATGGAATGGTTTCTGGGATTCCTTTACGAAATTTCCCCAGTGTCCAGTGCATGTTTAATTGGATTGAGATCAGGGGAGTTCGCTGGCCACTCCATCCGACAGATATCCTCACCAGCCAATACTTCATCAACAGCTGCTGTGTTGTGAGGACTGGCGTTATCTTCCATAAAAATGAAATGCGCCCACAGCACCACGGAACAGACGAACATGTAAAAGAATTACATCATTAGAGTACCGCTGCCCGGTAATGGTCCCTTAATCCATTAACTGTATTTCGGTACGTCCATTAGCAATGATATCAAACCACACCATGAAGTTACTACCGCCATATTTGTCCCGTTCAAAGTTGTTCCTGGCATTGTATGTAGTCCCACGTTCCCTTAAGGTCAAATGCCGTTTGGCAACAGAAGAAAGACTGAAGCGGCTATCACCTGTGAACCTTACCTTGGTGAAAATCCTCCAAATACGTGGCGTCAGTAAATAACTAATTATATCGCTCTTTCCACGTTCTAGAAACACATAGCAACCGAAAAATTGTTTTCAGCCGCCGCCGTGGAAACGAACCACGGATCTCTCGATATCTAGCCTAGCGCGTTAAGCTTTACACCACGGTGACCAACAATCCACGGTGCTATGTGTATTTTTAAGTCAGCTTCTGACATCATAAATCCGTAAGATGGGCTCAGCTACTGAGCCCATCTTACGGATTTGAAACAATTTTTCGGTTGCTATGTGTTTCTAGAACGTGGAAAGAGCGATATAATTATTTATTTACTGACGCCACGTATTTAGAGGATTTTCACCTTGGATTTCGCCCTTTGGATTTAATTGCTATAATACATATAGCCAGTGCCGTTGTTAATGCCCACCAGATGGAGACGTCTCAGTAGCTGAGCCCATCTTACGGATTTATGATGTCAGAAGCTGACTTAAAAATACACATAGCACCGTGGATTGTTGGCCACCGTGGTGTAAAGCTTAACGCGCTCGGCTAGATATCGAGAGATCCGTGGTTCGTTTCCACGGCGGCGGCTGAAAACAATTTTTCGGTTGCCATGTGTTTCTAGAACGTGGAAAGAGCGATATAATTATTTATTTATGAACCTTACCTTGTACCATTGATCTGAAGACCATTCAACGCGAGACATACGCGACTGATCGAGGGATGTAGGATGCTCTCTGGATAATGGTAGGCAAGGATGCACAGAGGGCATTTGCCGCTCGGGTGCCAGCCTCGATTTGCCCCCTCCCCCAAAGAGTCCAGCAAAAATTCACATATTCTTCATTTTTAAAAGTGTAAGAAGTAAATACCTTCAAAAACATCGTTTTCTGTTACCTTTAAATTTACGGTTTCTGTAAAATACAAATGCGTTATATAAATTACATAAATAACCCCCCCCCAAAGTCTTTGAAACTTTAGGTTTCATAAACACGACCGTAAAATCTTTCATTCTGCCGACTAACGGATGTCCGTTTTTCAGGTAAAAACTTCGGATCATGTACGACACGATATACTGTATATCACAGCTGCCTCTACCAGAAAGGAGGGAGGAGAGTTGTGACATACCAGTGGCGTAATCAGTGGTCAGTGGGTGGTGGTACAGGAGCCTGGTCCTCCCCATAAGGTAACATGGTGTTCCGTTATTGGCTACTTATTTTTAAATACACCGTTTGACAATGAAATTCCAGGACAGCTGTTGTTACGAGGGAAGTTTAATGCACTGAGTCCGACTGTGGTTATGGTTCTTCAAAGTAGTCCCCCTTCTTATCGATGCACCATTTTGATCGCTTTACTAGATGTGTGAAACACTTTTTGAATTCATTTACCGAAACGCTGTTCATTTACGCCGTAACGGTTTTCTTGATGTCCTGAAGAGTCACGGAACGTCGTCCTTTCAACGTCAATTTTCACTTTGGGGAACAGGAAGTAGCCGGCGGGAACAAAGTCCGGGGAGTAGGGCGGATGGTTGAGCCTATGTACTCCGGACTTGGAGAGGAACTGTGTCACCGACAGTGACGACTCGTCACTGTCGGTGACTGTCGTCACTGACGAGTGGATAGGCGCGTTGCCACCCAGAAGGAACCAACTTCCACGTTCTCGCTGGTGCTGCCTCACACGATGAATTCTCTTCCGTAGGCGATCAAAAACTTGCAGGTAGAGGGCACTAGTGATTGTTGCGCCTTCCGAAAGCCATCCCTTGTGAGTGATGCCACTGCTGTCAAGAAAACGTGATCAGCATTGCCTTGATTTCCGACTTCTGCAGGCAAACCTCCTTGGGTCTCGATGAACTTGGTGCCATCCACTCCATGCTTTGCCTTTTTGATGCTGGATCGTGTTGAAAACACCACGTCTCATCTCCTGTCATAATGCAGTCTAGCATCAAAAGGTCCGATTCCACGGCAGCAATGAACGCCTTACAGCTTTCGACTCTTTGCACTGTCTGTTCTTCAGTCAAACTGTGTGGCACAAACTTTGGCATATCTTCTTTTTTCTTCCTGTTTCCAAGATCTTCCTTTAGAATCAGCCGGATTGTTTTACGATTGACATGGAGTTCGTCCTCCATCATCCGTACCGGCATTCGACGGTCTGACTGCACTAGAGCGCGAACTTTTTCCATCATTTCCTCAGAACGGCTGGTTGACGGTCTTTCTATCCCTGGGTCATCCCCAACGTCTTCCCTTCTCTCGCGAAAGCGAGCATACCATTCAAAAACACGACCACGTGATAGGGCATTGTACCCGTAAACAGTTTTGACCATTTCGAAGGTCTCCGTTGCTGACTTCCCGGACTTGCAGCAAAACTTGATGTTTACTCTCTGAACTTTGTTCAAGTCCATGAGAACGAATGACCTTCTATTAACAGTCTTCAGCATCAGACAGATCTGCACTTTCTTAGATCATCATGAGTCCTGCAAGAGAGGGAAAATAAGTTACAATTTAACCCATGGAACATATTTTTACCACTACCATTAACAGAGTAATACGCACTGTGCTTGAACTTTATTATAAGATGGTGTATATAAGGTGGTGTATATTGAGCTTTATTATAAGATGGTGTATACTGTGCTTGAACTTTATTATAAGATGGTGTATCTTTATTATAAGATGGTGTATATACTGTGCTTGAACTTTATTATAAGATGGTGTATATACTGTGCTTGAACTTTATTATAAGATGGTGTCACTTTATTATAAGATGGTGTATATTTGTTAATATATTATAGATGGTGTAAAATATACACTGCCGTCCATGTGTACATGGACGGCAGTGTATATTTGTACATGGTTTTAAACATTATATTTTACGAATCATTGAAAACACACTTTAATATGGAGGAGATATTTTTATCGCTTCTCAATATTTTGGGAGATGTTTTCTCCCGGGTACGAAGAAGTGGCCACCGGTGAACTGGCCACACGGAAAACTGGCCACGTGGAGAACTGGACAAATTGCAATTTCAGTGCCATAAAATTGTTCTGCATAAACAAATACCGTGTGTCCGGATTTCCCACTACTTGAGCAACTATTGTTCACAAAATAGATTTTGTAATATTTCATTTTCAATTAGAAATTTAGACATTTCCATGATTTTCGGCCAAAGACAAAACGGAGAACTGGCCCTCGGAATCAAGGTGGTTTGACAAGGGCCATGGTTATTCCGACTGGCCACTAGCGACACGTCACATGGAGTGCAATTGTGTTGATCACAAATACAGCGGTTTTGTACATTATATAAAGCTTCGTAAATTCCTATATGTGTTGGTTCACTCCCAGAGTGGTGAACTGTTGCAACGTAGGAATGAAAGCATAACTGAATTACATATTTAATGATTTTTTTAATAATGGTGCCACGAAGTATTGCGATTTCTCACAGGAAATGTTTTTGAAACTACTTCCACGTTTTTGATAATTTATATTAATGTATTTACCGTAAAATTTGAATGGGACTTGCTGGCGCCCCCTCGGAAGTTAGGGTGCATTGCACCCGTTGAACAACTGCTTGGAGAGTCTCTGATGGTGGGCAGCGTACATGTTTCCGGACAGGAAGTCTTGCTGCATTCCAATGTCTCAACAGGGTTTGGTGCGAAATTTGCACATCTGACGACGATTAGCACATTGTCCTTGCTTTTCCGACTCCGCTTTCCCAACATAACCAGGTAAAGAGGATTAATGAGAGGGAAGCCATGCTTAGATTGCCAAAAAAGAATACGAATTCCTGTTTACTACTGTAAAATATCATTAAAAGCAGTAGAGGTTTATTTTTTAATTACATGTTCTGAGAAAGCTTTTACTCTAGCGTGGACATGTAAGAACGCCATGTTTAGAATGTCTCAACCTTTCGGTGAACGTGTCAAAACACGTTATACACCATTCTTTCCCTCTGAAAGGCTCATATAAATAAAGTATTGGGTGTGTGCAAAAGTTCTACCAGTTTTTAGCACGTCTTTTGTAAAAAAAGATCGTGCTTATGTTATCGTTTTGTCCGTCCGTCCGTCTGTACCTACGGCATCTCTGCAACTATTGGTTAGATTTTTTAAAATTATTTTTGCATTCGGAAGCTTGCAATATGCGAATGATGATCCTTTCTTTTCTTTTTTTTTTTACAATGTACAATTTCGCCGCTAGAGGGCGTAAATGCATATGCTGTCTTATTCAAAATTACGTTTATCTCAACATATTTGCTTCTAATCATCCGATTGAAAAAAATATTTCATCTTTCGATTCCATTTATGTCGAAGAGTATTCTAGATATAGTTTCTTTTTTAAATTACGCATAGATTTTCCGCTAGGGGGCGTAAAAGTAAATTACATTTTTCCCGATAACTGTTCTTCTAAAACTCCGATTTGAATTTTTTTTTTCTTCAGCGGATACATCTCCTGATGGAAAATCTTTTGCATATAATTTCGAATTTTTGGTAAAAAATACTTTGGCCACCAGGGGGCGTAAGTATTAATTTTTGCTTCTGATGTATTTGCCATATAATCTGAGTTTCTAAAATATCGATTGAAAAATTCTTTCGTGGACTGATGCCACTCACATCGATAAACCTTCTCGGAATATTTTCTTCCTAAAATATTCTACAGTTTCTCCGATAGGGCGCGTAGATGCATATCTTATTTTTGTCAATATCTCTACTTCTAGGAGTCCGATTTGAAAAAATCCTTCTTTGTTGGATGGTGTTTTTCGTGTGACATAATTTTCATATAATTTCAAAATTTTCAAGTAATTCATAGACTTTCCGCTAGGGGGCGTAGTGGTAAATTGGGTTTTCCCCTATATCTCTGCTTCTAAATCTCCGATTTAAAAAATTACTTCTGCACCGGATACAGCTCCTGATGGGAAATTGTTTGTACATAATTTCTAATTTTTGTAAAAAAATGGTTTGGCCACCAGGGGACGTAAATCTTAATTTCCGCTTCTGATGTATTTGCAGCAAAATATGGGCTTAATTCTCTATTGAAAATAACGTCGCTTGTAGACCGATACTACTCATGTCAACAAACCTTTTAGAAACATTTTCTTCTTAAAATAGTGCATGGTTTCTCCGCCAGGGGGCGTAGATGTATATCTTATTTTTGTCAATATCTCTACTTCTAAGCGTCCGATTTGAAAACTTCCTTCTTCGTTGGATAGTGTTTCCAGTGCGACATGTTTTTCATATAATTTCAAAATTCTCAAGTAATTCCTAGACTTTCCGCTAGGGGTCGTTAAGGTAAATTGCTTTCTCCCCTATATCTCTGCTTCTAAATCTCCGATTTGCAAACTTCTTTCTGCACCGGTAACAGCTCCTGGTGTGAAATCGTTTGCACACAATTTCTAATTTTTGTAAAAAATGGTTTGGCCACCAGGTGGCGTGTCTTAATTTCCGCTTCTGATGTATTTGCAGCAAAATATGAACTTCTAAAATCTCGATTGAAAAAAAATTAGTTTGTTCACCGATACTACTCATGTCGACAAACATTTTAGGAACATTTTCTTCTTGAAATACTGCATAGTTTCTACGCCAGGTGTCGTAGACTTTCTTGGACCGATACCGCTCATATGGATAAACCTTTCAAGAATACGTTCTTCCTAAAATAATGCATGGTTTTCCCACCAGGGGACGTAAAGTCACAACTTATTTTTGTCGATAACTCTGTTTCTAAGAGTTCGTAAGTTCACGATTCCGTTTACAGCAATATCTGAGGGATTTAAGACCCGATTGTAAAACTTCTTTCTTCCGTCAGATACTATTGTTTTCCATACCGGTTCCATTGCCTTTGAATAGCTTTGATAAATTCAATTTGCGTCAGAACGGATTCAAAAGACGTGCTTATTACACCCGAAAATTCGGTGTCATCTTTCTTGTTGTAATCGCGATCGGAGTAGGTACGTCACAGATGACGCTGTGATGCCGAATCTTCGGCCAATAAAGCGTGGAGCAGTAGAGCATATAGAGGCAGTAGGCTTGTCCGGGTAAGTCATTCGTAACGGAAATCACTGACGGTGTAACATGGCATGCGAGAAGAAGCACATTAAACACCATTTACTCTACGAGTTCGATAAAGGCAGTACTGCAGCCGCGGCTTGCCGCAACATCTGTCAAGGTTATAGGGAGGATCGCCGTTGGTTTCGGAAATTCCGGGACGGAGACAGAAGCTGTAAAGATCAACCACGTCCTGGACGTCCATCCGTGGTTTCTGACGAGGATGTGGACCAAGCCATAATAAATGACCCACATCCAACCAGTCAGGAATAAGCGGAAATGTTGCCGGTACACAGAACAGCAGTTGAAATACATGCGCTTGGGTTCATCACCAAGTTCGCTAACTGGGTTCCGTACCTGCTTTCTGCAAAGCAACGAGAAAAGAGAATCCGTACCTGAGCTTTGGTTTCTCGTCACATAAATGAACCGTTTTCGGGACGAATTGTAACGGGTGATGTGAAATGGGTACTGTACCGTAATGACGGACGGTGTGCCAAGGTGCGGAGCCTGCTCCATCTCCCTCAAAAAGGAGGACTGCGTCAATAAAGGTTTTGTCGAGTGTTTGGTGGGATGTCCAGGAAATAATCCACTGAGAGGTGTTGGCGCCTAACCGAATGATAAATGCTGACCTCTACTGCCAATAGTTGGTTGGACAGATTGCGAGAGCAACTGACATCAAAGAGGCCAGCACTCGTTAATTGCAAAGGCGTGATCTTTCATCATGATAACGCCAGACCTCATGCTGTTTTAATCACTCGGCAAAAATAACAAAATTTACTGGACTTTTCTTGGGAAGTGTTACCTCACTCGACGTATTCCCCTGACCTTGACCTATGGACTGCCACCTTTTTCGATTGTTACAAAACGCCTTCGCTCTCCAAACCTTCGATGATGTGGACCCTTTCAAAACGGAATTACATTACTTTTTTGACTCTAAAACACAGGAGATTTTCCGGCGTGGGATTCACCTACTCATAGACAGATGACAAGAGGTCATACAGAATGATGGCAATTACGTGAAATCCTAGGTACGTTATTTGTTGTGTTCTCCTCCTTTCTTTGTAGCCTTCAAAAACGGATAGTTCTTATGCACACACACACCCAATAAATTAAAATATGAGGCAGACTTCTTGATTTAATACCTTTGCGATAATCATAGTTCAATCCTTTCCCTTACTTGTCGTAGGAAGATGTGCATTAAAAGAACCGTGACGCGTGCGTTGCTAAAAATGGAACTGCATTCGAGTTTGTTTGTTTGTTCAAAATTGGATATGCGCGCCATTAAAGGATTTCTTTAAAAGGAAACATGCTATATTTTTTTTAATTTTGGCGTAGCATTGCTGAGAGCATTAATATAGCTATTGACTTAACTGGCCGAGGTATATACACAACCATTTCGTGCTAATGAACAAAGGTGTTAGGAGAGTTGACGATGTAGAATTTGGTGATGTCATGAAAGAAGGAACTTTCCAATACTTTCAAATTCACTGCGACAAATGATCAACACTGCTACACGGATTTCAAAATTGCTGATGGAAATTTACTTAACGTGCCTCACGATTATACGTCATCCTTTAATGTATTTCTCTTTTAAGCAAATGCACCAGCCTCTGTTAACGATTTTTCACAAAATCCTCAATGCTACATCACCAAGAGGTATTCCGCATGCTGAAATGTTCGCGATTCTTGTTGGCTTATTGACACTGACCTTCAAAAGATGCAAATTTGTATCTTTAGATGAAAAATATTTCTGTTGTGTACAAATTACACCATTATGACGATGGCTTCAAAAACCCGACAGCAGGAATGTAGTTCTGCGCGGAGCATTTACATGTAGAATATACCAGCGAAGAAACATCAGAAGTCATCAATTCATACACTCGACGTTTATCAGAAACACCAAACAGAAGGCATCGCTCTTGCCACGTTAATAAGTGAGTCACGGAAAAATTCTCATCGGCCGAGACCGGGAATCGCACCCAGGGTCTTCCAGTTACGCGCCGGACATGCTGCCACTGCACCACAGCGGTCTGGAATTCTATAGACCCACATGTGATTAACTGCCAAACCACATGTCAGGTTGCTTCATGGAGCACCGCACAATGCTGGGGATTCACCAAAGATGGAAAGCAGCAACTGAACAAATAACTAGGAGGCGAATGGATAATTAATTCAAACACGCGACGTGGATCAGGAACACCAAACAGAAGTCACCGCTTTTTGCACGTTTATAAGTGAGTCACAGAAAAATTCATATCGGCCGCCACCAAGAAACGAACCCGGGGTCTTCCAGTTACGCGCCGGACATGCTTCCACTGCACCAGAGCGGCGTTGTGACGTACCTGCCCCGCAGGACGCACACGACATGAAAGCAGATAGCAGCGAGACGAACGTCTGCGTAGCTCAGTTGGTAGAGCGACTTGTTCCGGAATAAGTGGACTCGGGTTCGATCCCGGGCGTGGACGAAAAATGACGGAGAAATTTACTTCGTTATAGCCTCGAATTCTCGAGACTCACATGTGATTATAGTTTGGCAGTTAATCACATGAGAGTCGGGAGAATTCGAGGCCACTGTGGTGTAGTGGTAGCATATCCGTCGCGTAACTGGAAGACTCTGGGTTCGATTCCCGGTGGCGGTCGATGAGAATTTTTCCGTGACTCACTTATTAACGTGGAAAGAGCGATGACTTCTGTTTGATGCATCAAAAACCGTATATTTCTTTAAGGTATCGGATAAACTGACAAAATGAGTTCCACACTGGTCACAAAAAGTTAGGTATACTGCATAGAATAAAGGACGTTTGTATCTGACTCAGGTAACACGCATTGAAATAACGTCAGTGAAGGCTACGTAATACAAAGAGTGCGTTTACAAAATCAATTTATTGAGCAATTTCTGCATAGAACAAAGTAGCACTGTAATATAGACAAAATGGTGAATTCGGAGAATGTTCATACCTCTGGATTTCAGAACCCGGTAACACCACTTCTAGGCCGAAAGACGTCTTGACACTTACGAAGCATGCTTGTAATGACGTTATTGACGAGTGTCTGGACAGATCGTCCCTATTACAGGGAACACGTTATGGAGGTCTGTCAGTATACTGGGATACGGAACATGATTATTCAGACGTCGCTGTACAGCGTTCCAAATATACTCAATAGGATGAAGATCTGGAGACCTCGGAGACAGCTGTAACGACTCGATCCCATGATTGCCCAGCTCCTGAAGTACGTTAGGTGTCGTTTCTCCTCCCCCAAGTGACGTCACTACTTGCAACTTGGGGCTTCAGACGCTAACGTGATTAGTCAAAAAGATGCGATCTCGCGTTTGCACAATGCTTGTCATTTACGCTGACCGGACAGTACTCTGTCTGACAGAGAAAATGCCACACCATGAAGGAATGCTCGAAAACAGACCAAACTGGACACACAGATAGCCAAGTTGGTTCTGAACAAATTATTTAATTTTAACATGCAGACTAAGCTCCAGTGGCTGAATGTACAGGATGATCACATATGTGGCCCCATCTTGGGCATTGAATCCGTCGTGACATCGAGGCAATGAGGGTCCGAATAAAGTCCTGGCGTATTGCGGACCATGTGATGTTGATCCGTCTCCACCGACGTCCAATCGTGTCCCACAGATGCTCGATGGGCGAGAGCTCGAGGGATCGCGCTAGCCACGGACGCATCCGCACACCGTGTAAAGCATTCAGGCTGATAAGAGCAGTATGCGGCCGGGCGTTATCCTGTTGAAAAACAATGTTTGGGATGCCCTGCAGATACGGTAGCGCCACGGGCCGCAGCACCTCGTCAACAAAGCGGCGTGCCGTCAATGTTTCCGTAATGCGTACCAGCGATGAGCTGCTGTTGGCACCGATTGCATCCCACACCATGATTGCACGTTGCCGGGCCGAGTGGCGCTCCACAATGGCCGAGGAATCCGCCCGTTGGCCACGTCGCCTCCAGACTCTCACACGGCGATCATCCGTGGTGAGACAGAACCGCGACTCGTCGCTGAACACCACACTGTTCCATTCTGCACCCCACGCAGCTCTGGAGCAACACCACGCCAAGTGGTGACGACGATGACTCACTGTTAAGGGTAGCCTTCGCAACGGACGGCTGGACAGCAAACCAAAAGCAGCCAATCGGTGTTACACTGTTCGCGTCATATCGGAGCATCCAAGCCTCTACGTACACTCCGCAAAGTGTCACCCATTGTGGCCTGTGGGTCCGCTACGTCATGACGTCTGATGCGACGATCGGTGCGCTTGAACGTCCGATTCCGTGCTCCGGTCCCCCTATGACGCTGCACTGATCCTTCCTTATGCCACTGTCTCCAAATGCGACCGACCGTTGTGGCATCACGTTCCGTTTCTTCCGCAATACGACGCAAGGACCATCCTGCTGTGCGAGGGCCTTCGATGACACCTCTCGTGAACTCATGCGTTTGACGAAATCTCGTACAACAGCGTCTTAACGGCATTGGCACCCTTTGTTCGTCCTCCAGACACTGTTGCAGCAGAATCACGCACTTGCCGCGGCATTGACGACGTTTCGGCCGATGGCCTCACGGGCTGGTTGTCCACTTATATCCCGCGCGCCGTTCGTGCGATTGGCCTGCAAATGAAATCCTTTGCATAACTTATACGTGTGAACCAACCCTTCAATTTGCATGGCGCCGCGTTCACATCTTTGTGGTGTGGCATTTTCACTGTCAGGCAGTGTATTTGGTTGAGCTTCGGCGGTTTACCGAGCCGTTTTTTAGCTGATTGGTAATAGGGTGCTTATATCGCACCCTATTACCAATCCGCGATGGTAATCAATTAATTCTGTCTATCTATACGCATCTTGTGTTCACAGTCGTGATTTTGTGTCATCAAAGTCCTTTTAGCAGAGTTTTTGGTTGGCTCTGTGACGTAGTGCATAGCTTCTAGTACGTTTTTAGCACGTCTTTTGTAAAAAAGATCGTGCTTATGTTATCGGTTTGTCCGTCCACCCGTCTGTGGGCACCATAGCTCTGCAAATAATAGTTTAATTAAAAAATAAATCTTTTTGCACTGGAAAGCTTGAAATGTGCGAATGATGATCTTTGCCTTTGTGTTTTTTTTTGTTTTTGTTTTTTCGATGCAAAACTTCGCTGCTAGAGGGTGTTAATGCAGATGATATCGAATTCGAAATCCATTTTATTATATTTACTTCTAAATATCCGATTGTAAAAAATATTTCTTTTATTGGATGCCATTTATAACGAAGACTATTTTGGGCACAGCTCTTTTTTAAGTAATGCATAGATTTTCCGCTAGGTGGCATATAGGCAAATTGCGTTCCTCCGATATCCCTGCTTCTAGATGACTGATTAAAAAAATTCTGCCTTCATCAGAAACATTTCTTCATGAAAAATGTGTTGCATATAATTTCTGATTTTTGGTAAGGAATGGTTTGGCCACCAGGGGGCGTACGTCTTTATTTCTGGATCTGATGTATTTGCAAAAAAAAACCAAGCTTCTGTGAACTCAACTGAAAAAATGTTTCGTGGACAGATACAGTTCACATCGAAAAACCTTTTAAGAATACCTCATGTTAAAATAGCTCACAGTTTTCCCACCAGGAAGCGTAGCTTTCCCACCATATCTCATTTTTTCTCACAGTTTTCCCTACCAGAAAGCACAGGTTCCTCACCATATCTCATTTTTATCGATATCTCTGCTTCTAAGTGTCCGTTTGAAAAATTCTTCATTTGTTGAAGAACGTATCCGGTGCGAAATTTTTCTCGCATAGTTTTAAAATTTTTAAGTAATACATAGATTCTCCGCAAGAGAGCGTGCAGGTAAATCGCGTCTTCCCGATATCTCTGCTTCTAAAACTCCGTTTTGAAAACTTCTTCCTGCATTGGATACAGATCCCGGTGGGAAATGTTTTGCATTTAATTTCTAATTTTTGACAAGGAATGGTTTGACCACTAGGGAGCGTGTGTTTATTTCAGCTTCTGTTGTATTTGAAGCAAAATCTAAGCTTCTAAAAACTCGATTCAAAAACTTCTTTCGTGAACAATTACAGCTCACCTCGAAAAACGTTTTGAGAATACCTCCTGCTTAACATAGCCCGTAGTTTCCCCGCCACGGGGAGTAGACGTATATTATATTTTTGTCGATATATTTGCTTCTAGAAGCTCGATTTGAAATATTCCTTCTTCAGGGATATTTCTCATATAGGTAAATAACGTTTCCCCGATATATCTGCTTCTAAAACTCCGATTTCAAAAATTCTTCCTGCACCAGATACAGTTGACAATAAAAAATGTTTTGATTGTAATTTTTGATTTTTGAAAAAGAATAGTATTACCACCAGATGGCGTAAGTGTTTATTTCCGCTTCTGATGTATTTCCGCAAAATCTGAGTTTCTGAAAACTCGATTGAAAAAAATCTTGCTTGGGCCAATACGGCTTTCCTCGGAAAACCTTTTGGGAAAAAATTCTACTTAAAATAATGCATAGATTTTCGGCAAGGAAGCGTAGATGTATATCATGTTTTTGTCAATATCTCTTCTTCTAAGAGCCCGATTTGAAAAATTCTTTCTTTATTTGTGGGCGCTTCCGCCGCGTGATGTTTCTCATATAATTTAATATTTTTCTTTAGTGCACAAGTTTACCACTAGGGGACGAAAGTTCACGTTTCCGTTTACTGCAATATCTGCGGGATTAAAAACCTGATTAAATTTTTTTTTCAGTCAGGCACTGCTCTTGTGTGTATTTTTTCTCTAAAATAATGTGCAATTTCGCCTCTAGGGGACGCCAATGCTTAATATGCTTTTCTCAGTATCTCTGCTTCTACATGTGTCATTTAAAAATTTCTTTCAACAACATATGCCATTTACCTTGTGGAACACTTTAGGTTAGTATTTGAGGGGTTTTATAGTTCACAGTTCTGTAGGTAGGTGGTGTTTATGCAGTTCTCTTTCCAGCTGTATATCCGCTTCTGAAAACACTGTCGAGAAATTTCTCTTTTATTGTACGCTATTTCGCTACAATAGAGATGTGGATCATTATCCTCCTTAAATGATGCACACAGTTCCTGCTAGGGGCGTATAGGTCAAAACATTTTTTCTCTGTCTCTGCTTCCGGAAGACGTATTTGAAAAGTCATTTCCTTTCCATGCCTTTTTCCATGAAGAATATTTGTCGGCTACTTTCAACTTTCCCATTATGCAAAATTCATCAGCTACAAGGTGTAGAATTACACTGAAGAGCAATTGAATTAAAGATACCTGTCTAGTAACCTGTAGCACCACCTTTCGACCTGATGACGGCGTTGATTCGTCTTGGCATAGACTCGACAAGACACCGGAAGCGTTGGGAAGAATTACGGATCCACGACCCCTGAACAAGCTCGCTCCCACAGTTCACGAAGATTTGATGGAGGGTGTCAGAGCCTCGAACATCTCTCTCTCGATGACATCCCAGATGTGCTCGGTGGGATTGAGGTCAGGTGACGTAGTTGGCTAAGGAAGCGAGGTCACGTCGGTGGAGTGTTCATCCAACCATTCGGATACAATTCGGCAGCTGCATTGTCTTGTTGCATGATGAGGTCCCCAGTGGGATGTTAAAGACGCACAAACGGGAGCAAATGGTCGTCCAGGATATCCCGGTAACGTTGATCTGTGAGGGACGATGTCACACGTACCAGGGATCCCATTTCAGTCCACGTAAACAGTCCCCAGACGAGAATGCCACCCCCACCAGCTTGAAGAGTACCCTGCTGGCAAGAAGGATCCATCCCTTCATGTGGTTTGCGCCGTACTCGTATCCTGCCATCCGCATGTACCAACGTTAATCTCGACACATCACTCCAGGCAACATTTTTCCACATGTCTAGGGTCCAGTGGCGATGTTCCCGCGCCCATGCTAATCTTTGCACCCTGTGATGTGCGGTCAGCAGCGGTACCCTCGTGGGACGATGGCTTCTGTACCCAATAGAAAGGAGATGGTTCTAGATGGTGTGGCTGCTTACACGTTTTTGTGCACCAGCGTTAAATTGCCGAATGATTTCTTGCACTGTGGCCCGTCTATCCGCCGTTACAATGCGAGCTAGCCAACGATGACCCCGTTCATCCACACGCTGTTGTCCACTGCAGTTGGCCCTTGCAGGGATGATTTTACCGGATTAGATGTATTAACGGCGCACCCGTGACACAGTGGCTCGTGAAAATCCCAGTACCTGCACGACTTCCGAGATGGAGTGACACATTCGTCGGGCCCCGACAATTTGCCCACGATCAAATGCGCTTAGATCCTTCATCTTACCCATACTGCGCCCTACTCTTGCTGATTCCCGTCGCATCACTCCTTTTATTGTCGGATCGCTGCACACATCACATCGTTTCCGTTTACAGGGCCGCCCACAGCGCCACATTTGCATAACGCCAGCTGTCTCTAATTCAATTGCTCTCCAGTGTATATCAAGTTTTTTCTATACAAGGTTACAAGGCCAATATCTCACGAACTATGGCAGTTAGCGATTTACTTCTTGTTCAGTTGTATAGGAACCCCCTATGACGCACACATTAGCACCATGAAGATCCCCTCGTTCTTTTTTTTTTTTGGAGGGGTTGGGGGCTATCGCTCCCCCCATTGCAGATATGGTAAAAAAGTTAATTACAAACTTGTTCAGCGAGGCAAAAATAGCACATAGATATTTTAGTCCCATAACAGGGGACTATCCGAATGCGAAAAAAGCGGAAAGCTACCTGAGTCGCTATGTTATAACGAAGTAAATTTCTCCATCATTTTTATCCACGCCAGGATTCGAACCCGGATCCCCTCATTCCGGAATAAGTCACTCTGCCAATTGAGCTACGCGAACATTTTATTCTGATTCCTATCTGCCTTTATGTCGTGTGCGTCCTTCTGGCAGGTACGTCACATCTCCTGGTACGTTACAATGTCCGAAGCATATTTGCATGGATTTCAAACGTGCTTTCTGCTCCGTCGTCAGAATACAATAAGGATATGCGTAATCGGTATGCCAACACTTCGTGAACCAGTGACGGGAAGTTGAAAGCTTTGCCACGTACGCAAGTCAATTAGATGTGCATACAGTTTTCCTATTGTTTTCTATTACAGTTTTCTATTATATCATGTTTCCTATGCAATATGTTTTCATTTAACTCTTCGATTTGAAAATCTGCTTGTCTCCGATATCATTCTGCTATGAGAAACATTTTGTGCACAATATGTTAATTTTCGTAACATACTTTTTAGCGCAGTCATACTAACACATTTTTAGTTGGGTCTGTGACGCAGTGCTTGCGTCGGATATGTTTTACTATCAACAGAGACCTGTCGGGATATTAGTGGTAGGGCACTGTATACTCTCTTAAATTTATCCTCTGGTGCACATCTATACAACTCTCTGAAATCCACCGATATAATAATTATTTATTTATGTATTTTTGTGGCAAACCAATATTACTGTGAAGACAATGGCCATTCGTGACAGAAACGTAATCCAGTCTGGACGAATCGTTCTTTCAGTTAGAATGTGGCATGACGACAATTTAATTTACAATACTAAAAGCATTGAAGAAACAATGGCGTGTTTCAAGGGACGACGACGACCACGCTTCTGCCACTATAGAAGCCCATTTCAATTTAGCACAGAGGCCATTCGTAAGACATCTTGATTTCTGTGTTTGGCGAAAGCTTTACGACTCTCAAATACACATCGCTAGTGCTGCCACCTAGCTGTGGAAACACTGCTGCGCGTTTGCCCAAAGAGCTTTCCGCGAATGGAACGACAACTGTTAATTGTTCGAAAATTCAGTCAATACTGCTGCGTTTGTGTATAAACTTCGTTCCTCGGGGACGAATTTGAGAAAATGATCGGTGTTACGGCAGCAACGTGTATTTGATCTTCTCTAAATTAAACAGTATGGATGATTAAATGGTAACAAATGTTTCATTCCTTCACCTTTCCGCCAAGGACATCACGCATTGGCAAAATAATAACTTCTGTCTGTTTACAGAACGAAGTGAAATATGGTAAATTAGCTTACCCTTGCTACTCATCCAACGGGTTCATTCTTATTTTTAAACATTGCTTGCCATTCAATGAAGGAGCTTCATGTCAGAGAATACCATTAACGCACCTGAATAAAGGAACTTCTACTGAATCCTTGTGTATAATTAATACGACTTTCTGGCAGGAAAGAAGAAAAAACATTCAAATAACGAAGTTGCATAATCTCAGAGTTTGTTTTCAATACACTTTGCTACATTACTGTAATACACGCACATCGATAGTAATAAAATTACTATGTCTGTCTGTCAGTCGCCTATGGAAGAAAGTACTGAACGTAATGACTTGAAATTTAGCGGAGACATGCAGAGGAACATGTGGATGTGCACCGCGGAATTCAATTTTTGAAATTCAAACTTGGAAATTTTTAATTAATTTAATTAATTTTTAATGCTTTCAACCATTGTTGAAATTTGATCTTGCGGTATGCTGTGCTATTAGGGAAAATCTTCCAAATACGTGGAGGCAATGTGAATTGACAAAGTCGTCGCTCTTTCCAATTTAAGTATGTGGAATTGCTCATGGAGAAACATACTTTGAAGTTTCGGATTTGTTAGCGTGGTGGAAGAATTTTTAATTTCCTAAGCTAGCTACCATTGCGAGACGTGTACTATGTACACCAGCCAGTAGTTCTGCTAGCGAGAGAGTGTTTAGTGCAGCAGGTCCAGTTTCGGAGAAAAGATCAAGGTTAAGCGCTCAAGCATTAGATGCGATTCTTTTTTTGAAGAGTTTCGAGAGGCTTAAACGGTAAGCCCTTTTCATGATGAACTTGCTGGAAACTGCACACACATAGAATGATATCGTGGTTATTAAACTATTAAGTGCAAAGCTTTTTTAATGTTACAAAATGCAAAATAATCTAGTCTGGAATGCTCATAATGGTTTTCTTTTTTTTTTTTTTTTTTTTTTTATCTTTTGGAAATTTTCTTACATGCTTTTTTTATAATCTAATAAATCACTGTAAACTACCTTTACTAGTTAGCATATATGTAAATTATATTGCGAAGTTTAGCATTCTAAAGTCACTATTTAAAACACGCGCGACTGTCTGTAAAGAGTTGTATGTTTTGTAATGCAATTTATTCAAAATGTAAGTAAATTTAGAAATCCGAAAGAAATAACGAATGGAATACTTTGGGTTTCTAAAAGATTTTCTTACCTTCTGCTTTTGGCACAATCACTGATTTCCCTGGTGTAGTCGAACGGCATGTGCATCGATTATTTATTTATTTTCTAGTCCACATTTTATAACATTTGCTTTTCCTCATAGTGTTTCGAAGAACATATTAATATTATAAAGTGAATTAACTGAAGTAAACTTTTTAAACTAATGATTTTTAAACTAATTCTTGATTGGGCCATATGCATAATGCAAGCCTTGCTAAGCAAAATTTTCTGAGAACCCGGGCCCGGGCTTAGCAAATACATGTTATCAAAGAAAGCGGCCTGGGCCCGGGCCTCTAAAATTGAGCCAGAACTCATCTCTATTGACTACCCAATACAACAGATGTCAACCCGGAACTGTATCTGTCATGACTATGCGTCGCACGTTCGCATTTATGGGCTATTATGGCAGACGACCCCGACGACATTCTCTCCTAACCACGGTTCATCAACACAAAAGATTCGCACGTATGGGCTATAATGGCAGACGACCCCAACGACATTCTCTCCTAACCACGGTTCATCAGCACAAAAGACTCGCACGTATGGGCTATAATGGCAGACGACCCCGACGACATTCTCTCCTAACCACGGTTCATCAGCACAAAAGACTCGCACGTATGGGCTATAATGGCAGACGACCCCGACGACATTCTCTCCTAACCACGGTTCATCAGCACAAAAGACTCGCACGTATGGGCTATAATGGCAGACGACCCCGACGACATTCTCTCCTAACCACGGTTCATCAGCACAAAAGACTCGCACGTATGTGCTATAATGGCAGACGACCCCGACGACATTCTCTCCTAACCACGGTTCATCAGCATAAAAGACTCGCACGTATGGGCTATAATGGCAGACGACCCCGACGACATTCTCTCCTAACCACGGTTCATCAGCACAAAAGACTCGCACGTATGTGCTATAATGGCAGACGACCCCGACGACATTCTCTCCTACACACGGTACATCAACACAAAAGACACGTATGGGCTATAATGGCATACGACCCCGACGACAGTCTCTCCTAACCGCGGTTCATCAGCACAAAAGACTCGCACGTATGGGCTATAATGGCAGACGACCCCGACGACATTCTCTCCTAACCACGGTTCATCAGCACAAAAGACTCGCACGTATGGGCTATATTGCCAGACGACCCGACGACATTTTCTCGTAACCACGGTTTATCAGCACAAAAGACTAGCACGTATGGGCTATAATGGCAGACGACCCCGACGACATTCTCTCCTAACCACGGTTAATCAACACAAAAGACTCGCATGTATGGGATATAATGGCAGACGACCCCGACGACATTCTATCCAAACCACGGTTCATCAGCACAAAAGACTCGCACGTATGGGCTATAATGGCAGACGACCCCGACGACATTCTCTCCTAACCACGGTTCATCAGCACAAAAGACTCGCACGTATGTGCTATAATGGCAGACGACCCCGACGACATTCTCTCCTAACCACGGTTCATCAGCACAAAAAACTCGCACGTATGTGCTATAATGGCAGACGACCCCGAAGACATTCTTTCCTAACCAGGATTCATTAGCACAAAAGACTCGCACCTATGGGCTATAATGGCAGACGACCCCGCCGACATTCTCTCCTAACCACGGTTCATCAGCACAAAAGTTTTGCATGTATGGGCTATAATGGCAGACGACCCCGCCGACATTCTATCCTAACCACGGTTCATCAGCACAAAAGATTCGCACGTATGTGCTATAATGACAGACGTCCCCGACGACATTCTCACCTAACCACGGTTAATCAGCACAAAAGACTCACACGTAGGGGCTATAATGGCAGACGACCCCGACGACATTCTCTCCTAACCACGGTTCATCAGCACAAAAGACTCGCACGTATGGGCTATAATGGCAGACGACCCCGACGACATTCTCTCCTAACCACGGTTCATCAGCACAAAAGACTCGCACGTATGGGCTATAATGGCAGACGACCCCGACGACATTCTCTCCTAACCACGGTTCATCAGCACAAAAGACTCGCACGTATGGGCTATAATGGCAGACGACCCCGACGACATTCTCTCCTAACCACGAATAATCAGCACAAAAGACTCGCACGTATGGGCTATAATGGCAGACGACCCCGACGACATTCTCTCCTAACCACGGTTAATCAGCACAAAAGACTCGCACGTATGGGCTGTAATGGCAGACGACCCCGACGACATTCTCACGTAACCACGGTTTATCAGCACAAAAGACTCGCACGTAAGGACTATAATGGCAGACGACCCCGACGACATTCTCTCCTAACCACGGTTCATCAGCACAAAAGACTCGCACGTATGGGCTATAATGGCAGACGACCCCGGCGACATTCTCTCCTAACCACGGTTCATCAGCACAAAAAACTCGCACGTATGTGCTATAATGGCAGACGACCCCGAAGACATTCTTTCCTAACCAGGATTCATTAGCACAAAAGACTCGCACCTATGGGCTATAATGGCAGACGACCCCGCCGACATTCTCTCCTAACCACGGTTCATCAGCACAAAAGTTTTGCATGTATGGGCTATAATGGCAGACGACCCCGCCGACATTCTATCCTAACCACGGTTCATCAGCACAAAAGATTCGCACGTATGTGCTATAATGACAGACGTCCCCGACGACATTCTCACCTAACCACGGTTAATCAGCACAAAAGACTCGCACGTAGGGGCTATAATGGCAGACGACCCCGACGACATTCTCTCCTAACCACGGTTCATCAGCACAAAAGACTCGCACGTATGGGCTATAATGGCAGACGACCCCGACGACATTCCCTCCTAACCACGGTTCATCAGCACAAAAGACTCGCACGTATGGGCTATAATGGCAGACGACCCCGACGACATTCTCTCCTAACCACGGTTCATCAGCACAAAAGACTCGCACGCATGGGCTATAATGGCAGACGACCCCGACGACATTCTCTCCTAACCACGGTTCATCAGCACAAAAGACTCGCACGTATGGGCTATAATGGCAGACGACCCCGACGACATTTTCTCCTAACCACGGTTCATCAGCACAAAAGACTCGCACGTATGGGCTATAATGACAGACGTCCCCTACATACATTCTCACCTAACCACGGTTAATCAGCACAAAAGACTCGCACGTAGGGGCTATAATGGCAGACGACCCCGACGACATTCTCTCCTAACCACGGTTCATCAGCACAAAAGACTCGCACGTATGGGCTATAATGGCAGACGACCCCGACGACATTCTCTCCTACCCACGGTTCATCAGCACGTAAGACTCGCACGTATGGGCTATAATTGCAGACGACCCCGACGACATCCTCCTAACCACGGTTCATCAGCACAAAAGACTCGCACGTATGGGCTATAATGGCAGACGACCCCGACGACATTCTCACCTAACCACGGTTCATCAGCACAAAAGACTCGCACATATGGGCTATAATGGCAGACGACCCCGACGACATTCTATCCAAACCACGGTTCATCAGCATAAAAGACTCGCACGTATGGGCTATAATGGCAGACGACCCCGACGACATTCTATCCTAACCACGGTTTATTGTCACAAAAGGCTGGCCTGGTTTAAAGATCATGCAAGGTGGACATCGGATTACTGCAAAAACTGTGTTGGTCTGACGAGTCGCGTTTTCAATCACTCCGTGGATGATCTTATAAATATTTGGCGCAAACGACATGAGACACTCAATCTATTATCATGGTCTTCCCACTGCAAGCCAGGGAGGCGGTTTTTGGTGTGTGTCATATTTACGTGGCAGGAACTTGGACTCCTAAGGCATGTGAAACAACGTATGACCGGAGCCCACTATCGTGAATTGCTTGCTGTCTCTGTAGACCAAGAGATGTTGCCCTTCCAAGATGACATTGTGCCGAGCCACACGTCCAATGTTGTGCACGAATGATTTGAGAAAAAGTTGAGACTTCCAGCATACCGATTAGCCTCCGAACTCCCCCCAGTATCAATCCCACAGAACACATGTGGGACACTATGGAGCTTCATATCAGGCGTCTGAATACACAAATCATCTCCATGCCTGCATTGAAGGACGCATTATACACATCTTGGATGGTCATACCTCTCGACGGCTTGCGGCATCTTATTGAATCGATGCTACGTCGGACAGATGCTATATTGAGGGTGAAAGGAGCCGCTACGAAGTATTAGGTAGGTGGTACTAATTTAGCGATCATTCAGTGGATTTCATTACAGACTTGAACAACAATATTTCTTTACACTTTGCATAAACGCAACAAAGTTTTATTGCAATACTGCGTAAACTACGAGGACCTCACGCCAAACGTGACAGAAGAAAACTATCTACCAACAAGTAATTGGACACCTGTGCAAGCAAAGGAAAACGAAATTTATTCACCTTCAATAGTCGGTGGACCCTCCTCGAGCGGCGATTACAGCTGCGACCCTCCGGGGCATACTCTCAACCAGGCGTTGTACGACGGCTAGCAATATTTTTTTCCACTCGGCTTGGAGAAGACAGGTCAGTTCCTTCACCGATTTCGGACGGTGGGGGCACCCCTTAAGTCGACGCTCCAACTCGTCCCAGAGGTGCTCGATAGGGGTTAAGGTCCGGGCTCCGCGCTGGCCAGTCCATTCGATTAACCCCATTGTCACCATACCAAGCCATGGTGGACCACGCAACATGACAGGTGGCATTGTCATCCTGAAAGTAACATGGGTCCACCCCGTAAAACTGCCACAACGTAGGAAGCGCATGGTCATCCAAAATGGTGCAGCAGGTTTCGGCGTTGAGTCTACCAGGAATTGCGACCAAGGGTCCCGTGCCATACCAGGAGAACCACCCCGTAGCATAATTCCACCGCCGCCGACTTCACAGTTGGCACAATACATTCCGGCAGGAGGCGTTCTCCAGGCAGACGCCAAACCCAGACCCTGCCATCCGAATGGTAGAGGGTGAACCTTGATTCGTCGCTCCAGAGAACCTGTTTCCACTGTTCAACGGTCCACTGTCGACGTTCTTTGGACCACGTTAGCCGAGCAGCGCTATTGGACTTGGTGATCAAAAGCTTGTGGGCGGCAGCACGTCCATGATAACCTAGCAGAAAGGCTTCCTTACGGATTGTATTCATCGAAAGGACACTCCCGGATGCATGTTGAAACTCCTCGCGGATGTGGCCCATCGATTTGGTGCGGTTCTCCTGAATTTCTCTGGCCAGCACCCGTCGGTCTCTAACTCCCAGCTTTGTGGGTCTGTCGGGTCGGGGCACATTCCGACAGTCACCTCTCATCTTCCACTTGCCAATCACGTAGGACACTGTCAATTTTAGGTACTTCAACTCGC
Organism: Macrothele yani; assembly: GCA_039090855.1. Taxonomy (NCBI): domain Eukaryota; kingdom Metazoa; phylum Arthropoda; class Arachnida; order Araneae; family Macrothelidae; genus Macrothele; species Macrothele yani. The sequence continues at coordinate 55,498,012 of CM076990.1, forward strand.
TGGATATGTCATGTATGGATCGGCCATTTCTGTGATACCCGACGATTACACCTTTCTCGAAATCAGAGAGCTCCGAACTGCGTGACATCTTGCATGCGACTGGTTGCGTTGTTGTTTCCCACACGATATTTAACGGCGGAGGCCGTGACGTGTATCAGGACCGCAGATATCGTCGATTGCAGGGGTGTCCAATTACTTGTTGGTAGATAGTGTATTTCAAAAATCCGTTTTTGTTTCTTGACGTTCCAAATTATATGTGCCAATCTTTCACACATGTACGGTGACTTTTTCGAGGCAAATTGATACTACAATCCTATGCGGGAGAACACCCGCGGTAGAACACCCACGGGAGAACAGAAGCGATAATATTAATGGGTTATACCAAAATTTTATGGATGCCAAGCACAATAAATAGTTCCAAGCTATTTCTATGGGAAGATTTTGACTAAATTTCTTTAACCATCCTTTCGAATTTGACATCACGCGCTCGATTAGCAATTTAAAATTTGATTTTGCTGTTTACTATGCTAAACTTTTGAAATGCTTCGTTTATCCTTCGTCCGCAGTTGCCGGCTGATTTGTTTAAGTTTCAGACAGCGGCTCTTCAAGTGTTACTGCGCGCTGTATATACACTGACGGAAAAAAATCCCAACACCACGAAAAAATAGTTGTAGAGGAATGAAATGGCGGCAATACATTTTTATAGGTAACATATTTAATCGATTAAGGTTTCAAGATCACAGCTTAATGTAAGCGCGAGAAGAGCCATTTTAAATGTGAAATGCTGGTATATTAAAAACCGGTGTAACCACCAGAATGTTGAATGCAAGCACGCAAACGTTCATGCATTGTGTCGTACAGGTGCTGGATGTCAGTTTGTGGGATGGAGTTCCATGCCTGTTGCACTTGGTCGGTCAATACAGGGACGGTTAATGCTGGTTGGGGGTGACGCTGGAGTTGTCGTCCAATGATGTCCCATGCGTGCTCGATTGGTGAAAGATCTGGTGATCTAGCAGGCCACGGCAACATGTCGACACTCTGTAGAGCATGTTGGGTTACAACAGCGGTATGCGGACGAGTGTTATCCTGTTGGAAAACACTCCCCGGAATGCTGTTCATGAATGGCAGCACAACAGGTTGTATCACCAGACCGACGTACAACTGGGCCGTCAGGGTGCGTGGGATAACCACGAGAGTGCTCCTGCTGTCATAGGAAATTGCTCCTCAGACCATAATTCCAGGTGTAGGTCCAGTGTGTCTCGGCCGCAGACAGGTTGGTTGCAGGCGCTCACCTGGCCTCCTTCTAACCAACACACGGCCATCACTGGCACCCAGGCAGAACCGGCTTTCATCAGAAAACACAACAGATCTCCACTCCGTCCTCCAATGAGCTCTAGCTTGATACCACTGACGTCGCAAACGGCAGTGGTTTGGAGTAAGTGGAATGCACGCTACAGGGCGTCTGGCTCGGAGCTGTCCTTCAAGTAACCGATTTGTAACAGTTCGTTGTGTCACTGTGGTGGCAACTGCAGCTCGAATTGCTTCCGCAGACGCGGTACGATGCGCCACGCACATACGCCGTACACGGCGGTCTTCCCTCTCAGTAGTGCCACGTGGCCGGCCGGAACCCGGTCTTCTTGAGGCAGTACCTTCCCTTTACCACCGCTGCCAACAATCATGCACAGTGGCTACATTCCTGCCACGTCGTTCTGCAATATTGCGGAACGAAAATCCACCTTCTCGTAGCCTTATTACACGACCTCGTTCAAACTCCGTGAGCTGTTGATAATGGCTTCTTCGTCGTCTTAAAGGCATTCTTGACTAACATCAACACACTACGTCGAATCTCAACGATAACTAACGCTCACGAACGTTACTGCGCGTATTTACAGCAAACCTGCTTTGCATGTTCCGAAGGGCGCTACTAGCGCCACAGGTATGCGCCGAGCGCGAAATTTGCATAGACGTCATCTTACAGATGTACTCTCACCGGCTACCAACTTTCGTTTATCTAACACAACCCCTTCTTGGTGTTGGGATTTTTTTTCCGTCAGTGTAGTTCCCCTTTTTAAAAAAGCAGTACTTCCTGGAATATTTTAGAGAGAAAACATGTTTATATGACATGCAAATACAAGTAGAATACAAGAAATGAAATATGAGAAAAATCTGAATTTTCTCGCATTTCATTCCTTCAAAGCTTAACATTGCTATTTTTTTTTCCTCACATTCTCCCACTCATCTTGACTATTTTTTTTATCATGAAGCAATCTGGACCCATCAGCAATCTGCAATGGAACACAAATGACTGCCAAGAAACACATGTCAAATGTCATTGAAGCTACCATCACGAATACTACGCTGCATAAAACCATGATTTTGTTTCAAGCATTCCAATCGCCCTACCTGCCGTTCTACTTCGATTTAAACGTCTGCAGTTTGCTGTTCATCCCAGTTTCACCATTGCATCAACAAGCACCTGGTCAATCATTACAAGTTAGTAAAACCATGCAATGCATTGATTATGATACGCTTTCCAACATACCAGAAATTATTACTCAAGTTATTTCTCGAGTTAAGAAAATAATGGCTGTGGAATAAATCTCGCTCCTGTACCCTTACCTTTGATCCCATTTCGATTATATTAAACAGAATTGGTTCAGTATACCTCCGGAATAACATACTAAAGTTTTGTCGCAATAGAAGCATTTTTAGTCAAGATATGTGGATAATGGCTGGGAAATAAATCTCGCTCCTGTGCCCTGACCTTTCACCCTATTACGATGATATTCAACAGAGCCGGTTCAGTATACCTCCGGAACAACACACTAACGTTTTGTCGCAATCGAAGCATTTTTACGTACGTTATGAACGCATAAAGGCAATTTAATGAATCCCGTTCCTATGTCCTGACCTTAGATCCCATTTCACCCATTTTCAGTAGGTTTCGTCCCCAGGTGGTCCCCTACCACATACTAAAATTTCATCGAAATAGTACCATTTTTACGCGAGTTATAGTGCGGACGGATGGACAGACAGATAGACAAACGGACAAAGCTGGAGCATATACGCTTCTTCAACCTACGGTGGTTGGAAAGCGTAAAAAAAATGTTGAACTCGATCGGAAAAACCCATGCTTTTCGCATTGCCCAGCCCTATGCCGATCGGTGAAGAGTTGGCATAATTTAAAAAAATTAAACCCCTTCATTTTGAGTTCAAATGTAAGAACACTCAATGTCGTTGATCCAGAGGCTCTTCAATCAAAGATAAACTTACCCGCGCTTCGGAAGAACTGTATATTATACAGATTCCAACGCAATAGAAAAATGTAGATGTTTCAAATAGATTCTTTGATGAAAAAAACGAATCACCTGGAAGGAATAATCCAATTGCGATGAATATTGGTATGTTTAATGTACATGTAAAGGAAAGGAAATGATTGCAAGTCCAAACTCTTTCGGATAAAACAGTTACACGAGTGGAACAAGTTTGTACGTGGTATCGACACCTCTGTCTCGGATACAAGCGGTTTCCCGGCGTGGTATAGACGCATATACAGAATGATTCAAAAGTCCCCGAACTCTATTTGTAAAACGTATTTGCTGTAAAACCATAAAAAATATCCGAGAGTGGCTGCTTGTGGCTGTTGTGTGTGACCTTGGGGAACGAGCTGGGCCACGTGATAGCACCACATGACACTACGCTTACGCGGGCGCTGGCAAGCAGTAACGTTCAGTCAGCCGTGAGACTCACGCAAGAACACAAAATTGCTTTATTAGAAGTTTATTTTTGCGGAAGAATCTTAACAACGTTGCATCCAGCTCTTTCAAAGGAAGTTTCCTGATGCTCCTATACCAGGGAAAACAACTGTGTATGACCTTGTGACCGGTTTTCGCGAGACAGGCAGTGCTCAGGATAAGCCTAAAAGTGGTCGGCCGTCCGTGGTGACGACCACGTTTCTGGAGAAAATTCACGTTTCCCTGCAGCGCTCTCACCGGACGTCACTTCGGTGGCTGTCTCAAGAGTTAGGGTCATCGTATGCAACCTACCAGAGGTCTACTATAAGCGTCTAAAGCTACGGCCGTACAGAATTCGAGTAGTGCAAGAGCTATGTCCTTTGGACGCAGAAGAGCACATTGCGTACTGCCAATGGTTTAAGAGTTTCACTCGCAACAATGTGACTAACTATCTTAACAACACTTTTTTCAGTGACGAAGCATGGTTTCATTTCAATGGATATGTCAATAGCCAAAACACTCGCATATGGGATGCGGAGAATCCACACGCATTGCATGAGGTTGGACTTCAAGGTCAAAAAGTTGCAGTGTGGTGCGCCATGTCTAGACGGCGAATTGTAGGGTCATTTGTTTTTCGACACAACTGTAAATTCCACTATATATGCAGACATCATCCATCAATTTGTATACTGGAAGAACACAACGTTACTGTTGGTTTCAACAAGATGGAGCAGCGTGCCACACATCAAACGACACAATGGAGATGCTCCGTGAGTTCTTCCACGATCGATTAATCTCGAAAAAACTTTGGCCACCTCGCTCACCAGACTTTTATTTGTGAGGCTATCTGAAAGACACGGTTTACCCCAACAAACCTAAGACGGTACAGGACCTGCGGAACAACATCACTACAGCCGTGAGGGACATACCAGCTAACACGCTGAAAAGAGTGTCCGCCAACATGTGTCGTCGGGTGAATTTGTGTCTTCAACAGAATGGTGGACAATTCCAGCATCTATTGTAAAGTGGTTTTCATTACTTGTAAGTATGAATGTCAATACACTAAAGAGCAATTGAATTAGAGATACATGTCTACTAGCGTGTAGCACCACCTTTCGCCATGATGACGGCGGCGATTCGTCTCGGCATGGACTCGACAAGACGCCGGAAGCGTTGGGAAGACATACGGATCCACGACCCCTAAACAAGCTCCCACAGTTCACGAAGATTTGATGGAATGGGGTCAGAGCCTCGAACATCTCTCTCGATAGCATCCCAGATGTGCTCGATGGGATTGAAGTCAGGTGACCTAGCTTGCCAAGGAAGCGAGGTCACGTCGGTGGAGTGTTCATCCAACCATTCGGATACAATTCGGGAGCGACGGCACGGTGCATTCATTGTCTTGTTGCAGGATAAGGTCCCCAGTGGGATGTTGAAGACGCACAAACGGGAGCAAATGGTCGTCCAGGATATCCCGGTAACGTTGATCTGTCAGGGACGATGTCACACGTACCAGGGGTCCCCTTTCAGTTCACGTAAATAGTCCCTAGACGAGAATGCCACCCCCACCAGCTTGAAGAATAACTTGCTGGCAAGAAGGATCCATCGCTTCATGTGGTTTGCGCCATACTCGTATCCTGCCATCCGCATGTACCAACATGAATCTCGGCTCATCAGTCCAGGCAACATTTTCCCACATGTCTAGGGTCCAGTGGCGATGTTCCCGCACCCATGCCAATCTTTGCACCTTGTGATGTGCGGTCAGCAGCGGTACCCTCGTCGGACGATGGCTTCTGTATCCCATCGCGAGGAGGTGGTTCTGGATGGTGTGGCTGCTTACACGTTTTTGTGCTCCAGCGTAAAATTGCCGAGTGATTTCTTGCACTGTGGCCCATCTACCCGCTGTTACAATGCAAGCTAGCCGACGATGACACCGCTCATTCACACGCTGTTGTCCTCGGCAGTTGGCCCTTGCAGGGATGGTTTTACCGGATTCGATGTACTCACGGTGCACCCGTGACACAGTGGCTCGTGAAAATCCCAGTGTTTGCACGACTTCCGAGATGGAGTGACCCATTCGTCGGGTCCCGACAATTTGCCCACGATCAAATGCGCTTAGATCCTTCGTCTTACCCATACTGCGCCCGACTCTTACTGATTCCCATTGCATGACTCCTTGTATTGTCGGATAGCTGCCATACGTCATGTCGTTTCCGTTCACAGGTCCGCCCACAGCTCCACATTTGCATAACGCCAGCTGCCTGTAATTCAATTGCTCTTCAGTGTAACAGTATGTAAAAATAGTTATACATCACTGTATGCGTGGTAGAAATATTTGAATTCAGACTTCGGGGACTTTTGAATCACCCTCATGAATAGTGTCCCGAGGTAGAGCATGCCAGATGGTGTCCAAATTGCGGTCCAATACGCCGACATTCTGCAACGGGTGTAGGTGGCGTCCCATCATGTCCCAAACATGTTCAATAGGTGGGAGATCGGACTTTCGGGATGGTCATGGAAGGGTATTGACAGTACGGAGGCAGGCTTAGGAAAGCCGTGCCTTGTGTGGCCGGGCATTATCCTGATGAAAAATTGCTCGGTGACGTATCGACAGGAATGGCAACACAACAGATCGTAGAATGTCGTGGACGTACCGTTGAGCAATGAGAGTGGCAAGAAGCATTACCGAGGGTGTTCGGCTATCGTAAGAAATTGCTCCATAGAAAGTCACTCCCGGTGTGCCGTTCCACGATAAAGGCTGGATTCGTGCGCTGGTCGGCTCGTCTCCGGACACGTATACGCTGGTCATGGGCGAAAAGTGCAAACCATGACTCATCACTGAAGACAACATGACGCCACTAGACACTATTCCACGTTGATAGGACCCGACACTAATGCAACCGGTGCCGGCTATACTCGCTGGTCAGTGGTAGGCGGTGAAGTGGCCTCTTCAAATGCAGTCCACGTGCCGCAGGTCGTCTGCCAGTCGTCCGGCTGACCACTTCCGTACCTGTAGACGACGCAACATGGCCACAGATGGTTGACAGAAACGAATTCGGTTCTGTTTGTGCGGCTCTCACAGTCGCTCTATCCTCACGTTCTGTCGTTGCCCTAGGCCGCCCACTTCCCACGTGCTGCTGAGGAATTTCATATACACAAGATGATTTAGAATCAGTGCAGAAATTCATTCGTTGAAAACATACTGAAAGATTCCGCAGCTCGTTTTCCCAAAAATATGGTTTTTACCTTTAAATAAGTTAACTATGTTTAGATTCCAAATCTGCAGCGATACATTGCGTCCGTGTGACTTAGTTGGGAGAACAACTTACTCCGGAGTGAGGAGGCGCGTTAAATCTTCGTCACTGACAAATTTGTGTTATTACAATGCTCTGAGTAACTTTGACTCCAAACAATGTGATGCTTTGTGGAGCATTGAGATTTAAGAAGCTGTAAAAAAGGAAGAAAAAATATCTGGAGGAAATTGCAAGGTAGAGTCATTGCGAATAAACATTGCTGTAAAAAGAATGAAGCAGCAAAGTTGGGTTTTTTCAGAGTATTGCAAAACGAAGAAAAAAATCGGTTGGATGGACACTCACAGTCGCTCGGTCCTCGCACCCTGTCGTCGCCCTTGGCCGTCCACTGCCCACGTGCTGTTGAGTTGTGCTCACCTCGATCCATTGACGCCAACATCGTCTACCCCGTCGCTTCGATCCAAATGCCTGGCGAAACGGCGACTTGACTAGCTGGCCACTCTCAGCCCAATTATACGTCCTCTCTCAATGTTGTGCACGGATCCGACGTCAAGGCATCCTCACAGTCCGTGGAGTTTTGTCTGTGCGTGGGAGCTTTTCTCTTGATATACCCTCCTCGTTGCGCGGTTCATATTCGCTGTGGATGACCAATATATTTTTTGGTGTTTATTTTTTAATCATTTGCATATAAGACCTTGAGCTGCCTGCATGCGAGGTTTCTTCAGTATCGAATAACTTTCTCGTGGTGTTTTTTTTTTTTTTTTTTTTTTTGCGAATAGTGTGTTTCAAACTTCCAATATTAACACCCGCTAAGATTACTAGCTTCATTCAATTGGGCAGGCAAAAGTATAGATTTATTCTTTTTCTTTTAATTCCTTGCTTTTCATTAAGCAGTGTACACATAATATTTCTAGCACGTCTCTTGAATAAAGTACATGTCATCACTAGATATGATGAAGACACTATCGTGCTAATTGATACACATATAAAGAAGATAGCGGCCTAAGCACGAACATTTTAGATCACACCAATGATCCGGACTGGGACAATGTAAAACTGTTATCGACGACCAAAACCAAAAATGGCCTTTTGTTTCTCGAGAGCTTGTATATTTATCATTTGAATGAACAATGTTGTAATGATGAAGCTCCATTCAATGTACCAGCACCTTGGAGATATCTACTGAAAAACCAAGAAACAAGGTTAGACAACAATTGATTTTATTGTACATATATAAAACAGGAGAAAGAACTTTGACCTTCATTTTATATTTTTTATATTTATGACAACCATTATGTGTTTTTACCTTACATGTTATTTCAAATGTATGTATTTTATGACCTCATCCCGTTCCGACTTGTACGCATGCGCGGTCTCTGCCCATAACCACACGTGTATATAACTACTGCGTTTCATGTGCACCTTGCGAGTTTTGGTGCTTGATGATGAACCTATAGGTTGTAGGCTCGAAAGATCTCGCAAGTTTATAACATTAAACCTTTTAAACCTCAATGGAATGAGTTATTCGTGTCGTCATAATTTTCAACTGTGTATACTTTGATACCGGTGATACGTCTTATCTTCATCTGAGTGTATAACGAAGTAAATTTCTCCGTCATTTTTGGTCTACGCTGGGATTCGAACCCGAGGCCGCTTATTCCGGAACAAGTCGCTCTACCAACTGAGCTACGCAGACGATTATTCTGATTCCTATCTGCCTTTCTGTCGTGTGCGTCCTGCTGGCAGGTACGTCACATCTCCCCCCCCCCGAAAGAGGGCCGGGGGCATGGCCCACGGGTCAGCCGTGACCATGAATCGTTGCAGGCAGCCATCCATTGTAGAACGTGCACTTGAGAACTCCCAGTCAATCTGCTGTGTGGAATGCAACATCACACATTTTTATTTTTCGAAGCGCTGGAGAAGGAATTCTCTGATTTTTCCTGTCTCGCGGTGTGGAAATAACATCACACCAATGCGAGATTTTGAACGGCCGGGTCATCCGGATAGTTCGGGCGCCATTATAACGAAGTAAATTTCTCCGTCATTGTTGGTCTACGCCGGGATTCGAACCCGAGGCCGCTTATTCCGGAACAAGTCGCTCTACCAACTGAGCTACGCAGACGATTATTCTGATTCCTATCTGCCTTTCTGTCGTGTGCGTCCTGCTGGCAGGTACGTCACAAGTGTTGCAATTGGTTTGATCTAAAATGTTCGTTCTTAGACAGCTATCATCCTTATATGTGCATGTCATCACTATGTCAGCCCGCCCGACAGTTTGTGGATACCATATCTGTGCACCTATTAGTCCCATTTGAAAAATCCTTGAATTGAAAAGACTGAACTCTGAGAACGATGATTCTTACCTTTTGGTATTTTTACAATGCATACTATACTTCCAGGAGACGAAAGTGCATACTCTATTGACTTAAGAATACGTATATGTACTGTGGCGTAAAAGGAAGTCTTGACTTACTTCCACGCTATTTTAAACACATCAACATACTAATAAATTGTTCCTAAATGAAACAAACCTTAACGTCCAGACGAAACATGTAAACAGAAGTCAACTTACGGAAAATGTCCTTTATTCACGATGGAATGCATTACACTCTCCACACATTTACCACACCACTCTTTTCAATATTCATCAATTCATAATACAACGTTCTCATACAACTCTCTCGACGGTACAACGCTCGTAATAATCGCTCGCAATACTCGCTCTCTATAATCGCTCTCTTACAACAGATCAGTCGTCCTTTTTATCTCTTGCTCTTATCTTATAACAGGCATACGTCACGTGTGTTCAACCTCAATTGTGTTGCCAAACGTATTCGTTTGAGAGAAAAGATATTTCGTTAAGCGTGAAGAATACTGAGAATAAACTCAAGATTTACATAGGGAAAGAAACTAAAAAAGGAAAGTTAATCTAGAATATACGTCACAGTACACAGTGCAGCAATTAATAATGAGACCAAATTAAAGAAAAATTGGAAAAGCAGGAAAACTTAGGTGAATATATTTTATTCGAAGTACACTCCTCCTGCGTTAATACAAGAAGTGTCACGATCAGCCAACGAAAGGAAGAATTTGCAGCGATCATTTTTATATGTCTTCAATGTCTTGAAAAATGTATCCTTTAAAGGCAATTTAGTTTAGAGAATAGAAAGTAGTCACACAGTGACAATCTAGAGAATGGGAGGGACGGTTGAGTAGACACGCTTGTTTTCGTGCTAGAAGTTTTTGTACATTGACTGCTTTGTGGGCGGATGCGTTATCGCGAAGAAGGAACCATTGTACGTTTTTGAACTCCGGCCTGAAACGAAATATTCTCTTCCATATAATCGTTCAAAAACGGATGTGTAAGCATCGCTAGCGACAGTTGTACCTTCAGGAATGAACTCGTGATGTAGAATTATTTCCTCGCTGTCGTAAAAGCACACATGCATTGTTTTGGTTTTGGACAACTGTAACATGATCTTCTTTCCTTTGAGTGACAGTACCGACTTCCACTGAGCACTCTGACGCTTCGTTTCAGGATCAAAAACACCCTATCTCGTTACCTTCCACAATGGTTTGGAGAAAATTTTGCACTGTATCTGCAGTCTTCAGGATGTCTTTTGCGTATTACACTCATGCATATTTTTCGTCGTCTGACAAAGCATGGGGAACGAAACAAGCACAAATCCCCCCCCACTCAAATCTTGCACTAAAATTTGACGAATCGTCTCCTTCTTAACACCAACCAACGTGACCTCATTTCTTCGAATGAATTATCACATTTGGGCCTATTCATTTATTGTCTAGTCAAATCACCGCGTTCAAATTGTTGAAGTGTTCTATTGTGCACTTTGCAGTTAGCTGTCTGCCTTCTTTGAAAAAGCCATTTGGTTGATGTGCGAAAGCTTAGAAACTTTGATTTTTATTATACGCCAAGAAATTTGAAATCCTAGCATAGTTTTGCTGTTTTTAGAATAAAACACAATTCATAGAAGCAATCATGCAATCTTGGTTTCACATTAAAACACCTGATGAACCAAAACGCTTGTTTCACGCCATGGAACGCCGTTGTAAGGCTAAGTAATTTCGGCAAAAGATTTTCGGACTAAGTACTAACAGAAATGATGAGAAGTTATAAAATACGCTTTATTATGGTTTTCTGTGCATAACTTCTTTTAAAATGCGATTTTTAATAGTGTACTGCATTATATTCTGCATTGAATTATCTTTCTAATGATTTTATAGTATTATTGTAAAAAAGACTGATGTTATGAAACATCAAACATCGGAAATACAAATTTTTCAAAAAGTTTCGCCAATTTTGGCACTATAGTTATAGCACGTTATTATTCATCTACAACAAGTCTTTCACCTCTCCGTTACCCTTACGACTTTATTCCACCCATATCACATTCGACATATACTATTTTCTATACACTAGTCAAACGTACTGTAACGTATACTCTAGATTCAGTTTCTTTTTGATTTTACTATCTCTTGTTATTTTATTTTCCTATGCAAATTATCTTCTCACTTAACGAGATGTTGTTTCTCCCGCTGAATTATATGTGGCAACGAGTGATAAGTCATGACGTGGTGGTATGCAGTATATATAGGCGCGCTCAAGTATACCGAGGAGCTTCGTTTTATAAGTGATAGGTTCTTCCTAATTATTGTTATGCGATTCTACGATAGTACGAAAGTTCGGTCTAACAGTAGTTGTGTTAATTTGGAGTGTGTATTTGAATAATACCAGGAGCTCCCCAATAAAAGGTTAAAAGTGAGTACGTTTTCTTAGTCCATTTTATTGTCAGACCTCTCTCTGGCCGTTAAGTCTATTTCATTGAGTGTTTACGTTAAGTTCAGGGTATATTGTGTTTACCGCTCTAATAAGGAGCCTTCAAGGTACTAAAACCGAAGTTATATTACTGATATTCAAGATAATGAGGAACGCTGAGTAAAAATAATTCAATATTCTTGGACTTTATTGCACGTGCGTGTCTTACCTAAACAAACTCTAGCACTTTGAAGATTAAGCACACTTTAGCTACGTCAAGTAACCTTTCAATAACCCTAACGTGACTTAACGTAAGCTTTCCTGCACTACACACCAGCCGGAGAATTTTATTCATTATAGTACCAACTGTTAGAGGAAGTAATATGCCGTTCAGTAAGAAAATCTTTAACTCAGAAGTAACGATGTTTACATAACAGAAACTCATAAGAAAGGAAATATTTGACGAATACATCACAAAATGAAACACTGATCATGAAAGTCCTTTTCTATTGACACTACAGGAGGGTGATTTTAACGAAATGGTCCGTGTGATACTGCCAGTAAGGTACGACACAAATCTAACTTATTTAGGTATGTAAATAACGAAAGAATAGGTATGACGGAGTTTCCTCAACAGATGAACTTGATTCGCACGATGAATCAAACCATGAGATTTCTTTCACTGAGGTTTCATTTTCATTGTTCCGTTAGAGGATCAACTCTCATGGCCTTTTATGGAAGTAAATAATCGATTCCGTTTGAAGTCCTTCGTGAGTGATTCTCGTCGGTCCAGATGGTACGTTGTAGTCTTTGATGAGACATCCGCCAGCTGATGATTTCATCTTAAGTGCATCAGAGAGAAACAATCCAGCTTTGCCATCATAGCAGAAGAACAAAAACCAATTCCAACAAGAAATGCAACACATTCACGCAACTGAGCGAAGCTATTTACGAGACATGTAGAAAGAGATAATGTGAAAGTAAAGTAGTAAGAGACATACAAATTTATATATTGCTTTGGAAAAATCGCTGTAACAGAAATAAAAAAGTTACATCAACAAGATAAAATGACAAAGGCGCCCGCCGAAGAAAACTACATTTTTTTAACCGATCTTTTGTCAAAAATATTTCCGATCTCTATCTTTTATTAAGCTATCAAAAACTGAATTAAATCATTTCATTTATTGATCTTGCTGTTACATATTAAAATTAATAATTCTGAATAGTTAAACATAAACATAAAAATAACAGCAGGGAAGGTCAAGGAAGAGGCCTCGAGGAGACCTGACCAGCCTTGATCTCCTTAGGTTTAAGTCAAGACAAGAACATTCATATAACAGCAACAGAGTCAAAAGAGGAAACAAATATCAACTGAAGCATCTAATCATAATATTGAATTAACAGCATATCAAGGGAAAAATAATGTTAAAGTATTGAAAAACACGAGTTGTCCCCACCCTACCCAATCCTCATTGTATAGACCCCCCACCCCTTGGTCACTGAATCTTCGCCTGGGAAGTCCCTCACATTCCCCCCTCAGTCGAATAATCCCTGTCAATCAACCTCCCACCTTGTACTGATAAATGGATATCAGTTGTTAAGTAAGAAATGTTTTAATTTCTTTTTAAACAAATTGAAGTTATTAATAGATATTAATTCTGCAGGCAAATAATTCCAAAACTTCGGATCAGAATAATCCAGGCTTTGTTTAGTAGCTTGTGTTCTAGGTGTATTTAGTCTCAACAAAGCTTGGTTACGAATATTATAATGGTACGTAGCAGTATGAATTTCTATAAACTCTTGCCCAAGGTTCAACTTGATTCGTTTGTACATAATTTTGCCTAAGTTAAAGTGAAACAGTTACTGAATTGTTAGAATAATACATTTGTTCGGGTTGGTTCTAGAATATCTGAACGTATTTTGCCCTAGTGAGTTGTGACCATTTAAATTATGTTTGAAATCTATTAATCGAATGTATTTATTTTGAAGAATTTGTAATTGATTAATACACTGCTGGACAATTGCTAAGGACGGATCATAAACGGCTATATAGCGCATAAAAAAGGAAGTGTGGTTCGATGCCAAGTGAAATAAAATAATGTCAGAATGCCAGGACATTACAAGACAGACAATTTATTGTGCTCTGAAATCCAGAAGGCTTTGGAACGTGTTCAAGGGACAAACAGGCCATTTTGTGCAGAATACGTAAACGTGAAAAAAAAATGCAATTACCGTCCGCAGGCGTTCCGGCGTAAGATGTCAATACGGGATATGGCCACCATGGAGGGCGATGCAAGATTCCACACGTCGTGTCATGCTTTGCAAAACATTATCAAGCAGCTGTTGGGGTAATTTATCCCATTTCTCTGTCAGTGCACGGATGAGGGTGTCCTTGTTTATTGGAGGGCATTGGCGACGAGCAAGACTCCTCCCCAAAGCATCCCACACATTTTCAATGGGATTCAGATCTGGAGAACGTGTTGGCTATACGAGGCGTTGAATATCCTAGCTCTCAAGACACTCCTAGACAGCGACTGTTCGATGACATGTTGCGTTGTCGTCCATGAAAACGAATCTATCACCGACAGCACCACGGAACATGCGAACATGAGGTGGCAGAACATCATTAATGTATCGTTGACCAGTCATAGTCCCAGTTGGAAGCACACAGAGGGACGTGCGGCCATTAATCATGATGCCAGCCCATACCATGACACTACATGTCGGATATCGGTCCCTTTCCTGTATGTTTGCTGGACAATATGCAGTACCACTATCACGCCAGATCAGTTGTCGTCGACAATCAGATGATAGACTGTATCTACTCTCATCTGAGAAGAGGACAGCAGACCAGTCGTTATCACTCCAATTGCGATGTTGATGGCACTATTGCAAACGGGCGGTACGGTGACGTCTGGACAATGGGATGCACACAACAGGACGGCGGGCGTATAGTCCTCCTTCATGCAAACATCTGGCGACAGTTTTCGGGAGATCCGCTTGCCAGTAGCAGCCATAAACTGATTTGCTACCTCACTAGCTGTGCTGCGCCGGTGTCTTTTTGTTGATAGCACTATGTACCGATCTTCTGCAGGTGTGGTACTGCGAGCACGGCCTCCCCTGTGACGTTTGCTACACTCTCCATTTGTTTGAAATGATTTACAAAGCCTTGAAACAACACTGTGGCTGACGTCGAACTCCCTGGCAACATCTGTTATTTTTCGCCCTTCTTCAATCTTGCCAATAATACGGCCACGCGTAAAATCATCTAGGTGATGTCGGGAAGACTTACTGAAAATTGCAAGTTCGTCAATTGATTCTTTCAATTTCAATGTTGCGTTTGAACAACAACGGTCAATACGCGTCAAATCCGTTATATCTCTTATCAGCGCTATGACGTCACGAACAAGTTCGGCAATCCAAAATTTGCATACGCACAACACTTCTTACTGTATCCCGCACTTATGCTAATTTCCACATTTTCCTGCCTTCCATTTTATGGTTGCTATTGTTGCTATTGTCATCCGTCCTTAGCAATTGTCCGGCAGTGTATTAGTAAGTGTTGTTTGACCCCAGGATATTAAGCAGTAATCGAAGGGTGGATCAATTAATGTATAATATAATAGTTTTAATGCTTTAACAGATAGATTTGTTAGTATATGACTTATTATTACTATATTTCTGGATATTTTTTTTTATAAAATGTCTACATGAAGATTCAATTTTAAATCATTGTGAAAAACAGTACCCAAATAAATAAGATTATTAACTAACTCAGTCTGATTATTTTGAAGGGAAAAGTTAATATTAATAGTTTGATTAGGCTTTTGTCTGGAAAAAAGTAAGGCTTTAGATTTATTGTAATTAATTACCAATTCATTGGAAGAAAACCAGTCGGTGTGCTTCAATAATTCAGTAGTGGATAGAAATATTATTTCACTAATACTTGGTCCCGAAAAGAGGAGTGTTGTGTCATTGGCGTAAAGAATAAGGTTTGAGTTAAATTCAATATTAAAGATGTCATTGATATATACAATATATATCATACACTCTATGTCCCAAAACCGGAAATTTATATATAGGGAAAACCTGGAAAATATATGCATAGTAGCCGAACAGTCAGAGCATGGACTTTTTCCTATTGGTACTGGTGGAATCTGGGTTCTACCTCTAGATATGGTTGATTGATCATATGTAGAGGATTTTAGAAAGGGAGTGTCTGACCCCAGGTCTTAAACAACCCTTAGAAATAGTAAGCTAGGAGATTTGGGCTAGAGTGCCCGATAGGAAAGTGACACGGAAGCGAAGTAGAAAGGGGAAGGAAGACGCCCTTATTTATTACCGGGGAGCCAGTAACCGGGGTCCGACGGCTTAACGTGCCCATCCGACCTACGGCGGATGTTCAGTGGACCGAGCGTTCGTACTTTCCTGGGATCGAACCTGAGGTCCTTTCCGTGGCAGTCACGAACGTTGCCCAATAGGCCACCCGTGGCCCAACTCTAGATATGGCACGAGTGGTGGGATTTTTATATGTCGCTGGTTCTATCGCCTCCCTGGAACCAGTGATTCTAAATTAGGGACTGTCATCTTATAGCCAGAGATTCTTGCGTGTGGTAGGTAAACTGTGATGTTAACAAAGAAATGCATATATGGAAATAATTTAATCATGACTGTACAAAAACCAAGCAAATAAATCTTCCCCATCTGAAATCTAGTAGAGAAAATGTTAACGGTCATAACTTTTTTATAAATTGACAGAGGTAGTTCAAATTGCACATGTTGATAGAGTAACTGTTCCTCTATAGTAACCCTGCTTCTTCATTGCAGATTTGAAGGAAAGAATGGTGGAAGTCTGTTCTAATGACGTACCCGGGTGTGTGTAGATGCAAAGGGCCATATCCATCCCCCAAAATAATTTTGTCTGGTATTAAAATTAAAAATTGTCGATGGTATTATTTAACTAGTGTCGTCATTCTGGTCTTCCTTAAATTGCTGTTAGTTACCTCTTTATTTGGAATGGTCAGACAATATCAGATACACCTATTGTTAATGCCTCCCCTCCCCCCCGGCACCGTGCGCGTTTCCCATTTGTATGCCACCAAAGAAAGAAGAGAGCGAACTGGTGTTGTAGTGGTCAATTACTGGTGCTGTATCGTCAGGCTAATGAACGGCGGGGAATGGGATAAGCCTTTTATCTTGAGTACACACCAAAGCAGGAAAACAAAAACGTGGAATGAAGATTACTTTGTAATCAATAGTATTTAAGAAAAATAAAAATGCCTGTTTTCATGCACATTTTTTTCACCACTTTAGGAAGGAGTGATATCGTAGCTGCAGTGACATTTCTCCATTGAGTCTTGTAAAATACTATCTTTACTATCCGGGTTTGCCCGGGATTTAGGCTTATTAGTTTCATATTCCCTTATATGTCACTGAAAAAATCGGAAAAAAAATTGATGCTTGCAAGGAAGCAAAAAGCTGATTTCATAAATTCGGTCATTACAAATTATTTATTCATAGTGTGATTATTTCAGCGCGTGGCCGTACACAACATTTTTGGTTTCTCCTTCATCGGCGAAAATATATAATTTTGTTGGATCCCTTGTTCTTGCCATTCCAACATACAGCTGTCCACGTGAGAAGCATCAAATGCATCACGTGCTTTCGGTTTCGGACGTCTTTGAGGGGCGAATCTCTGGTATAAAAAAGTTAAAAACGTATCTTTGCGAATATTTTATGAAACCGGCTGAAATTTCAATGAATACCATAAATGGTTAATGGGAACATAACCTCCAAATTTTGCTTGAATCCGTAAATAACTTTTTAAAATAGCCGTCAAAATTTTATTAACTGTTTCTGCGTATATATTTTTGTTTACCGATGAATTAAAAATTCCATGCCTATTTTAAAAAGTTGTGACCGGATTCCAGTGAAATTTTGAGGGACTCCTCTTATTACCAATTCATGGTGTTGAAAAAAATTTCAGCCCGTTTCGTTAAGATTTCGCAAGGTTCGTTTTTGCACTTTTTTATGCACAGTTCTCAAAGAATAGAGACACCTGTGGATGCGCCGCGGCAATGAATGCAGTCACGTGCTTTCATATTTGGAACAGCATAAAGATGACGTAGCAAACAACGCGGACTTTATTGATTAGCTTATTAGTTAATTCATAACTCGCGAACGGAACAACGTAGAGATCTTAAAATAGTTGCGTTGACCTAGAAATTCCAGTATTATTAAACTATGCAAATTTCACGATGCCACAGTTCGGCGTTCGAGAGTTTTTGCTGCTTCAGACAAACAGACGTTTTGTGTTTTATATATAAGATACATAAAAAAAATCTCGTCTTTCAACAGTGAAGTTCTTACAAATATAACAAGAAAGATGACACCAAATTTTCGGGTGTAATAAGCACGTCTTTTGAATCCGTTCTGACGCAAATTAAATTTATCAAAGCTATTCAAAAGCAATGGAACCAGTGCGGAAAACAATAGTATCTGACGGAAGAAAGAAGACAAAAAGAAGATGTGACTTTACGTCCCCTGGTGGGAAAACCATGCATTATTTTAGGAAGAAAGTATTCTCAAAAGGTTTATCCATATGAGCGGTATCGGTCCAAGAAAAAAAAAATTTAGTCGAGTTTTCAGGAGCCCAGATTTTGCTACAAATACATCAGAAGCAGAAACTAACACTTATGACCCCTGGTGGCCAAATCATTCTTTACAAAACATTAGAAATTATGTGAAAAATATTTTCCATCAGGTCTTGTATGCGATACAGGAAGAATTTTTCAAATCGGAGTTTTTAGGAGCAGAAAACACAATTAATTACCTTTATGCGCCCTAGCGGAAAGTCTTAAATGGTTTACGTGAAAATTTTGAATTTATTGGAAAACATTTCGCGTCAGAAACGCTATCCAACAGCGAAGGAATTTTTCAAATTGGACTTTTAGAAGTAGAGATATTGACAAAAATAAGATATACATCTACACCCCTGGCGTAGAAACCATGCATTATTTCAAGAAGAAAGTGTTCCTAAAAGGTTTGTCGACATGAGTAGCATCGGTCAACAAAAGACTTTTTTTTCAATCGAGATTTTAGAAGCTCATATTTTGCTGCAAATACATCAGAAGTGGAAATTAGGACTTACGCCACCTGGTAGCCATATCATTTTTTTACAAAAATTAGAAATTATGTGCAAAGGATTTCCCATCAGGAGCTGTACCCGTGCAGAAGGAATGTATCAAATCCGTGGTTTAGAAGCAGAGAAATAGTGGGAAACGCAATTTACCGTTACGCCCCCTAGCGGAAAGTCTATGAATTACTTGAAGCCTAACACATAAATGACAACGTACTGTCACAGGGATAGGTATAAAAGGAAATGGAACTTACAAAAAATCCAAAGAACTCGTTTATTCTGCTCTCTAGTTGTCGACTTATAGCTCCAGTTGTTTGCGGAATCAACACGTAGTTTAAACACAAACGGCTTCATCATTTGTCCCAATGAAGCCGAACTAAACGCCCAGCAAAACTATGGTATATCTTAAAATAATATATTTAATTGCGTATAAACGTTTCTGATTTAATCTATTTCAACATCACAAGCATTGTAGTGACAGAAATTTTGGCAAGATACATAATTTGCGCCCTATGGAAAACGACAGCACAGGCGATTGAGAAAAGGGTTTCGGGAAGTGGTTTGAGTATCGGTAACTACCTTTCTGTTGTTCTATTATTTTATTGATTACACTCGGATATTTAATTAGAAGCACATTTAATTTGATGACCTAGCAGGACTGAAAGCATTTACTTTAACCTAGGACAGAGAGCGAAAAAAAAATCCTGTGAATCAGAGCAGGTCAGAATCAAGAAGCACCAAAAATAGGAAATTTATTTCCGAGATGCCTGAGTAGATGACGTCTGGCTGTTCGTCCGAGATGGACGCAGTTTCGAGGCCAGAGTAAGGCACGGGGAGTGTGTTTGTCTGATGGCGCTGGCTCTTTCTCTTCCCTGGAACCAATGGCTCTAAAGTAGGGATTGTGCGATATTAGTCGTTTTGCTGAATATGTTTATGTTTCCAACTATTACCCTAACAAGAGGCTTCACTGTAAAACTACAACGATAACAGGCAAAGGCTCAAATTGCCGAAGTACACTTGCTTTCCCCTAAAGCTTTCTGAATTACTTTAAAATAATCCCGAATAGTTCACTTCGTTGCAACTGTATAAAACATGAATTTACTAACTAAGCACTATAAATAATAACGGGCCGGATGAAAGTCAAGTAAATCGTCCTTACAGAGACCACTCCTTTATTCACGTTCGTCAAGAAGAGGTAGCATGGCATACACTCTGTTTAATCAAATATCTTGGTAGCAGGACATATCACCTTAGATACAATCCTCTCTCTCTCTCTCTCTTTCTCTCGGCAAAACACAATACTGAGCTACCTTTGATACATTCCTAATTGACACACTTCACACCACTGAGCTCAAAACAGCATAAAATCACCAACGACCGACAAAAAAGACAGACTCTAAGATAAGAAAGTCTAAACATCGAGTGACTACTCAAGTCGGCGTGAATAAACAGATCAAATCGTCCCAAATCAAATTCTCCGATTCATTTACAAACAGAAACTCATATCGTTAGCTTTAGCATACATTACGCGCTCTGCTGGAGAAACCATGCATTATTTTAAGAAGAAAATAATCTCAAATGTTTATCGACAGGTGCGGTATCGGTCCACGAAATAATTTTTCAATCGGCCTTTAAGAAGCCGAGATTTTGCTGCAAATATCTACGAAGCAGAAATTTAACATTTACGCCCCCTGGTGGCCAGACCATATTTTATAAAAAGTTCGAAATTACAATAAAAAAATTTCCCACCAAGATCTGTATCTGGTGCTGGAAGAATTTTTGAAATCGGAGTTTTAGAAGCAGAGATATCGTAGAAAGAGCAATTTATTTCTACTCCCCCAGGAAAGTCAATGAATTATTTGAAAATTTTGAAATTATATTAGAAACATGTCGCACTGTAAACTCTGTCCATTAAAGAGGAAATTTTTCAAATCGGATTATTAGAAGCAGAGATATTGACAAAAACAAGATATACATCTACGCCCACTGGCGGAGAAACCATGCATTATTTTAAGAAGAAAATATTGTAGAAAGGTTTATCTGTTGGAGTACTATCGGTCAACGAAAGAGTTTTTTCAATCGAAATTTTAGAAGCTCAGATTTTGCTGCAAATGCATCAGAAGCAGAAATCAACACTTACGCCCCCTGGTGGCTAAACCAGTTTATACCAAAAATTAGAAATTATATGCAATTTTTTTTTAATTTGAGGTTTAACGACCACCGTGAGCAACTCAATGGGCTATAAGCAGTCGCCCGTCCCTAATTTATGGCCACTGGTTCCAGGGAAGGGAGAGAGCCAGTGCCGTAAGACAAACACAACATCCATGCCTCACCGGGATTCGAACCCGGACCCCTTTTGGACGAATGATCAGAGGCCATCGCTTAGACCACTGCGCTCAATTTTTTTTTTTTTTTTTTTTTTTTTTTTTTTTCCATCACGAGCTGCATCCGCTGAAGGCAAACATTTTCAAATCAGAGTTTTAGAAGCAGAGATATCTAGGGAAAAGCAATTTATTTTTACACCACGTAGCGGAGAATATATGCGTAACTTGGAAACGTGACTATGCCTAAAATAATCTTCGACATGAATGGAATCGAAAAGTAAAAGAATTTTTTGAATTGGATGTTTAGAAGCAAATATATGGATTAGAATGTGTTTTGAATTCGATATCATCTGCATTTACGCCCTCAAGCGGCGAAATTTTGCATCGTAAAAAGAAAACGAAATAAAGGATCGTCATTCGCACATTTCAAGCTTCCTAATGCAAAAATAATTTTTCAAATCGGACTATTAGTTGCAGAGATATCGTG
This sequence comes from Macrothele yani, assembly GCA_039090855.1. Classification (NCBI taxonomy): domain Eukaryota; kingdom Metazoa; phylum Arthropoda; class Arachnida; order Araneae; family Macrothelidae; genus Macrothele; species Macrothele yani. Next base: position 55,519,723 of record CM076990.1, read on the forward strand.
TCTACAGACGGACGGACGGACAAACCGATAACATAAGCACGATCTTTTTTTACAAAAGACGGGCTAAAAATTGCAATCGTAACTGTTAACAATAACAGTAGATGATAATGCTACTGTACTTTATTATTGTTATTGTTTTCCCAGATTTGTAGAATTAGCGGGGAAAAGATCAAAATGCCACGAAAATACGAAGTTGAACCCAGAAAGGAGCTGCGGAAACTGAAATGACTGGCAGAACAGGAAATGTGTGGACCCGAGAAACCCCGAACTAACAATGTCGAGCGCTGCAAACGAGCGCGTTGAAGTGAGATCGTCGCGAGCACCTCTAGCGGACTGGTCGACGTCGCTGAGACAGTGGACGTTCATTTGGACTCGGATATTGACTGGTGTCAAATAAAGGAGCGGAATTACGCAAAGCCAACGACTTATAAAAATATTTATGAACAAGAAAGATGACACCGAATTTCCGAGTTTAATGAGCACGTCTTTCGAACCCGTTCTGATGCGAATTACATTTACCAAAGCTATTCAAAATCAGTGGAACCGGTATGGTAAACAGTAGTATCTGACCGAAGAAAAATATTTTTCAATCGGGTTTTTGATTCCGCAGATATTGCTGTGAACGGAGACGGCAACTTTCACCCTCTGGTGGCCGACTTGTGTGTTAAGAAAAATTTGAATTTATATGAGAAACATTTCGAAGCGGAAAAGCTCTCCAACAAAGAAATAATTTTTCAAATCGGGCTCTTAGAAGCAGAGATATCGATAAATATAAGATATGCATCAACCCCCCCCCCCCGCGGAAAAATTAAAAAAGAAAGTATTTTCAAAAGATTTTTCGATGTGAGCGGTATCGGTCAATGAAAGAATTTCTTCAATAGAGTTTTCAGGAGCTCAAATTTCACTGCAAATACACTATCTACCAACAAGTAATTGGACACCCCTGCAATCAAGGATATCTGCGGTCTTGATACACGTCATGACCGCCGCCGTTAAGTATCGTGTGGTAAACAACAACGCAACCAGTCGCATGCAAGATGCCACGCAGTTCGGAGCTCTCTGATTTCGAGAAAGGTGTAATCGTCGGGTATCACAGAAATGGCCGATCCATACGTGACATATCCAGCGAGTTGAAGTACCCAAAATCGACAATGGCCTACGTGATTGGCTAGTGGAAGATGAGAGGTGACTGTCAGAATGTGCCCCGACCCGGCAGACCCACAAAACTGGGAGTTAGAGGCCGACGGGTGCTGGCCATAGAAATTCGGAAGAACCGCCCCAAATAGATCGGCCATATCCGAGAGGAGTTTCAACAGGCATCCGGGAGTGTTCTTTCGATGAATACCATCCATGAGGAAGCCCATCTGCTCGGTTATCATGGACGTGCTGCCGCCCACAAGCCTTTGATCACCAAGTCCAAAAACGCTGCTCGGCTAACGTGGTGCAAAGAACGTCGACAGTGGAACGTTGAACATTGGAAACAGGTTCTCTGGAGCGACGAATCAAGGTTCACCTTCTACCGTTCTCATGGCAGGGTCTGGGCTTGGCGTCTGCCTGGAGAACGCCTCCTGCCGGAATGTATTGTGCCAACTGTGAAGTTCGGCGGCGGTGGAATTATGCTATGGGGGTGTTTCTCCTGGTATGGCACGGGACCCGTGGTCGTAATTCCTGGTAGACTCAACGCCGAGATCTACTGCACCATTTTGGATGACCATGCGCTTCCTACGTTGCGGCAGTTTTACGGGGTGGACCCATGTTACTTTCAGGATGACAATGCCACCTGTCATGTTGCGAGGTCCACCATGGCTTGGTGTAGTGACATTGGGGTTAATTGAATGGACTGGCCTGCGCAGAGCCCGGACCTTAACCCTATCGAGAACCTCTGGGACGAGTTGGAGCGTCGACTTAAGGGGTGCCCCCACCGTCCGAAATCGGTGAAGGAACTGACGTGTCGTCTCCAAGCCGAGTGGAAGAAAATATCGCTAGCCGTCGTACAACGCCTGGTTGAGAGTATACCCCAGAGGGTCGCAGCTGTAATCGCCGCTCGTGGAGGCTCCACCAACTATTGAAGGTGAATAAGCTTCGTTTTCCTTTGCTATCACAGGTGTCCAATTACTTGTTGGTAGATAGTGTACATCACAAGCAGAGATTAACACTTATGCCCCCTGGTAGCCAAACCATTCTTTATCAAATACAGTAAAGCACCGTTTATATGTTTCTCAGTTATAAGTCTTTTACATTTATACGTCGTTTCCGGCTGGTCCCGATTAATTCCTATTCATTTTAATAGTAAAACATTTCGTTTAAACGACGCGTAACTTCGGTTATACGCCATCGTTTTCCCCCATTGGTTAGTCGAAGTTCGCCACTGAGGTCAAATATTTTTTTATCTGAGTCATTGTTTGACACCCTTTTCGAACGCAGACTCGAAGCCTGTTTCTTCAGCAGAGACAGAAGAACCGTCCACTGACCAGTGGGGGCTACGAAGATAGGTGGTAAACACGAAGGTGCGGGGTTCCCCTTTTCCGTCAGAAGACCCTGAATGAGGAGGATCGGATTGCTTCGTTGTTTTGTCCAAGGAGGTTTTCCGATCTCGGAAGCAAACGAAAGCGCCGACGGTTACGAAAGCGTTGAAGAAATTGTGATTATGGATGATGAGGATTGGAAACTCATGAGAGTAGACATAACCTTCAAGGAGTATGTAAATTGTGATGCTGATGTGATCACTTCAAATATGTGTACATTAGAAGAATTAATAGACGCTAATTTGGAGAATGAACATTCCATCAGCAGTCATGAAGAAAGTGAAGAACCCGTTTGACCGTTCTTTCAAGAAGGAATGCGTTGTATTTTTACACTGAGAAATTTCTTTGTTTTTCTTGCCAAAACCAGTGAGAAAACGTTTGGAGAATTTAATTCAATCCATGGTACTCTCCTTAAAACGCAAAATCAAACAAACAAGCAAACGTCACTAAAAAAACTTTCTCAAATGAAGTTAAAAGTGCTTATTAACGGTCGATGTGATCCAGTAGTTTTTCTTGTTTGAAAGAAAGTTAACATACACTTCTGGCCACCCAAAATGCAACACCAAGAAGGAAGCATCCGATTGGCCTGAAATTCGCAGCATGCGTCGCCTGCGAGAGAACATGCAAACGATTCGCATTGCAGGGCATATGCAAATCATGTGAGCCCGGCACGCCACCGAGAAGTACTATAAGAGGGTGCACAGAAGACGGGGTGTAAGTAGTGGAAGTGTGTTGTGCTGCCGGACCTGTGCGTGGGAAGCTTCCTGATGCCTCGTCGCAGAATACGGCAGTCATTCCAGCACGTTTCGGAATTCGACAGAGGACGAATAGTGGCTTATCGCGGCAGCGGTTTATCGTACCGAGACATCGGCGCCCGTGTGGGACGACATCCAGCCACAGTGAGGCGAATATGGATTCGGTGGGTGCAGGAGAGACCGACGGACCGACGTGAGCGATTGCCACAGCCGCGGCACACTACCGAACAAGAGGACCGGCATGTTGTGCTGGGGGCATTGACAGCTCGGACTGCCACATCACGAATGTTAGCGCAGGAATTAGGGTGTGTTGCGCAACAACCTCTGTCATCACGTACCGTTCGACGTCGTCTGCAGGAGCGGGGACTTATCGCACGGCATCCATTGCTCCAACTACCATTGACGTTACACCACCGGCGGGTGCGACGGCAGTGGGGCGTTGAACGCCGCACCTGGACTACGGAATGGCACGACATTGTCTTCTCCGACGAATCCCGCTTTTGACTGCAACACCACGATGGTCGGATCCGCGTGTGGCGGCACCGCGGCGAGAGACTGTACGGCGCCGGCATTATGCATAGCCATACCGGTCCGTCGCCTGGCGTTAGGGTTTGGGGCGCAATTGTATATGACACCCGCAGCCCTCTGGCACGCATCGCCGGTACACTTAACAGCCACCGCTACATCTCTGACGTTTTGGAGTTTGTAGTCCTCCCTTGCCTGCAAGACCTGCCAGCGACCACGTTTCAACAGGACAATGCTCGCCCGCACGTGGCACGCATCGTGCAACAATTCTTCACGGCCCACCAGGTGTCACTGCTGCCGTGGCCAGCCTGTCCTACCGATATGTCGCCCATCGAACACGTCTGGTCGCTGATCAGCAACCGATAGGTCCTGCAAGCACCACCCGTGGCTACGCGTGATGAACTGCGGCAGCGTGTAGAAGCAGCCGGGACCGACATACCCCTAGCCCACATCCAACGTGGCGTGTAGCGGCCGTTATTGCCAGCCATGGAGGCCACACGAACTATTGATGTCTGCGTGTTCCGCAAGTCGCACGGGCCTGTAAGCTCAATCGTTACATCTTTGTATCTGTTGTTATGTGTCCAGTAAATCTGGCTTTGCTATCTCGTGTTCTTCTTGGTGTTGCATTTTGGGTGGCCAGCAGTGTATTTAATCAAGATGCGATACTTAAATAAAGGCATGAATTTTTCTTAGTTGTATGTTGCATATATGTAATTTTAGTACAATTTTGTTTTTTAAAATTAAACTTTAAAAAATTTCTTCAACATGCTGTATAAATAACGTAATAAGTGTAAATATTTAATACATAAAATATATTTTCATTACACGTAACAGGTACTACCGTAGTACTGTACATATTACACGTATGTACTAAAGAAATTCGCTTAGCATTTTAGATTTTAATTTTAGCTATACGTCGTTCTCAGTTATACGTCTTTTATGACCTGTCCCTTGAAAGACGTATAAACGGTGCTTTACTGTATTAGCAATTAAATGCTGAGAATTTCCTATCAGGAGCTGTATCCAGCGCAGAAAGAATTTTTAAAATCGGAGTTTTACAAGCAGAGATTTTGAGGAAACCGCACTTTACTTTTACGCCCCCTAGCGGAAAGTCTATGCCTTACTTGAAAATTTTGAACTTAAAGCAGAAACGTTTTACACCGGAAACGCTATCTAACAAAGAAGGAATTTTTCAAATCCGACTTTTAGAGGCAGAGATATTGACAGAAATAAGATAGACATCTACGCCCCCTGTCGGAAAAACCATGCATTATTTTAAGATGAAAATATTCTCAAATGTTTGTCGACAGGTGCGGTATCGGTCCACGTAAGAATTTTTCAATCGGGATTTTAGAGGCTGAGAATTTGCTGCAAATACTTACGAAGCAGAAATTTAACGCTTATGCCCCATGGTGGCCAAACCATATTTTACAGAAAATTCGAAATTACAATAAAAAACTTTCTCACCAGGAGTTGTATCCGGTGCTGGAAGAATTTTTCAAATCAGAGTTTTAGAAGCTGAGATATTGACTAAAATAAGATATACATCTATGTCCCCTGGCGGAGAAACCATGCATTATTTTCAGAAGAAAATATTCCGGAAATGTTTGTTGACGTGAGTAGTATCCGTCTGAGAAAGAATTTTTTCAATCGAGATCTTAGAAGCTCATATTTTGCTGCAAATACATTAGAAGCAGAAATCAACACTTACGCCCCCTGGTGGCCAAACCATTTTATTCCAAACATCAGAAGTTATATACAAAATATTTCCCATGACGAGCTGTATCCGCTGAAGGAAGCATTTTTCAAATCGGAGTTTCAGAAGCAGAGATATCTGGGGAAAAGCAATTTACTTTTACGCCCCCTAGGGGAAAATATGTACCTAACTTGGAAAAGTAACTATACCTAAAATAATCTTCGACTTGAATGGAATCGAAAAGTAAAATAATTTTTTGAATTGGATGTGTAGAAGGAAATATATGGATTAGAATGTGTTTTGAATTCGATAATATCTGCATTTACGCCCTCTAGCGGCGAAATTTTGCATCGTAAAAAAACAACCAAATAAAGGATCGTCATTCGCACATTTCATGCTTGCTAATGCAAAAAGAATTCTTCAAATCGGACTGTTAGTTGCAGAGATATCGTGTCTACAAACGGACTGACAAACCGATAACATAAGCACGATTTTTTAGAAAAGATGTGCAAAAAAAGCAACAGCGGAATTCCGGAAAAAAATTCAACAGCGATTTTGGTCGAATATGTGACGTCTGCGACTTCCACTGTGTATTTTATTGACGATCTTATCATAGACACAAGACAATGCATACGTAGTCCTACATTTAAAAACAGCGGGCGAATCCACTTTGACCCCATCGGTTTTTTTCGTAGTTCAGATTTCTGCTTAGTCTTGTATCTTTATCATAGAAAAGAAAGAGTGTTCTGCAATTTCTGCATCTGCGTGCTTTCTGCGTAAGTGTCTCATGCCGAAAGAGGGCAAAGGAGCAAAAATCTTTTACTCTAATCGAACTTTATCGTGCATAATAGTAAAAATGTATGAAAAAAAAAAAAGACGCCAATAATCGTTCCAGTAAAACGCATCACTTATTTCACCTAAGGAAACTTATCGAAATTATTTTCGTTCTATGAATACACCTCTGCATGTTTGAGGTGCGTTTAGAATATCCGAAGGGATCGGATCGGCTGCCTGTTTATCGAACCGCACAGAGTTGAAATTCTGAGATGCAAGAATCTCTTGCTGGTCAAACAGCAGGAGATCAAACAAAATTTATTCATCTTTCTTCTTCTCTTTTCAGAGACTTCCTGTGAAAGCCATCAGTGGAGCTTAAAGCAAATTCCTCGCGTCACCAGTCCAATAATGTAAATATTTGTCATGATTCAGAGAAGTTCAAAAGTTAAACGACGCATTTCCGAATTAGCAGTCACAACCAATGCGCAAAATATCATTTCAATAACGCTGCGTGGGATCACAAAGGTTGACTTGAAGTACGTAATTCAAGAAGAATGCTAATGTTGTTCTTAGTTAAAATAACAGCGAATATTATCTATTCATCTTTCCCGAACGGTTTCTTTGAAATGAAAAAAGAAATTGTTATGAGTATGTATCTACGGAAACCGAATGTTTCTGACGCAATTTCTTTTGTTATTCAAGTGTGTCCTGTATTTGATATTGGTTACAGAATCTCCCTCTCTCATCCCAAATTTAAAAGGACCGTTTTCTACATTCAATTGCAAAGAAGTTTTTACATGTATAGCTAAATAATACATATAAATAAATAGTGGTCGTTTTACTAAATTTATCTGAAAAATCGCAGCTTTATGAGCATAGCAGAAAATAATCATATCATATTATATGCAGACGATTTTAGGAAGGGAGTGTCTGACCCCAGGTCTTAAACATCCCTTAGAAATAGGAAGCTAGGAGATTTGGGCTAGAGTGCCCGATAGGAGAGTAACACGGATGCGAGGTAGAAAAAGGGAGGAAGACACCCTTATTTACTACCCGGCAGCCAGTAAGCGACGGCTTAACGTGCCCATCCGACGCACGGCGGATATTTAGCAGTTCGAGCGCTTGTACCTGACCGGGATCGAACCTGAGTTTCCTCCGTGGCAGTCACGAACGTTGACCACTGAACCGCCCGTGGCCCCACATTGTAGAAAATGAAAAAAAAGTATTTTTTATTATTTTTTCAATGATTTTACTGCATGCAAAAATGCTACATTTCTACATCATTTTTCTGGTTTTGATCATTCCAGAATGTCACAAATTACATTTATAGCAGATGACTCGAGTATCCTAACTCTTCTCGCAGGATATGAGTAGAAGCATTTCTGCCGGAGAAATTGTGTATACACGTCATCTATATTAATACGAATAAAATTGGAGCGTCTGCCTGTCCTTTTGTCGGTCCATCTGTCTGTAGGTCGCCTACAGAGGAAATTACTGAACATAGAGACGAAATTTGGTATTCACACAGCATCAAGCGGGCATGATGCACCTCCGAGCCCTTCTTTTTATTTTGTTGAAATTAAAAAAAAATCTTAAATTTTCTAAGTTAATTTCTTAGTTTCTAAAGCATTTAACCATTGCGTAAAAATTTATGCTGTCTCATAAAGTGGCGCAACAATAGTTAATTTCATTGTTATTAAGCAACATATATTACTAAACTATCGTCGAACACTATCTCAACACGTTTTATATAAATGTAACAATATCTCATTGCAATCTACATAAATTACGAGAACCTGAAGCTAAATGTGATAAAAGCCATTACAAAAATACGTTTTTTTTTATTTGACGTAGAAACTTATACACTATCTACAAACAAGTAATTGGACACCTGTGATAGCAAAGGAAAACGAAGTTTATTCACCTTCAATAGTTGGTGGAGTTTCCACAAGCGGCGATTACAGCTGCGACCCTTCGGGGCCTACTCTCAACCAGGCGTTGTACGACGGCTAGCGGTATTTTCTTCCACTCGGCTTGGTGAAGACAGGTCAGTTCCTTCACCGATTTCGGACGGTGGGGGCATCCCTTAAGTCGACGCTCCAACTCGTCCCAGAGGTGCTCGATAGGGTTAAGGTCCAAGCTCTGCGCCGGCCAGTCCTTTCGATTAACCCCATTGTCACCATACCAAGCCATGGTGGACCTCGCAACATGACAGGCGGCATTGTCATCCTGAAAGTAACATGGGTCCACCCCGTAAAACTTCCACAATGTAGGAAGCGCATGGTCATCCAAAATGGTGCAGTAGATCTCGGCGTTGAGTCTGCCAGGAATTGCGACCAAGGGTCCCGTGCCATACCAGGAGAAACACCCCCATAGCAGAATTCCACCGCCGTCGAACTTCACAATTGGCACAATACATTCCGGAAGGAGGCGTTCTCCAGGCAAACGCCAAATCCAGACTCTTCCATCAGAACGGTAGAGGGTGAACCTTGATTCGTCGCTCCAGAGAACCTGTTTCCGCTGTTCAACGGTCCACTGCCGACATTCTTTGCACCACGTTAGCCGAGCAGCGCTATTGGACTTGGTGATCAAAGGCTTGTGGGCGGCAGCACGTCCATGATAACCGAGCAGATGGGCTTCCTTACGGATGGTATTCATCGAAAGAACACTCCCGGATGCCTGTTGGAACTCCTCGCGGATGTGGCCCATCGATTTGGTGCGGTTCTTCTGAATTTCTCTGGCCAGCACCCGCCTGTCTCTAACTCCCAGTTTTGTGGGTCTGCCAGGTCGGGGCACATTCCGACAGTCAACTCTCATCTTCCACTTGCCAATCACGTAGGCCACTGTCGATTTTCGGTACTTTAACTCGCTGGATATGTCACGTATGGATCGGCCATTTCTGTGACACCCGACGATTACACCTTTCTCGAAATCAGAGAGCTACGAACTGCGTGGCATCTTGCATGCGACTGGTTGCGTTGTTATTTCCCACACGATATTTAACTGCGGTAGCCGTGACGTGTATCAGGACCGCAGATATCGTCGATTACAGGGGTGCCCAATTACTTGTTGGTAGATAGTGTATGCGCCAAACTTCCACACATTTATGTGTGGCTTTATCGAGGCCGACTAATATTACATACAAGAGAACACCTACGGCACAATAGAAGCGACAATGTTAATAGGTTGCGAAGAAACGTTTGCAGATCAAATTACACACATCTCACGTATATTATTTCTCCGCAGTTGCAGACGGGTTTGTTTATGTTTTTGATCCCGCCTCTCCGCGTGTTACAACGCACTACAAGAAATTTATAGCTACTGTATTTCTGCAGCAAAATTTTGATTATGTTTCTTCAACCATTGTTTCAAATTTGATATAGCGCGCCGATTTACAATTTGAATTTGATCTTGCTGTTTACTCTGTTAGGCTTCCAAAGTGTGTCCTTCCTCCGCAATTGCTCGCGCTTAGTTTACCTCTCAGACCGCGCCTACCATTGTGTTACTACGCATTATACACTGAATGGGCACTTTATTATGACCACCTGACAGTTTTAAGCAAATGAGCTATAGCTGCTCGCTGTTGCCGCCAGAGAGCGAGGCTAGTATAAAAAGGGAAAACTTAGTGCTTGCGACAGTAGTAGAAGTGATTTTTGGGTGACGAGATGGGTGAAAAATGCGATTTGACGGTCTTTCAAAGTGGGATGATTGTAGGAGCTCGGAGCCATGGGGCGAGTATCACCGAAACCGCCGCATTCGTCAAATGTTCCAGAGCAGCTGTTGTTAAAGTGTTTAAAGACTGGACTGTCAGCCAAAAAACTGAGTTTCTAGGTGCAACGTGTGATCGCCATCGACTAGTGACGGTTCGAGTGGAACGGAGAGTGTCAAGACTGGTAACAGACAACAGAAGGGCAACAGTGCAGCAAATTACAGATCATCTTAATCACGGATCCCCTCAAACGATCTCTGCACGCACTGTTCGCCGTACACTACATCGAATGGGATATGGCAGCCAAAGGCCTGTTCGAACACCTTTGCTGTCTACAGTTAACGAGAGAAATCGTCTCCAGTTAGCACAGGAGCACAAGGATTGGACAGTCAATAATTGGAAACAGATTATATGGTCCGATGAATCACGTTTTCAGTTGCACCATGCCGTAGGTCGAGAGAGAATTTGGCGGAAACAGCACGAAAGCATGGATCCCAAATGCATTGCTACAACCCTTCAAGCTGGTGGTGGCAACGTTATGGTTTGGGGAATGTTTTCCTAGCATCCTTTGGGCCTTTTAACTCGTGTTGATCAACTTATGACTGGCACATCATATCTAAATTTCGTTTGGGGACTAAGTGCATCCTGTCATGTGGATGTTTTATCCCAATGGCGGTGGCTACTTTCAACAAGATAATGTGTCCTGCCATAGTGCTCGTATTGTACAGTTTTGGTTTCAGGAACATGCCGGTGAGTTTACTTTGCTTAGGTGGCCCCCACAATCTCCAGATCTCAACTCCATTGAGAATTTGGGGGATGAAGTTAAACGAGCCATCAGACAGCTGGATCCACAACCCTGCAATCTCACACTCCTGGAAAGTGCTATTCATCAAGCATGGTTTCAGATTCCACAAACCACCTATCAACATCTCGTAGAGTACATGCCACGAAGAATCGACGCAGTATTAAAGGCAATAGGTGGCCCATCGAAGTACTAAGGGGGTGGTCATAATAAAGTGGCCACTCAGTGTATATAATTCCAAACTATTTTTACGAGAAGATTTTGACTAGATTTTTTCAACCATTCGTCCGAATTCGACCTAACTCCCACTGTTTCTAATTAGACATTTGATCTTCCTGTTTATGTGTATTACGTTTATTCTCCCACCTCAGTCTGTTTGAGTTTTTGTTTAGATTTTAGAACACGGCTATCCATGTGTTACTACTCGCTGTGAATAGTTGCAAGTCAATACAAATTTGAAAGATGCGAATCCGTTTAATGGTGTATATATGGCATGGATGTTAAGTCAGATAATATCCGAAAACAAAAAAATTTTGTCGTCCTGTAGCAGGAATCGAACTCGCGAATAGCACGGGTTCGATTCCCGCGCTATCCGATAGACGCGCAAATATATCCTGGAGCGCTTACGATAGACGCCCGAGTATGTTTGATAGTATACTCCGATGCTATCCGGGAAACCTGGGTTCGATTTCCGCTCCCGGACGACGAAATTTTCAAGTTTCCGGATGTTATCTGACGTAACATCCATCTCATATTTACACCGACAAACGGATTCAAATTTGTATAGTACAATGGTGTAATACCGTATTTCATTATTGAGTTTCCAAGTTATTTCGACGGGAAGATTTTGACTAGATTTTTTCAGTCATTGTTTTCAATTTGAAATAACGCTCACGATTTATAACGTAAAATTTGAATTTGTTAAATATAAATTTTGAAGTTGTAAATCCGTTTATTAATGTAAATATGACATGAATGGTAAGTTAGATAATATCGGAAAACTCAAATTTCGTCGTCTTGGCTCGGGAATCGAACCCGTGTCTCCCGGATAGCGCCCCAGTATGATAACCACTACACCACCCAGAACGATCAAGTCTCAAGTTTCCGATTAACCCTTTAAGCTGGCGGTGCGCTTGTACCAAATGAGTCCCAAAACTTTCGCTCTCTCCAAATATAAATGTTTACATAGCGGCCGGGTTTCACTAAAGCTGCAGGTAAATAATATACAGAGTGTCCGAAAGTTATTGGATACATTACAAAATTATGTACAAAAAAAACCTATGAGCATTGTCTGTTTTTCTATGTCACGTATTACTAACACGGTTTCTATATTTTTGGCTGGCAGAATTGTTATTCCCAGAATCCGATAGATGGCGCTAAGTGTGACCTGATGAGGAATGTATGAGAAATGCGCAATCAGCAGTCATGTCATTCGTACAGCAGAAGGCGATGGGTGTGTTATGACTTGCGGAATTGAAATCTGCCATTAAAGTTAAAGACGGTACCGTTTAGAGTATTGTTGTAATCCTCCGTCAACGAATTCAGTTAAGCGGTGGATGAAACAGTTTAAAGGAGCTGGCAATGTGGAACATCGTGGAGGAGCCGGTAGGCCTAGCGCCAGCGGTGAGACGGTTGACCAAGTTAATGAAAGTTTCCGACAAAGCCCCAGGAAATCCGTTCGTGAAGCAAGCAGAGAACTGTGCATTCCGAAATCGACAGTTCACCATATCTTGAACAAGAAATTAAAGTTTCATGTTTATAAAATTCAAATAGTGCAAAAGATGCATGTAAATGATCACACTCTGCGCTACGATTTCGCTGTGGATATGCTAAATCGAGTGTAAAATGACGAAAACGTTCTCAGTACTGTAATTTTTCGTGATGAATCCACGTTTCATGTATCAGGTATTGTGAATCGTCACAACTGTAGGATATGGGGCAGTGAACCGCCTCATGCTGCTATTGAACTGGAACGTGATTCTTCAAAAGTTAATGTGTGGCGCGCCATATCAAAATGAGAAGGGATTTGCCCTTTCCTCTTCTGCGAAAAAACCATAAATGGTGACATTTACTTGGATATGCTAGAAAATTTTGCTATACCTCAGATCAAAAGATATGACAACGTCGTTTTCCAACAAGACGGCGCGCCTCCGTATTGGTCAACGTGTGTACGTAAGTGCCTAAATGAGCATTTCCCCAACAGATGGATTGGGCGTCGTGGTCCCATTCCGTGGCCTCCTCGGTCTCCAGATTATTTCATGTGGGGTTATATGATTTTCCCGTTCTCTCATCTCAGCAGCACCGAAAGTAAACCTGTCACAGGTGATACGATCTCCTTCATAGTCCTATATTCCCTGTTCCCTCACCCAAGATATGATGAGATAAGGCTAATACCCTGGTACGAATATCATGCCAGTGGTTATAAGAAGTCAGTCAAACATCTTTTCTCTCTTTGCTATGGCCTTTTATCAGTTAATTTGCCAGAAAGGATTAATGTCAATCGTACTGTTACACGGCACTAGCAGTGTTCCTGCCTAGTCTGCCGGTAACGGTGCTTGAGACCTGAAGTACAATTTAGTTGGCCACGGCACCAGGTGAGAATCTCAGGTGCACTGCTGCACTCAAAGATTCACACCAGAACATAAAAAATGAAAAGTTGAAGAATGACCCGAAGCATAAGGCTTGGGTGAATCCCCCTTGTGAACAAAATAACTACAACAAATAAACAATAAAATAATCTAAAAAAAATGATACTTTGGGATCAGAGTTGTGATGAGGTTCACCCGCAATCACCAATTCGTGACTGAGTGTAGTGGTCCGGATCTTACTCCGGTACATTCAATCCCCAACCAGCCAGTACAACACTCACTTTCGCAAATAACACATGATTCTCAAATACACAACACAACATTTAATAACGTTCTGCGAGATTTAAACAGATCCGGCGCTCTCTAGGCGCATAGACAATTGCCCCTCATATGTGGGCAGCATACGGTGTCACACTTTACTGTCGGATAACGCAGCCGACTGAGTCTCCACCGGACTATCTGAACAAGAGATACTACTCGTTTACACACTAAATAGAGCTGCAGGTGATATTCATATACAATTGCTTAGAGAATAAAAAAAATTATATGCAAACGATCACATTAAAAATACTCGCGACACAAAATACACAAGCACGTTAATTTGCGGTATAAGATTATAGGTGCGAAATACTGCCAAAGTTAATTAACTAAATCTAATAAGCATGCACATGCAGAACCCTGCCCCGCTGACGTTGGTCCTGAACCAAAGTTAAAAGAAACTGTCCCGCCCAGCGGAATTTGTGGCCACACCTTCTCCCTTATTCATGTAAAAAAAGTAATCAGGAAATGGGCCCTGTAAGAAATTGAAATCTGTATGTGCAGGTATTTCCTCTGAGGTTCAGTCACTCAGCATTACTGCATCTATGTCCATGCAGCTTTGGGTGTCGGGATGGCACAAGTTCGCAGATGTGCGAAGAAAGAAAAAGGAAATATTCATCTACTTACAGTTTCGTGACTTTGCTGTGCAAATCCGTTGTGCATCACATAATATCACTCGACAAAAAAAAAACACGCACACAGACACTTGCACCATGTGGCAGCACCGATGATTCAACACTTCACTTTGACGCTTGATGTAAATGAAGCACACAATTAAAAATGGTAATATCACGCCGCACTTTGTTGCAATGATTAGAGTGCACACTGATCTATTCTCGTGACGATTTGAAGGTGGGCGTTAAGCAAAATAGGCCCTCTCACATCTGATGTTGCGGTTTCCAAGATTAATTTTCTCGGCCGAGCGAAATCAGACGTGCTTTTACCTTAAGCGTATATCGGCAACTCAACATTTCACCTGTATATTTGTTAGGTATCGAAGCCACCGCTCTTACGCTCATATTTTTCTTTCGACATGTTTTTATCCCGTCGCACTTACACGTAGTGGCTTCGCTGCTTACGCGACCACACACACGCACACATGGGGCCTCGCTTCGCCCCGTAAGACAAGCGCATCTCTTCACTTCCTCCACAGTAGGGGATGAATGGGGGTGACGATTCCACACTGCAGTGGTTGGCATCCGAACCCGACTTTTGCTTGGCTTCGCTTCTCATTGGAATGACCACTGTCCACTCGCAGACTTCTTAATTCCCCTGTAACTTGGCTTTCATTAGGCCAAACAGTCGCTGAGTTCCATTACGCTCCAGCCTAGAAATTTCTGCTTTATCCTGCGGATTTAGGCATTCTGCTGTCTTTATGGCAAACTGGCATCTCCAGCTGCCTCGAGTTGTCTCCATTTCTTACCAAATGCGGGGAGGTTTGCTGCTTCATTTTTCCCAATTCATTTTTTGCAGATCCAAGGCATCCAGCCTTTCACATCGGAGAGCGCACAGACAACTAACTTTCTTCCTTATGTTCATGCCAAGTGCGAACTCTTATTTTTCTGCACGGACCACACAGAGAGCAATTGTTCTCGAAAATGCCCCAAACAATCGACGAATTTACGATTATTCGCTAAACCTTTCGTCCCCTATCTTCATTCATTCCTACTCAAGTGGCTCATTCGATACGTATTCCTCTTTCCCTTTCCGTGTTGCATAGGCTGCCCGTCAGCTGCGCCCTGATATTTATGACCTAACAGAGCTATTCTGAGACCACCCAGCCAGAGAGAGAATTCTTCGCCTCTTTTCTTTCCAAACCCCCAGATAAAACTTTATCTGCTGTTTACACTTTTAAACTCCAATCAAGCCTCGAACAATTAATACTTAATTAATTTCACACATCAACCACGCCCATTAATTACTAAATTAATGGCGGGGGTGGGTCGTAACATCGGCCCCTCCTCAAGAAATCTAGAAGTCCTCTTCTGGGCCTATCGCTTTGCTCTTATCAATTTCCAGAGCAACCATTGAGTGCTAACTTTTCCCACAGATAGAAACAATTCAAAATGGCAAAAATATTGCGTTTCTTGCCTTCACAAGCATTGGAGCGACTTCCCAATTATCCCGCAATTTTGTTAATTAATTTAGAGAACATCCGAAAGAAAAAACAACGTAAATGAGAAATAAATAAAAAAAACTGAACTGTAAAAGAACATGTGATCCTGCCGAACTGTGATTCCTAGCTGCCTCATACCATACGCGACATGGCGGACAAATTTTAGAGTTTTCTTCAGGTTTTAGGATGGGGGGGGGGGGGGGGTGTCCACTGTAACATTCCATCCCCCCATGAAAGAAAAAAAAAAAGGGATGACTGGATGAAGTTTATTCATCCAATCACTCTATTTTTTTAACTGTAAACACTCAACCCTTTCCCACCGTCGCAAGGCACCTAATTCCGGATTTAAGTGCCCTGAGAGCGGAAGGAAAGTTTAAGGATTTCATCACACGTTCATTGCTACCCGTCGAGATATGCGGAAAGAAAGTTTAAATATGAGGCATAGCTTCGAGAATCCACGAGTTCCACAGATCTCTCACGTTCGATGCTCCTACGCCCGCGAAATGATTGGAGGACTTTTGACCTGGCTTCCCTGCACTCGTAAGGGATCCACAATCATGCGGGTTCGCGCTGCAAAGGGTTCGGTTTCAGCCCTCAGCTCATCGCTATCAGATAGAAATTCAGCAGATCTCTCCCGAAATTTAGATTTAGCAATCGCGAGTTTAGTTTGCTCACTCCATCTACCCACCATCGCTGCACTTTCGACATCCTGAAAAAAGTGTTTAGCACGATACAGCGGATCAGTGCCTGTAAATAGCCTCAACATGTTTATGCATCCCGCTATTTGCTCACCGTAAACCATAGGTGCGGCTAAAGCTGTTTGTCTCAGCTGTGATGTACCCGCTGTACTTGTAACAGGTGTACTCTCTTCCGGAACAATTGCAGCCCCAGTGCTCACATGTTCTCCGTCAGAGTGACCACCAGAATCATCTGAATCCATGTGACTCGCAGATGACGATTTTTTTGTGTTAGCCATTTTGTTTTTCTTACCCACTAAAATTATGGCAGTTCTTAGAAAACAGCTTAAGGCTTACTTAATGCTAAATTATACAAAATTCGCACCGAACAAAACTAAATAAAAATAGTAATGGCAGTCAATTCGCACTTATTTTACGAACATGAGTGTTGTTCCGCTAGCTGCAAAATATAGGTATCGATCCTGGGACAACGGCACCATTAATGTTACACGGCACTAGCAGTGTTCCTGCCTAGTCTGCCGGTAACGGTGCTTGAGACCTGAAGTACAATTTAGTTGGCCACGGCACCAGGTGAGAATCTCAGGTGCACTGCTGCACTCAAAGATTCACACCAGAACATAAAAAATGAAAAGTTGAAGAATGACCCGAAGCATAAGGCTTGGGTGAATCCCCCTTGTGAACAAAATAACTACAACAAATAAACAATAAAATAATCTAAAAAAAATGATACTTTGGGATCAGAGTTGTGATGAGGTTCACCCGCAATCACCAATTCGTGACTGAGTGTAGTGGTCCGGATCTTACTCCGGTACATTCAATCCCCAACCAGCCAGTACAACACTCACTTTCGCAAATAACACATGATTCTCAAATACACAACACAACATTTAATAACGTTCTGCGAGATTTAAACAGATCCGGCGCTCTCTAGGCGCATAGACAATTGCCCCTCATATGTGGGCAGCATACGGTGTCACACTTTACTGTCGGATAACGCAGCCGACTGAGTCTCCACCGGACTATCTGAACAAGAGATACTACTCGTTTACACACTAAATAGAGCTGCAGGTGATATTCATATACAATTGCTTAGAGAATAAAAATTATATGCAAACGATCACATTAAAAATACTCGCGACACAAAATACACAAGCACGTTAATTTGCGGTATAAGATTATAGGTGCGAAATACTGCCAAAGTTAATTAACTAAATCTAATAAGCATGCACATGCAGAACCCTGCCCCGCTGACGTTGGTCCTGAACCAAAGTTAAAAGAAACTGTCCCGCCCAGCGGAATTTGTGGCCACACCTTCTCCCTTATTCATGTAAAAAAAAGTAATCAGGAAATGGGCCCTGTAAGAAATTGAAATCTGTATGTGCAGGTATTTCCTCTGAGGTTCAGTCACTCAGCATTACTGCATCTATGTCCATGCAGCTTTGGGTGTCGGGATGGCACAAGTTCGCAGATGTGCGAAGAAAGAAAAAGGAAATATTCATCTACTTACAGTTTCGTGACTTTGCTGTGCAAATCCGTTGTGCATCACATAATATCACTCGACAAAAAAAAACACGCACACAGACACTTGCACCATGTGGCAGCACCGATGATTCAACACTTCACTTTGACGCTTGATGTAAATGAAGCACACAATTAAAAATGGTAATATCACGCCGCACTTTGTTGCAATGATTAGAGTGCACACTGATCTATTCTCGTGACGATTTGAAGGTGGGCGTTAAGCAAAATAGGCCCTCTCACATCTGATGTTGCGGTTTCCAAGATTAATTTTCTCGGCCGAGCGAAATCAGACGTGCTTTTACCTTAAGCGTATATCGGCAACTCAACATTTCACCTGTATATTTGTTAGGTATCGAAGCCACCGCTCTTACGCTCATATTTTTCTTTCGACATGTTTTTATCCCGTCGCACTTACACGTAGTGGCTTCGCTGCTTACGCGACCACACACACGCACACATGGGGCCCGCTTCGCCCCGTAAGACAAGCGCATCTCTTCACTTCCTCCACAGTAGGGGATGAATGGGGGTGACGATTCCACACTGCAGTGGTTGGCATCCGAACCCGACTTTTGCTTGGCTTCGCTTCTCATTGGAATGACCACTGTCCACTCGCAGACTTCTTAATTCCCCTGTAACTTGGCTTTCATTAGGCCAAACAGTCGCTGAGTTCCATTACGCTCCAGCCTAGAAATTTCTGCTTTATCCTGCGGATTTAGGCATTCTGCTGTCTTTATGGCAAACTGGCATCTCCAGCTGCCTCGAGTTGTCTCCATTTCTTACCAAATGCGGGGAGGTTTGCTGCTTCATTTTTCCCAATTCATTTTTTGCAGATCCAAGGCATCCAGCCTTTCACATCGGAGAGCGCACAGACAACTAACTTTCTTCCTTATGTTCATGCCAAGTGCGAACTCTTATTTTTCTGCACGGACCACACAGAGAGCAATTGTTCTCGAAAATGCCCCAAACAATCGACGAATTTACGATTATTCGCTAAACCTTTCGTCCCCTATCTTCATTCATTCCTACTCAAGTGGCTCATTCGATACGTATTCCTCTTTCCCTTTCCGTGTTGCATAGGCTGCCCGTCAGCTGCGCCCTGATATTTATGACCTAACAGAGCTATTCTGAGACCACCCAGCCAGAGAGAATTCTTCGCCTCTTTTCTTTCCAAACCCCAGATAAAACTTTATCTGCTGTTTACACTTTTAAACTCCAATCAAGCCTCGAACAATTAATACTTAATTAATTTCACACATCAACCACGCCCATTAATTACTAAATTAATGGCGGGTCGTAACATCGGCCCCTCCTCAAGAAATCTAGAAGTCCTCTTCTGGGCCTATCGCTTTGCTCTTATCAATTTCCAGAGCAACCATTGAGTGCTAACTTTTCCCACAGATAGAAACAATTCAAAATGGCAAAAATATTGCGTTTCTTGCCTTCACAAGCATTGGAGCGACTTCCCAATTATCCCGCAATTTTGTTAATTAATTTAGAGAACATCCGAAAGAAAAAACAACGTAAATGAGAAATAAATAAAAAAAACTGAACTGTAAAAGAACATGTGATCCTGCCGAACTGTGATTCCTAGCTGCCTCATACCATACGCGACATGGCGGACAAATTTTAGAGTTTTCTTCAGGTTTTAGGATGGGGGGGGGGGGTGTCCACTGTAACATTCCATCCCCCCATGAAAGAAAAAAGGGATGACTGATGAAGTTTATTCATCCAATCACTCTATTTTTTTTTTAACTGTAAACACTCAACCCTTCTCCACCGTCGCAAGGCACCTAATTCCGGATTTAAGTGCCCTGAGAGCGGAAGGAAAGTTTAAGGATTTCATCACACGTTCATTGCTACCCGTCGAGATATGCGGAAAGAAAGTTTAAATATGAGGCATAGCTTCGAGAATCCACGAGTTCCACAGATCTCTCACGTTCGATGCTCCTACGCCCGCGAAATGATTGGAGGACTTTTGACCTGGCTTCCCTGCACTCGTAAGGGATCCACAATCATGCGGGTTCGCGCTGCAAAGGGTTCGGTTTCAGCCCTCAGCTCATCGCTATCAGATAGAAATTCAGCAGATCTCTCCCGAAATTTAGATTTAGCAATCGCGAGTTTAGTTTGCTCACTCCATCTACCCACCATCGCTGCACTTTCGACATCCTGAAAAAAGTGTTTAGCACGATACAGCGGATCAGTGCCTGTAAATAGCCTCAACATGTTTATGCATCCCGCTATTTGCTCACCGTAAACCATAGGTGCGGCTAAAGCTGTTTGTCTCAGCTGTGATGTACCCGCTGTACTTGTAACAGGTGTACTCTCTTCCGGAACAATTGCAGCCCCAGTGCTCACATGTTCTCCGTCAGAGTGACCACCAGAATCATCTGAATCCATGTGACTCGCAGATGACGATTTTTTTGTGTTAGCCATTTTGTTTTTCTTACCCACTAAAATTATGGCAGTTCTTAGAAAACAGCTTAAGGCTTACTTAATGCTAAATTATACAAAATTCGCACCGAACAAAACTAAATAAAAATAGTAATGGCAGTCAATTCGCACTTATTTTACGAACATGAGTGTTGTTCCGCTAGCTGCAAAATATAGGTATCGATCCTGGGACAACGGCACCATTAATGTTACACGGCACTAGCAGTGTTCCTGCCTAGTCTGCCGGTAACGGTGCTTGAGACCTGAAGTACAATTTAGTTGGCCACGGCACCAGGTGAGAATCTCAGGTGCACTGCTGCACTCAAAGATTCACACCAGAACATAAAAAATGAAAAGTTGAAGAATGACCCGAAGCATAAGGCTTGGGTGAATCCCTTGTGAACAAAATAACTACAACAAATAAACAATAAAATAATCTAAAAAAAATGATACTTTGGGATCAGAGTTGTGATGAGGTTCACCCGCAATCACCAATTCGTGACTGAGTGTAGTGGTCCGGATCTTACTCCGGTACATTCAATCCCCAACCAGCCAGTACAACACTCACTTTCGCAAATAACACATGATTCTCAAATACACAACACAACATTTAATAACGTTCTGCGAGATTTAAACAGATCCGGCGCTCTCTAGGCGCATAGACAATTGCCCCTCATATGTGGGCAGCATACGGTGTCACACTTTACTGTCGGATAACGCAGCCGACTGAGTCTCCACCGGACTATCTGAACAAGAGATACTACTCGTTTACACACTAAATAGAGCTGCAGGTGATATTCATATACAATTGCTTAGAGAATAAAAAAAAATTATATGCAAACGATCACATTAAAAATACTCGCGACACAAAATACACAAGCACGTTAATTTGCGGTATAAGATTATAGGTGCGAAATACTGCCAAAGTTAATTAACTAAATCTAATAAGCATGCACATGCAGAACCCTGCCCCGCTGACGTTGGTCCTGAACCAAAGTTAAAAGAAACTGTCCCGCCCAGCGGGAATTTGTGGCCACACCTTCTCCCTTATTCATGTAAAAAAAGTAATCAGGAAATGGGCCCTGTAAGAAATTGAAATCTGTATGTGCAGGTATTTCCTCTGAGGTTCAGTCACTCAGCATTACTGCATCTATGTCCATGCAGCTTTGGGTGTCGGGATGGCACAAGTTCGCAGATGTGCGAAGAAAGAAAAAGGAAATATTCATCTACTTACAGTTTCGTGACTTTGCTGTGCAAATCCGTTGTGCATCACATAATATCACTCGACAAAAAAAAAAACACGCACACAGACACTTGCACCATGTGGCAGCACCGATGATTCAACACTTCACTTTGACGCTTGATGTAAATGAAGCACACAATTAAAAATGGTAATATCACGCCGCACTTTGTTGCAATGATTAGAGTGCACACTGATCTATTCTCGTGACGATTTGAAGGTGGGCGTTAAGCAAAATAGGCCCTCTCACATCTGATGTTGCGGTTTCCAAGATTAATTTTCTCGGCCGAGCGAAATCAGACGTGCTTTTACCTTAAGCGTATATCGGCAACTCAACATTTCACCTGTATATTTGTTAGGTATCGAAGCCACCGCTCTTACGCTCATATTTTTCTTTCGACATGTTTTTATCCCGTCGCACTTACACGTAGTGGCTTCGCTGCTTACGCGACCACACACACGCACACATGGGGCCTCGCTTCGCCCCGTAAGACAAGCGCATCTCTTCACTTCCTCCACAGTAGGGGATGAATGGGGGTGACGATTCCACACTGCAGTGGTTGGCATCCGAACCCGACTTTTGCTTGGCTTCGCTTCTCATTGGAATGACCACTGTCCACTCGCAGACTTCTTAATTCCCCTGTAACTTGGCTTTCATTAGGCCAAACAGTCGCTGAGTTCCATTACGCTCCAGCCTAGAAATTTCTGCTTTATCCTGCGGATTTAGGCATTCTGCTGTCTTTATGGCAAACTGGCATCTCCAGCTGCCTCGAGTTGTCTCCATTTCTTACCAAATGCGGGGAGGTTTGCTGCTTCATTTTTCCCAATTCATTTTTTGCAGATCCAAGGCATCCAGCCTTTCACATCGGAGAGCGCACAGACAACTAACTTTCTTCCTTATGTTCATGCCAAGTGCGAACTCTTATTTTTCTGCACGGACCACACAGAGAGCAATTGTTCTCGAAAATGCCCCAAACAATCGACGAATTTACGATTATTCGCTAAACCTTTCGTCCCCTATCTTCATTCATTCCTACTCAAGTGGCTCATTCGATACGTATTCCTCTTTCCCTTTCCGTGTTGCATAGGCTGCCCGTCAGCTGCGCCCTGATATTTATGACCTAACAGAGCTATTCTGAGACCACCCAGCCAGAGAGAGAATTCTTCGCCTCTTTTCTTTCCAAACCCCCAGATAAAACTTTATCTGCTGTTTACACTTTTAAACTCCAATCAAGCCTCGAACAATTAATACTTAATTAATTTCACACATCAACCACGCCCATTAATTACTAAATTAATGGCGGGGGTGGGTCGTAACATCGGCCCCTCCTCAAGAAATCTAGAAGTCCTCTTCTGGGCCTATCGCTTTGCTCTTATCAATTTCCAGAGCAACCATTGAGTGCTAACTTTTCCCACAGATAGAAACAATTCAAAATGGCAAAAATATTGCGTTTCTTGCCTTCACAAGCATTGGAGCGACTTCCCAATTATCCCGCAATTTTGTTAATTAATTTAGAGAACATCCGAAAGAAAAAACAACGTAAATGAGAAATAAATAAAAAAAAACTGAACTGTAAAAGAACATGTGATCCTGCCGAACTGTGATTCCTAGCTGCCTCATACCATACGCGACATGGCGGACAAATTTTAGAGTTTTCTTCAGGTTTTAGGATGGGGGGGGGGTGTCCACTGTAACAGTACCCCTACATGACCCCTCTGAATAACAAATCTAAGGGCGAAAGCAAGGCTTTTTTAATACTCGTCTTCAAGGTCACTCATTCGTGCAGCTTTGAGTTCACTAAACATACCCCACATGAATTCGTTCCAGTTGCGTTTGGCCCGCTTTTTGACAACGAATATATTCGTTTGAGTGGATTTCAACCCATTTTTAATCCCGAGTTAACTCGTTCTAGTCGGTAAAGGGTTCATTTTAATTTAATCATCATGGGAAAGATTTCTTATCCTCCAGATAAGAAATCTTAATTACCCGGAGGAGTAGAATATCGATGAATGAATTACGGGATTACACCATTGTACAATACAAATTTTGAAGTTGTGAATCCGTTTATATGACGTGAATGGTAAGTCAGATAATATCCGAAAACTTGAAAATTTCGACGTCCTGGAGCGGGAATCCTCCAGATTCGCTATATATGAATGTCGGTTGCTTCGACTAGCGAATCCTGTGATGGTTAAATTCAAATCAATCAGAAACTTGAGGGTTGTCGTTCTGGGTGGTATAGTGGTTAGCTACTTGGGCGCTAGCCGGGAAACGCAGATTCGATTCAGAACGACGAAATTTTCAAGTTTTCGGATATTATCTGACTTACCATTCACGTCGATTCACAACTTTAAAATTTGTATTGTATAATGCTGTAATCCCGTAATTCATTCATTGATTTTGTTGTTTACTGTATTAGACTTCCAAAATGTCGCGCGCATCCTTCTGCCGCAGTTGCAGGCCGGTTTACTTACTTTTCACTGCACGCTATGAATAATTCCACAATTTAAAAAACAGCAGCTCCGCAATTTTTTAGAGAGGAAATATATATTTCAATGAAATGTAAAGTGAATACATAAAATGAAATGAGAGGAAAATGTGAATTTCGCATTAAATTTTTCATAGCTTAATTTTGTTATTCCTCCGTTCACTTATTCTCTCACGCCATCTTCTGGATATATTTATTTTATCGTAGTGAAATCTGAATCCCCCTGCACTCTACAGAGAAACACGACTAACTATCGACTATCGAGAAAATCATGTAAAATGTAGCTTACTATCGACTATCGAGAAAATCATGTCAAATGTCGCTGACTATCGACTATCGAGAAAATCATGTCAAATGTCGCTGACTATCAGCTATCGAGAAAATCATGTCAAATGTCGCTGACTATCGACTATCGAGAAAATCATGTCAAATGTCGCTGACTATCGACTACCGAGAAAATCATGTCAAATGTCGCTGACTATCAGCTATCGAGAAAATCATGTCAAATGTCGCTTACTATCGACTATCGAGAAAATCATGTCAAATGTCGCTGACTATCGACTATCGAGAAAATCATGTCAAATGTCGCTGACTATCGACTATCGAGGAAATCATGTCAAATGTCGCTGACTATCGACTATCGAGAAAATCATGTCAAATGTCGCTGACTATCGACTATCGAGAAAATCATGTCAAATGTCGCTGACTATCGACTACCGAGAAAATCATGTCAAATGTCGCTGACTATCAGCTATCGAGAAAATCATGTCAAATATCGCTGACTATCAGCTATCGAGAAAATCATGTCAAATGTCGCTGACTATCAGCTATCGAGAAAATCATGTCAAATGTCGCTGACTATCGACTATCGAGAAAATCATGTCGAATGTCGCTGACTATCGACTATCGAGAAAATCATGTCAAATGTCGCTGACTATCGACTACCGAGAAAATCATGTCGAATGTCGCTGACTATCGACTATCGAGAAAATCATGTCAAATGTCGCTGACTAACGACTATCGAGTCAAATGCCGCTGACTATCGACTATCGAGAAAATCATGTCAAATGCCGCTGACTATCGACTATCGAGAAAATCATGTCAAATGTCGCTGACTATCGACTATCGAGAAAATCATGTCAAATGTCGCTGACTATCGACTATCGAGGAAATCATGTCAAATGTCGTCGGGTCTACTGTCGTGACTGGCCATGATGTAAGAAGGAGACCATGATTTTATTAAACACATTTCAGTCGTCGCATGCCGAAAGGTGGATGCACTATACACCGTTGTTATTCCCGGGAGAGACGTGTGACGAAGCTTCAGTGTGACAGTGGCTCGCGAAGAGAGTGGTTGTTATTGTCCGGTGATACGTAATGGCTCAATATTCGCGAAAAGGCTTTTATTGTGGATCATTATTTTCGCTCATACGAAATCGGCCGTTCCACGGGATCTAGTGTGAATTATGTTTTTAAACTTTTCGAAGAAGAGTTCCACAAAACCCCACCAACGAAGCAAACGGTATTATTGTTGGTGAAAAACTTTAGGCAGACAGGATCTGTCCTATGTCAACGAAAATATCGTTTTTTGTTAAACCCGGGCAACGCCAGGTACCTCCGCTGTTATGTAGGTAAAAATAAGTATGAGATTCTGAATGTTTCTTTCTCAAATTTTTGCGAGCAAGAAGCATTTAGAATTTTTTTTATTTCTCTAGCGTGGACACAACAGGAGGAACACCATGTCTGAAATGCTATACCAACAAATTCAGTGCATTCTGAAACATTGATATCACTGTAAAGATTGTTCCCCGCAAAAAAATCATGACACAGGCTTTTTGTTTTTCCCTAGTAAATGCCGTATTTGTGTCTCGGATTAAAACGGAGCATAGTATAAGTTCACGTGGAAAAATAAAAATTAGGACACCTCACTTCTGTACTTGTTACAGATACTTTCCCTGTTTCTAGTGAATGGCGAATGTGGCAAATTTGCTGCCGTACAGGATTCGTACGAAGGACGGTTGTCGAGAAATTCGTTTGTCAGGAGGAAGATTAAGAGAGTGGAATATAAAAATCAAAATGCTTGCTGCAAATTTATAATAAATATTCACGTTAGTCTCCAGTTCTTTTCCACATAAACCATGAGCTGTAACATCATGATTTCCCACCTAATAGTATGTTGTGCAGCTTATCGCTATGGTAAATGTTTGCACCTGGTGTAGGAACAACTCCACGAGACCGCAAAAGTTGATGTTTGGCCCAAACGGTACAGAACGACGTCCCGAAGACTGTCAACGAACCCAGACAATCAATCGAGAGAACCGGCGAATTACATGTTATACTGCATCCCACACGTGCTCTATGGGATTCAGGTCGGGGTAATTTGGCTGCCATAAAACTACAAAAAATGCTTGTACATCATTTTCGGAACATTCCTACATGGTGTCCGCATTATGATACGCGGTGTTGTCTTCTAAAAGAGTCAAGTGTCATCTGGACACACGGACAGCGTGTTGGACAACATTTGTTTCCAGTGTCTAGCTAGGATCAGGCGTTATGGACATCACTGGGATCCAGTGATGAAAACAATCCACATACCACAATGCCGCTGCCGTCTGTCTGTCTGTTTCCTTTTGGTCGCTGGTTGCAACTGTTCACCCATGAGGCTTCAAATACGGATTCGCCTGTTGGAATGTTGGTGCTGTAACCTGGACTTATCGGGAGAGCTTACTCTTTTTCATATGTTCAATGCCCAGTCACTGTTGTCCTATGCACAGTGAAGGCGGAGCTGCTGATGATGGTCGATCAACATGAGCACAAGAACAGGCAGCCTAACTGTTAAGACTGTTCACAAGACCGTCCGCTGTATTCTGTGCTCGGAAACGTTTCTTCAAGCCTCCAAGTTGTTGTTCACGTTAATTGAAGATATCGCGATCTGTTTGTTGTCCTGAGAAGCTTGAGCCAAACGGCGTTCACCTCGACAGTCAGCCAATGGTGGTCACCTTTTTTCGGCACATTGGGTCGATGTGTGGCCCTCTTTGTACCATTCCCGCTATATCTGCACTGCTGAGCCCTGAAACTGCTAACGGTGCCTATGGTTACTGATTTGCTGAACCCAGCTTTTCTCGCGCAGGTAATCGTTTCCCGTTCAAACTTCGACAAGTCCTTACCTATCCTGTTTGCACGGGCTTTATGCTGGCAAACTAACACGCCCAGCCCGTGACGTCTATGTACGCGTATATTTTCGAACGTAGGTGGGCTGAGGTTACTGTTCTGAGTCTGTGTCACTTAGCGGTTTTGTGTTGATGGACACCCTCGTACTTTCCGTGCCAGTAGGTGATCTGGCTGCTACTTTTTGCAGAAAGCTTCAACTCGTGAAGATAGGAGGGATAATTATGATCAAGCGTTCTAGCCCTTAAGTGTAAACGTGTCAATGGATATTATTGCTGCTACTCTTAAACCGCTCATTACTTTGTTGTGAATCTCTTTGAGAGATGGCAAATGGGTATCTCTCTTTGAGAGATACACACCTTCCCTTCCAGAGCGTGAAGCTGTTTCTAATTTTTACATTACATTTTGTCTCTCGGCAAATGTTATTTTGGCATACTAACTTTAGGTCAAAACTGAATGACGTATTTGATCGTGACTAATAAGAATGCTGTTTACAACTTATGAGGGCACTCTCGTGAGAAACTGTATCAGAGTTCGTTGAGAGATTGTTGAGGGAGCTTGGATTGGTGTTTGATATTACACGATTAGCGTTTGATTTTATACAAATTGATCGAACCTTTCACGTTGAACGTTACGTTTGCTTCAGCATCGAAGTTCCGAATTATTGTCGAGTTAGTAAGACTTGAAGAGTATGCTACATTACGAGATATTGCTCAACTGTTAATTGAGTACCAAATCGGATTCATTGATGTTGGGCTGACATTTATGCCTTAATAGCACCTAAGAAGCAGATTAGACGCTATAAGTACAAGATTTATTATTTTACCTGGCCGTTAAATCCATTCAATGCCTAATTAAGTGCTGTGTTTAATTAACCTATCCTGAGCACAAAATTAATTAGGCTTTACAGTGAAGCTAAGTTCTGAATTAGAATTACGCTTAAGTTAGAAAGTCCATTGCAGTGAAATTACTTTGGGGTTTTGGTGTAATTCGCAATTCCTTCGAAACCGTTTAAGCACTGAAATACTACAAATTAAATAAATGTGGGTACGAATGAACGTTTTATTTTGCCGTCCTATTCGAAGCATTAAAAATCCTAAGTATGAAACACAGACCTTGCAACCGTGCTTTTTGATCAACCAAACTATTTACAGTGTTGCAATCAACCTGGGATAACGGATTATCCACCTAAGTGAAACTAATTCAACAAAATCCTATATAATCAAAAACTCTGTATGAGTCAAAGAAAAAAAATGTAAAATGTTTTTTATCCACATTTGTAATTCAAGGATCCATTCATCCATTTTTGTTTAATTCGTCCCATTCAAGGTTCAGCCAGGTCCATGATGTGCCCCTCTACCGGTGGGCAGTAATTTGCACGGCTTTTGTAACAACATATCGTTCTTATGATATCACTTTGTTCAACCGTCTGTCCGCCTGTCTGCTTTGAAAAATTACTTTTGCATTGGGAAGCTTGAAATGTGAGAATGACGATCCTTGCGTTTAATTTTTTTATGATGCACAAATTTTGACGCTTGAAGGCGTAAATGCAGATGATATCAAATTCAAAATACATTTTATTCCACTTATTTGCTTTTAAACATCCGATTGAAAAAATTATTCTTTATAAGACTCTCAGCGTCATTTTCTTGTAGGACTTCCGTCCACAGATAGTAGAGTTTAGGTCCCAGCCACCTACAGCGAGATCGCCTTTTGGGCAGGACACAGAAATGGAAGGAATGAGAGCAAGTCTAGCGACTTTTGACAGAACAGTTTGTAGTGAGATTAGAGTACAGTAGATGGCGCCACCGTACAAGTACGATATTGCCCATAGAGGGGAGAGAGAATTTCAGGTGGGGTATAGGAAAGGATACCCATTTAGCCAGTGGGTCCAGCCTGGGGGCCGTCACTTAACGTGCTCGTCCGATGCACGGCGGATATTCAGCGATTGTTAGTAAATCACGCCATCTCTGAAAGATCAGCCCAGGCTTGAACCTGGGGACCCAGCATCAAAAAGTGACTGTACTATTCTAAGTACAGTCACTTTTTCAAGTGATTCATAGATTTTCCGCTGGTGCGCGTAAAGGTAAATTGCGCTTTCCCTGATATCTCTTCTTCCAAAAGTCCGATTTGAAATATTTTTCCTGCACCGGATGCAACTCGCAATGGGAAATGTTCTGCATTCATTTTCTAATTTTTGGTAAAGGATGGTTTGGCCACCAGGGTTTGTAAGTGTTTAGCACCTGAGGTATTTGCAGCAAAATACGAGCTTCTAAAGATTCGATTAAAAAATTATTTCGCCGACCGATACTGTTCACCTCATAAAACCTTTCTGGAACATTTTCTTCTTAAAATAATTCATGGTTCCTTCGCCAGGGGCGTTGATGTATATCTTATTTTTGTCAATATCACTGCTTCTAAGAGTCCGATTTGAAAAATCCCTTCTGCGTTTGATAGAGTTTTCGGTGCGAAGTGTTTCTCATATATTTCTAAACTTTTCAAGTAAAGCATAGACTTTCCGCTAGGGGGCGTAAAGATAAATTGGGTTCCCCCATCTCTGCTTCTAAAACTCCGATTAGAAAAAATTTCTACATCGGGTACAGCACTTGATGCGAAATATTTTCCATATAATTCTAATTTTTGGTAAAGAATTGCTTGGCCATCAGGGGCGTAAGAGTTTATTTCTCCTTCTGATGTATTTGCAGCAAACTATGAGTTTCTGAAAATTCAGTTGAAAAAATTCTTTCGTGGACCGATACCGTTCACCTCGGAAAACCTTATGAAAATACCTCCTGCTTAAAATAGCCAACTGTTTTCCCGCCTGGGGCGTAGATGTATATTTTATTTTTATCGATATATCTGTTTGTAAGGGTCCGATTTGAAAAATTATTTCTTTTGTTGGAGAGCGTTTCTGATGTGAAATGTTTCTCATGTAATTTGAAAATTTTCTTAACGCACAAGTCTTCCAACAGAGGGCGTACGCTCACGTTTCCGTTTACAGCAACATCTGCAGGACTAAAAATCCGACTGAAAAACTTCTTTCTTCGGTCAGATACTACTAACTATGCAAATTCTGTGTGCGTTCTTTCTTTCCAAAGCAATGCACAATTCCGCCACTGGGGGGCGCAAATGTTTAATCTGTTTTTCTCAATATCTCTGCTTCTACATGTGCGATTTAAAGAATTCTTTCAACTTCGGATGCCATTTACCTTGTATAACACTTAAGGCTAGTTTATGAGGAATTTTGTAGTTCACAGTTCAGTCGGTAGGTGGTATTTGTGCACTTCATTTTTCAGCTATATCGCCGCTTTTAAAAACTCTATTGAGAAATTTCACGTTTACCGTATGCCATACGCTACAGAAATGATGTCGAGCATTATCATCTTTAAACAATACTCAGATCTCCCGGTAGAGAGCATAAAGGTCAAAGCTTTTTTCTCGCTAACTCTGTTTCCGAACGACGTGTTTGAAAAGTTATTTTTCCTTAGCATAGCTTTTATAATGAAGAACAGTTTTCGCCTATTTTCAACTTTTCCACTACACAAAATTCTTCCGCTGGAAGGCGTAGAGTTATATCATGTTTCTTACTATAATTTCCCTCTTTTAAATGTTCGATTTGAAAATCTTTTTGTCTCTGATACCTTCCTTTGTTTTAACTTTTGGTCTCTGATACCTTTTTTTTAATCAGAAGCTTTTGGTGCGCCATTTGTTAACTTCTTTAACAAAGTTTTTAACTGCTGGTGAAAGTAAGTACCTGTATCTATTTCTAGATGTTTCATGGATTCGGTTTGATTTCTTTTTACCCGTTCCATTGATTTTCAATAACTTTGGATATTTTATTTGCGTCAGAAAGGATTCGAAAGACGTGCTCGTCACAACCGAAAATTCAATATCATCTTTCTTATGGCGTATTGTTGTCAATAGCAGCAATATAATTCTGTGGGAAGAGCTGGGATGAAAAACAATCTGATTAATTTCCTTTTTCCTACGCTATGCTACATTATCTGAATAACCACCTACTTTCCGCTTTTCTTTTCTGTTTTGAAGACAACAGAGTGGAAGTATCCAAGAAATTAAAGTCGTGGATGATTCTTAACACGCGAAACACCTCCAACAACTCCATTGTAAAGATGACTTTGTGGGTTATGGTACTTCCGTTGCATGAAAGTAAGGTGTACTTTCAATTTAGCGTTGTATGGTCTTTGAACATGATACTTCGAATCTAGAAAAATCAAACTTGCGGTGATTAAGTGCCTTTGTTTTTTACCAATTTCTCCGTAAAACGTATTATTTTACGAACCTACTCTGTCTGAAGTGAAACCAGCGAGAGAAAATGATACAGCTTTCCAGCCTACGTGGACTAATATATAACAATTTAGTAAAATCATGCAATGCATTGATTATAATACGCTTTCCAACATGCCAGAAATCATTACTCAAGATATGAGAATAATGGCTGTGGAATAAATCTCGGTCCTGTGCCCTGAACTTTGATCCCATTTCGATGATATTCAACAGAATTGTTTCGGTATACCTCCGAAATAACATGATAAAGTTTTGTCGCAATAGATACATTTTTACGTAAGTTATGATGCATAAGGGCTATGGAATAGATTCCGCAAATGTGTCCTAAACTTTGACCCCATTTCGCCCATTTTCAACAGGATTTGTCCTCAGGCAGGCCCCTATAACATACTAACATTTCAACGAAATCGAAACATTTTTACGTAAGTTATGACGCATAGTAGCGATGGAAGTGATTCCGCTCCTATGTCCTGATCTTTGACCCCACTTCACCCATTTTCAATAGGGTTCGTCCCCAGGCGGTCTCTTACCACATACTAAAATTTCATTCAAATCGAACCATATTTACGCAAGTTGGGAGGCATAAGGGCAATGGGATGGATCACGCTCCTATGTCGTGACCTTTAACCCCATTTTCAATAGGGTTCGTCCCCAGGTGGAACCACATACTGAAATTTCATCGAAATCGAACCATTTTTACGTGAGTTATCGTGCCGACAGACTGACGGAAAAAGCTGGAGTATATACGCTTCTTCAACCTGCATTGCTTGGAATTTTAATTTCGATCATCTAAACCTATCTACGGCGAAGGACACATACACGTAGTAACATGGTTTATTGAAATAAATGCAACAACTAAAACCTTTAGGGGTTTCTTTTCATTTCTTTCTTTCTTGGTGGAATGTTGAACGAGTCAAAACCTTCGTACCACAATTAGAACCTGTTTTGTTTTGTGGAATGCTGAACGACTCAAAACCTCTTTTTGTGGAATATCTAGCGGCCGAAAAATAAATCTTCCTACAGAGGGTGAGTCGAACGTTTTGCAATATTTGGATCACTTTATGCCTTCATACGTACCTTTATGACGAAAGATGGCTAACATTCAAAATATAGGCCGTCGTGTTGCACCGTCTTTAGCCATCTGTCTGCCAGTTCTTATTCTTCGAGGCGAAGAGCTCCTTCTTCCCAGCTGCCACCTCCTCTTGGTTGTTGAAGTACCACCTGCGGAGCAAGTGGACCTTGGACCAGAACAAGTAATAGTCCGACGGGGCAGGGTCCGGTGTATGCTGTGTGTGGCACTGTATGAGGTCGAGAGTTGTCTTGCTGTAGGAGAGCACACTTTCGTTTCACCAGTGCAGGGGAACTTCTCCTCTAAAACGGCATATATCCTGTCCAGCTGTTCACAGTAGAGCTTGGCGTTGATGGTCCGACCGTCTGGAACGAATTCGCACTGGATTATCTCCTCGAAATTCCACCAGACGTAGAGCATCACTTTGTTCTCGAAGTGCCGACGTTTGACAGCAGGTTTAGGAAGCTGGTAAAGGCTCAAATACTGCCGATGTGTGTTAGGATTACGGAAATATACCCACTTTTCATCGCACGTAACAGTTCTCTTAATGAAACGTACATCGCGCGGGTTTTCTGGGACTTTCGTGCACACTTCCACTCGGCGGTTTGCTTCAACTGGCGTCAGTTCGTGAGGAACAATGCGGCAGCTTTTTGTAGACCTTGCCGAGGTCCTGAAGGTCACGATCCACAATGGTCTGTGATATTCCCAGCTCTCCTCATAATCTCCAAGTGCCGGTTGTCGGATTTGCCTCTACGGCTTGGTACACGGCCTCCGAATCCACGGTTCGCGGCCTACATGATCTTGGCTGATAGTCTAGGTTCCTGTCACCTGAGCGAAATTCCTTGAACCATCTGGTTGCGGTGCTGGGGTCCACAAGACCTTCCCCTGTCGCATGACAAATGTTTCGTGTTGCTTGAGCAGCGTTATGGTCGAGTTCAAACTTCTAAAGCAAAAGTTCTCTAATTAGCCGGTTGTGACTGTTCATCTTTTAAGCGTCCCAACCATAGACAGAATGACGACATTCAATGCTGTTCACAGCAATGACTACCACTTTATATCCCTTTCGACTGACTGCAGTGCACAACTTGAACTAGTTTAAACACGTGACATACCCGCCGCAGCACATGCGTTTATGCAAATATTGCAAAACTTTCGACTCACGCTCTATATAGTGCGTCGCATAAATATAGAGACAGAACAATTTCTCGAATAAAAAAGAAACAACAACGAACTGAAATGTACACCTCATATTTATAGCAAAAATAGCATAGGACACGCAGCTGCACAATAGTTTGACGGAAACACAACAATTCCAACGCCAAGTACAAGAAAAAAACAGAAATACGCTGTATCAAAAATATAAAGACTGACTAGTTATGAGCACCTCCGGTACGAATAGTGGAGCCGTTGTTCCGAATAACACTGAAAACCCGATTGAGCATGCTGTTCACCAAGTGTTGTAAGTGTTCTGGACGGAGTGCGTACCAGCTTCGTTCAATCTGCTCTTTCAATGCCACCACAATGGAGAACTGCCGTCTATTTGCATACACATCACGAGCGAGGATACCCCAGAGGTTCTCGATAGGGTTCAGATCTGAACTGAGTGCTGTCCAATCCATTACGGTGACATGATGAGTGTTAAACCAGCTTTTCGTTGATGCAGACCGATGGATAGAGGCATTGTCTTACTGGAACAGATAATCAACACCCGCTAGAGTTTCAGCAACAGGTAGAAGGTGTCTGCTGAGTATGTTCTGATACGTTTCGGAGTTTTTCCTGCCTTGCATTGAACGCAAAAGCTCCCCAGACCATCACAGATCCCCTCCTTTCTGTCTGCTGAAGAAGGTGCTTGGCTCGCGTCGTAAATCATGCCAATAGCAGTTCCAACTGTCAGGGCCGTCCAGGTTGAACTTTTTCTCATCGGAGAAAATAGTTGTGATCCACTCGTCCGTCCAGTGCATGTGGCTGCTTGCCCAAACAATCTGGCTTCCTTGTGGCGCCGCGTGAGGTGTGGCAGACGGCGCATTTTACGAAGCACAATGTTGCGACTTTCCTTGATTCGTCGATGAACTGTGTCCTTTGAGACGGTGACACCAACAGTCCGAGAAACTTGACGTAGTGATAACCTTTGGGATGAAACTAAACGCATGATGGCATGATCATCTCGTTTGGTTGTTATTCGAGGCCTTCCACGCCGTTTTCTGGCAGTTAACGCACCGAGTTTCGATAAAGTCACAAAAATGACTGTCCTGCTCCTCCCCATGGCTTTACAAATTTTTGCTACAGACAATCCATTTGCTCTCAGTCTCCAAAGCTTCTGCATCTCCTCACCAGAAAGTTTACTGTTGCGTGGCATTTCGGCAAATGAATATCTGACGGCAGGTCCGCTGTCTCTTGCAGGTTGGACCGAATTACGACCCATGCGCGTGCGTACAACATGCTAATTTGTACATCTCATTTGCATGTGGTTACTTTACATAGTTGTCTTTATATTTATGAGACACCTGAAATTACACTATTTAAACTTTCTGGTGTTCTTTTCACACAATCCGGTCATCTCGACGGATCAAAACGTTTGTTGTAGGGTTATGTCCAATTAGGTACCACTTCAGCCTCCTACCTATATTCGCATTGCGTTCACGGCGCAAAGTCGACTGTCTCTATATTTATGCGACGCACCTTATAACAAACAAAACCTGTTTTAATGAATGTCGAACGTCTTTCTGGAAACCGTGTAACAACTAAAACCGGCTTTTTGTGGAATGTTTAACAATTCAAAGTCTTGGTACAAAAACAAAACGAGGTTAAACGAACGAGCTTGAACGACTCCAAAACCTTCGTGTAACAACTAAAATCTGCTTTTCGTGAAATGTTGAACAACTAAACCCTGTTTTTGGGGAATATTGAGCGATTCAAAACCTTCGTCCCAGAACTGAAACCTTTATTTTTTCTGGAATGTTGAACTATTCGAAACCTAATTTTTGTGGAATGTTGGGCTACTGAAAAAATACTTCGTAAAAGGAAACCTGTTTTATGAAATGTTGGACGACTCTCTGGAAACAGTATAACAACTATTACCTGCTTTTTATATTCGAAACCTAATTTTTGTGGAATGTCGGGCCACTGAAAAAACACTTCGTAAAAGGAAACCTGTTTTATGAAATGCTGGACGACTCTCTGGAAACAGTATAACAACTATTACCTGCTTTTTACATTCGAAACCTAGTTTTTGTGGAATGTCGGGCGACTGAAAAAACACTTCGTAAAAGGAAACCTGTTTTATGAAATGCTGGACGACTCTCTGGAAACAGTATAACAACTATTACCTGCTTTTTATATTCGAAACCTAATTTTTGTGGAATGTCGGGCGACTGAAAAAACACTTCGTAAAAGGAAACCTGTTTTATGAAATGTCGGTCGACTGAAAAAACACTTCGTAAAAGGAAACCTGTTTTATGAAATGTTGGACGACTCTCTGGAAGCAGTATAACAACTATTACCTGCTTTTCATATTCGAAACCTAATTTTTGTGGAATGTCGGGCGACTGAAAAACCACTTCGTAAAAGGAAACCTGTTTTATGAAATGTTGGACGACTCTCTGGAAACAGTATAACAACTATTACCTGCTTTTCATATTCGAAACCTAATTTTTGTGGAATGTCGGGCGACTGAAAAACCACTTCGTAAAAGGAAACCTGTTTTATGAAATGTTGGACGACTCTCTGGAAACAGTATAACAACTATTACCTGTTTTTTATATTCGAAACCTAATTTTTGTGGAATGTCGGGCGACTGAAAAAACACTTCGTAAAAGGAAACCTGTTTTATGAAATGTCGGGCGACTGAAAAAACACTTCGTAAAAGGAAACCTGTTTTATGAAATGTTGGACGACTCTCTGGAAGCAGTATAACAACTATTACCTGCTTTTCATATTCGAAACCTAATTTTTGTGGAATGTCGGGCGACTGAAAAACCACTTCGTAAAAGGAAACCTGTTTTATGAAATGTTGGACGACTCTCTGGAAACAGTATAACAACTATTACCTGTTTTTTATATTCGAAACCTAATTTTTGTGGAATGTCGGGCGACTGAAAAACCACTTCGTAAAAGGAAACCTGTTTTATGAAATGTTGGACGACTCTCTGGAAACAGTATAACAACTATTACCTGCTTTTTATATTCGAAACCTAAGTTTTGTGGAATGTCGGGCGACTGAAAAAACACTTCGTAAAAGGAAACCTGTTTTATGAAATGCTGGACGACTCTCTGGAAACAATATAACAACTATTACCTGCTTTTTATATTCGAAACCTAATTTTTGTGGAATGTCGGGCGACTGAAAAAACACTTCGTAAAAGGAAACCTGTTTTATGAAATGTTGGACGACTCTCTGGAAACAGTATAACAACTATTACCTGCTTTTTATATTCGAAACCTAATTTTTGTGGAATGTCGGGCCACTGAAAAAACACTTCGTAAAAGGAAACCTGTTTTATGAAATGCTGGACGACTCTCTGGAAACAGTATAACAACTATTACCTGCTTTTTACATTCGAAACCTAATTTTTGTGGAATGTCGGGCGACTGAAAAAACACTTCGTAAAAGGAAACCTGTTTTATGAAATGCTGGACGACTCTCTGGAAACAGTATAACAACTATTACCTGCTTTTTACATTCGAAACCTAATTATTGTGGAATGTCGGGCGACTGAAAAAACACTTCGTAAAAGGAAACCTGTTTTATGAAATGCTGGACGACTCTCTGGAAACAGTATAACAACTATTACCTGCTTTTTATATTCGAAACCTAATTTTTGTGGAATGTCGGGCGACTGAAAAAACACTTCGTAAAAGGAAACCTGTTTTATGAAATGCTGGACGACTCTCTGGAAACAGTATAACAACTATTACCTGCTTTTTATATTCGAAACCTAATTTTTGTGGAATGTCGGGCGACTGAAAAAACACTTCGTAAAAGGAAACCTGTTTTATGAAATGCTGGACGACTCTCTGGAAACAGTATAACAACTATTACCTGCTTTTTACATTCGAAACCTAATTTTTGTGGAATGTCGGGCGACTGAAAAAACACTTCGTAAAAGGAAACCTGTTTTATGAAATGCTGGACGACTCTCTGGAAACAGTATAACAACTATTACCTGCTTTTTATATTCGAAACCTAATTTTTGTGGAATGTCGGGCGACTGAAAAAACACTTCGTAAAAGGAAACCTGTTTTATGAAATGCTGGACGACTCTCTGGAAACAGTATAACAACTATTACCTGCTTTTTACATTCGAAACCTAATTTTTGTGGAATGTCGGGCGACTGAAAAAACACTTCGTAAAAGGAAACCTGTTTTATGAAATGCTGGACGACTCTCTGGAAACAGTATAACAACTATTACCTGCTTTTTATGGAATATTGACCAATTCAAAGCCTTCGTACAACAACTAAGCCTGTTTTTTTTTGTGTATTATTGAACGACTCAAAACCCCTGTGCAACAATTAAAACCTGCTTTTAGCGAAATGTTGGAAGACTAAAAACCTTAATAAAACACTCGGATCTGTATCACTTATCACATTTTTAAAATATAGAAACTTGAACATTCTAAATTTGTTCTCAAATTTTACCGGCACAAGAATCGCCTTGAGCTGAAGGCATGCTTATGTATTTTCCTTTCCATTACAGAAAACAAAATATTTCTGTTCCATTTTAACAGAACTTTAACCACAGTAATGAGAGTAAGAATACTATGTCCATCATTCGAAGAATATGGCATTTCGATTGTGCAAAACTTAAAATTGTGCATCATGCAAAGAATATGGCATTTCGATTGTGCAAAACTTAAAATTGAGATGATGACTGAGAAGAACTTTTTTTTTTTTTGTGTGAAATGTTCTTTTGTACATTGAAAGAACACATGAATTTGCAATTTTACAAAAACTGAAATAATGATTACAAATGGACTTCCTGTTTCACTTTTCTCCTGGAAAAAATATGATCTTGCGATTCTGTACCAGCTACAATGAAGGTTATAACTGAATTTTTTTTTAATCATGTTCCATTTTTTTATTCATATATCTTTTTGATTACAGAAAAAGAAACTAAATAACTGTAAGTAAACTTCCTTTTTGGGGAACAAGAGTGTGACTTCCGAAAGTTGTAATCAATATGGTCGCAACATAATAACTGAAAAACATTGAAAATATTTTCGGATTTGTATTTTCTCTCGATTTCAAAACAAGGTGAATAAACGGGATACTTCCGGCAACGTAAACAAAATTAAAAATAAAAAAATTCTGATGTGACCGTCAGACGAAGTCGTGAGTTTGAATTCTGTATTCCTCAGACATAATCATTTAACGTGTGTTCTGTCTCATTTGTTTGCCACAAATTCTATGTCTTTGAGACTTACTTTAAATTCAAGGCTTATCTTTGTACATTTACTTTTCTCGCCTGCATTTCTTAGCCGTCGGCAAGAAAGACTACTAATTAGGTTTAAATTGTTTCTTTGCGAGTTTTCTCCCTGAAATGCATATTAAGGATCTTTGATTTATTTCTTACCATCTTTAACTTCAGAACTGAGTCAACGTTGTTAGGGATGACGAATTTTTAAAATCCTTTTTTTTTTTTAAACTAAAGTACTTCAGAGGTCTGCAAAATAAAATACCTTTATGTGCTTTAAGGAATCCAAAAAACTGACAAATTTCTTGAATAATTTGGAGTGTTGCTCGTTAAAAAATTTCCCAATGTTCATAACTTTACCAGGACGCTGTCGAATTTGTAGGCGGTAAAGTAATTCAGAACGCTGTAGAATTTATACGCTGGAAAGTAATTCAGAATGCTGTAGAATTTGTACGCGGGAAAGTAATTCAGAACGCTGTAGAATTTGTAGGCGGGAAAGAAATTCAGAACGCTGTAGAATTTGTACGCGGGAAAGTAATTCAGAACGCTGTAGAATTGTAGGCGGGAAAGTAATTCAGAACGCTGTAGAATTTGTACGCGGGAAAGTAATTCAGAACGCTGTAGAATTTGTAGGCGGGAAAGAAATTCAGAACGCTGTAGAATTTGTACGGGGGACAGTAATTCAGAACGCTGTAGAATTTGTACGCGGGAAAGTAATTCAGAACGCTGTAGAATTTGTACGCTGGAAAGTAATCCAGAATGCTGTAGAATTTGTACGCGGGAAAGTAATTCAGAACGCTGTAGAATTTGTAGGCGGAAAAGAAATTCAGAACGCTGTAGAATTTGTACGCGGGAAAGTAATTCAGAACGCTGTAGAATTGTAGGCGGGAAAGTAATTCAGAACGCTGTAGAACTTGTACGTGGGAAAGTAATTCAGAACGCTGTAGAATTTGTAGGCGGGAAAGAAATTCAGAACGCTGTAGAATTTGTACGTGGGAAAGTAATTCAGAACGCTGTAGAATTTGTAGGCGGGAAAGAAATTCAGAACGCTGTAGAATTTGTACGCGGGAAAGTAATTCAGAACGCTGTAGAATTTGTACGCGGGAAAGTAATTCAGAACGCTGTAGAATTTGTACGCGGGAAAGTAATACAGAACGCTGTATGGCAAGTTTGGCACACAAACGAAATAGGGGAAGGAAAGAGCAGTGTTTTTGCGATCATGAACTCACCATCAATGGGTTCTCAGTATGACTAAATTTGTACGAAATAACCACGAAGGCAGTTAGTTACTTGGAATATTCACTTTCCAAGTCCAACTGCATGTTTAGCAATAACAGGTAATAACCTCCCGGTCAGACCCAGTGTACAGGGTTTACTAAAATAGTGTAAACACTTACTGCTTGTGGATAACTTTTCTTAATAAGCTGCAGGCTAGAGCCCTGCAGAGGCAATATTTTTGGGCCCGAGCCCGGCCCGGTCCCACCAAGTTAATGCCAGGCCTGATCCGGCCCGGCCCGTTCCCACCGAATTAATGTCAGGCCCGACCCGGCACGGCACGGTCCGGTCCGGCCATTCAGGTCCGACCCGGCACGGCACGGTCCGGTCCGGCCATTCAGGTCCGACCCGGCACGGCACGGTCCGGTCCGGCCATTCAGGTCCGTCATAGATTTCATTTGCGTAACTGTCATTTGCTTTAACACAGACGGTATTTGTACTGTAACTTTTTGGACTAACTCGAAACTCGTGTAAAAAGAGGGCATAAGTAAGTTAACTAACCCACCAGTAACCGGAAATACGGCAAATGCAATAAATAGTATTCAGTGAACTTAAGTAAATTATCGTCATTTCATAGTCGAACCCTTCGTAGGGTCAGATCACTGTTTATACGAGTCAAATACTGTCTTCTTTAACACTTATGCCCAGAACATAATATAAATTGATGCTCGGTTACACACACGCACACACAATAACATGCTTATTGGTTAATAGTTAATACAACAAACTCTTGTACTCAGAATATGATTCCGTTCTGTTGGCTCGACGTCTTTGATTTTAATTCTTCAGGTTTAGGATATAACTCCCAAAATCCAAATGTAATGCAATTTTCCGATTGTTTTGTTCCTCGAACCTCTAATTTACCCAGTTCAATATTCATCCATATTTAAAACAAAGCAAGTAGCAAATCAAAATTATAAAAACACAATAGTTTACTAGCCTAAGAATAGTTTACTAGCGGATATTGAAGCTTTAATTGATTCCTAATTCCTACAAATGCAAATCATCGTACGGAGCAAGGGCTTTTCTGGTGTAAACTTCTAAAATAAATGGAATATGGATTCAAAGGGGAGTTCGATTGCCAAAGATCAAAGACGAAAAGACGCGCGCAAAATAAATAAATAAATAAATATCAAATAGCACAAGGCGGGAGAGAAGAATGATTGCGAGAAACAAGAAATATGATCACGGGAAGGGAAGGACAGAGACTGCAAAAACAGAATGCCCTAAGTTTATCAACAACCTGACTACACGGTACACATGCACGTGCAGGCCCGTCCAAGCCCGCCTACGAAATTGAAGGCCCGGCCCGTAAGTTTTAAATGATAAGCAGGCCCGGCCCGTGTAGGGCTCTAACTGTAGGCCCATCTCGGGCTTTCAGTACAGAAGCAATTCAACTTGAAATTGACTTATACGAGGTAGGATCCAAAAGTTCGGAGACTTGGCATATAGTTCCTTACCTTGAATATTTTAAGTCACCGGTGCACGACCACCTTCAAAATAATCCTCTTGGGCGACGACGCACTTTTGACAGCGCTCATAAAGCTTCTGGAAGCATTGCTGAAAGCCATGTTTTGTAACCCCTCGTAATGCCTCCTGTGCTCCTGATTCTACCTCGTTTATCGACACAAAACAATGGCCCTGCAGATTTTGTTTCATCAGTGGAAAGAGGTAAAAATCGCAGGGGCTAAGTTGGGTGAATAGGAGGGATGTGGAAGTACACTGAAGCGCAATTGAATTAGAGACAGCTGGCATTATACAAATATGGCGCTGTGGGCGGCCCTGTAAATGGAGACGACATGACGTATGCAGCGATCCGGCAATATAAGGAGTGATGCGACAAGAATCAGTAAGAGTCGGAGGCAGTATGGATAAGACGATGGATCTAAGCGCATTTGATCGTGGGCAAATTGTCGGGGCCCGACGAATGGGTCACTCCATCTCGGAAGTCGTGCAGGCACTGGGATTTTCACCAGCCACTATATCACGGGTGCATCCGTGAGTACATCGAATTCGGTAAAACCATCCCTGCAAGGGCCAACTGCCGTGGACAACAGCGTGTGGATGAGCCGGGTCATCGTCGGCTAGCTCGCATTGTAACAGCGGATAGACGGGCCACAGTGCAAGAAATCACTCGGCAATTTAACGCTGGTGCACAAAAACGTGCAAGCAGCCACACCATCCAGAACCATCTCTTCGCTATGGGGTACAGAAGCCGTCGTCCCACGAGGGTACCCCTGCTGACCGCACATACAAGGTGCAAAGATTAGCATGGGCGTGGGAACATCACCACTGGACCCTAGACATGTGGGAAAATGTTGTCTGGACTGATGAGTCGAGATTCACGTTGGTACATGCGGATGGCAGGACACGAGTACGGCGCAAACCATATGAAGCGATGGACCCTTCTTGCCAGCAGGGTACTCTTCAAGCTGGTGGGAGTGTCATTCTCGTCTGGGGACTGTTTACGTGGACTGAAATGGGACCGCTGGTACGTGTGACATCGTCCCTCACAGGTCAACGTTACCGGGATATCCTGGACGACCATTTGCTCCCGTTTGTGCGTCTTCAACATCCCACTGGGGACCTCATCCTGCAACAAGAGAATGCACCATGCCATCACACCCGAATTGTATCCGAATGGTTGGATGGACACTCCACCGACGTGACCTCGCTTCCTTGGCCAGCTAGGTCACCTGACCTCAATCCCATCGAGCACATCTGGGATGCGATCGAGAGAGTTGTTCTAGGCTCTGATTCCTCTCCATCAAATATTCGTGAAATGTGGGAGCTTGTTCAGGGGTCGTGGATCCGTATGTCTTCCCAACGCTTCCGGTGTCTTGTCGAGTCCATGTCGAGACAAATCGCCGCCGTCATCAGAGCAAAAGGTGGTGCTATACGTTACTAGACAGGAATCTCTAATTCAATTGCTGTTCAGTGTACATTAGTACGATTTCTGGCGAGAAACTCCGTGGTCAGTAGAGACTGATGTGCAGGCGCGTTGTCATGGAGAAAGTACCATTGTCCGCTTAGCCACATCTCCGGAAGTTTACGACAGATTGACTCCCGTAAGCGACGTAAAATGTACAGATAACGTTCTTTATTTACTGTTGTGCCCTCAGGAACAAATTCGGAATGGACAATGCCGTGAGAATAAAAAAAACACCTGCAGAATGACTTTCCTTTTGCTGCGATCCTGCCTGAATTTCATAGGAAAATAGGAAAATGGATTTTGGGATCCTTCTTCCTGTAAAATATGTCGCAACTGTGCTGTTGATGTTCGAGATGGAAAGTGTGATCCGACCTTTCGCTCCAGATATTCTCACAAATCTTCAATAATATTAAGGTCCGGAGATTAGGACTCATGTTCTGCAAACCAAAA
The DNA here is from genome assembly GCA_039090855.1 of Macrothele yani. Lineage (NCBI taxonomy): Eukaryota > Metazoa > Arthropoda > Arachnida > Araneae > Macrothelidae > Macrothele > Macrothele yani. The sequence continues at coordinate 55,563,520 of CM076990.1, forward strand.
CTTGACACGTTTTGCACAATGCACTGCACGGGTGCATTATGTGCCTGAAACCAAGGATGGTCATTAGAGAACAATGCCTACAATATTGGGTGCAGAAAAATGGATTCATATGTTGCAGATGTGACACGACCCTGCAGAATAACCAATGGCCTTAAGGAATACCATGCCATTGCATCCTACAGCATCAAGTATCCACCTCTATTCTTCACAGTAGGGATGGTACGCTTCTGCAGGTTTTCGCCAGACGTACGCTTTACCTGCGGTGGGAGACAATGTGGAGCACGATTCGTCAGACCAGATGACAATGTTGCCGCTATTTAGCATCCAAGCTGTTATGTGCTTTGCATCACCTTACCCTCTTTGTTTACGCTTTCCAACCGTAGGTTGAAAAAGCGTATATGCTCCAGCTTTGTCCGTCTGTCTGTCCGCACGATAACTGGCGTAAATATGGTTCGATGTCGATGAAATTTTAGTATGTAGTAGGAAACCACCTGGAGACCAATCCTGTTGAAAATGGACGAAATGGCTTCAAAGGTCAGGACACAGAAGCGATATCCATTCCGTTGCCCTTATGCGTCATAACTTGCGTAAAAATGCTTCGATTGGGACAAAACCTTAGTATGTTGTTCCGGAGGTATACTGAACCAATTCCGTTTAATATCGTCGAAATGGGGTCAAAGGTCAGGACACAGGAGCGAGATTTATTCCACCTGTTATCCTCATAACTTGAGTAATAACTCGAGTAATGATTTCAGGTATGTTGGAAAGCGTATGACAATCAATGCATTGCATGATTTTACTAACTTGTCGTATTGATGTTGGTAATCAGAGATTTGTGGATTGCATGTAGCATGTCCATGAATACCAGCACGATGGAGTTCTCGACGAATTGTTATGACGGAAACGGGAACATTGCGACTGGTGTTCAACCCCGCTGCTATTTGCAATGCCTTGGTCTTGTACTTTCTTCGTACAATCGGTGCCAACGTTCGCCTATACTTATCTGACGTCTTCGCATGACGTCCACAATCCGTACGCTTGGAGACAACGCCTTGTCTTTTTTGATATGTAGTGATAATCTTCCGTAAAGTTCCTGGTGTTCACACCAATAATTTCTACCGTTCTAGTTATGGAAGCCCCTACAAGACGCGCACCAATGATCATGCTTTTCTTTGAGGTCACTGAGATCTAACATTGTCGACAATTACTCCACAACAGCTCTTTCAACTACAACTGTGGCAATGCTACGCGATAGCCGACATCGTACTGCACCCTTTTGGATACCAAAGGTGACGTCGTCCCTGTGATTTGCACGCGGTGCAATGCGTATACTACAGTCGCAGCCCGTGTTTCCATTATTTCGATAAACCCCTGTACTTTGGACAACCTTGTTTTACATACGTTTGGCTTTCCTATAAATATTTGCATATTTATGCTGAAATGTATTTCAATTTACAAAAGAAAGCAAAAATAATATACAAGGCAATTCAAAATGATTGCCAAATGACAGTAACGTGTTAATGAAGATAAATAGACAGCTGATATCCCTACACAAGAAAGAATGAAGTTTAGAACTTTATTGGAACCTACTGCTGTGTTGCTATATTGACGTAGGAAAGTGAGCTGACCGTGTGCCAAAGCCAGTGGGAAGAAATGGCGACCGCAGCAAAAAAGGCGTTTTCGCAGGTCTTTTAAAGGAGTAAAGTCCCCCAGGTCCCCTGCCTTACTCCTTGTGTTTTCTTTTTGTAGGGGTATGTCAAAGACAGTGTGTATGTGCCACCTTTGCCGAGAACACTGCAAGAACTAAAGATGCGCATTCAGCTTGCACTGTCATCAGTGACTACAGACATGCCTCACAATGTCTGACGAGAAATGGATTACCGTTTACATGTTGTCCACGTGACACAGGGGAGTCACATGGAGCATTTGTAAGGCGCGGAAACAAAATTCTAAACTTCCTACTTTATTGTGCAACAATGTGATCTCCATATCTATATTCAGAAACCAGGTATTGTTATTTGTAGTCGGGGAAATCATTTTGAATTACCCGAGATCTGTCTATCTCTCTGGAGCGCTTGACGTCCCAGCAACGTCTGTATTGTGCGCCATCTCTTATCTAACAATTCATGCGTGCTCTCGCGATGTTAGAATATTTTCCTGCTATATAATAGCACACAATCACACTGAGATAACAAGATGATCGCGTGCTAATTTAAAAACATTGGATTATTAATGATTCGAGTTCTATTTTTCGGATCTACAAAATTTGAATTGAATTCTTAATATCACAGCAAGTTGAGTTTATACGCGATCACACTGAGATGTCAAGGTGATCGCGTGCTAATTTAAAAACACTTGATTATCAATGACTCGAGTTCTATTTATCCGGTCTACAAAACTCAAGTTAAAATCTTAATATCACTGCAAGTTGCGTTTGTGTATTAATTTAATTTAGCAAAATTCGAATATTAATTTGTACGCTTTAATTATTTTTTACTTTTTTGATTTAACTAACTTTCCGAGTTTAGTGCTGATTATTATTATTATGCCGCCCCGGTGGCGCAGTGGTCTAAGGCGTTGGCCTCTGATCATTCGTCGGTAAGGGGTCCGGGTTCGAATCCCGGTCAGGCATGGATGTTGTGTTTGTCTTACGGCACTGGATCTCTCCCTTCCCTGGAACCAGTGACCCTATATTAGGGACGGGCGACTGCTTATAGCCCATTGAGTTGCTCACAGTGGTCGTTAAACCTCCAATAAAAAAAAAAAAAAAAAAAAAGTGCTGATTATAAAAGGCCTTCGATTCGTTGAAACCATCAGCAGTAACAATGGCTTTGAAATCTTGCGGTATTGAAGATGCATACATTAGCATTATTAATAACATCTATGAAAATGCAAGTGCAAAAGTTCGGATATTTGAGGATACAGCACAAATAAGAATTGGAAAGGGAATGAGACAAGGTGACGCCATATCTCCCAAGCTCTTTAACGTCACATTGCAAAATGTCTTTCAATCATTGAACTGGGAAAATAAAGGGAAAAAAGATTAATGGAGATTACTTAACTCATTTTCCTTTTTGCTGATGACGTAATCATCTTTGTAACTACCCCTTCAGAGCTGCAGAGTATGATCCAAGAACCTGCTGACAAGAGTAAAGAAGTGGGATTAAAAATGAACTTTCAGAAGACAAAAGTGATGTACAATGCTTTTACAAGAAACGAAGATTTAGCGATTGATGGTGAAAAGCCTGAGACAACCGATTCCTACATTTATCTTGGGCAGCAGATATCGAGTGATGGTCACATTGATGAAGCAATTAATCGGCGTATAAAACTTGGATGGAGAGTTTTGGAAGAAACACTACAATTTTTAAGAGCAGTGTGCCCATTATGTCTCAAAAGAAAAGTGTTTAATCAATGCATCCTGTCAGTGCTTATGTATGGAGCAAAGACATGGGCCTTAACTGAAAAAGACATACAAAGACTGCAGACAACTCAAAGTAGCCTGGAGAGATGCATGCTTGGTGTAACCAGGAAAGATAAGAAGAGGGACTTGTCGATAAGGGAAATGACAGGAGTGGGCGACATCATGACCAGAGTGAAATCACTGAAATGGCAATGGGCTGGACATGTTGCCAGAAGAACGGACCACCCATGGACAACCGAAATTTTAGCCTGGATTCCGAGGGACAGGAAAAGACCCACAAGAAGACCCCATGGGAGATGGATGGATGAAATTAGAAAGTATGCTGGAGTGACATGGAGGAGACAGGCCCAAGACAGACAGTTGTGGAAGAAATTTGGGGAGACCTTCATCCAGCGGTGGATTGATAATGGTTGATGATGATATTATACATTTTGCAAAATATCAATCTATCTAAACGCTGTGACCTACAATAAAAACTGATATCTTGCGATGTCAAAGTGAGCAAGATTGCATTTAAAAACAGATGTCGCCCCCAATAGCACATTGTCGAGAATTTAGATAGTTCCGATTTGTAACACCAGATGGCGCATTATTTTGTAGAAAAAGCTTCAGTATGAAGTTTGAAACTAAGCGTCGAATAGGACAGTCTAAATCAAGCCGTGAAGGGAATAACAAGTGTGCCGGAGGAAAAGTAATTTAACGCAAAAAATCAAAGTAAAAGTTATTAAGGTAAGTTTACACGGAAACAACTTTCCGAGTTTAGTGCTGATTATATTACACATTTTGAAAAATGTCGGTCTATCTAAACGCTCTAATCTACAATTGTTAAACAACAAATATTTTACGCAGAATGTCATTTATCGCGAGGTCTTTTTGAAAACGGAAATAAATAGCATAGTTCTAACATTCATGTTGGAACTAAAAATTATAAACTTTTAGTTCAAGCATGAATGAGTTCTTACTACATACGTTTTTCCTATATTTTCTTACAAAAATCCGGCGTCTATTTGATTTGTTTTCAATCTGCTTAAATTAAAAATTTCACTCCGTCACAGGGTGGGCAACATAACCTATACGCTGAGTGACCACTTTATTATGACCACCCCCTTAATACTTCGTTAGGTCACCTTTTGCCTTTAATACTGCGACGATTCTTCGTGGCATGTACTCCACGAGATGTTGATGGGTGGTTTGTGGAATCTGAGACCATGCTTGATGAATAGCACTTTCCAGGAGCGTGAGATTGCAGGGTTGTGGATCCAGATGTCTGATGGCTCGTTCAACTTCATCCCCCAAATTCTCAATGGGGTTGAGATCTGGAGATTGTGGGGGCCACCTAAGCAAAGTAAACTCTCCGGCATGTTCCTGAAACCAATCCTATACAATACGAGCTCTATGGCAAGACACATTATCTTGTTGAAAGTAGCCATCGCCATTGGGATAAACCATCCACATGACAGGATGCACTTGGCCCGCAACGATATTTAGATATGATGTGCCAGTCAGACGTTGATCAACACGAATTAAAGGGCCCAAAGCATGCCAGGAAAACATTCCCCAAACCATAACGTTGCCTCCACCAGCTTGAAGGTTTGTAGCAATGCATTTGGGGTCCATGCTTTCTTGCTGTTTCCGCCAAATTCTCACTCGGCCATCGGCATGGTGCAACTGAAAACGTGATTAATCGGACCACATAATTTGTTTCCAATTATCGACTGTCCAATCCTTGTGCTCCTGTGCGAACTCGAGAAGTCCTGTCATGTTAACTGTAGACAGAAAAGGTGTTCGAACAGGCCTTCGGCTGCCATATCCTATCCGATGCAGTGTACGGCGAACAGTGCATGCAGAGATCATTTGAAGGCAGCCTTGATAAAGATGGTCTGTAATTTGCTGCACTGTTGCCCTTCTGTTGTCTGTTACCAATCTGGACACTCTGCTTTCCTCCCGAACAATCACTAGTCGATGACGACCACACGTTGCACGTAGAGATCCAGTTTTTTGGCTGACAGTTCAGTCTTTAACCACTTTAACAACAGCTGCTCTGGAACATTTGACGAATGCGGCGGTTTCGGTGATACTCGCTCCATGGCTCCGAGCTCCTATAATCATCCCACGTTGAAAGTCCGTCAAATCGCATTTTTTACCCATCTCGTCGCCCAAAAATCACTTCTACTACTGCCGCAAGCACTAAACTTTCCCTTTTTTACGCTTTCCAACCGTAATTTGAAGAAGCGTATATGCTCTAGCTTTTTCCGTCCGTCTGTCGGCACGATAACTCACGTAAAAATGGTTCGATTTCGATGAAATTTTAGTATGTGGTAGGGGACCACCAGGGGACGAACCCAATTGAAAATGGGTGAAGTGGGGTCAAAGGTCACGCCATAAGAGCGGGATCCATTCAATTGCCCTTATGCGTCATAACTTGCGTAAATGTAGTTCGATTTCAATGAAATTTTAGTATGTGGTAGAGGACCACCTGGGGAACGAACCTTATTTAAAATGGGTGAAGTGGATTCAAAGGTCAGGACATAGGAGCGGAATGCATTCCATTGCCCTTATGCGTCATAAGGGGCGTAAAAATGGTCCTATTTCCATGAAATTTTAGTATGTGGTAGGAGACCACATGGAAAGAAACCCTATTGAAAATGGGACAAATGGAGTCAAAGGTCAGGACATAGGATCGGGATCCATTCCATCGCCTTTATCCCACACTATTAAGGTGGACGTCAAGTAATTTTGCTTCCTATATTTCCAATGGAAAACCTTTTGTACATATTTCCTTCACAATTAGTGTGTTCCCAAGGATGGAAATTCGAACATCGGTTAAAATAACTTCATACTATAACTTGGAATATTTAACATTTTCTAAAACATAAGCATAATTATATTAAAAAACAATAACGTTTCCTCCTTTAGTGGTGTTGAAACCAGAAAAAGGATGGCGCGACCTGTACTTTGATGACGTCTGTGGACAAATAAATGTTGGATTGCATAATTATTGTTATGGTTTAGAAAATATTAAGTATTCCAAGTTATGAAATCAAGCTATTTTAATCGATGTTCAAATTTTCATTCTTGGGAACGCATTAATTGTGAAGAAAATGTGTACCAAAGTTTTTCCATTGGAAGTATAGGAAGCAAAATTACTTGACGTCCACTTTAAAGTAGCAATTATTGTGTGTATGTATGTACATTTATTTTAAAAATGGCTCTAAGAATTTTGATGAAATTCGTTAACCTACCGTTTCCTGGTACTAGAAATCGATTTAGATTGATCTCGGGAGAATTCGTTTAGTGGGTTAAATAACCACCCCGCATTATAACGTTTTTAGTGTCATGGCGTCGTTCCATTAATGTTTCCAATGCTTAGAAATCTTATGACGTCACAATCTCGTGTTTGAGACTGTTGGCGCGCGGTCACGCCATCTGGCTCATTACGTCACGCGTTGTGTCGTTACCTCCGAGATCTTGAAGGCCTATCAAGTCATGACGTCATTTTCAGTAACGTCACACCTCGTGGATCTACTGATCAAACAGTCCCTGTCTGCGTTACCACGCTGACTTGTAATTAAACGTGTGACTTGTGTTCTTTTCTACGCTTTCCAACCGTAGATTGAAGAAGCGTATATGCTCCAGCTTTGTCCGTCTGTCCGCACGATAACTCACGTGAAAATGGTTCGATTTCAACGAAATTTTAGTATGCGGTAGGGGACCACCTAGGGACGAACCCTATTGAAAATGGGCGAAACAGGGTCAAAGGTCAGGACATAAGAGCGGGATTCATTTCATTGCTCTTATGCGTCATAACTTGCGTAAACATGGTTTGATTTCAATGAAATTTTAGTATGTAGTAGGGAACCACATGGGGACGATCCCTATTGAAAATTGGGTGAAATAGGGTCATAGGTCAGGACATAGGAGCTGGATCCATTTCATTGCCTTTATGCGTCATAACTTGCGTAAAAATGGTTCAATGTCGATGAAATTTTAGTATGTGGTAGGGAACCACCTAGGCATGAGCCCTATTGAAAATGGGCGAAATGGGATCAAAGGTCAGGCAGGACATAAGAGCGGGATTTATTCCATTGCCCTTATGAGGCATAACGCGTAAAAATGGTTCGATGTCGATGAAATTTTAGTATGTGGTAGAGAACCAACTGGTTACGAACCCCTTTTGAAAATGGGCGGAATGGAGTTAAAGATCAGGACACTGGAGTAGGATCCATTCCACTGCCCTTGTGCATCATAACTTATCTAAAAATACTTTGATTGCGACAAAACGTTATCATGTTGTTCCGGAGGTATAGTGAACCAGTTCTGTTGAATATCAACGAAATGGGGTCAAAGGTCATTGCACAAAAGCAAGATTTATTCTACAGCCATTATTCTCATAACTTGCGAAAAACTACTTCTATTGCGACAAACTTTTAGTATGCTATTCTTGAGGTATACTGAACCGGTTCTGTTGATATAATCGCAATGGGGTCAAAGGTCAGGACACAGGAGCGAGATTTGTTCCACAGCCATTATCCACATAACTTGAGTAATAATTTCTGGTATGTTGGAAAGCGTATCATAATCAATGCATTGCATGATTTTACTAACTTGTTATACTAGCCTCGCCCTCTGGTGGCAACAGCGTACAGCCTTAGCTCATTTGCTTAAAACTGTCATGTGTTCATAATAAAGTGGCCACTCAGTGTATATTAATATTTATTTAAAGCTTAAAAACAACCGTCCTAGGACAGGTTATGCGGTAGCAGAAGTATAAAATTATTTCAAATATTAATTTCTAAAGCAAAATTTCTTATAAAGTGGTAAAAAAATAAAACGTAATAGTCAGAATTAAAAAAATGTTCCACAAAAAAAAACCCAATAAAAAAAGCTTATGTTATACACAAAAACTTTTGAATAACGGTCACAGCTCGGACCGGAAGAAATTGATCATTAGAATAAAAATACCAACGTTTACCACAATCAAAGGTTTATTATATATGGACTATAGCTTCGCAGAGCGTTTGGCTCGGCTTCATCAGGACGAATCTACAATGGAAACTTATTTATCCTGATGAAGCCGAGCCTAACGCTCTGCGAAACTATAGTCGATGTATAATAAACCTTTAATTGTAGTAAACGTTGGTATTTTTATTCTATCTCAACACCATAAGTTCTGCAGTCATACATTATACAGGGTGATTGTAAACTCCTTCAACAAAGCAAGAGGGGTGATAGTACACATCAAGACGAACAATATTGGCAATGGAACCTAGGGCCGCATTCCACTCCTAGTACCAGAAAAGAGTAAAGTTACATATCCACGTTGAGCCTTTAACAGTGAACACAAAGAGACATACCTAATTTATGTGTCGCACAATTCCAATCGCATCAGGAAAAGACTCAAAGGAGCTCCTCAACTTGGTGTCCAAGGGCGTAGTTGCACAGCTCACACCGGCCAATGAAGGACTGTCGCACCCTCTCGTAGACTACCGGCGAGGTGTTGATCTTGTCCGCAACAACAGCGATCCGCGCGACGAGATCTTCCAGGGAGTCCACAGGTGTCTCGTACACCAATATTTTCATGTGCCCCCAGAAGAAGAAGTCCAGTGGGTTAAGGTCCGGGGAGCTTGGAGGATAAGCCACAGGTCCACCGCGTCCAATCCACCGCCCTGGATATGTCGCATTTAGGAAGTATCGGACCTCGGTGGCAAAGTGTGCTGGGGCCCCATCATGCATAAACCCCATGTCCCTCCGTGTGGTGAGCGGAACATCCTGCAACAGACCGAGAAGCACTCGCGTCGGTTCAAACGTATACGTCAATTCCCATGCGATGTTCGCACGGTAATATCTCTGAACGGGTTCGGCTGCGTTTTTAAATGCTCTCTTTTTATCGTCAACGTACGTGTTCAGCGCACCTGATTTGCATCTTGTGCTTCTCATGCGCTGGTTGGAACTCCGTGTGCCTCTGGAAGTTTTTCAAACGTGCTGTTTTCTGGCACTAGGAGTGGAATGCGGCCCTAGGTTTCATTGCAAATATTGTTCATCTTGATGTACGCTATCACCCCTCTTGTTTTGTTGAAGGAGTTTGCAATCACCCTGTATAGAAACTAACCATTGTTGGGAGGTTAGGCCTAAATTAATATTGCTAGGTCGTTGCGTTTGTGCAAAAACAAAATAAATATATGAAGCTTACGTACAATAAAGAAGACGTTGCAGTGTTTTTTTCAAATGCCGACTGCTGAATGAATAAAACAATGAAAATAATTAAAAAAAATAATTCACGGTGTAGAGGAATTTAAGAAGGCAGTGTCTGACGTCTAGTGTTTAACAGCTAGGATATTAGGGTACCCTATAGGAAAGCAACAAAGAAAAGTATTAGATAGTAAAGCATAACTGCGCAGTTATCTGGCCGTGCCGTAAAGAAGGGACAGAGCCCACGGGGACCAAACCAAGAAACACAGCCCACAATGAGCGAAATTCCAGATCCCGTTAACCAACTCCGCACATCCCGGAGACGACTAAAACATACTTGGAAGTTGCAGCTCGTCTCATGTAGAACTAAACTTTCAATTCCTTTCTTTTTACTTAAGGATACCACTGTACCACTTTGTGACGTGCCTGCCCCGCAGGACGCACACGACATAAAGGCAGATAGCAGCAAGTACGAACGTCTGCGTAGCTCAGTTGGTAGAGCGACTTGTTCCGGAATAAGTGGACTCGGGTTCGATTCTCGGCGTGGACAAAAATGACGGATAAATTTACTTCGTTATAACCTGTAATCCAACTTGTTATACCATTAGCAATAAATATCCTTTGTCCCTATCTGCTCATCTTGTTGAAGAAACTACGTCAAATCCAATAGACAAAGCGTTCATTAGATCTTCTTCGGGGCCGACTGGGGTGTCCGTTGACGGCTGTTAAGAGGTTTTTGTAATTCGGAGGTTATCGTTAATGTTAATCGTATGGAAGCAGTTCGGTACCAAACAAATCTTGCCGTTGCTCGGAGGTTACCGTTGTTTGGAGCTGTCCGTTAATACAGTACAATGTTATACATTAACATAAAAAATGTATTTAACATGATTTGATATTTCAGCGATTTTGTATCACAAATTTGCTTAGTATTTAGATGCAGCACCAAATCTATTCGTATACTTGATTTTTGATGCAGCTTAAAGCGAAATCCTGTCTCACATAAAGAAGTTTCAGGAAACGGAAAGTGTATCCACGTTTATGTTATTAAGGTATCCTTCTATTAGACTCTTCCACAAATTGTTCAGCCAAAGATTTTTAAACTGTTGTTTCAATTGAAAGTCAGAAATTACATCGCTCTGACTTTCATAACCATGCGCAGTAAATTCCATTCGTTTGAGTGAGTTCGAACCCAAGCGGAAGTTTTAGAAAAGTTCAGTGTAAAAAATCTTTCTCAAATTTACGAGCAATTTTCCGTTATTTCTGTTGTGAATAAACGAAGCATGCTCCAGATGAAAAATTTTCCAGGAAATGACAGGCGAAACCTGAATTTCACGGATTTTTAGTTCAGAAATACTCATTTTTTACGCTTCCCAACCATAGGTTGAGGAAGCTTATACGCTCCAGCTTTGTCCGTCTGCCTGTTTGCAGGATAACTCGCGTAAAAATGGTTCGATTTCGATGAAATTTTAGTATGTGGCAGGGGACAACCTGGGGACGAACCCTACTGAAAATGGGCGAAATGGGGTTTAACGTTAGGACATAGGAGCAGGATCCATTCCATCGCCTTTATGCATCATAAATTACATAAAAATGCTTCTATTGCGACAAAACTTTAGTATGTTGTTCCGGAGGTATACTAAACCATTTCTGTTTAATATCATTGGAATGGAATCAAATTTCTCGTCACAGGAGCGAGATTTATTCCACAGCCATTATCTTTTTGATTAAAAATGCTTCTATTGCGACAAAACTTTAGTATGTTGTTCCGGAGGTATACTGAACCGGTTCTGTTGAATATCACCGAAATGAGGTCAAAGGTCAGGGCACAGGAGCTAGATTTATTCCACAGCCATTATCCCCATAACTTGGGTAATGATTTCTGGTATGTTGGAAAGCGTATTATAATCAATGCATTGCATGATTTTACTAACTTGTTAGTCCTCCTCCGGCTAATAACGGAAAAATTATGTTTTTAACATTTGTTAACGGAAATTCTAAATTTTCAGGAAACATTTCTGTGATTCCTTTCGTATATAACGGACAAATCCTGTCCCCACTTTTTCGGTATCCATATAACGGAAACAATCTGCTATCAAGAACGGTTGGCTGGCATACTTGAGGTTTGATTAACTATTAAATTTCAGTCGTCTATTGGTGGACCTCATTTTGAGGTTCTGAAACGAGACCGGATATTGCGGATAACATATCGCGTGTTATTAAGGTTATTTTGTGGGAAATATATAACTGCTTCCCTCTACCAGTTTGTACACCTGCCATTATACGTAGGTCGTTCAAAAAGTAACGAGACTGACGTCATAACGCCAAAACAAACCCACGCAGAGAAATGCAGCTGCCGACTTCGGAGCACCTGCGAGGTTGGTCACGTGAAGACGCGTCGTTACAGTACTCCGCTAGTTCATTCTTTTAGTAGACGGTGCTGAGTTCAGACGTGTTTCTGTAATCCAGTATGGATATAAAACTGGAGCAAACGGCAGCTATAAACTTTTGTGTGCGTTTGAATAAAACCGCTACAGAAACGCACGAAACGATTAAAACAGCCTAAAAAGCAAGATCTTTGTTCCATGCAAGAGTTTCTGAGCGGCACAAGAAATTTGTGAATGGTGAAGAGTGTCTGGAAGATGGCCACGCTCCGGTAGGCCTTCGACATCTACTACGGAGGTTAATGCCAATACCATCGAGACCCTCCTGCACGAATGCTGCCGAATAACCATTGAGGAGATTGCTAATGGGAGGCAGATATCCGGTGATTCCGTTGATGACATTGTGAGAAACCGGTTGGGGTACCGAAAAGTCACTGCAAAGTGCATTCCCCACTTGCTCACGGATGAACACAAGGCAAATCGTGTTATCACTTATCGCAAAAAAAAAGCGTGGCCCCACGTCGTGCCTGGCTACTACGTGAGCAACGCTCTTTGGATCGAGTCGTCACATGTGGCGAAACATTTTTATTTCACCCATTTCGGTCCAGAAACAAAACAACAGAGCACCCTATGGAAACACCCACAATTCCCTATGCAACAAAGCAAGGTTCAAGCAAATGTATCGAAGGCCATGCACCTGGTTTTTTACGCTTTCCAACCGTAGGTTGAAGAACCGTATATGCTCCAGCTTTGTCCGTCTGTCCGCACGATAACTCGCGTAAAAATGGTTCGATTTCGATGAAATTTTAGTATGTAGTAGGGGACCACCTGGGGACGAACCCTACTGAAAATGGACGAAATGGGGTTAAAGGGACACGACATAGGAGAGGGATTCATTTCGATGCCGTTATGCGTCATAACTTGCGTAAATATGGTTCGATTGCAATGAAATTTTAGTATGTGGTAGGGAACCATTTGGGTACGAAGCTTATTAAAAATGGGTGAAGTGGGGTCAAAGGTCAGGACATAAGAGCGGGATGCATTCCATTGCCATTATGCTTCATAACTTGCGTAAATATGTTTCGATTTCGATGAAATTTTAGTATGTCGTAGGGAACCACTTTGGGACGAATCTTATTGAAAATAGACGAAATGGAGTCAAAGCTCAAGACATAGGATCGAAATCCATTCCATCGACTTTATGCGCTATAACTCATGTAAAAATGCTTCGATTCAGACAAAACTTTATCATGTTGTTCTGGAGGTATATTTTACGGGTTCTGTTGAATATCATCGAAATGGGGTCAAAGGTCAAGACACAGGAGCGAGATTTATTCCACAGCCATTATCCTCATAACTTGAGTAATAACTTGAGTAATGATTTCTGGTATGTTGGAAAGCGTATCATAATCAATGCATTGCATGATTTCACTAACTTGTCTTCGATAAAGAGGGAATTGTGTATGACCATGTTGTTCCACAAGGAAAATCTGTTACCTGGGCCAATTATTCTGAAGTTCTCAAAGGTACTGTGAAGAAAAGAAAAATCCCCAAAATGCTCAGAATAGGAACAAACTGGTTGAATTTACATCAGGTTATTGGCTCTGCACATCGTGCTTTTCTTTCCCAGAAAATTATCCAAGAGCTAGGCATCGAAATGATACGCAGCCTTCGTACTCAGCGGACCTGGCGCCGTGTGATTTCCACCTATTTCCTTAAGTGAAAAATCAACTTCGTGGGTGTCGGTTTGTATCAATTAATGAACTGAACACTACTACAATGGGTGTCGGTTTGTATCAATTAATGAACTGAACACTACTACGATGGGTGTCGGTTTGTATCAATTAATGAACTGAACACTACTACGATGGGTGTCGGTTTGTATCAATTAATGAACTGAACACTACTACGATGGGTGTCCTGAACCACATGTCGAGGAAGGGCTTCGAACGCACCTTCGGAAAGTGGATAGAAAAGATTGGACCGGTGCATTCCGGTTGATGGAGAATATTTCGAAAGTTTGTAAGGAAAGTATCTTCACTGCATTAAACTTTTGCCTCGTGTAAAATCAGTCTCCTTACTTTTTGAACGACCCTCGTCGTGTATTATATAAACTTAAGAAATCGGGTTCTTGGAAGTTTGTTCGAGGGATTGTATGATGTCTACGTATCAGTCTGTGTATCTATTAACACAGAAACTATTACAGTGTAACTTGGATAATTTGTAGCTGGAGAGACAACAAAATAATTCGAATTATCGACAAATTCGAATTAGGCAAGTTTGAATATGGGCACATTCAAGTACTGTAAAAACCAACATATTTATTCATAACATACAAAAAAAGTACAGTACGGTAAATTTACAATTTTTTTCTAAAAAAAACCGTGAAATTTTGGTCTGCTTCTTAGAATTTATGTTATGGGTAAGGGTAAATTCCTCAAGTTTATCGAGTGAAGGAAATAGAGAGTGACTTACATTCTGCTGTCCCGCAACAAACTTCCTTAACTGTTGGAGGTAAACCAAGGCCTCTTACTGAATTTGGAAGGCGCTCTTCTGGAAATTCTGGCCATTCCAGATCTTCATCTGAAGATACACAGCAGGTATTCTTATTCATAACATCAGCCAAGATCTCATCATCTGTGAGCTCAATACAAACAGCTAAATTGTCATCAACTCTCACAAAAGCCTCATACGGTACATCACGGCCTACGTCTTCCCAGTACTCCACAGTGGGTATGATCTCCTCGCCACCAATACCTTGATGTTGTTGAGACTCATCATCGGGGTGCTGGAAGCCTGCTTTTCCGAAGCATTTGCCTATAGTTTCAGGTTTAACTTGTTGCTTCATCCAGAACAGTAAGTGCCCATTTTAAAAGGTAATTGTTGAAAATACGAGATTACGAAAATGGGGTTTTCTTCGAATTAAACAAAACAAAGTTCGAATTAAAGGTGTGTTTTTTTGTCAAACATTATTTATATATAAAATTCAAGGGAACAAATGAAAAATTCGAATTAACCAAGATTTCGAATTAAAAACGTTCGAATTAGACAAGATACACTGTATAGCTATCAGTAATAAATTTTATATTTAGGGATTTTGTAAATAATACTGCGAAGTAGTACATTTCATCTTTTCTTAAACAAAAATGAAGGTCATTGTCAGTTTGAAAAATTCTCGAGTTTCGAAACATTCAGTTGCCTTAAAAATCAAGATAAAAATAAATGTGTGATTTGTGATATACGTCCAACAGAAAAAAAATATCAAAAACCTCTGCAGAAAATTAATAACCTCCTACAGGAAATAAAATTACTGATTAGCCCGCATTCATAGCGAAAAACATTTCTTCCTTGAACGAATTCAGTCCTTGTTGTTTCTACTTTAAACGCGATCTGGTGGTAAGGTTTTTCCTAGAACAGTCGGAAGCGCTGCGCTGCTTGTTAGCATGTCTTTTTTTCTAAAAAAAAGATCGTGCTTATGTTATCGGTTTGTCCGTCCGTCCGTCCTCCTGTGGACAGACACCATATCTCTGCAACTAATAGTACAATTTGAAAAATAAATGCATTAGGACGCTTGAAATATGCGAATGATGATACTTTATTTCGTTTTTCTTTTACGATGCACAATTTCGCCACTAGAATTAAAATTAATGAAGGAAAAAGGTTAGAAAGAAGGAGGTCTTATGATCCGAGGGATGTTAAAATACCAATGGATAAAATAATAGTAATATCTCCAACTCGGTTAGACAGAATAGTTATAAGCGCAGATGATATGGAATTCAAAATACATTTTATTTCATATATTTGCCTCTAAACATCCGATTGATAAAAATTATTTTACCTTTCGATTAAAATTATATCGAAGAGTATTTCAGGTAGTCACTGTTTCAAGTTAACATAGATTTCCGCTAGGGGGCGTAAAGGTAAATATAATTTCCCCTGATATATCTGATTCTAAAACTCCGATTTGGAAACTTCTTTCTGTACCGTACACAGCTCCTGATGGGAAATCTTTTGCATATGATTTCTAAATATTGATGGCAAATGATTTGGCCACCCGAGGGCGTAAGCCTTAATTTCAGCTCATTCTGTATTTGCAGCAAAATCTGAGCTTCTAATACCTCGAGTGAAAAAAATTCGTTTGCGGGCGGATACTACTCGCGTCGATATACCTTTTCGGAATATTTTCTTCTTAAAATAATGCATGATTTCTCCGCCAGGGGACGTAGATATATATATCTTATTTTTGTCAATATCTGTACTTCTAAGAGTCCGATTTAAAATTTCCTTCTTTGTTGGATAGCGTTTCCGGTGCGAAATGTTTTTCATGTAATTTCAATATTTTCAAGTAACTCATAAACTTTCCGCCAGGCAGCGTTAAGGTAAATTGCTTTTTCCCCCGGTATTTGTGCTTCTTAAACTCCGATTTGAGAAATTCCTCCTGTAGCCTACAGCTCCTGGTGAGAAATGCTTTTCATATAATTTCTAATATTTGGTAAATAATGGTTTGGCCACCAGGTAGCATAAGTGTTAACCTGAGCTCCTGAAAATTCAACTGAAAAATTTCTTTCCTGGGCCAATACCGCTCCATCGAAAAACCTTTTAAGAATAGTTTCTTCTTAAAATAATACATGCTTTTCCCACCTGGGGGCGCAGATGCATGTCTTATAGTTGTCGATATCTCTGCTTCTAAGAGTCCGATTTTAAAAAAATGCTTTCTTTGTTGGAGAGCGTTTCGGCTGCGAAATATTTCTGATATAATTTGAAATTTTATTTAAAGCACAAGTCTGTAACCAGAGGAAGTAAGTGCAAGATTCTATTTACAGCAATATCCGCTGGATTAAAAAATCCAATTGAAAAACTCCTTTTTTCAGTCAGATACTACTGTTTTCCGTACTGGTTCCATTGATTTTGAATAGCTTTGATAAATTTAACTGGCGTCAGAACAGATTCAAAAGACGTGCTCATTACACCCGAAAACTCGGTGTTATATTTCTTGTTGACGTTCAGGTCAGCGCGGGCCTTATCATTGTCGTGCACAAGGACTCCTTCACTTCATACAAAAAAAAAAAAAAAAAAGGTTCTGTAATGCTAAATACACAGTTGACGTGGACCAGGAACATCAAATAGAAGTAATCGCTCTTTCCACGTTTATAAGTGAGTCAAGGGGCAAAATTTCTCGTCGACAGCCACCGGGAGTCGAACGCAGAGTCTTGCAGTTACGCGCCGGATATGCTTCCACTGGACCACACCGGCCGCGAAATTCTCCGGACTCACAAACGACAAACTGCCAAACCACATGGCAGGGTTGCTTCTTTGGAGCCCCGCACAATGCTGGGGATGTATTTGTTCAATTGCTGCTGTTCATCTGTGGTGAATCCCCAGCACTGTGCGGGGCTCCAAAGAAGCAACCCTGCCATGTGGTTTGGCAGTTTGTCGTTTGTGAGTCCGGAGAATTTCGCGGCCGGTGTGGTCCACTGGAAGCATATCCGGCGCATAACTGCAAGACCCTGGGTTCCACTCCCGGGGGCGGTCGATGAGAAATTTTTCCGTGACTCACTTATAAACGTGGAAAGAGCGGTGACTTCTATTTGAAGGTTCTGTAATGCGTCTGGTACATTTAAGCTTAAAAAAATCAGTGGAAATTGGAAAAAAAAAAAAAAACGGAATTGGGGAAATCTATCAAAATACACTGACGTTTCCGCGGCAACTTTTCGAAACGAAAATTTCGTTAAAAGTTAAAAGTCGGAAACCTACCGGTAACTTTGCTGGGCGTTATTTTTAGGCATTTGCAGTGAATTCACACCATTTAGTTTTTATCGTGTATTTTAACACCTACAGTGCTGCAGTTAAGTAATAAGACTGATTTTTTTTAAATCCCAGTAAAACACGGGGTTCGAGAAGGCATGGTTTTTTGGTAAGTTATTTATCAGTTGTGCGGTGGCAACAGCTCTTGCGTGAGAAATGCGCAGATGATTATTTACGCTGGGCATGACGTCATTCGGTGGAAGAAAGTCGTCACAACTTTGGTATAGAAGTAAAGAGCAAATATCCAGTTCTGTTTAAAAATCTGTAAAACTTAGGTCCAAATTTTATAATATATAAGCTCACAGTGAGGAGCATAGAGCTTTTTGTAGAAGCTGTTGATAGCAAGTTCGCATTTTTCCAGTCAGGTTATAAGTCCCTTTCAATGACAGTCTTAGACAATGTCGAGGTAGTAGCTCCTTTACGGATGGCATATTTGTGTTCAGCCCACCGAATTCCTAGGCTTCGAAAGGTCGAACCCACATAGCAGAGATCCGCAGATTGTCCATTAATGTCCATCAGGGAGACACCATATACACCAAAGCGGGAACAGTTGGTATTATATCTCTGTCATGTCTAATAATAGAAAAAAGGTTTTGAGTTTTGACACCGAACCCCAAGGAGTATTTCTTACAGGTGTTTTTTTAATAAGCTAACAACTCTTTTTTGGTAGGGCATACTTCCCACATATTTAGTTGCGGGTACACTTCTAGTTACAGTTGTTGAAGTCTTCCGTTTATATTGCTGTATAAGTCGTTGTACGCTGCCATTGGGGTATCCATGTGCATTTGCAATCTCATTAATTTTTCCTAATTCCTGATTTCGGTATACAGAATTCGAAGAGTGAGTAAAAGCTCTATTCACAAGGAACCTAAGTGCCGAGTATTTGTAAGAGGTTGGAATACATGAGTTGAAGGGAATCATTACCGGGATAGAGGTCGGTTTCCAACAGACAGAAAAGTCAAAATATTCATGATCTGAGGAATGTGAGACCAAAACGTCAAGATAGGGTAGTGACCCAGATTTTTCTACCTCTATAGTAAATCTTATACCGGGAATGATTGAAGATAAGTTTGAAGCCATATCATGTAGTTCGGAGACAGAGTGAGACCAGATAAGAAAAACATCATCAACATATCGTATGTATAATGACGGCTGAACAGTACAGAATTTGAGGTATTTATTTTCTAAGTCCTTAAAGCAGGATCTCAGCAAGAACAGGTCACAAAGGGGAACCGATTGGTGCCCCTCATTTTGTTTGTAGATGGTTTGTTGAAAACGGAAAAGACATCGGTCCCCAACAAGTTTCAAAGCTTGTAGGGTTGTATCAATTTCACTTTGACTCTAATGGTTCTGGGTAAGCAAGATTTTTCAATGAGAGCATAGACAACTGTACGAGAAATATTAGGGAAGAGGTTTTCCACATCTAGCGAGGCAAAGATGAATTGAGTCTTCGGGAATTGACAAGATTTTATTTTGTTAATAGCTTCTCTTGTACTATTGACTGAGAAAGTAGATTCAGTGGTAAACGATTTCAGGAAGACAGCAAGAGATTTTTCTAGGTTTCGAGTGGGGCTTGCTCGAAACCGGGAAAAATCTCTTGCAGTCTTCCTGAAATCATTTACCACTGAATTTCTCAGTCAATAGTACAATAGAAGCTATTAACAAAATAAAATCTTGTCAATTCCCGAAGACACAGTTCATCCTTGCCTCGCTAGATGTGGACAATCTCTTCCCCAATATTTCTCGTACAGTTGTCTATGCTCTCATTGAAAAAATCTTGCTTACCCAGAACCATTACAGCCAATTTAAAATTGATACAACCCTACAAGCTTTGAAACTTGTTGGGGACCGATGTCTTTTCCGTTTTCAACAAACCATCTACAAACAAAATGAGGGGGCACCAATCGATTCCTCTTTGTCACCTGTTCTGGCTGAGATCCTGCTTTAAGGACTTAGAAAATAAATACCTCAAATCCTGTACTGTTCAACTGTCATTATACATACGATATGTTGATGATGTTTTTCTTATCTGGCCTCACTCTGTCTCCGAACTGCATGATATGGCTTCAAACATATCTTCAATCATTCCCGGTATAAGATTTACTATAGAGGAAGAAAATCTGGGTCACTACCCTATCTTGACTTTTTGGTCTCACATTCCTCAGATCATGAATATTTTGACTTTTCTGTCTGTCGGAAACCGACCTCTATCCCGGTAATGATTCCCTTCAACTCATGTATTCCAACCTCTTACAAATACTCGGCACTTAGATTCCTTGTGAATAGAGCTTTTACTCACTCTACGAATTCTGTATACCGAAATCAAGAATTGGGAAATATTAATGAGATTCCAAATGCACATGGATTCCCCACTGGCAGCGTACAACGACTTATACAGCAATATAAACGGAAGACTTCAACAACTCTAACTAGAAGTGTACCCGCAACTAAATATGTGGGAAGTATGCCCTACCAAAAATCAGTTGTTACCTTATTAAAAAACACCTGTAAGAAATACTCCTTGAGGTTCGGTGTCAAAACTCAAAACCTCTTTACTATTATTAGACATGACAGAGATATAATACCAACTATTTCCCGTTTTGGTGTATATGGTGTCCCGCTGATGGACATTAATAAACAATCTGCGGATCTCTGCTACGTGGGTTCGACCTTTCGAAGCCTAGGAATTCGGTGGGCTGAATACAAATATGCCATCCGAAAAGGAGCTACTACTGTACCTCGACATTGTCTAAGACTGTCATTGAAAGGGACTTAAGACCTGACTGGGAAAATGCGAACTTGCTATCAACAGCTTCTACAAAAAGTTCTATGCTCCTCACTGAGAGCCTATATATTATAAAATTAGGATCTAAGTGCTTCAATGAAGACGTTCCTGTCTACATTTCTATTGCCTGGAGAAATTTCGTTTTACAATACTCATGGGAGAAACAACCAAAATAATTTTGATGACTTTAAACATTTTGTGGTGAATGGCGGTGAGTTATGTGTTTTTTTCTCATTTACATAATGTGTATTCTCTGTGCTCATGTCTGTTACTATTTAAACCATGTGCCGCTCTAATGTGATTTCCCTGATCGGCCTGAAGATGCGACCATAGTGGTTGCGAAAGTGCTCGCCAAAGCTTTTAAACAACCATATTTTTAAATTGTAAATAAAGATGGTTTTTTAGACCATACGTGTTTAGACGACAGTTTGGAAGTGTGGTGTGTGCACTTTGTAATAAGTTTAATTTGATCGTGCTTTGACAGCCCTTACAGTTTCTTCGATTTGTAGCACGGAAATACCTCTGATTTTTACCAACAACTGTTTAACCGATGTAGAGGTGTTGCTCGGAAGTGATAGGCTAGGCAACGTATCCTTCAGATATTTCTGGAGATCTGGATCCACAGTTATTGCGTCTGAAAATGTGCATATCCAAAAACTGTCAAACCTTCGAGAGCTTACCGAACTGATGCTAACACCTACGTCTTAGTGTCCAGCAGCTGTCTAGGTGTTGTAACCGATGTTTAAATTTTCTGAAATTTCCAGTGACTACTGCAACGGCTGAAATCTTTCTCCAAATTAAGGGTAGTAAAGAACTACCTAAGAAGCAGTTATGTCCAGCATCGCCTCAGTGCTTTAGCAGCTATATCAATTGAAAGATCAAGGGCTCGTGCATTGGATTTGAACCACGTGACTAACAACTTTGCAAAATAAAACGCAAGAAAGAAATTATAAATAGCGGTAAGATATTAATGTAAACTATTTTATGCACTTCAGTTTTTGTAATTACTTTCTTAAATCATAAAGAAAATAAATTAGGTATAATTGGTTTCACTTGAAAAAATGAGTTTTTCATTTAATTTAAAGAAAAAATCAACATGGGGTGTAATATACCCCACATCATCAACGGAAGGTTAAATAAAGAGCATGATACAGTATATAAGGGCGTAGACAGAGGGTAGGGAAAAATATTCCCCCAGCCTCTTTTTCTTTTCTTTTTTTTTTTTTTGACTGGAGGTTTAACGACCACCGTGAGCAACTCAATGGGCTATAAGCAGTCTCCCGTCATTAATTTAGGGTCACTGGTTCCAGGGAAGGGAGAGAGCCAGTGCCGTAAGACAAACACAACATCCATGCCTCACCGAGATTTGAACCCGGACCCCTTTCGGACGAATGACCAGAAGCCATCGCTTAGACCACAGCACCGTTCCCCAACTTTACAAAAACCTGCTTAAAAGTTTCAGCAATTTTGGGCTTAGTTAAAACAATTTTACTCTTATGAAGACTAATTTGCATTTTTTGTGTGTAAAGGAATTAAAATGGACAACATGGTTTACAACTGAGACTGTCAATGGGAGAGAGAAGCGCCAACGCTGGAAACTGCTCCTGGGCGCAGATTTCGTAGTTACGCCACTGGGGAGGAATGTACTTCGAATAAAATATATTGCCGTAAGTTTTCCTGCTTTTCCGTTTAAAAAAAAAATATATATATAATTCAGTCTCATTATTTAATTGTCGCATAGTGTAGAGGACTAAAAGTCACGCACAGGAAATTTTATCATGGAGTGTTGAATTTATTTCAATCAGAAATTCATGTAGTACATGTTGGCATTCTAAATAATCCTGCTCAACATCAAACTCCTGCAATTCCAATTTTTAATGACAAAATTTTACTTCCTGTAATAAAATTGGTTACACTATTTCCTTACTGTAAGGACAGATTAATTACATTTTATTGTGTAAAATATCCGCAGGAGGCGCAAGTCTCATGACCCATGAGGACTTTCTAAGAAATTTCTTTAATTTTCGTCCTTGTGACCCATGAGAACTTTCTAAGAAACGCCTTTAATTTTCGTCCTTATGTAATGACCCATGAGGTCTTTCTGAGAAACTCCTTTAATTTTAAATGCTTACCCAGAAACCCATGAGGACTTTCTAAGAAACTCCTTTAATTTTCGTATTTGTGTAATGGCCCATGAGGACTTTCTAAGAAACTCCTTTAATTTCGCACTTGTGTAATAAACCCATGAGCAGTGGTGTACCCAGAAATATTTGGGGGGGGCATATTGTCGCCGCAATGCAAAACCACGAATGCGAAATTTTGTAGTTTGAATTATCGCTATTAAAAATTAGATTTCATCAAAGAATCACTTCTGCAATTACATCAGACTGTTCAAGCACTATACATAACATTTACATCAAGTTGCACCTGTATTATGCGTCTGAGAAAAATTTTTTATACGATGTCAAGTCAACAATCGAAGAATTCTCACATTTTTGGTTTCAGTAGTGCAGCTACGATATCATTCTTTCCTAAAGTGACGAAAACAATGTGCATGAGAACAGGCATTTTTATATTTCTCAAACACTATTAATTCCAAAGTAACGTTCATTCTACATTTGTGTTTTCTTGCTATGGTACGTACTGAAGATAAAGGACTTACCCCTCCCTACCCCAGGCCCCAGCCCCCACCATTCATTAGACTGACGCCCTGACCACTACAATATACAACACCAATTTGCTCTCTTCTTTCTTTGGCGGCATACGATTGGGAAATGCGCACGGGGAGAAGGAGATAGGCATTAACAATAGGCGTATGTGACCTCGTCTGACAATTCTAAATAAAGAACTAACTAAGGGCAATTTAAGGAAGACTAGAATGGCGACACTAGCAAAGCAACGTCAACGATAATTTTTTTCAATTTTTAATACTAGACAAAATTATTTTGGGGGTGCATATGGCCCTTTGCACCCCTTTGGGCACGCCACTGCCCATGAGGACTTTCTAAGAAACTCCTTTAATTTTCGATCTTGTGTAATGACCCATGAGGTCTTTCTCAGAAACTCCTTTAATTTTCGTTCTTGTGTAATGACTCATGAGGACTTTCTAAAAAACTCCTTTAATTTTCGTCCTACTGTAATGACCCATGACGACTTTCTAAGAAACTCCTTTAATTTTCGACCTTGTGTAATGACCCATGAGGACTTTCTAAGAAACTCCTTTAATTTTCGATCTTGTGTAATGACCCATGAGGTCTTTCTTAGAAACTCCTTTAATTTTCGTTCTTGTGTAATCACTCATGAGGACTTTCTAAAAAACTCCTTTAATTTTCGCCCCACTGTAATGACCCATGACGACTTTCTAAGAAACTCCTTTAATTTTCGTTCTTGTGTAATGACTCATGAGGACTTTCTAAAAAACTCCTTTAATTTTCGTGTTCTTATGTAATGACCCATGAGGACTTTCTAAGAAACTCCATTAATTTTTGTT
Source organism: Macrothele yani (assembly GCA_039090855.1). Taxonomy (NCBI): domain Eukaryota; kingdom Metazoa; phylum Arthropoda; class Arachnida; order Araneae; family Macrothelidae; genus Macrothele; species Macrothele yani. Next base: position 55,587,594 of record CM076990.1, read on the forward strand.
CTTGTGTAATGCCACCATGGCTGTTTAATATATTTATCGATGCACGAACGGGTGATACCAAAATAGACAATACTGAGTTTATGCCTTGGCCATATCCGTGTGTGCAGATTGCTGTATGATGATGACACAGTCCTGTTGGCAGAGAGCAAAAGTGAGATGCCCAGCATATTGCCCCGAATGTACGAAGTTTGCATAAAATTCAAAGGGAGTGTAAATAATAAAAAAACGAAAGTTATTGTTTTTGAGCAAGGAATTGTTAGTACTGAATGAATGCAAGATAAGTCTAAAGATCTACCAGGTGAATGAGTTTGTATATTTAGGAAGTATGTTTGACAAAGAAAATAGGTTAGATGGTGTAATTAGTAGGTTAGTGAATTCATCTTTGAAAGTCATAGCTTCCTGCCTTAGGAGGACTCCACAGGATTGATAGATTGTTTAACAAATTCCCGAATGGTTGTGCATAAAAGTGTAATTGTTCCTACTCTGATGTATGGCAGTGAAGCCTGCGTACTGCAGAAAAGACATAGGAGTCGTCTGTGTGTTGGAGAAATGCGTTGCTTGCCGGGGGTTTTGTGGCATGCCACTTTCTGACCATGTGAGGAACGCAGATGTGTTGCAGACGTGTAATGTGAAGCAACATGTTATTAGTTAGGTGGAAATGAACACTATTAGATGGTTTGGCCATGTTGCAAGAATGAGTGGGGAGATACTAACTAAGAGAATTTATTCAGCCCAAGTGGCAGGAAAGAAAGGAAGAGGAAGCCCAAAGAAATCATCGAAGGACCAATTTCCAGAAAGTCTTCACCAAAAAACAGAAATGAGTGTGAAGTACCAAAAGTCTTGTGTAAGATACGTTGTAAATCGAGAAGTTTGATAGATCAACAGTAAGTAAAATCTAGTTCCATCAGTTTTAAATTTTAATCTGGAAGATAAGCTTTCTTCGTACATACATCACTAAGTTGTTCTTTGAATCTCTGAGAACTGCTAAGTATGTGTAATCAAATCAATACATACAAAAAGAAAGCCCTTAAGGACTAAAATGATATCATAGGTACTTTGCCACCGGTATAATCGGACCTAACTTGTTTTGATTAACGCCAGCACAGTTATTTGATGGACTGATGTTTTGTGAATACTTAATCGTAACTGATATCGTCGTGACAATCAGGTTTTGTTTTGTTTCCTTTTTCGGAAAACGTGCTTCATGGCATGCTTACGTGCACATCCATGGGGGGAAAAATAACTTTCAACATTTGCTTAGAACTCTTATTTTGTTGGCGCATATCACTCAATCGATTAAGGAAGATTTTATTTTGCAGTAATCCTAGCTAAATCAGCTTCAAAGAATAATTTCAAAAATGTTAAGATTCTAAAAGATTATTTCCGTCACGCAAATATATCATTTTCGAATGTTTTTCTTTTTTACCAAAATAGATTAAAAATTTAAACCCTTAATGATTACAAATATTTATTTAATGAGAAAACGTGTTCACTAAAATTTCTCTCATTAAGACAATTTACACTGTTCAAGGAACTCAAGCCGTGCAAGCTACGTTAAAGAGAGCGAACAAAAAAAAACATAAATTTCTTCAAACTTCACATTTTTTAAGTCGGCTGTTTTTGCATACTTCATTTTGAAAACTACTTAATTCGCTGCAGAGTATCTTCGTCCTCCCTTTTTTTTTCGTCTCTCTAATTTAATTCGCAAATTGGAAAAAGAGAGCCCTTTCGGAGTTGATTTAACATGCGAGCTTTTTGCTTGGTAGCAACACGAAAGGGTGACAGAGTTCATTATCTGATCTAGAAATGGATGGAGTGTTGATTGCTTTCTGAATGACACTAGAGACGTAGAAGTTAACGTAGAGCTACTTAGCAAGATTGGAGATTGAGATCGCTTCTTCTAAGCTTACTCTTAAGTTTACGCTCTTCGCAATGATTCGAGCTTAAATCTCTGGGTTGCTTATCTGAGTGAAAATCTGTTTCAGCGAACGTGATTTGTTGCAAAACTTCCACAACAAAACAAAATATTTTTTTGTACAGCTCTTTGCTATTTCGAAAGAAATTCTATCCGTTTCGTCTTTGATCAGTGGGGAAAATATTGCTTTGATGTTCGCACCGATTGTCATGCTATTTGAACTTCCTCGATTGGTGTTTTCAATACATCGCTAAGAAATTAAGGACAGATTCTACAAATGTTGAAACTTTGTTTTCGTAGAATAAGACACAATAAGGAAGGAATAGATTGTGTTACAGTAGAATCCCAATTAAGGTAGAATAGAATATATAAAGCACAGTGTAATCCCGATTTCCAGACCTAACCGGGACAGACAGGACGTTCGATTATAAAGATGATTAATAAAATAATCGAAGATCATTACGTATTAACAAAGTAATACACATTTTTTCATATTTTCTCTTATTATAAATGCAATATGAAAGAATGGAAACAGAAATAAGGAATAAAATACAAGTACGTTGTGCAAAAAGAAGTACATACAAAGTGTATCAGTAAAGTTCGGTGAGTGCTGTCCTAATACGTTAAAGGAAAGGTTGTGAAAGGTAAGGTAATTTGCACGACGCAGTGAAGTACGTATACATGAGCACATGCGTATATCAGTAACGTTACGTAGGTGTCAGAAAGGGTGTGGCACAGAGAGCCTGTCCCAGCAGCTGATGTAGGTACACGTTTTTAGCTGGTCAAAATGAAGCAAAGAACCAATATCAGATGCTGCTTCAAAGTGGGAAAATCTGCATCGGAAACTCAGGCAATGCTGAAAAAGATTTACGGGGTTGAAGCAGTAACCTTGAAGAGTGTTACCGACTGGTTCAAGAGTATCCGCGAAGGAAGGTACTCCGGCGAAGACGTTCCCTGATGTGGAAGGTCCGTGACCTTCCAAAACTCCTGAAAGCACTGAAAAAGTACGTGAGCTCATAACGAATGATAGTCGAATCACTCTCCGAATAATCGCTGAGGAACTGGGTATCGATCACGAAACACACTGGAAGATATTAAAAGAGAATTTGAGGAAGCGTAAGATTTGACTCATGCCTGCAAACCTCGAGCCTTTTCTGCGCTAAATCACCCACCCTATTCGCTTGACCTAGCATCGTCTGACTACACCCGACTGAAAGTAGCGCTAAGAAGGAATAGACTTACGGACATTTTGGACATTTAAGCGAAAGTGATGACCCAGCCACAGACGATAACAAAGGACAAATTTGTCCTATAGTTACCAGAAGTTATACGAATGATGCTAAAAGTGCATTGTTTCCAAAGGATTATTTTGAAGGCCCTAAAGTAAGTTTTCCTAAATATTACCTGTTGTTTATTTTCATCGTGCATTCAACGAACTTGGTTGATACAACTACAAATGAAAAACAAAACAAAACATGAATGCTTATTTATTTAATACAAGGTCGTATCAGAATAATGTGACCACCTGCCTAATAATGAGAATAACTACCCTTCGCCAGGATGACAGCGACGAGACGGTGTGGCATGGATGCTATGAGGCCATGGAAAGTTGCCCGAGGTACATGTGCCAATTCGAACTGCAGCAGAGCCCTGAGGTCCAGGTGATGACGTCGTTGTAAGTCGGCACGTCCAAGCTGTCGATCCAAATAGTCCCACAAGTGCTCTATGGAATTAAGGTCGGGCGATTTCGCCGACCAGGGGAGAACGATGACATAGCTGCCTTGTTCCTGGAACCAGTCACTCACTCCCTTAGAGACACGGCAGGGCGCATTGTCCTGTTGGTAGACACCACCACAACCAGAGTAAACGCCCAACATGAAGGGATGAATGTGGTCAGCGAGGATGGACTGGTAGCCATTAGTGTTCAGGGACACATCAAATGGTACTAGCGGTGCCAGGTCATACCAGGAAAACATTCCCCAGACATGCGCACTGCCACCGCCGGCCTGTACTTGACCGATAAGCGTGTCCGGGTGTTGGTATTTCTGTGTCTGACGTCATATCCGCCACCGCCTGTCACTTCTGTGGAGTAGAAACCTCGATTCGTCGCAGAAGGGAACCTTTTTCTACTCTTTCACTGTCCAATGACGGTAGTCCCATGCGAACTGCAGGCGTCGTTGACACTGGATCTGGATTAATATGTGCGCCTTGACGCAGCGTCGACTCCGGAGACCATGCGAAACAGGGTTCCATTTACTGCTATCGGGGACACGTACCTGGGTGCTCTAGTGTCCATTTGCGTGTCCAGTTGCTGCACTGCTGAGTTTCAGTGACCCTTTACCAGTGGACGGAGGCGACGTTCTCCTCTGGAGTCGATGGCTTTTGGGACTCCACAGTTATGACGTCAGAAGGTACTCGGTGTGCCAGCGGCCCATTCTTGGAACAACCTTACTACAGCACTTAGCGAACAGCCCATGAAGTCTGCTGTTCCTGAGATGCTTCCACCCTTGGCGCGGTAGCCGATGATCATTCCTTTTTGAACGTCCATCGCATCACTAGCTCTGCACATTGTGCTCACGTGACGCACTATGGCTCATATGTCCTGGTCAGCAGCTTACATCTCCGTGCAGTCTGTGACGCGCCTGGGCGGGTACACTCTGATTCCCGGGGTGGTTGTGTTGCGTTTGAACACCGATCGCTATTATTCTCATACGACTATGTAATTCGGTTTGTGGCTTTAACGACCACCGTGAACAACTTGATGAGCTGTAAGCAGTCTCCCCTCCCTAATTTAGGGCCACTGGCTCCAGGGAAGGGAGAGAGCCAGTGCTGTAAGGCAAGAACACCACCCATCTTGCACCCAGGTTTCGCCACAGGGACGGCAATGTTCATTTTAAGAAACGTGCAGTTCGTCAGTCAACGGCCAAGTCTTGCTTCTTTTCAAGCAAGACTTGGCCGTTGGCTGACGAATTGCACGTCCTTATCAATGGTCTCTTTTTGTAGTTCAGGGCAACTGCGATTTCGTTAGCTTTCAATCCGTCATTATGGCTGATTTTCCGGCCATTTTCATTTCTTTTCTATCATCACCTGAATTACAGATTTTGTTCCCCCATTTTTAGAACGATTTTCCAGCAACATAATTAATGTTCAAAATTAAAATATTTCTTTCTCAAATGTTTTATCTGATATCCCTTCCTCCGGACTGTGAAGCTGCATACGAGTACATCTAGATTTCCAAGATAATAGGGCATTTCTTAAAATTGGTAGTGGTATTTTATTCTACAATACTTCTCTTCCACTGCTTTCCGTAGTCCAATCATAGCTTTAGGTCTGCATTTAGAAAGCGCTCTTTTTAGCAGTCCGAAGACACAATAGTCTATTGATGACACATCATATGAGCAAAACGTGTAGAGTTGACCGTGGCAACCCCAGCCGCTCCAAACTGGGTGGGATATTAGGAGGCTAAGCATGGTGGGAGGGGGGGCACAAATTTTGAAGTGTTTGACAGAAATTTTGGCTGAAAATGTTCTCCCCAGTAAAAATAAGTTTCCAAGTGAATGCTGTACGTAGTATTTATTCAATATATGTAGTTTAGGATCCATGGATACGAATCGCTATGGCAAGTTACGATTTCTTCGCAATTTTAGATTACTTAGGTCGCTTTTTTCCCCTTTCATAAGGCTCTTTATGAATTTAAGATTGTAACCTGACAAGGAATATCTCTCTCTATCTATCTATCATCGTTTAAATTTATATTTAGAAAAATGGTGGGTTCCTACTGCCTTTTTAGCAATTCGCTAAGAGCTCAACCTTTCCCGTAACTCCAAACATTAAATTCAACAAAGAATTGACGTCATGGTGGCGCAGTGGTCTAAGCGCTGGCTTATGACCATTCGTCCGAGAAAGGGTGCTGGGTTCGAATCTCGGTGAGGCACAGCTGTCGTGTTTGTCTAACGGCACTGGCTTTCGCCCTTCCCTGGAACCAGTGGCCCTAAATTAGGGACGGGCGACTGCTTATGCTTATAATCCATTGAGTTGCGCAAGGTGGTCGTTAAACCTTCAATAAAGAAAACAAAGAATTAATTTTACTCGTATATAACAAAATTTCAGTTTATTCAAGAAATTCAGGGCCGCGGGTGGCCTAGTGGGCAACGTTCGTGACTGCCACGGAAAGGGCCTCAGGTTCGATCCCAGGCAGGTACGAACACTCGATCCACTAAATATCCGCCGTGCGTCGGATGGGCACGTTAAGCCGTCGGACCCCGGGTACTGGGCCCCCGGTAATAAATAAGGGCGTCTTCCTCCCCCTTTCTACTTCGCTTCCGTGTCACTTTCCTAACGGGCGTTCTAGCTCAAATCTGCTAGCTTCCTATTTCTAAGGGTTGTTTAAGACCTCGGGTCAGACACTCCCTTCCTAAAATCCTCTACATATGATCATTTGATTATTCAAGAAATTCAGATGCGAGTTCTCTAGAATCTTAGATGGTTGCATCCGCCATATGTTCCAACTGCTTAAATATTTTGAGGGGGCTAAAGGGTGGGCACAAAGAGAAGTTGGATGGGCTCATCCCAGCCCACCCGTAACGTCGCGCGTGAGAGTTAATACCCGTCTCTTTTGTCATTTCTTCAAGAAATATAGTGGTAAATTTGGACGTATGGCTGACGGCCTTATCCTGATGGATTTCTATTCTTTGAAGGCTCTGTGGATAAAGGAATGGTATTTCTTCTTTAAATACAAGAGTTCAAACATTATTTTGGTAATATGCAGAATTGATTTTAACATTCTTTACAACTTTTCTTAACTTTAATTTCCCATTGTACTAGAAACCACCAGTAATCATAAATCTTTTACTGAAATTTTTCTGGATTCTTGTAATCAAGTTTGTAAGTCTTTTTCTGCTCTTTTGCGATAGTAAATCGACCTTTTTTGTTACAATCGTTTAGGTAGGCCCATTCTTTCATCAATAGTCACAATAAATTTCCGTCTGTCTCCGGCTAAGTGATTTTCATAAAGAAGTCATAAAGTGTTCTGCGCTCAGACATGTGCCTAGGCAAAAGGGGATGAACATTATGTTTTGTTTTTTCTTTCAGATTCAAATCCTTGTTTATTATTTTGTTTACGGTTGATACAAAGATTTTTAAAAACTTAGCGATTGCTCTTTGGGACGGTTGATTTCTTTTAAGACCAAAAAACTTACTTTTTCTTGACGATTTTGAAGATTTTTTTCGACAATTTGTCCCTCTATTATTAATAATATTTCTTATTTTACATTTAGAAATGCTAATTCCATGATTTTCCCAGCGTTTTGTAAATTACAGAATACAAATATTTATCTTCGTAAAGAGCAGAAACATAATCTTTTATCCACAGCTTGTTTACGTGCTCCATTTTCTCAGCAGACGATATTTAACGGCAGCAGATGTTTCTTTCGTGTGCATGTAACACGCTGTTGCCAGTTTCAATTCTTTGAACTTCTTTTACCTTTTTGTAATTTCTTATCAAAAACTTTTCAAAAATGTGGGAACATCCTCTGTAATTTTGTCAAGGCAATTCACAAGGCGAAGCACTTGTTTCTTAGTTGATGCATCCGTTCTGTAACATCATCCTTATTCTCGTCTTCACAATCTGGAACTGACCGTAACAAAAGAAGATTATGTCTTTCGTCTGCGATTTCCTCTGATGAGATTGGTTTTCCTTTCTCTAGCTTTTCTACATCAAGTAATTTCCTCCGTGAAAGAATTGGTGCGTTTTGTTGACCACCAGTTTGAGCTGTCCTATAAATAACGTTTCTGGGAATTATTTTCTTTAACCCTTTAACGACCATGACCCCAAAATCGTGTATCACTCTAAATACCATAACGCCCGAAGCTGTCTGTTGTTTCACTTCTTTGTTTAAAAACAACAATATTGACAGAGGGTGACTCTTGCTGGTCCCTCATAGATCGAGAAAATTTGAAGACACTCATTCTAGACAGGCGTTTTGGGCGGCTATGGCCGTTTGTAAGTACGGGCGTCTTGGGCGTTATGGTCGTTAAAGGGTTAAGCATTCTGTTATTTTTTTCCCAACGTGAGTACCTGCATTAATAAAGGATGTTGAAAAGTCTTTGCAGAACACACGAATGCCGGTACAAAGTCTTTAACGTAATATAGATCACGAAGGTTTTCGTGAAAGGAAATATAATCAATTAGTGCTATGACTGTTATGTATATCAACAGGAAATCGCCTCTTGTAATACATTTTACTTATATCATATTAAAAATAATGTAACAAAATAATTAAAATATGTTCCTAGCCTTCCATACACAACTGTAGCCTTTTCTAGAATTTATTCCTAGCTACGGCCCTTTTTGGTGCTTAACTCGAACGAATGATGAGAGTCAAGCACCTACAGCCATCGCTGCGACCGATTCACTGCTTTATTCATAGATCTTTAATTTTTGCCATCACTAATCACCGACGCTTATTTCCACGCTCAATATTGTGTTTCAAGCATCGTCTTGCAAGCCCCGTATGTTATCATTAACATAATCTTAAAAATCAAGAAGATCGTAGATTAGAACTGATTATTCATCACAACTGACATGCTTCCGCGGATATTCGAAAATACATGGGATGTTCACATATTTTTAGAAAGGTTTTTAAGAAATCACAGAAAATTAAAGGAGTTCAAAGAATCGAAACTAGAAACAGCGTGCTAGCTGAACACGAAAGAAACATCTGTTGCAGTTAAATATTGCCTGCTAAGAAAATGGCGCACGTAAACAAGCTGTGGATAGAAGGTTATATTTCTGCTCTTTACGAAGAGAAATACTCTGTAATTTAAAAACACGCTGTGAAAATTATGGAATTAGCATGTCTAAATGTAAAATAAGGAATATTATTAATAATAGAGGGGAAACCGTCAAGTATTGATTTTGATAGGAAAAATAAACCCCAAACTAATATCCAGAGAAGGTACGCACTTTTACGACTATTTCAAAAGTAAATTCTCTGGTGTTGAACGAAAACCCACCGACAAGAAGACCAATCGCTAAGTTGTTAAGAATCTCTGCATCAACTGTAAACAAGGTAATAAACAAAGCTTTGAATCTGAAAAAAAAAAACTTAATGTTCAGCGCCTTTTGCGTAGGCACGTGGCTGAGAACAGAACACGGTGTAGACTTCTTCATGAAAATTTCATTTCATTTATTATTTCTGCTGTTATAGATTCATAATTTAATGTTACATTGTTATTTATCTATTTTTATAACAACAGCTGGGATGTTCCGGTAAAAGGCCTCACACAGTCCTGACTTAGCCCCGAGCTCTCTAAGTAAAGTCAACAATCCAAGACAGCAATGAAATTAGATTACTATTAGTATAACATGAAATATCCGCGGCGCTGCAATTAGGTATCACTCCTGCTCTCCAACTTTTCGAATAACCTCCCCTTTCCATCTCCCTTTTTTTTTTTTTTTTTGTTGTTTTTTTTGTTTTGTGGTTAGTTTAATACACTGAAGAGCAATTGAATTAGAGACAGATGGCGTTATGCAAATGTGTCGCTGTGGGCGGCCCTGTAAACGAAACCGACATGCCGTATGCAGCGATCCGACAATAAAAGGAGTGATGCGACGGGAATCAGTAAGAGTCGGACGCAGTATGGGTAAGATGAAGAATCTAAGCGCATTTGATCGTGGGCAAATTGTCGGGGTCCGTCGAATGTGTCACTCCATCTCGGAAGTCGTGCAGGAACTGGGATTTTCACGAGCCACTGTGTCACGGGTGCACCGTGAATACATCGAATCCGGTAAAACCATCCCTGCAAGGGCCAACTGCCGTGGACAACAGCGTGTGAATGAGCGGGATCAACGTCGGCTAGCTCGCTTTGTAACAGCGGATAGACGGGCCACAGTGCAAGAAATCACTCGGCAATTTAACGCTAGTGCACACAAACGTGTAAGCAACCACACCATCCAGAACAATCTCGCTATGGGGTACAGAAGCCATCGTCCCACGAGGGTACCGCTGCTGACCGCACATCACAGGGTGCAAAGATTAGCATGGGCGCGGGAATATCGCCACTGGACCCTAGACATGTGGAAAAATGTTGCCTGGACTGATGAGTCGAGATTCACGTTGGTACATGCGGATGGCAAGATGCGAGTACGGCGCAAACCATATGAAGCGATGGATCCTTCTTGCCAGCAGGGTACTCTTCAAGCTGGTGGGGATGGCATTCTCGTCTGGGGACTGTTTACGTGGACTGAAATGGGACTCTTGGTAGCTGTGACATCGTCCCTCACAAGTCAACGTTACCGGGATATCCTGGACGACCATTTGCTCCCGTTTGTGCGTCTTCAACATCCCACTGGGGACCTCATCCTGCAACATAGCAATGCATCGTGCCATCGCACCCGAATTGTATCTGAATGGTTGGATGAACACTCCACCAACATGACCTTGCTTTCTTCGCCAGCTAGGTCACCTGACCTCAATCCCATCGAGCACATCTAGGATGTCATCGAGAGAGATGTTCGAGGCTCTGACCCCCTCCATTAAATCTTCGTGAACTGTGGGAGCTTGTTCAGGGGTCGTGGATCCGTATGGTTTCCCAACGCTTCCGGTGTCTTGTCGAGTCCATGTCGAGACGAATCGCCGCCGTCACCAGGGCTAAAGGTGGTGCTACACGTTACTAGACAGGTATCTCTAATTCAATTGCTCTTCGGTGTTTATATGCTTTAAGTTTTTTTTTTTTTTTTTGCTTATATATAAGTTATAGCTTTTTGATTTCTGTTAGTTCTCTAGGTAATGAATTCCAAAATCCAAAATCTTGGTCCACAGTAATGTAGACTTTGTTTTATGGTTATAGTTTTAGGTAAAACTGGTATTAGTATATGCAGATATCTAGTATCATATTGATGTTTATAAGTAGTTATTTTTATTACATCATGTTCCATGTTATTTTATACTTTTTTATACATAATTTTCCCTAAGTTAAAATCGTATAAAAGCTTAACAGTCATTATATTATACTGTATTTATTAGGGAAAACCCTTGTACAGCTATGGATTTCCAACCGCATATAGTTATTACTGTTAAAGTTGTATTTTGAATCTATTAGTTTAATAAATTTATTTTGAAGTATTTGCCGTTTTTTAATATTGAATTGAGTTGTTTGACCATATGTTAATATGCAACAATTAAGTTGTGTATGAATTAAGGTAAAATATAATAATTTCAATGTCTTAACCGTAAGATTTATTAAAACAATCACTTAGCCGCAGACAGGTGGAAATGTATTGTGACTATTGAGACGAATAGAGCTGCCCAAAGGATTGTAACAAAAAGAGGTCGATTTACTATGGCGGAAGAACAGAAAAAGGCTTACAAACTTGGTTCCAAGAATCCAAAGAAAGTTTTAGTAAAGGATTCATGATTATCATTGGTTTCTCGTACAATGGGAAATTAAAGTGAAGAAAAGTTGAAAAGAATGCTGAAATCAATTCTACATATTACCAAAATAATGTTTTAACTCCTACATATAAAGAGGAAGTACCATTCCTTTATCCACAGAGCCTTCAAAGAGTAGAACTGCATCAGGATAAAGACCATCAGTCATACATCCAAATCCACCAATCTACACTGGCGGAAAGTGAAAAAAGAACACCAAGAAGAAATTGGTGGACGATCATGAAATTTGCATATGTTAATGGGGTCGAGTTTACGTAGGTGTGATGTTAATTTCGGGACCAACCGGTGAGCGCTTGCGCCACAGCACGGCATAATATGAAAATTATCGTCGGTGGTATTTAAGGAGTAAGGCAAAGTGAATGTAATCAGTCGTCGGCGTACGGACACGTGCGAAGACCCTGAAGAAGCTGCAATGCCTGGACACGGAAGAATTGTACGATTTCAGCAGTTATCGGACCTTAAGCGAGGTCGTCTAGTCTGACTCCGCGAGGCCGGGTGGTCGTATCGTCGTATTGCGGAGCGAATTGGACGGGAAGTATCGGTGGTGGTACGATGGTGGCGTAGATGGTCCGAGGAACATTCCCACACGACAAGACGTGGAACCGGGAGTCACAGACGGACTGATGAGCGGACCGATCGACGCATAAGAAGAGCGGCGTTGTCAAGCAGAACATCCACTGCGACGCAAATCCGAGCTGCCGTTGAACCTGAGGTGACTGTGCGAACAATCCGCAACCGTCTACTGGATGCAGGACTACGTGCACGTGTGCCTCTGGCATGTGTACCTCTGACTTCAGCCCACCGTCAGGAACGGCTGCAGTGGTGTCGGCAACGTCTGCACTGGAGAACGCAATGACAATCTGTCGTGTTCAGCGATGAAAGCAGGTTCTGATTAGGGGCCTCCGATGGCCGTATGCGTGTTCGCAGACGCACAGAGGAGCGTCTCTGCCCTTCTTGCATCCGCCAGCGACACAAAGGGCCTACACCTGGTCTCCTGGTGTGGGGAGCGATCAACTATCACTCCCGTACACAACTAGTGTTTGTACCGGGTACGTTAAACAGCACCTCCTACATCAACACCATCATTCAGCCCGTTGTTGTGCCATTTGTGAGGTCGGTCCATCGTGTTTTCCAGCAAGATAACGCACGCCTGCACACGGCACGTGCAACGCAGCACGAACTTTAGGGTGTGAGACAACTTCCATGGCCTGCACGTTCACCGGATTTGTCCCCCATTGAGCACGTGTGGGAATTTATGGGACAACGACTTATCCGGTCTCCACGGCCAGCCAGGATCATCCCCGATTTACGCGTCCAGGTTGAGGATGGTTGGAACTCAATACCCCAAACTTACATTTAACATCTCTACGACAGACTCCATGTCAGAAGTGCACAGTGTCACGCAGTTCATGGCGGTTGAACCTCGTACTAACCATGTTACATGGAAATGTTATTTTTCAGTTTACCAGCAAATTCAGCTGTATTTTGCCATAATGTTTTGATCACGTTATCCTCTGTATTCCGTTATTATGCTGTATAAATTTCTTTGGTATCAGACGTCTCTTTCTTGGTATTCTTTTTTGACTTTCCGCCAGTGTATTTCTTGGAAAAAAATGAAAACAAGAGACGGGTATCAAGTCTATACCTTTTGCTCATATTCCTTCAAAGTCTCCTAATGTGTCACCAATGGACTATTGTGCCTTTGGACTGCTAAAAAGAACTCTTTCTAAACGCAGACTTAAAACAATGATTGGAGTATGGAAAGCAATGGAAGAGGAGTGAAATAAAATACCACTACCTATTTTAAGAAGTATCCTGCTATCTTGAAAATTCAGATGTAGGCTCATAATCAAAAGGAAGGGCAATCAGATAGAACATTTAAGAAATAAATAGATTCTATTTTAAATATTAATTATACTGCTTGCAAATCGTTTTAAAAATGTGTGAACATCTTCTGCACAATGAATGTTAGCTTACTTAAGCTGGAGCAAAAACTGCTGCTTTCTTGAGAATGCGTGGGTTGTTTTAATGAAGAACTACTGCGTGGGTCCGTTAGAAACCTCAAGAGGCAGCTGTATCCGATTACCAATTACATTTCAGGAAATCTCGATTGCGAACTCGTAATTAAAAACTCCTATAACTGAAATTGCTGCTATCTGTAATATAATCACTTACACAATTTTCTTGTTTTCAACAAAAATATCTTTCTATTTCGATAAATATCCCGAAATAGTCTGCCATAAAGTATCAGAGCACCACACTAAAAGAAAACCATTAATCAAAACAACACATCAAACGACCGTAGCTAGGAAGGTATTTACAGAATTAATGGCACCCAGATTAAACTGCACCAGATCAAGCTTTCACACTGATTGGCATTTCGCACTCTGATACTGGAAATTTCGAGTACTGTCATTAGCAACGCTTACACATTCATTTTGTAACGGTTGTGGAAGAGGACTGTTCGTGTCAGACCTGAGCAGAAAAACGCGCAATGTTTCCCTCTTTACGATATTGCTTCTGCACATAGAGCAGTCTGTGTACAGGGATTTCTGACACGAAAACAAATGTGTGTACTCAGCCATCTCCCCTATTCTCCACATTTGTCACCGTGTGACTACTTACTCTTCCCTAAATTAAAGCTGCATTTAATAAGAAAAATTTCTCATGATATTGAAGTCATACAAAGAACTGTGATATCAACTCTTTACTCCATACCAAAAGATGACCTCTGCAAGTCCTTCCTTTCGTTGGCTGAAAGTGCCACTTTTAGCACGTCTTTTGTAAAAACGATCGTGCTTATCCTACCGGTTTGTCCGTCCGTCTGTGGACACCATATCTCTGCAACTATTATTCCTATATAAAATAATTATTTTTGCCTTGGGAAGCTTGAAAGGTGCGAATGATGATCCTTCATTTCGTTTTTTTTTTTTTCCTACGATGCACAATTTCGCAGCTAAATGCAGATGATATCGAATTCAAAATACATTTCATTCCATATATTTGCTTCTAAGCATTCGATTGAAATTTTTTTAACTTTCAATTCCATTTATGGCAAAGACTATTTCACGTATAGTCACTTTTTCAAGTTACGCATATTTTATTCCGCCAGGGCGCGCAAAAGTAAATTGCATTACCCCCGATATCTCTGCTTTTAAAACTGCTATTTGAAAAATTCTTTCTACAGCGGATACATCTCCTGATGGAAAATCTTTTGCATCTAATTTCTGATTTTTGGTAAAACTGGTTCGGCCACCAGTGGTCGCAAGCGTTAATTTCTGCTTCTGATGTATTTACAGCAACATCTGAGGTTCTAAAATCTCGATTGAAAAATTCTTTCGTGGACTGATGCCACTCACGGAGCTAAACCTTTTCGGAATACTTTCTTCTTAAAATATTTCGTGGTTTCTCCGCCAGGGGGCGTAGATGTATATCTTATTTTTGAAAATATCTCTACTTCTGATGGTCCGATTTGAAAACTGTCTTCATTGTTGGATAGCGTTTCCGTTGCAAAATGTTTCTCATATAATTTCAAAATTTTCAAGTAATTTATAGACTTTCCGCTAGGGGGCATTAGGGTAAATTATGTTTTTCCCGACATCTCTGCTTCTTAAACTCCGATTTGGAAAAATTCTCCTCGTATCGCATACAGCTTCTGATGGGAAATGTTTTACATATCATATTTGGTAAAGAACGGTTTGGCCAACAGAGAGCGTAAGTGTTAATTTCTGCTTCAGATACATTTGCAGCAAAATCTGAGCTCCTGAAAACTTGATTGAAAACATTCTTTCGAGTACTGTTACCTCTCACGTTGAAACATTTTCTGAGAATACCTTCTGCATGGTTTTCCTGCCAGGGGGCGTAGATGCATATCTTCTTTTTGTTGGTATCTCTGCTTCTAAGAGTCCGATTTGAAAACGTATTTCTTTGTTGGAGAGCGTATCCATTGCTGAATGTTTCTCATATAGTTTCAAAATTTTCTTAACGCACATCTCTGCCATCAGAGGATATAAGTTCACATTTCCATTTACAGCAATATCTGCAGATTGAAAAACTTCTTTCTTCGGTCAGATACTACTTTTTTCCATACCGATTCCATTGACTTTGAACAGCTTTGATGAATTTAACTCTCATCAGAACGGATTCAAAAGACGTGCTTATTACAACCAAAAATTCGGTGTCATCTTTCTTGTTGTATTAATGCAGGAGGAATGTACTTCGAGTAAAATATATTCATTTAAGTTTTCCTCTGCTTTTCCATTAAAAAATAAGATTAAATCTCATTATTTAATTGTCGTATTGTGTATTTAAATAGCAAGCGTTTAATATAATAAAGAAATTAAGAAATCAATACCAGCCTGTGGCATTAATTACCAAAGATCTCTCCCATTTAGATCAGTCGAGTTGTTCATAAGTACAAAGTGCGACAGCGTTGATAGCGTATTAATAAAATCGCACCGTAAGCGAACAAATGTTTTTTATTTATTACTCTCTATGTTAAATACTGGTTACAAGAATGCCATTGATCACTCAATGTTTGAATATGGCTCCTGTCAAATGGCGGCCCCGCTACACCACACATTCTTCCAAGCGGCGTTGGAAGGAGTCCATTACTCGTCGTAACATGTCTCCAGGGATATTTGTGACGTCAGCTCTGATACGGCCCTTCAATCCCAATATGGTGGTACAATGTGTTTGGAAGACTTCTTGCTTGATGAGGTACCTCATAAGAAAAAAACAGCACATGTTAGATCAGGGGACCGGGGCGGTCAAGGGATGTCACCATAAAGAAAAATTAATCTTTGTGGAAAGGTCTATCATAAAAACTCCATGCACATGCGGGCCGTGTGTGCGGTCGCCCCGTCGTGTTGGAACCATAAATGGTCCATATCCAAGTTCAGCATCCATAATTGAAGCAGCAAGATGTCTACTGATTTGTTATCTACTGATGCAAGCATCCGTAGATAACGTTTCCTAATGACAATTACAGTGAAACCCTCATGGTTCTCGTAAAAATACGGCCCGATAATTCCAAAGGAAGCAACTCCACACCAGACAGTGACACAGGCGCTGTGCAAGGGCTAGATGTGCAGTTGATCCGGGTTTACATTTTTGTTTATTCCCCGACTTACATGACTCGAAATGTGCTTCATCTGACATAATCATTGTGTGTAACATCTGTGAATTTTCACGAAGGAGATCACACACAGTTGTGCAAAACTGTTCGTGTGCAACTGAATCTGGAGGCTTCATATCTTGCACAATTTGGAGCTTATAATGGAGATCCTCATGCACTATTCTCCTGAATGAACGATTGGAAATGTGCAAAGCTGTAGAGTGTCACCTAGCTGATTTTTCAGGGCTACGCAAGATTGCAGCACGAACGTTTTCAATCATTCCTGGTGTCCACACAGTCCTTTCGCTACCTCCTGGTTTGCGATTACAAGCCAATGCTGTTAATCTAAAGAAACTTACCCACCTTGAAATGGTGTGACCATCTGGCACATTTCCATGACGTCCTACTTTGAAATGTCGTCTGAATAGACGTTATGTAGCAACTATAGAATCTATAACGAAGTAAATGTCTCCGTCATTTCTGGTCTACGCAGGGAATCGAACCCGAGTCCGCTTATTCCGGAACAAGTCGCTCTACCAACTGAGCTACGCAGACGTTCATTCTGATTGCTATCTGCCTTTATGTCGTGTGCGTCCTGCTGGCATGTACGTCACGTCTCCCCCTCCCGAAAGAGGGCCGGGGGCATGGCCCACGGGTCAGCCGTGACCATGAATCGTTGCAGGCAGCCATCCACTGTAGAACGTGCACTTGAGAACTCCCAGTCAATCTGGTGTGTGGAATGCAACGTCACACACATTAATTCCTCGAAGCGCTGGAGAAGGGATTCTCTGATTTTTCCTATCTCGCGGTGTGGAAATAACATCACACCATTGCGAGATTTTGAACGGTCGGGTCATCCGGATAGTTCGGGCGCCATTATAACGAAGTAAATTTCTCCGTCATTTCTGGTTTACGCCGGGAATCGAACCCGATTCCCCTTATTCCGGAACAAGTCGCTCTACCAACTGAGCTACGCAGACGTTAATTCTGATTGCTATCTGCCTTTATGTCGTGTGCGTCCTGCTGGCAGGTACGTCACAAATCGTTATTCTTGAAATACGTTTCAACAGCGAAAGCACAATGCTCAGCCCTCCAGCTCGCCATGTAGAACAAAAACCAAAATGGCAGCTCATTCACATAAGAACGCCACATCATCGGGCGCGGATTGATACACGACGTCATTGTACGACACGCGGCAAATTACTCCTATGAACGCTGCCGCGCCTTGTAGTACTGAATATGACGTGATGGGGCGTTAAATGTCATTAGTTCGTTAGTTCCTGCAGTCGATCACAGCGGTTTCCAGATCAGTTGTCCTCATAAAATCTATATAATAGGCTACGTCTATTCCTAACCTCTAACTCTCTGACGTCATTCAGTACTTGCAGTGCCATCTGCTTTCATGGGTGGCCGAAATCGGAACTAAGCTCACCGCTACCGCACAGTACGTCAAATCAAGGAGAAATGCCAGAAAATGAAATAAAGTTAGTAAGACAAACTATTTCATCTGTGGCAACGCGCAGTGCTCGAACAACACTCTGCGACGTTTGTTCTTTTACGTAGGTGTTATGTCGTGTTGTATTTCATTTTCTTCGCATTGCAGAGTAATTTCATAAAAAGGAATCAGCGTTATTTGTAAATATCAATACCCAAACCTATTTAAAACACTCTAACCTACTGTAAAATCTGAAATTTTGAGATGTCAAAGTGAGCAAACTCGCATCTGAAAACATTTTCAGCTCTTACATGAATAAGTTTTTACTGTATTTCCTTGCAGAAATCCGGCGTCTATTTGATGTGTTTGCAATCTTCTTCAATTAAAAATTTCACCCAGTCCTAGGTCGGGTAACATCCTCTTTATATGAATATTTATTTAAAGCTTAAAAGCAACCTTTCTAGGACGGGCTGAAGGCTGGTTCAGTATATAATATAAATGGTTACAGTGAAAATCCTCCAAATACGTGGCGTCAGTGAACAAACAAAGCACGTATTACCAACACACAGCAACTGAAAAATTATTATTTGGCCGCTGCTGAGGAATCGGATCCCAGATCTCTCGATATCCAGCCGAGCGCATTAGCCTTACACCACGGAGGCAAACAATCCACGGCGCTATGTGTGTTTTACTGTCAGCTTTTGACATCATGAAACTGTAAGATGGGCTCAGCTACTGAGACTCTCCATCTCAGTAGCTGAGCCCAATTTGGAGGATTTTTCCTTTGGATCTCTCGCCCTTTAGATTTAACTGATATAAGTAATATATAGCCAGTACCGTTAATGCCCATCAGATGAAGACGTCTCAGTAGCTAAGCCCATCTTACGTATTTATGATGTCAGAAGCTGACAGAAAAACGCACATAGCGCAGTGGATTGTTGGCCACCGTGGTGTAAGGCTAACGCGCTCAGATAGATATCGAGAGATCTGGGATTCGATTCCCCAGCAGTGGCCGAATAACTATGTTTCGGTAAAACGTGGAAAGAGCGATGGTTTTTGATTATAGTTACAGGACTATCGTGGCTCCCTTTTGCGTCTAGTCTCATGCACAAACACCTAACACTAAGTATTCACACGAGTGCACGTTTCCGTGGTAATGATAAATTTCATCTTGCTAATATGGACAACAGTGGGAGGATTTCACGGGCTCCTAAAAGATCTCAGTCTGGGGCACGTCCTCATTTAACACTCCGTTCTCCAGCACTCTCATTCCAAAGTTACTCTCTCCGAACAGAGGAAAGAACATGTTGCCACCTTGACCTCCGTATCTTTAGCCACAGGTCAAATCATACGTAGAGGATTTTAGGCAGTGTTTGACCCCAGGTTTTAAACAAGCCTTGTAAGTAGGGAACTAGGAGATTTTGACTAGAGTGAACAATAGGGAAGTGACGCGGAAACAAGGTAGAACGGGGGAGGAAGGCGGCCTTATTTATTACCGGGGGCCAGTACCCGGTGGTCGACGCTAAATGTGCCCATCCAACGCACGGTGGATATTTAGTGGTTCGGGCGTTCGTATCTACATGGGATCGTACCCGAGGTCTTCTCCGTGGCCGTCACGAACGTTGACCACTAGGCCACCCCTGGCCACAGACGATCGGCACATACTTTATAACATACCTGCTAGGTGCTTTTCGTCTTCCTCCGTGGCAGAAAATTTTGGGAAGAATCTAGCAGCCTGCCCTCACTACCCGTTCACTCTTTGCGTGTGGGTGTCGCCTTTGGGCTTTCGTCTATTCAATACTATCGGTCTTGGCGCCTGTTTAACCAGAGGCAAATTCAGAAGCTTAATTTAAAGGGGTGGGGGAGGGGAGGGTTGGTCCGGTGCAAAAGAAATTGCATTTGTGGAGACCACACAGTATAAACTTGCAGTGCTGCTCCATCCTGGTCGTGCAAAGCTTTTTAAGCATGTTCCCTTAAAATAATTGCTCCGAACTTTTAAATCACAAGCTGAGAACAAGAACTGAAAAATCGGTACTACTTTCACGGTGTTCAATTGCACACATTTTTCGAGGAAACCAGATTGATGCGTTTAAAATCTCATGTCTGTATAAAAATTTTCAAAATAAAGTTTGATCCCTTGTATTCAGATGGGTTAATTTAATAGAAAAGTTTCCAGCTTGGAAATTTTTACGAATTTTTGTTTACGGCCCAATTACTGTATGTACACTCACGGACAATGAAATTTGCGCACCTAGAAGAAAACATGCTACAACCGCAAATAGCTAGCGTGCGTGCTGGCATGCAAATGATCCACGTTTGGTGCGAGTGCGCATGACCGCAATCCCTGTGGTAGCGCTGCAGATACGAACCGTCTCCCTTATAAACCGGCGTGTAGTGGATGCCCCATGAAAGCGAAAAGCACTGGCCGACACAAGCAAGAGTACAGAGTGACATGAATACCCGGTAGATGCAAGAGACATCGATTTACGCTACTTGCGGACTTTGCGAGAGGCCTGCTCATCGGGCTGAAAACCGGAGGGTGGTCGGCACGCCGCAGAGCCCGCCACGTGGATCCTTCTGACCATACCGTCAGATTGTTTTGTAGGGAAAGGATTCGTGACTGCACTGCCACACTGCGGAGCGGCTCCGGACGGACCAGGAGGACCACAGCTAGAGAGGATCGACGGATCGGGAGCCAGGCACGAACGGATCCCACGGGGACCCGGTCCATTATACAGGCAGGTGTAGTGGCTCCTGTGTGCCCACGAACCATTTCCCGACACCTCGTGGAAGCGAATCAGCGATCCCAGCTCCCCTTACGTGTGCTGCCATTAACACCGGAACATCGCCGGTTCCGTGTGCAGTGGTGCCGAGCCAGAGCGACGTGGAACGACACAGACTGCCGACGTGGGGTGTTTAGCGATGAGTACCACTTGGTTTTGGGAGTTTTTAATTACGGGCCAACGGCACAATCCCAACCACTGTATTGAACGCCACACCTCCCCCACTGCAGGAACTATGGTCTAGAGAGCCATTGCTTACGATAGTCGATCAGCTCTAGTAGTGGTACGTGTATGATTGAAGGGCCAGCGGTATGTGAATGAGATTCTACGGCTCCATGTGCTTCCATTCCTGGCCGGGATTCCAGATGCGCTATACCAGCAGGATAATGCACTCCCGCACACAGCTCAAGTTGTCCAGGACTGCCTACGTTATTTCCAGACACTTCTATGGCCTGCCCGCTCCCCGGACATGTCCCCTATCGAGCATGGGTGTGAATTAGTTGAAACGCCAGCAGCCGCCGTGCCTCACTGTCCGGGATTTGGAGCACACCGTCCAACACATGTGGGCCAGTCTGCCGCAGGACAATATCAGGCATCTGTTCGCCTCCATGCCGGACCGTATTGCACCATGTATCGCTGCACGAGAAGACGACCTGATTGCATACCACAGATCCCTCTGTGTTTGTCCTGCAGGTATATTTTTGCGATCATGTGTGTCATTCATCTGTATCATTACGTCCATAAGATTTCAGTTCAATCCGATGCTTCCTTCTTGGTGCGCAAATTTCATTGTCCGTGAGTGTACTCGCTCTGCGCCCGTAGAAGAATCGCGGCGACGGGTGACGTACGTTACGGATTTTATTTTGGTCCCGCAGACTAAAACGATACCCTCGGAGCCCTATTAAATTCTCTCTTATGGACTCCCGATTATGGATGCAGGTTTTCCGTCTTTGGACGGAATTTCGTCCTTCAGACCGTTCCGAAAACGGAAGTTAGACGGAGTGAAGATTTCTCCAGTAATCGTAATTTGTTTTTTCTTTTTACACGATGTCCTCTCTGGGTGGTATAGTCGTTAAATGTTATTTTATTGCATGAGTGCTTGTGTTTCAGCTTGAAAATGGAGGAAAAATTTTCGAAAATGAACGTTGGGCTGGGCCAAAAAAAGATTCCGGAATCGTAAAATGGGAGCAAAAAATTTCGACAACGGAAGTAAACGCAGCGAAGATTATTCCCGTATTTTTTTTTTTTTGTTGCTGTAATTTCCCTCCAGTATTATATTGTTAAAACATCATTTAATTACATAAATATTGGTATTTAAGATCGAAAATGGGGATTTTTTCCGCCGCAAACGGAAGTAGGACGGAGCGAAGATTTCTCCCGTGATCATTTTTTTCTAGCGATGTTTTCTCTATGCTGTTTGTTAAATATAATTTTATTCATAAACTTGTTTGCGTTTCTGTTTGAAAATGGAGGGAAATCTATAGGTATATATAGGACAGAGTGTTCTTGATCCTAATTATAAACACTACGGTTGCAGTAGCGAGGTTGGGTTTTGTTTAGGCAGAAGAAATATTAGGTGCTCAGTTCATCTTCTGTTTTTCAATTTCTACCTGTGCAAAGTTTTATTGTTTTTTGTATCTAGTAAGTATTTTGCCAGTGGCCATTCACCGATTATTTTGTGGCACCATGATATCTGTCGCAGACTGATCAGGAACTTTCTGATCAATCTGCAGACCCACACTTTCATGAGGACACACACACACACACACACACACACACTCCAAAGTCCATAACCTGCATGGTGAATTTCCCTGCTTCTATTACTAATGATACCTGACAATATAAAAAAATAGAACAAAGCACACCTATTTGTTTTCATGATCACTCAAAACCCCTTTTCACATCCGCTCTCAGCCTTTTTGATACGTCCAGTTTTTTCACGTAGGACTACGTCTAACTCCGCGGATAGCATGGGGCGATTCACGAGCGACCGCCAGTGACAAAAGTTGGTCGCAATTAAAATCCTTATTGCTATAAAAATACGTGCCACACACTAATCGTCTTAGCATATTCGTAAACAGCATGGAGTCCAATTCGCGTACTGCGCAAAACATCGTGCGCGCGACGCCCCCTTCGCTCCCTGTTCGCGGGGGAGATAATGCAATATTACTTGGTGTGCCGCCGCGTTTGACTCAGTCTATCGCGGTAACCGTTAGCGCAACGCGACTGTGCGTGGTATCGTTTTAAAGCTCTCGACGAGATCTATTTAAATATACACTATATTGACAAAATTCACAGGACACCTAGAAGAGAAACACAACAGAGCATTTATTGACATACATTAGTACGGCGTTGGTCCACCTTTGGTCTTAATGCATGCACTGACCCTTCGAGACATGCTTTTGACAAGGTTTTGGAACACAGCGATAGGTATGCGCTTCCATTCAGTACATAGTGCTGCCGCTAACTGTTGCTTAGTAGTAGGCCTTGGTTCCAAACTTCTTATGCGGCACTCTAAATCAACCCATAGGGGCTCTATGGGATTAAGATCAGGGCCTGTGCTGCCCAGTCCACACACGGTACGACATTATCGTCAAACTACTCCGTAACAGTCCTTGGCTCGTTGCATTATCGTGCTGGTACCAACAAGGCTCGATTCCAAGGTATTGCCACAGAGTTGGTAGGGTATAATTGTCCAGAATATCAAGGTAGACGTGCTGGTTAACAATTTTGTCCACGAATACCAAAGGGCCGGGGCCGTACCACGAAAAACAGCATCACACGAGCACACTTCCAGCTCCAAACTTGACCGTAGGAACAGTACACTGTGGTGAACAGCGTTCACCGGCTGCCGCCATAAACACACACGGACATCAGACTCATGTATCTGGATTCATCAGTACATAGGACCCGTTTCGATTAATCTACGGTTCACGATAAATGTTCTTTACACCATGCTAAACGACGAGTAGCATTCCGAGTGGAGACGAAAGACTTATGAGCAGCCGCACGGCAACGGTAGCCCATGGAATGAAGTTCTCTGCAAATGGTACATGTACATACTGAGGCTCCCGCATATTTACTCCCCTATACGTTGAGGTCTTTTGCAGTACTCCGTCGATTAGCTGTAACGACTCTCCTGAGGCTTTGACGTCCTCTATCACTGATTTTCTTTGGTCTGCCGGTACGTTTTGCTGCTTCGCGCACGCCATGTGTATTACACTTATTCAGTACATCCAAACAGTTGACTTTGGCATGTTTAAACGCCTCTGGGTTTCTCTCATGGACAACCCAGCAATAACAATCTTCCCAACAATCTTTTCTTTCTCAAAGTCAGTTCTCTACCACAGCGACATTTTAACTCAACCTCACAGTGTGATATGATCGCGGTCATCTTCAGGCTTGCTTTTATACCGTTTGCAGCTGTACCCGCATCTTAACGCAGCGGATCCATTCATTTCCTTTTGAAGGGGTGTATGGTAACTTTTGTCAATATAGTGTATAAACAACATATCGCAGTGGTTAAAACTACATTTTTTAAAATTGTTCTCGTATGAACGGGTTAACATTTTCGACAATGCCGCGGAATTCGCAGATGAACGCAAGGAAAAATGGAGAAAATTAAAACGAGAGACAAGAGCAAGTAATGAGGAATGTAGGAAGCTCAAGAAGATCGCAGCCCAACGAACTAGAGAGTATTGAGAACGGCAAAAAGCAGCTTGTATTATACACACCAAAGGTTTCAGAAGCTTTCCCGGAACTGGCCAGAAAGAGATCCGGCAACATACCGATCATTAAGTTGGGCCATTTCAACTTGAACATCAAAGACAGAGCCACTTACGAGAGATTCAAAGAGTTTATGTCCCGGGATCTCGGCATTGATGTTGTAGCCGATCACAGGCAGAGCACCGCGTTGGGCAATTCGTGTATCTATCTGCTTTGTGTTCGCAATGTAACCAGCATTACTAGGTATTTGTAAAACTTATGTAAGCTACTTTTCATATCATAGACCTGTGTTGGCTTTAACAAATTAAATAAAGGCTTTAAAACCATACTCGACTATCTCATTCAAACTCTCTGATCTGCAAGTCGTAATCTTACATTCCAAACTGACGGCTCAATCAGAACTGAGCCTACCAGTTTTGTTTTTGTTGTGTTTTCCTAATGAAGCTAAAACAGAGCATTTTATCTCCAAATTTGCAGCAAATTGTAGTCATGAGAATTTTTACGGAAAGCTGTGTAATTATTAACATGATTTTACAGAAATAAGTTCATTAATTATTTACGAAATTGACCATTTAACAAGGAAAAATCTGCCGTTGGTTGGAAGGTGGGTGGGGAGCGATCGTGCCAATCTCCCCTGGATCCGCTGCTACGTCCGACAGGTTTTTTCCGAATTCGCAAGACTTCTGTTTTTATGTTTCTCTTCGTTGCTCCATAACTGTGCGGCTCATAAACAAATATTTTTAAATGTTTTTGAATGCTCTCTGTTTTTTGTTTTCCGAATGCTTTTCTATCGTTCTAAACAGAGGAAATTTTGGGCTTGACCGCTTAGCAGGCTCGCTAACTCATAACCATGAGCTTGACTAGTAACCCAATGTTCCACTTTTACAATAGTGTTATTTCCAGACGATAAAATTAAATTCTTCTCAACGATTTTCATATCACAATCTGATATTCAGTAGAACTATTATTTAAACCCTAGGCAGGTTTGCACCAAAAAACAATATTGCCGAGGCCGTGAAATGAAGCAGTATCGGTAACATTAGCGTGGTTACCGACCGAAATCAAGGAAAATTTATTGCCTTGTGATTTCGTTTTTGAGATTGTCCCAGCTGGGAGGCCCAGTTGATGAGTAAGGCTCCCAAAACGTCGTATTCCCATTCAGAGTTAAACAGTTTCTGTGCTCTAGGAGAGACATATTGCATCACATGCCATCATACACCTGCACCCACCCCGTGCGCTATTGCATCATTGTCTGATGCAATGCAGTTGAGTCATGGCATCGCTGATGTAAGCAAGATGATGCAAACATTAGTATAAACGGAAGTCTCGTACGGTGAACAATGTCTGTGCTACTTCCTCGGCTACACTCCTCTTTACTGCTGCGTCATATACAGAAGTGAAACCTGCAGTGTATATCCAGCAGTTTACATTTGCGGGGAAGTGACGTTTGCTAGTTAGAAAAAGGCCATCACTCCGATAGAGAAAAACGGTGTATCAGCTTTATTTCGAATGCAAGATCGGGTACTAGGACAAACCATGGGCACAACGCATTTGCGGCGGTACATGTGATAGAAATCTACAGAAGTGGCTGAAAGACGGTAAAGTGTCGATGCCGTTTTCTGGTCCTATGGTTTGAAGGGAGCCAAGTAATCATGCAAATGACTGCTACTTCTGCATTGTACCACCTGTTCCTGGAGGCCTCACGAAGCAAAGGAAGTGGACCGTAGCGTACTCGAATATAACATCTGCTATCCGATCAGTTTCGCACGGTAAAGGACGTTCCGTTCCCAAACCTCCGGAAGAATGTTTCAACAATTCAGAGGACGATGACGACTGAGACGAACTGATGTCGGGTTCTTCTGAGCCTTCTGCGTCTAATGATGTTCCATATGTCGGACATGGTGCGTCGTCTGCGAACCTATTCTCACACAAGAAGAACTGGACGATCTTGTTCGCGATCTGGACCTGTCCAAGGCTAAAGCGGAGTTACTGGGATCCAGACTTCTACAATGGAATCTTCTCAAGGAAAGGAAAATGTCCGTGTGACCTCGTTTCGCACTCGTCAAGAGCAGTTGGTGCCATACTTCCGAAAGGAAGATGGCCTTGTATTGTGCTACGATGTAGATGGTCTGATGAATGCCTTTCAAATCAAACATGACCCGCACGAATGGCAACTATTAATAGACTCGTCGAAATTGAGTCTCAAGACGGTGTTGCTGCATAAAGGAAACCAGCTTCTTCCTGTTTTAGTCGGATACGCTGTCTAGATGAAAGAAACCTGTGAAAACCTAAAACAGCTGTTGAACTCTCTTCAGCATATAGCAAGTACGGCTGGCATCTCTGTGGTGACTTGAAGGTAGAGTCTGTGTTGACGTGTCTTCAGCTAGGATATACAAAGTATTGCTGTTTTTGTGTTAATGGGACAGCCCAGCAAGAAATTTGCACTGTGTGAAGAGAAGCTGGCTTACGAAGAAATCTCTAAATATTGGAAAGAAAAATGTGCAACGCCCAGCACTGGCTTAAAAGCAAAAAATTCTGCTACTACCCCTATATATCAAACTCGGTCTGGTAAATCACTTCGTAAAAGTCAATGGATTGGACTCGATCAGCCTTCAAGTACCTAGCTGACAACTTCTCTCGAGTCAGCAAGGAGAAAATTAAACAAGGAGTTTTTGTGGGGCCTCAGATCTGAGGGCTTTTCATTGACGAGATGTTCGACAATCTGCTACAGGGTGATGAGAAAAAAGCTAGGAATGCGCTTTGTCGGGTGTCAACTAACTTTCTCGGAAATGTCAGGGCAGAAAACTACAAGGAACTGGTTGAGGGCATGTTGCCTTTGTATCACAAACTTGCAATGCGTCCTTATAGATACATCAGCTCCATTCCTTATTGGATTTCATCCCCGACAACTGCGGCATGGTTAGTGATGAGCGCGGTGAAAGCTTCCATCAGGAAATTGCAACGATGGGGAAAAGATACCAGAGAAAGTCGTCTACTTCTACGTTGGAGATGATCCTGAACAGCTATAAGAGCGTCAGGAAAAGCGACGTCAGACGTAGAAGTAGACATTTACCGGTACATGTGGGTAATTAAGTACCAGAAACTATTGCGGATCTCTCACAAACCGCAGCCAATTTTACATTTTCATTGTCATATTCGTGTTCAGCACGTCGAAATCTATAAGAAATTATTAATTTAATCGTATGTAAAAACTTGTTGTCCAGTGAAACAGCAAAGCATAAAAAATGAGACAACAAATAAATTTAGACTAAGGAACAAATACAAGTGTAAATAATATTTTGAGCTACTTAAACTTTTTAGGAAGTAAGATGTATAGAAAACTGAGCGAGAATATAAGTTATTATCACAAGAACGCACAAAAACTAGAATCAGTGACATTGCCGCCCCGGTGGCGCAGTGGTCTAAGCGCTGGCTTCTGATCATTCGTCCGAGATGGGTCCGGGTTCGAATCCCGGTGAGACGTGGATGTTTGTGTTTGTCTTTCGGCACTGGCTCTCAATATGTTGCTTTTCCAACACTGGTTATCTGTGTACATTGGTTATTTGTCATACTGTAAAATCCATGTTTGATGTGGATGTTTGTGTTTGTATTTCGGCACTGGCTCTCAATATGTTGCTTTTCAAACACTGGTTATCTGTGTACATTGGTTATTTGTCATACTGTAAACTCCATGTTTGATGTATACTTGTGCACTATGTATTACATGTTCAACACTGTTTTTTTTTTTTTGATTGCAGGTTTAACGACCACCGCGAGCAACTCAATGGGCTATAAGCAGTCGCCCGTCCCTAATTTTGGGTCACTGGCTCCAGGGAAGGGAGAGAGCCAGTGCCGTAAGACAAACACAACATCCATGTCTCTCCGGGATTCGAACCCGGACCCCTTTCGGACGAACGATCAGAGGCCATCGCTTAGACCACTGCGCCACCAGGGCGGCATTCAACACTGTCTATATCTGTGTACATTGATCATTTGGCATACTATCAACCATGTATGATTTGTACTAGTTGCTGTGTAATTTCTGTCGTACGTTTATGTCTGCCTGTATGTCTTTGTACCAGCAGTTCCAATAAATCATTAAAAAAAAACAAAAAAAAAACATCCAGTCAAAAAAAAAAATAAAAAAAATCAATGACTTCGTTCCTCTTATTACCATAACATTTTCCTGTCAACATTTTGAGTTATTTAATATGCTTGGGACGACTGTCTCTTCTTCATACAAAAATATTCTACATCATATTTCCTACTCATTCTTTTATTCTCCTGTTTTTAATACAATAATTTGGATTTTTACAATTAACGGTAATTATCAGTAATTATCTCGAAACCTTCAGCGGCTTTTGTTAAGCAGGGCCAAGCGGAAAACTTTGAAATTTCTACCCGCGGAACTCCTATCTGATTCAGACAGTCCTACAAAAAGAACGATTTGTTGGAAAAGCATCTCACAATCGATGCGTTACCTGATTTATCTACCTAGTCAGTTTCAATACCAACCTTCAAGTGGTTTAGCTCATATGCAAAAATTGGTGCTTTTAGAATCATAAAGGCTTAGCACCACAAGGCAACAGCTGCACCAGACAAAAAAAAAAAAAAAAAAAGAAAAAAAGGGCCAGCAGGAACCTGTCGCTCAAGCTCACAATTCTCGTACTGACGCAATGATGCATTTTAAACGAACGGTAGTTTGTTATTTCGTGGTCGTCCGCTTCAGAACTATTTTTCCCCGTTTTTTTTTAAATAAAAACGATTTACCTTCCACTATCGGCTTCACTGCTCCAACCCTCCATACTGTGGCATCATCCCTTCCCGCCAACAAGTTCCAATACAAAACCCACACGCCGAATACAAAGCAGATGTCAATGTAAGCAAGCTTTGATGCGTCAAAGCTGTCTAAAGGAAATAAAATATACATTCTCGTCGCATTTAAAGATCGATTGGGCCATGATATGTTTGCAGAAGGGCAGATAAACTCAACATTAAGGATATTATTCGTAATACAAACTTCTCCAAAGCAAACAGCTGTCACTTGAGTTAAACTTTTAAAGGTTTTTTTTTTATTTTTTTTTTCAAGTCAAAGAATGTGTCCCAGTAAGTGCGTTTTTCATCTGAAGGAAAGGTGGGACTGAAAGTTTTCTCCACGCGACAGATAAAACCTGAAAACACAAAAGATGCCACTGCAGCTTTGGGTCTAATCTTTTGATAGCGAAAATGTCAAATTTAGTAAACTGAAGCTATCTTTAGGTAGGATATTAACCGTTTTTTGTTTACTCATTTCCTTTACTTTTATTCAGGGAAAATTGAAATACAAAATTTATCCTAAATAGATGTGTTCACCAGGTTCTTAAATTTGATAATTTTGGTGATGTTTAAAATTATCATGCGTAAAAAGGATTTTTTTGTTTAACTTTCTGAAGAGGAGATTTCGTACCAAAAATAAATATCCTTTTACTCCAAAACTGAACCTCTTAGAATAAACATAAGATTGGTTCAAAAGGCTTCCGGAAATTCCTTTTTATACAGAAAACAATAACATTACTATTATTAGGTGTACAAATAAGTTTCAAAGCGTTTTAAAATAACGCAACATGTAGTTTGAGAGAAAGCAACAATACCTTTACGAATCGAAATATGCGCCGTCGTTATCTATCACCTTCCGCCATCGCTCGGGCAGCTGACGGATTCCAGCCGTGAAGAATACTTCGTCGTGTGACGCGATGAAGTCGTCAACCCATTATTGCACTTCGCGGCACATGGCCGGAACCGTACAGCAGACAAACCATGTTGCATCGATCGGAACAAATGATAGTCTGAAGGGGTAATGTCGGGACTATACGCAGGGTACTCAAACATTTCCCAACCAAGAGTCAATAACGTTTCCTTGACCGATTTCGCGACTTGCGGCTTAACGTTGTCATGCAGTAATTTCACGGGACGCAATCCTTTGTCTGTGAATGGACGTTTCCGATAGATTTCCTGGTTCGATTGCAGCAATTGTTGCTTGTAGCGATCAGCAGTAACAGTTTGACCCTGTTTCAGTAGTTCATAATAGAGCACACCCTTTATATCCCACCAGATGCACAGCAGAACTTTCTTCGAGTGAATATTGTGTTTCGGTGTCAAAGTGGTTGCTTTACCGGTGTCTAACCAGTGTTTTTTGCGTTTGGGATTGTTGTGCCATATCCACTTTTCATCACCCGTGACGATTTTCCACAGGAAGGACTTTCTGTGTTGTTTATTCAACAGATTCAAACACTTCATGACACGCTCATCCTTGTTCCTCTGGCTGAGGATCATGTGGCATCCACTTTCCTTCCTTCTGAATCTTTCCCATTGCGCGTAAACGATTGCAAATGGTTTGTTGAGTTACCTCCAGTTGTTCAGCTAGTTCTTTTTGCGTTTGAGACGAATCTTCATCCAGCAATGCTTGCAGTTCCTCATGTGCAACTTTCTGCGGGGCGCCGCTATGTTCTCGATCTCTAACATCAAAATCACCTGCTTTTAAACTGTCTAAACCGAAACTCACACGTGCTTTTCGATACAATATTCTCCCCCAGAACAGAACAGATCGATGCATGTGCTTTTGCAGCACTTTTTCCTTGATGAAATTCGTAACGAATGCAGCGTCGAATAAGTGTAGTATAGCTTGCCATCTTTCACCTACGGATGTGCAAGTGCGTTTGACTGTTGGTCAGACTTCTATGTCACATTTCGTACTCTGGACCAGTTACGGTCACATGACAACAATGCGTGGGAATGTCGGATATGTAAATTAGCGGTATACGTCGCACAAAAAACGCTTTAAAACTTATTTGTGCACGTAATATTTACACCGCGTTTTCGTTGAAATTATTTTCTTAGAAAGCTGCAAATTTCTGCCGGCTTCCATGGAGCTGTTTGAATCATTCTTATTCTTCGAAATCTCTTTCAGCATTTTTGTCGCGTTTTTGATGATGTCCTCAGCACTCTTGAATCACCGTCCTTTTACGGAAGATTTAAACCAAGGAAGGAGGTAAAAATGTGGTGGTCTTAAAACAGGAGAATATGGAAGACGGTCCAGTGATGTCACATGATTCTTCGCAAGATAATGCGAGAGGAAATCAGTAATAAGTCACAATCAGTCTTTTAAAAAATAGTAAATGAGATACGAACTTAATAAAATAGTAAGAGAGATACGAACTTAAAAAAAAAGTATTACATTTACACAGTCGTATCAGAATAATATGACCACCCCCGGAATCACAGTGTACCAGCCCAGACGCGTCACAGACTGCACGTGATAAGGTCGACCACATAGAGATATAAGCGGCCGGCAAGGACAGATCCGCCACAGTGTGTTACGGGAACACAATGGGCAGAGGTTCGTATTTGATGGACGTTCAAATGATCATCGGTTACCGCGCCAAGGGTGGAAGCATCTCAGAAACAGCATACTTCATGGGCTGTTTCCGAAGTGCTTTAGTAAGGGTACACCAAGAATGGACCGCTGGCACACCGAGTACCTCCTGAGGCCATAACTGTGGAGCCCTAAAGGCCATCGACCCCAGAGGAGAACGTTACCTCATTAGACTGGTAAATGGCAATCGACATGCAACAGTGCAGCAATTGTCCATGCAAATGAATTCCGTGGCACCCAGGTACGTGTCCCCGATAACAGTAGAGCGAACCCTGTTACGCGTAGTTGCAAGTAGATCTAGGTTAACAGGCGCCCATGTTAACCTAGATCTATTTGCAACGACGCCTGCAGTTTGAATGGGACTACCGTCATTGGACAGTGAAAGAGTAGAAAAATATTACTTTCTCCGACAAATCCAGATTTCTACTCCAGAGAAGTGATGGGTGGTGGCGGATAAGACGTCAGACACACGAATACCAACACCCGGACACGCTTGTCGGTCAGGTACAGGCCGGCGGTGACAGTGCGCATGTCTGGGGAATGTTTTCCTGGTATGACCTGGGACCGCCAGTCCCATTTGATGTATCCCTGAACACCAATGGCTACATGTTCATCCTCGCTGACCATATTCCTTCCTTCATGTTGGGCGTTTACTCTGGTGGCTATTGTGTCTACCAACAGGACAATGCGCCGTGCCATGTTGCTAAGGGGATGCGTTACTGGTTCCAGGAACAAGGCAGCAATGTCATCGTTCTCCCTTGGCCGGCAAAATCGCCCGACTTCAATTCCATAGAACACTTGTGGGACTATTTAGATCCATGGATTCCACGTGTCGACCCACAACCACGTCACCACCAGGACCTCCGTGCTCTGCTGCAGTCCGAATGAGCACGTGTGTCTCTGGCAAGTTTCCAGGGACTCATTAATTCAGGTTGGTAGTGATGCACCCATGATTCTTCCCCAGTAACGATCCTATTAAACATCTCTCCTCCTTCACATATGTACCGAGATAGATGTTGCAAGGACAGGCCCATTCGGTTCATTTTGTATTCCTGAGTTAGTTCTCTGGGTACCCACCGTGCCCACACTTTCGGAAATTCAAACGATTATGCCTTATACTATAGGCTAAACCATAAGAACACCCTATGAAGTTGCTACACTATCTATCGCTACTCACTTGTTAGCTCGAATCATCTCCTTCACCCGCCTCACAGTTGCTTCTGTCGCAATCTGAACAAGATGACCAGGTCGGTCTTCGTCACCAACTTTTGAGCGCTCTTGAGAGAGTTCATCGACCCAGTTGTGTACCGCTTTACGAGACAAAAGTTTCTCACCGTAAATAGGAAACATTTCCGTATAAATAAGCTTTGCAAGAAGTTCTTTTGACCAAAGAAAACGCACGACAGCACGCTGCACTTCGTTCGAACACTCCTCAGGCCCGATTTCCATTTGCAATCTGAACTAGGCATGCGCATGCGATACCTAGAATCTGCTACGGTAAACTACGTGTATGCTGGATTGTGCTTCCCCCTAATGACACCTTTGGAAACTAATAACTACTATTATCAGCTATTCCATAACTGTTCGTGACTCATTTACTGATTTCCCTTCCTATTTGACCAATAGGGATCGATGCGCAAGGGCATTGTTATGAAGAGGAAACCAACTTTTTTCTGTCGATCTTTCCGAATGTTTCCTTCGGAGCAGCTTTTAGGCAATGTAGGATATCGACGTACGTTTCTAAAGAGTGATTATTAAATTCTCGAACCCTGAATTAAAAAAAAATATTGCGTATGCTGTAAGCAAAAGTTCAACCAATTGATGCGGCAACACGAGTCAAAAACTCGTCGAGATCAAATACTGCGCTTGTCGAATGCCTGAAGGAAATTGGCAAAGTGACAGAAATGAATAACCGGTTCCATGTGTGCTACGTACGCAGTTTGCCCACTTTAGCGCCGCCATCTGCACAAAGGCATGGGTTTGACGAGGGAGTAGAGTATTTATTTACTTGAAGCTTATTTGCAAAAGCAGTCTTACAAACAGTGTATAGAAAAGTTCAGGACCAAAAATTCCGCAGCATACTGTGATAAGTAAATCAAGGATACACAATTTACTCGTACGATTTCGGAAAACGGGAAATGTTGATAATAAGTATGCCTAGAAATGGCCGGCCAAGTCTGTTAACACCGGAAGATGTTGAAAAACGTTTGCAACAGTCACTACAAAATCGCTTCCTTGCTTATCTCAGCTAGTGAAACTTTTTTACCGCTCAGTACGAAAAGCGACTAAAAGGTTGCAACTTCATGCATACAAAATGAAAGTTGCCCAAGAACTGAAGGCACCTCATACGCATAAGCGCCTGCTGTATTGCCGTTGGTTTCGTAAATTTACTCGATACATAAAGGGCTTATTAAACAATGTTTTCTTTTCAGAATAATGTTTTGCTTTGTTTTTCTGTGGGGATATTTAATGGACCGTGTTTATGCAAACAACCCGTATGACCTACAATACTTTTAAACAAACATTATTCAGGCTATAGCGGAAATCACGCCATCTATGCTGAAACGCGTTATGGAAAACATGCGCCGCCGCGTGGACATTTGCCTCTAACAACACGGAGGTCATTTCCAGCACATTCTTGAGGTCAACATCACTTGCTCAAAAGTCGATGAAAGATGTATCACAGCTGTAAGTAAACTTTATGTATTAATATCTGTATAATGCGAATAAAAATTGTTCAAGTTAGGGTTCGGGAACTTTTCGATCATACTGTATATTCATAGTCCTCTCTTTTGAAATAAATTTAAATGGATAAGACCCTGCAAATCAAAGGACTTTCTATCCTTACTTTCCTTTTGTCCAAACAGAGTCTCTGTTTTCCAGGTAATGATGTTGATTTTCATTCACAGGATTGACGTTCCGTCTGTGGATTTTACAGAAAAACACCATGTCTCGCCTCCTGTGATTATGTTGCATAGAAAATTGCCGTCTGGATCAGTCATGGTGATTAGGTCTCTGGCACAAGGGCAATTCATGTTTCTTGTTGTTCGGCAATCAACATTTTTGGAACCAAGTGTTGACAAACCCAATGCATTTTCAAATTATTATGGAGAACGCTGCGAACACTTCAAGATGATATTCCTATATCTGACGCTATTTCTTTACAATTTTTGTCGGTCACATCGGATAACGTTGCGTACGCGTTCCATCTTTTCGGCAGTTGATGTGGTTCACAGGCGCCCGCTAAGCTGATCATCATCAACACTCACGCAGTCATCACAGAAACGCCTATGCCATGCGTAAACTTGCGATTTCTTCATTGCCATTTCTCCGTATGATTGCTGAAACACGGCTAATATTTTGCATGCTGATTCTGGAAGCAAAACTCAAAATTCGATACCATATATTCAATCGTACAAAAGCGATTGGATTAATACATGGTAAAGAAATCTCGTACATAATGAAATAATTCAACTTGTTTGCAAATGCTGTTACTCACGCTAGCAATATGAGGTACCAACGACTCACTGAGACCATTCCCATGGAAATGCCAAAAATAACATCAGAACATATAGCATTTTATCCGCTTTTTTTATTGGTATTATAAAATGCTTACATATAACTAAAATTCTCCATAGTAAGGGCAATCTCAAAATATCACTGGATAAAATATCAAACGTTTTTGATGAACATAGTTCAAAGTATTATCATAACGATTCACCTGAATTTGACCTGAATCCATAACCCTTTTGGCCAAAATTCTTCATGACCATTGAACAGTTATTAATTATATTGTTTTGATTATGCACATAAATTCCTGCCATTAGCAAATACAAGTGTAACAATATCTTTGAGAGTTGGTGCATAGGAATCCAGTCACACATGAAGAAAAAGTGCATAAACTAAACGACAATCCACTTCCTGCGAAACTTCCAAGCAACGACACAATACACAGTAATTAAGTATTAAACCTTGAATAATAAAATACTGAATCAAATTAAACTATTAATGATATGGTAAAATTTGAAGGTTAATAAAGTTCCCGGAATCACTCCGGGAACTTTATTCGATGCTTGCACATTATTCAGTTGCCGACAGTTTCAACTGTGACGTTATTAAAAGCATGGTGGACAAAGAAACTACTTGTGCTCCACGCAGACAGGAAACGGAATGGCGCCACTTTCTGTCAGATCAAACCATGCGTTCTGCCCAACCTCTAAAACCAAAATCTCTCCTGTGCGGTTCTTCATTCTTGCAGCTGGGAGTGATTCCGGAAACTTTATGAACCTACATTTAATTTTTTTTTTTTTGTCATAGCAATAATCATTTGAAGTGAGAAGGATTTTTCTAACCAGACTTAATTATGGCGTAGTTTGCAGGAATAAATTTGTGTAATTTAAGCCATCCAGCACGGCTTCGGACAATCTCCGAGAATGCATGGAAATATTTGCGCATGCGTACAGCTACCTGATGCACAAGGAATTTTTCTTATTAAGGCGGACCTCAAGTAATTTTGCTTGCTATACTTCCAATGGAAAAACTTTTGTACACATTTCCTCCACAATTAGTGTGTTCCCGAAAAATGAAAATTTTAACATTGATTAAAAAAACTTCATATTATAACTTGGAATACTTAATATTTTCTAAAACATAACCATATTTATATTAAAAATCCATAACTTTTTCTTTGGTGGTGTTGAAACTAGAAAAAAGATGGCACGACCTGTACTTTGATGACGTCAGTAGACAAACAAATGTTGGATTGCATAAATATGGTTATGTTTTAGAAAACATTAAGCATTCCAAGTTATAAAATGAAGCTATATTTTAATCGATGTTCACATTTTCATCCTTGGGAACGCATTGATTGTCCAGAAAAAAGATGGCGTGACCTGTACTTTGATGACGTCAGTAGACAAACAAATGCTGGATTGCATAATTATGGTTATGTTTTAGAAAATATTAAGTATTCCAGGTTAGAAAATGAAGCTATTTTAATCGATGTTCAAATTTTCATCCTTGGGAACGCACTAATTGTGAAGAAAATGTGTACAGAAGTTTTTCCTTTGGAAGTGTAGGAAGCAAAATTACTTGACGTCCACCTTAACTTTTGAACACGATTATATCAAGAGAAACGCAAACGGACATTTACCTCGCCAAGAGGAAATGACTGTGTGCTTTAAAATCGGAAAATGAATGCGTCATCATGCGTGATCGAAACAAAAGAACTTTTCAATTTGACTTGTGAATTTTACGTAACTTGTTCACAGGCAAGCAGACGAAGCGACAAAAGGGGCAGGCGCGTCATTTTTTGGTTTGCGTAAATTGTGAAGTATGCTTCTTATATAACTTTCCCTTTGGGTTTCTGTTTTCTCAGGTATATTTCATTACTTTCTGGTTTAAAATATTCTTACTGTACGGCATATTACTTCCTCGAATAGCTTGTGTACTTTCTAGCAACGCTGTCAGTGAATCAGGATAATATAGATGGACGACGTTGAATGGATTGAAGTAGCTGAGTATGGAGAAATGAAAAGCTTCTTTGCACATGAATGACTGTGGAGATTTCTATGTGCATGTATGACATAAATATTAATAGTTATTTTGACGATTACAACCTGAGAGTAGTCGATTAAAGTGTGTGCAATAAAGAAACTTCACTTCGTGGAGGATACACAGGTGATGCTAATGTAAGTGTTGATTCCTTCCAACTTCGCCGTTTTAATTACTCAGTTATTTCTAGAATGTGATTTATGTTCAACGATTTAGATAAGGACATTAAATAACAAGTTATAAAATCATGCAATGCATTGATTATGATACGCTTTCCAACATACTAGAAATCATTACTCAAGTTATTACTCAAGTTATGAGGAAAATGGCTGTGGAATAAATCTCACTCCTGTGCCCTGACCTTTGATCCCATTTCGATGATATACAACAGGCCTGGTTCAGTATACCTCCGAAATAACATGATAAAGTTTTGTCGCAATCGAAGCAATTTTACTTAAAATATGATGCATAAGGGTTACGGAATAGATCACGCTCCTGTGTCCTAACCTTTAACCCCATTTCGCCCATTTTCAATAGCATTCGTCTCCAGGCAGGTCCCTACAACATACTAACATTTCATCCAAATCGAAACATATAAGTTATGATGCATAACGGCGATGGAAGTTATTCCGCTCCTATGTCCTGACCTTTGACCCCTATTTCGCCAATTTTCGATAGGGTTTGTCCTCAGGTGGTCCCCTACCACATACTAAAATTTAATCGAAATCGAACCTTTTTTAAGTTAGTTATGACGCATAAGAGCAGTGGAATGGATCCCGCTCCTATGTTCTGACCTTTGACCCCATTTCGTTCACTTTCAACAGGGTTCCTTCCCAGGTGTTCCCCTACCACATACCAAAATTTCATCGAAATCGAACGGTTTTTATGCGAGTTATCGTGCGGACGATCATAGGCACACAACGCGTGACGTAATGAAGCAGATCGGAATCTCGACCATCTGCACGCAAGAGTGTGACGTAATAAAACTTTAATAGGATCCACACACAACGCGTAACGTAATGAGACATATGGCGTGACCACGCACCAACATCTAGTGGGACGACATCATGACACTACACTAAAAACGTGGTAATTCGGGGTGGTTATTTAACCCACTAAACGAATTTTCCTAAAGTCGAGATCAAGCTAAATCGATTTCTAGTACCAGAAAATGGTAGGTTAACGACTTTCATTAAAATCCTTAGAGCCGTTTTCAAAATAAAATTTACATATATACAAAAATTACTCCTTTAAGGTGAACGTCAAGTAATTTTGCTTCCCCTACTTCGAATGGAAAAATTTCTGTACACATTTTCTTCCCAATTAATGCGTTTCCAAGGATGAAAATTTGAACATCAATTAAAATATCTTCATTTTCTAACTTGGAACACCTAATGTTTCCGTCCGTCCGTTTGTAGACACCATATCTCTGCAACTATTAGTCTGATTTTAAAAATTCTTTTTGCATTGGGCAGCTAGAAATGTGCAAATGATGATCCTTTATTTCATTTTTTTACGATGTATATTTTGCCGCTAGAGGGCGTAAACGCAGATGATGTCGAATTCAAAATACATTTTATTCTATATATTTGGTTTTAAGCATCCGATTGAAAAAATTATTTTATCTTTCAATTCCATTTATGTCGAAGAATATTTTAGGTATAGTTTCTTTTTCAAGTTACGAATAGATTTTCCGCTAGGAGGCGAAAATAAATTACGTTTCCCCCGATATCTCTTCTTCTAAAACTCCGATTTGAAAACTGTTTTCTTCAGCGGATACAGCTCCTGATGAAAACTTTTTTGCATGTAATATCTAATTTTTGATAAAGAATGCTTTGGCCACCAGGGGGCGTAAGTGTTAATTTTTGCTTCTGTTGTATTTGCCAAGAAACCTGAGCTTCTGAAATCTCGTTTGAAAAAATTCGTTTGTGAACCGATACTAGTCACGTCGACAAACCTTTTAGGAATATTTTTTTCCTAAAATAATGCATTGTTTCTACGCCAAGGGTTGTAAAAGTATAACTTATTTTTGTCAATATCTATACTTCTAGGAGTCCGATTTGAAAAATTATTTCTTTGTTGCGCAAAGGTAAATTGCGTTTTCCCCAATATTTCTGCTTCTAAAACTCCGATTTGAAAAATTATTCCTGTATCGCATACAGCTCCTGGTGGGAAAGGTTTTTCATGTAAATCCTAATATTTGGTAAAGAATAGTTTGGCCACCAGGGGGCATAAGTGTTAATATCTGCTTCAGGTGTATTTGCAGCAAAATCTGAGCTCCTGAAAACTCTATTTTTTTTTCTTGGACCAATACCTCTCACATCGACAAAACCTTTTGAGAATAGTTTCTCCCTAAAATAATGCATGGCTTTCCCGCTAGGGGGCGTAGATGCATGTATTATATTTGTCTATATCTCTTCTTCGAAGAGTCCGATTTGAAAATTCTTTCTTTGTTGGAGAACGTTTCCGCTGCGAAATGTTTCTCATATAAATTCAAATATTTTTAACTCACAAGTCTGCAACCAGAGGGCGTAAGTTCACGACACACACATAGCAATAGTTACAGCAATATCTGCTGGATTAAAAACCCGATTGAAAAACTTCTTTCTTCGATCAGATACTATTGTTTTCGATACCGGTTCCATTGACTTTGAGTAGCTTTGATAAATTAAATTCGCGTCAGAACGGATGCAAAAGACGTGCTCATTACACCCGAAGATTCGGTGTCATCTTTCTTGTTTAGAGTTCATAACAGTACAATGCATTTCACATGTTGCGTCATTCAAGCAAGGTTAGTTCACCATCAAGAAAAAAAAAGAATGGAAGGAAAGACTAACGCACGGTTAGAAAAATTAATAACAGATGGCCTAGTTCCCAAGTTAGGCAGTTTTTATTTTATTTTCCTTTGAACACAAAACGAAAAGCAATGTAAATTAGTCGTCCACAACGAAAAGAAACAATTATACCGGCTAAGATAATACGGCCAACACTGACTGCTGTACGTAACTGTAGACTTGTTGTTCGCAGCATTTTATCTTCAGTATATGATCATTCAAAAGTTTCTTTTCGAGAGTGGAAGATATCATGAGCAGAGTAAAATCCCTGAAATGGCATTGGACTGGACATATTGCCAGAAGGACGAACCACAGATGGAGAACCGAAATTTTAGACTGGATTTAAGGGACAGGAAAAGACCCAAAAGAATACCACATGGGAAATGGGTGGATGAAATTCGAAAGCATGTGGGAGTGACATAGAGGAGACTGGCTCAAGAGAGACCGCTGTGGAAGAAACTTGGGCAGACTTTCATCCAGCAGTGGATTGATAATAGTTGATGGTGATGATGATCTCAAAATAGTATAACTATACTAATATTCCGAAATTTCTTGGTGTAGAATAGAAATAAAACTTTCCAAGCTTTCGCACATCAACCAGATGGCTTTTTCAAGGAAGGTTGATGTTCGAAAGCTTGGAAAGCTTTTTTTTTCTATTCTACACCAAGAAATTTCGGATTATTAGTATAGTTATACTATTTTGAGTATAACTGGTTTATAGTTCCTACTTATTGAACTTGATGATGATGATAATATGATCACTACATTGTCAGATTCGACATTTACAACAAAGTCAAGCTTACACAAGGTAGTTCCGTGTTACACAATTCAGTATACTAAATTAATAAAAAAAGTATTTTAATAAATAATAAATCAAAGAAATGTACATCACACAAGCAAATTGATTTAAATCAAAGGATATCGCAAGCTCAGTGTCACAAACGACAGAAATACATATTTCTTTGAAAGAAATATTTAATTCGATGAGTGAAGTTGCGAGTTCTTATTATGAAGAAAAAAATGTAAAAGATCGTTTTTTTTTATGTGCGGCATATCCTTACCTCCATCTGAGATATGAATATATTAATTCGGACGCCTAATTAATATGAAATGTATTATTTACGAACACATCGACAGCAAAAGAAATGAAACTGAATTTTCCTCTTAACATCAGAACTTTGTCGCCATGAAGAATTTTCGCAATGTATAACGGACCTGGAATATAATGTTTTTTTTTTTATTTTTAATGTCGAGCAGCCTTCAAATGATAACGTCATTACTTTTACCAAGGCTGAACTCGATCCTATCAGGCTGTAACATTAAGCAAAAACAGCGAGGACAGAAAAGATGAGTTGGGACGCAGCGCCATCTATTGACGTTTTTCGCATTAACAAACTGCTTCCGTATCATTATTTACATTTGAGATTTTATTTATATTCACTTTCACGTTAACAGATGGATATTTGTATTCTGAATTCGTAGTACTTGGGCAAGATAATTTTTCTGTAGGAACTGGTGTAATTCATGTGTAAATCTCATTCCTCCTTTATTCTTCAACGATCTAGGGCCAAGATTTTGGTAAATGTGTAGATTAGCGTCTTAAATTATTTCGTCGGAAAAATGTTAGTACCTGGAAAAAGTGCGAGGTACAGATTTTAGAGTATAGAAATTAATGGCAAATGGTGCAGAAATTTCGTATTTTAAATGTATTTTAAAGATTTTTATCGTAACATTTACCTGCAAGTTCGATGCTGTGAAGAGACGCTGCGTAGGCCTAACGTATCGAACTTACAGGTAAATGTTACGATAAAAATCTTTAAAAGACATTTGAAACAGAAAATTTTGCACCATTTGCCATTAATTTTCACAATATAAAACCTGTACGTCGCACTTTTCCGAAGTACTAATATTTTTCCGACGAAATAATTTAAAACGCAAATCTACACATTTACCTACTATTTTACTTAATATGAGTTTATATAGCTGAGGTTTTCTTCTAAAATTAAATTAGCTACGCAATTATCAGAATGAAAATGCTTACCACAAACAACAGTTGAAGGTAACTTGTCATTTGGAGCAAAATCCTTACGAGATATTTCTTTCAGCAACAGTTGCTTTTGGTTCTGATTTGAGGGAAACTCATGGAATAAAAATCCCACGTTTTTCTTCTTAGAAAATGTGCACATTGGCACACAGCAGTAAACCATTTTGAAAATGGGTTAGATTTTGTTGTGAAAACAACAGTTTGGTTTTAAAACTAGAAGGTTTTTTTTAAAGAAACAAGAAAAAACGACGAACATACACAATCCCGCAATTCAAACAACGCAGAAACTGAGGTGTTTATACCTTGGGACGCAGTGCCATCTAACGGCTGAAATCGTCCCTAACGCCCACTGACCAATCACCAAAAGTCTATTGTCTTCAACGGAATGTTACAGCCTGATAGGATAAAGTTCAGCCTTGCTTTTACTAACTAAACTTTGAGTAAGGGACGTCGCTAGGCTTGGAAATCAGGGTGGGCGACAGGTGGGCGAGTATGATTTTTGCTGGGGCTTAATAACAACTTTACTAAGACAAGCCGCTAACGATAAACAATAACTCGGGTACAGTTG
Organism: Macrothele yani; assembly: GCA_039090855.1. NCBI lineage: Eukaryota > Metazoa > Arthropoda > Arachnida > Araneae > Macrothelidae > Macrothele > Macrothele yani. The sequence continues at coordinate 55,630,431 of CM076990.1, forward strand.
GCAAATTTTGAGCGAAGCTATTGCAAAATCTGAGCTCATTAAAGTATCTATTAAAACAATTCTAAAAACCAAATGCCTAAAATTTGTCATGAACTACTTTCCATCACGCCTTCACGTTGGTTGTGATCAGGTTGCATTTAAGCAAAGCGGAAAGACACACTCAGATCGGGAACCACGTTTTTCATTTTGTATCGCGAAAGACAGACAGACACACACAAACTTCCTTTTATTATTATTGATTAAGCAAGTGTTGAGCTAACAGACGGAGTCTTTCCATTTCTTCGTTTTTCAATTCAAACGATTTTTTCAAATTAATTTTAGTGAGCTGACTGTCGTGAAACTGTTTAAGTAAAAGGCCATCTAGTTTTGATTGAAATTCCTCAATGACACGGAATTTTGGGAGTCGGAAGACGTCAAAACCTGACCATGGACGATGTCCAATCGCATGCAAAAAATCACGGTGATCGGATGTGTCATCTCGTACCTATGCCCGAACAACTAATTGTGTCGAGTCTCGTAAAGAGAGCTCCGCTCGGCCTCGCTTCGCTCAATTAACGCAGCATCGAAATATAACTTTTAATGCTTTTTATTACAGGTTGTAAAGGAATTTTTGCAATCCACTCCCGGATGCATATTCATCAATTTTGTAACTGTTTTGCACTATTTGGAACACAAATAATCCAAATTTCGTGGTCTTTTTTGTTAATATTCCGTCCATCCATTTTTAATAGAATGAGTAAAACTTAGAGAGTTGTATACCCGTATTACTAGTAAGCACCAGTAGCACGGGCTAATTAAAATAAAACTTTCTGCCTAGGAGAAGGGTCTGAAAGGAAAGTTTTTCCTGGATTAGGGTTAAGAGGAAGTAAGAACACGCAGATAAAATACCTCCTTAAGTCCCTTCCTACGAGCCAGCGACTTTGTATTGCGCTCTTCTGTTATGAAGCAGCCGTCGGTCACGTGTTGCTCACACACTGCAGTGAAACAGGCTTAAGATGGTTCCGCCTAAAATCTCTGCCTTATATTTCCAATGTTAAAACTTCTTTACATATTTTCTTTGCAATTAATGTATTCCCAAGGATGAAAATTAGCACATCGATAAAACTAACATTTAAGTTATAGCATGGGACACTTAATATTTGCTAAAAATGACCATTATTAAGCAGTTCAACATATGTTTGTCTACTGACGTCATCAAAGTACATGTCGCGCCATCTGTTAACAGGTCTGAACATTACTCAAAGAAAAATGATTGATTTCTAATATAAGTATGGTTATATTTTAGCAAGTATTAAGTATCCCATGCTATAACTTAAAGTTTGTTTTATCGATGTGTAAATTTGAGAAAATATGTAAAGAAGTTTTATCATTGGAAACGTAAGGCAGAGATTTTAGGTGGAACCACCTTAAACAGCGTAATAAAGCATATCAAGGATATGTAAATTAGAACCAAAATTCCTATTTCTAAAGAGTTCACCGTGTGACGTAACGCATCTCTGACGTCATGTGAGAATGATTTGGAGGAGATGACATCACACCAGCAGCTGTGTTCTTTGTTGCTATGACAACAAAGCAAAGTGATATACGCGTGCACTGTGCGCGTGTAGGTGATGACGTCGCTTGCACGAAAACACGAAAAGCTAAGCGTGACGTCACAAAAATTTGTTTCTTAGTTGTACGACTTAAAAAGTGATCCACGTCGTCGCAACTTAGCCTTTTATATATTAAGATACCCAGTTCATTTTTGAGATGAATATCACGGTTTCTTTACTTTCTCGTATATCTGTCGGTATTTCTACATATATTTATTTCCTTATTTTTCATTACGATTTTTATTCTGCTCTCAAAATTACAGGAGTTCTCAACAAAATTGTTAGGCTCAGGTCGCAATTTTTCACTTCCAATTGAGCGCCCAAGTTGGTTTTACTTTCCTAGAACGTGAGCAGAAGGCTCATTTCTTTCTTATGGCGCATGCCCAATGATCACACACTTCTGTGGAGGCTACAGTAGAAAGCCACCAGTTTTTGAGTCGATTTGTCGTGTACTCAACTTTTGGTTTGGCAATCACATACAAGCATATGATTTGGTTTGTCTTTTCTGCCCTTTTTTCCTCTCTCCTTCAAGAACGACATTTCGGCTCCCAGTTGTTGATTTGCTGAAATTTTCCTCTTTTCTATGGACAGAAAGAAGTATAAGGTTTCAGACATCACACTGTCCACACTCTAATTGTGAGTTGGTCTATCAGTCACCCCAATGTTATTATTTTTCTGCATATAACGGCCAGATTCAAGAAATTTTTTCTGTGACTTATAGAAACAAGGATGCGCACACGATTATCAGTGTCTGTGTTTACGTTCATCCGCTAGTCTTCCAATCTACAGAAAAAAACACTTGTGCGCTTAAATGGATTCTTATAATTTTTCTGCCGCATATTTTCAAATATCTCTCCATCAGTCCATCTATTCGTCTGCTTGTCTTTCCGTCCATCTATTCGTCTGTTCGTTTGTCAGTCTGTCCACAGAATTATATCTCCGCTCTGAAAAGTCAGATTGCCAAAATTCGTTCCCAATTCGGTGGAGAAAGTATGCACATATAAATTCAGGTACCTCTTTTTCCTTCCATGTGTTTGCCAGTTTGTCAGTCACGTCGTCCATATTCGGAAATTATATCACCACTTCTATTGGCCACATTGAGCAAATTCGTTCTACGCCTGATAGAGGCAGGCATGCGCACAAGGTTATCATTATCTGTTCTTCTCCTCATCCGTCTGTCAGACGTCCGTCTGCAGAAACGACATTTCCGCTTTAAATTGTTGTACGATTCTTTTTCTACCTTGTAGGGAAAAACGTGAGCATAGGATTTCAGATGTCAGTTTATCTGGTCTCCAGCTTGCTGTAATCATCAAAGTGAAAGGACGCTTTCTGTGGTATAGGTGTAGGAATATGCAGATTATTAAGGGCTGTCCTTTCCTCCATCCGTCTGTTGGTCGGTCTACAGAAACAGCACTAGGCTGTTAGAAGGGAATATGACATTTTTGCGCACGGAAAGATGTGAGAATACTCTCCATTCGTCCGAGATGGGTCCGGGTTCGAATCCCGGTGAGGCGTGGATGTTGTATTAGTCTTACGACACTGGCGCTCTCCCATTCCTGGAACCAATGGAACTACATTAGGGACAGGCGACTGCGTATGGTCATTGAATTGCTCACGGTAGACGTTAAGCCTCAAAATTAAAAAAAATATATGCTCATGTAATTCCCTTGTAGGACTGAGGAAGAATTACAAAACTCCCACAGTCTGAATCACAAATGCCGTTTCTACAGACCGACTGACCAAGGAATGAAAGGTAGAACGTAGATCAGAAATCTTGGGCGCATGTTAGCCTCTGTCAGTCGCAGAACGAATTTGTACCCTTCGATGCTTAGAAGCGGATATACAGTTTCCGAGAATGGACGCACACACGAAAGAAAAAAGATCCATTACTTTTCGTACCATGTTTGGTAATCTTACCAAGCACGTACTTGTGTGATAAATTTCTTCTCATTTCGTGCCTTCCTTCACAGTGTGGCATTTTCTGTATACTTGCAGGTATGCAGTAAATCAAAAAGTAGATGAAACTACAATAACAAGTTAGTAACATCATGCAATGCATTGATTATGATAAGCTTTCCAACATACCAGAAATCATTACTTAAGTTATGAGGATAATGGCTGTAGAATAAATCTCACTCCTATGCCCTGACCTTTGACCCCATTTCGATGATATTCAACAGAACCGGTAAAGTATACTTCCGGAAGAACATGAAAAGTTTTGTCTAAAATGAACCTTTTTTACGTAAGTTATAACGCATAAGGGCAATGGAATGCATCCCGCTCCTATGTCCTGACTTTTGAGCCGACTTCAGCCATTTTCATTAGGGTTCGTCCCCAGGTGGTCCCCTACCACATATTACAATTTCATCGAAATCGAACCATTTTTACGTGAGTTATCGTGCGGACAGACAGACGGACGGACGGACAAATCTCGAGCACATACGCTTCTTCAACCTACGGTTGGAAAGCTTAAAAAAGTGGTCTAATCTTTCGAAATAAAAAATAAATTATAATATAAATTCATTCAGAATACACTGCTGACCACCAAAATGCAACACCAAGAAGAAAGCATCCGATTGGCCTGAAATTCGCAGCATGCGTCGCCAGCAAGAGGACATACAACCGATTAGCATTGCGGGGCATATGCAAATCATGTGCGCCCGGCACGCCACCGAGAAGCACTATAAGAAAGGTTCACAGAAGGCGGGGAATAAGTAGTGAAAGTGTGTTGTGCTGCCGGACCTGTGCGTGGGAAGTTTCCTGATGCCTCGTCGCAGAATACGGCAGTCATTCCAGCACGTTTCGGAGTTCGACAGAGGACGAATACTTGCTTATCGCGACAGCGGTTTATCGTATCGAAACATCGGCGCCAGTGTAGGACGACATCCAGCCACAGTGAGGCGAGTATGGATTCGTTCGATGCAGGAGGGACGGACGAACCGACGTGAGCGATTGCCGCAGCCGCGACACACCACCGAACGAGAGGATCGCCATGTTGTGCGGCGGGCATTGACGGCTCACACAGTCACATCACGAACGTTGGCGCAGGAATTAGGGTGTGTTGCGCAACAACCCGTGTCAGCATGTACCGTTCGACGTCGTCTGCAGGAGCGGGGACTTGTCGCACGGCACCCATTGCTCCGATTACCATTAACGTTACACCACCGGCGAGTGCGGCGGCAGTGGGCCGTTGAACGCCGCACCTGGACTACGGAATGGCACGACATTGTCTTCTCCGACGAATCCCGCTTCTGACTGCAACACCACGGCGAGAGACTGTATGACGCCTGCATTATGCATCGCCATACCGGTCCTTCGCCTGGCGTTAGGGTTTGGGGCGCAATTGGATATGACACCCGCACCCCTCTGGTACGCATCGCTGGTATATATATACACGCAATAGCCACAGCTACATCTCCGACGTTTTGGAGCCTGCAGTCCTCCCTTACCTGCATGACCTGTCAGCGGCCACGTTTCAACAGGACAATGCGCGTCCGCACGTGGCACGCAGTGTGCAACAATTCTTCACGACCCGCCTGTTCTCCCGATATGTCGCCCATCGAACACGTCTGGTCGCTGATCGGCCACCAAGTGGCCCGGCAAGCACCACCCGCGGCTACGCCTGGTGAACTGTGGCAACGTGAGAACAGACATACCCCTAGCCCACATCCAAAGCCTCTTTCGTTCGATGCCGCGGCGTGTAGCGGCCGTTATTTCCAGCCATGGGGGCCACACGAACTATTGATGTCTGCGTGTTCCGCAAGTCGCACGGGCCTGTAAGCTCAATCGTTTTATCTTTGTATCTGTTGTTATGTGTATCAGTAGATTTGGCTTTGCTATCTCGTGTCCTTCTTGGTGTTGCATTTTGGGTGGCCAGCAGTGTATAAACTGAAGAACATACAATGAACTCGAACCCTTAATACTGAGACATCAAAAATCCAATATAAAAACTCTTCAGTTTATTTAAGGTTTGCAATTATTAATATATGTCACACAGTTCGTTGCACCTATTCCAAATGGAACATCAAATAATTTGTGACGACAAATGCGGACAACTGCAAAAGCGAGACACAGACTCCTAGAGTACCCATGATGAGAAGATCCATGCTATAACGTGCAGTTACAGGTCCAAGACATCCCTACAAAAACCAACCATAAAACGATAAGAAACAAACATTTAAACTTTTAAAACTATACTTCATGTAAACTAATCTGGCGCAATAAAATAAAACAGCTTAATTTCTATAATGGCAATCATGATACTGGGATGGTATATAGCATTATAAAACACAAGAAGTAATTCTGTTAGTACGAACAATCATGAAAAATCATCAAATGATAGAATATCAGACTATAATTAAAGTATATACACATACTGGCCCACTTAAATGGAAACGTTTATTCAATATCGGATTGAACCTCTTTTAACTCGAATTGCAGCACGAATGCGATTTTGCGGAGATTCCACAAGGAATAAATCTGCGTCTGCAGAATAGCAGGCGTTCAGCAAGCAGTTTTTTAACTGACTCAGATTTGACGGAAGAGGTATTTTCTCCCGGGTATGTTTTTCTAACATGCCCCATGCATTCTCAATGGTGTTCAGATCCGGCCATTCTGGTGGCCAAGGAAGGGAGTGAAAGTCTCTATCGCAAGGGTGGCCAAACTTTGAGGAATTAAGATCTACCTTAAGTTGTCATTCCGTATTGTGATCTACCATGATTTATGGCAGTGATATAGGCATATTTAAATATGAATAAGCCTATATCATGAGTATTTTTTTAGTGTGTGTGGCTTTGCAAGTTTGGAAACAAATACAGGAAATAAGATTTAAATCATTTTTTATTTCTGAAACACTATTTTTCAAACAAATTATATAATTCTACCTATAGATTCTTTATTTACAGTATTTCATTCCAGATGTTGATGCATGACATTGCATGTCCTCGCAAAATTTAGAATAATCAGGCACATATCCAGTGAGGCACAGTCGGACACAGGCTTCTAAATGAGCATCAGTCTGGCAGTTCCTGTATTTCGACTTCATTATTTTCATTTCTGAAAAAGCTGCTTCACAGAGATATGTGGATCCAAAGAAAGCAGTCAGCCTTAAAGCAACAGATCTCAAGCAGGGATATTTTTCATCTGACGATACCAAAATATGTTATCTGACGCTCTTGCCTTAAGTACTATTTCGGATTGAAGTTTCACAACTTCTGATCCAAAATCTGAAGAATCGAAGAGGTAATAGTGTTAGAATTATATCCATCATCATTATTGTCAACCATTATCAATCCACTGCTGGACGTAGGTCTCCCCAAGTTTCTTCCACAACGGTCTGTCTTGTGCCAATCTCCTCCATGTTACTCCCGCATACTTTCGAATTTCATCCACTTCTGGATCTTTTCCTGTCCCTTGGAATCCAGTCTAAAAATTCAGCTGGTCTGTCCTTCTGGCAGTATGTCCAGCCCATTGCCATTTCAGGGATTTTACTCTGATCATGATGTCTTCCACTCTTGTCATTTTTCTGATCCACGAGTTCCTCTTCTTATCTCTCCTGGTTACACCAAGCATGCACCTCTCCATGCCGCTTTGAGTTGTCTGCAGTCTTTGTATGTCTCTTTTAGTTAAGGTTCACATCTCTGCACCATACATAAGCACTGGAAGGATGCACTGATCAAATACTTTTCTTTTAGGACATAATGGCATATTGCTCTTGAAAATTATACTGTTTCTTCCAAAAGCTCTAAAGGCAAGTTTTATACGCCGATTAATTTCTTCATCAATGTGACCCTCACTTGATATCCCCTGTCCAAGATAAATGTAGGTATTAGTTATCTCCAGCTTTTCCCCATCTATCGTTAAATCTTCATTTTTTGTAAAAGCATTGTACATCTCTTTTGTCTTTTTAATCCCACTTCTTTACTCTTGTCAGTAAGTTCCAGGATCATATACTCCGCAACTCTGATGGGGTATTTGCAAAAATGACTACGTCATCAGCAAAACGAAGGTGAGTTAGATAATCTCCATTAATCTTTATCTCTTTGTTTTCCCAGTTCAGTGATTGATATGTATAAAAGAATAAAGAATAATATCAATTGGGAAATAATTTATATGCATAGTGTTACACATAAATACGATACTAGAGAAAAGATTCTTATTAAAACATGTAAGCCAAAAACTGATCTGATTAAGCGAAGCATAAATTATCACGGCCCACACTATTGAAATCATTTACCTTCTGAAATAACTATAATTAACAATCATAATTTATTTAAAAACAAATAAAAAGCTACTTACTTGCACACTAATAATCTTATTATTTAAAAAAAAAGAGGGAACGATGTAAATAACAAGCCCGAAAGGGGTGGGTGAATAATGTAAAATAAATATTGCCTTTTTCATCCTGATACTTCAATTTTCTTCTAATGATCTGTCAACCGCTGGGCTCTATTTGACTATGACTCCGGGGTTTCAAGGCTACGTCAGGTCACCATGTAGACCTTTTCCTTGATTCTCTGTGCTGTTGCAGCATTTCCCAGAATGATATGTTAATAATTGTATCAATTGTAGTAATACTGTATTTCATGTAACAGCTAAAAATGGAAATAAAATAAATAGATAAAAAATAGAGGAAATGTGGGATGAAACTTCCTCGATCTCACATTCGCCAAAAGGCTGGCTCAAAATGGGCTAAACGACATATTAAACACAAACACTTGTCACGAAACATTGTGAAATAAAAAGCTTCCTCCCATTCAGTATACAAATGATACGTTTTCGGTTTCTTAGCTCCACTGATTTCTAATATGTAAACACAGCTTACTAATTTAACTTATATCTGCACTCAATAAGTAAACACATTTTTTATGCACAAGAATGTTGACAGACCGGCCTTCCTGTAAGTGTAGGCGTTGCGATTCACGTCTAGCAGAGCGAGAGATAACAACATGCTTCATGCGACAGACTGCAGGTGCGCAAACACCATGCGCAGCGGTTAGGGTTGGGTAGGGGAGACTGACTGATTCATTCTATCATCTGGTCCCAGGCAGTTCGTATCGAACAACATACGACAGCACGATAAAACAAACGATCGACTCTTTGGTCACCCATGCTCTATCGTCCTCGCTGAACCACTGCTGAACACATCTTGCTCCATGGACAGTGGCATTGTCGTCCATGAAACAACCGTTATCTGTTGGATGAAAGGTCAACATTGCAGGATGGACCTGATCGGCAACAATACTAAGATAATCCTTGGAGGACACCCGACCTTCCAGCAACATGGGGTGACGCGTTCTGTACCAACAGAACGTGAACCACACCATAACACTATCTCTAGAAGCTTGAGTTGTGTTTACAAGGCAAGTTTGATCCATTGCTTCAAGAGGCCCCCGCCAAACTTTCTGCCTAGCGTCGGTAGAGAACAAGGTATACGGCGATTTGTCCGACCACATGACATTTTTCCAGTCTTCCAACATCCAGCCACGGTGTCCCTGATACCGTTGTAGACAAACTTTCCGGTTCTTCACAGAAATCGGTGATTTCCGTATTAGCATGCGACTGCCAATACCGATCCCTTTCGATTTTCTGCGCCCATTTGCTCAGATATAGGTTACGAACAGCCTTCATCGAATCATTCGGTCAATTAACACACAGTAAGTCCTCCGTACGGGCTTTCTCAGACGTCGGCGATCTCATTCCTGAGAGATTGTCGTCGCGCCACTCTTATGCCTCTTTGACAAGCAATTTGGGCTATTTTTCCACTGACTAAAGACCAGGGATATCTCACCTCTTGAGATACAAGTCAGTTCTGCTTTTTTAGCACGTCTTTTGTAAAAAAAGATCGTGCTTATGTCACCGGTTTGTCCGTCCGTCTGTACCCACGATACCTCTGCAACTATTAGTCCGATTTGAAAAATTCTTTTTGCATTGGGAAGCTTGAAATATGCGAATGATGACCCTTTATTTCGTTTTTTTTACGATGTACAATTTTGCCGCTAGAGGGCGTAAATGTAGATAATGTCCAATTCAAAAATACGTTTTATTCCACATATTTGCTTCTAAACATCCGATAGAAAAACAAATTTTATCCTTCGATTCCATTTATGTCGAAGAGTATTTTAGATATGGTTATTTTTTTTCAAATTACGCATAGATTTTCCGCTAGGGGGCGTAAAAGTAAATTACATTTTTCCCGATAATTCTTCTTCTAAAACTCCGATTTGAAAAAATGTTTGTTCAGCGGATATACCTCCTGATGGAAAATATTTTGCATATAATTTAAAATTTTTGTTTAAGAATACTTTGGCCACCAGGGGGCGTAAGCGTTAATTTTTGCTTCTGATGTATTTGCCATAAAATCTGAGCTTCTAAAATATCGATTGAAAAAATTATTTCGTGGACTGATGCCACTCACATAGATAAACTTTTTTGGAATATTATCTTCTTAAAATATTCCACAGTTTCTCCGCCAGGGGGCGCAGATGTATATTTTATTTTCGTTAATATCTCTACTTCTAGGAATCAGATTTGAAAAATTTCTTCTTTGTTGGATAGTGTTTTCCGTGTGGCATGTTTTTCATCTAATTTCAAAATTTTCAAGTAATACATAGACTTTCCGCTAGGGGCGTAGAGGTAAATTGCGTTCCCCCCTATATCTCTGCTTCTAAATCTCCGACTCGAAAAATTCTTTCTGTGTTGGAGAGCGTTTTCGGTGCGAAATGTTTCTCATATAAATTCATGTTTTTCTTAACGCACAAGTCTGTAACCAGAGTGCGTAAGCTCACGATTCCGCTTACAGCAATATCTGAGGGAATAAAAACCCGATTGAAAAACGTCTTTCTTCCGTCAGATACTATTGTTTTCCATACCGGTTCCATTAACTTTGAATAGCTTTCGCAAATTTAATTTGCTTCAGAACGGATTTAAAAGACGTGCTTATTACGCCCGAAAATTCGGTGTCATCTTTCTTGTTTTTAAATGGTGTCTCCAGCCAGACGAACACGCGCAATATAGCCTTCATCGAACTCCGAAAGATCCTTTGTTTTTCGCATTGTGATCAACACTACTGACTATTGCAGTTGAGCAGGGGTCTTAAATAGTTGCCTAGATCACCTAGTGACGCACGTGACCACATATTTGGCATATACGCTGCGTAAGAGACGTTTACGTACGTCTGCATAAAGGTTTCTAATTCAATGGCTGGTGTGTGTATTTTCGATTTCTTTTTTTCTAACGTTAACAAAGAAATAGGAACTTAATCGTGAATCTGTACCATTAATTTGTCACGTGGCCTCTGCCATAACTGAGTCATTTGTCTTGTCTGAGTACATGTTTTCTGATTCGATGTTGATAGAAGTCCGCGTTGTGTTCCAACTAAGATTTTGAAGCCCCAAGTGATATTAACCAAGGTCAGACCACTGAGAAGGTGTCCGAACAGCCCGGATTTGGGACCCACAGGTTTTGGGGTTTCTCAAGAATAACCATTAACTATACCACTTTTGACGTACTACAGAGGTAAAGCACGTGTCGAAACGATAAATCTGCAGCCATACATTCCGTCCGAGTTGCCTAGTTGGGAGAGCAACTTACTATGAAGTGAAGGAGCGCGGGTTCGATACCCGTCACGGACAAATGTGCGTTTTCACGTTCGCACCCGAACGTAAAAATGGATCTGCTGTGTTCTTCGAAAAATGTGTGTTTGTTCCACAGATCATCTAAAATTAATAAAAATTCGTTGTTCACATTGAAAAAAAAAAATTAAGAGGGAAATGATGTGACGTACTACAGAGATAAAGCACGTGTCAAGACGACATGTGCAGCGGTACATTCCGTCCGTGCAGCTTACTTGGGAGAGCAACTTACTCCGTCAGCGACAAATTTGTGTTTTGATTCACTGTTTTTTCACACTAAGAATTTTTCAATTTTTTTTTCTTTTACACGTAATAACATATTTCTTCCAGGAAATGCATGGACAAAAGTTTCTTTAGTTGTGCCATAAAGAGGAAATAGAAGAAAAAAACACATATACATGTAATTTTTAAAACAAATGATTTACTGCAAAGCCGTGGGCACCTGTAAAAAGTTTCCTACCTAGACAATGTAGACAATAGAAAATGTGCTCCTAAATTTACTTCCTGCTTCTACATCTTTCTTTCTGAGCGAAATGAATTGCACAAATTTTCGTTTTCATTAAATAACAATTACAAATTTATTTCAAGAATTACAAAAACTGCATGTGAAAAATAACGCCAAACATACAAACGGTAATGGCATGGTTTTTATAATACAGTCAAACTCACGTATGACGAGCTCACATAATACGAAGTTCCTCATATATAACGAAGTAAATTTCTCCGTCATTTCTGTCCACGCCAGGATTCGAACCCGGGTCCCCTCATTCCGGAATAAGTCACTCTACCAATTGAGCTACGCGGATGTTTTATTCTGATTCCTATCTGCCTTTATGTCGTGTGCGTCCTTCTGGCAGGTACGTCAAATCTCCTGGTACGTTACACATACACCGAAGGTTTTATAGATTCCTGGAACTTTGCAAGGTTATTTTTAACCGCGAAAATGAACATTAAGAATAACAGGCTATTCATAATACCCTATGATTCCCGTTATAGACAGGTCAGTTTGCCTAAGCTTAGAGTGTTAGATTTCATTTTTTCCGTCCTCCAAAACGAGCACACAAACACATACACACAAACACACACGCGAGCAGGCACACATCTCTTGAGTAAATGCTGTCTTTTATGCCCAACCGTCACCACTTTTTAGTCACTTCAACTCTACTTGGGACCGCCGCTGACCTATTTTCATAGGGCAGGACACTGAGTGAATGACGTCACGTTAGCGACATGATTCGCGACTAGGATTTTTTATTTCTTCGGTGATGTCATGCCGTTCTACAGTGGGTGTTGTTCATTGAGTTTCACCTAGGTAACAAAGAATGACGTTGTTCACGTTTGGTAAATTTAGTTGGACTTCTACTGTTCAGTTTTTCAATAGTGCGTGCAGTGTGTTTATGAAAATCGGAAAATCACTGCTTTAAACAAAGGTAAAGCTTTAACGCTCAGCGAGAAACTCGAAGCAATCGGTTTAATAGACAAAGGAGGAGTTAAAAAATTTGAAGTTGAGAAATAGTTTGGGATTCCACCAAATTCTCTTTCTAAAATTAAAAAAAAAAGGCAAGAATAAATTCAAGCCAAATTCAGTGATGGCTTGTTGAATGTTTAAAAATAAACTCCGAAAGGTAACTCACACAGATGTGAACATACTGCAGTACATTCAGGAAAATGAAGCGGTGCAGAAGAAATCCCTATAGAAAATAAAAATCTTAGAGTTTCTTTTGCATCTCAACTTCCGGGTTAGAGAAAGTTGAAAAATAATTAATAGCTGGTATCATAACGAGCACAAGACAAGAAACAACTGATTCATATTTCTGATCTAATGTGAAAAAAACGAAACAAACGTACCAGGTGAAATTTTAAATTGTTTTAATTTTTTTTTTTTACATTAATTAAATATTTTGTATATTGCAGTTCCCATTCATATTATTACTAGCTATAGTTTTTTTTCACGAACAAGTGTTATTTTCTTTCGATTAATCGGCAAACAGTTTCTGATTGACTGATTTTAAACTAACACACACAATGTAATATTCCAGAAAAATGCCGTTTTTATCTGTTGGGTTATAACAAAGTTCACATACACTCAGTTGACAAAACATTAGAGATAAGGGTTATGGGCAGTTGACATAGGAATCCCCCGCGTAGAGTGGAACAGACCCAAACCGAACGCAGGCAATAAACAGGCAGACCGCAGGGCTTCCCAACAGTGTATCGTAGTCAACGAACATGGGTAAACGTTGTGAACTGAGCAGATTTTATCGTGGACGCATTGTCGCCGCAAGACAAGTGTGTCATTCCAACCTCCAAGCGGTAAAAACCCCAGGGTTCCCGAGGAGAACCATGTCAAAAGTGTACCGAGAGTACCATTAACAAACGTACCAGCTCCCAGAGAGCAAGTAGTGGCTGACCACACACCATTGACGACCGGGGTCGACATAGAATATTCAGGCTCTTACAGACAAACCGCTTGGCAACGGCAGCGCAAATCACATCCAGGTTAAATGTTGGTGACACAAATAACGTTAGCGAGCAAACGGTAATGCGCACACTCCATACCCTGGGCTACAGAAGCGGACACCCAACTCGTCAGCCACTTTTGACTGCCCGTCATCGGACATTATGCCTCGTTTGGTGATGGGAACATCAAAACTGGATCCCAGGAGAGTGGCACTGCACACTCTCCTGGGATCCAGTTCTCAGATGAATGCCGTCTTCAGCTGTACCACACTACCAGTGACGGTGCGGATGTGGCGTCGACAGCATGAGGCCAAGGTCCCATCGTACCAGGTGGACTCTGTTCAAGGTGGTGGGGGCCCTGTGGTGGTTTGGGGAACCTTTTCACGGGATTCATTAGGTGCCTAGGTGTGTCTGGAGAAGTCCCTTGGTGTGTCTGGAGAGGTGTCTTGTTGTGTCTGGAGAGGTGCCTTCGTGTGTCTGGAGAGGTGCCTTGGTGTTTCTGGACAGGTGCCTTGGTGTGTCTAGACAGGTGCCTTGGTGTGTCTAGACAGGTGCCTTGGTGTGTCTGGAGAGATGCCTTGGTGTGTCTGGAGAGGTACCTTGGTGTGTCTGGAGAGATGCCTTGGTTTGTATGGAGAGGTGCCTTGGTGTGTCTGGAGAGGTGCCTAGGTGTGTCTGCAGAGGAGCCTTGGTGTGTCTGGCGAGGTGTCTTGGTGTTTCTGGAGAAGTGCCTTGGTGTGTCTGAGCGCTGGTAGCACGCAGTGGTTAAGAACCTGTCCAGATATGTGCTGGATGGTCACCTACAAGCTTTTATGGCCTTCGCGCATCATGCGACCGATGGTCTGTTTCAGAAAGACAATGCGGCGCAACCATCCAGGCAAGGCTCAAGGAACACCCATCAGGGTTTGAAACCGTCCAATAAACCCATTAGTATCCCGATTCTACCCCTGTGGAAGCTCTATGGGCCGACCCGGTGGCGCAGTGGTCTAAGGAATGGCTTCTGATCATTCGTCCGAGATGGGGTCCGGGTTCGAATCCCGGTGAGGCATGGATGTTCTGTTTGTCTTACGGCACTGGCGCCCTCCCTTCCCTGGAGCCAGTGGTCCTAAATTAGGGACGGGTGACTGCTTATAGCCCACTGAATTACATCTTGGGCGAATTTGTTAAAAATGCTGCAATAGGCATGGCTGGCATTACCTCCGAAAGCCTTCCAGTATCTGGTAAAGTCGATGCTTCGGTGTATACAGGCTGTTATTTGCTCTAGAGGAGGACCAACACGCTATTACGTAGGTATTTCTAATATATTTTTTATTGGGGTTTAACGACCACCTGAGCAAGTCAGTAGTAAGTCGTTAGGCTCTAGAGCCATTTGGGCTTTCTTTATTAGATAATCGTGTCCCATTCATCTTATATTAATGGGTGCACATAGCTAACAAAGAAAAATTAGATCTAATGTGCAAAATCTGAAATCTAGCTGGTGAAGAACTTATTTCTGTTAATTACATATTGTCCATCAACTTTTTTTTCGTTTGACTGAAAATTTAACGACCACCATCCCTTATTTAGGGTCACTGCTTCCAGGGAAGAGACAGAGCCAGTACCGAAAGACAAACACAACATCCGTGCCTCATGGGATTCAAACCCGTACCCTTCACGGAAGAATGGACATAAGCCAGCGCTTAGACAACTGCGGCACCAGGACGACAATCAACTTCCACCGCCTGACGATGAATTTACTTCCATTCCTTGCGTCTTCTCCATTAAACACCATAAGCTGGCGATGAATTTACTTCTATTCATTACATCTTCTCCATCAACTTCCACAGAGTGGTGACGATTTCTAATACTGCCTCTTCACCATCTAGTTTCATCAGCTGGCGATGAATTTACTTCCATTCGTTGCATCGTCTCCATCAACTCCCACCAGGTTGCGATGAATTTTGCCCCGAGCATAGTTTTTCTGTGAGAAACGAGACAATTGCACTCAGTTCATGTTTAAACGACGATTTTCAGTGGAATGTCGCGTTCAGCTAACTCTTACAACAAATATGACAAGGCTTCCGATGTAGCCTACAATAAATATAACATTCCACCAAAGATAGCGAGAATGTGGGAAAGATTTGGGATTTAGACGACTTTGAAACAGTCATTACAGTAGATAGTAAGCGGGCCGATGCAAGACTCTCAGAGCAGGCAAATTTTCTCGGCTATGCAAGAACAACTGTATCGAGGGTATACAGTGAGTGGTGTACAAATAGCAATAAAAACGAAACCAATAGCAAGCTGTATTGCTATGGGAGGGAACGAATGGTAGATATTTGAGGGCAACGGCAGGTGGAGGATTGTACGAGGTAACAGGCGAACTATATAACGTTCGGTAACCTCGCAGTACAACAGCGGCATGGAGGGGATTTCGGCATACACAGCCAGCATAAAATTGGCGCAAACGGGCTATGACAGTAGACGTAGACACGAAGTAGACATGGCAGTCTCTGCTAGAAACCGACCAATTCAGATGTAGTGTTCACCCGAACACCAAAACTGAGCTTTTCAGGAAACGGTCTCCTGATCCGACGAATCACGTTTTAAGTAAATATGAGCCGATGGATTTGCGGGAATATGGCGTCAACGTCGCGAATCGGTGGTTCCCAGCTACTTAGCGTTGACTGTACCAGCTGGTGTAGGTGTTGTAATTGTCGGGGGTCTTTTTCTGTGGCGGGCATTGGGTTTCTTAGTACATCTGGAGAAGCATTTGGATGCCACGAGGCATCTTAACATCACTGTGGACAAGGCACTCCCGTACATGTGCATGGTGTTTCCTCATGGGGAGGGCAGCATGTCATCACATCCACTTAGGTGAACATACTTGCAGGACGATACCATTACCTCGTTGAATCCATGCTACCTCAAATTAAAGCTGTTTTGAAGGCCACGCATGCTCTGACACGCTATTATACATGTGGTCCTAACTTCTAATAATCTGCTCAGTGTATACACGCTAAATGTTTGTTCCCCGCGTGGTGTTTCCTCTAGTTCTGTGTTGGTTATCTATTATATCACCCTCTATTGCTGCACGAAGCCAAGGCCATTTAGAAAGAGTCACGCCATGACATTAGAGAGATGAGTTCCCTTCGTTTCGGACGTCACTCTAATGTTATACGGCTGATACGTCGGTGTCGTATTTGACGTCATACACGACAGAGTAAAGAACCGAACGGAAACCTTCTTTTAGCATGACGTCACTAAAAGAGGGATCACACCTCTCTAATATCATGGCCTTAGTACAGCATGGTGCATATACTGTATTTTTAATCTCTGTCGTTTCACATCATCTTTGAGCCAAACTTGTCCATCGCTTTGCTCTGCAGTATCCACTGAATATCCCCAGGAACCTCGTTTGTTTCTATACATTATGTCAATTGCTCTCTTAGTCATAAAAATGCTCTTGCAGTAAGAGCGCATCTGATCAGGAAGATTCGCCGACCCGGTGATGCACTGGTCTAAGCGCTGGCTTATGACATTTATCGCAAAAGGGTTCGGGTTCGAATTCCTGTAAGGCATGGGTGATGTGTTTGTCTTACGGCACTGGCTCTCTCCCTTCCCTGGAACCAGTGGTCCTAAATGAGGGATGGGAGACTGCTTATAGCCCATCGAGTAGCTCACGGTGGTCGTTAATTTTTTTGTTTTG
Source organism: Macrothele yani (assembly GCA_039090855.1). Lineage (NCBI taxonomy): Eukaryota > Metazoa > Arthropoda > Arachnida > Araneae > Macrothelidae > Macrothele > Macrothele yani. The sequence continues at coordinate 55,647,803 of CM076990.1, forward strand.
TTTTTATTGGAGGTTTAACGACCACCGTGAGCAACTCAATGGGCTACAAGCAGTCGCCCTTCCCTAATTTAGAGCCACTGGTTCCAGGGAAGAGAGAGATCTATTGCCCTAAGAAAAACACAACACCCATGCCTCACCGGGATTCGAACCCGGACCTCTTTCGGACGAATGATCAGAAGCCATCGCTTAGACCACTACCCCACCGGGGCGGCGGTGGTCGTTAAACCTCCAATCCAAAAAAAAAAAAAAAAAAAAAGAAAGAAACCAGGTAGGCTCAGTTCTGATCGAGCCGTAAGTTTGGAACGTAGAACTACGACCTGCAGATCGAAGAGTTGAAATGAGCTAGATTTCAAAGCGTTTATTTAATTTGTTATAGTCAACACAGGTATCTGATATGAAAAGTAGCTTACATAATTTTTACAAATAATGCTGGATACATTGCGAACACAAAGCAGATTGATACACGAACTACCCAACGTGGTGCTATGCGTGGGATCGGTTGCAATATCCATGACGAGATCTCGGGACATAAACTCTTCGAATCTCTCGTAAGTGGCTCTGTCTTTGATGTTCAAGTTGAAATGACCCAACATAATGTTGCGGTATCCCTTTCTGGCCAGTTCCGTGAAGGCTTCAGAAACCTTTGGTGTGTATAGCACAAGCTGCTTTCAGGCGTTCTCGATACTCTCTAGTTCGTTGGGCTGCGATCTTCATAAGCTTCCTATATTCCTCATTACTTGCTCTTGCCTCTCGTTTTGATTTTCTTTACTTTTGCTGACGCTCATTCTGCAAATTCCGCGGCATTGTCGAAAATATTAACCCGTTCATACGAAAACAATTTTTTTTAATTTTAGTTTAATCCACCGCGATATGTTCTTTATATATTTGAATAGATCTCGTCAAGAGCTTTAAAACGTTACCACGCACAGTCGTTTTGCAAGCACGGTTGTCCAGATAAACCGCAATATTTTCAAAAGTGTTCATCGGTTCACAAGAAAACGATTTGTAAAATGCTGAGTTCAAACCACTGTGGAATGTTTTTCGTATATTTGAATAGATCTTGTAGAGAGCTTTAAAATGATATCACGCACGACCGTTTTGCATTCACGGTTGTCCAGATAAACCGCAATATTTTCAAAAGTGCTCACCGGTTGACAAGGACACAATTTTTAAAATGTTCACTTCAAACCACTGTGAAATCTAATTCATATATTTGAATAGATCTCGTCGAGAGCTTTAAAACGATACCACGCACTGCCGTTTTGCGCTCACGGTTGCCGAGATAGACTGAGTCAAACGGGGCGGCAACCGAGAAATATTCCATCATCTCCCCAGCGCACAGGGAGCAAGGGGAGCGTCGCGCGCACGATGTACGTAGTCCTACGTCAAAGAAATCACTGAAGATTCCCCTCGTGAAGTTTCCGATGTGACCTGCTACGTCCGTTTTTCATCTGCGGGTGGCGTGTGGATATCAGAGTGCTGAATTCTTTAATATTTTCGGCAGGGAAGTGTATCGGCACTTTCAGAATTGGAGGTAGGCATTGAGCCACACAAGCAGGAGGGGGGGGGCACTTTACTCATATTTTGAGAAAACCTGGAATAAAATTGTTAAGTAAAATCAACTGGGAAACTTTAAATTCTGAAGAAAGAAGAAAGCTTTGGTAATCACATCATTGTAAGAGAATGCTGTTTCAAGAAATTACCTTCGAATTGATGAAGGCTATGTTAGCCGTGCCATTTGCGTCCATAGCATTGCAGCCTGGAAAGCGTTCCTGAGATTTACAACAACTGAGAGGAACAAATACATTTCTGGTCCTGTTTTCTTTGGCATACCATGCACTACCTCTCCAGTCTGTATAGTTATAAGATCCACAGCAGCCATACTACAAGAAAATTGGGCCCCAAATATAACTCTCAACAAGAACATTAGACATTAATTTTTTGTAATTTTTAGCAAGGAAATAAACACTTAAGGGTGCATCAGCACATGAACAAATAAAGAAACTGTACACTATTGGCAAGATCTATAACTTATTCTACTATTGCGAATGTTTCAGAGTGGAAATCATGGATCAGGAAAATGGCAAGAGTGGATGAGCACGTCTTTTTATTCAAAACTATTATGTAACAATATAAAATGCATTTGTGATTTAATAAATTTATCTTCATATGAAATTTTATGACAAAAGATTTATGGCTTGCCACAGAGAATGTAATACAACCCCATGAAATTATAAAATCTTAAATCGATATTTCAGAAGCAGAGAAACGGTTGCAAATGGTGATATAAATTTACGCTTCGACCAGAAAACTGAATTATTACCGTACAGCAATGTTTATTCACGAATAAATATTTTATTTTAAGATCAATTGCAGTTTCGATGAGCTTCTGGCTCGGTTTCATCAGGAGAAATGGAGCGCAAACATTTAAGGTGGACGTCAAGTAAATTTGCTTCCTATACTTCCAACGGAAAAACTTCTGTACACATGTTCTTCACAATTAATGCGTTCCCAAGGATGAAAATTTGAACATCGATTAAAATAGCTTCATTTTATAACTTGAAAAACTTAATATTTTCTAAAACATAACCATAATTATATTAAAAATCAATAACTTTTCCTTTGGTGGTGTTGAAACCAGAAAAAAGATGGCGCGACCTGTACTTTGAAGATGTCAGTAGACAAAGAAATGTTGGATTGCATAATTATGGTTATGTTTTAGAAAATATTGGGTATTCCAAGTTATAAAATGAAGCTATTTTAATCGATGTTCAAATTTTCATACTTGAGAACACATTAATTGTGAAGAAAATGTGTAGAGAAGTTTTTTCATTGGAAGTATAGGAAGCAAAATTACTTGACGTCCACCTTAAATGTAACATCATCAGTATTCTGACAGTCAGGGATTTTGGTGAGTTGTTTTCATGTGCTTGAAACAAATGGAGTCGGTGCCATCTCGTTGACAAGCCGTAAAGAGTTGTGGTACACGTGGAAAGCTTCTAACATATTAAGCTTCATAGTTGAATCAAGTTAATCAATAAGCTTAGCATGTCAAATAAAATTATTTTATGGTTATTTTCGTGGCTGTTGGGCTACAGACGACTTCATCAGTTCACAGTTTCGTACGTCTTGCGTTCTTTCACACAGAAATTTAAGGCTCTGCGGGTCTGTCCCATTTATGCAAATCAAATTTCTAGAAAGATCTGTTGTTAAATTCCCAGAGAATTTATGTCTTTGACAAACTCTTTTGATACGTAAAAATTAAGTTTGTTCATGGGTGTGAAAATAACTTCGAATTTTAAGCTTTTGAGAATTTTTGAAATTTTGATGCAAATCTGAAGAGCAAATGTGATGATAGCCCAATTTACTCGTACTGAGAGGTCTATAGACGTGAGTGCACAGACAGTCTTTGGTTTCCTAACTTTTGGACAGCTTTGTCTCTAAAGGAAGGCTGTATCTTCTGTGTGCTGCAATTCCTTTAAGAAAATCATGCATTTCTGCAAGGAATCCTCATTAAATAGTAAAACTATACTAGTAATCCGATTTATTGGCGTAGGAATATACACAGTCGAGTCACATTATTGTGACCTCCTCCTACTTTTCACGTCAACTGCGCGTACCCAATGAAAGAAGGCAGGTTTCGTGAGCTGGCTTGCAGGGCATATAAGGTGTGCTATAGGCAGTCTGAAAACATATCAGTCATTGCTGTCATGGATAAAAGGAGCGATTTATCAGATTTGTAAAAAGGCGTTATTATCGGCTTTCGAGCCAAGGGTGGCAGTATTTCTGAAAAAGCGCAGTTTGTGAACTGTTCGCGTGCTGCTGTGGTTAAGGTGTATCGTGATTGGAGAAATGGCACCATTGCGCATAAGCGGTGTTGAAACTTCATAGCACCACGTGCTATTGATGTGAGACGTGAACGTCGGCTTCGAAGGTGCGTGAGGGGCGATCGACATGCTACAGTGGAGCAACTCACTGGCCGAATGAGCCAGGAGGCTACCGGAAGTGTGCCTAAAACGACAGTTCAGCGATCCCTGTTGCGTATGGGGCTCTCAAAAAGAACTGCACCTATGCTAACGAAGATGCATCGGCAGAAAAGGCTTACATTTGCACGGCAGTATCGGAATTGGACCTCTTGCTGATTCGCAAACGATTGCCTTCTCCGATGAGTCACGTTTTCTGCTTCATCGAATGGATAGACGTTAGCGTATAAGGCGAGAAACATCGGAGAACAAACACTCTTCAACCACTGCTGGAAGTATACAAACTGGTAGGGGAAGCGTTATGGTCTGGAAAATGTTTTCGTGGCATTCTCTGCATCCACTCACACCTGTGGAAGACACTATGGACCGAATTCGTTATAAATCCATCTTTGCAGACCACGTACACCCATGCACACTGATTGTCTTCCCTAGGGCGGACGGTATTTTCCACACGACAATGCGACGTGTCACACAGCTAGACCCCGCACGGGGATAACTGGTTTTCCAGTTATTTGGTGAGCGGCACCCCCACGGCCCGAGCTGACCTTGTGACTGGTCAACATCTGATGTCATGCCACCGCTTGTTTTTTGTTTCGGTGTTTGCAGGGACGGCTGTTCATCCAGCTGTTGGGGAGTTGCGGCCCCACGATCCCTAGCTGGTCTTGTGTCTCACTTTTTTTGTTTTTATTTATTTTCTCCACTGGCTAGTTGCCCGTGTTGTATTCTACCTAATCGCTACCATGCTATGTACTAACAACCCGATCTTGTGGTTTTGTTACCTTCCATCACTAACTGTTTTATATTAACCGCTCAGTTCGTAGGTTGCTGAGATTCCGTTTAGGTTCCCTTCCAGGATTTGTCTTCTTTGGATTTCTTTTTTTCCTTTTAGCTGGTTTGGGTGCTAGACCTACCTGCATGTTTGCCGCGTGCGGAGACCCGTGAGGCGGAAATGGGATGTCTGGCGGCTGAGGTCGCAGGAGACCGGTTAAGTGCCTCCTGTGTACCAACACTCCTCTTCGACCCCGGCTTCGCTGTAAACGGGAGGCTAGAGACTAACCCACCTCTAGTCAGAAGTCTTGTACCAAGTTGTGTACAGGGCTTTAGCGGCTTTTTTGTCTTATAGCACGGCAGGGTGAGCCCGGGGGCTGTGGGATCATGCCAAAGGCGTTGGCATGACGGTACCAGGAGGCCGAAGTGTCCGCCGAGTGCGTGTGATCACAGCCAACGGACTATATCTGCAACGTATAAGCTCCAGAACTGTGTCCAGCGTCATTTTCTCGGCTTGCGGACCTCCAGTTCTCCCTTGTAGGGCTCGGTGGTGGGTGGAGTAGTCTGCAGACGAATCTTCCTTCTTTTTTTCGATGGGTAAACCCAAAAACAGAAACTCCAAATTTAAGTCACCTGAGAAAATGATAGTTGCAAACGACTCTCCTTCGTCTTCTCAACCTACCACGTCTCTTAACCTTAAACGATCTTTAGACCATGACCTGGACCCAGAATGTGGAACCTCTTCGGCAGCTGTACCAGTCGCTCCGAAGCGTCGTCTCCCCTCGATTGCTGTGAATACGCATGCTACACACTTAGTTGTGGAATCCATCGATCCGAATGAGAGACTGTCCACCAGATCTCCATTTTTCATTTCTAAAGCTTTGGACGCTGCGGTTGGCCCCTTGAAGTCTGTGAAGAAGCTTCGCTCTGGGGACCTGCTTGTCCAAACTTGCAGTGTTTCTCAGAGTAACACTTTTCTGCACCTTTCTAGTCTTCAAGGCATTCCTGTCAAAGTGACACCTCACCCGTTTCTTAACACCTCTCGGGGAGTTATTTCTGAGTTTGATCTCTTGCCATGCAGTGAAGACGAATTGGTGACTGAACTTGCAGATCAAGGTGTTATTGCTGCACGTCGTATGATGTTCCGGCGCGATGGTTCTTTGATTAAGTCTAAAAATGTGATCTTGACTTTTAACTCCCCGAAAGTTCCGACCGAAATCAAGGCTGGCTACTTGGTCTGTGGAGTTCGCCCGTACATTCCCAGTCCTCTGCGCTGTTTCAGGTGCCAGAGGTACGGGCATTCACAACGTTTCTGTAAGAGTTCCGCTCGTTGCGCAAATTGTGGCTCCAGTGAACATGACGGGGAAGGTTGCACTTCTGCGGCCTCCTGTGTTAACTGTGGTGAGGCCCATGCAGCTTACTCCCGCACCTGTATGAAATGGAAGGACGAGATGGCGATCCAGCGCCTCAAGACCCTGGAAGGCCTCTCGTACCCTGCTGCCAAGGCCAAGTTGGGTATACCCACCACCCGACAGCGTACTTTTGCCGCAGTAGTTCAGTCTCTGCCACAACCCGTGCAGCCCTTTGTTCCGCGCCCTGTAGCTCTCGCCGCCCTTGCCAAGCGATCTACAGCTGAATAAGCGACACAGGTGTTTTTCCCCGAGCTCCAGATTTTTCGAATACCTGATTCTGGGCCTTCTCTTTTGACGCCGACCGTCTCTTCCAGCTTCCAGCAGAAAGCCTGCACGTGCGGAAGACCCGGCCCTCAATCCGCAAAGGTGTGCAGTGTCCATCCAACTGTCGCGGTCCGCCTGACCAACATTGCAACTGTCTCGGACTCAGCGAGGCCCCCACCCTCAACCAACATTATAGAGGAACATAGGGGGGAGGAGAGTGACAGTTCGTCCCCAGCCTCAACCAACATTGCAGAGGAACATGGGGGGAGGAGAGTGACAGTTCGTTCCCGCCCCCTGCCAGCATTGCAGAAGAGTGTGGGGAGGAGAGTAACGGTTCGTCCCCCTCCTGGTGACTCATCCTTTGTGTAGTTGTGTTAAAAAAAATAAAAATAAAAAAATGATGATACTTATAATAGTAAATTAATAAATTTTTATATGAACCCAATTAACTAACTTGTCTTCACAGCTTTCATCATCCTTTTTTCCAACTTTTACCAAGCCTGTCTGCTCTTAATCATTTTCTACGCTTTTAAAAATCTGTAGCTGATAGTTCTTTGTCTGGTGCTCTTTGGCCAAACCTGGCCCTTGCGCCAATAAAACCCATCAACCAACCAACCAACACAGCTAGAAATGTCCGAGAATGGTTGAAAGAGCACGATGAAGATTTCGAAGTACTTCCCTGGTACTCTAATTCCCCAGACTTAAACCTAATTGAGCAAGTATGGGACCACCTCGATCGTGTTGTTCGCTCTATGGATTCTCCACCACACACATTAAAGCAACTGTCAGATGCACTGGAGTCAGCATGGCTCCACATACCTGTGAACACCTTCAAGCAACTTACTGCGCACGGCGGTTACTCTGGATATTAGCTGGTTGTCACAATAATGTGACTCGACCCTGCATAAATAAGAGTTTTCAAGCTTTCGAACGTCAACCAGATGGATTTTTATGTCTATGTTCCTTAAAACATTAATCTGATTGATGTGCGAAAGCTTAGGAACACTTATTTATTTATTCTTACTCCAATAAATCGTATTACTAGTATAGTTTTACTATTTTCTACGTAATTGGTGTATAGTTCCTCGCTATTAAGGAATCCTCAGTTAAGCATATATGTATTGCACGATATACGTATGTGTAGAAGGTACTGATTTTTTGTTTCCATAGGTGATTTAACTTTGGTGCGTAGGTAAGGAGACAGCAAATGGTTAGCGATAAACTGTTACATTGAAGCATCCTTCAAGGCGTGACACAAGGACGTCATGGAATGGTAAGCAGCTATTATTTTCAGTCTTACAAGTGAACTGTACACATATGAGATCAATTGAATTGATAAAATGAACTAATTTTTTGTGTTTCCGAGTTAAAGCCACTCCTTACATGTAAGAATCCTTCAAGGCGTGACACAAGGACGTCATGGAATGGTAAGCAGCCATTATTTTCAGTCTCACAAGTGAACTGTACACATATGAGATCAATTGAATTGATAAAATGAACTAATTTTTTGTGTTTCCGAGTTAAAGCCTTTCCTTACATGTAAGAATCCTTCAAGGCGTGACACAAGGACGTCATGGAATGGTAAGCAGCCATTATTTTCAGTCTCACAAGTGAACTGTACACATATGAGATCAATTGAATTGATAAAATGAACTAATTTTTTGTGTTTCCGAGTTAAAGCCACTCCTTACATGTAAGAATCTTTCAAGGCGTGACACAAGGACGTCATGGAATGGTAAGCAGCTATTATTTTCAGTCTTACAAGTGAACTGTACACATATGAGATCAATTGAATTGATAAAATGAACTAATTTTTTGTGTTTCCGAGTTAAAGCCACTCCTTACATTGAAGAATCCTTCAAGGCGTGACACAAGGACGTCATGAAATGGTAAGCAGCTATTATTTTCAGTCTCACAAGTGAACTGTACACATATGAGATCAATTGAATTGATAAAATGAACTAATTTTTTGTGTTTTCCGAGTTAAAGCCACTCCTTACATGTAAGAATCCTTTCAAGGCGTGACACAAGGACGTCATGGAATGGTAAGCAGCTATTATTTTCAGTCTCACAAGTGAATTGTACACATGTGAGATCAATTGAATTGATAAAATGAACTAATTTTTTGTGTTTCCGAGTTAAAGCCACTCCTTACATTGAAGAATCCTTCAAGGCGTGACACAAGGACATCATGGAATGGTAAGCAGCTATTATTTTCAGTCTCACAAGTGAATTGTACACATATGAGATCAATTGAATTGATAAAATGAACTAATTTTTTGTGTTTTCGAGTTAAAGCCTTTCCTTACATTGAAGCATCCTTCAAGGCGTGACACAAGGACGTCATGGAATGGTAAGCAGCTATTATTTTCAGTCTTACAAGTGAACTGTACACATATGAGATCAATTGAATTGATAAAATGAACTAATTTTTGTGTTTCCGAGTTAAAGCCACTCCTTACATGTAAGAATCCTTCAAGGCGTGACCCAAGGACATCATGGAATGGTAAGCAGCTATTATTTTCAGTCTCACAAGTGAATTGTACACATATGAGATCAATTGAATTGATAAAATGAACTAATTTTTTGTGTTTTCGAGTTAAAGCCTTTCCTTACATTGAAGCATCCTTCAAGGCGTGACACAAGGACGTCATGGAATGGTAAGCAGCTATTATTTTCAGTCTTACAAGTGAACTGTACACATATGAGATCAATTGAATTGATAAAATGAACTAATTTTTTGTGTTTCCGAGTTAAAGCCACTCCTTACATGTAAGAATCCTTCAAGGCGTGACCCAAGGACATCATGGAATGGTAAGCAGCTATTATTTTTAGTCTCACAAGTGAATTGTACACATGTGAGATCAATTGAATTGATAAAATGAACTAATTTTTTGTGTTTTCGAGTTAAAGCCTTTCCTTACATTGAAGCATCCTTCAAGGCGTGACACAAGGACGTCATGGAATGGTAAGCAGCTATTATTTTCAGTCTTACACGTGAACTGTACACATATGAGATCAATTGAATTGATAAAATGAACTAATTTTTTGTGTTTCCGAGTTAAAGCCACTCCTTACATGTAAGAATCCTTCAAGGCGTGACACAAGGACGTCATGGAATGGTAAGCAGCTATTATTTTCAGTCTCACAAGTGAACTGTACACATGTGAGATCAATTGAATTGATAAAATGAACTAATTTTTTGTGTTTCCGAGTTAAAGCCACTCCTTACATTGAAGAATCCTTCAAGGCGTGACACAAGGACGTATGAAATGGTAAGCAGCTATTATTTTCAGTCTCACAAGTGAACTGTACACATATGAGATCAATTGAATTGATAAAATGAACTAATTTTTTGTGTTTCCGAGTTAACGCCACTCCAGACAACAAAGGTATCATTTACAGGGTGGTACGAATGTCTTATTACGCCTCTATGGTTAATTCAGCGGAACTAATTAAATGTGTTCTTTGTTTCGGGTGACTGACACAAGCAGTGTGAAAGTACGGTTAGTAGCAAGTGTATGGACATACACATATGAACGTCCACAGACTGGTAAAACAATAAGGGGAGTGCGACGTAACTTTACTGCAAGATTAAACAAAGAACCCGCACCAAAACAGACATTATTGAGATGGGAACATAAGCTGTTCACAACTCGATCAATACTGGAAAAGAAGAGGACTGAAAGATAACAATCGATGCAAGAAAAATGTGCAGCCCTGGCGGCATCACTGCTGAGATCTGCCAAAACGTCTCTGAGGAAACGATCGGCGGAACTTGGAATCCCGAAGACCAAGATGTTGACTCACATGAAAACAGATCTGCAATTGAAGTTCTATCGTCCTGTGTTTATCAACGAGCTTACCAATGCTGATTTGGAGAAACGGAGTGCCGCATGTACAAGAATGTTGGTGACGTTTGTGACGCTTCCTCAACATGGGGCGGTGCTCTTCAGTGATGAATGCGCCATCTACCGAAGTAGCCGTGCTAGGAATGTTTATTTTTGGAGGAACATTATTATGAGGAGTTGGAGCACACAATCCACCACATGTGATGATTTGGGCTTCATTGACCAGTAAGCACTTGATAGGTCCCAATTTTTTCGCCGTCTCGGTCGATCAGTATTCCTATCTCGCCATGCTGAGGTACTGGTTTCTTCCCGATCTGCAAAGACTTGGTCTTCTAGCAGAAAGCTGGTTCCAAAAAGACGGCGCTCCAGCTCATTACATTATCCGTGTTCGAGAATATTTGGATGAAGTATTTCTTGTTAGGTGGATTAGAAGGGGATCTGCTGACCTGCCTGTGTCTCTCGAATGGTCTCTACGGAGTCCATATCTTTCCTCTTGTGACAATTCCGTATGGGGTATTATTAAGGACTGGGTGTCAAAGACAAGGTACCAGACAAACGACCAGCTGCAAGACGCTGTTCGTTTTGCATGTATGCAAATTAATGAGGCTTGTCTCCGTAAAATCACGCACAGGACATGGGCACCAATTTGTTTGTGTCAGGAAAATGGAAGTCATACTGACCTTCTGGATCGGCAACTTCGTATGTTTTTCTATAGGGGGTAACAAGACATTCGCACAACCCTGTACATATTAAATCCGCAAGTCGAATGTGTTAAAGAAAGCTTTTAACACGTTAAAAAATTTTAATGAGCGAATTTTTGTCGTCGCGCGGTAAGAATATGCCTGTAGGTGCAGGGAAAGAGAGAAGAGTAGTAAACATTAAATACATTTTAACGAACTTGAAAACGAAGTCCTTCGTAAAAGGGAATGTTTTTAGTAAACAACAAAAGCATGAGACGCTTACGTCATCATCCCATCTAATGCTACGCTTCTCTAAGATAGTGGCGCAACGACCGCCTGAATTTATGAGGGGGGTTGAATATTTTTTTGCATAACGTCATCAGCGTTAACTAAAACTACTGATTTTCTTTTACGTTCTAGAGAGGATGCTCACACATTTTTAGAAGGATTTTCAAGCAAAATAATTTCTTAAAATATTTTTTTCTTTTCTTAAGTGTTCTATCTGATAGCCCCTTTTTCTGGATATAAACCTACGTGCAGATTTCCAACATAACAGGGAATATCTTAAAATTGGTTGTGGCATTTTATTTATTTCAAAGCTCTTCCACTGCTTTCCATAGTGCAATCATTGTTTTACGTCTGCGTTTAGAAAGCGCCCTTTTTAGCAGTCCGAAGGCACAATAGTCCATTGGTGACACATCAGGGGACTTTGAAGGAATATGAGAAAAAGGTATACTCCGATGCGCCATTACATTATGACCACCAACCTAATAAACTGTAGGACCCCCTTTAGCCCGCAAAACAGCGGCCACACGGTGAGGCATCGATTTGATGAGGTGGCGATAGATGTCCTGGGGTATCCAGTACCATAATGTCAAAAGCGTGTCCTCCAGTTTTCCCGTACATTTCCGGGGGTGATAATTTAGCGCGAACCCGCGTTTCCAAGTCGAACCACAAATGTTCGATTGGGTTCATGTCAGGTGAATTTGGAGAACAAACAGGGCATTAACAGAAAGTCGCCAGCATGTTCTTCGAAACCCTCCTTGACGATTCTAGCAGTAGGGCACGGCCCATTATCCTGTTGGTAATGTCGGTCACCAGCAAGGAACACAATTGCCATGAATTTGTGAACTTGGTCCGCAACGATGTTCAGATACCTGACAGCTGTCAAGGATTGTGCTATTGGGATAGTGGGGCCTAAAGCGTCCCAAGAAAACAGTGCTTACAGCATAACACCCCCGCCGCGGGCCTGTTTCCTCCCAACTGTGCATCCGGGTGCTATACCCTCCGTTGGTAATCGGCGTATCCGCGCTCGGCTGTCTAAGTGATGCATCAAGATTCTCGATTTGTCAGAACAGGCCACTTTCTTCTACTCATCCGCGGTCCGATCTCGATGATCTTGGGCCCATTTCAAGCGTTGTTGGCGATGACGTGCAGTGAGCATGGGGACCCGGCTGGGTCTTTGGCTACGCAGGCCCATGCGCAGAAGGCTGCGATGAACTGTGTGCTGTGACGCATTGCCCTGATCACCACTGTTGTAGCTGTCAGTGATTTGTCGTACTGTGGCCCTGAGGTCACTGTGAAACAATACGCGACAATCTTCGCTCCCCTCCGGCATCAATGAGCTGTGGACGACATATGGCTAGACGATGCACGGATCCTCGTTTGGCCATCTGTGCACCACTTTTGATACGTACTCACTACAGCAGCACGTGAACAACCCACAAGTCGCACCTTTTCGCACATCGTAGTTCCGACGCGCCGTTCCATCACAATTTGTCCTTTACCAAACTTCGATAAATCGGTAGCTTTTCCTATTCTGACCCCAAACTCTCTACTAACCGGAAGCTCCTCGGATTGTATATATACTGCTCTGTGAATTTCACCTGTGCCACCGTTCGGTCTCCAGTCGCGCTCATTTCTCTACGCTGGGGGTGATCATTATGTAATGGGGCCGTGGGTGGCCTAGTGGGCAACGTTCGTGAGAGCCACGTAAAGGACCTCAGGTTCGATCCCAGGCATGTACGAACGCTCGATCCACTAAATATCCGCTGTGCGTCGGATGGGCACGTTAAGCCGTCGGACCCCGGGTACTGGGCCCCCGGTAATAAATAAGGGCGTCTTCTCCCTCTTTCTACTTCGCTTTCGTGTCACTTTCCTATTGGGCACTCTAGCCCAACTCTCTTAGCTTCCTATTTCTAAGGGTTGTTTAAGACCTGGGGTCAGACCCTCCCTTCCTAAAATTCTCTACATATGATCATTTGATCATCATTATGTATTGGCTCATCGCTGTAGACTTTTTCATTTCTTCAAGAAACAGAGTGGTAGAATTGAATGTATGATTGGTAGCCTTATCCTAATGGAGTTCTACTCTTTGAAAGGTCTGTGGATAAAGGAATGATATTTCCTCTTCAAATATAGGAGTTCAAACATTATTTTGGTAATATGTAAAATTGGTTTTAACATTCTTTTAAAGTTTTCTTAACTTTAATTTCCCGTTGTACGAGAAACCAGCAGTAATCATGAACCCTTTACTAAATTTTTTTTTGGATACTTGGAACCAAGTTTATATGTCTTTTTCTTCTCTTTTGCCATAGTAAATCAACCTTTTTTTTTTTGTTACAGTCGTTTAGGTAGATCCGTGCGTCATCGATAGTCACAGTAAATTTCCATCTGACTCCGGCTAAGGAGTTTTAATGAAGTCTACACCGTGTTCTGCGCTCAGTCACGTGCCTAGGCAAAAGACGGTGAATGTTATGTTGTTGCTTTTTTCCGCTTCAAATCTTTGTTTATTACGTTGTTTACAGTTGATACAGAGATTTTTAAAGACTTAGTGATTGCTCTTAGGGTCGGTGGATTTTCTTTCAAGACCAAAGACCTTATTTTTGAAATAGTCGTAAAATTACGTACCTTCTTTAGATATTCGTTTTCCTATTAAAAGCAATGCTTTGCGATTTTTCCCTCTATTATTAATAAAATTACTTATTTTACATTTAGAAATGTTAATTCCATGATCTTCACTTCGTTTTTTACGCTTTCCAACCGTAGGTTGAAGAAGCATATATGCTCCAGCTCTGTCTGTCTGTTCGCCAGTCCGCACGATAACTCGCCTAAAAATATTTCGATTTCAATGAAATTTTATTATGTGGTAGGTGACCACTTGGGAACAAACCCTGTTGAAAATGGACGAAATGGAGTCAAAGGTCAGGACATAGAACCGGGATCCATTCCATTGCCCTTATGCGTCATAACTTACATAAATATGCTTTGATTGTGACAAAACTTTAACATGTTGTTCTGGTGGAAATACTGAACTGGTTCTGTTGAATATCATCGAAATGGGATCAAAGGTCAGGACACAGGAGCGAGATTTATTCTACAGCCTTTATTATCCTCATAACTTGACTAAAAATGCTTCAATTGCGACAAAACTTTAGTATGTTGTTCCGGAGGTATACTGAACCAATGCTGTTTAATGTCATCGAAATGAGGTCAAAGGTCAAGACGCAGGAGCGAGATTTATTCCACAGCCATTATCTTTATAACTTGAGTAACGATTTCTGGTATGTTGGAAAGCGTATCATAATCAATGCATTGCATGATTTTACTAACTTGTTTAGTTACCGAATACGAATATTTCTTTTCGTGAAGACTAAAAACATAATCTTCCATCCACAGCTTGTTTACGTGCGCCATTTTCTTAACAGATGATATTTAACTACAGCAGATGTTTCTTTCGTGTTCATCTAACACGCTATTGCCAGTTTCAATTATTTGAACTTTTTTTATTTTCTGTAATTTCTTATTAAAAACGGTATAAAAATGTGTGACCATCATCAATAGGATGACAAAACGTTCGGCATCAAAACCCTTAAAGCATCAATGAAAAGTTAAAGTGCATGCGCACGCCCCAAAACCCAAGAACATCACTTCCAACAGAGGGCTCTGCTACTATTCGTTTACTACACTGTAAAACAGGGGCGTGTTTAGAGGAGGGGAAGGGACCTTACCCCCATTCCCCAGAAAGTGTTTCATTTTTTATTGTTTTTGGCTAAAGTGCGACTTACATCAGAAAAAAAAAAGGTTTTAAATTAATAAAATGCATTAACTAGCAATAGAGAAAAACGTTTTAATTTTTTCTTCCGTTTATTCATTAACATTTATTTTGTTCTGGTGGATTTCAAAAACTTCCATTTTTTGTCATCCTCATCCCCCACGAAAAACAATGTATGCTCTACCCTGCTGTAAAATATAAGTGGTGTGAATTCACAGAAAATTCCTGAAAATAATGAGCAGGAAATTTGTAGGTGGGTGTAACAAAATTTCCGTTTTTAAATGATTCCTTTCCTTTTAACTTCAGTATTTTTACAGATTTTGCGTTGTTGGTAATTCTGTTGATTTCCGAAAAGTTAATTTCCAGGTTTTGCTGTATTTATATAGAAATTTCATAAAAAATTTCGATTTAGACTTTTTCAGCCTTTTTACCAGATATTCTTTTTTCCCTGAGTACGAAATTAACGAACATTTTCCATCTGCCCTTGGTGTAGCTCGAAACAGTTTTAAAGATATTCACAATGTTGTTGTTTTTTCAGTGTAGCCTACATGAATAATATTAACCCATGTAATCATGATGTTCATATTATTTTGTCCAACATCTATACGTGCATAATATGTTTACGTATACCCAAAACAATGGGAGATAGGGGTGATGGAGAGTTGACGTGGGTGTCCTCCGCACAGAGTGGAACAAACGCAATCCGAGCCCCGGGGATAAATAGGTGGAGAGCAGGGCTTCCCAACACGGTACTGCAATAAAAGAACATGGGTAAACGTGGTGATCTGAGCGACTTTGGTCGTGGACGCATTGCCAGCGCAGGACAGATGAGTCATTCTATCGCCCGAGTGGTAAGAACACTAGGGTTCCCGAGATATACATATACCCAAAAAAATTGGAGATATGGGGTGATGGGGAGTGGGCATGGGTACAGTGTCGGATTAAGCCCTTAGTGGGCCCCTAGGCTAAGACATCTGAGGAGCCCCCAAAGAACTTATGGTGGGGAATCATTATAAAATCCGTTAAAACACGAAACTCTAACTACTAAATTATCTGCAGAGTTATCATAAAAAGTCACAGAGTTATCATAAAAGTCACTCACAAGAACATGAGTTAAAAGGTTAAGATACCTAGATTTTGTCTTGGATTTTTCTAATGATTTAGCATTGTATACTTTCCTTAGTGCATCTTTTTGCTATGCAATGTGAAGCCACAGGAGACTTCGCCCATTAACGGCTCCAATTGCAAACTGGGAGGTGTGGGTGGATGGTAGTGAGAAAGCTGAAACTGTCTCGCCTGGCCCTATTGTATACAGCGATATGAAACCTTTACATTTGGTGAGTTACTCTCTTGAAATCTGTTCGTCTTCCAGCCTTTGTTTCTGACCAAGTGGAAATCATACGAGACAAAGGTAAAACTATTTTATAAACTTCTCTCTCTCTCTCTCTCTCTCTCTCTCTCTCTCTCTCTATTTGCTTAGGAATGCTTCCTGGGCTCTCGGCCATGGTGGGCCCCCAGGCTATATATAGCCCTATAGACTTCCCCTTAATCCGGCCGTGCATGGGTATCCTCTGCGCAGAGTGGAACGGACACAAACCGGGCCCCGGCGAAAATAGGCGGAGAGTAGGGCTTCTTAGGTATGTTTGATGCCCAGTTACAACAATATGATGCCCACCCGCACACTGCCAGCATCAATACACAGTACCTACAAAGTGTCCAGGTGTTGCCTTCACGTTTTCGGCTCATGCTACCTAGCTAGAAATGAGCTTGGAGAGATGAACATGGGTAAACGTGTTGATCTGAGCGACTTTGATCGAGGACGTATTGCCGGCACAAGACAAATGGGTCATTCTATCGCCCAAGTGGTAAGAACACTAGGGTTCTCGAGGGCACCTGTATCAAAGGTGTATCGCGAGTATACCATCGACAGATGTACCAGCACCCAGAGGGTAAGCGATGGCCGACCACACGCTATTGATGACCGGAGTCGACGCAGACTATCCAGGCTCGTGCAGACAGACCTCTTGACAACGGCGCCGCAAATGACATTCAGGCTAGAGGTCAGAAGCCCAAGCCGCGTCAGCGAGAGAACGGTATGCCGCACGCTGCGTACTCTGGACTACGGGAGCCAAAACCCTACTCGTGCACCACTGTTGACTGCTCGTCATTGGACATTACGTCTCGCCTGTTGCCGAGAACATCAGAAGTGGATTTCCTGCTGAGTGGCGCCGCTTCGTGTGGTCCGATCAATCCAGTTTTCAGCTGTACCGAGCTGACGGGAGGGTGCGGTTGTGGCGTCTAGAGCTTAAAGCCATGGGCCCAGTCGTGCCAGATCGGCTGTGCTTAAGGTGGTGGTGGCTCTGTGATGGTTTGGGGAGCCTTTTTATGGAGCACATTAGATCCCTTAGTGTGACAGGAGAAGTTCCTAACCACTGTATAGAGGCTGACCACTTACACCCGTTCATGGCCGTCGTGCATCCCACGGATGATTGTCCGTTTCCAAAGGACAACGCGCCGCATCACCGTACCGCAACCAACATGCCATGGCTCAAGGAACACTCATCTAAGTTTTGAACCATCTAATGGACCCCGGATTCAAACCCGATTGAAGCTGTCTGGGCCACCGTGGAGAGGAACATCCGATCCATGGATCCTGGACCGGTGTATCGGGCAGAGTTGGATCCTGGACCGGTGTATCGGGCAGAGTTGTGAACAACACTGCTACAGCGCATGGCTGACATTACCTCTGGGGAACCCTCCGACATCTGGTGGAGTCGATGCTTCGGCGTGTATTCACGCTAGAGGACGACCAACACGCAGTTTACTAGGTTTCTCTTGAAGGTGCGCAGTTCCTAATACACTATCTACCAACATGTAATTGAACACCCCTGCAATCAACGATATCTGCGGTCCTGATACACGTCACGGCCGCCGCCGTTAAATATCGTGTGAGAAATAACAACGCAACCAGTCGCATGCAAGATGCCACGCAGTTTGGAGCTCTCTGATTTCGAGAAAGGTTTAATCGTCGGATATCGCAGAAATGGCCGATCCATACGTGACATATCCAGCGAGTTAAAGTACCGAAAATCGACAGTGGCCTACGTGATTGGCAAGTGGAAGATGAGAGGTGACTGTCGGAATGTGCCCCGACCCGGCAGACCCACAAACCTGGGAGGTAGAGACCGACGGGTGCTGGCCAGAGAAATTCGGAAGAACCGCACCAAATCGATGGGCCACATCCGCGAAGAGTTTCAGCAGGCATCCGGGAGTGTTCTTTCGATGAATACCATCCGTAAGGAAGCCCATCTGCTTGGTTATCATGGACGTGCTGCCGCCCACAAACCTTTGATCATCAAGTCCAATAGCGCTGCTCGGCTAACGTGGTGCAAAGAACGTCGACAGTGGACCGTTGAACAGTGGAAACAGGTTCTCTGGAGTGACGAATCAAGGTTCACCCTCTACCGTTTGGATGGCAGGGTCTGGGTTTGGCGGCTGACTGGAGAACGCCTCCTGCCGGAATGTATTGTGTAAACTGTGAAGTTCGGCGACGGTGGAATTATGCTATGGGGGTATTTCTCCTGGTATAGCACGGGACCCTTGGTCGCAATTCCTGGTAGACTCAACTCCGAGACCTACTGCACCATTTTGGATGACCATGCGCTTCCTACGTTGTGGCAGTTTTACGGGGTGGATCCATGTTACTTTCAGGATGACAATGCCACATGTCATGTTGCGAGGTCAACCATGGCTTAGTATGGTGACAGTGGGGTTAATCGAATGGACTGGCCTGCGCAGTGCCCGGACCTTAACCCTATCGAGCACCTCTGGGACGAGTTGGAGCGTCGACTTAAGGGTTGCCCCCACCGTCCGAAATCGGTGAAGGAACTGACCTGTCTTCTCCAAGCCGAGTGGAAAAAAATACCGCTAACCGTCGTACAACGCCTGGTTGAGAGTATGCCCCGGAGGGTCGCAGCTGTAATCGCCGCTCGTGGAGGCTCCACCAACTATTGATGGTGAATAAACTTCATTTTCCTTTGCTATCACAGGTGTCCAATTACTTGTTAGTAGATAGTGTAGCTCTATAGACTGTAGCTGTGAGAATACCCTGTACCGAGTATAACTGAATTTGCAACACATGCTTCTAAATTGAGAGACCGAGACACTTTAACCACAACGAAAAACAGCTTTATCTGTAGCTTCACATGTTTACAATTCATGAAAAATTAAACATTCCTTCCGTTTGGGAACTTTTGGTACACTTTGCGCCATGCAGGGTGTTTTAAAATTAGTGGAACAAACTTTAAGGGGTGATAGAACACACAGAAACAAGAACTTTCCGTCATAGAATGCATGGTCGCAAGTTACGCGGTTAGGCGCTATAGGGCGCTTTCCGTTTCCCCACTCACGCCGTCTTTCGCAACGCAAAGACCCATATCTTTTACCGGAACGTCTGGATGGGAGGACGTACCTTATTTTCCTTCAACAAGTCTTGCTTGAATTGAACCAGCACGTACCAGCATCCGCCCGCCGTAAAATGTGTTTCCAGCATGACGGAGCGCCAGCTCATTTCAGCACACAGGTGCGTGATTACTTGAACGCCACATTTTCCAGGACAATTACTTGAACGCCACATTTCCAGGACAATGACATTTTCCAGGAAAGCGCCCTCCAGCGCCTAACCACGTGACTTGTGACCATGCATTCTATGACGAAAAGTTCTTGTTTTCGTGTGTTCTATCACCCCTTAAAGTTTCTTCCATTAGTTTTGAAACACCCTGTATTTAGTGTAAATGGAAGTCATAAATCATTTCATCATCATCATCATTGTCAACCATTATCAATCCACTGCTGGACGAAGGTCTCCCCAAGTTTCCTCCACAACGGTCTGTCTTGTGCCAGTCTCCTCCATGTCACTCCCGCATATTTACGAATTTCATCCACCCATCTCCCATGTGGTCTTTTTCTGGGTCTTTTCCTGTCCCTTGGAATCCAATCTAAAATTTCGGCTGTCCATCTATGGTCTGTCCTTCTGGCAGTATGTCCAGCCCATTGCCATTTCAGGGATTTAACTCTGATCATGATGTCTTCCACTCTCGTCATTTTCGGATCCACGAGTTCCTCTTCTTATCTCTCCTGGTTATACCAAGCATGCACCTCTCCATGCGATTTTGAGTTGTCTGCAGCCTTTGTATGTCTCTTTTAGTTAAGGTCCACGTCTCTGCACCATACGTAAGCACTGGAAGGATGCATTGATCAAACACTTTTCTTTTAAGACATAATGGCATATTGGTCTTGAAAATTATGCTGTTTCTTCCAAAAGCTCTCCAGGCAAGTTTTGTACGCCGATTAATTTCTTCATCAATGTGACCCTCACTTGATATCTGCTGTCCAAGATAAACATACGTATCTGTTATCTCCAGTTTTTCTCCATCAATCGATAAATCTTCATTTCTTGTAAAAGCATTGAACATCACTTTTGTCTTCTGAAAGTTCATTTTTAATCTCACTTCTTTACTCTTGTCAGCAAGTTCCTGGATCATACTCTGCAGCTCTGATGGGGTAGTTGCAAAAATGACTACGTCATCAGCAAAACGAAGGTGGGTTAGATAATCTCCATTAATCTTTATCCCTTTGTTTTCCCAGTTCAGTGATTGAAAGACATTTTCCAATGTGGCATTAAAGAGCTTCGGAGATATGGTGTCACCTTGTCTCACTCCCTTTCCAATTTTTATGTGTGTTGTATTTTCAAACAGCCGAATCTTTGCACTTGCATTTTCATAGATGTTATTAATAATATTAATGTATGCATCTTCAATACCGCAGGATTTCAGAGCCGTGGTAACTGCTGATGGTTTCACCGAATCAAAGGCTTTTTCATAATCGATAAAAGCCATGCACAATGGAAGTTCATATTCCCTCGCTCTTTCAATTAGTTCTCTCAGTACGTGGATATGATCTATTGTGCTGTAGCCACTCCTGAATCCAGCTTGTTCTCTCGGTTGAGCCATGTCCAGTGTTACCTTCAAGCGGTGTGAAAGAACTTTAGTGAAGATTTTATAAACCACTGATAGGAGGCTGATAGGTCTGTAGTTCCTGAGATCCTCAATGTCACCTTTTTATGTAGCAGGATCATTGTAGCATTGTTCCAATCCTCAGGAATCTTCCCTTCATTAAGGCATCGAGTGAAAATTTGGGCGAGTACTGTTTCAATTTCTCCACTTGCTTCTTGTATGATGTCTATAGTAATTCCATCTTCTCCTGGAGCTTTCCCCCGCTTCATGTTCTTGATTGCATGAGCAACTTCTGCTGGGAGGACTGGAAGAACTCTGGTACCTTTCATGATGTCTGGAGTACATGTATCATCCCTTTCATATAATTTGGAGTAGAAATCTTTCACTCTTGTCAAAATTTCGCCTCTATTTCTTGTTATAGAACCATCTTCTTTTCTCAGAGCCATAATCTGTTTTCTTCCCTTACTGAGATGTCCCTTTGCTATCTTTAGGCTTTGGTTGTTTTCAATTGCTTTCCTCACTAGCTCACAGTTGAATTTCCTTACGTCTTCAGTGATACTTTTTCGTGCTGTCTTGCATAGCTCTATATATTCCACTTTGGAAGTCACATCTTCTTTAGTTGTCCTCATCTCTCTTCTTTTTTGCATCAACATTTTGGTTTTTTCCTGATAATTTGTTTACATGCAACTTGTTCTTAGACCCAGCTAATTTTGTTGCTGTTTCCATAAGAGCTTTGGTTACTTTTCTGTTAACTTCCGAAATATCCACTTCTTCCGATGTTAGGCCTTCTAAAGCAGAGAATCTGTTCATCAGTTCCAACTTGAAAGTATTATGGTGTTTTTTAAGGTTGGTTATGTCAATACATTTTGTTTGTCTTATGAGCTTGCCACGTTCCAGTTTAGTGTTGAGGTGCATCTTACATCTCACCAATCTATGGTCACTACCTGTGTTGAACTTGTTCAGCACACTGCAGTCTTCGATGACGAATTTTTTGTTACACATAATAAAATCAATTTCACTTGTCGTCCCAATTGGATGTCTCCATGTCCATTTCCTGTGTGGCTTTTTCTTGAAAAAGGAATTCAAGATGAAAAATCCTTCTGCCTCTGCAAACTCAACGAGAGTATTTCCCCGCTGGTTTCTGTTGCCGTGACCGAATTTACCTACTGAAGTTTCATTCTGTTGCTGGTGCCCTATTTTTGCATTGAAATCTCCCATAATTATCTTCAAGTGCTGCTTACCTTTATTATTTAGATGACGAATTTCCTCATAAAATTCTTCAATTTCTTCTTCAGGATGACTTGTGGTGGGTGCATAAGTTTGAATAATCTGAGCCTGGTATCTTCTCGATAGTTGGATAACGAGTCGTGCAGCTCTGTCAGAGGAACTTTCAACTTCTACCACTTTATCCTTCAGTTTCTTGTTTATTATAAATCCAACACCACTAGTTCTGCCAGTATCTGTCCCACGATAATAGAAGAGATGTCCACTTTTCAGTTCGATGAGATCTTCTCCTTTTCTCCTTACCTCACTTAGCCCGACGATGTCCCACTTGATCCTTTGTAGTTCCTCTTCCAATTCAAGAAGCCTTGAATCAGAAGATAGGGAGCGTCCGTTGTAGGTAGCCAAGGTCAGCATCAAATGGCAGCCTAGTCCGGTCCTCCGGGGATTCTTAGCACCCTCTGCCTTCATGTCGCACTGGCCGCTGCCTTGGCCAGGTACATTCCAGCTGCCGGAGACTGAGGGCC
This sequence comes from Macrothele yani, assembly GCA_039090855.1. Taxonomy (NCBI): domain Eukaryota; kingdom Metazoa; phylum Arthropoda; class Arachnida; order Araneae; family Macrothelidae; genus Macrothele; species Macrothele yani. The sequence goes on from CM076990.1 coordinate 55,670,577, forward strand.
AAGATTTAAGTTGTAGAGTCATTTTGGAGGTGTTTGGCCATAACTCACCACAGTCCTTTTAGTCCTGATTTAGTCCTTTGGACCAGCATTCTAATGCTGTTTGAATGTTGCAACACTGTTCAATGTTCAGTTGAACTAACAAAAGACACGCAACAGGACTTACTACTTGAAGCTTCCCTTAACGTAGTTATAAATATATAATTCGCTTACTGTTCTGCTGCACACCTCTGCATACTTCATGAATCAGTTACTCGTAGCGGGAGCTGAAATCCTCCAATGGGCACTGGAACTGGAACCATCGCTGCGAATTATCAAACTATAGTCTTCAGCAAATGAAGCATTTAAAACTCACCTTCACAACTGTGTCATGAACGTTCGTGTTTTATACTGATTGTCGACGATGGTCAACGTCACATGTGCCTGCTTTGCGTTATTCCTTGCATAAACGCGTTGGTTTAAACGGGCGGGGAAGCCCAGCAGGGATGTGACTATTTCCAACAGTATCTCTAAAGTTTTGTCCATTGAGTATATACACTGCTAGACAATTGCTAAGGACGGATCATAAACGGCTATATAGCGCATAAAAAAGTAAGTGTGGTTGGATGCCAAGTGAAATAAAATAATGTCAGAATGACAGGACATTACAAGACAATTTATTGTGCTCTGAAATCCAGAAGGCTTTGGAACGTGTTCAAAAGACAAACAGGCCATTTTGTGCAGAATACGTAAACGTGAAAAAAATGCAATTACCGTCCGCAGGCGTTCCGGCGTAAGATGTCAATACGGGATATGGCCACCATGGAGGGCGATGCAAGATTCCACACGTCGTGTCATGCTTTGCACAACATTATCAAGCAGCTGTTGGGGTAATTTATCCCATTCCTCTGTCAGTGCAAGGATGAGGGTGTCCTTGTTTATTGGAGGGTATTGGCGACCAGCAAGACTCCTTCCCAAAGCATCCCACACATTTTCAAGGGGATTCAGATCTGGAGAGCGTGCTGGCCATACGAGGCGTTGAATATCCTCGCTCTCAAGACACTCCAGGACAGCGACTGTTCGATGACATGTTGCGCTGTCGTGCATGAAAATGAATCTATCACCGACAGCACCACGGAACATGCGATTATGAGGTAGCAGAACATCAGTAATGTATTGTTGGCCAGTCATAGTCCCAGTTGGAAGCACATAGAGGGACGTACGGCCATTGATCATGATGCCAGCACATACCATGACACTACATGTTGGATATCGGTCCCTTTCCTGTATGTTTGCTGGACAATATGCAGTACCACTATCACGCCAGATCAGTTGTCGTCGACAATCAGACGATAGACTGTATCTATTCTCATCTGAGAAGAGGACAGCCGGCCAGTCGTTATCAGTCCAATTGCGATGCTGATGGCACCATTGCAAACGGGCGGTACGGTGACGTCTGGACAATGGGATGCACACAACAGGACGGCGGGCGTATAGTCCTCCTTCATGCAAACGTCTGGCGGCAGTTTTTCGGGAGATCCGCTTGCCAGTAGCAGCCATAAACTGATTTGCTACCTCACTAGCTGTGCTGCGCCGGTGTCTTTTTGTTGATAGCACTATGTACCGATCTTCTGCAGGTGTCGTACTGAGAACACGACCTCCCCGTGACGTTTGCTACACTCTCCATTTGTTTGAAGTGATTTCCAAAGCCTTGAAACAACACTGTGGCTGACGTCAAACTCCCTGGCAGCATCTGTTATTTTTCGCCCTTCTTCAATCTTGCCAATAATACGGTCACGCGTAAAATCATCTAGGTGATGTCGGGAAGACATACTGAAAATTGCAAGTTCGTCAATTGATTCTTTCCCTTTGAACTTTGCGTTTGAACAACAACGGTCAATACGCGTCAAATCCTTTATATCTCTTATCAGCGCTATGACGTCACGAACAATTTCGGCAATCCAAGACTTGCATACGCACAACACGTCTTACTGTATCCCGCACTTATGCTAATTTCCACATTTTCCTGCCTTCCATTTTATGGTTGCTATCGTTGCTATTGTCATCCGTCCTTAGCAATTGTCCGGCAGTGTACATACATATTACATGAGCAGTATCTTATGCTCATGGCTTTTACATTGGTTTCAATTGAAGCTTTTTATGGTGTAGTTTTGAGAGAGAGAGAGCGGCATCGTTGAAACAGCTAGTTTTCTATTGGTGGATACCATATTACCGACCACTTAGCAAACATTCGATTTGATGTAAAACAAACAGCAAGAACGAAGTAAACGCAGTCAGCTGAGGGTTTATCGGCTTCGACTTATTGACGTGACTTTCTGATTTGCTGACGTCCACCCGGTTGAAGAGTGAGAAAAAGAAATGAGAATGGTCTGTTTCTTCGATGCTCGATCACACTCAGAGCGCTCACGGGCATAAAATTACAAATATTGGCGCGGGGCTGTGTCGGAGCCACGGCCGCAGGTCTTTTGGGCGTAGAATACGTCGCGTGGCTGTTGGGTGTCGGGTGCGTGTTCGAAATGAGTGAATGCGCAGAGTTTAGGTTTAGAGATAATTTTTTTATTTTTTTTTTTGGCTGTTTACAGAAATCTTGTGTAGAGAGTAATGTATTTTGAGAGAATGGTCTTGTTGACGAGGGCCCCATGGTACGAGAAGTGGCTCACGCATGGCATGACATCGACGATGATGTTTCTCGCGAAAGTCAAGTCGATGTATGTGTTTCCCTGCGTGGTTGGCGATTGCGTCGGCACAAAGTTCAAGTTGAATTGAGTCTTCATGAAATCGAGCTCGTGTTGATTCGTTTCCATAATTATCATCGTTACCTTTGTGTCCCCAATCATATTCTTGCTGATTCGTTCTCGGAGTACTTGATCATCATCGCAAAGAGAAACATTTCGAGGTCCGAGATGGAGACGTTCGGGTGAATGTAATCGCATCCGAGAATGAAGCGTGGCTTGCTGTTTAGTGTGACGTCGACGATGCACATGTCTACCTCGTTGTCTTCAGTTATCCGTTTTCTCGCGTTCAAGTCGATCTATTTAAATTAAGATATTGAGACATTTCAAAAATTTTCACAAAGTTCTCAACTATTTCTCAATTTTTCACATACCTAATGACGTTTTCTCACAAATATTATTACAGATATCGATAGATCTCGCGTAGACGAAACGAATGACACCTCGCGGAACGTGCTATCACGTCGCGGTTCCGAGTTATACTAATTTTATCGCTCCCGCCTAGCGCCGATTTAACCACAAAATGAAGGACGCGCGCGCCTCTCACTGTTGCGTCATATGACCTTGAAAGCTATTTGGGTAGACTCTTTGGACCTTTCTCTCTTCAACTCAGTTATTATATTTTTGCAAGCTTTTATAGTTTTGAAATTATTATAGGAAGCCTGGTGTACACTTTTTTGGGATACACGGATTTTTTACCAAGGGACACAGTACTGGAACGATACGATAGACGTATTCTACGTCAAAAATTAAAAATAGCCCCTAGCACTGAAGGCGTCGATTAACAAAGTACTACGGATAATCGGACTTCTGTTAAAAGAGGCTTTACTGAATTTAAATTTTTCTCAGACTAGAAATTTGAATGATTTGAATGCTGGGTTATTCAACGAAGATCATAATTGTAAGTAGCGTTTTATTCAAATTTCACAAAACGGAAGTGAGGAATTTCAAGGTTAATTTAAATGCAAATTTGTCGACTTAACTTACTTCCAATTGGATGTAATCTACGCCTCGATTGACAACTGACAAACGCCTTTCCTCCAAGTAATCAAGTTTAATATATTTTATTAATTTGTCCTGCACCACATATTCTATCTGAAAAAAAAGAAAAAGATTTGTTAAAGTCAGTTATATCGAACGTATAAGGTAAAGACAATATTTGCTGCGATATATTAGGGGCTTGAATTAATTCCCGCTGTTGCCCAACAGAGTGCAGCAGTGGTGCCCTGTGACCCGGGTTACACGTGACCTCCCTTGCACACGCACGTACCGTCCGTAGTCTGGGCGAAGCAGTGTGTGACACGCGATCGGAGGGCACAGAACACGAGTTTGTATCGCATTCACGATGTCGAGTTTCTTACCAAAAAAGGAGCATTTGAGGGAAGCATTACTCTTCTGCTTTCATCTCAAGAAATCTGCAGCAGAAAGTCATCGTTTGCTAGTGCAGGTCTATGGGGAACATGCCCTATCGGAAACAACATGCAGAGAGTGGTTCCGACTATTCAAAGCCAACAAATATGAAGTGAAGAACAAAGCGCGCCCTGGGCAGCCGAAAAAATTCGAAGTTGGCGCATTGGAGGCCTTACTGGACGAGGATTCATGCCAGACGCTCCACGAGTTGTCTAAAACACCACGGGCCGATGAGTCAACGGTTAGCAAATGTTTAAAGGCAATGGGAATGATCCAAAAGCTCGGAAACTGAATCCCACATGACAAGGTTATTCTTCTCCACGACAACGCTAGACCTCATGTCGCCAAATCCGTGAAGGAACTCTTGGAGGCATTTGGCTGGGACTTCTTACCCTATCCGCCTTATTTCCCGGACATTGCTCCCTCAGACTTCCATTTGTTCCGGTCGCTATAACATGACCTGTGAGAGCAGCACTTTCTTTCTGTCGCGGATATCCAAAAACGGCTCGATGAATGGTTCGCTTCGAAAGAACCTGCATTTGCCTACCGCTGAATCCATTTGTTACCCCAACGGTGGGAAAGGGTCGTAGCTGTCAACGGACACTACTTTGAGTAGACTATCCTGTACCGTTCTGTGGCAACACACAGGTGTTTGTGTGGCAAAAACAGCGGGAATTAATTCAAACACCTAATAGTATTTACATTAAAACCTGTGGATAACCTAAGCAGAAAATATATTAGAGAATGAAATTACGAAGGAATAAAAATAACTACATTTGTAAAACGAAATAAGTAGATGGTTGAAATCACTAACCCCGTTCAGAACTAAATATTGTGAATATGCTACAATATTCATGTTGAATGGTGAAATTTCTTTGTGTGCGCCGTTTTCAGAAGTAACCTGTGAGACAAGCATGGTTCCTAGACCTGCTGGCCCCAAACAAGCAATGAGTAACGATCTTTGCGAACAGGTGAACAATATAAGGTGTAGAGTATGAAAACGATAAACCGTAATGCGTATTTTCTGATGTGCTGTACTGATGTGATTGCAGATGTCCATCTTTCGATGTCGGTGAGTGGAAAATCCGAGTATCTTCTAACAGTCATGGAAACACGGTGGAAAAGGATTAACTTCTTAACACTTCTAGGCAAAGGATATTAAATGTTTCTGAATGAAGTCTCAGAAAATATAATATATTTGTTTGGTGGTAACAAGGGGCTTTTTGCGTTCCAGACGTCGTTAGTGTCCAAAACATGGGAGAGGCGTCCTGAAATATCGACAGAACGTTCGCGCTTACCTAATCGTAAGGTACATATATCCTTTAAATATATGCCTTACGATTGCGAGATCGTTGAGAGGTTTCCGGAAGTTTCTTCATCCACCGGCCAGAACGATAAGCACTAAACCGAAGTAATTGTGTTTGGACATTCATTAAACGTCTTTACTATTACTGTTAAAAGAAATGTCTGAACTGTTATTTTTCATGCATGGTTCTGTGTAGTTTAAAGCGTTAGCTTCCTCATATACCCACTTTTAAAAAAGAGAAACTAGCATTATCTTGGCAGAGAGAGATCGAACGAAATAAAACGTGTGATGGCTCTTGCTGGATCCCAAGGAAAATGTAATATTTTGCGTAAGGCGGTGGAAAGGTGCAAGGGTCGTTACAATAGAAATGAAAAGAATATTTAAGAGCAAGAAATAAAAGAAATATTATGAAGCAATGAAAGCAAAGTGCGAAGGAACAGAAACCGTAAAGTTCTAAACATTAGTACACTGTACTGATGAGATACCATTATTTCAGTGAAGGAATAAAATCGCGTGATAGTATTTCATATTACATGAAATCTAAAACAATATAATTTCCTTTGTCTGAACGTCTGTACGTTTGTCCCACTGTTGTGACGCAGCGGGAAGTCGTCAACATAGCAACAACCGAGCCAGAAATACTTGTGACGTCACTCTTTGCCTTTCGTGTTTTCGCGCAGGTGACATCATCACCTTCACGAGCACGAGTGTACCACTTTGTATTGTTGTCATAGCAAGAAAGAACGATTTTTTACAGCTGCTGGTGTGACGTCATGTCATCCAAATCATTCTGGCATGACGTCAGGGATGCGTTACATCACATGATCAACTCTTTAGAAACAGGAAAACGTCACGTCAGGTATTTTGGTTCTATGTTGTCATTCATAAACGATATACAGAATTTTTCATTTAGAATTCTATCGTATGAAATTTAATTTTAAGATTCCCCTTGAGAACATAAAATGATTATTTTAGACTGTCAAACCAGTATGTGCCGATGAAATATGATTTGGGGACTTTCTGTTTCCTTAAACCACGAAATTCTCAGCACATAACTAAATTTTTTCCCTCGGAATATAATCAGGTATTTTTTTATTTACATCTGTAGAAGAAATGAAAAAGAAGGAGAAGAAAAGAAACAGTACTGTTTGTGCTTCTGCGCATGAACTACAATAACATTTTAACATTTGCAACTGTGCAATTTTAAGTATCCGAAAATGCTTTTTCTATTTTAACATTTTTTTTTTCTATTTCGCAACAGCAGGAACAAGTGAACGTAGTTGCTTGCCGAACGTTGGGAACTGGATGACCTGCTTCTGACATTATGGTACCAAACACCTCAGGATACCCATTGCCACCTCATTGAATCGATGCCTCGCCGAGTGGCTGCTGTTTCGCTGGATTAAGGGGGTTCTATGTCTGCTTTAGGGCCACTACGAATTTTTTCAGGGATTTTGAAGAACGGGAACCACTCACAAGGCTTGCTTTCTAACAATTTTTTATAAAAAGAAAAAAAACAACAGTGTCGGGAATATTGTGACTGCCTTCTGTTATTTGTTTTCGATATTTCATCAGCTGCCTATAAAAACATCTTATGTGCGGAGAACAAACACTGGGAAAATGCGAGCGCTTGTCTATTTTAATTGTAGAATCCCTGCCTCAACCAATATACCTTTTTTTTTTTTATTGCTGTTAAAAAAAAAGCCGCCCCAGTGGCGCAGTGGTCTAAGGCGTTGGCCTGTGATCATTCGTCCGTAAGGGGTCCGGGTTCGAATCCAGGTGAGGCATGGATGTTGTGTTTGTCTTACGGCAGTGGCTCTCTCTCTTCCCTGGAACCAGTGACCCTAAATTAGGGACGGATGACTGCTTATAGCCCATTGAGTTGCTCACGGTGGTCGTTAAACCTCCAATCAACAAATCAACAATCAACAAAAAAAAACATTCTTTAACATTTGGACATCACAAATAAAAAAATACCTGGTTATTAGAAAATTACTTATCTTATTTTCCGCCGCTAGTATTGAAGGGCTTTCAGCTAATTTAAATATACACCGATGAGGCACTGCATTGTGACCACCTATCTAATAAGCTGTGGGACCCCATTTATCCCACAAAACAGCGGTCACTCGGCGAGGCATCGATTCAATGAGGTGGCAATAGGTATCCTGAGGTGTCTGGTACCATACTGTCAGAAGCAGGTCCTCCAGTTCCCGTACACTTCGGGTGGTGGTGATTTAGCGCGAACCCGTTTTTCCAAGTCGAAGCACAAAGTGTTCGATTGGGTTCATGTCAGATGAATTTCGGAAGCCAGCGTATTGACAGAAAGTCACCAGCATGTTCCTCGAACCACTCCTTGGCGATTCTAGCAGTGTGGCATGACACATTATCCTTTTGCTATCACCAGCAGGAAACACAGTTGCCATGAATGGATGAACTTGGTCCACAACGATGTTTATATACCTGACAGGTGTCAGGGATTGTGCTATTGGGATAATGTGGCCTAAAGTGTCCCAAGAAAACATCGTCCACAACATAACACCGCAGCCGCCGGCCTGTTTCCACCCAACAGTGCATCCAGGTGCCATAGCCTCCATTGGTAGGCGTATCCGCGCTCGGCCGACTACGTGATGCACCAGGAATCTTTATTCGTCAGACCAGGCCACTTTCTTTTAATCAAATACTGTTCAATATCAATTGTCTTGGGCTCATTTCATGCGCTGTTGGCGATGATGTCCAGTGAGCCTGGGGACCCAGCTGGGTCTTCGGCTACGCGGGCCCATGCTCAGAAGGCTGCGATGAACTGTGTGCTGTGACACATTGCCCTGATCGTCACTGTTGTAGCTGCAGGTGACTTGTAGAACTGTGGCCCTGCGGTCGCTGTGAACAATGCGCAACATTCTCCTCTCCCCTCTGGCATTAATGAGTTGCGGACGAAAAACGGCTAGCCAACGGTTCGTCGTTTGGCCATCTGTGCACTACTTTTGATACATACTTACTACAGCGGCACGTGAACAACCCACAAGCCGCGCCGTTTCCGAGATCGTAGTTCCGATGCGCCGTGCCATCACAATTTGTCCTTTATCAAACTTCGATAAATCGGAGTTTGATAAACGACAAATTGGTCATCAATTTTTTTTTGATTGGAGGTTTAACGACCACAGTGAGCAACTTAGTGGGCTATAAAGCAGTCGCCCGTCCCTAATTTACGGTCACTGGTTCCAGGGAATAGAGAGACCCAGTGCCGTGAGACAAACACAACATCCATGCTTCACCGGGATTCGAACCCGGACCCTTCTCGGATGAATTGTCATAAGTCAGCGCTTAGACCACTGCGCCACAGGGGCGGCGCAGCGTGTCTTTAACAAACATGTCAAAGAAACCAGGAAAGCAGAGATGGATTACAACTACGGAAACAAAAGTAGAGGTTATTATACAGCATGAAAATGGTTCCAAATTCGTAAACATTGCACGTGCTTACGAACTGAACCAGTCGACTGTTCGAACAATCCTAAATGAAAAAACTAGGATAATGGAGCCCGTGAAATGTTTGCCAATGCAGTCCACAATTATTTCCAAGAAAAGATAAACATTAAACAAAGAAATGAAAAAAATATCGCAATTTTGATAGACGATATGCAACAACAACGAGTACCAATAAGTCTTGTACTTGTACAAGAAAAAAAAACAGTCTGATTGAAGAAGTAAAGCAAAAGGTTTAGTGGAAGTAGGCTATTTCAGGTGAAATACTCATTGCCAGCCACTGCTGGTTTCATAGAATTAAGGGGCTGAATCACCCAAACGATTTGAAGTTAAGCAGATGTGAGAATGCTTTAGAATATTCGACGAAGGACTGGCTGGTTTGAAAGCCCAGGTTCCAGGACGCGAAAGGTTCGCGAAAGTGTTTGGAGTAGTACATTATAAATAGACAAAGTCATCGCTCATTCCACGTTTTTCTTTAATTAACACACAGCAACTGAAAAATTGCATTTCGACAACGCTGGGATCGAACCCCAGATCATTCGATAACTAACCGAGTGCGTTCGCCTTACGCTACAGTGCCAACAATCCACGGCGCTATGTATGTTTATCTGTCAGTGTCGCACTTCGCAAATCCGTAGGGATGGGCTCAGCAGAGAGATGGGCTTCAGGGATGGATGGAAGATTTTCACCATTTCTCTTGCCCTTTGGATTTATTACATAAATACCTATCACTAAGCTGTTCTCTAAGATTTAGAGGTTAGCTCCACAAAGAAATACAAACTACCAGATAATTTTTAGTTACTGTTGCCGTATTAAACTTCTTCATTTACAGCGATCTTGACATACAACTCGGGCTTCACGCACATCCGTCACACGCCGTACACAAGATCTTCTATATTTCATACTCATAATCCTTTTCTCATGCAGACACTCTTAAATCTGATCCTCCCATGACTTCCATGGCCTTTCTCTGTCTTTCCTTCCTGCCACTTGAGCTAAAACGTTGGATTTGTTAGCTATAATTAAATAGCTTGTGCCGTTAAGCCTCACCAGATGGAGACGTCTCAGTTGCTGAGCCCATCCCTACGGATTTGTGAAGTCAGATGCTGACAGATAAATATACACATAGCACCGTGGATGGTTGGCACCGTAGCGTAAAGCCAACGCACTCGGTTAGTTATCAAATGATCTGGGGTTCGATCCCAGCGGTGTCGAAACGCAATTTTTTGGTTGCTATGTGTTATGTAAAGAAAATCGTGGAAAGAGTGATGATTTTGTCTATTTACATTGTCTCCACTTATTTGGAAGATTTTCGCAGTACATTATATCCTTTCTTGCTACATAGTGATTTACGAGGGGAATAGAAAGCCGATTGACTGTACAGATGTCCTTGGACCAGTATATCAAAATGTCCTGCACATCGACGGAGCCAGTATCATATTAATAAATAGTTTGTAAGATGTCCAAATACATATGTTGTATGTTGTTAGTATGTTGTGCATATGTGTATCACTCTAAGCATGCGAGATTTCTTTCGGTTAATTTGAGTTTTTTCGTTGATTTTTTTTACATACTACAGTATGTAAAAAAATCAACGAAAAACCGGAAGTTTCTCTTGCAGTGAAAACAACTTTACGTGCCATTGCAAATGGTGGGTGCCTGAAGCATCACGGTGGGTAGGTAACAATTTATAAAATTCATTTTCACCAATTTAAACAGCAAAAGTGCTTGCGCAGCAGACTGATTTAGTATCATGAGATCACAGACTACTGTACAAAATTCATTTCAGGAAGATATTCGGGGTAAGTATATGTGGCCGCTAAACTGTATTAATACCCATTGCTCAGATGAACACAAATTTGACGTCAGTACTAAGCAAACTGTAATGTCACTCTTTTTTACGCCTTCCAACCGTAGGTTGAAGAAGCGCATATGCTCGAGCTTTGTCCGTCAGTCCGCTCGACAACTCGCGTAAAAATGGTTCAATTTCCATGAAATTTTAGTATGTGGTAATGGACCACCTGGGGACGATCCCTATTGAAATGGGCGAAATGGGGTCAAAGGCCAGGACGTAGGAGCAGGATCTATTCCATTGCCCTTATGCGTCATAACTTGCGTAAAAATAGTTCGATTTCAATGAAATTTTAGTATGTGGTAGGTAACTACTTGGGCACGAACCCTGTTGAAAATGGGCGAAATGGGATGAAAGGTCAGGACATAGGAGCAGGAACCATTTCATTGCTTTTTTGCGTCATAACGTGCGTAAAATGGTTCGATTGCAATGAAATTTTAGTATGTGGTAGGGGACCACCTGGGGAGGAAATCCCTATTAAAAATATGCGAAATGAGTTCAAAGGTCATGACACAGGAGCGGGATTCATTCCATCGCCTTTATGTGTTATAACTTAAGTAAAAATGCTTCGATTGTGACAAAACTTTATCATGTTGTTCGGAAAGTATACGTAACAGGTTCTGTTGAATATCATCAAAATGGGATCAAAGGTCAGGGCATAGGAGCGAGATTTATTCTACAGCCATTATCATCATAACTTAAGTAATGATTTCTTTTATGTTGGTAAGCGTATCATAATCAATGCATTGCATGATATTACTAACTTGTTGGCAAATCTTTTTGCGCACATAAGTAACTCTTATACCAGAAAGATTACCTCTCCTTTTTTTTTTATCGGTTTGTGCATTCGTCTGTCTCTCAGCTCGACAACATTGCTTTCTTAAAGCGCGAACTGGAAATTGTTTTTTAAGAAAGTGATACCTCATGAACTGCTCGTCTTAGAACGAGACTTTCCAGCGACATTACATGCAATTTTCTACGAGTCTCTATCACCTATGGTCTCAAAAAACTTCATTTTATTATATATTTACAATTCTATGAGCTTCAAGAAATTTTTCTTTAAAAAATGACATATTTATACTCACGTCAGTCATCCATGAAAACGATAACGAGCCCACTACCATTTCCAACACAAATACAGTCGCCACAGCATAAGTTAGCTAAAAAAGAAAAAAAGAAAATAAAACATGTAATGAATCTCTTTGCTAAAAATCTACAAAGGGCATCCTGAAAGTAATGCCCCGTCCTTCGTAAGATTTGTATTTGTAGCAGCAAAAATGTGAATCTTGGTGGGAAATACTTGGACATATTGTTTATAATGCTAGCCTATTCAAAGTATTGTCCATCACTTTCTATATCCTTCCGCCATCTTTAAACCCATTGGTAAAATCCATTTTGGAAAAATTCCTGAGGCTGTCGTTTCACCCCCATGAGTTCACAGCCAATTTAACGTCTGTCACATCGTCGAAACGTTCCCCACGAAGGGTGTTATTCAAAGGAGCAAACAGTAAAAAGTTTGAGGGAGCCAAATCAGGACTGTAAGGGGGTTCATCCATTTGGCAATAGCCTGTGAAGTCTTCATTGACGTGTAGGGACGTGGGTTATCACGGTGTAAAACAACACCATGAAGTGGAATGTCACGTCTTTTCCTTCTGGTAGCTTCATTTAGCTTCTTCAATGTCTGCACATAGTAAGCACTGTTTGCTGTTGCACCCCGTTCAAGGAAATCAGTCGAAATAACATCACATTTGTCCCAGAAAATTGCCACTATCACTTTCCTTGCGGAACGAGTTCATTTCACCTTTTTCTGTCGCGGTGAAGATGTGCGGTGCCTTTCCATTGACGCACGTTTTGTTTCTGGGATATGAAAAAACACCCAGGTTTCATCCCTCTTCACAACATTAGAGAAAAGCACCTCACCCTCACTCTCATAACAGTGCAGGAGGTTCCGGCACATGTACACCCTTCCTTCACATTGTTCACGGGTTAGGTTTCTTGGGATCCACTTTGAACATTTTTTTCTGCAGCCCAGATCCCTCATTAATGTTTCCATAGCACTATGACCACAAGAATTGCATCACACAACCTCTGGAGGGGGACACGACGATCAGCTGTGATGGTCTTTCACTCGTTGCCTGTTGTCATCTGTCGCTGCAGTTGCGGTCCTCCCACTCCGTTGTTTGCCTAACACTGAACTTTTTCCCTCTCAAAACCTCTTCATCCATCTTCGGACATTGCTGATATCGATTATGGCAGCTCCATACACCGCCAGGAGTCTTCTGCGGATTTCTGGAGCCTCACATCCTTCTTTTTCCAGAAATTCAATTACAACTGGCTGCTTTTCTCTGTCATTCATGATCTTTATTTCCGATTCTGAAAAAAATCTGTTCCCACATTGATAACATATCATAGTAGATGTCAATGCAGTTTCATTAAAATCATTTCAAAAGTTATTAAGGAGGAGGCATTACTCTCAGGATATCCTTGAATACAGAGTCGAGGGATTTCTCATCAAAGCAACACATTCGTAACGACAAATCTGACATACAGTGTCTTCCCCGAGCAAGTCAAACATGTACGAAACCGATCTAAAATTTATTAAACTTTAACGTTATTTTAACTTAACTTTTTACTTTAACTAACAAGTGATCCGCCTCCGTTATAGTTTTCAACCCTTTATTAGTTGCCTTTTCCTGATATCGTTCTAGCAATTTTATAGAATCTCCGTTACAAGTGCTTCCTGGACGAACTCATTTATTTAGCCTTTGGTAGCTTACATCTTTGGTGTTGTTCCGGAATATTTGTGCTCCTGCCATTTCTCGATAAAGCAATATTTTCTAGAACTCTGCTTATATTCAAAATTTATTTATTTAACAATTTTATGGGGTTGTTTTCGTAGCGGGAGGAGGGTACGGTTAAAACGCTTAATCGATTGTATTCATTTATGTTTTGTAAGATTCCACTATTCAAACTCAAAGCGCGGTTTTTGCGCGAGGATCTCAAATCTCAGTGCAATATTAACCTGAGTAGTACAGAAATATCACAGGTAAACCAATTAGTGCATTTAGGAAGCATGCTTGACAGAGAAAAGAAATTTAGATGGTGAAATTGGAAAGCGTATTCTGTTTTGAAAGTCATGACCGCTTTAGGACGAAATTGCAAGACTTACGGGTTTTCTGAAGGGTCCCCGAGGGGTTGTGTATGAAAATGGAATTGTTCTTGCTTTGAACGAATGTGAAAGAATGTTCTTTATCAGAATTGCGTTTTTTAAATAGCATGTACGAACATACTGCCCTAAATAAATGGTTGGTTGGTGCAGACGAAATATCCGAAATGAGAGTACCACCTGACAACCCTCATATAAAATAGGAAGAACCTTCCCGCCATGTGAAAGTAGCGCCCTCTCTTTGCACCGACATATTTCTGCCAACTGGTTACGAAGTTGTTGATTGCCAATTGGTTACGAAGTTGTTCACTGCCAGCTGGTTACAAAGTTGTTGACTGCCAACTGGTTACGAAGTTGTTGACTGTCAACTGGTTACGAAGTTGCTGATTGCCAATTGGTTACGAAGTTGTTCACTGCCAATTGGTTACAAAGTTGTTGACTGCCAACTGATTACGAAGTTGTTGATTGCCAACTGGTTACGCAGTTGTTGACCCCACTGTGGTAATGAAGATGGCAACAGTCTGGAACACTTCTTGGTCGTTTGGGAACTTCTTCCCCTGGAAATGGTCCAGATGAAGCAATAGGGGATAATCCGTGGGAGAAAGACAAGAGGAATGCATAGAGTGCGGCAGAGTTTCGTGGTCCAAATAACGGATTTGTTGGACGATTCTTTAGGTGATATGTGGGCGCCAGTTGTTGGGAAACATAATTCCCTACCTGTTGACCAAAACTGGGAATCTTGGTACTGAGCTTTTTCTGCAGCAGCTGCATTTTAAGCGTAATAGAGGTCCGAACGGACAGTCTCACATAGGTCGAAACCATGAATGATGGATGAAACCGGCAGCAGACCACCATGAGTGGCTTTGGACTACTGCATTTAGGTGGTTCCATGATGTCGAAACACTGTGCTGATCGCTTACGGTTGTTGTAGCGGACCAAGTTTTCATCACAGGTTATGGACAGATGGAGGATTCCCTCCAATCTGTGTCTGGCAAGAGAGGGAGATGTACACCGTCATACGACAAAGGAAGGTGTGTATTTCTTATTAGCTGTTGCCAATTCGTGTGGCTCCCAGACATCAAGCTTTTTCTCCTCCCCAGGGACTCCAGGTGCATGTCAACCGTTGAGTGATGCACACTGACCTTTTCTGCGACCTCACGGACACTTTGCCGTGGGTCATCTTACAAGATATTTTTCAGCTCCTCATCTGTAACAGTTACTGCTAGACAACTTCCAGACACATTTCCAACATCTCGTGCTTGGAATTTGGCGGACCATCGTTGTACGGTGCGTTTATTATAAGTTCCCTGTCCAAATTCCGCGTTAGCTTCTCGAGCCGCAGCACCAGCGGCATCTCCGTGTTTGAATTCGTACACAAAAATTACACGTCTGTCGCCATGGTCCTCTTTGATTCAAGCTTGTGCAGTCGCAGTTGAAGCTTGTTACGAAATGAAGCACACAACGCTCACACCGTAGGTATACTTACCTTGTGACGTATGCCACGTGACTTTATTAAACAACACCGTTGCGCTCTAAGAGTGGAACATGCCCACCTGCTGAAAGCAAACGTTTTATTTACTCCAACCCAATATACCAACGTATATGTAAGATGACGAAGAAACGTTTAGAAGCCCTGCTGTGGATGCCGTCTAAAAAAGGAAATGGCAATGTTATCACAAAATGCTTGGGCTACATAAGCGTACTAAAAATATACTACTTACAGTACAAAGCATGACTTTCCTTGTATTCAGCCATCCCCAAAATCCGAATGATCCAAACACGACGATGATGATACCGGAAGCAATGAGAAGATTATTGGTAGTTGTGAGGATGACGGTTTGTATCAGTCCTTCCTCCGTGTCCAGATCTTGGTTTACCCAGATACCAGCACACAGTACACCTACACCACTTATCTGAAACCAAAAAATGAGAAAACTATGTCAGTTTTTTTATCTTCATACAAGAAAATTGTAGTCATTATGAATTACAGTGGTGTACAAGAAGTATTGCATCACTTGCAAAAATCGTGAATGTTTAAGTTTAACTCTTTTTTTCACTAATTTTCATATATGTCATTAGACGCGCGAAATTTAAAAGAGATTTCAAAAATGTCTTAATTTTTCTTGTAGATACTTCTGTTCTTAAGATATGACATAAGATACGGGGTTTGACAAACACATTTAAATTCACGTTAGCTGAGTATAAGCTGTTACAGCCAATCACAGACATTCTTTTACCTGATTGGCTGCTACCTAATGCTATCCAAATCCTACTCCAGCCTTTAAAAAGGTTCATGCAGAGCTACTAGAGTATTGTAGTGTTCGCTTTTTGTTATTAGGGTGTAATTTGGGCACATTCTTAATAATAGTTAAAACTGCGAAATTGTCCACAGCTGACGGAGTAAAAATAGTTGTTCCGCGTGAAGAGGGATACTCTTCAAGGCAAATCGCTGAAAGAGTGGGCTGTAATCAATCTACAGTTATCAGGCTACTGAAGAAAGTAAAAGACACTGCTGATATTAAAAACATGCGTCGCAGTGGAAGGCCCAGATCCATGACAACCAGGGAGGACAGAGTGCTTAGAAAGCTGAGCTTGGCAGACAAGTGACTCAATTCACCTGAATTGCTTCAAAGATGGTGTGAAGTGATTGGTGTTACTGTCAGTACATCTACTGTTAGGAGGAGTATAACGAAGTAAATTTCTCCGTCATTTTGGTCCACGCCGGGGATCGAACCCGAGTCCACTTATTCTGGAACAAGTCGCTCTACCAACTGAGCTACGCTGATGTTCGTTCTTGCTGTTATCTGCCTTTATGTCGTGTGCGCCCTGCGGAGCAGGTACGTCACATCCCCCCCTCCCACTCCCGAAAGAGGGCCTGGGACCATGTATCGTTGTAGGCAGCATCCGGTGAAGAACGTGCACTTGAGAACTCCCAGTCAATCTGGTGTGTGGATTGCAACATCACACACATTTATTTTTCGAAACGCTGAAGAAGGGATTCTCTTATTTTTCCTATCTCGCGGTCACACCATTGCGAGATCTTGAAAATGGCCGGGTCATCCTGGAAGTTCGGGCGCCATTATAACGAAGTAAATTTATCCGTCATTTTTGGTTCACGTAGGGGATGCAGGGCGCACGCAGACATTTTTGGCCCACGCAGGGCGCACGCAGACATTTTTGGCCCACGCAGGGCGCACGCAGACGTTCGTTCTTCCTGCTATCTGCCTTTATGTCGTGTGCGTCCTGCGGGGCAGGCACGTCACAGAAGGCTGTTTCACTATGACTTACGTGGCTGCAAACGCAGGCGTAAACCACTGTTAACTGCAAATCAAAGACATCGTAGACTTCAGTGAGCAAAACAGCACGTCTCATGGACAACCAAGCAATGAGAAAATGTTCGTTTCAGTGATTAATCAGAATTTTGCCTTAATGGGAATCAGAGTAGTGCCTATGTAAGGAGATTCAAGCATGAAGAATTCCATCCAAGTTGCTTAGTTACTATTGTTAAGCATCCGGTAAAGTTCTTGGTTTGGAGCTGCATATGTGTACATGGCTTTGGGAACCTCCACAGTATCGATGGTATGGTAAATGCCCAGAAATGCATTTGGATATTAGAAAACAATATGCTACCACCCAGGGGCCGATTGGAACGACCGAGAATTTTAGTCTTTCGGTCCACTGCATAAACATACACATCCACAGGGAATGAATATCTCATAAATGTCTTCATGAAAAAAATATGTTAGATCCTGGACGAAAGCGAACTGTAAAAATACGAATTTTAAAACGAATTCAGTCGTGAACAAAATTTAACAAAAATTTAACGGTAAATAATTTCGCCGTTAAAATGTTGTTGTATCGCTAGTGATTGTATGCAGTACAAAGTCACACTCAATTCCAGATTATTAATTATGTTCCTCTAATAAATTAGGATTTGAAAAGAAAATTACGAATCTTTCGATTTCATTTTCAACTAAATCGCCATAATGATCATTCTGAAAATTGAATGTACACATACAATTTTTCCACGCAGTTAAGTTTTGCATTTATTTGGTCACAGAACGCCTACTGCACAATGGTCTTGCGATCTTCCCCTTGAGTAGACGCCTCTTTTAAGTTTACTCCGTGAACTTCCATTTTGACATATTTGTCAGTACTGGTCAATAGCTTTTTCTTTTAAGAAAACATATGAGTCAAAACTGGTCAATAGCTTTTTCTTTAAAAAAAATTATTTCGGAATATCTCTTCCGCAGAATTGCTTCGTGCTCTGTGCCAGTTTGTGGATAAGGGAGTGGGAATGATGGCTCATTGCAATGGGTACAGTGTCTCCTTCAAGACGACAAAAGGACAGCAGAGTATACCAATTACTCTGGGCTCCAAGTCCAACGACTTAGCTGTAACCGTAACTTTTCAGACACCCATAGAGAGAGAGAGAGAGAGAGAGAGAGAGAGAGAGAGAGAGAGAGAGAGAGAGAGAGAGAGAGAGAGAGAGAAAGAGACAGTGAGAGAGAGAAAGAGTGAGAGAGAGAGAAAGAGAGAGTGAGAGAGAGAGAAAGAGAGAGAGAGAGAAAGAGAGAGTGAGAGAGAGTGAGAGAGAGAAAGAGAGAGTGAGAGAGAAAGAGAAAGAGAGAGAGAAAGAGAGAGTGAGAGAGAGAAAGAGAAAGAGAGAGAGAGAAAGAGAGAAAGAGAGAGTGAGAGAGAGAAAGAAAAAGAGAGAGAGAGAGAGAAGAAAAAGAGAGAGAGAGAGAGAGAGAGAGAGAGAGAGAGAGAGAGAGAGAGAGAGAGAGAGAGAGAGAGAGAGAAAGAGCTCAAATGAAATTAATTATTATTATTCATGGTACCAAAATAATAACTCTTTCGTTCCAAAAAATCCGGACAAAAAGAATACGAAAAAGTGGGCCATTTCTCGAGTGGTCCATCGGGAAATGTCCCGGTGGGCCAATCCACCCTCCTACTATCATCTAGAAGACTTTGTGACGTCAATTTTGTCTTTCAAGATGACAATGCTCCCTGTCATCGTGCTAAAGTAGTGGAAAAGTGATTTCAGGAAAAATGTTCAGCATCTTGATTGCACCGATCACCGGACATAAAACCAATGGAAAATTTGTAGTTCAAAGTGTTGTATGAACTATCAAAAAAGAAGCCAACAACCAAAATTCAACTCATTGAAGATGTAATTCAAATTTGGAATCATATTGTTCAACCCAATCTTTTTTCAAAGTCTAGTTCACAGTATGCCATCAAGATGCAAAGCTGTGATTAAAGCTAAAGGCTGGGCAATAAAATATTGGGTATATATTTTTTTATTTTGCTTCATTATATTTCTGTATTTAAATGTTATTCCATTCCTTATGAATTACAAAAACGATTTATTGCTGTAAACCTACGTATTGGATAAATGATCCTTTTCATAATAATTTCGACTTGGTCATGATTTTTGTAATGTCTTAAGAACAGAAGTAGCTACAGAATAAGCTAGTACAGTTTTGAAATCTCCATTAAATTTTGCATCTAATGACATATAAAAGATGAAATAACTATGAAAATTAATTAGTTAAAAAAAGTGTTAAACTTACAAATTCACGGTTTTTGCATGTGATGCAATACTTTTGCACAGCACTGTACACTCTGAAACGAGGTGCCATTGCAGTAATGAGAGGATTAGTCAAATGGAATCTTACTGAGGTATTAAATAAAGCTATTCCGGTGAAGAGATGATTTTTCGGCATCTGATGTTTAACCTTTTGGATATCACATACACTATATTGACAAAAGTCACCGGACACCCCTTCAAAAGCAAATGAACGGATCCGCTGCATTGTTAAGATACGCGGTACAGCTGCAAACGGTATAAAAGCAAACCTGCAGCTGACCGCGATCATATCGCACTGTGAGGTTGAGGGAAAATGTCGCGGCGGGAGAGAACTGACTTTGGCAAAGGAAAGATTGTTGGGTGTTATATTAGTGGGTTGTCCATAAGAGAAACCGAGAGGCTTTTAAACATACCAAATCAATTGTTTTGGATGTACTGAATAAGTGGAAGAAACATGGCGTGCCTGAAGCAGCAAACCGTTCCGACAAACCAAAGAAAATCAGTGATAGAGGACGCCGAAGCCTCAGGAGAGTCGTTACATATAATCGACGGAGTACTACTGCACAAGACCTCAGTATACAGGTGAGTAAAAATGCTGGAACCTCGGTATGTACACGTACCATTCGCAGAGAACTTCATTCCATGGGTTACTGTGACCGTGCGGATGCTTATAAGCCTTTCATCTCCACTCGGAATGCTACTTGTCGTTTAGCATGGTGTAAAGAACATTTATCGTGGACCAGAGATCAATGGAAACGTGTCATATGGACTGATGAATCCAGACACACTATCCATCAGTCTGATGGCCGTTTGTGGGTATGGCAGCAGCCGGGGGAACGCTATTTACCACAGTAAATAGCGTTCCTAAGGTCAAGTTTGCAGCTGGCAGTGTACTCGTGTGGGGATGTTTTTCGTGGTATGGTCCCGACCCATTGGTTATCGTGGACAAACCTGTTAGCCAGCACGTCTACCTCGACATTCTGGACAATTATACCCTACCAACTCTGTGGCAATACTATGGAACCGAGCCTTGTTGGTAGCAGCAGGATAATGCACTGTGCCGTAAAGCAAGGACTGTTACGGCGTGGGATTATAATAATTCCGTATCGTGTGTGGACTGGCCAGTACAGAGCCTTGTTCTTCATCCCATAGAGCACCTATGGGATGAATTAGAGCGCCGCATAAGAAGTTTGGAACCAAGGCCTACTACTAAGCAACAGTTAGCGGCAGCATTATGTACTGAATGGAAGCGCATGACTATCGCTGTGTTCAAAAACCTTGTCGAAAGCCTGTCTCGAAGGGTCAGTGCATGCATCAAGGCCAAAGGTGTATAACGAAGTGAATTTCTCCGTCATTTTTATCCGCGCCGGGGTTCGAACCCTGGTCCACTCATTCCGGAATAAGTTGCTCTACCAATTAAGCTACGCGGACATTTGTTCTGATTGCTATCTGCCTTTTATGTCGTGTGCGTCCTGCTGGCAGGTACGTCACATCTCCTGGTACGTTACATCATCTCCCCCTTCTTTTTCTTTTTTTTTTCTTTTCTTTCGAAGTGCTGCTCATATTTTTCCTATCTCGCGGTGTGGAAATAACATCACACCAATGCGAGATTTTGAACGGTCGGGTCATCCGGATAGTTCGGGCGCCATTATAACGAAGTGAATTTCTCCGTCATTTTTATCCGCGCCAGGATTCGAACCCGGGTCCACTCATTCCGGAATAAGTTGCTCTACCAATTAAGCTACGCGGACATGTATTCTGATTCCTATCTGCCTTTATGTCGTGTGCGTCCTTCTGGCAGGTACGTCACATCTCCTGGTACGTTACATCATCTCCCCCTTAATTATTTTTTATTTTTTTTTCGAAGTGCTGGAGAAGGGATTCTCTTATTTTTCCTATCTCGCGGTGTGGAAATAACATCACACCATTGCGAGATTTTGAACGGTCGGGCCATCCGGATAGTTCGGGCGTCATTATAACGAATTAAATTTCTTCGTCATTTTTATCCGCGCCAGGATTCGAACCCGGGTCCACTCACTCCGGAATAAGTTGCTCTACCAATTAAGCTACGCGGACATTTTATTCTGATTCCTCTCTGCCTTATGTCGTGTGCGTCCTTCTGGCAGGTACGTCACATCTCCTGGTACGTTACAGGTGGACCGACACCGTACTAACATATGTCAGTAAATGCTATGTTGTGTTTCTCTTCTAGGTGTCCTGTGACTTTTGTCAATATAGCGTATTTACCAATTTGGCAGTGAAGAACTTTGAGCAAGTTAATGGACGATGAGCAGGATGTTGTTCCTACTAATTTTAAAGAAAATCCGATGAGAGGCGATTCGAGTCAAGACGAAGCAGATGCCACAACGTATGTGGGGAATGGGTTGAAAATCGCGTGCTCTTTTCCTCAATCGAGATTTTTTTAGACGTAGACTCGTACTTCATGTATTATCAGCGAAAACACTAATTTGCCGGTGGCGGTTACTCGAAACCGCATCCTTCTGCTACGGAGCCGATGCTTTCCCAATTCAGCTACACCGACAAGGGCTTATCGCTGCTACTTGCCGTTTTGACATGCACGTCATCTCTGTAGTACATCACACACATCCCCTTTCTCCCTTAAGAAATACGGGAACACGAAATCTGAGGTTCGGGTCCGCCGCAAACCATGCTTGACGAAACTCCCTGTAGAAGAAGGAATTCTGACTGATTCAAGATGATCTGTGGAAGGAAAATCACACATATTTCAAAGAACCCAACGGAGAGTAGACCCATTTTTACGTTCGGGGGCAATGTTTAAACGCAAATTTGCTGGTAGCGAGGCTCGAACCCGCATCCATGTGTTCCGGAGGCGAATGCTTTCCCAATTAAGCTACACCAACAAGTCCTTATCCCCGCTAATTGCTGTCTTGTCAAGTACGTCACCTTTGTAGTAGGTCACATATCATACACTGCAGAGCTGGTCAAAATCGTAATTGAATTAATCGGTAATGCATTACAGCGTAATGGTAATGGGAACAAGAACATAGCGTTACCATTACATGGTAATGGTAAACTGGTCATTAGAATTACATGGTAATTTTAATAACATGTAGCAGTTACCCATTATAATCGTAATGGTTAATGGTCTATATGTTGGTAATTAACCAATAACTTATGGGTAACAATACAGTCCACCCATAAACGTTGTGTAGGTTATTTGACAATTGTCCCACTCCTCGGATCTCAAATACGTGTATGTAGATATTGTAGATTGTACGTGTATGGCATGAGTAATTGCCCCATCTTCGCCGTATAAGTAAAGTGATTTGAACGAAATAATACATATGAAGTAAGTACAAATGAGATGTTTATTTCGTATGTAACTATTATTTGCAAGTTGTGTAATTTTATTACCAAATAATTCCATTGTGTTACAGAAGCTCAGATTTTGCTGCAAATGCATCAGAAGCAGAAATTAACTTTTACGCCTCCTGGTGGCCGAGCCATTCCTTACCAAAAATTAGAAATATATCCAAACGATTTCCCATCAGGAGCTGTATCCGGTGCAGAAAGAATTTTTCAAATCGGTGCTTTAAAAGTAGAGATATCAGGAAAACGTAAGTTACCTTTACGCCCCCAAGCGGAAAAACTATGCGTAACTTGAAAAAGTGACTACACCTAAAATAGTCTTCGGCATAAATGGAATCGAAAGGTAGATGAATTTTTTTAATCGGATGTTTAGAAGTAAATATACGGAATAAAACGTATTTCGAATTCGACATCATCTGCATTTATGTGCTCTAGCGGCGAAATTGTGCATCGTATAAAAAACGACGTAAAGGACCATCATTAGCACATTTCAAGCTTTCCAATGCAAGAAGAAGTTTTGAAATTGGACTAATAGTTGCAGAGATATGGTGTCCACAGACGGACGAACGGACATATCGATACATAAGCACGATATTTTTTACAAAAGACGTGCTAAAAATACATGAGATCCATGTTTGTCTCCTGCTGTTTTTCACATGATCAGGAAAAAACACAAAACAGTATTTGCTGAAAAATTCATTTAGACGTTAAATGCTGTCCGTCTAGTGACACCCAATACGCTTTCATGATGTTGAACTGATCATATTAAATTCTGCCAATTTTATTGAAACCTTTCTTTTTTTAAGTCTGATGAATATTTAAGGAAATGAAATATCTCTTCACTCCAAGACTGCTGCTGGCGACGCACAAGCTACTCCATTAAAATGATAAATTCGTTCCATTTAGACTCAGATCTAAGAAGCGATGGTTATAATCACATTAAAAGATTTCTGAATTTCTTTTTCTTGGTATTTTTACGAACAGTTCAAAAAAACGGTCATAATACCTGGCACTGCTTTTTCTTTGAACATCATTGACGAAAATGTCTCCTATAAAAATCGCTTAGCGAGAAATATCTCTTCACCAAAGATTATTTTACTGCAAGTATAATTTCAATCTTGGAGACTTTTGCGTCAGAGTTTGTCCCAAACGTACTTTTCACCAAGACTAGTTTTCTGA
The DNA here is from genome assembly GCA_039090855.1 of Macrothele yani. Lineage (NCBI taxonomy): Eukaryota > Metazoa > Arthropoda > Arachnida > Araneae > Macrothelidae > Macrothele > Macrothele yani. The sequence goes on from CM076990.1 coordinate 55,694,643, forward strand.
ATGATTTATTTTTCCTAAAACGGATCTTGTTTGAGTTTCAAAATGTTGCCGAAATTATTCTGAGCATTTTGCAGTTATTTTCAGCATATATATGTAGAAACGCTATTTTAAACTCACGGTATATTTTCTTGTTGTTGGAAAATGCTTTTCTTCCGTGATTTTAGGAAAAACACCGCTTCGAATAAACTATGTATCTGATTTCAAAAGGCGAATAATAAATAAATTTTTTTCCACCAAAATATCACAATTAAAAGAAATCGAGACGTTTATTCAGTCTCCTCTTTCACTAGTCACCGTAATTCGTAAAGTTATGTACACTACCTTGTTATTAAGATCGCTCTCATATTATGGCAAGGTAATGAAATACTGCATTCATAGATGCTGACTATAAAATAAAAGAAACAGCAGATAAAAACTGTAAGATACTCGAGACAAAAGAAATAAGAATTTTTTTTTTGATTGTAGGTTTAACGACCACTGTGAGTAACTCAATGGGCTATAAGCAGTCGCCCGTCCCTAATTTAGGGTCACTGGTTTAAGGAAAGGGAAGAAAGCCAGTGCCGTAAGACAAATACAACATCTGAGCCTCACCAGGATTGGAACCCAGATCCCTTTCGGACGAATGATCAGAGGCCATCGCTTAGGCCACTACGTCACCGGGACGGCTAAGAATATTTATGTAACAAACGTGACAGAAAAGCCATTTCTCCATAGGCTCTATCACGGCTGTAGCGTAGCCCCAGGCTGGGTGGGGCTGAAGAATCAACTGGGGGGGGGGGTGAGCTCGGTGTTCAATTATAAATTAACTTTTTCACCAATACAGACGCAAGTTTTTCTTATTTTACACTCCTTTTGTTACTTTACTTCACTAGCGAATAATTTCTCCACTCCAAAAAGTAAAAACAATAAAATCAATTACAAAATATAAAAAATGAGGTGTGGAAGAAAACTGAACTCCTTTGAAATATAAAAAAATATCCCATTATCTGAATTTACTTTATTGTGGTTCGGACACAGGTTCCGTATTGTAGGATGAACTATTTATTTTTTCAGTTTACTACTTTGATTCCCTTCCGTGGATCCGCGTAATAGCATTGAGGATTTATTGATGTCGTATTTTTACTCTTTCTACTCCCCTTCTTCGGTGCTACTATTTCGTCCATCTTTTATCACGCATTCTCCTTCGCTGGTGCCCCGAGAAAGTCATTTCTTGACGTAGTAAACAGCCAAACCCCTTCTTTTTGCACTCAAAATCCAAAAGCCCTTAGATTCACTCCAACAAACCCCTTTTCGCCCATACAAAGGCATCGTAAAACCACTCCTGCTTCATGAACGCGAAAGAATAAGGGAGCTCCCAGAAAATCCCAGTCTGTGATTTATACATTCGGACGTCACAGTTGCTAATTTGCATAAGGATATGCATGATTCGGCTGTCTACGTCACACACGAATTGCGATTTGGGGGGGGGGGGGTTAACGACCACCGTGAGTAGCTCAATGGGCTATAAGCAGTCGCCCTTCCCTAATTTAGGGTCGCTGGTTCAAGTGAAGGGAGAGAGAGCCAGGGCCGTAAGACAAACACAACATCCATGCCTCACGGGATTCAAACCCGGACCCCTTTCGGACGAATGATCAGAGGTCACTTGCGTTTTTTACGTATTTCTAAGATGTTATACGATTGTTTTGCATAATACAGCCAAAGTGACATACTCCCCTAATTATTTCGATCAATGTATATGTGATGTACTCAGCATTGGCTGTTTGCTGAGAAACGTTTTGCTCATTTGATTTGAAAAGTCGCATTTTTTTCGCATTCTCATACATGACATATTGCTTTGTGTTTAACTTCAAGAACTGAAAACTAGCAAGGTCACCGAATTATTAAGTGCGGAATATATATACAGTCCGTGGAATATATTCATGATATTATTCATATCTGTACTGTTTTCCTTTACTGTTGTTTTTTCAGTTTCGTTTCTGTTCTTCTGTTTCTAAGTTACAAGGAATATTAAGTAGTTATCATTCTCATAGAAGTTCCTTTTACATTTTTCTAGATATTTCTTTCTCCTTTCTTGTTTGGTTTCAGAAAGAGTTTATTTTCTGGTATGAAGTTATCAGTGTGAGAACATGGCGACTTTTTAAAGTCTTGAAATCTAAAGATTTTCAAAAAAAAAAAATCTATAAAAAATAGTGGGTGGCGTTGCAGCTTGGTAATATTTCGAGAATGATATTTTCTCAGTAAAAATCTGGTTTCATTGTGAATCTTTTTATCCACCTTTGTAACTCATCGGAGAAAAAAGAGTTGATACTAAAGATGATAAACAAAACCTTTCGCTCTTATACATAAAATAACCTTGCAGCATCACCCACCTTTCTGAAACACCTTATTTAAAAAGCATAGATTTCTTAACTTTTCTAAGATTGCCTTAAAAAGACTGAAAATGCAATATTCAAAGAATGCCTGCGAAACTCCCAACTAGAAAAAAGTCTTGATACAATACCTGTTTAAAAAAAAGTAATGTAGGAAATTAAAAAAAAAACAGTGCTGGCATTTATTACTTATTATGGAGTAACAACTTAAAAACGCGTTTGTGAAATTCGAACAGAATTCCTTTGTTTGGTTTTTCGTTGAAAAGTGAAGGCACGGGGGCTTCTCGGAAATCATACTCGTGTTTGTGGCATTAACTTTCCGTAAACCATGATGTTTTTCTTTCCTTCGAATTTTCATTATCCACTTCGTTTTACAACTGTACGGTAGTTTTTTATTTTTTATTCTTGTTGCTTTCCAGGCAGACAATTTTGTTTCAAAGGAAGTTCCTTCAACAAAACAAAGGCTGATTGATGAGTGGGAAAAGCCCACCTTCTTATTTTTCAAAAGATCATATTTATTGTGCATGTTCTTTTTAAATTAATCAATGACTACACTTGTAGTTGTATTTATACTATTACGGCACTTATATACTCTTATAAATGTAGACGTCACTTTATAAATTTCTGTTTACATGTTAGTGACACATTCCTTTCTTTTTTTTTTTTTTACGCATTACCCGAAGCAATTCTATTCCTGTTGGCCACAAATTATCACAATAGCGATGGAATAAACCATTCCTTCTCATTCCTTATTGGGAGTTTATTCATCATTCACGCGAAAGAGTCATTCACGAGTGATCATTCAAACGGATGACCATTCAATTTCTAGGTTGTTGCTACGATCACTCAGTAAATCATTCTTTGCAGGAATCTCGTGTTTAGGACCGAAGCGCTTTCAGTACCACAAATCTTTTTGGCAAGTTGCCCAAAATCGCTCGAGCTCGTCTCCATTCACAGTTTCCGATGAATGATTCTCCGCGAACTGGCTATTAGCGAGCGATTTGGTCACCAAATGCATTCACGTATCATTCCCATTCTTAAGTTTCACCACATTCCTAGCTGAATGTTTACTGCTCGCTCACTCACATAACAGTTGTCACTTATTAATTAACAACATTACCTTTTCTTTTGGGGAATTCGTTTCGCCGCCCAGGTGGCGCAGTGGTCTAAGCAATGGCCTCTGATCATTCGTCCGAAAGGGGTCTGGGTTCGAATCCCGATGAAGCATGGATGTTGTGTTTGTCTTACCGCACTGTCTCTCTTCCTTCCCTGGAGCCAGTGGCCTTAAATTAAGGACGGGAGACTGCTTATAGCCCATTGAGTAGCTCACGGTGGTCGTTAAACATCCAATAAAAACAAAATTCGTTTCCGAACTCATGCAGGTGGAAGAACGTGAAACGCGCTTCTACTGCAGTGTGAGTGTTGCAGTAATGGCGGCTTCAATAATCTTTCACAGCGGGCTGCTCCAGTGGCGTAGTAGTCTAAGCGCTGGTAGCTCCTGATCATTCGTCCGAGATGGGTGCAGGCTCGAATGCCGGTGAAGCATGGATGTTGTCTTAGCATTACGGCACTGGCTCTATCTCTTGCCTGGAACTAGTGGTCCTACATTTGAGACCCGGGACTGCTCACGGTTGTCGTTAACCCCCCCCCCCCCTCACACACACACACACACACACACATACACACCCCCTTTGTAGATAGTATTTGCTTTGCATCTTTCGCATGCCGAAACCTTTGTGGACGTGAAATGAAACGAGTGATTCGAGAGTACACGTTTATTTACACGGTCATATCAGAATAATACGACCATCTCCGGAATCACAATGTACCCGCCCAGGCGCGTCACAAAATGCATGTGACGAGGTCGACCGGATGGAGATATGAGCTGCCAGCCAGGGCAGATCAGCCATAGTGCGTGACTTGAGCACAATGGGAAGAGGTAGTGATTTGACTGACGTTCAAAGAAGGAATGATCATCGGCTACCCCGCCAAAGGTGCAAGCATCTCAGAAACAGCAGACTTCGTGGGCTGTTCGTGAGATGTTGTAGTAAGGGTGTACCAGGAATGGACCTCTGGTACACCGAGTACCTTCTGACGTCATAACTGTGCAGCCCCAAAGGCCATCGACCCCAGAAGAGAACGTCGCCTCCGTCGACTGGTAAACGGCAATCGATGCGCAACAGTGCAGCAATTGACCACACAAATGAACGCTGGGGAACCCAGGTACGTGTCCCCGATAACAATAGAGCGAACCCTGTTACGCATGGGTGTCCGGAGTCGACGCCGCTTGAAGGTGCTTTTGTTAACCCAGATCCATCGGCAACGACGCCTGCAGTTCGCATGGGACTACCGTCATTGGACAGTGGAAAAGTGGGAAAATGTTGCTTTCTCCGAAGAATCGAGGTTTCTACTCCACAGAAGTAACTGGCGTGTGCGGATACGGCGTCAACCATACCAGAACCAGCACCCGGACACCCTTGTCTGTCAAGACCGGTGGTGGCAGTGTTCATGTATGAGGGATGTTTTCTTGGTATGACCGGGGACCGCTGGTACCACCGGATGGATCCCTGAACGCCAATGGCTATCTGTCCATCCTCGCTGACCACATGCATACCTTCATGTTGGACGCTTACCCTGGTGGTGGTGGTGTATACCAACAGGACAATGCGCCGTGCCATATCGCTAAGGGGGTGCATGACTGTGTCCAGGAACACGAGAGCGATGTCTATGTTCTTCGTTGGCCGGCAATATCGCCCGCCTTCAATCCCATATATCACTTGTGGGACTATTTGAATCGACAGGTTCGGAGTACCGACGCACAACCACGTCATCTCCGGTACCTCCGTGCTGTTCTGCAGTACGAATGGGTATGTGTGCCTGTGGAAACTCTCAGGGCATTATTACGTCCATGCCTCACTGTTTCGCCGTTGCCATCCGGGCGAAGGGTGGTTATTCCCATTATTCGGTAGGGAGTCATATTATTCTGATACGACTGTGCACGTGCAACGCATTGCAATTATTCGCGTCACTCACGACCACACCGAACCATAGTCCGGTACATACTAAGTGGAATTAAATCTTAATAACGAACAACAAGGATTTCTAATTCCTGACACTCAGCGATACTCAGGTAAGTGAATTAATAAATGTTATTGTGGTAAAACCGATGGAAGAACATATGTGAGTCATAAAATTAAATATCTACTGACCATAGCGCGGCACTAGCACTTCGACTATTTAATTTTTAAAAACATTATTCATTTTTATCATTAATATTATATACACTGGTGTGCAAAAATTAAGGACGAAGAGGAGAAATTCGCATAATAGCGGAAAGAGCAGACAGAACGGACCGAAAGACCACTCAGGAGATAATCTATGGTCCGGTATGGTAGGGCATGGGCATATATGCAGCATAACGTAGGGGAGGGGGAATGTCGGAAGGGTATAAAGCACACGGGCGGTGCACCCTCAGCAATTCGGTGAAAGCTATTGCACGGTGTACATCGGTTTGAACGACGTCGAGTTGTTTCTACCGTGTGATATGGCCAACAGACAATCCGGTAGACGACATCTAAATGACTTTACCCGAGGTCGCGTCTTTGGGAAGTTGGAAGAAGGTCGAAGTGTGATTAGTGTGGCCGAGGTGTTCGGGATCGCTCACAGCATCGTTTCACGAGCTTGAAGAGCATTTCAAACGACAGAAACAGATGTCCGAGAGTTTAGCAGTGGTCGTCCACGAGCAACCACGACAGCGGACGACCGGTATATTGTCCTACAGGCAAGAAGAGAAAGACGGCAGACAGCGGGAGAAAGCGCAAGGCACATGCAACACACAACTGGATGTCCGTTATCGCGTTTTACCGTGGCCAGGAGGCTACGCAAATGTGGTCTATTTGCACGACGACCAGTATGGTGTGTGCCATTGACACCTGCTCATCGGAGACGGCGGTTTCTGTGGTGCCAGGAACACAAGAACTGGACACATCAGCAATAGGGTCGAGTTCTCTTTACGGATCAGAGCCGATTTAGTCTGACGAGCGATTCTGGACGTATACACATCTGGAGATAGCAGGGAACACGCAATCGCACCTCCAACATAATCGAAAAGGACCTGTTTGGAGTGGCAGAGTTCTAGTTTGGGGCGGTATCATGTTTGGTAGCCGTACTGACTTCCACATCTTCCAAGGAGGTTCAGTCACTGGTGTCCGCTATTGTACCAAGGTTCTCCTGCCTTACCTGTGTCTGTTGAGAGGTGCTGTGGGTCCTGAGTTCCTCTTCATGAACGACAACGCTACACCTCCTCGTACAGTGGCTGCCGCAGAGCTGTTGGAGAGTGAAGATATTCAACGTATAGACTGGTCCGCAAGTTCCCCGGACCTAAATCGAATCGAACACTTGTGTGACCTTCTCGGAAGACGCTGGGCAGCACGTCACCAGCCGCCAGCTACGATTCCGCAGCTGTGATTGGCGCTACAAGAGAACTGGGCCGCGATGCCTCAACAGCTCATTGACAACCTCGTCCTCAGCACGGACAGACGTTGTAAATCCAGTAAGGGGTGATCATATCCCCTACTAGACACAGGATTTTTCTTGGCAGCCGCCTGTCACATGGATGTTTCTGTCTTCTGTCCAGTGGTGCTCGAAGCTACCTTTTCAATAAAGTTGCCTTTGTACACTTTGGATTCCTTGTTTGGACGGTTTTGCTCACTTGTCCCATATTCTTACATCTTGGGGATCTTATGGTATGATTTGAGTCGATGTGGAGCATTTCTGCACGACGTTACATTCGAAAAACCGTCTCGTCCTTAATTTTTGCACGCCAGGGTATTATTGAGATTTAGATGAACGTAAGAAACGACCCTGACACCGATGAAATGTGATGTAGCTAAGAAAGTCCATCTGCGCATGCTCAAGCTAAAATCTGATCTCAAGATAGAAAGACAAGATGAATAGCAAGTATGTTAGTGAGAAGGATTAGTCCCGCCCAGGTGGCGCAGTGGTCTGTGCGATGGCTTCTGACCATTCGTCCGCGATGGGTTCGGGTTCGAATCCCGTGAGGCATGGATGTTGTGTGTGTGTTAAGGCACTGGCTCTCTCTCCCTTCCCTGGAGCCAGTGGCCCTAATTTAGGGACGAGCGACTGCTTATAACCCATTGAATTGCTGATGGTGGTCGTTGAACCCCCAAGAAGAAAAAAGAAGGTTTGGTATAGGACATCTATAGATTACACCTCATCGTGTTATACATCATTTTAAAACTATCGTCAATAGCGAGAATCCCACCTCCTTGGGGAAGTCGAGAGGAAGCTAAATTTCACTACGGCGAACAATTTCCAAGATATTTGAGAAAATCAGCCTAGGTATCTCACCGACAACTTCCTTTACCCATTTTCGTTACATCGAATTTTATTTACTTGGGATTTACTTTTTTGCTGTCGAGTAAGATACGTAGCATCGAAAGAAACACTCACAGAGGGGTGAGAGCGAACTATTGGTCACTCACTGCGAAGAGTGATTTGTTTTGAATGCCATGGCTCACGAATAGTACACAACTAATTCACAGGTCTACAAAGCAGTTTTATTGCTTGAGATTTGTTGCCTACTTCAAATAACTTCGATGCGCTGATTTCAAAAATGTTGCTGGAGTTTTATTTTCACATACGTTGTGTGTCCACATAATGACATTTTCAAATCATCGAGTTAGGAAGAAAAAATAATTGTTTTATAAGTTACTGATTCTGTCCGATCGCCTTCACAGAATAATGTTATCCCTCACACGTATTGTGTAACAGGTCTGAAAATGAATCTGGTAGAACTTAGGGAGGGAATGAAAAAAGTAGTGAAGTACGAAGGGGTGAGATATTAGGGTAGCAAGATATAGGGAAACTGGGTTCGAACATGTCTAAATTCGCATCTGCACCTCTCTATAATACTGAAAGTTGCTGGCTAGATAAGGCTCTAACTGAACAGTTGTTTATTGTATTTGTCATGAGTTTTAATCAGTGGTACAATTTTAGAAACTACACTTCAGGGACCACTGTATGTACCAGAAGTTGGTGATCTGCACCCATTTTTACTGATGCGCAGATGGAGAAACTATAATATTTCCGATAATAACCTACTCCAGGTAAAACATCAGTTAAACTTTTTTGTGCCCGCCCCCCAAAAAAAACATTTCGGTCACGCTACGCCTATGTTGAAGAAAGTTTACGGCGAAAACATCCTGTCGCGGTCACAAATATTCGATTGGCATCGACGCTTCAGATAAGGCAGAGAGGATGTCGAAGACGACGGACGAAGCGGGCGGTTAGTGACAGCTCGCACGGATGAAAACATTTCGAAGGTTGCGGCTATCGTACGTGCCAACAGATAACAGACGATCGAGCAAATAGCAGAGGCTGCAGGTATATCGGAGACTACGTGTCAACAGATACTAACAGATGACCTGAAGATACACCGGGTGTGTCAACACATCGTCCCACGCATGTTAACTGAAGATCAGTTGGCCATACGGATGGAAATGGCAGGCGATCTCGTAACCGCTGCTGATCAAGACCTACAATTTCTTAGAAAAATCATAACAGGGGTTGTAAAATGGTGCTTCCTCTTCGACCTACTGACTGAGCGGGCATCAGCTACGTGGAAATCGCCATAGTGTCCGCGCAAGCAGCAGTTCCTTTGAGATCGCAGCAAAGGTAGAGTTATTCTTCGATATCCAGGGTATTGGTCATCTTGAATTTATCCCTGAAGGACGTACTGTCAACAAGGAGCTCTATCTGGACATATTGCAGAGTTTGCTTGAGTCGATCCGGAAGAGGCCTGGCCTGTGGGGTGATCAATCTTGGGTGCTGCAGCACGGCAATACATCGACACAAAGGTCACTCATCGTTCGTGAGTTTCTCACTGAAACAAAAGCAGTTGTCCTCCCTCACACACCGTACTCACCTGGCCTCGTCCCCTGTGACTTACACCTCTTCCCTGAGCTGACACGTTGACTTCAGGGTCGTCCGTTTTCGAGCGCAGAAGAAGTGAAATACGCATCGCTGGTTGCACTGAAGGACATTGCAAAGAATGGGCTCCACAAGTGCTTTGACACAGCAGCTGGCAGAAGTGTGTTATTATAAGAGGGTATTATTTTGAAGGAGGGTGTGCTTCAGCTGTTGCAAATCTAACTATTTATGGAATTACGGACCCAGTCCGGGAGCTTTTGGATGATACATCGTACAATCTATCGCTGTACAATCACATAGTATACTTCTCTTTACATATAATGTATCGCTGTACAACCTCTGCACATTACGTGCAGGAAAAAAACTTTTCCGTGTAAAACTAGTAAAAAAATTAAAGGCAAGGGGTTAACTCCTGTCATACCTCTCCCTCACGTGCTACGGTAATAACATGTTGTTACAGGTTTCGGTTTAATTACTGCATCTTAATTAAATAATTATTCCAAAACCTAAAACCAAATACGCTGGCGGAAAGTGAAAAACGAACACCAAGAAGGAATTGGCGAACGATCATGAAATTTACATATGTTAATGGGGTCGAGTTTACGTAGGTGTGATGTTAATTTCGGGACCAACCGGTGAGCTCTTACGCCACAGCACGGCATAATATGCAAATTATCGTCGGTGGCATTTAAGGAGTACGGAGAAGTGAATGTAATCAGTCGTCGGCGTACGGACACGTGCAAAGACCCTGAATAAGCTGCAATGCCTGGACATGGAAGACGTGTACGATTTCAGCAGTCATCGGACTTTGAGCGAGGTCGTCTAATCGGACCCCTCAAGGCCGGATGGTCGTATCGTCGTATTGCGGAGCGAATTGGACGGGAAGTATCGGTGGTGGTACGATGGTGGCGTAGATGGCCCGAGGAACATTCCCACACGAGAAGACGTGGAACCGGGAATCACAGACGGACTGATGAGTGGACCAATCGACGCATAAAAAGAGCGGCGTTGTCAAGCAGAACATCCACTGCGACGCAAATCCGAGCTTCCGTTGCACCTAAGGTGACTGTGCGAACAATCCGCAACAGTCTACTGGATGCAGGACTACGTGCACGTGTGCCTCTGGCATGTGTACCTCTGACTCCAGCCCATCGTCAGGAACGGCTGCAGTGGTGTCGCCAACGTCTGCACTGGTGAACGCAATGGCGATCTGTCGTGTTCAGCGATGAAAACAGGTTCTGCTTGGGAGCCACTGATGGCTATATGCGTGTTCGCAGACGCACAGGAGAGCGTCTCCACCCTTCTTGTATCCGCCAGCGACACACAGGGCCTACACCTGGTCTCCCGGTGTGGGGAGCGATCAGCTATCACTCCCGTACACAACTAGTGTTTGTACCGGGTACGTTAAACACCACCTCCTACATCAACAACATCATTCAGCCCGTTGTTGTGCCATTTGTAAGGTCGGTCCATCGTGGTGTTTTCCAGCAAGATAACGCACGCCTACACACGGCACGTGTAACGCAACATGCACTTCAGGGTGTGAGACAACTTCCATGGCCTGCACGTTCACCGGATTTGTTCCCCATTGAGCACGTGTGGGATTTTATGGGATAACGAGTTATCCGGTCTCCACGGCCAGCCACGACCATCCCCGATTTACGCATCCAGGTTGAGGATGCTTGGAACTCAATACCCCAAACTTGCATTCAACATCTGTACGACAGACTCATGCCAGAATTGCACAGTGTGACGCAGTTCATGGCGGTTCAACCTCGTACTAAACATGTTACATGGAAATGTTATTTTTCAGTTTACCAGCAAATACATCTGTATTTTGCCATAGTTTTTTGATCATGTTATGCTCTGTATTCCGTTATTATGCTGTATAAATTTCGTCAGTATCAGACGTCTCCTTCTTGGTGTTCTTTTTTCACTTTCCGCCAATGTATTTTGGGTGAAAAAGGATGGCAGGAAAAAGACCTTGTGTCCGGTATTCCAGCTTCTTTCTGCGTCGGATACCTTTCGGTGAGGTAAATAGTTTGCATATACATCAAATTTTTCCATAATGCATAGTTCTCACCCTAGCAGGATTGAATGTGTATTTCTATTTGCAGATACATCTCTGCTTCTAAAAGTACGATAGAAAAAAAAATATTTTTGTACTGAATGCCATACATCGTAACTAAGATTTTACAGATCGCTTGCGTTAAGTAATACATAACTTTACCTCCTCGGTGCATATATCTCTATTTTGTTTTCTTGCTGTGTCTGTTTTAAAAATTTATGTTTCGGAAAAAAAAATTTGCGGCCTCATTGCTTTTCTCCCTTTTTGATTTATCAATAAACTTTCCTGCATATATTTTCTAATTTTTCCTATTGCCACTAGAAGGATTCTGTGTAGTGTGACGAAAAAGTATCCAGACTGGTTGCATATGTTCCGAATCGCGCAACACAGTAGGAAGTGGTTTGGCACAGGTTGACCTTGGAACCTATTACGTATATATCGTGAGTCACGTCTTATCTGTTCGACCGGTTTTTTTTTTTTTTGTTGCTGTTGTTGGTGTTTTGTTTTTACAGAAGTGTTTTGTTCTTACGCGTGTGAAGCTGTTCCTTGCATTTGCTATGTCGGAAAAGTGATCAACAAATTTGTCAAAAATTTGGCGAAACTTGCAAAGACACATACTTAAAGTCGCAGAAAGTCTACGGGAATGATTGCATGAGTCGCATGCACAAGTTTATGAGTGGCATAAACGTTTTAAAGATGGTCGGGAAAGTGTTGAGAGTAACGAACGGTCAGTGAGGCCCGCACCCAGAAAAAGTGAAAACAATGTCGACCTTGTGCGCACAGATGTTCGGGGGAAATCGCCGAATCACTATTTATGAGTTATCTGAAGACTTCAACATCAGTTTCGGTCCAGTTCAGTCGATCCTTACTGATAAATTGGGTATGAGACGAGTCTCGGCCAAATTTGTGCCAAAACTGCTTTCAGCTGAACAACAAAAAAAAAAAAAACAGGCATGTGTTTCAACTGCTAGTGACTTGCATGAGTGCATCGAAAATAACGGAAACTCTTTTACAAAGTATCATAACTGGTGATGAACCGTGGGTTTATGGGCATGACCCCGAAACTAAAGCCCAGTCTTCACAGTTGAAGACCCCAAACTCTCCCAGCCCCAAAAAAGTACGACAGACCCTCGGCAATATCAAGACGACGCTGAGTGTTTTTTAAATCGTGAGGGAATCGTGTATCATGAATACGCTCCATCAGGACAGACAATCAACAAGGAGTAGTCTGTTAAGTTTTGCGGCGTTTGGAGGACGCAGCTCGCTGAAAAAGGCCCGCATTGCATGAGAGTGGCAGCTTCACCTTGACAACGCGCCTGTCCACGCATTGCAACTTGTGCAGCAGTTTCTTGCTAAGCACCGCATTGTACAGGTCGGACAGCCACCCTATTCTCCAGATCTCCGACTTTTTCTCCTCCCAAAAATCAAATACCACTTGATCGGAGAAAGATTTCAAGATACTGAGGAGATACAACAGAATACGACAAAGCACCTGTTCGTTCTTTCAGAAGATGACTCCAACAAAATGCTTCCCGTCCTGGAAACAGCGCTTGGTTAGGTGTGTGACTTAGGAAGGGCACTACTTCGAAGACCATTAAGTTTCAAATCTGTAACTCTTGTACTTTTTTATAACAAAACCAATGTGGGTGCTTTTTGATCAAACCTTGTATATTTATTTTGTAAAAATAGCTCCGCTTCTCAAAACTAATGTGCAAAACCTTTTCTTGGTGTGATAACCTCAATTGTGAAGAACATTTTACGAGAACTGCCAGAAAACGGCCTGGAAGGCCTCGAATAACAACCAAACGAGATGATCGTGCCATCATGCGTTTAGTTTCATCCCAAAGGTTATCACTACGTCAAGTTTCTCGGACTGTTGGTGTCACCGTCTCAAAGGACACAGTTCATCGACGAATCAAGGAAAGCCACAACATTGTGCTCCGTAAAATGCTCCGTCTGCCACACCTCACGCTGGGCCACAAGGAAGCTAGATTGTTATAGGAAAGCAGCTACATTCACTGGACGGAAGAGTGGATCACAACTATATTCTCCAATGAGAAAAAGTTCAACGTGGATGCCCCTGATGGTTGAAACTGGCATGATTTACGACGCGAGCCACGCACCTTCTTCAGCAGACAGAAAGGAGGGGGATCTGTAATGGTATGTGGAGCTTTTGCGTTAAATGGGACAGCAGATATCGCTTTCCTGCAAGGCAGGTAAAAACTCCAAAACGTATCAGGACATACTCAGGAGCCACCTTCTACCGTTTGCCGAAACTCCAGCGGGTGTTGATTATCTGTTCCAGCAAGACAATGCCTCTATCCATCGGTCTGCATCAACGAAAAGCTTGTTTAACACTCATCATGTGACCGTAATGGATTGGTCAGCACTCAGTCCAGATCTGAAAACTATCGAGAACCTCTGGGGTATCCTAGCTCGTGATGTGTATGCGAATGGACGGCAGTTCTCAAGTGTGGTGGCATTGAAAGAGCAGATTGAACGAAGCTGGTACGCACTCCGTCCAGAACACTTACATCAATTGGTGGGTAGCATGCCCAATCGGGTTTTCAGTGTTATTCGGAACAACAGCTCCACTGTTCGTACCGCAGGTGCTCATAACTAGCAAGTCTTTATATTTTTGAGACATCCTAATTCTTTTTTTTTCTTGTACTTGGCGTTGGAATTGTTATGTTTCCATCAAACTATTGTGCAGCTGCTTGTCCTATGCTATTTTTGCTATAAATATGAGGTGTACATTTCAGCTCGTTGTTGTTTCTTTTTTATTCGAGAATTTGTTCTGTCTCTATATTTATGCGATGCACTATATGTTACAGTTCTGCCTATGAATAAGGCATGATGACTTATAATACCAGAAAGTGTGTGACTGGTGGGTTCCTAATCAATTGGCAAATCAACACAACGACAGTGTATGGGGATTTCCACACACTTTTTGCAGCGTTAAGAAGAGGATTAAAGTTTACCAGAAAGTGTCGCTACTGGGAACTAAACCTGGATTATATTTTTGACCCTGAGAGAAAGAAACAAAATATGGGATAGAAACACCCTTCATTTCCAGCAAAAAGTAAGTTCAAAAGTGCCCCTTTTGACGCGTATAACCTATAATTTACTTCTGTTTTTTGTTTATTGCCTCTTGTGTAAATTTTGGTTATTTTTCGTAATGCTATACGAACTAAACGTCAATTCGGAACTCCTATGTCTTTAGAAATTAACGGGCAGTCCGCCAAGTCGGAAAAGGGGATATACTATATATACGATCTGTCTGCTGTAAACATTCGTCGTCACCAAGTGGATTGTAATCATTAAACTAAATCATGATCAGCTTACCAACGAGCTGCTCTAGTGCTCGTATTAGACTTTTGTCAAAAGTGAGCAATTGATGTTTATTGAGTTATCACCGTCAATGCATAAGATATCTTAGGTGCTGGATTCGAACGAACTATCCGATATGAGCCCGAGTACCGGTTGTGACATGGGTAGTGCTTTTGTCTTATACACTATTCTGCCTGAAACCAATAGACCCAAATTAGGAACATACAATGCACTGATTACAATACGCTTTCCAACATACCAGAAATCATTACTCAAGTTATAAGGATAAAAGCTGTGGAATAAATCTCAGTCCTGTGCCTTGGCCTTTGACCCCATTTCGATGATATTCAACAGAACCGGTTCAGTATACCTCCGAAATAACATGATAACGTTTTGACGCAATCGAAGCATTTTTACTTGAGTTATGACGCATAAGGGCTATGGAATAGATCACTCTCCTGTGTCCTAACCTTTGACCCCATTTCGCCTATTTTCATCATAATTCGTCCACAAGCAAGCTCCTACAACATACACTGGCGTGCAAAAATTAAGGACGAGACGGTTTTTCGAATGTAACGTCGTGCAGAAGTGCTCCACATCGACTCAAATCATACTGTAAGATCCCCAAGATGTAAGAATATGGGACAAGTGAGCAAAATCGTCCAAATAAGGAAACCAAAGGATACAAAGGCACTTTATTGAAAAGGTAGCTTCAACCACAACTGGACACAAGACAGAAACGTCCATGTGACAGGCGGCTGCCAAGAAAAATCCAGTCTTTAGTAGGGGATATGATCACCCCTGACTGCGTTGCAGGTTTTACAACATCTGTCCATACTGAGGACGAGGTTGTCAAGGAGCTGTTGAGGCATCGCGGGCCATTCCTCTTGTAGCGCCAATCGCAGCTGCGGAATCGTTGCTGGCGGCTGGTGACGTGCTGCCAAGCGTCTTCCGAGAAGGTCCCACACGTGTTCGATTGGATTTAGGTCCGGGGACCTTGCGGGCCAATCCATGCGTTGAATATCTATATCTTCACACTCCAACAGCTCTGCGACAGCCACTTTACGATGAGGTGTAGCGTTGTCGTCCATGAAGAGAAACTCAGGACCCACAGCACTTCTAAACAGACGCACGTCAGGCAGAAGAACCTCTGTACAATAGCGGACACCAGTGACTGAACCTCCTTGGCAGATGTGGAGGTCATTACGGCTACCAAGCATGATACCGTCCCAAACGAGAACTCCGCCACTTCCAAACCGGTCCCTTTCGATGATGTAGGAGGTGTGATTGCGTGTTCCCTGCTCTCTCCAGATGTGTATACGTCCAAAATCGCTCGTCGGACTAAATCGGCTCTCATCCGTAAAGAGAACTCGACCCCATTGCTTATGTGTCCAGTTCTTGTGTTCCTGGCACCACAGAAACCGCCGTCTCCGATGAGCAGGTGTTAATGGCACACACCGTACTGGTCGTCGTGCAAATAGACCACCTTTGTGCAGCTTTCTGGCCACGGTAAAACGCGATAACGGACGTCCAGTTGTCAGTTGTATGTGCCTTGCGATTTATACCGCTGTCTGCCATCTGTCTCTTCTCGCCGGTAGGACAATATACCGGTCGTCCGCCGCCGTGGTTGCTCGTGGACGACCACTGCTAAACTCTCGGACAGCTGTTCCTGTCATTTGAAATGCTCTCCAAGCTCGTGAAACGATGCTGTGAGCGATCCCGATCTCCCCGGCCACACTACTTACACTTCGACCTTCTTCCAACTTCCTAGTGACGCGACTTCGGGTATTGTCATCCAGATGTCGTCTACTGGATTGCCTGTTGGCCATGTCACATGGTGACAGCAACTCGACGTCGTTCAAAGCAATGTACACCGTGCAATAGCTTTCACCGAATTGCTGAGCGTACACCGCCCGTGTGCTTTATACCCTTCCGACACCCCCCCCCCCTACGTCATGCTACATATATGCGCATGCGCTACCGTACAGGACCCTAGTCTATCTCCTGAGTGGTCTTTCGGTCCGTTCTGCCTGCTCGTTCCGCCGTTATGCTAATTTCTCCTCTTTGTCCTTAATTTTTGCACACCAGTGTACTAACATTTCATCCAAATCGAAAACATTTTTACGAAAGTTATGAGGCATAATGGCGATGGAAGTGATTCCGCTCCTATGTCCTGACCTTTGACCACATTTCGCGAATTTTCAATAGGGTTTGTCCCCAGGTGGTCCCCAACCACATACTAAAATTTCATCGAAATCCAACCTTTTTACGTTAGTTATGACGCATAAGAGCAGTGGAACGGATCCCGCTCCTATGTCCTGACCTTTGACTCCATTTCGTTCACTTTCAATAGAGTTCCTTCCCAGGTGTACCTCTACCACATACTAAAATTTCATCGAAATCGAACGATTTTTACGCGAGTTATCGTGCGGACGGACATACGCACACAACGCGTGACGTAATGAGGCAGATGGGAATCGTGACCATCTGCTCGATAGAGTATGACGTCATAAAATTTAATAGAATCCACACACAACGCGTGACGTAATGAGACAGATGGCGTGACCACGATTGTGACGCCATAAGATTTCTAAACATGAGCAGCATTAATGGGACGAAGTTATGATACTAAAAACGCGGTAATTCGGGGTGGTTATTTAACCCACTAAACGAATTCTCCTAAAGTCAAGATCAAGCTAAATCGATTTCTAGTACCAGAAAACGGTAGGTTAACGACTTTCATCATAAACCTTAGAACCGTTTTCAAAATAAACTTTACATACATACAAGAATTGCTCCTTTAATAGTATGGGATAAGCGCGATGGAATGGATCCCAATCCTATGTCCTGACCTTTGACCTCATTTTGTACATTTTCAATAGAGTTCGTCCCCAGGTGGTCCCCTACCACATACTAAAATTTCATCGAAATCGAACCATATTTACGCAAGCTATGACGCATAAGGGCAATGGAATGGATCCCGCTCCTATGCCGTGACCTTTGACCCCATTTCGTCCATTTTTAATAGGGTTTGTCTCCAGAAGATCTTCTACCACATACTAAAATTTCATCGAAATCGAAAAAATTTTACGCGAGTTATCGTGCCGACAGACGAACGGACAAAGCTGTGGCATATACGCTTCTTCAACCTACGTTTGGAAAGCATAAAAACGTATAATGATTACACCACCTATTAATGTTTTTTTTTTGTGTGTGTTGACGTAGTATGAGGTGGTTTTCCAATAAAATGCCGACAGCCAAATTTTGTCTACGCAGTTTCAATGTAAGACAATTTATAAGCACAACATAATTCATTGAACGAAGTGCAGGGGTTGTCCAAAATAATGGAAACACCTCGCTGAAAACAGTGACTTTGGTATGAGCTGCATTTTGAGTAAAACGAACATGTAGCTACACTTTTTTTGTAAAAAAGTGTTGCTTATATTCTCAAAGGTCAGTGTGATTGCATTGTAAATCAGTGTTTGCATAGTTTTGTTCCAGGTGAAGGCACAATGAGTGACCTGTCTGAGTTCCAAAGAGGGCAGATTGTAGGAGTCCGTCTGGTTGGTGCATCGGTAACCACACTGGCACAAGTATTGGGGTATCGAGAGGTATCGTGTCGAAGGTCATGACAGCATACAAAGTTCACGGCACAATATCATCTGCGAGACACAACTGCAGAAGGAAAACCAAACTCACTGAAAGAGACGGGAGGACATTAAAGACGATTGTGACCGCAAGGAGGAAGACCACGGCGACGAAAATGACTGCTGAGCTTAATGCACACCTCTAAAACCCAGTGTCGACCCATACCGTGCAAAGGGAATTGCATAAGCACAATATTTACGGCAGAGCTGCGATTGCAAAACCCTTGGTGTCCCAGGTGAATATGAAACGGAGACTACAGTGGTGCCAAGAACATAAAACGTGGACTGCGGATCAATGGAAACATGTCTTGTTTTTTGATGAATCAAGTTTCTCACTATTCTCCAGCACAGGACGGTTTACGTGTGGAGAACCTCCGCAGAAGCCTACAACCCAGACTGTCTCCTTCTTACAGTGAAGCATGGGGGCAGTTCCGTAATGGTTTGGACCATGAGCTCGTATTATGCAGCAGTTCCCATTGTCACCTCACACGGACGGATCACTAGCGGTGACTATGCCACTCTTTTGGCCGACCATGTGCATTCAGTGGCGCAGACATGGTTTCCGTCAGGGGATTTCACCTTTCAAGATGATAATGCCCCGATTCACACAAGTCAAACTGTTCAATCTTGGTTTGAGGAACATGAGGATGAAGTTGCACACCTTCCCTGGCCTGCACAATCACCGGACTTAAACATTATTGAGCCCTTGTGGTCTGTGCTGGAAAACAGATTGCGATCCAGTTAGCCTCCTCCGGCGTATCTCAAGGAATTGGAGCAGTTGCTGCAGGAAGAATGGTACAACATACCACTTGCCACCATCCAGGACTTGTATGCGTCCATTCCAAAGAGGATCCAAGACGTTTTAAATGCCAAAGGAGCTCCCACACCTTATTAGGGGCGTATCACCTATTGTTTCAAGGTGTTTCCATTATTTCGTACAACCCCTGTGTGTTGCATTTATGAGCATGAAAAATTATTGATCTTACATTAGAACGTTGGATTTAGAGTTTTCTAAAAACAGTTGAGAGAATCTCTGCTCCAAAAGCTAGTGATTACATGAAATTTGATTTTTTAACCCTTTTTGGCTGGAATATTAACTAACTAATTAAGAAGAATAGTACGGGTAAAAAATAAGTTCAACTTAAATTCATAACATGGTATACTGTCTCAAATTGATAAATGTGTCGTACGACCAGATTTTACGCCAACTGGTGAAACACTTATAAAGGTACAAATACTATCCTTTTAATAAATATACACTGCTGGCCACCCAAAATGCAACACCAAGAAGGAAGCATCCGATTGGCCTGAAATTCGCAGCATGCGTCGCCCGCGAGGGGATATGCAATCGATTAGCATTGCAGGGCATATGCAAATCATGTGCACCCTGCACGCCACCGAGAAGCACTATAAGAAGGGTCCACAGAAGGCGGGGTTTAAGCAGTGGAAGTGTGTTGTGCTGCCGGACCTGTGCGTGGGAAGCTTCCTGATGCCTCGTCGCGGAATACGGCAGTCATTCCAGCACGCTTCGGAGTTCGACAGAGGACGAATAGTGGCTTATCGCGGCAGCGGTTTATCGTACCGAGACATCGACACCCGTGTGGGACGACATCCAGCCGCAGTGAGGCGAATATGAATTCGATGGGTGCAGTAGAGACGGACGGACCCACGTGAGCGATTGCCGCAGTCGCGGCACACTACCGAACCAGAGGATCGGCATGTTGTGCGGCGGGCATTGACGGCTCGCTTCGCCACATCACGAACGTTTGCGCAGGAATTAGGGTGTGTTGCGCAACAACCTGTGTCATCCCGTACCGTTCGACGTCGTCTGCAGGAGCGGAGACTTGTCGCACGGCGCCCATTGCTCAGAGTACCATTGACGTTACACCACCCGCGAGTGCGGCAGCAGTGGGCCGTTGAACGCCGCACCTGGACTACGGAATGGCACGACACTGTCTTCTCCGACGAATCCCGCTTCTCCCCGCAACACCACGATGGTCGGATCCGCGTGTGATGGCACTGCGGCGAGATACTGTATGACGCCTGCATTATGCATCGCCATACCGGTCCGTCGCCTGGAGTTATGGTTTGGAGGGCAATTGGATATGACACCCGCACCCCTCTGGTACGCATCGCCAGTACACTCAACAGCCACCGCTACATCTCCGACGTTTTAGAGCCTGTAGTCCTCCCTTACCTGCAGGACCTGCCGGCGGCCACGTTTTAACAGGACAATGCGCGGCCGCACGTGGCACGCATCGTGCAACAATTATTCACGGCCCACCAGGTATCACTGCTGCCGTGGCCCGCCTGTTTTCCCGATATGTCGCCCATCGAACATGTCTGGTGGCTGATCGGCAACCGAGTGGCTCGGCAAGCACCACCCGTGGCTACGCCTGATGAACTGTGGCAACGTGTGGAAGCAGCCTGGACCGACATACCTCCAGCGCACCTCCAAAGGCTCTTTCGTTCGATGCCGCGGTGTGTAGCGGCCGTTATTGCCAGCCATGGGGGCCACACGAACTATTGATGTCTGCGTGTCCCGCAAGCCGCACGGGCCTGTAAGCTCAATCGTTTCATCTTTGTATCTGTTGTTATGTGTCCAGTAAATCTGGCTTTGATATCTCGTGTCCTTCTTGATGTTGCATTTTGGGTGGCCAGCAGTGTATTTGTTATAGTTTGTTGCGAATTTGCGACCTTCGTCCAAAAAACGGTTAAACAATTTTGTTCTTCAAAATCATTCCGAATATGCTTTTCACTATCTTAAACAAAAAAAACATGCGGTCAAAGAAACCTTAAAGTTTACCAACATTTGAAAACAATGAACTTATTTACCCAAAGAAGTAAGTTCACGATGTGAAGGAGCTTGAAATAAACTTTTTTCATTTCATCTTCATCCAGTTCTTCGAATATTGTTGTCGAATCTGCCACTGAACAGAGAATCACATTCAGTTATGAAAGCACAATGAGATTTAATACTTCTTGTAACATAGTTATTAATAAAAATTCAATTACAACTTTTTTAAATCTTCAAAAGAAACGACACGAGAAAAACTCGTTTGGGTGAAATAAGATTAAAAATATCGTAATTATAGAATATTCTGCTGAAGCCTATTGGGAACAGAGAAAAACCACATAATGTAAAGTCAATAAGAAGTGAATTACTCTTTTTAAGAATCATCTCAACAAAAGCTGTTACGAAATTTGTGAAAACACTAACTGAAAATAATTTCAGCAAAAAATAGTCATTAATTCCAAAATTCTAGGTGTATCATTTTTAAACACCTCGAAAATTACAATAGTTTTTGAGGAATACAGGGATATATTAATATGATAAGTAGCTTCATTATTTTCATCAAAAACCGCAACTGATCTTTATAG
Organism: Macrothele yani; assembly: GCA_039090855.1. Taxonomy (NCBI): domain Eukaryota; kingdom Metazoa; phylum Arthropoda; class Arachnida; order Araneae; family Macrothelidae; genus Macrothele; species Macrothele yani. The sequence goes on from CM076990.1 coordinate 55,716,389, forward strand.
CTAACTTCCAGAACAATTTAATCATAAAGGAAGGATATATTGAGAAGACACTGGCTGTATAAAGCTAAAACTCATGACGTCATGAAGTTGACTGCAGCGCACCAGCGACCTAAAACAGAACTACAGTTGATTGACAGCTGGTTTCCCAGGGAACACCCAAGAACCACGTGATTTTTGTCCGAACGAATGTTTTTACTTTGACTTTTGACTTTGGTTTGCTATCCGGCAGTGTTTAAGACGAATACACGCAATACTTTATTAATTTTAAGATTATTTTTGGTTTTCAATTCCTCTAGCGTTCTAATAAGTGGTATTATTTTGCTTATTACTTACTGGTCGTATACTTTTCCTTACAGAATTCATAACTTTTGGGTTTTTACGTGTCTGTTGTTCATTTGATTGTTTCTTCCATACCCACTCTGCTTCACTTACAATTCTAATTTGCATACAATTGTCATCTGCTTCGACATCTACGTTATTGGCTTCGTTAGCTTTTCGGCTTATCTTTTTTTACTCGGCATTTATGTAGCTTGTATTTCCATAATTGGCCTACATTTGTGAAAATTGTTTTCCATCTTCGTAATTTTTTTGTTATTTCTGAAGTACTTTCTTCCTATCTGTTCTCTATCCTACTAACTAAAAACCTTTCTCCTATATTTGGTCTATTATTTTTCACTATGTTCTCACTTAACCCCACGTATATCAAAGACACTAAATGTTGTGCATGTGGATTGGCAATGCTCCCAGCGCTGGGTTGCCGTAGCAACTATTGCCGACGTCACGGGGTCACGTCACATTTTGCTTCTGTTTTAGGTCCGTGGGGGCGCCACTTTCTATGTGAGGAATTTCCATGGGCTCCTATGTCTGTTTCCACTCTATAGATCCTTCCTTTGTGAATTTAATATTTAAATCAAACACGCGCCTCAGTGTTCCTGATCATAACCATCGCGTAAATATATTACTTGCCGTTATAACCTCAAGGAGTATTTTTGAATAGTGTGTATCTGAAAGGATCTGTATTTTATTTTGTACACCTGATGATGAAACGATATAATAGTTTCGAAAGCGTTAGTGTGTTTTGCGAAACATAAAACATTTTTAACGTGCCTAGACGATGTGAACTTTATTCTATAAACATAAACCGGTACGTAATCAATCTCACCGAGTGTCTGACTTCGTAAAATCATCGTATCTTACAAATTGCAACACTTGGGGATATTTAACAGCTTCATTATTTTGAGCTTTGTTATTTAACAATATATGTACACCTACCGGAGCCACTGAATTAGGAACTTTTATTCAGTACTGGGTTGGACCTTTTTTAGCCATGACAATAAAAAATCCAGTGCCGCCCTTTTACATGCCTACAAGCGCTAATGTGTATAATAGTACATATTTAATGCCCCATAACAAATCCAACGTGATGATGTGGCCATATTTCATGGTCAGATCTAAAATCAGCAGCCAAAACTAAGTTAAAAACAGTTACATATGTTCATTTTAAAACCTTGTACACCAGTGTTATTATAAAGTATATAGATAATCGGAGTACTTGAGTTCAAGTTCAAGTAGCCCTTACGTAATTTACTTAATAGTAAACTCAAAGCGCAAGAGTAATAATGCTGTTTATTCGGATATGCCAAAGAGAATCCGTCAAGTGCTTTCTTACGTGATGAGGAGAAAGTTCTCGACTTACTAAAGAAAGAAAATATTCGTTTGCTGAGGTTGCTAAGATATTTTGAGAGAGAGAGAGAACCACATTCACATGACTTTTATCACAGTATATTGTTATAATGGTGTTATTTTATTATTAATTTTTCTTAATCTCTTACTATGCCTAATTTATAAATTAAATTTTCCCATAGACATGTATAGGGAAAAAACGTGGTATATATATGGTTCAGTACTATCCGAGGTTTCGGACATCCACTGGGGGTCTTGCAATGTATATCCCGTGGATAAGGGGGAACTACTGTGTTTTATTAAGCAAGCAAATTTAAATTAATTTAGGTTTTCAGTATTAAGACTTGAATAATCGTTGTTCAGTCTCTGTACATGAGGTATCAATCCTACTCGATCCTAAGCAACTAATGAAAATTCGTTTCATGTGCCAAATGAACTGAGGGCACTTACGTACACTGGCGTGCAAAAATTAAGGACGAGACGGTTTTTCTAATGTAACGTCGTGCAGAAGTGCTCCACATCGACTCAAATCATACCATAAGATCCCCAAGATGTAACCATATGGGACAAGTGAGCAAAACCGTCCAAACAAGGAATCGAAAGGATACAAAGGCACTTTGTTGAAAAGGTAGCTTCGAGCACAACTGGACACAAGACAGAAACGTCCGTGTGACAGGCGTCGGCCAAAAACAATCTTGTCTTTAGTAGGGGATATCATCACCCCTGACTGCGTTGCAGGATTTACAACGTCTGTCCATGCTGAGGACGAGGTTGTCAAGGAGCTGTTGAGGCATCGCGGCCCATTCCTCTTGTAGCGCCAATCGCAGCTGCGGAATCGTTGCTGGCGGCTGATGACGTGCTGCCAAGCGTCTTCCGAGAAGGTCCCACACGTGTTCGATTGGATTTAGGTCCGGGGACCTTGCGGGCCAATCCATGCGTTGAATATCTTCACTCTCCAACAGCTCTGCGACAACCACTGTACGATGAGGTGTAGCGTTGTCGTCCATGAAGAGGAACTCAGGACCCACAGCACCTCTAAACAGACGCACGTGAGGCAGGATAACCTCGGTACAATAGCGGACACCAGTGATTGAACCTCCTTGGAAGATGTGGAGGTCAGTACGGCTACCAAGCATGATACCGCCCCAGAAGAGATCTCCGCCACTTCCAAACCGGTCCCTTTCGATGATGTTGGAGGTGTGATTGCGTGTTCTCTATTCTCTCCAGATGTGTATACGTCCAGAATCGCTCGTCAGACTAAATCAGCTCTCATCCGTAAAGAGAACTCGACCCCATTGCTGATGTGTCAAGTTTTTGTGTTCCTGGCACCACAGAAACCACCGTCTCCGATGAGCAGGCGTTCATGGCACACGCCGTACTGGTCGTCGTGCAAATAAACCACCCTTGTGCAGCCTTCTGGCCACGGTAAAACGCGATAACGAACGTCCAGTTGTCTGTTGCATGTGCCTTGCGATTTCACCCGCTGTCTGCCGTCTCTCTCTTCTCGCCTGTAGGACAATATACCGGTCGTCCGCCGCCGTGGTTGCTCGTGTACGACCACTGCTAAACTCTCGGACAGCTGTTCCTGTCATTTGAAATGCTCTCCAAGCTTGTGAAACGATGCTGTGAGCGATCCCGAACTCCCCGGCCACACTAGTCACACTTCGACCTTCTTCTAACTTCCCAATGACGCAACGTCGGGTAAAGTCATCCAGATGTCGTCTACTGGATTGCCTGTTGGTCATATCACACGGTGGCAGCAACTCGACGTAGTTCAAACCGATGTACAGCGTGCAATAGCTTTCACCGAATTGCTGAGCGTACACCGCCCGTGTGCTTTATACCCTTCCGACACTCCCCCTCCCCTACGTCATGCTGCGTATATGCGCATGCCCTACCGTACCAGACCCTAGTCTATCTCCTGAGTGGTCTTTCGGTCCGTTCTGCCTGGTCGTTCCGCTGTTATGCTAATTTCTCCTCTTCGTCCTTAATTTTTACACACCAGTGTAGTATGAACAGCAGGAAAAATTTTACCTCGGAAGATAATGAATTTCATCTCAGAGGACAACACAGAAACCTCTAGGAAATGTAGGTTACAGTATAGATTATTAGCGCATATTTTCGTGTCGGAGTTTGCTTTTTTTTTTTTTTGGTACTTTCTGCATTATCCTTCAGCTGGCGTTGTTGTCGTTCGGTGTTTACGTGCAGCGGTTCAGTGTACAGGTTCGCATATGGCTAATTTGTAACTTCATTTCTTAACAGGTTTTCGCAAACTCTTAAAACTCTTAGTTTTCTAACAGTTTTCTTTTAACTCCTTATGGCTAGTTGCTCAGGTTGGACCCGTAGTCATATCCTGGATGAGGCATGGGTGGTGCGTTTGCCTTAGGGTACTGGTTCTCTCCCTTCTCTGGATCCAGTGCCCTAAATTAAGGACAGGCAGCAGCTTATCACTTTAGATGCTCATCTGGAAAGAAACAACATTATTTTTGAGAAGAAAAGCAGGACTCTAAATTATTTTTAAAGATTTTGTCAAGTTGAAATCAAACCTTATATCTGCCTGCAAAAACGAAGTGGGAACCAGAACTGCTAAACAAAAACTACCAGTGTATCATCCGGGATTAGAACCCAGGGTTTCAGAGTGAGAACGAATCTTCCAGTTGCCTGCGAGTCGCGCACGGCTATCAGTTTTACGTAATTCCCCCTTCAGAGGCAATGGTGTTTTAGTTAAAAGGCATACAATTCCAACTTCCGATTACATGAAACATGGTTCAAGGAAGAACGAACTTTGCTTGATCGAGTGCGTTTGGTAATGTTAACGATCAGAGTTTATAGCAAAATGCAGTCTAACAAATCTCACTCGTGAAGTCTGCTCCATCCTGATGTTGTAAACGTAATTTGTAATATCTATTGCTGTTTAAATTAACCTATTACTCTCAACCCGTACAAGGGATGCACCAATTGAGATGTCGCTAATGTCCTTCATTTTGTAATGTGACAAACTGGCGCTTCAGTTTAACTAAGAGTAAGATGCGATTTAAATAATATTTTGAACCGTTTCTCTGGTTAATGGCCGTGGTCAACAATCCCGTAAGCGGTCAGCTCCAATTTAGCCTAATGACCGTGACTATTAATAATCTGGTCTGATAAGAGGAAGCGTTTTCCTTTTCAACAAGAAAACTCCAAGATAATCGGAATATGAAGATTTCGTACTTGATAGATGAAAATGAGGAACACACGTTTGCTGTCTGTAGTACGATAAGTAAAAACAAATCCCTAAAACTGCCGAATAAAACTCAATTTATTTACAATTTTAAAAACCTATTTACATAGCTAGCACTTTAGGGGCTCACATGGCCCCATTTTTAAGCCCAAAAGCCCCGGAACACAGAGGCAACGACTATATACTATAGTTGGTCGTTGTTATATACTATAGTTGTTCGTTTTCGACTATAGTATATAGTCGTTGCCACTGTGTTCCGGGGCTTTTGAGCTTAAAAATGGGGCCATGTGAGCCCCGAAAGTGCTAGCTATGTAAATAGGTTTTTAAAATTGTAAATAAATTGAGTTTTATTCGGCAGTTTTAGGGATTTCTTTTAACTTATCGTACTACAGACAGCAGACTTGTGTTCCTCATTTTCATCCAAGATAATATCGAAACAGTCTACTCAGAAAATGCATATCCGCCTCAGTGGCGCAGTGGTCTAAGCGTTGGCTTCTGACCATTCGTTCGAGATAGGTTTGAATCCTAGTGAGGCAGGGATGCTGTTTTTTCTTTCTTTTTTTTTTTTTTTTTGTGGCACTGGGTCTCTCCCTTTCCTGGAACCAGAGCCTTTAAATTAAGGACGGACGACTGCTCATAGCCCATCGAATTGCTCACGGTGGTCGTTCAACCCCCAAACAAGAAACAATCGCATAATTATTTCATCTCAGAGAGACAGCTTAAATTTTATTTTTAAAATTGAAAACCCCGAGTTTCTTTATTGATATGCTCTGTGAGTGATCACTGAATTATGACCACCTACCTAATACTTCGTAGGTCCTCCTTTCGCCCTCAGTACAGCAGAGATCTCATATGACATCGATTCAATAAGATGCCCAAAGCAGTTGAGAGGTATGGCCAACCAAGCTGTGCGTAATGCGGCCTTCAGTGCAGATATGGAAATGATTGGTGCATCCAGAAGCCTGATATGCCGTTCCATAGTGTCCCACAAGTGCTCTATGGAATTGATATCGAGGAGTTCGGAAGCCAATCGATATGCTGGAAGTCTGAACTGTGCTCCTCAAACTATTCCTGCACGACATTGGACATGTGGCTCAGTGTATTGTCATCTTGTAAGACACCGTCACCATTCGGGAAAAAGTGCAACATTGTTGGCTGTACAGAGTCAGCGAGCAATCCATGATAGTGGGCACTAGTCATACGTTGCTCCACATGCACTAAGGGTCCAAGTTCATGCACGTAAACATGCCCCTTGCCCTGTGAAGATCATGTTCACACCAGGTAACCGACTTGCACTGCGGAGGTCATGCAGGATGATATCGAACGTCTTATGTTGTTCACGGAGTGGAGTGAAAAACGCGACACATCAGACCAGCACAGTTTTTTCCCTGTTATCTGACGTCCAACTTGCATGATCTTCGCACTAGAAGAGTCTCTTGCTCCGATGAACCGTATTTACAAGAGAATGTCGTTGGGGTTGTCTGCTGTTATAGCCCGCACGAGCGGGCATGCGACGCGTGGTTATGACAGATACTATTTCAGGTTGACCTCTGTTGTATTGGGTGGTCATCTGTTGAACAGTGTTGTGTTTGTTGGCCTATACGAGTACCTCTCGTCGATCTTATAAAATTTGGCAACCTGACAGAGGGTCAAAGTGCAATCAAAGTTCAATAAAAGCTGATGTTCTCATGTTGTTCATACAGATTAATACAGACATTTAACGTGGACCAGGAATTTCAAACAAAGATCTTCGCTCTTTCCACGTTTATAAGAGAGTCACTGAAAAATTCTCATTGGCAGCCCTCGGGAGTCGAACCCAGGGTCTTCCAGTTCCTTCTAATTATTTCTTCAGTTGCTGCTTACCATCTTTGGTGAATCCTAAAGCATTGTGCGGGGATCCCAGAAGCAACCTGCCAAATTATCTTGGCAGTTAGCGTGAGTGAGTCTGGAGGAATTCGAGGCAGCTGTGGTGTAGCGGAAGCATATCCGGCGCGTATTTGGAAGACCCTGGGTTCGACTCCCGGTGGCGGCCAATGAGAATTTTTCGTGACTCACTTATAAACGTGGAAAGAGCGAAGATCTTTGTTTGATGTGTGTACAGAGTTTGAAATGTAGTCAGAGTAAGAAGTGATATTAAGAGCGATATTACAAGAGCTATGTTATGGGAATCGATATTTTGATATGTGTCATGAGGAAAAGCCTTTCCTCCGACAACGTGCCTTTATATACAAAAGGCTGAGGGAGGCAAAGATTCCCTCTGATTTAGCTGGAGGCTCTCGTACCATCATTTCTTTATGCAGTTCATTTTCCGAACCTGCGCAAAAAAAAAAAAAAAAAAAACAGCTGATACACACACTTTTGGTACTGTTGCTACAGAACCACGTGATTCCCAGTTGCTGCAGCAGCAAGGGTTATGCACGATCACGTGATTCCCAGTATACATAAGCTCATATCTAAACTAAGAGAGTGAGAGCTAGAGGCATCGCACTCACTTCGACACATCGAGTATCCGAAGCACGGGTAGGACGGGACGAGTGCTTGAAGTAAGCTATCGGGCAATGGGTAGGACCGGTGCCTACCCATTGCCCGATAGCTTACTTCAACGGCCCTGGAAGTTGATTTTGAGTGGCCAACTATTGGTAAAATTATCAAGGTAATCCCTTCCGAAAGAAAAGAAAGTATTATGTCGGTGTCACCGTTAACTGTTTCAGCATCTTTTGAACACAAGTTCACGATTTATTGAGATTTTTTGTATTGATGCAATAACTTTTAACAACATTTTGCCCATTTGGAGGGAGGGAGCACACCGCAGCTCTCTAGTAAAATTTAATAGAATAAAAAAATTACTTCCATTGCTGACAAGCAACAGATATTCTCTGAGAGAGACTGTAGAAGACTCTTTCGATTCTTATGAATTTTACTAGCTTCACTACCAGGCTTTGCCCGGGATTTAGGCTTATTAATTTCATATTCCCTTATATATCACTGAAAAAATCGGGGGGAAAAATTTATGCTTGAAAGAAAGAGAAAAGCTGATTTAACAAATTCGGCCATTACAAATTATTTATTCATATTGTGATTACTTCAGCACTCGGTACAGAATGTATGGAATCTGTAGAATCAAACGGACCAAAAGCGTTACGAATTATTTAATACGCGTCGAGGAGACACAGCATTAGAACGCTGACTGAACAAAATTCGTTAACAATTTGTTATCGACGATCAAATGCATCACTTGCTTTCAATTTCAGACGTCTTTGAAAGGGAATCTCTGGGATAAAAAAGTTAAAAACGTATCTTTGCAAATATTTTATGAAACTGGCTGAAATTTTAATGAACACCATAAATCGTTAATAAGAGCATGACCTCCAAATTTCCCCTGAATCGGTAAATAACTTTTTAAATTAGCCGTCAAAATTTTATTAACCATTTCTGCTTATATGCACTGGCGGAAAGTGAAAAAAAGAACACCAAAAAGGTGACGTCTGATACCAACGAAATTTATACAGCATAATAACGGAACACAGAGGATAACGTGATCAAAACATTATGGCAAAATTACAGCTGTATTTGCTGGTAAACTGAAAAATAACATTTTCATGTAACATGGTTAGTACGAGGTTGCACCGCCATGAACTGCGTCACACTGTCTAATTCTGGCATGGAGTCTGTCGTACAGATGTTGGATGTAAGTTTGGGGTATTGAGTTCCAAGCATCCTCAACCTGGACGCGTAAATCGGGGATGGTCGTGGCTGGCCGTGGAGACCTGATAAGTCGTTGTCCCATAAAATCCCACACGTGCTCAATGGGGGACAAATCCGGTGAACGTGCAGACCATGGAAGTTATCTCCCACCCTGAAGTGCATGTTGCGTTGCACGTGCCGTGTGTGGGCGTGCGTTATCTTGCTGGAAAACACCACGATGGACCGACCTTACAAATGGCACAACAACGGGCTGAATGATGTTGTTGATGCGGGAGGTGCTGTTTAACGTACCCGTCACAAACACTAGTTGTGTACCGGAGTGATAGCTGATCGCTCCCCACACCAGGAGACCAGGTGTAGGCCCTGTGTGTCGCTGGCGGATGCAAGAAGGGTGGAGACGCTCCCCTGTGCGTCTCCGAACACGCATACGGCCATCGGAGGCTCCCAAGCAGAACCTGCTTTCATCGCTGAACACGACAGATCGCCATTGCGTTCACCAATGCAGACGTTGGTGACACCACTGCAGCCGTTCCTGACGGTGGGCTGGAGTTAGCGGTACACATGCCAGAGGCACACGTGCACGTAGTCCTGCATCCAGTAGACGGTTGCAGATTGTTCGCACAGTTACCTCAGGTGCAACGGCAGCTCGGATTTGCGTCACAGTGGATGTTCTGCTTGACAACGCCGCTCTTCTTATGCGTCGATCGGTCCTCTCATCAGTCCGTCTGTGACTCCCGGTTCCACGTCTTCTCGTGTGGAAATGTTCCTCGGGCCATCTACGCCACCATCGTACCACCACCGATACTTCCCGCGTCCAATTCGCTCCGCAATACGACCATACGACCACCCGGCCTCGCGGATTCCGATTAGACGACCTCGCTCAAAGTCCGATGACTGCTGAAATCGTACACGTCTTTCATGTCCAGGCATTGCAGCTTCTTCTGGGTCTTCGCACGTATCCGTACGCCGACGACTGATTACATTCCCTTCGCCGTACTCCTTAAATACCCCCGACGATAATTTGCATATTATGCCGTACTGTGGCGTAAGCGCTCACCGGTTGGTCTCAAAATTAACATCACACCTACGTAAACTCGACCCCATTAACATATGCAAATTTCATGATCGTCCGCCAATTCGTTCTTGGTGTTCTTTTTTCACTTTCCGGCAGTGTATTTCTGTTTACCGATGAATTAAAAATTCCATGCCTGTTTTAAAAAGTTTTGACCGGATTCCGGTGAAATTTTGAGGGACTCCTCTTAATACCAATTCATGGTATTGATAAAAATTTCAGCCCGTTTCGTTAAGATTTCGCAAAGTTCGTTTATGCATTTTTTATGCGCAGTTCTCAAAGAATAGAAACACCTGTGGATGAATGCAGTCACGTGCTTTCAGATTTGGAACAGATAACGATGACGTAGCCTAACAAAGCTGACTTTATTGATTAGCTTATTAATTAATTCATAACTCGCGAACGGAACGACGTAGAGATCTTAAAATAGCTGTGTTGACCTAGAATTTCCAGTATTAATAAGCTATGTAAATTTTACGATGCCACAGTTCGGCGTTTGAGAGTTTATGCTGCTTCAGACAAACAGACGTTTTGTATTTTATATATGAGATTGCGATAACTGAATTCAGAATTTGTAATAGTTTCTTCGCTTGAACGGAAATCCAAATGTGCCAAAAATTTATTTCTTTTTCAAGACTTACCAATCGTTAATAAAATATAAGCGATAAATATTTTTGTGCTGAGAATAACTAAAAGTCGAGTATAATTTGCTGTCTGAAGCACAATAATTAAAATATTTAATGAATAAAATATTTACAAGTTAAACAAGAAAGATGACACCAAATTTTCGGGTGTAATGAGCATGTCTTTTGAATCCGTTCTGACGCAAATTAAATTTATCAAAGCTATTCAAAGTCAATGGAAACCGGTATGGAAAACAATAGTAACTGACGGAAGAAAGAAGTTTTCCAATCCAGTTTTTAATCCCCCAGATATTGCTGTAAACGGTATTGTGAGCTTGCGCTTTCTGGTTGCAGACTTGTGTGTTACAAAAAATTTATAATTATATCAGATGCATTTCACAGTGAAAACGCTCTCTAGCAAAGAAATAATTTTTCAAATCGGACTCGTCGAAGCAGAGATGCGGGTAAATATAAGATATGCATCTACGTCTCCTGGCGGGAAAACCATGTATTATTTTAGGAAGAACTTATTCTCAAAAGGTTTTTCGATGTGAGCGGTATCGGTCCAAGAAAAAAAAATTTTAGTCGGGTTTTCAGGAGCTTAGATTTTGCTGCAAATACATCAGAAGCAGAAATTAACACTTATGCCCCCTGGTGGCTAAACCATTCTTTACTAAATATTAGAAATTATGTGAAAAACATTTTCCGTCAGGATCTGTAAGCAATACAGGAAGAAGTTTTGAAATCGGAGTTTTAGAAGCAGAAATAACGCAGAAAACGCAATTCACCTTTGCGCCCCCTAGCGGAAAGTCTGTGATTTACTTGAAAATTTCGAATTTATATGAAAAACATTTCGCATCGGAAACACTATCCAACAAAGAAGCAATTTTTCAAATCGGATTCCCAGAAGTAGAGATTTTGAGAAAAATAGGATACACATCTACGCCCCTTGGCGTAGAAACCAAGCATTATTTTAAGAAGAAAGTATTCATAAAAGGAATGTCGACATGAATAGTATTGGCCCACAAACAATTTTTTCTCAATTGAGATTTTAGAAGCTCAGATTTTGCTCCAAATACATCAGAAGCGGAAATTAAGACTTACACCCCTGGTCGACAGACCATTTTTTACCAAAATTAGAAGTTATATGCAAAGGATTTCCCATCAGGAGCTGTATCCCGTGCAGGAACATTTTTTTAAATCGTAGTTTTAGAAGCAGAGATATCGGGGTAAACTCTATTTACCTTTATGTCCCCTAAGATAAATTCAGAAGCCATTGCTCGCATCTTTATTTCATGTACACTTATTCAGTAGACAAAACATTAGAGATCGAGGTGATGGAAAGCTGACAAGGGCGTTCTCTGCGCAAAACCAAACCGAACGCAGACGATGAATAAGCGAACAGCAAAGTTTCCCAACATTGTATCGCAAACAACGAACATGAGTAAACGTGGCGATCTAGGGACTTTGATCGTGGACGCATTGTTGGCGCAAGACAGACGGTCATTCTATCCTCCAAGTGATAAGAACCCTATAGGGTTACCGAGGGCAATCATATCAAGGGTGTACCGCGAGAATACCATCGAAGGACGAATCAGCGCCCGGAGAGCAAGTGATGGCTGACCACACGCCATTGATGACTGAGGTCGACGTAGACTATCCAAGCTCGTAGAGGCTGACCGCTTAGCAGCGGCGGAGCAAATGACATCCAAGTTAAAGGTCGAAGGCTCAAGCAGCTTCAGCGAACGAATGGTACAATGCACGCTGCATACCCTGGGTAACGGGAGCCAACGCCCTACTCGTGTACCACTGTTGACTGCTCATCATAGGACGTACTCCTTGCCTGTTGCCTAGAACATCAAACAACACTCCTCTACCGAGTAGTGCGGCGTAGTGTGGTTACATAAATTTCATTTTTAGTTGTACCGAGCTGACAGAAATGTGTGGGTGTGGAGTCGACAGCATGAGGCCGTGGCCCCGTCATGCGATGTCGGCCGTTCAAGTTGGTCGTGGCTCTCTTCAAAGCGGTGATGATCTGTGATTTTTTGGGGAGCCTTCTCATTTAGTCCCTAGTATGTCTGGAGAGGTCCTTAACCCCTGCACGCTTCCAGCGTGTGCTGCCTCATCACCTACATGCTTTCATGAACTTCGCATATCCTGCGGCAGATAGTCTGTTTTAACAGAAATATATTCCGCCCCACCGGGCCGCAACCACCCAGGTATGACTCGAGGAACACACATATGATTTGGGAACCATCCAATGCCCCCTCCCCGGGATTTAGTCCCTGTGGCAGCTACACTCTCCACCAACAAGTAATTGGACACCTGTTATAGCAAACGAAAACGAAGTTTATTCACCTACAATAGTTGGTGGAGCCTCCATGAGCGGCGATTACAGCTGCGACCCTCCGGCGCATACTCTCAACCAGGCATTGTACGACGGCTAGCGGTATTTTCTTCCACTCGGCTTGGAGAAGACAGGTCAGTTCCTTCACCGATTTCGGACGGTGGGGGCACCCCTTAAGTCGACGCTCCAACTCGTCCCAGAGGTGCTCGATACGGTTAAGGTCCGGGCTCTGCGCAGGCCAGTCTATTCGATTAACCCCATTGTCACAATACCAAGCCATGGTGGACCTCGCAACATGACAAGTGGCATTGTCATCCTGAAAGTAACATGGGTCTACCTCCGTAAAACTGCCACAACGTAGGAAGCGCATGGTCATCCAAATTGGTGCAGTAGGTCTCGGCGTTGAGTCTACCAGCAATTGCGACCAAGGGTCCCGTGCTCTACCAGGAGAAACACCCCCATAGCATAATTCTACCGCCGCCGAACTTCCCAGTTGGAACAATACATTCCCGGCAGGAGGCGTTCTCCAGGCAGACGCCAAACCCAGACCCTGCCATCTGAATGGTAGAGGGTGAACCTTGATTCGTCGCTCCAGAGAACCTGTTTCCACTGTTCAACGGTCCACTGTCGACGTTCTTTGCACCACGTTAGCCGAGCAGCGCTATTGGACTTGTTGATCAAAGGCTTGTGGACGGCAGCACGTCCATGATAACCGAGCAGAAGGGCTTCCTTACGGATGGTATTCATCGAAAGAACACTCCCGAATTCCTGTTGAAACTCCTCGCGGATATGGCCCATCGATTGGGTGCGGTTCTTCCGAATTTCGCTGGCCATACCCGTCGGTCTCTGACCCCCAGTTTTGTGGGTCTGCCGGGTCGGGGCACATTCCAACAGTCACCTCTCATCTTCCACTTGCCAATCACGTAGGCCACTGTCGATTTTGGGTACTTCAACTGGCTGGATATGTCACGTATGGATCGGCCATTTCTGCGATACCCAACGATTAGATCTTTCTCGAAATCAGAGAGCTCCGAAATGCGTGGCATCTTGCATGCGACTGGTTGCGTTGTTGTTTCACACACGATATTTAACGGCGGCGGCCGTGGCGTGTATCAGGACCGCAGATATCGTCGATTGCAGGGGTGTCCAATTACATGTTGGTAGGTAGTGTATATGGAATACCGTGAAGTGGAAGATCAGATCCATTAGATCCTGGTTCAAAGCCTCGGACGGAAGAGTTGTGGACAATTCTGCATCAGGCACGGTTGTCGTTACCTCCGTAAACCCTCCGAGTCGATGTCTCGTCGAGTACAGGCTGTCGTTCACGCTAGAAGAGGACCAACACACTGTTAGGTAGGTATCTCTAATGTTTTGTTCATTGAGTGTAATTCCGATGACAAACATTTCGTAATAATTCAGAAAATGAATCTTTAAGCTATTTTCAACTTCACCTCTAACTTCGTGAGAAATTTCTATCATCGTTCCACGAGTATCCCATGTCTCAGTTGTGCAATACAAGCTCTTACCCTCGAAGCCATGAGCTAATATTTGCCTTTCTAGTCTATCGAAATGTTGACTAGCAATGTTCTTCTTTAACAGATGTGTGTCACATAGAGCTAGATCAGTCATAAATGGTGGGTGATAATGACTTTCCTGTCTAGCAGTCGGGTAGTGATTTAACCACATTAGCATTAGTCGTTCATGCGCTGCTGGGTGGTAAAGTCAAACGGGAACACTTCAGATTGCGTTGAAACTTTGTGTTTCTTCCGAAGACATTTCTGTAAATGATTTTAACTTTGGCAATACTGCTAGCAGAACAGATAAAGGACGAAATTATTACTTTGCATCTCAGCCACACGTTATTGATGGTTTCTATAGCGAAATTTTATAAGCTGTTAACTCGGACTTCTTGATCACCGTACTACTGAGTCTGGGTTCAAATCCAGTAAAATATAAATACAATGTTCTACTTTACAGTATTGGCGTTTTGGATTTCTTGAACCAAGGACTCTAAACCGGGAACGTACGATTCCTTCGAACCTTAGATGTTCATGGTGGACCTGGAGAAATCTCTGAACTTCGAAACGAAAATGTCGTAAATAGCAGGTAGAGCTAGTAGGGCTGCCCTATGTTAGTGCTATTAAAATATTCGTTCTCGTACCACTGAGCCCTTCACATGTAACTCTGATGTAAAGAGGTGGAAACGTGGTGGATTCCCAAACGGGACGTTGACTTTGTTCTTCCAGAAAAAAATCTGGAATGTGAGAACATTTCACTTCATTTCGAAGAAGATATGAGAAATGCGACAGAAAAATTAAGTTGTTTACGATCGTTTCCATATACCAGGTGTTTCACTGGGTAATGACAACTTACCTGTGGAATAAATCGTTAAAGAATAAAGAGACGGCGCTGTAAGTCCGATATGTCTATCAGCAGCCGACAGGTATTCGTGAGGAAGTAGTGGGACGGTGTACACGCAATTTCGGACATGCAGCGATATACCACGGTAGAAAGGGTTTTCTTGGTGAAAAATTGGTATGCATATTGTGGAAATCCCACAAAGGTGTTACGAAATTGCGTTTAAGAATTGTCGGAAGCCATCCCGTGCGCAGCTGACGAAATTGGCAGTGAAATTCAAACAAACCGGAAGTGTCACTGATTACTGGCAAACATGGCGACGAAGAGAAGAACAGCGCGGACCGCAGAAAACATCGAAGCCGCACGAGAACTCCTGCACGAAGAAGCCGGTACCTCAATACAAAGACTTGTGCAGCAACTCGACGTTAGCCCAGCATCCGCATGGCGCATTGTGACGTCGGATTTGGACATGTTTCCCTACAAAATCCAAGTGCATCATCCTTTGAGTACAACAGCTATCCAGCAGCATTATGAGTTTGCGAATGACATGTGTTCACTGATCGATGAGCACAAAATTGATGTGAAAAGCATTGACTTCAGCGATGAGGCGCACTACTGGTTGGATGGCAATGTTAACCGGCAAAATTACCGCATCTGAGGAAGCGAAAAGCCGGCGGTCTGTGTTGTGAAGCCTCTCCATCCGCTTAAGCTAACCGTTTGGTGTGCAAAGAATGGTGACGAGCTCAGTGGGCCATTCTTCTTGGAGTCCGCAGTTGCCGCTGCCGCCTAAAGTGACCTTTTGAAGAATCGCTTTTCCCCGCTGCAGTCAGAAAATTTGTATTTACAACCGCACGTTTCAACAGGACGGAGCACCGCCATACCCCACAAATGCTGTTTTTGATTTGCTTCACTAACAGTATGGCTCACGGGTCATCGCCAGACGATTCTCCCAATGTTTTTCAGCCGGTCTCTCTTGGACTCTGTACAGCCCCGATTTAACGCCGCTCGACTTCTTCTTGTGGGGCTACCTGAAAGATCGAGTGTACCAGGACAACCCACGAACACTGCCTGACCTCTGACGTGCCATCCAACAGGAAATTGCACGGATCCCGTCCGTACTGTAGCACTTCGGAGCATGTATTCGCCTTGTCGTGATAGCGGATAGTCATCATGTGGAACATGTCATCCATTGATTACTTTTGCCTACTCTTACTCTTTTAAACGTTTTTTTCCTCTTCCAATAAAGTAAGTTAACTTAAGTGTCGCTTTGTTTTATCACTACCCAGTGAAACATCCAGTATATGTTTTTATAATGTCTTAAACATTGGAAACATGCCCATTTCGAGCAACAAAATATGGTAAAAACATCGATTTCGGATTATCGGAAGCCATAAAAATTTGAAGCTCAGGAATTTAAAATTTCAGTATTTAGCTTAACGTCAGATCTTTTTGACAAACATACAGGTGATTCGCGGTAACGTCTATCCCAAAAAATAACAGTTCCTCCTAAACTAAAATCTTCGTAAACTGAAAACATAGATCGAACTGATTATGCCGTACACAACAAGAGAAAAAAATTAATACAGCGAACTCTTGAAATCACCGTAATGTAAAATCGTAAAAAGTATCGGTGCCTTTTTTTTTTAAATTCAAAAATACAATATTACTCACTTTTTCATGACCGTTCTCTCCACATTAGTCAGTAGCCAGCTCACCCAAATAGCACCACACGAGTGACTTGAGTGCCGAATGTTGCTGCCAGATTATCTTTCATATTGTTGCTGCCAGATTTTCGTAACTTTGCAATATTGTTGGGAAAAAGTTATAAATTTCGGTAAATGCAAAACATTTTGTAAAAATCAAAACGCAAACACTTTTAGAGCCATCGCAGAGATGAATTCGGTGAATATTTCATATCTTCAAACTAATTCAGATATAAAAGAGCTTTAACATTTTCTTTTTACAACAATGGGTTGTTGTTTTGCTCAAATTCACCGGTATTACCGTAGGCACCATGCACCTTTTTTAAGCAAATTGTATTCCATTTCATCTAAATAAGTTAAGGAGAAAAAAAGGCTAAACTTAAAAACTTCATCTGATAGGTTAATGAGGAACATTCCATGTATCACATCAAAATTGTAGTTATTGATATGGTAATCCCATATTCTTTCTGCAACACAATGTGAGACTGATACATATTCCTTTAATTTCAGCATGACGTCGGAAAATTAGATTTCTAAATATTTCGCATAAAGTAAGGAAATCACACTGGACAAAAAACACTGCGCATAATGGCATAATGATTAAGACTAACGATTCATGAAACGTTTATTATACCTACTTAGTTTCGTGGGAACTATTACGTTTGCAAAAATAACAAAAATAGCCTAGTTCATCAATTCATAAGGAATATGCAATCTAAATTAATAAAAATACTAACTTCTCTTCGAATCCTCATGTCGCAAATAGTCTTCAGCACTCTCAGTGTACGCCGAGAAAACAGACTGTTTCTTGGTTTCAGTCGTAGACGGCTTGGTTTGTTATGACCCGGTTGCTGACGTCACAAACGGGAAAATTGCGTGGACTTAGACGTGGCCGCCGGCTTAGGCCTCTAGTACTCGAGACTGCTTTGCTATGACCGTATGAAAATTAAGAATGAGTTTAATAAAAGCTACGAAACTCCGTTTGTCTCATGAAATACAGCAAACTCTGCGCTAATGACAAATATAGACCTTTCTTTATTCGTTCTTAAGGTGGTTCCATCTAAAATCTCTGCCTTATGTTTCCAATGGTAAAATTTCTTTACATATTTTCTTCGCAATTAATGTATTCCCATGGATGAAAATTTGCACATCGATAAAACTAACTTTAAGTTATAGCATGGGATACTTAATACTTGCTCAAACAAAACCGTAATTAGGCAATCCAACGTTTGTTTGACATAACCCACTGGAAAGAAAAGGCCCTGAAACGATTTTGTCACGTGACCAAGAAGGTCTCAACTTCCATGCTCTGAACTGCAGGTTATATTTTATTATTTTGATTTATTATTGTGATTTTCTTCCCAAAGAAAAACAAATTAACACTCGTAATAACATATAAAACTCATTTACCACTACAACAGAAAAATGTTACAGCGCTTTCTTTTTTAAAAAAAAAGCATTATTTACTTCTACCTGCTGGTTCCTTCTGTTACTGATATACAAATAAAATTACTTTTCTGTCTTAAGTAATTAATATAACGTGCAAAGTTTAGTTATTTATATATACATTGAAAAAAGGATTTGTTACTCATATGTTTTGTTGGTAAAGCTATCTGAGTTGTTTAACGGTTCAGCATTTCGGTAAGAAGTATACATCTTACGGAAACGTTTTTTGCACTGCTTTTGTTTTCCTTAGTGGTAGATTTTCTATGTGCTATAAGTTCAAACGACAAAAGTCCGCCTTTCCAAAAAATAACGACAGTAAAAAAAACTCTGAAATTATGTTCACGTCAAGCAAAAGAAATACAAAAAGTACTTAAGTTTTCTTCTTTGAGTATTCCATGAATACGGAACACCCTGACATCGCACACCGGTAATGTTAACATTACAGGTATAGGCCGAAACCAAACATACTGACGCAGAAACTTCGGCAATGGCGGCGGAGCAAAGTCCTTTAATAAAAATAGAAGGAAATTGAAAAAAGTTCGGCAAAAATTCAACAGGGAGTTCAACACGAGAGAAACAAAAGTTGTAAACAAGCCGCCATTTTGGAATCGATGCAGACATATGCCATCCAAAACATTAAAATACTCGCATTTCGTGCCACAACTTTTTAAGAAATGTCAACAAAACAACAGCAGATTTCATTTATTTTGTGCGGCAAATTTCGAAGTTTACATCAGCTGGAATTCTAAGCGAAAACTTCGCAAATACTTTGTCAGTTTCGTTGAAACATTAGCATTTCTTTCATTTTGTTTAAAACTTTCAAAGTAATTTGTGAACTAAATATTAGCACATTTTATACATATTGCAACACAAACTTAAAAGTTTCCATCAGCTGACGTTTTGTGAAATTCTCCCGCTATTCTGTGGGCCCATCAGCACGTTACTGATAGCTGAGACGACACACACATGTAGTGAGATTAAGAGCTGGGACTAAATTGTTCACATGACCTCCGTGGCAGCCGTTCGTTTCAAGGCCTCTTGTTTCCAATGGGCTATGTTTGTTTGTCTACTGACGTCATCAGTGTACAGGTCGCGCCTCTATTAACAGGTCTGAACTTTACTCAAAGAAAAATGATTGATTTTTAATATAATTATGGTTATGTTTTAGTACGTACTAAGTATCCCGCTATAACTTAAAGTTAGTTTTGCCGCCCCGGTGGCGCAGTGGTCTAAGCGATGGCCTCTGATCATTCGTCCGAAAGAGGTCCGGGTTCGAATCCCGGTGAGGCATGGATGTTGTGTTTGTCTTACGGCACTGGCTCTCTCCCTTCCCTGGAACCAGTGACCCTAAATTAGGGACGGGCGACTGCTTATAGCCCATTGAGTTGCTCACGGTGGTCGTTAAACCTCCAATCAAAAAAAAAAAAAAAAAAAGTTAGTTTTATCGATGTGCAGATTTTCATCGTTGGGTATTCATTAATTGCAAAGAAAATATGTAAAAGAATTTTACCATTGGAAACATAGGGCAGAGAGTTTAGGAGCAACCATTTTAACGAATGAACTTTGTTAACGCTTCTCACAGTGCGCATCGCCGCCCCGGTGGCGCAGTGGTCTAAGGCGTTGGCCTCTGATCATTCGCACGTAAGGGGTCCGGGTTCGAATCCCGGTCAGGCATGGATGTTGTGTTTGTCTTACGGCACTGGCTCTCTCCCTTCCCTAGAACCAGTGACCCTAAATTAGGGACGGGCGACTGCTTATAGCCCATTGAGTTGCTCACGGTGGTCGTTAAACCTCCAATCAAAAATAAAAAAAAAAAAAAAAAAAACAGTGCGCATCTTGTGACGTCACTTTAAAAGGCCTAATAAAAAGGCATATTACTAATCACATCACTTTGTGGAAATTTGAAAAGAAGCGGATACTTCAGTACTGTCACCATGATGCTGTAATAGAAAAAAAGAAGAGCTTGAAATTTCATAGATATCATCATAAGCACAGCTGGACAAGAAAATAAATTCTAGCTTTTTAATAGGAAGTGACCTAAAATTTAATGGAGCTATCAAATACATTAGAGGAGCATCGACTGCCAAACGCATATCGTACAAACGTAATGCTGGCTGTTATAAAGCGACAGGAATCAGTTGGACATGCAGCGCCATCTGTGAATGCTGGAAGTTGGCGGAGAACAGGTGCCTGTTGATGACTGCTGGAAAGCAAAAGTGTTTAATTCAATTTATGATGTACCGCAGAAATCACGTTAAAAAAATCTTCGCGTAGGAATCGAGAACTTTTTTAGATCAAATTGTAATTAGCAAGTTTTCATATCCGACAAGGAAACAAAACAAAGCCAGTAAACAGAAAAATACCAAGCCATATCAGGGTCGGCCGTACACACAGAGAAGAGAAATAATAATAAAAACTACTAATAAATAATAATCTACCACTTCACCTTCAAAGTAATTCATTTAAACACCAAAATGCTTAAGATTTAGAACGCAAATACCCTGGCGCAAACACGTCAACCCAATAGCTACTTCCAACAGTGGTGGTTCTCAATGTATGCCAGAAGTAACAAGTTCTTTACCAGTTTTTTTATTGGAGTTTTAACGACCACCGTGAGCAACTCAATGTACTATAAGCAGTCGCCCGTCCCTAATTTAGGGTCACTGGTTCCAGGGAAGGGAGAGAGCCAGTTCCGTAAGACAAACACAACATCCATGCCTCACCGGGATTCGAACCCGGACCCCTTCGTACGACTGATCAGAAGCCATCGCTTTACCAGTTTCAAAGACATTGACTAGTTTATTAATCTCTAATGTCTTTGGTCACTTCCAAGGAGGTTAGAATATTACTTCTGGAGACGCCCTGAATCTCTTAACCGTGAGGCCGCAAACTGTGGGAATTTGACGTTGTTTACATGATACCTATGTAAATTCAACCGTGTGTATTTTGGAATAGCGTGGGTTTTGGTTGAAGAAACCGTACTAATATCAAACCGGAACGAAGTTTACTTCTTATATGAGTGAAGTTTTCAATTTCAGCGTTATGTTTTGTTTAAAATTCGCACTAACCTTCGTGTATTTCAATCAAAATAAAAATGAGAAACGGCCTCAAAATAATTAAGAATTTTATAAATTCAGCATTTTCTCACACATCGGCAGCAAGTTACGATGCAAAATCGGAAACATTTGTGACGGAAGAAGGTGATTCCGCCAACACGAAATGCATTGCAATAGCCTTGTAAACCACACTTTGACAGCCGTCTCTCGCGGTTATACACTTTGACAGCCGTCTCTCTTGCTTTCCCACACTTTGACAGCCGTCTCTCGCGGTTATAGGCTTGGCTTCACGTAAAGTGGTACTGCTCCATTAACAAGGGCATCTCCAGATATCTTATTCTAACCTCCTTGGTCACTGCTATCTCAAATGCAACAGACCGGAGCCGTTGCTTTGTGACGTAACGATCTAATGTCAGGATTACTCATGGTATTGGTTGACTCTTACCCAGTGCGCTATTTACAGAAAGTCAACCAATTGTTTAAAATTGCAATAACGTAGAACATGACGTCACACGAAACCATCTTCCAAACTGACTCCCTATTTAGGTTCTCATAGCGATGACCGGGCGTCAGATAATGTGAATTCTGAATAAACTAGAAGTTCTTACAGTCGTTTTGTATCTCTTTTGAAACTTCTGAATTTGGAGAAGACTGCTATGTTAGAATTGTTATAGCTCTGGCTGTTCACAAAGGTCATTACATCCTCCACATTTCGGAAAGATGTGGTTGGTATTTTCTTTCTGAAAGGTTCACAAATGTAACATAAAAAGGCTCCTTCTAATGTACAATAAAAAAACTCCTTCTTTATGCACTAATATCTTATTTCTTGTTGCATACGGAGCCATCTTTCCTGAGAAGTATTTTGGTATTAACAACCTTCCTGTCGTTTTGCAAATGCAGTTTTACTTGGAGAAAATTTATAACAGAAATTAAAAATGGTTGTACAATTTTTGATGATTCATTTTTATGAACAATAAGAGAAGGTTCGTGCTTTCTTAACAAAATATGGACATCGAACTGAATTAATTTAATTGAAAGAAAGAGTAAAACTTATTTAATATCCTACTTAATGCTACAGTATAGCCTTATTTTTAAAAATTGCTCCAGTAAAGATTATGTTACCATTCTGGTGGTTTTGTGGTGTAAAACACCGTACGAGCATAGCCTTCTAGAAATCACAAGCTCATGATATTAGAGAGACGAGTTCCCTCCGTTTATGACGTCACTCTGATGTTGCACGGACTGATACGTCGGTGTCAAGTGTTTGACGTCATACATGATATCGTTGGAAACCAATCGGAAGCCTTGGTTTCCGCGTGACATCACTAAAAGAGGGAACTTATTTCTCTAATATCATGGCCTTGTGTTTTCTAGACGGCCTTGGTCTCAGATGGGCCCGGGTTCGAGGCCTGGATGAGGCCTGGATGGTGTACTTGTCTGATGGCACAGGCTCTCTTCCTCCACTGGAGGCTATGGTCCCAAAGTAGAACGAGAGACTGCTTACATTTCTCAGAATTGCTTATATGGTGGTTGTTAAATCCCGAAAGAAAAAACATGGTTTGTTGTTGGTGGTGGACTTCGACTTCCTAAAATCGAAAGAGGGAGTTTCAGAATATGTTTTTCATTCTCAATTTTTATCATTTTACGGTCCAAATGCACCTTATTCACCTCACATTACATCATGAGAAGAATGTTTGGTGGCTGCGGACCAACAACTGTTTCCTTAGATTTATCGTGTCATTGCTTAACAGGAAGTTCCATTGTATTCATTGAGATCATGCGAAATAGTTGGCCAAGAAATCTGCGGGTTTACAACGTTCAACGAGATCATGCGTAATTCTGATTCAACTTATGACCAATTCCTACATACGAAATGTACACTGCCGGACAATTGTTAAGGACGGATGACAATAGCAACGATAGCAACCATAAAATGGAAGGCAGGAAAATGTGGAAATTAGCATAAGTGCGGGATACAGTAAGACGTGTTGTGCGTATGAAAATTTTGGATTGCCGAACTTGTTCGTGACGTCATAGCGCTGATAAGAGATATAAAGGGTTTGACACGTATTGAACGTTGTTGTTGAAACGCAAAGTTGAAAGGGAAGGAATCAATTGACGAACTTGCAATTTTCAGTATGTCTTCCCGACATCACCTAGATGATTTTACGCGTGGCCGTATTATTGGCAAGATTGAAGAAGGGCGAAAAATAACAGATGTTGCCAGGGATTTCGACGTCAGCCACAGTGTTGTTTCAAGGCTTTGGAAATCATTTCAAACAAATAGAGACTGTAGCAAACGTCACGGGGGAGGTCGTGTTCGCAGTACGACACGTGCAGAAGATCGGTACATAGTGCTATCAACAAAAAGACACCGGCGCAGCTTAGCTAGTGAGGTAGCAAATCAGTTTATGGCTGCTACTGGCAAGCGGATCTCCCGAAAAACTCGCCAGACGTTTGCATGAAGGAGGACTATACGCCCGCCGTCCTGTTGTGTGCATCCCATTGTCCAGACGTCACCGTACCGCCCGTTTGCAATGGTGCCATCAACATCACAATTGGACTGATAACGACTGGTCTGCTGTCCTCTTCTCAGATGAGAGTAGATACAGTCTATCGTCTGATTGTCGACGACAGCTGATCTGGTGTGATAGTGGTACTGCATATTGTCCAGCAAACATAATGGAAAGGGACCGATATCCGACATGTAGTGTCATGGTATGGGCTGGCATCATGATCAACGGCCGTACGTCCCTCTATGTGCTTCTAACTGGGACTATGACTGGACAACGATACATTAATGATGTTCTGCTACTTCATGTTTGCATGTTCCGTGGTGCTGTTGGTGATAGAATCATTTTCATGGACGACAACGCAACATGACATCGAACGGTTGCTGTCCAGGAGTGTCTTGAGAGCGAGGATATTTAACGCCTCGTATGGCCAGCACGTTCTTCAGATCTGAATCCCATTGAAAATATGTGGGATGCTTTGGGGAGGAGTCTTGCTGGTCGCCAATGCCCTCCAATAAACAAGGACACCCTCATCCATGCACTGACAGAGGAATGGGACAAATTACCCCAACAGCTGCCTTATAATGTTGTGCAAAGCATGACACGACGTGTGGAATCTTGCATCGCCCTCCATGGTGGCCATATCCCGTATTGACATCTTACGCCGGAACGCCTGCGGACGGTAATTGCAATTTTTTCACGTTTACGTATTCGGCACAAAATGGCCTGTTTGTCCCTTGAACACGTTCCAAAGCCTTCTGGATTTCAGAGCACAATAAATTGCCTTTCTTGTAATGTCCTGGCATTCTGTTATTATTTTATTTCATTTGGCATCCAACTACACTTACTTTTTTATGCGCTATATAGCCGTTTATGATCCGTCCTTAGCAATTGTCCAGCAGTGTATAAAGAAAGGAATAATTTTATATAACTTTCGTCTAAAAAGACTAGAACTTCGAAAGGAATTGATGCGAAAACTGAAAAGGGGAGGATTTCCACTTTAATTTGTATTCCAGGCTATGTTATTTTCACTTTACCGAGGAAGATTTTGCATGTCATGTATGACAGCTATCAAGAAAATTGATAGCTGGTAGTGTTCCAACAGTATGTAGTTTTCAGAGACATGGGGTAAAAGAGAAATGGATAATACGTTGTACGAGTCTTCATTTCGGCTTTGACTTTCAATGTATAAGAAACGCATCGCCGGGATCTCGCTCTAGGCTTACTGCAGTGTTATCCTGCCCAACAAGTATCCTGTTGAAACAAACATCGGGTGCGAATTTGTCCTGATACCTTTTTTGCAACCTTGATCTGCTTTTTTAAGAAATGTATTTTGATTTTTTCGTCCTGTACTTTGTTTTAATAAATTATTCTCATTCTTCAAGCAGTTAAAATTCTCAACATCAGTCAACACAAAGGAGTAATCTGTTAACGATTACTTTGTATTACCAGCTATGTTCGTCCGCAAGCTCTGACTATGAAGTGCTCTGAGTCACCTGGATCGCCGTCATGAACTAGTGTCCTGACCCGTTGTACACTACTGTTTGCGAAAATTGCTGTACCAAGAAAGAATTGCGCTATTTAAATGAAATTTATATCACAGATCCTACATGTTACAGGAGATAACTCATTAGATTTCTAGAGATATACTAGACTCAGTATCCTAGGAGATAACTCATTACATTTCTAGAGATATACTAGACTCAGTATCCTAGGACATAACTCATTACATTTCTAGAGATATACTAGACTCGGTATCCTGTGAAGCCACCTCGAGCAACAACATCAGCCTTTACACGGCGCTGTATTGAATTGAAGAGGTTTTTGTTGTCGTCCTGGGGAATAAGCCTGTCAGGATAGTTGCTTCTATGCGAGACCAGAGTTAATTTGTGGTGATTTGCAGAGGCGCTTGACGGGCCAGTCGCTTAGCTACCATGTCTCAGACATGTCCGGTGAATGTGCTGGCCTGGAAGAAGCGCTATCTTCCGTTCATGGAGAAGGTCTTAGGCATGGTGCCGTTCACCACAGTCTTCCAGCACATATGCAATCGTTATGGTACATCAAGTTGAATCGTGACTCATCAGGAAACACGACTTATTTCCAATCAGCGCGCCGATGTCTGTGCTCGAGCCCCATTGCAGCTTGAGGAATCTGTGGTTGAGGGTAAAAGGAATGCACAGCAATGAGCGACCAGTCATCTGTTAAGCAGACGACGTCAAACTGTGCTAGACGGTGCTCCACTGTTGCGCTAACACCGTGGATGTCTCTGTGCTATCGGTCACTGCCATGCGGTAGAGGTTTCTGCCACTCCGTGCAGTCGTCCGATTTTGTGGTCAATTTCCCGGATTTCTGTACGTCCAAGCCTCATCTACCCACTAAAGCTACGCCTGCATCGCTGTAATGGGATTTTTTTCCATACGAGTGGCAATTTCACGGTAGGAAAATCCAGTTTCCCTCATCCCAACAATCCTTCCTCGCTCAAAGTCCGTCAGGTGTTCGTAATTCCATCTTCTTCGGCGACGGGGCATAGTGAGACACAAGAAATACTTTTTCGACTCAATGTCAGCTCGTCATTGACTGCAACATCACGTTTGAGCTAGCTCTTTGTACCCAAGGCCGAACAGTTCTGAGAGCGCTGTTACGAAACCGCATGCGCATTTTCATAAACATTTGCATGTCTCAACCTGTTGTACGTCTTATCTTATATGTAAAACACAAAACACCTGTTTGTCTGAAGCAGAAAAAACTCTCGAACGCCGAATTGTGGCATCATTTGCATAGTTTATTAATATTGGAATTTCTAGGTCAACGTAACTATGTTAAGATATCTACGTTGTTCCGTTCGCGAGTTCTGAATTAATTAGTAAGCTAATGAATAAAGTCAGCGTAGTTTGCTACGTCATCGTTATCCTGGTCCAAATCTGAAAGCACGTGGCTGCATTCATCGCCCCGGAACATCCATAGGTGTTTCTATTCTTGGAGAACTGTGCATAAAAAAATGCAAAAACGAACTTTGCGAGATCTCAACGAAACGGGATGAAATTTTTATCAACACCATGAATTGGTAATAAGAGGAGTCCCTCAAAATTTCACCGGAATCCGGTCAAAACTTTTTTTAAATTAGGCGTGGGATTTTTAATTCATCGGTATTTTTTTTATTTATTTTAATTTTCTTTGCCACACTACACCATTCACCACACAATCAAATCACAGATACAATTTCTATACAAAAAAACATGCAAATACAAATATTATACAATAATATTATACATATATTGAAAAGTATAAATTAAGTAATAGGAAATACAAAAACACGTATGATAACATGAATAATTTTGTTTTTAGTTTGAGTAAATTGAAGCACCACTGCAGGTTTTTAAACAAATCAGTGCTGTGCACTGTGATTGTGGCAAGGGAACCAGGAAAAAAGGCTAACAATAGCCTGACGGGCCCCTATTCCCCCCCCTCCCCCAAAAAAAAGAATCTAAATAGTCAAGCCAAAGAACAATGTAACCATTATGCAGTAAATTAAAGTTATAGTACGTAATATACAACATATTCGTTAATCAACCATTAATTTTGAAGGTGTTTAGTTGTTTTTTGAATACCGAAAAGTGTGTAATTTTTTTTTCTTTTTTTTGATTGGAGGTTTAAGGACCCCCATGAGCAACTCAATGGGCTATAAGCAGTCGCCCGTCCCTAATTTAGGGTCACTGGTTCCAGGGAAGGAAGAGAGCCAGTGCCGTAAGACAAACACAACATCCATGCCTCACCGGGATTCGAACCCCGGGCCCCTTTCAGACGAATGATCAGAGGCCGTCGCTTAGACCACTGCGGCAAGTGTGCAATCGTCTTGATTCGAAGCGGCAACCCATTCCAGGACCTAGGGCCGGTCAAGTTAATATTATTAAATAATAAATTAGTACGCGCTCTAGGTATTAAAAAAACCAGAAATATGTTCGCGGAAACGGTTAATAAAATTTTGACGGCTAATTTAAAAAGTTATGTACCGATTGAGGCAAAATTTGGAGGTCATGTTCCTATTAAAGATTTATGGTGTTCATTAAAATTTCAGCCAGTTTCATAAAATATTCGGAAAGATAAGTTTTAACTTTTTTATCCCAGAGATTTGCTCCTCAAAGACGAAAGCACGTGATGCATTTGATCGTCGATAACAAATTGTTAACGAATTTTGTTCAGTCAGGGTTCTAATGCTGTGTCTCCTCGACGCGTGTTAAATAATTCGTAACGCTTTTGGTCCATTTGATTCTACAGATTCCATACATTCTGTACCGGGGAAACCCTCGATTGCTTTATTTAAAAAAAATATGATAGCAAGAATTTTGTAGATGGAATCACTGCTATAGACTGAATTGCGTTTTCTGCTTTGTGCGTGTCACTATTTGTAGCTGCATGGCAAAAAATATTGGGTTGGGCAAAAAGTAATTGCGTTTTTTTCGGTGTAAATGAAAGGCGAATTTCGAATGGGAAACAAAAGCTTTAATCAACACCATATTGTCCATTTTGTTTGATGACCTTTTGCCATCTCGTAGGCAAGTTCATGATTCCGCGCCCAAAACTGTTTTTGGGTTTTTCGAAAAAAAAATATAAAAAATAGTTCCAAGAATGATTTGGTAGCCTCAACAACAGTCAAAATTTTACCATTGAAGGCGTTTTCAACGAACAAAACAAATGGTGGTCTGATGGTGCCAGCCAGGTCTGGCGAATATTGTGGATGTGGTAACACATCTCATCCAAGCTGCAACAATTTTTGACGAGAGACCAAACTTGTATGTGATCTTCCGTTGTCATGGCGAAACACAACACCTTTGCTATCGATTCACCGATTCTGGACGCTTCTGTTTGACAAAATCACTTAATTTATCCAACTGGCGATAGGTCACGTCCGGATTAATGGTTTGGTTCCTTGTAAGCAATTCAAAATACAGAATACCTTTGAAATCTCACCAGACTGACAGCATAACCTTCCTTTGGTGCATATCTGCTTTTGAAGTGCATTCATAACGCTTGCTCCACGATCTTTTACCTCCGACGTTGTTGTAGACGATCCATTTTTCATCGCCTGTTATCATACGTTTCAAAAATGGACCGTGTTCTTCACGTTTCAAGAGCGAAACAAATGTCAACGCGCTTAGTAAGATGAATTTCTTTCAGCTCATGTGGTTTTCAACAAATTTTATTTAAGAAAATAGGCTGTTACATCATTCGAGCCCATCAAAAACATAAAAATACACATGACGTTTATAATGATATGTACACATGACAGAGGGTAAAACTACCCAGATTAAAATAATAAAAACACGAATGCAGGCAAGCATTCTATGAGTATCGTAATGGTACAGGAATCTGGGGTCACGTGCAGCCCCATAATACGTGAATTACAACTAGAGAAACACAGGAAGCATATTTAGCATATGAGAGCAAATAACAAAATGATTTCGGGAGTGTGTGCTAGAACAGAGAATGTAAGTAAATACAACGATGTATGTAATAAACAAAAACAATACTCAAAGCACAAGATACAACATCGCACAGTCGGTGACACAACAAGAACTTTGATCAGAAAACACAGGGATGCTAACGGAGATAATATCGTCACAGAACACGACTCACCTAATAAGACATAATGACATACTACAGAATAAAAATATGTTCTTGAGCAAAATCACATATAATATGCAATGTAAGAAAAAAGGAAATTTGTACAGCATGTTGCCACACAAATAAAGTTAATTAACAGTACACACAATGTTACTCGACATTGGCGAGGGAAAAAAAGTAAACTGAAGAAAACAGTAAAGACACAATGCACACTAGGTACGGTGAGTGAAAAAACAAATCATAGAGAACAGTGGATACAACCTGGCGGAAACAAAAATCAAAAGCTTGATGAGTCAACGTCTCGTGAACAGTATACCACCTTTAAAAAGTCATGTTGTTTTCAACATATTTAAAGAAAGAAAAGGATGACGTAGGTCTACACTCTGTACTTAAAATAGAAGAAACACGACTAATAAAATGAATAGAACACTCAGAGTGGTTAATATCGTTAAAGTACACATGTAACACAATTATCACTCAGGGAAGCTATGCAAATGAAATCTACCAGAGAGGTGCAGACCCTAGGTTATGAAAGAGGTACAATTTCATCATGCTGATACAGAGAACAAGAAAGAATACACTAGAAAAATGTACAGCACATTTGCAGAGTAATACGATAATAACGTATTCGCCTATAACACGGATAAAACTATAATAACTATGTATAAGTATGTACAAACAAATACGATATTTACAGAAAACAGCAGGCAAGTAACATTAATCATAAATGGGGTCACAATAGGAAGAAAAAAACACGTACTGTGGTGCGAAACTCAAGTGTGTACAACACAATACAATATTAACATGTTACCATAATTATGCGTACGTAGGTTGCCACAGCGTGGCTACACAGAAAAAAAAATAAAAACACAGAGCACTCTTGGCACGGTGAAACAAATATCTAACGAAAGACACACTGGACTTAGTGCAACCAAACACAAAAAAAACCACACAACATATACTCAAATGGCGAGACGGACAGAATTCCCATCCATCGTAAACCATCCTGAGTGCTCGGCCCAGGTGGTGTGAAATGTTGTGAGAGAATTTGACGAAATGGCGGTGTTATATTCAAGTCGAAGGCGTGCAACTATTCGGCCTCGAAAGCAAGATAGCAAACGACTTCCGGCCTGCAGAATTGAAAGTGGCTGCGATGCAGAACGTTGTGATTGATGAAACATATGAATGACATGTTTGACAAGTACAAATAGAAAACAGCAGGTATCTGGTAGACGTGTGGGCGGATGCTTCGTTAATAGAAGCCATGGATATGCTTGGAATGGAAGATCTTGAGAAACGATGAGGCCAGCCAGGCGGAAAGCAGAATTGAGAAGAGGTAGCAGGATATGGCAGTGGCAATAGGTGTGGTATACATCACCGACATTACCACAGAAAGAGCAGAGTGGAGAAGAGACCAAAGACATACGGAAAAGAAGATGGGGAACAGCGAGACGACGGTGAAGGAAACGCCAGTGAAGATTGCGCTCGAGCGGAGAGGAGAGATGAGAAGAGGAAGCTGACCAGACGGTCATGGAAAGCGAGGGAGAGAAGTCAGAGACGGGTTGTGGAAGATTCGAAGGGGAACGGAGAAAACGATAGAGGGAGGCAGTGCTGAAGGAAAGCACAGGGGCGACAGAGTCAATGAGAGGAAGAAAGAAAGGAATAGGAAGACTGGGTCCAGAGACAACACGTAGTCCGTCGGCAGTAACCAAAGCAGGGTATAGGGAGAGGAGGGAAGTGCGAAGGAGGGTATACTCTTCCTCGAGAGAAGGAGTAGGAGTAGGAAAAAGGGAAGTAATGGGTTTCCAAGAGAGGTTAGCAGTAATCAAGGCGTTGACTGTTAAGATGCCAGAACGAACCCAGAGTGGGAGGAGAAAGAAAGGTTGGTTAGGAGGGTGGATCAGTGAGGAAAAGAAGAGCGGTTCGACAAGGAGATCAAGAGTGGTGGCAGGAGGAGCCCGGGAAAGAGGAAGGGACCGGAAAAACGTAAGAGCTTCAGATATAGTAGACGGAATGTTAGAGGAAGGAAGGGTGTAATAATCCATCCGGAGGAAAAGAAGAAAAGTGAAGGACGGATCATGGACAGAAAGAAGTGCATCAAAAGATATCACAAGAGAAGGAGAGGGAGAGGTAAGCAGACGTAGAAAAGTGGTAATACGGTACGCTCTATAGTATTGATGAATATCAATGAGCCGGATGCCACCATGCGACTCAGGAAGATACAATGTCTGGGCCGCCGACCAATGTTTGGACTGCCAGATGACGGAAGTGAACTGACTATTGATGTCATAGGACGAGAGGCCAAGAAAACTGTTGAATTCCAGGAATATGTACATAGTGAGAGCAGGTAACGCTGGACAATATGTGCACGTTGAAAATAAGATGTAAATG
Organism: Macrothele yani; assembly: GCA_039090855.1. NCBI lineage: Eukaryota > Metazoa > Arthropoda > Arachnida > Araneae > Macrothelidae > Macrothele > Macrothele yani. The sequence goes on from CM076990.1 coordinate 55,748,128, forward strand.
GAAAGACGAAACGCCAATACGCAGCTCGGCGCCGAAGCCTTGGGAAAAGGTTGGTCCATGTTGCTTGTCCAGCGGTAAACGGATGACCAGCATAGGTGCCGAGAATCTTCTGGGTCGAGGATGATCACACCGCTCCCCAAGGGGAGTCAGTGCGGCCTATCCAAGACCCACACCAGAGACCAGTACTCTTAGAGACATTAAGTGAAGCCCCCGAAACAGCAGCATATTGGTGATAGGTGATGAGCAGGTCTTCAAACTGAGCATCTCTCCTGATACAAAACGTCGCATCGTCTGCATAAGCGGAAAAAGTATATTCGTGATGTCGCGTACTTGCAACGGTAGGCGGCAGCGAAGATCGAAGAGAGCGATGAGCAGCAATCAGGAACGGTTCAAAGGCTAATGCAAAAAGTTACCCCGAGAGGGGGCAACCCTGCCTAATTCCACGTTGAAAAGGAATTGAAGCCGTCAGAAAGGAGGCCGCCCGGACATGAAAATGGGCGCCCCGATAGAGACTAAGTAAAAGAGTAACCAAAGAAGAGGGGAAACCAAAGCTATGAAGAGTAACAGAAAGGTAGTAGTGAGAAATGTTATCGAAGGCTGATTTTTGATCAATGTTAAGCAAGGCAAGTGGTTCAGAAAATTTACGAGCAAGAAAAACAAGGTTGTGAACAAAAGAGATGTTGTTAGCGATAGACCGACCAGGCACAGTGTATGACTGGTCGGGCGAAAGGATGAAAGGAAGAACAAGATTCAAACGACGGGAAAGGAGTTTAGTAAAGAATTTATAGTCGAGATTTAGAATGGAAATAGGACGCCAATTTTGCAGGTCCAGGGGGTCTCGCTTCTTCTGCAAAAGAATGACGTGGGCCACCGTAAACTCCGGCGGCAGTGCAGAAGAAGATTGAGCTGCGGAGAAACAGGCGAGAAGGAAGGGGAGAAGAGATGGAAGAAAAGCACGGTAAAAGGAAAGAGGAAGGCCGTCAGATCCAGGAGAGGCATGAGGATTTAGAGAGGCAAAAGCCTCTCTGAGTTCAGTGGGGGGAAAGGCCGCGAGAAGAGAAGGACAGAGTTGTGAGGGGACCTGCGGAAGAGCACGAAGAAGGGGGGATGATGAAAGAGAGTGAGTCTGCACTACCGCTCGGAATTTATCTTGAAAAAATTGACGAACCTGTGTGCAGATAGTGGCTGAGTCTGATGAAATAGTTCCATCAGACAGACGGAGATGTCGGAGGGTAGTTGATGAACGCCGTAGTCTTTCCGTGCGAGAGAGAAATTCATATGAGTGAACTGTTGAGGAAAGATTAAGTAATTTCATCCTACAGAGAGCTTGCTGTGCCATCGGATGAAGCAGCGCTCTAAGGGCATCCTGTACTTCAGGATATGATGGATCAGTGAGAGACATCGAGGAAAGGATCCCACGAAGGTTGCTGATTTGCATACCACGTTCAGTACGGGCAGCAAATGAGTATTGTCGGATTAACATACGAAGCTCAAACTTAATGTCGAGCCACAACTTGAGTGCGCTTGGTGTTGTGGCGAGAAGGTGACGACGATCATCCAAGAATTGACGGATTGTGGTACAGAAAGTTTCGTCCTGAAGCAAGTCATCATCAAAGGACCAGGTACGCTGTGAAGTAATGGGCAGTGCAGAAACGCAGATAGACAGCGTCACCGCTCTGTGATCAGACGAGGTATTTGGCACATGCCGTGCCTCAGTAGATGCAGGGAGCAGCTCGGAGGAGACGTAAATTCGGTCCAACCGGGCTGCTGACGAACCTTGCCGAGGTGAATTGCTCCAGGTATATGAAACCGTGTTTGGATGAAAATGACGGAATGAGTCAACAAGATGATGGTCGGAGAGGAGTAGCGTAAGCTGATCGACTAAGATAGGACGAAATTCTCTTAGGGACCCGCTGCGGTCCAACGACGGGAACAAAGTGCAATTGAAGTCTCCTCCTAAGACATAAAAATCACCAGGGGGAATTGCTGTAAGTGCTGAACGTAAATATTGAAATAGGGGGTCAATGAGAGATTCATCTGCAGGAATATAAATATTAAATATGTGATAGGTAATATGATCAATACAGAATACACAACATTGTAACAAATCAAGGTATAAATTATTTACAGAGACTGTAGTCAGTGAATGAAGCAAACAGTTGTGGATGCCAATGGCAACACCACCGGATTGCAACCGTCTATACGCATGGAAGAACTTAAAAGGCCAACTACGCCAACGATGGAATGGCGTTGTAGGAGAGCATTTCGTTTCTTGAACGAGACGAACGTCAGCGTTAACTGCCGACAAGTCTTCATACACTTTTGAGTTTGCGTCAGGGGTGCCAAACCCCCGGCAGTTCAGCGAAACTACCTTGAAAGTGGTAGGTCACTTGTAGGTGTCATAGCTTTTGTGACAGTTGTTTGAAGTAGATGGATGTGCTGCCGGATGTGTTTGCCAGCCGCACTCAAGTGGCCAGACGGTTTGGCATAGACATCAAGAACTTTATCCAAAGAGGTAAGTTGCTGAAGAATATTTGGCAAATCATTCTCATGTCGCTTGACAAAGGTATGTGCTGTAGCAGGATATTGTTTGACACACATGAGAGAATAAAGTTCCTTGTATGACAATGGTGTAGGCGATAATTCAAGGCTAGACATTTGGGCAGCAAACTCGTCAAACGGCCCCACTCCGTCGGTGGGGTACGGTGACGTTTCAAAATCAACGACTCGTGCGGGTGAAGTACGGGTCCGGGGGGAAGATCGAGTAGGGCTCACGCGAGCTCGTCCCCTCTTGGCGGGGCACAAGGTGGTTTCGGGGCTTGACGCTTTTCCAGTCGTACTTGGTGTTCAGGCTCCGAGCTATCGCTCATGGTTTGATCCGCACTGAAATATGCAGTTTCATTATCCGGAATAGAGAGATCTGCCTCTGACGTAACACTCCCTTCAGCTGACTCCACTGGTGGATCGGGAGCACGAAAGTGAGTCTGAGCAAGTATAGGAGGGAAATTTGTCTCATCCACTTTTGGTGGGAGAACAGCAGACGAAAGAACAGTGTCTAGGCTTGGTGGAACAGCAGTCGGACGCACTGGAGCGGAAACCATCTCCTGGGTCCGGTTGGGAGTCTCCGCTGGAACTGCAGACTTGGGATACGAGGAAACTTTGGGACAATCTTTGTAAAAGTGTGCAAAAGCTTTGCAGGTGCTGCAATGAAATTCAGTTAGGAGATCAACATAACGCACCTGCCCAGAACACTTTACTTTAAACTGCACTGGGATCGTGCGAATGCTGTCAGGAGTTGTGAAGAGTACCCGCGCAACGCGACGTATGCCACAAATAGATTTGTCGTCGGGATCCTTTGGAGCTGCTGAGAATGTCTTCACCGAGCCTACAACACGGCCAAGAGTAGAGAGGACGGCATACAACATTGTATCCGTGACTTCCGGCGGCACTGGATAGAATGACACGTTGATAGGTCGCTGCGCTACAGGAGTAGGCTCTAAGAACTGATCACCGAGAGTGAGACCTGTACGTAGGATGGTGGTAGCATATTCAGCTTTACTGAAGTACACCACAACTGTCCCTACCCGCCGGAACATATGAGAAATGGCTTGTGGGTTGAACCTGTTCTTCAGGGCAGTGGAGTACACCTTTAACGGCGTCGCCGGTAAGGCAACAAACACTACACCTTTATCCAAGGCAGAATTAAAGTTAGCACTAGCTGCAGTATCATCAGGAATGTCGAGAGTGATGGTGTTTCCTTCTCGGCGAATATAGGACGTCATGCCCGCCGCTCCGGCGTACTGTGTTGGAGTGGAGTGTATTGGAATAGAAGTAGCAACTGCCTTAGAATAGGTGGTGTAGGATGACTGTTGTGCAGGAATAGAAGGAATGTCATCAGAATCAATGACGTCCATAGCAACGTCAGTAGTAGCAAAGTCAGTAGAAGTTGACGTATTAGGAGAAGTTAGCGAATCGACGTGAGAAGAGTGTACGGACGTACCGCTAGATGAGGGGAGTGCATCACCGCCAGTTGGATCGGACAGCGTAGTGACGCCTCTGGAAGAAGAAGTGGAGTGCTTCCCGGAAGTGAGGTCGTTGCTAAGTCCCCCACCACCGGAAGACGCCATTTGCATGGCACCTCAGTGATAAGCAATGACCAGCTCGGTCGGAAATAAACACAACGTAAAAACTCAACTAAAAAATGCACTCACCGGCTCGGGAGTCAAACGGAAAGAAGCACGGTACCTTTATACTTCGTACACACACAAAATTAGAGAACTTAAAGCGCTATATACGTGACTTTAGACACAAAAATGAGGAGCAAAACAAACGAGCTCATGTGGTACCCACATAGCGAGCTTACTGACGTATGCCATTCGCTTCAAATGGTTTTCAACGGTCGATTTCGATATGTTCAGATTCTCAGCAATCTCTCGTGTCGTTAACCGCCGAGTGAATTCTATCAATGACTTTATTCTGTTGTCGTCAACTTCGATTGGCCTTCATGAGCGTGGTGCATCTTTCACATCAAAATCTCCAAACCGAAATTTCGCAGAAAAATTCTGACACTGCCGTAGTTTTAAGGCATCTTTACCATACACATCACATAACTTTTTATGAGCTTGCCCAGCGTTTTTTCCTTTACAGAAGTAATACAGCAAAACATGACGAAAATGCTCCTTTTGATTGTACATTTTGAAATCGACGCGAAACATACACTTGTTAACGAAATCGTGCACTTCCTGCTCGTAAAACAAGTTTGAGATCAAATATCGCTCTATTCAAGAGAAAGGGGCGTACATAATTCTCGGGGAATACATATAATCAGGAAAAACAACAAGAAAATTTACTGATATATGCAAATAACAGGGAGAACAAGAGAAACAATCATAAGCACAGGGGCGTAGTGCCAGGAGCAACCCTGGAAAAAACAAAGATAAGCAGGGCAAACTCCGGAGAATATCATACAAGAGCATTACACTGGATATATAACTATTACAAAGAGAAATTCAGTTCAAGATCAATACAGCCACAATACAGTCCATCAAGGCAAGCAGGGGAGGCGGCAGCCATCAAGCATACTACAGGCGAGCAAGACAGTCCGCAAGAAAACAACAGCGACGTTGTATGATAGACATATACTGTTCAGTCTCAGGGCGAGTCAAAGCAAAGTATTCAAACGCTTCATGAATAAAACGAAAATCCATGGAAATAACAGGATGATGCTTAGAAGCATATGACACAAGCACATAATCAAGAGCAACCTTTGGAGAATAGGTAAAGATCAGAGCAAGAGCTGTAGTAAGAGGCATAATCATCGACAAGCAGAGATTGTGGTAGAGGGAATAGTCCTGCGACCCCATCAAAATCAAGTGGCGAAAGATCAGCTAGACGAAAAGGTGGCACAGAAGCAGCACCAGACTCAGGCGCAGGACACCGAGAACATGGAGGTACAGTAGAAGGAACAGCATCCGAGGACACGCAAGAAGCAACACGCTTCTCACGTATCGTCTTATTGCGCCGTCGACGACGTTTCTTAACATTGGATCCGGTGGAAACCGGTGCGGGTAAAGAAGGCGCAAGTGAAGCAGAAGCCAAAGATACAACAACGTGAGCAGCAGGCGCAGAAGGAGTCATCAATTTGTTCCACAGCATCCAAAGTAATGGTAAGAGACGGAGCAGAACATGAAGCCAAAGAAGAAGCAACATCATCTTCTTCACTGTAGTACGAAGTGAGCGCAGGGACATCAGTTGGCACCAGTGAAAACTCATCAGCAGGAACTCCAAGGGGGAGTACAGGTGATGAAAAGAGTCCAATGGAAACAGGTGGCGGCGAGCACGGGACAGTCACTCCAGGAACTGGAAATGAGAAAGGCACTGGGAGAACATCAGCAAAAGGTGTATCACAGGCAGGCAAGACTGTTGCAGAAGAAGCAAGTGCTGGAGAGCATGGTGGAGTCATGGCAAAAAACGGAGGCAGCACAGAAAACGAGGAGGGCACATCAGGGACTTTGGCTACAGTCGAAGCTGGAGTAGAAGAAGAAGGCGCCGAAGCGGTGGGACACCGATCACGATGATGATCCACCTTCTTACAGGAAAAGCAATAATAAGGCGTGACAACATTAATGTCATAAACATGATCCCCAAGCTTGATCGTCAGCTTCAATGAAGAGATGGCATCATCAGACGGGAAAATAAGTAATGCTTGCCGTCGAGAACTGAGAAGTGATTGGCCATTAGGATCATGAACAGCAGAAGGTAACGTGTAGATGGAACCAACGGTGCGGCCGCAGAACGAAAGGAAAGCTATCAAAAATGAATCGGGAATTTTAGGAGGAACAGGAGAAAAGGATATAAGAACCGGACGTCGGGAAATTGGTTCAGCCAATAAACATTGATCTCCAATCGTAAGAGGGGTTGAAAGAACCCGTGCAACATGAGCAGAAGAGGTCAGATAAATAATAACAGTACGTGGTTTCCGGGCAATATGTGTGATGGAATCAGGAGGCAGTATGGAGTATAACGCAGATGTGTAGGCTGTAAGCTTGGTGTTGGGTAAGGCATCATAACAGAAACCGAGGTGCATAACGGAAACCATCGACTGACCTAAGTCAGCAGTTAGAGGAACATTAACTGTAAAAGTAGAGCAACATATTATCCAGGAAAGACGGAAATAATCCAGCAGAAGGAGGAAGAACGCCGTCCAAAACAGAAGTGGACGATGGAATGTCAACATGAACTGAGGACGGTGCGGTTACGTGGGAGGCAGACGCGGCAGTAGCCATGACACAGTGAGTAGACGGTATGCATATGACGTCACAGCAAGGAAAACCATCCTAGCAGACGCTCTGATGATCAACTGGTGTACAAACACTGCTTGGATTTGCATTGTGGAGCGTTAAGTAAGAGGGTGTTATGTGCTATTTTCGGCTGCGGTAACCGAAGTGGGAGAGATAATGATGTGTCCTATTATAGATTACCATCTGAGTGAACGAAGTGGGATCAGAGTTATAAAACAATGTATTCAGAAGCGCCAAAATTTGTGGTTATCACGTACCAGCATAGTTGACATTGATGACCGGAAACGAAGGAACATTAGGGTGCGTGTAGTTTACATTTTGTAACAGGTATGTTCATAAATTTACCGATGCGTTATCTACAAAAACTCTATGAAGATCTTTAGACTGGAATTAACCTTTCTTTTTGAATGACTTGCACGATTTCATTTGCTCGGGAGTGAAGGCGTTCGTGCAAAAAACGAAATAATTAACAATATCACCGTGTTCTATTCGTGGCAAGACCTCAATATTTTTCAGGAAAAATGAGTATTGAATTACATATGGGTCACCACCATTGCCCAATAACTTTAATTTATCAGAATAAAGCTATTTTTGATCACCAGATAACCCACTTACGTAGCCCATGTAATGCATCTTTGATCTCACTTGTACACCAGTTGTTCTGCAAGAAAGCAGCAGACGAAAAAGGAACGCGAACCGCAGTTTCGTGACGTCAGTGCATACGGTCTATAGGGATCTCACCAGAAGCCCCGGGTACTGGGGCCCCGGTAATAAATAAGGGCGTCTTCCTTATTTCCTATCGGGCACTCTAGCCCAAATCTCCTAGCTTCCTATTTCTGAGGGTTGTTGATCATGATCAAATGTAGAGGATTTTAGGAAGGGAATGTCTGACCCCAGGTCTTAAACAACCCTTAGAAATAGTAAGCTAGGAGATTTGGGCTAGAGTGCCCGATAGGAAAGTGACACGGAAGCGAAGTAAAAAGGGGGAGGAAGAAGCCCTTATTTATTACCCCGGGGCCAGTACCCGGGGTCCTACGGCTTAACGTCGCATCCGACGCACGGCGGATATTTAGTGGATCGAGCGTTCGTACCTGCTGGGATCGAACCTGAGGTCCTTTCTGTGGAAGTCACGAACGTTGCCCACTAGGCCACCCGCGGCTCTGAGGGTTGTTTAAGACTTGGGGTCAGACACTCCCTTCCCAAAATTGTCTACAAATGATCTGATCTGATCTGCTTGGGAAGTTTTTCGTGTTTCGCCTTCCACGGGGTAGGACGTCCTGTTTCAAACAGAGAGTGTCGGTTAAGACCTCTCGAGGTTTTACGTTTTCATTGACGGAGGGGTCAGGGTTTTTCGGCGATAAGAGATCGGCCGGGTTTTAGACGGAGCGACTCAAGTCAACGTGGCCGAGGGTCTTCCGGGATATCGGAGAGATAGTAAAGTGTTCGCCATCTGGAAACCTGTTGGCACGTGGAGATAGCCAATCAAACGGAACTTATGCCTTCATCTATTAAATTTTAGTATGTCTAACCAAGGACTTGTTATTGGAGTTACTCATTGCCGTAGATCTTAAGTAATTGCTGACTACACGTTCCAGTATTTCAACGATCGAGTTCAACTCGACGGCACTCAAAAGAACCTACATCAGGCCCGTTTGAGAGATTCGGATTCAGTAAGGCCTAGTGACAGATCGAACTCAGCGGGACCTTACAACAACAACAACACACACACATTACGAAACACTCACACACACACATAAGAAAATGAAAAGACTGGAAAAGTATTTCTCAAAATGCCCTCAAAAATTTGAAATTCACATATCACGAAAACACACAAACTATATGTTGCATTCAGAATCTGGCAATCCGTATAGTGAAAATCAAGACGTATCCTTCGGAGGAAGTAAGGACAGAATGCTAAATTCTCTGGCGTATAAAATAGTTTCCAATAGAGAAAAAAGTCGACAGTAAACATATTCCAGATCATTTCCGCCTTGTTTCATTTTAAAACATTTTTATTTTTAAACGCAGTAGATCTCTTTGTTGTATCAAATTGCAAATAAATACGTACGATTGTCCTATACGCCCTAGATGTCGAGATCAGATTCTATAAGTCACCAACTCTAATTTAATCGCTGGTGCGTTCAGAACGTCCTTTTCCGACCAATTTTACACTCACTCAACTCTTATGTTGCTCTACATTTTGCTTCCATATGTTTTTTTCTTTCTTTCTCTCTTTTTTTCTTTTTTTTTCCATGCACTTTCGCCGGCCGCTCTTATTTCATCAATGTAATTTATTTCTTCCTTTGTTGCCAGACTTTCCTTTTAGTCTGCCAGCCACCTCAATCATGTTTCGTTCAGTTTTTCAGTTAGTGGCGAACTGCCTTCCCATATCTCCTAACATACCCTTGTTTTACGCGATCTTTAATGGCAACACCTCTCATCGATCAGGTACGTGCTCATTTCTGTCGAGCGAAGTGCTTGCTCGTATTTTTCTTTCGGTGGTCCAACATTACCAACCAAAGAGTGCAGCAGGCTTTATTATTGATTTGTAACACATTTCATTTCAAGCGTTATGGCATTCATTTATAACATAAAATGTCGGCTGCCGGATTCTAGTTTTGTTTAAAACACAAGTGGTTATGTTGTGACGCGAAGGAAATATCGTTCGCGATAAAAAAAAACGCCCTTGGTTAACATTTCCTCAAGTACAGGATGATCACTTTAAATGAAGACACGTGGAAATGCGAATGACCTCGCTTGAAAGAGGGTTAGAGACACAAAAATTAGAGATGTATTCTTGAATCTATAACATTATTTTCTTCATGACATCATTGAATTCTAGAATAGGACATCCTTTAGCAGAAAATAAATAAATGAAATAAAATAAATACCTCAATAGAAATTTAAAGTTGTGATTCCGTCTATTGGTGTAAATTATGACAAGAGCAGTAAGTCAAAGAATATCCGAAAACTTGAAAACTTCATCGTCCTGAAGCGGGAATCGAACTCGCGTCTCCCAGTTTGCGCCCGAGTATTCTAACCACTACACCACCCAGGACGACCAAGTCTGGGTGGTGTAGGTGGTCTTACTTGGATACTACAGACTTGGCCGTTTTGGGTGGTGTTGTGGTTAGCATACTTGAGCACAAACCGGGAGACACGGATTCGATTCCCGCTCAGGACGATGAAATTTTCAAGTTTTCGGATATTATTTCACTTAACACGCTTGTCATAATTTATACCAATAGATGGAATCACAACTTCAAATTTGTGTTGCATACTGGTGTAATCCCGTATTTCATGGTAAAATACCGCAAACTGACAATCCTAGAGTATTTTTGTGTATCAAGGCTAGAGTATTTTCGTTTAAAAAACCTGATGACTTCGTAAGTTTCTTTTCGTTTTTGTTTTAAATTGTAAATCGTGACAATACACTCATGGTTCAGATAATATGACCACTCCGGTCTTCACGAGTGGATCCGTCCCACAGCATGAGAAAGTGACGTGACCAACTAACGCGGAGTATACATTTGTTTCAGCGGAAAATGATTATCGGCACGACAAAGTAGGAAGAAACATCTCAGCAATTACAGGCATTGTTGGCTGCTCGATGCCGTCGTAGTGAGGTAGGGGGAAATAGCCCGAAGTTCAATACACATTCATTCAATATGCGGGAAAGAGAAAACCACCACTGGTTATCCATTTGGGTGAAGGCACTTGGTGCTTGCTGTTTAGGACAACAGGCGGCTCTCGATCACACAGTTAGCTGTCTAATACAGCCAGAGCCACAGAAAAATCTTTCCAAGTGGACGTTCATGTGGAGTCTGGGGCGTGCTGTTTAGGACAGCAGGCGGCTCCCGATCCCTCAGTTAGCTGTCGAATACAGCCAGAGCCACAGAAAAATCTTTCCAAGTGGACGTTCATGTGGAGTCTGGTGTGTGCTGTTTAGGACAACAGGCGGCTCCCGATCCCTCAGTTAGCTGTCGAATTCAGCCAGAGCCACAGAAAAATCTTTCCGAGTGGACGTTCATGTGGAGTCTGGTGAGTGCTGTTTAGGACAACAGGCGGCTCCCGATCCTTCAGTTAGCTATCTAATACAGCCAGGGCCACTGTAAAAGAATCGTCTTGTCCGATGAGTCCAGGTTCCAGCTTTAGAATGTCGTTAGATGGGTCCGTATCCGACGCAAATTGGGTAAACAGCTGCAATCAGACTGCACTGTTCAACGGATACAGGCCTACAGCGTAAATGTCGTGAAACCTGGATTATTATTATTGTGGACATCACTGGGTTTCCTCGTCCCTGTTGAAGACACCCTTACAGCCAGGTGCTACCGAAGCACTATTTTAAACCAAGAGTTACCCTAATGATGACTGTGTTTTGGAATGGCAGTGGACTCTTTCTGAAACATAACGTCCACTGTCACAAGGTCTGTTTTCCGTAGAAATGGTTCGATGATTGTGTCCAGACACTTTGTGTGCTTCCCTGGCAGTAAAATCCCCTGACTTTAATCCCATCGAGCATTTGTGTGATAAAGTAGAGCACATCTTCCTCTTGTCCATGACAGTGCTTCTCTTCATCGCCGAAATCCGAGGCTTCATTCTGTGCAGCTGGTACAAAATGCGTGAAAACACCTTCAACAGCCGAAAGATGATTATATCACTCCTCTCGGTGTAAGGAAGCCTAACATACTATTACATACATTATTTTAATGTTATGGCTCAGAATGAACACTTAAAATGGAAATATATATATATAGTATATCACCTAGCAGCCGATTTGTCCATCAATGTTATATCTACCAAACGGGAAGCAGAATTTTTCCAACATGAATCTTAGAAGAAGAATAACAAGATAAATGCTCTTATGCCATCCAGGAGGAAAACTTGATCATGGACGCCGAAATATAACAATAATGGTTGCAATTGCAGTCGGTAATGACTGCAGTTATCCGATGAGGAAAGACTTACCGAAATACAAAGATAATTTTTTGCAATTATAGCCGGTGATGCCTACTTATCCTATGAGAAAGTACTTTACGAAAATACGCCTAAAATGGTTGCAATTATGGTCGGTAATTGCTGCAGTTATCCGATAAAGAAAGACTATATAGAAATACACCGATAATGGTTGCAATTATAGTTGGCAATATCTGCAGTTATTCGATGAGGAAAGACTTTACCGAAATACACCGATAACTGTTGTAATTATCCGATGTAGACTTCCAAAAAACAATATTTAGCGAAAAACAAAAATATTCATTTTTCCCACCAAGGAGCAAATCAAATAAAAAATCGTAGGAAATGCGTAGATCAATAGTACCACAAATAAAAGTACTTCATTAGTATCATTAATACAGATTCTTTATGTAGAAAGGTATTTTTCTGTCAGATCTTCAGAAGCAAGGACATCGCGCACAATAGACAAAAAAAATGATTTTTTAATTTCGTTTTGACATGCAAAAACGTTTGCTGGCATTTTTTTTTTGATTGGAAGTCTAACGACCACCGTGAGCAACTCAATGGGCTATAAGCAGTCGCCCGTCCCTAATTTAGTGTCACTGGTTCCATGGAAGGGAAAGAGCCAGTGCCGTAAGACAAACACAACATCCATGCCTCGCCGGGATTCGAACCCGGACCCCTTCCGGACGAATGATCAGAGGCCATCGCTTAGACCACTGCGCCACCGGGGCGGCCTGGCATTTTGTAGAAATGCTAGTATCATAAAGAAAAAGCATAATCATTAATGCAACTTTGATCCTCACAATTAATAACGCATATACAGGGTTGGACAGAATAATGTGAGCACCACGCTCAGAGACGTGACGTTTACTGCGGCTGCGTACGTCGCAATACGCAAAGGTATCCACCACTTTTTGGTTGTAATAGCTCTGTTTAGAACCTGAAGGTCCTGCTTAAGTGCATATAAAATGTCTTGTTGCAAAATTTCTTTCAGGGTGAAGACGAAATGATTGACCTAACGGACTTTGAAAGAGTGTTAATCGTTGGTGGCCGGCTAGGTGGTGCCTCCGTGAACAGTCGGTAGGATAGAGGGGGTATCGAGAGCTCCTTTGTCTAGCGTCATGACAGCCTACCGTGTTCGTGGCAAAACCTCGTCTGCGAAACACAAGAGCGGACGGAAAACAATCCTGACTGATAGACAGGACAGCATTAAAGAGGATTGTTACCCATAATAAGTAGACCAGGTCGCCGAAAATTAGTGCGGAGCTCGATCTGCATCTCCAGTATCAACGAAAACAGTGCGCAAGGAACTGCATGAACAAGATATTCATGGCAGAGCTGCTATTGCAAAACCTCTGGTGACCCGGATGAATGCACAACAGCGACTGCAGTGGTGCCAGGAGAATACAACCTGCACTGCCGATGCATGAAAGCGTGTAATGTGGTCTGATGAATTCACATTCACACTATTCCCCACCGTATGATGTGTTTACGTGTGGAAAGCACCGTCAGAAGCGTACAACCCAGACTGTCTGCTCCCAACAGTGCAGCATGGTGGTATTCTGTCAAGCTCTGGGCGGTTATATCGTGGCTTTCAGCAGGTCTCCTGATCACCTTGATAGAATAGATTACTGGCAAAGCGTATAAAATTATTTTGGCCGTCAAAGTTCATCCAATGGCTCAGGCATTGTTTCCAGCAGGGGACTTTGTTGGCCAAAAATATTTTATACGCCCTGCCAGTCGTCCATCCTATCAAGGTGATCAGGAGACCTGCTGAAAGCCACGATATAACCGCCCAGAGCTTGACAGAATACCACCGTGCTGCACTGTTGGGAGCAGACAGTCTGGGTTGTACGTTTTCATTATCATCTTGATGGATAGCAATCCATCAAGATGATAATGCCCCAATTCACAGAGCTCGGAATGTCCAATCATGGTTTGAGGAACATGATGACAAACTTTCTCACCTTCCTTGGCCTCCCCAATCACCAGACATAAACATCATCGATCCACTGTGGTCTGTGTTGGAAAACAGAGTAAGATCCCGTTATCCTTCTCTTGCATCTCTGAAGGTCCTGGGGCAGTTCCTGCATGACGAATGGTGTACAATCCCACTAATCACCATCCAGGATTTGAATGCGTCCATTCCTAGGAGGATTCAGGCAGTTTTGAAGGCCGAAGGTGGTCCCGCGCCCTGTTAGGTACATAAAACCTTCTTTTCCTATTTGTTCACATTATTCTGTCCAACTCCTTTACATACTTATTATTTTTGGCACAAAAAATGCTATAATTGATTGTTCTGTAAGTGTCCAGGGAATCGAGCCTACGTCTTCCGAACTCCGTTGGATTGTTTTACCGTTATAGTAATGCATTCTGGATAAACAGACTGCCTAATCGAGACAACCACTGTGTACCATTCAACTGTAATTCATTTCGTGCATCAGTGACCCTTGTTATGTTTAATTTTACCGTCTATACACGATGCGGATTTTGAATCTAAATATTCAAATCCGAAAAAAATCTTAAAACCACCTGAAACTAGATAAATACACTGCTAGCCACCCAAAAAAATGCAACACCAAGAAGGGCACGAGATAGCAAAGCCAGATTTACTGGACACATAACAACAGATACAAAGATGAAACGATTGAGCTTACAGGCCCTTGCGACCTGCGAAACACGCAGACATCAATTATTCGTGTGGCACCCCATGGCCGGCAATAACGGCCGCTACACGCCGCGGCATCGAACGAAAGAGGCTTTAGATGTGCGCTTGGGGTATGTCGGTCCAGGCTGCTTCCACACGTTGCCACAGTTCATCAGGCGTAGCCGCGGGTGGTGCTTGCCGGGCCACTCGGTTGCCGATCAGCGACCAGACGTGTTCGATGAGCGACATATCGGGAGAACAGGTGGGCCGTGAGGACTACAGGCTCCAAAACGTCGGAGATGTAGCGGTGGTTGTTGAGTGTACCGGCGATGCGTACCAGAGGGGTGCGGGTGTCATATCCAATTGTGCCCCAAACCATAACGCCAGGCGACGGACCGGTATGGCGATGAATAACGCAGGCGTCATACAGTCTCTTGCCGCGGTGCCGCCACACGCGGATTCGACCATCGTGGTGTTGCAGGCAGAATCGGGATTCGTCGGAGAAGACAATGTCGTTCCATTCCGGAATCCTGGTGCGGCGTTCAACGGCCCACTGCCGCCGCACTCGCCGGTGGTGTAACGTCAATGGTAATCGGAGCAATGGGCGCCGTGCTACCAGTCCCCGCTCCTGCAGACGACGTCGAACGGTACGTGCTGACACAGATTGTTGCGCAACACACCCTAATTCCTGCGCTAACGTTCGTGATGTGGCGGTGCGAGCCGTCGATGCCCGCCGCACAACATGCCGGTCCTCTCGTTCGGTGGTGTGCCGCGGCGGCGGCAATCGCTCACGTCGGTCCGTCCGTCCCTCCTGCACCCACCAAATCCATACTCGCCTCACTGTGGCTGGATGTCGTCCCACACGGGCGCCGATGTCTCGGTACGATAAACCGCTGTCGCGATAAGCCACTATTCGTCCTCTGTCGAACTCCGAAGCGTGCTGGTATGACTATTCTGCGACGTGGCATCAGGGTGATTCCCACGCACTGGTCCGGCAACACGACACACTTCCACTACTTACACCCCGCCTTCTGTGCCCCCTTCTTATAGTGCTTCTCGCTGGCGTGCCGGGCGCAAATGATTTGCATATGCCCTGCAATGCTAATCGTTTGCATGTCCTCTTGGGGGCGACGCATACTGCGAATTTTAGGCCAATCGGATGCTTCCTTCTTGGTGTTGCATTTTGGGTGGCCAGCAGTGTATCTTTATTTGATTATTCACACACTACTCGATCTTTCAAAACACCAAGCGTTTCATCTTCAGGTATTAAGTGATCAACAAAGATTAGAAACATTATGTTGATATTACAGCAGTTCAAAATGGGTAACGTAATTTATAATCATTCGCGCGATGTCATTAGCGCTTGAGTTATTACTGAGTATCATACAACTGCGAGTGTTATTGGCTCGTACATTAACTAGTCAAAAGTAAGTCCTAATGTTGCCAATGGAGTTGGGATCGTAATGGTTGGTCCTCGTTGCAACACTTTTTATCATATTCGTAGATAAAGAGACTTTTCATAAGCAGCAGGGATCTTCGAGTGTTAGTTGTTGCCAATATTTTAGACTCATTCCATACTGGGGTGTGCGCTCCCTTGTTTACTTCTCTAGATAACGCAGATCCTTGAGAGGGAATTTTAACGGCATATTTATGTTCAGAGAGTCTTGTGTGCAAGGTACGCAGTGTAAATCCTATATATGCTGTTTCATCATGCTCATCATTCTGTTTTATTGGTATGAGGTAAACGCCATGTTGATGTTGCATCGCAATGGGTCTCTATCATTCTTGACTATTGAAAGGATGTTTTTGGTGCATTCACCAAATTTTATATGTTTCCTTTTACAAGCATTGCAAAGCCTAGTTGTTATGACGGGTATGTAGCCCATTGTACCGACAAACCTGGTTGATAATGTGGTTCCGATTAAGGTTGTGATGGGGAAGTGTTGTAGTTTGTTAACTATGCGGTAGATGGTTTCTTTAGAGTATCCATATTTTACAGCTATACTTAATATATGATCCAATTCTTTATTACATGCATCTATGCTTGATGAATGTAAGAATGCCCTTTTAACCAAAAAATGAAAACTTGACAGTTTATGGCTCATGGGGTGAGCTGCATTACTTGGGATGATAATCGTTTGGGAGGTCGGTTTTCGGTACACCGAGTATGTTATGTTATGAGTATCTTGATCACGTTGTTACAGAAATTCTAGGTATGGCAACTTATGGTCCTGTTCATATTCAGTAGTGAAACTATAACGAAGTAAATTTCTCCGTCATTTTTACCCGCGCCAGGATTCGAACCCGGGTCCCCTCATTCCGGAATAAGTTGCTCTATCAATTGAGCTACGCGGACGTTTTATTCTGATTCCTATCTGCCTTTATGTCGTGTGCGTCCTTCGGGCAGGTACGTCACATCTCCTGGTACGTTACAAAACTGATGGATGGATATTGTGAAGAAAATGCATCAACAAACTGTGTTAACAGGTCTCGTCCATGTGTCCAGAAAATTAAAATATAATCGATGTACCTAATATACACTGAGTGGCCACTTTATTATGACCACCCCCTCAGTACTTCGTTGGGCAACCTTTTGCCTTTAATACTGCGTCAATTCTTCGTGGCGTGGACTCCACGAGATGTTGATAGGTGGTTTGTGGAATCTGAGACCATGCTTGATGAATAGCACTTTCCAGGAGTGTCAGATTGCAGGGTTGTGGATCCAGCTGTCTGATGGCTCGTTCAAGTTCATTCCACAAATTCTCAATGGGGTTGATACCTGGATACTGTGGGGGCTACCTAAGCAAAGTAAACTCACCGGCATGTTCCTGAAACCAATCCTGTACAATACGAGCACTATGGCAGAACGCATTATCTTGTTGAAAGTAGCCATCGCCATTGGGATAAACCATCCACATGACAGGATGCACTTGGTCCGCAACGATGTTTAGATATGATGTGCCAGTCAGACGTTGATCAACACGAATTAAAGGTCCCGAAGCATGCCAGGAAAACATTTCCCAAACATAACGTTGCCTCCACCAGCTTGAAGGGTTGTAGCAATGCATTTGGGGTCCATACTTTGGTGCTGTTTCCGCCAAATTCTTACTCGGCCATCGGCATGATGCAACTGAAAACGTGATTCATCGGACCACACAATTTGTTTCCAATTATCGACTGTCTAATTCTTGTGCTCCTGTGCGAACTGGAGACGTTTTCTCTTGTTAACTGCAAACAGCAAAGGTGTTCGAACAGTCCGTTGACTGCCATAACCCATCCGACTCAGTGTACGGCGAAAAGTGCGTGCAGAGATCATTTCAGGGGATCCTTGATTAAGATGGTCTGTAATTTGCTGCACTGTTGCCCTTCTGTTGTCTGTTACCAATCTGGACACTCTCCTGTCCGCCCGAGCAGTCACTAGTCGATGACGACCACACGTTGCACGTAGAGACCCAGTTTTTTTGGCTGACAGTCCAGTCTTTAAACACTTTAACAACAGCTGCTCTGGAACATTTCGCGAATGCGACGGTTTTGGTGATACTCGCTCCATGGCTCCGAGCTCCTACAATCATCCCACGTTGAAAGTCCGTCAAATCGCATTTTTTACCCATCTCGTCATCCAAAAATCACTTCTACTACTGTCGCAAGCACTAAGCTTTCCCTTTTTATACTAGCCTCGCCCTCTGGCGGCAACAGCGTGTAGCTATAGCTCATTTGATTAAAACTGTCAGGTGGTCATAATAAAGTGGCCACTTAGTGTATAAGCTTGGTTTGTGTGGTGCAGAATGCAAAACAATACCTTCATAACGTGCTACCTTCGTAACGGAATTACGTGCGCTTTGGGATCGGTTAAGGGCATTGAGCACTGATTGGGATTCTTGTGCCGAAATGTCTGTCATATTTTTGCGTCGTGTACCATTCTATATATAGAGAATCTATTTGACAAAAGGATCTAGGATATCAACTTTCACTTCTCCAGATATATGTTTAGAGCGGAATCAAATGCTCTAGTATGTACAAGGTATTCATATTATTAATTTGACGTCGTTTCTCTACGGGCTAAAAATCCAAGTTGTGTAAACATTGAGACTATCAAACTTTTATATTTAAAATCTATCATATCGATCTTCAAGCAAATTAAAATACAAAGACGAACAAGGTTTGTTTCTTTGCATGTGTCAACAGGCGTATTCCGAACTTGGATGAGATACGTTCCATTTCCTAAACATCGTTTAAAACGCAACAGGTTTCATTAATAAAAAATATGTCTTTCTTCACCAGATTATATACTTGATATATCAATTAATTTCATCTCTTGGTTCGTTATTTCTTTGCAAATATGCGTCCTTATAGAAGACGGCGAAACCACTTGAAAAATGTTCATTGTTTCACTTACGAATCGCCCTTGTGTCAGGTGAAGAGTTTCGGTTGTCGACATTCTAATATTTCCGTTCAATCTAATGAAATGGAATTTTTTCCGAACTGAAGAAGTAAACGTTATTGACGCTTGGCTGGGACGTTTTAGAGCACCCGGCGTATAGTCCCAACATAGCCTCTTCAGACTATCATTTGTTCCGATCGATGCAACATAGTTTGTCTGCTGTACGGTTCCGTACATGTGACGAAGTGCAAAATTGGGTTGACGAATTCATCGCGTCACACGATGAAGTATTATTCTTCATATCTGGAATCCGTCAGCTGCCCGACCGATGGCGGAAGGTGATAGATAATGACGACGCATATTTCGATTCATAAAGGTACTTTTGTTTTCTCTGAAATTACATGTTGGGTTGTCTTAAAACGCGTTAAAACGTATTTGTATATCTAATACACTGCTGGACAATTGCTAAGGACGGATCATAAACGGCTATATAGCGCATAAAAAAGTAAGTGCTTTTGGATGCCAAGTGAAATAAAATAATGTCAGAATGACAGGACATTACAAGAAAGACAATTTATTGTGCTCTGAAATCCAGAAGGCTTTGGAACGTGTTCAAGGGACAAACAGGCCATTTTGTGCAGAATACGTAAACGTGAAAAAAATGCAATTACCGTCAGCAGGCGTTCCAGCTTAAGATGTCAATACGGGATATGGCCACCATGGAGGGCGATGCAAGATTCCACACGTCGTGTCATGCTTTGCACAACATTATCAAGCAGCTGTTGGGATAATTTATCCCATTCCTCTGTCAATGCACGGATGAGGGTGTCCTTGTTTATTGGAGGGCATTGGCGACCAGCAAGACTCCTCCCCAAAGCATCCCACACATTTTCAATGGGATTCAGATCTGGAGAACGTGCTGGCCATACGAGGCGTTGAATATCCTCGCTCTCAAGACACTCCTGGACAGCGACTGTTCGATGACATGTTGCGTTGTCGTGCATGAAAATGAATCTATCACCGACAGCACCACGGAGCATGCGAACATGAGGTAGCAGAACATCATTAATGTATCGTTGGCCAGTCATAGTCCCAGTTGGAAGCACATAGAGGGACGTACGGCCATTGATCGTGATGCCAGCCCATACCATGACACTACATGTCGGATATCGGTCCCTTTCCTGTATGTTTGCAGGACAATATGCAGTGCCACTATCACGCCAAATCAGTTGTCGTCGACAATCAGACGATAGACTGTATCTACTCTCATCTGAGAAGAGGACAGCAGACCAGTCGTTATCAGTCCAATTGCGATGTTGATGGCACCATTGCAAACGGGTGGTACCGTGACGTCTGGACAATGGGATGCACACAACAGGACGGCGGGCGCATAGTCCTCCTTCATGCAAACGTCTGGCGACAGTTTTTCGGGAGATCAGCTTGCCAGTAGCAACCATAAACTGATTTGCTACCTCACTAGCTGTGCTGCGCCGGTGTCTTTTTGTTGATAGCACTATGTACCGATCTATTGCAGGTGTCGTACTGCGAACACGACCTCCCCCGTGACGTTTGCTACACTCTCCATTTGTTTGAAATGATTTCCAAAGCCTTGAAACAACACTGTGGCTGACGTCGAACTCCCCAGCAACATCTGTTATTTTTCGCCCTTCTTCAATCTTGCCAATAATACGGTCACGCGTAAAATCATCTAGGTGATGTCGGGAAGACATA
Organism: Macrothele yani; assembly: GCA_039090855.1. Lineage (NCBI taxonomy): Eukaryota > Metazoa > Arthropoda > Arachnida > Araneae > Macrothelidae > Macrothele > Macrothele yani. The sequence continues at coordinate 55,768,646 of CM076990.1, forward strand.
CTGAAAATTGCAAGTTCGTCAATTGATTCTTTCCCTTTCAACTTTGCCTTTGAACAGCAACGGTCAATACGTGTCAAATCATTTACATCTCTTATCAGCGCTATGACGTCACGAACAAGTTCGGCAATCCTAAATTTGCATACGCACAACACGTCTTACTGTATCCCGCACTTATGCTAATTTCCACATTTTCCTGCCTTCCATTTTATGGTTGCTATCGTTGCTGTTGCCATCCGTCCTTAGCAATTGTCCGGCAGTGTATATGTATATCATCATCATCATTGTCAACCATTATCAATCCACTGCTGGACGAAGGTCTCCCCAAGTTTCCTCCACAACGGTCTGTCTTGTGCCAGTCTCCTCCATGTCACTCCCGCATACTTTCGAATTTCATCCACCCATCATCCATGTGGTCTTCTTCTGGGTCTTTTCCTGTCCCTTGGAATCCAATCTAAAATTTCGGCTGTCCATCGATGGTCTGTTCTTCTGGCAGTATGTCCAGCCCATTGCCATTTCAGGGATTTAACTCTGATCATGATGTCTTCCACTCTTGTCATTTTTCGGATCCACGTGTTCCTCTTCTTATCTCTCCTGGTTACACCAAGCATGCACCTCTCCATGCTGCTTTGAGTTGTCTTCAGCCTTTGTATGTCTCTTTTAGCTAAGGTCCATGTCTCTGCACCATACGTAAGCACTGGAAGGATGCATTGATCAAACACTTTTCTTTTAAGACATAATGGCATATTGCTCTTGAAAATTATGCTGTTCCTTCCAAAAGCTCTCCAGGAAAGTTTTGTACGCCGATTAATTTCTTCACCAATGTGACCCTCACTTGATATCTGCTGTCCAAGATAAACGTACGTGTCTGTTATCTCCAGCTTTTCTCCATCAATCGATAAATCTTCATTTCTTGTAAAAGCATTGTACATCACTTTTGTCTTCTGAAAGTTCATTTTTAATCCCACTTCTTTACTCTTGTCAGCAAGTTCCTGGATCATACTCTGTAGCTCTGATGGGGTAGTTGCAAAAATGACTATGTCATCAGCAAAACGAAGGTGGGTTAGATAATCTCCATTAATCTTTATCCCTTTGTTTTCCCAGTCCAGTGATTGAAAGACATTTTCCAATGTGGCATTAAAGAGCTTCGGAGATATGGTGTCACCTTGTCTCACTCCTTTTCCAATTTTCATGTGTGTTGTATTTTCAAACAGCCGAATCTTTGCACTTGCATTTTCATAGATGTTATTAATAATATTAATGTATGCATCTTCAATACCGCAGGATTTCAGAGCCATTGCAACTGCTGATGGTTTCACCGAATCAAAGGCTTTTTCATAATCGATAAAAGCCATGCACAATGGAAGTTCATATTCCCTCGCTCTTTCAATTAGTTCTCTCAGTACGTGGATATGATCTATTGTGCTGTAGCCACTCTTGAATCCAGCTTGTTCTCTCGGTTGAGCCATGTCCAGTGTCACCTTCAAACGGTGTGAAAGAACTTTAGTGAAGATTTTATAAACCACTGATAGGAGGCTGATAGGTCTGTAGTTCCTGAGATCCTCAATGTCACCTTTTTTATGTAGCAAGATCATTGTAGCGTTGTTCCAATATTCAGGAATTTTCCCTTCATTAAGGCATCGAGTGAAAATTTGGGCGAGTACTGTTTCGATTTCTCCACTTGCTTCTTGTATGATGTCTACAGTAATTCCATCTTCTCCTGGAGCTTTTCCCCGCTTCATGTTCTTGATTGCATGTGCAACTTCTGCTGGAAGGACTGGAAGAACTCTGGTACTGGTACCTTTCACGATGTCTGGAGTACATGTATCATCCCTTTCATATAATTTGGAGTAGAAATCTTTCACTCTTGTCAAAATTTCGCCTCTATTTCTTGTTACAGAACCATCTTCTTTTCTCAGTGCCATAATCTGTTTTTTCCCCTTACTGAGATGTCCCTTTGCTATCTTTAGGCTTTGGTTGTTTTCAATTGCTTTCTTTACTAGTTCACAGTTGAATTTCCTTACGTCTTCAGTGATACTTTTTCGTACTGTCTTGCATAGCTCTATATATTCCACTTTGGAAGTCACATCTTCTTTAGTTGTCCTCATCACTCTTCTTTTTTGCATCAACATTTTGGTTTTTCCTGATAATTTGTTCACATGCAATTTGTTCTTAGACCCAGCTAATTTTGTTGCTGTTTCCATAAGAGCTTTGGTTACTTTTCTGTTAACTTCAGAAATATCCACTTCTTCCGATGTTAGGCCTTCTAAAGCAGAGAATCTGTTCTTCAGTTCCAATTTGAAGGTATTATGGTGTTTTTTAAGGTTGGTTATGTCAATACATTTTGTTTGTCTTATGAGCTTGCTACGTTCGAGTTTAGTGTTGAGGTGCATCTTACATCTCACCAATCTATGGTCACTGCCTGTGTTGAACTTGTTTAGCACACTGCAGTCTTCTATGACGAATTTTTTGTTACACATAATAAAATCAATTTCACTTGTCGTCCCATTTGGATGTCTCCATGTCCATTTCCTGTGTGGCTTTTTCTTGAAAAAGGAGTTCAAGATGAAAAACCCTTCTGCCTCTGCAAACTCTACGAGAGTATTTCCACGCTGGTTTCTGTTGCCGTGACCGAATTTACCTACTGAAGTTTCATTCTGTTGCCGGTGCCCTATTTTTGCATTAAAATCTCCCATAATTATCTTCAAGTGCTGCTTACCTTTATTATTTAGATCACGAATTTCCTCATAAAATTCTTCAATTTCTTCTTCAGCATGACTTGTGGTGGGTGCATAAGTTTGAATAATCTGAGCCTGGTATCTTCTCGAGAGTTGGATAACGAGTCGTGCAGCTCTGTCAGAGGAACTTTCAACTTCTACAACTTTACCCTTCAGTTTCTTGTTTATTATAAATCCAACACCACTAGTTCTGCCAGTATCTGTCCCACGATAGTAGAAGAGATGTCCACTTTTCAGTTCAATGAGATCTTCTCCTTTTCTCCTTACCTCACTTAGCCCGACGATGTCCCACTTGATCCTTTGTAGTTCCTCTTCCAATTCAAGAAGCCTTGAATCAGAAGATAGGGAGCGTCCGTTATACGTCGCCAAGGTCAGCATCAGATGGCAGCCTAGTCCGGTCCTCCGGGGATTCTTAGCACCCTCTGCCTTCATGTCGCACTGGCCGCTGCCTTGGCGAGGTACATTCCAGCTGCCGGAGACTGAGGGCCAAGATTTAAGTTGTGGAGTCATTTTGGAGGGGTTTGGCCATAACTCATATATATATACATCATTATCATCATCAACCATTATCAATCCACTTCTGGATGAAGGTCTCCCCAAATTTCTTCCACAATTGCCTGTCCTGGGCCTGTCTCCTCCAGGTCACTCCATCATACTTTCGAATTTCCTCCATCCATCTCCCATGGGGTCTTCTTCTGGGTCTTTTCCTGTCCCTCGGAATCCAGTCTAAAATTTCGGTTGTCCATCGGTGGTCCGTTCTTCTGGCAACATGTCCAGCCCATTGCCATTTCAGTGAATATATATATATATATATATTCCGTCTTTTCCACAATTACCATTATACTTCCACCATCTCCACATACTGCTCCTGCTCAAAACATTTGTGACGTGCCTACCCCGCAGGACGCACACGACATAAAGGCAGATAGCATCAAGAACGAACGTCTGCGTAGCTCAGTTGGTAGAGCCACTTGTTCCGGAATAAGTGGACTCGGGTTCGATTCCCAGCATGAACCAAAATGACGGAGAAATTTACTTCGTTTTAATGGCGCCCGAACTTCCCGGATAACCCGGCAGTTCAAGATCTCGCAATGGTGTGATGTTCTTTCCACACCGCGAGATAGGGAAAATAAGATAATCCCTTCTCCAGCGCTTCGAAAAATAAATGTGTGTGACGTTGCATTCCGCACACCAGATTGACTGGGAGTTCTCAAGTGTACGTTCTACAGCGGATGGCTACCTGCAACGATTCATGGTCACGGTCGACCCGTGGGCCATGCCCCCGGCCCTCTTTCGGGGGCGGTGTGACGTGCCTGCCCTGCATGACGCACACAACATAAAGGCAGATAGCACCAAGAACGAACGTCTGCGTAGCTCAGTTGGTAGAGCGACTTGCGCCGGAATAAGTGGACTCGGGTTCGATTCCCGGTGTGGACCAAAAGGACGGAGAAATTTACTTCGTTATACATTATACACTCACGGACAATGAAGTTTGCGCACCTAGAAGAAAACATGCTACAACCGCGAGACTTTGCAAATAGCTAGAGTGCGGGCTGGTATGCAAATGATACGCGTTTGGTGCGACTGCGCATAACTGCACTCCCTGTGGTGGAGCTGCAAGCACGAACCGGCGTGTAGTCGATGCCTTAATGAAAGCGAAAAGCACCGGCCGTCGCAAGCAAGAGTACAGAGTGACAAGAATGCCGGGTAGACGCCAGAGATGTCGATTTACACAACTTACGGACTTTGACAGTGGCCTATCATCTAGCTGAAAACCACAATGTGGTCGGCGCGCCAAATAGCCCGCCACGTGGATCGTTCTGATCATACCGTCCGACTGTGTTGGGAGCAATGGAAACGTGACGGCACTGCCACACGGCGGAGCGGCTCCGGACGGACCAGGAGAACCACTGGTAGAGAGGATCGAGAGATTGTGCGCCAGGCACGAACGGATCCCGCGGGGACCCGGTCCACTACACAGACAGATGGAGCGGCTCCTGTGTGCCCACGAACCATTTCCCTACGCCTCGTGGAAGCGAATCTGCGATGCCAGCGCCCCTTACGAGTGCTACCATTAACACCGAAACATCGCCGATGCCCGTTAAAACTCGCAGTCGATGTCCATCTCTTTTTTTATTTTTTCAAGAAGTAGAGTGGTAGATTTGGACGTATGACTGGTAGCCTTGTCCTGATGGTGTTCTACTCTTTGAAAGATCTGTGAATAAGGGAATAGTATTTCCTCTTCAAATACCGGAGTTAAAACATTATTTTGGTAATACATAGAATTTGTTTTAACATTCTTTTAAACTTTTCTTGAATTTAATTTCTCATTGTAGGAGAAACCAGCAATAATCACGAATCCTTCAGTGAAACTTTCTTTGGATTCTTAGAACCAAGTTTGTAAGTCTCTTTCTGCTCTTTTACGATAGTAAATCAACCTTTTTAGCACGTCTTTTGTAAAAAAAGATCGTGCTTATGTTACCGGTTTGTCCGTCCATCCGTCAGTCCGTCTGTACCCGCGATATCTCCGCAACTATTGGTCGATTTGAAAAATTCATTTTGCATTGGGAAGCTTGAAATATGCGAATGATGATCCTTTATTTCGTTTTTTTTTTTTTTTTTTTTTTTTACGATGTACAATTTCGCCGCTAGAGGGCGTAAACGCAGATGATGTCGGATTCAAAAATACGTTTTATTCCACATATTTGCTTCTAAACATCCGATTGAAAAAAATATTTTATCATTCGATTCCATTTATGTCGAAGAGTATTTTAGATATAGTTACTTTTTCAAATCACGCATAGATTTTTCGCTAGGGGGCGAAAAGGTAAATAACATTTTTCCCGATAACTCTTCTTCTGAAACTCCGATTTGAAAATTTTTTTCTTCAGCGGATACACCACCTAATGGACAATCCTTTGCATATAATTTCAAATTTTTGGTAAAGAATACTTTGGCCACCAGAGGGCGTAAGCGTTAATTTTTACTTCTGATGTATTTGCCATAAAATCTGAGCTTCTAAAATATCGATTGAAAAAATTCTTTCGTGGACTAATGCCACTCACATCGATAAACCTTATAGGAATATTTTCTTTTTGAAATAGTCTACAGTTTCTCCGCCAGGGGGCGTAGACGTATATCTTATTTTTTTCAATATCTCTACTTCTAGGAGTCCGATTTGAAAAGTTCCTTCTCTGTTGGATAGTGTTTCCGATGTGAAATGTTTTTTCTATAAATTCAAAATTTTCAAGTAAATCATAGACTTTCCGCTAGAGGGCACAAAGGTAAATTCCGTGTTCTGAGTTATTTCTGCTTCTAAAACTCCGATTTGAAAAATTCTTCCTGTATCGCATACAAGACCTGATGGAAAATAGTTTTCACATAATTTCTAATATTTGACAAAGAAGGGTTTAGCCACCAGGGGGCAAAAGTGTTAATTTCTGCTTCTGATGTATTTGTAGCAAAATCTGTGCTACTGAAAACTCGACTAATTTTTTTTTCTTGGACCGATACCGCTCATATGGAAAAAACTTTTGAGAATACTTTCTTGCTACAATAATGCATGGTTTTCCCACCAGAGAACGTAAAGTCACTTCTTATTTTTGTCGATATCTCTGTTTCTAAGAGTCCGATTTCAAAAATTATTTCTATGTTTGAGAGCGTTTCCGGTGCGAAATGTTTCTCATATAAATTCATGTTTTTTTTAACGCACAAGTCTGCAACCATAGGGCGTAAGCTCACGATTCCGTTTACAGCAATATCAGAGGGCTTAAAAACCCGATTGAGAAACTTCCTTCTTCCGTCAGATACTATTGTTTCCCATACCGGTTCCATCGACTTTAAATAGCTTTGATAAATTTAATTTGCGTCAGAACGGATTCAAAAGACGTGCTTATTACACCCGAAAATTCGGTGTCATCTTTCTTGTTTTTTTGTTACAGCCGTTTAGGTAAATCCATGCTTCATCAATAGTCACAATAAATTTCCATCTGTCTCCGGCTAAGTGATTTTCATAAAGAAGTCTACACCGTATTCTGAGCTAGGTCACGTGCTTAGGCAAAAGGTGGTGAACATTATGCATTTTAAATAATAACGCAAGGAACTGTACACCAACTATATGTAATATAGTATAACTCTATTAGTTATCCGAATTTACTGGCGTAGATAAAATCAAAGTTTCGAAGCTTTTGCACATCAACCAGATGCCTTTTTCAAGGAAGGTAGACAGCAAACTGTAAACTGGATAACCGCTTCAACAATTTGAACGCAAAAAAATTGTTCAAGTTGTTCAAAAATTAAAGCGTTCTATTATCCAGTTTGCCGTTTGCTGTCTACCTTCCTTGAAAAAGCCATCTGGTTGATGTGCGAAAGCTTGGAAACTTTGATTTTATCTACGCCAATAAATTCGGATAACTAATATAGTTATACTATATTATGCTTTTTTTTCAGATTCAAATCTTTGTTTTTACCTTATTTGCAGTTGATACAGGTATTTTTAAGGACTTAGCGATTTCTTTTTGGAACAGTGGATTTTCTTTTAAGGCCAGAGTCCTTACTTTTTAAATAGTAGTAAAAGTACGTATCTTCTTTAGATATTCTTTTGGTGTTCTTTTTCCTGTTAAAAGCAATACTTTACGACTTTTCCCTATATTATTAATAATATTGTTTATTTAACATTGAGAAATGCTAATTCCATGATTTCTAAGGCGTTCTTCAAATACAGAATACGAATATTTTTCTTCGTAAAGAGCAAAAACATAACCTTCGATCCACAGCTTGTTTACGTGCGCCATTTTCTTAACAGACGATATTTAACTGCAGCAGATGTTTCGTTGGTATTCATATAACAGATGTTGCCATTTAAACTTCTTTTATTTCCTGTAATTTCTTTTCAAAAACGTTCCAAAAATGTGTGAACATCCTCTGAATTATTCCATTTGAAGATGTTTTCTTCTAATGCCCTTATTGCAGTCAGCCCGGCTCTGCTCAACACACGTGTGCTCGCTGTACCATTTTAAACCTGCTATTAAACGTTCTCCGGATAATTTTATCATATGTTTGTACGCATCAGCTCACCCTTACTGATTACTATTACCTCCAACTGTCACAAACCTGTCATAGACGGTGCCCTTATTTTTTCGTTCTTATGATGCACATTATACATGGGTGGCAAAAATTGTGGACACTTTTTTAAGAAACGGGTAAAGAAGACAAAGTATGTAAATTGAAAAAGAGTATGTATGGTTTAAAACAAAGTGCAAGGAATTGGAATAAAACAATTATAAAATTTTTATGCAACATAGGTTTTATTCAAAGTGCAGCATATCCGTGCTTATTATCATTGAAGAATAAAGATAAACAAACTTTTTTGGCTACTTATGCAGACGACATATTAATAGCATCATACAGCGAAGAAGAAATTGCAAGGATTACAAAACTACTGAAAAACCACTACGAAATAAAGGATTTAGGCCGAGTTACATATTATCTTGTTATACAAGTAGAAAGAGAAGAAGACGGAAGTTTTCTTCTTAACCAAGCAAATAAGATCATGGAAATTTTTCAGAATCATGATGCCGAACCTAACAAAGGAAGTAAAACACCAATTAGTACCAACTATGGAAAAAGCATTCAAGAACCAGAATTCATTAGTGAAAATGAACGATACAAAGAAATAGTGGGAGCGATTATGTATCTCTCAATTGTGACAAGACGAGATTTCCACAGCCATAGGTTAGGAAAGTGGGGAAAAAACCAACATAGAAGATTGGAACGCCTTAATGAAGCTAATTCACTATTTAAAGGCAACTATTGGTTTAAACTAAAACTAAATGCTGAAAGTCCACTCATCCTCACAGGATATGCAGATTCTGACTGGGCAGGCAATAGAATTGACTAGAAATCCACATTAGGATTTGGTTGCATCATAGGAAACAGTGCAATATCCTGGGCAAATCAAAAACAGTCAACGACAGCGTTGTCAACTACAGAAGCTGAATTTATGGCTACAGCGGAGAGCAGGAATGAACTTATATGGCTAAGAGAACAGGAGTTAGGATGTGAACAACAAAGGGCGACTATAATATTTCAGGATAATAATAATAGATAAATGCAAGATCCAAACACATCAGGGTACGTTTCCAATTCATACGAGAATTACACGGTACGATTTTCGAACTGGATTATTGTACAGCTGATGAAATGGTAGCAGACGTTCTGACAAAACCGTTGGCCAAACCACAGTTCGAGACATTAAGGACATTCCTAGGTCTCGTACGTCAGAACTGTTCCAGAGAAGAGAGAAGTGGGAGTTTGTTAGAAGAAGTACCAAGATGTGTCTGTCGCAATTCAAGAGGACAATAGATGGCGTTGCCGCACTGGGCGAAACTCTCTCGCTCACTCTTACGGGCGAAATGAAGCTGGTGTTGTTCTCCTTTCTTGTCGGCAACAAAAGGGTTAAAATGGCGGTGTGTGTGCTTGTCTTATCGTACAACAATATCAACTTATGTGTTGTGTGTTAAATCAAGCTGCAGTTATCAGTGAATAATTATGATGTTGTGAATCAACTTAATATGAATTAATTTGGATTACTTAATGAATGGTTGTACGTACTTTTTTTCAGTCTTCCGTTCAGTGAGTTGGAAAATTCTGGTTCTTTCGTTAGTCGTTATTTGAGATCAATGCGCAAAGCGTTATTGAGTGAACATTATAGAGTATTAAATCACTAACATTTTCGACAATTTGTAGTTTTGCAGTAAAGCCTTCAGGATATTGTAATGAAACCTGCTTGCAACTTCTGACATTTTCATTTGAATCACCTACAAAAATCGCTGGTAAAGAACACTGAGGCAGATATATCACTGATTTGTTAAGTCGTTCAAATGAAAGTGCCATTGGCAGCATAGCGAAAAAGGGAGCGTGCATGGCGGAAGTAGTGGAATATGATTGTTTAATAAGCAGCTTTTGTTCCGTGCCAGTCATTCTATTTGAAAGTATCGGAACGTGCAGTACTGCAGGGAAATTCGCGCTGCTGTGATGATAGATTCGTCCAAACGTGCACAGAGGGCAGTCATTCAGTTTTTAACGACGGAGGGCACAACTCCTACGGATATTTATCAACGGATGTAGGCCGCATTCGGCGAGGAATGCGTGTCAAAACGTACCGTGTTTCGATGCGCAGACATGTTTCGGCAGTGACGTGTGTCAACCGTAGATGATGCCAGGTACAAGCGAGAAGAAAACAGGAAATCACAGAAAAAACATCACCGCGGTTGACGCTCATATTAAAGAGAATAAGCGAATAACCGTGCAGCAGCTGTGTGCTGCGTTAGAACTAAGCACAGAAACTGTGCACACAATAGTCCATAAACACTTAGCGTACAGCAACGTGAGTGCAGTGTGGGTTTCTAAATTGTTGTCACCAGAGCACAAGCCTATACGAATGGGCCTGTCCTTGAATAACTTATTGCGGTACGAGAAGGAGGGTGAAACGTTACTTGACAGAATTGTGGCTGGTTATGAAACGTGGTGTCATCACTTTGAACCAGCCACCTGTCGCATGAGCTTGCAGTGGAAGCACCCGTCATCGCAAATCACGCAGAATCATCAGCGCCGGTAAAGTGATGCTCACCGTATTTCTGATCACCGCGGTCGAATACTGTTGGGCTGGATACCACATGGTGCAACAGTGAATACGAAACGATACCACGCATCGCTCGAAAACTGGCGGCAGGCGATCAAGTCAGAACGGCCTGGAAAGTTAGGTGTGGTTGTCTTGCACGATAACGCAACGCCGCATACCTCCAATATTACACGCGCTAAACTTCCCAACCGCGATGGGATGTCCTGCTGAATCCGACGTACAGTAACGATATGTCGCCTTGCGACTCCCACATTTTTAGCCCTCTAAAAACACGCCGCTGTACAAACGACAGCGAGGTCAAACAGGTAAACATGGATTGGTTCGCCCAGCAGCCGTCTTCATTCTTCGATCACGCCATCCGTTCACTAGTGTCGAGATGGGATGCTTGCCTAAATGCTTATGGCGACTGTTTCCGGATTTATCTGATTCACGTAAGTTACGATGTTCATTGCCACTTCAATTTGAACGATCCAATGTAACAGTTATAGGTAAAGAAGAGGAACTCGTGGATTAGGAAAATAACAAGAAATGATGACGTCATGATCAAGGTAAAATAACTGAAATGGCAATTGGTTTGACATATCGTTAATAGAACTAAACATCATTGGATAATTGAAATACCAGACTGGAATTTATGGGACAGGATAAGACTCAGAAGACCTCGTAGGAGGTGAGTGGATAGAATTCTAAATTATCCACGAGTAACATGGAGGAAACTGGCTAAGGAGAGAAGAGAGATTTTGGGGAGACTTCAACCAGCAGTGGATTGATTACAGTTGATGTTGATGACGATGATGCGTATGTATGATCATCACAAACACGTGTGCATTAAACCCAACACTGGCAACTCTCCGTGATTTACGGATTACTGTCTAGGAATCACATGCCGTAATACCACCCGAATGTTTCCAATATCGTGTAGAGTCCATGCCATAACATGCTGCAGCTGTTATAATGGGCGAAAGCTGTACCCATACGTTCTTAGGTGTGTGTGTGTGTGTGATAAATTGTCATTTCAATGTGGCTGGAATTAAGGGAAGTATTTCATTTTACCTAAGTGTCTGAAATCGCAAACTTCATGTGAAATAAAATCAGTCAGTGTGACTCACCTACTGAGACAGTAAATAAGTCTTTACAGAGACAAGTTACACAGAGCTGAAAGGCGTGTAGTTTGTCGTAACGCTCAGGTTTCGAGACAAAACAGCATATGCAAAGAGTCAATCTCAAGATCTGTGTGACCTGCCGCCCATGGCAAAAAGTCTGAACGCCGTCATGGAGACTAGACGTAGCATTGTTCCAAATGTGAACTATTCTGTTGCTTCTGCATAATTACACACTTTGTATTCAGGAAATAAATCTCGGATTCATAAAAGCAATATATTTGCCACGCCGTCAGAAATAACTTCAAGAGTGGGCATAACATTTTGATTTTTCGGATTTTCTCTCAATTAAGTCGTTAATAACACCATTGTGACTTTCAGTTTTCGTTGTATCACTTTTCACTGATAAATTATAAGGCGTGATAACCACTCCTGGCACACTGAAGATCTGAGATATGTTTTAATGTTTTTCATTTTATCGAAATTTCGTCAAAAGGACCTTGCGGGCCAATCCATGCGTTGAATCGAAATTTCGCCGAGGACCTTGCGGGCCAATCCATGCGTTGAATATCTTCACTCTCCAACAGCTCTGTGACAGGCACTGTACGATGAGGTGTTGCGTTGTCGTCCATGAAGAGGAACTCAGGATCTCTAAACAGACGCACGTGAGGCAGGAGAACCTCGGTACAATAGCGGGCACCAGTGACTGAAGCTCCTTGGAAGATGTGGAGGTCAGTACGGCTACAAAGCATGATACCGCCCTAAACGAGAACTCCGCCACCTCCAAACCGGTCCCTTTCGATGATGTTGGAGGGGTGATTGCGTGTTCCCTGCTCTCTCTCCAGATGTGTATATGTCCAGAATCGCTCGTCAGACTGAATCGGCTCTGATCCGTAAAGAGAACTCGACCCCATTGCTGATGTGTCCAGTTCTTGTGTTCCTGGCACCACAGAAAACACCATATCCGATGAGCAGGCGTTAATAGCACACACCGTACTGGTCGTCGATCAAATAGACCAACTTTGTGCAGCCTCCTGGCCACGGTAAAACGCGATAACGGACGTCCAGTTGTCTGTTGCATGTGCCTTGCGATTTCTCCCGCTGTCTGCCGTCTGTCTCTTCTCGCCTGTAAGAAAATGTACTGGTCGTCCGCCGCCGTGGTTGCTCGTGGACGACCACTGCTAAACTCTCGGACAGCTGTTCCTGTCGTTTGAAATGCTCTCCAAGCTCGTGAAACGATGCTGTGAGCAATCCCGTACTCCACGGCCACACTTGTCACACTTCGACCTTCTTCCAAGTTCCCAATGACGCGACCTCGGGTAAAGTCATCCAGATGCCGTCTACTGGATTGCCTGTTGGCCATATCACACGGTGGCAGCAACTCGACGTCGTTTAAACCGATGTACAGCGTGCAATAGATTTCACCGAATTGCTGAGCGTACACCGCCCGTGTGCTTTATACCCTTCCGACACTCCCCCTCTACGCCATGCTGCATATATGCGCATGCCCTACCGTACCGGACCCCAGTTTATCTCCTGAGTGGCCTTTCGGTCCGTTCTGACTGCTCGTTCCGCTGTTATACTAATTTCTCCTTTCCGTCCTTAATCTTTGCACACCAGTGTACATAAGGCGAAATGAGCGGCGTACTTTCTAAATCGTTCATGATTGCCACAGTCTTCGTTCGCTAAGACACCAGGGATCTCATGGAGATTTTGAATGCAAGCCATCATTCTCATGGTCATTAAGGATATCATGAAGGCTTTGAAGGCGAGCCTTCATTCTCATAATTATTAAGGATGGCAGGGAGATTTTGAAAGCGAGCCATCACTCTCATGGTCATTAAGGATTTCATGAAGACCTTGAGTGGGAGCCTCCGCTCTCATAGTAATTAAGGACTTCATAAAGATCTTCAATGCGAGCCTTCACTCCGATGGTTATTAACGATATCATGAAGACTGGAGGCGAGCCTTCACTTGCGTAGTCATTAAGAATGTCATGAAGTCTTTTTTTCATTGGAAGTTTAACGACCACCGTGAGCAACTCAATGGGCTATAAGCAGTCGCCCGTCCCTAATTTAGGGTCACTAGTTCCACGGAAGGGAGAGAGCCAGTGCCGTAAGACAAACACAACATCCATTGAATGCGAGCCTTCACTCGCATTCGGAGTCTGAGACAAATAGATGCCGAAACTTCTAGGTGAGCACAGGAGCACATATTAATACATTGCGAACAGCTGAACGGGTCAGTAGTCCTTGGCTCGCTGATGGCCTAGTGGGCAACGTTGGTGACTGCCACGGAGAGACCTCAGGCAAGTACGAACGCTCTAACCACTAAATATCCGCCGTGCGTCGGATGGGCACGTTAAGCAGTCGGACCCCGGGTACTGGCCCCCGGTGATAAATAAGGGCGTCTTCCTCACCCTTTCTACTTCGTTTCCGTGCAACTTTCCTATAGGCCACTCTAGCCTAAATCTCCCATCTTCCTATTTCTAAGGGTTATTTAAAACCTGGGGTCAGACACTCTCTTCCTAAAATCCTCTACATATGATCTGATCGGGTCAGTAGTCCAACCGTAAAATGACGAGGGCAAAGAGTGGATGCACTGATTATCCCACTCTATGCGACACAGAAGTAAAATATTACAGAAAAAAAGAAGCAAATGAAACGGTATGTAAAACAAAGCATAAATACATAACATCGAGCGAACGAAAATAAAATTAAAAGTGATTTTAAAAAACACTATAAATGAATAATAGAATTTTTAAAATATTTAAGAAATAAAAGTCAAATACATAAAAGAAAACATGCGCGTGTTCTTTCAATTTAGAAATATTTTTTGCCTATGTTTAATTATTTTGCTGCCCTATCGATACGGTGGCGGCCCCTTAATACCCGGCTCTACATGGGTCACAAAATTTTGCTCCGATTCTACCTTTGATCTGGACAATTTCTGAGCATCCCTTGCAGGTCGAGTGGGATCAGGTGGGCTTTTTATGGTTGTTTTTTCAATGAAGTATGTTATCTCTGCTTGTTTTAACACGAATCATCTTGCTTAACTTTTCTCTCCTATTTTAAGTTTGGAATTAAGCACGAATAAATGACATCATTTTGAAAACGACCCTACAACTTCCCACACTCGAAACGTAATGTGAAAAATAATTGCTAAGGCTATTAGTTTTAGTGACTTTTGCTAAGTATATTTCTTTTTTTACGGTCGCAAAATGTGTTAACATCCCTTTTACTAACTACAACACTTCTAACACGAGAGGAGGTTTTAAAGATATTTCTGAGACTGCGAAATAAAATGAGTAGGAGTACAAAACGAGAGAAACGTATTTTAATCTTGCTTCTCTCTCATGCGAATGTTTTCATCAGTTCTAATTTTGGTGCCAAATGACAGTAATAAGCAGTTTTGATTACGACTTGTTTCTGGCAGAATAAAAAAGGTAACGCAGTTAATATTAGCAGTGATTAAAAAAGACCATGTTTTTCACATACTCGGCATTTCTCTGGAAGACCTGATTTTCCAAATGCAGCGATGCGTTTGCCACTGAGTCGTAAAAGAGTTTTCGGAAGTAGATGGGGTTCTTTTACGAATCACAAATCCTCATAAAAGTTCTGTACGGAATCTAAAGAGAATTTTTCTAAGTAGTTCAAATCCACACTGTAAATTACTTTATCCTGTAAAACGACAGCAACAAAGAAGTAGTCAGATAGCTTTTTAAAAATTATTCGTGGCAGACTAGGTACGTTTTTAGCGGAAGGTAAAATTAATTATCTATTAGCGGTAAACGGAGAAAAAAATTGCGACGCAATCTGAAGCCGATTGTATCGTCAAATTACCACAACGGAACAACTGCAAACTCAAAAACGGGAAGAACAGTTCATGTTAATAACCCATTGAAAACCAATTACTTTAATAAAATGAATCGTTCAAGAGCTACTTTCGTTCTGTTAAGTTAAAAGTAATCTATTATCGATTATTCAAGACTTAAATTACCTTGAAAATGCTTTCATGTGGAGAATTCTCCGTACACTGAAGTAACGTAATTAATTTCCAACAGTTTTACTGCACACGGCTCTAATTCCGTTCAGGAGTAAAAAACCGAAGAAAAAGGGCTGCGATTGAATAGAAGTAAATGTTTTTAAAGCTTCAGACACTCATTTCCTTTCATCCTAAACTTCTCAGTTTTGACACAGACGTAACTTTTATCTGCACGAAATGCTGCAAAAAAATCGCGAGCTATTTAGGAACTTTTCTCCTTAGCGAAACTTTCAAAGACGTAATTTCATTTCTTTTGTGGGTGCAATTTTTTGTTTTACAACTCATACCTCGCAAGAACTCCTGCATCTAGGCTGTCGTTTACTAAAAGTAGCACTTTCGACGGCGCTCAGTACACTATAGTACAGTGCTATTGTCTTTGCATCAGACATCATTTGATATGCCTGAACACTGCCATTTACTTCAAGTTAACTAAGCTCCATCTTTATGTGAGAAGCAGCACAATTTTTAGTATAATTTTGTGCTTGACAGCTATATTTGTTGGACTAATAGTTCAGCTCCAGTTTTGTCATCTGTAGTGATAAACGAGTGTGTATGTGTGTGTGTATGAGAGAGAGAGAGAGAGAGAGAGAGATCAATAACTTATCGGGAAATCGTGGTAGACACTTCCCATTTCGGAAGGTGCCCAAGTTAGTGCCGCTGCTGGTCTCAGAACCGGAAGGGGGAGGGGGTGAAGACCCATCGTTAGGGGGCCCAGAGTTCAACCACAAACTATATGGAACTTTTACTTTACAAGGGCAGCTTCATAAAAACTGAGAGCAAAATCACACAAAATGAAGAAATATGGGTACAACAAAATATATGTCATTCTTTCTCAAAGTGTCTTCTTAGTCCACTCAGTCCACTTTTCGAAGGATTTAGCGAAAGCATTTCGTGGAAGCTGCTTTAGCGACCCCTGCACAGCTTGAATAACGTCAACATCTGTGTTGAATGTTGCATCACGGAACTTCTCCTTCATTGTTGGAAACAAACAGAAATCTCACGGTGCGGGTTGTATGCAGGCTGATTGTAGGCAGGAATGTAGGCAGGCTGTGGCACGATTGCAATACTGCATTTCTTAAGAAACTTGAACAGAAGTAGACACGTGTTGGGAGGGGGCGTTATTATTATATAGTGTCCACTTGCCCACCAGTTCCGGTCGCTTAATCGATATGTGTCGTTGCAGACGCTTTAAGACTGAAATGTAATAATCAGCGTTGACAGTAATTTGTGGAGGAACGCCATGCTGGAAGAATACACCTTTATGATCAAAGAAAATTATCATCATCACCTTTCCAGCTGAAAATCCTCCAAATACGTGGCGTAAGTTGAATAAACAAATACATCACTCTTTTCACG
Organism: Macrothele yani; assembly: GCA_039090855.1. Lineage (NCBI taxonomy): Eukaryota > Metazoa > Arthropoda > Arachnida > Araneae > Macrothelidae > Macrothele > Macrothele yani. The sequence continues at coordinate 55,785,523 of CM076990.1, forward strand.
TTTTACCAACACACCGAAGCCGAAAAATTAGTATTCCTTCACCGTCGGCGAATGGACGGTGACAAAATAACAGTTTTTCCCGACGGTGACCAAATAACAATTTTTCGGTTGTATAACGAAGTAAATTTCTCCGTCATTTTTGGTCTACGCCGGGATTCGAACCCGAGTCCGCTTATTCCGGAACAAGTAGCTCTACCAACTGAGCTACGCAGACGTTGATTCTGATTCCTATCTGCCTTTATGTCGTGTGCGTCCTGCTAGCAGGTACGTCACATCTCCCCCCCCGAAAGATGGCCGAGGGCATGGCCCACGGGTCAGCAGGGATCATGAATCGTTGCAGGCAGCCATCCACTGTAGAACGTGCACTTGACAACTCCCAGTCATTTTTTTCGAAGCGCTGGAGAAGGGATTCTCTGATTTTTCCTATCTCGCGGTGTGGAAATAACATCACACCATTGCGAGATTTTGAACGGTCGGGTCATCCGGATAGTTCGGGCGCCATTATAACGAAGTAAATTTCTCCGTCATTTTTGGTCTACGCCGGGATTCGAACCCGAGTCCGCTTATTCCGGAACACGTCGCTCTACCAACTGAGCTACGCAGACGTTAATTCTGATTCCTATCTGCCTTTATGTCGTGTACGTCCTGCTGGCAGGTACGTCACAGTTGCTGTGTGTTGGTAAAATGTGGAAAGAGCGGTGTATTTGTTTATTCGCCTTTCCAGCTGATTTGGTTTTTCGGACTTTTTTTCGGAGGAGGCGAGATTGTGTGTTTCTAGGCACTCGTTGCGCGCTTCGTGAGGGGGTCGAAATAGTGGACCCATGTTTCATCGGCAGTTATTACTGTGTTTAGAAAGTTTGGATTCTTTGCATTCATTTGTTTCCACTCATGACACGCTTGAACTCTGGCTAACAATCGTTCTCTCGTCAGGGGATGAGGTACCCATCAGGAGCACACACGATGCAGCAGTAATGTGTCGCGTAGAATGCGGAATGCCGACGTTTTTGAAATATCAGTTGACGCCGCTATGTCTTAACACGTCATTCGTCGATCTTCTTGCAGGATTGCCCAAACAATGTTAACAATACGCTCCGTAACACCACTTTCAGGTCGACCAGACCTAGTAGCGAGTTCTGCCGACAAACGTCCTTTTTTGAAACCATGGTACCATCTGAAAATCGTTGACTCACCCAAGCATTTATCTTTGCAAGCTTTTTTCACTAAATCAACTGTTTCTGAGACGTTTTTCCCAAACGATAGCAAAATTTAATCGCACAACGCATTTCACTTCTTAACTGTGAATCAATCCCCTGCATAGGTGTAAGGCGAAATGCAGAAGTACCTTAAACAGCTGCGCAATGACAAAACCAGAATCGTCTGCCACGGCTAATGACTGTTGCCATAGATATTTCCTTAATTTAGTTAGTTGTCTGCGTCGTTGTTTTTCCCCTTGGCACTGTTGCTAACTCGAAAAAAATTACACTCAGTTTTTATGGAACGGCCTTTGTGTTTTCGTTCCTTTTGTTAATTTATTTCACTAGCAAACAATTTCCCTACGCCGAAAAGTAGAAAAAAAAGAAACAACCGTAATTCAAACTATGAAAAAGGGAATGAGGGTGGGGGAAAGAAAGCTGAACTCTTTCTCTTTTGAAATATAAAAAATAAATCTCATTCATGGAATTTGTTTGATTGTTGCTAAATTGCAGGATCATTATCGCTGGTGGAAAAAATACCTCCCAACTAGCATGAAAAGTTTATTTATTCATTACTTAGTTTATTATTCTGATTCCTTCCCGTGGATTCACGCAATGGAATCGATGAGTTATTGGTGTCTGTTTGACTTAATGCCGAAATTCGGCTCTTTCTTCTCCATCTTGATTCACAGATTCTTTTTCGCTAGTGTTCGAAGGTAGTCTCTTCTTACGGTGGCCAATAGTCAAACTCCCTACCTTCCCCACTGTCCTCAGATTACCGCTAATAAACACTTCTCCTATGCCACTGAGTTGCTTACGATGGTCGTTAAGCCCCCAAACACAAAGGAAAGACTTTTTACCGCACATATTTTAATAGCATAGGTACTTCGAGATAGAAATTCGAAGCACCTAGGGACAGAAATGTGCAGTACCAAAAAAATGGGAGAGACATGGTGGAAACATACTCGATAGAAAATGGAATTTTTCAAATGGGAAATTTTTAGAAGTAGAGATTTACAGAGAAATAGGATATGTAGTTTAACGCCTTTCATAGCAGAAATGCCGTCTATTGCTGTGAAAGGAAGCTGTGGATGGTTTGTTTCCCTTAGTATGTAATATCAGACTAGAAAATAATTTTTTAATCAGATTTTTAGATGGGGAGATATCGTTGCAAACAGGAATATGCACTTAGTGGTAAAACTGTGCGTTATAAAAAAAATCAGAAGATGTATACACAAAATATTCCTCAGATTGATGTTATGCGTTGCAAAAGAAATTTTGAAAAATCCGACCTTTAGAAACAGAGGTACTAAAAAAGAAAGAATTTCCGTTGATGCGACTAGCAGAAAAGCTACGCCTTATTTCAAGCAGTAAACACGTGAAATATTCTAGTGATAAATGACTGCCGAAAGAGAAAAACAAGAAAGATGACACCGAATTTTCGGGTGTAATTAGCATGTCTCTTGAATCCGTTCTGACGCGAATTAAATTTATCAAAGCTATTCACAGTCAATGGAACTGATATGGAAAACCGTAGTATCTGACCGAAGAAAGGAGTTTTTCAATCAGGTTTTTAATTTCTCAGATATTGCTGTGAAAGGGATCGTGAGCTTACGTGGTTGCGAACTTGTGCGTTGGAAATTTGAAAATATATGAGAAATATTTCGCAGCGGAAACGCTCTCCAACAAAGAAAGAATTTTTCAAATCGGACTCTTAGAAGCAGAGATATCGACAAATATAAGATATGCATCTACGCCCCTGGTGGGTGAAACATGCATTATTTTAGGAAGAAAGTATTCTCAAAATGTTTTACAATGTGAGCTGTATCGGTCCAGGAAAGTATTTTTTCATTCGAGTTTTCAGGAGCTTAGATTTCGCTGCAAATACCTCAGAAGCAGAAATGAACGCTTATGCCCGCCCCCTGGTGGCCAAACCATTCTTTACAAAATATTAGAAATTATACGAAAAACATTTCCCATCAAGAGCTGTATGCGATACAGAAACAATTTTTCAAGTTGGAGTTTTAGAAGCAGGAATATCGGGGGAAACGCAATTTACCATAGCGGCCCCTAGCGAAAATTCTATGAATTACTTGAAAATTTTGAAATTATATGAAAAACATTTTGCACCGCAAACGCTATCCAACAAAGAAGGAATTTTTCAAATAGGACTCTTAGAAGTAGAAATATTGCCCAAAATATGGTACACGTCTAAGCCCCCTGGCGGGGAAACCATGCAATATTTTAAGAAGAAAATATTCCAAAAAGTTTTATCGGAGGGAGTGGTATTGGTCTACGAAAGAATTTTTCATTCGAGATTTTAGAAGCCCGGATTTTGCTGCAAATACATCAGAAGCGGGAGTTAAGATTTACGCTCCTTAGTGGCCAAACCATTTTTTACCAAAAATTAGAAATTATGTGCAAAAGATTTCCCATCAGGAACTGTTTCTGATGCAGAAAGAATTTTTCAAATCGGAGTTTTAGAAGCAGCGATATCGGGGGAAACGCACTTTACCTTTTCGTCCCCTAGCGGAAAGTCTATGTGTAACTTGAAAAAGTAACTACACCTACCTGAAATACTCTACGGCATCGAAAAGTAAAATATTTTTTTCAATCGTTTGTTTAGAAGCAAATATATGAAATAAAATATATTTTGAATTCGATATCATCTGCATTTTCGCCCTCTAGCGGTCAAACTGTACATCGTAAAAAAAAAAAAAAAAAAAAAGAAACGAAATAGAAGATCATCATTCTTATATTTCAAGCTTTCCAATGCAAAACGAATTTTTAAATCGGTATAATAGTTGTAGAGATATGGTGTCTAGGACGGACAGATGGACGGACAAACCAATAACATAAGCTCAATCTTTCTCAAAATAGTATAACTATGCTCGTGATCAAAATTTCTTGGCGTAAAATGAAAAATTAAAGTTTCCAAGTTTTCGCAGATCAACCAGATGGCTTTCTGAAGGAAGGTAGATGCTGTCTACTTTCCTTGAAAAAGCCATCTATTTGATGTGCGAAAGCTTGGAAATTTTGATTTTCTATTTTACGCCAAGAAATTCGATCACGAGTATAGTTATACTATTCTGAGTATAGTTGGTGTACGGTTCCTGCTCATTAATCACTTTTAAGCACAATCTTTTTTACAAAAGACGTGCTAAAACAACTTTTTAAATCGGGTTTTTAAAAACAGCAGTATGAAATACCATATGTTTCGATATCAGCGTCATGTGTAATATCTTCAAGTCAGGAGCGTATCCAGAAGCTTACCTGGGAAAGGAGGAAGGGGGGCGGGGGGGGGCTCTGGTTAAAAGAAAAAAAAATTGATACAGGGAATTTATGGAAGTGCCCCACACACAAACTGGCAATCTTTCCCCGCCTTTACATTGCACGTCTTTTTATAACATTTTTTCCATCAAAAATATTGTGCTAAATTTTTAAATTACGAAGTGGAATAAACAACTGAAAAATGAGCACTATTTTAGTGGCGTTCAATTGCCAGATTTGCGATGAAACGAGCTTCCACCTTTTCAAGTTCCAAGTCTGGATAGAATTTCTCGAAGAAATTTGAGTCCTTCTATTCTTTTAATTTAATAGAAAACTATTCAGCTTGAATCATGAAATCATTCCCAAGCAATATGACCCAGAATTCCTCTTTAAATAATTCGTTTATTCTTTCTCAATGCATGATTCTCACTTTTTTTAAAGGACCTTCCCGTTTATTTCACTTCATTAAGTCATTCCTGCGTCATTCTTCGCCTTACTGGCGATCCCCCTCCCCCTCCCCGGAAATGTGGGGAAATATTACATTACACAAAGCACACCCATTGCTTTTCGTGATCAGCCAAAATCTCTTTTTCCTTCCGCTCCCAGCTTTCTCTATTTCTGAAACTTTAGGGGTTTTTTTCTTTCTATTCCCTTTCTAAAGCTAGAACAGAACATTTAATCTCCAAATTCATAGCAAGTTTTAATTTTTATAAGACGTTTTACGAAAATTTGTGCATTTATTACTATTATCTTACAGAAATTAGTGCACTGATAATACGATTTTGGCCATTTAAGAAGGAAAAGTGTGTTTCAGGGGAGAACTATAGCTCCAGTCCCCCCCTTCTAGTTGAATAAGCTACTTCTCCAAGCGGAAAATTATTTCATAAACAAAAGCAAGATTTATGTGTCTTTCTCACGGTTGGGGTTCCCAATGAAAAACTGATTTTTCAAATAACAATTGTTGGTACAGAGATATGATGACCACAGCCGGAGTGGTACACTATGAGGACAAAAGTGATTGGACATCCCTACGCAGGCCCAATGGTATGCTCCCGCAGCAGACACATGGTCTATAAGATGTAAAAAACGGCAACGGGAGTATGCTCGGATCAATAAAAGAACCCTGCTAAGGTCGATGAAGGCCCAAACCAATTATGACGCACCGGGACATCCATCGCAGACCAGTACCCTTGGTGGAGGAACAGCGATAGTAGTGTTTTACGGACGATAAGTGATGACAAGAAAATTGGACTTTCATGTGGTCACATTTCTTCCGTGAGGTATGGGAGTCAACATCTAGAAAGATTGGGAATTTAAGGTAGGAAGTCCATATTAGTCTTTCTTTTGGTGTCCCCTCATAATATGTGTTTATCGATCAGTGCATACGAAAGTCTTCCGTTAGAATTAATGTTTTTATAAGCGAGTAGTTAATGAGCACAAGTTCCTGTCAGAAAGTCGGTATCATTTTTGCTAGTATCGTGTGTTATATTAGTGAAGTGTTTATATAAATGTAAATGGTTAAAAGGTGACTGCAAGTTTAACATCTACATATACAATTTACATACTTGAAGTAATGAACACAGGGTCCTAAGCTATTATGTGAATATCTTTATTATTATGCCAAAACATAACTAATAAATTGTTTTCTTTGTAATTTACCTACGTACAATCTTGAGTGTTTCTTTAGTTGCAAATTATGTGCTCAATCCAGGAATTTTGGAGAATACGTATATTTTAAGGCAGGGACTCAGAAATTCGTTCACTTATGCTTTTCTACGCTTTCCAACCGTAGGTTGAAGAAGCGTATATGCTCCAGCTTCGTCCGTCCGTCCGCACGATAACTGGCGTAAACATTGTTCGATTTCGATGAAATTTTAGTATGTGGTAGGAGACCACCTTGGGACGAACCCTGTTGAAAATGGGACACATGGAGTCAAAGATCACGACGTAGAAGCGGGATCCATTCCATTGCACTTATGCGTCATAACTTGCGTAAATATGGTTCTATTTCAAAAAAATTGTACAATATGGTAGGGGACCGCCTGGGGACGAACCCTGCTCAAAATGGTGGCATTGGGGTCAAAGGTCAGGACTTAAAAATGGGGTGCATTCCAATGCCCTTATGCGTCATAACGTGCGTACAAATGGTTCGATTTCGATAAAATTTCAGTATGTGGTAGGGGACCACCTGGGGACAAACCCTATTGAAAATGAATGAAATGGGGTCAAAGGTCAGGACATAGGATTGCGATCCATTCCATCGCCCTTATTCCATATTATTAAGGTGGACGTCAAGTAATTTTGCTTTTTGTACTTCCAAAGGAAAAACTTTTGTACAAATTTTCTTCACAATTAATGTGTTCCCAAGGATGAAAATTTGAACATCGATTAAAACAACCATATTATAACTTGGAATGCTTAATATTTTCTAAAACATACCCATAATTTTATTAAAAATCAATAACTTTTCCTTTAGTGGTGTTGAAACCAGGAAAAGCATGGCGCGACCTGTACTTTGATGACGTCAGTAGACAAACAAATGTTGGATTGCATAATTACGGTTATGTTTTAGAAACTATTAGGTATTCCAAGTTATAAAATGAAGCTATTTTAATCGATGTTCAAATTTTCATCCTTGTGAATGCATTAATTGTCCAGAAAAAAGATGGCGCGACCTGTATTTTCATGACGTCAGTAGACAAACAAATGTTGGATTGCATAATTATGGTTATGTTTTAGAAAATATTAAGTTTTGCAAGTTATAAAATGAAGATGTTTTAATCGATGTTCAAATTTTCATCCTTGAGAACGCATTAATTCGGAAGAAAATGTGTACAGAAATTTTTCCATTCGAAGTAGAGGAAGCAAAATTACTTCACGTTCAACTTAAGGGGGCAATTCTTGTATGAATGTAAATTTTATTTTGAAAACGGTTCTAAGCATTTTGATGAAAGTCGTTAACCTACCGTTTTCTGGTACTAGAAATCGATTTAGCTTGATCTCGACTTTAGGAAAATTCGTTTAGTGGGTTAAATAACCACCCCACCCCGTATTACCACGTTTTTAGTGCAGTGTCATGGCGTCGAGCTATTAGATGTCGGAGCGCGGTCACGCCATCTGCCTCATTACGTCACGCGTTGTGCGTGGATCCTATTAAAGTTTTATGACGTCACACTCTTGCGAGCAGATGGTCGCGATTCCCATCTGCCTCATTACGTCACGCGTTTTGTGCGTATGTTCGTCCGCACGATAACTCGCGTAAAAATCGTTCGATTTCGATAAAATTTTAGTATATGGTAGGGGAACACCTGGGAAGGAACCCTATTGAAAGTGAATGAAATGGGGTCAAAGGTCAGGACATAGGAGCGGGATCCATTCCACTGCTCTTATGCGTCATAACTAACGTAAAAAAGGTTCGATTTCGATTAAATTTTAGTATGTGACAGGGGACCACCTGGGGAAAACCCTATTGAACATAGGCGAAATGGGGGTCAAAGGTCAGAACATAGAAGCGGAATCACTTCCATCACCATTATGCATCATAAATTACGTAAATATGTTTCGATTTGGACGAAATGTTAGTACACTGCCGGAAAATCGCTAAGGACGGATGACAATAGCAACGATAGCAACCATAAAATGGAAGGCAGGAAAATGTGGAAATTAGCATAATTGCGGGATACAGTAAGACATGTTGTGCGTATGCAAATTTTGGATTGCCGAACTTGTTCGTGACGTCATACTGCTGATAAGAGATATAAAGGATTTGACGCGTATTGACCGTTGTTGTTCATACGCAAAGTTGAAAGGGAAAGAATCAATTGACAACCTTGCAATTTTCAGTATGTCTTCCCGACATCACCTAGATGATTTTACGCATGGCCGTATTATTGGCAAGATTGAAGAAGGGCGAAAAATAACAGATGTTGCCAGGGAGTTCGACGTCAGCCACAGTGTTGTTTCAAGGCTTTGGAAATCATTTCAAACAAATGGAGAGTGTAGCAAACGTCACAGGAGAGGTCGTGTTCGCAGTACAACACCTGCAGAAGATCGGTACATAGTGCTATCAACAAAAAACACCAGCGCAGCACAGCTAGTGAGGTAGCAAATCCGTTTGTAGTTGCTACTGGCAAGCGGATCTCCCGAAAAAGTGTCGCCAGACGTTTGCATGAAGGAGGACTATACGCCAGCCGTCCTGTTGTGTGCATCCCATTGTCCAAACGTCACCGTACCGCCCGTTTGCAATGGTGCCATCAACATCGCAATTGGACTGATAACGACTGGTCTGCTGTCCTCTTCTCAGATGAGAGAAGATACAGTCTATCGTCTGATTGTCTACGACAACTGATCTGGCGTGATAGTGGTACTGCATATTGTCCACCAAACATACAGGAAAGGGACCGATATCCGACATGTAGTGTCATGGTATGGGCTGGCATCATGATCAATGGCCGTACGTCCCTCTATGTGCGTCCTACTGGGACTATGACTTGCCAACGATACATTAATGATGTTCTGCTACCTCATGTTCGCATGTTCCATGGTGCTGTCGGTGATAGATTCATTTTCATGGACGACAACGCAACATGTCATCGAACAGTCGCTGTCCAGGAGTGTCTTGAGAGCGAGGATATTCAACGCCTCGTATGGCCAGCCCGTTCTCCAGATCTGAATCCCATTGAAAATGTGTGGGATGCTTTGGGGATGAGTCTTACTGGTCGCCAATGCCCTCCAATAAAAAAGGACACCCTCATCCGTGCACTGACAGAGGAATGGGATAAATTAACCCAACAGCTGCTTGATAATGTTGTGCAAAGCATGACACGACGTGTGGAATCTTGCATCACTCTCCATGGTGGCCATATCCCGTATTGACATCTTACGCCGGAACGCCTGCGGACGGCAATTGCATTTTATTCACGTTCACGTATTCTGCACAAAATGGCCTGTTTGTCTCTTGAACACGTTTCAAAGCCTTATGGATTTCAGAGCACAATAAATTGTCTTTCTTGTAATGTCCTGGCATTTTGACATTATTTTATTTCACTTGGCATCCAACCACGCTTACTTTTTTATGCGCTATATAGCCGTTTATGATCCGTCTTTAGCAACTGTCCAGCAGTGTATGTCGTAGGGACCTGCCTGGGGACGAATCCTATTGAAAATGGGTGACATGGGGTCAAAGGTTAGGACATAGAAGCGGGATCTATTCCATAGCCCTTATGCATCATAACCTATATAAAATTGCTTCGATTGAGACAAAACTTTATCATGTTATTTCGGTGGTATACTGAACCAGTTCTGTCGAATAGTATGGAAATGGGATCAAAGGTCAAGTCACTGGAATGCGATTTATTCTATAGCCATTTTCCTCATAACTTGAGTAATGATTTCTAGTATGTGGGAAAGCGTATCATAATCAATGCATTGCATGATTTTACTAACTTGTTTTTAAATTCTAGACGGTCACGAAAACATTGCAGCACACAGCAGACCCTTTGACTCCCAAAGGAAAATCTGCTGTGTGAGTGAACGCCCGCCCCGTCAGTGGATCCTGAAGCTGCGTCAGCCCTAAATCAGGAAATCGCAGAATCACAATCCACTCGACACCCCTTTGGTTCCCAATATTACGCCGGGTGAACCCAATTCGGAACCCGCCCTATGATAATTTGGTCAATCGCTGATAAAATGGCTAATAGGAGAGAGCTCTCGAGTTTGGAAAAGGCGTTATAATCGGCTGCTCAATTGAAGGTATGAGCATAACAAGCATTGTTGATGTCGGACAGATTGCTAAATCGACTGTGGCCTTTGTCATCAACAAGTGGAAGAAGACGGGACATAACAGGAATTCACCTCGACCTGGAAGACCTACAAAACTGCAACCAAGAGACCAGAGGGTACTGCAGAGAGAATTTGGGAAAACCAGGTACCGACCAATACATGCCATAGCACATGAGTTCCAGATGGCCGCAGATGTTATGGTCTCTACCAAGACGCTTCAAAGAGAAGCCCATGCACTCTGGTATCACAGTCCAACAGCTGTCTATAAACCTCTCATCACAAAAACCAATAAAGCCACGCGATTACGATAGTGTCAACAGCACCAAAATTGTACATTGGAGTAATAACGCCTGGTGTGATGGGGCGACGAATCCCGCTTCAGATTATTCCGATCGGATGGACATGTCGGGTTTGGCGGTTACCCGCAGAACGTCTGCTTCCGGGGTGAACAGTGCCGAATGTGAATATTAGGGTTATGACGCATAAGAATTCGTCAAAATTCTTATTAATTCGCCGAATGTGAAGCACGAAAGCTGTGGAGTTGTGGTATGGGACTGTTTCAGCTGGAACGGTGTGAGTCCACTGGTTGTTATTCATGGCAACGTGAACTCTGGAACTTTATACTGTACAGAGATATCCTGAATTACTTAATGCTCCCAACGTTGTTACAGTTCTACGGACGCGACTATTGTTTCTTCCAGAACGGCAATGTCACTTGCCATGTTTCCAGGGCTACAATGGAGTGGTATGACAAAAATCACATCTCGTAGATCAACTGGCCTGATCAGAGCCCGGATCGTAATCCCATTGAAACCCTATGGGATGAATTTGATCGACGGGTGAGGTCTAGACCAATATGACCTTCTTCACCGACAGAGTTGGTTGACGTACTCACGTACCTGTGCACAGTACAATCTACCGCAACGGGTTACTGTCGTAATCTCTGCAAATTGAAGACCTACCAACTATTGATGCAAATACAATTCCGTTTTTCTGTTTATTTACAGTGTCCAATCGCTTTTGTGCACATAGCTCTAAGCAAGTATCTTTAAAAAAAGTCATGCAAAAGTATTAAAACTGGAAAACCGTACTGAAGAAATTGGATTACTAGTTAAAAAACTGCAAAACTTTATTTAGTGTTAAGTTTCTGCAGGCTTTATTCCTAGAACTCTCGCTTCGTGTTGACGCTCTAGTAATTTACCAATCAAGTAGTGTATGAGAAATAAGCTCATGAATTTGGTGATTCCAATAAAAAGAGCAAACGAGCCGCTCAGTGAATATACGTAGGATTTCCTCTCGGCAATTGCTGTAACACAACCCTAGGAAAAAAAGAAAGAATAAAATTACTCAACTTTGCAACAGCATGTACTGAATTAGCGACAAGTACACTATACACAACAATGAAATAATGGCATCACGACAACAACAATATGATTTGTTCGGGAGCGATTGCAGCAGGTGTTTTACGAACTCTTTTTACTGCAACCAAGATCAGTGTGAGGCATAGCCCACTGGAAACAAGAGGGCCCTGAAACGAACAGCTGCCACTGTGGTCATGTGACCAACTTAGTTCCAGCTCTTAGTCTCACTACCGTATGTGCGTCGTCTCAGCCATCAGTAATGTGCTGATGGGCTGACAGAATAGCGGGAGATTTTCATAAAACATGAGCTGATGGAAACTTCGAAGATTGTGTTGCAATATATATAAAATGCGCTAATATTTAGTTTACAAATTACTTTGAAAGTTTTACGCAAAATGAAAGAAATGCTAATGCTTTAACGAAACTTACAAAGTATTTGCGAAGTTTTCGCTTAGAATTCCAGCTGATGGCAACTTTGAAATTTGCTGCACAAAATAAACAAAATCTGCTGCTGTTTTGTTGACAAATTACTTAAAAAGTTGTGGCACGAAATACGAATATTTTAATGTTTTTGATGGCATATGTCTGCATCGATTCCAAAATGGCGGCTTGTTTACAATTTTTGTTTCGCTCCTAGGGAACTACCTGTTGGATTTTTGCCGAACTTTTTTCAATTTCCTTCTATGTTTATTAAAGTACTTTGCTCCGCCACCCTTGCCAACGTTCCTGCGTCAGTATTTTTGGTTTTGGCCTATACCTGTGTGCGGTGTCAGTGTGTTCCTTATTCATGGATTACTTAAGGAAGAAAACTTAAGTACTTTTTGTATTTCTTTTGCTTGACGTGAACATATTTTTAGAGGGTTTTTTTACTGCCGTTATTTTTTGGAAAGGCGGACTTTTGTCGTTTGAACTTATAGCACATAGTAAATCTACCACCAAGGAAAACAAAAGCAGTGTAAAAAATATACATCTTACCAAAATGCTAAACTGTTAAACAACAGATAGCTTTACCAACAAAACATATGAGTAACAAATCCTTTTTTCAATGTATATATTAATAACTAAACTTTGCACGTTATATTACCTAAGACAGAACAGGAATCTTACTTGTATATCAGTAACAGAAGGAACCAGCAGGTAAAAGTAAATAATCCTTTTTTTTTTTTTAAACGCTCTAACATTTTCTTTTGTTGTAGTGGTAAATGAACGTTCTATGTTATTACGAGTGTTAATTTGTTTTTCTTTGGAAAGAAAATAACAATAATAAATCAAAATAATAAAATACAAACAACTTCACAGCAACATATTAACGGACTAATGGACTTCACTTGTAGTTCAGAGCATGGAAGTTGAGACCTTATTGGTCACATGACTAAATCGTTTCAGGGCCTTTTTGTTTCCAGTGGGCTATAGTATGCGGTATCTGACGTCATAAGGTACTGCTTATTTGTTTATTTTTGAGGTGGTTCCACCGAAAAACTCTACCCTATGTTTCCAGTGGCGAAAACGTTTTAATAATTTTTTTCGCAGTTAATGTATTCCCAAGGTTGAAAATTTGCACATTGATAAAAATTACTAAATTATAGCACCGCATACTTAATATTTACTAAAATTTAACCATAATTATATTAAAAATCAATCATTTTCCCTTAAGTAATGTTGATACCTGCTAAGAGATGGCACGGCCTGTACATTGATGACGTCATTGAACAAACAAATGTTTAGTGGCTTCTTTCGGAATTATAAATCATTAGTTCAAGGTTAATAGACAGTAAGGTTTGCTCATCCCGCCTTCCTCGCAGACAAATAATGGTGACGTCACTGAGTGACATCACCGTCCTAACATGTGAATCGTAGATCCGGACTCTAACTATGGAGGAATGAAGTCTTGTCAACCATTTTTATAACTGAAACACAGAACAAAAAGGTTATGCAAAAGAACATTTACGTTAAATACAGTAGAAATTCATAGTCATGTGAATATTTTAGTGACGGAGATTTCAAAAATACCTCCTGCACATTTTTGTTACGCAAAGGGAGGGAAAACGGTTATACTTTTAAATTTGAATTTAGTAACAGGGGAAATTTTTTGCTGTTTTTATATAAATTTAGAAGGGAAAACGCACAGCAGGATGTGTTATTGTCACATAATGAAGAATTTCTTAATCAGGAATAGGAAAACCATCTCAGCAACATTCTCCAAATTTTTTTAGTTAAACATTGAAAACATTATGCATTACAAAATCTGATAGAATTTATGAAGATTATGCCAGCTGGTTTTGCGAATAGTAATTCCGACACGCTGCTATGATGCAGATACAAAGAAACGTGACGATTTGGACAGTGACGTCCCAAAGCAATCACCGGAAGTACGGAATGAGCATATCCTTGTCATCTATAAACTTTTTCATTAGTTTAGCTCTCTGCTATATTGGAGTCACAGTTAAGATTTGGGCCCTTATGGCCATACGTTAAAGACACATCTTGAAAAAAATTTAAAACACAATTATCTCGAAAAATGTTCATAGTTAAACTTCTGTTTAACTATGAAAAGTTTGTGACGTGCATGCACCGCAGGACGCACATGAAATACAGGCAGATAGCAGCGAGAGCATAAGTCCGCGTAGCTCAGTTGGGAGATCGACTTATTCCGGAGTGATGGGACCCGAATTCGATGCCCGGCGTGGACAAAAGGGACGGAGTAATTTATTTCGTTATATTGGCTCCCGAACTTCAAGAATGACCTGGCCGTAAAGGTTCTCGCGATGGTGTGATGTTCTTTCCACACCGCGAGACAGGAAAAATAAGAGAATCCCTTCTTCTGGGCTTCGAAAAATAAATGTATGTGGTGTTATGTTCCACACACCAAATTGACTGGAATTTCTCCAATGTACGTTCTTCAGCGGATGACTACCTACAGCGACAAATTATCCCGGCTGACCCATGGAGAACATACGTCCGCGTAGCTCAGTTGGGAGAGCGACTTATTCCGGAATGAGGGAACCCGGGTTCGATGCCCGGCGTGGACAAAAAAATTGACGGAGAAATTTACTTCGTTATATGTTACTTAACAAAAAATTATAGTCACAGTTTTCTTTTATGAAATGCATAGTGTTTTGGTAACAGAAAAGCTTTGATGGTATTTTCAGCGTACATCATAAAATTTAAGAACTGTCTCACATATCTACAAATTTAATTAACCTGAATTTCCGTGCCTTTAGTTTCACATATTAATTAGTATCCCTGTCTATCAAAATCTATTTCTACGCGCAGATCGCTTTGGACACCATCCAAAAATCCTTCTTCTATCTCTGTCTCGTGCATAACTCATAAATAGTTCTGGTTGACTTCCCACCACCTTTTTTTGTGGAATACAAAATACGTGCTCTCTCCTGGTTATAACCCTGTGCTACATAAGCTTGATTCAACAGTCAGGAAGAGTTACTATAAATAGCTAGCACGTGTGTGAAGAACATGGTTTAGGCATGGTTTGTTTGGACGTAACGTGGTTTGCAAAGGAAACATGCATACGACAGACTTGAGAAGATATGGAAGATATGTGTAAATTCCCAGTGTAAATTCATACAGGAAGATATGTGTAAATTCATATCTTCCTGTATGAATTTACACTGGGCCATTCTGCAGGAATTGCCGCTCGAAACGTTAACAAAGCGTTTGGGGAGAATACAGCCAACGAACGAACCATTTGGTGATGGTTTGTGAAGTTTCGCAGCGGAGACAGGGACCTTCAAGACGAAGCATATGGTCACCAACCTCTTGCTGTTTCTGACGATGTTCTGTTATGTGTGGTTGAAGCGGATCCCCGAAAAATGTGTCGTGAGATAGCGGCAGAGGTAGGTACTCGCCACACAACAGTTGTTCGGCGTCTGTTCCGCTGTAGTGGGAGGCAGGCTCCCACTACAGCGGAATGGAATAACCAAAAAGCTGGACATGTGGCTGCCGCATTAGTTAACAACTGCCAAAAAGACTAGGTGTTCAGAAGTCTACACGCCGCTGCTTGCCAGGAACAAACAGGAACCTCTACTGCATCGAATCGTCATCTGCGACGAGAAGTGCGTCCTTTATGATAATCGGAAATGATCTGCAGAGTGGTTGAGCAAGGCACAGCCTGATGGACGGTATCCTAAGCCACCCCTTACACACCAAGAAGATGATGCCCCTTGTCTGGTGGTCCACATCCGGGATAATTCAACGGAGTTTCTTGGCCGGAGGCCAAACCATCACTGCAGAATGTTATTGTGCTGAATTACACTAGATGCACTGGATATTTATGCAAAAAAACCGACTTTGGTCAATGGACAGGGTGTTCTTCTGCTCCAGGAAAACGCGCACCCTCGTGTCGCACAACGAACGATGCTGACACAAAGTGCTTTGGGCTATGAATCGCTGTCTTATCTTGCCTATTACCCGGACTTGTCTCCGACAGACTATCATATCTTTTTGTCCAGGAAACAATTCACGACAGACAACGATGTTCAACGGGCAGTTGATGACTTCTTCGGGTCCCAGCCAGAAGACCTTTTTTGTTCCGGGATTGCCGGACAGATGGCAACTATGTGTCGATGCCGAGGGGGATTGTTTTGCCTAGGTAAGTTGTTCTACTTCTTTTCCGTTCTCACCGTTCACGTGTGCTGGTCCTTTGCCGGACATTTTACTCGCAGTAACAATAAACGATGAATTATTTTAATATTTTGATATTATTCTAGAAATAGATTCATCGAATCTTCCTAGTTATTAAAACTGATAAATTCGAATATTTCTCGTTTATTGTTTTCCCGGATAAATTCAGTACATTCGTATCCTATTTATGAAAAATAAGTTTATCAGCATTTATAATAATTGCATTGCGGATCGCAGTATAATCAGAATAGTTTAGAATTTTTTGCAGAAATCTGACTGAAAGTCAATTTTAAGGATGTGAATTACATCAAGCAGATAATGAAATTGCTAATTTTTCATATTTTAATTGAAATAGTAGAATTACTGGACTCCGTTCAAATTCCTCAAAGCCGAGTTTTCTGTTTCACGTCTGCAACAGTAACACTAGCCAAGTAAGAAATAACGAGTTTCCATGTGCACAGCATATTAAAATTAAGTGCGTAACACGGCCGTAGGGAGGCGGCTGTATACCTAGTCTTACCATAAATACTGTTACAAAGTATTCAATGAAATAACAAAATACATTTAAAGACATTTTAATGTACCTGTGATATGATGTAAGTAATACACTTGTGAATACATGGCACCAATCACGTTTCAAAATGGCATCCTTTTGCATTCATACAGTCCTTCAGTCTCTGTGGACACTCATCAATAACTTTACGCAGGGTCTCCACAGAGAAAGCTACTACCGCGCGCACCGAAGAGCGTATGAGACTGTCAATACTGGGTGTGTCTTTCTGCGGGTCACGTCCTCCAGTATGATCCACAACTTGTAGTCCAATGGGTTGAGGTCTGGGCTGCTTGCAGACCGATCAGCTGGAGAAATGAAGTCTGGCATATTCGCCTGAAGCTACTCTTGGGTTGACTTGGCCTTGCGGGCAGGTGCGGAATCCTATTGAAAGCTCCACTGTCGGCTTTAGAAGAGGGTGTGACTCAAATGTTTGACCTCTGGCTCCTAAACTCTGTCCTGGTAGACTTTGGCGGATGTTTTCACTCCTTTATCACAGAAATGGAGCTCCGTGGTACCTTCGTTGGAGACTCACCACCAAACCATGACAGAAACAATATGATGGTCCCTCATGATCCTTGAAGCTTTCTCCTGAGCTTCTTGTGTGGTTAACGCATACACCCTGTCATTTTGGCAGTTGAAAGACTCTTCAATAGTGAAAAAGTTCAGCAAACGTTTCGCTTTTAGCACCGTCTTCTAGTTCAGTTGTGGGGTGAGGAAATGTCCTGTTCGCCTCCAGTAAGCTCTCACCCTTAGGTCACTCTTCAGCATGCATGACATGGACATTCTTCAAATGTTCAGCTCAAAAGCCATCACTGATTGTTTTCTGACAAGATTACGTAGAATACGGGCTGTCACTGCTTTCACCAGGCGAGCAGTCTTCACAGTACGTGGCTTACACTTTCTGGGACGGTCAGCGACGGTTCACAGTCTCAAAGAACCTTTTTATTGTCCGGTAGACAAAAAATCGGCTGATTTTCAGGTTATTTAGCATGTTGAAAACCTCAGAAGCTGATTTTCCAACTTTGTGCACCGTTATTACAGCAACACGATTCTCATAATTGTCGGCCCACTCCACGGCAAGCACTTCACGAAACACGTTATCTCCTCTGTGACTCACTATATAGCTGCGTCATGCCTCCTGGCTGGTCGGTGACGTTTTTCACCTCTTGCGCGCCATCTGTCGAACGTTTGTAACGGTATTTGTGCTAAGATTGGATAAAAATTTCCATCTGTGCTATTCAAACACAGACATCGTTAAAAAATTATGGGTTACACACCCTTAGGTCACTCTTCAGCATGCATGACATGGACATTCTTCAAATGTTCAGCTCAAAAGCCATCACTGATTGTTTTCTGACAAGATTACGTAGAATACGGGCTGTCACTGCTTTCACCAGGCGAGCAGTCTTCACAGTACGTGGCTTACACTTTCTGGGACGGTCAGCGACGGTTCACAGTCTCAAAGAACCTTTTTATTGTCCGGTAGACAAAAAATCGGCTGATTTTCAGGTTATTTAGCATGTTGAAAACCTCAGAAGCTGATTTTCCAACTTTGTGCACCGTTATTACAGCAACACGATTCTCATAATTGTCGGCCCACTCCACGGCAAGCACTTCACGAAACACGTTATCTCCTCTGTGACTCACTATATAGCTGCGTCATGCCTCCTGGCTGGTCGGTGACGTTTTTCACCTCTTGCGCGCCATCTGTCGAACGTTTGTAACGGTATTTGTGCTAAGATTGGATAAAAATTTCCATCTGTGCTATTCAAACACAGACATCGTTAAAAAATTATGGGTTACACATTTACGCAGCTCGGCGGAAATACCATAATTTGCAAAAAGCAGGAAGTAGCAGAAAAATCTTTCGTATCCTCTATAGCATGTCATGGGAATTTTTGCCATCCGATTCTTAAAAAGAAAAATGTGCCGAATGCGAATAATATATGAACATGCGTCAGAAAGGGTTGGAAAATATCAGGGATCATTTGATCACATTTGCTCTCAGCCGTTGGTAAATGAAGTTTTCCAGTTTTTCTGAGTGCAGAGATATCATGTCCACAGACAGTGAAATGGATACGTAAAACAAGAATATATGGTCACATTCATCTTTGAAAAGACGTAAGCTTCCGGTTAATCATCGGAGAAGGTCTCCGGATCGAGTCCCGGATAATGTATGGGTAGTGTGTGTGTTTGCCTTACGGCACTGGCTCTCTCTCTCTCTCTCTCTCTCTCTCTCTCTCTCTCTCTCTCTCTCTCTCTACCTACCTCAGAACCAGTGGTCCTAAATTAGCAACAGAAAACTGCTCATAGCGCTATGAGTTGAACATGCCGGATGTTTAACACCGAAATGGCCGCCCCGGTGGCGCAGTGGTCTAAGGCGCTGGCCTCTGATCATTCGTCCGTCTGGGGTCCGGGTTCGAATCCCGGTGAGGCATGGGTGTTGTGTTTGTCTTACGGCACTGCCTCTCTCCCTTCCCTGGAACCAGTGACCCTAAATTAGGGACGGGCGACTGCTTATAGCCCATTGAGTTGCTCACGGTGGTCGTTAAACCTCCAATCAAAAAAAAAAAAAAGAAAGAAAAACACCGAAATGAAAAAGTAAACAAATAATAAAATACGGTGCGTTAAGAAAGTCAAGTCTACTCACTGTCTTGCCAAGAGTTAATAAAAACGAAAAGAATCAAGCTATGTTTTGGTATACTGTACATAGCAAATTTACAACGTTGAGCCATTACATTATGAACACCTACCTAACAAGCTGTAGTACCCCCTTTAGCCCGCAAAACCGCGTCCACTCGGGGAGGCATTGATTCCTTGAGGTGGTGATAGGTATCCTGGGGTATCTGGTACCATAATGTCAACAGCAGGTCCTCCAGTTCCCGTACATTTCGGGGTGGTGGTGATTTAGAGAGAACGCGCTTTTCCAAGTCGAACCACAAATGTTCGATTGGGTTCATGTCAGCTGAATTTGGAGGTCAGGACATTAACAGAAAGTCACAAGCATGTTCCTCGAACCATTCCTTCACGATTCTGGTAATGTGTCATGGCGGATTATCCTGCTTAGCAATGGCCATCACCAGCAGAGTAAACAGTTGCTATGAATGATACAATCCCTGACAGCTGTCAGGTATTTAACGATGTTTAAATACCCGACACTTGTCAGGGATTGTGCAGTTGGGATAATGGGGCCTAAAGTGTCACAAGGCCGCCCCGGTGGCGCAGTGGTCTAAGGCGCTGGCCTCTGATCATTCGTCCGTAAGGGGTCCGGGTTCGAATCCCGGTCAGGCATGGATGTTGTGTTTGTCTTACGGCACTGGCTCTCTCCCTTCCCTGGAACCAGTGACCCTAAATTAGGGACGGGCGACTGCTTATAGCCCATTGAGTTGCTCACGGTGGTCGTTAAACCTCCAATCAAAAAAAAAAAAGTGTCACAAGAAAACACCACCCACAACATAACACTGTCGCCCGCCGGCCTGTTTCTGCCCAACAGTGCATCCAGGTGCCATAGCATCCGTTGGTAATCGACGTATCCGCGCTCGGTCGTCTACGTGATGCACCAGGAATCTTGATTCGTCAGACCAGGCTACTTTCTTCCAATCATCCACGGTCCAATCTCGACTATTTGGGACCCATTTCGTGCGTTGTTGGCGATGACGTGCAGTGAGCATGGAGACCCGGCTCCGTGTCCATACGCAGAAGGCTGCGATGAGCTCCGTACTGTGGCACACTGCCCTTATCACTAGTATTGCAGCTGCGGGTGATTTGTCGCAGTGTGGCCCTGAGGTCGATGTGGACAATGCGACCCAGTCTCCACTCCTCTCGGGAGCCATTGAGCTCCGAACGTAATACGGTTGGACGACAGTTCGTTGTATGGCCATCTGTTCACCACTTTTGATACGTACTTACTACAGTGACACGTGAACAACCCACAAGCCGTGCCGTTTCCGAGATCGTCGTTCCGAGGCACCGTGCCATAACAATGCGTCCTTTATCAAACTCTGATAAATCGGCAATTTTTTCCCATGCTGACGCCTAACACTCTACTAACCGAAAGCCGGTTCTCGCGTTGTATTTATACTGCTCTGTGAACTTCACTTGTGCTACCGTTGGGCTTCCAGGCGCTCATTTCTCCAGACTGGGGGTGGTCATAATGGAATAGCTCATCAGTGTATTTTTTACCTTTTGCGTGAACATCACATTTTGAGAGAAACAGGAGGTCATTTAATTAAAGTGAATTTTGGTAACACTGGCTTTCAACTGGAACACACGCCACGGTGGCGCAGTGGTCTAAATCATGGCTTTTGATCATTCGTTCGAGATGGGTCCGGGTTCGAATCCCACTGAGGCATGGATGTTGTACTTTTCTTATGGCGTTGGCTCTCTCCCTTCTCTGGAACCAGTGTCCCTCAATTTTTTTTTTTTTGATTGGAGGTTTAACGACCACCGTGAGCAACTCAATGGGCTATAAGCAGTCGCCCGTCCCTAATTTAGGGTCACTGGTTCCAGGGTAGGGAGAGAGCCAGTGCCGTAAGACAAACACAACATCCATGCCTGACCGGGATTCGAACCCAGACCCCTTACGGACGAATGATCAGAGGCCAGCGCCTGAGACCACTGCGCCACCGGGGCGGCTGTCCCTCAATTAGGGACGGACGCCTGCTTATGAGGGTGCTGAAACTGGCACACAGGTTTCAGCACTGGGCGTCAATGGCTGTCAATCACTGTGCGTCAATTCAGGGAAGTAACTAGGATATGACTCGTGTCGCGCCAATTAAACGAAGGCACCTTACTAGGTTTAAGATAGTTAAATAAACAGTAACTAGCAACTAGACACCGAAGTGCCAAAAGTCATGGGAAAGCAGTATGCAAATTTTTCCTGGCGCTGCTGTCGTATAAAAGCTCCCATGCACTCCACGATTTTTATTAGTTGCGAGATGTTATTTCATGAGTCAGGCTGAACAACCGCAAATAGGATTATCGCAAGCTGCCGTGAATTAGCGGAGTTTGAACGAGGCAAGGTAGTGGATCAAAGCTGGACAAATGGGGCCTTCAATTTACGAATTTGGGCCAACATTCAGCATTCTCGGGATACGGTGTCACGTGTGCACTGAGAAAACCTTATGAAAGTCATTGCCACTCACTTGAGCAGTACAGTGGCATACCACGGGTAATGAATGACCGTGGCCGGTGGCGTTTGACCAGGATGATTGTCGATTCTAGCAGACAAGCGACACTTTCTCAAATAACATCCACTTCAGTGCAGGGAGTACCAGAGATATATCCATCAGGTCAGTACAGTGTAATTTAGCTCCCATGGGGTAGGGAAGCATAAGACTCATCATAGTTCATTTGTTAATACCATGACATCGGGCACAGCGCCTCACATGGACTCTTGAACACTGTAATTATACCATGGAAGACTGGCAATATGTGGTGTGGTCTGATGAGTCACGCTATTAATTTTACGAGCTGATGGTAGGGTGCGGGTGTGTCTCAGACACCATGAGGCCACGGACCCAGTCTATCCACAAGGCACTGTGCAAGCTGGTGGTGGCTCCATACATGTATGGGGTGCCTTGACGTGGCACGGTTTAGGTCCTCTGGTCCTCGTAAACACGGTCATTAACCGGTAATCGCTTTGTTGCTCTGCTGGGTGACCATTTGCAACACTTCATGGACTTCATGTACCCCAACAACGATGGGATTTTCCAGGCGGACAATGCACCATGTCATCGGGCCCAAGTTGTCCAAAACTGGTACGAGGAGCATTCGGTACTGGTCCGATGGATAGTGTGGCCACCAGGCTCGCCCGAAATGAACCAGTAGTGCACTTATGGAACGTGGTGAGTCAGTAACTGTTCAGAATTCTCCTCGCCCAAAGATCCTGCACCTACAAATACCAGAGAACTCTGGGCGGCTCTTCAGACGGCATGGCTCAACATCTCTATAGAAGGCTTCCGACCACTTGTGGAATCGATGCCACATCCAGTTACTGCACTTCGCCGGGCTAGAGGAGGTCCTACACGATACTAGTACATATCTCATGACTTTTGGAACTTTAGTGTATAGTGAGAGCACTCTGAAGGAACCCAAACTTTCCATATATTTGAATATTTTCTTTACTTTTTACATATGTCTGAATTTTGCGCTTCAGCGCAGACATGAACGGTTGGTGTTTCTCGTGAAGTTGACCGTACGTTTTCAGTCACGTGGTGACAGGAAAAATGTTCATCCTTTCCTGACTGTTGAATTAACCTGTGGGTGGCTCCATTCCACTGTAGGGGAAGACTATCTGCAATGCTCGTTCGCGGCGAACATTTCATTCTCACCAACCCAATAGCAAGAATCCAAACTTACGTTTTGAAATAAAGATCTAACGAGCTTGAAAATTCGCATTGAATCCACGCTATTCCAAAAAGCAGACTAACTAGTTTTGTATATGCCACATTTTGAGTTCAGCGGCTAAACCTCTGGAAAAATTGCAAATTGTTAGTGAGCCCAGCCTTTGGGGAAAGTGATAAACTTAAGTGGAATAATGATAGCCCGTATACATGAACATACCATTTCGAATAAAGATAAGAGTTTAATGAACTTACGTTGTGGCATAAAAATAGGAAATTGCTGAACTTATATTTTGCAATACTCACAGAAAGTTCGTCGGTCCAACTGTAAATTTATTAATTAAAATTCAGTAGACTCACGTTTAAAACAGATATAGAAAGTTAGTGAACTTTCCTGTTGGAGTATTGAGAGGAACATGATGAATCTAGTAGTCATCAAATAACGAGGTTGAATTGTGTGTGGGTGTGGGTAATATAACCGATGAGCCATTACATTATGACCACCCACCTAACAAGCTGTAAGATGTTCTTTAGCCCGCCAAACAGAGGCCACTCGGCGAGGTATAGATTCGATGAGGTAGCGATAGGTATCCTGGGGTATCTGGTACCAAAATGTCAGCAGTGGGTACTCCAGTTCTCGTACTTTTCGGGGTGATGGTGATTTAGCGTGAACGCGCTCTTCCAAGTCGAACCACAAATGTTCGATTGGGTTCATGTCATGGGAATTTGGAGGACAGGCTATTAACAGAATGTCACCACTACGTTCCTGGAGCCACTCATTGACGATTCTGGCAGGGTCGCAAGGTTCATTATCGTGTTGGTAATGGCAGTCACCAGCACGGAACACAGTTGCCATGAGTGTACGAACTTGGTCCACAAGTTCATCCGTTCATGGCAACTGTCCCTGAGAGCACAATCCCTGAGAGCTGTCAGATACCTGAGAGCACAATCCCTGAGAGCTGTCAGATACCTGAGAGCACAATCCCTGAGAGCTGTCAGATACCTGAGAGCACAATCCCTGAGAGCTGTCAGATACCCGAGAGCAAAATCCCTGAGAGCTGTCAGATACCCGAGAGCGAAATCCCTGAGAGCTGTGAGATACCTGAGAGCACAATCCCTGAGAGCTGTCAGATACCCGAGAGCAAAATCCCTGAGAGCTGTCAGATACCCGAGAGCGAAATCCCTGAGAGCTGTCAGACACCCGAGAGCACAATCCCTGAGAACTGTCAGATACCTGAGAGCACAATCCCTGAGAGCTGTCAGATACCTGAGAGCACAATCCCTGAGACATGTCAGATACCTGAAAGCACAATCCCTGAGAGCTGTCAGATAACTGACAGCTCTCAGGGATTGTGCTATTTGGATGCTTCAAGTGCCCCATGAAAACATCGCCAACAGCATAATATCCCCGCCGCCGGCCCGTTTCCGCCCAACAGTGCACCCAGGTGTCATGGCCACCGTTGGCAATCGGCGTATCTGCGCTCGCCTGTCTACCTGATGCACCAGGAATCTTGAATCGTCAGCCAAGGGCCCATTTCATGCGTTGGTCCCATTTCATGCGTTGTTGGCGATGACGTGCAGCGAGCTTCGGGATCCGGCTGGGTCTTCGGCTACGCAGGGCCATGCGCAGAATGTTGCGGTGAACTGTGTGCTGTGGCACATTGCCCTGATCACCACTATTGTAGCTGCGGGTGGTTTGTCGCCCTGTGGCTTTGCGGTCGCTGTTAACAATGCGTGACAGTCTCAGCTCCCCTCTGGCATCATTGAGCTGCGGATGACCCACGGTTGGACGACAGTTCGTCGTTTGGCCATCTGTGCACCACTTTTGATACGTACTCACTGCAGCTGCACTTGAACAAACCCCCACAAGCCGCGCCGTTTCCGAGATCTTAGTTCCGAGGAGCCGTGCCATCACAATTTGTCCTTTATCAAACTCCGATCAATTTTTCCCATTCTGACGCCGAACGCTCTGATAACCGAAAGCCGGTCCTCTGGTTGTATATCCACTGAGTGGCCACTTTATTATGACCACCTGACAGTTTTAAGCAAATGAGCTATGGCTGCAGGCTATTGCAGCCAGAGGGCAAGGCTAGTATAAAAAGGGAAAGCTTAGTGCTTGCGACAGTAGTATAAGTGATATTTGGGTGACGAGATATGTAAAAAATGCGATTTGACGGACTTTCAACGTGGGATGATTGTAGGAGCTCGGAGCCATGGAGCGAGTATCACCGAAACCGCCGCATTCGTTAAATGCTCCAGAGCAGCTGTTGTTAAAGTGTTTAAAGACTGGACTGGGTCTCTACGTGCAACGTGTGGTCGTCATCGACTAGTGATTGCTCGGGCGGAAAGGAGAGTGTCCAACAGACAAGAGAAGGGCAACAGTGCAGCAAATTTCAGACCATCTTAATCAAGGGTCCCCTCAAATGATCTCTGCACGCACTGTTCGCAGTACACTGCATCGGATAGGATATGGCAGCCGAAGGCCTGTTCGAACGCCTTTTCTGTCTACAGTTAACATGACAGAACTTCTCGAGTTCGCACAGGAGCACAAGGATTGGACAGTCGATAATTGGAAACAAATTATGTGGTCCGATGAATCACGTTTTCAGTTGCACCATGCCGATTGCCGAGTGAGAATTTGGGGGAAACAGCACGAAAGCATGGACCCCAGATGCATTGCTACAACCCTTCAAGCTGGTAGAGGCAACGTTATGGTTTGGGGAATGTTTTCCTGGCATGCTTTGGGCCCTTTAATTCGTGTTGATCAACGTCTGACTGGCACGTCATATCTAAACATCGTTGCGGGCCAAGTGCATCCTATCATGTGGATGGTTTATCCCAATGGCGATGACTACTTTCAACAAGATAATGCGTCCTGCCATAGTGCTCGTATTGTACAGGATTGGTTTGAGGAACATGCCGGTGAGTTTACTTTGCTTAGGTGGCCCCCACAATCTCCAGATCTCAACCCCCATTGAGAATTTGTGGGATGAAGTTGAACGAGCCATCAGACAGCTGGATCCACAATCCTGGTATCTCACACTCCTGGAGAGTGCTATTCATCAAGCATATTCTCAGATTCCACAAACCACCTATCAATATCTCGTGGAGTCCATGCCACGAAGACTCGACGCAGTATCAAAGGGAAAAGGTGGCCCAACGAAGTATTGACGGGGTAGTCCAGGCGCGCTCATTTATCTAGGCTGGGGGTTGTCATAATGTAATGGCTCATTGGTGTGTAAAGTTGATGAGCCTAACCTTCTGAAAATAATGGGAAATCTATGAGTGTGTCTTAAATGCAGTCATAGAAGGTTTGTGGGGAATTATTTTCGAAATGCCAATATGATAGAAATTTGGTGTACTTACCCTTTGGAATAACGATAGAAATTTTATGAATTTAACTCTGAAATAAAATATTTTAAACCAAAAAAACTTACCCGCTGGTGTAGCTTCATGAAGTTCATAACGTCGGTATAAGGTGGTATTCCTGTATTACAGAACCTATCGAGGCGTGCGTCTATGCAACAAGTGCCCGGTACTACAAGAAGGCTGGTCTCGTTTCGCTGCTGATACCACCATTGACTGCCAACCCAGTCTCTGTAACTCACAGCTCCACAACACAGAAACTGAAAGATTCAAATACGTCAAGTGCCATGAGACAAGATAGATCGAATATTAACAATCGGTAATAAATCTTACTTGATAACGGGCGTTTTTATTAGTTTCACGAAATAGAAAGTACCATTGTCCACACCACTGCTTGTGGAAATTTCATACACCAAGAAAGAATCGCGCTATTCAAAGGGAATTTAGATCAAAGGTTCTTTATGTTACAGGTAATAACTGATTGCATTTGTAGAGCTATATACGTTTTTTTCGCTTCAGAACTCATTATTGTGTGAAGCCACCTGAAACAACAATAACGGCCTCTACAAGGCGTGACATTTAATGGAAGAGGTTTCTGATATCCTCTTGGGGATATATAGCCTGTCAAATTGCTTCTATGAGAGACCAAAGTTCCTTTGTGGTGACTGTATAACGAAGTGAATTTCTCCGTCATTTTTGGTCTACGCCGGGATTCGAACCCGGGTCCACTCATTCCGGAATAAGTTGCTCTACCAATTAAGCTACGCGGACATTTGTTCTGACTACTATCTGCCTTTATGTCGTGTGCGTCCTGCTGGCAGGTACATCATCTCCCCTTATTTTTATTTTTTTCGAAGTGCAGCTCTTATTTTTCCTATCTCGCGTTGTGGAAATAACATCACACCATTGCGAGATTTTGAACGGTCGGGTCATCCGGATAGTTCGGGCGCCATTATAACGAAGTGAATTTCTCCGTTATTTATGGTCTTCGTCGGGGTTCGAACCTAGATCCACTCATTCCGGAATAAGTTGCTCTACCAATTAAGCTACGCGGACATGTATTCTAATTCCTATCTGCCTTTATGTCATGTGCGTCCTGCTGGCAGGTACGTCACATCTCCCCCCCCCCCGAAAGAGGGCCGAGGGCATGGCCCACGGGTCAGCCGTGACCATGAATCGTTGCAGGCAGCCATCCACTGTAGAACGTGCACTTGAGAACTCCCAGTCAATCTGCTGTGTTTAATGCAACATCACACATTTTTATTTTTCGAAGCGCTGGAGAAGGAATTCTCTGATTTTTCCTGTCTCGCGGTGTGGAAATAACATCACACCATTGCGAGATTTTGAACGGTCGGGTCATCCGGATAGTTCGGGCGCCATTATAACGAAGTAAATTTCTCCGTCATTTTTTATCCGCGCCGGGGTTCGAACCCGGGTCCACTCATTCCGGAATAAGTTGCTCTACCAATTAAGCTACGCGGACATTTGTTCTGATTCCTATCTGCCTTTATGTCGTGTGCGTCCTTCTGGCAGGTACGTCACATCTCCTGGTACGTTACATCATCTCCCCCTTATTTTTTTTTTTTTTTTTCGAAGTGCTGGAGAAAGGATTCTCTTATTTTTCCTATCTCGCGGTGTGGAAATAACATCACACCAATGCGAGATTTTGAACGGTCGGGTCATCCGGATAGTTCGGGCGCCATTATAACGAAGTAAATTTCTCCGTCATTTTTATCCGCGCCGGGGTTCGAACCCGGGTCCACTCATTCCGGAATAAGTTGCTCTACCAATTAAGCTACGCGGACATTTGTTCTGACTACTATCTGCCTTTATGTCGTGTGCGTCCTGCTGGCAGGTACGTCACATCTCCTGGTACGTTACAACTGGGAGAGGCTCTTGAAGGCGAGTCTCTTAGTTACTGTGTTCCAGACATGCCAGGAAAGAAGGGGTATATCTATCATGCATGAAAGAGGTCTCGGACATTCCGTGACGCATGTGGCCGAGCATTGTCCTGCTGAAATATAGCGCCGGGACAACTCTGAAGTAAGGGATATCAGCTCTGCATCTAAAACATTCCTGGTGTATCTCTGGCTGTTCAGGGTTCCCTCAATTCATATCAGGCAGGATCAAGAATTAAACCCAATGGCGCCATAAAATAAGACGCTTGGAATTGGATCGGTATGACGCTGAAAGGTGCCGTTCACCTCGACGACCATAGTGCATCAAGTTGAATCGTGATTCGTCAGAAAGCACGACATGTTGGCAATCTGTGCGCCAATGTATGCGTTCTCCGTGACCCCATTGTAGGCTGAGGCGTCTGTGGTTGAGGGTCAAAGGAATGCGTAAGAATGGGCTGCTGGCGACCAGTCCTCTGTTAATCAGACGACGTCGAACTGTACTGGAGGACAAAACCTGACCTGTGACACTGCTCCACAGCTGCACTAACACTGTGCGTGTCTCTGCGCGATCGGTCATTGCCATGCGGTGTAGGTGTCAGTCATCCGGTGCAGTCGTGCTTTTCAGAGGGTCCATTTTCCGGATTTCTGTGCGTCCGAGCCTCATCTGTCCACTGACGTCACGTTCGTATCACTCTACTGGCGTTTCGTCTCGTACGAGTGGAAATTTCCCTGTAGGAAAATTCAGCTTCTCTCATCCTAACAATCTTTCCTCGCTCAAATTCCGTCAAGTTTTCACAATGCGACTTTCTTCGGTCACCGGGCATAGTGAGACTTACGAAACACCCTTTCGACCCAATCTTGGCTTTTTTGCTGACTGCAACACCTCTTTATACCCAAGACCGGACAGTTCAGAGTGCGCTGCACCGAAACCGCATACGCATTTTCATAATCATTTGCACGTACCTGTGGTACGTATCCTGTAAGTTTCAAGGTATTACCAGCAGTCTTTCATGGTGTTGCAATTTTCACAAACTGTAGTGAATTTCAATGGTACCAGCTTTTTCCGTTAGTAATTTCGAGCACTTTCGCACAAAACGTAGGATCATCTACACTCGGGGCAAGGCTAACTTGACTATGGAGTTTAAATTACGGAGTGTGTACTTCCACTGTACAATATAGTTTCAGCTTAAAAGCCGTGTTAGAGCTTGAACTGAGAGACCTAAAAAAATCAATCATGGATGTATAGATATTCTAAATATACGTACGCACATTAAAAAAAATGGAGATCCCAGTTTTGGTCGTGTTTCTAAAAAATACAAATATTGGTGTTTTGGCGGCGTCATTGTCACTTCTGTTTTGCTTCCGAGAGACTATACAGTTAACACGAGGGTATTTTCTGCGACTGGGAGGGTAGAATTGTTAGCCCGAGGCGGAGATAATGGCTTGGTGGTCATTGTAATGAGATTACACCGTTCTTTGTGGTTACTGTTTCAAAATACTCATTCAGAAATCGTTTGTCTCAAGGTTGAGAAGGTGTGGAAGTGGAGGAGGAGGACATCTTGATGAAATTCACGAAGTTTTCGTTGTCTCGCCTTCAGTCACCCTTAGGGGAAAGGGTCCGCGAAACATAGCTCCCCATTAGTGCGCGGAGAAATACTGACAAGCAAGAGATTTCATGTCGGTGAATCGGTTTCACAACCTTAACAGTGTATTAAGGTTAGTTTTGCCCCGAGAATAGACTGTTTGGACTTAATACCACTTAGGTTTAGGAAATTTCGAGGTACGTGAATATATCCCTGGTTCGTCCAAAAGGAGTCCGGGTTCAAATCCCGGTGAGGCATGAATGTTGTGTTTGTCTTACGGCACTGCGTCTCTCCCTTCCCTGGAACCAGTGACCCTAAATTAGGGACGGGCGACTGCTTATAGCCCATTGAGTAGCTCACGGTGGTCGTTAAACCTCCAATCAAAAAAAAATATCCCTGCAGTTATGAAGCAAGTAGCTACCAGATGCATAACGATTCAAATTCAAAATATTTCGGGTTCACTTCATGACATCTCTGTTGTGATAAAGTCAAGCTAACATGCCTTTCATTTTCTCTTCACAAATAACACTAACAATTTTCTGTTAATATTTTCATATGGTTGGGTCTCTTGAGCATTTCCGAAAAAGAACGTTAAGAGTTCTAAAAATCATATTGACGAGGCTTGAGAAAAACATATAAACGTATTGAATTCGACCAGAATTGAAAGACAGCATGCAAGTTATCGAACCCAAAATACGCCAGCGGAACAAGTCGAAAAGCAACGTATGAATTATCGAATTGGAAGGCGTCAATAAATTACGTCAGGGTACCTGGAGTAAACAGACGAACTGAAAAAATTTCACCTTTGTTCGCTTAAATGTAAATGTAAAATAGAAAAACTTAACTACTAGGAGCCGATCAGTGAAACTAGCATGATGGTTCAAATCCAAGTTTTGGGAGATGCAATCGGTTTTGCGGAATTTGGATTTTATGCGTGTAACGTACATTCTATTATAACTTTCATTTTTATTTCATTTTCCTAAGTAAATCTGAGTTTGTTCTCTTTTGTACTTTCCAAGACATCTTCTCTCTCACATGAATGGAGGTTGGCAACACCATCAGATCCGTACGTAAGTGATATATGTATGTGATAAGAACAAGACAAGATATTTAATGGCTACGCAGTAGCTGTAAAAAGGGGGATTTTAAATGTGAATGTTTCAGTACCTTTTGGATACGAGACTGCTTAATTGCCGTTAAAGTATTGTTGAAGGCTACGTATTCTGCTTTAGTGAAAGTGTTGGGTTTCGTAGTTAAGTCTTGTGGTGGATACTAACTCAAGTTCCAGTGTTGTGTTTGATAATTAATTTTCATTGGTGATATTAACCCACGTTTACTTGTTCTCACCGTGTTGAAGTGAACTTGATCAAGTGCCTGTTGACAGCAATAAAGGATTAGCTGTAAGTAAAAACCTCTTGAACTTTATTTGAGTGACTCGCATTTTACTGTAGGTGAAAGAAAATTCTGTTTTCTGCGTCAAGGTGGGGCAGCATATATTAGAAACAGGCTTACTCCCCGAATCGTTGGAGTAGAAACTGGGACATGGCTCCACCCAGTTTCCAACAAACTTCCAATAACGCTTCGTTGCTGATACGCGGACTGTGGAACAGTCTAGAAACGACATCGCACGCTTTTTTAAATACATACTTACCAAAAACAAAATGAGATTTCATATGCTCTACTTGTCCACCGACAAAGTTGAATAATCTTGAATTGCATATCCCATCTTGTTTGGAAGGTTTTCGGTTCGACAGAACAGGAAAGTTGCTCGAAGTCTCCTTTACGTGCCTCAAACGGACTGCAGACGATTCTAAAGCAATGAACAACGGTGTTGTTAATTTAGACTAAGTGAACTTTGCTTGTTGTTCTTTCTTGATGTTCCAATTTTCACAATCAGTAGCGTAGCTGTTTGATTTTTCTGAGTTGATTTCTGTTCCAGCGGAGCCGTAAATGAGAAACAACCTCGTGTAACTGTATTTGGTGAAAAACTGTCGTCTGAACAAAGGAGTTCTCACCTTCTTGCACACTTACAATACGTAAGACTTCTATAGCGTGTTCCGACTGCTTAATTTCATTCCTACACTATTAACATTCGATTAGAGTACAAGTACACTCTCATATACAGCAGGGTATTTTTCATTATTGCATATCATCATCATCACTGTCAACAATTATCACTTCACTGCTGGATAAGGTCTCCCCACGTTTCTTCCACAACTGTCTCTCTTGAGCTTGTCTCCTCCATATTACTCCGGCATTCCTTCGAATTTCACCCATCCATCTCCCATGTAGTTTTCTTCTGGCTCTTTTTTTCTGTCCCTTGGAATCCAGTCTAAAATTTCGGTTCTCCATCGATGGTCTGTTCTTCTAACAACATGTTTAGCCCATTGCCATTATAGGGATTTTACTCTGATCATGCTGTCTTCCACTCTTGTTATTTACTTTATCGACGGGTTCCTCTTCTTATCTTTCCTGCTTACACCAAGTATGCATCTCTCCATGCTGCTTTCAGTTGTCTCAACCTTTGCATGTCTTTTATAGATGAAGTCCGTGTCTCTGCTCCATATGTGAGAACTGGAAGGATGCAATGATTAAACACTTTTCTTTTATTATATAATGGCATATTTCTCTTGAAAATTGTACTCTTTCTTATAAATGCTCTCCAGCCAAGTTTTAAACGCCGAATAATTTCCTCATCACTGTTACCCTTGCTTGATATCTGTTGTCCAAGGTAAAGGTAAGTATCAGTTACCTCAAGCTTTTTTCCATCAATCGCAAAATCTTCATTTCTTGAAGTACATCAGTTTTCTCTTCTGAAAGTTCATTTTTAATCCCACTTGTTTGCACTTGTCAGCAAGTTCCTGGATCATACTCGACATCTATGAAGGGCTAGTTGCAAAACTGATTACATCATCAGCAAAGCTTTGAAGGGCTAGTAAATAGTAACACTGTACTAGTGATCCGATTTATTGTCGTAGAAAGTAGACACATTAGCGTTTCCAAGCTTTTGCTCATCAACCAGATGGCTGTTTCAAGGTAGACAGAAACTGCTTTGTCTAACTTCCTTGAAAAAGCCATCTGGTTGATGTGCGAAAGCTTGGAAACGCTGATGTGTATACTTTCTACGCCAGTAAATCGGATCACTAGTACAGTGTTACTGTTTACGACTTAATTGGTGTACTGTTCCTTGTTATCAATTTATCACTTTGAAGGGCTAGTTGCAAAACTGATTACGTCATCAACAAAACGAAGGTAAGTTAATAATCTCCATTAATCCTTATCCCCTTATTTTTGCTAATTCAATGATTGAAAAATACGTTGCCGCCCTGGTGGCGCAGTGGCCTAAGCGATGGCTTCTGATCATTCGTCCGAGATGGGTCCGGGTTCGAATACTGGTGAGACATGGATGTTGTGTTTGTCTTACGGCGCTGGCTCTCTCCTTTCCCTGGAACCAGTCGCCCTAAATTAGGGACGGGCGACTGCTTATAGCCCACTGAATTGCTCATGGTGGTCGTTAAACCTCCAATCTAAAAAAAAGAAAAAACAAGAAAGATATCACCGAATTTTCGGGTGTAATGAGCATGTGTTTTGAATTGTTGTGACGCAAATTAAATTTATTAAAGCTATCCAAAGTGAATGGAACCGGTATAGAAAACAATAGTATTTAACGGAAGAAAGAAATTTTTCAATCGATTTTTAATCCCGCAGATATTGCTGTAAACGGAATCGTGATCTTACACCCTCTGGTTGCAGGCTTGTGCGTTAAGAAAAATTTGAATTTTTATGAGAAACATTTCCCAGCGGAAACGCTCTCCAGCAAAGAAAGAATTTTTCAAATCGTACTCTTGGAAGCAGAGATATGGACAAATAAAAGATATGCATCTACGCTCTCTAGCGGAGAAACCATGAATTATTTTACGAATAAAATATTCCAAAAAGGTTTATCGACATGAGTGGCATCGGTCTACGGAAGAAATGTTTTCATCGAGATTTTAGAAGCTCACATTTTATAGCAAATACATCAGAAGCAAAAATTAAAGCTTACGCCCCCTGGTGGCCAAATTATTCTTTACCAAAAATTAGAAACTGTATGCAAAAGATTTTCCATTAGGAGCTGTATCTGCTGAAGAAAACATTTTGTAAATCGGAGTTTTAGAAGAGGAGATATCGGGAAAAACGTAATGTCCTTTTACGCCCCCTAGCGGAAAATCTATACATAACTTTGAATAGTAACCATACCTAAAGTACTCTTCGGCGTAAATGGAATCGAAGGACAAAAGAAGTTTTTCAATCGGATGTTTAGAAGCAAATATATGGAATAAAATGTATTTTGAATTCGACATCATCTGTATTTAGGCCCTCTAGCGGCAAAATTGTACATCGTAAACAAAAACGAAGTGAACGATCTTCATTTGCATATTTTAAGCTTCCCAACGCAAAAAGAATTTTTTAAATCGAACTAATAGTTGCTGAGATATAGTGTCTACAGACGGACGGACGGACAGACAAACCGATAACATAAGCACGACCTTTTTTTACAAAAGACGTGCTAAAAAAAGCCACTTTGCAACGTGGCATTGAAGAGTTTCAGAGATATGGTGTCGTCGCCATGTCTCACTCCCTTTCCAATTTTATTGGTGCTGTATCCTCAAATCGCTGAACCTTTGCACTTTTTTTTTTTTTTTTTTGGATTGGAGGTTTAACGACCTCCGTGAGCAACTCAAATGGGCTATAAGCAGTCGCCCGTCCCTAATTTAGGGTCACTGGTTCCAGGGAAGGGAGAGAGCCAGTGCCGTAAGACAAACACAACATCCATGCCTGACCGGGATTCGAACCCGGACCCTTACGGACGAATGATCAGAGGCCAACGCCTTAGACCACTGCGCCACCGGGGCGGCCCTTTGCACTTGCATTTTCATAGATGTTACTGATAATGCTAATGTAAGCATCCTCAGTACTACAGGATTTCAAAGCCATTGCAACTATTATTGCATATGTGATCATTTAAAACGTCCTTTGCGCTACTTTTCTTACCAGCTTATCATGAAAAGTTCCTTAGCGACGCTGAGCAGTGAAAAAGAGTGTTTAAGCCCATTTAAGATCTAGCTTAGCTTTCGCCGCTGTAAGAGCTTAGACCCGGTGTGGTATCGATTCCACTATACTACAGAAGGTGTCCTCAGGTATTCTATACCAGATGGTCAGAATGATGTCTCGGAGTTCTGATTCAAGTAGGGGGAATTTGATGGCCATAGGAAAAGAGGAAATGCGTGGATATACTCCTCGAACCGTTATTGTACAACGTGACACTTGTGACACGGGCGTTGTCTGGCTGAAATAGTTAGCACCATCCAGAAACACAGTCACCATGAATGCGACTCTTGATCTCAAAAATAAAACCACACAACCTAGAACAGAGTGTGTTCGACGGGTAGAAGGAGACCAGTGATGTCCATGACATGTGACGTATGTTACCTATTTAGTTTTCCCATTTTCGTTGCAATCGCTTACGTAAATTTTCGGTTCACACTCGTCATTTTTTCTGTACTTAACGGCATGTCTGAACTCCCAAGAGTCAGTCGGGTGAAACAGACTGAAAGTTAAGCAAGCTGTGAGCTGTGTTGGATGTTCTCGATGTTAGATGATCCAACCATGTGCCCGTTAAGCGAGATTCTGCTAATTAACGTTGTTGTTTTTTCCTTCAAGTTTAATAGTCAATAACCTCTCATAATTTGTTGGCATTAGTTAAAATTGTTTATCTCCGCAGATTCGAATGCGACTCTTCCATTGGTACGTTGGGGCTGGAACCTGGAGACCTGTAGTCTTGTCCAATTAGTCGTGGCTATCCATTGTCTACTCACCGCGAAGCAGGAAGTACTGCAGACATGGCTTTCGATGACAGCCGGTCAGCATGGGCAAATGAACAAACCTCTCATGTTTTATGCAAACCATCAAAAGTAACTTCTGGAAAGTGTGCTCGGGAACGTTCCTCTGTGCTCCCTCTTTGTAATATGTAGTTGATTGAGAGATCTTGCGCCATTTTTCCCCAAACAGCACGGACCAACCCGCACTCAACTCGAATGCCAATCAGTGGTAGTCTTCCCTTTCCATCACACTGGGCTGATGTGTACCTCTCTCCGGATCATTCCATCAACAGGCGGCTGTTGAGTAACCAACAATACCTGCGGTTACTGAAGTGCTAGCTATCCGCCATAATTGATCCGAGTTCAAACTCCAAGAGGTACTTCTCTTTCCCCATTTCACGAGCTTCGTACAGGCGAACTAATACACCCTGCTTACACCGTCTGTAGATACGGTGACATGTACACTCGTGGAAAGAGGGATGGCCATAACAAGCTGGTCCATGATCGTATCTTTGGTCCGGTGAATCAGCATATAGCAAAATGTCTAGTGGTATATGACTAAGACATTCTGAATTTAAGAGCTGTTCATTAATGACTGAAACCAAGAGAAGAACCAAGCTGCGAAATGCAGAAATATTTGTGATCGAATTGTGATGCATCACCAAATACTCATAAAAGTACACAGGCGTGCAAAAATTAAGGACGAGACGGTTTTTCGAATGTAACGTCGTGAAGAAGTGCTCCACATCAACTTAAATCGTACCATAAGATCCCCAAGATGTACGAATATGGGACAAGTGAGCAAAACCGTCCAAAAGAGGAATCCAAAGGATACAAAGTCACTTTATTGAAAAGGTAGCTTCGAGCACAACTGGACAGAAGACAGAAACATCCATGTGACAGGCGGCTGCCAAGAAAAATATAGTCTTTAGTAGGAGATATGATCACCCCTGACTGCTTTGCAGGATTTACAACGTCTGTCCATGCTGAGGACGAAGTTGTCAAGGAGCTGTTGAGGCATCGCGGCCCATTCCTTCTTGTAGCGCCAATCGCAGCTGCGAAATCGCTGCTGGCGACTGGTGATGTGCAGCCAAGCGTCTCCCGAGAAGGTCCCACACGTGTTCGATTGGATTTAGGTCCGGGAACCTTGCAGGCTAATCCATGCGTTGAATATCTTCACTCTCCAACAGTTCTGCAACAGCCACTGTACGATGAGATGTAGCGTTGTCGTCCATAAAGACGAACTCAGGACCCACAACACCTCTAAACAGAAGCACGTGTGGCAGGAGAACCTCAGTACAATAGCGGACACCAGTGACTGAACCTCCTTGGAAGAAGTACAGGTCAGTACGGCTACCAAGCATGATACCGCGCCAAACGAGAACTCCGCCACCTCCAAACCGGTCCCTT
Organism: Macrothele yani; assembly: GCA_039090855.1. NCBI lineage: Eukaryota > Metazoa > Arthropoda > Arachnida > Araneae > Macrothelidae > Macrothele > Macrothele yani. The sequence goes on from CM076990.1 coordinate 55,822,784, forward strand.
TCGATGATGTTGGAGGTGTGGTTGCGTGTTCCCTGCTCTCTCCAGATGTGTATACGTCCAGAATCGCTCGTCACACTAAATCGGCTCTCATCCGTAAACAGAACTCGACACCATTGCTTATGTGTCCAGTTCTTGTGTACCTGGCACCACAGAAACCGCCGTCTCCGATGTGTAGACGTTAATGGCACACACCGTACTGGCCGTCGAGCAAATAGACCACTTTTGTGCAGCCTCCCGGCCACGGTAAAACGCGATAACGGACGTCCAGTTGTCTGTTGCATGTGCCTTGCGATTTCTCCAGCTGTCCGCCATCTGTCTCTTCTCGCCTGTAGGACAATATACCGGACGTCCGCAGCCGTGATTGCTCGTGGACGACCACTGCTAAACTCTCGGACAGCTGTTCGTGTCATTTGAAATGCTCTCCAAGCTCGTGAAACGATGCTGTGAGCAATCCTGAACACCTCGGCCACACTAATCACACTTCGACTTTTTTCCAAGTTACCAATGACGCGACCTCGGGTAAAGTCATCCAGATGTCGTCTACTGGATTGCCTGTTGGCCATACCACAGGGTGGCAGCAACTCGACGTCGTTCAACCGATATATACCGTGCAATAGCTTTCACCGAATTGCTGAGCGTACACCGCCCGTGTGCTTTATACCCTTCCGACACCTCCCTTCCCCCCTCTATGGCATGCTGCATATATGCGCATGCCCCACCGTACCGGACCCTAGTTTATCTCCTGAGTGGTCTTTCGGTCCGTTCTGCCTGCTCGTTCCGCTGTTATGCTAATTTTTCCTCTTCGTCCTTAATTTTTGCACACCAGTGTAGTTTCACAGAGCAGCTCTGTTCCCTGGGTTGTTAGAGCAATAGTTTCGACACATTTAAATGAAACACTAAGGAATTTAAAATGTGATGTAATTACCTTAGATGCACATGGAAAAAAAGCATAGTTGCAGCTACAAAACTCGTCGAGCGGTGTAGCTTAATTGGAGGAGAATTTGGCTCCGCAAGAGAAGAATGCGGATTGGCTTAACATAATATTACCCAGCGGCAATTGTCTTTTTCATAATACTAGCGCCCGAACGTAAATTGAGCCTTCTAGCCGGTGGGTTCTTTGAAAAATGTCTGATGTTCGTTCCATATAACATCTGGAATTAATGAGAATTCCTGCTTCTGCAGTGAGCTACTTCAAACTTGGTTTATCGGCTGACTCTGAAACCTTGGATTCCGTCCCAGCCCTTTCTCAAGGGGGATGGATATATTTGACGTACCTGCCTCAGATAAGTGGCACATGTCAAGGTGGCAAAGTTGCAGCAACAAACTCCGTCGTTGTAACTTAATTCGGAAAGCATTCTGCTCCTGAGCAGAAGGATGTAGTTCGATTCCCGCCACCGAAAATGGCTGTTACGCTATAAAGAGCTCACAAAACTGAAGGAAACTTTAGACTCACGAAATGAAATATGCATGTCTCTCGGCGGCCCAGGGTATTTGAGAAATTACTATAATAGTGACAAAGAATACGTATATCTTCAAATATGTTGAAGATTATAATAAATGATAATATAGAAGTTTTTCGTACGGAATGGTCATAATGGTTACGTACGATTATCGTACGTAGACAGCTATTTGGAAACCATTATGACCATTCCGCACGAAAAACTTCCATATTATCATTCGTTACTTTAGCTGCGAATCTGAAATTTAATAGGGTGGATTATTTGGTAGTCTACCTTGCTATTAGTTGTGCACAGATATGGAGAGAGCCATCAGAACTTTTTGTATGTTTCGTCGCAAGCTGACTGTCAATGAGGCCATTTCATTAACTTATCGTACGTAGACAGCTATTTGGAAACCATTATGTTGAAGATAATTTAGAGTAACGAATTGGTAGAGAAATTCTAGAACGGCTCGAATCTAAAAAACCTTATGTACAGATGGAACTGCCGATACAGGCCAAGTTATTTTCAGCAAAAATCAAGAAACACGATGTGTCTATCTGCAATATTTACTTTTCCTTACAAGATTCTAATAAAAATATTCCTTACAAGTCTTTGATATATTTTATGACTGCTAAACTTGTGACGTTGAGATTTTATAAAATTAGCAACGTTTCTTCCCAATTAAATGTTTATTTAACATCTACTGCAGTTTCGCAAATCGTTTGGCTCTGCATCATCAGGACGAATGAAACTTTGCTATTTTTATTAAATCTCAAAATCACAAGTTTAGTAGTCGTGAATTATAGACAAAGACTAATTCAATAATTATATACAAAACTTCATTCGTCCAGATGATGCGCTCCTCTGCGAAACTGTAGTGGATGTTAAATAAACATTTAATAGTGAATAAACGTTGCTACTTTTATTAAGTAATAGTCTTTGTTGATTTTTTTCTCTGAAAGTTCTTATATTTGATGTTACTATTGTGATTCTTCTTTCCATTTTTTCTTCTTTACTCAGTACCCTTCCATTATTCTGTTTATTTTCTCTCGAACTTTTTGAAATGTTTCGGGAGCTCTATACTGCTGCTGTGTCATCTGCATTTGATCGTTCGAAATCACACCTCACTAACTCCAAATATTGATTGATTCAGAGCTTCCGTCATTTTCTTTTTCTTAATCCCAGGAAGAAGAGACGGAAATAAAAGCCCGTCCACTTGGATTTCTTTGCTGCTGTTTATAGACACTGTTCCTTCGGCACTCAGCAGACTCGATTGCCTTTTGATCCTTATATATAAGTTTCCACATCACTCACACCATAGACGAAGCAACACTATGAACCTAAAACAAAAAATTAAAACCGAAGCTACTTCATACTGAAATGCTAAGGTATCAATTTTCTTATATTGTTCTATATCTCCATCTCCTTTGAAGAAAAACAAAGTTTCACCTTCTATTTCTTGCTATCTCTATGCTGGTGTATCTTTACAGCAGGTTGGCGAAACAGAAATGCTTATGTAATGAAGTTACCTATTTATCAGTGACGGAATTTAGTGTTTCAATTTTTTCTTTTCCTATCTGTATTTTCTCTATGATCTCCCGATCGGATTTCGAAGTATTTTCAGCCTTGTATGAATCATTGTGGCTTTTTTTTTACTTTTTCTTTTGTTATGTTTCCTTATTCTTAAAAGCACACTTGCTTTACAATGCTTAAATTTTTACCAGCTTTCTTTATCTTTCCTACTGTACACTAAAGCATCAAATCACACTCTATGCAAAAAAAAAAAAAAAAAAAAAAAAGTTAGTAAAATCATGCAATGCGTTGTTTATGATACGCTTTTTCCAACATACCAGAAATCATTACTCAAGTTATGAGAATAACGGCTGTGGAATAAATCTCGCTCCTGTGCCCTGTGCTTTGACCCCATTTCGATGATATTCAACAGAATTGGTTCAATATACCTCCGGAACAACATAGTAAAGTTTTGTCGTAATGGAAGCATTTTACGTACGTCATGACACATAAGGGCGATGGAATGAATCCCGCTCCTATGTCCTGACCTTTAATCCCATTTCGCCCATTTTCAATAGGGTTCGTCCCCAGGTTGTCACCTACCACATACTAAACTTTCATCAAAATCGAACCATTTTTACGCGAGTTACGGTACGGCCAGGCGGCCAGGCAGACAGACGGACAAAGCTGGAGCATTTACGCTTCTTCAACCTACGGTTGGAAAGCGTAACAAAAGAAGCACCCCAAAAAAATCTTTCGGTCCTGATGAAATTTCGCATGCAAGTACTTCATAGACAAATATGTAAATAATTTAAAAACTAACGACCAGTGACTAAATAGTGGCCCGCCACAGCGCATGGAAACTGCGCACCCAGGAAAGTATACCAAGGGCAAAGCTAGCACCCAGGAGCAATTGTGACAGCAACTTGCGGTTGAATAACCTCCACGGATTGTGAAGATGCCTTGACGTCGGATCCCTGCACAGTACGAGCAGTTGAGCGTGTTTGGGAGAGGACATATTGTTGGGCTGGGAGATGTCGGTTGATTGAGTCGACGTATTGCCAGGCATTTTGTCTTCTGAAAGTTCATTTTTAATCCCACTTCTTTACTCTTTTCAGCAAGTTCCTGGATCATACTCTGCAACTCTGATGGGGTAGTTGCAAAAATGACTACGTCATCTGCAAAACGAAGGTGGGTTAGATAATCTCCATTAATCTTTATCCTTTTGTTTTCCCAGTTCAGTGATTGAAAGACATTTTCCAATGTTGCATTAAAGAGCTTCGGAGATATGGTATCACCTTGTCTCACTCCCTTTCATGCATCTTAAATACCACAGGATTTCAGAGCCATTGTAAATGCTGATAGTTTCACCGAATCAAAGGCTTTTTCATAATCGATAAGAGCCATGCACAATGGAAGTTCATATTCCCTCGCTCTTTCAATTAGTTCTCTCAGTACGTGGATATGATCTATTGTGCTGTAACCACTCCTGAATCCAGCTTGTTCTCTCAGTTGAGCCATGTCCAGTGTTACCTTCAAACGGTGTGGAATAACTTTAGTGAAGATTTTATAAACCACTGATAGGAGGCTGATAGATCTGTAGTTCCTGAGATCCTCAATGTCACCTTTTTTATGTAGCAGGATCATTGTAGCGGTGTTCCAATCCTCAGGAATCTTCCCTTCATTAAGGCATCGAGTAAAAATTTGAGCGAGTACAGTTCCTATTTCTCCACTTGCTTCTTGTATGATGTCTACTGTAATTCCATCTTCCCCTGGAGCTTTTCCCCGCTTCATGTTCTTGATAGCATGTGCAACTTCTGCTGGGAGGACTGGAAGTAGTCTTGTACTGGTACCTTTCATAATGTCTGGAGAACATGTATCATCCCTTTCATATAATTTGGAGTAGAAATCTTTCACTCTTGTCAACATTTTGTCTCTATTTCTTGTTACAGAACCATCTTCTTTTCTCAGTGCCATAATCTGTTTTCTTCCCTTACTGAGATGTCCCTTTGCTATCTTCAGGCTTTGGTTGTTTTCAATTGCTTTCCTCACTAGTTCACAGTTGAATTTCCTTACGTCTTCAGTGATACTTTTTCGTACTGTCTTGCATAGCTCTATGTATTTCACTTTGGAAGTCACATCTTTAGTTGTCCTCATCTCTCTTCTTTTTGCATCAACATTTTGGTTTTTCCTGATAATTTGTTCACATATTACTTGTTCTTAGACCCAGCTAATTTTGTTGCTGTTTCCATAAGAGTTTTGGTTACTTTTCTGTTAACTTCAGAAATATCCACTTCTTCCGATGTTAGGCCTTCTAAAGCAGAGAATCTGTTCTTCAGTTCCAACTTGAAGGTATTATGGTGTTTTTTAAGGTTGGTTATGTCAATATATTTTGTTTGTTTTATGAGTTTGCCACGTTCGAGTTAAGTGTTGAGGTGCATCTTACATCTCACCAATCTATGGTCACTACCTGTGTTGAACTTGTTTAGCACACTGCAGTCTTCTATGACGAATTTTTTGTTACACATAATAAAATCAATTTCACTTGTCGTCCCATTTGGATGTCTCCATGTCCATTTCCTGTGTGGCTTTTTCTTGAAAAAGGAGTTCATGATGAAAAACCCTTCTGTCTCTGCAAACTCAACGAGAGTATTTCCACGCTGGTTTCTGTTGCCGTGACCGAATTTACCTACTGAAGTTTCATTGTGTTGCCGTTGCCCAATTTTTGCATTGAAATCTCCCATAATTATCTTCAATTGCTGCTTACCTTTATTATTTAGATGACAAATTTCCTAACAAAATTCTTCAATTTCTTCTATAGCATGACTTGTGGTGGGTGCATAAGTTTGAATAATCTGAGCCTGGTATCTTCTCGAGAGTTGGATAACGAGTCGTGCAGCTCTGTCAGAGGAACTTTCAACTTCTACAACTTTATCCTTCAGTTTCTTGTTTATTATAAATCCAACACCACTAGTTCTTCCAGTATCTGTCCCACGATAGTAGAAGAGATGTCCACTTTTCAGTTCAATGAGATCTTCTCCTTTTCTTCTTAATTCACTTAGCCCGACGATGTCCCACTTGATCCTTTGTAGTTCCTCTTTCAATTCAAGAAGCCTTGAATCAGAAGATAGGGAGCGTCCATTATACGTAGCCAAGGTCAGCATCAGATGGCAGCCTAGTCCGGTCCTCCGGAGATTCTTAGCACCCTCTGTCTTCATGTCGCACTGGCAGTTGCTTAGGTCAACTACATTGCAGCTGCCGGAAACTGAGGTCCAATATTTAAGTTGTGGAGTCATTTTAGAGGGGTTTGGCCATAACTCACCACGCTGGCCAAGCGGGTTGGTGAGTGTGGGATAGCATTTCCTCTAATCCCGATGGTATCGTTATACCGCTATTGGCGGTCGTCAGAGCCCTTTAGTGGGAACAGAATGCACCACAAGAAGGCGGGGTTGACATTTGTCAAGGAGAGGCTGTGATGTTTCGCATCACCTGACCTTACATCCCATATATATATATACACTGCCGGACAATTGCTAAGGACGGATGACAATAGCAACGATAGCAACCATAAAATGGAAGGCAGGAAAATGTGGAAATTAGCATAAGTGCGGGATACAGTAAGACGTGTTGTGCGTATGCAAATCTTGGATTGCCGAACTTGTTCGTGACGTCATAGCGCTGATAAGAGATATAAAGGATTTGACGCGTATTGACCGTTGTTGTTCAAACGCAAAGTTGAAAGGGAAAGAATCAATTGACGAACTTGTAATTTTCAGTATGTCTTCCCGACATCACCTAGTTGATTTTACGCGTGGCCGTATTATTGGCAAGATTGAAGAAGGGCAAAAAATAACAGATGTTGCCAGGGAGTTCGACGTCAGCCACAGTGTTGTTTCAAGGCTTTGGAAATCATTTCAAACAAATGGAGAGTGTAGCAAACGTCACGGGGGAGGTCGTGTTCGCAGTACGACACCTGCAGAAGATCGGTACATAGTGCTATCAACAAAAAGACACCGGCGCAGCACAGCTAGTGAGGAAGCAAATCAGTTTATGGCTGCTACTGGTACGTGGATCTCCCGAAAAACTGTCGCCAGACGTTTGCATGAAGGAGGACTACACGCCCGCCGTCCTGTTGTGTGCATCCCATTGTCCAGACGTCACCGTACCGCCCGTTTGCAATGGTGCCATCAACATCGCAATTGGACTGATAACGACTGGTCTTCTGTCCTCTTCTCAGATGAGAGTAGATACAGTCTATCGCCTGATTGTCGACGACAACTGATCTGGCGTGATAGTGGTACTGCATATTGTCCAGCAAACATACAGGAAAGGGACCGATATCCGACATGTAGTGTCATGGTATGGGCTGGCATCATGATCAATGGCCGTACGTCCCTCTATGTGCTTCCAACTGGGACTATGACTGGCCAACGATACATTAACGATGTTCTGCTACCTCATGTTTGCATGTTCCGTGGTGCTGTCGGTGATATATTCATTTTCATGGACGACAACGCAACATGTCATCGAACAGTCGCTGTCCAGGAGTGTCTTGAGAGCGAGGATATTCAACACCTCGTATGGCCAGCACGTTCTCCAGATCTGAATCCCATTGAAAATGTGTGGGATGTTTGGGGAGGAGTCTTGCTGGTGGCCAATGTCCTCCAATGAACAAGGACAACCTCATCCGTGCACTGACAGAGGAATGGGATAAATTACCCCAACAGCTGCTTGATAATGCTGTGCAAAGCATGACACGACGTGTGGAATCTTGCATCGCCCTCCATGGTGGCCATATCCCGTATTGACATCTTACGCCGAAACGCCTGCGGACGGTAATTGCATTTTTTTCACGTTTACGTATTCTTCACAAAATGGCCTGTTTGTCCCTTGAACACGTTCCAAAGCCTTCTGGATTTCAGAGCACAATAAATTGTCTTTCTTGTAATGTCCTGGCATTCTGACATTATTTTATTTCACTTGGCATCCAACCACACTTACTTTTTTATGCGCTATATAACCGTTTATGATCCGTCCTTAGCAATTGTCCAGCAGTGTATATATATATATATATACTAAAGAGCAAAACTGAAGACTAAGGAAAAAATTTTAGAATTTAAAACGAAGGTGCAAAATAACCTGAAAATCAAAACGCGCAACGCAGCAGTTTTGAAAATTCAGAATTCACATTCTATAAAAGAAGATACCTAAGCAAAAAAATACATATATAATTTTGACTCACACCTAGTACAACATAGAAAAGGTTATGTATTCTACCCGTGTGATCAAAAGGAAAAAGGTAAAAAATAAAATAAAACACAATGTAGAATGTCGAGACTGGTACTTGGTTTATCAAGGACCAGCAAACTCTGCATTTTCTCACTTCCACAGAGAACCTAGTTGGAAATAGGTTCTGCAAGGCCATAGATGCAAGTAACAATCCCACCTAAAATAGTTTAAAAAATATATATATAAGTCATGCTCCTTAGAGTTGCATGACCTAGCACTAGTTAACATTTTCGCTTGCATCCATTAACCTTCCTGGCCCGACCATACTTTCATCTGTTACTATTAAACAGAGAAGAAGATTAAAGAGAACTCAAGCTGTGAGAGTGACATAATAATTAGAAATGATTTTCAGCCATAACGAAATTCCAAGTTCGTTTGAGAGAGAATTTAAACCTGAAAAACAATGCAAAGAAATCCAAATTTTACATTGCAATTAAAAAAGGAAATGTTAATTTATAACGAACAGATTTTTTGAAAGAAAAACTTGAGTCTAAAACCCCCTAACTTATGACAAACATAAACGAGAATAAGTTAAAGATAATAATTAACTAAAGAAAACTTTGCGAAAGTTATATACCTTAAACAGTTAGTTGCAATATGTACAAAGTATTCAGCAGTGCTTTAAGTGCATAATTAATTAGTATTAAGAACTTAACTACTTTGAAAAAACAGCGCATAGACAGCGCATAGAAAGGAACAGCTATTATCTTCTGTTCTAGGCAAAGACGCTCAAAGTTACAAAGAAGAAAGAGTTAAAATAAAATGTTAACAGACAAATCAATGCCTAAAAGTTGAAAAAGCTAAAAACGACAGAGAAAAGGTACATGAAGTACAAACATTGAACTTATAAAACCTAGAACTCCAAAACAAGGAAGAGAGCTTACCTCTTGTGTTACAAAAATTTCTCCTCACAAGAGAAGAACATGGCTGACCTCTCTGCCACCCAGATGCTGGGGGCAGTGAGGTGGGGGCTGATACAGCAAGAAAACAAAGGCGGAGATTTTAATCCAGAGAAAAAATATATAAACATAAGACTGTGGATCTGTATGATCAGAAAGAGCAGAATTAACTCTCCAGAATACATGAGAAATATTATAAAATACACGAGCAGTTTATTTAATAATCTTTGCATGTATTAAATCATTTTAGTGAGTTCTATAGATTAATCAGAATCTTATTAATTTTAATGTTGGTTTTACTATTTTTAGTATAGCTATCCTAGTGATGAATAACTAGTTTTCTTTTTTTATTTGTTTTTATTTTCTTTTATAAACGGATTTTTAAGCTTTTTTGTGATTTTGTTTATATTATTTAATTTTTGTTTTTAATAGACCGTCATATCCATAGCACTAAGGTTCCTTTTAGGTAGTTAATAGGCATCCTCTAGCCAACTTCCTACGGCTTTGATTGGTCAGAATCATATTATTAACTGCGTAGAAAATTAAAGCAGATCTGCCAACCTTACTCTATTATTCAGAATAATTTTTCTTAAAGTTCTTTTGATGAAAAGAAGAAGGAATTCGTTCTCTAGAAAACTTTTCTAATAGTATATTAATGTTGTAATTGAAGTCCAAATTCTACTGCAAATTCTGAAATTCTTAGAACCCGAGAAATTAGTACATTCTCAATTACTTTGGTTGAAATGTTATTATTCCAGTGTAGATATTTAATTACTTTGAAAGGAAAATTAACTCTTTTATCATAGAGGCTAATAGATGGGTTACCTTCTGTTGAGCTTAATGCTTAAGTCTAGGAACTCAAGTTCCTGATTACTGTGGTTGGTTTACATAAGTTAAGAGAGCTAGGATAGATATTATCAAAATCACTCTATAACTTCTGAATTATTGATACACAGCAGATCATCAATATATCTAAAGTGTAAAGTGTAGTTATCTGAGCAGGTAGGTGATTTTTAATGAATTTATATTCCTTAAAGAACAGGAATAGATTAGTGATATGTGGACGTTGATGTTCCCATTGGAATACCGTTCACTTGCTTATAGAGAGTATTATTATATAAGATATGGTTATTTATTATGCAGCAATTGAGATAAGAGTTCCAAGTTCTACATCAACAAGTTTAAATTCTGCATAGTTTAAGGTAGTGATTATATCTGATAGAGGCAGATTAGTATACAGGTTTTCAAAATCATAACTATTAATATCTAGGACAAACTTGAGTATAGTAGAAATTACTTCTGCATTATTATTAATTATCCAAAATCTCTGTACATCAAGTTAGAACAGTTTCTAATTCAAAACCTTCTTTAAGATATCTTCAGCAAGATCTACTTCTTTTATGACTCCTTACTCACTAGCTATGAACCTGAACTTACAGGATCCTTATGAAACTTAACCGTTGCAAAGAAATAAATTCAGGCTCATATCTCTAGATTGTGGAATTTTAGTTTCTTGAAGAATGCCTTAAACCGATTTTCTAACTGCTTGGTAGAATACTTACGGGCCTCGTATGCTACTCTATTATTGAGTTCCATAGTTAACAATTCAAAATAGAACTTCTACAGATAATTGCAAAATTATTGCTTTATCCGTAGTGGTAAATAAATTCGTCTTGCAGTTTGGAGAGCGACCTTTAGCTTCTCCAGAGAAAAAGAGATTTCTGTCGAAACAAAAGTCCAGACCTGCCAACTCACCGGTGAAGCTATTGATTATATTATATTTCCATCTCTGCAGCCTTCAATAGGCTGATTGTACGTTAAACTGGTTTTACGATGTATTTATTTATCTGAGTGAAGCTCTCAAGAATCCTTTCTTTGGAAATTGTGAAGGAAGGTCTGAATTTAGAGCCATACTCTAATAAATTCCTAAGCTTTTCATTTTCTACAAAACTCAAGTTTCCGGTGATAATATGGTTGTAATTCCTGTAATTACTACTTGTTCTTGTGATGAACATAAAGAAACAGTTCACTATGATAAGAATTACAACCATATTATCACCGGAAACTTGAGTTTTGTAGAAAATGAAAAGCTTAGAATTTATTAGAGTATGGCTCTAAATTCAGACCTTCCTTCACAATTTCCAAAGAAAGGATTCTTGAGAGCTTCACTCAAGATGTAAATAAATACATCGTAAAAACCAGTTTAACGTACAATCAGCCTATTGAGGCCTTCGCAGAATGGAAATATAATATAATCAATAGCTTCACCGGTGAGTTGGCAGGTCTGGACTTTTGTTTCGACAGAAATCTCTTTTTTCTCTGGAGAAGCTAAAAGGTCACTCTCCAAACTGCAAGACCAATTTATTTTTACCACTACGGATAAAGCTAGCAATAATTTTGCAATTATCTGTAAGAAGTTCTATTTTGAATTGTTAACTATGGAACTCAATAATAGAGTAACATACGAGCCCGTAAGTTATTCTACCAAGCAGTTAGAAAATCGGTTTAAGGCATTCTTCAAGAAACTTAAAATTCCACAATCTAGAAGATATGAGCCTGAATTTCCATTTCTTTTTGCAACGGTTAAGTTTCATAAGGATCCTGTGAAGTTCAGGTTCATAGCTAGTGGAGTAAGGAGTCATAAAAAGAAAATAGATCTTGCTTTTGAAGATGTCTTAAAGAAGGTTTTGAAACACATTAGAAACTGTTCTAACTTGATGTACAGAGATTTTTGGATAATTAATAATAATGCAGAAGTAATTTCTACTATACTTAAAGTTTGTCCCCTAGATATTAATAGTTATGATTTTGAAAACCTGTATACTAATCTGCCTCTATCAGATATAATCACTACCTTTAAAGAGCTGTATGCAGAATTTAAACTTAACCAATTTGTTGATGTAGGAACTTGGAACTCTTTATCTCAATTGCTGCATAATAAATAACCATATCTTATATAATAATACTCTCTATAAGCAAGTGAACGGTATTCCAATGGGAACATCAACGTCCACGCATATCGCTAATCTATTCCTGTTCTTTAAGGAATATAAATTCATTAAAAATCACCACACCTGCTCAGATAACTACCTTTACACTTTTAGATATATTGATGATCTGCTGTGTATCAATAATTCAGAAGTTATAGAGAGTGATTTTGATAATATCTATCCTAGCTCTCTTAACTTATGTAAAACCAACCACAGTAATCAGGAACTTGAGTTCCTAGACTTAAGCATTAAGCTCAACAGAGGTAACCCATCTATTAGCCTCTATGATAAAAGAGTTAATTTTCCTTTTCAAAGTAATTAAATATCTACACTGGAATAATAACATTTCAACCAAAGTAATTGAGAATGTACTAATTTCTCAGGTTCTAAGAATTTCAAGAATTTGCAGCAACAATTTGGACTTCAATTACAACATTAATATACTATTAGAAAGTTTTCTAGAGAACGAAATTCCTTCTTCTTTTCATCAAAAGAACTTTAAGAAAAATTATTCTGAATAATAGAGTAAGGTTGGCAGATCTGCTTTAATTTTCTACACAGTTAATAATATGATTCTGACCAATCAAAGCCGTAAGGAAGTTGGCTAGAGGATGCCTATTAACTACCTAAAGGAACCTTAGTGCTATGGATATGACGGTCCTATTAAAACAAAAAAATTAAATAATATAAACAAAATCACAAAAAAAGCTTAAAAATCCGTTTATAAAAGAAAATAAAAACAAATAAAAAAGAAAACTAGTTATTCATCACTAGGATAGCTATACTAAAAATAGTAAAACCAACATTAAAATTAATAAGATTCTGATTAATCTATAGAAGCTCACTAAGGTGATTTAATACATGCAAAGATTATTAAATAAACTGCTCGTGTATTTTATAATATTTCTCATGTATTCTGGAGAGTTAATTCTGCTCTTTCTGATCATACAGATCCACAGTCTTATGTTTATATATTTTTTTTCTCTGGTTAAAATCTCCGCGCTTTGTTTTCTTGCTGTATGAGGAGGCCATCAGCCCCACCCTCACTGCCCCCCAGCGTCTAGGAGTGGCAGAAGAGGTCAGCCATGTTCTTCTCTTGTGAGGAGAAAAGTTTTTGTAACACAAGAGGTAAGCTCTCTTCCTTGTTTTTGGGTTCTAGGTTTTATAAGTTCAATGTTTGTACTTCATGTACCTTTTCTCTGTCGTTTTTTAGCTTTTCAACTTTTAGGCATTGATTTGTCTGTTAACATTTTTGCGGGTTTTAACTCTTTCTTTTCTTTGTAACTTTGAGCGTCTTTTGGGGTACCTAGGAACAGAAGATGGCTTAGCTTGTTCCTTTTCTATGCGCTGTCTATGCGCTGTTTTTTCAAAGTAGTTAAGTTCTTAATACTAATTAATTATGCACTTAAAGCACTGCTGAAATACTTTGTACATATTGCAACTAACTGTTTAAGGTATATAACTTTCACAAAGTTTTCTTTAGTTAATTATTATCTTTAACTTATTCTCGTTTTTGTGTTGTCATAAGTTGTAGAGTAGGGGGTTTTAGACTCAAGTTTTCTTTCAAAAATCTGTTCGTTATAAATTAACATTTCCTTTTTAATTGCAATGTAAAATTTGTTTTTCAGGTTTAAATTCTCTCTCAAACGAACTTGGAATTTCGTTATGGCTGAAAATCATTTCTAATTATTATGTCACTCTCACAGCTTGAGTTCTCTTTAATCTTCTTCTCTCTGTTTAATAGTAACAGATGAAGAGTATGGGTCGGGCCAGGAAGGTTAATGGATGCAAGCGAAAATGTTAACTAGTGCTAGGTCATGCAACTCTAAGGAGGACATGACTTATATATATATTTTTTAAACTATTTTAGGTGGGATTGTTACTTGCATCTATGGCCTTGCAGAAACCCATTTCCAACTAGGTCTTTGTGGAAGTGAGAAAATGCAGAGTTTTTGCTGGTCCTTGATAAAGCCAAGGCTCAGTATTCTCGACACCTTCTACATTCAGTTGTTTTATTTTATTTTTTACCTTTTTTTCCTTTTGATCACACAGGTAGATACATAACCTTTTCTATGTTGTACTAGGTGTGAGTCAAAATTATATATGTATTTTTTTGCTTAGGTATCTTCTTTATAGAATATATATATATATATATATATATATATATATATATATATATATATAGAGAGAGAGAGAGAGAGAGAGAGAGAGAGAGAGAGAGAGAGAGAGAGAGATACCTGTCTAGGAACGTGAAGAACGTGTTGCACCACCGTTCGCCCTGATGACGGCGGCGTTTCGTCTCGGCATGGACTAGACAAGACACCAGAAGCGTTGGGAAACCATACGGATCCACGACCCCTGAACAAGTTCCCACAGCTCACGAAGATTTGATGGAAGGAGGTCAGAGCCTCGAACATCTCTCTCGATGGCATCCCGGATTTGCTCGATGGGATTGAGGTAAGGTGACCCAGCTGGTCAAGGAAGCGAGGTCACGTCGGTGGAGTGTTCATCCAACCATTCGGATACAATTCGGGAGCAATGGCACGGTGCTTTGTCTTGTTGCCGGATGAGGTCCGCAGTTTGATGTTGAAGACGCACAAACGGGAGCAAATGGTCGTCCAGGATATCCCGGTAACGTTGACCTGTGAGGGACGATGTCACACGTACCAGGGGTCCCATTTCAGTCCACGTAAATAGTCTCCAGACGAGAATGCCACCCCCACCAGCTTGAAGAGTACCCTGCTGGCAAGAAGGATCCATCGCTTCATGTGGTTTGCGCCGTACTCGTATCCTGCCATACGCATGTACCAACGTGAATCTCGACTCATCAGTCCAGGCAACATTTTACCACATGTCTAGGGTCCAGTGGCGATGTTCCCGCGCCCATGCTAAGCTTTGCACCCTGTGATGTGCGGTCAGCAGCGGTACCCTCGTGGGACGATGGCTTCTGTACCCCATAGCGAGGATATGGTTCTGGATGGTGTGGCTGCTTACACGTTTTTGTGCACCAGTGTTAAATTGCCGAGTGATTTCTTGCATTGTGGCCCATCTATCCGCTGTTTCAATGCGAACTAGCCGACGATGACCACACTCGTCCACACGCTGTTGTCCACGGCAGTTGACCCTTGCAGAAATGGTTTTACCGGATTCGATGTACTCACGGTGCACCCGTGACACAGTGGCTCGTGAAAATCCCAGTGCCTGCCCGACTTCCGAGATGGAGCGACC
This sequence comes from Macrothele yani, assembly GCA_039090855.1. NCBI lineage: Eukaryota > Metazoa > Arthropoda > Arachnida > Araneae > Macrothelidae > Macrothele > Macrothele yani. The sequence goes on from CM076990.1 coordinate 55,838,144, forward strand.
CATTCGTCGGGCCGCGACAATTTGCCCACGATCAAATGCGCTTAGATCCTTTGTCTTACCCATACTGTGTCCGACTCCTACTGATTCCCATCGCAACACTCCTTATATTGTCGGATCCCTGCATACGTCATGTCGTTTCCGTTTACAGGGCCGCCCACAGCGCCACATTTGCATAATGCCAGCTGCCTCTAATTGAATTGCTCTTCAGTGTATATATATATATATATATATATATATATATATGTCGGCCCGCCTACCCTCTCTATCTGTCCGCCCTGGAACCAATGGTCCTGAATCAGGAACACGCGAACTGCCTGTATACTCTATTATCAAAAATAGTTGGTCACTACCAAATATTTGCATACGTGCAAAGAACGATTGCGCAGGAAGGTGTGCTGTGAGTGAAGAAGTACGTACATAAAGCTGAGATGCTCTGTCGTGTTATCAGTGACTTCGAAGCGGATATGCCGCGTGGACGTGAACTTTCATAATTCACCCATGGGCTGGTTGGTCACAGGATGTCATTTGAGTAAAGTTTCCATACGGAGCATTATAACTAAACTAAATAGACTAGAATCGACTGTAAGTGATGTCTTGAAAAGATGGAAACAGAACGGTGCAACTACAGCGGAAAAACAATGTTCTGGAAGGTCGCACAAACTGACGGAAAGTGATAGAAGAGCCATGTTAATAAATGCTAAGAAATCCAGTTCTCCCTCTTCCGTTTCCAATACTACTGAAGTAGGAAATGCTTGTAATGGCTCGGTTAGTACCATAACTATCCGCAGAGTTGCATGGCTCGATTAGTACCATAACTATGTTTGTAATGGCTCGGTTAGTTACATAACTATCCGCAGAGTTACATGGCTCGGTTAGTACCATAACTATCCGCAGAGTTACATGGCTCGGTTAGTACCATAACTGTCCGCAGAGTTACATGGCTCTGTTAGTACCATAACTATCCGCAGAGTTACATGGCTCGGTTAGTACCATAACTATCCGCAGAGTTACATGGCTCGGTTTGTACCATAACTATCCGCTGAGTTACATGGCTCAGTTAGTACCATAAATGTTTGTAATGGCTCGGCTAGTACCATAACTATCCGCAGAGTTACATGGTGTGGATTATTATGATAGGGCAGCAGCACACAGGCCGCATATAACTACCGTGAATGCGAAGCCCGTTTGGAGTGGTGTGTCTCCCGTCGTGGTGTGTCTAGCTGTTCCATGGAGTGATGAGTCATGCTTTTCACTGTTACAATCTGATGGACATGTTTGGATTTGGCGACAGCCCGGCGAACGACTTTCGTTGGAATGTGTTCTTCCAACTGTTAAATTCGGTGGAGGCTCAATCATGGTATGGAGTTCTTTTTCGTGTATGGGACTCCTCCCGTTGGTTATTATACCACAAACTCTGAAATGTCCCTCGACGTTCTGGATAATTCTGTCCTACCAAAAATGTGGGAGTATCACGGAAATGACCGTTGTCTTTTCCAACACGATCGAGCTCCCTGCCACATTGCAGGGCGTGTGCAGGACTTGTTTCCTGAACCTGAGGTGGAATTATTAAACTGGCCTGCTCAGAGTCCTGATCTTCATCCCATAGAACACCTCTGGAATGAATTGGAGCGACGGATACGAAATTGACCACAACGACCGTCTTCGCTCTCCAATCTGGCAGCAATTTTGCAGGATGAATGGCGAGCCATTCCTGTGGGGACCTACCGGAAATTGGTTGATAGTATACCTCGACGTGTTGCCAATGTCATACCAGCAAAAGGTGGACCGGCTAACTACCAAATGAGAAAATAAAGCCATTTGTTCCAAAACATTGTGATGTCCAAATACTTTTGATAATATAGTGTAGCTCTTAAAGTTGCTCACGGTGGTCGTTAAATCCCAAAACAAAAGAAAACGCTCTTCGATGATATTTTGTATTCATCAGATCAGTTGCCAAATATTTCGTTCCGCAAAATACGAGACGAAATTCCATGAATGCTCTCATCTACCTTAGCAAGTTCTCTGCATTGCCAAAGAAAAAAAAAAAAAAAAAGAGCAAGAATTTTTCGGTGGCTGGCCGCAGAGGACAAAAAAAAATAAAAAAAATAAGACAAGTTAGTAAAATCATGCAATGCATTGATTATGTTGCGCTTTCCAACATACCAGAAATCCTTAACTCAAGTTATTACTCAAGTTATGAAGATATTGGCTGTGGAATAAATCTCGCATCTGTGCCCTTACGTTTGACCCCATTTCGATTTTATTACACAGAATAGGTTCAGTGTACCTCCTGAACAGCATACCAAAGTTCTGTCGCAATAGAAGCATTTTTAGTCAAGTTATGAGGATAATGGCTGTGGAATAAATCTCACTCCTGTGCCCTGACCTTTGACCCCGTTTCGATTATATTAAACTGAACCAGTTCAGTATACCTCCGGAACAACATGATAAAGTTTTGTCGCAATCGAAGCATGCTTACTTAAGTTGTGGCGCATAAGGGCGATGGAATGGATCCCGCTCCTATGTCCTGACCTTTGACCCCATTTTTCCCATTTTCAATAGAGTTCGTCCCCAGGTTGTCCCCTACCAACTACTAAAACTTCATCGAAATCGAACCATTTTTACTTGAGTTATTGTGCGGACAGACAGACGGACAAAGCGGGAGCATATACGCTTCTTCAACGTACGGTTGGAAAGCGTAAATAATAGAAAACAAGTTTGTAAAATCATGCACTGCGTTGATTATAATACGCTTTCCAACATACCAGAAATCATTACTCAAGTTATGAGAATAATGGCTGTGGAATAAATCTCGGTCCCGCTCCCTGACCCTTGATCCCATATCAATGATATTCAACAGAACCGGTTCGGTATACCTCTGCAATAACATGATAAAGTTTTGTCGCAATCGAAGCATGTTTACGAAAGTTATGATGCATAAGGGCTATGGAATAGATCCCTCTCCTGTGCCCTAACCTTTGACCCCATTTCGCCCATTTTCAACAGAATTTGTCCCCAGGCAATCCCCTACAACATATTAACATTTCATCCAAATCGCAGCATTTTTACGTAAGTTATTTCGCATAATGGCGATGGAAGTGATTCCGCTTCTATGTTCTGACATTTGACCCCATTTCGTCAATTTTCAATAGGGTTTGTCGCCAGGTGGTCTCCTACCACATACTAAAATTTCATCGAAACCGAACCTTTTTTACGTTAGTTATGACGCATAACAGCACTGGAATGGATCCCGCTCCTATGTACTGACCTTTGACCCCATTTCGTTCACTTTAAATAGGGTTCCTTCCCAGGTGATACCCTACCAGATACTAAAATGTCATCGAAATCGAACGATCGTTACGCGAGTTATCGTGCGGACGGACATACGCACACAACGCGTGACGTATTGAGGCAGATGGGAATCGCGACCATCTACCCGCAAGAATGTGACGTCATAAAACTTTTATATGATCCACACACAACGCGTGACATAATGAGACAGATGGCGTGACCGCGCGCCAACATTCTCAAACGCCAGATTGTGACGTCATAAGATTTCTAAGCATTTTTAACATTAATGGAACAATGCCATGAAACTAAAAACGATATAATTCAGGGTGGTTATTTAACCCACTAAACGAATTCTCCTAAAGTCGAGATCAAGCTAAATCGATTTCTAGTACCAGAAAACGGTCAGTTAGCGACTTTCATCAAAATTCTTAGAGCACATTTTTTTCCAATAATTTCTTTACAATAATAATTTTTGTACACATTTTCTTTACAATTAATGCGTTCCCTAGATGAAAATTTGAACATCGATTAAAATAGCTTAATTTCATAAATTGGAATACTTAATATTTTCTAAACCATAACCGTAATTATGCAATCCAACATTTATTTATCCACTGACGTCATCAAAGTACAGGTCGCGCCATCTTTTTCCTGGTTTCAACACCACCAAAGGAAAAGTTCCTGATTTTTAATATAATTATGGTTATGTTTTAGTAAATATTAAGTTTTCCAAGTTATAATATGAAGTTATTTTAATCGATGTTCAAATTTTCATCCATTTACTGAAGGAAATGTGTACAAAAGTTTTTTCATTGGAAGTATAGGAAGCAAAATTACTTGACGTCCACCTTAATAATATGGGATAAGGGCGATGGAATGGATCGCAATCCTATGTCCTGACCTTTGATCACATTTCGTCCATTTTCAATAGAGTTCGTCCCCAGGCGGTCTCCTACCACATAGTAAAATTTCATTGAAATCGAACCATATTTACGCAAATTATGACGCATAAGGCCGATGGAAAGATCCCGCTCCTATGTCGTGACCTTTGACCCCATTTGTCTCATTTTCAATAGGGTTCGTCCCCAGGTTGTGCCCTACCACATAGTAAACTTTCATTGAAGTCGATCCATATTTACGCAAGTTATGACGCATAAGGGCAATGGAATGATTCCGCTCCTACGTTGTGACCTTTGACCTCATTTGTCCCATTTTCAATAGGGTTTGTCCCCAGGTGGTCCCCTACCACATACTAAAATTTCATCGAAATCGAACCATTTTTACGCCAATTATCGTGCGGACGGACGGACAAAGCTGGAGGATATACGCTTCTTGAACCTACGGTTGGAAAGCGTAAATGACAAAGTGTGGAGATTTTTGTGCCTTGATTTTTGATTCATTAAACTATAGTCTGTATTACGCTGTACCCGAGGTATAGGCTTTTCAATTTTCTGGGAACGAAATTGATTTCATATACAACGTTAAAGCAAAAATTTATTGAAAGTTAGACAGATGAATTTCAAGCATTACTTACCTCCGTTTGTATGCTGTTCAGAGACTTGGAATATGGATCATCAAAGACATTTGTGTAATTAGCCCTCAGGTGCCATAAAAAGCTTTGGTAAATAATTTCGCCGGACTGTCAAAAGATTATTGAAATATAGATTGCATGATCATAATACCTTTTTCACATTTTATGTGAGAGTAGAATTGCATAATATTAACAGAACGTGAGTAACATGCATATAATGCCGAGATTTATAATTATTTCAATTAAATTCTCTAAATGATGTACGTAGGGCGGTCAAAACGTTAGTTGCACTTGAATGTTAAAAAAAAAAAAAGAATATTTTGCGAAATGTTTATACAGTAGGACCTCTCTTAATCGGCCTAACTGGGGCCGAGAATATGCCGGTTTGGGGAAAATCCGGTTAAGGCATCCCACTACGTTAGGGGCACCTTTTGTGAAAAAAATGCAAGAATGGGTAATTTGTTTTAGGAAGGCTAACACACGAAAACACATAAACGTTGGAGAAAAATGATATCAATATAAATTTTCAAGAATTTGGGAAATTTGTGAAATAATTTAAGGAAATATGTCGTTTACGGTAAATGATCTAAATAAAAAAGGAACAGATATATAATGGCATTTTTTGCATCAGTATATGCGCATGGAATTATCTATGCAGTGAACTAAAAGGTAAGTGATGTTCCTAAACGCTGCTGAGATACACTCAGTCCTACATGCGTTAGTGAGAATTTTCGACAACTTTCTTCACTATGTTGAATGTAAATAACTATAACCTAACTTTGAACGGACAAACAGCAAAACGTTTTTGTTCATTGCATGCACAACATTGTAAGAAAGATGTATACCAAGTTTCATCAATTTATTTACATACCTTTTGCAGTTATCAGGTTTTCCGTAAGAGTTCGGGACGAAAATCTCATCCTGCGAAAAACGCTTTTCAAGTGTCACTTCCCGTTCGTTTGACACCTGGGTTTAGATATTCCGATTGCTATAACTCTGTACCTATTCATCGTAGACAAAAACCGAAGGCAGTTTTGGAATCCTAAAGAATGAGGCTTTAAAATGAATTTATTTTTACAAAATGTGAAATTTTGCCCAAAACGACGTGGGATACCCTTAATTAAACGAGGGAAATTGAACCAAGTGCAAAATTAATTACATATGTTTTGTATATTGAATCTGTTGGGTGCTTTATAGTGAAATATTGCAGTACAATAGCATTATATTTAAAAATTAGGCAAGAAATAACCATTAATTGCCTAACATTTATGAGTGCCAGTGGAATTGCTACACAATGCTAAAGTTACCTTATCCTTGCTTGTTTTAAATTCAAGGGCAGCAGCTTCTTTTTTAAAGGCTAAAGTGGAAGGTAGCATTTTATAGTACATACCAGTTTCGTCAACGTTGTAGATCTGCACTGGCGATAAGTCTTCTATAGTAATAATTTCCTGTAACTTATCCTGAAAACATTTTGCTCCCTTTGGATCAACAGACAATTTTTCTCTGGAAATGACTAGCTAATGGACGCCGTGCCTTTTCTTCCATTTCTGTAGCAACAAAAGCTTGATCTCCTCCAATTTTATTTTATTTTATTTCTATTGGAGGTTTAACGTCCACCGTGAGCAACTCAATGGACTATAAGTAGTCGCTTGTCCCTAATTTAGGGTTACTGGTTCCAGGTAACGGAGAGAGCCAGTGCCGTAAGACAAACACAGCACCCATGCCTCACCGGGATTCGAACCTTAACCCTTTCGGATAAATGATCATAGGCCATCGCTTAGATCACTGAGCCTCAGGAGTAGCCTCCCCAATTCTTTCATGTAGAGTCAATTCCTTTTTTTTTTTCAAAATTTAAACCACTGATGGGTGCTCCTTTCGCTCGTTCTTTGTTATGATAAAACCTAACAAAAACGTACCGCAAGTCATAATAGCATTGAAAAAGAACGAAATTTTGTGTGTTTTGGAAAAAGCCGATGTAGGGAAAGATTTGGTTAAACGAGGGCCGGTTAAAAAACGTTCCGCTATGCTTACGTAGGAAATACGATAGAAGAGCTATTTTTCGATGTAATCGCCTAGTTTATTTAAGCATTTATTGTAGGGTGGCACGAGTTTGTTTATTCTTCTTGAAGAAATTGTCATCTAACTTGCGATAGCCATTCTCGCGTCACGTTTTTGACGTCCGCTTCACAAGGTCATTTGTCATGGGGCCAAACCCATGAAAATCACAAGGCGAAAGGTCTGGACTGTAGGTAGTGTCTTCCTACGCCTCCCATTGGAATTTGTCAATGAGGGCCTTCGTGACGCGTGTCGAATGTGGTGTTGCGTTGTCATGCCCCCTGACAGTTTTCCTGGCCGTCGATCTTTAATCGCCTTTCGCAGCCTCTTAAGGGTTTCACAATATGATGACGCATTAATTGTGGTGCTCTTCGGCATGACTGCATAATGCACAATACATTGGCTGTCGAAGAAAAGGGTGAGCATAACCTTTCCGGCGGAAATGGAACAATAAGGCACTTTTTCGAAGGCGGACAATGTGAATGTTTCCACTCACGTGAAGCCTGCTGCTTCATTTCAGGCGAGAAGTGATAGAGACCCATCGACCTTACATACAAGTAGACTGCGGACTGCAAATGACGTCACAATTTCTGGCTACAACATCAGAAAGGGAAATGTCGTGTGATCTTAGTCAAAAATGTAACCAGTGAGAAACGAATTAAATTATTAAAAGATTCTGTGCCTCTATGGCAATAATGTGATTCCAATCTGTAATAATTTTTTTACGATTAGCATGGGCCACCATTTCACCTGAGTTTTTCATACTTGTGGTAATGATTATCATCATCATTGTCAACCATTATCAATCCACTGCTGTACGAAGGTCTCCCCAAGTTTCCTCCACAACGGTCTGTCTTGTGCCAGTCTCCTCCATGTCACTCCCGCATACTTTCGAATTTCATCCACCCATCTCCCATGTGGTCTTCTTCTGGGTCTTTTCCTGTCCCTTGGAATCCAATCTAAAATTTCGGCTGTCCATCGATGGTCTGTCCTTCTGGCAGTATGTCCAGCCCATTGCCATTTCAGGGATTTAACTCTGATCATGATGTCTTCCACTCTTGTCATTTTTCGGATCCACGTGTTCCTCTTCTTATCTCTCCTGGTTACACCAAGCATGCACCTCTCCATGCTGCTTTGAGTTGTCTGCAGCCTTTGTATGTCTCTTTTAGTTAAGGTCCACGTCTCTGCACCATACGTAAGCACTGGAAGGATGCATTGATCAAATACTTTTCTTTTAAGACATAATGGCATATTGCTCTTGAAAATTATGCTGTTTCTTCCAAAAGCTCTCCAGGCAAGTTTTGTACGCCGATTAATTTCTTCACCAATGTGACCCTCACTTGATATCTGCTGTCCAAGATAAACGTACGTGTCTGTTATCTCCAGCTTTTCTCCATCAATCGATAAATCTTCATTTCTTGTAAAAGCATTGTACATCACTTTTGTCTTCTGAAAGTTCATTTTTAATCCCACTTCTTTACTCTTGTCAGCAAGTTCCTGGATCATACTCTGTAGCTCTGATGGGGTAGTTGCAAAAATGGCTATGTCATCAGCAAAACGAAGGTGGGTTAGATAATCTCCATTAATCTTTATCCCTTTGTTTTCCCAGTTCAGTGATTGATAGACATTTTCCAATGTGGCATATACGGGAAGAAATAATCAATATTGAGGTTCAATTCCCAATCTAGAAAAGGTGTGCGTATTGAAGTAATAATTTAGTCATTTGCGTTAAGAAATGAATCTACATGTTTTAAATTTTTCACAAATGTTTCCCTATATTTTACGTAGTATTTAACTGTATACTTCTGGATTTTTCACATTATTATAAACTCTGTATCAAAAATTTTTAATGACATCACCACTTTACATAAAGTACAAATGCAGCCGATTCATACAAGAATACACTAAACAAATAACTTCCTTCGTCCTAACGACTCATCTTGTAACTCCGAAATGGCTGCAATTAAATTTCTCTAAATGACAATTTCTTAATGAATATTTCCTTAGGTTTATTATTCCAAAAGAAAAGGTACTTGATTTACTAAATGGGGATATTTAAAAGTTTCCTCTCAGGTCATAAGAAAGCATTGAAACTGTATCTGGAAAATCACGTCAGCCTAATGTCACGTGATCTGACGGCTTTCGTGTTGGGACAAAGGCGGCTCAGTGGCAGACACTACCAGTGCGCGGTCTATCACTATATATGGTTAAAGTAGAGACCCAAATCTCATCTCCACTTACGATATGGTCAAAAATTAATTTCCTTTTCTGTGATAATTCTCAAAAAGAGCAAGAGCTGCTTGAAAACGTTGCCCCTTGTGTTTTTCTGTGAGTCAGCGAGGCACCCATCGAGCACAAACTTTTCGAAACTCAAGACGCTTGAGGATGATGTGGTGCACACTTTCATGCGAAACATTCCATTCAACCGCGATTTCGTCCACTGCGATTCGCCTGTTTGCATGAATCAGTTTGTTAATGGGGTTCACGTTTACATTCGTCGTCAAAGCTGACGGCCTTCCCTCCCGGTAATTGTCTTAAATATCCGTGAATCCTTTCTCGAACAACGAACGCCATTTTGTGATCGCCTGCGGTGAAAATGATTTGTCACCGTATACTTCCATTAATCGGCGTTGAATTTCAGTACGGTTAACCTTTTTGGCCTACAAGAAACACACCACCGCGCGGGTTTCAAATTTGGTCACTTCTTCCACATTCTTCACGATTGATAACAGACAAACTGTTCCCACCACGTCGACAAAGTTAACCCGGAGGCTTTGAGGAGGAAGTACAAGTGGCGGCCCCACGTCGCATCCAAATACTCGGTCGAGTCACATTATTGTGACCAACAGCTAATATCCAGAGTAAGCGCCATGTGCAGCGCGTACAGCAGCTAGACGGGCTTGGGGTGACTCAATAAGATGCTGGAAGGTTTTCACAGGTATGTGGAGCCATTCTGAATGCAGTGCATCTTACAGCTGCTGGAGGGTGCGTAGTGGAGGATCCTTAGTGCGAACAACACGATCGAGGTGGTCCCACAGATACTCAATTGAGTTTAAGTCTGGGAAATTAGGGGTTCCAGGGAAGTACTTTGAAATCTTCATGGTGCTGTTCCAACCACTCTCGGACATTTCTAGGTGTGTGATACGTCGCATTGTCGTGCTTTAAGATCCCATCCGTCCCAGGGAAGCCAATCAGCATGTATGGATGTACGTGGTCTACAAGAATGAATTCATAACGAATTCGGTCCATAGTGCCTTCCACAGGTATGAGTAGATTCAGAGAATGCATTCGTTCACCACAGTAATGCCAGAAATTCTTATAGCTGAGTACTCTCCTGAAACTTTATTTTAGCCTATGCCTCAAATATCGGTATTATAGCGTTCTTTTAGCCTTACATTCTGTATCTAGTAGTATGCTGAATACTACACATATGAATGCCCAGCGAAGAAGTGTTGAAAAATACACTACTTGGGTGTGAAGAGGTTGATATTACCTAGCATTTTGGAATAGATTAAGGATTGAATATGTAAATGCTATATCAATTTACATATTCAATCCTCTGATCCATTTAATAACTGTTCTACTGGAACCAGTTAAATTAATTGAAGTTGTTTCAACAGTATTTTTATGCGTTATAACTCCACTTCATAAAATGTTGTACGTATTTAAGCCCATCTTTTGCTCAAATTGAACAAAAAAGCATCCTAACTAAATTAGTTAGTAATAAAATAATGTGCCAAACTGAAGACGGTTACGAAAAAAAGCAATGACAAACATTGACGATCTATACAATTGATTAATACTTAACGCATAGCAGAATGGATGACTACTGTTTAGTACAAAGGCAAACCACAGAGGGAAACAAGCTGGCATTTTAGAAGCATATTGAACTTGGAAGACAAGGAGACAAAGATTAATGGAGATTGTTTAACCCACTTCAACTTAGCTGACGACATTATTACTTTTATAAGTAACCCCTCTCAGCTGTAGAGTTGGATTCGGGAACATGCTGACAAGAAGGATTAGAGATTAACTTACAGAAACCTAAATTGATGTACAATGCTTTTGCATTGCTTATTCATCCGAACACCGAAAAATACTGACAAAGGGAAATAATTACACTGAATTACCAAATTATTTGTAACACCTACATAATAACGTGTTACGCTGTCTCTGGCCTTCAAAGCAGCTTCGATTTGATGCGGCATGCTTTCACCGAGGTGATGATATCGTTCTACAGGTATTTTTATTCAACTGGATGTGATACGTCCGTCAGTTGCAGAGTATTCGCTGCATGAAGACCTCTGTTACGAATAGCCCTTTCAATATCATCCCATATGAGTTCAATTTGGTTGAGACCTGGAAACTTTGTTCCTTTAAGGACACTGTCGTGCTCCTGAAACCACGATGTGGGCCAAGCTGTATGCTGGATGTAATCTGTTCCACGATGTGGGCCAAGCTGTATGCTGGATGTATCAAGAAACATTATGCATGTGAACGGATGTGCCCGGTCTGCAGTGTTGGTAAGATGCCTCGAAGCATTCAAAGCTGCTCCAGAGGAATTATGCAACCTAACGCCCTCATGAAAAGGAACCCCAGATTATTATATCTCCTCCACCACCTTGTTCAGTTAACTCTAGGTAGTTGGGATCCACCGATTCGTGCGGTTGACGCCGCATTATGGCTCGTCCATCATTCGCGTTACAAAGATGCAACACCTTTTTTGCGCGAATTGTGCCCGAGCTTTCTTTTGGAATGGAACGAGATCCATATGTGCCCATCGCGCTGAGACCTTGGACGGACATGTTCAATTGGTCATGTGTGATTGTCCACACTGACCCATAGCTTAGATGAACTTCTTGACAAAGCATTTCAATGGTTGTACGCCTATCTTCAAGGATTAACTTCTCCACTTTGGTCACAACTGTCTGGTCATCTGCCAAAGATGGCCGTTCAGACCTTGGTTCGTCAAAAATGGTCACATGACCACCTTGAAAAAAATTCTACTTTGCCATAGTTTCGCATTCTAGACGCTTATTTCCATGTACATTTAACATTTCTTGATGGAATTTTTTTAGCTGACTTTCCTTGGAGACGAAGAAACTTGATCACACTGCGAAATTCTACTTTATCTATGATCATGGACTTTTCGATTCCTGAAAAACAAAAGAAAGGGGTGTAGCTAAATATTATTTATGTTGTACAGTATACTGAATGTATATATAAAAAAATAAAAACAAAAGTGGTTTCCGTAGCTTTAATAATTTTGAGTGATTGCACCAACTTTTTGGTACCCCTGGTATGCCATCGCTAATGACTTCTGTGCAAAATATGGAGCAGCAGTGGACAAACCTATTGTTTGGGAAGGAGAAGTGTCATCTATCGTGAAAGAATAAACAAAGCTTTTCGAAGGCATATTTAGCAATAGAAAAAGAGCGGCTGTGCCAAGTCAGTTTAAAAGAAATATTCGGATCCAGGAAAGACAACGGGGTACTTATAGAAGGATTGCGTGGCGTTGAAATAAAGAGAAAATTTTGATGTTTTACTTCTTACAAGTGCTTGGGCTTTGCACAAGGAATTGTCCTCAATCTAATGGGAAATTCTGTCAATGTCACAGTTTAAGAAAGAGAGAATATAACAAAGTAATCGAAGATGTTCGTTGGACTATGTGATATGCCACCGAAAATAACATTTAAATATGCAGATCGAGCAGCAGTCCCTGTGGCGTAGTTGTCTAAGCGCTGGCTTCTGTCCATTCGTCCGGGATGGGTCCGGGTTCGAATCCAAGTGAGACATGAATGTCGTGTGTGTGTTATGGTACTGGTTCTATTCCTTTCCTGGAACCACTGTCCTATATTAAGGACGTGCGACTATTTATATCCCATCGAGTTGCTCACGGTGGTCTTTAAACTTTTATACAAAGTAAAAAAAAAAGGATCAAACCTTGGAAGTCAGAATGCACAAATGGTTGAAAAGCCTGAGATGAGTAACAATGAAAGTAAGTTCATTACCTGGTTAAAAGATGCAGTAGTAACAATAAAACTAAACTCGCCACTAAAAAAGAACCCGATAATTAAAAAGAAAGATAAGGTGATGTAAATGAAACATACCATACGTGTGTAACTAATGGCTACAGATCCAGCACATATTTCCATGACCGCTGTGAACAGGACCAAGTAAGATTGCTAAAAGGAATTTCAAACTTGGTTTAGTAAACAGCGCAGGTGACATCAACGAAATAAAAATGCACACATTTAAAACTTAACCGAAAGACATGTGCTTTACATTTTAAGGCCATATCAGTTATTTATTTATTAGTTGCTCTTTCTATTAACACTCATTTTTCCTAATACGCTTATTATATCTTGTGTTCCCTTACTCAATGCACGTAAAACTCATTCGTCCATAATAAGCGCATTTGTATAAACATTTTTGTTTTAACATATTAGCAAAAATGTAGATCATTTTTCATGCATAAATTTTCAAAACTCCCTTTTTTTACCTGCTTTTCTTATTAGTGACTGGTAGTTTGCATGCATAAATGCGCGTATATGTCTACAGAAGATATGTTATTCTATCGCTTTTTCTGTGTATCCATCCATTTATCTCTAAGCACGGTCGGCCTACTCTGCTATGGCGAGTTGGATTGAAAAATTTCTTTTGCATCAACAGAAGAAAGCATGATACATTGGATTGGTGCGAATGAAATGTCTGGTGCGAACGAGCCGTGGAAGACAGATCCTCACCACAGCGGAATGGAACCACCCACAGGTGTTGCGGGTATTACGTCACAGAGTTACTATAAATAGCTAGCTAGCACGTGCGTGAAAAACAAGGTTCAGGCGTGGTTTGTTTGGACGTAACGTGGCTTGCAAAGAAAACATGCAGACGCCGGATTTGAGAGTCATCTTCCTGTATGAATTTAAACTGGGCCATTCTGCAGGAATTGCTGCTCGAAACGTTAACAAAGCGTTTGGGGAGAACACTGCCAACGAACGAACCATTCGGCGATGGTTTGTGAAGTTTCCAAGCGGAGATACGGACCTGCAAAACGAAGCACATCGTCACCGACCTGTTGCTCTTTCTGACGATCTTCTGTTACGTGTGGGTAAAGCGGACCCCGAAAAATGTGTCGTGCGACAGCGGTAGAGGTAGGCGTCCATCACACGACAGTTGTTCAGCGTCTCGCTGTGCTAGGTAAGGTCAAAAAGCTGGACATGCGGCTGCCGCATGAGTTGACAACTGCCAACAAGACTAGGCGTTTGGAAGTCTGCACGTCGCTGCTTGCCAGGAACAAACAGGAACTTCTACTGCATTGAATCGTCACTTGCAACGAGAAGTGGGTCCCTTATGGTAATCGGAAACGATCTGCACAATGGTTAAGCAAGGCACAGCCTGCTGGACGGCCTCCTAAGCCACCCCTACACACCAAGAAGATGAAGCTCCTTGTCTGGTGGCCCACAGCCGGGATAATTAATCGGAGTTTCTTGGAAAGAAGTCAAACCATCGCTGCAGAACGTTATTTTGCTGAATTACAATAGATGCACCGGAAATTGCTTCAGAAATGACCAGCTTTGGTCAACAGACAGGGTGTTCTGCTGTAGGACAACGCTCGCACTCGTGTCGCACAACGAACGATGCGGACCCTAAGTGCCTTAGGCTATGAAGTACAGCCTCATCCTGTCTATTACCCGGACTTGTCTCCGACAGACTATCTATCATCTGTTTCATCGCCTGGATCACTTCCTGTCCGGGAAACAGTTCACGACAGACAACGAGGTTCAACGTGCAGTTGATGACTTCTTCGGGTCCCAGCCACAAGACCTTTTTCGTTCCGGGATCATGGCCTTGCCGGAAAGATGGCAACTATGTGTCAATGCCGAGGGGGATTATTTTGCCTAGGTAAGTTGTCCTACTTTTGCGTTGTCGCCGGCTACGTGTGCTGGTCTTTTGCCGGACATTTCATTCGCACCAATCCAATGTATCTTCCATGTATCTTCCCTCTGTATTCCTATCTGTAGGTCTATCTTTATGTGGATAAGTAATAACTTTGTAATCAAAGGAGCAAGTTAGACGCAAATTATTTTTGCACTGACCAAAGAAGAGTTCATCCGCCGATCCTGCGATAAATTTTACCAGTTAGGAATTTGAGAGAAATGTTATCGTCAAAGCTCGATCGTTTAGGGTTTCAATAAGAAAGGGCATCAAACTTAAATAGAAATCAAAGAGGAAAGCTTTTGTTAGGGGTTGACGACCCCAATGAGAATATAAAGCGATAATGACTCACCTGTCCCAAATGTTTGGCCATTTTTTCTATGGAAGAGGCAGACTAGAGTGGATGGACAAGCCCACCACCAATAACTCATCCGGATTTTGAACCTGGAACCAGCTCGGATTATTGGCCTAAAGCCCGAACCACTGACTATTAGTCTACCGGGGTCGCAAAGAAGAAAGTCTCCAAGTTATGTTCTTCGTAGAAAACGAGCCGAAATTCACTACTGCAGAACAGTGATTGGGGCAGATCGGACGTCACTGTCAGGCAGAATGCTGCAACTTAACTTCAGCTCGCTGAGCATGAATGCATAATTTTAATTTTCCTGTACCATTCTGATAAAATGACACATGCTTAGAAAACTGAACCACACATGATGCATTAAGTGGGTGGAAAGCTTCACTCTTAATTACAGAGGGTGAGTCGAATGTTTTGCAGTATTTCCATAAACGCATCAGCTGCGGCGGGTATGTCACGTGTTTAAACCACTTCAAGTTGCGCACTGCAGTCCGTCGAAAGGGATATAAAGTGGTAGTCGTTGATGTGAACAGCATTGCATGTTGTCGTTGTGGTTGGGACGCCTAAAAGAAGAACAGTCACAACCTGCTAATTAGGGAACTTACGAGTTTGAACTCGGCCATAACTCTGCTCAAGCAACACGAAACATTTGTCATGCGGAAGGGGAAGGTTCCGTGGACCACAGCATCGTAACCAGATGCTTCGGGGAATTTCGCTCAGGTGACAGAAACCTCGACGGTCAGCCAAAGCCAGATAAACCGCGAATCGTGGATTCGGAGGCCATGCGCCAGGTCGTACAGGCAGATCTGACAACCAGCACTCGGGGTTTATGAAGCAAGCTTGGCATATCACAGACCACCGTGGTTCGTTACTTTCAGGACTTCGGCAAGGTCTACAGAAGCTGCCTCATTGTCCCTCACAAACTAACGCCAGCTGAAGGAAACAGCCGAGTGAAAGTGTGCACGAAACTCCTAGAAAACCCGCGCGATATACGTTTCATCAAGAGAATTGTTACGTGAGATGAAACGTGGGTCTATTTCCGTAATCCTAACACACAACGGCAGTGTTTGAGCCCGGGCCAACCTCCTGAATCTCTTGCCAAACGTAGGCGTTTCGAGCACAAAAATGATACTTAGCGTGTGGTGGAATTTCGAGGGGATAATCCATTACGAATATGTTCCAGTCGGTCGGACCATCAACGCCGACCTCTGCTCTGAACAGCTGAATGCCGTTTTGAAGGAGAAGTACCCTGCACTGGTGAACAAAAAGCGCGCTCTCCTACAGAAGGATACTTCGCGAACAACCCCGGACAAAACTCAAGGAACTTGAGGGCATCGAACTGATGCCACAACCAGCATATAATCCCGACCTTGCCCCGTCGGATTATTACTTGTTCCGGTCCATGGCCTACTTCCTTCGCGAGAGGCACTTCAAAAACCAGGAGGAGATGGCAGCTGCGGTAAAGGAGTTCTTCGGCTCGAAGGACGAGAACCAGTACCCCCGTTGAATCGAAGAACTGACAGACAGATGGCTAAAGACGGTGCAACACGATAGCCTATACTTTGAATGCTAGTATTCTTTTATCGTAAAGGTACTCACGAAGACATAAAGTGATCCGAATATTGCAAAATTTTCGACTCACCCTATGCACAATAACTTCAATGGTGCAAGAAACTGTGGAACTCAACTGTAATGCACTGAAGAGCAATTGAATTAGAAATACCTGTCTAGTAACGTGTAGCACCACCTTTTGCCCTGATGACGGCGGCGATTCGTCTCGGCATGGATTCGACAAGACACCGGAAGCGTTGGGAAGCCATACGGATCCACGACCCCTGAACAAGCTCCTACAGTTCACGAAGATTTGATGGAGGGATGTCAGAGCCTCGAACATCTCTCTCAATGGCATCCCAGATGTACTCGATGGGGTTGAGGTCAGGTGACCTAGCTGTCCAAGGAAGCGATGCCACGTCGAGCGAGTGTTCATTCAACCATTCGGATACAATTCGGCAGCTGCATTGTCTTGTTGCAGGATGAGGTCCCCAGTGGGATGTTGAAGACGCACAAACGGGAGCAAATGGTCGTCCAGGATATCCCGGTAACGTTGACCTGTGAGGGACGATGTCATACGAACCAGGGGCCCCATTTCAGTCCACGTAAACAGTCCCCAGACCAGAATGCCACCCCCACCAGCTTGAAGAGTACTCTGCTGGCAAGAAGGATCCATCGCTTCATGTGGTTTGCGCCGTACTCGTATCCTGCCATCTGCATGTACCAACGTGAATCTTGACTCATCAGTCCGGGCCACATTTTTCCACATGTCTAGGGTCAAGTGGCGTCGTTCCCGCGCCCATGCTAATCTTTGCACCCTGTGATGTGCGGTGAGCAGCGGTGTCCTCCTGGGACGATGGCTTCTGAACCCCATAGCGAGGAGATGGTTCCGTATGGTGTGGCTGCTTACACGTTTTTGTGCACCAGCGTTAAATTGCCGAGTGATTTCTTGCACTGTGGCCCGTCCATCCGCTGTTACAATGTGAGCTAGCAGACGAAGACCCCGCTCATCCACACGCTGTTGTCCACTGCAATTGGCACTTGCAGGGATGGTTTTACCTGATTCGATGTACTCACGGTGCACCCGTGACACAGCGGCTCGTGAAAATCCCAGTGCCTGTACGACTTCCGAGATGGAGTGACCCATTCGTCGGGCCCCGACAATTTTCTCACGATCAAATGCGTTTAAATCCTTCGTCTTACCCATACTGCGTCCGACTCTTACTGATTCCCGTTGCATCACTCCTTATATTGTCGGATCTCTGCATACGTCATGTCGTTTCCGTTTATAGGACCGCCCATAGCGCCACATTTGCATAACGCCAGCTGTCTCTAATTCAATTGCTCTTCAGTGTATTAATTATAGCAGTTAAATCCAAAGGGCGAGATCTAAAGTGAAAATCTTCCAAATACGTGGCGTCAGTGAGTAAACAAAGACATCGCCCTTTAGGGCGATGTCTTTGATTACTCACTGACGCCACGTGTTTAGAGGATTTTCAACCGGAGAGTGATGTAGAGGGAGATCCGGAAAACCGGGGCCGGGTTCCAAATAATGTATGCCATAGCACATGAGTTTCAGGTGGCCACAGAAGTTATGGTCTCCATCAAGACACTTCGAAAAATGGGCCCATGCACTCTGATATCATGGCCTACCTGCTGCCCATGAACCTCTAATCACAAAGACTATTAAAGCCGCACGACTAGGATGGTGTCAGCAACACAAAAATTGGATGTTGGAGCATTGGCGGCAGGTGTTATGGAGAAACGAATTCCTCTTCACATTATTCCGATCGAATGGACTTGTCTGGTTTTGACGGTTACTCGGAGAACGTCTGTTGCCGGAGTGTGCAGTGAAGACTGTGAAGTACAGAGGCGGTGGAGTTATCGTATTGGAATATTTGAGCTGGTACGGTGTGGGTACATTCGTTGTTATTCATGGCAACACGAACTCTGTGCTGTATGGAGTATATCCTGGATAACTCAATGCTCCCAACTTTGTGGTAGTAGTACACGACGATTGTTTCTTCCAGGACAACAATTCTACTTGTTATGTTTCCAGGGCTACAATGGAGTGGTATAAGGAAAATCAGTCTCGCAGATGACCTGACCTTAATCTAATTGAACACTTATGGGATGAACTTGAACGACGGGCGAGGTCTAGATCAACAAGACCTTTTCACTGGCAGAGCTTGTCGATGTATTCAAGGCGGAATGAAAGAACATCCTGTTCTCCGTGGATTAGTGGACAGTTTACCTCAACTGGTGGCAGCTGTAATCTCTGCAAATGGAGGAACTACCCGCTACTAATGTAAATACTGTACAGTACTGATTTTGTATTTACTTACTGTGTCCAATCACTTTTGCCCACTTAGTGTAGTAAGATTTAAAGGACTGTTTTGCACCTTGATTCATAGGTTGTAAACGTATGGTCAGAAACACGACCTTCAGATATTATCGTAAAAAACTTTAGGAACTGGAGAATGATTGGGATCATTATCTAGTAATACTAGAAGAATGTTAAATGCAGTTACCTCCTGCAGGAAGTAATGTTTTTATACCGAATACAGTTATCTCCCAGAATAGTTTCTGCTAACAGAACCAGTCGTATAGCCTTTTATATTATTCTGTTAGCAGAATAATTTCTGCTAACAGAACCAGTCGTATAGCCTAGGGACTGGAACTAAAGTTTTTTTCGTATCCTTTCAGTGCCCGTGGGTTTTTAGAATGGTATAAAACCAAAGGGTTCAATTCGAAATCTTCCTCTGCATTTCCACCCATAAGAACAGAAGCCAATATCTGAAATTTTGTTTTTAGTTTTTTCTTCATTGGAAACGCATGATATGTCAGGCATTCTTTTCCAGTCCAGCTTCTTTCATAAACACTAGCTTAACGGTACATACACCCTTCTTTCCTGCGCTGTTCCTCAGTCCTTCAGGAAACTTTCCGATGGCTTCGAAGTCCGCAGACGAAGCTTTCCCACACATTTTAGAAATTTTAAAACTATGACGGGCCTTAAAATTAGAAGGCTAGGTATAAACTCGCAGTTAATCTTTTTGTGCCAATCTCATCTCTTTTTAGATCAAAATACGCAATGCCTTGGAACAAATTACGGCTTGGCTTAGGGGCAGGTTATGACGATGCTAATCTCATAGCGATGAGTGATGGGACTTCGGAAGGCAAAGCTCTCCCCACCCTTCTCAAAATTTTCTTTCGTAGTCGGGAAGGAGGTTTCATTCAGAATTTCAGCCCCCCCCCCCCCCCTCCCCTTCCCCAACATCTGTAATTATGCTCTACCCACCATCTAGATATGTTGCCAACATTTTCAGCACGTCTTTTGCAAAAAAAGATCGTGCTTTATTATCGGTTTGTCCGTCCGTCCGTCTGTGGACACCATACCTCTAAAACTATTAGTCCAATTTAAAAAAAACAATTCTGCATTGAGAAGCTCGAAATATGCGAATGATGATCCATTACTTCGCTTTTTTTATACGATGCACAATTTTGCCGCTAGAGGGCATAAAAGCAAATGATGTTGAATTCAAAATACATTTTATTTCATATATTTGTTTCTAAACATCCGATTGAAAAAATTCTTTAACCTTTCGATTCCATTTATCTCGAAGACTATTTGAGGCATACAGTAGTCACTTTTTCAAGTTACGCATAGTAACTTGAAAAAGTCAATTGCGTTTCCACCAATATATCCGCTAGGGGACGTAAAAGTAAATTGCGTTTCCCCCGATATCTTTGCTTGTGAAACTGGTATTAAAAATTTTTCTTCTGCAGCGGATACATCTCTTGATGAGAAATCGTTTGAATATATTTCTAATTCTTGGTAAAAATGGTTTGGCCACTACGGGGAGAGTTAATTTCGGTTTCTGATGTACACTATCTACCAATAAGTAATTGGACACTTGTGATAGCAAAGGAAAACGAAGTTTATTCACCTTCAATAGTTGGTGGAGCCTCCACGAGCGGCGATTACAGCTGCGACCCTCCGGGGCATACTCTTAACTAGGCGTTGTACGACGGCTAGCGGTATTTTCTTCCACTCGGCTTGGAGAAGACAGGTCAGTTCCTTCACCGATTTCGGACGGTGGGGGCACCCCTTAAGTCGACGCTCCAACTCGTCCCAGAGGTGCTCGATAGGTTTAAGGTCCGGGTTCTGCGCAGGCCAGTCCATTTGATTAACTCCATTGTCACCATACCAAGCCATGGCGGACCTCGCAACATGATAGGTGGCATTGTCATCCTGAAAGTAACATGATTCTACCCCGTAAAACTGCCACAACGTAGGAAGCGCATGGTCATCCAAAATGGTGCAGTAGGTCTGGGCGTTGAGTCTACCAGGAATTGCGACCAAGGGTCCCGTGCCATACCAAGAGAAACACCGCCATAGCATAATTCCACTGCCACCGAACTTCACAGTTGGCACAATACATTCCGGCAGGAGGTGTTCTCCATGCAGACGCCAAACCCAGACCCTGCCATCCGAATGGTAGAGGGTGAACCTTGATTCGACGCTCCAGAGAACCTGTTTCCACTGTTCAACGGTCCACTGTCGACGTTCTTTGCACCACGTTAGACGATCAGAGCTATTGGACTTGGTGATCAAAGGCTTGTGAGCGGCAGCACGTCCATGATAACCAAGCAGATGGGCTTCTTTACGGATGGTATTCATCGAAAGAACACTCCCGGATGCCTGTTGAAACTCCTCGCGGATGTGGCCCATCGATTTGGTGCGGTTCTTCCGAATTTCGCTGGCCAGCACCCGTCGGTCTCTAACTCCCAGTTTTGTGGGTCTGCCGGGTCGGGGCACATTCCGACAGTCACCTCTCATCTTCCACTTGCCAATCACGTAGGCCACTGTCGATTTTAGGTACTTCAACTTGCTGGATATGTCACGTATGGATCGGCCATTTCTGTGATACCCGACGATTACACCTTTCTCGAAATCAGAGAGCTCTGAACTGCGTGGTATCTTGCATGCGACCGGTTGCGTTGTTGTTTCCCACACGATATTTAACGGCGGCGGCCGTGACGTGTAGCAGGACCGCAGATATCGTCGATTGCAAGGGTGTCCAATTACTTGTTGGTAGATAGTGTATTTGCAGCAAAATCTGAGCTCCTAAAATCTCGACTGGAAAAAAATTTCGTGGACCGATACTACTCACGTCGATAGAACTTTTCGGAATATTTTCTTCTTAAAATAATGCATGGCTTCTCCGCCAGGGGGCGTAGATGTATATCTTATGTTTGTCAATATCTCTGCTTCTAAGAGTCCGATAAGAAAAATTCTTTCTGAACCGGATACAACTCCTGATGGTAAATGTTTTGCATATAATTTCTAATATTTGGTAAAGAATAGTTTGACCACCAAGGGACGTGAGTGTTAATTTCTGCTTTTGATGTATTTGCAGCAAATTCTGAGCTTCTAAAATCTCGATTGAAAAAATTATTTCGTGGCTCGATATCGCTCACATCGAAAAACCTTTCGAGAATACGTTCTTCTTAAAATAATGCATGGTTTTCCGGCCAGGGTCGTAGATGCATATCTTATTTTTGTCCATAGCTCTGCTTCTAAGAGTCCGATTTGAAAAAGTTGGAAATCGTTTCCACTGAAAAGTGTTTCTCATATAATTTCAATTTTTCTTAACGCACAAGTCTGCCACCAGAGGGCGTGAGTTCACGTTTTCGTTTACTGCATTGCCTGCGGGACTAAAAACCCGATTGAAAAACTTCTTTATTGGTCAGATACTACTAACTAAGCGAACTCTGTGTGTGCATTTTCTTTCCGTAAAAATGCACAATTTCGCCGCTAGGGGCGTGAATGTTTAATATGCTTTTATCAATATCTCCGTTTCTACGTGTCCGATTTGAAAACTTTTCACCACCGGATGCCATTTACCTTGTAAAACACTTTCTAGTATATGAGGAATTTTGTAGTTCACATTTTTGTCGGTAGATGGTGTTTGTGTACTTTCGTTTGCTGCTGCATCGTAGCTTTTAAAAACGCAATTGAGAATTTTTTTTTTAGTATATCCCATTCACTACAACAGAGATATGGAGCATTATCCTGTTTAAATAACGCAAAGATTTCCCGGTAGGTGCGTAAAGATCGAAACATTATTAATAATATTATTATTTTGTTGTTGTTTGCTGCTTCCGGAAAAATGTTCTTCATGGAAAAAGCTTTCCTTTGCATAGCTTTTCCCATGAAGAACATTTTTCGCCTATTTTCAAATTTTCCATTATGCAAAATTCTTCTACTAGCAGACTTAGGCTGATCAACAGGGTTGAAAAGCCAGACTCGCAAAGATACGTCGACACAAATGGAAGCCATGCACGGATAGCTCTCTCAGCCACTCTTGGGTAAGAATCACACATCAGAGGCCAAAATTCTGTGACTGGTTTCTCATCAAACATATCTCTTGCTCGCGAATCAGTCGTCAGTTCCAGAAATTCATCTTGAAAAGCATCAGAAACTTTTTCAACCGATAATTTGAATGGATTTCGCACTAAATCCAACTCCTCATCACAGAGTTCAGGAAAATATCGGCTGAATTCATTTTCTAGTGCTGTCAAATGCTGCAAAATTTCATTTTTTGCAAATTCTGGAAGTACTTCGTCATTACCACTAGTAACAAGAATTGATGACAATTTCTCAAACATTGAAACATTTTTCATGTTGACTTTTCTCTTCCAATTTTCTAGTTTACTCATAAAAGCTTTCAAAGAATCGATGAATTTTATGATGTTGGTATTTCTTCCTTGCATCTGAAGATTCAATTTATTCAGCTGCTCAGAACTATCAACCAAATAAGCAAGGCGCAAGATCCATTCCTCATCGTCTAACCAGGCAAAAAATTCCATCTTACCCTTAATTTCACAAAATATTTTAAGCTCATCTCTAAGCTCAAATACTCGCTCACTTACATTTCCTCTTGAAAGCCAACGAACATTTGCGTAGAAAAGAAGCAAATGATGGCCTGCATCCAGGTCAATACATAACTGCTTGAAAAGTCGTGAATTAAGAGCTCCACCCTTGACAAAATTCACAATTTGAATTGTTTGATCCAAAACCATCAATAGTGGAGCTGGAAGTGTTTTTGAAGCCAGTGCTTGACGATAGATCATGCAATGAATGCCTTTCACTTTTGGAGACTACTTTTTCACATTAACTTGAAATCCAGATTTTGTCCCCAACATAGCTGGTGCTCCATCTGTACAGCACTCACATACATTATCCCACGAAAGATTTTCTGACTCAAAGAAAGATGAAACCTTTTTCAAAATATCTGAGGCCGTGGTAGTTGTTTCTAGAGGAGAGCAAAAGAGAAACTCTTCTTTAAATGAACCTAAGTGAAGATATCTTGCGAACACCAGTAACTGAGAACACGATGCGACATCAGTCGATTCATCAAGTTGAATTGAAAATAAGACAAATGCTGCACCCCTAATCTCCTGCATAACTTGATCCTTGATATCAATGGCCATGTCACTAATTCTCCTTTGAACAGTACTGTTTGATAGTGAAGCTGCTGCAATTTTTTTTCTCCGTTTGATTTCCCAACACAATTTCCACCATTTTGAGAGCGCAAGGTTTGATCAAAGTTTCCCCAATTGCACGTGGTTTTTTCTGCTTTGCTATCTCCAATGCTACGACGTAGGAAGCTTCGTCAACCTTGTGGTTCATTTCTTGAAATGCCCCTGTTGAATCCAGTTTCATCTTTTTGAGAGCATTCCCATGCCGCTGAAAAAAGCTTTTGTCCTTGTTCTTGTGTTGAGGATGAACATTCTGCAAATGTTGATTCAACTTGCTTGGCTTCAGGGAATCATTTGACAAAACTTTGCTACAAATAACACATTGAGGTCTGTCTTCTCCATTGACTTTAACAGATGTGAATCCATACTGAATATATGAATTATCATACGCTCTTTTTTTGACACTCATTCTGTTCTACTATTGACAAATAAAAAGTTCACGAAGAAATAATATCACAAGCCCTTCAGCGACAAAAATCCTCTCCCTCAACTACAACTTCCTTGCGAAGAATGAACGCGCAATAACAAGCTTCGACGTTACAGGGTGATATGAACACGTAGGAGTTCGCAAAAACTTGCTTTTCCTTCTATGCAACAAAAGCGCTTCCAACCGGTTTCGACCGAGCGGCGACTTTGGCAGCACGCCAGATTCCTCTCTCGGTTCTTCATGTGTTTTTTTTTTCTTCACTTATGATGCAGCAGCGAGTGCCGCGGTGAAGTCAGGAGACTGAAAAGACGATGTGACAGGCTGGCGCCGCATTCCCCCCTAGGGGGAATTCCCCACCGCTTTAGAACCCCTGCTCTAGACCAGATACGGTCACATGACAACAACGCGGGGGAATGCCGGATATGTAAATTAGCGATATACGTCATACAAAAACATGCTTTAAAACTTATTTCTACTCCTAATACATTCTCGAGGAGCTGCTCTTCTCAAATGCGTAGTGATCAAAGAGTAGCGCAACTGATATTGAGTGATGCTTTCAATTCAACACATGAGCTGAATCTATAAGCACACGCACATCCCCGAGACTATGCATTAACCTACAGTTTTAAATCTAGAAGAAGCTATATAGCTGCAATTTAAATGCTAAGAAGTGTTTGTTTTACATGTGTATCGGTCACCACGGAGAATGTTAAAACATCTGATATGATGGGTGCTCAGTTCGCACTCAACGAAAAAGAAACAACTGTGCAAAGTTAGAATATGCAAGTAGTTGTGTATACTTACGCAACAGATCAATGGATGATCCAGCTGCAATGATGCCCAGCATCCGCCCAGTCCCAGCAAGTTGAGTAGTGTGCCTGAAAATATCATCACAATAGCGTACGCTATCTGAGGGGAAGACTCCTGATACATCAGAAAGGGCATCTGCACCACATAAGCCCACACTCCAACAATCATTATGACGACACCAGTAAACTAAACGAAAAGAGAAGAAAATTGTCTTAAAGCCCTTGAAAGATATGTATGATGCAAATGAGAGAGAGAGAGAAAGAGAGTAACACTAGTTAACAAGGTTTTTGCCACATGGATGAAAATATACGTCTAAATGCAATTTTTTTTAACGATATGGCTCTCAAAATGAGCCATCATGCACCACTTTGTAAAAAATTGAAAATAGCGTCACAAAAGCCGGAAATCCGAAGATTTTCATAGCTCGGTTATCGACCCAAAAGCCTCTGCTGGAAGTGCTTTTTTAGTGTATCCACAACTTTCCCCCAGACTCATCTTCACTCTATGATAATTTTTTATGGTAGGACTCGAAGGAACTACGAGTCATCCTTCCCTGTGCTGCGCGCGCATGTGCCTTTATGTTCAGGCTTTCCTCCCTAGTGACTTATCGTTTGGAGGTTACAGGCCGACAGGTGAAAGAGAGGGTTTTGTTTCGTGGTGAAATGTATTTTATCTAGTTTAGTTGAAGAGATTTTGTGCTTATGACAGGTTTGCAGTGATCGTTGTACGGTGTGTACGTGCATTTAGTTTTCTCATAATGGATAGAACATGTCGGAAATGTGTAAATCCATCGGACGGTTTTTGTCACATCTGTCGATAGTGTCACAGTGCAAAAACAGCGTCGGTCTTCAACAACAAAAGTTAAACAAGCTCAGTATTATTACTTTGAGTGTCATGTTGGTGATAAACACAAAAAAATGGGTCCCCACATATCCTGCGTAACATGCTACTCAAGTCTGATTAAGTAGATGAATGAAAACAAACCACGGTGTATGTATGCCTTTTGCAGTTACGATGGTCTGGCGCGAGCTGACTAGCCATGCAGAGGACTGTTATTTTTGCATGACTACAATCGAAGGATTTTCAAAGAAAATAAAATGTAAAGTGGAATATCATGAAAGAAATACGGGATTACACCATATAATACAAATTTTTAAGATGACAATCCGATTTTTGGTGTAAATGTAACAAGGACTTACCATCCTTGTCACATTTACGCCAAAAAATCAGATTTTAATCTTCAAAATTTGTAAAGTGGAATATTTTACTGTTCCGTCTGCCATACGTCCTATATCACGCAGATGTGAACTGCCCTTTCCTGAGCCACTTTCACAATTGGAAGAATTCGCCCTTCCAAAAAAAGAAAATGGAGGAGAGACTGAACCATGAATATCCTCTGATTAATTCTATAAACTCGGATATAACACGACACGCATCTGATTCAGCAAGGGGAACTACACGACTAAGTCAGAGATCTTAATCTTAAACATCAAGCCAAAGTTTTAGGGTCTAGGCTGCAGAGGTGGAACTTATTGGCTTTAAGCACTAGAATTTCATTGTACAGAAAGAGGCATGAACAGTTTTTAGAATGCCTTACAATGCAAAATTCCATATGCGTGTGTACAACTATTGATGGGTTAATGGCTGATCTTGGTTTCGAGCATTTTCCTCAGGAATGGAGGCTATTCTTTAAGTCCTCAAACACGAGTCCGAAGGCAGTGTTGCTACACGATGGCAACACTAAACCATAAACACAAGCCGCACATTCAGTTAAACATGAAATAAACTTACGAGAGTATGTCTCCGCTGCTAATTGCACTCCAGTACGACAAGTACTGCTGGGAAGTGTGTGGAGATTTGAAAGTCATCGCTTTGCTACTCGGACTTCAGGGTGCGTTGAAGAAATACTGTTGTTTCCTTTGGTTATGTGACAGTACAGCAACTGGCAAACACTCTACTGTGAAAGACTGGCCTCACAGAAAGAATTACGTCCCGGGGAAACATAACATTGTATTGCTTCTCCCTTTAGATATTAACTTAAGTTTGATGAAAACTTCGTGAAGGCTTTGAACAAGAGTATAGAAGGTTCCATATACACTATATTGACAAATGTCACCGGGCACCTAGAAGATAACACAACATAGCATTTACTGACATACATTAGTAGGGTGTCGTTCCACCTTTGGGCTTAATGCATGCACTGACCCTTCGTGACATACTTTCGGCAAGGTTTTGGAACACAGCGATAGGTATGCGCTTCCATTCAGTACATAATGCTGACGCTAACTGTTGCTTAGTACCTTGATTCCAAACTTCTTATGCGGCAATCTAATTCATCCCATAGGTGCTCTATGAGATTAAGATCAGGGCTCTGTACTGGCCAGTCCACACACGATACGGAATTAACGTCAAACCACGCCGTAACAGTCCTTGCTTTATGGATCGGTGCATTATCCTGCTGGTACCAACAAGGCTTGGTTCCATAGTATTGCCACAGAGTTGGTAGGATATGATTGTCCAGAATATCGAAGTAGATGTGCTGGTTAACAGGTTTGTCCACGATAACCAATGGACCGGGATCATACCACAAAAAAAAACACCCCCACACGAGTACACTGCCAGCTCCAAACTTGTCCATAAGATCAGTACATTGTGGTAAATAGCTTTCCCCGGCTGCCGTCTTACTCACACACGGACTGATGGATCGTGTATCTGGATTCATCAGTCCATAGGACCCGTTTCCACTGATCTGCGGTCCACGATAAATGTTATATACACCATTCTAAACGACGAGTAGCATTCCGAGTAGAGAAGAAAAGTTTATGAGCAGCTGAAGGACCACTGTAACCCATGGAATGAAGTTCTGTGCGAATGGTACGTGTACATACCGAGGTTCCAGCATTTGTACTCACCTGTACACTGAGGTCTCGTGCAATACTCCGTCGATTAGCTGTAACGATTCTCCTACCGCTTGGACGTCCTCTATCAATGATTTTCTTTGGTTTGTCGGTCCGTTTTTCTACTTCAGGCACGCCATGTGTCTTCCAATTATTCAGTACATCCAAACCAGTTGACTTGGGTATGTTAAACGCCTCTCGGTTTCTCTTGTGGACAACCCACTAATATAACACCCAACAAGCTTTCCTTTATCAAAGTTAGTTCTCTCCCCTGCTACATTTTCACTCATCTTCGCAGTGAGATATGATCGCGGTAAGCTGCAAGCTTGTTTTATACCATTTGCAGATGTACCGCACATCTTAACAACGCAGAGGATCCGTTCATTTGCTTTTGAATGCGTGTCCAGTGACTTTTGTCAATATAGGATATGTCAGGGGCCATTTCCCAAGGGTAATTGCACGATTGAATATCTTCGTATTTTATTTAATCGATGATTTATTTTGAAAATCAGAACATGTCGCTCATTCACGAATGGCTCCTGTCGCGCAAAAGTGTTGCGTCTTACGTACTTTTCACAGGTGTTTTCGTAATCAGCCGGGTTAGTTTAGTAAAAAAACCCCAAAATGACTCATATGGCAGAAAAAAAAGTTAAAGTTTGTTGACTAGTGTAAGTAAACGCTGTTCATAGAATGTAATGGCAGATAACACTGCCACCCCGGTGGTGTAGTAGTCTAAGCGCTGACCTCTGACCTTTCGTACAGAGTGGGTTTGTGTTCGGATCCGTGAGGCATGGACTTTGTGTTTTACGGCACTGGCTCTCTCCCTTCCCTGAAACCTGCGGCCCTAAATTAGGGACGGGTGACTGCTTATAGTCCATTGAGTTGCTCACGGTGGTCGTTAAACCCCCAAACAAACAAAAAATAAAAATGCTTGCGTGCATTGTGTGTGTATGTGTGTGTGTATGTGTGTGTGTGTGTGTGTGTGAAGAATGTGAAAACATATCTTTCGGATTTTTCTAGAATTGAAGAAGCGAAAGTTGCAGTCATCAATTGAAGACAGATCGGTACTATGTGGTAGATATTCCTCTTCTAGAAGGTTGAATCTTGCATGTGAAATTCCACACACATTCCTTTATTTTTTTCTTGCAGTTATTACATCCCCTGTTCCTAGAATGAGAGATAATGAGCTCAAACACCTTTTTAATTTATGCTATTCATATCTTTTTCAATTGCACTCCGCCGTCCCTGTGGCGCAGTGGTCTAAGCGATGCCCTCTGATCATTCTTCGTCCGAAAGGGGTCCGGGTTCGAATCCCGGTGAGGCATGGTTGTGTTTGTGTTACGACACTGGCTATCTCCCTTCCCTGGAACAAGTGGCCCTAAATTAAGGACGGGCGACTACTTAGAGCCCATTGAGTTGCTCATGGTTGTCGTTAAATCTCCAATCAATAAAGAGAAAAAAATTATACTTCGTGCGTGCAACCAGGAAAATTCTCGTCAGCATTTCCTATTTGACATATTGCATTTTTCTGAATATTTCGAAGATGAAATATAAATTTTAATGCACTTCATCATTTTTCTATTCGACAACACTCCACTTATTGTTTCTTTATTACGGATGTAACCCCTCTTGTCGACATCCACTGCAGAGGAACAACGGAATGCGAATTGTTTTTCTTTTCCAGAAAAACAAATGGCTATTCATTCAGGTATCTCGACAAGTAACCTAAGGAGTGAAACTCAGTCGTTCTGCATCGTTTTATGTGTATGTGTTATATCAACACGTCTGATCAATTTGCTAATTCTCTAAGCAAAAACGGATTTTTTAAATCCCGTATGATTTTTGAAACAAGGAGTCTCCCTCTATGACACTACCTAACGAAAGGGATTATGGGATACCCTTCGATCTATAGCAGAGTTCTGACGGGTTGCAGCTTTTTAACAGCAGTATATAGGCACCTCTGCCAGCAACGCTTTCTTTAGCAGTTCTTTACGAGAACATCTGATCCTTTTCAAATTCCACGCACAACCCTTTATTTTTTCTATTTTTTTCTTCTTCTGCTTTAGCATTCACTTGTCGCTTGTCAAAAATGCTTATGAAGAGCACCACTGTGCTCATCCGTCTTCCAATATGCTTCTATCTTTCTATTCATTAGGGGCCGTCCATAAAGTACGTCCGAGATTGCAGGGGGAGAGGGGTTCCTGACAACCGGACCAAATGTGACATGGGGGAGGAGGGAGGTTTAGTAATTCGGACGTCCAGCGGCAAAAATATAGTGGATTGTATTTCTTCGTTTTGCTTTATCTTTTTTATTTCTTTTAATAGTTAAAAAAAGGTATGAAATATTTCAAATTTCTGATGATATTTAGCTAAATCAGAATATTAAGTCCTCGTATTTGTACTACCAAATCTATCGTGTTTTGTAGATCGTATAATCGCGAGTGTTGCAACCTTGAATGCGTGCGTTCATTTGTAGATCTTTATTTCAAAATGATAAAGTTCGGGTAGCATTTGGGAATAAATTAATGCCTAAATAATAAATATTTTCTGAATCAAACGTGTAAATATATGGACGATTCCTTTAAATAATTACATGTTTTCTTTCTCTTTCTCAATGCACTTCTAAAAGCAGTCGTCAAAAATAAAGTAGTTTGCGGGAATTAGGACGTACTTTTTAGGGAGAGGGGTGTCAACAATCGGACAAAATGTGACATGGGGGAGGGGGAGTCTAGAAATAGTAAAAAATCACGGACGTACTTTATGGACAGCCCCTTAATCAGTTTTCTGAAAATGTTTGCTTCAGATATCTGCAACAACAAAAACTATTATTCATATATTTCCTAGTTTCCCTAAAACGAAACTTCTTTTTTAGATGGTGAAAAATCGTGTATGTATTATTCTAGAAGTAGAGTTCGTTATTATTTTCTTTTCTTTTCTTTTTTTTTTGTCAATTTTTCTATGGGTTAATGAAAGCCGTCTACGAACCAAGATAATCTACGCATTTTCTGCTTCTCTGATGTTCAGATTTCTCGAGAAGAAGAGTAAATGGGTGTTTGTATTTGTCGAAAATGGAAACACCCACTTACTCTTATATAGTAGTCAAAAGGGAAGTAAGCAACCGCAGTGCGCGTGAGTGGTCTGAGGCGCTGGCTTCTGGCCATTCGTCTGAAATGGGCACGGGGTCGAGTTCCGGACGAGGGATGAACTCTAAGCTTGAGAGAAGGCGCCTGCTCTTTTCCTGCCCTGGAACCAGCTACCCCAAATTAGGAACGGACGACTAATCATAAGCCCAACAGCAGCTCATAATGGTCGATAAACCCACTCCTCCTCCCGAACCTGAATAAAAAAATAAAAGCAAATTAAAGAAAGAACTTTAGTTCTTAGACACACATTCATAAAGTAACTAAAAGTACTTTTAAGGTTCTTTGTTCAACAGATTTAAAATTTTCACTTAAGGACTAACGTAAATTCGAGGTAATATGTGTGTTAAAGTAGACATTATTCAAACTACTGAAATGCGGAGATTGCAATGGTTAGGCCATGTAAGGAGAATGTCATCAAAGAGACATCTGGGAGGCTCCAGGAAAGAGGAAGACCAAGGAGAAAGTGCATGGAGGTGATTAAATCAAGTTTAAAAAATAATGGATTAGATGTAGTGATGGCCTTGGATAGAGAGAAGTGGAGGAAGACTCTGGCTGAACTATATGGTCGAGGAAATCCGTTTAGTAGTGGAAATTCCTGATGATGATGGACTAACGTCAGTTCAGATCCTGTTCCCATCAATGAAAGGCCATTAACAAAATCATTACTGCCTCAATGATAAAGATAAATCCTTGTACAGAGATAGCAGCTTGTAGTTCAAAACATGTTTAAACAGATGCAGTTCTGATATTATGTTAAGGTAAGTAGAGTAGAGAAGGTACGCCAATGGTTTTGTAAACAAACCGCCTGCTGCACCTCTCTCCGCCGAGACAGTGACGTCACTTGGTTCAAATCATCTGAGAGGAGAATCAGGAAAACTTTACTTAGGGCTAGCCAGCCCTATGACTTTCGGCTCACTAAATAAAACATCCCTTTCAATTTTCTTTTTATTGATTTCAAAAAAGCTTTTGACACCCTAGAGGACAACGGAGTCTTACAGGCTTTACTTGATAAAAGCATTGATCCAGCATGCATCAACTTGATAAAAGAAATTAATACTGGAAGCTCTACACAAAGAACCCTGTTCGATAATCTTATAACAATCTCTATAAACCGAGGTGTGCGACAAGGAGATGTTTTATCACCAAACCTCTTTACATGCCCTCTGGAAAACATTTTAAGGAAAACTGACTAAAAGGTGGCATAAATATAGAGTTGCTCCAAATACTAATGTTTGCAGATGATATAATACTTATAGCTCAGGCAACTTGAAAAAATACAATGCTTCGCCAAATAAATGTTGCCTCTAACAAAATAGGTCTAGAAATCCACCCTGATAAAAACAAAATGGATGAGAAATAAAAATTGTCCAAATTCCATCACCCAACTAAATAATTTCACTATAGAAAATGTAGATTCCTACACATACCTCGGGCAAACAATAAATATGGACAATGACATCTCCGAAGAAATATATAAAAGAAAAAGAGCGGCATGGACCTCCTTTAACCGTATCAAAACAACAATCACAGATCCAAAGCTAGATATCAAAATAAGGGTTGACATGTTCAACAACTGTATCCTCCCATCTCTAATATACGGTTCTGAAACATGGAGCACCACTCCAAAAGAGGAACTTAGTGTTTGCAGATGGCATATTACTTATAGCTCAGGATCCTCTACAGCTTCAAAAAAATGCTTCATCAAATAAATGACGCCTGTAACAAATTAGATCTAGAAATCCACACTGATAAAAACAAAATGGATGAGAAATAAATACTGTCCAAATTCCATCACCCAATTAAATAATTTCACTATAGAAAATGAAAATTCCTACTCATACCTTGGGTAAACAATAAATATGGACAATGACATCTCCAAAGAAATATCTAAAAGAAAAAGAGCGGCATGAACCTCATTTAACCGTATCAAAACCACAATCAGATATTCAAAGCTATACATCAAAATAAGAGCTGATATGTTCAACAGCTGTATCCTGCCATCTCTAACATACGGCTCCGGCTCTGAAACATGGAGCACCACTCAAAAAGAGGAACTTTGTCTTCAAACCACTCAGCATTCCGTGAAAAGAAGAATCCTGGGGATAAGTAAAAAAGATCATATCACAAACACAACTATCAGAAATTTAACTGAAGTAAAAGAAGTAGTGAAAACGATATATGACAACATGGCACGATGGGCAGATCATATCGCCAGGCTTCCCGACAACAGGTTAGCCTACCGTGTCACAAACTGATATCCAAGATCAACCAAAAGAAAACCTGATACACCTCCAACCAGTTGGGAAGACCCTTTACTAAAGCGATAGGAATCAACTAGAGAAGATTGGCTCATAATCGCCCTCGCTGGAAACTTTGCGACCTGCATTCATGGAAAAATCCTAAATGAAAAACAGGTCCATCTAGGTAATCTAAGTAAAATAAAACATTCTAACTTTGTAATTTAGATTGTAACAAATATATGCAGTTCTACCGCAAGAAATAACACGAACTGTCCCTATTTAATCATGTCTTATTTGAAATTGATTAAAAAGCGTTTTATCGTGAATGCAATATTTCGCAAGATGAAACTGCCGTACAAAATACTTGTGTAGAATATACACTGGCGGAAAGTGAAAAAAGAACACCAAGAAGGAGACGTCTGATACCAACGAAATTTATACAGCATAATAACGGACTACAGAGGATAACGTGATCAAAACATTATGGCAAAATACAGCTGTATTTGCTGGTAAACTGAAAAATAACATTTCCATGTAACATGGTTAGTACGAGGTTGAACCGCCATGAACTGCGTCACACTGTGCAATTCTGGCATGGAGTCTGTCGTACAAATGTTGAATGTAAGTTTGGGGTATTGAGTTCCAAGCATCCTCAACCTGGACGCGTAAATCGGGAATGGTCGTGACTGGCCGTGGAGACCGGATAAGTCATTGTCCCATAACATCACACACGTGCTCAATGGGGGACAAATCCGGTGAATATGCAGGCCATGGAAGTTGTCTCACACCCCCAAATGCATGTTGCGTTGCACGTGCCGTGTGTGGGCGAGCGTTATCTTGCTGGAAAATACCACGATGAACCGACCTTACAAATGACACAACAACGGGCGGAATGATGTTGTTGATGTAGGAAGTGCTGTTTAACGTACCTAGTACAAACAACAGTTGTGTACGGGAGCGATAGCTGATCTGGGGAGACCAGGTGTAGGGTCTGTGTGTCGCTGGCGGATGCAAAAAGGGTGGAGACGCTCTCCTGTGCGTCTGAGAACACACATACGGCCATCGGAGGCTCCCAAGCAGAATCTGCTTTGATCACTGAACACGACAGATCGCCATTGCGTTCTCCAATGCAGACGTTAGCGACACCACTGCAGCCGTTCCTGACGGTGGGCTGGAGTCAAAGGTACACATGCCAGAGGCACACGTGCACCTAGTCCTGCATCCAGTAGACGGTTGCGGATTGTTCGCATAGTCACCTCTGGTGCAACGGCAGCTCGGATTTGCGTCACAGTGGATGTTCTGCTTGACAACGCCGCTCTTCTTATGCGTCGATCGGTCCGCTCATCAGTCCGTCTGTGACTGCCGGTTCCACGTCTTCTCGTGTGGGAATGTTCCTCGGACCATCTACGCCACCATCGTACCACCACCGATACTTCCCGTCCAATTCGCTCCGCAATACGACGATACGACCACCCGGCCTCGCGGAGTCCGACTAGACGACCTCGCTCAAAGTCCGATAACTGCTGAAATCGTACACGTCTTTTATGTCCAGGCATTGCAGCTTCTTTAGGGTCTTCGCACGTGTCCGTACGCCGACGACTGATTACATTCACTTCTCCGTACTCCTTAAATACCACCGACGATAATTTGCATATTATGCCGTGCTGTGGCGTAAGAGCTCACCGGTTGGTCCCGAAATTAACATTACACCTACGTAAACTCGACCCCATTAACATATGTAAATTTCATGATCGTCCGCCAATTCCTTCTTGGTGTTCTTTTTTCACTTTCCGCCAGTGTACATTAAAGTTTTAAATTACTCAAGGAACCTTCCCCAATATTTTGCATTAGTTTTAAATGATACAAAATACTAACTTTATTATTAAGACTTCGCAGGCTTTAACAAGAGCTTTGTTTCCACTGTTGTTTTTTTCTTCACTTCTCTAGTCAAACCAGAATTAACCATGAAATCACCGCGTTTACTCTTTTGAACCTGTTGACTATGTACATTGTTTAACTACTTACTACTTAATCCTAAAAAAGATTTTTGCTGTTACGTATGTCAGAAGTAACTAAGAATTCAGTTCAGGAAACAACTTCGTAACATACTTTTTGCGTTTTTGTGCAGATACCTTCGGAACAACATCACTTTTCAGTCGTCTGATTAAAAGAATACCTGACAGTTCACCTTTTAAGTCTCGTATATAGGAATCATTGTTGAAATGCACAGAACATATTCTTGCTTGCTTCGGATTAAAATAATCAGTTCGGCGACATTTCATAATCCACTGCTGATATGTTTCTCAGTCATTGGGAAATCTATGGAATTTCACTTCTTCCGTATTGTGGTATCCATTTTACAACATAATTCTTTTTTGTGTGCGAGATTGGTGTTACGCTATGTCTAAAACCATGACTAAGGAAATGTTGAACTAAATGAGAATACAATGCAATAGGTGCACGGGATAGAAATTAAGGTTTTACCGCCAGGTAAAACATATATAGAAGCCAAACTTACAAGAACCTTTAATTGGTCCAGCAATGATTGATGAAATCCACAATATAGTACTGCGAGTTTTCCACTTCACATACACTGAAGAGCAATTGAATTAGAGACAGCTGGCGTTATGCAAATGTGGCGCTGTGGGCGGCCCTGTAAACGGAAACGACATGACGTATGCAGCGATCCGACTATATAAGGAGTGATGCGACGGGAATCAGTACGAGTCGGACGCAGTATGGGTAAGACGAAGGATCTAAGCCCATTTGATCGTGGGCAAATTGTCGGGGCCAGACGAATGGGTCACTCCATCTCGGAAGTCGTGCAGGCACTGGGATTTTCACGAGCCACTGTGTCACGGGTGCACCATGAGTACATCGAATCCGGTAAAACCATCCCTGCAAGGGCCAACTGCCATAGACAACAGCGTGTGGATGAGCGGGGTCATCGTCGGCTAGCTCGCATTGTAACAGCGGATTGACGGGCCACAGTGCAAGAAATCACTCGGCAATTTAACGCTGGTGCACAAAAACGTGTAAGCAGCCACACCATCCAGAAACATCTCCTCGCTATGGAGTACAGAAGAAATCGTCCCACGAGGGTACCGCTTCTGACCGCACATCACAGGGTGAAAAGATTAGCATGGGCGCGGGAACATCGCCACTGAACCCTAGACATGTGGCAAAATGTTGCCTGGACTGATGAGTCGAGATTCACGTTGGTACATGCGAATGGCAGGATACGAGTACGGCTCAAACCGCATGAAGCGATGGATCCTTCTTGCCAGCAGGGTACTCTTCAAGCTGGTGGGGGTGGCATTCTCGTCTGGGGACTGTTTACGTGGACTGAAATGGGACACCTGGTACGTGTGACATCATTCCTCACAGTTCGACGTTACCGGGATATCCTGGAGGACCATTTACTCCCGTCTGTGCGTCTTCAACATCCCACTGGGGACCTCATCCTGCAACAAGACAATGCACCGTGCCATCGCTCCCGAATTATATCCGAATGATTGGATGAACACTCCACCGACGTGACCTCGCTTCCTTGACAAGCTAGGTCCCCTTACCTTAATCCCATCGAGCACATCTGGGATGCCATAGAGAGAGATGCTCGAGGCTCTGACCCCCCTCCATCAAATCTTCGTGAACTGTGGGAGCTTGTTCAGGGGTCGTGGATCCGCATGGCTTCCCAACGCTTCCGGTGTCTTGTCGAGTCCATGCCGGGACGAATCGCCACCGTCATCAGGTCGAAAGGTGGTGCTTCACGTTACTAGACAGGTATCTCTAATTCAGTTGCTCTTCAGTGTATAATATCTTAATTATCTATCGTATAATCTATTTTAACAACGATCGAACATCTCCACGCACACACATACACACACTAAGCAACTGCTGTGTCGTTCTTTTTATCTAACGTTCTTATCACATTCATACGTCCTTCTCTCTGACCTCAAAAGAGTTACCAACCTCATTCATGTGAGAAAGAAGATATTACGCTAAGTTTGGAAGGTGCAAAAGAGAACAAACTCAAATTTACATAGGAAAAGGAACTAAAAAGAAAAGTTAAATTGGAATATACCTCACAATTTCTGCAAGTAGCTAAGGGACAGTTTTACCATAATTGCCACTTCTCACATAAAGATAACTGCTATCTATTGGGAGAACATCAAAAATATTCTGCGCGAAATGGATAATTAAAAACGCACAGAAATGCTGTTAAAATTGGTTGTCAGATAAAGGAAGTAACAAACTAAACTCATTAAAGAAAAGAACACACAGTGATATCTTGACCTCTTATCTCTGGCAGACAGAATGACTTATGAACCAAACTACATCACAGCTCCTGCTCACTCACCGCCCCAGGGCAGGCTTAAGAGCTTTGAGCTACCTTCTCTATCTGCTTATCTTGATTTTATGTTACCATCAAATAATAATCCAGTATGGCGATGGCCTAACAGCAGTTATGCTTTATCGTTGGAATTGTTCGTTTTAATATTACCGAAGGAGCAATGGATAAATTTACTAAATTTTCTGTTCAGCAGCACGACTGCTACGCTGATGCTCCAGTTGAGCTGCTCTCTCTCTCTCTCTCTCTCTCTCTCTCTCAGTCTGTTACACTCTTGTATATACATTTCCCAACACAAAGTTTGATACTTCATTTCCACTGCTCTGAGTTTGAATTTTTTTAACTAAAACTTCTCTACTACTGCAAATCGTGCGCATCTTATAACACAACGATCATAGGGCTTTTATAGCTGTACTTTGAAACTTCACTCTTACAAGAGAGAATCATTTTTTGCTTGAAACTCATCACGTTAGAGGAAATTTCAATACATTTAGTGGGTGTCATTAGAGACAAAATACCACTCCCAGCAAAATTAGGCATCATGTAATTTATCTTTCCTAAAGTAATTACACTCTCCTGACTGGAGGGAGTTGTTTGCCACAAGAGTTTAAATACAAAGTGCTGGAGAATAGATTCAAGTGAAAGCAATGACCTACCAGAAAACATAATCCTATTCGAAGGTGCTCGAGGTGATTATGTTGAACGATGTGGCACATGCGAGCGAAAGAAGTATTTGTATTTGCACAGGCTGACGCAAAATCACTCTGTCCTATTGCACCTGAGCCTCACACACTCCACGTTACTGCCTGTTGTTGATGTTGAACGATCGTCACTAAGTTTATTATCCGTCAAAGGATTGCTTCCGTGTGCGAATTTCGAACACCATTCTGACACTCTCAGAATGCTCATGCCTTGAGGAGCATACACTTCTCAAAACTAGCAACGGATATCCGCTGTCGGAATTTTCCATGCCCCGAGGAATATAATCACAACGCGTCCGAGTGAGACCATGTTTCCAGGCGCGCCGACATTGTCACTCGAATCTGTTGTCCAGCACGTTGACTTTTTATTTAAACTTCTGTGCCAAACAACGCCTTCTCCTCAGGAGAGTGCAAGTTGGGGAAAATCATTTTTCATGTCTTTAATTCTCCTCCCTCAAAGGTCATTGGAAGTTTCTCGTTCATCTGCCTAGGTAGTAAAAAAGCCAAATCAGCATAGCAACCCGAATTCAAAAAAGGAGGATATCCACAATAAAAATGCATGGCAAAGTGCTAGAAGTAGATGGAAATGATGCACATAATTTCGTGTAGGAAGTCAGTACGGAGAGCTGTGGGGGGAGAAAGCAGCAGATACACAGAATAATGCTCATCGAAAACGTAATTCATGGCAAAAGAAAAATTACTAACTTCAAATCACAACAAAATTTGAATCTGTTACGTAGAATAGTTGCTCAGATCATTCATGATCAATGGTTTCGAAAGCAGCTGAGAGAAGACGATGGCTATATCATATGATATGATACGTGCGAGGTCAATGAGGGACTAGAGTACGAGTAGTATAAAATCGTCCAAAGATATCACAAATGTCTCAATTATGCGAGAGCTATGTGAATAAGTAGAGTAAGAGCTGTACAATTAAATCTTTACTGTCCTCATCAGAGTTGAAGCACACAAAATGAAATAAGTTAATTTACTATTCAACCTTTTTATTTCAAAATATACAATGGAACCTCGGCTATACGTTTTTCTAGAGGACTGCTTTAAGAACTCATAAATGTAAAAAACGTATAAATAAAATTTCAATAGCTTAAGCCACCCCGGTGGGACTGTGGTCTAAGCGCTGGCTTATGACCATTCGTCCGAGAAGGGTCTGGGTTCGAATCCCGGTGAGGCATGGATGTTGTGTTTGTCTTACGGCTTTGGCTCTCTCCCATCCCTGGAGCCAGTGGCCCTAATTTTAAGGACGGGCGACTGCTTACAGCCCATTGAGTTGCTCACGGTGGTCGTTAAACCTCGAATCAAAAAAAAAAAAAAAAAAAAAAAAAGAAAGCTTAAATACTACTGTAAAACTTATGCTTTGAGTATAAGATATTACTTAATAATGATTTATTTAAAGTCTAATTGGCGGCGAAAGAAACAGAAGGCTTTATAATTTGTAACGCTTTTTGTATAACACATTTATTTTGTTCTATTGCAAAAATCATGAAGCGTATGAAAATCAAATCTCTCTTCCGACAGATCTTTCCGTCTATAAATTTCCTGATTCTAGATTAAGCGAAATCCCCATAACAAAGAATCTGAGACCTGGGCTTTAATGTGCAACACCCGAATTAACAGCTCTTTTTATTTGGAATCTAGGTGCATCCATTTGAAACCGGAATATTGCATATCGATACTACATCTAGGATTCTATTCAACTACGTCAGAATAGGAAAGAAACACGAAATCACGTCCCAAAAATTTAGCAACTTTTAAATGGACACAAAATTACGCTCCAGAGATTTAGCAATTTTCAAAATTTTTTAAATCATCCATTTCAAACCAGAATATTGGATATCGATAATACATCTAGGATTCTATTCAACTACATCACGAAATGAAGGAGACACAAAATTACGAGATTTAGCAATTTCTAAATAGTGCGTATGTGTGTGTGAGCCGTGAAATGCGAAATAAATTTTTCATCCAAACCCAAAGTAAACAAGATATCATTCTCTGGTGGGATCAAGGTTACTGTACCAAGAAGGAATACAGCACAGCTTTCTTGATTCTCTCAGAGCTGTAGCACGTTGGGAAGGGTATTAAATAATCAAAGAACCGTGTATTTTTGATGAAGTGAAATTCAAATTTTAACGTTTATTTGCAAAAATCAGATACATGAATTACTAAACCGAATTGAAAATAGCAACAGAAACTAGAGTAAAATATCAGGACTAACGCAGAATTACGTATAAAACTGAATAACATATAACCGAAGTTCCGCTGTATTTCGCTTTTCCTTATTGTAGAAATGTACCGATTGTCGTAAAGTTGAAAAAAATACCAAACATTTTGGGGTACGCGATATCTCCGTTTGCTTTAAAATTTCTTATGATTATGGAACATTGTGCAACTTCCGAAATTTTGACTTTTCTTTGCAAAAAGTGTACTTTATGATACACGAGCAAATAATATCCCTTTCTCTTTGTTACTGCACTGATTCTTTTGCTACTCCATCCATGAGAATATCGCAATAGAATTTGGTTTTCATTGCAAATACACACTCCGCAAAATCCAATGCTGAGGAACATTTATGGTATCAATGTTTGACAGACAACAAAAAAGTAATGTTAAACATTTCAACACTTTTTTATAGTGTTTACAATAAAATTTGCAAAACGGAAGATTTTTTTACCCAGAGGAAACAGAAAAGGACGCTTATCAGATTGGAAACAAGTTTTATTGCAAACTGAATATCCTGTTCTTCCACACCAAAGTGAAAATCCTCTTCTTCAGCAGGAATCTTGCATTTTGCAGCTTCTCCCTCTGTAAAAAGTTAAAAAGAATAGTTCTTTAAAAATAATGTTCAAAAGAATAGTTCTTTAAAAAAATGTTCAAAAGAATAGTTCTATTTTTACTACTGATGATTCTCGTACACAGAATTAATTAGTTGTCGTGCACCATTCGAATAATCCAACAATAATCGACACTGTCACTGCACGATTTAAAATCCAATATGCCAAGATCACATTAAAGGTTTATTACATTAAAATATATTATTTACAAGTTAAAATCTACTGGATCTTTCGGGCCGTCAAACGTGCCCATCTTCAGGTAAAATGTAAGGGAGATATACAGACAGCAGGAACTTATATACAGATGGTTGGTTACGTAAAAAAGCCATCTAAGCGCATGCTCAAAGAGTTACAGTGTTAAAGGATTGAGGTGGGAAACTCCACTTCCAATGGCAATGTTGGAATATCCTCGCCGATCATTGAAAACAGATAAGGGATTTCCACGGCTGTGGCACTAAATAAGGCGAATCCTCATTACAACATTTATCCCCAAAGGCACAGATATACAAACTCTCGGCAAAAAGGGTTGAGGCCTAGGTTTTTGACTACCCAATATTGAAGCTTCATTCCATATCAGCGTATATGAGCTTTTTCTTGTGATTCGAGAAAGGGAGGTTGTTGTTGAATGGTTTCTAATGTTATATTTATGTTCATTTATTCTTAGGCCCGAAGTACGTAAAGTTGATCCTATGTAAACTTGGGGTTTGTCTGCTGGGTCGTAGCTTTCTAATGGTATACAATATACACCAGATTTATTGATATCGTCAATCGAGTCCCGATCTTTTTCAATCATTGAAAACAGATTTTGAAGTAATTTCACTGAAATCTAAGTCATATTTTCTGCAAGCATTCCTTATAACTGGTGTGACGGCGGGTAGATAGTTCATCGTGCCGACATATTTGATGGATCGTCTCTCACGCTCCAGAGTTGTGAATTCCGAGCGTCTTACATTTTAATGATCTTATATACACACTCTGCGGGTTACCCGTGCATCGTTGCGATGTTTAATATTGTTTTGAACTCCAACTGTAGTAACCGTACCGTGGAGGAGTGTGTACATGGAGTGTGCACGTTTGACGGCTCGAAAGATCTAGTAGATTTCAACTTGTAAATAATATATTTTAATGTAACAAACCTTTAATGTGATCTTGTTATATTGGATTTTAAATCGTGCAGTGACGGTGTCGATTATTGTAGGACAATCCTCGTTTTCTCTCTGACAGCCAAAAAACATGCATGCGTGGTACAACTAGATATGTTTTAAGAAGAAATGCGCAAAACTTGAACACAAATAAAATTCAGTCAAACTCATTTATAAGGAGCACAGTTGTTCTGAGGACGTGGATAATCTGGTGCGGGCTCAAATGAAAAATACGGAAGCGTACAATCTGTTCGCAACACACTCACACACAATTAGGAAACGAAAACGTTTTATACGTATGAGGGTTGGATATAAAATAGTGCCAACATACTTGTACGTCGCAAGTTATTTATTCTCAGACCAGAACAAGTTCACATCCCTTCAATATAGACTCTTCCCATATCGATAACCTCTTGCAGTACAACTGGAACGCAGTGGATGCCGTCAGCAGAGCCGTTTTTGTTGATGTCACGACACGAGCACCCTACCCGCTCGGAGGATTTCCCCTCTTGTGTAGATGTTCGAGCAACTCGCATTGCCAGCGTGCTAACAAATTCCTCGTAGGAGCAGCAGTGTGACAACACGCATTGTCATGCAAGACAATAGGCGCACTTGTTCGGATTTTTGGCCCCTTTCACAGCAGAGTAGGGCAAAAACGATGTTCCAGAAAATGTTGGTAATACAGAGCGTAAATGCGGAACTGCATGATAGGGTGTCATACCCTGGACATCATACGCCACCATCAGCATCTCTTGGAGATTCCCGATTTCGTGGTAAACATTTATTGGGCCGTGGAGAAGATGGATACCGTCATTTATTAGACTGTCATTTCAGTTCTGTTTCTTACGACCTCTCTCACTTTATAACCAGAGTGATGATCGTCGTTACGAACGTGCCATCTTCTCTGGTGTAACGTTCCAAAAGCGTAACGGTGCCATTTCTGAACTTCCACAAGGTGATGACGCACCCATTGTGCTGCAATTTTGCGGTAACCAAGCACATCCTTCAACACGCGCAAAACTGTTTTGCGGCATATTTCTACCTCCGCGGGTAACTGTCTTGCTACTCATCGTCGATCCACTGCCATCAACTCCACGTGATGGTCTTGGATGACGGGTGGACCAGAATGTGCCACATCTTCCACTCTGTCGCGACCTTGGCAGAACGTTATCCATCGTGCCACCGTCCGATATGGTAACGTTTAGTTACCACATGCTTTTCGCAGCATTACTTCCACGTGACACCTCGATTTTGATCCATGCCTGTTGTTCTAACTTGGAAAATATCTCTTCAGAGCTGTCATGTTTGACAACGATTTTTCAACGTTGCGTACACTTTTCTCCCTAAGACTTGCACTAGCGAAACTGTGTGCGTGGAAGAGCAGCGCCCTCACGTGTACGTCAGTAACGTAGAGACTGTGTTGCCACTATTTTATATCCAACCCTCGTGAGTTTGGAGACTATTTAGGAAAACAAACTTGCTCATAGGTTAAAACAAACAGAACCACGCTTTTAAAATATGACTTTCTACGGTACGAAGGTCCATTCAAATTTACATTCACGTTCATTCGATCAGATCGATTTTTAATGCAGCACAAGCAGCAACATTACTGACACAAGGGAATACATGCCATTCTACTTCTCAACCATGACGCGTTTACCATATCGTGGGAAAACCTTTTCGATTGCAGACGCCCATGTGCATGGGACTACAGATTTGTTAGTGAGTGAATTAACAAAGCCGCGTTCGCCGAGATGGAAAAATGCGATAATCACTGGGTACCAGATCAGAGCTGAAGTGGTACGCCGAAAACTACAGGAATTGCAAGTGGTGAGATCCCCTACCAAATCCTCCACACACAGTCCGGAACTTACCCCACCTGATTATTACCTATTTTGCT
The DNA here is from genome assembly GCA_039090855.1 of Macrothele yani. Taxonomy (NCBI): domain Eukaryota; kingdom Metazoa; phylum Arthropoda; class Arachnida; order Araneae; family Macrothelidae; genus Macrothele; species Macrothele yani. The sequence continues at coordinate 55,882,870 of CM076990.1, forward strand.
CCATGTCCCATTTTCTGCAAGGATGACACTTCGCTTCAGTGATGAATGTGGAATCTGGCATTAGAGAGTTTCTGCCCTCGAAACCTTTCGAGTGGTGCCGCCGTGGGATCGTGGCTCTGGTGGAACTTTGGCAAAGTATTACAGAAATTAACGGCCTGTACTTTGTAGAGTGAGATGAGAGTGTATGAATTTCTTGCCTCATTCAATTTTCTAGCTGCAAATCGGACGAACGTTTGACTTACTCTGATAAGCTACCTTTATACATAAGTATGCAGCTCTTTCGATTTCAAGTTTAGCATGATACTATTTAATTCATGATTTTCTCCTGGGACAGTCATCCTAGACATCGGTGCCTGGTGTAGAGATAAAAGGAGTAATTTCGGGTAGATTGAAATCCAAATGTTTGACTGAACAGCAACCTTGCTGACCAAGAAAATGGCTAGTCTGATTTTAAGTTCTAAGCAGTGTTTTTCAAAATACGCCTTCCATTAGGTCTACGTTTATAAATTTCAAGTTGTTTAATGCTACGGGCTTTGCATAGAGCAGATTTGTTGCTCTTCGTACTCCTGGTTTTTACTCTAATTCCGAGTAATATGGCCTTTAGTACAGCAGCTTATCGAAAGTCATTTGCTGTCACCTTACTCCTCCCCATCCCCATGCAAAGTCAAATCACCCATCGAAACAAAAAATCACTGCTTTCAACAAATACGTTTATCGTGCAAACATATGTGCTGAACTGAGGATTACCCAAATAATAGATGGGCTGTATCCTCAGTTGAACAAACATATACTTTATGCTCAACTGAGGATATACCACTTCCATTATAGACAAAACCGTCTAAAAATTTAAGAATCCGAAGCCTGTCTATTTGTTCACGCCAATAGACCTCCCAGTACGAGAGAATTGGGCGGTTATCCCATTTGCTCCTCAGATTTGCTTCGGAATTTCAAAAATCCTCAAAAGTTTTAATTTCTGAGTTATTTTTAAACCCATAAACAAGGTGAATTTCTACCAATCAAAAGATTATGTCGAAGACACAAATTCCTGGGGAATTTATTATATCCCTTGTGAATGTGGACATAGGACAGACCCACAGGACTTTAAGTTTCCTTGAGAAGTAACACAAGACTTACGTACGGAACTGTGAACTGAAGAAATCGTCTATAGCCCGACATTGTCGCGAAAACAAAACATAAATTTTTGTTTGAAAATGCTAATTGATAAACTTGATTTGACTATAAAGCTTAACACATTAGAAGCTTTCAACATATACAGCAATTGTTCACTGCTTGTCAGCGACATAACATTTACTCCATTTCTTTCAAACACGTGGAAACAAGTCATCAAAATACGTTACGTCAGAACGCTACTGATGTCACAATAATTTGAATATTTACGTTCCATTTGTCCTGATGAAGCTCAGCGAAACTATAGTATGTTTTTTGTTTTTGTTTTTTTTTTATTGGAGGTTTAACGACCACCGTGAGCAACTCAATGGGCTATAAGCAGTCGCCCGTCCCTAATTTAGGGTCACTGGTTCCAGGGAAGGGAGAGAGCCAGTGCCGTAAGACGAACACAACATCCATGCCTGACCAGGATTCGAACCCAGACCCTTATAGACAAATGATCAGCGGCCAACGCCTTAGACCACTGCGCCACCGGGGCGGCACTATAGTATGTATTAAAATAAAATATTTAATTGTGAATGAACTTTTCTGATTTGTCCTATGATGCTGCGCATTTGGTTAAAACGTAAGGGTCACAAGAAACAAATGCGAAACAGTGAGGCTGTGCAAATAGTTGCCAAAAAGCTGCCGCGCGTCCGTGATACTCTGCGCCAACGCTATCCAGATTTTTTAATAGAAAGCTGGCGTTGCTGCAAGTGGATCTCCAGAGTGGTCAGCCGAAAACTACAGGAATTGGAAGAGGTTAAGGTCCTACCCTACACTCCCTACAGAGCAGATCTTGCTCTATCTCACTAATACCTGTTTGCTCCATGGCCAATTTCCTACAAGGACGGCACTTAGCGTCATTTGTTGATGTGGAATCTGGCATCAGACAGCTTCTGTCCTCGAAACCTGATGAATGGTACCACGTGGGATCGTGGCTCTGGTGGAACTTTGTCAAAGGACTATAGAAAACAACGGCCTGTACCTTGTAGAATGAGATGAGAGTGTGTAGATTTCTTGCTTCGTTCAACTTTTTAGCTGCAAACGGGATGAATATTTGTCTCAACCGTAATATACGTTACAGAATACACAAAGAAATAATTTTCCATGTAAAGACGTCAAATTAGTTTTGAAAACAGTTTCATGTCTTAACTGCATAGGGAAATGACTTTATATATGCATATGCACGCAGGTATTAATGTGGCGTCTCGTGCCCATTTAGGTTGAGTGTGCGCTGTTACGGGAAAAACAACACGCACAAATGTTATTACGTAACCCGAGCTGAAAAGTTCACGCATTGATTTTGAATATTTTTTTATTTAGCGGTCGTTTAAAAAAATGAATTTTTTTATCCCATCCTATACGGATAATAAAACTTCAAATTCTGTTTTTAATCTGTGTTCATAAACACATCGATTGACACTGCGACGAAAAGACAGAAAAACTGCAATTCCTGGCAGAACGTTGAATTGTATTTATGACTCCACGCGATTCCAAACGCAAACGTGTGTACAGTAGTGCTTTTTTAGGCGCGCACACCCTGGGAAGATTTTAGCCTCTGCGCTGAAACCACAAGCAGGTAAAAACGTGACCTGCAGCGGCATCTGGAGAGCTTTGTATCATAGTTGCTTTACGCGCATCGGATGTCCGGTGGTCAAGCAGCACACCTACGGATGCGAATATTACTTACTATATTTTGTTTACTCAACGAAGCCACGAACTTTCTTCACTTTACGAAAACATTATATGAATAAGGGAATTACTTTTTGTCGACCACGCAAAGTCTTTTGATAAGTTTTGGGTGAGTTTTGTTATCCAAAAACATAATATAACAGCAACTCATATCACAACTGCTAATGATATATTTCGCACGATAACTGTACAATTACTTGATATATGCTGTCTCACGTACGGTCAACACAAACCGCGTCTCCAACTACAATTAAAAACACTATTTTAAAAATACAAAGGCAAGTACTTTCAGGGCTCCCATGTCCCCATCATCAGGCCCAAGTGCCACGAAGCATGAGGAGCTATCTCATACACTGGTGTGCAAAAACTAAGGACGAAGAGGAGAAATTAGCATAACAGCGACCGAAAGACCACTCAAGAGATAGACTAGGGTCCGGTACGGTAGGACATGCGCATATATGCAGCATGACGTAGGAGGGGGAGGGGGAGGTGTCGGAAGGGTATAAAGCACACGGGCGGTGTACGCTCAGCAATTCGGTGAAAGCTATTTCACGGTGTACATCGGTTTGAACGTGGTCGAGTTGCTGCCACCGTGTGACATGGCCAACAGGCAATCCAGTTGACGACATCTGGATGACTTTACCCGAGGTTGCGTCATTGGGAAGTTGGAAGAAGGTCGAAGTGTGACTACTGTGGCTGAGGCGTTCGGGATCGCTCACAGCATCGTTTCACGAGCTTGGAGAGCATTTCAGACGACATGAACAGCTGTCCGAGAGTTTAGCAGTGGTCGTTCACAAGGAACCACGGCAGCGGACGACCGGTATATTGTCGTACAGGCAAGAAGAGACAGACGGCAGACAGCGGGTAAAATCGCAAGACACATGCAACAGACCACTGGACGTCCGTTATCGCGTTTCACCGTGGCCAGGAGGCTGCACAGAGGAGGTCTATTTGCACGACAACCAATACGGTGTGTGCCATTAACGCCTACTCATCGGAGACGGCGGTTGAACAAAAGAACTGGACACATCGGCAATGGGGTCGACTTCTCTTTACGAATGAGATCCGATTTTGTCTGACGAGCGATTCTGGACGTATACACATCTGGAGAGAGCAGGGAACACGCAATCACACCTCCAACATCATCGAAAGGCACCGGTTTGGAGGTGGCGGAGTTTTCGTTTGGGGCGGTATCATGCTTGGTAGCCGTACTGACCTCCACATCTTCCAAGGAGGTGCAGTCACTGGTGTCCGCTATCATACCAAGGTTCTCCTTCCTAACGTGCGTCTGTTTAGAGGTGCTATGAGTCCTGAGTTCCTCTTCATCGACACAACGCTACACCTCATCGTACAGTGGCTGTCGCAGAACTGTTGGCGAGTGAAGATATTCATCGCATGGATTGGCCCGCAAGGTCCCTGGACCTGTCAGATCTCCTCGGGAAACGCTTGGCAGCACGTCACCAGCCGCCAGCAACGATTCCGCAGCTGCGATTGGCGCTACAAGAGGAATGGGCCGCGATGCCTCAACAGCTCCTTGACAACCTCGTCCTCAGCATGGACAGACGTTGTAAATCCTGCAACGCAGTCAGGGGCGATCATATCCCCTACTAAAGACTATATATTTCTTGGCAGCCGCCTGTCACATGGACGTTTCTGTCTTCTGTCCAGTTGTGCTCGAAGCTACCTTTTCAATAAAGTGCCTTTGTATCCTTTGGATTCCTTGTTTGGACGGTTTTGCTCACTTGTCTCATATTCTTACATCTTGGGAATCTTATGGTACGATTTGAATCGATGTGGAGCACTTCTGCACGACATTACATTCGAAAAACCGTCTCGTCCTTAATTTTTGCACGCCAGTGTATGTATACAGCCACAAAGTATTACCGTCATACGTCTCTTTTACCCTCCTGTGTTGCCAACATTAGAAACCCAAACACTAATGTTCAAAAAAAATAATTATGCAAGTCAAAGTGACTTCCTCTTCTATCGAGAGTAAAACTAGTTCTAGTTTTTACTCTCGATAGAAGAGGAAGTCACCAACCGTCTCCATGGATTTGATATATAAGTAGGCATGTCAATATTACAACAAGTGTCCCCATATGAAATAATATACAGACTTTCGGACAAAAATATTGTACTTCTGGTTACATTTGAACAGAGAATTTTTGCGTTATCTCAGTCAGGGGAGTACCTTCCCTGTCCAACTGCAGTAGTAAGTGCTGTGTTAATAGTCCCCGTTCGTAGTGCGTATTTGTGTTCACACAATCTTTTATCCAATGTCCGAAGTGTAGAACCTATAAAGAATTTATTATCAGTATTAGGGTCTTCGTGTATAAGTGAAATACGATACTATAAACACCTGGTTTACAAATGTTTGAAACCTTATCACGGTCATTCCTAATTAGTGATAAGATATTTCGAGTGCAGACACCAAAGCCTTTTTGAGGAGTAAAAGCAATTGGGGAAAAGTATTCCATCTTGCCAACATACCTAAAAATCCTGACTTCCGTAGACAATGTCGTGAATCTCAAATTCGTGAAGTCTCTCAACCATCTATAAAAACTCCTGCTCTGCGAAACCAAGAGATCGAGCCACAGCCTTAATAGTAGAAGGTTCCTTCTTTCTGGCTCTACAAGTAGATGAATGAGTGAAGGCTCGTCTTATTAGAAAACGGAGGGACGAGACCTTTTGTTCAGTGGGGTGTGAAGAAGCACAAGGAATAATGCATGGTGTAAACGATGGTTTTCTATAAACAGAATATTTGACATGGTGTGAAGAATATTTTGTCCGAAAGTCTGTATATTATTTCATATGGTGACAGTTGTTGTAATATTGACATACCTACTTAAATATCAAATCCATGGAGACGGTTGGTGACTTCCTCTTCTATCGAGAGTGAAAACTAGAAATACCTTTGACTTGTATAATTATTTTTTTGAGCATTAGTGTTTGTGTTTCTAATGTTGGCAACACAGGAGGGTAAAAAAGACGTATGACGGTAAAACTTTGTGGCTGTATATATATATGAGATAGCTCCTCAAGCTTCGTGGCACTTGGACCTGATGTTGGGGACATGGGAGCCCTGAAAGTACTTGCCTTTGTATTTTTAAAATAGTGCTTTTAACTGTAAAAAAATGTGTTTAATTTGCAGTTGGAGACGCGGTTTGTGTTAATCGTACGTGAGACAGCATATATCTAGTAATTGTTCATATCACAACGTTGAATTATCCTGCTCCATGTGTTTGCAATCGGTGCTCTATTTAGCTAGCACACCCTGAGAGATCAGATGTAATGTTTGAAACCACAGAGAAATAAAAACGTGACCTGCCGAGCCATCTGCGGAGCGCTTGTACCACAGTTGCTTGAGCATGTCTGATTTCTTGTGGAGAAACCGCACACCCGACGATCTTAGCACAAATGTGATATGATTGCTGAACGAATCTTCTCCTCTTAATGAAAACATTGTGTGAGGAATTAATTTTAACCACCACTTGAAGCCTTAGGGCAAACGCTCGCGTGTTTTATTAGAAATAAATCCGAAAATGTAATATCTTTAGGCTAAAGGAATTGCGACTCTGTGTGGGTGTGCGCCGCACTCCTAGCACACCCAGAATATTTGCCCCTGGTATCTACGATAATAAAACAGACTGAGCTCAGAAAGGTTTACAGAGAGGTGAAGTGAATGAAAAGAGCGTTTCAAATGTACATATTTGAAGACACTTGGACAAAGAAACGAGTTCGTGCATATTTAAAATTGGTCTGTGTGATTGCAGTCTTTCATTTTTAATGAATTTGGAAACATCAGACTTCAGGGTAACGCCACTGTACTCCGCTGAAAAGTATTGTTACAACTATTAATATCCCAATCACAGAAAAAAACATGCATCGTGTCATATTTTCTCCAAATACCATAATCCGTACCACACAAACACACGCGTCCTCGCTACCACGCTAAAAATATTTAGACACCCCTGTTGTAGGAAAGATGTCAACACTGGATTATCCACTAATGTTATTCTAGGAACCTTATAGAGATCACTCAAAAGTAATGCCATCATGTACATGTTCCTTCTTTAAGGTAATCACCATTAAAATAGTATCAGAAGTGAAATGCAATGTCCTTTCCTTGATTCAGTCCTCCACCTCACCGCACGTGCATTCAGCACGATTTAGATCCGAACTACACTCAATGGACAAAACATTAGAGATACCTACCTAATAATAGCGTGTTGGTCCTCTTCTAGCGCGAATTACAGATTGTATACGCCGAGGTTTCGACACTACCACATGCCGAGGCTTCGACACCACTGCATGCCGAAGGGTTTCGGAGGTAATGCCAGTCACTCCTGTTGCAGCATTATCCACACCTCCTCCCGAGACGTCGGTCCAGATTCCATGGATCTGATGTTCCTCTCCAGAAAATCCCACAGAGTTTTTACAGGGTTCAAATCCCGGCACCTTGGGAACCACTGGATTTTTCCAAACTCAGATGAGTGTTCCTCGAGCCATGCCTGGGTGTTTGCTGCCCGGTGGGGCTACGCATTGTCCTACTGAAACAGACCATTGGACGCAGGATACGCCAAGGCCATGAAAGCGTGTAGGTGACGAGGCAGCACATGCTGGTAGCACGCAGCGGTTAAGGACCTCTTCAGACACACACTAAGGGACCTAATGTGTTACATGAGAAGCCTCCCCAAACCATCACAGAGCCACCACCGCCTTGAACACAGCCGACCTGGCACGATGAAGCCATGATCTCAAGCAGTCGATGCTACACCCGCACGCTTCCGTCAAAGCGGGATTCATCTGACCACACGACGCGGCGCCACTCTGCGGAGATCCAGTTTTTATGTTCCCTGCACCAGGAGAGGCGTAATATCCAATGACGAGCAATGAACATTGGCGCACGAGTAGAGCGTCGGCTCTCTTAGCCCACGGTATACAGCGTGTGCCATACCGTTCGCTCGCTGACCCTGCCTGGGCCTCCGACATTTAACCTGGATGTGATTTACGTCGCCGTTACTAAGCGATCGGTCTGTAAGAGCCTGGATAGCCTACGTCGACCCTGGTGATCAATGGCATGTGGTTGGCCACCTCTTGCTCTCTGTGCATTGGTACATCCGTCAATGGTATACTCGCGGTATACCCTTGATACGGTTGCCCTCGGGAACTCTAGGGTTTTTACCACTTGAGCGATAGAATGACCCATCTGTCTTGCGCCGAAAATGCTTAAACAATCAAAGTCGCTCAGATCACCACCACCTTTACCCATATTCGTCGATTGCGACACACTGTCGGAAATCCCTGCTGTCAGTCTATTGATTGCGTTTGGATTGGGTCTGTTCCACTCTGCGCGGGGAATGCTCATGTCATCTGCCCATCGCCCCTATCTCTAATTTTTGGTCTACTGAATTTTAAGCAGTCCGTATAAAGTTACGTGTTTGCAACTCCTGCCGGAAAAGATCAAGGACTACTATTATGAAAGATGCAGGAGTCAATTCCAGAGAACTGGCAAAGTGGAATCACGAAATAATTCATGAATGGAATACGGTATTACACCATACAATACAAATTTTGAAGATGACAATCCGTTTTTTGGTGTAAATCTGACAAGGATGGTAATAGCCGAAAACTTTAAAATTTCGTCCTGGAGCGGGAATCGAACTTGCGTCTCCCAGATAGCGCCCGGGTATGCTAACCACTACACCTCCCAGACTAACGAATTCTGTGATGGTTATATTCAACTTAATTGGAAACTTGAGACTTGGTTGTTCTGGGTGGTGTAGTGGTTAGCATACCCGGGCGCTATCTGGGAGACGTGAGTTCGATTGCCGCACCAGGACGACGAAAATTTCAAGTTTTCGGATATCATCTGACTTACCCTCCTTGTCATATTTACACCAAAAAAACGGATTGCCATCTTCAAAATTTGCACGAAATAATTGTTTAAAATATCAGTATAGAATTTAAAAGTCCTCGGTTCTACGAGTAACAGCTAACACCACAAAAAAGCAGCTCTAAGTCGACACAGTTCTATTCAACTACACTCTTGATAATGCGTATTCAGCTGCATATTTTTGGTAGGCATTTTTCGCATCCAAATTCTGAACAATGATTCGTTGCTACAAAGCCATCGATACAGAGATTAAAACACACACACACTACGAACAACGGCTAATCGATAGAGGACACCTTTATGTAGAAACCTGTTGAACTTTAAACTAACAGCATCTACTGATGCTGTTAGTTTAAACTAACAGCTCTCATAAAGCGCAAATAAATTTCTTTAGCTTCCGCTAATTTTGTGCAAGCATTCCCTCCAAACAATATCAAACATATGCATAAATCTGAAAGTTAAGGGGGACCTCCACAGAAAATCTTACATAGCTGCAATGTTAATTCCTTTTATACACGTTTTTTTTCATAGGTTGTTATTGCATTTTGGTCTTCAAATTTTGAGCCCAAATAAATAAATTCTTTAGCTGATATATTTCCCATGTGTGATTTCGAAGATCTGACAGAAGTTTTTTTAGAAATTCAATTTATCTCATTGGAAGTATTCTAATTTGGCACCAATTCAGATAAACTGAATTATAAAATAAAGTTCTGGAAAAATTTTCGATATCACAGATGGGACACGTATTAGCTAAAGTCTTTATTTATTTGCACTCAAAATTTTGAAGCCCAGAAATTAATATCAAACAAAGATCTTCGCTCTTTCCACGTTTATAACTGAGTCACGGAAAAATTCTCATTGGCCGCCACCGAGAGTCGAACCCAGGGTCTTCCAGTTTAACGAGAATTTTTCCGTGACTCACTTATAAACGTGGAAAGAGCAAAGATCTTTGTTTGATGTTCCTGGTCCAAGTAAAATGTCTGTATTAATTATTCATTCGCCTTCTAATTATTTCTTCAGTTGCTGCTTACCATCTTTGGTGAATCCCCAACATTGTGCGGGGCTCCAAGAAGCAACCTGCCAACTTGGCTTGGCAGTTAGCGTGTGTGAGTCTGGAGGAATTCGATGCTGCTGTAGTGTAGCGGAAGCATATCCGGCGCGCAAATGGAAGACCCTGGGTTCGACTCCCGGTGGCGGCAAATGAGAATTTTTCCGTGACTCACTTATAAACGTGGAAAGAGCGAAGATCTTTGTTTGATGTTCCTGGTCCACGTAAAATGTCTGTAGAAATTACTATTCTTTGACAAAATGTGTATAGAACGAATTAGCATTGGAGGTATAGGATAGATATTTTCCCTTCAGGTTCTCCTTAATATGGTATTTCTGTTTGTCGTCAATTACCTTTTCCCTTTCATAGGTAGAATTTACCTCAGTGTAGCGTATGAAGGTTTCTTTGCTTAGGGAGGGATATCTGGATCCTTTTGATTGAGTGGTATATATCGACAGTTGATATAATGCAGATTTTTCAGCTGTTTGGTGGATTTTTAAAATGAATTTCACGTAGGATAGTTATTGCTACACCAAATGAAGTTATACGACATACCTGCGTTCCTCATTGTCACGAATTATCCTTTCAAGCTAAGATATTTACGGCACTTTACTTCACTGAGCCTGAAATGAAAATAAGCTATAATTAGCTCAAAATATGATTATTAGCTGAAAATATCATTACAAGTTGCGGGCAAAAATATGAATTATAATTTGTTCGTAGTTCAACAATGCATTGCGGTGCGTCGAAAGCGGTAATACGTGGCAGGTGGCAGCACTGTTCCAAGGTCTTTCACCCACCTCGTGTGTGCTACGGCGCCATTGGTCAGTTGGGAGGAAGATGAGCGAAGCGAAGGTACACGTTAGCGTGGAACATCGGGTTATAATCAGATTGCTGACAAAAGAAGGTTGTAAACCGTCGGAAATCTGTTCACGATTGAGTAGACAGTACAGTGAGAATACACTGTCCAATGTGATTGTCTATAAGTGGTGCAGTGCGTTTAAAAATGGAAGGTTAATGGTGGAGAATGAACCTCTTGAGCGACACTTTCTCTACTGGGAAGATTATTACCACCGTCGTCTGGGACTCTAAAGGTGTATTGTGCGTGGATTTCCTCACAGATCGTCGCACAATAAACGCTGAATATTACTCGACACTCCTCGAATGCCCTGTAAAGACAGCCATCAGGAACAATCGAAAAATGGCGCAAACATCTGTGTAATTTCTCCAGGAAATCGCCTGTCCACACGTGGCTGCTCAAACCATGGAAACCATCCAAACTGAAATGGAACGTTCTACCACATCCTGCATAAAGTCCGGATCTTGCACCCTCGGACTATCGCTTCTTCGGCCCTTTAAAAGTACACTATCTACCAACAAGTAATTGGACACCTGTGATAGCAAAGGAAAACAAAGTTTATTCACCTTCAACAGTTGGTGGAGCCTCCACGAGCGGCGATTACAGCTGCGACACTCCGGGGCATACTCTCAACCAGGCGTTGTACGACAGCTAGCGGTATTTGCTTCCACTTGGCTTGGAGAAGACAGGTCAGTTCCTTCACCGATTTTGGACTGTGGGGGCACCCCTTAAGTCGACGCTCCAACTCGTCCCAGAGGTGCTCGATAGGGTAAAGGTCCGGGCTCTGCGCAAACCAGTCCATTCGAATAACCCCATTGTCACCATACCAAGCCATGGTGGACCTCGCAACATGACAGGTGGCATTGTCATCCTGAAAGTAACATGGGTCCACCCCGTAAAACTTTCACAACGTAGGAAGCGCATGGTCATCCAAAATGGTGCAGTAGGTCTCGGCGTTGAGTCTACCAGGAATTGCGACCAAGGGTCCCGTGCCATACCAGGAGAAACACCCCCATAGCATAATTCCACCGCCGCTGAACTTCACAGTTGGCACAATACATTCCGGCAGGAGGCGTTCTCCATGCAGACGCCAAACCCAGACCCTGCCATCCGAACGGCAGAGTGTGAACCTTGATTCATCGCACCAGAGAACCTGTTTCCACTGTTCAACGGTCCACTGTCGACGTTCTTTGCACCACGTTAGCCGAGCAGCACTATTGGACTTGGTGATCAAAGGCTTGTGGGCTGCAGCACGTCCATGATAACCGAGCAGATGGGCTTCTTTACGGATGGTATTCATCAAAAGAACACTCCCGGATGCCTGTTGAAACTCCTCGCGAATGTGGCCCATCAATTTATTGCAGTTCTTCCGAATGTCTCTGGCCAGCACCAGTCGGTCTCTAACTCCCAGTTTTGTAGGTCTGCCTGGTCGGGGCACATTCCGACAGTCACCTCTCATCTTCCACTTGCCAATCATGTAGGCCACTGTCGATTTTGGGTATTTCAACACGCTGGATATGTCACGTATGGATCGGCCATTTCTGTGATACCCGACGATTACACCTTTCTCGAAATCAGAGAGCTCCGAACTGCGTGGCATCTTGCATGCGACTGGTTGCGTTGTTTTTTCCCACACGATATTTAACGGCGGCGACCGTGACGTGTATCAGGACCGCAGATATCGTCGATTGCAGGGATGTCCAATTACTTGTTGGTAGGTAGTGTATATCTGGGCGAGAAAAGGTGTGTTTTTATTAAACGACCAACATGACCAACTCAATGGGCTATAAGCAGTCGCCCGTCCCTAATTTAGGGCCACTGGTTCCAAGGAAGGGAGAGAGCCAATGCCGTAAGACAAACACAACTTCTATGCCTCTCCGGGATTCGACCCTGGACCCCTTTCGGACGAATGATCAAAAGCCATCGCTTAAACCACTGCGCCACCGGAGGGAAAAAGGTTTAGCAGTAATGAGGATATGATGCAGGCTGTTCGGGAGTGACTCCACCGACGACCAAAAGACTTCTTCCTGAGCGGCATCCGCAAGTTTCCAGACCGCTGGCGCAAGGGCTTCGCAAGCCAGGGGCATTATGTTGAAACGTAGCAACTTCTGTTTCGGAGAATGCGTCAATGTCTTTGTTCTATTTACAAATTATAAGTCATATTTTCCCAACCTGGTATTTACTCAAGATACATATATGAAAGCAATATCCTCCTAGCTTGAGAGGGAACATCTGTGAAAAGTTCCGCATAGTTGTGGAGTAACGTAGAAAAACACAATTCTAAATTCTAATTTTGTGTTGTTGTTTTTTTATAAGTAAAGGTATTTATCATACCTGAAACTCCAATTGTTATCACATGTGTTTAATGTTTTTTTCTGCACGGGACGAACCGTGTTAAAACATCAAGCTTGTCGTAAAAAAAGCATTTCACTGCATTTGGAAAACCCAAATTTTTCTTGAGAATTTTTAATTTATGGTCAAAAAGTTTAAATTGTTTTCAGCCTTAAAATTTACTTTATCAATATCTATTACATTCATTGACATAAAAATCTGTGCACCAAGAGGGAGGCGTTGGATTGAAATCAGATTTTAGTAGTGAGATGGTACATACCAAGGACAGAAGTGATTACAATATTACAGCAGCAGGACGATTTCCCGTTGACATACGGTACACATTCCGGTTAGCATTAGTTCCGCTCTGACCGCCTCGTGCTCGGATATATGCGGGGTGATACGGTCCTGCATAAAGTCAAAGAGACGCCGTATGCTATCTTGGGACAGGTTGGCCCACACTTCTTGTAAGTTCTACATCACGAACACTGGGACATGGAGAAAGCTGGCGTTCCATCTGGTCCCACACGTGCTCGATGAGCAAGAGATTAGGCGATCTGGCAAGCCACGGAAGCGTCGAAGCATGACGTAGACAGTCCTGGGAAACTCGAGCCGTGTGCGGACGGGCGTCATCTTGTTGGAACCATCTTGTTGTTTTGCCCCACTAGGAAAGGCAACACATGGGGCCGCAGGATCTCCTGTACGTAGCACTGGGCTGTCAATGTCTCTTGGATCACTGCGAGGGATGTCCGGCTGTCATACGCGATGGCTTCCCAGACCATCACGCCTGCAGTAAGAGACGTTCAGTGATGTAGGGACTGTATCCCTACCTGCGGTCCTCCACTCTCTGACACGGAGGTCGTCCGTTCCCATACAATAGCGGGATTCGTCGCTGAACATTATACGTTGCCAGTCCGTTGCATTCTACGTTGCTCGCTACTGACAATACAGCAATCGACGCCGACGATTGTCAGGTGTTAATGGCAGAAAACGTAAGGGCTGTCGAGAATGCAGATTCACCTCTACCAGGCGTCTGTAAATGGTTCTGGCTAACACAGGAGTCCCTTGTACAGCCGCTACATGTCTCTGGATATTGAACATGGACGTCGTTGTATCTGTGCGTGACGCTCTCACGATCCCACTGTCCTCTCTGCTGGTGGCGTGTCTGGGTCTTCCAGAGCCAGTCCCCTATGTCTGGGTGCCTTCCCGTGTCCATTGCTTCCAACACGATCGCACCTTACTGTCCGACCGGCCCAAATGTCGGCCGATTAGGCGCTCTGGCCACATTGCCTCTCTCATCCCGACGATACGGCCTCGTTCAAATTCCGTCAGTTGCCCGTATCCACATCTACGGCAGCTCCTCGGCATGTCTATCGCTCAGAGATCTCACCTGACTCTTACCGTGCACTTCGGCACGAATGTGGAGTCCCCTACGCGGCGGCTTATAAACCGCCCGGATTGCGATTGCAGCGCCAGTCTTGTGCGCCCGGGCATGCGGAATTGCACGAAACTTTAATCATTTGCACGTCTGCCCTCCCCGTTGTTATCCGCCGAGTTTCGTGTAACTCACACGGTTTTTTCTTGGTGCACGGATTTTTATGACAACGAGTGCATTTACTAATTATTGCTGAAGCTTTTCACGTATATCGTAAGTTAAACTTTCTTAGCTCGATTCTTCATGAATATATGACATTTAATTGCTTAATAAAATATTTTGAAAATTTTTACGTTTGGAAATATCCAGTACTTCCGTATTTCGTATTTCTTTTCTTTCTTTTGTTCTTTTTTATTGAAGATTTAACGAGCACCGTGATTAACTCAATATGCTATATAAGCAGTCAGCCATCCCTAATTTAAGGCCACTGCTTCCAGGGAAGGGAGAGAGCCAGTGCCGCCAGACAAATACACCATCCATGCCTCACCGGGATTCGAACCCGGACCCATCTAGGACGAACGGTCATTAGCCAGCGCTTAGACCATTGCGTCACAGGGGTGGCTATACCGCATTTCAGCCTTTGCACTGGGAACTTTATTGCAGGCTTACATTGTATGGCACGGAACTTGTATGGTTTAGAACCACTCTCCGTGATCAAGTCAAAAATTCGGTAGGCTGATATATTGTACGAAATTACATAGTTTAATAAGTCCTTTATCTTTTAATAAGCACATCCCCTAGAAAATCTGTCAGTTACATGCCCTTTACAAAAGTCTATAACTTTGCTACATGACTACAACACGCCATGTAGAAGTTTCATAAGTTTTTTACAGCGAATGTTTAAAACGTTGAAAATGAAATATTAGAAATCGATTGATCATACCTTTTCAGACAGGGCATTAAATCATACAATATCAACTGGCACATTAAACACCGATAAAACAAAGCAATCCCGTCTAATGATCAAGCTATCAACTACATAAATCGCTGCCAGAGCCTTCTTATTGTATGTGAATTTTTGGAAGTTCTTGACTTGACTCTCGATCAAACTAGATATACCCATATTCTCTTGGATATTGTACACGTTGGTAATATCCAAGGAGGTTAGAATAAGATATCTGGAGATGCCCTTGTTAACAAAGCAGTACCACCATTCTTTGGTACCACTTTACGTGAAGCCTATAACCGCGAGCGACAGCCGTCAAAGTGTGGGAAAGCTAATAGGTTTTAAATCTTTTGCAATGCATTTTGTGTTGGCCGAATCGCCTTCTTTCGTCGCAAATGTTTCCAATTTCGCATCGATATTGCTTCTGTTGTGTGAGAAAATGCTGAATTTATAAAATTCTTAATTATTTTGAGACTCCTTCCCATTTTTATTTTGAATTGAAGTACACGAACGTTAGTGCGAATTCTAAACAAAACAACTTTAAAATTCAAACCTTCACTCCTATAAGAAGAATAATTCATTCCGGTTTGATATTAACACGGCCGCCCCGGTGGCGCAGTTTTCTAAGGCGTTGGCCTCTGATCATTCGTCCGTAAGGGGTCCGGGTTCGAATCCCGGTCAGGCATGGATGTTGTGTTTGTCTTACGGCACTGGCTCTCTCCCTTCCCTGGAACCAGTGACCCTAAATTAGGGATGGGCGACTGCTTATAGCCCATTGAGTTGCTCACGGCGGTCGTTAAACCTCCAATCAAAAAAAAAAAAAAAAAAGATATTAACACGGTTTCTGCAACCAAAACCAACGCTATTCTAAAACACACACGGTTGAAATTACATAGGGATGTAAACAACGTCAAATTCCCACAGTTTGCGGCTTCACGGTTAAGAGACTCAGGGCATCTCCAGAAGTATTATGATAACCTCCTTGGTAATATCACAGCCACTTCTCATATACTCGTTTTCATCACAGATCACAACCGTACGTAGACATACAGCACTGCTGAAAGATTTCTTGAGGAGGTCGAAATAGTATACCAAGATCTCTTGGGTTTTGGTTAACTCCTACATTTCGGTACAGAATCACAATAGCACCAATACTGTGCAAGATCTTCACCGTAAATAATGACGTAACATAGCGATCCCACAAGATTTCCACAAGTTAAGATGGCGTGCTAACATTTGCTAAGATTCGTTTCGATAAGTAAGCTTCTGACATCAAAGAATGTTCCATGGACCCACGAGCATCAACAATTCCTATATTTTTTTGACGTAGCGGCTTCCTTTTTGATTTTCTTAACCGTAACGTCATTAAAGATAAAAGGACTTTATTCCAAAGAGGTTAGAAGAATAGGAGGTGAAGGGACCCGTTTTGAGTGAAGCCAAAACAGATCAGCTGTTTCTCTCCTCTGTCTGAGGTGGTGGGAGTCTGCGCTCCGAGAGTTCGGGAACGTGACGTCACTTCCTGTGGCTTAAGCAGTTTTGCTTAGCGCATGCAAACCAAGGATGGAAAGAAGGAGTATTTCGGACTTCTTATTTCTTAACATCAGGCTTTTGGTTATATTTTAAACATGGTTTCTTGCACATGGGCAGTATGCATGGTTACTTGCACATGGGCAGTAAGTTTTTTTTTTTTTTTTTTTTTGATTGGAGGTTTAACGACCACCGTGAGCAACTCAATGGGCTATAAGCAGTCGCCCGTCCCTAATTTAGGGTCACTGGTTCCAGGGAAGGGAGAGAACCAGTGCCGTAAGACAAACACAACATCCATGCCTGACCGGGATTCGAACCCGGACCCCTTACGGACGAATGATCAGAGGCCAGCGCCTTAGACCACTGCGCCACCGGGGCGGCGGGCAGTAAGTAACCATGAGCACTATGCACTTCCGCTCAAAAAATCAATATTTTGTTCAATTTTTTAAAGAAATACCAACACATATTTTCCTGTTTTTTCTGGATTTTTTTTATTATGGGAATGAATATTTCAGCCTCAATTTTTTTTTATGCCTGTATGAGTAGAGTAAGGGTCTGAAAAACCCGTTCAAAATCGCGATTTCCCCATAGAGATATACAGGAGATTTTTTTTTTGAGTTTTAACGACCACCGTGAGCAACTCAATGGGCTATAAGCAGACGCCCATCCCTAATTTAGGGTCACTGGTTCCAGGGAAGGGAGAGAGCTAGTGCCGTAAAACAAACACAACATCCATGCCTGACCGGGATTCGATCCCGGACCTCTTACGGACGAATGATCAGAGGCCAGCGCCTTAGACCACTGCGCCACCGGGGCGGCCAGGAGATTCTTAGATTGGGCGCATTGGCCTAGTCAGCTGATAAAAAGTGGCGTCACGCCAGAAGCACAGGGAGAGGGACTGTTGCCAGCTAATCTTTCTTCTAACCTCCTTGCTTTATTCACCTCGCATTGCATCATGGGAAAGCCTTTCCGTGGCCAAGGACCAACAACAGTTTCTTTACATGCGTTTTCCCATTGCTTAACATGGCGTTACGTTGCAAGGGTTCAGGAAAATCGCGATTTTCGTAAATTTACTAACGACATGTCTAACTTTTGCTCATCGTATGGTTGTGCTAATAAATCCTGCAATCTAAATTGTGTAGACGAATGGAAAACATTCCTTAACTTTCCTCTGAAAAAGACAAAATTATTAAAGGAATGGCTGTGTAAAATGAAACGCGGTGATTTCCAATCCGATGTGCACTCTCCAATATGTTCTGTCCACTTTAACGAAAAAACTTTTGGATATCATGACACTACGAATCAAAGGCAGTTGAAACCTCGTAGTATTCCTTTGAATTTCAATTTCAAAAATGAAAAAAAGGTAGGAGAAAATTGATGGAATATTTGGATCGGTAAATTAAGAGTTAAGTTCTACTTTCCTCAAAGAATAAAACAAACATATCTATGATTTCCCTTTTGTTTAATGTTACGCGTTCATTTAATTTTTAAGCAGATTGCCTAGCGTGCGAACCCTATTTTGTTACCTTATTCCGTATTTGTCTGCGCTTCTAAATGTTTTTGTTTTACAAAACAAGGTACTCTATTTTATGTTTCAGATATGTCGCCAACGTCTGACCATAAGAACATGAAAATTTAATATACCGTGTACGAGAAATGCTACATTAAAAACTTCATGATTACTAACGGCGATGGTCTCCTGCGTCATGCGAAATAAAAACCGACCACAAAATTGTCTTGGTATAGTTTTGCAACCTTGATTTGTTCTTTTAAGAAATTAATTTCTTCTTCTTCGCCCTATAGCTCTATTAATTCCTCGGCAAAATCCATGACGTTAGTATTGTAAAAATTATACAACAGTAAGGGATAATCAAATAGCGAAAACATTGAATCAGCAGCCATGTTGGTCCTCATAAATCCACTTCTGACGTCACATGAATAAGGTCCATTTAGTTATTTGTTCTTGTACTTACTGTATATTACTCCGCATGGTCAGCTGACCCATTATTACCTCATCATCGCGCTCAATAGAACACGGATTTTTGTATTTGAGGGTATAGCCACCACCGTGAGCAGCTTAGTAGGCTTTAAGTTATCGTCAGTCCCTAATTTACAGCCACTGGTTCCTGGAATGGGGGAGAGAGAGTGATTATGACAAGTACACCATCCATGCCTCACCTGGGACTCGAACCCAGACCTATCTCGTACGAATGAATAAAAAAGCCTCCAGAGAACGTTTCGTGCCCCCCCCTTCCACCGGCACCGGGACGACTAAGTATTCTTTTATCAGCACTTATAATGTATGACGCTACAAAAGCATTTTAGACAAACCTATCCACCAGACCAGTTGTGTATCTAAATGGTAGGGGCCGCCCCGGTGGCGCAGTGGTCTAAGCGATGGTTTCTGATCATACCGGGTCAGGGCTAGAATCCCGGTGAGGCATGGATGTTGTGTTTGTCTTACGGCGCTCGCTCTCTCCCTTCCCTGGAACCAGTGGCCTTAAATTAGGGACGGGCGACTGCTTATAGCCCACTGAGTCGCTCACGGTGGTCGCTAAACCTCCAATAAAAAAAATGGTAGTGGTAATAATACTAGATTTTTAAGTTCGTGGAGGACATCACATAGCATTTTCTAGATTTAAGGGTACCAATGACATCCTGAAAGACTAGGTACTAGCATAATGACGTCACATCAGGACCCAGATCTGTCAGGTTGTTGGTTGACTCTGTCTTTCACAAAAGAATCACGGACTCGATAAGTGTTCTGAATGATTTTCACCTTAAATTTTGATATCACCTAGTTGGTACGAAGGTTTGCTCTACATCCAGATGGTTGCTTCGTTACTCCCCAGACTTTTCGCCGTGACACCTTTCGCTTTTCGTTTTCGGTGTTTAACGGCATCTATGAATGTCTAATTCTATAGGAAGTACCCTCTTTTCATTCAGATACACTTGTACTGCAGACGAAGGATCAGCACCATAGGACAAACGAAACACGCTATGGTTAATGTAAGACTCGAATGTGAGCTCAACTCGGATGATTAATCAGAAGACAACGCCTTTGAACGCTTGGGAGGAGCATTATTGCTAATTTGACATTAAAAACTGATATTCCGCTTTCAACGTTCGTCGTCCTAGGAATAGTATAACATCCATGGTTAGTGCCCCAGAGGCGCAGTGATCTAAGCGCTGACCATTCATCCGATATGGGAACGGATTCGAATCCCAGTGAGGCACGGATGTTGTGTCCGGCACTGGCTCACTCCCTTCCCTGAAACCAGCGGCCCTAAATTAGGGACGGGTGACTGTTTGCAGCCCATCGATTTGCTCACAGTAGTCATTTAATCCCCAAACAATAACAACATTCATGGTAACCTAGATATACAATGGTTATGGACCCTCAGTACGTGACGTCACAAACAAGCAGAGAAACCTCCTAGAACATTGGTTGGTTATGATTTCTCTGAATAAGGAAATCAGAGTTGTTGTTTTTGTTTTTGTTTTTGTTTTTTCGACTAAATGATTAACAACCACCGCGAGCAAAACAATGGGCTATACGCAGTCGCCCGTCCCTAATTTAGGGTCACTGGTTCCAGGGAAGGGAGAAAGCCAGTCCTGTGAGACAAACACAACATCCATGCCTCACGAGATTCGAACCCAGTACCATCTCAGACGAATGGTCAGAAGCCATTGCTTAGACCACTGTGCCACCGGGGAGGCAAAATCAGAGTTAACCATGGTAAAAATGGATTTGTCCGCTTCGTGAGATAGCACAAGTGAACCCCCACGCCTGCATCTTGATTAGCCGTATCACACTCCATAATAGTTTTTAATATACTGATGAATGCTAGAATGACGCCGCCCCGGTGTCGCAGTGGTCTAAGCGATGGCTTCTGATCATTCGTCTGAGATGGGTCCGGGTTCGAATCTCATAAGACATCTATGTTGTGTTTGTTTTACAGCACTAGCACTGCCCCTTCTCTGGAACTAATGGCCTTAAATTAGGGACGGGCGACTGCTTATAACCAATGAGGTTAGAATAATATATCTGGAGATGTCCTTGTTAATGGATGGATTGGAGGTTTAACGACCACCGTGAGCAACTCAATGGGTTATAAGCAGTCGCCCGTCCCTAATTTAGGGTCACTGGTTCCAGGGAAGGGAGAGAGCCAGTGCCGTAAGACAAACACAACATCCATGCCTCACCGGGATTCGAACCCGGACCCCTTACGGACGAATAATCAGAGGCCAGCGCCTTAGACCACTGCGCCACCGGGGCGGCCCTTGTTAATGGAACAGTACCAGTTTCCATGAATCCTATAGGCGCAATAGACGGCTGTCAAAGTGTGGGAAAGTTGATGGTTTTCAAGGCTATTGCAATGCATTTCGTGTTGGCGGAATCGCCTTCTTGTGTTGCACATGGTTTTTTTTATTGGAGGTTCAACGACCACCATGAGCAACTCAATGGGCTATAAGCAGTCGCCCGTCCCTAATTTAGGGTCACTGGTTCCAGGGAAGGGAGAGAGCCAGTGCCGTAAGACAAACACAACATCCATGCCTCACTGGGATTCGAACCCGGACCCCGTTCGGACGAATGATCAAAGGCCATCGCTTAGACCACTGCGCCATCGGGGCGGCATCGCACATGTTTCCGATTTCACATCGTAACCTCCTGCCGATGTGTGAGAAAACGCTGAATTTATAAAATTCTTAATTACGTTGAGGCTCTTTCCCATTTTTATTTTAAATTGAAATACACGAACGTTAGTGTGAATTCTTAACAAAATATAACGTTAAAATTGAAAACTTCACTCGTATAAAAAGTCTAATTCATTCCGGCTTTATATTAACCGGGTTTCTGCAACCAAAAACCACGCTATTCTAAAATACACACGGTTGAAATTACATAGGTGTAATGTAAACAACATCAAATTCCCACAGTTTGCGGCTTCACGGTTAAGTGACTCAGGGCATCTTCAGAAGTATTATTCTAACCTCCTTGCTTATAACCCATCGAGTTGCTCATGATGGTCGTTAAGACCCGTACCAAACAACCAAAAACACCATAATGGCAAATACATAGTGTTCCTGGACGCAATGTTCTACGCTCCACGCGATGTAATATTTCTAAAGTAATCTGTTTCGTTTTTTATTTATTTTTTTATTGGAGGTTAGGTTTAACGACCACCGTGAGCAACTCAACGTGCTATAAGCAGTCGTCCGTCCCTACGTTAGGCGCACTGGTACCAGGGAAGGGGAAAGAGCCTTTTCCGTAAGACAAACACAACATCCATGCTTCGCCGGGATTCGAACCCGAACCTCTTTCGGACGAATGGTCAGAAGCCATCGCTTAGACCACTGCGCCACCAGGGTGGCACGAACGGGTCTGGAATGAGGAATGGTTGATATGTTTCTCCAATGGCGCTGACTCTCTTCTTTCCTCTTAACAAGTGACCATAAATTAGAGGAAGGGAAACTGCTTGTAGCCGTCTGAGTTGTTCATGGCTGTCATTAACACCTGAATAAAAAACGCGAAACAAAAAAAAACGGAAATTAATATGCCAAGAACAGTGTCAGTATAAATTTATTTTTGCTTTTCCTAGATATTTAAAATTCACCGTAAAAATACGAGCGTGAACATTCGATTTTTTTGTTATACATCGACAGCCATGAGCAACTCTGAGAGCTATAAGCAGTCGTCCATTCCTAATTTGGGGCTACTGGTTCCAGACAAGGGAGAGAGCCAATGAGGCAAGACAAACACACCAGCTATGCCTCATCCGGAACACGAACCCCGAGCCATCTTGAACGAATGATCAAAGGCCAGCACCACAATCTCTGGGACGCCGGAGCGGCTTCTGATACAGGGTGATCATGATTGAAGCATTCCTATTCCAAAACATCTCCGAGACATCTAACGGCTGAAATTCTATTAAACTTAGTAAATTACTATTCGGAACACGCAGAAGCTGTTTCCGTGGGAAAAAATGTTCAAAAAATCGCCACCGGTGTTCGATGGAGCTGCAAGCGGCGAAAAGACACAACTTTGCATATGTTGCAGTCGATTAATAGGTATAAAGTAAGATTCACCCCGTTCGTGTGGTGAATGAAAGAGGGGTGATTCTCTCCTTGCTAGAGCATGCCTTGCTTCTAAGTTTTTTTGTTTTTTGTTTTTTTTTATTTGGAGGTTTAACGACCACCGTGAGCAACTCAATGGGATATAAGCAGTCGCCCGTCCCTGATTTAGGGTCACTGGTTCCAGGGAAGGGAGAGAGCCAGTGCCGTAAGACAAACACAACATCCATGCCTGACCGGGATTTGAACCCGGACCCCTTACAGACGAATGATCAGAGGCCAGCGCCTTAGACCACTGCGCCACCGGGGCGGCGCTTCTAAGTTTAGTATTAAAACAACAGAAGCGCTGCGCCTGTTTCGGATATGTGCCCTCAGAAAAATGGTCGCTGGTTTTGAGGAATCTGGATGTCTAAGTGTGGGACGAGAACAAGAGCAGCAAACCTAGTTGCGCACAACAGGCTGAAGACGTTGCCACTGCCGTCTTTTAATGACCAGTGTAAACGCAGCTGGTTCAGGCTGTGCACATGGAGTGTCCAAGCAGCCTTACTTAACGATGTGAAAATTTCTGCGTAAAGTGTTACATTTTAGCAAAAAAAGATCGTGCTAATGTTATCGGTTTGTCCGTCCGTCAGTCTGTACCCACGGTATCTCTGCAACTATAAGTCCGATTTGAAAAATTCTTTTTGCATTCGGAAGCCTGAAATAAGCGAATGATGATCCTTTATTTCGGTTTTTTTACGATGTACAATTTCGCCGCTAGAGGGCGTAAACGCAGATGATGTCGAATTCAAAATTACGTTTGATTCCACATATTTGCTTCTAAACATCCGATTGAAAAAATTATTTTACCTTCCGAATCCATTAATGTCGAAGAGTATTTTAGATATACTTTCTTTTTTAAATTACGCATATATTTTCCGCTAGATGGTGTAAAAGTAAATTACATTTTTCCCGATAACTCTTCATCTAAAACTCCGATTTGAAATTTCTTTCTTCAGCGGATACAGCTCCTGATGGGAAATCGTTTGCACATAATTTCTAATTTTTGTAAAATAATAGTTTGGCCACCAGGGGGCGTAAATCTTAATTTCCGTTTCTGATGTATTTGCAGCAAAATATGAGCTTCTAAATTCTCGATTGAAAAAAACGTCGTTTGTAGACCGTTACTACTCATGTCGACAAACCTTTTAGAGACATTTTCTTCTTAAAATAATGCATGGTTTCTACACCAGGCGGCTTAGATATATATCTTATTTTTGTCAATATCTCGACTTCTAGGAGTCAGATTTTAAAAAATTCCTTCTTTTTTGGATAGTGTTTCTAGTGTGATATGTTTTTCCTATAAATTCAAAATTTTTCAAGTAATTCGTAGGCTTTCCGCTAAGGGCGTAAAGGTAAATCTCGTTTCTCCCTATTTCTCTGCTTCTAAATTTCTGATTTAAAAAATTCTTTCTGCACCGCATACAGAATGCAAGTGTTTAAAAAGAAAATCGAAAATAACGTTCAATGCCATTACCTTCCACAACCTGACGGATGCTCAAAGTAATCAACAATATATCGGGCGAAAATGCACTCCGGGGCATACAGCTCCTGATGGGAAATCGTTTGCACATAATTTCTAATTATTGTAAAAAATGGTTTGGCCACCAGGTGGCGTAAGTCTTAATTTCCGCTTCTGATGTATTTGCAGCAATATATGAGCTTCTAAAATCTCGATTGAAAACAGTCGTTTGTTGACCGATACTACTCATGTCGACAAACCTTTTAGGAACATTTTCTACTTGAAATAATGCATGGTTTCTACGCCAGGGGCGTAGATGTATATCTTATTGTAGTCAATATATCTACTTCTAGGAGTCCGATTGGAAAAATTCCTTCTTTGTTGGATAATGTTTCCGATGCGAAATGTTTTTCCTATAAATTCAAAATTTTCAAGTGAATTATAGACTTTCCGCTAGGGGGCACAAAGGTAAATTGCGTTTTCTGCGTTATTTCTGCTCCTAAAACTCCGATTTGAAAAATTCTTCCTGTATCACATGCAAGACCTGATGGAAAATATTTTTTTTTTTTTTTTTTTAATTTTTCGCCGCCCCGGTGGCGCAGTGGTCTAAGCGATGGCCTCTGATCATTCGTCCGTAAGGGGTCCGGGTTCGAATCCCGGTGAGGCATGGATGTTGTGTTTGTCTTACGGCACTGGCTCTCTCCCTTCCCTGGAACCAGTGACCCTAAATTAGGGACGGGCGACTGCTTATAGCCCATTGAGTTGCTCACGGTGGTCGTTAAACCTCCAATCAAAAAAAAAAAAAAAATAATATTTTTCACATTATTTCTAATGTTTGGTAAAGAATGGTTTGACCACCAGGAATCATAAGTGTTAATTTGTGCTTCTGATGTATTTGTAGCATAATCTGGTCTCCTGAAAACTCGACTAAATTTTTTTCTTGGGCCGATACCGCTCATATGGATAAACCTTTTGAGAATACTTTCTTCCTAAAATAATGCATGGTTTTCCCACCAGGGGACGTAAAGTCACATCTTATTTTTGTCGATATCTCTGTTTCTAAGAGTTCGTAAGCTCACGAATTCCGTTTACAGCAATATCTGAGGGATTAAAGACCCGATTGAAAAACTTCTTTCTTCCGTCAGATACTATTGTTTTCTTTTATTTTTTATTTTTTTTATTGGAGGTTTAACGACCACCGTGAGTAACTCAATGGGCTATAAGCAGTCGCCCGTCCCTAATTTAGGGTCACTGGTTCCATGGAAGGGAGAGAGCCAGTGCCGTAAGACAAACACAACATCCATGCCTCACCGGGATTCGAACCCGGACCCCGTTCGGACGAATGATCAGAGGCCATCGCTTAGACCAGTGCGCCACCGGGGCGGTACTATTATTTTCCGTACCGGTTCCATTGACTTTGAATAACTTTTATAAATTTAATTTGCGTCAGAACGGATTCAAAAGACGTGCTTTTTACACCCGAAAATTCGGCGTCATCTTTATTGTTACATTTATAAGAGTCGGGTGTCCCGTTGATGAGGACAGCCGACTAACATTCGCTCTCGCATTCCTTGCGCGAATCGAGATTGACGTTACGTCGCCGTAGAACGCCTTTTGAGAGAGATGGGGTCCATTTTCATCTGAACGGAACTGTGAACACTCGCAACTTCGTCATGCTCCATGCTATCCAACAAGTGCCTTTTGTACTAGCCGAAAGTCACCGTTTGGTGTGGATCCCAGCATCTTTTGTCATCTGTGGGTTCTTTTGGAAGAACATCGCCGAACTAGATCTGTGATCTGATTTATAACTGCCCAGAAGTATCGAGAGGTGCTGTAAAGTTTCCTTGTCCACTATTGAAGCCGCGAGGTTCTTAATTCTGTCATTTTTAAGTACGATGGTGCCTCTCCTCATATTGGACGGACTGTATAGCAGCTTTTTCCACAATGTCTCGCTGAGAACAGAGTAACCATCACTGTTATCAGTCCTCGTTGACCAATTCTGAGTTCCTGCGACATTTTTCTGTGGACACACCTCAAAAGCCTGGTTTTTTAAGCCAAAGCGTTCAACTTGGCAGCTTTGAAAGACAGCATAACACTACATGTCGCAAACATCACTGCGTATAAGTAAAGTTCTACCTATGAGCACAGTACCCAACGGATTCAGTAACATAATGGAGGGCACATTGAGAAATATCCATTACATGCTCCATTCATTTAGGTATCATTGTTGGGTGTAAACAGCAATGCAATAAAGCTTATTGACCAGACTTGTATCTGGTTCATTTGTCTTAAATATACTTTTACAGATCACACTACCGGTACATTTTCGCTGCTGCAGCGCCATTCTTCCCCCGTGGTGATTTTTTAACAATTCTTTTTCGCAGAAATTGCTCCTTCATGATCCGAATAGTATTCGTATTAATTAAGTTTGGTTGAGTTTCAGTCGCTACACTCTTAAACATTTCAGTTCAACGTTGCACCACAATATCGTGTAGTATCTGACACTTACACCATGAGCTGATGCGATATTCACACTTGCATAATAAAGTGGTGCATCAAATCGTTTGACTTGCACCTAGTTTTCGTGCAAATTACCAAATGCAGCCAGAGCGGCGTTATCTTGCACCACATTATTGGTGCAGTGAAGGAAACGGCGCATGCGTCTTCGTCTTCAAGTCATCCGAAAGCGACAGATTTTGTGTTGCGCCGCCATGTTGGTTTTGTCTACACAGTGTGGGCGAGTTTGGAAAATGTAAAAGAAGTGTTCACTCAAGTTAATAAGGTAAGTGATGAAAATAATTTTTGTAGCACATATATATCTGGTGTTCCTGACATAATTATTTTCACGTTGAACTTTCTGATGTTATATACACTATCTACCAACAAGTGATTGGACACCCCTGCAATCGACAATATCTTCGGTCCTGATAAACGTCACGGCCGCCGCCGTTAAGTATCGTGTGGGAAACAGCAACGCAACCAGTCTCATGCAAGATTCCACGCAGTTTGGAGCTCTCTGATTTCGAGGAAGGTGCAATTGTCGGGTATCATAGAAATGGCCGATTCATACGTGGCATATCCAGCGAGTTGAAGCACCCAAAATCGACAGTGGCCTACGTGATTGGCAAGTGGAAGATAAGAGGTGACTGTCGGAATGTGCCCCGACCCGGCAGACCCACAAAACTGGGAGTTAGACACCGATGGGTGCTGGCCAGAGAAATTCAGAAGAACCGCACCAAATCGATGGGCCACATCCGCTAGGTGTTTCAACAGGCATACGGGAGTGTTCTTTCGATGAATACCATCCGTAAGGAAGCCCATCTGCTCAGTTATCATGGACGTGCTGCCGCCCACAAGCCTTTGGTCACCAAGTCCAGTAGCGCTGCTCGGCTAACGTGGTGCAAGGAACGTCGACAGTGGATCGTTGAACAATGGAAACAGGTTCTCTGGAGCGACGAATCAAGGTTCACCCTCTACCGTTCGGATGGCAGGGTCTGGGTTTGGCGTCTGCATGGAGAACGCCTCCTGCCGGAATATATTGTGCCAACTGTGAAGTTCGGCGGCGGTGGAATTATGCTATTGGGGTGTTTCTCCTGGTATGGCACTAGACCCTTGGTCGCAATTCCTGGTAGACTCAACTCCGAGACCTACTGCACCATTTTGCATGACCAGGCGCTTCCTACGTTGTGGCAGTTTTACGGGGTGGACCCATATTACTTTCAGGGTGACAATGCCACCTGTCATGTTGCGAGGTCCACCATGGCTTGATATGGTGACAATGGCGTTAATCGAATGGACTGGCCTGCGCATAGCCCCGACCTTAACCCTATCGAGCACCTCTGGGACGAATTGTAGCGTTGACTTAAGGGGTGCCCCCACCGTCCGAAATCGGTGAAGGAACTGACCTGTCTTCTCCAAGCCGAGTGGAAGAAAATAATGCTACCCGTCGTACAGCGCCTGTTTGAGAGTATGCCCCGGAGGGTCGCAGCTGTAATCGCCGCTCGTGGAGGCTCCACCAACTATTGAAGGTGAATAAACTTCGTTTTCCTTTGCAATCACAGGTCTCCAATTACTTGTTGGTAGATAGATGTGCCTAGCCACCTATAGGACAATACAATTTTAGTTTTCTGAAGAGGTTGTTCACACGGAAGTAGCTTCGAATGCAGTATAACAAGTTCAAATTGTGGCATTAATTGGCCCAGTGTATTGATCTTGAAATTGAGACCATAAGCGTCTAAGATTAAAATCTTCCGAACATGAGAGAAAAAAATTAAAAAGAAAAAAAGGGAATCTTTTATTCCTAAATTGATGAAGTAAACACAAACTTTTTGGAACTGTACACAGAAACCCTGTTTTCAAAATATTTTATCCATAAAGTAGTGATGTAAAAAGACTACACTTAAGTTTGGTGATATGTTGCACCAATAAGTGGAACTACACCAACTTCACCATATTTTGGAAAAGTTTCACTATCAAGTGGTGCAGCTGTGCACTATATTATGGAGTAAGGTTACACTATAAAATGGTGCATCCTTACATTTGATGGAATACGATTGCACCATATTCTGGCGCAACCTTACCCCATAAAGTGGTGTAGGGTTGCACCATATTGTTGGGTTTTGTTTGCTCCACATAATGGTACATCTTTTTTTTTCAGAAAATAGTGCAGCTGGTGTAGTAGCTCTTTTTGGTGCAACCTATTGTCAAATTTTTAACAGCGTAGATATCTCTGCAAATGCCTTGGAATAAAGATGCTTTAACTGTGATATCCCTGTATTTGCATTACTGTCTCTGTGACTGAATGTTTCGCTACACGTTACATCAATTGCTGCCAACCTATTTAATAAAAATAATCGATTTTGCACCTAGTTAATCCTGTATTTTCAGTTGAAAATGACATTTGCACATCAATAATCTGTTATTTTAATAACTATTGCTATAACTTCATCCAGTATTAATAAGATAATTTCATCTTCAAGGGACCCATGATCCAGTAGTCTAGAGCTGGGCAGGCACTTGACTCCTTGAGCGGGACGGGCACTTGACTCTTTGAGCAGGGCGGACACTCGACTCCTTGAACGGTGCGGGCACTACTACTTCGCCTGGTTCTGAATCCCTAGCGAACTATTAAATTTCTGTTCGTCCTTATAGTATTACTTATCCCTCTTACTCGAAATTAGTGGCCTAATTTAGGAGTGGGTGACTCCTCTTTCTGCAAGTTTCTCTTTGTGACTTCTGGAAACTTGGTGATATTTCACAAGTCACATGGCCTCCAATATTCTGACAAAACTACTGAACAAGTTTTATGACGTCGTGACGTCTGGAACCACTGAAAAGAATACTAAGTAAACCACTGTATCTAGATACACATAGGACTCGGTGCTCACTTCGAATATCAAAATGAGAGATCAAAAGCTCAGTTCATTGTTGACTCTGATTTCTCTGCCCAGAGAGATCAGAGTAAACCAATAACTTAAGACATCTTGTATGGATGTTGTACGCCACGAAGCTAGTGCCTATCAGGTTAATAAATTGTCCTGCTCTCGAAAAACATCCACTTTCCCCCTTCACTCAGATGTAATTGATGTTCACGTGCTGAAGTAAGAACCAAAGAACAAAACCATCAAAGTCACAAAAAAAATCATCTATAACATCGCTAGAGCTCATTTAAGAAGAGGGCTAAGAGTGCTTCAGCCCCGGAGCCCGCATTTTAAGGGGCCTCAGAATTCTGCAGGATGCTCGAAAAAAACTATTTTTTTCGATTGGAGGTTTAACGACCACCATGAGCACCTCAATGGGCTATAAGCAGTCGCCCGTCTCCAGTTTTGGGCCACTGGTTCCAGGGAAGGGAGAGAACCAGTGCCGTAAGACAAACACCATGTCTCACCGGGATTCGAAACCGGACCCATCTTGGACGAATGATCGTAAGTCTTTGAACACTGTGCCACCGGAACGGCACTCGAAGAATTGACAGAGCTCTACATTTTTTATTTTTTTATTTTTTGCACATAGCACAGCAAAAACTATAAGAAACTGCCTTGTGAAAAAAGAATCTATTTCTTTCCACTTTTTAGGAGGAGTCCGCAAAAATAAAGTCGCCAATTCATCCTCAAATCTTTTCGAAAGCATTACAGATGTTTTTTGTACGCATCTGTAATTGGAGGAAATTTTCATACATTAAGAATTCGTTTGAATCATTATATTAGGATCATACTATTTTGCACACTAATTTGATATAATTTCAACAAGGCCGCCCCGGTGGCGCAGTGGTCTAAGGCGCTGGCCTCTGATCATGGGTCCGGGTTCGAATCCCGGTGAGGTATGGATGTTGTGTTTGTCTTACGGCACTGGCTCTCTCCCTTCCCTGGAACCAGTGACCCTAAATTAGGGACGGGCGACTGCTTATAGCCCATTGAGTTGCTCACGGTGGTCGTTAAACCTCCAATCAAAAAGAAAAGAAAAAAAAATTCAACAAGCTGAAG
Source organism: Macrothele yani (assembly GCA_039090855.1). Lineage (NCBI taxonomy): Eukaryota > Metazoa > Arthropoda > Arachnida > Araneae > Macrothelidae > Macrothele > Macrothele yani. The sequence continues at coordinate 55,913,772 of CM076990.1, forward strand.
CCAACCCTGGGGGAAGGGGAAGGGATTAAAGTAGAACTAAACTGGTATTCATTTTTCAACCATGCAGTGTTGCATTTTCTTGCTACCACTGATTCGTCCATGAATCATGGGATACACACTTCAGGACGGAGGGGAAATTTTAATGGCCTCCTTATCATATTTTGGGAATGTTTTCTCCTGGGTATTTTTATTCATCCAACTCATAGTGAAATCTTATACGTGCCAGCAGTACTAGGGCCCCAAAATACTGCCCAGCGCCCGTGCCCATGTCTCCTTAAATGTGTTCTGAACATCATCATAATAGTTTGGATTCGAATTGCAGCTCACGTTTCAAAACGGAATATGGTAATATGAGAGCATTTGTCATTTTCATGTAGGACTTCCGTCCACAGTGAGTAGAGTTTAGGTCCCAGCCACCTACAGCGAGATCGCCTTTTGGGCAGGACACAGAAACGGAAGGAATGAGAGCAAGTCTAGCGACTTTTGACAGAACAGTTTGTAGTGAGATAAGAGTACAGTAGATGGCGCCACCGTACAAGTACGATATTGCACGTAGATGGGTGAGAGAATTGCAGGGAGGACATAGGAAAGGATACCCATTTAACCAGTGGGTCCAGCCTGGGGGCCGTCACTTTACGTGCTCGTCCGATGCACGGCGGATATTCAGCGATTGTTAGTAAATCACACCATCTCGGCCTATCGGCTAAGATCAAAGTGTAGTAAAATAAATGTCTTCATATTTGTATTCATATTTTTTGTAACAAATTACTGCGTGCTAGCTGAAATGTTCGCTGCGAAGACCAAGTATAATTCTTATGATGCAATCTTTATATTATGTTTTGCATCTCAGAGAGTGATTGTGTTTTGAGTACTGTAAGCTGTTACACGAAATGAATTAGTCACTTAAATTTATCTTCAGAGTTCTGTGCAGGTCATACTCACAGTTAAGATTCTTAACGATCGAAAAAGCTACATTAAACTGAATAATATGATAGATACAAAGTGACAAGTGATACATACGTTGTGCCATACATTACTAAAATTAAGGCGTTAAAGCGAAAAATATGCATACCTTAATTTCCACGTACTTCACAAGGCAACACAAAGCCTGCTCTCTGAGCAGACGGCAAGAAACACTGCAGCAGGAAAAGGGGCCGCCCCGGTGGCGCAGTGGTGTAAGCGATGGCTTCTGATCATTCGTCCGAAAGGGGTCCGGGTTCGAATCCCGGTGAAGCATGGATTTTGTATTTGTCTTACGGCATTGGCTCTCTCTCCCTTCCTTGGAACCAGTGGTCCTAAATTAGAGACGGGCGATTGCTTACAGCCCATTGAGTTGCTCACGGTAGTCGTTATAGCTCCAATCAAAAAAAAAAGGGGGGGGGGACAGATAATGCGCAAGGTTTAACGACCACCGTGAGCAACTCAGTGGGCTATAAGCTGTCGCGTGTCCCTAATTTAGGGTCACTGGTTCCTGGAAAGGGAGAGAATCAGGGCCATAAGGCAAACACAACATCTATACCTCGACAGGATTCGAACCCGGACCCCTTTCGGATGAATGAACAGAAGCCATCGCCAAGACCACTGAGCTACCGGGGCAGCCTGTAGTTTTTCGAACAAGTAACCCCTTGAAATCTTAACCATGAAAAATAACTGCTTGTTATGCACTCTACGTGTGTAAATCGCCTTAGCAATGCAGTAGTAATGTCTTTGGAATACATGAGTACGGAAAAAATCTGGGTTATGAGTTCGTAATACCTCTTGATCAGCTACGTTAATCGTCTTTACATTTGGTGCTAGAATGTCTCTGTTCTCTGCCATTTCGCTTCGCTTTTCAAAGCTCCAGCTGCTGTCATGAATTTCTTCCTTCAGAAGAAAAGTAATGAACATAAGAAAGTGATTTTGATATAATCCTTTATGAACCTCAGGTGAAAGGATTTTTTATAACTCGAAACCGGTAGTGAAGTACTGCACATATCGGGAGAGAGAGACGTACTTTCGTTGCCCAGAAAATTTCCGAAAACAGAAAGAACAGCAATGTTCAAATAGGAGTTGTTTTTGCTTCTCGCGATGTGACAAGGACGTTGTCAAGCGCGAATGATAGCACATACACGCTCAAGGCCACATGCGCGTTCTCAGCTGTTTTTTTGGTTTCCAAAGAAAAATCATGGTAAGTATTGTTTCTTCTAGCAAGTCTCTCTTTGGGATTTCAACTGGAACCCAGACACTGCAACTTGGACACAATGAAAAATAACCTGGAAAATTTTGAGGTATTTACCAATAGTCCCCAACGAGTTATGACTGCAAAACACACAAACACACACACACACACAGATGCACTGATGTTCTATTTTATTAATACAGATTATGATGTAAGGCAAATGACAAAAGCGAATACTGATTGCTAACCATAGAGTTGCTCAGTGACGGCTCTAAAAGCAGTGTGCTTGTCCTGCAAAAGCTATAGTCTCCCATCCCCCTCTTCCACCCGGATTTCCACCCCTATGTCTGTGCTGCATAGAAATTCCACAGCCACCACTAGAGTTTCCTCACAGATTAATAAAAGGAGGGTACGCCGGTGGCCGAGTGGTCTGAGGAGCTGGTTTCAGACCAATCGTAAAATATGGGCCTGGGCTTAAGTTCCAGATGAGACATGGAGGTGGTGATCTTCTCTGACTGCTGCTCTCCTCCCTTCCCTGGAACCCGTGGTCCCAAATTAGTGTCGGGTGACTGCTTATAGCCCTTAGTTTGCTCGTTTTCATTAAATCTGGAAAGCAAAAAACAAACAATAATAAAATAAGGCTCCACACATAAGACTCCGTACTTTCATAATCGCACAATGCCACATTTCCTAAGTCAAGAGAAAAGAGTGGCATAATTTATTATTGCTTTTCCACTGATACTCCTTCCATGAAACAACATCGCACGGAGGAAGACTGCCAGCAAGAATTCAGACAAGGCAAAACGGACAATATACACCGTCTGACAATACAGTTTCAGGATAGTGGTTATTACTCTCTTAATGGTAGCGACAAAAATATGTTCTATGAGTCAAACTGTAACTGTGTTTTCCCTCTCTTGCAGTACACATGAAAATCTAAGAAAGTGCAGACCTGTACGATTCTGAAGACTGTTAATAGAAGGTACCCCAAAGACCATTCACGGATTCGAACAGAAAGCAGAGAGTAAACACCAAGTTTTGCCGCAAGTCCGGGAAGTCAGCAACGGAGACCTTCGAAATGATCAAAACTGTTTAAGGGGACAACGCACTATCACGTGGTTGCGTTTTTGAATGGTATGCCCGCTTTCGCGAAGGAAGGGAAGACGTTGGGGACGACGCAAGGATTGGAAGACTCACAACCAGCCTTTTTGAGGAAATGGTAGAGAACGTTCGCACTCTGGTGCAGTCAGACCGTTAAATGACGGTACGGATGACGGAATACGAACTCCATATCAACCGTGAAACAATCCGGCTGATTCTAAGAAGATTCAAGGAGTTCATTTCGGTCGTGGAATTGGACCCTTCCATGCTGGACCGCATTGTGACAAGTGATGAGACGTGTTGCTTTCAACACCATCCAGCATCAAAGAGGCAAAGCATGGAGAGGAGGGAACCAAGTTCATCGAGACCTAAGAAGGTTCGCCTGCAGAAGAAGAAAATCAAGGCACTGCTGATCACAATTTTTGAAAGCATCGGCATCATTCCCAGGGAATGGCTTCCGGAGGGCGCAACGATCACCAGTGCGTTCTACCAGCAAGTTCTCCATCGCCTACGAAAGAGCATTCAGCGTGTGAGGTCGCGCCTGAGAGCACGTAGAAGTTGGTTTCTTATGGAAGACAACGCGCCTGCACACTCGGCACTGTCGGTGACACATTTCCTCTCCAAGACCGGAGTACCCAGGCTCAACCATCCGCTCTACTCCCCGGACTTAACTCCCACCGACTACTTCTTGTTCCCCAAAGTGAAATTGGCGTTAAAAGGACGATGTTTATGATTGTTCAGGACATCAAGAAAACCGTTACCGCGTAAATGAACAGTGTTCGGGCAAATGATTTCAAAACGCGTTTCACACATCTAGTGGAGCGATCAAAATGGTGCGTTGATAAGAAGGGGGACTGCTTTGGATAACTATAACCACAGTTGGACTCAGAGCATTAATCCTACTTCGAAACAGCAGCTATCATGGAACTTTATTGTCAGACGGTGTAGGTGTAAGAAAAAACAAGCTTTTCTCTGCATTTGTTAGGTACGTTAGGCAGCTTATAACTTCATAACTTAATAGTGCTGTTGTTCTATATCTGAAAAAACGGGATGTTTATACTGTATATCTACACTTGCCATCGGAAAGCTTATAGCGCTAAGTTCCAATGGACGGACTTGATCTTTCGGAAAGTACCGTATGTAAGATAAAATGATTCACCTTATATAAAAGGCAATCTAATAAAAGGATGAAGATGAACTTGAGAATATATATTTAATTGGTATAAAAGCACAACACACGGAATAGAAATAAAACAAGATTCGGAAGTACAACACTTAACACAAGACAGCCGCCCAGGTGGGGCAGTGGTCTAAGCGATAGCCTCTGATCATTCGTCCAAAACGGGTCCAGGTTCGAATCCCGGTGAGGCATGGCTGTTGTGTTTGTCTTAAGGCACTGGCTCTCCCTTCCCTGGAACCAGTGACTCTAAATTAGGGACGGGCGAGTGCTTATAGCCCATTGAGTTGCTCACGGTGGTCGTTAAACCTCCAATCAATAAATAAATAAATAAATAAATAAAATAACACACGACACGCATCACTTGCGAAAAAATCACAGCATAAGAGACGAACATCATAACAGAAGGATTGGTACAAAGAGTGCGAAAAAAACTGTGAACAGAAGCTAGTTAAAATTCTCATACAGATGTTTACAAAGCGATCATGTGACACTTTTAGCACTAAACCTAGTTACGCAATTACTGCCAAAGACATTGGAAGAGAATATACTGGTAAAAAGCATGCCACTTCCGGTATACATAGAAAGCCGCCATTGTAGAGAGTAACTAGTGTGTTGACATGTTTCCGTGAGTATTTCAGTTCTAAATCTTTAAGGTGGACGTCAAGTAATTTTGCTTCCTACACTTCCAATGGGAAAGCTTTTTACACATTTTCTTCACAATTAATGCGTTCTCAAGGATGAAAATTTGAACATCGATTAAACTAACTTCTTATTATAACTTGGAATACTTAATATTTTCTAAACATAACCATAATTATATGAAAAATCAATAATCTTTCTTTTAGTGGTGTTCAAACCAGAAAAAAGATGGCACGACCTGTATTTTGATGACGTCAGAGACAAATAAAGGTTGTATTGCATAATTATGGTTATGTTTTAGAAAAAAATAAGTATTCCAAGTTATAAAATGGAGCTATTTTAATCAATGTTCAAATTTTATGTTTGGGAACGCATTAATTGTGAAGAAAATGTGTACAGAAGTTTTTTTCCATTGGAAGTATGGGAAGCAGAATTACTTGACGTCCAACTTAAAATTTTGATGTATCTTTTAGATTTTTTTTTTTTATTGGAGTTTTAACAACCACCGTGAGGAACTCAATGGGCTATAAGCAGTCGCCCGTCCCTAATTTAGGGTCACTGGTTCCAGCGAAAGGAGAGAGCCAGTGCCTTAAGACAAACACAACATCCATGCCTCACCGGGATTCGAATCCGGACCCCTTTCGGACGAATGATCAGAGGCCATCGCTTAGACCACTGCGCCACCGGGGCGGCTTTTTTACGCTTTCCAACCGTAGGTTGAAGAAGCGTATATGCTCCAGCTTTGTCCGTCCGTCCGTCGTTCCGTCCGCACGATAACTCACGTGAAAATGGTTCGATTTCAACGAAATTTTAGTATGTGGTAGGAAACCACCTGGGAACGAACCCTATTGAAAATGGGCGAAACAGGGTCAAAGGTCTGGACATAGGAACGGGATCAATTCCATTGTTCTTATGCGTCATAACTTGCGTAAAAATAGTTCGATTTCGATGCAATTTTAGTATGTGGTAAAGAACCACCTGGGGACGATCCCTATTGAAAATAAATGGCATGGGGTCAAAGGTCAGGACATAAAAGCGGGATCCATTTCATTGCGTTTATGCGTCATAACATGCGTAAATATGGTTCGATTTCGATTAAATTTTAGTATGTGGTAGGGAACTACTGGGCACGAACCCTGTTGAAAATTGGCGAAATGGGGTAAAAGGTCAGGCAGGACATAAGAGCGGGATTTGTTCCGGTGCCCTTATGCGTCATAACATGCGTAAAAATGGTTCGATTTCGATGAAATTATAGTATTTGTTAAGGAACCACCTGGGAAGGAAACCTGTTGAAAATGGGCGGAATGGAGTCAAAGGTCAGGGCATAAAAGTGGGATCCATTCCATTGCCTTTATGCGTCATAACATGCGTTAATATGGTTCGATTTCGATGAAATTTTAGTATGTGGTAGGGAACCGACTGGGCCCGAACCCTATTGAAAATGGGCGAAATGGGGTCAAAGGTCAGTTTTTGATTTTTAAGGGCAATAGAATGGATCCCACTGGAGTGGGATCCATTCTATTGCCCTTGTGCATCATAACTTACTTAAAAATGTTTCGATTGCGACAAAACGTTATCATGTTATTCCGGAAGTATAGTGAACCAGTTCTGTTGAATATCAACGAAATGAGGTCAAAGGTCATTGCACAAAAGCAAGATTTATTCCACAGCCATTATTCTCATAACTTGCGTAAAACTGCTTCTATTGCGACAAAACTTTAGTATGTTATTCTTGAGGTATACTGAACCGGTTCTGTTGAATATCATCGAAATGGGGTCAAAGGTCAGGACACAGGAACGAGATGTAATCCACAGCCATTATCCTCATAACTTGAGTAATAATTTCTGGTATGTTGGAAAGCGTATCATAATCAATGCATTTGCATGATTTTACTGACTCGTTAGATTTAAGGTGGGTCCCCCTAAAATCTTTGCCTTGTATTTCCAATGGGCAAACTTCTGTAGCCATTTTCTTCACAATTGATGCGTTTCCAAAGATGAAAATTTGTACATCGATGAAAATAACTTCATAATATAGACTAGCATACTTAATATTTTTAAATATTTAACCATAATTAAGCAATCCAACATTTATTTGTCCACTGACGTCATCAATGTACAGGTTGCGCCATCTATTTTCTGGTAGCCACACCACAAAAGGAAAAGTTTTTGATTTTTAATATAATTATGGTTACGTTTTAGAAAATATTAAGTATACTAGGCTATAATATAAAGTAATTTTTATCAATATTCAAATTTTCATCCTTGGAAACGCATTAATTGTGAAGAAAATGGCTATCGACGTTTGTCCATTGGAAATACAAGGCAAAGATTTTAGGTGGATCCACCTCAATTGTACGTCACGTGAAATTTTCCACTTTAGTAGTTTTGTTTCTTCTTCTTTATTTCTCTGCTATGTGTATATGATCGGCTGCGATATTGCCTCGTATTTTTCTGGTTTATTTTGGTTTATTTTTTCTCGTATATGAGCTCTTGCTAATTAAAATTTGATCTTGAAAGTTCTCGGATGGTACGCGAACATTGTTTCTACCAAGGTGAGTGATGAGTTCGTAGCGTTTCGCGATGCAGATGCAGAAGCTCCGCCGGACAGGTCGGACATGTGCAGTAAGGTGGAATGTATTCCACGCCTGACAGGGTGACGTGCTCAGCTACTGCCGGGCCCAACACGTATGTGCTGCTCATACGAGACGAGAATGTCGAAGGAGAAACTTGTTGTTCGTGTACTCCTATGCCATTATTGGGGTAAAAGGGTACAACGCGACAGCTGCCGCGAAAGAAATGTGTAGTGTATAAGGTGAGGGAACAGTGCGCCCTGCAACAGCAAGAAAATGGTTCCAACGCTTCCGGTCCGGAGACACAGAGCTCGCTGATAAATCGAGGTGTGGAACACCAGTCACCACCAACACCGAAGCCCTGCATCTAGCTATTGAACAGCCTCCAGGAACCAGCATCAGACGATTATCAGAGGTGATCCATGCATCACAAACCAACATCGTTCGTCATTTACACCAGCTCGGTTTTCACTCCAGCATTCCGCGAATGGTTTCCCATGAGTTGAGCCCAAAGCAAGCGGAGGAGCGTGTCCCTTTGTGTCGAGAATAGCTGCAAAATCCACGTGACGACAGGTTTTGACGGAGAATCGTAACGAATGATGAGACGTGGGTCTTCCTACGTTATCCTGATACCGGAAACCAATGGTTGCTGCCAGTGGATGAGGCTCAAGCATTAGTTCAAGGAGGGCGTTTTGAAGTGAAAACAATGTTGTGTGTATGGTGGAATTTCGAGAGTCCTGTCCACTGGGAGCTTGAGCCACATAGTCAGGCCGTCGATGGGAGCCTACATGTCGACCAGCTGCAACACGTATATGTCGTTGTACGCCAGCGCTACGCCACAATGGTGAACCGAAAGACGGTCCTCCTGCAATTAGACAACGCCCCATATCAAAGGTCACGGATTATCCGCCAGACAATTCAGGATTTTGATGGTGTCGAAATCCTACTACACTCAGCCTATAGACCGGACCTTGCCTCTTCGAATTTTTACCTGTTACGTTCCAGGGCGCAGTTCTTGGCCGGCAGACGGTTACATTTCTTGGAGGCTGTGAAACATGGCATCACTGATTGTTTCGCATCCAAGCCAGCCGCCTTGTATCTCAATGGCATTGCATCTTTGGCTGAACGTTGGCGAAGGATCATAGACTCTGATGTACTGTATTTTGCCGAATAGCCATATGTGGTTAATATGTTGTAGCGGATAGAACATTGTACCCCAAAAGGCATCACAAACTTATGACTCACACTGATATGTAATTTCTGGGGTACATTATGAATTGAATAAAACTTTCTTACTTTCCAATAGACAATGTTATGTAGTTGTTTTCCGTCCAACGCTTTTTTTTTCTTTTTTTTTGTTCATTGCTAACCCCTCCCATTCATAGATGGCGCTGCATGTTCAATTGGTCTCCGCCGTTTCAGAACTGCTAGCATTATATTTGCTAGTCTATTATCCTCCAATGTCTTTGTTTACCGTAGAGCTGTTAGAAATAATAAACAACTTTTACTTTGGAAACAATATTTGGCGGCTGCTGTGAGACGTGCTTATGTTTCCAACAAATAGGAAACCGTTGCTCCTTTAGCTGTTTCCTTTATTTTCATCACCATCCTCTTACCTTTGCTATCAGAGTGCACAACACAAATCCAATTTTCAATTTCCTGAACACAAAAATCTCTATAAAATTAAAAATTCTGAATCCAACTAGAAAATCAATTAGAGCCACTTTCATTAGATATTCATCTGGATAGGACGTAGTTAAGATAGAATCAACAACAGTAATCCCAGGATGCACGTGTTTCATAGAGAACGCTTCATATCCCTGGATGATTCTAAATATTGAGAGAAGATCCTATGAACCTATGTTCTCACTTTTGCAGGTCCAAAACGAATTTTAATGAGATGCGGTGGCATCGTACTTAAGAGCTGATTTATCAGTTAGTATTTAACAATATGACTTAGTCATTTTTGCAACTACCCCTTCGGAGCTGCAGAGTATGATCCAAGAACTTGCTGACAAAAGAAAAGAAGTGGGATTAAAAATGAACTTTCAGAAGACAAAACTGATGTCAATCAATAACTCTTCTTTTTACAAGAAAAGAAGAGTTATTGATTGATGGAGAAAAGCTTGAAACAACCGATACCTACATTTATCTTGGACAGCAGATATCAAGTGAGGGTCACATTGATGAAGAAGTTAATCGTCGTATAAAACTTGGATGGAGAACTTTTGGAAGACACAGTACAATTTTTAAGAGCAGTATGCCATTATGTCTCAAAAGAAAAGTATTTGATCAATGCATCCTGCCATAGCTCATGTATGTAGCAGAGACATAGACCGTAACTAAAAAAGATATACAAAGACTGCAGACCACTCAAAGAAGCATGGAAAGATGCAGGCTTGATGTAACCAGGAAAGATAAGAAGACGAACTCGTGGATAAGGTAAATAACAAGAGTGGAAGACGTCATGATCAGAGCAAAATCCCTGAAATTACAATGGGCTAGACATGTTGCCAGAAGAACGGACCACCGATGGACAACCGAAATTTCAGACTAGATTCCAAGGGACAGAAAAAGACCCAGAAGAAGACCACGTGGGAGATAGATGGGTGAAATTCGAAAGCATGCCGGAGTGATATGAAGGAGACAGGCTCAAGACAGACAATTGTAGAAGAAATTAGGGAGACCTTCATCTAGCAGTAGACTGATAATGGTTGATAATGATGATGATTATGATAATGATATAACAACATGCTACATTTTTGGATTTAATTTAGAATCACTTGGCCTTAATCCTATGGAGCATGTGCGGAATGCATTAACACTCCTGGTATTCTCGCGTTTTCTGAAACAGAGGATTTTATTACCCTAAAAACTGATTTTCTTTTACATTTTCCTTGGGTTCGTCCTAGTGCACAATTCTACCCTCTGGAAAATAAAATGTCACCCCAGTGGCACAAACCAATGGCTTGTGCAACAAGTGAACGATTTTTAAAAAACAGTATCCGGTGTAAGCGTCGTGGCAGACGAAACAACTGATTCATAAGATAGGTACTTTTTAAATATTCTTGCTGTTAAATGTTGAAAGCTGTAATACTGGAACCTTTATGAATGCAATCTTCGTCGAGTACATCACGTTGGAATCTGTGAATTTTTAAGCAGTCCGCTAGGCAATATTTTAGTACATTAATAAGTACGAAATACCTTTTGCAAATGTAATCGCTTTTGTGACAGACAACGCACCTTACAAAACTTGAGGGGAGAGTCTGAAAACCGAATTTTTGAGGAAATACGGAATTTCGCGAGATTTCGGGATAAATCCTGAAATTTCGCGATTTACCCGCGACCGCCCCGCGAATTGTGTCTTTTTTTTTTTTTTTTTTTGCAATAAAATTATTACCCTACTGCCCCATTGAGGTGCTTACGATGGTCGTTAAACCTTCAATAAAAAAAACAAAAAAAAACTAAAATGTTACTTTGCACGTGTTACGATATCTCTACTCCAGGAAACAGATTCGAGAACTTTCCTATGTACTTTCCAAATCAAATTTATTTTCCAGTTTTATTTGTTTTCCTCTAGGAAACAAAAACTTGGATGTGGTGCGTTCGTACGTGCGTGTGTGTGTTTGCGATATTTATTTTCCTTAGAATGCGTTCTGCCTGTTTCTAAGCGACCGAGCTAGCAACTAAGCAAAATTTTTCAATTTTTTCCAACATAAAGTTTTTTCTTAATGTATTTTAAACAGTAGCGCGAGATGTTGGCTATATGTGGACAAGGTATCGTTTTAGACGACTCTGGAATTATATGAAACATTCTTACTATGAGCCATTTAATTTTTTTTTATTTTTTTGTCTTGGTCTTTAGCAAAAAGATGCTCGTCAAACCCGCAGGCGTTTTTCTGTTCCTTTTTCCAGCAGCAATAGTTGCATTCTTCATTTTAACATTTTTGTATGCTTAAGGTACTATACATTTTTGTATGCTTAAGGTACTATACATTTTTGTATGCGTTGAAAAGGTCGTTTTGGGCCAAATTTCACATTTTATAAAAATACGTTCATTTTAAAGTCACAATACTTTAGGATTCCAAAACTATCTTTCTTTCTTGTCTATGATGAATAGTTACAGAGTTATAGCAATCGGAATATCGAAACCCAGGTGTCAAACGAACGGAAAGTAACACTTGAAACGCGCTTTTTGCAGGATGAGATTTTCGTCCCGAACTCTTTACGGAAAACCTGATAACTGCAAAAAGTATGTAAATAAATTAATGAAACTTGGTATACAACTTTCTTACAATGTTGTACATGCAATGAACTAAACGTTTTGCTTTACCTGAAAGACTACAGTCTCGTGACGATTGTATATAGATTAAGATAATACAACGTAGTTGTCACAAATGTTTATTTTTTCAAGTCGACCATGGTTTCGCTGGGTATTGACCTAGCTTCATCAGGACGAATAAACTTGAAAAAATAAACATTTGTGACAACTACGTTGTGTTATCTTAATCTATAAACGTTTTGCTGTTTGTCTGTTGAAAGTTATAGGTTACAGCTATTTACATTCAACATCGTGAAGAAATTGGTCGAAAATTCACACTAATGCATGTAGGAATAGGTGTATCACAGCAGTGTTTAGGAACATTACTTACTTTAGTTCACTGCATAGATAATAGTCATGCGCATATACTGATGCAAAAAATGCCATCATATATGAGCAACGCTTTTATTTTACCGTAAACGACATGTTTCCTTAAATTTTTTCACAAATTTCCCAATTGCTCGAAAATTAAAATTTATATTGATACCATTTTTTCAACGCTTATGCGTTTTTGTGTGTTAGACTTCCTAAAAAAATTACCCATTCTTGCATTTTCACAAAACAAGTGACCCACTTTCTTGGTTATTGGGTTTAATTTTCCGAATTTCCTTTTTTTTTTTTTTTTTTTTTTTTCCCCAAACCTAATAATTAGTTATCCTGTCTCGTTTCATGTTTCATTTTATTAAAATCCGAGAATGCTTTGCTGGAATTTTTTACAAACATATACTTTTCAAAAAATGTTTTTTTAAGTAGACTTAAACTGCCGTGATAATTTCTTTTTAGTGAAAAAAAAGTGGAAGAAAGAGACAGAGTGAGAGAAAGAATCGTGCGATTTGTAATGTCCATTTGTAATGCAATTAGTCAAACAATGACCTCTAGGTTCGAGAGTGAAAAAACTGCAGCTGCGCTCTAGTAGGCGTGCTCCTTTCAAGCAACGGAATATTGAACGTTACTTGCGGAATGGTCATCGTACGTATATTTCGCTGAAATGATTTCAACTCCATTTGCGCCTTTTACTTCGACAAGCAACATTAGCTCTTAAGTAGAGCCTGCATTTTGCAGAAATGTGATGCACTGTTTCCTCTGCGAAGTGCCTCGCATCACGAAAACTTAATTACCTTTGGTGAACATGCGCAGTAGCAGATTCGTATGATGACAGTTTGTCTTGGAACAATCACTTTAGTTGTAAAAATAATGTTCAACTGCGCAATTTTCTAATGGTAGTTTTACCACTGAAAAGCTACGGAATAGCAAATAATTAAGTAAAAAAAAGAAGAAATTATTTTACATTAAAAGTGCTTGAATAACCGATTTATTACACTGAAAGACTGGTCCAATTGCTTTCAGAGGAGTCAAGCTTTAACGCAACTGAATAGTACTAAAATGCGTGCAGATCTAGTGTTTCATGGCTAAATGATTTTTATTTCAGCTGATAGGTTATGATCACAAATCTGCCTTTTTAGCACGTCGTTTGTAAAAAAATGATCGTGCCAATGTTATCGGTCAGTCTGTGGATGCCATATCTCTACAACTATTTATCCGATTTGCAAAATTCTTTTTGCGTTGGAGAGCTTGAAATGCACTCACAGACAATAAAATTTGCGCACCTAGAAAAAAACATGCTACAACCGCGAAACTTTGCAAATAGCTAGAGTGTGTGCTGGTATGCAAATGATCCACGTTTGGAGCCAGTGCACATGACCGCACACCCTGTGGTGGCGCTGCAAGCACGAGCCGGCAGCCTTACAAACCGGCGTGTAGTCGATGCACCATGAAAGGGAAAAGCACCGGCCGGCACAAGGCAGAGTACAGAGTGACAAGAATGCCGGGTAGACGTCACAGACGTCGATTTACGCAACTTAAGGACTTTGAAAGAGGCCTGATCATCGTGGATCGTTCTGACCATACCGTCCGACTGTGTTGGGAGCAGTGGACACGTGACGGCACTGCCACACTGCGGAGTGGCTCCGGTCGGACCAGGAGGATCACCGGTAAAGAGGATCGATGGATCGAGCGCCAGACAAGAACGGATCCCACGTGGACCCGGTTCACTTTACAGGCAGAAGTAGCGGCTCCTGTGTGCCCACGAACGATTTCCCGACGCCTCGCGGAAGCGAATCTGCGATCTCAGCGTCCCCTACGTGTGCTACCATTAACACCGGAACATCGCCGGCTCCGTGTTCACCTGCGCCAAGCCAGAACGACGTGGAACGCCACACACTGGCGACGTCTGGTGTTTAGCGATGAGTCCCGCTTCGTTTTAGGGACAGGTGATCATCGTGTCCAGATGTGGAGGTTCCCGGGTCAACGGCACAATCCCAACCTCACTATCGAACGCCACACCTCCCCCACTGCAGGCATTATGGTCTGGTGAGCCATTGCCTACGATAGCCGATCAGCTCTAGTAGTGATAGGAGGATCATTAACGGGCCAGCGGTATGTGGATGAGATCCTACGGCCGGATGTGCTCCCATTCCTGGCCAGAATTCCAGGTGCCCTATACCAGCAGGATAACGCCCGCCCGCACACGGCTCCGGATGCCTAAGACTGCCTACGCCATGTCCAGACACTTCCATGGCCTGCCCGCTTCCCGAACATGTCCCCTGTCGAGCATGTGTGTGACCAGTTGAAACGCCGGCTGCCACCGTGCCGCACTATCCGAGATTTGGAGCACATCGTCCAACACGTGTGGGCCAGTCTGCCGCTGGACAACATCAGGCGTCTTTTCGCCTCCATGCCGGACCGTATTGCAGTATGTATCGCCGCACGAGGCGGTGCGACGCGCTATTGAAGATGACCGGACTGTGTGTGTCGCAGATCCCTCTGTAATTTTCCTGCAACTCTGCTTTTGCCATCATGTGTATCAGATTCATCTGTATCATTACGTTCATAAAATTTCAGTTGCAGATCCGATGCTTCCTTCTTGGTGCGCAAATTTCATTGTCCGTGATTGTATGCCAATGATGATCCCTCATTTGTTTTTTTACGTAAGTTTTTTCAGTAAACCATCATGGTTGTGAACGACTTACAGCTACAAGATTTTGCAGAGCGTTTGCCATATTGTCAATGATTTGCCAACGTTTTCGCCGAAAACCCCTCCCTGTTGGGCATAACATGGTTTACTGACGTAGCGTGGTTCCATTTATCCGGCTATGTAAACCCACAAAATAAACGGGTGTGGGTCAGGTATAATCCCCACGCCATCCATGAAGGGTCATTGCATACAGTAAAAATTGGTATCTGGTGTGCGGACGCCGTATCGTTGGGCCAATCTTTTTAAAGACACGATGAGTACCGACCGATCCTTGGAAATCTGGAATGAGTTTGTGAACCATCTCTATGTTCAGGAACTGGCTGATGGTTACTTTCAACAGGACGGTGCAACGTGCCACATCTCCAATAAGAGCATGGCAGAAATTCTCAGCATTTTCCAGGACAGGATTATTTCCAAAGACCTGTGTCCGCCTAGGCCTCTCGAACTGACATCCCCACAGATTTCTTTCTCTGGGGACTTTTAAAAATCAAGGTTTATGCCAACAAGCCAATGTCGATTGAGTAACTGAAAGTCAACATCCCATGTGTCAAATTGCTGCCATCGACATCGCTATGTTACATCGCACATTCGCCAATATGGAGCATCGGACTAATGTATGCCCGGACGCTGTCGGTGGGCACTTTCAGCACCTCCTATGAGACATTCTTTTTTGTCATGGATCAAAGTATGTTTCATGTTAATTTCATTCAAATGTGCCTTTGCAATCGTGAGTTAATTAAAAAAGCAGTGTTCAGTCCCGAGTGAATCACCCTGTATACAGATGCACACTAAAGTAGCAGATTATTAGGAATATACAATAGCAACCAAACACGAGCCAACCTGGCTTTATAAACAGCTAACTTCAAAGTAAACACACGTGCACGGATATATAGCGTCAATATGTGAAACGACATGTGATTTAAACGATTTTGAAAAAGGTGTGATAGTGGGAGCTAGGCTGGCATCTCATAAATGGCAAACGTTGTCTGCTAAGTGAAAACAGCTGCGTCTAGGGTGGGTAATGAGTGGTGCGCAAACAACAAAACAAGCAGTCAGCGGTCTTCCTGTGGGTGTAAACAATTGTAAGGTGTACAATAAGCGGTGCACAAACAACTTCCTGTGTGTGGAAACAGTTGTAAGGTGTACAATAAGTGGTGCACAAACAAAAAACCAGTAATCAATGGTCTTCCTGTAGGTGGAAACAATTGTAAGGTGTGCAAGGTGCACAAACAAAAAAACCAGCAATCGGCGGTCTTCCTGTAAATGGAAACAGTCGTAAGGTGTACAATGAGTGGTGCACAAACAAAAAAAACAGCAATCAGTGGTCTTCCTGTAGGTAGAAACAGTTGTAAGATGCACAATGAGCAGCGCACAAACAGCAAAACAAGCAGTCAGCGGTCTTCCTGTAGGTGGAAAAATTATAATACACTGGTGTGCAGAAATTAAGGACGAAGAAGAGAAATTAGCATAACAGCGGAACAAGCAGGCAGAACAAACCGAAATACCACTCAGAAGATAGATTAGGGTCCGGTACGGTAGGGCATGCGCATATATGCAGCATGACGTAGGGTGGGGGGGAATGTCGGAAGGGTATAAAGCACACGGGCGGTGTACGCTCAGCAATTCGGTGAAAGCTATTGCACAGTGTACATCGGTTTGAACGACGTCGCGTTGCTGCCACCGTGTGATATGGCCAACAGGCAATACAGTAGACGACATCTGGATGACTTTACCCAAGGTCGTGTCATTGGGAAGTTGGAAGAAGGTCGAAGTGTGTGACTAGTGTGGCCGAGGAGTTCGGGATCGGTCACAGCATCGTTTCACGAGCTTGGAGAGCATTTCAAACGACAGGAACAGCTGTCCGAGGGTTTAGCAGTGGTTGTCCACCAGCAACCACGGCGGCGGACGACCCGTATATTGTCCTACAGGCGAGAAGAGACAGACGGCAGACAGCGGGAGAAATCGCAATGCACATGCAACAGACAACTGGACGTCCATTATCGCGATTTACCGTGGCCAAGAGGCTGCACAAAGGTGATCTATTTGCACGACGACCAGTACGGTGTGTGCCATTAACGCCAGCTCATCGGAGACGGCGGTTGGTTTCTGTGGTGCCAGGAACACAAGAACTGGACACACCAGCAATGGGGTCTAGTTCTCTTTAGGGATGAGAGCCGATTTAGTCTGACGAGCGATTCTGGACGTATATACACATCTGGAAAGAGCAGGGAACACGCAATCACACCTCCAACATCATCGAAAGGGACCGGTTTGGAGGTGGCGGAGTTCTCGTTTGGGACGGTATCATGCTTGGTAGCCATACTGACCTCCACATCTTCCAAGGAGGTTCAGTCACTGGTGTCCGCTATTGTACCGAGGTTCTCCTGCCTCACGTGCGTCTGTTTAGAGGTACTGTGGGTCCTGAGTTCCTCTTCATGAACGACAACGCTACACCTCATCGTACAGTGGCTGTCGCAGAGCTGTTGGAGAGTGAAGATATTCAACGCATGGATTGGCCCGCAAGGTCCCCGGACCTAACTCCAATCGAACACGTGTGGGACCCTCTCGGGAGACGTTTGGCAGCACGTGACCAGCCGCCAGCAACGATTCCGCAGCTGCGATTGACGCTACAAGAGGAATGGGCCGCGATGCCTCAACAGCTCCTTGACAACCTCGTCCTCAGCATCTACAGACGTTGTAAATCCTGCAACGCAGTCAGTGGTGATCTGGATTTTTCTTGGCAGCCGCCTGTCACATGGACGTTTCTGTCTTTTGTCCGGTTGTGCTCGAAAGTACCTTTTCAATAAAGTGTCTTTGTATCCTTTGGATTCCTTGTTTGGATGGTTTTGCTCACTTGTCCCATATTCTTACATCTTGGGGATCTTATGGTATGATTTGAGTCCATGTGGAGCACTTCTGCACGACGTTACATTCGAAAAATGTTTGCACGCCAGTGTATGCACAATGAGCAGCGCACAAACAACAAAACAAGCTGTCAGTGGTAATTCTGTAGGTTGAAACTATTGTGAGGTGTACAATGAGTGGTGCACAAACAACAAAACAAGCAGTCAGCTGTCTTCCTGTGAGTGGAAACAATCGTAAGATGTACAATGAGTGGTACACAAAGAACAAAACTAGCAGTTAGCGGTCTTCCTGTGGGTGGAAACAATTATAAGATGTACAATGAGTGGAACACAGATAGCAAAACAAGCAGTCAGCAGTATTCATGTGGGCGGAAACGATTGGTCGATATTCCAGGGCAACGGCGGCTTGAGAGGAATGTACAAAGTAACAGATGAGCTCCATTGCGTCAAGAAACTGCTCAGTGCAACGGTGGTATCGAGACCAGAATTTGAGCATGCGCATCCCGCCGCACATTGGCAAGAATATGTTATAACAGCAGTCCTCCTTCATGTACCACTCGTTTCTACTTAACATTATTCTGCAGTGAGCACGATAGAACCAAACTTTGACTTTTGATTACTGGAAAACAGTTATCAGGACCGATGAATCACGTTTTCAGTTTATATACGCTGATGAACGGGCCAGAAAATGGCGTCAATAGCACGAATCGTTGGATCCCAACTTCTTACCGTTAACTGTACAAGCTGGTGAAGGCGATGTAATGGTCTGAGATCTCTGTACAGACGGGAACTTCCTTCCTGAATACTTCTGGAACAACATTTGGATGACACGAAGTCTCTTAACATACGTGTACCTGGTGTTTACGGGTGGAGAGAACTACTCCCAGTAAGAAAATGCGCTATGCCACAAGGTTTAGATCGTCATACAATGATTTCAGGTGAATGACGGGGACTTGAAAGGTGATAAAACACCCAAATGAAAACCTGTGTGATGCTGTTGAGAAAGCTATTTGTAATAGAGATTCTCTTCTAGTAAACATTATGCGATTGATGGACACCAAAACACCTTTGCTGAACATACCTGTTGAACGATATCAGCATCTCGTTGCATCAGTGCCACATCAAATCGAGGATGTTATAACGAAGTAAATTTCTCCGTCATTTTGGTCCACGCCGGGGATCGAACCCGAGTAGTCTTGTTTCGGAACAAGTCGCTCTACCAACTGAGCTACGCAGACGTTCGTTCTCGCTGCTATCTGCCTTTATGTCGTGTGCGTCCTGCAGGGCAGGCACGTCACAATGTCCTTAAGGCCAAAGGAAACCTAACACGTTAGTGCGTAAGTGTTCTTGATACCATGCCCCCGGTATGTTGTGCTGGTCGTGGAACATAGGAAGCATCGTATAATTAGGATACACGGTGAGGCTGTGTCCCACAGTTATTTAGGAACCCAAGCGCACACTTTACGGGCTTCGCGGTGTGATGTTTATTTGGGTCCTTTATAAAGAATTCACACACGCACACGAAAAAAACAAAAACAATATGCCACATATTCTGAGAGAGGAAATATATACAGTATATTGAGAAGTGCGACACACAGAATTAAGCTGATAACATGATATGGTTTATTATGAATAATATGTAAAATACACTCACGGACAATGAAATTTACGCACCGAGAAGAAAGCACCGGATTGAACTGAAATTTTATGGACGTAATGATACAGATAAATGATACACATGATGGTAAAAACAGAGCTGCATGACAATTACAGAGGGATCTGTGGCACGCAGTCCGGTCATCTTCAATAGCGCGTCGCACCGCCTCGTGCAGCGATTCATGCTGCAATACGGTTCGGCATGGAGGTGAACAGGCGCCAGATGTTGTCCTGCGGCAGACTGGCCCACACGTGTTGGACGGTGTGCCCCAAATCCCGGATAGTGCGGCACGGAGGCAGCTGGCGTTTCAACTGGTCCCAAACATGCTTGATAGGGGACACGTCCTGGGAGCGGGCAGGCCATGGAAGTGCCTGGACATGACGTAGGCAGTCCTGGGCAACCCGTGGTGTGTGCGGGCCAGCATTATCCTGCTGGTGTAGCGCACCTGGAATCCCGAACAGGAATGGGAACACATGGGACCGTATAATCTCATCCACATACCATTGGCCCGTCAATGATCCATGTACCACTACTAGAGCTGATCGGCTATCGTAGGCAATGGCTCTTCAGACCATAATGCCTGCAGTGGAGAAGGTGTGGTGCTCGATAGCGAGGTTGGGATTGTGCCGTTGACCCGGGGACCTCCACACCCCGACACGATGATCATCTGTCCCTAAAACAAAGCGGCACTCATCGCTAAACACCACACGTCGCCAGTCTGTGGCGCTCCACGTTGCTATGGCCTGGCACCCCTGCACACGGTGCAGGCGATATTCCGGTGTTAATGGCAGCACACCTAAGGATCACTGAGATCGCGGATTCACTTCCGGGAGGCGTCGGCAAACGGTTCGTGGGCCCACAGGAACCGCTTCATCTGTCTATATAGTGTCGCGGGTCTCCTTGGGATCCGTTCGTGCATGGCGCGCGATCCGTCATTCCTCTATACCGGTGATCCTCCTGGTCCGTGCTGAGCTGCTCCGCCGTGTATTAGTGCCGTCACGTATGCACTGCTCCTAACACAGGCGGACGGTATGGTCCGAACGACCCACGTGCCGGGCTATACGGCGCACCGACCACCCTACGGTTTTCAGCCCGATGATCAGGCCTCTCTCAAAGTCCGTAAGTTCTGTAAATCGACGTCTCTGGCGTCTACCTGGCATTCTTGTCACTCTGTACTCCTGTTTCCGTCAGCCGGTGCTTTCCGCTTTCATGGGGTATCGACGACACGCCGGTTTATAAAGCTGCCGGTTGGTGCTTGCAGCGCCACCAGAGATTGTTCGATCATGCGCACTCGCACCAAACGTGGATCATTTGCATACCAGCACGCAATCTAGCTATTTGCAAAGTTTCGCGGTTGTAGCATGTTTTCTTCTAGGAGCGAAAATTTCATTGCCCGTAAGTATATGTTATAATACACTGGCGTGCAAAAATTAAGGACGAGACGGTTTTTTGAATGTAGCGTTGTGCACAAGTCCTCCACATCGACTCAAATCATACCATAAGATACCCAAGATGTAAGAATATGGCACAAGTGAGCAAAACTGTCCAAACAAGGAATCCAAAAGATACAAAGGCACTTTATTGAAAAGATTGCTTCGAGCACAACTGGACAAATGACAGAAACGTCCATGTGACAGGCGGCTGCCAAGAAAAATCCAGTCTTTATTCGAGGATATGATCACCGCTGACTGCGTTGCAGGATTTACAACGTCTGTCCATGCTGAGGACGAGGTTGTCCAGGAGCTGTTTAGGCATCGCGGCCCATTCCTCTTCTAGCGCCAATCGCAGCTGCGGAATCGTTGCTGGCGGTTGGTGACGTGCTACCAAGCGTCTCCCGAGAAGGTGCCACATGTGTTCGATTGGATTTAGGTCCGGGGACCTTGCGACCCAATCCATGCATTGAATATCTTCACTCTCCAACAGCTCTGCGACAGCCACTGTAGGAAGAGGTGTAGCGTTGTCTTCCATGAAGAGGAACTCAGGACCCACAGCACTTCTAAACAGACGCACGTGAGGTAGGAGAATCTCGGTACAATAGCGGACACCAGTGACTGAACCTCCTTGGAAGATGTGGAGGTCAGTACGGCTACCAAGCATGATACCGCCCCAAACGAGAACTCCGCCACCTCCAAACCGGTCCCTTTCGATGATGTTGGAGGTGTTATTGCGTGTTCCCTGCTCTCTCCAAATGTGTATGCGTCCAGAATCGCTCGTCAGACTAAATCGGCTCACTTCCGTAAAGAGAACTCGACCCCTTTGCTGGTGTGTCCAGTTCTTGTGTTCCTGGCACCACAGAAATTGCCGTCTCCGATGAGCTGGCGTTAATGGCACACACCGTACTGATCGTCGTGCAAATAGATCACCTTTGTGCAGCCTCTTGGCCACGGTAAATTGCGATAACGGACGTACAGTTGTCTGTTGCATGTGCCTTGCGATTTCTCCCGCTGTCTGCCGTCTGTCTCTTCTCGCCTGTAGGACAATATACGGGTCGTCTGCCGCCGTGGTTGCTGGTGGACAACCACTGCAAAACTCTCGGACAGCTGTTCCTGTCGTTTGAAATGCTCTCCAAGCTCGTGAAACGATGCTGTGAGCGATCCCGAACTCCTCGGCCACACTAGTCACACACTTCGACATTCTTCCAACTTCCCAATGACGCGACCTCGGGTAAAGTCATCCAGATGTCGATTACTGGATTGCCTGTTGGCCATATCACACGGTGGCAGCAACTCGACGTCGTTCAAACCGATGTACACTGTTCAATAGCTTTCACCGAATTGCTGAGCGTACACCGCCCGTGTGCTTTATACCCTTCCGACACTCCCCCTCTCCTACGTCATGCTGCATATATGGGCATGCCCTAACGTACCGGACCCTAGTCTATCTCCTGAGTGGTCTTTCGGTCCGTTCTGCCTGCTCATTCCGCTGTTATGCTAATTTCTCTTCTTCGTCCTTAATTTTTGCACGCCAGTGTAATATGTAAACGTTTGTTAGTGGAGGCCAAATTAATGTTAAAATCAACGAAAAGTTATCAACACTAGTAATGTTTACTAGTCCATGCAAAGAGGTTAGAATAATACTTCATGAGATGTCCTGAATCTCTGAACCATGAAGCCGCAAGGTGTAGGAATTGACTTCGTTTACATGATATCTATGTAATTTTAACTGCGTGCATTTTGGAATTGCGTGGTTCTTTGTTGCAGAAATCGTGTTAATATCAAATCGGAATGAATTATACTTCTTACGCGAGTGAAGTTTTCAATTTTAACTTTATGTTTTGTTCAGATTTCGCACTAACGTTCGTGTGTTTAAATTTTTAAAAAAATGGGAAGGAACCTCAAAATAATTAATTTTATAAATTCAGCATTTTCTCACATATCCGCAGCAAGTTACGATACGAAACTGGAAACATTTGCGACGAAAGAAGGCGATTCGGCCAACACAAAATGCGTTGCAATAATAGCCTTGAAAACCATCTGCTTTCCCACACTTTAACTGCCGTCGTTCACCGTTATAGGCTTCACGCAAAGTGGTAGTGCTCCATGAACAAGGGTATCTCTAGATATCTTATTCTAATCTCCATGGGTCCATGCATGCAACAATTTGTTACTTCACTATACGTAAAAATCAATAAAAGAAATGTGATGTTCCCAGAGCGTATGCAAAATGTAAAGAAAAAGGAGATGATTAAGGTGGTTCTACCTAAAATCTCTGCTTTATGTTGACGACGGTGAAACTTCTTTATATATTTTCTTCGCAATTAATGTATTCCCAACGATGAAAATTTACACATCGATAAAACTAACTTTAAGTTGTAGCATGGGATACTAAATACTTGCTAAAACATAACCATAATTAAGCAATCCAACATATGTTTGTTACTGACGTCATCAATGTAGAGGTCGCGCTATCTATTAACAGGTCTGAACACTACTCAAAGAAAAATTATTGATTTTTAATATAATTATGGTTATGTTTTAGCAAGTATTAAGTATCCCATGCTATAACATCGATGTGCAAATGATCATCCTTGGGAAATCATTAATTGCGAAGAAAATATGTAAAGACTTTTTACCATTGGAAATATAAGGCAGAGATTTTAGGTGGAATCACCTTAACAGGTTAATTAAAAAATTTTAATCAATCTCATTTCTCGGCATGTCAAGTAGTGCATTTTTTTTTATTTCCACACTTTTTGCTATATGTAGACATACATAATAAATCTGTGCTGTCAGCCGTTTTCAAATGTCTTTAGACTTTTCATTAGCTTCCCGTACGAGTACATTTCGGCGAAAAGGACTTGAGTATGAAACAGCGCAATGACAGTCGTAGTCCAAAAGATAACGTCGCTTCGGTAAATAGAAGAGTTAATCAAAGGATAAAGGCAACCCTGAAAGCAAAGTAATTTTTAAAATGAGAAATAGCGGTTGCAAAATCGTACGTCAATAAAATTAACGAAGTATTAGGTGTGCGCAAAAGTTCTACCCGTTTTTTAGTAGAAAAGAAAAAAATAATAATAAGTGATATCTTTATTCTTTTACATAATCGCCATTATTATCTATAATTTCTTCCTATCTTTCTGGTAGTAAATGGATTCCCTTTCTGCAGAATTCCTCTGTTTTGGAGTTAAAACAAAAAGCTCTTGTAGTGCAGTTTTGACATTTTTAACTTCATCGAAGGTTTTTCTATCGAAGTTGTTCTGAAGGCATCGAAAAAGGTGGTAGTCCGTAGATACGTAGGTGATTCAAAAAGTAAGTTACACTTAGGGCCATCTATCTAGAGTGGGATTGCAGTCAGACCGAAGTAGACTATGCGTCAGAGCTGCCGACGGGAGGTGTTTTAGTTCAGTAATTGCGTAAGGCGTGTGCAGAAGACAGTTCGCAACTGGATTCTTACTCCGAATCGGAAGTGCGAGGAACCATTCGATTTTTGTGGACTAAGCGCCTAAATCGCGCTGACATCCATCGTGAAATCTGCGCTGTATACGGGGGAAATGCCATGTCTCGCCCGGCCATTGTAAAGTGGTGCCAACAATTTGAAAAGGGTCGCACAAAATTGACGGTCGAATACCGCGAAGGCAGACCATCAATACCCAAGCACTCCGAAGCATGTTGCCGCCGTTAATGAGATTATACGGGATAATAGGCGCATCAAAATGAAGGGAACTGCCCGTACGTTAGACATTTTGTACGGGACTGTGCATTCCATCATTCACGAGCAGCCGGGATTTCGGAAATTGTGCACGAGATGGGTGCCATGTTTCCTCACCGACCAGCACAGAAACCATCGTTTCCTGTCGTCTTTGGCTCTTTTGCAACGGTATTCTGCTGAGGGTCACAACTTTTTGCATCAAATCATCACGGGTGATTTCACCCCTGAAACCAAACGATCGTCCATGGAGTTGTAACGTACCAGGAGATGTGACGTACCTGCCAGAAGGACGCACACGACATAAAGGCAGATAGGAATCAGACTAAAATGTCCGCGTAGCTTAATTGGTAGAGCAACTTATTCCGGAATGAGTGGACCCGGGTTCGAATCCTGGCGCGGATAAAAATGACGGAGAAATTTACTTCGTTATAATGGATACCAGATGATGTAACGTACCAGGAGATGTGACGTACCTGCCAGAAGGACGCACACGACATAAAGGCAGATAGGAATCAGACTAAAATGTCCGCGTAGCTTAATTGGTAGAGCAACTTATTCCGGAATGAGTGGACCCGGGTTCGAATCCTGGCGCGGATAAAAATGACGGAGAAATTTACTTCGTTATAATGGATACCAGATGATGTAACGTACCAGGAGATGTGACGTACCTGCCAGAAGGACGCACACGACATAAAGGCAGATAGGAATCAGACTAAAATGTCCGCGTAGCTTAATTGGTAGAGCAACTTATTCCGGAATGAGTGGACCCGGGCTCGAATCCTGGCGCGGATAAAAATGACGGAAACATTTACTTCGTTATAGAGTGGAAGTATGTCACCACTCCAACAAAGAAGAAGTGCAATGTCTACTCGTCTGCGGGAAAGGTCACGACGACTCTTTTCTTTGACGAAGGTGTTTAAACAAAATTTCTGCCAAAAGGGACGAGTCTCAATGCTGACACATCTCTCTTTCGCTACGAAATTCGCGAAAGGCAATTAAGGACAGACGCCGGGGTACGTTCAGCGAATTCTTCTGCACGACAACGCCACACCCCACACAGCACGGAAAACAAAGGAATTGCTGCAGTTATTCAGGTGGGAGGTGTAGAAACATCAACCGTACAGCCCCGACTAATTCCCGTGCTACTACCATTTCTTCGGTAAAATGAAAGAAGATCTCAGTAGACAACGATTCCAAACCGATGAGCTAAGAAAACTGCTGTTCTTAACTGGTTGCACCAAACTGCGGGAAACTTTTTCTTACAGGTATCGAAAAACTAACCACACGTTCCGATAAATGTTTACAGTCATTGACTATGTCGAAAAATGAATAAATGTTCTACCTTTAAACCAACATACATCCAATGAGTATATCTCTGTATTTTTTTTTTTATTATTCAACAGCGTAACTAACTTTTTGATCCGCCCTCATTCAAGGTCTGGGGAATACGGTGGTGAGGTAGCACTTCACTTCCCATCCAATATTCAGTAATAATTTCCTTTGAGTGGCTAAAACAGTATGGAGTCTTGCGTTTTTATGCTGCAAGATGACGCCCATGCGGTTAAACAGTGCTTGACGATTTGATTTCAATTTCTCTTTCATCCTTTCCAACTGTTTGCAGCACAAGTCAGCATTTATCATTTGGTTAGGTACAAGCAGCTCTTATTGGATTACCCCTCGACATCTCACCATACACTTAACAAGACCTTTCTCGGGTGCAATCCTCATCTTGAAGTCGATGGAGCAGGCTCTCCAACGCTGCATACGGTCCTTTGACGCTTTACATTTCTGTAAAGGACCCACTTTTTATCACCCATGACTAATCATACCTGAATATTTGTTTGCAACATGCAGGTCCCCACTTTTAGCTGATCCTCTGGATGGGTATCAGTCACTTGTGACCTTGATCTGGGTTAGGTAGGAGAATGTAGGTTTGTAGCAATATGCAGTTAAAAAGCAAGAAAGCATTTTTCGTGCATGTCACCGAAGGCGCAGGTATTCTATTGCATTTTTCCATATTTCAACTGGATCTTTCTTACCGTCAAATGAGGACTTTGAAACGTCATCTTCTGAGAGCTCAGTCAAGTCCGTATGTGGTTCTTTAGCAGACATAGAACGAAATCATGAGCGAGCGTAGCAGGTGTCAAAATAGCCCTTATGACTTACCACTGTTTTATTTGTGGCCGTCAATCGGGGAGCATTATTTCGTTGAATCTTTGGTACTTTGAAATACGGTCATTTTAAGGTTAAAATAAAATTAATAAAAGACGAACAAAAACGTATTAATGAAAGTAAAAGGATTTGTTCTGCGAAATTTGGATTCACCCAAAAGGCCGCACTTAATGGCCTAGAAGGCCGCAGCTTACCCATCCCTAGTCTACAGCATCCTCGCCATGTACGGCACCAATGTTGCGGTAGGCTTCAGCTGTATTGTTGTTGCCTTTGTGGAACTCGTAAAGCAAACATGAGGCCTAATGTTATCTTTACCGCTTGACATATTAACCCTCGTGTGACTTGTTTACGAATGAGGTGCACCTGCGCATACTTGGGGCCATTTTACAGCCTACTCCATAAGCATTTTGGCCATCACAAGCGCCATCTGTTAGTGCACTTATTATTTAAATTTTACGTGGAATTTGCATCATTTCAAAAGGGTAAAACTTTCGCACACAAGTGTGTCATAGAATTTGATGTTCTACATCCAAGCATTCAATTCGATTCTTGTAAATAAAAAACAGTAACAATAATAAGAAATAAACGAATATACCTGGTTTGTGGTGATAATTGTCAGACGTCATATCACTTTTTGAAGGAATTTTTCGAATAAAAAATACGAGGATAAAGTAAAAAGTATATTGCGATTTTGTATTTGTCTTATACTTTACATTCCAAATAAGAGAAATTATATTTTAGTATGCATTTAAAGCAAGTATTCTTTTTTCCGTAGAGGTACTAAATACACATTCCTTACGTGATTCCAAACATGGCATATACACAGTCGTATCAGAATAGTATGACCACCCCCGGAATCACACTGTACCCACCCAGGTGCGTCACAGAGTGCGCGTGACAAGATCGACCACAGCGGCCGGCCAGGACAGATGAGCCATAGTGCGTCACGTGAGCATAGTGGGACGAGGTAATGATTTAATGGACGTTCAAAAAGGAATGATCATCGGCTACGGCGCTAAGGGTGGAAGCATCTTAGAAACAACAGACTTTGTGGACTGTTCGCAAGGTGCTGTAGTAAGGGTGTACCAAAAATGGACCGCTGGTACACCGAGTACCTGATGACCACATAACTGTGGAGCCCCAAAGGCCATCGACCCCAGAGGAGAACGTCAACTGGTAAAGGGTTCCCAGAGGAGAACGTCGCCTTCGTCGACTCGTAAAGGGCAATCGACGCGCAATAGTGCAGCAATTAGCCACGCAAATGAATGCTGGGGCAACCAGGTACGTGCCCACGATAACAGTAGAGCGAACTCTTTTACGCATGAGTCTCCGTAGTCGACGCTGCGTCAAGCAGCCCATCTTAACCCAGGTCCATCGGCAATGACGCCTGCAGTTAGCAGGTTGCCTTCTCCAACGAATCGAGGTTTCTACTCCACAGAAGTGACGGACGGTGGCGGATATGACGTCAGACACACGAGAACCAACACCCGGACACGCTTGTCGGTCAGGTACAGGCCGGCGGTGGCAGTGCGCATGTCTGGGGAATGTTTTCCTGGTATGACCTGGGACCACTGGTAACAATGAATGGATCTCTGAACTTCAATGGCTACCTGTCCATCCTCGCTGACCTCATGCATCCCTTCATGTTGGACGTTTGCCCTGGAGGTGATGGTGTCTATCAACAGGACAATGCGCCATGCCACGACGCTAAGGGGATGCGTGACTGGTTCCAGGAACACGACAGCGATGTCTCCATTCTCCCTTGACCTGCGAAATCGCTCGACCTCAATCCCATAGAGCACTTGTGGGACTCTTTGGATCAAGAGGATTTTTTTTTTTTGATTGGAGGTTTAACGACCACCGTGAGCAACTCAATGGGCTATAAGCAGTCGCCCGTCCCTAATTTAGGGTCACTGGTTCCAGGGAAGGGAGAGAGCCAGTGTCGTAAGACAAACACAACATCCATGCCTGACCAGGATTCGAACCCGGACCCCTTACGGACGAATGATCAGAGGCCAGCGTCTTAGACCACTGCGCCAGCGGGGCGGCATCAAGAGGTTCAACGTGCCGACCTCAACCACATCATCTCCTGGACCTCCGTGTTCTGCTGTAGTCCGAATGGGCACGTGTGCCTCGGGAAACCTTCCAGGGCCTCATTGCATCCATGCCACGCCATCTCACCCCTCTCATCCGGGCCAAGGATGGTTATTCCCATTATTAGGTAGGTGGTCATGTTATTCTGATTCGACCGTGCGTATCCTGTTTGGGATGGACTTCCAAATGCGAACACTTTCACGTAGCTCCAAATTTCGAGTGTATCTTTGCTCTATGTTCACGTTGAGCCGGCTGGCAACCATCAACGAGCATAGGAATTAGTTCACGATACATTTTACGTTAGGACTCGGATTTTTTGAAAGGAACAAATTGGGAATGTATTTTATGAAGTAAAATTATAATAGGACAGACTCCATTTGTGTGTGCAAAACACGTAGATCCTTTTGAGGAGTTAATTTACGCTTTTCAATCGTAGGTTGAAGAAACGTATGTGCTCCAGCTTAGTCCATCTGTCTGTCCATCCACACGATAACTCGCATAAAAATGGTTCGATTTCGATGAAATTTTAGTATGTGGTAGGGCACAACTTGGGAACGAACCCTGTTGAAAATGAGTGAAATGGACATAGGAGCGGGATTCCTCCCATCGCCCTTATGTGTCATACCTTACGTAAAAATGTTTCGATTGCGACAAAACTGTATCATGTTGTTCCGGAGATATACTGAACCGGTTCTGTTGAATATAATCGAAATGGGGTTGAAAATGGTTGTGGAATATATAAGCGAGATATATTCCACAACCATTTTCCTCATAACTTGATTAAAAATCCTTCTATTGCGACAAACCTTTATTATTCTGTTCCAGAGGTATACTGAACCAATTCTGTTGAATATCATCGAAATGGGGTCGAAAGGTCAGGGCACAGGAGCTATATTTATTCCACAGCCATTATTCTCATAACTTGATTAAAAATGCTTCTCTTGCGACAAAACTTTAGTATGCTGTTCCGGAAGAATACTGAACCAATGCTGTTGAATATCATCGAAATGGGGTCGAAGGTCAGGGCACAGGAGCTCTATTTATTCCACAGCCCTTATTCTCATAACTTGACTAAAAATCCTTCTATTGCGACAAAACTTTAGTATTCTGTTCCAGAGGTATAACTGAACCAATTCTGTTGAATGTCGTCGAAATGGGGTCGAAGGTCAGGGCACAGGAGCGAGATTTATTCCACAGCCATTATCCTCATAACTTGAGTAATAACTTAATGCTTTCTGGTATGTTGGAAAACGTATCATAATCAATGTTGCATGATTTTACTAACTTTTAAAGCTGTTTCTTTATACAAAATGGGAAAAGTGTTTTTTAACGATAATTTGTTTAAAAAAACACATTGCTGATCATCCGTGGAATAGATTTGTTCCTTTCGTTTACACCGGATTTTCCCCTACGTGTACGGTTTTCTTCTCTATTACGTATTATAGCAAAACAATATATAATTTTTGTTGTACATGAATGATTATATATCATTTATCTTATATATAAATGATATATGATTCATTTTGTTTGTTAACCCCTCTGAATCTCGCAGCCGGATATGGTTTTGTTCTGTGTTTCACGAAGAGTTTGTGCAAAAAAAATGTTTCAAATATTTTTATGTGTTTTTATTGCCATTCTTTAGCTTATAACGAAGTAAATTTCTCCGTCATTTCAGTCCACGCCAGGATTCGAACCCGGGTCCCCTCATTCCGGAATAAGTCACTCTACCAATTGAGCTACGCGGACGTTTTATTCTGATTCCTATCTGCCTTTATGTCGTGTGCGTCCTTCTGGGAGGTACGTAACATCTCCTGTTACGTTACATCATCACCTCCTTATTTTTTTTTTTTTTTTTTTTTCGAAGTGCTGGAGAAGGGATTCTCTTATTTTTCCTATCTCGCGGTGTAGAAATAACATCACACCATTGCGAGATTTTGAACGGTCGGGTCATCCGGATAGTTCGGGCGCCATTATAACGAAGTAAATTTCTCCGTCATTTTTATCCGCGCCAATATTCGAACCCGGGTCCCCTCATTCCGGAATAAGTTACTCTACCAATTGAGCTACGCGGACGTTTTATTCTGATTCCTATCTGCCTTTATGTCGTGTGCGTCCTTCTGGAAGGTACGTCACATCTCCTGGTACGTTACAAACTGCATAGCATAGTTTTTTAAATATTCCCGTTTTTTACTCTTTCCAACCGTAGGTTGAAGAAGCGTATATGTTCCAGCTTTGTCCGTTTGTCTGTCTATCTGGCTGTCCGCATGATAACTCGCGTAAAAATGGTTAGATTTTGATGAAATTTTAGTATGTGGTAGAGGACAACCTGGGGACGAACCCTATTAAAAATAGGCGAAATGGGGTTAAAGGTCAGGACATTGGAGCGAGATCCATTCCATCGTCCTTATGCCTCATAACTTACGTAAAAATACTTCTATTACGACAAAACTTTATCATGTTGTTCTGGAGGTATACTGAACCGGTTCTGTTGGATATCATCGAAATGGGGTCAAAGGTCAGGGCACAGGAGCGAGATTTATTCCACAGCCATTATCCTCATAACTTGACTAAAAATGCTTCTATTTCGACAAAACTTTAGAATGTTGTTCCGGAGGTACACTGAAGCAATTCTGTTGAATATCATAGAAATAGGGTCAAAGGTCAGGGCACAAGAGCGAGATTTATTCCACAGCCATTATCCTCATAACTTGCCTAAATATGCTTCTATTACGACAAAACTTTAGAATGTTGTTCCGGAGGTACACTGAAGCAATTCTGTTGCATATCATCGAAATGGGGTCAAAGATCAGGGCACAGAAGCAAAATTACCGAAAGTTTTTTTTTTTTTTTATGGTTAAAAAAGTTAGAACAACAAAGTCATAAATGTATGAAGCTCAGGGTAGAATATGTAGAGTAAATATTTTTTTCCAGACCCGTAGCATATTGTTTTCTTTACAAAGCCAAAGACTTGTCCCGGCCCCTTGTGCGTCAGATAACACCTAAACGATACCATGGGCTATCGAATTTCGTGATGCAAACTATTCGCTCGCTCGCATAAATGCGCCTTCCTTTGTTCTTGGAATGGCATTTCTGCATTTAGAAATGGGTCTGGGGTGGAAATTTCTGCTCCCCAATAAAAGCTTTGCATACATTTTCAAAATTTTTATAATGAATATTCTCCTGCAAATTGGCGTAAATGCATATCTGCCATGAATGTCTCTAACAACAGAAGTGGAGTTGGAAGAATGCTTTTCATGCAATCACAAGAGATTTGCTGTCCAGGCGCGATATGTTGCAATTTATTTGTTTGAAATCCTAGTGTGAAGCTCATAGCTTGCTAAAGAGCGCCCCAGAATAATGTGCATACGACAATGAAGTAGCAAATTATCCGCAGTAGCAATCAGAAACATGCAGCCTTCACTCACATACGCAAACTATGACATTGGGATGGCGTTGTGAGCAGCTCACTTCAAAGGACTCAGAAGTGTATGAAGCGTTCATAGCGGAAATATGGGAAAGAGTCATGACTTAAGCGAGAAGTACATATGATAGTGGGCGCTTTGAGGGAAGAGGCAAGCATCACAGAAACCGCAAACCTTCTCCTATATGCAAGAACAACTGCATCGATGATGTACAATGAGTGGTGCGCAAACAGAAAAACTAACAATTAGCGATCTTCATGCGGCCTAGAAACGACTGGCGATGTTCGAGGGCAAGGCTGGCTGTAAAAGATTGTAGGCGGTAGCAGACGAGCTCCATTGTCTGAATTAACTACGTAATACAACAGCTGTATCGAGGGGAAATTTTTAACATACATAGCTGCCGAATGTTGGAGTGTGTGGGCTGTAACAACAGATATCCCTTTCGTTTACCACTCGTCTCTGCTAAAAACGTACAAATTCCCCTGCAGTTTGCATGGAAGCCCCAAACCTGGACCCTCTTGGACTGTAAAAAGGTCGACTGGTCCGATTAATTAAGTTTTTAATTAATACACGCTAATAAACGGGCCAGAATATGTCGTCAGCTGCACGAATAGATGGATCCCAGTGGCCTAGTAAATGTATAAGCTGGTGTAGGCGGCATAACTGTTCAGGTTCTGTTTTTAATGTGTAGGCGTTGGATTCTTCAATACCTCTGATACAGCATTTCGATGCCATC
This sequence comes from Macrothele yani, assembly GCA_039090855.1. Taxonomy (NCBI): domain Eukaryota; kingdom Metazoa; phylum Arthropoda; class Arachnida; order Araneae; family Macrothelidae; genus Macrothele; species Macrothele yani. The sequence goes on from CM076990.1 coordinate 55,946,871, forward strand.
GGGTATTTTAACATCATTGCGGACCTGCCATACGCGTACATGTGCATGGTGTTTCCTGATGGCAAGGGCCAATTACAGCAGGGTAGTATGCCATGGCACCATGCTTGAATCGTCACACAGTGGTTCCGGAAGAATGAAAGTGGCTCGAAAGTCTAAAAAGACCCCAACTGTTCCCAGAATTTAACCGAATTGAACACCTGTCGGATGAGCCTGAGCGACCATTCGCAACAAAGATCACCGTCAAGTTAGCATTTGGCATTTCATGGACCCATCTCATCCGCAAGGCTGAACGTACCTGTAGAACGATATCTGTACTTTGTTTAATTTATGCCACATCGAATCGAGGTTGCTTTGAAGACCAAGGGCAGCGCAACACGTTTTTAGATGGGCGTTTCCCAATAATTTGCTATTTAAATGTACAGGGGTCGGACAGAATAATATAAACACCTCGGAAAAGAAGGTTTTACATACCTAGTAGGTTGTGAGACCACCATTCCGCCTGAATCCTCCTTGGAATGGAAGTATACAAATCCTGGATGGTGGTTAGTGGGATGTTACAATATTCTTTTTGCAGAAATTGCTCCAGGTCCTTGAGAGATGCAGGTGGAGGATAATGGGATCTTACTCCGTTTTCCAACACAGATCACAGTGGCTTGATGATGTTTGATTCTGGTGATTGGGGAGGCCAAGTAAGGTGTGAAAGTTCGTCCTCATGTTTCTCAAACCACGATTGGACATTTCGATCTATGTGAATTGAGGCGTTATCATCTTGAGAGATGCCATCTCCTGCAAGAAACAGTGTCTGGACAATTGGATGGACTTGGTCCGCCAAAATGGTTTCATACGCCGTGCCAGTCATCCGTCATTTCAAGGTAATCATGGGACCTGTTGAAAACCACGATATGACTGCCCAGAGCATGACAGAACCACCACCATACTGCACTGTCAGGAGTAGACAGCCTGGGTTGTACGTTTCTGGCGGTGTTCTCCACACCTAAACACATCCTGCGGTGGGGAAAAGTGTGAATGTTGATTAATCCGACCACATTACACACTTCCATGCATAGGCAATCCACATTGTATGCTCCTGGCACAACTGCTGTCGTCGTTGTGCATTTAGCCTGGTCACCAGAAGTTTTGCAATAGTGGCTCTTCCATGAATATCCTGTTTATACAGTTTCCTACCCATTTTTTTCGTTGATACTGGGGTCTGGAGATGCAGATTGTGCTCTGCACTAATTTTCGGCGCCGTGGTCTTATTACGGGTAAAAATTATCTTTAATACTCTTCTGTCTCTATCAGTCAGGGTCGTTTTCTGGGCGCTCTTGTGTTTCGCAAACGAGGTTTCGCCACGAACACCGTATGCTGTCATGATGCTAGACACAGTAGCTCCCGATAACCCTTACTACCCTGGCGACATTTGTCTCAGAGGCACCAACTAGGCGGGCACCAACAATTAGCCAGTTTTCGAAGTCCGTTGTGTCTCTCATTTAGTCGTTTCCCTGAAAGAAATTTTGCAACAAGACACTTTAAATGCGCTTAAACAGGACTTTGAGGTTTTAAACAAAGCTATTACAACCAAAAAGTGGTGGATACCTTTGCATATTGCGACGTACGCAGCTGCGTTAAAAGTTACGTTTCTGAGCGTGATGTTCACATTATTCTGTCCACCTCCTATATATTCCCCATGTTACTATAAGTTGTGCGGCAAATTTTGCCGACCGATTTTACCCAGTGGCAATACTGGAAGTTATGTGTGACCCACAGCCATTATGGCGGCTTTGTTTATATGACGTCGGATATTATCAGCAGTCAGTTGTTGAGTGTTTAGTAAGATGGAGTGGTCACTGAAGGAAACCCGTATTGCGGCCATAGCGTTACACAGCTGCAGGCATCCAGTGAGTACAGTATTCAAGTTACTGAAACCATTTTGCACTAACCTCACAGTCAGTTATCAAACTATTGAAAGATATGATTAACTTGGGACAACAAATGACAGAGCGAGATCATGTCACCCTTATTCTGTTCGAACCCCAACAGTCGCAAAAACGAATATATCTTATCCGTAAACAAAAGATGATGACTCTGCAGCTGAAAATCTCAAAAATTAATATGTCGTGAGTATTTGAATGAAGGACTAGACCTGAGAGAATACACTCGAACTGTTGATCATCAGCTGACGCCTATCTTGCAAAAATCTCGAAAATATGTTTGTCGAGAGTACTGAACGAAAACTTACTGAGACCTTACTGTCGTATGATGATGCCTCGTCTCTAAAAAATCAAGTTTGACAGAACAAAAAAAATACTCATGGTAATTGGCCATCCTAAAGTCCAGACTTACTTTAGCCCGCTTGACTTACAACTTGTGAAACAAGCCGCGGATGGGCTAGTGGTCAGAGTTTGTGACTGCCTTGGAGAAGAAATATACTTGCTTATGGTAATTCGCTGCCACCAGACCTGGATAACTCTGTCCCGGTCAACTTACGCTGTTGTTTTGCTCCTCAGAGGCATGGTGAAGGAAAAAATGACTTGTAGAGTACAGACTTAGAGCTGATCAATATGTACAGGTTTATTTACAATTTTCGCTTCAGCAGGGAAGTGATTTCCGCTGATGGCACATAGACGATGATGCATTTGATATACAGTAGATGGTTCTTGATGTCGAGCAAACAAATCGCGCATCACGGTCAGAGTTCAGTCACAGTTCAGTTTTGCATTATAATCGAGCACATAGGATCAAGAAGTTATTTATACATAGCAATTATATGCTCTTCATAGGTGGCTAGATCTCTCAGGTAGAGGATTTCCTTTGCAGACCGCAGTCTAGCATTTAGTATTATTACACAATTATAATCAATTACCCACAGGTAATGCAATGTATACACTCTAGTGGCCTTAACCCGCAGGTAGGCACCTAATTAACTCTCTAGTCAGCCGCAGCCGACTAGCGTACGTTCATCTCGGGCGACGACTACAAAACAACCGTCCTCTTCCTATTCGAGCAAAACGAGAAGGTGTCCTAAAAGTTCGTTACAACTTTTTCTCGCTTAAACTCTCTTTGCAGCCCGGAGCGCGCACAGCCAATCCCGTAAACGCATCTCTTCGGAGCAAGAGGCCATGTGGTAAATCTCTCTTCTCTCCTCAGCTGTATCTCTAGCTGCTTGAAACTTTCTGCGCTAGTAAGACATCCCAATGTTCTGTAAACTTCTGCCTCAGCGTGGAATTCACCAAAGAAATATTTTCCCTCTCCCTTCTCCTCTCCGTGGGACCCTGGGCACACAATATGGCCGACCTAAAGTATTTTTTTCTTTCTACAAGGATAAAATGGCGTTCCACCTCCCATTTTGGATTTTTCCATTTTTCCCTGTCTTCAATATTTTTACATCATCACAGGCACGTTAATCCGTCTGACCCCGGGTACTGCCCCCTCGCCAGAAATAAATAAGGGCGTCTTCCTCCCGCTTTCTACCTCGCTTCCGTGTGACTTTCCTATCGGGCACTCTAGCCCAAATCTCCTAGCTTCCTACTTCTTAATGTTATTTAAGACCTGGGGTCAGACACTCCCTGCCTGAAATTGTCTGCATATGATCTCAACTTGTGAAACACTTTGGAGAACAACGTCTGCTCTTCTAGTAATACCAAGAGTGAGAACTTTTCGAAAATTTTTTGTAGACAAGAGTTCAGGCAGGCTGTAAATTTAGACTTCAAGGTCATTTATGCAGCTTCGTTGGAAGGCCCTGAGAAAAAGCTAACGGAGGTCATTTCATTAATTTTGTGCCCCGTGTATACCTAACGAACTGTCCTAAATAAAGATACGAAAGATGGGTCACAGTGATTTCCTGTTTTCCTGCAATCCTCTTTAATCGTTGAGACAGAATTATTGTATGATTAGAATTTGTAGTAAAATATCGTAGACTCAGGACTTGGAGAATTCCATTTATAACGAAGACCATTTTGGGTGATGTTCTTTTTCAAGTAATGCATAGCTTTTCCTCTAGAAGGCGTAAAGGTGAATTACGATTTCTCCGATGTCTCTGCGTCTAAAAGTCCGATTTCAAACATTCTTCCTGCATCGGATATAGCTGCTGCTAAGAAATATTCTGCATGCAATTTCTAACTTTTGATATAATTTCGCCACCAGGGAGCGTAAGTGTTTATGTTTCTGGTGTATTTGCAGCAAAGTCTGCACTTGTGAAATCTCGATGCCGCCCCAGTAGCGCAATGATCTAAGCTCTGCCTTATGATCATTTTTTTGCGTTTGTGAAAGGTCCGGGTTCGAATCCCGGTGAGGCATGGAGGTAGTGTTTGTCTTACGGCACTGGCTCCTTCCCTTCCCTGAAACCAGTGACCCTAAATTAGGGACGGGCGACTGCTTATAGCCCATTGAGTTGCTCACGGCGGTCGTTAAACCTTCAATAAAAAAACTCAATCTCGATTGAAAACATTCTTGCGTGGATTGATACCGTTTACCTTGAAAAACTTCATGAGAATGCCGTCCCCAATGTTTTCAATACTAAAACTCAACAAAGTAGCCAACATAAAAATTTAAAAAAAAATCAGATGCTATTTCCTGAAAATGGCCGGACATGGAATTTTTTCAAAATAAAAGTTAATGAAAAATGGAAGAAACAAATTAAAGCATTATTTTCTATTGTAAGGTGATGCGTTTTTATTAAAATAAAGCATTTTTTCTAATGTAATTCGCATTAACGTATAAAATAAAACACATTCGGGGGGCAAGGCCCCCCCTCTAAATACGCCGCAGATGGCCACCATTTTGAATCCCAAAACGTTTTTTTCGGGGGGGGGGGGCGGCTTTCTAAAATTGATCCCTAAGGTAGCCTGCAAATCAGCTTACTTGCATAACCAAGTACAGTATTGCATCATCTACCACTCGGACTGTATAATCTTCCCCATTGAAATCGGCCATTTCTGGGCTTGACTAATCAGCTACCAGTTCATGACCTACGCACAAAACAGTCAAAAAAACTGAGAGTATACAATACACTCATTAACGCAGGTTTTATAGCTGTTGCTTAGCCTGATGCAGTGATTTTTTTTAACCCAAGTTTGCAGTAAAACGTACAAAAATACACCAAAGAGAACCGTATCCTTACCATACGAATTACGCAACGAGTTTTGAGCTACTTACGTTTTTATATATTCCGCTGCTGTTGAATACACGATCGAATGGTGGCGGGCCTTTGTTGCAGTAACTGTTGCCTTCATGATATTCGGTGCAGCAAGCCACAGGCACCACGGCGGAAGTATTTCTTTCCCTCTGAATTCTAAACCACTTAGTTTTTACCCAGTCTTGGAAATCTGTGACTCCGCAGCACTGATGCTAAAGCAAGAGAAATGACTTCATTAAACTTATACGAAATTTATCTACTGAAGACATCATAATTACATAAAAGCCGTTCCATAAAAACTGAGAATAATTTTTTTGAGTTAGCAATAGTGAGAAGGGAGAAAATAACTACGCAGGCGACTAACTGAACTAAGGAAGTATCTATGGCAACAATTAATAGTCGTTGCAGACGATTCTGTTGGGGTTTTTTTTATCGCGCAGTTATTTAAGGTACGTCTGCATTTCGCCATACAGCTATGAAGATGATTGATTCATAATTAAAAAATCAAATGCGTTGTGCGATAGAATTTCGCTTTCGTTTGGCTCCAGAAACGGTCGATTTAATGAAAAAGGCTTACAAAAATAAATTTTTGTGCACTGTAAAAAACAATTGCAGATTTTATGGTTTTAAACCGTTTTCCATGGTGCCAACACAAAACCGTAAAACCTGAATTTGGCTGGAGTGAGTCACAGTCCAAATAATCACGAAAACACAAAAATTTGGCTGGAACGAATGTGTTGATTGTGTTGGCGCAAAGCTATAGCTAAGCTCCAACACGGCATAAAACGGTAGATTTTACGGTTTTGTGTTGGCACCCTGGAAAACGGTTTAAAACCGTAAAATCTACAGCAATTTTTTTACAGTGTGTGAGTCATCGATTTTCAAATGCATCCACCATGATTTCAAAAAAGGGCGTTTGTCGGCAGAATTCGCTCCTAAGACTAGTCGACCTGAAAGTGTTGTTACGGAGCTTATTGTTAACACTGTTTGAGTAATAAATCGGCGAATGACGTGTTAAGACATTGTGGCGTCAACTAATATTTCAAAAACGTCAGCATTCCGCATTCTACGCGACACGTTACTGCTGCATTATGTGTGTTCCAGATGGGTACCTCATCACCTGACGAGATAACAATTGTTAGCCAGAGTGCAGGTGTGTCATGAGTGGAAACAAATGTTTGCAAAGGATCCAAATTTTCTAAACACAGTAGTATTTACCGCTGAAACATGGGTCCACTATTTCGACCCTCTCACGAAGCGCGACGAGTCTCTGGAAACACACAGGCTTGCCTCCTCCGAAAAAAGTCCGCCAAAACAAATCATCTGGGAAAGTGATGATGGTCATTTTCTTTTATATTAAATGTGTAATCTACCAGCATGCCGTTCCTCCACAAATTACTGTCAATGCTGAGCATTACATTTCAGTCTTGAAGCGTCTGCGACGATGCAGATGGATCAAGCAACCGAAACTGCTGAGCAAGGGAACCCTACACCATGATAACGCCCGCCCACATGTCGCTGCTTGTGTTCAACACTTTCTTGCGAAATGCAGTACTGAAATCTTGCCACAGCCTGCTTATCGGGACCCCGCCCCATGCGATTTCTGGTTGTTTCCAACAATGAAGGAGAAGTTCCGTGGCGCAACATTAGAAACAGATGATGACGTTATTCAAGCTGTACAGGGGTAGCTAAAGCAGCTTCCACAAAATGCCTTCGCCACATGCTTTGAAAAGTGCACTGAACGATGGGACCGTTGCACATCATCCGAGGGAAGATACTTTGAGAAAGAATAACATATATTTTGCTGTACCTATATTTCTTCATTTTGTGCGATTTTACTCTCAGTTTTAATGGAACGGCCGTTGTAGACAGAACGATAGGGTGCATTTTTAAGGTCACAGTGCTAGCTACCGATCCACGCGTGTTTTCCCAGCGCACGTTGTTCAAAGCCAATCGCACCGTTAACCGTTCCATTTTCTATCCAGCCGCGAAACCTAAGTTGTGCGTGCAGCGCCCTCTGCGTCATCGCAAGGAACTAAACATGATACATTTGTAATTTAGCAATGGCAGAATGACAGCTCTCCCTGCGGAATAGATGCTGGAATTATTTTCCGTTTGTTTGTTTGTTTCGAGGTTTGACGACCACGATGAGCAACTCATGGGGATATAAGCCGTCTCCCGTCTTTCATTTACAGACACTGGCTCCTGAAAAGAGACAAAGACAGCGTGATTAAACAAACATATCAACCATGCCTCATTGCCATTGGTGATATGTTTAAACACGAGCGCAACCCGGAAAAATTATCAGAAGCCAAAGTCTTTTGGCCATCGGAATGGCAAGGTGGAATCGCAGCATAAAAGAATGGTTGCCCACCTGCTTTCTAAATGCCACTATAAACCACTAGTAACATCATAATCGTGAATGCGATTTTTTCTGTATCGTGACTACAGAATGACCCGGTTAATATTGAATAGGGAAACACATATTTTAAGCAAATTGGAGTAAATAGAGCGAGAGACGTGTCTTCGATATCGAACATGCGGGATGAATAGCAAACGGTAGCTTCTTAGCAACAACGCAAGGGTTTCTAATATCATTTTTCGACGTTATCAGTTTACAGCTTTTGAGCATAGTTAATCGGCCATGTTATCTAATTGGCTTTGTTCGTTGTCTCTCATCCAGTCAAAACGTAAGCATGAAAGTCGCTTTTCAAAACACAGAGAGTGAGTTCGAAAGTTTCGCAATATTTGGATCACTTTATGTCTTCATACGTACCTTCACGACGACGGCTGACTAGCATTCAAAGTACATGCCATCGTGTTGCACCGTCTGCCAGTTCTTCGATTGCACGGCGGTACCAGTTCTTTTCCTTCGAGCCGAAAAACTCCTTCACCACAGCTGCCACCTCCTCCTGGTTCTTGAAGTGCCGCCCGCTAAGGAAGTGGGCCATGGAACGGAACAAGTAATAATCGAACGGGACAAGGTTCGGACTGTAATTGTGGCATCGGTTCAATGCCCTGGTTTGAACTTGTGGCATCAGCTCAATGCTTGGTTTGGACTTGTGTGTGGCATGAGTTCAATGACGGGGCAAGGTTCGGACTGTGTGTGTGGCATCAGTTCAGTGCTGTGTGTGGCATCAGTCGATGCCCTCAAGTTCTTGGAGTTTTGTCCGAGTCGTTCGCGCTGTATGGGGCCAAGCATTGTCCTGCTGTAGGAGAGCGCACTTTCTGTTCACTAGTGCCGGGTATCCTCCAAAACGGCATATATAGTTTCCAGCTGTTCAGAGTAGAGGTTGGCGTTGATAGTCCGACGGTCTGGAACAAATTCGTAATGGATTTTCCCTCGAAATTTCACCAGACATAGATCATCACCTTGTGCTCGAAGCGCCCGCGTTGGGCAACAGAACAGGTCCAGGAAAATAGCCCGGGCTCAACTACTGCCGTTGTGTATTAGGATTACGGAAATAGACCCACTTTTTATCGCACGTAACAATTCTCTTGATGAAACGTACATTGCGCGGGTTTTCTAGGAGTTTCGTGCACACTTCCACTCGGTGGTTTGCCTCAGCTGGTGTCAGTTCGTGAGGACGATGCGGCAAATCCTGTAGACCTCGCCGAGGTCCTGAAGATGACGAACCACGGTGGTCTGTGATATGCCTAGCTCGCCTGATAATCTCCGAATGCTGGTTGTTGGATTTGCCTCTACGACCTGGCGCACGGCCTCCGAATCCACTGTTCGCAGACTACCTTACCTTGGCTGATCGTCGAGGTTTCTGTCACCTGAACGAAAATTCTTTAACCATCTGGTTGCGGTGCTGTGGTCCACGGGACCTTCCCATTTGGCATGACAAATGTTTCATGTTGCTTGAGCAGCGTTATGGTCGAGTTCAAACTCGTAAAACATAAGTTCCCTAATTAGCATGTTCTGGCTGATCATCTTTTATGCGTCCCAAATACAGACAGAACGACGAGATCCAATGCTGTTCACAGCAACCACTTTATATCCCTTTCGACTGACTGCAATACGCTACTTGAAGTAATTTGAACTCGTGACATACCCGCCTCAGCACATTCGTTTATGCAAATATTGCAAAAATTTCGACTCACCCTTTGTACTTAAATATGTACTTTCTTCCGGTGATATCAAGTTGATACTATTCAGGAATGTCGGAGGGATCATTCTGGGACGTTATTGGGAAAGCAGACTGCTACTAGTGCACCATATTGTTTCATGCTGATGGAGAAACTGCAAACTTTTATTTGACAAATGCTTGGGGAAGCAAAAGCTCTCCGTCCCGGAGGCGCAGTGGTCGAAACACTGGCTTCTAACCATTCCGTAATGGGTTCGGGTTCGAATCCCGGTGAGGTTTGTCTTGTCTCACGGCACTGGCTCTTTCCCTTCCCTGGAATCAGTGGCTGTACGTAGGGATGGGAGACTGCGTATAGGCCATGGAGTTGCAAACGGTGGTCGTTAAATCCCCCCAAAAAAATAAACACATTAGTTAAATCATGAAATGCAATGATTATTATACGCTTTCCAACATACCAGTACTCAAGCTATTACTCAAGTAATGAGGATAAAGTCCATGGAATAAATCTCGATCCTGTGTTTTGACCTTTCACCCCATTTCGATGATATTAAACAGAATTGGTTCAATATAAATCCGGAACAACATGATAAAGTTGTGTTGCAATCGAAGCATTTTTACGTAAGTTATGATGCATAAGGGCGATGGAATGAATCCCTCTTCTATGTCCTAACCTTTGACCTCATTTCGTCCATTTTCAATAGGGTTTGTCCTCAGGTGGTCTTTTACCACATAGTAACATTTCATCGAAATCGAACCATTTTTACGCAAATTCTGTCGTATAAGAGCGATGGTATGAATCCATCTCCTATGTCCTGACGTTTGACCCCATTTTGCCCATTTTCAATAGGGTTCATCCCCAGGTGGCCCCCCTACCACATACTAAGAAGTCATCGAAATCGAACCATTTTCAAACAAGTTATGACGCATAAGGGCAATGGAATGGAATGGATCCCGCTCCTACGTCGTACCTTTGACCCCATTTCGTCCGTTTTCAATAGGGTTCGTCCTCAATGGTCCCCTTATCACATACTAAAATTTCATCGAAATCGAATCATTTTTACGCAGGTTATGACGCATAATGGCAATGGACTGGATTCCGCTCCTATGTTTTGACCTTTGACCCCATTTTTCCCATTTTCAATAGGGTTCGACCCCAGGTGGTTCCCTACCACATACTAAAATTTCATCGAAATCGAACCATTTTTACGCACGTTATGACGCATAAGGGCAATTACACTATTGACCCTATTTCGTGCATTTTTAATAGGGTTTGTTCCCAGGTGGTACCTAACCACATACTAAAATTTAATGGAAATCGAACCATTTTTACGCGAGTTATCGTTCAGACGGACAAAGCTGGAGCATATACGCTTCTTCAACCTACGGTTGGAAAGCGTAAAAAGAAGCAAAAGGTCAACTTTGACAAACAAAACTAAAAGTTTTAATACGTTGTCTGTCTAGAGTTAATTACTAAGATTCAGTGAAACGAGAAGCAAAACAAGGGAGAAAGTTCATCACAGACAACCGAATAAGAATTTTACAATCCCAACACATAAGTTGTAGGCCCAAATAACGGAAAATTACTGCATTTTAAATCGTATTTCGCAAAATTACTTTCGTAAAACATGTGTTATTAGAATACTTACATAACGAAAAGAAAAACAAAATCCTATTAACATGCTTATAAAGGTACATTATACTTTAAAAATAAACAACATGTTCTTTATGCGCATAAGAATTTCAAATTAATTTATATAATCTTGAAGAAGGAGAAAATATTCTCAACAGCAAATTTTCGTGCTAAGGTCCTTAACACATTGTGTTTTATTTCATATCATAAATAACTGCATATCTTGTTACAGAAAATGCATTTTTTTTGACATAGGACTAAGTCCAACTCAGCGGATAATATCGGGCGACTTACGGTCGACTGCATGTAACAAAAATAGGTCCCAATTGAAATCATTATAGCGTTAAAAATGCCGCCCCGGTGGCGCAGTGGTCTAAGCGATGGCCTCTGATCATTCGTCCGAACGGGGTCCGGGTTCGAATCCCGGTGAGGCATGGATGTTGTGTTTGTCTTACGGCACTGGTTCTCTCCCTTCCCTGGAACCAGTGACCCTAAATTAGGGACGGGCGACTGCTTATAGCCCATTGAGTTGCTCACGGTGGTCGTTAAACCTCCAATCAAAAAAAAAAAAAAAATAGTGTTAAAAATACGTTCCGCCCACTAATCCTGTTAGCATATTTGTAAACAGTATGGATTCCAATTCGCGTACTGCGCAATACACGGTGAGCGCGACGCTCCCCTCGCTCCCTGTACGCAGGGGAGATGACATAATATTTCTCGGGGTGCCGCCGTGTTTGACTCAGTCTATCTCGGCAACCATAACCGCAACACGACTGTGAGTGGTATCGTTTTAAAGCTCTCGACGAGATCTAATCAAATATACAAAGAACATTTCGCAGTAGTTTGAACTAAACATTTAAAAAATTGTTTTCTTGTGAACCGGTGAACACTTTTGACAATATCGCGGTTTATCTGGACAACCGTGAGTGCAAAACGACTGTGCGTGGTATCGTTTTAAAGCTCTCGACGTGATCTATTCAAATATGCAAAGAACATTTCGCAGTGGTTTGAACTGAACATTTAAAAAATTGTTTTCTTGTGAACCTGTGAACACTTTTGACAATATCGCGGTTTATCTGGACAACCGTGAGTACAAAACGACTGTTCGTGGTATCATTTTAAAGCTCTCGACGAGATCTATTCAAATATGCGAAGAACATTTCGCAGTGGTTTGAACTGAACATTTAAAAAATTGTTTTCTTGTGAACCTGTGAACACTTTTGACAATATCGCGGTTTATCTGGACAACCGTGAGTACAAAACGACTGTTCGTGGTATCATTTTAAAGCTCTCGACGAGATCTATTCAAATATGCGAAGAACATTTCGCAGTGGTTTGAACTGAACATTTAAAAAATTGTTTTCTTGTGAACCTGTGAACACTTTTTGACAATATCGCGGTTTATCTGGACAACCGTGAGTACAAAACGACTGTTCGTGGTATCATTTTAAAGCTCTCGACGAGATCTATTCAAATATGCGAAGAACATTTCGCAGTGGTTTGAACTGAACATTTAAAAAATTGTTTTCTTGTGAACCGGTGAACATTTTTGACAATATCGCGGTTTATCTGGTGAGTGCAACCGACTGTGCGTGGTATCGTTTTAAAGCTCTTGACGAGATCTATTTAAATATATAAAGAACATATCGCAGTGGTTTAAACTAAATTTTTTTTTTAATTGTTTTTTGGTGTGAACGGGTTAACATTTTCGAACAATTCGCAGAATGAACGCAAGCAGAATTGGAAAAAATCAAAACGATAGGCAAGAGCAAGTGGTGTGGGATGTGAGAAACCCAAAAAGACTGCCGCCCAACTAACTAGAGAGTACGTCTGAAAGCAGTCGCCTCCAAATAAAAATCGAACACCCCGATCGTAGTCCTGCGTTACAAACTGACGGCTCAATTAGAGCTGAGCCTTCCTGTTTTTGTTTTTTTGTTTTCACACGCATAAAAAAATGAACTTTAACCAAAAATCACATAAAAGACACTTTTTTAAAACAATATACGTAATGTACTAACGGTTAGTGATCCCAAATTTGTACTAAATGTAGAGCATCGCTTCCCAGATGTAATAGATTGCCGTTTTATAGCATAATGCATTACCTATATACACTATCTGCCAACAAGTAATTGGACACCCCTGCAATCGACGATATCTGCGGTCCTGATACACGTCACAGCCGCCGCCGTTAAATATCGTGTGGGAAACAACAACGCAACCAGTCGCATGCAAGATGCCACGCAGTTCGGATCTCTCTGATTTCGAGAAAGGTGTAATCGTCGGGTATCACAGAAATGGCCGATCCATACGTGACATATCCAGCCAGTTGAAGTACCCAAAATCGACAGTGGCCTACGTGATTGGCAAGTGGAAGATGAGAGGTGACTGTCGGAATGTGCCCCGACCCGGCAGACCCACAAAACTGAGAGTTAGAGACCGACGTGTGCTGGCCAGAGAAATTCGGAAGAACCGCAATAAATCGATGGGCCACATCCTCGAGGAATTTCAACAGGCATCCGGGAGTGTTCTTTTGATGAATACCATCCATAAGGAAGCCCATCTGCGCGGTTATTATGGACGTGCTGCCGCCCACAAACCTTTGATCACTAAGTCCAATAGCGCTGCTTGGCTAACGTAGTGTAAAGAACGCCGACAGTGGACCGTTGAACAGTGGAAACAGGTTCTCTGGAGCGACGAATCAAGGTTCACCCACTACCGTTCGGATGGCAGGGTCTGGGTTTGGCGCCTGCCTGGAGAACGCCTCCTGCTGGAATGTATTATGCCAACTGTGAGTTCGGCGGCGGTGAAATTATGCTATGGGGGTGTTTCTCCTGGTATGGCACGGGACCCTTGGTCGCAATTCCTGGTAGACTCAACGCCGAGACCTACTGCACCATTTTAGATGACCATGCGCTTCCTACGTTGTGGCAGTTTTACGGGGTGGACCCATGTTACTTTCAGGATGACAATGCCACCTGTCATGTTGCGAGGTCCACCATGGCTTGGTATGGTGACAATGGGATTAATCGAATGGACTGGCCTGCGGAGAGCCCGGACTTTAACCCTATCGAGCACCTCTGGAACGAGTTGGAGCGTCGACTTAAGGGGTGCCCCCACCGTCCGAAATCAGTGAAAGAACTGACCTGTCTTCTCCAAGCCGAGTGTAAGAAAATACTGCTAGCCGTCGTACAACGCCTGGTTGAGAGTATGCCCCGGAGGGTCGCAGCTGTAATCGCCGCTCGTGGAAGCTCCACCAACTATTGAAGGTGAATAAACTTCGTTTTCCTTTGCTATCACAGGTGTCCAATTACTTGTTGGTAGATAGTGTATAAAGAACTTATCGCAGTGGTTTAGAAGAGTAAAAATATCAGAAATCTTGCGCTAAAGAAAAGAAGATCGAATGAGCTTCTGGATTCGTATAACCTAATGTTTTTTTTATTTTTCTTCTTTACAGAGGATGTTCAAACATTTTTAGAACGATTTTTCCAGAAACATAATAAATGTTCAAAATAAAATTACTTCTTTCTTAAATGGTTTATCTGATAATTCTTTCTGTGGACTATGAATCTACATCTAGATTTCCAAGGTAACAGGGAATTTTGTAAAATTGGTAGTGGTATTTTATTCCACTCCTCTTTTACTGCTTTCCATAATCCAATCATTGCTTTAGGTCTGCGTTTAGAAAGTGCTCTCTTCAGCAACCCGAAGGCAAGATGGACCATTGGTCACACATCAGGGGACTCCGAGGGAATATGAGCAAAAGGTATAGATTTGATACCCGTCTGTTTTTTTCTTTTTTTCTAGAAATATAGTGGTAGATCTGGATGTATGACTTGTGACCTTATTCTGATGGAGTTATACTCTTTGAAGGCTTTGTGCATAAAGAAATTGTATTTCCTCTTTAAGTATACAGGAGTTAAAACATTATTTAGGTAATACGTATAATTGATTTCAACATTCTTTTCAACTTTTCTTAACTCTAATTTCCCATTGTACGAGAAATCAGAAATGATAATGATTCCTTTACTGAAACTCCCTTTGGATTCTTGAAACCAAGTTCGTGAATGTTTCTCTGCTCTTTTGTGATAGTAAATCAATCTTTTTTGTTACAATCGTTTAAGTAGATCTATGCTTCATCAATAGTCGCAGTGATCTGCCTCCGTCTAAGTGATTTTCATAAAGACGTCTACACCGTATTCTGCGCTGAGCCACATGCCTAGGCAAAAGGCGGTGAACCTTATGTTTTTTTTTTTTCAGATTCAAATCTTTGTTCATTACCTTGTTTATACACGGTCGAGTCACATTATTGTGACCACCAAGCTAATATCTAGAGTAACCGCCGTGTGCAGCGTGGACAGCAGCCAGACGGGCTGGGAGTGACTCAGTAAGGTACTGGAAGGTGTTCAAAAGTATGTGGAGCCATCTTGACTGCAGTGCATCTGACAGCTGCTGGAGGGTGCGTGGTGGAGGATACATACAGCGAACAACACGATTGAGGTGGTCCCACAGATGCTAAATTGGGTGTACGTCTGGAGAATTAGGGTGCCAGGGAAGTACTTTAATGTCATCATCGTGCTCTTCCAACCACTCTCGGACATTTCTAGCTGTCTGGAACGTCGCATTGTCGTGCCGGAAGATCCCATCCGCCCCAGGGAAGACAATCAGCATGTATGGGTGTACGTGGTCTGCAAGGATGGATTCATAACGAATTCGTTCCATAGTGCCTTCCACAGGCATGAGTGGACCCAGAGAATTCCACGAAAACGTTCTCCAGACCATAACGCTGCTCCCACCAGCTTGTATTCTTCCTGCAATGGTTGAAGAGCTTTTGTTCTCCGATGTTTCTCGCCTTATACGCCAACGTCCATCAGTTCGATGAAGAAGAAAACGCAACTCATCGGAGAAGGCAATCCTTTGCCAATCAGCGGAGGTCCAATTTCGATACTGCCGTGCCAATGTAAGCCTTTTCTACCAGTGAACCTTCGTTATCATAGGTGCAGTGACCATCTGTCTGCATCATAGCTCCATACGCAGCAGGATTCGCTGAACAGTCGTTTTAGACACACTTTGGGAAGCTCTCTGGTTCATTCGGCCAGTGAGTTGCTCCACTGTAGCGTGTCGATCGGTCCTCACGCACCTTCGAAGCCGACGTTCACCTCTCACATCAATGGCACGTTGTGCTCCGCAGTTTGCACGTCACTTATTCGCAATGGTGCCATTTCTCCAATCACGATACACTCTAACCACGGAAGCACACGAACAGTTCGCAAACTGCGCTGTTTCAGAAGTACTGCCACCCTTAGCAGGAAATCCGATAATCATCCCTTTTTGCAAATCTGATAAATCGCTCCTTTTATCCATCACAGCAAAGAGTGATATGTTTTCAGAAAGCTTACAGCACACTTTATATACCCTCCAAGACAGCTCACAACACATGTCTTCTTTCATTGGCTACACGCTGTTGACGTCAAAAGTAGGAGGTGGTCACAAAAGGTGACTCGACTGTGTAATTGATATCGAGTTGTTTTACGACTTAGTGATTGCTCTTTGTGTCGGTTGATTTTCTTTTAAGACCAGAGACCTTACTTTTGAAATAGTCGTAATACCTCCTTTGGATATTCGTTTGGTGTTTATTTTCCTATTAAAGGCAATTCTTGGTGATGTTCCCATTATTATTATTAATAATGTTGCTTATTTTACATTTATTAGGTGTGTAATTTAATTCTCGGCCCCTAACCGCAAGTGATCATAGATCATCGGCAAATGCAAATAGCTGTGTGCGATAATGGCTGATTGCAGCGCCATCCAACAGCTTTCCGGGCAACTGTTACCTCTCACAGCTGTAGTGACGGAAGGGACGAAAGTTGACGCTGAAAGCAATGTCGTTCGAGAAGCAGGATTTGAGGCACTCCCTCCTGTTCGCGTTTCAGCTGAAACAAAAGTGCCGTGGAAGCCCAGCAAGTGATCTGCGCTGCTGAGCGTGTGGCTGCTGTGTCCTACAGTACGTGTAGGAAGTGGTTCCAGCGGTTTAAGCAGGGAAATTTCGATCTCCATGTTGCAGAACGTCCGGGACAGCCACAGAAAGTTGTCGATGAGGAACTGGAACAACTGTTGGACGCGGATCCCTGTCGCACACAGTCGGAGCTTGCCCAGGAACTCGGAGTAACACGGCAAGAATTTGCAAAGCGCCTCCACAAGCTTGGGCGGATTCACAAGGGGGGCCGTTGGGTGCCCCACCAATTCACAGCTGCGAGAAAGTCTAAGCGCTACGATGTTGCTGTGTGCTTGCTCTCCAGATTCAAGAAGAAGGATTTCCTCCACAAGATTTTGACCTGTGATGAGAAGTGGATCCTCTACGATAATCCTAAGCAGCGCAAATCGTGGGTTTAGCCAGGTCAGCCTACCACCAGTACCGCCAAACCCAATATCCATGCAAGAAAGTTGTTGCTGTGCATATGGTGGGATCAGCGCGGTGTCGTGCACTATGAGTTGCTCAAACCTGGTGAAACGGTCGATACTGAGCGGTATTGTCAGCAACTAGTTCGTGTGAATGACGCAATGGAGGTGAAAAGGCCATACACCGGCAAGGGCAGAAGGTCGGTCCTGTTACTTCAGACTAACGCGCGTCCTCACACCGCGGAAACGACTTTAAACACGATCACCGACCTGGGATGATAGATTCTGTCCTACCCGGCGTATTCTCCAGACTTCTCCCCGACGGATTATAACTTCTTTCGCTCCCTGCAACATCACCTGAGTGATAAGCACTTCACTTCTGTCGAGGAGTTGCACACAAGTATTGGTGACTTTATCAACTCGAAACAGCCGTCTTTTTTCCGCAGTGGCATTCGGCAGCTCCCTGGTCGATGGCTCAAATGTATCCAACACGACGGGGATTGTTTCCCTGATTAGGTACGTATTCGATTTGCTATAATTTCCTGTCAAGGCGTCGTGCCTGTGGTCGAGAATTAAGTTGGACACCTAATAGAAATGCTAATTTCACGATTTTCAGAGCGTTTTCAAATTACAGAATACGGATATTTCTCTTCCTAAAGATTAAAAACATAACCTTCTATTCACAACTTCTGTAAATGTCGCCATTTTCTTAGCAGACGATATTTAACTGCAGCAGATGTTTCTTTCGTTTTCATCTAACACGCTGTTGCCAGTTTCAATTCTTTACACTTCTTTTAATTTTTGTAATTTCTTATTAAAGACGTTCTAAAAATGTGTGAATATCCTCTGTATGGCATCACTTGAAGAATTTTACGTTTGTACTGATCGAACTGTTTTCTGCACTTTCGTTACGTCCATATTTATCTCCTATTGTTTTCCGATTGTATTTGTTTTACACAACTCCAATTAATATCATTTTCGCAACTATATCTAGTACCCCTCTCTTCTGCTCCGAATAAGTCGACCATACCACCGTCATTGATCAGCTGTTTATTTTAACTTACACCTTTTTCAAATCTCTGCTTTACTTCATTTCAGCTATAACAAAAGCTTTCTGGTTTGTGTTGGCTTTTTATATTTTAAATTAATTAAATCTGTACACACCAAAAATGGCAAATTTGTGTAAATTTTCTGACGTTATTGGTTACAGGTGCTTTCTTTCAGAGTTTCCCTTGTGGTATGCGAAGAATCTCAGCTCTAAACAACCCCTATCCCCTCGTTATCCTTATTAGTTCGTAATATGAATAAGTAATGTCAGCATTCAATATACCATTTGTGTAAATCACAAAATGAACATAGATAATTTTTTAACGTAGAGCTGTATACTAGTTTAGTAAACATTTTTTTTTTAAATTGAAGGTTCCACGACCACCGTGAGCAACTCGATGGGCTGTGAGCCGTCGCCCGTCCCTAATTTAGGGCCACTAGTTCTACGCAAGGAAGAGACACTGCCGTAAGACAAACACGACATCCATGCCTCACCGGTATTCAAATCCGGACCCTTCACGGACGAATGCTAGTAAACATTTTTTTTATTCGAGGTTTAACGACCACCGTGAGCAACTCAATGAGCTATAAGCAGACGTCCGTCCCTAATTTAGAGTCACTGGTTCCAGGGAAGGGAGAGAGCCAGTGCCGTAAGACAAACACAACATCCATGCCTCACCGGGATCCGAACCCGGACCCCTTTTGGACGAATTATCAGAGGCCATCGCCTTAGACCACTGCGCCACCGGGGCGGCCTAGTAAGCATTGTACCGGGGATTTATTTCCTCAGCGGTTGGACGTAGAGATATACTTCCAATTGGAGAAAGTATCACGACAAAGCGTAGAATTCTGTCTTTACGGTTTCGCTACTGTGGGTGGTATTTGCATAAAAATGGGAAATCTAAATTTTTACCACAAAAAAAATCCATTTCAAAAAAGTTGCGAGGCGTGCTGATTACTCTAAAGATGGCAACCCCGCCTTTCTAGTTACAAAAGTCGTTGAGATACGAGCGAGACTAGGCCGATATACAACAAAGTACTTACGTTACTTAATTCTGGCTATGATCTCCCTCAAAGTAGTTTCCTTGGGCAGCGATAAGCCGCTGCCAGCGTTTTTGTCACTGTTGGAAAGCTGCCTGAAAGTCCTGTTCGCGAATCGTGTCTGCGATTCCGCTGGATCTCGTCCACGGTTTCAAAACGGCAACATTTGAGCTTCAGCTTCATATTCGGTAACATAAGGAAGTTGCAGGGGGCTAAATCCGGCGAGTAAGGCGGGTGAGGAAGGTAGACATGCTGTTGCGGCTGCAAAACTGGCATGTTGCTAACGCGCTGTGAGCTACTGCATTGTTGTGATGGAGCAGGAAATCGTCCCTGTGCCACATTTCAGGTCGTTTGCGGCGAATATCTTCCCTAAATCACCGGAGAACATCGCAGTATAAAAAGGTGGTGACGGTCTGGCCCTGGGGGACGAATTCACGATGCACAACCCCACGAATGTCGAAGAACACTATGAGCATGCTTTTGGTTGCGCTCCGGACTTGTCGGTCCTTCTTCGGTCGTGGAGATGCCTGGTTCTTCCCCTGCGACGACTGTTGTTTGGTCTCCGGGTGGTAACCGTGGTCCCAAGTCTCGTCCCCAGTGATTACCCGCGACAAGAACGTTGGTTCATTCATCACCTGCTGACGAAGATCTTGACAGAGTTCGACACGGAACACCTTCTTTCGGGGTTCAGAATCTTTGGCACAAACTTTGCAGCAATGCAGTGCATGTTCAAAACCGAAGTAAAAATTTCTTGCACTGTTCCGTATGACACATTGACGATGGTAGCAATGTCTTGAATGTTTCTCTGACGATCCTCATGCACCAGTTCCCTAATTTTGCCCACACATTTTCGGGGGGTTTGCTCGTGGACGGTCGCCCTGACCTCTCGCCTTCTTCCAGTACCGTTCTGCCGCTCTTGAAGCGCGAGTGCCACTCAAAACACCTGGCACGACTCATTGCTTCATTGCCATAAACCTACCGCAACATTTCATGTGTCTCCGTTCTCGATTTGCCGAGTTTGATGCAGAATTTGATGTTCGCTCGTTGCTCTAGCTTGCAGTCCATGCCGAAATTGCAGCTGTGTTCTGCACGTGGTCTCCAAATATCGTGTAGCACAGCTCCATATGTTCACAGAACGACGCCACTCGGCGCAATGACTCATGAAGGTCTCTGTCCTGGACCGCTGCTCGCGCATCCGCGTACTCCCATCTGTTGACGCGCTACGTACCTAGTCTCGGAACTTTTTGATCGCACCACGATATGGATTACGAAGGTGTGTCGTATGAAGCTCTGTGTTTAGAGAAGTTATAGCACGTTTATCTACTATTGTATGACGTTTGATAATATCTGAAACGCTGCGGCTGCACTCAGCGTAAATAAACACTATCCAGATGTACACCACGTAACTGTGTCCGGCCATTATCTCCTACAGCTGATATTCCGCCATGGGAAAGAAGCGGGCTTAAGTACCAGTAAAGTTGCATGACGTTTCACAAATTTTTATTTACGCCCCCTAGCGGGCGCGTAAATAGAAAGTGCATTAACTGTGCTTTATTTGAGGGAAAAAACTGTTCTTTTCTTTTTATTGGGAGTTTAACGACCACCGTGAGCAACTCAATGGGCTACAAGCAGTCGTCCGTTCCTGATTTAGGTCCAGTGATTCCAGGGAAGGGAGAGAGCCAGTGCCGTAAGACAAACACAACACCCATGCCTCACTAGGATTCAAACCCGGACCCATCTCGGATGAATGGTCAAAAGCCAGCGCTTAAACCACTGCGCCATCGGAGCGGCGAGAAACTCTACGCCAAATGGTCTTCGTTGAAGAGGTTCTGAAGAAAATTAATAATTGTTTCAATCGGATTTTTAGAAACAATGATCTATATATATTAAATTGAGTGTTTGTTTGTATGTCCGCTATACAAATCTACAGTTTTCAATTTAGAACCACCAAATTTGGTGTACTATCTCATGGTACCCTAACTTAAACTGTATACGGTTTTTAGAAGAGGTCAGAGCCTTGGGTCTGTCGGAAGGACAAGGGGTCCCCCACACAAAATTTCCGTAAAATCTACAGTTTTCAATTTAGAACCAACAAATTTATTTTACTATCTCACAGTACTCTAACTTAGACCGTAGACGGTTTTCGGATGGGGTCGGAGCCCGGGGTCAAGAGGCCCCCATACAAAATTTTCGTAAAGAGTTCCGGTTTTTGCTTTTAAGAACTGCAACACTATTCAGCACTCCAATACCCGATCTACGGTCTAAGTTAGAGACCGTAGATAACAATAAAGAGCAAAAATACCTGTTTAATGGCCTATTAAAAACACAAATGAATAAACGTTAGCTTTCACCACAAACGGGCGGCTTCATCAGGCAGAAATACAATGTAATGTAAATAGAGAGTTCCAGATATTCAAAATTCAAAACGGTAAGCAAAAAGATGATCAATACCAATGTTAAATCACATGCACGCGACATGACATACACAGTGCGTCAAAGAATTTTTAAGACTGGGTCTGTGAAATGAAATAGAAATAAGAAATTGTAATTTCTTTTGGTTTGTTTTTTCAAAATAAGTCCCTCCGGCTTCAATACACTTGTTACAGCGATTTAATAATGATTCGAATGCCAGTTCCAGTTCACTTTGCGGAATTGCCTCCAAAGCACGCGTCGAAGCTGTTTGTATGGTCGAAATATCATAAAAAAAAACATCCATTTGACGTCATTTTAAGTTTTGGGAACAAAGAAAAGTCGCAGGGGGCTAAATCAGGCGAATAAGGGGGATGATTCAACACACAGACGTTGTTTTTCGCCAAAAATCTACGAACAAGAAGTGAGGTGTGACTGGGTGCATTATCGTGCGACAAACACCAACTGTTTTCATCCCGATATTCTGAACGAATGCGACGAATTCTGCCCATCAAACGCCTCAAAACATTTAAATAAAACTCACCAGTAATTGTTTGTCCACTTGGGACAAATTCTTTGTGGATAATGCCCTTACTATCGAAGAATGTAATGAGCATTGTTTTGATTTTTGATGGAACTTTTCTTGTTTTTTTGGCTTGTGGCAAGTTTTTTGACTTCCATTCGCATTTTGTCGCTTTGTTTTAGGATCATATAGAAAACACCATGTTTCATCACCAATAACAATCGATTTTAAGAAGTTTGGATCATTTTCAGCGGCTGAAATGATGTCTCTGCAATGTGCACTTCTCCTTGATTTTTGTTCATTGGTTAACGTGTGTGTAACAAATTTAGCACAGACTTTTGCTTTGCTCAAATCTTCATGCAGGATGGTTCGAATCGTTTCTTTGTTGATGTTTAAGACTCTTCCATCATTCTTAGTGACGCACATCGATTGTTTTCCACGAAATCACACACTTTTTCAATAATCTCAGGTGTCCTAGATGAACATGGTCTTCCGGTATGCTTATCATCTTCTAGCGTCTCTCTTCCGTCCAAAAAACGTTTGTGCCACAGGAAAACATTTGATCTACTTAGATAAAACTCATCGTAAACTTGTTTCATCATTTGGTACGTTTCCGAGGCACTTTTACCAAGTTTTGCGTTAAATTTAATAACAGCCCTTTGTTCCATCTTAATAATTCAACAGGAAAAAAATTTTACTTCTCTAATGGACGCCCGTTTCGTTTGAGTTACTTTAACAACTGCGCAGTACTTTTGGCAGAAAGCAAGCAGATGGTCACGGTTTATAACGCATTCGCGATTACGCCGTAGGCTGAAATCTAGCGCCAGTCTTAAAATTTCTGTGACGCACTGTGTACGTACACTGCATTTCACTGTCGCTGGATTCTCAGAAGCGCACGCCAGATGTACGGCAGTTCTGTAGATGTCTCCCTGAAGGTAAGTATTTCCATTCCTCTTCCTTTCTTTTTTGTTTCGTAAAAGTAAATTAGCTAAATCAATTTCTCTTTTCTTTTCCACATTTGCAGCCATCCCGGCTCCTTTTTTTTTTATTTGGCAGAAATATTTCTACATCAGCTAGTCATTGGCAGTGGCCGGCATTAATTTGGAGGAACACTGCTTTTCACACGGACAAACTCTACGTCGCCTGTCAAGGGTTGACAATTGTAAAAATCTCTTCATTTTTGCTCCCAAAAGAGGAACCAAAAATATTGTTTACGAAAAAAGCAATAACCTAAATGAATTGAAATAAATTCACTGGAAAATTACAGGAATATCTTTTTCATTCATTAACTTCTTTAGATTTCACGAAAATTTTGTATGGGGGTCCCTTTGACTCCGGGCCCTTACCCGTTTCAAAACCCATCTGCTGTCTTAGTTAGAGTACCATGAGGTAGTATACCGAATTTGGTGGTTCTAAATTAAAAAATGTAGATTTTACGAAAATGTGGGTGGGGGCTTTTACTCCGGGCCCCTACCCGTTCGAAAATCCATCAGCAGTATATAAATTTGGTATACGTACCATGAGGTAGTATACCAAATTTGGTGGTTCTAAATGTTGAATTTGGTGATTCCACGAATAATAATATTTACCCGGAAAATACCGGGTATCCTTGCTAGTGCAGAATAAAATATGCGAGGGGTGTCCAATAAGTGTTCGGATTTTTATTCCTATCGATACAAAACCGTCTGTATAATCGTATGTATGCGTGAAACTATTACGACTACTTTCAGTGAAGCGCCACAAAAGCGGAGCGACTTGATACTAATGTTAGGTGGCGCTGTCGATCAAAAGCAATGGCGGCTACGTTAAGTGTTCAGTTGGAGCAGCGAGCAGTAGTGAAATTTTTAACCTAAGAAGGCGTAAAGGCCGTGGACATTACGAGAAGACTTCGAACGGTATGTGATGATGCGGCTATGTCTCGTTCCAGTGTTTATGAATGGGTTTCGAAGTTCAAAGCTGGCCACGAGAGCCTTGAAGGTGAGGCACGGTTTGGTAGGCCTAACACGACGATGGCTGATGAAACGATTAAACGGGTTGACGACTTGATTAAAGGTGACAGACGCATTCGTGTTCGGGATATTGCCATGGAATTGGATAACAGTAAAGATTATGTTGGACGAATTATTCATGAACGCCTACAGTATAGGAAGATCAGTGCCAGATGGGTAACCCGATTGCTTACAGCGGCGCATAAACGCCAAAGGCTATACATTTGCAATGAACTGCTACAGCGCTTTGATGAGAAGGGTGACGCATTCCTGGGATGCATAATCACAGCCGATGAAACGGGGATTCGTCAGCTCGAAAAGGAGACAAAACGGCAAAGTATGCAATGGCGTCATTCGAATTCGCCTCATCAAAGCAGTTCAAAGTTGGTTCGTCGGCGTCCAAGGTCATGGCTACTGTATTCTGGTGCAAACACGGTATCCTTCTAGTTGAGTACTTGACAAAAAATGAAACAATAAATGCGAAGGCCTACATGAAGACACTGAAACAATTTGCGCAGAGTATCCGGACTAAATGGCCAACAATGCAAAACAATCAAGTGCTTCAGCATGATAACGGTTGCCTGCATATTGCTAAACCAGTACAAGCAGAAATCGCGAAACAGAGGTGGACCGTTCTTCCATACCCTGCTTACAGTCCGGACTTGGCACCTTCCGATTTTCATGTTTTCGGTCCCTTGAAGGATAGTCTTCGTGGCCACCACTGAGAGAGCACGGATGATCTGCGAGCGGCTGTACGTCAATTGATTCGCAACACCCCTGATGATTTCTTCGCTGCCGGAATGAATTGAATTGTTGATCGGTGGAGGAAATATATTGTGCTGAACGGAGAATACGTGGAAAAGTGACTTTGACTGTTCGTACCGCTGTATTACATATGCGAGTATCATATTTATGCATCCTGTATTTTTTATTTCTCTCCTGTATTTAATAGGGAAAAAATCCAGATACTTATCAGACACTCCCCGTATTTTTAATACGATAGCATCTGCATTTATACCCTCTAGCGGCAAAGTGGTAAAGCTTAATCTTTTCCACACATCAATAACATCTCATGCTGAAAGATTCAAGTAAATTGTAGAAACAATAGCTGTCAGAAGCACGATTCACAAAACCTTTAGCTGAATTAAACTGCAGAGTTAAACAAGATTTTATTTACAATTAAAAATCAACAAAAAGACACAGGCTAGATCTTTCACAGCCACGACGGCCGCATCATAAGACACAATCAGTAATACTGGTGTGCAGGTACAGTATTATATAGTTAGCCCCCAATTCGCACAATTCATAGCGAGATAAAATCAAGATGCCAGATGGAAATGAATCTCGTAATAAAACAGACTTTACTTTTTGCGAAGGTATTATACATTTCGCATTTTTCTGAAGTATGCTGAAATGAGGACGTGCCGTTCTTCCTAAACTTTATATGGAAAGCACTGTTGGCACGGTTAAAAACTTATAGTGATGATGTTACTACCTTTGCAATAGTCTCTGGTTAATCAAACTGCGATCTGGAATCTTGATTTTATCTCGCTATTCATTGTGAGAATTGGGAGCTAACTACGCTACATAGCATTTATTGACATACACTTAGTACAGTGACGGTCCATCTTGGTCTTAATGCATTCACTGACCCTTCGAGACATGCTACCAGAAGGTTTTGGAACACAGCGATAGGTATGCGCTTTCATTCAGTACATAATGCTGCCACTAACTGTTGCTTAGTAGTAGGCCTTGATTCCAAACTTCTTATGCGGCTCTCTAATTCATCCCATAGGTGCTCTATGGGATTGAGATCAGGACTCTGTGATGGCCAATCCACACACGATACGGAATTATCGTCAAACCATGCCGTAACAGTCCTTGCTTTATGGCTCGGTGCATTATCCTGCTGGTACCAACAAGGCTCGGTTCCATAGTATTGCCACAGAGTTGGTAGGGCATAATTGTCCAGAATATCGAGGTAGACGTGCTGGTTAACAGATTTGTCCACGATAACCAATAGGCCGGACCATACCACGAAAAGCACCCCCACACGAGTACACTGCCAGCTCCAAATTTGAGCTTAAGAACAGTATGCTGTGGTAAATAGCGCTCCCCGGCTGCCGCCATACCCACACACAGCGATCAGACTGATGGATCGTGTAGCTGGATTCATCAGTCCATAGGACTCGTTTCCATTGATCTACGGTTCACGATAAATGTTCTTTGCGCCATGCTAAACGACGAGTAGCATTCCGAGTGAAGATGAAAGGCTTATGAGCAGCCGCACGACCACGGTAATCCATGGAATCAAGATCTCTGCGAATGGTACGTGTACATACCGAGGTTCCAGTATTTTTACTCCCTGTACACTGAATTCTCCTGCAGTACTTCGCCAATTAGCTGTAACGACTCAACTGAGGCTTTGACGTCCTCTATCACTGATTTTCTAGGGCCTATCGGTACGTTTTGCTACTTGAGACACGCCATGTGTCTTCTACTTATTCAGTACATCTAAAACAGTTGACTTGGGTATATTTAAATGCCTCTCGGTTTCTCTTATGGACAACCCGCTAATATAACACCCTACAATCTTTCCTTTCTCAAAGCCAGTTCTCTTCCGCAGCAACATTTTCACTCGTCCTCACAGTGCGATATGATAACGGTCATCTGCAGGCTTGTTTTTATACCGTTTGCAGCTGTACCGCGCATCTTAACAACTCAGTGGATGCTTTTGAAGGGGTGTCTCGTGACTTTTGTCAATATAGTGTATATAATACTGTACATCAGTAATACTGTTTGGGCCTGCTGATGCGGCCGTCGCGGCTGTGAAAGATTTTGCCTGTGTCTTTTAGTTGAATTTACATTGGGAATAAAATCGTTTTTAACTCTGCAGTTTATTTCGGCTAAAGGTTTTGTGAATCGTGCCTCTGACAGCTGTTGTTTCTACAATTTATGTGAATCTTTCCTGCATTTCAGGCTTCCGAATGCGAAGAGATTTTTTTTAACCAATCAAATACACTGGCGGAAAGTGAAAAAAGAACACCAAGAAGGAGGCGTCTAATACTAACGAAATTTATACAGCATAATAACGGAATACAGAGAATAACGTGATCAAAACATTATGGCAAAATACAGCTGTATTTGCTGGTAAACTGAAAAATAACATTTCCATGTAACATAGTTAGTACGAGGTTGAACCGCCATGAACTGCGCCACACTGTGCAATTCTGGCATGGAGTATTATAACGAAGTAAATTTCTCCGTCATTTCTGTCCACGCCAGGATTCGAACCCGGATCCCCTCATTCCGGAACAAGTCACTCTACCAATTGAGCTACGCGGACGTTTTATTCTGATTCCTATCTGCCTTTATGTCGTGTGTGTCCTTCTGGCAGGTACGTCACATCTCCTGGTACGTTACATCATCTCCCCCTTATTTTATTTTTTTTCTTTTTTTTTTTTTTTTTGAAGTGCTGGAGAAAGGATTCTCTTATTTTTCCTATCTCGCGGTGTGGAAAGAACATCACCCCAATGCGAGATTTTGAACGGTCGGGTCATCCGGATAGTTCGGGCGCCATTATAACGAAGTAAATTTCTCCGTCTTTTCTGTCCACGCCAGGATTCGAACCCGGATCCCCTCATTCCGGAACAAGTCACTGTACCTATTGAGCTACGCGGACGTTTTATTCTGATTCCTATCTGCCTTTATGTCGTGTGCGTCCTTCTGGCAGGTACGTCACATCTCCTGGTACGTTACAGTATGTCCTACGGATGTTGGATGTAAGTTTGGGGTATTGAGTTCCAAGCATCCTCAACCTGGACCGGATAAGTCGTTGTCCCATAAAATTCCACACGTGCTCAATGGGGGACAAATCCGGTGAACGTGCTGGCCATGGAATTTGTCTCACACCCTAAAGTGCATGTTGTGTTGCACGTGCCGTGTGTGGGCGTGCGTTATCTTGCTGGAAAACACCACGATGGACCGACCTTACAAATGGCACAACAACGGGCTGAATGATGTTGTTGATGTAGGAAGTGCTGTTTAACGTACCCGGTGCAAACACTAGTTGTGTACGGGAGTGATGGCTGATCGCTCCCCACACCAGGAGACCAGGTATAGACCCTGTGTGTCGCTAGCGGATGCAAGAAAGGTGGAGACGCTCTTCTGTGCGTCTGCGAACACGCATACAGCCATCGGAGGCTCACAAGCAGAATCTGCTTTCCTCGCTGAACACGACAGATCGCCATTGCGTTCTCCAGTGCAGACGTTGGCGATACCACTGCAGCCGTTCCTGACGGTGGGCTGGAGTCAGAGGTACACATGCCAGAGGCCCACGTGCACGTAGTCCTGCATCCAGTAGACGGTTGCGGATTGTTCGAACAGTCACCTCAGGTGCAACGCCAGCTCGGATTTGCGTAGCAGTGGATGTTCTGCTTGACAACGCCGCTCTTCTTATGCGTCGATCGGTCCGCTCATCAGTCCGTCTGTGACTCCCGGTCCCACGTCTTCTCGTGCGGGAATGTTCCTCTGACCATCTACGCCACCATCGTACCAGCAGCGATACTTCCCGTCTAATTCGCTTCGCAATACCACGATACGACCACCCGGCCTCGCTCAAAGTCCGATAACTGCTCAAATAGTACACGTCTTCCATGTCCAGGCATTGCAGCTTCTTCAGGGTCTTCGCACGTGTCCGTACGCAGACAACTGATTATATTCACTTCGCCGTACTCCTTAAATACCACCGACGATAATTTTGCATAATACGCCGTGCTGTGGCGTAAGCGCTCACTGGTTGGTCCCGAAATTAACATCACACCTACGTAAACTTGACCCCATTAACATATGTAAATTTCATGATCGTCCGCCAATTCCTTCTTGGTGTTCTTTTTTCACTTTCCGCCAGTGTAGATGAAGAGGTATGGTGTCTACAGACGGATTTGTTTGTTTGCGTTTTTAATAACCACGGCGTGAGTAACTGAATGGGCTGTAAGCCGTTGCTCGTCTCTGATTTGGACCATTGGTTCCAGGGTAGGGAGGAAGCTAATGCAGTAAACACGTTACCCATGTCTCATTCCTGACTCGAACTGGGGCCCACTCTATCGAATGGTGATATGCCAGTGCTTCTGACGAGAATCCTGCGCAACCGAGGCGGCGCGTACATGCGGACAGACGAACGTAGCTATAACATAAGCACGTCCTCTGTGCTAGAGACAGTAAATGCCTCGTATGTGAGCAACATGAGGGAAACAGATACATATTTTCCAGCAGTGGTGCCTTGAAAGGCAGCAATAATCAGTACAGAAGTGGATAGGTGTTACATGATCAGATAAATTTAATTTATGCATTATTTACTTGGAGTTTGGGTGGTATCTAATGAAGCAATGGGTCCTGGCTCCCGTATACTCTACTGTATATGTCATTCAGGTAGCTACTGGGGGGAATGTTTTATTGATACGGTACGGTTCCGGTTATTACTCCGAATACTCCTACGAAATCCAAAATGTATGTGAGCATCGTATTCATCTACATGCAGTGGTAATGTCCCATCCAGACTGAGAATTGTGTGTTCCAAGAGAACAATACCACGTCTCGCATTGAATGAACTGATTCACAGAACATACATGATCTTCGATGGCGGGCACAGACGCCTGACATTAATATTGCCTAGAATATATTGGATGACGCTTCTGAATTCGTTTCCCTCGGAGGAATGGAACAAGATCGTAAGGGATACTCTTCTTGAATCCGTGCCAGCTGCCGTAACCAGTAACAGTGGAAATACGCGCTACAAGGTTTGTCCGCTGATAATTTGATAGTACAGCGTATTTTACAAATTCATAACAAGAGTCAGCTGCATGTAAAATGGAGTTTAAAACGCTTCAGAAGGGAATAAATTCAAGCAGTTTCTTACATGTCTTTGCACAAGAGACATGTACGGACTCGTTGTGGTAAAGCAGGATTCCTTTGAGGTGCCAAAATTCTGCATTTCCATCCACAATTTATCGTATATTACGTACGGCAACTGAAAAAAATAAAATAGAAAAAATTAGCTTTATTTGTATTACGGTTCACGGAAAGTTCATTCAAAAATTCTCGTGTTATAGCATTTTTGTTCGCACTTAGTTTGCCGATAATTTTACTAATACTTTGTTATACATAATTTATGGAGTTTTATTCAGAATCATATGAAAAGATATATTATAGAAACAAAAAATTATTAGCTTTGGCTAAATCAAAATGTCGCCGTAAGCAATTTTTTACACTATAGAATAATAAGGTTTAAATGACTGTATAAGTATTAAGTTTTTTAGGTTTACTTCAACTTAAATATTACTTAATTTGATAACCCCTTATTCTCTATTTCATATCGTTGCTTGAAGATCATATAAGTGCAATACATCACTTCAAGAAACACTTGCATATAATTACCTAATGAACTAGTAAAATTTGGCCTAGTGAAGCGCAGGAACATTACCTACGAGTTCATATCCGCTTTTATTGGACCAGAAGGGAACCACAAGATGAAAAACTAATTAACTAATTAACTAATGAGCTAGTAAAACTGGCGTAGTGAAGCGCAGGAACATTACCTACGAGTTCAATATCCACTTTTATTGGACCAGAAGGGAGCCACAAGATGAAAAACTAATTAACTAATTAACTAATGAGCTAGTAAAAATGGCCTAGTGAAGCGCAGGAACATTACCTACGAGTTCAATATCCACTTTTATTGGACCAGAAGGGAACCACAAGATGAAAAACTTGGCCTACACAGCACTTAGTGGCAAGCAACTTATAACACGCAACCTTTTTGTCGGTTATGAATTCGAAACCACGTCTTCCAATTCCGGAGTGGCTGTTCTCCCAACTAAACTACACCGGCACGCTTATCGCAGCAACATTGCCGGCTCGACTCATGCGTCACCGCAGTAGTGCAGTAGTACGCCATCTACGTTATGCCACGTAGTACGTAACAAATTGCTTGCAGAAATCAAGTGCTTTCAGCTTCAAGCTACAGCAACTTCAGACTTGCATAACATTCACGGTTACAGCTCGCTATATAACAAATGTGATCCATATAAGTCTCTTATCGTATAATCTTGTTATTCGCTCTTCACACAATAGCATAATATAATCAGAACATTTCTCTCTACACCAGCTCTATCACAGATTAGAACACTTAGTTAATATTATCTTTGATTGAACATTGACCCACTGTCAGGATGACAACTCAGAAAAGCTCGTCGGGAGGAATGGTGTGTCGTTAAGTCAGAAAATATTTTTACGAGGAGAAACCAAATTTACTTCAGGACACAGAAACTCATAAGTAATTTTAAATTAGAGGTATGCATCGCAACACGCAAGTTGAAACTGAAAATACTGTTCTATGAAATCAGATTTTAATCTAGTACATTTTAACCTCATCCCTCGCTTCACTCACATTTTTTTTTTTTTTTTTTTTTTTGGCATAGTTTCCAGCGTTGCGTTTGTTTGGCCTCGTCCTATTGAGTTGATTTGTGTTTACTTAAATGATACGACATTACACTTCCTGACCAGAGGGAAATTTTTGGGGTGTAATTCTGCATGAATCTCTCAGATGGGATTCACAGGTGGATCAGCTTGCGTTATGTTTGAGATCGGATTTCTGGTTTTTTTTTTTGTCAGTTAGAATTCTGTTAATTTTATACTATTCTTTTATTTTTCCTGTATTGTCGAACTGCAGTTTAATATGGGATGCGACTACAAGGCGTAATATAATTCGTCTATCTGTGTTGCAGAGGAAGTTTGTCCGATTGTTATATTTTTCGGTTGGTTCGATGGTTCTTTTTCGTCATTTTCAAATGTTAACTACTGAGCAACTACATAAATACAGATTGCTGCTGATGGTCCATGAACGTATTTTTACAGGAAGATAATCCAACTTGATTGCATTTCGGCGTATCACTCACTCCTATGGTACTCGTGGTGGGTCGATTTTTTCTGTTCCGTGGGCTCGTACAGGTTTAATATTTAATAATATGTTGAAATTGCGCGAGTGAAATGGATTACCGTTGGTTATTAGATCAGAAGCACGTTATCCGGTCTTTAAGCGAGTGCTAAGGAGTTTTTTGACGAGAAATTGAATATTGGAATTCATTGCTTCATGATTTGTAAAAGAAACGCATTGTAAAATTGCTTTCGTTGTCTTGACTGGACTGGAATATTTTGATTTTATTTAGAGGGCATCAGGGGCTTCTCAGGCCGTATTTCAGTCTTTTTCCCTGGTCTCGTGCTGTACATTTAATTATTTTTAACATATAATACACTGCTGGACAATTGCTAAGGACGTATCACAAACGGCTATATAGCGCATAAAAAAGTAAGTGTGGTTGGATGCCAAGTGAAATAAAATAATGTCAGAATGCCAGGACATTACAAGAAAGACAATTTATTGTGCTCTGAAATCCAGAAGGCTTTGGAACGTGTTCAAGGGACAAACAGGCCATTTTGTGCAGAATACGTAAACGTGAAAAAAATGCAATTACCGTCCGCAGGCGTTCCGGCGTAAGATGTCAATACGGGATATGGCCACCATGGAGGGCGATGCAAGATTCCACACGTCGTGTCATGCTTTGCACAACATTATCAAGCAGCTGTTGGGGTAATTTATCCCATTCCTCTGTCAGTGAACGGATGAGGGTGTCCTTGTTTATTGGAGGGCATTGCGACCAGCAAGACTCCTCCCCAAAGCATCCCACACATTTTCAATGGGATTCAGATCTGGAGAACGTGCTTGCCATACGAGGCGTTGAATATCCTTGCTCTCAAGACACTCCTGGACAGCGACTGTTCGATGACATGTGGCGTTGTCGTCCATGAAAATAAATCTATCACCGACAGCACCACGGAACATGCGAACATGAGGTAGCATAACATCATTAATGTATCGTTGGCCAGTCATAGTCCCAGTTGGAAGCACATAGAGGGACGTACTGCCATTGATCATGATGCCAGCCCATACTATGACACTACATGTCAGATATCGGTCCCTTTTTTTTTTTTTTTTTTTTTTTTTTTTTTTTTATTGGAGGTTTAACGACCACCGTGAGCAACTCAATGGGCTATAAGCAGTCGCCCGTCCCTAATTTAGGGTCACTGGTTCCAGGGAAGGGAGAGAGCCAGTGCCGTAAGACAAACACAACATCCATGCCTCACCGGGATTCGAACCCGGACCCCTTACGGACGAATGATCAGAGACCAACGCCTTAGACCACTGCGCCACCGGGGCGGCATCGGTCCCTTTCCTGTATGTTTGCTGGACAATATGCAGTACCACTATCACGCCAGATCAGTTGTCGTCGACAATCAGACGATAGACTGTATCTACTCTCATCTGAGAAGAGGACAGCAGACCAGTCGTTATCAGTCCAATTGCGATGTTGATGGCACCATTGCAAACGGGCGGTACAGTGACGTCTGGACAATGGGATGCACACAACAGGACGGCGGGCGTATAGTCCTCCTTCATGCAAACGTCTGGCGACAGTTTTTCGGGAGATCCGCTTGCCAGTAGCAGCCATAAACTGATTTGCTACCTCACTAGCTGTGCTGCGCCGGTGTCTTTTTGTTGATAGCACTATGTACCGATCTTCTGCAGGTGTCGTACTGCGAACACGACCTCCCCCGTGACGTTTGCTACACTCTCCATTTGTTTGAAATGATTTCCAAAGCCTTGAAACAACACTGTGGCTGACGTCGAACTCCCTGGCAACATCTGTTATTTTTTGCCCTTCTTCAATCTTGCCAATAATACGGCCACGCGTAAAATCATCTAGGTGATGTCAGGAAGACATACTGAAAATTGTAAGTTCGTCAATTGATTCTTTCCTTTTTAATTTTCCGTTTGAACAACAACGTTCAATACGCGTCAAATCCTTTATATCTCTTATCAGCGCTATGACGTCACGAACAAGTTCGGCAATCCAAAATTTGCATACGCACAACACGTCTTACTGTATCCCGCACTTATGCTAATTTCCACATTTTCCTGCCTTCCATTTTATGGTTGCTATCGTTGCTATTGTCATCCGTCCTTAGCAATTTTCCGGCAGTGTATTTGATTCAAATTGATAATGGGAAATTAGTCTATTTAATTGATATTAATTTTCAAAGTTTTGTTGTTGTACAGAATTTGCAATTATTGTGAAAGTTTTGGTGATTTGTTGTATTTTGTGAGTTTTATTGGTGAATTTGTTTGCTTTATTTGTGCAGTTACTTTATGATTGTGGCACATACTCTGTTTTCACTAAGTATTATATTACTTGTCTATAATATTGTACAGCAGAAATTTTATGAAATAAATAAAGTACTTTTTTTGTTTGAACTAAGGATAGCTGCTGAGTAAGTTCTCTGGCATGCTAGGATTGGATTCCTCGGTGTTTTCAGCAGGTTGCTGATGAATTCAAACAGTTCCGCCAAGCCTTACATGATCGACTGTTTCGTAGTCTTCAGCCCTAATTTCGGCGATTAGCGTCGGCACATGTATTGAGAACTTCTCCGTATTGGGCATCTTGAACGGCTTGCATCATTTCATTCAGGATATTCGCTAAATGTATGCTTAATGTGTTTCTCCAAAGCTGCCTCATTGTTTCCAGATTTACAGTATAACCCAGCACCATTCACCACCCAGAATTTGCATTTGGCGAATTTGCATACTGCAGTCTTGTCGACACCAGAAATGCATATACAGTCATTTGCAAACGTTTAGAACCACTTGTCAATTTATTGAAAATTAAGATTTTCAAAGAAGCAACTAATAACTAGCCAGAGATATTTGAAAAAAATGACGCCACAGATGAATACTTACATTCTTTAGAACACAAAAAGACCGAAATCAGAACTTTGTGTGGCCACCTTTGTTTTTTATAGCGGACAGAATACGATGTGGCGTACTCTCAATCAGGGATTCAGTATCACTCGAAATGTCTTTGCACCACACGTACTTTATCGCGTCAGTCAAAGTTGAGGGCAGGTTTCTTTTTATTTTATTTTTTTGGCTACCTTGTCATTTAAAAGGGTCCACAAATTTTCGATTGGGTTAGGTATAACGAAGTAAATTTCTCCGTCATTTTTGGTGCACCCCGGGGATCGAACCCGAGTCCACTTATTCCGGAACAAGTCGCTCTACCAACTGAGCTACGCAGACGTTCGTTCTCGCTGCTATCTGCCTTTATGTCGTGTGCGTCCTGCGAGTCAGGCATAAATCAAAGTTCTACAAAACTCTACGACATCCTGCGAGGCAGGCATGTCGTAGAGTTTTGTAGAACTTTGATTTATGTCATAGTGATTGACATCGTACCACACAAAAGAGTTAAAAAACTCTTCAAAGTTCAATTCCTCGTTTTACTTTATATAACATTTAAAATCTTTATATTTTAATCAAAAAACCTGAACAGGAAAAAAAAAATATCGCGTGTAAGTAATGCCCGCTGACCTTCTTTATCTGGTTAGTAACAAAGATTCCATCAAAACAGAAAATTTCTATGGTAATCCATCCATTCTGAGGACGAAATGAAGGTGGACAAAGTGAAGGGTGGACAAAATCGAGCCATGGACGAAATGAACTGGATCAAGTGAACGTGGACGAAATGAGCACGGACAAAGTGATCGATCACCAACAATTATATAACTTTCCCCAAACTTTAATAGTTTTTGAAATAATGTAGTTTTATAATGTCTCCTTTTTGAATATCTGTAGAGTCAATTTAAAAGTTTAAGACTACCTGTTGGTATTTGGAGATTTCTGCCGATTGCTTCAGCTACTGTCTGTATTACCCAAATTCCTGTCGGTGTTGCATCATCCTACAGCGCCAGCTGTTGATAGAGTTGGGGGAAGCGCGCGAGCTTCAATATGTTTCTGGTTTTTATGCTGAGAGGTTCTATACGTATTTTCTATTGGGTTGCCGGAAAAGTCATGACGTATTTTAGCCATGTTTTGCAAAGATCATTTATTGATAGAAAGAACAAATATCAATCAATGATATAATGCCCGTTTTGTTCGATAACCGTTTGCCATCTTTCAGTGAGCTGCAGAATGCCTCGTTCATAGAAGGACCTGTCTTTCGTGGCGAAAAACTGTACAAGGTGCTGATTTACAGCCTCATCTGAATTGAACGTTATACCACGCAAGGACTGTTGAAGGGAGCAAAACAAGTGGAAGTCTGACGGCGCAAGGTCAGGTGAGTATGCTGGGTGTGGCAACACATCCCACCCAAGCTCCAATAATTTTTGGCGGGAGATCAAACTTGTGTGTGGTCTCGCGTTGTCGTGATGGAACACAGCACCTTTACGATGAACGAGCTCTGGAAGTTTTGGGGTGATGGATTCGTTCAAACTGTCCAATTGCCGACAGTAAACATTCGAATTGATTGTTTGGTTCCGTGGTAGGAGCTCGAAAAACAAGACACCTTTAAAATCCCATCACCCTGAGACCAGAACCTTCCGCTGATGAATGTCTGCTTTGAATGTCGTTTGAGGCGAAGCAGCACGTCGGAACCAAGACC
The DNA here is from genome assembly GCA_039090855.1 of Macrothele yani. Classification (NCBI taxonomy): domain Eukaryota; kingdom Metazoa; phylum Arthropoda; class Arachnida; order Araneae; family Macrothelidae; genus Macrothele; species Macrothele yani. Next base: position 55,983,678 of record CM076990.1, read on the forward strand.
ATTTACGCAGCACATTGTTGTACACAATCCACTTTTAGTCACCAGTTATCAGTAGTCGCTTCAAAAAAGGATTCTTTTCCTCACGTTTAATCAGTATATCGCAGATGTTTATACGCGCCTTCAATTGAGTTTCTTTGAGTTCATTAGTTACACCGAGCTTGCTTACGTATCCCAGCTTCTTCAGGTGGTCGTGAACGCTTGAATAATGGATATGCAATATTTCTGCAATCTTTCGTGTCGTATAACGTTTGTTTGACTCGATCAATGCCTTGATTTGGTCATCATCAGCCTCGGTGGGCCTCCCGGACCGAGGAGCATCGTTGAGGTCAAAATCACCAGCACGGAGTTTTGCGAACCACCACTGGCTCTGACGTTCTTGTAGAGCATTATCCCCGTACACTTTATGCAACGTTTCACAAGCTTGACGAGCGTTCTTCCCTTTACGGAAGTAAAACAGTAAAATATGGCGAAAATTCACAGTTTGGTCTTCCATTTTCAACTTGATGTCAAATCTCCGCAAATCAACCAAATCGCTCACTATTCCTTTTAGACTGCAGCCAGAACTAGCACCTGTCGAATGCCATAGCGATAACAGAGCTGCGCATGCCTCTAGTACTTCCAAAACCGTCCGACCGCCATCGGGTGCCAAAATATGTCATGACTTTTCCGACAACCCAATATATAGCGAAAAATGGGTAAAATAGCGTCATTAAGTGCTACTCAGGGAGCACAAATGGTAACTTTATATGATGAAGGTTACTTCGAACGTGACATAAGCAGAAAGGTGAATGTGAGCTAGACTGCTATTCATAATACGTCATTAAGTGTCATTAAGTGTTACTCAGAGGGCCCAAATAGTGACTTTATATCATGAAGGATACTCCGAACGTGACATAAGCAGAAAGGTGAATGTGAGGAAGACTGCTATTCATAATACGTCATTAAGTGTCACTAAGTGTTACTCAGAGGGCCCAAATAGTGACTTTATATCATGAAGGATACTCCGAACGTGACATAAGCAGAAAGGTGAATGTGAGCAAGACTGCTATTCATAATGCTATCATGATATATCGAGATACAGGTGAATTTAGTGACCGAAAGAGAAGTGGACGTCCAAGGAAAAGAATCTCACTTGATGACAATACAATATGGCGAATAGTTATGCTTTCTCCGAGGAGTTCGTGCAAGAAAACCCAGGCCTTTCTACATCCAAAAGAGTCTAATATTAGAATCAGTACTCTTTTCCGACGTCCTAGCAAAGATATTGGATTAAAGTCTCATAAACCTGCACATAAACCTAGACTAACCTCTGTCATGAAAAAGAAGGGACTCCAGTTTGCGAACCGTCATCAATCGCGGACTGCTGAAAATTGGAGCCAAGTTCTTTTATCCGATGAATCAACTGTGCGTCAATTTGAATCACGTAAAACACATGTTCGACGACCAAAGGGCAAAAAAAGTTTGCTAAAAAATTCATCGCTGGCACCGTGAGACATCTGCCTAGTCAGATGATGTGGGGTACTATGTCAGCATCCGGTACTGCTTCATTATCCATTTTGCCGACAGGCACTACCATGACTGCTCCTTTTTTATGTGGAAATGTTACGTGAAAAGCTGTTAACTCATATGCAAGTGCAAAGATGCGCAATCTTTATGCATGATGGTGCTCCATGCCACAGATCAAAGACACCAAAAGACTACCTGCAGAGAAAAACATAACTGTGCTTGACCGGCCCGGTAATAGTCGCAACCCTATATAACAAAGTAAATTTCTCCGTCATTTTCGTCCACGCCGGGGATCGAACCCGAGTCCACTTATTCCGGAACAAGTGGACTCGGGTTCGATCCCCGGAGTGGACCAAAATGACGGAAACATTTACTTCGTTTTAATGGCGCCCGAACTTCCCGGATTACCCGGCCGTCAAAGATCTCGCAATGGTGTGATGTTCTTTCCACACCGCGAGATACGAAAAATAAGAGAATCCCGTCTTCAGCACTTCGAAAAATAAATGTGTGTGACGTTGCATTCCACACAATAGACTGACTGGGAGTCCTCAAGTGCACGTTCTACAGCGGATGGCTGCCTGCGACGATTCATGGTCACGGCTGACCCGTGGGCCATGTCTCCGGCCCTCTTTCAGGAGGGGGAGGTATTTTGAAATACATTTTGTATATAATTGTCATATAGTTCTTAGCTTTTCAGTATATTTATTTTTTATTTTGATTGTTAATTGTTTGTAATTTCCGTATTACTAATTTTCATACGAACGAACTACAGGGTGTCCCACTCGCTACCGAACCCGACATTTCTTTAATAATATTAACACCAATGAAGATATTGCAACGAAATTTGAAGTGGACTTAATCTCATTTCGTGCGAAATGTGATGACATCACAACATGTGCTGGAAATGGCCACCATTTGCGTCCAGACAGCATTGAACCCGGCGCTGTCCGTTAGCCAGTCGGAGTGCTCCTTAGTGGCAGACACATTCCTAAGTGTTGCGCCACTTAGGAGCAGTCCGCCAGCCATCCGGAGTGCTCCTGAGTGGCAGACACATTCCTAAGCGTTGCGCCACTCAGGAGCAGTCCGCCAGCCAGCCGGACGCACCTCTCTGTTGTTCTGCTATGCCATTTCGCTGAGTGTGTCTACACAATACGGTTGTTGATAGTGAGTGCTCGTGCTTGTGGCTGTTCGCGTACGTGTAAAAATGTATCCGTATACTCTGGAGAGCGAGTGTTTATTGTTAGCACTTATTGGAAAACCGAATCAATAAAGTCTTGGGAGAAGTTTGAAGGCAGACATCCGCCGAGCAAGTCTACCATTTGGGCGTTGTAGAAGAAATTGGAAACCAAGGGAACTTTATTAGACGATCATGCAGAAGGTCGTCCACAAATGCCCGAGGACACGATCTATAATGTAAAGCGCCGACTACTTGCATCTCCCAGGAAGTCACTTCTCCGACTGTCACAGGAAACAGGGTTGTCCAAAAGCACTGTGAAAAAAGCGAAGATTCATGCATACCGTATCTCCGTGGTCCACGAACTGAAAGAACCTGACCACGTGAAACGAGTGACGTACTGTCCATGGTTTCAGACATTTCTTCATGGAAATCCGGGCATTCTGGACTACACGTGGTTCTCGGACGAGGCGTGGTTTCACATGTCCGGATACGTCAATTCTCAAAATTCCCGTATATGGGCCAGTGAAAATCCCAACGCGATACACGAAGAACCCCTTCATTCACAGAAAATTGCTGTTTGGTGAGGGATGACCCGCCGCCGCATAATTGGTCCCATCTTCTTCGATACAACCATCACAACAGCTGCATATATGGAAATCTTCAACACCTTTGTAAATCAATTGGACGACGAAGAACTCTCTATTGGATATTACTAGCATGATGGAGCAACATCATACACGTCACACAGCAGTATGGCCGAAATTCAGTCCTTCTTCGGCGACCGCGTTAATTCCAAGGGTTCTATGGCTACCACGCTCGCCCGATCTGACGCCTCCTGATTACTTTTTATTGGGATATCTAAAAGGGAGAGTTTACCAAAAGCAACCGCGAACCATAGATGCCTTGAAATCAAACATCACCGAAGAAAATCAAGCAGTGACGGCGGACGTACTGGCAAGTTTTCACAATAAGATGCACCGGGTTCAATGCTGTCTGGACGCAAATGGTGGCCAATTCCAGCACATGTTGTGATGTCATCACATTTCGCACGAAATGAGGTAAGTCCACTTCAAATTTCGTTGCAATATCTTTATTGGTGTTAATATTATTAAAGAAATGCCGGGGTCGGTAGCGAGTGGGACATTCTGTATATAATGTTCCTTATGACATAGCTATTTAAAATCCATAAAAATAAAATGGTGCGAAAAAGTTTAGATTGATGTTCGCTGTGAATTTTCCGTGTTTGAGAAAAAAATAGACACTTTTTACGTGAAGGAGAAGGGGCGGGGTCTAAAATTTTCCTTTTCAATCATTTATGACCATTGGAATAAACATTTTAGAAAACTTATTTTGTGAATAAAATGTGATATTGCTCAGTATAAATCAAAAACTCGCAAGACTTTACGGTGGGAAATCCGAGTCTTGATATACAGGGTGCTGGTAAACTGTTTTGACAAAAGAAGAGGGGTGATAGTACCCATCAAGACTAACAATATTTACAATGGAACCTAGGGTCGCATTCCACTCTGAGTGTCAGAAAAGAGTAAAGTTAGATGTACAAGTTGAACTTCCAACAGTGCCAAGAAAGAGAATTAACGACATCATAAGTTGCACAGTCCCATTTATGGAGATCAGGGACAGACTCAGAGTAGATGCTCAAAGTGGCGGCCACGGGTCCCGTTGCACAATTCACACCGGCGAATGAAAGACTGGCGCACCCTCTCGAAGAATCCTGGTGTGTGTCGTGTTTATCCTGTCCGCTGCAACAACGATTCTCGCAACGAGATCTTCCACGGAGTCCACAGGCGTCTCGTACACCAATGATTTCATGTGCCCCGAGAAGAAGAAGTCCAGTGGGTTTAAGTCCGGTGAGCGTGGAGGCCATGCCACGGGTCCGCCACGTCCAATCCATCGTGCGGGATACGTGGCATTCAGGAAGTGTCTACTGCTCTTTGATAAGCCAATCAGCTGCAACTGTCGATGCTGCGTCTTTTCTCTGGCAATTTGCATACGGTAAATGTTTGACCGCGATGTTCTGGCGATGGATGTGCTACTTCTCCGGCACGAAAGGAATGACGTCTCAAAAGAAATGACTCAGAGTGGAAAAAATGACTCAGAGTGGAATGACTCAGAGTGGAATGCGACCCTAGGTTCCATTGTAAATATTGTTCGTCTCGATGGGTACTATCACCCCTCTTCTTTTGTCAGAACAGTTTACGAACACCCTGTATACCGGTGTGTTCATACAATATTTGTCAAGCTCTCACTTGCCAATGGGCGGATTTTTCAAGGCACTAGAACAAATTCACCCTTAAACTGTAAATCATAAATAAAACAGGAGGTTTAAGAAATAAAACTGACAATAGTCATGTGAAATTGCGTCAATATGATGCCTCGCAAGGAGCGTACTGATAGCCCCTGTAACGATGACACCCCCCTGCAGTGCGGGGGCCACATCGTTAAAAGGGGCCTCTAACCTGAGCAAAAAGATTTTACAAACTGTTTTGCGGAAACTTCGCTTGAAAGTGGTTAAAGAAATAGTCATGAATGAAGTATTAAGAAGAAAAGCATTTTTTTCTCAGTAAATACGTAAAATCTTTAGAAAAATACACCCTGATTCATAAAGAAGTACGCAGTTCCCAGATACTGTAAAGCAGTAACAGTTGAAGACACGGACCACAACTGCGAACCGTTCGGTAGATGTACTCATAAAGTTTGTGTCCCGCTACTGAGGGAAGTGATGTAGGCGATAGCGCACGTGTCACGTGACTAGTCAGTCAAAATGGCAGCGTCTTCAGTGGAGAAGGCTTTTTGTGTTCTTGAATTGAGCAAAACGGAATCTGTAACTGTTGTGCAACGGCATTTTCGATCACGGTTCGGAAAAGAACCTCCAACCAGAAAATCTACTTACGATTCGCATAAGAAATTTGAAACTACGGGCTGTTTGTGCAAACTTAAAAGTCCTAAACGACCGCGTGTATCGGAAGAAGTCTTCGATATTGTTTGCACCGCCATTCGACGAACCACGTGAAAATCAACACGGAGGGTGTCGTGAAGTCCAGATTTCACAGCCCACTGTCTGGATAATGTTGAGAAAGAAGCTAAAAATGATTCCATACAAACAGCGTATCACAGCCACCATCACTGCACTTGATTCATATATCTTACCTAGCGTTTGGGCGGAAATGGATTACCGGCTCGATGTGTATCGTGTGACTAAAAATGCACACATAGAACATCTGGGATTGTCTCTAAAAAAACTTGAAACTTTCCCCTACAATTCTGTTACAGGTAACATCAAATATCTTACATTGTTCTTGTTTTATAGTGCGTTGGAACTGTATACTTCTTTGTGAATCACCCTGTATTTTCGTTGCTTTAGTTAAAAAAACTGGATGAAGGGAATCAACTATTCAAAAGAATTTGTGGTCCCTTGTAATAGCCCTTGCTATTACAAGGGGCCTCAAGTTCACAGTCCATGCAATAGTTTCTATGCAGGTATGTTAACAAAAGAATGCGAACAAAATATCAGTTCAATGAGCGGAATTTTTATACTAATGACGATGAGATGATAATTTTATACCATGATGATTTTTATACCATGTTATGTATTACAGTTGTTTGCACATAACTATGCATCCTTCTGAAGATGAACTAAATTGTGTTCTTCGCGGGAACGAAAAATCAGAGGCATGTATCATTTTTTATAACAGTCAAATGATTTTTTTACTGTACATTGTGGCATTATGTTAAACGTAATAATAATTTAAAAATTTTTTTAATAAGCTAAGTAGTTTTGCGTTTTTTCTGGTACAGTTTTTAATCGTTACTTAGTTATTAGCTTACTTATGTTGTGACATTTCGTACCCATCAGAAAAGTCATTAGACACTGCCACACGGCAGTTGCATATTTTGTGTGTGCAGTCATGAGGCATTTCAAAACACAAGCCTTAGTACTTTAAAATAATAATTTCCCATGATATGATTAACTTTGACGTAAGTATTTTGTAGTAATTTGTATGGGTAATCAAGGCAATCATTTTAATTTTAACGAACACATTTGCTTTTCACGTAATAAAGTGAAATATATCATTTTGATTTTACGAAAAATACTCGTAGGTTCCAAAGAATTTGATTTATTAAAACACCTGTAAAGCCTAGTTAATAGTATGGAAGTTAAAATTTTCAGCTTCCTTGGCCGGCTAGGTCACCTGACCTCAATCTCATCGAGCACATCTGGGATGCCATCGAGAGAGATGTTCGCCTCTCCATCAAATCTTCGTGAACTGTGGAAACTTGTTCAGGGGTCGTGGATCCTTATGGCTTCCCAACGCTTCCGGTGTCTTATCGAGTCCATGCCGAGACGAATCGCCGCCGTCATCAGGGCGAAAGGTGGTGCTACATGTTACTAGACAGGTATCTCTAATTCAATTGCTCTTCAGTGTACGCAAAGGTGGTTCCATAAAAACTGATAGTATTTTTTTTGAGCTGGCAACAGTGCGAAGGGGGAAAATAACCACGCAGATGACTAACTGAATCAAGGAAGTATGTATCTATGGCAACAGTTATTAGCCATGGCAGACGATTCTGGTTTTTCTACTGCGCAGTTGTTTAAGGTACGTCTGCATTTCGCCATACAGTTATGGAGGTGAGTGATTCAGAGTTAAGAACTGAAATGCGTTGTGCGATTAAATTTTGCTATCGTTTGGATAAAAGGGCCCCAGAAACAGTAGATTTAATGAAAAAAACGGGCAAACATAAATTTTTGGGAGAGTCAACGATTTTTAGATGGCCCCATGATTTTAGAAAAGGCCGTTTGTCGGCAGAACTCGCTCCTAGGCCTGGTCGACCTGAAAGTGTTGTTTCGGAGAGTATTGTTAACACTGTTTGGGCAATCCTGCAAGGAGATCGACGAATGACGTGTGAAGACATAGCAGCGTCAACTAATATTTCAAAAAGTCTGCATTCTGCATTCTACGCAACAAACTACTGTTGCATCATGTGTATTCCAGATGGGTACCTCATCACCTGACGGGAGAACAATTGTTAGCCAGAGTTCAAATGTGTCATGAGTGGAAACAAATGATTGCAAAAGATCCAAACTTTCTAAACACAGTAATAACTGCTGATGAAACATGGATCCACTATTTCTGAAAGTAAAAATGAGCCATAAAACTCCTTACTAGGATTGTAATCCCTCTGAAAAATAGCAACAGTAACATAAATCCTTCCACTTAACCTCCCTTGACACAAATGTAAACATTCATTAAGAGTTAAGACCCAAATCCAAGTCGGAATATCAAACTCCAAGTGTGTTCAGAAAATCTCAGTGAACAAATTTAGCTTCTCTTTCCTAGGTATGTTCTGAAATAATTCAATATTTAGCAATGTGGAACAAGTGTTTTTAGGGGATGTAAAGAATAGATGTTATGAGTCTCCGGGGTTACTTGGAGGGAAAAAAGTTTCAAGTGTGGCCCTAAGAAGTGGTTAATCCAAAGATATTTCAGGGTGTAATGTTACAAAAATCTAATCTTGAAGGACGAGTGTAGATTGTAAGTAGATAAGAGATAACAAAAATAAAATTTACAAAATTTTAACGGTTGAAAATTGTTTTTCAAAGTGGAAAAAAGCATTTTCAACTGTTTGGTGGTGTTATCTCTGTTATTGCAAATGTGAGTAATATGTAGAAATTGAGATATAATAATATTTCTATGTATTGTGCGCAACGAATGTCTGGAAAAACACAGGCTCGCCTCCTCCGAAAAAAGTCTGCCAAACCAAATTAGCTGGGAAGGTGATGATGATCATTTTCTTTGATCATAAAGGTGTAGTCTACCAGCAAGCCGTTCTTCCACACATTACTGTCAATGCTTAGCTTTACATTTCAGTCTTGAAGCGTCTGCGATGGCACATATCGATTAAGCGACCGGAACTATTGGGCAAGTGAACCCTACGCCATGATAATGCCCGCCCACATGTGGCTGCTTGTGTTCTTTTTTTTCTTTTTGATTGGAGGTTTAACGACCACTGTGATCAACTCAATGGGCTATAAGCAGTCGCCCGTCCCTAATTTAGGGTCACTGGTTCCAGGGGAGAGCCTGTGCTGTAACACAATCACAACATACATGCCTCACTGGATTCGAACCCGGACCCCTTTCGAACGAATGATCAGAAGCCATCACGCCACCGGGGCGGCCTGCTTGCGTTCAACAGTTTCTTACGAAATGAAGTATTAAAATCACTCCACACCATGCCTACAGTCCTGACCTCGCCATGTGCGATTTCTGGCTGTTTGCGACAATGAAAGAGAAGTTCCGTGGCGCAACATTCAACACAGATGCTGACGTTACTCAATCTGTACAGGGGTTCCTAAAGCGGTTTCCACAAAATGCCTTCGCCACATGATTTGAAGAGTGGACTGAACGATGGGACCGTTGCATATCATCCGAGGGAAGATACTTTGAGAAAGAATGACATACATTTTGCTGTACCTATATTTCTTCATTTTGTGCGATTTTACTCTCAGTTTTTATGGAACAGCTGTTGTAGATATATAGGAATATAGCACATTTATATTTCAACTGCAAGTTTCAGATGAAAAGAACAGCGATTTTCCTAACTAACCCATTACTCACATTGAAATTAAATGAACTCCATATAAATCAGGGTTGTGTTTTTTTTTCTTTGCATTGTGATTCTGGGGCCCCTAAAGTGTGGGGCCCTAAGCCCTGGCGTTTTGGGCCTAGGCGTAAATCAGGTCCTTGATGAGGACATTCTTTTCTACGATGAAACATGTGAGTATTCTGGTTTATGCTGTTCCTAAGAAACTGATCGAACTCTACAAACGAAAAATAATATCTCTTTTCGATATACACTGCTGGCCACCCAAAATGCAACACCAAGAAGAAAGCATCTGATTAGCCTGAAATTCGCAGCATGCGTCGCTCGCGAGAGGACATGCAAACGATTAGCATTGCAGGGCATATGCAAATCATGTGCGCCCGGCACGCCACCAAGAAGCACTATAAGAAGGGTGCACAGAAAGCGTGGTGTAAGTAGTAGAAGTGTGTTGTGCTGCCGGACCTGTGCGTGGAAAGCTTCCTGATGCCTCGTCGCAGAATACGGCAGTCATTCCAGCACGTTTCGGAGTTCGACAGAGGACAAATAGTGGCTTATCGCGACATCGGTTTTTCGTACCGAGACATCGGTGCCCGTGTGGGACAACATCCAGCCACAGTGAGGCGAGTATGGATTCGGTGCGTGCAGGAGGGATGGACGGACCGACGTGAGCGATTGCCGCAGCCGCGGCACACCACCGAACGGGAGGATTGGCATGTTGTGCGGCGGGCAGTGACGGCTCGTACGGCCACATCACGAACGTTAGCGCAGGAATTAGGGTGTGTTGCGCAACAACCTGTGTCAGCACGTACCGTTCGACGTCGTCTGCAGGAGCGGGGACCTGTCTCACGGCGTCCATTGCTCCTATTACCGTTGACGTTACACCGCCGGCGAGTGCGGCGGCAGTAGACCTTTGAACGCTGCACCTGGACTACGGAATGGCACGACATTGTCTTCTCAGACAAACCCCGCTTCTGCCTGCAACAACACTACGATGGTCGGATCCGCGTGTGGCGACACCGCGGCAAGAGACTGTATGACGCCTGCATTATGCATCGCCATACCGGTCCGTTGCCTGGCGTTATGGTTTAAGGTGCAATTGGATATGGCACCCGCACCCCTCTGGTACGCATCGTCGGTACACTCAACAGCCACAGCTACATCTCCGACGTTTTGAAGCCTGTAGTCCTCCCTTACCTGCAGGACCTGCCAGCGGCCACGTTTCAACAGGAAAATGCGCGCCCGCACGTGGCACGCATCGTGCAACAAATCTTCACGGCCCACCAGGTGTCACTACTGCCGTGGCCCGCCTGTTCTCCCGACATGTCGCCCATCGAACACGTCTGGTCGCTGATCGGCAACCGAGTGGCCCGGCAAGCATCACCCACGGCTTCGCCTGATGAACTGTGGCAACGTGTGGAAGCAGCCTGGACCGACATACCCCAAGCCCACATCCAAAGCCTCTTTCATTTGATGCCGCGGCGTGTAGCGGCCGTTATTGACAGCCATGGGGGCCACACGAACTATTGATGTCTGCATGTTCCGCAAGTCGCACGGGCTTGTAAGCTCAATGGTTTCATCTTTGTATCTGTTGTTATGTGTCCAGTAACTCTGGCTTTGCTATCTCGTGTCCTTCTTGGTGTTGCAAGCAGTGTATGTATATTGTTTATTAGATGGCATGGGCATAAGCTAGACGAACCTATGTTCCTTATTCAACGAATTTGTAAGAACCAGAATGAAGTAAAAACCCTTAAAATTCCAATAAAAATCGGAATAAAATCTTAATAACATTACGATAAAAAAAAGGAACCAAAGAAACGGCAATGACGAATCCTCCAAAAAACTTTTAGATATGCTTATGTTGTTCACACACACCTTCCAGTCATTTCATACGGGCCGCCCCGGTGGCGCAGTGGTCTAAGCGATGGCTTCTGATCATTCGTCTGACAGGGGTCCGGGTTCGACTCTCGGTGAGGCATGGATGTTTTGTTTGTTTTGCGGCACTGGCTCTCTCCCTTCCCTGGAACCAGTGACGCTAATTTTAGGGACGGGCGATCGCTTATACCCATTGAGTTGCTCACGGTGGTCGTTAAACCTCCAACCAACAACAACATTTCATACGCGTTTCAACTGCCGAAGTCGTAGTCTTTGTCAGTGGTCGGCGATGTTCTTGTCCCAACTGCCTAGTCATCTATGCCACGTCGATTTCTTACCAAGACATGCTTTGCTTCCACGTCATAGTCGTCATTGCGCATGTCGTGTTGCGCGCCATCTGTTGGTGTTCGGTCGTATGAATCCATTTGGTCTTACCTATCATTTTTTGCTTTTTTCTTTCGTTGTTTTTCTTCTTGGTCAAATAGAAATTTCCGTACGTATGATAAGTCATATGGACTATTATTATTACAATTGGATTTTTTCGTTTTTTCGATCATAATGGCCTCGGAAATGAGGATCTGTTTGCGGGTGCTAGGGATGTGAGATGTTTTTATACTATATTTTAAGCTCCGCCTTGGAGGGTTACTTAGGTGCAGTCAGATAATGGCAGTGAAAGTAAATTAGCTCTTAATCACTACATCGCATGGGCTTCGGTAGGGTGTTGCTAATTCTGATATTAGTAAGTATGGTTCACGAACCAGGTTATTGTGACTGACATATTTTCTTGCATATCTTTTGATGGAGTGGCAGTGGCCGCAATTCGCTGTCTAATTTTCTGGTTTAATCTTTTAGTTATTTTAGACTTTTGCTCTCCCGCAAAAGGTTCAGACTGGAGTCAACTACACGCCCCTTGATGCATTCCGCATTTTACCGGCTCGCGCAGCTTGTGGATGCATCTCCATTACGCATAAGGTTAATTCGGTACGAGATACAGGATGATATTAAGTAGTTAAAGCATCTGAAAAACATGAAATTATATAAGATGTACTTCTGAGACCCTTACCCTGTGGTGACTCGTAAAGGCAGAGGCGCCTGTACTGACCTCCAGTACGAGTGTCGCTCCCATCAAGAAAAGAAACTAAGGAAAAGCAGAGATAAATAAATTTAGTTCTTCGGTAGAACAAGAAATATTTTGAATTTACTGAGCATTTATCACGCGAACAACTTTCATACCATATTAAGGCTGTTTTTGAATGAGTGTTAGGGTTCATCTCCTGCGATAGATGGCGCAAAAAATCACTCCTTAGGCGTGGCTTTTACGTCTTGAGTGACTATCCCAGAAGCTAGCTTCAGCGAATCACTATATATATAGATCTCACCATATTCAAAATGGAAACGGTCTCCCGTTGGCTCCAAAATGAAAAGACAAAATACGCGCTGTTACGTTTTACAAGGAGTGTTCAAATGAAAAGGTACGAAACGACACTGTGGGTATAAATGAAGACTTTATTCAAAGTATACACCATAGGCAGTAGCACAACAATCCTATTGATTAACGAGCCGAAGGATTCCTTGTTCCCAGAATTCCTGTGGCCGTGACGAGACCCACTCCTGCACAGCGTCCTTGAGTTCGTCGTCCGAGTGGAAGTGCTTCCCTTTCAGATGTTTTTTCAGGGGACCGAACACACGGAAATCGCAGGGCGACATGTCCGGGCTGTAGGGCAGATGGTCAAGCTGCTCCCACTGGAACTTGGCCAGTTCCACGTGTGTGACCCTGGAGACGTGTGTACGCGAGTTATCATGGAGCAAAACCACACCCTCCGTGAGCAGCCCCGGTCTTTTGTTCTTGATGGACCTGCGTAGGCTTCGGAGTGTCTTTTTTTTTCTTTTTTTTTTTTTTTTTTTTGATTGGAGGTTTAACGACCACCGTGAGCAACTCAATGGGCTATAAGCAGTCGCCCGTCCCTAATTTAGGGTCACTGGTTCCAGGGAAGAAAGAGAGCCAGTGCCGTAAGACAAACACAACATCCATGCCTCACCGGGATTCCAACCCGGACCCCTTTCGGACGAATGATCAGAGGCCAACGCCTTAGACCACTGCGCCACCGGGGCGGCTTCGGAGTGTCTCACAGTTCACATCGGAATTAATGGTTCGTCTGTGCTGGAGGAATTCAACAAGTAGTGGACCTTGGACGGCGCTCTTTATAAGAGCCTCTGCTCTCTCCTGCGCATGCGGGCGCCCGCGCATGCTCCGATCCACGCCGGCGACTCCAATCGCATCCCTAGATGTGTCGCTACGATCTCCCATCGCGGCATAGGCAAATATGTTAATGGTTACGTTCTTATGACGTTTCGTACCTTTTCATTTGAACACCCCTAGTAACCAATAACTTTCTTTGTGGTGGAGCTCAGTAAGTAGGAGGAGCTGTGTAAATAGTTGGAGTTTCGATAAATCAAATTCAGGGATTCTCTGCTAATGTACATATTGTATCTTTGAAAAATGAACGTACAATAAGATTTAAGATAATTTACGGAAGAAAAGATTCCAATCTCAGTTTTGCACCATTCATTTGTTTCTATTTGGCTCGGATAATTTGAAAAATCAGGTAGAAATAGTTAATTATTTATATATGAAAAACTGCTAAGCTAACTTACCGCGCCATCTAGCTCCAAATTGGAATACATCCGAGTTATACATTGAATTTTAAAAACAATTCTAACAAAGTTTTCGGAATAGTAACTGTGACATACATAAGCTATGGATTGTTTTTATTTGCGCTCGAAATTTCAAACACTACAAAGTAATAGTCTTCGAGAAAATGTGTGCAGAAGAATTTACATTGTAGATATAGGATAGAAGATGAACCGTAACACTCATTCAAAGACCGCCTTAAAGGCATATAAAAATAATTAACTTTTAATTTACCACAGGTTTTCTATTTAAATAAAAATAGCAAACGAAAGTAACGTAGAGAAGATTTCTAGGAAGGAAGACAAAATACTGAATTTTTTTCACTGCGTAATGATCCTCAGGCAAACAATGGAAAACATACACCAACATGCCAACTTATTAGGTACACCTGTCTTTGTCACATAAATGGCTCACTCCAAAATGAATGACGGCACGTTAGCGCGGTGTGCGGTATACATCAGACAAGCTAACTCGTCGAATATCAGTTAGCATTCGATTGAGGGTAGGAACAAGCGAGTGACCTTGATCGGATGGTGTTATATAGGATACATAGTGGAAATGATTTCGCTGTCATCCTTATATTTTGATCAAATTTAATTCTATATCAGACAGATTCGGTATTTTTGAGCTTAAAGAAAGATAGCTCTACATTTCTGTCATTCTAACAAAGTGTATTTCAGAACTATTTTCTTTCAGTTTCACGGTTACCTAACAGGCTAACATTTCGCAGTATCTCGGAATATATCTTTCGATATGTTTTTATTGTAATTTGCAAGCCTGAAAATAAATATTCAGTCAGCAATGCGAGTGTTTAATAACTCCTCATATACTGAAGTTGCTGTCGCATCATTCCAAAATATGGCGACTAGAAAGAGCGGCAAATTCGTGCGACAGAAGGGAAAACAAGAAAGTTGACACCGAATTTTCGGGTGTAATAAGCACATCTTTTGAAACCGTTCTGACGCAAATTAAATTTATCAAAGCTATTCAAAGTTAATGGAACCGGTATGGAAAACAATACATCTGACCAAAGAAAGAAGATTTTCAATCGGGTTTTTAATCCCTCAGATATTGCTGTAAACGGAATCGTGAGCTTACGAACTCTTAGAAACAGAGATATCGACAAAAATAAGATGATACTTTACGTCCCCTGGTGGGAAAACCATGCATTATTTTAGGAAGAAAGTATTCTCAAAAGGTTTATCCGTATAAGCGGTATCGGTCGAACAAAAAAAAAAAGTCGAGTTTTCAGTAGCCCAGATTTTGCAACAAATACTTCAGAAGCAGAAATTAACACATATGACCCCTGGTGGCTAAACCATTCTTTACCAAACATAAGAAATTATGTGAAAAATATTTTCCATCAGGTCTTGTATGCGATACAGGAAGAATTTTTCAAATCAGAGCTTTAGGAGCAGAAATAACGCTGAAAACGCAATTTACCTTTGTGCCCCCTAGCTGAAAGTGTATGATTTACTTGAAAATTTTGAATTTATAGGGAAAAAAATTCGCATCGGAAACACTATCCAACAAAGAAGGAATTTTTCAAATCGGAGATTTAGAAGCAGAGATATAGGGGAAAACGCAATTTACCGCTACGCTCCCTAGCGGAAAGTCTATGAATTACTTGAAAATTTTGAAATTATATGAAAAACATGTCACACGGAAAACACTATCCAACAAAGAAGGAATTTTTCAAATCGGACTCCTAGAAGTAGAGATATTGACAAAAATAAGATGTACATCTACGCCCCCTCACGGAGAAACTGTAGAATATTTTAAGAAGAAAATATTCCGAAAAGGTTTATCAATGTGAGTGGCATCAGTCCACGAAAGAATTTTTTAATCGATATTTTAGAAGCTACGATTTTATGGCAAATACATCAGAAGCAAAAATTAACACTTACGCCCCCTGGTGGCCAAAGTATTCTTTACCAAAAATTTGAAATTATATGCAAAATATTTTCCATCAAAAGATGTATCCGCTGAAGAATTTTTTTTCCAATCGAAATTTTAGAAGAAGAGTTATCGGGGAAAATGTAATTTACTTTTACGCCCCCTAGCGGAAAATCTATGCGTAATTTGAAAAAGTAACTATATTTAAAATACTCTTCGGCATAAATGGAATCGAAAGATATAATTTTTTTTTCAATCAGATGTTTAGAAGCAAATATGTGGAATAAAACGTATTTTTGAATTCGACATCATCTGCATTTACGCCCTCTACCGGCGAAATTGTACATCGTAAAAAACGAAACGAAGGATTATCATTTGCATATTTCAAGCTTCCGAATGCAAAAATAATTTTTCAAATCGGACTAATAGTTGCTGAGATATCGTGGGTACAGACGGACGGACGGACGGACGCACAAACTGATAAGAGAAGCACGATCTTTTTTTACAAAAGACGTGCTAAAAACAGTCTCAGAAGGGAAAAAAACAGTCGCGAAGGACTTCTTCCCAGAAATAGTGTTGCAGGCAATTTTATTTAAATGAACGATTAATAAACCGATTAATCGACTAACGAATTTTGATTAATCAGTTAAAATTTTGATTCAAACGTAACTCAATTCTACTTGCTGTTTTCGATAGTTCATCACTCAGCGTAGAAGCATGTGTTTCAAGAGAGTGAACCAAGATCATACATGAGACCTTTGCAACAAGAAGAGGTAGAGCCCACCGTAACAACTAACAACCAATTATACGCCTTTTTATTTTCGCTTTCCAACCGTAGGTTGAAGAAGCGTATATGCTCCAACTTTGTCCGTCTGTCCGCACGATAACTGGCGTAAAAATGGTTCGATTTCGATGAAATTTTAGTATGTGGTAGGGGGACGAACCCTATTGAAAATGGGACAAATGGGGTCAAAGGTCACGACGTAGGAGCGGGATCATTCCATTGCCCTTATGTCATAACTTACCTAAATATGGTTCGATTTCAATGAAATTTTACTATGTGGTAGGGGACCGCGTGGGAACGAATCTTATTCAAAATGGGTGAAGTGGGGTCAAAGGTCAGGACATAAGAGCGGGATGCATTCCATTGCCCTTATGCGTCATAACGTGCGTAAAAATGGTCGATTTCGATGAAATTTCAGTATGTGGTAGGGGACCACTGGGGACGAACCCTATTGAAAATGGAAGAAATGGGGTCAAAGGTCAGAACATAGGATTGCGATCCATTCCATCGCCCTTAACCCGTATTATTAAGGTGTCTGTCAAGTAATTTCGCTTCCTATACTTCCAATAGAAAAACTTTTGTACACATTTCCTTCACAGTTAATGTGTTACCAAGGATGAAAATTTGAACATCGGTTAAAATAACTTTATTGTAACTTGGAATACTTAATATTTTCTAAAACATAACCATAATTATATTAAAAATCAGTAACTTTTCCTTTGGTGGTGTTGAAACCAGAAAAAAGACGGCGCGACCTGTACTTTGATAACGTCAGTAGACAAACAAATGTTGGATTGCATAATTATGGTTATGTTTTAGAAAATATTAAGTATTCCAAGTTATAAAATAAAGCTATTTTAATCGATGTTCAAATTTTCATCCTTAGTGAACGCATTAATTGTATAGAAAAAAGATGGCGCGACCTGTATTTTCATGACGTCAGTAGACAAACAAATGTTAGATTGCATAATTATGGTTATGTTTTAGAAAATATTAAGTATTCCAAGTTATAAAATGAAGATATTTTAATCGATGTTCAAATTTTCATCTTTGGGAACGCATTAATTGGGAAGAAAATGTGTACAGAATTTTTTCCATTCAAAGTACAGGAAGCAAAATTACTTGACGTTCACCTTAAAGGAGCAATTCTTGTATGTATGTAAATTTTATTTTGAAACAGCTGTAAGAATTTTGATGAAAGTCGTTAACCTACCGTTTTCTGGTACTAGAAATCGATTTAGCTTGATCTCGACTTTAGGAAAATTCGTTTAGTGGGTTAAATAACCATCCCGAATTACAACGTTTTTAGTGTAGTGCCATGGCGTCGCCCCATTAGATGTTAGCGCGCGGTCACGCCATCTGTCTCATTACGTCACGCGTTGTTTGTGGATCCTATTAAAGTTTTATGACGTCACACTCTTGCGAGCAGATGGTCGCGATTCCCATCTGCCTCATTACGTCGCGCGTCGTGTGCGTATGTTCGTCCGCACGATAACTGGTGTAAAAATCGTTCGATTTCGATGAAATTTTAGTATCTGGTAGGGAAAAACCTGGGAAGGAACTTTATAGAAAGTGAACTAAATGGGGTCAAAGGTCAGAACATAGGAGCGGGATCCATTCCACTGCTCTTATGCGTCATAACTACCGTAAAAAAGGTTCGATTTCGATTAAATTTTAGTATGTGGTAGGGGACCACCTGGGGACAAACCCTATTAAAAATTGCGAAATGGGGTCAAAGGTCAGGACATAGGAGCGGAATCACTTCCATCACCATTATGAGTCATAACTTACGTAAAAATGTTTTGATTGGGATGAAATGTTAGTATGTTGTAGGGACCTGCCTGGGGACGAATCCTATTGAAAATGGGCGAAATGGGGTGAAAGGTTAGGACACAGGAGTGGGATCTATTCCATAGCCCTTATGCATCATAACTTACGTAAAATTGCTTCGATTGCGACAAAACTTTATCATGTTATTTCGCAGGTATACTGAACCAGTTCTGTTGAACATCGTCGAAATGGATCAAAGGTCAGGACACAGGGGTGAGATTTATTCCACAGCCATTTTCCTCACAACTTGAGTAATAACTTGAGTAATGATTTGTAGTATGTTGGAAAGCGTATCATAATCAATGCATTGCATGATTTTACTAACTTGTTTATGACGTGCTGTGCCGTTGACTGTGTGATGTGATGGATCTCCCACTGTCCCTATACCTCACCGATTAAAAAAATCACACTGAATTATTCTTTTAGCAAGTCTTTTGTGAAAAAGATCGTTCTTATGTTATGGGTTTGTCCGTCCGCCAGTGGATACCATATCCCTGCAACTATCAGTCCGATTTCAAAACTTCTTTCGCATTGGGAAGCTTGAAATGTGTGAATGACGATCTTCTTTTTTTTTACGATGCACAATTTCGGCGCTAGATTGAGTAAATGCAGATGATATCGAATCCAAAATACATTTTATTCCTTATATTTGCTTCTAAGCATCCGATTGAAAAAATTGTTTTACCCTTCGATTCTATTTATGTCGAAGAGTATTTTAGGTATAGTCACTTTTTCAAGTTATACATAGATTTTCCTCTAAAGGGCATAAAAGTAAATTGGTTGTCCCCAATGTCTCTGCTTCTAAAACTCCGATTTGGAAAACTCTTTCTGCAACAGATACAGCTCCTGGTGGGAAATGTTTTTTACATAATTTCTAATATTTTGTAAAGAATGGTTTGGCCACCAGAAGGCATTAGTGCATAAGTGTTAATTTCCGTTTCTGATGAATTTGCAGCAAAATCTGAGCTTCTAAAATCTTGATTGAAAAGAATTCGTTTATGGATCGATACTACTCAAGTCGATAAACCTTTTCGAAATATTTTGTTCTCAAAATAATGCATGCATGGTTTCACCGCCAGGGGTTAGATGTATATCTTATTTTTGTCAATATCACTACTTCTAAGAGTCTGATTTGAAAAATTCCTTCTTTGTTGAATGGCGTTTCCCGTACGAAATTTTTTCTCATATAATTTCAAAATTTTCAAGTAACTCATAGACTTTCCTCTAGGGTGCGTTAAAATAAATTGCGTTTCTCCCGATATTTCTGCTTCTAAAACTCTGATTCGAATCTCTTTTCTTTTTTTTTCCTGTATCGCATACAGCTCCTGCTGGGAAATGTTTTTCATTCTAATATTTGGTAAGGAATGGTTTCGCCACCAGGGGCATAAGTGTTAATTTCTGCTTCTGATGTATTTGTTGCAAAATCTGAGCTCCTGAAAACTCGACTGAAAAAATACGTTGCTGGACGGATACCACTCACATCGAAAAACATTTTGAGAATATTTTCTTCTTAAAATAATACATATTTTTTCCCGCCAGGGGGCGTAGATGCATATCTTATATTTGTCGATATCTCTACCTCTAAGAGTCCGATTTGAAAAATTTTCTTTGTTGGAGAGCGTTTCCTCTTCGGCGGTCAGATACTACTGTTTTCCATATCGGTTCCATTGACTTTGAATAGCTTTGATAAATATAATTCGGGTCAGAAAGGATTCAAAAGATGTGCTCATTACATTCAAAAATTTGGTGGTTGGTTGGTTGGTTGGTTGGTGGATTTTATTGGCGCAAGGGCCAGGTTTGGCCAAAGAGCGCCAGACAAAGAACTATCAGCCACAGATTTTTAAAAACGTGGAAAATGATTAAGAGCAGACAGGCTTGGTAAAAGTTGAAAAAGAGTATGATGAAAGCTGTGAAGACAAGGTAGTTAATTAGGTTTATATAAAAATTTATTAATTTACTATTAGAATGATATATATACATATATATATATACATATATATACACACACATATATATATATATATATATATATATTTTTATTAAACAACTACACAAAGGATGAGTCACTCTCCTCCCCCCACACTCCTCTGCAATGCTGGCAGAGGGCGGGGACGAACTGTCACTCTCCTCCCCCCATGTTCCTCTGCAATGTTGTTTGAGGCTGGGGACGAACTGTCACTCTCCTCCCCCTATGTTCCTCTATAATGTTGGTTGAGGGTGGGGACCTCGCTGAGGCCGAGACAGTTGGATGGACACTGCACACCTTTGCGGATTGAGTGCCGGGTCTTCCGCACGTGCAGGCTTTCTGCTGGAAACTGGAAGAGACGGTCGGCAGCAAAAGAGAAGGCCCAGAATCAGGTATTCGAAAAATTTCGAGCTCCGGGAAAAACACCTGTGTCGCTTGGTCAGCTGTAGATCGCTTGGCAAGGGCGGCGAGAGCTACAGGGCGCGGAACAAAGGGCTGCACGGGTTGTGGCAGAGACTGAACTACTGCGGCAAAAGTACGCTGTCGGGTGGTGGGTATACCCAACTTGGCCTTGGCAGCAGGGTACGAGAGGCCTTCCAGGGTCTTGAGGCGCTGGATCGCCATCTCGTCCTTCCATTTCATACAGTTGCGGGAGTAAGCTGCATGGGCCTCACCACAGTTAACACAGCAGGCCGCAGAAGTGCAACCTTCCCCGTCATGTTCACTGGAGCCACAATTAGCGCAACGAGCGGAACTCTTACAGAAACGTTGTGAATGCCCGTACCTCTGGCATCTGAAACAGCGCAGAGGACTGGGAATGTACGGGCGAACTCCACAGACCAAGTAGCCAGCCTTGATTTCGGTTGGAACTTTCGGGGAGTTAAAAGTCAAGATCACATTTTTAGACTTAATCAAAGAACCATCGCGCCGAAACATCATACGGCGTGCAGCAATAACACCTTGATCTGCAAGTTCAGTCACCAATTCTTCTTCACTGCATGGCAAGAGATCAAACTCCGAAATAACACCCCGAGAGGTGTTAAGAAACGGGTGAGGTGTCACTTTGACAGGAATGCCTTGAAGACTAGTGAGGTGCAGAAAAGTGTTACTCTGAGAAACACTGCAAGTTTGGACAAGCAGGTCCCCAGAGCGAAGCTTCCTCACAGACTTCAAGGGGCCAACTGCAGCGTCCAAAGCTTTAGAAATGAAGAATGGAGATCTGGTGGACAGTCTCTCATTCGGATCGATGGATTCTACAACTAAGTGTGTAGCATGCGTATTCACAACAATCGAGGGGAGACGACGCTTCGGAGCGACTGGTACAGCTGCCGAAGAAGAGGTTCCACATTCTTGGTCCAGATCATGGTCTAAAGATCTTTTAAGGGTATGAGACTTGGTAGGTTGAGAAGACGAAGGAGAGTCGTTGTCAACGATCATTAGCTCAGGTGACTTGAATTTGGAGCGTTTGTTTTTGGGTTTACCCATGGAAAAAAGGAGAAGGATTCGTCTGCAGACTACTCCACCCACCACCGAGCCCTACAAGGGAGAACTGGAGGTCTGCAAGCCAAGAAAATGACGCTGGACACAGTTCTGGAGCTTATACGTTGCAGATATAGTCCGTTGGCTGTGATCACACGCACTCCGGCGGACACTTCGGCCTCCGGGTACCGTCATGCCAACGCCTTTGGCATGATCCCACAGCCCCCGGGCTCACCCTGCCGTGCTATACGACAAAAAAGCCGCTAAAGCCCTGCACACAACTTGGTACAAGACTTCTGACTAGAAGTGGGTTAGTCTCTAGCCTCCCGTTTACAGCGAAGCCGGGGTCGAAGAGGAGTGTTGGCACACAGGAGGCACTTAACCGGTCTCCTGCGACCTCAGCCGCCAGACATCCCATTTCCGCCTCACGGGTCTCCGCACGCGGCAAACATGCAGGTAGGTCTAGCACCCAAACCAGCTAAAAGGAAAAAAAGAAATCCAAAGAAGACAAATCCTGGCAGGGAACCTAAACGGAATCTCAGCAACCTACGAACTGAGCGGTTAATATAAATCAGTTAGTGGTGGAGGGTAACAAAACCACAAGACCGGGGTGTTAGTACATAACGTGGTAGAGATTAGGTAGAGAACACAACACGGGCAACTAGCCAGTGGAGAAAATAAATAAAAACGAAAAAGCGAGACACAAGACCAGCTCGAGATCGTGGGGCCGCGACTCCCCAACAGCTGGATGAACAGCTGTCCCTGCAAACACCAAAATAAAAAAGTAGCGGTGGCGTGACATCAGATGGTGACCAGTCACAAGGTCAGCTCGGGCCGTGGGGGCGCCGCTCCCCAAATAACTGGAAAACCAGTTATCCCCGTGCGGGCCAAAAATTTGGTGTCATCTTTCTACTTTTATATTTTTAGCACGTCTTTTGTAAAACATATCGTGCATATGCTATCGTCCGTCTGTGGACACCATATCTCTGCAACTATTAGTTCGATTTGAAAAATTCTACTTGCATTGGGAAGCTTGAAGTGTGCAAATAATGATCCTTCATTTCGTTTTTTTCACGATGCACCATTTTGTCGCTAGAGGGCGTAAATGCAGATGATATCGAATTCAAAATCCATTTATTCCATATATTTGTTTCTGAATATCCGATTGTAATTTTTTTTACGTTTCGATTCAATTTGTGTCGAAGACTATTTTAAGTATAGTCACTTTTTCAAGTTACGCATAGATTTTCCACCAGCCGGCGTAAAACTAAATTGCGTTTTCCCCGATATCTCTGCTTCTAAAACCCCGATTTGAAAAATTATTTCTGAAGTGGATACAGCTCCTGATGGGAAATCTTTTGCATGTCATTTCTAATTTTTGGCAAAAAATGGCTTGGCTACTAGGGGGCGTAAGTGTTAATTTTTGCTTCTGATGCATTTGCAGCAAAATCTGAGCCCCTGAAAACTTGATTGAAAAAATTATTTCGTGGACCGATACTGCTCACATCGAAAATCCTTTTGAGAATACCTTCTTCTAAAAATAATGCATGGTTTTTCCGCCAGGGGGAGAGAGAGATTTCCTATCTGAAGTTGAGAGACCCGAACCCACAGCGCTCGGCGCCTTTTGTCAGGTGAAAAAGAAGAAGATAAGATATTTGGGAATAGATTTCCCTGATAGAACAGCATGAAGGAAAAGTACAGAAATGTTAGAGCAAAAGGAGTATACGGTTTCCCGTTAAGTATTGAAGTTGTAAGCTACCCTACATACTTACCTGCAACAAATCAATCAAAGCAAGTCATCCCGCAGTCAACGCCCGGCCGCAGGGAACCGGAGAAAGGACAAGGAAAAGGGGTGCCTAAAAAAAAAGAAAAGAACCACACAAGAAAAATCCGACAGATAAACACCCAGTTTTCTCACAAAACCATGTGTTGCAAGGCACCTTAAACCACACATTTGTCGTTTGCTCAGTTCCCGTGTAGGAGTCAGCTTTTTTTTTAAACCATAGTACCCTGTTTCTGGGCCAGTCTCATATATGTGGACTGTAATATTTCTTTTCGGAACACAAGTTCGGCCCCTAAAAGAGCCTTTTTTTTTTTTTTTTTTTAACAAGATTTTTTCACATGTGTGAAGTATTTTTGCAAAACAGAGTACGGCCCTTGAAAGAGCCTTTTTTTTTTTGTTTTAAACAAGATTTCTTTTTTATGTGAAGAATACTCTCTGAACACTAGTCCCAATTATTGTTATTTTTTTTTTTTTGCTAAGGTAGCTGTGAATTGGGTTCATTTCTGGAACTTTATTCAAGATAACTTTTGGCCTTTTATAACTGTCAGTTTCATTGACAGTATAGTTAATGGCCTCTCTGACTAGAGGATTAGGATGAATCTTAGCTTTTCCATAGTATCTTTTAGCTAAGTCATACATCGTGTAATGGATAGAATTAATATTTAGCATGCTTCGGATAGCATGGTTTGAAGTTCTTCCATCAAGTCCAACCATATAACGTAGGGTTTTATTTTGAAATGAGGTAATCTTATTTTTCTGCTGTTTGTTGCAGTTACCCCAGATAGGACAGGCATAAGTTATAACAGGGCTGATACAGGCTTTCCATATCAAAGTTTTGTTTTTCCTCCTAAGCCTTTTATTTTTTATTATTGGCTGGAGACTTCCTCTGATCTTAAGAGATTTGGTCAGAGTTTCTTTAATATGCTTGTTCCAGTTTAGGTTGTGGTCCATAAAAAGTCCTAAATTTTTAACATCATTTACCCAAGGTATCTTTTTTTTATATATTTCTATTTCAAAGTCTGGATTGTGATTGCATTTAATCCTAGAAAATAGAATTGCCTGAGTTTTTTCAGTATTGATTTTGATTTTCCAATCTAAGAAATACTTCTCAAGTTTTTCAACATAATGTTGCACCATGAAAGTTGCTTGATTTTTATTTTTGGAAGTATAAGCGAGTGCGGTGTGATCAGCATAGAGAGCTGTAGTCAGATTCCTGTTATTATAGTTGGGAAAGTCTGACGTAAAGATAGAGTACAGCGTTGGTGCGAGTACACTGCCTTGCGGTACACCAGGTTCGATTTTTTTTAACGATTTTTCCCATTGATTTTTACACAGAATGTTCTGTTAGTGAGGTATGATTTGATTATATGTATAATCCAGGGTGGGAAATCATGTACTGTTAGCTTGTAGATATTTGCCTCATGTGGGCATTTATCGAATGCTTTTGCCACATCCAGAAATATGGCTGCTGTGTGTTCTTTTTTTATTATTCCTTCAGCACATTTTTCAGTTATTCTAGAGAGTTGGTGCACCGTGGAGTGTTTATCTCTAAAACCTCCTTGAATAAATGGCATCACTGGTAATTTCTCACAGAATTGTTGCATTCTAATAAGAATTATTTTTCAAAACTTTTTCCCATGGTTGGGAGCAACGAAATCGGTCTGTGATTTTCAGGAATTGCCGGGGTTTTACCTGGCTTGGGTAATAATATTACCTCTGCTGTCTTCCAAACATCAGGGAAATAATGTAATTTAATGGCACAATTGTATATTTTAGTAAGAGTTTGCACATACTCTTCCGGTAATGTTTTCATAATTTTATTATTTATGCCATCATTGTCCGGTGCCTTTTTATTTTTAAGATTATTAATATGAAACCTAACTTCCCTTTCACTTATGGGTAGTGGTTTTTCAAAATCTGGGGGAACAAAAGAATTTTTTGGCCCTTAAAAGGTGTCTTGTTTTTTCTTATCTCTTCAGTTTCTGGCGTTTCGGATCCAAGAGAGGTCGTAACAGCTTTAATTTGAAGTCGCTGCCCGACTTTTGCATTTTTTTGGATTCCGGACCCGAGAAAGGTATCCACTTTATTTAGAGGTTGCTGTCTATCGGACGTAAGAGAGGAGCCGCGGATGGCTTAGTGGTTAGTGATTCAGACTATCGATGCAAGGTCCTCAGGTTTAAGCCTGAGCTGATCTTTCGGAGATGGTGTGATTTACTAACAATCGCTGAATGTACATCGGACGAGCACGTTAAGTGACGGCCTCCAGGCTGGACCCACTGGTTAAATGGGTATCCTTTCCTATGTCCCCCCTGAAATTCTCTCACCCCTCTATGTGCAATATCGTACTTGTACGGTGGCGCCATCTACTGTACTCTAATCTCACTACAAACTGTTCTGTCAAAGTCGCTAGACTTGCTCTCATTCCTTCCGTTTCTGTGTCCTGCCCAAAAGGCGATCTCGCTGTAGGTGGCTGGGACCTAAACTCTACTCACTGTGGACGGAAGTCCTACAAGAAATAAAAATGACAAAATGGACGTAAGAGAGGCCGTATCCACTTTATTTAGAGGTTGCTATCTATCGAACGTAAGAGAGGCCGTAGCATTTACTACTTTTGGCTGCTGTTTTCTATGCCTTGTCCTATTTTTTTTAAAAGAGCCTTTCTGTTTACTTTTAATTGGGGATGTTAACACAGGCTTTTTTTACTAGTAAATTCTTCATAGAGTTGTGCACTTTGGGTGATGACTCTAGAATTTTCTACATCCTCCGCATGTTTAAAATAAGTATCCGGGGCCTTTTTCATTTTAATGGCTACATCAGTGTCAGGGATATCACTTATTTTAAACTGTTTTTCTAGTGAGCTTGCAAAATTTTCTGCTTTTTCTTCGTTAGTTCTAACTACCGTCCCATCTTCTTTTTGAAGGGGTGGGAGTAATTTGACATTTTTATTTTGTAAGCTCGACGTAAGATTCCATAGAGTCATTTTATTTTTTTTATCCGAATTTTCAGAGTAGTCAATATGAGCTTCCTCTAATACTTGACCCCATGACCCATTCTCGAATTTTCTGATTTCTCTTTTAATTTGTCTATTTAGGCAGCAATAAAGGTCATAGAACGTTTTATTTCTTGTTCTTTGCCACTTGCTTCGGTACCTATTTTTTTCTTTAATAAGTTCCAAAATTTCTTTGGGTAAATAGTACGGATTTTTTTTCTCTTTAGCAGGAGTTTGACATTCTTCCATAATTTTTTTAATGGCGAGGTTAAAGAGTTTAATAGCTCTGTCAGTTCCTTCTTTGCTATTACAGTCTCCAATTACCGGGGGTGGAACTAGTTTAATTTTCTCTTCAAATTGTTTTAAGTTAGTGTCCATTTTGGGTGCTACCATCACAGTTTTATCAGTATAAAGCTGGAGGTGAACTGGATTGTGGTCAGAGGAGAGCGCTGCCGCAGTGTAAATTTCAAAGTAATATTTATGATTCTTCAAGAGGGCAAAATCTAGTATGTTGCTAGTTCCTCTGAGCGCCGTTCTTGTGGGTTCAGATGGTGCCCCCAAATCAATTTTTTTTTTTTTTTTTTTTTTTATGATTGGAGGTTTAACGACCACCGTGAGCAACTCAATGGGCTATAAGCAGTCATCCGTCCCTAATTTAGGGTCACTGGTTCCAGGGAAGGGAGAGAACCAGTGCCGTAAGACAAACACAACATCCATGCCTCACCGGGATTCGAACCCGGACCCCGTTCGGACGAATGATCTGAGGCCATCGTTTAGACCACTGCGCCACCGGGGCGGCATGTTTTTGTTTAAGAGATATCTGAAGATATTGTTTCCACTTTTATTAGCTCTAGGGCAGTACCAATAGCGGTGTTTACTATTAAAATCTCCCGCTATGACCGTAGGAATATCTTCCTCGAAAAGATTATCTACAGCTTCCCTGGTAATAGTGTGTTTGGGATGATTGTATAGCGCCGTAAATTTAATCGGGTTATTTTTTGTTTTGATAATAACCGAGTGCGCTTCCATGCCATCCTCTGTGTTGCATGTTGCTTCACTTTGCTCTAGTTTATCTTTCACTGCAATCAAAATTCCCCCACTTTGGGAGGTTTTGTCTTTTCTGTAAACCTTGTAGTTGGGAATTTTGAATTTAATTCTGTCCATTAGCCAGGATTCATTAATCATCAATGTCAGTATTCCAATTGATTGCTTCCTTGTTTTTGACCAGTTTGGTAGCTAATTCTGCTATTTAAAAAAAAAATTAGCGCAATATCATTTTTTTTGTATTTTAGGTAGGCTAAGAATTCTCTATGCTGCCTTTTGATGCCTTGCGCATTCCAAATTAATATGTTAAGTCCATTTGTTTCAGAGGGAAAAATTTCATCCTCGTTTGTTTTTTTCATCAATTTTTACTGTCATTTTTTTTATATTGTGGTTACTTTCGATGACTTGGGCATCAATGTCAGTATTCCAATTGATTGCTTCCTTGTTTTGACCAGTTTGGTAGCTAATTCTGCTATTTTATTGATGGTACATTCACCATTTTTTTGTTTTTTATCTGTTTTTCCATTTATTTATTTTTTTCCGTAAGTTTCTCTCTCGTGGACTTTTCTTTAATTTTTTTAATTAATAGGTCAATTTAGCTTTCACTGCTTTCTACAGTGCTTTCACTGCTTTCTATGTTTTTTACTTGTTGGCTTGCTATTTCAGTGTGGTTATTTTCTACATTATCATATAGAAGAGGAAGTTCATTTCGTGTGGTATAAAATGTAATGTTATTAGCACACTGCAATTGAGCATCTTCATTACAGTTAATTTTTTCTGCCTCTTCAATTTCTTTGCTAAGCCTGCCGGTGAAATATTTTGATTTTTCCACGGTTGGAGTAACCAATTTTTTTTGCTTTTGCGTAGCATTTTCATCTAAATATTTATCAACATCAACAATCAATTTCTCTATCACTTTTGTGTTTTGGAATTTTTTTTTTTTTTTTTTTGCGATGTTTTTTAATTTTTTCTTTTAGCACAGAATTCTGTAAAATGCCTTAAAAGGGCCTATTTTTTTCTTCCTCAAAAACAGAAATGCCCTTAAAAGGGCCTTCTTTTCCGCCTCAGAAACAGAAATGCCCTTAAACGGGCCTTTTTTTTTTTTTTTTTTTTGCTTTTCACCTAGATATTTGTCAACACTGCAATCAATTTCTCTGTCACATTTGTGTTTTGGAAATTTTTGCGATGTTTTTCAATTCTTTCTTTTAGCACAGAGATCTGTAAATTGCTTTTAATGACAACTTTTTTCTCTGTGTAATAAGTTAATATTACGCAGGTATTTATTTGTATCATTTTTCATTCATTCTGTGTCATTAATTGCATCCTTTATTTTTTGAGCTTAACTTATGCTCGTATGATGACTGAGGTTGTTGTTTTTTTTCAACACATTTTTTTTTCGGTTTTTGTACAGTATTTTTTTTTCACTTTTCTCAAACTTTTTGAAACTTTCTAGAGTTTCAATTTTTTCTTTGTAAAGTCTTTCTTTACTTGTGTGAATACGTGTTCGCGTCTGTGGAAACATAGTTTCCTTCAACTGCTCAGCAGGTTTGGCAAATTCCCATTTTGAAACAAGTACTCGACCCTAAAAAGGGCCTTTTTTTAAAAAAAGACCGACGCGGATTCACACCAAATTCCTTGCAAAAGCCTGACGCCGAAGCCGTCTCAGGTCTATTTTCCAAAAAACCTTCCTTTTGGGTAAGGTCGTCCGGACATTTCTGGGACTTTTCATAAAACATATCTGGTATTTTCTCAGATATTCCATTGCCCGGGCATCCCACCGGTGTTTTACTGATATCTGAAAGTTTTACAAATATCCCATCGCCCGGGCATCCCACCGGTGTGTTAATGATATCTGATAATTTATCAGATATCCCATCGCCCGGGCATCTCTCCTGTGTTTTAATTATATTTGCAATTTTTTCAGATATCCCATCGCCCGAGCATCACTCCGGTGTTTTAATGATATTTGTAATTTTTTCAGATATCCCATCGCCCGGGTATCCCACCGATGTTTTTATCATGTCTGGAATTGGCGCAGACATACAAGAAGAGTCATCGACAACTTTTTTGTCAGATGGCGTGCCTAGAATTTTCTGAAGCACAGAATAAGAAATTATTTCACTTACCAATCTGCTTCTTGTTCTTCTGGTTCTTTTTTGGATACTATTACATAGTTCCGGCGGAAGGTTTCTAATTCTTCTGGATTTTTTTGGATCTGGCTTTTCAGTTGACTCTCGTTTTCCCGTGAAATTGAATAAGGAACGGGAAACGGCATCAGTTTTCTTGGCGTCAGGCTTTTGCTCTAAAACTTCGGTACTGGTAATCCTATTAATTTTTGACGATGGTCTGGAAACTGAAACGAAGAGAAGTGGATTCGGGAAAATTTTAATTGAGTTTTGAAAAAAGCTTAACAACTAAAAGATCCCCTAACCGGACTGAATCGGATAGACTGGTAACCCAGAAACTATCTAATCGTAGAACAAGACGCAGGGCCGACGACGACGATAAGCTTGCACTGAAGGTCACTCGCAGGAGCTCACACGATGTGCGACCTTCCTGCACGGGATCCAAAGGGCAACTGGTATGTAATGATCATGTTTCCGCCAGGAGCATAGATGCGCATCTTATATTTGTCGACATCTCTGCTTCTAAGAGCCCGATTTGAAAACTTATTTCTTTGTTGAAGAGCGTTTCTGCTGCGAAATATTTTTCATATAATTTCAAATTTCTCTTAACTCACAATTCTGCCACCAGAGGGCACAAGTTCACGTTTCCCTTTGCAGCAATATCTGCGGGATTAAAAACCCAATTGAAAAACTTCTTTCTTCGGTCAGATACTATTGTTTATTGACTTTGAACAGTTTTGATAAATTTAAGTCAGTGATTCCATTGACTTTGAACAGCTTTGATAAATTTAATTCGCGTCAGAAAGGATTCAAAAGACGTGCTCATTAAATCCAAAAATTCGGTGTCATCTTTCCTGTTCACTTCAGTTTAAATTGAGTTGCGTTCGTGAACAAAACTTTTATATTTCTAAAATAAAAACGCCGAGTCACAGTCCAAGTGGGAGGGGGTTGGAGGGTTCTGACACCAACTAAATCCCATGTGGATACGCCACTGCGCAGCCATACAATAATAAATGCCAGTTTCGTGTGGCATTTTAGGTCTGCAAATGCGGACCGTCAACACTTCGTTGTACCTCTTTTGCAGGCACGTTCCTCATGATCAGCTGTTTCTTGGCTTGTTTAGCAATTGTATCTAACAACACAAGCAGTTATTTCTTCACAAGGTTTTGTTCCTGGCGATCTAGGTTTAAATTTAGTCTTTTCACTATGAAAAAGTAAACAAAAATCCTAAACTGTGACAACAGATGCTCTAAGACTGATGGCGGAAAAGTAAATGAACTGTTACCACTTTGTAAGAATGGTATGCCTACAAACACCAAAAAAAATAGGCATTTTCATTTGCATACTCTCATATGTTCTTGACAAGATACAATAAGTACAATGCTGCCAAAAAGTTTTTGATTTGACATAGTATATACAATTTTTTTGCATATGTGTATACTGAAAACATTTAGAGAAATGCAAAACAAATTATTCATCGCATGGATCAGACACGTTTTGAATTTTATGCACGTACACTGAGTGCTCACTGGGTCACGACCACCCCTATGCAAAGTGAGTTTAACTCGATACTACCGTAACGAGTAGGAGGACGTGAGCTGTAGACTAAAGGAAAAAACGTAAGAGGTTCGTGAGCCAGTTGAGAGCGAAGTTACGGACATGATGGGTAAAACCAGGGATTTATCGGAGTTTACGAAAGGCTGAATTGCTGGCAAACGAAATGTTGGCGCGTCCATTTCGGAAAAGGAAGTCGGTTGTTCGAAGACTGCGTGGTTAAAATGTACCAGGAGTGGTACCAAAACGGCGAAACAACCAACCAGCGATGCAACTGTGAACGGATGCAAAAGGTGGATTCCAAAGGCGCGTCGCCTTGTACAGGGCAGTCGGCGCAGCAGAGTTTTACAGCTGACAGCCTAATGCAATATATCACAACCAGAAGCAGTATCCCCGCGATTGTGCGCCCCGAGCTGGCACCGGTTGAATACAAGCCCAGACACCCTATAAGCCGCCCTCTCCTAACAAGTCTATTGACGTAAACGACTCTTCTGGTGCCATAGCATGCGGATTGGACGATAGAGGATTGGAAGAATATGTTCTGATTTGATGAATCACTGTATGTATTCCATTCTGCAGGTGGTCGAGTCCGTATTAGGTGTTAGTAGTATGATGCTATGGACCCCTCATGCATGGCATCGACTACCCAGACCCGGTGGGAGTGGTTGTATGATAGAGGGCATGTTTAGCTGGAATGAACTGAATCTCCTGATGGTGCGGACCAACGCATGGATGCCGACTACTACCAGGGACTATTTGGGAACTATATACACCTTAGAGTGTTGTATCTCCATCCGGAGGCGGAAGGATTCTTCCAGAGCAACAATGCGTCATGAAACCGGGCTCGTCCAGCGCAGAGGCATCACAGATGGACACCAAACCCATCTGATCTCAACCCAACTGAACATCCATGCTATGTTGCGAGGTGAGACAGCTGAACACACCATCCCACTTCATACCGGAAGTGTAAAGCCGCAATACATACAGCTTGGTTGCAGATATTCAGATAATTATACAGACACCTAGTGGAATTAATACCACGCCGAATAGCGGCCGTTATCCGGCCAAATGGAGGCTTCACGAAGTATTAGGTACGTGGCCGTAATTCAGTGAGCACTCAGTGTATACCCAGTGGCCAATTAATTGTGATCCCCATCGCCAATAGAATAATATACTGGTTGTGTGATAGTAGACTGGATTTAACTGTTCAGAGTGAACGAAGTAGGTGCATATAGAACGAAAAATGGGATGCAGTGTCCTTTGGCAGAATTTTCAAGTGGAACTATCATTGACGCATCTTTCTCAAAGGTACCACTTTGGATATCTCGTAACAACTCTGCAGAAATAAACACCTGCACGCCCTTGCAGCGTATAGGCAAAGTAACTCCACGTACACACTAACAGCAGCTGCTATGACCCTAGTACAGAGGGTGAGTCGAAAGTTTTGCAATATTTGCATAAACGCTTGTGCTGCGGATGGTATGTTACGTGTTTAAACTAGTTCAAGTCGCGCATTGCAGTCAGTCTCAAGTGATATAAAGTAGTAGTCTTTGCTGTGAACAGCATTTCATGTCGTCGTTCTGTCTGTGCTTTGGATGCCTAAAAGATGAACAGTCACAACCGGCTAATTAGGTAACTTTTGCTTTGCGAGTTTGAGCTCGGCCATAACGCTGTTCAAGCAACACAAAACATTTGCCATGCGAAAGGGGAAGGTTCCGTGGACCACAGCACCGCAACTAGATTGTTCAAGAAATTTCGCTCAGGTGATAGAAACCTCGACGATCAGCCAAGGTCAGGTACGCGGCAAACCGTGGATTCGGAGGCTGTGCGCCACGCAAATCCAACAGCCAGCACTCGGAGATTATTAGGCGAACTGGGCATATCACAGACCACCGTGGTTCGTCACCTTCAGGACCTCGGCAAGGTCTGCAGGAGCTGTCGCATTGTCACTCATGAACTGACACCAGCTTAGACAACCCGCCGAGTGGAAGGGTGTAAGAAACTCCTACAAAACCCGCGCGATGTACGTTTCATCAAGAGAATTGTTACGTACGATGAAAAGTGTGTCTATTTCCGTAGTTCTAACGCACAACGGCAGTGGTTGAGCCCGAGCCAGCCTCCTGAACCTGTTGCCAAACGTGGGAGATTGGAGCACAAGGTGGTACTCTGCGTCTGGTGGAATTTCGAAGGGATAATCCATTACGAATTTGTTCCAGACGGTAGGACCATAAACGCCAATCTCTACTCTATACATCTGGAGCGGATGTATGCTGTTTTGGAGAAGTACCGGGCACTGGTGAACAGAAAGCGCTCTCTTACAGCAGGACAACGCGCGGTTTCATACCACGCGAACGACCCGGACAAAACTCCAGGAACTTGAGAGCATCGAACTGATGCCACACTCAGCATATAGTCCGGACCTTGCCCCGTTTGATTATTGCTTGTTCCAGTCCATGGCCCACTTCCTCTGCAGGCGGCACTTCAACAACCAGGAGGAGGTGGCAGCTGGGGTGAAGGAGTTCTTGGCCCTCGAAGAACAAGAACTGGTACCGCCGTGGAATCAAAGAACTGGCAGACAGATGGCTAAAGACAGTGCAACACGATGGCTTTGAATGCTAGTCAGCTTTCGTCGTAAAGGTACGTATGAAGACATAAAGTGATTCAAATATTGCAAAACTTTCGACTCACCCTTTGTATATGGTGTAGGGATATCGAGACACATTGCCTGTCGGACAATGCTATGAAAATACTAAACGATGGAGAATAAGACCATCCGACCTAGGAAACAGCCTCAGTTAATGATACAACATAAACAGTATGGCACCTGTGTGCAGAAAGTGGACATCATACGCATGGAAAAAATTTAGTTTCAATTTTCAGCG
Organism: Macrothele yani; assembly: GCA_039090855.1. Classification (NCBI taxonomy): domain Eukaryota; kingdom Metazoa; phylum Arthropoda; class Arachnida; order Araneae; family Macrothelidae; genus Macrothele; species Macrothele yani. The sequence goes on from CM076990.1 coordinate 56,017,879, forward strand.
GGCTCGTCAGTCATTTTAATCTGAATGTTGCATTCTTAGATACTGTATATGCTAAAACCATGTAATCCATGCGGCAAGACTGACAACAGGGCATGCTGACGTAGTATGATTCTGTTTTCCGACTGAAGAAGCCGTCCGTTGACGAGGAAAGCTTGCGGGAAAGATTATTTTCCTACACCAATAAATACGGATTATTATATTGGTTCTGTTATTACTTTGGTGTTCACAACACACAATTTACTCATAGCAATTGAAATGCATCTTTGCATGAATAACAACACTTCAGATCGTACTTCCGTATGCGCCTTCCAGCACTTCAGGAGGGTGTACTTCCCTACATGACAAGCAATAGTACAAACTGAAGAACTTTTGAGCAAAACAGTGCAAACTGACACAAGGCCGTACAGGATAGAGAATGGAGTGATGAACTTCTCTACATTACGGACAACAGTAACACAGTACTTCCTTACATGATGACCAAAAGTGTAGACTGACACAGTTGGAGGCGGCGTGATGTTCTCAAGATCCTTGACTCAGATTCTCTAGGGACTATCGTCTATATGAAACTGCTGTGCACTCACTGAGTGAACATTCATAAAGATTGTATATCCATTCACTATTATAGTTCTTTAACGGACACTACGTAGCTCATGATGATAATATACAGGACTGTCCTGTCCATAGCACTAAAGGTTCTAAGTAGTTAGTTAATATACATCCTGTAGACCAACCTCCAAGAAAGCTTTCATTGGCCAGAATCATTTAATTAACTGTGATGTAATTAAATTAGATCTGCTAAATTAACTCTATTTTTGAGAACTATTTTCCTTATGACTGTTTTAATAAAATGAGGTGGAACTTGGTTGTCCAGAAAATTATTTAATAGGATACTAATGTGTTCATGGAAATCCGAATTATTGCTGCATATTCTGGAAATTCTAAGTACCTGTGAAATACGTACATTCTGTACCTATAAATAAGTACATTCTAAGTACCTGTGAAAGAAGTACATTCTAAGTACCTATGAAATAAGTACATTCTAAGTACCTGTGAAATAAGTACATAAACGTGGAAAGAGCGATGACATCTATTTGAAGTACATTCTCTATTACTTTGGTTGAGATATTATTATTACAGGGCAAATATTTAATTATCTTGATAGGAAAATTCTTTCTTTTATCGAATAGGCTAATAGTAGGGTTACCGTTGTTAAGTTCAATGCTTAAATCTAATAATTCAAACTCCTGCTTATTTAGGTTGGTTTTATTTAATTTAAGGCAGCTAGAGTAGATATCAGTAAAATCATTCTCTATTATTTCAGAGTTATTAATACACAGCAAATCATCAATATATCTGTAAGTGTATAAGTAGCTATCAGAGTTCGAGGACCTGTATTTTATGAATTTATATTCTTTATAGAATAAAAAAGGTTACAAACACTAGTTGTGTGAGAACATCCCATTGGGATACCGTTAATTTGCTTATAGAGAGTTTTATTTTAAAAAATCTGGTTATTATTAATACAACAGTTAAGTAAAGTATTCCAAGCATCGGCATTAACATTTTGGTTGATTTTAAATTCTACAAACAGTTCCTTAGAAGTAGAAATAATATCTGAAAGTGGCAGATTGGTATATAGGTTATCGAAATCATAACTTTTAATATATATGGGCCTTAAGCTAAGAATAGAGGAAATCACTTCGGAATTGTTATTTATAATCCAAAAATCCCTGTTCTGCAGATTAATACTGTTGCTAATAAGTTCCAAAACTTTTTTCAAAAGCGCTTCAAAAGCCTGGTCTATTTTCTTTTTATGACTCCTAACACCACTGGCTATGAACCTGAATTTCACAGGATCTTTATAAAACTTTGCCGTAGCAAACAGAAAGGGAAATTCAGACTCATAGCCCATAACTGAGGGAATTTTAAGCTTCCTGAAGAATGCTTTAAACCCTTTTTTCAAGCTGTTTGGTACAGTAACTGACTGGCTCGTAGGTTACTCTATTATTAAGTTCCTGATTAGTCAATTCAAAATATAACTTTTTACAGATTATTGCAAAATTATTGCCAGCTTTATCAGTTGTGGTAAAAATATACTGCTTTTGAAGTTCAGAGACTTTTTTGAAGAAACGGAGAAATGTAGATTGCTGTCAAAACATATTCTAAGACCAGCCAACTTTTCAGAGAAGCTAAGGATAACATTGAACTTCCACTCTGCAAAGGGCTCAATAGGCTGATTGAAAGCTAAACTAGTCTTAATAATATACCTATTAACGTCTTGAGTAAAGCTTTCAAGAATTTGCTTTTTAGAAACATTGAAAGAAGGCCTAAAATTAGTACCAAAACCTAATAACTTACGAAGTCTGACATCCTCAACAAAATTTAAGTTAATGGTGATAATGTGCTTGTAATTACTATTATAGTGAACTGCTTCCTTAAATTCTTCACAAGAGCACTCAAAATCTGCAGGTAAAGAAGACGAAGAACCTGATTTGTAGTTTTTTACCAAGGAACCTAAGGTCTTTACATACTTAAAACTAACAACAGACTAGTGCCTAGGAATAGGAAAATAACCAGCATTATTGTAGAACAATTTCCTGACATTGAGATGATCGTAGCATGATTCTGGCCAATGAAAGCCTTCTTGGAAGCTGGTCGAGAGGGTGTATATTAACTAACTATTTGGAACCTTTAGTGCTATGGACAGGACAGTTTTATTATAAATATAAAAATAATAAAATATTTGAAAATCCCCCAAAAAGTCTAATTTATATTTAAATAATTCCAAAAAAAGTTTAAATAAAATAGATATTCTATCTCAAGAATAGCTAACATAAAAATGGTAAAACTTACGCAAAACTAAATAAGAAACTGTTTTTTGTCTGTAGATGTGCATTAAGGTATTTTAATACAGATGAAAATTATTAAATACACATCAGATGTATTTGATGATATTTTTCGTGCTTTCTCTTCCTTAACCGCCGTATTTGAGTCGGCCATTTTTTCTTAGGCACAGAACAAGTTGGAGGCTTTGCCGGTATGTTCTTTCAATTGTTCCTTTTAGGAAGGCTTTTTGATTTTTTTATCGTTTCTGTGCTTGCTGAAATTTATATTTTTCTTTTTTGACTTTGCATTTACTAGCGGTTTTTTTTTTTTTTTTTGCTGTTGGTCTTTTTTTGCCTAGCTCTTGTGCAATGCTCCATTTGGGGTGCAAGCATCGTGTTTTGTCCTCGTGGCTGTGCCTCAACTTTCGTTGTTAGGCGGTACTTTTGTGTAGTTGTACTCTGTATAAAACATTCCTATAATACTGTGTACACACATTGCAACTTTTTTTTTTTAATTTTTTAATTTTTTAAGTAACTTTCCAATATGATACAGTACGTGTCTTTGTCTAAATGCATTCTGTTTATCGTGGGAACTGTCTGTAAAGCGTCCTCTGGTATTTACTCCTATTCTCTCTGCTTTTTTTTTTTTTTTTTTTTGGTTGTTCCTTAACCCTTTTTGTTACATTTTATTTGTCCCTTTTTTTGCTGTGGTTCCTGGGGTTGAGTTTTTCCCTCGGGGTGCATACCACGTGTTTTGGCCATGTGGTACTGCTGTAAAAAATTTGAAACTTCTGGCTTCAAATAAAATCCTTGTACTTGGTGATCTTTTTTTTTTTTTTTTTTTTTTTTGTCTCCTTACAAGTTGGGCAATTTTTGCATTGCTGCGTTCCTCTAAAAAATTATTTTTTTAGAGTCGTTTTCCCACGTTTCTTGGGTCTAAATTCTAAGCTTTTCTCACCATATTTGTGGGCTCCGTACAGAAGTTTTTCTGTTTTTGTGGACGATGATGAGCTATGGGTTGGGCCAGATATGTCATAGATGTAATGCTAAATTAAAAAACATTTTTGCTTAATTTTAAAGTTTCCGTACCTTTGTGGGCGGTTCTGATAATTTGGTAATTTTGGGGACTTATACTTTTTGCATCCGTGACATAGCAGATACCCATTTTCAACTAGGCCTTTGTGTAAGTGAGGAAAAGCAGAGATTTGATGGTCGTTGATAAAGTCATGGCTCAGCATTTTCAACACTTTCTGCATCCCTGTTTTTTAGTTTCTTTCTCCATGCTCATTGGCTTTGGAGTTTTCATTTTTATTTTTTTATTTTTTTGGCTGCTGTTGTGTTTTGTTTGTTTTTTATGTTGTAGTTGTTTCTGCTTTGTAAGTTGTTTCTGAGAATTATTCACTGCTGCTTTTTCCCGTTTGGTTTTCAGACTGTAAGTTTGTCTAAAAAAAAATTATTTTTATTTTTTTTGTTTTTGGCTAAAGTTTAATTTAAATTATATATATATATATATATATATATTATTTACCCTCTTTTACCAACCTAGACACAGCCACTCTCCGCTCCCTTTCGCCTCAGTTGGTTAAAATTCTCCGAAAGGTAACAGCAAGGTGATCATAATTCGATGGCCAGTGGAGGCATATCGCTCAGAAGCACACATACAAATAAACGCACTTACGTACTCATCATATCTGTCTATTTCGAATTATAACTGATCTAACAACTCACCAACAACAGAGAATGTAGGCTCACTTGCCAAACTCCAATGAATCCCAAAACATTAAAGCATATAATTAATCCACCGCAAATCATGAGTAAATATCCATTTTCGACTGAAGTCTTGAAATCTCTTTCGTAAGATGTGCCAATGCGATTCGAATGGCACCATACACCTACACTGAAAAGAACTATTCCACAAACCTGAAAAAAACAACAGAAAACAAAGTGCAGGTCATTTAACTTGTTAAAGACAATAGTAGACAAAATGCAGAGCATTTCACTTGTTGTTTTATAAATTGGGTTTTTGCAAGGTTCAATATTTTCCATTTACAGAAATTATCACTAATACTGTAGTATTCAAAAGTACAGTAGTATCTCCAAACTCAATTTCTAGGTACCTTGCACAAAACTCATCATCGAAAGTAGTACGGACTTAATAGAACAACACTCCACTCTTTCATTTATTCCGAAAGCAATTTAAAAACCTAGTGAATATTCTAGCATATGGTGTCTTGAGCGCATGAACTAACTACAGCTATCGTAACCAACCATTTTCTCCCTCTTTTAATCAGTCCTCATACATTGTTTATTGCTCCTTGTTTTTGAGCAATTTGATACAAACTTCTTATAACGTCAAGAAATATTATAGAAAACTTTGTAAAGAATCACTGAGTGTAGACGGAGAGGGTTCTGTTAGCTCTAAGCCTAAACATGATGCAATAAAGAATGGATGTTGACAACGCTTCGCAGGTGGACTGTTTTATCCGTGGGCACAGAAAAACAAGGAGACAGAGATTGTATTTCAACTGCTAGGGTTTAACAAATGGATTTATAAGAGCAGTATGTAACGGCGGAAAAAACGTGACTGTGAAGCATCTGGCAGTGATTAAGCATTTGAAGAGGGAAAAGAAATTGCTCCAACCAGCATTGACGAGCGTATGGTTTGGTTCTAAGCAAACTCTCCATTGTTCTAAAACAAAGTGGAGCTCTTCATCATTTCTGAAGACATGCAGTACGTTTCACGAAAGGTGTGAATAGCTCCAGGAAGCCACAGGGGCATAATTCATAGGATGTGATAAAGACTTTTATGATTTAGGGAAAAATCAGCTAAAACCCAGATGTGCTAAGTGCATTAAAGTTACTGAAGTTCTACTTATAGGAAGACAATAGTACAATGCTACCCGAATGCAATTCATGGGTAAGTAAGGCTTCGAACTTATCACTTGTCACTCGTATCTTAATGCTCTAAATAATTGCAAACCATGGCAGAGAGGGACCGCCGGGTGCTAAAGCCGATGATCCCTAAACATTTATATAATTCAAATATTTTATAAAATTCAAAATGTCTTTATCATTCTGAAAAATAATCTAATCCACGTCTCCAAGTATCTCCCACTTTTGCCAGCTGACCTCATTGGAACTTCAAGATGTCTTTGCACAGTCTTTGAAAAGAATCGAATCTCGTCTCTATACAATTCAACAGCACATGAGCAGAACTGGTTGAGACTTTAAGACATCTTTACCGTTATAGGTAAGAATATCACCCCGTTCCCGAATGATTCAAAAGCTTGTCGGCTGAACTGAATGGAACCATAAGACGTCATTACAGTCATGCTAAAAAAATCGAACTTGCATCTCTAAACAATCCGAAGCTTGTCAGCTGAACTGCTTGACACTGCAAGAGGTCTTTACAGTCATCGAAAGGAATCGAACTTGCGTCTCAAAGCATTTCGGAAGCAGCATGTCAAATGAACTGGTTGGGACTTCAAGAAGTGCTTACTATTATGGAAAAGAATGTAGCCCTATCTTTAAATAATTGAGGAGCCTGTCAGCTGAACTTCTTGGAACTTCAAGACCTCTTTACAGTCATGGAAAGGAATCAAACTCGCGTCTCAAAACATTTCAGCAGAAGCATGTCAAATGAACCGGTTGGGACTTCAAGACGTGCTTACTATTATATGGTAAAGAATGTAGCCCCGTCTCCAAATAATTTAGAAGCTTGTCATCTGAACTGTCTGGAACTTCAAGACTTCTTTACAGTCATGGAAAAGAATCGAACTCGCGTCTCTAAACATTTCAGCACAAAAATACGTTCTCATTGAGTCAAATGAACCGGTTAGGACTTCAAGACATCTTGTTTAACAGTCATGGAAAAAATCGAACTCGCGTCACTAAATAATTCATTAGTAGCATGTCAACTGTAAACTGTTTGAGACTTCAAGATGGCTTTACCTTTATAGAAAGAACCTAAGCCCCGTCTCCAAATAATTCAGATGCTTTTATCTGCACTGTTTGAAACTTCAAGACGTCTTTACAGTAATGCAAAAGAATCTTACGTCTTTAAACAATTCAGCAGCAGCATGTCATCTGAACCGGTTGGGACTTTAAGACGTCTTTACTTTAATGGAAAAGAATCGAATATCCGTCTTCAAACAGTTTATCAACTTCTCAACTGGACACATCTCGCGCAATCTACACACAGCAACCGAAATCTTTCGCTTTCTGTTGCTAGAGAAATCTTAAGTTATTCATTGTATAAGTACAAATCACACTTGTTTTAAAAAATTAGGTCCTGAAACTTAGTATTTAGTGATTTTCTGTAGCAACAATTACTGTGACATCCTGTTTAAAATTGCATTACTTCTTTGAGCGAGAATTAATATTCAACGCATCATTGGGTGATACGTATGCGTATGTGCGCCCAAAAAGACGACGTTCTGATTGAGTTGTTCTTTTGTTTTCCCGTTTCTGGAAGCAGTACTTTCTGTTCTAGATGATTTTCCCACGAGGTATATGCAAAATGACTAAGAATTTGTATATGATATCTTTTTTCCTTCAATGCGGATTTTCCAGTTAGGTACCGCAGTTGTATACACTGAAGTGTCAAAAAAACTGGGATACATCTCTATTACCGCATAACGGCAGCAACTGGAGAGACGGGGCATGGACTCCACGAGTTCTCTGTAGTAGTGTGGAGGCAGTGCAACCATGCTTCCTGAAGAGCGTCCCACAGTTCCGTAATATTCGCCGGTGGAGGATTCCTGGCATCGACGGCACGTTGAACAGCATCCCAAATGTGTTCCATGGCGTTTAAATCCAGCAAACAAGGGTGATAAATCAAGATGCCGAACTCCGTGGAATGTTTCTTCAGCCATAATCCGGCGGCTGTGGACATGTGTGGGGCGCATTGTGCTGTTGAGAGACAGAGGTCGTACCCGTCGGGGTGGTTGCATGACATGAACGGGTGCAAATGATCCCCAAGGATGGTTACGTAGCATCCACCGGTCAGAGTGGTCGGCAGATATATGAGGGGGTCCTAATGCGTGCCAGCGGAAAACACCCCACACCATAACAGTACCACTACCGGACTGCACTGTCCCTTGTAGGCATGCGGGATCCATTGTTCCGTATGGTTGTCTCCCCACCCGGAGTCTGCCATCTGCCCGAAACAGTTGGTACCGCGATTCGTCGGACCAGGCTACACGTTTCCACTCAACTTGCGTCTGGTGGCGGTGTTCCCGAGCCCAGGCGAGACGCACAGCCTTGTGCCGTCGGACCAGGCTACACGTGTCCAGCCATCTTGCGTCTAATGGTGGTATTCCCGAGCCCAGGCGAGGCGCATAGCCTTGTGTTCTCGGGTCTGGTCAGCGATGGCACCCGGATGGGCGGATGGCTCCGGAACCCCATAGAACACAGGAAACGTGGCACTGTCCGAGAACTGATGCTACTACTGGTACCCACCATTGAATTGCCCTATGATTTGCGCAATGTTGCACGCCGGGCGGATGTTGCACGCCGAGCGGATGTTGCACACCGAGCGGATGTTGCACGCCGAGCGTATGTTGCACGCCGGGCGGATGTTACGATGCGTGCCAGACGCCGCTGTCCACGATCACCCAGGACTTTTCTACGGCCATCCAGGTCTCGCACTCAAAATATTTCCTCTGAGTTTATGTAGTCCAGGTGCGCCCCTGAAATTGCTGACCGTGAAAATCCAAATTTCATGGTAATTTCCGAGATGGAGCGACCCACCTCCCGGGCGCCGACTATCATACCACGTTCGAAATCGCTTAAATCCTGATCACTTGCCATCTGAGCAGCCAAGTGAGCTTACGGAGAGATCTGCCTCCATATGCAGTATATACGTCGTTTGCGGACGATACTATACACTGGCGTGCAAAAATTAAGGACAAGACGGTTTTTCGAATGTAACGTCGTGCAGAAGTGCCCCACACCTACTCAAATCATACCATAAGATCCCCAAGATGTAACAATATGGGACAAGTGAGCAAAACTGTCCAAACAAGGAATCCAAAGGATACAAAGGCACTTTATTGAAAAGGTAGCTTCGAGCACAACTGGACAGAACACAGAAACGTCCATGTGACAGGCGGCTGCCAAGAAAAATCCAGTCTTTATTCGGGAATATGATCACCGCTGACTGCGTTGCAGGATTTACAACGTCTGTCCATGCTGAGGACGAGGTTGTCAAGGAGCTGTTTAGGCATCGCGGCCCATTCCTCTTGTAACGCCAATCGCAGCTGCTGTGTCGTTGCTGGCGGCTGGTGACGTGCTGATAAGCTTCTCCCGAGAAGGTCCCACACGTGTTCGTTTGGATTTAGGTCCCGGGACCTTGCGGGACAATCCATGCGTTGAATATCTTTACTCTCCAACAGCTGCGCGACAGCCACTGTACGATGAGGTGTAGCGTTGTCGTCCATGAAGAGGAACTCAGGACCCACAGCACCTCTAAATAGACGCACGTGAGGCAGGAGAATCTCGGTACAATAGCGGGCACCAGGGACTGAACCTCCTTGGAAGATGTGGAGGTCAGTACGGCTACCAAGCCTGATACCGACCCAAACGAGAACTCCGCCACCTCCAAACCGGTCCCTTTAGATGATGTTGGAGGTGTGATTGCGTGTTTCCTGCTCTCTCCAGATGTGTATACGTCCAGAATCGCTCGTCAGACTAAATCGGCTCTCATCCGTAAAGAGAACTCGACCCATTGCTCATGTGTCCAGTTCTCGTGTTCCTGGAACCACAGAAACCGCCGTCTCCGATGAGCAGGCGTCAATGACGCACACCGTACTGGTCGTCGTGCAAATAGACCACTTTTGTGCAGCGCCAAGGTAAAACGCGATAACGGATGTCCAGTTGTCTGTTGCATGTGCCTTGTGATTTCTCCCGCTGTCTGCTGTCTGTCTCTTCTCGCCTGTAGGAAAATATACCGGTCGTCAGCCGCCGTGGTTGCTCGTGGACGGCCACTACTAAACTCTCGGACAGCTGAGAATCGCTCGTCAGACTAAATCGGCTCTCATCCGTAAAGAGAACTCGACCCATTGCTCATGTGTCCAGTTCTCGTGTTCCTGGAACCACAGAAACCGCCGTCTCCGATGAGCAGGCGTCAATGGCGCACACCGTACTGGTCGTCGTGCAAATAGACCACTTTTGTGCAGCGCCAAGGTAAAACGCGATAACGGACGTCCAGTTGTCTGTTGCATGTGCCTTGTGATTTCTCCCGCTGTCTGCCGTCTGTCTCTTCTCGCCTGTAGGAAAATATACCGGTCGTCAGCCGCCGTGGTTGCTCGTGGACGGCCACTACTAAACTCTCGGACAGCTGTTCCTGTCATTTGAAATGCTCTCCATGCTCGTGAAACGATGCTGTGAGCGATTCCGAACTCCTCGGCTACACTAGTCACAATTCGACCTTCTTCCAACTTCCCACTGACGCGACCTCGGGTAAAGTCATCCAGATGTCGTCTACTGGATTGCCTGTTGGCCATATCACACGGTGGCAGCAACTCGACGTCTTTCAAACCGACGTACACCGTGTAATAGCTTTCACCGAATTGCTGAGCGTACACCGCCCATGTGCTTTATACCCTTTTGACACCCCTCCCCCTGCGCTCCCGTCATGCTGCATATATGCGCATGCCCTACCAAACTGGACCTAGGCTATCTCGTGGGTGGTCTTTCGGTCCTTTCTGCCTGCTCGTTCCGCTATTATGCTAATTTCTCCTCTTCGTCCTTAATTTTTGCACACCAGTGTATTTACCGCATGGGTGCGGTGGCATGTAATGGAAATGGTAGCGCCCTTCTCAGGTTAATTTTTTTTCTTTTTTTTTTTTTTTTTTTTTGGCACCACATTGCATATTTCTCAAGTCTTTTTTCTGGGGCATGTATAGGAAAAATTCCTCTCGGATAGAATAAAGGCAACCACTCTCTAGATTCCCGATATGATTTCCACTAACCTAATCTTAATGCTGTCGCAAAGGATTATTTCCGACGAACTTACAGTAACTGCTCGTTAAAAATTGTAATATTACTGCAAGCAATAACGAGGAACTGTACACCAATTACACTTAAGGTTGTTCCACCTAAAATCTCTGCTTGATGTTTCCAATGCTAAAACTTCTTTACATATTTTCTTCGCAAGTAATGTATTCCAAAGGATGAAAATTTGCGCATCGATAAAATTGACTTTAAGTTATAGCATGGGATACTTAATACTTGCAAAAACATAATCATAGTTATATTAAAAATCAATCATTTTTCTTTGAGTAATGTTCAGACCTGTTAATAGATGACGCGGGCTGTACGTCGATGACGTCAGTAGACAAACAAATGTTGGATTGCTTAGTTATGGTTATGTTTTAGCAAATATTAAGTATCCCATGATATAACTTAAAGTTAGTGTTATCGACGTCCAAATTTTCATCCTTGGGAATACATTAATTGCGAAGGAAATATGTAAAAAAGTTTTACCATTGGAAACATAACCACTTTAAAATAGTATAACTATACAGGGTAATTCAAAATGATTTCCCCGATTGCAAATTACAATACGTGGTTTATGAACATAGCTACAGAGATCGCATTGTTGAACAATAAAGAAGTTCAGAATTTTGTTTCCATACCTTACAAATGTTCTGTGCGACTCCCCTGGGTCACGTGGACAACATCTAAATGGTATGCCACTTCACGCCATACATTACGAAGCATGTCCGTAGTGACTGATGCCAGTTCAAGCTTAATGCGCATCTTTAGTTCTTGCAGTGTTCTCGGCAAAGGTAGCACATACACATGGTCTTTGACATACCCCCACAAAAAGAAGTCACAAGGAGTAAGGTCCGGAGATCTGGGGAGGACCCACTTGCGGAAAACCCCGTCGTGCTGTCCACAACGACCAATCCAAGCAACACAGTAGTACGTCATAATAGCAACACAGCAGTAGGTTCCAATAAAATTCTAAACTTCCTTCTTTCTTGTGTAGGCATATCAGCTGTCTTTTTATCTTCATAAACATGTTATTGTCATTGTAATCGGTGCAATAATTTTGAATTACCCTGTATTAGTAATCCGAATGTCTTGGCGTAGATTATAAATCAAAGTTTCCAATCTTTAAGCACATCAAACAGGCCATCTAGTTGATGGGCGAAAACTTGGGAACTTTGATCTATAATCTACGCCAAGAAATTCGGATTACTGATATAGTTTTATTACCGCAAGAATCGTGCATCACTAGTTGATTCCTTAAAGTGGAAACGCATATAAGGGACTCCCAAGTTTAGAAGCTGCCATAATATTAAGTTTGATACCGCTGCCTGCCCAGAAAAAATTATAACTATTAAACGCGAAACAAAAATGCCTCTTTCGTTTGTGTACATGTGGCCTATCAAATGAAGAAGAACTTTTACATTTTATCACATAGTAATAAACGGGGATTATTTAGAAAAGTGAACAATCAATTAATATACTTACGCATGTCAAAATATTTATTATCACAAACAAGTGAAGATAGAATCTGATAGAAATTGCAGCAGTTTCCCTTCGGCTGAGAATAGGATCTGCCACACCTATATCAAGAAGAGAGACGAAATAAGAAAACAGGTTATTCATAATTTTGTATATACACTCATGGTCATAAAAAAAGAACATCTGAAAGGAGTTGAGCTACGATTTTGATTTCTACAAGATACATTCATATGGCATACAGAACAAATGATGCCACCAAATGATGCCACCTGTGGCTTGCATCATCTGCTATACGCGCTGAGGCATCGAATCAAATAATGTGTTAATGGTGCCTTATGGAACAGCCATCCAGGCTGTATTGACCAGAGTCCAAAGTTCATCAAGAGTTTCTGCCTGACAGTCGTACCGCAGCGCATATCGTTTGAGCATGTCCCAGAAATTCTGTATGGGTGATAAATCCGGCGATCTAACCGGCCACTGCAGAAGAGCAACCTTAATATCACTGAAGAAGACACATGCTTAAGCTGACCAGAAGTCTCGAATTCTTGAGGACAGTTCTCGAATTTAATTTACTGTCCTCAAAAACGTCTGACGCCTTTGGGGACGAGAATTGTCCTCAAACGTTGATGTTTGTCCTCAAGTGCCCTCGAATTTACACTTCATCATTTGATTTCAAATGAAAAATGTTTTTTAAAAAGAGTTTTCGTCGTACTAATTTTCCAACATGTTTCTTGTGAAAACAAATTTTGACAGCATTTTGTTTTTCCTTTTTCCGAGTTTAACGACCACCGTAAGCAACTCTAAAGACTATAAGCAGTCACCTGTCCCTAATTTGGGGACATTTGTTCTAGGGAAGGGAGAGAACACGTGATGTAAGACAAACACACCACTCATGCCTCATTCGGGACTCGAACCTGTACCAACTTGTACAAATGGTCCGTGGCCAGCACTAAGACAATGCACCACTCGGGCGGCCAAATTTTGTCTGTACTTGTTCTAAGTTCCTCCAGAAACTTTGGCAAAATGAAAAATTCGCCATGCGATTCGTTCATTACTCTGCAGCTTGATTTTATCATAATTCAGCAGATATACCTAAGATAAAGTATTTCACTTTCTCTAATATGTTGTCGACATCATAGCTCTGCTTTGTCAGTACAAATTACCAACATTATACACTGGCGTGCAAAAATTAAGGACGAGACAGGTTTCCGAATGTAACGTCGTGCAGAAGTGCTCTACATTAACTCAAATACCATAAGATCCCCAAGATGTAAGAATATGGGACAATTGAGCAAAACCGTCCAAACAAGGAATCCAAAGGCACTAAATTGAAAAGGTAGCTTCGAGCACCACTGGACAAAACACAGAAACGTCCATGTGACAGGTGGCTGCCAACAAAACTCCAGTCTTTAGTAGGGGATATGATCACCCCTGACTGCGTTGCAGGATTTACAACGTCTGTCCATGCTGAGGACGAGGTTGTCATTGAGCTGTTGAGGCATTGCGGCCCATTCCTCTTGTAGCACCAATCGCAGCTGCGGAATCGTTGCTGGCGGTTGGTGACCTCCGAGAAGGTCCCACATGTGTTCGATTGGATTTAGGTCCGGGGACCTTGCGGGCCAATCCATGCGTTGAATATTTTCACTCTCCAACAGCTCTGCGACAGCCACTGTACGATGAGGTGTAGCGTTGTCGTCCATGAAGAGGAACTCAGAACCCACAGCACCTCTAAGCAGACCCACGTAAGGCAGGAGAATTTCGTTACAATAGCGGACACCAGTGACTGAACCTCCTTGGAAGATGTGAAGGTCATTACGGCTACCAAGCATAATACCGCCCCAAACGAGAACTGGTGTGATTGCGTGTTCCCTGCTCTCTCCAGATGTGCATACGTCCAGAATTGTTCGTCAGACTAAATCGGCTCTCATCCTTAAATGAGAACTCGACCCCATTGCTGATGTGTCCAGTTCTTGTGTTCGTGGCACCACAGAAACCGCCGTCTCCGATGAGCAGGCATTAATGGCACACGCCGTACTGGTCGTGCAAATAGGCCACCTTTGTGCAGCCTCCTTGCCGCGGTAAAACGCAATAACGGACGTCCAGTTGTCTGTTGCATGTGCCTTGCGATTTCTCCCGTTGACTGCCGTCTTCTCTTCTCGCCTGTAGGACAACATACCTGTCGTCCGCCGCTGTGGTTGCTCGTGGACGACCACTGCTAAACTCTCGGACAGCTGTTCCTGTCATTTGAAATGCTCTCCAAGCTCGTAAAACGATGCTGTGAGCGATGACGAACTCCTCGGCCACACTAGTTACACTTCGACCTTCTTCCAACTTCCCAATGACGCGACCTCGGGTAAAGTCATCCAGATGTCGTCTACTGGATTGCCTGTTGGCCATATCACACGGTGGCAGCAACTCGACGTCGTTCAAACCAATGTACACAGTGCAATAGCTTTCACCAAATTGCTGAGTGTACACCGCCCGTGTGCTTTATACCCTTTCAATACTCCCCCCTACGTCATGCTGCATATATGCGCATGCCCTACCGTACCGGACCCTAGTCTATCTCCTGAGTGGTCTTTCGGTCCGTTCTGCCTGCTCGTTCTGCTGTTATGCTAATTTCTCGTCTTCGTCCTTAATTTTTGCACAGCAGTGTACAAGCTATATCCTTTTAAGACATAAATTTTCATATGTAATATACTACTTATATAAACAATATTTTGCGACAAAAAAAATTCCATATTTATTTTGTGTATGTACGCGTCCCCAAATGATCAGTTGATTTGGGTACACCACGCCATTTTGTCCTCAAACCAGTGTTCCAATATTTGGTCACCTTACACATGTTATCTCTGCAACATACGGTATGGCATTGTCCTGCTGAAACATGGCTCCAGGGATGTTCTGCAGGTAGAGAATGGCGACCGGACATAGAATACCATTATCGTAACAGGGACTCGTTATGCTGGTACGTACTCTCACGACAGATGATCTGTTTTCGTGCCCAATAGTATCCCAGGCCATAATGCCTTTTGTTTGGTGCGGTATGCCTGCTGCGAATACACTCTTCCCAACGCCTCTCCTCCTGTCTTTGACAGACGCACATGCGATTTGCGTTTAAACAGATACGCGTTTCGTCCGAGAACACGATATTGTCCCATTCGCCATGCCACTCATTTCGTTCGATGCAACATTGCAGGCTGGCAGTTCGTTGCTGCGGTGTAACAGGATAGCCTGAAGTGGGGTCGACGAGCCTGCAGTCCAAACTGCAATAACCGGCTACGTATTATTACAACTTTATTTTCTTCTCATACTGCGGATTTTCAGTGGAATTGCGTAATATCGCTAGTTGAATTGTGATTACGCGATTCCCAAATTTGTTTAAATGTATCAGCTGACACCTAGATTTGAATTATGAGTCAGACTTCAGGCGTACTAGAGTGGTTGGCAAAGAAATTCCAGTTCCCTTACTACAACTGTAAAAGGGCCCAGCACAGCGCGCAAAAAGATTCCAATGTCGTGACTCGGAATTGTGAGACCACAGTAGCCAACTATAAGGCTTTCAGCTACTTCGTATGCTTTGTGTGTGTGTGTGTGTGTGTGTGTGTGAACTGAAATGGAGTCCACTGTGTGTGGACTCAAATGGAGTCCACTGTGTGTGGCAATTAACTGGTTTTGTTAGGTTTTGTTATGAACTATACTCACACGAAACAATTACTCATTCGTATGATTGCATGAATATTGTTTTTGAGCCATCTCGGACATCAGAAAGAATGCAATAGCCCACGATTGTGTGTCGAATTGTCCTTTTTTCAGGCAGAGATCATTCCCTGGATCAAGAGCATCTACGCTAAGAAAATTGCTTTGCAGTCAACTCTACGTATGCGAGAGACTAGTTGCTACGTACAGGCACTATGGATCCAGAACCAATAGCTACTAGCGGTAATCTCTTCGCCTGTGCAGGTCTATTCCCCTAATTCTTTACCTTTCAATGCAATGCATTTCTTGTTTGTACGTTGAGCAACATTGAGCAACCCTTGGCTAACACGAGCAACCTTAGGGCTGTTTGAAATGGCCGGTCCCGAATTTAGGGCCATTGGTTCCAGGGAAGGGAGAGAGCCAGTGCCTTCAGACAAGTATCTCCCATGCCTCATCTGGAACTCGAACCCGAGCCCATCCTGGAATATAAATTTATACACACACACACACACCCTCCGCACAACACCTCCTCCATTTGCATGTACGTAAAACTCACACACAGATATACACCATATTGACAAAATTCACCTAACATCTAGAAGAGAAACACAACATAGCATTTATTGACATACATTAGCACAGTGTTGGTCCAGCTTCGGCCTTAATGCATGCACTGACCCTTCGAGACAGCTTTCCTCAAGGTTTTGGAACACAGCGATAGGTATGCGCTTCAATTCAGTACATAATGCTGCCGCTAACTGTTGCTTAGCAGTCGGCCTTGGTTCCAAACTTCTTATGCGGCGCCCTAATTCATCCCATAGGTACTCTATGGTATTGCGATCAGGTCTGTGTACTGGCCAGTCCACAAACGACATAGAATTATCGTCAAGCCACGCCGTAACAGTCCTTGCTTTATGGCTCGGTGCATCATTCTGCTGGTACCAACAAGGCTCGGTTCCATAGTATTGCCACAGTGTTGGTAGGGCATAACTCTCCAGAATATCGAGGTAGACGTGCTAGTAACAGGTTTGTCCACGATAACCAATAGGCAGGGACCATATCACGAAAAACATCCCCACACGAGTGCACTGCCAGCTCCAACCTTGACCGTAGGAACAGTACACTGTGATAAATAGCGTTCCCACGGCTGACATCATACCTACACACGGCCATCAGAATGATGGATCGTGTATCTGGACTCATCAGCCCATGGGACCCGTTTCCATTGATCTACGGTTCACGATAAATGTTCTTTACACCGTGCTAAACGACGAGTAGCATTCCGAGTGGAGATGAAATGCTTATGAGCAGCCGCATGACCGCGGTAACATACGGAATGAAGTTCTCTGCGAATGGTACGTGCACATGCCGAGGTTCCAGCATTTTTACTCACCTGAACACTGAGGTCTTGTGCAGTTCTCCGTCAATTAGCTGTAACGACTCTCCTGAGGCTTCAACGTCCTCTATCACTGATTTTCTTTGGTCTGCCGGTACGTTTTGCTGCTTCAGGAACGCCATGTGTCTTCCATTTATTCAGTACATCCAGAACAGTTGACTTGGGAATGTTTAAACACCTCTCGGTTTCTCTTATGGACAACCCACTAATATAACACCCAATATTTTTTTCTTTCTCAAAGTCAGTTCTCTTCCTCCGCGACATTTGCACTCAACCTCGCAGTGCGATATGATCGCTGTCAGCTGCAGGCTTGTTTTTATACCGTTTGCAACTGTACCGCGCATCTTGACATAGCAGCGGATCCGTTCATTTACTATTAAACGGGTGTCCGGTGACTTTTGTCATTATAGTAATAAAATATATATTATAAAATATGGTGTGCGTGAATAAATACAATCATGTTCATAAAAAACAGAACACCTGAAAGAAGTCGAGCTACGAATTTGATTTTTACATGTTATGGTAATCAGGCAAGAAATAATGAAGTAATTGGCATTTTAGCATCTTAGGTGCATGCCTACCACGTCTAAACAAACCGGAAACCGGCCGTTTTTGTGTTATAAGCGCCGCGCGGGGCGATCAGCATGTCAGTGCACGGGCAGCAGTGGGTAAGGATGCTTCGCCGTGGTGTAAGGCAGTCGTACAGTCATAGACGTAGCGTGACCAAATACTGGGGGTGGGGGCACAAATAAATGTAAACTATTTGAGGAGGGATTCTCGGAAATACACTGCTGGCCACCCAAAATGCAACACCAAGAAGGACACGAGATAGCAAAGCCAGATTTACTGGACACATAACAACAGATACAAAGATGAAACGATTGAGCTTACAGGCCCGTGCGACTTGCGGAACACGCAGACATCAATAGTTCGTGTGGCCCTCATGGCTGGCAATAACGGCCGCTACACGCCGCGGCATCGAACGAAACAGGCTTTGGATGTGGGCTTGGGGTATGTCGGTCCAGGCTGCATCCACACGCTGCCACAGTTCATCAGGCGTTGCCGCGGATGGTGCTTGCCGGGCCACTCGGTTACCGGTCAGCGACCAGACGTGTTCGATGGGCGACATATTAGGAGAACAGGTGGGCCACGGCAGCAGTGACACCTGGTGGGCCATGAAGAATTGTTGCACGATGCGTGCCACGTGCGGGCGCGCATTGTCCTGTTGAAACGTGGCCGCTGGTAGGTCCTGCAGGTAAGGGAGGACTACAGGCTCCAAAACGTCGAAGATGTAGCGGTGGCTGTTGAGTGTACCGCCGATGCGTACCAGAGGGGTGCGGGTATCATATCCAATTGCCCCCAAACCATAACGCCAGGCGACGGACTGGTATGGCGATGCATAATGCAGGCGTCATACAGTCTCTCGCCGCGGTGCCGCCACACGCAGATCCGACCATCGTGGTGTTGCAGGCAGAAGCGGGATTCGTCGGAGAAGACAATGTCGTGTCATTTCGTCGTCCAGGAGCGGGGTTCAACGGCCCATTGCCGCCGCACTCGCTGGTGGTGTAACGTCAATGGTAATAGGAGCAATGGGACGCCGTGCGACAATTCCCCGCTCCTGCAGATGACGTCGAACGGTACGTGCTGACACAGGTTGTTGCGCAACACACCCTAATTCCTGCGCTAACGTTCGTGATGTGGCGGTGCAAGCCGTCAATGCCCGCCGCACAACATGCCGGTCCTCTCGTTCGGTGGTATGCCGCGGCTGCGGCAATCGCTTACGTCGGTCAGCCCATCCCTTCTTCACCCACCGAATCTGTACTCGCCTCACTATGGCTGGATGTCGTCCGACACGGGCGCCGATCTCTCGGTACGATAAACCGCTGTCGCGATAAGCCACTATTCGTCTTCTATCGAACTCCGAAACGTGCTGGAATGACTGCCGTATTCTGCGACGAGGCATCAGGAAGCTTCCCACGCACAGGTCCGGCAGCACAACACATCTTCCACTACTCACACCACGCCTTCTGTGCACCCTTCTTATAGTGCTTCTTGATGGCGTGCCGGGCGCACATGATTTGCATATGCCCTGCAAAGCTAATCGTTTGCATGTCCTCTCGCGGGCGACGCATGCTGCAAATTTCAGGCCAATCGGATGCTTCCTTCTTGATGTTGCATTTTGGGTGGCCAGCAGTGTAGTTTCTCCGAAAATGCTCCCGTTCTATTGCCATTAGTGTAACGTGACCAGATATTGGACCGCTGATTTGAGGACAAAATGATGTGGTGTCTCCAAATCAGCTGATCATTTGAGGACGCCTACGTACACAAAATAAATATGAAATTCGTTTTGTCGCAGAATATTGTTTATATAAGTGTTATATTACATATGAAAATTTATGTCTTAAAAGGATATAGTTTGTATAATGTTGGTAATTTGTACTGACTAAGATGGCGACAACAGATTAGAAAAGGTGAAATACTTTATCTTAGGTATATCTGTTGAATTATGATGTAATAAAATCAAGCTGCAGAGTAATGAACGAATCGCGTGGCGAATTTTTCATTTTGCCAAAGTTTCTGGAGGAACAAGTAAAGTCGAAATTTGGCCGCCCCAGTGGTGCAGTTCTCGCCACTAACTAACCATTCGTACAATTTGGTACGGGTTCGAGTCTCGAATGAGGCATGAGTGGTGTGTTTGTCTTACATCACGTGTTCTCTCCCTTCCCTAGAACGAATGTCCCCAAATTAGGGACAACTGACTGCTTATAGTCTTTAGAGTTGCTCAGGTGGTCGTTAAACACGAAAAAAGGAGAACCAAAAACAGCCAAAATTTGTTTTCGCAAGAAGCATGTTGGAAAATTAGAACGACAAAAACGTTTTTTAATAACATTTTTCGCTTGAAATCTAATAGTCCAGTCAACGAAGGCTGAAAATGGGCAAATATGAGAAATAAATATGAAAGTTTTGAAACTTGGCACACTTGTTTATAGGTACCTAGTGAAGATTATATCCAAAGTCCTGACGAATCAGAGGTGAGATCTAGCCGCCATCTTGAAAAATAGCCACTTTTGTTTTTGGTTTTCGTGAATATTTCAAAAATGGTTGGTCGTAGACCAAAAATACTACTTACAAAATTGAAGCTTATAAAATTTCCTACAAAAAAGGTGGTTCCGTTCACTTTTTTGTATCTCTAATAGTTTCTGAGATAATCGGGTGTCAATGTTGTACTGTTTCTCTGGTCGCTACGTTATCACTAGCTTATTTGTATGAAAACCCGTAGTGATAACGTAGCTATCAGCGAAACAGTATGTAGGAAATTTTGTAAGCTTCAATTTTGCAGTTAGCATTTTGGGCTACGGCCAACCGTTTTTGAGATATTCATGAAAACCCGAAAAAACGTATTTATTTTTGAAGATGGCGGCTAGAGCTCACCTCTGATTCGTCAGGACTTTCGATATAATCTTTGCTAGATACCTATAAACAAATGTGCCAAGTTTCAAAACTTTCATATTTATTTCATCTGAAAACCCTATTTTGACCGGACTAAAATGAGGAAGTGTAAATTCGAGGACGCTTGAGGACAAACATCAAAATTTGAGGACAATTTTCGTCCCCAAAGGCATCAGACGTTTTTTTGAGGACAGTAAATTAAATTCGAGGTCTGTCCTCAAGAATTCGAGGCCAGCTTACATTAGTGCAGTAACTTAGGTTTTTGGCATGCCTAATACATTCAAAACTATAGGATGTGTGAGGAATGCGTTGATTCATCCTAATGAGGATGAAAAAAATATATCTTTCAAAGCACCTCGTGCAGTTATCTAATGGTGTAAACCACCATCAGGTTACTGCTTGCTATTGCGCATGCAATTATTGCTGGAAAGCACTCATAACAATGATCGTTATTGCGTAGCGTTGTTCCCTTGTCTGCATGTCAGACTTTATAATATTTAAAAAGAGAACGACTAGTTATTACTTTTTTCGACTTTTTCAGTTTGGGGAGCACGTGCATCACTGTGTACCCCCTTCAGTACGCCTACACGTACAGTCACATTAGCAAGTTCGGCAGTGGTCGCGTTATCGACATGAGAAACTGCAATGCTTCACTCAGGCAGATTGCCATTGGTGTAGGGTGCAGTGTGTCCGTCGCGGCAAGAGTGTGCAGGGAATGGTACGAAGAAAGGCGTAGGACGCGAAGAAAAGATTCTGGACGTTGCACAAAGACAACGCCGAGGTACAACAGTTATCTCATGAGGACGCCTTTGGGTGACCGTTCTGCATAATCAACGGCGTTGGAGCAGCAGAGGCAAACTGTGACGCATTCTCCCATGTTAGCTGTAACAGCACGTCGTCCTTTATTACAGTTCGGACTGTAGGCTCGTAAGCCCCTTCTAGGCAATTTTTGATGCCGCAGCAATGGACTTCTAGCTTACAACTGAACACCGAAGGAAGAGACTGGCGTGACGAGTGACACAATATCGTGTTCTCGGACGAAATGCGCTTCTGCTTAGACGAAAATGGTGGCGGCATCTGTGTCTGCCGAAAACAGGGGCGTCAGGAAGAGTGTATTCGCACCAAGCACACCGCAACAGCGAGGCATTAGGCTTGGGGTGCTATCGGCTATGGGACGAATGATTAGAATCCAGCCTTAACACCACTCTGGCCCCGGGGGAGCTAAGCAATTTTTTGCCATTGGAAGGACGGAAGTGGAGGCACACTATTTCTCACGGCACTGATGTGAACTTCCCTTGGCGGGACACGCACTAAAACGCATGATCGTGACGATTGCTCTCATCTGCACTTGAACACATACTGGTATATCGTACCGCACTCAAAGTATTCACGAAGTATTTGAGCATCCATCCCGTCTCACCTGTACACCATGAATTGCTGTACAGGCGACCTCTCTACTTTTTTCTAACAGACAGATACACTGTATTGACAAAAGTCACCTGACAACCCTTCAAAAACAAATGAACGGATCCGCTGCGTTGTTAATATGCGCGGTACAGTTGCGACCGGTATAAAAACAAGCCTGCAGCTGACAGCGATCATATCGCACTGTGAGGTTGAATAAAAATGTTGCGGCAGGAGAGAACTGACTTTGAGAAAGGAAAGATTGTTGGGTGTTATATTAGTGGGTTGTCCATAAGAGAAACCAGGAGGCGTTTAAACATGCCCAAGTCAACTGTTCTCGATGTACTGAATAAGTAGTAGAGAAATGACGTGCCTGAAGCAGCAAAACGTACTGGCAGACCAAAGAAAATCAGTGATAGAAGACGTGGAAGCCTCAGCAGAATCGCTACAGCTAATCGACGGAGTACTGCACAAGACCTCAATATGTACGCGTACATTGAGGTCTTAGAATATTTACTACAGCTGAGTAAATATGCTGGGACTTCGAAATGTACGCGTACATTGAGGTCTTAGAATATTTACTACAGGTGAGTAAATATGCTGGGACCTCGATATGTACACATACCATTCGCAGAAAACTTCATTCCATGGCTTAGCGTGGCTGTGCGGATGCTCATAAGCCTTTCATCTCTACTCGGAATGCTACTCGTCGTTTAGCATGGTGTAAAGAGCATTTATCGTAGACCGTAGATCAATGCAAACGGATCCTATGGACTGATGAATCCAGATACAGGATCCATAAGTCTGATGGCCGTGTGTGGGTATGGCGGCAGCCGTGGGAACGCTATTTAACACACTGTACTGTCCCTACGGTCAAGTTTGGAGTTGGCATTGTACCCGTGTGTGGGGGGGGGGCGTTTCGTCGTATGATTCCGGCCCATTGGTTATTGTGGACAAACCTGTCAACCTGCAAGTCTACCTCGATATTCTGGACAATTATGACATACAAACTCTGTGGCAATACTATGAAACTGAGCCTTGTTGGTACCAGCAGGATAATGCACCGCGCCATAAAGCAAGGACTGTTATTGCGTGGTTTGATGATACTTCCGTATCGTGTGTGGACTGTTCAGCACAGTGCCCTGATCTTAATCCCATAGAGCACGTATGGCAGGAATTAGAGCGCCGCATAAGAAGTTTGGAACCAAGGCTTACTACAATGTACTGAATGGAAGCTCATACCTATCGCTGTGTTCCAAAACCTTGTCGGAAGCATGTCTCGAAGGGTCAGTGCATGCATTAAGGCTAAGGGTGGACCGACACCGTTCTAATGTATGTCAGTAAGTGTTATGTTGTGTTTTTCTTCTAGGTGTCCGGTGACTTTTGGTCAATATAGTGTATACTCAATGGACAGTACATTATGGGCACATACCTAGTAGCGTGTTGGTCCTCCTCTAGCGCAAATTGCAGCCTGCACACACAAAGCAATTGACTCCACCAGACGCCGGCTGGTTGCCGGAGGTAATGTCAACCATGCCTGTTGCAGCATTGTCGGCAAATCCGCTCGAGATGTCGGTCCAGAACCGATGGATCGGATGTTCCGATGCACGGCATCCGAGAGAACTTCCACAGGGCTTACTTCCAGCTACCTTGGGGGCCACTGGATGTTTCCAAACTCAGATAAGTGTTCCTTGAGCCATGCCTGGGCGGTTGCGGCGCGGTGGGGCGGGGTATTGTCCTGTTGAAACAGGCCATCGTCCGTAGGATTCTCGAAGCCGTGAAAGCATGTAGGTGATCAGCCAGCTCATGCTGGTAGCGCGCAGAGGTTGAGGACCTTTCCAGGCACATTAAGGAACCTAATGGGTCGTATGAGGAGGCTCACCAAACCATCACAGGGCCACTACCTCCTTGAACAGAGCCGACTTCACACGACTGGGCCATGGGTTCATGCTGTCGACGCCACACTTTCAACCTTTTGTCACCTAGGTACAGCTGAAAAATGGGTTTCATCTGATCACACGACCCAACACCACTCTGGAGACATCCAGGTTTGATGTTTCCGGCATCAAGCGAGGGCGCAATTTCCAATGAGGAGCAGTTAGCATTGACACACGAGTAGGTCGTTGGCTTCTGTAGCCTAGGTTATGCAGCATGCACCATACCTTTCGCTCGCTGGTGCTTCTTTGGCCTCAGATATTTAACCTGGATGTGATTTGTACCACCTATGCTAAACGGTCGGTTTGTACGAGCCTGTATAATCTACATCTACCCCAGTCATCAATGGCTTGTGGTCAGCCACTGTGGGCGCTGGTACGTCCGTCGATGGTATACTCGCGGTACATCCTTAATGCGGTTGCCCTAGGGAAGGGAACCCTATGGTTCTTACCAATTGGGCGATATTATGACCCATCATTTTTGCCCCGACAATGAGTCCGCTATCATAGTCGCTCAGATTACCACCTTTACCCATATTCGTCAATTACGAAACACTGTTGGGAAGTTCTGCTGTCTGCCTATTTATCACCTGTGTTCGGTATGGGTCTGTTCCATTCTGCGCGGGGGGATGCCGATGCCAACTGCCCATCACTCCTACATTAATGTTTTGTCTACTGAGTGTATATCTTCAGTTCTACATCCTCGCTAATCCCTATTACTAAATGTCAGAAAAGCAGAACGCTCGACTTTCGAAGAAAGGTCGCACCAGTAGATGAGTGGTCTGAGGCGCCGGTCTTTGACCTTCTGCCTGCGCCGGACCGGTCTCGAGTCCCAGATGATACATTGGCGGTTCGTCCAACCGATCTACAGCAAACTCTCGATTATCAGTGCGCGGATTATTCGGTTTGCTGGTTATCCGTGCTCTACTTTTTTCGCACTGCAAAATTTTTAATGTGTGTGAACAGAACGTTGAGTATGACTGCGGGCGTTGCGCTGCATCATCATTATTACACGGTCGGGTCACATTATTGTGACCACCAGCTAATATCCAGAGTAACCGCCGTGTGCAGCGCGGACAGCAGCTAAACTGGCTGGGAAAGGACTCTATAAGGTGCTGGAAGGTGTTTACAAGTAAGTGGAGCCATGCTGACTGCAGTGCATCTGACAGCTGATGGAGGGTGCGTGGTGGAGGATCCATAGATCGAACAAAACGATCAAGGTGGTCCCACAGATGCTTAATTTAGTTTAAATCTGGGGAATTATGAGGTCAGGGAAGTACTCTGAAGGCTTCATCGTGCTCTTACAACCACTCTCGGACATTTCTAGCTGTGTGGCACGTCGCATTGTCGTGCTGGAAGATCCCATCCGCCCCAGGGAAGACAATCAGATTGTATGGGTGTACGTGGTCGGCAAGGATGACGAATTCATAACGACTTCGGTCCATAGTGCCTTCCACAGGTTTGAGTGGACCCAGAGACTGCCACGAAAATATTCCCCAGACCATAACGCTGCCCCCACCAGCTTGTGTTCTTTCAGCAATGGTTGAAGATTGTTTGTTCTCCGATGTTTCTCGCCTTATACGCCAACGTCCATCCGTTGGATGAAGCAGAAAACGTGACTCGTCGGACAAAGCAATCCTTTGCCAATCAGCGGAGGTCCTATTCCGATACTGCCGTGCAAATGTAAGCCTTTTCTGCCGATGCACCTTCCTCAGCATAGGTGAAGTGACCATCCGTCTGCGTCGGAGCCCTATAAGCAGCAGGGTTCGCTGAACTGTCGTTTTAGACACACTTCCGGTAAACCCCTGGTTCATTCGGCCAGTGAGTTGCTCCACTGTAGCGTGTCGATCGGGCCTCACGCACCTTCGGAGCCGACGTTTTCCTCTCACATCAATGGCACATGGTGCTCCGCACTTGCCAAGTCGCTTATTTGCAATGGTGCCATTTCTCCAATTATGATACATTTTATCCACAGCAGCAGGCGAACAGTTCACAAACTGCGCTGTTTCAGAAATACTGCCACCCTTGGCCCGAAAGCCGATAATCATCCCTTTTTGCAAATCTGATAAATCGCTGCTTTTATCCATGACAGCAACGAGTGATATGTTTTCAGATCATGATCATATGTAGAGGATTTTAGGAAGGAAGTGTCTGGCCCCAGGTCTTAAACAACCTTTAGAAATAGGAAAGTAGGAGATTTGGGCTAGAGCGCCCGATAGGAAAGGGACACGGAAGCGAAGTAGAAAGGGGAAGGAAGACGCCCTTATTTATTACCGGGGGCCAGTACCCGGGGTCCGACGGCTTAACGTGCCTATCCGACGCACGGCGGGTATTTAGTGGATCGAGGGTTCGTACCTGCCTGGGATCGAACCTGAGGCCCTTCCCGTGGCAGTCACGAACGTTGCCCACTCGGCCACCCGCGGCCCATGTTTTCAGATCAAATGATCATATGTAGAGGATTTTAGGAAGAGAGTGTCTGACTCTAGGTCTTAAACAACCCTTAGAAATAGGAAACGCGGCCCCCATGTTTTCAGAATGCCTACAGCACGCCTTATATACCCTCCAAGCCAGCTCACGACACGTGCCTTCTTTCATTGGCTACGCGCTGTTGACGTCAGAAGTAGGAGGTGGTCACAATAATGGGACTCGACTGTGTATAATCCAAAACGGGGCGTGGATGAACAGAGAAATGTTCAAAGATTGGTTTAAGACGAAATTGGTCTTTGAAGTTAGTGATTATCTGCAACATAAAAAGTTGTCAGTCAAAACAGTCCTACTCTAAGACAACGCTTCTTCACGTCCTTCTAAACACGAGCTTATTTCCGATAATGGACAAATACAAGTGAAGTTTTTGAACCCAACGTGACATCCATTCTCCAGCCCGTGAATCAGGGAGTAATTGCATCAATGAAGCAAATCTATCGCTTACAGCTTGTAAGAAATTTAGCTGAGAAGCATGAAAACATTTTAACATTCTGGAAGAGGCTTTCATTGCTGGATGCTGTACATTTAATATCAAAGGCATGGCCTGCTCTAAAGTCTGTAACAATCAACTGCCAGATATAGAAGATGATGGCTTCCAAGGATTTAACACACAAGAAGGAAATGAATCACCTGACATTGTCACTTTGATTTCCCGCATGGAAGGATTCGAAAATGTGGACAGTGAAAATGTTGAAGAATGACTGAACATAGACGCATGAGAACCGGGTTTTCAGCTTATGAAAGACGAAGAAATTGTCAACATAGTGACCGGCAGGCAGAAGGAAACTTCTGGGGGTGGGGAGGTGGGGGTAACCGCGGAAAAAGAAGAAACACGTGTGAGTCATGGTGCTGCTTTGAAATGTGTAGATACACTCATAGATTATGTGGAACAAGGGGATTTTAATTACAGTGATATTGTGGCACTTCGTAATATTCGTACTGGTGTTAGAAAACAATTAAATGCATCTAAGAAGCAAAAGAAGATTACAGATTATTTTGCTCCCAAAGACATGACTTTTGTTGGTTGTATCTAGTAAACGTACTTTTGTATATAGGCCTAGCGCATTTTACTTTCGTCAACAACAGAAATTGTAAGTACAGTACCAATATTTTGTAATTTTATATACTCTATTGCTAACACTTCAATGTGTCAAATGTATAGTTATGTAATGTATAGAAACAACCAAAGCCTAAATACAGCAAAGGGACATCTCAGTAAGGGAAGAAAACAGATTTTGGCACTGAGAACAGAAGATGGTTCAAGGAATAGAGGCGAAATTTTGACAAGAGTGAAAGATTTCTATTCCAATTTATATGAAAGGGATGATACATGTACTCCAGACAACATGAAAGGTACCAGTACCAGAGTTCTTGCAGTCCTCCCAGCAGAAGTTGCACATGCAATCAAGAACATGGAGCGGGGGAAAGCTCCAGGAGAAGATGGAATTACTGTAGACACCATACAAGAAGAAAGTGGAGAAATAGAAACAGTACTCGCCCAAATTTTCACTCGATGCCTTAATGAAATGAAGATTCCTGAGGATTGGAACAACGCTACAATGATCCTGCTACATAAAAAAGGTGACATTGAGGATCTCAGGAACTACAGACCTATCAGTGGTTTATAAAATCTTCACTAAAGTTCTTTCACGCCGCTTGAAGGTAACACTGGACATGGCTCAACCGAGAGAATAAGCAGGATTCAGGAGTGGCTACAGCACTATAGATCATATCCACGTACGGAGAGAACTAATTGAAAGAGCGAGTGAATGTGAACTTCCATTGTGCATGGCTTTTATCGATTATGAAAAGGCCTTTGATTCAGTGAAACCACAGCAGTTACAATGGCTTTGAAATCCTGCAGTATTGAAGATAAATACATTAATGTTATTAATAACATCTATGAAAATGCAAGTGCATGGATTCGGCTGTTTGAGAATACAGCACATATAAAAATTGGAAAGGGAGTGAGGCAAGGTGACACCATATCTCCGAAGCTCTTTAATGCCACATTGTAAAATGTCTTTCAATCACTGAACTGGGAAAACAAAGGGATAAAGATTAATGGAGATTATCTAACCCACCTTCGTTTTGCTGATGACATAGTCATTTTTGGCACTACCCCATCAGAGCTGCAGAGTATGATCCAAGAACTTGCTGACAAGAGTAAAGAAGTGGGATTAAAAAAAATGAACTTTCAGAAGACAAAAGTGATGTTCAATGCTTTTACACGAAATGAAGATTTATCAATTGATGGAGAAAAGCTGGAGATCACAGACACGTACGTTTATCTTGGACAGCAGATATGAAGTGAGGGTCACATTGGTGAAGAAATTAATCGGCGTATAAAACTTGTCTTTAGAGCTTTTGGAAGAAGCAGCATAATTTTCAAGAGCAATATGCCATTATGTCTTAGAAGAAAAGTGTTTGATCAATGCATCCTTCCAGTGCTTACGTATGGTGCAGAGACGTGGACCTTAACTAAAAGATACATACAAAGGCTGCAGACAACTCAAAGCAGCATGGAGAGGTGCATGCTTGGTGTAACCAGGAGAGATAAGAAGAGGAACTCGTGGATCAGAAAAATGACAGACATCATGATCAGAGTAAAATCCCTGGAATGGCAATGGGCTGGACATAGTGCCAGAAGAACAGACCATCCCATCGATGGACAGTCGAAATTTTAGATTGGATTCCAAGGGACAGGAAAAGACCCAGAAGAAGACCACATGGGAGATGGGTGGATGAAATTCGAAATTATGCGGGAGTGACAGGGAGGAGACGGGCACAAGACAGACCGTTGTGGAAGAGTCTTGGAGAAGCCTTCGTCCAGCAGTGGATTGAAAATGGTTGACAATGATGATGACATACGAAAGTAATTTTTTCAGTAAAAAGCAAAAATCGTATTTTCCGTGTTTTTCAGTCATCCGTGCGCGTTTATCCGGTGATTAGCACGGATAATCGAGAGTTTGCTGTACATCCAGTGGCTACAGATCATGGAAGGGTGATTGTTTATAGTCGTAGGAGTTGGTCACTGCTGTTGTTAAACCTCGAAATAAAATGATAACTTCCCAAAAAGGCGACTTTTATTTCATTTTCAGTGTGTCTGCCTCTTCTCCATAGGTAGAGGTGAAATCTATTTCCAATGGCGTTCCTTTTATCCTGAAAAGACTTCTGTCAATGAACACCGATCAGAGTGTGTTCCCAACTTAATTTCCTTTTCCATAACAACATGAATTACTGATACAAATACCTCATTCAGTATGCTGTACATATTATGTACACATAGCGTACATCAATCTCGTTTTGATACGTTCCTATTATCAAAATTTTAGTGTTACGTACAATTTTGCTTAGATTCTCACCAACTGAAAATAAAAACAAAAAAAAACATGAATATTGTCAATTTGCTTTTTGTGAGGGGTTTTAACGGCCATCATATACAACTCTAAGGACATTAAGCAGTCTTCCGTCTCTAATTTGGGGCCACTGGTTCCAGAGAAATGTGACAACCAGCGCAGAAAGGTGACAAGCACACCTCGTGTGCCTCATGCCTGGCTCGAACTCTGGCCCAATTCGAATGATTAGCCAGATACCTACACCTCTGACCTCACAGTCACCGGGGCAGTGAATTACTATTTTATTACTCCTTTTTTGCTTGCTAGCATTCAATCCTATCACCTCCAGGCTGGAAAACATAAAGCCAGTCCCAAGGCGGCAACTGAGAGTAAAAACATTTTCAATGAGTCCCAGTGGGACTTTAACCCTTTAAGCGGACGATGTATCTTAACCAAATGGTACTCAAAATTTTCTGCACTCCCTAAACAGATATGTTCATATAGCAGCCGGATTTTTCTTTCTGAACGGCACGTCAAATGTTTTGTTTTGCCAAATATCTTCCCACTCTTTTCTTAGATTCATCGCCTTTGTTACAGCCCATTTTGAAAGTAATTAGTCGGTAAGGATTAGTGTTAATCATCCCCATGAATGACCACTTTGAAAAATATAACTAAGGGGGAAAGCGACGCCTTCTGACGAGGAGAATCACTCGTTCGACCAGCGTGTTCTTATACAGCGAATATATACGTTCGAGCTGATTTCAGCCCATTTTGCTGACCCCGAGTTAATTCGTTCCGGCAGGTTAAAGGGTTAAAGTGATAGCGAAACCCCCAAAAGCCATATGCTGTGAAGGGATGCTACGAAATTCCAAAATTTAAAACTATACAGCATGAACGGTTTTGAATTTTTATAATTCGGGGAGAAATGATGAAAAAGAAAAGAACTTAAGTGGGATTTAATTAAAACGCTATACATTATAAAAAATGTGGGTAATGTTCTGCCTTGATCGAAAGAAATTAGGTTTCAGCCAAAACTCAAGTACTGAAAATTTTTCATGTTTCATTACTGTAGTAATATCGATAATCTGTTAACGAGAGAGCCTGGAAGTAAATGAATGTGGCCCTGGTGGCAGCACTGGTCTACACCGATGAGTCGTTATATTATGAACAGCTACCTAATAAGCTGTAGAACCCCATTTAGCCCACAAAACAGCTGTTCTGCGGCTAATGGGCCCTACAGTTTATCAGGTAAGTGTTCAAGCATCGATTCGATGAGGTGGCGTTACGTATCCTGGGGTATCTGGTACCATGCTGTCAACAGCAGGTTCTCCAGTCCGGTACATTCCGGGGAGGTGATGATTTAGCGCGAACCCGCTTTTCCAAGTCGAATCACAAATGTTCAATTGGGTTCACGTCAGGTGGATTTGGAGGCCATAGCATTAACAGAAAGTCACCAGCATGTTCCTCGAACCACTCCTTGACGATTCTGGAAGTGTGGCATGTCGCATTATCCTGTTGGTAATGGCCATCAACAGCAGGGAAAACAGTTGCCATGAATTGATGAACTGCCCGCAACGATGTTCAGATACCTAACAGCTGTCAGGGATTGTGCTATCCGGATAATGGGGTCTAAAGTGTCCCAAGAAAACATCGCTCACAGCATAACACCTCCGCCGCCGGCCTGGTCCAGCCCAACAATGCATCCAAGTGCCATAGGCTCCGTTGGAAATCGGCGTATCCGCGCTCGGCCGTCTACGTGATGCACCAAGAATCTTGATTCGTCAGACTAAGCCACTTCCAGTCATCCACGGTCCAATATCGATGATCTTGGGTCCATTTTATACGCTGTTGGCGATGACGTGCTGTAAGCATGGGGATCCGGCTGGGTCTTTGGCTACGTAGGCCCATGCGCAGAAGGCGGCGATAAATTGTGTGCTGCGACACATTGCCCTGATCACCAGTGTTGTAGCTGCGGGGGATTTGTCACACTGTGGCCCTGCGATCGCTGTGAACAATGCGCTACAGTCTTCGCTCTCCTCCGGCATCAATGAGCTGCGGACGACACATGACTGGGCCGCCCCGGTGGCGCAGTGGTCTAAGCGATGGCCTCTGATCATTCGTCCGTAAGGGGTCCGGGTTCGAATCCCGGTGAGGCATGGATGTTGTGTTTGTCTTACGGCACTGGCTCTCTCCCTTCCCTGGAACCAGTGACCCTAAATTAGGGACGGGCGACTGCTTATAGCCCATTGAGTTGCTCACGGTGGTCGTTAAACCTCCAATCACACAATCACACACACACACACACACACACACACACACACGGCTGGACGACGGTTCGTCATTTGGCCATCTGTGCACCACTTCTGATACGTACTCACTACAGCGACACGTGAACAACCCACAAGCCGCGCCGTTTTCTATATCGTAGTTCTGAGGCGCCGCAATTTGTCCTTTATCAAACTGCGATGAATCAGCAGCTTTTCTCATTCTGATTCCGAACACTCTACTAACCGAAAACTGGTCCTCGGGTTGTATATATATATTGCTCTGTGAACTTCACTGCGCCACCGTTTGGTCTCCAGGCGCGCTCATTTCTCTAGGCTGGGGTGGTTATGATTGAATGGCTCATACGTGTAAGCGCTGGCCTCTGGTCATTCCCCCGAGTTGGGTCCGGATTCGAATCCCGTTAAAATATGGATGCTGTGTTTGCGTCTTACGGCATACGCTCTCTCTCTCTCTCTCTCTCTCTCTCTCTCTTCCTCTCTCTCTCTCTCTCTCTCTCTCTCTCTCTCTCTCTCTCTCTCTCTTCCTACTCTCTGGAACCAGTGGTCCTAAAATAGGGATAGACGACTGTTTTTATCCCATCGAGTTGTTGATGGTGGTCGTTAACCACACACATACAGAATCGCGATCACATCGTGGCAGACTGCTAAAAGAGAAAATATTTTCTATCTGAAAGGCAGCTGGAAGATCCAAGACACAGAGTCTTTTGTCTCCAGAGAAAGGCAGAGAAAAGAATTGTATACTATGCTTAGCGCGTACCAAAATTCTACTTACAGTTTACAGTACGACTGGTTCGCCACCTAACAATTCGATCCCCTTCTGCCACAAGCAATTCAAAAATTAAAAAAAATTTAAAATGGAAAGCTAATATCACCATCTCGGACATTTGTTCCCGCGAGGTTGAAACTTTCCATCGTTCATTCGGTCATTACCAATCATATCACTCACTTGCTCATCCGCTCACCTAAATAACACTACTCATTCGTTCGTTAGCGCACCTGAGATGACACCAGTCCATCCCTCACTCTCGCATTAGCTCATCTGCGATGGTACCAGCCAATCCATCAAACACTCCTTTATCAACTCCTTTGGAAATCACTCACTTTCATTAGCTCTTCTGAGACGACACTATATATACAATCACTCACTCGCTCTTTAGCACTTCTGAGACACCACCATTCTATTGCCCACATCCTCATTCGCTTTTCTGTGATCATGTCACTCATTTGCATCTGATCTCACCGGCGATGACACCAGTCTATTGCCAACGGGTATATGAGTTCAAACAGAGCAACACTCGAAACAACTTCAGCACCAAATCGGCTAGAAATGTAGTGTGACAATAGTTGCAATATTAATAAACTGAAACTACTCTCGACTGATGAGCATCGTTATCGCCTTCTGTAAATCAACATAATTGTGTTATCCTGAAATATAAAATAAAGCTTTACCAGTATCATCAGATTTGAGCTTCCATTTCCTCCTGGAAGTGCCAAATCTATAGGGAAGTGGGAATAAACGGAACGTATTTACAAGAACCTTCTGTTTTTTTTGTTTTTTTTTTAACAAACTCTATATGCAGAGGTGGGCGAATGTAACGTATAACACCTTCAGTACGTGAAGTACAAAATAAAAACACTCTTTATACGCCTAAAGCGATACCTTTCAATTTTACATTGAAATGGATGACACAGTGAATTTAAATTTTATGCGATTCCACATAATAAAAGGTAGCACGTTTTAGAACCATTTCAAAAGCATGGCACCCCAAATATGCTCTTCTACGGCATCTTAGTTGTTATGACAAATATGTCATGCCTTGTGACAGCTGATGTCTGAAAGACGCAGTTGTCATTGTTTTATGTTCGCGTAAGAGATAAGGGTTTTCGAGTACTTACAACGTTCAGTGCTGGTGAGTTACGTGACTGAAAGTTCAATGGAACTTTTATGCTAATTTTATTTTAGGGCGATTACCCACGTTTCGAAAGAATAACATCTAGAAGTGAAATTTTTGTTTCATCATTTTTCGGTCTTGCGAGAAATGAAATATTTGCTCCCATATCGAAAAGAACTTGAATTATGAAACAGCATTTCCACGGGCAAGTCAAATGGCTCTCATGTCGCACAGATGTTTGGATTCTGTACATTACTTTTTTCCTCTTGGGGGAGGGGAAGATGACTGACGGAGTGCAGAAAATTTGTCGTAATTCACAGAAAAATTTATCATTGCTAGGAGAAAAATAACAAGTTAGTAAAATCATGCAATGCATTGATTATTATACGCTTTCCAACATACCAGAGATCATTACTCAAGTTATTACTCAAGTTATGAGGATAATGGCTGTGGAATAAATCTCGCCCCTGTGTCCTGACCTTCGATCCCATTTCGATGATATTCAACAGAACAGGTTAAGTGTACTTCCGGATCAACGTGATATAGTTTTGTCTCAATCGAAGCATTTTTAGTCAAGTTATGACGCATAAGGGCAATAGAATGGATCCCGCTCCTATGTCCTGACCTTTGACCCAATTGCACCCATTTTCAACAGGGTTTGTCCACAGTGGCTCCTGCCACATTCTAAAAGTTCATCGAAATCTAACCATTTTTGCGCAAGTTATGACGCATAAGGGCAATAGAACAGAATGAATCCCTCTCCTATGTTCTGACCTTTGACCCCATTTCGTCCATTTTCAATACGGTTCGTCCCCAGGTGGTCCACTACCACATACTAAAATTTCATCGAAACCGAACCATTTTTACCTAAATTCAATTCAATTCAATTCAATTCATTTATTTTGCTGAGCCAAAAAAAAAAACAGTTTACAGAAATATCAGTTGGAATAATGCACAGCAAGAAAGCCGGCGGAAAAGGCCAGCCAGGCCTGACAGGGTCCCGTGCTCCCTAGGCTAGTTTTACACTGAGGTCAGTAGTTGTAATTACAAACAAGAGTATCATAGTGACAAAACAAAAAAAAAACAAAAAAAAAAGGTAATGATATATGAGCAAATAATAAACATTACAGATAATACCATTGAAAAAGCAATTTACATCACGATATACAAGTCGTAATATTAGTCATAGTTCCCATCCACTGCAATCATTAATTTGAGGAGCTGCAATTCATTATAAAGTTTTCTAGTTGTTGTTTTTTTAAAAGGTTAAAATTATTAAAAGAAGTTAGTTCCGTAGGTAATGAGTTCCAGTAGTGTGGGCCAATGTAATTTAAACTTTGCTTCATGGTCTCCGTTTTCGGATGAATAGGCCGAATATGGGATTTAGTGCGTGTGTCATGTGTGTGTATCTGGGGTATAATTTGTATGATGTCGGCGTGTAAATTATTCTTAAAGCGTTTGAACATAATTTTCCCGATATTGAAGTAATATAATTGGTTAATCGTAAGAATGCTGTATTTGTTTGGGAAAACTCTTGTGGCATTATATAGCGTTAGTTGTGTATTTCTATCAAATTTTAGGTCAATTAATCTTATATATTTGCTTTGAAGAATTTGAAGTTTTTGGAAATTATATTTAGTTGTCTGTCCCCACGATAAGATAGCATAATTAATATGAGTCTGAAACATGGTAAAATATAAATGAATTAGCGTTTTAAAGGTAAGGTTTCTAAATACCAAGCTGATAACTAAAATGTTTTTAGACAGTTTGAGAAGAAGAGAGTCCACATGTTGGTTCCATCTAAGGTCCCTATGTAAAGTAATCCCCAAATAAAGTAAGGAGTTAACCTCTTCTATATTTTTACCATTAATAGATAATGTCATAGAAGGAGGTTGTGAAATATTTTGTTTTGAGAAAATTAAAGATTTTGTTTTGGTAGTATTTATCATTAATTCATTAGAATTTAGCCAATCTGAGATGTTATTAAATTGGGTATTTATATTCATAGTAGTGTCAGTCGTTAAATTAAATGAGGTGAGGACGGTTATGTGGTCTGCATAGAAGAGTAGGTCTATATCACTTATTGAAATAAAGATATCGTTAATGTATATACTGAAAAGCACAGGTCCCAAAATTGAACCCTGTGGAACACCAGTTGGTATGATTTGAAGAGTGGATTGATGTTGGTTAATTTGTGCATATTGTTACCTATCTGACAAATAACTTTTAAAAAGAGAATGTTCAATTTTCCTAATTCCTATCGTGTGTAACTTGTGTAGTAAGATATTGTGATTTATGGTATCAAAAGCTTTGGATAGGTCTAAAAATAATGCGATGGTATATACATAAGTTAAGTTCAAAATTATGTTGGACTGTTTGTTAGGACGCATAAGGGAAATGGAATGGATCTCTCTCCTATGTCCTTTGATCCTATTTCGCCCAATTTCGATAGGATTCTTCCCCAGGTGGTCCCCTGTCACATACTAAAATTTCATCGAAATCGGCCTATTTTTACGCGAGTTATCGTGCGGACAAACAGAAGGATAAAGCTGGAGCATATACGCTTCTTCAACCTACGGTTGGAAAGCATGAAAAACATGCAAGTGTTGATGCAAATTTTGTCAAAAAACTTGGTTAAGGTGCAAAAAAATAAAAGGCTGAACAATTTTAAATCGTTAAAATGGCCATAAGGAAGAAAAACTTGTGAAATCGATGAGAGGAAACTTTTTTCCAGAAGACTGTTCTGATAGAAGTGATTTGTAGAAACGAAAACTCATTATAATGGTACAAAAATTGATTACGGTTAAGGAAAAATTGTAAAACAGAAAGAAATCGCTATCGTTTATTTACCCAGAAGCATATTTGGCAAAAAAATATTGTAAAATCATTATATCCAAGAAAAACTGCAAAAGCGATGAAAAAAAAAGCTGCGATCACCAAAAAATGGGTGGCGGAGAAAAGAAATAGAACACTGCAGTGGTGCACTCAGTGGGGGAGGGGGCTGCTCATAAGGTATCACTTAGTCCTTCGTTCCTTGTTATTGGCTGCTTATTTTTAAATATGTATTTGTATATGTTCCAAATATATATTTTACGAATAATCGGAAACGCACTTTAATACGGTAGAGGTATTTTCATAGCTTCCCAAAATTTTGGGAGACGTTTTCTCCGGCGTAATTTTATTTTCATCTTCAATAATTTATGCAATTTGGGCCATCCCCATAAAGAAATCCCGGGTACGCCAATGAAATACTGTGAACAACAAGGTTGTGATAAAATTGGCATAACTGCTGCACATCGTGAGAAAATGTTGAAAAGAAACGCCCCTGAGGAAAATATGGTAAAAAATTGGCCATTCAAAACTCTCGCCATGATGAAATTGGCATGGCACAAAATTTTTGCGTAACACATTCGTCTTAGGAAATAAGCTTACCATATAACTTCTTTTCGGGGGTTAACAGGCCCGGAGCTGCCTGATCCTTTTTTTTTTTTTTTTTTTTTTTGGAGGTTTAACGACCGCCGTCAGTAACTCAATGGGCTATAAGCAGTCACCCGTCCCTAATGTAGGGTCACTGATTCCAGGGAAGGAGAGAGCCAGTGCCGTAAGACAAACACAACATCCATTGATTGATTGGATGTTTAACGACCACCGTGAGCAACTCAATGGGCTATAAGCAGTCTCCGTCCTTAATTTAGGGTCTCTGGTTCCAGGGAAGGGAGAGAGCCAGTGCCGTAAGACAAACACAACATCCATTGATTGATGGGATGTTTAACGACCACCGTGAGCAACTCAATGAACTATAAGCAGTCGCCCGTCCCTAATTTAGGGTCACTGATTCCAGGGAAGGAGAGAGCCAGTGCCGTAAGACAAACACAACATCCATTGATTGATTGGATGTTTAACGACCACAGTGAGCAACCCAATGGGCTATAAGAAGTCGCCCGTCCTTAATTTGGGGCCACAACAGATCGGTTTGTCTGCTGTTCAATATTAGGTACTACAGGTGTTGTTTGATTTTACTAACTTTGGAAGCACATGTTTTCCAGAGTTCTAATGTAATCTGTCAAACAAATCATTAGTATTTTAAGATCTAACCGCCGCTTGGATCAACCCTCTTGTTGTTGTTTTTCTTGTTGTTTTTTTTAACTAAGAGGATTTATATGTGTAGCCAAGGGGGTGGTCCTCGGGTCCTGACCCCCCTTCCTGCTTGAGGAGATTTAGTATGAATTTTAATTTAAAGCGATATACAGTACAAGTATATATGGGGAATTCACCAATGAACCAAACAGAAATTTCTGGCTACGCCACTGAGAGGGTTCAACCAAGGCATTCTAATAATCAGAGGGCCACGACGTTAGAGAAACGAGTTCCCTCCTTAGTGACGTCACGCGGAAACCATGGCTTCCGATTGGTTTCCAACGCTGTCGTGTGTGACGTCAAACACGACAGCGACGTATCAATCCGCGTAACATGAGGTGACTTCGTAAACGGGAAGGAACTCATCTCTCTAATGTCATGGCCTTGTGTTTTCTAGACGACCAAGGCCGTCTCATTTAGACTGAGCAACAAACATGTCTTTTGCATTGTAGGGAGTTTAAGGAAAAACGAAAGAAAACATCTCCCACACGTGCTGTTTCTCCTTCATTTTGGGCAAGTTGAGATACCTGAAAGAACAAATGTAGTTGGTTTTGCTCGGTCATCGGCAAGAGATGGTGCCAATGGTCCAGACCATCTTTTTCCACGTGAGCACGCAGTTGGGCCTAAATATTATTTAAAGTTTTATCTTTAGACTGAAATTACCCAGAAAAGAAAGTCATGTACTTCCAAAGTGCCGCCCCGGTGGCGCAGTGGTCTAAGGCGTTGGCCTCTGATCATTCGTCCGTAAGGGGTCCGGATTCGAATCCCGGTCAGGCATGGATGTTGTGTTTGTCTTACGGCACTGGCTCTTTCCCTTCCCTGGAACCAGTGACCCTAAATTAGGACGGGCGACTGCCTTATAGCCCATTGAGTTGCTCACGGTGGTCGTTAAACCTCCAATCAAAAAAAAAAAAAAAAAAAACTTCCAAAGTCATTTCCCTCTTCTTTCTTCCTTATGTCGCTGTTACGGCATTGCACTCCCATCACTTCCCATAATGAAATATTTAATTACCTTTTGTCTAGAACAGCGGCGGCCACACTTTGAATGGGAAGATGGTATGGATCGCCCCATGGGTGTCTGTAGCTTAGCTTCCAAGAGAAACGGAAATTGTAAATACAAATAGCATACAGAAACGCCATATGTCAATTTCCACTGTACCTTTAGTGTTCTCTAACCGTTTTCACAACACACACACGCCGCAGATAAATTTGATTGAAAACCAGACCTAGAATTTTCATAAAAGAAATGGATAAATGATATTCGACAAATTGTTGGGACAGTAGGGAAATTCCACTAGTTGTAGACTACACATCCATTGTAATGACTATAAAAAATTAATAAGGAACAACATTTATGCACAATTTTTTTATTTTCCAGTCGACCAAGATTTCACTGTGCTTTTTGGCCCAGCTTCTTCAAGACGAATTAATGGTGCACAAACGTTGTTATTCTTAATCTAAAAGAGGTTTTTTTTCAGGGGGAAGGGCTTTTGTTTTGACCGCCTGTGTCCTATGTGCCACGAAACCTCGGCAATAGTTCAATTGGTCGTCAAAAAACTGTTGTTTTTGTGGGGGTTAACGACCAACATGAGCAACTCTTAGAGCTACAAGCGGTCGCCCGTCCCTAATTTGGGGCTACTGGTTCCAGGCAGGGGAGAGAGCCAGTGTGATAAGGAAAACGCACCACCCATGCCCTCATCAAGGACTCGAGGCCGGATCCACTCGGACGAACGGTCATAAGCCAAAGCTTAGACCACTGGGCCACAAGGAGGCGGATATCAAGAAGGAACATTCTGCGACAAAGTTCTTGAAGAAACTTCGGAAGAGCTTTCTCGAGCCGTGAATGGCTGCTGCAGAGAGTGATATATTTTCCTTTTTTTCGCCTTTCACATACTTTCCCGTACTGTACGTATGTACGATGTGATCTCACTTGCTTTGGGAAATTATTACTTTCTACTACGAATTCCCAACGTTTATACTATTTTTACTGCTACCACAAAATTCCAGAAGCTCAACAGAGCAATCAGAATCAGTGTTATCGCGAAAACATTTTAATACTGAAAAGAAACGTATTTTTCTGGGAGGGCAACTGTTTCTTCTTGCTCCCAAACATGGGCACTTGTGGGTGGTCTGATTTTACGCTTTCCAACCATAGGTTGGAAAGCGTATATGCTCCAGCTTTGTCCGTCTGTCTGTCCGTCCGTCCGCACGATAACTCGCGTAAAAATGGTTCGATTTCGACGAAATTTTAGTAGGTGGTAGGGATCAACTGGGAACAAACCCTATTGAAAATGGGCGAAATGGGGTGAAAGGTCAGGACATAGGAGCGGGGTTCATTCGATTGCCATTATGCGTCATAACTTGTGTACAAATGGTTCGATTTCGATGAAATTTTAGTATGTGGTAGGGGATCAACTGGGAACAAATCCTATTGAAAATGGGCGAAATGGGGGGAAAGGTCAGGACATAGGAGCGGGGTTCATTTCATTGCCATTATGCGTCATAACTTGTGTAAAAATGGTTCGATTTCGATGAAATTTTAGTATGTCGTAAGGGTCCATCTAGAGACGAACCCTATTGAAAATGGACGAAATAAGGTCAAAGGTCAGGACATAGGAGCGGGGTTCATTCGATTTCCCTTATGCGTCATACCTCGCGTAAAGATGGTTCGATTTCGATGAAATTTTAGTATGTGGTAGGGGACCACCTGGGGACGAACGCTATTGAAAATGGACGAAATAAGGTCAAAGGTCAGGACATAGGAGCGGGGTTCATTCAATCGCCCTTATGCGTCATAACTTGTGTAAAAATGGTTCGATTTCGATGAAATTTTAGTATGTCGTAAGGAACCCTATTGAAAATGGCGAAATTGGGTCAAAGGTCAGGACATAGAGCGGGATCAATTCCGTTGCCCTTATGCATCATAACTTACGTAAAAACGCTTCGATTGCGACAAAACTTTATCATGTTGTTCTGGAAGTATACTTAACCGGTTCTGTTGAATATAATCAAAATGGAGTCAAAGGTCAGAGCATAGGAGCGAGATTTATTCTACAGACATTACCCTCATAACTTGAGTAATGATTTCTGGTATGTTGGAAAGCGTATCATAATCAATGCATTGCATGGTTTTACTAACTTGTTTAACGGGACTACCACTCACAACTGAGGCAAGTGGCCAGAAGTGAAGGCTTTGACCACTAACCCTGGTGGCCGACTGGTTAGAGACCTACGGCAGGACTTCTGAATCAGAACGCATTCAAGTTTTTCCCGATTTTGAGTGTTTCGTTCAGCTTTGTTTACATAGGATCTGATCACACCCAACGTGAAAGAAAGTAGTTCACTTTAAATTTTACGCGATTTTTTTTTTAATTTCGCTGTAATAGAAGCCTTAATGACTATTTTTATTTGTAAATGTATTTATGTAAGAAGTATTATTACTATTTTCATCGAAATAAATCTTATCGTAATGGAAATAATTATAAGCATTCATTTTATTATTGAAAATAATAATACCTTTATTTCATATCACAGCTTTGCACACCATAATTTGCAAAGTATCATAATGCGACGCACTTCTCATGTGGTGTAACAGCACAAAATTAATATGTTTAACATTCATTTTTTCCACTCAGTGGAACAAAGTACTTCATTGAACTATTCAAATGGATCCAAATTTTGTGT
Organism: Macrothele yani; assembly: GCA_039090855.1. Classification (NCBI taxonomy): domain Eukaryota; kingdom Metazoa; phylum Arthropoda; class Arachnida; order Araneae; family Macrothelidae; genus Macrothele; species Macrothele yani. The sequence continues at coordinate 56,059,884 of CM076990.1, forward strand.
TTTAGAAAACCGTCGGAACAAATATTCGATTTGGCTATCAGCCAACAGTTATTCCGATTTGGCAGTATCGCTTCTAAGATTTTGCTTGTGAGCTCCTCCAATTGGATTCGATACTTTGAGAATGGATTCCACTATCAGGATCTGTAAAAGCCATTTTTGTTATTAACTGTTAAATGAGCGAAACCACGTTGTGCCAATCACAGCTAAGACAGCGGAACGCTAGAACATCTCCGCGAGCATGTAGCGGAAGCATCAAGCTACTGTTTTCGATGTGGCAACGGATCTGTTGCTTAAATTCGAATGCAAACAGCATGGGAAGTGACAAAGTGGTTATACTTGCATTCTGTGTTTACTTTTTTGTTCATCATGATGACTAACGTTGTTTTCATCAAAGAAAATATTTCATGGACTACATGGCTCAATTTTGATAGATTTCGAAATATATCTCTGGACGAGCAAAGTCTACATTCAACTTAATTGAGAGTTTCTTCTACCATACACATACATCTTTCTTTGACATTTTTTATTTCTAGATGAGCTTCAGTAATGTTGTTTTTCTGTAGGAACATACTATGAGGGCGGATCAAAACCTTAGTTACACTGTTGAATAAAAACAAAACAAATAGAGATATACTCAGGGGTTATATGTTGGTTTAAAGACAAAACATTTATTCATTTTTTCGACGTAGTCGCCTAAGGACTGTAAACATTTTTCGGAACGTGTGATTAACTTTTCCATACTTGTAGAGGAAAAATGTCCTCCAGTTTGATGCAACCAGTAAGCCTCATCGGTTTGGAATCGTTGTCCACCAAAGTCCTGTTTCACTTTACCGAACAAATGGTAGTCGCACGGGGATAAATCGGGGCTGTACAGTGGATGCTGCCACACCTCCCACTTGAATGGCTGCAGCAATTCCGCTGTTTTCCGCACTGTGTGGGGTGTGACTTTGTCGTGCAGCAGAATGACACTTTCGCTCAACTTACCCCGGCGTCTGTTTTTGATTGCTTTTCGCAAATTTCCGTAGTTTTGGCAATGTGAGTCAGCATTGATAGTCGTCCCTTTTGGAAGAAATTCTGTGTAAACAACATCTTCACAGTCAAAAAAAAAAAAAAAACAATCGCAACGACCTTTCCCACAGACGGTTAGATTTTGCTCTACTTCCTTGTTAAGGAGGTGACATGCTACCATTCCATGGACAATCGTTTGGTTTCAGGGGTGAAATGGTGAAACCACGTTTCGTCACTAGTGATGACTCGACGCAAAAAAATTGTGGTTTGAAGCTGCTTGTATTCCTCTTGATAAGGTGATGACTCTTTTGTATTGTTTCACCAAAGGATTGTCCTACTATGATGCAATTGAGGAATCTTCCTAGGGTGGGGTTTCCACATCCTCTGACAGTCAGCGACTATTATTAGTCTTGCAGAGAACTAGTCGCGGTGTTTATGGTAGCCTACGAACAAGACGAATGATAGCTTGGAGGCCGTGGTGTAATCATAGAAGTGGATGAGGTGAAGGTTGGGAAGCGGAAGTATAATCGTGGTCGTCTCGTTGAGGGCATCTGGATCCTTGGAATCTTTGAACGAGATTCGAAACGATTCAGGGTAGAGATCTGCCCGGAAAATAACCGCTCTGCTCACACATTGCTGCCGCTCTTCCAGAAACATTTTCAACCTGGAAGTACTGTAATGACGGATCAGTGGGCTGCGTACCGCAACCTCCCATCCTGTGGTTTCCAACATCTCTCAGTTAACCAATCGCTTAATTTCGTTGATCTGACTACTGGGGCGCATATTCAAGGTTTTGAGAGCAATTGGCGGCCCCTGAAAAGCACACTATCTAATGGAATTCACAAAGACCACTTGGCAGACCACATTCTCGAATATTTATTCCGACGAAATTGTCGTCTTTCCTCTGAACACTGCTTTGAGGTGATGATTGGTATCATCAAACAGTTCTTCCCTAGTACGTACTGTTTTCCAGTTAAATATTCGTACAAGATAGACAGGTTCTCAATGAAGAAGAAATACTTCTTTTCCGTCGTTATAAATGTTTAACAACACCTGAACGACTCACATTCCATAAAGGCCGTTTTCAGGACCAGCCATATTACAAAATAAACCCATTCCTTTAAAAAATAACCTACACCGCATATTTTTCGTCCTTAACAGTCGTCCCGCACAAACCATACACCAATTACGTAATGCAGGCAGCGAAGGAGCAAACAATGCCGACGCAGCTGCAGCGCCACCTATCGGGAAAGGTTTCTCCCGTGGTACCACGAGCGCGTTGGTTCAAGCAGACGACAGGGACCGAACTCTAAAGTGCATCCCAATTGTCACCCTTAACAGAACACCGTTGCAGTAGAGCCAAAGATGACAGTAAATGTTGGTTTCTGTGTTGGTCGGTGAGAACACGTTAGTACCCATCTCGCCCACAATTTCCGAAATCCCAGCTGCTCGTGAATGATGGAATGCACATTGCACAGTCCCACGAAATGTCGAACGTACTGGCAATTTCCTTAATTTTGATAAGCCTGTAATCCCGTATCATGTAATCAACGGCGGTAACATGCTCCAGAGTGCTGTGTATTGATGGTCTGCCTTCGCGGTATTCGTCTGTCAAATTTGAGCGACCCTTTTCCAATTGTCGGCACCACATTATAATCCCCGAGAGAGACATGGCACATTCCCCGTATACAGCACAGATTTCACAATGCATGTCAGTGCAGTTTAGGCGCTTATCCCACAAAAATCGAATGCCTCATCGCACTTCCAATTTGGAGAAAGAATCCAGTTGACGCGAGATTGCGAACTGCCTTCTGCACACGCCTTACGCAACTACTCAACTAAACCACCTCCCGTCGGCAGCTCTTAAGTATTGTCTACTTCGCTCCCAAGCACAGACGGTCAGACTGCAGTCCCACTCCAGATGGCGCTACGTGTAACTTACTTTTTAGATTCACCTACGTAGCTCTTTTTCCCCCGTACGCAGCAGAGATTTCAGGATGGATGTCAGTGAAATTTCAGTCGCTTAGCTCACAAAAATCGAATGGCTCCTTCCACTTCCAGTTTGGAGTAAAATCCAGTTGAGGCGCCATTACGAACTGCCTCCCGCACACCCCTGACACAGTTACTGAACCAAAACACCTCCCATCGGCAGCTCTGACGTACTGTCTACTTCGCTCCCAAGCACACACACGGTTTGAATGCAATCCTACTCCAGATGGCGCTAATTGTAACTTACTTTTTGATTCACCTACGTACATCCTGTTAAAAATTTGATACCAAAATCAACTTGATGAATATTTATTTTCTGCCCACGGACATCATACAATCTGCTCCGAAGACTTTTCTAGTGTAAGAATAATTCTTGGTACAATTCATGAGGATCAGTTTTGGTTTGCTGAAAAAGGCTGTTCAGTCTTTAAAATTCCTGCATAAGAGGTGTCGGAAACACAAAGAACAAGTAATTTTTGTAATTTAATATCATTTTCTTTAATACTCTTGCTTTGAATTTTGTACCAAACTTTGACTGGGTTACTTCAGCACTACTGAAACACCTTTAGCTCTTCCCAATTCATGAAAATATCAAACACACCCTGAAACTTCGAGTAAACTGTCAATCACAGTTTAAACTGCGTAAATTCCGATTTCTGACACCTCTGTCTTTAAGGTGCTGCCATTATGGAGCAAACATAACTTTTTTAAAGGAAATTTATTTTAAAAGAGAATGTTCTGTAATTTTCGTGCAACTAATGGGAAAACTGGTAAAAAGCCAAACAAGCCAAATCAATTCTTTGACACCAACTGAACTAAAAAAGCCAGATTTCGGGAATTTGGCGTCAAAAAAGCCATTATGGGAACACTGCCTGAACCTACCCTTCTGACAACTAGGCAACTTCGAAGTTTCTCACCCTTGAACGTTCATAAGCTGAAAGGGACACTTGATCCCGTTGATAACACGTTCGTTTCATAAAAACTCGCTAAAAATTTAACCTTTCCTAGATCACATACACCTAACAACATCACAGAAATGAGCTGTCTTGCCATCCGTTTTGCTTATCTATTCCTCAACTGCGACAGAACCTTACATACAGTTTAGATTCCGTTAAGACCAGTTATCGGACTGAGTCCAAAAGATTATTTCTATCGTGCTAAAGTATAATTACACTGATATCGAACCGTCTTTGCACGATCTAAACTTGTGATAAAATATCTCCAAGGCAAGAAAACAAATGACAAATTAGAAGTAAATAAAACTTTAAGATCTTTCGGGATCACAATGGAACCATCTTCAGGAAAACATTGACTGCGAATAGAAAAAGTTGCAATTTAATATAACATCGTAACGGCAATGAGATACAACGTGTTAATGCACGCGCTCACCTTTTTCATAACGTAATCTTTTTTTTTTTTATTGGAGGTTTAACGACCACCGCGAGCAACTCAATGGGCTATAAGCAGTCGCCCGTCCCTAATTTAGGGTCATTGGTTCCAGGGAAGGGAGAGAGCAAGTGCCGTAAGACAAACACAACATCCATGCCTCACCGGGATTTGAACCCGGAACATTTTCGGACGAATGATCAGAGGCCATCGCTTAGACCACTGCGCCACCGGGGCGGTATAACGTAATCTAAAGTGTTATTCGGGCTTACGTGAAAAGTTTTGGATGAACAATAAATAGTGATGCTGATTTGGATTCATCATATTATAGATTAATCACTATTAAGTAATAACTTCCAAGGATGAGGAATGATTAATGGACTATCCTAATTACAGCAGGTATGTGCAAATTTATGGATAAAAATACTTTCAGATAATAACATTCGTGATTTTGAAGCAGGAGCAGCAAGAATTGTTGCCGTCCCATATAGGGAAGTGGGTACCTCCGTGAACCAGGCGAGACAGAGATGTAGTCGTAGCACCAGTTTTTACATTATATTTATGTTCAGTCAATCGAGTTTTTAAAGTCCGAGCGGTTGAACCAATACAACATAGGTTTGTATGCTCCGGGTGTACTGCTTTTAGGGAAATACTATAAATTCCGTGTTTATTTTAATCCTGTACACGATCGTGGTCTTTTTTAATTAATGGAGCGGATGTTATTTGTCTTCAGTCCAAAATTCAAGTTAATGGCATCGACAAATGTTCTTAAGATGACGAGAGAGTCTGGGAATGAAGTCCATGAATCCCACAAATCTGGCAGAAGTATGGTCTCTCAATAACGTTGTGGATGTCGATCTCTTCACTTTTTTAACAATGTTGTCAACAGTTGACAGGGAGTATCCATAGGTTTTAACTATGTCCTTTATCCGCTGAATTTCTGTTCTGCGTAGTTTTAGGCTTAAAGAATGAGTAAAGGCTCTTCGAACATGAAAACAAATGGATGAAAGTTTGCCTATGAAAGTTTTTGCCTGGTTCACGGAGGTACCACTTCCCTATATGGGACGAAGCACCAATTCTTGTTACTGCTGCTTCAAAATCAGGAATGTTATTATCTGAAAGTATTTTTACCCACAAATTTGCGCATATATGCTGCAATGAAGATAGTCCATTAATCATTCCTCATCCTTGGAAGTTATTACTTAATAGTGACCAATCTACACTGCTGGCCACCCAAAATGCAACACCAAGAAGGAAGCTTCCGATTGGCTTGAAATTACCAGCATGCGTTGCCCGCGAGAGGACATGCAAACGATTAGCATTGCAGGGCATATGCAAATCATGTGATCCCGGCACGCCACCTAGAAGCACTATAAGAAGGATGCACAGAAGGCGGGGTGTAAGTAGTGGAAGTGGGTTGTGCTGCCGGACCTGTGCGTGGGAAGCTTCCTGATGCCTCGTCGCAGAATACGGCAGTCATTCCAGCACGTTTCGGAGTTCGACAGAGGACGAATAGTGGCTTATCGCGACAGCGGTTTATCATACCGAGACATCGGCGCCCATGTGGGACGACATCCAGCCACAGTGAGGTGAGTATGGATTCGGTGGGTGCAGGAGGGATAGACGGACTGACGTGAGCGATTGCCACAGCCGCGGCATACCACCGAACGAGAGGACCGGCATTTTGTGCTGCGGGCAGTGACGGCTCGCACCGCCACATCACGAACGTTAACGCAGGAATTAGGGTGTGTTGCGCAACAACCTGTGTCAGCACGTACCGTTCGACGTCGTCTGCAGGAGCGGGGACTTGTCGCACGGCGCCCATTGCTCCGATTACCATTGACGTTACACCACCGGCGAGTGCGGCGGCAGTGGTTCGTTCAATGCCGCACCTGGACTACGGAATGGCACGACATTGTTTTCTCCGATGAATCCCGCCTCTGCCTGCAATACCACGATGGTCAGATCCGCGTGTTGCGGCACCGCAGCGAGAGACTGTATGACGCCTGCATTATGCATCGCCATACCGGTCCGTCGCCTGGCGTTATGGTTTGAGACGCAATTGGATATGACACCCGCACCTCTCTGGTACGCATCGCCGGTACACTCAACAGCCACCGTTTCATCTCCGACGTTTAGGAACCTGTAGTCCTACCTTACCTGCAGTATCTGCCAGCGGCCACGTTTCAACAGGATAATGCGCGCCCGCACGTGGCACGCATCGTGCAACAATTCTTCACGGCCCATCAGGTGTCACTGCTGCCGTGGCACGCCTGTTCTCGCGATATATCGCCCATCAATCATGTCTGGTCGCTGATCGGCAACCGAGTGGCCTGGCAAGCACCACCCGCGGCTACGCCTGATGAACTGTGGCAACGTGTGGAAGCAGCCTGAAATGACATACCCCAAGCCCACATCCAAAGCCTCTTTCGTTCGATGCCGCGGCATGTAGCGGCCGTTATTGCCAGCAATGGGGGCCACACAAACTGTTGATATCTGCGTGTTCTGCAAGTCGCACGGGCCGGTAAGCTCAATCGTTTCATCTTTGTATCTGTTGTTATGTGTCCAGTAATTCTGGCTTTGCTATCTCGTGTCCTTCTTGGTGTTGCATTTTGAGTGGCCAGCAGTGCATATGATGAATCCGAACCAACTTCACTATTTGTTGTTCATCCAAAGATTTTCACCCAAGCCTGAAGAACACTATAGATTACGTTATGAAAAAGTGAGCGCGTGCATTAACACACTGTGTTATATTAAATTGCAACTTTTTTCTATTCGCAGTCAATGTTTTTCTGGAGATGGGTCCATTGTGAACCCAAAAGATCTTTAGTTTGCCTTCTAATTTGTCATTTGTTTTCTTGTCTTGGAGATATTTTATCACAAGTTTAAATCGTGCAAAGACTGTTCGATATCAGTGTAATCAGACTGAGTTCCTAATAGGATACCTACATACGTTAGTATTCTGGTGAATTTTTTCATAAGACTGCATTGGTCCGGATAACCGAAATTCTGTTTGTCCCATGATGAAAGAAATTTTCCAATTTTATTGGTAGTTGCGTAGAGCGACCTAGCTGAGTTATCGTACAGTCAACACTTTTTTTTTATTTATGTATTTATTCAAAATGTTTGTAAGTTAGTAACATCTCATAGCAACGTGTTAATGCCCTCTTAAATTTGTTAATTTTTCTTAAATCGTGTAGCTTAAAACGCAGCCAAACGAGACCTCCCGCATGACGTACAATCAGCATGGATACTGTGCAATGAATTCTGACGGGTTTGGTTAATGTTTCACAGAACCGGTAGCCTATCATATAAGTACGGCGAATCGCCGAACTACAGAAAGAAAAGATAACGGTTAATTCTACTCTATGCTTTCATAGTAAAAAAACTCATATTATCTTTTGCAGTGCTGTTATAGTACATATTTCTAAAAATTTTGTTCCTTTATTATTTAATTTCATCGTAAATTACGCTGCTTTTCATTCTCACTTTAGCGCGCAGAATACAACATTACTTACTCGTTTCCAGCGTACTAAAGACTTCAATGGAACCTCTAGATTTAGAGCTGCTCGTTGGTGAAGGAGGAATATATATTTCCTCCATTTCTGCATGAAGATTAGAAGTACATGTACAGCATGGCTACTTAAACATTGCTCTTTCTAATCCTAGTACTGAAAAAATGCTTACATTAAACTCTTTCGTTTCGATATCCAACACAGATCACGGTCACAGTTAAAGTGTTATGCCGCAGCGGTGAGGAGAAATATTAAATGGCATTTGATATTACTGGCTATTAAAGTAGTGACGTATCAAATCATGAGTCAAAAATGTCCTAAGGAATTAGAATAAGACTGACAAACGTAATATTAGCGCTTCTAAAACGTCGGAGGCCAACCAAGGAGGCTAGAAGAAGAGATGAAAGGACCACAGATATCATATAAGGGACTAGATTGGCTGTCTGCTCTGTTGAGCATACGTTTGCGCTTTGACAACCGTGGAGCCACATTGAGCGGGTCAAGATGTTGGAGTGGGGCATATTAAGAAGGGTAATTTGGACTTGGTTATTGCGTAAATCGTGGTAAAAACATGCTCTGTTATAAATCGTACTCTAAGAGACGAAAATATAATTGCGCTTACTTATTTGTCATCATTCCAATGTTAAAAGAATGTATCTGGGAAGGCATTAGTTCGCAAGATAAATTTAAAATTGGTATTGTATGCAAATACTGAAAATAACTGGAAAACAATTTTACGACTGTAATGAGGCAAATATTTAAAATAATGAAAAATCAAGCGATACATTTGATATCAATAAGTTGCTATTAAATCCAGAAAACTATTGATTTAAACCCGAAAAACAATGGCTTCCACATACTTTACATAGGAAAGTTGAAATGATGTTAATCGTTTTCCTTGCTAGCAGTTACCTGTGCCATTCTGGTTTGTTTATAATTTTGCTCAAAAATATTAATTTTATTAAAGATTTCGATTCTTTATTGTTCACTAAGGAAATTTCAGTTTTTAACATTTTAAATTATTTATTAGGACAAGCATGCAACCAAAGGACGCATTGAATGTTAAGCATTCAGTAACAAAAAATCTCAAAATTGTATTATGTCTCAACAAATAAAAAATAGTGTGATTTTTTTTCTTATACAGCACATGACAGAATGCAGTTTCTATTGAATTTAAGCCCTGGCCGAATCTGAAATGCTGCAATATTTTGCAAGAGCCTTGGCTTTGTAGTTTGCGCTGTGGAATATTATTGTTTTTTCACTTCAATTCTACGACTTCCACCATTAAATGTGTACTAACTGCTTAGAATATTAATATAAATAACAAATCACAGTACCAAACTCATATTCCGTTGACTTAATGCAAAGTACTCTTGCTTAAATGGAGAGCGATGACCCGCTGAAAATGGCGCCTACATTGTCACGCCTCAAGAGCTGGATGTCCGATCTAGCTTCTTGCATATGATATCTGTGGAAAGGACCCGTTTTGAGTGAAGCCTAACAGATCAGCTGTTTTGATACTCTCTCTAAGATAGTGTGAGTTTTCGGGATTTCGGCAACGTGACGTCACTTCCTGTGCCTGAATCAGTTACGCTTAGCGCATGCAAACCATGCAAAACAAGGATACAAACAAGGAATATTTCGGACTTCGTATTTCTCAACATTAGAGTTTTGGTAATGCATATTTTAAACATGGCTACTTGCACAAGTGCAGTGTGCAAGTAGTATGCACTTCCGCACAAAACATTATTATTTTGTTCAATTTTTAAAAGGAATACCAACACATATTTGTTTATTTTTTATGGATTTTTTTACTTATGGGAATGAATATTTCAGCCTCAATTTTTTTCATGATTGTATGGGTAGCGTAAGGGTCCGAAAAACCCGTTCAAAATCATCGCGATTTCCCCATAGAGATGTACAGGAGATTCTAGGGTTGGGCGCATTGGCGTAGTCAGCTGATAAAAAGTGGCGTACGTCAGCATCCCACGGAGAGGTGCTGTTGCCACTTCCTCCTTCTTCTAACCTCCTTGAGGCCAACTGAACGTATAGCTCCATCTATGAATGTTGGGGGTTCTAATCGTGACGTCACGGAATGGCGACTGGGAGCTAACATGTAAACACACGTTGTTTACATGTTAGCTAAAGTTAATTTTATCGTTGGCGGCTGTCAATAGTCCTGTAAAATTATTTTTTTTAAGATGAAGGTGAGTATATTAGATATGGTTTTACGTTTTGCAACGTACTGTAATCACCAGACTGTCAAAAATCAGCGTTCCTTTTATAGATTTCCAAAAAACAAACTGAAAAAGCAGCTTAATTCGTGTATGAGTCCAATATAAACAACACTTGCCGTTTCTACACGATACAATAAAAGACGATGATGGTGACATAAAAAACTTTAATTAAAAGGTTGAAAGTTTAAATACATTAGCACTTTCGGGTCTACTATAGACCCATCATCAGATTTGAAATAATCGAACTCAGAGATTACCTATGGTTATATATCATGAAGAATGCCAGATTACAACTTAAAATTTGAGAAACAAAGATACATATGTGACGTAGTCAATCACAAAACCTGTGCACGAGAGTCAACATCTTGTGGGAGAAGGCACTGTTTGTTCAAAATAAGGTTCTTCCAAACTCCAGGAAGTAATTAGGAGATCATCATTGCAACAAGAGTCAAAGTTCTTACGTATAAATAAACTTTCTGTAAATAACAAAGTTGATTTACATGACGGAGATGCCAGTATTGTCATATTGTCCCAATCTGGAAAAAACTTACCACTGTTAACTGCTTTTGCCAAGGCAGTCGTTTGTGACCCATTCCAAACATTGCGTTTGTGTTCAATAAGTCTGGTATGAAACTTACTAGAAGTTAAGCCGATATATACAGAATCGTGAGTTCCCGGATCGTTTGATTTCAACGGTATGAACAATATGTTCCACTTATTGTTCATGCCCTACAGAATGCCTGCCACAGATATCAAGTCGACTTTGGAGTCAAAACCATGAATATCTTGTCATCGATTCGTAGCGACTGTGATCGTGTGCCAAGCCTCGACAAACGGGGTGTTTACAGTATACCGTTGAAATCAAACGATCCAGGAACTCACGATTCTGTATACATCGGCTCAACTTCTAGGACGTTTCATACCAGACTTATAGAACACAAATACAGTGTTCGGAATGGGTCACAAACGACTGCCTTGGCAAAAGCAGTTAACAGTGGTAAGTTTTTTCCAGATTGGGACAATATGACAATACTGGCATCTCCGTCATGTAAATCAACTTTGTTATTTACAGAAAGTTTATTTATACGTAAGAACTTTGACTCTTGTTGCAATGATGATCTCCCTAATTACTTCCTGGAGTTTGGGAGAACCTTATTTTGAACAAAGAGTGCCCCCTCCTACAAGATGTTGACTCTCGTGCACAGGTTTTGTTATTGACTACGTCACATATGTATCTTTGTTTCTCAAATTTTAAGTTGTAATCTGGCATTCTTCATGATATATAACCATACGTAATCTCTGAGTTCGATTATTTCAAATCTGATGATGGGTCTATAGTAGACCCGAAAGTGCTAATGTATTTAAACTTTCAACCTTTTAATTAAAGTTTTTAATGTCACCATCAACGTCTTTTATTATATCGTGTAGAAACAGCAAGTGTTGTTTATATTAAACAAACGGAAACATGCTCTATGGGCTAAAATGTCAAGGTAAGCGTTTGTGGACTGACTGGTATGCTTGTGAACAAGCAAATTTTTTGTAGTCTGTAAAATATGAAATTGGGTCACCCCATCCTTTCTCTTTTTTTTTTTTTTTGTTAACATTTTCAGAACATTAGATTTTGACTAGAGGCTGTTATATCAAATTCCGTTCCGATTTACGGGTAAACTCATGCCAAGTTTTTACAACATGTGATGCCTTTGAGAGATTTTACGTACCCTGTACGAAAATATAAATTTCACTAATATAGTGCGTCGCATAAATATAAAGACAGAACAAATTCACGAATAAAAAAGAAAACAATGAGCTGAAATGTACACCTCATATTTATAGCAAAAATAGCATAGAACAAGCAGCTGCACAATAGTTTGACGGAAACGTAACAATTCCAACGCCAAGTATAAGAAAAAAACAGGAATACGCTTTCTCAAAAATATAAAGACTTACTAGTTATGAGCACCTCCGGTACGAACAGTAGAGCCGTTGTTCCGAATAACACTGAAAACCCGATTGGACATGTTGTTCACCAAGTGATGTAAGTGTTCTGGACGGAGTGCGTACCAGCTTCGTTCAATCTGCTCCTTCAATGCCACCACACTTGAGAACTGCCGTCCATTCGCATACACATCACAACCTAGGATACCCCAGAGGTTCTCGATAGGGTTCAGATCTGGAGTGAGTGCTGGCCAATCCATTACGGTCACATGATGAGTGTTAAACCAGCTTTTCGTTGATGCAGACCGATAGATAGAGGCAAGGTCTTGCTGGAACAGATAATCAACACCCGCTAGAATTTCGGCAAACGGTAGAAGATGGCTGCTGAGTATGTCCTGATACGTTTCGGAGTTTTGTCTGCCTTGCAGAAAAGCTATATCCGTTGTCCCATTGAACGTAACAGCTCCCCAGACCTTCGCAGATCCCCCTCCGTTCTGTCTGCTGAAGAATGTGCGTGGCTCGCGTCGTAAATCATGCCAATAGCAGTTCCAACTGTCAGGGCCGTCCAGGTTGAACTTTTTCTCATCGGAGAAAATAGCTGTGATCCACTCGTCCCTCCAGCGCATGCTTGCCCATAACAATCTAGCTTCCTCGTGGCGCCACGTGAGGTGTGTCAGACGGCGCATTTTACGGAGCACAATGTTGCGACTTTCCTTGATTCGTCGATGATCTGTATCCTATGAGACGGTGACACCACCAGTCCGAGAAACTTGACGTAGTGATAACCTTTGGGATGAAGCTAAACGCATGATGGCACGATCATCTCTTTTGGTTGTTATTCGAGGCCTTCCAGGCCGTTTTCTGGCAGTTAACGCACCGCGTTTCGATAAAGTCTTATAAATGACTGCCCTACTCATCCCCATGGATTTACAAATTTTCGCTACAGGCAATCCAGTTGCTCTCAGTCTCCAAATCTTGTGCACCTCCTCACCACAAGGTTGACTGTTGCGTTGCATTTCGGCAAATGATGTCTGACGGCAGGTTTGCTGTCTTTTGTAGGCTGAACCGAATTACGGCCCATGCGCATGCGTACAACATGCTAATTTGTACATCTCATTTGCATGTGGCTACTTTACATAGCTGTCTTTATATTTATGAGAAACCTAAAATTACACTATTTCACTTGGTGGTGTTTTTTCACACAATCCGGTCATCTCGATGGATCAAAACGTTTGTTGTAGGGTTATGTCTAATTAGGTACCACTTCAGCTTCCTACCTATATTCGCATTGTGTTCACGGCGCAAATTCGACTGTCTCTATATTTATGCGACGCACCTTACGTGTTAAATACATTGACACAGTTGAAGAGCATTCAGCCGTCCCGGTGGAGCAGTGGTATAAGCGTTGACCTCTGATCATTCGCCCGAGTTGGGCCCGGGTTCGAATCCCGGTGAGGCATGGATGTTGTGTTTGTCTTAAATCCGAGTTGGACCCGGGTTTGAATCCCGGTGAGGCATGGATGTTGTATTTTGTTTGGCGCGTTCCCTTCCCCGGAGACAGTGGCCCTAAATTAGCGACGGGCGACTGCTTATAGCCCATTGAGTTGCTCACGGTGGTCGTTAAATCTCCAACAACAAAAAACAAGAAAGATGTCACCGAATTTTCGGGTGTAATAAGCACGTCTTTTGAATCCGTTCTGACGCAAATTAAATTTATCAAAGCTATTCAAAGTCAAAACAATAGTATCTGACGGAAGAAAGAAGTTTTTCAATCGGGTTTTTAATCCCGCAGATATTGCTGTAAACGGAATAGTCAGCTTACGCCCTCTGGTTGCAGACTTGTGTGTTCAGAAAAACATGAATTTATATGAGAAATATTTCGCAGTAGAAAAGCTCTCCAACAAAGAAAGAAATTTTCAAATCGGACTCTTCGAAGCAAAGATATGGATAAATGTAAGATACGCATCTACGACCCCTGGCAGGAAACACATGCATTATTTTAGAAAGAAAGTATTCTGAAAAGGGTTTTCGGTGTGAACGGTATCGGTCCAAGAAAAAAATTATGCGCAGCGCCATCTTGTGACGTCACACTTCAATGACGTATTGAAAAGCAAGAATGTTTGATTCAATTCATAATGTACAGCAAAAATTACGTAGATAGAATATTCGCGTACGACCCGAGAACTTTCTAGATCAAATTGTAATTAGCAAGTGCTCACATACGAGAAAAAGCAAACAAGACTATTAAGCAGGAAAATGCGAGGCTATATATATCACGGCCGGCCACATACATAGAGCAGAGAAATAAAAAGAAGGAAAAGAAAATTACTTAACAGGAAAATTTCGCGTCGCCTACACTTAAACTAAAACATATATCAAAATCTTAAATATTTAGAACTGAAATACTTGTGCAAACACGTCAGCAAACTAGTTACTTCCTACAATGGCGGCTTTCTATGTATACCGGAAGTAGCATGCTTTTTACCAGCCTATTCTCCTCCAATGTCTTTTTAAGACTTCTTGAGATTCCCTGGGTGAAATATTTAATGTGAAATCTTAAAATCAATAAATGCTTTCTCAATTATATACTATTTCGAACCGTTTGAAATGCATGCATTTTTTAATCCTCATTTCAAACCATTTTACTACATTTTTATTTTTGCCTAATTCTGCGTAATCAACAGTTCTGTAAAAAAAATTCTGCATTTTAATTTTTTTTTTAATTATGCCTTCCCATTTTTTTAAAGCTATTTAGCGGTAAATTCGTAGGAAAACGAGAAAACACAATGCGAATGTAATTCGATCGCAGTTACAAAGATCTATTTCCAAATGAATTTTCCTAATTCGACATCCGAGATTGCTTATTTTCACGCCAACGCATTTGCTCAAATTTAACTTTCCATTTGCCTCAGGTATTTTTAAAGATTTAGTACTTAAAAGAAAGTCGGGGAACTTGCGCGAAGGAACTGGATATTAAAGTTTCATAATACTTTCACGTAGAACACTCCATACATAATAACACCTGCTGCAATGTCATTCAACATTCTGCATTTTGTTTAATGAACGAAATTGCAGGCAGCAGCTAATTTTCACCCAATCTTAATCCGCCCCTGACTTCATCAAGAGTGGAAATATGCAAAATACACATTCAACATCACAGACTTTTTAAATTTTTTGTTAGGCTCTGTACAATAGGTAAGTTTTTTTTTCATATTTCTGTCAAAAGAACCGACATAACTGTAACTATAGAATAAGCAATTTATTCTAGCATACTCGTTCCCACTTTCAAAACAAATTTCTAAAAAAGCGGGAAATTAACGTTCTCGTGTCTTTTACGTGAAATATATTTTTCCATTTGTCACGTCGTCCATTCCTTACTTACCTTGGATGGATTTAAAATCCCTTTTACTTTCTTTTCCACTGTCTGCAGCCACAGAATCATTCATTCATCTGGTTCCTCTTCAATTATCTTGCGTTCCAGATGAATTAATTATTTCCTTGATAACATTTTTTCTTGGACGAAAGCACAAAGAGAAATTTCTATCCAGAAGGGTAATATCGGTTGGTTGCAACTGCTTTAGAACTCTGCTTCAACTCAGGTTTCAATTTTTGCTTCGGCATTAACTTTTTAGTTTGAAGTGCAAATCTATTTTAATCGCTAGAATTTCACTGAAATGAAAGAAATGCACGAAAGCGTACAGTTAACTTTCTTCCTGTTTTTTTTTTTTTTTTTTTGTCTTCCTGCTCCTCTTACATCACTCTCTAAAGAAGTTTTTGTTGTTATTATAAACTGTCTCCAAATGCAGCCGGTTTTTTTCGTTTTAAGCACTACCAAGACCGTCTAGAAAAGAGGTCATGATAATAAAGAGATGATTCTTGATCTCAAAGACTATACAGTCTTGTGACGAATAAATATGTATATTAAGATAATACAAAGTAGTTTGTCACAAATATTTATTTTTTTAATATTTTTTTACTATAGGCCGAAAGGCCTATAGTAAGTAATGTCGGCACAGCAATATATAACATATAAGTTATCCAAGATCTTGTCTTCAAAATTATCTACCTTGGCCACTCTAAATGAAACATCTATGAAAAATTCCATTAAGTTTACCAATCGACTCAAACTACACCCCTGCGCAGATCAACTTATGCTATCCTTTGATGTGGTATGTATGTTCACCAATGTTCCGGTAAAAGGAGATCTGGAATCCCTAAAAGCAAGTCTTATAGATCATCATTACAGTCAACCTGAAGTAGAAGAAATAACAAGATTAGTGGACATTTGCATAAAATAGAACAATTTTACTTTCCGTGGAACGTTTTATAAACAGACGGAAGGTCTAGTCATGGGAAGTCCACTATCACCTATATTATGTGAAATCTACATTCGTCGACTTGAAGAAAAGCTTTTCAAACTCGTGAAATTTGACTCATGGATACGATGTGTAGACGATACTTTCGTTCTATGGAAAGGAAAAATTCTGAAATTCCGGAATTATAGTCAAACTTATAAATTCCATTACAGTCAATTCAGCTACGAAACTGAAAATAACGGATGCCTACCATTCCTTGACGTCCAGGTTACTTGCTCAAATCATTGTTCTGTTGGAACAGGCCCAACCAATCAGCATGAATGCAGGACATGAACGGGTGTACCACGTCAGAAAGAATGCGCACATAGCGTTGGCCGGTCACAAACGTTTGTAGACGTCCCAGAGGTCCCAGTAAAGTCCAGCTAAACACACCCCATACCATTACGGACCACTCACCAGCCGGGACAGTTCCCTGTTGACAGGCGGGATCCATGGCTTCATGGGGTTTGCGCCACACGCGAATCCTTCCATCTGCCCGATACAGTTGGAGACGCGACTCGTCAGACCAGGCAACTTGTTTCCAGTCATCAAGTGTCCAGTTGCGGTGTTGCCGTGCCCAAGCGAGGCGCATGGCTCTGTGTCGTGCACCCATCAAGGGGACTTGAGTTGGGCGTCGGCTCCCAAAGCCCATATCGTGCAGGGTACGTTGCACAGTCCGGGCGCTGATGCTTTTTGAGGCTCCAGCATTGAATTCCGATTATACCTGCGAGGGTGTTGCACGCCTATTGCGTGAAACGATTCTTGACAGCCGACGATGGTCACGTTCACCCAATGTTTTTTTACTGCCACACTGGTATCGTAGGTTGGAGGTTTTGCCGGAATTCTTGTAGTCACGATACACCCTTGCAATGGTCGTCCGTGAAAATCCGAACTTCGTTTCTACCTCCGAAATACTATGGCCCATCTCACGAGCGCCAACTATGACACCGCGTTGAAAGTCGCTTAAATCGTTATTACTTGTCATTCTCATGCCGAAAACAGCCCTGACAGCTGGCAAGGATGACTATCGCTTTATATACGCACTGGCTGACGCAACTGAGTACGCGCATAGGTAACGTTGCTATGTATTTTGCATAAGCTCGTCTGTACCAGTTGTTCTGGCACTTCAGTGTATATCCCGCGATACATATATGTTCAGATAAAGACAGTTTGGAAAAAGGACTTTTTTTTCTTAAATGTGTTGCAGTACAGCGAGGATACAACCCTTCCATTATAGACAAGGCTCTAACAAAATTCCGGAAACCGAAGCCTGTCTCCACGTTAACTCCTGTGACGCTCCCATTGCGAGAGAATTTTGCCATTATTCCATTTTCCCGTGACATTTCCTTCAAAATTTCAAAAACTCTCAAAACCTTTAATTTTAAAGTGCTTTTTAAACCGACAAACAAAATTAACTTTTTAGGATCAAAGGACTATGTTGAAGACAAAAACTCGTGCATGGGGAATTTATAAAATTCCATGTGAATGTGGCGCTTCGTATATAGGACAGACCTGTAGAGACTTGCATTTTCGATTGAAGGAGCACAAGACCTACATTCGGAACTGTGACCTAAAGAAGTCACCGATCGCTAAACACTGTTACGAAATGGACCATAAATTTCTCTTTGAAGAAGCAAAACTAATTGACATGCCATATTCAACCACTAAACTTGATATTTTGGAAGCTTTCCATTTACATCAGAAGTCTTCGCAACTTGTTAATGACATGGCATCCACCCCATTTCTATCAAGCGCGTGGAAGCAACTAACCAAAACCCGTGCCTGTAAACACCATTTATGATATATGCAATTTGAATATTTACGTGCCATTCGTCCTGATGAAGCTAGGTCATTACCCAGCGAAACCATGGTCGACTTGAAAAAAAAATATTTGTGACAAACTACGTTGTATTATCTTAATATATAGAAAGATGAGTTCCTCCTTTTGTGTCGTCATTCTTAGGTTATGTGTTTCAGTGTCATATTGACATCTCACACAACACCGTTGGAAACTAATGGGCCGCCCCGGTGGCGCAGTGGTCTAAGGCGTTGGCCTCTGATCATTCGCCCGTAAGGGGTCCGGGTTCGAATCCCGGTCAGGCATGGATGTTGTGTTTGTCTTATGGCACTGGCTCTCTCCCTTCCCTGGAACCAGTGACCCTAAATTAGGGACGGGCGACTGCTTATAGCCCATTGAGTTGCTCACGGTGGTCGTTAAACCTCCAATCAAAAAAAAAAAAAAACTAATGGACCTTATTCACCTCGCATTGCATCATAGGAAAGCTTTCCCATGGCCGTGGACCAACAACAGTTTGTTCACATGAGTTTTCCCATTGCTTAACGAGGCAGAGGTTCCGGAAAATCGCGATTTTCGTAAATTTATTAACAACATACCTGGCTTTTGCTTATCGTATGTTTGTTCAAATAAATCCTGCCACCTAAATTGAATAGAGGAAGGAATCAGTGGCGCACCGACGCAGGGGGTCCAACGGGTCTGGACCCCCTGAAAAATAATAGCAATGACTCTAAGATATGGTGCGATTACAAAAATAATATATAGTTAAGTCGTGCATACTATTTTGCATGCGCACGCAAGACATATAAATAATTAAAGCATGTGCATTCTTTGAGTCCTTCTTGAGATCAGTTCCTCCTGGGAAAACATGAGCTTCAGCTAGGATCTGAGTGTTTGTTCTGAGTGTACTGGGAGGTGTGCGTTAGTGGGCTAGTGACTCTCGTGGTATCTTAGTTATACTGTTGATTTAATCGGTCGGGGGTTAGGCGGTAGGGGATGTATAACACTGTTGATACATCTGCTCGGTAAAAGAGCCTGTGCTTGCTGAAGGCTGCGGAGACCTCTGATCCTTCGCCCTTCGGACAGAGTTACTTCAAGTTCCTGAAGTAACTCTGTCCGAAGGGCGAACTTCAGGTTCCTGAAGTAACAAATTTTTGCTTCTGATGTATTGCTTCTGATGTATTTGTTACTTCAGGTTCCTGAAGTAACAAATACATCAGAAGCAAAAATTAACACTTTCTCCCTTTGGTGGCCAAAGCTAAGATGGCGACACATCAGTAACTGAATTTCACAAATTCAGCAACTGATGTGTCGCCAATCAACGGTGCAAGCTACTAAATTACAGATGATAAATCCAAAGGGGGATAGAAATATCGCCAATTGGGTTTATCAGCTGGAATTTAATAGCTTGCACCGTTGAATGCCACCAGCTGGCGACCAGTGGCGTAGGAACGCTTTTGATTTAGGGGGGTACAAGCTCATGAACCTTACATCTCAAGGATTAAGCCATCTATGGATGACCCCCTCCGAATTTATTTTTTTTGGGGGGGGGGTTAGTATATTAGAGTTTTTATAAAATATGTATACTGATCAGGAATTCATCCGAATGAACATTGTTATCATCGTATTATTATTAATTATTACCATTATTATTTTTATTGCTGACAAAAAGTTCACATTATTAATTTCTTATCAGAAAATGAATGGAGAAGTGTTTTGTGTGTGTGTGTTCTCTCCTGTTAATTTTTGTACTTTTTTTCCCCATTAAAATATTGAGCAGGGACAAGTCAACATTAGGATTAATTTCTGTCAGCATTGTTTGGAAAAGAGGGATTTCTCAGGAAATGTTATATAACTCTTTACAAGAACGAATTAAATTTCTTATCATTTATGTTTACGTTAATAAAGTTAAACCGTAGTAAGATAAAAACGGCTGTACCCTCGAAGATAGTAACATTGAAGCATTATGAAGTCTATATTAAAAACTTTAAACGATACATAGGCTGACAATTGATGTAAAAAGCACATTGGTCTAGTGCAAAGCTAAATGATGGTAGAGATATCGAGGAATTGGAGTTCTATGAGTGGTATGTGAAATCCGTAATGCACTTGTTGTATTGCTACAGATCTTAAGACAGAAAACAATTTTAGTGTCGGGGCTGCGGGCGCTGAAATGTCCACTTGTGCATTAAATTTTTCTTTAAAAGTGAAGAAAGGACAACCTGATCAAGATGCATGGAATTTTATTTAAGAGAAAAGAAACACTGATCACAAGTATTTTATCAAGCCCTAGCCCTACCATATGCTGTTTGAAGTTATTAACAAAAACCTCGCACTCGTCGTTTCCCTGCAGAACTAATTTGCTGGAGTTTTCCAGATGGTTGGCCAGTTTTTGGTGGATGAAAAGCCTCCCACTACAAGCTTCGGATATTAAAAAAACCAGATGACCCGTGATATTTCTTTGAAAAAAAAGAGAATAAAAAAATAAGTAGCATATAAATTCTACAGTTCACTCTTTATGAATGATTGGTTTGTGTTTGCTCATATCTGGGGAGTACAGTAGATATTAATGTACCCCTCTCCAAAATTTGGGGGTACATTGTACCCCTGTACCCCCCGTTCCTACGCCACTGATGGCGACACATCAGTTGCTGAGCCCATCAATCCGGATTTGTGTAGTCAGATGCTGTCTAGTAAACCACGCATAGCGTTGTAAATTGTTGGCACTGTGGCGTAAAGCGAACGCACTCGGCTAGTTATCGAAAGTTCTGGGGTGCGATCCCAGCGGTGTCGGAAGAACAATTTTTCAGATGCTATGCGTTGTTTATGAAATAACGTGGACAGAACGATGTCATCATCTATTTACATTATCTCCACGTCTTCCAGTGTACAAATGATTGAGTCTTGAAGTAAAATGTTTTTTGTCTGTTTCAATGACAGTAATTTTTAATATCCTTGTTGATGTATTTTCTTATTTTCTTTGTTTCCAAAAAAGACCTCTATGGCAGGCGCTGATTTACGGGAGAGCGCACGCGGCTCGTATCGTGGGCCGTCAAAGTACACACAGTCCAGTCAAAAAATTGTGACCACCCCTCATATAAGAAGCAACAGTAACCAGCAGCGTGATGGCGTGAGTAGCAACATATGCAAATCATGTAAGGCATTTAAAGGGATGTAATCGTGTGGGGGCTTTCGCGTGAAAATGGGAAAGGGCGTGACCAAACAGAGTTTGAAAGGGAATGATTGTTGGCTACTGACTGAAGGATGGTAGCATTACAGAAATGGCTGATATCGTGTGCTGTTCACGTGGTGCAGGTGTTAAAGTGTTCCAAGAATGGAAGGAAATAATAATCGGGGTAATAGTCGACTACCACAGAGCATTGACGACCGTGGGCAGCGACGACTATCCCTACTGCCCAATAGACGGGCCATAGTGGAACAACTTGGCCACAGCATTTAAGCTGGCACATCGAGGAGCGTATCGCAGACCACACTCCAACGAACTGTGCTATCTATGGGTCTCCGGAGCCACCGTCCACTCAAGGTACCCATGTTAAAGGCCAGACATGGACGATTGTGGCGTTAATTTGCATCTGAGAGGAGGCATTGGACCATCATGCAGTGGAAGAAAGTCTCCTTTTCAGACGAATCACATTTTTTGCTTTATCGTGTGGATGGACGATGGAGAGTACTGCGAAGCACTGCTGACAGAAATCATCCCGACACGATGCTCGAGAAGAAACAGGCAGGAGGTGGCAGTGTAATCGTGTGGGGAATGTTTTCCTAGGAATCATTGGGAGCGGTCATCCCCCTCGAGCGCATGATGAACTCTTCAGGCTCAAGATGACGGTCTAGTGTCCACCCCGACGGAACGAGTTGCTTCCAGTACGATAATGACCCTTGTCATGTTGCTGCACGTGTGCGAGAATGGTTTGAGGAGCATTTCAGTGATTTTAACTTATTACCCTGGTGAGCGTACTCGACGGAAATGAATCCCATTAAACATCTGTGAGATTGTCTTGACCAACAGGTCCGACGTATGAATCCACCACCGATTACTCTTGATGAGCTGCGAGAAGCTTTTGATTGGACTATGTATGAAAGCTCAAAAAAGACTTGATAAATCAGTGGCATACCCAGGAATTCTTGTTGGAGGCGGCTGTATATATATTTATACGTACACAATGTGTGTACATGAAATGGTAGCAGGGTCGCGGGATGCCTAGTGGTCAGCGCTCGTGACTGCCATGAAGATAACCTCAGGTTCGATCCCGGGCATGTACGAACGCTCGAACCACTAAATACCCGCCGTGCGTCGGATGGGCACGTTAAGCCGTCGGACTTCGGGTAACAAATAAGGGCGCCTTCTTTCCCCTTTCTACCTCTCTTCCGTGTCACTTTCCTATCGGGCACCCTAGCCCAAATCTCCTAGCTTCCTATTTCGAAGGGTTATTTAAGACCTGGGAAAATAGGAAAATTCCCTTCGTAAAATCCTCTACATACCATCTGATCTGATCCGTGTGTACATGTATGTAGTGTACGCCTATAGTTTATATACGGTTGTGACGTACATCGCTCTTAATCTCTTTGGGGCTTTGGGAAGAAGACACCGTATAATAGAAGATACTATGTAATTTTCTGAACATGTAAAAAAATATTTTTTAATGTTTAATTTGTGACGTACGTCGCTCTTAATCTCTTTGGGGCTTTGAGAAGAAGACACTATGTAATTTTTTGAACATGTAAAATAATGTTTTTGAATGTTTAATTTGTGACGTACGTCATTCTTAATCTCCTTGGAGGGGGCATAAGCCCCCAAAGCCTCCTCCTAGGGTGCGCCAATGTGATCAATGTATCAATATCAAGGTTGAAAGTAATTATTTTCCCGGCATAGGTTCGGTTTTTTTTTTATTATTGTAATAGATACTACATTGATCTTTAAATGCAGGGGTTTATCAAAATAATGAAAACGCCAACTGCTACTGGAATACAAGCAACGCCCCGTACATGGTGTATGACAGTCAGGTGATGCGACTCTGAAAACAAAAATCGCCCATTAATGTCACTTGTCATTAGATGGCACGACGAACGTGGGTGCCGATGATTTGATACAACCTATGCTTTCTTACGGGAGGAAGCGGTAGAAACATTCATATTTTACGAATGCTATTTTGCTTGGAATTAAAACAGTAAAGATGACACTGAATTTTCGGGTGTAATAAGCACGTCTTTTGAATCCGTTCTGACGCGAATTAAATTTATCAAAGCTATTCAAAGTCAATGGAACCGGTATGGAAAACAATAGTTTCTGACCGAAGAAAGAAGTTTTTCAATCGGGTTTTTAATCCCTCAAATATTGCTGTAAACGGAATCGTGAGCTTACGCCCTCTGGTTGCAGACTTGTGCATTAAGAAAAGCATGAATTGAGAAACTGAAACGATGAAAGTTTTCCGTCTTTAGCACGATTTAATGATCAAAAGATGAGAAATATGTACAATTAAAACCATGAGCACTTTCGAGGCAGTGGCTGCCTCATCTTCAGATGTAATAAATAGGGACGCATTTAATCTATATTATATATAGATTAAATTATCAGATGTAATAAATAGAGACACATTTAATCTATATATAATATAGATTAAATCTATATATATTATAGATTAAATTATATATAGATTAAATTATATATAGATTAAATTATCAGATGTAATAAATAGAGACACATTTAATCTATATATAATATAGATTAAATGTGTCTCTATTTATTACATCTGAAGAAGAGGCAGCCACTGCCTCGAAAGTGCTCATGGTTTTAATTGTATATATTTTTCATCTTTTAATCATTAAATCGTGCTTAACGGAAAACTTTCATCGTTTTAGTGATTAATGTCGCAAGAGTCTTCAACATTTGTTGTTATGAGAAACATTTCTCACCGGAAACGCTCTCCAACACAGAAAGAATCGGACTCTTAGAAACAGAGATATTGACAAAAATAAGATATGACTTTACGTCCCCTGGTGGGAAAACCATGCATTATTTTAGGAAGAAACTAGTCTCAAACGTTTTTCCATATGAGCGGTATCGGTCTAAGAGAAAAAAAATTAGTCGAGTTTTCAGAAGCCCAGATTTTGCTACAAATACATCAGAAGCAGAAATTAACACTTATGCAGCCTGGTGGCCAAGCCATTCTTTACCAAATATTAGAAATTATATGAAAGGTGTTGTATGCGATACAGGAAGAATATTTCAAATCGGAGTTTTAGAAGCATAAATAACGCAGAAAACGCAATTTACCTTTGTGCCCCCTAGCGGAAAGTCTATGATTTACTTGAAAATTTTGAATTTATAGGAAAAACATTTCGCATCGGAAACACTATCCAACACAGAAGGAATTTTTCAAATCGGACTCCTAGAAGTAGAGATATTGAAATAATGCATGGTTTCTACGCCCCCTGGCGTAGAAACCATGCATTATTTCAAGAAGAAAATGGTCCTAAAAGGTTTGTCGACATGAGTAGTATCGGTCAACAAACGACTTTTTAGACTTTTTTTCAATCGAGATTTTAGAAGCTCATATTTTGGTGCAAATACATCAGAAGTGGAAGTTAAGGCTTACGACACCTGGTGGCCAAACCCTTTTTTACAAAAGTTTTGTGCAAAGGATTTCGCATCAGGAGCTGTATCCGGTGCAGAAAGAATTTTTCAAATCGGAGATTTAGAAGCAGAGATATACGGGGAAAGCAATTTATCTTTACGCCCCCTAGCGGAAAGTCTATGAATTACTTGAAAATTTTGAAATTATATGAAAAACATGTCACACTGAAAACACTATCCAACAAGATGACACCGAATTTTCGGGTGTAATAAGCACGTCTTTTGAATATGTTCTGACGCAAATTAAATTTATCAAAGCTATTCAAAGTCAATGGAACCGGTATAGAAAACAATAGTATCTGACGGAAGAAAGAAGTTTTTCAATTGTGTATTTAATCCCTCAGATATTGCTGTAAACGGAATTGTGAGCTTAGGCGCCTCTGATTGCAGACTTGTGCGTTAAGAAAAATATGAATTTATATGAGAAACATTAGCGAAATTATAGAGAAACATTAGCACTAATGAAATCATAAACACCATGTAATCCTACGATGGTTAGCATGAACGATCGGCCCACAACTCCTGAACTCCCCTGACGATCTGTGACATTGACAGTCACAGATAGTCAGGGAGATCGGAACTGTTGACAGTACGAAGAGTCGTATCACCTGATTTATCATACACCGTTGCCTTGTATGAATAATCACAGCGACGACGTCACTCATGACGTGAGGTATGCCAAACAATGCAGTACGATGTCGGCTATAACGTAGCAGTGCCATAGTCGCAGTTGAAACAGCTGTTGTGCAGTAATTGTCGACAGTATCAGATACGATATCGGCTATCACGTAGTAGTGCCATAGTCGCAGTTGAAACAGCTGTTGTGGAGTAATTGTCGCCAATATCAGTTACGATGTCGGCTGTTACGTAACACTGCCACAGTCGCAGTTGAAACAGCTGTTGTGGAGTAATTGTCGACAATATGAGATACGTCGGCTGTCACGTAGCAGTGCCACAATCGCAGTTGAAATAGCTGTTGTGGAGTAATTGTCTACAATGTCAGATACGATGTAGGCTGTCACGTAGCAGTGCCACAGTCGCAGTTGAAACAGCTGTCGTGGAGTGATTGTCGACAATGTCAGATCTCGGTGATCTCAAAAAAGGCATGACCGTTGGTTCGCCTTTGTAGAAGCTCCAGTAACTAGAACGACAGAAATAGTTGGTGTAGTACGAGGAACTGCACGGAAGATTGTGACTACCTATCAGAAAGGACACAGCTTTGCCTCCAAAAGTCCAAATTGTGGACGCCATACGATATCAGATATGGATAACCGAACGTTGCCACAGATTGTACAATGAAAGCACAAGACCACAGCACCGCAAACAGCAAAGCTGAACACCAGTAGGAATGATCCCGTTTCCTTCATAACAGTTCGTTGAGAACTCCATCGAGCCGATTTATGGCAGTGCTGCAATCCACAAACATTTGGTTACAAACATAAATGAAAACAAAACGTGTAAGGTAGTGGAAAGCACGTTAAAACTGGAATACAAAAGACTGGCAATGTGCCATCTGGTCTGATGAACCATACTTCATATTGTTTCCTACCATTGGCAGAGCGTACGTCAGGCGAAAACCTGCAGAAGCGTACCAATCCGTTTGGTTTCGACTGTACACCATAGAGGTGAATCCCTGATGTTGTGGGGTGCCATATCATAGCATTCCTTAGGACCATTCGTTTTTCTGCACGGTCTTGGTACATCCGCAACGTACGAATCAATTTTGGGGGACCACCTACAGCCAATTTTGTAGGCATTGCTCCCTAATGTTCGTTCCTGGTTTCAAGCGGATGAGGTACAGTAGCCACCTTGGCCACCTCAATATTATTGAACATTTGTAGGAATATCTGGAGCAAAAGGTCAGGTCACACTTTCTACCTCCAACATCACTGGTACAGTTGGGGAATATTTTTTAGGAAGAATGGTCCCGAATTCCATTATCGTACGTGCATGATTTGTTTAAGTCTATTCCACGTCGAACTGCTTCTGTTCTGAAAGCCCGACTTGGGCCTACAGCTTATTAATAATAAGTTTTCCACAAATAAAGTTTCCATTTTTTTTATTAGTTTAACGACCATCGTCAGCAACTCAATGGGCTATAGGTAGTCGCCGTCCCTAATTTAGGACCACTGACTCCAGCGAAGGGAGAGAGCCAGTGCCGTAAGACAAACACCACATCCGTGACTCACGCGATTCAAACCCGGACCCTTTCTAGGACGAATGGTCATAAGCCAAAGTTTGGACCACTGCGCCGGCTCCATTATTTTGATAAATCCCTGTATATATGTTTTGTTTCACTATCTAACAATAAGTTAAGCAAGAGATGCCCATTTCTTAGCACCCGGATTTAGTATCAATGCGTAGGCCAATATAAGATTAAGGGAATACATTTTAAAATGCCTCTAAACCCTATAGGCAAAGCCTAATTTCCTTTTTAAAAATAAGTGTGGTTTCTTTTAGCTGTTATCTAATCTGGAGAATTAATGCAAATACAGTTGATGTCTGGATGTCAAAGTTTGGACCACTGCGCCGGCTCCATTATTTTGATAAATCCCTGTATATGTTTTGTTTCACTATCTAACAATAAGTTAAGCAAGAGATGCCCATTTCTTAGCACCCGGATTTAGTATCAATGCGTAGGCCAATATAAGATTAAGGGAATACATTTTAAAATGCCTCTAAACCCTATAGGCAAAGCCTAATTTCTTTTTAAAAATAAGTGTGGTTTCTTTTAGCTGTTATCTAATCTGGAGAATTAATGCAAATACAGTTGATGTCTGGATGTCGACATGTGTTCAAAGCAGCTATGTGATGTGTGGGAGGGGCTCCAAAACGAAGTGGGCCCTTTAGTAAATCGGGCCTTGCTCTATGGTAACTTTCTAGTAAACGAAGTGTTAATGTTGCATTTTAATAAGATTAAAGAGTTTGTCTTGTGCTGAGAACATATTTTCATAAATGTATTAATTACTTGTAAAGGGTAATTGTTAGCTAGCAAGATGGATTTTAAATCACTATGGGTTTTTCTTGTACTTTGTAATGAATTTAGTTTTTCTAAGAAATGTAAAACTCTAATCTGAAGTATAGAAATCTAAACTTCCATTATTCATTATCAAAATAATGGAAGTTTAAATTTCTAAACTTTACACAAAACTGGGCTATTCAGGATAAGAGAAATGGGTTCATTTTCCACTCTAGAATTATATGATTTTCAGTTTCCTAGGAGTCGGCTTCATGGTAATATGGCATTTTTATTAAAAAAAATAATGTGTGTAACCCAGAACTTTTTTATAGCAAATTCAACAACTTCATGGAACTTTGTGTGGCCACCCCGGTGGCGCAGTGGTCTAAGTGATGTGATCATTCGTCCAAAATGGGTCCGGATTCGAATCCCGGTGAGGCATGGATGTTGTGTTTGTCTTACGGCAATGGCTGTCTCCTTCCCTGGAACCAGTGACCCTATATTAGGACGGGCGACTGCTTATAGCCTACTGAGTTGCTCACGGTGGTCGTTAAACCTCCATCAAAAAAAAGAAAAACTGTGTGTGCATGTGTGTGGTCACTTAAACAAGCTACCTTGAAACAGATTTCCAATGAGTGCATAGATTTCTGATCCGCACAACTGCTTTCACTGAAAATTCTACGTCTCCCCACAATTTTCACCTCAACATTGCTGGCAGATGCAGTGTATCAGCTTGCTGAATACCAACAGGATGGAGCATGTGGACTAGTATCCTGCTTAATGAAACTGAAGAAGCTAGTCAATTAAAAGCATTGAAAGTATGTAATTGTGTGTAATTTAACTAGTACTGCATTGAAAAATGCAATGCATTTCACAATGAGCTGAATTTTGTGATTTGTGTAAATTGATTGATTGATTGGAGGTTTAATGACCACCATGAGCAACTCAATGGGCTATAAGCAGTCACCCGTCCCTAATTTAGGGCCACTGGTTCCAGGTAAGGGAGAGAGCCAGTGCTATAAGACAAACACAGCATCCATGCCTCACCGGGATTTGAACCCAGACCCCTCCTGGACGAATGATCAGAAGCCATCGCTTATTATTATTTTTTTATTAAAAGTTTAACGACCACTGTGAGCAACTCAATGGGCTATAAGCAGTCGTCCGTCCCTAATTTAGAGTCACTGGTTCCAGGGAAGGGAGAGCGCCAGTGCTGTAAGACAAACACAACATCCATGCCTCACCGGGATTCGAACCCGGACCCTTCACGGACGAATGATCATAAGCCAGCACTTAGACCACTGCGCCACCGGGGCAGCGTAATTTGTGTAAATATAACTTTGTAATGCAAGTTTTAGACCGATAAGGATTTATGGTACGTTTTGAAAAATTATAATAAAATTCAATTTATATTTAATCACAAACATTCTTGAGAAATTTTTAAATATAAATAAAAATTGGGAAGAACTTGAGCAGCAATGAAACACGTAAAAACTGATTTCAGGAACAGAATGAGCTTTACATGATGATCATCAAATTGCATTGCAAAGCCCAATAATTAACTCATAGTGAGCCTATGATTACTACTTTTTTCTTAATTTTTCAATAAGAAACAAAGTCATCTAATGCAAAGCCTGGACGAAAATGTCTATGCGAATCACAAAGTGATTCTGATGGTGACACCTATCTCACCAATGTCTATTGTATGCCTTCCAGCAGTTTTTTTTCATTCTGCAAAAAACTCAAGTTTTAATGTTAAGTCATATTCCCCAAAAGTCCACATGAATCAGAGAGTAATTATGAATGATGCCACCTACCAACACATTACCAATGTCTACTTCTTCCAGCAGTTTTCACTTATTTATTCAGCAAGGAACATAGTTCTATTGTTGAGGTATATGGCAGTAAACAACCACATGAATCAGATTGTGATTTTGAATAATAACTCACATCACCAATCTATAAGCATATACCTTCCAGCAGTTTTCTTGATGTTTTTCTGCAAGTACAAGATTTCATTTCTATGAATCTCTGATAAACATTGTGTGTGTTGGGGTGGGGTGTGATATGTAACATCTTTTAAAATTTTGTATAGGCTACGTTTCATGTATTTCAAAAAATCAGAAAAAAAAATGTGCTTCTGGTGACAGATACAAATGGCCATTGGTGAAAATCAATGTGGAATTATGGGAATGATAGCAGAAAATGTATTCAAGGATAAATATTTTAGTTTTGTTTATGTTATATTATCTCATCACTCAGAGCTAATACTGTTAACATCAAAGTTGCATTGTGTCTAAATATTTTTTCTCATTATGTCCATACACAATGCAAATAACTAAAAAAACACTATGCAAAAATAAGAAACTAAATAGAAGTATTATTATACAGCAGATTAGCTACACATAGTTATCCAAAATTCTAGTACATACTCATGTACCACTGAAATTATGCACCTTATACAATGAAAATATTTCCTCGCAGTGAGGGACGGGACTTCCTGAACATTTTTGTATAGTCACACTGACAAGCAAGTGTCAATACTGATGTACCGTGCTTATACTCGGAACTTATTGAAGGCCGTCTGTTAAGTCTTGAAAGTGACTAGCATGAAAAGAGGAAGCTGCAGAACACGAGTGCCCATATTGAGGGTCAACTTAAAAATCTAACCCATTTCAAGTGCTTAGAAGGCAGTACAAAATTTTCTGCAATAATGCCAATTCTAACTGCAACTTTTTCTGTTGAACTTCAGGATGCATTGTATGAAGTAAACATAGGAAAGGTGTTGGCCCCCGGTGGCGCAGTGGTCTAAGCGATGGCCTCTGATCATTCGTCCGAAGCCGCCCCGGTGGCGCAGTGGTCTAAGGCGTTGGCCTCTGATCATTCGTCCGAAGGGGTCCGGGTTCGAATCCCGGTGAGGCATGGATGTTGTGTTTGTCTTACGGCACTGGCTCTCTCCCTTCCCTGGAACCAGTGACCCTAAATTAGGGACGGGCGACTGCTTATAGCCCATTGAGTTGCTCACGGTGGTCGTTAAACCTCCAATCAAAAAAAAAAAAAAAAATTCGTCCGAACGGGGCCGGGTTCGAATCCCGGTTAGGCATGGATGTTGTGTTTGTCTTACGGCACTGGTTCTCTCCCTTCCCTGGAACCAGTGACCCTAAATTAGGGACGGGCGACTACTTATAGCCCATTGAGTTGCTCACGGTGGTCGTTAAACCTCCAATCAAAAAAAAAAAAAAAAAAGAAATTTACAGTAGAAAATAATAATATTGAATTTTTTTACTCAGTGTTAAGAGCACAGCACATTGGCACACGCAGGATTTCTTTATGGTGGTTACCTAAAATATTTGAAGGTGAGAATAAAATACCCCGGAGAAAACATCTTCCAAAATATTAAGAAGCCATAATTTTTTTTTCGATCGGAGTTTTACGACCACCGTGAGCAACTCAATGGGCTACAAGCAGTCGCCCCTCCCTAATTTAGGGCCACTGGTTCCAGGGAAGGGAGAGAACCAGTGCCTTTAGACAAAAACAACATCCACGCCTCACCGGGATTCGAACCCGGACCCATCTCGGACGAACGGTCAGAAGCCATCGCTTAGACCACTGCGCGGCCCATAAAAATTATCTCCACCATATGAAAATGTATTTCCAATTATTAGTAAAATTTACATTTTTTTTTTTTTATTGGAGGTTTAACGACCACCGTGAGCAACTCAATGGGCTATAAGCAGTCGCCCGTCCCTAATTTAGGGTCATTGGTTCCAGGGAAGGGAGAGAGCCAGTGCCGTAAGACAAACACAACATCCATGCCTGAACGGGATTCGAACCCGAGCCCCTTACGGACGAATGATCAGAGGCCAGCGCCTTAGACCACTGCGCCACCGGGGCGGCAAATTTACATTTAAAAACATGTATGAATATATTTTAAAATAAGCAGCCAATAACAAAGTACCAAGTGATACCTCATGGGGAGTACCTGGGCCACCCCCACTGAGTGCGCTATCGGTACTTCATACATTCGCACAGTATGGAACAGCATGAATGACAGAGGAATGAAAACCACAGTATCCTTCTCTATAGCAGTCATTCACTACTGCTTGCTCACTAGATCTCGGTCATTCACTACTGAAGATCACGTAAAGTTTCTTCAAGAACTTTCTTGATGGTATTATTTCCTTCTTGATAACAAACTGGGTGATTGCTGGGATTCCGTAGCGAATGGGACACAAAAGGGCAACAGGTGCAGGGCAATAACAAAAAAATCCTTACTGTTCAAATAAGCTGTCAAATTTCATTTATCTATCACTTTATGTAGCTTTTGGTTTAATTTGTGTGCTGTGCTGTGCTGTGCTGTGTGTGTGTGGTAAAAACAGATTATATAAGAAGGCACAGTGGAAATTTGTATAAAGTATTTGTGTATGTTATTTATACGTACAATTTCTGTTTCCCTCTCCTGAAAACTAAGATATGGGCAACCATGATAAAAAAAACAGTTGGGCTATTTTCAAAGTATACAGACAACAAATCAAACTGTCTACACTTCTTTATTTTGCAGATTAACTTTCACATTTTCTGATATTCACACAAAAGACATGGCTAGGGTAATCATAACTGCATTTCATAGTTTGGAGCTTTCGTCTCTAAAGCATGCATCCTTAGATGTTGCCTCAGAGTGTTCTTTTGGCTGAATGTCCTGCCACATACATCACAGCAGTGAGGGTACCCTCCTCTGTGTACCACTAAGTGTTTGTATAAGTTGCTTTTATGTGAAAATGCTCTTGTGCAATGTGGGCATTTATGTGGACGCTCTCCAGTATGAGTGGCCAAGTGGTAACGAAGATTTGATGTTCGGTCTGTAGAATACGAGCACATCGGGCATTTGTGAGGTTTTGAACAGCCTGGATGATCTTTCTTCTGATGTTTCAGGAGACTCCTTTCTGATAGAAATATTTGGAAGCACAACTGACACTGATACCCTACAGCAGACACTGTAATACACAAAAACAGCATTTACAAATCAGCAAAAAGAAAATATCATATGGTATCTATATAAATTTTACACATGATTGTCAGCTAGTGAGGGGTCCCCCACACAGGCATCACTATATCCCATATGGCAATGGAGAAGAGAAATGCAAGAGACACAAGTTGTCCTCCAGGGAGGATCAGAATGAGAAAAGGAGAAACAGATGAACTTATTTGTACACTGTAAACAAAATTTGTAGATTTTACGGTTTTAAACCGTTTTCCAGGGTGCCAACACAAAACCGTAAAATCTACAGTTTTATGCCGTGTTGGAGCAAAGCTATAACTTTGCTCCAACACCGCATTTAATGAAGAAAACAGCACAGAATTTAGCTGGAGCGAGTCACAGTCCAAATAATCACGAAAACACAAAAATTTGGCTGGAACGAATGTGTTGATTGTGTTGGAGCAAAGCTGTAGCTTTGCTCCAACACGGCATAAAACTGTAGATTTTACGGTTTTGTGTTGGCACCCTGGAAAACGGTTTAAAACCGTAAAATCTACAGAAATTTTTTTACAGTGTAACAGGGGTCCAATACCCTGAGTCTCCCAGCTTAACATGCCTGTCCAACACATGGTGATTATTCAGTAGTTCAGAGCAGTCTGACTGGGACCAAACACTTGACTAACATAACAGCAGCAAGATGCTCTAACCACTATGCTACTCGAAGAACATTATCTATGTACATATCTGTTACACTTTTAGAATCCTGCACTGTTGGACGAACAATGATAAAAACTATTACAAAAATATGTTTTTTGTGGCTGGCACAACTTACATATGTGCCAATCTTTCACACACCTACAGGTGACTTCATCGAGGCACCCTAATACTACAAACTTACGAGGGAGAACATCAATAGGTTGTGCCAAAATTTTGGGATGCACTTCCAAAGTTTTACATGCATCCTTTCACTGCAGTTGCCACCAGGTTTTTGCTTACATTTCATACAAAGACTTTTCATGTGTTAAACATAATAAATGCACAATAAATAGCAACATATAACTAATATATATACGAGGGGTGTCCGATAAGTATCCGGATTTATTTTTTTGTTATTATTATTGAAGATTTAACGACCACTGTAAGCAACTCAATGGGCTGTAAGCAGTCGCCCGTCCCTAATTTAGGGCCACTGGTTCCAGGGAATGGAGACAGCCAGTGCCGTAAGACAAACACAACATCCATGCCTTACCGGGATTCGAACCCGGACCCTTCTCGGACGAATGGTCATAAGCCACAGCTTAGACCACTGCGGCACCGGGGCGTCCCAGATTTTTATTCCTAGTGATATAAAACCGTGTGCATGATCGTATGCATGCATAGAACTATTACTACTTTAAGTGAAGCGCCGTAAAAGCGGAGCGGCTTGATAGTAATGTTAGGTGGCGCTGTCAATCAAAAACAATGGCAGCTACATTAAGTGTTCAGTTCAAGCAGCGAGCAGTAGTAAAATTTTTAACGATAGAAGGCATAATAAAGGCTGTGGACATTACGAGACTTCAGATGGTGTATGGTGATGCGGCTATATCTCGTTCCAGTGTTTATGAATGGGTTGCAAAGTTCAAAGCTGTCCACGAGAGCCTTGAAGATGAGGCACAGTCAGGCAGGCCTAACATGACGATGACTGATGAAACGGGTTGATGACCTGATTAAAAGTGACAGCCGCATTCGGGATATTCCCATGGAACTGGATATCAGTGAAGACTCTGTTGGATGAAATATTCATGAACATCTCAACTACATGAAGACTTGTGCCAGGTGGGTACCCTGAATGCTTACAGATGTGTATAAACGCCACAGGCTAGAATTGGTACAGGGCTAGGATGAGGAGGACAACACATTTTGGGGATGCATAATCATAGGCGATGAAACATGGATTCATTAGCTCGAACCGGAGACAGAAAAGCAAAGTATGCGATGGCGTCATTCGAATTCGTTCCCATCAAAGAAGTTCAAAGTTGGTTCGTCGGCGTCCAAGGTCGTGGCTACTGTCTTCTAGTACAAACACTGTATCCTTTTGGTTGAGTACTTGGCAAAAAATGAAACAATAAATGCGAAGGCCTATGTAATGATACTAAAAAAACTTACGCAGCATATCCGGACCAGAGTTGGAAACGGGTTAAAAATTTTGGACCTGAACCCAGACGTCACATAATTTAACCCGACCCGGATCTGTAACTGACCCGGACAAATCTGCTTTGAACTATAATATATATACAGGGTGTTCAAAAAGTTTCTTCGCAGTGGATATCTTAGGTTATATGGAAATCAAACAAATGCCCTGTGTATTGTAAGAACGTATAATTTACTCACTTACTTACAGGAAGAATTGAAACTGTCTCTCTCGTCCTTCATTTGCAAAACATAACCTAACTGTCTTACACACGTTTTCAAACACTTCTACGAGTCAAAAAGTCCCTGTACAGTAATGTTAAGGCTGTTCCACTAATTTTGATGGCAATACAATCAAACTTTTTGAATTATGCAGCTTGTTGTATGTTTAATTTCAGTTTTCGCTGTTTTCTTGATAACACATTGAGCTTTAGAGTATGTTTAATGGTAAAACCAATATTCAAAAGTTTATGATGAGTTTAAAGTTTCCAAAATATGAATGCTGTTTTAATCATCGTCCCTCAGAAGGAAGGGACACTTTTCCTTCTGAGGGCAATCTTCCTTCATATTGTATGACGAATCATTTTTCAGTACACGGACACCAGTATCGAGCACAAATTCCGCAGTGTGCATTTTTCTTTGATTTTTTTTTCTTTTCAAAAATAAAATGGAAATAAAACCAGGTTAAAATTGGGTCAGGAACACCTCGACTTGACCCGTTTGACCCGCTTGAAATTGTCAACCCACTGACCCATTGCGATCTCTGATCTGGACCAAATGAACAACATTGAAAAACAATGAAGTGCTGCTTCAACATGATAACGCTTGCCCGCATATTGGTAAACCAGTGCAAGCAGAAATCGCAAAAGAGGTCGACCGTTCTTCCACATCCTGCTTACAGTCCGGACTTGGCACCTTCCGATTTTCATGTTTTCGGTCCCTTGAAGGATAGACTTCGTGGCCACAACTACGAGAGCATGGACAACCTGCGAGCGGCTTCCGTGGATGGATTCGCAACACCCAAGCTGATTTCTTTGCTACCAGAATGAAGCGATTTGTTAATCGGTGGAGGAAATGCATATATATATATATATATATAGTATAAGACAGACCGTTGTGGAGGAAACTTGGGGAGACCTTCGTCCAGCAGTGGATTGATTATGGTTGACAATGATGATGATGATGATATGCATATACATATATATAGTCTCCGGCAGCTGGAATGTACCTGGCCAAGGCAGCGGCCAGTGCGACATGAAGGTAGAGGGTGCTAAGAATCCCCGGAGGACCGGACTACGCAGCCATCTGATGCTGACCTTGGCTACGTATAATGGACGCTCCCTATCTTCTGATTCAAGGCTTCTTGAATTGGAAGAGGAACTACAAAGGATCAAGTGGGACATCGTGGGGCTAAGTGAGGTAAGGAGAAAAGGAGATCTCATCGAACTGAAAAGTGGACATCTCTTCTACTATCGTGGGACAGATACTGGCAGAACTAGTGGTGTTGGATTTATAATAAACAAGAAACTGAAGGATAAAGTTGTAGAAGTTGAAAGTTCCTCTGACAGAGCTGCACGACTTGTTATCCAACTCTCGAAAAGATACCAGGCTCAGATTATTCAAACTTATGCACCCACCACAAGTCATCCTGAAGAAGAAATTGAAGAATTTTATGATGAAATTCGTCATCTAAATAATAAAGGTAAGCAGCAGTTAAAGATAATTATGGGAGATTTCAATGCAAAAATAGGGCAACGGCAACAGAATGAAACTTGAGTAGGTAAATTCGGTCACAGCAACAGAAACCAGCGTGGGAATACACTCGTAGAGTTTGCAGAGGCACAAGGGTTTTTCATCTTAAACTCCTTTTTCAAGAAAAAGCCACACAGGAAATGGACATGGAGACATCCAAATGAGACGACAAGTGAAACTGATTTTATTGTGTAACAAAAAATTCGTCATAGAAGACTGCAGTGTGCTAAACAAGTTCAACACAGGTAGTGACCATAGATTGGTGAGATGTAAGATGCACCTCAACACTAAACTCGAACGTAGCAAGCTCATAAGACAAACAAAATGTATCGACATAACCAACCTTAAAAAACACCATAATACCTTCAAGTTGGAACTGAAGAACAGATTCTCTGCTTTAGAAGGCCTAACATCGGAAGAAGTGGGTATTTCTGAAGTTAACAGAAAAGTAACCAAAGCTCTTATGGAAACAGCAACGAAATTAGCTGGGTCTAAGAACAAGTTGCATGTGAACAAATTATCAGGAAAAACCAAAATGTTGATGCAAAAAAGGAGAGAGATGAGGACAACTAAAGATGTGACTTCCAAAGTGGAATATATAGAGCTATGCAAGACAGTACGAAAAAGTATCACTGAAGACGTAAGGAAATTCAACTGTGAACTACTAAGGAAAGCAATTGAAAACAACCAAAGCCTAAAGATAGCAAAGGGACATCTCAGTAAGGGAAGAAAACAGATTATGACACTGAGAAAAGAAGATGGTTCTGTAACAAGAAATAGAGGCAAAATGTTGACAAGAGTGAAAGATTTCTACTCCAAATTATATGAAAGGGATGATACATGTACTTCAGAGATCACGAAAGGTACCAGTACCAGAGTTCTCCCAGCAGAAGTTGCACATACAATCAAGAACATGAAACGGGGAAAAGCTCCAGGAGAAGATGGAATTACTGTAGACATCATACAAGAAAAAAGTGGAGAAATCGAAACAGTACTCGCCCAAATTTTCACTCGATTCCTTAATGAAGGGAAGATTCCTGAGGATTGGAACAACGCTACAATGATTTTGCTACATAACAAAGGTGACATTGAGGATCTCAGGAACTACAGACCTATCAGCCTCCTATCAGTGGTTTATAAAATCTTCGCTAAAGTTCTTTCACACCACATGGTGACACTGGATATGGCTCAACCGAGAGAACAAGCTGGATTCAGGAGTGGCTACAGCACAATAGATCATATCCACGTACTGAGAGAACTAATTGAAAGAGCGAGGGAATATGAACTTCCATTGTGCATGGCTTTTATCGATTATGAAAAAGCCTTTGATTCGGTGAAACCATCAGCAGTTACAATGGCTCTGAAATCCTGCGGTATTGAAGATGCGTACATTAATATTATTAACAACATCTATGAAAATGCAAGTGCAAAGATTCGGCTGTTTGAAAATACAACACACATAAAAATTGGAAAAGGAGTGAGACAAGGTGACACCATATCTCCAAAGCTCTTTAATGCCACATTGGAAAATGTCTTTCAATCACTGAACTGGGAAAACAAAGGGATAAAGATTAATGGAGATTATCTAACCCACCTTCGTTTTGCTGATGACATAGTCATTTTTGCAACTACCCCATCAGAGCTGCAGAGTATGATGATCCAGGAACTTGCTGACAAGAGTAGAGAAGTGGGATTAAAAATGAACTTTCAGAAGACAAAAGTGATCAATGCTTTTACAAGAAATGAAGATTTGTCGATTGATGGAGAAAAGCTGGAGATAACAGATACGTACGTTTATCTTGGACAGCAGATATCAAGTGAGGGTCACATTGAGGAAGAAATTAATCGGTGTACAAAACTTGCCTGGAGAGCTTTTGGAAGAAACAGCATAATTTTCAAGAGCAATATGCCATTATGTCTTAAAAGAAAAGTGTTTGATCAATGCA
Source organism: Macrothele yani (assembly GCA_039090855.1). Classification (NCBI taxonomy): domain Eukaryota; kingdom Metazoa; phylum Arthropoda; class Arachnida; order Araneae; family Macrothelidae; genus Macrothele; species Macrothele yani. The sequence continues at coordinate 56,098,563 of CM076990.1, forward strand.
TCCTTCCAGTGCTTACGTATGGTGCAGAGACGTGGACCTTAACTAAAAGAGACATACAAAGGCTGCAGACAACTCAAAAAAGCATGGAGAGGTGCATGCTTGGTGTAACCAGGAAAGATAAGAAGAGGAACTCGTGGATCCGAAAAATGACAAGAGTGGAAGACATCATGATCAGAGTAAAATCCCTGAAATGGCAATGGGCTGGACATACTGCCAGAAGGACAGACCATCGATGGACAGCCGAAATTTTAGATTGGATTCCAAGGGACAGGAAAAGACCCAGAAGAAGACTACATGGAAGATGGGTGGATGAAATTCGAAAGTATGCGGGAGTGACATGGAGGAGACTGGCACAAGACAGACCGTTGTGGAGGAAACTTGGGGAGACCTTCGTCCAGCAGTGGATTGATAATGGTTGACAATGATGATGATGATGAAACATGGTAAAGTCACATTATTGTGACCATCAGCTAATATCCAGAGTTGCCGCAGTGTGCAGCGAGGACAGCAGCTAGACGGGCTGGGAGTGACCCAATAAGGTGTTCATAGGTATGTGGAGCTATGCTGAGTGCAATGCATCTGACTGCAGTCAGCATGGTTCCACAGCTGCTGGAGGATGCATGGTGGAGGATTCATAAGAGCGAACAACGCAATCGAGGTGGTCCCACAGATGCTCAATTGGGTTTAAGTCTGCGGAATTAGGGGGCCAGAGAGGTACTTTGAAGTCTTCTTCGTGCTCTTCCAATCACCCTTGGACATTTCTAGCTGCGTGACACGCCGCATTGTCATTTTGGAAGATCCCATCTGCCCCAGGGAAGACAATCAGCATGTATGGGTGTACATGGTCTGCAAAAATGGATTCCTAATGAATTTGGTCCATAGTGCCTTCCACAGGTACGAGTGGACCTAGAGAATGCTACGAAAACATTCCCCAGACCATAACGCTGCCCCCACTAGCTTGTTCTGCCAGCAATGGTTGAAGTGTTTATTCTGTTTCTTTCCTTATATGCCAATGTCCACCTGTTCGATGAAGCGGAAATTGTGATTCATCAGATAAGGCAATTCTTTGCCAATCAGTAGAGGTCCAATTCCGATACTTGCAAATGTAAGCCTTTTCTGTGGAAGCCTCTTCATTTGCATAGGTGCAATGACCATCCGTCTGAATCGGAGCCCCATACGCAGCAGAGTTCCCTGAACTCTCGTTTTAGACACACTTCCGGTAGGCCCCTGGTTAATTCGGCCAGCGAGTTGCTCCACTATAGCGTGTCGATCGGCCCTCACACACCTTCGCAGCTGATGTTCACCTCTCACATAAATGCCTCATGGTGCTCGGCAGTTTCCTTGTCGCTTTATCGCAATGTTGCCGTTTCTCCAATCATGAAACACTTTAATCACAGCAGCCAGCAAACAGTTCACAAACTGCGCTGTTTCAGAAATACTGCCACCTTGGCCCAAAAACCGATAATCATCCCTTTTTGCAAATCTGATAAATCGCTCCTTTTATCCATGACAGTAGTGAGCGATATATTTTCAGAATGACTACAGCACACCTTATGCACCCTCCAAGTCGGATCACGACACGTGCCTTCTTTCATTGGCTACGTGCTGTTGATGTCAAAAGTAGGAAGTGGTCACAATAATGTGACCCGACTGTGTAAGAATTACAAATAGTTCCAAGCTGCGGGAGAGGGGTAAATCCCTTCTTTCTTGTCCCTCATCCCTTTCTTTTTTATTTATTGTATTAATCTGAGAAAACCCTTAACTAAGTGGGAATGTCTTAGAACATGATAACTAGATAAAGTGAACCCTCTCACTGCAGGGCTCAGAATTTTACTAATAAATCTTGTATTAATGCACAACATGATGTAATTGTACAATATGGCCATGATCTTCCAGCCAATATGAGAGTGAGATGGTTTTCCCTGATGCCCACATACACAGCTACATCAAATGCTCCAAAGAGTGCAATGGCTGCTGCTTCCTTATTCATATTGTTTTATCGGGATTTAATGACTATCATGAGCAAATCTATGGGCTACAAGTAGCTGCCTATCCGTAATTTAAGGTCACTGGTTCCAGGGAAGGAAAAGAGCAAGTAGCATAAGACAAAGACATCCCCTATACCTCATCCAGGGCTCAAATCTGGGCACATCTTGCCAGCACTAAAAATTAAAACTATTGCAAAACCAGGAAATGGCTTGGCTTCATTCCATCAATAACACTGCAAAGATGTGAAGCACATTCCAGTAAATTTTCTTACTACAAGAAAGCCATATCCAATCATAGAAAAAATCTGGCAATTTCTGTTCAGAATGTGCATAATCGCCATATGTAGCTCCATCTTTTTTGAAAATAATTCTGTGTTATCTACTAAAATTATTCTGGGTGTCACTTAAGATAACGACAAGCTCAGGGAAAATCATGAGATGCTTAGCTGCAATCATAACAAGTATTTGTGTAATATGACTCATAATTGTACACCAAATGTGTATCTCCAACTTTTTAAACAGGATCTCCTTCTGAAATACATGATGATCAACAGCCCATTCGTGTGTTTCATGAACTGAAATTCCACAATAAGGATAAACCACACTTCTATCAATAAATCAAAGAGAACTCCTGGACTTCTTGCTGGATAAACTTCTGAAACTACATACTATGAGCGATAAACTTTCTCACCAAGCTACAATTCTCACTCCCACATTACATAAATGCAATGGGTTTGGACTTCTTGGTGCCCGACTAGTAATTTGTGCAAATTTCTTGCAGAACTAATGCAATGCCTTGAAAGGTACAAATCATTTTCCTTAATCACCAACAGGTTCCTGTGCCAACCTACAACCTCTGCCATGGCATATCCAATTTCTTATACATGTTGTAAACAGTGATCTTTGACAACACATTTCTCATATCAATACCTACTTTGAAGGCCTTTCCAGTACTCTTAAATGACATCACACCTTCTATTTCTGGAAATTTTAATGCTCCTTCTTTGGTTACATACATGTTGTACGAGTTCAAAATCATATTTGTGCTCTTGTTTGCTTTCATTTTGTACTGTCTTTCAGGGTTCATTGACTCCCATGACCATCTAAAGCTATAGAGAGTCACTTGTTCCGATTTCGGGGCCACTGGTTTCAGGGAAGAGACAGAGTTAGTGCTACAGGACAAACACACATATCCCCACTTCAACCTAGACACAAACTTGGACAATTATCTAGAGGTCTGAGACTTGTACTACTCAGACATTGGGGGCTGAATAGTCAAGCCAGGTTGAGGTTTATTTGTTCAATATAACTTCAGATACAAATTTATATTAATTTTCATAGCTTTTTGTTCACATGAATAAATTAAGAAACTGAATTCTTCACAAAAATGATGACTTAGCACATTACAATACTTGATAACAATGAGAACATAATATTTGTAACATAAAAACAACACTATAAAAGAACTTATTTCCAAGTTGAATAGAAAACTTAAAAAGTCAGCAGTAATATGGGCAATCAACAGTGAGTTTCATGCAATCAAATATCTCCTTTTTAGGCAAAATGTATATGGGAACACACAAGTTCTGAACAAAGAGAGAAACACACTTCATATGACCACTCAATAGCAGTCCCAGAACCTTTTCAGTACATTTGAAAATTTATCTGAATGATGAATCAGGAAAGATAGTGGTAAAGTACAGGAATCTGCATTGTTGAAAACTTTGTTTATTTATCATGCTCTGATTTCTACTTAAAAGTTGCTTCAAGCATTTGTATATCCAAATTTGTTACATTTCAATGATGCACAAGGAAAAACAGGAACTCTTTTTAATAACTTTAACTAAAAACAATTAGTGACTACATAACCTTCAGAAAGGTCATCTAGACACATTTGTGGTTATCTTCAAAAGTACAGTATCATTTTACTGTTTTTATCTATTTGCTGTCTCTACAATAATAAAATTACTGTGTGTCCGTCATTTGCTTACAAGAAAAACTACTGAATGTATAACTGAATTATTAACTAAACAGTTTCCATATTATTTACTGTTTCGCACGTTACTAGAAATTTGAGCACGGGAAAAAACGTCAATATAATAAAAACTTCTTTATTTCAACTTGTCACTTATATTCCTTTTTGTTGTTCCTTATGATCGTTTAGAATTTTATTATATGAAGATTTACAAATTTTATATGAAAAAATGTTTTTATATGTACAGTCATATGTATCATATGACTGTACTTTGTAAATCTTCATATAATGAAATTCTAAACGATCATAGGGAACAGCAAAAAGGAATATAAGTGACAAGTTGAAATAAAGAATATTTTATTATATTGACATTTTTTCCTGTGCGCAAATTTCTAGTAACGTGCGAAACAGTAAATAATATGGAAACTGTTTTGTTGACATATAGTTAATAATTTTATAAACCACGTAATGATTTCGACAAATGTTGAATTAATATAATTTATGTATAACTGAAATTTGGGATAAGCCTTCAAAAGGACATGGGAGGGGGGGTATCTTTTTTTCAAAATTTGAATTTGCAGATTTTTAATTAATTTATTAGTTCTTAAAGCTTTCAACCATTATTGAAATTTGATCTTGCATCTCTCAGTATCACACAAGATTTCATTGTTACATAATGTTATTTCATTACACTCTTGCACAATATTTCATTACACTTTATAAATGCAACAATATGTCATTGCACTATTGCTTGAAGTACAAAAACCACACATCCACTGTAATAGAAAGTATTTACAAAAAACGGTTTTTGTTGCTGGTGCAACTAATGTTGTGGCAATCTTTCACACACCTATGAATGCCTTTTTCGAGGCAGCCTAATATTGCAAACCTATGTAGCAGAACATCTACAAAGAACAGAAGCAATTACATTAATAGGTTATGCCAAAACTTAGGGATGCACTTCTAAAGTTTTACGTAACCTTTTGCTGCAGTTGCCACCAGGTTTGTTTATGTTGTTTGTTTGTTTTTTTCTTTTGCTTGTTTTGGTTTGGGGGTTTAATGGCCACCGTGAGCAACTCAATAGGCTATAAGTAGTCGCATTTACATTTTAGACTGAGGCGTTCCATGTGTAGATACACATTATAAATAGTTCCAAGCTGTTTGAACGGGAAGAATTTGACTAGTGTTTCAAACTTGACATCATGCACAATTTACAATTAGAACTTTGATCTTGCTATTTGTTCCATTAAATTTCGAAAGTGCTACATATGTTTATCCTTCTGCTGCAATAGCTGGCAAGTGTGCTTATGTTTCAGACAACAGCTCCCTATGCGTCACTACACAATAAATAGTTACAAGTTATTTATGCCGGAAGATTTTGACCAGGTTTCTTCAACCATTGTTTCGAATTTAACATGACGCACATGATTAACAACTTAAAATTTGATTTTACTGTTTACTTTGTTAGACTTCCAAAGTCTTGTCTGTATCCTTTTGTAGTAATTGGCAGCAAGGTTTGTGTATATTTCTGAATGTGTGTGTCTCTGTGTTACTACACACTATAAATCACTGGTTCTGAATAGGTGGCCCATGAAGGGTCTGGACTGTGGTAAAAACATTAAAAAAAAAGAAATGTATAAAATCCACAGACGATAAAATTTGTTTAACAATATTAATAATGTAAAACAGTATAAATATTTTTAGTTGATTTATTTTTGTTGACTACAACTTATACCCCAGATTTTAAACATACTGCAGAACGACATCACCTGCATTATTCTCATTAATATCTTGATGATTAAATTTAAATTATTGTATTTGTAATTTTACATTAATACAAGTAACTAATTTTTGAAATGTGTTCCACTTTTTTCATCTGCCTGCTAAGTAAGGTTCATTTTATAATATTTTCACATTACCTTTAATAAATCTTAAAATAAAAATAATATTTATATGGGTATCACTGTGATATGTAACTTACATTTACCAAATTAAGTGTTCACACCCTCTGGCCCGGTTCTACAAAAAGAAAAAAAAAATGTGGCCTCTGGTGAAAAGTAATTAAGAACCACTGCTATAAGTAGTTCCATTACTAAAAAAATAGTTCTATGATTCTTTTAGAGAGGAAAGATATATCAATGAAATGTAATAACAAGAACTGAAATGTCAGAAAAATGTGAATTTTCTCACATTTCATGTTTTCAAAGCTAAATATTGCTATCTTTTTTCTTTTTTCACGTTCTAGCATTCGAATACCCAGTGGTCCACTGGCCATTGGCCAGTGAAACTTCCATCGGACCACTGATCTAATAATTTTACTGGCCCAGATGGCAAATAATTTTTTTTTTTTTTTTTTTTTATAAATTTTTACAAGTTAAAAATGAATTTCTGTTTCTTTTACCTTGCTGTATGGTTTTTGTTTTAGGCTGCAAACTAATGATAGTTTTAAAAACAAATATTGGATATAATTCCATTGAAATGATATGGCACAATGGTCTAAGCGATGGCTTCTGATCATTCGTCCGAATGGGGTCTGGGTTCGAATCCTAGTGAGGCATGGATGTTGTGTTTGTCTTATGGCACTGGCTCTCTCCCTTCCCTGGAACCAGTGATCCTAAATTAGGGACGGGCGATTGCTTATAGCCCACTGAGTCGCTCGCGGTGGTCGTTAAACCTCCAATTAAAAAAAAATGGTATGTTATTTTCTACATATATTGTAAATGTCTTTAAATTTTTTTTATTATTTTTTTATGGACCAGTAGGCATTTTGGTGGACCAGTGGTTTGCAAATTCTAGTGGTCTGCTGGGCCAGTAGAAGATCTATTTTTAATTCTAACACTGCATTCTCTGACCTCATCTTGACTATTTATTTTTATCTTGACATAATCTGAATCCACCAACAATCTGCAACAAAACATGACTGACTCTCAAGGAACGCATGTCAGATGTCATCAAAACTACCATGATGACAGACATGCTGGGGAAAACCATGTTTATATTATGCACACTCCAATTGTTCCATCTGACCTTCCATTTCAGTTTAAACACCTACAGTTTCCTGTAAATCTCAGTTTTGCCATGAATATCAACATTCAATAAGCACATGGTCATTTGCTGAAAGTTGCTGCACTCAAAACCCATACTTTTCTCATGGCCAGCTCTACATTGGTTGCCCTAGATTTGACATCACTGAAAACCTCTTCATCTTTGGTCCATATGGAAGAACACTCAATGTCATTGACCCAGAGGCTTTTCAGGATAAACTTACCTGCGCTTTGGAAGAATTGAACATAACACAGATCCGGACACAATAGAAAAATGTAGATGTTTCAAATATTCTAATTTTTAGTACTCACAGTCAATAAAAATGCTGGGGTCATCCAACTGTGTTGGAACAAGTATAGATTTTATTCATTTTTTAAGAATCCTTTCTTTCCATTACTGGAATATATTTCACTTAAATGTTTCCATGCAATATTTACTAATCATAATTTCAGGAAAATTCAGAAAACACTGGTGCTGGCCCAGAAGCAGATTGATGTAATTTTTGTTCAGCCCAGGCAAAGCTGGGTCCCTTTGTTAGTATAATTACAAACTGCTCTTTTGTCATGATATACATGAAAAGAAAGAGTCCAAATAAATAAGGTAATTATGAAAAGCTCAGAACTCTAGTGGCTGGGAACACCTTTCAGAGATTAGGTTAGATAATATTACAAATAACTAAAATGGATAACAACATTTTCTCTTCACCATCTGAAAGAACAACTTTTATTTACTGTGACCAACAAATGGCACATCAGGTTCAGTTATAGGAGAGCAGCAGTCACATTTTTTTTTTTTTTTTTTTTTTTGGAGTTTAACGACTACCATGAGCAACTCAATGAGCTATAAACAGTCGCCAGTCCCTAATTTAGAGCCACTGGTTCCAGGGAAAGGAGAGAGCCAGTGCCTTAAGACAAACACAACATCCAAGCCTCACTGGGATTCGAACCCGGACCCTTTCGGACTAATGATCAAAGACCATCGCTTAGACCACTGCGCCACCAGGGCGGTGCAGTCACATTCACGTGAGATATACATAATTATTGTATGTATAACATAATCATTGATATGATACCTAAACATTTTTGTGGCATGAATTTTTACAATTTTAAGTGCAGACTGACTCAACAAGAGTGCTTGGAAAGATTGCAGATACAGCCTTTCTAGAATCTTCACCATCTCATACAATCTTTTCGAAAGGTTGAATTTCATCGAGGCAGAAAATAAGGACTGCCCAACTACAGCAGTCATGCCAGAAATATGTCACCCATGTGGAAGCTTTGATAAAGAATGAACTACTGGTAACTTATTAAGAGATAGAAGCAGACTATGGGCATGCATTCATCACAGGTTCTGGAAATCTTACACAGGCACACTTGTGTGTACAGAAACTTAGCTGTTGTTGGTGCTGCACAAACTCAGACACAAAAGGAAACCAGAGTGGAGTAGTGTCATAAAATGATCTGAGGCTTTTCAGAAGGAAGTCTGACATTGTCACAGGAGACAAAAGCTAGATATACCAATATGACCTTGAGACATAGTATCAGTCAGTGATCTGGGTGTTTCCAAATGACAATCTGCCAGTGAAAGTAAAGTGTTGCAGGAGTGTTGGCCTAAAAATAGTGGCCTCGTCTTTCTCTGGCAGTGGACATGATTACCCTCTATAGAGAATCATATTACCATTACTACAGAATGGAATACTACCATGTGCCTACCTCAAGTAATTCAAGTGATACAGGAGAAAAGGCCAAAACACAAGACTCTGCTGGAATCTTGTTGCACCAAGACACTGCCTTTGCCCACACTGCAATGAAAACATTCAACTTTCTGCAGGAGTGTGGATTTCATTTGGTAAACCAGCTACCATCTAGTTCTGACCTAGCTTAGGGTGACCTTTTCCTATTTCCAAACATGAAAGAAAAGCTGCATTATTTCAAAAATCCGGAAGAGGCTGTTGATGCTTATGAAGAACAAATCCAGGCCATCCGAAAACAAACATGATACCAATGTTTTAATGACTTTTTTGGAGGATGCATTTTTGCATAGACATTGGTGGAGAGTTCTTCAAGAAACTGTAATTGAAATTAGTGATTTAAATAAATTGTGAGAATCCAGAAAATTCAATATTCATCTATGTATCTTGTAAGTGCATGTGCACAAAAGTCAGCAATCAACTGAATTATTTTCATCTATAAGTACTGTTTGGCATTAACACACTACCAAACAAAAGCAAAAATATGCCTACAGCTATCCCTATCCCAGGTACTGTCAGCTCAAAATTAACATTAAAAAAAAAAAGGTAAGTATGCACATGTACATAATAATCAAATACATGCTTTAGATACAATTTTCATTCCAAATTCATATATTGGCCATTGAAAGAGTCCATGTTACGAAGAGGAACAGTCCAGTAACAAACTTTTATCATATGGGAGTGCGAGACTTGAAATCAGGCCCATTCGAGTTCCACTCAGATAATACATGGTTTTTACTTTCTCACGCACCACCATTATAAGAAAGTATTATCATTGTTCAAAAATCGCACATCAGGTTTTGACATAATTTTATTAAAAATGTAAAAACGAGGTAAATATCCAAGAACCACAGGTTGTAAATACCAAATAAAGAGCAAACATTATGCAAACAACAACACTTCACAGAAATGCAGAACAAAAAACAAACCAGCACAGAACGAGTATTGGAAAGTAAATGCAACAATACAAAGAAGCTGGGGTAGGGCTTGAAAAAATCCCATTCCAGGTTAAAAGATCAGAGAATTGTCTGCGACAGAGCACAGATGATAAATTAACTCTTCATCCTAACGACAAGTTTGAAAAGGTCATGGAGGTTAGGCACATCAGAATATTGTTTTCTATGCCTCTATTCACGGTTTTGGAAAATTCCCTTTATGGATAAGAGATGTTCACAGCTCATAGTGTATGTTACTCTGTACCTTTGTTAGTATCGTGGAATACTGTATAAGACTAACTAAAGTCATTAAAAAGAAAATACTGAATGGTGTAACTTCCTTTTTAGTTACAATTTCTATTTTTTACATCACGGTCCTGAAGAGGAAAGAAAAAAGCTGGGTAATGGAATGTTTTATAGGATCTTATATGTGCAAAGGTACTGTTATTTTATATGTACCATGCATGTACCTCAACAAATATATTCATGTTGCAAAGATGAGATATCATGCAACATGAACATACACTATATTGACAAAAGTAACCGGACACCTAGAAGAGAAACACAACATAGCATTTATTGACATACATTAATACGGTGACGGTCCACATTGGCCTTAATGCATGCACTGACCCTTTGAGACATGCTTTCGACAAGGTTTTGAAATACAACGCTAGGTTTGAGCTTCCATTCAGTACATAATGCTGCCGCAAACTGTTGCTTAGTAGTAGGCCTTGGTTCCAAACTTCTTATGCAGCAATCTAATTCACTCCATAGGTGCTCTATGGGATTAAGATCAGGGTTCTGTGCTAGCCAGTCCACACACGATACAGAATTATTGTCAAACCACACTGTAAGTTTTTGCTTTATGGCTCGGTGCATTATCCTGCTGGTACCAACAAGGCTCAGTTCCATAGTATTGCCACAGAGTTGGTAGGGCATAATTGTCCAGAATATCAAGGTAGACATGCTGGTCAACAGGTTTGTCCAAGATAACCAATACGCCGGGACCATACCACGAAAAAGACCCCCACATGAGTACACTGCCAGCTCCAAACTTGACTGTAGGAACAGTACACTGTGGTAAATAGCGTTCCCCTGGCTGCTGCCATACCCACACATGGCCATCAGACTGATGATCGTGTATCTGGATTCATCAGTCCATAGGACCCGTTTCCACTGATCTGTGGTCCACGATAAATGTTGTTTACACCATGCTAAACGACAAGTAGCATTACAAGTGGAGATGAAAGGCTTATGAGCAGCCGCACGACCACAGTAACCTATGGAATGAAGTTTTCTGCGAATGGTATGTGTACAAACCGAGAATCTAGCATATTTACTCACCTGTATATTGAGGTCTTTTGCAATACTACATCAATTAGCTGTAACAACCCTCCTCAGGCTTCGACGTCCTCTATCACTGATTTTCTTTGGTCTGCCTGTAGGTTTTGCTGCTTCAGGCACGCCATGTGTCTGCCACTTATTCAGTACATCCAAAACAGTTGACTTTGGTACGTTTAAACGCCTCTCAGTTTGTTATGGACAACCCACTAATATAACACCCAACAATCTTTCCTTTCTCAAAGTCAGTTCTTTCCCGCCGCGACATTTTCACTCAACCTCACAGTGCGATATGTTCTCAGTCAGCTGCAGGCTTGTTTTTATACTGTTTGCAGCCATCTTAACAACTCAGCTGATCCATTCATTTGCTTTTGAAGGGGTGTCCAGTGACTTTTGTCAATATAGTGTATATGCAAACACTGTATGCAAATTTCCACTGTGCCCTTGTTACCTAGCCATTATCCCTGCACTCTCAGCGCATAAATGTTTAATTGGAAACTGCATGACCGAAAAACTACATAAAAAAGCTGGATAAATCAAATTAGATGGCATGTCAGGACAATAAAATTTCTTTGTCGTTCTTTTCATCCTTCCGGTCACCTGAGTAGCATGCGCCACAAAACCACAGAGATCATTCAATTGGCCACAAAGAATGAAAAATACCTTCAAGACAAATTTCTGGGGAAGATTTTGAGAGATCTTTTGCCAGCAGTGAACAGCTGTTGCAGAGGATGGCATATTTTTCATTTCTTTGCCTTTCATGCTTTACATTTGTACTGTTTTCCAACATGCAACGAGTAATTTCCGTTTTACTTTCTGCTGTAAATTTCCACATTTTTTACTGGACGTGCCCAACATTCTTCCCATTTTTACTGCTTACCCAAGCATCCAGAAGTTCTACAGAAAAAGTGGAAATCAGAATTAGTGTCATCTCGAAAATATCTGTAGTTCCTAGAACAGAAAAGGTATGGTCCAATTTCCAGGGGAGGGCAAGTGTCCCCTCTTGCCCCCCTATATGGGTGCCCATGCATATATCATGAGATACCCAGCTAGGTATCTCACAATATAAAAATGCTAATGAAAAGATAATGAAAACTTATTTGCCATGAAGACAGTTTTCAAAATTCTAATGTGGGCTTAGCACACTGAAGAAGTTTTTCAGTGAGGAAAAACAGCAGGGAAAATTTAAATATGCACAAAGGCTAAGTACCAAGTGCTTTTGTGGTTGCAAATGAGACATTTCTATTACACAATTCACCACTGGTGGCTGGCTCCAATAAAAGTAATCCTTTCAGCTCCTTCTCCGATTCTTTATATGTTACGAAAGAAATCTCCAAAAACTTCTCATTATCTTAGGGGAAAATGACACATTAGTCAAACTGACTATTTGCCATTATGTGGAATGAGAGAACAATCCTTAAAGAACTAAATAATCTTAACATGTGAATGCTATAACATTATTTATCTTATGTAAAATTGCTGAAATCAGGCAGTTTTGAGAAAGAAAATCATTAAAAGTGATAATCAATAAATTTTAATCAAACCAGCACAATAATAAAAGAACCATACTGTATGATTTAAAATTGTTGTTGCAAATTTTATATGAGCTTTTTGGGAGGAAGGGAGAGTGCTTTTACCAAATCCATTTACCATTAAGGCACTTTTTCATTTAGAGCTACATACCAGTCAAACTATCCACACCATCAGGATTTCATTTTGGGTCCTTCCTGAAAGGAAATCCTGGCTATATCAATGACTTTAAGTTGTTGACAGATCTAACATACATACAACATATATATGATATTGATTTTTTAATATTCCTATTCTCCGTGTAAAATGTTTAACCACATTACTACGTAATTACTTTTTCTTCTTTAAAAGCTGCAGTTGCCTGCAGTTTGATGTTGCTTTAGACTCATCTCAGATATTTAATTAAAAGATTACTTGGGTGAAAATTTCAATACTGTCAGGTTGCAAACAGCATAAGAACAAGGCAATAAATAATAATTGAGATATTGTGTATATTTGTATATGCTGTACTAAAATATTCCAAGTTTTTCCATGAAGTTATATTCATATGATCTCCCAATAAGCAGGCCTTCAGGACACTTCTGACTTTTTACACAAGACTGGTTTCAAATCACAGGTATAGAATAGATTTTCAGGGGCACTGCCTCTTCCTTTCACTTCTTTATGAAAGTAGAACCCTGTTTGTATGTTTCTCACTTATTCGTCTTTCTCATTTTTTTTTTCATTTTTTTTTATTGGAGGTTTAACGACCACCATGAGCAACTCAATGGGCTATAAGCAGTCACCTGTCCCTAATTTAGAGTCACTGGTTCCTGGAAAGGGAGAGAGCCAGTGCTGTAAGACAAACACAACATCCATGCCTCACCGGGATTCGAACCCGGACCCCTTTCAGACGAATGATCAGAGGCCATCGCTTAGACCACTGCGCCACCAGGGCGGCATTTCTCATTTATAAATAACATGCTGCCGATCCAAAAATCAAAAATTCCGAATTGCCCATAATGTTAAATATTCCATGCCACGTTCATATATTGTTTCACTTATATGCTAATTTTATGTTTCTTTGAAAAAACATATAAACAGGGTTCCACTGTATTTTTTAGGTCAGTCACTTTAAATTAACGATAAAAGAGTCAACCTTTGATGTTCAAGGTTTTGATTGTTAAACTGAAACAAAAAATCATAAAAGACAAAATAGAAAGGGAAATTTACAGAATTTTTTTTAATTGAGATGTTTTAGGAAAGTGAACACCCTATATGATAAAAACAAATGTGAGAAACCAAAAAAGAGAAAAAAATTCCCAATAAAGCTGAACATCAACTTCACGAAGTTTTGCAAAGTCAGCTGTGCAGATGATTCTGCATTTTAAGAATCTTTCATGAAAACAAGGCAACACACACAAAATATTATAAAATAAGTATACTAACACTGCTGTATTTACTAATGGATCATCACAGAACTGGATACTATATATCAGGGCATTTTATACCAGGGCATGACAATGTCAGCCCTCCATGAGTTGTCTGATGGGAAGAATTCAGTCATATATGGCACATAATATGACAAATGATGTCAAAACAACTATGCATGTAAAAAAACTGTGAGTTAAGATATTTCAGTACAAAGGTAAATACAGCAATTAAACTGTGAAAAATAGTTGGACTCTTCCCAGCTTTCACCATCAAACAACAGTAACATTTGAGTAAACAGGTAGAGCTAGCCAATCAGAGGAGGCAGGAATGTTAATTTTCATGAAACTGAGGCAAAATCTGAAATGTACAAAATTTCAAGATTACAATACATTCAAGAACTATGAAAAAATAAAAGCTTCACAATACAAATAAACAGTTTGAATAAAGAAATTTAGTAAACAAAACAATGATGTTACACTCTACTCAAAGTTGATGTTCGGGAGGAGGAGGGGGTAACAAATGTGTCAAAGCATGTCAATCAATCACATACACAATGAACAACAATGCAATCAACAAACTCGCACATTAATAGTAATGTTGGAAAACACATGAATCAGCACACATAGAAACAAAAGGCAACATGACTATGTATAACATTCTGTGGTATAATTACCAAACTTACATATAACACATCTTGATCTGATGCCAAATACAGACTTAGGAAATATTGTGAACTAAACAAAAATATGAGATTATCAAAATTAGAAATAAAATGAAGCTCTCACTGATGAAAATATATGAAAAATTTAGTGAATGAACACTGCATTATTGCTAAACCAAATAAATGTTTAAGATTTTGAAATGGATGCTAGACTATAAAGAATACTAAAAAGGCAAAAGGGGCACATATTGAAGAATTTAATACCTTTGAGGTTCATCTTCCTACTTATGGGGGGGAGAAACCATCACTTTTTCTTGGAAAAATATGTTGGGGAAACATTTTTTTTTTTATGGTGCATAATATCCCACTAGCTCCTGTGCATCTGTTATCAGCAAATATTAATCATAATAAACTTCAAGTCAGTTCATGAGCATAAAGAGTAAAATGTATGTGTGTTAAATTCCTTAAGAATTATAAATATCACAGCCTAAAATAAATATTGAAGCATTAAATCAGTGAAGTTCGATTGCAGAAAAATGTGACATTATTCAAGGATAAAATTGCATACAGACACATGAAATACTACTATGCTGCAAAGTATCGACTAGAGAAAGCTGGCAGTAGAAAAGTTCATGTTTCAGTTATAACAAGAATATGTACATGGCAACCTCTATACTCTTAACTTTTATGCCCCAGCTTATAATATTTTCTTATGTTATCATCATTATGTTAGTGTGACATACTGTATCTGTAGCACAAATGACCCAGATGAAAAAATAAAAATAAATTAAAGAACATGTCTTGTTATGTTATAGCACCTAAGATGCCACCTAAAATTACATATGACAAACCTAAGATTTAGTTTTTAATAAATACAAGGTCTGATCAAAAAGTTTCGAATTTCCGGTTGTAGGTGGAAGTCTGAAACCATATTGAAATCCAACAAGTGACAGCAGAGTTCTTGTTCCAAAAATAGACACTACACAAGACACTTTGTCTTGTTAACTTTTTATTCAGTAAAGCTCCACCTCTGAGTTACAATTTTTCAAAATGACAGATCATTATGAGCAGCATGTGAATGTTAAATTTTGGTTCAGACTTGAAAAATTGCTCACTGAAATTTATGAACTGTTAAAGCAAGTTTATGGTGATGACTGTACAAATCACACATAATGTTACTATTGCTACTAATGCTCTTTAAAAGTGGTTGGCAGTCGATAAAGATGATCCACATTAGGTCAATCGTCAACTTTAACAGATGACGAAATCACCTTAGTACGTCAGACTAATCGTTGAATTACTGTGGCGTTCTTTGGCAATTGTGTGAAAGTGTTTGGAGGAACCAGCCTGAGGCATGGAGAAAGAAGTCATGGTTGCTCCACCACAACAATGCACCAGCTCACGCATCAATAATGGTTCCTGACTTTTTGGCAAAACATAAAAACTATTCCTCAGCCACTTTATTCACCAGATTTTGTTCCTGCAGACTTCTCTCTTGTCTCTAAGTAAAAGTTCCTCTTTAAGGTAAGCGTTTTGCCACATTAAACGACATAAGAGAAAGCTCTCCAACGGAGCTGAGAACGCTCTCGAAACAAGCCTTCAAGCAGTGTTTCCTGAACTCTAAGAAACACTAGGAGCGATGTATCAACTGTGGAGGAACATACTTTGAAGAAGAGAACAGTGGATAGCATGTAGGTAAGCCACAAAAAAATTATAATAAAAGTTTGGAAACTTTTTTAACAGACCTTACAATTTAAAAGAACAATTACTTGTTCACTTAAACATTGGTTTAAAGAAAAATTTCAAATACATTTCATATAAACTTTACTATAAAGAAAAAGGTTTTCATTCCCACCTATTCTTTGTCATAAATACATGTAGCTAAATATCGCTTTTAAATATACTATCACCAGACTATTCAGTAATGAAGGGGAAAATGTTTAAAATAATTTTTTATTAAAGATTACTTTCATGAAGAACAAGACATGTAATAACCATTTTTACTATCCTCTTACAACTAGTTAGACACTCTTCTACAAGAAGAGAGTGAACTAGTTCATCTGTCATACATCACGTGCAAACAATTTCAATTTATGCATGGCTGATGTGAAGATCACATATTTCAGTTGTAACTTACATGATGAACTAAGACAACCTTCAGCTGCTTCAAGGGGATAAGCATCCATACAACTGAACTGCAAAAAATTCACATTTTCTGAAATGACAGAACCCAATGAGCTGCAGGAAGCTTTTTCTCTAATATAATTACTTTTTTAATTAATTTGTCAATATTTGGGTTCAGTTGTTTACATTGAACAACATGAACTGGACTAGTGGCATCTCTCACTATAGACCAAGTAACAACTATGATCAGGGCCGTAACTACCGGGAGGGTGGTTATCCTCCCAGAATGGCCATTCCAGGTGCATAAATTCATGCTCTGCGAGATGTAAAAAGTAGAAATTGTAACGAAAAAAAGAAAGTCATACTGTTCAGTATTTTCTTTTTAAAGACTTTAGTTAACCTCATACAGTATTCCATGCAGTTAACCGGGGTACAGAGTAACATACACTATGAGGTGTGAACATCTCATATCCATGAAGAGAATTTTCCAAAACAGTGAATGGAGGCATAGAAAACAATACGCTGATATGCCTAACCTCCATTACCTTTGTGAGCATGTTGGTAGGATAAAGAGCTAATTTTCAGCTCTGCGCAGAAAGTTCTCCAAGCGTTTAACCTTGAACAGAATTTTTCAAGCCCTACCCCTAAAGCTTTTCCCATTGTTAAGTTCACTATCTGATCCACATTCATTCTGCACTGGTTTGTTTTTTGCTCTGCCTTTCTGTGGAGTGTTGTGTTGTTGGCATTCCCATAACTTTTACGATTTACTTGGCATTTACAAACTGTGGTTCTTGGGTATTTACCTAGTTTTTACATTTTTAATAGAATTAGGTCAAAAACACCTGAAGTGCAATTTTTTAACGATCACAATACTTTCCTATAACAGCGGCATGTGAGAAAGTAAAAATCTTGTGTTATTTGAGTGGAACTCGAAGGGGCGTAATTTCAAGTCACCCTCCCAGATCAGAAAAACTCGCTACAGTCCTGACTGTGATGCTACTTCTGATGCCACAAAAGTTATCAGTTCCTGCTAGTAGACTGTATTGTTGATTTACTGAGTGCACAGAGAATGGGGAGATTCATGAAAAAAGGGTAGAGAGAGAGAGAGAGAGAGAGAGAGAGAGAGAGAGAGAGAGAGAGAGAGAGATTTATAATTCTTGCATAAGCTAATATATCATTAAGACTGTCATATGAAAAAAAAAAAAAAAAAAAAAGGAATACATGAACCGAAATACATACAACAATAGCTCTGTGTACTTCATAAGCAACCCACGCCTTCTTGTCTCTGCTATAATTTTTTAATGATAAACCATGAATACAAAGCTAAAACCTGATGAATAGGGGTTGCAACATACTTCTAGAATTCATGTCAGATAAACCAAGGTGTTCAGTGAGCAGTCAGTCAAAGTCAGCAGTGTCTAAACTGCTGACTTTGACTGACTGCTCACTGAACACCTTAGTTGAAGAGTGGAACAACTGTGAAAGACGTGCCATAATCAGAAAGGCTGTGGATCATAACCACCTGTGCCACTAGTAACATGGCTTAAACTTATACACTCACAATAATACTAAACCTCACTAAACACTTGCATTGAAGCCTCAACCCTATAAAGATGATTGAACACTTATGCTGGTGGAAAGTAGGTGCAAAAAGTACTCCTATCAATATCCAGCGCCCAGGCAATATCCGATTTGAAAGAAAACGAAAGGAAGTTTGCAATAAAATCTTGGTGATGTATATGAGAGAGAGAGAGAGAGTTTATACAGGGTGTTCGTAAACTGTTTTGACAAAAGAAGAGGGGTGATAGTACCCATCAAGACTAACAATATTTACAATGGAACCTAGGGTCGCATTCCACTCTTGAGTGTCAGAAAAGAGTAAAGTTAGATGTCCAAGTTGAACTTCCAACAGTGCAAAGAAAGAGAATAAACGACATCATAAGTTGCACAATCCCATTTATGGAGATCAGGGACAGACTCAAAGTAGATGCTTAAAGTGGCAGCTACGGGTGCCATTGCACAATTCACACCAGCGAATGAAAGACTGGCACACCCTCTCGAAGACTCCTGGTGTTCTGTTTATCCTGTCCCCTGCAACAACGATTCTTGTGACGAGATCTTCCACGGAGTCCACAGGCGTCTCGTACACTGATGATTTCATGTGCCCCCCAGAAGAAGAAGTCAAGTGGGTTTAAGTCCGGTGAGCGTGGAGGCCATGCCACAGTTCCGCCACGTCCAATCCATCATACGGGATATGTGACATTCAGGAAATGTCTACTGCACCTTGATAAGCCAATCAGCAGCAACTGTCGATGCTGCGTCTTTTCTCTGGCAATTTGCATACGGTAAATGCTTGACGGTGATGTTCTACTTCTTCGGCATGAAAGAAATGACGTCTGAGGTGACGACTTGTGCACGTATTTTGAAGTTAACTCTTTTCTGACACTCAGAATGGAATGCGACCCTAGGTTCCATTGTAAATATTGTTCGTCTTGATGGGTACTATCACCCCTCTTCTTTTGTCAAAACAGTTTACGAACACCCTGTGTATGGTCAGTAGACAAAACATTAGAGATAGGGGTGATGAACAGTTCACATGGACATCCCCCTACACAGAGTGGAACAGACCCAAACTGAATGCATGCAATAAATAGGCGGGCAGCAGGGCTTCCCAACAGTGTGCCGCAATCGACAAACATGGGTGTGGATGCATTGTTAGCGCAAGACAGATGGGTCATTTTATTGCCCAAGTGGTAAGAACCATAGGGTTCCCAAGGACAACTGTATCAAGTGTGTATAGGGAGTACACCATTGACGGATGTACCAGCACCTACAGAGCAAGCAGTGGCTGACAGGGGTCGATGTAGATGATCCAGGCTCATAGAGACTGACTGCTTGGCAACAGCAGCGCAATTCAAATCAAGGTTAAATGTCAGAGGCCCAAGCAGCATCAGTGAGTGAAAGGTACGGTGCATGCTGCATACCCTGGCTATGTTCTACTCATGCGACACTGCTGAACTCGCCATCGGACATTACGCCTCACATAGTGCTAGAAACATCAAAATTGGACCTCTTCAGTGTGGCACCACATCATGTGGTCAGATGAATCCCATTTTCAGCTGTACCAAGCTGACAGGAGGTTGTGGGTGTGGCACCAACAGCATGAAGCCATGGCCCTGTGGTGGTTTGGGAAGCCTTTTCACGAGACACATTAAATCCTTTAGTGTGTGTCCAAAGAGGTCCTTAGCCACTGCACGCTACCAGCACGTGCTGGCTGACCACCTACACGCTTTTATGGCCTTTGCGCATCCTGCAGCCGATGACGCAGGATAATGCACTGCCCCACAGGGCAGCAACCACCTAGGCATGGCTTGAGGAACACTCATCTGAGTTTGGAACCATCCAGTGGCCCCCAGACTTAAATCCCGTGCAAGCTCTCTGGGATGCCATGGGGCAGAACACCAAATCCATGAATCCTGGAGTGATGTCTTGGGGTGAGTAGTGGACAATGCTACAATAGGCATGGCTGGCATTACCTTCAGAAACCCTCTGGCATCTGGTGGAGTCAATGCCTTGGCATGGACAGGCTGTTATTCATACTAGAGAAGGACCAACATGCTATTAGGTAGGTATCCCTAATGTTTTGTTGACATCATATATTGTGTACTCATAAGGTATGGTCATGCGTGTTGAGCTTACAGCGAGGTGTTGTTATAGGGTGCCATATCAGCAACCTGTCCATGCATGCAACTGCAACACCCACGGTCAATTGTTGAAGACATTATTAGTAAATGGAAACACGAGGGATAATGACTGCCAAGTAATGTTCAGGAAGGCCAAGTAAATTGATGAAAAGGGGCAAGAGAACTCTTAAATATGTCACATCTGTGCATACAGTCATTCCTTTGCCTAAATCATCAAAGAATTTCAGGATTCAACAGGGGGTGAGTGTGTGCACCAAGACAGTTTGCAACAAACTGCATAAATTAAGTTTCCATGCCCAAGTTGCTGCCTACAAGCAGTTAATAATTCCTAAGAATGCAATTAAGCAATTTGCTTGGTGCAAAGCACACTGTCCATGGGCCCCAGACCAGTGGAAATGAGTGTTCTGGGGTGACGTATCATGCTACAATCTTTTTAAATCTGATGGTCGTTGCTGGGTGTGGCGTATGCCAGGCAAATGCTATCAGCCATAATGTGTCATCCCAACTATTAAAGTTGGTGGTAGCAGTGTCATGATCTGAGAATACTTCTCATGGTATGGACTCTGACCAGGGTTCGGCAAGGCGGGCCCAACTCGAAAAAACCCACCAGGGTTTTTTCAAAATTATTCTATTTTTGCTTTTACAATATTCTAAATTTAATCACATCCAATATAATACTTTCTTTTACAATTAGTTTGACATTTAGTTTGACTGACCAACTGCGTCCATTACCTGTTGTGTCACATCAGAGAAAGACCGAGACCTTTGCTGTAGCTGTACTCCGGCATCAAGGGGCCGGGGTGGGGTGGGGGTGGATGTAAACAACCATTAGTCATTAATTTTTCCATCTATAGGATCCAACTGCTACCTGTTTTGGCTAACTCTCGTAAAATGTGAAAAATCTACTTTCCAAGCTCTTCGCCAAATATGTGACTAAGAAATTTCGGCCGCTAACGCAGGTGGGGGGAGGGGTATTTGCAAATTCTCAGCAATTGTAACAGTTTTTTTAATAGTATTAAATTAATAATTGCTAAATTTCAAGTATTTACCACTTTCGTAAACATTCCGTGTTGATATTACCAATTCACAGAACATAAATTTTAAGAGTAGAACACGACTTAAAAGCAATAGTTGTTGTTCGTTTCTTTTTTTCTTTTTATTGCAGGTTTAATGACCACCGTCAGCAACTCTGTGGGCTACAAGCAGTCACCCATCCCTAATTTAGGGCCACTGGCTCCAGGGAAGGGAGGAAGCCAGCGCCGTAAGACAAACACAACATCCATGCCTCACTGGGATTCGAACCTGGACTCATCTCGGACAAATGATCAGAAGCCATTGCTTAGACCACTGCGCCACTGGGGCGGCGTTTGTTTCATGAGTAAGTTTTAGATTTTCCGTTTCCATGCACCATTTTATTCTTTATTGTCAACCTTGCACTGGGTTTTCAAAATTTCCTTTCTTCCGCCATATATTTTGTCACTTTACACCCCCCCCACCCCCGCTCACAGTGGGTTTATTGCTATTTGATGAATCTATGACAAATGAAAAACATCATAAAAACACTAAAGTGAATTTGCTGAAGCGAGAAGTGAACAACAAATGGTACCTTTAACATAGTAAAAAGAAAAGAAAAAACGATAGTGGACTTCCCCGTGATTCAACAGACTTTTGAGGAATGTTTAAAAAATTTCTGATCCCTTTAAAAAAAAGGCACAGATTGTGGACTATCTGTGTCTTTTTGTTGGGTGCAAAACTATTGGGTACAGACTATACGAGGGTGCGGACAAACTGGTGATTTTTTTTTTAACTATTGCATACAAGTATGCATATAATGTAGTCTTTGTACACACTCACTGCACCTTAAAGATTTTTATGTATAACTTAGTTTAAAAAATTACAAAATAATAAAATATGATAAATTGGAATTGCCAATAATGTTTCAAGTAAATTCCAGCTATGCAAATTAGAAATAAAAAAAAATTAGAAAAACCCAAAAATGCCCAATAAAACCTGAAAAACACCAAATGGGCTGGGTTTTTTCCAACCCTGACTCTGACCATAACATGAGAAACATTCATTGTTTCTCATGGAATGGTCAAAGTCCATACCACGAGAAACAACGGTTAAGGACAGAAACATGACCACAAAGTACTGGGATACTCTATACAATGTCACACTGCCTACACGTTACCAGTTTTACGGACACACGCCATTCTTGTTTCAGCGAGACAATGCGCCATGTCATAAAGTATGCTTTATTTTGACATGGTTCGAGGATATGGGTGTACAGAACTTGTAGTGGCTAACTAAAAGCCAAGACCTTAATCCTATAGACGCCCTTTGGGATGAACTCTGAGGTTTCAGATTCGAATGGCATGTTCAACTTCTGTGTATGAACTGACCACTGCTTTGTGGGAAGAATGGAACACAATTCCTGTGACTACTTACCAGAATCTCATTGAGAGTGTGCCACGGAGAGTGCACAATGTAATTGTGGCCAAAGGTGGACCAACTCCTTATTGATTTTCCCATAACTGCAGTATTGCATAAAAAGCATTGGTGTCTGGAGACTTTACTTCCCCTTAGTGTATTACCTGAATAGTGATGAGTGGGTTTTCCTTAATGAACTCATGAACAGCAGCAATGGTTCCTTTGTTCACAGCCTCCTTCAGCCAGGGAGGTCTTTGAAGCTCTGCCATCCTTTGCTCAATTTTCACATCCACCCTGTAATGACTAAGCATGGTCCCCATACACTTGTGATAATCATGATTTTTGTGTTGCATTGTCATCAAGCTGCATCCTTGTGAAAATGTAAAATCTTTCCTTGTCTTTAGCACACTCCATAACAACAATGGATGGATTTTGCAGAATGAACTTGATGCATCACTGGCAAAGAGAGACATATGACAATCCAGTCTTTGTTTTTAATGCATAATGACTAGTTAATACCAGCTTTCAGACAAGTCATAGCTCGTTAACTTCGAAGAAAAGAGTGCATATCTACACACTTGTCAAGAACTTTCAAATGCCTCTCATATTACACTAAATGAAAATCAGTATCAGCGAGACCAAGCAAATGGTGCACACAGTCGGTGCAAATAATATTTTAATTTTCTGATCCTACATTTTTACTTGAGTTTTAACAATGTTTTTTAATATTCTACAGTGTCTTTTATTAAAATTTGACCAATTATATAAGTTAAAACTAAACCAAACTTTTAATATAAATGAAATTACACCTGTCATAAAAAAAAGTGCTATTCTTTCAATTGTGAGCTCCAGGGATCATTTTTAATAAAAAATTTTTAATAAAAATGATCCCTGGGGTAGAGCTAAATGTTCTTTTACATTTATACGCTTTTTAAGGCATTCCCCAAGAAAAATGTAAAACCGAGGTGCACAGTGAAACACCTCAGTTATACATTTTTCTTGGGGGATGGCCTTAAAAAACGTATGTCCAAAAAAAAAAAAAAAAATTCGAAATGTCAGATACTATTTATTGCAGAATTTATGCTTTGATGGAGCACAAGGTTATTCCTTAATGACTTATTTAAAGTTGAACTGACAAAAACCAAAATACAAAAAACCTTAATTATATAGTTTATCACACTGCAAAAATCATAAAGCCTATGAAAAGTCAAACTTTTCTTTCAATAGTTCTATCCGTCTAAATCCTGATTTTAGATTGAATGAAATCCTCACAGCTAAGAATCTGAGACAAGTGTTTCCAAATGCAGCACATGAATTAACAGCTTTTTTCTGCAAATACTAGGTGCATCCATTTGAAACCAGAATGTTGAATATTAAGGATACATCTAGGATTTTATTCTGCAATACCACGAAACAGTGGAGTCACAAAGTTACATCCCAGAAATGTATCAGTTTTTAAATAGTGCATATGTGTGTGAGTCTTGAAATGCAAGACTGATTTTTTATCCAAACTGAAAGTAAACAACATACTCTTCTCTGGTGGGATCAATGCTCAACTTTGGATATACCAAGAAAAAAGCACAGTGACACTCAAAGATCACTCAAAAGGTCTAACATACTGGGTTATGTATAAAAAAAAAAATGAACTATGTATTTTTGACAATTCAAAATTTAAATTTTAATCTATATTTGCAGAAAACACATAATTATGCATAACTGAAGAAGTGAC
The DNA here is from genome assembly GCA_039090855.1 of Macrothele yani. Taxonomy (NCBI): domain Eukaryota; kingdom Metazoa; phylum Arthropoda; class Arachnida; order Araneae; family Macrothelidae; genus Macrothele; species Macrothele yani. The sequence goes on from CM076990.1 coordinate 56,123,191, forward strand.
AGAAACTATAGTATATATTGGGACAATACAGAATACCATATATAATGAAAAACATATAACCAAGGTTCCATTGTAGGTACATGGAACAGAGTCTCAGGCTGTTTTGGTTGGTTTCTGCTCATATGCACCATTACCATACATATAAACATTAACCATTTTAGATTCGCATTCAACAGGGGCTTCAAACATTTATGCCACGTACCAAATATTTATTCCTGCAACACCATCTCTTTCAAATAGATCTTCCTGAGCTCTATGGGTATGTGACAACCACTCCAGCCGACATGAACTCCTAAAATCAAATGACCACCATTATGGTGGACTACAACACAGTAAGAGACACACAAGCCTAAGACTGTCACACAATAAGCTTCAGAAGTTCGCCATGCCCTCTTTTTTTCTTTTCTTTTTTTTTTTTTTTTTCTACCTACGTGGGCAATCCAGAAAGTATTGTTTGAGGATAAAACAAAAAATATATATTAATAACTCATTTTCAATGTACAATGAATTCTGCATGCCTTAATCTGCTTTTCAATATATTCCCCGTGGATTTTAAAGCATTTCTCATATCGTGGCACAAATTTCTGGATACACTCTTCAGAGAAGTCCGTCACCTGGGTTTTGAGCCACTGCTCAACTGCCATCTTACAAATATTCATACAAATCTTATACCATTCTGTTGCTCTGTCAAGACCAGTAGACACTATTTCCCTGACTTTGGGATAAACCTTCCCCAATTGTACTTCATACAGGCTTACCAGAACTATTCTAATGAATAGTTGCAAAAGTGTTTGCCGGTGATTAGAAGCAGAAAGTTAACTCAGATGGTGGTAGCCCAGTGCTGTCTATGCCACTGGTGTACTGTCAAGATTACATGTTGTTCAAAAGACTCAATGTAAAATAATCACTTCTCTGAAAGGACACACACATCTACACTTTTTCAATCTAAAGAAATAATTTCCTAATAAAAAAAAAAACTAAGTTTTTGGCCAAATGTGGAAAGATACAGCTTTGGGCCATTTTATCTCAGTAGACAAGAGGATGATAACAGGATTAACAAAAAAATTATACCTGTACTACATAGACAGGAGCTTTTCTATTTTGTATGGAATAGATTCACACCTGTCAAAACAGAAAATACTGCCAACAGTAGTTAAAGTCCAAAGAACAAGTAAAAATAAAAGTAATTTAAACTCTATGCCATGCACATTTCCACCTGGATTTGTAACTTTGTACTAAAACTTTGCTTCTCAGTTGATCTGCTCTCATTGTTCCAGAGGACACTTCTCCCCTTAAAATTGCACTAAAAAAAAAAAAAAAAAAAAAAAACACAAAGAAAGAAAAGAATGGAAATTTGAAAAATACGACATCCACAAAATAACAGTAAACAGCAGAATTTCTGTATATTTTACAGGTAAACTGTAAAACTTGGCAGGTATGTATATGTATTATGTATCCATAATCAGCATTTCATGCTGGACTCAAATTACCCCCATGTTGGGGACCAACAGCTTGCTTTAGATGGAAATAAAAATTGAAATTAAATGGCTGAGTTCATGTTACCCTATTCCTGTGGAAATTTGAGGCCAGCATGTTTTAATTTCTTTTAGCATGTAAATGTTAACTGAAATTTTTCATGTTATGAATATGTGCAGTATTACCCCAGATCCATATACTGATAATCTTTTCAAATATTGCATTATGGCAGTAAAAAATTTTATCAGACATTAAAAGTTGTCAATTGGGTCAAGTTACCCATTTTATGGTACATTCTAAATCACCATCGTCTGACGACCACTCTCCTCTGTAATCCTTAATGTGGATATGTTTAGTGCCAGGTAAATCTGTCTATCAAAGTATACTAATATGTAGTCCACATCTACCAAAGCCTATTAGAAATACCAACTCCACGAAATCATATTTGCAACATGAACTTTCTAAACTGAACTACTTTCAGCATTGCTTATTCATGGAGGTCTACTGTTGGAACAGAATAGAGACAAATTAAAATCTACTGTTAAAAAATAAAAAGAAAACAAAGAAAACTTAATCAGAAACATAAAAACATGCTTCACAAAATGCTTCTTTAATCAATACATATTACATTCACAGCTGCATAAACTGGATTATTACAAAAAGGGGTCAAGCTCCTTCATTTATTTAAACTTATTCACAATGAATAACTGCAGGATATTAACATTTCAGGTGGCATTTATGTAAGTGATTTTCATATATAAAACTGCACACAACCATTAAGCAATATTAATATTGTCCTTTTCAAACTTTTAAAAATAAATCCTAACAGATCATTGGCTCATCCTGATTTTCACATCTATTACAAAAAGGTAATAAGGCACTGTACACAATAACTCCCTAAGATATGTTCACATTTCTATTTTACATATTTCATGCACTTGTATTCAAAATTATACTATTTTAATTAGGCTTTATTATGCAGCAACAGGATATAAAAACTACTTCCTGTAAAAATGGAAAGGCACCGACTCTGTTCTGCACAATACCTACAGTAAAATACACTAGACATTGATCGCCACTCACACAATTATTACAAAATATTGTAATGAAAGTCCATATTACAACACTCATGTTTTATAAATATACACCAACATTACCGGGGTAAAAATAAAAACAACGTTCAAAAACTTTCACCATTTCTTTTGTCTAAACTATCTGTTTGACCTATATTCAAGAAATACTGACAACCTTTGTAATGCATCAGAAAAACTGATGAACACATAATTACATCAATTTAATGAACACTTTCATTTCTTAACAATGCACTCTGTTCATAAACTTACAAGTTTCATATGTCATAAAGCTATCCTCTGTGCTTGCTATTCAAAGGCCACCTCTCACAGAAAGAATAAAGGAATAAAGAAACATTTCATTTTGATTACATGTTGTATCAAGCATCTTAATTTTACAGACTGTTCACGTTGCATACATGTCTCACATGAATCCAAAAGCACTTAATACTAAAACTCAACATTTTTTTAATCTTACTTTTTTCAGAAACAGCAGCAGCAAAAATTATTTTAGTCAATACTTTGCCATTCATTCTTAAAACATGATCATAATATCTAAAAATATCAATTGCTGAGCTCATTTTTTTATCATACACTACATTACTGAAAAATTACTTTACCATCACAGTCAAATAATTTATGAAGCCCAAACATTATAAATCATCTCACTACCACACAGCTGATGATCATGTGCTTCAATCAAGGCTTAGCTAAGCATCAAAAGTGGAAACAAATACAACTTTTTTGACAATTTTTACTGAGATACTAATGGTTTCAATGACCTCTGATGTTCACTCAATTCATCCTGCCACTAATTTCACTATTTACCAAAATTTTCAATGTTAAAGTAAATCTTGAGTTTTATCTTGAATTAGCATTCAACCTAGTAGTATTAAAATGTGTTGCCTTCGAAACCAAATTCATCATAGTTAAACACAGTATTATAAATGCACTGTCTCAGTATCTGAATTCATCACCGCTAAATAAAGTACTACTAACTCAGTATCCAAAGTTATCATAAACTGGCCTTACTAATATTTTTAGTATCACATGCATAAAAGAATAAAATTCCTTGGTTTTTCAGAATTTATTACTTTTCCAAAAATATGTATTTATATATACAACTACAAATCAGCACAATTATGTAATTAACACTGATTACAGCCATTTTCAATTTAAATTTTGTTCATGAATAAATTATATTGATGCACAATCTACCATTTCCAGTTACTGGACTGCGCATGGTGAAACACAAAACCCTTGATATGAGCAACAGATTCAGTATAATTAAACTAGGAGGATTTTTTTATTAAATAAATATCAATGCAGTTTATGGCACTTAATAGCAAACTTTTCGATGAGGTCAAAGGTCACACTGTGAAACTATGTTACCTTTAATTTGCAGCATCTTCAGCAAAAATAATCAGAATTCTATGCTCCACACTAAATGTTTCTAATGCAATAATTGCTCATCACCTTAAAAAAGACCGAGTAAAATTTATAATCTCTGGCCCTCCCTTATAGCATCTCTAGCTGCACAATTTATCATTTCAAGAACAAACTCAAATTTGTTATTTTTAGAAAACTATTTATGAAACTGTAAGGATATCTAAGATTCACTCGACCATAATTTTGGGTAACTGGTTCCACAGAAGAGAATGACCCAGAGTCATAACAACTAAAACAGCATCCATCTAGAGTAGGGGTTTTTAACCTCTTTCAGCCACGACCCAAAATCAACAAGATGAGCAACTTCGCAACCCATGGGTCTATTTTGAAATTTAAATGCAATAATATAAATAAGTGTAGTGATTGTTCATTATTACACAGAGTGCAACAAAATTTTTGGTTTTTGAAATTACAGTTAACTAGTGGTGCAACCAAGTGGGGGGGGCAGGACACGGGGTTTATTTATATACTGGGAAGGTATGAATAATAACATATTGTGAGACAAATAATATGAATAATTGGAAATAAAAACCTTTTATAAAGCAGAGTTCAATGTCTCCAATTTTTAAATAACCGAATCCAATTTTTACAGTAACCAAGACACGTCAAAATAAACTCCCATTTAAAATTTCATCAAAATCCGAAGAAAACTTTAGAAGTTCCGTATTTTCTTTTTATAATTATTAATAAATGTTCGCTGAAAGCCTCCGTAGTCCATACTTTCTTTCTCTGCCATCTCCCTTATATGTCGCATTTGTTGATCGTTTGTCATAGGATTCTAGGGACCAGGCCACTGTTGCCAAGTTGGGGGTTTTCCTGTTAAATTTACGGGGAAAACTTAGGTTTGTGGGGAAATTTTGCAATGCTGTGACGTCCTAAAGATCTCCACAATCCCAGTGACCAGAAGAAGCAACACTGGTGGTGCCCGTGATGTCATCTCCAGAAATTCCGGAACCTTTACACGTGTTAAACACGAAGGTTTAAAATTTTTTAAAAATTAGCATTTTAATTTTTTTCCTGAGAAGCTATGGTGACCCAAGTTTGGGTCGCAATTCATAGGTTAAGATCCCCTGATCTAAAGTTTGGGTAGCAACCCATACATTAAGAACCCCTGATCTAGAGTTTGGGTCACAACCCATAAGTTAAGAACCCCTGATCTAGATTTGGATTGCAACCCATAGGTTAAGAACCCCTGATATAGAGTTTGGGTAGCAACCCATAGGTTAAAAACCCCTGATCCAGAGTTTGGGTTGCAACACATAGGTTAAGAACCTCTGATCTAGAGTTTAGATTTACAGGTCATAGAATAAAGAACCAAAAGTCTGAGACTGCCTAAGTATTCACAGGATTAAAAAAAAACAGTGATGGGAAATTAATTGTTAACACTGGTTTTAACAATTTATTTCACTAACTATGCATCACATACCATGTGAACATAATAGCACACCAAGAGCCCACGAAGAATTTTTTTCACAATCACTTTCTGTGGCTTATTAAGCTTGGCTCAACTGCAATGATGTCTTGCACATACCAAGAATGTGGTCACATTTAACTGAACTAAGTGCTGAGTCAGAGTACAAGTGAGGTTTCATACAAATTCCACTGTTGTGATTGGTGATCCACTGAACCAATGAACAAACAGCCAGGCTCAGTAAGTGTTGTCACAATTATCTTACAGCTGCAAAACAGGTAGCAATGTCTATACTTCTGAAAACTTAAATCATTCTGCCATTTACTCACAGCTTACAACTTGTTTCTGTTGGTAATTTGTCAGAAATAAAAATCAATATTAATATCAAAGTTTATTGTGGAATAGAGACTGAAGAGAATTAGAAATTTCATGGTTGTAAACCAAATGAAGAGCTGTTTTCCGTGAAATAGGACTGAAGATAATTAGAAAGTTCATGGTTGTAAACCAAGTGAAGAGCTGTTTTCTGTACAGCATCAAGAAGTTTTAACATTGATTATTTACAGATATAAAGTTGTTAATATATTCTTAAAATAATTGATATATTTAAGTTTGTATATTTAATTGATATATTTAAACTTTTATATCTTTAACTGATATACAGTATTAACATTTTTATAAATTTAATTTATATATTTACAGTTTTATTGATATACTTAAAGTTTTAGCACTGATTTATGTTCACTTCCCCAAATGGAAGAATAATAAATTCAAGGCTGGTTGTACTTACAACATCAAAAACTGTTCCAAAGGAAACTTACGGTACTTCCATCTTAAAAGAAGAAATCACATTGGCAGAGGGATAGCACGGGTTGCTAATTTTACAAAAGTTGGAGGAAATATTTGGAATCGGAACATAGAGGCATTTAAAATCAAGAGTTACTTGAAATGAGAAGAGCTGGAAAATTTTTATAAATTGCAGGTAGTGCAACAAGCTTTCCATGGTGAGTCAAAGCACCAGATCTTGATAATCACCCGAAAACCGTAAAATGTTCGGAAACAGACAAACAAAACAGAAAAAAAAAAAAAAAGAAACAGATGAAAAAAAGGAGAAGTGAGTGAATTTTTTAACTGAGTAATGCCTACCCATCTTAATTTCTGATTAAAGCCAAAAGTAAGTGTTTTTCGAATAAATATTTGGATTTGCAACAGTTCAACTGTAAAAGGTTATCAGCACTCCAATGAGAGATGACCTCAATACTGTAACTCAAGGATGAGGCAGCATACCTTTTTTCTTTTTTAATTCTCCTATAATAATCATTGCAATAAGCAATAATAAGGAGATGTTTCGTGGACTCGCACATTTAACCTTAATTATGTGAAATTCTGACAAACACAACACATGACCAAACTACACACATACATACCTGCCAACATTAGCCAGACCCCTGTCAGTAGTAACTAGTACTATTACATGGCATACATAGCTACTGCTTCTATCTGCAATAAAGCAGTTAGAAGCAGTAGCTTTTATGTATGCCCTTAAGTGCTTCGAAATGACACTGTTTCACGGATATATGTTTTTTTTAATTTATACCAATAATTTAATTTACTGCTGCTTTTTTAGCTGAGTGAAGTTTCATAATTCATGGAATTCATGATGTACACTGTTCAAATGACACAGTGCAACTTTTTTTACTTTGTGTCATGGTAATAATACCTACATCCGGTAAATTTTGATTTTTGCAGTGATAGGCATACCCCTCTTCTGCCGGTGCAATAATGCTGGGCCACTGCTAAGAATATTCCTCCTTAAATTTCTGGCAATTCTTTTTTTTTGGGGGGGGATAGCACTAAAACTGATTTTTTATTCTGACGCCCTTTTTTTTTTTTTTTTTTTTTTGTGGAAACAATCCATTCTATTTGTGAAAAAGAAACATGCACCACAACCAAGCAATACAACAAATAAGGACACTAACAAACTTATAACAAATTTAACATGTGTGAAACACGAAGTTGATTCCCCACGAGAAGGCACAATAGGCAATATTACCAGATTTAAGTTCCAAACTGCCACCAGTAATAATCAGTCAGATGCATTTGAAATCCCCCAGTGCTTGACCAACAGGAATTCCAGGCGTGTGAATTTGCATTGAGTGTACAAACCACATGATCATATATTACAGGTGCTGCCTCCAAAATTACAGTTTATGACGACAAAGAGTATTTACATATATCCTATCCTATTAAAGGAGCAATTCTTGTATATATGTAAATTTTATTTTGAAAACGGCTCTAAGGATTTTGATGAAAGTGGTTAACCTACCGTTTTCTGGTACTAGAAATCGATTTAGCTTGATCCCAACTTTGGAAAAATTCGTTTAGTGAGTTAAATAACCACTCCGAGTTACCACGTTTTTAGTGTCATGGCGTCATCCCATTAATGTTTCTCATGCTTAGAAATCTTATGACATCACACTCTCGCGATTGAGATGTTGGCGCGCGGTCACGCCCTCTGCCTCATTACGTCACGCGTTGTATGTGGATCCTATTAAAGTTTTATGACGTCATACTCTCGCGACCATCTGCCTCATTACGTCACGCATTGTGTGCATATTATGTATTGCGCATTACTTCCATTTTCTTCTAGAACAAAAAGGGAGTTGTGCCAGCGGCTTGGAGTTGATGCGTAATACAGTATAAGCAGCGGAACGCTGATTTCGTGTGTTTTTTCCTTCAAATGTAAACTGTTAATACATTTTTTTATTACATTTTTGAATAGTCACTTGATGATGAGCGTATCCGCTGTGCTAAAATATGATTAGTTCATTTTTATTAATTACTATTAACAGAGTGTCAGGTGGATGGTAAAACCATATAAAAAAATACGGCTGGTCGACCCCCTAAGAAATGTCGATGTTTCAACTTTAATAAGAAGAATACGGCATTGTTGGAACAAAAACAAGCGGAAGAAGTGAATATGGAACAGCTTGGACATTCGAGAGCCAATGGTTTCCGATCACATTCCAGTCTCGAAACATATGACCTTCCTGTTTTTTCATTGGAAGAAGCTCAGTCTACAAAAAGACCATTCCGAGCAGCTAAGGTGAGGAGCATGGAAATAATGTCTGACATTATTATAACCCTCAACGAATCTATATCGGAAGAAAACCTCGCTCAAATGCGGCGAATAAATAGACAGCAAATCGCAGCTGAATCATCCGAAGAATGCAACCAGCACTTGGAAGAACTACGAAGTCGTTCATCACAGCGAATCACAACCGAAATCACAGATGAATATGTTCAGCAACTGGAACACTTGCAACAACGTGCAACTGAACGACTAGCCAACAAAATCAATGAACGACGTAACCAGCGGTTGGAAGAACAATGATGTCGTACATCACAGCGTATCACAGGCGAAACCGCGGGTGAACGTGGTAAGCAACTGGAAGGCGTGCGAGAACGTGCAACTAATGTCTAGCCAATGAAACCAAAGAACGACGTGACCAGCGCTTGGAAGAACAACGTCGTCATGATGCTAGATGCCAAAGAGCCTTGAAACAGAATCGATAGCCGACGTACAAACATACAAATGCGCTGTTAATGCCAATGTGGCCTACCAAAGCTTGGAACCTTTCAATGTCGCGTGCATTCACTGCAGAGCTGTCCATTTCCCCAAAGAGCGTGTATCCAACCAAATTAACCGCGACTCCTTTGGAGACTGCTGCTTACATGGCCGAATTCAGCTGGAACCACCGCAATTTCCGAATGAATTGGTAAGCCTCTTTTTATGACATCATCCGCTCACCAAAGAATTCCATAAAAGGATCCGAAATTTGAACGCATACTTCGCTCTAGCTTCATTCAACATGGACGACGATTGAACCATCAACAGCCATGGTATCTATAGCTTCATCACTGGCGGACAAGTTTGCCACAAAATGAATATGGCAGCTCATCTGACTCAGAACACCAAAGGTGAATTTGAACGACCTCAATATAGCCAAATGTACTTCCTGGACTCTGATGATAGTGTTGCCGAGCGACTCGAACATCCATTCAACTATGGAATCAGCTGAGCTCTAATGGAACTGCTGGAGAAAATTATTCAATCACAGAATGATTTTGTGCAATCCTTCATGCTGATGCAAGAAGTGGAAGAAGAAGTGAACCAGCGTGCAGCTGCAGAAGCAATGGCACCTCCGCATGTTCAGTTCCTGTTTAGAATGCTAGAAGGTGCCGAATACAGAAGATTCAACGTTCCTTTTTCCAATGAAGTATGTGTCGTCCTCACGCTTAACGCTGATCAAAGCTTTCCGGATAATGAAATTGTGGTGCATCAAAGAGGCAAAAAGATCGTCACTTTGAGGAATACCGGCAAACATGTTGAGCCCTTCACCTACCCGCTGTTCTACCCAAGAGGAATGTTCAGCTACTCCGTGGATCTGAAACTACGAAAACCTTATGCGAGCCGTCGGCACCTCACGTGACTTGAATTGTCTCAATACCGAATCGCTTTTTGACCAGGACTCGCCAAGCGCATTCCTCCAGAAACAGCTATAATGGATCCCGATTTCCGTCAAACCAACTTCAACGCCTTGCATTTTGGTGGTAGACTTTTCCAGCAATATCTCGTAGATACTTACATTCGAGTGGAACGCGACCGCATCCAATGGATCAAGGCTAACCAAAGGAAGATTCTTGCCGAACAATACACCAGAATTACCCGCTCTATCAACAAGCTCGCGGGGAAAGAAGGATGCTGCAGTTTCTGGTAAAACTAGTGTTTGCTATGACCGTGACAAAGCCCAAGGCCAAATCTTCAAGTTCATTGGCGTTGATCTCCAGATATCCGTCTTCATGCATAGAATGTTGTATGTTGCCTTTTCCCGCATCAAGAAGCGAAACAGTTTGAAAGTGCTGCTACCACCAGAGAAACCATGTCACACCCGTAATGTTGTATGGAAAGAAGTGTTTCACACCATGGAAGTTCATCCGAATGTAACGCCTATGGAACTTGACTATGAAGAAAGCTGTGGAAGTTAACTCGACAACATGGAGGACTTAAACACCTCAGCCATATATCTACAAAATAAAATTTGATGAAGAACCCTATGTTAGCATTTATTGTTTGGTGTTTCATGTTTGGAAATAATAAAAACAATTTTTTAAAATTTCTTGCCCTAACACAAATAAAAAATTATCATTCATCTTTGTTTTGATGTTTATTTTAAATTAATTTGTCTCTAATTCATCTATCATTATTAACCTTGATGGTTTAGACTTGAGCATTATAATACTTGGAAATAACATATCAAAATATGAATTTTTTTGTGCCCTCATGCCCCTTTAACCGAGCGATGCTCATTGTTTCTGATATTCATGAAATAATTGCAAAAGCACTAATTTTGAACAACAAAAGGAAAATTTACAGAATCTGTAGTTTCAGCAATGGGTTTCTAGTGTTCTCCCTAGAGCCTTTTTACTGGGCGGCCCACCCAGCTAATTTTCTTGGCCACCCAGCTAAATTTTCCTTAATGAACGTTTTCATAACGTGCATAATAGTAAGATGAAAACTTATTCCCATATACACCATAAATATTGATAAAAATTGGCTGAAATCTGTGAATATAACTTTTTTTTTATCATTTATGTACAATTTTCTAATGTTTTTATCATGTTATGTTACATTAATGCCTACCACATCCTAAAGATATATAATAAGTAGAATAATGTTAAGCAAAACAACATCCTTTTTTTTTTTTTTTCTCTCTCTCTCTCTCTCTCTCAATTGGAGAAGGGGTTAAAAAGTATCATCCAGCTAAAATCTTTTGCCAGCCAGCTGTAAAAAAAAATCTAGGGAGAACACTAGGTTTCTGTTCAGAGTCAGACAACTGAACCCATAGAAACTAAGGATATTCTGTAGTAGCTGGCAGGTATGTACATGAGCATATTTAAACTTCCATGAGTAACTCGTGAAATAATTTGAAATGTGCTCATGCACCGTTGTGAACTGATACATCCAATACTTGCAAAGGTATCATCATGAACAAAGTGTTACACATCTTGAACAGCATTGTAATGAAAAATGTATTTCAAGTAAAACAGAATGTGGTGCACAGAAAACAGAGAGAGAGATCTTCAGCAACTATATGACTTAGAAAACACCTCAACCAAAACTGCAACAATTTTCCAGCTCTTACACCTCCTGTGCTTAACACTTTTTGGTTTCACACAATGTTAAATTCTCACCTTTCCAAAAATCATGATGTAATGATTCAGCTGCATGTAATTTTTGAATCCAATTCCTATTAAATACGCAAATTTTCTCAGTGTTCTCTATATAAGTATCAATGGCAAATAATGAAGCAGATCAGTCGCATGATAACAAATATATGCTAAGGCATCATATGTTTTGCTTTAATTTTGTTCTTCCATATGCAAGCAGCAAATTTTACTGACAGTACAATACTGCTATTTCATTCTCAAAATTGAACATTCAAAAGTATCAGTCATAACTATACAGTTGTTTTAAACAGAATAAAAATCTCAACACAATTTTGTGATCCTAAATGCAACTACAAAATTAAAACTGAATTGACTTTTTGCGAAACTAGTTTTGCAGCTGAAATTCATAAATGGTGGCAATTCTAAATTGTTTGTAATTGTACCATGTTCTTAAAGTTGTGGGGAGATGGACATTCATGTAGCTTTACTATGAACACAACTCATTCACATTTCTAGATGTAATTTTAAGAAATTACTCACATCTGCATTATAATACAGATGAAGTAGGGACTCTATATGACACTATTTTCTTTCGTTTGAACTTTTAATCTGAGATACTTAATAGATCACTGCAGGCTCTTCACATTGCATACACTTTAAATCTCAACAACCTTATGCATAAACTTCTGATATCTAGGCATATTCCAATCATCAGTCTAAACAAATCTTCAATGAAAAATACCTTAAAATAATCTAACACCTGCAAACAAACCTTCAGCAAAAAATTCCCCGACACAATTACTTCTGAATATCATTTGATTCAAACTGAACTCGTCAACACTGCTGCCATGAATGAGATGGCACAAAACACAAGAATCCATGAACTTCTATAAGGTGTACCCACATGGGGTTCATTTGAAAGGGTCAATACTTATCAATCTGATACATCATGCTTACTTTAACACAATGTTCAGGCAAGTTTTCAAGGTACAAGAAAACAGGCACAAACTGTAAAACATTGGCAGCACAGAATTTTTCACTGCCTCTATCCAGAATCCCTCAAGAGCTAAGAACTTTTATTAAAACAAACAACAATTTTTGTTTTTGATTTTTTCAGGTAGTATTGATACAATTCTAAAAAGAGTCATCTTTCCTGGACCTGCAAAGTAGCTCATCAGATACCAATTATTTCCAGCATACAAAAATCAGCTGATTCAACCATGAGGCCAAACCATCCAAGAACTTGAAAACTGCATAATCCTGGGATGGGAATGAAACACATATCTTGCATTTCTGCCCATGAACATGCTGCCCTTACATCACCAAGTACACTGCAGATCCCAGATTGCTTGGAACTGCAGCTTTCTAAAAATTGCTACATTTCTGGAGCTGCACTGTTTTAAGTCGGCAACAGCAACATACTCAGACAAAAATCAGGAGATGCATGTTCCAAGACAACACGGTTTTCATGTTCTTGTAGTTTTTTATGCAGCTGGCTATATTACAGAGGGCGAGTCAAAAGTTTTGCAATATTTGCATAAATGCACATGCTGCAACAGGTATGCCATGTAACTAGTTCAAGTCGTGCACTGCAGTCAGTTAAAAGGGATATAAAGTGTTAGTCATTGCTGTGAACAGCATTGCAGGTCATCGTCCTGTCAGTGGTTGGGACGCATATAAGATGAACAGCCACAACCGGCTAATTAGGGAACTTTTGTTTTACGAGTTTGAACACTGCCATAACACTGCTCAAGCAACATGAAATATTTGTCATGCGAAAGGGGAAGGTTCCTTGAACCACGGCACCGCAACTAGATGGTTCAAGAAATTTCCCTCAGGTGACAGAAACCTTGACGATCAGCCAAGGTCAGGTAGGCCGCGAACCGTGGATTCGGAGGCGGTGCGCCAAGCCGTAGAGGCAAATCCGACAACCAGCACTCGGAGATTATCAGGCGAGCTCAGCATATCACAGACCACCATAGTTCGTCACCTATAGGACCTCGTCAAGGTCTACAGGAGCAGCCAAATTGTTCCTCACAAACTGACGCCAGCTGAAGCAAACCGATAAGTGGAAGTGAACTCCTAGAAAACCTGCGCGATGTACGTTTCATCAAGAGAACTGTTACGTGCAATGAAAAGTAGGTATATTTCCGTAATCCTAACACACGACGACAGTAGTTGAGTTCGGGCCAGCATCCAGAACCTGTTGCCAAATGTGGGCGCTTCGAGCACAAGGTGATGCTCTGCGTCTGGTGGAATTTTGAGGGGATAATCCATTACGAATTTGTACCAGACGGTTGGACCATCAACGCCAACCTCTACTCTGAACAGCTGGAGTAGATGTATGCCGTTTTGGAGAAGAAGTACCCAGCACTGGTGAACAGAAAGCACACTCTCCAACAGCAGGACAACGCTCGGCCTCATACCATGCAAACGACCAGGAACTTGAGGGCATCAAACTGATGCCACACCCAACATATAGTCCAGACCGTGCCCCATGAGATTATTACTTGTTCTGGTCCATGGCCCACTTCCTTTGCGGGCGGCACTTCAGCAACCAGGAGGAGGTGGCAGCTGGGGTGAAGGAGTTTTTCGCCTCGAAGGACAAGAACTGGTACTGCCACGGAATCGAAGAACTGGCAGACAGATGGCTAAAGGTGGTGCAACACGATGGCCTATACTTAGAATGCTAGTCAGCTTTCGTCGTCAAGGTACATATGAAGACATACAGTGATCCAAATATTGCAAAACTTTCTGACTCACCCTCTGTACACGGAAAGCTAACAATTTCTTTGTGAAGCAACATAAAAAGGGACTAGGGGTTTCTTCATCAAACAAAATGAAAATTAAAAAAAATTTAAAAACCCTTAAAATCTAACAATACATGCAGATACTTTTGTTTAAACACAAAATTAACAAAGAAAAAGAAAAACATGTACTTTGCCAATTATTCAATAAACACATTTGTTCTCTTAATAATTACAGTACTTCTCTGTTTACATTTAAAGGAACTTATCATACTCTTCAAAATTACTAAATTATGAAAATAAAAAAGACATAGTAACTATAATTACCTCAACCCATTTTTTAATTAACTAGGCTAATTTTAATCATGTCTTGATTAATGTTTCACACGAGATTATGACACATAACAAGTGTAGTTTTCAAATCATGCTTTCCGCAGCTAAAGAAATTAAGAGGGACACCAAAATGAGAAAGGTCAGCCTGAGATCTACACACAAACTGTTTAAAAATTGCAGAAAGTGACAAAAGCTAGAATTGCCACATTACATGCATTTGGAAGACAGTATGAAACGACAAAAGTTTCAGTGAACTATTGAAAAGTTTAGCAGCATAACTAACCATGAAGAAAACCATCAGACTGAAGGAAATTTACCTTCTTCCTCCTCTTTTCCAGGGACACCAACCAGCCTGTATCCTGCAGCTGGTGCCCCTGCAACAAAAGCAAAAACAAACAATCAATGACAAAAAAAACATGAAAAACATTAACCTATTTTTAAGAATAACTACCAACCAAAATTTAATCTTATTGCTTAAAATTAATTCATCATACACTTTTCTATGGCAACAAGAGATATCACCCAACCAGGTGTGAATTATCAGAACACACATAAATACACTTTTAAACCAAAAAATTGATGTACCTCGATAAAAGCATGTGCGAACTGTAAATGCCAGTACGCAACCACCTCTTTGGCCATGCATGCAAATGACTGAAGTTTCACCTCCAATGAAGGCCTTGGTCATTCCCACAGTGAATTTGAATCGCAAACCTGACTAGCTAAAGGCCGACAGATGCTCACTGTGAACATTCTGATGGCGTTATTGGGCACATTCACTTCACTTGCCACTAATCAAGCCTCGACGTTGCCTTATAAGATCCACAAATAACTGAGCATTTTCAGAGGGGCTGCATTGTAGGACCACGAGATACAGGCTGGTCATGTCGATGAACTGCCCACCATCTGAGCCATACTGATGTGGCAATAAGATGGTGTTGGCAGCTGTGCGTATGTTAAGATATGCATACACACTGAGGGGTTCTGGTTGTTCCTAGAAGACAACTGGATGAGATGATCGTCTCACAATCTGACAAGCCTGAACCGCTCTGACGGCTTCTCTGTCCATCATCCAGCAAGATGTAGAGGCCAGCATTCTGCATTGCTGCGTATCATTGTAAGACAACTTGCAAAGACAGGCATCAATTTTAGTCACCCCTTCCGGCATCTTCCGTTAACCAACCTACATTGGTGGCTCCATCTGGAGTGGTATCTTGCCTAGGAATCAGGGTTGGCCCCAAAATGTAGCTTTTTTTTTTTAGTGTGATGAATCTTATTTCTGCCTTGGAGTGGACAACCAATGTATTCGCCTGTAGAAGAGGACGGAATGCCATAACACGAGTTGTGGAGTGGCACACCACTGCTGGTGTGCCACTCCACACCAGCAGTGGTGGAGCAATTTCCTATGGCAGCCAGATGCTCCTAATCATGGCAACAGGAACATGTCATTAACAGCATAGTGACGCATTAAAGAGATTCGGCAACCCATCAATTTGGCTTTCATGTCCTGTCTGCCAAATGCCATTTGCCAGCAAAATAATGCCTGGCTGCATATGGTTTGCTTATCCCAGGAGTACCTCCATAGTGAGGCAACCCTTCCTTGGTCAGCCAGGCTTCTACATCTTTCTCATATTGAGCCTGTCTGAAACATGCTGGAACATTAGAGGCAACCATCACAGAATATCAGGAATCTCGTGCATAAATTATAGAAGTCTTTGCATAATCTGTCACAGGATAACATCAGAGTTTTATTTGACTCCATACCACATTACATCAGCATGCATCATAGTCAGAGGAGACTTTACGAGATACTAATCTGTAACAGTTATGCTATGACCCTCCCTTTGGATGCTTTCTTTGAGGTACATTTATTTTTTGTCTAAGAGTATATATATACAAAATGTTGGTAAGAAAATCTAACTGGATGAGTCTTCATGCCAAGGGTTTAAACTTATGCCTAGAGTTACACAGCAAATGCATTTATTGTGTCACTCTTATCACAGCATTATTTAAACAGACTTCATCTGAAATTCATCCATCTTTTCTGCTGCACTTTTTTTTTAATTTTTTCAAAATCAATGCAGATATTATATAAAATTTATAAAAATTTGCCCACAACAGGAGAGTAACTAACATGAATTTAATTATTAACTGCAGTACCTGAATATTCATGTATTACATTCCTAATTCCTGAGAGCCATTCTTTTTAATGTTCTTTTCCATCTCAACTATATCAATTTTTCAATGGTTTATTTCCATCCACCTAAACCATGTTTTTTTTAGTGTTTCTCATTTGCTACTGACAACACAACTAATACATATATTAATCCACCACTACTATAAAATGGAATTATCCATATAATTAACAAAAAAATAATTTTTCAGTGGAATGTAGACTAAAAACATTGCATATATACAAACAACAGCTATGACTAAACTGCACAAAAGTAGACTGAATGTAAGTATTATCACTTATCCACCTGAGTGAAAGAATTATCACATTCAATAAAAAATATCTATTAACGTGAAATGCTAATGTTCAATTTTAGTAAAAAACAAACACAAAAACTAAGCTTGTAAAAAACTGTCTCACAGAATATGAATATAAATATTTTTAATCTGTTAAAAGAGTTGTTGAGCTGCCTTAATTAAGCAATTAAAAGCAAAATTTCAAAAATTAGAGCATCAATTATCTGGAGTCTGACCACCTGAAATCCCACGATTTAAAAAATATCTGCTTCAGATATTAATTATCCACAAGCAAGGGAACTGTAAACACAAAGTCTTTTGCACTCAAAAGATATTTTAACCCCTGATGCAAGATTTTACTCTTTTAATGAAGAAAGTAATTTCAAAGATAATTCAAGCTTTGATTACAAGGTCTGAAATATTAACTTTTCACTTACCTATAAAATGACCTTTTTTTCATTGGGAAAGCATTCTAATTATTTGAGTTATACAGTAATTCACTGGATGTTTCCCAGGGGGAAAAATAATTAACATGTTTTCAGCTTTAAATGAATAAATCTGTGTTCAGTAATAAGCTTAGTGCAATACCAATAATAAAAAAAAATAATACTATGTGAGAGAACACGGCTGCACTCCATTTTCATATTATGTAAGAAAATGGATATTGTGACTTACTGCCATAACGTGCAGTGAGAACAAGTTCTATGTTCAGCAAACTGCATTAATACACATAATCAGAATTGCACTTGGACATTTACTTTGCCTCATTTTAGATAAAGCAAAGATTATGTCAATATTTTCTTTGTACTTTTTCTTTTCTTCTTTATGGGAGTAGGGAAGAAAGCACAAAAATGAATAATTGCAAGGAGTTTTCAGCAATGAGCGAGAGCACTTGCCAGTTTCTAGCACAGTCTCAACACTCAAAAATATGAAGTTTGTGGTTCTTGAAGTAGTTATTAAAACTAAACTTCTGGACCACATATAATCCCATCTTTGAAGTTAGAACAAGCACAAAAATAGTCATAAGAAAAAAATGCTACCTAGTTATACATTTTGATTTTTGTCTCTAGAGATTTCTATTGCTAAAATGTACTGAGGGAGAAGCTATGTTTTGCTTTTTGAGTTGCTTATTAAAAATATTATCCAAAAACTAAGGTTAACTTGGTTTCCCACTCCTTTGCTGAAAGAACACAAATATATATGGAAAGGCTATATTTCTGTTATACACAAATATGTTTCCATGCCTCTCTCATCAAAGAAGCACTAACTGTCTAAAACAAACTCACACCTTCTTTCTGCTTTTTGTTCCATTTTGATTTGTTCTTTGCCATACTATGGTTGTTGACATTAATGTGGCATTACAGATTACACTAAAATTGGCTCAAAAATAGTGTTCAAAATATTTCAGCACATCTACATCAGTGGCAGGTGCTGACTATTTAATGTGTGTTATCACGTCAGATGCCCTTCTTCCGATTTTCCACACAAAGATACTAAATATTATGGATTTGAGCTCTGCAAAATAATATTTTGTCAGTACATACCAGAAATGAAGAAACTTTCTGACTATACCCATTCATTGAAATGTTCTAGCAACTCCCTCAAGAGGTGAAAACCATAGTATACAAGTACATCAAAATCAGAAATGTGCCCCATATTCCATGCATTTGCTGAGTTCACAACTGTTTTTAGAGCATTTCAAAAATGTTTGATACACCTCAACTAATTTGAGAGAAAAAAATATTTTAATGAATATCTATCTGTACGTATAAAATTGCAATTCATACTTTGAAATTTTAAACTGTTGAGGAAAATGGATAATTTTAAATAAATTTTTTAATTAGGCATGGGATTTCCTTTTTCCATAATTTGAAATTTCCCTAAAAATTCTCGGCACAACAGAAAGCTTTGTATTTTAAACCTTTAATAATATAACTACATATGCTAGTATCTAACGAAACACAGTTAACTCACCAAGCAGGACTAATATCATTCGCCATTTTTTTGACATCTAAATGAAGAGTCAGCTAAACAATGCCTTGCAGAATCATAGCTTTCTTGACTGTATGCCACAAAAAACAGAGCAATCAACAGCTAAAGTGAAGTGTCTCTCATTGGCTGAATTTTTTTCACTCCAAGGTCGGTTGAAACCGGTCTTACCACAATGGGAGAGCTTGAATTCCAGCCTATAACTACTCACTCTGGCAGAGCAAACCACATCGTGTTCATGCTCATCCAAAAAAATTTCAAGCTCTTGAAAAGGTGAATGCCAGATGTAATCTACTGGATAACTGATGTGGAAAATGCAGATTCAACATCTGTTAGAAGTTGGTATTCAATGTCTCTGAAGCTGGTTTTATATGTATTATATATATATTAATTTTTTGTTGTTCTTTTAATTTACTGGACAGGAAGATACTTAACCTTAATTTGCTGTATAGTGCTGAAAAACCAGTGATTTCTGCTGTCCTGTTTACAAGAAATTTTTGAAAAAAATAATACAATAAAAAACAGTGGCAGGAGAAATGAAAGAACAAAATCAACTCAGAACAACAAAGCAGAGAAAACCGTGTTGAGGTACCTACTTAAAAAAAGATATGGTTTTTACCCTTAGGTAACTCACATACCAGCCCATATTAATGTCATGCTACACTTTAATACATCTGAAATCTATGACATTAAAGGGGACAAAAAATAATTTGCAATGTTTTCTACCAACATATGTAAAATTCATAAATTCTTCTTTAAAAATACTTTCCCAACATGTTAATTTTCAAAGAAAAAAAAGCACTTTCCTTTGAAAAACACAATTTGTTCTTTCTTCATTTTTAACTCAAGAATTCTTTCAAACATTATTAAAAAATGGCTACAGTAGTTTGAGCTAGAGAATCTCTGGACACAGCATACAACTACTTCAACAACAAAACCACATGCTCTTGATCATACCAATTAAGAATAATATGTGGCCTAGTGGAACTATGAACATAGTAGAATGGTCCCTGGAGAAATGGTCTACAAGGAGAATGGTCCCTTTGTTTTCTAACCAGGCCACTTCTGTAAGCATAAAAGCATTATCACCAAACTTAACCCATGGCAGAGACCTCTTCCCTAAATCATGAATCACACAACCTAGCATTAATCTTAGCACTAAATCATTTTTTCCCCCTTTCATATTGCTACCAAAAATGGTTACTCAAAAGATCATTCCTTTCCCTCCAATCATAAAATGCTAACCAAAATCATTATGGTATCAGCCCTATTTTGGTGTGAACAGAACATCACACATCACAATATAACCCAAAAATGTATCACAGGAATCTCTGGGGGGGGGGGGCTTTGCTTTGATAATATGACAAATGCTAATTAATTTTTTTATCACTGCTTCTTAAATTATCACTAACAACAGTGCAGTTTGATTTTACATATACTAGATTGCTGGTACAATATGATACAATAAACAATGCTACGACCAGACTCGTCATACTCCTGCTTGGAGATCCACATCTGCTCAAGGCAAATATGGAAGCTAAGATGGATCCACCGATCTGTATGGAACACTTCCTCCCAGGAGGAGCAATGAACTTTGTCTTCATTGTACTGGGAGCCAATGCTATGACTTCCTTTTGTATATGATCAGCAATTCCACAGGATACATGGTGGAAAACAGGATACTCCAGAAAGGACAGTGTTGGCATACAAATCCTCACAAATGTTGATGTCGCATTTCATGATTGAATTGTAAGCGGTCCCATGAAGGCAACATGATTCCATTATCCAGGAAAAATGGTTGAAACATTGCCTTGGGGCAATGGAATCTCTCATTACCAATGGCAATAATCTGGCCATCAGGAAGTTAGTAGGATTTCTCAAGGCAAGTTAAAAAGGAAATCACAGCTTTGGCTCTAAGCACAATGCCAATAAAGATCATTGCTCCTCCTGAGGAAGTATTCTGTATGGACTGGTGGATCCATCTTAGCTTCTCTGTCTACTTTCCAGCAGATATGGATCTCCAAGCAGGTATTTAATGAGTTTGGTCCTAGCATTGTTCATCAGATCAAATGCAAATAACTACAAGAATATTAAGAGTATTTTGCCTCTTGCTTATGCCATAAATGAACTGAAAATCAATAACCCAAAATGCTGGGGTGTGATATAATTCAGATAATTGATGCTCCACAACACTTGTCATGTGAAAGCAAATAACAAATGTGCAGCAGCCGTGGAAAGTGTAACAAGTAAATGAAAAACTGATTTTTCCCTTGATACAATATATATCAACAGCATGTTTTACCCATGCAAACATGAACAAAAAGGCTGTGCATGTGTACTCATAAAAGAAGTAACATTACACATGAAATATATCACACACACACACACAAAAATCTACAATACTTAGGAAAAAATAAAATTGTTATTCACAGAGGAGGACAATTATATCTCAATTAACACAAATTCTACATAAATATTGCGTTACTAGTTCATTTCTTAAATTAATGCTGCAATAGCAAAATCAAAAAATTCACAGCACTAAATGTTAGTTCTGACATAAGCAAATACTATTTACAAAATGCATTTTAAGTCCTCAGACTACGTCACTTTCTAGTCCATTAACTGCGATCATCTGCTGTTTCTAATGGAATGCATGGCAACAAAGAAGAAAATCACATACATGTAACTAGTTAAAACTAAGCCATATGGAATAGCCTGAACAATTTTAGAGATGTTAAAAACTAAATAAAGATGTAACAACCTAGCTGAATATATGGCCCCTTACTTCTATCACAATGATAAAAAGGAAACAGAGTTTTCAGTTAAACAACCATGTTTTGGCACCATATTCATAAGATATCTGTGCTGCCTAACCATGTTTTCACAACTGAGACACAAACATTTTACTTTTTGATAAAACTACTTTAAAATGCCTCTAATTTGGAAAGTGGAAAGATGCTGGAATCGAGTTAGTTGACCTTGCAGATGGGCTTGGAAGAGGTGGAGTACGCAGAGTAGGTGTTCTGGGAGCAGGGGACGACCTCGAGTTGGAGCGCCTTCGCGTTTTCAGAGAAGAGTATGGTGAACTTCCACGAGAAAAGTTCATGTGTGCATATATCATGACACCAATATCTTTGTGCCCGGCTTCCATAGCAATTGCCAAAGCATTGCTGCCATCTGCATCAATAACGGTGGGATCGCAATCAGGGTGTGATAACAGTAGTTTCACTATATCTACGTGGCCATGCTCTGCAGCACACATTAGCGCTGTTGAGCCGTCGTTGTCCTGCAGGTTTACTTCTGCACCAGAATCAAGCAACATTTTGACAATGTCCTTTTTCCCGTGACTTGCTGCAAGCATCAGGGCAGTCTGCCCGTTCTGAGCAGCTTTGATATTAATATCTCCCATCTGAAAAAGTCTGTGTACAACATATTGGTGCGAATCATTTCTCATTTCTGCCAGTGCCACCAACATTATGCAGGTATATCCTGCTTTATTCTCTTTGCTTACATCGCACACCTTGGAGTCAATGAGAATGCTGACCACATCAAAATTCCCATATGAAACAGCGTAATGGATGGCAGTGTTTCCATTGCTGTCAGCAAGGTTGACAATGCGGTGTAGCAACAATTTCGAGAAGTCTTCGAAGGCATCCAGGTAGTCCTCAATGATGTGAGGATTTGCATGCTTTTGATTTGCAGCTTTGAACCATTCTGTTTTAACAATGCTAAGGCTTGAAAGAATTTTCTGTTCTGTTCCTCTTTCTGGCTTCTGCAAATAATCATTCAATACTTTACAAGCTGCTTTAACTTCCTTACTCAACTGAACTCTTTCATGTGGAGCAGATGGCATGGAATCTAAAGTTATTGTCTCTGAGGAAAAGTGCTGCACGTTGCTGATTTTACCACTTTGGAAACTTTCACTGTCGCTACTGTCCTGGAAGCTGGAAACAGGGAGAACTTTTGTTTTAGGACTTTTTGCACTTGATACAGAATTAAGGCACTTCATTTCATGCTGTGAGCTTGACTTTGCTGATTTACTGCTAGAGCTGCGACCAACGGAGTGATCACCGTGTGATCCCAAGGTAAGCGGCTGAACTTTTGGAGACGCAGACTGATTCTGGACAGATGGCGATTTTTGTGACGACGTAAGACGAGGAATGCGAGAATGAGATTCTTTAGCTTCAGTTCCTTCTTTATTTCGAATAACGAAATCCTGAGCAACAGTGTGGATAGTTTCACTACACTTGTCACAAATGCGTATCTGAGTTTCACTGAAGCTGCTTGAAAGGCTTAGGGACTCTCCAAAATCAGCAGTAGTGTTTACTGCAACAGAGCGTGTCATAATAGGTTTCTCACTGATTACATGAATGTTTACCTCTTCTTTTTTTCAGAGTCTTTCTTCGTAGAATCACTACCTTCAGTATTTCTCATTTTGTCTTCTAAAAATACACCTGCCGAGTTCACATCAAATTCCCCGCAGCCAACAGATACGGTTTTCACATTTCTGAATTCGTGATGTACATCTGAGATGGAGAAGTCACCTACACCCACACTACACTTATTTGCAGAGCTACAGCGGGAACAAAGTGTATCAAGAACAGGAACAGTAGAAACCGCAACATGGCGCCATTTTGAATCAGACTGTTCAAATACACTAGAACTGCAAACAGTACTGTGATGATTTCTGCTGTTACTTTCTAAAGTCACCTGGATGCCTATATGATTTAATTGTTTGATGTCATATTCTGTAGAAGCATCATGTGTAACACATTTGTATGCAACTTGCACACCTATACTTCTGGTTGACACATACATACAAGAAGTGCCCTTACTTCTCATCAAAACTTTTTTGGCATTTATTTCCTGCATGCTAACAACATCTGTAAATCTCAACTCTGTCATCATTGGAGTACTCTTGTATTTTGTGTCTGTAGTAGTATGCTTCGAACATAACTGTATTCTATCAGTAACTGTCCCAACTGAAACACAATCCGTCACTCTTTTCTTATCAACGTGGTCATGAGTGGTTTGCTTCTGAAAAGCACCAGCTGCCATATTAAATGGTACATATGCCTGAATTCCAATGGCACCTTCATTAAACCTGTGTACAAATTTATGTGGTTTTTCAGACAGCTCATGACAATTTCGCGAGAAGTTCAAATGACCTTTTCGTTCATCAACGGAATCAGAATCACTTTCAAGGGATTCTGAGGAAGTACTGGGGAAAAGTTTTGTAACTTTAGATTGTTTGCAATAAAAGCAAACCAGTATTTCGTTAACGTTTTCTTCACCAACACCAACTGACCGCTTTTTACTAGGAATATGACCTACACCTACATCTCTGGTCAGCACAGAGCTAAGGGTGCCAATGCTCTTCAGTGTTTTAAACTCTGTAATTTGTTTCTGGCTTTGTTCAGCTGCTATGCTTGCCTCAAAACCCACAGCAGGAGAAATAATGGAAGGAAAAACTTCCTTCTTAAATGTTAACAAAGGACTACCTGAAGTGGTATATTTGTCCACTGATCTTGGAGTAATGATTCCCAACTGGTCGAGCCTCTTTGCTTGTTTCTCAGCATAATTGTCTTGGATGTAATCATCAGCAACAGAATGTGATAGTCCAGCTCCATTTGACTTCAGCTTCATCAAAAGCAGTCGCTTTTCTTCTTTCAAAACAGAAAGCTGGACCTGAAGGACTGGAATAGATTTAACTTTATCCTCTAGTTCTTTCAGCCGATTAAGACTTAATGCCATTTGCTCCCTAATGCAGGCAAGTGAAGAACGTGAAATTCCAACAGCTCCATGTGATCTCTTTGAATCGGCCTGGGTTAGAGTTGCCATAGTACTCTGCAGTTGTTCAGAAAATGGAACTCCATCAGGGCTATCTACAGTAACAGGCACTTGTGCACCAGAACTAGATGTGTTTGTTGACTGAGAAGATAAAGAGCTACTGGAATTGCTTCGGGACTGAGGAAATGCAGAATCATTTATTTTTTTATGTTGAGCTGTACCACCAGAGGGCACGGCAGCTGTTGCAACAGAATGGGGCTTAGATTTGTTTGGCAAAAAGTCATTTTGATTCTGACTTCGACAGTTTAAATCATTTATTTTCTTAAAATCCTGAAAATCTGTGGAATTACGTTTCAGACTATTTTTCCAAATTTCTTCAAAATCTTGCACTGCATCTTTTAAACCATCACCAGAAAAAAGGTCCAAGAGCTCATTGTTTTCATCTGATACTGCCTTTTCAGGAACACTGATTCCATTTTTCTCAATTTTACTTTGATTACCAAGCCCCAAATAGGATTCAACAGTTTTCTGTTCTTTACGCCTTTCCTTTTTGTGCTGTTTTAACTTGTCAAGCTGTGCAATGTTGTAGAGGGAATCACAATATCGAACAAAATCTCTGTCGATATGGTAACCGTATGGACAACAGTTGCAACGGCTTCGATTTCCAATTCTGGCTTTCGGCTCCACTTGAACTGGTGTTTCTAGCATTTTAACGTGCATCACTTTTGGTAACTCAAATGTAAAACAAAAAAAAAGGAGACAAAAAAAAAGGAATGCAGAAGAATTTGCGTAGAATCATAAAAACATTTCTAAAGGATACACAAAATGCCAATACACAGGACACAGCCAGCTCTCCTTTTGAATTCTAAAATTTCTGAAGCACCTATTGGAAAGAAAAGAATTCAGAAAAGATTACCACCTAGTCATTAAAAAAAAAAAAAAAGCATCTTTCAATGACACATTAAAAGTCCTAAACAGCCCAAATCTTTTTCAACTAATGTACAAGTTTTATTGTTTGTTTTATTTTTTGGGATTGGCTTATAACAGAACACCACTGATACAATGGAGTAGGTAATGAATGAACATTGTTTTCTGAAGCAACAGCTTTAATAAATTTCAAGGTGGTTAGCCTCCAGCCTGAAGATTAACATATTTTATATGTCCATTTTAAGCAGCTAGCAGTAAAAAAATAAATAATTGCCTTGGATGATAACGGTACAAATTTTATGAAAATAAAGATGGGCGTAATATAACATCCATTTGTTATTAAAGCAAATTTTGCTGGTGAAGTTATTTATTGCATGCACAATTTTGTGCTATACTGTTTTTTAATTATTCAACTATTTTTTTTCCAAGAGAATTGCTACTAATATTACTCTGTGTCGTTGTTCGTGTGTGTGTGTGTGATTATTTTTTCTTCCAACTATTCTGTTTGAGATGCCTTTTCTATTTTAGGACTGCATCCTCACTGAAAGACCCATTTATTTCAAAATATGTCATTCAAGGCTTTAGTACTTTGTATATTATGCCACTCTGCAGAAGAACAAAACTGCCCCAATGCAGGGGTGTATTTAGAGGGGGCCAAGGAAGCCTCCCCCCCCCCGAAAGTATTTCACTTTTTTGTTAAAATGTGACCTACATTAGATAAAATGCTTTAGTTTAATTAATAAAAAATGCATCAACTTGCAATAGAAAATAATGCTTTAATTTGTTCATCTATTTTTAATTAACTTATTTTGTCCTGATGGATTTCAAAAACTTTCATTTTCGATTACCCCCATCCCCCTCCCGAAAAATTTTTCTATATACGCCCCTGCCCCAGTGTATGTGATAGTACATAATCTGTTCCGTGATTCTGGTAAATAGCTCATCTGATCAATCCTAAAGTTCTCTGTATCATCACTGACATTTCTAATGTCACTGCTTACCTGTCCATTAGTTTCAGAATTTTCATAAGTCCTTTAAATATTCCCAACAGTCCTCAAAATAGCTGCTCCATTTCCATCATCGCATCACGTAATGTCTCCAGTTATAATACGACTATGAGTTAAAAAGTAGCAATGAAAACATAGAATTGTGAAACAAAAACACTGTCTGATCATATAAGTATATATATAAAAACTTGTAACTTGGTTTTGATGATAATACAGGTAACTAAAAGTTATAATGCAGTGTATGGTGGCGGCAGAAGCTCTTGAAAACTGGTACGGCTATTGGCAGCAATATCTCCCCCACCCATACACACTCTCTGAAGATATGAGATGAAGCATGCATTCCCCCGTGGTTTTGTTCATCTGCATCCATGTGACCATCTCTTTTAAATTCAGCTTGCCCAACCTAATTTTTACAAAAGTGTTAACACACTACAGGGTTCCCACTCAAAAGTAATAAAAAATTCCCTGACTTTTCCAGGTTCTCCAGGTGGTTTTTAAAGTTTTCCAGTGGCATGTTTCAAATAATTGTTACATTTCATTCCATTCTATTCATTTTTCTCACCAAAGCACACACTTTTAAATTCTTTAAGTAATTTGTCTTTATAAAATATTACCTGCTTTTCATTACTAACAACTATCTGTGCACACCATTTTCTGTACCAAAGTTCTGTGTACTTTTGTGAATACTACTTGCACAGAATTTGTCAATACATTCTCATAGAAACAGGTCATATGTAAAAAAAAATCTGTCAGTTGAATAGTTTCAGTTTTTCTATAACACAATGTAGCTAAGCTTAATGATGGAATGTCTCTGTTCAAAGAAACATGTTTCAAGAGAACCAACAGACAAAGGACTTTGATCGATCATTTGGTTGGTTCTCTTGTGAAGTGTTTCTTCAAGCAGGAGCCATTGTGCCTAATTGTTCCATGTTATAGCAACTGCCTGCAGAAATTGAACAAAAGCTTAATAACTAGCAATTTTAAAAATTCAATTTTGTATCTTTTTTTAGAGAATAAAGGAAATACTTAATATAGCTGAAAGTAAGATCTACCAAATTCTAAGCAGGCAGTAATTGCAAGCAAAAGTTTAAAATCTTGAAAAAATAAGTTTTTTTGGCAAAAAAAAAAAATATATATCCATTGATTTTTACAAAAAAAGGAAGGGGGGGGTAATTTTCCCTGAGTTTTCCCTGAGTTTTGGAACCATTTTCAAATTCCCTGAGAATTCCAGGTTTTCCCTGTTTTCCAGGTTGAGTGGGAACCCTGCACTACTGACCTTTTAGAAATGAAACATTAAATAACACAGGAAGAAAATATAGTCCCCTTACAAACACAAAAACAGCTTCCAGAAAGAATGGATCATGTGATCTTTGCTTCAATTGAAAAACAGCTTCCTCCTTTCACCCCGGGTCATCAAAAGTGGCAACTGACACTACAGTCTGTGTCTGATGCCTCCCCTCCCCATTTGACCACTTCTCATATGCATATCTCCTGTCTTGAGTGTTTGTAAGCAAGAACAGTATCAATCAGGGTTACACTGTTCTCGTGCTGTTTCCTTTCAGTCTTGCACTGACCCCCCACTCACCCACATATCACACAAGCAGTGGGGACAGTGAATGGGCATGTGGCACGGTCCAAACTTCTTTCCTTACTGGCTGTTTAAGTAACCTTCCCTTTGAGTTTCCCCGATTGTCAATTTACCGTCCCTGTGCTGTGAATGTTGGGAGAGGTCTTCCATCCCTTTCTCCTATCCAAGTTATTCCCAGCAGGACAGAATTTCCCAAAAAAAGTGTGAGGCTCTTGACTGAGTAACTTCTCATATCAAACTTATTTCTAAACTAGCTCTGACTTTTGGAAAATTTGTTTTATGTAGCAATTTTGTCTGATAAACTGCTGATCAAACAAAAATGGATTCTGAGCAATAATTCTGCTGCTTTTCACTTAAAATGCTAGGAACTATTTTTCAAAGCAGAAGTAGCTGTTTCATATCTTAAATAATAATACACTTAGGTATCTGGCTCTCTAGTATAGTTTTACACCCAAGGGGTAAGGGAGAAGACAGCCCACAGCCTAGTAAAACTTATTGGCAAGCATTTGGGTTAAGGCATTTAACTATTTATGGGCGCTTCTAAAAATAAGATACATCAGCAAATATCATATATCCATCTGATCACCCTGTCACCAACTTATTTTTAAGCAACTGCAGAAGTGTAAAGAGTTAGTGCAGATAATGCTGATTTTGGAAGACCATTTGAAGATCTTGTGTGTGTTCATCAAGTCATGTATTAATGCTTCAGTACATACTTCCAATATATACTGATAGTCTAGAGGAAGTTGAAATACGAATGGTACAAACTCCAGGGATATGACAGGATCCCTGTCTTTAAGCAGGCACTTTATTGCAGAAGGATTAAGTTTCACAGTGAGAGTGTAGCCCATAGTTTTGAAGAGTTAACAAATCTTATAAGAAAATGATCCATGGAAAGGGATAGAACCAATGAATAGGGGTTTCTCTTAGTATTGGTGTGAGAGTTGACAAGATTTGTCTTATGGAAATCACGGAGAATTTTGTTTATGGTAGAAGGTCGGAACTGAGGGGCTTCAGCAATTTTCTTAATTGTAGCAATTTCTTCTTTGAAAACTGATTCATTGTTCATTTCTTTGAGAAAGGAGAAAGAATACTTCAGGAGTTTCTTTTTAACCTTTGCAAGACAGAATGCTTGCTGCCTTTGCACGAAGGATAGGTTGAGCTTTTAGTGCTGTACGGTGGACTGCTGCTTCTAGGATGGAAATCGTGGCTATAAGATATGGATTAGTAATATATTACTCAGGATTAGTATGTCATTAGTAATACACTAATCCAGATCTTAAAGCCACAATCTCTATGCTAGAAGCAGCAATTCACCGTACAGCACCAGAAGCTCAACCTATGCTTCAATATTAATTTGGATTAGTATATCATTAGTAATATACTAATACATATCTAAAACCATGAGTTCCATGCTAGAAGCAGCAGTTCACCATACAGCACCAGAAGCTCAACGTGTCCTTCGTGCAAAGACAGCGCTCTATCTTGCAAAGAACCCTGAAGAGTGATTCCATCTCAGCTTAGGCAGGACATGTCAGGTGACCGTTTTAGATTTTTTTCAAAAAAATTACAGTAGTTACAACAACTGGAGACATAAAATACTTTGAAATGATTTTCCCCAAAACATTTTTTCTCTTGCTACAGTGTTTTGAAGTTTGGCTAAAAACTAGCTATCTTTGAAAAATGGGGAAAATACTGTATTTTGAAGAGTGCAGCTTCCAAACTATTTAATCTACTCATTTTTTTTTTTTATATTGTAGCTACTGAACTGAATTTTAACTTGGCATAGTTTGAATAAGCCTAATGACATTATTAATAAGAAAAAAAATTTTCATCATAAAAAATGTGCTTCTTTTTGCATTTTGGAAAAAAATGTCTCACACTAAATAATTTTTTAAGTAAGTAAGGGTGGCAATCTGAAGTCCCTCTATGGTAGTTTTACAGCAAATTTTATTTTAAACCCTGGATGCAGGCAGTCCATAAAATTCAATTTTAAGTTATGCAGAAGTCCAAAAACGTTCAATATTTGAATGACAGTTACTCAAAAACCCCATTTTTTAAAAACCTGAAAACGTGTCCATTTGATGTCATATCAGTTGTTAATAAATTGCTCATTGTAGAATAGTGTGTTTTTGCCTGGTAAATTTTTTATATTTTTTTTGAAAATTAAACATTTTCAGCATTTCCGTATTGCTACGTAATACAGCACAAAATGCAATAGATTGTCTATATTTGACTGAAAACATTGTTTAATCAGTTTTCAAAGTTTAAACATAGGTTACTGGGTTTAAGTAAGTACGATTACATTATATTTTGAAGTCTAGCACAAAAACATTTAATAATTTATTTATTTTTTAAAGTGCAGAACATAGCAGTATATTTTTGCTGGTTTTATTTCTTTTTTTAGGTGAATTATTTGCAACATTATACTTTGCTAATGTTCTACTCTGTTCATTCCAAATTATATTTCTTTAGCTAGTACACATTACAAACATAACCTTATTATACTATAGCATCACTGTATTTCAATAACACATTTTTTTTTATGATTGGTATTATTGCAATTTTTTTATTAATTTTACTTTCATAAAAAACTAATTTTCACAATTAGCCTTTTAGATAATAAGCAATTCCTTAGTAGTATACTGGTAACATTACCAAGTAGGTTTACAGAAGGATTAGGCACAATAGATCTGTTGGATATTCTTCAGCTCCTTTTGGTCAGAAGTGTGGAGTTGTGCAGATAGTCCAAGTGCAGTAGGATTCCTTACTTTTAGCAGCACATTTTTTAATGGCACTGAACATTCATATTTCTTCTTTCCAGATTCCTCTGGCCACTGGAACCCTATAGCTGGACTGTGGGGATGCATAAATGACACAGTAATGTCCTTAAGTTCTCAAGATATACCTGTAATCTGCTCCATCCACCAAGTATTGTCATAAACACACCCAACAAACTCACTTACTTAGAAATCACTTACTGAATAATGTTTTTTTCATCTGGCTGGGTGTGTTGGAACTTTTTCAACTTGATATTTAATTGTATGTTCCATATAAGCCTTATTATTTTTAATCAGCCATTAATGTTTTGATTGTATTCTTACAACAGGTTTTACATTAGCCCATTCTTCTTCCTTACAAGACCTGTAGCAGTGGCGTATCTTGGGTCTGAGACATGGGCTATCCCCCCCCCAAGTATTTTTTAATTAAAAAGTTTAACTTTTAATTGCTAAGTAATAGAAGTAACTTTTTTAGGTATGTGCTATTGCTAACATGGCACCAAATAATTATGAGGATTAGGATTTGAATACTTCATTTGTACACAAACTCCATTCTTTCTTTTTGTGTGAATTTTGGGTTGTGTTACATTTTCATAAAAAGTTTCTCTTAAGTAGTTTTTCATTTTTAAAAATAATGTTTTTCTCTATTGACAAATCAGCTAAGTTGCTTGAATGTACATGTCCTTGTGTAGCTCTAAGACATACCTTGATTCTTTTTAATGCAGAAAAACTTCTTTTGGCAGTTGCAGTTGTTGATGGAAACTTTAATATTAGGTCTGCTAATTTGTACACCTCACTAAACACTATGTCCAATTTATTCAACTTTATGTAACAAGTAATGTCTCTTACTGATTTGTTTTTGTATTCATCAAGAGAATAAAACACCTTCAGTTCATTTTTTTAGTCGAGCTGTATAAAAGTGTGAAGCATAGAGTTTTTTTAAGTCTGATAGTAGATGTTCAGGAAAGCTTTCACAAAATTTATCAAAACAGTTTGAATCCAACAAAGCTACGAATTTAAGATATAATATCACTGATTTTAATTCCTTGACACTTCACACAAACTGAAACAACTCTCATGAAACACAAGCTGTTACAGGCAGAAGCATGGGAGTGACTGAGGTAGTCTCAAGTCTTCTCTTTTCTGAGCGAACCGTTGCGCAAAGCAATGGTCCATTCCCCTCCATACGCTCATTTATGTTGTCGTGGAGATACTAGCAGGCGATCATATCGAAAGTCTTCGAATCAGAACAGTGAAGACTCTGGAAAAGCTGCTTGCGTTATGCAATTGGTCTTGGCTTGCCAGACGGTGTCAAAGAAGCGAATTTGCACGCGTTTTTTCACAGAGAAAGCATAGACATATCTTAATACTGCTGATAATTGACTTTTATTTGTGCATTTTCTGGGCTTCACAGCTAACCTCGAATATACACCACTGACTTGTAGGATTGAGCAGTTTAACTTTGAAGAATCAGTACTGTTATACTTTGTACTAGATGAGAAAGTGAAGCAACAAATGAAGCTGTATCTATTATGGCTTGCACAGACATACTTTGGAGATAAAACTCTGTTGTACAATGCTTACACAGCCTACCTATAGCATCACATGCACTTTTACCATGAACAGTAGCTGAAAAAATCCACTTTTTTCCCCCCAATTTTATTATTTTTAGATAGTTCATAAACTTGGTATTTATTTTTGAAATGCCCGGCAGCCCCATCAAAAATGTAAACAGCCCATAATTTCTAATTGGCACAACTTAGAAATATAATTTTTTGTAATCTCTACAGCAGAGAGAGCATGAGCTGTGTCATGAGTTGTATTATCAGACACAACAAAACTTTTTACCTCTTTACCAAAATATGCAACACATGTAAATAGTAAAAATTGAAGATTTTGCCAGTGGTAATTTTGGATTTCGTCAGGCAGTATTGCTGCCCAATTCTCAGAAAAATCAAAATGTAAAACTAGAATATAACTTTCTTTCACAGAGATTTTTGATTCAGCTATTTCTTCTCTTTGGATTTTCCTGATGGTACTATGAGAAATTGCTTTCTTCACAAAATGTCTTAAATCTTATAGAAACTTTTTGACAAATACAGATTTTCTTATGAGGTCACCACCTTCCCAAATAGCAAATGTAACTACTACTTCATTCATACACAAACAAAGAGTTTCAACTGTCAGTGTTTCTTTGCCTGGGCAGTCACCATACTCTTCGAACCAACAATCTTCATTGCTTATTTTGTCACACAGCCTAAACACTTCTGTAAAAGAACTTCTTCCTCAATTTATGTGTTTGTTATATTTCAGAGAGCTGTACATATAAGTTTGAGATTACTGCAATAAATAAAAATGCATATTCCTTATATTGGCTGAATTTTTGCCCACCTAAGATGTACAGTGTAAAACCTTAAAAGACCAATTTTTATATTTAGAAAAGGAATATGTTGGCTGTCTTTTTTCATTAGCCTGTATACCTCTTTGATTGATCTCATCATAAATCTTTTTACCTTTTTAATTTTCTCGCCATTATTATTTTTAACCCAAACAACATTTTTGTTTGGACTATACCTAGTACAGTCTCTACTGTCATCTAGGTCAATGGTTCCCAACCGGTGGTCTGAGAGAAGCTCAAAAGTGGTCTGTGGGGCTACCAAAATATAAATATATATAAAAAAAACCCATACATTCGTCCGAGAATATAAGAGTGAATATTCATACAAGAATGAAAGCGACAGATTTGCATATGCAGTTGAGCTGAAGGCTGACCGACCTCAGCCGTAACCTTGGTTACACTTCAGCATGAGCCGTGCGCATGGACTGCAGTGCTGGATACTACAGCAAAATTAGTATCCAGTAGTCAGCTGCTCGGTAAGGTTGATTTCCACGAGTGTTCGTGTTCCATTTACATTTTGTGACATTCTGCATTGGCACTATAACTTATTTTGGGTTGTGTAAGGAAACGGCACCGAAAAGGAAATACGATAGTGGTTATATAAAGTTCAGGTTCACCGCGATTGAAGTATATAAGGAGATTAGACCCCAGTGTCGATTTGTGCTACAGTCCTCAGAAATGATGCACTAAAACCCGCAAAGCTGGAACACTATTTAAATACAGTCTGTCCAAATTTGAGTGGTCATCCACCAGAATACTTAGCAGAAAAATTGGAGAACTTGAAGGAAACGAAACTCGGAAAAAGTGGTAGAAGATTTGAAATGTCCAAAAAAAGCTCTTTCCGCATCATTTGAGATTTCACAATTAATTGCAAAGTCAAAAAAAAAAAACCTCATAGTATTGGTGAAACAGTGAAACCATGTTTGCTAAAAGCAGTGCAAGAAGCTTTAGGCGAGGAAGCTAAAAAGGAAATTCCGTTATCGAACAGCACTGTGAAGGCGCGAATAGAAATAACGTCACAGGACATTGAAGAGCAGTTCGTGAGTGAAATGAAAAATTCTCCCTATTTCTCTCTGCAATGTGATGAAAGTACTGCTGTTGCTCAGTGTTGCCAATTACTTGTCCTCATTCGATTCTAAGCAAAAACAACAAGATCAAAGAATTGCTACTGTCGTCGAAAGGAAAGGACGTCATGAAAATAGTCTGCGA
This sequence comes from Macrothele yani, assembly GCA_039090855.1. Lineage (NCBI taxonomy): Eukaryota > Metazoa > Arthropoda > Arachnida > Araneae > Macrothelidae > Macrothele > Macrothele yani. The sequence goes on from CM076990.1 coordinate 56,158,062, forward strand.
TTATTTCGAGAAGCATGAAATTAAGTGGGAAAACCTTGCTGGGTTTTGTACTGATGTTGATCCCGCTATGCTAGGACTGCGTTTGGATTTAGTAATAGTTGGTGAAAGAGAAGAAGAACTCAACATTGACGAAGAACTGCATCATTCATCGCAAAGTGCTAGCGTCCAAATTGTTGCCCGATGACATAGCCATTACAATGAAACTGGCCATAAAGTTGGTGAATATTGTTAAACATAGTGTGCTAAATACACGTTTTCAAAAAATTGTGAGCAGACTTGGACGCTCAGCACGAGACACTACTTTATCATACTGAGATTTGTTGGCTCTCAAAAGGAAACATGCTGGAATGTTTGTATGAGCTAAGAGAGGAGTTGAAAGTGCTTTTAATCAAGAAGCAAGTGAAATATTTGTTGGAGCAGTTTTGTGAACCAAAATTTGAAATGTAACATGCCTATCACGTGGATATATTAGCCCATTTGAACCAGCTAAATTTGCAGCTGTAAGGTTCTGGGAACGAAAAATTTGAAGGTGTGGCAAACATCTTTGTGTTTGAAGACAAACTTCAAGCATTTCTCTACAAAATAGATCTGTGAGTTGACAAAATTCAGGGGAAAAATTATTCGTCATTTCAGATTCTGAAAATCCTTGATGATGACAAGAATTATGCCACCGTCACAGCAGAAGTCCATCATAATGTAGTCACCTACAAATACTAAAAGACTAATTCAACTGTTATTTTCCAAAATATGACAAAGTTGAAATTCCATTAAGAAACTAATTCGTTATCCTTTCAATGTCAAGAACAAGGATCTTCCTGATGAAATCCAAGAAGAGGTCATCGAACTTCAACACAATAGTAAATTCAGGGATTCGTTTGAATCTGGTGTGAACATGGAGGACTTGTGGTGTAAGAAGGCAATGTCTTATTCAAACATTTGGTGTACCTCCTTACAGTACCTTATGGTATTTCCAACAATGTTTTTGTGTGAACAGGCATTCTCTACTCTGTTACTGATTAAAAACAAGCAAAGAAATCGGCTGCACGCAAGCAATGATATACGACTAGCTTTGGGCAGCAGTATCAGCATGAGAATTCCACAGCTAGTGAAACAAATGCAAACCCAAGAATCACGTTGATTATAATCTCAAGTAAAATAGTAACAATTTCAGTTGATTTCAGTTATTTCAAATGTTATTTTAGTTAATTGAAACTAGTTATATTAAATTAGATGAAATTCATTTTAGTTAATATATTTACAAAATGAATTGTACTTTTCCTTAGTTGTCTGATGTCCTCTGGGAGGGGGTCCACATTTTATCTACATTTCGAGTCAATGGTCGCGGTTAGCTTAAGGTTGGGAACCACTGATCTAGGTAGTATGACAATGATAGAGTCGCAGCTTCTGTAGACAATAGATGCCCACCATAAGGGTCAGGTTGAGCATAAATTTCCTTTTCCTTTCTAACCTTACATCACTTATCTAAGAAATACTTTGATATTGCAGGTAACTTTCTCTTTAATTCAGTTTTACTAGTCTCTCGTAGCAATGTCAGTAATTGCACTTTTTCAGTGTAGTAACAAGTATGAAGAGCTGTGTTAATATTCGAAAACCACAACTGTAGTAACAAGTATGAAGAGCTGTATTAATATTCGAAAACCACAACTAAAAGTAGAACTGTCAGGCTTTTCAAGGGAAGACTCGTTTGAAACACTAACTCGATTTATGTCTTCTAATTTCTTCACAGCTGAAATTGTTAGTGTTTCCTCTAATTTCAACTTTTTCGTAGCTGTATAATAAGGGTTGCTAAACACCAAAAGGGAATAAATCTAGTAAATAATTCTGTTTATTGGCATAAAGAGGCAAAGAAATACATTTCCCGCAAGCTTTCACTGCCTTCAGATAATATGCTATTAGAAGAGAATAGAAATAGTTTTAGATAAATGTGTATCTGTGTGTTTACTCTATAGTTTGAATTGCCATTTGATTCTATTCTCTCCTTACAGCATATTATCTGCCTGACGAAGCCGTCCGAAGGCACCGAAAGCTTGTGGGAAATATATTCTTTTGCCTCTTTATGCCAATAAAACAGAATTATTTACTAGATTTATTCAATTTTTCCCTCTTGACATAACCTTTTCTCCTATCCTCCCTAACTTGTGAAGGGACTTTAAATGGTGACATATTAACATCAAGAGTTGTAATACTGCTATTTAAAACACCTACAATCTCATCCCTGGGAATGAAAAAATACTCAGATGTGGGAATTTCTTCTTTACTTTAATTTGTATGTTCCAAAATTTCTCTTTTGTAAGAAGCCACACAATTGCTACACAAATTGTCATTTCTATTTACAGAGACAGATGGGCCTACAATCCTTTGAATTTCATCAGCTAAATCACCAACACCACATAACCTAACACACTTAGTTTTGTACATAACTCTTTTGTGTCTTTTAATGTAGTCCACACATCTAACTCTCTCAGAACTCTGATGATCATAAATTATTCACTATGTGAACTGAACACCATTTATCAACAGACAAGAGCAAACTGGAGTATTGTCAAATCAAATATGATCCCTAATGAGCTTAGTGGGCATGGAAGATCCTTCATTTTGAAGCGTGATAGCACAGGAATTCACTGTGACGCTGTAGATCCAACTGGTGATAGCAGAAGAGTTGTGAAGGGACCCAGATAGGAAAGATTATACAGACAGATAGTTGGGGAAAATTTAGAGGTGAACGAATATGCTGTACACTTACTTAGTGTTCAGGTTTAGGGAGGAAGTAGGCAATACTGAACATGTAAGGGTTTTTTTTTTTTTTGGTTTTTTTTTTTTTTGTTGTTGTTTTTAATAATTTATGAGTGCACATGCAATGAAATTGCTTATACACACATAATATAATATAAATGTATTTATGTGTTTGGGTTCTTCGGTGTGGGGTTCATTACTACAGGTTTAGTTGCTAGTGGTAGTTTTAGGTAAATGTGTATCTGTGTGTTTATTCTATATGTTTTTGTTTGCATGTAGCTCTGTGTTGTGTTCATTGTTCATATTGCTTCCGTATTTTGTTATTATTTCTGCATTTATTTATTGATCCTTTTTTCATTTTTTTGTTTTGTTTTGTTTGTTTGAACTGTTGAGTACGAGTGGTAATCCTTTTTGAAGTATTTGGGGTGGCCCTTAAAAGGGCCCTTTTTTTTTTTTCTTGTTGTTGGTATTTATCCAAGAAATAGCTTCAGCAATTTTAGCTTTTCATCTGCTTGGTTATTACACGGGCTCTTGCATCTTGTCCTCCTACGGTTTGACCTATATGTTGATCTGCATCTGCTTCTGCTTCTTCGTCTTGGCCAGGGAGCAGATGACCTGACCCACCTGGTCCTAGTTGGGCTTTTATTTCTATCATGCAAAGCTGAGGGTCTTTCAGTGGAAGCCTTTCTTCTGATCAGAATTTTTCAGTTTGGACTTCAATCCCTGCAATGATCACTTTTTCTGGCAGATTGGTACTGAAGAAGTAGAAAGTTACCATCTCCCTAAGGCGTCCGGTTAGCTGGTGAGTGAGTCTGTCAAATTTCTGGGCTGTGATTTTTTCTTGCTGGGATGCCTTCTCTATGACACTAGTTTCCAATGAAACAGGCACACCCTTAAGGAGATACATGGTGGCAGGCTCCTTGCTTGCTTGCTTGCTTGCTCTTGGCTCATGCTTTCTGCACGGGGTCGGTGCTCTAGAAGTATGGTGGCTACTTGGACCATAATTCTTTGGCCGTTAGCTCATCGCGAACCGATTGTCGATGCTAGCCTGCAGCATTGTTCCCTTCTTTCTGCACATGGATGGTCATTGCTCACGTGATGTCAGTTTTTTGTTGACGCAGATCCTTTTTTGGTGGCCATTTCCTTTTTGGCATTTTCCAATGAGCACTGGAGGACCCTGCTTGTGTTTCACAGCTCGTTGAGGCACTGCAATGGTGCTTCCTCAACAGTACTGGGGTCGTCATCTGGCACTAGGTTCTCAAACAGCTCAGCAGTGCTGTCAAACCTTCTTGCTGCTTCAGAATAATTAGTATCAATCTTAGCAGCTTTTGGTTGTTTGCTCGGTGGAAAGGAGCATACTGTTTGTAGGTCGTTACTTGCCGCAGTTTTATAGTCTCAGGGGTGGAGCTTGTATTTATTGTCTGGGGCCTGCCCACTGGTCTACTGGGTAGGTGACTGTCCCCGATTGTTTGCAGGAGACTGGGTCTTTATTATATGCAATAGACTCCGGAATGAAGACAGATTCAAACTTACTTTTTCTGTTTCTGGATTATTGGCTGAGTATCCCCTATTTATTGTTTCCAGTATTTGTGTGCTGGGTTTGTCATGCACTGTTTCTGCAGTTAATGATTATTGGGAGATGGATTCTACACTCACCCCTTTCCTAGGGGCTATAGGCTTGTATTTTTTAAGGATTTTGTTTATTTTTGTATCTAGCTTGCTGTTGGTTCTGTCCAGTGAGGTTTCATTTGCTCGTTTGTGGTTTAATGACTCTACGTTGTTACTTGTTGTTTTTTGATCCAACTCCTTTACCTGATATTTCTTGAGTAATTTTTGTGTGCATCGTTTCTGGTTGACTGTGTCTGTGTGTCGTCATGTTTCTCTTTGTGTGTTTGTGGTTTGAGCACTTGTTTTGTGATGTTTTTTGCCGGTTCAGCCTCTGTGTTCATTTGGGGTGCTCGTTTTCATACATAGTTTGCCTTTGTGTTTTTTTATTAGAAAAACTTTTGTTAGGTGCTGTCCTGTTTTTGTAAGTCTTGGTAATCCTTTTGATTGATTTGTTTGTGGTAGTAACTGGCTCTGAAAAGAGCCTTTTTGTTTTTTCTGGTTTCTTTCACTGTACTCCGCCTTTGAGTCTTCGTTGTTTACTGGGGATGGCTTATACTGCTCCCCAGAAGCTCCTGTAATGCTTGGTTGACTTGTAGGGTAATGGGGTTTGGCTTCAGATGCTCCCCCTTGCCTTTTGGTATCCAAGGAGGTATGGCTTTCCATGCTCACTTTCTTTCCACGCGTGTTCCACAAGATATGGCTTATTCTACTCACCCTGTGTGCCGCTGCTGCCTGCTTCTTCTATGGCTACACTATCTATTGGAGTTGGGGTTGGCTTTTTTGATCTCCCAACTTGATAGTAAGGAACAGAATTTGCTGTTGTAGTGCTGCTATTGAAGACTGGTGGCACAGGGAATCCAGAGCTGCTCACGATCACATGTTCACTTTCCGTGCATGGTGCCCTGAAAACTGCGTACGATCCAGTAATCCTCTTTGTTAGCAACAACAAGACTCAGGAGCTCTGAACAGATATTTTCACTTGACAGCAGTAGAGATGGGAATGAAAAACTGGAGTAAGAGAAAGGTGGGATATTAATAAATGAAGGAAATGACAGCTTCTGATTGGTTCAGTAAGCAATCAGGACATGTTTGTACTAGCAAAAGCCAGTACTTATGCACTAGCCGAGTGCCAGTAGAAATGTATCAGTAAATGTCACAATTGTCGATGGATGGTGCCACACGAATGGTCATTTCTTTTTAGAATTTAACTGTAATGAACGACGTGATGAGTTTGTTTTTTGGTAAACACAATTTATGAAGGAAATATATCGCAACATGCAATCATTATTAGTGGCTTGAAAAACCTACACATTAATTTTGGGGCCCAAGAAGTTTTAATACAATTTAAAATGGAATCAAATGAGTCTGATTAAGCTAAATGATGTCTCCACATGAACTCAGCTTTACAAATCGATATGCTGTCTAGCAGTTCCGTGATGACAATTGTTTCTGTATTTAGCTGATCCTTACAATCTTTCTATTGTTTGAGTATGGGCTCCACTCTCCGGGTAGACAAAGTTGTACTTATGATTGACTTTGAAATGTTCAAAACCTGCCTCTTCTAGCTCCTCAGTCTTATATGCCTTTAATGAATCCAAATAGATTGTAGAATGTTCCACAACACGATTCTTAATTTCCTTCAACAGGGTTTTCGCACTTCTGTCTGGCACTTTTGAACTTTCACTAAAAAACTGTCATTACTAGAATGACAAATTCCTCCGAAAATCCACTGCTCTGGAAGCACACACAACCTGTATCAGACTTTCTTTTTCGAAAATGTTTTGTCTAACTCCCCAATTAATCCTGGGTCACCAATTTTTTTGTCCGACTGATGTTCGAGAACAACTGCGCGAATTTTTGACAAATAGTTATCCCAATCAACAGTTGTGTGACTTGCCATATCCAACTATTGTTCACACCTTTTAATAGATGTTAAATTCTCTCTCCAGCTATAAATAAATCGAACAACAGTTTAAAAAGGAAACTGACTACTCTGAAACCAATTTCCAATGTTTAAGACCACCTGTAGATCTGCATGTTCTAATGTTGCACTGCCATTGAATACTTTCACTTCTAAAGTATAGCTTTGTATTATAGCCCAATTTAGATTCTTTCAGTCAGCAGAATTCCTTTACTTCGAAGGAATGACACAGCACTTCCTTCATCTCGAGGTAAATCCCAAATTTTCATATTGTTCAACACCACAGAAGCAGATAACCGAAACCGAATGACATGAGAATCACGTTGTCAATAATCCAAATAATGAGACGTTATCTGCAGTACTGATGTAGCGCCATGTATAGCTATACGCTATCTACAGATTTTTTTAAAAAATCGCAATATTACTGCCATTTTTGTGATATATTTCCTTCATAAATTGTATTTACCAAAAAAAAACCTCATCACGTCGTTCATTACAGCTGAATTCTAAAAAGAAATGACCATTCATGTGGCGCCATCTATCGACAATTGTGTGATATTTACTGATATATTTCTACTGGCGCCTGGCTAATGCATAAGTACCCAATAAACTGTTGTTTTAGCATTCTGGCTTGTGCAATTTCATCACAAAATGCTATAAAGTCATGAGGAGTATCAGTACAACAGTGGATGGTTACAAAATTAACAAGTTTAACAAAATACACAATTTATTCACATACAATTTTTCTGCAAGAAATATATTGATATTTCCCAAAGATTTTCTAGCAAAATTATTTAAATTTTATTTTGCTGGACTTTGAAATGTAATATGAACAGAGTTAGAACATTAGCAAAGTATGAGGTTGCAAATAATTCACCTTAAAAAAGAAATGAAACCAGCAAAAATATACTGCCATGTTTTTTAAATTTTTTTATTAAATGTTTTTGTGCTGGACTTCAAAATATAATGTAATCGTACTTATCAAAAACCAGTAACCTATGTTTAAACTTTGAAAACTGATTAAACAATGTTTTCAGTCAAATATGGACAATCTATTGCATTTTGTGCTGTATAACGCAGCAAAAAGGAAATGTTGAAAAAGTGTAATTTTCAAAAAATATATATAAAATTTACCAGGCAAAAACACATTCTACAATGAGCAATTTATTAACAACTGATATGGCACCAAATGGACTCATTTTCAGATTTTTAAAAAATGGGGTTTTTGAGTAACTTTATTCGAATACTGAACGTTTTTGAACTTCTGCATAACTTAAAATTGAATTTTATGGACTTGCATGCATCTAGGGTTTAAAATAAAATTTGCTGTAAAACTACCATAGAGGAACTTCAGATTGCCATCCTTACTTACCTAAAAAATTATTTAGTGTGAGAAAAAAAAAATTCTCCAAAATGCAAAAAAAAGCAAATTGTTTACAATGATTTTTTTTTCTTATTAATGTTATCAGGCTTATTCAAACTATGCCAAGGTCAAATTCAATTCAAGAAATACAAAATAAAAAAAAATGAATAATTAAGCAGTTTGGAAGTAGCATTCATTTTAAAATACAGCATTTTCCCCATTTTTCAAAGATAGCTAGGTTTTAGTCAAATTTCAAAACATTGTAGCAAGTGGGGGAAAAAAATTGAGGAAAATCTTTTCAGGATATTTTATGTCTCCAGTAACTGTAACTACTGTAATTTTTTGGGAAAAATCTAAAATGGTCACCTGACACATATTGGTACTGTATACCGGAGTTGTATAAAAATAAAATGTATCTGTGTACACAACCACTAAAACAGAAAAGCTGCTGCAAACCTGCAAATCACATGATAAGAATAGCATAAACAAAAATTAATAAAATAAATAATTATTAGAACATTACAGATTCCAGTGAGGAGCAATTTATTGTTCAAGTTAAAATAGAATTAAATATATTAATCTGAGTAAAGATTAAAATACTGAGAAAGTGTTTTAATTACTGTAAATAACATTTTTTTTAATCTACATAAATAAGTACATTACAACTGAACATGCAGCAATGTGTGTGAAATGGATGTTTATGGCAAAATATTAAAATATTGAACTATGAACCTCATAAAAACAAGAATTTAATTAAAGAAAGTTTTTATATATTTATAAATAGCATTTTCAACAACTTAATTCAAAAATAGTAGACTTACAAAATACATAAGGAAAATATTTTAATTTAATTAATGGAAAATGCAAGAAGAACCTAGCAAAGTTTAAATTCTTTCTGTGTAAATGAAACTTTTGATACAGTTCCTTTATCTAGCTAGAGGCTTGGCTTTATTGAGCTAGAGGCTAGAAATGTCTGTAAAAACAAAAATACTAAAAAGATGTGAAAAAAATTGAAAGTTCAAGTTAAAATAGAATTAAATATATTAATCTGAGTAAAGACTAATATATTGAGAAAGTGTTTTAATAATTACTGTAAATAACATTTTATTTTTTTTTAATCTACAAGCAAAAACTATCTGCAAAATCTGCTAATAATTTGGAAACTATCCGCGTATGGCGTATGCGTGTACTTCTACATTCTGCTACTCTGCTATCTACCTGAATAGAGATCGAATGACTCTGAAGTATTCTTCCACCTTTCCCAAAGAAATAAGCAATTAATCATTTTTTCAAAGAAGAAATTGCTACAATTAAGAAAATTGCTGAAGCCCACCATTTCCACTTTCTACCATAAACAAAATTCTCCACGATTCCTATATGAAAAATCTGTCAACTCTCACACCAATAGTAAAAGAAACCCCCATTCATTGGCTCTATCCCTTTCCATGAAACATTTTCTTGTAAGATTTGCAAACTCTTCAAAACTATGGGCTACACTCTCACTGTGAAACCTAAGCCTTCTTTCCAAAAAAGCATTGAAATTTTGTTTTTACCAAGAATTGCAATTCAGAAACCCCTTCACGAAATCCCATTTATTCGGATCTCTATACTAAATTCTGGCAACAGTTCCTGCACCTCAAAATGTGGCAACCAGTCTTCAGTTTCAGTTGATCGGGGATGATTAAGGCTGTAGAACGATTGAAGGCTACTGCTTAACAAACTTCATTACTATAAGTGACTATGTATTTCTCACTCAATTTCTATGTTTATTGTGATATTGCTACGTGAAGCCCGACTTTTTAACCACGACACAATTCTGTATCATTTCTTAGATTTTGTTCAAAAATGCATGACTATGAAATATACTATACACCTGTATTAAAAATCACACTTCAAAATAGCTTTTCATTTCAGAAAGTTCAGCTTTGTCTTTGGGTGTACAACATTCGATAAAAACACTAATAAATATATACACTTACAAGCACCACACGCAAAATTAATTTCATGGCTATGAGCATTTCTGATGTGTACTCCGCATTTATGCACATCTCTCTTGGGCTGCACAGCAGAACTTCAGCCTGAAGAAGTACTCCTGCCAATATTGTTGGCAATAATACCAAAAATTGATATTGGCATCTTCATTATTTTTATTTTACAGTAAATAGTGTACAAAAATGTCAAGTTGATCCAATTTTTAATGAATTTTTTACCTCACGTCTTCCAACTTTCATAAAATTTTGTACACTTGTTGAATGATCAAAACTAAGTTTAAATCTAAAATTTTTATTTTTTATTTCATCCCGTTTTTGAGTTATGAGGGTTTGAAATTTCAAAAAATAAAAATTTTGGTCTTTCTGGTCTACACAAAAACCTTAAAAAGCTCAGCCCAGAATTGAGATATTTCAAAACTAAAAATACCACTCTCTTCAGAAATTCATGGGCTTTAATATGATATGCCACATGATGGACTTATTTTAAATTTTAAAACTAAGTTACAAAATTCAAAATTTTAAAAAGTGATTAAAAAAAATAATATGAGTAAAAATTTTCAAAAAATTGTATTGATTATATCATATTTCTAAAAGCTTTTTGCAAAATTTCATCTTGGGGTCTCAATGGGATCAGATTGTTAAAAAATATTTTGTACAAACATGTCTGCCTTATTGGACTATGTTCAGGATAAACTGGTCTTATTGGAATGAAATAAAACAAAATAAACAAGACTTCAAACCATAATATCAGTTATTTCAGAAATTTCTTTAAAAAGTTATTCAATTAAAAGGTATCTGAAAAGCTATCAGGCTTTTATTTAAAAAATAATTTCTATAGTGGAGTGACAGCTTGCTGTTGCATGATAGAACCAGTTTCATCTTGTTTGAACCAGCACTAACTAACTGGCTCTGACTTGTATGGACAAGCTGTTGCTTGTTGTACAGGGCTCAGTGATGAGTTGAGACTCAGTCTTTCCTTAGCTCTTGTGTTGATCTGTTGGTGTCTTTGTGCTCCAGCTGTTTTATTGACATTTTGCTGGGAATGCACAAGTTAACTAGATTTACTAAATTTTATTGTGAATCTGAGGTGTACTAATATATTTTCACTAGACTATGGCTGCAACCGGAAAACAAAATGTCTAATTTAATATATTGCTGTAATCCTTTTAATAAAATCGGTCACAAGACTATTAAAAATGTAAGGCTTGTTCAGAATTGGATGTGCGAAATGCAGCCAAAGAGTAATCGTGGCATGAAGATATGTGACAGTTGCAGAAAACAGTTGCCAAAGGAGAAGAAAGACGGAGAAATAATGGAGGAGGACAATGAGTCAAGACAGCCAGATGTTGAAGCTGAAGTACCGTTTTTAGAATCAAATATGGCAATTGAATATTTGAACAAGTCTTTGTCCTGTATTGAAGAATCACCAATTGCAAAGAAACGGATAATATGTGAACCACGATACTGCAAAAGAAAACTAGAGAATGCAAAGAAGAGTCTTGTTGCTGCATTTGTCAAAGACAAACACCTAGAAAACTCAGATATATCTAGTGAAGAATTTGACACAGATTCAGAGATAATTGAACAGCTTAAAGAAAGGTTCAGACAAACACAGATGAGAAGTGAAACATTTCTTATTTTGACTGTTCTGATGATGATAATTGGTGGAAAATTGGAAGACATAACTCTGAACGATGGATCTAAGCTTAATAACTTTAAAACATGCATTGATAAAATAATGTGCCAAATTCCTACTCCTCCGTGTCATTTGGGTAGCTGTAAGAGTTGTCCAGGAATAGAAACCTGAAAGAAACAGCTTATGAACAATATGGAAGAAGAGATGATACCTACAAACAGTGGATTTCAGTTGATAGGTGTACATTTGAGACATTAACAAAGCCTGCAGAAGAATTTATTGAAAATTTGTGTAAACAGCTGGTATTGTTAAAAACTCACTCTTTCATTACACATCAACAAGCAGCATACTACTCCCACCTGAAAGCGAACATTCAGGAGAATCAGGCCTTGATACCATTGGACTTTTCAGAGAACTACTCTTTTGTCCTCCAAGATGAAGCCCAGTCATTCCACTGGAACAACAACCAGACAAAAATTCATCCATTTGCTGTATATTATAGTCAAAGAGGGGAGATTAAGTTCAAAAGCTTTGTTGTGATTTCCGAATGCTTAACACACAATACTATAGCTGTTCATACTTTTCAGAATAAGCTGATCTCATTCCTCAAGGAAAATGTTATTCTGTCTTTGGAAAAAATAGTTTATTTTTCTGATGGATCAAGTGCACAATAAAAAAATAAGAAAAATTTCTCAAACCTGTGTTATCATAAAGAAGATTTTGGTATTTATGCAGAGTGGCAGCACTTCTATGCAGCAGCCCATGGAAAAGGAGTATGCGATAGTTTGGGAGGGACAGTCAAGCACCTTGCAGCCAAGGCAAGTTTACAGAGACCCTACACAGACCAAATTATGACACTGCTGGAACTCTTTCACTGGTGCAAAGATAATATTCCTTCCATCCAGTTCTTTTTTTCAACAAATGAGGATTACAGAAAAGCAGAAATGTCCCTAAAATGACGCTTTGAAAGAGTGAAAGTAATCAAGGGAACATAAGGATTTCGCTGCTTTACTCCATCTACAACCAGTCCAACAGAAATTGTGACCAAGGTGTACTCCTTTAGCAATGAGAGTCAGAAGTTTGACATTGAAGGAGGTGCAAAATCTCTGGATATGGTTGAGATAACTGGATATGTAACATGTGAATACAATAAAAAGTGGTGGTTGACCTATGTGCTGTCGGTGGACTATGAAAGTGAAGAAGCAACTGTGAGCTTCTTACACCCGCCAGGCCCAGCATCATCATTTGTTTACCCATCTAGTCAGGATGTACTTAAAGTAGAGCGAGCACAAGTTCTAACAAGGGTCGAACCAAGGACTGCAATGACAAAAAATGAAATGCATCTGGATAAGTATAAATAATGGAAGAATACAAGTTTTCAGACTCATTTGATGTGTAAGTTATTTTTTTCTAATTTTGTTTGATATCTATTTTGTTATAATGTTCATGATATGAAGTACAAACAAGAATTTGTTTTAATACTTAAAGGTGTAACAATTTTTTTTTATTTTCCTCACAAAATAAACCTGATGAGGTAGTAAGAATTCTGAATAATTTCCCCAATGCCCTGTTCTGTTGCAATAAAAATTAATATCAAGACACTGCAGGGAGAAATGCTCATTATCAATACAAAATTAGACTCATTAAGAACAATGTGCTATTTTTTAAAGTATGATCCCATTGAGATCCCAATATCAAATTTTGCAGAAAGCTTTTAGAAATATGATATAATCAATACAAAATTTTTGAAAATTTTTACTCATATTTTTTTAATCACTTTTTAAAATTTTAAATTTTGTAACTTAGTTTTAAAATTTAAAATACGTCTATCATATGGCATATCATATTAAAGCCCATGAATTTCTGAAGAGAGTGGTATTTTTAGTTTTGAAATATCTCAATTCTGGGCTGAGCTTTTAAAGTTTTTGTGTAGTCCAGAAAGGTCGAAATTGTCAATTTTTTTAAATTTCAAACCCTCATAACTCAAAAACCAGATGAGATAAAAAATATATATATACACTGATGGGGAAAAAAATCCCAACACCAAGAAGGGGTTGTGTTAGATAAACGACAGTTGGTAGGCAGTGAGAGTACATCTGTAAGATGACATCTATGCAAATTTCATGCTCAGCGCACACGTGTGGCGCTAGCAGCGCCTCGGAACATGCAAAGCAGGTTTGCTGTAAATACGCGCTGTAACGTTTGTGAGCGTTAGTTATCGTTGAGATTCGACGTAGGATGTTGATGTTAGTCAAGAATGCCTTTAAGAAGATGAAGAAGCCATTATCAACAGCTCACGGAGTTTGAACGAGGTCATGTAATAGGGCTACGAGCAGGTGGGTTTTCTTTCCGCAATATTGCAGAACGACTTGGCAGGAATGTAGCCACTGTACATGATTGTTGGCAGCGGTGGTCAAGGGAAGGTACTGCCTCAAGAAGACCGGGTTCCGGCCAGCCGCGTGGCACTACTGAGAGGGAAGACCGCCGTGTATGGCCGTGGCGCGTCGTCCCGCATCTGCGGCAGCAATTTGAGCTGCAGTTGCCACCACAGTGACGCAACGAACTGTTACAAATCGGTTACTTGAAGGACAGCTCCAAGCCAGACACCCTGTAGTGTGCATTCCACTTACTCCAAACTACTGCCGTTTGCGATGTCAGTGGTGTCAAGCTAGAGCTCATTGGAGGATGGAGTGGAGATCTATTATGTATTCTGATGAAAGCCGGTTCTGCCTGGGTGCCAGTGATGGCCATGTGTTGGTTAGAAGGAGGCCAGGTGAGCGCCTGCAACCAACCTGTCTGCGGCCGAGACACACTGGACCTACACCTAGAGTTTTGGTCTGGGGAGCAATTCCCTATGACAGCAGGAGCACTTTTGTGGTTATCCCCGCACCCTGACAGCACAGTTGTACGTCGGTCTGGTGATTCAACCTGTTGTGCTGCCATTCATGAACAGCATTCCAGGGGGTGTTTTCCAACAGGATAACGCTCGCCCGCATACCGCTGTTGTAACCCAACATGCTCTACAGAGTGTCGACATGTTGCCGTGGCCTACTAGATCACCAGATCTTTCACCAATCGAGCACGTATGGGACATCATTGGACGACAACTCCAGCGTCACCCCCAACCAGCATTAACCGTCCCTGTATTGACCGACCAAGTGCAACAAGCATGGAACTCCATCCCACAAACTGACATCCAGCACCTGTACGACACAATGCATGAACGTTTGCGTGCTTGCATTAAACATTCTGGCGGTTACACCGGTTATTAAAGTACCAGCATTTCACATTTAAATTGGCTCTTCTCGCGCTTACAATAAGCTGTGATCTTGAAACCTTAATCGATTAAATATGTTACCTATACAAATGTATTGCCGCCATTTCATTCCTCTACAACTATTTTTTCGTGGTGTTGGGATTTTTTTTTCTGTCAGTGTATATATCTGGGACCTTCTCTTATACTACTGTTAGAAAACTGAAAATGAAAGCAATATAAAATGGTAAAGTAAAAGTCACTGGATCACTTGACATGGAATGAACCCAACCTAAACCAAAAAAATGCCTGTACAATATACTACTAGCTTCATTGAAGTGAAGAAATTTCATAATAGCTAGCCAACATTTCAAAAATAAAGCATCAATACAAGACTTTGTGAACATAAACAAGACATGCCAAATGGTCTTCCAAAAACAGCATTATCTGTACTAACCATTGAAGACACATCTACAGTTCCCCTTTAAAAAGAAGAGAAGATAATTTTTAAATGCAAGGAGTGGTTTATGAAATAAAATGTAGTTGTGGACTAGCTTATACAGATAGGTGATACGGGTCACAGACTGGAAACTCAAATAGCAGAACATAAAGCAGCTATAAAAATTGCTCCTACAAGGCAGGTTTACATAGGCATGTTAGAGAAACTGGTCACAACATAGACTGGAATTCTCATAAAGTTATCAGTTTTCAAAGCAACTTTCAAAAAAGTTGACTTGTCATACTGTGTGATAGGCCTTTCATGGTCATCGTATCTCTCCGCTGTGTCTTTACATATTATCTTGCTATTTTTGTTTTTCAGCCAACTTCTTACAACTACATTCCCATATTTCTTGCATATGGATATCTCTCATTGTCTTCAGCAAATATTAAAAACTCAAACTCGATACAGAATTCACTCGTTGTTCATTACTTTGAACTCTCGTCATTCATCAAACACATTTTTTAACCTTAATCTTCTTGGTCGTTAAATACCATCCACGTCTTATTATTCACAACATCCATATATACATATACATACATTCATATTAAAAACTGCTTTGTATATACACTATTTACAACACCCCTATTTCATGCACTCAATTCATTTACTCATTGGCTCATCACTCTTCCTCTTACCCTACTTAGTTTCGATGGAAAAACACGATACGCCTAACCACTGACACAGCAAGCCCCCCATCCATGACCATGTCTGCTTCTAGTACTTTCTGCCAGTCTCTGGCTGTCTTCAGGAGGCCTGTTGAATTACCACCGGTTCCTCTCTGTAGCTACAGAGCAAGCGATGCAATCATCTCCGGGCTTCTGCTCAGTCGCTGTATTTTACGATGTTTGCCTATGGCACCATCTGTCCTTTCTTTTGGTCAATTTCTGTTCCATTTTTATCAAGGCCTTCCAATTATCATTTAGTAAATTTGGGTCGTTAGAATTACATATTATATCTCTATTTTTCTCAACAACAACTGATTCAGCCATTCTCAAATGTCTTTCTGTTTTACATTTTTTAATTATTCTTGTCTTCGAATTTAGGATATTCCTTGTTTTCCAGGCAGTATTGAATTAATGCAGTTTTAGTTTCTTTTTTTTTTTTTTTTTTTTTTTTTGCCAATTTTTTAAATGTTGCTTTAATTTATTTTTGGTACTACCAATGTATGAAACCGGTGGATTCTTCGATACAGGTATTGCATATACTCTTGCTTGCTCCAAACAACTCATCTTTTCATTGCTTTTTAGCACCAAATTCTTAATTGTATTTACCTTACGTCCAAGTTGAATATTATATTTAGTACACATTTTATTAATTTCTGATGACACTCCTTTGAGATATTGGAAAGCACCAATATATTTCAATTGTTCTTTTTTCCTTGACACTGTACCTCTATTTATTTTATTCTGAACTTCTAGTGTCCATTTTTTAACTTGCTGCCTTGGATAACCATAAGTTTCAGCTATCTTATTCACATATTCCAATTCTTTTCTTTTATAACATTCTGTTGAACTGTGAGTAAATGCTCTTTTTATTAACATCTTCACACTATTGCATTTTTTCGCAAATGTGTGTGCTGAGTCGCATGGTATCATCACAGGAATATATGAAGATTTTCGATGTACTCTGTACTGTAGTCTATTTTTTTCTCTAATAACTTCAATATCTAGAAATGCTATTGTATTTTTTATTTCTTTTTCTATTGTCAATTGTATAGAAGGATACATTTTTGTGTACTGTTCAGCCAGATCTTCAAGTTGAATCAGATTTAATTTAGACAGAATGAAGATGTCATTGACATACCTGCAACAAATGAATGGCTCTTGTATCTCTTTTTGTTTACCGTATATACTCGCGTATAAGTCGACCCCCCCACTTTCAGAGGAAAAAATCGTAAGAAATCGGAAACTCGCGTATAAGTCGATCCCGGAATGAGAAAAAAAAATTCAATGAATTTATTCCAAAACATTTGAAAACGAAAAAAAAATTATATATATCATCATCATCATCATCATCGTCAACCATTATCAATCCACTGCTGGACGAAGGTCTCCCCAAGTTTCCTCCACAACGGTCTGTCTTGTGCCAGTCTCCTCCATGTCACCCCTGCATACTTTCGAATTTCATCCACCCATCTCCCATGTGGTCTTCTTCTGGGTCTTTTCCTGTCCCTTGGAATCCAATCTAAAATTTCGGCTGTCCATCGATGATCTGTCCTTCTGGCAGTATGTCCAGCCCATTGCCATTTCAGGGATTTAACTCTGATCATGATGTCTTCCACTCTTGTCATTTTTCTGATCCACAAGTTCCTCTTCTTATCTCTCCTGGTTACACCAAGCATGCACCTCTCCATGCTTCTTTGAGTTGTCTGCAGCCTTTGTATGTCTCTTTTAGTTAAGGTCCACGTCTCTGCACCATACGTAAGCACTGGAAGGATGCATTGATCAAACACTTTTCTTTTAAGACATAATGGCATATTGCTCTTGAAAATTATGCTGTTTCTTCCAAAAGCTCTCCAGGCAAGTTTTGTACGCCGATTAATTTCTTCATCAATGTGACCCTCACTTGATATCTGCTGTCCAAGATAAACGTACGTATCTGTTATCTCCAGCTTTTCTCCATCAATCGATAAATCCTCATTTCTTGTAAAAGCATTGAACATCACTTTTGTCTTCTGAAAGTTCATTTTTAATCCCACTTCTTTACTCTTGTCAGCAAGTTCCTGGATCATACTCTGCAGCTCTGATGGGGTAGTTGCAAAAATGACTACGTCATCAGCAAAACGAAGGTGGGTTAGATAATCTCCATTAATCTTTATCCCCTTGTTTTCCCAGCTCAGCGACTGAAAAACACCCTCCAATGTGGTATTAAAGAGCTTCGGAGATATGGTGTCACCTTGTCTCACTCCCTTTCCAATTTTTACGTGTGTTGTATTTTCAAACAGCCTAATCTTTGCACTTGCATTTTCATAGATGTTATTAATAATATTAATGTATGCATCTTCAATACCGCAGGTTTTCAGAGCCATTGTAACTGCTAATGGTTTCACCGAATCAAAGGCTTTTTCATAATCGATAAAAGCCATGCACAATGGAAGTTCATATTCCCCTATATATAATACTAAATTTAATTTGCATACCCAAAAACTTCATAGGAACCCTTCAAAATCCGATTCCAAATCAGACTCGCCAAACAGTTCAAAAAAGTCTTTCTCCGTCATCGGCGCGTCATCATAAACATCAGTATTCCCATCTATGCCTGTGCCATCAGAATCACTGTCATCATCACTCATAAAAATCTCATCATCCTCTGTGCCATCAAGTTTGTTACTAATGCAACATTTCTTGAATGATTTCACGACCATTTCCGCAGGTATCGCATCCCAAGCATCCTTGACCTATCGTGCAATCAAAACGATATCCGGCTTCTTTAGATTTCCGCCCTTGGTTTCAGTCGGCAAATCGGAACTTATCCAATCTGCCCAATACCTCCGCACATTGTCCTTGAAGGGCTTAATAAGGCAGACATCCAGTGGTTGAAGAACAGATGTCAACCCACCTGGGATGACAGCAAGAGTTGTTTTTAAATTTTCTGCAGTTTTTTTCACTTCTGCACAATGGTGTGCAACAAACATATCCCACACCAAAAGAGAAGGTTTCCTCAAAAGGGCACCTGGCCTTTTGTTCCACACATTCTTTAACCAGTCAATTGTTCCGGATTCGTTCATCCATCCTCCTTTTTCATGGGCACGAACGAGCACACCAGACGGAAAGACAACGCTTTTCGGCAGGGTTTTGTGTTTGAAAATAATTACCGGAGGTAGCTTACTGCCGTCGGCCAAACAGGAAAGAACCGTGAAACTGGATTTTTCGTGGCCAGTCGTTTTGATCAAGATATTTCTTTCACCCTTTTGGTTCACCGTCTTATTTCCAGGAAGGTCGAAACACATGGCGGTTTCATCCATGTTCCCTATTTGGGAAAGTTCAAAAGCAGTCTCTTTTCTCTTTTGAATTACATACTTTTGAAATTCCATTATCTTTGCTTTGAGGTCACGAGGTAACTTTTGTGCAATTTTGGTGCGCTGGCGTAGACACAACCCATAGCGGTTCATTGACCTTGTGCACCAACCTGGTGAGGCATGAAAAGTGTTGTTTGCGGCTGCAAACTTTTCATCTTTTGCGAGCTTCATTGCTCGCAAACGTATACCAGTTCGCGTTACAATGTAACCATTTTGTCTGCAGCCCACAATCCAATCATTGAAGACACTTTCCAGCTCTGGGAAAGATGTCGTTCCATGGTGCAGCGCCTTTTGCGATTTTGGGATTTTCACGAAGTCCGGGTTTTTTTTTTTACACCAATCTCGAATCAGTTTTTCGTTAATGCCAAATTGACATGAAGCAGCACAGTTGTTAGTATTTTCTGCAAAAGAAACCACTTTCAACTTGAATCCTGGGTTACAGGACATCCGTTTCTTTACACAATCCGTGTCACCCATAATAGGAGAAGCGAGACACGTGCAATTAAGAACAAGAAAAACACGTGCGATTAAGAACAAGCAACACCCAACACTGGCTGTCGCATGGCTCCGTTACGTCAAAGGTCAATGCAATCAACTGGTAGTCAGAAGGGCGGAGCTTTCTATGCGCTGCTGTGACTGCGCTGTGGATACCCAAAGCCAGGAGAGA
Source organism: Macrothele yani (assembly GCA_039090855.1). Classification (NCBI taxonomy): domain Eukaryota; kingdom Metazoa; phylum Arthropoda; class Arachnida; order Araneae; family Macrothelidae; genus Macrothele; species Macrothele yani. The sequence goes on from CM076990.1 coordinate 56,177,775, forward strand.
GGAGACTTTTCAAAGCACGGAGAAATTCGGAGGGTCGCGATTTCATAATTCTACCACATCGGTGTTTTTTCTTTCTTTCTTTTTTTTCTTTCGGAGGGTTGCGATTTCGTAATTAATACCGCATCGGCATTTTTATTTCTTTTGGGATGGATTGCCTTTTGCCTCACGCGAAGAACTTTTGAACTTACGATTTTTTAGACCCCGCGTATAAGTCGACCCCATTACTTTGAAGCTCTCATTTTGTCCCAAATTTCTCGACTTATACGCGAGTATATATGGTAATTATCTTTTCTTCAATGTCATTCATCATTACTTCAGCAAACAAAGAGGACAATGGAGAACCCATAGGACCACCATAATTTTAATTATATATAGTCTTTTCAAAATCAAAAATGTTGTTCTCATAGATATACAATAAAGCATTTTTTAACTCTTGAGTTTTTGTTTGATTAATACCTTCCTGCTGCTGTAATTTTGTGATTATTATGTTTATTGCTTCTAGTACGGGGGAGCTTGGGAATAGAGCTTTCGCATCCATACTCGCCATATTATATTCATGTAAATCAAAATCTGCTTTCTTGATGATATTGATGAATTCATATGCATTTTTAACAGTGTATTGGTTTCTCATAAACATCGGAGCCAGAAAATTATAAATATTCTTTTCTAAGTTGATAAGTGGTGGATTTTTTTGGATACTATTAATCTCATAGGTGCATCAATTTTGTGTCTTTATCTTAGCAAATAGCTTAGGTATCCCTGCTCCAATTGGTGGATATGCATTTTTTTATTTCTTGTGGTAGAAAACACCATGGTTCCTTATGTTAGCCAAAAATCTAATTTGGTTCTCTGTTGGATCTCTCTGTACTTTTGTACAGTTTAAATCTTCTATTGCTCTTTTTATTTTTTGGTTGTACTCTTCTGTATTGAGGATTACAATTTGACCTGATTTATCTGCTTCACAAAATTTAATACTATGATCTTCCCTAAGTTTTATCAACTGTTCTTTTTCATATTGTAATTTCTTAATGTGAAATTTTTTATTATTTTTTTAAGTGAAATTCTTTTAAGAAAATTCTATAAAATTTTCCACTTATTTCTTTTTTTTTACCCACCGGAACGTTCTTCAGAATGTCCTCGAGGCTTGAAATTAGTTCTTCTGTAGCTGGTATGTCTGCTGGATAAGCATATTTTTTCCCACGTTGTAAACATGCTTGCTGAGAGTAACTTAACTCTCTATCCGATTTATTCACAAAAACAGTATACTCATTAATGGGCTGTTGTAACATTTAACAATGCATTAATTAATGAGTATAATGGGTTGCTGTACCATTCAACAACCCATTAATGAGTATACTGTTTTTGTGAATAAATTGGATAGAGAGTTAAGTTACTCTCAGCAAACATGTTTACAACGTGGAAAAAAATATGCTTATCCAGCAGATATACCAGCTACAGAACAACTAATTCCAAGCCTTGAGGACATTCTGAAGAGCTTTCCAGTGGATAAAAAGAAGAAATAAGTGGAAAATATATATAGAATTTTCTTAAAAGAATTTAACTTAAGAAATAATAAAAATTTTCACATTAAGAAATTACAATATGAAAAAGAACAGTTGATAACATTTAGGGAAGATCATAGTATTAAATTTTGTGAAGCAGATAAATCAGGTCAAATTGTAATCCTTAATACAGAAGAGTACCACCAGAAAATAAAAAGAGCAATAGAAGATTTGAACTGTACAGAAGTACAGAGAGATCCAACAGAGAACCAAATTAGATTTTTGGCTAACATAAGGAACCATGGTTTTCTACCACAAGAAATAAAAAATACATATCCACCAATTGGAGCAGGGATACCTAAGCTATTTCCTAAGATAAAGACACAAAAATGATGCACTTATGAGATTAATAGTATCCAAAAAAATTCACCACTTATCAACTTAGAAAAAAATATTTACAATTTTCTGGCTCTGATGTTTATGAGAAACCAATACACTGTTAAAAATGCATATAAATTCATCAATATCATCAAGAAAGCAAATTTTGATTTACATGAATACAATATGACGAGTTTGGATCAAAATTACAGCAGCAGGAAGGTAGTAATCAAACACAAACTCAAGAGTTAAAAAATGCATTATTGTATATCTATGAAAACAACATTTTTGCTTTTGAAAAGACAATATATAAGCAAAATTATGGTGGTCCTATGGGTTATCCATTGTCTTCTTTGTTTGCTGAAGTAATAATGAATGACATTGAAGAAAAGATAATTAAACAAAAAGAGATACAAGAACCATTCATTTATTGCAGGTATGTCAATGACATCTTCATTCTGTCTAAATTAAATCTGATTCCACTTGAAGATCTGGCTGGACAGTACACAAAAATGTATCCTATACAATTGACAATGGAAAAAGAAATAAAAAATACAATAGCATTTCTAGATATGGAAGTTATTAGAGAAAAAAATAGACTACAGTACAGAGTACATCAAAATCTTCATATATTTCTGTGATGATACCATGCGATTCAGCACACCCATATTCACAAATATGCAAAAGTGTGAAGATGTTAATAAAAAGAGCATTTACTCACAGTTCAACAGAATGTTATAAAAGAAAAGAATTGGAATATGTGAATAAGGTTGCTGAAACTAACGGCTATCCAAGGCAGCAAGTTAAAAAATGAACACTAGAAGTTCAGAATAAAATAAATAGAGGTACAATGTCAAGGAAAAGAGAACAATTGAAATATATTGGTGCTTTCCCATATCTCAAAGAAGTGTCATCAGAAATTAATAAAATGTGTACTAAATATCATATTCAGCTTGGATGTAAGGTAAATACAATTAAGAATTTGGTGCTAAAAAGCAATGAAAAGATGAGTTGTTTGGAGCAAGCAGGAGTACATGCAATACCCATATCCAAGAATCCACCGGTTTCATACATTGATAGTACCAAAAATAAATTAAAGCATAGATTAAAGCGACATTTAAAAAATTGGCAAAAAAAAAAAAAGAAACTAAAACTGCATTAATTCAATACTGCCTGGAGAACAAGGAATATCCTAAATTCGAAGACAAGAATAATTAAAAAATGTAAAACAGAAAGACATTTGAGAATGGCTGAATCTGTTGTTATTGAGAAAAATAGAGATATAATATGTAATTCTAACGACCCAAATTTACTAAATGATAATTGGAAGGCCTTGATAAAAATGGAACAGAAATTGACCAAAAGAAAGGACAGATGGTGCCATAAGCAAACATCGTAAAATACAGCGACTGAGCAGAAGCCCGGAGATGATTGCATCACTTGCTCTGTAGCTGCAGAGAGGAACCAGTGGTAATTCAACAGGCCTACTGAAGACAGCCAGAGACTGGCAGAAAGTACTAGAGGCAGACATGGTCATGGATGGGGGCTTGCTGTGTCAGTGGTTAGGCGTATCGTGTTTTTCCATCGAAACTAAGTAGGGTAAGAGGAAGAGTGATGAGCCAATGAGTAAATGAATTGAGTGCATGAAATAGGGGTGTTGTAAATAGTGTATATACAAAGCAGTTTTTAATATGAATGTATGTATATGTATATATGGATGTTGTGAATAATAAGACGTGGATGGTATTTAACGACCAAGAAGATTAAGGTTAAAAAATGTGTTTGATGAATGACAAGAGTTCAAAGTAATGAACGACGAGTGAATTCTGTATCGAGTTTGAGTTTTTAATATTTGCTGAAGACAATGAGAGATGTCCATATGTAAGAAATATGTGAATGTAGTTGTAAGAAGTTGGCTGAAAAACAAAAATAGCAAGATAATATGTAAAGACACAGCGGAGAGATACGATGATCACGAAAGGCCTATCACACAGTATGACAAGTCAACCAGAAAGATATGTGCGGTAAATGTGCCAAGAAGCAACAACCTTTGGGTGAGTTTCTATTAACAGTGTTAACTCAGTCTGTTCTCAGTACTTCTACTGTAGGCCCTACTCTTACTAGTGTAAGATAGACCAATAGATTTTAATGTAACAGAGTATGAAAAGTTCACTGATATGGTTTCAGATTCCACATTGCAACTAACCTTTAAGAAACTACCACCTGTTGACTTCTGACATAGTAAGAACCAAAAAAGAATATCCACAATTATCTCAAAAAGCAATTAAATTGCTTCTACCTTTTCCAACTACATATCTGTGCAAGGACAAATTGTTTCATATGCTTTAACCAAAACAACATATTGCTACAGAATGAATACAGCAGCTGATATGAGAATCCAGCTATCTTCTATTAAGCCAGACATTAAAAGGATTTGCAAAAATGTAAAACAGAGTGCTACTCTTCTTAATTTTCTTTTTTTTTTTTTTGGAAAAGTCGTTATTTTTTATGAGACATATGTTACTTATTGTGGAAATAACTTTTTACGGGTCTTATAGAGGTTATTATTCAAAAATGTTGGTGGTCAAATTTTTGATGATGAACTACGCTTTAGTTCAAAAATTTGACCAACTTTTTGGAATAATAACCTCTATAAGACCCGTAAAAAAAGTTATTTCCACAGTAAACAATGAATAGAGGTGCCGTAAATTAATTTACAACTATGTTACTTATGTTAACATGCAATGGGCCTGTTATTATTTTTACATGAATTAATAAACAAATATTTTAAAAATATGTTTTTATTTCTAATAGGGTAAATATCAATAGATATAACCCACATTAACAAAAGCTCTTTAGCGTCATCAATCATTTTCAAAAATGTAACAGAGTCCCGAAACCAAACGCTTCTGAAAACTGCTGCTCTACTACAATGCGGTGGTGATCAGTGTTGTCTCCATCTCTATATTCATGATACTTTATAATTTCATTTCAGTGTGTAAATAATAATTAACATGCTTCTCCACTTATACAGTCTTGTCACAGACACAGGTAATTTCCCATAATGAACTGATCGACAAGCTTTTCTCTGCTGTATACTGATCAGTGCCTGCTCCATATCTATATATATACAGGGTGTTTAAAAATTAGTTGGGCAAAAAGAAAACATTATTGTGCATAGTTATATGGATGCATATGATAATAAGTACGAATAATATATAATTAAACACGAGTTTACCTTTTTTCACAAATGCTCGATGTGGTTTCCCTTGGTTACTCTGCAAATGTCCCATCTGTAAATCAGTTCTTCACACATTGCTGTCAGCATTGACCAATGCTAGTGCAGCGGTGATTCTTGATTTCAGTTCAGGAAGGGATTTGGGAAGTGACGGAAGGTAAACCTGATCTTTAACAAAACCCCATAAACCGAAATCTAGGGGCGTTAGGTCCAGAGATCGAGAGGGGATACAACTGGGCCGCCACGACCAATACAAACTGGGGCTTCAGCATCGAGGTAAGAAGTGGTGCCCTTGTGGTAGTGAGGAGGTGCCCCATCTTACTGGTAAATGAAACCTTCCATTGTTCCCTTAATGAGTCTCATGAAACCACAGGCTGCATTTCACTTTTTCCATGCTCCTGAATTTCACCATCGCACCAGGAACAATGAAACAATGGTGATGGGAGCAATCGCGCATTCTTTGCTGGCAATATGCGGCCTCGCGTGATTCAGCGCCATCTGTCCACAAAAAGTAAACTTGGTGTGTTTATAAACACCCTACATACACTGAAGAGCAATTGAATTACAGAGAGCTGGCGTTATGCAAATGTGGCGTTGTGGGCGGCCCTGTAAACAGAAACGACATGACGTATGCAGCAATCCGACAATATAAGGAGTGATGCGACGGGAATCCGTAAGAGTCTGACGCAGTATGGGTAAAACGAAGGATCTAAGCACATTTGATCGTGGGCAAATTGTCAGGGCCCGACAAAAGGGTCACTCCATCTCAGAAGTCGTGCAGGCACTGGGATTTTCACGAGCCACTGTGTCAGGGGTGCACCGTGAGTACATCAAATATGGTAAAACCATCCCTGCAAGGGCCAACTGCCGTGAACAACAGCGTGTGGATGAGCGGGGGTCATCTTCGGCCACAGGAGCAGAAGTTTTTTCAGAAGTCTGCAACACAGAAAGGAAAACCTAAGAACTGTCGGCAAGGTACAGGGATGCCAAAATTTTTATTTTGCCATAAAATTTATTGTTCTGCGACAAAGCAAAGTTTTAAAAAATGAGTCAATTTGAGGTTTTGATAATAGTGTAATAAAGTTCGGTGTTACTTGTAACGATGTTCGGTGATGTCTAATAATTTTATAGCAGACTTTACTCTATATCTAGTACTAGAATAATTGTTACTTGTTATTGTCGAGATAACCGATACTAAACTTGTTGGAAAATATGCAGAATAATAAACTTTGTGGTTGCTAAACTTGGAGGGGGCTGACAAACTTGAGGATACTGATAAGGGGCATATACTTCCAATAACATTTATTTTCTCTAATACAGGGAGAGGCTATCCTACGGTCTTCGTCCGTAGATTCAAAAATCCTACTGTCACAATATTGAGTTTTATTTCTTCCTAAATCTCTTACGTGTGCTTTCCTAAAATCTTATCACTCCCCTACACGGTTGTCAGCTAACTGGACTGCGTATTTCCTCGCCACCTTCGGGACTTAGATTCCTTACTTTCATGCTCTTTGCAAAGTTTTGCACCTTCCCACTTGCTTTTCTATGATCACTTTCTTGCCCAACAAAATTTCACCTCTCTCTCTGCCCTCGGGCGAAAAGTAAAAGCACTCCCACCTACTGCAAGCAATCTTTCTGCCACCACCTGACTCACCGGCCTGAGAAAATGCTGCGTCCCCCTAAATCAAGGCGTCTGCTAGCTCGCATTGTAACAGCAGATAGACGGGCCACAGTGCAAGAAATCACTCAGCAATTTAACGTTGGTGCACAAAAACGTGTAAGCAGCCACATCATCCAGAACCATCTCCTCGCTATGGGGTACAGAAGCCATCGTCCCACGAGGGTACCGCTGCTGACCGCACATCACAGGGTGCAAAGATTAGCATGGGCGCTGGAACATCGCCACTGGACCCTAGACATATGTGAAAATGTTGCCTGGACTGATGAGTCGAGATTCACGTTGGTACATGCGGATGGCAAGATACGAGTATAGCACAAACCACATGAAGCAATGGATCCTTCTTGCCAGCAAGGTACTCTTCAAGCTGGTGGGGGTGGCATTCTCATCTGGGGACTGTTTACGTGGACTGAAATGGGACCGTTGGTACGTATGACATCGTCCCTCACAGGTCAACATTACCGGGATATCCTGGACGACCATTTGCTTCCGTTTGTGCGTCTTCAACATTCCACTGAGGACCTCATCCTGCAACAAGACAATGCACCGTGCCATCGCTCCCAAATTGTATCCGAATGGTTAAATGAACAGTCCACCGACGTGACTTCGCTTCCTTGGCCAGCTAGGTCACCTGACCTTAAACCCATCGAGCACATCTGGGATGCCATCGAGAGAGATGTTCGAGGCTCTGACCCCCTCCATCAAATCTTCGTGAACTGTGGGAGCTTGTTCAGGGGTTGTGGATCCATATGGCTTCCCAACGCTTCCGGTGTCTTGAGTCCATGCCGAGACGAATTGTTGCCGTCATCAGGGCGAAAGATGGTGCTACACGTTACTAGACAGGTATCTCTAATCCAATTGCTCTTCAGTGTATATGGTATATACACTCACTCAGTAGATAAAACATTAGAGATAGGGGTGATGGACAGTTAAGATGGGCAGTCTCCCCGGATGAGTGAAACAGACCAAAACTGAACGCAAGTGACAAATAGACAGACAGCAGGGCTTCCCAACAGTGTACCGCAAACAACTAACATGGGTAAACGTGGTGATCTGAACTACTTTGATCGTGGAAGCATTTTCGGCACAAGACAGATAGGTCATTCTAGCACCCAAGTGGTAAGAACCCTACGGTTTCCAAGGGCAACTGTATCAAGGGTGTACAGCAAGTGTACCATCGATGGACATAGCCCAAATAGCAAGCAGTGGCCAACCACACACCATTGATGACTGGGGTCCGTGTAGATTTTCCAGTCTTGTACAGACCAACTGTTTGGCAACACGGGCACAAATCATATCCAGGTTAAATGGCGGAGGCCCGAGCAGCATCAACAGGCGAATGGTACGGCACACGCTGATTACCCTGGGCTACGGGATAAAGATTAAAATTAGCGGTCGCCACTCGCCACGTGGCGACTGGATAAAATAAAATGTCCAGTAGGAAAAGGTACTTTAGTCACCATGCTCAGAAATTTGCCTTTTTTCATTGCTAAAGAATTTATTTGCATTTTTTTAAACGCTTGTGTTATAGGAAATGCATTTTCAAATCATCCAACTCACGCGCAGTAGAAAACAACCCTTTCCTCCGCAAATAAGTGAGTACAAACTATTTATAGATTCACCCTTCAAGAACGTAGGCGGCTGTTTGTTTTTTAAACCTCAGTTGGGGCACAAAGTAACCATATTGGGAATGGACACCTATGGCTTTAGATGGAACTGTGGCATTACAACCCATCTTCAGTAGCTTGTTTTTTAAAGTTTGGTTTCTCTGAAAATGCACGATTTTCCATTGCTTAGGCACTTCTTGCTTATCATCAAACAAAATGAGCAAGCATTTTCCTTTTTGTTTACAAAAAAAAAAAAAAAATCAAAGGTAGAAAATCGGGACTTCACTTTCTGCCGCCGTCTTTCATTCTACGCAGTCGCATTTCCTTTGCACGTGTGAAGTCTGCTCAAAATTTAAAAAAAAAAAAAAAAAAAACTCTTGCCTGCCTCTTAATACAGTAAAGTGTTACTAAGAAATAGGTAAACTCAAGTTTTTCAGCAAAATTAAATATAAAAAATCAGTAATGTATTGTAAACTCTCCTGTGATAGTCATTTTACGGATCACGGAAAAGGCCGATTTCATCAAGGGCAGAATAAGTACCGATTTTGAAATTTAATTTAGCTTTAAAAAAGCGGAAAAGAAAAAAATGCTTTCCATATTGATTGGTTTTGAAGAACAAGCTGTTAGAAATAACAAAAAACTGCGCTTCAGTAGAAAAAACTTTTAAAGTACGAAGTTGTTCTTTTTCACTATTACTGAAGATATTAAAAAACAAGAAACATAATCAGAAAAATATAACAAAGAAGAAGATAACCAGAAAGTGAAAAAAAAAAGTGCATCTTGGGGTAAGAAAAATTTCAAATTTAGAAAACTATGGAACATTTTCATCCGTGCTAAAACAATCATTTTCAGGCGACGGACGGCATGAAGATGCCCAAATTATATAGAACAACATCCAATAAACAGTCCCAAAAATGTTTGATGAATGTTAGAATTTTGAAATCATGAAAATAAACTTTGAACAAACGTTGAATAATATTATTTTAAAGAGATTTTTTATTTCCGTAGTATATTTGATATTTCCTGTAGTCCGTAGCAATCAACGATTTCCGTAGTGACTATGGAGAATTCGTAGCATTTGGAAGGTCTGGGTGGGCACAGGAAAAAATGACAAATCATTAAAATTCTACCAAAACGTTTTCTGAAAGAAAAAAACGACAACCAGATTTTTTGTTTCCGTAGTATATTCGACGCTTCCCCGTACTCCGCAGCGATAGACGATTTCCATAGTGACTATGGAGAATTCGTAGCATTTGGAAGGTCTGTGGTGGGCAGACAAGAAAAATGACAAATCATTAAAATTCTACCAAAACTGAACGTTTTCTGAAAAACACACACACACAAAAAAAATAATAAATAAATAAATAAAAAGCACACCTGACACTGGGTTAGAAAACTGGACAGAATCCGATGGAATCAGGATACTCTGCAGTATGTTCTTTTTTGTCATACTATTGTTTCAACACCTGTGATGGTTTATCAGTGTTTTTAATTTAATATTTATTAGAATAACCCAGTAAATTACTGAATATTCACTACATCAAAACTTCAGCCCATGGATCAGGGTGTTATAAAAAAACCTAAAACTTCATTACCACAAAATTTTGTTCAGTAAAATTCTTAGTAATGTGGAAAAGAGGCAACCAACTGTCATCGATGTTCGAATGGCATGTGATATGATATCTAATGCTTGGACTACCGTAACTGATGTAACCATACAAAATTGTTGGAAACATGCTAGTTTTGGTATTTCAGTAGTAAATGAAGACACAGTGGTTACTACTTAAGACGAAACATGGAATCACCCGGGTGCAAAAGGGCTCATTTTCATCGGATTTACCTTTTCCAGATTATCTGCTGGCTGACGATGACATCTCAACGGAATCTCAAAATACAGATCAGGACATCGTTGATGGCGTGTTGAACTCTCAGTATGACGCGTCCACTGATGAGGAGGAAGAATACGCAAAAGTTAAAAAAATATCAAATGCGGTGGCAATTGAAAGTCTTGATAATTTGAGTGCTTTTTTTTGTGTGTCAAAAAATGTGTTTTGTTCAGCATTGTTGGATCAAATAGAAAAACAGCTGTCTACAGCAATTGTTCAATCCCAAAAACAGATAACTCTGGATAGTTACTTCCAGAAGTGTGAATGAAAAATTAAAGGTAAATGTTTCAATTATTGTACTTCTGCTTTCTAATACATACATACTATAGCAGTATACTGTATGTGCTTTTTTACATAACTTTTGCTCGTTTGCTGATACATTTAAGGCAAAATCCGATAAAACGAAGTTTGCGTATATAACGAACCTTTTCTTAACTCCCTTCAACTTCCTTTTAAACAGTTTTGACTGTATACCATATTATTCAGCAAACCTTGATACTTATATTTTAGTTTCTTATCCGTAGAGCTTACACCCATTCCTCAAGTGTTACCGCCAGAAAATGAGAATTAAATCAAATAATTGCCATAGCACATGAATATGGGTACCCTAGAAATACAGTAAACCAGATCCATTGAAAAATAAGAACACATTTTTCTACATTGACTAAAGAACCCAATCAATGCAGATATGTTGGATCAGTGGATTATATTCCAAAAGTTATGAATATACTTAAAACTTCCTGTGAAAAATACAACTTGGATTTTGGGATTAAAACCTACAACCTAATGTCAACCATTAAAAAACGATCGGGACCCAGTACTGTGTAATAGCAGATTCGGAGTTTATAAAATACCATTAAAGGCCCTCGATACCGTTGACATAGATCACATTTATATTGGATCCACCATGAAGAATTTGAACTTCCGCATTGAGGAACCACAAGTACAATATCAAAACACATTCAAACTCTTCCACACTTGCAAGATTAGTTAACCAAGGAGCCCATATCCCTCTATGGAATGAGGCAAGAATTATTTCAAATCACAAAAACAGGAGTGAGACTTTGCTAGCGAAGAGTTTACACGTTGTCAATAACGCTGATAAATGTTGCAATAATGAAGTACCCAGATTCATACCTCCACTTTGGATACAGTTAACTTCGAACAAGGACCAAATACACTGCTAACTCAAACTTTATTTCAGAACTCACCCAATAACAATTAAGACACCATAATCATCAGTCAGAGCATGGTAACGTTTTTTAAGTCATTCGAGAGCTGAAAGCGGGGTGTTTACATAAGAGTGAAGTTCTATGGTAGACTCTTTTTCACATTTTTACAATATCTCATTTTAAAATTCACCTGAGGATGTGCTGAAAGCCAGCACGAAAGATCTAGTAGTGATGCGATATTGACTTTCAACTTTTGATTGAGTTAAAGTCATTTTCATCATCCATTTTGACTTTCAGGAATATGTTATATCGTGCAACAACGACATTCTAACAATTAGTGTTATTGGCATGAATTTCTTCAAGTTATGATAAATACTTTTGAACACCATGCACATCAGCTCTTATGGATTTTCAACTTTGTCACTTCGGTTTTTAGAAATTTCTCCCTCCCTTATCAAGCTTAAATGCACACATTAATGGAGGAAAATAACATTTAAAAATAAAACAGGAGATTCTGGAACATTGTGGGGGGAGAAAAAACATTGCGATTAAAGGAGGAATTTTTCCTCCATCTACCTTCTGTTTTCAAAATTTTAGAAGGATGAAATTACATTTTGCAATCGAAAAAGATGCCCTCTTTGCCTCCACTCCCTCCAAAAATTCTTTTCAGTTGTGCATCGATCTCTTGAATAATCCAAATGATAACAGAAAAGGTGGAATTCCTTGAATCCATGGAAGAATTTCATGCCTGAAATTTACAGGGAAACTTTTGTGCTATCTAATTTCCATTTTCAGAAATTGCCTAGTTTCATGTTGAAATACAAACATTTACACAATAAAATTATGTTTAACAATACTGGACAGAAGCAACATCAAGAGAAAATAATTACGACTATGGGAAAAATCTCCATAAAATTCAACTTGTTTCCGAAAGTTTTAGAAAACAAAATAGCATCCCCAGACGGAAAACAATCTTCTCCATCACTAATCCTTTAGCCTTGATCTTGAGAATGGCCCTTCAAATGATGACAGGAAAAAAAAAAGTAGAATTCCGTGAATCTATGGAAGAGTCTCCTGTATGCACATGATTAGCAGACTAGGGCTTGAAAAATATCTAAAATATTACATGCCTAGCTGGGCATATCCGGAAAAAATTTACCTGCCCGGGTAGTCAAAGCAGAATATCCAGAAAACTTAATCTTTTGATTCAAAAAATTTGAACTGTCTCTTTTGTCTGTGGGGGGATGGTAAAAAGTACAACAGTTTTTAGCAGATCAATACTCTTGTCACATACATAGCATTTGGACTAAAACATCATATTGCCTAATGTCTATATCTACACCACAAGAAGAAGTGATGTATAGGCTAAGGCTACATATACCAGTATATCTCTGACTGCAACAGTCATACAAAATCTTTGGTTTGCAATGTACACAAAAAGACAGGCAAAAACTATCCTTTATATTATGATAGAAAATTCAAGAATCCAATTTCATTTCACAAATGTAGTTGCCCGGCACATCTGTCACAAGACTGAAGTTATCAAATGAAAGCTCCCTTAAATTAAATTTTATGTTACTTAAGCATGTTTTAAAGTTTTTGTACTTCTTATTAACAGTTACATGCTTAGGTTCATATTTTATCAGGTAAATTCTTTTTTTTTTTTTTTTTTTTACCTGCCCAGACCAATAAGCTGCATGTCCCAGGCATGGTATTTTGCAAGCCCTGCAGACTGATAACTGTGCTGGAAACATGTTTTTCTTCAATTCATTGTAAACACCAAATTAATTTGGTGCTTACAAAGAGTCTAAAGAGAAACATGTTTTCAAGGAGTTTGAAGAAAAGCAGGACTTGTGGAACATGTGGCCCATTCTTGAATGCTGTAGTAAGCAATTTGATAAATAACTTTCTCAAAAATCACTAGTCATAAAATCCTCAAAAGAAATGTATTTATATTTATACTATCTTAAGGGAAATCTCTTAATTTGCACTTTTTATAAAGTTACCTTCTTTTCAAACCCCGATGTGAGATTCATACATTGAACTTATGATACCCAAGTTCCATTCAGGTCCTGGTAACTGCTGCTTTAAAGGAAACATTACCTTCAAACAACTTTTTCTGTATCCACCCCTTTTTTTTTTTTTTATTTTGTAATGGATAACTGGTTTCTTGACTATTGTATGATTTTTAATCATTACCTCTTCTAAAATAAACCTGAAGAAAATTACAAGCAACAGAGATAGCATATGAGGAGAAAACCCTAATATCACCTCATTAACTGCCTTTTAAAAATTCCCAAAGCATAAGCTCAGTCAGACCAATCTTGCACACTTTGATTATGGTTCTATTACAGAGTGTAAAAAAAGGAAAGTAACAGCCTGCCTCCTACCAATAAGTGAGGTACAACACAAAATTAATTGTGCTTAAATGCACGCGTGTATTGAAATAAAAATATTAACAAAGCAGCAAAATCATGGACACTTTGTACAAAATACTACGCAAAATTAGGCTCCATATTCAATTTAAACAGCAGATGAAGTCCAATTCCACTACTGAATTTCTGGCAAGATATCCAGTTAAAAGTATTTACCTTCATATCGTTTGCATTAGAAAAGTCCACTACTCGTCATCTTGCTTTAAGGAGATGAAACAGACGAAGTACTTTCGGAAAATTATTTGGCTTTATTAACAGCAGTTTTTCCCGTTCTTAAATTTGTGTAGGTGATCCCATGGTCAGTGACTGCACGCCCACTGATGTAGGAACTGTGTAAAAATAAAAACGACAAGCAGAATTCCCCCGCGTTATTTAATAACAATTTGTTTATTACAAGGGCATTAAGATAAAAATTACCAATGCAAAATTTCCAAAACATTCTTACTTTTTATCATTCCATTACAAAACCACTACTCTGAAAAAACAACACACGGACAGAGACTATTTGCACCGTTACACCTACGCAATTTTATGTCAAATGAATTGTTTGAATTAAATTGATTATTTTATGAGGACATCCGCAGATCTGTTTCCAATTCAAGGAAAGAAGATAAAAGTTGCTTGTAATAAAAGTTATCAAACCAAAGACATCCGCATAAAGATAAGACGAAAACTTGCACGGAGGCTGTTTGAATAGTTTATAAAATAAAGATTTTGGTAGTTCGGATGGCAAACAAAATGAAATAAAGTTACCGTACGTACTGCGTCTGCTCTTTTCGGCGCTCATATAAAGCATAAAAATTATAGGCTATTTTGGAAACTTTTTGATAAAACGTTCTTCCCCCAAAACGTTTTACTTATCTTTCATTTCTTTAACAATTTTTTTTTTTTTTTTTTTTTTTGATGGACGACCACCGTGAGCAACTCAGTTGGCTATAAGCAGTCGCCCGTCCCTAATTTAGGGCCACTGGTTCTAGGGAAAGGAGACAGCCATGGCCATAAGACAAACACATCATCCATGCGTCCAGGGAGCGTATTTCACACGTGAATATACGAAATTGCGATTAGAGCCATTTCCGCTACGCGATTGCTTCAGAACTACTTTGGAGATTGCGAGTGGGCGGGGCCTATGATGAGAGTCATGTGACAGGAACACTGTCTTTTTATCTGGGGAAGTTCTGCTTGCTAAGAAATTCATTGTGAGGTTACTTAACATATGTGAGAAATGATCATATTGAATTATATCGTGAAAAGTTTTATCGTGGGAAGTTCAGCTTCCTAAGAAATTCAGTGAGGTCACTTAACAAATGTGACAAATGATCATATTGAATAATGCGGTAAAGTAATTTTGTGCAGGATATCATAAGGAATATCTGCAGTTTCTCAGATGAATACAAGTCGAAATCTATCTTAACATTAAAATTGAGGACGACTTTAATAACTAACTAGTTGAATACCATACTCCATATCGGCCAATAGATGGCAGCACGTCAACTATCCATCACGACTCGTGCCGTTGTGAAAGTGCGTATATAAGGATACTAAAAAGTATCCTTTTAAAGATCCTTTCTATTACCCTTAAAAGGACCTTCAACAATGAAAAGTATGTCTCCACAACGAAATATTCTGACGATCAACTATTTTTACTCATGAATGTGAGGAGGTCTAGCTAGAAAATAAAATCAAATAGAGTGATTTTGTATTAGCAAAGAACTACCTAATGGCACGAAGTACGACCAGTGATGTATTCAGGCATCTTTTTGGGGGTCTTAGCCCCCACCACCACCACCAAAATCCTTGAAAATCCCCCCCCCCGTAGGTTTTTGAGTGATCACCCTTTATATTTAGTCTAAAATTTTTTTGTTTATAGATGAAAATTTGGAGAAATTAGCTTTAAAAATTTAAGAAAACGGGGCAAAATATTATAATAAAAAAAACTCATTCACATGGACTTCATATCTCAGTGGCATTAAGATTATTTAAAGTATTAAATTAATTGCTTTGTTTTATACACTAAAACTAAAATTGCCATCGGCATGTATATTTACGTTTTCTAAATCCGACAAGTCAATGCAGCCAATAATGTACACAATACCTCAAGAAAAAAAAACAAAAAAAAACGGAATTTCCGGTGTTAATTAGAGCAATGACTTATGTGTTAATGTATAAATAAATAATATACTGTAATATGTATTAATGTATAAATAAATAACAAATTTGAGCCCCCTCAAAATTTGCGATTGACTCCCGGAAAAAAAACTCTCTGAATGTAACGCTGAGTACGACCTCAAGACAGTGTCCTATTGAAATAAGACACTTCCGTTGGAATAAATACTCCAGAATGTTGTTTGCCATATATTGTGTCTGATAAAATAGTAAGTGATCTGTCATATATATATATTTCTAATATTTAGGAAATTCCTCATATTTTTGTCCCTCCAAACTTAATAAAAAATGCCTTCAGTTCCACATTTCAACCAGCCTTCTCCCCGAAAAAAAAAAAAACGTTAAACAGCTCATGGTTCTCCTTACAAAACACAACAGTAATAATCCTGTTCTACAGCAGTGCGCGCTGATGTGCTGACATCTATCGGCTCCGTGAGGACTATACGTAGATTGAAGCATGGCTTTCTGTGATTAATCAAAGAAAAGTCAGAAGTCCATGAAGTCATGTTCATATGAAAACTCAAAAGTTCCCCTACCAATAAAGTATACTCTCTATTTACCTCCTGCCGCATTCAGACTGTACGGGTAAAACAACTGGGGTTAACCATTGTCGCAATGAAAACACCCGACATTAAAATTGCATATGGCGTGTGCAGCAAAGCTAACATGTTTCACTCACATGACTCTCCTCGTAGGGCCCCGCTACTCGTAATCTCCAAAGTGGCTCTGAACCAATCGCGTGGCGGAAATGGCCTTAATCGCACTTCCGTACATTCACTTGTGAAATACGCGTCCCGGGATTCGAACCTGGACTACATCTCGGACAAATGATCAGAAGCCATCGCTTAGACCGCTGCGCCACCGGGGCGGCAACATAGTTTTGGGAGTTCCCACTAAATAAAGAAACATGCCAGAAAAAATCTAAGCCGCCCCGAAAGAGCAGTGGTCTAAGCGATGGTTTCTGATCATTCGTCCGTAAAGGGTCCGGGTTTGAATCTCGGTGAGGCGTGCATGTTGTGTTTGTTTTACGGTACTGGTTATTTCCCTTCCCTGGAACCAGTGGCCCTAAATTAGGTACGGACGATTGCTTCTAGCCACACTAGGAGGCTGTGTTATAGCCCATTGAGTTGCTCACGGTGGTCGTTAAACCTCCAATGAAGAAAAACATTTATTTTATAAACAATCACGGAATTCTGAAAATAAAAAATAAAATTATACATGTTCAACAACTTGAGTTTCTGTCAACATTCGACTTTTCATCTGATTCTTGATGCCTGAATATGTCACTCAGGAGCTTATTTTTGTTTTTTTGAGTGGAAGATTTTTTTTCAAGGCCATCTTTATACCTCACCAGGCCTGCCACAAGGATTTGTGACGTCACAATCGTGGTGCTATTGCTTTGCTCTTCGTGGTAACAGAAATGTTAGCATTCACATCGTAAGGGATATTTTCTCGAGTACTTCTCGGAACTACTATACTAAGCAAATTAATTGGGACAAAGTAAAAAATCACTCTTTTTTCCAAAACTATGCCTTTATATCATTCTATGCCTTGATATACGCTGATAAATACCTGTATTAGTATGAAGTACGTCCTCCTTTAGCAGAAATGAACACTTGAATTCGCTTTGGCATTGACTCCACTAATTGAGTGCACATATTTTTGACTTCATAATCGTGGAACCACACTTTTATAGCATTCATTATCATGCGTTCTTTGGTTGTACAGTCCATTTTACCTAAACGTCTCTTCAAAATATTCCACAGGTTTTCTATGGGATTTAAGTCTGGTGAATTTCCAGGCCAATCAAGCAAATGAATTTGATTTTCCAGCATGCAATTCTTGACCAATTTCGAATTTTGACATGGGGCCAAGTCATGCTGAAATGGCCCGTCAAAAGTTTGCAAGAATGGAACAATCCTACATTGTAATATTTCTACTTACTTTGCTGAATTCACCATACCTTGAACAGGAACTAAGCTTCCAGTGACATTTGATGTGAAAAACTCCCAAAACATCTGTTTCAGAAGGTGTTTTATAGTTTGTTTAACATACATGCTGAGGTCTGAAGGGTTCACCGTTGCTTCGTCAAACGACATTTGCTTGGTAACAATGTACAAATAAATGAGTTTCATCACTAAAAATTACCTTTTTCCAGTCGTCAGCAGTCCATGATTTATATTATTTGGCCCATGCTAAACGTTTTATCTTCATTTTCGCATTCAAATATTATTTTTTCGTTGGTCTTATGCCTACCGGCCAACTTCCAGAAGCCTACGGCGTACAGTTGAATCACTAACATCACAACCACTAGCCAATAAATCTCTTTGAAGGTCGGTGCTTGTTCTTTTTTATTTGTTTTTTTGGATTCATTTTACTATTTCTGATTAGATATTTATCGGTTCGTGGAGTTGTTTTTCGTTTTCTTCCACATTTACCTCCCCTTTTTGGAGACGGTGATCCAGATGCATTGTATCGCGCAAGCAGTCTTGATAAACTGGATTTGTCTACAGCAACTGCAGAAGCGATATCTCTCACTGTCATAGAAGTGTCATCCTTCAGAGCAATTATTTTTGCACGCTTCCTTGGAGAAATATCCATTTTTCAATACACGAAAGCAACACATACTCACAGAGAGCAAAAACTAACATCCACCTGTCACACACGAAAGTTCAGAACTGAAGCTGAAGTAACTATTTCCTGTTTAAAACTGGTCAAACCACATCCTTACTATTACGTTCTAACAGCCACACCACCTCACAGCTAATAAAATCGGTTTATGTGGGTTTCCGACATCAACTGGCGATCACATTACAATTCTGAGAATAAAATAGCTTGTCCCAATTAATTTGCACGGTATAGTATTTTGGAATATAATTTCTTCAGAAAAGTAAGTAGTACTCTTAATGCTTTTGTGCGTATAATATTTGTTCAAGTATCACCTGAAAAATTCAAGTTAAATTTACATCGCGATTGGGAGACAGCATGTGGGTGAAATCTGTTTCTAACTTGTCGACATTCATGTTTTGGAAAAGAGAAGTCGCAACCAGACTGAAATACTACTGTATTTATTACTATATGTGCATATTTATTACTACATGTGCAAATTTATTACTACATGTGCATATTTATTACTATATGTGCATATTGAAAGTATTAATTTTACAGAAAACGAGAAGTGCATTGTATAATTACATCTGATCGGTGATGCACTATCACATTTAGTGTTGTTGGTTGGTACAGCAGAAATAGAGACCTGTGTGCCTAAACATAATTTTTTAATCGATACGCAAGCTGTGGAGATTCTTCAGCACATTGTGCAGCAGCTTCACTCAATTCGTGAATGCATTGCAATCATGACGTTTTTATTTTGTGTGTGTGTATGTGTCGTAAAAAATCGCGAATACGCTTTCTCTACAGCTATGCTGCAGGTATCACTAAAAGTTAAAAACACGATCCCTGAATCCACGATGAGTAATTTTTTCAGGTAAAAGCACTCTATTGTCATAAAATAAAAGAAAATGTCGAATACCTCTAGGTATCCCAGTTTCCAGTCATCGTAATGTTGTTTGGCATTCTAAAATTACATGCTGTCTTATTTACAAAGCAACAAGCATTTCAGGATCATCAGTTATTTTGATATATCGTAAATAAGCTATGAGCTTAATACATTTCACTTTATTGCATAGTTCTCGAAGGAAAAAGATATATGGAAGTTGATGAAATGAGGTTTTGAATAACTTGACAATCATAACAAGTCTTCAAAAATTTCAAAGATGAAAATTCGTCCACAATAAGCCCCAGGACGCAAGAATGAAAGCTACGTGTTTAGTGTTAAAAACAGAATTACTGGCGGCATACAATAGAAGATATGTTTTGAAATTCCAAGTTATCAGTTTTAAATTCAGTGAACAACCATTAAACATGTTATTCAAAACGAAAACTTTGTAATTTCCTGTAATTCTAACATTATTCTTAACTAACTAAAGAATAAAGAAATGATTTTTCATATGACGTCTTCAGAATCATAAACACATTTCTAAGATCACAACGTTATTTCCCTTGTCCCATTTACAGCATGCACATATTACGTATAACAAAATGTATAACATTACATCCCGTTTTATTCTGCAGCAATCAGAACATTTATAAAACGTAAAACCCGCACTTCATGAAAGATTAACTAACTTTCAATCAACAATTCGTATTTATAAAATTTCAGTTCTGAATACTAATAAAAGAAACATTCCTTACCGTTGAAAATATCTTTTGTAGTCGAGCAGGATCTTCACAATAGACTTAAAACACGCTGTAAATATACACACAACGTTCACCGGAACAACACAACTAGCCAACAAAAACCGATATGATAACACAACTACAACTACGAAACGAGTCAAATCCGTAGGTCTACTGGGAAAAGAGTAGCCCTGCGATTATGACGTCACGGCCGAATCACGTGACCTTGTTGCAGGCCTGGTGTGGTATTAAGATGGCCTTGTTTTTTTTTGATCGGAAGTTTTTTTTTTATTATTGGAAGTTTAACGACCACAGTGCGCAACTCAATTAACTAGGAGCTGTAGCCGGTCCCTAATTTAGGACAACTGGTTTCAGGGAAGGGAGACAGCCAGCGCCGTAAGACAAAATCCGTGTCTCACTGGATTCGACCCTTCCCGGACGAATGGCCATAAGCAAGCACTTATAGACCACTGCGCCACCAGGATGGCAAAGGAACTTATTATTATTAGTAGTAGTATTATTAAAAATTTTCTGCTAAACTGAATAACGGAGACTACGACATTTTAGTTATTATCCAGATGCTTAATAAGTTAATAACTCATGTTTCAGGTAGTAATTCGTGGAAGACAAAAAGTATTGTGTTGCTCATGGCGCTCGTTAAACTTCCAATAAAATAAAAAGGCAAAAGTTTGAGTAGGTTTTTAAGTTCATTTTTTTAAATTGTTTCATTTTGAAGTTCACTGGCTTCTGCAGCTTGGACTACAGATGAAATTCTTCTGAACATTTGTCCGAGATCGATGTTGGTTCGAATCCCGTGAGGCCTATGGATGTTGTGCTTGTTTTACGGCACTGACTTTCTCCCTTCCCTGCAGAAAGTGTCCTTAAATTAGGGACAGGAGACTGCTTATGGCCCTTTGAGTTGCTCACAGAAGTCGTTAAACCTCAATTGAATCTAGATAAGTGACCACAACTGAAGTTTTTACTCCCACCTCTTGTTTTTTTTTTTTTTTTTTTTATTGGAAGTTTAACGACCTCCGTGAGCAACTCAATGGGCTATAAGCAGTCGCCCGTCCCTAATTTAGGGTCACTGGTTACAGGGAAGGCAGAGAGCCAGTGCCGTAAAACAAACACAACATCCATGCCTCACCGGGATTCAAACCCGGACCCCTTACGGACGAATGATCAGAGGCCAGCGCCTTAGACCACTGCGCCACCGGGGGGAAGAAAAAAATGTTTTCTGTTGTGTACAGAAAGAGCTAATATTTTAGGAAAATTTTCCGGATATCTAAATTTCTGACTTCCTTTGGGTTTTTGATGCAAGGAGGTTATATTACTGGAGACACCACTGCTATCCACGCAACATTGGCCGCCATAAGTCGCCGTTCGTGCTGCAAATGACGTCATGAGCAGGCACGACGCAACCGCAGAAAAGAAGCTGCTTTGAAACCAATGGAACAAAAGCTTCTAAGCGTATAAACAGATAAAATGAGTAATTCAATAATCTTTATCAATGATACACAAGCTTACTGTTTTATTAACGGTATAATTTAGTTCGTTTTTGCCTGCTTGTGACGTCACAGAACAGATTAGCTGTGACCTATGGCGGCAGAGTCAGTGGTGTCTCCAGTAATATAACCTTGTTTTGAGGTTTCTTTTTTTTGATTGGAGGTTTAACGACCACCGTGAGCAACTCAATGGGC
The DNA here is from genome assembly GCA_039090855.1 of Macrothele yani. Classification (NCBI taxonomy): domain Eukaryota; kingdom Metazoa; phylum Arthropoda; class Arachnida; order Araneae; family Macrothelidae; genus Macrothele; species Macrothele yani. The sequence continues at coordinate 56,199,776 of CM076990.1, forward strand.
TATAGGCAGTCGCCCGTCCCTAATTTAGGGTCACTGGTTCCAGGGAAGGGAGAGAGCCAGTGCCGTAAGACAAACACGACATCCATGCCTGACCGGGATTCGAACCCGGACCCCTTACGGACGAATGATCAGAGGCCAGCGCCTTAGAACACTGCGCCACCGGGGCGGCTTTTGAGGTTTCATGATGCTTGCAGTGTATGGCATCTTTTTTAATCTCTAATTTCAAAATGAAATTGATATAATTTAACAGTTTTCAACACATCTGAATTCGAAGATCGAAAAATTTATGAAAGAGTTAGAATTATTTTTGTTTTTGTTTTTTACTGAAGGTTTGGCATTTTGAAGAGCATTAATAAGCACTGGGAAATTTGAAAGGAATCGGAAATTTACCCGTGAGTGGCAGTTCTCTCATTTCATTTTCTTGCTCTCTTTCTCTGGCCGCCGTCTTCACAGTACGTAGGAAATAATCGATGCACGTGTGTAATTGTCGTTTTGGCTTCACATTGTTCTGTATGTTATTTGCAGAGGATCTTGAAATATATAGTTTGTAAAAAACTCACAGGTATGTTCAATCTTTTTCCCAGCTAAATTTTGAAATGGGTCAGAAACCTGATTATTTTGTGAAAGAACCGTGCGGTGGTCCTTTGTTTATATACTTAACTGTGCTTATTCTTTTATGTGGCTAATTTTTTCATACACTTTATTGGTGATTACTTTGAATTCATATGTAAGTTTGTATTTCATTTCTGTTCGAATGCAGTCAGTGCCATTATGAACGAAGAAAGAAGTTCAGCCATATTGATACTTGATGATACATGCAAAAAATAGAATAGCTCCAAATTTCGATGTATGGTTATTTCGAAGCAAATTTGTTTTCCCTGTATTTTTATTTTTGTTCGTGTTTAGTTATTATGACATTTGAAAACTATGTGCGACAGGTGAATTTCAAATTATCACTGCACATTTTTTTTTCTTTTTTTTTGTTCCGGGAGCCTTACAAATTATCGAATGCGAATGCGTGTGAAGCATATCTGTAAATTTTTTCTTGTAATTAGCTTTTTCTTTTTTATTGACTTTTTTGAGTAAAAAATTAAGTGAATTTGAAAAGTTGGATTAAGAATTCTGTGTGGGATATATGAGTTGTACATGTAGTTAATATTTTGAGCAGAATAAAACATTGGATTCAGGAGAACTCTAGACCCTTTATGCTTCCAAATCTTTTGAAAATACATTTTTGGCTTCTCCTGTGACCCAGTTGTCTGACTGATGGGGGAGAGCAATTAGTTATTTTAACAGTATGTCTACTGGTCATAAAAAGGTCAAATTTTGCTTTGTGGTCATGAATTCTTTCATTTTGAGTAATTGTTTTCTCGTGACACTGCAAGCATCTCAGTGCAATGACCATATGAAAGGTAAAAAAGGTGATTTCTGTCAAATGCTTAATGTGTCAAAAAAGGGCTCTTGCCCCCCATTGAAAATGTACTTATGAATGCGTCATTTTTTTGGGTTTAAATGATAAGGAAACTTGTTTAAGTCATGTAGCACAATGTTAAGTAATTCTACTTTTAAGTGTAGCAAAGTATGGCGAGTCAGTTTTTTGTTGCTAGCACATACCTGCCAATTACTATAGAATGTTCGTAGTTACTGCGGATTTTGTCTATGGAACTACAGAACTCACTGTTGAAACTATGGATTCTACAAATTTTCATTTTTTTTATTTTGCTATTATTTTATGATATACATAAGATTTCTTAAGCAGATTCACGGAATTCCGCCTTTTTGTGTCCTTTAGATTTTTTCAAGATTTCAAACTTTTGCTTGCAATTACTGCCTGCCTAGAATTTGGTAGATCTTACTTTCAGTTATATTAAGTATTTCCTTTATTCTCTAAAAACAGATGCAAAATTGAATTTTTAAAATTGCTAGTTATTAGCTTTTGTTCAATTTCTGCAGGTAGTTATAACATGGAACCTTTTAGGCACAATGGCTCCTGCTTAAAGAAACACTTCACAAGAGACCAACCAAATGATGGATCAAAGTCCTTTGTCTGTTGGTTATCTTAAAACATGTTTCTTTGAACAGAGCCATTCCATCATTAAGCTAGCTGCATTGTGTTATAGAAAAACTGAAACTATTCAACTGACAGATTTTTTTCTTATATATGACCTGTTTCTATGGGAATGTATTTACAAATTCCGTGAGAGTAGTATTCCCAAAGTTCACTCATGGAACTTTGGTACAGAAAATAATGTGCAGTTAGTTATTAATGAAAAGCAGGTAATTTTATAAAGGATTTACAAGTGTGTGCTTTGGTGAGAAAAATGAATGGAATAGAATGAAATGTAACAATTCTTTGCAACATGCCACTCTAGAAAACTTCAAAAACCACCTGGAAAAGTCAGGAAATTTTTTTATTACTTTTGAGTAGGAACCCTGGGATAGTATTTTGTTTCAAAATTTTTTTGCGTGATCATAATTTCTTCCCTTCCGATTTTGCGCTTGTGTCCAGTATTCTTGTTAAATGTTAGTTTCTATTTCACCTTGAAACTTCAGGCAACAATCTGCAAAAACGGAAGTTGGACGTCGTGAAAATTTCCCCATTATCTTCAGCCACGAGATTCTTCTGCAAATTAGAGGAATTCCGCCATTTTCATGATTATTTTAGTCATTCAAGAGATTGATGCACAAGTAAACAGGAATGGGGGGGTGAGAGGGATGTTCGTCGGAGGACAGAATTCCATCTTCAGGAAACTTTGAAAAACGAAAGTCAACGGAGTTCTGATTTTTTCCGTAATAATTTTTTCTCTCGCTATACTCTGTCCAGTAAATAACAATAAAAAATATTTACTGTATAAATATTTCTATTTCAGCTTTAAAATGGGGAAATTTACAATACCGGGAGTCTGACAGAGCAGATCTCCCCCCGCCTAGCGATGTTCCCACTCTCCTGCATTTTTAAATATCCCCAGTTCCATAAGTTTTTGCATTTAAGCTTGATAAGGAAGAGGGAAACCCCTATAAACGAGAGTGACTAATTTTGAAAATTGGTAAAAATTTATGCATTTTTTGCAAACTTCGGATTTTCCGTGTGTCATGCGTGAAATTCCGAACGCATCTGAATGATTTTTGCTGGTGGAAGTTTCGAACTTGCTATGTTACCTACCGGTTGTGCCCTCACCAGGGAAATCAACTTTGTGTTTCACATGTGTTAAGTTTGTTTCATTAGTGTGTCCTTGTTTGTTGTGGCGCAATTTCTTTTTCAGAAAGAGATGCGCAATAATACTAGTTACTACTGAAAAGGCTTGCCAATGTTGGCAGGTATGCTAGCAGAAGGTCATGGGAACTTTTTCTGTGAACAAAAGGGAGGCAGAGTGTGTGCTCTTCGATATACATTCGCGGACAATGAAATTTGCGCACCAAGAAGGAAGCTTCGGATTGAAATGAAATTTTATCGATCTAATGATACAGGTGAATGACACATGATGGCAAAAAGATAGCTGCAGGACAATTAGAGGGATCTGTGGCATGCAGTCCGGTCATCTTTAACAGCACGTCGCAGCGCCTAGTGATTCATGCTGCAATACGGTCTGGCATGGAGGTCAACTGACGCCGGATGTTGTCCTGCAGCAAACTGGCCCCCACGTGTTAGGCGGTGTGCTCCAAATCCCGGATAGTGAGGCAGCTGGCGTTTTAACTGGTCCCACACATGCTTGATAGAAGTGTCCAGGGAGCAGACAGGCCATGGAAGTGTCTGGACATGACGTAGGCAGTCCTGGGCATTATCCTGCTGGTATAGTGCACCTGGAATCCCGGCCGGAGCCGCCCCGGTGGCGCAGTGGTCCAAGCGATGGCCTCTGATCATTTGTCCGAACGGGGTCCGGGTTCGAATCCCGGTGAGGCATGGATGTTGTGTTTGTCTTATGGCACTGGCTCTCTACCTTCCCTGGAACCAGTGACCCTAAATTAGGAACGGGCGACTGCTTATAGCCCATTGAGTTGCTCATGGTGGTCGTTAAACCTTCAATCCAAAAAAAAAAAATTCCGGCCAGAAATGGGAGCACATGGGGCTGAGGATCTCTTCCACATACCACTGGCCCGTCAATGATCCACGTACCACTACTAGAGCTGATCGGCTATCTGGCTCCCCAAACCATAATGCCTGCATTAAGTGAGGTGTGGCGCTCAATAGTGCGGTTGCGATTGCGCAGTTGACCCGGGGACCTCCACATCCGGACACGATCATCTGTCCCCAAAACGAAGCGCCACTCGTCGCTAAACGCCACACGTCGGCAGTCTGGTGTTCCATGTCGCTGTGGCTTCGCACCACTGCAAACGGAGCCGGCGATGTTCTGGTGTTAATGGCAGCACACATTAGGGGCACTAAGATCGTTGATTCACTTTCTTGAGGCGTCTGGAAAATGGTTTGTTTGTGGGCACACAGGAGTCGCTACATCTGCCTGTATAGTGGACTGGGTTCCTATAGGATCCGTTTGTGCCTAGCGCACGATCCATTGATCCTCACTACTGGTGGTTCCTGGTCTATCCGGAGCCACTCTGCCATCACGTGTCCACTGCTCCAAACACAGTCGAATGGTATGATCAGAACAAAACACGTGGTGGGTCATACGGCGCACTGACCACCATGCGGTTTTCAGCCTGTTAAGGCCTCTCTCTCAAAGTCCGTAAGTTGCGTAAATCGGATGTTTCTGACGTGTACCCAGCATTCTTGTCGCTCTGTACTTTTGCTTGCGTCGGCCTGTACTTTTCGTTTTCATAGGGCATCGACAACACGCCAGTTCATGCTTGTAGCGAAAAAAACCCCCAACTAATTTTAAAATGGCTGTAACTCAAGACTTAAGAGTCAGAATAAAAGTCGCAAGGTGTGCGGTCATGCGCGATCGCATCAAATGTGGATCATTTGCGAAGTTTCGCGGTTGTAGCATGTTTTCTTGTAGGTGCGTAAATTTCATTGTTCATGAGTGTATATGTGTGTGTACCGCAAAGCATTCTGACTCCCAAGTCTTGAGTTACAGCCATTTTAAAATGACTTTTTGTGATATTTTTGCAATTTTTAAGTATGCACGACTTGGGAATGTTTATAAAATAAATCAAATTTGAGAGGCCATTTAGTTGGTTAAATTAAGCAATGGATTTTCTGTTTGTCCATAAATATAATGTGTGCCAAAAATTATATGAATAGTAGTGCAGATTTGAGGTGTTTATTTTACATAGAATGGTGTGTGCTTTCTTGTGTTTTGTGTAACTTAATTTTAAATTTAAAATATACTCCAATGAAATTATGTTATTGACTATATTTCTTGTTTGCTTTTTAGGTTAAAGATTAGCTTCTTACAGAATTTCAATCCGAGACATGTCAGAAAGCATGGAAGTAAGTTCTCTTATTTATGGGATTATTGATTTTTAATTGTGAAGTGTTTTTTGCTATGATTGCGCAATATTTGTTTTTAAACAGCATGCTATGTTAATGTTGAAATAAAATAGATTCAAGATTCAAAAACTATTGATCACTTGAAGATTTTCTAATTTGAAAAAAAGACCAATCTGAAGTTGCTTTCCATAAATAAAAGGAAGATATTAGAATTTTTAGTGTGAGTGAGAGAGGGGAGTGGGGGTTTCATATCCTATTAGTGATCAGTAGAAATTGTTACTTGATGAGGTATTATTGTTTTTAAACAGGTACAATAAAAATGTGAAGTTGATATGTATGAATGATTAAGTCAGGTAGATGATCGAAACTGAATTCCATTTGAATTGATCGACTAAATGTGAGGTTTCTTAGCTTTCATTTAGTGTCTGGTGAGATCCCTTGCTAAAAATATTTAAATCTACATTTTCTGTGACTAAAAATGTATTCTTCAGATCATTTTACCTTGTTTTTAAGCAGATTCCTGTCAGCAGGTAACAGTTTTAAAATCTACAGTTTGTCAGTTCACTTTTATTTACTTATTTTAAGATGATATTCCACTGGGTGGTATTACTGTTGTTCATTTACTAGGTTATTTTCACCATGAGAAACTTGTAGATTGATTCGTTGGGATCTATATTTATACCTGCCAACTACTATGGGATGTCCCTAGTTTCTACGGTTTTAGTTGTTTGACTACGGAACTCACTGTCAAAACGACAGATTCTATGAATTTTCATTTTGTTTTATTTCTTTTTAATTTTGCTATTACAAAATAACACTAAATACATCTGCGGACGGTGTTTCGAAAATGATAGTTAAACGGAGCAAAGAATTTTGCTGTAATCGCAATTTTATTCTCCCAATGTTGCATTTGTGTCCAGTATTCTTGTCGAATGTCCTTTTAAATGTGTAAAACTGAAGAGAATTTGGAGCTGAGGGGGTTGTTTTCCCGTCTGGTGACAGTATTTTGGATTTCAAATCTTAGAAAACAGTAAACAGTGTAAAATTTTTTGACTTAAGTCATTTTTCTTCTCCCGATTTTGCCTTTGGGGCTGTCCATAAAATATGTCCGAGATTACAGGGGGAGTAGGTGTTCCTGAACCAGACCGAATGTGACCGGGGGAGGGTCCAGCGGCAACAAATTATTGGATGGTATTTCTTTATTTTGTTTTGTCAGCACGTCTTTTGTAAAAAAAAGATCGTGCTTACGTTATCAGTTTGTCCGTCCGTCCGTAGACACGTATCTCTGCTACTGATAGTCCGATTTCAAAAATTCTTTTTTATGATGCTTGAAATGTGCGAATAATCCTTTTTTTTTGTTTTTCTTTACGATGCAAAATTTTACCGCTAGAGGGCAAAAAAGCAAATGCTATCGAATTCAAAACACATTCTATTCCATATATTATGCTTCTAAACATCTAATTCAAAAAATTCTTTTGCTTCTCAATTATATTCGTGTCGAAGATTATTTTAAGCATAGTCACTTTTCCAAGTTACGCATAGATTCTCCGCTAGGGGCGTAAAAGTAAATTAGTTTTCCTCTGATATCTCTGTTTCTAAAACTTTACAAATCTTTTCTTTCAGCGGACACAGCTCATGATGGAAAATAATTTGAATATAATTTCTTATCTTTGGTATGAAATTGTATGACCACGAGGGGGCGTAAGGGTCGATTTCTGCTTCTGATGCATTTGCAGCAAAATTTGAGCTTCTAAAACCTCGATTGAAGAAATTCTTGCGTGGACCGATTCTACTCACGTTGACAAACCTTTTCGGAATGTTTTCTTAAAATGTAAGTTTTTCCGCCAGGGGGCGTAGATATCTATCCTGTTTTTGTCAATATATCTGCACAATTTCAAATTTTTAAGTAATTCATTTACTTTCCGCTAGGAGTAAAGGTAAATTGTGCTTTCCCCAATATCTCTGCGCCTAAAACTCAGGTTTGAAAAATTCCAGCACCGGATGCAGCTGCTGACGGAAATTTTTGTTGTAATTTCTAATTTTTTATAAAATACGGTTTGGCCATCAGAGCGTAAGCGTTAAATTTCTGCTTTGTAGGTATTTGGAGCAAAATCTCAGATTCTAAAACCCTGATTAAAAATTTTTCCATGGATCGATATCGCTCAAGCCTATAAACACTTGAGAATATTTTCTTCTTAAAATAATGCATTGTTTCTACACCAGAGGGCGTAGATTTCTATCTTATTTCTGTCAATATCTGTGTTTCTGAAAGTCGGATTTAAAAAAAAATTCCTTCTTATTAGACAGCGTTTCCAGTGTAAAATATTTTTCATATAATTTCATTAATTTCAAGCAGTTCATAAACTTTTCTGCTAGGGGGTGTAAAGAAAAATTGCGTTTTTCTTCAATGCTTCTAAAACTTAGATTTGAAAAATTTTTCTGCACTGAACACAGCTCCTGATATAAAATGTTTTGCATATAATTTGTAATATTGGTAATTTCTGCGTCTGGTGTATTTACAGTAAATGAAAATTCAATTGAAAAAATTCTTTCGTGGACCAATACGCTCACGTCGAAAAACCCTTTGAAAATTCTTCTTAAAATAATGCATGGTTTTCCTGCCAGGGGCGTAGAAGCATATCTTATATTTGTCGCTATTTCTGCTTCTAAGAGTCCGATTTGAAAAATTCTTTCTTTGTTGAAGAGTGTTTCTTCAGAGAAATGTTTCGCATATAATTTCAATTTTTTTCTTAACGCACAAGTCTGCCACCACAAGATGTCGACTGTTTCCTTTTACAGCAATATCTGCGAGATTAAAAACCCGACTGAAAAACTTCTTTCTTTGGTCAGATACTGTTTTCCATACTGGTTTAATTTATTTTGAATAGCTTTAATTTAATTCGCATCCGATCGGATTCAAAAGACTTGCTCATTACACTTGAAAATTCTGTGTCATTTTTCTTGTTTCTTCTTTTGATAGTTAAAAAAAGGTATGAAATATTTCTGATATTTAGCTAAATCACAACATAAAGTTCTCGTATTTGTACTACCAACCAAATCTATCGTGTTTTGTAAATGGTATGATCGGGAGTGTTGCAACCTTAAATGCACGCGTTCATTTGTGGATCATTTCAGAATGATAAAGTTCGGGTAGCGTTTGGGAATAAATTAATGCCTAAATAATATTTTCTGCAGAAAAAGTAAATATATGGAAGATTCTTTTAAATACATGTTTTCTTTCTGTTTCTCCTGGCTTAACGCAGTAAGTTGACTTGTGTGGACTGCATTGAAAACTGACCAATTCTGTCAGCGTTTTCCTCTGAAATGTGTTCAGTCAGTACTCTTCCCTTTGCAAAAGACATCCTGTTTCTACAAACTGCTCATGCCCACCCCCTTATGCTCTTAGCATCTGGAGGAACATGTTTGTAGTGATTATGAAACATTCTCTCCACTGTAACTACAAAATACTGTTCAAACTTCAGCACACAAAACGCCTTTTCTGCTGTCGTCATTTCTTCCCACCAGCTTTGGCGCATGGGCAGCTCACTTTCCCATATCACGATAGCAGCACAGCAGTAGGTTGTAGGTTCCAATAAAATTCTAAACTTCCTTCTTTCTTGTGTAGGGACATCAGCTGTCTATTTATCATCATAAACTCATTGTCATTTGTAATCAGGGCAATCATTTTGAATTACCCTGTATTGTGACCGCCTGACGTTTTAAAAATAAGTTATTTGTCAGTGGGGATGGTCTTCAGATAATTTCATGAGCTAAGTATCCTGCAGCTTTAAACTTAGTGTGGTGTTATTCTTGGATATAACAGTGCATTGGTTTTTCTTATTGTGTTAAGTGTTCTTGGCACCTTTTTAAATAGGTCTTTCAGAGTTATATCCAATACCAGAAGATGCTTTGAACTGGAATAATACATTAAATAAAGCCATTTACAGTTTACATTTAAAGTTTTTCATTGTTGGTGACATTGAAGTTTTCTGTGTATCAGGATGAGTGCCAGCGAGTATTATTAATTTGAAGACTGCTTAACTCATTTTATGCCACTTTTTTTTACATACATTTCTATTCTATCAATGACAATCAAGCCTCTTCCTAATGGTTTGGCTTCACTTTATGAAGCTTATTTGAGTTTTACAAAGTGAGGTCAAAACATTTAGAACAGGCCTTGATAGTCACAAAAGGCCAGAAATTCCCTTAATTCAGTAAAGAATGGAGTTCTTGAAATGATATAAAATATCAGTTGTCAAGTGGCGGCTAGATATTTTGTTAGTGTCTGGTAAATTTTTTAATATGTAGCCAGCGATGACATAGATCCCCCCCCCCAAAGTAAGCAACTGTTTTGACCAACTCCTCCCTCCACTTGTGAATGAATATAGAGTTCAGGTTTCTCACCCATTTTCCTGCAGCTGCTGTGAAAATGAATGGAAGTGAAGGTGGGCTTCAAGAGAAATTTAATCTGCTGACGAATCAGCCTAGTGCGACCAAAGGATCAAGGTTACTAAAGCAACCTTTGCCATGGTATACCTTGCACAAAAGTATGTCCTACAAGTGAAATAATTCTCTTTGAACTACTTTTTAGCCGCATATATGCCGAACAAAAAGAAACTGTTATGGTAATGTTTTTAAGATGTAGCTGCTGCACCTAATGCCATGTAGTACTGCTCCTTGTGATCATGGCTTTGAAGCAATGAACCTCATAAAAACAAGTAATTGGGCATGTCTGAATAGTGATACTTGATGATGACTAGATACACTGGCCCTTTAATTAAAGATTTTGATCCTCAAAATTCTATTAAGTTGTGGTAGGCAGATACCTCTGGGAAGGTCAGTACATATCAGCCGTAAACTATCAACATTATGAGTGCCACTTTATGTACATATATCCTAGCCTTTGTCCCTTCGTTTTAAATATTTAAAAAAATTAGAAATCTAACTTCATTGGTCTCAAAGATAAATTATGTATGTGTAAATTAAGATAGAGTAATATTACAACACTGAAAAGTATAAAAAAATTTGATCATTTTGGAACAAAACTATATGTAATATCTGTAGTCAATCTAGTGATCCTATGCAGCAATTCCTTTGCATCTGTTAATATGAAGTTAATGGGGAAAGGGTCTCTCATTAGAAATAAAAAAGAAAACATTCACCCATTTAATTTCATAGAAGAGAAGATACTGAATTATTTTTTTAACTTTGCATGGCGAGTTGATTGTCATTTGGCTAGTAAAATTTTTATTCCACTAGCCACATTGGCTAGTAGAAATTTTAGCAGTTTCACAAGATTGGGTCATAAGCCAAAAATAAGTACTTTTCTAATAAGATAAATTTATTACAAAATGGTGCAGGAAGCCGTAAAATCTTTTTGCTTGTGCTGTTGCATTTTTTGACAAATTACTTCTGAACAGTTCCTGGCCAAGCATAATGCTTCTCTCCCCTCCCATAAGCTGTTTAATTACCAAGATTGGCTACCTGTGTTACTGCCACAAATTTAGCAGAAAAGTGAGTTGTTACCTACTGATCGCTGAGAAAAGATATCAATGTAAGTTTGAGTGAAATAGGATGTAAGTTTTTAGTTATCCTTTGCTTTGTCAAAAATAGCATAAATATTTCACATTCTGAGGCAAAGTTGTTAGTAAATACTAAGCTTTATTTGCACTATCATTTGTTGATTATATGTGTGTGTTAGTATGGTGCAAGTGTCTGCCTTCTGTAATAGTTTCATTTTGCTGACAGCATAAATTAAGAAAAACAACTCATATTTGAAAAGTTTTCTGAAATTTTTGTTTTAGATTTCTTGTGTTTGTTCAGTTAAGGTCTGACAATATGTCATTTGGAATTTAACCTTAATGTGCCACATTTTCTATTCTCAGGTGTCAACCACAGAAACAGTCAATCATACATGTGTCAATGGGGATGACGTTCCCAATGGTGAAGGAGATTTTAAAAAGGAAGGGAAGTATTGCTGGCGGTGTCAAAAAGAAATGGATGGCCTCACTACCTACAAACCTGAAGAAATGACTTCCAAAGATTACTATTTTGATTCCTACGCACATTTTGGTATACATGAGGTAAAAATAAAAAAGTAATTTTTGTATCACTGACAAAAAAGAAAAATATGATTTTGTTCAAATTACTGCATGTGCTATTAATGTTCTGGGCAAATACATGATTTTCTTATGAACTTGTAGGTGTGTGTCACATATAACCATTTAAATTAGTGTAGGCATCTGCTGTTGGTTTGTATATATACGAGGACTAAATTGATTTTTCAAATCTTAATTATGGCTGGAGGAGTGCAAACATTATGATTTGACATTAAAATCAAAATTTTTGCACATAAAAGATTAAGATTTGGTTAGCCTTTTATGCGAGAAATAAAAATAATGCGTAGAACTGGATACTGTTTAATGCAATTTCTGTGTGAAGTTATTTTGATATTAGGTTTATGGTACGTTATATTTAAAAATTCAAAACAATTGAACTTTTGTTCTCATTTTAGTCAGTTTTTAGTACAAACATTTTTACGAGTGGGTTATTTTATTATTACTAATGTAGTTTTGTTCTGAAATGTTGAGTGATGAGATAATTTGGGTCTTGATTTCCCTCCAAAACTTATATCAGCCCAGGGGACTAAAAATTAAGTTGTTTCTGTTTCAAACAGAAAATTATTTATATCACTTCCTTTTACATGAATGTTCATGCAAAACTGACTAATATTTTACTTTAGCAGAATTGTAGGGCTTCCATTTTTTTCTTCAGTAGTTAAACAACTGCAGTTTTTTTTTTTTTTTTTTGCTTATTTGTTTCCAGGTCAAGTGAGTAAGTCAGAAAAGAAAATTACATCTCAAAGCTCTTTATTTTATATCAAGCCAAAAATAATTTCATATGTGGTTTATCAGGCATTTCACCTTTTAAGCTATCTTTCTAGTTTCATGCAGATGTGATCAGTACTTGGCATGCTGTTGTAGTCTTTAGCACGGGGATATTCTTGAAACTGAACTTTTGGCAGAAAATTATGAGAATATTCTTGAAAATGAACTTTTGGCAGAAAATTTGATTCACCTAGATATATATCCTAGGTGAAAATGAATAAAGTTGGAAGTTTTAAATATTTTAATTGTAATTATTTTTAACTAGTTAAAAAATTAAAATCGGGAAGCCCTGTAAAGAATTTAAATGATAATGCATACTCCAAAAAAATAATTCAGCTGTTACAGTAAATGTTTTATAGGTGACAAGCATGTCACATAACTAAAGAGAATTGTGATGTCAGTTTGAAGGGTTTTAATCTGACTGGATGCAACTCATTCCATCTGTGGAAGGCAAAATTAAAAAATATATACATGTAGAAATGCTGGCAGAGGGGGAGGGCATTTGGGATCCCTACAAGTGACAAAGTAACTTAACAGTATGCTTTGCTTAAACAGGCTTGTGCAAAATGTGTGCATTGCTTATAATGATTTGCAGATGACCTTCTGTCATGTGGTAAGCAAGCAGTACAGGTATGTTTCAATTATTTTGTTTATTGTGCAGTCGTTAAGGTATTCAAATTTCATCTATAGTTTATGGGAAATACGTTTGCACTTTTGAAGCATTGTGAATTCTTTCTCCATCCAATTACCAAAAATTTCAGACGTAAAGTAAAACTAGCACTTATTCCTTCAAAGTTTCACAGCTTTCCACAGAGAGCTTGTTGAAGCAAAATAGAATATTAAAACCCAATTTCATCTGCACAGTGCAGATTATCAAATATATATTCCGTGGTACCATTTTTTTTTTCAATCCAAGTTTTTGGTTCTGAGCAACCACTATCAATTTGCTTAAATTTTTGGAATTTGTTTACCAAGAGTGCTTTTGTGTATGGTAGAAATCGTAGACTACAAACATTTTGTAATTAAATTGGATTTAATGTTTGGTCATAATAAAATCATGTTATTATAGTTTTTCTGTAAATAGGGAACAAAGCAGCACATGCATGACAAAATTGATTATTAAAACATAAGTCACTAATTTTATTCTTTTATCAAAGTTATTCTTGTTTGTATGTAGTGTTTCCTTGTTCATTTCACTTGTCTGCAGTAAAAAAAAATATTAATGTCAGTTAGGTGGCACATATTTAAACTATTTTAAATGGGAAATGTGAAACAACTGGATTTTGATCACTCATAGGTGCTAATTCCTGCTGACAGAACATGTCAGCAGCAGAAAAAGTGTGGTCAATTTGTAGTGGCAGATGTCCTGTCAATTGCATTCTTCTCATATTCCCACCAAGACCGCCCAGGTGGCATTCACCCCTAGATGTATAAAGCCACCAAAACTATTTACCATGATCGCACATAATTTTCTGTGCAATGATTAACCTTCTGAAACATGTTGCTGCCACGTAGTTTGGCAGCCATGTCCAACAGCTAGGAAAGTTTTTTTTTTCTGTCACTCTTTCAGTTATCTCTCTCAGTTGAATTGAAATTAAACTATTGCTTCTGCTAATTATGATGATCGTAATTTATTTCATGTTTCCAGTTCCAGTAAAAAGTTTTTGGTTTCTGATTATAATCGGGCTCTGTGAAAGTGTGTGTGATTTTTTTTTTCACCTTTGCACAGCGGCTTGACTGGTGGGAAGAAGGGAAAGAATATAGTATTATATGAAATTCAACTGTTTACTGAAAGGAAAATTAAAAAATTACCTTTCTCTTCATTTTCAGTATTTAAAACATTTAAAATAGTTACCAAATTTCAGAACACTTTGTTCTAGCCTCATCTTGTACTCAGGATCGACTTATTTATGAATGTTTCAACCGCATCTTGTACTCAGGATAGACTTATTTATGAATGTTTCAGCCTCATCTTGTACTCAGGATCGACTTATTTATGAATGTTTCAGCCTTGTACTCAGGATCGACTTATCTATGAATGAAGATAAAGAAATTGAAAAATTTAACTCGTTTAACTTATACTCCATTATTAACTTCTAAGCTAAAAAATTTGCTTTTTTTTTTATGCCTGCTTCTGAAGGACATACTAAAATAACTGGTTGATTTGGTGCTAGAGCTTTAGAATATCTTTGCCGCTCCATTATTGAAGTGGGTTACTGAAAATTACAATTCATGAGATCAATCTTTCATTAGCCGAGAACATCATAGTTGACAGAATTCTGCCTGAGCAAAAGTGGTGCTTTGGGTTTCACATCTTGCTTTTTTCCATAACAATTTCAAAAAAACAAAACAAAACAACTGCAGTTGGCTTTTGATTTATTACAGAAAGGCAGACTTCACTGCACTAATGCTAAATAATTGAATAAGTAACATTGCTGAATTTTGCTGTATAGTATCTAATTTTTAAATGAAGAAACATTGCTTCTATTGTGTGGATGACAGTTTTATTTTACAAGTGCTAAACTGTGTGCACAGTTACTATTGTGGTTGATTTCAAAATTGCCCTCTTCCAAAAAAATATTCAAGGTACCCCCCTGTTCCTAATATGTGTATTTTTTATCTGTAGGAAATGTTGAAAGATGAAGTTAGGACATTAACTTACAGAAATGCTATGTACCACAACAAGCATCTGTTTCGTGGGAAAGTTGTCTTGGATGTTGGGTGTGGTACTGGAATATTATGCATGTTTGCTGCAAAGGCCGGTGCTGCCAAAGTGTTTGGGGTATGTAATGTTTTTTTCATCTAGTTTAGTAGTTTGTTGTAATAATTGTCTGCAGAATGTTAATGGTCTATTTCCCTGCCTTCATTTGTTGAACATATTTTTTAATTTGCATGTGCTATAAATAAGACAGCAAGCATGTAAGAAGTAAGTTTATTTGATATCGTAGGAAATCATATACCATAATTTTTGGGCTAAGAGCCGCAGCTCTTATGTTACTAAAAGTGAAATTTTTCGGGTGTGCCAAAAAATTTGTTTTCGATATGCCGAATTTGTTTTCGATAAGACTGTTTCTTCCCTCCCTTTTGTTAAATGCAGATGCTTAGTAAATTTTTCAAACCATGCCTTTTTTTTTTCACAAACTTAACTGATAATTTTTTTCCCATTTTCTACTCGCACGTTAGACACGTCTATTTAAACGATAACTCCGCTGTCCTGATGTTGGTTTAGGAGGGAAAGTGGGAGAGGACAGGAATGCCTGACTCAAATGCCCTTTGCGTGGGGGATGGAATGAGGACATAGGAACACAGACGAGTAGCGTGACGTCAGAGGCTTTTGTGGATAGTGCGCCCAGGGTATCTCTTTTGTTGGCTGCAGCATACATCATGCAGGAAGGTGCGATGCAACCAAGGAAAGGAACGTTGATTTTCACTGGGGTGGGGAGACTGGTTGGATGGCCACTTCCCTGAACAAAAGCTTAAGAACATGAACAATGCAGTTAATCTGGCATGTGATACAGGTGTTTCTTGGCTCTGTGCTCCTGAGTTTTGCTTCTATTTTTTTTTTTTATTGACTGACAGTAGTGGAAGTTGAAGGCTTTGGCTGGAAATGCTTTCTCACTAATAAGCGCTGTAGCATTATTATCTGATGTTAACAATGGGTAATTAATTTAATACTTGGCTGACGATGAAATCTTCAGAAACGCAAAAGAAAAAAAGGGAGATTTCCCATTCATATAAAAGCATAGCTCGATGCGAAGGCTTAGTGTGCAGTAAATGAAAGTAGGTCAAACCACTTGAACGAGAGAAAGCGGCACCACTGTTTCGAAGTGTTGGCGGCGAGATCCGCGAACACGTGCCAGGGAGCTGGTAAAAGGAAGCGTAAAGCAACTTCATTCTAACAAAAACGTCTGTAGATGAGAAAAAAAAAGCATAACATAGAAGGAACATATTATTAAAGAAAACATTAATCAAAAGCAATACAAGTGATAATTTATAAGTTAATTAGTTCTAAGACGGATTCTATTGCGCTGAACAGAGAACCATCCTCTAGCAGATATTCTCATTGAATGGAATTTAGACAATTGTGCGGTTTTACGAGCAATGCGATATTCTAACGGGAGTCTTAAGATTAACTGTGATTTATATTGATTACATAAATGGTTTTGAGCATTTAATAAAGACAAACAAAATAACATTAGAATGATTAATAAAAAATGTATAAATAAAATTTTTTTCCAGTATGAAAAAATAAGTGCATAAAGCAGATCGACACAGTTGCAGAATTAGCCTTTGAAGTATACATATAATCACGTTGGGTGTGAGTTAATTAATGAAAATAAGGAAGATAATTTAGTTTTCTGAGCAGCACCACAACTTCACAGGTGCGGCCCTTCGACAACTTTTGCTTCTAAGATTGCAAAATTTCTCACCTGCGGCTCTTAATCCAAAAATTATGGTATGTTTTTGTAACTCTTGAAATGAACTAATTTTTTGAAGTTTGTTTGAAAAAAATGGGATTTGGCACTCGTTTTTTCAAAAAAGTATTTCTAGTCAGCCATTTGTTCCGAGATCACAAAATACATATGTGCTTTGAGCATTTTGTTGAAGCTGCATAAAAATCACATTGCTGGTAAATTTGGTAATTACGAATTAGACAAAATAAATCCCAAAAAGAAAAGCTCAGTGCTTGTAGTTTATTTTATTTTTTGCGGCAAACATTGTTTTCAAAATATTACAGCACAGCAGCCAGCCAAATTTACAATATATTGAGCTGAATGCTTGACTTCAACGTTTGTTACTCTTTCCATTGACGTGTGTCTTGTGTCTGTGTTAAAAGAACTTACAAATAAGATGTTAGCTGACTTCGTGACAATGTTCTTTGTTGATTTCTTAACCTGCTACATCTTATTGGCACCGTGGGCCTGTGAAGCTTTTTCTCACTTGTTTCTGTGCTTACTTCAGGCTCCTTGAGGGTTTGTTTGAGTTTTCATTTCTGCGATGCAAAAAACTGAATTTTCAGATGTAATGAAGCATTCCTTTGGACTAAGAAGGTATAATAGAAAATATGCTAATCAAACATTTATTGGTATATCAATTCTTGTAACTAGGTGCAAGGTTTGGGGCTGGGTAAGGTTGTGTTCAAAAATGTTCCATTTAAATTGTCGAGCAATGCATGCACACAAATGAAGTAAATGCTGGCACTAATTAAACCTCACATTTTGTTTTGAATCTTGTTCTGTAGTTTTTGTCCCAAAAAACAGTAGCGATATATATATTTAATCTTAGCATCTGTATGAACTTGGCAGCTTTGGGGATCTGGTATGCTGCCACTGTAATGATAGCTGCTAAACGGGGGTGATTGTCACATCACAAATATACGAGGAGGCTGAAAAGTTTTGTGTTCACTGTAGCATTTGAGGTAAGAGTGGAGAAATCTAGATAAAACTAGTTTGGGTCAGTCTTGTGTGTTCCCTTTCTTCACCATACTGGAAAGGAGGGTCTCGTCTCGGCTGTGCACAGTTCTGCTTGGTGTGAGTCACAACAGAACTCAACAGTGAAACTTCATTGAATTCTTCTCTGTGTGGGAAAAGTTGCTCCTATTGACATTCGTCGAAGGTTAAAGGCTGTTGGTGGGCAATGTAAAGATGAACTGGGAAAAGCCAATTTTAGTGACAAACTTTAGGGCAGGGAGGTCGGTGGGCTGTAATGGACCAGTTTCAACAGTATGTTGAAAATATGCTCTGACGAAATTGTTGCATAAAGCAAAAAAAAAAAAAAAAATCCCTGAGCTAAACATTTCTAAAGAAAGGGTAACACACATTACCATTTTTCTTGGATTTCCAAAAGTTTGTTCCAGGTAGGTACTGTGCATTTGTCTGAAGTGAAGGCTGAACGAGTGCAAGTTCCACATGAATTTATGAAACATTTAAAAAACGAAGGTAATACTTTTCTGGACCAGATTGTGATAGGAGGCGAAAGTCTGCCATTGTGACCCAGAAAAAAAAAATTAGTCCATGAAACCTCACTATAAAGAGGCACCAGAACCAAAGAAAAAAAAATCTGAAATACGGGTCTTAGCTAAGAAGGTCTGTGGAATAGCAAAGAGCTTGTGTTTGCCATTCTTTTCTGAACACGGGTCTTAGCGCTAGGAAAGTCTTTGGAATAGCAAAGGCTAAGAGGGCCTCTAGCTCAGAAAGATTTTACAAAATTTTTAGCGAAAATTTCGTATGAAACTAGCTAAGGAAACAGCTGAGAATTTCGATGGCAGCTTTGAGTGAAGTATTTCAAAAAATAAATAAGTATTTATTTTTTGAGTATTTTCAAAAAATAAATAAAATGCTTAAAAATAGTTTTCTCGGTTTTAATTTATAAAACATTGGATTTTATACCACTGATAATAAGGTTATGTATTATAGTCGTTTGCACATAACTGTGCATGCTTCAGAATATAATGAACTAAAAAAAGATATTCTTCGCAGTAACTTTTTACTACATGCAAATTATTGTGGTATGATAATTGTGTTTTATGTATTCAAGAGTAAATAATTTCGAATGTTTTTTCTGTGTGCTATCATTCTTAATTGTTATTTATCTCTTACTTTTGCTCTGTATTTTCATATACGGAGGGTGAGTTGAAAGTTTTGCAATATTTGCATAAACCCATGTGCTGCGGCGGGTATGTCAAGAGCTTAAACTAGTTCAAGTCACGCACTGCAGTCAGTCGAAAGGGATATAAAGTGGTAGTCATTGCTGTGAACAGCATTGCATTACATCGTTCTGGCTGTGGTTGATATGCCTAAACGATGAACAACTACAACCATCTAATTAGGGAACATTTGCTTTACAAGTTTGAACTCTGCCATAATGCTGCTCAAGTAACACAAAGCATTTGCCATGTGAAAGGGGAAGGTTCCGTGGACCACAGCACCAGATGGTTCAAGAAATTTCACTCAGGTGACAGAAACCTTGACGATCAGCCAAGGCCAGGTAGGCCGCGAACCATGAATTCGGAAGCCGTGCGCCAGGCTGTAGAGGCAAGTCCAGCAGCCGGCACTCGGAGATTATCGGGCAAGCTGGGCATATCACAGACCACCGTGGTTTGTCACCTTTAGTACCTTGGGACGGTCTACAGGTGCTGCCGAATTGTTCCTCACTAACTGATGTCAGCTGAAACAAACCGCCGAGTGGAAGTGTGCACAAAATTTCTAGAAAACTGTGCGATGTACGTTTCAACAAGAGAATTGTTATGTGCAATGAAAAATGGGATTTCCATAATCCTAACACACAGTGGCAGTGGTTGGGCCCAGCCAGCTTCCTGAACCTGTTTGCCAAACATGGGCACTTTGAGCACAAGGTGATGTTCAGCATCTGGGGGGATTTTGAGGGGATAATCCAATACGAATTTGTTCCAGACGGTCGGACCATCAGCACCAACCTCTACTCTGAACAGCTTGATCGGATTTATGTCTTTTCGAGGAGTACCAGGCACTGGTGAACAGAAAGCGCTCTCTCCTACAATAGGACAACGATCGACTTCATACCACGCGAACGACCCAGACAAAACTCCAGGAACTTGAGGGCATCAAACTGATGTCATACCCAGCATATAGTCTGGACCTTGTCCCATCGGATTATTACTTGTTCTGGTCTATGGCCCACTTCCTCTGCGGGAGACACTTCAACAACCAAGAAGAGGTGGCAGCTGGGGTGAAGGAGTTCTTCGCCTCAAAGAACAAGAACTAGTACCGCGCAGAATCAAAGAACTGGCAGATGGCTAAAAAACCAAAAAGAAGGAAATTGGGGTAGAAGAAGTGAATGGCACGGTGAGTGTGTGGTCTGGAGTATTGGATAATATGAGAGGACAGGCTGGTGTAGGTGTGATTTTAAGTGAAAAGATGAACAACTTGATTCACTATAGTTGCATAAGTGAGAGAATTCTCTGGATTCGTTTGAAAGTGAAACTTCAGAGAATTGTAATTGTTGTAGTGTATGATGCTCCTTGTGACTCGGAACCTTCTGATAAGAAAGATTTCTGGAATGAGCTAAAAGCTGTTTTGAGCCAATTTGGTGCTAAAGAAAAAGTTATAGCAGGGGATTTCAATGCTAGAGTAGGTGTGCAGAATGCAATTTTTGACAATGTTCTGAGTAAGTTTAATCATCCTTGTGTGAATGATAATGGTGAGAGATTAATTGAACTCTGCATTGAGAATGGTTTGTGTGTATCTAATACATTTTTCAACCACAAGTATATCCACACATATACTTGGAGAAAATCGTACTCTTGGTCAAGAGTGCGATAGATTTTGTCTACGATCAGCGTTTGAAACACTTAGTTGTTGACACCCGTGTGATGAGAGGTGCGGATGTTGGTTCTGATCATTACTTGGTAGTGTCACGAGTGAAACTTAATGTTGGTTAAAGGAATAGGAAGAGACCCAGGATAGAAGGAATAAAGGCTGTGATAGGCTCCTTGAAGATCGACGGTATTCTGACTTACTCAGAGAACAACTGAAGGATCTTAAGTCTGGTGCAAGGGATGTAGAAAAGAAGTAGGAATGTTTTAAGAACTGGGTTGTCACTGCTGCTAAAGAGGTCTGTGGCACCACAATAGTGGGTAACAATAGAGGTCATGCTTGGTGGAATAGTCAGATTGAAGAGGCAGTAAAGAAAAAGAAGGAAGCCTATTTGGGGATGTTGCAAGGTAGTCTCTGTGGATGAATATCGCTGTAAGAAGCGTGAAGCTGCTAAGCTGGTTCGCCACAGTAAGCCAAAAGATCGAAAGGAGAAAGTGGAAAGGCATGACTGGCTTTTTGGAAAGATAGGAAGTCCTTCTGGAAGTACATGAGACTCAGGAAAAATAGGGGAAACAAAGTTGTAAGTTGTGTGAAGAATGAGATTGGGGAAATGATATGGGAGTCCAATGAGTTAAGTGACAGATGGGGTGAATACTTCTGTGAGTTATTAGATCAGAAAAGCAAAAATGATTCTGAGACAGATGCAGATGTCACAATGAGGGATGAAAGCACAGGAAGGATCTCAAGAGAAGTGTGTAAAGCTCTAAAATCTCTTCAGAATGGTAAAGCTCTGGGAGTTGATGGCATAACTGCAGAGATGTTGAAATATGGTGGTGACTCTATAATTAACTGAAATTTGCCAGTTGTGCTGGGAGTTAGGAATGGTCCCTCAGGATTGGAATAATGCTATTATTGTTCTCTTGTATAAGGGAAAAGGTGATCAGACTGAATGCAAGAACTATTGTGGTATTAGCCTACTGAGTGTCCCAGGGAAAGTGTTTGGTAAGGTTGTTATTGAAAAAGTACGTGGTCTTACATCATTGAAAGTGTGGGATGTTCAGAGTGGTTTTATGCCTGGTAAAGGCTGCACTAACCAGATTTTTGCATTATGCATGATGATTGAAAAGTATCTGGCTGTTGGGAAGAAAGTTTTTACTGCCTTCATAGATTTCGAGAAAGCTTACGACCGAGTGAATAGGACACTTTTGTGGAGGGTATTGAATGAATATGGTGTTACTGGGAATCTACTTAATAGTGTAAAAGCCATGTATGCTGGTAGTAGAGCTTGTGTACGAGTGAATGGTGTTTTATCAAAATGGTTTTCCATTGGTGCAGGAGTTAGACAAGGTTGTGTAATGTCACCATGGCTGTTTAATATAGTTATGGATGCATGCATGCGTGATGCCAAAATAGATAATTGTGGTTTATGTCTTGGTGATATCCATGTGTGCAGATTGCTGTATGCTGATGACACTGTCCTGTTGGCAGAGAGCAAAAGTGAGTTGCAGAGTATGTTGACTCGGATGCACGAAGTTTGCATGAAATTCAAACTGAGTATAAATAAGGGAAAAAACCAAAGTTATGGTGTTTAAGAGAGGAACTGGTAGCACTTAATGTAATGTAAGTTTAAATGGCACTGTGATTGACTAGGTGAGTGAGTTTGTGTATTTAGGAAGCATGTTTGACAGAGAGAACAAGTTGGATGGTGAAATCAGTAGGCGAGTGAATTCTTCTTTGAAAGTCATAGCTACTCTGGGAGGTTTTCACAGGAATGATGGGTTCTCTAGTTAGTCCCGCATGGCTGTGTATGAAACTGTAATTGTTCCTACTCTGATGTATGGCAGTGAAACCTGGGTACTGCAGAAGAAACATAGGAGTTGTTTTTGTGCTGGAGAAATGAGTTACTTACGTGGGGTTTGTGGCAAGACACGATATGATTGTGTGAGAAATGAAGATGTATTGCAGTTGTGTGATGTGAAGCAAAATGTTGTTAGCAAGGTGGAGACCAATATGCTTCGGTGGTTTGGCCATGCTGAAAGAATGAGTGATAAAATGCTTACTAAGAAAATCTTTTCAGCCCAAGTGGCAGGAAGGAAAGGCAGAGGAAGGCCAAGGAAGACATGTTTGGATCAGATTCAGGAGTGTCTGCATGATAAAAAGATTACGAGTATGAAGTATAAAAGATCTTGTGTACGGCGTGTAATGGATATCAGTGAAGCACGAGTTGTATGTCAAGATCGCTGTGAATGGAGAAGTTTAATACAACAATAAGTAAAAATATCTGGAAGTTTGTATTTCTTTTTGGAGCTAACCTCTGAATCTCAGAGAACAGCTTAGTGATATATGATATGATGTTCATAAAACCTAGTTGATAATGGAATTTAAAAATCTCCGTAACTGAAAGCTTAAAAAGATTTTTGCAAAAGATCCTGAAATATATTTTACTGCCACCCCTCATTTTTCAGGTACATCACTAGCCATAAACATTACTTTTTTCCACTGATGTTCAAAGTGTTGTTAGTGTGAATGATTCAGTTGCAATTTTTCAAGCAACAAAAGCAGCTAACTTTCTTAAGCATTTTGCTACAGCATTTTTTGAGCCAGCTTAAACTTTGCTGCCGCCATGCAATTCTTGTGAGTTATTAGCATTTTGGGAACCCGCCTCTAATGCTGTTTCCAATACTTAAAAGCAGTGTTTTGTGAACAAGCAAATGAGTATAATGTCCAGGGTTAGGAGTTGTCCTGAAATTCCGGATTTTTCTTTATGTACTGTAAGTCCTTAGTTTTTACAATTTTGTCCTGAAATTCCCAAAGAATAATTCACTTAAACTTTATTTATTTATTTTTATCAAAAGAAGCAGCAAGCAGCATTATTTATTAAAAATTACACATGCAGCAAAAATTTTAGTGTTTCTAATATGGTGCTTATACAAATACGTTCACATGCTGTTGGCATAAAACAGAAAAGCTGTGCAAAATTTGAGGTTTAAATAGCTGATTTTTTAATGCAGAAATGTCCTTGGTGGATTGAATAAGATACATCACACAAGCTCTTGGATGAAGCTTCAAAAAATTAGTTGTGTTAAAGAAAATAATATGAGGGAAGTTAATTTTCCCAGATGACGTTTATGGGAAATAAGGAAATGGACAAAATCACAAAGAAACTGAAGTTCGAAAATTTTTTTGAAGCCATGAATGAAATCTATTACTACCATCATAGTTTAGGTTCTTTCGCTATGATCAACTTATCCACAATTCTGCTGAATATCTGTGGTGCTCTGTATAATTTCAAAGTGTAGTTTGAGAAATATATTTGTTTTACTCAATTTATTCTCATATCTACTGAAGTAGCAGGGTATCTACTGGTCATTAAAGTCATGAATTTCTTTTTGTTTTTAGTAAGTGTTCATTTTTTTGGCAAAAATCTTAATTCTCTATGCACTGACCACTTACGGCATAGATGTACTAGTTTCTATCTAATGATTTGAGAGTAAAGGGGGGGGCACTTGCTCCCTCTTCAAAGAAAACTGATACAGCAAAAATGTCTTAGCAAAGAAATACATGTACATAATGTTGTTTACAAAATTTTGGATGAGTTTAGCAATTTAAATTTGCTACTTATGGATCAGGGCATTTTTCAGATATAAAAATGTTAAATTAAGAGTAACGAAATCTTGTAGCAAAATGGTAACTTAAAAACACACTCAAAGGGGCACTTTTTCCGTAGGAAAAAAAGGGTGGCACGGTCCCCCCCCCCCCCCTTGTAATGTGTGTGTGTATGTGCGCGCGCTTGTACCTCAACCTTGGATAGGCACACGCATGTCTTAAAAATGGTATTGGTCGTGACTTGTTTCCCAAATTTGGTAGACACCCCGAGTAGGGCAGGATGGGGGTATGATCAGGTAAAGCAATTTTTTGTGCACAACTTGTGCATTCCGGATTATGACCATATGCAATCCATATTGTGATGAAATTTGAAAGTATTTTGTCCTGATTTTTTGTTACTTTTAGCTCTATGGAATTCAGTAATTAACAAATTCAAGTACAGCTGTCCAGTTTGTCTGGATTTTGTGCAGTTTTGGATTTTTTTTTATGTAGGAAAAAGTAAACTGGTTTTTGTAATGCCAATAAACAAAACTGTTTGCTCTTATTTGTGAATGGAAACAAGAAAAGTAACATTTAAAAAAATTATGTGTGTGCGTGTGTGTCAATAAAGAATGCCTCCTCTCCTTTCCTTTACCACTTTTCTGTGGCATTGTTAAAAAAGATAGATGGCTGTAATTAGTTACCTGAGAAACAGCGGAAATTGTTCTGAAACAAAGCATTGAGCCAATAAATAGCTTCTTGTCAAACAACTGCTTCATTAATTATTGTTTTGTTTTTGGTTATGATTGTTTTTTTTTTCCTGCATGATTGCTTCAACCACCTGACTCGCAGCTAGAGGAGCCTGCCCCGGTCTTATTCCTAAATTTGTGTTTAATAAAAAATAGTAATAAAATGCAGTTCTTTCTGAAATGTTATTTTACCATAAAATGCTTATATTTTAAAACTTCATAATTCATTTTTTGTTATTACAGATAGAATGTTCTGGTATTGTGGAACATGCTGAGAAGATTACCAAAGAAAACCACCTAGATGACAGTGAGTTTAAATGCTTTTGTCAAATGTTGCATGCAATTGATAGTGGTCGTATTGAATAATTGAAAATGTGGTCGTGCAGTCAATGCGTACGAAAATGTGACCCCCCTTTAAAGATTTCATGGCAAACTCCTGACAATGCAAAATTAGAATTGTTTATAGTTATTATCAGATGTCTTAATGTTAGCAATATGTAGAAATTGAAATTTTTTCAAATCAGTGATTCATCGACATTCCTTAAAATGCTGTTAAATGTAAGTTTAAATCACTTATTAAAAAGCAGTCTTAATTAAATTAGTGGTTATTGTATTCCTTTCAGTTATTTCCAGTACAGTGCTGGATGGAAGCTTCCTCCAGTTCTTTCCATTTTTCGCTATTCTTGACTATGGTTGACCGATCTTTTCCCACAAATTTTGACAGTTCATCGCTCCACCTTCTAGGACATCCTGTTGCATCATTTCCCTACTTTTTGAATCCAGCTTGTTAGTATGGTGGCCCCATTGTTCGTCCTCTTGTTGTTAGATGTCCAGCCCATTTCCATTTCAGTTGCTTGTGGTAAAGAATGGTGTCTGTGGTATGAGTCTGGCTCTTTATCCAGGTGTTCCATTTCTTATCTTTTAATGTGATGCCTAGCATCGGCTTTCGAGTTGTTGCAATTTTATTTGTCAGTGCTTTTGTTAGTCCAGGCTTCACAACCATAGGCATGTGTAATGACTGGAAGTATGCATTGGTTAAATGTCTTCTGTTTTAAACAGAGTGGGACATCACTGTTTTGAAATATAATATATTTTACTATTACATGAAAAATGATTAGAGCTGCTCGAAAGCAAAGATCATATGCTCCGTGCAGAGGGCTTAATATGGGCAGAGATGTCAACCATTATGGAATCTATTATAGATTTTCCCCCGGATTATGGAGTGTACTGGTGAGACTAACCAAAAATAATGGATATTAAGATTCTCACTGTTAAGAATGTTTTACTGGTTTTGTAATTAATCAATGCAAAAGCCTTTAAAGAAAGTTTGTGATGCAGCTCCTTACCCACCCCCACCACCAGGAAGAGGATGTGTTTTGCTTGTTTTGAAAGCTAAGTGGAAAGAAACTATCTAATTTCCGAAAACAGAAGCTAGATGAAGTGAAGATTTCTCCCATAGTCTTAATTTTTGCTAGTGATGTTCCTTCTTTCTGTCCAGTATTGTTCTTAAATATCCTGTTTAGGCAGGCAAGGCCAGATTTCATTACATTTCCTGGAATTCCGGATTATAAATTAATATTGCCGGATTCCATCATGATTATCGTAGCATAAATTAAAAAGTAACAAGGGGGAAAAGTTCGAAGTTCTCCAAGGCATCTGTTCATTAGCGGAGAAGCAACCTTTCCCCTCTGAGTCAGCAGTTGGCAGCAATGTTTACTCTTCTGTCTGCTAATGATCTCTATCGCTGCAGGCACAGAGCAAGCTTGGCGTTGGCCTACATACTGACGCAGATTTCTCGTCTGTCGATGGTATCAGGTGCACGTTTTGGTTTGTTTGATGTACTTCGTCTCTTTAGGAATTTCTGAGAACTTTTCGTGCACGTGTTTAACAACGCGATGGCTGGTAGAAAATATCGTCAGTCTGTTTTTAAGAAGTGTTATACGACAGATTATCTGTGTATAATCGAATCGAGGAAGGGCCAACAATTTGCCTTTTGCTCTATTTGTAGATTTGATTTTTCCGTTGTCCACAAGGGCAAAGGGGATATCGTTAATCACATTCGTATGCAAAAACACGTGGACAATTCCAAGTGTACAAAAATAACAAAACATTAAATTTTGCTCGATGGTTCCTCTTCCGATGCCATTATCTGTGCTGAGTGCTTGTTTACTTCATTCCTCGTGTAACGTAACTTACCTTTAAGTAGTGCTGACCATGCAAGTGTGCTTTTTAAGAAAATGTTCCCAGTTAGTAAAATTGCAAAAAAATTTGCATGTGACAGGACAAAAAACATTGTGCATCATTGCCGAAATGGGGAAATCTTCAAAAATGGACTTGCATACTTGCCAACATTTACGGATTTCTGCTTAATTTTACGGATAGAGGTATTTTTTTTACAGATTTTTTAACATTTCGATTGCTCAATCGAAATATTTCAACCCCTGCAAACATCTACTTAGATTTTCTACCGGACCTTATGAGTGCTTGTCATGCAATGATGTCATCTTTGACTCGCTGGCTTCGTGACATCGTGCGGTAGCTTTCTCCCCACGGGAGTGCTCAAGTAGTAATGTGTCGACCAAAGTTTGCCAAAATACGTAATTACGCGTTTAGTACACATCAAAATTTTACCAACGTGTACAAATTTGTCGAATTTTTCTTCGCGTAAACCTACGCATCGAAGAGTTTTACCAATTTGTAAAAATACGCTTCGGGGCGGTACTTAGTCTTTCAGAAACTGAAGTAAAAGATTTTTTCCATAATCATAATTTCTTTTTCCTGTGATGTTGCCTCAGTTATTGTTGTTATATATCATTTTATTCCATAAATATTTGTATTTCAGTTTTACGGAAAAATTTCTGAAATCGAAAATTCAACGTCGAAAATTTTTCGCTGTAATCTTTAGGCAATTACGATGGAAAAGGAGAAATTCGAGGAATTTCTCCTTTTCCATCATAATTTAGGTTATTCTCAAGATCAATGCATAACTGAACAAATTTTTAAAATATTTTTTAACAATTTTTTTTACATTTTTTATATGCCTTTACGTAACATTAGTGCTTCAAATTATGTCCATTGATATTTCAAACATACGAAAGTATGCATGCAGGATTTTTCTCTTCTTAAGGTTGGCAAGTCTGCCTTTTATTCCATAAATACTTACATTTCAGCTTAAAAATGGAGGAAAACATCTCCAAAAATAGAAGACGGTCGAAGCTAAGGTTTCTCCCGTAATTGTAATTTTGTTCTTCAATATTCCCATTAATCCTGTGTTGTTAAATGTCACATGTGGCTATATTTTGAAGAAATTTCCCCTGAAAGCCTATTCCTGCTGCATGCACAAGTTGCCGATATAGGAATTGGGAGACAGCTTCCTTTTCTTCAGTAATGTACTTTGCAAATATTTTCTCAGCTGCTGTGTTAGTGACAGTGATCTGGACAAATTGGAATTGGAATTTCCCTTATAACAAGCTGTTGAATAGCCCTAGAATTGATACTACATGGTCAAACATTTCGAAAATGACTGGTGCAGGTGGTGGTGAAAAGTATGAAGTTTTGCCATGCCTGCTATTCTTATTGTGCCACACAGTAATTCAGTTGCAGAAAGAATTTTTAACATTGCCTGTAAGAATCAGAGTTTATGCCAAATTTGAACTATAATGTTATTTTTATTTTTGAAAACAGTGGTGTGTTACATTAATGGAAGTTTGTGTTCTATTACACATTACAGAAAATTCCTCCATTGGTTACTGGTAAATTCTGCTAGGGGTTGGCATCTGTATGCTTCTGAAAATTGTCATGTACTGAATTTAATTTTCTGTGGTTAGTTCCTAAAAAAGTATAGCTTGGTGTAGCAAGCAGCTTGTTAAATTTTACTGTTTTTTTTTAATGTAATCATTAGAGTTGATTTTGTAGCATTGCACCTACACGTTGGTAGACTTCAGTTTATTTACTTGCACCTTAATTTCCCTGTTTTGCATGTTTTGACTGCTTGATTTTCAATCATTCATTTCACTTTACTGATAATATTAATGTATTGGTTTTAAAGGAATTAATAATTGTGCGTGTGTGTGTTCTAATGCCTTTTCATTGTGTATTACAAATAAGTTGCTTGTCATGAAAATTATTTTTAAAGCATTTCTTTGGTTGCATGCTGTAGTTTTTGAGATTAGGAAATTGTGCAGAAGTATTGAGTCATATCTGTTTATAATCCTGTTTGGATGCATATTACTTTGGCATTTTGATGCAAACATACTTTTTGTTTATACCAGAGCTAGAATTTTTTTTTGAAATTGGTAGTCAGGCATGTTGAGAGATGAAAAAAAAAGTGCCCAAATGCACACATTTGTCATACATATGCCAGGATAGCGGTTTTTAGAAGGGTGCTTCACCCTGCCTGCCTTTCAATTAAAAAAAATCCCACGCTACCTGCCCTCAGCCTAAAATGAGTGCCCCACCCCAACAGTCCGTTTGAAAGAGATGCACATGCATTTATTGATCATTTGCATGAAACCATTTCTAGACAGTTAGAAAACCAGTCTATTATTACAAATCTTGGTATCTTAGAAAAGTAAGGTCAGAAACCACTAAAGCCATTTTATGGCATTGCTGAAGTAATGGAGCTGGCTGATTATTTCAACCTAGATGGTGATTTACTATTAGAGTTGGATGAGTACAAATCAATATTTTATTTCTATCTCAAATTGATATTGAGAGCAGTAATTTGTCAATCCTGAAAATGTGTTCGGTTCTGTCAAAATCAGAAGGAACTGAGTACATTCCTACTAATACAGAAACTTTTATTTTAAACTTTGCATGTACCTTGACAGTTTCAAATGCTGAAGTAGAAAGATTTATTTTCTCAAATTAAGCAAGTGCATAACTGTTAACAATATATATATAATAATTTTAATAACCACAATATGTTACTGTTGATAACTTTTCTGGTGAATTAACACTGCTTGTATGGTCTTGTTTTTGTAAAGTTGATGTATACTCTAATGCCTTTTTGAAAGTGTAAGCTGCCTTTTTTTTTTTTCATTACAAGCACTCTGCCCTTTAGTAGTCCTAAGGTGAACCCTGCATATACTATTTTTTCTAACATTTCAGAAACAAAGTACTTTTGCTACATTTCAAATGTTAATTTGCCTATATGTTGTGTGTTAAAGTACTTAGCATCATATCCAATTCTTCATCTGTGCACAACTGAATTGCATGTCCACCAACATGCCTTGTTCCTTTAGCAGTTAATTGCAAGTGACTAATCAAATGCCTCGCCCAGGGATAACTGGTTTTCCAGTTATTTGGGGAGTAGCGCCCCAAAGCCTGAGCTGACCATGTGACGGACCATCTTGTCTTTTCGTCTTCGTATGATACCATCACTGCAGAGACCGCTGTTCATCCAGCTGATGGGAAGTGGCGACCCCACGGTCCGAGCCGACACTAGTGTTTGATGTCTTTTTCCCATTTTTGCTTTTTGTTGTTACTTTGCCATGCATCCGCCTCAGTTGTAGGTTGCTGAGGTTGTGACTATGCAGCAGCGCCGGCGTTCAGTTTCTCATTCTTTTTCCTTTCTTTTTCATTTTATGTTTCCCTTTTTGTTTTTCCAGGCTGGTTAGCTAGACCTACCTGCAAGTTTACCGTGTGTACCATGACCCATAAGGTGGAAAAGGGGATGCTAGAGGCTGAGGTTTCTGGGGGCAGGTTGTAGTTGTCGCCAACTACCAACTAGATGCTTCACCCTAAACAGGAGAAGCATCTTGTTGCCTGGTCGGGCAACTAGATTTAAAAGGAAAAAAGTTTACACTGGAAAATTTTCTACTTTAGAAAAAAAAAAAAAAACGTTCATCGCATGTTTTTCATTTTAGTGCACTTGAATTATTGTTACGGATAAAGTGCCAAGGCCAGGAGAATAGCGCTTCTTCAATTATATTATGCTTACATTCAGAAATTGGGACCATACATGGTTTTGCTCCAGATGTCATCTACAGTTAACGATGGGATGCATGCTTCGGATGAAACTAGCCTCCAGTGTTTAGTGACAATGCGTAAACTGCCATGAAAGAGGTGGAAGAGACTGATAAGTAAAAAAGATGTGCTCTATGGAGGGGGCCACCTCTGGGAGGGAGTGACATCGGAATATTTATTGCACAGCCCTGGGTGGGGTTGGGTCTCTGATATAACTTGCACTAGTGAGGGAGGGGAAAGTGAAAGCTTCCGCCGGCGCTCGCGCCCACCCACACGAACTGACAGCGGTACTACATACTACTAAAACAAAAGCTAAGTTTATGTAACGCACTCGGCTAGATATCGAGAGTTCTGTTGGTTCAATTCCACAGCGGCGGCTGTAAAACAATTTTTCAGTTGCTGTGTGTTTCTAGAACGTGGTTAAGAGTGATGTATGTATTTATTTATTTACTGTCACCACGTATTTGGAGTATTTTCAACTTGGATCTCCGCCCTTTGGATTTAACTGCTATAATATATATATATATATATATCATCATCATCATCATTGTCAACCATTATCAATCCACTGCTGGACGAAGGTCTCCCCAAGTTTCCTCCACAACGGTCTGTCTTGTGCCAGTCTCCTCCATGTCACTCCCGCATACTTTCGAATTTCATCCACCCATCTTCCATGTGGTCTTCTTCTGGGTCTTTTCCTGTCCCTTGGAATCCAATCTAAAATTTCGGCTGTCCATCTATGGTCTGTCCTTCTGGCAGTATGTCCAGCCCATTGCCATTTCAGGGATTTAACTCTGATCATGATGTCTTCCACTCTTGTCATTTTTCTGATCCACGTGTTCCTCTTCTTATCTCTCCTGGTTACACCAAGCATGCACCTCTCCATGCTGCTTTGAGTTGTCTGCAGCCTTTGTATGTCTCTTTTAGTTAAGGTCCACGTCTCTGCACCATACGTAAGCACTGGAAGGATGCATTGATCAAACACTTTTCTTTTAAGACATAATGGCATATTGCTCTTGAAAATTATGCTGTTTCTTCCAAAAGCTCTCCAGGCAAGTTTTGTACGCCGATTAATTTCTTCATCAATGTGACCCTCACTTGATATCTGCTGTCCAAGATAAACGTATGTGTCTGTTATCTCCAGCTTTTTCTCCATCAATCGATAAATCTTCATTTCTTGTAAAAGCATTGAACATCACTTTTGTCTTCTGAAAGTTCATTTTTAATCCCACTTCTTTACTCTTGCCAGCAAGTTCCTGGATCATACTCTGCAGCTCTGATGGGGTAGTTGCAAAAATGACTACGTCATCAGCAAAACGAAGGTGGGTTAGATAATCTCCATTAATCTTTATCCCTTTGTTTTCCCAGCTCAGCGACTGAAAAACACCCTCCAATGTGGCATTAAAGAGCTTCGGAGATATGGTGTCACCTTGTCTCACTCCCTTTCCAATTTTTACGTGTGTTGTATTTTCAAACAGCCTAATCTTTGCACTTGCATTTTCATAGATGTTATTAATAATATTAATGTATGCATCTTCAATACCGCAGGTTTTCAGAGCCATTGTAACTGCTGATGGTTTCACCGAATCAAAGGCTTTTTCATAATCGATAAAAGCCATGCACAATGGAAGTTCATATTCCCTTGCTCTTTCAATTAGTTCTCTCAGCACGTGGATATGATCTATTGTGCTGTAGCCACTCCTGAATCCAGCTTGTTCTCTCGGTTGAGCCATGTCCAGTGTTACCTTCAAGCGGTGTGAAAGAACTTTAGTGAAGATTTTATAAACTACTGATAGGAGGCTGATAGGTCTGTAGTTTCCAAGATCCTCAATGTCACCTTTCTTATGTAGCAGGATCATTGTAGCGGTGTTCCAATCCTCAGGAATCTTTCCTTCATTAAGGCATCGAGTGAAAATTTGGGCGAGTACTGTTTCGATTTCTCCACTTGCTTCTTGTATGATGTCTACAGTAATTCCATCTTCTCCTGGAGCTTTTCCCCGCTTCATGTTCTTGATTGCATGTGCAACTTCTGCTGGAAGGACTGGGGGAACTCTGGTACTGGTATCTTTCATGATGTCTGGAGTGCATGTATCATCCCTTTCATATAATTTGGAGTAGAAATCTTTCACTCTTGTCAAAATTTCGCCTCTATTTCTTGTTACAGAACCATCTTCTTTTCTCAGTGCCATAATCTGTTTTCTTCCCTTACTGAGATGTCCCTTTGCTATCTTTAGGCTTTGGTTGTTTTCAATTGCTTTCCTCACTAGTTCACAGTTGAATTTTCTTACGTCTTCAGTGATACTTTTTCTTACTGTCTTGCATAGCTCTATATATTCCACTTTGGAAGTCACATCTTCTTTAGTTGTAGTCATCTCTCTTCTTTTTTGCATCAACATTTTCGTTTTTCCTGATAATTTGTTTACATGCAACTTGTTCTTAGACCCAGCTAATTTTGTTGCTGTTTCCATAAGAGCTTTGGTTACTTTTCTGTTAACTTCAGAGATGTCCACTTCTTCCGATGTTAGGCCTTCTAAAGCAGAGAACCTGTTCTTCAGTTCCAACTTGAAGGTATTATGGTGTTTTTTAAGGTTGGTTATGTCAATAGATTTTGTTTGTCTTATGAGCTTGCCATGTTCAAGTTTAGTGTTGAGGTGCATCTTACATCTCACCAATCTATGGTCACTACCTGTGTTGAACTTGTTTAGCACACTGCAGTCTTCTATGACGAATTTTTTGTTACACATAATAAAATCAATTTCACTTGTCGTCCCATTTGGATGTCTCCATGTCCATTTCCTGTGTGGCTTTTTCTTGAAGAAGGAGTTCAAGATGAAAAACCCTTCTGCATCTGCAAACTCAACGAGAGTATTTCCACGCTGGTTTCTGTTGCCGTGACCGAATTTACCTACTGAAGTTTCATTCTGTTGCCGTTGCCCTATTTTTGCATTGAAATCTCCCATAATTATCTTCAAGTGCTGCTTACCTTTATTATTTAGATGACAAATTTCTTCATAAAATTCTTCAATTTCTTCTTCAGGATGACTTGTGGTGGGTGCATAAGTTTGAATAATCTGAGCCTGGTATCTTTTTGAGAGTTGGATAACAAGTCGTGCAGCTCTGTCAGAGGAACTATCAACTTCTACCACTTTATCCTTCAGTTTCTTGTTTATTATAAATCCAACACTACTAGTTCTGCCAGTATCTGTCCCACGATAGTAGAAGAGATGTCCACTTTTCAGTTCGATGAGATCTTCTCCTTTTCTCCTTACCTCACTTAGCCCCACGATGTCCCACTTGATCCTTTGTAGTTCCTCTTCCAATTCAAGAAGCCTTGAATCAGAAGATAGGGAGCGTCCATTGTACGTAGCCAAGGTCAGCATCAGATGGCAGCCTAGTCCGGTCCTCCGGGGATTCTTAGCACCCTCTGCCTTCATGTCGCACTGGCCGCTGCCTTGGCCAGGTACATTCCAGCTGCCGGAGACTGAGGGCCAAGATTTAAGTTGTGGAATCATTTTGGAGGGGTTTGGCCATAACTCACCACGCTGGCCAAGCGGGTTGGTGAGTGTGGGATAGAATTTCCTCTAATCCCGATGGTATAGTTATACCGCTATTGGCGGTCGTCAGAGCCCCTTTAGTGGGAACAGGATGCACCACGAGAAGGCGGGGTTGACATTTGTCAAGGAGAGGCTGTGATGTTACGCATCACCGGACCTTACATCCCTATATATATATATATATATATATATATATATACTTAAGAGGAAAACTGAAGACTAAGGAAAAAATTTTAGAATTTAAAACGAAGGGTGCAAAAAAACCTGAAGATCAAAACGCGCAACGCAGCAGTTTTGAAAATTCAGAATTCACATTCTATAAAGAAGATACCTAAGCAAAAAAATACATATAAAATTTTGACTCACACCTAGTACAACATAGAAAAGGTTATGTATCTACCTGTGTGAGTAAAAGGAGAAAAGATAAAAAAATAAAATAAAACTACTGAATGTAGAAGGTGTCGAGAATACTGAGCCTTGGCTTTAACAAGGACCAGCAAAAACTCTGCATTTTCTCACTTCCACAAAGACCTAGTTGGAAATGGGTTTCTGCAAGGCCATAGATGCAAGTAACATTCCCACCTAAAATCATTTCTATTTATTATGTCACTCTCACAGCTTGAGTTCTCTTTAATCTTCTTCTCTCTGTTTAATAGTAACAGATGAAGAGCATGGGTCGGAGCCATGAAGGTTAATGGATGCAAGCGAAATTGTTAACTAGTGCTAGGTCATGCTACTCTACGGAGGACATGACTTATATATATATATTTTAAACTATTTTAGGTTGAATATGTTACAAAGTATTTCGGCAGTGCTTTATGGCCTTGCAGAAACCCATTTCCAACTAGGTCTTTGTGGAAGTAAGAAAATGCAGAGTTTTTGCTGGTCCTTGATAAAGCCAAGGCTCAGTATTCTCGACACCTTCTACATTCAGTTTTATTTTATTTTTTTCTTTTCTCCTTTTACTCACACAGGTAGATACATAACCTTTTCTATGTTGTACTAGGTGTGAGTCAAAATTATATATGTATTTTTTTGCTTAGGTATCTTTATAGAATATATATATATATATATCCAGTGCTGTTAATGCCCACCAGATAAAGACTTCTCAGTAGCTGAGAAGTCTTTATATATATATATATATATATATATATATATATATATATATATATATATATATATATCCATCCAGTGCTGTTAATGCCCACCAGATAAAGACTTCTCAGTAGCTGAGCCCATCTTACGGATTTGTCAGCAGCTGACTTTTTAAAAATACACATAGCACCGTGGATTGTTGGCCACCGTGGCGTAAATGTAACACACTCTGCTAGATATTGAGAGTTCTGTTGGTTCAATTCCACTGCGTCGGCTGAAAAACAATTTTTCGGTTGCTGTGTGTTTCTAGAATGTGGTTAAAAGCGATGTATTTATTTACTGTCGTCACATATTTGGTGTATTTTCAGCTAAGTTTCTTTTAAGAGCGAGTCTGCGCAATGCATTCCACTTAACCTGGAGAAGAGTGAAAATTACCAACGCTGATAACTTAGTTTATCTGAGATAACAACAGTACTTCACGTTAGATACGGATATAAGTTGTATTTAGTAATGAATATGCGATGTTTTTTTTTTTTTGGGAAAAAATCCAGCGGTGAGAGTATATCCATAGTAAGCAATTATGTGAAATTCCTGATCTGTCAGCTGTAGTTTCAAATTTGTCTTCCGCACTGTTGAGTGACGCAGTTTCAGAATCGGAATCTACATCGTTGGCAAAACTGAAACTTGTGCAAGCGGACTACGATAAAGCGTACAAAAAATAAAATAAAAACGCTGTTGCACAGTTGTTGAGGAATCTTGGATAAAAACATTTAATTGGCTAAAGTCAAATGGCAAGACTTATGTAGTGCTCTGTTTGCGAAAACCATACTAAAATTGCCGATGCCCCAGCATTTTTTTCAAGGAAAGTAGGGTGTCAGGTGATAATATAGTTTAATAACTAAGTGCACACAACAGTAGTTGATAACATAAGATTTGCCTTTACAACAATTCTTGGGATATTTTATGATGCAAAATCACTTCTGTTTGTACAAGAGAAAAGGCTAAATAATTTTTACATTCAAAATTGTTAAAAACTAAACTGCTATACAGTTAACTGATTATTTATATTTTTTCTGCAAAACACGGCATATATTAAAACTTCTTGAACATGGCATCACTAAATTTCTCAAATGCCATCGATACTTTTCTGTAAAACTTGAGAGATACGTGCTTTTGTGCATTTTGAATACAGACACTTTAAAATGGCAATGTAAGAGATGTATAAAACGTTTATCATAATTTCTAACTTTGAGGCTTCTGTTTGATTATCTTAAAAGATAAATTTTTCTGGACATGTAGATTTTACTTCTGGACAAGTATATTTTCTGCACATGCCCAGCTGAGTATGTAACTTTTCAGATATTGGGTATATAAATAAGTTTTGAGGGATTTGAGGTGAACAAAACACGTTGGAGAACAGAAACAATATTTTAATGTTAATTGAAGTATGCTCCCTCTGAAGCTACAACTTTACCCCATCTTTCGGGCAGTGAACTTATGCCCCGAAGGAAGAATACCGGTTCCTTAGAAAAAATCCAGTTGTCCCGCTAATTTTTGATGTCTTCATAAGAACTAAACCGTTCTCCAGAAAGTGCTGACTGCATCAACCGGAACAAATGGTAATCCGATGGCGCAATATCTGGCAAATATGGCGGGTGGGGTAGAACTTCCCAGTCGGATCCTTCTAAGCACTTTTTCACAGGTCAAGAAACATGTTCTTACGTTGTCATGCTGTAAGATGACTTTGTTGTCTATTCCTCCATTCCGGTCATTTTTGCATGAGAGCTTGTTTTAAACGCATTAATTGGTTTCGATACCGATTACCAGTAATAGTTTCCGACGGTTTCAGCAGTTCGTAGTGGATCACACCCTTCTGGTCACCAGATACACAGCATTACCTTTGAACGATGGGTATTGCGTTTTGGCGTTGAAGGACCTGGTTAACCTGCTGGCTTCATCCATGCTTTCTGCCGTTTAGGGTTATCGTTCCATATCCATTTCTCGTCGGCAGTAATAATACGATGCAAAAAAAAGCTTTCTTTTTTTGCCTTTTGAAGCTGCAATTCGCAAATGGTTTTTCGACGTTCAAGGTCTCTTTCCCGCAAAGCATGTGGAACCCAATTCCCTTCTTTTTGCACCATTCCTATGGCAGCTAAACGTTGTGAAATGCATGGTTGACTAACATTTAATCCTGCTGCTAGTTCTTTTTGGGTCTGGCACGGATCCTTGTCGAGTAAAGCTTCCAATTCGGCATCAGCAAATTTTTGGGTGCTCCAGAACGTTCTTTATCACTGACATTGAAATCGTTCCTTTTGAATCGTCTAAACCAATACTCAACTTGTTTTTATGGATGGGGAATGTTCAGCATAGATTTCTGACATTAAGTGATAGCTGTCGGCAGCACTTTTCTTGACAATAAAGTAATGCAGTAACACTTCCCGCAAATGCTGTTTTGTCGGGACAAAAGTTGCCATTTTCCATCGAGTAAAAAAAATTACACCTTCGCACCTCAATCGAACGTCGTATACTGACTCTGACAGCTGGCGTCTTGTACTGTGATATCGCAGTGTTGCCACCTTAAAATACATGCAAGCAGTAATAAGTACGACACTGAACGGAAATCCCTCAAAACTTATTTATGTACCCAATATTTTTCAAGCCCTATGTACCTTAAAGTTACAAACCTGGGTAGGATGGCTTCTTTTGCAGCATTTGAAATATGTAATGTCTGACATCATCAAGAAGGCTTTCAAGTTAGCTTTATGCAATGAAAACAACCACCCTGGAATTCTTCATGAAAAACATGTAGATTGACTCCAGTTGAGTGTTTCGGGCATTCTAAATTCAGACATGCATCATCTAAAGCACTGCCAATGTCTAATAAAGTGAAGTCACCTGCTTGTAATTTTATTTCTAAGTTAAAATGGCTGCCAGGATATCAGAAATTTCTTACCAGTAGTGAAGAGTTCTGATGATTCAAAAGTTTGTATTTCTTTTTAGTAGCTTTTTTGGCTGACATTTTAAAATCTCCATCAGCAATATTTTCTAAGAGAGCATGTAGACCATATTAAAAAAAAATAAGATGCTAGAAAACTATCTTATTTGTTTAACATTGCCTATTTGCACTGATCTTCCAAGAAATAACGTATGAAAGCAAGTCGTTTGCCATTTGCAGACGTGCCAACTCTCCGGATTTAAGCGTGAGACTCCTGATTTTCGGCCTTTCCTTCTGCCCTCCGGATGGTCGAAATAACGAAATTCCATCAAGCACCGCTTTGGATCGACACAGAAGAAAAAGATTTCGAACCGCTTGTAAAATCTTTTCTTTCTGCGTCGATGCAAGACTACATTTACTGTAATCAGTAT
Organism: Macrothele yani; assembly: GCA_039090855.1. Taxonomy (NCBI): domain Eukaryota; kingdom Metazoa; phylum Arthropoda; class Arachnida; order Araneae; family Macrothelidae; genus Macrothele; species Macrothele yani. The sequence goes on from CM076990.1 coordinate 56,238,662, forward strand.
CGTACTTTTCCTCTCCTCATATCTGCCAAAAGAAAGCTACCCCCGGTGGTGCAGTGTTCTATTTTATGTTGGTTTACGAACACACTCGCGCGCCATTTGTGACCTACTTATCGTTTCCCCCAGCTCTTAGCTGTAAGCCTATTTGTTTTCTTCAAAGTTTTGAGGAGTGCATTTCGGTTTTGCTTTACTGTGGAGATTTTTATTTCTTGTTTTGCACCATGTTTGTCTCTTTTCCCTTCGTCGCATTTTGTAGAAGATTAATGTGCTCCTTTGTTCATCTCTAATTGCGAATCTGTTATTTTCAGCTTTGTTTTGTCTTCTATTGTAGCATTTTGTGTACACTTAGTTTGAGAATTTTATTTATTTTTTTCCCTCATTCCTTTCGCTTACTTTTTGCGGGAAATTTTTCCTTTTGCATTACGTCACTTTTGTGGTTTTTAATGTTTTATTTTATGTCATATCTTTGGCAATTTGCTTCTGCTTTACATATTAGCTGTTATTGTCTTTGCTGCATAAAGTTGTGAAACTGAGCGCTGGCTTTCGACAAATTGTCTGAGATGGGTCTGGATTCGAATCGCAGTGGGGCATGGATGTTGCATACTTGCTAACTTTTATGGATTATCCATAAAATTTACGTATTTCTGCTTAATTTTACTGATTTACGGTTAGAAGTCGTTTTTTTTTACGGAGTTTTTAATATTTCGATTGCCCAATCGAAATATTTCAATCCCCTGCGGGCTGCAATCATCCATTTAGATTTTCTACTGAACCTTACGAGCGCCATGTTGCGCAATGAGATCATCTTTGACTCGCCGGCGTCGCGCAGAGCCATCAAGTATAACGATGGCTCCACGTCGCGCGGTAGCTCTCTCTCCACGAAAGTGTTGACCAGAGTTCTCCAAAATGCGTAATCTAATTACGCGTCTAGTATGCATCAGGAATTTCTCGATTCGTAAAAATACGCATTTGAAATTTTTCTCCCCGCGTAAAAGTACGCGTCGGGAATTTTTCTCGGGGCGTAAAAAATGTGCATCGTGAATTTTTTTCTCGGCGCGTAAAACTACTGATCGAAGAATTTTACCAGTTTGTAAAAATACTCATCGGGCGGTATTTCGTCTTCCAAAGACTGAAGTAAACAACATAGATTTTTTCTGTAATCGTAATTTCTTTTTTCTGCGATGTTGCCTCTGTGTCCAATATTGTTGTTATATATCATTTTATTCCGTAAATTTTTGTATTTCAGTCTGAAAATGGAGGAAAAATTTCCGAAAACGGAAATTCGAGGGCAAAAAAAAAAATGCTATTGTATCTGGTTAACAACTATTTTCACTATACTTTTTACTTTTCATATAAACATAGTCTGCATTTAGAATAACTTTTTAAACATTAAAAATGCTATGTACCAATACTTCTGGATAATTGCTCCTGCATCTGAAAAATGTCGATAAAAAAAAGGACTCTTGATTTTACGAGCTGCAAAAAATCTCCTGATCTTTAGATTTTGAAGGTTGGCACGTCTGCATTTGTGTAATCAATTGTAAAATTTTATTACACCTTGAACCGTAGATTCAAGTCTAAAACTGGCGACCAGAAGTGGTTATGTTAATTTTTGGTGAAAATGGGTCAAGTCCACCAAACATTTTGTTGTCCCTTGTGATATGTCTGCCCAAAGTGTCTGTCCATATATTATTGGAAGAGGCCATTGAAGATCATTATAAAATTTGTTTGTCTATTACCTAAATGACTGTTCCCAACCAGAACTGGTGATCTCCAAAGCTGAAATTTTGGTCATATAACCACTACTGGTTTATCAGCATTTTACTGTACATACTTTTCACGTCATTAAGTGAGGTCTCAAGATTATGGGCTGAGCAGTAGGTGTAGTAACACACCGAAACACATCTCCCCATGTTCACACAATCACCATCTATTATGTATGCAACTTAATTCTCGACCACGGGCACGGCATGTTGACAGCAAATTATAGCAAGTTGAATATGTACGTAATCAGGGAAATAATCCCCGTCGTGTTGGATACATTTGAGCCATCGGTCAGGGAGCTGTCGTATGCCACTGCGGAAAAGAAGGCTGTTTAGAGTTGATAAAGTCATCAATACTTGTTGGACCTCCTGGACAGAAGTAAAGTGCGTATCACTCAGGTGATGTTGCAGGGAGCGAAAGAGGTGATAATCCGACGGGACGAAGTCCGGAGAATACGCCGGGTGGGGACAAAATCTCCCATCACAGGTCGATCATGTTTAAAGTCATTTTCATGGTGTGAGAACGCGCATTATCCTGAAACAACAGGGCCGACCATCTGCCTTTGCCAGTGTATGGCCTTTTTCGCCTCTATTGCGTTACTCACAGGAGTGAGTTGCTGACAATAACGCTCGGCATTGACAGTTTCACCAGGTTTGAGCAACTCATAGTGTACGACACTGCGCTGATCCCACCATATGCACAGCAACAACTTCCTGGCATGGATATTTGGTTTGGCAGTACTGGTGGTATTCTGACCTGGATAAACCTACTATTTGTGCCGCTTAACATTATCATAGAGGATCCACTTCTCATCACAGGTTAAAATCTTGTGAAGGAAATCCATCTTCTTGAATCTGGAGAGCAAGAACACAGCAACATCGTAGCGCCTCGACTTGTTCGCAGCTGTGAGTTGGTGAAGCACCCAAGGCCCTCCTTGTCAATCTTCCAAAGCTTGTGCAGGCGCTTTGCAATGGCTTGCTGTGTTACTCAGAGTTCCTGGGCGAGCTCTGACTGTGTGCGACAAGGATCCACGTCCAACAGTAGCTCCAGTTCCTCATTTTCAACTTTCTGTGGCTGTCCCGGACATTCTGCATCACTGGGGTCAAAATTTCCCTGCTTAAACCGCTAGAACCACTTCTTACACATACTGTAGGACACAGCAGCCTCACCCAAAGCAGCACAGATCATTTGCTGGGATTCTGTGGCACTTTTTTTCAGCTGAAACGCGAACAGGAGGCTGTGCCTCAAATGATGCTTCTTGAACGACATTGCTTTCACCATCAACTTTCGTCCCTTCTGTCACTACAGCTGTGAGCGGTTATGGTTGCCTGGAAAGCTGTTGGATGGTGCTGTGATCGGCCATTATCGCACACAGCTATTTGCATTTGCCGACATTCTATAACCGCCTGCGGTTAGGGGCCGAGAATTAAGTTGCACACCTAAATAAATTAACCCCAACAAGTTTTGCAAATATGCAGTCTTCATTCTAGTGAGCACTTGTCAAGATACTGTGGGTCATCAACATTTTCTAACTGCACCAAATTAACAAATTTAATGATACAATTAGCCAAAAGATACAACTTGAACGTATAATGTCCAGTTCAGTTACAAACTATCTTAGCAGTATGAGCATCTTTGTCATTAAATCAGCTTCTAATCGATGTGTTTGATGCATTTAATATTAGCTGCAAACGTAAACCTGCAGCACTTCGCTGCAGGTTTACGTTTGCCACAGTAACTGTGCCTGATGTAAATAGTTCCACAAGGAAATGAAAAAAAATGTGTGCATGCATGTGAGTAGGAAAATAAGACTTGGCATTCTTCGTTTGTTTGGGTTAGGAAACTAATGTTGCCACTTTCATAAAACGGTTAGCATTCATCGTTGGTTAAGATGGTCTTTACTGCTTAGTTTAATGAATTTATAAATATAATTAAATTAACTGAATGGAAGAAGTAATCAGGTTATTTCTGTATCAAATGTTTGTAATGTTCATTCATTTGTATTTGATTTGTGTTTGATTAAAATGTTACTTAAAATAAGTGTTTCTTAGGTTTAGACTGATTCTGTAGTTATATCCAGAGCTGAGTCATTGGTGTGTGTGTGTATTGGGGGGGGGGGGGTATAGCTGAGGGTGTATTTCATCTTAAAATAAACAAACTTTGGTCAAAGTCGTGCCTTCGGCGATATAATTTTCATGGCCTCGTATGTACCATACAACCACAAAACTATGCAGGATAAAAATTCTTGTATTTAATTAAATAAAACCTAAGTTAAAGATATCAGGCCGCAGCCTTAAGCTTTTACCGTAATTTTGGGTAAATAAGCTGCACTGGTGTATATGTCGCAGCAATAATAAAAGGGACGGAATGAAAAAAAATCGCCAGAAACGCCGCACCTCCGTATGCTCCGCACCTTTGCAGTAAGGTGGGGTAGTACCACAGTGGAGTCTTGAAAACATGTAGATAAAAATATAGTACCTCATTTTTCAAATAATAAATAAAAAAAAACAATTAAACAAGACTCAATCTTAAGGATAACCCTACTACTTATTTTATAAAAAAAATTACTCTAAGAATTCGTAAGGCACTTAAACCAATTATAAAACACTTAAGTGGGATATTGGGAAACTTCCCCACTACGGGTTCGAATCACAACACTTTAAATAATGGGTGGGCTAGACGAACCCAAACAATTAATATGGTGTACACTTACAATTTGTATCAAGCTACAACACGCTACACTAACAACAGAACTTACTCATTCTGCTAAGAAATACAAAATGGCGAACACAACACCCTTCGGCACACAGCGCGCCTGTCTAGGTGTTCACACTTCAGAACTCTCTGCAGCTCTAACTCTAGTCACTTAATCGCATGTTTCAGCGACGCGCCGACGTACGATACTCACGCCATCTAGTAGTCGTTCCTGTGTGTGCGGTCTCGCGGCGCTGCACCATCAGGACGATGCATACCAAAAACCCACAGTCTCTGCTATGCTGACGAGGCCCTGTCCTCAGCGGCTCCTGCATCCGTTAGTGCTCATGATGGCATTATTTTTTTGGACATTTAGACAACGAAAGAAAACAGTCAAATAAAACACATACTCACAGTCATTGAAAAGGGAATTGAAAGTCCTTCATGACCCCCTGTAAGCCACAGCTTCATATGGTCCGCTGCGGTAGATGTGTTGTTCGGTCTTTCGTGGATTCCCACTTTCTCGACGTCCTACCGATCCCTTGGCTTCACTGCCTTGACACGATAAGGGCCAAAGAATTTTGGTCGCAGTTTTAACCCCGCACCGAATTGCATCCTTTGAATTGCAACTAGGTCGTTGACTTTATACAGTTTAGGTGGTTTTAGTTTCCGGTTGAATTGTCGACTATTTTCCTGTTGCGGTCTCAAGATATTGCTCTTGGCGTCTTCACGCATATTATCTCTATCACGTTGCATGCAGTTTAAATGTTCCTCTTCAACAGTTCTCTAATTTTTAGATCTCCAGCATTCTTCAGTTTAACGCCAGTCATCAGTTCAAATGGGGTGTATTTAGTGCTTCTTGAAATTGTGCTATTTATGACATGCCGTACGTCAGTTACATAATTGTACCACTTCGCTGGGTCATCAATAATAGCTTTGCGAGGATGGTAATCGTGATGCTGTGCATTTGCTCTACCTGCCCCTTTCCTCTTGGTATTCTTGTGGTGGTCTTCACATGCTCTATTCCTTGTTCGACATAGTAATCTTCAAAATCCTTGGAAGCAAAAACAGCTCCTATCTGAAATTATTCGTGTGGGGTTGCCGAGCGTGTTTTGCTGTAGTTTTAGTTTGTCGATTGCACTTTGTGACGCCGTAGACTTTACTGGATAGAACCAGACAAATTTGGTAAACGTATCTACCACTGTGAAAATGTGCTGGTAGTTCTTATTTGTCGATGTAAGGGGCCCAATGAGAAATTGACATGGTAAGTGTGTAAAGGAATATTTTCCTTTGGTATCAGGTTTAGCATACCGTCCAATGTTTCTTGTTGCATTGATACAGTCTACACAGTTTGCTATAATGCTTTCAATCTGCTGTCTAATCTTGGGGATGTAAAAGTCTTGCTTCAGGATTTTTTCTGTCTTGGCAGCAGCAAAATGACCCTTGTGAACCTCCTGAATGATTCCTGCCTGCATAACTTGAGGGCCACCATGACGTCTCAGTCACCTATTTTGTACAGCACTTCATTTTTAAGAATGTAGGCATTCACCTTACCGTTGGCCAAGTTTTTTTTATAGTACTAATATATTCGTCACTTGCTTGTGAAGCTATGATTTTAGAGGTCAGTTCATTACAGTAAATGGCCATTACTGGATAACGGCTCAGAGCGTCCACATGTCTCATCTGTTTGCCCAAGCAGTGTACAATTTCATAATAAAAAAAAAAACTATCGAGCGCGTTCTCTTTTCGCTCTTCTGAGCGGGCGATAACAGTGTGCTGTTCTGATAGGCTTGGCTCCCGCGACGCCAGCATCTGACCGTGACCCACTTTCATCTTGGCAAATGGGTCTGCAGGGATTATACACTGAGCATTGAGGTTATTTGAAACTGCTGCCGTTACCTCGACAACATGAGAACTCTTTAGTGATATCTGGAACTTTGCCAGCAGAACTTCATGTTTATTATTAAAACAACTAGAAAGAATTACCTACCTTCTGTTGTTTTTTTGGCGGGGACCACATTGCTATTCACTACCACAATTTGGGCGCATGAATCAATAAGAGCAGTTACTCCTTTACCATCCATCAAAACGTCAGCATACTCCAGTTCGTTTATAAAACCATTTCTCTGAACGGGCTGTTCCGATTCCAGTATTTTGACTGAACTTTCACCCCACCCGCCTTGCTCACTTCCGACCTCAGGTTGTCTTCGGAAATGTTTCGAACAGAATTTTGCAAAATGTGTTGTTCCTCCACATACGTAGCAGCTGGGTTTTCCCATAGTTATTTTTGTTGGACCTTCGTACCGTGCATTCTTAAAATTTCCGCTTCCACCTTTATTCGTAGTCTCCACCGATTTGTACTCATTTGCTTGAACGTTGTTTAATGATTTTCCTTTCGACATGAAATAAACATCACACTCTTTCGCTAATCTTACAGGGTCAGACCAACTTTCTCTTTGCTTAATCCCTATGTGAGATACCGTGTCTCTGTCTAAGGTTTGGTACAATATATCCACCACCATCAATTTGCATAACGAGTTAAAATCGCTAACCTCACGCAGTTTATAATAATACCCGAAGTTTGCTGTTAATCTCAATGCAAATTGAATGTGTGTTTCACTCGGCTGTCGACGAGCTTTCCGAAAATTATTCAAGCATTCCTGCGCTGTCGGCTGAAACTCTCTTAATATTAGCGACTTAAGCGTATCATTCTTTCATCTCCTCCCCGATGTAAAGCAATATGTTGCTAGCCCCCCCCGAGAGAAGGTTTATTAAAATCTCTGACCTCATGTCCAGCAGTACCTCTTTGATAACAAAAGCTCGTTCCACAGATTGGAAAAACAAATTAAGATTCTCGGGTTTAACTGGAACAGACATACTCAGTGTACAAACACTTTAAATCAGGTTTTCAAGATTAAACGTAGGCCGCTCAAATCCTGTATTTATCACTTCGCTCCTTCAGCTCCAATGCCGAACGGCTTCGAATACTTTCCAGTTCAACTTCCTTCTTGCGCTAATTTGATTTTTTCCATCTCTAGTACTTCATTTTCAGCCCTCGACTTCCTCTCTTCTATTATAGAATTTAAGACATCTTTTACAAAATCCAAGTTATTTTTATAGACTTCTGTGCTCTCTATTTTTAATTTTAAATATGCCCAGGGATCGCATTCGTCCTAAAATTCCTAATATTTTGTGACCCTCCTTAAATTCCTAAAATTAGACCTAAAATTTGCTATTCATCCTAAAATTTTCGTAAGCTTATTTTTATTAAAAACAACCGTTATTAACGCCAATAAATTTACCATTACGGTAAGGTAAAAAGACCTGTTATTGTAGAAACACAGCCTATATGCTGTGCTGCTGAAGGGAGGGAAAAATGACGCCATCGAGATGCACTTGCTTCGGGGCGGGCATTCCATTTTTTGCCTTCGAACAGTTTTCGAGAGTAACAAGAGATCTAAGAGAAAAGGGGAGGGGTCATTTTCACCCCTGGTTTGCGCTTTGCAGACGAACTCCGTGGCACGCAGAAGATCGTACTTTATTTTTGTACATGCCTTGTGGAACCTCCTCTTTCTGCTGATGTTTTGTTATTGTAAACCGCACGTGGGTGGAAGCAAAGAGGAAACATGTGGTCTTCTTCCGTAACCTCCGGTAATGACGATGGGATGGTAGCTGAGTTATCTTGGCAGGCAGTAGAGCACGTGATCATTGACCTTCGATCATGCGTCGGCGACAGCGACCTTCGATGCGCAATATATCTCGGCTCCGACTCGCTTTGACTGAACTTGCGTGAGATGCGTATGATAGTTTCTGGTTTTACGTCTTTTATGGTGTTCTCTGTGCAGGTTCAGTTCTCTAGTGGTGACCTGCTTTTTTTTTTTTTTTTTTTTTTCATATCTTCTGACATCCTCGCAGCCAAATTTCGGGAAGTTGTCTGGTTTTGCAATATTGGAACGTGTTTTTGTACTTCCCTTTCATTTTCTGGTTAGTAATACAAGTGTTTAAGATGCCTAAATCCAAAACGAAATTTCAAGATGCGTGGCTCGCCAAAGAATTGGACGGAGTGAAGTTGAAAGAATGGTGTTCTGCAACTGAAACAATATTTTCTGCTAAGTGTATATTGTGTTCAGAAATTTTCAATATTTCTAATAGTGGCTTTTCACAAGTAAAAGCACATAAAGAAAAAAAGTTCCCATAACAAGAAATTCCCATAACAATAAATTTGTTAAATAGTGTTCGTGATTCACATAAATTTTATAAAGAGTATGTTGATAAGCTGAAAGAAGAACAATCAAAAAAGGTAAAAGAAAGGAAGCAGAAAGAGAGGGAAAATAAGGAAAAGCAGCTAGAGAAAAAAAGAAAAGCTGAGTTTGATGACAAAATAAAAGAAAATGATGCAGAAATAAATAGGCTTAAAAAAGATAAAGAAGCCTCCCTAGCAGTAATTCAAGAGGGAACAGAAAGAATGCGAAAAGCTGTAGAAAAACAAAATACTGTTGAAATAGCAGTTGCCTCTAACTTGATCATACAAGGTTCAGCTGAAATAAAGAAAACAAAGTAAATTAGTTGTGGTGGAAGCAGAAAAAGATAGGCGTATCAGGAAAAGGTTAAAACAATAATATGAAAAAAGTAATTCAGTGAACAATTGTACATAGTTCTTGGTTTTCAATTACCTTTTTAGGATATTATAATTTAATGTGAAACCTGAAAACTTTCTGTGAAAATCGTGAATTGCTTCTGGTTAAACAGCATATTAATGTTCAAAGTGAAACTTGAATGTGGTAAATATACTTGAATATGATAATAACACTTGAAAAGATAAGAACTGAACATTAGAAGTAAATCGTACTTAAACTTTAGACATTAGACGTTATGCAAAAAATTTGGGTGTGAACTTCGACCATATATACTAATGGACTGCGCATTGGCAATAGCTGCATCAAAGCCGCCATGGCTCAAACATTGGGCACGTCATCATCAGACTCCAAATTTCGTGTAAAAATGCTGTTATGATTACTAATTTACATTGCAGAACTTCAGTGTTTTCGGTGTATTATGTGAATGTGCCTCATATATAATGAAAACTCTTCAGGTAAGTTTACTTATGAGCTATATACATGCATGAACGGGTTGTTTACATTTTGTGATTTATAATGTGATGAACATTTGCGAAGAATTTGGAACCTGCATTCCATTTTTTTTTCTTAAGTTACTATATTTTTATATCAATAGCTGCAAGTTTCTGGTTAAGTAATTGAACTTTATTGACTTAGGTATTTAATTCGTTTCTTACCCATGAAAAATCATAGAACTTTCTTTACTATATCGCTCAGAGCAACCATAAGCACAGCAGGTGTAACCCATCTTTTTGACTGTTGTCATGTGATTTTATGTTGGAGCCAGAAATTTTGATGTCATGCGCAGTCTATCAGTATATATGGTTGAAGGGTGTGAAGCAAACTCTTTACAATGTATACAAAGTTGTTTTACTAGATGTATACAAATATACATCTAGTTTTTATTGAAATACACTCCTAAAATTTTCCTAAAATTTTTCTAAAAATTCCTAAAATTCCTAAAATTCCAACCTAAAATTTTCCAGAAGTATGCTATGATCCCTGTATGCCGTCGTCGCTCCTGTTGGCACAGTTTCACCGATCTCTTGTGCTACTTGAATCAAGTCTTTGCGAGAATTTTTATACATGGTTGACAAGAAAGCTTACCTTCAAGATGTGAAATGAAAGCTCCGTCTTTGCCACTGCGTAATTCACAGGCGATCCGGGACAAATCCCACTGGCTGACACCAGAATTGTGGGGTATTGGGAAACTTCCCCATTACGGGTCCATCGAATCACAACACTTAAATATGGGCGAACTGAACAAACCCAAGCATTTAATATGATGTACACTTAACAATTGATATCAAGCTACAACACCTTACACTAACAACGGAACCTACTCGTTCCACTAAGAAATACAAAATGGCGAACACAACACCCTTCGACACACAGCGTGCCTGTCTGGGTGTTCACACCTCAGAACTCTCCGCAGCTCAAACTCTAGTCTCTTCGCCACATGTTTCAGCGACGCGCCGACGTACGATGCTCACGCCATCTAGTAGTCGTTCCTGTGTGTGCGGTCTCGGCGTTGCACCATCAGGATGACACATACCGAAAATCCACATTTATACCTCAAGAATTTAAAAAATACACGCACAACATTCTGAAAATATCTGGTACACATAGTTTTTCAATCAAATACATCAAAATCAGAAACTTCGCTGTTCGAATTAAAAAGTTTTAAAAGCTCATCTAAAAAAACTTTGGGGTCGTCCGCATCACTTTCTCTGTTTTCTGGTGTTTCACTGCAGTTTTTAGAAATCATGTTTGCTTCAGTGAAGCCCGAAATAATCTTCAAAATTTTGATGTTTTTCCAAAAATAAATTTTTTGGAAAAACATTTATTTTACCATTAGCTTAAAACTAGAAGTATAACTTCTGCGTTTCGTCATTTTACTTTCCATGATAACGTAGAACACGTTTCATACTCTAGAAAATGTGATGTGGCGAACTGAATGCAATGAGCGCACACTTCACTGACAAAATTTGCACGTGCTGTCATTGACCAATGACAATTGATTTTGGATGGTAATCGGATATCCGGTTTATCAGACAAGGGCGATGCTTGCTAACAAAATAGATTCCCCAGCCATGGATTTTTCCGAGTTTTATCGGAGTCACCTCTCTTTTGCTTGTCCCACCTCAATCCTATAACCTATTATTTTCATGTCTTGTTGTAAGAGAGGGTGGGTGGAATTTATTGCACGTGGCTGTAACAGCGTTATTCCGTTCCCTCTCTATTAAAATATTTTCCCCGCGCAAAAAAAGAATAAAACAAGCCAAAACATTATTTTATTTGAGAGAAAAAAAAAAGGCAGCAGTGTAAGCCGCGCAGGCCAAAAATTTTATTTTGAACTCGTATACGCTGCAGCTTATCTACCGAAATTACGGTAACTAGGCCTGGTAAGTTTTCATAAGAAGGTAAGGTGAAAACTTATGACTGCTGGTTTAGAGGATTGTTGGAAAAGTTATGGCTGTTGGTTTTAGAGGATTCTTTAGGAATGCACTAAAGACACTCAATGTTCAGTGACTCCTATTTTTTATTTCCCCGTAAGGTAAGCAGTGTGGTAGTAATTACTGAATTGTATAATTTTAGTGTTCAGTTCGGTGAAGCATATATTGAAATGTCTTTGTCATATATGTTTCGGTTGTTAGCTTTTGTGTTAGTTACTGCATTTGTGAAGTTCACCATAAGAACCAAAGTTAAAGGTGGATGAACATCAGCCTTTTGACAGACTTCTGACTGCCTAGATGACTGCACTTCTTACAAACTGTTTACATAATACTAGGATAGGTAAAAGTTCCACCTAAAAATTGAGTAAATTAAAAAAAAAATTTTTTTTTTTTGCAAAAAATCAAATGAACAAATCTATGGTGCTTGAGTTTTCAAACATTCTATTCAAAAAATATTTTTCAAACTTTGGCTTTCATATTATGAAGCTTCCATCTCTTAATAAAGCAACAAGAACAGTATACAAAATTTTTCTCTTATGCCTTTTGTGTAGACTACCTATTATAAAATTAGAATAATGAAAATGCCAATATCAGTTTTTGGCACTATCACCAGCAGAGTTGCACGTTCTGTAGAGAGATTGGCAGCAGTGATTCAGACTAAAGTTCTGCAGCACAACTAGAGAGATACGTGCTCGCATCAATGTTCTTACCCATGGCTCTGATTTCATGTGTAGGGAAATGTCAAATCAGCACACTGATTCTGACTGACATTCTGCGATTTTGATGAAACTTGGTGTATCAAATGGCTTTACATAATTATGAATGGGAATCTTAATTTTTTTCTGCCTTCCATTCAAAAGTTAAGTACTAATTTTAATTTTTATTAAAAATTGCTGCTTCCTGAAATAGTTAAATGCCATTTTCTCAGGAACCAGGTGAGAATACAGACCTGGGCAATGTCTCATTTTAAAGCTCTTTTGATGGGCTTTTATTTGATATGTAACATGGCAATTTAAAATATAAATTTTTCATAAAAGCAAAATTTAATTTTAACATTTAAATTTTTCAAGACAATTTTGAAAACAATTATTTTGTATTATCCACTTACCCCTCCCAAAGTTTCATTTTGTGATCATAATGAAATCAGGTGATACAGGCAGTACAAGTTTCACATGCATGGAGATCTTTTGTGAAAGCTGGATCCTACATATCATATCTAGCTTTTCACAAAAGTCGAGCTTTAAACAAATCTAGCTGACTTAAAATTGGTAGTTTAAGAAAACAAATTTTTTTCTACATTTTCTAAGCATATGGCAACTAGAAATGTTGAATTCAATGTACAAGAACAAAACATTGGTTATAGCAGCTTTACTTCAAAAAATTAAGTTTTTGTCAATATGCGGGAGGTAAGGGGATGGCTGCTGCTAACTCAAGTCTGTCTGTCTTTTCTTTAATCTAGGAAGTGTTTAAAGACCTGTAATCTTATTTTTACCTTCTGGTCGAGGGTAAGCCCTACCAGTTGGTGTGGCAGGATTCACGGGTAAGAAAAGGGAGAAGGTCTGTTGGGTGGAGAAATGTAACTTGCACTTCATATTAATCTCCATTTTTCCCCAAAACATAGCTCAGCCACCATCTGTCATGTAGAAATGACATACTCATTCAATTCATCAAAGTCTGCATAACTTTTGTCCATAAGTCCCGACTTGATAGCTAGTTGATAATGGGGCAAATGAAAACAGCTTAGCATAAACTTTTGTTCCACACCTTGAGGCAGGGAGTGCATGGAGCTTTTGAGTTCCTGGAATTGCCACAGCCTGACTGAACCAATGTGACAAATGTTCTTTACTATGTCCTATTCTGGTGTAATACATGCAAAGTCTGCAGACCTGGAAATGTCAAATTTTGCCCATTCATAGAGTTGAAAAGGTGTCATCTGATTTTGCTATGGCCTTTTTAGGCTTGTCCTTGTCGCCTCCCTTCACCCCCCCCCCCCAATCACATGGCCTTTAACCATGAGTTGTAGCTCAAAAATGCCATTCTGTTTCAATTCCAAAATCATTTTTGTGATTGCAAGAGTTCAGAAAGTTTTATTGGGCAGCTCAGCTGCCCAAAAATAATTTTTTTTTCAGATAGTTAAATTTTGACCTTTTAAACTGATAGTTTTTCTGAAATAAATGGACAGCAAAGCTACAGTTTTCAGCCTTCTGTTTCTTCGTGAAATGAACCACACAGAAGTGATCAGTAGTCTGAGCGTTGTTCCAATGATAGGATTGTGCTTTGTCTTGTAAGACAAAACTAGTTTCCAGAAAAGTTACAAACTACTGCCACCTCGGAATGAGAAATTTTCCTTGGTATGACTCATAAAAGCACTCTTGTTGCTTGACAATGAAATTATGACAAAGGACTTTGAGATTGTCACAGAAAGGATCAACCAATTCACGAGCAGGTTTTTGTATTTTAACTCCAGGTTTTTGTAGTTTCAAAGTTGCACCGGTCAACTGAAATCCATTGGCAAAAAGTTACTGTTTCAATTATTTTTTTCTTCAAACAATGTTAGCATCCACTGTCTTTCCACTGGGATTCATGATAGAGGGGATTTTTCATAGAATAATAATTTGCAAGTAGTATAATGTGAACACTCACAGTTCTGGATTTTGAGACCAAAAAAAATGGCGCAGCACAACTAAAGTGAATCCCCTACTAGGAGGAGCTCTAATGTTAGACTGACTGAAGAACATTCTCACAAGCATGTTCAAGCTTGTTCAGTGGTCCTCAAGCCAAGTAGAGGAGAGGGTGCAAGGGGACAGTATAAGATTTCGTCTGGTTTGTGCTTTTTACAGTCTAAACCATTTAAATTTAGATTTTTTTTGTCATGAATTTACCATGGTATTTTAAAAATTAAATTGACATTTTCTCCATACATGTGAAACTTGTACTGCCTTTATCACCTGATCCCATTATGATCCCAAAAAGGAACTTTAGGGTGTAAGTGGTAGATAGTACAAAGTAATTTGGTGAATTTTTTCCAAATTTTAAAATTGTTGTTTATTGAAAAGTTTGAAATTAAATTTTTTAAATGTTTTATAATGGCATGTTACATATCAAATTAAAGTCCATCAAAAGAGTTTTAAAATGAGACATTACCCAGATTTGTTTTGTATCTTATGTGGTTCCTGAGAAAATGGCAGTTAACTCTTTCAGGATGCAGCAACTTTTAATGAAAATAAAAATTTAACACTTTTGAGAGGAAAGCAATTTTTTTTTTTTTTTTTTAGGATTTCCTTTTATAACTATGTGAGGACACTTAATACACCAAGTTTAATCAAAAACTGAGGTAGAGCCCTGCACAGGCCGGGCTTGCCTGTAATTTAAGACTTATGGACCAGGCTGAGCCAGGCCTAAAATTTCGTAGGCGGGCTTAGACGGGCCTGCACTTGCATGTGTACCGTATAGTCAGGTTGTTGATAAATTTAGGTCATTCTGTGTTTGAAGTCTGTCTTTTTCTTCCCGTGATCATATTTCTTGTTTTTCGCAATCATTCTTCTCTCCCGCCTTGTGCTATTTTTTATTTATTTATTTTGCGCACGTCTTTGATCTTTGTCAATCGCACTCCACTTTAAATCCATATTCCATTTATTTCGGACCTTTACACCAGAAAAACACTTGCTCCGTACGATAATTTGCATAATTATAAGAATTAGGAATCAAAGCTTTAATATGTGCTAGTAAACTATTCTTAGGCTCTGTCTTTATAATTTTAATTTGCTATTCGCTTTGTTTTAAATATGGATGAATATTGGGTTGGGTAAATTAAGAGGTTCAAGGAGCAAAACAATCGGAAAATTGTGTTGCATTTGGATTTTGGGAGTTATATCCTAAACCTGAAGAATTAAAATCTGATGTCGGGCCAACAGAACAGAATCGTGTTCTGCGTATGAGAGTTTTATATTAACTATTAACCATTAAGCATGTTATTCTGTGTGTGTGTAACTGAGCATCAATTTATTTTATGTTCTGGGCAAAAGTGTCAAAGAAGACAGTACTTGACTCGTATAAACAGTGATCTGACCTTACGAAAGGTTCGATTATGAAATGATAATTTACTTAAGTTCACTGAATACTATTTATTGCATTTGCCGTATTTCTGGTTACTGGTGGGTTAGTTAACTTACTTATGCCCTCTTTTTACACAAGTTTTGAGTTAGTCCAAAAAGTTACAGTACAAATACAGTGCGTTAAATAAAGCAAGTGACAGTTACGCAAATAAAACCTATGCTGCACCTGAATGGCCAGGCTGGGCCTGACATTAATTGGGTGGGAACAGGCCTGGCCTGGCCTTAACTTGGTGGGCTCGGGCCTAAAAATATTGCCTCCGCAGGGCTCTAATCTGAGGGGTCAAAGAAGAATTTAATTTGAAACTGTGTTGATTTGACACAGAAGGGCCCTCAGGGGTTTTTTTTATAAGTTTTTGTTGAATGTGATACCCCAGAAGATGAAGCAGAATTTTCTGAAATGAAAAAAAAAAGCATTTTGGAATGCAACTATTAATGCAGGTATATAGCAGTGTTAGAATTAGAAATAAATCTTTTACTGGCCCGGTGGACCACTAAGAATTTGCAAACCACTAGTCCACCAAAATGCCTGTTGGTCCGTAAAAAAAAAAAAAAAAATAATAATAAAGGCATTTCCATATGTAGAAAATAATATATCATTTCAATGGAAGTATCTCCAATATTTATTTTTAAACCTATCATTAGTTTGCTGTCTAAAAAGAAAGCCATATACAGCAAGGTAAAAGAAATAGAACTTCATTTTTTGACTTGTGATAAATTGGGAGAAAAAAAATACTGACCATCTGGGCCAGTAAAATCAATAGTTCAGTGTTCCGATGGAAGTTTCACTGGCCAATGGCCAGCGGACCACTGGGTAATTTGAACACTGTATAGTATATTACCTAGTTTTATAAGTGGATTTTGCCCCCAATTTTTGAACAATTTCCAAAAAATAAACATTTATTTTGACTGTTGGTCACTTCTGAATGTGTACTTATTGTTCATGGTGTAGTATTTGCATCTCTTGAAAAAATGTCTTGGGGACTGAAAATTTTGGGGTTTTGTCTACCCCTGCAGATAATATAGAAGAAAAGAAAAATAGAACTTTCTGTGTGATGGGCTGATATTTAACCCATTCCACAAGGAGTTTGGGGGCTGGGTTAACGTAAATTTGAATCAATAACACTGCACTGTTTCCATATTTGTGATTGTCAACAGTTTTTTTGGCCGAAGGTAAAACACTTAAATTGGGTACACTTGTCGAAATATTTTCTCATTTATTTTGCCAGCTGAAGTATTGTGTTATGGGTATTTTGCGTACCCAGACGTAATTTAGATTTTGTTATACTTAAAATGTGTTTCTTCTCAACTTGGTGTTCAGTGTTATTAATTGTGTAAGAGTCACATTGATTGCAGGTGTGTCTTTTTCTTCAGTTGTCACCATTGTGAGGGGCAAGGTTGAAGACGTCGAGCTTCCAGTTCCGAAAGTGGACATCATTATATCTGAATGGATGGGATACTGTCTTTTTTATGAATCCATGTTGGACACAGTACTTTATGCAAGAGACAAATGGCTGGTAAGAACGTAAAGTGTTGCATTTTTCTTCGTGTTGAATTTCAAGTTTTTCACTAAATGAAAGTTTTGTTTTTATTTTTCCCAGACACTACTTTTGCAACTGAAATTTGTGTGAAAGTGGTATTAAAGGAAGCCAGGAAATTTGATTTAATAACCTGGAAATATAGAGAACTTTTCAAGCATATAGTGGTCCATTTGAGCGCAACATTAATCCTAGAAATGCTGTTAATAGCGTCATTGCATAAAACTGTTTGGATATTTGCAGAGGGAGTTTCTGTGCCTGCTGATGTGCGGAAATCAGGGTACATAGAATTTTTTTGTGGGCAGAAAATGAGTTTTTGAAATCCACGAGGACAAAAAAAATGAAAGCATTTTCTAATGTAAGGTGCATTTTACAAAAAATTAAACACTTGACAAGATCCTTGCCCCTCTCCCTTTCCTTAAATATGCCCCTGCCTCAAAGGAATCAATTAATGTGTTATTAGTTTTCCAGCTATTTGAACTTGTGATTTTAGACTGGATGCATTTGGAAGAAAGTTATTACTGATGAGGAAAGGAGGGACTGCCTGAAATAACACATCTGTGCAAAAACAGGATGAAAGCAACTTGCATTGCAGATTTTATTTTGGTTGTGCAGGTAAAAGCAATGACCCCCTAACACCTTGCTTTCCTATCTTTGAGACCCCCGACCACAGGTGTAAATTTTTCGTCTTTCGGAATTCCAAAAACGGAAGTTAGGCCAAGTGAAGAATTCACTGATATTCATTTTTTCTTCTTCCTATCAGGGATTGCATTCCTCCTAAAATTCCTAATATTTTGTGACCCTTCTTAAATTCCTAAAATTCCTACCTAAAATTTTCCAGAAGTATGCTATGATCCCTGTCCTATGTTCTCTCTACCCTGTAATTGTTCTGAAATATCATTTTATTTCATAAATGTTGGTATTTCTGCTGGCAGTAAGTCTTGACAGTCACTGTGAAGTGATGTTTGCTACATTGGTAATGAAGAACATCAAAATTTAGTGATGCTGCAAAAGCAAGAAACGTTTTCTGCTTGGGTTGGAAATTTTCTCATTTGTATACATCATGGTAAAAAAAAATAATAGAGGGGTAAGGCATGAAAATGTTTGACATTTTTTTTAATATGAAAAAAGTGGCACTAATTATACAGTTCACTTACATATATAACTGCGTGTATAAATAAATATGTGGCATGCTGTATTCAAAAATGAAGATAAAGGAGACAATTGTGAGAAGAGTGCCTAATTTGTTAAATTCAAAGAATGATGTTCACCAAGTCTTGGCCATGCCTTCTAGCTTTTACATCAAAAGTTGTTTCAGAATTAGTTGGATGTGTCTGTGTTTCTGTATTCGTACTCTTTATTTCTTTTGTTATTAACTAGTATCTGTTTAAACTCCAGCTGGTTCAACTAATGCCAGATCAACACTTGAGTAAAGTCCCAAATATGCAGGCTTGGCAGCACATTTATGTGGGGAACAAGAGCATTGTTTTAAGCCACTATATTCTACTTCTTAGATTTTTAAAATTATTCATCTAATTGCAAACGATAATAGTCATAAGGTTATGAAAAAGCATTACTTCAATATTGGTTTTAGAAACAGTGTCACTAACACTAATTTTATGGCTGCTAGCTTCTTGGAAGAATTATAATTTAAGTTGTGTGCCTTTTTTTCAGTTATTTGCTTTTATCACAATTTATTTGCAGGATGTATGTATATAAGCAAAAAGTAAAACTAATCTTCAGCAAAAGTAATGCATGCAGAATGTTTTTTGTTCCTACTTGTCATTGCAGTTTCTGTAGTACCTAGGCTAAGTTTTTTTTTTTTTTTTCCTCTCTTGGTAGAAAAAAATATAAAATGGTCAGTTTTTCATTTATTTTTATTACACCCAGTAGTTGTTTTACCAGTGACCATCCCTGATATTATTTTGTTGCAGACTGATCAGGAACTTTCAGCTATGGAGCTGTTTGGGAGCATTTTGTCCTTAACTGTATAATGGCTACTTATCTTGGCAGTCTGGGAATAGGTGTTTGATTCATCATCATTGCCTTATGTGAGTGTTCCACATGGGTGACAGCCAGTGGAAGGCTCGGTGTTACTATATTCTTTGGTTGAAGGTTTTATTTTCTTTATATATGTTTGTAGTGGGTATATGAGAATTATTGCTGTGTGTGGTGTTTTAAGATGTGTGTACAATTTTGCTAGAAATGTGTGGGGCACTTTGTCGTCTAAATTGTTAGTGTGAAGTAGAACACTGAACCATGAGCGTTCAGTGTTTTTGCAGTTTAGAGCTTATGCTACTGTGATGCAGCTAAAGTAAAAGGTATCTTGTTTGAAGTTTATTGCTTTGTATCCAATTTATGCTTGGAAATGCACATACGTATGTAACACATTGCAGCATTAAAATCTTGCTATAGACAGAATGGCATGAAAATCAGCAAAGTAGTGCAGATGTGCATAATCACGACTGTAAGACGAACTTACTGGCATGTGTAGGAGACATGAATACTGTGTGATCATTTGGGGGAAGCTTTGAGAGGATATAGTGACACGTGCTTGATGGTAGGCTGCTGTGCTCATCTACCACATTGCCAGTTGGGCTGTTTTTACTGTGACTAGATTGTTGCACCACAGAACTGCCACTAGATCGATGCTCAAGTGACCATTAGCAAAGACACATACCTGCCAACTACTACGAATTCTGCGAATTTTCATTAAATATTTCTTTATTTTAATGTTATTTTAAGATGAACGTGAGATTCTTAAATGGATTCGCAGAATTCCACTTTCTTTGTCATCATTTAGATCATTCTCATACAAAACTGAGAGAATTGGTAGTGGGGGGAGGGTTCCGTCTTAGGATGGCATTTTGTGTTTCAAAACTTTTTAAAATGATAGTTAAACGGAGTAAAAAAAGTACTGTAATCGTAATTTTCTCTCTTGATGTTGCTTTTGTGTCCAGTGTTCTTATGTTTCACTTTATTGCATAAACATTTGTATTTCAACTTAAAACTGTTGGCAGCAGTTTGTGGAAATGGAAGTTAGACTACGAAAATTTCCCCGTTATCTTCCGGCATAGGATTCTTCCGCGAATTCGAGGAATTCCGCCTTTTTCATTATTATTTTGGTCATTCACAAGATCGATGCACAAGTAAACAGAATTTGGGGGGGTATATATCGAAGAACGGAATTCCATCATTACGAAACTTTTGAAAACTGAAGGTTGGTGGAGTTTCAGATTTTTTCCGTAATGGTAATTTCTTTTTCTTGCGATGTTGCCTCTGGCCAGTATTGTTATTAAATAACATTTTACTTCATAAATACTTGTATTTCAGAATGAAAATAGGGGAAATTTCCAAAACAGGAAGTCGGGGGAAGCAAAGATTTCTCCCATAATCGCAACACCCCCTCCCCTCCACGATGTTACCATTCTTCTGCTTTGTTAAATATCCCCCATCCCATAAGTTTCTGCATTTGAGTTTGACAAGGGAAAGGGAAATTCCTGAAAACAGAAGTGACGAAGTTGTAATTTAAAAAAAAAAAGGGGAAAATGAAGAAACGGGGAAAATATCAGCTGAAATAAAAATTAACCAATAGATGCTGTGCAGCTGCAGTCAACAAAAGACAAACTGACAGTAGTCCGCATTCTTGCAGAGTTTTTTTATTTTTCACCAGGTAAAGCGTTTTTCCCCCTATTTTGGTCTCGTGTCATAAACTGCAATTTTAGAGGCAGTATGATCATATGGGTAAGGTGAGATTTGCGTACTGCATGTTCACTTGCTTGGATTTCCTTCCCATCTGTCAAGCATTGCGGAATTCTGAACACATAAGGCAGATTTTAAGTGGTGGAAGTTTTGAACTTAAATCTTGCAATGTTACATATTTTATTCCCTCGCCAGAGAAATAAACTTTGTTTCTCACGTGTTAAATTTGTTTAATTAGTGTCCTTGTTTGTTGTAACGTTTTGTTGAGGCACATTTCTTTTTCACAAAGGGATGGGTCATTTATAAAAAGGTGTATGTATGCCGCACGGTAATACTAGTTACTACTGACAAGGCTCTTATCAGTGTTGGCAGGTATGAAGACAGTTTGTGCTTGGTGAGCAAGTGGTCCAAGGTTCTGGCTTCTGATCATTCATCTGAGATGGGCCTAGGGTAAGTCTTCGGTGAGGCATGGGTGGTGTGTTTGCTTGTCTAAAGGCACTGGCTGTATCCCTTTCCTGGAACCAGTGGTCTTAAATAGGGACAGGTGACTATAACCTAAGAGTTGCTGTTGATGGTTAAATCCCAAAACAAATCAAATTGTTGGAGACTACCTCAAGAAGGAGTCAGTGCAAGGTCCTCCTGTGAGTACATCCTATTCAACAGCCACCATGCTAAAGGAAAAATTTTACTGCTGCCATTGAATCTCCCCCCCCCACTTGCAGTTTTTGCAGATTCATAGCTAGGAGCTACACATCTCTTATTTGCAGGGGTAGAAAAATATGCTGAAATCTTGTGTGGCCAGAATAAAAACATTGGACCAGCAGGGGGAAGAGGAGGGGTATATAACATCAAAGTTGTGTACACTTCTGTCCAAAAAAATGGTACATTTTACCCTATGAGCTTATCTCTCTGGGGCTCGGAGGGGGTTCATGCTAAAAAAAAAATTTTTCCCCCAGGACTCACAAGTTCTTAAATTACAAGTTGCAGTCTGGGTGTCAACAAAAGTGCAAAGTAGGGGAAAGGCAGCTTTGGTCAGAGTTCAAATCCATTCAATGACTGTCGTGTTTATTAGCTAGTGTATTTTATTTATTTCTTCTTAGTGCTATAGATAGATATCCAAGAAGTGAACTTTTAAATTTGTTTCTAGACATACTGATTTATTATGAAATTTGACTTCTGTGCATCAATGTAATTGCTGGTCTTTTATTGCCAATACTTTTTCAGAAACCAGATGGAATGCTCTTTCCTGACCGAGCAACTTTATTCTTGTGTGCTATTGAGGACAGGCAGTACAAAGATGAAAAAATCAACTGTGAGTAGTTTCTTATAACTTTTGTTGATTGAGCTTGAATTTTACCTGAATTAAAGCTAAGGCAATTTCTGAATTTGTAATACAGATCCAAACAACTGAACTTAAGATACCTTTTTTTTTTTTTTTTTTTTTTTTTTTTAATACTACTGAAGTTGCAGAAAGTTAACTTTCTTTTCAAGGTGATTGCATATATGAAATTTATCACAATTTTTGTTGTTGAAATCCACACCAACAAAAAAATAAATATATTTATATAAAAAATTGTTTCACTTTGACATTTGATCTTTACCATTATTGAAGCAGGTTTTGGTTCAATGGCATTTTTTAATAGAACATATGCATTGCTTGGTTTCTCTTTCAGAACACTATTTTATCTTTCAGTCAGTCTTAAAAACACAGAAGTGGACGTGGCATCTTATTTGAAAATGTGCCTTCTGTTTTTTTCCTTGGTTAAGACACTTTCCTTTGCTCTGTTTTCATGTACTAAATTAACATTTTGTCAGTAATGGAAAGTGTTTTAGCAGGATCTCTTTTGGTTAATGCAAGAGTGGTGTGGTGTTAAGCTGTTTTCTAAAGCCTCGAATTGAGTTAAAGGTTCAATAAATAAACAAAAAACATTGCTTTTTCCACATTTTTAGCAACACACAGCAACCGAAAAAATTATTTGGTCACCGCTGGAGAATCGAATCCCAGATATCTCAATATCTAGCCGAGCGCATTAGCCTTACACAAATCGAGAGCTCTGGGGTTTGATTCCCCAGCGGTCACTGAATAACAATTTTTCGGTTGCTATGTGTTGCTAAAAATGTGGAAAGAGCGATGTTTGTTTATTCACTGATGCCACATATTTGGAGGATTTTCACTTTGAAGGTTCAAGTTTAGAAAGCAGTTTTCTCTTCTGTGTATTGCAGAATTCCATTGTTTTGCATGTCAATATGATGTGATCAGTGTCTATACTTTGATGTAAAGTAGGTGAGAGAGAGAGAGATGGATGTAGATAAAAGCTTTATTATAGCATTTGCCACACCTTAGTAAAGTATCGCTCTTGGCATATTAAAGTTCTCACACAGACATAAAACACTTAATTATACATTTGCATACCTGCCAACTACTACAGAATGTCCGTAGTTTCTACAGATTTCGTTGTCTGACTACGGAGCTACAGAACTTGCTGTCAAAACTACGGATCCTATGAATTTTCATTTTGTTTGATTTTTTTTAGTTTGCTATTATTTTATGTTATACATGAGATTCTTAAGGGGATTCGTGGAATTACGCTTTTTTTTTTTTACATTTAGATCCTTGTCAACATTGATGCACGACTGAAGAGATGGGGGGTCGTTTTCCGTCTGGGGAGACTATCTTTCGTGTTTCAAAACTTTTGGAAACAGTAGTTAAGCGGAGTAAAAAAAATTGCTGTAATCATTTTTTCTCTCTCCCGATGTTACCTTTTATGTCCAATATTCTTGTCAAATATAATTTTATTGTATTAATGTTTGTATTACAGCTTGAAATTTTAGGCAACTATTTGCGAAAACGGAAGTTAGACGCCGCGAATATGTCGTAATCTTCAGGCATAAGATTCTTCCGCAAATTCGAGGAATTCCGCTGTTTACTTTATTATTTTGGCATTCAAGAGATCGGTGCACAAGTGAACAGAAATTGAGGGGGGGTCGTCAAAGGACGAAATTCCATCTTTACGAAACTTTCTAAAACGGAACGTCGGCAAATTTTTTCCGTAATTTCTTTTCCTAATTTTTTTCGAAATGTTGCCTCAGTTCAGTATTATTGTCAAATAACATTTTACTGTGTGAATATTTTTATTTCAGCTTGAAAATAGAGGAAAATTTTCCAAAACTTAAAGTCGGACGAAGCAAAAAATTATCCCGTAACAGCCCCCACCCCGTGCTATGTTTCCACTATCCTGTGGTGTTAAATATCTCCCGTCCCATTAAGTTTTTGTATTTAAGCTTGATAAGAGGGAGGAAATTCCCAAAAATATGAGTGACGAAGTTGTAAAATTTGTTAAAGCTTATGCTTTTTTTACAAATTTTGTATTTCCCCGTTTGTCAAGTGTTGCAGAGTCCTGAACGCATCTAACTGATACTGGTGGATGTTTTGAACTTAAATCTCGCAATGTTACCTATCGTGCTCTTTTCAGGGGAATCAACTTTGCATTTTGCAGGTCTTAAGTTTGTTTCATTAGTGTTCTTGCTGGTTTGAACATTTTGTTGAGGCACATATTTCTTTTCGCAAAGAAATGAGTCGTTTCGTAAAAAAGCGTCTATGTGCACTACACAATAATTCTGGTTACTACTGACAAGGTTCTTGCCAATGTTGGCAGGTATGCATTTGCAATTCTGTTGTTTTGAGTGAAGTCAAAAGTTGATTTTTGTAAAATGAGTTGAAAGATTTGACAACTGTTTACTAAGATCATCTGAAAGTCACCTGTGCAGCAGGTACCTTCTTCAGTTACCAGTATATATTTTCTTTCTAATAGCTCTTTAATTCTTTTGTTTGCCTTTTTGCAAACTCTAAAGAGTTGAAGAAAATCGCCAATGCAAACGTTTCCTAGTTTTTTTTACCCTTTTATAGTGAAATTCCAGGATTTATACATAGTGTGTGGAATACCGATAATAATCCTTTAAAACTGCCATTGAATTACACTAACATAAGTGTGAAAACACATTGCCCTAAGTATTACAAATTTTTCTTGCTTATCAGCTGCCATAGAAAACCATTGAAATATTCATTTGAATTTTACCTTGTAGATACTTGATTGCAGAGTTCTTTGTATATAGGCTTTATTTATTCAGTATTTTCTCAGGACGCCAGGGGTGACTTGTTTCTCTGCCAGAATCGAAACCTTGTATAAATTAACTTGTTGGTCCATGAGGATAGCTGCTTAAACCAACTTGTTGGTCCATGCATGGGTTGGGTTAGAGCAGGAGCAGCAACAATGAAACAAAATCACTGCTGCTTGTTTGTCAGATCTCCAACATTGCTTCAAATAGCAATGCCAATAATAATAATTTAGTAGCTTATCAATAAGCTCTGAATCTCAGAGAACAGCTTAATGATATGTATCTATTTAGTAGTTTATGAATAAATCTATCGGTGAGCTAGCTTGCCTGTAATCCTAATCCAGACGTAGAATGTTTTTAAGTTGCAAAGACTGCTTCCAACTTTTTTTCGAATGTTGTGTCCTATCATTCCAGCCTTTTTCACTTTGCCTTTTCTCGAAATATCTTTAATGGTTAAACTTTTCGATGTGCACTAAAATTTGTCAAATAACTGATCATTCAGAAATGTGGTATGGACCACATAGTTTGTACGCTCCTTGAAAACCTTGAAAAGTTCTTAAAATATAAAAGTTAATTTTCAAGTCCTTTAAAGTACTTGAAACAGTGACTCTATAAATAGTACTTGGGGAAAAAATTTGTTTTGGTTTTTAAAAATGAATTGGTATGAAAGAGTAAATGTAAAATAATTGTTTGTGCTAAAAAGTTGTATAGGATATTTCTGTGTTCTGATAAAAATACCAAGCTGATCAAATAATGCTGAACAACCCAGAAGAGCATGTTGAACGCGAGTACCTTGGCTATGACATCGCTACAGAGTTGAACATCAGCAAGGGAGTAAGATAAGTGAAATGATGTATTTGCAAATTGTGATGCACTTCTGTTAACTGGGGTTAAGGAGTGTTCTTGCAGGAGGGGGAACTTCTAGGAATTGCTTTGCGTGTGGACCCTTTGTCTCCAGGCTGCATCAAAAAATCAAGTCATGCATCAAAAATAAAAAGTTAAGCAAACAATAAGTATCATACCAGCAGATGAATACTGCAATTTTAGAGGACCAAAACAGGGGCAATTCGAAGTTAATAAAATAAACCAACTGGGGTTCAGAGGGTAACAGAGGCAGGTTGTTAAACTCAGCTGAGACGGGAAGGTATGCCCGTCCCAGCTAAGTTTAATGGTTTGAACTTGCTAAAATACCTACCTTCTGACCGACAGACAGCTCACACATATGATAATTTGGTTTTAAAAAGTGCTTGAATTTATTTTGCTTGGAAGAGTATGAACCTTAGACGAACTGGTCCCATGCCCTTTGTGTAATTGTAGCAACTAGTTTATTCTGCTTTGCACATTTTATGTGTAAGGTTCTTTTCCATTTCATTTTGCTTTTTACATACCGCACAACACTCAACATGATTTCAGTGTCAGTGGAGAATGCAGCCATACATCTATTTAGTGAAGAATATCGACAACACTGCAGTGTATAGATATGCTAGCTTTTCTAGACTTTTTACTTTGTTTCACTTCTTTAGCAGATTCTTTTTTATTGTATGGATTAAGTGCTGAAGAAGTTGTAGCACAACAGAGCTTCTTATTGAGTTTTTTGTTTTTCCTGAAAAATCCAAATTTTGATTGGTTTCCTGCTTAATTACTGGGCTAGAATTAACATCCTTATTGACATTGAGGCATCAAAATGTTTTGGTGAATCAAAGCAGAGTAAGAAGAAGCCAAAACTTGATTCTTCTGATGAAACATAACCTTAGAGAAACTAAACAAAGTAATAAAACATGTTCTTAAGGACATTAGTGTTCACAGTTCAGTTCCCACATAATTATGTATCATTTCTTTCATCTAGAGCACAGATAAAGTCAGGAATCGATAACTGATAGGTTCCAATCTGGTGGCGCAGTAGTCTAAGTGCTGCTTCGTACCATTCTTCTAAGATTGGTGCTGGATCTGTTTATAGAACATTGAGTTGCTCACGGTGGGCACTAAAACCCCCAAACAATAACTGCTGTGCTAACTCTTGCACTGTCTTTAGGCTTAGCATTGGTGTTCTTTTTCAATGAAAGTATTACTCTGAAGCTGAAGTCTTTGTTTTCTGAAGTGACAAAACCTGAACTTGGGCACTATAAACTTAACATCTTCACAAAGACTTTCGCAGCCCAGAAAATGTGGAAAGTACATGAACAATAAAAATAAATGAAATGGAAGCAACAAACAAATGTAAACAAAAGAACAGTATTAATACTATGGCTACGTTTCATTAAAAAGGCAAAAAAATTGTTGGCATATTTCTTGTGTATGATATAAATTCACAAACATTCTACAGTATTTCATTTAATCAAATTAAAACGGCTGTAACCCAGCTTATAATAGTAGAAGCTATGTAAAGTAGTTTCAAAAGCTAAAGATGAGATCTTTAAAATAATCAATAAGAAACACCTTTTCTTTTTCTTTTTTTCCATCAAAAACAAAGAAAGTATTTCATTTGAGCAAAGCTGGGTGAGTACCTTAAACAGTTTTTGGTTGTTAACATACATAATCTCTGTATGCAAATGAATACTTTGTTCTGGTTGAAATCATGACTCATCAAAAAAAAAAAAAAATTGTGCTTTATTTCAGGGTGGGACAGTGTGTATGGATTTAACATGAGCTGCATCAGAAAAGTTGCTATTTCTGAACCACTTGTGGATGTTGTTGATCCTAAACAAGTTGTTACCAGTCCTTGTCTACTTAAGGTAAGCTTCTTTTATGCTGTTTTAAGCCTCTAAATTTATATTCATCAATGCAGGAATTGTTAAGCGTAGTTGTGTATTGTGAAGATTAGATAATCCAATAATTTCATTCTTTCTGCTTGAATAACTAAATCTGATGGGCAGTTTGAATCGTTTTTAAAAATGAACATTCTTGAATTGTAGAATTTAATACCATTTATTAAAGAAAAATTCACTCTGAGCTACAGCTTTTTTTTAATTGGGAATTTTAATTAAGGAATTCTCATTTACATGGATTTCAAGTTATCATAACTAAGTGGTTTATTGTGGAATTTCAGTCATATTTTACTCCCTTGCCTTTCATTATCTTACTGTGTTTTGCAGACACTGATTACCTGTATAAAAATGATCGGGAGAGGGGCTGCACATACATAAAGATGTATGTGTAGCCCCAACCGAACAAGGAATCTCGTGAAAACTTTCTATAAGATTCCTTGTTCGGTTTATTTGGATACATCCATTAATATTTAGTAAGCCACAGTGTAAGAAATGAGCAAGATCTTTTTTTTTTTTTTTTTTTTGAAATGAAACGTACAAAAGTGTTTATGTTCAGAAAACAGTTCAGCTTCTACATGAAAGAAACGTGCCGAAGGATGAAAGAAATGTTCCATGAAGCGTACAAACTGTTTTCTCCAGCTTTTACTTTACCTTCAGTGTGTCAGTAGAAAGAAGTTCCTCCTGTTTAAGATACATAACAAATTACATTAGCAATATTTCATAGAAAATGCCCCTTTAGCTAATATCACAATACAAATACAACTTTGTTAGACCAGGGCTAAAGATTAAAATTAGCGGTCACCACGTGGCGACTACATAAAATAAAATGTCAAGTAGAAAAAATTACTTTAGTCGCCACACTAGAAAATTTGCCTTTTTTCATTGCTAAAGAATTTATTTGCGTTTTTTAAAACTCCTGTTACAAGAATGCATTTTCAAATCAACCAACTCATGCGAGGTGAAAACCAGCTCTTTCCTCCGCAAATAAGTGGGCGTGATCTATTTATAGATTCACTCTTCAAGAATGGGGGCGGCTGTTTGTTTTTCCACTTAATTTGGTGCACAAAGTAACCATATTGGGAATGGACACCTGTGGCTTTAGATGGAACTGTGGCATCACAACTAGCCTTCAGCAGCTTGTTTTTTAAAGTTTGGTTTCTCTGAAAATGCATGATTTTACTTCTTGCTCATAGTCAAACAAAATGGGCAAGCATTTTCTCTTTTGTTTAGAAAAAGAAATCAAAGGTAGAAAATCGGGACTTAACTTTCTGCCACCACACGCCGTCTTTCATTCCACGCAGAGTTGTTTCCTTTGCACGTGAAGTTCACTTTAAACAAAATCAAAAAACACTTGTTCTGCCCCTCAATACAGTAAAATGTTATTAAGGATAGGTAAACACATGTTTTTCAGCAAAATTAAGTATCAAAAATCAGTACTGTTATTGCTCACTCTGCCATGATAGTAATTGTACGGGTCACGGAAAAGGCCGATTCCATCATGGGCGGAATAAGTATAGATTTTTAAATTTAATTGAACTTTAAAAAAGCAGAAAAGAAAAAATATGAAAAAATACTTTCCGTGTTGATTGGTTTTGAAGAACAGGCTGTTAGAAATAACAAAAACTGCGCTCACTAGAAAAAACTTTTAAAATACGAAGTTGTTTTTTCACTGTTACTAAAGATATTAAAAACGAGAAACATAATCAGAAAAAATGTAACAAATAAGAATATAACCAGAAAATGAAAAAAAAAGCGCATCTTGGGGTAAGAAAAATTCAAAATTTAGAAAACTACAGAACATTTTCATCCGTGCTAAAACAATCATTTTCAAGTGAATGAACGACATGAAGATGCCCAAATTATATCGATTAAATGTCATGACATTAAAAACATTCAATAAACAGTCCCAAAAATGTTTGATGAATGCTAGAATTTTGAAAACGTTAAAATAAACTTTGAACAAATGTTGAATACATTATTTTTTGGAGATTTTTTTTTATTTTCGTAGTATATTTGATGTTTTTCCATAGCGATCGACGATTTCCGTAGTGACTATGGAGAATTTGTAACATTTGGAAGATCTGAAGTGGGCAAACAGGGAGGAAAAATGAGAAATCATAAAAAATCTACCAAAACAACATTTTCTGAGAGGGGAAAAAAAAACCGACAACCAAATTTTTTTTTTTTTTCCGTAGTGACTATGGAGAATTCGTAGCATTTGGAAGGTCTGTGGCGGGCAAACAGGAAAAATGACAAATCATTAAAATTCTACCAGAAGTGAACATTTTCTGATTCCACCCCCAAATCTCCTGACACTGGCATTTCTCCCAATCTCAGCTGTACCACAAATGATTCTGCTATAAGATATGAAATTCATTTTGAAAGCTATACAGCCAGAACGCAAGCATTGCGGGCAGTGTTCTTGACGACAAGACAATGTTCATACAAAGAATGACTTTAGAACAGCAAATTAAATAAAGTAAGCCAAAGTAAGTACTGCTTGAAAATTTTGACCCATCCACTGCTATCAATTTGTGGTGGAGAGATTGAGAGGTTTTGTTTATGAGCATAGCAAGATACCAAATAAAAATGATTAAATTCTTTCCAACTGGCCAATAATGGCCACTTGAAAAAATCACCAATTTTAATCTTTAACCAGGGCCAGAAAAAATTTCGAAATTATAACATGTGGACATGTTCAAACTTTTACATGCCCAGACACATGCATACACCATACCATTTTTTCTAAATATTTAAGAAACAAAATACTTTTACTTCATTCGATAAATTGTCTGCCAGTAATGAAATTTGAACTTCACATCTGGGTCATTCCATTTCAAATCACACACACACACACACACACACACACACACACACACACACACACACACACACACACACACACACACACACACACACACACACACACACAAAGTAACAGTTTCGACCTATTCCCTTTTGATTTTCATGAAACTTAGTCCACTTGAAAGTTCTACGAAGAAACAAATCAGTGCAAAATTTCAGCTACTTAACACTTCTATATTTGTAGGACTTCAAATTTAAAAAAAAAAAAAAGTACCATGCCTGTCAGGAATGAAATAACTAGACCTAATTAGGCAACAGAATTCACATTGGGCCAGTTTTAAAGCTTATTACATGAGCTTCCTTTTTGAGATCTCACAATCAAATGGGCAATTTAGTTTTTAAGGTCATCCATTTTGACCTTTAATCTTTCAAAACACACCATCAATTTTTTAAAATCAGAATAAGAGAGCCTCTGATTAGCAAGAAAATTATGTGGGAAATAAAAATTACTTTTTTTTTTTCAAACTTTTTATCTTTTAAAGAGCTACATTTTTTACATGTTCTTTCTGGGCATGATGGGCAATGTAATTTTCATGGCCTGGGTTGGACAGATGTTTTGTGATTACAGGCACTGACTGCTTTCTAAGATAGAAGATGTAGCACCACGATGGTCACCAACCTCCATGGAAATAGATGTTCAGGACTACATTGGCAATGTTGCATCGCATGAAATTGGCAAAAGATTTTAGCACTTAAAAAAAAAAAAAAAATTCTGCCACTTTGACAGCCTGTAAACATGTCACCGCATCAGATCTGAAAAATTCTTATACTGTGGACAGCTCTAATAATGATGATAATTAATCTTTTCCATTCCACTAATGTACAAGTTCCCAACTCTATGACATTGAAGTATTTTCGAGCAGGAAATAAGAACTACACTTACAACAGTCCATGTGAAGAAAATTTGTTCTGTATAAAGAAAATTTGTTTTGTATGTAGGGAAGTTTATATAAGTACATTTCTCCTAACTGCTTATTATGTTGCACAAGATTGCAGAAGTTTCATCAATAATGGATGTAAATGGTTGTTGGCTAGTGGCTGAGTGGTTTAAAGCTTGAGTCAAGGTCAAGACACAGCAGCTCTTGTACCGGGGGGAGGGGGGATCCTGTTACAAAAGTGCTTTTCTGCTGCACCTTTGTCTCCCATTTAGAACTAGCTGGGATGGCAATTTAGCTTCAGCGATTACATGGAAGAATTTCGTGTTCTTGTGCATTCCCTGAAAAAACAATAGGACATGCACAATTCTTTTAACATTGCTAGAAGGTTTTTAAGTACTGCCCAAAGCCTATAAATTTTATGGTTTCATCTAATATTAATCAGTTTTGTATATTATCTATAAGTTTCAATGATGTAATGTGTGTAATCATTACATGTTCAGTGATTAGAGGTACTAATACTTACTATACTCCATATATTTCACAAGTGTAACCCTGACATTTTATGTAACATACTCTTACTCAATGGGAACTTGAAAACAAAAATAGACATTGCAGTCGAGGGCCATTACTGCCAGTGCTATGAAGAAATGAAATACGAACATCGCAGTATGCAGTACTTGTTACTAATAACTAGCAAGATCAGTACAGCTCCCTCCCCTGTGGTGAACAGCTGGACTTTTCCTTACCAGCAAAGACAGCAAAAAGTTATGGGATAAAACATGTTGCTTAGTTAGTAACCATTTCTGCTGGCAGCTGTAGAAATTTTCTTGCCTGACAGGTTAAAACCTTGAAATGCAAAACTTGTGTGACTGACTTTTCTACTTGTCTCCTGTACGGTTAAATGCTTCTATTCTTTACTTCTGTAGATGCTAAAATCACTGCAGTAGAAGAGTAGTTTTTCTTAAATAATAGCTTCTTGCCTTGTTTTTCATGAAACATTTGTTGTATAACTACAATATTAAAAATCTTTTTTTCTACCTCTCCCTTTGCAGGAAGTTGATTTATATACAGTAAAGCCAGAAGAACTAAAGTTTTCCAGTCCTTTTCATCTTCAAGTTAAAAGAGATGACTATATTCAGGCATTTGTTACATTCTTCAATGTTGAGTTCACTAAGTGCCATAAGAGAACAGGATTCTCCACTGGTAAGTTTGTTGTTTTCACAAATGGTTGATTGTTTAAGATATATATAAAAAGGAAGGGGGATGTTTAAAATATGTGTAAAAAAATTCAATTGTGTGGCAGACAATGCAAAGATGCATACACTAAAAGAACTTAAGGATGAATTAGCATTTTAAGGTGGTTCCACCTAAAATCTGCCTTATGTTTCCAATGGTAAAACTTCTTTACATATTTTCTTTGCAAAAAAAGTATTCTCAAGGATAAAAATTTGCACATCGATAAAACAAAGTTATAGCATGGGATGCTTAATACTTGGTAAAACATAACCATAATTAAGAAAGCCAATATTTATCTACTGACTTCATCAATTTACTGGTCGTGCCAAGGTCTGAACACTACTCAAAGAAAAATGATTGAATTTTAATATAATTATGGTTGTTTTAGCAAGTACTAAGTATCCCATGCTATAACTCAAAGTTAGTTTTATTGATGTGCAAATTTTCATCCTTGGGAATACATTAATTGCGAAGAAAATATGTAAAGAAGTTTTACCATTGGAAACATAAGGCAGAGTTTTTAGGTGGAACCACTTTAAGCAATATTTAATTACATAAGTTAATTGTGCTGCCGAATAACTTAATTTGCTGATATGGATGTCATGATGTTAGTTTCTTATTGTAGCGTGGGTGCATTCAGGTCTCAATCACATGTACTGCAAGATAGATGGTTAATAGTAAGGCAAATTTGTGAGACATTGCATGTGTCGAAAACAGTTGATTGCATCCTGGCAGAACACATAATGACAAAGGTCGCTACCTGTTGGATTTCAAGTCTTTGCACCCGAGCAAAAGCTGATCAGGTGGAACATTTCACAAGACAAACTGGCACTACTTGAAGCCAATGCAGAAGAATTTCAGCAAACAATTCTAACAGTGGATTAAACAGGCACACTACTATATTCCAGAGTCAAAACAATGAAACCACTCGAAAGAAGGTGAAGTATAATAACTTCTGGAAAGATGATGGCAACAATTTTCTAGGATATACAGGAGGAAATGGCGCATCTTGTAAAATACTAAAATTTCACCAAAGCATACTGTGCTAAGCTACTAAGGAAAGTGTGATAGCATTTGAAGGATAAATGCAGAGGAAATCTGACCAAAAAAGGTACTATTTCATTGTGATAGCATTCCAAGCAATATTAATGCAGGTATACCTGACATTGTAGGAAGATCTTGATCCATGATATTTTCCACTGGCATGGTGTGGTTGAAAAGAATAATAATTTACTTTGTACTGTACAGACATTGCTAGATCGATGGTGGTGCTTCTGTCGAATCACACCAGCTTGTTTTTGCCTGCTATTGTTGTATCGCTGTATATCCGTAGGACATTCAGACGGCATATTTCTGTCACAGACCACACGTTGTGTGTGTGTGTGTGTGTGTGTGTGTTTGAGGCCCTTTTGCCAATGAACTTGCTCTACCATTTCTTCTGCAAGATTTAATGCTGCTTCCTTGTTGCCTAATTCAATAAACCTATTTTGTTATAGATAAAATTCTTGGTGTGCAGGCTGGCATCACAGAATTTTGCAGTAATCTTACATCGCTTTTGACACGTACCATAATTCTTTCTGTGTTTTTTTTATGACTGCTATCTGCAGTTTTTAACCTGCAAAGCCCTTTAATTTGCTGCCATAAAAGAGAGTAGGTCTAAGTACTGCATTATATGCAACAAGTTTAGTTTCCATGATGCTTTTTTTTATAGTGAAAACAAATTTTATACAGTTTAAAGGCAAATTTTCCGTGCTCTGAAGATTTTATTATCGAGCTCCTTAATATTGTTTTTTAGGAAAGCTTGATAAGTCTGACTTATAAGACTTATCAAAGCAGGCCTTTTCAATATCAGCAATAATCTTTTCATCTGTTAAAATATGTAGGCTGTTCTAAACATTTTCCCTTACTACAAATTTGATTTTTGCAGCTTGACTAAGAAACATTGCTATAGGTTTATTGACATTGATCTTCATTTCACAAATTTTTCACATGCCATGCATGTTCAGATTATGCAGTAATTTATTTGCACTCATAAAAATTCACACTAAGTCCTCAGTATACAATAAACTGCAAGCAATCAGAACTATCTACTTCAACATCTGAAACTTTACTTGAGCAATTTATTCATATTGATTACAAACAAGAAATGGAGATAGAGTTGATTTCAGTTAATTTACCAATATTCCATCCCACTGGTTGTGTAAGGCATTTATAAGGTCTGATTGATTTCACTAGCCTGCCTTTCATTTCATAACTTCTGCAGCACACTGGATAATTTGTTCCTAGGTATTTGGTCAAAAGCTTCAGTGAATGTAATGTATAAAATAATCTTTCACTTCACATGAAAATTTTCAAGAAGCTGTGTAAATGTATTATTGTGGCATCTGATACCTTTGTTGAAGCTACACTGTCCATTCAGCTGAACTTCCACTAACTCTGTAGGCTTGACACTCAAAACATTTGACTATTTATTCCATGTATCTTCCTATGATACAATGAGCTACCCATCATGGTCAAGTAATCCCTTGGTACTACTTTCCACTCTTTCTCATAGTTAAATCTTTTGGAACAGTTTTGGACATCCAAAATAAAAATCCCCAGATCTATGGATATATTTCTTTGTTTCTCTAATACACCTTTACCTTTGACAAAGTCATTTTATAATTGTTTTTGTGACAAAACAGCTTAAGTATTTCATAAAAACTTTAATTCTGCTTGACAGCTTTACTCATTTCTGCTGCCCACCAAGAGGTTCTGGCTTCTCTATCCATACATATTGCTACACCGTATGTTTAACTTGAAAATTTAATACGTATTCTGAGTCAGTAACTTGATTTCAGTATAACCTTCAGTAATTTGCTTTTGAAAGTGTAGCTTCACTTCTGCATTATTTAGTCAAGCAATCCTGATGCATCTTAATATCTTTATTGATTTCTTAAATACAAGACCTTTGACTTTTAACAGTGGCAGCTGCTTGTTTGAGAACTTTTGAAATTGTATTTTAGTCACATTTTTAGAGGCATTTTTGATATATTTTTAGAGACATTTTTGATATAACATTCCTAGTTTTATATATATATATATATATATATATATATATATATATATATATATATATATATGTTTCTAGCTGTTTCCCATTAAGTGAATTTATGGATTTATTTATCTAAAGATGGTAGCAAAGATTAATTCCACTATTCACCTATTCTCTCAGAGTTTATCCATTGTGTGTTTGAGATTCTCCAGCTGTAATATCCATCTCTTCCACTGAAATCCTCTAGGAACAATGGGTTTTTCTCATTGTTTGGTTGTAATTGCCACATCTTTGGGAGTAGAATCTAATGGCCCTTTCACTGCCATAATTTTAGAGTCTGTTATTTAGTGTGAAAGCGGTTCACACCATGTGTACTTGTTAGGATCCTGCTTAACCAGTTTAAAAGTCATTGTACGTTTCATCAAATGCCAGTCCCCACACCAGGTACTTAACCTTTCCTATGCCAGAATATATCATACTAAACCTGCCACTAAGGAAACATTCCTCTGGCTTGGGCTTACTGATTTGACTTACATTTACCACATTTAGGTTAAATTTTGCTTATTCCTTGTTCAATTTTACTTCTTATAGGCCTAACTCAAGCACTGTACAGATTAAATTGCAAATAGTCAGTTACATTTTTCTACATGCCTTTCCAAATCACATGCACAATAAAACCTGTACAATAGAGTTTGAGATAAAGTGGTGTGTAATAAGGTCAGTAACAGTGGGAAAAGAAGTGTGTGTGTGCGTGTGTGTGTGTGTGCGCACGCACGCACGCATGCATGCTTTGCTATAAAGTTGGGATTGTGATAATGTACCATGGTAATTACTTTTGTAGTATGCATTATATCCATAAGAAATGATACCATCTATAATAGTATTTACCATGATATAATACATCTAATAGCCCTAATAGGTTTATCCTACATCTAATAGCCAACTTGTGCATAAACTGAAATTCCAGCATATGTATGTGCAATTTGTACATTGATTTGAAGAGTGCAAGAAAGCTTAGTGGTGTTGCATCAGATACAGGAGTAATTACTATTGAATGTAGAAAAGCATTGTATTTTTCATGTAGGGTGTGATATAATGTATGGAGTAACACTTGTTATAGAAAATACAATTGTTGTGGACTTAACATTATTTAACAGCAACAAATACTTGTGACAGAGAACATGTATGCATTTTGCTTCATAAGATAATTGTGTGTTGTGATTGAAATTTTTTTATAGTGCTGTAGTTTACTCCTGGTTTCAGCTTGTTATCTTTGTTATTGGATATCATATTTGTTGTGGCATGCACATTACATGTATCTTAATATCTCACTTTTCTTTTCATTTTAGCTCCCGAGGCACCATATACACACTGGAAGCAAACAGTGTTTTATTTTGATGACTACCTTACCGTGCGCAAAGGTGAAGATGTGTATGGTGTATTCGCTATGTGTTCCAACCCCAAAAACAAGGTTAGTGAAATCACATATGTGTATATGTGAATTCAAATAAAGTATTCTGCATTTCTTTTCAGTATTTTTAAGGGGTACATATGAAGTATTTCTGCTAATTCTAAGGGGAAAATGTTTAATGACCCAAACTTACATAGGTGGATCTTTGGTGGTTTTTATAAGTGCTGTGAATTTGTATCCAGAAAAATAAGTCACAGAAAAATTCTTATTCATGATGTGCTCTTATAGTTCAGCTGCAATATTGCTGTTCAAGCTGGTCTGTTTTTAGAGCTTGGCATTAGGATAAGTTCACACGGGGAAAATTTTTTCACTGCAGATTCGCTATCTGAAAAAAGTTAAAGGATTAATTTATTAAATCTTTAACTATTAATTGAACAAGGGATTAATTATACTTATTTTTACTTATTCATAACAGAATTAATTTGATAAACCTAGAGAGGAGAAAGTCGGGGAAGTGGAAAAACAACTAATTCGTAAAGTCGGGGAAGTCATTATTTCTGTGGTTAATTTGTGCTGATATACTTATACAGAGAAGGAGTTGTCCTCATAATTTTTTATCTTGAAAGTCCTTAGTTTTTGCTGTTTAATACTGAAATTATGAAAAGATACACTTGTGTAATTTGCCTTTTATTTTTATTTTTTGTCAAAAAGTTGCTGTCAGCAGTAGCATGAATAATGAAGTCCTATGGTAGATTGTTATGACTGCAGACCTGCCAACTGTTACGATTTTATCATATTGAGTACAATAAATCATGCTGCAGTACGATAATATGGTTTTGCTGCCAAAAATATTGTTAACAAAACGGCAAAGAAACCTAAGTGGAATTTAACAGGCAACGTCCAGATTTTAAAGAAACAAGTGTGTGTGTGTGTGGTGGTGGTGGTGGTGGTGGTGGTGGGGGGGGTCATTTAAAGCCACAGCACAAAGTATGACTGCAGTCATGATTTAAACTGCCTTCCTAAAATTAACTTATTCAGTTATTTTGAATTTCTTGATAGCCAATCTGTAGAATTTGAAAGTATTTTAATATCATTTGTCCTAAAATTGAAAAATATGTATATACTGTATCTTTAAAATTCTTCTTGCCACTCCTAGTCCTGTTTGTATTACGAAGAGTATGTACTAGTCACTAAAAATGTTTGTACATTAGATAAGTTATTAGAGATGTATTTAATATTTTTCATCTTGTTGTACCGTTTAAGCTGATCTTTTTCCTTTTAAGATTTACTTCATTTCTTGTATGTTTTAAAAAATGGTCCATTCCAGGTTTTATTCTAATAAGTTTTTTATTTCTTTTCAGCGTGATCTTGATTTTAACATTGAAATCGAGTTCAAAGGAGAACTTTGTGAACTGAATGATCAGTTTACTTACAGGATGCGTTGATTGAAGATGCGAAGCATTTGAGGAGCAGAAGCTGTGTATTACTTTGAGTAATTACATACTCTTAGTAATTCATTTTTGTAACCTTTGTTAAATAGTTGCT
This sequence comes from Macrothele yani, assembly GCA_039090855.1. Classification (NCBI taxonomy): domain Eukaryota; kingdom Metazoa; phylum Arthropoda; class Arachnida; order Araneae; family Macrothelidae; genus Macrothele; species Macrothele yani. The sequence continues at coordinate 56,277,391 of CM076990.1, forward strand.
CTTCAGAGAGTTCCGCTTAGAAAACCCCAACCAGTGCTTTTCAGAATAAAGGATCGTGCAGCAAATTAACTTTCAATTTATTGTTTTTGATATTTGGCATTCCCCATAAAATACACAGACTTGTTTTTAAAATGTAATTAAGTGAATTTTACCAGTCTTTCTTTGCATGGGTCAAAAAAAAAAGTTAAGTAATTAGTTTATTTCATGTTAAGGTTTAAAAATCCTACATAAGGATGATATTGGTTGTTTTTAACAGCTTAGTTTTTCAAAATTCTGGTGGTTAAATAGCGGGCTGGTTAATTACATCTTGGGGAGGGAGGGAGTTAGATATCTAGGAAATGATGTATAAATTATTTGTTCTCAGCTGCTTCCCTTTTTTTAAGAATGTGATACCACCTTTGTGAATCTTCATAGCAGGCTTAAAGAAACTCATAATTTCTTCTCTTTTTTCATTCGCTGCAAGCAGTGGTAATATAATGCATATAATGATATCCTTAAGTAACTGATTGCTTTAGAAGTTCAAATCATTGGAAATATGTGAAATGCTGTATATATTATTCATTTTGTTGAGGTGCCATTTTAAGTGGTTTCACTTCAAAACATTTTTTACTTCTGAAGCAATTCTGGTTTAGTTCTTTTCATGGTAATTGAAATTTAATGAGCACCATATATATATATATATATAATTTTTTTTTGTGTGTGTGAATATATAAGTACAGCATCCTTTTTGTACAATGTTTTTCTTAATCAGCGATTTGTTTTGATGTGAGTAGCTTTAAAAAAAGATCCATTGCTTAAAAACTTCAATACAGCCATATTTTAATGTTATTCACGAACTTTGTGATAAATCAGATGTTAATTTATGATATTGCTGGTGGAGCACAGTAGTTAACAATTATAACTGTGCTCTTCATAGAAAAGTGTATGATGAACATACAATAAAAGCTGTGCTGTGAAAGGTTGTTCCGATTGACAAGATCCTCTGATGCTCACTTGTAACTTTACTATAGTGTGGCTGTTAATTGCCCATCTTATCAGTTCTTGTGAAATTTGTGTTTTTATTTAGTAGTGTGAAAATTTAAATTTAGCTAATCATGGTCACTGAAGCAAACTTGCATTTGAATGTACAGTGATAAAAAAAAATCAAGACTTTTGAATTACATCAGTCTTTTAAAGATAATTGATGTACGAATGTAATTATCTGCTGAAGACTTCATTTACACTTTTGCCTCGTCTCTTTTGTACAGTATAATATCAAGTCTGTGTTGTTTTTATTCACTGCGGAAAACAGAATAAAGAGAAGTTTTCCCAAAATATTTGATTGGAGTTCAAAGAATTTGTCTACAGAATCTTATTTAACTCTACAGTGGTGTCTGATATGTTGTTCTTAAAATTTTAAAATTTTAGGACTTATATATATATATATATACTTAAGAGCTGAGCCGAAAATATAAGAAAAAACTCGAGAATTTAAACCGAAAGTTGCAAAATAACCTCAAGATCAAAACACGAAACGCAGCAGTTATGAAAATTCAGAACTCATTCTATTAAGAAGAGACTGAAGCAAAAATATTTTTGACTCATACCAAGTACAACATAGAAAAAGTTATATATTGACCAGTGTGAGTAAAAATAATATAAAATAATAGAAAAACAGAATGTAGAAAGTGTCGAGAATACCAAGCCTTGGCTTTATCAAGGACCAGCAAAACTCTGCATTTTCTCACTTCCACAAAGACCTATTTGGAAATGGGTTTCTGCAAAGCCATAGATGCAAGTAATAAGCCCACCAAAAAATTTAAAAATATATGTCATAACCTCCACAGAGTTGTATGACGTAGCTTTAGTTAACATTTTAGCATGCATCTAACTTTCCTGGCCAAACCCATGCTCTTCATCTGTTACTAATAAACAGAAAGATGATGATTGTAGAAAACTCAAGTTGTAAGAGTGACTTAATAAATCAAAAGTAATTTTCAGCAATAACACATTGCCTAGTTGCCTAAGAGAGAATTTAAACCTATATAGCAATACTAAAGTAATACAAATTCTTAAACTTTGCAATAAAAAAAGGAAATTTTTTTCTAAAGCACAGATTCCTGAAAGAAAACGGGATTACAAAACCCCCTACCCACAACTTCTGACAAAAAACGAAAATAAAATAAAGACAACTTCTGACAAAAAAAACGAAAATAAAATAAAGACAATAATAAACTAAAGAAATGCTTTGTGAAGGTTAATGACATAAACAATTAGTTGCAATATGTACAAAGTATTTCAGAAGTGCTTTTAAGTGCATAATTAAGTAGTTATTAAGATCTTAACGACATTGAAAACACATCGTTGACTACAAGAACCAAAAAAAAAAAAAAAAAAAAAACCGGCCAGCTGCTTAGCCTAAGTGCCCAAAAAAAAAAAACCCGTGCAAAGTTACCGAGAAAAGAGTTAAAAACCGCAAAAAAGTTAATAGACTTGCTAGCGCCTAAATGCTTAATGCGAAAAAATAGAAAAAAATGTTTAAAAAGTTCAAATATTGAACTTGGAAAACCCAAAATTCAAGACAATGAAGAGAGCTTACATCTTACGCAACTTAACTTCTTCCTCTCTTTAAGAAACCTGGCCGACCTTTTACCACAAACTTTCTTCCACCCCTGCCACTCCCTGGTCGCTGGGTAGCAGTGTGGGTAGGACTGAAGGCATCTATATACTGAAAAAGATTCTACTCGCGGAGATTTTAACTAGAGAAAAATATAATTAAGAATGTGGACGAGTTTGATCAGAAAAAGCAGAATTTACTCTCCAGAATACATGAGAAATTTTATGAAATACACAAGTAGTGTATTTAATAACCTTTGCATGTATTTAATCACCTTGGTGAGCTTCTATGGACTTCAGAATCCTATTAATTTTAATGTTAGTTTTACTATTTTTAGTATAGCTATTCTAGTGAGTGAGAGATATTTTCCTATCTGAGGTTGAGAGACCCGAACCCTCAGCGCTCTCGGGGGGGGGGGGGGGAAGGCATAAGCAGTCGTACGACCCTATTTCAGGGTCACTGGTTTCGGAGAAGAGAGAGAGGTCCAGTGACGCAAGACAAACGCATCTTAGCCTCACGCGGAATTCGCGAACCTGGACCCGTCTCGAAGGAATGTTCAGAAGCCGCGCTCAGACCAATGCGCCACCGAGGCAGTAAAAGGGCCGAGAGATATTTCCTATCTGAGGTTGAGAGACCCGAACCCTCAGCGCTCTGCGCCTTTTGTCAGGTGAAAAAGAGAAATATTAGATGTTTGGGAACAGATTTCCCTGATAGAATAGTACGAAAGAAAAGTATGGAAATATTAGAGGAGAGGGAGTAGACGGTTACCCGTTAAGAAGTGAAGTTGTAAGCTGCCCTACATACTTACCTGTAACAACAAGCCATTTCAGCCGCCCCGGTGGCGCAGTGGTCTAAGGCGCTGGCCTCTGATCATTCGTCCGTAAGGGGCTTGTGTTCGAATCCCGTTCAGGCATGGATGTTGTGTTTGTCTTACGGCACTGGCTCTCTCCCTTCCCTGGAACCAGTGACCCTAAATTAGGGACGGGCGACTGCTTATAGCCCATTGAGTTGCTCACGGTGGTCGTTAAACCTCCAATCAAAAAAAAAAAAAAAAAAAAAAAAAAGCCATTTCAAGTGATATTTCTCTCCGCAGAAAAATGCCCGGTACACCTGTGCCACAGAAGAGTACAGGGGGAAAGGAAGGAAAGGACACAGGAGAGGGGAACCTGGAAAAACAAATCACACACAGAACATCTTTCCCAGAGAAAAATCGTCTTTGAACACCAGGTAAGACAAAACTGGCCATTTGCTCAGTGTTGCTCGCCAGCCAATGAGAGAAAAGATTTTTCCCCATTGGTTTACAGAATTTTTTCACTGGTTTACTTTTGTTGATTCTTGACAGGCATGTCAGATTAACCATAGCTGAGGTGGTGTGATCACAAAATTACACCGATCGAGGTTTAAGATACTCGTTTAGAGTATGCAACATTTTGCTCGGCTCTTAAAAGAGCCTTTTTTTTGTGTTTTGTTTTGTTTTGTTTTTTTAATCAGGGAAAAACAACAACAAATTTTAACATAAAAGGCAAGACCAACAGTACCTTGTTTTTTTAGGGGCAGAGATATTTAGCAAAACAAAGATAAATCTTTTATGCAACATTTTGCTCGGCCCTTAAAAAAGCCTTTTTTTTTTTTCTCATTTTTAATTTAACTAGGTTTCTTCACATGGGTGAAGTATGTTTTCAAAACAGAGTACGGCTCTTAGAGGAGCCCCCCCCCTTTTTTTTTTATTTAACGAGATTAATTCACATGTGTGAAGTAAATTTGCAATCAGAGTAAGGCCCTTAAAAGAGCCTTTTTTTTCACATTTTTTATTTAACAAGGTTTCTTCACATGGGTGAAGTATGTTTTCAAAACAGAGTACGGCTCTTAGAGGAGCCCCCCCCCTTCTTTTTTTTTTTTTTATTTTACGAGATTTATTCACATGTGTGAAGTATATTTGCAAATCAGAGTACGGCCCTTAAAAGAGCCTTTTTTTTTTTTTTTTTTTTTTATCAGAAATTCTTCTTAGCTGAGAAATATTCTCTAAACACTAGTTCCAATTATTGTTATTTTTTTTTACTAGGGTAGCTGTGAATTGGGTTCATTTCTGGAACTTTATTCAAGATAGTTTTTGGCCTTTTATAACTGTCAGTTTCATTGACAGTATAGTTAATGGCTGCTCTGACTAGAGGATTAGGATGAATCTTAGCTTTTTCATAGTATCTATAAGCTAAGTCATACATCGTGTAATGGATGGAGTTAATATTTAGCATGCTTCGGATAACATGGTTTGAAGTTCTTCCATCAAGTCCAACCATATATCGTAGGGTTTTATTTTGAAATGAGGTAATCTTATTTTTCTGCTGTTTGTTGCAGTTACCCCAGATAGGACAGGCATAAGTAATAACAGGGCTGATACAGGCTTTCCATATCAAAGTTTTGTTTTTCCTGCTAAGCCTTTTATTTTTTATTATTGGCTGGAGACTTCCTCTGATCTTAAGAGATTTGGACAGTTTCTTTAATATGCTTGTTCCAGTTTAGGTTGTGGTCCATAAAAAGTCCTAAGTATTTAACATCATTTACCCAAGGTACTTTTTTTTTATACATTTCTATTTCAAAGTCTGGATTGTGATTGCATTTAATCCTAGAAAATAGAATTGCTTGAGTTTTTTCGGTATTGATTTTAATTTTCCAATCTAAGAAATATTTCTCAAGTTTTTCAACATAATGTTGCAACATGAAAGTTGCTTGATTTTTATTTTTGGAAGTATAAGCGAGTGCAGTGTCATCAGCATAGAGAGCTGTAGTAAGATTCCTGTTATTATAGTTGGGAAAGTCTGACGTAAAGATAGAATACAGCGTTGGTGCGAGTACACTGCCTTGAGGTACACCAGCTTCGATTTTTTTTAGCGATTTTTTTCCCATTGATTTTTACACAGAATGTTCTGTTAGTGAGGTATGATTTGATTATATGTATAATCCAGGGTGGGAAATCATGTGCTATTAGCTTGTAGATAATTGCCTCATGTGGGCATTTATCGAATGCTTTTGCCACATCCAGAAATATGGCTGCTGTGTGTTCTTTTTTTATAATTCCTTCAGCACATTTTTCAGTTATTCTAGAGAGTTGGTGCACCGTGGAGTGTTTATCTCTAAAACCTCCTTGAGTAAATGGAATTACTGGGAATTCCTCACAGAATTGTTGCATTCTAATAAGAATTATTTTTTCAAAGATTTTTCCCATGGTTGGGAGCAACGAAATCTGTCTGTGATTTTCTGGAATTGCCGGGTTTTTGCCTGGCTTGGGTAATAGTATTACCTCTGCTGTCTTCCAAATATCAGGGAAATAATTTAATTTAATGGCACAATTGTATATCTAGTGAGTGAATAACTAGTTTTCTTTTATATTTATAATTTTATTTTATTTTATATAAACAGATTTTTAAGGGGGTTTTTTTTTGGGATTTTGTCTATAATATTTAATTTTTTATTTTTAATAGGACCTTCTTATCCATAGCACCTTAAGGTTCCTTTTTGTAGTTTTTTTTTTAATAGAATTAGTGTTCTCCCTAGACTTTTGCAGCTGGGTGGCAAGAAATTTCAACTGGATGGTACTTTTAATGACCCCTTCCCCAATCCCGAAAAAAGATGTTTTGCTTAGCATTATTAATATTTATTAAATATCTTTAGCAGTGTGGTAGGCATTAATGTAACAAAACATGATAAACAACACTAGAAAATTGTATATAAATGATAAAAAAAATGAGTACTTAACTAATAAATCATATTTAACACAGATTTCAGCCAGTTTTCATCAATATTTATGCTGTATATGGAAATAAGTTTTCCACTCTAACTGTTATGTGCATTGTGAAAATGTTCATTAAAAGAAATTTAGCTGGGTGGCAGAGAAAGTTAGCTGGGTGGACCGCCCAGTAAAGACTCTAGGGAGAACACTAGAATAAAGAATTGGATGCAATAGATTAAACAAAAATTTTGGTTTTGCAGAGGTTCTAATTGCCTGACTATCTTTCATGAAAATCCCTATTGGAAGAGGGGAGGGTGGGGCTGCCTTTTCGGCTTAGAACGTTCTGGGTCCAAGTCCAGCTGAATCACCAATGATTGCAGGGTTCGTACCCCTCCTGCAGAGCTGTTTGTGTTCCGGGTTTGGGCGATCTATCATGCCCGGAATTCCGGATGTTTAGCTTTGAAGACATTTTTAAGACTGTTAAATTTTGAGTTCTAATAAGCGAAAAAGGGAAAAAAATTAAAACAATTCATGGCAAAAGTATTTACAAAAAAAATTTGCTTTTCACCAATGAATTAATGTGATAATAATATTGTCTTCCTCGCCAATGCAGTTGACTCGAGCTTGACACACGAAGCCGGCAGTTCGTGCTGTGGTTGTCTGTTGTTCTGTGGAAAGGGCATGCGCTCAAATTCTCAGTCATTTCGTCGGCGCTTCTGCTCCTCGATGCAAAAAAAACCAGGTTTTCGCTCTGATGAGTGATGTGGGATTGGAACTTGGAGATGGCGGGGTTGGGATGGGAGCGAGTTAAAGCAAATAAAGTACGTCACTCACGTGTCTGCACCTAAGCGCGGGAGCAGCCTGCTTCATTGTATTGGTAAGTCAGTGACGGAGAGGAGGTGTCTTTGTTTCCCTGATGAAACGTTTGTGGTTTTTTGTTTAGGCAAAAGTGATGGGTTTTTTTTGTGTTTATGTGTGTGATGTCAGAATGTTTTTAGGAATTTGAAAGTTTACACGATTTAAGTTAAGTTCGTCATCAACGATGAAATTTTTAACCAAAACTGACTATCTCAAGACATTAGATGCTTCAGTCAAAAATAAATTCCGGTGGAATTGGCTAGAAAAAAAGGACGCCCAAAAGGAGAAAGCTAGGTAATGGTGTCAGAAAATTGTAACAGCTGGGTCATGTTTCTGCATATATAAATGGAGTACGTCGGAGATCGCGATAACGCATCTACACGCGTATTTCACGCCTTAAAAACGCCGAATATGCGTTAAAATTTAGAAATGCGTATTTTTACGCATTGTTTTTCCACATGCAAATTCATTTCTATAATCGGTGATTACACCGGGATTTTGTCATAAAAATGACCATTTTTTTTATCAAGAAATTATGTGTTAACTTTTATGTACAGTTTATGAAAAAATCATGATTTGGTTCCCATTGCCGAGCTAGTCAGCTAGGAATCCGCTTTCGGCAATCATTCTGAAGAACCTTCAGAGCAGCTCAAGCGATGGGCATGCGCATTGGTCGGAGGTGACGCTAGTGTATCGGTGCAGCGTGGCATGTAGGAAGTGTTTTGAAGTTCGTTTAATTGCTATTTCAGGGCTGGATGGCGGGTTTCCCGCCGAAACAAAGCTGTTGAGTGGGGGTCTCCCGCCTTATGAAATTTTAAGAAAAAATATATGTAAATATAAAATCTTGGGTTCGTTTTTGGATCGCTCGCAAAATTCGCATGTTAAAAACGCATCCTTTGTAAAAATACGTGATTTAGAAATGAACCGTTCAGAGTTCTAAAAATTGCAATCTAATACGTCAGGAACATAATCAGTTTATGGAAGCGTGAATCGGCTTCCGTGCGTAGCCGTATGAGCAATTCATTTTGCATATCGCAGACTGTTACGAATCAGGCATGAGATTGTTCTTCGGATTCGCGGAATTCCACATTTCGGTTATACTTCAGAGTGATGAAAAAAATGAATGTAATGTTTTATTTTCTGAGGATTGGGGGCGGGGGAGGCTCGTTTTCCTCCTGGGGAGCGGTATTCCGTTTTTCAGAACTTACGAAAGCTAAACGGAGTAAAAAATTTTCCCGCGATCATAATTTCTTTTTCCGGGAAGTTTCCTCTGTCCAGTATTGTTATTAAATATCAATTTATTGCATAAATGTTTGCATTTCAGCTTGAAAGTGTAGACAATAATTTCAGATAACGGAAGTTCGACGGAGCAAAAATTTCCTCTAGTTTCTTCCGCGGATTCGAAGAGTAACTCTGACTTTGTTGTCATCAAAACTGAAGATAATTTTTTGGGGGGGTGTGCGTACGTGGTGGCGGTGGAGGGGGGGGGGCGTTTTCCGGCTGTGGACGGAATTTCGTCTTTCAAAACTTTCGAAAACGAAAGTTAGACAACTGCAGATTTAATCTGTAATCGTAATTTTTCCCCCTCGCAATATTTCCTCTGCTCATTTTTATTGTAAACTATAATTTTTTTTGATGACTGATTGTGTTTCAGCTTGAAAACGGAGGGAAAATTTCCAAAAACGTAAGTCGGGCGGAGCGAAGATTTTTTCGTAATTGTAATTTTTTTTTGCGATGTTTCCACTGTCCTGAATTATTGTTAAATGTTATTTTCCCTCTTATAAATAGTTGCAAAGGGAGAAACTGGACATTCCTCTTATCAGAAAAATGGTTGAATCAACCAAGTCTCAATTATGTGAACTGTAAACATCTCATACATAGTATTCAAGAAGATATTTTTCTTTCAAAGCTGAAGGAAAACGTGCTCAAAAATAATAAATGAGTTGACCTTTGTAATAATAAACTTGCACATCACAATGTCCAATGAAGGTTTATTTTATCTTTTGTGATTGAGATAGACTATAGATTTCCTTCCTCCACAATAGAACTCTTTTGAAGTTTGAGTGTGTAGAAACTGAATCTGTGACGCAACACATACGCACAAGTTTTGGTACAGTCTTTCAAAAGCAAAACAAAATTTTTTGCAGCCTCGTGGATAAAACAAGACGAGTATGTAAGATTTCGATAAATTACGATTTACTTATTTTATATAAAAGAAATTCAATTACGTGCTAATTTGTGTTGACATATTTATATATAGATATAATTATTTGTTTTTATATTAAATATTATTTAGCTAAAACTTTAATGTGATAGTTCGTTCTCTAAAATTACTCCTTCGGAAAGAAAAATACTCCTTTGAAAAATGTGAAGGAGTATTTTTACTCTCTTTGAAAAAATCCTAGCACGATCTCTGGAGTACGTGCTACAGTTCTGCCTCCAAAACCTGTTGAAGCAATTATAACGGCTACTTGTAATAGTAAAGGTTCTTCTCCTCTTCGGTACACAAACAAGACACTGCAAATGGAGGATGTTGGAAACCTAAGCGTCAGCCTGATAGCATCTCCGCTAAAAAACAAATAAAGATTGCACACTTTTTTAAGAAATAGTGTTATTTTATTAGTAAATATAACTTTAGATTAACACCACACCAGACTGATGGTTTTTTTTATTAATAAATGAAACTTAGATCAACATCCAATTTGCTAAATATACTGTTATTTTATTAGTAAATAGAAATTTAGGTCAATACCACCTGACTGAAACTTAACGACTAAAATTTCTGTTAAAAAAAGATCAATATCCTATGAAAAAGAGGAGTTGCCCTTCTAGTAACATAAAAACTTGACTGCAGATTTTCTTTTATTTATTTGCCAAATGGGTAATTTTGCAATTGGAAAGAAAGGCAAAACTTTTTTAAAAGGCATGTTATGTGTGTAATTGGTTTATTTTATACAAATGCAAATTTTTTTATTAACGTTCTTAGTGTGGTATATGTTAAAGACAATATCATGTAGTTGTCGAAATCAAAGTTACTTAAATTTCACTGAAGGAATTTATTTTTTAGCTACAAATTTTTTTAGCTACAAGCTCAACCCCAAAATAATTTACTGTTGTGAGCAAAAGGTATTGGTAGGTAGTAAGTAATTCCCAAAGTGAAACCATTTTATCTTTCAAAGTATCAGTAACAGCTTTGCTGATAAATATAATAATTAGAGGTACTAGTAGTAACGGAAATACTTTTGTTGTGCGGTGGGGGTATACCCTCACATGTTCATTTATGTCTCGAGTTTATGCATTGGCACCGTTGGGAGACGCCGATGATTTCAGGGTTTCATGCCTTGCCTTGCAAACACCTCTGCTCCTGGAATTAAATTTTGACTTTCCAGGGCCCTGGAAAAAAGGCAATTTTTAACGACTCCTGGAATTTTTGTATTTCTTTTTAAGCTGAACTAGTTTGGTGGTTTGCAGCCAGTGTTTCACCATAAAGTTAGCTCCCGTCCAGCTGTGAACTGGAGGGGAGGGAGTGTGTAGGGTAAAGGGGATTGCAGAAACTTCCTTGCCTGATCAGGTGGGCGGGGCCAGCATGGCTGTTGACTGATAAGTATCTCCTGCACCCTACTAAGATAAAAAATATGATTTTCTATCTTCACGGAATTTCTACAAAACTGACTGAAAATTTAATGCATTAATAAATTGCCAAAAGGAACGAACCCACCAAATTACGTGTGAATCGGGTGAAAACTAGCCAATAACATTTTTAATCGCGTACAACGGTAGTTTTCCCGCTCTAACGTCATAAAAAAAAAAAACTTTTGCGCCAGCCGTGCCAAACCATTGTTCTTGCACCATTCTGCTAAAAAAATTTCGCTTTTGACTGCGTAATCTTACGCCATTCGAAATCGATTCAGCGGTTAATTCGTACAAGAGATTCTTCCGTGGGTTTGCGGTGTCCCCCCCCCCCTTTTGTCGTTTTCGGGGTATTAGTTGGAGGTGAGGGGTGGGTCGTATTCCGTCTGGGCACGTTGTTTTGTCTTTTTAAACGTTTAGAAACGGAAGCTAAACAGAATGCAGATTTTTCCTGTAATATCTTTTTTCTCTCGCGATGTTGCTTCTGTTCAGTATTGTTGTTAAATATAATTCCATTGCACAATTTCAACTGAAAATCGTAGGCAATGATTTCCGAAAACGGAAGTTAGGCCGCCCGAAAGTTTCCCAGTAATCTTCGGCCATGAGATTCTTACGCTAATTCGAGGAATTGTCTTTTTTGTTATCATTTGGACTATTTACGAGATCGATGCACAACTGAACTGAAATTTTGGGAGGATTGGTGGTGGGGAGGGAGAGAGGGTATCGTTTTCTCCACCAGAGAACGGAATTTCATCCTTCGAAAACGGAAAGTAGATGGAGGTAAGATTTCTCTCGTAATCATAATTATTTTTTTTTCTCACAATGTTTCCTCTACCGAGTATTGTTAGATAATCATTTTATTCCATAAATATTTGTATTTCATCTTGGAAATGTTGGATAAATTTCCGAAAACGGAAGTTAGCAGGACCAAAGATTTCTTCAGTAATTGATCTCCCCCCCCCCCCCCCGGGCAATGTGATCCCCACTCCTATTTAGTTGTTAAATGTCATCACCATCACAAATGTGTGTGTGCATTTTAGTTTGATATGGGTGGAGGAAATTTCCAAAGACGGAAGTGATGAAGTTTGGAAATTTGTAAGAATTGATGCATGGTGTTAAAAAAAAATATTCATTCTCTGAAAATTACACCATTTATCTAAAATAGTGAGAGCTCCGATATCTGAATTCATGGTTCTCAGCTACAGTTGATGTTTTTAGTAAGCACAGTATACCTTTCAAAAATTGCATTGCTTTTGGAGCAGACAATGCTCCAGTAATGATAAAAGAAAAATGGTGTGGCTTGTCATTTGAAAGAACACCAAAGTGAAATAATAATTATAGGGTGTATTTGCCATTTAATTAATAATGCAAAAGAATTTATTCTTTGGTTGAAAAAAATCGCACAATGTTTCAATCATTAATGTCAGGTGAATCGCTTGAGTCTTCTGTTAATTAAATTCAAAGAAAATGTACTAGTTTTTGAAAAAGAGTACTCTAAAGAATTCTTAAAAAAAAAGCCAAAAAAGGCCACTGTAAAAAGTTTATATAACTGTTAAATTACTATAAATAAAAGTTCCCTTCAATAAAAACACACAAAAAAATAAAGGTAAGTAGTATTCCTTTTTTGGTTAAGCAGTAGGAGTTCTTAACCAAAAAATGTATACCGGATACTTATCTTTATTTTAGAGAATTCAGAAGATTGTATAAAAATTCAGATTTTTTTTTACAAATTGACATAAAAAACATCTTCTGAATTTTTATACAATCTTCTGCATATTCATTAAATTTGGGTGGCAGGTATGCATTTGTAATTAAAAGGGGTTTTCATTGGATTTAGGTTAAATTCGGCAGATGAATGTATTTTAGTAAATTACAACATAACTTAAATCTAGTCAAAAGTTTGGGCTCCTGGATTTTTTTGCAGGCTCCTGAAAAACTCCTGGAATTTATTTTCCTTAAAAGTGTACGAACCCTGTGATCAGCTGAGTTTCGGAAGTCTCGTTAATCTGTTGGTCCCAGGATATAGACTCCCCGTTATGAACAAGTCTAACCCCAATCCAAGTGCCCACTGGATTCACAAAGAAACCAACTAAAATTGACCGCCATCTTTTCTGACTTATAGTACAATAGTGTTCCATGAAATTCAGTTACATTTTCACACACAGGAGTTTCTTTTTCAGTTGTGAGATTTTCTAATGAAGGTATTTTTTCTGGATGATTTTTAGCTAAATATCAGCGTACCGGCACTTCAAAATTTCAATTTTGAATACTGAAATTGTATGAACAAATGCATGTTCTATGTGTTGCTTCGAAAACGCTGCTATCAATCAAGGCGCGACCCATGTATTTCACAGCGTGGGACAAATTGACTGACCTTGACTGTGTTGAGACCTCTGAATATTTAATTAAATTGTTCAGGGCTTAAAAATTTAAATTTATTTTTCCCCATAAAATAGTGGCACGACTGTATGTGTGTACATACACACATAAATAGGTTAGATTACATTAAAAAATGAAGGTAGAAAATGCGGGCACAGTCATAATTTGTTACGGTTCAAAGGCCAGCCAGGTTGGGAGAGTTAGAAAAACAAAAAATTCAGTCTTGGCAAGCCTCCTTACCCATGCCATTAAATGTGTCAGGCTATCCATTTCTCTAAAGTAAGTCTGCATTTATTTAAGATCTTTTCTCTTTTTTTTTTGTTTTTGTGCATCCGAGTCATTTGTTGTAACAAGTGTTCCTCCTACTTGTTCATAGATTCATTTGAGAAACAGTCTTGTGTAAAAAGCCTATAACTGTCTTTCTGGGCTTTGAAGGAAAAACCACGCAATCAAAACAAAGGCCAGCATCAAAAAATTCCATTTGCATCATATAGGAAGTGGATATGCATTACGGAGCATTGCTTTTCTTGCAAAAAAAAAAGCTGCTGAACTTGTAAAGTTAGCTTTACAAGAAATACGACATGCACAACATTCTGACAACTGCTGAAGAATCTAAATGACTTATGATATAGCACATCACATTGCAAGTTGTTCATGCAGTAGTTTGCCATACAAGATCACCTATCTAATCTGGTTTATTCATTCACTTCATGAGGAACTGCTAAATTTTTGTCTGGTGTGCAAATTCTGGTGCCTGAAGACGTTGGGGAGTCTGTTGTCTTCACTTGGAATGTTAGAAGAGTGGTATTTTACATGTTTTCTATGGAATTCATCAGTGAGTTAAACAATTCTGCATTGGCACCAAGGTTATTTCCAATGGGATGAGCTACTGTTCTGCATGAAACAAAAGTGTGACAAAAATTGTTTATCTTTCATGAATTCATCAGCAATTTACACTATACTGAATTGGCACAGAGTTATAACCAATGGGAATGAGATACTTCTTTACGCCAACCGTAGGTTTAAAAAAGCCTATATACTCCAGCCTTTTCTGTTTAGTCTGCACGATAACTCGCATAAAAATATTTTAGTATGTGGTAGGGGACAACCTGGGAAGGAACCCTATTGAAAATGGGCGAAATGGGGTAAAAGATCAGGACATAGCAGATCCATTCCATCTCCCTTATGTGTCGTAACTTGCGTAAAAAGGCTTCGATTGGGACAAAACTTCATGTTGTTCCAGAGATGTACTGAACCGGTTCTGTTGAATATCATCGAAATGGGGTCAAAGGTCAGGGCACAGGAGAGATTTATTCCACAGCCATTATCCTTATAATTTGAATAAAAATACTTCGATTGCGACAAAACTTTAGTATGTTGTTCCGTAGGTATACTGAACCAATTCTGTTTAATATAATTGAAATGGGATCAAAGGTCAGGGCACAGGAGCGAGATTATCCCACAGCCATCCTCACAACTTGAGAAATGATTTCTGGTATGTTGAAAAGTGTATAATAACACTGTTGAACAAAACAAAACAAACTTGTGTTTCGTTAATGAAAGTAGTTACACTTTACTAATTTCGGGCTGAAGAAAATGAATCTGATATAAATATATCATTCAATCAATCTTAAATTACACAAAATACAATAAACCAAATGACAAAAACATAGAGGAATTGAAATTACTACATAAAATAGGTTACAAATGAGTGCACCTTCTCATTGTTGCATGTAGTCCTGTTCTGGGACATCCCTTGTCAATGTCCAACAATAGTCTGCAAGCATATCTTCATTCCATTGTTGAAATGTCTTTGTGGAACCGCTCGCCATGCTCATCACTCCTGCACTGAAGTTTTCTGGGGGAAAATCTAGATGACAGTGCAGAAAGTGCATTTTGAGGGACATGTTGCAGCCTAAGCAGTGATACTTGTCCAGAAGGTTGTTTACAAGCTCAACGTAATTTACACAAGGTTCCCACTCAACCTGGAATTCGCAGGTAATTTGAAAATGGATCCAAAAATCAGGGAAAGTTAACTTTTTTTTTTTTGTAAAACTCTGGGAAAATCCTCCCCCCCCTTTTTTTCTTTGTAAAAATCAATGGATACTTTATTTTGCCAAAAAAAAAAAACAACTTATTATTTCAAGATTTCAAACTTTAACTTGCAATTACTACCTGCCTAGAATTTGGTAGATCTTACTTTTATATTAAGTATTTCCTTTATTCTCTAAAAAAGATGCAAAATTGAATTTTTAAAATTGCCAGGTATTAAGCTTTTGTTCAATTTCTGCAGGCAGTTGTTATAACATTAAACAATTAGGCACAATGGCTCCTGCTTGAAGAAACACTTCAAAGAGAACCAATCAAATGATGGATCAAAGTCCTTTGTCTGTTGGTTCTATTGAAACAATGTTTCTTTGAACAGAACCATTCCATCATTAAGCTTAGCTGCATTGTGTTATAGAAAAACTGAAACTATGCAACTGACAGATTATTTACAAATTCCATGTGGGTAGGTAGTATTCACAAAAGTTCATGGAACTTTGATACAGAAAATAATGTGCACAGTTATTAATGAAAAGCAGGTAATTTTATGAAGACATTATGTAAAGAATTTACAAGTGTGTGCTTTGGTGAGGAAAATGAATGGAATGGGATGAAATGTAACAATCCTTTGCAACATGCCACTGAGGAAAACTTACCACCTGGAAAAGTCGAATTTTTTTTTATTACTTTTGAGTGGGAACCCTGTTACAGCTCTTCGATTACCCAAGAAGCCTTGCACAACACTTTTGAAGGCTTCCCAAGCTGGTTGCTCATTGCCTTGGAGGACTAGCTATAAGTTTTGATCCACAAGTTCACGAATTTGAGGACCAATGAAGATTCCTTATTTCACTTCAGCAGTGGAAATTTGTCTCTCAGGTACTCTCTAACCTTGTTCATCCCCTTTGCGAAGTTCTTCATAAAGCCAAGTTTGATGTGTAAATGGGGCAGAAGAATTTTGCTTCGAGTAACCAGAGGACTGTGCTGGACATTCTTTACGCTGGGTCGCAGAGTTTCCCTTCGAGACCAGTCTTTTCTTTTGTAGTGTGAGTATCTAGTCCGACTGTCCCACTCGCACAGAAAACAGCAGCACTTGGTGTATCCCAACTGCATGCCCAGCAATATTGCAATCACCTTCAGGCCTCCACATATCTGCCATTGGTAGCCTGTGTACTTTATTGCTTACAGAAGTAATTTCATATTGGCATATGTTTCCTTCATATGGATATAGCATGGCCTACAGGAACTGAATGAAGAGAATTGCCATTGTGTAGCAACACCGCTTTTGAACTAAGCTTTGAGTCTATGAATAGCCTCCAGTCCTATGGCTTGTGTTCCACATTCAAAGCTGTCATCAAACCATTCACATCACATCAGGCAACAAGGTTATTATCTTTTTTAAAATATGGAAGCAAATCTTTTTGCTGAATCCTGTACACTGACACCTTAACATTACGTTCTAGAAGATTCCACTGTTTCAGCCTAGAACCTAGAAGCTCAGCTTTGTCTTTTGGTAGGTCCAGGTCTGAAATTAAATCACTTATTTCACCATGGGTAAGTCTGTGTGGCTCGCCCAGTGACTCTGGTGCGAAATCAGGATCCTGTGATGTCGAAGCCTTAGGGCATGTGGATGACGTTGCCTCCGTACTGTCTTCTACTTCATGACATCTGAGTTCAGACTGTACTCCTCTTGTGGGTTCGGTACAGGCTGGTTGTCCCCATGTGGCACTGGTATAGCTGACGGATGTTGGGGTATTTCATGCTCAACTTCCTCTTTCTTGATATACCTTTCTCAATAGGAGGTACCATGCAGAAATAGCAGTTATCCACATGATTTGTTGGCTCTCTCCAAATCATAGGGATGCCAAAGGGCATTGAACGTGCGTTTTTACGTATCCATCCACATAGATTCACATAACAAGAATTGCAGCAAACATGAGGTGCCCACGTTTTGTCTTTATCCCCTACTTTCATACCAAAATAATGGTGGTAGGCTGTCTTCATGAGTGAAGTAATTGGGCGTTTCAGGGCGGCAAATGTCACGTCACCACAAACATAAAAGTTGTCAGATTTGTTTAAGCATTGGCGTGGCATCCTGGCTTTTCAAGTTAAGTATGACCACAAAATCAACCTGCAGCAAAGAAAGGAAAGATACTATAACTTTCATTCCAAGGAAGCTGTAAACAGACAATGAACTAAAACAAGTTATTAATGAGCAAAAAATTTACAGTGACTCTTCATTCCCCTCGCTCTCAGGTTTGCCAACCCCTATATTTGCCCTTGCGTACTACCTTAATTAGCCGCTCGGAGTGCCACACGCTTCATTTCATATACATATCCTAAAACATCGTAAATGGGCTATATCTCGGAAATGAGAGCTAACTAAGTGTTTTAAATGTCATTTGTTTTTAACATACTGAAATCAATACGAAATGAAAGTATTTTCAAGTCTGGCATTTTCATTGTTGACCAGTGTAATCAATGCATTGCATGATTTTACTAACTTGTTTGCTTTAGACACAAGTGTGGCAAAAATGGCTAGTTTTCATGATAGAAAAGTTTGTTGCCTTTGGTTATAGAGAAATTTTAATATGGGTTTAAACTTTTGTGTAAATTTCTAAAAACAAGTGTTCCCTTCAGTCTTTGTTAGTGGGTTTTCTAGTCTTTCAGCAAGAAAATAAAAACTGGTACATGTTTTTTGTGGTTTTCAATGCTTAGTTTGGTCATCATGGAAATAGATTTTCTAGCATTTATGTTAAAATGGTGGATGTATTTTATGGTGACTGTTTAGTTTCACATTGTGGGGGTAGGTGGGGAATCCATGTAAATGATAGGTAGTTTACCCACTTGGATTGTCACTGCTGCCTTGCATTTGTTCTTTCAACAGGAGTTCCTTTAGCTATTCATATTTCTGCTTCTCTGTGTGTGCATATTAGTTTGATTTCATCCCAGCAGCATAAGATTATTTTGCTTGCAGAATTGCATTTATGCTATTCTTCCTTTATTTCTCCAGTAGAGTGTTAGCAAATGTGTTCTTAATTTGTTTGTGTGTGCTGCCTTATAGGTATATTGAAAGTAAAATTACTTGGTTGAGGCACTAGGATTTGAAATGTTTCTCCTGAATTTTTCATTTTTTTTTCTGTGGTTATCCTATGTTTTTATTTGTTTTTGAGGATGCTCTATTTCTGTGTCAAATGGAAGAATTCAGAACTTTATTTAAAAACTTAATTGGATTTTCTTCATTAGTTTGTTAGCTTATTAATATTGCTTGCTCTGCATTGGAAGATAGGCATCTTATATTTTGTTGTATGGTGGGAGTTTGCCAAGATAACTCTCAGTATGTATGTAGTTTCTTTTCTGTAGACTTCATGTGGTATTTTATTTTGTTCTCTGTGAGAATGTTGTGAAATAGTTTTGTAAGCTTTGTGGAACACAAAAGTAACTGAGATAAACATTTACGTAACAAGTATACTCGGTACCTTTTTAAATCCTAACACTTCCGTCCTTTCATTCTCAGAAGTCCAATTACAGAGGGTGAGTCTAAAGTTTTGCAATATGTGGATCACTTTGTCTTCATATGTACCATTACGACGAAAGCTGACTAGCATTCAAAGTATAAGCCTTCGTGTTGCGCCATCTGTCTGCCAGTTCTACGATTCCGCGACAGTACCAGGTTTTGTCCTTAAAGGTGAACTCCACCCTACTGCCACCTTCTGGTTGTTGAAGTGTGCCGCCTGTGAAGAAAGTGGGCCATGGACCGGAACAAGTAATAATCAGATGCGGCAAAGTCCGGGCTATATGCTGAATGTGGCATCAGCTGGAATTTTGCCCGAGTCATTCGTGTGGTATGAGGCCAAGCATTGTCCTGCTGTAGGATAGGGCGCTTTCTGTTCATAAGTGCTGGGTACTTCTCCAAAACGGCATACATCCACTCCAGCTGTTCAGAGTAGAGGTTGGGGCTGATGGTCTGACCGTCTGGATTGAATTCGTAATGGATTATCCCCTCGAAATTCCACCAGACGCAGAGCATTGCTTTGTGCTCGAAGTGCCCACGTTTGGCAACAGGTTTAGGAAGCTGGCCCGGGCTCAACCACTGCCGTTGTGTGTTAGGATTACAGAAATAGACCCACTTATCATCGCACATAATAGTTCTCTTGATGAAACGTACATCTCGCAGGTTTTCAAGGAGTTTTGTGCACACTTCCACTTGGCGGTTTGCTTTAGCTGATGTCAGTTCATGAGGGACAATGCGGCAACTCCTGTAGACCTTGCCGAGGTCCTGAAGGTGACAAACCATGGTGGTATGGTATGTCCATCTCACCTGATAATCTCTGAGTGCTGGTTGTCGGATTTGCCTCTACAGCCTCCAAACCACGGTTCGCCGCCTACCTGTCCTTGGCTGATCGTTGAGGTTTCTGTCACATGAGCGAAATTTCTTGAACCATCTGGTGTGGTCCGTGGAGCCTTCCCCCTTTTGCATGACAAATATTTCGTGTTGCTTGAGCAGCATTATTATGGCTGAGTTCAAACTCTTGAAGCAAAAATTCCCTAATTAGCTGATTGTGGCTGTTCATCTTTTAGGCGTCTCAGCCACTGACAGAACGATGACATTAATACTGTTCACAGCAACGACTACCACTTTATATCTCTTTCAACTGACTGCAGTGTGCGACTTGAACTAGTTTAATCTTTTTCCCCGCAGCTTTTCTGACACACGACATACCCTCTGCTGCACATGCATTTATGCAAATATTGCAAAACTTTTGGCTCACCCTCTGTAACTATGTCAGAAAAGTTACAGTAACATATTCATTAAGAACATTGCTTAATAATTTAGTGTGCCCAGTTCGAAAAAACCAACCGGGTTTTTTCAGAATTAGATTGTATTTTTTCTTCTATAATATTCCGAATTTAATCAGCACCTAATAAAATATTTTCTCTTACAATTAGTAACAATAGGAATAATTCCTAGATTCTCTTTCTTGCCTTTTCAAAATTGATGGTTGACTGATTTTATTATTTAGCAACACAAAACAAACCTTTCAGATCAGCTGACAAAGCAACTGATCCAAAATAAGAAAATTAAACAATAATCCTGAAAGTAATAAATGGTTGCATATAAATAGCTTTCCACCTGTAAAGACTAAAGAATAACTATAGAATAGACCAATATCTATTCATACTATAGAAAAAAATAGAGATAAAATATCTCAGGCAAATAAAATTTAATCAAATATAATAGATCAAATATCTCAGGCAAATAAAATTTGCCTGAGATATTTGACTATTTACAAAGATTGCCTAAAAATTAAACAGTGGTACAGATAATAAAGTATTTTTGTTTTGTATTTTACTAGAACCTCAAAAGCAGTCAGTCTGAAGTATAGTTTTGTGACCCACACA
Organism: Macrothele yani; assembly: GCA_039090855.1. Taxonomy (NCBI): domain Eukaryota; kingdom Metazoa; phylum Arthropoda; class Arachnida; order Araneae; family Macrothelidae; genus Macrothele; species Macrothele yani. Next base: position 56,298,027 of record CM076990.1, read on the forward strand.
ATTTTCAAACCTTTGAGTTTTTCTGCAAAACGGCCACATTTAAATAATTAATGTAGTCTCAGGGGTTTTAGATAGAAACAAAACTACCAATCTACAGGAAATTTTGATCCAAAAAGGCATAAACTGAATTAAGTTTTGTGGCTTTCTCTAACACAAGCCTATTTTGTAACTTATTCCAAACTAGTTGAAACATAGAGAAAATTCTCTGAATGGAGGCAGATGAAGCTAGCTGAATGTAGGCATACAAAAAAGTTACAAAATCCTGCAGGCAATTTTGAATTTAAACCCTTTTCAGACTTTGGTCATGACTTGCCATCATTGTATGGAAAACTGGCGGATGACACTTTCTTTCATCATTGATAGGTAACAGTCTGTCATTTATCTTGAAAGTCATTACACCAGGCAAATACACGGTCATATCAGAATAATATGACCACCTACCGAATAATGGGATGGATTCAATGAGGCCCTGGAAGGTTGCCCGAGGCACATGTGCCTATTCGGACTGCAGCAGAGCACGGAAGTCCTGGAGATGGCGTGGTTGTGGGTCAGCATGCCGAACTTGTCGATCCAAATAGTTCCACAAGTGCTCTATGGGATTGAGGTCGGACGTTTTCGCCGGCCAACGGAGACATCGCTGTCTTGCACCGCCTTAGTGATGTGACAGGGTGCATTGTCTTTAGGTACCATCACCACCAGGGTAAACGTCCAATGTGAAGGAATGCACGTGGTCTGCTAGAAGGGACAGTTAGCGTCCAGTGGTACCAGCGGTCCGAGGATATACAAGGAAAACATCCCCCAGACATGCGCACTGCCACCGTTGACCTGCCCTTGACCAACAAGCGTGTCCGGGTGTTGGTTCTCGTGTGTCTGATGCCGTGTCCACCACCACTCGTCACTTCTGTGGAGTAGAAACTCTATTCGTTGGTGAAGGCAACCTTTTCCCCACTGCCCAATGACTGTAGTTCCATGCAAACTGTAGACATCATTGCCGATTGCCCTATGTTAACATGGGTGCCTTGACGCAGCGTCGACTCCGGAGATCCATGCGTAACAGGGTTCGCTCTACTGTTGCCTGGAATATGTACCTAGGTACCCCAGCATTAATTTGCATGGTCAATTGTTGCGTGTAGATTGCCTTTTACAAGTTAACATTCTCCTTTGAGGTTGATGGTCTTTGGGGGCTCCACAGTTTTGATGCCGGGAGGTACTCGGTGTGCCGGCGGTCCATTATTGGTACACCCTTACTACAGCACTTCACGAACAGCCACCAGTCTGTTTCTGAGGTACTTCTACCCTTGGCATAGTAACCAATGATCATTCTTTTTTGAACATCCATCAAATCACTATATCTGCCCATTGTGCTCATGTTACACACTATGGCTCATCTGTCCTGATCAGCTGCTTATATCTCCATGTGGTTGACCATGTCACGTTTACTCTGTGACACGCCTGGGTGAGTACACAGTGATTCTGGGGGTGGTCATATTATTCGACTGTGTAATCGGAGGAAAATTTGGATATTCAGTCTTCTGCAATACTCTCCTGTTTTTGGTTAAGTTTCTGATCTCGGTATTTCGGATCCATGAGGTTTACTAGAAAATGTGGTGCAAGAATTGCTTGTTCAAACCTTTTTACATTCTAGATGGTAGGTCTGCAGGATTTCTTCTTGTAGTAAATCCGGCCAGATTTCAACAGCAACTGAAACAGACTCGTCTCTCTCTGAAGTGTGTCCAGTGTGCTAGCAACAATGGATAACTGCTTTTCTAGATTCATAGCTTCACTGCAAATGCCAATTTATCCAAGATTTTTTATGTAGATTGATCAAATTCCTCAGTATGCTCTTAAGATATTTCTCTGTATTTGTGATAATTGGCCACAGATATTTTAACACAATCAGGACGAAAGTTGCACCTTGTTTCGTTAGGTAGTTGTGGCATTAGGCTAGGGTTTTCTTTGAACCATCCATGTGGTTGATGTAGGCCTGCATTACGAACATATTTTTTCACCACCACAATCTACTTTAAGTCTTTGGGGAAATATCTTTTTCTGACAAATTCAACAGAAGCGCTGAGCATCCATATGTTATGAATGAGAGTTTGATATCTTTCATTTAAAATTTTCCATATTTTTATCATTTTGTTTTTGCTCTCAGTTATAATAGCAAAAACAGGTTTTCCAAATTTTTCTTTGCACTTCTTTATGGCCGCCTCTAATTTAGAAGCACAATGTTTTGCTGTTTTCTTTTCTGATCCAGTATCGTCAGCATACAGCAAAAATTTCTGTTCCAGTATGGACACTAATAGCTTGGACTGGCTAATTTTTCACACTGCATCAACCATCTATGGTGAGAGTCAAACTGCCTAATTTTATTTTTCTGAAAGCTAAGATTCAATTTCTTCTGCTGTAGTATCAAACAGTTTTCCACCAATGGCTTTTGCTGAGGATGGTTAATGTCCAGGTCTCAGTGTTTCAATCATAATTTTAAACTGATCCAATTCTGCTGCATTGAATGGTATGTTAGCAGCATAAAAAGTAGCTACTGTTTTATCAAGAGATTCCTTTTGCCCTTTTAAGACAGAATTTACTTATTGATTGTCGCTTCTTTGTTGGTTTTTTTCGACAGTACTCGAAAAAGCCCGAAAAAAACCCCAAGTAAGGTGGGTTTTTTAAAAAAGCCCGGGTTTTTTCAAACCCTGGTTCATTGATGGTATCAGGAGAAAAAATTCCTTGATTAGTCTTCTGTTGTGTAGGTAAAAACCATTCTTATCTGGATATGCTATACTAATGCACAGTTTATGTCACTTTCATAATGCTGTTGAATGTTTCTTGATTCTTTGGTGCAATTTGTGTGCTGTCATGTATATATACAAGAGGAATACACAATTGTATTACAGAATAGTGGATTCTGGTACCCTACTCTCCAGTTATCTACTGTGGAATTAATCTTTCATGTTCTTCAAGTTTATTTTCTGAGTTAAAGGCAATGAGGGTTTTTTTTCTCTCACTGAATGATCCTTTTTGTTCAGTGCAGCAGTGTGAAATTCTGTAGTTCTTTTGGGTGTGGGCAGAAGACACGTAGCCAGGGTCAGTTATACTTTTTTTACTGAAAACTGCTACACTAGAACAAGTAAGACTGCACTTAGCATGGAATACGCTGCTTTCAGTGTAATATGACTTGCAAGAATCTTAGATTTAGTGCAAGAGGATTATTTGGCATTAATTGATTTATATTAAGATTTTGTTTGTTACACTTGTGCTACGCTGAGAAAAGTCAGAAATCTGAATTTGTTAAATATTTATTGACAGTATAAGGACATTACGCTGTTCAAAAAAATTCATTGTACAGAATTCTCTTCACACCATTCTGCTCATTAAAAAATTTACAAGTACATAACCATTTATGTGGAGTACTCCAGAGATGAACGCTGCTTTACCAATAACCTCTGTCATGAAGTGCATTTCTGATTGTGTGGCATTCAGGCAGCTCTAGTAAAAAGAAAGAAAATATTTCAGAATTTTTTAAAATTAAATTGCACAGAAAGAACTTGTTAGGAAATCAGAAAAACAAGAGGGGGGGGTCATCTCTGGAATTTTATGCGTAGGTGTCACGTAAATACCACTCTTCTGCGGATTTGCTGAATTCAGCTTTTTTTTTGGCATCATTTGCGACATTTCCGAGATCGATGCAAAAATAAAGAGAATTTTCTGGGGGGGGGGTCATTTTGCATGTGGGAACAGTATATTTTCTTCAAAAACTTTTAAAAATGGGATTGAAGGTTTTAACCGTAATCGTAGTTTCTTTTTTCTTGTTATGTTGGCTCTGACGAATATTGTTATTAACTATCTTTTTATTGCATAAATGTTTGTATTTCAGCATGAAACTGTGGACGACTATTTCCTAAAATTAAAGTTAAGACGGCGCGAAGTTTTCAATTCACGTACGAGATTCCGTAGATTCAAGGAATTCCATCATTTCCGTAATCATTTGGGACATCTTGAGATCAATGCACAACTGAACAGAAGTTTGGGGGAATTAATAGGAAGGAGGGGGGGGTCATTTCCCACTTGACAATGGAATTCTGTTTTTCAAAACCAGAACTTTAGAGTGAAGATTTCTCCCATAATTTTTTTTTTTTCCCACGCGATGTTCCATCTGCTCAAGATTGTTATTCCATAAATACTTGCATTAAAATAGAAGAAAAAGTTTCCAAAAGCTGAAGTCGGAAGCGAAGATTTCTCCCATAATTGTAATTTTTTCTTCCTGCTGTGTTCTCACTATCCTGTGTTGTTAAATGTTACTTTCCCCCATAAATGTATGCATTTTTAACTTGATAAGGGAAGAAGGAAATTTTCCAGAAATGGAAGTTCATGGTCCTCGGGCTGAAAAATCTTTCAGCATGATGGATAAAAGTGTCATCTGAGGGAATAAAAGAAGAAAGGCGACAACGAAGAATTGATATCGATAAAAGAAAAATTAAGTAAATGAATGCTGTGCAGCTGCAGAGTCAACAAAAGACAATGTCCATGGGACTTGCGGATATTCTAGCAAGTACATCAAAACACCCCCACCACTGCACACACACACACAAAACTATTTAAAACTTTATATTGTTTTGAGTTTAGTTATTCTACATTGTAAATATATTTGTGCTCCAGTTTAATATTTACATAAATTACAATGAAAAATTCCATGTTGCTTGTGCTGCATTATATTCAATTTTCTCTTCACACATTCTGATTTTTCACCCGGTTAATAGTTCAGCTTTCTTATTCATTCGTCGGTCTCATGTATGAAGTACATCTTAGGTGTTTTCAAAAAGTTAGGGTATAGTGTCCAGAAGAGATAGTGTGCTGTGAATTAATACCTCACTGTTTAAATTGTACTTCCCTCTTTTCATGAAAGCAGGAGGTGGCGCTCCTGCGAATTTCGCCTCTGTGACTTCGAAACATTAACATGCTTTCCTATGGCATGTTTGGTGGATAGCGATTGAAAAGGCGGTTTAGTTGTTAGATCGGTCATGAAAAGTAGTAATAAGTGTAACATTGAGAATGTGTTTCGTACCTGGATGCAACAGTGGTGTTACAGGTCCTGTAAACAAAAGGTAACTTTTGTGTGCGGAAAGATGAGGCAAGGCGGATCGAATGAAATTTCTGTTACTTTATCTTAAATCAAGTTGGCAGCCACTCGGTAATTTTTAAGTATGTCACTTTTTCTTAAGTCTTTTAAGAAATCATCGCACTTTTCCTAAAATTATTGAAATGGGGGGGGGGGGGTTGTTTTTTGATCCAAAGTTCTGTAAACTTTATCGTGGGAAGATTAGGCCTAAGTACAGTATAACGTTACACCAGGGGTGAAAAAGTTCCACCAAAAGTAAGAATTCCTCCTTTTTGGAAGTCATCTGGGTAATGTTGCTGAGATTAAAAAAAAAAAAAAGCTGTTTATAAAATAAAAAAATAACTCAGATTGTATATTGGGTTGGTGCAAATGAAATGTCCGGCGCGAACGAGCAGTGGAGACAGTCCCTCCCCACCACAGCGGAATAGAACTACCCACAGGTGTTGCGGGTAGGCAACTATGTGTCGATGCAGAGGGGGATTATTTTGCTTAGGTAAGTTGTCCTACTTTTCCCGTTTTCACTGTCGACGTGTGCTGGTCCTTTGCTGGACATTTCATTTGCACCAACCCGATATATGTCATAGGTATATCGGGCATCCAGAACTTGTGCCTGCATCATGTAAATTTTTTTGTTTGTGAACTATCTAATTACTAAATTCTGAAAGGGAAAACAAATTAAATAAATATGGGATTGACATTATTGGTTTGGTGTAAGCACATTAACTAAAATAAAATTCTTATTCGTTCCTAAAGAAATGTAAGACAATTTTATGGTGCTTGGGTAGTTAATAAATGCTGAAAGGTTAATTATTTTTGTATATTCCTATGTGGTAAAAGTTCAGCATTTCTCTGCCATGACCACTTTCATGTCGACGTGACACCCAATTACACATTTTGCGTCCTGTAGAGCGGTAGTGTAGTAACTAGCACAGGGTGCGCTCCTAAGCACAGTAATTTTCACAGGATTTCAAATATGAGGGAGGATGTGTTTTTCATGGTGTGTGTGGTGGTGGTGGTGGTGTCAGGGAGAGTGTCTGGAAAAGTAACGAGGTGTACCTTGAGCGCTGTAGTTTTAAATTTTTAAGTAATTTTTGGAACAAAAGTACATAGTGCAAGGTTATTATCAAGCAGCCAATCAGGATTTAAACGGACATTAATGAATATACATTTTATCGCAAGAAAAGAATTCGGCAAAATATATTAAAATAGTAAAGGTTAATAAAACTATGAGACTTCATAATGACCCATTTTACTTTCACTTGTTTCCAAAGTTCTCGGTTTTTGAAAAATGTCTGTTTCTAAACTTTGAACAGTTCACGTGCTACAAAAATCATTCTTTTTATCAGAAACGACACCTGAGATTGACTGCGGCAAAAAGAACTGGTCGAGTTTTGGAAGTTCCTTTGTGCTCTTTTTTCTTTGATCGATACTGTTCACCACTTGGACGCTTTTGTGACATTTTGCAAATGGATGTCGTTCCCTTGTATATATTAGAGTTTTCATACAGTGAATGAGATAGACATGCTTACTGTAAGGAAGAACTAAAAGCAATAGCAATGTTTATTTTTGTCCAAAACTAAAATAAATCACTTGAAGAAATCACTCTTATACATTGCAGTCTGTGGCTACTGTGAATAAATGTTGGTGCCTGTAATGTACATAAGCCTAGGTGACTGTTCCTTCCCCCCCCCATCCTTCATGGAAAATTCCCATGTGGCCTTTCACAGCAGCTCATACAGAGAGATAACAATTGAAGAATGATTGTATTATTTACATCCCATTGCAGAAGGATCGTGTTACTACCTGCAGCCAAAGGGCCGAATAGCTTCAATCTGTAGGACATCCAGTGTTTTAAAAGTGAAACTTGACGTTTATTTAGGCAAAGTTAAATATTGTACATCTTAAAGGAAAACGTGAAGCTTTGGTTTAATTGTTTGTTTTTGTGCGTGTTTGGATTTTTTTGTATAACTGGCAGCTGCGCGGGTGGTTGTTATGCCACTGCTGTAGAGATAGGGAAAAGAGCTGCAACAAGATCAGAACAGAATTCAATAAAATGATTGGGCAAAAAATCCCAATAATTACGGAGAAAATTTGTGTAAAATAATGTATTTGTTCTAACCAGCCTTGTGACACATAGATTCAATGCAAGATTATGCATTTTCCGAATAAAGTTGATGAAGCTTCCCAAAAACACCATCTGGGAAAATATTCACTTATATCTATCCATACATGACAGTATAACTGCAGGATAAAAAAAAAAAGATTCTAATTACTATACTAATTTAATTACTATATTGCACGGAACTAGAAGCACTTACATCTATGAGCATAATTTACAACAATAGCACGAAGCTGTCTTCAGCGCCCTATTTCCTGATTTCAAGAACTCGTCTGCAGAAGCACACTATTATAGTTAGGGTAAGAATGAATTATGATACATTTGCAAAACCTTTCCTCCAATCCCAGATCAATTGTGGCATGTTTATAGCCAAGGTTTGAATACCTGTAAAACGTCGACGGTGCATTTATTCCTCAATTTAAAGACATTAGATAAGTATAAATTTGCATTGTGACACAGAGCTGGATTTGTAATTTTGTCTTCCTTTTTAAATTTTCTTAACTTTAATGCTTTGGGTAAAAAACCCTGCCTAGATTATTTAGAGATTAAAGTATGCAGATATGATGGCTCATTTATAGTGTGTTTTGCAAAAATTAGTATTTACTTTGCCCCTTTTGTTGGTCTGTCTATGCACACCAAACATTTGTGGAAATTCTATTCGTGACTGACAGGACATCACAAAAATATATTTTAATGTCAGAAAATTTGAGGCTCTGAAAAGAGGCTATTTTGGTTTGTGTGTAGGAGAAAATTTTATATGAAAGTACCCCTCCCCATCTACTTCGGATTTTTTTTGCTAGGTCCTGTATAAATGCATACAGCTTTTACTGGGTATTTTGTAAAGACCAATTTAATTAGAGTGAAAAATCTTTTTGCACTTAACACCCACAATGATTCTGTAATGCACTAATATTTTCAAATCACATTAAGAAGCTTGTTTCTATTCTAACTGTTTGAAAATGTGCATGCCTTACCCACCTTTTCCACTTTACCTTTAGGGCACTGTCATTGAATGGTTCTACATTCAGAGATATGTGTGTGCACGCAATTCGCATGCTTTGAATTATATTTTTATATACATAATACAAAGATTTGCCCAAATTTTTTAGTACATGTTATTACTCTGTTTTAGAAATTGTCAATATATATATACACCCACACACACACCAATCAGCCTAAACATTAAAATCACCTACCTAATATGACGTAGTTCCTTCTCTTTCTGCAAAAGAGCTCTCACTCGATGATGCATAGATTCAATGAGATGTTGGTAGGCGTCTCTTGATGTTTGGTACCATGACTGCAACAGAAAATCCTGCAGTTCCCATAAATTACGTGGTTGGGGTGATGCTGCTTGTACCCGTTTCTCCTACTCAAACCAGAAATGCTCGATAGGATTCGTGTGTGACGAATTTGAGGGCCATGGCAATAAATGGAATTCCTCTTCACGTTCTTTGAACCTTTCCTGAACCTTTTTCGCAGTGTGGCATGGAGCATTGTCTTGTTGAAAGACACCGTCTCCACCAGGGAATAATCTCCATAAAGGGGACATACTTAGTCAGCCACGATGTTCAGGTACATGACAGCTGTCAGAGTTCACTCTACAGGGATAATTGGTCCATGTGTTCCCCAAGAAAATATTGCCCGGACTATCGCACTCCCTCCAGCCGCCTGGATTCATCCCACAGTGCATTTAGGTAAGAAGGCGGCTTCCTTGGGTAAATATTGCACACGAGTTTGTCCGTCGACATTGTGTAACAGGAAACGGGATTCGTCTGACCATGGGACCCTTCTTCCAGTTTTCTGCGGTTCAATGTCGATGGCTGCATGCCCACTGCAAACATTAATGGCTGTGAGCATGGGCACATGAATTGGTCTGCAATTTCAAAGACCGATATCCAAGAGCGTATGATGTGTTCGAACACATTGGACCCGTCAGCACAATTAAAATTATGGGTAATGCTATTAGCCACATTAGCCCTTTTGTTGCTACGGATAAGAAAAGATAGCCTGCGCTGACCAATGAGATCGATGAGACGTTGCCTGCTGACAGCTCAAAATGTCACCTATTTCAGACTGTCTTTGACAAACTACTGCCTAGTGTGAGCAGCTTACCAATGTCGATGCTATTTTGACAATGCTCTTACCTAAGCGTTTTGCCATAATCTGGCCTTTGTTGAAATCATATAAATCCTTTGCTTTTTCCATATTAAGATGAAACAATAGACTGACTTAGAGTTCCGACCCAGGTATTGTATGTCATTCGTGACCTTGGCATGTGATGCTGATTGGCTGCTCGTGCACTTGTTTGCATAAAGCAAAGGTGGTTTTAATGTTTTGGCTGATTGGTATAACAGCGTATATTCGAGGCTAGCTGCGAAGCCTAGAGAATGCAAACACCGGCGACTGATGTGACAAATAAGTCAATTATCGATGGTATTAAGATACTTGTATGTCGATGCTTTCGCTGCGAAATAAAACGCGTGTAGATTCGCTTGGCGAGCAACGACTAACAGAGCTCCTAGTGGAGGAATGGTGTCGTGAAGCAACCAGCTGTACAAGTCTTCGCTGTGTGATTCGAAGACTTTCTCTATGACAGCATGAGAGGAGCGGGTGAATGGGAAACTGCGGCGTTGCTTTGGATAAGGATTCTCTCAGCCGAGAGAAGACTTTCGTCTTCCGCATGCTCCTGCAGTAACGGCACGTGTTCCCCAAGGGTTGTGTGAGGTGTCAATCAATAAAAATTCAGTGATATTGTATGTGCTGCGTAATATCACTGTCGTGAGTATTTAATGTTAGAGAATTAAAATGAGTGATATCATTAATGAACTGTTGGAAAAGAAATTTTCTTGGCTTATATATGAAGATAACCTTCAAATTGTGTGGAACGGAAGGCCTCAGCCAGAATTTAAAACACAAGAAAAAGAATCTGTCTGCAGTACAAACCATATGTTTTAATGTAAGCAACTACCAAATATAATTATGGTTAACCGGATCGAGTGACTCAGATAAACTGTATTGTTCGTGTTTGCTTGTTTTTCGACTGAAACAGAGGCTTTGGAATAAGATCGGCTTTAATAGTTTAAATTATTTAGTTACAGCTCGTGATAAACATAAAAAATCACTCAGCGTTCACTGCTTTACAAACATCTTTATCTCAAAGAATCGATAATTTTTTATATATACAGAAGAAAATAGCAGATAATTTGCACACAAAAGAAGTTATTTTTAAAACTTCTCAATTGCTAAAAAAAACCAGTACTGTCGGTGAGTGGGTGAGATTGCCCAGGTCTTTGAGCCTAGATACGCCACTGCGGTGTGTGTGTATAAAACCTCTGTTACACCCAGAGAAATAGGCTGCACTGAGTTAACTTTGCTACCTAGCAATGCATTGGTCTACCATTCGTGCAATCACAGCTTCCATTGCGGCGTGTGTGTATAAAACCTCTGTTACACCCAGAGAAAAAGGCTGCTGTGAGTTAACTTTGCATTAGGAACACCTACCTAGCAATGCATTGGTCTACCATTCCAATCTTGCAATCACGGCTTGCAGACGCCTAGGAACAGATTCTACAAGGTGTTGAGCATTCTCCGTGTGTAACTTGACCCATGTCTGCTGTCGCAGTTCTAGGATATCCCACAAATGTTCAATTGCGTTAGTGTAGTTTGGGGGCCAAGGCAATGCGATGAATTCGTTCTTGTGTTCCTCAAACCACTTAATAGTTATACAAGCTGGATGGCAGGTGTTTGAAAGGTGTCACTGTGGTTCGGGTAAACCTGCAGTTATGAATGGAGATGGTTGGCTAACAGGTCACTGTAATGTTCACCATTCAGTGTTTGTGGAATAATAACCAACGACCAGGGATTAGGGCTTCATGCTGTTCACGCCATATGCAAATCTGGCCATCAGCATGGTGCAACAGGAAAGAAGGTTCATCGCTCCCCATGACCTTCCATGTATCGAGGGTCTATTGCCGACGCTCCTTGGCCCATGCGAGGCATTGTGATTATTTGGCGTTATCAATGGTACCATCGTTGGTCTCCAGCTGCAGAACACCAGGGAAGAGCCAGGTACGGTGCATGTCGAAATATTAGGTCAAACTGCACCACTGTTGTTAAGTCGTTGCTGAGGTACCAGTCGTGACACCCAACGCTCACTTCTAGCAGCTGCCAAGCCCTTCTGTTGGATGTCTGTGCGTGGTTAAGCCAGTTCTGGTACATCCTCGACACAGGAGCAGCCAACAAGTGCAGCTGCTTCCAAAATACTGGCATCACCTCTAACTATCTGGTCGCGGTCAAATTGGCTTAAGTTGCCACGTTTTCCCATTACTCACAAATGTTTACTGATTATGTACAGAGGATAGGTGTGCACAATTTATAGTAGTCACACGTGACATTGTATCACGTGACACTTTGGTATATCTCCGAATATGTGAAATAGGAGGTGTTCGTAATGCAAAGCTAACTCAGTGTATAAGTCTGTATGGCCACAGCTTATCTGATCTCTTGTGTTCAGTAACATAAATGGGGTGTAAATTGGGCATGGCTTCCCTTTTGGTGAATATTCAGGATACAGAAGGAGATTGTACTTCAAAACTACTGGCTCTGACAAAAAAAAAAAAAACAAAAAAAACGAAAAAAATATAAAAAACTGTGCTCCCTCCCCATGTGCTTGGTTGAACATAATTATTGTGGACCATGTGAAATCAGTCACCTTACAAATTTGGACTTGCTCACTCACTGCATCAGTATTTACCAGCATAAATGATTGTGAGCATGCAAAGATGTGATCTGGGGTCAAGAATGCCAAGATTTTCAGAACTACACCAAAGCTCTGTGGCTGTACATGCAAAGTCCAAAGTGGCAGATTTAAGCCTTTCCGCTTGACAGTTGGGTGGTCCAGATTTTCAGAACTACACCAAAGCTCTGTGGCTGTACATGCAAAGTGGTAGATTTAAGCGTTTCCGCTTGACAGTTGATCAAGATTTTCAGAACTACACCAAAGCTCTGTGGCTATACATGCAGAGTGGTAGATTTAAGCCTTTCCGCTTGACAGTTGGGTGGCCAAGATTTTCAGAACTACAGCAAAGCTCTGTGGCTGTACATGCAAAGTGGTAGATTTAAGCCTTTCCGCTTGACAGTTGGGTGGCACCCAACAGTACGAAATTGCAGAATAGCTCGTATGTCCAGGCTGGCGAGACATTTTTGTTTTTGCATCAAGCCTTGCAGAGTTAAACGTTCATAGTTAAGTTGTGGAATGTACTGCAGAAAAAGATGTGAGTATGGGTGGAATGTTATTCGGGTGGAAAGGGTTAAGGTAAGATCACTTCTTGCATTCTTTAAAATAGATTGAACTCATATCAAGGGTAAATTAGTATGCAGTAAATTAGCGCATCACAAAGAGTAAACTTTTCTCAGATATATTATGGACAAGGGTTCGTGTATTCCATTTGTTTTTTTTCTTGGATTTTTAACATTTGTTTCTATTCGCCAGTTGCATGCAGTAGCACTCGGGGAGCTTGTTGGAATAAAAAAATCCTTAAATATAAGATTTACCATCTTTTTCCAGTTTTGAAGTAGAATTTTTATGCACTTTCAATGCTGCATCATTCTCTGGGGAAAATGGCTGCCACTTATCAGTTCCGAGATGGGCCGATTACAAACTGGGTTCCGGCTGCATAATATTTACTATAGTTTGGGCTCTGCTTTTTGTCCTCCCCCTCCTTCTTTCCCTTTTTATGATTTAGCGTATGAAATTAGTTACACTTCTGAGTTGGTACTGAGAATTCTTCCTGAACTGGGTCTGGGTGCGCACTTGTAAGGGCTATTTATTTTATTCTGAGGTACATTTTTACCCCCCCTCTCCTCAATGCAGATGCTGGGAAAGAAAGCTCCCTGCTGATTTTAATGCACATTAAAAAGTATGTAGTGAAGCTGGATACTACAGGCTGCTCGAGGCATTTCGAAAGAAATCGAGTGGTCTAAGAAAATCGCGCAACTATACTACAAACACTGTCTCTTCCACACCCTCCAATTCAGAACGGCATCAGCTAATTGCAGGGGGAAGGAGTGAGTGGAATTTGAAGCCCAGGCTCAATTTAGCAATATGGAATACTGACATACGCAATATTAGACCTTTGAGCTTATTATTCTGATCACCAAACTATGAACCTGTCATGTTGGATGGCGCCATTGGAACCGATAACAGATCCACGCTCTGTCACTGGAATGGGCAATTTGGAAGGCCTTATTGATCAAGGGGCATAGGCTCTTTTTTTGGGGGGGGGGATGCAATGCAGCTGAAAATCAATGGAACTTAGATTAGATCACACACAAATAAATATATATGAATAGAAATAACAAATCATGCATTCTACCAGAAATAGCTGTAGTATGGAATGTCAAATATGCACTGCGTGGAATACACTGGCGGAAAGTGAAAAAGAACATCAAGAAGGAGACATCTGATACCAACGAAATTTATGCAGCATAATAACGGAATACAGAGGATAACGTGATCAAAACATTATGGCAAAATACAGCTGTATTTGCTGGTAAACTGAAAAATAACATTTCCATGTAACATGGTTAGTACGAGGTTGAACCGCCATGAACTGCGTCACACTGTGCAATTCTGGCATGGAGTCTGTCGTACAGATGTTGGATGTAAGTTTGGGGTATTGAGTTCCAAGCATCCTCAACCTGGAAGCGTAAATCGGAGATGGTCGTGGCTGGCTGTGGAGACCGGATAAGTCGTTGTCCCATAAAATCCCACACGTGCTCAATGGGGGACAAATCCGGTGAACGCGCAGGCCATGGAAGTTATCTCACACCCTGAAGTGCATGTTGCGTTGCACGTGCGGGCGTGCGTTATCTTGCTGGAAAACACCACGATGGACCGACCTTACAAATGGCACAACAACGGGCTGAATGATGTTGTTGATGTAGGAAGTGCTGTTTAACGTACCCGGTACAAACCCTAGTTGTGTACGGGTGTGATAGCTGATCGCACCCCACACCAGGAGACCAGGTGTAGGACCTGTGTGTCGCTGGCGGATGCAAGAAGGGTGGAGACGCTCCCCTGTGCGTCTGCGAACAAGCATACGGCCATCGGAAGCTCCCAAGTAGAATCTGCTTCCATCGCTGAACACGACAGATCGCCAGTGCAGACGTTGGCGACACCACTGCAGCCGTTTCTGACGGTGGGCTGGAGTAAGAGGTATACATGACAGAGGCACACGTGCACGTAGTCCTGCATCCAGTAGACGGTTGCGGATTGTTCGCACAGTCACCTCAGGTGCAACGGCAGCTCGGATTTGCGTCGCAGTGGATGTTCTGCTTGACAACCGCGCTCTTCTTATGCGTCGATCGGTCCGCTCATCAGTCCGTCTGTGACTCCCGGTTCCACGTCTTCTAGTGTGGGAATGTTCCTCGGAACATCAACGCCACCATCGTACCACCCCCGATACTCCTCCAATTCGCTTCGCGATACGACCACCCAGCCTCGCGGAGTCCGACTAGACGACCTCGCTCAAAGTCCGATAACTGCTGAAATCGTACACGTCTTCCATGTCCAGGCATTGCAGCTTCTTCAGGGTCTTTGCACGTGTCCGTACGCCGACGACTGATTACATTCACTTCGTCGTACTCCTTAAATACCACCGACGATAATTTTCATATTATGCCGTGCTGTGGCGTAAGCGCTCACCAGTTGGTTCCGAAATTAACATTACACCTACGTAAACTCGACCCCATTAACATATGTAAATTTCATGATCGTCCTCCAATTCCTTTTTGGTGTTCTTTTTTCATTTTCCGGCAGTGTAATTGTCAGTGCAAATATTTTACTTATGAATAATTGCCTTTTGCAGTATTGACGAACACTAAAATGTATAATACTGGCTGAAGTTCGATGCTGTGCTGGCTGCTGAAACTTACTGTTAAAGAAAGGCATGTTGATTACTGATAGTCACTTCCAGAAGGTGGTATCTGTGAAAGTGACGTTTGTACCAGAGATGATATGACGGCAACATAAAATTCCTTAATGTTATGGTTCTGGGTTTGTTCTTATCCTTCCCTTTCTTTCTCAATACTTAAGTGGCCTATAGTTTTTTCATTTGACTAGTAGAGTTTTTTTAGACCCTACTAGTGAAAATGTCCTGCAAAAAAGTGTACACTTCAGTGAGAGTTGGTGCAGATTTCAGTTGGGTTTTTTTCTGCAAGAATGCAGTAGGATTTTGATTTATTACGTGAAAGAATATTTCACCGTACTCTCATAAATTTTCATCTCGGCTTCTCACTGTCAGTGAACAGGTCAAGCTATAACTTTGAAGGTCTGGGCAGGCTTCTTCCAGTGCTAAGGCATGTGCAAATTGCTGGCATGTTATTAAAGACCTGTGGATTGCAACTCCTCTTAGTGTTGATTCTGAAACTGGACTGCAGTCTTGACACTATCTGTTGTTGGGATCATGTGCAGCTTAACTTGAGCAATTTGTGGGGTGAGGGAAACTGCCAAATATTTCCATATGACATTTCAAAAAATTTGACTTCCATTTTTTGGCAATTCAATAAGAAATTCTTATTGCAATTTTAACTTGCAGCGGTTGCTACCCAAGTTAGCACCATATTGAGGATTTCAACCCTATCTGTTCTTTGTTGTACGAAGTGAAAGGGAATAAAATTCTTCCATTCAGTTTCAAGAGTAGCTCTTTGACAAGAGGCATCTCTCTGGTCTTAGTCTCTTGCATGTTTGGGGATAGCTGCACCTTTCGATTAGTAAATCTGCTTTCAGCCTTTGTGTTGAGACTGGTTTCTCCTAAAGAGTTAATGATATAATCATAACTTTTGAAAATTATTCTCAGTATTGAAGTCTAAGCCTTTTTTTGATGCTATGTAGAAAATATCAGTTTTGACTATTTAACTACCTGACTCTCATTTCAGCAGTAGAGCTGAGTTTGGGCTCAGTTTTCAAAGCCCGCGCCCGAAAACTATGATCCACCTGTTTAGGCATTAAAAGAGAATCTCTTCCACTCTTTCCTCCCCATTCAACCACTGATGTTTTTTCAACTACAGAATGGGGAACAGACGTCTATTTATTTCTATAGTTTCTTCGACCATTTATTTCTTCCTCAAATGCTTCGGTGGACCGGGCATCAGGAAAACTCGGGCAGCACAGCAATCTACGTCGTACGTTGCTCAACAGAATTAGCATGGAGCTTCCGCGTGGAGGTATGGTGCAAAATTTCATCAGCGTGCTATCTACTATCTATAGTTCTTGAAGAAATTTTTCCTTCGCAGAAATCCAGTAATTCATGGCCTATGGTATTTGTTACCCGAGCCCGGAATGAATAGCCCAGCAGAGTTCCTACTCCCCATGTAGACCCAGTTGTCGAAGAATTCTCTTTAATAACTAGAAAGTGTAAAAAAGTCTTGTGTGCTAAATCATACAAAATCACATTAAAAGGAAGAAAATTTTCTTCCTCTCAAACTCAAACCCCAGTAAGAAAATTAAAAATTATCTCCCTCTCTAGCCCGAACCCCAGTAAGTATTTTGCAGCCCGAGCCCGCTTCGGGCACGGACTCTGCCAGTCTCAGCACTATTCCACAGACACATAATGGCCACTCGGTGGGTCTTTTATGGAAAAAATTGTGAGTACTGCTGTCATGGGGCAATAGCCCTTGCTTTATTTCTTTTACATTGATCCACAGGCAATGTAATCACAGAACAAACCATCTTGTGATTAGTTTATTGAATAAGAGCTGCATTATAATGGCGGATTCATTGTAGACACATGAAAACATTGCCCCCCGCACACACAAAATTTTTTTGAATCTCTCCAGAACTTGTCAGAAATATAAATGAAACCCGAGAGAAGCCATAGAGGATGTTATAAATATGTGCACTTTCTTATTTCTTGGCTCACGAGTCACTTCATTTTAAGCAAATTTTACCTTGTGAACTGATTTTTTTACTGACAAGGTGAATATTATATAAGCATAAATATTTTACCTTGTGAACTGAATTTTTTTTATTGACGTAAATTTCTAGGTGAACAACCAGTGAAACTGAATAATAATAATAAAAAAATCAGTTGATCTGGTGTTCTGTTTGAAACATTTTTCACCTGGCAAAGCTGATGTAGCATTGCATCATTAGCAGTAGTTTTTTACTTCTGTATATCGATAAAATCTTTATGATCGACAAAGTGGTTTCCCAGTTTTAAGTTCACAAAATACTGCTGATGAGCTGTATGAAATTACACACAACAAAACCTAATCTTGGTTCAGGTCATATCCGTAATTAATTCTAAAGTAATTTTTGTCCATTTCAGAGTTACCTGTACAGTTAGCAATTATTTATGAATTTACTTTTCATACTAATCCCCAGATTTTTTCAAAAGAAGTGAAATAACTGCTATACCATTGAATAAATTACCATACCGTTGACAAGCTCTTGAAAGCGTGCAGGTGATCAGTTAGCACATGCTGGTAGCGCGCATCGGCTAAGTACTCCAGACACACTGAAGGACCTAATGTGTCCCATGAGAAAGCTCCCCAAACCATCACAGAGCTCCCACTGCCTTGAACAGTGGCTACTTGGCACGATGAAGCCAAAAATGCACTCCCAGTCTCTGAGCGGTGGTATGTCCGTCGATAGTATACTCGCGGTACACCCGTGATACGGTTTGCCCTCGGGAACCCTAGAATACTTACCACTTGAGCGATAGAATGATCCAGCTGTTTTTGCGCCGACAATGTGTACACGATCAAAGTCTCTCAGATCACCACATTTACCTATTTTCGTTGATTGCGATACACTGTAGAGAAGCCCTGCTGTCCGCCTATTTATTGCTTGCGTTTGGTTTAGGTCTGTTCGACTCTGCGAGGAGGATGCCGATGTCAACTGGCCACAACTCCTAACTCTGAATATTTTGTCAACTGAATGCGCTGCCCGGTGGCTCAGTGGGCTAAGCAATGGCCTCTGATCATTCGTACGAAAGGGGTCCGGGTTCGAATCCCGGTGAGGCATGGATGTTGTGTTTGTCTTACGGCACTGGCTCTCTCCCTTCCCTGGAACCAGTAACCCTAAATTAGGGATGGGCGACTGCTTATAGCGCATTGAGTTGCTCACGGTGGTCGTTAACCCCCCTACCCCCGACACCAAATTTTCGATTGTATTAAGCACGTCTTTTGAATCCGTTCTGAGGCAAATTAAATTTATCAAAGCTATTCAAAATCAATGGAACCGGTATGGAAAACAATAGTATCTAACGGAAGAAAGAAGTTTTTCAATCGGGTTTTTAATCCCTCAGATATTGCTGTAAACGGAATCGTGAGTTCACGCCCTCTGGTTGCATACTTGTGCGTTCAGATAAAACATGAATTTATATGAGAAACATTTCGCACCGGAAACGTCCTCCAATACCAAAAGAACTTTTCAAATCGGACTTTTAGAAACAGAAATATCGGCAAAAATAAGATGTGACTTTACGTCCCCTGGTGGGAAAACCATGCATTATTTTAGGAAGAGAGTATTCTCAAAAGGTTTTTCCATATGAGCGGTACCGTTCCAAGCAAAAAAAAAAAAAAAAAATTTAGCCAAGTTTTCAGAAGCCCAGATTTTGCTACAAATACATCAGAAGCAGAAATTAACACTTATGCCGCCTGGTGGCCAAACCATTCTGTACAAATATTAGAAATTATGTGAAAAATATTTTCCATCAGGTTTTGTATGCGATACACGAAGAATTTTTCAAATCGGAGTTTTAGAAGCAGAAATAACGCCGAAAACGCAATTTACCTTAGCGGAAAGTCTAGGATTTACTTGAAAAATTTGAATTTATAGGAAAAACCTTTAGCATCGGAAACACTATCCAACAAAGAAGGAATTTTTCAAATCGGACTCCTAGAAGTAGAGATATTGACAAAAATAAGATATACATCTGCGCCCCCTGGATTAGAAACCATGCATTATTTCAAGAAGAAAATGTTCCTAAAAGGTTTGTCGACATGATTAGTAGCAGTCAACAAACGACTTTTTTATTCAATCGAAATTTCAGAAGCTCAGATTTTGCTGCAAATACACCAGAAGCGGAATTTAAGACTTATGCCACCTGGTGGCTAAACCATTTTTTACAAAAATTAGAAATTGTGTGCAGAGGATTTCCCATCAGGAGCTGTCTCCGGTGCAGAAAGAATTTCTCAAATCGGAAGATTTAGAAGCAAAGATATAGGGGAAAACGCAATTTACCTTTACGCCCCCTAGCGGAAAATGTGTGAATTACTTGAAAATTTTGAAATTATATAAAAAAAATGTCACACTGGAAACACTATCCAATAAAGAAGGAATTTTTCAAATCGGACTCCTAGAAGTTGAGATATTGAAAAAAATGAGATATACATCTACGCCCCCTGGCGTATAACCATGCATTATTTTAAGAAGAAAATGTTTCTAAAAGATTTGTCGACATGAGTACTATCGGTCTACAAACGACGTTTTATTCAATCGAGAATTTGGAAGCTCATATTTTGCTGCAAATACACCAGAAGCGGAAATTAAGGTTTACGCCCCTTGGTGGCCAAACCATTTTTTATAAAAATTAGAAATTATGTGGACACTATTTCCCATCAGGAGCTGTATCCGGTGCAGAAGGAATTTTTCAAATCGGAGATTTAGAAGCAGAGATATAGAGGGAAACGCATTTTACCAATAAGCCTCCTAGCGAAAAGTCTATGAATTACTTGAAAATTTTGAAATTATATGAAAAACATGTCACACTGGAAACACTATCCAATCAAGAAGGAATTTTTCAAATCGGATTCCTAGAAGTAGAGATATTGACAAAAATAAGATATACATCTACGCAACCTGGCGTAGAACCATGCATTATTTTAAGAAGAAAATGTTTCTAAAAGGTTTGTCAACATGAGTACTATCGGTCTACAAACGACGTTTTTCTCAATCGAAAATTTAAAAGCTCATATTGTTTACTGCAAATATATCAAAAGCGGAAATTAAGACTTACGCCACATGGTTGCCAAACCATTCTTTACAAAAATTACAAATTACGTGCAAAGGATTTTCATCGGGAGCTGTATCCGGTGCAGAAAGAATTTCTCAAATCGGAGTTTTAGAAGTAGAGATATAGGGGGAACGCAATTTACCATTACGCCTCCTAGCGGAAAGTCTATGAATTACTTGAAAATTTTGAAATTATATGAAAAACGTGTCACACTGGAGACACTATGCAACAAAGAAGGAATTTTTCAAATCGGACTCCTAGAAGTAGAGATATTGACGAAAATAAGATATGCATCTACGCCCCTGGCGGAGAAACTGTGGAATCTTTTAAGAAGAAAATATTCCGAAAAGGTTTATCGATGTGAGTGGCATCAGTCTACGAAATAATTTTTTCAATCGATATTTTAGAAGCTCATATTTTATGGCAAATACATCAGGAGCAAAAATTAGCACTTACGCCCCCTGGTGGCGAAAGTATTGCTTACCAAAAATTTGAAATTATATGCAAAAAGATTTTCCAACAGGAGGTGTATCCGCTGTTAAGAAAAAAATTTTCAAATCGGAGTTTTAGAAGAAGAGTTATCGAGAAAAATGTGATTTACTTTTACGCCCCCTAGTGGAAAATCTATACGTAATTTGAAAAAGTAACTATGTCTAAAATACTCTTCGACATAAGTGTAATCGAAAGATAAAATATTTTTTTCAATCGGATATTTAGAAGCAAATATGTGGATTAAAACGTATTTTTGAATTCGACATCATCTGCATTTACGCCCTCTAGCGGCGAAATTGTACATTTGGAAAAAAAAGAAAAATAAAGGATCATAATTCGCATATTTCAAGCTTCCCAATGCAAAAAGAATTTTTCAAATCGGACAAATAGTTGCAGAGATACCGTGGGTACAGACGGATGGACGGACAAATCGATAACATAAGCACGATCTTTTTTTTACAAAAGACGTGCTAAAAACTGAATGTATATTAAAGTTTACGTAAGTTTCAATCAATAATAATTTAAGAAATACAAATATTTCATTCATTTTGACCTCTCATCTTAAAGTTTCACACCAAACGCGTTATTTTTAGCAATCGTATGTAAATCAAATCTTAGCCGTTCTAGGATAAAATAGTTTCCTGTTGTTTCTCAGTGGAGAAGTTATAACCTAATGAAGTAAATTAGCAGAAAGGAAATATTTTTGACTAGCTGTATTTTGAGCAAAAATGTAATGGCACAATTTTACACAGAACCATCTCAGCTGCTGGTTGTACCCTAACCTCATCGCAGTAGCCCAGATTTCACAAAAACAAACATACTTGAGTTTCCGTAACAATTTCGGTCTTTGCTCTGAAACTGTAGCACCTTAGATTTTGGTTTCTCTTGATCAGTATAGTGAAATAAAATAAATCTGTGAACACTGAATCTCTGTCTTCCTATACTCCGGGCACACCTAACCTGATAATGGGTGAAAAGGCAGGATGATTCTTCCATTGCAATATATATAGTTCGCACTTTCGCCTATTAACAGAGTTGATAAAAGACACATTTCAGACATAAAACATTAGAATATTAGTTGAACCTATAAAACGTAGGGATATTTGTGCAATTAAAACGTGGTCTGTAATGTATTTAAGAAAGGATATCCACTACAGCGAGCGAGCGAGAGTATGACGTCATACAATGATCAGATCACTCCCACGGCTTCTCTCTCTTCCCAGTAGTATGGCGGGCGTTCAGTAGAATTTTGGTAAACCGCTTCTGCTGTCTCGCCAATTCATTTGAAGTGGCGTAGAGATACTCGTGCAGTGGGTGTGAATAGGTCGCAGTAGCGCATCTCCTGTTATCAGGTTAGGTGTGCCCGGACTATAGCTACTCAAGACTGCTACAAAAAGTTACTCCCATTTGATAACTGAAATCTCTAACACAGTACTGCACGAAACTTTTGAAGCGCGAAATTGTCAGCGAGACGTTAATAGGAGGATCTAAAACTATGTTTCTCTATACAGGGTCTTGGAAGTTTGTCTTTCTCCCAGAGACATTGTTCCCATATCTCTGAAGAGATTTTTTTCTTTTTTTAAGTTGGCAAGGTGAACCTCGAAACTATTTAATTCTCTAATTCGTAATAATTTATCCTCTGAAGAAGTTTTTCGTTCTGGCGCTCACGCCGGTCATTGCCCACACTTTCCCCATCTGTCGCCATAGATATTTAGAGATCATCGCCAAATGTCCACTGTAAGAATTTTAGATTCGAATTGGACCTCACCACAAAGGTGTCTTCGTTTCCTTAAAAAAGAAAGTAAGTTCCTAGTGCGACTTACTTAGCTACGCACCACGTACAAATGTAAATATGAGGTAAAAATGCAATTATTCATAGGATTAACGGTTGAACACACACTTACCATTTGATGTATAAGACTGATATTATAAAGCGATGTCCTGGGTGTTGGTCCAGAGTTGCATATCTCATAGGCCGCTGAATTTTCGTCGAATCGTCTGCAGCATGACCTTGGAACGACAAATGATGAGTTGGTATCCGCCATTGATTCCCACCAGTAACTTCCTATCCACTCGGTGTAATTCAGCATTCCGCAACAGGAGAACTGTGTACAAAATACGAGAAATTCGGTTATGGAAACTGTAAACTATAAAGCACGAAACGATATAGTTACAACGATGAGTCTTTTTTTTTTTTTTTTTTTTTCGCCATAATACCGCGCGAAAGCCTGAACTAAATTCCGTCGTGCAGCAACACGTTTTGTGAAGCTAGCAGGATGTATCGTTCAAAGATACATCAGGATCGTTCCAAAAGTCAGTCGTCCACCCTTTTGTTTCAGTTTTTCTTAAAAGCAAAATTCATTTTAAATCATTGTTTCTCGACTACACTGCGCGTACAACCATCTAACAATTCAGTCTTATTTGTACCAGCTGAACTATATCCCGCACTGCCCGAGTATAAGGTTGAATATGCAATCTGCATTCTTGATTTTTATTGCAATGGATGATAAATTTGTGAGAACAACCTCATGAAACCCTAATCACAAAAAATATTCGTTTTTTCTAGGCGTTTTTTCTGTGTGTAAAGCCTAGTCCACAAACAGTGTGAATTTTTAGATATTTCCATAATTCCTCAATATCTTATAGATTTTTAGATATTGAGAAATTATGGCAATTTCGATTATTAGATTCATGTATAAAAGAATAAAAGAGAATAGGTATCAACATTTCATTCAGCTGAACACTGTGGGTCACGATTATCAAACAAGAGACAGAAATGCATTTTTGTTACCAATGACTAACACTTTAACCCAAAAAATATTTATTGATTACCAGGGATTGATGTTATGGAATAAGCTATCTTGTCAATTAACACATATTAATAATTATAATTATTTTCGAAAGCAACTAAAAAAATATTTGCTAACAAACTAAAATATAAAATTCTATGGTAAAATTTATTAATCAGACCTCATATGCGCAAATTTTATATGTGCAGGACGTTTGACTTGACTACGTACTTTAGGGGAATTAGGATTCACTCAAGCTATATATATATATATATATATATATATATAGCCTTTTACTCAATTTCTTGTTCTGTGGTTACCCTGTACATAAGTATTCATATTATATACACTGGCGGAAAGTGAAAAAAGAACACCAAGAAGGAATTGGTGGACGATCATGAAATTTACATATGTGAATGGGGTCGAGTTTACGTAGGTGTGATGTTAATTTCGGGACCAACCGGTGAGCGCTTACGCCACAGCACGGCATAATATGCAAATTATCGTCGGTGGTATTTAAGGAGTACGGCAAAATGAATGAATGTAATCAGTCGTCGGCGTACGGACACGTGCGAAGACCCTGAAGAAGCTGCAATGCCTGGACATGGAAGACGTGTACGATTTCAGTAGTTATCAGACTTTGAGCGAGGTCGTCTAGTCGGACTCCGCGAGGCCGGGTGGTCGTATTGTCGTATTGCGGAGCGAATTGGACGGGAAGTATCGGTGGTGGTACGATGGTGGCGTAGATGGTCCGAGGAACATTCCCACACGAGAAGACGTGGAACCGATAGTCACAGACGGACCGATGAGCGGACCGATCGACGCATAAGAAGAGCGGCGTTGTCAAGCAGAACATCCACTGCGACGCAAATCCGAGCTGCCGTTGCACCTGAGGTGACTGTGCGAACAATCCGCAACCTTCTACTCGATGCAGGACCCCATTCAGTAGAAGGTTGCGGTAACATGTGGCCTACTGCAAAATAAACAAGTAATTTCTGGCTCTTCTTGGAAATATTCTAAATCTGTACTTCTCGCCCTTGCAAGAGACCCGGACCTAGCCATTCTTGGAGCGGACAAAACAAACCAAATTGTCATTATGGATCAAGCTGACTATATTACTAAAATGTTGGCTACTATTCAGAAAATTCTTCATTCTACCCTGAGTTCAGACTCAACTGCCTAAACAATTACTAAATTATCAAAATTACGCAACTCTGGCTTACTACCGACCTGTATCTCCCGGAATATGTTACCTCCCCAGGTTCCAGAGTCCCCGAAGCTTTCAGAAAGGTCAAAACTCATAAACCGGATAACCTGTCCGGCTACTCATCTCAGGATATGCAAACCCAACTAGAAATCTGAAAAAATCTCTTGCACCCTTCTTGAAGCCTTTTACCACTGGTTCATCTTACTCTGTTAAAAGTAATATAGAAGCCATTAACAAAATAAAATCCTGCCAATTTCCGAAAACTCAGTTTTTTCTAGCCTTCTTTATGTTGAAAACCTCTTTCCTAATATCCCTCGTTCTGTTGTTTACTCCCAGATTGAGGAAATTCTACTCTCCCAGAATCAATGTAGTCAAGTTGAAATTGATACTCCCCTTCAAGCTTCAAGACTTGTAGGGGGACAGAAGTTTCTTTCGCTTCCAAAATACTGTCTACAAACAGAAGAAGGGAGCACCTATTGGCTCCCCACGGTCACAGGTTCTTGCTGAAATCTTACTTCAGCACCTAGAAAATCACTATCTTAAATCCTGCAGTGTTCAACTATCTTTATACATCAGATATGTTGATGATGTTTTCCTTGTCTGGCCTCACTAAACTGCTGAATTACATGCTTTGGCCTCTGATTTATCATCCATAGTTCCTGGCATAAAGTTTACTATAGAAATAGAAAAAGAAGGGTCACTGCCCTTCCTTGATTTCTTGGTTTCACACTCCCCTAGCCATATGAACTTTGAGTTCTCTGTATACGGTAAGCCTACCTCTATCCCGGTTCTGATCCCCTTCAATTCTTGTGCACCAACCCCTATAAGTATTCAGCACTTAGATTCCTAGTTAATAGAGCCTTTACCCATTTCTTCAAATCCCTATTATTGTATTCAGGAATTGATGAAGTTTAACGAGATTGCAAAAGCACATGGGTACTCCACGGATTGTGTTAAAAAACTTATACAACAATATAAACGGAAGACTTCTATAACCCTCACCAGAAGTGTACCCACAACTACCTACGTTGGAAGTATAACCTATTTGAAACTAGTTGTTACTTTGCTAAAATACACCTGCAAAAATATTCTTTAGGTTTTGGTGTCAAAACCAAAACCTTTTTCTATGATTAGGCATGATAGAGACACAATACGAACTCTATCCCATTTTGGTGTTTACAGTATCCCACTGTTGGACATTAATGGACAAACTGCAAATCTCTGTTATGTGGGTTCGACCTACAAAAGCCTGGGAATCAGATGAGCTGTACATAAATATGCAACTCGTAAACTTCGACTTTGCTAAAAACTGTCATTGAGGGAGACCTAAAACCAGATTGGGACAATGCAAACTTGTTAATCAACAGCCTCGACAAAAAGTTCTATGTTATTTACTGAGAGTCTTCACATTATAAAACTGGGACCTAAGTGCTGCAATGAGGATGTACCTGTTTTTGTTCCTAGTGCCTGGAGAGATCTCATGTTGGAATATCCAAGCGAGGAACCCTCAAAATAATTTAGGTAATTTTGTAAATAGTTTGTAGTGATTGACATTTAATATATTTTACTCATCTCATTTACATATGTGTAATCTTGTGCTCATCTGTTACTATTTAAGTCATGTACCGCTTCATAGTGATTTCACTCCTTAGCCTGATGATGCGACCATAGTGGTTCGCGAAAGTGCTCGCTAGAGCTTTTAAACTCACCCTTTTAATTGTAAATAAAGGCGTTTTTTAACCTACGTTTTTAGATAGTGATTGGGAGGTGTGGTGTTTGTGCTCTGTTTAGACGAATCTGATCGTGCTTTGACAGCCTTAATTACCCTTTGACTAGTTGCACGAAAGTACAACCTCTGTTTTTTTAAACATTAATGTTGTATTTAATTTTTTGAAGAAAATTTTGAAACATTACAATAAGTTCTTGTCTGTAATGTAAAAATCTTATCGTTTACCATTATAACAAATCTGTTTCTACGGTTTTGAAGCTAAGCAAACAACAAGAGTGAACATAAGGAATCCCATTAAAAAGATTACATATGTTAGTTTTCATTTGGGGATTAACACCCCTAAATTTAAACTTTTCCAAACTTTCAAGTGCGTTGTTCGTCGATTGGTAGCGTTGTCTTGTGATTTAAGTTTGGGCATTTTAGAGCCCATGAAAAAGATTATATTCAAGTTTGAGCTTTTTGAACCCATAACAAAGGTAATATATATAAGTTTAGGTTTGGGAGAAACCCCCTTAAATTTCAACATTTCTAAAACAAAGTGCAATTTTTATACGGTCCATAAATATTTATGTGATCAATTTTCCTAGACTAGACCGGAAACGTCCTCCGACGTTACATATTGTCTACAAATCATTCATAGTGGGCAAGTGTCCGGTTGGGCAAATGTCCGATGGGCTTTAGTCCGGACCCCGCATCAACATCCCTATATCTTTTACTCTTCTTTATTATCAACGCTTTCTTGAATTCTGCCGTACACCCACATAACCCCTCCCCTCACTATAGTTTCTCATGATTTTTTTTTTTTTTTTGATTGGAGGTTTAACGACCACCGTGAGCAACTCAATGGGCTATAAGCAGTCGCCCGTCCCTAATTTAGGGTCACTGGTTCCAGGGAAGGGAGAGAGCCAGTGCCGTAAGACAAACACAACATCCATGCCTGACCGGGATTCGAACCCGGACCCCTTACGGACGAATGATCAGAGGCCAACGCCTTAGACCACTGCGCCACCGGGGCGGCCTCATGATTTTGATTGGACGACACATTTAATACCTTAATCACGCTGACGACTACCTTCTGTTTATTACTTTTTACTCAGCATTTGATGTCTCCTATACATTAACGCACGAAAGATTTAGTGTTTCGATTAAGAAAAAAATAAAAAAATCACGGAAGGTGAAGATGTATATATTTTTTTAAAATCACTCCGTCAAAGCTTATGCGAAATAATGTAATAGCATCCCTCCCCCTACCTTTTTAAAAATTATAAATGTTTTGCACAACTTTGTTTTCTACTTGGCATTTTTTTTTTTTTTTTCGATTAAAGAAATAAAACTAGTTTCAAACTCCGGGAAAAAACTAGCTTTTTTCTTTTTTTCACGGGAAAAATTGAACTTTTTTTTTTTATTTCTTTAACGCACAAAAGATTTAGTGTTTCGATAAAAAAAAAACAACAACAACCACGGGAGGTAAAGATGTATCTCCTTTTTAAATTACTCCGCCAAAGCTTAAGCGAAAAAATGTAATAGCATTTTCTCGCTCCATTAACTTTCGACGTAGCAGGAATAGGCGAATGCGGAAGACACTGTCTCATTATGGCTTCAATTTTATTAAGCTGACCTCAAGCTTCGAGATGGTGCTGGGTTTCGAAACTTTACCCGGATGAGTCCCAAAGACTTTGAGATTTTATTGCAAATGGTAGGGCTGAAGATATAAAGCAAGAACACACGGTATGGGCCTGCAATTCCACCTACCATTCGACTTGCTGTGACTTTGCGGTATCTTGCAAGTGGTGGTTCGCCCTTTTTCGTAGCTAGGCCTTGGCGCCTTTGACAAATTTGGAATTGTCCACATTGAAAATATAAATCCAACCATGATATTTACTTCTTTTATATAGTTGGATTTACCTGTCATCAAGAAACTCATTTCCTTGACAGGTAATTTAAAATAAAACCAACGTATGATTATAGTGTAGATTAAAATATAATTAAAATATGGCCTTATTTATTGTTGTGTTGGCAAACAATGTTTCCTTCTACGAGAACAAAAGAATTTGTTTGCGAAATGTATAAAAAATCACGGAAGGTGTTCGCAAACAGTTTGCAAACTCTTTGTAAAACTGTTTGGAAATATTTCGGAAACAGTTTGCAAACAATGCTTTCTGGATGTGTTTCCAAGTGTGGACAAAGCTTAAATCTTATTTGCAGTGTAGGAAAATATATTTTTGGAATTCACGAATACAGAAAAACACATTTTTTCAGTTATAAGTTGTGACGTACCTGCCACGCAGGACGCACACGACATAAAGGCAGATAGCAGCAAGAACGAACGTCTGTGTAGCTCAGTTGGTAGAGCGACTTGTTTCGGAATAAGTGGATTCGGGTTCGATCCCCTGCGTGGACCAAAAATGACGGAGAAATTTACTTCGTTATAAAGTTCATAATACCGTTTTATGAACTGCACTAATCGTCTTTCCATTAGGTGCTAAAATATTTCCTTGCTCTTAGTTTCCTCTTTCAGAAGGATCCTAATGGAAATGAGTTTGACAAACACGACCTGTTTAATCCCTTTTCTTTTTTTTTTTTTTTTTTTGATTGAAAGTTTAACGACCACCGTGAGCAGCTCAGTGGAATATAAGCAGTCGCCCGTCACTAATTTTGGGCCATTGGTTCCAGAGAAGGGAGAGAGCCAGCGCCGTAAGACTAACACAACATCCATGCCTCACCGGGATTCGAACCCGGACCCATCTCGGACGAATGATCAGAAGCCACCGCTTAAACCACTGCGCCACTGGGAGCGTCTATCCTTTTTTGCTTTTCTGAACAGCACGCATGAAATTTACTGAACTCGGACCAGTAGCGCATGTACTGAGAGAGTGACATGTTCCTTAACAGGCAAAACGCCGACCAACCACTGATAGAATAGCGAGAGATGTCCACACAAGGGAAGTTGTTTTGTCCCTCTCAATGCACACGTGTTAGGAACATTTTCAAGGTCAAATGGTAGCGTACGCTAACGCATTTAAGGTAATACACAGTGCTGCGTGGACGCTCACCGGCAGGCAGCTGGAAAACCACTGTAACATGAAGTGCATAGCATAGACCGGAAGCCGCCTACCAAGTCAGTCCAAAGTCCAATACGAGGCAGTTATACTCCGAGTCAACCTAAGAGTGTACCACTACGTAGGGTGCGAAACAGCTACCTCCGCTACGAAAAGTAGTCCCTAGAGTTTTGAGCGAAAACCAGTTGAATTATTGCTCAGAATCCATTTTGTGTTTGCTCAGCAGTTTATCAGACAAAATAGCCATCTAAAAAGCTCCAGAAGTTAGTGCGCTTTTGGAAATAAATTTGTTCTGAGAAGTTGCTAAATCAAGAGCTTCACACTTTCGGCTGTTTCTGCCAACTTGGGATACAACTGGGACAGAGGGAAGGGGTGGTAGACCTCTCCCAACATTAACAACACAGAGACAATAAATTGACAGTCGGGGAAATTCGAATGGTTGGTTACTTAAACAGTCGGTAGGTGAAGCAGTTCGACCTCCACCAGATCTCCGCTCACAATTCCCACTGCTTGTGAGATGTGTGGGTGGGGGACCTGAAAGGAAACAGTAGAAGAGCACATTAACGCTGATGGATACCGTTCTTGCGTTCGACGACGAGTCGTGACAAGGGTCTCCCGCCTTTACCAACAGTACACTTTTAGGGTGAGTTGGAGTATAGCAGCACCAGCAGCAATTCGGTATACATCCCACTCCGCTGCTTGGACGCTCACCAGCAGGCAGACGAGAGCAAAAATCCGCTTCAGCATTACTGTGTCGGTATCTGCTCTTCCAGATGCATGACTCCTACAAGGTCGGCAAATCCCCAAACAAAAGAAAAGAAACGGACAAGTAGTCCAGCAACAAGCCACTCAAACAGGCAAGAAAACAAAAAGCAGCAGCAGCAGCATGCAGCACGAATCCATAGTACGTGTTCTTTTATCTTACTCCACAACAAAGAGCCCAGACACACTCATTCTAAAGATATGCAAATACATTGAGACAAAGAGCACAGGAACACGCCATCCAAAGATATGTAGATACACACAAAAAAGAAACAATGAACTGAAGAAGCAGCCGGCGCAGTGATTTAAGCGTCGGCTTCTGATCATTCGTTCGAGAATGATCAGTGAGGCACGGATGTTGTGTTGTCTTACAGCGCTGGCTCTAACCCTTCTCTGGAACCAGTGGCTCTAATATAGGGAAGGGCGACTGCTTATAGCCCATTGAGTTGCTCACGGTGGTCGTTAAACCTCAAATCTTAAAAAAAAAAACAAAAAAACTCAAGGAAAATGTCGCGAGGCCTTTAGGTTTTATCAAATATCTTTCTCTGCTTGCCCGTAACGTGGCAACAGGTTCTCAGCTGTCTCTCTTGTTCCCGCAGAAATAGGTTTGTAAAGATTTGGTTCATTCATTGATTTGACCCTGTTGTCTCTGTTCGCCAAAAAACGCCACTAGATATCGCTACGTTAGCGTGTAACGTGAGAGACGGTATTTTTTTAAAGTTTGCACCCGTTTTTTCGGGATGGTCCTTACAAGGACCATTTCTGTCCTTATTCGGGTACACTGTCTTCTTACCAGTTTTCCGAGAATAAGAATTCCTGTCTCCTTGCTTATTTTGTTTTTGGCTAAAGAAACCGCTCAAAACGTATCAAAATGGTGATCGTGGTACTGGATTAGGCTGTGGCATCACACTGGCGACAGCTTATGTGGTAGAAATTCCAAATGAAAACTAAAGGCAAAAGACCCGCCAATCAATCATAGAATTAGTTCGATACTTTATTTTCAACCATTCTGTCATTTCAAAGCTGAAACCAATTTCAAACAACACTGTAACAAATGAGTGATGTAAATTCACGGAAAATTCCTGAAAACGACGTGCAGCAAAGTTGACGGTAGGTCTCTGACTTTTAACGAAACTTCCAAATAACGGAAATTTCAGTAATTCGGTAGATTTTCCGTTGTCATTTCCCTGACATACGAGGTAAAGAAATCCCTATCCTTGCCCGAAATGCAGATCGAGCCCGCGATAGTTTGCATCGCAGTGCGGAACGTTACCTACTGAGCTAGAAAGATGCTTACCACCCCCGATCACGTTTAATATAAAAACGAAGAGGGCTGGAATCGCGCAAAAATTACATCTTTTTCGCTATAAATACGGGTTAATTAGTAAATTATTTTCTATATAAAGGAGCTTATTATTTTTCTGAATAGTTTTATAATAATCTTATTTTTTCTGTAGGAGGACTTTTTTTTATCATGATGATTTCTCAAACTAACAATGGTTTTCAGTTATGGTTAAAAAAGGTGTTGACAAAAACCCTATATATAAAATTTAATCTTG
The DNA here is from genome assembly GCA_039090855.1 of Macrothele yani. Taxonomy (NCBI): domain Eukaryota; kingdom Metazoa; phylum Arthropoda; class Arachnida; order Araneae; family Macrothelidae; genus Macrothele; species Macrothele yani. The sequence goes on from CM076990.1 coordinate 56,329,884, forward strand.
ATAGCTATAATAGGTTTTCTCTTAAGGGTCCACAGACTGATACACTGATACATACACTATATTGACAAGAGTCACCGGACACCTCTTTAAAAGCAAATGAACGGATCCGCTGCATTATTAAGATGCGCGGTACAGCTGCAATCGGTATAAAAACAAGCCTTCAATTGACTGCGATCATATCGCACTGTGAGGTTGAGTGAAAATGTCGCGGCGGAAGAGAACTGACTTTGAGAACGGAAAGATTGTTGGGTGTTGGATTGTCCATAAGAGAAACTGAGAGTCGTTTAAACATACCCAAGTCAACTGGTTTTTTTTGTTTTTTTTTATTGGAGGTTTAACGACCACCGTGAGCAACTCAATGGACTATAAGCAGTCGCCCGTCCCTAATTTATGGTCACTGGTTCCAGGGAAGGGAGAGAGCCAGTGCCGTAAGACAAACACAACATCCATGCCTGACCGGGATTCGAACCCGGACCGCTTGCGGACGAATGATCAGAGGCCAGCGCCTTAGACCACTGCGCCAACGGGGCGGCCAACTGTTTTGGATGTGCTGAATAAGTGGAAGGCTCATGGTGTGCCTGAAGCAGCAAAACGTACCGGCAGACTAATGAAAATCAGTGATAGAGGACGTCGAAGCCCCAGGAGAGTCGTTACAGCCAATCGACGGAGTAGTGCACAAGACCTCAGCGTACAGGTGAGTAAAAATGCTGGAACCTCGATATGTACGCGTACCATTCTCAGAGAACTTCATTCCATGGGTTACACCGTGGTCGTGCGGCTGCTCATAAGCCTTTCATCTCCACTCGGAATGCTACTCGTCGTTTAGCATGGTGTAAAGAACATTTATCGTGGACCGTAGATCAATGGAAACGGGTCCTATGGACTGATGAATCCAGATACACGACCCATCAGTCTGATGGCCGCGTGTGGGTATGGCGGCAGCCGGGGAACGCTATTTATCACAGTGTCAGTGCGGAAATTATAAACTACCCTAACTACTTACCTGACTACAAACTAGTGTCACCACGTAGGCACGGCAGAAAGGCATAGGGGAGCTTTAAAAACATAAGAGAAATTGCAAAATTCACAACGTTAAAAACGCCAAGTTTTCTACATTCTACCCATAAATGAGCCTTTTTTTTTTTTACTTTCACAATCATTGCCATTCATTTAATGGATCAACTCGGTCAGGAGGGCGAAATGAGACTCCGGGCTACAAATCCCCATCGGGACCACCGCCAGCCCTGATCCAGGGGTGAGGGAGGTCTCGTACTTTTTTTTTTTTTTTAATTCAAAATTCCCCTTTCTCTGCTAGCTTTAAAATTGTCCCCCATACAAAATTGGTTAGGCGGCCTTTTTTGTGTTTTTTTAGGCTTTCCCACTTTATTTGAAACTTTCCGGGCTCACCACTGATTTTTTTGTTTCTTGGGCAGAGAGCTTTTTGCTAGTAGATTAAATTAAATTTTATTCATTTACGGGGAGGGAAGGGCGCGTTGTGTGTGTTTTAGCTGTTTTACTCATTTTCATAATTTAATTTTTTAAAGTCCAATTTAACGTTAACGCCAGCACTGACTCAATCAGCTGTAGGATTTTCACCCCAAGATAAGGTTTAAGCTCGACTAGTTATGCCTGTTACAGGCTTTTGAGCCGAGTAGGGAAACTAAAAAAGGTAGAACCTAGAGGCTCACGGTTGGAAAGCTGATAGACAAAGAGAAGTCAGTAGATATAGCCACTAGTGTGCGTCATGTGACTAACGTCACACGACGTCAAAGTACACACCAGTAAGACGGGGAGAGAAAAAGGACTGGGGGGAGGAACAGACGCCATTATTTATAACCCGGGGGCCAGCACCCGTGTCCGACGCCTTAACGTGCCCATCCGACGCACGGATGATATTTAGAGATACGAATGTCCCTAATCCATTTAGGATCGAACTGAGGTCCAATAGTAGGCCACCCATGGCTTGCACTTTCGCCGATGTTACTCGCCATGTGCGAAAATGCAGTTGAGAAGGAAATGGTACCGCAGGAATTTCTAACTTTTGGATTTCGAAATTTTTTCAGCATTTTCTTCATTTTGACCATGCAAATAAACAATCTTTTTCCCTCTACTAAAGTAAGATTTGGAATTACTGAATAATTTAACCCCGGTAAGCTGCTGTGTTTCTTCGCTCAGTTCTTAGAGTTATATATATATATATATCATCATCATCATCATTGTCAACCATTATCAATCCACTGCTGGACGAAGGTCTCCCAAGTTTCCTCCACAACGGTCTGTCTTGTGCCAGTCTCCTCCATGTCACTCCCGCATATTTACGAATTTCATCCACCCATCTCCCATGTGGTCTTTTTCTGGGTCTTTTCCTGTCCCTTGGAATCCAATCTAAAATTTCGGCTGTCCATCTATGGTCTGTCCTTCTGGCAGTATGTCCAGCCCATTGCCATTTCAGGGATTTAACTCTGATCATGATGTCTTCCACTCTCGTCATTTTTCGGATCCACGAGTTCCTCTTCTTATCTCTCCTGGTTATACCAAGCATGCACCTCTCCATGCCTCTTTGAGTTGTCTGCAGCCTTTGTATGTCTCTTTTAGTTAAGGTCCACGTCTCTGCACCATACGTAAGCACATGGAAGGATGCATTGATCAAACACTTTTCGTTTAAGACATAATGGCATATTGCTCTTGAAAATTATGCTGTTTCTTCCAAAAGCTCTCCAGGCAAGTTTTGTACGCCGATTAATTTCTTCATCAATGTGACCCTCACTTGATATCTGCTGTCCAAGATAAACATACGTATCTGTTATCTCCAGTTTTTCTCCATCAATCGATAAATCTTCATTTCTTGTAAAAGCATTGAACATCACTTTTGTCTTCTGAAAGTTCATTTTTAATCCCACTTCTTTACTCTTGTCAGCAAGTTCCTGGATCATACTCTGCAGCTCTGATGGGGTAGTTGCAAAAATGACTACGTCATCAGCAAAACGAAGGTGGGTTAGATAATCTCCATTAATCTTATATATATATATATATATATATATATATATATATATATGGTATAGCAAAGGGACATCTCAGTCAGGGAAGAAAACAGATTATGGCACTGAGAAAAGAAGATGGTTCTGTAACAAGAAATAGAGGCGAAATTTTGACAAGACTGAAAGATTCCGTCTCCAAATGATATGAAAGGGATGATACATGTACTCCAGACATCACGAAAGGTACCAGTACCAGAGTTCCTCCAGTCCTCCCAGCAGAAGTTGCACATGCAATCAAGAACATGAAGCGGGGAAAAGCTCCAGGAGAAGATGGAATTACTGTAGACATCATACGAGAAGCAAGTGGAGAAATCCAAACAGTACTCGCCCAAATTTTCACTCGATGCCTTAATGAAGGGAAGATTCCTGAGGATTGGAACAACGCTACAATGATCCTGCTACATAAAAAAGGTGACATTGAGGATCTCAGGAACTACACACATATCAGTCTCCTATCAGTGGTTTATAAAATCTTCACTAAAGAACTTTCAAACCGCTTGAAGGTAACACTGGACATGGCTCAACCGAGAGAACAAGCTGGATTCAGGAGTGGCAACAGCACAATAGATCATATCCACGTACTGAGAGAACTAATTGAAAGAGCGAGGGAATATGAACTTCCATTGTGCATGGCTTTTATAGATTACGAAAAAGCCTTTGATTCGGTGAAACCATCAGCAGTTACAATGGCTCTAAAATCCTGCGGTATTGAAGATGCATACATTAATATTATTAATAACATCTATGAAAATGCAAGTGCAAAGATTCGGCTGTTTGAAAATACAACACACATAAAAATTGGAAAGGGAGTGAGACAAGGTAACACCATATCTCCGAAGCTCTTTAATGCCACATTGGAAAATGTCTTTCAATCACTGAACTGGGAAGACAGTGGGATAAAGAATAATGGAGATTATCTAACCCACCTACGTTTTGCTGATGACGTAGTCGTTTTTGCAACTACCCCATCAGAACTGCAGAGTATGATCCAGGAACTTGCTGACAAGAGTAAAGAAGTGGGATTAAAAATGAACTTTCAGAAGACAAAAGTGATGTTCAATGCTTTTACAAGAAATGAAGATTTATCGATTGATGGAGAAAAGCTGGAGATAACAGACACGTACATTTATCTTGGACAGCAGATATCAAGTGAAGGTCACATTGATGAAGAAATTAATCGGCGTACAAAACTTGCCTGGAGAGCTTTTGGAAGAAACAGCATAATTTTCAAGAGCAATATGCCATTATGTCTTAAAAGAAAAGTGTTTGATCAATGCATCCTTCCAGTGCTTACGTATGGTGCAGAGACATGGACCTTAACTAAAAGAGACATACAAGGGCTGCAGACAACTCAAAGCAGCATGGAGAGGTGCATTCTTGGTGTAACCAGGAGAGATAAGAAGACGAACTCGTGGATCCGAAAAATGACAAGAGTGGAAGACATCATGCTTAGAGTTAAATCCCTGAAATGGCAATGGGCTGGACATACTGCCAGAAGGACAGACCATCGATGGACAGCCGGAATTTTAGATTGGATTCCAAGAGACAGGAAAAGACCCAGAAGAAGACCACATGGGAGATGGGTGGATGAAATTCGAAAGTATGCAGGAGTGACATGGAGGAGAGTGGCACAAGACAGACCGTTGTGGAGGAAACTTGGGGAGACCTTCGTCCAGCAGTGGATTGATAATGGTTGACAATGATGATGATGATATATGTATATTTTTGTTTTTCAAGAGTATATTATGGTCTTCATTTCGGATCGGAAAGAGCAGTACCCGGGATGAGTTTGGACCTCATCGCAGCTACAGAAAGCCAAATATCGATTTCTGATGTGACCAGAAGGCTCCAGAACTGTAGGCTTCATGGTCACAGACCTGCGTTGTATGTGTCGTCACGTATTAAATATAGGAGCACCAATTTTAATTGCAGTCGTAATCATGTAATGTAGACTGGACTTTGGAATATGGGAGAAATATCTCGCTCATGTACGAATCGCGTTTCTTCCGAATCAGACAGCGGTTATAACATTGACCAAAAAACAATTTCTGTACTTAAGGAATAAATTCCGATTCTGAAAGCTTAATGAATAAATCTCGAATATTGCTGATGCATTCAGATAAAGAAAGAAGGAAAATGAAGAATAAAAACATCTCCTTACCTTAGTTTGCAGAACATCTATAGCGAATGTAACTAGTTTCGCTTTGGAAGATCCATACCGGTTCCTCAAGTTGTACGTTCCTCTTGCTGTGATACTGATTTCATACTGAAAGGAAGAATGTTCAAACGTTTTAACAATTGCCTGTCTACGTAAATGATAAAAGATCATCGAATCAGAAAAATTCAAGAATATGATTAACACTTTAACTAGAACGATTTAACTCGGGGTTAGCAAATTGGGCTGAAATCAGCTCGAACGAATATATTCGCTGTCTAAGAAGTGGGCCGAAAGCATCTTGAATGTGTGAACCTGCGCATCTAATAAAATTTTGCTTTTCTCTTAACTTTGATACTCTAAGAGATCATTTAGATGGATGATTGACACTAATCCTTCCTGACTGATTACTTGCGGAAAGAGCTAAACAATAGGGACTTACCTGAGGAAGGACAGAGAAGTCTGAATAACTTATTTTCACCAAGTGGAATCGGTGTCGTGGCACATCCGAACATGGCACTTCCGTACAACGATAATTCTGTGTTTGTTCTTTTTAAATTGTGCAGTACCGTGCACTTGTTGCATCTGGAGATTTTATTTAAACAAAATGGGTCTTGTAGTGTTGTCTGAAACGTCAAAAGGCAAGCTTTGTGCTGTCTTCAACGATTTTCGATACCGTCAACATCGTAAAAATTTATTTTGCATATATTTCATCATATTTAAAAAAAAACAGCACCTGCTCAATATGACATTGTGGATAAACTTCAGAACCCATTCCTTTACAGTGTCGTTGTTATTAACAGCGAAAACGCGATTAACCCCACTCCCGGCCCATGGTTTCCTTATATTTCAACAAAAAAAAACAAAAAACGCGATTAACCCCACGCCCAGTCCATGGTTTCCTTATATTTCAAAACAAAAAACGCGATTAACCCCACGCCCGGTCCATGGTTTCCTTATATTTCAACAACAGAAAAAAAACGCGATTAACCCCACGCCCGGTCCATAGTTTCCTTATATTTCAACAAAAAAACGCGATTAACCCCACACCCGGTCCATGGTTTCCTTGTATCTCAACAAAAAAAACGCGATTAACTCCAAGCCCGGTCCATGATTTCCTAATATTTCAACAAAAAACGCGATTAACCCCACGCCGGTCCATGGTTTCCTTATATTAAAAAAAAAAAAAAAAAAAAAAAAAAACGCGATTAACTTTACGCCCGGTCTATGGTTTTCTTATATTTCAACAAAAAAAATGCGATTAACCCCAAGCCCGGTCCATGGTTTCCTTATATTTCAACAAAAAACGCGATTAACTCCACGCCTGGTCCATGGTTTCCTTATATTTTAACAAAAAAACGCGATTAACCCCACGCGCGGTCCATGGTTTCCTTATATTTCAACAACAAAAAAAAAAACGCGATTAACCCCACTCCCGGTCCATGGTTTCCTTATATTTCAAAAAAAAAAAAAAAAAAAAAAAAAAACGCGATTAACCCCACGCCCGGTCCATGGTTTCCTTATATTTCAAGTACTGGCCACAAGCTCACTGCACAAAATGAAGGCATTTTGTAAATTAAAATAAATATGAACAACAGAAGTTGTTCACAAAAAAATGGGAGCAAAAATATTATTCCATTCTCAGGTTTACTGCCAAAAGATTTGCAACGGAGGCTTAAAATACTCGTCCTACAACAAAGAATGACCCAGGTCTCCCCAGGGTGCAAGGTCAAAGATGATCCACAGGCATCTTCTGGGTACGAGAGAGTTAATTTCGTTTTTGTACGGAACTGACACAAAAACGGTAGGACTGTAGGAGACCTCAAATACGATGGGGCCACGGATGGCCTAGTGGTCGGCGTTCGTGACTGCCACAGAGAAATCTCAGGTTCGATCCCAGGCGGGTACGAACGCTCGAACAACTAAATATCCGCCGTGCTTCGGATGGGCACATTAAGCCGTCGGGCCCCGAATACTGCCCCTCCCCGGTTATAAATAAGGGCGTCTTCCTTGCCCTTTCTACCTGGCTTCCGTGCGACTTTCCTGTCAGACTCGACGGAAGTGACGTTAAAATTTCGATGTACGGAAGTGCCATGTCCGGATCTGCCAGTCAACCAGTGGAATGATATCCGTGTTTGGGGTACTAACCGTTTTCCATCGTGCCTTGAGTCATGCAGAAGATAATAAAAGACTAGAAGCGCATGCTTATCACTATTGACAGGTTTATGGTCGGCACTGCTGAGATGTAAGGGAAAAGGAATTGTTTTACCACAACTTTCGTAAAATCCGGCCGCTATGTGAATACACTAGTGTGCAAAAATTAAGGACGAAGAGGAGAAATCAGCATAACAACGGAACGAGCAGGCAGAACGGACTCGGGGGATAGACTAGGGTCCGGTACGGTAGAACATGCAGCATGACGTAAGGGAGGGAGGGGTCGGAAGGGTATAAAGCACACGGGCAGTGTACTCTCAGCAATTCGGTGAAAGCTATTGCACGGTGTACATCGGTTTGAACGACGTCGAGTTGCTGCCACCGTGTGATATGGCCAACAGGCAATCCAGTAGACGACATCTGGATGACTTTACTCGAGGTCGCGTCATTGGGAAGTTGGAAGAAGATCGAAGTGTGACTAGTGTGGCCGAGGAGTTCGGGATCGCTCACAGCATCGTTTCGCGAGCTTGGAGAGCATTTCAAACGACAGGAACAGCTGTCCGAGAGTTTAGCAGTGGTCGTCCACGAGCAACCACGGCGGCGGACGACCGGTATATTGTCCTACAGGCGAGAAGAGACGGACGGCAGAGAGCGGGAGAAATCGCAAGGCACATGCAACAGACAACTGGACGTCCGTTATCGCGTTTTACCGTGTCCAGGAGGCTGCACAAAGGTGGTCTATTTGCACGACGACCAGTACGGTGTGTGCCATTAACGCCTGATCATCGGAGAAGGTGGTTTCTGTGGTGCCAGGAACACAAGAACTGCACACATCAGCAATGGGGTTGAGTTCTCTTTACGGATGAGAGCCGATTTAGTCTGACGAGCGATTCTGGACGTATGCACATCTGAAGAGAGCAGGGAACACACAATCACACTTCCAACATCATCGAAAGGGACCGGTTTGGAGGTTGCGGAGTTCTCGTTTGGGGCGGTATCCTGCTTGGTAGCCGTACTGACCTCTACATCTTCCAAGGAGGTTCAGTCACTGGTGTCCGCTATTGTACCGAGGTTCTCCTGCCTCTCGTGCGTCTGTTTAAAAGTGCTGTGGGTCCTGAGTTTCTCTTCATGGACGACAACGCTACACCTCATCGTACAGTGGCTGTCGCAGAGCTGTTTGAGAGTAAAGATATTCAACGCATGGATTGGCCCGTAAGGTCCCCGGACCTAAATCCAATCGAACACGTGTGGGACCTTCTCGGGAGACGCTTGGCAGCACGTCACCAGCTGCCAGCAACGATTCCGCAGCTGCAATTGGCGCTACAAGAGGAATGGGCCGCGATGCCTCAACAGCTCCTTGACAACCTCGTCCTCAGCATGGACAGACGTTGTAAATCCTGCAACGCAGTCAGGGGTGATCATATCCCCTACTAAAGACTGGATTTTTCTTGGCAGCCGCCTGTCACATGGACGTTTTTGTCTTCTGTCCAGTTGTGCTCGAAGCTACCTTTTCAATAAAGTGCCTTTGTATCCTTTGGATTCCTTGTTTGGACGGCTTTGCTCACTTGTCCCATATTCTTACATCTTGGGGATCTTATGGTATGATTTGAGTAGATGTGGAGCACTTCTGCACGACATTACATTCGAAAAACCGTATCGTCCTTAATTTTTGCACGCCAGTGTATTTCCGTCGGGGGAGCGCAGGAAAGTTTGGACACCATTTGGTTCAGCTACATCGCTCGCTTAAAGGATTAAAGGCATTCAAATACACATCGGTATTCGTGCGGTGAAAGTTACACAAAAATTCAAGGAATTTGACTTTTGTGTGACTTTCACCTGTTGTGGTTAGCAACTTTTTACGTGTTATTGATATGGTGATCACTTTTTCAGTTGTAAACTGATGGAGGGAACTTCTTTAGATAACTACGTTGGTTTGAGAAATGGGATTGGAAGGGGGTGAAGGGTTAACGATTACCGTGAGCAACTCAATGGTCTATAAGCTGTCGCTCGTCCCTAATTTAGGGTCACTAGTTCCAGGGAAGGAAGAGAGCCAGTGCTATAAAGCAAATACAGCATCCATGCCTTACCGCGATTCGAACCCGGACCCATCCTGGAAGAATGGGCAGAAGCCAGCGCTTAGACCACCGCGCCACTGAGGCGACACAAAAATGGGATTCAAAACGTTATGAAATTCCCCAGTTTTCACAATACTGTTGTCTTATTCTTCTAACTAGTCACTCGTTAAAGAAAAACAACGAGAAAACAGTTTGTTTTCAGTACTCATTCTTACGTTATATCTTTGTGAAGTCACGATCTCGGCGTGAAAAATAAAAGAATACTAAATGGATGGCGTAGAAAATCAAGCTAAGTCTGATCTTTCAGAAGAGAAAACAAAATATAAATAATGAACAGAATAACTAATTTTATCAGACCTTTTTATAAGGCAGTGTATTCTGAGTAAATGTGCTGCTAAAAACCAAAATCAAACATCAAGTCATTAGGGTGAGACGCGTGATTAACAGAACATCTAAGTCCAGTCATACGTGAGAAAGAGAGAGGGGGAAGGGAGAGAGAAAATGAACAACTGGTTCCTGCACTAAAAAGTAAAAATGAAAAGATCTCTTGCTTATCAACAAGAAAGAGACTGCTGTATTGATTTTTACACATAGAGCAATACCTTTAGTTGCCATAACAAGCAGGAATTTTTCTTTGTTTTTATAGCAAAGCACATTTAGGTTCAGAATCAATTTTTTTGAGCTATTCAGAATTTTGCTGTTGCAGCCAAAAATTTTTAAGCTATATAATACACTTTTGCTGAACCAACCAAATACACTTGTTATGTATGCCATATTTACTGTCATTAACAATTTTGCAACAGCAGCAAACTTATGTAACTATATATTTAGCACAGTATTTAGTTGTGCGTAACAGACTTGGTTACGTCGGAAACTAACGCCAACAAGCACGTTTTGCTACACGGGCCTTTGCCTTTTCTTCATGCATTAATATCGCCTTTCCTACGTGCAATACCGGGTAATCGCGGCATCCATATTAGAGTTGCAGGTTGTTCTGGGCATGATTTCTTCTGTAGGTTCTTGTCAATACCGTAATTATAGTTTTCAAATACAAGAGCTATGTCAGATACAGAAGCGTAACTAAGACGGGGCAGGTGCGGCTGCCCTGGGCGCAGCTCAAGAGAGGGCTCAAAAATCACTGCTTGCAATCTGATTAAAATTGAAACTTTTGCACCAGTTTTTGGTACATTTCTTAGCACCATACTTTGTCATTTGTCTATTTACATAATTTGCTCATAGTATGGGTTCGCCAGTTTTGGTAGCCTTTACAGCGTAAAATCCGCATTTCTTCAAATATTTAGGTGTTGTTATTTGCTCACATTAAGGAATTAAGGTCCGGTTGAATAGTCCGTTCAATAAAAAAAAAAAAAAAAAAAGAACCACGGCCTTCGTCGACAACAATGGTTGGAGCCTGCGGGTTTTCTTTAGTTGGGTGTGTTGCAAGATAATGATGTAGTTCACATTGTTGAAGATTCTCTTGGGGCTATTCGATAATTGACATGACTTTGAGCCTCGACTGTCATTTGCATTAGGTTCGTTTGATGTGGTACCGAAGCACTGAACTCTGAAGCATTTAGCAAAAGTTGTTTGATATGACGTCAGTTTTTATTTGAGAAAGAGAAAGAGAGAGAGAGAGGGAGGAATAGAAAGGGGGAGGGGGAGAGAGGGGGAGGGAGAGAGAGAGAGAGAGAGAGAGAGAGAACTGTTAAATTGGTAATACATTTGCATAAGAGAGAAATGCATATATATATATAGATATATATATATATATCCAAAATGACTCTACAACTTAAATCTTGGCCCTCAGTCTCCGGCAGCTGGAATGTACCTGGCCAAGGCAGCGGCCAGTGCGACATGAAGGCAGAGGGTGCTAAGAATACCCGGAGGACCGGACTAGGCTGCCATTTGATGCTGACCTTGGCTACCTACAACGGACGCTCCCTATCTTCTGATTCAAGGCTTCTTGAATTGGAAGAGGAACTACAAAGGATCAAGTGGGACATCGTCGGGCTAAGTGAGGTAAGGAGAAAAGGAGAAGATCTCATTGAACTGAAAAGTGGACATCTCTTCTATTATCGTGGGACAGATACTGGTAGAACTAGTGGTGTTGGATTTATAATAAACAAGAAACTGAAGGATAAAGTGGTAGAAGTTGAAAGTTCCTCTGACAGAGCTGCACGACTCGTTATCCAACTATCGAGAAGATACCAGGCTCAGATTATTCAAACTTATGCACCCACCACAAGTCATCCTGAAGAAGAAATTGAAGAATTTTATGAGGAAATTCGTCATCTAAATAATAAAGGTAAGCAGCACTTGAAGATAATTATGGGAGATTTCAATGCAAAAATAGGGCAACGGCAACAGAATGAAACTTCAGTAGGTAAATTCGGTCATGGCAACAGAAACCAGCGTGGAAATACTCTCGTTGAGTTTGCAGAGGCAGAAGGATTTTTCATCTTGAACTCCTTTTTCAAGAAAAAGCCACACAGGAAATGGACATGGAGACATCCAATTGGAACGACAAGTGAAATTGATTTTATTATGTGTAACAAAAAATTCGTCATCGAAGACTGCAGTGTGCTGAACAAGTTCAACACAGGTAGTGACCATAGATTGGTGAGATGTAAGATGCACCTCAACACTAAACTGGAACGTGGCAAGCTCATAAGACACACAAAATGTATTGACATAACCAACCTTAAAAAACACCATAATACTTTCAAGTTGGAACTGAAGAACAGATTCTCTGCTTTAGAAGGCCTAACATCGGAATAAGTGGATATTTCGGAAGTTAACAGAAAAGTAACCAAAGCTCTTATGGAAACAGCAACAAAATTAGCTGGGTCTAAGAACAAGTTGCATGTGAACAAATTATCAGAAAAAACCAAAATGTTGATGCAAAAAAGAAGAGAGATTATAATGTATTAGCTTTGTAATCTTTTGCTAAGCTAATTATTATGAATGAATAATGCTCTAAGCTTCAAAATAATGAATTCCCAAAAGGGTGTTGTTACTCGTTAATTATGAACTCAAACAAAGTCTCAACGCTGGTTATTTATATTAAGTAATCAAAGTCATAAACCTAACAGCCAGACAGAGGTCTGACAAAACTAAGAATTGAGAAAGACTGAACTTACTGACAAACTTGTTTATTGGCAAGACTCTTGGTCAACTAAGGCACTCATATATCTTGTACATAATAATGAATAACTTTCCTCTTACAACCAACACAACACAACTCAACCTCAACAACACAACTCAACCTCCTCGATGAACGCGCCTATATAGTAGCTACCACCACGTCATGACTTACACTCATTGCCAGATCTCATTCAGCGGGTGAAATAATATTTCGTTCAGTAGGAAGATAATTTACATAGTAAAATAAAATAACCAGAGATAGTAAAATCAAAAGGAAAGTGAATATAGAGTATACGTTACATCATCTCCCCCTTAATTTTTTTTTTCTTTCTTTTTTGTTTCCGAAAAACCTATCAATTTTGGAGTGTAAGTCTTACATTTCGATGATTGACGTTTCTCGATCTTTTTTTGATTTGTTGTTTGGTGGTAGCCGTATTTACATTATCAACTTGGCATGACAATTTACGAATCTGTATTCGACTGTGAAATTTGTAGTGTAGAACAAACCAAACCTGCATCGGCATACTTTCCTTTTATTCTGCCTAGCAGGAATCACTTTTTTAATTTCAAATTACGTGCGCCTCATTCGTTGAAATACAGAACAACTGTATCAGCAGCGAAATTTACCTGAAGCTGCCTAACAGTAACAATTTTATTATTTTACCCCTAAGCACATAGATATATACAAAAAAAAGTGGATTAGTAGATGGACATAGAAGAAATACAAAAAAAAAAACACACATATATACACAAAAAAGAATGCATAGGCCCACACGAAAAAAAGAAATTCTGACACGCCAACTGGTCGTGCAGGAAAAACAACAAACTGAGAAAAGAACCTGTCCACGAGAACTTACTTATCTCGAGGACGCATAAAAATTCTAGTGCGATAACGTTTTCCCGGCCGAATGGGACTGGTGAAATCAGGTGGCTTGGATCTCTTCCGGGACGGTAATGGAACTTCGGTCTGTTGTCGGTCAGGAATCTGGCGGTCTGGAAATCCCTGCGGCTGAGAAGAACTGTCAGAAGTCTGGCGGTCCGGAATCCCTTGCGGCTGAGAAGAACGGTCAGGAGTCTGGCGGTCCGGAAATCCCTGCTGCGACTGAGAAGAACGGTCAGGAACGTCAGAAGTCTGGCGGTCCGGAAATCCCTGCTGCGGCTGATAGGAACGGTCAGGAACGTCAGAAGTCTGGCGGTCCGGAAATCCCTGCTGCGGCTGATAGGAACGGGCTCCCCCAGGCTTTGGATATGAAGTCCCTTGGTGCTGGGGCCCGTTGTGTCCTTCCAGTATCTTTTTGGACGGACGTGTCTCCGGCCACATCGCTTGCTTTCGTTTACGCCCACGGGGCATGATAGTAGTAGCAGGCATCGGCCCTGTTTGCCCTGAACGTAGGTTCCAGGGGCGAAACCCGGGTGGATGCAAAGATTTCTGCCTTCGTCGCTGTTGCGGCGAAGCAGATTGGGGAGACAAGTCACGTTTGCGCCCAGCTTTTGGTGGTGCTGGACGGTGTGGAATATGCAATGTTGGATTCATAACTGATAAATCAGAAATGTCCGACGCCTCTGAGTCGCTGCTGTAATTCAGCGGTCGTGCAGGGCGATGTTTAGATTTGCCTATAGGAATACTTTCCGATGAGGTATTCAAAGAAGAAGTATCCCGCGTTGGTGCAGAGTTAGCCGGAAACGGCGCAGCAATAGTCTTGGCAATGGTTGGAGGGAAAGGAACGATACTAGTATTCGACGAACTCGATTCGAGCCTTGGTCTCATGGGAGAATCAGGTTGCGTGTGTAGAAACTCGTCCGGAGGGGGGAGGGTGAAGGAAAAATCACTGGTGATTCGTCAAAAATGTTCGGTGGTTCGTCCACAATTTCTGGCGGTTGAACATGAGATATAGATTCTTGAGTCTGTGGAACAGAAGGTTGAGTAGGATTGATAATGAAATCGATATTCCGTTCGTGATACTTGCGACATTGATCAACATGTACATATTGAAAATGGTTGTTCGGTTTTTCCAGAACAATATTATTTTCAAAGACATTTGCCACCCGATATGGACCTTCGTAGCTGGGTGCAAATTTCTTCACTAAAGTATGCGAAACAGAAGACTGGAAGTGCGTTTCCACGAGAGTGAGATCTCCAACGACAAGATCTGGTTCCCTACGCCTAGAATTATAATATCGTGCTTGAGCCGCTTGTGCTCCTAGCATTGCAACACGAGCTTTTTCTGCCATGATTCGTACTGATTGCGGAGTTGGTCGCTGGTTTAATTCGTCGATAATACCCGTTAAATTTTCAAAAGGGGTTTTAATTTTGCGACCCAGAAAAAGTTCTGCAGGAGTAATTTTAGTAGACTCGTGGACAGACGAGCGGAGGGCGAACGCAAAAGTTCTAAATGGTCATCCCATCTTTCATGGTGATCCATTACAAAAGTCGCAATCATTTTCACTAACGTTCGGTTAACACGTTCCGCAGGATTACTCTGGGGATGATATGGGGAAATGAATTTTTGTTTAATGTGTAGTCTCGCACACATTCTTTCAAAAATGTCAGAAATAAATTGAGGACCATTATCCGAAACTACTTTATTAGGTGCACCATATCTAGAAAATACTTCATTAACTAAGACATTACAAATAATCTCAGCCGTAGCGGCTTTAATGGGAAAAACTTCAACCCATTTAGAAAAATTATCAGTTAGTACTAAAACGTAACGAGCTTTATTTTTAACAGATAATGGATAAGGTCCCAATAAATCTATGGAAATAATATCAAACACATGAGAACTTGAACTAGATTTCAAGTGACCGGCCGGTCTTACATTACGGTAATTATTAATCTGACACAAGTGACATGATTGAACGTATGCGAGCACACTTTGGTACATGCCAGGCCAATAGGCAACATCCCGCAATTTACAACGGGTCTTGCGAATACCTAAATGGCCTGCAAGAGGTTTGTCGTGAAATTCATTTAAAAGAGCCATTCTAAGGGTTCGCGGAATACATGGGCGAAACTCTGCCCTAGTGGTCCGAGATTTTGTATAATAAAGAAGACCCTCTATTACTTCAAAATGTTGTGACCTTCCAGCCAGAGAAGGATCACTTGATAGGGGCGAACCCGCAAGCAAAAAATTGTAAATATCCCCAAAATCTGGATCATTTATTAATTCTGCCATTATCTGCTCTCTGGATGTGATATCAGCTATCAGAAGTAAAGGCTGACATCCAGGAGTAGTTTCGGTGGGGACCCCACTAATCGGAACGCGAGATAATGCGTCCGGTAATTGATTCTTATGACCTGGCTGATACGAAATTTTGATATTGCTCTCTTGTAACTTCAGAGCCCACTTCATAAGTCTTTGAGATAGGTGCTTAGCAGAATTTAAATACTGAAGGGCAGAATGATCCGTAATTATGTTAACTGTCAATTCGTTAAGATAACATTGAAATTTATTCAGTGCATACACAACAGCAAGACATTCACGTTCCGTAGCTGAATAATTGCGTTCAGCTTTGGCTAAAGTACGAGACGCAAAAGCTATTGGATGCCCAGCTTGTGACAAAACGCAACCAAGACCAACTCCGGATGCATCAGTATAAATATCAAATTCTTTAGTATGATCCGGGAAAGCCAACACCGGAGGCTGAGTCAATGCAGACTTCAGTGTTTCGAATGCAGCGTTAGCTTCAGGTGTCCAAATAAACTTCTTGTATTTACGCTTTAAAGCATACAACGGCTCACATATTGTAGCATAAGCGGGGACGAACTGCTGATACCAACCGGTCATTCCCAGAAAGCGGGATAGTTCTTTTGCTGTTTTAGGCCGAGGAAAGTCAACAATAGGCCTAATTTTTTCATTATCAGTGAATAAACCGTGGGGAGTAATTTTCAACCCCAGATATACAATCTCGTCCCTCGCTATCTGGCATTTACTAGGTTTTAACGTTAAGCCAGCATTGTATATAAGTTGGAACACCTGTTTGAGCAGAGAAAGGTGCTCGTCAAAAGTCTCTGATGTTATAATAATATCATCCAAATAGACATGCACATGGGGACCCAGGACAGGTCTGAGAACCGTGTCCATAAGCTTTTGGAAAGTAGCAGGTGCAGAAGCTAAACCAAAAGGCATACGTAAATATTCATAGGCCCCAAAAGGAGTCACAAAGCCTGTTTTATCGACAGAATCCGGATGTACAGCCACCTGCCAATATCCACTCGCCAAATCCAAAGTTGACATTAATTTGGTTGACGACAAGTCATTTAGAATATGTGACATGACAGGTAGTGGATAATTGATAGTTTTTGTGACTTGGTTGAGCTTGCGAAAATCTGTCACGAAACGAAATTCATTTGGTTGTTTCTTTGGAACCAAGAAGGCAGGAGCAGCCCAGGCGCTTGTTGATTCCCTGATTATGCCTTGCTTAATCATGTCAGCAATTTGACGTTGCATTTCCTGCTTTTTATGTGGAGCACAAGGGTAAGGTTTCGTCGCAATTGGTTTCGAACCATCAGTGTCAATAACATGATAAACCACCTGTGTGAAACCAGGTTGATCCGAAAATAAACCAGGGCTTTCCTGTAAAAGGAGAGAAAGCTGGTCTCGTTGCCCTTCATTCAATTGGTCACTCAACAATAAACTCGTAATATCTACAGGAACCGTCGGAATCATTTCGACAGGTTCCGGAAAGGAAATCACATGTTGTACAAAATTCAAAGTTATTTGAAACTTGTTAATAAAGTCCATACCCATGAGACATTTCACGGGTAGCTCGTCTATAAGCAGGAAAGAATGTGTAAAACGAGCTTTTCCCAGCCCTAAATATAATGTGACAGTTCCTGCGATACTGAAGATTTCATTATTGGCACCTCGCAAATACTGCGTTGCAGGCTGAACGTGTATTGCAGAAAAACGTCATTGCAAAACTTTGTATTTAGGGCTGATATCTCAGACCCAGTGTCGAACTTTGTCTCGACAATAACGTCTTCAAGTGTCAAAAATACATCAGGCAACTGAGGAGTTTGAACAGTCACTAATACTGTTTTAGGGTCAGAATGTTTGGTATCAGGAAGAAGGACCGACCCTTCGTCTACTTCCTGTGGAAGTTTAAAGGAATTCTGGTGGTGTTATCATGTGGTCGGAAACCTCGACCCTGCCGGGTATCGGGAAAATTTTCACGATAAGGAAAATTGCGTGAACCCTGCGTCGGGAACTCCGCGTGTCTGTTGACATTTTCATATTCGTTACGTCTGCCCTCAGCACGGGCAGAAAAATTATTATTGCCCTGGGCATGAGAACGTTCCGAATGCTGCCGAGTGAAACGGGGTCGAGCATACTGTGCATTATGACGATATCCCGAAGCTTGCTCAGAAACTCGCTGTTGGTTCGCCACTCTTCTGTGTGGTGGAACGTATGAAGCTTGGGTGGGCACTTGTGTATGCTCGCGCTGAAAGTTTTGTCTATTATGCCGCTGAGGGTTTTCGGAATAAGACTCGCGGGGTGCCCGAGCATGGTGAGTTGAAGCATGTTTGCCATGTCGCTCTTCATACGTGCGTATGAGGCGAAGGCATTCATGAATAGTGGTAGGATGTCGAACCTCAAGAAAATCTTGTAAGAATGGGTCGAGCTGCTGTACGAGGGTATCCAACCTGTCAACATGACTGGCATGTGGATCCCATAGATTATATAGGCGTGTAGTTTCCAACGCAAATGCAACAGGGCTATCATTGGGACCTTGTTGACGTGAAAAAGCTGTTGAGCAAGGCTAGCTCGACTGAGGCCGAAAGGAAAGACCTCCAAGAATTCTGCACGGAAATTCTCATAATGAGAATCCGGGTTCGACCCTCGCCACTGCCGATACCAGGTCTTGGCGGTATCCCTCAAGCATGTCCCGGCAATTTGGACCTTGCAGTCTTCCGGAATATTATAGAGATCAAAATGATCTTCCAGATCTTCGAGGAACTTTAAAGACCCCTCCAAACCATTGAAATAAATTGTTCCTGCATGCGGCACGAAATGAGCAAGCATTCTGCTTCGCTGAGAGGATTGAACTCCCTCAGCTACGACCCGCGACTCAGAGTGATAAGAAGCTGGCGCATTACGAAATGGTGAAGAACGCTTGGGTATGTGCAGATCATTCATATCAAAGTCAGAGCCACAGGCTTCGTACAAATTGTCCAAACAAACACCATTACCCTCGAGACTTGCCGGAAGGTGGAAATTTGCAGTTGTCTCAGGTAAGGAAGCCATGGATAATAGTCAGGATCTCGTGTTCGAGAAAAGTTCGGGCGCCAATTATAATGTATTAGCTTTGTAATCTTTTGCTAAGCTAATTATTATGAATGAATAATGCTCTAAGCTTCAAAATAATGAATTCCCAAAAGGGTGTTGTTACTCGTTAATTATGAACTCAAACAAAGTCTCAACGCTGGTTATTTATATTAAGTAATCAAAGTCATAAACCTAACAGCCAGACAGAGGTCTGACAAAACTAAGAATTGAGAAAGACTGAACTTACTGACAAACTTGTTTATTGGCAAGACTCTTGGTCAACTAAGGCACTCATATATCTTGTACATAATAATGAATAACTTTCCTCTTACAACCAACACAACACAACTCAACCTCAACAACACAACTCAACCTCCTCGATGAACGCGCCTATATACTAGCTACCACCACGTCATGACTTACACTCATTGCCAGATCTCATTCAGCGGGTGAAATAATATTTCGTTCAGTAGGAAGATAATTTACATAGTAAAATAAAATAACCAGAGATAGTAAAATCAAAAGGAAAGTGAATATAGAGTATACGTTACAAGATGAGGACAACTAAAGAAGATGTGACTTCCAAAGTGGAATATATAGAGCTATGCAAGACAGCACGAAAAAGTATCACTGAAGACGTAAGGAAATTCAACTGTGAGCTAGTGAGGAAAGCAATTGAAAACAACCAAAGCCTAAAGATAGCAAAGGGACATCTCAGTAAGGGAAGAAAACAGATTATGGCTCTGAGAAAAGAAGATGGTTCTATAACAAGAAATAGAGGCGAAATTTTGACAAGAGTGAAAGATTTCTACTCCAAATTATATGAAAGGGATGATACATGTACTCCAGACACCATGAAAGGTACCAGTACCAGAGTTCTTCCAGTCCTTCCAGCAGAAGTTGCACATGCAATCAAGAACATGAAGAGGGGAAAAGCTCCAGGAGAAGATGGAATTACTGTAGACATCATACAAGAAGCAAGTGGAGAAATCGAAACAGTACTCGCCCAAATTTTCACTCGATGCCTTAATGAAGAGAAAATTCCTGAGGATTGGAACAATGCTACAATGATCCTGCTACATAAAAAAGGTGACATTGAGGATCTCAGGAACTACAGACCTATCAGCCTCCTATCAGTGGTTTATAAAATCTTCACTAAAGTTCTTTCACACCGCTTGAAGGTAACACTGGACATGGCTCAACCGAGAGAACAAGCTGGATTCAGGAGTGGCTACAGCACAATAGATCATATCCACGTACTGAGAGAACTAATTGAAAGAGCGAGGGAATATGAACTTCCATTGTGCATGGCTTTTATCGATTATGAAAAAGCCTTTGATTCGGTGAAACCATCAGCAGTTACCACGACTCTGAAATCCTGCGGTATTGAAGATGCATACATTAATATTATTAATAACATCTATGAAAATGCAAGTGCAAAGATTCGGCTGTTTGAAAATACAACACACGTAAAAATTGGGAAGGGAGTGAGACAAGGTGACACCATATCTCCGAAGCTCTTTAATGCCACATTGGAAAATGTCTTTCAATCACTGAACTGGGAAAACAAAGGGATAAAGATTAATGGAGATTATCTAACCCACCTTCGTTTTGCTGATGACGTAGTCATTTTTTCAACTACCCCATCGGAGCTGCAGAGTATGATCCAGGAACTTGCTGACAAGAGTAAAGAAGTGGGATTAAAAATGAACTTTCAGAAGACAAAAGTGATGTTCAATGCTTTTACAAGAAATGAAGATTTATCGATTGATGGAGAAAAGCTGGAGATAACAGACACATACGTTTATCTTGGACAGCAGATATCAAGTGAGGGTCACATTGATGAAGAAATTAATCGGCGTACAAAACTTGCCTGGAGAGCTTTTGGAAGAAACAGCATAATTTTCAAGAGCAATATGCCATTATGTCTTAAAAGAAAAGTGTTTGATCAGTGCATCCTTCCAGTGCTTATGTATGGTGCAGAGACGTGGACCTTAACTAAAAGAGACATACAAAGGCTGCAGACAACTCAAAGCAGCATGGAGAGGTGCATGCTTGGTGTAACCAGGAGAGATAAGAAGAGGAACTCGTGGATCCGAAAAATGACAAGAGTGGAAGACATCATGATCAGAGTTAAATCCCTGAAATGGCAATGGGCTGGATATACTGCCAGAAGGACAGACCATCGATGGACAGCCGAAATTTTAGATTGGATTCCAAGGGACAGGAAAAGACCCAGAAGAAGACCACATGGGAGATGGGTGGATGAAATTCGAAAGTATGCAGGGGTGACATGGAGGAGACTGGCACAAGACAGACCGTTGTGGAGGAAACTTGGGGAGACCTTCGTCCAGCAGTGGATTGATAATGGTTGACAATGATGATGATGATGATGATATATATCTGCATTAGAGCTGGGACCTTCCAAGTGAGATTATTCAGAGATTTCAAGGTAAGTCCAAATGCATTTTGTGGTGATTTTTTCGAAGCACATTCGAATATTTGTCGCAATATTCGAATTCGGAGTTGCTGAGAATGATTAAGCCCATGTCTGTACACATTTCGTGTTTCTCTGAAATGAGGTACTTAACGTGCTTTTGATAACTTTCAGCGGATAACTAATTGCATTAATAGCAATCGCCAGAAACGAAAAGATATTTAACCTTACTCATAGCATTAGGGTTGACCTAAATGACTGATTTGGGTTTTTAAGCCAATGTATTTAAAACAGCTATACCTTTGTTGAAGGAGCAACATTTATTTGCTGGAAAACGGTCTGTAGCAGAAAAATTTGCTGAGCTAGACCGAAACCATCTGCAACAGAAAGCCTCAGAGGAGTAACTAGGGCAGGGCAGGAGGGCGGCTGCGCAAGAGACGGCGCAAGAATCACTTAGTACAATCTGATTAAAGTCGGAAATGAAACGTTTGCATCAGTTTCTGGTACAGCTTTTTTTTTGCGGCATACGTTGTTGTTTGTACATATACAGAATTTGCGTATAATATCTTTCGGTAACCTCGGCAACTTAAAATTTTGCATTTCTTCCTCAAAATATGCAGGAGATGTTAATTGCTCACCATCATAAATGAAGGCGCAGTTATTCGCACGTTGCAAATAAGGATGTCGTTCACAGTTTGAATATTTTCTGGGGACAATTCGATCATTACGACTACAAGCTGGATTCGGTCCGTTTAATGTGGCACTAAAAGTCCGAACTCCGAAACAGTTGGGAGTCTCATCGCCCTCATCACATTCTGTATTTCACAGCCCTAAATGGCGTTCCGCGTCCAGTCCGGCTTCACTACACAGAACACCCTCCATGCAAGAATAAGAGAAATACACGAAACCTCTCTGCTGAGTGCTGACCCCATTTCCTAACTTCTTGGAACGCAGTTAAAGATGGTAAAATGCAGTTCCCGATTGGGATAAGAAATAGCACCTAGCTCTGTAATACTCTATTTACCATATCCTAATCCAATAAAAATGCGTCAAGTTATTAAACTACAGTGAAAATGGCAATGCGGGCAGTGGTAAATTAGCAAAGGTCTTCCTCTGGTCCGCCGAAAAACTGGCCGGTTCTTCAATTAACTACAACAGATGTGACGTACTAGAGAGGTAAAGTACGTGTCAAGACGACAAATCTGCAGCGATAAATTCCGTCCGTGTAGCTTAGTTGGGAAAGCAGCTCCCTCCGGAGTGCTGCGCAGGGGGGGGGGAGTACGATCCCCTCACGGAATTTTTTTGTGTTTGATACAATAAAAAAAAAAATTAATGTGTGAAGCGAAATGTCAGAGCTCAATTCCAATGGTCAGTGTTAGCTATTTTGGGAAAATTGCAATTGCATACGTACGTGGTTTCTAAATAATGCAAATTTGTGCGTAATCAACACACAAGACTAGTTTTACTCTCCAACGAACTCGTGCAACATACATGATTATAATATTTCAAGCACTAGGCACTAAATTGTTTTTGTGTCTTAGCGACTTCGGTGGTGGTAGTGGGGGATATTTTAGGGTTTTTCCCGGGCGCAGAAATTCCTAAAGTTACGCCTCTGCTCAAAACTGTTGTGGAGAAAACTATGACGTCAAACGCAGCTGGCTATCATCTCCTTGCTCGTTCACTCTGCGCGATCATTTTGAGTGTGACTACTAACTATATTTTTAGCACGTCTTTAGTAATAAAAGATCGTGCTTATGTTACCGGTTTGTCCGTCCATTTGTACCCACGATATCTCTGCAACTATTAGTCCGATTTGAAAAATTCTTTTTGCTTTGGGAAGCTTGAAGTATGCGAATGATGATCCTTCATTTCGTTTTTTTTTTACGATTTACAATTTTGCCGCTAGAGGGCGTAAATGTAGATGATGTCGAATTCAAAAATACGTTTTATTCCACATATTTGCTACTAAACGTCCGATTGAAAAAATTCTTTTAGCTTTCGATTCCATTTATGTCGAAGAGTATTTTAGATATAGTTACTTTTTCAAATTACGCATAGACTTTCCGCTAGGGGGCGTAAAAGTAAATTACATTCCCCCTAAAACTCTTCTTCTAAAACTCCGATTTGAAAAAGTTTTCTTCAGCGGATACAACACCTGATGGAAAATCTTTTGCATGTAATTTCAAATTTTTGGTAAAGAATACTTTGGCCACCAGGGGGCGTAAGGGTTAATTTTTGCTTCTGATGTATTTGCCATAAAATCTGCGCTTCTAAAATATTGATTGAAAAACTTCTTTCGTGGACTGATGCCACTCACATAGATAAACCTTTTTGCAATATTTTCTTCTTAAAATATTCCACAGTTTCTCCGCCAGGGGGCGTAGATGTATATCATATTTTCGTCAATATCTGTACTTCCAGGAGTCCGATTTGAAGAATCTCTTCTTTGTTGGATAGTGTTTTCAGTGTGACATGTTTTTCATATAATTTCAAAATTTTCAAGTAATTCATAGACTTTTCGCTAGGGGGCGTAAAGGTAAATTGCTTCCCTCTTATATCTCTGCTTCTAAATCTCCGATTTGAAATTTTTTGAAATCTGCACCGGATACAGCTCCTGATGGGAAATCCTTTGCACATAATTTCAAATTTTTGTAAAAAATTGTTTGGCCACCAGGTGGAGTAAGTCTTAATTTCCGCTTCTGATGTATTTGCAGCAAAATATGAGCCTCTAAAATCTCGACTGAAAAAAAGTCGTTTGTTGACTGATACTACTCATGTCGGCAAACCTTTTAGGTACATTTACTTCTTGAAATAATGCATGGTTTCTACGCCAGGGGGCGTAGATATATATCTTATTTTTGTCAACATCTCTACTTCAAGGAATCCGATTTGAAAAATTCCTTCTTTGTTGGATAGTGTTTCCGATGCGAAATGTTTTTCCTACATATTCAAAATTTTCAAGTAAATCATAGACTTTCCGCTAGAGGGCACAATGGTAAATTGCGTTTTCTGCGTCATTTCTGCTTCTAAAACTCCGATTTGGAAACTTCTTCCTGTATCGCATACAAGACCTGATAGAAAATATTTTTCACATAATTTCTAATGTTTGGTAAAGAATGGATTGGCCACCAGGGGGCGTAAGT
This sequence comes from Macrothele yani, assembly GCA_039090855.1. Classification (NCBI taxonomy): domain Eukaryota; kingdom Metazoa; phylum Arthropoda; class Arachnida; order Araneae; family Macrothelidae; genus Macrothele; species Macrothele yani. Next base: position 56,354,299 of record CM076990.1, read on the forward strand.
GTTAATTTCTGCTTCTGATGTATTTGTAGCCAAATCTGGGCTCCTGAAAACTGGACTAATTTCTTTTTTCTTGGACCGATACCTCTCATATGGAAAAACCTTTAGAGAATACTTTCTTCCTAAAATAATGCATGGTTATCCCACCAGGGGACTTAAAGTCACATCTTGTTTTTGTCGATATCTCTGTTTCTAAGAGTCCGATTTGGAAAATTCTTTCTGTGTTGGAGAGCGTTTCCGGTGCGAAATCTTTCTCATATAAATTAATGTTTTTCTTAACGCACAAGTCTGCAACCATAGGGCGTAAGCTCAGGATTCCGGTTACAGCAATATCTGAGGGATTAAAAAACTTATTGAAAAACTTTTTTCTTCCGTCAGATACTATTGTTTTCCATACCAGTTCCGTTGACTTTGAATAGCTTTAATAAATTTAAATTGCGTCAGAACGGATTCAGGTTGGTTGGTTGGTTGGTGTATTTTAATGGCGCAAGGGCCAGGTCTGGCCAAAGAGCGCCAATCACGAAGCAATTAAAGAAAACACGTTAAAAGCTAGGAAGAGTAATAAGAAGCACGGCGGAGTAGGACAACAGAAAAACAAGAACGATAAAAGCTTGGTAATTTAGATTAGTTTAAGAAAGTCAATTTGCCTGAAAAATGAAAAAACTGCGAACATATCACAACAGTCACCTAAGACTCTTTGAAGGGAAGCTGAATTGTCTTCCAATGAATAAGCTCGGAAATATTGAAAACGGTTATCACGAAAGCGGACACAAGTACACAAGACATGAAGGGCACTGAGACGACTGTTACACGTCTCGCACATTGGGGCAGTGTCTCCACACAGCAAGAAGCGGTGGGTGAAACGACAATGCCCAATGCACAGACGCGCAAGAACTATTTCCTCGCGACGATTCTTCCGCAATCCTGATTGCCACAGTCCGATCTGCGGTTTGATGGAAAGAAATTTGTTGCTGCCCTGTTGAGTCCACAGGGACTGCTACTACTCCATGATAAATTTGCGGATGCACTGGTGAAAATCTCGAAAAAATTGTGGCAGTCGGGTGATTGCCAAGGATGGAACAGATCTGGCTGCGGTGTCGACCAGCTCGTTACCCCGAATCCCAACATGGCCGGGGATCCAACAGAATCGGACCAGGAATCCAGCACCCGCCAAAGTTCCCAGGAGACGACGGACATCTCTGGTGATTGGTGAGTCACTATTCTCCGGGGAGAATAAGGCTTTAATAACTGATTGAGAATCAATACAAATCATAGTGCGGCAATGGTGTTTGGAATGAATGTGGCGCAAAGCGAGGTGCACCACATGCATCTCTGCCGTAAAGACTGTCGCAACCGGCGGAATCCTCTCAGCATAAGTCTCATCCGCACAAACAAAGGCGGAGCCCACAAAATCACCGGATTTCGAGCCATCGGTGAAGACAGGCACGAAATCGGGATAGAGGGAAAGGTGTTCAGCAAAAAGTTTCTGGTACACCATTGCAGGTGTGGAGGACTTAGGCCATCCAGAAAGAGAGAGGTCAGTCACTGCCTGAACTGGCTGCCAAGGTGGATCGTTAAAGGCACGGGTTACACCGATTAACGACAAGTCTATGCCGGCATCTCGCACTATGTCTGGCATCCGAATCCCGAAGGTGGGAACATAAGAAGGGCGGTTGGAAAATAGGCGTGCACATTGTGGCGTGAAGATGGAATCATGAAATGGGTGGTCAGGGAGAGATTTCAGCTTGATGTAGAACTTGAGAGACAGTTGCTTACGGCGGAGGCATAACGGCGGTTCATGAGATTCGGCATACAGGCTGTGGACAGGAGACGTACGGAAAGCACCGATGCACAGGCGTAAAGCTTGGTGGTGGACTGGATCGAGGAGCTTTAATACCGAAGGCCGTGAAGATCCGTAGGTTATACAGCCATACTCTGACTTTGACCGGAAAAGGGAGTGATGAATGCGAAGCATTCAGCACCTGTCGGCCCCCCAAGATGTTCCGGAGAGGACTTTCAGGATACTCAATGACTTTGTGCACTTCACCTTTAAGGAATGAATATGAGGCCGGAAGGTGAGTGCGCGGTCAAAAGTCAATCCCAAGAATTTGACCTCTGTCACAACTGGAATGGTGGTGCTCCCCAGACGGAGGTGGGGGTCTGGATGAAGACCGCGTTTGCGGCCGAAATGCACGCAAACAGTCTTCTGTGACGAGAAGCCAAAGCCGTTGCGTGAGACCCAGGAAGAGATCTTGGTAATAGACGATTGCAACTGTCTCTCAATGGTGCGCATGTTGACGGAAGCACACGAAATCTGAAGATCGTCCACATACATAGTGCCGCGAACCATCGGAGGAAGTAAATTGAAGATATGATTCACCCGAAGGATGAAGAGAGTGACCGATAAGATCGAGCCCTGAGGGACACCCTGCTCCTGCGGGTACATCGCCGAAACTGTCGACCCAACGCGCACATGGAACATCCGGTTCTGGAGAAAACCGGCAATGAAAGTTGGTAAACTTCCCCGTAATCCACAGTAGTGCAGATCACGGAGAATGCCATATCTCCAAGTCCGATCATACGCTTTTTCCATATCAAAGAACACGGAGACCATGTGCTGTCGTCGAACAAACACCTCTCTGATCGATGTCTCAAGGCGAAGGTGGTGGTCAGTTGTGGAGCGAAAACGACGGTGTCCACTTTGATGGGGTGACAAAAAGTGATGGGTTTCCAAATGGAAGATCAAGCGGAAATTGATGATGCGTTCAAGCCACCTTGCAGAGGCAGCTTGTCATGGCAATTGGTCGGTAGTTGAACGAGTTTTTTGGATCTTTACCAGGTTTGAGAACAGGTATCACAAATAGCTGTGCGCCCAGAATCGGGGAAAACGTGCTCTTGCCAAATCTTGTTAAACAGGATTAGCAGACAGTCGAGATGATCGAGAAAGGTGCTTCAGCATTTCGTAAAGGATGTTATCAGGTTCTGCAGATGTTCGGCCAGAGCGATTTAGGGCAATCCTCAGTTCCACCGCTGTCAACGGGCTGTTATAGTCCTCCGAGGAAAACGGTCGAAAAGAAATTCGTTTCCTTTCCAGCCGTGACTGAAGCTCTTGGAAAGAAGGAGGATAATTGCAGTTGCTGGAAACTGAATCAAACGCTGTGCCAAGACAGTCAGCGATACCCCGAGCGTCGGCAACCATTCCTCCACCACTCTCGAGGATGGAGATCTCGCCAGATTGGTACTTTCCCGAATCTTGCGAATCCTGTCCCAAACCATTTTGGAGTTGGTAGATGTGTTGATGCCGGATACATATTGGATCCAGGATCCCGTTTATGGCGACGACGAACCAGTCTTGCATAAGCGTTGGCCTTCTTGAAAGCAAGAAGGTTAGCGTCGGTGGGATAGCGACGAAATTTGCCCCAAGCCCTATGCTGGGCCTGACGTGCTGCCTTGCATTTCGAATTCCGCCATGGCTTTGGCAACTTGGAAGTTTAGTTGACGTTTTAGGAATGGTGAGTTCTGCCGCTTGCACAACACAATCCGTGACCGCGGCAACCGCATCGTTGATCGTACCTGTGGCCACCATAATAGAAGTAATAATCGCTGGTAGCACTGAATGCGTCCCACTTGGCTCGATCAATATCCCATCTAGGGGGACGGGTTGGATGGCGGTAGCCGTCACCAGCGAGTCGAAGAAAAATTGGAAAGTGATCGCTGCCAAGGGGATCACCAGACACGCTCCAAGACTAGTCAGGAAATAAGGATGGTGAACGCAGCGACAGATCAATGGCTGAGTACGAGCGGCTGGGTTCGTGGAAGTAGGTATTTGCTCCCGTGTTATGGAGACAGAGTGATGTGTTGTACAGCAGGGACTCGATAACGCGGCCCCTGGTATCACGACTGCGGTCTCCCCACAACGGATTGTGTGCATTGAAATCTCCGAGAAGGAAAAACGGAGGCGGTAGCTGGTCAACCAAATCTTCCAAGTCTGAAGGGCTAACAGCTTCATCTGGTGGTAAGTAAATGCAACACACTGTGATCAGAGTGTTAGCAGATAGTCTTGCTGCAACTGCTTGCAGATTCGTGCGCAGAGCAATCGCCGTGACTGGGACACCATGAGGAACGAGAATGGCCACTCCTGCACATGCGATAGCTCCGCGCGTATGGTCTTTGCGAAATGTACTGTATCTTCGCACCGAAAAAGTATCGGTAAAGCGGAGCTTTGTCTCTTGGAAGCACACGCAAAGTGGGGTGTGTGAAGAGAGCAAGCCCTTCAAATCATCAAATCGTGAACGAAGGCCACGGCAATTCCACTGTATAATGAGATTCATGATGGGAGAATGTGAAGTTTGGAGAAGGAAATGGGACACTTAAAAGGTGTCGGAGTCCATTATTTCCTCAGGTGGCTCTGCAGCACTTTTAGCCGGCGGATTGTCTGGGGGGGGGGGGGGGAGTACTGGTGTACGTTTCCGAGAGGAGGGCTGGGATGGATTTGTTCCGGTTTGAGACTGAGTGGCTGCCTGAGCCTGGTTCCTTCCTTTGTTCTTACTTTGGTCAAAGAATCGGGCTGTGCAGCATGATTCGCCTGTGCAGGAGCCACCCGCCTAAGCGAGGCTGCAGAAGGTTTTCCAACGGTGGGCTGCTGTTGGGAAGGCAAAGGTTCGGTGGTGGAAGCATTAAGGGCTTTCAGACCAGCAGCATATATTTCTTGCAGTGAAAAGGGACAGTTCTTTGGAATGCTTATATCCGTCTGGGTGGAAACAGATGTTTTGGAAGACAAGACTGAAGAGTAGGTGCGTCCTCCCGGAGTAGCAGGAACAACCTTCCTCCTTGCTTCCGGGTAGGAGAGGTGTTCAAGTGTCTTCACTTCCTGGATTTTTCATTCCTCAACCCACTTCGGGCAGTCTTTAGCATTGGCCGCGTGGTCTCCGTTGCAGTTAATACAGTGGGGGGCTGCAGCAGAGCAATCGTTCTGAAGATGGTCGTGAGAGCCACAGCGGCTGCAAGTTGCAGCTCCACGGCATGACTGCTGAGAGTGACCATACCTTTGGCATCTAAAGCAACGAAGTGAGTTGGGAATGTAGGGACGCACGTCACATCTTAAATACCCTGCATAGATGGAGGATGGAATAGCCGGGCGATTAAATGTAAGAATAATAGTTCTGGAACTTACCAGATCCCCATTCCTCAGAAACTTGATTCATCGGACTGCTGTGACACCTTGATCAGCAAGCTCTTTAAGAAGTTCATCCTCTGAGACATCCACGAGTTCTCGATCAGATATGACACCTCGGGATGAATTCAGAGAATGGTGAGGTCTTATGTCCACCTGCACATCCCCTAAGTGGGAAATATTCAAAGGCAGTGCACCGTGGCGGGGAGTTGGCATCTCCACCAACAGATCACCAGATGACAATTTCTTGACATTCTTTGGCGACTCAACAACACCCTGGATGGCTTTTTGAATCCAGAAAGGGGACTTCAAACTGAGTTTGTGAGTATCCTCTCTGGCAAAAGACGTGCTTGTTACACCCGAAAATTCGGTGTCATTTTTCTTGTTATCGTTGTGTTCAGTGTTTCACTTAGTATTACTCGTGCAGAATTTTACATAGAAGAAAAAATGCCGTGGAAATGATGTGCTCCCATGTGAAAATCAAATTATGCGAAAAATCGTAAAGTATCAGTCTTCAGCTTTCCTGAAGAGCAAGACCTCACTCAAGCTTCAATGGATTCGCGCCAAACCTCCAAAAGATTTCAAGCCTACGGCTGCGTAGTTGCAAATACAGTTTAATGGCGGGATTTCAAAACACTAACATGAATTTTTTTTTTACATACGTATCACTTTGCAAAGTGCATACCTCGTGGAAAAAAACAAAAACAAAACAAACAAACTATATACATGTAATAAAGGTATATACACGTAATTACGTTTTCTGGGGGTTCAGTTTTCTCTTTTATATTTTTCCTTCCGTTAATGTGTTAATTGCTATCCCGTTATTATCTTTTACTCTGGAAAAAGGCGGTGAAAGGTGTGCAATTTCAGTAGAAAAAGAAATGCTCTTCAGTATATTAAAACCCTTCGTAAAACGTTTCCATAAAGTTGAAAGAAAAAAAAAAAAAAAAAAAAAAGAGGATACGACATTCAGAATTCCTAGCATAAAATGTTCGATGTAATGTGTAAATTCGAAGATATCCAAATTAACACCTTCCATATTTATTAGATTAAGAAGTTTTCTTAGTGACTTTAATGTCTAATTTTTTTCCTTCCGTAAATAGTGGCAAGATTTTCAATATAGAGAATTTCAGAGCACCTCGCTATTACGAGCAATAGCACCTACCAGTGATAAAGCCCGTATATATAAAAAAACAAGAAAGATGACACCGAATTTTCGGGTGTAATAAGCACGTCTTTTGAATCCGTTCTGACGCAAATTAAATTTATCAAAGCTATTCAAAGTCAATGGAACCGGTATGGAAAACAATAGTATCTGACGGAAGAAAGAAGTTTTTCAATCGGGTTTTTAATCCCTCAGATATTGCTGTAAACGGAATCGTGAGCTTACTCTCTTTGGTTGCAGACTTGTGCGTTAAGAAAAAACATGAATTTATATGAGAAACATTTCACACCGTAAACGCTCTCCAACGCCGAAGGAATTTTTCAAATCGGACTCTTAGAAACAGAGATATCGACAAAAATAAAATATATATCTACGCCCCCTGGCATAGAAACCATGCATTATTTCAAGAAGTAAATGTTCCTAAAAGCTTTGTCGATATGAGTAGTATCGGTCAACAAATGACTTTTTTTCAATCGAGATTTTAGAAACTCATATTTTGCTGCAAATACATCAGAAACGGTAATTGAGACTTACGCCTCCTGGTGGCCAAACCATTTTTTACAAAAATTAGAAATTACGTGCAAAGGATTTCCCATCAGGAGCTGTATCCGGTGCAGAAGGAATTTTTCAAATCGGAGAGTTAGAAACAGAGATATAGGGGGAAAGCAATTTACCATTACGCCCCCTAGCGGAAAGTCTATGAATGACTGGAAAATTTCGAAATTATATGAAAAACATGTCACACTAGAAACACTATCCAATAAAAAAGGAATTTTTCAAATCGGACTCCTAGAAGTAGAGATATTGACAAAAATAAGGTATACATCTACGCTCCTTGGCGTAGAAACCATGCATTATTTTAAGAAGAAAATGTTTCTAAAAGGTTTGTCGACATGAGTAGTATCGGTCTACAAGCGACGTTTTTTTCAATCGAGAATTTAGCTCATATTTCGCTGCAAATACATCAGAATCGGAAATTAAGATTTACACCCCCTGGTGGCCAAACCATTTTTTTTTTTACAAAAAAACAGAAATTATGTGCAAACAATTTCCCATCAGGAGCTGTATCCGGTTCAGAAAGAATTTTTCAAATCGAAGAGTTAGAAGCAGAGATATAGGGGGAAACGCAATTTACCTTTACGCCCCCTAGCGGAAAGTCTATGAATCACTTGAAATTTTTTGAAATTATACGAAAAACATGTCACACTGAAAACACTATCCAACAAAGAAGGAATTTTTCAAATCGGACTCATAGAAGTAGAGATATTGGCAAAAATAAGATATACATCTACGCTCCCTGACGAAGAAATTGTTTAATATTTTGAAAAGAAAATATTCCGAAAAGGTTTATCGATGTGAGTGGCATCAGTTCACGTAATAATTTTTTCAATCGATATTTTAGAAGCTCAGATTTTATGGCAAATACATCAGAAGCAAAAATTAACGCTTACGCCCCCTGGTGGCCAAAGTATTTATTACCAAAAATTAGGAATTATATGCAAAAGATTTTCCATCAGGTGTATCCGCTGAAGAAAAAATTTTTCAAATCGGAGCTTTAGAAGAAGAGTTATCGGGAAAAATGTAATTTACTTTTACGCCCTCTAGCGGAAAACTCTATGCGTAATTTGAAAAAGTAAGTATATTTAAAATACTCTTCGACATAAATGGAATCTAAAGATAGAAGAATTTTTTCAATTGGATGTTTAGAAGCAAATATGTGGAATAAAACGTATTTTTGAATTCTACATCATCTGCATTTACTCCCTCTAGCGGCGAAATTGTACATCTTAAAAAAAAAAAAAAAAACTAAATGACGGATCATCATTCTCATATTTCAAGCTTCCCAATGCAAACAGAGTTTTTCAAATCGGACTAATAGTTCCAGAGATATCGTGGGTACAGACGAACGGACGGACAAACCGATAACATTAGCACGATCTTTTTTTACAAAAGACGTGCTAAAAAGGCAATAGCACTGTCTTAAAGCACAAAGAATTTTTTACTGAGACAAACACAGAAAGCGAATACACCATTTAAGTTGCACAAGCATCAAACAACCACTTAATAGCTCTTTCATTAGGCACGACAGAAACAAGAACAGCACTTTCTCACGCTACGATGTACGACCTTCGACCTCCGAAATTTAATGACAAGAAAGAACCGAAGTCTCTTTCTCGCCTTTGCTCTTCGGAGCGTTAAGCTCACGTTTGCAGCGCCATCTTCCGGCACTAAAGTTCTCCGGTTGCAGCACCTCACCTTTCTGAAAATGCACCCACTACCAGAGAGGGAAACGTGTCACGGGTCAGAGGGTCAACGGCTCAACAATTTCTTGGGGGTCAAACGGGTCGGGTCAAGGTGTACCCGATCCGATTTCGACCCGGTGTTATTTCTGTTTTAATTTTGAAAAGAAGAAAAAATATTTCAAAGAAAGAAACGTACTGTGGAATTTTGTGTTCGATACTGGTGCCAGCGGAGGGAAAAATTATTTGTCATGTAAAAATATTGCCGTCTCTTTCTTAAAGCAACGAATATTTCAACCGACCGACGATAGGCCACTGACGCTAGACACACCGACACCATTCGTAAAACAATATACTTCCTTTGCGTTCGTTTTCAGCGCGATTGCCTGGACCAAGGTATGCAAGCAAACGCCTGTCACCTACTTCTCTGCTGATTCACTCTCTCACACTCCGCTGTCACATTGTAAGACTGAGAGTTATATATAACAAGTTAGTAAAATCATGCAATGCATTGCTTATGATACGCTTTCCAACATACCAGAAATCATTACTCAAGTTATGAGGATAATGGCTGTAGAATAAATCTCGCTCCCGTGCCCTGACCTTTGACCCCATTTCGATGATATTCAACAGAACCGGTAAAATATACTTCCGGAACAACATGATAAAGTTTTGTCTCAATCAAAGCATGTTTACGTAAGTTATAACGCATAAGGGCAATGGAATGGATCCCGCTCCTATGTACTGACCTTTGACCCCACTTCACCCATTTTCAATAGGGTTCGTCCCCAGGTGGTCCCCTACCACATACTAAAATTTCATTGAAATCGAACCATGTTTACGCAAGTTATAACGCATAAGGGCAATGGAATGGATCCCGCTACCTTTGACCCCATTTCGTCCATTTTCAATAGGATTCGTCCCCAGGTAGTCCCCTACCACATACTAAAATTTCATCGAAATCGAACCATTTTTACGCGAGTTATCGTGCAGACAGGCGGACGGATAGACGGATAAAGATGGAGCATAAACGCTCCTTCAACCTACGGTTGGAAAGCGTAAAAAACTTTGGTCTATGCGGAACTTCTTATTATATCAGCCCGTTATGTGTGGGCTCGACTGTATTAGGAAATTTTTTTTTTTACATTTTCTCAGATCATAGGTTTAGTTTAGCCGACATATGTAAGTTAATGCTTGTGTTTATGAAATTCTTTAACACATTCATGGACAAAAAAAAAAAAAAAGGCCAACACCGTGGTTCCGTTTGTGGAGATAGTTCAGACTTGACACATTAATACAGTACGATGTAAACTTAGTGCTCCCTGAATGACGACCACCCCTATGCAAAGTGAGTTACATCCGATAATGGCGTAACGAGGAGGAGGGCGTGGCCTGTAAGCTGAAGGGGTGTATATAAGATGTTCGTGATTCAGTTGATAGCGAAGTTACGGACGTGATCTGTAAAACGAACGATTTACCGAAGTTCACGAATGAGAGAATTGTGTGCACGCGACGGGTTGGTGCGTGTATTTCAGAAACTGCAAAACTTGTGTATTTTTCGAGGGCCTCCGTGGTGAAAGTGTACCAGGAGCGGTACCAAAAACGAAGTGCTAAATAGAAGGTGTTCAACATTTGATCGAGAAAGGAAAAATAAATAAATAAAACCTTTAAACTTTCCATGTACCAACAATCCCTGGAATATGAATATCTAATCTTTCTAATTTCTCGTACTATGAGGCTGGTTTCGAATTGCCGATAAAGTGGTCATTTATGTGTCTTTGCCATTAGCCGTAGGAAGGTGTGTGTTACAAACAAACAAAATATAAGCTTGCAGGCTCTCATCTCTCAGAAACACATGCACAGTCCTGCAAAAACTGTCTTTAAATACGTGCCCACACACATATACATCGACTTACCTCGTCACCGGCTGCTACGATCACTGCTCCAGCAATTGTCTCTAAGATCATAGCAAATGCGATTGAATAAGAGTACTGAAATGAAGAAAGCGTATTAATTCGTGCTACACTGATAAATTGATAAACACATAAACAAAGCGGGATATAGCGAAACTTCAACAATAGAAATGCGCGAAAATCACGAAGAGTGTGTCAAATACGGTAATGGTGTTGGCGATGTAATATGCAAATACGTCAACGCTAAAAGCGGTAGTTTCGAAGCGGTTTGCTAGTTCTTCTGCCAAGCGTGTACAACACATACACAGTGCGTCAAAGAATTTTTAAGTCTGGGTGTGTAAAATGAAATAGAAACAAGAAATTATAATTTGTTTCGGTTTGTTATTCAAAATAAGTCCCTCCGGCTTCAATACACTTGTTACAGTGATTTAATAATGATTCAAATGCCTGTTCCAGTCACTTTGTGGAATTGCCTCCAAAGCACGCGTCGAAGCTGTTTGTATGGTCGAAATATCATCAAAATAACACCGTTTTAACGTCATTTTAAGTTTTGGGAACAAAGAAAAGTCACAGGGTGCTAAATCAGGCGAATACGGTGGATGATTCAACACACAGACGTTATTTTTCGCCAAAAATCTACGAACAAGAAGTGAGGTGTGACGGTGTGCATTATCGTGCAACAAACACCAACTGTCTTCATCTCGATATTCTGAACGAATGCGACGAATTCTACCCATCAAACGCATCAAAACATTGAAATAAAACTCACCAGTAGTTGTTTGTCCACTTGAAACAAATTCTTCGCGGATAATACCCTTACTATCGAAGAATGTAATGAACACTGTTTTGATTTTCGATGGAACTTTTCTTGTTTTTTTTGGCTTGTGGTGAGTTTTTTTACTTCCATTCCGCACTTTGTCGCTTTGTTTTAGGATCATATTGAAAACACCATGTTTCATCACCTGCAACAATGGATTTTAAGAAGTTTGGATCATTTTCAGCAGCTGAAATAATGTCTCTGCAATGTGCACTCCTCCTTGATTTTTGTTCGTGTTTAACAAATTTAGCACAGACTTTTGTTTTGCCCAAATCTTTATGCAGGATGGTTCGAATCGTGTCTTTGGTGATGTTTAAAGACTCTTCCATCATTCTTAGTGACGCACATCGATTGTTTGCCACGAAATCACGCACTTTTTCAATAATCTCAGGTGTCCTAGATGAACTTGGTCTTCCTGTATGCTTATCATCTTCTAGCGTCTTTCCTTCCGTCCAAAAAAACGTTTGTGCCACAGGAAAACATTTGATCTACTTAAACAAAACACAAAGTAAACTTGTTTCATCATTTGGTACGTTTCCGAGGCACTTTTACCAAGTTTTGCGTTAAATTTAATAACAGCCCTTTGTTCCATCTTAATAATTCAACATGAAAAAAATTTGACTTCTCTAATGAACGCCCGTTTCGTTTGAGTTACTTTAACAAATGCGCAGTACTTTTGGCAGAAAGCAAGCAGATGGTCACGGTTCATAACGCATTCGCGATTACACTGATGGCGCCACCGTAGGGTGAAATCTAGCGCCAGTCTTAAAAATTCTTTGACGCACTGTGTATCATAGAAGATTTGATTGAGATTGTGACGCATATCTTTAATTTAACCTTCCTTTTCAGTTTTTGTGAGCTTATGCAAATTTAGTTTTTTTTTTTTTTTTTTCGTTTAACGTTTTCTGACTTAACGGCACATTATATCCCTCGAAGAACTTTCTAAGTTTAACATCACTGACAATAGATCAGAGGTCAATACAACGTCGACAATGAATGTAGTGAGCGAAATATTGAGAGCGAATCGTTAGAAAGAAGTGTATTTGTGAGAATGACTTATTCGAGTGGATTTAGTTTAGCGTGTTTTTAGAAACGCATGTTGCAATTACGTACTATTGCTAATGTTATATGAATTGAAGCCAGTAAGTTCACATGCCAGCTACCTGTTCTGAAATACCAGTGACAAGACAATAAAAGTGACATATGTCAGTTGTTTCGGCCGATTTATTACATTGGACTTTATGATTTCTTTATGTGCCTGTATGTGTTTTATCACTCCTTGGAAAAAAACAAACAAAAAAAAAAAAACGAAACGCTCAGAAATAATCATACTATCAAAATGAAAATTGGTGTGTGCAGTGTGCATGTATAGGAAAGGACATTATTGCAATTTCAGAGCAGTTGGTCCATTCATTCGTATAAAACAGCTACACAAGTGGAACAAGTCAGTACGTTGTAGCGCCACCACTGGCTCGGATACAAGCGGTTACCCAGCGTGGCATAGACGCTCAAAATTCACGGAGACTGTGCTGAGGTATAGCACGCCCGATGGTGTCCAAAATGGGGACCAGTTCGCCGATTTCCCGGGATAAGCGTAAGTAGCATCCCATCATGTCCTAAACATGTTCGATCGGGCGATCGGGCTGGCCATGGAAGTGTGTCGACACTACGGAGGCAGGCCTGGGAGAGCCGTACCGTGTGTGGCCGGGCATTATTCTGTTGAAAAATTGCTCCGGTGATGCTGCAACAGGAATGGCAGCACAACAGGTTGTGGAATGTCTTCGACGTACCGTCAAGCCGTAAGGGCGGTAAGGAGGACTACCAAGGGTGTCCGTCAATCGTAGGAAATGACTCCCCAGGCGGTGACTCCCAGAGTTCGAGCCGTGTGCTGTTCTACGGTACAGACAGAATCCGTGCCCTGACCGGCTCGTCTCTAGACACGCATGTGCTGATCATCGACGCCAAGTGCAAGCCGTGACTCGTCGCTGAAGACAACAAAACGCCACTGGGCACTATCCCACGTTGATCAGGCCCGACACCACTGCAACCGGTGCCGGAGCTCCTCGAATGTAGTTTTCGTACCGCAACGGTCCGTATGGCCACTTCCGTACCTGTAAACGATACAACATGGCCGCGGATGTTTGAGAGCGACGAATTTTGTTCTGTTCATGCGGCTGTCACAATCGCTCGATCTTCGCGTTCTGTCGTTGCCCTCGGCAGTGCATGCCCTCGTGCCGCTGGGCTGTGCTCTCCTCGACCCATTAGAGCCAACATCGTCTGATTGCCACGTCGCTCTGACCCAAATGCCTGGCGATACGGTGAAATGACCAACCGGCCTTTCTCAGCACAATTATACGTCCTCTCTCAAACTCACTCAACTGTTCGTAGTGTGTACGGAATCGACTTCGAGCCATCCTCACTGTGCGTGGAGGTTATTGCAACCGCAGTCCGGTGTCACAACTGTCCCTGCGTGCAAGCTCTGCTCTTGATATACCCCTCCTCGATGCGCTGTTCCCATGCGCTGCGGCGGCCACTGTTTAGTCCCCTTGGTCGTTATTTTTTTATCATTTGCATATTCAGCTCTGAGGTACTTGCATGCGGAGCTTCATCAGGACCGTACAACTTTCTCGGGGTGCATCATTTTTTTTGTTTTTTGGCATAGAATGTATTTATGTCCACAAGTTCATGGACTAAGTAAGCTACGTGAGCACTTAAGCAAACGTAAACCTAACACCTTACAATTTCAACATTAAAACTAATCAAAATTTTAGAAAATCTCCACCAGATATCAGACATAGTGGAAAACTGCGGTAGGCCAGCTCGAGGCAAGCCAAAGCTAAGCAGATGTTATCAGATGATTTAATGCGAGTCGTTCCGTGCTGCAGAATTTTTGATAGGTATTCTGGCAAGACCAGAGCACACCGAGGCGACTCGGTTGTGGATGACCACAAGCAACAATCGCAAGGGAAGTCAATCATCTGATGATCTAGGGCCCCTAGCAAGATGATGTCAACACCAAGTCAACTACAATCAGACATTTTTGCAACTTACGAAGCGGCGGTGTCTGCTACCATCAAACTCCGAAGACTTCATTAAATGTGCTCATGGTATGATGTCAATGACAGGTCAAAATCGTCAGGAATGAATCAAAATTTGCGCTCCACAGCGGTTGCTGGAGTTAATTGATAGGGAGGAAATTCAGAATACACTGTCTCATATCTCAAATATTCACAAAAAAGGGCAGCTGTAGTTGTGGTAATATCATATCTTGTGGAGAAACATTTTTGGGCGGTACCGTAGTTCTGTATGTGTTTAACACAGGTTCTGTCTGCGGTTGCAGGAACATACATAAATAAGCATCACTGAGCTGTCCTCTGAAATTCAGAGGTTGGCTCCTCAAAGCAAGGTCGTCTGCTAAGTCAAAGTTACTTACGATGTAAATAAACATCACTGAGCTGTCATCTGAAATTCAGAGGTTGGCTCCTCAAAGCAAGGTCGTCTGCCAAGTCAAGGTTACTTACGATGTAAATAAGCGTCACTGAGCTATCCTCTGAAATTCAGAGGTTGGCTCCTCAAAGCAAGGTCGTCTGCTAAGTCAAGGTTACTTACGATGTAAATAAACATCACTGAGCTGCCATCTGAAATTCAGAGGTTGGCTCCTCAAAGCAAGGTCGTCTGCCAAGTCAAGGTTACTTACGATGTAAATAAGCATCAGTGAGCTGTCCTCTGAAAGAGGTTGGCTCCTCAAAGCAAGGTCGTCTGCTAAGTCAAGGTTACTTACGATGTAAATAAACATCACTGAGCTGTCCTCTGAAATTCAGAGGTTGGCTCCTCAAAGCAAGGTCGTCTGCCAAGTCAAGGTTACTTACGATGTAAATAAGCATCACTGAGCTGTCCTCTGAAAGAGGTTGGCTCCTCAAAGCAAGGTCGTCTGCTAAGTCAAGGTTACTTACGATGTAAATAAACATCACTGAGCTGTCCTCTGAAATTCAGAGGTTGGCTCCTCAAAGCAAAGTCGTCTACCAAGTCAAGGTTACTTACGATGTTAGACTTTGCTTCCCGTTCAAGACCGTAGCAAGCTTTTCTTATCTAGGAGGGCGAGACTTGAAATTCCGCCCCTTCGAGTTTCACTCAAATAATACGTGGTTTTTACTTTCTCACGCACCGCCGTTATAAGGAAGTATTATGATCGCATTTTAGGGGTTTGCCATCATTTTATTAAAAATGTAAAAACTAAAAGTAAATACCCAAGAACCACAGGTTGTAAATACCTAGTAAAGTGTAAACGTTATGTGAACACCGACAATACAACAGTCAGTGGTTTCACAATTTCCTGCAGCAAAATCCTGGCATACTGGATTACTGTTGGTTCACAGATGAGGGCTGGTTTCATCTTTCTGGATATGTCAATGCCCAAAATTCCCGTTTTTGGGCAAGTGACAATCCCCAGGCGACATACGAAGAACTCCTATATCCAGCAAAGATCGGTATGTGTTGACATAATTATAAAAAGAGCAGGTATTTTATTGATTTTTGAATAATTACTCTTCAAGCTGGTGGGGACGGCATTCTCGTCTGGGGGACTGTTTACGTTTACTGAAATGGCACCCCTGGATACTTCCAATGGAAAAACTTCTGTACACATTTTCTTCACAATTAATGCGTTCCCAAGGATGAAAATTTGAACATCGATTAAAATAGCTTCATTTTATTACTTGGAATACTTAATATTTTCTATAACATAACCGTAATTATGCAATCCAACATTTGTTTGTCTACTGACGTCATCCGCCTAAGATGAGCTGTGCGATTCGCTATAACCCTAATCCCATTGTAGGACTTGATGCTGACATGGGAATGTGTTAAACTGCTAGACGAGAAACAGAACAAGAGAATAAAATCTCCCCATTAGTGCTGCGAAAGAGTGTAGCTTCATCGAACTGATGGACGTTGGCATATAAAGCAAGAAACATCGGAGAATAAACACTCTTCAACTATTGCTGGGAGAACACAAGTTGGTTGGGGCTTGTGACTCATTTGTCCCAAACACAATGCAGTCACCTTGCAGTCGTACTTTCCTGAAAACAGGACCCACGCCCTGCAACTTGTACCCACTTCCTTACGGCCACTTTTACCACGTCTGTGTCATCAAATCGTTGTCCTTGGAGACTGTCCTTCATTGGACAGAACAGGTGGAAGTCGGAGGGCACCAGATCTGGGCTGCATGGTGGATGGGGAACTATTGACCAGCCTAATTTGCTCATTGCCTGATTTGTAATCTTTGGCTACAAATCAGTGGGAAGGTTACACACTTTTTAAGGGTGGTAAGCCCTATCATCTTCCCAGAATTGTGCCTCAATTCCACCCACATTTTGTGGGAAAC
Source organism: Macrothele yani (assembly GCA_039090855.1). NCBI lineage: Eukaryota > Metazoa > Arthropoda > Arachnida > Araneae > Macrothelidae > Macrothele > Macrothele yani. The sequence continues at coordinate 56,370,987 of CM076990.1, forward strand.
TGCCACAAGCAACATTGCGAGAGCCGGCTACAACAATAAATAGTAGGTTCACGTTTCCGCATGCGGGCACATCCACGGAATTTTTTTTATTTTTTTTTTTTAATTTATGCACAAGATAGGTAGGTATACAAAAGCTGCAGATATTCACATACAAATCGGGGGCCGACTTATGCACGGGATGTACAAAAACTGCAAATATTCAGTAAAGGGGGGGGGGGGTCGACCTATACACGAGTATGTACGTTTCGCTTTTACAAATCGCTACGGGGAGCGCCGGAAACTTATGCATGCACCAAATGCAACTTTAGCGTTAGCTAGAGCTCGTGAAATTTCTGTTCATGTGGACCAATTAATTTGATGCACTGTTCAGATAGTTGGATCTCAATCTTCGATGACGTCAGTCAACCCGTTGAGCGATGAATGCCGCTGATTTGGGTATTTTCTTTTTATTGTCCTTTCTATAAGTATGTCCATCCTATTGATATTTTAATATTATTTTGCTGTTTGATGTCATCGAGCGTTGTCGTTTGCATCTCACAAACACCAATACAGCAGGCCAGTGGCGTAAGCCGGGGGGGGGAGGGTATTTCGGGGCTTGAACCCCTCCCTTGAGGGGAGACTGAGCACGAATTTAAAGCGATATATACGTGTATACAAGGCTTTCACCAATGAACGAAACCCATGACCCCCCCCCCCCTTAACAAATTTCTGGCTACGCCACTGCAGCAGGCATTGTATATTCAATTTTTCACAACCAAATGAAAAGAGAGAAAAAACAACAACTGGTGTGCATTTTTTGTGCACACTTGGCTATCATGCAATGTGTACTATATGAAATTCTGATTTTAAATTAATATGAAACTGCATGCTTAGTAACCTAAACTGACACTTAGCAGATGCCAATATTTCTTATGAGAGAGGAAATAATCTGCAGAGTCTGAAATGAAAATAATAAAATACTGAGCATTAAGCATGTGACCAAAAATGCCTCAAAATTCTTGCATACATTTACAGTTAGCTTTTATACATTCACCTCAACCAAACATAGATATAGTCTACCAAACCAAACATCCTGGCACCATGTCAGTTTCAGCACAGCTTCTTCAATACAATATATAGCAAAATCTAAACACACCATAAAATATTTTAGGGGGAATTTTCAAAATAAAAATGGGAAAAATTTTAAAAAGGTATACAGCAAAATTTAGGAAGCTTGATATAAGGATGTCCTTTGTAATTAATTCTATGCTGAATAATTTGTGACCTCTGGATGAAAATTTTACTCAATTTTTTCGTTGTTTTAACCCTTTATATTAAATAAAAATTTAGTTCTTAATTGCATATGTAACTTCTGCATAAAGGATTGGAGGGAGTTTGGCACTGATACCTGTCGTAATGTCTGGAATAGATGTATCATACTTTTCATATAGTTTTGAATAGAAATCTTTCACCCTTGTCAAAATTTCGATTCTATTTCTTGTTACAGTACCATCTTCTTTTCTCAGGGCCATAATCTGTTTTCCTCCCTTACTGAGATGTCCTTGTGCTCTCTTCAGGCTCTGGTTGTTTTCAATTGCTTTCCTCACTAGTTCACACTTGAATTTTCTTATGTCTTCACTGATACCTTTTCGCACTGTCTTGCATAGCTCTATATATTCCACGTTGGAAGTTACGTCTTTATTTGTCCTCATCTCCCTTCTCTTTTGCATCAGCATTTTTGTTTTTCCTGAAATTTTCTTCACATATAACTTGTTCTTAGTACCACCTATTTTTGTTGCTGCTTATTCCAAACTCACTTATAACGTCATCGTAAAAACCGCGGTAATTACAACTTTATTATATTCGAGTGTTGTTTTTAACCCTGACTAACTTCGTTGAGAACGCATTGAATGTTATGTGTTCCTGAGTTAACGATTGAACCGTTGGAGACTTGATAATTGTTTGGAAAATAGTTCAGCTACATGAAGCAGAACGGAAAACGAACCAGCACAGAACGAATGAGTAGCGGAGAGTGAACGTAAGAATAGGAAGAAGTTTTAGGAGAAGAGCTTAGAAAAATTCCGTTCAAGGTTAAACGCTTAGAGAACTTTCTGCGGCAGAGCACAGATTATTACTTAGTTCTTCATCACAACATGTTCGGAAAGGTCATGGAGGTTAGGCATATTAGTATATCGTTTTCTATGTCTCCATTCACTGTGTACAGAAAAACACCTCGTTTTTCCTACCTGAATCCTATGGTTCAGGTAGGAAAAAAGGTTCAGGTAGGAAAATCGTATGGTTCAGGTAGGAAAAAACGAGGTGTTTTTTTCTAAATTTTAACAAAATCGCTAGCTCTCGGTTGGAACTTATTGGAGTTAATTATACGCCTGCATGAAACCTGGACCAGAGCGGGTGTCGGGGATGTTTCCCCCTATAGAATGGTCCCCTGGCCCCTGTTCTTTTTGTATTTTGTTTTGTTTAAGAAGGTGCTATTGCGTTTGTATTTATTATTCTTAATATTAACCTGTAATTATTAATTTTTCAGTTACTTTTCAAAGTACGTTTTGTTCCAGTTCCTTTCGAGTATTGGGTGTATTGGGGAGGTGTTTTCGTTTTTATGTTTAACGAACGGAGAGGTGGGGGAGGTTGATTTTTGTCTTATGCAGGGGGGTTTCTTGTACTGATATGAGTGGTTATTGCGTATATATTTATATATAGTAAATTTAGGGAAACAGACTGCGGACAGGGGTGCTAAAAGTTACCTCACAGAGAGCTTCTCGAACTCCTTTAGGTAGCTATAGGCAAGGAGATTCTCCTGGTCCGTTGTAGTTGCTGCCGCTCACGTGCTTGAGGCTTCCTTTTCTCTTTTTGAAAAGGGTTTCTTGCCTTCCAAATAATAATAATGATAATAATAATAATAACAATAAGTTAGCTAAATTTATACCCCACCGATTACAAAGGGAGACTAACGAGAAACAGGAACGTACGTAACATGGTTTTGCAAACATCAGTAGCCCGAGAAGTTCATGTGCGCACAATAGGTAGTGATTGTACTCACGGAAGCACTGTCCGAGAAATAACGTGTGCGCCACCTACTTGAAATTTTGAGAAATGAACAGGTTGGGAAAAGTCGTATCATCAAAGTTTATGCATAAAGAAAATCGTGGGTGCTGTCGAGCTGAAAACATCACTGACACATGGGTTAGTTGATTATGAATAAACAACACCCGCGAGCGAAAGCAAAGCAAAGTTCACTATTAGCGAATGTTTTTTTCCTTTTTGGCCGTAAACTAGAGGTCTATACCCGGCCGAGCTTTTTCCCAGACACGGCCGGGCGGGACCAGTCGGCCCATTCTTTTTATCGCAATAGTAAAGAAAGAAAGAAGTCGTATTTCCTGATTTCCTGGTCTGTTTAACTGTTTTGCTGGCTTTACTTGTACTTACATGACATAGCCCAGGGCGTAATCACAGAGGCCAGGAGAGACACTGACAGTGTTTTAACCATCTGTAGGTATTAAGACGGTAAAAACAGTTTGGGGCCTGTTGACTACAAAAATATTCCATCTCGAGCGAGTGTGTGTTTGTTGCGTGGAGTGAAGGACGGGGGTGTCTGTAGTAGGGTGGGGTGTGTGTGATTGTATGAGAAAGTGGGACGACATCAATTGTTTCTCCTATCCCTAATCCGTATAGGGATTGACTTTTGTAGTGTTACCGCTTGCCAGTTCAGAAAAAGGAAGATTTTGAACTTGCTTAGTCTTCTTTTTTTTTCTCTCTCTCTTTAAAGGTTATATTCTTCGATGATTGCTAAAGTTTATTTAATATTTTTAGGCTTACATTCAACTCAATATTTTCAATAATATCACATTTCATTAATTAATTTTCACAATTTTATAAAATACAATAGAAAGACAAAATAATACGAAATGGCACATCACGGGCCGGACCGGGCCTAAATAATAGCTGCAATTGATGGGTCGAGTGTCTAACATTTGAAACAGGCCGGATTTTAAAGGCACGGGCTTGAACCGGGCAGGGGCTCACCAAATAATGCCCGGGCAGGCCTTTGCCGTAAACTCATTTAGGTGCGTAGACATGGGCACCATACAGGGTAGGCGTGGCGCCAGAAATGGCCCAACCAAAACTTGCCAGGCCCACCCATATGCCAACACAGAAACTGAACTTTGTACGGTAGTCTATTCTGGAATCAATGTTTCACGACTAACGCAAAACTTATCTATGGGCGCCCATGCGCGTACAGGAGAAAATGTCGTGTACTGAAAAACATAGTGAACAGGCGATCAAATTCTCTGGAAGTGTTAGTAAAAAGTAAGTTCCACGAATACATAAAAGAAAAAAATGTTTCATTTAAAAATAATGAGGTTTCGTTTAAAAATAATGAGATACATAGGTAAGTATACATAGGTATATTTGAAGTAAATGGACTCACCGTGCTGGCTAAAACTTTCTGCGCATGATATGTAGCCCAAAATCCGACTAGAGTTGTCGTAACGACCATAAATCCAACAAAAACCATCAGGGTGTTTGCTATCGTTTGTGTAGGTTCTCCTAAGGCAGGTTCCATATGGTAGAACTTGTCCTGAGCCCACACTCCAATAGCAGCCGAACTGGCTCCCGTGGCCTGAAAGACAAACGGACAGTGATTCTGCCGCACTCGGACCTTCAACATTTAAAATTTAAACATCTAAATATTTCAACATTCGCGCAACTTCCTACAATTTAAACATAAACTGCAGGCCTTGTAATTACTTTACTTTCAAAGTATACCTACGTAGGTCATTTCAAAAGTTTAGCACACTGTGTAGGTGCTGCACGTAGGATGATACAATCGCTTCAATCTTTGCGCCAGTTGTGAATCAGACTTCAGTATACAAAGTTATGTCTACGTTTGCTGGCTAATCTGTTCCTGTTCCGAAAAATTCTGCTTAGAAATGGAGGAAGAAAGTGAGTCAGAACAGATCTCGTATAGCGACCAGCAATCCTACATCAAAATTGAAACTTGGCGAGGAAAATCCTCTACCGAAATTCCTAAAGCTTTGTGTTAAGTTTGTGGAGTTAGTATAGTGGATCGTAGCACAGTCTCACGGTGGGCTTCCCGTTTCGGCCAAAGTCGGGAAAGCATCAAAGACGACCCAAGAAGCGGCTAGCCATAAGATGCAACGGACGACACTTCTGTGGTTATCGTCAACAGCATTTCGGAAGAAGATCGACGTAAAACATGTGATGAGATTGAATATAAAGCAGACATATCTTTACATATTGTTACGACTTTTTAGGTACGGAAATGAATTCGATTAGCAGGTTTGGCAATAGGAGGGAACAGCATTAATTATTGGGTGAAAATTAACTGCTAGTGGTTTCCCGCATTGCAAAAGAGGAGAACACAGATAAGAGCTCTTTTTCTTGGAGGGAGAAATCCTAGCCTGGTGTGGGGAACACGATGCGTCGCCCCTTTAGTGCGTGTCGGTCAAGTTGGATGGCCATTAAAGTGTCAACAGATCAGGAAACTTATGGTGTTTGCTACTCCGAACCTTGGCAGGACAAAGGAGTGTTAGTTAAGTTATGTGTTTTCTGTACTTTTCGGGGAGTGGACCCACCACATATTCCGAATGCAGAGGCATGTATTTCATACCACTTCACAGCGCCAAATGCTTTCAGGCTGACAAGAGAGTTTAAACAGACCCCTAAGAAGAAGAACAAGGAATCTGTGAATGATGTAAACAAGCGAAAAAGGATAGTCTGGTTCCGAGCCGTGAAGCGAACGAGTCTCGGTGAAGCGGATCCAGCTCGGAGGAAGAGCTTCTGTCCGAAGATGCCGGCCAGCTATACAAAGAGCGGCCGAGCGGTTGATATTATCGCGAGGAAATAGGAGAGAGAGAGGACGATACCTCTTTTCCTGGTGCTAGATTGCACGTAAGAGAAAGCCAGTATCCCGGAGGTCACACGATGTGATGGAATTACAGCCCCGAATGATGGAGATGCCAACCGGTGATGTATGCGAGAATCACCTTTGGAGAGACGAACGGATCCTTCTACACGTCAGCGGCTTCGTTCCGCCACGACATTGGTGTGCATAAATGCGTCCATGATTTCATGCAGGTGAATGCAGTGCATGAGAGAAAGTGGGAGATGGGGTTCGACTCCCCTCTCCAATGGTTATAGTGCCCGCTCTGAAATGGGAGTGTCACCACACAGGTGCGCTTCGAATATAAATACATCAAACATGGATACCTGAGGAAACAGCATATCTGTAAGTACGGAACTTATGTATGCATGCCAGTTGTGATTAGATTGGCTCCGGTCAGCCAATAGACTCTCGTCGGCTGAGAACTGTGTTTTTAAAGCCGGACTATATAGGCCAACAAATAATCATTGGCTTTAATGATAAATTCAGCTTCAGAGCTATCCCGAAAGGGGCGAGTCTACTTGACGCCCCTCCTTCACAATCCTCTGTACATAGACGCCTTCATCATTATCCTCATATTTTGTTGTTAATTGATTAAATGTCTGTTGTCTCGTGCCAGTCCTGAAGTTGCATGACTAATTAATGAGTGTAAGAATTTCTTGGTTTTAATTGGCTAAATTGCAGGATAAATTCTTTTCACCAGTACATAAGATTTCGACGATAAAAAGAGCTCACAAATATTATTCTAAATTCTACTGTCTACCACCGGGCCATCAGCCATTGCCTGACATCCTGACATCTAAATTCTTAAAGCTTATTTTTATTCGATAATCCGGCGACCCGGGGGTAGCAACAATATATATATTTGTAACAAATATAAAGACAAAGTACTCTTCTACAGAAGATACGTCGACGACACACTGCTCTTTTGGAATGCCAGTTCTTTAAAATTAGACAAGCTGAAAAAAGATTTCTGTGAAAAATATCCAAGTATCAACTTTACAATGGAATCAGAAAATGAAAATACGATTAATTTCTTAGATATTACAATAATAAAACTCAAACATCATGATAATACCATATGTATATAAAACCCACCTATGTGCCAATACTTATACCTGCAAACTCATGCCATCCAAAGGCATATAAAATATCGGCAATCAAAAGTTTAGTGCATAGAGCCTTCACACATTCCAGCAATAACTTTTTCAAGGAGAAAGAACTTCAATGGATAATAACAACAGCCAAAAAATTTGGATAAACCACCTCAGATGTCAAAAAAGTAATTTACATCTATAAACATCCTAAACATAAAGCCAAGCAAAATATAAAATATTGTGGTAAATTTCAATACATAAAGCAGGTTACAAATGTAATAAAAAAGGAATGCAAAAAACAACATCTAGATATTGGAATTTCAGTAAAAGGCTACAAGAATATAATAATCAATAACAGAGAAAAAACAAAACTATTAGACAGTGCCAATAGTTTTGTTGCATATAGCATTCCAATTAACCAACCAACAAGAGTGAAGTACATAGGAAGCACAAGAAACAAAACTAAAAACAAGATTGACACAACATATGAAGAACTGGGGAAAAAAGGAAGAACAAACAGCACTTGTACAATATTGCATAAAAAATAACAATATGCCAGAATTTGAAAACATCGAAATTGTCTGCAAACAACCAACCGAAAAGACCATCCGTTTTGCCGAAGCAATCGTAATTGAAAAAAAAAAACCAACTGCAACATTAGTAGTGGAGTAGAAATGCCAATTCCATGGAAGATACTGATAGAAGAAGAGAACAAAAAATGGTAAGGCAAACAGAACAGAAACATTACAAACACGCAGACATAAAGTCAAAAAAAAAAAAATCCCGAGTCTTCAAATCACAGGAGTGGCAACGCAACACATCCGATGACGTCACAAAGATTCCCAAACTGAGCACGTGGCATATTCAACGTAGACTGCAGAGAGAACGGACGACCAGAGGTCCCAGAAGATGGCAGACAAATCTGCCGAAATGCATCGGACAATACATCCAGGAAGTCTGACAAAGTTTTATGGTGATTGCATTTCCTCATGCGAATATTTTTTCGAGTGATTCATTTTTCCGTTTTTTCAAGTTTTCCAACGTAATTTTTCACATCACCTTTGTCTTCGTGTGCCTCCCGTAGTTCAACTAAAAAAGTATATTCTACTCAAGAAAATGTGGGGACTAACTTCTAAAAAAGCCTACACTCGAGAACCTGATGAGAACAACCGTGCGAAGATTTGGACATCGACCACCTGCAACCGAGAGGTACGTGAAAGATTTTTTTTTTAATCACATTCGATTACCGAGATATATATTCACAGTGAATATTAATAACTTCCAAATGAGAAATTGCTTTTTCACTCAAAGGAAATATAACATGTAAAAAGTTACAACAGTTAAAACCACCATTGAATGGTTCTATCTGAAAAAATAATGCATAATCTCAGTGAAGAGCCAAGCAGTTTCCAAAGGGATCGCAGAAGAATTGCTTCAGCGGTACAAGACAGAAAGTGAACAGTTTTTGGACAGAATTGTTGCTATAGACGAAACCTGGATGCGAGATTTTGAACCAGAACTGAAATCTCATTACGCTGAGTGAAAACATCCAGAATCACCTCTCCAGAAAAAATTCCACCGCCAACAATCGAAGGTTAAGCCGATGATAATTATGGCCTATGAGAAGGTTGGAGTGATAGCAACAGACAGAGTGCTCGAGGGGACCAGAAGGTTTCTGCAAGATGTTTTGCGCCCAAAGATTCGCCAAAGAAGGCCCAACATATTCGAAGCTGGTGTCACCATTTTGCATGACAACGCGAGGCCGCATGTTTCCTGTACAGTAAGAGACATTCTGGAAAAGTATGTATGGGAATTGCTTCCCCACACGCCATACAGTCCTGACATGAGCCCACCAGACTATGGCTTGTTCCCAAAACTGAAGAAGCCACTCCGAGGGAAACGATTCAGCCATTCAGGATGTTTCTAATGAGGTGACCCGAGTAATCCGACTCCTCAACAATGGAGGTCTTCTGACTGGAGTACAAGACTTGCCCAAACGTTGGGCCGGTGTCGTAAAGAAACATGAAGATTGTTTCGAAGGCCTGTAAAGGTATATTGTGAAATAAATTCGTTTTTTAAGAGATAACCCACATTGACACTTGTTCGATCTGCGAAATGTCAGTCGTTTCGTCTGCCATCACGGTGAAACATTTTGCTGCATTTGCTTTTTTTTTTACTATTGTACAGGGGCGCGCAAAGGGCATTTGCCGCCCCCTTGTACGAGAATATTTTTCAATTTTTATTCATTTTTACATGAAATAAATATATTTAGCAACATTATTTTCTATTTCCGGTAAATTGAGGTTTCCCATAAAACACTACTGTCTCATATAAAACTGAAGAAAAAATATCTGCAATACTCTAGTTCAGATGACGGTACGAATAATTCAAGAAGTCAGCTTCTTCTCTCTCTCGCTCTCTCTCTCTCTCTCTCTCTCTCTCTCTGTCAATACACAAAAGTCTGCATTACCGGTAAAAAAAAGTTTCGTCATGTACGATGATAAACATATTATAGCTTCTCAATGGACACACACACACACACACACACACACAGTATATATAACTAAGCAATATAAGATGAGGAACCCGTGGGTAAGGAAAATGATACGAGTGCAAGACACTATGAATCCTTGAAATGGTAATGGGCTGGACATATTGCCAAGAGAACGGACCATCGATGGACAACCGAAATTTTAGACTGGATTCCAAGGGACAGGAAAAGACCCAAAAAAAGACCACGTGGGAGATGGGTGGGTGAAATTCGAAAGAATGCGGGAGTAAGATGGAAGAGACTGGTTTAAGACAGACCGTTGTGAAAGAAAAACTTGGGGAAACCTTCATCCAGCAGAAAATTGATAATAGTTGAGGATGATGATGATATATACACATGTAATATTAAACATGACGGGCGTTTCTTTAACTATTCAAACCAAAATATTTAATATCATGGAATACATCGAAACTGTACCCCAGTGCTCGTTACCGTATTGCATCGATCCTATAATATTTTCCCACCCTGTTTTACGGTCAATGCTGGAAGCTCTTTCCTGAAAATTTGCCAACGATAAGGTAATTCATAAAAGTAAGCATATATTTCTTGAACAATGCTAAATATGTTCACAATCTGTAGGGAAATTTTTTCGTCGTCATTTACGACCAGATTTAAAGTATGAGCCGCTCAAAGTACATAAAATGCGTGAGGGTCTTAAGTCAACAAATTATGCTTTACAGTTTCCAAGGACAAGTATATAAACAGAATAATGGCGCTCCGATGGGATCATCACTTTCACCTGTCCTTGCAAAAGCAATACTTCGCCCAGTTGAGCAGAATATATTCTCCAGCATTACCCCCCAGCCTACCACTTGGCTACGTTATGCTGACGACGTATTTTTTGTATGGCCCCACGGAAAAGAGACTCTTCCAATTTTCCTTGATAAAATCAACGATGTACATCCTACGATCGATTTCACGATGGAGCTTGAAAGCAACAACGCTTTACCTTATCTGGATGTTTTATTGAAGAAATCGTCTGACAACCGCCTCGGTACGCTGTAAACCCACGTCCGTCCCCAACCTGATGCTCCGCAGCTCTTTCTGTCCCGCAGAATACAAAGCAGCTATCTTCCGTTCTCGAATTCAAAGAGCCTTCGCCGTTTCTTCTGATACCCATTCTAGACAACACGAAATTGAAAGCGTCATCAAGCTAGCCACTGATGCAGGATATTCATTGAATCAGATACGTAGCTTTATCCAAAAAGCCAGAGCCAAACATTCCAGTCTTCCTGTGCCGCAGCGACGTTATTTAGGCTCAATTCCTTACATTCCAAGTGCGTCTTACAAACTCAAAAAACGCCCTCAAGAAGATGAACTACGGCGTCCGCATAAGGTCCCCTGCATCTTTACATACTATACTAAAGAGAAATAGTGAAAAATCACCTCTCTCTTGCGAAGCAGACGTTTATGCGATCCCCCTACAGTATCCGAACGGCTCTAAACGATACTACATTGGAATGACCAAGCGTTCGTTTGGAATCAGAGTCAACGAACATAAAAGGGACACAAAATACGGTAAAGTAGCCACGGCACTATCCAGAGAAGTCAAATTCAAGTCAGCTACTCCCATGTGGGATGATATAAAGAAATTAGCTAGCTACTCTACCGCTAAATGTTCAGCCATTCGGGAAACCTTGGAGATCATTACCAACAGCGATACTTGCAATGATTGTGTCTCGCTCGAGTTGCCACGAATTTGGAACCAATTCTTCAAGTAACGCCTTTTCTCTACCAGGATCCCGCGTGCAACCAACGTGATGCCTCGTATCTTTAATGAATATAACGTCGCATTTATTTATTGTCAAGTTCCCGCGTTCAAATTGTTAAGCGTTCTATTTTTCAGTTTGCAGTTTCTGTCTAACTTCCTTGAAAAAGCCATCTGGTTGATGTGCGAAAGCTTGCAAACGCTTATGTGCTTATTTCCTACGCCAATAAATCGGATCACCAGTACAGCGTTACTATTTACTACTTAATTGGTGTACTGTTTCTCGTTATAAATATGTTTTTTTTTATTGGAGGTTTAACGACCATCGTGTGAGCAAATCAATGGGCTATAAGCAGTCACCCGTTCCTAATTTAGGGCCACTGGTTCTAGGGAAGGGAAAGATTCAGCGCCGTAAGACAAACACAACATCCATGCCTGGGATCCTCCCGTTTGCCCGAATCCCGTTTCCCCGACTTTTTAAATCCCCATCACCCCCCACCATCATCTCAGGTGTAACCACCCAACCCGTTCACTACCATTTCCCCAGCTTTTCCTCAGTGGTTCCCCAGTTGATCCACTTCACTGGAGTTTGCTTTTAAATCTCATAGTCGTCTAGTGGAAGGTACTTAGAAGGAGGAGAGGTAGGTCCATCGTAACGGCGCCGACTTCTCGCTTCTCATTGCTACGCTGTGACGTCACGGTGGCCATAAGCGAAGCTGTAACGCGCACGGAGCCATACCGAGAAACTGTCGTATGCTCTGTGAATTTCCAATCGAAATAACAGAGCTAGTTTTGAGTAAATAATTTTTAAGTAAAAATTGTACAAACATTCAACTATTTTTCAAAATAGAGAAAAAAATAATATATATATATACTGCAAAAAAACGGGAATATGACATGAATACTGTTCGATGCTTTTTTGCTGAATATCTTTTTTTTTGTTTTTTTTTTTTTTGCCAAAAGCACACTGCAATGGGTCTTTGGAGCTTGGGAAATCTATATTTCATTACGTCGTAATTCGCCTCTCTACATATGGATTTTTTTTCTTAACATCCACTAAAATAACACGATGGCGATAGCGTCGTCTTCAACTAACTGGTACCATGAGACCCGCAGCAAGTGTCGCTTCTGCGCATGCGCAGTGTCGTTGCTTCCACCTGCTGTTGGGGTTGCATTGGTTGCCAGCAACGGGCCACAAGTGGCACTTGCTTGGAGGCCCACAATTCACGGAGATGCTGCAGGGCCATCACTGGCTCGCCAACTGATAGCGCTACCACCAACGGACCGCCACCGGGCCGTGAGCGGCAGATTTCAGCCAGCAGTGACCCATCACTGCCAGCTTTTGGCCAGCAGTTTCCCATCACTTGTGTTTTTGCTGGGTCATCATGATTATTGCTAATTTCTCATAAAATAGGAAATTAAAGTTAAGAAAAGTTGAAAAGAATGTTAAAATCAATTCCACATATTACCAAAATAATATTTTAACTCCTAGATTTAAAGAGGAAGTACCATTCCTTTATCCACAGAGCCTACAAAGAGTAGAACTCCATCAGGATAAGGTTACCAGTCATACATCCAATTTGCCACTCTATTTCTTGAAAAACAAAAATGCAAAAAACAAAAAACAAAAAACAGACGGGTATCAAGTCTACCTTTTGCTCATATTTCTTCAAAGTCCCCCTGGTGATGTATCACCAATGGACTATTGTGTCTTCTGACTGCTAAAAAGAGCGCTTTCTAAACGCAGACATAAAACAATGATTGGACTATGGAAAGCAGTGGAAGAGAAGTGGAATAAAATACCACTACCAATTTTAAGAAATGCCCCGTTACCTTGGAAATCTAGATGCTGATTCATATCCAGAGAAATTACTATCAGATAGAACATTAAAGGAAGCAAAATTTTATTTTAAGCATTCATTATATCGCTGGAAAATCATCTAAAACACTGTATCATCCAAAACACTGCTTTTCAAAGACAAAACTAACAAAGAAGTTTGAATGACAGCTTGACTTACAAAGAAAACAATGTTGACAAAAAGTAAACATTGGACCATCAGTTTAGGGGGCTCATCATCATCATCTTCTTCAGCCTCAGCGTCTTCCTCGATCACTTCAATGTCTGAAACAAACAAAAAAAAAAAACTCTTCAAACTTTCTGCTGATAGAAACAGTTGTTATTGTAGATATTAAGAAAAACAAAACAAAGCAAATGCTTATCTCTTTGATAATCACGGAACATTTGGTGCAACAAGATGTCTTGTACCTGAAATTCAGTGAATAACTTTTCTGCCAATAAATTCTTAAATCGTATACGTAAGCAGGGATGTTAAACAGGTGCTGGCCAATAGCGGTGAGAAAGATGGATTCGTATTGCTGTAATAAACAAATTGAATCATTTAAATATGAATGAAACTACATAATACAAATTTGGAAGATGGAAATCCGTTTTTTTTTTTTTTGGTGTAAATATGACATGAATGTTAAGTCAGATAATATCCGAAAACTTAAAAATCTCGTCGTCCTGAAGTGGGAATCGAGCCCGCGTCTCCCGGACAGCGCCCGAGTATGCTAACAACTACACCACCCAGAACGACCAAATTTCAAGTTTCCTATAAATTTGAATATAACCACCGCAGGATTCGCTAGTCGAAGCAACCGGCATTCATATATCTGGCGCTATCGGGGAGATACGGATTCATTTCATTCCCGCTCCAGGAGGACGAATTTTTCAAGTTTTCGGATATTATCTGACTTAATATTCATGTCATATTTACACCAAAAAACGAATTCCCATCTTCCAAATTTGTATTGTACAATGGTGTAATCCCGTACTTCATTTCCTGAAACTATTAAATAAGTTTGACAGGCCTACCTAGAGAATTTCAGGGTAAGTAAACGGATTTCAAAATGAGCCCCTCCTAATTGTTAGGAACACGGATTTAGCGGTACCACTGCAGGAACAGAAAGGGTACATACGATTGGTACGTTTGATTTTTGCGTAAACACGTTCTGCGCTTCCTGCAGCCTTTTAGGTGGGTGAGAGTTAAATACTTCCATAAGCGTTAGAGCTACTTAGTCCTACAAAAGGAAAGAGACAGCGAGGTAAAAAGGAAAACGGCATACAAGCACTTACTGGATTTGAACCACAAGCCCATTATTGTTTGTTTGCTTAGGGTTGACTGACCACAGTGAGCAACCGACGGGCAGTCACCCGTTCCTAATTTAGGGAGACAGTCAGTGCCGTAAGACAAGCACAGCATCCATGTCTCATTGGGATTCGAACGCGGACACATTCCGGACGAACGGTCAGAAGCCAGCGTTTAGACCACTGAGCCACACGCAGACATCAACAGACCTGGCATTGCTCTCTTTGAGTACTCTGCTATCGAGCGATACAGCTGTCTAACAAAATGTCTCTAACATTTGACGAGGCAGTTCCTTCACAGAACGAGACAGGTGAGAATATCCCGAAAACGCTTACCAGCTATGTCGCACATACTCAACTAGCAACAAATGAGGTGATCGTGCCGACCGGAGATTGACCTTAACGTCATGCAGATATTGCTTGAAAGTGTCATATTATGCCAGCCGAAGATGGTGGCCACCACATGGGGCACTGGGTGAGGTTATAGCGATTCCAGAGTCTATCACCAGTACCAGTACCGTGCCTGGTCATTTCTGAAACCTTGAGTGGAGTGTCAATGCATGCAGAGGCATTTGTTTAAACCGTTCGTCCTCAGAGAACATTCAGGATCGCACTTATCAACCACATGTTCGTTTATCGACAGATTAGGCCTGATATCTGCAGCTGGATCTCTCAGCGTTAGAAAAATTATGTTCTGTCTTCAAATCCAATAATAACTTTTTAAAGGGGACGTATTCCTGTATTCCAATAACGTCCTAAAGGCAAACAATACTTTAATGTCAGACAGAAAAGAAGTATTTACGCTTTGGAATATATGTGGGTACTTTGCCATCTACACTGCTGGCTACCCAAAATGCAACACCAAGAAGGACACGAGATAGCAAAGCCAGATTTACTGGACACACAACAACACATACAAAGATGAAACGATTGAGCTTACAGGCCCGTGCGACTTGCGGAACATGCAGACATCAATAGTTCGTGTGGCCCCCATGGCTGGCAATAACGGCGGCTACACGCCGCGGCATCGAACGGAAGAGGCTTTGGATGTGGACTTGGGGTATATCGGTCCAGGCTAATTCCACACGTTGCCACAGTTCATCAGGCGTAGCCGCGGGTGGTGCTTGCCGGGCCACTCGGTTGCCGATCAGCGACCAGACGTGTTCGATGGGCGACATATCGGGAGAACAGGCGGGCCACGGCAACAGTGACACCTGGTGAGCCGTGAAGTATTGTCGCACGATGCGTGCCACGTGCGGCGGGCGTGCATTGTCCTGTTGAAACGTGGCCGCCGGCAGGTCCTGCAGGTAAGGGAGGACTACAGACTCCAAAACGTCGGAGATGTAGCGGTGGCTGTTGAATGTACCAGCGATGCGTACCAGAGGGGTGCGGGTGTCATATCCAGTTGCCCCCCAAACCATAACGCCAGGTGACGGACCAATATGGCGATGCATAATGCAGGCGTCATACAGTCTCTCGCCGCGGTGCCGCCACACGCGGATCCGACCATCGTGGTGTTGCAGACAGAAGCGGGATTCGTCGGAGAAGACAATGTCGTGCCATTCCGTAGTCCAGGTGCGGTGTTCAACGGCCCACTGCCGCCGCACTAGCCAGTGGTGTAACGTCAGTGGTAATCGGTGCAATGGGCGCCGTGTGACAAGTTCCCGCTCCTGCAGACGACGTCGAACGGAACGTACTGACACAGGTTGTTGCGCATGCAACACACCCTAAATCCTGCGCTAACGTTCGTGATGTGGCGGTGCGAGCCGTCAATGCCCGCCGCACAGCATGCCGGTCCTCTCGTTCGGTGGTGTGCCGCGACTGCGGCAATCGCTCACGTCGGTCCGTCCGTCCCTCCTGCACCCACCGAATCCATACTCGCCTCACTGTGGCTGGATGTTGTCCCACACGGGCGCCTATGTCTCGGTACGATAAAACGCTGTCGCGATAAGCCACTATTCGTCCTCTGTCGAACTTCGAAACGTGCTGGAATGACTGCCGTATTCTGCGACGAGGCATCAGGAAGCTTCCCACGCAGAGGTCCGACAGCACAACACACTTCCACTACTTACACCCCGCCTTCTGTGCACTCTTCTTATAGTGCTTCTCGGTCACGTGCCGGACGCACATGATTTGCATATGCCCTGTAATGCTAATCGTTTGCATTTTCTCTCGCGGGCGACGCATGCTGCGAATTTCAGGCCAATCGGATGCTTCCTTCTTGGTGTTGCATTTTGGGTGGCCAGTAGTGTATACAAAAACACTTCAAGGCGTGGCTGTCAGAGATGAAAATGGGTCACGGGTCAACGGGTCGACAACTTTTTGCGGGTCCAACGGGTCGGGTCAAGGTTTTCCTGACCCGATTTTATTCCCGTTTTATTTTTGAAAAGAGAAAAATAGAATCCAAAGAAAAATGCGCGTTGTGGAATTCTGTAGTCGATACTGGTGCCCACAGAGTGAATAATGATTTGCCATGCAAAAATATTGTCGTCTCTTTCTTAAAGCAACGAAGATTTCTACCGACCGACGTCAGACACACCGACACCCTGTCGTAAAAAGATACTTCCTTTGCGTTCTTTTACAGTGCGCTTCTCCAGGGCAAGGTACAGGCAAACGCCGCCATTTGTCTGCTTCTCAGCTGATTCATTCTCTCCGTGAGAAGTTCACTGTATGACTAAGAGTTACTTTTCACATTGTATCTTTTACATTGAGCATTTAGGAGGTTTTCGATTGATGTGCTAACATCCCGTTCCCATGACATGTCATGTCGAAATTAACTCCTTATTTGTTAATATGGATGGATTTAATAATAAGGAGGTTGAGAAAGGCGTCGAGGCCAACAAATACGTGCTTGTTGAAAACCACAAGGGGAAGAGTCAATGCTGAAAATTGTTTCGCCTCATTAAGGAACCGCTAAATAATTCAGTGCTTTTGCTTTTAGTCTTGCTTTTGTTCAAACTGTGGAAAGTGTATAATTACTAGGAAAGATGTGGACGGTGTAATAAAAGATTATGGAACCAAAAATCTAACGTACCAGATGAAAGTATGCGCACCTTCATAAAAGCGTGGAAAGAATGAACAATCTATAATAAATACATTAAAAAAAATACATTTGTGTAATCGTAAATGATTCTCATTCGTAATATACTCCATGGTCACGGTCATAGTCAGTCATTACTTCTGGATTACGCAAAATAGTGGCACTAAAAATTGCACTAAAATTTAGCAAGTAACCAAATTTTATTATTAAAAAAGGATTTTCAGTTATTAAATATATCAGTTATGGGGATGAATATACTGTATATATATTACGCTTACATGTATATACACTGGCGTGCAAAAATTAAGGACGAGACGGTTTTTCGAATGTAACGTCGTGCCGAAGTGCTCCACGTCGACTCAAATCATACCATAAGATCCCCAAGATGTAAGAATATGGGACAAGTGAGCAAAGCCGTCCAAACAAGGAATCCAAAGGATACAAAGGCATTTTATTGAAAAGGTAGCTTTGAGCATAACTGGACAGAAGACAGAAACGTCCATATGACAGGCGCCTGCTAAAAAATTCCAGTCTTTGGTAGGGTATATGATCACCCCTGAATGCGTGGCAGGATTTATAACGGCTGTCCATGCTGAGGACGAGGTTGTCAAGGAACTGTTGAGGCATCGCGGCCTTTCCTTTTGTAGCGCCAATCGCAGCCCATTCCTCTTGTAGCGCCAATCGCAGCCCATTCCTCTTGTAGCGCCAATCGCAGCTGAGGAATCGTTGCTGGCGGCTGGTGACGTGCTGCCAAGCGTCTCCAGAGAAGGTCCCACACGTGTTCGATTGGATTTAGGTCCCAGGACCTTGCGGGCCAATCCATGCGTTACATATCTACACTCTCCAACAGCTCTGCGACAGCCACTGTACGATGAGGTGTAGCGTTGTCGTCCATGAAGAGGAACTCAGGAACCACAGCACCTCTAAACAGACGCACGTGAGGCAGGAGAATCTCGGTACAATAGCGGACACCAGTGACTGAACCTCCTTGGAAGATGTGGAGGTCAGTACGGCTACCAAGCATGATACCGCCCCAAACGAGAACTCCGCCACCTCCAAACCGGTCCCTTTCGATTATGTTGGAGGTGTGATTGTGTGTTCCCTGCTCTCCCCAGATGTGTATGTACGTCCAGAATCGCTCGTCAGACTAAATCGGCTCTCATCCGTAAAATGAACTCGACCCCATTGCTGATGTGTCCAGTTCTTGTGTTCCTGGCACCACAGTAACCGCCTTCTCCGATGAGCAGGCGTTAATGGCACACACCGTACTGGTCGTCGTGCAAATAGACCACCTTTGTGCAGCCTCCTGGCCACGGTAAAACGCTATAATGGACGTCCAGTTCTCTGTTGTATGTGCCTTGCGATTTCTCCCGCTGTCTGCCGTCTGTCTCTTCTTGCCTGTAGGACAATATACCGGTCGTCTGCCGCCGTGGTTGCTCGTGGACGACCACTGCTAAACTCTCGGACAGCTGTTCCTGTCATTTGAAATGCTCTCCAAGCTCGTGAAATGATGCTGTGAGCGATCTCGAACTCCTCGGCCACAATGACGCGACCTCGGGTAAAGTCATCCAGATGTCGTCTACTGGATTGCATGTTGGCCATATCACACGGTGGCAGCTACTCGACGTCGTTCAAACCGATGTACACCGTGCAATAGCTTTCACCGAATTGCTGAGCGTACACTGCCCGTGTGCTTCTATACCCTTCCGACACCCCCCCCCTACGCCATGCTGCATATGCGCATGCCCTACCGTACTGGACCCTAGTCTATCTAGTGAGTGGTCTTTCGGTCCGTTCTGCCTTCTCGTTCCGCTGTAATGCTAACTTCTCCTCGTCGTCCTTAATTTTTGCACACCAGTTCATATGTAAATTGAGTTTCGAATTTATAGTTCAAAGCAAATTTTTTCGGATCAGTTACGGGTCCGGGTCCGAAATTTCTGATTTGTTTCCAACTCTGGTAACTGTCACCGGGGAACTCTTTGAACATGTTGAAGAGTTCATTACGTTGTCAAGTTACCTTCCATTGTAGTAAAAATTATATCACTTGTATGAACTCATCCTCAAAGTTTTTGGCTGTAAAAGTAGCAGTTGCTATTTTTTAAGGTATCGTCGAAGTCTGGAGTGCATTCGGAAGAAAAATTCAATTTGACGATCGATTTACCGTAATAATACCTTAGAAGGAAAGTTGTGACGTGCCTGCGCCGCAGAACGCACATGAGATAAAGGCAGATGGCAATGAGAGCACATGTCCGCGTAGCTTTGGGAGAGCGACTTACTCCGGAGTGAGGGGACCCGCTTCGATGCCCGGCGTGGACAAACCGGTGTTTTCACAAAATATTTAATCATTTCATCCTTCAAGTTCTTATTTATAGATCAGAGACATGGACATTAAGTAAAAGAAAAAAAAAAAAAAAAAAAACATAGAGAGGCTGCGGACAACTGAAAGAGGCATGGAGAGATGCATACTTGGTATGCACGTATAACCAAGAAAGATAGGAAAAGCGACTCATCGATTGGAAAGATGACAAGAGTGGATGGCATCACGATCAAAGCAAAGACCCATCATGTTCAAAGTAAAGTGGCAATGGGCTGCACGTATTGTTTAAAGAACTGACCACCATTGGACAACAGAAATACTAGCCTGGATACCAAGGGACAAGAAATATACCCAGAAGAAGACCACGTGGGGACGGGTGGATGAAATTCGAATTGCTTGAGACAGAGCGTTATGGAAGTGACTTGGAGAGACGTTCATCCAGTAGAGGATTGAGAATGGTTATTGACGGGAATGTGATACGAGGGCTGTACCGAAAGCAATGCAAAAGTGGGCGTAACTTTTTTATTAACTCACAGCGGTCATTCAAATTGCACATGTTGGTAGAGTAACTCTTCTTCTTCATTGCAGATTCGAATTAGACAAGTGGAAGTCTGCTCTGATCTGCTGGAAGCGTTTGAAGCCAATGAAGACACGTTTTCTTTTTCCGATCTGGTGACAGGGGATGAAACGTGGGCGTATCTTTACAATCCGAAAACGAAGAATCAATCCATGGAATCGCGTCGCACCTGTTCACCAAGGCCTAAGAAGTTCAAGAGCCAGCGATCAGCACAGAAAGTAACGGTGACTGTTTTTTTGGGATGACAGGGGTGTCATTCTCCTTGATTTTCTGGAACGTGGCCGTGCCGTGACCAGCGAGCGGTACATTGAGACACTCAAGAAGCTTAGAGAAGCCATAAGGAGGAAGAGACCGAAAAAGAATCTGAAAGGGATCCACATTCACCATGACAATGCGAGACCACACACATCACATCTTTGGCAACAAATCAGGCGATCAGTAATTAGGCTGGTCGGTGGTCCCCCGGATCAGGCGCCCTCATTGGGATCTGTCATTCATTGGACCGAACAGGTCCAATGAATGACAGTCTCCTGGGACATGATGACACAGACGAGGTGAAAGTGTCTGTGAAGAAGTGGGTATACAGCAGTCCCACCGGAATTTTTTCAAAGAAGATTCGAGTTGGGTTTGACGATGGCGCAAGTGCATTGCCTGCGATAAAGACTATGTTGAGTAGTACCTATGTATAGAAAAAGAGTTACTCTACCAACATGTGCAATTTGAACGACCTCTGTCAGTTAATAAAGCTATGCCCACTTTTGCATAACTTTCGGTACAACACTCGTACCATTTTAACAGCTTTTCTTTATGCAAAATTTTCCCGCTGAATACACATTCAATGGACAAAACCTAAGGGATACGTACCAACTAGCGTGTTGTACTCCTCTAGTGCGAATAACAGCCTGTACACGCCGAAGCATCGACTCCACCAGAGGCCGAAGGTAATGCCAGCCATGTCGGTTGCAGAATTGTCCACAACTCCGCCCATGACGTCAGTCCAGGATCCCTGAATCTGACGATCCGCTTCCCGGCATCCCAGGGAGCTCCCACAGGTTTTGAATCCGGGTACCTTGGGAGCCACTGGATGGCTCCAAACTCAGATGAGTGTTTCTCGAGCCATGCCTGGGTGGTTGCGGCTCGGTAGGGCGGCGCATTGTCCTTCTGATACATACAATCGGCCGCAGGATGCGCGAAGGCCACGAGAGTGTGTAGGTGATCAGCCAGTATTTGCTAGTAGCGCGCAGCGGTTAAGGACCGCTCCAGACATACAAGAGGGACCTAAATGCCCTATGAGAAGGCGCCCCAAACCATTACAGAGCCACCACCACCCTGAAGCGAGCCGATCTTGCACGACTGAGCTATGACCTCATGTTGTCGACGCCACACCCATACCTACCCGTCAGCTCGGTACAGCTGAAAACGGGATTCATCTGACCACACGACGTGTGCCACTCTGCAGAGGTTCAGTTTAGATGTTCCTGGAACCAGGCGAGGCGTAATGTCCGATGACGAGCAATCAACAGTAGCACACGAGTGGGGCGTAGCCCAATGAATGCAACTTGCTCCATACCGTTCGCTCGCTGACGCGCGCTTGGGCCTCTGACTTTTAACCTGGATCTGATTTGCGGTGCCGTTGCCAAACGGTCTGTCTGTACGTTCCTGAATACTCTACGTCGACCCCTGTCATCAGTCGCATGTGATTGGCCACAGCTTGCTCTCTGGGAAGCTTATACGTTCGTCGATGGTGTATTCGCGGTACGGTACGGTTGCCCTCGGGAGCCCTACGGTCCTCCACCACTTGGGCGATGGAATGATCCATCTGTCTTACGCCGAAAATGCATCCACGAACAAAGTCGCTCAGATCACTACGCTTACCCTTATTCATCGATTGTGATACACTGTTGGAAAAAAATGATCAAATGATCATATGTAGAAGATTTTAGGAAGGGAGTGTCTTACCCCAGGTCTTAAACAACCCTTCAGGTAGCTAGGAGATTTGGGCTAGAGTGCCCGATAGGAAAGTAACACGGAAGCTAAGTAGAAAGGGGGAGGAAGACGCCCTTATTTATTACCGGGGGCCAGTACCCGGGGTCCGACGGCTTAACGTGCCCATCCGACTCACGGCGGATATTTAGTGGATCGAGCGTTGGTACCTGCCTGGGGTCGAACCCGAGGTCCTTTCCGTGGCAGTCACGAACGTTTCCCACTAGGCCACACTGTTGGGAAGCCCTGCTGTCTGCATATTTATAGCCCGGGTTCGGTTTGAGTTTGTTCCATTCTGCGTTGGGGATGCCCATGTAAACTTCCCATCATCCCTATGTCTCAAATGTTTGCCTACTGAGTGCATGTTTATACGTATTTTTATATCTCCATATATGGATCCCGTTTTTTTTTTTTTTTTTGTTCACGAAGATTGTTTTTTCACATAATTGTCACAGTGATCCGAATTCTCTGTGTTTCTCCCAGCTATTTTGTGATGATGGAAAACTTTCCCGGCATTTTTCCTCGCGGAAATCAAAACCTAATAATGAACTGATACATACAATAGTAAAACTAAACTAAAAAATACGCTTCATTGGCGTAAAAATGTAAATATACGTTTCCAAGCTTTCGCGCATGGGCTTTTGAAAGATAAGACAGAAAACTGCAAACTGAACACTTAGAACGCTTCGGCGATTTGAACGCGGTGATTTGACTTAACAATAAACATATAGATGAGAATGTAATTTTCATTCAAAGACACAAGGTTGGTTGGGCACGCTATTGGAAATAAAGCGGGGTTACTGGTTCCAAATTCGTGGCAACTCTACAGAGACGCTATCATTGCAAGTATCACTGTTGGTAATGATCTCCAAGGTTTCCCGAATGGCTGCGTAGATTTGGGGCTGAAGTAGGAGGCTAATTTCTTTATATTCCTTATATCATTCCACATAAGAGTAGCAGACTTGAATTTGACTTTTCTGGATAGGGCCATGGTTACTTTACCGTCGCTGCGTTTCCTTCATGCTCGTAGATTCTAATTCTAAATGAACGTTTGGCCATTCCGATGTAGTATCGTGTGGATATTGTAGAGAAATCGCATGAACATCTGCCTCACAGGAAATAGGTGTGTGTGTGTGTGTGTGTGTGTGTGTGTGTGTGTGTGTGTGTCAAATTTCTCTGAAGCGTGTTATATAGATATGCAGGAGACCATATTCCGACACATAGTTCATCTTCTTGATTGAGTGCATTGATGAGTTGGTAGGAAACATTTGTTATGTAGGGATAGCACAGGTAGCATAATTGTGGCATAGAAAAATTAAAACTTTTTGATAACTTTTTCGACAAAGTTACGCATCTAGTTCGAGGTCTATCATGCACCAGTAGCGAATTCGATTACGCTTTTTAGTCAACGTTGTCCACAATGAGTATCGGAGGATCAGATCAGATCATATGTAGATGATTTTAGGAAGGGAGTGTCTGATTTCAGGTCTTAAACATCCCTTATAAATAGGAAGCTAGGAGATTTGGGCTACAGTGCCCGATAGGAAAGTAACACGGAAGCGAGGTAGAAAGGGGGAGGAAGACGCCCTTATTTATTACCGGGGAGCCAGTACCCGGGGGCTTAACGCGTCCTTCCGACGTACGGCGGATGTTTAGCGGTTCGAGCGTTCGTACCTGCTTGGGATCGAACCTGGGGTTTTCTCCGTGGCAGTCACGATCGTTGACCACTAGGCCACCAGCGGCAGAGTATCGGAGGAGACCGCGAAGACTCTTCTAATTCGAGAACGGAAGATAACTGTTTTGTGTTCTGGGGGACAGAACGAGAGCTCCGGAGCATCGGGTTGGGAACGGACGTGAGTTTCTAATAGACTTATGTACAATGGCGGTTGCTAGGCGATTTGCTTAGTAAAACATCCAGGTAAGGTAAGGTAAGGTAAGGTACCATTGTCTTCAAGCTCCATAGGAAAATTGATCGTAGAGTGTATGTATATCATTGATTTTATCGAGGGAAAACGAGAGAGTCTCCTTTCCGTCTACTTTTTAACCAAAATTCTGACCCAACTAATCTCACGAGGAGTTAGCATTTTAACCCCACGGCTATCTAGATTGAAATACGTATTCCAAACTGGAATCTATTGGCTCCAGAGAAACGCAAAACTAGGAACAGCAGAAGGATCACATGATTAAGTCAACGGATAAATCGGAATTCGAGGCGGACTTCCGTTTAACAGCTCTTCAATTACATAGTTCCGCGTATATCACTACGCCCTGTTTACATAAGGCCTGCGCACACTTACCATCCCGGGGCAAAGAAACTAACACCGCCGCTAAAGAAAGATTTTGAAAACCTAGGAGAAAAAAAGAAAACCTGCAACTTAGAGCTGTATATTTTTTTTCCCCGAGTAGAATATATTTAAAACATCAGATCGATACATGAGATGGTTAATTCGTTGCTTGACAAAAGACGAACTGAAGACACTTATTACGCAGATGGTAATGTTGTCCTGAATGGTTTATAATAATATTAGCGAATAACTTCTTCCATTCCGTTATTTAATTACATACTTTAATTCTCTAAAATGCACTGTAAGCCGCATTCGGCACCTACATCGAAACAAAAATTTCAAAATTCTGTCAACCAAATGTTCCAAGTATGGATTCTCAGCTTTTGCTTATGCTTCCTTTAATGGAATCTAAGTAGCTATAAAATTACCCAATTAGGTATTTTAAAGGAAATCATTTTTGCTATTATATCTAATCGACCTATGGAGTTAGGAAATTCGACCTATCACATATTTATAAGTTACATAATTCTGTCAGATCACTACTCATTAAAAACCATACAAAATCTTTTGCGCTAACTGTTATTAATTCCTCGAAAATAATAATTCTGTTTTACTTTTATTGTACATTTTCGTATAGAAAAAAAAATAATTCGTGTTATCACAATGTCAAAATTATTACTGTTCTACCAATACTCCTTATAGAATGTTGCGGCGGAGCTAGTTTCTTTGCTCTGTGATAGTGGGCGTGCGTAGGCTTTATGCAAATAGAGCGGAGTAATACGCGAAATTACTAAAAGAACTGATATTCGGAAATCCACCCGATTATCAGCTCTTTAAGGATCGGAATTCGAACCTAAACCCTTAGCATGAAATATTAGTTAATTCTAAGCTTCTTTAACAGCTTGAAAATTGGGTGCCAGCAACTACTACAAGACCTGTAACAGTCCTTGCAAAAAGATACCTACTTATAGGCACAGGTCCTTAGTAATATGTTCAACGAAAGACCCTTTGCGAAAATTGATACCTTAAAGTCTTTAATTCCGGCTGATGAACATTACTGAAAATGAGTTATGCAATATGCTGTTTCTCATAGGGTGTATAATGTTAAAAACTGATGTTCTTATAAAAAGCATGGAACCGTATAGTTGTTCATCATTAGGAAATGACGTGAAAACTTTCTCGAAGACATGCTGAAAAGGAAATACTGAAGACAACAAAACTGAAAAATTCAAAGACTTTATGTAACGATATAAAACGAAATTGAATATCAGTAAAAAGTATAAAATTATTACCACCCATTAAAATGAAACTGAGTTTCACAACACAGATTAGACGATAAGCAGTTTCCTATTGCCAGATTCAGGTTTCTAATTCGCATATGGTGAAATAATTTCCATATGGGTAAAAATGTAACACGTAACAATTTGCTTTTAAAGGCCAATTTCCTGTATCAGCAGCGGAAGCCATCTTTGAAGACCCTGCTTAACCGAGTTCCTGAGTGATTACGAAGAACAGTGGAAAGTCTGTTATAACCAAGGAGGTTAGAATAAGATATCTGGAGATGCCCTTGTTAATGAAGTAGTACCACTTTGCGTGAAGCCTATAACCGCTAGCGACGGCCGTCAAAGTGTGGGAAAGCTGATGGTTTTCAAGGCTATTGCAATGCATTTTGTGTTGGCCGAATCGCCTTCTTTCGTTGTAAATGTTTCGAGTTTCGCATCGTAACTTGCTGCCAATGTGTGAGAAGATGCTGAAGTTTTAGATTTCTTAATTATTTTGAGGCTCCTTTCCATTTTTATTTTCAATTGAAATACACTAACGTTAGTGCGAATTGTACACAAAACATAACGTTAAATTGAAAATTTCACTTCCATAAGAAGTATAATTCATTCCGCTTTGATATTAACACGGTTTCTGCAACCCAAAACCACCCTATTCCAAAATACACACAGTTGAAATTACATAAGTATCATGTAAACAATGTCAAATTCCCACAGTTTTCGGCTTCACGGTTAAGAGACTCATAGCATCTCCAGAAGTATTATTTTAACCTCCTTGGTTATAACTAGTGGCGACATTATAACGCGAGTATACCGCGTTATTTCCTTGGTTATATCTAGGGCAGTAATTCTGTCGCGGCGCGAATTTCCGCGTTTGTTTCCGTGAATTTTAGGGGTTTTTCTGTAATTTCGCGAATATAAAATATATCCGCGAATTTCAGATTTTTTTACCTATTTTTGCCTAATTTCTATTACATTTTTTGGTTATTGTATTTTTCATAATTAAATAATATTAATATTGCCTTCGTTAGAATTTACGCGAAAAATATACCGCAAAGTAATCCTACTCGAAAGTCCAAAACCAGAGGCTTAAATCTTGAATTACCTCTCAAGATCGTTCGTTACAAAGATACTCTTTTCGAACAAGCTTGACGGGTAATTTAAACTTTTAAAGTCACATGCACTCTGCTGAAGAGTGCACATGTGGTCTTTCGTGATTCCTCCTCCCCCCTCCCGCTATAAATAGCAAACTGTAAACCGGATGTCGTTAGTTGGGGCCGCGGGTGGCCTAGTGGGCAACGTTCGTGACTACCACGGAAAGGACCTCAGGTTCGATCCCAGCAGGTACGAACGCTCGATCCACTAAATATCCGCCGTGCGTCGGATGGGCACGTTAAGTCGTCGGACCCGGGTACTGGCCCCCCGGTAATAAATAAGGGCGTCTTCCTCCCCCTTTCTACTTAGCTTCCGTGTCACTTTCCTATCGGACACTATAGTCCAAATCTCCTAGCTTCCTATTTCTAAGGGTTGTTTAAGACTTGGGGTCAGACACTCCCTTCCTAAAATCCTCTACATATGATCATGATCATATGATGTCGTCAGTTGTGCTAGTAATTTTAACTGGGAAAGCAGCTCACAGAAAAGAGCGTTTCGCAGATGCTTAGCTTAAGAAATTTTTGCTTTTGTGTGAGTAGTTTATGAAGTTTCTAGATATTGTTTTTTTTTAATTTTGAGAATGAGCCACGTGAGTAAGACGAGTGCATCTGAAAGAGGCAAGCAGTACAGCAAGGGAACGTTTCACGTGAACAAAAATCTATTGTTCTGTTCGTGATGCAACATACCAGTGGATTTTTCAAGAAAGGACAGTTGTGAAAAGCATTTAGTAAGCAAGCTGCATAAAAAAAAAGGAGTGTCTGAACAGTCAACCGAAAATAATGCAGAAATGTGTTGATGAATTAATTGAGAAAAAACTGCACAAGAACAGCATCGCTCAATGGAACTTTCGAAATTAACTGGTGCCTTTTGTGCAGCTAACATCCCACTTTCCAAACTGGATAACCCTACATTAAAAAATTACTTGGAAAATTCGTTAAGAGATATTGGTGTTATTCCAAATACAAATTGGATGCGGAAATGTTATTTACCGAAAATATATGATATTCAAAAGCAACAAGTGAAAGATTTTTTAAATCGGTATCCGGTGTAAGCATCGTAGCAGACGAAACAACTGATTCAGAAGATAGATACATTTTGAATATTCTTGCTGTTCCGTCAGCTGAACCGAATGTTGAAAGCTGCAATGATGAAACCTCTTTGAATGCAATCTTCCTTGAGTGCATCACTTTGGAATCCGTAAATTTTAAAGCAGTCAGCGAGGCAATACTTCACTGCGTTAATAAGTATGAAATACCTTTTGCTAATATAACGGCTTTTGTGACAGACAATGCATCTTACATGTCCAAAGCGTGGGGAAAGAGCCTGAAAGTCGTATTCTTTAATGGTGTTCACGCCACCTGCAATGCACATCCTTTAAATCTTTTGGGAGAAATTTGGCAGAATGAATTTGAAAATGTTAACTCTTTAGTAGTTGCTGTTAAACGTGCCTTCACAGATTGTCCCTCCCGTAAATGACGTTTTCGACTATTTTTGCAAGGGAAGGGCAAAATACCTTGCTTACCACTAGTACCCTTGCAGACTAGGTGGAACAGTTGGTTTGAGGCCGTGATTTTTCAGTGCAAACATTTAGAAAATTACGCAGAGTTTTTTGAAAAAGTAAAAGACAACAGTAGCAGTTGTATTTTTTTTTTTTTGATTGAAGGTTTAACGACCACCGTGAGCAACTCAATGGGCTATAAGCAGTCGCCCGTCCCTAATTTAGGGCCACTAGTTCCTGGGAAGGGAGAGAGCCAGTGCCGTAAGACAAACACAACATCCATGCCTCACCGGAATTCGAACCCGGACCCCTTCCGTGCGAATGATCAGAAGCCATTGCTTAGACCACTGCGCCACCGGGGCGGCGCAGTTGTATTGTAGACAAAATCATTGGGTATTGTCAAGATAGGAATTTAAAAGAAAATCGGAAGCAGGTTGAGGTTCATGCGTCGTATATTTCCGGACAGTCACTTTATTTGAAAAGCAGCGAATTTCTGCGAACAAAATATATAACGAAATGCCGGACATCGCCAACAGTCTTCTTAGCAAGAGTCAAGACTGCGACTACGTTGCTGCAAAAATATCTCTATCCACTTGTTATGAAAAAATTAAGCATTATTTTTTTTTTGAAGATAAGCATCGGTTTTGTCAGCCAGCCGCAAATTTCTTCAAAGCATGTAGGGTATTTGATCTCGATCAATTTAAGCCCTTGGACCTTTTAGACGACAAAGATTTGTTTGTTTTCAGCCACATTCCTATGTTCGAAGATGAGGACCAACTAAAATTTGAATGTTATTCATATAAAGCGACTGTAAAAGAATTTCTTGTCAGTAAAGGTTTGCTAGACTTTTGGAATACGAAAAAAGGTCGTTTTCCTAATCTACATAAGGTCGCCACCCATTGTCTGTCAGTACCCACAAACAGTATCGATGCTGAACGATCCTTTTCGAAATATAACAAGAAAGATGACACCGAATTATCGGGTGTAATAAGCACGTCTTTTGAATCCGTTCTGACGCAAATTAAATTTATAAAAGCTGTTCAAAGTCAATGGAACCGGTATGGAAAACAATAGTATCTGACGGAAGAAAGAAGGCCGCCCGGTGGCGCAGTGGTCTAAGCGATGGCTTGTGATCATTCGTCCGGAAGGGGTCCGGGTTCGAATCCCGGTGAGGCATGGATGTTGTGTTTGTCTTACGGCACTGGCTCTCTCCCTTCCCTGGAACCAGTGACCCTAAATTAGGGACGGGCGACTGCTTATAGCCCATTGAGTTGCTCACGGTGGTCGTTAAACCTCCACTCAAAAAAAAAAGAAGAAAGAAGTTTTCCAATCGGGTTTTTAATCCCTCAGATATTGCTGTAAACGGAATCGTGAGCTTACGCCCTTTGGTTGCAGACTTGTGCGTTAAGAAAAACATGAATTTATATGAAAAATATTTCGCACCGGAAACGATCTCCAACATAGAAAGAATTTTTCAAATCGGACTCTTAGAAACAGATATCGACAAAAATAAGATGTGACTTTACGTCCCCTGCTGGGAAAACCATGCATTATTTTCGGAAGAAAGTATTCTCAAAAGGTTTTTCCATATGAGCATTATTGGTCCAAGAAAAAAATAAAAAAATTAGTCGAGTTTTCAGGAGCCCAGATTTTGCTACAAATACATCAGAAGCAGAAATTAACTCTTATGGCCCCTGGTGGCCAAACTATTCTTTACCAAACATTAGAAATTATGTGAAAAATATTTTCCATCAGGTCTTGCATGCGATACAGGAAGAATTTTTCAAATCGGAGTTTTAGAAGCAGAAATAACGCAGAAAACACAATTTACCTATATGCCCCCTAGCGGAAAGTCTATGATTTACTTGAAAATTTTGAATTTATAGGAAAAACATTTCGCATCGGAAACACTATCTAACAAAGAAGGAATTTTTCAAATCGGATTCCTTGAAGTAGAGATATTGACAAAAATAAGATATACATCTACGTCCCCTGGCGTAGAAACCCTGCATTATTTCAAGAAGAAAATGTTCCTAAAAGGTTTGTCAACGGTCAACAAACCACTTTTTTTTCAAACGAAATTTTAGAAGCTCATATTTTGTTGCAAATACATCAGAAGCGGAAATTAAGACTTACGGCAGGCACCTCGTGGCCAAACCATTTTTCACAAAATTTAGAAATTATGTGCAAAGGATTTCCCATCAGGAGCTGTATAGAAAGATTATTTTTAAATCGGAGATTTAGAAGCAAAATTTTTTCTTCTGTACCAGATACAGACAGCTCCTGATGGGAAATCGTTTGCACATAATTTCTGCCGCCCCGGTGGCGCAGTGGTCTAAGTCGTTGGCCTCTGATCATTCGTCTGTAAGGGGTCCGGGTTCGAATCCCGGTGAGGCATGGATGTTGTGTTTGTCTTACGGCACTGGCTCTCTCCCTTCCCTGGAACCAGTGACCCTAAATTAGGGACGGGCGACTGCTTATAGCCCGTTGAGTTGCTCACGGTGGTCGTTAAACCTCCAATCAAAAAAAAAAAAAAGCGTAATTTCTAATTATACCTTTACGCCCCCTAGCGGAAAGTCTATGAAGTACTTGAATTTTTTCTAAATTATATAAAAAACATGTCACATTGAAAACACTATCCAACAAAGAAGGAATTTTTTTTAATTGGAGGTTTAACGACCACCGTGAGCAACTCAATGGGCTATAAGCAGTCGCCCGTCCCTAATTTAGGGTCACTGGTTCCAGGGAAGGGAGAGAGCCAGTGCCGTAAGACAAACACAACATCCATGCCTGACCGGGATTCGAACCCGGACGAATGATCAGAGGCCAGCGCCTTAGACCACTGCGCCACCGGGGCGGCAAGGAATTTTTCAAATCGGTCCCTAATTTAGGGTCACTGGTTCCAGGGAAGGGAGAGAAGCAGTGCCATAAACAAACACAACATCCATGCCTCACCGGGATTCGAACCCGGACCCCTTACGGACGAATGATCAGAGGCCAGCGCCTTAGACCACTGCGCCACCGGGACGGCAAGGAATTTTTCAAATCGGTCCCTAATTTAGGGTCACTGGTTCCAGGGAAGGGAGAGAAGCAGTGCCGTAAACAAACACAACATCCATGCCTCACCGGGATTCGAACCCGGACCCCGTTCGGACGAATGGTCAGAGGCCATCGCTTAGACCACTGCGGCGACTAGAGATATTGACAAAAATAAGATATACATCTACGTCTCTGGCGTAGAAACCATGTATTATTTTAAGAAAATGTCTGTAAAAGGTTTGTCGACAGGAGTACTATCGATCTACCAACGACGGTTTTTTTTTTCAATCGCGAATCTGGACGCTCATGTTTTGCTGCAAATACATCAGAAACGGAAATTAAGGTTTACGCCCCCTGGCGGCCAAACCATTTTTTTTTACAAAAATTAGAAATTATGTGCAAACGATTTTTTTTTTATTGGAGGTTTAACGACCACCGTGAGCAACTCAATGGGCTATAAGCAGTCGCCCGTCCCTAATTTAGGGTCACTGGTTCCAGGGAAGGGAGAGAGCCAGTGCCGTAAGACAAACACAACATCCATGCCTCACCGGGATTCGAACCCGGACCCCAGACGGACGAATGATCAGAGGCCAGCGACAAACGATTTCACATCAGGAGCTGTATCCGGTTCAGAAATAATTTTTCAAATCGGAGATTTAGAAGCAGAGATATAGGATAGAAACGCAATTTACCTCACGCCCCCTAGCGGAAAGTCTATGAATTACTTGAAAATTTTGAAATTATATGAAAAAGGTGTCACACTGAAAACGCTATCTAACAAAGAAGGAATTTTTCAAAGCGGACTCCTAGAAGTAGATATATTGGCAAAAATAAGATATACATCTACGCTCCCCTGGCGGAGAAACTGTGGAATATTTTATGAAGAAAATATTCCGAAAAGGTTTGTCGATGTGAGTGGCATCAGTCCACGAAAGAATTTTATCAATCGATATTTTAGAAGCTCAGATTTTGTGGCAAATACATCAGAAGCAAAAAATAACACTTACGCCCCCTGGTGGCTAAAGTATTCTTTACCAAAAATTTGAAATTATATGCAAAAGATTTTCCATCAGGAGGTGTATCCGCTGAAAATGTTTTTCAAAAGTCATGACGTATTTTGGCACGCGATGGCGGTTGGGCGGTTTTGGAAGTACTAGAGGCATTCGACAGGTACGTTCTAGCTGCAGTCTAAAAGGAATAGTGAGCGATTTGACATCAAGTTGAAGATGGAAGACTAAACTGTGCATTTTTGCCATATTTTACTTCCGTAAAGGGAAGAACGCGGCTCAAGCATGCGAAAAGTTGCGCAAAGTGTACGGTGACAATGCTCAAGAACGTCAGTGCCAGAATTTTGCGAACCAGCGGTGGTTCGCAAAATTCCGTGTTGGTGATTTTGACCTGAACGATGCTCCTTGGTCCGGGAGGCCAACCGAGGTTGATGACGACCAAATCAAGGCATTGATCGAGTCAAACCCACGTTACACAACGCGAAAGATTGCAGACACATTGCACATCGATCATTCAAGCGTTCACAACCACCTGAAGAATCTAGGATACGTAAGCAAGTTCGATGTGTGGGTTCCTCATGAACTCAAAGCTCAATTGACGGCGCGTATAAACATATGCGATATGCTCATTAAATGATCCTTTTTTGAAGCGACTGATAACGAAAAGTGTATTGTGTACAACAATGTGCTACGCAAACCTTCTTGGTCCCGACGTGCTGCTTTGCCTCAAACGACATTTTTTTTTTTTTTTTGATTGGAGGTTTAACGACCACCGTGAGCAACTCAATGGGCTATAAGCAGTCGCCCGTCCCTAATTTAGGGTCACTGGTTCCAGGGAAGGGAGAGAGCCAGTGCCGTAAGACAAACACAACATCCATGCCTCACCGGGATTCGAACCCGGACCCCTTTCGGACGAATGATCAGAGGCCAACGCCTTAGACCACTGCGCCACCGGGGCGGCCTCAAACGACATCCAAAGCAGACATTCATCAGCGGAAGGTTCTGGTCTCAGTGTGGTGGGATTTTAAAGGTGTCGTGTTTTTTCGAGTTCGTACCACGGAACCAAACAATCAATTCGAATGTGTACTGTCGGCAATTGGACAGTTTGAACGAATCCCTCATCCGGAAACGTCCAGAGCTCGTTCATCATAAAGGTGTTGTGTTCCATCATGACAACGCAAGACCACACACAAGTTTGATCACCCGCCAAAAATTATTGGAGCTTGGGTGGGATGTGTTGCCACACCCAGCATACTCGCCTGACCTTGCGCCATCAAGCTTCCACTTGTTTCGCTCTCTTCAACAGTCCTTGCGTGGTATAACGTTCAATTCAGATGAGGCTGTAAATCAGCACCTTGTACAGTTTTTCTCCACGAAAGACAGATCCTTCTATAACGAGGCATTCTGCAGCTCACTGAAAGATGGCAAAAGATTATTGAACAAAACGGGCATTATATCATTGATTGATCTTTGTTCTTTCTATCAATAAGTTACCTTTGCAAAACATGGCAAAAATACGTCGACTTTTCCGACAACCCAATACTTGCAGTCTGGAACAGGCATTAACAGGACATTAGTTCTGAGCAAATCTACTAGTTTCTCAGGGAAAATTAGAAGATCCGGCAGTATAGAAATAGATCTAGCTATCAGTGCAAAAGTCTAAATTTCGGCTGCCTCTAATGTGGCAAGCTATCGCTTGGCAGAAAGGAGAGGAGTAATCCTTTTCCCACAAAACTAAGAGCGAGAGGTTTTAAATTTTCCTTTGATTGCTTCTTCATCCTAGTTTAAGTAATCCTTGAAAAAGCACCAATCTTTTTTGCTTCTAGTTTGTTGATGTTAAGCCATTCTGTAACATGGACAGACGTACACAATGCTTCCCAAGCAGCATTGACAAAACTACCACAAATGTCTGTAGGTTTACACTTGAAACTTCCAAGGATATTAACTGCATATAGTACCACCACATGGTTTAAGTACCTTGCTTTGAAATTCAACAAGCCAAAAGTTATATCCAAATTCTTGGTAACATGCAACTCCACTGAGTTTAATCCTATGTGGTGTATAGTTGCAAATCTTTGCTCTTGACACGCATGCTTGTTTCAAATTCTGAAATCACAACTCCTGTGCTAATGTTTGGTGCACTGAGAATTTAACTAACTGTGGCTGTTGGTCCCTGGTTCACTGAACAATGAAAAGTTAGTAAGCCAGAAAAACTTTGAAGAATGTCATATTTATAAATACTTCCCTCCCACCAACATCTGTAGGAGTTTTCATCACCATACACACGATCGAGTCACATTATTGCGACCACCACCTAATATCCAGAGTAACCGACGTGTGCAGCATGGACAGCAGCTAGACGGGCTGGGAGTGACTCAATAAGATGTTGGAAGGTCTTCACAGATATATATGGAGCCATGCTGACTGCAGTGCATTTGACAGCTGCTGGAGGATCCATAGAGCAAACAAAACTTTCGAGGTGTTCCCACAGATGCTCAATTAGGTTCAAGTCTGGGGAATTAGGAGGTCAGGGAAGTACTTTGAAGTCTTTATCGTGCTCTTCCAACCACTCTCGGACATTTCTAGCTGTTTGACACGTCGCATTGTCGTACTGGAAGATCCTATCCGCTCCAGGGAAGACAATTAGCATGTATGGGTGTTCGTGGTCTGCAAGGATGTATTCATAACGAATTCGGTCCATAGTGCCTTTCACAGGTATGAGTGGACCCAGAGAATACCACGAAAACATTCTCCAGACCATAACGCTGCCCCCCCCCCACCAGCTTGTGTTCTGCCAGCATGAAGAGTGTTTGTTCTCCGATGTTTCTTCCCTTATACGCCAACGTCCATCCGTTCGATGAAGCAGAAAACGTGAATCATCGGAGAAGACAATCCTTTGCCACTCAGCGGAGGTCCAATTCTGATACTGCAGTGCAAATGTAAGCCTTTTCTGCTGATGCACCTTCGTTAGCATAGGTGCAGTGACAATCCGTTTGCATCGGAGTCTCATACGTAGCAGGGTTCTCTGAATTGTCGTTTTAGACACACTTCCAGTAGCACCCTGGTTCATTCGGCCAGTGAGTTGCTCCACTGTAGCATGTCGATCGGTCCTCACGCACCTCCGAAGCGGACATTCACCTTTCACATAAATGGCACGTGGTGCTCTGAAGTTTCCACATCCCCTATTCGCAATGGTGCCATTTCTCCAATCAGGATACACTTCAACCACAGCAGCACGTGATCAGTTGACAAACTGCGCTGTTTCAGGAATACTGCCACCTTTGTCCCGGCAGCTGATAATAATCCCTTTTTGCAAATATGATAAATCGCTTTTTTTATCCATGACAACGAGTAATATGTTTTCAGATTGTCTACAGTACACCTAATATACCCCCAAACCAGTTCACGACACATGCCTTCTTTCATTGGCTACGCGCTGCTGTTTTCAAAAGTAGCAGGTGGTCACAATAATGTGACTCGACTGTGTATAAGTAGATGGTGTGAGCTGTAAGGAATAAACAAGTCATGAGTTGGAACATCATGCACATCTGGTTATATAACAGTGGGAAGAAACAGGATAAACATACTATTCATATCTTAAGTAAAATCTAAAACTATGCCCAACAGACATGAAGAATTTGCAATATACACCATTCAAACATGAGAGCAACAATTTTTTAACAGATGAAAAATAAAGACAGGCATGCCATCTAGTCCTTTATTCAAATAATTTCAGTGTTTGTACACATTTACGAGGGAAAACAATGAAGTTATTTAAAAAAGAAAATCAAAAGGTGTTCTCACAAAAAGCATTAAAGTAAAAATGAAATTATAGTAATAAAGTTAACCCAAAATAGTGTTATTACACAATAAACGTCTACATAAAAACCTGCAAATCACTAACTAGTGATAACAACATAACAAAAAAAAAAAAAACAAAAAAAAAAACAAAAAAAAAAACTAGTTCACAGAAGCATGAATTTTATAAGGTTCTTGATATTCAAAATGACTAGGGAGAAACAAAATTCAAACTTGTAGTTCATCCTGAATGGTAATTTTTTTCTTACTTAACAACTGAAATAACAAAAGAAAATCTTCAAATGTACTACATTTCATTCATGTTTCTTGAAAAAAATTAGTTCTAATAAAGCAAAGTGTGGTGGAAGACTAATTATAATTTTCTGAACCTAATATTTACAGAGCTTAAGGACACTTTAAACATGGAAAATATACAATTAACCTATACCCAGTACAGACAACTTACAAAGTGCTTAAAATCCATTCAAACCAAAAGGAAACTTGCATCTGATATTGAACCAGAAGGAACCATTTCATAGAAAAACTAAATTCTTTTCCCTAAGTGATAGGTAAAAATATTTTGCTAGAGACAAAATGAAAATTAAAAAAGGATTGCAACAGAATCTCCAGAATATTTCTCTGAATGCTAGATTATTATACTTTACCCAAGCAGAATGTATATAGCTGCCAACTTTTCAAAACAAGAAAACAATACTTTTGGATCAGAGAATCTTTA
The DNA here is from genome assembly GCA_039090855.1 of Macrothele yani. Classification (NCBI taxonomy): domain Eukaryota; kingdom Metazoa; phylum Arthropoda; class Arachnida; order Araneae; family Macrothelidae; genus Macrothele; species Macrothele yani. The sequence continues at coordinate 56,408,108 of CM076990.1, forward strand.
CCTAAGATTCTTTACTAATATATTTCTTTTAATTTAATGAAGTGTTGAAACACCAACAATATTTAATTGGTTATACATAAAAAATAACAATCAAATTATAGTTTCACCAGACAAATCCCTAATGATCTAACTGCAGTTTCCTGCTATACCAACCAACATATGTTCTATGCACTGTCTAAGAGAGAGACAGATCGCTGTAGTTCAGGCTCCAGGTTACCGGGAGTCACAGTAACCCTAATATCAGCGACACCCAGAAGTGGTTTGTTCCTCTCCACTACTTATTGCTTCGTCCACACACACATCATTCCCCAAGCTCTTGTTCATATTGCTACAGGAGCCCACTAGTTCACTCATGAAAAAATTAATGACTTTTCCAGGACTTGTTCAGGTAATATGACAAATCCACCTATAGCGGCAAAATAATGTAGAATTTTTGAATAGGAATTACCAAACAATTAGTTTATTTTTATTTAAAAAGTGAAATTTCTTGTTGTAGGTAGCTGAAAAGGCATTCCATTTCCATTAACAATGCACAGTGGATAAATGCTTTGACAGGAAATGATTCTAGATGATCAATAGAAAACTTTTTTTTTGTTTTCATATCACCTTTAAGACACTAAAATGAAAGCATGGTGTGATTTAATAACCAACCATTTTGAAGACAAAACCACACAATTTATGTTGAAAAAATAATTTTGCAATCCTTTTTGACACTGAAAATCATGCTTAAACATGATGCAATCTTTTTGCCAAAAAAAAAAAAAACTTGTTTTTTGAAGAAATAAGTTTATTTCAAAACATAATAATCCCATAGTTTTGGCACTCCTATAAATTACATTTTCCAGTTAAAACAAACTGGTCCTATGCTACTCACACACTCAAAATAACACATTTTCATTTAAGGCCATAAGTTCAACAACAAACACAGTTTGCATCCACAAAAAAATCATGGTTATATATAAAAATAAATAAAGACCCTTTTTGCTTTTGCTGCTTTATGATATCTATTACAAAACCAGCCAAAAAATCTCAGTTAACTACAGAGTTCACGAAATTGCCACTTTGCACATATTAAAAGAAAAATCTTACAGAAGTTAAAACAAAATGAAAAAAGAAGGACCACTTAAACATTTTTCAAGCTCGTACAAACATTTTGCCTTTCTCTTTGTAATTAATTAAAGAGTACAATACTGTAATTTCAGTATCCTGTTTCATAAGTGCTAATATGCACAGGACAGGCACTTGAAACTATGTGGAATAAAGAATTTAATCTATAAGATCAGTAATCCACTAAGAGAGGACAATAATCAAAGTCAAAAGTGGAACAATAAAGAAATCAATTTACTTCAATAAAAAGTATACATCAATAAAAGAGGAAGTAGAAAACAATGCAACATTATACCATAAAAAATAAAATAGGGGGAGATTATTAAAGAAATTCAGTGAACTTTAAAATCAATAAGTAAGGAAAAGGTATATGAATCTTGAAAAGTTTTTCATTTTAGATTTTATTACAATGAGTTTCTTCAAAAATTAGCCTTACTTAACAGCAGTGATATAATTCTACTTTTATCTGAATAGATCAGAGAAAAAAGGTGCATGCATTTACAAATTACTCTAATATTATGTATTACAGATAAATCTCATGGATTAAAGTGGGAACCAGTAAATTTTTTTTATATAATGGATTAACAAAACGTTCCAGTAACACTATTTTCTTTTGACCCCTTTTCAGCAGTTTAAGTTAAACTTACATACTCAGATGATAAACTAGATCTTGCTACATGTTTTATTTTATTTTACTACAACCCAATCAGTTGCAGAGTGTTCTGAATTATATTTCACGTACACTTAAGTGACACATACAGTAACTTAAAAATGAAAGAACAAGTTGAGATAAGTACTGAGATGTCTAAATGTGAACATTACTAGACAAGTTTACTTATGTATACACTGCCAACATGACATAAATGCTTTGTCAGTGCTCTAAGGCTTGTGCAAGTGTTCACAATGCAAAAACAAACAGCAAGATCGCTATCATGACTGAATGCTAGTACCATACAATGAATGGATAAATTATAATGAATTAATCAATTCCAGTATAAGTAAAATTTGCCATGTGAAATATAATTCAATACATTTTTACCCCCCCCCCCTTCCAGAAAACCATAAATACATACAAAATGCTGTCATCAGCAAAACAACCCGTAAAAATTTTCATTAAGCCACATTTTTGGCCCACATAAACAGGACTACAGCTACATATTTTAGTTTCAGTGAAAAAACCCCAAACAAACCTGTAAAATGTTGGCCAGCCCTTATGCACTTATGCTTAGCACATCAACTGTACTTCTTACATACTAAAATATCAATATTTTGTGTTAGTGAAACTACTTTTGTGGTATTCTAAATAAATGAAAAACCCTACCAAGAAAGGTTGAAAATAAATATTACATACTTCATATGCAGAACATAACCACAGTTTTACAGTTGCTTTCTTATGCTTTGTAAGCATAAATAAGATTGAGTTGCTGTTGGGACACCGTTTTAACCCACTAAAACAGTTTATATTTCTTCCTTAATTCTATTATTACAAATATTTCCTCCAAACATCACAGATTAAAAACCTAACATTTTCAGAATTATATGTAGAATGTATCGAGAACAACACAAACACTGTTTGCCTCTGCTGTAAGAAGAATAGAGAAAAACTGTCACCAAGCTTTGCTATAAATAATTCAAATTGAGCACATTATGCAACAGTGAATAGCATTTGCTATGCACGTACAAACAACAGGAAAACACTTTGCAAATCTTACTTTACCTTATTTACTGGATTACACCACTGATAAAAATTAACTGCTTGTTTTGTTAAAACGGTAAAATAAATTGCTAAGCATTGAAAGTGGATGTATTTTACCAGCCAATTTTTTTAAAAGCATTTCCAATGATTTTAAATGCTCATTGTGACATTGCAACCTGCATCAGAACATATGGATAGAAAGAACTGGCTGTTTCAAATGTTATATTGCTAAGCCTGACAGCTTCAGGGAAGGAAGAAAACCAGAACCTTCAAAAATTAAATAAAAAAACTACAACAGTCATGCATTTTCTGCCTTATCTTTTGAACAGTGTTAAAGAACGAGAAATTTAGGCATGACAATGACATTCAAAGCTACCATCCATGAAGAAAAATCTCAGAAAACTTGAAGATTTTACTGCCACAAGAAGAGAATTGTATCCAGTTCTCAATATTTAGTCTCACTGTGCAAGTCATAACACTAAGCAAGACATTTGTGCTTTCAAGCAACTGCAGCATTTTAAGGTGTCATCACTCAGAAGATGCAAAGAAAATAGTTCCTTTACACTGACACTGTACCAGAAATGAATAGTGAAGGGATTATATTACTTGCTCTATAAGTCCTACAGTGTTAGCAATCTTTCACTGTCGAATTCTGCTTGATATTTCAGCTGGAAACAGCCTTTTCAGGAAAATGCATCACTCTGGATAGAGATATCATTTTTAGATGGTTATCATTAGATCAGGGTCTGACTTTTAAGATGGCAAAAGCTTTGAAGTTTTCTGAGTTTTCCATGTGGATGACCAGCAATATGACTAAAAATAATACTTTTCAGCAGTATATTTTTACAACTATAATAATTAATACATATCTTCTTAATAATATTAATATGTATCTTCTTTTGGCTTGTGTTAATATACAAGCCAAAAGAAAAGTTATACACCTGTGCTGATGCCAGTTGAATGCCAAAAATAAAACAACTATATACATTAAAGAAAAAAAAAATCAAAAATTGAACAAAACAACAAGAAACAGAAAAGTGACAATTTTCTTTGTCAATGAAAAAGTACTTCTTTCATACACTTCATAACAGAAATTTTCCACAGTTAAGCCCAGGCTTACACTCTTCAGCAGAGCACAGCTGATCAAGAATTCTGGGCTTATCAGATAGGCTGCAAAATTCACACAGATAACCAAGCAAATAGCATATTAAAGTGTCATGTGACAATGTTCTAATGAACAATTGTGTTCTATGCACTGAACACAATTGTGCAATAAGCCAGCAAGCAGCCACCATTGACACATGAAATACAATGCAAGACAGGCAAGAAAATAAAATCCACTTTTACAAGTCTGAGCAATTAAGAGAATATTCAACCACTTACAAGATCATAAAGACATCCAGTCATTTGACATTACAGAAAATAAGTGTTGACTGTCAGTAAAGCCATTTAAAATAAGTATTTTAAAAGTCCAAAGTATCCCAAATGACTTTGGTAGTACAGAAATATTTACATACTGTGTTGCAATAATAATATAATCAAATGCTAAGCAATACAACACTGATTATTTGACAAGTTACTTTCAAGTCCAACTACAGTCAGCAGACATGGGGTTCAAACAGACATGATGTATTTTCATTTGCTGTGGGGTTGGGGATAAAGGAGGTGAGAAAAGCTCGTCACTTTCATTACTGCTTTGAAAAGATTCTTCATCAAGTTCCTTAGGTGAAAATATTACATTCCTCTCTTTGGTCAATTTTGCTTGAATAGAAGGCTTTTTCTCATTAACTGGAGTATGTTCATCATGGTGCACATCATCTTCAGCATTGTTATTCACAATGCTACCAACTAAAATAAGAAACAAAACAAAAAATTCAGAAATAAGAATTATCTGTTTGAAATATCTAGAGCAGGGGTCAGCACCTTTCATGAGCACTGTGCCAAAGTAACACTATAAAGTGGCCAAGTGTGCCAGCTAATTAAAAAATAGCCCCAAGTCTGATTTTCTAAGACCCTGTGTGCGAGATATTTATATATATAAAGATATTTAAATTTAGAATAAATCAAATCTCGGACACACATACCACCACCAACATGCCATGATTTAGGGTGTGCTCAAAATTCAAGATATTTTTTCTGTAATTTAAAACACTTTTCTGAATTAGGTTTAATAATAAGTAAAGAATGGATATTTATTAGGAAGATGAAATTCATTTTTTTTGTAATAAAAATACAAATAATTCAAGTATTTTGAAAGAAATTCAGTGGAAACTTGGTCATAGGTTTTTTTTTAGGAGATGCCCTTAGAAAATCTATAAATAAAAAAAACTACAAAAGAAATTTCAAAATGTTAAATACTATCGTAAATAGCTTTCTAAAAATGTTTCAGATGTTTAATATTTTATAATATATACCAGTTTCAATAGCATCTTATAAATCAAAAAGTCACTTTCAATGCTTTAAACAGTGTTACTTTTATGAACAACCCCATATATGTAATAACATAGTATTTGCATATTTCAGTTGGGTGTTTGATTCATTTTCAACAATTTTTTGTGAAAAGTGACATTACTGTATAATTGCTGCCACAGCATTCAAAAGCATGTAATCTTTCCTATCTGTGTCTTTGAGAGAGAACAACAATTTGCAGTTTTCAAAAATTGGGTCTTTAACGGGTGTAAAATTCTCTAACCCTGGTTCAGAAGTGATCTTTGCAAATATGGATTAACATGCTTGTTCTCACGTGAAATTTCTTTGTTCACATCATTTTGGCAGAGTTTTCAAGATAAGCATGTTTTGAGCCTACCTGCATTCAACAACAAGAGATTGGATGCATTACATTTGGCAGAGAATATAAGTATGCCAAAGTATTGAACTTATGTTGTTGGTGGTTTGGCAACCAACAACAAAAGTTGAATACTTAAGCAAGTTTGACAAAGGCCAAATTATAATGGCCAGATGACTGGGTCAGAGCATTTCTGAGACAGCAAGGATTGTGGGGTACTCATGATCAGTCTTAATTAGCACCTACAAAACATAGTATGAGGGGAGGGGGAAACCACACATTGCCGGCAAGGTATGAGCAGACCACGGCTCGTTGGTGATACAGGTGAGCGAAGGCTATTCCGTATGGAGCGAGTCAACAGAAGGGGTACTGTAATGCAACTTGCCAGTGATTTTTTTTTTTTTTGATTGGAGGTTTAACGACCACCGTGAGCGACTCAATGGGCTATAAGCAGTCGCCCGTCCCTAATTTAGGGTCACTGGTTCCAGGGAAGGGAGAGAGCCAGTGCCGTAAGACAGACACAACATCCATGCCTGACTGGGATTCGAACACGGACCCCTTACGGATGAACGATCAGAGGCCAGCGCCTTAGACCACTGCGCCACCGGGGCGGCTCAGTGATTTGAATGCTGGTGACTGGAGTAATGAGTCACAATACATTGAACCCTGTTGAAAATGGGGCTGCATAGCTGCAGGCCGCTCCGAGTGCCCATGCTAACCTTAATTTATTATCAAAAACACCAACAGCTGGCATACAAACTACAAACATCAAAACTGGAATTTGAATGATTGCAGAAGGTTGTTTGATTTGACAAATCTCATTTCTTGTTGCACCATGTAGACAGCCAGGTACGTGTGCATCATTTAAATGGGGAAATGTTGGAACCAGGATGCACTGTGGGATGAAAATAAGCCAGTGGAGGAAGTGTAATACTCTGCGCAATGTTCTGCTGGGAAACCCTAGATCCAGTCATCCATGTACAGGAAACTGTGACATTTACCACTTGTCTAAACACTACTGCAGACAAGGTATGTCCTTTCATGGCAACGGTATTTCCCTCTGGTAGAGCCTTCCTTCAGCAGGAAAATGTGCCATGCGATACTGCCTGGATTGTTTGAGAACGGTTCGCGGAACATGAGGAAAACTTCCAGGTGTTGCCCTAGCCTCTAATTTTCTCAGACATCAATCCAATTGAGCATTTGTGGTTTGTGTTGGAACAACAAATCTGATCTACAGTGGCTCAATAACATAACTGGTATCAACATAACTTACAAGAGTTAATGGATCTGCTGGTAATGTGTTGGTACCAGATACCACAAAACACCATTAGAAATCTTGTACCATCCATGCCTCACTGGGTAAGAGCTGTTTTGCAGCATGTGGCAGATCAACAACAAATTAATTAGGAGGCAGGTGGTATAATGCTTTGTGCTCCTTGGTGTACAGATCAATGTTCCACTAAGGGAATATGTCTGAGGCAAAAGGAATTTTACACACTGAATGATTTGAAGAGATATATGAAGGGCAAAAAGACAACTTTATACATCTCCTGATGGGAAAGTTGTGCAGCTATTTGAAAACAATATGGTGGCAAAATCTTTTTCATAGTGAAAGTAATCATACCAAGAGATATTTAAAGACTAAGATATTCTATCAAATGAAATCATAGGCTGGTTCCTGGGTGGTTACAGAATCATGAACAAAAAGCTCCCTGACTTTTCCAGGTGAAAATGTACTTTTCCCCCAGCACACTGCACACAGACTAAGAAAGTTAGTGAACACACAGGAAAATAAACTTTTTTTTTTTACTTCAGTTTTCACAGACAAGTACAGTCGACTCTTGATAACTCTAACTCATATAACTCCGATAACATGAAATTTCTGATAACTCAAAAAAAATATAAACAGTTTTGCAAGTGCCCTAGGCACATAATAAAGTTTATGGTCTCGATAAGTTGAACATTTTCAGGTGGTCAACATGGTAACTCAAAATAAAATATTGTTGTTTCAAAAAAAAAAAAAAAAAAAAAGCCCCTAAAATGCAAACAACATGAGAATTTGATGCATCATTCATTCATAACAATAAACAGAAGTAAACAGTCCATGTTGACAACTTTAACCTTGAAAAGCATCCTTCCTTTCAATTAATTCTGCCACCTTTCAGCAATCGTCAGATTGCAACTACACTCTCTGCAGCACATCTTTAATTTCTACAAATAAGAGATCAAATGGTCATCTTCAGCTAACATTCAATAAGAATTTTAGACTGGATTCTTACCATTCAACCTAACAGACAGATGGTGTTCAGTAGCACTTTTTGTAAAATTTGTGTTGCATGCTCTTGTTCTGAACAAATTCAGGCTTTGTTTCATAAAATTTCTTTTTCTAAACTCGTGGTTTTAAATCACAAGTTCAACACATTGTCCTTCACAGATAAAGTCCAAGTTTTTAAAGATGTTGAAGGCAGCAGTAAGGAAAATGAAATCGCACAGCATTTTGTAAAACCAAGTAGTAATATCTACAATTCTAAAGAATAAAGAGGCAATTTAATTTTTTTTAAGGCAAAAAGGAAAAGAACAAAATGTGCAGAGTATTGGGATATTTGAGGGATACTTAGTGGAAATGAATTATTCAGTGTAGAGATAAAAATGTGCCACGGAAAGAATCCATCATGAGAGAAGCTGAAGTATTTAGAAAACAACTAGATCAAATGATTTCTGGTTTCAGAAACTCTCACAATATCAGATATCATAAGCTTTGTCGTAAAAGTGTGACCATGGATGAAGAGATCTGCTCCAAATGGCCAAAGAAATTGCCTACCATTTTGAAAGATTATGACCAACAATGTTCCCAATGAGAACAAAACAGGGTGTCTACTGATTTCTAATGAACCAAATTCATGACTTTTCCATGACATCTTCAGTTAAATTCATGACTTCTCGACAATGCGTGGCACATTGACAACCATTCTAGACTCATAATCTAGTACCCTTGGCTTGAGATCCCAGGTAATTTTTTATTTTTACAAACACTGAAATTAATTCCATGCAATAATAGTTTAGGCAAAACTGATGTGTTTATAATATCATTGCTGCTAAAATGGCTATATGGTGGGGGGCAGGATGCCTTTTTATGAACCCCTACCTGAAAGCCAGTTGAGATGAAAGCTGAACGTAATTCTTATGTCACTAAAAATTGCTTAACATGAATAATGTAATTATGTATGACTTGCACTATGCCATTCACCAAATTCTATGTGTTTAAAGAAATAAAAACATTCAACTCTCCTCTAGGATGGGGTATGGCTATTTTCAGAAATATTTATCATTACATCTATTAATATATACATTCTTTTAACATGGTAATGCTGTAAAAACTTACAAGTTTTATTAAGGCAATGTGAAAACTATGAATGTACAAAATTTATGGAGACTGAAATTTCATAGTGAAAGACTCAGTGTTTAAGTATCTTAGCTAAACTTGTTATCTCAGAATCTAGAACTTCAGCTTCTTCTTTTGCCTTTTCTATAAAGCTTTCTTTTCTTATCTTTGAGTTCTAGTTCTTGGACTGCTCTCCTTTTACGATTGGCCACTTTATCTTCGTCAGATTTTTTCTTCTTTAAGGCTTCTACTCTTTTTGATGAAGCATTTTTGACAGCTAATATCATTGATTCTGTGATGTCCACATTCATTTCTTTCTCACTATTAGCTAAACCACCTAACCATTGTATTGCACTGTAAACACTTCTTTCTGCAACAACTGCATCTTCTTCTAAGTTTTCAATTAAAAGTTCTTTGTTAACAGAAAAGCATCTTTCAACTGCAGCATTGCTACGAAACATGCATAGCAGCTTCCATAAGAACTTGATAAAGTCATGGTTCACACTTTGTAGTAAATTCATCAGGAAGCGATCAAGTTTGTCCTCCTTAGGATTGAACTGTTTTAATTGTTTTTTAGAAGATTCACAAAATTGCAAATATTCCCTCTTCACAACATCAGCTTTTGACGAAACCATATATTTTTTTCATATATATGTCACGGGGCATCGACTACACACCGGTTTATCTTCTAGGTGCGCAAACTTGTCTTCATTCAGGTGCTGATAAAAAAAAAAAAAAAAAAAAAAAAAGAATAAAAATTCATGACCACCCAGTCAATTTTATTACTTTTTCATTACTTCATGACCACCTGCTCAATTTTATTACTTTTTCATGACTTTCATGACCAGTAGACACCCTGCAAAATGAGACTGTTTTTAAAGTGTCTGCATGACAACACTATATCTTTTAAAGGTGAGACAGCTCATGGTGAGAGGCACAGCAAAGATCATGTAATGTTAATTTTTAGCAGCCACCAGGAGTGGACCTGAAAAACTTAAGCCAATAACGATAGGAAAAGTAAAAAAACCCAGATCCTTTTCAGGAGTAAAATCTTGACCCACTGACTATCAATTAAATAACAAGTTAGTAAAATCATGCAATGCATTGATTATAATAAGCTTTCCAACATACCAGAAATCATTACTCAAGTTATGAGGATAATGGCTGTGGAATAAATCTCGCTCCTGTGCACTGACCTTTGATCCCATTTCGATTATATTTAACAGAACCGGTTCAGCATACCTCCTAAATAACAAAGTTTTGTCACAATGGAAGCATTTTTACATATGTTATGATGCATAAGGGCTATGGAATAGATTCCGCTCCTGTGTCCTAACCTTTGACCCCATTTCCAATAGGATTTGTCCCCAGGCAGGCCCCTACAACATACTAACATTTCATCCAAATCGAAGAATTTTTACGAAAGTTATGACACAGAATGGCGATGGAAGTGATTCCGCTTTTATGTCCTGACCTTTGACCCCATTTCGCCCATTTTCAATAGGGTTTGTCCCCAAGTGGTCCCCTACCACATACTAAAATTCAATCGAAATCAAACCTTTTTACGTTAGTTATGACGCATAAGAGCAGTGGAATGGATCCCATTCCTATGTCTTAACCTTTGACCCCATTTCGCAATAAAATTTCATCGAAATCGAACCATTTTTATGCACGTTATGACACATAAAGGCAATGGAATGCATTCCGCTCTTATGTCCTGACCTTTGACCCCACTTCACCCATTTTCAATAGGGTTCATTCCCACTGGTTTCCTGCAATATACTAAAATCTCATCGACATCGAACCATATTTAGGCAAGTTATGATGCATAAGGGCAATGGAATAGATCCCGCTCCTATGCCGTGACCTTTGACCCCACTTCACCCATTTTCAATAGGGTTCATCCCCAGGTGGTCCCCTACAAACATGCTAAAATTTCATTGACATCGAACCATATTTACGCAAGTTATGACGCATAAGGGCAATTGAATGGATCCCGCTCCTACGCTGTGACCTTTGACCCCATTTCGTCCATTTTCAATAGGGTTCGTCCACAGGTGGTTTCCTACCACATACTAAAATTTCATCGAAATCAAACCATTTGCACGTGAGTTATCGTGCCGACAGACGGACGGACAAAGCTGGAGCAATACGCTTCTTCAAGCTACGGTTGGGAAGTGTAAAAAAACACCTAAATAATTAAAGGAATTCTTCAAAACTGCCTGAAAATGTTCTATAAAAAATGATGCTGCAGATGTGTAAAGGGATTCTCATTGTCGATAACTGTACTACACATGAATGCATTTTTGAAATTCAATCTGTAAATGTTCAAGCATTTACTAGACAGTAACATTAAAATTGCTATCTTTAGACAAAGGCAAAAAATTCTTGAAGACCTACATTAACTTGGTGAAGAATGGGACCTAGTTTTACAATATTTAAAATTACATAAAAAAAAAAAAAAAAAAAAAAAACATTTTGAGCATATGTAGATATCAACACTGAAATAGAGGTCTAGAGAGATTTAAGGGTGGGGGATGAAGACATAGCTCGACTAAATCTTCAATCTGGCAATGAAGATGAGCCAGAGGAGGTAGGGGGAGGGGCAAGCAAAAATAAAATTTTTAATGCAACTGCATATTTGAATGGCTGTTTGAACATGGAAGGATAATAAAAATGGCAAACTATTAACAGATTTCTTCAAACAGTAGCCAAGTAATTCAGTACATTGTTTATTTTTATTATATTTTATTGTGATGATTCAAACAACATTTTGAATACATTAAAAATATACAGGTAAAGGTGCATTTAGATGCAGCTAAACAGCAATTGATTTCTAGTAACTTTCAGTTTTTCTTCACAACTTGAATTTTTTTCTCACTCCCCTTCAGAGTCTACCTCTCAGAAGTCGACTGTACTTTAAAAAAAGTATGTACGTTACAAAGATTCACATTTTTTGTGTGCTAGAAATCTAATTTTTTCATCAATAACACTTGCTCTTTTGCATCTTGAAGAAGTTTTTCTTTCTGGACTTGCAGCTGCTGTACCATCACTGAAAGATTCCTTTTTAACTTCTGTGCTTTCTTTTCTTATCATCTTCACTTTGAGCAGACACCACAATTTCAGCATATTTAAATCCAGAATGCTATACTTATGTTTTAGACATCACCAATTTGTGTTACAGCATCATACACAGTCCTGTACATGCAACTAATGTTGCCTCCTTCATGTTATCAAAAAGGCTTTCAGAATTAAGAGACCCCTTTCAACATGAGCATTACCATGAGGCAAGATCATGATCATTAAGAGACCCCCTTTCAACATGAGCATTACCACGAGACAAGATCATGATCATTTTAACAATTGAATATAGTTCTGGATATTCATATCTTAAAAAAATTCTTCTCGAAAAGTGGCAAAGGCGTTCACGCAATCGAGAAAAAGGCGGACATTCTTCTTGAACTGAAAGAGTAGATTGTGAGTTTCTTGAAACTGATACTCTATCAGCTCATTGACCATCTATCCAGTTGTGTTCAACCGAAGTAGTCAGCAAACTTGAAAACTGTTTACAGCTAATATCATGACTGTGTGCAGCATTAGGATCAAGAGAGAATAGAGCCTTAGTACATTTAATGGCAATCAATCCAATAATTTGGTAACAACCCTTTGGTGTATGCAGATCTGCATTCATTTCTGAATTTTAAAATTTTGATGTCTGCTACTGGCTGACACTTCTTAACTGCTGTATTTGTAGCAAACCCAATCTTTGCCAATCTTAATGTATTTGTAGCAAAACCAATCTTTATCGATCTTATTTGTAGTAAAACCAATTATTACCAATGTTAATGTCTTTTGCTGACAGTAAGTTCTGTTTGTTAGCATCAGTATCTGAACAGGTTAATGACTTTCTCTAATAACCCCAGGTTTCACAAAGCACTCCACTCCACTTTCAGTCATTTGAACCAAGGATGTGTACAAAACTGGTGAGTATGGAGCAGTTTTTGAAAATCTCTCAGAAAAGGCTTAAGCTTTGAAGCCAGTGACACATAAAATGCTAATTTCACTGATAGAGACTTGTCTTTTATGCAGTGAGACTATTAAAACTTCCACATTTTGGAGCCTTTTTCTGTCCAATAATTCTATTCACATATTCTACAATGGATGAAATCAACTCTATGGCTCTTTCAACTATCTTCCTGTTTTCCAGCCACCAAACAGCACAGAACTTTAATGGAAAATAGCATGATCCTGATAAACTTGTAAAATCTGCACAATGAGCAGGAACATCTTTTAATAAGTTAATAAAGAGCTCAAAAAAAATCTATAATATTCCACCCTGCTTCCTTTATTGCAGCTTTGAATGCACAGTGTATGGCACGTAAACCACAAGATCCAAACTCTAATACTGTACTATGGGATCTATGGCACAATCCTTTGCATGAGCTTTCCAGTCCCTTAGACATTGACATTTGGTCCATCCTTTGAAATTTACAAAATCCTTTTCAAATTTAAAGAGTGGCAGAGATTCTTTAAAAGCGTTCAGTATGCCAGTAGATGTACAATGATCTAAAAATGCTGATGTAAAGTATGAAGAACAAACCTCACCCTTGGCTGTGTCCCAAAATCATATGCTTACGTCCATCTGTTGTTTTTGGGACTCTTTATTGAGTTATTCCTCAAATGAAACTAAAAAGTAGTTTTGCATGCGGTTACCTTTTTGGTCAAAATATCTTTGAAATATGGAACAATTCCATGTACGATTGTATATGAAATCTTATCACGCTGCAATTGCATTTTTGAAACAATGTCACTATCAGGAAACATTAATTTGAACAAGTTCACATCTTTTACAGCACTCCTTAAACTTCTGTGAGTCATCACACTTTGAATACACCACAAAATTTCAGTTTTAGCAGGATTGTCTTTAGAAAAGTATTCCTGCAGTCTGCAAGGTTTTGAAATGACCTGAAAACTGCTTGCCTCAACTGGAACTGGCCTCACTGTTTGAACTCAAACTAGCATGAAACTTTTCTTTTGTCTGGTTTTGAAGAACTAGTCCAAGATGGATTTTCAGCAGTATATAAAATGGCAGCTTCATGCATCTTTCCATTATGTGACTTGCCAATGCTCTTTTGCCCATGTTACTGAGACTAAAAGTACTTTTGCAAACAGAACCCAGGGCAGAATTCTTGTCAACAGGAACTTCCTGCAGCCAAAAAAAAATAAAATAAAAGCGGTTATGCAGTAACCAATCAGGATTAAAGTGGGCTTTCTAAGAAATCTCTGAAAAGAAAATTAATAAAATTTTAAAGTTAACAAATATAACTATTTTAATAAATAAAAATATTTAACAATAATATTAAAAATATATATAAATATCACAAATATTATAATAATATAAAATAATATTTATAAATATTTAAAGAACAGATCAAATACGGATGACAGCGGAGGATGTGCTGTCGAAACTAATCTGGTAACGCTTGAAGGCTGGATACAATGTTTGCCTTTTTACAACTTTTTAAGATTTTATTGGCTTTAATGGTTCCTTTACTTTGTGTTTCAGTTTCATAATTTTACGAGGTTGACTTCGTATTGTACATTTAAATAATTGATTTTAGTAAACTGCCTACTTTTCGCTTTGAACTAACAACAAATCTTTTGAACCTTTGGTTGTGAAGAATTTGATTTCAAATTCAACAAGTTTCAACAATAGCTCATCAAGCTCATCAAATTATAGTGTAAGCACACCAAATAGGAAGACACCAACAGACAGCCATTTTGGGAAAATGACGAGAAAGAATACTGAATAAATGGACCGAAAGCAAGAACATGAATACTGTTCAGTGAAATAACAACCTAAGCCAGCACAGGGGTGAATTTACTTTATTTTTAGTGTTTTATAACTTTGGAACTGTGATTGACAATAATATCATGTTCCACGTTTACAGCATGGCGTCCAGCACCAAAAGACATTATCGTGTACAACGTGTGAAACAGTAGTTTTAGTAAAATAACCTATTGTTCGAATTAAATTATAGTAACCACATAATGCTTATGGTTGTTGGTCTAATAATAACCATAATGAGATTATGAACAGAGCTATTGGACTGCACTTAACACAGGCGGCCCCCATTTTGCACAGCATTACAGATGCTGAAATTCATATTAATTAAAAATACTAATCAACACTCTAAAATCTGCAAATGAAACTTAAAAAAAAAAAATTCTTACCATTTTACTTCTTTCTACCTACTTCGCAACATGGAATTCTGCTGGTAGTGGGGAAAAAACACTTTTATGGTACAAAAAATTCCACAAGCTGCTGCTGTTATGGGAACACAAGGTTACTGCTAAATTGAAGAAAGACAAAGCGTGCAAAATGTGCTGATAACCCAGTTGATATAGCGTAATGGATGTCCCTTCAAAGTGACTCTTAAAGCTGAACGAGAGAAAATGCGAAGTGTATGTTCACCACAATCCCCGATAATGAAGAACTTTTGTACCCAAACAAAGAGAAGGAAAAAGAAATAATACACACGAAAGCCATCCGTCCAACGCAAAAGGAACTTTGTACAAAGCACACAAAGTAAATAATGTACACTATTACACTTCACAAATAATAACAGAAAAAACAATACATATCAACAATGAATTAAAAACAATCGGATTCCCAAATTTTCTTCCTTTAAAACAAACAAACACAATACTAACTCTTTTTTTATCATTTCTTTTCCTTAACGTGCCCGCTTTCGCTAGTTACACCAGTATGGATAATATGCTAATCAGAGTTCCATAAATATGTATCATTCAATCAGAATGATGTATATTTATGTAACAACATGAAGACATTCCAGAAACATTAAGCTGACATTAGGGATGTGGAATTGTGGATTGATTGAACAACAGCGAATTGGAGCACGAGTCAAAGAAAACATGGCTACTTTGAAGATAAAACTATAGCATTTTAATGCAATAGTTTAGCGATATAAGCTTGCAAATATAGTTGGCCAAAACAACATTCGATGTGTTATTGCTGGTGAGATGGGCTATGACGATAGAAATAAAAATCTCTGACTTCATTCAATTTTTTTTAGCAAATTTACCTGACTTTTTCTGATTTTCCAGGTGTGTCATCACCCTGTGGTTCTCCCTGGTGGTAGAACTGAGAATTATGAAATGGGGAAGGGGGGGGTTAGGAAGATATGTGTAAAATAAAATACTTTTCACAGTAAAAGCTAGAAAAAGAATTGGAAAGGAAAAATAATTTTTCAAATATGACCTCTAGAAGCAGAAATAACGAAGAATTTTTTTTTTTTTTTCACATATGCCTCTAGTGTGAAAATTTTTTATTATTTAAAGAGGATAACATTTCCAATCTTAGCCATACAGACATACAATACAAAAAGAATTTTGGCAACAGGGTTTTTAGAAGCAGAGATATACAGGGTATCCCACTCACTATTGGCTCCAGAGTTTTCCGTGTAACTTTGGAAAAAAGACGAGCATGAAATAGAAGCTCTAGGAAGAGGGATGGGAGAGGGTGAGAAAGAAATAATGTAAGGAGCAAGACCGTTAGTCTTTCCAAACACAGGTGGTGCTGCAAAATGCCAGATACGTCATTCGCCAGCAGACGCAAGATGTGCAGCCAAGGCCAGTCTGGCATTAGCAATGGTCATGTGCTCCTCACAGATGGGAGTGCCGTGCTTTGTTTATGTGTTTCTGTTGAAACATAAATCAGAACACAATTGAAAAACGTGTTTTTCTGGTCCGGAACTATTGGACAACTGGGTCTATCAAGGCGTGCTAAACCCAATTCCTGGCGAAATTTGGAGGACGCAAACCACCAGCAAAGTTTTGCATTCAGCATCTTGTAAAGAAACTGAAAGTGATGGGAATGTTGCTGAATGTGCACAGCAGAGGTCGGCCAAAGATGTCCCAGGCTAGAGTGGAGGACGTTATTCAAAGACTTCTGGCTTCTCCAACAAAGTCCTTGTGGAAACTGGGACAAGAAATGGTAATGTCCAAAAGCACATGCCAAAGCCGACAAGCTTCATCCATACCACACAGCTGTACAGGAATTGCAACCCAAAGAGAGTCACTACTGTCTGTGGTTTCAGGACTTTGTCACTAGAAATCCAAACATACTGGAAAAAACATGGTTCCAACTTAGTAGATATGTCAATTCCCAAAACACTCGTGTTTGGGCGAGTGCTAATTTGCACGCACTGCACAAGGAACCTCTTCATGCAGAAAAACTGGGAGTCTGGTGTGCTGTCTCCCGGCACCGCATCATTAGACCAATCTTTTCCCACACAACGGTGAATGCGATTGTGTACATGGACATCTTACTTACTTTTGTGGAGCAACTGGATGACAAGGAGCTCACTACCGGCTACTTCCAATAAGACGGGGAATGTGTCACACCTCCAAAGCGAGCTTGGCTCTTATTGAGTCTTTTTTCCCTGATCATGTGATCCCAAAGGGACGGTGGCCACTGAGGTCGTCTGACCTTTCACCCCCTGATTTCTCCTGTCAGGCATGTTGAAAGGTACAATGCACCGAAACAAGCCACAGGCTCGTGGCACTGGAAGACAACATTCACCACGAAATGGAGCTTGTGACTGCTGAACAACTGGTGCGAACCTTTGATTACATGGAGCGTCACATTGAAGATTGTCTGCATGCCAATGGCAGCCACTTCCAGCACTTCGTCTGATAGCATCATTCCTCCCATGGACCAAGATAAGTCCACCTTTAATTACATGTCCATCAGTTAGTTATTTTGCAAGTTATGCGGGAAAAAACTGGGGTCAATGCAGAGTGGGACACCTGTAGTTGCAAACAGAAAAACACGCTTACGCCGCCTATGGGCAGAACCATGCCATAAGAAAATGCCAATCGCATATTCGAGATGTTCCTCAAAGTGAATGGTATTTGATGCTAAAACAATTTTTTTTAATTTGACAGTTAGAGCAGGAAATCCAATATAAATTTGTACTCCCTGGTGGGGAAATGGCAAAATATTTTAAGCAGGGAGTAAGCACAAATTGCTTTCCATCATAAGTGGCATCTGACAGAAAATGATTTTTTAAATCTAGTTTACAGGATTATTATATTTGCACTTTTAAGGTATTAACCTCTTGCAAAGTGCGCATAGTTTACGTGCAATTCATAAATGAAAAAACCATTTGAAAGTACCACGTACTCACCAAAAAATCATGGTAACCTCCAATGACAACACACTTCCAACACGTCATTCATCGTGATGTAACTGGGCTTCCAAGTTAATCACCTATGAATGTAGGTTATGTACATAGTTTTTACTTGAATGGTATGAATGAGTTGTATGTGTGATTTTTATAGAATTGACAAGCTTTTTGAGTAACATCTCATAAGGCTAAGGGGGAAAAAAAAAAAAAAACGATGTTTCACACCCGAAAGTAAGAAGCGTAAGCAAGAAGTCTGTTAACTTGGAAGCCCAGTTACATCACGATGAATGACGTGTTGGAAGTGTGTTGTCATTGGAGGTTACCATGATTTTTTGGTGAGTACGTTGTACTTTCAAATGGTTTTTTTAGTTTACAGGAGCTCAGATACTGCTGCAAATACACTGCTAGCCACCCATAATATACTGATTTCATTGTCCCGTTCCGCCAATATGTCTTGGCTCCACGGGGAATGATTGAGCACCTTGGATTTTATTTTGACATGTTGCGACAATTATCCTGCTTTGAGACGCCGGTTCGGACCCTGGCCACCCCCGTGGCCCAGAGACCAGCCCGTGGTGACGTGCTGGCAGGCGACCTAGCATACCTTATCTGGGTTCCCGCTCTGTCTGGCGGGATAGGTCGTTCATTTATTTAGCATTGACTGGGAGATTCCTTGCCCTCGAACTTTTTTGGGGGAATAATTTCCCTTTATTATTTTTCAACAAGACCTACACACATCAATTACACTGTCCTCATGCTTAGGACTTACAACATTGAGAGATTTAAAGAGTATTTACATAGTATGTACACTGGAGGGATTTTTTTGTCTGCTTTCCTACAGACTTCTGCCCTCATTCCTCTTCCGAATCGCTTTCGGTGTGCACGTTCACCTCCTGCGTTTCGGTCCCCGTTTGATTGGGGAAGATGGTATGTTGCTGGAGGGTTAGCCTTTCAACCAAGGCTATTATCCCCCTCCTGTTAACGGAGGATTGGATGAGCAGATCCAATCTTCGCGTTCTTTGCACACCTGGGATCAATGTGTTTCTCCATTCGGCAAAGCCACTGCATTCAAGCACGCAGTGTTCTATGCTTGCCGCTCTATTTCCACAGGGACAAGTGCAGTTCCTGATGGCAAATCTGCCTAGGTATTCAGGGCTGATGCCATGGCCACTGAGTACTTGATTCAGGAACTTGTTTGTCTGTGCTCGTTTGCTCAAGACCTTCGGAAACACTCTGTGTGTCTTCCGGCCTGTCTCTCCCGTGTCCCATCTGACCTGCCATTCGGTCATGGTCTGTCGTGATAATGCTGCGCGAATACTCCTTCGCGGCGTTCTGCACTGCACGTCGACCGTCTCTTTCAGCGTGGCTGCCTTCGCCAGCTGATCTGCCCTTTCATTTCCTAGGGTTCCGACATGGCTTCGTACCCAGTGGAAACTGACTGCCCCATCTCCTTCTGCCGCCCTCAAGAGGGTTTTGATCCTCTGGACGATGGGGTTTCTTCCCCTGAATCTACTCAGAGCCTGCAGTGCTGCCTCACTGTCCGAGTAGAGTTTTATCCTTTCGTCACTACGCCTGGGGAGTGCCCAGGTGAGTGCCTTCTCTATCGCCAGAAGTTCTGCCTGGAAGACAGAAGCGTTCTGCGATAATTTCACGCTTCCTGCAGTGGCTTCGTTCCCATCCGAGAACGCACAGAAGCCTGCCCCCACTTGTCCCTTCAACTTTGAGCCGTCCGTGAACAGCTCATGCCCAACTCCCGTGGGTTTCTCCTTGTCCCACGGTGGGCAAATTTCCTCGGCAGGGTGGATCTGCCAGTCCACGCTTTCCATCTCCATGTTGGAGGCTCGATGTGGCGCACCGAGAAGGTAGGCGTCCTCGCCTGACCTTAGGCAGTGCATTGCTGCCTCCCTTTCCACTACTAGGTCTGCCGGCTCGCACCCCGCCAGCACTTGGAGTGCTAGGGTCGACGTTGTGCGAAAACAACCGGTTATCCCTAGTAGGGCCAACCTTTGGATTTGGTTTATCCCCTTCTTCATTCTGACTGTGGGAGTCCACCATGCTCCACTTGCATACGTCAGAATTCTTTCAATTCCTCTCTGATAGATGGCCTTCTTGGTTTTGCCCGTTAACCTCATGCCATTCAATCTATTGAGAATCACCGTGCACCTTGTTCTAAGGTGCCTCAGGTGTGGCAGCCCTGATAGACTCTGATCCAGGACCACACCCAAGTACTTCATTTCACGCACCGCCTTGATAGTGCACCCTTGGAATTTGCACTTAGGTGGTGTTTTCATTACTCCACTCTTAGCTATTGCTAGCAGAGTGGTCTTCTCAGGAGCGAAGCACAGTTTGCTTTCTCTGCTCCAATTGTCTAGCACATCCAAGGCGCTATGTGCTTCTCTTTCGATCACGTGTCTCCCTGAGGCGGAGACCACGAGAACGAAATCATCCGCATAGGCTTGAATCTCCACTGCGGGCCCCAGGTCTAGATTCAGTGCTGCATCTGCAACTATGTTCCACCAAAGCGGCCCGGAGTTGGATCCTTGCGGACACCCTCTGTGGTACGAACGCGAGGATTGCCCATTCCCCGCTTCGAACTCGACTCTTCTATCAGACAGGTAGCTGCTGATCAGTTTGAACAGGTTCCTTGGACAGCCAAGTTCTTTAAGTCTGGTTAAAACCATTGGCCACCAGACACTGTTGAATGCCCCCTCACGTCTAGTGAGATGAAGCAGGTATGGAGCCCCTCCGCTTTGTTCCTCTCTGCCCTCTCTCGGAGGCTGCGAATTGCCTGCGTTGCGCAACACCCCGGAAGGAAACCGAATTGGTTCCTGTTTAGCTTTCCCTGCTCCATGAGAAAGCCACGCGCTCTGTTCGTTATGAGCTTGTCCAGCACCTTGCTCCACGCCGAGAGCAGACAGATGGGCCTATAGGCTGCAGGATCATTTTTGTTCTTTCCGGTCTTGTTGAAAAGAACTAGCACCGCTGTTTTCCACAAGTCTGGGAAGATTCCCCTCCCGAGGCATTCGTTGAGGAGCGCCACAAAATACCCGGGATTTGCATAGTAGATTTCTCTGACTATGCTGAGGTCGAACCCATCCTTGCCTGGTGCTTTGCCCGTATTTAGACTGGAGAGGGCATTCTCCACTTCGTCTCTCGTGAAGGGGGGTCTTCACCAGTGTCCGGCGGGATCCGACATTCTTCCCTTATTTCTTTTTGTTGTGGGGAGTCCCCTTCTCCCTCGTCTCCTTGGAAGTGGTAATCCAAGAGACTCTCTACGGTACTATCAAGAGTCTTTGATAGGCTACCGTCTGCCCTTTCGACCGCTGCCAGTTTTAGCGGTTCAGTGATGGATCCCCTCGAGATCTTATAGGGGATCCCGAAAGGGTCAGCCGGAGTTTGAAACTCACACAGTTTTCTCCAGTAGGAGATTTTCGAGAGATTCAGTTCTCTCCTGTATGCTGAACGAGCCTTTTTATGCACTTCTGTGCACTCCCTGTCTTGCGGTGTAGCTTTTGCTCTTTGCAGAGCTTTCCTACTCCGCCTAGCTCTCGCCCTTAGAGCTTTTAGTTTCTCCGACCACCAGGGGTGGGGGTCCTTGGCTCCCCTTTTATTTCCCCTACTACTCTCGCATAGCGTTGTTATTTGACTGTTAAGTTCTTCAAAGAGGGAGTTGAGGTCCGACACTTCTGCTGCCTCTTCTGCCCTCCTACCCCCCAACAGGGTAGTTAACTTGGCTTTAAAAGCCCACCAGTCTAGATTCTTCATTAAGAACCTTTTGCGCTTGGGTCGGATGGGCTTTTCCGATCCCAAAACGAAAGATAGTGCTAGGTGGTCACTGCAGCTTTCGTCGTCCAGTACTTGCCAATCCTGGACAAGGCTGCGCTTAGAGACTCTGACGAGAGTCACGTCGATCCAAGAGGAGCCCCTCGCCCCTTGGAAGGTCGGGGTGCTCTCTGGATCGTTCAAGAAACTCAGGTCTGCCGTGTTGGCAAAGTCCACTAGTAGCTGGCCGCGTTCGTCCTCGTCTTGATTGCCCCAGAGAGGACTCTTCGCGTTGAAGTCGCCTGCTATTAAAATCTCATGACTGGGGAATTCCCCTAATAGAGCCATTAGCTCATTCAGCGTTTCTCTCAGATCGCCTGCTGGAGAACTGTATACGTTCACCATTAAAAATTTCTCATCACCACATTCCACCCCCAGGGCGACCACGGTCTCGGAGCATTTTATCTCGAGAACCGCTAGGGACGGGTCCTTCACGACCGTGGCCGCCCTGGGCTTTGCCACCCTAGGGTGGTAGATCCGGTAGGAGTTAGGGAAGCCCACCACTCTTCCCCCTGTTCGAATGGTTCCTGCAGTAGCAGGATATGAGCTTTTTGCTCAGTGGCTGTCACCAGGGCCTGTGCTGTTGCTGCCCGTGCATGGTGCAGATTGATTTGAAGCACCTTAACACCTCTCTTTGGTTTATTATCCATAATGAGTGCGTTCTTTTAGCAGAGCCAGTTCTCTGACAAGGCTTGGGCATTCCTTGTCTAGACTCGAGTGGCCTACATCCACTCGACGCCTGAATCTCTTATTGTTTGCCAAGTAGTTAGTGCAGACCGGGCTATTGCTGCACTCCTGGCGCTTGTGCCCAGTTTCCCCACACCGGGCACACCTATCCTGCTCTTCGGTGCACCTTGACCTAAAGTGCCCGAACCCGTTACACCTGTAGCAACGGACCTCCCTCAGATATTCCCTTACTGAGTGGACGGTCCATCCCACTCCGAGCTTGCCTCGCTTCATCACTTTTTTGAAGGTCAGTGGGTCCGCCTCTGCTATACAGTGGCGTTTCCCACCCTTCACCTTCAACGAGAACTTGAGCTGGAGGCTGCTCTCCTCCAGCTCTGGGTTCTGTTCTGCGAGACATTGCTCGACCTGTTGCCTTGACAGGTTTCCGTCTATCCCGTAGACGATAAACTTCGGATTCCTTTTGGCTGGCAATCTGGACCGAAGGTTCTCCTTCGTCACTGCATTGCTTTTTAGCTCGGAATCCAACTTCTCTATTTCCTTGGCGGAGGAGCATTCGACCATTACTCCTCCCCCATTGACTTTTCTAACTCCCTTTACCCCAATTTGGAGTTTGGCGGGGCAAATCTGTGTTTGCAGAACCGCCTTAACGTCCTCTGACGAGGGAGAACCCTTGTCTGTTGCGGGGTAAACGAGAAGCACGTGCCTCTTCTCGACCCTCTTGGCTACCACCTTCTTGGCTACCTCCTTCTTAGCCGGTTTTTGCTTAGGGGCCGTGTTCCCCTTGCCGGGCTTCGCTCGAGCCGCTTCGGCATATGTTTTTGGAGCCGCGCTAGCGTGCTCACTTCTTTCCTGGAGTCTCCCTTGGATGAGACTCATCTCTATCACTTGCTTCGTGCAAGCTGCTTGTAGCGAGTTCGCTACCTTTCTTATCTTGGTTCTGGTGTTAACCAGAACCTTGTTTGAGGGATTCTCTAGAGTCCTCTCCAACTCTTGAAAGAAGGAGTTGACTGCGCTTGTGAATTCCGACGGAATTTCTAAGCCGCAGTCTGCCTCAACGGGCTCACTTCGACCGGGGGTTGAAGCCCCCGCGTCCTCTGCCATCTCTCTACTCGGGTTGCTAACCGAGTGTAAGCCCTGGGACCTGTGTCCCTGGTCGGTCAGACTTATGTCGTTCGAAAGTCAGGTGCTCAGCGGTACCCTGGGGTTCTTTCGCTGTAACCTGCACCTGACCCTGGTTGAGTGCGGGATTTGGCCTGATCCTTAGATCAGGGGGACAGGCACGACGACGACATACCCGCTCGTATGTCAGAGTTGCGCACCTTGCTATGACCGTGGTTTGGACTTTGCCCTGACAAGGGCAGTTTTAACTAAGTCCAAACCCACTGCCTCGAAACCCTATTGTATATTCGGGAATCGAATTAAAAAAAAATTTTGAGGGGAGCGATTCACTCCCCTCGCTCTGCTAGCAGAGTCTATCGGAACAGCAGTCGATTTGATTCGCAATCAATAGCACAGTACTCACTCAACGAGCCTCTGACAAACGGCCGGTTCATAATGCAAAACAAAGAAGGAAGCATCCGATTGGCCTGAAATTCCCAGCGCGTGTCGCCCGCGCATGCTGCGAATCATTAGGAGGACATGCAAATGATTAGCATTGCAGGGTATATGCAAATCATGTGCTCCCAGCACGCCACCGAGAAGCACTATAAGAAGGGTGCACAGAAGGCGGGGTGTAAGTAGTGGAAGTGTGTTGTGCTGCCGGACCTGTGCGTGGGAAGCTTCCTGATGCCTCGTCCCAGAATACGGCAGTCATTCCAGCACGTTTCAAAGTTTGACAGAGGACGAATAGTGGCTTATCGTGACAGCGGTTTATCGTACCGAGACATCAGCGCCCGCGTGGGATGACATCCAGCCACAGTGAAGCGAGTATTGATTCGGTGGGTGCAGGAGGAAGGAACCGACGTGAGCGATTGCCGCACCCGCGGCCCACCACCGAACGAGAGGACCGGCATGTTGTGCAGTGGGCATTGACGGCTCCCACCGCCACATCATGAACGTTAGTGCAGGAATTAGGGTGTCTTGCGCAACAACCTTTCGATGTCGTCTGCGGGAGCGAACACTTGTCTCACGGCGGCCATTGCTCCCATCACCATTGACGTTACACCACCGGCGAGTGCGGCGGCAGTGGGCCGTTGAACGCCGCACCTGGGTACGGAATGGCACGACATTGTCTTCTCCGACGAATCCCGCTTCTGCCTGCAACACCATGATGGTTGGATGCGCGTGTGGCTACACCACGGCGAGAGGCTGTATGACGCCTGCATTACGCTTTGCCATACCGGTCCGTCGCCTGGCGTTATGGTTTGGGGCGCAATTGGATATGACACCAGCACCCATCTGGTGCGCATCGCCGGTACACTCAACAGACACTGCTACATCTCCGACGTTTTGGAGCCTGTAGTCCTCCCTTACCTGCAGGACCTGCCTGGGGCCACATTTCAACAGGACAATGCGCACCCGCATGTGGCGCGCATCGTGCAACAATTCTTCACGGCCCACCAGGTGTCACTGTTGGCGTGGCCCGCCTCTTCTCCCGATGCGTCGCCCATCGAACACGTCTGGTCGCTGATCGGCAACCGAGTGGCCTGGCAAGCACCACCCGTGGCTACGCCTGATGAACTGTAGCAACGTGTGGAAGCAGCCTGGACCGACATACCCCAAGCCCACATCCAAAGCTTCTTTCATTCAATGCCGCGGCATGTAGCGGACCTTGTTATTACCAGCCATGGGAGCCACACGAACTATTGATGTCTGCGTGTTCCGCAAGTCGCACGGGCCTGTAAGCTCAATCGTTTCATCTTTGTATCTGTTGTTATGTGTCCAGTTAATCTGGCTTTGCTATCTCGGGTCCTTCTTGGTGTTGCCTTTTGGATGGCCAGCAGTGTATCTTAGAAACAGAAGTATGTACTTATGGCTCCTTGTGCTGAATTGTGCATATAGAAAAAAATAACAAATTATGTGCATGATATATCCTTTACCATAAACTTTGCACCATGCAAAAAGAATCTTTCAGATTGAACTTTTAGATTTTGTGTTAGAAACAGGGATACCACAAAAGTTTTTGATTGTGATCAGTATCTGACCAAAATGATTTTTCAAGTTTTTTGTACACTCTTAGCTGCAAATGTGTCAGAAACGAAAATATGCACTTGCACCTAGTTGGTGCCAAACTGTACATCAGACATGCACAACCCGTGGCCCTTGTCCTGATCGTATGTGGCGTGCGCGCACCAAATCCCAGGAGAGCACAAAACAGAAATTAGTCAAACATTTATAGAAAAAATGAAAAATTATAGGAATATGAACATTTTTTGTGAGACTGGCAGTGCATAAAAAAATATATATAAAAGTATAAAATTTTTTTCGGGGTACACTCAAATATACGCCGTGTTTGCAAAGTCGTTCACAACTAATATTGAAATGGTGCCCGTCAATTTTCAGATGAAGCTCGCTGACTTTAAAAATATCTCCGAATTGAAGGCTAAATTTGCAGAAGTTTCTTTACTAGAAATTCACATAAACTATTTGACTTGTGAAATGAAGATTGAAAATCCACTTTCAAAAAACGGCAACATTATTCGGAAGCACATACTATGCAAACAACCATTTTCTGTAATGA
Source organism: Macrothele yani (assembly GCA_039090855.1). NCBI lineage: Eukaryota > Metazoa > Arthropoda > Arachnida > Araneae > Macrothelidae > Macrothele > Macrothele yani. The sequence goes on from CM076990.1 coordinate 56,434,478, forward strand.
AACAGGTGAAATCAAGAGGTCGTTCTCGCCAATCTTAAATACACTTCCAACATTGAACCAGTCATTCAAAGACTAATAATAATAAAAAAAAAAGTGTCATATACCTCACTTGGGGGAAAAAAAAAAAAAAAACGGTTTTGGAGACTCCTGAAGATAAGCAAATAAATTGTTTTGTTTAATTCATTTCTGTGCATTTTTGTTTTAATGTTTTGGTTTTTTGGTTTTGGGATGTTTTTTGGAATATTTTGTAGGAGGGTGCCCCATGCGGCCTGCCATTGTTTAGTCAATCTTAAATTGGCCCGTAGGTGTTAAAAGATTGTGCATCCCTGCTGTACATTAAGAAAAATAGGCAATTATATATAAAGTACTATTTGCCACGATCTCTATCCAATGCAAAAATAATTTTTCAAATTGGGATTTTAGAAGAGATATCAGAGAAATTCTACACACAGTCCTCCCCAATGGCAAACTGTGCATTATTTGTGAAGAAGGAACTACATGCAAAATGGTCTTTGTTACTGCAAAAGGTACTGAAGGAAAGAAAAAATTGTTTCAATTGAAAATTAAATATATATATATATATTTAATTCAGTAGCATCTGCATTTACACCTTCTAGTGGCAAAGTTAAGCATCTAGGTGACTGCACAGCAAAGTTTGAAACCCTGGAAACAACAACAACAAAAACAGGGTACACTATCACTAAATCAATATTTTGAATTATAATTTTATATTGTGATTCAAAATAAAAATTTTATATTAAAAGTTTCATTGGCTATCCAGGCCTTTTTATTTAATTGATGGCCAATGGGTGGACATTTTACTCCATAAAATCGTCTATGATTTTAAGATTTGCCTGTCATTAACGGCTTTAATATTTCAGATCAACTTATGTTAGCTACTAAAAGTAAAGTTACCATAGATACCAACCTCTAAAAGTAGTTTTCAGTAATTTTCAGTAACAATTTTTTTTTTCAGTAATTTTCAGTAATCCAGTCTACAGCGGCAAATTTGGGTATTTAACACTGCAACAAATTTTAATCTGTCATAACTATTAACAAAATAATAATAATAATAATTTGCTAGTGGGGAAATTTAAAATACTGTACTAGAAAAATATAATAAATTACCTCCAGACACGAAGAAAAATTATTCCTTGGAATGTTGGCCAAATTATTATGATAAACTGGCTGTAGTTGTCATTTTGGCCTTCCTTAGTTCAATTAGCGAAAACTTCTAATAGCATAGTTCACTGTGTGCAATGCTGTTTATTTTTTCTACTAATAAAGAAGACAGCACATGAGTACTGAAATTAGATTTGAATTCATTCATGTTTTTTTTTTCACAATACTGAAAATTATTTTTGTAATTATTGCATTGCTATGAGGGACTATTAAAATCATTTTCCTAATTTTGCTTAATGATTCATACTTCAACTGGCCACTTCCATTTTTCATTAAAGAAATTCTGTGCCACACTTCACCCATTCTCCCAGAAGTAACAGCACAGTTAAAATTTCTAAACTGGTAGTGAGCAAATTCAGATTCTTCTTGGTTTCAAAACTGGAAACAGGGAACACATATATTGGACTGATGCAAAAGAAACACTTTGCCTTAATGCTACATCTGCAATTTCAGCATGACTCAGAAATTCATCATTAAGTGGAAATTTTCTTAAAATGTAATTGCAGCCTGCCTTGAAAAATTCCCTTGCCTCAGAATAAAAAGTAGCCACTGTGTCTTCACTCAGATCTGCAGTTGTGCCTATATAAGATCTCGCTTTTGACCCAATTACGAGATTACAGTTTTCTTTTTGATTTCTCCTTCTATCAAAATTTCCATCTGCAAGAGATGTTGCTGTCACATCAAATGCCGATAGTTTGATAAATCGTACAAGCAATTCAGATAACAGACTATGAAGTTTTCTTTTTAATACATGCACAAGCGGAGCTTCCTGCTGCAAGAACACATTAACAGATGTAAACAAAGGAAGAGTAACAGATAAAAAAAGACAAAGTTTAGATGAAGGATTTCCAATCATACTTGCAAGATTCTTATACTGCGAATTAGCTTCTTCATTGTCACTGAAATAATGTTCTAGAGCCTCCCACTGTTCTAAAATTCTGTCAATGGATTCCAAAAGTGATAACCAGCGAGTATTGACATGCTTTAGAATTTTGTGTGGTTTAGTACCACAAACAGCTTGACTCAGTTTCAGATTGTGTTTCCTCTTTGAACTTTTCTCCAAAAAAAAAGTACAACTGTATCAGAAACTGCTCAACATTAAATCCTTTCAGTTGAGTAGCAGATTTCTGTGCAGCTAAATTTACTAAATGGCATGAACATCGCTGCACTATGATTGCAGGCTGAACCTTCTTTATGTGAGAAACAACACCTTTTACTTGACCTATCATAGTGTTAGCATTGTCACAGGAAAATGACACACAGTTGCTCCATGAGATTTTTTTTTAACAAACTCATTGTTCAAAACTTTGAATATTCATTCACCTGTATTATTACTTGATTCAACCAATGATAACAACAGTTAAATTTTTCCTTATTTTTTCGCCAAAATATGTTATTGTAATGGGATACAGTTTATTTTCTTGAGAATCATTACTTCCGTCCGTAGATAGAGAAAAAGGATTTTTTTTTAAACTTCAGATACGATGTTACTTGTAGAAACCCTGGTCATGTGCTGAATTAGTGCAGTAGCCTTGGTTCTTCCACACGAATATTTTTTTGCGATCGCTGAATCGGGAAACATGGCTTGAAATAACGGTTTTTCAAGCCTTCAGTTTTCGGAAATTTATCCAACATTTTCAAGCTGAAATACAAATATTTATGGAATAAAATGATATCTAACAATACTAGGTAGAGGAAACATCACGAGAGAAAAAAATTACGATTACCAGTGAAATCTTACCTCCGTCTACTTTCCGTTTTCGAAGGATGAAATTCCGTCCTCCGACGGAGAAAACGACCCCCCCCCCCGGCCTCCACCAATCCTCCCAAAATTTAAGTTCAGTTATGCATCGATTTCGTACATGGTCCAAATGATAACAAAAAAGACAGAATTCCTCGAATCAGCATGAGAATCTCGTCGCCGAAGATTACGGGGAAATTTTCGGGCGGCCTAACTTCCGTTTTCGGAAATCGTTCCCTACAATTTAAAGCTGAAATTATGCAATGATATTATATTTAACAAGACTGAACAGAAGCAACATCGCGAGAGAAAAAAAAAATACGATTACGGGAAAAATCTGCACTTCGTTTAACTTCCGTTTCCAAACGTTTAAAAAGACAAAACAACGTCCCCAGACGGAATACGACCCCCCACCCTCCCCAACTAATATCCCGAACATTTCTTCACTTTTGCATCAATTTCGAAAATGACAAAAAAAAAAAAAAAAAAAACCACGGAGGGGACTCCGCGAATGTGCGGCAGAATCTCACGTACGAATTAACCGCTGAATCGATTTCGAATGTTGTAAGATAACGCTAAAATATCGATGACCGGTAAATTTTAACTTTTGGCGCAGATTTCGTCGAAATGGTGATTTTTTAGCAGAATAGCGCAAGAACAACATTTTGGCGCGGGCTGGCGCAATTGCCGCAGGTCTGCGCCAAAACGCAATTGCGCAGATTATTTTTTTCCCCAGAAAAACTTGAAGAACCAACAAAAATTTTTAAGTTGATGAAAATTTGCTTTCTATCTCAGAAAATTAAATCAAATGGCGATTTTCCGTAATTTTAGCGGTGTTTCCGTACTTCCGTAACAGCAACCAAAAATCCGTACTAGTTGGCATCTATGAGTTACCATAATTTTGGGCAGATAAGCCGCGGCGTATATGAGTTTAAAATTAAATTTTCGGTCTATGCGGCTCATACAGCATGGTGGCGTATACAGCTTTTTTTTGCTTTTTTTTTTGGCGGAGCGAAACTATGTAACAACAAAAAATGTTTTGGCTTGTTCCATTCTTTTTTCAGCGGCAAGATATCTCAATAGAGAGGGAATGGAATAATGATGTTACAGCCACGTGCAATAAATTCCACCCACTTCCTCTTAAACAAGACATAACAATAATAGGTTATAGGATTGAGGTGGGACAGGTAAGAGAGTGGCGACATCTGATAAAACTTGGAAAAAATCCGTGGCGGGGAATCGATCTTGTTAGCAAGCATCACCCTTGTTTCATGCTCCAAGCAACTAACTCTCTTTGAACTGATGATGTCATCAGCTTCACTCCGAGGCTAACCGAAGGGCTAAGGCTCTCTGTCTCTCCGCTCTTGAAATGGGATATCCGACTACCATCCAAGATCGATTGTCATAGGTCAATGACAGCACATGCAAATTTTGTAAGTGACATGGGCGTTCGTCGCTCGCCAAATCGCATTTTCTCGACTACGCGTAGTTCTACATTACCATGGAAAGGAAAATGACGAAACGCAGAAGTTATACTTCTAGTTTTAAGCTACTGGTAATAAATATGTTTTTCCGAATCCTGGAAAATCTTTGACGATTATTTCGGGCTTCACTGAAGCAAACATTATTTCAAAAAACTGCGGGGAAACGTCAGAAGACAGTGAAAGTGATTTTTTTTTTAAATTGTAGGTTGGTTTAACGACCACCGTGAGCAACTCAATGGGCTATAAGCAGTCGCCCGTCCCTAATTTAGGGTCACTGGTTCCAGGGAAGGGAGAGAGCCAGTGCCGTAAGACAAACACAACATCCATGCCTCGCCGGGATTCGAACCCGGACCCCGGTCGGACGAATGATCAGAGGCCATCGCTTAGACCACTGCGCCACCGGGGTGGCGTGAAAGTGATGCAGACGACCCCAAAGTTTTTTTTTTAGACGATGAGCTTCTAAAACTTTTTAATTCGGACAGAAGTTTCCAATTTTGATAGATTTGATTGAAAAACTATGTGTACCATATATTTTCAGAATGTTGTGCGTGTATTTTTTAAATCCTTGAGGTATAAATGTTTTATAATTGGTTTAAGCGCCTTATGAATTCTTAGAGTAAATTTTTATAAAATAAGTAGTGTTATCTGTAAGATTGAATCTTGTTTAATTGATATTTTTATTTATTATTTGAAAGATCAGGTACTATATTTTTATATACGTAATGTTTTCAAGATTCCGGCGTGGCAAAGGTGCAGCGTTTCTGGCAATTTTTTTTTTCATTCCGCCCCCCTTTTTTTTTATCGCTGAGGCGTATACGCCAGTGCGGCTTATTTACACGAAATTACAGTACATTTTCTTAAATCACCCAATTTTCCATGGAACACTCTGCTTTGATGGTAAACACATTTCACGAGTCCTCAACTCAGGTACAAAGCCTAAAGCAGGCCTAACTCCTGTGGGAGAAAAACAACGGAAAAGCAATGCACATTGGTCAGAATCGCAGCCTCATGACCTAATGCATGTGGTGCAGCAAGACTTAAAAACTGCAAAACGTATATTCTTTTAAACACACACTTCTGCAATGTCTGGCGTGTTTTTATATGGGAAACTTGGCAATGCCTTTTACTTTAATTTTAGCTTACCAGTTAATTTCAAGACTTTATTGTAACTTCAAATTCAGAGACCCCGATACTCGGTGAATATCAGGCGTTTTATGGTGGAGCTTAATAATAAAGTACAACAATTTAACAGAAGCTTGGGTGCTTCTGGCACTTTTCTCAGTTTCCCATTTTTTCTGCATAGTTTTAGGGTTTGCAGGGAAAACTACTCCTTCTGATGTTATGGGATTTTCATTCATTTACATAACACATTCACACATACATCACAACTTTTCTCACAACCACAAATCCAATGATATTCCTATTTCTACCAAAGACATATCTAAAAAGATTAGTGAAGCTTATGCCCACTACAACTATTCTCAGTTGATGATCATTAATACAAAAAATTAATAATAAAAATCCAAATAACAGTGACCATCAAAACTTACCACTTTTATTGATTTGTTCTTCCATCATCTTTATTCGTTCTTTCATTTCTTCAATTTCTAATGCCATTTTCCCACGAGCCTGAAAATACATGATTTTATATATGTCACACCAAAAAGACTATTTGATAATCAATACATGCACAATCAACTTTATAAATTGAAGAACCAAACTCATAGCTCACCAAGACCTAAGATAACATTCTTTGTAAACACAAAATGAAACCCTGAGTGTGGGCTTTTCAGCCACCTGAATCATCAGACAAGTATCTTGAAAGTATTACTATCATTACTACATTAGCTGTATTATCCTACTGTTACACACGTTCAAAATGTAGGCCTGAAGAAGAGGACACTTTAGGGCTAGGTATACACAGTGCGGCAAATAACTTTTAAGACTGGGTTTGTAAAATGAAATAGAAACAAGAAATTATAATTTGTTTTGGTTTGTATTTCAAAATAAGTCCCTCCGGTTTCAATACACTTGTTACAGCGATTTAATAATACTTTGAATGCCTGTTCCAGTTCACTTTGCGGAATTGTCTCCAAAGCATGCGTCGAAGCTGTTTGTATGGTCGAAATATCATCAAAATAACCCCCTTTTAACATCATTTTAAGTTTTGGGAATAAAGAAAAGTCGCAGGGTGCTAAATCAGGCGAATACGGTGGATGATTCAACACACAGTTGTTATTTTTCGCCAAAAATCTACGAACAAGAAGTGAGGTGTGACTGGGTGCATTATTGTGCCACAAACACCAACTGTTTTCATCCCGATATTCTGGACGAATGCGACAAATTCTGCCCATCAAACACCTCAAAACATTTAAATAAAACTCACCAGTAATTGTTTGTCCACTTGAAACAAATTCTTCGCGGATAATACTCTTACTATCGAAGAATGTAATGAACATTGTTTTGATTTTTGATGGAACTTTTCTTGTTTTTTTGGCTTGTGGTGAGTTTTTTGACTTCCATTCCGCACTTTGTCGCTTTGTTTTAGGATCATATTGTAAACACCATGTTTCATCACCTGTAACAATCGATTTTAAGAAGTTTGGATCATTTTCAGCAGCTGAAATGATGTCTCTGCAATGTGCACTTCTCCTTGATTTTTGTTCATTGGTTAACGTGTGTGGAACAAATTTAGCACAGACTTTTGTTTTGCCCAAATCTTCATGCAGGATGGTTCGAATCATTTCTTTGTTGATGTTTAAAGACTCTTCCATCATTCTTAGGGACGCACATTGATTGTTTGCCATGAAATCACGCTCTTTTTCAATAATCTCAGGTGTCCTAGATGAAATTGGTCTTCCAGTAAGCTTATCATCTTCTAGCGTATCTCTTCCGACCAAAAAATGTTTGTGGCGCAGGAAAACATTTGATCTACTTAAACAAAACTCACCGTAAACTTGTTTCATCATTTGGTACGTTTCCCAGGCACTTTTACCAAGTTTTGCGTTAAATTTAATAACAGCCCTTTGTTCCATCTTAATAATTCAACATGAAAAAATTTTTTCTTCTCTAATGAACGGCCGTTTCGTTTGAGTTACTTTAACAACTGTGCAGTACTTTTGCCAGAAAGCAAGCAGATGGTCACGGTTTATAACGCATTCGCGATTACACTGGTGGCGCCACGGTAGGCTGAAATCTATCACCAGTCTTAAAAATTCTTTGACACACTGTGTATATCTCAGTCATACTCAACCATTTTTTGGTTGACAAACACTCAGGATATGTAGACTGTAAACTGTAGCACTACGTATTGGTGAATCAGTCTACTTCCACCTCACCATGACTGTTGAAAATATTGCCGAAAAACAGAAATTTCATTACCAGGTATATTATGCACGAAGTTACAGATGAATACTTACAATTACGTAAAAATGGAACAAATGAACGTTAAAAAGATAAAATGAACAAACTTTGCTATCTAAAAACTTGTGATACCATTAAAATTGAAGTCCAGAATATTTGAACACAATTGAAGAATCCTCACCACCGGGACCACTACCTTCCATACATGTTTCGACACTTGCTTGTGTCTTTATCAATGGAATGTTACGGCGTTCTAACTACTTGGTCTCTGTAGCTCTAATGAGACGGTGCTTGTGCATGCACTCTGCTCGTCATGGCCTGTGTCACATACGTCATCGTCGCTGTTGTGCTCGCTTCGGCTCTTCTCACGTAGTTAGAACGCCGTAACATTCCATTGAAAAAGACACAAGCAAGTGTCGAAACATGTATGAAAGGTAGTGGTCCAGGTGGTGAGGATTCTTCAATTGCGTTCAAATATTCTGGACTTCAATTTTAATGGTATCAAAAGTTTTTAGATAGCAAAGTTTGTTCATTTTATCTTTTTAAGGTTCATTTGTTCCATTTTTTATGTAATTTTAAGTATTCATCTATAACTTCGTGCATAATATACCTGGTAATGAAATTTCTGTTTTTCGACAATATTTTCAACAGTCATGGTGAGGAGGAAGTGTACTGATTCACCAATACATAGTGCTACACTTTACCGTCTACATATCCACAGTGTTTGTCAACTAAAAAGTGGTTGAGTACAACTGAGATATATATTTGGATACTTAGCCCTAAAAAGTGTCCTCTTCAGGCGACCACTATGTCAACATTTTGAACGTGTGTAACAGTAAGATAACTACAGCTAATGTAGTAATGATAATAATCATCATACCACTAAAAAGTGGTTGAGTACGACTGAGATATATATTTGGATACTTAGCCCTAAAGTGTCCTCTTCAGGCGACCACTATGTCAACATTGTGAACGTGTGTAACAGTAAGATAACTACAGCTAATGTAGTAATGATAATAATCATCATACCACGTAAAAATCTCGTTCAAGTAAGTAATATATCTTTTTGAACTCTATATCTAATTTTGAAAGTATATTCTAAATCCATTTATTGTGCACAGCATGGTTTCTCTACTGTTGTTTGTCGCAATGATAAATATTCACATAGCAATTTCAACTTTAAAAGAGTTATGGCATGCACTGTTGACATATGCATTCATTATACACTATGTGGATGAAAGTGATTAGACACTGTAAGTAAATAGAAAAACATATTGTATTTATATTTATACCAGTAGCGGGGTAGGTCTTCTATTTGCAGAGATAACAGAAGACACTCGTCAAGTTAAACTGTCCACAAGTCAGTGGAGTATGGACAGTGGGATGTTCCTGCATTCCACCTTGAGTACATGACCAACTCTGTCAGTGAAGAAGGTCGTCTTGGTCTAGACCTCACCCATCGTTCAAGTTCATCCCATAGACTTTCAATGGGATTGAGGTCCAGACTCTGAGCAGGCCAGTCCATCTGCGAGACCTGATTTTCCTCATACCACTCCATTGTAACCCTGGAAACATGACAAGTGGTATTGTCATCCTGGAAGAAACAATCGTCATGCCCATAGATCTGCCACAACGTTGGGAGCATCATGTTACCTATGATATCTCCATACAGCATAGTTGCCATTAATAACAACTAGTTGACCCACACCGCACCAGCTGAAACAGCCCTATACCATAACTCCACCAGCTCCGTGCTTCACAGTCAGCACCATACACTCTCGAAGCAGACGTTCTCCGAGTAACTGTCAAACAAAGAGATGTCCATCCGAACGGAATAATATGAAGCAGGATTTGTCGCTCCAAAACACCTGCCACCATTGCTCCAATGCCCAATTTTTGTGCTATTGACACCATCATAGCCACATGGCTTTACTGGTCTATGAGATGAGAGATTTATGGGCGGCTGCTCGGCCACTATACCCCAGTGCATGGGCCTCTCTTTGAAGTGTCTTGTGGGTGACCATAACATCTGTGCCCATCTGGAACTCGTGTCCTATGGCGTGCATTGGTCAGAATCTGGTTTTCTGGATCACCCTTTGCAGCACCCTACAGTCCCTGGGTCACAGTTTCGTTGGTCTTCCAGGGCGAGGTGAATTCCTGTTATGTCCCGTCTTCTTCCACTTGTTGATGACAAATGCCACAGTCGATTTAGCGACCTGTCTGACATCAGCAATGGTTCTCATGGTCGTATTTCCAATTGAGCAGCCTATTATAATGCCCTTTTCAAACTTAGTGAACTCTCTCCTTCTAGCCATATTATCGGTGACTGATCTGAGCATACTCCTGTTGCTGTTTTTATACCTTATTGATCCCGTGTCTGCTGCAGGAGCACATCATTGCACCTGCGTGGGGGTGTCCAGTCACTTTTGTCCACCACATAGTGCATATTCTTATTATATCTTATGGATGCAATTAGATAAAATATCTAAAATTTAAAGCTAAGAAAAAAAAAAAAAAAAAAAGAACACGACATCAAATGTAAATCATCTAGACATGTTTCTGAAAGAATGGGAAAGAAATATTCTTACACTTTCATAATGAAGGCACGGGCACTTCCGATTGTATTTCGAAAACAATGAAATGGAATTCAATACGAAATAGATGCATAACACTGGAAACCATGAATGAACTTCATTTCAATAAACTGAAAAATACGGAAGGTGGTGTCAAAAGCTCTTGAGCATTTTCAATAAATGCCCTCCCCCAATGAGATTTAAACATTTTTCTTTTTTTAATATCTTATATGTTCTAGAGTCGTTTGACATTGTCAAAGTTTACTATTCTAGATCAAACTGTTCATGCATTTGTGTAAATGACTGATGGCTTCATGATATTTACCACATTGTTACTAAACTTGCCAAATTAATTTGCCTCAATGAATAAGTACCATGTTTTTGACATATCATCATCATTGTCAATCATTATCAATCCACTGCTGGATGAAGGTCTCCCCAAGTTTCTTCCAATAACTGTATGTCTTGAGCCAGTCTCCCCCATGTCACTCCAGCATGCTTTTGAATTTCATCCAACCATCACCCATGTGGTCCTCTTCTGTACCTGGTACCCCGTCTAATATTTCAATTGTCCATCAGTGGTCAGTTCTAGCAATATGACCAGCCCATTACCATTTCAAGGATTTTACTTTGATCATGATGTCTTCCACTTTTGTCATTTTCCTGATCCACAAGTTTTCTCTTCTTAGTTTCCCCAGCTATACCAAACCTGCATTTTCCCATGATTCTTTGAGTTGCCTTCAGCTTCAGTTCATGCCTTTTTTAGTTAAGGTTCATCCCTGTTCCATATGTAAGAACTGGAAAGATGCATTGATGAAACACTTTTCTTTTAAGACATACTGGTAAATTACTCTTAAAAATTGTACTGTTTCTTCGAAATGCTCTCCAACCAAGTTTTATATGCTGATTAATTTCTTCATCAATATGCATACTTGCCAACTTTGGAAAATGTGCATCAGTAAAACTTTTGCGCGAACGCCATTTACCACAAAACAAAACATAATTATACTAATAAATATGCAGTAAAAATCTCTGCATATGCCACAATAACTAAACTAGTATTATCTGTGTTTAAAATAATAATTAAAAAAAAACATAAAGTAAAATCTCAATTCTGTTCAATGTTAGCCTCACAAACCTGTGGTGTTTCAATACCAAACTAAACATTTCCTGTAAAAAGGAAATATTCACTTTACGAGTACCTACACATTGCATTCAAAACTGTATGTTACATACCTTCTATATTGTAATCATTTTCATGACTTCCATCACATGATGCAGAAAATGGCCCTTCTTGTAAAAGTTTCACAATAGCGGAAGTTCGATCACTTCTGTTTCAGCTTCGTCACTTTCGTTTTCCAAGCCCACACCCCCACGCCGTTTATCAAGCTGAAATGCCAAAACTTTTTGGGTGGAATATTTAAGAATACAGGATACATGTTCTGATCATCATTGGGGGGAAAATTATCGTTACGGGGGAAATCTTTGCTACGTTCGATTTCCATTTTCGGACATTTCCCCTCTAATTTTCAAGTTGAAATACAAATATTTATGAAATAAAATGATATTTAACAACAATACTAGGCAGAGGAAACATCAGAAATAAAATTACGATTACGGGAGAAATCTTCACTGCGTCTAACATTTGTTTTCGAAAGTTCTGAAAGAGGAAACTTCCGCTTTCGAAAGTTTCAGGTGGAAAACATCCATCACTAGTAATTGTTCCAAAATTTCTGTTAGTTATGCATCGATCTCGAGGATAACCCAAATTAAGACAGAAAAGGAGAAATTTCTCGGAGCTGCACTCTTATGCCTAAAGATTACAACAAAATTTGTTCGCCGTCGAATTTCCGTTTTCAGAAATTTTTCCTCAATTTTCAAACTGAAATACAAATATTTATGGAATAAAATGATATATAACAACAATACTGGACAGAGGCAAGATCACAGGAAAAAGAATTACGATTACAGAAACAATCTTTATTTCGTTTACTTCCATTTCTGAAAGACGAATTACCATCCCAATGAGTATTTTTACGAACTGGTAAAATTCTTCGATGCGTATTTTTACACGTCGAGAAAAAAATTTCGATGAGTATTTTTACGAGCTGAGAAAAATTCCAGACGCGTATTTTTACGCGTTGGTGAAATTTTGATGCGTAAACACACTATTTGATGGGTACTAAATGCGTAATTAGGCATTTTGGAGAACTCTGGACTCGGCACGTTACTTGAGCATTCCATGGAGAGAGAGAGCTACCGCACAACGTCATGAAGCCCCGGCGAGTCAAAGATGACATCATCGCGTGGCACAGCGCACCTAAGGTTCAGTAGAAAATCTAAGTGGATGGTCCAGAGGATTGAAATATTTCAATTGAGCAATCGAAATATTAAAAAATCAGTAAAAAAAGACCTCTACCCGTAAATCAGTAAAATTAAGCAAAAATCCGTAAAAGTTGGCAAGTATGAATATGGCCCTCACTTGACATCTGTTGACCAAAGGTAAATGTAAGTATTTGTTACTTCTAGAATTGTTCTGTCAATCACTAAATTTTCAGTTCTTGTAAAAGGATTGTACATACATTTTGTTTACTGAAAGTTAATTTTTAAAATCATTTACTTACTCTTGTCATCTAGTTCCTGGATTATACTCTGCGGCTCTGAACGAGTATTTGCAAAAATGACTACCAATTTTGTTTACTGAAAGTAGATTTTTGTACCCATTTCTTGACTATTGTCTCAGCAATTTCCTAGATCATATTGTGAAAGGGTACTTGCAAAAATGACTAAGCCACCGGCAAAACAATGGCAAGTTAAATTGTCTCTCCTAATCTTCATTCCCATGTCCCTGCAGTTCAATTATTGAAAGGCATTCTGCAATGTGGCATTGAAGAGCTTGAGAGATATGGTGCTACCTTGTCTCACCCCCTTTTAAATTTTTATTGGTACCATATTCTCAAAATACCTAACTTTTGAACTTGCATTTTCATAGATGTTATTAATATTGTTAATGCATGCATCTCCAATAGGGCAGGATTTTAAAGACATTATAACTGCTGATGGTTTCATAGAATCAAAGGCTTTTTCATAATCAATAAAAGTGATACATAGTGGAATTTCATATACTTTCAGTTAGTTCTCTCAGTACATTTACGGTGCTGTAGTCACTCCTGAATCCAGCATGTCCAGTGTTGACTTCAAGTGATGTGATAGTACCATAGAGAAGATTTTAGAAACCACTGAAAGGAAGCTGATGGGGCTGTAGTTCATGAGATATTCAATGTCCACTTTTTCGTGTAGTAGGACCATCGCAGCATTGATCCAATCAAGAATCTTCCCTTCATTGAGACATCTAATGAAAACTTGAGCAGCAAGTCTCTATTTTTCCACTGGCTTTTTGTATAATGACCATGGTAATTCCATCTTTTCCTGGAGCTCTTTCCCATTTAATGTTCTTAATTGAACATGCAACTTCTCCCAGGAAGACTAGAAGAACTTTGGTGGTGGTACATTTCTTTATGCCTGGAATACATGTATCATTCCTTTCATACAGTTTAGTGTAGAACTCTTTAGTCAAAATTTTGCCTTAATTTTTGGTTACAGAACTATCTCCTGTTTCGAGTGCCAAAATCTGTTTTCTTCCATTACTGAGATGTTCCTTTGCTTTCTTCAGGCTTTGATTGTTTTCAATTGCTTTTCTCACTAGCTCACAATTAAATTTCCTTGTCTTCACCAATACTTTTTTTTTTTTGCACTGGCTTGCATACCTCTGCATATTCCATTTTGGAAGTTACATTTTCTTTATTTATCTTCATCTCCCTTCTCTTTTGTATTAGCATTTTAACATTTTCTTCACATGCAATTTGTTCTTAGCACTACCTACTTTTGTTGCTGTTTCCATACTGCCTTGGTTAGGTTTCTGTTAAGTTTCGAGATGTCTACTCTTTTGATGTTAGATTTTCTAGACAACAAAAGCAGTTCCCCATGTCAGTACATTTTGTTTGCTTTATGAACTAGCTAAGTTCAAGTTTTGCGTTGAGGTGCATCTTATATCTCATCATTCTACGGTCACTTTCTGTGTCGAACCAGTTAAGCTCAACATAGTCTTTATGACAAGTTTCTTGCTGCACATACACTTCCCTTGTCATCCTATTAGGATGCCTTCATGTCCATTTGACATGTGGCCTTCCCTTGGAAGAGGCATTTGCAAGGAAAAACGTTCCTGCTTCTGCAAATAGTGTTGCCCTATTTTTTGCCTATCACCCATAATTATTATAATAAAGTGCTACTTGCCCTTGCTATTTAGAAGTTGTGTGTGTGTGATATATATATATATATATATATATATATATAGAGAGAGAGAGAGAGAGAGAGAGAGAGAGAGAATTTCCTTGTAAACTCTTCAATTTTCCCCTTAGGATAACTTGTGGTGGCTGCGTAAGCTTGAATGATCTGAATCTGGAATCTTTTTGAGAGTTGGATAATGTGTCGTGCAGCACTGTCTGAGGACACCACTAGTTCCGCAGTATCTGCTCCACAGAAGTAGATGAGCTGTCTACTTTTCAGTTCTATGACAGTATCTCCTTTTCTTCTTACTTCACTAACCTGACGATATCCCATTCGATCCTCTGTAGTTCCTCCACCAATTCAAGGAGCCTTGAATCAGAAGATAGAGTTCTTCCAATTAAAATGCGCCATGGTCAGCATCAGATCGCATCCTAGTCTGGTCCTCCAGTGATTCTTAGCACTCTCTGCTTGCATGTCACACTAAGTGCTGCCTTGGACAGGACATTCCAGCCACCAGAGACTGAGGGCCAATATTTTTGTTATGAAGTCATGAGGAGGGGAGGGGAAGGGGCATGACTCACAACAACGAGCAAGTGGATTAGTGAACAAAGGATAGAGTTTCCTCAAATCTCCAGTGGTATAGTTATACTGCTATGTGAAGAACATCAAAGCCCATTCAGTGGGAACAGGGTGTTCCACAAGAAGGCGGGTTGACATTTATCAAGGCAAGTCTGTATGTTCTGCATCATCTGACCTTGCATCCCCTGATAGGTACTAGATTCTAAACAAGATGAGAAATCATGCCTTAGAATAATCTTGACTCGTGAATCTGAAGGCAAAACTCAAACTTAAAATTGGGCTGGTTCAATAAAAAGATTTAGATATTTGATTCTTAATATCACTGAGGAGAGTTATTAGTAAATGAGTAAAATTTGATCAAAATTACGCAACAAAATCCCCAAAGCATGTTCCATTGTAAGAACTGATATCTAACACCCACCCAACTGAAGTTATAGAAAAAGTTGCAACCAGTTTCAGATGGATCACTTTTTGCGTAATATGAGCACCACATGTTTAAGTGATTGGATGAAACCTTTGTAGGAAGAGCCAAATCACATGAAGTGAATATATGATTCATGATTTTGACTTTTATCACAAAGTTACAAAAAATGAATTTGTAAGATTTGTTTATTGGACACCCTCCCCCAATGTGTGCGTGCGAAATGGCCGCCAAATCTAATTTTATAAGTTACAGAGGATGGCAGAATTTAAAAACAAATTATAATACAGTGATAAAGGTAAAAGTGTTGAAACCAAACATTGCATGATGTGTTAAACATCATTACAGCAAGAAGAACTTACTTGACTAGGAGGCACATCTTCACAGGACCAAATGTACGATGACGACGACACATCATTAGCCAATCCAAGATCTTCAGCTAGAACAAAGCAAATAATATTTAGGTCCAACAGTGTGAACAACAGCATGGAGAACACACCAGGATAAAAAAAAAAAAAATGTAAAATCAGCACCTGCAATATTTTAATAATCTTGCGAATATTCAATAATCTTGCGGTGCTGTAGTCTTGTGCTTCCATTGTACAATCCGTGCCAACATTTGTCCATCCCTATCTCACATCTTTATATAGCATCCACAATTTTCATGCTTAGAGGCAATGCTGTGTCCTTTTTGATAGGCAGTCACAATCTTTGATACAGGTCTTCATGTTACACCTATTATTTCTGTTGTTCTAGTTACTGAAGCTCTCGCAAGACCCCATATCAATGATCATGCCTCTTTTAAGGTCACTAAGATCTGACATTGTTGAAAATTACTCCACAACAGCTGTTTCACCTGTGATTGTGGCTTGCCATGAGATAGTTGACATCGTATTGCACTCTTTCACATATCTCACATTGCAGGTAAGTTGCCCTTGTTATTAGCAAATGGCGTATTTCAGGTTTCTTGTAGTCGCAGTCGGTGTTTCCATTATTTTGATAGACCATCATCATCATTATTTTGATTTTTGACATCAGCATATGTGTAAATACAAGTCATATGCAATTTTCTACATATGTAGGGGTCATTCCAGGTTTTTAAAGATGATGTCCATTTTTGTAAAATTCTGCCTATTTTTGTAAATTTTTGAATATTTTTTGTGAAATTTGCCCATTTTTATATTTGCAGAAATTCTGCCTAAAATACTGTTACAAAATCCCTCATAAGTACACAGAGCTTCAAAGTGGTCTGCATTCATAGAAAGAATAATCATTATCACTACTTGTAAAATGCCATTGCTCAGATGCAAGGGTCATCAAAATGATCTGGGTAAGTACATAAGAAATTCAATTGTCTAGCAGAGTATGTAAAAAAAATAAATAAAAAATAAAATAAAAAATTCAACAAGAAAACTGTCTTGCTTTCCTCTTACAGCAAAATAAACAGCCTGAATGCCCCCCCCCCTCAAGAAAAAAAAAGCATATCAGTTACACACGACAATATTCAAGATGCCTCTTACATTAAAATATTTTTTAAAGAAAGATTTCATTTGAGCTAAAAATGTTTTTGGGAAGCTATCGTCCAACCATACGAAATTCTGCCTAGATTGACCCCTGAATACACAGTCGAGTCACATTATCGTGACCACCCCCTACTTTTCACGTCAACAGCACATAGCCAACGAAAGAAGGCACTTGTCGTGAGCTGGCTTAGAGGGTATATAAGGTGTGCTGTAGGCAATCTCTCAGAGATGGTGTGATTTACTAACAATCGCTGAATATCCGCCGTGCACTGGACGAGCACGTTAAGTGACGGCCCCCAGGCTGGACCCACTGGTTAAATGGGTATCCTTTCCTATGTCCCCCCCTGAAATTCTTTCACCCCTCTATGTGCAACATCGTACTTGTACGGTGGTGCCATCTGCCGTACTCTAATCTCACTACAAACTGTTCTGTCAAAGTCGCTAGACGTGCTCTCATTCCTTACATTTCTGTGTCCTGCCCAAAAGGCGAACTCGCTGTAGGTGGCTGGGACCTAAACTCTACTCACTGTGGACGGAAGTCCTACAAGAAAATGACAAATGACTTCTGAAAACATATAACTCTTTGCTGTCATGGATAAAAGGAGCGATTTATCAGATTTGCAAAAAGGGATGATTATCGGCTTTCGGGCCAAGGGTGGCAGTATTTCTGAAACAGCGCAGTTTGGGAACTGTTCATGTGCTGCTGTAGTTAAAGTGTATGATGATAGGAGAAATGGCACCATTGCGAATAAGCGATGTGGAAACTGCGGAGCACCACGTGCCGTTGATGTGAGAGGTAAACGTCGGCTGCGAAGGTGTGTGATTGGCACGCCACAGTGGAGCAACTCACTGGCTGAATAAACCAGGGGGCTACTGTAAGTGTGTCTAAAATGACAGTATAGCGAACCCTGCTGCGTATGGGGCTCTGATGCAGACAGATGGTCACTGCACCTATGATAACGAAGGTGCATCGGCAGAAAAGGCTTACATTTGCACGGCAGTATCGGAATTGGATCTCTGCTGACTGGTGAAGGATTGCCTTCTCCGACGAGTCACGTTTTCTGCTTTATCGGATGGATGGGTGTTGGCGTATAAGGCGAGAAACATTGGAGAACAAACACTCTTCAACAATTACTGGTAGAACACAAGCTGGTGGTGGTGAGGGCAGCATTATGGTCTGGGGAATGTTTTCGTGGCATTCTCTGGGTCCACTCATACCTGTGGAAGACACTATGGACCGAATTCATTATGAATCCATCCTTGCAGACCACGTATACTCATACATACTGATTGTCTTCCCTGGGGCGGATGAGATCTTCCAGCACGACAATGCGATGTGCCCCACGGCTAGATATGTCCGAGAGCGGTTGGAAGAGCATGATGAAGACACCAAAGTACTTCCCTGGCCCCCTAATTCCCCAGACTTAAATCCAATTGAGCATCTGTGGGACCACCTTGATCATGTTCACTCTATGGATCATGACACCACGCACCCTTCAGCAGCTGTCAGATGCACTGCATTCAGCATGGCTCCACATACCTGTGAACACCTTCCAGCCCGTCTAGCCGCCACCCGCACTAAACACGGCAATTACTCTGGATATTAGCTGGTGGTTACAATAATGTGACTTGACCATGTATATATGTGTCCTATGAGTTTGGTTTTTCATGTATTTGTAAACTTCATGTAATGAGAAAAGTTACTACCATGTGGCTTACTATAGCTTGGGTAAAGGACATGATTACCTCATTGAATATAGAAATTATGGCTACACTCAGTTGAACTGAGCACTGCATTGGGTCAGTGAATTACCAGATTGATAAGGCTCTGTATAACATGCTAACATAGCATCTAGGAAGCCAAATGTGGTTTATTAGTAGTTGTCAATTATTATTATCACCTTGAAGCTGCATTCTGCTTATGGTAATGCTAATTCAATATCTGGAAATAAAACCACTTTGTTATTTAATTGTAGTTTATGATTGTTATAACTACGTTACAAACATTTAAAACTTTTTTTTGCAAGTTGTAATCTTCAGAATCACTATATTAGAGCCTCCTGGGCTGACTTTTAAAAAGTAATTAAAACACGCATTTTTCTTTATGTTTGACGAGAAATTAAAGTTCGAAATCAGAACTTTAACTGTTGTCACTGTATATCGTGATATGCAGTCATTTTCTCCACACAATGAGTAAGTTAGTGGTATTTTGTGAACTTTAATTTTGTTAAAAAAATGGCAGAAGGCAGCTCTGTTCCTTGATGTAGCAAGAGGTAACTAAGGAATGGCAAAATGTGCATTCTAGGTAAAATTAATTAAAAAATCGATACTGTAGTAGCTCACTTTTCTGTGAAAACAATTTTATGGGTCACGGAAATGGCACTGACTTTATCATGGATTAATAGCTCCGAGTTAAAAAATTGGGGATGGGAGGGCAAACATGCAAGTTCCACTGTTTTATTTTGGAAAAGAGACCATGAAATAGGAAAACAAACATCTCATTAAGAGAAACACTTTAAAAATTCAAAGTCACTCTTTCGCACCATTATAGAATAATAAAAAATGAGCATTAAAGGAAAACAATTAAAGATGTGGAATACACTCAGGCAGAGAAAAAAAAACCTCATCAGAAAAATTAAAGACGTGGAAAATCACAAAACATTCTCATCCCTGCTAGAATGGGCATTTTTACATATTAAAAATAAAATAAAATTGGCTGACTGATGGACATCTGGCAAACTTTCAGAAATGCGATGAAATCTGGAGAAAAGCTCTTTCCGACCAGAAGACAACGGAAAAGTCTGGATAACTTGACTGATAAACAATTGCAACAAACCTTTTAAAACATTTGGTGCAATTCCACAATATCAGTGATTTCAGAAATATGATTTTGCATTATTTTCGGAAAGTAAAAAGAAAAAAAAAGGAGAAACAATTTTAAAGTAATCTGATAATTATGAAAGATTTTCAGAAGATGGAAATCTGTCCCCAGGACAGAAGAATGGCATCAATGCTTTTGTAGTTTCTACCAAAGACTCAGTGCCCCATTAACACTGCTGCATGGAAAACCATGATAAAAAGTACAAAGTTCTTCTGCACTTTCAGATGTGCTGGTTAAAAGTACAAACTTTAAAAGAAGGCAAAGGGAGAAACACTGTGAATACAAATTTTGCTGCAATGTTTTTAAAACATGGATTAAAAATGGGAATGAATGAAACTTAGCTCCAAAACAAATGAAGTACCACACGAAGGTGACCAAAACGATGTGTCAGCTTCATGTAATGCTTCATTTGGAAAGTTTCATTAATTTCCATTTTTAATCCATATTTTAATAGCAGCAACGTTTTGTCTAGACCAGAGTGCACAATCACCATGGTGACTGAAAATTTTCACCTAGTACCTGAGTATTCAAATTTCATTCTGAAAATGTTATTTCAAATTCCATTATCAAAATTTGAATTTCTATTAATTTCTATTATATATTATTTCTTTAATAAAGCAAAAAATACAGTATATGGATTTTTTTGTTTGCATTTTTTTGCAGACTAATTAATGTACAATCAGAATAATGAAGGTATTAGCATAAATTTTTGGTACTACCGCCAGCAGAGTTATGCATTCTGCAGCGATCTTGTCAGTAGTGATTCAGACTGAAGTTCTGCAGTGCAATTAGGAGAGATATGTGCACTCATTTGAAGAACATTCTTAGCCATGGCACTCATTTTGCATGGAGTGCTTATGAGCATATTTATTCATTAGTGCTGTTATTAAATGTGCTACACCAGAAGACAAAGGTGAAATTTTTGCAATGAAAACTTATTTTGAAGTGCAACTATTAATACAAGTTTCTGATATGTTTCCTAGTTTAAGTTGCAGATCATGCTCTGAATTATTTGAACAATATGTAAAAAATACATCAGTTTGAACTGATGAAGTTCATAATTCTGAATGTCATTTTTATTTAGATTGATTGTGGTTTTCTGTTTGTATCCTTTGAAAAAGTGAGATGGCTCTTGAAAATTTTGGGGTTCTGTCAACCCCTGGTTTAGGCCACAATCTCATGAAGTGTTCAGGGAATGAAATTGGGACATCAGTGGAGCCAAATATCTGATATCTGGATCCAATATCATCCAATCACCAGCATGAATTAGAAGATGCTGCACTGGTCAAAACTAGTTTTGGATAATGCGATGTTGACATTATTTCACAGACAAATAGAACACTATTAATGTGAATGCCATGGTTTGGCGTCTCAAGTGTGACACATATGCTGCAAAATATTAATGTGAATGTCACGGTTTGGATCTTAAGTGTGGCATGTATGGTGAAAAACATATGGAAAATATTGTTAATGATGATTTTATGCATGTGACTTACATTAGAAAATCAGGTTAAGTACAGTACTCAATCATTCCTTCACATTTCACAGTGAATGAGAAAATTCAGTTGTTTATAATTGGTTGAAAGTTAGTGACACCATCACAGCACAATTTCTCAGAATCTAGAGAATGAAGGGTAATAGTAAGACTGGAAACTGATCGATCACACACAGCAGGCAGTGTCACTAAGTGTCATTAGCAGATTGTGGATTTGTTTCCGAGAAACAGGAACACTTTGAAGAAGACCAGGTCAAGGTTGTTCATCATTAATAAAGGCATCAACAGACAACTGCTATTTATCTTTGATGGCTCATTAAAATGACTGACTGAATGTTATGGAACTGCAACATGAAGCTTTATGCGCAGTGAACAATGGCATGCATTGCTCTACCCCCTATCACCATACAGCCTGCAGAGAATGTGCTGAAAAACACTGCAACTGGAGTTGTGATCAGTGGCAATCAACTCTATTCAGCAACAAATAGCTGGGCAGCTTTTAGCATTGATAATATAATTGATGAGTCCTAATCTGATATGAGCAAGGAAGATGCAACAGGCCCTCTTTTTTGTTCAGGAACAGTGACATTTTGGTGGAATTGGAGTTATGGGTTGACTAGGCATTATTAGTATTGGTGGGCATACAGACCTCTGCATCACCAAGAATGGATCTCTGACAAGAAATCTATATGCTACTGTGTTGGCAGTTAAGGGGTGAGACCACACACCATATCAGAGGAACAGAAATGAAATTCTGCGACCATTGTTCTTTCCTGTGTGGCATTACAATCAGACATTCATGATATATATGAATTCTCCAAAATTATGAATCTCTTTGTCATTAATCTCAGGTCACTATGACCATGTGTTAGTATATATATACTCGTATCAAAATACTGTGGGACAATATGGCACATGATGTATAAAAACTAGTGGAAGAACAAAAGAAAATGTATGTGAAAACAGTAAAATTTGCGTTGTCAAAGTATATGTGGATTAACTTACCAGGTTCAGATCCATGAACTCTGCCAAGTGCAGAGGTGATTTATGGACTTGACAAAAAACAATTTCACAAGATTTATCTACCAATACCTTGGATTCACTGAACACACACAAGCAATTAATGAAAGTGACTCAATTTTTTTTTTTTAGTTGTAAAAACTGACTTGCAGTTATATTTAATGGTGATCAGGCCTCTCGCCTGATCAGAATTTTGTTGAGAATTTTACAGATTTTTGTTTCTTTTGTTTTATTTTCACATAATGCCAAAAATGAGTTTTTGAGTCCAATTTCAATTTTGCTGGGTGGAAATTAGTTATGCAACTTTCAACTTTGTCTAATATTGCAAATTTTTAACATTTCTATTTTATAATTCGTCGTATAATATGATTCAAAATTTCAGTGTGATTATCGTTTACTTGAAGGAAAAAATTATGTGATCAACACTTGGTATTACTCTTTTAGGAACCTTTTCAAAACATCATGCATAATACAATAGAATGATACACTTTGGCCAAAAAAAAAAAAAAAAAAAAAAATTAATACCATGTGGTTTTTTCAGCAAGTAATGCATTACGACTGATTCTGAATTTCTTCACTTTTATATTATTTGTGTTACTTAAACAAAACTTAACTCTCCCATTTTATAATACCCGATAAATTTCATTTTTAACAACTCTCACTCATGTTCGCGTCAGTACTCAATACATTAAGCTTTTCTGGTACTTCATAATAATTCCGAATAATCAAAGACCAACAATAATTATGTCTTTTTGACAACCCTGTGATCCTCTACCAAATATTTTTTTCTGAGAAAGTCTGTTGAAACAGGAGGCTGTAAAATAAATATATTTTTTTCTAAAAAGTTTTTACCTTTTCTTTTTAGCAATATTCCTTCAAGAGAGAGTAACGGGCTTCATTTCTCAACCCCAATTGCTTTCAGACGGTCTTGCTTCCTTCATTTTCCTTGGCAGAGTAGTGAAGCAGACACATATAAAAATTGCCGTCGAGGCGTCAGAGTCAGGCCGAAGAATTTCAGACGTTGATCACTCAGAGTGATTTTGCCGGAGCGACATGAGGCATAGCGGTTTCTCGGCTGCACGTCCAATTGAAATTCATTTTTTTCTTTCTTCTATTGGTCGGATGTGAGCTATCAACTGGTCCGGGAGTCAATCGGCAACCTCCTCCGGTACATTTCCAAGGGAGCAACCAGTCAGCAGGTGCTAAACTTCAGATCCTACTGGTTAGGACAACCGAACAATGGAGCAGATTTCTTCATTCCAAGCAGCAGCATGGCGACTTAATCGAACCATACATGCAAAAGCAGAAAAGTAGGTGGGATGTTGACCCCACAATCAACAGGAGTAAAGTGTGAGAGTGAAGGGTCAAGAGAGAAAATTCTCCTCAGCTTAAACTTTTCACAGCCCTAGCGCACATGCGCCAAAAGGACGCTATGGCTTTCAGCTACGCTATTGGCTGAAAGTCAACCTGTCGTGCTTTCTGTAACTTGAGGGTAAAAGTGTTCACAAAGGAGCGTGTTGGGGGGGGGGGTGAAGAACCTGCTAGCCCTCTCTGGCTCTTGACCACGGCTTAGCAAAAATTCCTGGAATTCCACCTGCTATGTCCTGGGTGTTCTATTGTATTTCAAGTTTGCAAGGTGACCTTCTTCCAAAGGAATTTCTTTGCTTACAGGAAGGGAAATTCTTATCTTTGATTTTGGTGACTGTCTAGTGAAAAAAAAAAAAAACCGAAATGGTGCAAATTCCGAGAATCTCCTCATATTCACAAGATATTTTACATCATGAACACTAAATATTTCTCGAAACAATACAAAAATTTTCACATCATTTCATTTACAAATTGCTAAATAAGAAATTTCAGAATTCGGGAAAAAATTAATTTCCTAAAAAAAATCATTCTACTGACAGTACACGATTCCGTACAAAATTTTGTTGTGTCTTGCTAACACACCTGAACTTTTTGTACTAATAAATGCTTCTCACCACACACTATTTTATCTCAGTCATAATGTAAGCTTAATTTAATTTAATTAATTATGCACGATTCACTTTACGATTCCAATGTTCATAATTTACTACATATATATATATATAAATACATATAAAAATTTAAGTTTTAAAATGAAGTGAATAATTTAGTTCACACATGTTTTAGTTTCACTCATAGATTAAAAGTAATTTTAAGCCATTTACATATGTTCAAATTCTTTCTAGCTCTCGTTCTAAAGACACATACACGTATAGAAAACTATAACTACACAATTTCTACTAAAAGCTGTGAACGAATGTTTCAGAAAGTGGGGAAAAAAATGTTTTTCATGTCGTTCAGTTCGCCTCAAAGAATGAAATTCAGAAGATTAATGAGAGGAAAAATTTAAATAATCATTCTTGGAGACAAGAATGTGTGATTTTTTTGCATAGTGGAACCGAGAACTGGGCCCTAATTCTCAACACCACTAATAGAAAAACATTAACACATCATTCATTAATCTTCACAGACGATAATGATAGCCTTCATAGGGCACAGCTGGTTATCATAATTCTTGATGAGGAAGCCATTGTGCACATGGATTGGTATACATGTTTGCCTTACCTAAAACCCTATCCCATGGACTTACTATGCAGATGCATTGTAGCTAGCCAAACACTTCCAATGACCTCTCAGGAGCATGTCATTGAGAAGGAGTGCATAGGAATTCCCCAAGAAATCTTTAATAACCTCATTTTAGTTATACCACATAGATCTGCTACTGTGTTGGCAGTTAAGAGGTGAGACCACACACAGTATCAGAGGTCATTGACTGATTTTTCCTCATCACTTTTTCAACTGATATTGGGTTGGTGTGAATAAAATGTCCGGCAAAAGACCAGCACACATGGGCGGCGAGAACGGAAAAGTAGGACAACTTACCTAGGCAAAATAATCCCACTCGGCATCAACACATAGTTGCCGTTTGTCCAGCAAGGCCACGATCCAGGAATGAAAAAAGTCTTGTGGCTGGGAACCAAAGAAGTCATCAGCTGCACGTTGAACCTCGTCTGTCGGAGACAAGTCCGGGAGATAGGCAGGATGATGTGATGCTTCACAGCCCAAGGAACTTAGTGTTAGCATCGTTTGTTGTGCGACATGAAGGCAAGCGTTGTCTTGGAGCAGCAGAACACCATGGCTGTTAACCAAAGTCGGTTGTTTTTGCTGCAATTTTCAGTGCATCTGGTGTAATTCAGCACAATAACATTTTGCAGTGTTGGTCTGGCTTCTTGCCAAGAAACTCTGATGAATTATCCCGGCTGTGGACCACCAGGCAAGGAGCATCATCTTGGTGTGTAGGGGTGGCTTAGGTTGCCGTCCAGCAGGCTGTGCCTTGTTTAACCATTGTGCAGATTGTTTCCAATTATCATAAATATCATAAAGGACCCACTTCTCATCACAGGTGACAATTCAATGCAGTAGAGGTTCCTGTTTATTCTTGGCAAGCAGCGACATGCAGACTTCCAAATGCCTAGTTTTGTTGGTATGTGAGTGATTCCGTATCAACTCAACACAATTTGAAGACATTTTTTACCCAACCATCTCAGATTTTAATGAAATTTGGTACACAAGTGGCCTCTATATAGATTAAGAAAAATACAAAATTTCATCGTCATATATCCACCGGTTTTGAAAACACAGCTATATAAAATGTACAAAAACACCCCCAAATCAGAAGATTGATATGTTTTTAAATTGTGATTGCAGCTCCCCTAATTAAGATAGAGAGATGGGAAAGGTACCTTCTTGTAGTATTTTTTATGCTCTTTTATTAGATGTACAACACCATAGGGGTTAAGATTAAAAAATTCAAATTTCAAAATTTAAATTTAAATTTTGAATTTACAAAATGCGACACTCCAAAAAATTCAATTTTTTTTTAAACAATCTTTATGTGTTTGGTATTTGATTGTGTGAGTTGTAACTTGGGATGATTATGGGTTTACTTAAAAAGCTATATTCAAATTTAGCCTAACACTAGAGTTTAATGAAAAAAGATAAAATAAAAAAAAAAAATGAAAAAAACATGTAAACTGAAAATAAATTTGGGCTAAATCTTAAAAAGTTTCATTAATAACAATAGATATAGTATTTTTGTTATTTAAAACCATTTATTTAAACAATGTTTTATTTTTAATTGATGTGAGACTACATGGGTTTAAAAATTTTATTAATTTCATTATTCAGAATTTGTAACAATTCACAATGCAATATAAAAAATAATAAGCAGACTTTAAAATGTAATTTCAATTACTGCTCAAGAAACACATCAAGATAATAATAACATATGGCATTGAATTGCTTACATTTATGCAAATTATATTCCTAATCTTAAACTTAGATCGTCACTTAAAGCAGAATCACCTAAAATGAAAAAAAAGTTGCATCATTGTTTTGAAGAGAAATCATACCTGTAGATCCTTGATATAGTTTTTAAAAGCTTCAGTAGTTTGGTGTATTTCTGTTTCAGAGAAATTGTAGTCTTCCTGTCGGAGTCATAGGATTTACTTTACACAAGACGTAACTTACAGGAAGCCATAATACATCTTGTGGGCTAGGGTAGGAAAAGGATGTAGATGGACCAGCTGGATGTAAAAATGAGACCTTAACTTCATTCTCACTCTCTTCTTTTGCTAGAACATACGCTACCCACCAGTTGTTTTCATAGATTATGGTTATGTAACCACTAATTTCTGTTATTTGCAGTCTGTCTTGTAATGCTGATACTTTTTCAGTAGCTGACTCGTTTGATTCTGAGTACATCACTTTTATTTTTGAATTACTCAATGGGATAGGAATAAAATCATGAAGTTTCTGGGTATCTTGTATTGTTAGAGACTTGCTTAGGCGATTTTCCAAAAATTGGTCTGTTTCTATGAATTCTTCTTGACTTACATATGTAAAGTTTGCCACAAAAAATGTCCTGAAATACAACTGAAATGGTGTTTGAATTTGATTCTCGTAAGGGCGTTGTAAGCTGGCTCGGGCAGCTAACCTTTTCATTGTTCCACCAACGCCATCACATGGCCCCTTCCCGTGTGCTGTTGCTGAAAAATGCCATTCAGCATCAATGTTGAAGTCATCTTGATGGAAACATAAGTTTGTGAAATTTTTCCGATTTTTGTACTGGGCTGCAGACCCATCAGAGAAATAGTAAGTTTTTTTGACACTGTTGTCACCAAACTTACTTTTCAAGAAGTTAATAAGTTTTTTTGGAAGCAGTACAGTGCAATTGTGTTGTGCTTTAAACATGCAGAAATTACTACAAAACGTACATGTTCAGTCTTTTCTGTTTTGTAATAGATGACAAATGGGTGGACTGTGGCTTGCCCACTGGTCCAGTGATAGCTCTGGGCTTCATCTTGAAGAAGAAAACTATAATTTTTGGCAAAATCACAAATGACGAGAAATTCTGAGTCCTTGAGGTTTTCCTTAGTACTATTCATAAAAGAGCTTTGCTGCTTAGCAATGAAGTCATGTCTGACCAAAGCAGACAGTTTTTCTCAAAACAAATCAATAAAATCTGAAGTTGATTTTTCTAATGCCTCCAAGTTGCATCTATCAACTGTAATCCATTGGCGAAAAGTTAGTTTTTCAACCAAGTTCTCCTCAAAACCGTGTTCCATTACATTTCATACTTCCTCATTCCTAGGACAGGTGGGACACTTCCCCAAATGACAATCTATGGAAGCAGGGTTGCACAATACTCTTGCAAGACAATGTTTGTAGGAAGATAATTGTCCATTTGTTAGTGAACCAATTCTTGCATTTTCCATCATCAGTTTTACATTTTGGTGTGTGGTGCATACACATACCGTAGGAGTACCACTAGACCCTCCCAGGACACAGTTTTTTGGTCTGAGCTCTGCAAATTTGGAAAAACTGACTTTCGTGCCTGCAAATTTATCTTTGAATGACTTATAAGCTTCTGTCAAATTACATAAAATCAGCCTCTTTGACAATTTAACTTTATCTCCGTTTTCAGTCCTAACAGAAACACAATCTTTCATTCCAGGTAAAACCCGACTAATTTCATCACTTTGGTAAAACGATCGTACTACTTCAACTACTTCAGAAGAGAGACTCTTACCTGGTTTTCTATTAAGGCTTTCCAAAATTCCTTTATCATTCAGAATTTTTTTTTATTGTCTTACCATATAATTAGGAGCATTGAATTCTTGCATGATTTTCCTAACACTCCATGACTCTGGTAAGCAAGTCAAAATCATCAACTGTTTATCTCTAGTGCAGTTAGAAAAATTACTTTTAAGATTGTCCATAAGAGAGTCATGAAGTATTTCATCCTTGTCATCAGATGACTCTTGAATATTCGTAAAAAGCTTCCGTTTCATAGCAGAACTGATTTTTTGAATTTTGGTTGAAGCATAACATTTAGATTTTAGCTTTTTCTTATTGACAGGTGATTCACCCAATTCATGGAGTGAAGTATTCAGTGTTTCAATTACTTCTGACATAGGTGAAACATTTTCGTCCATTTTCTCGTCAGCACAGGTTTCATTTGCTTCTTGACTAATTTTTAAAGTTTTCAGCTGCTTTCTGCAAGAATCACAAATTTTAGTCTCCTTTGATAAGTCATCAAAATTTTCCAACATCCAGTCTGTCACATTTTTTAGCTTTTTTTATCCCTTACTCTAGGGTCACTTTTTTTTAAATGGATTGGAACATTGTATTACTGCATATTTTGTACTTTCCATTGTTGATTATTTGTGCATAAAATGTAAAATTCAAATAGTAAAATAACTGCCTCCCATTACCTGTTCTTTTTATTTTTCCTATAAAAATCCTGCACAGCTTCAATTTATAAAAGTCTAGTTTCAAAACTGAAAAGGATATACTTTATTCAATTTAAAGTTTTCAAACACATATCACTTTCACTGCATGAAACACATATGATCACCATCAAAACCTAAAGCAGACTGAGAAACACATCTGATCACTATCAAAACCTAAAGCAGACTAAGGTCTGCAAGGTAGGAATGCAAGTTGCTGCTTGTTGGGTCTTGTTACCAATGATCTAAACAACAGAATAAGTTTTTCAAGTCAGAACATGCAGAGTTTTGTCCAAAACAAAATGTAGCCTACAGTACAACTGCAGTCTTTTATTTTTTTATATTGTATTGTGAATTATTACAAATTCTGAAAAATGAAATTAATAAAATTTTTAAACCCATGTAGTCTCAGATTTTAAACAAATCAATTAAAAATAAAACATTGTTTAAATAAATGGTTTTAAATAACAAAAATACTACATCTATTGTTATTAATGAAACTTTTTTAAGATTTAGCTCAAATTTATTTTCAGTTTACATGTTTTTTTATTTTTTATTTTTTTATTTTCATTAAACTCTAGTGTTAGGCTAAATTTGAATATAGTTTTTTAAGTACACCCATTATCATCCCAAGTTACAACTCTCACAATCAAATACCAAACATATAAAGATTGTTTTAAAATTTTTTTGAATTTTTTGAGAGTGTCGCATTTTGAAAAATTCAAAATTTAAATTTTAAAATTTGATTTTTTTAATCTTAACCCCTATGGTGTTGTACATCAAATAAAAGAGCATAAAAAATACTACAAAAAGATACCTTTCCCATCTCTCTATCTTAATTAGGGGAGCTGCAATCACAATTTAAAAACCATATCAATCTTCCGATTTTGGGGTGCTTTTGGACATTTTATATAGCTGTATTTTCAAAACCGGTGGATATATGACGATGAAATTTGGTATTTTTCTTAATCTATATAGACGCCACCTATGTATCAAATTTCATTAAAATCTGAGATGGTCAAGTCAAGTCGCTGTGTTGAGTTGATACGGAATGGCCCTAGTTGTCAACTCATGCGGCAGCCACATCCAGCTTTTTTTAACGTAACCAGCGCAGCCAGACACCTACCTGTGCCGCTATCTCAAGACATGTTTTTCGGGAGTCTGCTTCAACCACACATAACAGAACATAATCAGAAACAGCAACAGGTCAGTGACCACGTGCTTCGTTTTGGAGGTCTGTATCTCCACTTTGAAACTTCACAAACCACCACCGAATGGTTCGTTCGTTGGCTGTATTCTCCCAAAATGCTTTGTTACTGTTTCAGGCGGCAGTTCCTGCAGAATAGCCCAGTTTAAATTCATACAGGAAAATGACTCTCAAATCCAGTGTCTGCATGTTTCCTTTGCAAGCCACGTTACGTCCATACAAACCAAACCTGAACCTTGTTATTCACCCACGTGCTAGCTATTTATAGTAACTCTGTGATGTAATACCAGCAACAACTGTGGGTGGTTCCATTCTGTTGTGGTGGGGGCCTCTCTCCACTGCTCGTTTGCACCAGACATTTCATTCGCACCAACCCAATATTTTGCTTATCCTTGCATTTGATGCTGGTGTCTTCCACTTAAAGTGCATTGAAATTTTTGTTCTGCTTACTCTTTTGTTATGATCTGTCTTACTGTTGAAAATATTTAAACTCCAGACTCGTCAATTTCACATCTGTCCACGCTCAATATTTTGACGACCCTCGCATTTTTTGCCTCTTTGTGAATATACTTGCAATCCAGCAAGTCATTTCATTTTATTTTGGATCAATTACTCCCCCATCCCCCCCCCAAAAAAAAACCATCTTTCCTTCACTTCCTTGATGCCACAAGAAAGTCTCCTTTGCAAAACTCCTGTTTCGCCTAATCAAAGGATTCCTACCCTCTTCTCAAGTCCCAGCAACATTAATCCTCTTATTTACCACCTATCTTAAGGAGTTAATCCTTACCTGCC
The DNA here is from genome assembly GCA_039090855.1 of Macrothele yani. Classification (NCBI taxonomy): domain Eukaryota; kingdom Metazoa; phylum Arthropoda; class Arachnida; order Araneae; family Macrothelidae; genus Macrothele; species Macrothele yani. The sequence goes on from CM076990.1 coordinate 56,465,844, forward strand.
TGGCTTTATGTAAATTGCCCTTAAGTGTGCATCTCTCATTCACACACATTAAAGCAAGAATCCCTTACCAACAATGTATGTTCAATACTTATATTCTTCTTGCGAATCTAATGCAGCTAATCTCTTGTTGTGGAATGTCAGCAGGCTCAAAACATACTTATCTTGACAACTCTGCCAAAATGGCACAAACAAAGAAATTCTATGTGTGATTATTAAACCATATTTACAACAAATACACCTGAACCAGGGTTGGAGAAACTAGCAGAGCTACTGTATCATCTTCTAATTGTTTTGTTGATATGCATAGGCCAATATTTCACTGGAATGTTATCAAAATTTAACAAACCGCTGTTGTTCTGAAAATCAAAGATCACTCAATACATCACATCATGGTTCGTACTCTTCCAAGCAAAATAAATTCAAGCACTTTTCAAGGACTTTTTAAACCCGAATTATCATATGTGTGTACTGTCCGTTAGTCAGTAGGTAGGTATTTTAATAAGTTCAGACAATTAATCTTAGCTGGGGCTGGTACACTTTCAATGACCTGCCATTTCCCCTTACAAACAGTTCGTTTATTTTATTAACTTTGCATTGCCCCTATGTTTTGGTATTTTTTGAAATCATTTTATCTTGCGAAATATTTTGAAAGGGTACACTATTTTCGTATTAATTTGCTGGTATAACACTTATTTGTTTTCTTTAAACTTTTATTTTTGATGCAGGACTTTGATGCTTTGATGGATGTTTTTGATGCACCCAGCAGATGAAGGGTCCACGCATGAAGCACAAGCAATTCCTGGAAGTTCCACCCTCCGGCAAGAATGCGTCCCTAACCCCAGTAAACAGAAGCGCATCACAATTTGTGAATACATCATTCCACTTATTTTACTCACATGGCTGATGCTTTACTCTGTAGTGATATCATAACCAAGGTACCAGCTGTCCACACACTCTTCTGGGTTGAACGCAAGTTCTGCGCTATTTGATCAGCTTGGTGTTTTTATTGGAACTACACAGAAATCTCCTATACAACTTTTTAGCACAAACAATTATTTTACACATGCTCTTTCATATCATTACTTAAACAAAACAATTTTTTTCTAGTACTATTTACAGAGCCTTAAACTTTTTCAAGTACTTCCAAGGACTTGAAAATAAACTTTTTTTTATTCAAGGACTTTTCAAGGTTTTCAAGGAGCGCACGAAACATGATCATTACACAGGTGGCCCTAATAAATTAGCCAGTATATCCTGTCAACATAAATACTATAACACAAAACAAACTCTTTGGTTTGGAGAAGTAACAAATTTGGCTTCAAATATGATTTATAATTTGAAATTTATCTTTAGGCCAGAAACACCAGTAAAAAGCTAAACAACAGGGAATAAGAACAACATTTAAAATTCCTTAACAACAATTCTTCCAACAATAAAACCTCAGAGTGCAGTTCTATTCACTGTTAACTATTACAATCACATTTTATTTGAGTTATGCAAATGGTTTTGGATGAACTCTATTTCTTCTATGCAAAAATAACAATTAAGAAATGAACAACAATGCAAATTTGCTAAAAAAACCAACCCCAAATAACAAAACAGACTAATATTTGGCATTTTTGTACTTCTATATGACACAATTATGAAAACACAGACTTACTGTTTTTAAACGGGGCAGGATCAGTTTGGCTATCAGGCTCAACATGCTGCACATCTCCTTCAGCATCAGGAACTGCTGCATGAAGTTCAGCTGAATGCTTTTCCATGCTTTTACTTCCATCTTTATTTAAGCTGATTGACTCAGTGCTATGACCAGGAATGGTGCCACATTTTCTGTTTAAATTCACTCTTCGGCACAAGCTTGTAGAGTACTCATCACTTGATTCATCCGAAGACTCCGCCATCTTTATACGCTTAAATTTTTTGCTTTCAGTAGCAGTAACATCAGCTTTGTAAGTTTCAGCTGGTACTTCTTGAATAGAACGGCACAAAGTCCCGGTAAAAGCTCGATTCTTTCTAAAACCTGAGGATTTTCGCATCTTGAATGGTCTACCTGCAATATTTTTTTCAGGGTCTACATGATTAGAACTTTGTTTCTTTTGAAATTTTTGTCGAACGATTTTTGTACAAGAGTTATCCAAGCCACTCAATGAAGGTCTTTTGGTACCAGGGAATGTTTCCATGGAGCTTTTGCCATTGTTTGCAGGTTTAGACTGACTCAGCCTTTCTCCAATTTTCATCAATGGAGCAGTCAAACTATTAGCAAATATCATATCTGGGTCATTAGAAAAACTTTCAGAATCTTTCAGTGGTTCCTCGATACTCCTTTGTATAGCACGTAAACTTTTAGATCGGCGTATGCACGGATCTAATGCATCACAGGAGGAGCTATCTTCACTTGAATTGTCGCATTCCATAACACCACTGTGTTCAAAAATGCTGTTGTCCTTATCTTCATTCTCACGAAGTCTGCTTTCAAACTCTGATTCATCTAATATTGGTGTACATGATCTAGACCACATACCATTTCCTAAATCAGAAAAAATTCTTTTTCAAACTGTGGCAACATAGGGTCTCGTCTATCGTGAATGTCTTGTGCAGGCGTGTCTCCTTTCACATGCTCCGCAGTGACAGATATATATTTCGCGTGATTGGTCTCAGAAACACTGCAAACATAAGGATTACTTTCATCATGTGGACAAGGAATAACATTATCATGCACCTCTAATGAACCCTGTTGGTAAATCAGTTGGTGTGACTCTTCGCTTTTGTTTAAAGTACTCGACAAAAGTTTATTACTGCGTAAACTACCCGACTCCATTTCAGAATGTTCCTGACAACTTGATTTTTCCAGCACCAAGAGACTAGAGGGTGATACAGAGATCTCTGGCATATTTTTTGTGGACTCATGTGAAACAGTATCAGATGTCTCTTTAGTATTCACAAAGTTAGATTCACATGCTTTCACTGATTCATCCATCCTCTGCATGAAGTTTGAAGGTAACAAGCTAGCAGAGTTGTGTCTCACAAGACGAGGTGTTTCCACCACACTAGGGGTGTTTTCACCAACTTTCAGCACAGAAACATTGAGCGTCTGGTCAGCAACTGACAACTCTATCCTGAATTCATTTGAAGGACTTGGAAGTACACAAATAACTTCTGATCTCTCAGATTGATAACTTTTTTCAAAGTATGAATGGATTTCTTCTAATGTCAGGCACACTCTTTTGACTACTTTTGTTTTCCCACAAAATGGTGTACCACCAGTGTTTTGGTTATTAGTCACACTTGAAATACCATTCACCATGCTAGAATTCTCAGATGGAAAATCTGAAGAGGGAGTGTTAGATGTAGATAGTTCAACATTGCCAGCTTTCTCATTATAAATTGATGTCTCATTACTAGTGATTTCTATGGCGGCACCATTACTAGTTTTGTTAAGGGTAAGTTCTCCGTCTTTACTGTTTGGACTGTTAACAGCAGTCGTCTTATGTTCTAAGTATAACTCATTAAGCATGTCCAAGGTACTATGGCATTGGTCACCAGACAAAGCCTCCAACTCTTGACTCTCCACATCCAGAGCAAAAGTTTTACGGGTGGGTTTCTTAAAAAATTTCTCCAGATCCTTGAGGTCGAGTTCATCAGGAGATAACTCATCGTCAGGAACAGTATTTATTTTATTTTTAAGAATCTTAGGAGCAGCATATACCAAATCCACTTCAGTGTCATCTAATTTGGAAACACTATTGCCTTCACCAGTTACTTCAACTCTTATCTTTTTGGCTACACTCTCATTTCCCTTTGAATCATTCATGGCAGCAAGTTCTGTTGTTGCTGCAGGATACGAATTTCTTTTTTCAGCTTTACTGAAAATAGAGCCAATGTCTGCCAACAGAACTGCTTGTTGTTTTCTCTGTTCACTATTGGAATCATTTTCACTGCAAGTAGCTTCATTAACAGGTCCAGGAGTTTCATCTATTCCTAATAAATATTTTTTTCTTCTTCTTTGGTAAACATTTTATTCTCACTCACACATTCAATATTGTCCTGCACATTAGTTGCAACATGTGCATGGATTTGTTTCACTTCACAGGAAGGCAACTTAACACCTGTCAACATTTCTCTTACTTCTATGTCTTGTGCATCACTTAGCTTTTCATTTCTGGTCAATTCACTACCTTTTTCACTACAATTATGTTTCACTGTATTTGCAAGGAATGCCTGTGTTTCAGAAATTTCTGAAAAAAGAGAGCTGCTACCTGATTGTTCATTACGATCTGATTGCTGTTTCTTGAATATTTCTTCAACTGAGTCTTTCTGACATTTTTCTTTAGAGGTTTGATTTGCAGAAAGCTGCATTTCAGTTAAATTTTTCTTTGATGTACTCACATCAGTACCTCTATGAGAATTGCTACCAGCTCGTTTTTCAGTCACATTGCTAGTATGACTAATAGACTGCCTATGCCACTCAGTTGTAAATTCAATGCTTTCGGAGCTTCTTATTGTACAGGCACTCTGTGCTGACGGAACTGTTGAGGAGTTATCAACAAAAGCTTTCTTTATAAAGATATCGCTGCAGAAAGAGGGACCATTCTGATTTTTTCTATTCAAGACATTTTTGCAGTTCAGGTCTACTTCACAAGTCAACTCAGTACCTGTATGTTTTGCACCATGATTACCTTGTCTAAGAACTGCATCAGTTTTGCTATCTTTTTCAGATGTATTTAGTTCAAACTTTTCTGCCTCAGCAATTTTAGCATTCAAGAAAAATATTTCCTCATTGTCACCATCATTGATAGGCTCATTCTTCTTTTTCTTTTCACCAGGGGGTGTTTTAGTTTTCCTAGCTTTTGATTTTTTAATCTTTTTCTCTTCTGGTGAATTTGATTTATGGACACTGCAACTTTCCACAGAAAATTGAGGTGTAACAAACAGTGATATATCTGGATCTTCAGATACCACACTACCAGTATTCTGCGCCACTTCGCAATACTCAGAAAGAGCTGCAGAAGGATTAGCTGTATCTTCTATTGTCTGGGAGTTACAACGAACATGACTCCTCTTCCTCTCACCAGAAAGGAGAAATTTACCATTGCCAGCAACCTTCATTTTCTTGTCAACACCAGTTCTCTTGGACACAGATGACCTAGACATTTGGGCCTTCCTGATTCTTTCCCGCAGTCTTTTTTTGATTTTGATTTTAAGAGGTGACTTTTGGCTGGGAACAAATACATATGGATCTTTCTCAAAGTCACTGTCTACTGTTTTGCTACATGATGAATATTTTGGTTTCTTATGTCCATGAAGTACAGACTCTTGTCTTGAAAAAGACATGGAATCAATATTTCCAATCTTTTTCCGCCTTAAAAGTTTAACAGTCTTCTTATGATCAGATTGTGCAGATTTCTGGCTGGAGACTAATACGTACATATCTTCTTCTGATGTGCTTCCACTTTCCTTGCAATAGCCAAAAGATTTACGTTTCTTATCTGCAGCTGGATGGGATGCATTTTTCTTTGCGGACATGCTTCTTTGTTCGATACATCTATTTTCATCTGAAACTGTAAACGCAGCAGTATCAGTTTCATTTAGGAATCCATCTGAAAACAGGGGTATTTCAGTTACTGGTCTATAGTTGCTAAAGCTTACATCTGGAGTTGATGTAATAGGCAAATCAGTGCTGTAACATGGAAGTGCTAAATGTTCAGCTGGAGATGGAACATCCTCTTCATCTGCTTCACTTTTTGAGCCTTTAAGGAATTTTTCTATCTTGGCAACTGACTCATCCTCTGAGTCACTTTGTGCAAGGTTTTGTTCACTGTTTGAAACATTCTGAGTATCAGACTTGGTTTGCACACAAAGAGTACCAGAATTTCCTCCACTGTCGAGATTGGCTACCACCGCTTCATTTGGAGAGATCGCAGAAGCACTGGAAGATGTATTATTTACCTCATAGTTCATTTCATAGGATGTTGATGGAGCTGATGAATAAACACAAACTAGGCTTGTAGATGCACCATATGGCGACACAGGACAAGCAGATTTAGTCCTTCAAAAGACAAAGATAGATAAGAAAAAATATAAATTAAAACAAGTCAAACAAGAGATTTAAAAAAAATATCAAATCAAACTCAAATCTAACAAGAGGGAAAGTAATTGGAAATCATCTCGTGTTTTAACTATTACAATTACATAATGCATAAATAACAAGATGCATTCCAAAATTTTGGAAAGTAAGGGTGTATGTCTCATTACCGGTTTTTTTTCTTCAAAAAATGAATCCCCAGATAAAATTTCTGATAAGATAAGCTTTTGAACAGCCCCAGAAAGAAATAAGACAATTACTTCATGAATTGTGTCATGGGCTAGATCATTATGACCCCCAGTCTCCATGAATGAATACATCCCACAGCATATAGCAATGATGTCACCAACTGGCAGCAAACATATAGATGGCATGGGCAGGCCATGTCAGTTAGCCAGTACAATGGGGAAAAGGTAAGGACTTGCAGAAGTTTGAAAAGGGAATGATTATTGGTATGAACAACACAGGAGCCAACATATTAGCAACTGTGGCTATTACTAGCTGTTTGTGGGCTTCTGCAGTGAAGGTGTGGCCGGAATGTCGCGAAAAGGAACACACATCCCTTCCAACATTCCAGAAAGGTGAGATCCACTGACAGACAATCAAGGTGAATGCTGTATGATGACAGACAGTTCACAGTTCCTCAATTAATGTAAGACTATATACAAACATGGAAATGTCTTTAAGCACACAGTTCAGTAGATCCTCTTACGGAATAGGCCTGAGTTGTCAGCCTGTTCATGTGCCCATACCGACCAGCACCAACATCTCTGCCAAAACTGGGCACAGCAGAACCATGACTGGAAAACAGTAATCAGGTGTGATGAATTCAGGTCCTATCTCCAATATGCCATTTGATCTACAATTGATACTAGGCAAATAGCTGCAACCAGATTGTATGGTTGGATCAAAACAGGCAAGCAACAGCAGTATCATGTTACTGGGATTGTTCTCATTAAAATCACAGGGTCAGGCCAGATAATTTGGGCAGGACGGCAGATGATTTAGATCAAGCAAAAGATAAGATGTCTATATATCATCATCATTATCAATCCACTGCAGTACGAAGGTCTCCCCAAGTTTCTTTCACAACTGTCTGTCTTGAGCCATCTCCTCCATGTCATTTCGAGATATTCTGAATTTCATCCACCCACCTCCCACACGGTCTCCTGGTTCTTTTCCTGTTCTTTGGAATCCAGTCAAGTATTTCAGTTGTCCAACAGTGGTCAGTTCTAGTAGCAATATACCCACCCATTCATTTCAGGGATTTTACCTTGATCATGATGTCATCAACTCTTGTCAATTTTCTGATCCATGGAGTTTCCCTTCCAATCTTTTTTGGTTAAATGGTTATACCAAACATGCAACTCTCCATTTTTCTTTCAGTAGTTTGCAGCCTCTGGATAGCTTTTATAGTTAAGATCCACGTCTCTCTGATCTGTAAGTAAGAACTGGAAAGATGTACTGATTAAACGCTTTTCTTTCAAGACATAATGTAAAACTGCTCTTGAAAACAGTACTGTTTCTTTCAAATACTCTTCAACTAGGTTTTATATGGCTCTTGCTTGATAGCTGTTGCCCAAAGTAAATCCAGACACTGGTTATTTCTACAATTGCTTTATCAATCTATAAATGTTTAGTTCACGTAAAAGCGTTGTACAAAAACACGTGCGCGCTACGAAGTCTGATCAAAAAGTTCCAAGACTAAGCGAAGGTCAGGTGATACGTAACATCACAGCCTCTCCTTGACAAATGTCAACGCAGCAATCTCGTGGTGCATCCTGTTCCCACTAAAAAGGCTCTGACGACCGCCAATAGCGGTATAACTATACCATCGGGATTAGAGGAAATGCTATCCCACACTCACCAACCCGCTTGGTCCTCAGTCTCCGGCAGCTGGAATGTACCTGGCCAAGGCAGCGGCCAGTGCGACATGAAGGCAGACAGTGCTAAGAATCCCCGGAGAACCGGACTAGGCTGCCATCTGATACTGACCTTGGCTATGTATAATGGACGCTCCCTATCTTCTGATTCAAGGCTTCTGGAATTGGAAGAGGAACTACAAAGGATGAAGTGGGATATCGTCGGGTTAAGTTAGGTAAGGAGAAAAGGAGAAGATCTCATTGAACTGAAAAGTGGACCCCTCTTCTATTATCGTGGGACAGATACTGGCAGATCTAGTGGTGTTGGATTTATAATAAACAAGAAACTGAAGGATAAAGTTGTAGAAGTTCAAAGTTCCTCTGACAGAGCTGCACGACTCGTTATCCAACTCTCGAGAAGATACAAGGCTCAGATTATTCAAACTTATGCACCCACCACAAGTCATCCTGAAGAAGAAATTGAAGAATTTTATGAGGCAATTTGTCATCTAAATAATAAAGGTAAGCAGCACTTGAAGATAATTATGGGAGATTTCAATGCAAAAATAGGAAAACGGCAACAGAATGAAACTTCAGTAGGTAAATTCGGTCACGGCAACAGAAACCAGCATGGAAATACTCTCGTTGAGTTTGCAGAGGCAGAAGGGTTTTTCATCATGAAATCCTTTTTCAAGAAAAAGCCACACAGGAAATGGACATGGAGACATCCAAATGGGACGACCAGTGACATTGATTTTATTGTGTGTAACAAAAAAATTCGTCATAGAAGACTGCAGTGTGCTAAACAAGTTCAACACAGGTAGTGACCATAGATTGGCGAGACGTAAGATGCACCTCAACACTAAACTCGAGCGTGGCAAGCTCATAAGATAAACAAAATGTATTGACATCACCAACCTTAAAAAACACCATAATACCTTCAAGTTGGAACTGAAGAACAGATTCTCTGTGTTAGAAGGCCTAACATCGGAAGAAGTGGATATTTCTGAAGTTAACAGAAAAGTAACCAAAGCTCTTATGGAAACAGCAACAAAATTAGCTGGGTCTAGGAACAAGTTGCACGTGAACAAATTATCAGGAAAAACCAAAATGTTGATGCAAAAAGAAGAGAGATGAGGACAACTAAAGAAGATGTGACTTCCGAAGAGGAATATAGAGAGCTATGCAAAACAGTACGAAAAAGTATCACTGAAGACGTCAGGAAATTCAACTGTGAACTAGTGAGGAAAGCAAAAGGGACATCTCAGTAAGGAAAGAAAACAGATTATGGCACTGAGAAAATAAGACGGTTCTGTAACAAGAAATAGAGGCGAAATTTTGACAAGAGTGAAAGATTTCTACTCCAAATTATATGAAAGGGATGATACATGTACTTCAGACATCATGAAAGGTACAGTGCCAGAGTTCTTCCAGTCCTCCCTGCAGAAATTGCACATGCAATCAAGAACATGAAGCGGGGAAAAGCTCCAGGAGAAGATGGAATTACTGTAGACATCATACAATAAGCAAACGGAGAAATTGAAACAGTACTCGCCCAAATTTTCACTCGATGCCTTAATGAAGGGAAAATTCCTGAGGATTGGAACAACGCTACAATGATCTTGCTACATAAAAAAGGTGACATTGAGGATCTCAGGAACTACAGACCTATCAGCCTCCTATCAGTGGTTTATAAAATCTTCACTAAAGTTCTTTCACACCACTTGAATGTAACACTGGACATGGCTCAACCAAAAGAACAAGCTGGATTCAGGAGTGGCTACAGCACAATATATCATATCCACGTACTGAGAGAACTAATTGAAAGAGCGAGGGAATATGAACTTCCATTGTGCATGGCTTTTATCAATTATGAAACAGCCTGTGATTCGGTGAAACCATCAGCAGTTACAATGGCTTTGAAATCCTGCGGTATTGAATATGCATACATTAATATCATTAATAACATTTATGAAAATGCAAGTGCAAAGATTCGGCTGTTTGAAAATACAACACACATAAAAATTGGAAAGAGAGTGAGACAAGGTGACACCATATCTCCGAAGCTCTTTAATGCCACATTGGAAAATGTCTTTCAATCACTGAACTGGAAAAACAAAGGGATAAAGATTAATGGAAATTATCTAACCCACCTTCATTTTGCTGTTGACGTAGTCATTTTTGCAAATACCCCATCAGAGCTGCAGAGTATGATCCAGGAACTTGCTGACAAGAGTAAAGAAGTGGGATTAAAAATGAACTTTCAGAAGACAAAAGTGATGTTCAATGCTTTTACAAGAAATGAAGATTTATCGATTGATGGAGAAAAGCTGGAGATAACAGACATGTACGTTTATCTTGGACAGCAGATATCATGTCAGGGTCACATGGATGAAGAAATTAATCGGCATACAAAACTTGCCTGGAGAGCTTTTGGAAGAAACAGCATAATTTTCAAGAGCAATATGCCATTATGTCTTAAAAGAAAAGTGTTTGATCAATGCATCCTTCCAGTGCTTACGTATGGTGCAGAGACGTGGACCTTAACTAAAAGAGACATACAAAGGCTGCAGACAACTCAAAGCAGCATGGAGAGGTGCATGCTTGGTGTAACCAGGAGAGATAAGAAGAGGAACTCATGGATCAGAAAAATGACAAGAGGGGAAGACATAATTGATCAGAGTTAAATCCCTGAAATGGCAATGGGCTGGACATACTGCCAGAAAGACAGACCATCGATGGACAGCCGAAATTTTAGATTGGATTCCAAGGGACAGGAAAAGACCCAGAAGAAGACCACATGGAAGATGGGTGGATGAAATTCGAAAGTATGCGGGAGTGACATGGAGGAGACTGGCACAAGACAGACCGTGGCGGAGGAAACTTGGGGAGACCTTCGTCTAGCAGTGGATTGATAATGGTTGACAATGATGATGACTTGCATTACTTAAGACAGGCTATGATGCCCCTCAAAGTAGTCTCCTTGGGCAGCGATACACCGCCGCCAGCGTTTTTGCCACTGTTGGAATGCTCTCTGGAAGTCCTGTTTGCAAATCGTGTCAAGCACCATCTGTGATTCGCGCTGGATCTAGTCCATGGTTTCAAAACGGCAACCCTTGAGCTTCAGCTGCATCTTTGGGAACAGAAAGAAGTTGTAGGGGGCCAAATCTGGCGAGTTAGGCGGGTGAGGAAGGGTAGTCATGTTGGTGCGGCTGCATTGTCGGGATGGAGCGGGAAATCGCCTTGCGCCACATTTCAGGTTGTTTGCGGTGAATGTCCTTCCTAAGACCCCGCAAGAACATCGCAGTAAAAAAGGGCAGTGACGGTCTGGCCATGGGCGACAGATTCAGGGTGCACAACCCAACGAATGTCGAAGAACACAATGAGCATGCTTTTGGTTGCGCTCCGGATTTGTCGGGCCTTCTTTGGTCGTGGAGATGCCGCGCTCTTCCACTGCGACAACTGTTGTTTGGTCTCCGGGTCGTAACTGTAGACCCAAGTCTCAACCCAAGTGATGACCAGCGACAGGAACTTTGGTTCATTCACCACCTGCTGACGAAGATCTTGACAGAGTTCGACACAGAGCGCCTTCTGTTCGAGGTTCAGAATCTTTGGCACAAACTTTGCAGCAATGCGGTGCATGTTCAAAACCGACGTCAGAATTTCTTTCACTGTTCCGTATGACACATTGACGATGGTAGCAATGTTTTGAATGGTTCTCCGACGATCTACATGCACCTGTTCCCTAATTTTGTCCACATTTTCGAGGGTTTCGCTCGTGGACGGTTACCCTGAACTCTCGTCGTTTTCCAGTGCCGTTCTGGACGCGTGAGTGCCATCCAAAATACCTTGCATGACTCATTGCTTTGTTGCCATAAACCTGCCGCAACATTTCACGTGTCTTCACTCCTGATTTGCTGAGTTTGATGCAGAATTTGATGATCGCTCGCTGCTCTAGTTTGCAGTCCATACTGAAATCGCAGCTGTGTTCTGCACATGGTCACCAAATATCATGAGCACAGCTACCGGTGTTCACAGAACGACGCCACTCTGCAAAATGACTCATGAAAGTCACTGTTCCCGACTGCTGCTTGCGCATCCGCGTACTGCCATTTGTTGGCGCGCTACGTACCTAGTCTCGGAACTCTTTGATTGCACTATGTATATATATATATAATCACTAAGACTGGCAGAAAGAAATGCAGGTCAGTGTCGGGCTGTTGCCGACTTAGCATACCCTTGGTTATGGGCTTCCACTAGGTTTTCTCAACACACCCTGACCACCAGATACTACTTCAGCATTGTTTCAAACCATGTGTCACCCAACAAGGTGATGATCATATATATGGATGGCATTGGACTCTTTTAGCATAACAACACCCCATGTCACGAGGCTTGCACAGTGCAGGAATGGTTTGAAGATCATGTCCAAGCATTTTGTGTGCTACCACGGCTGCCGAATTGAGTCCTACTGAAAATTGCGAGATGCAGTTGCTGGTCTATGACAGTGCCTTGATCTGTCATATACTCTTCCAATTGGTAGAAAATACCAGAGGACACCTTCCATGGGTTAATGGAGTCAATGCCAAATTAAGTGGCTATTGTGGTGAAAGGTGGCCCCAAACACACTATTTGGTAGGTGGTAATAATACTCAGCTTATGAGTGTAGTTTACTTAAAAAAATAGAATCACTAAAAACTATGTAAGTATGATGAATCACAGCTTTAAGGTCAGTTAGTTCAGAGGCAGTAATGGAATTAAGAGGAAAAATTATGTTGGCAGAACCTGTTTAATCTAAACTGATTAGCACACTTTAATTTCTCTGCAGATCTTGGCATCAAATCAAAGAAATGGATCAAATTACTGGTTCCACAGTAAAGTGATAATTATATGGCACTTAGTTGTAATGAACAAGGCGAATTAAAGGACATCAGTAGTGCCAGAATAGATGTTGACAACAGTGTTTTCAACGTGCTGAACAAGAAAGAGAGAGAGAGAGAGAGAGAGAGAGAGAGAGAGAGAGAGAGAGAGAGAGAGAGAGAGAGAGAGAGAGAGAGAGAGAGAGAGAGAGAGAGAGAGAGAGAGAGAGAGAGAGAGAGAGAGAGAGAGAGAGAGAGAGAGAGAGAGAGAGAGAGAGAGAGAGAGAGAGAGAGAGAGAGAGAGAGAGAGAGAGAGAGAGAGAGAGAGAGAGAGAGAGAGAGAGAGAGAGAGAGAGAGAGAGAGAGAGAGAGAGAGAGAGAGAGAGAGAGAGAGAGAGAGAGAGAGAGAGAGAGAGAGAGAGTTCATTAGGTTCAATCCTTGGTATTGATGGGAAACAGATACTATTCTGAATTGTAAGGAAGCAGTCATACAAGTCGGATGTCTGAAATAGATTTTAATTTGCTGGTTGTTACAGAAGTACCTTTGTGTTTGCCTTCTGGAAACAAAGGTGTTTGTGTAATGGCAATCGAATTAAACAGATGTAAACTGTAGGGAACCTGCTACTCAGGTTTTACCCTCAAGCTTTCCCTAAATTTTTAATATGAAGTTACAGGGAGGCTAGAATAAAAGGGTTCCATGAACAAGCCCAAGCCTTCATGAACATATTTTTGAGCAAATCAACATTTATTAGCACACATACAGCCACTGAATTACAGCATGTATGCTGTTTGGCATAAATTCCACAAAGTGTTGGAGTGCATTTAAGTCTACATCATACCAAGCTTTCACTAAACACTCTTTCAACTGGCTCAGATTTGGCAGAAGAGGACTTGGCTCTCAGATCTGTTTTTGTAACATGTTCCATACAATCTCAATAGGGTTCAGATCTGGGCTTTGTGGTGGCCAGGAGAGGTGGTGAAAGTTGCTGTTGTGCTCACTGAACATATCTCGCGTGATGAACAGTAGCAATGTTGTCTATGAAACAGCCATCACCTGTTGAATAAAAAGTCAACAATGCAAGATGGACTTGATCGGTAACAATGTTAGAATAATTCTTGAAGGACACCTGACCTTCCAGTCATATCAGGAGACCTGTTCTGTACCAACATAACATGACCCACACCACGACACCACTTTCAGAACCTTGAGTTGAATTTACAAGGCAAGCTGGATCCATTGCTTCATGGGGGTCCCGCCAAACTATCTGCCTATCGTCAGTACAGAACAAGGAGTACCACAACTCACCAGATCACATAACTTTCCAGTATTCCAGGGTCTCACCAGATCACATAACTTTCCAGTATTCCAAGGGTCTCACCAGATCACATAACTTTCCAGTATTCCAAAGTTCATCAACAGTGGTGTTTACAACACCACTGTAGATGAACTTTCTAGTTCTTCACAGAAACCACTGATTTCTGTTTACGCATGCAATTACCAATACCAAACTTTTTCAATTCCCTGCACATAGTTCATTCAGATATGGACTGGGAACAGCCTTCATTAAATGCTTTGGTATGATCAGTATGATCATATATAGAGGATTTTAGGAAGGGAGTGTCTGACCCCAGGTCTTAAACAATCCTTAGAAATAGGAAGCTAGGAGATTTGGGCTAGAGTGCCCGATAGGAAAGTGACACGGAAGCGAAGTAGAAAGGGCGAGAAAGATGCCCTTATTTATTACGGGGAAGGGGGGCAGTACCCGGGGTCCGACGGCTTAACGTGCCCATCCGACGCATGGCTAAATGCTTTGGTCAATTGTTGCATACAATAAATCCCGTTTTCCGCACAAGTCTTTTCAGATGACAGTGATCTTGTTCCTGACAGATTGTTGTTGTGCCACAGGTACGCCTCTTAGACAAGCAAAGTGGGTTATTTTTCCATTGATTAAAGAACCAAGATATCTCACCTTCTGAGAAACCAGTCTGCTTGGCTGTTTTCGAAATTGTTGCTCCAGCCAGATGGGCAACCACAATAAGCCCTTTATCGAACTCTGAAAGGTCTTTTGTTTTTTTCTATTGCGATTAATACTACTGACAAGCAGCACTATTAAACAGTTGCATAGATAACTTGACCATGTATTTTACATATATGTTGCATAAGCAATACTTACATACACATGAACAAATGCTTCGAATTCAGTGGTTTGTGTGTATATATCCATAATGCTAACTATGCTGGCATGGTAAAACCATTCCTAACAGCTCAGGACCACGCCTTGCAACAACGAGATCACCCTTTGTCTCCTCTCTGACACTCCACATTCCATCCAGTGAAACCACCACATGACACAAGGTTTTGCTGACTCCCCTCACCTGGGGGTAGATCCCCGTTTCCAAGAATGCAAACAGCACCTTAAACATTTTAGATTACATTTTTATGTTGAGTAGTGTATTTAAAAAAAAAAAAAAAAAGTTTTGCAAAAACAAAGCTCCTATAAAGCACAAACAAGATTTTTGACTCAAAAATCTTGAAATTCTTTCCATTTGCAGGGCTGCCAGCCTATCACACCCAAGAAAATAGTTGCCTTAGTAGCCACTAATGGTAAAAATAGTAGCCTAATAGTAGTCTTAACAACTTATGTTAATGACTAAAAAAATAGTTTCCCCAAAAAGTGTACGAGTTTCAGAATGTAAATGCTCTACACAGACATTTTTTTTTTTGTTGTTAATGTTTTTTTTTTTTTTTTTATTAATTTCAAACCACGGTGACAAAATTAGCACATATTCACGTTCTGGAGAAAAAAAAATTACATATACACTATATTGACAAAAGTCACCAGACACCTAGAAGAGAAACACAAGATAGCATTTATTGACATACATTAGTACGGTGTTGGTCCACCTTTGGCCTTAATGCATGCACTGACCCTTCGAGATATGCTTTTGACAAGGTTTTGGAACACAGCGATAGGTATGCGCTTCCATTCGGTACATAATGCTGCCGCTAACTGTTGCTTAGTAGTAGGCCTTGGTTCCAAACTTCTTATGCGACACTCTAATTCATCCCATAGGTGCTCTATGGGATTACGACCAGGGCTCTATGCTGGCCAGTCCACACACGATACGGAATTATCGTCAAACCACGCCATAACAGTCCTTGCTTTATGGCTCGGTGCATTATCCTGCTGGTACTAACAAGTCTCGGTTCCATTGTTAATGCCACACAGTTGGTAGGGCATAATTGACCAGAATATCGAGGTAGGCATGCTGGTTAATAGGTTTGTCCACGATAACCAATGGGCTGGGACCATACCTTGAAAAATGCCCCCACGAGTACACTGCCAGCTCCAAACTTGACCATAGGAACAGTACACTGTGGTAGATAGCGTTCCTCTGGCTGCCGCCATACCCACGCACTGCCATTAGACTGATGGATCGTGTATCTGGATTCATCAGTCTATAGTACCCGTTTCCATTGATCTACAGTCCATCCATGAAAAATGTTCTTTACACCATGCTAAACGACGAGTAGCATTCCGAGGGGAGATGAAAGGCTTATGAGCAGCCGCACGACCACGGTAACCCAAGGAATGAAGATCTCTGTTAATAGTACATGTACATACCGAGGTTCCAGCATTTTTTCTCACCTGTACACTGAGGTCTTGTGCAGTACTCTGTCGATTAGCTGCAACAACTCTCCTGAGGTTTTGACGTCCTCTATCACTGATTTTCTTTGGTCTGCTGGTACGTTTTGCTGCTTCAGGCACGCCATGTGTCTTCCACTTTTTCAGTACATCCAAAGCAGTTGACTTGGGTATGTTTAAATGCCTCTCAGTTTATCTTATGGACAACCCATTAATATAACACCCAACAATATTTCCTTTCTCAAAGTTAGTTTTCTCCCGCCACGACATTTTCACTCAACCTCACAGTGTGATATGATCGCAGTCAGCTGCAGGCTTGTTTTTATGCCGTTAGCAGCTGTACCGCGCATCTTAACAATGCAGCAAGTCCGTTCAATTGCTTTTGAAGGGGTGTCCGATTACTTTTGTCAATATAGTGTATATACACACCCACCCACATATTACAAAAAGGGCATCTAAGTTTCAATATAATGCTTTTCAAGACACTCGGAACTGTAAAGATTATGGAAATTACACCCAAAAAATACCCTATTCAATTATATCATCATCATCATCATCATCATTGTCAACCATTATCAATCCACTGCTGGACGAAGGTCTCCCCAAGTTTCCTCCACAACGGTCTGTCTTGTGCCAGTCTCCTCCATGTCACTCCCGCATATTTACGAATTTCATCCACCCATCTCCCATGTGGTCTTTTCCTGGGTCTTTTCCTGTCCCTTGGAATCCAATCTAAAATTTCGGCTGTCCATCTATGGTCTGTCCTTCTGGCAGTATGTCCAGCCCATTGCCATTTCAGGGATTTAACTCTGATCATGATGTCTTCCACTCTCGTCATTTTTCGGATCCACGAGTTCCTCTTCTTATCTCTCCTGGTTATACCAAGCATGCACCTCTCCATGCTGCTTTGAGTTGTCTGCAGTCTTTGTATGTCTCTTTTAGTTAAGGTCCACGTCTCTGCACCATACGTAAGCACTGGAAGGATGCATTGATCAAACACTTTTCTTTTAAGACATAATGGCATATTGCTCTTGAAAATTATGCTGTTTCTTCCAAAAGCTCTCCAGGCAAGTTTTGTACGCCGATTAATTTCTTCATCAATGTGACCCTCACTTGATATCTGCTGTCCAAGATAAACATACGTATCTGTTATCTCCAGTTTTTCTCCATCAATCGATAAGTCTTCATTTCTTGTAAAAGCATTGAACATCACTTTTGTCTTCTGAAAGTTCATTTTTAATCCCACTTCTTTACTCTTGTCAGCAAGTTCCTGGATCATACTCTGCAGCTCTGATGGGGTAGTTGCAAAAATGACTAAACGTCATCAGCAAAACAAAGGTGGGTTAGAAAATCTCCATTAATCTTTATCCCTTTGTTTTCCCAGTTCAGTGATTGAAAGACATTTTCCAATGTGGCATTAAAGAGCTTCGGAGATATGGTGTCACCTTGTCTCACTCCCTTTCCAATTTTTATGTGTGTTGTATTTTCAAACAGCCGAATCTTTGCACTTGCATTTTCATAGATGTTATTAATAATATTAATGTATGCATCTTCAATACCGCAGGATTTTAGAGCCGTGGTAACTGCTGATGGTTTCACCGAATCAAAGGCTTTTTCATAATCGATAAAAGCCATGCACAATGGAAGTTCATATTCCCTTGCTCTTTCAATTAGTTCTCTCAGTACGTGGATATGATCTATTGTGCTGTAGCCACTCCTGAATCCAGCTTGTTCTCTCGGTTGAGCCATATCCAGTGTTACCTTCAAACGGTGTGAAAGAACTTTAGTGAAGATTTTATAAACCACTGATAGGAGGCTGATAGGTCTGTAGTTCCTGAGATCCTCAATGTCACCTTTTTTATGTAGCAGGATCATTGTAGCGGTGTTCCAATCCTCAGGAATCTTCCCTTCATTAAGGCATCGAGTGAAAATTTGGGCGAGTACTGTTTCAATTTCTCCACTTGCTTCTTGTATGATGTCTATAGTAATTCCATCTTCTCCTGGAGCTTTCCTCCGCTTCATGTTCTTGATTGCATGAGCAACTTCTGCTGGGAGGACTGGAAGAACTCTGGTACCTTTCATGATGTCTGGAGTACATGTATCATCCCTTTCATATAATTTGGAGTAGAAATCTTTCACTCTTGTCAAAATTTCGCCTCTATTTCTTGTTATAGAACCATCTTCTTTTCTCAGAGCCATAATCTGTTTTCTTCCCTTACTGAGATGTCCCTTTGCTATCTTTAGGCTTTGGTTGTTTTCAATTGCTTTCCTCACTAGCTCACAGTTGAATTTCCTTACGTCTTCAGTGATACTTTTTCGTGCTGTCTTGCATAGCTCTATATATTCCACTTTGGAAGTCACATCTTCTTTAGTTGTCCTCATCTCTCTTCTTTTTTGCATCAACATTTTGGTTTTTCCTGATAATTTGTTTACATGCAACTTGTTCTTAGACCCAGCTAATTTTGTTGCTGTTTCCATAAGAGCTTTGGTTACTTTTCTGTTAACTTCCGAAATATCCACTTCTTCCGATGTTAGGCCTTCTAAAGCAGTGAATCTGTTCTTCAGTTCCAACTTGAAAGTATTATGGTGTTTTTTAAGGTTGGTTATGTCAATACATTTTGTTTGTCTTATGAGCTTGCCACGTTCCAGTTTAGTGTTGAGGTGCATCTTACATCTCACCAATCTATGGTCACTACCTGTGTTGAACTTGTTCAGCACACTGCAGTCTTCGATGACGAATTTTTTGTTACACATAATAAAATCAATTTCACTTGTCGTCCCAATTGGATGTCTCCATGTCCATTTCCTGTGTGGCTTTTTCTTGAAAAAGGAATTCAAGATGAAAAATCCTTCTGCCTCTGCAAACTCAACGAGAGTATTTCCACGCTGGTTTCTGTTGCCGTGACCGAATTTACCTACTGAAGTTTCATTCTGTTGCCGGTGCCCTATTTTTGCATTGAAATCTCCCATAATTATCTTCAAGTGCTGCTTACCTTTATTATTTAGATGACGAATTTTCTCATAAAATTCTTCAATTTCTTCTTCAGGATGACTTGTGGTGGGTGCATAAGTTTGAATAATCTGAGCCTGGTATCTTCTCGATAGTTGGATAACGAGTCGTGCAGCTCTGTCAGAGGAACTTTCAACTTCTACCACGTTATCCTTCAGTTTCTTGTTTATTATAAATCCAACACCACTAGTTCTGCCAGTATCTGTCCCACGATAATAGAAGAGATGTCCACTTTTCAGTTCAATGAGATCTTCTCCTTTTCTCCTTACCTCACTTAGCCCGACGATGTCCCACTTGATCCTTTGTAGTTCCTCTTCCAATTCAAGAAGCCTTGAATCAGAAGATAGGGAGCGTCCGTTGTAGGTAGCCAAGGTCAGCATCAAATGGCAGCCTAGTCCGGTCCTCCGGGATTCTTAGCACCCTCTGCCTTCATGTCGCACTGGCCGCTGCCTTGGCCAGGTACATTCCAGCTGCCGGAGACTGAGGGCCAAGATTTAAGTTGTAGAGTCATTTTGGAGGTGTTTGGCCATAACTCACCACGCTGGCCAAGCGGGTTGGTGAGTGTGGGATAGCATTTCCTCTGATCCCGATGGTATAGTTATACCGCTATTTGCGGTCGTCAGAGCCCCTTTAGTGGGAACAGGATGCACCACGAGAAGGCGGGGTTGACATTTGTCAAGGAGAGGCTGTGATGTTACGCATCACCTGACCTTACATCCCTTCAATTATATATCAAGAACTATTTACATAAACTAACCTGATACAAACTTTGGAATTAGAAAAACACTTCCTACTTTGACATTGTTCTGGAGGTCAGTGTTCTCATCTGTATCAAGCCAGTATGGAGAGCTTTCTTCTGCTTTTGTGGTTGGTAAAAAAATATAAGATTTTTCCAAGTGAGCTTCATACACTGTGTTGAAAAAAAAATGTGTATTTCTTCTTTCAAAAGCCATAGTTAGTTGTGGTCATTCAGTGTTATGATGATAACTTGTTTTGTTTTATAGACATAATCGTAGTTATCTGATATGAAGTCTCATTTGAATAGATAATAATCAATCTCTGCTGTATTCCAAACACGAAAACGGGACGCTTTTTCGGCAGAATATCTTGATTTGTGTAGGTCGTTCCTCTAATCAGACATGGGTCTAGTCTATACTTGCCATTGACTTTCCTCCATGATACTTGCAATAGAGCAGAAAGCAATGAACTGAACAAGACATATCAACATTAAAGTTGATATTCATGTGTATCAATATTAAAACTGATATTATATAAGAACATCGATATATGCAACACAAATTGCGTTTTTTTTAAATACAGCGGCCTTACAATTAAAATAGTTCAGGATTTTTCTGAAAATAGTTGCTTTTGGCTGTTTGTTGTAGGAAATAGTAGCCATAGTCGCCTGTCATCAAAAATAGTAGCAATAGTCGCCACTGGCAGCCCTACATTTGGTAAATGGGGTGAACTACAGTTCTGAAACCTGATATCTCTTCTATTACTTATAATTGTCAAATATTACCATTTCTAGATCCTGGATGAAAAGGATATCCAACATTTCCTAAGCATCTTTCAGCATTTTCTTGAACATAATTTTCTCATTTTTAAGCGACTCTTCCCACTCAAACTGAATACATTCAAACGTGTCATTGGTTTTTCACTTGTTGTTTAGCTTTGTGGATGCAAAACATTTTCATTAGACTAATATACCAATAGCTTCGCAGGAAATTTTAAAGTGGCCGACAAAAGTGTCACATCACAAATTATGGCCCACAGCTATTGCAGCACAAATCATATCATAGCTCAGAAGTATCGTCACACAAGTGACTTTTTTTTTTTTTTTTTTTTCATTTCCCAATTTACCTCTCAAATCAACCCATGCAGTATCACTTTGCAAAGAATGGTTGATCAGGTTTTCTGAATTTACTTTTCAGCTTTCAATAAGGGCCTTACCTTGACTGTCACCGGACTGTATTCCACTTTTTCCTTTCTTTTTTTTTCTTTTTTTTTTTTTTTTTGAAGCAGGGAAAGAGGCCAGCTAAGGTTTGTGTTAAGACGACTTTTCCCATTCAGGGACTTATATTTTTCTAGCCAAACTCCTATGTGTCCAGGAATGGAACTTTCCATTTTCAACTGACCCCCCAAAAGAGGTAAAGCAACACTAGGCTTGATGATGGAAGAGTGAAGCAAGCCAATTATAATACGTGATTTTGGGTTGTCTAGTAAAACCATTTTGCGCTATGCATGTCAATCTCACAGTTTACAGCTACCTTATACGAGGGCAAAAACAAAAAGTAAAGGAAACTTGTGAATTAAACTGACACCATAAGTGATAGCAGCCAACCAACATTAACATGTGATAATGGCAGTTAGAGGGTCATCATTCCATCAAGAATCACCCAATTTGAAAAAAGTTGTTGCATCACCATTTTTAAAAAATCTGTGATAAATATATGTTATACCTCTATACTTCAAAGGTGCAAAACAATCTTTAAAATTTTTTATCTCTCTTATTTTTTTTAGGAGAGGCCTTTAAGTAATCATAGATGGCAATTTTTTGGTAAAAACAGTGCTTCTCAGGTTTTGAATTTTCTCAAAAACTATTTAACCAGTTCAGATGGGCCGAAAGCCATTCTCCTCAGTAAAACATGCTCTTTCTAGCCATCTATTAAAGTTTACTGATCTATGTTATCAAGGTATCACAAATTCAATTGGAAATTATCGAAAAATTTCAATTTTCTGGGCATTTTGGATGCCCATAACTAAAGAGTCTGTTATTTCTCCATTTACAATTTTTTATTTATGTTACGTGTGCTGGTAGGAGAGTTTCATAACCCTGAAATTTTGATGGAGAAAAGAACTATTTTTAAATTATCAAAAATCAAAAAAGGAAAATATTTTTTTTTTTTTGCAATTTTTGAAGCCCATTTTCTTAAAAGTATGTTATTTTAAAAATCTGAAATTTACAGGTTTGGAAGTCCTATAGGAGTGGATTAAGGCCTCACAGATTTCATTATGGAGGTTTTGCCTACTAATTTTTAATTAATTTTTGAAAACTAAAAAATCAATATTTTTATGTCTTACACCGAAGCATTATTTTTATTATTTTTTTGACTCACTTTAGTCACCTCGTAAGTTGTCCGTCAATACTTCGTTAAAAAACAAAACAAAACAAAAAATTATTTTATGACATTTTTCTATCTTCCATAGGTTCACAGGAATTTGTAGGACTAGAAGTCCTCTTGAGTTACTTGCTGTGAGTTGTGACTAGCACTGTCTAGGGCACTGACCTTCTGACTTGCATGAATCCGAACTTTTGAGGTCAATGTACTGCTGATTCACTCAAACGACTGAGCTTGGTTTCAGTCTCTCTGACTATCCAGTAGAAAAGATAGGGTATAAGAGTAGTGTTCTTTTGTGAGTCCTGTGTGCTGAGTATCAACACCGAGTAGAACTTGTAGATTTTAATGTGAGAATGTGACATACAGTATGTGCTGTATATATTAGTAAGAGAAAACAAAAGAGAAGTAGAGGAATGCAATGAACCAAAACCAATTTTATAAATTGCGTGTATAATTCAGGGTAAAATGGAGGGTTCTATAGGAGAACATTTATTAGAAGAGTGCCATAAAAAAACTTTTAAACCTGTGACAAAATCAATGAAACTTATTAGTGAATACAGTGAACAAGAACAAATGCTGCTTCGCTTAAGAACACAATCTGAAAACCTGAAAACTGTATGCCACTACCACGAAATCAAGTTCACACAAAAGTACAGCTTTGTTTTTGGGAGTACATCCCCCAGCTGAGTGAAGATATAGTACATAAAGTAACTGAGTTTTATGAGAGTGACGGTGTCAGTAGGTTACTCCCAGGTATGAAAGACTGTTAGTGTACGGAATGAAAGCGGAGAAAAGGAACGTAAACAGAAAAAACTTGTCTTAGGGAATCTGAAGGAACTACATGCTGCATTTTTGCAAAAGAACCCTGGTATTAAGGTAAGGAAGTCTAAGTTTGCTGAGCTTAGACCTAAATGGTGTGTGCTGGCTGGGAGTAGTGGGACTCACATGGTATGTGTTTGTATTAAACATAAGAATGTGAAACTTATGCTTTCTGGGGCAAAATTAAAACAAGACTATAAAGACTTAATTGCAACCATGGTATGTGACAGTCTTTACACTTATCAAGCATGCAGGAAGCCTGCATGCTTGATAAGTGTAAAGACTGTCCTGGGTCTGCATGTGCAAGAGAAATTTTGACTGATGGAGAAGAAGATCCAGAACTGCTGCAAGTAACCTACAAACAATGGCTAACAACTGATAGGTGCAATCTTGTGACTGTTGTAGAATCATATGATGATTTTGTAGAAAACCTCATTGAAAAACTAACTGAACTTAAAACACACCACTTCATTGCTCGCAGACAAAATCAGTTTTTGAAAGAAAAGGAGAACATGAAAAATGAAGAATGCGTCATCCTTGGAGATTTTGCAGAGAACTATACTTTCATGGTCCAAGATGAAGTACAATCTTACCATTGAGTAAACAATCAAGTTACTCGCCACCCATTTGTTGTTAATCATCTAGAAGATGGGGTTCTGAACTCCAAACCATTCTGTGTGTTGAGTGACTATTTACATCACAACACATGTGCTGTGTACACCTTCCAGAAAGAACTCATTCAACAAGTTAAGACCCATTTCCCTGCTGTAACCAAAGTTTCATATTTCACTGATGGAGCTGGTGGGCAGTATAAAGGAAGGAAGAACTTCATCAACCTTTGCCACCACAAAAGATTTTGGGCTGGAAGCAGAGTGGCATTTTTTTGCCACTTCGCATGGGAAGAGTCCTTGTGATGGCATTGGAGGTTCCGTAAAGCGTTTAGTTCGTAAGGCTAGAATTCAGCGAGGGCCAGAAAAAGCCATCCTGAATATTAGAGATATGCTTGAATTCTGCAAAGCTAACATAAAGGGAATTACATTCCTTCACATTGACAATGCAGCAGTTGAAAGAGTTAACAAGGATCTGAAATTTACTTCACGGTATGAAATGTCCACAAGAATCACAGGCACATTACAGAAACACCAGTTTCTTCCCCTGGATGAAGAGACCATGCAAGTTTTCTTTGTCTCTGGATCTCAAGAATTTGAGGACAAGAAAGTGAAGAAAGTTTCCTCAGTTGGGCCTATGAAAAAAGAAACTGTAGTTACAGTAAAAGCAAATCAGTATGTTGCCTGTGTCTATAACCAAAATTGGTGGATTGGTGTTGTTTTGGAAATTAACTCTGAACATGAGGAGTGCTTTGTGCATTTTTTTCATCCAAAAGGACCCGGAACATCATTCAAACTCAGTGAGAACGACAAAGTGTGGGTTCCCAACAACAACATCCTTAGAGTCTTAACACCTCTGGAGCTAACAACACCTACTGGAAGAGGACACAACATTAGTGAAAAGCTAAATGAAGAACTAACACTTTTACTGCAGGAGAAAATCGCCTAACTTAAACACCGTATGAGAGCAATTATGTAGATGTAAAAGCTCTATAATAAACTACAATATTTTCTTCCTTAACCATGACAAAACTGGTCTTGTAGCCTACAAAAGCTCTCCAGTTATAGTAAACAAAATTCATCTTATCCTTTTCATATTGTTTCCAGTGAATGTTTATTATGGGTGCTTCGGTTCTTGTTATTTCACACTGAACTGCTATTTCAGGCTTGTAGGCTAGGTTTTTTTATCATCAACTGCCTTTTCATCCCTAAAAATTTCAGATTAAATGTTCATCGTGCATTCGACCTGATTTTTAATATAAAGTTAATTAAAAACCAATTCTTTTTATGTTGCTCATCCTGTCTCTCCAACCACTCTCCTCACTAAAAAAATATTAACAGTACATCTGAACTTATTTCATTTGTACAAAGACTCAAAAACAGTTTCTAGGTCTAGGGTAATTGGGGAGTAAAAAAAAAAAAAAAAAAAAAAAAAAAAAAAAATAGCGCTTTGGTATAAGACATTAAAACGTTATTTTTTCAGTTTTCAAAAATTTATTAAAAATTAGTAGGCAAAACCTCCATAATGAAATATGTAAGGCCTTAATCCACTCCTATAGTACTTCCAAACCTGTAAATATCAGATTTTTAAATTAACATACTTTGAGAAAATGGGCTTCAAAAATCGCAAAAAAATTTTTTTCCTTTTTTGATTTTTGATAATTTAAAAATAGTTCATTTCTCCATCAAAATTTCAGGGTTATGAAATTCTCCTACCAGCACACTTACATAAATAAAAAATTGGAAATGGAGAAATAACAGACTCTAGTTATGGGCATCCAAAATGCCCAGAAAACTGATTTTTTTTTTTATAATTTCCAATTGAATTTGTAATACCTTGATAACATAGATCAGTAAACTTTAATAGATGGCTAGAAAGAGCATGTTTTACTGAGGAGAATGGCTTTTGGCCCATCTGAACTGGTTAAATAGTTTTTGAGAAAATTCAAAACCCGAGAAGCACCGTTTTTACCAAAAAAATTGACATCTGCGATTACTTAAAGGCCTCTCCTAAAAAAAATAAGAGAGATAAAAAATTTTTAAAGATTGTTTTGTACATCTGAAGTATGGGGGTACGACATATATTTATTTCGGATTTTTTTAAAAATGGAGATGCAACAGGCATTGGGTGAAGCTCAATGGAATGACCCTAGACAAGGTGGCACCTTAACCATACAATGCTGCTACATGCCAGTCTAGCTTTTGTGGTGGTAAACACGGAAGCTCCTCTTTCTGATTTCAGCACTAGTGAATAGCATGTTACAATAAGGTTTCTTTCAACAGAGGTGGTCAAGCCCACTGAAATTCACAGAAGAATGGTAACACACTATGGTAATAAGTATATGTTCCATAAAAGAGCTTTAGAATGGGTAGAAAGAAATAAACATGGAAGAACAAGTGTGACTGACAAAGCTTGATCAGGGTGCATGCCAACAGCATAAACTCAAGAACATGTCAAGATCATGTGCACTCTTTTGTTCAAGAAGACCAAGGATAACTGCGTCTGCTGTGGTTGACATGTTAGACATAAATTATAGTTCTGCCTATACAATAGTTCATGACAACTTAGGATACTAGGAGGAACTGCGTGCCAGGTAAGTCCCAAAACAGCCAACCAGTCAAAGCAAACAACAGCAAGTGGAGATTTCCACACAGTTTTTGCACCATTATGAAGGAGATCCAAATTCACTAGAAAGGAATGCCATTTGGGGTGAGACCTGGGTGCGCCATTTTGACCGTGAAAGCACGAGATAAACTATGGAGTGGATACACTAATTTCTAGCAAAAAAGAAGTTCAAAAGTATCCTCTCTGTAAACAAACCAGAACTTGATGACCTTCTTTTGGGATATACATCGGCCTACTTTGGAACAATATCAGAAATTTAACTCACCTTTGTTTTGCCGATGACAGTCATTTTTGCAACTGCCCCTCCGCCGCCCCAGTGCAGCAGTGGTCTAAGCGATGGCTTCTGATCATTCGTCCGAAAAGGGTTCGGGTTCAAATCCCGATGAGGCATGGATGTTGTGTTTGTCTTACGCCATTGGCTCTCTCCCTTACCAGGAACCAGTTACCCTAAATTAGGGACGGGTGACTGCTTATAGCCCATCGAGTAGCTTACGGTGGTCGTTAAACCTCCAATAAAAAAAACAACAACTACCCCTTCAGAGTTGCAGAGCATGATCCAAGAACTTGCTGACAAGAGTAAAGAAGTGGGATTAAAAATGAACTTTCAGAAGACAAAAGTTATGTACAATGCTTTTACAAGAAATAAAGATTTATCAATTGATAGGGAAAACTTGGAGATAACCGATACCTACATTTACCTTGGACAGCAGATATCAAGCGAGGGTCACATCAATGAAGAAATTAATCGGCATATAAAACTTGGATGGAGAGCTTTTGGAAGAAACAGTACAAGTTTTAAGAGCAATATACCAATATGTCTTAAAAGATAAGTGTTTGATCAATGCATCCTTCCAGTGCTTAGATATGGTGCAGAGACATGGACCTTAACTAAAAAAGACATACAAAGACTGCAGACAACTGAAAGAAGCATAGCGAAACTTACATAACTATAGAATTATTTTTCAATATTGTCTCCTCCCTGCAGTTCCAAACACTTTTCATAATGGTCCACAAAATTCTTACTCCCATTAAAGAAGATTTTCAGCTGTCCATGATGCCATATATATTAGTAAGAGAGGGGGTGATTATCATAGGCAAGAAATCATCATCATGGTCAACCATTATCAATTCACTGCTAGATGAAAGTGTCCCTAAGTGTCTTCTAAAGTGGTCTGTTTCATACCAGTCTCATCCATGTTACTCCTGCATGCTTTCAAATTTCATGCACCCATCTCCCATGTGGTCTTTTTCTGGGTCTTTTCCTTTTTCTTAGAATCCAGTCTAAAATTTCTGTTGTCCATCGGTGGTCCGTCCTTCTGGCAATATGTCCAGCCCATCGTCATTTCAGGAATTTTACTCTGATCACGATGTCTTTCACTCTTGTCATTTTTCTGATTCACGAGTTCCTCTTCTTATCCACCGATGGACAACAGAAATTTTAGACTGGATTCTAAGGAAAAGACCACATGGGAGATGGGCGGATGGAATTTGAAAGCATGCAGGAGTAACATGGAAGAGACTGGCACAAGACAGACCATTGAGGAAGATACTTGGGGACACCTTCATCCAGCAGTGAATTGATAATGGTTGACAATGATGATGATTTCTTGCCTATGATAATCACCCCTCTGTTAATAATATACAGGGTGATCCATTTAAACCAGTACTATGTGATTTACTTATAACTTTTTTATAAATAAGAACAAAATCATACAGTAAGTTGAGAATTATACATGTGGTATTGGAGAATCATTTTATCAAAGCAAATGTTGGAATTGTCCTCCATTTTCTTGTAAACACAGTTGAACATGCCGCACCATATTCAGTGATGTCTCATGTAGAGTACGAGCAGTAACATTGCCAATTTCAGTCGCGATTGTTTCACGCAATGCATCCAATGTTTTTGGATGGGTTTTGTAAACTCTATCCTTTAAGTAGCCCCATAAAAAAAAGTCAGGGAAAGTTAAGTCCGGAGATCGGGGAGGCCATATGTTTTTTGAAATTAATCTGTCATCAAAGAAGCTGGTTATGAGTTCCATTGAAACTTTCAATGTGTGACATGTAGCGCCATCCTGCTGAAAGTAGCCCTCTATCAATTCAATGTCATCAAGTTGTTCCACAAATTCATTGAATATGCGGCAATAAATGTTAGTGTTGACAGTCTCAGAGAAAAAAATTGGGCCAATAATTTTCATAGACGAAACCTCACACCATACACCAACCTTTTGTGAATGCATCGGTGTTTCACACATAACGTGTGGGTTTTTGGCAGCCCAGTATCTGCTGTTTTTCGAATTGACGCAGCCTGACAGATGAAACCAGGCTTCATCCGTAAACCATGTGATGGAGAGAATATCAGATCGCAAATTAAAAAATTTTGAAACCATTTGCAGTAACTTACTCTCTTTCCCTTGTCCGATTCTTGCAGCTGATGGATTACGTGCACTTTAAATGGTCGAATATGTGCTTTTTTTGCTGCCCTTTGACAAGTTCCGTATGAATATCCTGTCTGTTGGCTTAATCTGCGCAACAATTTTGTTGGAGATTGAAGTAAACGTTGCCGAACATCGTCCACACGCGTTTGGGGCATCGGAGGGTGATGTCTACCGCTACTGCTGAGAAGAGAACCGGTTTGCTCCAGTTTTTTTGCCATCGATAGAATTGTTGACCTGCTTGGCACTTTTTGAACTCCAAACTCTCTTTGAAATGCTCGTTGCGTTTTGATGACAGAATTGGTTACCCAAAACTATTTCACTAAAAAAAAACATGCTCTGGAACAGAGTACTGCATGTTTCCGAATGCACGCAAGTGAATGACAACGCAACAACAAACAAATCACGAGCTGAGTTACAGTTACGGTTAACAATCTTCTTCACGGTGGCGGTTTTCATTCTCCAGGAGTTGCTGCTTCTATTGAAAAAAAGAAGTTCCTTGCGTGATCCCTTGCAAAAATGTAAAGCTTTTTCAGGGTACTGGTTTAAATGGATCACCTATATGGCATCATGGACAGCTGAAAATCTTTAATGGGATTAAGAATTTTGTGGACCATTATGAAAAGTGTGTGGAACTGCAGGGAGGAGACAATATTGAAAAAAGATTCTATAGTTATGTAAGTTTCACTTTAGTTTTGGTAAATATGCAACAAGACTGCCTTACTTTTTGAAGTACCCATGTATATAAATTTGTAAGAGTCTGCAAGCAGTTTTTGTCATTGTCTAAGATTTAAGAAAAAGATATTTATTTTTGAAGAACTGCAACCAAGCAGACTGCGTGATGACCTGCACCAAAAAATTTGTTTATAGAGATTGCATTTACAACACATTTGGGGGTGCTCCTGATGAAAGCAACAATGTTTGTGACACATTTCAATTAATGAAATTTAAATATGGAGTGATTTAAATTCTTAATAAGGAATTATTATAGCTTCTTCAGTTTTACGTAATGAAGACCACCCTGACAGGCAGTGATAGCTTTCACACTATTAATATCAATTTCACTTTTGAAAAACTTCACGGTGTGACTACAAATGGTTAACCAGCTGTGGCTGTGTTTTTTCTTTTTTGAACAACAGCAAATTTTATTTGCTAAAATTTAGTTTAAGTCAACTTCAACAATTTTACAGACAAAAAGATTGAGTTTCAGTATATTATTCACCAGCAGAACCTGATGTAAAATTTATGCAGGTGGTGAAAATAAGTTTTTGAATGTAAATCTTAATCATGAGCTTTAAATTAACAATTTCAAAATTTCAAGTGGAATATGACACTATTTACAACTGTGAGATGGGGTTGCTTGGGGGAAAGGAGGTATGGAAAAAAGGTTTTTCAAGTAATTTATTCATTATTCTATCACACCTGTTTACCCAAAGCTCGGTGTTCAAGCTGACATGGCAACACACACAGAATATGGTAGTAAAATAAAAAAAAAAAAAAAAATCTGAGAACTTCTACCATCTGTCTTGTTTCATTGAAAGATTTTCTGCCTATGATAAATCACTCCTTCTGTTACTAATAGTTAATTTTACACTGGCAGTCAACCTTGTTTTAGGTCTCCCTCTTGGTTTGCGACCAGCTGTGTTAGAGTTAACAGTTTTTGTGGAATCTTTCCTTCCCCATATGATACACATGCCCAAACTGCCTAAATTATTTTAATATGAGGAGTGAAACACATTCACAGAAATTAAAGATAAGTCAATTTCATATCTGTTGACAAAGACTAGATAAACAACCTTGATTTTCTTGCTGATTTCTGATATATTTTTTGGGTGGAATAAAAGCAGAGTAATGGTCATGTGTCAAACATTAAACAGAAGGTAGACTTGCAGGTTATGCATTCAGTCTTGTTTCTTCTCGTGAAAGAAGAACTGTAGTGCTTTGAGTTTAATAGCGTTTCATTTTGCCTATGCATTGAAAGCCCAAAACCAATGCTTGGACGAGGTTGGGCCATAAAATTTTGTATTCATCTCCAAAACTTGGGTAAAGAAACATATGAAATGCTTCAAGAAATTTGAGGAGCTTAATTTTTTTTCTAAAATCATAGTGCTTTGTTTTATATTTTGCAAATTTGGGTGAAATTTACTATGCATTTAGAATTCTTAGGAAGGCTTATGGGCACTGCAGTTACAGAAAGTTCTCTAGTGTGTTTTACATCTTCAACAAAGTGGCAAAATTTCCTCGTATAAAACTCATATGATGCAATCTGGAACTTAGCACAATGATAATAATACAAAACAATCTTGCCATGGCACTGAAGATGTAACAAATGTGCAAAAATACAATAACAGGGACCCATACAGCTTTGGAAAATCTCTGAAACATATGTTTCATACATGAGAGTAAAGTAATATGTCCCCCCCATCCCCGGTGTAATAACTGTATTTGTCACTTTCTGTCATAAATTTCTACAATCATCATACAATGGTGCATCTGACAGGCAGAGATGAATATAAAAAATGTACAGGGACCATCCAGAAAGTAAGAACTGTTTGTGCATCCCTCCCAAGTAAGTATTCACTTCAGAGTCGCGCATGCACATTTGTGTTGCCTCATCCAATATCCACACCCTGATGCCCATTTTGTGAGGTTGCGCTTATGTTAAAGGTTTGTGCTGTGCTTTAATAATGTTTAAGTTAATAGAACGGCCTGCCAGCTGCGAAGTCCGGTCTGTTCTGAATACAAGAAATGTCAGACCAAGTGAAATTCATCAGCAAATTTGAGAAATTTACGGACAAAAACACAATGAGTGCAGGGAATGGTGTAGAGAAGTGGGTTTGGATGTTTAATGAAGGACGACAGAGAATTATGACAAATTGTGCAGCAGTGGTGGGCCTTTTCTGGTCACGGAAGATTTGGTGGAGAGAACATTAAGAAGAACTGACGCTTCACAATTTCTGATTCTTCGGAACATTTCCCTAAAGTTTCGAAATCATTCCAGAAAAGCTTCAGTACCACAAAGCATGTGCACGATACCCTGCCAAAGATATTGACAGAAGAGTGCAAAATAAAGTGCATGGGATCTGCTTTGGAATTTTTGGGGCTGTACGAGATTATGACTTTTTAAACTGTATAATGACGGGAATGAGATTTGGGTCTTTCACATTACACTTGAATCAAAACACACGGGCTTACTTATGGCCAAAAAAAAAAAAAAAAAAATCAAACAGTTTATGTAAACGAGAAAGTCATGAGCACTGGGTTTTGGAAAGGAAAGAAATTTTGTTGGTGGAATTCCCGCCTAAAAGCATGACAGCAAACACAGCTACTTATTACAAGACAACGAGAATGTTGTGCCATGCAATTCAAAAGAAATGGCATGGCATGCTGAGCAAGGGAGTTGTTCTTCTCCATGACAACGCAAAGCCTCAAGCCGTGAATGAGACGCAAAACCTTTTCACCAAATTCGAATGGGAGTAACTGGCCCACCATCCTTACAGTCCAGACTTGGTGCCCAGTGACTATCATTTGTTTCTTCACTTGAAACAATTTCGTCCTAGCCAGTGGTTCAATGACTATGACGACAACAGTTGAGAGACGGCTCAAAACTAAAGTGGCATGCTTCTATGAGGAGGGTATACAGAAATGTGTGCCACAATATGACAAATGCCTTAACATCTATGGGGAGTATGTTGAAAAGTAGATGAAGGCATGCAAAATTCATTGTACGTTAAAACTTAGTTATCAATATATCATCAACCATTTTCAATCCACTGCTGGATGAAGGTCTCCCCAAGTTTCTCCCACAATTATCTGTCTTGAGCCTGTCTCCTCCATGTCACTCCAGCATACTTTCGAATTTCATCCATCCATCTCCCATGGGGTCTCCTTCTGGGTCTTTTCCGGTCCCTCGGAATCCAGTAAAATTTCAGTTGTTTATCAGTGGTCCGCTCTTCTGGCAACATGTCCAGCCCATTGCTATTTCAGTAATTTCACTCTGGTCATGATGTCGTCCACTCCTGACATTTTCTTTACTTATTCACAAGTTCCTCTTCTTATCTTTCCTGTTAACACCAAGCATGCATCTCCCTATGCTTTTTTGAGTTGTCTGCAGTCTTTGTATGTCTTTTTTAGTTAAGCTCCAAGTCTCTGCTCCATACTAAGTACTGGCAGGATGCACTGATTAAACACTTTTCCATCCAAGTTTTATACACCAATTAATTTCTTCATCAATGTGACCCTCACTTGATATCTGCTGCCCAAGATAAATGTAGGTATCGGTTGTCTTAAGCTTTTCTCCATCAATCGATAAATCTTTGTTTCTTGTAAAAGCATTATACATCACTTTTGTCTTCTGAAAGTTCATTTTTAATCCCACTGCTTTACTCCTGTCAGCAAGTTCTTGGATCATACTCTGCAGCTTTGAAGGAGTAATTGCAAAGATGATTACGTCATCAGCAAAACGAAGGTGAGTTAAGTAATCTCCATTAATCTTTATCTCTTTGTTTACCCAGTTCAATGATTGAAAGACATTTCGAATTGTGGCATTAAAGAGCTTGGGAGATATATCAATATCATCATCATCATTGTCAACCATTATCAATCCACTGCTGGACGAAGGTCTCCCCAAGTTTCCTCCACAACGATCTGTCTTGTGCCAGTCTCCTCCATGTCACTCCCACATACTTTCGAATTTCATCCACCTATCTTCTATGTGGTCTTCTTCTGGGTCTTTTCTTGTCCCTTGGAATCCAATCTAAAATTTCGGCTGTCCATCGATGGTCTGTCCTTCTGGCAGTATGTCCAGCCCATTGCCATTTCAGGGATTTTACTCTGATCATGATGTCTTCCACTCTTGTCATTTTTCTGATCCACGAGTTCCTCTTCTTATCTCTCCTGGTTACACCAAGCATGCACCTCTCCATGCTGCTTTGAGTTGTCTGCAGCAATTGTATGTCTCTTTTAGTTAAGGTCCACGTCTTTGCACCATACGTAAGCACTGGAAGGATGCATTGATCAAACACTTTTCTTTTAAGACATAATGGCATATTGCTCTTAAAAATTATGCTGTTTCTTCTAAAAGCTCTCCAGGCAAGTTTTGTACGCCGATTAATTTCTTCATCAATGTGACCCTCACTTGATATCTGCTGTCCAAGATAAACGTACGTGTCTGTTATCTCCAGCTTTTCTCCATCAATCGATAAATCTTCATTTCTTGTAAAAGCATTGAACATAACTTTTGTCTTCTGAAAGTTCATTTTTAATCCCACTTCTTTACTCTTGTCAGCAAGTTCCTGGATCATACTCTGCAGCTCTGATGGTGTAGTTGCAAAAACGACTATGTCATCAGCAAAACGAAGGTGGGTTAGATAATCTCCATTGATCTTTATCTCACTGTCTTCCCAGTTCAGTGATTGAAAGACATTTTCCAATGTGGCATTAAAGAGCTTCAGAGATATGGTGTTACCTTGTCTCACTACCTTTCCAATTTTTATGTGTGTTGTATTTTCAAACAGCCGAATCTTTGCACTTGCATTTTCATAGATGTTACTAATAATATTAATGTATGCATCTTCAATACCGCAGGATTTCAGAGCCATTGTAACTGCTGATGGTTTGACCGAATCAAAGGCTTTTTCGTAATCTATAAAAGCCATGCACAATGGAAGTTCATATTCCCTCGCTCTTTCAATTAGTTCTCTCAGTACGTGGATATGATCTATTGTGCTGTTGCCACTCCTGAATCGAGCTTGTTTTCTTGGTTGAGCCATGTCTAGTGTCACCTTCAAGCGGTGTGAAAGAACTTTAGTGAAGATTTTATAAACCACTGATAGGAGGCTGATAGGTGTGTAGTTCCTGAGATCCTCAATGTCGCCTTTTTTATGTAGCAGAATCATTGTAGCGTTGTTCCAATCCTCAGGAATCTTCCCTTCATTAAGGCGTCGAGTGAAAATTTGGGCGAGTACTGTTTCGATTTTTCCACTTGCTTCTTGTATGATGTCTACAGTAATTCCATCTTTTCCTGGAGCTTTTCCCCACTTCATGTTCTTGATTGCATGTGCAACTTCTGTTGGGAGGACTGGGAGAACTCTGGTACTGGTACCTTTCATGATGTCTGGAGTACATGTATCATCCCTTTCATATAATTTGGAGTAGAAATCTTTCACTCTTGTCAAAATGTCGCCTCTATTTCTTGTTACAGAACCATCTTCTTTTCTCAGTGCCATAATCTGTTTTCTTCACTTACTGAGATGTCCCTTTGCTATCTTTAGGCTTTGGTTCTTTTCAATTGCTTTCCTCACTAGTTCACAGTTGAATTTCCTTACGTCTTCAGTGATACTTTTTTGTACTGTCTTGCATAGCTCTATATATTCCACTTTGGAAGTCACATCTTCTTTAGTTGTCCTCATCTCTCTTCTTTTTCACATCAACATTTTGTTCTTTCCTGATAATTTGATCACATGCAACTTGTTCTTAGACCCAGCTAATTTTGTTGCTGTTTCCATAAGAGCTTTGGTTACTTTTCTGTTAACTTCAGAAATATCCACTTCTTCCGATGTTAGGCCTTCCAAAGCAGAGAAACTGTTCTTCAGTTCCAACTTGAAGGTATCATGGTGTTTCTTAAGGTTGGTTATGTCAATACATTTTGTTTGTCTTATGAGCTTGCCACGTTCAAGTTTAGTGTTGAGGTGCATCTTGCATCTCACCAATCTATGGTCACTACCTGTGTTGAACTTGTTTAGCACACTGCAGTCTTCTATGACGAATTTTTGTTACACATAATAAAATCAATTTCACTTGTTGTTCCATTTGGATGTCTCCACGTCCATTTCCTGTGTGGCTTTTTCTTGAAAAAGGAGTTCAAGATGAAAAACCCTTCTGCCTCTGCAAACTCTACGAGTGTTTCCACGCTGGTTTCTGTTGACGTGACCGAATTTACCTACTGAAGTTTCATTCTGTTGACTGCTGATTAATGATCAGAGAAAGAGGCAGCTCAGACGTACTGTCAGAAACAATAGGTGTGCTACATTGGCATAGCTGACTACAGTCTTTAACAAGGCCGCACAGGGGCCTGGATCCACAGCTGTGCTGCAATGATCTGTCTACCATATGAGTCTGTGGTGACAATCCAAGACCACAGCACGTCATTGGTGGTGACTGGGGTTTGCCAGAAAACATTGGAAGTGGACTGTGGAAGAACGTTGCCTTATGAATCATGTTTCCTACTGCACCAAGTGGATGGACACTGTCAGTTGAGGCAAACAGCTGAGGAGAAGATGGTACGAGAAGCCACAATGCCCCCTCCCTCCCTACAGGTGGATGGCAGGGGTGTAATGGTCTGGGGAATGTTTTCCTGGGACACTTTTGATGTCCCGATAGTGGTGAATTGCCCCCTGAACCCACCACTATTGACCAGGTTTGGTCATTTATCCTGGCAGTCTTTCCAGGCTGAGATTGGGTATTTCAACAACATACCATGTCAAAAGAAGGCCGGTACCGTCCAAGACTGGTTCACGGAACTCAAGGATTACTCTCATCCATGTCATTTGACATGAACCCAACTGATGATATTTGGGACCAAATGGATCATCAGCTGTGGGGTATTGACACTTACCCTAGACATTGGGCAAGCTATGGGGCAGAATTTGTGCAGATATGGTTTTACATACCAGTTCAGTTGTGTCTTTCCAGGAAGTTGTAGAGTGAATGCCTTGTCACATGGCCACAGCAGTGGTGGCACACATAGAACCTACACAATATTGGGTACACGGTCATAATGTTTTGCTTCTACAATGTATATATATATATATATATATATGGCACATAAAATGAATTACAAGATCGGAACTTACTTAGCAGCTGCTTTCAGACTTTCAGCATTAGTTTCCTTTTGATTAGAATCTGGAAAATTAAAGGATGCCATAAAAAGCATGATTCATTACAGAATAATTAAAACATAAATGAACTTTTTTTTTTTGTAGGTATCTCTCTCTCTGTTTTTTTTTTTTTTTTTTTTTTAAAGAACAGTCTATTAACATCTAGCAATTTCCACACCATTAGCAGAAAATTCATAGTTATGTTACTCTGGCATTTGTGACAACATATCTCCTCCACTCAACCACTTGTTGTTTGATTTCATTTCACATGTTTAGTAGAAGGTAGCAAAACATGCCTTTATCAATACCACAAACCATCAAACAAAACATGAAGGCTAAATTATTGCAATTAAACCTTACTATTAAATCAGAGCAACTGGGCAATATAAAATATAACAACAATGTACCGCTACAAACAGTGTTGAAATATCAATAATTTTCCTTCCTAAACTGCATATTAATTCAAAAGACCATTAATATGCTAATGTCACATACCCTCTAAATATCTGTAAAATATATATATATATATATATATATATATATATATATATATATATATATATACAGTAGTCTCCATATAACAAACTTTCATTTAACAAATTTTTCTGCAGAACCTTTACTTTGAACAACATTTACATGTAATGAAATACTATTAAAAAGCACCAATCACTTACCCTAAAGATCATGGTAATTTTTATCGACTACACACTTCCAGCACATCAATTATCGTAATGTTGTTGGCCTTCAAAGGTTTGCAGACATCTTGCTTACGATTCCTTCTTCCGGGGATGAAATATCGTATTTTTTTTTTTTTTTAAACCATATGAGATGTAACTATAAGCTTGTCAATTCCATAAAATCTACACAAGCATACTACTCATTCATACAATTCAATTAAAAAACTATGTACATATTTACACAACCTTACATTCCTAGGTGGTTAAGCCTTTGTCAACTGTGAGTAACAAAATGCTCCATCTGTTTCAAAACCCCTGCCACTCCCAATGCAAGTGTCACACTCATTCAGTCCCTCACACACAATCCTCTAGCGTTTTCAACAGTTTACTGTCGTCATCAGGAGGCAGGTGTGTCTCACCCGCCCATCACAGCTCAAGTGAGCAGAGCCATCGAGGCACGGGCTCCAGTCGCAATCTCTGAATCATTGTGTCTCTGGCGCCATATATTGTCATTACTGCTCTTTTTTCTTTTTTCTTTCTAACCTGTTGTTCAATTTTTATTAGGACCTTCCATTGTTCGTTTAAGTTGCTAGGCTCATTAATGTTGCATAATCTTGATCTGTTTTTTCAATTAACACTGACTCTGCAATTCTTAACTGCCTTTCGTTTTTACAGCTCTTAATAATTTTAATATCCTCAAACCTTGGACATTGTTGATTTTCCAAACAGTATTGGGTTAATGCTGTCTTAGGTTCTTTTTTATTCCAATTATTTATATGCTGGTTCAATCTATACTTTAATTTATTTTTGGTGCTGCCTATATATGACACAGGTGGTTGCAGGTTTATAGGGATTTCATAAATTCCTGCTTTATCTAATTGCCTGATTTTTTCATTTTTAATCACTAAATTTTTTACAGTAAGTACCTGATTTCCTACCTTGTATGTCATACTTGCCACAAACTTTATTAATTTCTGCTTAAACATTTTCTACATATGGAATTGCCCATACATATTTTACAAGTTTTTTATCAATCTTGGCTTTATTATTAGCTTGAGTTACTTCATAAATCCATTTTTTAATACCTGTTTTGGGTAACCAAAATCATATGCAATTTTTTCAATATATTCAATTTCTTCTTTTTTATATTGTTCCATTGATGAGTGTGTTATACTTCTTTTAATTAGTGTTTTAACACTATTTCTTCTATGTGTTAATGGATGCGATGACTGAAATGGTATAAGTACTGGGATATATGAAGATTTTCTATGCACTCTGAATTGCATATTATCATTTGTTTTAATTATCAAAATATCCAAAAATGCCAAAGTATTGTCATGTTCTTGTTCTACTGTCAGTTCAATAGATGGATAAATTTCACTATACTTTTTTGTCAAGTCCTCAAAAGTTCATCATTTTTTAGCCTGGACAACAGAAAAATGTCATCAACATATCTGCAGTATATCAATGGTGGATCTTTGAGTTTACTTATTATTTTTTCCTCTATGTCACTCATTATAATTTCAGCAAATAATGTTGACAATGGTGACCCCATAGGTCCACCATAATTTTGTTTGTACATCTTGTTGTTGAACTTAAAAATGTTATTTTCATATATGCACAATAAAATTTCTCTTAATTCCTCTATTTGAATTGCATTCATTGTCTGTAACACATACAATTTTTCAATAATTATTTCAATTGCCTGAGGTACTGGTGTGCTAGGAAAAAGAGCTCTCACATCCATACTAGCCATATGATATTCACTTAAATCTTGTTTAATTAGTTTAATTTTCTCAATGAATTCTTATGTATTCTTCACAGTGAACCTTGTCTTCATAAACAAAGGTGCCAAATATTTGTAGATATTTTTTTCCAGCTTTATCAGTGGGGAATTCCTTTTTGATACAATTACTCTCATAGGTGTATCAGGCTTATGAGTTTTTATTTTTGCAAACATTTTTGGTATTCCAGTACCCATTGGTGGGCACGCTTTCTTTATTGCATCAGGCAAGGTGCTGTGATTTCTTATTCTAGCTAAGTACCTTACTTGAGATTCAGTTGGGTCTTTTGCCAGAATGCTGCAATTCAGTTCTTCTATAGCTCTATTCATTTTTAGGTTATATTCAGTTGTGTTTAATATTACAAATTGTAATATTAAACAAAATTTGTACAAATTGTAATATTAAACAAAATTTTACAAATTGTAATATTAAACACAACTGAATATAACCTAAAAATGAATAGAGCTATAGAGGAACTGAATTGCAGCATTCTGGCAAAAGACCCAACCGAATCTCAAGTAAGGTACTTAGCTAGAATAAGAAATCACAGCACCTTGCCTGATGCAATAAAGAAAGCGTACCCACCAATGGGTACTGGAATACCAAAAATGTTTGCAAAAATAAAAACTCATAAGCCTGATACACCTATGAGAGTAATTGTATCAAAAAGGAATTCCCCACTGATAAAGCTGGAAAAAAATATCTACAAATTTTTGGCACCTTTGTTCATGAAGACAAGGTTCACTGTGAAGAATACATAAGAATTCATTGAGAAAATTAAAGTAATTAAACAAGATTTAAGTGAATATCATATGGCTAGTATGGATGTGAGAGCTCCTTTTCCTAGCACACCAGTGCCTCAGGCAATTGAAATAATTATTGAAAAATTGTACGTGTTACAATGAATGCAATACAAATAGAGGAATTAAGAGAAATTTTATTGTACATATATGAAAATAACATTTTTAAGTTCAACAACAAGATGTACAAACAAAATTATGGTGGACCTATGGGGTCACCATTGTCAACATTATTTGCTGAAATTATAATGAGTGACATAGAGGAAAAATAATAAGTAAACTCAAAGATCCACCATTGATATACTGCAGATATGTTGATGACATTTTTCTGTTGTCCAGGCTAAAAAATGATGAACTTGAGGACTTGACAAAAAAGTATAGTGAAATTTATCCATCTATTGAACTGACAGTAGAACAAGAACATGACAATACTTTGGCATTTTTGGATATTTTGATAATTAAAACAAATGATAATATGCAATTTAGAGTGCATAGAAAATCTTCATATATCCCAGTACTTATACCATTTCAGTCATCGCATCCATTAACACATAAAAGAAATAGTGTTAAAACACTAATTAAAAGAAGTGTAACACACTCATTAATGGAACAATATAAAAAAGAAGAAATTGAATATATTGAAAAAATTGCATATGATTTTGGTTACCCAAAACAGGTATTAAAAATGGATTTATGAAGTAACTCAAGCTAACAATAAAGCCAAGATTGATAAAAAACTTGTAAAATATGTATGGGCAATTCCATATGTAGAAAATGTTTCAGCAGAAATTAATAAAGTTTGTGGCAAGTATGACATACAGGTAGGAAATCAGGTACTTACTGTAAAAAATTTAGTGATTAAAAATGAAAAAATCAGCCAATTAGATAAAGCAGGAATTTATGAAATCCCTATAAACCTGCAACCACATGTGTCATATATAGGCAGCACCAAGAATAAATTAAAGTATAGATTGAACCAGCATATAAATAATTGGAATAAAAGAACCTAAGACAGCATTAACCCAATACTGTTTGGAAAATCAACAATGTCCAAGGTTTGAGGATATTAAAATTATTAAGAGCTGTAAAAACGAAAAGCAGTTAAGAATTGCAGAGTCAGTGTTAATTGAAAAAAAAAACAGATCAAGATTATGCAACATTAATGAGCCTAGCAACTTAAAAGAACAATGGAAGGCCCTAATAAAAATTGAACAACAGGTTAGAAAGAAAAAAAGAGCAGCAATGACAATAGATGGCGCCAGAGACACAATGATTCAGAGATTGCGACTGGAGCCCGTGCCTCGATGGCTCTGCTCACTTGAGCTGTGGTGGGCGGGTGAGACACACCTGCCTCCTGATGACGACAGTAAACTGTTGAAAACGCTAGAGGATTGTGTGTGAGGGGCTGAATGAGTGTGGCACTTGCATTGGGAGTGGCAGGGGTTTTGAAACAGATGGAGCATTTTGTTACTCACAGTTGACAAAGGCTTAACCACCTAGGAATGTAAGGTTGTGTAAATATGTACATAGTTTTTTAATTGAATTGTATGAATGAGTAGTATGCTTGTGTGGTTTTTATGGAATTGACAAGCTTATAGTTACATCTCATATGGCTTAAAAAAAAAATGATGTTTCATCCCCGGAAGAAGGAATCGTAAGCAAGATGTCTGTAAACCTATGAAGGCCAACAACATTACGATAATTGACGTGCTGGAAGTGTGTAGTCCATAGAAATTACCATGATCTTTAGGGTAAGTGATTGGTGCTTTTTAATAGTATTTCATTTATGAATTGCACGTAAACTATGCGCACTTTGCAGGGTTTTAATACCTTAAAAGTGCAAATATAATAATTTACATGTAAATTAATTGCCATATCATGAAAATCAATATTTATATTATAGGAAGTTTTTTTCAACTTTTACCATTTTGTGTTTTAACAATTTTGCTTTACGACTTTTAAGCATGCAGATGGGAACAAAGCATCCTTTATTCCTTATCTTGAAACTTTTGGTTCTGTGAGGCGCATGGAATCTTGTGGAAGACTGATGCCAAGGCGAGTCATGTCCACAGAGACTTTATGAAGCAGCTGTTTTTCCAAATTTGGATAGAATGTCCATCGTAGAAAATGCACTTCACAGGGAAAAACCAGTTGTAATTGGTGTAGGCTTGACAGCAGAAGTTACGTATTCAATCTCATTTAATCAGACCAAACTTGTGTTTTTCACTTAAGATGTTGAAAAGAAAATGCCTGTCTATTGCAGATAAAGTGAAACTTTTAGATGATGTTGATCAAGGATAAAGGAGAAAGCTGTGGCTATAAAGTATTAAAATGTCAGCAGCTGAAAGACAACGGAAGTGTTGAAGAAGGTGCAGAGCTCTCTGATTTTTTCAATGTTTTTATCAACATTGTGATCGCTGCTTATCCAACAGAGAATGACATCTTGGAAAGTGTTATAAAATGTAGTGAAGAAACTACAGTAAATGAAGATGATG
This sequence comes from Macrothele yani, assembly GCA_039090855.1. Lineage (NCBI taxonomy): Eukaryota > Metazoa > Arthropoda > Arachnida > Araneae > Macrothelidae > Macrothele > Macrothele yani. The sequence continues at coordinate 56,508,547 of CM076990.1, forward strand.
ATGTGAGGTTATCAAAAAAAATTTCACACAAAGAAGCATTCTATACAATTCAACGAAGATTACAGTTCCAAGAAGGTGTAAACATCTAAATGAAATATTTTTTGTAGACATCGGAATGTTCTGATGTTTACAAAAATGTGAAACTTTTTATGAACAAAACACTTTTCATAGGAAATTTGTACCGAACGGAATTATGGAATTTTTTACAGTTTAAAATAAGCACATATATTATAAGGACAATGAAAATGAGAGGTAAGCTTTAGTCTTTGCCTTTGTAGCAGAATCGCGGTGCCGTACGTCGCAGATTTATTTTGGTCCTGCGGACAAAAACGACATCCCCAGAAGCCAGAACCCTATTAAACCATCTTGCAGACTCCCTATCATAGATGCGAGTTTTCCGCCTTCCAAACTTTCCGAAAACGGAAGTTAGGTGTAGTGAGGATTTCTTCCGTAATCATAATTTTTTTTTCTCACGAAGGACGATGTATGTCGCAGAATTATTTTGTACTCATCCCCGTAGAAGAATCGTGGCAATGGCCGACGTACATCGCAGATTTATTCTGCACTCATCCCCGTAGCAGAATCACGGCAACGTACATCGCAGGTTTATTGTGTACTCGTCCCTGAAGCAGAATCGCGGCGATGCCGACGTACATCACAGATCTATTTTGTACTCATTCCTGTAGAAGAATCATGGCAACAGGTGATGTACACAGCAGGTTTATTTTGTACTCATCCCTGTAGAAGAATAGTGGCGACAGCTGATGTACATCGCAGATTTATTTTGTACTCATCCCCGTAGAAGAATCGCGGCAACGTACATCGCAGGTTTATTTTGTTCTCATTCCTGTAAAAGAATCATGGTGACGGGCAACGTACACCGCAGATTTATTTTGTACTCATCCCCGTAGCAGAATAGCGGCGACGGCGAACGTACATCCCAGATCTGTTCTGTACTCATTCCTGTAGAAGAATCACGGCGACGTACACCGCAGGTTTATTTTGTAAACACCCCCATAGAAGAATCGCGGCGACGGGCGACGTACATCGCAGATTCATTTTCTACTAATAGCAGAATCACGGCAAAGGCCGATGCACATCGCAGATTTATTTTGGTCCTGCAGACAAAAATGACATCCCTAGAACCCGATTAAACCATCTTGCAGACTCCTTAAGATGCAAGTTTTCCAACTTTCAAAATTTCCGAAAATGGAAGTTAGGCGGAGTGAGGATTTCTCCCGTAATCGTAATTTTTTTTTCTCTCCCAACGTTCCCTCAACGCTTGAAGGGAAGATTATCTGATACTGTTGTTAAATATCATTTTATTGCATAAATATTTGGTTTTAAAACGGGGGCAACGGTTTTCGAAAACGAAAGTTTGACGGAACCCAGTATTCTTGAATTCTTTTTCTTGCCATATTCCCTCAGCTCTATATGGTTATTAAATATAATTTTATTAGATAAAGTTTGTATTTAAGATTGAAAATGGAGGAAAATTTTCTGAAAACGAAAGTTGTACGGAGCAAAAATTTCTCCCTCTAATAACCCTCCACCCGCAGTGCTTCTGTATTATTGTTTAATCATCATTTAATTACATAAATGTTTGCATTTGAGATATGAAATGGAAAAAAATGTTCCGAAAACGGAAGTAGAACGAACGGAGCGAAGATTTCTCCTCTTATGACAATATTTTCCTAGTGATGCCTCTGCGCTTTATGGCTGTTAAATATCATTTTATTCCATAAATCTTTGTGTTTCAGCTTGAAAATGTAGTTAAAATTCCAGATACAGAGGGGCAGAATGTTCTTGATCCTAATTAACATTGCAATTGCTGTAGTACTTAGGTTAGACATTTTTTTAGATAGAAAAATGTCTCTGCAATTTTTATTGTTTTTCACATCTAGTAGTTATCTTGTCCAGTGACCACCCGCAGATTATTTTGTGGCACCATGATATCTGTCGCAGACTCACCAGGAACTTTCTGCTATGGGGGTCTTTGCTTCCTTCTTTCCATTAATCTGTTTATTCAGACAATGTATTCTACTACGAATACATGTATGAAAAAAGGATTTAAACGCATTTATGAAAAGGTTCTACTCAAAAGTTAAATTTACTGTCCAAATCCAACTACATTTTATAGTATTTTTCATTTTATTTTGATTGTTTTTTAAATTTAAGTTCATTTCTATTTATAACGAAATTTTTAAGTGGAATGATGGGACTTTGTTAAATGAGACTCAACTGTATATATATATATATACGTATAACAAATACAGATTCAAGAATTTTAAAAACAAAATGACTGAAATTTTAAAGTGCCAAAGGCTGCATAAAAGAAAATTCAAAGCATATAAGAACAAGCAAGAGTAAAACAAAAATTAAAATAATGAACAATATATAAAAATAATAATAAAAAATAAAATAAAAAATAAATAATTCAAACATGGATTCAAAAATGCAAAATATCCAAAAATTCAACCAGGAGAAAAGACAAAGATTGCAGAACATATGACAAATATCATCCATGGCTTTGTCACAGGCAATCATGGATAACATCTCTCACATACCTGCAGAGACCAGAAAGTGTGGGTTTCTGCCTTATTCAGTTTGCAAGTAAAGAAAGAATTAAGAAATTAAGGATTAAAGTTAAACCCCTTGCTACTTCACAAAAACGCCACCCTCTGAGCCAGCCCAACTATAACAGAAAAAAAAACTCAAACCCTGCAAAAACCTCCAAATAAACTAACACTTAAAAAGCAAGCTAAATGTATAAAAAAAAAAAAAAGATAAAAACCCCTTGCAGCAAACTGAATAACCATTTGCCCAACTCACACTCAACAAGCTACTACTGCAAAATAACACCTGCAGAAAACATTACTAAAGAATTAAAAACGTTCATTACGCCACATTTCCACTTAGGACAACCAATTAATAAAAATTATAAAGAAGAGCTTTGCTTAAAAAAGTTAAGGCCTACTTATTTACAAATTATTGCTCAAATTAGTCTTAAGGTTGAATAGCAGGCCTAAGCCTAAAATGCATGATTGCAACTTCAAACTAGAAATGTGGTTACTTAAACAAAGAAGCACGTTTGAGGACCTCAAAAGGGCCGGAAATATGTAAAAAACACTGCTCCAAATCCCGAATCTCAAAAGGAGATAGGAAACAAATCAAAACCTAAAAAAACAAATAAAATTAAAAAATAAACATTCAGACTTACCCAACCAAGGGAGTGATGAACTGAACTGTGGTCAAAGTGCAGTGGAAACAATGTTGATGATCTGGGATATTGGAAAATGTATGCAAAGTGGGGTTTTCTTTGCATGCCAATTAACCCTGGACTATTGGGTCAAAGGGATGCAAAGTAGGCAGAAATCTCTTGGGAATATCTGTGCCAAATTAGGACATAGTATTTCTTTCTAAAGTGGCTATTACAGGTGAAACCTGGACATCCTTTTATGACCCAGAGGCAACATTGCAGTTATGGAATGGTGGCACAAGAAGTTCAAAACACAGCATTCAACAAAAAAAGTGATGCCAACAATTTCCTAGGATGTCAGATGCATCATTCTTGTTGATTTTCTTTAACAAGGTAGCACTATCAAAAGAGTTCAATATGTTTGGACACATAAGAAGCTTAGAAAAACTGTCTGCAAGAGACCAGATATGCCTCTTCTTTCTGACCTACTACATCATGCCGAAGCCCAACCCCACACCTCACTTGAAACATCTTGCACCATTGCCAAAATGGGCTGGACAGAAATCCCACATCTGTCATACAGATCTGATTTGGCACTTTCTGACTTTTACTTGTTTGATCCAACAAAGCAAAGTTTCCGTAGTCAACCTTTTGATGATATAAATGAAGTTAATCAGGCTGTGAGAACCCGGGCTGAACAACAGCACAGAGAAATTTGCCAAACTGGTCAAACATGTAGGGCTAAATGACAGTGTGAATTTATATTAACTCCTCAAGAATGTTAAAATAATGTCCTCAATTAGTTATTTTGTATGTATCGTGCACTGAAATGATTCTAAATCTTTTTACATTTTAAGTCAAGCAAAATGTAAATTCAAACACTCACCTTAGCTATGACTTCTCTTGACCAGACATCTAACACACATAATTGACACCGACATTCGTTGTGGGACCCCCCCCCCCCCTGAGCGAAATACAAACTAATATAATTTAAACAAATTTATAATTATTACAAACTATTATTAAGCACATTCAAATTAACTCTGAAAATTACCACTAAACTAACCCACACAAATATTAAAATTCAGTCTCAAAGGCTAAAATTTTACATTTACATAATACAAATTCTTGCCCTGCCCCTTTTTTGTCACTAAAAATCCACCTAATAAAAACATACCAATTGTTTAAAACAATTTTTTTTAAAAACACAGAATGAACACACCTTTCCTGCACTTCACTCCCAGTCCCCAACTCACATTTGTACTTCAGTCCTAGTCCCCAACTCTCCATTTTTTTTTGTTTTTAAACAGTTGGTATGTTTTTATTAGTTGGATTTTTAGTGAAAAAAAAGGGGGCAGGGCAAGAATTTGTATATATGTAAATAATGTACAGTTTTAGCCTTTGAGACTGAATTTTAGGATTTATATGGGTTAGTTTAGTGATAATTTTCAGAGATAATTTAAATGTACAAAATAATAGTTTGTAATAATTATAAGTTTGTTTAAAAGATATTAGTTTGTACTTTGCTCGGGGTTCGGCAAGAACTGTCAGCATCATTAAGTGTGTTAAATATGCGGTCAAGAAAAGTCATAGCTAAGGTATTTGAGTTTACTTTTCGTTTCACTTAAAAAGATTTATGATCGTGTAAATGCTTGATTTCTTTGGGGGACAATTTTGAGTAGTACCATTTCGTTCAGCAGATTTCAACGTGTTTTTATTCCAAATTTCATTAAAATATCTCAACTGACAAGAGCTATTTGCAAAGAGGAATTACTTTCAAGACAAACTTCATACATAAGGGTTTTTTCACAGCAACTAAGAAATACCAACATAATTTCCTAATGCCTACATATACACACTTTCCCCAAAAACATTCTAAAAAGAGTTATCTAGTATAATCAGACTTGGCACTTGCTTCTCAAAAAAAAAAAAAAAAAATGTCTATATGCATTCAGAAAAAACACTTTATAGAATACATTAATTGTTTAAAATCAAATTACTGGCATTTTAATTTAGCACCCCTCAATTTTTTTTAAGATTCACAAAAATCCTCAACCACACATGCACTTCTTCACAACAATTAAAAATGTTAATAAATAATAATTAATTCTCACTATGATTGTTAACAATTACCTTCATTCACTGTTTTCAAGCGAGAAAACTTTTCCTTTTTCTCATCTGGTTTCTTCCGTTTGGAACGGGCACGTAATGGCTTCTAAAGAGAAAAGAAAACAAAACTGTCACTTTACTTTATGGCAAAAAACAAACGAACAAAAAAAAACCCATTTATATTCAGCAAATGTGACAATATACATAGATGCCAACCTCTAAAAGTAGTTTTCAGTAACCAACATGTTCATTTTTCAGTAATTTTCAGTAACAATTTTTTTTTCAGTAATTTTCAGTAATCCAGTCTACAGCGGCAAATTTGGGTATTTAACACCGCAACAAATTTTAATCTGTCGGAACTATTAACAAAATAATAATAATAATAATAATAATAATAATACAATAAAAAATAATTTGCTAGTGGGGAAATTTAAAATACTGTCTACCAGAAAAATATAATAAATTACCTCTAGACATGAAATAAAATTATTCCTTGGAATGTTGGCCAAATTATTATGATAAACTGGCTGTAGTTGCCATTTTGGCCTTCCTTAGTTCAATTTGCGAAAATTTCTTCTGATAGCATAGTTCACTGTGTGCAATGCTGTTTATTTTTTCTACTAATAAAGAAGACAGCACATGAGTACTTAAATTAGGTCTGAATTCATTCATGTTTTTTTCACAATACTGAAAATTCTTTCTGTACTAGCATTGCTATGAGGAACTATTAAAATCATTTTCATAATTTTGCTTAATGATTCATACTTCAACTGGCCACTTTCATTTTTCATTAAAGAAATTCTGTGCCACACTTCATCCATTCTCTCAGAAGTAACGCACAGTTAAAATTTTCAAACTGGTAGTGAGCAAATACAGATTCCACCTTGTCAGATTCTTCTGGTTTCAAAACTGGAAACAGGGAACACATATATTGGACTGATGCAAAAGAAACACTTTGCCTTAATGCTACACCTGCAATTTCAGCATTACTCAGAAATTCATCATTAGGTGGAAATTTTCTTAAAATATAATTGCAGCCTGCCTTGTAAAATTCCCTTACTTCAGAATAAAAAATGTCTTCACTCAGATCTGCAGTTGTGCCTGTATAAGATCTCACTTTTGACCCAATTACGAGATCACAGTTTTCTTTTTGATTTCTCCTTCTTCCAAAATTTCCATCTGCAAGAGATGTTGCTGTCACATCAAATGCTGATGGCTTGATAAATACGTGCAAGCAATTCAGATAACAGACTATGAAGTTTTCTTTTTAATACATGCACAAGCGGAGCTTCCTGCTACAAGGACACGTTAACAGATGTAAACAAAGGAAGAGTAGCAGATAAAAAAAGACTAAAATTTAGATGAAGGATTTCTAATAATACTTGCAAGGTTCTTATACTGTGAATTAGCTTCTTCATTGTCACTGAAATAATGTCCTAGAGCCTCCCACTGTTCTAAAATTCTGTCAATGGATTCCAAAAGTGATAACCAGCGAGTATTGACATGCTTTGGAATTTTGTGTGGTTTAGTACCACAAACAGCTTGACTCAGTTTTAGATTGTGTTTCCTCTTTGAACTTTTCTCCAAAAAAAAAGTACAACTGTATCAGAAACTGCTCAACATTAAATCCTTTCAGTTGAGTAGCAGATTTCTGCGCAGCTAAATTTACTAAATGGCATGAACATCGCTGCACTATGATTGCAGGCTGAACCTTCTTTATGTGAGAAACAACACCTTTTACTTGACCTATCACAGTGTTAGCATTGTCACAGGAAAATGACACACAGTTGCTCCATGAGATATTTTTTTTAACAAACTCGTTGTTCAAAACGTTGAATATTCCTTCACCTGTATAATTACTTGATTCAACCAATGATAACAAAACAGTTGAACTTTTCCTTATTTTTTCGTCAAAATATATTATTGTAATGGGATACAGTTTATTTGCTTGAGCATCATTACTTCCGTCCGTAGATAGAGTAAAAGGATTTTTTACTTCAGATACGATGTTACTTGTAGAAACACTGGCCTTGTGCTGAATTCGTGCAGTAGCCTTGGTTCTTTGACACGAATATTTTTTTGCGATCGCTGAATTGGGAAACATGGCTTGAAATAACAGTTTTTCAAACCTTCAGTTTTCGGAAATTTATCCAACATTTTCAAGCTGAAATACAAATATTTATGGAATAAAATGATATCTAACAATACTGTGTAGAGGAAACATCGCGAAAAAAAAAAAAAAATTGCGATTACCAGAGAAATCTTACCTCCGTCTACTTTCCGTTTTCGAAGGATGAAATTTCGTCCTCCGACGGAGAAAACGCCCCCCCCCGTCGCCAACCAATCCTCCCAAAATTTAAGTTCAGTTATGCATTGATTTCGTACATGGTCCAAATGATAACAAAAAAAAAGGAGGAATTCCTCGAATCAGCGTGAGAATCTCGTCGCCGAAGATTACGGGGAATCGGAAATCGTTGCCTACAATTTCAAGCTGAAATTATGCAATGAAATTTCATTTAACAATACTGAACAGAAGCAACATCGCGAGAGAAAAAAAATACGATTACGGGAAAAATCTGCACTTCGTTTAACTTCCGTTTCCGAACGTTTAAAAAGACAAAACAACGTCCCCAGACGGAATACGATATCCCGAAAATTTCTTCACTTTTGCATCGATCTCGAAAATGACAAAAAAAAAAAAAAAACGGAGGGGACTCATCGAATCCGCGGAAGAATCTCACATGCGAATTAACCGCTGAATCGATTTCGAATGCCATAAGATAACGCTAAAATATCCATTACCTGTAAATTTTAACTTTTGGCCCAAAAATTGGCGCAGATTTCGTCGAAATGGCGATTTTTCAGCAGAATGGCGCACGAACAACGTTTTGGCGCGGGCTGCCGCAATTGGCGCAGGTCTGGCAGCCCTGAATGTAGCATTTAATTTTTTCCCCCCAGAAAAACTTGAAGAACAAACAAAAAATTTTAAGTTGATGAAAATTCGCTTTCTATCTCAGAAAATTATTAAATCAAATGGCGATTTTCCGTAATTTCAGCGGTGTTTCCGTACTTCCGTAACAGCAACCAAAAATCCGTAAAATTTCGGAAAATCCGTACTAGTTGGCATCTATGCTGAATATACAACAAAAAATCGGTGGGGAACAAAGCAGCCGAGAAAATCATTTTGCACAAAAATGAGACATCAGTACCTTTGTCTCCTGATAATTTGGTATATGTTAAATAATATTGCTTATTCTAAATCTAACCTTATACACTTATTCAGGGGTGGGAGCGATAAAAAAAAATAAAAAAATTCAGGATGCAATTTTTCTTAAGTTTCAGGACATATTTTGGCAGACCTGGCACGTAAATTAAATCAAATATTGGTATAACTGCAGAAATGTTATTCTTTTTCTAAAAAGCTATCTAAATTATTGCCCAGTTCTTAGCAGGAATTTTTGCACTTTTAAGGCTAACAACACCCCTAAAGTTTCAGTGGCTAGGTTTGGCCTAAATTCTGTTTGACTCTTACGGACAATGCTAACAATTCTTTCTGCAGTTGCGTTACTGTGTGGCACAACAAGAATAGTATGTATCAGGTGTGATAAAACTTCATACTTTTTTGCACCAATTGCACCAGTCATTTTTTAAATGTTTGACCATGCGGTATCAATTGTAGGACTACTCGAAACACCTTCTTCCAATTCATCAATCTGATATAAGGCAAACTCCAATTCCACCTTGTCCAGACCATTGTCACTAACAGCAGCAGCTGGGAAAATATATGTGCCAAGCATTTCTTTTTTTTTTTTTTTTTTTTTGTGTTTCAGGTTTAACAACCACAGTGAGCAACTCAATGGGCTATAAGCAATCACTTGTCCCTAATTTAGGGTCACTGAGTCCAGGGAAGGGAGAGAGCCAATGCCGTAAGACAAACACAACATCCATGCTTCACCGGGATTCGAACCCGGACCCATCTTGGACGAATGGTCAGAAGATTGCTGAGTACATTGCTGAAGAAAAGGAAGCTTCTTCCATCCTAATTTCTATATTAGCATCTTCTGCGTGCAGCAGAAATTCACTTTTCAGTCAGAATTTCTTCAAAATATAGTTATATGTAACACTTAACTTAAGTTTCCTTATCTCAACGACTACAGTCTTGTGATGATTATATATAGATTAAGATAATACAAGGTAGTTGTCACAAATGTTTACTTTTTTATTTCTCAAGCCCACCATGGTTTCGCTGGGTATTGACCTAGCTTCATCAGGATGAATGGCACGTAAATATTCAAATTGTATGTGACATCATAAATGGTGTTTACAGTCACGTGTTTTAGTTAGATGCTTCCACGCGTTTGATAGAAATGGCGTGGATGCCATGTCATTAACAAGTTGCGAAGACTTCTGATATATATGGAAAGCTTCCAAACTATCAAGTTTGGAGGTTGAATCTTGCTTGTCAATAAGTTTTGCTTCTTCAAAGAGAAATCTGTGGTCCTTTTTGTAACAGTGCTTAGCCATCGATGACTTCTTTAGGTCACAATTCCGAATGTAGGTCTTGTGCTCCTTCAATCAAAAACGCAAGGCTCTACAGGTCCGTCCTATATATGAAGCGCCACATTCACATGGAATTTGATAGATTCCCCACGAGTTTTTATCTTCAACACAGTCTTTTGATCCTAAAAATCTCATTTTGTTTATGGGTTTAAAAATCACCTTAAAATTAAAGGTTTTGAGAATTTTTGTAATTTTGAAGGCAATGTCACGGGAAAATGAAATAATGGCAAAATTCTCTCGCAATGGGCGCATCACAGGAGTTAATGTAGAGATAGACTTCGGTTTCCGGAATTTTGTCAGAGCCTTGTCTATAATGGAAGGGTTGTATCCTTGCTGTACTGCAAAACGTTTAAGGAAATAAAGTTCTTTTTCCAAACTGTCCTTATCTGAACATATATGTATCGCGCAATACACGCAACTGTAAAAGGCACTGAGTTTTTGTTGATAAGGGTGATTAGACTTGGCATTTGGAGGTGAAAAAAGATCAGGTGATGCAAAACATACTACAACCTTTCATTGACAAATGTCAACCCTGCCTTCTCATGGTGTATCCTGTTCCCACTAAAGGGGCTCTGACGACCGCCAATAGCGGTATAACTATACCATTGGGATTAGAGGAAATGCTATCCCACACTCACCAACCAGCTTGGCCAGCGTGGTGAGTTATGGCCAAATCCCTCCAATGATGCTTACACAATTTCAGACTTGGCCCTCAGTCTCTGGCAGCTGGAATGTACCTGGCCAAGGCAGCAACCAGTGCAACATGAAGGCAGAGAGTGCTAAGAATCACCGGAGGACCGGACTAAGCTGCCATCTGATGCTGACCTTGGCTACTTACAACGGACGCTCTCTATCTTCTGATTCAAGGCTTCTTGAATTGGAAGAGGAACTACAAAGGATCAAGTGGGACATCGTTGGGTGAGGTAAAGAGAAAAGGAGAAGATCTCATTGAACTGAAAAGTGGACATCTCTTCTACTATCGTGGGACAGATACTGGCAGAACTAGTGGTGTTGGTTTTATAATAAACAAGAAACTGAAGGATAAAGTTGTAGAAGTTGAAAGTTCCTCTGACAGAGCTGCACGACTTTTTATCCAACTCTCGAGAAGATACCAGGCTCAGATTATTCAAACTTATGCGCCAACCACAAGTCATCCTGAAGAAGAAATTGAAGAATTTTATGAGGAAATTCGTGATCTAAATAATAAAGGTAAGCAACACTTGAAGATAATTATGGGAGATTTCAATGCGAAAATAGGGCAATGGCAACAGAACGAAACTTCAGTAGGTAAATTCGGTCACAGTAACAGAAACCAGCGTGGAAATACTCTCGTAGAGTTTGCAGAGGCAGAAGTGTTTTTCATCATGAACTCCTTTTTCAAGAAAAAGCCGCAAAGGAAATGGACATGGAGGCATTCCAATGGATTGACAAGTGAAATTGATTTTATTATGTGTAACAAGAAATTTGTGATGGAAGATTGCAGTGTGCTGAACAAGTTCAACACATGTAGCGACCATAGAATGGTAAGATGCACCTCAATGCTGAACTCAAGCGCGGCAAGCTCATAAAACAAACAAAGTGTATTGACCTGACCAACCTTAACAAACATCATAATACCTTTAAATTGGAACTGAAGAACAGATTCTCTGCTCTAGAAGGTCTGACGTCAGAAGAAGTGGACATCTCTGAAGTTAACAGAAAACTAAACAAGGCTCTTATGGAAACAGCAACAAAAATAGCTGGTACTAAGAACAAGTTGCATATGAACAAATTATCAGAAAAAAAAAAATTCTAATGCAAAAAAAGAAGAGAGATGAGGACAACTAAAGGAGATATGACTTCCACAGTGGAATATATAGAGCTATGCAAGACAATACAAAAAAGTATCACTGAAGACGTAAGGAAATTCAACTGTGAACTAGTGAGGAAAGCAACTGAAAACAACCAAAGTGTTGTAGTGACTGGCTTTTGCCCCTTCTGTCCTGGCCACTACTAGGTCACGATCATCTAGATTATCAAAGCGTTGCGTCCGGAATTAAAGTGAGTAATGGTAGATTGAAGAAAAGCCTTGAATAAAATTCAGAAGACTAGAATTTCTTTTAAACTACTTGCCTTTATTCGGCTTTAAGCATGGTTAAATTTGCACTAATGGCCTGACTGAATAAAAGACTACAATAAATGAGGACTCACTCCTCTAAAAGTATAGGACAATCACTCCCCAGTAAATACGAAAGTCCTAAGTGTTAAGTGCATAGGAAATAAAGACACGCGTGATGCGTGAATATCAGCCACCCTCGGTAGGAATCCCGGACCCCAGCCCTACGGGCTTACAGGAAAAGAGTCAGAAACGTCCCATGCAAAGTAAGTAGAAGAAGTGAACTGCTGCTCGCAAGCACCCAAGAACAGATGCTTTTAACCATCTTCATATTCGCCTATTTTGCGGTTATCTTTAGAAACACGTCTCCTGCTTCGATCTCGGCGATCCTTATAAGGTAATGCGTAGTTTCGCAATATTTACAGAAACACGCAAAATACTGCAAAGGGCAAAGCCCTCAACGACAATGAGGACAAATTCTTTCTCTAGTTATTTTGGGTGATTTCTTAGAATGAATTCTGCTTTGTCTTTCAAAAGCGAATTGCCTTTTACTTTATCAGCTTTCCTGCGGGAAACCTAACTTTTAGGGGAAAGTCTATTTCCAATAAATTAAGGTTAATAATTCCACTTCACAACAAAAGCCTGAACAGAGCAAATGGACATCTGAGTAAGGGAAGCAAACAGATTATGGCTCTGAGAAAAGAAGATGGCCCTGTAACAAGAAATAGAGGTGAAATTTTGACAAGAGTGAAAGATTTCTGCTCAAAATTATATGAAAGGGATGATATGTGTACTCCAGACATTACGAAAGGTACCAGTACAAGAGTTATTCCAGTCCTCCCAGCAGAAGTTGCACATGCAGCCAAGAACATGAAACAGGGAAAAGCTCCAGGAGAAGATGGAATTACCGTGGACATCATACAAGAAGCAAGTGGAGAAATTGAAACAGTACTCGCCCAAGTTTTCACCTGGCGCCTTAATGAAGAGAAGATTTCTGAGGATTGGAACAATGCTACAATGATCCTGCTACATAAAAAAGGGTGACATTGAGGATCTCAGGAACTTCAGACCTATCAGCCGCCTATCAGTGGTTTATAAAATCTTCTCTAAAGTTCTTTCACACCGCTTGAAGGTGACACTGAACATGGCTCAACCGAGAGAACAAGCTGGATTGAGGAGTGGCCACAGCACTATAGATCATATCCACGTACTGAAAGAACTAATTGAAAGAGCGAGGGAATATGAACTTCCATTGTGCATGGCTTTTGCCAATTATGAAAAGGCCTTTGATTCAGTGAAACCATCAGCAGTTACAATAGCTTTGAAATCCTGTGGTATTGAAGATTCATACATTAATATTATTTATAACATTTATGAAAATGCAAGTGCAAAGATTTGGCTATTTGAGAATACAGCACCCATAAAAATTGGAAAGGGAGTGAGACAAGGCGATACAATATCTCCCAAACTCTTTAATGCCACTTTGGAAAATGTCTTTCAAACACTGAACTGGGAAAACAAAGGGATAAAAATTAATGGAGATTATCTAACTCACCTTCATTTTGCTGATGAGGTAGTCATTTTTGCAACTACCCCATCAGAGCTGCAGAGTATGATCCAGGAACTTGCTGACAATGGGATTAAAAATGAACTTTCAGAAGACAAAAGTGATGTACAATGCTTTTACAAGAAATGAAGATTTATCGATTGATGGAGAAAAGCTGGAGATAACAGGCACATACGTTTATCTTGGACAACAGATATCAAGTGAGGGTCACATTGATGAAGAAATTAATCGGCGTACAAAACTTGCCTGGAGAGCTTTTGGAAGAAACAGCATAATTTTCAAGAGCAATATGCCATTATGTCTTAAAAGAAAAGTGTTTGATCAATGCATCCTTCCAATGTTTAGGTATGGTACAGAGACATGGACCTTTACTAAAAGAGACAAAGAGACATACAAAGGCTGCAGACAACTCAAAGCAGCATGGAGAGGTGCATGCTTGGTGTAACCAGGAGAGATAAGAAGAGGAACTCGTGGATCAGAAAAATGGCAAGAGGGGAAGACATCATGATCAGAGTAAAATCCTTGAAATGGCAATGGGCTGGACATATTGCCAGAAGGACAGGAAAAGACCCAGAAGAAGACCACATGTGAGATGGGTGGATGAAATTTGAAAGTATGCGGGAGTAACATGGAGGAGACTGGCACAAGGCGGACCGTTGTGGAAGAAACTTGGGGAGACCTTCGACCAGCAATGGATTGATAATGGTTGACAATGATGATGATGAACACTTAACAACTACACAGGATAGTCAGAACATTGTGGGGGGAAAAAATGATGATTACAGGAGAAATCTTCGCTTCGACCGTCTTCCGTTTTGGGAAACTCTTTCCTCCATTTTTAAGCTGAAATGTAAGTATTTATGGAATAAATGGATATTTAAGAAAAACACTGGGCAAAAGGAACATCGCGAGAAAATATTACGATTACGGAAGAAATCTTCACTCCAACTATTTCTGCTCATTTTGTGCATTGATCACGAGAAAGCCCCAAATGATAACGGCTGAAGTAACCCCGTGGCTGTGCATTCTTTCCACTTAGCTTTCAAACAAAATAACAAATTCCTCCTCCTCAGAAAGAAAAAAACAAAACAAAAACAAAGTTGTGTCGCAAATTTTGTTCAGGGGCTTCGGGCTGACGTTATCCTGGCCTGGTGCCGTGCTTTCTTTCTACTTAGTTTTCAAACAAGCAAAACACATTCCTCCTCCACAGATAAAAAGAAAAAGAAACAAAGATGTGCGTCACGAACTTGGTTCAGAGTCATTGGGCCGACGCAATCCCGGGCCACGACGAAAGAAGCACGCCGGGCCGACATAATCCTGGGTCACGGCGAAAGAAGCACGCCTGGCCTACATACCCGGCCTGGCGCTGTACTTTCTTTCCACTTAGCTTTCAAACAAGCAAAACAAATTCTTTCTCCTCGGAAAAAAAAAAAAAAAAACACGAAAGAAAAGAAAACAAACAAAGAGCTGCGTCACAAACTTTATTCAGAGCCTTCGGGCCGACGTAGTCCCGGGCCACGGCGAAAGAAGCACATTCGGCCGACGTAATCCCGGGTCACGACGAAAGAAGAACTCCTGGTCTATGTAATCTTGGCACGGCGCCATGCTTTTTTTTGCGCTCTTTTAAACAAAACAAATCTCTCCTTCTAAGAAAGAAAGAAAAAAAAAAGAAACAAAGAGCTGTGTTACGAACTTTGTACAGAGGCTTATACATTGAGTAATTACAAAACCAGTACAAATTTCTTAACAGTGAAAATCTGAATATCCGTAATTTTTCGTTAGTCATCCGTAATTTTTTGTTAGTCATCCATAATTCTGGGGAAATCCGTAATAATTACGGAGATTCCGTTATGATTGGCATCTGCACATTCTCCGTAAGAAGCGGCTTCACGGCAGCTTTGATTCTCCAACGATCTCACAAACGCGGGAACGCGTTCACGTACATTGCAAATTACAAGAGTGAGAGCTCTTGCCGATGACGTCACAACGAAAGAGTACTCTCTCTATCTCATTCCATTTTTTAATTTATGCGGTACTTGTAAACGCTAGATGATGAATCACTATACATAGTTTACCATTTATTTTTTAAATTTCAGGATTACACTCAAATTTTTGGGATTTAGAGCAGAAATAAGGACATTTCAGGACAAAAAAATAGAAATCAGGAACTTCAGGACAACTCCGACCCCTGCTTATTTAATCACATTAAAAGTGCCAATTTTAAGTTTCTCTTCCATTGTCTTGTCACTTTGATGCCACTGAGCTTTAGTTCAGGGTGTAGATTTATCAGTCCTATCCAGAATCGAGATCTCAACAAAATGTAACTTCTTAAATTTAGGATATTGATACTTTTCAAGAGATCCAACTGAACAGATGAGAGGAAGAATAAAAATCATTTCAGACAGTTTTATCAAGTGGTCAAAATTAACATATTATGAACTGTCCACACATATCACCTCATTCAGGTCTGCTTACACTTGTTACACGCTTCAGCAAAAGCCAATCTTTATTTAAATGACTGAGAGTTTGCCACTTGTGAAAGACTTGTTCTTGAAAGCCCAAATTCAAAAAGAGTATTTTTTTTTATGTAACCGAGATTTACTCCCAATTTTGTTACAAATACCTAACAAGAAAGATGACACCGAATTTTCGGCTGTAATAAGCACATCTTTTGAATTCGTTCTGACGCAAATTAAAATTATCAAAGCTATTCAAAGTCAATGGAATCGGTATGGAAAACAATAGTATCTGACGGAAGAAAGAAGTTTTTCAATTGGGGTTTTAATCCCTCAGATATTGCTGTAAACGGAATCCTGATCTTACGCCCTCTGGTTGCAGACTTGTGCGTTAAGAAAAACATGAATTTATATGAGAAACTTTTCGCACTGGAAATGCTCTCTAACACAGAAACAATTTTTTAAATCGGACTCTTAGAAACAGAGATATCGACAAAAATAAGATGTGACTTTACGTCTCCTGGTGGGAAAACCATGCATTATTTTAGGAAGAAAATATTCTCATAAGGTTTTTCCATATGAGCGGTACCGGTCCAAGAAAAAAAAAAAAAAATTAGTCGAGTTTTCAGGAGCCAAGATTTGGCTACAAATACATCAGAAGCAGAAATTAACACTTATGCCCCCTGGTGGCCAAACCATTCTTTACCAAACATTAGAAATTATGTGAAAAATATTTTCCATCAGGTCTTGTATGCGATACAGAGAATTTTTCCAATCGGAGTTTTAGGAGCAGAAATAACGCAGAAAACGTAATTTACCTCTGTGCCCCCTAGCAGAAAGTCTATGATTTACTTCAAAATTTTGAATTTATAGGAAAACATTTCACATCGGAAACACTATCCAACAAAGAAGGAATTTTTCAAATTGGACTCTTAGAAGTAGATATTGACAAAAATAAGATATACATTTACACCCCCTGGCATAGAAACAACCATGCATTATTTTAAGAAGAAAATGTTTCTAAAAGGTTTGTCGACATGAGTAGTATCGGTTTACAAACGCCGTTTTTTTCAATCGAGAATTTAGAAGCTCATATTTTGCTGCAAATACATCAGAAGCGGAAATTAAGATTTATGCCCCCTGGTGGCCAAACCACTTTTTTTTTACAAAAATTAGAAATTATGTGCAAATGATTTCCCATCAGAAGCTGTATCCCGTGCAGAAATAATTTTTCAAATCGGAGATTTAGAAGCAGAGATATAGGGGGAAAGCAATTTACCTCTACACCCCCTAGCGGAAAGTCTATGAATTACTTGAAAATTTTGAAATTATATGAAAAACATGTCACACTGAAAACACTATCCAACAAAGAAGGAATTTTTTAAATCGGACTCCTAGAAGTAGAGATATTGACAAAAATAAGATACATATCTACGCCCCTGGCGGAGAAAGTGTGGAATATTTTAAGAAGAAAATATTCTGAAAAGATCTATCGATGTGAGTGGCATCAGTCCACAAAAGAATTTTTTCAATCGATATTTTAGAAGCTCAGATTTTATCCCCCTTCCTTGGAGAACACTGTTGGGCCATTTCACGCCCACCAACCATGCTTGTACCCACTGAACTTGATTTGGACTTTGCCGACTATTGCACATGCGCATTAACTGCTATGTGTCTTGTAAAGTATATAGGCTACTCACTTCTGTGCTCACTGCTGCACTGTTTCTGAGGATAACGCCGTTGTGGCGTTGAAAGTTCTTAAACATATCTATTTTAATTGTACATAGTTTTTTATCATTAAAGTGTATCGTGCAGGAGACGGCATTTGTTTTCGATTTAATAGTTTCGGTGCACGAGTTAATTTCTTCATGTGTACTCAATTTTGTCACTGGTTGAGTTTGTATTTGGTATTAGCAGCACATGAAGCTATAGATTCCTTATGCATGACCTTGACTATCCAGGATGGTGGCTGTAGTTACATGCAATGGGGGAATAATCAGTCGGAACCCATGGTGGGGGGGGGGGGCAACACACATGCATCAGTTGGTTACTATCAGGGACTGCTTACAGACCATGTACACCCAACAATGTTGTACCTCCAAACAGAGGGGGATGGGTTCTTCCAGGATGATAATGCCTTATGTCATTGGGCAGGCTTCATGCAGGAATGCAGGAATGGAATAATGAACACAGTGCTGACATGAGACATCTCAAATGGCTCCCAAACTCGCATGACCTCGACTCAACTGAACTCTGTGGAATGTTCTGGAACACCACATGAGGCAGCTGAACACACCACACTCCGTACCGGAACTGCTTACTATGTAGGCCATTTCAAAAGTTTGAAATGACCTACGTAGTAAACTGTACCAGAACTGTTTACTACGTATGGAATGCAAGGAAAAAGACATTTGTTGTGCTTATTTCTGCTCTTTTAAAACGGCTGCTGCCCTTAAAAGAGGATTAAGAAACTGCATTTCTGTGTGTTGTGTGTGTTTGTTTCTTCCACTCTTTACTAAGCAAGTGGGATAAAAAAAATTGCTGTTATCTAGTATCACATGAATCTATTACTAGTTTGCAGCATAAAAAGAAAACCTCATGACAAGAAAAAACAAACCACAAAATCTACTGGCCATCTGGGCCGGTAACACAAATTGTTCAGTGATCCAATAGAATTTTTACTGGCCAATGGCCAGCGGACCACCAGGTAATTCGAACGCTGGTTTGTGGGGTTAGTGTAGTGGACCATAGCGCAGTGCAGTCATGGTGGGCTTCTTGTTTCTGCCAAGAAGCGGCCGGCCATCAGATGCAACGAATTACGCTTCTGTGGTTATCGTTAACAGCATTTTGGAAGATTAATGGAGAACATGTGAAGAGATTGCACATGAAGCAAACATATCCATTGCTTCTTGTCTACAAAAGATTCACCAAAGAAGGTCCTACAGGCTTGAAGCATCATCATTTGTGCGACAATGGCATCATCAGTTTACACGACAACGCTAGGTTGCATGCTGCCCATACAGTAAGAGACATTCTGGGAAAGTATGGATGGGAATTGCATCCCCACACGCCATACAGTCCTGACGTGAGCCCACCAGACTATGACTTGTTCCCAAAGCTGAAGAAGCCACTTCGTGGGAAACGATTCAGGATGTTTCTAATGAGGTGACTCGAGTAATCCGACAACTCAACAATGGGGGTGTCCTGAGAGGAATACAGGACTTGTCCAAACGTTAGGCCCCTGTCATAAAGAAACATGTAGATTACTTCGAAGACCTGTACAGGTATGTTGAGAAATAAATTCGTTTTTTAAGAGATAACCTCCATTGTGCAAAACTTTTGAAATGACCATCACACAACATAAACAGTTTGGTTGCCGATCCCGACATAACTGTACAAACACCTTGTGGAGTCTATGAGAAGCAGGGTGGTGCCTGTTTATCCGAGTGAAAGGAGGGTGCACAAAATACTGTATTAGGTAGGTGGTTGTAATTTGGTGAGCACTCAACATATGCAAGACTGACCGAGAAAAAACAAAAACAAAGCTGAACTTTTAACTACGGGAAATATTGGAACACAGAGAAAAAAAAAATGAAAACAGCACATAGAATATTTAAGCTAGCATAAACAAGTTAGAATTATTCACTGCAATATATGTATGTAAATATTAAACTCGAGTGCATCACTGTATTCACTATATTTAATTACTGAACTAAAAACAAATTAAGGGGCAATCTACATTGGATTAGTAAGTAGTCTTTCAACATATTAAACATTTCAGAAACGAAATAAAGTTTTCTCAGTAAGAGTCACATATTTGCAGTAAATAAGTTAAATCCAATGATAGAATTATTAAATGGTAATTTGAATATGTATCTGAATACTTGAAAATGTATAAAATGGACAAGATAAAAAGGATATTGTTTTAAAGAGATTTCTTCAAAAAACAATTTGCTTTTTTTTTTGTTGTTATTTTTGTACTTGTTGCACATTAGTTCAAGTTCCTTTTTGTGAACAAGCCCCACTTTCTTTTCTGCCAGTTGTACAGCCATATTTGTCTTACGTTGACACTGTGGCTAAAAAGTATCCATTGCTCTTTCTTCCTGTTGACATAAATTTTTTTTTTTTCCATTGCTTTACTGTAAATTTTTCTCTTTAAATTAGGTCCTATGATTTTGACAAAGGTTCAAATCAAAACAGTTTTTCCTGAAGAACAAAACTGCAGACTTACCATGTACTTCACAGTTTGTATAGCCAAATAGGTTTTGATGTTCATTCTTGCTCACTTTACGCCTAAAATTTCATCTTTAATGCTGAAAGAATTTTCATTCTCAGGAGCATGAAAGCATCATATCAAGGCTTTCACTATTATAGATAGCACTGTGTACTTAGAAGTTCTTACAATGTTTCCAATTTTGTTTGTAGAAAATTTTGCCTGCTTTTTCAAGATGAAACGCAAACAATTTATGGGGGAAAGGAAACTACAAGTACAGAAGAAATTTTAATTTGGTTTACCTTCCATCACTAAAAATATTTATTGTCTTTTTCAAGCTGAAATACAAAATTTATGGGGGGGGGGCATATTTAACAGCAACAACACAGGTCAGAAGTAACAAAGAAAAAAACAAATGTACAATTAAAGCTTCCTTTTCCCAAAATTTTAGCGTCCTGAAGTCTTAGCTTCTTTGTTAACTACCAGAAGCTGAAGTGCAAATATTTAAAGAATAAAATGATATTTAAAAACAATGGACGAGAAAAAATACCATGAGAAAACAAATTATGATTATAGGTAAATTTTCAGTCTAAATTTTGTTTTCATTCATTTCTGTCCCCTTTTCCTAGCTGAAATACAAACATTTATGGAAAAAGTGACATTTCACAATGATAAAACCTTTCCTCTCTACGGCCAATTTCATTAATGACATCCAGAGAAAAAAAAATTTGCTCCATGAAGCATTCATTCTTTGAAATTTTTGCCTTCTTTTTACAAGTTGAAATACAAACATTTACAGGAAAAAAAAAAACATGTTTAACAATACAGAATAGAGAAAATATAGTGAGAAAAAGCATTTATGCCTACAGAAGAAATTTCTGCTATGTCTAATTAACATTTTCAGGAATTTTTGAAAGATGAAATTTTGTTTTCATGCCAGAAAACTTTCACCAATGGATATACATATAAACATGGGAGGGGCGACATGGCTGTGATTGAAAAAACACCAGCCACTCTCTCTTCAATATTACCCAAAGTAATGTCACTTTATAAATGAAATGTAATAGAAAAGTGGAAGATTCACAGAGGCAATCAGGAGAAATGATAGGTATGCTGTTCATACATTCTTTACTCTCTCTCTCACAGCCCAGATTTTAAGCAAGAATTTTTCTGTAGAATGAACCCCCACACACCCCCTACCCATTTTCTCTTTAGTTTTGTGCCAATCTCAAAAATGATCCACAATTTGACTAAAGGTATTCCTAGATGGGATGCACCTGTCATTTAAATCAAAAGTTGGTGCCAACATATATTGAATTTCAAAGTAATGTATTTCCAGAATTGTGTCGAAGATAAATATTTTGACAATGTGTATGGATTACAAACAGCAGAGATGAGTAAAACAAAATGTTCAGCATAATACAGTATATAAATCTATGTATTTATATGCAGAAACAGAGATCAGATCATATGTAGAGGATTTTAGGAAGGGAGAGTATGACCCCAGGTCTTAAACAACCCTTAGAAATAGGAAGCTAGGAGATTTGGGCTAGAGTACCCTATAGGAAAGTGACACAGAAGCGAGGTAGAAAGGGGGAGGAAGACATCCTTATTTATTACTGGGGAGCCAGTGCCTGGGGTACGACGGCATAACGTGCCTATCTGACGCACAGCGAATATTTAGTGGTTTGAGCGTTCTTACCTGCCTGGGATCGAACCTGAGGTTCCTCCGTGGCAGTTACGAACGTTGACCACAAGGCATACCCGCCAACTTTCAGAAACCGAAATTCGTAAAAAAAAAAAAAAAATTAATCGATGAGCTCGATGAAAATTTTAATCGATATATTCAATGAAATTACTTGTGCGCATATTGATTAAATGTACTGAACATATCGATTAAAAAACGATATGTTACATTTGAAACAAGTATCAACTTTTAATGGATATGACAAGATGTTTGAATTTATAGACACGTTTATTTTGATTAAAATAGAATCTATAAATAATTTCTCATTACTATGCTATATTATGATCTATAAAGAGATAAAAATTTATTTTTATGGAGGTTTGCATCTCAAGGGAAGGATGTTCCACCCTTTGACCCCCAAATCCAACAGGATCGTATCCCACACCGTTACAGAACAAACTAAAATGTTTTAAAAAATGAACCATTTTCATGCTAGGATTATCTTACGGAGAGACGGAAGACGAGACAGTCAAATGAAATAAATGAGTGACTGAGGGACACTGATTGGTAAATTATGCTCAACTAAAAACGAAGTGAATAAACACTTTGCACGAATCGCATCTAGTTCATTATAACTTTTAACAAAGGAAGTTAATCCCCCCCCAGGCAGTCAACATTAGATTTATGCTTGGCGCTTTATGATTAGTAATATTATTCCTTTGACCACGTGAAATGCTGAAATTACATCGACACGTAGAGCAAAATGCATATTTTTCATTTTTTGATATTTTGCAATACACAGGAAACTGCAAAATATGCATCACGGAAAGTTTTATAGTACCCCCCCCCCTTTATATTGCAGCTCATAGCGAATCACTAATACTAAATTTATTGACACTTGAAAAAAAATGCAAGTAAAACTGCTATAGTAAAACAGCAACAGTTTAAAAAGATACCATTTGCAGAGGAAAAAATAGTACTGCAACATATTAATTTGGTTGAATCAAGCCAAGATATTTTTAGGCACATTATTGAGAGATGAATAAAGCACGGTTGAAAAGCGTACAAACTTACTAACGGACGAGCAAAATAAATAATTGCTGGAGAAGCACTGGCTTGAATGAACATTGGGCTTTTTTTAACTTCTTTTTATAGTAGCATTTTTTTGTTAGGTCAAATTTATTACCAGAGAAGTTACGAAACCATGCCCCAATGCATTTTTAATTTCACAAAACTGACAGCTTTTGCTTAATTTTGTCATGTTAGGTATCGATCTGGGCTTAAAAATTACACAGATTTAAAACACATTTGAATTTTTATTTCTACGATAACTACGTTCTGAGATAGCATTTTGAACTAGGAGCAGTAAAGACACCTGCTACCAAGTGCGTGCTCCAATGCAGGTCACACCCCACTTTGACCTCCTCGTGTGTGTGTGTGTGTGTGTGTGTGTGTGTGTGTGTGTGTGAGAGAGAGAGAGAGAGAGAGAGAGAGAGAGAGAGAGAGAGAGAGAGAGAGAGAGAGAGAGAGAGAGAGAGGCCAGCGTGCAATCTAAAGCTCTGCAGTTTTCCCCCCCAATTTTTTGTTTTTCTTAACACCTATTAAACTGGACTGCTACACATATCCTCAAGCCTCATGCTTATTTATTAGTTAAGAATTCGATTATTAACACAATTTTAGCACATAGCAGACTGTCCACAATAGAACTATCTATTCTGAAACACTAGGGATCTGCTTTCCTTACAGCACGTCATTTTTATTTATGGCCCAAACCAGCAATGCTTCAACATTTATACTACAGAGACTGCAAATTGCTTATTTAGTTCTGAAGACACTTCTTATTTTAAACAAAACTATACATTACATTTTTAAAATGATTTCATTTTACAGAATTAAAAAAGTTTAAGAGCCTTTAAATCTTTTTTCTTTTTATCCTAGTTGAAAATGTGAAAACATGTTTTTTTAATAACCCTAATTCTCAAAATGTTAATTACAGTTTAGTTCTTTAATGCTAGCCACATAATTTACTTCTTTAATGATAGCAAAACATTATATAAGTTTGCAATGTATTATTATAAGTATCATCACTATTGTTATTATTATCTCAAAAAAACTTCATGGGTGATTTTGTCACACATCACTATATAAAACACAATGCAAGTAATTGCAGCTAAACAGAGAAGTACAAGGGAGTTTACAAAACTGAATGATAAAACTTGGGGTGATAACTGAAAAAAAAAAAAAAAACTGGGGATTTTAATAAAAATCACAAATGAGGGGTCAGAAGCAAAAGGGTGTAAGTCACAAAATTGTAAAAATAGACATAAGTGCTGTGAGGGATACATCAAGCATCAACTGTTTGGAGGCAAAGAAATATAAGTGATTCAGGTGATATGTGTTGCCATCTTGTGATAATAACCCTATAATTTTCTAAACTACATTAACTTTGCCTCTCATTTTCTCAAAAGGTAATTTTTGTCACTTACATTTCCTTTGCTTCTGACCCCCCTCAAATGAAATAGAATTAGTTATAAAGAATAATCACCTCATAAGTATTACTCTTTCTGTTTAAAGGTTTCAATGGGCTAGGATGACACATCTCAAACAGATGCTGTTTCCAGTCCCTTGATGCTGGAGAACTGACAGGCACACGTGGTCCTTTTGGAGGACTGACTGCAAAACATTAATTAAATGCGTAGAAAAAGTCAATCATTCATTACGCTAACAGTTTCTGCAAATAAATCAGAGTTTCATGTTAAACATATAAGTCATAAACAATAGCATCAATAAGACAAGTTCAAAAAGTTGCTGGGATCCCCTGAACTGTGGGAATGAAGAATCACACAGAGGAATTTTCGGTTTCATAGGTTGGCATGACGTTGTCCGACAGCAAATGGCGCTATCCCATTTTCTGTATGTGTGGAGCACAAGTAGTTTATCTGTTTACCGTGCATTTAATAACATCACAGTTGAAAATGTATGTGGGCAACTGAGCAACATGCAAACATGAATTTTTTACTGTGGAATGAACTTTTTTATGGGTATTATAGAGGTTATTATTCAAAACAGTTGGTGGTCAAATTTTTGAACTAAAGCCTAGTTCGTCATCAGAACTACGTCACTGGAGTAGTTGCTGCCATTCAGTTGGAAGAATCCAACCGCAATTACCGTTAACTGTGGTACTTAAAAAGTACCACAGTTAACGGTACTTTTTAATTGCGGTACTTTTTAAGTACCACAATTAATGATAATTGCGGTTGGACTCATCCAACTGAGTGGCAGCAACTACTCCAGTGATGTAGTTCTGATGACGAACTAGGCTTTAGTCCCAAAATTTGACCACCAACTTTTTTGAATAAAAAATCTCTATAAAACCCGTCAAAAAGTTAATTCCACAGTACAATATGAATAGAGGTGCCATAAATTCATTTACAACTATGATAAATTTTGTTTCTTTGTTTTGTTTTGCTTCAAAACTTACCAAGACATTAGCCATACTTCAGAAAGCATATGGTGAAATGGCAATGAAGGAATTGCAAGTTTATGTGTGGCATAAACATTTCTATGATGGTCAAGTGAATGCTGATGCTAATCAGCGCAGCGGGAGCTTGTGTGTCCCTTCAACTGCCAAACAGATTGAGCACATAAATATTGCTCGATGTGATCAAACAAAAACTGTAAAAGAAATAGCACCAGAGGTAGGAATATCAGTTGGAAGTGTTCGCAGCACTCTCCACAATGATTTGAACATGCATTACTTTTGTCAACACTTGGTTAAAAAAATGCTAACTCCTGAATAACAAGAAACCTGAATTGGCCTTGCAAGAAACCTAATTGCTATGGCTGATCAAGGTGACAATTTTCTATGCAACATAATCACAGGAGACAACTTATGGTGTTTTTTGTACAATCCACAGATGAAACATCAATACTGTGAAAAGAAATTAACACCATCACTGAAAAAACAGAGACCCCTTTAGACAACACTAAAGAAATAGTAATGCTGGAAGTTATCTCTGACTCTCAGGGCCTTCCTTGTCCACTATGAATTTATTCCAGAAGAGAGGACTACAAATAATGAAATGTACATAGATATCAACAATCAACTCGGAGATGCAATCCACAAGAAGAAACGTTTGGAAAATTGGACAATAAACAGTTGGTTTCTTTTTCATGAAAATGCGCCCACACATCGATCCCTAATGGTCAAACTGACAGTACCTTGCAAAACACAATGCGATGGCACCACTCCCTCATATTCTCCTGATCTGGCACCATCTGATTTTTACTTGTTTCTATGGTTGAAATTTGTTTTAAAAGGGCAGCGATTCACGAGTGTTAAGGACATCACTAAAAATACAACAAAAGCACTGAAAGAGGTTTCAAAGAATGGATTCCAGAAATGCTTCAACCATTTTTATGGACATTGGCAGAAGTGTGTAGCTGCCCAAGGAAGCTATTTTGAAGAAAATGTGGTGTAAATAACAGTAATGACACTGCTTTCAGTACAAAAAGGAATTTTTGGGAACTTTTTGAATCAGCCTTTCATGAATGACAACTGGGCATATGGATGTCTTAAGAAAAAAATATTTCTAGCACATTATAAGATTCAATAACTACTAATAATTTTAGAATTATAAATCACAAGGGCAAAAGGGAACAGTACAGTGGTCTTTCAAAATGGGCCTTTTTTCTTTTGATCAATATACCAAATTTTGGTGACTTCTCTGGGTACAGACCTTTCAACAAAATCAATCCAACAAAATCTCACCTTTAATGTTAAATTAGGTTGAATCCTGAACTGTTTAACAGATGATTTAATTATCCCTTCCCAACCATCCCATTTGACAAAGAGTGAAACACTCTTTCCACAAATCAATTACTCCTACCACTTAAAGGTTTAACAGGATAAAACTGACTCATACAAACTATTCCTTTTAAGTCCCAACTGATCATGCACTCTTTTTTATTCAGTTATAAAAAAGTCTAACCCCACTAGCTATGCATGATAAGGTAAAAGCAGTTTTTTAATAACGTCAGAGTTGCCTCCTAATTTGGCAATACCATCGTCATTGGAAAGTAATTTCATTTATTCCTTGGTATTTTTGTATTCCTCAGTTTGCTGGATTAAAATTCTAAAAAGATATGCAAATGTTTTGTTTTTACTTTAAAAAATACAAAATAAAAAGATAAAAATCAAGAAACACACTCTTGTGGTGTTGGGCGAATTTACTCCACATGCCACTTTTCCACTATAAATCTTAATAGATTTATAATGAAAAGTATCCCTAATTCCTTTGTATCATGATTTTTTAGTTTTATGATATAATAAACTTATTTTAAATTCACAAACATCAATTAATTTTAACACAAATTGTCTCATAATGAGAAACTGCTGAACTCTGCTTTTATTTTTGAAATCCATATTTGCCTTCTATACAACAATGATTAAGTACAATTTCTTTACTGTACTAACACATTTGCTTCACTAAAATACACAAAAAAATATGATTTTACTACAAAATAGCAAATAAAAACAGGCCTAAAATATTAAATTACCTTCCACTCCAGTATCCTTTTTGTATGCACCTGTCAAATTCTTTATAGCCTGTGTGATAAGCTGCAATTGAGGCTTTTCTTGGAGAGACCTAAAAAAAAAAAAAGTAAAAAAAAAATTAATGATGTTCTACAGCAAGCTGAATTCAGGTAAAACATATTATTTAGGGATGCACTTCGGTTTGCAGCCTCGTCGCCTACTAAGAGAAAGTAATGTGAAATCACGGGAAATTACACGATTCCTGATAGGCGGCACATTTCCTCTCCTTCCTCCCAGTGCTGGCGTGGAGCTGAGCTGCCTGCGTTACGACATCTTTGCTTTGTTTGTCTTACTTGTTTGGCCCTGTTTCTGCTGCCATCTTGTTCTTAAGCTGCATTGCGAGTCTGGATGTTGACATGTGGAATGGGAAGCGTTTTTTCGAGGAAGTTGCAAAGGATGAGGATACAGGCTTTGCTTGGTGTGAAAGCAAGGAAGATGTTCAGCAGGTCAAGAAAAATGTCCAGCAGGTCAAGAAAGATGTCCAGCAGGTCAAGAAAGATGTCCAGCAGGTGTACGAAGATGTTCAGCAGGTCATCCAATGACTATGAGAGTGGATATGTCTAATCGTTTAGGACCATTCAGGTGTTTGAAGAATCACATTTCAGGGAAATTTGAGCACTGTTCCCGTGCATTTGGGATGTGGTTCGAGAATATATGCCTATTGATACGGTGAGGACTCTTGCACATTGTTTCGCCAACGGATTGTCTTACGAGGATGCAATCGAGGAATCTTCACGGGGCGGTGTTACCATGTCTTCTGAGACAGGCAGCGCCTATTTCCTTAGAACACTGCTTTCAGGTGATGATTCACATCATCAAACAGTTCTTTTCTGGTACCTAATAAATTTAATTTAATTTAATTATTGTACCAGGAAGACAGGTTTTCATTCTGGTGGAAGCATATATTTTCCATCCCAGTAAATGTTTCAGAATAGGTACACAACGAACATTCAATAAAGGCTCTTTTAAGGGCCAGCCAAAATACTGCAGGAACACATTCGTTATAAACCTAATTTAATTATTTTACCAGGCCATAAAGGCAATTTTAAGGGCCAGCCAAAATACTGCAGGAACACATTTGTTTCAGAATAGGTACACAATGAACATTCAATAAAGGCTCTTTTAAGGGCCAGCCAAAACACTGCAGGAACACATTCGTTAAAAATCTAATTTAATTATTGTACCAGAAAGACAGGTTTTCATTCCGGAGGAAGCACATATTTCTGTATCAGTAAATGTTTCAAAATACTGCAGGAAGACATTCGTTACAGAAATAACCCATGCAGCGTATTTTACGTCGCACTAATAGATGGCAGCATGTTACCAGCATCGCGTCTCTTGTAGCAGACGACGGGGGCTGCAAACCGCCTTATTTAGTTTACAAAAGAAGCAAATAAGATGAGTGCTAGTATAAGAATACAACCACAATCTAGTTTACTATCAAGCTACAATTGAGGTCCATAATGAAAGAGGCACTGGGAAGAAAGAGCTACAAGACAGGTGGTAACAGTAATAAGACATCACTGCATTTCATCAACATGAACAAAAAGTCTACAGAAGTGTATCAAATTACCTATAAAGAATGTAGATAGAAGTTACATATACACTGACAGAAAAAAAAAAAATCCCAACACCAAGAAGGCGTTGTGTTAGATAAACGACAGTTGGTAGGCGGTGAGAGTACATCTGTAAGATGACGTCTATGCAAATTTCGCGCGGCGCATACGTGTGGCGCTAGTAGCGCCTCGGAACATGCAAAGCAGGTTTGCTGTAAATACGCGCTGTAACGTTCGTGAGCGTTAGTTATCGTTGAGATTCGACGTAGGGTGTTGATGTTAGTCAAGAATGCCTTTAAGAAGACGAAGAAGCCATTATCAACAGCTCACGGAGTTTGAACGAGGTCGTGTAATAGGGCTACGAGAAGGTGGATTTTCTTTCCGCAATATTGCAGAACAACTTGGCAGGAATGTAGCCACTGTGCATGATTGTTGGCAGCGGTGGTCAAGGGAAGTTATTCCAAATTTATTCTTTTGGAAGCATTTTCACTAAACTTTAAAATTTCATCATCATTATCTCAATATGGTTCTTCCTCACTGTGATTCATCATTGATATATATATATATATATATACTGTATATATAACCAGGAATAATTGGAAGACTGTTTTCTGGATCAGGAAAATGACAAGAGCTGATGATACCATAATCAAGGTAAAATCCCTAAAATGACAATGTGCTGGACATATTGCTAGAACTGACCATCATTGGACAACTGAAATACCAAATAGGATTCCATGGGACAGAAAAAACAAACAAACAAACAAAAACAGAAAAGAGGAGCCCTGGAAAAACATTGGAATAGGGCAAATTACAGAGTCTACTGTTGTAACATATGTCCATTTTGGGGCAAATTAACTAAAATGCAGATAGGTCAAAAAGAAATAAAAAATCACATTCCCTTGTCTCTACAAGCCCTCCCCCCAAGTGTCATAAATGTAAAAGGCACTGCCAAACTGAACAAATTACAATGACAGTATGTTTCCTTCTGTAATATTATCTATGGAAATATGTAGCCTATGCATTGCAATGCAGACACACAGATATGCAGGAATATAGACAATGCAGAGTAACAAGACAGAGATACATCAAAAAGCCAAAACATAATGACCTCCTGACTAATATGATGTTGGTTCTCCGTGTGCTTCCAAAACAGCTCTTACCTGGCGAGGTTTCGACGCTACTAGATTCCTAAAGGTGTCTTGTAGCATCTGGTACCAACATGCTACCAGCAGATCCTTCAACTCTTGTAAGTTATGTGCTTGAGCCATCGCAAATCAGATTTGCTGTTCCAACAGAAGCCACAGATGCTTGGCTGGATTGACATCTAGAGGGTTTGGAGGCCAGGACAATACCTGGAAGACTTCCTCATGTTCCACAAACCATTCTTAAACAATCCCAGTAATGTGGCATGGCGCATTATCCTGTTGAAATACGACACTACTACAAGGAAACACCACTGCCATGAAAGGATGTACTTGGTCTGCAGTGATGTTTAGGTAGGTGGTAGATGCCATTGTTTCCTGCACATGAATGACCAGATCCAAGGTTTCTCAGCAGAATGTTGCCCAAAGCATTACACTTCCTCTGCCGGCTTGTTTTCATCCCACGGTGCATCCTGGTGCCAACACTTTCTCAGGTAAATAACACACAAGTACCTGGCCATCCACATGGTTCAACAGGAAACAAGATTCATCAGACCAGATGACCTTCCAATCTTTCAAAGTCTACTTTTGATGATTATGTGCCCATTGTAGGCGCTTTCAACGATGAACCCAGGTTAGCATGGGCACTCGTAGCAGCCTGCGGCTATGCAGCACCTATTTCAGTACAGTCTGATATATTGTGCGTTGTGACACATTATACCTTTCGTTGGGTCATACCATACAGGATAGCCTTTGCTCACCTCTAGAATAGCTGAGCTGTGGTTGGCCCACACCTTGCTGGTGGTTTGTGTTCCCCCTGCTCCCCCCTCTCAAACCACTTTCACCCAACAAGCCTTGCTTGCCATCTTGGAAATGCTCTGAGTGGAAGTGGCTTTATCTCTTTTACACGAAGGTCGATTCACACGACAACACCCCTCTAATCCACCAACCTCAAGGCACTAACTAGCGTTGATGAATCTCCAAAAACACACACACATGTGTTAATAGCCACGGAGCTTTAAATCAACAGAGTGCTTCAAATACAGTAATCCACTCTTGCAAGCAAAGTAAAGAATAAACCAATAGGGGTGACGTGGGAGAAGGGATGACAAGCACACATGGCCAAGTTTTGTAGAATATTCAGAGAAATATTGGGTTGTTGGAAAAGTCATGACGTATTTTGGCACCCGATGGCGGTTGGGCGGTTTTGGAAGTACTAGAGGCATGCCCAGCTCTTTTATCTCTATGGCATTCGACAGGTGCTAGTTCTAGCTGCAGTCTAAAAGGAATAGTGACGATTTGGTTGATTTGTGGAGATTTGACATCAAGTTGAAGATGGAAGACCAAACTGTTCATTTTCGCCATATTTTACTGTTTTACTTCCGTAAAGGGAAGAACGCTCGTCAAGCTTGTGAAAAGTTGCGTAAAGTGTACGGTGATAATGCTCTACAAGAACGTCAGTGCCAGCGGTGGTTCGCAAAATTCAGTGCTGGTAATTTTGACCTCAACGATGCTCCTTGGTCCGGAAAGCCCACTGAGGTTGATGACGACCAAATCAAGGCATTGATCGAGTCAAACCCACGTTACACGACACGAGAGATTGCAGACACATTGCACATCCATCATTCAAGCGTTCACGGCCACCTGAAGAAGCTGGGATACGTAAGCAAGCTCGATGTGTGGGTTCCTCACGAACTCAGAGAAGCTCAATTGACGGCGCATATAAACATCTGCGAAATGCTCATTAAACGTGAGAAAAACGATCCTTTTTTGAAGCGACTGATAACTGGTGATGAAAAGTGGATTGTGTACAACAATGTGCTGCACAAACGGTCTTGGTCACGACGTGCTGTTTTGCCTCAAACGACATCCAAAGCAGACATTCATCAGTGGAAGGTTCTAGTCTCAGTGTGGTGGGATTTTAAAGGTGTCCTGTTTTTCGAGCTCCTACCATGGAACCAAACAATCAATTCAAATGTGTACTGTCGGCAATTGGACAGTTTGAACGAATCCCTCATCAGAAACGTCCAGAGCTCGTTCATCGTAAAGGTGTGGTGTTCCATCATGACAATACGAGACCACACACAAGTTTGATCACTCGCCAAAAATTATTGGAGCTTGGGTGGGATGTATTGCCACACCCAGCATACTCGCCTGACCTTGCGCCATCAGGCTTCCACTTGTTTCACTCTCTTCAATAGTCCTTGCATGGTATAACGTTCAATTCAGATGAGGCTGTAAATCAGCACCTTGTACAGTTTTTCGCCACGAAAGAAGGTCCTTCTATGAACGAGGCATTCTTCAGCTCACTGAAAGATGGCAAAAGGTTATCGAACAAAACGGGCATTTATCGTTAATTGATTTTTGTTCTTTCTATCAATAAATGACCTTTGCAAAACATGGCTAAAATATATCATGACTTTTCAGACAACCCAATAGAATTAGTAAGAATGAGAATTAAGACTCTAAGTGACAAATGAAAGGTAGACATAATAAGATTTTAAAATTCTTTTCTGAGCAAATGGTGATTTAAAAAGGATGTTCAACACAGTTTAAGAACATCTGGCACTCTTATAGTGTGCATGCAGTTAGTGGACAGTGAGGTTGTGGTTCGTCATGAGAATTTTCAATATGTAGGCATTCAGGAAAATTTATTCCCAGGTTACAGCAGATGAAAAGCAAGGGTGGCAGACAAAGGAGGAGTGATTTAAAGACTATATAATAGTTTTCTTCCTGTTAAGGCATGGGAGAAATCCAAGTTTTATACTATGGACACAAATCTTTTGATTTTCTTAAAAGGATATGAAACCAATTTGGAAAACTAACTAAGAAAAAAAAATTAATTCACAGCAAAACTTGCTCTAGGCTTAAATAACAAAATAATGTAAAAACAATATTAGATTATTTTTCACTCAAAAACAATATTTCATTATGATGAAATTAACAGATTATGGTCCATTTTTACCAAAAAGCTTGCTGAAGAATAGTAATGGTCATGGCAAAATTCTTCAAGGTCTTTAAAGTTGTATAAAAATAAAATGTATCTGCGTACACAACCATTAAAACAGAAAACTTGGCGCAAACCCGCGATAACAATAGAATAAGATAATTTAAAGAAAAATTAATATAACAATAAATAGTTATTAGAACGTTACAGATTCCCGAGAGGACAAAAGTACATTACGACTGAATGTGCAGAAATGTGTGTAAAATGGACCTTAAGGCCAAAAGTTTAAAATATTGAACTATGAACCTCATAAAAACAAGATACTAATTAAAGAAAGTTTTTGTATCTAGAAAAGCAGTTTTCCTTAATGAACCTTTAAAAATTATAAATAGCATTTTCAACAACTTAATTCAAAAACAGTCAACTTATAAAATACAAAAGCAAAAGATTTTAATTTTATAACTGGCAACTGCAAGAGAAACCTGGCAATAAAATTTAAATTCTTTCTGTGTAAACGGAACTTTTGTTACAGTTCCTATATATTGAGAACAGGCTTTGATAAAATCAAGAGGCCATAAACAAAAGAACTCACTGTCGGAAGATGTGAAAAATAGTTAAACATTCTCCCGTTAAGATAGAATTAAATATTTTAATCTGAGTAAAGCCTTGAGTAAGTGTTTTAATTGCTGTAAACAACATTTTTATTTTTTTAATCTACAAGCCAAAACTATCTGTGAAATCTGCTAATAATTTGGAAACTATCTGCGTACTGCGTATGTCTATATTCTCCGACTCTGAAGCTCTTGCAATTTTGTTACTCGTGAAAGTCTACTCAAGACTTCACTGATTCCATCTTTCTGTCTAGTTGGTGGCCTATCTTTATCCCCTTTTATGCTTTAATTTTCATTTCTAGAATTGTTTCAAGAAAAATAAAATAAAAATAAAGATAAAAAGCCTGCCCTCCTCCTAGTAATATGTCCAAAATAATAAGTTCTTTTTTTTCACAACAGATGACTAAATGATAACTAAATTACTGACACATACAACACATTTCGTTTATAACTGGTTGTGAGGTGTAATGATTAGTGCAAAACAACTAGTAAGCTGAGAGGCTTTAACAGAAACTCACCTAATTATGAATACCATATTTTACACTTACCTCTTGGTAAAAGTTTTTTTGCACAGTGGGCATGGTGCTTTATAATTTTTAGAGAGCACATTTTTGATACAGCTCCTAGAATGAAACAGAAAATTGTTCTTCAGCATGAAAATTGGAACACAGAATTTCCATTAAAAAATCAGGAACTCATAAATGCTTTGAGACTACAACATCAGAACCCAAGGAAATATGAAATATTTGTGTGTTGTTTTCTTCACTCACAATTTTACACCTGAACAGTGTCCAAGATGAAATGACATGCAGCACACTTCCACAATTACTTGCTCAATCATATACCAACTGATGGCATTAATCTGTACTTGAACTGTAAACTGAGATCTTAAATGTTGAGTTTCACAGAATGAAAAGGAGATAATTTTCTTTTGCTCACTGAATGTTAACTTTACAGTTTCCTTCAAATTTTATTAATATCAATAGAATTTTGTGCCTGGAATGAAATTATGTAGGTGGGGAGGGGGGTTCAAATAAAAGTAATAAAAGAGACAAAGTGGGAAGGAGGTGGAAACAATACAGTAGATGGCACCCTAGTGTTTTTTTTTTTTTTGTTTATGATCTTAGTTGAAAGCACACTGTATATGTTTCATAAATGTGAACACTAGAGCAGTGATACACTTTGTACACCCAAGGTTTTAACCAAGTGATATTCACTGGAGGGTAGAAACAGTGCATGAAGATAATTGTTTAACACAACAAAGAGTGCATGAATGGGTGGAAAAGTTTTGAAGGGGAGAATAGATGTGGAAGACATTGCTTGTTAAGGAAAGATTCACATCATATGAGTGTGACTATCACATTTTCTGTAATCAAAGAAACTATGACATTACTATATCTCCATCACTAAATAATTTTTATTTATAAAGGACACCAACAGATATGTCAGGTTCAGTTACAGAAGAGCAGCAGTCATATTCAGTTGACCTGACTTTGAGGACATTTAAAGAGCAGCAGTCATATTCAGTTGACCTGACTTTGAGGACATTTAAAGAGCAGCAGTCATATTCAGTTGACCTGCACTTTGTTATTGAGTGACATAATCATGGGGATGATGTGTAAGCACTTTGCACCACAATATTTTACAATTTTAAGTGCAGAATGACTCTGCCAGCAACGTCACCATTTTGTGCAAATCTGTAAAAGATGAAACACATAAGGGCCACTTGGCTACAGCAATCACAGAAGAAAATGTCACTTGTGCAGAAGTGTTGTTAAAGAACAACCTGCAGGCAACTTGTAAAGTGACAGAGCAGACTAAACATTTATTCACTGCAAGTTTGCTGTCGTTGGGTGCCTCACAAACTCAAAGAAGAGAACCAGAGTGGTGTGGTGTCATGAAATGATCCAAATCTTTGCAGATGTGACCTTTCACTGTATCCTTGACAATGTCACAAAAGGCAGAAGCTAAATATACCATAAGCAAATACAAACAGATCCTACTTACATATGCAATATGAGTCTCATCCAAGGGAGACTACAGGAAAGAAGTGAGCACGCTAGCGCGGCTCCAAAAACATATGCCGAAGCGGCTCGAGCGAAGCCCGGCAAGGGGAACACGGCCCCTAAGCAAAAAACGGCTAAGAAGGAAGTAGCCAAAAAGGTGGTAGCCAAGAGGGTCGAGAAGAGGCACGTGCTTCTCGTTTACCCAGCAACAGACAAGGGTACTCCCTCGTCAGAAGACGTTAAGGCGGTTCTGCAAACTCAGATTTGCCCCGCCAAATTCCAGATTGGGGTTAAGGGAGTTAGAAAGGTCAATGGGGGAGGAGTAATGGTGGAATGCTCCTCCGCCAAAGAAATAGAGAAACTGGATTCGGAGCTAAAAAGCAATGCAGTGACGAAGGAGAACCTTCGGTCCAGATTGCCAGCTAAAAGGAATCCGAAGTTTATCGTCTACGGGATAGACGGAAACCTGTCAAGGGAAGAGGTCGAGCAATGTCTCGCGGAACAGAACCCAGAGTTGGAGGAGAGCAGCCTCCAGCTCAAGTTCTCGTTGAAGGTGAAAGGTGGGAAACACCACTGGGTAGCAGAGGCGGACCCACTGACTTTCAAAAAAGTGATGAAGTGAGGCAAGCTCGGAGTGGGATGGACCGTCCACTCAGTAAGGGAATATCTGAGGGAGGTCCGTTGCTACAGGTGTAACGGGTTCGGGCACTTTAGGTCAAGGTGCACCGAAGAGCAGGATAGGTGTGCCCGGTGTGGGGAAACCGGGCACAAGCGCCAGGAGTGCAGCAATAGCCCGGTCTGCACTAACTGCTTGGCAAACAACAAGAGATTCAGGCGTCGAGTGGATGTAGGCCACTCGAGTCTAGACAAGGAATGCCCAAGCCTTGTCAGAGAACTGGCTCTGCTAAAAGAACGCACTCATTATGGATAATAAACCAAAGAGAGGCGTTAAGGTGCTTCAAATCAATCTGCACCACGCACGGGCAGCAACAACACAGGCCCTGGTGACAGCCACTGAGCAAAAAGCTCATATTCTGCTATTGCAGGAACCATTCGAACAGGGGGAAAGAGTGGTGGGCTTTCCTAACTCCTACCGGATCTACCACCCTAGGGTGGCAAAGCCCAGGGTGGCCACGGTCGTGAAAGACCCGTCCCTAGCGGTTCTCGAGATAAAATGCTCCGAGAACGTGGTCGCCCTGGGCGTGGAATGTGGTGATGAGAAATTTTTAATGGTGAACGTATACAGTTCTCCAGCAGGCAATTTGAGAGAAACGCTGAATGAGCTAATGGCTCTATTAGGGGAATTCCCCAGTCATGAGATAATAATAGCAGGCGACTTCAACGCGAAGAGTCCTCTCTGGGGCAATCAGAACGAGGACGAACGCGGCCAGCTACTAGTGGACTTTGCCAACGCGGCAGACCTGAGTTTCTTGAACGATCCAGAGAGCACCCCGACCTTCCAAGGGGCGAGGGGCTCCTCTTGGATCGACGTGACTCTCGTCAGAGTCTCTAAGCGCAGCCTTGTCCAGGATTGGCAAGTACTGGACGACGAGAGCTGCAGTGACCACCTAGCGCTATCTTTCGTTTTGGGATCGGAAAAGCCCATCCGACCCAAGCGCAAAAGGTTCTTAATGAAGAATCTAGACTGGTGGGCATTTAAAGCCAAGCTAACTACCTTGTTGGGGGGTAGGAGGGAAGAAGAGGCCGCAGAAGTGTCGGACCTCAACTCCCTCTTTGAAGAACTTACCAGTCAAATAACAACGCTATGCGAGAGTAGTAGGGGAAATAAAAGGGGAGCCAAGGACCCCCACCCCTGGTGGTCGGAGAAACTAAAAGCTCTAAGGGCGAGAGCTAGGCGGAGTAGGAAAGCTCTGCAAAGAGCAAAAGCTACTCCGCAAGACAGGGAGTGCACAGAAGTGCATAAAAAGGCTCGTTCAGCATACAGGAGAGAACTGAATCTCTCGAAAATCTCCTACTGGAGAAAACTGTGTGAGTTTCAAACTCCGGCTGACCCTTTCGGGATCCCCTATAAGATCTCGAGGGGATCCATAACCGAACCGCTAAAACTGGCAGTGGTAGAAAGGGCAGACGGTAGCCTATCAAAGACTCTTGATAGTACCGTAGAAAGTCTCTTGGATTACCACTTCCAAGGAGACGAGGGAGAAGGGGACTCCCCTCAACAAAAAGAAATAAGGGAAGAATGTCGGATCCCGCCGGACACTGGTGAAGACCCCCTTCACGAGAGACGAAGTGGAGAATGCCCTCTCCAGTCTAAATACGGGGAAAGCACCAGGCAAGGATGGGTTCGACCTCAGCATAGTCAGAGAAATCTACTATGCAAATCCCGGGTATTTTGTGGCGCTCCTAAACGAATGCCTCGGGAGGGG
This sequence comes from Macrothele yani, assembly GCA_039090855.1. Lineage (NCBI taxonomy): Eukaryota > Metazoa > Arthropoda > Arachnida > Araneae > Macrothelidae > Macrothele > Macrothele yani. The sequence continues at coordinate 56,546,681 of CM076990.1, forward strand.
AATCTTCCCAGACTTGTGGAAAACAGCGGTGCTAGTTCTTTTCAACAAGACCGGAAAGAACAAAAATGATCCCGCAGCCTATAGGCCCATCTGCCTCCTCTCGGCGTGGAGCAAAGTGCTGGACAAGCTCATAACGAACAGAGCGCTTGGCTTTCTCATGGAGCAGGGAAAGCTAAACAGGAACCAATTTGGTTTCCTTCCGGGGCGTTGCGCAACGCAGGCAATTCGCAGCCTCCGAGATAGGGCAGAGAGGAACAAAGCGGAGGGGCTCCATACCTGCTTCATCTCACTAGACGTGAGGGGGGCATTCAACAGTGTCTGGTGGCCAATGGTTTTAACCAGACTTAAAGAACTTGGCTGTCCAAGGAACCTGTTCAAACTGATCAGCAGCTACCTGTCTGATAGAAGAGTCGAGTTCGAAGCGGGGAATGGGCAATCCTCGCGTTCGTACCATAGAGGGTGTCCGCAAGGATCCAACTCCGGGCCGCTCTGGTGGAATATAGTTGCTGATTCAGCACTGAACCTAGACCTGGGGCCCGCAGTGGAGATTCAAGCCTATGCGGACGATTTCGTTCTCGTGGTCTCCGCCTCAGGGAGACACGTGATCGAAAGAGAAGCACATAGGGCCTTGGATGTGCTAGAAAATTGGAGCAGAGAAAGCAAACTGTGCTTCGCTCCTGAGAAGACCACTCTGCTAGCAATAGCTAAGAGAGGAGTAATGAAAACACCACCCCAGTGCAGATTCCAAGGGTGCACTATCAAGGCGGTGCGTGAAATGAAATACTTGGGTGTGGTCCTGGATCAGAGTCTATCAGGGCTGCCACACCTGAGGCACCTTAGAACAAGGTGCACGGTGATTCTCAATAGATTGAATGGCATGAGGTTAACGGGCAAAACCAAGAAGGCCATCTATCAGAGAGGAATTGAAAGAATTCTGACGTATGCAAGTGGAGCATGGTGGACTCCCACAGTCAGAATGAAGAAGGGGATAAACCAAATCCAAAGGTTGGCCCTACTAGGGATAACCGGTTGTTTTCGCACAACGTCGACCCTAGCACTCCAAGTGCTGGCGGGGTGCAAGCCGGCAGACCTAGTAGTGGAAAGGGAGGCAGTAATGTACTGCCTAAGGTCAGGCGAGGACGCCTACCTTCTCGGTGCGCCGCATCGAGCCTCCGACATGGAGATGGAAAGCGTGGACTGGCAGATCCACCATGCCGAGGAAATTTGCCCACCGTGGGACAAGGAGAAACCCACGGGAGTTGGGCATGAGCTGTTCACGGACGGCTCAAAGTTGAAGGGACAAGTGGGGGCAGGCTTCTGTGCGTTCTCGGACGGGAACGAAGCCACTGCAGGAAGCGTGAAATTATCGCAGAACGCTTCTGTCTTCCAGGCAGAACTTCTGGCGATAGAGACGGCACTCACCTGGGCACTCCCCAGGCGTAGTGACGAAAGAATAAAACTCTACTCGGACAGTGAGGCAGCACTGCAGGCTCTGAGTAGATTCAGGGGAAGAAACCCCATCGTCCAGAGGATCAAAACCCTCTTGAGGGCAGAGGGAGATGGGGCAGTTAGTTTCCACTGGGTTACGAAGCCATGTCGGAACCCTAGGAAACGAAAGGGCAGATCAGCTGGCGAAGGCAGCCACGCTGAAAGAGACGGTCGACGTGCAGTGCAGAACGCCGCGAAGGTGTACTCGCGCAGCATTAGCACGTCGGACCATGACCGAATGGCAGGTCAGATGGGACACGGGAGAGACAGGGCGGAAGACACACAGAGTGTTTCCGAAGGTCTCGACCAAACGAGCACAGACAAATAAGTTCCTGAATCAAGTACTCAGTGGCCATGGCATCAGCCCTGAATACCTAGGCAGATTTGCCATCAGGAACTGCACTTGTCCCTGTGGAAAGAGAACGGCAAGCATAGAACACTGCGTACTTGAATGCAGAGGCTTCGCCGAATGGAGAAACACACTGATCCCAGGTGTGCAAAGAACGCGAAGATTGGATCTGCTCATCCAATCTTCCGTTAACAGGAGGGGGATAATAGCCTTGGTTGAAAGGCTAACCCTCCAGCAACATACCATCTTCCCCAATCAAACGGGGACCGAAACGCAGGAGGTGAACGTGCACACCGAAAGCGATTCGGAAGATGAATGAGGGTAGAAGTCTGTGGGAAAGCAGACGAAGAGACCACCAATGTAAATATTCTGTAAATAAATTTTTTGCTATCTCTTGATGTTGTAAGTCCTAAGCATGAGGACAGTGTATACATGTGTGTAGATGTTTTGAAAAAGAAAATAAAGGGAAATTATTCCCCAAAAAAAGTTCGAGGGCAAGGAATCTTCCAGTCAACGATAAAGTAAGAAACGACCTATCCCGCCAGACAGAGCGGGAACCCAGACAAGGTATACTAGGTCGCCTGCCAGCACGTCACCACGGGCTGGTCTCTAGGCCATTGGGGTGGCCAGGGTCCGAACCTGCGTCTCAAGGCAGGATAATTGTCGCAACATGTCAAAATAACATCCAAGGTGCTCAATAAGTCCCCGTGGAGCCAAGACAGATTGGCGGAACGGGACAATGAAATCAGTATATTACATATGCAATGCAGCCCATTGTTCCGATTATTACGTTTCCGGCACGTAGAGTTTGCTCAATTGTTATCTTGCCGGAGAGAGGATTGACCTCTAATCCTATTCTTATTCAGTATTAACATATGAAACACCAAAAACAATGTAATCTCTTGTTAACCTCAAAAACATACAAGTTGTAATGAGCTAAATAAACAGACTTTTCACAAATTAGTACTAACAAAATTCCCATACTTATTGCATTATAAATTCCCATATACTGCAATAAAACCTTAGGAACCACAACTTAAAAACATATGTACAAAGGTAAGTCACGCCTTTGATTGAACTTTCACGATATTAACCGCCCCTCCATATCGCCAAGACTTTAAAATACAAACATAACACATATACAAAAGTAATTGAAAGACATTTTGAAACATTTCATCCACAACTTAAACTATCAAAAACATTACACCACATGAACCAAAGACTATGCACAAATGAATTGAACGGCATAAAAGACCTTGAAAACTCAACTTAAAAAACATATTTACCAAGTTAAAAATCATGCCTTCAATTGAACCTGCAGAAAAATTTATATTAACCACGCCCTCCATATCGCCATGACTCCAAAGACTTTAAAATACAAACATAAGACTGTAAACAAAAGTAATTGAAAGCAATTTTGAAACATTTCATCCACAACTAAAATATCGAAAACATTACACCATACGAACCAAAGACTATGTACAAACTAATTGAACGACATCAAAATCTTTTGCAATAAAAACCTCAAAACACAATAGCACTTACGCCCAAAATATCTACACCCAACTATCAAGACGTTTTCTCTATAAAGCATCAAGTACAAACTACGGGAGCACGTGCGAAAAATCCATTTATAGAAAAATATACCAGTGTGATTCCAAGACAAAGCATTAGCCTGCAGCCTAGGCATTTTTAAATGGCAATCTATCTATGAAAGTCAAACATCCTAGGAGTATTGGCCAAATGATGATGACCTCATTTTTCTCTGCCAGTGGACATGTTGCAATGACTACTCTACAAGATTACTGATGCAGACTGGTATACTACCATATGTCTGCCCAAAGCATTCCATGTAGAGAAGGCCAAAAATGGGATTCTGCAAAATCTTGTAACACAAAGATAATGGCCTCACTCTGCAATGAAGAAATCTGGTATCTGCTTGGGGGACACATCTTTACATAGAGAGGTGGACTTCTTTAAACAACTGTAATTGGAATAACTGCTTTAGATTAAACAAATTCTGAGAATTTCAAAAATTTAACAGTCACCTATGTAATAACATTGTAGAACACCATTACATTTGAGAGACACATTCATGATAACCACAACATCAAAGTGAAAGAACTGAGTTATGCATTAACTGTTTTTTGTCTGCTCCCCCCCCCCCCCCACACACACAGAGGAGCATTTTGAAGGAAATATTTTGTTCATTTCATGAAGGGGTGTCCAAAAATCTACACACACATACCATAAAAGAATTTTTTTTTAACAAAAGCCATGCATTAATTTGGCAATACCAAACATGCATTGCAAGAGGTGGTGGCACTATGGGAAAAAGGAAATGCGGCTGTCATACAATATCAGGGTTAGGAGTAAAAAATAAAAAAAATCAGGACAAGGTTCTTTTTATTTCAGGGTTTTTCATATTTAAGTGAATATGAGAACAGACCAAGTAAAAAAAAAAAATATTTATTCTTAAACTGTAATTACAAATTATACATATTCAACAGAACTGAGGATAAGCTGATTGTAGGGAGGCAACCTAAACTATGATTGCAGTGATACATTTTACTGTGGCTTTAATTTTTCTTTTCTTCTTCTTTTTTTTTTTTTTTTTTTTTTTTTTTTTTTTGTAAATTCAGATATTGTTTGGCAAATTTCACTTAGTTTCTTTGTGATTTTTTCAATTGCTCATTTCCTATAAATAGAATCATTTGGGGAACTCGAACTTCTCTCGTATTATTTTCTTTAACACCACTTTCTAATTTTTTTAAACTTCAATCAAGAGCTTGTGTGGTGTATCTTGTTCAATCACCACAGACTTCTCTGCATTCAGTAAATTAGCTATTTGTTCCTTTTGCACAAGTTTTGCACATAGTTTTTGTTCTAATATTTCCAGGGAATTTTCTGCCTACTGTTTATTTTCCTTTTTGCTTCTTTTCTTTATCTTTTTGCTGTTCTGAGTATGAAGCATATAGTACATGGGACTTCTTCACACAGTTCAAGAGCTCTTTGGTAATTGAAACAGAAGGAACAAAGTTTTCATGCAATTAGATAGTCTCTTTACACAGATGTAAGGAGCACATGCATGAATCTGAAAGAGGAATTCTTTTGTTTGTAACAATGTAATTATTTTGTGAAAAGCCCTTTTCAGGTTGTGCATTACCACATGATAGTGTTAGAAATGCTGTAACATGGGCTGACAAAGAACCAAATTTGAATGCCCCAGCAGAAATTATAATGCAAGCAATCTCAGACCACTATTTACAGATATTCCCATCTTCTGAGTTTTTTTTATAGATGCCATAATTCGGTCATAAAAAGTTAACCTACACACACACACATGCACACATTTTATTTGGATCCAATGAAAACTTATTGAATTATGCATAAATTTTTTATTCAGGCATTTAGGAGAACATCACCATTATGCCTTGGAGCATGTTTCGCAGAAATGACAACCAGTCTTTGGCCCACCAGAAATACTGAAATTTTTAGTGGTGGGAGCTATTGTTGCCTCTTATTTCTTGTGCAGGAGTGGGAGGGAAGTGGTAGTTGTAACATTCTAACTCAGGACGAGTTCATTATTTTCACTACTGCTGATTATAGCTGCTTTCAATAAAAACAAATCAAATTTTAAAAATGAATGATTCTTTCAAAGTTTCAGGACAAAATAAAAAAAGCTAAGGACTTTCAGCACATGAAAAAGAAAAATCAGAAACATCAGGACAACTCCTACCCATGCGATATATAAGTAGAACATTTATTTCACATTTGTCACACTTATTTGAACCATCTTCTCATATGTTTAAAAGCAAATTTTATTTCTGGATTAATAAAATTATTTCTTTTCAACTTTTCTCAAACTTTCTTATTTTGAGAAACGGCAGCTTTTGTAATTCACAGGAAATTGACATATGCAACATCACTAAGTTGTATGGGTGTGTCTAGGAATCTGAGAATTTTTACAAGAGGCACCATGAAACCAAAGCCTATAATAATACTTTGATTATGTACTCCAAATTATGACAGTTTGTACATGCAAATATGTTAATACAGCGATAATGTTAAAGAATGACAGATCAGAAATATTAACCACTCTTTTCACATTGCATTGTTAACCATGCAAAACAGGCTTTTAACAAGTAATAACTGAAAAGATAATTGCAATTTAATTTTTACATACAGTGTTAAGCATACAACTTTTAGCTTTGTTTTTGACTTGGAAATACTTAAATGGAAAAAAAGTATATAAGTTTTGAATTTGGAATTTTTAAATTACTAGAAGGAACTCCTTTTGACAAAGTAGATTTCTAATATCACACAATTTAACAAACACCATAAGATGTTTTACATCTATCAACATGGAGAAACAAAAATGTGTGTCATACCTAAAGTATTCAAATTACACACACACACACACACACACACAGCAAACACTGAGGTGAAATTTATGTCATGTTACATAAGATGCACTCTTTCAAATCTTGTTCAGGTTTGATCTGTGTGGAGTAAACTTAGCTTTTATGTAACCTAGATGAACAGGCAATTAAACTGGATAACCTTGCATACCATACAATGGATTCACCATTAAGGATTAAATAAGAAGATTCACCATTAAGGATTAAGGAAAAGGTCATGATGAAGGCAACAAACAAACTCCATTATTGATGTGTTTATTGTACCTCAGTTGACTGCTAGCACATTGATATGGATTAATGAAAACGAACTCCGAAAAATATCTGTGAGAGATTTGATCATTTGTAACCTTCCTTTTGAGTCCTCAGACAGAGATAAAGGTATTAATTACCCTTAAGACAAAGTGTAACATTCCCCTGTTAAGGCCTTATATACAAAACATGCATCACCCAGCTTATTGGCATGACTGATATTGGACTTACATAGGATACTCACACAGCCTTAGAATGATTTTACAGCAATATAATTAATGTTTAAAATAAAATTACTTCTTTCTTAAGTGTTCTACCTGATAGCACTTTCTCTGGACTGTGAACCTACATCTAGATTTTTAAGATAACAGGGTACCTCTTAAAATTGGTAATGATATTTTATTCCACTTCTCTTCCATTGCTTTCCATAGTCCAATCATTGTTTTAGGTCTGTGTTTAGAAAGCACTCTTTTTAGCAGTCTGAAGGCACAATAGTCTATTGATGACACATCAGGGGAGGGGACTTTGAAGGAATATGAGCAAAAGGCACAGATTTGATACCCATCACTCTCCCCTCCCCCATTTTTTCAAGAAATAGAGTGGTAGATTTTAATGTACGACTGGTAGCCTTACCCTGATGGAGTTCTACTCTTTGAAGGCTCTGTGGATAAAGCAATGGTATATCCTCTAGTGTTCTCCCTACATTTTTTTTACAGCTGGGTGGCGAGAAATTTTAGCTAGGTGGTACTTTTAACGACCCCTTTCCCAATTGAAAAAAATTTAATAAATGTTGTTTTGCTTAACGTTAATATACTTATAAAAGTGGTGTGGTAGGCATTAATGTCACATGACATGATAAACTAAGTTAGAAAATTGTACAAAAATGATAAAAAAACCAACTATTTACTAACAAATCATATTCAACACAGATTTCAGCTAGTTTTCATTAATACTGATGGTGTATGTGGAAATAAGTTTTCCACCCTTACTATTACGTGCGTTGTAAAAATGTTCATTACAGGAAATATAGCCAGGTGGCAGAGAAAATTAACTGGGTGGGCCGTCCAGTAAAAAGGCTCTAGGGAGAACACTAACCTCTTTAAATATAGGAGTTAAAAAGAAATTATTTTGGTAATATGTAGAATTGATTTTAACATTGTTTTCAACGTTTCTTAACAATAATTTCCCATTGTACGAGAAACCAGCAATGATCACAAATCTTTTACAGAAACTTCTTTGGATTCTGGGAACCAAAGTTGTAAGTCTTTTTCTGCCCCTTTGTGATAGTAAATCGACCTATTTTGTCACAGTGGTTTAGGTAGACCCATGTTTCATCAATAGTCACAGTAAATTTCCATCTGTCTCCATCTAAGTGATTTTCATAAAGAAGTCTACGTCGTGTTCTGTGCTCAGCCATGTGCGTAGGCAAAAGGCAGTGAATATTATGCTTTTTTGTTTCAGATTCAAATCTTTGTTTATTACCTTGTTTACAGTTGACAGAGATTTTTAACGACTTAGCTATTGCTCTTTGACTTTGGGTACGTGGATTTTTTTTAAAGACCAGAGACCTTACATTTGAAGCAGTCGTAAAAGTACGTACTTTTTTTGGATATTTGTTTGGTGTTCTTTTTCTCTCCATTATTAATAATATTGCTTATTTTATGTTTAGAAATGCCAATACTGTAATTTTCACAGCTTTTTTAATTACAGAATATAAATATTTCTCTTCGTAAAGACTAGAAACATCCACAGTTTGTTTATGTTAGCCATTTTCTTAGCAGACAATATTTAATTGCAGCACATGTTTCTTTCGTGTTCATCTAGCATGTTGTTGCTAGTTTTAATTATTTGAACATACTTTATTTTCTGTAATTTCTTATCAAAAACATTCTAAAAATGTGTGAAGATCCTCTGTATCTGGCAGTGAATTGTTGTACAAGTACATTAATACCACTATTTTGTGCAATGCAATAATACTTCAAAAATCATATTGCTTTTTACCCACTGCAGGGCTAGGAATGACATAACATAAATCAGGACATAAAATATAGGCCATATATTGTCATCTGGAATGCAGAAGTTTTGCACACAAAAAATTATTTTATCTGATCATAGTAGGGGAAAATACCCTTCTTTAATAAATATATATTTGTTTGCTCTTTTGCTTTATTTTTTTTTTCTAAGTATGAAGCATATAATGCATGAGACTGCTTCATACAATTCAAGAGCTCTTCAGTAATTAAGAACAGAATGGACAGAGTTTACATTATTTATACAGCCAGCAACCTCAGAATATTTATAGATAGATATTCATATCTGGATTTTTTTTATAAAATAGATGCAGTAACTTGGTCATATATGGTTGCTATACAAATTTCTCTTGAATTCAATGAAAACTTATTAAATTATACATAAAATATTTTATTCAGAAATTCAGAGAAACACCACCCATTATGTCTTGGGGTATCATATTTCACGGAAACTGACAACCAATCTCTGGCCCATTAGAAATGCTGAAAATTTTAGTAGTGGAAGCTACTGTGGCTCATTCTCGCTTGCAGAGGAGAGGGAGCGGGAAGGGTTGGAAGCGGTAATCATAACATACGAACTCAAGATGAGTTCATTATTTTCATTATTGCCAATTAGAGCTGTTTTCAATTGAAGAAAAAAAGGGGGGGGGTTAAATTTCAAAAGTGAATTATTATTCTTTCAAAATTTCAGGACAATCCTACTCTTGCTTACTGTCTGTATCTGGTTTTTAAGTGGCACACCCTCACGAAAAAACTAGGCTTTAAAGAAGTCAATTTTGTTTTTGCAGGATACTACTAATATTTAAAGAAATGTTTGACAAAACAGTGTACAAATTGTTTCCAAAATCTGCAACTGGTGATACAGAGTTGTACTGTTTCTATTACTCTGCCATGCAATATATTATTTTAAATATTTTAGACCCTGGGGAAAATGTGATTCATAAGCAACAAGAAAGAACTGCTTGGGGGGGGATGATGATATCTTTTCATGCTTCATCCTACACCTGCAAAGCCAAGTGTATCGCATGCAGCACCTAATACATGGCCACTTTATAGCTCATTTTTAAGATTTTGAAAATCTTAGAAAAAGACAGTGAATAATTTGATGAGTGTTGTGCTAATGCATTTTTAACTTTAAAAGATTGTTATAAGAAACTTTCTTTGTTTTTATTATCCTATGCTAACCTGGATTGCATCCAAATGTGGATGTTTCAATTTATCAGAAAGCAGCCAGATCTCTTCTTAGTTCACTGAATTACATTCTGACAATTTACTTTCCTTTCATTATAACAACAAAAAAACTAATGAGAAATCTCATTCATGTACAAATAAAAAGTATTTAAAACCACAGGCAATTTATTGAAAAATATAGCAATTATACATGAAAATTAATTGGAAGTTTCATAAATATTAAACATCTAACTTACCTACAGAAGTAGTGGAAACAACCAGTTGAGACTGGATCATTCAGTAAATCAAGACTGCAATAAACAGATATTTGAATCAGTGAAGTTCAGGCACAGTTCATAAAAAACAGCATCACTAATGACATTGTTTTTCAACTTTTTAAATAGAGTTCGACCTAGAGATTTGCATGATTCATCATGCAAAATATATATATATCCAAGCTCTTCAATGCCACACTGCAGAATGTTATTCATTCATTGAACTGGAAAGACAAGGGGATAAAGCTTAATGAAGATAAGTTTAATTCACTTTTATTTTGCTGAAGACATAATCATGTTTTCAAGCACTCCCTCAGAACTACAGAGTTTGATTTAGGAACTTGCTGACAAGAGTAAAGAAGTGAGATTAAAAATGAACCTACAGACAATAAAATTGATGCACAATGACTTTAAAGGAACTGAATAAATAGAAGTTGATGGGGGTGGGGGTGGGGTGAATTTAGAAATAGCTGATGCCTACATTTACCTTGAACAACAGATATCAAGTGAGGGCCACATCAGAAGAGAAATCAAATGGAAAGTTGAAGCCTTCATATTTTTTTAATAACACTATTCAACACACATTTTGTTTCCTGTACGAAAGTCGGTGTTCTTAAACAGTTTTGCCCACTGAAAATAAATCTGCAATCCGTTTCGTTCAATCACGTAACATTTCTTAGAAAACAATGACTACTGTATTTCTATTTCCGGTAATGCACAATCATCGGCGGATGCTCTCAAAACAGGAGTTCCTGTGCTGGACTTTGTTCAGTGCTGTTATTGCAGCATACCATGAGTCATCATGCTCTCAAGCCAGCATGCACAATTCACACACCCCTTCAGTCAGAGTCGGTTTGTACGTGAAACATGTCGTCAAAGTGTGTTGATTCTCTCGACCTGTTTTGCTATGTGTGTGCTGAGATTATTCTGAAAAGCAGGAGGTCATTCACGTGAGTGATAAAGCAAGCCTATGAATTTTATTTCAGATGTAAGGTTGGTGACCAAAACAAAAGGTTTCCACCACATCCATGTTGGGTAAATTGTGTTGTGAATCTTTGAGCATGGTTGAAAGGACAAGGGTGTCATATGCCATTTGCCATACTTGCTGTATGGAGGGAACAGAAAGATCACACGACAGCTAAAATTATATATAATTTTAGACTATACACTTGTGATTAGGCCTTGATTTCGTTTTTTTTTATTTTTTTTAGCAGTAGCAACACTTGCTAGTGGCCTTATTTTTTACCAGCAAATTGCATTATTTACTAGCAAAAGTTTATTGACATTATACAAAAGGAACTTTAACACGTCCCCCTCCATTAGTCAATCATGACAAAGTTTAATTTTAGCCCTGTAACATTTTAATGCTGAAAAGATTACAAATATTTAGATATAACTCATTGTTTCATGACCTGACAGATTAATTCTAACAATTTAATTCGAATACAAATATTTAAAAAACATTTTTTTATTTAACTTTATTCACAAAATTTAAGAACACTATTCAAAATTTTAAGTTATTTTCCGTGTGGTTTACGATCTGGGTTTCGAGCCTTTTCCTCACACCACTTTAAAACAGCAGGCCTGGGGTCAAACTTGTCTTCGGATGGACCTTCAACTAAATACTCATGAGAGCATTCAATGTTTGTAAGTTTAAACTGGCCCTCCAATAACCCCGGATTCTCTTCATGAAACTGAACCCAACCTCACATGCAGAAGTAGCGAAGGGAAATATACTATATATTTCTACTAGTGCCAAAATGTTTTTATAATTCTTTATATCAAAGACTACAGTCTTGTGACGATTATATATAGATTAAGATAATACAACGTAGTTGTCACAAATGTTTATTTTTTTTCAAGCTGACATGGTTTTGCTGGGTATTGACCTAGCTTCATCAGGACGAATGGCATGTAAATATTCAAATTGCATGTGACATCATAAATGGTGTTTACAGTCATGTGTTTTGGTTAGATGCTTCCACGCGTTTGATAGAAATGGCGTGGATGCCATGTCATTAACAAGTTGCGAAGACTTCTGATATATATGGAAAGCTTCCAAAATATTAAGTTTGGTGGTTGAATCTAGCTTGTCAATAAGTTTTGCTTCTTCAAAAAGAAATTTGTGGTCCTTTTCGTAACAGTGTTTAGCCATCGATGACTTCTTTAGGTCACAATTCCGAATGTAGGTCTTGTGCTCCTTCAATCGAAAACGCAAGGCTCTACGGGTCTGTCGTATGTACAAAACGCCATAGGACAGATCAGAATGAATGGCCTGATGAAGCTAGGTCAATACCCAGCGAAACCATGTCGGCTTGAAAAAAAAAATAAAAATAAATAAATAAACATTTGTGACAACTACGTTGTATTATCTTAATCTATATGTTTTTATAATGTTTGTACTTTTCAAGAAACATTCATTTCCAGAAAGCAGTTGTTCCTTTTTGTATGTGTCTAAAATATTCCACACGTGCAATGCAGTGGTAATTTACAGTTCACACTAAAACATTCAAAATTTTTTCCACTAGCAACTTTTGCTAGACCCACTTTTTATCACTAGCAAAATGCATTTGCTTGCTAGCAATTTGCTACTAACTACCGGTCGAAATTGAGCCCTGCTTGTGATATGGAGATGGAATAAATTATCAACGTTTATTCACAACAAAATGTTTCATTAACACCAACTATAATTTCAGTGCATTTGGCTCGGCATCATCAGGACGAATCATTCATCTTGATGACATCTAGCCAAAACGTTCTGCGAAACTAGGGCAATAGTGTTGCATTGCCCAGAAACTCAGTATCCCACTATAATTTTTGTCCTCAGTGCATGTGTGTCCGTGGCACACCCAGGAATTCCTGTTGTGGGTTACATAGATGAGCCATTCCATTATGACCACTCCCAGCCTAGAGAAATGAGTGCATCTGGAGACCAAACAGTGGTGCATGATAAGTTCACAGAGCAGTATATATACAACCAGAGGACCAGCTTTCGGTTACTAGTGTGTTTGGAGTCAGAATGGGAAAAGCTGCTGATTTATCGGAGTTTGAAAAAGGACAAATTGTGATGGCATGGCACCTCGGAACTATGATCTCGAAAACGGTGCGGTTTGTTCATGTGCCGCTGTAATGAGTACGTATCAAAAGTGGTGCACAGATGACCAAACGACGAACTGTCGTCCAGCCGTGTCTCGTCTGCAGCTCATTAATGCCAGAGAGGAGCAAAGACTGTCGCGCATTGACCGCAGGGCCACAGTGCAACAAATTGCCTGCATCCACAACAGTGGTGAACAAGGCAATGTGTCACAGCACACAGTTCATCGCAGCCTTCTGCGCATGGGCCTGTGTAGCTGAAGACCTTGTCGGGTTCCCATGCTCATTGCATGTCATTGTCAACAACGAATGAACTATATAATATAGGCCCAGGATCATCGAGATTGGACCATGGATGATTGGAAGAAAGTGGCCTGGCCTGGCAAATCAAGATTGCTGGTGCATCATGCAGACAGCTGAGCGCAGATATGCCGATTACCAACAGAGGCTATGGCACTTGGATGCACTGCTGGGTGGAAACAGGCTGGTGGTGTTATGCTGTGGGAAATATTTTATTGGGACAATTCAGACCCCATTATCCCAACAGCATAATCCCTGACAGCAGTCAGGTATCTGAACATTGTTGCAGACCAAGTTCACCCATTTATGGCAACTGTGTTCCATGCTGGTGATGGTCATTACCAACAGGATAATGCGCCATGCCCCACTGCCAGAATTGTCAAGGAGCGGTTCAAGGAACATGACGGTGACTTTCTGTTAATGCCCTGGCCTCCAAATTCACCTGACATGAATTCAATCAAACACTTGTGGTTCGACTCGGAAAAGTGGGTTTGCCCTAAATCACAACCACCCTGAAATGTATGGGAACTGGAGGACCTGTTGTTAATATTATGGTACCAGATATCCCAGGATATCTATCGCCACCTCATCAAATCAATGCCTCGCCGAGTGGCCACTGTTTTGCGGGCTAAAGGAGGTCCTACAGCTTATTAGGTAGGTGGTCATAATCAGAGTAGCAGAATGTAGACGTACGTGCGTACGTGGATAGTTTCCAAATTATTAGCGGATTTTGCGGAGTTTTGGCTTGTAGATTAAAAAAAATGAAAAATGTTATTTACAGAAATTAAAACACTCAAGTCTTGGCTGAGATTAATATAATTAATTCTAGTATTAAAAGAAATCCGTCTTGTTGCACGATGATATTTATTCAGCTAAAAAACGAAATCTATGTACAGGTTAAAAAACACATGAGCACTTTTGGGGTCACAGTGACACCTTCATCAGATATGATTTCCATCATGCGGTTACATGCTGGTCTTAAATACGTGGAGCAGATGCATCATGGGAAAGGTAATGTCAGTGTCACATGATATACCAGATAACAAGACAGTCAAAAAAGCATAATTAGCCAACGAAAATTACACAACAGAAACAATTGTTATTGTGCTGTCCTCCCTGATAAGATTGCTCCAGGGTTCAGGTAAAACACAAGGATAATAGTCATTACAGCAACATGTATTATAAGCTGAAATATAGAAGCATTCTGTAAATAACAAGGAATAAGCAGAGTTAGGCATATTTATGATCTTAGCGTTGTCCCAGTCTGGGATGGAATTTTCAGCACTACAGCTCTTGCAAAAGAGGTGCTTTGGCGATTCATTTTTTACGCTTTCCAACCGTAGGTTGAAGAAGCGTACATGCTCCAGCTTTGTCCGTCTGTCTGTCCGACCACACGATAACTGGCGTAAAAATGGTTCGATTTCGATGAAATTTTAGTATGTGGTAGGGGACCACCTGGGGACGAAACCTACTGAAAATGGGTGAAATGGGATCTAAGGTCAGGACATAAGATCGGGATGCATTTCATTGCCCTTATGCGTCATAACATGCGTAAAAATGGTTCGATTTTGATGAAATTTCAGTATGCAGTAGGGGACCACCTGGGGACGAACCCTATTGAAAATGGACGAAATGTGGTCAAAGGTCAGGACATAGGATTGCAATTCTTTCCATTGCCCTTATCCCATATTATTAAGGTGGACGTCAAGTAATTTTGCTTCCTATACTTCCAATGGAAAAACTTTTGTACACATTTCCTTCACAATTAATGTGTTCCCAAGGGTGAAAATTTGAACATCGATTAAAATAACTTCATATTATAACTTGGAAAACTTAATATGTTCTAAACCATAACCATATTAAAAATCAATAACTTTTCTTTTAGTGGTGTTGAAACCAGAGAAAAGATGGCGCGACCTGTACTTTGATGACGTCAGTGGACAAAAAAATGTTGGATTGCATAATTACGGTTATGGTTTAGAAAATATTAAGTATTCCAAGTTATGAAATGAAGTTATTTTAATCAATGTTAAAATTTTCATCCTTGTGAACGCATTAATTGTCCAGAAAAAAGATGGCGCGACCTGTGTTTTCATGACGTCAGTAGACAAACAAATGTTGAATTGCATAATTATGGTTATGTTTTAGAAAATATTAAGTATTGCAAGTTATAAAATGAAGATATTTTAATCGATGTTCAAATTTTCATCCTTGGGATCGCATTAATTGTGAAGAAAATGTGTACAGAAGTTTTTCCATTGGAAGTATAGGAAGCAAAATTACTTGACGTCCACCTTAAAGTAGCAATTCTTGTATGTATGTATGTATGTATGTACATTTTATTTTGAAAACGGCTCTAAGAATTTCGATGAAAGTCGTTAACCTACCGTTTTCTGGTACTAGAAATCGATTTAGCTTGATCTTGACTTTAGGAGAATTCGTTCAGTGGGTTAAATAACCACCCTGAATTATAACGTTTTCAGTGTCATGGCGTTGTTCAATTAATGTTACCATTGCTTAGAAATCTTATGACGTCACAATTTCGCGTTTGAGAATGTTGGCGCACGGTCACGCCATCTGTCTCATTACGTCACGCATTGTGTGTGGATCCTATTAAAGTTTTATGACCTCCCACTCTTGCGGTGAGCGATGGTTGTGATTTTCATCTGCCTCATTACGTCACGCGTTGTGTGCGTATGTCCGTCCGCACAATAACTTGCGTAACAATCGTTCGATTTCAATGAAATTTTAGTATCTGGTAGGAGATCACCTGGGAAGGTAAATTATTTAAAGTGAACGAAATGGGGTCAAAGGTCAGTACATAGGAGTGGGATCCATTCCACTGCTGTTATGTGTCATAACTAACGTAAAAGGTTAGATTTCGATGAAATTTTAGTATGTGGTAGAAGACCACCTGGCGACAAACCTTTTTGGAAATGGGCGAAATGAGGTCAAAGGTCAGGACATAGAAGCAAAATCACTTCCATCGCCATTATGCGTCATAACTTACGTAAAAATGCTTCGATTTGGATGAAATGTTAGTATGTTGTAGGGTCTTGCCTGGGGACGAATTCTATTGAAAATGGGTGAAATGGGGTCAAAGGTTAGGACACAGGAGCGGGATCTATTGCATAGCCCTTATGCATCATAACTTACGTAAAAATGTTTCGATTGCGACAAAACTTTATCACGTTATTTCGGAGGTATACCAAACCGGTTCTGTTGAATATCATCGAAATGAGATCAAAGGTCAGGGCACAGGACCGAGATTTATTCCACAGCCATTATTCTCATAACTTGAGTAATGATTTCTGGTATGTTGGAAAGCATATTATAATCAATGCATTGCATGATTTTACTAACTTGTTAAATTATATGTGTTCATTTAATCTCAAATCCAAATTTCTTTTGGTTGAACCAACATAATGATTGTTTAGTTCACCAGAAATAGTGTCGAGCATAGGAATAACATACACCCCTTTTTTCCCTTTGTTAATTTTGTCACGATCGTTGCAGATAATGGAATATAGATTACATGACATATTCCAAATTGTATTTTATGACGGGAGCATATGTTGGTAAGAAGGTTTACAATATGTGGATTGAAATCAACAGATCCAACATACTTTTTAGGCACTTGTTCACTAATTAAAGCAGTTGACATAGCAAACCGTACTTTATTGTGCACCCCCTAACAACGTTGCCCAGATAACCATGGTTTTTAGCAAAGAATGATATCCATTGTAGTTCTTGAGCTCTGGCAAAATGGCTAGAAGAATGTGAAATGCTCTTCTAAATAAGAAGTGCAGAGCAGAAATTTTATGCTGAAAAGTGTGGGCAGAATTGTACGGAATTAGAGTGGGTGTGGATGTGGGTTTTCGATAAACAGCAAAAGACGGAATTGTCAGAAGGGTTACAAGTAATTTGAAAATCTAGATAAGGTAAAACAAAATTATGTTCAAGTTCTATCGTGAGTTTGATGGAGGGGTATTGAGAAGACATAGCATTGACAAACTGATGTAACTCATTTATGGTATATGGCCAAATTACCAAAATGTCGTCAACGTAACGGATATAGAAACTAGGTTTTTTTTTTTTTTTGTTAATTAATTCTATTTTAACTTGAATTTTCAATTGTTTTTCACATTTTCTAAGTTCTTTCGTTTTTACAAGACATTTCTAGCCTCAAGATTTTATCAAGGCCTGTTCTCAATGTATAAGAACTGTAACAAAAATTTCATTTACGCAGAAACAGTTTGAATTTTATTGCCAGGTTCCTCTTGCAGTTGCCAGTTATTAAATTAAAATCTTTTCCTTAAAACTATTTTCTAAGTCATTTTTTTGAATTAAGTTATTGAAAACGCATTTTATAATTTTTGAATGTTCGTTAATGGAACTGCTTTTCTGGATATAAAAACTTTCCTTTATTAGTCTCGTTTTTACGAGGTTCATAGTCCAATATTCTAATATTTTGCCATAAAGGTCCATTTCACACATTGCTACACATTCAATTGTAATGTACTTATTTTGTTCTCATTGGAATCTGTAGTGTTTTAATAATAATTTATTGTTTTTTTAATTTTTTAAAAGAAATATTCAATTGTTACTGTGGTTTGCGGGTTTGTAGCAAGTTTTCTATTTCAAAGGTTGTGTACACAGGTATATTTTATTTTTATACAACTCTGGTCATAATGCAATGGCTCATTGGTGTATACGTATTCTCGGTTTGGAACTTTTTGATTGGAGGAATTTCATGTGCAGCATATTTTTTGTGCGGGACAGTCTTCAGGCTATCTCCTCCCTGACTGCTAGATTTCGGTCGGCCATTTTGTCCATGAGGAAATCAAGGTTAGCTGCATTGTAGGTAGGCTCCTTCATTTGTTCATATGAAGGATCTTTGTATACTTTTTGTAGTTTCTGTTGCTGCTAAAAAATTATTTTTTCTTGTTTGGCTTTTGACAGCTTGAATTTTTTTATAATTTTTTTTTTCTTTCATTTATTTTGGTCATGCGCCCGCTTTTGTGCTCCTTTTAGGGAGTGATTACTGGTCTCTCGACCTCGTGGTGTTCGTCGACTTTCGTAGTTGGGCAGAATTTTTTCAGTAGTTGTACTCATCTTAAAAGTATTCCTAAAATGCTGTGTAAATATTGCAATTATTATTTTTAATTTTTAATTAAATTTACTAATCTCATGGCATTCCATATTTCATGGGAACTGTCTGTAAAACGTTCTTATTTGCTCCTGTGGTCTCTGTCTATTATTATTTTTTCTTAATATTTTGGAAGTTCTTTTTCACAGGGAATGACACTTTTTAAGTGCTTTTTATTTTGGTTCCTGGTTGGGAGCTTCACTTGGGTAGTAAGGTTGTTTACCACGTGTCAGACCTGTCATATTGCTGTGGGTAGTAAATGGTTTTATAGTTAATCTATTCATTATTGTAGTCTTAAAAGTTTTTTTTTTAATTTAGGTGTTTCTTCATTACATATATATTTCTTTGCAGTTGGTTTTACCTCGTTTCCTGGATCTAATGTTCTAAGCTTTTTCACAATATTTGAGAGCTCTTTGCTAATGTTTTTCTGGTTTTTGTGGGAGATGATGAGTATGGGTTGGGCCAGGAAAGTGATAGATGTATGCTAAAAAATGTTTTCCTTAATTATTAAGTTTCTGCACCTTTGAGGGTGGTTATGTTATTTGGATTTTTTGGGAACTTATTCTTGCATCTATGACTTTGCAGAAACACATTTTCAACTAGGTCTTTGTGGAAGTGAGAAAATGCAGAGTTTTGCTGGTCCTTGAGGAAAAGCCAAGGCTCGGCATTTTCAACACTTGCTGCATTCCGGTTTTATTATTTTTTATTCTTCTCCTTGCTTGTTGGCTTTTGAGTTTTTTAATTTTTATTATTGTTATTATTATTATTTTTGTTGTAGTTTCTGCTTTGTAGGTTGTTAGTTCTCATAATTTTTCACTGCTGCTTTTGCACGTTTTGATCTTCAGAATGTAAGTATGTAAAAACTTTTTATTTTTTGTTTTTAGCTCTATTTTGGTTTAAGGTATATATATATATATATATATATATATATATATATATATACTCCTAGTTATAAATATATATATATATATATATATATATATATATAGTGCATAAGATAGATGGATCATTCCGAAAAAAAGTGTAAAAAACATGTCCGAGAAAGTATGATTTTTTATTTAAATAATGGTGGGGTTCTCAAAGGTAACTGTGTTTGTCTCTCATTCCTTATTTTATTTTGTTCAGCTAGGTATGTTTTATAAAGTGCTAGATCAAATAAAGTAATTTACAGCAATTACTGTTTATAGCTGGATAGAGAAAATATGTTGTCCCAGGCTCAAATTTATGAGGTTCAAAGAAGTTTTCTGTTGGATGGTTAAGAGTTATAATTGCTATTTAACTTATATGTAAGAAAACTCCTAGTTATAAAAAATACTGACAAAAAAAAAAAAAACATTCAAAAAAATTTGTGTGTGTGTGTGTGTGTGTGATAACTGTTTTTATGTGTGGCCCATACTTTATTCAGCTCTGTGTTATGTCCACTCTGTTACAGCAAATTAGAAAAAATATTTTAAAATTACATTAAAGTTGACAACACCACTGAAGTTCCTGGAGGGTTTTGTGTTCACTTTCTGTCAGCCATATTGGATTAAATCCTCAAGAACAAGGTAAGATGCATTTCATATCTGTGATTACCTCAATACATTGAGTAAATGTCCACTCTGTTACATTAATATTTTTATCTTACAAATATTTCAAAATGAAATAAATCCTTGACAGATAGTACATGGCCAATAGCTGTTTATTAGTCTAAAGTTATTTATCATTAGGCAAGCAGAAATATGTTAAAAAAAAAAAAAAAAAGCTGCACGAAATTTTTAACCTACAATGTTGTTTTTAAGGTTAGTTGTCCACTCTGTTACATAAGGAATGTAAAAGAGTGGGCAATTAGTAACAAACATGCAATCCCTTTTAACTATAAAAACCATTTGAACATTTAAATTGATATTTTTATTTTTAGTAATATTTTGTGCATGTAATCTGATACTCAAATATTATTTTTTTTAAAGATAATGCCGAAAGAGTGCAATGCAGAGCGACAACGCCATTACCAGCAGAAGTGGAAACAAGAAAAATGATCTTAAAAGGTATGTGAGAATAAATGCTGATTGATAACTTTAGTAAAGATGAAAAGGTAGTTTTAGGTTTAATATTTATAATTTTCCATTTCTACATCATTTTACATAAACATTGTTTTTAAACTGTGAAATGTTTCATCCCCTTTAATGTTTTTCACTTATGCATGATTTCCTTCGAGCTGTTAAAGATGTATTAACATTCTGTTGTATTTCATTTATTAATTGTCAGAATTATTTGAATTTTAAAATTTTCTTTCAGATATCATTCCAAGAGAAAAACAATACATGCACTAAGCAGACGGTCACAGAGAGCACAACAAAAAAAGCGGACAGAAGTTAAGAAGAGTCAAAGAGCGATGTTACTTTATTTTATGTCCACTCTGTTATAGCAAATTAGAAAAAATATTTTGAAATTACATTAAAGTTGACAACACCACTGAAGTTCCTGACCGAAAAGTTAGTGAGTAGCACCTAACTGAAAAGTTAGTGAGGAGCAAATAACAAGCACACCTGCAGCAACACTACCCTTTCCCACATCTTTTAGCAACAATATTCAGAAGCAAAAAATCAAATTACAACAAACACAGATACAAGAGAAAATTTACAGCTGAAAAAAGAAATTGAATCTTTGAAAAGGTCATATGAGAAGTATAGGAAAAGAGATTTCATTCTTAAAATAAGATTAACATGATTCCTAAAAAAATTGATCTTATCCCAAGGTCCAAAACAAAAATATTGCTCAAACAATGTTCTAAAGGCAAGCAGAAAGATGTTAAAAAAAAAAACTGCACAAATATTGTTTATACACTCAACATTATTACACTCTTTGAGAGATAATTTTTTCATGCAGTTGTTAGACAAAAGCCATGCTATGTTCCATTTTAGCTTCAGGAATTGTAAAAAAAGTATAAATGCATGCGAGAACTCAGATTTAAATGCTTGGGTTTAAAATGACAACTAATCTAACTAAAAGGAAAGATAAAAAGTAGAAAAGGTACCATCTTGATAAAATTTCTAATCTTCAAAAAAGTATATAAAACGGAGAGAAAAATGTGGCTATCAGACATTTGCTCATTATCACCCATTAAATGGGCCTCTTCAGAGAATGAAATGTCTAATGATAAATGATTATGTCTAATGAAATGTTGCTGGGCAAAGGCTGTAAAGAAAGAATTGAGGAAGAGACTACAAAGGAAGTTGCACCAAATAATATCAAAGCAGGGAAACCAAATGCAGACAGGATTTAAAGCAGATGGTACTGTGCGTAAATTAATGTACAAGTATGATGTAGTAGCATAGTAGCACCTGTGGCAGAAATGGATGATGATGGAGAAGTAAAAGTGATGAATTTGAAGACTGTTAATGATAATGGGAAGTTACTCCAAGCCAATGATGAGGACATTTCCTACATCTATTATAACCAAATAATTCAAATTTTACCTGAACCCAAATTTAAATTCCAGGGTGGTTGCCATCTTTACTACAAGTTTCCATACAATGTGGATATATATCAGAAAGCTTAAGATCATTTTATGTAAAATATTTATTAATTGACTAATAAACAATAAACTAAAGATTAAGAGTGTTTTTATTTATTTAAAATACCTAATCCAATGGTGTATTTCCAAGGGGACAAGGTTGTCCACTCTGTTACAGGAAGTTGTTTTGGCATTCCAGGGTAAAACAACTGAAATACTGTGAATTAAAAGTGTTCACCTGTTTTAAGATCTATATTACTTGTTTAAAACATAAGAAACATGGTTATGTAAATTGAACACATAACAGTAAAATTAACTTTTTCCTTGTATTATGCCAAAATCTGTGACAAAGAGGACTATAATATAAAAAAAAAGTATAATCTATACTTACAGTAAGCTTTATTAATATGTATGATAAATATATATGTATTTGCATTTATTTACAGCAAAAAAAAATTACATTGTAATGAATAATTACCACAGAATAATCAAAAGTTAATTGTGTAACAGTGGACAAATTCTTCCACTTCTCATGAGAAAACAAAGAAAATCACTTACTATTACTTGATTGACGAAACTAAATTTTAAACTATGATAAAGTACATTCTTTGTTATCATTGAAGCATCAATTTATTGTGTAAATATAATTTTCAAAAAAAATATTTTGGAAATCTCAAATTTACAAATTTACACTCTTTTTTTCGGAATGACCCAGATAGTTAAAAGAGTTGATGTACGTCATTCTTAATCTCTTTGGGGCTTCAGCCTCAAAGTCTCTCCCCCTGTGGGTTTGCCAGTGGTGTGTATATATATATGTGTACGAGTACATACATATGTATATATATTTCAAATTTATGATCCTCATATTTCAGAAATGTTTTGTCCTAGAGATCTAATTTTTGAAGTAGCAAAATCCTGAACAGATAATAAGTTTCAAAACCGTTATCATTCAAGTTACACAAAGTGAGAATTTCAGTTTTATCAACAGAAGACTGCATCCCCAAACCAGACTTGAGATGTTCAATTGCAGCATTTGTTTTCCTGCCAATAACTTTATTTTTCACTTAAAAAAATACAAGATATACTAATTAAATGCAAGCACAGGCAAAGCTTCTCTCCGAAGAAGGGAAGAAATTACCATATAACACACTCGAGAGTCTTCACTATTCCTGCAATAGTCTCCTTAGCTCTTTCCTTCACCGAGTCATTCATGACCTAATAGAAAAAATAACAACAACAACAAAAAACGTGCATCAGGGGAGCCAAACACAGTAACATCTAAATTCACCAGATCTTTGCAGAGCAAAAATATTTGCATTTAACACTGAAAATAAATACAAGAATTATACAGATATGATAATTCCGTTTCTCAAAACTTTACAAAGAATGCACAGCATATTTTGCTCTCAGAAATGCATATAATAAGAAAAAATTGGAGCAACGTTTTTAGCTGTGCTTTTACACTTCCACTTTATTCTTATTTTGGGGGACAGTATGTGCTTGCACATGAACCAGGTTCATCCCAGCTGTTTATAGAAGGGTGCTGTGTGCCCTTTAATTAAAGAAATCCCATCCTACCTGCCCTCAAGCCTGAAATGACTGCCCCACCCCTAACAGTTTGTTTGAAAGAGATGCAGATGTATTTATTGATCATTCGCATGAAACCAGTTATAGACTGCTAGAAAACCAGTCTATTATTACAAATTTTGGTATCTTAGAAAAGTAGGATCAGAAACCACTCTAAGCCTTTATGGCATTGCTGAAGTAATGAAGCTGGCTGAGTACAAATCAATGTTTCTATCTCAAACTGATATAGAGTAAAAATTTATCAGTTCCAAAAGGGTCATTCCATGTGAAATCAACGAGCAAAAATAGCATTTTCAACCTGACCATTTTTGATTTTTATGAAACTTTGTATATTTGTAGAATTCATCAATATAAACATATATGAATTTTTAATGCATGCGTAATTGAGTTATTGATTTTTGAAATTTCAAAAAACCCTGAAATTTTATCATCTGAGCAAACTTTAACTGCCAATTACTCGGGTTCTAGTAGAGCCTAGGGTCATGAATTATGGCTCATTTTAAAGATCTTGAATTGGGCTTTCATTTGATATGCTATATGACTATTAAAAAAATTAATGTCAATTTTAAAATTTAGAAATTGAAATATTAAAAAACATGTTTTTTAAAAAATCTAAAAAATATATATGTTTAACAAACATTATTTTTCTACATATCCTGGAAGTTTCATAATGGGATCGCTATGGGATCACTATAAAAAATAAATAACATAGAAGGACGTTACTAAACGCACCATCAGTGACTGATGAATTGTTTATTTTGTCTGTCTAAAATGTTATCCCTGGTCTTACAAACACTGCAAATGTTAATGAATTAATTATAATTAATTAAAAAGTTAATATATATCCATAAGGGTAACAAATTAAGTTTCTTTCGTAGGTTTTAAAGTAAAAGCAAAGTAAAAGATGGATGCCAGCAGACCATCCACATCAAAAGTTTCAAGTGTGGTTTGCTGTTGCAATCCCCTTGGGAAACCAAACCATAAATATAACAAAAAAATCTGCGACCAGTTTCCAAGAATTTATTGCTACAGAACAAGTTGCTCAAAACTGGAGACAAGATCTGTGACAGTTGTTGTAAAGCAATCCAGAAATTTCACTCTGAAGCTGCTGAACATTCCTCTTCACCTTCTGACAGCTATAATGAACAAGCCGAAGGCCATGCTGTTCCATCTAAAAACATTGAAGTATCAACTCCTGAAAAAGAGCATGCTATAGAAGCATTTAACAGAAGTTTACAATGTCTGGATGAAACACCAATCAAGAAAAAACGCCTGCAAGAAAAAAAAAATACCCTGAAGAAAAATAAAAAAAGCCCAAGAAGCATTTCGAGCAAAATTATTAAAGTTAAATCCTGCGTTGGAACCAAAGGATATTTCATCTCCTGAACCAGAAATTATAAGACAGTTGAAAGAAAAATTTCATTCCACAGAAAATAAAAGCATAAGGATGAAGATATTGAGTACACTGCCTAAATCTTGGTCACTGAAACGAATTGAAACAGAATTTAGAGTTTCAAATTTTACGGCCAGAAAGGCTAAAAAGCTAGTAAAAGAAAAAGGTATCATTGTCTTCTCCTGATCCAAAGCCAGGAAAGACTTTAGACAAAGACACAGCAAATTGTATACAAGAATTTTATGAGAGTGACGATGTAAGCCGCCAAATGCCAGGAAAAAAAAGACTGTTTCCATTAAAATAGATAATAAGCGTCAACAGGTACAAAAAAATTTGCTTCCGAGTAATTTGCGTGAATTGTATACTCTTTTTAAAGAGAGATTTCAAGAGAAAAAGGTTGCCCTAAGCACTGCATTCTTGCAGGAGCAAGTGGCACACATTGTTTGTGTTTGTACAATGCACCAGAATGTTACACTGATGATGACACAATGCAAGTTACCTGAATTAACAGGAGACACTGTTTGGCAAATCAACTCCTATAAAGATGTCCTTGCAAACATAATTTGTGGAAACCCTACACCTGCATGTTACTTCAGTCAGTGCAACAACTGTCCAAAATTAGAACAGCTCAAGCAACGATTTGAAGATTGTTTTGATCTAAATAGTGTAGAAAATGTGACATTCAAGCAATGGATGCAATTAGAGAAGAGGACAGTACTTAAAACATTATCAAAATCCACACAGGAGTTTATGGACCTGTTGTTTGGAAAACTTCCAGCCCTGCTTCACCATTCTTTTATAGCAACTCAACTGTCAAGTTACTTAAGACATCTTAAAGACACAATAACAGAAAATCAATACAGAGTAATTTGTGACTTTGCTGAAAATTATTGTTTTGTATTGCAAGATGCAGCTCAGGGTTTTCACTGGAACAATGCCCAAGCAACCCTGCATCCTATAGTTATATACTATCGAGATGAGAAAACTCAGAACCTAGGACATGTAAGTTTTGTGATTATATCCAACTGCCTAATTCACGACAGTATAGCTGTCCATCTGTTTCAGCGTTACCTAATTAATTTCATGGTCACATTTTTCTCAAAAACCTGAAAAGATATTTTATTTTTCGGATGGAGCAGCTTCACAATACAAAAACAAGTCAAACTTCCTCAGCTTGTGCTACCACGAGACTGACTTTAATATAAAAGCAGAATGGATTTTTGCAACAGCACATGGCAAAAATGCATGTGACGGGATAGGGGGTACTGTGAAGCGATTAGCTGCAAAGGCAAGTTTATAACTTGTTCATAATAATCAAACTATGACCCCAGGCCAACTCTTTTTTTTTTTTTTTTTTTTTTTTTTTTTTTTGTTTGGAGGTTTAACGACCACCGTGAGCAACTCAATGGGCTATAAGCAGTCGCCCGTCCCTAATTTAGGGTCACTGGTTCCAGGGAAGGGAGAGAGCCAGTGCCGTAAGACAAACACAACATCCATGCCTGACCGGGATTCGAACCCGGACCCCTTATGGACGAATGATCAGAGGCCAACGCCTTAGACCACTGCGCCACCGGGGCGGCGGCCAACTCTTTAAATTAGCCACTGCTAATATTGCCCCCATTCACTTTCAATTTGCAACAACAGAAAATTACAAAGAGTAGGAAATTATCCTTAAAAGTAGAATAGCTTCTGCTAAGACAATAAGTGGTACTCAGAAACTCCATTGTTTCATTCCTGCAGGAAAACACATTACCAGTCAAAACTTACTCACTTTCTGAGCATTTTAAAGAAGAGATATGTGCAACAGATGAAGGGAAAGAGAACATTAGTTTTGAAAATATGGTAGGTTTTGTGATTAGTAAGTACTCAGAGCACTGGTGGTTGGGATGTGTACTTGGTGTGAATGAGGACACAGAAGAGGTAAAAGTGAGCTTCCTGGAGCCGCATGGTCCATCTCCATCATACCAGTATCCTCAATCACTAGATATACTGTTGGCTCATAAATCTGATGTTTTGTTAAAAGTTGACCCGACAACAGCTACTGGAAGAGTATATAATTTAACAATGACTGAGACAAAGAAGGCAAATCAAGCACTGGCATACAAGTGTGGCAAAATTTAAAAGAAAGAAAAAAGCAGGATGCATATAGAAGATAAAATAATTCTGTAAGTGTAAATATGCACACAGAACCTTATACTGAATTATGAAATGAATTACTTTGGGACACAGTTTCAAATTACTTAGATGTTTATTTTCATTCTTTAACATTCGCAATGTTTAAAAGAACAAGTATGACATTTTACACAAACCACATAAAGAATACCCTTCCAGTCATGGATGAAACCGGTAAGTACATCTGGCACATTTCAGTTGCATTGTTCTAAGTTATTATTTTTTTATAGTGATCCCATAGCAATCCCATTATGAAACTTTCAGGATATGTAGAAAATAAAGGTTTGTTAAACATATATTTTTTTCAGATTTTTTAAAAAACACATTTTTAATATTTCAATTTTAAAATTTAAAAAATTGACACTAAATTTTTTAATAGTGTCACGTGGCATATCAAATGAAAGCCCAATTCAAGATCTTTAAAATGAGCCATAATTCATGACCCTAGCTCTACTAGAACCCGAGTAATTGGCAGTTAAAGTTTGCTCAGATGATGAAATTTCAGGGTTTTTTTGAAATTTCAAAAATCAATAACTCAAAAACGGATGCATTAAACATTCTGAAAAAAATCATGTTTGTTTATATTGATGAATACTACAATTATACCAAGTTTTCATAAAAATAAAAAAATGTCGGGTTGTGAGCTTTGTTGATTTCCCAAAAATATGTTCAATTCTGTCAAAGAAGATTCTCACTAATACAGAAATTTTTAAACATTGCATGTACCTTAGCCATTACAAATGCTGAAGTAGAAAGAATATTTTATCATTAAACTAGTACTGACTGTTAACAATATGTAAATAACATTCATTTTAATATCCACAGTGAATTACCGTACAACTTTTGGGTCATTCCACAAATAAAGGTAACTTGATCACGCTAGTTATGTTAACTGAAACTTTTATAAAAAGTTCGTAAGTTGGAAGCTTTCGACCTTTTAGGTCTTCATCACGCCAATGGAGGACTAAGATTGTTGCCAGATTCTACATTTGAATTTTTCTTATTTTTGTTGCCAAAACTTAGAATTGATCTCCAGATCAACGGAATGTAGAGAGGAGATTCGGAGTTGCAAGTCATTGAGTTGAACATAATTTCTATGCTTTCACGGTAACGGAGGGCAAAACGATTGTCAAAAGAAGCAATTCGTTTTGCTTCGTTCCAGTGGGGAACTGCAGATGTGTCTTCCATTGTCAAAATAGACAAGGCAGTATTGGGATTGGCTTTCGAAACATCTTTTCTATGTTCTAAAATTCTATGGCTAATGCTCCTATATGTGCTTCCAATGTATAAGTTATCCCCAGTAGAAGAAGAGATAGGAATGCAGTAAACTCCTGGGAGGTTCAGGCTTTCAACTTTGTCCCTATCCCTTTGTAGAAGTTTCAAGATGTTTGGGGTAGATTTAATGGCAAGATGGTAACCAAAACTTCTAAAAAGAATCTGTAACTTATAAGCATAGGAAGGATGGTAAGGAACAGAACCACAGAATTTCAGGTCTTCTTTCTTGTGAGGAAGGAGGCATTCGATTTTCGAATGGTTTTCATATTTCTTTATGAGGGAGTTGACTATAACAGCAGGGAAACCATGAGAGAGGGCTATTGTAGAAATTTTGGAGAGTTCTTCTTGAAGAGAGAGTTGGTTGTTGCAAATGATATGAGTTAATATTGTTACGTGTTTTGCCCATAATCGTCATGGGTCATTCCACGTCAAAACAATGCAAAAAAAAAAAGGTTTTGACACCCATGGTCTCCGATTTTGATGAAACTTGGTATAACCAAATCCCTCCAAGGGGATAAGTAACCCCATAAAAATTTTTCCCTCTAGCACTTCTGGTTTTAATTTTACAGCCCTTGAAACTTTTGGGGAATTCTCGTTGTTTACCATTTCCGAGATCTTCTACTCAAGCTACACTTGCTTACCAAAAAAAATTCCATCTCACTCAGAAATCATCAATCTCTTTGAAATTTTACAGCCTTGTCAATGAAAGCATGAAGATTTCAGAAAAAAATATGTTAACACTCTAAATATCTGCTGTACTCCACTAAAAAATTAATAAACTATTTTTAGCCAAATTTTTTCTGTGGAAAACATGGTTTACTAAAAACGGAATTATCAACATGAGGGATAGGTATAACCCTAACATATAAATTTTTTTATTGAACCTAGAGACATGTTCCATCATACCCAGCAATAAAACTGATGGCTTTTTATTCCTTCGGCAGTTTTTTCGGCCATTTTGAAAAAAAAATGGCTGCTGGATAGCTATTTTTTCAATTTCACCCAAACTTTAAGATTCCTATCTTAAAAAAATGATAACATCTTTGTTTTTTCACCTTGAAAAACATCACTTCCAAGAAGCTGATTTTGACTTCCTTCATCACTTCCGATAAGAAGCCAAGTCAAAACCTGTGAGTGTGACCTCTTTGTTCACAACATGCAGCAGCTTGTTAGCACAGCTGTCAGTCAGTCTGCTTCAGTTCCTAAACTCAAACCTTCTTCCAGTGTATAATTTAGTACTTTATTGATGTTATAAGTGTGCATGGGCAAAGTATAGTAGTGTCCTAATATTAGTGTATTTCTTTGTTACAGAGAAAATGGAAGATTCTAAGTGCAGTGTTGGGCAATTAACTTTGACAGAGTGTCACAAATATACCTATGTCTCAAAGAAAGGTACTGAAAATGTAGCAGATCTAACTGAAGAAAATAGAACTATTTTGAAGTTAAGAACAGAAGCTGCTGAAGATTTACAGACCATTTGTCTGCATCATAAAAGTTTATTTTTGAAAAAGTTTGCATTTCTTCAAAAAGTGTGTTGTGATCCCCTAAGAAAGCATAAGAGATGTGTGAGAAAATCACTACGTATGGTGACTGTACAGCAATGTAAATACTTATTAATGAAGGAAATTAAAGTGAAACCAGGGCAAAAACTGTGTTCTCAATGTAGAGGTACTTTATTTAAAAGTGATGTACAGAGTGCTGACAAAAGTACTGATACCCATACTGAACCTGAGGACATTGGTTTAACTCCAGAAGAAGTAACCGGTTTGGAGAAGAAAGAAACGATAGAAAAACTCAATTCATCTTTCACTGGGATAGGTTGCTCTCCATTAAAATTACATTCCCTTGGTGAACATAGCAAGGCATCTTATGGAAGGGAAAAGTTCGAAAAATTCCAGGCAAATGTACGAAGCAAATTTCATAAAATACTAGATGTTGACATTCCAACAAAAGAAGCCAAATCAGATGAGCTTGTGGAACAGAAAGCAGCTGATATGGACAAGCTTGTAGAAATCACGAAAGAGCAATTGAAATCCATTTCAAGGAAAAACAAATTCAACTATTAACCATTCCTGCTTCACTGACATGGACACAGAAAAAAATACGAGAAACATTTGGTGTTTCCAACTTTGCTGTTCGTAAAGCTCAGAGACTTGTTCAGAAAAAGGGATTTTTAGCTGAACCTGATTCCAGATGTGGGAAAAAACTGAAACCTGAAATTATAAATTTAGTGAGTAATTTTATGAAAGTGATGAGCAGTCTAGAGTTATGCCTGGAATGAAAGATGCAGTGAGCATGGGTAAAAACAATTACAAGAGAAAGCGACTGATTTTGGGAAATCTTCATGAATTATATTCAAGTTTCAAGTGTGAGTATCCTGATGTTAAGGTGGGATTCTCAAAATTTTGCACTTTGCGACCAAAGTGGTGCATTTTAGCTGGTGCCAGTGGAACCCACTCAGTATGCGTTCGCGCACTTCACCAAAATGTCATACTACTCCTTCATGCTGCACAAATTGAAGAGAGCTATAAGGATGTTATGAAGTTCTTAGTGTGTGAAGAAGCAAAGAGGGAATGTATGCTCAGGCACTGCAGTAAATGCCCCTCCAAACCACATCTACTGAGAGTCCAAATTTAAAGATTATGAAGAAAATGACACAATTGAATTTTCTCAACTGACAGGACACAGATGATAAAAAAGTTCAACAACACTTGATGATTTCATTGATGATTTAGCCAACAAGATTGAAAAACTGATTCCACACTCTTTCATAGCCAAATCACAGTCTTCGTTCCTAAAAAATCTAAAAGAAAATGTACCATCAGACACAGCAATAATTTTGATGGACTTCAGTGAGAACTACTCTTTTACAATCCAGGATGAGGCCCAGGGGTACCACTGGACTTCAGATTCATGTACAGTTCATCCTGTTGTAGTACATTGTAGGAACCCTGAAGGAGAAAAGATTGTTTCATCACACTGTGTCATATCTGATGACCTCAAACATGATGTGAATATGGTTTACAAAATTAAGGAAACAGTTGTTAATTTTCTCAAAGAAAATTTTTCACACATTACGGCAATACATTACTACAGTGACGGGAGTGCTGCACAGTATAAAAACAAGTACAATTTCCTTAACCTGTGTCTGCATGAAGAAGACTTCCAGTTGAAGGCACAGTGGTCATTTTTTGCTACAAGCCATGGAAAATCAGAATGTGATGGGATTGGCGGCACAGCAAAACGCTTAGCTCGAAGGGAGAGTCTCCAGAGACCATTTGAGAGGCACATCACAACAGCAACTACATTTTTCAATTTTTGTGAAACAAACATCACCAAGGTCAGTTTCCACTTTATTGACAAAGACACAGTAGATACAACTCGTTCTGCTCTTGAAAACAGGTTCAAAAATGTGCACACACTTCCTGGTACTAGAAGTTTTCACAACTTTAAGCCTCTGGATTCCATAAGTACTATTGCGGCTAGAAGGATCAGCACCGATGAGGAACCATCTCTCACATTTAACCTGAAAAGCTGTTACCCATCAGTTGTAACTGCAGATGAGTTGTTCCCTGGGTGTTACATTGCATGTAAATATGACCACTTGTGGTATTTTGGAATGGTGTCTACAGTGGATAATGATGAAGACGATGTTGTTGTAAAGTTTCTTCATCCTAATGGACCTTCACCATCATTCTGCTGGCCAAGCCATGAAGATTCCTGCACAGTACCAGTTCCTCATGTGCTTGCTGTTGTTGATATCCCACAGACAACATCTGGAAGAACCTATCACTTCTCAAAGGACTGCATGAGGTCGATGGAGGAAAAATCTGCACATTTAGATTTTATGCTACACGCAAAAGAAAATGAGCGTTATAGACTAGAAGTTCAGAAATTGTACCTAACTTATTTTTTACAGGTAAATAACTTATTATGTACATGTTAACAATATTCAATAGTTTAATTATGTTTATAAATTAAACTATTGTTGTTTTTTTCAAAATGGCCATCCATTTTTCAAAATGGCCAAAAAAAGTGCTGAAGGAATAAAAAAGCCATCAGTTTTATTGCTGGGTACGATGGAACATGTCTCTAGGTTCATTAAAAAAATTATATGTTAGGGTTATACCTATCCCTCATGCTGATAATTCCGTTTTTGGTAAACCATGTTTTCCACAGAAAAAATTAGGCTAAAAATAGTTTATTAATGTTTTAGTGGAGTACAGCAGATATTTAGAGTATTAACATAATTTTTTCTGAAATCTTCATGCTTTCTTTGACAAGGCTGTAAAATTTCAAAGAGATTGAATGATTTCTGAGTGAGATGGAATTTTTTTGGTAAGCAAGTGTAGCTTGAGTAGAAGGCCTCGGAAATGGTAAAAAACGAGAATTCCCCAAAAGTTTCAAGGGCTGTAAAATTAAAACCAGAAGTGTTAGAGGGAAAAAATTTTATGGGGTTACTTATCCCCTTGGAAGGATTGGTTATACCAAGTTTCATCAAAATCGGAGCCCATGGGTGTCATGGCCTTGTTGAACTGATGTGGAATGACCCTTTTCTGGTGAATGCCTGTACTGTCTCTGTTTTTTTTTTTTGGGGGGGGGGGGGTAAGATTGATGTATACTCTAATGCCCAATGTCCTTTGAAAATGTAAGCTGCCCGCCCTTTTTTTGTAACAAGCAAGCACCCTGCCCCTTTTTAGACATAGGATGAACCCTGCATGAACAATATACATTAGCATTCCAGTATTACATGACAGTACATTATCAGCATGCAAGTACTGTATTTTCATTTATTTGCATGTATTACAATGACTTTAGGTATCTGCAAAGTTCATGGATTCACTTCTTTAAAAACTTGTGCCTGACAAAGACTATTTGATCTGCATGGAAATGAATGATAAAAAGAACTGCACATTAGAATGTACGCAATCTAAAACACTTCTGTTGGTCAAATCAGTTTTCTCATCTAAAAGAATAATTACATATGCAATAAAGAGTACATAAATTGTAAAACTGTAGTTAAAATTATGAATTCAAGGTTTGAATTTTGCACACAATCATCTCATGGTTTAAATTGCAAAAACAAAGTCAATACTATATATATGTACAAGATTTCACGTTTGCAATTAATTCTCTCATTGTATTGGGAGAACCGGAAAGTAATGTTTTTTGGGGGGTCTAAGTTTGGGGAGCAGTTGTGAGGTGTTTATGTGCATTCAATGTAAAGTAAGTGTATGTGCAAGTGAATGAACTATTCGTCTTTAACTTATGTAGGTGTTTTTGTCTTCCAGATTTGCAAAACAAAATGAGTGACATAAGACCCTAGAGCCATTGTACGCTGTATGAATTTCACAAAGGGAACAATGTAACCGTAGCCACCAATAACATTTGTATTGTTTACCTGAATGTGTTAAATGTCTGCAAAGGCCAGCGTTGGGTTGGCCAATTTCGGTCGAGCAGTTTTGACCTCTCTGATGCCCCTCATGCAGGGAGGCCCATGGAGCTGGACAATGACCTGCTGGGTGAAGCCATTGAGGCAGATCCTCGTCAAACCATTGATGAATTATCCCAACATCTTAATGCATCATGGTCTGCTACTCAAGCCTGCAACAGAAGGGAAGGTCTACAAACAAAGAGTTTGGGTCCCAAACCAACTTTCACCTGACAAAGCCCAGCATTCCACCACCTGCAACTCTTTGCTCAGCCGACAGGAAAAGGATAAATTTCTTCATCAAATAGTCACTGGAGATGAAAAGCGGGTTGTTTACGTGAACAACAAATGCAAAAACTAGTGGCTTCCTCCAGGTCAGATACCAGTTCCTACGCCAAAACCAGGCCTACACCCTAAAAGGTTTTGCCCTGTGTTTGGTGGACTACCGCTGGCATAGCTCACTTTGAGCTCTTGGAACCCAGACAGACCGTAATGGCAGACCTCTATTGTAAACAAGTGGCTGTTAGAAGCAATCTCTTACTGTAAAACATCCAGCACTGGTCAACAGAAAAGGTGTCATCCTCCAGCATGACAATGCGAGACGGACCCAGCAGATGATCAGAGATTTTGGCTGGGAAGTTCTGCCCCAACCTCCTTATTCCCCTGCCACTGCACCATCTGATTACCATTTGTTCAGATCTTTGCAGCAGTTTCTTAATGGGAAAAGATTCCACAATATTGACGATGTCAAAACGGGGCTCTCGGACTTCTTTGCATCACAGCCAAAGTCTTTTTATAAAGACAGCATTGAAAGTTTGGTTTCATGATGAGCAAGTGTGATCGATAATGATGACAATTATATAATTGATTAAGAAATAAATTTATCTTGTTACAGTTTTTCTCTTCTTTTCCAAAAATGACATTACTTTCCGTCCTCCCAATATATAATGGAATAATTGCTATTATCATATACAAGAAAGATGACACTGAATTTTCGGTTGTAATGAGACATCTTATGAATCCTTTCTGACATGAATAAAATATTGCACAAAAAATTAGAAGAATTCCTAAAATTATCATGCGTAGGTTACGTTAAAATTATAGGTAGTGGGACATTTCGGTAGCGATTTCTACCTTCATCAGCCATGGAATGAAACATGTGGTATAAACATCAGTTGTTGCCAGATTTCAAAATAGTTTTCCAAATGATAGATGTGGAAAGGTGCGTCTGTATTGCAGGTGTTTGGGGTAAGGTAGATTTCAATGCTTTCACGGTACCCGAGGGCTTTCCGAATGCTGAATGGAGCGATATGTTTAACATTTTGCCACTCGGGAATCGCGGATGTATCACTGATAGTTATCGCTGCACAATTACTATCATTGGGAATCGCAGCAGGGTTCGTACTCTTTTTTGGGGAAAAAATTCAAGGACTTTCCAGGCCTTTTCCAGGCCATATACAAAAAATTCCAGGATGATTACTACGCTTTACAGTATCATGCTCAAATTAGTTTTTAAAAGCAATTTCAGTTTTAAGTAATAAAAATGATGAAAGATGCAAATGGATGAGTGTGCTTTTTTACCCATTACATTTCTTTTTAATGTTTTTAATTGGCAAATTACCCAATAATGCTAAATTGAATCATGATGCAATTACCACAAGGCTATTCAGAAAATCCTTTCCCTCAATCAGAAAATGATTAATTCAATCAGTCATTTTAGCTGCATCACTATTCTGCACTATCTTCCATGTAATCAGACTATTATTGATAACAACTGAAATTATTATAAAATAAAGTGAGGGCAGATTCAGAATTTAAGAATGGGGAGGGCGCACGTCTAACAGAGGACTGGTAAAAAAATCTCTGAGATTTATTTCCTCCAAAAAAACACGGTGGTAAAACATGGAGGACCCATAAGGAGGAGATGGGGTGCTTGCCTGTCAGAGTACATCACAAACAGCAGTTCTGAAGTACTGCTGTGTGGATCACTGAAAAGTTCGGGCCAATGTAAGACAAAATGTGGAGTTGCAAATCCATAAGTGAAAAAGTGTGATGTCTGAAAACAAGAAACGTGAGACAAAGCAAAGCACTTATCTATTTACTCACCCCCCCCCTTTTTTTGAAATGGGGCATGTGCCTGTTATGCCCACAGGTGGATTCTAGCTCTGATAAAAAGTGTTTCCAATCCATACATGGGAATGATTTTTTTTTCTTTTTAACATTCCCAATGACTGCCACTGGTGGATGCATATTGGGATGTGACTTTTGAAGGCAATGAAAATCTTAATTACTAGACAGAATATGTTCCAGACTTGAGGAAAATTTCATCCAATTGTAGTACAGTTATGTTAAATCAAAAAGCATAAGCCACGGAATCACTATGCACCTCAAGAAATGATTCGGGAGTATGCCAATCAGTAGACAGAGTGTTGTGCTAAAAGTCTGTTACAAAGCATCACCTCTTACAGCTGGGCTCCAAACCAGAGGAAAGGAAATGTTAACAAACACTTAGTGCCTGAGGGAAGCAAAACTTTGTACTGGGTCTCCTCCTCCAAGTCTCAAATCTTTCATACTTACCCAGCTGGAGAGTGGACATAGGGCTTCAAGCTTGGAGAATGAATACTGCTCTTATATCTATGCCTTTGAATTTAATTTCGACCATTTTCAACAGGGTAGGTTCCTAGGTTGTACCTAACAGCATACTAAAATTTCGCCAAAATCCAACCCCTTTTACGTGAATTATCGTACGGACAAATGGAAAAAACCAAAGCATAAACGTTTCTGCAACCTACAGTTCGAAAGGGTTAGTAATTTCTAAAATAAAAACATAACGAACAGCGTGAAAACTAGCTCATACACAGAATATTTGAAACTACAGTATGCGCTCTCAATTATTAGGGATGATAGGGGGGAAGGGAATAGAACTGTCCATAATTAGCATGTTCTCGTTGCGCTAGGCGCTTAAGCACTGCTGAATTCCGTCAGACCCCCAATGGTCAAATGATTGAAATGTGCTGATGTTCATGGAATGAAATGGTTGATCAGCTATGATAACCGCATAAAAGTTCGAAGGGGGAGGAGGGGGGCGATTTTTTTTTTACTTTATGCAACATTCCTCCAGTATTTATCTTGTCATCATCAACAATAGCAATGTAACTACCACTTACGATCGCGGATATCGCCCAACTGAAAATCTGCCATACAACTAAGGGATACAACACACAGGTATCATGTTACAACAGTGTATTGTAATTGGAAAAAAAAAAAAAGATTTCAGAAATTAAAATCGAAAAAAAAAAACTTTCAGAAATTAATATCATCAAGTCATGGTGTTTCAAAAATCCGCTTTCCTTTATAATGTTTAAAAACATGTAATGTTATTTCTTTTTTACCTGTCTTGTATAATAAAATGGGTTGATTTTTTTATGGAATCAGACGTCCATATGTCTGATTGTCTTCGTCTGAGTTCACACGTTAGCTACTGTGTACAAGTAGACATATTTTTTCAGCTCAAAAATATGTAGTTTTGTATGTATTCACAGTATAACTCATTCCGTATTCCCACAGAACAAAATTCAGCAGATACAAATGAAGAGCATCAAGACCCACCCAACACCATGTTTCCGATTGTCTGCTGTTTATATTCAAGAAATGCGAATATGGATCAATGGTGAATGCAGCAACTATGGTTTTTATTTATTACCAAGAAAAAAAAAGGAGCCTGAAAGCTGTAAAGCTGAAACGGATATTTCTCCCCCTCCCGAAAACATTCCGATTAAGTTCAAACAGCAGGAGCACGCGTCCACGCACACTCAACCTCTGGAATGTCCTGATGGAACGGCTTCTTTTCATTTGGCACATCGCCATAAATCACCACCTGCAGCTCACTGAAGTGTCTTCCTCCTTCACCCTAACTATAGGAGAAAACGTAAAAAAAAAAAAAATGCTGCCCAATTTTCGACAAAATGACCAAATTTACGTCATAACATTGCAATTTACTAAAATACGTTTATCTGCTGAATTTCGCCTAAATCCATTGAAAACTTTTTAATTATAGATTTTTTTATTAAAACAGTAGCTCAGACATCTGAATAAAAATGTATGTTTGTAATTAAAATAGAGTCCATATCATCACAGAAACAAAATTTAAGGATCACTCTGTTTAAATAAACCATGGCATCTAAAAAATAATTTGCTTGCTTTTCCCGTAATTTATAATTGCAGTTTCTTTTTTTGAATCCGATTTTGCAACGGAAGATTTTTTTTTTTTTTTTTTTGCATCTGCTAAAGTTTCAAACGGAATTCGGCGAAATTTGCACTAGAACTTTATTGTGATGTATTTTAACCACTGTAAAAATTTTACTGTGTTATTTTCAAAATTCCGGAAAATGGATTTCTGAAAATATCTTAGTCCTTTTGAGCCGTGGAAGTGATAAACAGGTGTTTGCTTTCTTCCCAACCAAGGGCTTCGGATCAGCGCTCCCAGCTGTCAATCAACCGTTGCTATGGTAACACACTTTCTGCTCAAGGCTCACTGTCTAAAGAGGCACACATAATAAAAATTTCCAATGCTAACTTTTTAAGTTTTAAACCGATTCAAATGGAATTTTGGGAGTGAGTTTCTGTAATCCAATTATAGTAAATGTAAAAATTTCAGCCACTTTTGTGAAAAATTCGCAAAGATAGTTTTCTTATTTTTTATCATAAGTAGCCGAAGTCTCTTGAGGGGTGGGCCGGAAGCAAGCGTCTTAATGCAATAAACAAGGAGCAGATGAATGTGTTGTTCAGGCATACTCTTCACTGGTGGATGCCAGCTGACTTGGTAAACACGCGACCGCCTTGCAAATGCTAAATGTCTCTTCTTTCCCCTTCTGTTGTTCTCAGTAGTTGTCGGACGGACATCAAGCTCAGGGCTAGAGAATGCATCAAGCTCCCCTTCCCTAACAGACCTGCTAGTAATCATCCAATTTTATTGCACTGGAAGTAGTGCTTCCCCCCCCCCCAGCCAAATTAGGATTTGGGCACATCCGAAACACCACTGTAGCCGGCGGTTTCTTTGAGAACAGAGGAGAGGAACTTAAAAAAATTAAGGGGTAACAGTCAGTAACACGATTTCCTAAAAGGGCATTTTTTTTAAGCACTAATTTCAAATTTCAAGGCTTTTCAAGACAGCATTAAAAAAATACCGTTTTTCCAGGATATTCCAGGCCTTGAAAACGTAATCATGATTTTCCAGGACTTTCCAGGTTTTCAAGCACGCGTGCGCACCCTGTCGCAGACATATCGTTGATAGTTATCGCCCCACGATTTCCGATTGGCAAAATGTTAAACGTATCGCTCCATTCAGCAATTGGAAAGCCCTCAGGTACTGTGAAAGCATTGAAATCTACCTTACCCCTAACACCTGCAATACAGATGCACCTTTTCACATTCCTATCATTTGGAAAGCTATTTTGAAATCTGGCAACAACTGATGCTTATAGCACATGGTTCATTCCATGTGTTTCATTCCATGGCTGATGAAGGTAGAAGCCATTACCAAAATGTGCCACCACTTATAGTTTTTAATGTAACCTATGCGTGATATGATATTAGGAATTCTAATTTTTGCGTTATTCATTTCACTGCCAATCCTTCTTACTATGAAAATATTGCAGTTATTTGTAGTCAATGTAACACATTACAGAAATTACGAAAGAATCAGCTGCATTTCTACAATCAATAAAACATCTAGTTCTAGATGCTTTATTGATAAAACATCTAAACAGAAACAGTTACTTTCCCCCACTCGTGGTTGAAAAATCTGTTACAAAAATTAACAAATTGTGCTCAAAACATTTCTCTTAGCAATTTTTTTATCAAATAGTTAGAACAAATATAGAGGAAAACATGATTTAACTTTACACTTTGTAGCAGAAGAATTTTAAATAATGGATAAGTAGAAAATATGTGAAAGGTATTCTTCACAACAGAAGCTACATTAAGAGCTTTTTTGTTTTTTTTTACAGATGTGTCTCTTGGAAGTAGAAATAGCAAAAAAAAAAAAAAAAAAAGGTTTTGAGATTCATGTCTCCTAGTGGTTGAAATTATATGCAAAATATTTCACTTGTCATGGTGAGCGGTGTCGGACCACAAAATAATTTTTTAATCGAGCTTTCAGAAGTGCAGATGTTGCTGCAAATATATCAGAAACAAAAATATACACTTACACCATTAGTGGCCAAAAGATTCTTTACAAAAATGCTAACTTATATGCGAAACATTTCCCACCAGGAGCTCTATCCAATGCAA
This sequence comes from Macrothele yani, assembly GCA_039090855.1. NCBI lineage: Eukaryota > Metazoa > Arthropoda > Arachnida > Araneae > Macrothelidae > Macrothele > Macrothele yani. The sequence continues at coordinate 56,586,850 of CM076990.1, forward strand.
AAGAATTTTTTAAATCGGACTTTTGAAAGCATAGATATCAGGGAAATTGCAAGTGAACTTTACAACCCATAGCAGAAAAATTATGCATTACATGAAAAACAATAATACAACTTCTGGTGATCAGCAATAAACTGAAATACAATCACCGTCTTTTTTTTTTTTTTTTTTTTTTATTTATTTCAGTAGGAAACTTTATTTCATTTTTTTTAATTTTTAAATTCAGTTGCCCAATCTGGACATTTTTTATCTTTTTATCTGCCCAGGTCAATAACTTACATGCCCGGGCATCTCAGGCATGGTATTTTTCAAGCCCTAATTATATTTACTTTTTCATTGTACAAAACAGTGAAATTTTGTCAATTATTTTTCAATTTCACTTTTTCCAAGCTTTAAAAATTTAAAAGCTGCAGTGTTGAAAAAAAGATGACATGTTGTGCTCACTTAAATGTTGACCGTATTTTCTTGTGAATTTTGACAAAAACTAAAGTTTCATGAAAACCCAAGGAAGTCAGTTGAAAAGGTTATTTTTTTTGGTTGATTTTGAAATGATTCACTTTTGCTCCACAAGGATCTTCGCAGCAATTAACATTCTTGCAAGTTCTATGAGACCATGAGCAGGAGATCAGCAGCAATTTTTATATTTTTTTTTACATTGATGAAAAGAGTGGCTAATTAGTTCCTCTAAATTTTTCTGTGTGGAAAACCTGTTAATATTTTTTTCAGATTTTCAGAAATATATTTTGGAATCAAAACTAGGTCACCCTAAAAAAATTGAAATGGACCCTAATGTATGATTGGTGATAAAAATCCATTATCCAGAAATACACATCACTGTACATGCATTGTAGTGAAATTTCTGTATTAAAAAATATATTTAAAAGGAACTATAAGGGAGTGGCTACAGCACTATAGATTATATCCACGTACTGAGAGAACTAATTGAAAGAGCGAGGGAATATGAACTTCCATTATGCATGGCTTTTATCGATTATGAAAAAGCCTTTGATTCGGTAAAACCATCAGCAGTTACAATGGCTCTGAAATCCTGTGGTACTGAAGATGAATACATTAATATTATTAATAACATCTATGAAAATGCAAGTGCAAAGATTCAGCTATTTGAGAATACAGCACCCATAAAAATTGGAAAGGGAGTGAGACAAGGTGATACGATATCTCCCAAACTCTTTAATGCCACATTAGAAAATGTCTTTCAATCACTGAACTGGGAAAACAAAGGGATAAAGATTAATGAAGATTATCTAACTCACCTTCGTTTTGCTGGTGACAGTCATTTTTGCAACTACCCCATCAGAGCTGCAGAGTATGATCCAGGAACTTGCTGACAGGAGTAAAGAAGTGGGATGAAAAATGAACTTTCAGAAGACAAAAGTGATGTACAATGCTTTTACAAGAAATGAAGATTTATTTATTGATGGGGAAAAGCTGGACAGCAGATATCAAGTGAGGGTCACATTGATGAAAAAATTAATCGGCGTATAAAACTTGCCTGGAGAGCTTTTGGAAGAAACAGTATAATTTTCAAGAGCAATTGCCATTATGTCTTAAAAGAAAAGTGTTTGATCAGTGCATCCTTCCAATACTTACATATGGTGTAGGATGTGTACCTTAACTAAAAGAGACATACAAAGACTGCAGACAACTTAAAGAGGCATGGAGAGGTGCATGCTTGGTGTAGCCAGGAGAGATAAGAAGAGGAACTCGTGGATCAGAAAAATGACAAGAGTGGAAGACATCATGATCAGAGTAAAATCCCGGCAATGGGATGGACATATTGCCAGAAGGACAGACCATAGATGGACAGCTGAAATTTTAGACTGGATTGCAAGGGACAGGAAAAGACCACATGGGAGATGGGTGGATGAAACTTGAAAGTGTGCGGAGTAACATGGAGCAGACTGGCACAAGGCAGACGGTTGTGGAAGAAACTTGAGAGACCATCTAGCAGTGGATTGATAATGGTTGACAATGATGATGATATTTGCTTAAAAATAAACACATAGATGACATATGCAGAAGACTGCAGATTTTCAAAAATGTCACATAGTAAATACAAACAGCAGCTTTTCTGAATTTCTTTGCACGCAAAAATTGACATATGTCATCTGCTAGGTTTATTTTTGATTCGTATTTGCTACACTCTTTTGCATGGAAAATGTAGAATACAAGACTGCAATCAACATAAAAATAAACGTATTAAAATACATTTTTATCAGAAGGAACATTCAATAAAGCATATTTTCTTCCAACTAAAAAGTAACTGCTGTCCTGAGATGTTTTTTTTTTATTAAGTTTAATAACCACCATGAACAACTTGATGGGCTATAAGCAGTCACCCATCCCTAATTTAGGGCCACTGGTTTCAGGGAAGGGAGAGACCAAATGCCTTAAGACAAACACAACATCCATGCCATGCATCGGAATTCGAACCAGGACACGGCTAAGACAAATGGTCAGAAGCCAGCACTCAGCCCCTGAGATCACTGGCGCCAACTACGGGGTGCTCAGGGGCTTGAGCACCCCTTGAAATCATTTGAGGGGTGTTCTGCACCCATTTGAATTTTTGTTATATGTACTGGATTCATACTTACATATTTAGTTCCACTTCACATAAAATGAAAAAAAATAATCGGAATATAGCGCAAATATTTGCTTTCAATAAAAAAAAATCAATATCTTCAAAAAATCATGTTTAACCACCGATATCGAATGAACACTTAATAAGACAGCCAAGCAAGCGAGGAATCGGAGGTGTGGGATGTGGTTTGTACCCTACCATCCTTATTGTTTAAAGCTACCGATTCCCCCCTACCCGCAATCACGTTCCTCGCACATCAGTAAATTGTCAGCAGCTCACCATGCACGCAGTGAGCTTCAGTAGGGTCATAAAGCCATAAATGTCAGAGCGGGAGTAATGAATGACCGTCCGAGAGCAGAAGACACACAGCAAAACTGCGAATGATCTTTTCTCGCTCAAAGTATAATTTTGAAGATTTTTTTTTTTTGCTGTTGTTGTAGTTATTGTTTGTTTGTTTGACATACAGTAGTGGCCAAAATTGTGGAAACCTCTTGGAAATAGTGTATTTTTGAGGTTTGATGGCTCATAACACCACTTTTTTTGGGGGGGGTAATACCATGAAATTATACATCAATGGAAAGATAATTTCATCAAGAATGTAATGCAATAACTTTTATGAAGGAGTTCGTATTAGAACAGCTGTTATAAAGAAGAAAAGTAAAACACATAGAAAAAATGAGATATACAAAAATTCTCACCATGTCAGTTAATACTTAGTTGGGTAACCTTTAGCGTTAATTACGGCCTTACAACGCCTTCCCATGGAGTGAACCAAGTTTTTTAGTTCTGCAGCTGTTATGATGTGAAACGAAGATTGAATTATTGTTTCTATTAATTGGGTTTTATTGCTGGGTTGCTTTTGACTAACAAGTTTCTTTAGTCAGCTCCATAGGTTTTCAATGGGGTTAAGGTCTGGGCTATTCCCATGCCATTCCAGCAGTGGAATATGATTATCTTGAAACCACTTTTTACACACAGCAGCAACATGACATGGAGCTGAATCCTGTTGAAATATAAATGCTTCATTATCTTGGAAAAGATCATGTGCGGAAGTAAAGATTAAAATTAGCGGTCGCCACTCGCCACGTGGTGACTGGATAAAATGAAATGTCCAGTAGAAAAAGTAACTTTAGTCGCCACGCTCAAAAATTTGCTTTTTTTCATTGCTAAAGAATTAATTTGCATTTTTAAAACGCTCCTGTTATAGGAAATGTATTTTCAAATCATCTAACTCGCACGTGGTGAGAAACAGCCCTTTCCTCCGCAAATAAGTGGGTACGATCTATTTATTCACTCTTCAAGAACGGGGCGGCTGTTTGTTTTTTCACTTAAGTTGGTGCACAAAGTAACCATATCAGGAATGAACACCTGTGGCTTTAGATGGAACTGTGTCATCACAATTAGTCTTCAGTAGCTCGTTTTTTAAAGTTTGGTTTCTCTGAAAATGCACGATTTCCCATTGCTTAGGCACATCTAGCATATCATCAAATAAAATGGGCAAGCATTTTCCCTTTTGTTTACAAAAAGAAATCGGGACCTCACTTTCCGCGCCGCGCGCCGTCTTTCATTCCACGCAGAGTCGCGTTTCCTTTGCACGTGTGGAGTTGGCTTTAAACAAAATAATAATTTAAAAAAACAACTCTTGTCTGCCCCTTTAATACAGTAAAATGTTACTAAGGAATGGGTAAACACAAGTTTTTCAGCGAAATTATATATAAAAAATCAGTACTATATTGTTCACTGTGGCGTGATAGTCATTTTTATGGGTCACGGAAAAGGCCGATTCCATCACGGGCGGAATAAGTACCGATTTCGAAATTTAATTTAGCTTTAAAAAAGCGGAAAAGAAAAAAAACCTTTCTGCATTGATTAGTTTCGAAGAACAGGTGGTTAGAAATAACAAAAACTGCGCTTCACTAGAAAAAACTTTTAAAATACGAAGTTGTTCTTTTTCACTATTACTGAAACATAATCAGAAAAAAATATAACATAAGAATAGAACCAGAAAGTGAAAAGAAAGTGCATCTTGGGGTAAGAAAAATTCGAAATTTAGAAAACTACGGAACATTTTCATCCGTGCTAAAACAATCATTTTCAGGCGACGAACGGCATGAAAGACGCTCAAATTATATCGGACAAATGTCGCGACATTAAAAACATCCAATAAACGGCCCCAAAAATGTTTGATGAATGATAGAATTTTGAAAACATGAAAATAAACTTTGAACAAATGATTGAATAACATTATTTCATAGATTTTTTATTTCCGTAGTATATTTGACATTACCCGTATTCCTTAGCGATCGACGATTTCCGTAGTGACTATGGATAATTCGTAGCATTTGGATGATCTGAGGTGGGCGAAGAGGAAAAAATGACAAATCATTAAAATTCTACCAAAACAACGTTTTCTGAAGGGGTAAAAAACCGAAAACCAGATTTTTTATTTCCGTAGTATATTTGATCCGTACTCCGCAGCAATCGACATATTCCGTAGTGACTGTGAAGAATTCATAGCATTTGGAAGGTCTGAGGTGGGCAAACAGGAAAAAATGCTAAATTATTAAAATTCTACCAAAACAACGTTTTCCGAAGTAAAAGAAAAGCAAACCTTGACAACCAGATTTTTTATTTCCATAGTATATACGATGTTTCCTGTACTTCGCAGCAATCAACGATTTTCCGTAGTGACTATGGGGAATTCGTTGTATTCAGAAGGTCTGTGGTGGGCAAACAGGAAAAATGACAAATCATTAAAATTCTACCAAAACTGAACGTTTTCCAAAAAAAAAAAAAAAAAAAAAAAAAAAAAAAAACCGGACAGAATCTGATGAAATCAGGATACTCTCTCTGCAAGTGTTCTTATTTCGTCAGGACTATTTTTTCAACACTTGTGAAGGTTTAAATTTATCAATGTTTTTAATGTAATATTTTTAGAACAACCCAGGAAATTACCGAATATTTTATCTTAGTGGTCAGGAATCATTGCGAATCTGTAAAATAAAGTGACCAGGTTGGTATCACATTTCTCCCAATCTCAGCTGTACCACAAAATGATTCTGCTATAAGATATGAAATTCATTTTTGAAAGCTATATAGCCAGTTTTCATTTTGACATCAAGAAGAACCTAACCAAAAATAAATGGAACAGACAGAAAAGTTTAGCAGAATGGAAGCAGCTTCAAAACATAATGTCTAACATTTTTGACTATCAATAACTCACTAAAACTGCTAGAGAAACTAAAAACAAGCAATCTTTAGTACATGAAGGTCATAGCACAAATTGTTGAAATACTCAATACTGCTTGCTGACTGTTAGCCAAGTAATGCAGAAGTTAAGAGAATGCAAGCATTGTGGACAATGTTCTTGATGACAAGACAATGCTCATGCAAAGAATGACTTTAGAAAACACAGCAAATTAAATAAAGCAAGCAAAAGTAAGTACTGCTTGAAAATTTTGACCCATCCACTGCTATCAATTTATGGTGGAGAGATTGAGATTCTTTTTGTGAACTTAGCGAGAGACCAAAAAAAAATGATTAAATTATCTTTCCAATAAAAACTGTCTAGAAAATTTGGTTGATGTAAGAAAAATATAACTTTTAAGATTATATTTATTCATTTAATTGCACTGGACAATAGACAGTGTGCCCTTGTAACTACTAAGCTTAAATTTAACTATGTCTAAATAAATGAAAGGTATACAGTGCAGTGATAAAATGTGTATACAAGTAATACAACACGAAATAGCCGTAAGGAAAGTGGCCACTATATTTTGTCCACCCACTGGCCAATGGCCACTCGAAAAAATCACCAATTTTAATCTTTATGCGGAAGGCTTTAGTTTGGGCACAAGTATTTCATTAATGTATTTTTGGCCGTTTATATTCCCATTAATCATGCAAATTCTACCCACACCTTTTGATGTCATGCAACCCCAGATCATAACACTAACTGGGTGTTTCACGGTACATGTAAATACAATCAAGATGCAAATCTTCTCCGATTCTTCTCCTTACGTATTTTATGCCATCACTACCAAACAAGGAGATTTTGGTCTCATCACTCCAAATAACAGTGTCCCATTGTTCTGCTGTCCAGTTAACATGAATTTTAACCCAGTTTAATCTTTTCAACCTTTGTTTGAGAGATAAAAATGGCTTTTTTTGTGGAATTCTATCTTTTAGACCAAATTCCTGCAGTGTGTGCCAAACAGCCCTTGCACTCAACTTTACATTGCATTGCATTGCACCATTTCATCTTGTATACACCCAGATGATTTTCTTCTGTCACTACATTGCATTGCACCATTTCATCTTGTATACACCCAGATGATTTTCTTCTGTCACCTAGGCACAGTCTCTTAATTCTTCTATCATCACTTGCTCTTGTGCACCTTTTCCTGCCTTTACCAGTCTGGTTTTGTAGTGACTAAGTTTCCTTATACCTCTTCAAAAATTTAGAAATGCCACCTTTGGTTAAGTTTCCACCAATTTGTCTTCTAATTTCTTCATAACTGAAGCCTTGTTCACTTAATAGTACTATTTTACATCACTTTTTGGGTGACCAGTCAACTCTTTGCACCATTTCTTTAATTTTATTATGTTTTACAAGCTCACTAAATGAAAGAACACAAAAAAAAAAAAAAAAAAAACAACTTGATAGCAATCACATAACACACTGACAAATATCCTCCTTTCAGTTTCCAATACATGACATCAATAACTGAATCCTACCATGACCTGATTGGTTCATTGCCAAAGCAAGATGACACCTGATTGGCTCTCTAAACACTCCTTGGCTACATTCAATGAAGGAAAGCTACTTCATAACAACCTAAGCAAGTTGTGTTTCCTTTTCCTGGTTATTTGGGCTATAACTTTTCATAGAATACAGATAATTGAACAAACTTTGTTGCATTACATTCTTGATGAAATTATATTTCCACTGATATATAATTTTATGGTATTAGTCCAAAAAAAAAAGCGGTGTTATGAGCCCTCAAACCTCAAAAATACACTTTTTCTAAAAGGTTTCCACAATGTTGGCCACTACTGTAATTTTGTTGAGGCTTTTTTTTTCTTCCTAGCTTTATAAAACATATAAGCAGTCATCAATAATAACACCAATCAATCCACACAGGGGTGATATGCCAAATCAATAACAACTAGTTCATGTGGACTGCAAGATTAATTTTGGGGGGTGGGGGTTGCAAGTTACACTTGTTGATCAAAGCAAAAAATTGCACTGTGATATATGCTGCATTATATGCTAAACGCTAACAATAAACAAGGAAAATAATACAGTGCAATGATTATGAACTGCATTCCATTCGAACACTGAACACGTCAGTTTGCTTGCTACTGCTAGAGCAAGCTCCTCAAAGGTATCACTGTTAGCCTACTCTCTGTTTTGACTAATGATATAAACTGTCAATCTCAGCCTTTTTCAACAGGTTTGGTTTTCTAGTAGTAGTTCCCAACAAAATGCTCAAATTTTGTCCAAAAGAAAAAAATATATATTGGAGCTCTTGTGCGCACATTACAGAAAATTAAATCGGAAGAATTAAAACAGGGTTCAAGAATTTGGTTGCTATAAAAAAATGTAATATCTTTATCATGAAATCATGTATTGGTTTGTTTGTATTTACACTAAAGACAAGGTCCATTTAAACATCTAAAATTTCAACACTGGAAATGGTACCCGCCTTTTAAATTTCAGCACCCCTCGAAATTTTCAGAAGTTGGCCCCTATGCCTGAGATGATCAGTAATAAATATCCTCAAGTGCCATGGACATTAAAGCCTTTACTTCTAAAATCTTTTTGTGCTCACTTAAATGTAAATCATATTTTTGAAGGAGACAAAATACTAATATGTACAGAGAAATGCCTTCTTTGGAAACTATTAGATGAAATGCACTTCAGATCCACATGATATTTATCTAAAATAATATTTGAGGGCACAAAGTCAACAAGAAAACATTTTCACAGTTACATATTTGAAAAGAAAAAAAAAGGAAATTTAGGTAATTGTACTTAAAATTAATGCTGACACTGCGACTTAAAATGGATATACATTTGAAAACTTTTAGTTTCATACGAAACGTGATTGGTGTTTTCAAATGTTGATCTAGCACATGTAATAGTGAAGACACTGATTCCAAATGTCCAGAAAAAAAAAAAAGAAAATACAGAACTGTGCCATATTCATTGAAAGTAAGAACACAAAATTTGGTAAAATTTTGGTTTATCAAAAATTAACCAAGCAATGTAAATTTCGATCGCATTTCAAAATAACATCTGTTTTCATTAATTTAATCAACTGTCACGAAAAAAGGTCATAAATTAAAATCTTTCTGAATGCAAGAAAACCTTCAGGGAAGACCAATATTCACATATCAGCTAGGAAGTAATACAAAGCTGATCAGCCAGTATTTATTACATTTAGGTGAACTTCAGTTGTGCAAGATTTTGCTGGATTAGAAAATTGCTGGCATTAATTCCAGATACTTATATACGCCTTCGCATATCAAAATTTAGAAAACGCATATGCAATTTGCCTGACACAAGAAAGCAAAAACTAACCTTCCGTTAGTGTAATACAATTATATCACAGTACGTTTCTCCTTTTTCTCTTATCACAACACGTAAAGTTTCTGTACATGTGTTTCAGATCCATACATTTTAAAACACAGAACTTTAACCAAGTTATTAGCTCATACAAAACAACCATCGGAATGTAAGTTTTTATAATGCCGCCAAAAACATGTTTAAAACTTAAAAAAACAAAAACGAAAAACAATTTTAGTTACGGTGTTACGGTTATGTAGGTACTTGAAACACCTACGGTAAACTTAAACACATCCTAAAAAAATTAAGAAATCAGAGAAATCTTACTCATATTTTGTTAACAAATGGATTTTGAAGTTTTTAGAAAAGATTCTATTACCATTTCTGAAATCTGGAGACATATCTACGGATCATTTTCAATCTAGTAACTTCAGCGATAACTGTTCCTGCCGCTCCGGTGGCGCAGTGGTCTAAGCGATGGCCTCTGATCATTCGTCCGAAAGGGGTCCGGGTTCGAATCCCGGTGAGGCATGGATGTTGTGTTTGTCTTACGGCACTGGCTCTTTCCCTTCCCTGGAACCAGTGACCCTAAATTAGGGACGGGCGACTGCTTATAGCCAATTGAGTTGCTCACGGTGGTCGTTAAACCTCAAATAAAAAAAAAGAAAAGGCCAGATCTTTGAAATGTCTTACAATCACACACACACAAAACACGTAACTGCCGCGTGATAATGTCTAATGTAAGCTGACCAGACGTTCCCAATTCTTGAGGACAGTCCTCGAATTTAGTTTACTGTCCCCAAAAACGTCTGAAGCCTTTGGAGACGCAAATTGTCCTCAAATTTTAATGTTTGTCTCCAAATGTCCTCGAGCCGCCCCGGTGGCGCAGTGGTCTAAGCGATGGCCTCTGATCATTCGTCCGAACGGGGTCCAGGTTCGAATCCCGGTGAGGCATGGATGTTGTGTTTGTCTTACGGCACTGGCTCTCTCCCTTCCCTGGAACCAGTGACCCAAAATTAGGGACGGGCGACTGCTTATAGCCCATTGAGTTGCTCACGGTGGTCGTTAAACCTCCAATCAAAAAAAAAAAAAAATGTCCTTGAATGTAAACTTCCTCATTAACCCTTTAGATTTCCAATGAAAAATGTTCTTAAAAGCTATAGTTTCCGTTGTGCTGATTTTCCAATGCCTCATTCGAGACTCGAATTCGTACCAATTTGTACGAATGGTCTGTAGCCAGCACTGGGTCAATGCACCACTGGCGCGGTCAAATTTCGACTATGCTTGTTCTGAGTTTCTCCAAAAACTTTGGCAAAATGAAAAATTTGTCATGTAATTACTATGGGGTACAGCCTAATTTTAATTCAGCGCAAGTACCTAAGGTAAAGCATTTCAGTTTTGCTAATATGTTCTCGCCATCATAGTTCTGCTTTGTAAATATAAATTACCAACATTCTACAAGATATATCCTTTTAAGACACAGATTTTAATGTGTAATATCACACTTATTGAAGCAATGCAGTTTTGTGACAAAAATATTTGCATATTTGTTTTGAGTACGTATGTGCCCCCAAATGAACTACCGATTTGGGGACGCCACGCCCTTTTGTCCTCAAATCGGTGTCCCGATATCTGGTCACCTTAGTCTAACGACCTTTTCCGATTTATAAGGAAATACAGAACATAAGTAAGCAAATAAAGTAAAAATTAAGAATTGTGGCATGGAAAGAGTAAAATTGCTTAAAATATTTATTTTTGAATATAAAAAAATGCACTTGATGTCATAATGTCTTGTACATAGTAGAAGTCCTTGCTTTTGACTCTGTTATAAAAAAATTATAATGACACCGATCTCTGTTTTTTTCGTTCCCGCAAAGAACACCTTTTAGGTTTACCAAAAGTCCCGAAGGCGCTGGCCTCTGATCATTCGTCCGTAAGGGGTCCGGGTTCGAATCCCGGTCAGGCATGGATGTTGTGTTTGTCTTACGGCACTGGCTCTCTCCCTTCCTTGGAACCAGTGGCCCTAAATTAGGGACGGGCGAGTGCTTAAAGCCCATTGAGTTGCTCACGGTGGTCGTTAAACTTCCAATCAAAAAAAGAAAGAAAAAAGTTCCGAATTCTTGAAGACAGTCTTCGAATTTAGTTTACTGTTCCCAAATAAAACTGATGCATTTGCGAACGAAAGTTGTTCTCAAATTTTGATGTTTGCTTTCAAGGGTCCTCGAACGCACACTTCCTCATTACCTCGTTAGATTTTTAATAAAAATGTTGTTAAAAGTAGTTTTTGTTGTACTAATTTTCCAACATGCTTCTTGTAGAAACAAATTTTGACTATTTTTTTCTTTTTTCCAAGTCTAATGACGACCGTAAGCAAGTCTCAAGGCTATCAGCAGCCACCTGTCCATAATTTGGGGACATCCGTTCTAGGGAACTGAGAGAACAAGTGCTGTAAGACACGACTTGTACAAATGGTCAGTGCCAGCACTAACAGCATTGCACCAACGGGGCGGCCAAAATTCGAATGTACTTGTTCTGAGTTGCTCCAAACGGTCTATGTTCCTTTCTTCCAACGGTGTGAGTTCCTTTCCTCCTCAACGGTCCATCTTGCTCCAATCTCCTCCGCGTCACTCTCACATGCTTTATTATTTCATCCACCCATTTCCCACGTGGTCTTCTTCTTCTGGGGTTTTTCCTGTTCCTTGGAATCCTGTCTAGAATTTTGGTTGTTCATCGGTGATCATTTCTCCTGGCAACATGTCCAGCCAATTGCCATTTCAGAGATTTACTCTGACCATGATGTCTTCCACTTTCGTCATTTTCCTTACCCATGAGCTATTTTTCTTATCTCTCCTGGCTACACCAAGCATGCACCTCTCCATGCTCTTTCAGTTGTCTACAGTCTTTGTATGTGTTTTTAGTTAAGGTCCACATATTCTTCGTACGTAAGACTGGAACGATGCATTGATTAATGATTAAACACTTTTCTTTTAAAACATTTTTTAAAAGAAAAGTGGCCACCCCGGTGGCGAGTGGTCTAAGCGATGGCCTCTGATCATTCGTTTGAAAAGGGTCCGGGTTCGAATCCCGTGAGCCATGGATGTTGTGTTTGTCTTACGGCACTGGCTCTCTTCCTTCCCTGGAACCAGTGACCCTAAATTAGGGACGGGCGACTGCTTATAGCCCATTGAGTTGCTCATGGTGGTCGTTAAAATTCCGATCAAAAAAAAAGTGTTGAAAAATGTCGACTAACTTTTCATTTTATGCCATTGCCTTACACCTAGATGAATCCACGCTGGATCTGCAAGTTTTCAGTTTTTCTGTGAATCTATAACTACTATTTACAGTAGCAAAATACTGTTCTTCACGTATTTATACTAGCAATTTTAAGCAGAAGTCAACAGGTTCCAGGTAATATTAACAAAAAGCAAACTACACGTGAAAAGTAGGCCTACATCCATTGTCGTCCGGCTTCCTCTGCTAGTGAACGAATATCAGCGGTCGATAAGACATATATCACAACGAACGGTAAAAACGACCAATTGAGTAAAACGTGAATGAAACGATACAAAACCAAGTATAAAATGGTGAAATTTGAATGAAATGAGAACATTAAAATCGATTGAGAAGTAAAACCAACTAAGTTAAAAGTTGAAAATGACAAAACCTAACTACATTCTACCCATCTACCAGCATCCATAAATGTTTCAGCAAATATTATGCCTTCATCAGTGGAAGAGTTCACAAGTGCCTAGTCCACCGCTATCAACTCAGATGTAATACGACATGACTGAATGAAAGACAGTATGCTAACATCGTCGCATAAGCTATGAACACCTATACCCCATCGCGCAGTTCTTGTATAGCGCCATGTGTGGGGATTTCGCCGACGTATTCTTCCTGCTGATCGACCAAGACAAGCAAGCAGAGTTTATCTGACTTCCGTTTAATATTACGTTGATTTTCAGAATGTAACAGGTACCTCCATGCGTGTGGAATATCAATAGGTGAATTACTGTTACAACACTTCCCTTTATATTTTTCAATAATCAGAGTAAAAATTTATTTATGAGATCGAAGTGATGTTAGAATTTTGACATTTTCCCAAATCGGGTACAGCATTGTGTTCGATGCAATATTGAATAAGTGCTGTTTTGGGCCTTTTCTTTTCCCAATCGTATACATGTTCTTTTAATCGAGTAATAATAATATATATGTCTTACCGACCGCTGACATTCGTTCACTAGCAGAGGAAGCCGAACGACAATGGATGTAGGCCTACTTTTCAAAATTGGGGTAAGTCCTTTTGATTGTGCTGCTTGTAGTTTGCGTTTTGCTAATATTACCAGGAACGTGTTGACTTCTGCTTAAAATTGCTAGTATAAACACGTGAAGAACAGTATTTTGCTACTGTAAATAGTAGTTATAGATTCATTTTCTTTAGCCACGTATTATTCACTATGTGCATTTATGCACTTAGGATTTTCTAGTTACTCTGTTTTTCCTTCAGGAAATAAACATCAAACAAAACAAAAGGTAGCATCTTTTGTAATGAATTCTATATTCGATGTAAGAAAATTCCTTATACCAGAGGGTGTTGAAGTGTGTTTGTTTGTGTTTCGGAATACTTTCATTTGCTGGAAATCTGGCGACTTTAGGCTGATAAGGGCCAAGAGATATCAAATAATTTCGTTGGTTAGCTGAGTAAATTTTAAATCGCTTTCCAGGATGATGCTGTACCAAATCATCACTTTCATTTCTACTACTTTTGTCATATGATTTAAGCATTCGTTCATTTGACATTTCTTCTAGAACCCCTGTAGCAATTTTTAAGAACCGCTTGCTTTTATTTCGAATGGTTTTCATAACTTGAATAGCACCCATCAAAAACAAAAGTGGATTCGGAACTTTATCATTTCTAACCTTAAGTAAAATTGATTTAAGTCTTCAAAATCATTCGCAAGTGCTGAAATCTGTCCAGCGGACGTTATCCAGGTGTTCTTCATGCCCCAGCATTGTTAGGGTCACCAATATTATTGTTACCTCCAAAGTTTGTGACATTTACTTCGTTATCACTTTCTTCATCTTGTGCGCTTAAATTGCTTGGTTTAAAACTATCTTTACATCTTACCCCATCGGCCGAAGGTGTTGGTGCACTTGGAGTCTCATTGGACGATATTTCGTTAGTTTCACACATTTCGTGGATGACAACTTTTACAACAGTACCCAAATCCACGATTTCACTGGCTTTGGCTGATGATACCAAAGATGGAAGTAGCTGGCACTGCTTTGAAGACTCAGCATCTTCCTAAAAATAAACGGAAAAGGTATGTCATGGGTTTGCACATGAGCCGTAACTGTTTTGTTTTGAGTATCAGTAATTACACAATTTAGTAATTCTTACATTTCCTCAGGTTTGAAAATCAAGGAGGTTAGAATAAGGGATCTGGAGATGCCCTAGTCTCTTAACCACGAAGCCACAAAGTGTGGGAATTTTGATTTTTTACATCATACCCATCCAGTTTCAGCCATGTGTATTTTTGAATTACGTAGTTTTGGGTTGCAGGAATCGTGTTAATATCAAACCAGAATGAATTACACTTCATACACTAGTGAAGTTTTCAATTTTAACGTTTCGTTTTGTTTTTAGTTCGCACTGATGCTCATGTAATTCAATTTTAAATAAAAATAGGAAGGAGCCTCAAAATAATTAAAATTTTTATATATCCAGCATTTTCTTACACATCGATAGCAAGTTACAAAGCAAAATTAGAAACACTTGCGACGAAAAAAATGCGATTCGGCCAACACAAAATGCATTGCAATATCCTTGAAAACCACCAGCTTTCCCACACTTTAAGGTGGACGTCTAGTAATTTTGCTTCCTTCACTTCATATGGAAAAACTTCTGTACACATTTTCTTCACAATGAATGCGTTCACAAGAATGAAAATTTGAACATCGATTAAAATAACTTCATATTATAACTTGGAATACTTAATATTTTCTAAAACATAACCATAATTAAGCAATTCAACATTTGTTTGTTTACTGACGTCATCAACGTACAGGTCGCGCCATCTTTTTTCGGCTTTCAACACCACCAAAAAAGAAAAGTTAAGGATTTTTAATATAATTATGGTTATGTTTTAGAAAATATTAAGTATTCCAAGTTATAATATGAAGTTATTTTATTCGATGTTCAAAATTTCATCCTTGGGAACGCATTAATTGTGAAGAAAATGTGTAAAACATTTTGGCCATTGGAAATATAGGAAGCAAAATTACTAGACGTCCAGCTTAACGGTCGTCGCTCGCGATTATAGGCTTCACGCAAAATGGTACTGCTCCATTAACAAGGGCATCTCCAGATATTCTAACTTCCTTGTTGAAAATGAACTGCAACTGTTGCGATGGAAACCATTTGCGACATGAAGTGGGAACAATGCCTAAAACTGCTGCACATAACTGACGAATTCAATTCAGGTTTTTAAAATTCGCAGAATAATGGTGCCCATAACCTTAATTCTGAGAGAAATCGAAATTCGAAAATACGACCCGTAAAATTTTTGGAATAAATATTTCATAGCCAAAACATCAAAATGACCTCTGCGTTTTGCAAATAGGCCCGAGTGTAGCCAATCAGCATGACGTGCCAAGGTAGCCAATGATATATATATATTATAATACCCTGGTTGGAGCTCTCTCTCAATGAGTATTTCGCTTCGTCCCAACATGGGAAAAGCAAAGGATTTATCTGATTTCGATAAAGGCCAGATCGTTAGGGCAAAACGCCTCCGAAACAGCGACGCTGGTAGGCTGCTCACGCCATGCAGTAGTTAGTACCTATCAAAAATTGTCCGAAGCAGGTGACACTACGAGCCGTCGACAAAACGTGGGCAGGTCACGCCCCATTGATGCCAGAGGTCAGCGCAGGCTATCTTATCTTCTCCGCAACAACAGAAAGGCTACCATGGCTGACATCTTACATATAAAACACAAAACGTCTGTTTGTCTGAAGCAGCAAAAACTCTCGAGCGCCGAACTGTGGCATCGTGAAATTTGCATATCTTATTAATACTGGAATTTCTAGGTCAACGCAACTATTTTAAGATCTCTACGTTGTTCCGTTCGGGAGTTATGAATTAATTAATATGCTAATCTATAAAGTCAGCGTCGTTTGCTACGTCATCGCTATCTGAAAGCAAGTGACTGCATTCGTCGCCGCAGCACATCCACAGGTGTTTCTATTCTTTGAGAACTGTGCATAAAAAATGCAAAAACGAACATCGCGAAATCTTAACGAAACGGGCTGAAATTTGTATCAACACCATGAATTGGTAATAAGAGGAGTCCCACAAAATTTCACCGGAATCTGGTCAGAACTTTTTAAAATAGGCATGGAACTTTTAATTCATCGGCAAACAGATATATATATATATACGCAGAAACAATTAATAAAATTTTGACGGCTAGTTTAAAAAGTTATGTACCAATTCAGGCGAAATTTGGAGGTCATGTTCCTATTAACGATTTATGGTGTTCATATAAAATTTCAGCCAGTTTCATGAAATATTCGCAAAGATACGTTTAAAAAGTTTTTATCACAGAGATTCGCCCCTCAAAGACACCTGAAACTTAATGGACGTGATGCATTTGATGCTTCTCATGGACAGCTGTATGTTGGATTGTCAAGAGCAAAGGATCCAACAAAATCATATATTGTCGCAGATGAAGGAGAACCCAAAAATGTTGTGTACGGCCAAATGCTGAAATAACCACACTATGAATAAATAATTTGTAATGACCGAATTTGTGAAATCAGCTTTTTTCTTTCTTGCAAGCATCAATTTCCCCCGATGTTTTCGGTGACATACAAAGGAATATGAAAATAATAAGCCTAAATCCAGAGCAAAGCCGAGTAGTAAAGCTAGTTACCCATAATTTCAACTGTGGTGAAGGGCCCAATGTGTCCGAGCACACGGTTCATTGTACGCTCTTGGGCATGGGTTTCCACAACCGCAGACCCATTTTCACCGTCGTTCGTCAAAGCCTGCAGTGGGCACGTAATCATCGACATTGGACCATAAAAGACTGGAAAAGGGTCTCATGGTCAGACGAATCCCGTTTTCTGTTACACCATGTTGACGCTGTACGATGCACAGCTGAGGGTATATACGTATAATCAATGATATAACAAATTGCAGTACAACACCTCCCAGTCTTTTTTTTTTTTGATTGAGAGTTTAACGACCACCGTGAGCAACTCAATGGAATATAAGCAGTCGGCTGTCTGTAACTCAGGGCCACTGGCTCCAGCGAAGAGAGAGATCCAGTGTCGTAAGACAAACACAACATCCATGCCTCACGGGATTCGAACCCGTACCCATCTCGGACGGATGGTCATAAGCCAGCGCTTAGACCACTGCGCCACCGGAGCTGCCCAGTCTTATCTGCTGTTCCCATCTTTAAGTTGCCATAAAACCTTAAACCTAAAATGTTTGAAAGCGTAAAAATACGAACGAACTTACGTGATAACCCAATATTTGACTGTGTTCTCCATGAGCGCGCATGTGTACATGAGAGAGAGAGAGAGAGAGAGAGATTTTGTCAGTTTTTTATAAACCCTTAGTTTTAAGATTTCATATTTGAATAAAAGTTTGAAGGCTAAATAACATTCTGCATTATCACCCATTCCCTTGATTCAGATGACGTGCTCATTGCATTTGAAAACTGAGTGGCATCCTGTGGGTTTCTGTGAGTTGAATTACAATAACTGCAGTAAGTTGTTCTATACAATGGAAAAGAAATTCTGAAATTCACGAGCTACTTTCCGAGATTCCTTTCGTGAATTAACGGAGCACATTCTGACAAAATGTTTTCCGTGAAACGACTGAAAAAACCCTGATTTTCATGGATTTTTCGTATGCCAGAAATATTCTGAATAAGAAAGAATTGCGGAATATAAGACAGAAGTTGTGGAAGGTTTCTACTTGTATAAAGAAACCTTCCGCAATTCCTTTCTTATATTGAAGGTAAATTGTCGTTTTTCACATGTGTTAACGGAAACTTTTGAATTTTCGTAAACCTTTCCGCAATTCCTTTCTTATTTTAACGGAAAATCTCTGTTCTCATTTTTTCTGTATCCATAGGACGGAAAATTTCCGGTAATTGGAGAGATCCAAGGGAATGGTTGTGGTTTGATTAAATGTTAAATTTCAATCGTCTGTCGGAGGATCAGATTTTGAACTTCTGTAGAGATCGCATATTGTGGATAGCATATCGCATAATATACTTAGGTTATTGTAGCACCGCACATTTCTTACCCTCTCCACCATTCTGAGTCCCAGCTTTTCTATATCGTGCTATAATAAGAAACCAGGTAGTTAAATTATTGAGTCGAAAGTTTTGCAATATTTGGATCACTTTATGTCTTCATACGTACCTTTACGACGAAAGCTGACTAGCATTCGAAGCATAGGCCATCGTGTTGCACCGTCTTTAGCCATCTGTCTTACAGTTCTTCGATCTCGCAGAGGTACCAGTTCTTGTCCTTCGAGGCGAAGAACTCCTTCACCCCAGCTGTTACCTCTTCCTCGTTGTTGAAGTGCCGCTCGCGAAGGAAGTAGGCCATGGACTGGAACAAGACCTAATCAGACTGGTCAAGGTCCGGACTATATGCTGGGTTGGCATCAGTTTGATGCCCTCAAGTTCCTGAAGTTTTGCCCGGGTTATTTGCGCGGTATGAGGCCGAGCGTTGTCCTGCTGTAGGAAATCGCGCTTTCTGTTCACCAGTGCCGAGTGCTTCTCCTCCAAAACGGCATACATCTGCTCCAGCTGTTTAGAGAAGAGGTTGGCATTGATGGTCCGACCGTCTGGAACAAATTTGCAATGGATTATCCCCTCGAAAATTACCACCAGACGCAGAGCATCACTTTGTGTTCGGAGCGCCCACGTTTGGCAACAGGTTCTGGAAGCCGGCCCGGGCTCAACCACTGCCGTCATGTGTTAGGGTTACGGAAATAGACCCACTTTTCATCTCACGTAACAATTCTCTTGATGAAACGTACATCTCGCGGGCTTTTCATGCACACTTCCAATCAGCGGTTTGCTTACGAACTGACGCCAGCTGCCAGTTCGTGAGGGAAATTGCAGCAGCTCCTGTAGACCTTGCCTAGGTCCTGATGATGACGAACCACGATGGCCTGTGATATTCCCAGTTCGCCTGATAATCTCCTAGTGCTGGTTGTCGGATTTGCCTCTAATGTTTGGTGCACGGCCTCCAAATCCGCGGTTTTCGGCCTACCTGACCTTGGCTGATCGTCGAGGTTTCTGTCACCTGATCGAAATTTCTTGAACCATCTGGTTGGGGTGCTGTGGTCCACGGAGACTTCTTCTTTTGCACGACGAAAGCTTCGTGTTTCTGGAGCAGCGTTATGGCCGAGTTCAAACTCGTAAATCATAAGTTCCCTAATTAGCCGGTTGTAGCTGCTAATCGTTTAGACGTCTTAATCACAGACAGAACGACGGCATGCAACGCTGTCCACAGTAACGACTACCACTTTATATCCATTTCGACAGACTGCAGTGCACGACTTGATCTAGTTTAAACATGTGACATATCCGCCGCAGCACATGCATTTATGCAAATATTGCAAAACTTTCGACTGACCCTCTCTATAAAGCAATGAATTTCACCTTTTCTTAAAGATAATTGAAAGTTATTGTCAGTTTAAATAGATCTCCAGTTTCAAAGCATTGTGTTGCTTCGAAAAATCACAATGAAAAAATTACTTAATTTGTAATAAGTCATCCTACAGAAAAAATAAAATTATTGCAAACGTATTCTAAAAGATATTAAGCTCCAACACAAAATAAAACGACTACTTCACCCGAATTAATGACGAAAGCACTTCATCATCATGCAGTTAGAGTTCTACCTTCAACGTGACTAAAATTTCTGGGTTTCTCTGGCTCAAGGGTAAGACGTACGTCTTCTACTGAACTAACCCAAACGACCTCAGATTGACTTCTACTAGCGAAAGGGATTTCTGGTGCAAAGACTAAAAACTTCAGGGTTTTCGATTTTGCGAAAACTGTTATTTTGACTGACTGCGTAAAATTAGTCAAAACAACGGTTAAAAGAAACGGGAAATTTTTACGGAAAATCTGTCAAAATACGGAAGTTAAAGAAAACGGGAGCATTTAAAAATGGAAATTTCGTCAAAAGACGGACACCTACCAGCAACTTTGCTGCACGTTATTTTCAGGAATATTCCATGAATTCACAACACTTATTTTTTACAGTGCAGTCTAGTCACACACACACACAGGCACTCACGTTCAGAAGGACAAATGCGCACTCGAGAGCACAACGAGCCGCGCCCGTATGTTACTCTAAGATACTCAAAAAAATAAAAACACGTAACTCGTTATCTTAGTTGATGAGCATCAGGGTGATTTCGCCGCCTCCCGTAACATTTGGGGATCACTATTCCGTGTAAACTGTTCCACATTAAAAAAAAGAAAAAAAAGAATTAAATATGGCAATTTCACAATCTTAGGTTTAACCTCCCGACAGAGTGTACTCTTTGTAAAATTATGTCACTGCACAACACTGAAATTGCAACATCATAAACATAGGTGTAAAGTAACGCGCACTCAGAGGTGCTTCCTATGTGAAAATTATTAAGGTCTGAGACAGCAACATGCAAGCTACATTTATTTTAGTAATGAGAATATGCACATCAGGCAGTGATCCACGCTAAGCGTACTGTCGATAAGGAGCTCCGTTGTTTCCTGGGTCACTGTGCTCTATGCGACATCCAGCTGTTCGCGTAGCTGCTGCAGATTGGAGGTTGCAAATTAAGATGGTGACTTGTGAACTCTTTTTTTTTTTTTTTTTTTTTTTTTGATTGGAGGTTTAACGACCACCGTGAGCAACTCAATGGGCTATAAGCAGTCGCCCGTCCCTAATTTAGGGTCACTGGTTCCAGGGAAGGGAGAGAGCCAGTACCGTAATATAAACACAACATCCATGCCTCACCGGGATTCGAACCCGGACCCCTTACAGACGAACGATCAGAGGCCAGCGCGTTAGACCACTGCGCCACCGGGGCGGCCTTGTGAACTCTCACCCATGCTCAAGGGATGAGAGCCTTGGGAAAATGTTGAAACAGTGGTATCGCGTTACGGGAGCTGTCCTGCAGATGTTCTATTTGGTCACTTAGATGAAGTTAACCGCAAGATAAATTATAGAAAAGCGATTGTGACGTACACCTCTAAATTAACCTTCTTTTTTAAATTTCTGTTCTTACCAAAACTATATTACTTCTCCGTAAGAATTTCGTTTTGAACGACACGTCATTTCCCCAAATTTCTTCATGCCATTTGACAATGCCTGACAGTGAGTTGAAGGAAAACAAAAAGCCACGCAGAGTGCAAAGGTGTGTGGTGATGGTAGACTAAAGAGGGTTTACTGATTGAGTTTTGACGCGTGTTTACGAAACTGACATTGTGATTAAGTCCTCGAATTCCATTATGCTTTTTGGCAACGACTGACAGTGAGTCACAGGGAAAAACAAGTTAGTAAAATCATGCAATGCATTGATTATGATATGCTTTCCAACATACCAGAATTCGCGCGCAGACAAACCTTCCTCCCTACCATGACTATTGATTCGTTCAGTATACCTCCGGAGCAACATACTAAAGTTTTGTCGCAATAGAAGCATTTTTACTCAAGTTATGAGGATGATGGCTGTGGAATAAATCTCGCTTCTGTGTGGCCGGAGCTTTGACCCCATTTCGATGATATTAAACGGAATTGATTCAGCGTACCTCCGGAACAACATACTAAAGTTTCGTCACAACAGAAGCATTTTTAGTCAAGTTATGAGGATAATGGCTGTAGAATAAATCTCGCTCCTGTCCCCTGACCTTTAATTCCATTTCGATGATATTCGACAGAACCGGTTCAGTATACACTGAAGTGCCAGAAAAACTGGTACACCAGTCAAATACTTGGTAGGTCCCCCACGGGAGCGCCGAACTGCAGAAATACGACGGGGCATGGACTCCACTAGCTTCTGGAAATATGCTGTAGGCAATGCACACCATACTTCCTGCAGAGCGTTCCACAATTCGGGTGTATTCTGAGGTCTCGGATTCCTGTGTTCGATAGCGCGTTGCATGTCATCCTAAATGTGTTCTATCACGTTCAGATCTGGGGAATTTGGTGGGATGGCAACACCCCAAACTCAAATGAATGCTCCCCTAACCATAATGTGGCGTCTCGACACTTGTAAGGAGGTGCATTGTCCTGTTGGAAAAGGCCCAACCCATCAGCATGAATGCAGGACATGAACGGGTGTACCTCGTCAGAAAGGATGCGCATATAGGCTGGTCACAGACGTTTGTAGACGTACCAGGGGTCCCAGCGAAATCGAGCGAAATACACCCCATACCATTACGGACTACCCACCAGCCGGTACAGTTCCCTGTTGATAGGCGGGATCCATGGCTTCATGGGGTTTGCTCCACACACGAATCCTTCCATCTGCTCGATACAGTTGGAAACGCGACTCGTCAGACCAGGCTATTTGTTTCCAGTCATCAAGTGTCCAGTGGCGGTGTTGCTGTGCCCAAGCGAGGCGTATAGCTCTGTGTCGTGCACCCATCAAGGGGACTCGAGTTGAGCGTCTGCTCCCAAAGCCCATATCGTGCAGGGTAAGTTGCAGAGTCCGGACGCTGATGCTTATTGAGGCTCCAGCATTGAATTCCGATGATACCTGCGAGAGTGTTGCCCGCCTATCGCGTGAAACGATTCTTGGCAGCCAACGATAGTCACGTTCACCCAATGTCTTTTTACGGTCACACTGGTATCGTAGGTTGGAGGTTTTGCCGGAATTCTTGTAGTCACGGTACATCCTTGTAATAGTCGTCCGTGAAAATCCGAACTTCGTTTCTACCTCCGAAATACTATGGCCCATCTCACGAGCGCCAACTATGACACCGCGTTGAAAATCGCTTAAATCGTTATTACTTGTTATTCTAATGCCGAAAACAGCTCTGACAACTGGCAAGGATGTCTATCGCTTTATATACGCACTGTCGGACGCAACCGAGTACGCGCATAGGTGACGTTACTATGTATTTTCCATACGGTCGTCTGTACTAGTTTTTCTGGCACTTCAGTGTATGTACCTCTGGAGCAACATAGTAAAATTTTGTCTCAATCGAAGCATTTTTACGTAAGTTATAACGCATAAGAGCGATGGAATAGATCCCGCTCCTATGACCTGACCTTTGACCCCATTTCGCCCATTTTCAATAGGGTTTGTCCCCAGGTTATCCCTTACCACATACTAAAATTTCATTGAAACCGAACCATATTTACGCGTGTTATCGTGCGGACAGACAGACCGACAAAGCTGGAGCATATACGCTTCTTAAACCTACGGTTGGAAAGCATAAAAAAGCCACGCAGAAGTAAAGGTCTGTGGTGGTGGTACGACTTAAAGACGATTGACTGACTGTGTTTTGACGCACGTCTACGAAATTGATATTGTGATTAAGTCAAGGAAGCTCTGTGAGTTGTTCGAAGTGGAATTGTGATAGTACGCTTTAAATCAATAAACCAGGAAGCGAATAATGACCAAGTCGTTGTGTATTCATTTTCTTACTATATCAATCTCTGAGACCATCAGTGGTTGTCTAAGTGTTGCATTAAGCATTTAGTATTTTTTCAACACAAACCTGAAACATTTGAAAACATTCAAAGCATCATACGATGTTTAGTAAGAAACTTAAACCACTGACTGTGGAGTTGAGGAAGTCTATAGATACTAGTTTGTGTCTCTCTCGGAAAAGGATAATGGAAATTATTTATTCAACCACCAGCGCAACAGAATGAAGTGAAAGTTTTTGTAGGAAGCAATCAGAGATACATGAAGAGGATATGATAGTGACCGACTATTAACTGCAGTATTAGGCACAGTCCATGACAGCGGGTTCGTTAGCTCAAATTAATGTTAGAGAATGTTGCATATAATTATGGAGAATGCAATTGGTGAAGAAAAATCTAAGAAATTTAAACAACCAAAATTCGACCCGTATTCGAGAGTTTTTGAAATGTTAGGTTGCGCCAAAAAAAATTTGAATATTTTCTATCTCCTCTGGCTGAATTCTGTCTCATCGAAGATGTATTAAAAGCTTGAGAAATACTAGAAGTACTGAACACTGAGCGACAAGACATAGCCAGAGGCTTTTGGAAAAATTGATGACTTTTCTATGATAAATGAACGTCAAAGAAATGATTGATTTGGCATTTCCCGGTTTTGAGAGTCACAGGAAATCAGAATCGACAGCCTTATAAAAAAAAAAAAGAAACAAAGAGAGAGAAAAAAAAGGCATTTTGACTGAGCTCACGACACCGCGGGCGGCTGGATCATTAATGAATACTGAACTACACTCTTGTGCAAAAGTTAAGTTACAAAAGGTTTTTTCATCGAATTTGGCCTCAGACTTTTGCAGGGAGTATTACAGACTGTGACGGGTATGCAAAGTAAAGCATGACAGCATGATGACACGCATATGACTTTCCAGTGGGCTTTGCACATAGACTCGAGGAGCCAATAGTCGTGAAGGGCGGACAGGAACAAGGGTATAAAAGATCTTCGCTGTTGTCAAACTGCACGTGAAGGACATGCTGTCTTGAAATGTCACACAGGCACCGTTTAAGCGATGATATGCGATGGCGGGCGATTGACAGACTGGAGGCTTTGCAATGCCAAACAGAGGTGGCAAGTTGGCTTGGTGTATATCGAAGGTTTGCCAATAGGCTGTGGAGACAGTTCCAAAATACAGGAAGTGTTCGTAGACGACCTGTACCAGGTCATCCAAGGTCAACTTGCGTCCCCGATGACGCTTTCTTGCCTTAACAGCAAAACGCAACAGAAGAATGACATCTCGTCAGCTGGCTTCAGAGCTGACAGCAGCAACTGGACGATGAGTATCCCGCTGAAAAGTGACCAGAAGGCTTCAAGAAAGCTGCATTTATGCTAGAAGACCTGTGGTGTGCGTACCTCTTACTTCTTCCCATAGGAAAGAACGATAACGTTGGGCTCACCAACATCAGCACTGAATACGTGTATTCATAATGAGTTGCTTTTCTCATTGCTAATGTATTCCTGACGTGTATTCATCCGGAGAGAACGTGACATGCGTTACCGTCATCAAAAATCCCAGAGAGAAATACATATGGAGTCGGTGGTTGTATAGTGTGGGCAGGCATAATGTGTCACATACGAACCAATCTGTATTTGTTTTTCAGGGGTTCCATCAATGCTACGGGATGAGATTGTAGCGTCTCATGTTCGCTTGTTTGCAGCTCTGTCGGGCACAGAATTTGTTTTAATGCAGGACAATGCCCGAATACGTACCGCTTGACTGGTGCTGGAATACCTTGAAAGTGAAGGTGTTGCAGTCATGGAGTGACCAGCAAGGTCTCCGGACCTTAATCCTATAGAACAATTTACGACGATTTAGGGAGACGGGTGGATGCTCTGAGGCTCCCTTCATTGTTCACGGGCTAGGTTTCTTGACCTACAGGAGATTCAAAATACTGTTGTACAGCGGTATGATAGACTTCCCTCAGAACTTACTGACTGTTTTAGACAGCGTGCTGCTACGCTGCCAGTTGTGTTTTATCATAAGAGGTGATTACACAACATATTAAGGCCAAAGTATGTCCTTTGGTATGTTTTTTAATTTGTATATTTGTAAAAATGTTTTCGAATAACAGGGTTCATTTAAAATGTATTCAGTGCTTTATCTTCATTTTGGAGTATATTACGAGCTCTTGTCCATGTCATTTTTTTCTGCCGCGAGGAGACAATAAAGACATCATCTGGGACTTTATTATCTGCTGTCGCGTTTCGGTGTAATATCTCTCATCGTTTTCTCACAATATTGTTATTTGCGTTTGTAACTTAACTTTTGCACACGAGTGTAGAACGGCCATTTAAGAAGTGTAGAAGGGCCATGCGCCCTTTTTGTTTGGAAAATAGCGTTATATGACAGGAGATGAAATACACAAACGAAAGGATCTTATTTTGTTTGAAACTGAGTGGAATAAAATACAACTACAGATGGCACAAATGGGACGGTGAAAACTTATGCATAGACCCGGGGCCGTCGCAAGTGTAAGAACATTCGGGAGGAAGAGGATTATCTCACTAGTTCTACGTCTTTAAAGTATTCAGCGAAGGACAGTTGACGTAGTCCTACGTTGTAGGTTGCGGCACAGTTGCTACTGTGCCCTACCCCCGATGATATCTTCACCTTGTCGTGGTGAAGGTGGTGGTGGTGCTTGGGGGTGCGTGCTTTGACAACCCCGAGAGCTATGCCGGCGGAAGTTTGACTACTAGCAGCGGCACCCAAGCCGGGCAGGTTTTCGTGGGGTAGAAGCCAGACTAAGAGAGATACCTAGGAGATGAATAACTCTGAAATCAAATTCTGTAAATGGGAAGCAGCACTTACAGAATGGGCTGGAGACTAAAGACATGTTCGATTGCCTCCTGTCCAGCGAGATGCAAGCTAGGCCCAGTGGACCAGAAGGTTGCATCACTGCAATGTGGAAAGCAAGGAGAAACTACCACATTATACTCCCAAGTAATCAGTAAAGAAAAAGTCTCAACAAATGAGTGCTTCTGGCAACTCCAATCCTGAGACAGTTCCTGGAGTCGGGACCGGCAGCAGAAGAGGCAGGGCTTCTCAGGTCGACAGCATGCGAAATCCCTACACAAATACATCAAACAAAGATCTTCGCTCTTTCCATGTTTATAAGTGAGTCACGGAAAAATTCTCATTGGCCACCACCGGGAGTCGAACCCAGGGTCTTCCAGTTACGCGCCGGATATGCTTCCGCTACATTACAGCGGCCTCGAATTCCTCCAGACTCACACACGCTAACTGCCAAGCCAATTTGGCAGGTTGCTTCTTGGAGCCCCGCACAATGCTGGGGATTCACCAAAGATGGTAAGCAGCAACGGAAGAAATAATTAGAAGGCGAATGAATAATTAATACAGACATTTAACGTGGACCAGGAACATCAAACAAAGATCTTCGCTCTTTCCACGTTTATAAGTGAGTCACGAAAAATTCTCATTGTCCGCCACCGGGAGTCGAACCCAGGGTGTCCAGTTACGCGCCGGAGAAGCAACCTGCCAAATTGGCTTGGCAGTTAGCGTGTGTGAGTCTGGAGGAATTCGAGGCCGCTGTGGTGTAGCGGAAGCATATCCGGTGCGTAACTGGAAGACCCTGGTTTCGACTCCTGGTGGCGGCCAATGAGAATTTTTCCATGACTCACTTATGAACGTGGAAAGAGCGAAGATCTTTGTTTGATGTTCCTGGTCCACGTTAAATGTCTGTATTAATTACCCTACACAAATATTGCAACATGGAATGTTCGGACAATGATGAAAGTGGGCAAACTAGAAAATATTAAGAGATAAATGGAGAAGCACAGGATTAATATTCTTGGACTGTCTAAGACTAGATGGAAGGAGGAAGGAGAATTTCAGAGTGGCAACTAACACGTGATTCATTCTGGAAGTGAGTATATGGCCAAGGAGGAGTGGTTCTCGTGTTGGATAAGCAGTTTGTGGTTGCCTTAAAGATGTTAGGGCATTGAGCCACCGAACGATTATATGATCAGGCTTTTTACAAGAACTCTTGATACGGTGATAGTCCAAGCCTACATGCCGACTACAGAACATGATGTCCAGGAAGTAGAAAATATGCATGAATATTTAGAAAAACTACTGAGATTGATAAAATCAATTGACAATGTAATCATAATGGGAGACTGGAACGCTGTAGTGGGAGAAGGTCCAGAAGGAGATATCATTTGGAAAATACGGATTGGCACTGAGAAATGAGAGAGGTCAAAGGTTGGTTAATTTCTGTGAACAACAAAAATTAGTAACTACAAATACGTGGAATCAAGTTCATAGACGGAGAAGATACATATGGAAAAGCCCGGGGGACAGGAATAGGTACCAAATTGATTACATTTTGATTAAGAGACGTTATAGAAATCAGTTGAAAAAGTCGATAGCCTACACTGGCGCAGATGCTGATTCCGATCATAACCTACTTATGATGGCTTATTATTTAAAATGGAAGAAGATAGAAAAACCAAAGAGAAGAATGAAATTTAATATGGTGGCGTCAAGACAAAAATATAAGGCTTAATTATCAGACCAGAATTTCAAATGGTATTGAAGCAGTTCAAATGGACATTCAAGAACCTGAACAACATTGGAAGATAGTAATAGATGCTGCTAAGGAAACAATCAGAAGACAAAACTTAGGAATTAGAAAGAAATGGCTGACAACGGAGGTGATAGTCAAAATGGAGGAAAGACGTAAATGGAAAAACATAAACACAGAGCAAGGAGTATTCATGTATAAGAAACTAAAAAATGAAGTGAATAGAGAATGTAAAAAAGCGAGAGAAAAATGGTGGATGGATCGTTGTGAAGAAATAGAGGAAATGAAAAACCAGGGCTGGTCAGACCTGGTTCACAAGGCTATCAAAAGCACGGCACAGCAGAAGAGAGGAATGCAATCCCGTACCATCCAAAACAAACAGGAAAAGCACCTGACTGACCCAAAGGAGAAAAAAGAGAGATGGAAAGAATATGTGTCAGAACTATATAATGAGGAGAAGGAACAAGAACCACATCGGTCAAATTCATACTTAGTCAATGGAAATTACAAGAGAAGAATTTGAGGAGGCGCTTAGATCAATTCCGAACAATAAAGCTCCAGGTGTAGATGAGATACCCATCGAACATTTTAAAGCATCTGGAGAAGTTTTAATTAATCAATTATTCGTCTTTGTAAATTGTTGCTATCAAAAATGAATTTGGCCTGTTGACCATATGACTTCCATAATTATCCCAATACCAAAGAAACCTATGGCAACAGAGTGTGAACAGTACAGAACCATACGTTTAATTTCACATGCAACGAAGATTTTGCTGAATATTATTAAAAAGAGATTGGATTTTAAGGTGGAAGAGGCGTTGGGAGAGTACCAATTTGGATTTAGAAGAGGAAAGGGTACTAGGGATGCGACTGGCACCCTGATATTCTTGGCTGAAAGAATGATCGACCGGGGGCTCTCCCTCTTCCTATGTTTCATTGATTATGAGAAGGCCTTCGACAGAGTGATTTAGAAAAAAAATGTTTTCCCATCCTAGAGAGATTCGGCATAGATGATAACAGCATCCAGCTTATCAAAAATCTCTATGTAAGTCAGGAAGCATTGATTTCAATTAAAGAGGGAATGACTGATCCAGACCCAATAAATAAAGGGGTAAGGCAGGGCCAACACGTTTATTTATTGAACTGGATCAGCCATTCTGGCCTTTTTGGTATTCATGCTGAAGTTATGATGGATCAGGCCTTGGGGAGCGTCACAGAAAGAGTGGGTTAATGGAGAGAAAATTAAGGCCATTAAGTTTGCTGATGACCAGGCATGATGTTAAAAATTGTCATGATGCCAAAAAATTCAGGATCAGCCAAATCATTACAGCGCATGATGTCAAAAATACACAAAAAGGCGGATATCTATGGAATGAAGATAAATAAAAATAAGACAAAACTAATGGTAATAGGGAAGGATCCAAAACGGGCTTTCCTTAAAATTGAAGGACAATGCATCGAACAAGTTAAATCATTTCGCTATTTGGGTTAAATTATTACTGAAGATGCGAGATGCGAAAAGGAAATTAGAATGAGACTGGGGATGGTAAAAACGGCTTTTAGAGAGAATAAAAGACTATTGACAGCCAAAAATATAGATCTAAAACTTATCAAGATAATTTTAAAGGCATATGTTTGGCCAGTAGCTCTATACGGTTCTGAGACATGGACATTAACCAAGAGGGAAGTGAAAAGGCTGGAGGCATTTGAGATGTGGAGCTGTAGAAGAATGGCGAGAATAATCTGGCTCGATAGAAAGACTAAGGAGGAGGTCCTGGAGAGAGTGGGAGAATTCAGGAGTCTGATCAACATGTTAAAAAGAAGAAGAATATTATGGATGGGACACACATTGCGCCATGGAAGCCCGATATTGAAAGTTTTGGAAGGGAAAATTCAAGGCAAGAGAGGAAGAGGACGGCCAAGGAATGGTTTTGTGGTACAATTACTCCAAGACACCAATACTAGGACATACTATAACTTGAAGAGAACGGCGAAGAATAGAGAGAAATGGAGAGAAAGAGCACATTTACTGAACATCTAGACCTTGGACTGAGTAACCAAGAAAGAAAGAAAAGAAGGCGTAGCATCATCGTTGTCCGCAGTTATTGCTAAAATTGTTTCTGAAGAAATCGTTCTTCAGAAACAATTTTTCAAACTCCTTAGTTGCCTTGTTAAATTTGGCGATTCATCTCGGGCCTAAAGCACTCTTCTCGCTGTTGCTCTTGTTCTTGTCTAGATTCAGAATGCATCGGCGGTGTAAAGGTTTGAGACGTAATACATTCATTATCCAGCGAAGTTGTGAAGACTGGCGGTATTCCATGCTCGGTGTGAAAATTTGAAAATTTAGGTCGATGACATCAATCTCCATGTGTTCTTGCTGTTCAGGCTCAATTTGTGCAGTTGAAGTGGAAGGTTGTGGCTCTAGAGTCGAATTCGGGTGAAACGCATCCTGGCGTGCGAACTTTTTACGCTCCTTACATTCCTGTGATCTTTCAGTTGTTGACTTAGCGGGCCTTTTTGGATTCCTCTCGTTCACCCCTAGCTGTTTCTTCAACTTTCGTCGGTTCTTATAGCAATTTTCCTGAATTTTCGCGTCAATTCTAAATTTTTGTCACCAAATGTTTTTGTATCTAATAAATAAATAAATTTTAAATCCACTTTATTTCGGTTTATCACATACGTCCGTTAGCTATGACAGTCAGCTACGGAATGCGTGGCTGACATCATCGCTATCATTATCTATTCACTAGTTATCAACCTTAAAACGGCGTGCGGCGAACCAAAATCACGCGAAATTTAGCTTAAATTTCCAACGCCACTGTATCGAACGGTTAAGGGGTAGAGGATCGAAACTTGTTCTGTTATGAATGGGACTCTATAAACTATTTAATAATGCATTATTTATTACTCTACGATTATTGATTTCGAAGATATAAGCGTTCGAAGTGTGACATGTTTTCGTTGCAAGTGTGCTCCCCATACCCGCACGGAGAAAGACTTAGTTGTATGCCGGAAAAAAAATTAGAAGAGAGAAAGAATTTGTTTGACTTTTTCATTGACTTTTCACATCGCCTCATACTCTGGAAAGGAAGCATGAGATGTTTATACAAGAATAGAACTAATCAAGGAAGAATCGTCATCCTCCCCTGAATAACTTTTGTTTTTGCAATTCCTCATCAAAATGTGCAAGGACATGTCGATAAATAATTTGATGATAATGATCACTGTCATCAAATTATTTATCGACACATTATCGGTGATAATTTGATGACAGTGATCAGGTGACAAATTTAGCGACATATCACCGGATGAGGCATGGATGTTGTGTTTGTCTTACGGCCCTGGCTGTCTCTCTTCCCTGGAACCAATGCGCCTAAATTAGGGACAGGCCACTGCTTATAGTCCACTGAGTTACTCACAGTGAAAATTAAAACTCCAAATTAAAAAGAAAAAGAAGATTGAAAAAATCTTCTTGCTGTCAGATGCTGCTAATTACGAAAATATTTTATAAGCATTTCCTGCCCAAAATTGTAAACTATTTCTCCACTAATGGGTGCACATGTTTAATCGGTCTTTCTCCATATGTCTGAGTGAAGAATATATGTTTAATCTGTTTCTTTCTCGAAATGTTTGCTATGAAGAATATTTTGGCGCATATTTTCTGCTTTTCCATAATTCAAAATTCTCATGCCAGGGGGTGTCAGGGTATATTTTCACTTTGATAAATTCATTCGACTCTAAAAATCCCTTAGAAAATTCTGGTAGACTACTTTTCATTATGAAGAGTATTTTTCAGCCATTTTCTTCTTTAACTAACGCACGGTTTTTTTACGGGATGGCATAAAGTTATATTAGGTTTTTCTCTATATCCCTTCTAACTGTACGATTCGAAAATTCCTTTTGCCTCTAATATCTTTCGCCCTTTGTGAAAAATTTTCTGTGCACAATTTATTTATTTCTGTAAGGCGCTTTCAGTTTTACACCCACTAGAAAAAAACAAAAAAACACTACTGTTTGTGAAAATTGCAATACCAAGAAAGAATCGTGCTATTCAAATGATATTCCGATCACAGATTCTTCATGTTACAGGAGATAACTGATCACATTTGCAGAGTTATATAAGAATTTTTCGCTTCAAAATTTTGTATCGTGTGAAGTCTCTTCGAGCAATAATAATAGCCTCTACACGGCGAGGCATTGATTAAAGAGGTTTTTGATATTGTCCTGGGGTTGCCAGGCTGCTTCTATGCGAGACTAGAGTTCATTTGTGGTGACAGGCAGAGGCGTGTGACGGACCAGTCGCTTTGCTACAAAGTTCCAGACATTGTTCGATCGGAGACATATCCGGTGAACGGGCAGGCCAAGGGAGAATCAGTATATTCAGTGCATGGAAGACGTCTTGGACATTGCGGGCCACATGGAACCGAACATTGTCCTGCTGAAATATTGCGCCAGAACAACTCTGGAGGAAGGGTATCACCTCTGCCTCTAAAACATCCCGGATTTATCGCTGGCTGTTGAAGGTCCCGCAACTCAGATCGCGAATTAAACCCAATAGCTAACCAACCATGACGCTTGAGGCTGCAATGTGCCGTTCACCTAGATGTCTTCGAACACGTATGAAACCATCATGGTGCATCAAGTTAAATCGTGACTTGTTAGGAAACACGCCCTATTGCCAATCAGCGCGCCAGTGTCTGTGTTCGAGACCCCATTCCAGACTCAGGCTTCTTTTGTTGAAGGTCAAAGGAATGCGCAGAAATGAAATGCTGGCAAGCAGTCCTCCGTTAAGCAGACTACGTCGAACTGCAGTGGGTGGAGGACAAAGCCGTGACAGTGCTCCACTTCTGCGCTAACACTGTGGATGTCGCTGTGTTCGGTAGAGGTGTCTCTTATTCCGTTCAGTAGTGCGATTTTACGGTTCATTTCACTGACGTCATCTGTCCACTGACGTCACGTTCGCGTCACCGTACCGGAGTTTCGTCCCATACGAGGGGCAATTTCGAGGAAGGAAAATCCCGCTTCATTCATTTCAACAAATCGTTCTCACTCAAAGACCGTCAGGTGTTCATAATGCGACTTTTTTTGGCGATGGGACATAATGAGGTTCAAAAACCACGCTTTCGACTTAATATCGGCTCTTCACTGATTGCAACGTCTCTCTCATACCTAAGACTGGAGAGTTCAGAGTCCTGTTCGCTTTTTCATAATGCGACCTTTTTCGGCGATGGGGTATAATGATGCTCAAAAACCACGCTTTCGACTTAATGTCGGCTCTTCACTGATTGCAACGTCTCTTCACACCCAAGACCGGGGAATTCAGAGTCCCGTTCGCTTGTTCATAATGCGACCTTTTTCGGCGATGGGGTATAATGATGCTCAAAAAACACGCTTTCGACTTAATGTCGGCTCTTCACTGATTGCAACGTCTCTTTCATACCTAAGACTGGGGAGTTCAGAGTCCTGTTAGCTTGTTCATAATGCGACTTTTTTCGGCGATGGGGTATAGTGATGCTCAAAAAACACGCTTTCGATTTAATGTCGGCTCTTCACTGATTGCAACGTCTCTTTCATACCTAAGACTGGAGAGTTCAGAGTCCTGTTAGCTTGTTCATAATGCGACCTTTTTCGGCGATGGGGTATAGTGATGCTCAAAAAACACGCTTTCGGCTTAATGTCGGCTCTTCACTGATTGCAACGTCTCTTCACACCCAAGACCGGGGAGTTCAGAGTCCTGTTCGCTTGTTCATAATGAGAACTTTTTCGGCGATGGGGTATAGTGATGCTCAAAAAACACGCTTTCGACTTAATGTCGGCTCTTCAGTGACTGCAAAGTCTCTTCCTACCTAAGGCCGGAGAGTTCAAAGTCCGCTGCCTCTAAACAGCATACGCATTTTTACCGACATTTAAATCATTTTTATGTCTCAGCCAATTATTCATGAAGGGTAAGACTAATGACAATTTCCCGTACGACCTAATTAAAGGCTGTACGGAAAACTGTCATCAGTATTGCCTAATTAAGTACACATCTTTTACGTTAGAAAAGTTAACGATAGGGCCCGCATAGCTGCGGCACCGCTAAACCTGTGGGGGGGGGGGAGACGGGAACGGGAGACTCAACCAATTCTGACCAGGAGATCAACACCAAGGAACAACTTTCTTCGGACCAAACGTGGTCTTTATTTTCAAACAAAAAATATAACGCCAAAAAGGCACATCTTTAAAGATTACATTCGTCTCGAATCAACGTATTTTTTGAGAATCGATCTCTAAGAATTTATTCCTCCAACGATTGATGGAATAAGTTTTACATTTCATTCGTTACCAACGAATTCTACATTATACATTCTAAGAGTATTTTTACAAAACAAACTAATTGAACACTTTATTAAGAATACACAAACACAACACTCATTCAAACACGAGATACGAGAAAACAAACACTGAAATCTATAGCAAATATAATAAAATTCAATCAAAATAGAAATTATCCAATTACGAATTTGAGCATTAAGTTCTAATTACTAGCCTTAAACATTATAATTCTCATTAACAACTGTTGTGGCGGGGAAAAAAAGAATAGTTATTTCTGGGTAATTAATATTTAAACTTATGCAAATATTAAAATTACGGTAAAAGTTGGATTTAAGGTGAAAATGAAAATTTGGGAGATGGGTGGATGCATTTCGAAACAAAAAAAATTCAATTATCTTAAGGCCATGATAAATGAAAATATAGATAAAATACATCTCAGATGTTAGAAAATTCCCAAAAGTTATTATTGAAAGTTTGCGTTGTTTGAATGTTCGATGGCTTGAGGCACCTGCAAGTGTAAAATAAGTAATTATTGTTTACATGTGTACCAAATTTGTAAACACTAAAATTTAGATGGTATACAATGTACACGTGTAATAACTTTTTAAGGCTGTGATGATCAATTTAGTGGTTAGGACAAAGTGCATTAAATAAATAAAAACAAAATTCCTGGAGGGTCGTTTCCGGTCTTAGGCAAACTAAGGTGGATTAACATGCGACCCTGTGATGAACTTCAACTGAATCAACTAATTCTTCACTGCACAAGGTTTGGGTTTTTGAAATGGCCACTTGGCCTGCATTTATTGTTAAAACTTAACCAAATAACAACAAAAACAAAGCATGTCATTTGAGTTTCAAAACACATAAAAACCCTTGTGAGTATAGAATATGCATAACACCTGATTCAACATGAATTGACAAGTTCTGTCGCTGAAGTGCAATGTGCCTCTCATCTCAGTTTGGAATGCCATAAGAACATGTGTACTGTAGTTTTGATTAATCACCTTCGAACAACCCCCTCAAATCAGATTTATTAACACATTAATTTTATATATCACAACCACTGACCAAAATTCACTAGTAAAAGTTACGTTACTAAATGGTTCCACACTCCCCAGGAAGACATGCCATAAAATTAAATATACTCAACATTCTTGCATTACTTGATACAAAATCACTCTACTAAACATACTGCACTAAATACCTTACTCAATCACCTCAAAAGTTATCATTACACAATAATGCTGACAAATATACTTAAAATTCACCCTATCATCTGGAAAAATTCAAAATACTTCACTATACAAACTCGCTCTGAGTACTCAATATCCCACCATGTAAATAAAAGGCAAACACTTACTTTCAACACTCCTGGACACAAATTCATACTTATCTGCACTCCCACTGTTCATAACATTTTAAAGTTACACCACTAATTCTGACCAGAAATTTATGAACCAATTAACCTAAAAATTCAAACTTGTATCATGCAAGCTTTTTGTAATTTTACCAATTCATGTAGTAAGCCACTGAGGTAACGGACAGGCAAAACATTTCAGTCATCAGACTTACTTTTCTTCGAAAATAAATTTTACATCTCGAGGAAAATATCAATCAGGCTAAAGGCTAGAAATTGGGTCGTGAAGCCAATCCAAGCCTATACATCGAAATGGTGGCAGACTGTAGCTTATCATCCTGTACTGTTTACTTTCGTGAACACCTTGGAACTTTACACCTGAACTCACCCCGCACGGAAGAACCACCTAGGTGCTACCCGGCATACAGGGGTAAGGGCTGAAGAGCACTTTTCCCCTTGAGAAGGCCCCCAACTCAAACCTTGCACTACAATCGCATCCTGTGGATCTCTCTCTACTCAGGCACTCCGCCCTGAAAACAATTCCCCCAAATTGTCTCAGAATCACCTTTTCCTCAAGAGAATCCCACATCCGGAGCATGCAAGAACACCAGTCCCAAGAAACACACCATGCAGCAACACCATTTTCTCGTCGCACCTATATCTACTAGCAAACACGTCCATATCCTTATCTCCGAAATCACCTATCGAAGAATCCAAACAGTTAAACAGGCCTTCCCTCGCCACAATATACTTTTGCCTCCTAGTCAGCATGTATGCCCTTTTTGATATCCTACCCCTTATGCAAATCAGATTCTCAAATCCCCTTCCTTCGAGACCAAAATTTCACTCAGAAAGAAAAAAAAAATCAATGTTCAGGCTGGAGGTGTGAATGAATTCTGAATTCATCAGACCTATACCCCGAACTGGGTAGGCAAAGGGTGGCATTGTAACTCTTCCGCCACACTAGACATATTTTCCCCCTTTAGTCAGAAAGTATGCCTTCTTTTGATATCCTTCCCTAATGAAAATCCACTTTCACATTCATTTGCTGATATGGTCTCTAGTCACAATTACTACTAAATGGTACAAACAATTTTACACCCATCAATGGATCTTCCTCTACTGCTCTATCCCGTCTCTTACTCAAGGGGAATCACACCCCCATTTGGGACGAATCCAAAATCCTCACAACTCCTCACACCAAATCTCAATTATTGTTAACTGAAAGCCTATACATAGACAAATTTTCCGATACTTGCTGTAATGATGAACTACCCAGAAATATTCCTCGACCCTGGAAGCACCTGATCTCAGCCACATCCATACAATCTCAACTTCTCTGAATCCCCCTTCCCAATTCTCTCACCCCCTCCCCTTTTTTTGTGATGACAAGGCAACGTGGTTCATTAGATCATCCACGGACACGTCATTTACGCATCTTTGTAAATACGTTTCATTCGACCATTCCCTATTACGTCATTTCTTTAACTGTGTATTTCTTTATATATGTTGCCTCTTCCATGGTGGGTGGTCCTTTTATCGCGTCTGATGATGGGTACCTGCAGGCAGGACCCAAAAGGTCTCACGCATTTAAAATATTTTTAACTATCTCATCTTATTTTAAGTGTGTCATTAGATTCACCTTTTGTATTGTGTGTAGACGGTCGTAATGTTTATGCTTTTACTAACGTAGCACGAAGTCTTCTGCATTGGATTTACACCCATTACTTGCCCAACTAGAAAATCACCATAACCTGCCTCCAAGACACAAATTTTAACTACATGGCCCTGTATGTGTATAGATACAAATGCAATTTATATATTAAAACTACCAAGCACAAAAAAAGTTAAATCTCCTAAATAAAATACACTGCCGGGCAATTGCTAAGGACGGATGACAATAGCAACGATAGCAACCATAAAATGGAAGGCAGGAAAATGTGGAAATTAGCATAAGTGCGGGATACGGTAAGACGTGTTGTGCGTATGCAAATTTTGGATTGCCGAACTTGTTCGTGACGTCATAGCGCTGATAAGAGATATAAAGGATTTGACGCGTATTGACCGTTGTTGTTCAAACGCAAAGTTGAAAGGGAAAGAATCAATTGACGAACTTGCAATTTTCAGTATGTCTTCCCGACATCACCTAGATGATTTTACGCGTGGCCGTATTATTGGCAAGATTGAAGAAGGGCGAAAAATAACAGATGTTGCCAGGGAGTTCGACGTCAGCCACTGTGTTGTTTCAAGGCTTTGGAAATCATTTCAAACAAATGGAGAGTGTAGCAAACGTCACGGGGGAGGTCGTGTTCGCAGTACGACACCTGCAGAAGATCGGTACATAGTGCTATAAAAAAAAAGACACCAGAGCAGCACAGCTAGTGAGGTAGCAAATCAGTTTATGGCTGCTACTGGCAAGCGGATCTCCCAAAAAACTGTCGCCAGACGTTTGCACGAAGGAGGACTATACGCCCGCCGTCCTGTTGTGTGCATCCCATTGTCCAGACGTCACCGTACCGCCCGTTTGCAATGGTGCCATCAACATCGCAATTGGACTGATAACGACTGGTCTGCTGTCCTCTTCTCAGATGAGAGTAGATACAGTTTATTGTCTGATTGTCGACGACAACTGATCTGGCGTGATAGTGGTACTGCATATTGTCCAGCAAACATACAGCAAAGGGACCGATATCCGACATGTAGTGTCATGGTATGGGCTGGCATCATGATCAATGGCCGTACGTACCTCTATGTGCTTCCAACTGAGACTATGACTGGCCAACAATACATTAATGATGTTCTGCTACCTCATGTTCGCATGTTCCGTGGTGCTGTCGGTGATAGATTCATTTTCATGGACGACAACGCAACATGTCATCGAACAATCGCTGTCCAGGAGTGTCTTGAGAGCGAGGATATTCAACGCCTCGTATGGCCAGCACGTTCTCCAGATCTGAATCCCATTGAAAATGTGTGGGATGCTTTGGGGAGGAGTCTCGCTGGTCGCCAATGCCCTTTAATAAACAAGGACACCCTCATCCGCGCACTGACAGAGGAATGGGATAAATTACCCCAACAGCTGCTTGATAATGTTGTGCAAAGCATGACACGACGTGTGGAATCTTGCATCGCCCTCCATGGTGGCCATATCCCGTATTGACATCTTACGCCGGAACGCCTGCAGACGGTAATTGCATTTTTTTCACGTTTACGTATTCTGCACAAAATGGCCTGTTTGTCCCTTGAACACGTTCCAAAGCCTTCTGAATTTCAGAGCACAATAAATTGTTTTTCTTGTAATGTCCTGGCATTCTGACATTATTTTATTTCACTTGGCTTCCAACCACACTTACTTTTTTTATGCGCTATATAGCCGTTTATGATCCATCCTTAGCAATTGTCCAGCAGTGTAATTACTGGTTTGAGAGGTTGTTCATCAAAATAGCTTAAAACCCAATTATGTTAGATAGTCTCTTTACAAAAAAAAAAAACAACCAAAAAACATTACATCCTTTTATAGCTTAGCTCAAGAAATAAAAAAAAAATGACTGGAGTTTCCCATGCTCAGCTAGCCTCGAAAAAGAATGATAGAAATATATATATATGTTTCACATGTACTGCTCCACTGCAAAAATAATTTTAATGAAACCGCATATCATATAAAAAAAAAATATGCCAAACACAACCAAAGCAAAGCAAAGCACTCAATTTGATTCAAATTGCATTAAATTTCCCTCCACAAATAAGAGAGCCAAAATCATACAAACTATCAGAGTCACGCAGGACGTCCGAGGCCCCAAGAATTGGGCTTACAGCATACTACACAGTCAGAAGTTAGGAAACCTCGACCAAGGAAACTTAATCGGACAAACTGTCGGAGTCCCACTCAGAGGGCTCCGAGACCTCAGACCGTATGAGGCTCATAACTTCAATTTCTGCAGATGAAATTTTCCTTATCAGTTCTGTATCACCCTCACGCAGGTATATACTGTCTAACACCTGTTTCATTGAAGAGTTCGCCTTCAGGCTAACCAGAAGGCGGGCTCTTCAATGGGAAAGAGCATGCAATGTCACAAAATTGCTTCACTGAGAAATTTCAATTTTTAACATTCAATCTGACGGGACTGAAAGTCAGGCAAAAAAAGGCAAACATACTAAAATGAAGTTTAATACGCAGATATGGGTTATACAAAATTCATAAACAGAAATTTATTATGCAGTAAAAAAAATCTTTTTTTGACGTTAACACTCCAGAAAACTGGGAAAAAACAGGCCATGTCCAAATTTTTCACACATCAGCACTGGAAATGTCCACCATTGCGGTTAGTACGAATATACTGATGAGGCAACGTCTCGTAGAAGGGCTGTGCTTCAGGGTGGCAGAATCTCTTCAGAACCTGCAAGTCTTCATACTTAGCATGCGAAATTGGCAGACGTCCATGGTAAAAACTATGTGGAAACTAAAACTCCCCTACTCTCAAAGTCCTGTTCGCTGTAGTAATGGTTATAGCCTTGGTAGTTTTCTTCTGTTTAATGGATATTTGGTTGCTAAACCCGGCCGGCGAGGTCCAATTTTCGGAGCGAGGGTAAATTTCCCGATCTGATTTCGTCAACCTCTTGCAGGTGAGTAGGGATATTCCTTGTTCCTTCCCAGTAGCGCGTGGACATCGTTTGGTTTTAACCAGTGAGTCGATTCTATAAACCTAATTTTTGAGGACAGTGTTACTTTTTAACCCGATGTGATTATACAGCCGTACAGTACCAATTACAGCCAAAATAATGAGCTAAAGAGTTAAAATTAAATGATTATACAGCCGTACAGTACTCATTACCACCAAAATAATGAGCTATCCAGCGAAAAATAGCAAACAATGGACACCGCAGGTTCTTTACCCTTACCTTTCACATATCCTGTATAGTCCGGTCAAAATAGGGTTTTCGGGTGAAATAAATATGAAAGTTTTGAAATTTGGCACACTTGTTTGTAGGTATCTAGTGAAGATTATATCAAAAGTCCGGACGAATCAGAGGTGAGCTCTAGCCGCCATCTTGAAAAATAAGTATGTTTTTTCGGGTTTTCGTGAATAATGCTATTTACAAAATTGAAGCTTAAAAAATTTCCTACAAAAAAGGTTGGATTCACTTTTTTTGTATCTCTAATATGTTCTGAGATAATCGGGTGTCAATGTTGTACTGTTTCGCTGATCTCTACGTTATCACTAGCTTATTTGTATGAAAAACCATAGTGATAACGTAGCGATCAGCGAAACAGTACAACATTGACACCCGATTATCTCAGAAACTATTAGAGATACAAAAACAGTGAATCGAACCTTTTTGTAGGAAATTTTGTAAGATTCAATTTTGCGAATAATATTTTTGGTCTACGACCAACCATTTTTGAAATATTCACGAAAAAAAAAAAAGTGCCTATTTTTCAAGATGGCCGCTAGAGCTCACCTCTGATTCGTCAGGACTTTTGATATAATCTTCACTAGATACCTATAAACAAGTGTGCCAAGTTTCAAAACTTTCACATTTATTTCTTATTATATTTGCCCATTTTCAGCCTTCGTTGGCTG
The DNA here is from genome assembly GCA_039090855.1 of Macrothele yani. Classification (NCBI taxonomy): domain Eukaryota; kingdom Metazoa; phylum Arthropoda; class Arachnida; order Araneae; family Macrothelidae; genus Macrothele; species Macrothele yani. The sequence goes on from CM076990.1 coordinate 56,628,547, forward strand.
GACTAGTATGTTTTAAGATAACACCAATAATCCTTCATGGTGTTACAATTTTCACAGACAGTAGTGTACTTATTTCTTTCTACTTGTGGATGCGTTACCGCGATTGTAGAAATCTGGTTGATTTCTTTTTACCTCTGAAATATGGTTGATTTCTTTTTTCTGCATGAATAACACGGCTCATATTGCGTAATTTGAAATTACGCGCGGAAATCCTCTAGGTTGTGTAAGTGTATTCTCTTTTTCGCAAAATTTTTAGATTTTCTAAAAATCTATTTTGAAATGTATTTTCGTGTTGGAAAGGATTCAAAAGACATTCTCACTACAACAGTAAATTCGGTGTCATCTTTCATGTTTTTATTTTTCAGTAATTTGAATAGCAAACAGAACTTCGATTCGCTTGCCAATGCTTTTCACGATTACCAAACATTTCCAGTAGAAAATGACCTCGAATTTTGTTCCAAGACATTTCGTTTTACACAAAAATCTGGAGTAGAACGATAACCAATGAATGCCAAATCTCTTTTACTCTTTTGAATGTCTTATTTCGCTTTCGAGTATCGATCAACATAACTGGAAGATTCTTTCTGACGTTCTGATAAAGATGTTCCTTCGTAAAACTATTTAATTCCGTTTCCACATCTTCCGACATTATGATAAAGATGTGCATTCGTAAAGCTATTTAATTCCGTTTTCACGTCGAAATTTTCTTTTTTTTCCGGGTTATGTATCTCGCTGGACGATTTATGTTTATTTGACATGACGACAGCGGGGAGGATAGCAAGGGATAGAAATAGGAAGAAAACAAGAAGGCTTTAGACTCCATAATATTTCTTTCTGTCAGACAGGAAGTCTTGTCCGAGACTTGACTTTTGGGAAACAAGTGTGGCAATAACAAGCTTTTTCTTTTTTTCAGTCATGCGATACTATGCAACGCCCGAATTCGAGAAAAGGAAAAGGCTTTCCACTATCTTTTTGCTGAACGAACAAGGGAGGGAAAATACTACACATTCCTATTTGTTTTCCAAAAGACATTTCTCAGTTCCCTTGTTTTTATTCTCATCAGCTTGGGTAAAAAGAGAAATGTATCTCAAGAGGCGATCTGTCAGCTCGAAGTTTTGAAGAAATGTTTTCAGCCACTCTTTTGTTTTTTTGTTTTCGCTTTATGAAGTGCAGCAGCGATAATGCACTCTTAGAAAACTTCATGGAAAGTTTCAGAGTGGCTCGACTTAGTAAAGAAATGCACGCTTGAGAAGTTTTGAGGAGCTGGCATGTCATCTGTGCCCACTGGATCTTCACAAGGTGTAATTTTACAAATAGATATGAACATCCAAAGTTCTTTAATAACAAATTTAGAAAGGCTTGAAGAAGTCTCCAAATAAACTAACGGCATAGATTCTAAATATTTCTTTTGGGTTCACCCTTCAAGATATGATAATTTTTTTTAGTAGCTGCTTTTGATACATACAAACACACATACACTAATGGACAAAATTGTGGAAACCTTATGGAAAATTTCTTTTTCTGAGGTTTGAGGACTCATAACAACAGTCTTCTTTAGTGAAAATCCTCCAAATACGCGGGGTCAGTGAATGGACAAAAACATCGCTCTTTCCACGGTTTAGCAACACATAGCAACCGAAAATTTGTTATTCGGTCACCACTGTGGATCCGAATGCCAGATCTCTCGATATCTAACCGCGCGCATTAGCCTTACACTACGGAGGCCAACAATCCACGACGCTATGTGTGTTTTTCTGTCAGCTTCTGACATCATAAATCCGTAAAATGGTCTCAGCTACTGAGACGTCTCCATCTGGTAGGCATTAACGGCACTGGCTATATATTAATTATAGCAGTTAAATCCAAACTGAAAATCCTCCAAATACGTGGCGTCAGTGAATAAACAAAGACATCGCTCTTTCCACGTCTTAGCAACACATAGCAACCGAAAAATTGTTATTAGGTCACCACTGGGGATCCGAATCCCAGATCTCTCGATATCTAACCGAGCGCGTTAGCCTTACACCAAGGTGGCCAACAATCCACGGCACTATGTGTGTTTTTCTGTCAGCTTCTGACATCATAAATCCGTAAAATGGGCTCAGCTACTGAGACGTCTCCATCTGGTGGACATTAACGGCACTGGCTATATATTAATTATAGCAGTTAAATCCAAAGGGCGAGATCCAAAGTGAAAATCCTCCAAATACGTAGCGTCAGTGAATAAACAAAGACATCACTCTTTCCACGTTTTAGCAACACATAGCAACCGAAAAATTGTTATTAGGTTACCGCTGGTGATGTCTAGCCGAGAGATCTGGGGTAAATAATGGGCATCGAGAGATAATAGCAAAAAATGGGCATCGCAGGTTCTTTACCCTTACCCTTCACATATCCTGTATGTTTTAAGCTAACACCAGTAGTCCTTCATGGTGTTGCAAAATTTCACAGACAGTAGTGTACTTATTTCTACTTGTGGATGCGTTACCGCGATTGCAGATATCCGGTTGATTTCTTTTACCTGTTCTATTCTGCATGAATAACAGGGCTCATACTGCGTAATTTGGTGGCCGACAATCCACAGACAGCGCCGTGGATTGTTGGCCACCGCGGTGTAAGGCTAACGCGCTCGGCTAGATATCGAGAGATCTGGGATTCGGATCCCCAGCGGTGACCGAATAAGAATTTTTCGGTTGCTGGGTGTTGCTGAAACGTGGAAAGAGCGATGTCTTTGTTTAGTTTTTTTAAGAATAATACCATAAAATTATAAATGTTATTAGAGATATAATTTAATGCAGAATATAACGCAGTACACTTTCTTAAAAAAATGCATTTTAAAAGAAGTCACATACTGAAAACCCTGATAAAGCGTATTTCATAACTTCTCATCATTTCTGTTAGTACTCAGTCGGGAAACCTTTTGCCTCAATTACAGCCTTACAACGGTGTTCCTTGGAGTGAGCCAAGCGTTTTTGTTCATCAGATCCTATAATGTGAAACCAAGATTGCGTAGACCGTAAAAAAAAAAAAAAATCCTTATATTTACGTGCCACTTTCCGTCATTCACTTCGCTAACTAACGATGCATATTTCTGATACTTTTTCCGTGAAATGACAGAAACACACCTGAATGACCCGGATGCTTAGCACGCCAGTGAAATTCTGAATTCTTAGAAACCTTTCGGCAATTCTTTTCTTATATTGACGGTAAATAGCCATTTTTTACGCTTTCTAACCGTTGGGTTAAAGAAGCGTATATGCTCCAGTTTTGTCCGTCCGTCTGTCTGTCTGTTCGTCCGTCCGCACGATAACTCGCGTAAAAATGGTTCGATTTCGATTAAATTTTAATATGTGGTAGGGAACGACCTGGGAAGGAACCCTATTGAAAATGGACGAAATGGGTTCAAATATCAGGACATAAGAGCTGGATTCATTCCATCGACCTTATGCATCATAACTTACGTTAAAATGCTTCGATTGCGACAAAACTTTATCATGTTGTTCCAGATATGTACTGAACCGGTTCTGTTTAATATCATTGAAATGGGGTCAAAGGTCAGGGCACAAGAGCTAGATTTATTCCACAGCCATTATCCTCATACCTTGACTAAAAATACTCTTATTGCAACAAAACTTTAGTATGTTGTTCCGGAGGTATACCGAACGAATTATGTTTAATATCATCGAAATGGGATCAAAGGTCAGGGCACACAAGTGAGATTTATTCCACAGTCATTATACTTATAACCTGACTAAAAATGCTTCTACTGCGACAAAACTTTCGTATGTTGTTCCGGAGGTATATACTGAACCGATTCTGTTTAATATCGTCGAAATGGGGTCAAATTTCAGGGCACAGGAGCGAGATTTATTCCACGGCCATTATCCTCATAACTTGAGTAAATGATTTCTGGTATGTTGGAAAAAGCGTATCATAATCAATGCATTGCATGTTTTTACTAGCTTAATAAGATATGTTAAGTGAAAATTCTGAATTTTCAAAAACCTTTCCGCAACTATTACGGGGAGTCTTAGTCCTTTCGTATATTTACGGAAAATCTCCGTTCTCACTTTTTCGGTATCCATATGATGAGAAATTATCGGTGAATAGGAGCGATTCGCGGAATACTTGAGATTTGATTTACTATTAAATGTCAGTCGTCTGTCGAAGAATCTGATTTTGAAGTTCTGTAGTGAGATCGGATATTGTGGATAGCATATCTCATGAAAGTTTGATTATTGTAGCACCGGATATTCCTTCTTCTCTCTCCCCCCCATTTTGTGCTCTAGCTATTGTATATTTTGTTACCGTAGGAAACTGGATACTTAAATTATTGCACAGATGATTGTATGGTGTCTGCTCGAATGCAGTGGTGTAGTGCTAATTGAAAAAGTGCAGGAACGCGCGATGCCTTTAGGGTTTCAATACCTTTCCCTTTTAACCACCCCATTCCGCCTCTCCACTTTTTACATTCTTATATTTATAGCATAAGAAAGTATAGCGATCGGCGAAATCAGACTTCCGGATTTACACGATTTGGCATTCAAGGAACAAGATTTCGCCATTTTGGTAAGATAACACTGAAATGTTGGGCCCAAATTGTAGCCCGTTTTGGGGTGCAAAAGCTAAAATCAGCCCCATATTATCGAGTAAGATCTCGCTGGAAGCCGAAACTAATTTAGGGTGCGATGGTGAAAGCCATTTATTACGGGGAGTCTTAGTTCTCGCGATATTTGGATAGGGGCAGTTAGAATACAGCACGGACAATTCTATAGTTTGCATGAAAATGAACGGTAGAACAGATGGAGACTTATTACATCGACGGATTTTTTCCACCTTTGTGAAACGGACCTAAATCTCCAGACAGAAAAATAATCTCTTCGGCTTCCAGCGTAATTAAGGGGCACGTGTAACTGGACTAAGTTCAATGTAGAGGTCTGCACGGGACTATCTGGAACTTTTTTAGTTTAGAGAACAAAGCAACGGGCCGGGCCGGGCTTTTCCCCAGACACCTACGACTGGGCCAGGCCGGGCCGGGCCGGGCCAAGTCGACCCATTCTTTCCATCGCAATGGTAAAGAAAGAAAAAAAAAGTCGTGTTCCCCGATTTACTGGTGTGTTTAACTGTTTTTCTGGCTTTATTTACTTCCATGACATAGCCCAGGGCGTAATTACAAATCCAAGGAGAGGCACGCACAATGTTTTTACCATCTGCAGGTAAAACCACTCTGGGGCTTGTTGACAACAAAAGATTCGACCCCGAGCGTGTGTGTGTGTGTTGTGTGGAGTGGGGAACGGAGGTGTCTGCAGCGGGGTGGGGTGTGATAGGAGAAAAATCATCGTGGGACGACATTGATTTTTTCTCCTATCTCTAATCTGTATAGGGATTGACTTTTTATCGCTTACTAGTTCAGAGAAAGGGAGATTCTGAACGCGCTTAATCTTCCCTTTTATCTGTTTTTAAAGGTTATATTTTTCGATAATTGCCAAAGTTTAGTTAAAATTTTTAGGCTTACATTCAACTAAATATTTTTAATAATATCGCAGTTCATTATCTAATTTTCACATTTCAGTAAAATACAATAGAAAGACAAAATAATAATACCAAATGGCACATCACGGTCGGGCCGTGCCTTAAACGCACGGGCTTGTGCCGGGCCGTGCTCACGAAGTTAGGCCACTGCAGACCTCTAATTCACTGAGACTCCCAACTAGACTCCTTAATAATGATTAGATTAATTAAATTTCCAATAACTAATTTCCTCACTGCGATGAGGTGGGGATACCTCTACGTTCTTCACAACAGTAGAAAAAGGATAAATATCTTCAAATTACGTTTCTGTTTTTCACGTATTGTTTCGGCAAACAAGTTTTGCGAGTCAGATTAAAGTTTTTTGTTATGATGTTTAATAACAAACACCGTCTTGTGCATTAACTCAGAATACAATCTCACCAATGCCCCATCCCTAACGTCTGCGGTCCAATGACTTCCCGTTCATCCTCTTACTTGCTTCCGATGCAAAATCGGGAACCGATACGTAACCACATCTTGCATGGGCGCCTCCATCGGGATCGGGATAATTCTTTCTTCCCATCGCAAGCTCTATTCTAAAACTTTAAACTTGATAAATTACCTCTACGCATTTCTTCTGGGAAAAGACCATCGATCATATGCAGGATTTTATTAATAAAGACGGTGTTTGTTATTAAATATCATAACACAAAGCTCTAATCTGACTCGTAAACTTATTACCGAAAGAACAAGAATAGAAACGTAATTTTAAGATATTTATACTAACGCACCATGTAGAATTTGCAGTAAAATTATTGATTATTGTTGGATGTTAGCGTCCTTTTTTATTTTTTTTTATTTTTCATCAGACGCCTGCTGCAAGATTGTTTACGATTTGCGAGTTTCAGTTGCGAGGATGCAGAACAGAACAATCAGCAGTGCGTTGTAAAGAATTATGGGATCACGACCCTGGACAATTGAGAGGAGAGAGATAGCGTCCCTTCCTTGTGTGTGAACATGCTGTATTTGTTGTTCTTACAAAAACTGCTCTAACAGAGTACATGCTTTGTGATCCTAAAAGGACTATAGCCGAAATAAGGTGTGTGTTGTATGAACTCCTAAAAGGAATATTAATCATGGTAAGACTGTTTTAAAACAGACGAAATAACCTTAAAGCACGGTCTCATTATTGTTAATAATAACTCATTCGTTCTATGTTTATTATATATCCGTGAACCATCGTTAGCGTTTTAGTTGTGTGTTTAACCAAGAATAAATAACAAAAAAAAACTTAAATCAGGAGTCCGTGGATTATGGACATAGTTACCGTTGCAAATCATTTCTTAGTTTTTAACTTACACCATCAATTATCATTTTCAAGATTCAAACAAAACAATATATTGCAGAAAAAGGAGTTTCAAGGGATTTCCAAATGAGAATGACTTTAGAGACTAACTCTGCCTTAAAAAAAAATGGGACGTTAATTCCACTAACTGCAGCTTCTGTTGCCATTTTTTTATTGGAAAATAATTATAAGACATTCACATTTTGTAAAGAAAACAAATTATACTCTATAGGGTTTTTTACCGGAACGCGTGCCGGCTAAAAAAAAAAAAAAAAAAAAAAGAAAGTATCGGCACGCCAGTCCGGTCTTCATTGCGCTTATGTATCAGTCTGCGGAGTCTTTAAGGCAAAAGATATTATAGCCATAAAGAGTATATTTTGTATTTAGGAGTTTTGTAAAGTAATACTATAAAGCAATACATTTTATCTTTTCTTAAAGAAAATTGAAAGTCATTATCAGTATAAACAAAATTTGAAGTTCCAAAGCATTTTGTTGCTTTGAAAAATCACGAAAAAAGAATACGTAAGTTCTAATAAGCCTTCTTTCAGAAAAAAAAATTCTTACGAACCTATTCAAAAAAATAAATAGCTCAAAATAGAATAAAATTCCTAATTCAACCGCATTAAGGTGGTTTCCCTAAAATCTCTGCCTTCTGTTTCCAATGGTAAAACTTCTTTACATATTTTCTTCGCAATTAATGTATTCCCAAAGATGAAAATTTGTCACATCGATGAAACTAACTTTAAGTTATAGCATGGGATACTTAATACTTGCTAAAACATAACCATAATTATGTTTAAAATCAATCATTTTATTTTGAGTAATGTTCAGACCTGTTAATAGATGGCGTGACCTGTACACTGATGACGTCAATGGGCAAACAAATGTTGGATTTCTTACTTGTGATTATGTTTTAGCAAGTATTAGGTATCCCATGCTCTAACTTAAAGTTAGTTTTATCGATGTGCAAATTTTCATCCTTGGGAATGCATTAATTGCAAAGAAAATATGTAAAGAAATTTTACCATTGGAAACACGAGGCAGAGATTTTAGGTGGAAGCACCTTAATATCACACACAAAAATATAATAATTGTGCGATTCGAGTTTAACTTGATATCTTACGCTGCTGAACGTGGTATTCTCGCCGAACGGACAGCACGCCGCGGGTCTTCAGTTGAAGACAGGGTTGAACGAGCGGATTCGATCCCAACCAAGCGGAAATGGGGAGTGTCAGAAATCGTGCTTTTCCTGTATAAATACGGAAAACCCGAAACGGACTTTTTCTGAAATAAACGGAATTACTGACTACGAAAATCCGTCAAAATACGGAAGTTAAAAGGAACGGGCACTTTTAACAAGTTAGAAAAATCATGCAATGCATTGATTATAATACGCTTTCCAACATACCAGAAATCATTACTCAAGTTATGAGGATAATGGCTGTCGAATAAATATCGGTCCTGTGCCCTGATGTTTGATCCCATTTCGATTATATTTAACAGAACCGGTTCTGTATACCTCCGAAATAACATGGTAAAGTTTTGTCGCAATGGAAGCATTTTTACGTAAGTTATGATGCATAAGGGCTATGCAATAGATTCCGCTCCTGTGTCCTAACCTTTGACCTCATTTTGCCCGTTTGCAAAAGGATTCGTCCCTAGGCAGGCCCCTACAACATACTAACATTTCATCCAAATCGAAGAATTTTTACGTAAGTTTTGACGCATAATGGCGATGGAAGTGATTCCGCTCCTATGTCCTGACCTATGACCCCATATCGCCCATTTTCAACAGGGTTTGTCCCCAGGTGGTCCCCTACCACATACTAAAATTTCATCGAAATCGGACCTTTTTTACTTTAGTTATGACGCATAAGAGCAGTGGAATGGATCCCGCTCCTATGTCTTAACCTTTGACCCCATTTCGTTCACTTTCAATTGAATTCCTTCCCAGGTAATCCCCTTCCACATATTAAAAGTTCATCGAAATCGAACGATTTGTACGCGAGTTATCGTGCGGAAGGACATACGCACACAACGCGTGACGTAATGAGGCAGTTTGGAATCGCGACCATCTGCTCGCAAGAGTGTGACGTTATAAAACTTAAATAGGATCCACACACAATGCGTGACGTAATGAGACAGATGGCGTGACCACGCGCCAACATCTCAAGTGCGAGATTGTGACGTCATAAGATCGTTCCCAGGTGGTCCTCTACCACATAATAAAATTTCATCGAAATCGAACCATTTTTACGCACGTTATGATGCATAAAGGCAATGGAATGCATTCCTCTCCTATGCCCCGACCTTTGACCCCACTTCATCCATTTTCAATAGAGTTCGTTCCCAGGTGGTCCCCTGCAATGTACTAAAATTTCATCGACATCGAACCATATTTACGCAAGTTATGACACATAAAGGCAATAGAATGGATCCCGCTCCTATGCCATGACCTTTGACCCCACTTCACCCATTTTCAATAGGGTTCATCCCCAGGTGGTCTCCTACAATATGCTAAAATTTCATCGTCATCGAACCATATGTACGCAAGTTATGACGCATAAAGGCAATGGAATGGATCCCGTTCCTATGCCCTGAGCTTTGACCCCATTTGTTCCATTTTTAACAGGGCACGTCAACAGGTGGTACGCTACCTCATAATAAAATTTCATCAAAATCGAACCATTTTTACGCGAGTTATCGTGCCGACAGACAGTGGACGGACAAAGCTGGAGCATATACACTTCTTCAACCTACGGTTGGAAAGCGTAAAAAACGCAAATTTCGTTAAAAGGCCGACACATACCCGCAGCTTTGCTGCACGTTAATAATTAAAGCAAAGTTGCACTAACAAATTTCTTTAGTTTCCGTAGATTTTCTATTAGATTCAGGTCAGGACTATTACCTTACCATTCTAGCAGTGAAATATGGTTTCCCTGAAACAACAATTTTTGCACACAGCAGCAACACGGCAAGAATCCTGTTGAAATACACTGTATTGACAAAAGTCACCGGACACCCCTTCAAAAGCAAATGAGCGGAACCGCTGCGCTAAATTTGCTTTTGAAGTACAGCTGTACTATGCGGGGTACAGCTGCAAACGGTATAAAAACAAGCCTGCAGTTTACCGCGATCATATCGCACTGTGAGGTTGAGTGAAAACGCTGCTGCGGGAGAGAACTGACTTTGAGAAAGGAAAGATTGTTGGGTGTTATATTAGTGGGTTGTCAATAAGAGAAACCGAGAGGTGTTTAAACATACCCAAGTCAACTGTTTTGGATATACTGAATAAATGGAAGACACATGACGTGCCTAAAGCAGCAAAACGTACCGGTAGACCAAAGAAAATCAGTGATAGAAGACGTCGGAGCCTCAGGTGAGTCGTTATATCTAATCGACGGAGTAGTGCACAAGACCTCAGTGTACAGATGAGTAAAAATGCTGGAACCTCGGTATGTACACGTACCATTCTCAGAGAACTTCATTCCATGGGTTACCGTGGTCGCGTATCTGCTCATAAGCCTTTCATCTCCACTCGGAATGCTACTTGTCGTTTAGCATGCTGTAAAGTACATTTATCGTGGACCGTAGATCACTGGAAACGGGTTCTATGGGCTGATGAATCCAGATACGCGATCCATCAGTCTGATGGCCGCGTGTGGGTATGGCGGCAGCCGGGGAACGCTATTTATCACAGTGTACTGTTCCTACGGTTAAGTTTGGAGTTGGCATTGTACTCGTGTGGGGGTGTTTTCCGTGGTATGGTTCCGGCCCATTGAGTATCGTGGACAAACCTATTAAATAGCACGTCTACCTCGATATTCTGGACAATTATGCCCTACCAACTGGGTGGCAATACTATGGAACCGAACCTTGTTGGTACCAGCAGGATAATGCACCGAGCCATAAAGCAAGGACTGTTACGGAGTGTAATTCCGTATCGTGTGTGGACTTGCCAGCACAGATCCCTGATCTTAATCCCATAGAGCACCTATGGGATGGATTAGAGCGCCGCATAAGAAGTTTGTAACTAAGGCATACTACTAAGCAACAGTTAGCGGCAGAATTATGTACTGAATGGAAGCGCATACCTATCGCTGTGTTCCAAAACCTTGTCGAAAGCATGTCTCGAAGGGTCAGTGCATACATTAAGGCCAAAGGTGGACCAACACGGTACTAATGTATGTCAATAAATGCTATGTAGCGTTTCTCTTTTAGGTGTCCGGTGACTTTTGTCAGCATCATAGGCTTCATTATTCTGGAAAAGATCACGTGCTGAAGACTTCAGTTTCGGTTCAAATATATCAGTGATGCATTTTTTACCATTTGAAGTACCATTAATCGCACAAATTCTGCCCACACCTTTTGCTATCATACAACCCCAGATCATAGCACTAACTGGATGCTTCATGGTAGATGTAATGCATTCAGGCAGCAAATTTCCTCCATTTTTTCTTACATACCTTATTCCATCACTACCAACTATGGATTTTTTGGTCTCTTCATTCCAGATGACTGTCCCATTTATCCTCAGAACAATCAACATTGTTTTTAGCCCATTCTAATATCTTCCTTCTTTGTTTGGGAAGTAGAAATGGCTTTCCTTGGAATTCTAAAGTTTGAACCAAAGTATTTAAGTCTGCGTCTAGCCGTCCATCTTCAAATCAAACTGAGACAATATTCTTCTTTCACTTAAACACAGGTTTTAGCATGTCTTTTGTAAAAAAAGATCGTGCTTATGTGGTTTGTCCGTCCGTCCGTCCGTCCATCTGTACCCACGATATCTCTGCAACTATTAGTCCGATTTGAAAAATTCTTTTTGCATTGGGAAGCTTGAAGTATGCGAATGATGATCCTTCATTTCGTTTTTTTTTACGATGTACAATTTCGCCGCCAGAGGCTGTAACGGCAGATGATGTCGAATTCAAAAACACGTTTTAATCCACATATTTGCTTCTAAACATCCAATTGAAAAAAATCTTTTATCTTTCGATTCCATTTATGTTGAAGAATGTTTTAGATTTAGTTACTTTTTCAAATTACGCATAGATTTTCCGTTAGGGGGCGTAAAAGTAAATTACATTTTACCAGATAACTCTTCTTCTAAAACTTCTATTTGGAAAAATGTTTGTTCAGCGGATACATCTCCTGATGGAAAATCTTTTGTATATAATTTCAAATTTTTGGTAAAGAATACTTTGGCGACCAGGGTGCGTAAGTTTTAATTTTTGCTTAATTTACTATAAAATCTCAGCTTCTAAAATATCGATTGAAAAAATTTTTCGTGAACTGATGCCACTCACATCGATAAACCTTTTCGGAATATTTTCTTCTTAAAATATTCATCAGTTTCTCCGCCAGGGGCGTAGATATATATCTTATTTTCGTCAATATCTATACTTCTAGAAGCCCGATTTGAAAAATTTCTTCTTTGTTGGATAGCGTTTTCATATAATTTCAAAAATTTCAAGTAATTCATAGACTTTCCGCTAGGTGGCGTAGAGGTAAATTGCGTTTCCTCCTATATCTCTGCTTCTAAATCTCCGATTTGAAAATTTCTTTCTGCACCGGATACAGCTCCTGATGGGAAATCGTTTGCACATAATTTCTAATTTTTGTGAAAAAATGGTTTGGCCACCAGGTGGCGTAAACCTTAATTTCCGCTTCTGATGTATTTGCAGCAAAATATGAGCTTCTAAAATCTCGATTGGAAAAAACGTCGTTTCTAGACATATAGTAATCATATCGACAAACCTTTTAGAAACATTTTCTTCTTAAAATAATGCATGGTTTCTACGCTAGGGGGCGTACATGTATATCTTATTTTTGTCAATATCTCTACTTCTAGGGGTCCGATTTGAAAAATTCCTTCTTTATGGATAGTGTTTCTAGTGCGACATGTTTTTCATATAATTTGAAAATTTTCAAGTAATTCATAGACTTTCCGCTAGGGTCCGTAAAGGTAAATTGCTTTCTCCCCTATATCTGTGCCTCTAAATCTTCGATTTAAAACATTCTTTCTGCAGCGGATACAGCTCCTGATGGGAAATCCCTTGCACATAATTTCAAATTTTTGGGAAAAAATGGTTTGGCCACCAGGTGGCGTAAGTCTTAATTTCCGCTTCTGATGTATTTGTAGCAAAATTTGGGCTCCTGAAAACTCGACTAAATTTTTTTTTCTTGGACCGATTCCGCTCATATGGAAAATCCTTTTGAGAATAATTTCTTTCTAAAATAATGCATGGTTTTCCCACCAGGGACGTAAAGTCACATCTTATTTTTGTCGATATCTCTGTTTCTAAGAGTCCGATTTGAAACATTCTTTTTGTGCTGCAGAGCGTTTCCGGTGCGAAATGTTTCTCATATAAATTCGTGTTTTTCTTAACACACAAGTCTGCAACCAGAGGGCGTAAGCTCACGATTCCGTTTACAGCAATATCTGAGGGATTAAAAACCCGATTGAAAAACTTCTTTCTTGCGTCAGACACTATTGTTTTCCATTCCGGTTCCATTGACTTTGAATAGCTTTGATAAATTTAATTTGAGTCAGAACGGATTCAAAAGACGTGCTTATTACATCCGAAAATTCGGTGTCATCTTTCTTGTTCAATTTTTCTATCACCACATGCTGTTGTGCACCTTTTCCTGCCTTAACCTGTTTGGGTTTGAATTGACTGAGTCTTCTGATAACTCTTGCACAGTTCAGAAATGCCTCCTTTGGTTAGATTTTCACCTACGTTTCTTATGATTTCCCCATAAATGTAGCCTTCTTCACGCAAAGTTAGTACTTTACATGACTGTCTAGGTGACCAGTCAATCTTTTTCACTCTATTTGTCATCTTACTAAATTATGCAACTTACTAAGTTATCAAGGAATAGAAAAATCCGTGAAAAATCTAGTGGCCAACTTGAAGACACTCACAGAACTGAATAGGAGCTCTATTATTAGCCCTAATACCTACAAGTGAAAGCTGACTCACACTAACACCTTACTTGTTGCATGCTGTGTCATAATAACACTTGCTTGGCTCTCAAAGCAATAAGTCTCAATGACCAGTTTTGAGTTAAAGAAATTCACTTCTTGTTAAATAAGGTAGTTGTGTTTTCTTTTTCCGGTTATTTGGCTATACCATTTGAGAGAAGAAAGATAATTTAACTCAGTTTCTTGCATTACATTCTGCATTAAACTATCTTTCTAATGATATATAATTTTGATGGCATTATTCTAAAAAAAGACATGTTATGAGCCATAAAACTTCGGAAATACACTGCTGGCCACCCAAAATGCAACACCAAAAAGGACACGAGATGGCAAAGCCAGATTTACTGGACACATAACAACAGATACAAAGATGAAACGATTGAGCTTACAGGCCCATGCGACTTGCGGAACACGCAGACATCAATAGTTCGTGTGGCCCCCATGGCTGGCAATTACGGCAGCTACACGCCGCGGCATCGAACGAAAGAGGCTTTGGATGTGGGCTTGGGGTATGTCGGTCCAGGCTGCTTCCACACGTTGCCACAGTTCATCAGGCGTAGCCGCGGGTGGTGCTTGCCGGGCCACTCGGTTGCCGATCAGCGACCAGACGTGTTCGATGGGCGACATATCGGGAGAACAGGCGGGCCACGGCAGCAGTGACTCCTGGTGGGCCATGAAGAATTGTTACACAATGCATGCTACGTGCGGGCGCGCATTGTCCTGTTGAAACGTGGCCGCTGGCATGTCCTGCAGGTAAGGGAGGACTACAGGCTCCAAAACGTCGGAGATGTAGCGGTGGCTGTTGAGTGTACCGGCGATGCGTACCAGAGGGGTGCGGGTGTCATATCCAATTGCGCCCCAAACGATAACGCCAGGCGACGGACCGGTATGGCGATGCATAATGCAGGCGTCATACAGTCTCTCGCCGCGGTGCCGCCACACTCGGATCCGACCATCGTGGTGTTGCAGGCAGAAGCGGAATTCGTCGGAGAAGACAATATAGTGCCATTCCGTAGTCCAGGTGAGGTGTTCAATGGCCCACTGCTGCCGCGCTCGCCGGTGGTGTAACGTCAATGGTAATCGGAGCAATGGGCGCCGTGCGACAAGTCCCTGCTCCTGCAGACGACGTCGAACGGTACGAGCTGCACAGGTTGTTGCACAACACACCCTAATTCGTGCGCCAACGTTCGTGATGTGGCGGTGCGAGCCATCAATGCCCGCCCCACAACATACCGGTCCTCTCGTTCGGTGGTGTGCCGCGGCTGCGGCAATCGCTCACGTCGGTCCGTCCGTCCCTCCTGCACCCACCGAGTCCATACTCGCCTCACTGTGGCTGGATGTCGTCCCACACGGGCGCCGATGTCTCGGTACGATAAACCGCTGTCGCGTTAAGCCTTTATTCGTCGAACTCCGAAACGTGCTGGAATGACTGCCGTATTCTGCGACGAGTCATCAGGAAGCTTCCCACGCCTAAGTCCGGCAGCACAACACACTTCTACTACTTACATCCCGCCTTCTGTTCACCCTTCTTATAGTGCTTCTCGGTCGCGTGCCGGGCGCACATGATTTGCATATGCCCTGCAATGCTAATCGTTTGCATGTCCTCTCGCGGGCGACGCATGCGGTGAATTTCAGGCCAAACGGGTGCTTCCTTGTTGGTGTTGCATTTTGGGTGGCCAGCAGTGTGTATATTTTTCTAAAGGTTTCAACAATTTTCGCTACTAGTGTATATGAAACGTGATATCGCTTTATTTGAGCGTCTGCTGTTGATTGTTGACATGGTATTGTCGCTACTAGTAGTCGTATTCATATTTTTGTATTTTTCAGTAACGAGATGCAAGGATGACAAAGAGTTTTCATATCTGTTCTTTTAAACACAGTACTTCTTCTGTGTGTTGGGGTTTAACGACCACTCTGAGCAACTGTAACGGTAATATGTAGACGCCCGTCCCTAATACGGGACAGCTGGTTACTGTGGAGAGAGAGAGAGAGAGAGAGAGAGAGAGAGAGAGAGAGAGAGAGAGAGAGAGAGAGAGAGAGAGCGAGCGCCAGTGCGGTAACACAAAAACACAAATACAGTGCTCATATCTCATCCTGGACTCGACCAACGTGAGTCCATCTCGGACTAGTGGTCAGAAACTAGGTTAATAAATCACTCGGCCATCGAGACGGAGCACAGTATTCTCCTCGAACACATACATTAATGAGCCATTACATTATGACCATGTACGTAATAAGCTCTAGCACTCCATTTATCCAGAAAACAAGAGCCATTCGGCAAGGCATCGATTCGATGAGGTGGCGATAGGTATCCTGGCGTATCTGGTACCATAATGTCAACAGCAGGTCCTCCAGTTCCCGTACATATCGGGGCGGTGGTGATTTAGCGCGAACCCGCTTTTCCATTGGAGGCCAGAGCATTTACAGAAAGCTACCACCATGTTCCTGGAACAACTCCTTGCCGATTCTGGCAGTGTGGCATGGCGCATTATCCTGTTGGTAACGGCCATCACCAGCAAAAAACACAGTCACCATGAATAGGTGAACTTGTTCCGCAACGATGTCCAGATACCTGACAGCTGTCAAAATTTGTGCAATTGGGATAATGGGGCCTAAAGTGTCCCAACAAAACATCGCCCACAGCACAACACCGCCGCCGGCTTGTTTCCGCTCAACACTACATCCATGTCTCATAGCCTCCGTTGTTAATCGGCACATCCGCGCTCGGTCGGGTGCACCAGGAATCTTGATTCGTCAGACCAGGCCACTTTCTGTCCATCATCCACTGTCCAATCTCGATGATCTTGTGCCCATTTCATGCTTTGTTGGCGATAACGTGCAATGAGCCTGGGGGATCCGGCTGGGTTTTCGGTTACGCAGGCCCATGCGCAGAAGACTGTAATGAACTTTGTACTGTGACACATTGCCCTGACTGATCCCCACTATTGTATTTGCGGGTGATTTGTCGCACTGTGGCCCTGTTGTGAACAATGCGCGACAGTCTCCACTCCCCTCTGACATTAATGAGCTCCGGACGACACGCGGCTGGACGACGGCATGTCATTCGGCCATATGTGCACCACTTTTGATACGTACTCACTACAGCTGCACGTGAACAACCCACAAGCCGCGTCGCTTCCGAGATCGTAGTAGCGAGACGCCGAGCCATCACAATTTGTCCTTTATCAAACTTCGATAAATCGGTAGCGTTTCCCATTCTGACTGCGAGTACTCTACTAACCGGAAGCCGGTCCTCGGGTTGTATGTACAAGGTAAATAGGAAAGTACCTTTAGCCTGGAATAACTTGCGAACGGAGATAGGTAGTTATGCAAGTGAGATAACGGTATAGTAAAGCGACTACGCCCGAATGAATGCAACCAATAGCTTGCGCCCCTAGTGGCAAAATGCGGAAGTTAGCCATTGCAAATCGAAAATGAAAAGAGATAGAGCAAAATGTCCAATCGCAAAGTTGTAGAGCATAAACTAATTAGTACAAAACTAGATTTGTTTTACACGGACAAGATAAATTGTCGCCTGAATACCCTAAAATGTCCGAAATCGATGCGCGACTTTTTGTGTGAACGTTTGAAGGGAACAGGCATAGGTATGAGCAAATACATACAATTTATTGCACAAATGCGTACTTATGTCAACACAGTTTGATGACGTCAGACAAAACAAAAACGAAAAAGCCAAACTGGCGCACAGTGATAAAAAGTTAATGTCGAGTATGTTCGAAGAGTTCGCCATTGCCCACGATACACATTTGTATTCGTGAAAGTAGCTCTGCATGCACATTCCTCAGCATGGAAGGTGTCACACTATTGCAAGCATCTGTAACACGACGACGTAGATCCAGCAGACTTGTAGGCGCTGTTGCATACACCTGATTTTTTACGTAACCTCAGAAATCCAAGCTCGCCATTCTCACACAGCGTACGTAGACCTTAACTTCTAATCAGGGTACATCCTGCTACTGGATTTTATATCGTAGGTACGGTACAACGTCACAATCGGCATTTGCATGCGGCTACCTTTGCGAAATGTGAATATGCAGATTCGAATCCGCACATCGATTTCGGACGTTTTAGGGTATTCAGGCGACAATTTATCTTATCGGCGTGAAATAAATGTTGTTTTGTTCTAATTATATGATGCTCTACAACTTTGTGATTAGAAATTTTGCTCTATCTCTTTTCGTTTTCGATTTGCAATGGCTAACTTCCGCATTTCGCCACTAGGGGCGCTGCTATTGGTTGCATTCGATTGGGTGTAGTCACTTTACTGAACCGTTATCTCACTTGCATAACTGTACCTCTCTCCGTTCACAAGTTATTCCAGGCTGAAGGGACTTTCCTATGCACTTTGTATATACAGTACACTACTCTGTGAACTTTATCTGTGTCACTGTTCGGTCTAAAGGCGCGCTCATTTCTCTAGACTGGGGGTGGTCATAATGTAGTGGCTTATCGGTGTAAAAGCATACTTGTTTGCCAAATCTCATTTGCCGCACCAAAGCAGTAAACAAAACTATCATCTGAGATGATATAGGTAAACACAATCATGAATTTCTGTATGTTCTCTATTTTTTATGGGACTACATTTTTCTTTCCTGCTGGCGAGTTTGCTCATTCTCTTGGTTTCAGAAGACGGATAAAACAAAGATCTTTCTGTTAGTTTCTAGGAGATGAAAAGGAAACATTTGTTTTTGGACGGCATAGAAGTAGGACTGTTTAATATTTTCCATGTGTTTGAAGTTTATCCTCGCGTATCGCTATTCCGTTAGACGCCATAAAAGTATACTATAACTTCCCACTCTTTAAGATTAGATAGACGAAAATCACTAGGAATGAAAGAATGACAAATATGCTATTAGAGATTAAGGACCTTCTGAGAAAATTGATGTTACTAACTGTATTGCAGCCTTCATAACGTCTTTGTT
Organism: Macrothele yani; assembly: GCA_039090855.1. NCBI lineage: Eukaryota > Metazoa > Arthropoda > Arachnida > Araneae > Macrothelidae > Macrothele > Macrothele yani. The sequence goes on from CM076990.1 coordinate 56,647,331, forward strand.
TACCGACTCAACTAAGTGAAGATAATACAGCACACACACATAGGAAGTTAGTCTAAATGACATTTTAATCACCACAGAATAGATTAGTAATGCATCATTATTTACATTTGATTTTGACATGACATTCATCAATGATAACGTACAGTATGTTGCTATGAAAATATCGCTTCTCCTGAAGATAAGTGGTATAAATTCTTGTCCAATTCTCTTAGCTGAACGCTGGTCTGAGTCCCTTTTGAGGTATGGATGGTGTGCTTGTCCCTTAGTGCTGGTTCCAGTGGCCCTAAATTAGGGTTGGGTAATGCCTTATAGGCTTAGGTACTTATAGAGTCTTTTTGTTTAAATATGTATCTTTCGACCACCGCCATAGTACATCTGGTTAAGTCGCTATGAGCTGTGTGAAAGGCGGATGTTTCTAACGGGTGTTTGAATACCTTTCCTGCCGGCCATCTACTCTGTGGGTTTTCCGCAGATTCCCAGTGTTTGGGGACGCGAATGCGGAGACGGTTCCCTGTGAAGTCGGCCCCGGACGCACTTTGTCCCTTACCCGTACGCAGCAGAGGAATGGCAAGACGGCTGCATTAATTTGCCAGTAATCTTCAAGGGGGTATGGTCGTCCTTTGCGGAACTCAACCAGACATGGGCAGACGAGATATATTGGTATTGTACGAATGCAATCACGACTAAGGGAGCTTTCCTAGTGTCTCCTAGAGTACAATTTTACTTCTACGTGGCATACCTCATATTAAAATAAAAAAACAAAACAAAACAGATGGTTGTGCACAAAGTAACTCCATTGACTTTGGAAATTTCTGGACGGTTGCAGTTAATTGCAGAATATTGTTACTTTTAAAGTCGAAACCTATTTCAAAATCGACTGATCGGCTTCATTCTCATGTTATACTTTTCACTGCACATCGTGCCGCCGTTGCATCATTTCTAGGTTGCTCGATCTTGTGGAAACAAGTACATCTTTTATCGTCGTTTAGGCATATCCAAAGCGTTAGAGGCTGAATTTAGGGTCTTTCATGAGTTCGTGACAACTCACCCACCCAAGCAGGGCCCGTCCCACCTGACTGGAGGGTTGGCGCAATCAACTAATTTTTATGGCTGTCTATAACACCATCATTTTTCTTTTTAGAGGGAGAGCGAAGGGCGTTTAAGATTGAAAGAGTCCTTCATTCTTAATTTAGTACTGCTGGTTCCAAGAAAAAAACAAAACCAACGCCTTAGGACGAATACAACGCCCAACAACTCATACAGGGATTGAAAACCAATGCCGTAGGAAGTATACAACGCCCAACAACTCCTACATGGATTGAAAACCAACGCCGTAGGACGAATAGAACGCCTACGACCCATTCAGGGCTTGAAAACCAATGCCGAAGTACCAATACAACGCCCGCGACTCATCCAGGGCTTGAAAATCAATGCATCAGGGCGAATACAACGCCCTCAACGCATCCAGGGATTGAAAACCAACGCCGCCGGACGAATACAACACCCACGACTCAACCAGGATTTGAAAATCAACGCTGCAGCACGAGTACAACGCCCACGACTCTTCAAGGGCTTGAAAACCAACGCCGTAGGACGAACACAACGCCCACGACTCATCCAGAACTTGAACTTAAGCTATTGAACAGAAGCCGACGCCTCTGACGGGTTAAACACTGGGACAGCAGATGATAATTTGAAACGAAACTTGTCATACTCAATGTCATTGGTTTGTGTTAGTGAGTGTTCAGCTGCGTGAAGACGCTTCGTTGACCGAGGGGTCAGAGCGCTGGTTTCGGGTTGGTCGTCCGAGTTGTGTCCGGGTTCCAGACCCAGATGAGGCATGGGTGGTTGGTTTGTCAAAGGGCTCTGGCTAGCTCCCTTCCCTGGAACCAGTGTTCCCTAGTTTCGCAAGGGAGATTATGATAGCCCTCTGAGCTGCACATGGTGGCCGTTAAACACCAACCAAAAAAAAAAAAAAACTAGGTGAAAGTTGAGTTTGAAGACATCAAAATAACAAGGGGGATACCAAATCAAAACGTTAGACGCAAAGAAATTAAGTGAACATCTGAAACTTAGCCGTATATTTGTAACGTATACTCTATATTCACTTTCCTTTTGATTTTACTATCTCTGGTTATTTTATTTTACTATGTAAATTATCTTCTTACTGAACGAAATATGATTTCACCCGATGAATGAGATCTGGCAATGAGTGTAAGTCATGACGTGGTGGTAGCCAGTATATATAGGCGCGTTCATCGATAGCGAGGGAGAGATTTTGTTGTTAGAAGGAGAGCTTTTGTTGTTATAGGGAGATCGTTTGTTCTATGTGATTAGTTGGATTCTTCATTATTGTGAAACAAGTTGTGTGTGTGTGCTTTGGATGACCAAGAGTTGCATAATAAAAAAGCTTGTAGTAAGTACGTCTTTCTCAATTCATAGTTTTTGTCAGACCTCTGTCTGGCTGTTAGGTTTATATCATTAGTTTATTACCACAACCAGCGTTAAGACTTTATTCATTCTAATTCTGCTGCAACATTACTACCAGTTATAAGTTTGTTCAATACTATTACTACACTACTAGCAGGAGACTTTATTCATGTTCTTAATTAACTAGTAACAACAACCATTTGAATTCACTATTTAAAGCTTAGTACAAGCATATCATTCAGTAGCAGAAGCATTATACTTAGCTCAGTAGGAAAGCTTCATTATTATCATTAGCTAGCTGGTAGAAAGAGCTTATTCATTATAATTAGCTTAGCGGAAAGCAAATAAAGCTAATTCATTATATATTGTACACAAAACATAATTGGGCTAGATAACGCTGAATCTTTTACATTCAGTGAATTAATCTCTGGGTGCTTGAAGAGTCATGTTATCTACGGAGAATGATACGTTTCTTGAGATCGTCCCACATCATTTTTGTTGATGCAACAAATACAGTAAATAAAGTGGCTAATTTTGTATAACAACCATGTTGATGACTGTCTTGAGATATGGTGTAGCTCAATCACATCGCCATGGTGATATTTTTAGAACTGCACCATTTATCAATTTTCTTAGTGAACATTTTCCGCTTTGCTTTATCGCCTGTGAAAGAGACTAACTGGTTTTCTAAAGTCTATGAATATGGTACGGGGTTTTTCACTAGGTAGCCCCCACCCCCAAAGTATTAGTCATATTTTGCAACACACTCTACTTAGAAACATGGCATGTGGTTTACAACGTACCTTACTTCATGGGAATGTAGCACCATTCACAATAAGTGCTGGAAATGTCCTCCACCGACATTCAAACACATATTATCGAAGGTTCTCCGCAGCATGTCGTCATCAATAGTCTGGATTGTTGCACTGGTGCTGCTTTCTAAGTCTTCTAACGTGCGTGGCTTATTGCTATAAACACGACACTCCAAATATCCCCATAAGAAAAAATCGGGAGCAGGTAAAATTGGGTGAAGGAGGTGGCGACAGCCCTTTGGAGATCACTTGGTCACCGAAGAAAGAAGAAATTTCACTTATGCTGACACGCGACGTGTGGCATTTCGCTGCATCATGTCGAAATTACCCCACTGTCAAATCGATATCGGCTAATTGGTCTACAAGTTGTCTGAAAATGTTCACATATGACACCAAGTTTACCACGCTCCTGGAAAAAAAAATGGGTTCTCTTATTCTGGTAGAGAACACAGCACACCAAACAAAACACCAACTTTTGCAGGTTGTAATGAGGTTTCTTGTAATTCATATGGATTATCTGTAACCCAGATGTGGGAGTTTTCGGAATTGACATACCCGTCCAAATGAAACCATGCTTCGTCAGTGAACCATGTGAAATAAAAAATATTCGAAATTGCGAGTAAAAATGACTGGAACCAGTGACAATAAGACACACGCTTTTCAAGATCCGGTTCTTGCAACTCTTGCACAGCTGTCACATGCTACGGATGGAGCAACTCTTTCTTCGTGGCTGTTTGGCAGGTGGAAACAGAATACCCCGTTTCTTGTGACAAACGTTGTAGTGATTTCTTCGGTGATGCTAGCAGCCTGTGAGTCAACTCTTCGATTTTTTTGCGCTAAAGGAGGACGTCCGCCACTGTATTGATTCAAAACACTGCCAGTGGTTTCAAATTTCTTCGCTAACCTGGCGATGCAGCGTTTGTCTGGTGCTTTTCTTCCCCAAACCTCTCCAGGAATTCACGCTGTGTTACCTTTATAGGCTTTGTTATCAAAAACTCTTCACAATGAACACCCGCTCAACAACGGTATACATAGCCATCCTGAACGACGTTCAACGACACAGTAAAACACGCGGATTGCCTCCGGACAGAATTAGCGTGCCCGGGCATCCGGTGAGGTGACAACACAATGTGTCATATATTTATCAAGGAAATCATTCCCGTGCATTTGTCACTTGTAAAATAAACGTCGTGTTTCTACGTAGAGTGGGATCAAAATACAGTCAACTCTAGATATAGTGAACTCTGTTATAGTGAACATTCGGCTATAGTTAACTTAAATCATTGTTCGCAACCCGCAACATCGGAAATGTACACTAAAACTTTTGTTTATAATGAACCTTCGGTTATAGTGAACCTAAAAAATAAAATTTCATGCACTCATGAAATTGTAAAATACACTGAAGAGAAATTGAATTAGAGACAGCTGGCGTTATGCAAATGTGGCGCTGTGGGTGGCCCTGTAAACGGAAACGTCATGAGGTATGCAGCGATCCGACAATATGAGGAGTGATGCGACGGGAATCAGTAAGAGTCGGAAGCAGTATGCAAAGGATCTAAGCGCATTTGATCGTGGGCAAATTGTCGGGGTCCGACAAATGAGACACTCCATCTCGGAAGTCGTGCAGACACTGGGATTTTCACGAGCCACTGTGTCACGGGTGCACCGTGAGTACATGGAATCCGGCAAAACCATCCCTGCAAGAGCCAACTGCCGTGAACAACAGCGTGTGGATGAGAGGGGTAATCGACGCTAGCTCGCATTGTAACAGCGGATAGACGGGCCACAGTGCAAAAAATCACTCAGCAATTTAACGCTGGTGCACAAAAACGTGTAAGCAGCCACACCATCCAGAACCATCTCCTGGCTATGGGGTACAGAAGCTGTCGTCCCACGAGGGTACCGCTGCTGACCGCACATCACAGGGTGCAAAGATTAGCATGGGCGCGGAAACATCGCCACTGGACCCTAGGCATGTGGAAAAATGTGGTCTGGACTGATGAGTCCAGATTCACGTTGGTAAATGCGGATGGCAGGATACCAGTACGGCGCAAAACACATGAAGCGATGCATCCTTCTTGCCAGCAGGGTACTCTTCAAGCTGGTGGGGCTGGTTCTCGTCTGGGGACTATTTACGTGGACTGAAATGGGACCCCTGGTACGTGCGACATCGTCCCTAACAGGTCAACGTTACCGGGACATCCTGGACGACCATTCGCTCCCGTTTGTGCGTCTTTAACATCCCACTGGGGACCTCATCCTGCAACAAGACAATGCAGTTCCCGAATTGTATCCGAATGGTTGGATGAACACTACATCGACGTGACCTCCCTTCCTTGGCCAACTACGTCACCTGGCCTCAATCCCATCGAGCATATCTGGTATGCCATCGAGAGAGATGTTCGAGGCTCTGACCTTCCTCCATCAAATCTTCGTGAACTGTGGGAGCTTGTTCAGGGGTCGTGGATCCGTATGGCTTCCCAACGCTTCCGGTGTCTTGTCGAGTCCATGCCCAGACGAATCGCCGCCGTCATCAGGGCGGAAGGTGGTACTACACGTTACTAGACAGGTATCTCTAATTCAATTGCTCTTCAGTGTATATGCAACCCAAGGACCGGCTTTTCGGTTAGTAGAGTGTTCGGAGTCAGAATGGGGAAAAACTGCCGATTTATCGGAGTTTGATAAAGGACAAATTGTGGTGGCATGGCGCCTTGGAACTACAATCTCGGAAAGGCGCGGGTTGTGGATTGTTCACGTGCAGTTGTAGTGAGTACGTATCAAAAGTGGTGCACAGATGGTCAAACGACGAGCTGTCGTCTACCCGTGTGATGTCCGGAGCTCGTTGATGCCAGGGGAGAGCGGAGACTGGCGCGCATTGTGACCACAGGGCCACAGTACAACCACAGGGTCACAGTACGACCACAGGGTCACAGTACGACCACAGGGCCACAGTACGAGCACAGGGCCACAGTACGAGCACAGGGCCACAGTACGACAAATCATCCGCAGCTACAATAGTGGTGATCAGAGCAACGTGTCACAGCACACAGTACATCGCAGCCTTCTGCGCATGGGTCTGCTTAGCCGAAGACCCAGCCGGGTCCCCCAGGCGCATTGCACGTCGTCGCCAACAAAGCATGAAATGGGCACAAGACCACCGAGATTAAACCGTGGATGATGGAAAGAAAGTGGCCTGATCTGACGAATCAAGATTCTTGGTGCATCACGTAGACGGCCGAGAGCGGATACGCGGATTACCAACGGAGGCTATGGCACCGGGGTGCACTGTTGAGCGGAAACAAGCCGGCTGCGTTGTTATGCTGTGGGCGATGTTTTCTTGAGCCCCGTTATCCAAATAGCACTAGCCTTGACAGCTGTCAGGCATCTGAACATCGTTGCGGACCATGTTCACCCATTCATGGCAACTGTGTTCCCTGTTTGTGATGGCCATTACCAACCGGATAATGTGCCATGCGACACTGCCAGTATCGTCAAGGAATGGTTCGAGGAACATGTTGGTGACTTCCTGTTAATGCCCTGCCCTTTAAATTCACCTGACATGAACCCAATCGAACATCTGTGGTTCGTCTTGGAAAAGCGGGTTCGCGCTATATCACTGCCCCCCCCAAATCTACGGGAACTGGAGGATCTGCTGTTGACATTATGGTACCAGATACCCCAGGATATCTATTGCTACCTCATCGAATCTATGCCTCGCCGAGTGGCCGCTGGCTGTTTTGCGGGCGAAAGGGGTCCTACAGCATATTAGATAGGTGGTCATAATGTAATGGCTCATAGGTGTAATTTTTTTTTCAGGAAGGCACTATAAGAATATTGTTTGGCAAATATTATTGCCTGAAATTTTTTCAGTGTTTTTAACTTTCTCGAAACATCGAGGGTATGCCTTCTTTTTAAAATTATAACATTTAATAATTTCGCACCATTTTCTTTCTTTGTGGGGGGGGGGGGGTATCTTTTGCATTCATTCCAAGGCGAAAATTTTGTACGTTGGGTGCACTGTTTCACATACATTTCACAGTATATTATTGTGCTTTTTCAGTTTCATCCATAGTTTTGCTGTTTGTAATTTAAACCGTCATTTGTCTGCCTTGTTGAAATGCAGGCCCTGGGAATTTGTCGCCCTTTTCCCACTCATGTTTGAGGACTGGCCGGCCCCAAAAATTTTCACTTTCCGGCGTTCTGGAGAATGTCACGTGATATCCAACAGTAAATTTCTTAGATCGCAGGCAAGTCACGTAACAACAATTTGTTCATATCATCCTAAAAGTTACGTCAACGTTAAACATAATTAACTGTCCTTCAGCTTTCGTTGGGAAGTCATATTCTAGCCCGCAGGCAAGTCACGTGACAACTGGTTAATAGTATCCAAATGATCCCTTTTTTTCAACCATGGTTGGGGGCTGGCCGGCCCCAACAATTTTTACTCCCCGGCATCCTGGAGAATGTCACGTGATACCCAACAGCAAATTTCTTAGACCGTTGGCAAGTCACGTGACAAGAATTTGTTTGCATCATCCAAAACGTTGCGTCAACATTAAGCAGTCTTTTAGATTACGTTAGCAAGTCATTTTCTAGACCGTAGGCAAGTCACGTGACAACAATTAGTTCATATCATCCCAACAATTGCGTCAACGTCAAACAGAATGGGCTGTGTTTTAGATTACGTTGGCGGGTAACACATTGCTCTTAAACCTTCAGAGCTCGCTGTGACATGAGAACTACTTGAATTTCAGCTCTTGTGATAGGCTGCGTTCCCTTTAGTCACATGATCTCATCAACAGAACAGACTGCCATTAATTTTTTTCTTATCACTAAACCAAGGTGCGAAAACTTCGCCTTACTTTAATTTTGTCGAAATCTCTTTAGTTACCGCGAACAAGCATTTATAGTAAGAAGGGAGTAAATTAAGTACCTTTTACCAAAATCTTAGCCAAAGTTTTAAAAAAGAACGTGAGAAAATACAAAAGCGTCTCTGTAATCAGAATGTTGCCTTTTTAAATTCTCTTTACGTTAACCTCGCACTAAGTAAGTCATCACAAACTTTTGGCAAAAAACTTATTCAATCTGTACTTAGGAGCAGAAAGCACACGTTCAAAAACAAAAAGGTTGAAAAAAAGAAAGTTAATCGCGTGATACTATCTTCCGTTGCTGTCGTCTACTGTAATGTCTAGACGACGTCACGAGCTCATTTCCAGTCAACCGTCCGCAAACTTCCGCATGCCTTTACGGCGGTAATGAAGGAGCAAGTTGAGCACTTTCTTAGTACTCTAAGATAAAGATACGTTTCATGTTTTCAAGCGTATTAAGTATGACTCAGGGAGTAAGCATATTTTTCTTAACTTCAAAACGTGCACAGCGTGGTTAAAGGCTGCATTTTTTCTTTATCTTCCCTTTTTCTACAAATATATTAATCCTCCAAAACATTTTCTAAAATAAAAAACAACAACAACTATTTCGCTCGAATGTTTAACGGACGATACTAAATAATCCACACTAGTACGAAATTAATTTGTTTTCAGAACACGACAGTTTTTATTCTTATGAGAAAGTGTTTAAGGCATAAAAAGTCGTTAATATCCACAACTTTTTTCTTAATATTTCTTTCATAGCATAAATTCTGAACTACACTACAGATCTCTGCAATTATTTTGCTCAGTGAAATCCTCTAGTTCCATCAAGAAGATCTATTTTCCAGAAACAGAAACAACAAAAATGATTAGGGTCTATAAAAATTATTAATATCCACATTTTTTTATTTCTCTTACAACACTTTTTCATCGTCTGGGGACAAATTATGAATCATACTGTAGACTTTTTGCAATGAATTTGCTAAGTGATTGATATTCTCTGGCTCCATCAAGAAAACTAATTTTCGAGGTACATAAAAAGTTAAAAATTATTAGGTACTACTGCGAAATCTCCATCAATAGATACATCCTAACAGCGGAAACTTCCGAACAACAGCCTGTATCGAATCGAACAAAACAACTACTGTAGGATTTGATATAAATAAAAACCTCATAAAAATGGTCAGTTGTAACCACTGTCAGTCCTGAAGGAGGGATCCAATGTTCACCTCATTTAGTCCCAAAGGAAAGGTCCACTGGTCACCCTAGTTCGTCTCAAAGAAGGGATCCAATAATCACCTCCAGTTAGTCCCAAGAGAAGGGTACGGTGGTCACTCCAAGCAGTCCCAAAGAAGGGGCCAATGGTCACCACAGTTAGCCTTAAAGGGGATTCAACTGTCACTCTAGTTAGTCTCAAAGGAGGGGTGCAATAGTCACCCCAGTTGGCCTTAAAGGAGAGGTCCATTGGTCACCCCAATTAGTTTCAATAAATCAAAGGGAGTCCAATAGTCATCCCAGTTAATCCCAAAAGAGGGGTCCATCGGTCACCCCAGTTAATCTCAAAAGAGGGGACCATCCGTCACCCCAGTTAATCCCAATGGAGGGGTACAATGATCATTTCAGTTAGTCTAAAAAGGAGGCGTTACTGCAGTCAGTCTCAGAAAAAGGTCCATTGGTCACCAAAGTTAGCCCCGAAAGAAAGGTCCACTGGTCACACCAAACTTAATCTCAAAGGAGGGGTCCAGTAGTCAACCCAATCAGCTCCCAAAGAAACTGAAATGGTCACCACAGTTAGCCATAAAGGAGGGATCCAATGGTCGCCCCCAGTTATTCCAAAAGGAGGGGGTTCAACATTTACCCTCAGTTAGTCCCAAAGGATTGGTCACCCCAGTTCCTCTCAAAGGTGGGGTCAGTTAGTCCTAAAAGAGGGGTCCATTGGTCACCCCACTTCCTCTCAAAGGTGGGGTCCGATAGTAATCTCAGTCAGTCCTAAAAGAGGACAACTGGGATGATCAATTGGTCACCCTAGTTCATCTCAAAGGTGGGGTCCAACAGTCATCCCAATTAGTCCTAAAAGAGGGGTCCATTAGTCACCCCAGTTCTTCTCAAAGGTGGGTCCAATAGTCACTCCAGTTCCTCTCAAAGGAGGGGTCGAATAGTCATCCCAGTTAGTCCTAAAAGAGAGGTCCATTGGTCACCCCAGTTCCTCTCAAAGGTGGGGTCCGATATTCATCCTAGTTAGTCCTAAAAGAGGGGTACGTTGGTCACCCCAGTTAGTCCCAAAGGAAGTGTTCAGTAGTTACTCCAGTTAGTCCCAAAAGAGCAGTCCATTGGTCAGACTAGTTAGTCTCAGAGGAGGGGTCTAATTCTCACTTTGCACGCTGATCTATGACTTCACGTAGTTCATCCAGAAAAGGAAGAAAACCTTTTGTTTACCTTTGGATTAGTGTATCACACAGACACACAGCTTTTTCTCTTTCCAACATATTTACTTTCTTATTTCTATCAGTTTCTGCTTTTCTCCTCCAAATTCTTTTCCTTCAGGTTTCTGTCAGTTCCTTCACTTTCCGATTACTATCGGCTTTTCTTGTATTCCCAACTTTTTCACATTCCGAGTAGAATCTGTTTTTCTTCTGTTCTCCTCCAACGAATTTATTTTCCTATCACTGCCGATTTCTTGTTCAAGCCAAGACATTTTTTTCCATTCGTTTTGTTTGAACTATTTGCATCCCCGAATGCCACTCAATTTCATCTTGGCGATAAAAAAACAACTTCTATCACCGAATCAGTACGCAAGCTTAAGATGTCAGAGCCATCAACCCCTTAAAAGACCGATATACGTGAACCAAATAGTGCCCTAAATCATCCGCAGCTTACGGATGCATTAGCTCCAAATTTTCTGCGCTCCGTAGAGAGAAATGGCCATATAGTGGCAGGGTTTTACGAATTCTTTTTTTGTTTTTACGGCAAAACAACTCCTCCTTCCCTCTCATCTCAGCATTACGTACATGCAACAGGTGATAAGAACTCCCTTCAAATCCGCTATTTTCTTCTTCATGACCCAAGACATGACTGGAGAAGAGATAGTCCTACTGACACGGGTATCATGGTATTCAAATACCCTCTCTCTCCTTTCTTAGGTTCGCTGCCATTGTTATATCTCTTTAAGCAGATAATCAGTCAAAAGGATTCATGTAGATCATCGCCCTAAATGACTACTTTGAATAACAAAGCAAAGCTTTCTGATGCCCTGGTCTTGCAAGTCATACGTTTGAGTAGCGTTGAGAACGTTATGCATACCCCGAATGAATTCGTTATAGACGCATTAGTCCCAACTCTTAGACAGCGAATATACACTGAGAGAATAGAAATAATGGGATACCTGATTCCAGGGCACTGTGACGCTGCCACCCCTCTTGCTAGAGGACGAATCCACCGCTAGGCAGGTATATATAGGTACGAGAACATCACTGCATTAACGTAGAATGTAATTCGATGTCAGTATGGATAAACGTCATGAGTCAACAAGGTTTGAAAGAGGGATGGTAGTGGGTGTCCTACGCATGGGTCACAATAGCGGAGGTCGCACAGGAATTGCAAATCCCTGTTCGAGAGTATCAAGAGTGAAATACCATATCGGAAATACCATCTACGGAATAACAAATCCAGAGAAGACAGCACTACGTGGAGAGAAAGTTGGTGGATGAGCGTAACTGTCGACTTCAGTCTCGCATGGTTGCGATCAATCGGAGAGGAACAGTGGCACAAATCACCGCCGACTTCAAAGAGCAAGGTGCCGGAAACGTCTCCACCAAGACTATCAGGCAATCATTAACCATTACAGGTTATGGGTGCCTCCGCCGAACCAGAGTCCCATGACTAACGCCGCATCATTGAATTGTATACCTCAGCTGAGCGAGAGAACATCGGCGCTGGACCTAAGATGATTGGAGGCGGGTTTACTGGTCAGATGAGTTCGGTTTCTAGTTATTTCTTGCGGACGGGAGGATTTGAATTTAGCGGAAACAGCACGAAACGATGGACTGGGCATGCCAACCAGAAACTGTTCAGGATGGTGAAGGCTCAGTTATGGTCTGGGGCGTGTTCAACTGGGACACGGTGGAAACTCTGGTAAGTCTAGATGAATCACTGAAGGGTCTACGCTGTGTGTCCATCATTGCAGAACATCTGATTCCGTAATTGGTCATCATGCACCCACAAAGCGATAGATTCTTCCAGCAGGATAATGTAGTTCCTCACAGAGCCGTGGTTACGAGAACATGATTAGGAAAGCATTGTGCAGAAGTTCCTACTCGAGAACGGCCTCCCCGTTCATCGTGCACGAACCGTGTGGAAAATCTCTGGGATGCTATGGAAAGGTCCTCTCGAGCTTTGGATCTTCCACCCAGGAATGTGACGGAATTATGGGCAAAGGTGCAGCAAGCATGAGTGGAGATACCTGTGGAAAGCTTTTGTGACCTAGTGGAATCAACGCCCTGCCACACACACACACATACAGTATATACTTATGTACAAGTGGCTCGGCACGGGGTAAACGCTCTAATCTATTAATATGTGTTTTTCGCAGTTTTCAAGAAGGTAAAGCGGTAATAAAATTGCGTTATTTTTTATGCTTTATGTATTCTGTTGAGGGAATATCGAGAATATATAAATATATTATTTAAAAAATGCAGGACCAGGTTGTGTCCTGCTACTCCATGTTAAATCGCCTCAGCTGAGTCTTGTATGCTTGAGCGTAAGGATTGTTAGCCAGATCTGTCAGTATTTATCCCTGTAATTCTTTATTTCCACTACGACCAATACGTATATCAGTAGCTGGCGAGGAATATATAAAATACAACTTTCGTTAGTAAGTGGTCATTAATCTGAGATGTACCGGTGAACCTGTCCCTAAATTTTAAAGCAGTTCAGCCCATTGCCTGGAATCTCTTTATTTTGTGACCGAGAGGGAAGCGAATGACATTGCTCTATTGCATTTCCGGATGTGTTGGCAAAATTAGGACTGTTCAGTCCTTCAGCCTCGCATTTATCTGTAGTTCTAGAAGGGAAATAAGGCCATTATAACCGTAGGAATTAAATAAAGCTTTTCGAAAAGATAGGTTACCGCGTGTATTACTGCTATCATTACGTGTGCTTTCAAAATTCCTTCGCTCACGTACATTAAGAAAAACACGTTCTTTTTTGGGTGGCCTCTCTCAATGCAACCCATAACAGAACCCCGTTTCCGTCCTCACTGTAACACAGTTAACAATTGAATAGCAGTGGAAGCACGTGCAACTGACTTGTCCTTGATAATAGCCAATCAATTCCTTGCTCGCTGGCTCCGGCTGGGGCCATCATCCAACGGGAGGGCAAACGGCTGCCCGTTTGCCCTCGCGTTGCGAGGACGAAGTCTGATGGATCGTGCATCTGGATTCATCAGTCCACAGGACCCGTTTCCATTGATCTACTGTCCACGATAAATGTTCTTTACACCATGCTAAACGGCGAGTAGCATTCCGAGTGGAGATGAAAGGCTTATGAGCAGCCGCACGACCACGGTAACCCATGGAATGAAGTTCTCTGCGAATGGCACGTGTACAAACCGAGGTTTCAGAATTTTTACTCACCTGTACACTGAGGTCTTGTGCAGTACTCCGTCGATTAGCTGTAACGACTCTCCTGAGGCTTCGACGTGCTCTATCACTGATTGTCTTTGGTCTACCGGTACGTTTTGCTGCTTCAGGCACGTTATGTGTCTTCCACTTAATCAGTACATCCACAACAGTTGACTTGGGTATGTTTAAACGCTTCTCGGTTTCTCTTATGGACAACCCACTAATACAACACCCAACAATCTTTCCTTTCTCAAAGTCAGTTCTCTCCCATGTCAACTGTTTTTTTTAATGTACTGAATAAGTGGAAGACACATGACGTGCCTAAAGAAGCAAAACATACCGGCAGACAAAAAAAATCAGTGATAGAGGACGTCGAAGCCTCAGGAGAGTCGTTACAGCAAATCGACGGAGTACTGAGCAAGACCTCAGTGTGCAGGTATATATATACAGGGTGATCAGAATCGACCGCACAATGAACCTACAGGACGATTCCTCGTTGAGAAAGAAGCCGAAAACCGCTGTCCGTTGTCCGATCGGACATCGCATTCCAGATATATACGCGCCGAAAGTTTCGTGACGTCACATCCGGTAACGCACATGCTCGTTGAAGAGCGACGTGGATGGTTATACAGGCGCACGTTATCACAAGGCAATCAAGCTGCCCCGGTGGCGCAGTGGTATAAGGGGATGGCTTCTGATCATTTGTCCGAAAGGGGTCCGGGTTCGAATCCCCGGTAAAGCATGGATGTTGTATTTGTCCTACGGCACTGACTCTCTCCCTTCACTGGAACCAGTAGTCCTAAATTCAGGACGGACAATTACTTATAGCTTACTGAGTTGCTCACGGAGGTCATTAAACCTCCAATTAAAAATAAAAGGCAATCAGCATTTAAAAATGTGGCACGGGGTGGGTATGCAAATTCGAAGGACGTGGTGGCGTGAAACCATCAGTTGTACACCTGCGCGATTCGGCAGGTAAGGATAAAAAGGGTTGGCGACGGTAGCAGGTAAGCTCCTACTGCGTTCGTACATTTGACAGTAGTGTGGGTCGCCATATGTCGTACAGTTTGAGAGAGTATTGTGACATGTATCTCCTATTGGGGGAATACCATGGTTCAGCATTGCGTGCAGCAAGGGCCTACAGCGAGCGATACCCAGCACGACGGCACTCGGACGCCCAGGTCTTACGGCGGGTTGACGCTCAAATGCGCGACACAGGCAATGTCGCATCACGTCCAAGTGTAGGCAGTGGCTCTGGACCCTCTGTGAGAACACCATCCTTCGAGGACGCCCTACTAGAGTCATAGAGAAGGAGCCAACGACCAGCAGCCGTGCAATCGCGTGACACTTCGGTGTGCACCAAAGTACCGCACTTGCTGTTCTACACGACGAAGACTTGCATCCATATCACATCACACGTGTGCAAGGCCTATTACCACAGGATTATCCTCGAAGACAGGCATACTGTGAGTGGCTGCTACAGCAACATGCTGCTGATAATTGTTTCATCCGCCGGATCTTGTGGACTGATGAAGGAAGGTTTGCACGGTAGGGTATCTGCTACACCCATAATAGTCATGTTTGGGCATTGGATAATTCGCACGCAACACGTGAACACGCTCACCAGGTCCGGTGGGGTATTAATATCTGGTGTGGTATTGTGGGCGATATCATAGTGGGGCCATATCTTGTTCCCGAACGTGTCACAGCTGCCAACTACACGGTGTTCCGACGTGATGTTCTGCCGGACTTACTGGAAAACGTACCATTAGCTGTTCTCAGCAATCTATGGTTCCAGCATGATGGAGCACCGGCGCATTACGCTGTAAATGTTCGCCAGTGGCTGGATACTTGGCCGTGGTGATCCTGTCGCATGGCCCGCTAGATCGCCGGATCTTAACCCATTGGACTTCTTCCTGTGGGGTCATCTAAAGGAACTGGTATATCAACGGCCTGTCAACAGCCTGCACGACCTAGTGGCCATCTTACGTGCGGCCCTCACAACTGTAACCCCTGCCATGCCGTGACGCGTGAAGATGTCTATTCCTCAGCGGGCCGCCCCGGTGGCGCAGTGGTCTAAGGCGCTGGCCTCTGATCATTCGTCCGTAAGGGGCCCGGGTTCGAATCCCGGTGAGGCATGGATGTTGTGTTTGTCTTACGGCACTGGCTCTCTCCCTTCCCTGGAACCAGTGACCCTAAATTAGGGACGGGCGACTGCTTATAGCCCGTTGAGTTGCTCACGGTGGTCGTTAAACCTCCAATTAAAAAAAAAAAAAAAAAAAAAATTCCTCAGCGGGGCCGCCCTGCTCCGCGCTACAAGGTGGTCACTTTGAACACATGTTGTAATCTGACACGAATCTACGTGTTTTATCATTTGTGTTGTAGTGGTGCACATAAATAAATTACATGTTTTCTGTCAAAGTGATTGAGTAAGTTATTTCTAATGTCTGTATTCTTACGGGATGTGACGTCACGAACTTTCGGCGCGTATATCTCCGGAATGCGACGTCCGATCGGACAACGAGTTTCGGCTTCTTTCTACACGATGAATCGTCCGGTAGGTTTATTGTACTGCCGATTCTGATCACCCGGTATATAACGAGTATCCACATATATAACTATATAATAAAGGAGAATCCACAAGCCTATGCTCAAAGACACTCCGTCGACACATGACACAACTCGGGTAGGGCTGTCGACGACCACATCGTATCCCGATGTTAACAACACAGCATAGCAAGACTCGGTTGCAGTTTGCGAAGGGCCATGGAAACTGGAGCATGGATGATTGGAAACGCGTCATATGGGCTGACGAATCCCGTTTCACACAGTATCGCGCCGATGGCAGGTTGCGTGTGTGGCGTAAAGCGCACGAAGCTATGGACCCCGCATGCCAAGTTAGGATACTACAGGACTGTGGAGGCGGTGTAACTGTTTGGGCAGCTTTCGCGTGGTCCGGCCTGGGTCTCTTTGTACCTCATGTCTTCTGTCACTGGTTCCAGCTATTTTTCAGCTCCTGGCCAACCATCTCTACCCTTTCATTACGTACCTCTGTCAGAACGAATTTCCGATCTTTCAACAGAACAACGCTCAACCCCATCGGTCCCGGCTAGCGACCGACTGGCCCCAGGAAAATAGCATTGAGCTTACCACATTCTCATAGCCACCTCGCTCACCGGACATCAACCTCATACAGAATTTATGGGACATATTGGAACGAGCTGTTCGTGATCAACCATCCCTACCTACATCTCTGCCTGATCTACGCCATGCACTTTTAGGTTGTTGGTCAATGATCCCTGAGTCTGTGTTTCGGAACCTCAGTGCGTCCGTACCACGACGTTTGGATGCTGTCCTGCGTGCAAAAGGTGATTCCGCACGCCATTACGTGGGTGTACGTAATATTTTGTCCTTTCAGTGTAATGTATGCACTGAAGTGACAGAAAAACTGGCACAGATGAGCTTATGCAAAATACATAGCAACGTCACCTATGCGCGTACTCGGTTGCGTCCGCCAGTGCATATATAAAGTGATAGACATCCTTGCCAGCTGTCAGAGCTGTTTTCGGCATGAGAATGACAAGTAATAACGATTTAAGCGATTTTCAACGCGGTGTCATAGTTGGCGCTCGTGAAATGGGCCATAGTATTTTGGAGGTAGAAACGAAGTTCGGATTCTCACGGACTACCATTGCAAGGGTGTACCGTGACTACAAGAATTCCGGCAAAACTTCCAACCTACGATACCAGTGTGGCCGTAAAAAGACATTAGGTGAACGTGACCATCGTCGGCTGTCAAGCATCCTTTCACGCGATAGGCGTGCATTACTCTCGCAGGTATAATCGGAATTCAATACTGGAGTCTCAACAAGCATCATCATCCGGACTGTGCAACGTACCCTGCACGATGTGGACTTTGGGAGCCAACGCCCAACTCGAGTCCTCTTGATGGGTGCGCGACACAGAGCTATACACCTCGCTTGAGTAGGGCAACACCGCCACTGGACACTTGATGACTGGAAACAAGTAGCCTGGTCTGACGAGTCGCGTTTCCAACTGTATCGGGCAGATGGAAGGATTCGTGTGTGGCGCAAACCCTATGAAGCCATCGATCCCGCTTGTAAAAAGGGAAATGTACCGGCTGGTGGGGGGGGGGGTACGTAACGGCATGGGGGTGTTTAGCTGAACTTCGCTGGGGCCACTGGTGCGTAGACAAACGTCTGTGACCGAGCAACGCTATGTGCGCATCCTTTCTGACGTGGTACACCCGTTCATGTCCTGCATTCATGCTGATGGGCTGGGCATGTTCCAACAGACAACGCACCTCCACACAAGTGTCGGGACGCCACATTATGGTTATAGGAGCATTCATCTGAGATTGGGTTTTTGACATTCCCACCTAAGTACCCAGATCTGAACGTCAAGAATCGTTTCACGCGATAGGCGTGCACCACTCTCGTAAGTATAATCGGAGTTCAATGCTGGAGCCTCAATAAGCATCAGCGTCCAGACTGTGCAACTTACCCTGCACGATATGGGCTTTGGGAGCATACGCCCAACTTGAATCCCCTTGATGGGTGCACGACACAGAGCTATGCACCTCGCTTGAGTAGGGCAACACCGCCACTGGACCCTTGATGACTGGAAACAAATACCCTGGTCTGACGAGTCGCGTTTCCAACTGTATCGAGCAGATGGAAGGATTCGTGTGTGGCGCAAACCCCATGAAGCCATGAATCCCGCCTGTCAACAGGGAACTGTACTGGCTGGTGGGGTTCCGTAACGATATGGGGTGTGTTTAGCTGGACTTCACTGGGACCCCTGGTACGTTTACATACGTCTGCGACCGGGCAACGCTATGTGCGCATCCTTTCTGACGTGGTACACCCGTTCATGTCCTGCATTCGTGCTGATGGGTTGGGCATGTTCCAGCAGGAGAATGCGCCTCCACACAAGTGTCGGGACGCCACATTATGGTTAGAGGAGCATTCATCTGAGTTTGGGGTGCTGCCATTCCCACCCAAATCCCCAGATCTGAACATGACAGAACACATTTGGGATGCCATGCAACGCGCTATCGAACACAGGAATCCGAGACCTCGGAATATACCCGAATTGTGGAACGCTCTGCAGGAAGTATGGTGTGCATTGCCGACAGCATATTTCCAGAAGCTAGTGGAATCCATGCCCCGCCGTATTTCTGCAGTCCTGTGCTCCCGTGGGGGACCTACCAAGTATTAGAATGGTGTACCAGTTTTTCTGGCACTTCAGTGTATGTTAGGTGTACAAATAAGTTTTAAAGCGTTTTTGTGTGACGTATACTGCTAATATACATATCCAACATTCCTCCGCGTTGTTGTGTAACGTACCAAGAGATGTGACGTACCTGCCAGAAGGACGCACACGACATAAAGGCAGATAGTAATCAGAAGAAATGTCTGCGTAGCTCAGTTGGTAGAGCGACTTGTTCCGGAATAAGCGGACTCGGGTTCGAATCCCGGCGTAGACCAAAAATGACGGAGAAATTTGCTTCGTTATAGTTGTCATGTGACCGTAACTGGTCCAGATTATAAAATGTGACATAGAAGTTTGCCCAACAGTCAAACGCACTTGCACATCGGTAGGTGAAAGATGGCAAGCGATACTGCATTCGTTACAAATTTCATCAAGGAAAAAGTGCTGCAAAAGCACGTGCATCGATCTGTTCTGTTCTGGGGGAGAATCTTGTATCGAAAAGCATGTGTGAGTTTTGTTTTAGACGGTTTAAAGCAGGTGATTTTGATGTTAGCGATCGAGAACGTAGTGTGGCCCCGCAGAAGGTTGCACATGAGGAACTGCAAGCATTGCTGGATGAACATTCGTCTCAAACGCAAAAAGAACTAGCTGAACAACTGGGGGTAACTCAACAACCATTTCGAATCGTTTACGCGCAGTGGGCTAAAGATTCAGAAGGAAGGAAAATGGGTGCCACATGACCTGAACCAGAGGAACAAGGATGAGCGTGTCATGAAGCCTTTGAATCTGTTGAATAAACAACGCAGAAAGTGTTTCCTGTGGAAAATCGTTATGGGTGATGATAAGTGGATATTGTACAACAATCCTAAACGCAAAAAACACTGGGTAGACCCCGGTGAAACCACAACGTCGACACTGAAACTCAATATTCACGCCAAGAAAATTCGGCTGAGCATTTGGTGTGATATGAAGGGATGCGCTCTATTATGAGCTATTGGAATAAGATCAAACTGTTACTGCTGATCGCTACAAGCAACAATTGCTGCGATTGAACCAGGAAATCTGTTCGATACGTCCATTCACAGGCAAAGGATTGTGTCTCGTGAAATTACTGCATGGCAACGCTAGGCCGCATGTCGCGAAATCGGTCAAGGAAACGTTTTTGACGCTTGGCTGGGAAGTTTTGGAGCACCCGGCGTATAGTTCCGACATAGCACCTTCAGACTATCATTTGTTCCGGTCGATGCAACATGGTTTGTCTGCTGTACTATGAAGAATACTTCGTCGTGTTACGCGATGACGGTTTCATCGCGTTACACGACAAAGTATTTTTCATGGCTGGAATCCGTCAGCTGGCCAATTGATGGCGGAAGGTGATAGATAATGACGATGCATATTTTGATTCGTAAAGGTACTGTTGTTTTCTCTCAAATTACATGTTGCGTTGTCTTAAAACGCTTTAAAATGTATTTGTACACCTAATGCATGTATAATTGTATATACTGTATATACAGGATGTATATAGTTTTTCTCAACAACTTCGGAGTTCGTACTTTCGGCACCACAATAATGGACTCAAAGTGACATGGCTCGCAGTTGCAGTAATGATCGAATAGCCCCCATAGATGTTTCAACAATGTGAACGTAACGTACGTACAACCGCACCTTTATTTCTGAATGTGAGAAGCTAACATCCAGCGAACATTTTTGAGGAACAAATGTGAATTTTTAGCTGCCAAGGTCACCGAAACTGGCATAAGATATTATAAAGCAAATTCTGTTAACGGACAAACGACAAAGTGTGAAGCGAGAGAATCTGTACCAGAAGCTGATTGAAAATTTCTAGTTTCGATTTTCAATCAGGTTGTGAGCAATCATTTTTGCACCCTCACTTCAGCTGCGCACTGAATAGCCAGTCGACCTGCCCTGGTTACGACTTATTTTAGTCGACCCGCCCTGGTTAGAGCATTATTTTGCTACACACAATTTCAGTGGTTTTCTGTAACTGAAAATCAGAAAATCAGCTGCAAATTGAAATGTGAATTCCGCGACTTGCAATTCATTCACGGCTGACGACAGTACTCCAAGGTATTTTTCACTTTTTATTTGCGCATATCACAACCAATCTACGCGACGCGAATTTCTCCACGAAGCTGATTCTCGCATGCGGCAGGGTACCTAGGGTATTTTACAAATATCGCATTCGGGAAAGAACACTTTCTTGGTACATAAATCAGACGAAGTCGCGTTTCGTGTGAAATCGATTCTAACGAATCCCAGCTTCCAAATAAGCGTTGCCATTTCTTTATTCCTTTTCTCCTTTGTAAAACACACTTCGCTGCGGGAAAAAAAATAAAAAGAGAAAGATTCTCATAAAAATAAACTGTTTTTCTCCTCTGCGTTTTAGAATCTTCGCATGATTTCTCTCACTTGTTTACATTTTATCAGAATTTGGTAAGAAATATTGCTGCGAGGCGATATGAACAGTTGTGACAATCGCTAGCAATCTATAAAATTTCATTTCACGAAAAACAAGAGAACGTTTCCTTCGGCTTTCAGTTCTGGAAGATTTTAAGAACTCGCTTAATGTCCTTAAGACTTTTAAGACGCTTACCGGAAACAAGTAAACCGATATTCAGGCATTTTGCGTAAAGTAACGATTTATGTCCACATCAATAAAGAAAGACTATGTTTCCGAACTCTTTCCAGATGAAAACGTGGCACTTTGAACTCTACTGCTGGTGGATCCCATTTTACCCCGGAGTAAAAAAATAAAATAAAAAAGCAAGATGGAAGCGAAATGCGCCATTTACCTCATCTCAAGCAATCCTCTTAAAAAAAAAAGCTTCCTCTTTGTTGTTGGCCTTTCAAAATGAACTTGCTCACTTAAACATTGTTATGTTCTAAGAAAGCATAAACGAACGCAGGCGTTCAAGACCTGATGATGGTGATTTGCATATCCCAATGGGGGATTAAAATAAACTGCGCAGAATGTTCTGGGTATATCTGAAGAAAGTGTAATGATGCAAAAAAGCATTTGCCATTGAAGTGTTAAATTTAATGACTCCTCTTTACGATGAAATTTATAGTGTTGCATAACATTACACGATTCTACACACGGGAAGGATGGCACCTTTATAGGATTGCGTAATTCGTATATTCTATAGACAGGCAGAATTCGGCCGACATCCAGAAGGCAAATACTCTAATAAAACTTGGAAATGATAGTCATACGTATAAACACTGAAATGCCAAAAAAAAAAACCTAGGTTACCTCTCTAACACCGCTTTGGTCCTCCTGGAGATAGGACCACTGCAGCAACAACTGGATTACCTCTCTAATACCGCGTCGGTCCTCCTCGAGATACTATAAAGGCAGCAAAACTGGGTTACCTTTCTAATACCGTATTAGTTCTCCTCGAGATAGGTCAACGGCAGCAACGCAACGGGGCATGGAGTCCACAAGCTCCTTCAAGTACTGTGAAGACAGTGCTCTAGGGATGGGCAAAAACCTTGATGTTTTTAAACATCGATGTTTTGCCACCGATGATCGATGTTTTAACCTCGATGTTGCAGAAGCCGATACATCGGAAAAACATTGAGGTTTTGTGACCTATGTTTGGAACTGGTAAAAGGAATATCTTCTACGAAAAGTAAATGCATTTGTTCATGTTATATTCTTATAAAGAGGAAAGAAATATCCCCTTTCTATTAGCTGTTTTAGTTGATTCGTTGGCGAAAACCGAGATCTTTTCCTCGAAGATACGGTAGCCCATGCATCGAAAAAACATCGATGTTTCCACCGATACATCGACAAAATATCGGGCGTTTTAAGAAATGTTATTAGTTACTTGGGGTCGAATTGGTAAGCAATCACCACCATATTGAACAGATATTTTACACACTGATATTATGCCCATTCCCTGCTGCAGATGAAAAAGTGTGAAATCTTCGGCTTGTTTGTTGGCAAGACATCGTGGTTCACACCGATACATCGAAAAAAACATCGAGGTTTCCACCGATACATCGGACGTTTAAACAAATATTACATCACTAGATGTTGCATTGGTGAGTATCACTGTTACACTGAACAGAGATTTTACAAATCGATTGCCCTTTAATTGATGCAAATGGAAAAATGCGAATTCTTCAGTTTATTTTAGCAAAACATCGAAACATCGAGGTTCCCACCGATGCATCGAAGAAACATCAAGATTTTCACGATGCATCGAGCGTTTTAACAAATTTTACGTTACTGGATATTAATTGGTGAGTAAAACTGCTATATTACAGAGAGATTTTACCAATCGTTTGCTCATTCACTGGTCCAGGTGAGAAAATGCGAATTCTTCCCGTTTATTAGCAAAACATCGAGGTTTACACCGATGAATCTAACAAAAAATAGAAGTTTCTACTAATACTTCGAGCATTTTAATAAATATTATTAGTTACTTGATGTTATTGGTGAGAAATCACTGTTATATTAAACAGAGATTTTGCACATCTATTGCACATTTACTGCGGCAGACTGAAAACTACGAATATTTCGGCTTTTCAGGAAAAACATCGAGGTTTTCACCGATATTTCGAAAATTTACACCGATACTATCGATGCATCGATGTTTTGGGAATGAGTAACCACCGATGTCGATCATCGATGTTACCCACAGAAGTGCCCTTTCATACAGTGCACACCATGCTTCTGAAGAGCATCCCACAATTCCTTAATATTCGCCGGTGGATGATTCCTGGCATTGACGGTACGTTGAACAACACCCCAAATGTCTGCGATGGCTTTTAGGGGCCAAATCAGGATGCCGACTCCGTGGAATGCTCTTCCAGCCATAATGGGGCTACTGTGGATGTGTGCAATGTTTGTAGAAAGCTAGATGTTTGAGTCACTTGTGGTCCACTGGCATGATGTCCTTGTCAGGGGGTCTAGCTCTTCCCCATCATGACTTGGGTTATGGGGTGGAGAATAAAGGACTAGAAGCGGGCTCAGAAAAATTTGGGCACCATTTGGTTCAGGTACATAGTCCACTCAACGAGTTAACAAACACGAGCTGTAATCCCAAGTTTCAGAAATGTAGAATCTGCATGCGAAATTATGCGTTCCTTCCGAAAGACATCAATAGAGTTATCCGTAAGTGAGTGGCTATTCAGCGCGTTGTACTGCGATGAACGGCAAGAGCTGGAAAATTAAAATGAAACTCAGATAGCTCTAACTGAAAGAGATAAAAGCCCAAAGTTAAGGCGATGCAAAGTTTCTCGCCAGTATTTTCATTATAACAAGATTAAACGTGCTTTCTCTGTGCTTCACGCTAAAATCAATGGAGAAAAGACCGTGATTATTGAAAGGCGTGTTCTCATTAACGCGAGTAAAAGACAAAGCATTTCGCGATGAGCCAGTAATTTAACTTACTAAAGTCTCTTCACATATCGTGCATCTGTGTGAGACATCTGAATGTGTTGCAGAATAATATGTGCACATCTTTCTTGTAGAATAATGGCTTCATTGGTGGCGTGCATTTCGAAACCTATTACCCCTCACAGTGGTTGCGACGAAGAAGAACTGTTGAGTTTTAGAATGATATTACGGTGCAGACTTGCTCGAGAAG
The DNA here is from genome assembly GCA_039090855.1 of Macrothele yani. Taxonomy (NCBI): domain Eukaryota; kingdom Metazoa; phylum Arthropoda; class Arachnida; order Araneae; family Macrothelidae; genus Macrothele; species Macrothele yani. Next base: position 56,671,912 of record CM076990.1, read on the forward strand.
TATCTATAAGAGAAATTAATTACGTTCTTTTTTTGCAAAGAGTAAAACTTAAGGGATAGTACATCACAAAATGTCTCATCAAATAGCATAGCCGTTCTGGTGGCGTAGCGGCCCAAACGTTGGCTTATCATCATTCGTCCCAGATGGGTCCTGGTTCGCATCTTGCCGAGGCATAGATGTTATGTTTGTCTTACGGTACTGGCTCTCTCCCTTCCTGTGACTCTAAAGTACGGCCGGGCGACTGCGTATAGCCGACTGAATTGCTCACGGTGGTCGCTGCACCAGCAATAAAAAATAAAAGGAACATTTTGTAAAATACTACGTGACATGACGTAAGTGACGTACTACTGAGGTGATGCATGAGTGAGATCGACAATGACGCAACGATAAGTCAGCCGGCGTGGTTCATTTGGAAGAACATCCGCTCCGGAGTAAGAAGACGTATACTTGAGTGGCATCACCGGCACGAAAGGTTATATGTTATAATTTTATCATAATTAATTACTTGATGTACGTTGGTGTTTAGTGGAGATTACTCCACTCTCTCTCTCTCTTTCTCTCTCTCGATTGCCAACCTTCAATGAACTCAGCGCCGCATGCTTAGTCAGTTCTGTTGTACGGGTGAGAAACATACTGCACGCCACATTTTAACCATTTTTTGAACATAATTTCAGGCTTCAGTTGTGGTACCTGTCTGCGGTACCAATTCAGGCTTTCTGTCTGGCTTTACTGTTCTCTATAAATGTAGCTATAGCCTCGTGCAGAATGCTTTGATTTAGAACTGCACGGATTTATGACGCTTATAAAGTTTATTGTTAAATTATTGAAGATCTCTTTAACTATTATGTTAACTTTAATTATTAGTTTAACAGTTACTTCAACTACACGTTGCTTAACTGCAGACTTAAATGTCACTTTATAACAAAAAATATTGTTTTCCTGGGTTAGCTTAGTTGTAATAGCTGAAAATTTAATCACACACACATCGACACACTTCAAAATAACCTACACTGGTCACAAAAAGGTTAGGGATATTGCGGTTTCGAAGTTTAAACATGATGATATGCAGATTTAACGATTCCTGGAGATCGGTTATCAGCGTGGATAGTTAATAACTACGATAAAAGTACCCTGCCAGAAGTGGGAAACGGATAGGTAATATCCCCGCCACACCGGTGGTGTAGTGGTCTACGCGATGGCTTCTGATCATTCGTCCGAAAGTCTTACGGCACTGGCTCTCTCCCTTCCGTGGAACCAGTGGCCCTAAATCCGGACAGGCGACTGCTTTTAGCCCATTGAGTTGCTCAAGGTGGTCGTTAAATCTCCAATAAAAAAATCCCCGATAAAGTATCCTGCGAGAAGTGGGTACTTTTGTAAGTGTAATATCCCCGATAAAAGTACCCTACTTTTTGTCATCAATACGTAAAAGTACCCTACTTCGTGTCATCTATACGTAAAACTACCCTACTTCTTGTAGGGTACTTTACGTATAGATGACAAGAAGTGGGAGCACTTTTATAAAAGTACCCTACTTCTTCCGATAAAAGTACATTTACGAAGTAAGTTCTTTTAAAAAAGTACTCTGCTTCGTAAAAATAACCTACTTCTTCCGATCTTGTCATCTATAATAAAAGCACCCTACTTCTTGTCATCTGTAATAAAGTACCCTACTTCTTGTCATCATATACATCGTCGAGGATGACAAGAAGTGTGTACTTTTGTATGTGTAATAACCCCGATAAAACTACACTGCGAGAAGTGGGAGTGGATAGCTAACACTCCGATAAAAGTACTGTGCGAGAAGTGGGCGTGGATAGCTAATAACCCTGATAAAAGTACTCTGCGAGAAGTTGAAAATGGATCGTTTCACCTCTTGGTCAGGAAGTTTGCTGAATGTATTGCCTTCAGTGTGGAATTAACTTGAAATGATGTCCACACGACGACTAAGTATTGATAACAGAATTATTGGCATGCTACAGAAAGGTGTGCTGCAGATCGACGTGGCTGCTTCTTTAGGAGTTTCGCAAACTTCAGTAAGTCGGTTACACACTTGATTTCTACAGCATGGAAGTGTTGCAGTTCGACCCAGGAGTGGACGCCCGAGGGTAACTACGAGGAGGTAAGATTGCTACCTGAGAGTAGGTACTCGGAGAAGGCCTAGTATCACCAGTTGCCAGCTTCGGGAATCATTTCGAGCTGCTTTTGGCGTCACAGTACGCACGCACACGGCACAAAACCGTCTTCACGAGTACGAACTCAGAGCAAAGAGGACATTGAGATGTATAGCATTGACATCAGCTCACCGTCGTTAAAGAGGTACCTGTGTTCAGCAGTACATGTAATGGAATACAGAGTGGCACCATGCACTTTTCACAGACGAACCCCGTTTCGCTATTTATCCCGATACTCGACGAGGACACGTGTGGAGGAGATCCGGAACACGATTACAACCACACTATGTGCAGTCTATAAACCCTTACCAGCGGCGGTCAGTTCTGGTATGGGCAGCAGTGTGTTTTAATGACCATACGAAAACAGGATTCACAGAGGAATCCCGTTTCACCCTTTATCCTGATACTCCACGAAGACCCGTGTGGAGAAGATCCAGCACACGAATGCAACCACACTATGTGCAGTCCGTCCACCATTACCAGTGGCGGTCAGTTCTGGTATGGGCAGGAGTGTGTTTTAATGACCATACGAAAACGGGATTCACAGAGGAATCCCGTTTCACCATTTATCCTGATACTCGACGAGGACACGTGTGGAGAAGATCCAGCACACGAATGCAACCACACTATGTGCAGTCCGTCCACCATTACCAGTGGCGGTCAGTTCTGGTATGGGCAGGAGTGTGTTTTAATGACCATACGAAAACGGGATTCACAGAGGAATCCCGTTTCACCATTTATCCTGATACTCGACGAGGACACGTGTGGAGAAGATCCAGCACACGAATGCAACCACACTATGTGCAGTCCGTCCACCCTTACCAGTGGCGGTCAGTTCTGGTATGGGCAGCAGTGTGTTTTAATGACCATACGAAAACAGGATTCACAGAGGAATCCCGTTTCACCCTTTATCCTGATACTCCACGAGGACCCGTGTGGAGAAGATCCAGCACACGAATGCAACCACACTATGTGCAGTCCGTCCACCATTACCAGTGGCGGTCAGTTCTGGTATGGGCAGGAGTGTGTTTTAATGACCATACGAAAACGGGATTCACAGAGGAATCCCGTTTCACCATTTATCCTGATACTCGACGAGGACACGTGCGGAGGAGATCCGGAACATGAACACAACCACACTATGTGCAGTCTATAAACCCTTACCAGCGGCGGTCAGTTCTGGTCTCGGCAGGACTGTTTTTTAATGGCCGTACGAAAACAGGATTCACAGACGAATCCCGTTTCGCTCTTTATCCTGATACTCGACGAGGACACGTGTGGAGGAGATCTGGCACACGAATGCAACCACACTATGTGCAGTCCATCCACTCTTACTAGCGGCGGTCAGTTCTGGTATAGGCAGGAGTGTTTTTAATGGCCGTACGAAAACGGGATTCACAGACGAATCCCGTTTCGCTCTTTATCCTGATACTCGACGAGGACACGTGTGGAGGAAATCTGGCACCCGAATGGAACCACACTATGTGCAGTCCATCCACCCTTACCAGCGGCGGTCAGTTCTGGTATGGGCAGGAGAGTTTTTTAATGGCCGTACGAAAACGGGATTCACAGACGAATCCCGTTTCGCTCTTTATCCTGATACTCGACGAGGACACGTGTGGAGGAAATCTGGCACACGAATGGAACCACACTATGTGCAGTCCATCCACCCTTACCAGCGGCGGTCAGTTCTGGTATGGGCAGGAGAGTTTTAATGGCCGTACGAAAACGGGATTCACAGACGAATCCCGTTTCGCTCTTTATCCTGATACTCAACGAGGACACGTGTGGAGGAGATCTGGCACACGAATGCAACCACACTATGTGCAGTCCATCCACTCTTACTAGCGGCGGTCAGTTCTGGTATGGGCAGGAGTGTTTTTAATGGCCGTACGAAAACGGGATTCACAGACGAATCCCGTTTCGCTCTTTATCCTGATACTCGACGAGGACACGTGTGGAGGAAATCTGGCACCCGAATGGAACCACACTATGTGCAGTCCATCCACCCTTACCAGCGGCGGTCAGTTCTGGTATGAGCAGGAGTGTTTTTTAATGGCCGTAGGAAAACGGAATTCACAGACGAATCCCGTTTCGCTCTTTATCCTAATACTCGACGAGGACACGTGTGGAGGAGATCTGGCACACGAATGGAACCACACTATGTGCAGTCCATCCACCCTTACCAGCAGCGGTCCGTTCTGGTATGGGCAGGAGTGTTTTTTAATGGCCGTACGAAAACGGGATTCCCAGATGAATCCCGTTTCGCTCTTTATCCTAATACTCGACGAGGACACGTGTGGAGGAGATCTGGCACCCGATTGGAACCACACTATGTGCAGTCCATCCACCCTTAGCAGCGGCGGTCAGTTCTGGTATGGGCAGAGTTTTTTTTAATGGCCGTACGAAAACGGGATTCACAGACGAATCTCATTTCGCTCTTTTTCCTGATACACGACGAGGGTGAGGAGATATGGCACACGAATGCAAGTACACTATGGGCAGTCTGTCTACCCTTACCAGCGGCGGTCAGTACTGGTATGGGCAGGGGTGTGTTTTAATGGCGTACTTCCTTGTACGTTTGTCAAGGCAACATGAATGGCTCAGTGTGCCGAAACGAGATCATTGTGCCAATTCTGACTATTTCACGCTGTTATTGAATATGCATTGCGTTTTCTCGATGACAATGCAACCATACACCGTGCCTGGAGCGTAATTCAGGAGTCCGAAAATAATGGATTGGAATTGTTACAGCCGCCTCCAAGGACTTTGAATCTTAATACTATTGAGAACATTTAGCCCGCTGTACGGTGACGTTTGAATAACCACGTCCCATACCCTTGTACACTGGCAGACCTGCATAACGTGTTGCCTGTAATATGGGTCAAACAGGATTGGCCGCATAAATTACATGATACATACTTTACATAAATTACCATAATTTATATGTCTTTTCCGTCGCGTAGAATACTAATTTATGTATATAGATGTTATATAGTGACATTAATTTTATTCTAAGGAAAACAAACATAGAATAAAACGCTACGACAAAAAAGCTTCACACTTTTCACTGTCATTTTTTTTAAATTGAAAAATTACTGACCTGTGAACTGTTCATGCACTTTTTGATGATTTACAGCGTTTATTAATTTATTCTTCACTATATCAAAGTTTCATTGTTGCTTTAATTTGTGTTTTACTTTAATAATGTCACATTGTTAATAATTTTATCAAAACTAAATTCAAACTAAAATAACATTTGGTCTCACGTTATCACATACTGTCCACATATAATTTGTGTGACACGTGCCTAACAGTTTCATTCATTCTTATTTTTTTTAGCAATTTTTAATAATTATGACATTTTTGATCATCTGTTTTTATAGAGTAATATATATGCACCAGTGTTTTAGAATTTTCAAAGCTTAGTCGGTTTCTTGTTGCGTTGTGAATGTGTGACAAAATTTAAGTGACGTACAAAGTGACAAAATCCACATGATGAAAATTTTATTTATTTTTTATTTTATGAAATTTCTGCAGTACAATATTGTAGAAAAGTAATATAATACTCAGTAAAAATACAATATGTGCCACAATCATAAACCAATTGTACAAATAAAGCAAACAAATTCACCAGTAAAGTTCACAAAATACAACAAATCACCAAAACCTTCACAATAATTACGAATTCTGGGCAACAACAGAACTCATTCCATTGAAAATTAATATCAATTAAATAAGCCAATTACCTGCTATCAATATGAATCAAATATTGCATGTTAAAATATAATTTAATGTACAGAAAGGGGCCAGGGAAAACGATAAAGCCTTAATACCCAGCCTTTGATGACTAGTAATAAAGTTGGATATTATACTCAAGGGTCTGTGTCGGTGAGTAGCAAAGCAACACGGCGAAACAAATGTGTGGAGTCCGCTTGTCGTTGGTAAGAATAGAAAAAAATGAAAAACGTAATATGGAGAGCTGGAAAAACGTAATATGGAGAGCTGGAAAAACGTAATATGCAGAGCTGGAAAAACGTAATATGGAGAGCTCGAAAAACGTAATATGGAGAGCTTGAAAAACGTAATATGGTGAGCTCGAAAAACGTAATATGGAGAGCTCGAAATACGTAATACGGAGATCTCGGAAAACGTAATATGAAGAGTTCGACAAACGTAATATGGAGAGCTCGACAAACTTAATATGGAGAGCTCGAAAAACGTAATATGGAGAGCTCGACAAACGTAATATGGAGAGCTCGACAAACGTAATATGGAGAGCTCGAAAAACGTAATATGGAGAGAGAAATAACCCACCTACGTGTCGTTCTTAGCTTGGGAACTCGAGTAACAGTGCAACACTTCTTTTTTTTTATTGTATTTAAACCAAGTTTTGAATTAATTAAATTTTTTACATGTATGACATAAATTACGCAATTTTACGCATAAGTTCCCAACCTTGGGGCCGAGCGCTTCCCTAGACGCTCATCAACAATATCATTGTAAGTACGTCTCGTAGGTGTCAAGTGGTTCTTTGACACAGAGGTGGTGTTACAGGGTACTGAAATTCCGAGGTATGGACATTCTCGGAATTTATCATTTTGTCCATATTGCAGTGCTTTGTTGTGTGTAGAAATTGGGCAAGGAATTGTTTTTGTAAATACACTCTTTATCGTTTGTGTTAAGTAGTCTCACTGATGTTACTTCAGCGCGTGTTACTTGGATCAGGTACACACATTCTTCACTTCATGCAACATCCCTAACTTTTTGTGATCAGTGTAAAAGAGTTCTTAACCCTTTAACGACCATGACTCTGAAATTTAGTATCACTCTAAATACCATAACACCTGAAACTGTCTGTTGTTTCACATCTTTGTTTAGTAACAATAACTGTGACTGACGGTGACTCCTGCTGATCCGTCACAGGTCGTGCTGATTTAAAGAACACGTAAGGGTAGGAAATCTGATTCACTATAGAGAGACGTTTCGGTCAGCTATGGTCGTTTGTATGTACGGGCGTTTTGGGCGTTTTGGTCGTTAAAGGGTTAAATGAGTCTAGGCCAGTGGTAGTTCAGTTTTGTTTCTTACCCGACACGCATACACAGTCGTATCAGAATAACTTGACCACCTACCTAATAACGGGAATAACCACCCTTGACCCGGATGACAGCACCGAGACGGCGTGGCATGGACGCAACGAGGCCCTGGAAAGTTGCCTGAGGTATACGTGCCCATTCGGGCTACAGCAGAGCACGAAGGACCCGGAAATGACGTGGTTGTGAGTTGGCACGTCGAACCTGTCAATCCAAATAGGCACAAAGGTGCTCTATGGGATTGAGGTCGAGCAATTTCACTGGCAAAGGTAGAACGAAGACATCGCTGTCGTGTTCCTGGAACCACTCACGCATCTCCTTAGTGACGTGGCACGGCGTATTGTCCTTCTGGTCGACACCATACACAAGGGTGAACGTCCAACATCAAGGGATGCATATAATCAACGACAATGGAGAGGTAGCCATTGGCGTTCAGGGACCCATCCAAGTGGTACCAGCGGTCCCAGGTCATACCAGGAAAACGTACCCTAGACATGCACATTGCCAACGCCGGCCTGAAACGTGTCAGTGGGTTGGTTCTCGGGTGTCTGACGCCGTATCCGCCACCTCCCGTCACTTTTGTGGAGTAGAAACCTCTATTCGTTGGAGAAGGCAACCTCTTTCCACTCTTCCACAGTCCAATGACGGTAGTCCCATGCGAACTGCAGGGGTCGTTGCCGATGGACCTGGGTTAACACAGGCGCCTTGACTCAGCGTCGATTCCGGAGACCCATGCGTAACAGGGTTCGCTCTACTGTTATCGGGGACACGTACCTGGGTGCCCCAGCGTACATTTGCGTAGTCAATTGCTGCTCTGTGGAATGTCGATTGCCCTATACCAGTCGACTGGGGTGGTATTCTCCTCAGGGGTCGATAACCTATGGGGCTCCATAGTTATGACGTCGGGAGGTACTCGGTGTGCCAGCGGTCCATTCTTGGTACACCCTTGCTAGAGCACCTCGCGAACAACCCACGAAGTCTGCTGTTTCTGAGACGCCTTCACCTTTAGTGCTGTAGCCAAATGATCATTCCTTTTTGAACGTCCGTCAAATCACTACTCTGGCCATTGTGCTCAAGTTACACACTATGGCTCAACTGTCCTGTCTGGCTGCTTATATCTCCGTGTGGTCGACCTTGTCGCGTGCACTCTGTTTGACCGTCCCAATACGCCTCTATTCTTGACGTATAATTAATTCCCTTTCCATTCAGATTGCTTCCTCTCGCCTCTAAATATCACACATAGAGAAACAGTAAACTCTCTCAGACGATGGTCAGTATGTCGAACGAAGCATGATCCCCTACACACACACACACACACACACACACACACACACACACACAGAGCATTTTGTTTGTTTGTTTGTTAGTTGGTTTCGGGGTTTAAAACGACCACCATTAGTAACACCATAGGCTGCAAGCAATCGCCTACCCCCAATTTAGGGCCACTGGGTCCCTGGAGCGGACAGAGCGGGGGAGCCTTAAGAAAACTCACCACCTATGCTTCATTTCATTCGAAACTGGAGTATGAGCTCGCCTCTAACGAATGGTGAGACGCAACGCATCAGACTACTCGGCGACAGGGGTGGCACACACACAGTGTGTGTGCTAGATAAGTCTGAAAATATTTTGTTTGTTTTTGATTGGAGGTTTAACGACCATCGTGAGCTACTCGGTGGACAATAAACAGTCTCCCGTCCCTAATTTGCGGCCACTGGCCCCAGGGAAGGATGAGAGCCAACGCAGTAAGACAAACACAACATCCATGCCTCAACGGGATTCGAACCCATCTCGAAATTGAAAGCGTCATCGAATTGGTCACTGATGCAGGATACTCACTGAATCAGGTACATAACTTTATCCAAAAAGCCAAGGTCAAAGGCTTTTTAATCTTCCTGTATCCCAGATTCGCTACCTAGGCTCGATTCCCTACATCCAAATGTGTCTTACAAACTCAAGAACGCCCTCAAGAAAATGAACTAAGGTGTCGATATAAGGTCTCCTGCATCTTTATATACAGCGTAACTTGGATAAACCGAAGCTGAAGGGACCACAAAAACAATTCGAATTAGGAAAGTTTGAATATGGGAACGTTTAAGTACTGTAAAAAACAACATATTTATTCATAACATATAAAAAAAGTACAGTACGGTAAATTTACTAATGTTTTGTAAAAGAAACGTAAAATTTTGGCCTGCTTCTTAGAATTTATGTTACGGGTAAGTGTAAATTTCTCAAGTTTATCGAGTGAATGAAATAGAGAGTGACTTACAACTGTTGTCCCTCAACAAACTTCCTTAACTGTTGGAGGTGAACCAAGGGTTCTACTGCATTTGGAAGGTGCTCTTCAGGAAATTCTGGCCGTTCCAGTTTTTCATCTGAAGATACATAGCCGGTCTTCTTATTCATAACATCAGCCAAGATCTGATCATCTGTGAGCTCACCACAACCAGCTAAATTGTCAACAACGCTCACAAAAGCCTCATACGGTACATCACGGCTTACGTCTTCCCAGTACTCCACAGTAGGTATGATCTCCTCGCCGCCATACCTTGATGTAGTTGAGACTCATCCTCGGAGTGCTGGTAGCCTGCTTTCCCGAAGCCGTTGGCTATAGTTTTAGGTTTAACTTGTTGCTTCATCCAGAACAGCACGTACTCATTTTAAAAGGCAATTGTTGAAGATACGAAAATACGAAAATGGAGTTTTCTTCGAATTAAACAAAAAAAGTGCGAATTAAAGGGGTTTTTCTTAACATTATTTATATAGAAAATTCAAGGGGCCAAATGAAAAATTCGAATTAACCGAGAATTCGAATTAAAAACGTTCGAATTAGACAAGTTACACTGTACTATGCTAAAGAGAAATACTGACAAAAAACTCTCTTTCCAGTAAAGCAGGTGTTTATGCGATTCCCCTACGATATCTTGACGGCTCTAAACGATACTGCATTGAAATGACCAAGCGTTCGTTTAGAATCAGAGTCAACGAGCATAAAAGGAAAATACAGAAAAGTAACCACGGCCCTACCCAGAGAAGTCAAATTCAAGTCCGCTACTCCTACTGGGATGATATAAAAAAATCAGCTACCTACTCTACCCCTAAATGAACAGCCATTAGAGAAAACTTGGAGATCATTATCAACAGTGGTACATGAAATGATAGCGTCTCACTGGAGTTGCCACGAATTTGGAGTCGGTTCTTCAAGTAACGCTTTCTTCCTACCAGGATACCGCGTTCACAACCAACGTGATGCCTCGTGTCTTTATATGAATATTACGTCGTATCTACTTATTGTCAAGTCAAGTCACTGCATTCCAATTGTTAAGGGGGACGTCAAGTAATTTTGCTTCCTATCCTTCCAATGAAAAAACTTCTGTACACATTTTTTTCACAATTAATGCCTTCCCAAGGATGGAAATTTTAACATCGATTAAAGTAGCTTCATTTTATAGCTTGGAATACTTAATATTTTCTAAAACATAACCATAATTATATTAAAAATAAATAACTTTTCCTTTGGTGGTGTGGAAACCAGAAAAAAGATGGCGCGACCTGTACTTTGAGGACGTCAGTAGACAAACAAATGTCGGATTGGTTACGTTTTAGGATATGTTTTGGAAAATATTAAGTATTCCAGGTTATAAAATGAAGCTATTTTAATCGATGTTCAAATTTTCATCCTTGGGAAATCATTAATTGTGAAGAAAATGTGTACACAAATTTTTCCATTGGAAGTATAGGAAGCAAAATTACTTGATGTCCACCTTAAGGCGTTCTACTGTATTATTCGGATTGCAGTTTCTGTCTATTTTCCTTGAAAAAGCCATCGGTTGATGTGCGAAAGCTAGGAAACGCTTACACATTTATTACGATTGTTTACATATTTCTTCGCCAATAAATCGGATTACTCGTATAGTTTTACTATTTTGTACATAACTGGTGTATGGTTCCTCGTCATTAATTTTGAAAACTGGAGATTAAGTTAAAAAACTGCGACATTTCACTCTGTAGTAAGGAAGTAGACACAATAATAACAAGAAAGATGACACCGACTTTTCGGGTGTGATAAGCACGTCTTCTGAATCCGTTCTGACGCAAATTAAATTTATCAAAGCTATTCGAAGTCAATGGAACCGGTGTGGAAAACAATAGATCTGACGAAAGGAAGAAAATTTTCAATCGGGTTTTTTATCCCTCAGATATTGCTGTAAATGAAATCGTGAGCTTACGAACTCTTAGAAACAGAGATATCGACAAAAATAAGATGTGACTTTACGTCTCCTGGTGGGAAAACCATGCATTATTTTAGGAAGAAAGTATTCTCAAAAGGTTTATCCATAAAAGCGGTATCGGTCCAAGAAAAAAAAAAATTAGTCGAGTTTTCAGGAGCCCAGATTTTGCAACAAATACTTCAGAAGCAGAAATTAACACTTATACCCCCTGGTGGCCAAACCATTCTTTACCAAACATTAGAAATTATGTGAAAAATATTTTCCATCAGGTCTTGTATGCGGTACAGGAAGGATTTTTCAAATCAGAGCTTTAGAAGCAGAAATAACGCAGAAAACGTAATTTACCTTTGTGCGCCCAAGCGGAAAGTCTATGATTTACTTGAAAAGTCTGAATTTATAGGAAAAACATTTCGCATCGGAAACACTATCCAACAAAGAAAGAATTTTTCAAATCGTACTCTTAGAAGTAGAGATATTGACAAAAATAAGATATACATCTACGCCCCCTGGCGTAGAAACCATGCATTATTTCAAGAAGAAAATTTTCCGAAAAGGTTTGTCGACACGAGTAGTATCGGTCAACAAACGACTTTTTTTTCAATCGCGATTTTAGAAGCTCATATTTTGCTGCAAATACAACAGAAGCGGAAATTAAGACTTACGCCACCTGGTGGCCAAACCATTTCTTACAAAAATTAGAAATTATGTGCAAACGATTTCCCATCAGGAGCTGTATGCGGTGCAGAAAGAATGTTTCAAATCAGAGATTTAGAAGCAAGATGTATACGGGGAAACGCAATTTACATTTACGCCCAATAGCGGAAAGTCTATGAATTACTTGAAAATTTTGAAAATATATGAACCACATCTCACACTAGAAATACTATCCAACAAAGAAGGAATTTTTCAAATTGGACTCCTAAAAAGTAGAGATATTGACAAAAATAAGATATAAATCTTCGCCCCCTGGCGTAGAAACCATTCACTATTTTAAGAAGAAAATGTTTCTAAAAGATTTGTCGACATGACTAGTATCGGTCAACAAACGACGTTTTTTTCAATCGAGAATTTAGAAGCTCATATTTTGCTGCAAATCAACAGAAGCGGAAATTAGGATTTACGACCCCTGGTGGCCAAACTATTTTTTTTACAAAAATTAGAAATTATGTGCAAACGATTTCCCATCAGGAGCTGTATCCGGTGCAGATAGAATTTTTCAAATAGGAGATTTAGAAGCAGAGATATAGGGGTAAACGCTATTTACCGCTATTCACTCTAGCGGAAAGTCTATGAATTACTTGAAAATTTTGAAAGTATATGAAAAACATGTCACACGGAAAACACTATCCAACAAAGAAGGAATTTTTCAAATCGGACTCCTAGAAGTAGAGATATTGACAAAAATAGGATGTACATCTACGCCCCCTGGCGGAGAAACTGTGCAATATTTTAAGAAGAAAATATTCCGAAAAGGTTTATCGATGTGAGTGGCATCAGTTCACGAAATAATTTTTTCAATCGATATATTAGAAGCTCAGATTTTATGGCAAATACATCAGAAGCAAAAATTAACTCTTAAGCCTCCTGGTGGCCAAAGTATTTTTTACCAAAAATTTGAAATTATATGCAAAATATTTTCCATCAGGAGATGTATCCGCGTGAAGAAAATGTTTTTCAAATCGGAGTTTTAGAAGAAGAGTTATCGGAAAAAAATGTAATTTACTTTTACGCCCTCTAGCTGAAAATCTATGCGTTATTTGAAAAAGTAACTTCATCTAAAATACTCTTCGACATAAATGGAATCGAAAGATAAAAAAATAAAAAAATCAATCGGATGTTTAGAAGCAAATATGTGGAATAAAACGTATTTTTGAATTCGACATCATCTGCATTTACGCCCTCTAGCGGCGAAATTGTACATCGTAAAAAAAAACGAAATAAAGGATCATCATTTGCATATTTCAAGCTTCCGAATACAAAAAGAATTTTTCAAATCGGACTAATAGTTGCAGAGATATCATGGGTACAGGCCAACGGACGGACTGACGGACGGACAAACCGATAACAGAAGCACGATCTTTTTTTACAAAAGACGTGCTAAAAGCAACGGGATTCATAGGCTTCAGACAGTGGCACATGAAGAACATTCTTCCCGGAGTAGATTTCGCTTTTATCGGTAACAACCCAAAGGCAAGAGATAAACGGTCTGTACCTAGTTAAGCTCTTTTTGGTACTCATCCAAAAGAACCTTGAGAAGTTTGCCTCAGGCACCCCATTCTTCGCGCATGCACAGGCCTTTATGTGGTAGACTCATAGGAGCCGACTTCTGAAAATTTGGAGGGGTGCTGAAATTCCTATGGCAGATATCGTTTCCAGTGTTGAAATTTTAGATGTTTAAATGCACCTTGTCTTCAGTGTAAATGCAAACAAACTGATGCATGATTTCATGATAAAGATATTCCTTTTTTTTTATAGCAACCAAATTCTTGAACCCCGTATTAATTCTTCCGATTTAATTTTCTGTAATGTGGGCATAAGAGCTCCTATAATTTTTTTTTTTTTTTTTGGACAAAATTTGAGCATTTTGTTCTGGACTGCTACCCGAAAACCAAACCTATTGAAAAAAAGCTGCGATTGGCAGTATATATCATTAGTCAAAACAGACAGTAGGCTGATAGCGATACCTTTCAGGAGCTCGCTCTAGCAGTAGCAAACAAACTGATGTATTCAGTGTTGGAATGGAACGCGCTTCATTATCATTGCACTGAATTATTTTTCCTTACTTGTTATTGTTAGCATTTAGCGTATAACGCAGCATATATCACAGTGAAATTTTTGCTTTAATCAACAAATGTAACTTGGAAATCTCCACCCCCACCCCTCCATCATTCATCTTGCAGTCCATGTGAACCGGTTGTTATCGATTCGGCATATCACCCTAGCGTGGATTGATTGGTGTTACTATTGATCACTGCTTATATGTTTTATAAATCTAGGGAGAAAAAAAGCTTCAACAGAATTATGTCAAACAAACAATAACCGCAACAAAAACAGCGAAACCCCCCCCCCTTCAAAATTATCCTTTGAACGAGAAAAGATCATTCGTAGTCTCGCTGTGGGTCTTCTGCTCTCGGACGGTCATTCATTACTCCCGCTCTGACATTTATGGCTTTATGACCTTACGAAGCTCATTGCGTGCATGGGGAGCTGCTGACAACTTACTGATGTGCAAGGAACGTGATTGCGAAAAAAAAGTAAAATCGGTTATTTTAAACAATTAGGAAGGTAGGGTACAAACCACAGCCTACACATCTCGATTTCTCACATGCTTGGCTGTCTTATTTCTTAAGTGCTTATTCGGCATCGGTGGTTAAAACACGAATTTTCGAAGATATTGATTTTTTCTATAGAAACCAAATATGTGCGCTATATTCCAATCATCTTATTTAATTTTATGTAAAGTGGAACTAAATATTTAAGTATGAATCCAGTACATACAACAAAAATTCGGACTGGTGCGGAGCACCTCCCAAATAATTTCAAGGGGTGCTCAAGCTTCCTGATCACCCCCGTAGTCGGCACCAGTGGGTAGATTGCGTTTCGTTACAAAATCGGACAGCTTTAGGAATCTCCAGAATGAAGTAGAAGAACGCTTAGTGCTTCTGAGAGCAAATTGGAAGCACGATGTCGAAGCAGTCGAAGAAGGTAGGAGAAGAAAGAATTATATGATAACCGTAGTCAGGAGCGGATTGGGTCAAGAAAATCAGGCCGTGAATTTCAGTTTTTGGTCCACTACAGAAACACACGTTCCCACTAAGGAACAACTCATAAATTCCCCTATGGAAAACATTCTGTTAACTCCTGGATGAAATAGAAAAATTGAAACATGCGATGTAAAACTAATTCAGTCGTGAAAGAATGTCAGCAGTAATTTAAGAGTGAAATTTCTTAAAAATCCACTGATGATTGAATGAAGCGTCAAACCATGCTCAAAACTGGATGTTGTATCAGGTAATTATATTTATTTTGTCACTGATCGTCTACTGCCTAAATGTATTCGTACCACTTCCTTCAACAGATGCCTTTTCTTAAAATCTATCCATTTACTCATAAACTACTACTTTGATCCATGAACTAATACCAGTAAATCGCTGCTTCTTTTAAGATGAATGTGGGTGGAACATGGATTTTGGAACATTATTGTCGAAGAATAGCTTTGTTGTCTATGTATGTCTGTACGTGGATAAGGGTGAGGGGATGATGAAACTCAATGGGCATCAAAATTTTTATTAGTGCCTCCATCAAGATTACAAATGGAAGGTAGGGCCTACCAATGACCCTTTAGCTCCAAGTCCAACAACTTACACTTAACCGCAGTGAGTTTAATTTATTTATAACAGCGTGCTTAGTCTGGCGGCCATTTTTTTCTCTGAAGTATATTGAAATTAAACGGAAACTTGAGATTTGGCCCTTCTGGGTGGTGTAGTGGTTAGCATACCCGGCCGCTTTCTGGGAGACGCGAGTTCCATTCCATCTATAGGACAACGAAATTTTCAAGTTTTCGGATATTATCTGATTTACCATCCTCTTCATATTTACACCAAAAAACGGACTGTCATCCTCAAAATTTGTAACATACTTTTGTTTAATGAAACACGAGATCACACCAGTAGCAATATAAATTTGAAGATGTGATTCCGTCTATTCGTGTAAATTATGACAAAGTGGTAAGTCAAATAATATCCGAAAACTTGCAAATTTCATCGTCCTGGAGCGAGAATGGAATCCGTGTCTCTCGGTTTGAAATCTATTCATCCAGATTCGCTAAATATGAATGCTGTTCCTTCGACTGTCGATTCCTGTGATGTTTTAAATTCAAATTACTCGGAAACTTGAGACTTGGTCGTTCGGGGTGGTGTAGAAGTTAGTCATATCCGGAAACTTGAAAAATTCATCGTCCTGGTTCGATTCCCGCTCCAGGACGATGAAATTTTCAATTTCCGGATATCATTTGACTTACCATTCTCGTCATAATTTACACCAATAAACGGAATCACATCTTCAAATACTCTTGCTTGTTAGAGATGAGTGTATCTCAAAATATTTATTTTAAAAGAAAAATTATTATCTTTGACAGAGAAAAAAAGCTCCACGTATTTTATCTTGCTTGGCCTAATTGAAACAAAACATATTCGCGCCTTTTTTCATCTTGAAAAATTACATTTTTTTCAAAGTTTTTTCGCTGTAATTAAACAGGCAGGAATTTAATGCGCAAACCGAGAGAAAGAGGAGAGGGGGCGGGGTTCATTAAAACTGAAAGAGGGACGGAGAGAAAGAATAGCAGAAAGAAAGAGAGGTAGGGAGACGGGAACTAAAAATAAGGAGCGAAAGAGAGAAAGAAAGAAAGGAAGGGAATGAGAGAGAAGACAGGAAACTCAAAGAGGGAGAGTGAAATAAAGAAAGAGAGAATAAGAGGGAGAGTGAAATAAAAAAACAGAGAATAAGAAGGAGAGTGAAATAAAGAAAGAGAAACCTAAAAAAAAAAAGAGTGTGTATGTGTGAAATAGAGGGCGAGTGAAATGACGAAAGTGAGAATAAGAAGTAGAAATCTAAGAAAAAGAGTATGTGTGGGAAGAACAAATGAACATAAAGTAAAAGAGAAAGACAGAGAGAGGAAGAGGAAGGCAAAATAACAATCTCAGGGCAGTGATTCGAAAACAAAGAAAGACGGATGTACCAGTAGTGAAATAGAAAGAAAGGAAGCGGGGGCAAATGCAGGACAAAAGGAAGAGAGTAAATGAGGAAAAGGGAGAAAGCAGTATTGGGAGGAAAAAACAAAGAAAGGGAAAAATCAGAGCAAGAGACAATCGCCCTTAAAGAAAGACGGCGAGTGTCAAAGTAAAAATCTAGTAGAAACAAAGTAAGACAATTAGACTGATCGTTAGATATCTGAAGGGTTTTTTTTTGTGAGAATTCAGGGCAAAATTTAGTGGCATACCTAGCAAAGACTCGATATAATCTTCTTTGGCTTTGGTTACACTGCGAAACAAAAAAATCACGATTTTACAGACACCTGGAATCATACTTAGCGACGAAAAGATTCTGTTCATTTCTTTTACAATTATTGCTGGTAATGTGAGCTGGAAGTTCTGGGCAGTAATCTCTAGGGTAAATGTTCCGTAATGGAAACACCGGAATAAATGTACCAGCCGAAAATAGTGGGCTGTTTTTTAAAACGAAAACTGCATTTCTGACATCTTGGAGAAAGAAAAGGAAACGAACGGAAGCATAAGTAAATGGAAAGGAAGAAAGTAAAGGAAGCAAGTACCCTAAGGTCCCTCTTTTGTACAACGCTGAACTTTTATCAAGTTTTCTTTCTTTTTAAACAACTTAAACATCCTGGGAGACAAACAAGATAGAAAGAAAAAGTAAAAATGGCGCATGAGAATTGCCCGAGGAAGCGACAGATGGTAGTGAGGCCTTTCTTTCGTCACAGTGAGAAGCAGTTGGAAAAAGAACACATACACACTCTTCCCTCAGGGGGCTTCTTACTAAATGTGGATAAGGGAGATTCACTCATGCGTTGTGACGACCGCAGATTTTGCATTTTGATATCAGACACTTTTGAAAATTGAGTTGAAAAACGAAACAAACGCTACTGAGTGTTAACAAAAATGTTTGCAACAACAGAAGCAACGGAGTGATCGGTCCTACCAAGGGATTTACAAGCTGGTGGGTGCTGATGTGAAAACGCGAAGGATTCACTTGCGAATGCCAGGCGGTCACGCACGAAGGATCTAAGGCCGAAGAATTAAAAGAAGTGCAAATACATTCAACAAAGACTTCCTCAAACCTCT
This sequence comes from Macrothele yani, assembly GCA_039090855.1. Taxonomy (NCBI): domain Eukaryota; kingdom Metazoa; phylum Arthropoda; class Arachnida; order Araneae; family Macrothelidae; genus Macrothele; species Macrothele yani. The sequence goes on from CM076990.1 coordinate 56,690,265, forward strand.
GAAGAATAAACGTTTCAGTAAAATAACGGCAAAAATCATGGTAAAGCGGGTTTTATAATTCAGTAAGTTATAAATAATTAATTAATTGTTATTCGAAATTCCTTCGATAGGCATGCATTTGTTAAAGAAATTTCTCCTCCTTCAGAACCATTTCTGCGTGGCTTTACATTTTTTTAGACCCATGGCAAATAACCGTGGCAAGTTTTTACACTAACTTAAACCATATTGCTTTATATCCAGTTCCGTTCTTTGCCGATTTCTCCGGTTAGCATCGATTTTGAAAAAATGAACGTAATGTCAAAATTTCCCGCATTCAGTTTTCTCTAATTCGAAGTTTTATCTCATTCGTCATTTAAAAATATCGTCCTCATGCGTTTTTGGTTTTTTGGTTCTAGATTATGAACATTTTTTAAACCTTTAAGCTGCCGATGTACGTGGACCAAAATTTCCTGCAGTTGCCTAGGCAGAATGCTGATATAGTGGCCGGGGTTTACGAAAGCTTAATCAAAACAATTCCTTTCCCCCTCCCATCTCACCAGAACCGAAAATGAATCTATCCAGCAGTAGCGTACCGGGACCCCCCCCCGCAAAAAATGTCTTCGAGGCCCTTTTTTGAAAATGTATTAGCTTTCAATTATATAAATTCCTAAATTCTATATTATTATTAAATAGGTTTTACGGACTTTTTAATAATTAAAATTTACAGGTATTTTCCGAAAAACAAATTATTGCGCTTTTCTGGGTGTAACACAAGTATACCCGTTAGAATTAACCTAGGTTTATACCATATAACGTACAAGTTTGTCCGCACCGGACATCGAATGCGGATCCCCTCACTCCGGAGTAAGTAGCTCTCCCAACTGAGCTAGCCGACAGAATGTCGTCTTGACACATGTTTTCATCTGTGCAGTACGTCACAACCATTACAAAGTCCTTCGCAGCATTTAACCCAAAGTTAATCGTATCATGCAAATTTTATTCTTTTAGAGAGCTAATGCCAATAGCTTCTTTGAAATGTCTCAGGATCGCACTCACAGAACATGTAGCCTTATGACAGTGTCTAATAACCTTTTTCTGATTTGAATGAAAACACAATAAGCAAATAAATAAGTAACAATTAAGAACTGTAGCACAAAATAATAAAACTACTTAAATTATTTACTTTTGAATATAAAAAACACCCTTAACATAATATCACAATGTTTTGCGCATTGTAAATTTTTTTTATCTTGACCCTGTTATAAAAAAATCACACAGGTCTCTGTCTCTTCATCACCGCGATGAATACTTTGGTTTACTACGAGAATATTTTGAAGAATGCGTAGTTACTTGCAAACAACTGTAATGCATAACATCTTATCCTCATTGATATAAAAATTTCATTCATTGAACTATTTCTTTCACATTCTCTTGTGAAAATATATGTATAAGAACTATTGCTATGGCTGTGAAAAGCGGCCTCAAGTCCTCTAAAGTAGCTGCTTTCTCGTCTCTTTCTCTCATCGAATTTTTATAAACACTATAACCGCGAAAAGGATTTCTAAAAGTTTTACTTATTTACAGAAGGAAAAAGCCTACTAAAAATGGCTTTTCTTTTTAATACTTCATTCAAACCTGCGGTCAAAAATCCCTGGCTATTTCTTTAACTAATTTGCATGAAGTTTCCGCAAAAAAATCGGTAAATCTTTTAACACAGGCTAAGGCCCTCTTAGCAGTGAGCCCCCTCTCCCGCGAGGCGGGGTTGCGGGGACTATCAGCACGCTCCGGCTATCCAGGTGATAAGCGCCCCCCTTTTTATCCCTTCTTCGCTGTATGACCCAAAGCATGATGGGGAAGGTCTGGTACCCCTGACCCGGACATCATGCCACTGGGTAATATACTGATTTCATTGTCCCGTTCCGCCAATCTGTCTTGGCTCCACGGGGACTTATTGAGCACCTTGGATGTTATTTTGACATGTTGCGACAATTATCCTGCCTTGAGACGCCGGTTCGGACCCTGGCCACCCCAATGGCCTAGAGACCAGCCCGTGGTGACGTGCTGGCAGGCGACCTAGTATACCTTGTCTGGGTTCCCGCTCTGTCTGGCGGGATAGGTCGTTTCTTACTTTATCGTTGACTGGAAGATTCCTTGCCCTCGAACTTTTTTTGGGGAATAATTTCCCTTTATTTTCTTTTTCAAAACATCTACACACATGTATACACTGTCCTCATGCTTAGGACTTACAACATCAAGAGATAGCAAAAAATTTATTTACAGAATATTTACATTGGTGGTCTCTTCGTCTGCTTTCCCACAGACTTCTATCCTCATTCATCTTCCGAATCGCTTTCGGTGTGCACGTTCACCTCCTGCGTTTCGGTCCCCGTTTGATTGGGGAAGATGGTATGTTGCTGGAGGGTTAGCCTTTCAACCAAGGCTATTATCCCCCTCCTGTTAACGGAAGATTGGATGAGCAGATCCAATCTTCGCGTTCTTTGCACACCTGGGATCAGTGTGTTTCTCCATTCGGCGAAGCCACTGCATTCGAGCACGCAGTGTTCTATGCTTGCCGCTCTATTTCCACAGGGACAAGTGCAGTTCCTGATGGCAAATCTGCCCAGGTATTCAGGGCTGATGCCATGGCCACTGAGTACCTGATTCAGGAACTTATTTGTCTGTGCTCGTTTGGTCGAGACCTTCGGAAACACTCTGTGTGTCTTCCGCCCTGTCTCTCCCGCGTCCCACCTGACCTGCCATTCGGTCATGGTCAGACGTGCTAATGCTGCGCGAATACACCTTCGCGGCGTTCTGCATTGCACGTCGACCGTCTCTTTCAGCGTGGCTGCCTTCGCCAGCTGATCTGCCCTTTCGTTTCCTAGGGTTCCGACATGGCTTCGTACCCAGTGGAAACTAACTGCCCCATCTCCCTCTGCCCTCAAGAGGGTTTTGATCCTCTGGACGATGGGGTTTCTTCCCCTGAATCTACTCAGAGCCTGCAGTGCTGCCTCACTGTCCGAGTAGAGTTTTATTCTTTCGTCACTACGCCTGGGGAGTGCCCAGGCGAGTGCCGTCTCTATCGCCAGAAGTTCTGCCTGGAAGACAGAAGCGTTCTGCGATAATTTCACGCTTCCTGCAGTGGCTTCGTTCCCGTCCGAGAACGCACAGAAGCCTGCCCCCACTTGTCCCTTCAACTTTGAGCCGTCCGTGAACAGCTCATGCCCAACTCCCGTGGGTTTCTCCTTGTCCCACGGTGGGCAAATTTCCTCGGCAGGGTGGATCTGCCAGTCCACGCTTTCCATCTCCATGTCGGAGGCTCGATGCGGCGCACCGAGAAGGTAGGCGTCCTCGCCTGACCTTAGGCAGTGCATTGCTGCCTCCCTTTCCACTACTAGGTCTGCCGGCTCGCACCCCGCCAGCACTTGGAGTGCTAGGGTCGACGTTGTGCGAAAACAACCGGTTATCCCTAGTAGGGCCAACCTTTGGATTTGGTTTATCCCCTTCTTCATTCTGACTGTGGGAGTCCACCATGCTCCACTTGCATACGTCAGAATTCTTTCAATTCCTCTCTGATAGATGGCCTTCTTGGTTTTGCCCGTTAACCTCATGCCATTCAATCTATTGAGAATCACCGTGCACCTTGTTCTAAGGTGCCTCAGGTGTGGCAGCCCTGATAGACTCTGATCCAGGACCACACCCAAGTATTTCATTTCACGCACCGCCTTGATAGTGCACCCTTGGAATCTGCACTGGGGTGGTGTTTTCATTACTCCTCTCTTAGCTATTGCTAGTAGAGTGGTCTTCTCAGGAGCGAAGCACAGTTTGCTTTCTCTATGCCACTGGGTAGAAACAAGTTACTCAAACATCTTCTGTCTCCTTTCTTAGGTTCTACTAGCCCTTTTAGCAAGTAATCATAAGAAAGGATTAGTGCCAATCCTCCTCCCGAATGACAACTTTGAATAACAAAGCTAAGGGGAAAGCAGCACTTTTTGGTGCTCAGGCTCTCTTCCAACAGTCGCGTTTGGTCCACTTCTTAGACAGCGAATATATTCGTTCTAGCTGGTTTCGGCCCATTTTGTGAACCCCGAGTAAATTCGTTCCAACCGGCTAAAAGTTTAGTCGAAGATAATTTGTCCGAAGTGTTACTTCAGTAATAAGGCGTCTAGAAGATAAGGTCAATATTCTTACTTACTGAACAAGCACTGGTGCTCAAAATTAAAGTAGTAACCACAAAAATAGTGAAACTATACTAGTAACCTGATTTATCGGTGTAGGAATATATAAATAAGCGTTTTCAAGCATTCGCACGTCAACCAGATGGCTTTTCAAGGAAGTTAGACACAAACTGCAATCTGAATATTAGAACGCTTTAACAATTTGAACGCTGTGACTTGACTTGACAATGAATAGATACGACATTATGTTCATTTAAAGATACGAGGCATCAGGTTGATTGTGCATGCAGTATCCTGGTAGGGAGAAAGCGTTACTTGAAGAACTAGCTCGAAAATTTGTGGCAACTCGAGTGAGACGCTATCATTGCAAGTATCACTGTCGGTAATGATCTCTACGTTTTCCCGAATGGCTGTATATTTAGGGGTAGAGTAGGTAGCTAATTTCTTTTTATCATCCCACATGGGAGTAGCGGACGTGAATTTGACTTCTCTGGGTAAGGCCGTGGTTACTTTACCGTATTTTGTATCGGTGTCGCACGATTGGTCGAATAACGATTGGTCGACATAACGATTGGTCGACAGTAACGATTGGTCGACAGCACGATCAGTCGACCGTAACGACTAGTCGACAGTAACAACTGGTCGACAGTAACGACTGGTCGACAGCACGATTGGTCGTGATAACCATTGGTTCAGAGGAGTATGGTTTACATTCGCAGCGGTAACCCTCAGTACGTACTGACCTCTCAAAACGTAACGTTCCTTTTTGGAAATAATATCTTTTAGAATGTAGTCCTCAGAACGTACAGCATTATAACATATTATTTCAAAATAGGCCCCCGTGTCATCTTTTGTACTCTAAGTGAAATCTATATAGAGGGCCTTCTGAACGATGTTATTTCCGAAAGGGCCCCGGGACACTTTAGCTATAGGCACCTTGGGGAAACTGCCACACATAATTCGGAAACTCGGAAAATTGCCCCACCGGAAAATTGCCACACATTCAAAGCGTTTCTCGGACGAACGGCTATTTCTGCTCGTCCCCTTAATGAAAACCATGTGGCAATTTTCAGGTGGAGCAATTTACCGCCAAACTGTTTGCACTTATTCAACATTTGTTTTTCCAAGTTCTGTTGACCATTTTATGTCGACCAATGTCGACTAATCGTTATATCGTTACTGTCGACCAATCGTTATGTCGATCAAACGTGCTGTCGACCAATAGTTACTGTCGACTAATCATTACTGTCGACCAATCGTTATGTCGACTAATCATTTATGTCGACCAATCGTTATGTCGACTAATCATTTATGTCGACCAATTGCTATCCGACCAATCGTTATGTCGACCAATCGTTACTGTCGACCAATCGTAGGTCGGACAATCGTTATGTCGACCAATCGTAGGTCGGACAATCGTTATGTCGACCAATCGTTACATACCCATTTTGTGTCCCTTTTATGCTCGTTGACTCTGATTCTAAACGAAAGCTTGGTCATTCCAAAGTAGTAACGTTTAGAGCCGTCCGGATATTGTAGGGAGATCGCATAAACACCTGCTTTTCTGGAAAGAGGTGGTTTTTCAGTATTTCTGTTTAGCTCCTCTTTATTAATTCACAAAATCTTCATTAGCAGGAAACCGTGTCCCAAAATCACATGTACATAGTATACAAAAAGCTTGTTATGTAAAGTACTAAATGCTGTGGTCAGTTAACGAAAAACTGTACCGTAGGAAATCACCGCAGAGCAAAATTTGCATATGCCATACACAAGTGGATTCCGTACATAATCAATTGGAGTCGAACACGTCGACAATCTCGGTGTTTACACAGTTAGGTGCAGAGGCAAGACGTCATTGTATTTCAGAGAATTCGTTTAGATGATTCATGGCGATGGAGAGCTATGGAGAAATTAGAAGCAGGACAGTCTTAAGCTGAAGTTGCCAGATGGTTAAATGTGGATCGATCAGTTGTCTGCCACCTCTGGAGGGAAATTCAAAACACTGAAATCATCTCGAGCTAATCTGGGCAATGACGTCGGAGCGTCACTTCCGTTCGACAAGATCGCTTATTGGTGTTAACCTCTAGGCATAGCCCAATCAGCAAGGCCCGTCAATTGGAACGGCAAGTGGGCGGACTATATCCCGACATACAATAAACGAGAAAGATGACACTGAATTTTCGGGTGTAATGAGCAGGTCTTTTGAATCCGTTCTGACGCGAATTAAATTGATCAAAGCTATTCAAAGGCAATGGAACCGGGATGGAAAACAGTAATATCTGACCGAAGAAAGAAGTTTTTGCAATCGCGTTTTTAATCCCGCATTTATTGCTGTAAACGGAATTGTGAGCTTGCGCTTTCTGGTTGCAGACTTGTGCGTTAAGAAAAAATTGAAATTATATTCAAAACATTTCGCAGCGAAACCGCTCTCCGACAAAGAAATAATTTTTCAAATCGGACACTTAGAAGCAGAGATATCGACAAATATAAAATATGCATCTACGCCACCTGGCGGGAAAAACTTGCATTATTTTAAGAAGAAATTATTATCAAAAGGCTTTTCTAAGTGAGCAGCACGGCTCCAGGAAAGAGTTTTTCAGTCGAGTTTTCAGGAGCTCTGATTTTGCTGCAAATACATCAGAAGCAGAAGTTAACACTTATGCCCGCTGGTGGCCAGACGATTCCTTACCAAATATTAGAAATTATATGAAAAACATTTCCCATCAGGAGTTGTATGCGATACTGGAAGCATTTTTCAAATCAGAGTTTTAGAAGCAGAAATATAGGAGAAAACGAATTTACCCAAACGTCCCCTAGCGGAAAGTCTATAAATTACTTGAAAATTTTGAAATTATACGAAAAACATGTTGCCATGGAAACGTATACAACAAATAAGGAATTTTTCAAATCGTACTCTTAAAAGCAGAGATATTGACAATAATAAGATATAAGTCTACGCCCCTGGCGTAGAAACCATGCTTTATTTTAAGAAGAAATGATTCCTAAAAGTTTTGTCGACGTTAGTAGTATCGGTCCACAAACGAATTTTTTTCAAACTGAGATTTTAGAAGCTTAGATTTTGCTGCAAATACATCAGAAGATGAAATTAAGACCTACGCCCCCTGGTGGCCAAACCATTTTTTACCAAAAATTTAAAAATTATATGCAAAGGATTTCCCATCGGTAGCTGTATCCGGTGCAGAAAGAATATTGCAGATCGGAATTTTAGAAGCAGAGGTATCGGGGGAAACGCAACTTACCCTTACAACCCCTAGCGGAAAGTTTATGAATTACTTGAAAATTTTGAAATTATATGAAAAACATTTCTCATTGGAAACATTACGCAATATTTTTTTTTTTTCAAATCGGACTATTAGAAGCAGAGATATTGACAAAAATAAGATACACATCTACGACCCCTGGCAGAGAAACCATGCAATACTTTAATAAGAAAATATTCTGAAAAGGCTTCTAGACGTGAGTGGCATCGGTCCACGAACTAATTTTTTCAATCCAGATTTTAGAAGCACAAATTTTACTGCGAATACATCAGAAACAAAAGTTAACACTTACGCCATCTGGTGGCCAAAGTATTCGTTACCAAAAATCAAAAATTACATGCAAAAGATTTCCCATCAGGAGTTGTATCCGATGAAGATAAACCTTTTGAAATCGGAGTTTTAGAAGAAGAGATATCGAAGAAAACGTAATTTACTTTTTCGTCCCCTCGCGGATAATCTATGCGTAACTTGAAAAAGTAACTATACCTAAAATACTCTTCAATATAAATGGAATCGAAAGATAAAATATTTTTTTCAATCAGATGTTTAGAAGCGGATATATGGAATAAAATGTATTTTGAATTCGACATCGTCTGCATTTACGCCCTCTAGCGGCGAAATTGTTCATTGTAAAAAAAAACAAACGAATTGACGGATCATCATTCGCATGTTTCAAGCTTCCAATGCAAAACGAATTTTTCAAATCGGACTAATAATTGCAGAGATATGGTGTCTACAGGCAAACGGGCGGACGGACAAACCGATAACAAAAGCCCCATCTTTTTTTTACAAAAGATGTGCCAAAAACGAGTGGACACTTCCAAATCGGTTTTGCAGCATTTTGAGCGATCTGGTGATAATTTTTTGCAGCGACTTGTTACTGTTGATGAAACTTGGTTACATCACTACGATCCAGAGACGAAACAACAGTCCTTGCAGTGGCGTCATTCGGGTTCTCCATGGCCAAAGACATTCAAGACTCAAAGGTCTACAGGAGAGGTCATGGCAACGGTTTTTTGGGATTCCGTAGGCGGTTTACGGACTGAATATCTTCCGAAGGGCCAAACAATAAATGCTGAATCCTATTCCAACTTGCTGTGTCGATTAAAGGAGGTGTGACGTGCCTGCCACGCAGGACGCACACGACATAAAGGCAGATGGCAGCGAGAACGAACGTCTACGTAGCTCAGTTGGGAGAGCGACTTGTTCCGGAATAAGAGGACTCGGGTTCGATCCCCGGCGTGGGCCAAAATTGACGGAGAAATTTACTTCGTTATAATGGCGCCCGAACTTCCCGGATGACCCGGCCTTTAAAGATCTCACAATGGTGTGATGTTCTTTCCACACCGCGAGACAGGAAAAATAAGAGAATACCTTCTTCAGCGCTTCGAAAAATAAATGTGTGATGTTGCATTCCATACACCAGATTGACTGGGAGTTCTCAAGCGAAAGTTCTTCAGCGGATGGTTGCCTACAACGATACATGGTCCTGGCTGACCTGTGAGCCATGCCCCCGGCCCTCTTTGGGGGGGGGGGATATGTGACGTGCCTGCCCCGCAGTACGCACACGGCACCAAGGCAGATAGGAGTCAGAATGAACGTCTGCGTAGCTCAGTTGGTAGAGCGACTTGTTCCGGAATAAGAGAACTCGAGTTCGATCTCCGGCGTGGGCCAAAAATGACGGAGAAATTTACTTCGTTATAGAGGCGTTGAAGGAAAAAAGGCGAGGAAAGGTGTTATCTTTTTGCAAGACAATGCGCCTGATGACAAGGCTGAAAAGACAATGGACGTTTTCAGAGATCTGGGGTTTAAGTGCAAAGACCATCCACAATACTCACCAAACCTTGCTCCATTGGACTTTTTTTCTGTTCCCAAACCTTAGAAAAAGTTTGAAAGGGAAGAATTTTTCGAATGATTCGGAGGTGATATCATCAGCAGAGCAGTATTTGAGTGATCAGACTTCAGAATTTTTTTGGAAGTGTTAAAGAAACTCCAGAAACGCTGTACCAAGTGTGTTAAACTTTGGGGTGAATATGTGGAATAGTCTGCAAGTTTCACGGTTCTAGAGCATCTTCTTCTTGGTGAGGTCGAGAATTTATCAGTGTCCTCTCATATATACAAAAGATTTCATAACAGTGGTATTTATGCAAGACTGCTTGTTGTCTGTGTTCTCTTGAAAGCATCGAAGAGCAGAGATGGAAACGGATCACGGGTCAATGGGTAGGCAATTTTTTGCAGGTCAAACGTGTCGGGTCAGGGTGTTCCTGACCCTATTTTGACCCGGTTTTATTTCCGTTCTATTTTAGAAAATAAATACAAAATAAATGCGTTCTGTGGAATTTTGTGCTCGATACTGGGCCAGCGGAGTGAAAAATGATTTGTCATACAAAAAAACTGAAGTTTCTTTCTTAAAGCAAAGAAGATTTTCACCGACCGAGATACGGCGCAGACGCTAGACTCACCCATACCCTATCGTAAAACGATATTTCCTTTACGTTTGTTTTCAGTGCGACTGTCTGGGACAAGATACAGGCAAACGCCTGTCAGACGTTTCTCTGGTGATTCACTCTCTCACACTCCGCGTGTCACTTTGTAAGACTGAGAGTTACCTTTCACATCGCATTTTATGCATTGAGCATTCAGAGGCTTTCTTTTGACGTGCTGACATCACGCTCCATTTTCATGTGATGTCGGAATTAATGATTAATTTGTTAATATGGATGAATTTAATATTAAAGAGATTGAAAAAAGGCATCGAGGCCAACAAATACCTGCTTGCTGTAAACAAGAAAAGGAAGAGTGAATACTGGAAGTTGTTTCGTCTCATTAAGAAACCAGAATATTTTAGGAGCAACACCAATTTAAACAAGCACTTGTGAGGAGTTGAAAGTTTCCAAAATGTGAATATTGATTTCATGATTGTTCTTTCCTTCTGAGGGGCAATGAAATCAACATCCACATTTTGGAAACTTTGGGCTTTCAGAACACATTAAATTTCTTTATATTTACTTATTTTCTCAATTTCCTTATTTATATTTATTAGAAACCATAAGAGCTTTTGATTTCAATTGGAAGCATGAAATAAGTTAAGATGAGCAAACGGAAGCAATAATTAATACACACATTTGACGTGGACCAGGAACATCAAATAGAGGTCATCACTCTTTCCACGTTTATTAGTGAGTCACGGAAAAATTACCATTGGCCGCCACCGGGAATCGACTCCAGGGTCCTCTCTGACTCACTTATAAACGTGGAAAGAGCGATGACCTCTGTTTAATGTTCCTGGTCCACGTCAAATGTCTGTATCAATTATTCATTCGCATTCTAATTATTTGTTCAGTTGCTGCTTACCATCATTCGTGAACCCCCAGTATTGTGCGGGGCTCCAAGAAGCAACCTGCCAAAATTTGCTTGGCAGTTAGTGTGTGTGAGTCTGGAGGAATTCGAGGCCGCTGTGGTGCAGTGGAAGCATATCCGGCGCTTAACTGAAAGACCCTGGGTTCGATTCCCGGTGGCGGCCAATGAGAATTTTTCCGTGACTCACATACACTGAAGAGCAATTGCATTAGAGATACCTGTCTAGTAACGTTTAGCATCACCTTTCGCCCAGATGACGGCGGCGATAGTCTCGGCATGGACTCGACAAGACACCGGAAGTGTTGGGAAGCAATACGGATCCACGACCCGTGAACCAGCTCCCACAGTTCACGAAGATTTAATGGAGGAGGGTGAGAGCCTCGAACATCTCTCTCGATGGCATTCCAGATGTACTCGACGGGATTCAGGTCAGGTGACCTTGCCGGCCAAGGAAGCGAGGTGGAGTGTTCATCCAACCATTTGGATACAATTCAGAAGCGATGGCACGGTGCATTATCATGTTGAAGGATGAGGTCCCCAGTGGAATGTTGAAGACGCACAAACGAGAGCAAATGGTCGTCCAGGATATCCTGGTAACGTTGACCTGTGAGGGACGATGTTACACGTACCAGGGGTCCCATTTCAGTCCACATAAACAGTCCCCAGGCGAGAATGCCACCCCCACCAGTTTGAGGAGTACCCTGCTGGTAAGAAGGATCCATCGCTTTATGTGGTTTGCGCGGTACTCGTATCCTGCCATACACATGTACCAACGTGAATCTGGACTCATCAGTCCAGGCAACATTTTCCCACATGTCTAGGGTACAGCGGCGATGTTCCCGCATCCATGCTAATCTTTGCACCCTGTGATGTGCGGTCAACAGCGGTACCCTCGTGGGACGATAGCTTCTGTACCCCATAGCGAGGAGATGGTTCTGGATGGTGTGGCTGCTTACACGTTTTTGTGCACCAGCGGTAAATTGCCAAGTGATTTCTTGCACTGTGACCCGTCTATCCGCTGTTACAACACGAGCTAGCCGACGATGACCCCGCTCATCCACACGCTGTTGTCCACGGCAGTTGGCCCTTGCAGGGATGGTTTTACCGGATTCGATGTACTCACGGTGCACCCGTGACACAGTGGCTCGTGAAAATCCCAGTGCCTGCACGACTTCCGAGATGGAGTGACCCATTCATCGGGCCCCGACAATTTGCCTACGATCAAATGCGGGTAGATCCTTCATCTTACCCATACTGCGTCGGACTCTTACTGATTCCCGTCGCATCACTCCATATATTATCGGATCGCTGCATACCTCACGTCGTTTCCGTTTACAGGGCCACCCACAGCGCCACATTTGCGTAACGCCAGCTGTCTCTAATTCAATTGCTCTTCAGTGTATAAACGTGGAAAGAGCGATGACCTCTGTTTGATGACGGAAGCAATAGTTTATTTAAATTTAGTTGAAAGATTGGCAGATACGTAGGTCATCTCAAAAGTTTTGCACAATGTGCAGGTGTTGCCCTGAGGATGATGCAATCACTCCAATCGTTGCGGCAGTTGTGAGTCACACTTCAGTATACAAAGTTGTGTCTACGTTTGCTGACTAATTTTTCTCCTGTCCCCAAACATTCTGCACAAAAATGGAGGAAGAAAGTGAGTCAGATCAGATCTCGCGTAGCGACCAGCGATTCTACAGTAAAATTGAAACTTTGCGGGGCAAAGTTTTATGAATCCCCTACGGAAATTCATAAAACTTTGTGTGAAGTTTGTGGGGTTAGTGTAGTGGATCGTAGCACAGTGTCACGGTGGGCTTCTCATTTCCGCCAAGGTAGTAAAATCATCCAAGACGACACAAGAAGCGGCCGGCCATCAGATGCAAACTGACGGCACTTTTGTGGTTATCGTCAACAGGAGTTTGGAAGATCGACGGAAAACACGTGAAGAGATTGCATATGAAAAAAAAACATGTCTACCGCTTTGGTTTTCAGAATCCTAACTGAAAAATTACAGAGGAGAAGAGTGGCTGCCAAATGGGTTCCGCATAATCTGAGAGAAGAGCAGCAAGCATTTCGCAAAGGGATCGCAGAAGAATCGCTTCAGCAGTACGAGACAGAAGGCAAGCTGTTTTTGGACACAATTATTGCTATAGACCAAACCTGGATACGAGAATTTGAACCAGAACTGAAATCTCAGTCCGCTCAGTGGAAACACTCAGAATCACCTTGCCAGAAAAAATTCCGCTGCCAACAATCGAATATTAAGCTGATGATGATTATGGCCTACGACTGGGTTGTAGTGATAGCAACAGACAGAGTGCCCGAGGGGACCAATGTAACAACGGAATACAACAGAAGGTTTCTACAAGATGTTTTGTGCCCAAAGATTCGCCAAAGAAAGCCCAACATACTCGAAGTTGGTGTCATCATTTTGCACGACAACGCGAGGCCGCATGTTTCCCGTACTGTAAGAGACATTCTGGAATAGTATGGATGGGAATTGCTTCCCCACGCACCATACAGTCCTGACATGAACCCACCAGATTATGACTTATTCCCAAAACTAGGGAAGTCACTCCGACAGGAACGATTCAGTACGATTCAGGAGGTTTCTAATGAGGTGACCTGAATAATCCGACGCCTCAACAATGGAGGAGTCCTGACTGGAATAAGAGACTTGTCCAAACGTTGGGCCGCTGTCATAAAGAAACACGGAGATTACTTCGAAGGCCTGCAAATGTAAAGAGACATTCTCGAAAAGTATGTATGGGAATTGCTTCCCCACACGCCATACATTCCTGACATGAGCTCACCAGACTATGAATTATTCCCAAAACTAGGGAAGTCACTCCGACAGGAACGATTCAGTACGATTCAGGAGGTTTTCTAATGAGGTGACCTGAATTATCCGACGCCTCGACAATGGAGGTGTCCTGACTGGAATAAGAGACTTGTCCAAACGTTGGGCCGCTGTCATAAAGAAACACGGAGATTACTTCGAAGGCCTGCAAATGTAAAGAGACATTCTCGAAAAGTATGTATGGGAATTGCTTCCCCACACGCCATACATTCCTGACATGAGCTCACCAGACTATGACTTATTCCCAAAACTAGGGAAGTCACTCCGACAGGAACGATTCAGTACGATTCAGGAATTTTCTAATGAGGTCACCTGAATAATCCGACGCCTCAACAATGGAGGTGTCCTGACTGGAATAAGAGACTTGTCCAAGCGCTGGGCCGCTGTCATAAAGAAACACGGAGATTACTTCGAAGGCCTGCAAATGTAAAGAGACATTCTCGAAAAGTATGTATGGGAATTGCTTCCCCACACGCCATACATTCCTGACATGAGCTCACCAGACTATGACTTATTCCCAAAACTAGGGAAGTCACTCCGACAGGAACGATTTCAGTACTATTCAGGAGGTTTCTAATGAGGTGACCTGAATTATCCGACGCCTCAACAATGGAGGTGTCCTGACTGGAATAAGAGACTTGTCCAAACGTTGGGCCGCTGTCATAAAGAAACACGGAGATTACTTCGAAGGCCTGCAAATGTAAAGAGACATTCTCGAAAAGTATGTATGGGAATTGCTTCCCCACACGCCATACATTCCTGACATGAGCTTACCAGACTATGACTTATTCCCTAAAACTAGGGAAGTCACTCCGACAGGAACGATTCAGTACGATTCAGGAGGTTTCTAATGAGGTGACCTGAATAATCCGACGCCTCAACAATGGAGGTGTCCTGACTGGAATAAGAGACTTGTCCAAACGCTGGGCCGCTGTCATAAAGAAACACGGAGATTACTTCGAAGGCCTGCAAATGTAAAGAGACATTCTCGAAAAGTATGTATGGGAATTGCTTCCCCACACGCCATACATTCCTGACATGAGCTCACCAGACTATGACTTATTCCCAAAACTAGGGAAGTCACTCCGACAGGAACGATTTAGTACGATTCAGGAGGTTTCTAATGAGGTGACCTGAATAATCCGACGCCTCAACAATGGAGGTGTCCTGACTGGAATAAGAGACTTGTTCAAACGTTGGGCCGCTGTCATAAAGAAACACGGAGATTACTTCGAAGGCCTGCAAATGTTAAGAGACATTCTCGAAAAGTATGTATGGGAATTGCTTCCCCACACGCCATACATTCCTGACATGAGCTTACCAGACTATGACTTATTCCCAAAACTAGGGAAGTCACTCCGACAGGAACGATTCAGTACGATTCAGGAGGTTTCTAATGAGGTGACCTGAATAATCCGACGCCTCAACAATGGAGGTGTCCTGACTGGAATAAGAGACTTGTCCAAACGCTGGGCCGCTGTCATAAAGAAACACGGAGATTACTTCGAAGGCCTGCAAATGTAAAGAGACATTCTCGAAAAGTATGTATGGGAATTGCTTCCCCACACGATATACATTCCTGACATGAGCTCACGAGACTATGAATTATTCCCAAAACTAGGGAAGTCACTCCGACAGGAACGATTTAGTACGATTCAGGAGGTTTCTAATGAGGTGACCTGAATAATCCGACGCCTCAACAATGGAGGAGTCCTGACTGGAATAAGAGACTTGTCCAAACGTTGGGCAGCTGTCATAAAGAAACATGGAGATTACTTCGAAGGCCTGTAAAGATATGTTGTGAAATAAATTCGTTTTTTAAGAGATAACACACAGTGTGCAAAACTTTTGAAATGACCCTCGTAAAAAAAAGACTGCCCTCGCTAGCAGCTGTTAATTGTTATTCTTAAAGCGCATGCGCCGACGGCTGTTGACATAACTGTCACCTGCCAGTCAGCTGCGTGATAGAGACGTGTTCCAGAGGTTTAATCATTCAGAGATAAGGGAGATGCACCCATTGTGGTTTTGGCGGCTTTGCAAAAAAACCAGAAGTGAATGTCACCCGCGCGGACTTGGAGGGATCGCAAAGGGAATGCAATTTACATGCAACAGCTACCACTCCAAATCGGTCACAGCGATTTTAATGTTTCTGTCGAACGGAAATATCCGTTGCAGCAGCTTTTTAATAAGTTCCTAGTGAATGGGATATTACATTTCATATGCTTTCGGAATGATTTGTTAAGAACGTAATATTGCCTCTCAGGGTGCTTGGCTTGGATCATGACCGAATTTAAGGCACACTACTCCTTTGGCTGTTTCATTGATAAATTTCAATAGATTAGTTGATGTGGTTTATAAGCCGAGGCCCGGATATCTGGAAAAAAGTCTCATCTTATCGCAGAAAAAAACCGTAATCCACATATATCAAATCGTACAATACTTATCGCTCTTTGTCTAAAACATAGCGAACACAGCACATCGTAACCCATTCATAGCATATCTTACTCAGCACATAGCTCTCTTCTTCATATCTCAGAATTTTTTGATCTTAGCTTTATTTAGCTTTGACTGAATTTCAAATTGGAAAACAACAACAACAACGACAACAAAAACAACAAAAAAACCAGTTGCCAACTTGAAAACTCGTCGAGAGAAATAACGCGTCGTTAAACGAGAAATTATTTAACGAGGAGGAACCAAATTTTCAAGAGAACACAGACACTCAAAAGGTAAGGTTAAATCTGTGGTATGCGTCATAAACGTAGTAAACACATAAACGAAAGTCACTTTAAGCTGTTATAGGTTTTGCTTTTAGTGATTAGTTCTTCATTAAATAGAAAAAAAATTCCCTTTGAAACAAAATAAAAGAAAAAAACATTTCTACAACAGCCGAATTCCGGCTAAGTTTATGGAACCAGTTTGTGCATTAAACACCGTGGGAGATTGCGAAAGTGGGCTAACTGAAGTAACTGCTTG
Source organism: Macrothele yani (assembly GCA_039090855.1). Lineage (NCBI taxonomy): Eukaryota > Metazoa > Arthropoda > Arachnida > Araneae > Macrothelidae > Macrothele > Macrothele yani. Next base: position 56,706,896 of record CM076990.1, read on the forward strand.
CAGTTTTGAGAAATTTGGGAAAAGCGTCTTTTATGTGAAGTTAATCTCAACAAAATATTCAAAGCAGATTATTAATTCTGAATTTGTTTGTAACACTTAGAAAATTTGAAAATTTCATCGCTCTGGAGCGATGACACTTTCAAGTTTTATAGAGGTGTTACAGTGGGTGAATCGAACGTTTTGCAATATTTGGATCATTTTATGTCTTCATACGTACCTTTACGACGAAAGCCGACTAGCGTTCAAAGCATACGCCATCGTGTTGCACAATCTTTAGCCATCTGTCTGCCAGTTCTTCGATTTCGCGTTGGAACCAGTTCTTGTCCTTCGAGGCGAACAACTCCTTCACCCCAGGTGTCATCTCCTTCTGGATGTTGAAGTACCGCTCGCGAAGGAAGTGGGCCATGGACTGGAACCAGTAATAATTCGAGGGGGGCCAGGTCCGGACTGTATGCTGGGTGTGGCATGAGTTCGAGGCTCTCAAGTTCCTGGAATTTTGCCCGGATCGTTCGCACGGTATGAGGCCGAGCGTTGTGCTGCTGTAGGAGAGCTCCAGCTGTTCAGAGTAGAGGTTGGCGTTGATGGTCTGACCATCTGGAACAAATTCGTAATGGATTATCCCCTCGAAATTCCACCAGACTCACTCAGAGTGTCACTCTGTGCTCGAAGCGCTCACGTTTGGCAACTGGTTCAAGAAGCTGGCCGGGCTCAACCCCTGCCAATGTGTGTTAGGATTCCTGAAATAGACCCACTTTTCATTGCACATAAAAATTCTCTTGTAAAACGTACATTGTGCGGGTTTTCCAGGAGTTTCGTGCACACTTCCACTCGGCGGTTTGCTTCAGCTGATATCTGTTCGTGAGGAACAATTCGGCAGCTCCTGTAGACCTTGCCGAGGTCTTGAAGGTCACGAACGACGGTGGTCTGTGATATGCCCAGTTCTCCTGATAATCTCAGAGTGCTGGTTGTCGCATTTGCCTCTACGGCCTGGCGCACGGCTTCCGAATCCACGGTTCGATGCCTACCTGACCTTGTCTGATCGTCGAGGTTCCTGTCACCTGTGCGAAATTTCTTGAACCATCTGTGGTCCACAAAAGCTTCCCTTTTCGCATGACAAATGTCTCGTGTTGCTTGAGCAGCGTTATGGCCGAGTTCAAACTCGTAAAGTAAAAGTTCCCTAATTAGCCGGTTGTGGCTGTTCATTTTTTAGGCGTCCCAACCACTGACAGAACGACGACATGCAATGCTATTCACAGCAGCGACTACCACTTTATATCCCTTTCGATTGACTGCAGTACTTAAAGTAGTTTAAACACGTGACATAACCGCTGCACCACATGCGTTTATGCAAATACAAAACTTTCGACTCACCCTCTGTACATGGATGACCAATAAGTGTTACAAGCAAATTCAGAACTTATAATCGTTTGGCTTTGTATGTTCTATCGATTTCCCATTTAGTGTAAGGGATATTTCCTCCTTCATCGATTTATCTGTTGTACTGGTGATTTCCGACCTACAACCGCTTCCGGATGGGAGTTGGGTCGAAATAACTCTATGAGGATGCAACGGTGCTTTGACTAGGCCAAATCTGAGGGATGTTCAGATTCCTAAGCTAAGGTTGCTTAGTCTCAGTTTCTTGGAACTTCACTGTCCTGGGTGGTGTGACGGATACCATATCCGAGTGGAAATTTGGAGGTGGAGATTCCCACTCCACGACGATGGAATTTCCAAGTTTTTTTTAAGAGGTGTTACATGGGGATGACCAGTATGGATGTTACAAACAAATTCTGAATTTATAATCTTTTTGGTTTGAATGTTCTATCGATTTCCCACGTATTATGAAGAACATTTCTTCCTTCATTGATTAGTCTCAACGTTGTATGTCATACAATAGCTGGAATAATGGTTCCTCATTCATACTAAAAACGCCAGTCTTATATCATGAATGGAATACGGGATTACACCATAGAACACAAATTTTTGAAGATGCCAATCCGTTTTTTGGTGTAAATACGACAAGGATGGTTAGTCAGATAATATCCGAAAACTTAAAATTTCGTCGTCCTGGAGCGAGAATCGAATCCGCGTCTCCCAGATAGCGCCCTGGTTTCCTAACCACTACAACACCCAGAACGACCAAGTCTCAAGTTTCCGAGACTTGGTCATTCCCGCATTCCATTCATGATTATCTGCTTCTTCGGGCAATCACGGGATAGGATTCTTAACCTCCAGATTCGCTAAACATGAATGCCGGTTGCTTAGACTAGCGAATCCTGGGATGGTAATAATTCAAATTAATCGGAAACTTGGGACTTGGTCGTTCTGGGTGTTGTAGTGGTTAGCATACCCGGGCGCTAGCTCTAGAAGACACGGGTTCGATTCCAGAACAGCAAAATTTTCAAGTTTCCGGGTATTATCTGATTTACCATCCTTGTCATATTTACACCAAATAACGGATTGTCATCAAAATTTATGTCAGTCTTATAGTTTCATCTCAAGATAGCACCTGATGTTACGAAACGTTTTCCTTTTGTTGCATCGTGCATTTTTGAAATGAGAAACCAAAAACACCAAATCCTTAATGAAAATTCACAGGTCTTTTGTTATTCCTTTACAAGGTTGGAAATTTTCAGTATTCACTCTATTAAAGCAACGACGCTTCGTAGAGAGAGAGAGAGAGCAGTATCAAATTCCCTTTCTCTGTCAATTTAGGTTGAACATGAAACTGCGCTATATATTTTATAAATTTTCCTCTGTTACGCTTATCGCTCTTAAAATATCATTAATTTTCTATATGATACTGCTTGTGGGAAACAGGAGAGCCTCACTCTCCGCTAAAAATATATCTGCCATCATAATTTTGAACAACAAAGCATTATTTTTTTCAATTTAAGTAAATCAATATCAGGAGATACCTCGCAAATAGATCGCAAAATTCAAGGGGCGCACTCTTAATTTATCGTTTGTTAAAAAACTGGCTGTCAAGAAGTCTTGCTACCTATGTTGTGGCGTATCGGAAAAACTTGCAAAAAACATCTAAATATCTTCGATACCCTTTTGCGAAAATATATTAGAATTCAGTTACTGAACATTTTAATTTCCATATTATTAACTAGGTTTTATGGGTACCTTTGAATCATCCAAATTCTGCGGAACCTACAGGTACTTTTCGTAAAACCAAATTATTGTACTTTATTGCATAAAACAGAAATATGTACTTTGTAATTAAAATTATTGCCCTAGTTTTATAACATTACAAAGTACCACAAAACACTTAGGACAAAGTTAATAATAGTAATTTTTCTCTTGACTGCTATAAAAAAAATAGCACAAGTCTCTGTTTCGTCGCTCTCTGAAGAACACTTTTCAGTTCATTATATTTTTCAGCACGTCTTTTGTAAAAAAAGATCGTGCTTATGTTATCGGTTTGTCAGTCCGTCCATCCGTCTGTAGACACGATATCTCTGCAACTATTAGTCCGATTTGAAAAATTCTTTTTGCACTGATAAGCTTGAAATTTGCGAATGATGATCCTTCATTTCGTTTTTTTTACGCTCTACAATTTTGCCGCTAGAGGGGTAAATGCAGATGATGTCAAATTCAAAAATACGTTTTATTCCACATATTTGCTTCTAAACATCCGATTCAAAAAATTCTATTATTTTTCGATTTCATTTATGTGGAAGACTATTTTAAATATAGTTACTTTTTCAAATTACGCATAGATTTTCTGCTAGGGAGCGTAAAAGTAAATTACGATTTTCCCGATAACTCTTCTTCTAAAACTCCGATTTGAAAAACATTTTCTTCAGCGGATATACCTCCTGATGGAAAATCTTTTGCACATAATTTCAAATTTTTGGTAAAGAATACTTTGGCCACCAGGGGCATGAGTGTTAATTTTTGCTTCTGATGTATTTGCCATAAAATCTGAGCTTCTAAAATGTCGATTGAAAACATTATTTCGTGGACTGATGCCACTCACATCGATAAACGTTTTCGGAATATTTTCTTCTTAAAATATTCCACAGTTTCTCCGCCAGGGGGCGTAGATGCAAACCTTAATTTCCGCTTCTGATGTATTTGCAGCAAAATATGAGCTCCTAAATTCTCGATTGAAAAAAGTCGTTTGTAGACCCATACTACTCATGTCGACAAACCTTTTAGAAACATTTTCTTCTTAAAATAATGCATGGTTTCCACGCCAGGGGGCGTAGATGTATTTCTTATTTTTATCAATGTCTCTACTTCTAGGAGTCCGATTTAAAAAATTCCTTCTTTGTTGGATAGTATTTCCAGTGTGGCATGTTTTTCGTGTAATTTGAAAAACTGAAAGTAATTCATAGACTTTCCGCTAGGGAGCGTAAAGGTAAATGGCGTTTCCCCTTATATCTCTGCTTCCAAATCTCCGATTTGAAAATTTCTTTCAACACCGGGTACTGCACCTGATGGGAAAAACTTTGCACATAATTTCTAATTTTTGTAAAAAATGGTTTCGCCACCAGGTGGCGTAAATCTTAATTTCAGCTTCTGATGTATTTCCAGCAAAATATGAGCTTCTAAAATCTCGATTGCAAAAAAAGTCGTTTGTTGACCAATACTACTCATGTCGACAAACCTTTTAGAAACATTTTCTTCTTAAAATAATGCATGGTTTCTACGCCATGGAACGTAGATGTATATCTTTTTTTTTTGTCAATATCTCTACTTCTAGGAGTTCGATTTGAAAAATCCCTTCTTTGTGGATAGTGTTTCCGATGCGAAAGGTTTTCCTTATAGATTCAAAAATTTTCAAGCAAATCATAGACTTTTCGCTAGGGGCCACAAAGGTAAATTGCGTTTTCTGTGTTATTTGTGCTTATAAAACTCCGATTTGAAAATTCTTTCTGTATCACATACAACCACTGATGGAAAATATTTTTCATGTCATTTCTAATGTTTGGTAAAGAATGGTTTGGCCACCAGGGGACACAAGTGTTAATTTCTGCTTCTGATGTATTTGTAGGAAAATCTGGCTCCTGAATACTCGACTAAATTTTTTTTCCTTAGAACGATACCGCTCATATTGAAAAACCTTTTGAGTATACTTTCTTCTTAAATAATGCAATGTTTTCCCATCAGGGGACGTAAAGTCACATCTTATTTTTGTCGATATCTCTGTTTCTAAGAGTCCGATTTGAAAAATTCTTTCTGTGTTAGACAGCATTTCCGGTGCGAAATGTTTCTCATGTAAATTCATGTTTTTCTTAACGAACAAGTCTGCAACCATAGGGCGTAAGCTCAGGATTCCGTTTAGAGCAATATCTGAGGGATTAAAAACCAGATTGAAAAACTTCTTTTTTCCGTCAGATACTATTATTTTCCATGCCGGTTCCATTGACTTTGAATAGCTTTGAAAAATTTAAATTGCGTCAGAACGGATTCAAAAGACTTGCTTATTACACCCGAAAATTCGATGTCATCTTTCTTGTTAATGATGTGTAGTTATGTGCAAACAACTGTAATACATAACATTTTATCCTCATTGGCATAAAAATTACATTTATTGAACTGACAATTGCCATGGCTGTGAAAAGAACCCCAGTTGACTGGAATAGCTGCTTTCCCGTCATCTCCTTTTTATGAAATTAAATCGCGAAAATGATTTGCAAATGTCTTACTAATCTCTCTATTAAAAAAAAAGTAACTGCCGCTGCCGCTGTTTTAGAAATTTCGCGACACTCGCGCTTTCCTAGCTCGCAGCGCGAAAAGTATTGAACACAAAAAGTGGCTTTGGAACAAATACGGAAATTACATCGTTTGTAGAGAATTGTTTGGAAAATACGCTGAAATTAACCGTTATTCGATTCTAGCGATACTTCAAGAACTATTAGGTGTGCAACGTAATTCTCGGACCCTAACCACAAGCGATCATAGAACGTCGGCAAATGTAAATAGCTGTGTGCGATAATGGCTGATTGCAGCGCCATCCAACAGCTTTCCAGGCAACCGTAACCTCTTACAGCTGTAGTGACAGAAAAGACGAAAGTTGACGGTGAAAGCAATGTCGTTCGAGAAGCAACATTTGAGACACTGCCTCCTGTTCGCGTTTCAGCTGCAAAAAAGTGCTGCGGAAGTCAAGCAAATGATCTGTGCTGCTTTGGATGAGGCTGCTGTGTACATGTAAGAAGTGGTTACAGCGGTTTACGCAAAGAAATTTCGATCTCCGTGATGCAGAACGTCCGGGAGAAACACAGAAAGTTGACGATGAGGAACCTGAACATTTGTTGGACGTGGATCCCTGTCGCACACAGTCAGAGCTCGCCCAGGAACTCGGAGTAACACGGCAAGCCATTGCAAAGCGCCTGCACAAGCTTGGGCGGATTCACAAGGAGGACCGTTGGGTGCCTCACCAACTCACAGCTGCGAACAAGTCTAGGCAATACGATGTTGCTGTGTTCTTGCTCTCCAGATTCAAGAAGAAGGATTTACTGCACAAGATTTTGACCTGTGATGAGAAGTGGATCCTCTATGGCAATCCTAAGCTGCCTACCACCAGTACCGCCAAACCGAATATCCACGCCAGGAAGTTGTTGCTGTGCGTATGGTGGGATCAGCGCGGTGTCGTACACTATGAGTTGCTCAAACCTTGTGAAACGGTCAATGCTGAGCGTTATTGTCAGCAACACATTCGTATGAGTGACGCAATGGAGGCGAAAACGGCATACACTGACAAAGGCAGAAGGTCGGTCCTGTTGCTTCAGGATAACGCGCGTCCTCATACCACGAAAACGACTTTATACACGATCACCGACCTGGGATGGGAGATTTTGTCCCACCCGGCGTATTCTCCAGACTTCGCCCAGTCGGATTATCACCTCTTTCGCTCCCTGCAACATCACCTGCGTGATACGCACATAACTTCTGTCGAAGAGGTCCACACAAGTATTGATGACTTTATAAACTCGAAGCAGCCCTCTTTTTTCAGTAGTGTTACTCGGCAGCTCCCTGTCGGATGGCTCAAATGTATCCAACACGACGGGTATTATTTCCCTGATTAGGTACGTATCCGATTTGCTATAATTTGCTGTCAACGTGTCGTGCCTGTAGCCAAAAATTAAGTTGCACACCTAATATTGTGCTTCAAAGTTAAGGTAAGCAAAAAAGTGCTATCAGTTTGCGTTCCGGACACACTAACAGCAACAGAACCACGAAACTTTGTAGGCATGTAAGGCCATGGCCGAATTTTTGCAACTCGTCTGTTATAATTTTCGCCAATTGCTTTACCACTTCTAAGTGATCTAGAGATCTGAAAATTGATATGCTGCTGGGTCTTAAGGTCCGGATACCTAGTACAGTTCGAAACCAAAAAAATCAAAATGGCGGCTTTGGAACATTGTCTGATTGAATTTTTCGAGAACTGAGATCTGGGCCATTTCGAAGTGGTCGAGGAATTCTCGAAAAATTGAAAATTGTGCGCCGTTAGGTCTGGATATTTAGAAAAGTCCGAAATCCCAAAAAATCAAAAAGCGGCTTTGGAACATTGCCTGCTTGGATTTTTCTAGAAGTTTTCGACCACGTATAATGACTTGGAGATTACCTAGAGATCTGAAAATTGGCATGCTGCTGAGTTTTAGGGTCCGGACACCTTGAAAAGTCAGAAAAAAAAACAGAAAACAAAAGAAATCAAAATGGCCGCTTTGGAATATTGTCTGCTTGAATTTTTCTATCACTTCTAGACTTAGAAAAGTCTGAAAACCAAAAAATTCAAAAGGGTGGCCTAGCTTTACAGTCCAAATGCTGATCGGTTTAAAGATTATTATGCCAGTAACGTTGAAATGCTGTAGAAATTCCTTGAAATTTTGATTTAAATTTAAGGGACGCCGAAGCCTGTTACCGTTTTACGTCAAACCGTATGTATTGATATCACAACCCTGTTATAAATCGTAAAACAGTCCCGGATGTGTGACGTACCTGCCAGCAGGACGCACACGACATAAAGGCAGATAGGAATCAGAATAATCGTCTGCGTAGCTCAGTTGGTAGAGCGACTTGTTCCGGAATAAGCGGCCTCGGGTTCGAATCCCGGCGTAGACCAAAAATGACGGAGAAATTTATTCGTTATAATGGCGCCCGAACTTTCCGGATGACCCGACCGTTCAAAATCTCGCAATGGTGTGATGCTATTTCCACACCGCGAGATAGGAAAAATCAGAGAATCCCTTCTCCAGCGCTTCGAAAAATAAATGTGTGTGACGTTGCATTCCACACACCAGATTGACTGGGAGTTCTCAAGTGCACGTTCTACAGTGGATGGCTGCCTGCAACGATTCATGGTCACGGCTGACCCGTGGGCCATGCCCCCGGCCCTCTTTCGGGGGGGATGTGACGTACCTGCCAGCAGGACGCACACGACATAAAGGCAGATAGGAATCAGAATAATCGTCTGCGTAGCTCAGTTGGTAGAGCGACTTGTTCCGGAATAAGCGGCCTCGGGTTCGAATCCCGGCGTAGACCAAAAATGACGGAGAAATTTACTTCGTTATAGATGTTAAATTACTTCTCTTTTCCTTAATTACTCTTTCTTTTCTTTAAATTTACGTTCAAAAGATGACTTTATAGATTCACCGTTCGGAGAACGGGCGTGACTGTCAGTTTAATGAAAAAAAAACCGCCAAAAATTCCTTTCCTTTTTAATACTTCATTCAAAGCTGGCGGTAGAAGAGTCCTGTCTATTTTCTTAACCAGCTGTATATGCAGCAAAAAAATTTTAAAATATTTTTTCCTGAGGTAGAGGTCCTCTTAGCCGTGAGTCTCTCCCACCCCAGCCTGCGATGCCAGGATTGCGGGGGCTATCAGTACGCGCCTGTGGAAACATCAATTTACCAACGCTTGTATAGATCCTTACATTTCTGTTCGATTCGTAAATACACATACATGTCTTCGGGTAGTATCATTCCACTGGGTCCGAAGCCATGTCGGAACCAGTGGTAATGAGAAGGCAGATCGGCTAGTGAAGGAAGCGGCTGGAAAAGATAGTATTGACTTTGAATTGCGAACACCGGTGCAAAGTGTTCGCACAAGGCTTAAAAAGGCCACGTAGAGTATAGACTTTGAATTGCGAACACCGGTGCAAAGTGTTCGCACAAGGCTTAAAAAGGCCACGTAGTTTGAGTGGTATTTACGACGGGACGAAGGGGACACGGGTTGGATTTGCCACCTCATTTTCCCCCGTGTCTCCATCAGGCGCTTAGAATGTGAAGGGTCCCTGAATCAAATATTCACCGGTCATGGCGTATCGCCGGAATATCTTCGCCGCTTTGCGATAAGGGATAGAGTGTGCGGCTGCGGGGCTCAAAACGCAGATATCGCACACATGTTTCTAGAGTGCAGTTGTCTTGCAGGCCGGAGAAAAGTCCTCGCCCCCGACATAGGGAAAACGAAGGATCTCTCGATCTTGATTGCGTATCCCAGAGCGCGTCAAGGCCTCATCGAGTTGGTCAAAGACCTCGTAGCGAGGCAGGAAGAAATACTCATTGAAGAGTAGAGAAGACTGAAGAGGAGCGACGACTTGCCCTAGAGTCGTCTAGGCAGCACGGGCCCTAGTGCTGCCATGTAAATTTGTAAATATTTCTGTGTACCTTATCATTTCTCTGTGAGGGGGTACGTGAAAATAAAGGTGTCTATCCATATGCACGGAACCCCCAGTGTATAAATGTACATGTTTCATTTTTTAGCCAGGAACTAATAAAGGGCTTTTGCCCCTAACACTCGCGCTGGCAAACAAAATCTCCTAGACAGACCCAAAGTTAAAAGCCCCTGTCCATTAGCACGTCTCACACACGGGCTTTGGCATAAAGAGGGGGGGGAGTGATGGTCCCGTGGGGGTGGCAAATAGCTGCTGGTCTCCGGACCAATCTGTCTGGGTGAAGTACTGCCGGATCCTGGTAGGATTGCTCTCGCCACGCCTTCACTCTGTTCTTTGAGAGAGTTCCTTGTTTTCCTGCGAAGTCTGCAATTGGACGGTGCAGGTAGAAGTCATCAGCATTACATGTCTTCGTAACAATAAATGAGCGGAGGTTTGCAACACACCATCGAAACTAACTGGAAGAAAACTAAGGTGATGCCTAGTATTAACACATATTGCACTCTTTCCAGTAATTTCGTAATACTTTCTAACTGATTTATATAAATTCAGGTCGTTAAAAATATTTATTGCTTAAAAGAGAACTGCCATTATTCATTCCTAATCGCTGTTTTGTCTACGATGTCGTTAGAGTCCAACATAATTTAGTGCCTTTGAAACTCCAAATATACGTATCTACAATGTGACCGCTCCCGGTGGCGCAGTGGTCTAAGCGCATGCGTATGACCATTTATCCGAGTGGGTCTGGGTTCGAATCCCGTGAGGCATGGATGTTGTGTTTGTCTTAAGGCACTGGCTCGTTCTCTTCCATGGAACCTGTGGCCATCAATTAGGGACGGACGACGGCTTATAGCTCATTGATTTGGTTATGGTGGTCTTTAACAGAGATGGAAACGGGTCATCGGGTCGATAATTCCATGCGGGTCAAACGGGTCAGGTCAAGGTGTTAAAGAACCCTTCAAAAGTCTTTGAAATAATACTTCAGAGCTGCAGAATATGATCCAGTAACTTGCTGAAAAGGGTAAAGAAATGCGATTAAAAGTGAACTCTCAGAAGACAAAACTGAAGTACGATGCTTTTACAGGAATGAGCATTTATCAATTGATGGAGAAAAGCTGGAGATAACCAATTCCTACATTTATCTTGGGCAGCAGATATCAAGCGAGGATCACATTGATGAGGAAATTAATCGGCGTATAAAACTTGGTTGGAGAGCTTAACAGTACAATTTTCAAGAGCAATATGCCATTATGTCTTAAAAGAAAAGTGTTTAATCAATGCATCCTTCCAGTGCTTACGTACGGAGCAGGGACGTGGATCTTAACAAAAAAGTCATTCAAAGACTGTAGAAAACTGAAAGAAGCATGAAGAGATGCATGTTTGGTGTAACCAGAAGAGATAAGAAGAGGAACTCGTGGATCAGAAAAATGACAAGAGTGGAAGACATCATTACCATAGTAAAATCCCTGAAATGGCAATGGGCTAGACATGTTTTCAGAAGAACGGATCACCGATGGACAACCGAAATGTTAGACTGGATTTCAAGGGACAGGAAAAGACTCAGAAGGAGGCCACGTGGGAGATGGGTGAATGGAAGTGACTGGCTCAAGACAGTACGTTGTTGAAGAAACTTGGAGAGACTTTCATCCAGCAGTGGATTGATAATGATTGTCAATGATGGCGATGATGATGTATTCGAATTTATAGCTCAAAGCAGATTTGTCCGGGTTGGGTCCGATTATGTGACTGGCGGGTCCGTAGTTGGACCCGACACGACACGACCCATTTCCGACTCTGATCTTTAAGCGCCCAATCACACACACACACACACAAAATTAACAAGGTGCGATCAAAAAGATTGGAGACTGATTTTTCATCTGAAAAGAACGTCGTAACCCTAGCGTATTTTTTTTTTAATTTTTAGTCACAGAAATCATGAGTTTTGATAGTTATTATTTGGTGTACAAATAAGTTTTAAAGCTTTTTTGTGTGACGTATACCGCTAATTTACATATCCGACATGCCCCCGCGTTGTAGCCATGTGACAGTAACTGGTCCAGAGTATAAAATGGGACACAGAAGGTTGCCAAAGAGTCAAACGCACTTGCACATCGGTAGGTGAAAGATGGCAAGCGATACTGCACTTATTCGACACTGCATCCGTTACGAATTTCATCAAGGAAAAAGTGCTGCAAAAGCATGTGCATCGATCTGTTCTGTTCTGGGGGAGAATATTGTATCGAAAAGCACGTGTGAGGTTTGGTTTAGACGGTTTAAATCAGGTGATTTTGATGTTAGCGATCGAGAACGTACCGGCGCCCCACAGAAGGTTGCATATGAGGAACTGCAAGCATTGCTGGATGAAGATTCGTCTCAAATGCAAAAATAACTAACTAAACAACTGGGGGTAACTCAACAAACCATTTCCAATCGTTTACGCGCAGTGGAAAAGATACAGGAGGAAGGAAAAAGGGTGGCGCATGACCTCAGCCAGAGGAACAAGGATGAGCGTGCCATGGAGTGTTTGAATATGTTGAATAAACAACACAGAAAGTCTTTGCTGTGGAAAATCGTTACAGGTGATGAAAAGTGGATGTAGTACGACAATCCCAAAAGCAAAAAAACACTGGGTATACCCCGGTGAAGCAACGACTTCGACACCGAAACGCACTATTCACCCCAAGAAAGTTCTGCTGTGCAACTAGTAGGATATGAAGGGTGTGCTCTATTATGAAATATTGAAACAGGGTCAAACTGTTACTGATGATCGCTACAAGCAACAATTGCTGTGATTGAACCAGGAAATCTGTCGGAAACCTCCATTCACAGGCAAAGGATTACGTCCCGTGATATTACCGCATGACAACGCTAGGCCGCATGTCGCGAAACCAGTCAAGGCAACGTTATTGCCGCTTGTCTGGGAAGTTTTGAAGCACCCGGCGTGTAGTCCGGTCGTAGCCCCTACAGACTATCATTTGTTCCTATCGATGCAACATGGTTTTTCTGCTGTACGGTTCCGGACATGTGACGAAGTGCAAAAATGGGTTGACGACTACATCGCGTCACACGACGAAGTATTCTTCATGGCTGGAATCCGTCAGCTGCCCGACCGATGGCGGAAGGTGATAGATAATGACGGCGCATATTTTGACTCGTAAAGGTATTGTTTTCTCTCAAATTGCATGTTGCGTTGTATTAAAACGCGTTAAAACTTATTTGTACATCATGTTCATACAATCTGTTGAACAGCTGATTGACAAAAATACACGAAATAGGTACAAGATGATTAAAATAAAATTGTCTCTATTTGCATTCATCTGCAGAAAAAAAAACCTAAAAAAACTTCTGAAAAACAAATCCTGTTGTTCTACTTGCAGAACTCGCGGAGATATTAGCGATAAAAATTGTAAAAAATGTATGGTCTGGGGACCGTTTACGGCGCTTGTTCTGCTGCATAACTTTGTAGCACTCAAAGCGAGTAAGGGAAGAGCTCTCGCGCGTGAAGGAAATTATCGCTGCAGATGATACTTTTTTTACATCTTTCCTAACGAATATCTCCGCGAGTTTTGCAAGCAGAATGACGGGGTTTGTTTTATTTTCGATTAATTAGGACATGGTGCAACATTTTTTTGGTTGAGCTTTTTTCTGCGAAGGCAGTATAAACAATTTTTTTTTATGCAAATGCCACCCACAGGGATGCAACTGCCATGTCGCAAGTCTTCACGTTATTTTGACCATTTTTCTAATTGAAATTATTATATCTGTGATCAACCGTTGAAGTGATAAATGCTTGCTTCAATTTTTTTGAGACACCCGTATATACCGGATTATCATTCGGCATGTGTTGTACGTACAATCGTATCACGGCAATCTCTTGTTGAATCATGATTTCATTATGTTTAAAATCCTTTACTAAAAATTTTTTGTCCAGTCTGTGTGACTATGATTCCAGACCCTTTACAGAATTTTCTAGATTCCCCATTTCATTAAATGCTCAGGTGTTCCTTGGCGCAAATCAATTATCCGCCTCAGAATACACTTTCAGTGTAATCCTGAATCAGAATAATTTGCATTAATCAGAGCAGATTGTATGCCACCATGCTATTTGAAGACTTTTCCAGCAGTTCGTGCCCGAACAACAGAATGGGAATGTAGTAATTTCTTTGCTTCATCATTACTCCCCAAACCTCCACCACGTGCTTCAGAGGGAGGACCTCTTCGCAGACAAAAGAGGCATTTCAGAACCTAATCATCTTTCGCCTCATTCTGTCCACCACGATTTCTGAGGAATAGCGAACAATGCATCTGGCAATGGGTCCACAGCAGGAAGTCGTAATGACGGCGTTGCTATGGCGACCTCCACGCCCAACCCCAAGAACATGACACTCGGGGGTCAGAATGGTATGTGCGATATGCAGTTCTAAGATATCTTCGACATCGGACAAGAGTAGGTTTTTATTGGAAGAACTTGATGATGACATTGCGGGCAGAAAGGGTTTTTTTCTTTTTGTTGGCAACACTATGTCCCAATCCCATACAGCACTCGTAAGGTGTGAAGAAATTACGTATGAGGTCAGCTTTCTGACGTTCGTTTTCACACATCTTTTCTTTTTACTCTTTTCTCTTTTTATATTTGCAATCGGAATACCATAGTTAATGTGTTTCTAGAAATAGGAGACAGATTGTGCTAGTTCATGGAAACCCGAGTGATGTTTTTTCTTTCAGTCTCCTTTGTTTGCCTTTATACTTGTGTTTCCACAAAAGGACATTCAGGTCCGTCACATCCTTAAAGCTTTGGTTCAAGAGCAATTAGAGTCTGACTTCCTCAAGGACGAAGAAATGCATTCCCTCCAGCAGAATTAATAACACAGAAACGTTAATTGGAAAGTGGAAAGGTAAAAAAATAATTAAAGAACCGGAAACTTAATAACATCTTGTTTAATCCCGGGGATTTGCTTTGATGAAAATTGGGCTTGTTACGTAAAACTTTTAAATCAAAATTGATCCATGCGACTGGAATGTTTCAAAAACTCTTGCTTTTAATTACGACTCTGAATGCCACAATTTCACGAATAATATCTTTAGTACGTGTACGTGTTTGTGTAGTTCATGTATTCGGGTTTGTTTTCTTATGCTCTTATTTCAGCTTATATAAGAGAAAATCACAGTGATATCTTTTCCAGGTGTTTCAATGGTAACCATAACAGACTAGTTTTGATATGACAGTGGTTAATATATATATATATATATCATCATCATCATCATCATTGTCAACCATTATCAATCCACTGCTGGACGAAGGTCTCTCCAAGTTTCCTCCACAACGGTCTGTCTTGTGCCAGTATCCTCCATGTCACCCCTGCATACTTTCGAATTTCATCCACCCATCTCCCATGTGGTCTTCTTCTGGGTCTTTTCCTGTCCCTTGGAATCCAATCTAAAATTTCGGCTGTCCATCGATGATCTGTCCTTCTGGCAGTATGTCCAGCCCATTGCCATTTCAGGGATTTAACTCTGATCATGATGTCTTCCACTCTTGTCATTTTTCGGATCCACAAGTTCCTCTTCTTATCTCTCCTGGTTACACCAAGCATGCACCTCTCCATGCTTGTTTGAGTTGTCTGCAGCCTTTGTATGTCTCTTTTAGTTAAGGTCCACGTCTCTGCACCATACGTAAGCACTGGAAGGATGCACTGATCAAACACTTTTCTTTTAAGACATACTGGTATATTGCTCTTGAAAATTATCCTGTTTCTTCAAAAAGCTCTCCAGGCAAGTTTTGTACGCCGATTAATTTCTTCATCAATGTGACCCTCACTTGATATCTGCTGTCCAAGATAAACGTACGTGTCTGTTATCTCCAGCTTTTCTCCATCAATCGATAAATCTTCATTACTTGTAAAAGCATTGAACATCACTTTTGTCTTCTGAAAGTTCATTTTTAATCCCACTTCTTTACTCTTGTCAGCAAGTTCCTGGATCATACTCTGCAGCTCTGATGGGGTAGTTGCAAAAATGACTACGTCATCAGCAAAGTGAAGGTGGGTTAGATAATCTCCATTAATCATTATCCCCTTGTTTTCCCAGCTCAGCGACTGAAAAACACCCTCCAATGTGGCATTAAAGAGCTTCGGAGATATGGTGTCACCTTGTCTCACTCCCTTTCCAATTTTTACGTGTGTTGTATTTTCAAACAGCCTAATCTTTGCACTTGCATTTTCATAGATGTTATTAATAATATTAATGCATGCATCTTCAATACCGCAGGTTTTCAGAGCCATTGTAACTGCTGATGGTTTCACCGAATCAAAGGCTTTTTCATAATCGATAAAAGCCATGCACAATGGAAGTTCATATTCCCTCGCTCTTTCAATTAGTTCTCTGAGCACGTGGATATGATCTATTGTGCTGTAGCCACTCCTGAATCCAGCTTGTTCTCTCGGTTGAGCCATGTCCAGTGTTACCTTCAAGCGGTGTGAAAGAACTTTAGTGAAGATTTTATAAACTACTGATAGGAGGCTGATAGGTCTGTAGTTTCCGAGATCCTCAATGTCACCTTTCTTATGTAGCAGGATCATTGTAGCGGTGTTCCAATCCTCAGGAATCTTTCCTTCATTAAGGCATCGAGTGAAAATTTGGGCGAGTACTGTTTCGATTTCTCCACACGCTTCTTGTATGATGTCTACAGTAATTCCATCTTCTCCTGGAGCTTTTCCTCGCTTCATGTTCTTGATTGCATGTGCAACTTCTGCTGGAAGGACTGGAGGAACTCTGGTACTGGTATCTTTCATGATGTCTGGAGTGCATATATCATCCCTTTCATATAATTTGGAGTAGAAATCTTTCACTCTTGTCAAAATTTCGCCTCTATTTCTTGTTACAGAACCATCTTCTTTTCTCAGTGCCATAATCTGTTTTCTTCCCTTACTGAGATGTCCCTTTGCTATCTTTAGGCTATGGTTGTTTTCAATTGCTTTCCTCACTAGTTCACAGTTGAATTTTCTTACGTCTTCAGTGATACTTTTTCTTACTGTCTTGCATAGCTCTATATATTCCACTTTGGAAGTCACATCTTCTTTAGTTGTCCTCATCTCTCTTCTGTTTTGCATCAACATTTTGGTTTTTCCTGATAATTTGTTCACATGCAACTTGTTCTTAGACCCAGCTAATTTTGTTGCTGTTTCCATAAGAGCTTTGGTTACTTTTCTGTTAACTTCAGAGATGTCCACTTCTTCCGATGTTAGGCCTTCTAAAGCAGAGAACCTGTTCTTCAGTTCTAACTTGAAGGTATTATGGTGTTTTTTAAGGTTGGTTATGTCAATAGATTTTGTTTGTCTTATGAGCTTGCCACGTTCAAGTTTAGTGTTGAGGTGCATCTTACATCTCACCAATCTATGGTCACTACCTGTGTTGAACTTGTTTAGCACACTGCAGTCTTCTATGACGAATTTTTTGTTACACATAATAAAATCAATTTCACTTGTCGTCCCATTTGGATGTCTCCATGTCCATTTCCTGTGTGGCTTTTTCTTGAAGAAGGAGTTCAAGATGAAAAACCCTTCTGCCTCTGCAAACTCAATGAGAGTATTTCCACGCTGGTTTCTGTTGCCATGACCGAATTTACCTACTGAAGTTTCATTCTGTTGCCGTTGCCCTATTTTTGCATTGAAATCTCCCATAATTATTTTCAAGTGCTGCTTACCTTTATTATTTAGATGACAAATTTCCTCATAAAATTCTTCAATTTCTTCTTCAGGATGACTTGTGGTGGGTGCATAAGTTTGAATAATCTGAGCCTGGTATCTTTTTGAGAGTTGGATAACAAGTCGTGCAGCTCTGTCAGAGGAACTTTCAACTTCTACAACTTTATCCTTCAGTTTCTTGTTTATTATAAATCCAACACAACTAGGTCTGCCAGTATCTGTCCCACGATAGTAGAAGAGATGTCCACTTTTCAGTTCGATGAGATCTTCTCCTTTTCTCCTTATTTCACTTAGCCCCACGATGTCCCACTTGATCCTTTGTAGTTCCTCTTCCAATTCAAGAAGCCTTGAATCAGAAGATAGAGAGCGTCCATTGTAAAGAGCCAAAGTCAGCATCAGATGGCAGCCTAGTCCGGTTCTCCGGGGATTCTTAGCACCCTCTGCCTTCATGTCGCACTGGCCGCTGCATTGGCCAGGTACATTCCAGCTGCCGGAGACTGAGGGCCAAGATTTAAGTTGTGGAATCATTTTGGAGGGGTTTGGCCATAACTCACCACGCTGGCCAAGCGGGTTGGTGAGTGTGGGATAGAATTTCCTCTAATCCCGATGGTATAGTTATACCGCTATGGGCGGTCGTCAGAGCCCCTTTAGTGGGAACAGGATGCACCACGAGAAGGCGGGGTTGACATTTGTCAAGGAGAGGCTGTGATGTTACGCATCACCTGACCTTACATCCCATATATATATATATATATAATTCCACGTTACAAAATGTCTTTCAGTCATTGAACTGGGAAAACAAAGGAACAAAGATTAATGGTAATTAATTAACTTAGATTCGCTTTGTTAATGACGTCGCCATTTTTGCAACTGCTCCTTCAGAGTTACAGAGTATGTCCCATGAACTTGCTGACAAAAGTAAAGAAGTGGGATTAAAAAGGAACTTTCAGGAGATAAAACTGATTTACAGTGCTTTCATAAAAAATGAAGATTTATGGGTTGATGGGGTAAAGCTGGAGATAACCGATACCTACATTTACCATGGATAGAAGATATCAAGCGAGGATCACATTGATGAGGAAATTAATCCGAGTATAAAACTTGGTTGGAGAGCTTTTGAAAGAAACAGTAAAAATTTCAAGAGCAACATGGCATTTTGTCTTAAAAGAAAAATATTTAATCAATGCATCCTTTCCAGTGCTTACGTGCTGAGCATAGACGTGGACCTTAAATTAAAAAAATACAAAGACTGCAGACAACAGAAAGCAGTATGAAGAGATGCATGCTTGGTGTAAATAGGAGAGCTAATATGAGGAACTCGTGAATAAGGAAAAGGACAAGAGTGGAATACATCATTACCATAGTAAAATTGCTGAAATGGCAATGTGCAGGACATGTTGCCAGAAGAACGGACCACTGGACACTGACTCCAAGGGAACGGAAAAGACCCAGAAGAAGAACACATAAGAGATTGGTGGATGAAATTCGAAAACATGCGGGAGTAACATGGAGAAGATTGGGGCAAAATAGATTCTTGTAGAAGAAATTTGGGGAGATCTTCATCCAGCAGTGGATTGATAAATGTTTACAACGATGATATACGTACACTGAAGAGCAATTGAATTAGAGACAACTGGCGTTATGCAAATGTGACGCTGTGGACGGCCCTGAAAAAGGAAATAACATTACGTATGCAACAATCCGACAATATAAGGAGTGATGCGACGGGAATCAGTAAGAGTCGGACGCAGTATGGGTAAGACAAAGGATCTAAGCGCATTTGATCGTGGGCAAATTGTTGGGGCCCGACGAATGGGTCACTCCATCTCGGAAGTCGTGCAGGCACTGGGATTTTTACGAACCACTGTGTCACGGGTGCACCGTGAGTACATCGAATCCGGTAAAACCATCCCTGCAAGGGCCAACTGCCGTGGACAACAGCGTGTGGATGAGCGGGGTCGTCGTCGGCTAGCTCGCATTGTAACAGCGGATAGACGGGCCACAGTGCAAGAAATCACTCGGCAATTTAACGCTGGTGCACAAAAACGTGTAAGCAGCCACACCATCCAGAACCATCTCCTCGCTATGGGGTACAGAAGCCATCGTCCCACGAGGGTACCGCTGCTGACCGAAAATCACAAAGTGCAAAGATTAGCATGAGCGCGGGAACATCGCCACTGGACATTAGACATGTGGGGAAATGTTGCCTGGACTGATGAGTCGAGATACACGTTGGTACATGCGGATGGCAGGATACGAGTACGGCGCAAACCACATGAAGCGATGGATCCTTCTTGCCAGCAGGGTACTCTTCAAGCTGGTGGGGGTGGCATTCTCGTCTGGGGACTGTTTTCGTGGACTGAAATGGGACCCCTGGTACGTATGACATCGTCCCTCACAGGTCAACGTTACCAGGATATCCTGGACGACCATTTGCTCTCGTTTGTGCGTCTTCAACATCCCACTGGGGACCTCATCCTGCAACAAGACAATGCACCGTGCCATCGCTCCCGAATGGTATCTGAATGGTTGGATTAACACTCCACCGACGTGACCTCGCTTGCTTGGTCAGCTAGGTCATCTGACCTCAATCCCATCGAGCTCATCTGGGATGCCATCGAGAGAGATGTTCGAGGCTCTCACCCTCCTCCATCAAATCTTCGTGAACTGTGGGAGCTTGTTCAGGGGTCGTGGATCCGTATGGCTTCCCAACGCTTCCGGTGTCTTGTCGAGTTCATGCCGAGACGAATCGCCGCCGTCATCAGGGTGAAAGGTGGCGCCACACGTTACTAGACATGTATCTCTAATTCAATTTTTCTTCAGCGTATAGGCATGTATATATATAGGGATGTAAGGTCAGGTGATGCGTAACATCACAGCCTCTCCTTGACAAATGTCAACCCCGCCTTCTCGTGGTGCATCCTGTTCCCACTAAAGGGGCTCTGACGACCGCCAATAGCGGTATAACTATACCATCGGGATCAGAGGAAATTCTATCCCACACTCACCAACCCGCTTGGCCAGCGTGGTGAGTTATGGCCAAACACCTCCAAAATGACTCTACAACCTAAATCTTGGCCCTCAGTCTCCGGCAGCTGGAATGTACCTGGCCAAGGCAGCGGCCAGTGCGACATGAAGGCAGAGGGTGCTAAGAATCCCCGGAGGACCGGACTAGGCTGCCATTTGATGCTGACCTTGGCTACCTATAACGGACGCTCCCTATCTTCTGATTCAAGGCTTCTTGAATTGGAAGAGGAACTACAAAGGATCAAGTGGGACATCGTCGGGCTAAGTGAGGTAAGGAGAAAAGGAGAAGATCTCATTGAACTGAAAAGTGGACATCTCTTCTATTATCGTGGGACAGATACTGGCAGAACTAGTGGTGTTGGATTTATAATAAACAAGAAACTGAAGGATAAAGTGGTAGAAGTTGAAAGTTCCTCTGACAGAGCTGCACGACTCGTTATCCAACTCTCGAGAAGATACCAGGCTCAGATTATTCAAACTTATGCACCCACCACAAGTCATGCTGAAGAAGAAATTGAATAATTTTATGAGGAAATTCGTCATCTAAATAATAAAGGTAAGCAGCACTTAAAGATAATTATGGGAGATTTCAATGCAAAAGTAGGGCAACGGCAACAGAATGAAACTTCAGTAGGTAAATTCGGTCATGGCAACAGAAACCAGCGTGGAAATACTCTCGTTGAGTTTGCAGAGGCAGAAGGATTTTTCATCTTGAACTCCTTTTTCAAGAAAAAGCCACACAGGAAATGGACATGGAGACATCCAATTGGGACGACAAGTGAAATTGATTATATTATGTGTAACAAAAAATTCCTCATCGAAGACTGCAGTGTGCTGAACAAGTTCAACACAGGTAGTGACCATAGATTGGTGAGATGTAAGATGCACCTCAACACTAAACTTGAACGTGGCAAGCTCATAAGACAAACAAAATGTATTGACATAACCAACCTTAAAAAACACCATAATACTTTCAAGTTGGAACTGAAGAACAGATTCTCTGCTTTAGAAGGCCTAACATCGGAAGAAGTGGATATTTCAGAAGTTAACAGAAAAGTAACCAAAGCTCTAATGGAAACAGCAACAAAATTAGCTGGGTCTAAGAACAAGTTGCATGTGAACAAATTATCAGGTAAAACCAAAATGTTGATGCAAAAAAGAAGAGAGATGAGGACAACTAAAGAAGATGTGACTTCCAAAGTGGAATATATAGAACTATGCAAGACAACACGAAAAAGTAGCACTGAAGATGTAAGGAAATTCAACTGTGAGCTAGTGAGGAAAAGCAATTGAAAACAACCAAAGCCTTAAGATAGCAAAGGGACATCTCAGTAAGGGAAGCAAACAGATTATGGCTCTGAGAAAAGAAGATGGTTCTATAACAAGAAATAGAGGCGAAATTTTGACAAGAGTGAAAGATTTCTACTCCAAATTATATGAAAGGGATGATACATGTACTCCAGACATCATGAAAGGTACCAGAGTTCTTCCAGTAATCCCAGCAGAAGTTGCTCATGCAATCAAGAACATGAAGCGGGGGAAAGCTCCAGGAGAAGATGGAATTACTGTAGACATCATACAAGAAGCAAGTGGAGAAATTGAAACAGTACTCGCCCAAATTTTCACTCGATGCCTTAATGAAGGGAAGATTCCTGAGGATTGGAACAATGCTACAATGATCCTGCTACATAAAAAAGGTGACATTGAGGATCTCAGGAACTACAGACCTATCAGCCTCCTATCAGTGGTTTATAAAATCTTCACTAAAGTTCTTTCACACCGCTTGAAGGTAACACTGGACATGGCTCAACCGAGAGAACAAGCTGGATTCAGAAGTGGCTACAGCACAATAGATCATATCCACGTACTGAGAGAACTAATTGAAAGAGCGAGGGAATATGAACTTCCATTGTGCATGGCTTTTATCGATTATGAAAAAGCCTTTGATTCGGTGAAACCATCAGCAGTTACCACGGCTCTGAAATCCTGCGGTATTGAAGATGCATACATTAATATTATTAATAACATCTATGAAAATGCAAGTGCAAAGATTCGGCTGTTTGAAAATACAACACACGTAAAAATTGGAAAGGGAGTGAGACAAGGTGACACCATATCTCCGAAGCTCTTTAATGCCACATTGGAAAATGTCTTTCAATCACTGAACTGGGAAAACAAGGGGATAAAGATTATTGGAGATTATCTAACCCACCTTCGTTTTGCTGATGACGTAGTCATTTTTGCAACTACCCCATCAGAGCTGCAGAGTATGATCCAGGAACTTGCTGACAAGAGTAAAGAAGTGGGATTAAAAATGAACTTTCAGAAGACAAAAGTGATGTTCAATGCTTTTACAAGAAATGAAGATTTATCGATTGATGGAGAAAAACTGGAGATAACAGATACGTATGTTTATCTTGGACAGCAGATATCAAGTGAGGGTCACATTGATGAAGAAATTAATCGGCGTACAAAACTTGCCTGGAGAGCTTTTGGAAGAAACAGCATAATTTTCAAGAGCAATATGCCATTATGTCTTAAAAGAAAAGTGTTTGATCAATGCATCCATCCAGTGCTTACGTAAGGTGCAGAGACGTGGACCTTAACTAAAAGAGACATACAAAGGCTGCAGACAACTCAAAGCAGCATGGAGAGGTGCATGCTTGGTATAACCAGGAGAGATAAGAAGAGGAACTCGTGGATCCGAAAAATGACGAGAGTGAAAGACATCATGATCAGAGTTAAATCCCTGAAATGGCAATGGGCTGGACATACTGCCAGAAGGACAGACCATAGATGGACAGCCGAAATTTTAGATTGGATTCCAAGGGACAGGAAAAGACCCAGAAAAAGACCACATGGGAGATGGGTGGATGAAATTCGTAAGTATGCGGGAGTGACATGGAGGAGACTGGCACAAGACAGACCGTTGTGGAGGAAACTTGGGGAGACCTTCGTCCAGCAGTGGATTGATAATGGTTGACAATGATGATGATGATGATGATATATATATATATATATATATATAACTGAAAGCAGTATGAAGAGATGCATGCTTGGTGTAAATAGGAGAGCTAATATGAGGATGTAAGGTCAGGTGTTGCGTAACATCACAGCCTCTCCTTGACAAATGTCAACCCCGCCTTCTCGTGGTGCATCCTGTTCCCACTAAAGGGGCTCTGACGACCGCCAATAGCGGTATAACTATACCATCGGGATCAGAGGAAATGCTATCCCACACTCACCAACCCGCTTGGCCAGCGTGGTGAGTTATGGCCAAACACCTCCAAAATGACTCTACAACTTAAATCTTGGCCCTCAGTCTCCGGCAGCTGGAATGTACCTGGCCAAGGCAGCGGCCAGTGCGACATGAAGGCAGAGGGTGCTAAGAATCCCCGGAGGACCGGACTAGGCTGCCATTTGATGCTGACCTTAGCTACCTACAACGGACGCTCCCTATCTTCTGATTCAAGACTTCTTGAATTGGAAGAGGAACTACAAAGGATCAAGTGGGACATCGTCGGGCTAAGTGAGGTAAGGAGAAAAGGAGAAGATCTCATCGAACTGAAAAGTGGACATCTCTTCTACTATCGTGGGACAGATACTGGCAGAACTAGTGGTGTTGGATTTATAATAAACAAGAAACTGAAGGATAAAGTGGTAGAAGTTGAAAGTTCCTCTGACAGAGCTGCACGACTTGTTATCCAACTCTCGAAAAGATACCAGGCTCAGATTATTCAAACTTATGCACCCACCACAAGTCATCCTGAAGAAGAAATTGAAGAATTTTATGAGGAAATTTGTCATCTAAATAATAAAGGTAAGCAGCACTTGAAAATAATTATGGGAGATATCAATGCAAAAATAGGGCAACGGCAACAGAATGAAACTTCAGTAGGTAAATTCGGTCATGGCAACAGAAACCAGCGTGGAAATACTCTCGTTGAGTTTGCAGAGGCAGAAGGGTTTTTCATCTTGAACTCCTTCTTCAAGAAAAAGCCACACAGGAAATGGACATGGAGACATCCAAATGGGACGACAAGTGAAATTGATTTTATTATGTGTAACAAAAAATTCGTCATAGAAGACTGCAGTGTGCTAAACGAGTTCAACACAGGTAGTGACCATAGATTGGTGAGATGTAAGATGCACCTCAACACTAAACTTGAACGTGGCAAGCTCATAAGACAAACAAAATCTATTGACATAACCAACCTTAAAAACACCATAATACCTTCAAGTTAGAACTGAAGAACAGGTTCTCTGCTTTAGAAGGCCTAACATCGGAAGAAGTGGACATCTCTGAAGTTAACAGAAAAGTAACCAAAGCTCTTATGGAAACAGCAACAAAATTAGCTGGGTCTAAGAACAAGTTGCATGTGAACAAATTATCAGGAAAAACCAAAATGTTGATGCAAAAAAGAAGAGAGATGAGGACAACTAAAGAAGATATGACTTCCAAAGTGGAATATATAGAGCTATGCAAGACAGTAAGAAAAAATATCACTGAAGACGTAAGGAAATTCAACTGTGAACTAGTGAGGAAAGCAATTGAAAACAACCAAAGCCTAAAGATAGCAAAGGGACATCTCAGTAAGGGAAGAAAACAGATTATGGCACTGAGAAAAGAAGATGGTTCTGTAACAAGAAATAGAGGCGAAATTTTGACAAGAGTGAAAGATTTCTACTCCAAATTATATGAAAGGGATGATATATGCACTCCAGACATCATGAAAGATACCAGTACCAGAGTTCCTCCAGTCCTTCCAGCAGAAGTTGCACATGCAATCAAGAACATGAAGCGAGGAAAAGCTCCAGGAGAAGATGGAATTACTGTAGACATCATACAAGAAGCAAGTGGAGAAATGGAAACAGTACTCGCCCAAATTTTTACTCGATGCCTTAATGAAGGAAAGATTCCTGAGGATTGGAACACCGCTACAATGATCCTGCTACATAAGAAAGGTGACATTGAGGATCTCGGAAACTACAGACCTATCAGCCTCCTATCAGTAATTTATAAAATCTTCACTAAAGTTCTTTCACACCGCTTGAAGGTAACACTGGACATGGCTCAACCGAGAGAACAAGCTGGATTCAGGAGTGGCTACAGCACAATAGATCATATCCACGTGCTCAGAGAACTAATTGAAAGAGCGAGGGAATATGAACTTCCATTGTGCATGGCTTTTATCGATTATGAAAAAGCCTTTGATTCGGTGAAACCATCAGCAGTTACAATGGCTCTGAAAACCTGCGGTATTGAAGATGCATACATTAATATTATTAATAACATCTATGAAAATGCAAGTGCAAAGATTCGGCTGTTTGAAAATACAACACACGTAAAAATTGGAAAGGGAGTGAGACAAGGTGACACCATATCTCCGAAGCTCTTTAATGCCACATTGGAGGGTGTTTTTCAGTCGCTAAGCTGGGAAAACAAGGGGATAAAGATTAATGGAGATTATCTAACCCACCTTCGTTTTGCTGATGACGTAGTCATTTTTGCAACTACCCCATCAGAGCTGCAGAGTATGATCCAGGAACTTGCTGACAAGAGTAAAGAAGTGGGATTAAAAATGAACTTTCAGGAGACAAAAGTGATGTTCAATGCTTTTAAAAGAAATGAAGATTTATCGATTGATGGAGAAAAGCTGAAGATAACAGACACGTACGTTTATCTTGGACAGCAGATATCAAGTGAGGGTCACATTGATGAAGAAATTAATCGGCGTACAAAACTTGCCTGGAGAGCTTTTGGAAGAAACAGCATAATTTTCAAGAGCAATATGCCATTATGTCTTAAAAGAAAAGTGTTTGATCAGTGCATCCTTCCAGTGCTTACGTATGGTGCAGAGACGTGGACCTTAACTAAAAGAGACATACAAAGGCTGCAGACAACTCAAAGCAGCATGGAGAGGTGCATGCTTGGTGTAACCATGAGAGATAAGAAGAGGAACTCGTGGATCCGAAAAATGACAACATTGGAAGACATCATGATCAGAGTTAAATCCCTGAAATGGCAATGAGCTGGACATACTGCCAGAAGGACAGATCATCGATGGACAGCCGAAATTTTAGATTGGATTCCAAGGGACAGGAAAAGACCCAGAAGAAGACCACATGGGAGATGGGTGGATGAAATTCGAAAGTATGCAGGGGTGACATGGAGGAGACTGGCACAAGACAGACCGTTGTGGAGGAAACTTGGGGAGACCTTCGTCCAGCAGTGGATTGATAATGGTTGACAATGATGATGATGATGATATATATATATATATATATATATATATATATCATCATTATCATCATCATCGTTCTCAACCAACAATATATATATATATATATCATCATCATCATCGTCATCATCATTCTCAACCATTATCAATGCACTGAGGGATGGAGATCTCCCAAGTTTCTTCTACAAGAATCTATTTTGCGCCAGCCTTCTCCATGTCACTCCCGCATGCTTTCGAATTTCACCCACCGATATCTCATGTGGTCTTCTTCTGGGTCTTTTCCTGTCTCTTGGAATCCAGTATGGAATTTCAGTTGACCATCGGTGGTCCGTTCTTTGGCAACATGTCCAGCCCATTGCCATTTCAGGGATTTTACTGTGATAATGATGTCTTCCACTCTTGTCATTTTCCTTATTCACGAGTTCCACTTTTCATCTTTCTTGGTTACACCGAGCATGCATCTCTCCATACTTCTTTCAGTTGTCTGCTGTCTGTGTATGTCTTTTTTAGTTAAGGGTCACGTACTTCAGGGATGCATCGATGTAACAGTGTGACGTGCCTGCCGTGCTAGACGCACACGGCATACAGGCAGATAGCAGCGACAACGAACGTCAATTGGTAGAGCGACTTAATCCGGAATGAGGGGACCTGGTTTCGAGCCCCGGCGTGGACAAAAATGAGGGAGAAATTTACTTCGTTATAATGGCGCCCGAACTTTCCGGATGACCCGGCCGTTCAAGATCTCGCAATAGTGTGATTTTCTTTCCACACCGCGAGAGAGGATTAATAAGAGAATCCCTTCGTCAGCGCTTCGAAAAATAAATGTGTGATGTTGCATTCCACACACTAGATTTACTGGGAGTTCGCCTGCGACGATTCATGGTCACGGCTGACCCGTGGGCCATGCCCCCGGCCCTCTTTCGGGGCGGGGGAGATGTGACGTGCCACGCAGGACGCACACGACATAAAGGCAGATAGCAGCGACAACGAACGTCCGCGTAGATCAATTGGTAGAGCGACTGACCCGGGTTCGAGCCCCGGCGTGGACAAAAATGACGGAGAAATTTACTTCGTTATAACAGATAATGTAGAAGAGTGGATGGCAGTTGATAATGAATTGGGTTTCGAAATGCTGTCTAATGACGATGTAATCGCAGCTGTCACTGACTCACCTCAAGATGACACGAATTCACCGTAGATTCACGGGTTTTCCATACCAATCGAGTGACACGGATTCACCTGTAGATACTCGGGTTTCCGTACCGACGGAGTAAAGGCATTAGAAGTGGCTCTTCGTAATGTGGAACATAAATCAACGTCCTCACCAATAGATGTGATGTTGTTAAAGAAATGGCGGGACTTTGTAGCATAATCCCATATTTTTAAATTGTTTATTTGCCTAATCTTTAAATGCAGTATTCTTGTACTGCAATATTTCGCTATAAAGTACCCAACAGATTCAATATGCAGTACATTCGTAATTAATTTTGCACTGGTTTCAATATCCCTCGTTTAACCGGATTTTCTCTCAACCGGCCGTGATGCACAGAAATGTAAAGAAGTGAAAAACTCAACTCAAGTCTCTCTAAAGATGGAAGATCCGCAACAGGGATTCCATCTAATTTTAAGAACAATAGTGCTACATTATAAAAAGAAAAATAAGCAGGAAATAATGATAATAATGATTAACAGCTTTTTCAAAACTTGAAACTTTACAGACCCAGATGGTTTAGCGTTCTTTAGTGTTATGACAGGTCTGTGCTCTGGAGCTTGACGAGAACAGCAGAGACATGTACAAAATAAGACTGTTTTACGCTTTCCAACCGTAGGTTGGAGAAGCGTATATGATCCAGCTTTGTCTGTTTGTCTGTCTGTTCGTCCGTCCGTCCGTCTGCACAATAACTTGCGTAAAAGTGGTTCGATTTCGATGAAATTTGAATATGTGGAAGGGGACCACCTGGGGACGAACCCTATACGAAAATAGGCGAAATGGGATCAAAGGTCAGGACATAAGAGCGGGATCCATTCCATTGCCCTTATGCGTCATAACTTACGTAAAACTGCTTTGACTGCGACAAAACTTTATCATGTTGTTCCGGAGGTATACTGAACCGGAATTTCAGAAATAATGGCGGAATTCGTTGACTTCTGAAATATGGCGGAATTCATTGAATTCTGAACTTTTACGATGCTTCCCACAGTAGAATTTTTTAATTTCTGAAATTCAATTATTATTCTTATGGAAGAATCTGTTGCCTGAAATTCTACGATGATTTTTACAGAACAACTTGATATCTGAAATTCAGTGATGATTTTTACGAAGGAAGTTATCGATTTATGAAATTCCACGACGATTCTCACAGAAGAATTTTTCGATTTCTGAAATTCTTCCACGGCACTTGCAGAACAATTTGTTGGATTTTGAAATTCTACGATGATCTGAAATTGCACGAAGGTGTTTTGATGTTATGTAGAGTACGTGTACTTGAGTCGATCGTGAAAGGTTAGGACATATTTTTCCCACACAGGTGCCGGATTTGCATACAGAAGAATTTCTCGATTTCTGAAATTCCGTGAGGATTCGTTTTGGACGCTAATCGCACCATTCTTTCCGACTTCATTTATTTTGTAATGCATTAAGAATAGACCCTCATCATTTGTTTTCACGGTGAGTTATTTGAAAGCATTTCATACAAAAGTGTATATTAAGATGTAATTATAATTTACGAACACACTGCATTTTTAAGGAACAGTGTAAGAAAAGGGAATAAAAAATCCTTTTTCTGTAAATGCGTTGGAGAAGAACTGAGATTAAATGGGTTTCCCTTCTAGGTGTTTTCTTTTTCTGAACGTTTACTTATTTATTAAGACTTACTCGGGACCTGGTTAGGAAACATTTTTTAAGCCAAGTAATTGACAAACGCCTAAGACTGTTTTCCTAGTAATTAGGTATAATAAGAAAGAAAGAAATTAGCCCGAGGCAGAAAGCAAAACCGCAGAAAGATCACCGGCTCTTGTAGATGGTAGAATTTGACTTAGTGCGTAAAGCATCAACGGCAAAAGGTTCCAACGTTTCAAGTTTACCACATTCAGTTTCCTTGGTGACTAATGTGATTAGTTCGGAAGCCTTTTGTTTGTTTTCGAATCATCTGCTTAATTTGTCTGAAGTCCCGACACATTCGAACCAATTAGTGACAACCCTATTGGCTTTACCATCACGGCTTTTATTCATTACAGCAAACTAAAGAGTTACGATAGTGATAAGTCTTGCTTCCAAAGCGGTGGCAACACTTTGCCAGGAAAGAACGGCCTAACAGATGTCGTACAAGCAGTGTTTGCGACAAAATAAACTGAAATTGCGCAGTTTAGTACGATTTTCACAGGTAAGTATTCTGTTAAATCCTTTTCTTACACAAAATAAGAAGATAAATTGAGAAGGGCTTCACCTTTTCAAATATGATATGGGGCATAGCTATCAACATTTCACAACACACAAATGTCTACTGTGTTGTTAGTATCTAGCATTTCAAAATAAACAAATATTTGGTGTGTTGCTATCTAATATTTCAAAATATGCACTGAGTGGCCAAATTACTATAACCACCTGGTTAGTACGTTGTGCCATTAATACTGCTTGAATTCGTCTTGAAATGGACTCTATTGAAGGTCGGAAGTGGCTTGGGGTATATTTGTCCAAATGTCATGAATTGCACCCTCCAGCTCTTGAAGACCCCTTAATACTGCTTGAATTAGTCTTGGTATGGACTTCATTAAATGTCGGAAGTGGCTTGGGGTATATTAGCCCAAATGCTATGAATTGGACACTCCAGCTCTTGAAGACCCCTAAATACTGCTTGAATTTGCCTTGGTATGGACTCCATTAAATGTCGGAAGTGGCTTGGGGTATATTAGCCCAAATGCTATGAATTGGACACTCCAGCTCTTGAAGACCCCTAAACACTGCTTGAATTTGCCTTGGTATGGACTCCATTAAATGTCGGAAGTGGCTTGGGGTATATTAGCCCAAATGCTATGAATTCGACACTCCAGCTCTTGAAGACCCCTTAATACTGTTTCAATTCGTCTTAGTATGGAAGCTATTAAATGACGGAAGTGGCTTGGGGTATATTTGTCCAAATGCCATGAATTGTACCCTCCAGCTCTTGAAGATTTGATGGTAGCGGATCCAGTTGTCCGATGCCTCTTTCGACTTCATTCCACACATTCTCCATTGGATTGAAATCCGGTGACTGAGGAGGCCAATGTAACAGGGAAAAGTCTCCATGCTCCTCAAACAATTTGCCGACAATGTGAGTTCTCTGACATGGAAAGTTGTTCTGAGGGAAGTATCCATTTCCATTGGGATAAACCATCAAAATAACTAGGTGGACTTGGTCGACAACGATATTTAAATACTTTTAGGCTGTCACACGCTACTCCACAGGAATAAAAGGGTTCAAATATTCCCATGAAAACATGCCCCAGACCACAACGTTGCCTCCCCCAGCTTGAAGAGCAGTGACGACGAAAGAGGGGCCCATGCTTTCGTGTTGCTGTCTCCATATCCTCACCCCACCGTCTGCATAGTGTAGTTCAAAACGTAATTCGTCGAACCACATTACTCTTTTCCATTCATTTACTGTCCAATTCTTGTGTTCCTGAGCAAGCTGGAGACGTCTCTTCTTGTTCGCTGCAAACAGCAATGGCTTATGATCATGATCATATGTAGAGGATTTTAGGAAGGGAGTATCTGACCCCAGGTCTCAAACAACCCTTAGAAATAGGAAGCCAGGAGATTTGGGCTAGAGTGCCCGATAGGAAAGTCACACGGAAGCGAAGTAGAAAGGGGAGGAAGACGCCCTTATTTATTACCGGGGGCCAGTACCCGGGTAGCAATGGCTTATGGACAGGACGTCTGCTTTTGTAGTCCATCCCATGTAATGTGCTGCGAACTGTACGTTGAGAGGCGGTCGGACTTGAGAGGCGGTCCCTGAATCAGATTATCTGTAATCCGAAGAAATGTTGCCTGGCAGTTTCGGTGGCGAAGTTGTCTAAGCCAGTGGTTTCCAACCTTTTCCCCCTTGGGTACCCCTTTTAAACTAATTTCTATAAATTGTACCGCCTGTTTTTAAAATACTCGTAGCTGCGGACACGTGTTGAGAAATACTTGGCGACGGGTTATAATTCACATCAAGTTTTGGTTTTTTAACCGTTCCTGTTTTCAACCATTGATTCATAACTGACACGCTTAAAAATCCCTGACAATAATAACTGAAACTACGTTAAACATTAAATAAAACAAATACTTGAAAATAATCACAATTACAGACACCGCACTTACTTATACTCAGTCAATAACTGAACTGATCAAACATTCTGGCTACTAATGTATTAGTAACACGCGATTGTTCTGGAAAGGAGGATGGGTGACAAAAGTGACGCATGAACTGTGCGTAATGATTGGTAGAAGAGTGGTTTGGGGGAGGGGTTCATAGCCACGCCCTCACCAATCATCATTTAGATCAGATCATATGTAGAAGATTTTAGGAAAAGGAATGTCAGACCCCAGGTCTTAAACAGCCTTTAGAAATAGGAAGCCAGGAGATTTGAGCTAGAGTGTCCGATAGGAAAGTTACACGGAAATGAAGTAGAATGGGGAAGGAAGACGCTCTTATTTATAACTGGGGGACAAGTACCCGGGGCCCAACGGCTTAATGTGCCCATCCGACGCAATGCTGATATTTAGTGGTTTGAGCGTTCGTACCTGCCTGGAATCGAACCTGAGGTTTCTCCGTGGCAGTCTGGAACGTTTACCACTAGGCCATATGCGGCTTCCAATCATCATTCGCTAACGTGAGCTGGTTTTGAAGTGTCTCCATTAGCGGTTATTCAAACTTAACATTTATTGCTCCATAACTAATGTTTAGCATTTTTTTTAACTTTACTTGTTTTTCCGCCATTACTGATTATTTTTCGTGCACCCATGAACGGCCCAGCACGTACCTTCGGGAGCACGCTTAGACCACCGGGTGGGAACCGATGGTCTAAGCGATTGCTTCTGATCATTCGTCCGAGTTGGGTGCCAGTTCTTATTCCGGTGAGGCATGGATGTTGTGTTTGTCTTACGGCACTGTGTCTCTCTCTTCCCTGGAACCAGTGGCGACTTCTTATAGACCATTGAGTTGCTCACAGTGGTCGTTAATACCCCCCCTTCCCCAGCAAAAAAGTGTTGTCCGTCTGCTTGACTGAACAAGTCTGACTACTCTTCGCTCAGCTCGAGCATCCAGTAGCAGTTGACGACCATACGATTTGAGCTCATACCCGGTTTTTTGACTGGTGGTCCAGTCTCTATAAATTTTAACAGTTGCTGCCCTGGAACATTTCACAAATGCAACCGTTTTGCTAGTTCTTGCACCAATGCTTTCGGCACCCACACCCGCGATCCTTCCATGTTCGTCAGATCGCGTCTTTTACCCATTATTTGTGCGCAATACACTTCATTAGTCTCTGAATGCCTTCAGCATTCTCTTTTTACACCGATTCAGCCATCTTGCGTGAGCAGCATCTACGGGATAGCTACTTTGCATGAAATGGTCTGGTGGTCATAATAATTTGGTCATTCAGTGTATAAGCACTGATGTGCTGTTAGTATCGATTATTTCACAATATCAAAGTCCCCCATGCCTACCAGAGCTGAGTTCGGGCTCAATTTTAAGAGCCCGAGCCTGTCCGAGCCCAAAGTATGCCAGTCCGAGCCCGCCCGATCCCGAAGTTTATATTGCAAGGTAGAGCCCGGGCCCGAACGAGCCCCAAAACTATGATTAACCTGTTTAGGCATTAAAAAAAAATGTGTTCCAGACTTCCACTTTTCCTTCCCCGGCAATTAACCGATGTCGTTCTCAACTACTAAGTGTGGAAGGGATGTTTATTTCTTTCTATAAATTCTTTGAGCATTCGTTTCTTCCTGAAATGCTTCGAGGGGAATCCGGAAAACTCGGGCGGCACAGCAACCTACGTCGTACGTTGCTCAACAGAATTAGCAGGGAGCTGCTCCGTTGAGGTAGGGAGCAAAATTTGGTCAGCTTACTATCTACTATGTATAGTTCTTAAAAAAACTTTTCCTTCGCAGAAATTCAGTTATTCATGGCCTATGGTATTTGTTACTCAATCCCGGAACCAATAGCCCTGCCGAGTTCTCATCTAAACCCAGTTGCCGCAGAATTATATTTAACAACTAGAAAGTGTAAAAAAAGTATCTTGTAATAAATCATACAAAATCAGATTTAAAGAAAAAGGAAGAAAATTCTCTTTCTCTCTTAGAGCCCGAGCTCGCCAGAGTCCGAACTCTAGTAAGTATTATGCAACCCGAGCCCGGTTCGGGCTTGAACTCAGCCCGTCTCAGCACTGATGCCTACAAGGGAGAGTGCACCCCGGAGGTGGCTCTGTTATGGAGTGGGGTGTTTCCAGCTGGCACGCATTAGGACCCTCTCATATATCTGCAGAGCGCTCTTGGGGATCATTTGCACCTGTTCATGTCGTGCAACCACTCCGACGGGTGCGACCTCGTTCAGCATGACAATCCTCCACCGCACACGTCTACATTCGTCCGATTATGGCTGGACGAACATCCCAATGAGTTTGGCCTCCTGACCTCATTCGCCCGATTCAAACGCCATCCAAGCATTTGAGATGCTGTCCAACGTGCCGTCAATACCAGGAATTCTCCACCGGCGAACATTACGGAGTTATACGATGCTCATTAGGAAGCATGGTGTGCAATGTCTCCACAGTACTACAGAGAGCTCGTGGGGTCCACGTCCGTCGCGTAACTACAGTTATACCATCTCAAAGAGTACCAATGTGGTATTAGAGCGGTATTTCAGTTTTTTTGTTACTTCAGGGTATATCTGTGAGTACATAATCTGCGGAATCGCCCCGGCCTCGTCGATAACTTTTTTAACCTTCATTTCTTCTTTTTTTTTTTTTCATAAATGTACGTATGGTTGTCATCACTTCTTATATTACGATTCGATAGCCATTTTTTCTTTGCGCGTGTGCCAGGTAAATTGTACTACACAGAAGGGAGGAGTTTATTTTCTGTGATATTTCGGAAGTGACGTGCAAACTTCTCTGATGTCGTACCATATGCGTCCCGGTCACGGAGTGGCCTAAGCGCTGGAATCTGACCCTTCGTCCAAAGGGGGTTGGATCCATGTCACGAAAAAAAAAAAAAAAGCATGGATGGGGCCCTATGACGAAGTACATTTCTCCATCATTTTTATGCCAAGCGTGGATTCGAACCCACAACTCTCGGGTCCGAGTGCTATCCGCTATACTACACTGGCATGTGGGTTCACTGCTATCTGCCTTTATCTCATGTACGTCACATCTCCCCCACCCCCCAGAAGTGGGCCGGGGGCACGGCCCACGGGTTAGCCGGGGCCATGTGTCGCTGAAGGCAGTCATCCCATGAAGAACGTGCATTTGAGAAATCCCGGACAATTTGGCGTGCCAGGAATTCTCTAACATCACACTGATTTATTTTTCGAAGCACCGAAGAAAGGATTCTCATTTTTCCTGTCTCGCCGTGTGGAAAGAACATCACACCATTGACAGAAACCTAACAGCCAGACCATCCTGGAAGTTCGGGTGCCAATATGACGAAATAAACTTCTCCATCATTTTTTATGCCAGGGGTGGAATTCGAAACCACAGCTCCCAGCTCCGGAGCTCCGAGTGTTATCCACTATACTACACTGGCACGTGCTTTCACTGCTATCTGCCTTTATCTCATGTGCGTCCTGCGGGGCCGGCACGTCGACACGATTCCTGCCCCCTTCCCGGAGCCAGTGGACCCAAACCAGGGACGGGCGATATCGAGCAGCACGCGCTGTGTATTAACACACCTCCCCAAATTATCATAAAACACACACCCCAGATTTCCCAAGCTGAGATAGGAACTGGGTTCGAACCATCTGGAAAAAGAGAGGTGGGGTTAGGATCAAATATCGTCCTAATTTTATATGAACTTAAACCCAAAATAAGATGAAATATTTGTTGACTCAAAATACTGCATATTTAAGAATTTGCAAAATTCCATAGTGTGAAAGTAATCCTGATGTAGTTTATGACATATACTCCAATTAAACTTTAATTTTTAGTTTCTCATGAAAATTTTAAGTTCATTTCATTTAAGCGTTTCAGCCTTAATGTTATATTTTCTCACTTGCTGAATCTATGTTGGCAACAGACTTGAGGTAAAAGTGCGTAACGTGCGCGCGTGTCGGCAGATAAGAACGAGAGATATATAAAGTTGAAGCAAGCAGCAAAGAAATGTGGTAGTGTGTGTGGCGATGTTGTGTATAGCTTATGTTGCGTTACGTTGTACTTTCGCGACGTTCTATACGTAGGGAAGTTGTGAGTTTCATTCAGAAGTAGAGACATTCGTTATTGTGTGGCTGATGGTCATTGTAGATGCTTATTTAACCTGAATTACAGAGGGTGAGTCGAAAGTTTTGCAATATTTGCATGACCGCATGTGCTGCGGAGGGTATGTCCCGTGTTTAAACTAGTTGAAGTCGCTCACTGCAGTCAGTCGAAAGGGATATAAAGTGGTAGTCGTTGCTGTGAACAGCATTACATGTCATCGTTCTGTCAGTGGTTGTCATTCCTAAAAGATAAACAGCCACAACCAGCCAATAGGGAACTTTTGCTTTAGGTGTCTGAACTCGTCCATAACGCTGCTTGAGCAACACGAAACCCGTGGCGTATCTAGGGTGGAGTAAGTAGGGCACATACCCTGGGCGACAATGTTAAGGGGAGGAGGAAAAAGCCGAAAGAAATAGCGTGTGTTTGCTAATTGTTTGTTGAAGAAAATTCATTTTGAGAAAACTTGATCAGAAATGAATTTGAGAAACCCAAAGTCGTAATAAAAAAGAAAGGAAACGTTCATTCTGAATGGCTGTCGTCAGCATGGCTATTGAGGCAAGGGCTGAACCTTCCCTTTGAAGTGTCGTCTGCACCGCTGATACCCAACGGGGGAGGTTTCGCGGTGTGGGTGACGTCACCAAGTTTCCAAACGAGAGCTCGGCTCTGAGTAGTGGAGAAAGACAGTTGCTTATGTTTTTCGAGTTGCTACCCACTAAATATAGCTTACTTTTTCGGAAATGCGAAAAAGATATTTTACTTTTTCGGAAATGCGAAAAAGATATTTTACTTTTTCGGAAATGCGAAAAAGATATTTCACTTTTTCGGAAATGCGAAAAATATATTTTGCTTTTTCGGAAATGCGAAAAAGATATTTTACTTTTTCGGAAATGCGAAAAAGACATTTTACTTTTTCGGAAATGCGAAAAAAATATTTTACTTTTGCGAAAATGCGAAAAAGATATTTTACTTTTTCGGAAATGCGCAAAAAGATATTTTACTTTTTCGGAAATGCGAAAAAGATATTTTACTTTTGCCGAACAATAATAATATTTCTTATATGGCTTGCTGTGCCGTTGCTGCTTACAATAATAGGCATAGGAATAAAAAGGAAGGAAATGTAATTTTGCATTGTTTTCCACAATTATTCGGAGAATGAATAAATAGATGCAGAAGACAAGACAATATCAATGTAAAGAATGCCAGATTATGCAGTGAGCATTTTCAAAGCAATGATAATGAGAATGACATGAGGAATCGTTTACTTGGTCTGCCAGAAAGAAAGATACTGAAATCATCTGTTGTACCGAATATTAATTTGTCAACATGGAATTCGAAAGAAATAAAACCAAGAGATGAGAAACAGCAGAAGAGAAAATTTTTAGTAAGTGTTTTGGATCGAATTAAAACCTTGAACCCCAAAAATACCGTATTAGCGACGGAGTAGATTCGATTCAGGGCGATCCTGATAGTAATTCCGCAAATTCAGAATGTTTGAAATGTTAAGAGATGAAGGAAAGTAATATACGACTGCAGAAAAAAATATTTGATCTTGAAAGTTCACTAGAAGCTTTAAAAAGAATAAGAAAAGCAAGATTACTAAAATGTATCTTCATAAATCAAAAAGATGTACATCACATAGAAGATACCGATTAAAAAAAATTTGCCAACTCAAGAAGCAATTTAAAGACATTAAGATAAAAAATAGCAAGTTGGAAAGATTAGGTAAAGGTATCCATGACATATTTACGGACGCCCAAGTAAGTTCCGTTACACGAAGAAAGCAGGGATAAAACGATACCTGAAGATGTATCGAAATTCATCGTAATCAGAGCTCTCTCTACAAATTATACGACTTCTGGAGGGGAAAAAGCGGCGTCCTATTACCTGTAATCCAGGCATTCAACACGATGCCCTTTTGTTGATGAGAAAAGGCTGTGAAAGTTTAAGTCGCTCTGAAAAGTTTTGTATTTTATTCTTTGACGAAATTCATATTGACTATAGGCTATGCTACGACACCAGAATGGACAAAATTCTGGGCCTTTTCAAGACAGCCCACTTTGTCTTAATCCAAGGATTATTATTGCAATGGAAACAGCCAATATTCTTTGACTTTGACTGCTAAATGACGAAATTAGCGCTTTTTTACGCTTTCCAACCGTAGGTTGAAGAAGCGTATATGCTCCAGCTTTTTCCGTCCGTCTGTCCGTCCGCCTGTCGGCACGATAACTCACGTAAAAATGGTTCGATTTCGATTAAATTTTAGTATGTGGTAGGAGACCACCTGGGGACAAACCCTAGTGAAAATGGGATAAATGGAGTTAAAGTTCACGACATAGGAGTGGGATCCATTCCATTGCCCTTATGCCTCATAGCTTGCGTAAATATGTTTCGATTTCAATGAAATTTTAGTATGTGGTAGGGGACTGCCTAAGGACGAACCCTACTGAAAATGGGTGAAGTGGTGTCAAAGGTCAGGATACAGGAGCGGGATCCATTCGATTGCCCTTATGCGTCATAACGTGCGTAAAAATGGATCGATGTCGATGAAATTTTAGTATGTGATAGGGGACCACCTGGAGAGAAACCCTATTGAAAATGGGACAAATGAGGTCAAAGGTCAGGACATAGCATCGGAATCCATTCCATCGCCCTTATCCCATACTATTAAGGTGAACGTCAAGTAATTTTGCTTCTTATATTTCCAATGGAAAAACTTTTCTACACATTTCCTTCACAATTAGTGTGTGTTCCCAAGGATGGAAATTTGAATATCGATTAAAATAACTTCATATTATAACTTGGAATGCTGAACATTTTCTAAAACATAACCATAATTATATTAAAAAACAAGAACGTTTCCTTTGGTAATCAATGCATTGCATGATTTTACTAACATGTTTTTCAATAATTCAAGGTTTGGAATTACTGGAGTTGAACTAAAAGCTGTTGTTTCTGACTTGAAATGATACAATACGATGTGAAGAGGACTTGAAATTTCCATGGACAGGCCATTCTTCGATAATCTTTTTGCTCAGGGGTCAAAACCATGAGTATTTGCTGACAATATTTAGGTGTTAGATCCTCGAATGTGAAATATTCTGTTAAGGATTTCAAAACAAATATCCCATCTGTTTTAATGTGTTTCAGTTATATTCGTTGGGTTCACTGGAGCATAAACATAGATTTTCTTCTTAATTCATTATCCACTGTTACTTCGTGCGCTTAGAAATTGGAGGGGTTTCTCCATCGCGATGAGCGATGGTACCTCGGCTGGCACCGCAGCTACGTCACAGTGTCCCTCGTCGGGAAGCTAAGTGTGCTTCGCTACGAACCAGCCCTTGTATCAATAGCCTTGTGTCGTCAG
Source organism: Macrothele yani (assembly GCA_039090855.1). Lineage (NCBI taxonomy): Eukaryota > Metazoa > Arthropoda > Arachnida > Araneae > Macrothelidae > Macrothele > Macrothele yani. Next base: position 56,746,289 of record CM076990.1, read on the forward strand.
CAGCACGGTGAATGCAGTGGCGTGCGTAGATTTCACAGAGACGCCGCGCTAGACCGACCGACTAGCGCGGCGTCTCTGTGTACTCAGCTCTTCGAGCGACAGGCGACACGTGGCGGCGCCTGTCGGTCGGTCGGTCGTCGTCTTGGCACCTTTGTTTTCTAGTACTTTCAAGAAGCCTCTGATATTTTCCCCCTCGGTTGCAGTTCTTTTACGCGTGCGAATGTTCTGGCAGCTTCAATAGTAATGTAAAAAATAATTTTACCAAGTTCGGTTTCGTCAGTTAACGATTTAAAACAGACAAAGAACGTGGTCCGCCATTTCTATTGTTTTGTACTTAGTGATTGTTTAGCGTTATTGTTAGCGTTATTGTTAGTGATTGTTTAGCGTTATTGTTTAGCGTTTTTGTACTTAGTGATTGTTCAGAAACTTGTGTAAAAAACAATGAAACCTAAGAAGGAAAGTGGAACTGAAGGGCGGGAGAGACGAAAGTTGGAGGCAAATGAAGCCGAAAAGTCCAGCACGTTTTTTCGAAGCTTCTTTAAACAGTCCGGAGCAAGGACGTTAAGCAGTTCGACATGTCCGACGCGTTTTAGCCTGCTATGTGGGATTACGAGGCGGATCAAGTTCAAATGCGTCACAGGAGGAGGTCAAGTCAGTCGAGTATGATGAGGTAAAGGACTCGACAGGAGAACCAGACAGAGGTGGAAGTGGTGACGTGACGTCGAGCACATTGACGAGCCTGAACTTAGTGAACTGGAGCCTACAACTGTGATCCCAAAAGTGATTGAACAGCATGACATTGGGCTTCTTAAATTCGACAGGAACAAAGGAAAATACTATTGTCTGACTCGTTGAGAACAGGAATAATACGGAAAAGGAGTAGAAAAGGAAAGGTGGAATTGAAATGATATGCATGTAGCAGGGGGGAAGGGAGGGGTGGCGCAAATTCCGCGTTTGCCCTAGGTGCTGTTTACGCTAGATACGCCAATGCACGAAACATTTAGGCCCCGAACCGTGGATTCGGAGATTGTGCGCCAGTCTAGAGAGGCAAATATGACAACCAGCACTTAGAGATTATCAGGCAAGCTGGGCATATCACAGATCACCGTAGTTCGTCACCTTCAGGATCTCGGCATGGTCTACAGGAGCTTCCGCATTGTCGCTCACGAACTGACGCCAGCCGAAGCAAACCGCCAAGTGGGAGTGCGCACGGAACTCCTAGAAATCCCGCGCGATGTACATTTCATCAAGAGAGTTGTTACGTGCGATGAAAGGTGGGTCTATTTACGTAATCCTAGCACACAATGGCGGTGGTTGAGCCCGGGTTAGCTTCCAGAACCTGTTACCAAACGTGGGCGCTTCGAGCACAACGTGATGTATCTAGTGAAATTTCGAGGGATAATCCATTACGAATTTTTTCCAGACAGTCGGACCATCAACACGAACCTCAACTCTGAACAGCTGGAGCGGATGTATGCCATTTTGGAGAAGTCCCGTCACTGGTGAACAGAAAGCGCGTTCTGCAGGACAAAGGCTCGGCCTCGTACCACGCGAACAGTCCGGGCAAAACTCCAGGAACTTGAGGGCATCGTACTGATGCCGCATCCAGCATATAGTTCGGACCTCACCCCGTCAGATTATTACTTGTTCTGGCACATGACCCACTTCCTTCGAGGGCGGCACTTCAAGAACCAGAAGGATGTGGCAGGTGGGGTGAAGGAGTTCTTCTCCTCGAAGAACAAGAACTAGTACCGCCGTGGAATCAAAGAACTGGCAGACAGATGGCTAAAGACAGTGCAACACGATGGCTTTGAATGCTAGTCAGCTTTCATCATAAAGGTACGTATTAAGACATAAAGTGATCCAAATATTACAAAACTTCCCACTCAACCTCTGTATTTGAATAATAAAGGGCAGTGATTTTCGTAAGTTGAAATCGACTCTTTTCTGGCCGTTGGGTCGTCTAATTTAGCTCATTGTATACTTAATGATATTTGTTTGCTAGCTATCCGGTACTTAAGACTTCAAAGTTATAGTGCTACGAGTTCAACTGACCGATACTACGAGATAGTAATGTTTTAAGTAGCGATAATTTAAACGAAAAACATTACAAGTTAATGAAGTCAGTGCCGTATTATTTAATCATGAAATTTGCATTTCATTTATTTATCCCCCCCCACCTTTTTTTACGCTTTACAACCGTAGGTTGAAGAAGCGTATATGCTCCAGCTTTGTCCATCCGTCTGTCTGTCTGCCCGCACGATAACTCGCGTGAAAATGGTTCGATTTCGATGAAAAGTTTAGTATGTGGCAGGAGACAACCTGGGAATGAACCCTATTGAAAATGGGCGAAATGAGGTCAAAGGTCAGGACATAGGAGCTGGATCCATTCCATCGCCCTTATGCATCATAACGTACATAAAAATGCTTCTATTGTGACAAAACTTTATCATGCTGTTTTGGAAGTATACTGAATAGTTTCCGTTGAATATCGTCGAAATGGGGTCAAAGGTCCTGGCACAGGAACGAGATTTATTCCAGAGCAATTATCCTCATAATTTAAATAAAAATGTTTCTATTGCGACAAAACTTTAGTATGTTCTTCCGGAGGTATACTGAACCAGTTGTGTTGAATATCATCAAAGGTAAGGGCACAGGAGCAAGATTTATTAAACAGCCATTATCCTCATAACTTGAGTAATGATTTCTGGTATGTTGGAAAGCGTATCATAATCAATGCATTTCATGATTTTACTAACTTGTTATTTTTAAACAGTGGCGTGCTGTCTCTGCTTGCAGTTTCTCACCCAAGACCAGCCTCAATACTTCGGCGACCCTAGGGGAAGATTGATTTTCTGACAACAGTGTTGTCAGAAAAACGTGCCTGGGTCTTTATCGTTTAAATGTTCATTTTTAATCAGATTTGCGTAACATTTTTTCGGCAATGACAGAAAACTAAATTGCCGCCCCGGTGGCGCAGTGGTCTAAGCGATGGCCTCTGATCATTCGTCCGAAAGGGGTCCGGGTTCGAATCCCGGTGAGGAATGGATGTTGTGTTTGTCTCACGGCAATGGCTCTTTCCCTTCCCTGGAACCAGTGACCCTAAATTAGGGACGGGCGACTGCTTATAGCCCATTGAGTTGCTCATGGTGGTCGTTAAACCTCCAATCAAAAAAAAAAAAACTAAATTAGTAAAAAATGCATGTTATTGAATGGATGAACTTGTCTCTCTTGAATTCGGAATTTCTCGAAAGGCTGTCCACCATAGGGCTTTTTATAGATATCATTGTACATCATTATCAGCTTAAGAACGCGCTCAAGAAGATGAACCTCGGTGTTGACACCAGATCTTCGACATCTTTATATACCATGCTTAAGGGAAACACTGAGAAGTCCCCACCTTCCAATAAAGCAGGTGTTTATGCCATTCCTCTACTATATCCGGACTGCTCCACGCGATAATACATTGGAATGACTAAACGTTCATTTAGAATTAGAGTCAACGAACATAAAAGGGACATAAAGAACGGCAAAGTAACCACGTCCTTATCCACAGAAGTTAAGTTCAAGTCTGCTGCTCTATGTGGGATGACGTAACGAAATTACCTTCCTACTCCACCCCAAAATCTACTGCCATTCGCGAAACTTTGGAGATCATAATCAACAGCGAGTCGTGCAATGATAGCATCTCAGTGGAGTTGCCACAAGTTTGGAACCAGTTATTCAAATACTGATTGCCTCTTGGTTTTCCTTCCTTGTTTCCGCGTGCTAAACGAGCGTAACGCGTCGTGTCTCTGAATACCTGATTACGTTCGCATCTCTTCGTTATTGCCAAGTCACCACGTTCAAATTGTTGAACCGTTCTATTATTCAGTTTGCAGTTTGCTGTCTGCCTTCCTTGAAAAAGCCATCTGGTTGATGTGCGAAAGCTTGGAAACATTGTCTTCGGGATTAGGACTGTATGAAGATCCTCTGATAAGAAACATTTTCAGACTTGTATTTGGCAAACAATCTGCCTGTAGTCAAAGGCGTGGACGCTATAATCCTGTTAATTTAGCAAATCTGAGGCATTTGAATGGTTTTCACTAAATCGAACAAATTTATCTGCCATTGATCATTGACTACACATTCCTCCTCTGTTATTGTAGTTATATTTCTAAAGCCGGTGGCGCAATGGTCTAAGCGATGACCGCTGATCATTCGGCCGAAAGGGGACGGGATTCGAATCCAGTTGAGGCATGGATGTTGTGTTTGTTTTACGGCACTGGCACTCTGCCTTCCCTGGAACCAGTGACCCTAAATTAGAGACGGGTGACTGTTTACAGCCCTTTGAGTTGCTCAAAGTGGTTGTTAAACCTCCAAACAAACAAACAAACAAAAAAAAAGCGGTCGGAAAAGTTACTTTGCTGCAAAGGAAAAAACGAGAAGAAAAGCTGCTTTCACATAACTTCACTTAATGTCATCTATAAGTAAAACAATTGAGAGAAGGAAAATCGAAAAGCGTACTTCAACTTCTACATTTTTAGAGAACTTATTTAGACTGCCGGAAAGTGAAAAAAAACAAAAAAAAAAAAACACCACAGTAAAAATTGCAGCTGCATCTATGAGATTTATATCGTAGCAATGACCCGTTAAGAAAGGAAAGTGATCACACGTGTGAAGCGATTCAATGTTTACATTTTCTATGTGTGTTTAATGTGATTCAGTGTCGAATGTTTGTGAGAGGAGTGCATGAGACCCTCATACTTTAATGTGCCTGTACCAAATTTTTTGTTTAGATACCAAATAAAGGGCTTTTGTCCCGAAAACTCGCATTGGCGGACGTTCTCCCGGCAACGAGATGAGAATTATTGAAATTTTGCTTGTCCCAATCGCCCATAGCACGTCACACACGTGGGCTATGAACGAAGAGTGTAAGGTTCTGGTCCCGTTGGGGGGGGGGGGGGGGGGGGGTTGGAGATCCCCACAGGTCCCTGGACCGAATCTGTCCGAGTGAAAAACTGTGGTTTCCGGTGACTGACAGGCTAGCTGTCGCAGCGCCGTCAGGGAACTTATTAATCCCAAATTTGCGAGAGAGTTCAACATTTCCCTGTGGAGTCTGCTATTAGACGGTACAGGTTTTGCCATCAGCTAGTATTACAGTGTACAGAAGGCACATTTTATTAAGGTGTTGCACCTCCTTCAGCAGCAATACAAGCTTCTAATTTGGCATACAATCGGTCGTACAAATGCTGGATATCACGCTGGGGGATAGCAGTCCATGAGCTTTCAACTTGGATGCATAATTCAGAGATGGTCGCTGCCTGCTGTGATTCCGCGGAAGAGTCTTTGTCCGATCCAGTACTAGACATGCTGGATTGGAGACAAGTCCGCAGAGCGTGCTGGCCAAGCGAGTTGATGCACAGCCTGAAGAGCACGTTGAGTTTCCCAGGCGGAGTCTGAGATGGCGTTATACTGTTGGCATGTCGCATTTGAGATTGCACTCATAATGTCAGGACGATCGGCTGCACGATGTCGCTGACGCATGTACTGCTATTCAGTGCATCCCTTACAAATACCAGATTCGTATAAGAGTGATAGCTAATCGCTACCCACACCATGATGCCCAGCGTGGGGCCTGTGTGTGTCGTTGGCGGATTCACGATGACAGAAGCCCCTTCCCTTTTCGCCTTCGGACGTATAAACAACCGTTAGACGCTCCCAAGCAGAATCGACTTTCATCCCTGAAGACCACTGACAGCCATTCTCCCCTTCAATGAACCCGTTCTTAATACCATCGCAAACGTACTCGACGGTAACCAGGACTCAGTCGCGTACCTGTAGCCCTGCTTTCAACAAACAATTCCGTATCGTTCTGGTATAGACAGACACCGTTGGTATGACAGAGGATCGAATTTGTGACGCCGTAGCAGTGCGCTCTGCCAACGCCACCCTCCTGATATGCCGATCTTCTCGTGCGTCTGAAACTGTGTGTTGCCCGGAACCACGTCTGTGAGTGTGCGAATGTTCCTCTGACCACCGACACTACTATCTTACCACGGCCAATATCTCTCTTCCCACTTGGTCCTCAATTTGACGGAAGGACCAACCTCCAACCCGCAGACCCATTTATACGGCCTCGTTTGATAACTGAACAAATGTTGCGCGCCTGCATCGTCCGGACATGGTAGCTTCTTCAACGAGCAGTGAACTACACGACACCAGACGAATGACTTCGTTCTGCACGCTCTGGCCCTCCAATACGCGCTGCGTACATTTGCCTGTTGTCGTCCGATTTGACGTTATAATTTCATCCAATGACATTCCAATTTGGATCACAGTTTCGGCTGCCCTCAACAATTAACATATTATAACGTGACGTATAACGAAGTAAATTTCTCCGTCATTTTTGTCCACGTCGTGTCTCGTACCCGGGTCCCCTCATTCTGGAATAAGTCACTCTACCAATTGAGCTACGCGGACGTTCGTTCTGACTGCTATCTGCCTTTATGTCGTGTGCGTCCTGCTGGCAGGTACGTCACAGACGTTTCCTACCGGCATTCATTCTGGGTGTTCTTTGGTCACTTTTCGGCAGTGTATTTATTTCAGAGATGATACAGATAGCAATTGGATGATGATAAAAATCCACACCTGGTTAAAATCAGCGTCTCCTAGAAATGGCGGTCCTAGCAAGCTGCCTTGCTCGCTTATGCTAAAGGCCAGCCCCACAATCACAAAGACAAGCCCGTACTAGACGAATACGAGGCAGTGACGCCTGGAATTGGATAAAACTCAGGAGAAGGGACTAAAAGGTACTAAGTGAAATTAAAGTGAAACATCCATGAAATTATTTTCGTTTATATTTTGCTATACTACGATTCGAAATTTCAGGCTTGGTTAGCGAGTTTCACCTTCCTCAGCCCCTGTGTGCGACCACGTTGAGCATCAGTTAACCAAAAATCCCCAAATCGAAAACTTCCGAAACTTTTTTTTTTTTCGATCGCCGACATGACGTCACAAATAAAAAATTCCAGAAGGCTCTAGGGAGGTTCCCAACAGGTGCTGAGTTCTCTACGCACACCCGATGGTTACGACTCGTGATCGCAGATACCCTGGGCAGAGATGGAAACGGGATACGAGTCTACGGGTCAACGGATCGACACTTTTTTGCGGGTCCAACGGGTTGGGTCAAGGTGTTCCTAACCAGGGCCGGATTTAGGCCATAGTGGGCCCCTAGGCTAAGACATTTGAGTGGGTCCCCAAAGGACTTATGATGGGGAATTATTCTGAAGTCCTTTAAAACATGAAACTGTAACTACTGAATTATCTGCACAGTTTTGATAATAAGTCATTGTATTTTTCATTGTTCTCACAAGAACATGAGTTAAAGGCTTAAGATTCCTGAATTTTGTCTTGGATTTTCTAATGATTTAGGATTGTATACTGTTCTTAGTGCATCGTTTTGTTATGTAATGTGAAGCCACAGGAAACTGCGACCATTAACGGTCCCAAGCGTAAATTGGGAGTTGTGGGTAGATGGTGGTGAAAAAGCTGAAACTGTCTCGCCAACTCCACTGTACACACATGAAATCTTTATCTTTGGTGAGTCACTGCATTGAAATTTGTTCGTCTTCCAGCCTCTGTTTCTGACCAAGTGGAATTCATACGAGACAAAAGTAAAATTATGTTATAAACTACTCTTTCTCTCTGCCTACCTATCTATTACTTGTCCAGGCATGTCTCCTGGGCCCTAGGTCATGGTGGGCCCCAAGGCTATAGCTTCATTTAGACCCCCTTAATCCGGTCCTGTTCCTAACCCGATTTTGACCCGGTTTTATTCCCCTTTTTTTTAAAAAAGGGAAAAATATATTCCAAAGAAAAATGCGTGTTGTGGAATCTTGAAGTCGATACTGGTGCCCACGACGTGAATAAGGATTTGCCATGCAACAATATTGTTGTCTTTTTCTTAAAGCAACGAAGATTTCCACCGAATGACATCAGACAACACACCAACTCCATATCGTGAAAAGATCCTTCCTTTGCGTTATTTTACAATGCGATTGTCCAGGGCAAGGTACAGGCAAACGCCATTCGCCTGCTTCTCAGCCGATTCACTCTCTCCGTGCGAAGTTCACTGTATGATTAAGAGTTACTTTTCACATCACATTTTTTACATTGAACATTCAGAGGTTTTCGATTGATGTGCGAACATCGCGTTCCCGTAACATGTCATGTCAAAATTAACTCCTTATTTGTTAATATGGATAGATTTAATATTAAGGAGGTTGAGAAAGGCATCGAGGCCAACAAATACGTGCTTGTTGAAAACCACAAGGGGAAGAGTGAATGCTGGAAATTGTTTCGTCTCATTAAGGAACCGATGAATCATTCTGTGTTGTTTGGTCTTGCTTGTTGTTCAAAATGTGGAAAGTGTATAATTACAAAGAAAGATGTCGACGGTGTAATAAAAGATTATGGAACCAAAAATCTAACGGCCATATGAAAGTATGCGCACCTCCGTCAAAGCGTGGAAAGAGCGAACAATCTAAATACATTAAAAAAATACATTTGTGTAATCGTAAATAATGATTCCCATTTGTAATATACTCCATGGTCACGGTCATAGTCAGCCATTACTTCTGGATTACGCAAAATAGTGGCACCAAAATGGCACTGAAATTTAGCTAGTAACAAAATTTTATTATTAAAAAAGAATTGAAGTTATTAAGTATCAAGCAGTTATTCGGATGAATACATACAGTATATTACGTTTATATGTACATATAAATATAAATTGAGTTTCCAATTTATAGTTAAAAGCAGATTTGTCCGGGTTCGAAATTTTTGACCGGTTTCCAACTCTGACCCTGGGTGGTGTTCTAACGCTCTGTTCTGTTGTAGCGATGGACATGCTGATTCTTCCGATTCGACTCGCTGAAACAATCCGTTCATCGATACTTCCGGCGAACGATTTGCGCAGGGTATGACTGTCGCTAATCGGTTCAGAGTCGGATCCGTTTGAGTCATTCGTTGACACTTCCTGTTTAGTGAATGATTTTTCAGTTTAAATTTATTTTCAGATTTAACGGAATTTTTATTTTTTAGTTGATTTCAAAACGTTCATGAAATTTATTTCATTTTTTACTCATCTGAATGTTGTTAAGTTTTCTGACCGTGAACCTCATAGAGACACCCAAGTAAACGTTCGATATTCAGGGAAAAGTAATTCTGACCGATTATGTGAGGGAATCGGATCTTTTGCAGAATCGATTCTTTTCATGTAAGAATCGTTTCCAGATGATTTAGCTGTCTAATTCGTTCTCCTTGAACAAATCGTTCGCGAACGACTTTAATTTCACGAAATATAAATGAATTTAGTGTTTGGACTTTGTCCCATCTCTAATTTATCTCATTACATAGGTATAGCGTATGCAAATACTCCCTAAACCGATGAAATCCGAAATAAGAGACACTTCCGACTCCAAGCATTTCGAATAAGGGACGCTCAGCCTCTATAACTTTCGCTAGGCATAATACAAGGGTGCTAATAATAAACTGCTTAGCAGTATGTACGAAGATTTTCATGCTACGCATCTTTCTCGAGAGTAGTGAAGAAAATACGAAGTAAAAGATTTCGATGTAACGAAAATGAGTAACGGATGTAGTAAACACCATTGTTGAAACCGTAGATTTTTTAATGCTGTCCCATGAAGTGATGCCAGTATAATTATTTCATCACGTTTTAAATAAACGTAACAATATCACATTGCAGTCGGCGTAAATTACGAGATCTTCTTGCTACAGGGTGCGGCAAATATGAATAATAATTTGTTCGTAGTTCAATAATGCAGCGCGGTGCGTCGAAAGCGGTTATACGTGGCAGATGGCAGCACTGTTCCAACGTCTTTCACCCACCTCTTGTATGCTACGGCGCTGTTGGTCAGTTAGAAGCAAAGCGTTAGCGAGAGAACTTAAGGTGGTTCCACCTAAAATCTCTGCCTTATGTTTCCAATGTTAAAACTTCTTTACATATTTTCTTCGTAATTAATGCATTCCCAAGGATGAAAATTTGCACATCAATAAAACTAACTTTAAGTTACAGCATTGTATACTTAATACTTGCTAAAACATAAATATAATTATATTAAAAATCAATCATTTTTCTTTGAGTAATGTTCAGACCTGTCAATAGATGGCGCGACCTACACATGGATGACATCAGTAGGCAAACAAATGTTGGACTGCTTAATAATGGTTATGTTTTAGCAACTATTAAGTATCCCATGCTATAACTTAAAGTTAGTTTTATCAATGTGCCAATTTTCATCCTTGGGAATACATTAATTGCGAAGAAAATATGTGAAGAAGTTTTACCATTGGAAACATAGGGCAGAGATTTTAGGTGGAACCACCTTAACGTTAAAAACGAGAGCCTCGAGACCAAAGAATTCTCCGCTTGCAGCACAAATTGAAGCAGCGGCCAGGGGGAAAGACAGAATGAACGCAATGCATTGTGGGAGTGGGAGCACATGCCTGCCGAGCCGGAGCTGGGGTCACGTGTGTATTACAATTATTATACTTTATTAATTATTCTCTTTGATTCTCAAGAAATGTTTATTCCTCTTGCGGACAAAACTTGTACAGCAACATTCGCTTCTCGAAGTAAGCTCATATAATTCAATACTAACAGCTTCACACAAGCTTCACGTGAGTTTGTCAACAATAACAAATAACTATTACAAAAGAAATAAATACCAATGAAACACTTGACGATCTTTTTGCTTTTGGAAATCGAAAAAAGGCTCAATTTGTCCTCATCTCTAATTGAACAATCTTTAAAATGACAAAGATTTTTCACCATACTGATATACTAATTCACCAGGTCGCATGCAAAACGTGCACTTCTAACCAAAGATCTGTAATCTGTTCGCTGTTCTGGTCGCTACTGGTTTAGGACTGTCATGTGACCATAATGGTTTGCCCCCTCACAGTTAGATGGCGCTGAGGTTTCGGGGATACACTACTGCCATTGGAGTTCCTACGCTTACCATGTACACGCTTTGGTTGCGAGGAAGATGAGCTAAGGAAGGTACGTTAGCGTGGAACAGCGCATTATAGCCAAATTCCTGACGAAAGAAGGTTGTAAACCGTCGGAAATCTGTTCACGATTGAGTAGACAGTACAGGGAGAATACACTGTCCAATGTGAGTGTCTATAAGTGGAGCAGTACGTTTAAAAATATAAGGCTAATAATGGTGGAGAATGAACCTCTTGATCGCCACGTTCTCTGCTGGGAAGATTATGGCCACCGTCTTCTGGGACTTTAAAGATGTACTGTACGTGAATTTCCTCACAGATCATTGCACAATAAGCGCTGAAATGAATATTACTCGACACTTCTCGAAGACCCAGTAAAGATAGTCATCAAGAACAAGCGAAAAAGGGCACAACATCTGTGTCATGTCTTCAGGATAACGCCCGTCCACACGTGGCTGCTCGGACCATGGAAATCATCCAGAAACTGAAATGGAACGTTTCTACCACATCCTGCATATAATCCGGACCTTGCACCCTTGGACTATCACCTCTTTGGCCCGCTAAAGGCATATCTGGGTGGGAAAAAGGTTTGGCTGTAATCAGGATGTGATACAGGCTGAGTGGCTACACCGACAACCAAAAGACTTCTTCCTGAGCGGCATCCTCAAGCTTTCTGACTGCTGGCACAAGAGCATCGCAAACCAGGGGGATTATGTTGAAATGTAGCAACTTCAAATTCGGACAATGAATCAATGTTTTTGCGCTATTTACAAATTATAAGTCATATTTGCTCAACCTGGTAAATGCGAAAAAAGCCACTACAAAAACCTGTTTTTGACGCTGTGAAAATGGTGTGTCGTAGCAAAAATACTATGATAAATGAATACCTCGTAGCAAAAATACTATGAAAAAAGAATACGTCGTAGCAAAAATACTATGAATACTATGGAAAATTAAAACTTCGTAGCAAAAATATGAAAGAATACGTTGTAGCAAAAATACCAAAATACTACGTCTTAGCAAAAATACTATGAAAACAGGAAAACAGTGTGTCATAGCGAAATTTGGTTTCTTCTCGAGCTCCCAAGGGGGAGTTATTGCCTGCTTGACGAAAGATGCAGGTATCGTAGTCCAAAAGTTACCAATCCTCTTCATTAACAAACTCGCGATTCAGCTTTTCGCTCTATCTTGAGGTCAGATTTTAGCTTGCGCATGCCCAGATGGTCTTTCATTGGTGTCAGAGGCATGCCCACATTTCATCGGAGTCAGAGTCATTTCTAACTTTCGTCTAAATCTGGATAAATAACATAAATAATAACTTGACAAATATTGTTTTTGAAAAACTAAACAATCAAAATATTATTGCCGCCACTATAATTTAGTAAATATTTTCTTTTATGACACTCATATTAAGTGTTTGAAATGGAAATGCCGGTATGCTCATATTTAGCTAAAAATCATCCAGAAAAAATACCTTCGCCAAAAAATTTCCAAAACTGCAAAGGTAAAACAATAAAAAAAAAATCCCTGAAAGAAAAACTTCTTTGTTCGAAAATGTAATTGACAATTTCGTGGAATACAATTGCATCATAAGTCAAAAACGATGGCAGTTGATTTCAGTTGGTTGGTTTGTGGATCCGGGGCGCAGTACTTATATTACACCGAGGACCGGGGTTTGATTTGTTTATAACGAGGAGTCTCTTCCCCGGGACCAACGGATTAACAAGACTTCCAAACCTCGGCTAATCATTAGTGATTCAGTTGGACTTGAATCCAGAAATTTAAGTTCCCGATCCAAGAAGGCAGCCCCTTCCGATAGGGACTTTCATGAAGTAGAAAGTGGAGCAATTAGAATCTCCGCAATTAAAATTAATATTCAGTCTTAAATTAATAGCAATCTCACCACCCTCAAAAACAAACAAACAAAACAAACAACGTCCGAAGTGGAAAAAAATTACACTCATTATTGCAAAACTAAAATTTGTGTTTAATCCTTCATTCAATGAAGAAACTTCAGATTGAATATATTAAATTAACGATACACTCACGGACAATGAAATTTGCGCACCAAAAAGGAAGCATCGGATTGAACTTAAATTTTATGGACGTAATGATACACATGATGGCAAAAATAGAACTTCAGGACAATTACAGAGGGATCTGTGGCACGCAGTCCTGCCATCTTCAATAGCGCGTCGCAACGCCTCGTGGGGCAATACATGCTGCAATACGGTCCGGCATGGAGGCGAACAGACGCCTGATGTTGTCCTGCGGCTGAATGACCCACACGTGTTGGACGGTGTGCTCCAAATCCTGGATAGTGCGGCCCGCTGGCAGCCAGCATTTCAACTGTTCCCACACATGCTCGATAGGGGACATGTCCGGGGAGCGGACAGGACATGGAAGTATCTGGACATGACGTAGGAAGTCCTGTGCAACCCGATCCGTGTGCGAGCGGGCATTATTCTGCTGGTATAACGCACCTGGAATCCCGGCCAGAAATGGGAGCACATGAGGCCGTAGGATCTCTTCCGCATACCGCTGGCCCTTCAATGATCCACGTACCACTACTAAAACTGATCGGCTATCGTAGGCATTGGCTTCCCAGACCATAATGCCTGTAATGGGGGAGGTGTGGCGCTCGAGAGCGAGGTTGGGATTGTGTCGTTGATACAGGGACTTCGACACCCGGACACGGTGATTATCTCTCCCCAAAACGAAGCAGTACTCATCGCTAAACACCACACGTCGCCAGACTGTGGCGTTCCACGTCGCTCTGGCCTGGCAGCACTGCACACGGAGACGACGATGTTCCGGTGTTAATAGAAGCACACGTAAGGGTAGCTGGGATCGCAGATTCGTTTCCGCGAGGCGTCGGGAAATGGTCCGTGGGCACACAGGAGCCGCTACATCTGCCTGTATAGTGAACCAGGTCCCCGTGGGATCCGTTCGTGCCTGGGGCACGATCTGTCGATCCTCTCTACCGGCGGTCCTCCTGGTACGTCCGGAGCCGCTCCGCCGTTCGGCAGTGCCGTCACGTGTCCACTGCTTCCAACACAGTCGAACGGTACGGTCAGAAGGATCCACGTGGTGAGCGAGCTATACGACGCGCCGACCGCCCTGCGATTTTCAGCTCTATAATCAGGTCTCTCTCAAAGTCCGTAAGCTGCGTAAATCGACGTCTCTGGCATCTACCCGGCATTCTTGTCACTGCACTCTTGCTTGTGTCTGCCGGTACTTTTCGCTTTCATGGGGCATCGACTACACGCCGGTTTATAAGGCTACCGGTTCGTGCTTGCAGCGCCACCACTATGTGTGCGGCCGTGCACAAACGCACCAAAAGTGGATGATTTGCATAGCAGCACGCACTCTAGATATTTGCAAAGTGTCGCGATGCGATTGTTGCCAAGCTTTCTTCTAGGTGCGCAAATTTCATTGTCCGTGAGTGTATAACAAAAATTACAGACATCTTTAGTGAGAAGATCTGGGGCTAGGGCAAGATGTGATCATGCGCAATGGGTAGCTTCATTTTCCTCGTTTGAAGGATTGAATTTATAGCTCATGTGTACATCAATCCCCTATCCTTTACGGTTGGCATGCAGCTATTAATCAAGGGCATGATGCGCACAAGGTTTCTAAGTTTAAAAATGCGCGCTCGTAAGTCAGGGACAAAAAAATAAATAAATTCTGCAGTTTCTACTACTAAAATTATGTAAAATCCGGGTAATGAAGTGTCGGTATAGCGCCCCATTTTGAGTACTGCACATATCTTCTTCCATTGGTTCTACGACAATAACGCTCATTAATCCACCTACCTAAGTATTGCTCAATGTGAGGAATTAGTAAATCTTTTTGTTTGTTATGATTTAACTAGCGTATTGCCCGTCTTAGGATGGTTGTTTTTAAGCTTTAAATAAAAATTAATATATAGGGGATGTTGCCCGTCCTATGACGGAGTGAAATTTTTAATTGAAGCAGACTGAAAACAAATCAAATAGACGCCGGATTTCTCTAAGGAAATATAGGAAAAACTTATACACTGAGTGGTGACTTTATTATGACCAATTGACAATTTTAAGCAAATGAGCTATGGCTGCACGCTGTTGCCGCCAGAGGGCGAGGCTAGTATAAAAAAGGAAAGCTTAGTGCTTGCGACAGTAGTAGAAGCGATTTTTGGGTGACGAGATGGGTAAAAAATGCGATTTGACGGACTTTCAACGTGGGATGATTGTAGGAGCTCGGAGCCATGGAGCGAGTATTACCGAAACCGCCACATTCGTGAAATGTTCCAGAGCAGCTGTTGTTAAAGTGTTTAAAGACTGGACTGTCAGCCAAAAAAATGGGTCTCTACGTGCAACGTGTGGTCGTCATCGACTAGTGATCGCTCGGGCGGAACGGAGAGTGTCCAGACTGGTAACAGAAGGGCAACAGTGCAGCAAATTACACACCATCTTAATCAAGGATCCTATCAAATGATCTCTGCACTCACTGTTCACCGTACACTGCATCGGATGGGATATGGCAGCAGAAGGTCTGATCGAACACCTTTGCTGTCTGCAGTTAACAAGAGAAAACGTCTCCAGTTCGCACAGGAGCACAAGGATTGGACAGTCGATAATTGGAAACGTCCGATGAATCAAGTTTTCAGTTGCACCTTGCCGATGGCCGAGTGAGAATTTGGAGGAAACAGCACGAAAGCGTGGACCCGCCGCCCCGGTGGCGCAGTGGTCTAAGGCGTTGGCCTCTGATCATTCGTCCGTAAGGGTCCGGGTTCGAATCCCGGTCAGGCATGGATGTTGTGTTTGTCTTACGGCACTGGCTCTCTCCCTTCCCTGGAACCAGTGACCCTAAATTAGGGACGGGCGACTGCTTATAGCCCATTGAGTTGCTCACGGTGGTCGTTAAACCTCCAATAAAAAAAAAAAAAAAAAAAAAGAAAGCGTGGACCCCAAATACATTGGTACAACCCTTCAAGCTGGTGGAGGCAACGTTATGGTTTGGGAAATGTTTTCCAGGCAGGATTTGGGCCCTTTAATTCGTGTTGATCAACGTCTGACTGGCACATCATAACTAAACATCGTTGCGTACCAAGTGCATCCTGTCATGTGGATGGTTTATCCCAATGACGATGGCTACTTTCAACAAGATAATGCGTCCTGCCATAGTGCTCGTATTATACAGGATTGGTTTCAGGAACATGCCGGGGAGTTTATTTTACTTAGGTGGCCCCCACAACTTCCAGATCTCAACCTCATGGAGAATTTGTGGGATGAAGTTGAACGAGCCATCAGACAGCTGGATCCACAATCCTGTAATCTCACACTCCGGGAAAGTGCTATTCATCAAGCATGTTTGTGGTCTCAGATTCCACAAACCACCTATCAACATCTCGTGTAGTCTATGCCACGAAGAATCGACGCAGTATTAAAATCAAAAGGTGGCCCAATGAAGTACTGAGGGGGTGGTCCTAATAAAGTGGCCACTCAGGGTATAGTAAGAACTCATTCATGTTAGAACAAAAAAACTATATGCTATTTATTTCCGTTTTCCAAAAGACCTCGAGATAAATAACATTCTGTGTACAATATTTGTTATTGTTAAATAATAATTGTAGATTCGAGCGTTTAGATAGACCGATATTTTTCAAAATGTGTAATATAATCAGCATTAAACTCGGAAAGTTGTTTATGTGTAAACTTACCTTAATAACTTTTACTTTGATTTTTCGCGTTAAATTACTTTTCCTCCGGCACACATCACGGCTTGATTTAGACTGTCCTATTCGACGCTTAGTTTCAAACTTCATCCCGAACCTTTTCCTGCTAAATAATGCGACATCTGGTATTACAAATCGGAACTATCTAAATTCTCGACAATGGGGCGACATCTGCTTTTAGATGCAATCTTGCTCACTTTGACACTTCAGTTTTTATTGTAGGTTAGAGTGTTTAGCTAGATCGATATTTTGCAAAATGTTCAGTATAATCAGCACTAAACTCGAAAAGTTAGTTGAATTTAAAAAAGTAAAAAATAATTAAAGCGTACTCGAATTGTACTAAATTAATTAATATACAAACGCAACTAGCGGTGATATTAAGATTTTAATTCGAATTTTGTAGATCGGATAAATAGAACTCGAGTCATTGATAATCCAATGTTTTTAAATTAGCACGCGATCACCTTAACATCTAAAAGTGATCGCGTGCTATTATATAGCAGGCAATCATTTTGACATCGCGAGAGCACACACGAATTTATCAATAAGTGATGGCGCAACAAGGCAGACGTTGGTGTGACGTCAAGCGTTCCACAGAGACAGACGGATCTAGGTGTTTATATTATTAATTCCACTTCGTATGTACCGGACTGTGGCTCGGTGTGGTCGTGAGCTTAGCGAATGTGTTGTACTTAAATAAATGTATACTCTCGAATCACTCGTTTTATTTCACACTCACAAAGTTCTGGGCATGCGAATGATGCGTGGCATAAATTAATTATCTGCATAGTGTATTAGGATATTCTTTCGGTTTATTAAAAGGCGTGTTAAGCTAGGTTTTCATCTGTGGTGCATGCTCAGCAGCTGAAAAGGCCTGCTGAATTTACGATTTTTCGTCGCAAAAACAAAAGGAGGATTATCACCTTCCTGGTTTAAGAACAGTTGTGTTACTAGGTATTTCGTCACAATGTTATCTTCCACGAGACAGCTAAATAAATCAGCTGCTAGATTGCGCGATTGAACACACACAGCGTAATCCTAATGATAGAATTTGGAAAGAATAATTGTCAAGGTAACGG
Organism: Macrothele yani; assembly: GCA_039090855.1. Taxonomy (NCBI): domain Eukaryota; kingdom Metazoa; phylum Arthropoda; class Arachnida; order Araneae; family Macrothelidae; genus Macrothele; species Macrothele yani. The sequence goes on from CM076990.1 coordinate 56,764,100, forward strand.
ACTCCGCAATCTACCGAGTCTTTTTTTCCACGCTCCTTTGTCCTGCTGAGAAGAGACATTTAATCAATGCAGTGTTATTTATGGGGCAATTTGTCTCCCACATCCCAGAATCAGGGAAATCCAGGAATGTTTGTGAAAAAATACAGCACAATACAAAAAAAAAAAAAAAAAAGGGGTCTTCGGAATGCGGGGAAACTATTTATCATCCGTGAAAAAGGTTAATTAACGCGTTCAAAGAAATTCGTTTCGTCGTTCTTTGTCAGCCTTTGCGACATATGCCTGACCTCTTAAATACCTCACTGACTGCTTTTTATTTTTAGTGTGCCAGAGTGAATACACAGCAGCATTGTAGAAATGTTGCATAAAATGAATTCAGTAAACCAAGCAAAAAATTATTTCGAATTTTTTTTTATGCATATTTTTCAATCAAAAACCTCGCTATTTCTACAATGCAAGCGGATATACGAGAATAGGAAGTTTAAGGAGATTCGAAATTATTTCTTCCTATTGTGAAGAAATTATCAAGAGAATTGGGACAAAAATAGCATTTAATTGCCTATATTCGCAAAAAAAAAAAAAAAACCCAAAAAACCCCCTCTTAATCTATTCATGGTACCTATTTAACTCCAGAGATGGCGCTGGATGCACAGTTTTCAATTTTCAAACTGTCTGAAAGATTAAAGGGTCTTCTTATATTGAGAGATACTTGAGCTTACGTATGTAATAATATGTGATGCAGGGACGGATCGAGAGGGAGGCGCCGGGCGACCCCCCACAACATTAATGCCTCATCGATTCGTTAGATTTCAATTAGAAATTCAATATTTTTTAGTGAAATAAAGTATTACTTAAAAGTATATTACCTTCGTTAATTAATTGGAAGAATGTATTGACATACTAAGAACAGTTTTCCATTTTGCGAGAAAGTATCACAAAGGTCCCCGGTCATTCCCGACACTTGCGGCTCCTCTCACAAATTCCTGGATCCACCCCTGATGTGATGAATGCTAGCGAGAGTCCCCGCCTTTTTTTTTTTTTTTTTATTGAAGGTTTAACGACTACCGTGAGCAACTCAATGGGCTATAAGCAGTCGGCAGTCCCTAATTTAGGGTCACTGGTTCCAGGGAAGGTAGAGAACCAGTGCCGTAAGACAAACACGACATCCATGCCTCACCGGAATTCGAACCCGGACCCTTCTCGGACGAATGGTCATGAACCAGCGCTTAGACCACTGCGCCATCGGAGCGGCTACAATTCTTGTGAGCTTTCCTTAAAACGTAATCACAGGTTTTGCTAATAGGTACACAAACACAAAATATTCTCCGTCAGAGAAACCATTTTCAATTGCTTTAGATAGCGTTTTTTTTTTTGATTGGAGGTTTAACGACCACCGTGAGCAACTCAATGGGCTATAAGCAGTCGCCCGTCCCTAATTTAGGGTCACTGGTTCCAGGGAAGGGAGAGAGCCAGTGCCGTAAGACAAATACAACATCCATGCCTCACCGGGATTCGAACCCGGACCCCTTACGGACGAATGCTCAGAGGCCAGCGCTTTAGACCACTGCGCCACCGGGGCGGCTGATAGCGTTAAAGTAGGAGACTAGCAAGGCAGATTCCTCTGAGGTGTTTCTTAAAACGCTGTATGTGAGCACCTAAAGAAACGTTTTCAGTTTTTCTTTGCAGGTATATTCGGACTTTTTCATTTTTGCTCTTTTTATTTGGCTTTCCGTAATTTGAAAAAGCCACCCCGTTGGCGAAGTGGCGATGGCTTCTGATCATGTGTCCGAAAGGGGTCCGGGTTCGAATCTCGGTGAGGTATGAATGTTGTGTTTGTCTTACTGCGCTGGCTCTCTCCCTTCTCTGGAACCAGTGGCCTTAAATTAGGGACGGGCGACTGCTTGTAGCCCATGGAGTTGCTCACGGTGGTCGTTGAACTTCCAAACCGAAAAGGTTGTTTTTGATCAGTCAGCGAAAACCCAACCAATCAACAGAGAGATTAGTAGTTACTGGGTCAGAGCGCTCTTTGAGTTTAATCATGAGATAAATAAAGCATTTTTTTTTTTTTTTTTGATTGGAGGTTTAACGACCACCGTGAGCAACTCAATGGGCTATAAGCAGTCGCCCGTCCCTAATTTTAGGGTCACTGGTTCCAGGGAAGGGAGAGAGCCAGTGCCGTAAGACAAACACAACATCCATGCCTCACCGGGATTCGAACCCGGACCCCTTCGGACGAATGATCAGAGGCCAACGCCTTAGACCACTGCGCCACCGGGGCGGCAAAGCATTTTAAAAGTAGCATCAGTTTGAGTAATTTGAGTTTCACGCAATGTCAAGGGGAAGAGTTTCGTCATGTAAAAGACTAAATTGAGATTATTCGTATTTTAAAAGGAGCCGGAGGGGGGGGAGGGGATGTGGAATTATGCACAAAATATGAAATTTCACAGTCTACTACTGTACCTTGTGGAAAAACAAAGACACCATGAAACCATGCATTTACCTTCGTCTTTTTCTATTTTTAAAACTCGGATTTAACAAAGCGCTCGAATTAAATGTGGAAAACTGCTGGTTCCGTTGTGCTCGCTATAAGTAAGATTTTATTGAGAAGAAAAAAAAATAATTTTATTCCCACTGCATTTTTTTTTTCGGTTTGGGGTTTTATTGATGACCACCGTGAGCAACTTAAGGAACTATAAGCAGTCGCTGATCCCTAATTTAGGGCCACTGACTCCAGAGAAGGAAGAAAGGCAGTGCTGTAAGACACACACTCAGCCTATACCTCACTCCGGATTCGAACCCGAATCCACTCGGACGAGCGGGGGCAGAAGCCAGCGGTTCGACCTCTGCACCACCGAGATGGGGGCACTGAGTGTCTTATCTTTTGAACATTTATTGCATTGTGGCGCAGTGCGTAAGTGCAAAAGAAACTCAGGATTCTTCAAGCAATAATAAGAGACGCATTTAGTAATATTGGGTGATCGCAACTTTAGTTTCGCCATCTAGGTAACTGAGTGTTCAGAATCGCTGGTTCCTGGCTTGTCGTCCCATCTTGGCTCGGATTCCAGTCCCATATCCGATGCAGGGCGATGTTTGCACTACGACGCTCTTTCCCTTCGCTCGAAGCACTGGCCCCAAATTTGGGGCGAACGATTGCTTTTAGCCTTTTGAATTGGTCATGATGACAGAACAAAACAACAACGTTAGATTAATTTGTTCGTTGGCAGCCCCGGTAGCGTAGTGGTCTAAGCGATGGCTTCTGATCATTCGCTTCAGATAGGTCAGGGTTCGAATACCGCTGAGGAATGGCTCTTATGCTTGTCTTACGGCGCTGGCTCTCTACCTGTCCTGGAACCAGTGACCCCAAATCAGGGACGGGCGACTTCTTATAGCCCATTGAGTTGCTTACGGTGGTCGAGTGCGCTATCCAGTTGAATTTTCGCACACGATCGAGATGAGTGGCCTTCCTCCTCACATTTACGACTGAAGAAGCGTGCAGTCGTGATGCTCATCACGAACCTGACCGCCCCCGGTGGCACAGTGGTCTAATCTCTGGCTTATGATGATTCGTTCGTGAAAGGTCCGGGTTCGAATCCCGATGAGGCAAGGATGTTATGTTTGTCTTACGGTACTGGCTCTCTCCCTTCCCTGGAACAATTGACCCTAAATTAGGGACTGCTTATATCCTATTAAGTTGCTCACGGTGGTCGTTAAACTTCCAATAAAAAAAAAATTGTTTGTTGTTTTGACAGTGACTCAAAAATAATAGGGTTACGACGTAAGATCAACTTACGTGTGTTAATCTGTACTATGCACACACACGATGATACACTATATTATAAAAACTATTCAGACACCACAATGCTTTGGAGAAAATGGCTTTATTACCGCAATTAGTAGTTATTCGGTCCACCTTTTGCTGGTATGACATTGGCAACACATCGAGGCATACTATGAACCAATTTCTGGTAGGTTTCGACAGGAATGGCTCGCCATTCGTCCTGCAAAGCTGCTGCCAGAGTTGAGAGTGAAGACAATCGAAGTGGTCGATTTTGCATCCATCGCTTCAGTTCATTTCAGAAGTGTTCTATGGGATTAAGATAAGACAGGATCAGTCTAACAATTCCACCTCGTTTTAAAGAAACCAGTCCTGCACACGCCATGCAGTGTGACATGAAGCTTGATCATGTTGGAAGAGACAACGGTCATTTTCATAACACTACCCCATGTTTGGTACGGCAGAATTATCCAGAACGTCGGGCCGCGGGTGGCCTAGTGGGCAACGTTCGTGACTGCCACGGAAAGGGCCTCAGGTTCGATCCAAGGCAGGTAGGAACGCTCGATCCACTAAATATCCGCCGTGCGTCGGGTGGGCACATTAAGTCGTCGGACCACGGGTACTGGCCCCCGGTAATAAACAAGGGCGTCTTCCTCCCCTTTCTACTTTGCTTCCGTGTCACTTTCCTATCAGGCGCTCTAGCCAAAATCTCCTAGTTTCATATTCCTAAGGGTTTAAGACCTGGGGTCAGACACTCCCTTCTTAAAATCCTCTATATATGATCATACATATGATCATCATCATATCCAGAACGTCGAGGTATACTTCAGAGTTCATGGTTTGTGGTTCAATAACCAACGGGCCGAGTCACATCCATGAAAGACAACTCCACATCATGATGAAACCACCGTCGAACTTAACAGTTGGAAGAACACGGTCAGAAGAAAATCGTTCGCCGGGCAATCCAAACCCAATCATGAGGCAGGACGACTGAAATGCTTGACTAATCACTCCAAGGAACAGCTTTCAAATCGCCTACAGTCCAGGAACGACGGGAGACACACCACTCCAAACGGCATGGACGGGAGTGAAGTTTGGCTTGTGTACTGCTGCTACACCATAATAACCCATATTGCACAACTCTTTGCGGTTAGTTATGGTACTAACCGAGCCATTTCAAGCATTTCCTACTTAAGCAGCTATGGAAACGATAGAAGAAGAATCGGATTTCTTAACATTTCTGGCTCTTTTGTCACGTTTCGTCAGTTTGTTCGGCTTTTATGAACATTTTTTTGCTGTAGTTGCACAGTCCTAATTCCATCTCTTCACGACATCACTTACAGTCCATTTTGATATGTTTAGTTTAGCTGCAATGTTCCGTATGGAGACGTTCTCAAATGACTTCCTATGACCAGCACACGCAGAACGTCGAAGGTTCACGTCCACGCAGCATATCGGCTTCAAAGTTACTGATAACACGGCACAACATCTCAGCTTTATATATGTACCTCCCCACTCACAGCGCGCGTTCCTGCGCAATTGTTCTTTGCACTTATGCAAATATTTGGTAGTGTCCGAATACTTTTGATAATATAGTTCGCATATTTCGAGAAACGCAGTCTGGCGTCTCTTAAATGTCATTCATCGCATCTCTGATGTTTTCCTAAAGCAACTGAACTAAGACGTGATCATCTACCAATACTGGCTTAGTCACATGCAATAGGCTGGGCATGCTGCTACACTAACTTGCCAAAGTTGAACAACTGAAATACCAGGTGGATTTTAAGGAACAGGAAAACGCACAGAATAGCTTTTCATAAATCCAAAAACAACAGCAAGAATAGCAGGTGTTGCAAAGAAGAGCCCCCCCCACACCATCATAATCAACAACCATTATCTATCCACTGCTAGATGAAGGTCACCAAAAATTTCTTCAAAAACGTTCTGTCGTTAACCATTATCCTCCATGTTACTCGGACATGCTTCCAAACTTCACCCAGCATTTTTACATGTGGTCTTTATCTAGGTATTTTCCGTTTCCTAGGTATAGAATCTAGTACTTCAGTTGCCTAGAGGTGTTCAGTTCTAACTATATATCCAACCCATTGCCCTTTTAGGCATTTTGTCTTGATCATGATGTCACCAGCTCTTGTCATTTTCCTGATCCACGAGTTCTTCCTTCTATTTTTCCTGGTTACAAAGAGCATGTTCCTCTCACGTTTCCTTCAGTTGTCTTCTGCCTATGTATGTATGTTTTCAATAAATGTCCACGTCTCTGATATACACCGATGATTTAGTACATTATGACCACCTACCTAATAAGCTGTAATACGCCCTTTAGCCAGCAAAACAGCGGCCACTTGGCAAAGTATCGATTCGATGAAGTGGCGATAGGTATCGTGGGGTATCTGGTACCATAATGTCAACAGCAGGTCCTCCATGTTCCTGTACATTTCTAAGTCTGGTGATTTAGCGTTAACCAGCTTTTCCCAGTCGAACCGCAAATGTTCGATTGGGTTCATGTCACGTGAATTTGGAGACTAGGGCATTAACAGAAAGTCACCCGTATGTTCGTCAACCACTCCTTGACGATTCTAGCTGTGTAGTATGACGCATTATCCTACTGGTAATGACCAAAACCAGCAAGGAACACAGTTGCCATGAATGGGTGAACTTGGTCTTCCACGAAATTCAGATACCTGAAGTTGTCAGCGATTGTGCTATTGAGATAATGAGGCCTAAGGTGTCCCAAGAAAACATCGCCCCCTGCATAACACCTCTGCCTCCGGCATGCTTCCGCCTAACAGTGCATCCATGAGCCACAACCTCTGTTGGTAATTGGCGTATCCGCACTCGGCCGTTTACGTGATGCACCAGGAATCTTGATTCGTCAGACCAGGGCACTTTCTTCCAATCATCCACGGTCTAATCTCGATGATGTCGGGCCCATTTCATGCGTAGTTCGCGATGACGTGCAGTGATCAGGGAGACCTGGCGGGTCTTCGGCTACGCAGACCCCATGCGTAGAAGGCTGCGATGAATTGTGTGCTGTGACACATTGACCTGATCACTACTGTTGTAGCTTTGGGTGATTTGTCGCACTGTGGCCCTGGGGTAGCTGTGAACAATGCGCGACAGTTACGCTCCCCTTTGGAATCAATGAGCTGCACACGACACACGGCTGGCTGGACGATGGTTCGTCGTTTGGCCATCTGTGCACCCGTTTTGATACGTACTCACTATAGCGGCACGTGAACAACCCACAAAGCGTGCCGTTTCCGAGATGGATCGATCGGCGCCGTGCCATCACAATTTGTCCTTTATCAAACTCCAATAAATTGGCATTCTGACTCCAAACACTCTAATAACCAAAATTCGGTCCTCAGGTTGTATAAATACTACTCTGTGATCTTAACCTGCGTCACCGTTGGGTCTCCAGGTGCGCTCATTCCTCCAGGCTGGGGGTGGTCATGATGTAATGTCTCATCGGTGTATATGTAAGAACTGGAAAGATGCATTGATTAAACACTTTTCTTTTAAGACGTAATGGTAAGTTGCTCTTGGAAATTTCACAGTTTATTTCAAATGTTCTCCAAACAAATTTCATACGCCTACTAATTTCTTCGATGTGTCCCTTGTTTGGTATCTGTTGTTCAAGGTAAATGTAGCGTCGATTACTTCTAGTGTGTCAAAAGGCGCAGTTGTGCAGCTTGGTGTTCTTGACGTGAACACATAAGGAACTATCACTGTTAACCCTTTAACCGGTTGCAACGTGTTAAATCACTGCAACCGAGTTAACTGTTGGCTAAAATCAGCTCGAACGAATACATTCGCTGTCCAATATGTGGGCTGAACACGGTTTGGAGTCAACCTGCGCGTCAGAAAGCGTTGCTTTCCCTTTAGCTTCCTTATTCAAAGATGCCATTAATGTGGATGATTGACACTAATTCATACGGACTGATAACATACTGAAAAGGCTGTGATAATAGCTAAGATCCCAAGAAAGGAGAGAGATGTTTGAGCCACTTGTTTCGACCCAAAGTGGCATGATGTCCGTGTCAGAGGTACTTGCCCTTCCTCATCATTCCTTGGATCATGGACCAAAGAACAAAGTACAAGAAAGGAGCTGGTATAACCAAAGGGGCTATCTAAGATGGGCATTGGTAATAGTTGGTTGTGACAGGTTTGAGATCAGAACTATTGAGATGAGAGCGGTAAAGGAATTGTTTTGCCGCAGCTTTCCTAAAACCCGGCCGCTATGTGAACATTTCTCTTTGCGGAGCGCAGAAAGTGTGGGGCATCATTTGTTTCTGGTACATTGGCCACTTAAAGGGTTAAATCAGTTGAGCAAAACGGTCATGAAGTATGGGTATTTCTCTTACTCATGAATAACACACACACACATACACTGGCCAAAAATACGAACCTTTAGTTAGCACCAAGTAGGATAATCTTTATTGCGAATGACAGCAAGGAAATGAAGAGAGAGAGAAAGAGTCAGACAAAGAGAACTGGTGCCCTCAAAGGGATAACAGCATTCATGATCTATCAGGGATTTCAAACCATCAGCATGAGAATCCAGAAAATCACGTGACTTCACAGCTAATTCCATGCATATTAGGAAAACTGAAAACCACGAGGAGCAGATCATATACAAAAAAACTGACTAGTTTCTGCTCACATAAAAACGATGTTTCATTTTCAAATAAGCTGAAACTAGTTGATTTTTTCAAAATCCACTAACAAAATCAGACATAAAATGAGAAATGAATTAAACACTTCAGCCACTCGCCGGAATATTGTGTCAAGAATGTTGGAATTCCTCGGACTCGTCCTTTAGTAACATGGATGCTTTAACAAATAAAAACATTTAACTTATCTAGTTGGAGGAAAAATTATAAATGAAGGAAACTCATAAAACGTAAGAGTGGTTTGATTTTGGGTATGTCACTTGACGGAGTGAAAATATTTCTTAGAATCCAAATTTTAGAAGGGGAAGACGGTATATTCACAGACAGACAAACAAATGCAATCTAAATACGTTACCTTTTGATCTATACATTAAGAAGTTAGTTTATTATGCATATCTTTGGAAAGGTATGTCCGAAAGGTAGTATTATAATTGAAATAATGGTTGAGTGTAAGAAACATGCTTTAGGAACTTTGAACTAAACCAAATCAGAGCAAAACCACTCGCATGTACCACTACACTTTTATTATTTTCAGCAATATGGCAGTTCATGTATACTTAATCAGTTTTACTCTCACACCAGTTCCATGAAATTTGATGAAACTGGGGGCAGGTGACAAAGAAATTATTTGCATGGATTTGCAAGAGGCGTTCCAAAAGTTTGCGTTCTGACTTTTATTGAATATGCATATGCAGTATTTTTTCTGAGGGTGGTATATATTCTTTTATGTCACGGTACCAACTTTTAATATCATTGATCCATTCGTTCTTTCCCAGGAGATTTTGTGAACCAGAATTTGAGAATTAGAAAAAACCAGAACTATGTGCGCGCTGATAAAATATCTGCATTTCAAATCCATGTTTCCACAGGGAGTCATGATGAAGACTGTAACGTGCCTGCCTAGCAGGACGCACACGACATAAAGGCAGATAGCAGTCAGAACGAACGGTAGCTCAATTGGTAGAGTGACTTATTCCGGAATGAGGGGATCCGGGTTCGAGCCCCGGCGTGGACAAAAATGACGGAGAAATTTGCTTCGTTATAAGACATTAGGGAGAAGGATTCCTTGTCACAAGATTCCCTATCATAGTTAAATTCTCTGTGTCAAGCGGCACAGAGAATTTCGCTGTGACAGGTAATCTTGCGCTGTTATTCAGAACGATCCACTAATGCAGATCTGTTCTGCACGACTCTCCATATATACCTCTGAGAAAAACACCAACCATGTTCAAGACGTCCTCATGTCAGACAGACGAATGTCTGTTCGGTATATAGCTGAGTCTGTACGTATTTCAATCAGCCGTGTCGATTCTGTTCTGACGAACTCTTTGGAGATGAAAAAGATCAATGCGCGATGTGTCCCACGACAATTCAGAGATGAGGAAAACACATGCCGTAAACGAATGTACCACAACAAATTGAACATGCTTTCTACAGATCCAATAAATATTTGGCTCTGGATTGTTGCCATGGATGAAACATGGGGTTCTTACTTGGAACAAGAAACTTACAAAAACATTTAATGTGGAGGTGTGCATCTTCTCAGCTTCTTGAGAAGTTCTGTGTTGCTCCATCTGCCAGCAAGGTGATGGCATCAGGTATTTTGCGATACAGAAGAAAACATCATGATTGTCCACCTGAAAAAGGGCATCACTGTCACTATTGTATACTACGCTAAGCTCATAAACTAAATTCGCGAAGTCATCAAGAAAAAGATTCGTGGAAATTGGCCGAGAGGTGTCTTCCCCTTCTTGACAATGACACCTTTCATATTGCCAAGAGCGCAATAACGGATACTGGATCGGTGTTGCCTAAACACCCACCCTATTAAACAGATCTTGTCCATAGTGCCTTTTATTTTAAATTGAAGGCCTCCAAGATCAAAGCACTATAGCATCGGTGGCTGAAGTGATGTGTTGAAAAGTAAAAAAAGGAATTATAATCACATTGCTTTCAGCTAAGTGTTATAATAAGAACATTTTGAACGATAATCGCAATGCGTATGGAAATATGGGAGGGCAGTATTACTGAAAGTGTTTGATCTAAAATTGGAAGGAGAGAGTTTTGCATCCTGAATAAATTGGTTTAAAATATTTTTAAAATTGATGCCGAATTTTGAGGGAAATTGGGTGAAATTTGGCTTTTGTTTTCTCAATACATGCCCATCTTGCTTACAAGTATAGCGAGCAGAACGGAACCAGCAGTTTTCCACATTTAATTCGAGCGCTTTGTTAAATCTGAGTTTTAAAAATACAAAAAAAAAAAAAAGAAGGTAAATGCATGGTTTCACGGTGTCTTTGTTTTTCCACAACGTGGAAGTAGTAGATAGTGAAATTTCATATTTTGTGCATATTTCCACATTTCCATTCCCTCTTCTTTTAAAATACGAATAATCTCAATTTAGTCTTTCACATGACGAAACTCTTCCCTTTGACATTGCGTGAAACACAAATAACTCAAACTGATGCTACTTTTAAAATGCTTTATTTGTCTTATGATTAAACTCAAAGAGAGCTCTGATCCAGTAACTACTAATCTCTCTGTTGATCGGTTGGGTTTTCGGTTTGAAGGTTCAATGACCACCGTGAGCAACTCCATGGGCTATAAGCAGTCACTAGTCCCTAATTTAGGGCCACTGACTCCAGAGAAGGGAGGAAGGCAGTGGCGTAAAACAAACACTCAGCCCATGCCTCACTGCGATTCCATCTCTGACGAAAGTTCTCAAGCCACCACTTAGATCACCGAGTCAGCATAGAGCTCCCTCTCTCTCATTCCTTCCTTTCCCCCGCAGTTTTCGCTGACGGTTCAAAAGGTTTTTTTTATCAGTCAGAGAAAACTGAGAGGGAAGACAGAGAATAAAAACACTGTTGAATAAAAAAAACAAAAACAAATAAGGAGATGTACATATACTCAGGGGATGTATGCTGGTTTAAAGGTACAACATTTATTCACTTTTCCACATAGTCACGTGAGGACTGTAAACATTTATCGGAACGTGTGATTAACTTTTCCATACCTGTACAGAAAACGTCTCCTCCAATTTGGTGCAACCAGTTAAGAACCACAGTTTTCACAGCCCCAACAGGTTTGGAATAGTTGTCCACTAAGGTCCTGTTTCATTTTACCGAACAAATGGTAGTCGCACGAGGATAGATCGGGGCTGTACGGTGAATGTTGCGACATCTCCCATTTTAATGACTGCAGAAATTCTTTTGTTTTCCATGCTATGTGGGGTGTGGCGTTGTCGTGCAACAGAATGAGAACTTTGCTCAACTTACCCCGGCGCCTGTACTTAATTGTCTTTCGCAAATTTCGTAGGGTTTGGCAATATGAGTCAGCATTGATAGTCGTCCCTTTTGGCAGAAATTTAATCACACGTTCCGTTAAATGTTGTGTAGATAACACCTTCACAGTCCAAGAAAACAGTCGCCATTACCTTTCCCGCAGACCGTTGGACTTTGCCCTTCTTTCTTGTTGGAGAGGTGACGTGCTTCCATTCCATGGACGATCGTTTGGTTTCAGGGGTGAAATGGGGAAACCACGTTTTGTCACCTGTGATAATTTGATGCAAAAAGTTGTGACCCTCAGCAGAATACCGTTGCAGAAGAGCCAAAGACGACAGGAAACGATGGTTTCTGTGCTGGACGGTGAGTAAACGTGGTACCTATCTCGCAAAAAATTGTGACCCTCAGCAGAATGCCAGTTCAAGAGAGCCAAAGACGATAGGAAACGTTGGTTTCTGTGCTGGTCGGTGAGTAAACGTGGTACCTATCTCGCAAATAATTGTGACCCTCAGCAGAATGCCAGTTCAAGAGAGACAAAGACGACAGGAAACGTTGGTTTCTGTGCTGGTCGGTGAGTAAACGTGGTACCTATCTCGCAAAAAATTGTGACCCTCAGCAGAATGCCAGTTCAAGAGAGACAAAGACGACAGGAAACGTTGGTTTCTGTGCTGGTCGGTGAATAAACGTGGTACCTATCTCGCAAAAAATTGTGACCCTCAGCAGAATGCCAGTTCAAGAGAGACAAAGACGACAGGAAACGTTGGTTTCTGTGCTGGTCGGTGAGTAAACGTGGTACCTGTCTAGCAAAAAATTGTGACCCTCAGCAGAAAGCCAGTTCAAGAGAGACAAAGACGACAGGAAACGTTGGTTTCTGTGCTGGTCGGTGAGTAAACGTGGTACCTATCTCGCAAAAAATTGTGACCCTCAGCAGAATGCCAGTTCAAGAGAGACAAAGACGACAGGAAACGTTGGTTTCTGTGCTGGTCGGTGAATAAACGTGGTACCTATCTCGCAAAAAATTGTGACCCTCAGCAGAATGCCAGTTCAAGAGAGACAAAGACGACAGGAAACGTTGGTTTCTGTGCTGGTCGGTGAGTAAACGTAGTACCTATCTCGCAAAAAATTGTGACCCTCAGCAGAATGCCAGTTCAAGAGAGACAAAGACGACAGGAAACGTTGGTTTCTGTGCTGGTCGGTGAGTAAACGTGGTACCTATCTCGCAAAAAGATTGTGACCCTCAGCAGAATGCCAGTTCGAGAGAGACAAAGACGACAGGAAACGTTGGCTTCTGTGCTGGTCGGTGAGTAAACGTGGTACCTATCTCGCAAAAAGATTGTGACCCTCAGCAGAATGCCAGTTCAAGAGAGACAAAGACGACAGGAAACGTTGGTTTCTGTGCTGGTCGGAGAGTAAACGTGGTACCTATCTCGCAAAAAATTGTGACCCTCAGCAGAAAGCCAGTTCAAGAGAGCCAAAGACGACAGGAAACGTTTGGTTTCTGTGCTGGTCGGAGAGTAAACGTGGTACCTATCTCGCAAAAAATTGTGACCCTCAGCAGAAAGCCAGTTCAAGAGAGCCAAAGACGACAGGAAACGTTTGGTTTCTGTGCTGGTCGGTGAGTAAACGTGGTACCTATCTCGCAAAAAATTGTGACCCTCAGCAGAATACCAGTTCAAGAGAGCCAAAGACGACAGGAAACGTTTCTTTTCTGTGCTGGTCGGTGAGTAAACGTGGTACCTATCTCGCAAAAAATTGTGACCCTCAGCAGAATACCAGTTCAAGAGAGACAAAGACGACAGGAAACGTTGGTTTCTGTGCTGGTCGGTGAGTAAACGTGGTACCTATCTCGCAAAAAATTGTGACCCTCAGCAGAATGCCAGTTCAAGAGAGACAAAGACGACAGGAAACGTTGGTTTCTGTGCTGGTCGGTGAGTAAACGTGGTACCTATCTCGCAAAAAATTGTGACCCTCAGCAGAATGCCAGTTCAAGAGAGACAAAGACGACAGGAAACGTTGGTTTCTGTGCTTGTCGGTGAATAAACTTGGTACCTATCTCGCAAAAAATTGTGACCCTCAGCAGAATGCCAGTTCAAGAGAGACAAAGACGACAGGAAACGTTGGTTTCTGTGCTGGTCGGTGAGTAAACGTGGTACCTATCTCGCAAAAAATTGTGACCCTCAGCAGAATGCCAGTTCAAGAGAGACAAAGACGACAGGAAACGTTGGCTTCTGTGCTGGTCGGTGAGTAAACGTGGTACCTATCTCGCAAAAAGATTGTGACCCTCAGCAGAATGCCAGTTCAAGAGAGACAAAGACGACAGGAAACGTTGGTTTCTGTGCTGGTCGGTGAGTAAACGTGGTACCTATCTCGCAAAAAATTGTGACCCTCAGCAGAATGCCAGTTCAAGAGAGACAAAGACGACAGGAAACGTTGGTTTCTGTGCTGGTCGGTGAGTAAACGTGGTACCCATCTAGCACACAATTGTGACCCTCAGCAGAATGCCAGTTCAAGAGAGACAAAGACGACAGGAAACGTTGGTTTCTGTGCTGGTCGTTGAGTAAACGTGGTACCTATCTCGCAAACAATTGTGACCCTCAGCAGAATACCGTTGCAGAAGAGCCAAAGACGACAGGAAACGTTGGTCTCTGTGCTGGTCGGTGAGTGAACGTGGCACCCATCTCGCATACAATTGTGACCCTAAGCAGAATACCGTTGCAGAAGACCCAAAGACGACAGGAAACTGTGCTGGTCTGTGAGTAAAGGTGGCACCCATCTAGCAGCCAATTGTGACCCTCAGCAGAATACCGTTGCAGAAGAGCCAAAGACGACAGGAAACTGTGCTGGTCTGTGAGTAAACGTGGCTCCCATCTAGCACACAATTGTGACCATCAGCAGAATACCGTTGCAGAAGAGCCAAACACGACAGGAAACGTTGGTTTTTGTGCTGGTCGGTGAGTAAACGTGGCACCTATCTAGCACACAATTGTGACCCTAAGCAGAATACCGTTGCAGAAGAGCCAAAGACGACAGAGACTGTGCTGGTCTGTGAGTAACCTTGGCACCCATCTAGCACACAATTGTGACCCTCAGCAGAATACCGTTGCAGAAGAGCCAAAGACGATGCTGGTCTGTGAGTAAACGTGGCACCCATCTAGCACACAATTGTGACCCTGAGCAGAATACCGTTGCAGAAGAGCCAAAGACGACAGGAAACTGTGCTGGTCGGTGAGTAAACGAGGCACCCATTTCGCACACAATTGTGACCCTCAGCAGAATACCGTTGCAGAAGAGCCGAAGACGACAGGAAACGTTGGTTTCTGTGCTTGTCGGTGAGTAAAGGTGGTACCTATCTCGCACACAATTTCCAAAATCCCAAGGAATGATGGAATGCACAGTCCCGTACGAAATGTCTACCGTACTGGCAATTTCCTTGATTTTATGCGCCTATTATTCCGTATCACGTCGTCAACGGCGGCAACATGCTCCGGAGTGCTGGATATTGATGGTCTGCCTTCGCGGTATTCGGCCGTAAAATTTGTGTGACCCATTTCAAACTGTTGGCACCACGTTACAATCGCCGGGCGAGGCATGAGATTTTTCCCGTATACAGCCCAGATTTCACGACGGATATCAGTGCAATTTAGGCGCTTAGCCTACAACAATCGAATGGTTCCTTGCACTTCCAATTTGAAGTTAGAATACACTTCACGCGCCATTACGAACTCCCTCCTGCACACGCCTTACGCAGTTACTGAACTAAAACACCTCCCGTCTGCAACTCTGACGTACTATCTACTTCGCTGCCAATAACACATGGTCTGAATGCAATCCCAGTCCAGATGGCGCTAAGTGTAACTTGCGTTTTTGATTCACCTATGTAGCTGTGATATTCTACAAATAACAATAATTCCGTCCTCCAGTATCGCCGCTCTGTAAACTTGACTAGCAACAGGTAGCGATCTCACTCCTCCTTCCCCAAGCCATTTGGCTACACGCTGATTATCGCTAAACCAGTTTCATATTCAAGGTTGTCGTTAACAGAATTTTCCAAGTGAAACTCACTGCGGAAATTTAGGATTCAGTGAAAAATGGAGAGAGTGATTTGAAATTTTGCTCGTTAAATCTGAGATTCGGCCGTTATATATGGGTTTATAGCCTGATATTTAGCACTGAACCCAACAAATGTCTTCGTGAAATCCAAGACCTTGGTAAATGCGAGCTCCACCGGAGCGGCTAAGCTCCGGTGGAGCAGTGGTCTGAGCTCTGACTTCTGATCATTGGTACGAGAAGGGTACGGTTTCAAATACTGATGAAGCATGAATATTGTGTTTGTCTTACGACATCGGCTTTTCCCCCTCCCTGGAACCAGTGGTCCTAAACTTAGGACGGATAACTGCTTATATCCCATAAAGGTGCTCACGGTGGTAGTTTAACTCTCAAACAATATATATATACACTGCTGGCCACAGGACACGAGATAGCAAAGCCAGATTTACTGGACACATAACAACAGATACAAAAATGAAACGATTGAGCTTACAGGCCAGTGCGACTTGCGGGACACGCAGACATCAATAGTTCGCGTGGCCCCCATGGCTGGAAATAACGGCCGCTACACGCCGCGGCACCGAACGAAAGAGGCTTTGGATGTGGGCTTGGGGTATGTCGGTCCAGGCTGCTTCCACATGTTGCCACAGTTCATCAGGCGTAGCCGCGGGTGGTGCTTGCCGGGCCACTCGGTTGCCGATCAGCGACCAGACGTGTTCAATGGGCGACATATCAGGAGAATAGGTGGGCCACGGCAGCAGAGACAACTGGTGAGCCGTGAAGAATTGTTGCACGATGCGTGGCACGTGCGGGCGCGCATTGTTATGTTGAAACGTGGCCGCTGGCAGGTCCTGCAGGTAAAGGAAGACTACTGGCTCCAAAACGTCGGAGATGTAGCGGTGGCTGTTGAGTGTACCGGCGATGTGTACCATAGGAATGCGGGTTTCATATCCAATTGCGCCCCATACCATAACGCCAGGCGACGGGCCGCTATGGCGATGCATAATGCAGGCGTCATACAGTCTCTCGCCGCGGTGCTGCCACATGGGGATCCGACCATTGTGGTGTTGCAGGCAGAAGCGGGATTCGTCGGAGAAGACAATGTCGTGCCATTCCGTAGTCCAGGTGCGACGTTCAACGGCCCCCAGCCGCCGCACTCGCCGGTGGTGTAACGTCAATGGTAATCGGAGCAATGGGCGCCGTGCGACAAGTCCCCGCTCCTGCAGACGACATCGAACGTTACGTGCTGACACAGGTTGTTACGCAACACGCCCTTATTCCTGCGCTAACGTTCGTGATGTGGCGGTGCGAGTCGTCAATGCCCGCCACACAACATGCCGGTCCTCTTGTTCGGTGGTCCGTCCATCCCTCCTGCACGCACCTAATCCATACTCGTCACACTGTGGCTGGATGTCGTCCCACACGGGCGCCGATGGCTCGGTACGATAAACTGCTCTCGCGATAAGCCACTATTCGTCCTTTGTCGAACTCCGAAACGTGCTAGAATGACTGCCGTATTCTACGACGAGGCATCAGGAAGCTTCCCACGCACAGGTCCGGCAGCACAACACATTTCTACTACTTACACCCCGCCTTCTGTGCACCTTTCTTATAGTGCTTCTCAGTGGCGTGCCGGGTGCACATGATTTGCACCCGCCCTGCAATATTAATCGTTTGCATGCCCTCTCGCGGGAGACGCATGGTGCGAATTTCAGGCCAATCGGATGCTTCCTTCTTGGTGTTGCATTTTTGGTGGCCAGTAGTGTATATATTGTTCAATTATACATTACTCATTGCAAAGTTGTTGTTTAAAATGGTACATTTTCACTATGGGCACACTACTCACTGCAAAGTTGTTGTTCAAAATGATACATTTTACTATGAGCACTCATTTCGAATTATATAATACACGGTCGTATCAGAATAACATGGCCACCTACCTAATAATGGGAATAACCACCCTTGGACAGGACAACAGCGGCAAGACGGCGTGGCATGGATGCAATGAAGCCCTGGAAGGTTGCCCGAGACACACGTACCCATTCGGACTGCAGCAGAGCACGGAGGTAACGGAGACGACGTGCTTGTGGGTCAGCACGTCGAACCTGTCGATTCAAATAGTCCCACAAATGCTCTATGAGATTGAGGTCGGGCGATTTCGTCGGCCAATTGAGAACGGAGACATAGCTGTAGTGTTCCTGGAACCAGTCACGTACACCTTTAGTACATGGCAGGGCGCATTGTTCTGTTGGCAGACACCATCACCACCAAAGTAAACGTCCAACATGAAGGGATGCATGTGGTCAGCGAACATGTACAGGTAGCCACTGGCATTCAGGGACCCATCCAGTAGTACCAGCGACCCCAGGTCATACCAGGAAAACATCCCCCAGACATGCGCGCTGCCACCGTCGGTCTGTACTTGACCGACAAGCGCGTCCGGGTGTTGGTTCTCGTGTGTCTGACGTCATATCCGCCACCGCCCGTCACTTTCTGGAGTAGAAATCTGGATTCGTCGGGGAAGGCAACCTTTTTCCCACTCTACCAGTGTCTAATGACGGTAGTCCCTTGCAAGCTGCAAGCGTCATTGAGGACGGACCTGAATTAACATGGGCTCCTTGACTCAGCGTTGACTCCGGAGACCCATGCGTAACAGGGTTCGCTCTACTGTTATCGGGGACACGTACCTGGGAGCATCAGCGTTCATTTGCGTGGTCAATTGATTGTTGCGCTGTTGCACGTCGATTGGCATTTACCAGTCGACGTAGACTACGTTCTCCTCTGGGGTCGATGGCCTTTGGGGCTCCACAGTTATGACGTCATGAGGTACTCGGTATGCCAGCGGTCCATTCTTGGTACACCCTTACTACAGTACCTTGCGAACAGCCCACAAAGTCTACTGTTCCTGATATGCTTCCACGCTTGGTGCGGCAGCCAATGATCATTTCTTTTGTAAACTTCCGTCAAATCACTACCTCTGCCCACAGTGCTCACTATACGCACTATGGCTCATTTGTCTTGGCCGGCCGCTTATATCTTCTTCCTGTGCACGACCTTGTCACATGCACTCTGTGACGCACCTTGGCGGGTACGCCATGATTCCGGAGGTGGTCATATTATTCTGATGCGACTGTGTATAAAGGTGTACTTGATAAAGTGGCAGATCATCATATGTGTAAAAGACGTGTCTGAAAAGAAGATGACAGCGTTCACTGTTGAGTAAATGGCTTTATTAAGGGGCTGCTGGGTGGCGTAGTGGTCTAAGATCTGGTTTGTAACCATTTGTCGGAGATGGGTCCGGGTCCGAATGTCCGTGAGACATGGATGTTGTGTTTATCTTACGGAACTGGCTGTCTTCCTTCCCTGGAACCAGTGAACCTAAATTAAGAACATGCGGCTGCTTATATAGCCCATCCAGTTTCTCTCCCTGGTCGTTAAACCTCGAAATAAATAAGTACCGGGTGATTCATAAAGAAGTAAACAGTTTCAACGTACTATAAATCAAGATTTATGTTACCTGTAACAGAATTGAAAGGGAATGTTTCAAGTTTTTTTAGAGACCGTCACAGATGTTCTATATGTGCACCCTAACTCACACGACACACATCGAGCCGGTAATCCATTTCCGCCCAAGCGCGAGATAAGATATCTGAATCAAGTGCAATGATAGTGGCTGTGATACGCTGTTTCAGCTCCGCTAGGTTTCTTATGCCAATAGTAGATAGCTTTTCTGGTTGGAGGTTCTTTTCCGAATCGTGATCGAAAATACCGTTGCACAACAGTTACAGTTTCCGTTTTGCTCAATTCGAGAACACAAAACGCTTTCTCCACTGCAGACGCTGCCATTTGGACTGACTAGTCACGTGACAGGCGCGCTATCGCCTACGTCACTTCCCTCAGTAGCGGGACACACACATTATGAGCACATCTACATAACGGTCCGCAGTTCCGGTCCGTGTCTTCAACTGTTACTGTTTTACAGCATCTGGAAACTGTATACTTCTTTATGAATCACCCTGTATTTAAGAGAAAGGTAGAAGGAGACTGGAAGATGTGCTGGAAATGACTGGCTGTAACGTCGAATTACACGGTCGGACCGTCACTAGAGTTTAGAGTTTGAGAGAATATTTAAAGAATCATTTCGCTGCTTTTCTTTTAAAGTAAAAGGTATAACGAAGTGAATTTCTCCGTCATTTTTATCCGCGCCAGGATTCGAACCCGGGTCCCCTCATTCCGGAATAAGGTGCTCTACCAATTGAGCTACGCGGACGTTTTATTCTGATTCCTATCTGCCTCTATGTCGTGTGCGTCCTTCTGGCAGGTACGTTACATCATCTCCCCCCTTTTTTTTTTTCCGAAGTGCTGGAGAAGGGATTCTCTTATTTTTCCTATCTCGCGGTGTGGAAATAACATCACACCAATGCGAGATTTTGAACGGTCGGGTCATCCGGATAGTTCGGGCGCCATTATAACGAAGTGAATTTCTCCGTCATTTTTATCCGTGCCAGGATTCGAACCCGGGTCCACTCATTCCGGAATAAGGTGCTCTACCAATTGAGCTACGCGGACGTTTTATTCTGATTCCTATCTGCCTCTATGTCGTGTGCGTCCTTCTGGCAGGTACGTCACATCTCCTGGTACGTTACAAAGGAGAAAAGTACTTACTCAAACTGGAAATCCTCGTAACTTCCATTGTTTTTAATAATAAAACAAGAAAAATAAATCTTGTCTTCTGTGAATTGAACTCAACTAGTCTGCACAACACTTGTTTAAGTAAAGCAACAGTTGTTAAATCTGACCCCGTTTGAGAATTTTTGCTTGCAAAACTTCTGCAGTTGGGATTTACAGTGGAGTGATAATGGCCTGGGCGAAGACATTTTTCTCCTATGAAGCGCTAAAATCCCTTTTTCTCTTTTTTATTACCGAGGAAAACACATTAATTGCTTCCCGGCATCTGTCTGTATCAAAGAAGCCATAAAGCGACGAAAAAGATTTTGGCCTGCTCGGAGCTTTGAAAAGGAATAAAAGCTTTCTGCTGCGAACCCTACTTTTTTTCTTTATCCTTTGGAATCAGGAGCAAACGTCTGCTTTGTGAACGCAAAGCCAACGCTTCCCTGAACCCACGGTTGCGTTAAATGCTTCTTCTGTTTGCGGAGTGCAATGTCATGAAAGGACGAATTACGAGGTTCTTGCATGTTACAACCTTGCATGGGGCAGCACTTACCAAAGAAAGAGCGCTTCCAGCTGAATTAAGAAAGCTGCCGAGTTTCCTTCCGGAAGTTTTTGTTGTAAACGCGACGTGAAATTGCACACACAGAAACGATCGGTCAGTTTATAACACAAGGAATGCACATCATGAAGTTTTCAGATCATTAAATGCTTCTTACAAAGAAACGCATCTATCACTAGTCTCATCTGAGATATTTTCTGACATTAATTTCAGAAACCTACCGAATATTGTTCTAATACCGAACTGTTACCGGGTGCTGCATAGGACTAAATTTTAATGTGTATACAGGGTGTCAGAGAATTATTGGACACATTACAAAATTATGTCCAAAAAAAAAAAAAAAAAAACTATGAGCATTGTCTGTTTTTCTATGTCACGTATTACTAACACGGTTCGTATATTTTTGTTTTGCAAAATTGTTATTCCCAGTATCCGATAGATGGCGCTAGGTGTGGCCTGATGTATGAGAAATGCGCAATCAGTAGTCATGTCACCCGTATTGCAGAAGGCGAGTGTATGTTATGGCTTGCGGAATTAAAGTCTGTCATTAAAATTAAAAGACGGTACCGTTTAGAGTATGGTTGTAATCCTCCGTCAACGAATTTAATTAAGCGGTGGATGAAACAGTTTAAAGAAACTGGCAACGTGGAACAACGTGGAGGAGCCGGTAGGCCTAGCGTCAGCGGTGAGACGGTTGACCAAGTTAATGAAAGTTTCCGACAAGCCCCAGGAAATCCGTTCGTAAAGCAAGCAGAGAACTGTGCATTCCGAAATCGACAGTTCACGATATCTTGCACGAGAAATTAAAGTTTCATGCTTATAAAATTCAAATAGTGCAAAAGATGCATATAAATGATCACACTCTGTGATATGATGTCGCTGTGGTTATGCTGAATTGAGTGGAAAACGACGAAAACTTTCTCAGTACTGTAATTTTTAGTGATGAATCCACATTTCATGTATCAGGTATTGTGAATCGTCACAACTGTAGGATATGGGGCAGTGAACCGCCTCATGCTGCTATTGAACTGGAACGTGATTCTCCAAAAGTTAATGTGTGGCGCGCCCTATCAAAAAGAGAAGTGATTGGCCCTTTCTTCTTCTGCAAAAAAAAAACAAAAAAAAAAAAAACAACATAAATGGTGACATTTACTTGGATATGCTAGAAAATTTCGCTATACCCCAGATAAAAAGATATGGCAACGTCGTTTTCCAAGAAGACTTGGTCAACGGCGCGCCTCCGCATTGGTCAACGTGTGTATCATCATCATCATCATTGTCAACCATTATCAACCCACTGCTGGACGAAGGTCTCCCCAAGTTTCCTCCACAACGGTCTGTCTTGTGCCAGTCTCCTCCATGTCACCCCTGCATACTTTCGAATTTCATCCACCCATCTCCCATGTGGTCTTCTTCTGGGTCTTTTCCTGTCCCTTGGAATCCAATCTAAAATTTCGGCTGTCCATCAATGGTCTGTCCTTCTGGCAGTATGTCCAGCCCATTGCCATTTCAGGGATTTAACTCTGATCATGATGTCTTCCACTCTTGTCATTTTTCGGATCCACGAGTTCCTCTTCTTATCTCTCCTGGTTACACGAAGCATGCACCTCTCCATGCTGCTTTGAGTTGTCTGCAGTCTTTGTATATCTCTTTTAGTTAAGGTCCACGTCTCTGCACCATACGTAAGCACTGGAAGGATGCATTGATCAAACACTTTTCTTTTAAGACATAATGACATATTGCTCTTGAAAATTATGCTGTTTCTTCCAAAAGCTCTCCAGGCAAGTTTTGTACGCCGATTAATTTCTTCATCAATGTGACCCTCACTTGATATCTGCTGTCCAAGATAAACGTACGTGTCTGTTATCTCCAGCTTTTCTCCATCACTCAATAAATCTTCATTTCTTGTAAAAGCATTGAACATCACTTTTGTCTTCTGAAAGTTCATTTTTAATCCCACTTCTTTACTCTTGTCAGCAAGTTCCTGGATCATACTCTGCAGCTCTGATGGGGTAGTTGCAAAAATGACTACGTCATCAGCAAAACGAAGGTGGGTTAGATAATCTCCATTAATCTTTATCCCTTTGTTTTCCCAGCTCAGCGACTGAAAAACACCCTCCAATGTGGCATTAAAGAGCTTCGGAGATATGGTGTCACCTTGTCTCACTCCCTTTCCAATTTTTATGTGTGTTGTATTTTCAAACAGCCGAATCTTTGCACTTGCATTTTCATAGATGTTATTAATAATATTAATGAATGCATCTTCAATACCGCAGGTTTTCATAGCCATTGTAACTGCTGATGGTTTCACCGAATCAAAGGCTTTTTCATAATCGATAAAAGCCATGCACAATGGAAGTTCATATTCCCTCGCTCTTTCAATTAGTTCTCTCAGTACGTGGATATGATCTATTGTGCTGTAGCCACTCCTGAATCCAGCTTGTTCTCTCGGTTGAGCCATGTCCAGTGTTACCTTCAAGCGGTGTGAAAGAACTTTAGTGAAGATTTCATAAACTACTGATAGGAGGCTGATAGGTCTGTAGTTTCCGAGATCCTCAATGTCACCTTTCGTATGTAGCAGGATCATTGTAGCGGTGTTCCAATCCTCAGGAATCTTTCCTTCATTAAGGCATCGAGTGAAAATTTGGGCGAGTACTGTTTCAATTTCTCCACTTGCTTCTTGTATGATGTCTACAGTAATTCCATCTTCTCCTGGAGCTTTTCCCCGCTTCATGTTCTTGATTGCATGTGCAACTTCTGCTGGAAGAACTGGAGGAACTCTGGTACTGGTATCTTTCATGATGTCTGGAGTGCATGTATCATCCCTTTCATATAATTTGGTGTAGAAATCTTTCACTCTTGTCAAAATTTCGCCTCTATTTCTTGTTACAGAACCATCTTCTTTTCTCAGTGCCATAATCTGTTTTCTTCCCTTACTGAGATGTCCCTTTGCTATCTTTAGGCTTTGGTTGTTTTCAATTGCTTTCCTCACTAGTTCACAGTTGAATTTTCTTACGTCTTCAGTGATACTTTTTTCTTACTGTCTTGCATAGCTCTATATATTCCACTTTGGAAGTCACATTTTCTTTAGTTGTCCTCATCTCTCTTCTTTTTTGCATCAACATTTTCGTTTTTCCTGTTAATTTGTTTACATGCAACTTGTTCTTAGACCCAGCTAATTTTGTTGCTGTTTCCATAAGAGCTTTGGTTACTTTTCTGTTAACTTCAGAGATGTCCACTTCTTCCAATGTTAGGCCTTTTAAAGCAGAGAACCTGTTCTTCAGTTCCAACTTGAAGGTCTTATGGTGTTTTTTAAGGTTGGTTATGTCAACAGATTTTGTTTGTCTTATGAGCTTGCCACGTTCAAGTTTGGTGTTGAGGTGCATCTTACATCTCACCAATCTATGGTCACTACCTGTGTTGAACTTGTTTAGCACACTGCAGTCTTCTATGACGAATTTTTTGTTACACATAATAAAATCAATTTCACTTGTCGTCCCATTTGGATGTCTCCATGTCCATTTCCTGTGTGGCTTTTTCTTGAAGAAGGAGTTCATGATGAAAAACCCTTCTGCATCTGCAAACTCAGCGAGAGTATTTCCACGCTGGTTTCTGTTGCCTTGACCGAATTTACCTACTGAAGTTTCATTCTGTTGCCGTTGCCCTATTTTTGCATTGAAATCTCCCATAATTATTTTCAAGTGCTGCTTACCTTTATTATTTAGATGACAAATTTCCTCATAAAATTCTTCAATTTCTTCTTCAGGATGACTTGTGGTGGGTGCATAAGTTTGAATAATCTGAGCCTGGTATCTTTTCGAGAGTTGGATAACAAGTCGTGCAGCTCTGTCAGAGGAACTTTCAACTTCTACAACTTTATCCTTCAGTTTCTTGCTTATTATAAATCCAACACCACTAGTTCTGCCAGTGTAAGTGCCTAAATGAGCATTTCCCCAACAGATGGATTGGGCGTGGCGGATCCATTCCGTGGCCTCCTCGCTCTCCAGATCTAACTCCATTGGATTATTTCATGTGGGGTTATGTGAAGAATCGTGTCCATCAGACACTTTGTACTGATTTGCAGGAACTGAAGCAGCGTATCACAGCTGCTATTAATTCCATAACTCCTCAGATGCTTGCCAATACATGGCATGAAATCGAGTATCGCTTGGACGTACTACGAGCAACCAAGGGATCTCACATCGAAATTTATTAACTTGTGTAGTTACATTGAAAGTTAGTACAGTCAGTTTCTTTCTATCTGTTTAATGTTTTGTTTTATATAATTTTGTAATGTGTCCAATAATTCTCGGACACCCTGTATTTAAATTTTATTCTGTTTCGTCCTATATCAATGGTCTCTAAATAACGTTAACTTTCATAGCTCTAAAACTAAAAAGGAAATCCGTTAGACAGATGCACCTTGCTTGATTCTTTATGAACTGCTAGTAAAACAATTTGTCAAACTCAAGGAAATGTCTAAAAGATTGCCATCTTAGCACTGCAGTGGAAAAGTGACATTGATTCGCCGCTACCAAGCACCGCGACCACCGCTGGGATAGCAATGCCCAAATAAAGAAAGCTGTATTGTTCAGATGTACACGCTAGCAGCTTCAAAGTCTCGTTCTGAACTTCTTGGCTCCCTAGAAATTTCATGATAAGTATGCGTATTTCTTCTCGTAGCATGCCTCACTTTCTAAATATCGTTTTCGAACCGGCAACTGCAACTCGTAAAAGAATGAAAAACAGTCTGCCATATTTTAAAATGCCTACCACGATTTTCCAATATGTTGTGGCTGACCCCTTACACACAGACATTGACGTTTATCATTGTAGATATCTTGGAATTTCAACTGAAGATGGAATACCAGTAGATATTTTTACTTCGGAAATTCGAATATCAAGACCAATGAAGGAATCCTTGTTCCTGAAATGTTGAACAGATTTCTATTTAAACGCAGTGCTTTCAAGGGTACATTCATTCTAAAGTTGAAGCTGTTTAAAAATATGCATTGAGCGTTCACGGTATTTCGACCACCTAACAAGTATTTCGTAATCAGACAAAAGAGATTCTACAAACGCGAATTTTTATATTTTGTATGCGCTAAAGATGAAGCACCTTCAATGTCACGAATGCTCGTTTTTTGCGCTCATTGAATTTCGACCACTCCATGGAAAGTGAGATACATCCGATACTGACGTAACGAGGAAATGGGCGTGGCCTGTAGGCTAAAGGAGTATACATAGGTGGTTGTTGGTACAGTTGAGAGCGAAGTTACGAAAATAATACGCAAGACAAAAGATTCATCGAATTTGGGAAAGGGTAAATTGTGGGCGCGTGCAGGGTTAGTGCAGAAACGGCGACAATTGTGGGTTGTTCGTGGCCTCCTTGGTTTAAGCGTACCAGGAATAGTGCCAAATTGTCGGAACAACCAGCTGGAGACACAACTTCAAAAGGAGTGGGGAAAGGTGGATTCTGGTGGTGAAACGACAGGGGCGTCCGTCACCTTGTACAGGACGATAGGCACTGCAGAGTTTTACAATTGACAGTTCAGTACGATATGGGCCAACCGGAAAAATTATTCCGCGACACAATGCATCGCACACTGGGCGGCAAGAGTAGATGCCCTATACGCCATACTCTCCTAAACCCATCTTTAGAAGAATGTTCACATCGGGTATAGCTAATTATAAGTATGAGCGTCGTTCAAACATTACGCATTCTAAAATATAAAGAAAAGCTGCGCTATTATTATTCCTTTTCTGTTTTCCGATATAGTAACCGGCCATTGGAGTGCATTTTTTCGAACGATGATCTGGGGCCTTGATACGGGTGGAAATAAAATCTACCTTCGACACATACGCAAGCGACCATCTCAGAGTCTGAGACATATCGCCTCTCAGGGATGTTTTCCCTCAGCTTGGGGTAAAAGTAACTATTGGTAAAGTCTGAAGATGCAGTGAATGCTAAGGCATCTCAAATCCTGGTCTTCATCGAGATCTTCGCAATTTGAGAAGCGCGACTCGGTGCGTTGTAATAAAAGATAAAAATGCGTCCTCGCAGTTTTACACTCCTTTTTCTCGACGGCTGTTTGAAGTTGGTTTCTACCGTTGGCATAATGACAGTGACAATCTTTCCAGGTAATCAATCATGATGATACATTCTGCATCCCAAAATATTAATCACCTTGCAGGTTGATTCTAGTATAAGGAAGTTACGTGTTGCTCTGTCCACCACTGTCTTGCTAACTGACGGACAATCACGGAACTTCATATGAGGCGAAGAAGAGGCGTTCTTCAACATCTGATTTTTCATTTTTAGTCTTTGGGACGAAATGTTAAGTCTTCGGGACCAAATGTTCGAGACCCATGATTCATCCATCGCAATAATCCGGAAGCAGAAATGCATTGGATATGCACTAAACATGTTCTATTTGCTGAGGAATATTAGTTTGTCTGCATTTGTAGGAACTACGGAAAAACGGACTTTTTCATCTTTATCGAATTCTTCAGGTTTTCCTCAGAGGAGGACGTAGAAGGTCACTCAGAACGATCTGAACAGTGTGCTGTTAATTTAGAACACAAAATGGTATTTACAGACGTATCCCTTGTGTGTGTGTGAGAGAGAGAGTGCGTGCGAATGTGTACCTTATTTACACCATTTTCATAACCTCTGCTGGGTGTCTTATAATGTGCACACTTCATCTACGTGTGTGTAGCTTCTTTGCATCAATTTTATAACCTCTGTTG
Organism: Macrothele yani; assembly: GCA_039090855.1. NCBI lineage: Eukaryota > Metazoa > Arthropoda > Arachnida > Araneae > Macrothelidae > Macrothele > Macrothele yani. Next base: position 56,791,874 of record CM076990.1, read on the forward strand.
GGTGTCTTGCATCATAAACACTTCATCTATGTGTATGTGTGTGTGTGTGTGTGTGTGTGTGTGTGTGTGTAGCTTCTTTACATCTTTTTTATAACCTCTGTTGGATGTCTTACATCGTGAACACTTAATCTATGTGTGTGTAGCTTCTTTACATAATTTTTATAGCCTCTGTTGGGTGTCTTGCATCATGAACACTTCATCTATGTGTGTGTGTGTGTGTGTGTGTGTGTGTGTGTGTGTGTGTGTGTGTGTGTGTGTGTGTGTAGCATCTTTACATCTTTTTTATAACCTCTGTTGGATGTCTTACATCGTGAACACTTAATCTATGTGTGTGTAGCTTCTTTACATAATTTTTATAGCCTCTGTTGGGTGTCTTGCATCATGAACACTTCATCTATGTGTATGTGTGTGTGTGTAGCTTCTTTACATCTCTTTTATAACCTATGTTGGGTGTCTTTCACCGTGAACACTTCATCTATGTGTGTGTATGTACCTTCTTTACATAATTTTTATAGCCTCTGTTGGGTGTCTGGCATCACTAACACTTCATCTATGTGTGTGTAGCTTCTTTACATCTTTTTTATAACCTCTGTTGGGTGTCTTGCATCATTAACACTTCATCTATGTTTATGTGTGTGTGTGTGTAGCTTCTTTACATCTCTTTTATAACCTATGTTGGGTGTCTTTCATCGTGAACACTTCATCTATGTGTGTGTATGTACCTTCTTTACATAATTTTTACAGCCTCTGTTGGGTGTCTGGCATCACTAACACTTCATCTATGTGTGTGTAGCTTCTTTACATCTTTTTATAACCTCTGTTGGGTGTCTTGCATCATGAACACTTCATCTATGTTTATGTGTGTGTGTGTGTAGCTTCTTTACATCTCTTTTATAACCTCTGTTGGGTGTCTTGCATCGTGAACACTTCATCTATGTGTGTGTATGTACCTACTTTACATAATTTTTATAGCCTCTGTTGGGTGTCTGGCATCACTAACACTTCATCTATGTGTGTGTAGCTTCTTTACATCTTTTTTATAACCTCTGTTGGATGTCTTACATCGTGAACACTTAATCTATATGTGTGTAGCTTCTTTACATAATTTTTATAGCCTCTGTTGGGTGTCTTGCATCATGAACACTTCATCTATGTGTATGTGTGTGTGTGTGTAGCTTCTTTACATCTCTTTTATAACCGCTGTTGGGTGTCTTTCATCGTAAACACTTCATCTATGTGTGTGTATGTACCTTCTTTACATAATTTTTATAGCCTTTGTTGGGTGTCCGGCATCACTAACACTTCATCTATGTGTGTGTAGCTTCTTTACATCTTTTCTATAACCTCTGTTGGGTGTCTTGCATCATGAATATTTCATGTATATGTATGTGTGTGTGTGTGTGTAACTTCTTTACATCATTTTTATAGCCTCTGTTGGGTGTCTTACATCGTACACACTTTATCTCTCTCTCTCTCTCTCTGTGTGTTGCTGTTTTTTCGGAATTTAACTACCCTCATAACCACCAAGGGGTGCAAAATGTTGACGGTTCTTTATTCAGGGTCTCTGGTTTCAGGAAAAGCACTACACAGCAGCATATCATCTGTTCCTCATCTGGGCTCAATTCCGGAATCTCATAGGAGAATTAACCAGAAGCCAACGTTTCTGACCTCTCGCTCGTCAGGGCGGCGTTTCTGGAATTTCGAAGTAATTTTGACAAAATAATGTACGAACGCACACGCACACACACACATGCACATATGCATATTTAACATATTGTTCGATGTCTTTCCTTTCGCATTTTTTAATATCCCACACCAATTGCATTTGCCGAACCCCAATTTAGTCACACTTATTTTAGGAAAAGGTGAGAACCAATGCTCCAAGAACGAAGAAGACCGCTGTGTCTCACTCGGAACCAAAAACCGGGACCCAGTTGTTCAAGGAGCTAAAACTCCGAACTCTTTCACATTAATTGGGTGTACAGAAACTCGTTTCTTCATCGATCGTATATATATTTGTTATCTTGAAAGTTTCTTTTTCTGCGGATCAAGAGATCATCAGCACAACTTTCAAATTTCTCGGTTATAGATTTTCCGTTAGGTATCGTAAATGTATAACTGATTTTTTGGGATTTATGTATATCTGAGATTTATGATTTAGTTTTATAACCGCATCTTTGTATTTCCCGAAATCTTTCATGCGGCGTAACGAGGTATATTTCTCGACTTCTTTTAAATGGAAAACCTTTTTTGTTAGGGGTTTAAAAACCGTCGGGAGCAAATTTGAGCTAATTTCAATAAAGCCGCTTATTTCAGGGAAGGGAAACAGCAGTAAGGCAAGCACACCGTACATCTTTCACACGAGATTCGAATCCGGACCCATTTCAAACGAATATTTAGAAGCCTATATTTCGTACCCCTCAGCTACCGAGGTGACGTGTGTCAAATTTGAGTCTTCCAAATTCTTCTAGGCAGGTAACTGCATATTTATACTTACCGAATTTTGCTTGGTGACATACCTGCACATCTGTATTTCCCAACACATCCTAGGTGAGTAGATGCGTAGTTGCAATTTCAGACGTCCTCTGTTCTAGAAACTGAAATTTTTTCTTTCATTTTTTTGTGCGTCGGTGTGTTTGTGTCGAATAAATGATCAAGATTTTCCCATGCTATTCAGATTTCGTAATTCAAAACATCCCAGTATATGCTAGAAGTGTATACTAGTATAAGGTAGGTTTTAGTATATAAACAAAGACACCGCTCTTTCCACGTTTTGGCAACACACAGCAACCGAAACAGTGTTATTCGGCCACTGCTGGGGAATCGAATCAAAGATCTCTCCATATCTAGCCGAGCGCGTTAACCTTACACCACGGTGGCCAACAATCCACGGCGCTATTTGTGTTTTCCTGTCAGCTTCTGATATCATAAATCCGTAAGAGGGGCTCAGCTACTGAGACGTCTCAATTTGGTGGGCATTAACGGCACTGGCTATATATTAATTATACGTAGCTGTTAAATCAAAAGGGCGATATCCAAAGTGTAAATCCCCCAAATACGTGGCGTCAGTGAATAAACAAAGGCATCACTCTTTCCACGTTTTAGCAACACACAGCAAACGGAAAATTGTTATTCGGCCACTGCTGGGGAATCTAATCCCAGATTTCTCGATATCTAGCCCAGCGCGTTAGCCTTATTCCCCAGCAGTGGCCAAATAACAATTTTTCGGTTGCTGTGTGTTGCCAAAATGTGGAAAGAGCGATGTCCTTTTTTATTCACTGACGGCACGTACTTGGAAGATTTTTACGTTATAGCTAGAGATAGGATTTCTGCGTTCAGCACACAGTACAAAATTTTATGCGGGCAGGTATATAGATTCCAAATCTGTTCATAAACATGTAAAAAAAGTTATTTTAACACCCCTTATGTGCACTCTCTAGCACGCAAAAGCCCTTTCTGAACGCAATCTTGAATCATGCACGCAAACCAAATATCTGCACTGGAAATGAACGCCCCCGCACGGGGATAACTGGTTTCCCAGTTATTTGGGGAGCGGCGCCCCCACGGCCCGAGCTGACCTTGTGACTGGTCAACATCTGATGTCATGCCACCGCTTTGCTGTTGGTGTTTGCAGGGACGGCTGTTCATCCGGCTGTTGGGGAGTCGCGGCCCCACGGTCCCGAGCTGGTCTTGTGTCTCGCTTTTTCGTTTTTATTTAGTTTCTCCACTGGCTAGTTGCCCGTGTTGTATACTTTACCTAATCGCTACCACGTTATGCACTAACACCCCGGTCTTGTGGTTTTGTTACCCTCCACCACTAACTGTATTATATTAACCGCTCAGTTCGTAGGTTGCTGAGATTCCGTTTAGGTTCCCTTCCAGGATTTGTCTTCTTTGGATTTCTTTTTTTCCTTTTAGCTGGTTTGGGTGCTAGACCTACCTGCATGTTTGCCGCGTGCGGAGACCCGTGAGGCGGAAATGGGATGTCTGGCGGCTGAGGTCGCAGGAGACCGGATAAGTGCCTCCTGTGTACCAACACTCCTCTTCGACCCCGGCTTCGCTGTAAACGGGAGGCTAGAGACTAACCCACCTCTAGTCAGAAGTCTTGTACCAAGTTGTGTACACGGCTTTAGCGGCTTTTTTGTCGTATAGCACGGCAGGGTGAGCCCGGGGGCTGTGGGATCATGCCAAAGGCGTTGGCATGACGGTACCCGGAGGCCGAAGTGTCCGCCGAGTGCGTGTGATCACAGCCAACGGACTATATCTGCAACGTATAAGCTCCAGAACTGTGTCCAGCGTCATTTTCTTGGCTTGCAGACCTCCAGTTCTCCCTTGTAGGGCTCGGTGGTGGGTGGAGTAGTCTGCAGACGAATCTTCCTTCTTTTTTTCCATGGGTAAAAAGAACAAAAACTCCAAATTTAAGTCACCTGACAAAATGATAGTTGACAACGACTGTCCTTCGTCTTCTCAACCTACCAAGTCTCATACCCTTAAACGGTCTTTAGACCTTGACCTGGACCAAGAATGTGGAACCTCTTCTTCGGCAGCTGTACCAGTCGCTCCGAAGCGTCGTCTCCCCTCGATTGCTGTGACTACGCATGCTACTCACTTGCTTGTAGAATCCATTGATCCGCATGAGAGACTGTCCACCAGATCTCCCTTTTTCATTTCTAAAGCTTTGGACGCTGCGGTTGGCCCCTTGAAGTCTGTGAGGAAGCTTCGCTCTGGGGACCTGCTTGTCCAAACTTGCAGTGTTTCTCAGAGTAACACTTTTCTGAACCTCACTAGTCTTCAAGGCATTCCTGTAAAAGTGACACCTCACCCGTTTCTTAACACCTCTCGGGGTGTTATTTCGGAGTTTGATCTCTTGCCATGCAGTGAAGACGAATTCGTGACTGAACTTGCTGATCAAGGTGTTATTGCTGCACGTCGTATGATGTTCCGGCGTGATGGTTCCATGATTAAGTCAAAAAATGTCATCTTGACTTTTAACTCCCCGAAAGTTCCGACCGAAATCAAGGCTGGCTACTTGGTCTGTGGAGTTCGCCCGTACATTCCCAGTCCTCTGCGCTGTTTCAGGTGCCAGAGGTACGGGCATTCACAACGTTTCTGTAAGAGTTCCGCTCGTTGCGCAAATTGTGGCTCCAGTGAACATGACGGGGAAGGTTGCACTTCTGCGGCCTGCTGTGTTAACTGCGGTGAGGCCCATGCAGCTTACTCCCGCAACTGTATGAAATGGAAGGACGAGATGGCGATCCAGCGGCTCAAGACCCTGGAAGGCCTCTCGTACCCTGCTGCCAAGGCCAAGTTGGGTATACCCACCACCCGACAGCGTACTTTTGCCGCAGTAGTTCAGTCTCTGCCACAACCCGTGCAGCCCTTTGTTCCGCGCCCTGTAGCTCTCGCCGCCCTTGCCAAGCGATCTACAGCTGACCAAGCGACACAGGTGTTTTTCCCCGAGCTCGAGATTTTTCGAATACCTGATTCTGGGCCTTCTCTTTTGCTGCCGACCGTCTCTTCCAGTTTCCAGCCGAAAGCCTGCACGTGCGGAAGACCCGGCCCTCAATCCGCAAAGGTGTGTAGTGTCCATCCAACTGTCTCGGCCTCAGCGAGGTCCCCACCCTCAACCAACATTATAGAGGAACATAGGGGGGAGGAGAGTGACAGTTCGTCCCCAGCCTCAAACAACATTGCAGAGGAACATGGGGGGAAGAGAGTGACAGTTCGTCCCCGCCCTCTGCCAGCATTGCAGAGGAGTGTGGGGGGAGGAGAGTGACTCATCCTTTGTGTAGTTGTGTTTAAAAAAAAAAAAATATAATTATAATAGTAAATTAATAAATTTTTATATAAACCTAATTAACTACCTTGTCTTCACAGTTAACTACCTGTCTTCATCATACTCTTTTTCAACTTTTACCAAGCCTGTCTGCTCTTAATCATTTTCCACGTTTTTAAAAATCTGTGGCTGATAGTTCTTTGTCTGGCGCTCTTTGGCCAAACCTGGCCCTTGCGCCAATAAAATCCAACAACCAACCAACCAACCAACCAAATGAACGCAAAATTTACTTTTTTAAAGTAAAATTTACAGTTAATCTACCAGTTTTTTATGTGTATCTCTGAGAGAGAAACCACGAGGAAGGGAAAGTTGCAGAAATACAGATCAGTGCATTCATTTCTTTCCCTCTCTCCCCCGCAATGAAATAGGTGCTGCAAATAAGCAGAAAGCAAAAATGAGCAAAATCAGAAAATCTAAATTCTATAGAATTCTAAAAGACTTTCAAAATGAGGGATTTGAAACTGATGGTACTCTGATTTTGTGTACGTATTGTAACAAGAAAATCATGGTGGATAATAAACACCAAAAGCTGCCATTCAAGAGACACGTGGAATCCATCACTTTCAAAATGAACGAAGAAATTAGGACAAAAACCAAAGAAAGCAGTACAAAATGTCCGTTCATTGCGGACGCTTTTCGACAAGCATCTAAGAAAGCCGCTCAAGTCTACCAGGTTAATGCTGATATTGCCACTGCTCTAATGGAATCAGGAATCCCTTTGTATAAAGTCAACCATCCTTCTCTAAGAGTATTTCTGGAAAAATACACGGAAAGGAAAATCCCCAACGAGAGCACTCCGAGGAAAAGCTACGTCGATGTGAACCATGACACCACTATACTTAAGATCAAAAAGCATTATAGGATATTCTTCAGTGGCATTCATTCTAGACGAAACAACAGATGTTCAAAAGAGGTATGTTCTTTCCATTCTTGTTGCTCCTTTAAATGGAGAACCACCATCTCGCTTCATGTTATTCAAAATGTGCACTGGTGTGCAAAAATTAAGGACGAAGAGAAGAAATTAGCATAACCGAGGAACAATCAGGCAGAACGGACCGAAAGACCACTCAGGATAAAGACTAGGGTCCGGTACAGTAGGGCATGCGCATATATGCAGCATGACGTGGGGGGGGGGGTCGGAAGGGTATAAAGCACACGGGCGGTGTACGCTCAGCAATTCGGTGAAAGCAACTGCATGGTGCACATCGGTTTGAACGACGTCGAGTTGCTGCCACTGTGTGATATGGCCAACAGGCAATCCGGTAGACGACATCTGGATGACTTTACCCGAGGTCGCGTCATTGGGAACTTGGAAGAAGGTCGAAGTGTGACTAGTGCGGCCGAGGAGTTCGGGATCACTCACAGCATCATTTCACGATCATGGGGAGCATTTCAAACAGGAACAACTATCCGAGAGTTTAGCAGTGGTCGTCCACGAGCAACCACGGCAGCGGACGACCGGTATATTGTTCTACAGGCGAGAAGAGACAGATGACAGACAGCGGGAGAAATCGCAAGGCACGTGCAACAGACAACTGGACGTCCGTTATCGCGTTTGACCGTGACCAGGAGAAAGGTGGTCTATTTGCACGACGACCAGGACGGTGTGCGCCATTAACGCCTGTTCATTGGAGACGGCGGTTTCTGTGGTGCCAGGAACAAAAGAACTGGACACATCAGCAATGGGGTCGAGTTATCTTTACGGATGAAAGCCGATTTAGTCTGACGAGCGATTCTGGACGTATGCACATCTCGAGAGAGCAGGGAACACGCAATCACACCTCCAACATCATTGAAAGGGACCGGTTTGGAGGTGGAAGAATTCTCGTTTGGAGCGGTATCATGCTTGATAGCCGTACTGACCTCCACATCTTTCAAGGAGGTTCAGTCACTGGTGTCCGCTATTGTACCGAGGTTCTCCTGCCTCACATGCGTCTGTTTAAAGGTGCTGTGGGTCCTGAATTCCTCTTCATGGACGACAACGCTACACCTCATCGTACAGTGGCTGTCGCAGAGCTGTTGGAGAGTGAACATATTGAACACATGGATTAGCCCGCAAGGTCCCCGGACCTAAATCCAATCGAACACGTGTGGGACCTTCTCGGGAGACGCTTGGCAGCACGTCACCAGCCGCCAGCAACGATTACGAAGCTGCGATTGGCGCTACAAGAGGAATGGGCTGCGATTGGCGCTACAAGAGGAATGGGCCGCGATGCCTCAACAGCACCTTGACAACCTCGTCCTCAGAATGGACAGACGTTTTAAATCCTGCAACGCAATCAAGGGTGATCATATCCCTTACTAAACACTGGATGTTTCTTGACAATCGCCTGTCACATGGACGTTTCTGTCTTCTGTCCAGTTGTACTCGAAGCTACCTTTTCAATAAAGTGCCCTTGTATCCTTTGGATTCCTTGTTTGGACGGTTTTGTTCACTTGTCCCATATTCTTACATCTCGGCGATCTTATGGTATGACTTGAGTCGATGTGGAGCACTTGTTCACGACGTTACATTCTAAAAACCGTCTCGTCCTTAATATTTGCACGCCAGTGTATCATTTGGAGAAAAAATAACTGCACTGTAATGCAGGCATTCAACGATGTTTGTTCAAAGTTGTGGCCAGAAATTCATTACGACAAGGTATGGTTGGTGGTCACAGATCAGGTGTCTTACATGCTGAAAACATTTTCGCACCTGAAACCTCTCTATCCCAACTTATACCACGTTATCTGCTTGGTGCACTCCTTGCGTAGAGTTTGTGAAACCCTGAAGGAAAAGTACGAAGTTGCAAACCAGTTTATTGGATTAATGAAGAATGTGCTGCTTAAGGCTCCAGCAAGAATCAATATGTTCCAGCAAACCACCCAACTTGCCCTTCCTGCAGAGCCTGTGTTCGTCAGGTGGGACACCTGGATCTCTCCTGTGGTATACTACTGTCTAAACTTTGCCAAGATCAAGGATTTCATTGCCCAACTTGAAGAAGATGGTAGTGCAGCAGTTACAAAAATCAAGAGTCTCGTGGGCAGTAAGGATCTGGAAAAAGAGTGGTATGAGGCATATAATTACAAGTTTATTGTAGACAGCATCAAGAAGCTTGAAGAACGGAACCTAGAAAAACAAATACAATGAGATATTTTTAAGGAAGTGGAAAGCCGTGTGGATGACTTTGCCAAGACAAAGCTAGAAAATTCTCTTCGGAAGAACCCAGACGTCATTGCCTTCATGTGTGAGAACCAAGATCTTGACATTCGCATAAAGACCAAGTTTGTGCCTCTAGTGAGCGTGAAGGTGGAGAAATCTTTCTCTCAGTACGAAGACTTTTTGACTGACAAGTGGCAGAATACGATTTTCCCATTGAAAAAACGTGTATTGTGCAACAGAATTACTTTATATGGAATGAAATGGAAAAAAAAATGATATAGAAATAATTGGTAAATCATGTATTTTTCTTACATTGAAAGATTGGAAACGTTGAAATTTGTGTAACTCTACATTTAATACCGCCCGCAATAGGAAAGAAAATTTGCACGCAATTTAGTAAAAATTTTGACGCAAGCGTCCTAACTGTAGTTATACCTTGCTGGCCACTCAAAACGCAACACAAATGCAAGCCAGATTTACTGGACACATAACAACAGATACAAAGATGAAACGATTGAGCTTACAGGCCTGTGCGACTTGCTGAACACGCAGTCATCAATAGTTCGTGTGGCACCCATGGTTGGCAATAACCGCCGCTACACGCCGCGTCATCGAACGAAAGAGGCTTTGGGTGTGGGCTTGGGGTATGTCGGTCCAGGATGCTTGCACACGTTGCCACAGTTCATCAGGCGTAGTCGCGGGTGGTGCTTGCCGGGCCACTCGGTTGCCGATCAGCGACCAGACGTGTTCGGTGGGGAAGATACCGGGAGAACAGGCGGGCCACAGCAGCAGTGACACCTGGTGGGCAGTGAAGAATTGTTGCACGATGCGTGCCATGTGCGGGCGCGCATTGTCCTGTTGAAACGTGGCCTCTGGCAGGTCCTGCAGGCAAGGTAGGACTACAGGCTCCAAAACATCGGAGATGTAGCGGTGGCTATTGAGTGTACCGGCGATGCGTACCAGAGGGGAGCGGGCGTCATATCCAATTGCGCCCCAAACCTTAACGCCAGGCGACGGACCGGTATGGCGATGCATAAGGCAGGCGTCATACAGTATCTTGCCGCGGTGCCGCCACACGCGGATCCGACCATCGTGGTGTTGCAGGCAGAAGAGGAATTTGTCTGAGAAGATAATGTCGTGCCATTCCGTAGTCCAGGTGCGGCGTTCAACGGCCCACTGCCACCGCACTCGGCGGTGGTGTAACGTCAATGGTAATCGGAGCAACGGGCGCCGTGCGCCAAGTCCCCGCTCCTGCAGACGACGTCGAACGGTACGTGCTGACACAGGTTTTTGCGCAACACACCACCCTAATGCCCGCGCTAACGTTCGTGATGTGGCGGTGCGAGCCGTCAATGCCCGCCGCATAACATACCGGTCCTCTCGTTCGGTGGTGTGCCGCGGCTGCGGCAACAGCTCACGTCGATCCGTCCGTCTCTCCTGCACCCACCGAATCCATACCCGCCTCACTGTGACTGGAGGTCTTCCCACACTGACGTCGATGTCTCGGTACGATAAACCGCTGTTGCGATAAGCCACTATTTGTCCTCTGTCGAACTCCGAAACGTGCTGGAATGACTGCCGTATTCTGCGACGAGGCATCAGGAAGCTTCCCACACACAGGTCCGGCAGCAGAACACACTTCCACTACATACACCCCACCTTCTGTGCACCCTTCTTATAGTGCTTCTTGGTGGGGTGCCGGGCGCACATGATTTGCATATGCCCTGCAATGCTAATCATTTGCATGTCCTATCGCGTGCGACGCATGCTGCGAATTTCAGGCCAATCGGATGCTTCCTTCTTGGTGTTGCATTTTGGGTGGACAGCAGTTTAGTATTTCAACTGAAATGAAAATAAAAATGCTGAATTGTCAGACAACTATGATAATGAATAAACCGGTCTCATGCACTTTTACTCCGGTTCTGTTTCTAATTCCCAGTTTTGTCGAAAAGGTCTAATAGCTTTATTTTTTATTTCGGGGTTAAAGGGCCATAGTGAGTAACTCTGGTGCAAGTGCTATGAGCAGTTTTCCGTCCCCAATATACGGTCACTGGCCCTCGGGAGATAAAAGGAGCAGCACAGTGAGGCAGATGCCCATACCTTATCCGGAGCCCCGCTAGGACTATTAGCCAAAAATTAGCGTTTCTGACCCTCGTCCGTCGGGGTGGCACAACAGTTGTAATACTGTTATTATAAATACACCAGACTGCGAACACTAAAAATACGCATACAGCGTATTAAATCCGTTTATTTTTGTGGTGTAATAAACACAAAGATTCGCCAAGCTCTCGCACTCCACTGGGAGGCTTTTTCAAGGCAATGATAGACGTAAAAATGCAGGGAATTGGAACACGTAAGGAACAAAGTTTTTTTTGAAAATAATGTGGGTGATATCACGAGCATATTTACAGTGATTTTTATCACGCTATTACTCGGTGCGTCGCGATGTGTTTCCATCTTTTAGTAACGCATGCCAAACCATTGGTAGTTCAGTAGAGATCATGTCATTGCATGCCAGTTTGCTAGATAAGATTTCGACTATTTCTCTGATGACAGTCTCTTTAAAGTTCGTGTAAGGGGTAATCCTTCTAATACTATTCCATACAGGAGCGGTCGGTGAATGCATGACTTCTCTGGCGAGGGCTGTATTCTGCGTGTCCTGGTTGCCGCTTCGAACGTGTTCTTTATATACAATGTGAGAAAGAAAAGGCAGGTGTGTACGCTATAAAGTTGGTATATCCTAACAACACGGAAAAAATATATAGCGGAATGACAAAGCGATCCTTGGACACTCGATGTAAAGAGCACGTGAGAAGTGTCAACCGGAACATGCAGAATACAGCCACCGCCTGAGAAGTTATGCATTCATCGGCCGCTCTTCTATGGAATAGTATTAGGAAAATGGCCCTATAGACGAACTTTAAAGAGACTGCCATCAGGGAAACAGTCGAAATCCTATCCAGCAAACTAGCGTGCATTGATATAGTTTCCTCTAAACCACCAAGGGTTTGGCATGCGTTATTAAAAGATGGAAACACATCGCGACGTACCGAATAATTGCGTGATAAAAAATGTTAGTGATGTCACCCACATTATTTTCAAAAAAATCATCTTTGTTCCTTACAGGTCCTAATTCCCTGCATTTTTATGTCTACCGTTGCCTTAAAAAAGCCTCCAAGTGTAGTGCGAAAGCTTGGCGAATCTTTGTCCTTACTGCACCACAAAAATAAACGGATTTATTACGCTATATGCGTCTCTTGAGTATTAGTTGTGGTACTGATGACAAAGTTGAGCGGTGTTTTCAATTTAGAAGCAAAATTAACAAGAGATTCTATTAGCACGTTATCACACAATATGTCTGAAAGTTAGTACCTATATTAGTTATTTCATTAAGGTGTGTATTTAGTAATTCGTGAAACAGATTTCCCAACAATATATGAATTAACTTGAAGTCGTAGAAGAAGTGATATGGCTGTAAACGGCTGTAACAAGTTATTCAGAAAAGTTCTATGACAACAAATTTCATTCACAGGTAGGCGTTTTACAAAAAAATCTGTCGATAGTCTTTCGTTGTTCACCATCGCTTTTTCGAACGACTTTATCTCATGCTTACGGTTTCGTGCATTTATTTTCAAAAGATTTGACTCTATCGATTTTACGTCAGTTCTAGAGTTGCTCCTCTTAAAAGTTGAAACGATAAGGCATTTGAATCATATCTCTAATTTCTAAAGTTAATCGATATATAGCCGTTCAAAAACGCAACGAGACAAGTTTTCTATCAGTACGAAAAAATTTGTTTTGGTATCATCAGTATTACCTCTAGATGGCGCTACTAGTCCCTTTGTGAGAGAAATAACGAAGCTTTGGCCAACCCTTTCTCCTTTCATCTTCGAAGAGCCACATAAATCTTGAGTAAATGCTATTTGATTTTGTTTTTCAAGGGAAACCATTCTGTAATAGATTTAAAAAATCTCTAGTCGAAAATTAGGTAAATGAAAAGCACGAAACTGTCAGTGGCGGATCGTCTGGTGAAGTGAGTGAAGTGCAACTTCACCTGAAATTTATGAAAAAAAAAAAATTTGGAATAATTTAGCGGTTTCTTGAAATTAGTAACTTTTACGTTTACGAGAATGATTTCTGGAAAATGCTGTGGCTTTGAAAATAAAGCTCTTCCGTTTCTAAAAGCAAGCTAGAAATGCGAGCACGCCGTTTCAAATGGCGCTACGAATTGATGAATAGATGACCTTGTAACTGCGCTTAGGGCCATGTTTCAAATGGCACTACGAATTGATGAACAGATGACCTTGTAACTGCGCGTAGGACCATGTTTCAAATGGCACTACGAATTGATGAACAGATGACCTTGTAACTGCGCGTAGGGCCATGTTTCAAATGGCACTACGAATTGATGAACAGATGACCTTGTAACTGCGCGTAGGGCCGTTTCAAATGGCACTACGAATTGATGAACAGATGACCTTGTAACTGCGCGTAGGGCCATGTTTCAAATGGCACTACGAATTGATGAACAGATGACCTTGTAACTGCACGTAGGGCCGTTTCAAATGGCACTACGAATTGATGAACAGATGACCTTGTAACTGCGCGTAGGGCCATGTTAAGAGATAAGAGTTGCAGTTTCACATCACTTTACTCCGAAACTGTGAAGAGAGCCGAGTGGGAATACGGACTTCATTGAATAAGCGTGTTGCTATGGCAACCAATGACGTCAATGATCGAGGTGAAGTGATAGTAGCCTCCACTTCCCCGCGGAGCAATTTTGAGTATACGGTTCTAGTTTTGTCTGCTGTGTTTATACAGTAACTGCAAGCTTGAACTTCAGTTTCAGTGCTGTTTCTTTATTGTTGTCCGTGTGTTCTGCATCAATATTAAACAGCTATATTACGACATCACTGAGCGCTATGCTTTCTTTAAAGGCACAAAAATTGACTTTCTTTACAAGAAACTGATGCAATTTTTTCATGGATTCTCATTTTGTAACACGTCACGTGTTTCTCTGGTCACGAGCCGTCACTGGAATCTATCAGTAAAGGGCACGTAAGCAAAACTTAAGACATTTGAAAGCGCAAGCGACAAATGTTAAAATAGTATTTCAGTTTCCACGTAAGGTGCCCTGTTGCGAATGTATTTTTCAGTCGAGATCGGTTTGTAGCTATCTATGTCGTCACATACAGCTGCTGGATGAAAAAAGAATTCTTTCAATCCGACTGTCGCTTCCAGCTGGTTAAGGGGTTAAAGAGCCGTGCACGTTTTTTGATAAAAACTGCTATTTAGGGGACACCAAATTAGTATTTACTTAGGGCCGCCGAAGTATGAACTCCAGGTCTGAGTGTTTACGGAAGAGAATTTCAACGCCGAAAAGCTCTTTCCACGAAGTCTCATATATTTTAAACAGGATTGTGATCAGGAGACTCCGAAGGCTAGGGAGATGATGGGTGTCCTCCACGTGCTCATCAAATTGCACGAATCTGGCACGATGTGCTGTTGCACTGTCATCCGTAAAGGTGCCATCACATACAGAAAAAATGTATCATTACAGAGTGCACTTGTTACTGTACAACACACAAGTATTCCCTGGATGTCATCTTACATCCCACAGGTAACAGCGTGTCTAGACCGTACCAACTGAACATATTCCATAGCATGGGGCCACTTCCAGTTGCTTGGATTGTGTTCACAAGTTATGCTGGGCACATCGCTTCATGAGGCTCTCTCCAAACCCTCTGATGACCATCAGGGCGAAACAACGGATTGAGCGATTCTGACTACCACACTTTCTCCATTGCTCTACAGTCTGTTCGCAGCTATCTTAGCACCAGAGATGGAAACGGGTCAGGAATCAACAATTTCTTGCGGGTCCAACGGGTCGGGTCAAGGTGTTCCTGACCTGATTTTGACCCGGTTTTATTTCCGTTTTATTTTTGAAATGAGAAAAATACATTCCAAAGAAAAGTGCGGATGGTGGAGTTTTGTAGTCGATACTGGCGCCCACGGAGTGAAATAATGATTTTCTAAGCAAAAACATTGTCGTCTCTTACTTAAAATAACGAAGATTTCCACCGACCGACGTCAGACACACCGACACCATATCGTAAAAGATACTTCCTTTGCGTTCTTTTACAGTGCGATAGTCCAGGGCAAGGTACAGGCAAACGCCATTCGCCTGCTTCTCAGCTGATTCACTCTCACCATGCAAAGTTCACTGTATGACTAAGAGTTACTTTTCACATCATATCTTTTGCAATGAGCATTCAGAGGTTTTCGGTTGATGTGCTAACAACCCGTTCCCATGACATGTCGAAATTGACTCCTTATTTGTTAATATGCATGGATTTAATATTAAGGAGGTTGAGAAAGGCGTCGAGGCCAACAAATACGTGCTTGTTCAAAAACCACAAGGGGAAGAGTGAATGCTGGAAATTGTTTCGTCTCATTAAGGAACCGATGAATAATTCTGTGTTGTTTGGTCTTGCTTGTGGTTCAAAATGTGGAAAGTGTATAATTACAAAGAAATAGATGTCGACAGTGTAATAAAAGATTATGGAACCAAAAAAATCTAACGGACCATATGAAAGTATGCGCATCTCCATCAAAGCGTGGAAAGAATTAACAACCTGAATACATTAAAAAATGCATTTGTGTAATCGTAAATAACGATTCCCATTTGTAATATACTCCATGGTCACGGTCATAGTCAGCCACTACTTCTGGATTACGCAAAATAGTGGCACTAAAATTTAGCAAGTAACCAAATTTTATTTTCAAAAAGGATTTCAGTTATTAAATATCAAGCAGTTATTGGGATAAATATATATATTACATTTATATATCATCATCGGGATGTAAGGTCAGGTGATGCGTAACATCACAGCCTCTCCTTGACAAATGTCAACCCCGCCTTCTCGTGGTACATCCTATTCCCACTAAAGGGGCTCTGACGACCGCCAATAGCGGTATAACTATACCATCGGGATTTGAGGAAATTCTATCCCACACGCACCAACCCGCTTGGCCAGCATGGTGAGTTATGGCCAAACCCCTCCAAAATGATTCCACAACTTAAATCTTGGCCCTCAGTCTCCGGCAGCTGGAATGTACCTGGCCAAGGCAGCGGCCAGTGCGACATGAAGGCAGAGGGTGCTAAGAATCTCCGGAGGACCGGACTAGGCTGCCATCTGATGCTGACCTTGGCTACGTACAATGGACGCTCCCTACTTCTGATTCAAGGCTTCTTGAATTGGAAGAGGAAATACAAAGGATCAAGTGGGACATCGTGGGGCTAAGTGAGGTAAGGAGAAAAGGAGAAGTTCTCATCGAACTGAAAAGTGGACATCTCTTCTACTATCGTGGGACAGATACTGGCAGAACTAGTGGTGTTGGATTTATAATAAACAAGAAACTGAAGAATAAAGTTGTAGAAGTTGAAAGTTTTTCTGACAGAGCTGCACGACTTGTTATCCAACTCTCGAAAAGATACCAGGCTCAGATTATTCAAACTTATGCACCCACCACAAGTCATCCTGAAGAAGAAATTGAAGAATTTTATGAGGAAATTTGTCATCTTAATAATAAAGGTAAGCAGCACTTGAAAATAATTATGGGAGATTTCAATGCAAAAATAGGGCAACGGCAACAGAATGAAACTTCAGTAGGTAAATTCGGTCACGGCAACAGAAACCAGCGTGGATATACTCTCGTTGAGTTTGCAGAGGCAGAAGGGTTTTTCATCTTGAACTCCTTCTTCAAGAAAAAGCCACACAGGAAATGGACATGGAGACATCCAAATGGGACGACAAGTGAAATTGATTTTATTATGTGTAACAAAAAATTCCTCATAGTAGACTGCAGTGTGCTAAACAAGTTCAACACAGGTAGTGACCATAGATTGGTGAGATGTAAGATGCACCTCAACACTAAACTTGAACGTGGCAAGCTCATAAGACAAACAAAATCTATTGACATAACCAACCTTAAAAAACACCATAATACCTTCAAGTTGGAACTGAAGAACAGGTTCTCTGCTTTAGAAGGCCTAACATCGGAAGAAGTGGACATCTCTGAAGTTAACAGAAAAGTAACCAAAGCTCTTATGGAAACAGCAACAAAATTAGCTGGGTCTAAGAACAAGTTGCATGTAAATAAATTATCAGGAAAAACGAAAATTTTGATGCAAAAAAGAAGAGAGATGAGGACAACTAAAGAAGATGTGACTTCCAAAGTGGAATATATAGAGCTATGCAAGACAGTAAGAAAAAGTATCACTGAAGACGTAAGAAAATTCAACTGTGAACTAGTGAGGAAAGCAATTGAAAACAACCAAAGCCTAAAGATAGCAAAGGGACATCTCATTAAGGGAAGAAAACAGATTATGGCACTGAGAAAAGAAGATGGTTCTGTAACAAGAAATAGAGGAGAAATTTTGACAAGAGTGAAAGATTTCTACTCCAAATTATATGAAAGGGATGATACATGCACTCCAGACATCATGAAAGATACCAGTACCAGAGTTCCTCCAGTCCTTCCAGCAGAAGTTGCACATGCAATCAAGAACATGAAGCAGGGAAAAGCTCCAGGAGAAGATGGAATTACTGTAGACATCATACAAGAAGCAAGTGGAGAAATCGAAACAGTACTCGCCCAAATTTTCACTCGATGCCTTAATGAAGGAAAGATTCCTGAGGATCGGAACACCGCTACAATGATCCTGCTACATAAGAAAGGTGACATTGAGGATCTCGGAAACTACAGACCTATCAGCCTCCTATCAGTAGTTTATAAAATCTTCACTAAAGTTCTTTCACACCGCTTGAAGGTAACACTGGACATGGCACAACCGAGAGAACAAGCTGGATTCAGGAGTGGCTACAGCACAATAGATCATATCCACGTGCTGAGAGAACTAATTGAAAGAGCGAGGGAATATGAACTTCCATTGTGCATGGCTTTTATCGATTATGAAAAAGCCTTTGATTCGGTGAAACCATCAGCAGTTACAATGGCTCTGAAAACCTGCGGTATTGAAGATGCATACATTAATATTATTAATAACATCTATGAAAATGCAAGTGCAAAGATTCGGCTGTTTGAAAATACAACACACATAAAAATTGGAAAGGGAGTGAGACAAGGTGACACCATATCTCCGAAGCTCTTTAATGCCACATTGGAGGGTGTTTTTCAGTCGCTGAGCTGGGAAAACAAGGGGATAAAGATTAATGGAGATTATCTAACCCACCTTCGTTTTGCTGATGACGTAGTCATTTTTGCAACTACCCCATCAGAGCTGCAGAGTATGACCCAGGAACTTGCTGACAAGAGTAAAGAAGTGGGATTAAAAATGAACTTTCAGAAGACAAAAGTGATGTTCAATGCTTTTACAAGAAATGAAGATTTATCGATTGATGGAGAAAAGCTGGAGATAACAGACACGTACGTTTATCTTGGACAGCAGATATCAAGTGAGGGTCACATTGATGAAGAAATTAATCGGCGTACAAAACTTGCCTGGAGAGTTTTTGGAAGAAACAGCATAATTTTCAAGAGCAATATGCCATTATGTCTTAAAAGAAAAGTGTTTGATAAATGCATCCTTCCAGTGCTTACGTATGGTGCAGAGACATGGACCTTAACTAAAAGAGACATACAAAGGCTGCAGACAACTCAAACAAGCATGGAGAGGTGCATACTTGGTATAACCAGGAGAGATAAGAAGAGGAACTCGTGGATCCGAAAAATGACAAGAGTGGAAGACATCATGATCAGAGTTAAATCCCTGAAATGGCAATGGGCTGGACATACTGCCAGAAGGACAGATCATCGATGGACAGCCGAAATTTTAGATTGGATTCCAAGGGACAGGAAAAGACCCAGAAGAAGACCACATGGGAGATGGGTGGATGAAATTCGAAAGTATGCAGGGGTGACATGGAGGAGACTGGCACAAGACAGACCGTTGTGGAGGAAACTTGGGGAGACCTTCGTCCAGCAGTGGATTGATAATGGTTGACAATGATGATGATGATGATGATATCATCATCATCATCATAATTGTCAACCATTATCAATCCACTGCTGGATGAAGGTCTCCCCAAGTTTCCTCCACAACGTTACATTCATATATATATTCGAATGGTCAGGTGATGCGTAACATCACAGCCTCTCCTTGACAAATGTCAACCCCGCCTTCTCGTGGTGCATCCTGTTCCCACTAAAGGGGCTCTGACGACCGCCAATAGCGGTATAACTGTACCATCGGGATCAGAGGAAATGCTATCCCATACTCAACAACCCGCTTGGCCAGCGTGGTGAGTTATGGCCAAACCCCTCCAAAATGTCTCTACAACTTAAATCTTGGCCCTCAGTCTCCGGCAGCTGGAATGTACTTGGCCAAGGCAGCGGCCAGTGCGACATGAAGGCAGAGTGTGCTAAGAATCCCCGGAGGACCGGACTAGGCTGCCATTTGATGCTGGCCTTGGCGACGTATAATGGACGCTCCCTATCTTCTAATTCAAGGCTTCTTGAATTGGAAGAGGAACTACAAAGGATCAAGTGGGATATCGTCGGGCTAAGTGAGGTAAGGAGAAAAGGAGAAGATCTCATTGAACTGAAAAGTGGACATCTCTTCTACTATCGTGGGACAGATACTAGCAGAACTAGTGGTGTTGTATTTATTATAAACAAGAAACTGAAGGATAAAGTTGTAGAAGTTGAAACTTCCTCTGACAGAGATGCACGACTCGTTATCCAATTCTCGAGAAGATACCAGGCTCAGATTATTCAAACTTATGCACCCACCACAAGTCATCCTGAAGAAGAAATTGAAGAATTTTATGAGGAAATTCGTCATCTAAATAATAAAGGCAAGCAGCACTTGAAGATAATTATGGGAGATTTCAATGCAAAAATAGGGCAACGGCAACAGAATGAAACTTCAGTAGGTAAATTCGGTCACGGCAACAGAAACCAGCGTGGAAATACTCTCGTTGAGTTTGCTGAGGAAGAAGGATTTTTCATCTTGAACTCCTTTTTCAAGAAAAAGCCACACAGGAAATGGACATGGAGACATCCAAATGGGACGACAAGTGAAATTGATTTTATTATGTGTAACAAAAATTCCTCATAGTAGACTGCAGTGTGCTAAACAAGTTCAACACAGGTAGTGACCATAGATTGGTGAGATGTAAGATGCACCTCAACACTAAACTTGAACGTGGCAAGCTCATAAGACAAACAAAATCTATTGACATAACCAACCTTAAAAAACACCATAATACCTTCAAGTTGGAACTGAAGAACAGGTTCTCTGCTTTAGAAGGCCTAACATCGGAAGAAGTGGACATCTCTGAAGTTAACAGAAAAGTAACCAAAGCTCTTATGGAAACAGCAACAAAATTAGCTGGGTCTAAGAACAAGTTGCATGTAAATAAATTATCAGGAAAAACGAAAATTTTGATGCAAAAAAGAAGAGAGATGAGGACAACTAAAGAAGATGTGACTTCCAAAGTGGAATATATAGAGCTATGCAAGACAGTAAGAAAAAGTATCACTGAAGACGTAAGAAAATTCAACTGTGAACTAGTGAGGAAAGCAATTGAAAACAACCAAAGCCTAAAGATAGCAAAGGGACATCTCATTAAGGGAAGAAAACAGATTATGGCACTGAGAAAAGAAGATGGTTCTGTAACAAGAAATAGAGGAGAAATTTTGACAAGAGTGAAAGATTTCTACTCCAAATTATATGAAAGGGATGATACATGCACTCCAGACATCATGAAAGATACCAGTACCAGAGTTCCTCCAGTCCTTCCAGCAGAAGTTGCACATGCAATCAAGAACATGAAGCAGGGAAAAGCTCCAGGAGAAGATGGAATTACTGTAGACATCATACAAGAAGCAAGTGGAGAAATCGAAACAGTACTCGCCCAAATTTTCACTCGATGCCTTAATGAAGGAAAGATTCCTGAGGATCGGAACACCGCTACAATGATCCTGCTACATAAGAAAGGTGACATTGAGGATCTCGGAAACTACAGACCTATCAGCCTCCTATCAGTAGTTTATAAAATCTTCACTAAAGTTCTTTCACACCGCTTGAAGGTAACACTGGACATGGCACAACCGAGAGAACAAGCTGGATTCAGGAGTGGCTACAGCACAATAGATCATATCCACGTGCTGAGAGAACTAATTGAAAGAGCGAGGGAATATGAACTTCCATTGTGCATGGCTTTTATCGATTATGAAAAAGCCTTTGATTCGGTGAAACCATCAGCAGTTACAATGGCTCTGAAAACCTGCGGTATTGAAGATGCATACATTAATATTATTAATAACATCTATGAAAATGCAAGTGCAAAGATTCGGCTGTTTGAAAATACAACACACATAAAAATTGGAAAGGGAGTGAGACAAGGTGACACCATATCTCCGAAGCTCTTTAATGCCACATTGGAGGGTGTTTTTCAGTCGCTGAGCTGGGAAAACAAGGGGATAAAGATTAATGGAGATTATCTAACCCACCTTCGTTTTGCTGATGACGTAGTCATTTTTGCAACTACCCCATCAGAGCTGCAGAGTATGACCCAGGAACTTGCTGACAAGAGTAAAGAAGTGGGATTAAAAATGAACTTTCAGAAGACAAAAGTGATGTTCAATGCTTTTACAAGAAATGAAGATTTATCGATTGATGGAGAAAAGCTGGAGATAACAGACACGTACGTTTATCTTGGACAGCAGATATCAAGTGAGGGTCACATTGATGAAGAAATTAATCGGCGTACAAAACTTGCCTGGAGAGCTTTTGGAAGAAACAGCATAATTTTCAAGAGCAATATGCCATTATGTCTTAAAAGAAAAAGTGTTTGATAAATGCATCCTTCCAGTGCTTACGTATGGTGCAGAGACATGGACCTTAACTAAAAGAGACATACAAAGGCTGCAGACAACTCAAACAAGCATGGAGAGGTGCATACTTGGTATAACCAGGAGAGATAAGAAGAGGAACTCGTGGATCCGAAAAATGACAAGAGTGGAAGACATCATGATCAGAGTTAAATCCCTGAAATGGCAATGGGCTGGACATACTGCCAGAAGGACAGATCATCGATGGACAGCCGAAATTTTAGATTGGATTCCAAGGGACAGGAAAAGACCCAGAAGAAGACCACATGGGAGATGGGTGGATGAAATTCGAAAGTATGCAGGGGTGACATGGAGGAGACTGGCACAAGACAGACCGTTGTGGAGGAAACTTGGGGAGACCTTCGTCCAGCAGTGGATTGATAATGGTTGACAATGATGATGATGATGATGATATCATCATCATCATCATAATTGTCAACCATTATCAATCCACTGCTGGATGAAGGTCTCCCCAAGTTTCCTCCACAACGTTACATTCATATATATATTCGAATGGTCAGGTGATGCGTAACATCACAGCCTCTCCTTGACAAATGTCAACCCCGCCTTCTCGTGGTGCATCCTGTTCCCACTAAAGGGGCTCTGACGACCGCCAATAGCGGTATAACTGTACCATCGGGATCAGAGGAAATGCTATCCCATACTCAACAACCCGCTTGGCCAGCGTGGTGAGTTATGGCCAAACCCCTCCAAAATGTCTCTACAACTTAAATCTTGGCCCTCAGTCTCCGGCAGCTGGAATGTACTTGGCCAAGGCAGCGGCCAGTGCGACATGAAGGCAGAGTGTGCTAAGAATCCCCGGAGGACCGGACTAGGCTGCCATTTGATGCTGGCCTTGGCGACGTATAATGGACGCTCCCTATCTTCTAATTCAAGGCTTCTTGAATTGGAAGAGGAACTACAAAGGATCAAGTGGGATATCGTCGGGCTAAGTGAGGTAAGGAGAAAAGGAGAAGATCTCATTGAACTGAAAAGTGGACATCTCTTCTACTATCGTGGGACAGATACTAGCAGAACTAGTGGTGTTGTATTTATTATAAACAAGAAACTGAAGGATAAAGTTGTAGAAGTTGAAACTTCCTCTGACAGAGATGCACGACTCGTTATCCAATTCTCGAGAAGATACCAGGCTCAGATTATTCAAACTTATGCACCCACCACAAGTCATCCTGAAGAAGAAATTGAAGAATTTTATGAGGAAATTCGTCATCTAAATAATAAAGGCAAGCAGCACTTGAAGATAATTATGGGAGATTTCAATGCAAAAATAGGGCAACGGCAACAGAATGAAACTTCAGTAGGTAAATTCGGTCACGGCAACAGAAACCAGCGTGGAAATACTCTCGTTGAGTTTGCTGAGGAAGAAGGATTTTTCATCTTGAACTCCTTTTTCAAGAAAAAGCCACACAGGAAATGGACATTTAGACATCCAATTGGGACGACAAGTGAAATTGATTTTATTATGTGTAACAAAATTCGTCATCGAAGACTGCAGTGTCCTGAACAAGTTCAACACAGGTAGTGACCATAGATTGGTGAGATGTAAGATGCACCTCAACACTAAACTCGAACGTAGCAAGCTCATAAGACAAACAAAATGTATTGACATAACCAACCTTAAAAAACATCATAATACCTTCAAGTTGGAACTGAAGAACAGATCCTCTGCTTTAGAAGACCTAACATCGGAAGAAGTGGATATTTCTGAAGTTAACAGAAAAGTAACCAAAGCTCTTATGGAAACAGCAACAAAATTAGCTCCGTCTAAGAACAAGTTGCATGTGAACAAATTATCAGGGAAAAAAATGTTGATGCAAAAAAGAAGAGAGATGAGGACAACTAAAAAAGATGTGACTTCCAAAGTGGAATATATGGAGCTATGCAAGACAGTACGAAAAAGTATCACTGAAGACGTAAGGAAATTCAACTGTGAGCTAGTGAGGAAAGCAATTGAAAACAACCAAAGCCTAAAGATAGCAAAGGGACATCTCAGTAAGGGAAGAAAACAGATTATGGCTCTGAGAAAAGAAGATGGTTCTGTAACAAGAAATAGAGGCGAAATTTTGACAAGAGTGAAAGATTTCTACTCCAAATTATATGAAAGGAATGATGCATGTACTCCAGACATCATGAAAGGTACCAGTACCAGAGTTCTTCCAGTCCTCCCAGCAGAAGTTGCACATGCAATAAAGAACATGAAGCGATAGAAAGCTCCAGGAGAAGATGGAATTACTGTAGACATCATACAAAAAGCAAGTGGAGAAATTGAAACAGTAGTCGCCCAAATTTTTACTCGATGCCTTAATGAAGGGAAGATTCCTGAGGATTGGAACAATGCTACAATGATCCTGCTACATAAAAAAGGTGACATTGAGGATCTCAAGAACTACAGACCTATCAGCCTCCTTTCAGTGGTTTATAAAATCTTCACAAAAGTTCTTTCACACCGCTTGAAGGTAACACTGGACATGGCTCAACCGAGAGAACAAGCTGGATTCAGTAGTGGCTACAGCACAATAGATCATATCCATGTGCTGAGAGAACTAATTGAAAGAGCGAGGGAATATGAACTTCCACTGTGCATGGCTTTTATCGATTATGAAAAAGCCTTTAATTCGGTGAAACCATCAGCAGTTACAATGGCTCTGAAATCCTGCAGTATTGAAGATGCATACATTAATATTATTAATAACATCTATGAAAATGCAAGTGCTAAGATTCGGCTGTTTGAAAATACAACACACATAAAAATCGGAAAGGGAGTGAGACAAGGTGACACCATATCTCCGAAGCTCTTAAATGCCACATTGGAAAATGTCTTTCAATCACTGAACTGGGAAAACAAAGAGATAAAGATTAATGGAGATTATCTAACCCACCTTCGTTTTGCTGATGACGTAGTTATTTTTGTAACTACCCCATCAGAGCTGCATAGTATGATCCAGGAACTGGCTGACAAGAGTAAAGAAGTGGGATTAAAAATAAACTTTCAGAAGACAAAAGTGATGTTCAATGCTTTTACAAGAAATGAAGATTTATCGATTGATAGAGAAAAACTGGAGATAACAGATACGTATGTTTATCTTGGACAGCAGATATCAAGTGAGGGCCACATTGATGAAGAAATTAATCGGCGTACAAAACTTGCCTGGAGAGCTTTTGGAAGAATAGGCATAATTTTCAAGAGCAGTATGCCATTATGTCTTAGAAGAAAAGTGTTTGTTCAATGCATCCTTCCAGTGCTTACGTATGGTGCAGAGACGTGGACCTTAACTAAAAGAGTCATAGAAAGGCTGCAGACAACTCAAAGAGGCATGGAGAGGTGCAAGCTTGGTATAACCAGGAGAGATAAGAAGAGGAACTCGTGGATCCGAAAAATGACGAGAGTGGAAGACATCATGATCAGAGTTAAATCCCTGAAATGGCAATGGGCTGGACATACTGCCAGAAGGACAGGCCATCGATGGACAGCCGAAATTTTAGATTGGATTCCAAGAGACAGGAAAAAACCCAGAAGAAGACCACATGGGAGACGGGTGGATGAAATTCGAAAATATGCCGGAGTGACATGGGCACAAGACAGACCGTTGTGGAGGAAACTTGGGGAGACCTTCGTCCAGCAGTGGATTGATAATGGTTGACAATGATGATGATGATAATCGAATTTATATGTACTTCGAAGCAAATTTGTCCAGATCAGTTACGGGTCCGGTTCCGAAATTTTTGAACCGTTTCCAACTCTGTTCAGCACTACTATAAGCGGATTTTTTATTTTCTTCGCTGAAACAAATGTCTTACGAATGAGCAGACAACTTTCAAGATCCAGTTTGTTTTAATTCCTATGTCGTATATCATTTTTGCCGGAGCTGGAATTCGTCTTCCTACACCGGATCGGCTGTGCTCTCAACTGAACTACGCCCCGGTAAGGCTCAACTTTGCCTATTTGACTCATACGCAATCGCAGTAGTACGTCATCTACTTCATATTACGTAGTGCGTACGTTACATATTCTTCCAAATGAGAAAAGGTGGTGGCACAAAATCGCAGGTCATCCTGTCCGCCAACCACCACGCTTGAAGTACCAGATCATTGTAGAAGAAGGAATTTTATTAATCCCAGACGATTGTGAGGAAGAATCGTCACACAGAGTTTCGTATAGGAGATTCATTTTCGTTTGGGCGCCAATACAGCGGATAATCTCTATGCCGGTGAAGATTTCGGAGAAATAACTCACGTCTTCCTACTCCGGAGTGACTTTTCTCCCATTGGAACTACAGGGTGATTCCCTCGTGACTGAACACTTATTATGTGGAATATATGAGATAGGGAATATACGATGAGCGTGAAACCCGAACGGAGCGGTTCTGTTTTCCATGACGAAGCAGTCGACATGCATTACCTGTGAATAAAATGTCTCCCCGGCATCTGAGTGGCGCCGCACTGAAACGCCATCTGTCTAGTAGTGGTACGGAACAGTGTGTCTCTTCACACAATTTAACCCTTTAACGATTATGACCCAAAAATCTTGTATCACTCTAAATACCATAACGCCCGAAAATGTCTGTTGGTTAACTTGTTTGTTTAATAACAACAATTTTGACTGAGGGTGACTTCTGCCGGTCCATCATAGGTCGAAAAAATTTGAAGAACAAGCAAGGGCAGGAAATCCGACTCACTCTAGACAGGCGTTTCGGATGGCTATGGCCGTTTGTACGAACGGGCGTTCTGGGTGTTATGGTCGTTAAAGTGTTAGGCCATGAGGTTGAATGAATATGGTGCGCTCAATTGAAAAGCTGGTGTTCATTGTGCGTCAGTACTGGAAAACCGGTTACTTCAAACAATGTCAGAAGGAGTTTCTGAAGAATTTTAGTAGGGGAAAACCACCCACCAGAGCCATCGTTTCGAAATTGGCGAAGAATCTGGAGAGAACGGAAAACTTGGCGAGTACGACCAATACTTGGAAATCTTGAATGTGTTTTTGAACCAGGTGGATTATCAGGAACTTGCAGATGGCTACTTTCAACATGACGGTGCAACGTGCCACACCTCCAATAAGAGCATAGCAGAAATTCTCAGCGTTTTCCAGGACAGGATTATCTCCAAAGACCTATGGCCGCTTAGGTCTCCCTACCTGACACCTCCAGATTTCTTTCTCTGGGAACCTTTAAAAAGCAAGGTTGATGCCAACAAGCCAAGGTCGATTGAGGAACTAAAAGACAACAACACACGTGAAATTGCTGCCATCGACGTAGCTACGCTACGTCGCACATTCGCCAATATGTAGCGTTGGGTTAATATGTCCCTGGACGCTAGCGGTGGGCACTTCCAGCATTTTCTAAGAGACATTCCTTTTTATGTGCCTTTAAAATCGTGAGTTATTTAAAAAAATAAGTGCTCAGTCCCAAGTGAGTCACCCTGTACTTAGGCAAAACTTATTGCTGCAACTTTGCCGATTTGATTCATACGTCACCGCTGTAGTATGTCATCTACGTCATGTTACGTAGCACATATCTTACACTACTTACACATAGTTCGAGTTGAAAAAGGCTGCTCCTAGCTTTGGTTGAATTCAACAGTCAGTTACTGCATAGTGGAAAATCTATTCTTCCGCACAATCCTCCTCATATCACGACGATTACGCTTTCTAATTCTAATGTACTTTTTCGGCCACATTTATGCCTTTTGGATATAGAAGATCCGCAGGTTTTTTGGTCTCTGAACACTTCTGAAACGATTGAGTTTGAGAAATCAGTAATCTATTTTGTTTGGTTAATTGTAGCTCCCGATAAACGATCATGCCTTTTTCGAATTCGAAGAGATCCTCAGACTTTTCCCATGCTTGCATGACTTACTTTAGCCGAATATTCTGTATGCTCTTTATAAAGGCCAAAGCAAAGCATCATAAGTTCATGTGACTTTAATATGTGCATGTATTGCTGTTTATCACCTTAGACTTGTGACGATTACCTACATTTAATTTTCTTTTTTCATTTTCTATTTTTGTAATATCAGTTTGATTTCTTCTCCTTAAACATTAAATATCATCATCATCATCACCATTAATAACCATTATCAATCCACTGCTGGACGAAGGTCTCCCCAAGTTTCCTTCACAACGGTCTGCCTTGTGCCAGACTCCTCCATGTTACTCCCACATACTTTCGAATTTCATCCACCCATCTTCCATGTGGTCTTCTTCTGGGTCTTTTCCTGTCTCTTGGAATCCAATCTAAAATTTCGGCTGTCCATCGATGGTCTGTCCTTCTGGAAGTATGTCCAGCCCATTGCAATTCTGGTTATACCAAGCATGCACCTCTCCATGCTGCTTTGAGTTGTCTGCAGCCTTTGTATGTCTCTTTTACTTAAGGTCCACGTTTCTGCCCCATACGTAAGCACTGGAAGGATGCATTGATCAAACACTTTTCTTTTAAGACATAATGGCATATTGCTCTTGAAAATTATGCTGTTTCTTCCAAAAGCTCTCCATGCAAGTTTTGTACGCCGATTAATTTCTTCATCAATGTGACCCTCACTTGATATCTGCTGTCCAAGATAAGCGTACGTATCTGTTATCTCCAGCTTTTCACCATCAATCGATAAATCTTCATTACTTGTAAAAGCATTGTACATCACTTTTGTCTTCTGAAAGTTCATTTTTAATCCCACTTCTTTACTCTTGTCAGGAAGTTCCTGGATCATACTCTGCAGCTCTGATGGGTTAGTTGCAAAAATGACTACGTCATCAGCAAAACTAATGTGAGTTAGATAATCTCCATTAATCTTTATCCCTTTGTTTTCCCAGTTCAGTGATTGAAAGACATTTTCCAATGTGGCATTAAAGAACTTGGGAGATATGGTGTCGCCTTGTCTCACTCCCTTTCCAATTTTTATGTGTGTTGTATTTTCAAACAGCCGAATCTTTGCACTTGCATTTTCATAGATGTTAATAATAATATTAATGTATGCATCTTCAATACCGCAGGATTTCAAAGCCATTGTAACTGCTGATGGTTTCACCGAATTAAAGGCTTTTTCATAATCGATAAAAGCCATGCACAATGGAAGTTCATATTCCCTCGCTCTTTCAATTAGTTCTTTCAGTACGTGGATATGATCCATGGTGCCGTAGCCACTCCTGAATCGAGCTTGTTCTCTCGGTTGAGCAACGTCCAGTGTTACCTTCAAGCGGTGTGAAAGAACTTTAGTGAAGATTTTATAAACCACTGATAGGAGGCTGATAGGTCTGTAGTTCCAGAGATCCTCAATGTCAACTTTTTTATGTAGCAGGATCATTGTAGCGTTGTTCCGATCCTCAGGAATCTTAATTTCATTAAGGCATCGAGTGAAAATTTGGACCAGTACTGTTTCGATTTATCCACTTGTTTCTTGTATGATGTCTACAGTAATTCCATCATCTCCTGGAGCTTTCTCCCGCTTCATGTTCTTGATTGCATGTGCAACTTCTGCTGGGAGGACTGGAAGAACTCTGGTACTGGTACCTTTCATGATGTCTGGCGTACATATATCATCCCTTTCATATAATTTGGAGTAGAAATCTTTCACTCTTGTCAAAAGTTCGCCTCTATTTCTTGTTGCAGAAACACCTTCTTTTCTCAGAGCCATAATCTGTTTTCTTCCCTTACTGAGATGTCCCTTTGCTATCTTTAGGCTTTGGTTGTTTTCAAATGCTTTCCTCACTAGTTCACAGTTGAATTTCTTACGTCTTCAGTGATACTTTTTCGTACTGTCTTGCATAGCTCTATATATTCCACTTTGAAAGACACATCTTTAGTTGTCCTCATCTCTTCTTCTTTTTGGCATCAACATTTTGTTTTATCCTGATAATTTGTTCACATGCAACTTGTTCTTAGACCCAGCTAATTTTGTTGCTGTTTCCATAAGAGCTTGGTTACTTTTTTGTTAACTTCAGAAATATCCACTTCTTCCGATGGTAGGCCTTCTAAAGCAGAGAATCTGTTCTTCAGTTCCAACTTGAAGGTCTTATGGTGTTTTTTAAGGTTGGTTATGTCAATACATTTTGTTTGTCTTATGAGCTTGCCACGTTTGAGTTTAGTGTTGAGGTGAATCTTACATCTTACCAATCTATAGTCACTACCTGTGTTGAACTTGTTTAGCACACTGTAGTCTTCTATGACAAATTTTTTGTTACACATAATAAAATCAATTTCACTTGTCGTCCCAATTGAATGTCTCCATGTCCATTTCCTGTGTGGCGTTTTCTTGAAAAAGGAGTTCATGATGAAAAACCCTTCTGCCTCTGCAAACTCAACGAGCGTATTTCCACGCTGGTTTCTATTGCCGAGACCGAATTTACCTACTGAAGTTTCATTCTGTTGCCGTTGCCCTATTTTTGCATTGAAATCTCCCATAATTATCTTTAATTGCTGCTTGCCTTTATTATTTAGATGACGAATTTCCTCATAAAATTCTTCAATTTCTTATTCAGGATGACTTGTGGTGGGTGCATAAGTTTGAATAATCTGAGCCTAGTATCTTCTCGAGAGTTAGATAACGAGTTGTGCAGCTCTGTCAGAGGAAGTTTCAACTTCTACAAATTTATCCTTCAGTTTCTTGTTTATTATAAATCCAACACTGCTAGTTCTGCCAGTATCTGTCCCACGATAGTAGAAGAGATGTTCACTTTTCAGTTCAATGAGATCTTCTCCTTTTCGCCTTACCTCACTTAGACCGATGATGTCCCACTTGATCCTTTGTAGTTCCTCTTCCAATTCAAGCAGCCTAGAATCAGAAGATAGGGAGCGTCCATTATACGTAGCCAAGGTCAACATCAGATGGCAGCCTAGTCCGGTATTGCGGTGATTCTTAGCACCCTCTGCCTTCATGTCGCACTGGCCGCTGCCTTGGCAAGGTACATTCCAGCTGCCGGAGACTTAGGGCCAAGATGTAAGTTGTGGAGTCATTTTATAGGGGTTTGGCCATAACTCACCACGCTGCACTGAAGTGCCAGAAAATCTGGAACACCAGTCTAATACTTGGTAGGTCCCCCACGAGAGCGCCGAACTGCAGAAATACGACGGGGCATGGACTCCACTAGCATTTGGAAATAAGCTGTAGGCAATGCACACCATACTTCCTGCAAAGCGTTCCACAATTCTGGTGTATTTCGAGGTCTCGGATTCCTGTGTTCGTCAGTGCGTTGCATGGCATCCCAAATGCGTTCTATCACGTTAAGATCTGGGGATTTGGGTGGGAATGGCAACACCCCAAACTCAGACGAATGCTCCTCTAATCATAATGTGGCGTCCCAACACTTGTGTGGAGGCGCATTGATCTGTTGGAACAGGCCCAACCCATCAGCATGAATGCAGGACATGAACGGGTGTACCGTGTACCTCGTCAAAAAGGATGCGCACATAGCGTTGGCCGGTCACTGACGTTTTTAGACGTACCAGGGGTCCAAGTGAAGTACATATAAACACACCCATTACGGACCCCCCACCAGCCAGTACAGTTCCCTGTTGACAGGCGGGATCCATGGCTTCATGGGGTTTGCGCCACACACCCATCCTTCCATCTGCCTGATACAGGTGGAAACAACTCGTCAGACCAGACTACTTGTTTCCAGTCATCAAGGGTCCAGTGGCGGTGTTCCCGTGCCCAAGCGAGGCGCATAGCTCTGTGTCGTGCACCCATCAAGGGGGCTCGATTTGGGCGTCGGCTCCCAAAGTCCATGTCGTGCAGGGTACGTTGAACAATCCGGACGGTGATGTTTGTTGAGGCTCCAGCATTGAATTCCGATGATACCTGCGGGAGTGTTGCACGCCTATCGCGTTAAACGATTCTTGACAGCCGACGATGGTCACGTTCACCCAATGTCTTTTTACGGCCACATTGGTATCATAGGTTGGAGGTTATGCCGGAATTTTGGTAGTCACGGTACACCCTTGCAATGGTCGTCCGTAAAAATCCGATCTTCGTTTCTATCTTCGAAATATTATGGCCCATCTAACGAGCGCCAACTATGACACCGCGTTGAAAATCACTTAAATCGTTATTACTTGTCATCCTCATGCCGAAAACAGCTTTGACAGCTGGCAAGGATGTCTATCACTTTATATACGCACTGGCGGACGCGCCTGAGTACGCGCATAGGTGACGTTGCTACGTAATTTGCATAAGCTCGTCTGTACCAGTTTTTCTGCCACTTCAGTGTATATATATATATATTAATGGTGATCGTATCCTGTTTTGTATGTACAGTTGTGTCTCCATTTAACAAGGTCTTATTGTTCCACTTAAGAACGTCGTTATAAAGAAAATTCGTTAAATAGAAATAAACTTAAATTGTGAAACTTAATCAAACAAAATGAAAAATACCGTGAAATGTAGTTGGATTTGGACAGTAAATTGGTGTTTTGAGTAGAAATTTTCGCAAATGAGTTTAAATCGTTTTTTATATATATACTCGTATTCGTAGAAGTAGAATATTTGTCGGAAGAAACAAATTAATGAAGAGAAGGAGCAAAGACTAAAGCTTATCTCTCCTTTTCATTATTCTAATAACATATGTACTTATTTTAAACTGTGTAAAAAATCCATAATTCTGCTCTGTACAAATTTCCTATAAAAAGTGCTTTGAGTTACACATTTTTTGTAAACATCGGAGCATTCCGAAGTTTACAAAAATGCTTCATTTCGATATTTATAACATTTTCTTAAAACTGTAATCCTCGTTGAATCGTATGGAATGCTTTTAGCATTTCTTCATTTGAAGGTTTTTTCGATAGACTCTTCATCATCGTCTTCATCATTTACAGGATAGGACGCAAAAGTTCGGGGACTTGGCGTATTGTTCCTTACCTTGAATACTTTAAAACACCGATGCACAACCAACTTCAAAATAATCCCCTTGGGTCACGATGCACTTTTGCCAGAGGTCGTAAAACTTCTGGCAGCATTGCTGACAGCCCTGTTTTGCAAAACCTCGTAATGTCTCCTACGTAGCTGTTTTTACCTTATTTGTTGACACAAAATGACGGCTCTGTAGATTTTGTTTCATTAGTGGAAATAGGAAAAAATCGCAGAGGGCTAAGTCGGGTGGATAGGCGGAATGTGGAAGCACATTAGTACGATTTCTGGCGAGAAACTCCGTGACAGTAGGCACCGATGTGCAGGCGCTTTGTCATGGAGAAGGTACCATTCTTCACTTCGTCACATCTCCTGCCGTTTACGACGGATTGACTCCCGTAAACGACGTCAAATGTCCAGATAACGTTCCTTGTTAACTGTTGTGCCCTCAGGAATGAATTCGGAATGGACAATGCCGTGAGATCAAAAAACACTTCCAGTATGGCTTTCTGTTTACTGCAATCCTGCTCGAATTTCTTTGATCGTGGTGAAGACGATGATTTCCATGTTGAAGAAGCACGCTTTGGCTGAATATCAAACAAGTAACACCATGTTTCATCCCCTGTGATGATGTTAACCAAAAAGTAGGATTGCTATCGGCTTTGTAGATTAATTCGCCCGATATCCGCATCCGCTCAACCTTTTTGTTCGGAATTCAAAAGATGAGAGACAATGTGCTGACACACGCGGTGCAGGTTAAGATCCTCCGTCAAAATACGCTGGCATGTGGTGTCCGATAAGTTAGTTGCGTTAGAGATTTCCTCAATGGTTCGGCGACGATCCTGACAAACACACTGCGCCACCATCGTAATGTTTTCCTCACTCCGTGCAGTCATAGGTCAATCACAGCGCTCACTATCTGCAATGGATTCTCTGCGCTTTTTGAAACGCCGATACCACTCGTACACCGTCGAATCTCGCCATCGTAGAGTGACCGTACACATTCGAAAGCATTTCTAAGGTCTCTGCAGCTGTTTTACCCAAACACTGACAAAATTTAATGTTACAACGTTGCTCTTCAAAAGCCATATTTCTCACATCACAGAAGACAGACGACTAACCACAACAGCAAACGTTGCCACCCCGGGGGCGCAGTGGTCTAAGGCGCTGGCCTCTGATCATTCGTCCGTAAGGGGTCCGGGTTCGAATCCCGGTGAGGCATGGATGTTGTGTTTGTCTTACGGCACTGGCTCTCTCCCTTCCCTGGAACCAGTGACCCTAAATTAGGGACGGGCGACTGCTTATAGCCCATTGAGTTGCTCACGGTGGTCGTTAAACCTACAATCAAAAAAAAAAAAAAGAAAAGAAACAGCAAACGTCTGCGCGCGCATTCCAATCACTTTCCATGGGCCAAACCATTCTGACAACCGAGGGGAGGGACGGTGGGATGTATTTCAGACGCCTTAACTTTAACCACATGCTCGCGTTGTCATGGGTAAGCGCTGTCCCTGAACGTTTGGGTCCTACTCCGTATAGTTTCTTCACTACATTTTATAACATCAGGCCCACACCAGTTACAACCATTCCCCCACCTGTGAAATGCAGTTTCCACGATGGATTTTCTATACAGATTTGGGAAAACATCTGCTTCAGAAAGTCTCCATGGGTACGACTCCCCACGTGACGTCCCTCTTCCAACAAGATTCCGTGCGCCCTCACAGAATCCAAAGTTTCAAGATAAGGAAATAAGAACGCCTTGCTCCCATCTGCGTGCTAAAAAATTGTAAAGCAAAATGTTTGAAACACAAAATGGTAATTTTTAGTAGCAAAAACTTTAGAAATTTACTATTGTAATACGTCCATACAGCACAAAGCGTTTCAGATATGTATCAATAATGTTACAATCTCTCATTTTCGTTACACTTTCAGAGATATCTTACAATTACGTTTCAGCAACATCTACTGTATTTTGGAACATAACTCTTTGTACATTACGGTTACGTTAAAAATAGCATTCACCGATACTACTGTTTTATAGTTTCCATTGTACATAATTGCTACCTTGATGTTACATTCCGGAGATATTTAAGATTTTTGATTTGGCAACGGCGTGGATGCGCATGCGCATTTATGCCATTTCACCGAAGCACTCTCGTTATCGTATTTTCACGTGCTACTGGGATATCCTTTGGTGATGATACTGTCGCACTCGAGTTAGCTGGTTTGTTGATTTAATATTTAATCTTTTCTTTTGTGATTCAAGATCATCTGAAAGTAAGTAATTGTTTTGACTATTATAATTTCTAAATTCTAAAAAAGCATTTCATAAAATTTAAGTAGATAGCTGTGTTGTTGTATTAGTATACTATACCAGCGTGCTTTTTTTTACTGAAGTGACAAATTTGATTTTCTTTCTTTTCTTCGCTGAAATAGAGTCCTTTCCACATGCATAATAAAAATTCGACACCCTCATTTGGGACCGATTTTTATTTCTTTTGTTATCAATAAGTAAACGCCGCCACTGTTCCCAATGGATAGAGGACTGCGTTGAACCTGTGAAAACGTAAACCACTCGTAATACGACTGTTGTTGCTTTTGAAACAGCTGGCGAGTGTAATATTTTTTACTCTGATTTGACAAAGTTTATTAAAACTATAATACAAATTTTGAAGATGACAATCCGATTCCTGGCGTAAATGTGACAAGGATGGTAAGTCAAACAATATCCGAAAACTTGAAAATTTTCATCGTCCTGGAGTGGGACTCGAACCCGCGTCTCCCAGAAAACGCCCGGGTATGTGTAATGGTTAGCATACCCGGGCGTTTTCTGGGAGACGCGGGTTCGAGTCCCACTCCAGGACGATGAAAATTTTCAAGTTTTCGGATATTGTTTGACTTACCATCCTTGTCACATTTACGCCAGGAATCGGATTGTCATTTTCAAAATTTGTATTATATGGCGTAATCCCGTATTTCTTTCATAAAACTGTAATATTCAACGTAGTAAATATGTAACAGTGATATGATGATGTCACAAATATCTTTCAAATACGTAACAGTAATGTAACGGAGTTACAAATATCATTCAAATACGCAACAGTATCATGAATTTGGTATGTTGAAGTTACCAAAGCCTTTCACTGTAACGTATCGGTTTTGTTTCATAGGTTATGTAACGTTTGAGGACATTTTAACGTAACCGTTAGGTTTTTGAAACATTACTGTTACATTGCGCAACGTATCTGAAAAGTCACAATGTTTCAGTGCTACGTACTTGTAACATATGCGAAATATTCTATGCTGCGTGAGCGGAGTTTAATTTACATGTAAATGTCTTTCAAAGTTAAAGTTCTGCGGAAAAGTTTGTTAAATAGAAGATTTCATTAAACGAAAGTTCGTTATATAGAAACTCTACTGCATACACAAAAAAAAAAAAAAAAAAGAAAAAAGAAAAAGAGGGAAGCCATCACCACATAAGTACGAAGCATGCGCACGACAGCATGGCAGTCCGTAAGTGATGCAGCTAGAAGCACCGATTGTGGTTACTCCGAATAGCGATATAGCTCGATCAACGAGATCTCATGTTGTACAACACTGTGAAAGAGAGGTTGGTGCAATAAATGCCACTCTTCCACCAAAGAAGCGTTGGAGTCCCTAGAGGGAATTGCCGGCTTGCAATTGCTTCTCCCTAACATGCTTTACAGGGCTCATGTCCGCAGATCTTGCGGGTGACTCCATCCTGTGAATATCCTCACTCTCCAGATGTTCGTCGACTACCGTGTGGAGACGGGAGTTATCGTCCATAAAAAAAGGTACTGTCAGCCAACAGCTCCCCTCAAAATCCTTACATAGGACTCTAAGATGTCATCCCTGTAGCATACAGTCAGAATGTCTCCTGGAAACACGTGCAGCTGTTCGCGTCAATTCAAAATGATACCAGCTCAAACCAGATGCCCTCCATCTCTTTAGGGGTCAATTTTCTTGATGTTAGAGGGAAGGTTTCGGCTTTCCGCCGCTCTACAATGGTAGACACGTCGAGAATCCGCGTTTAGGGTATACCGTGACCTGTCACTAAAAAGAACACAGGCCCACTGATCGGGAATCCAGATCCAATTTAGACAGACCATTTTGTGCTATGCGGCGAGTGGGTTACAGACCATTTGCCTTCTCTCAATACAGACTTCTCTCGTGGAGTCTTCTGTAAACTGTTTGTCTTGGTATCGCGGTTTCCGTAGTAGAGGTGAGCTTCTGCGTGAGTTGCTTAGCTGTCGACGTCTCTGTGGCAGCGGGATGTTAGATACAAATACAGGTCGCTCTGACTTGTTATGGCTCGTGGACACCCTTATCCCGATACTCTGGTTATTATTCCAGTTTCCTGGAACTGTCTACAGAGATAAGAGACCACTTGCCTCCACGCATTAAGCCATCTTGCTACCCCAGCTTTCGATTGCTGAGCTTCTAATCGTTCTTTTGGCAACATGTCCAGCCTTTTGCCATTTCAGGGATTTTACTCTGATCATGCTGTTTTCCACTCTTGTCATTTTCCTTATCCATGAGTTTCTCTTCTCATCTCTCCCGTTTACACCAACCATGCATCTCTGCGCGCTTTTTTCAGTTGTCTGCAGTCTTTGTATGTCTTTTTTAGTTAAGCTCCACGTCTGTGCTAAGTACGCAAGCACTGAAAAGATGGATTCATTAAACAGTTCTCTTTTAAGACATAATGGCATATTTCTCTTGAACATTGTACTGTTCCTTCCAATAGCTCTCCAACCAGGTTTTATACTTCAATTAATTTCTTCATCAATGTGACCTGTGCTTGATATCTGCTGTACAAGGTAAATGTAGGCATCAGTTACCTCCAGGTTTCTCCCATAAATCGATACATCTTCATTTCCTGAAAAAACATTGTTCATAAGTTTTGCCTTCTAAAGTTCATTTTTAACCCCACCGCTTTACTCTTGTAAGCCGTTCCTGAATCATATTTTTCAGTTCTGAAGGCGAAGTCGCAAAAATGACTACGTCATCAGCAAAATGAAGGTGAGTTAAATAATCTCCATTAATCTTTATCCCTTTGTTTTCCCAGTTCAATGATTGAAAAGCATTTTGCAATGTGGCATTAAGGAGTTTGGGAGATATGGTGTCAAATAACCGAACTTTTGCACTTTCATTTTCATAGATGTTACTACCATAATACGGACGCATCAGCAATACCGCAGGACTTCAACGCCATTATGACTGCTGATGGCTTCACGGAATCAAAGTCCTTTTCATAATCGATTAAAGCGATATGTAATGGGAGTTCATATTCCCTTGTTATTTTAATTTGCTCTCTCAGTACATAGATATGATCTTCAGCGCTGTAGTAACTTCTGAATGCAGCTTGTTTTCTCGGCTGAGCCATGTCCAGTGATACGTTCAAGCGATGTGAAAGAACCTTCGTGAAGGTTTTATAAACCACTGATAGGCCTGTAGTTCTTGAGATCCTCAATGCCACCTGTTTTATGTAGGAGGATTACTGTAGCATTGTTCCAATCCTCAGGAATCTTGTCTTCATTGAGACATCTAGTGAAAACTTGGGCGAGTCTGGTTTCACTTTCTCCACTTGCTTCTTGTATAATGTCCACAGTAATTCCATCTTCTCCTGGAGCTCTTCCCCGTTTCATGTTCTTAATTGCATGCATAACTTCCACAAGGAGCACTGGAGGGATTTTGGTACTGTTATTTTTGGTAACGTCTGGAGTAGATGTATAATTTTTTTCATATAGTTTTGAGCAGAAATCTTTCTCTCTTGTCAAAATTTTGCCTCTATTTTTTGTTAAACCGCCATCATCTTTTCCAATACCATAAACAGTTTTCTTCGTTTAGTGAGATGCTTCTTTGCACTCTTGAGGCTTTGGTTGTTTTTAATTGCTTTTCCCACTAGTTCGCAGTTTAATTTCCAAACGTCTTAAGTGATACGTTTTCGTACTGCCTTTGTCTTGCATAACTATACTGGCGGAAAGTGAAAAAAGAATTCCAAGAAGGAATTGGCGGACGATCATGAAATTTACACATGTTAATGGGTCGAGTTTACGTAGGTGGGATGCTAACTTCGGGACCAACCGGTGAGCGCTTACGCCACAGCACGGCATAATATGCAAATTATCGTCGGTGGTATTTAAGGAGTACGGGGAAGTGAATGTAATCAGTCGTCGGCGTATGGACACGTGCGAAGACCATGAAGAAACTGCAATGCCTGGACATGGAAGACGTGTAAGATTTCAGCAGTTCTCGCACTTTGAGCGCGGTCGTCTAG
Source organism: Macrothele yani (assembly GCA_039090855.1). Classification (NCBI taxonomy): domain Eukaryota; kingdom Metazoa; phylum Arthropoda; class Arachnida; order Araneae; family Macrothelidae; genus Macrothele; species Macrothele yani. The sequence goes on from CM076990.1 coordinate 56,830,919, forward strand.
TCGGACTCCGCGAGGTCGGGTGGTCGTATCGTCGTATTGCGGAGCGAATTGGACGGGAAGTATCGGTGTTGGTACGATGGCGGCGTAGATGGTCCGAGGAACATTCCCACACGAGAAACCGTGGAACCGAGAGTCACAGACGGACTGATGAGCGGACCGATCGACGCATAAGAAGAGCGGCGTTGTCAAGCAGAACATCCACTGCGACGCAAATCCAAGTTGCCGTTGCACCTGAGGTGACTGTGCGAACAATCCGCAACCGTCTACTGGATGAAAGACTACATGCACGTGTGCCTCTGGCATGTGTACCTCTGACTCCAGCCCACCGTCAGGAACGGCTGCAGTGGTGTCGCCAACGTCTGCACTGGAGAACGCAATGGCGATCTGTCGTGTTCAGCGATGAAAGCAGATTCTGCTTGGGAGCCTCCGATGGCCGTATGCGTGTTCGCAGACACACAGGTGAGCGTCTCCACCCTTCTTGCATCCGCCAGCGACACACAGGGCCTACAACTGCTCTCCTGGTGTGGGGAGCGATCAGCTATCACTCCCGTACACAACTAGTGTTTGTACCGGGTACGTTAAACAGCACCTCCTACATCAACAACATCATTCAGCCCGTTGTTGTGCAATTTGTGAGGTCGGTCCATCGTGGTGTTTTCCAGCAAGATAACGCACGCCCATACACGGCACGTGCAACGCAACATGCACTTCAGGGTGTGAGACAACTTCCATAGCCTGCACGTTCACCGGATTTGTACCCCATTGAGCACGTGTTGGATTTTATGGGCCAACGACTTATCCGGTCTCCACGGCCATCCACGACCATCCCCGATTTACGCGTCCAGGTTGAGGATGCTTTGAACTCAATACCCCAAACTTACATTCAACATCTGTACGACAGACTCCATGCCAGAATTGCACAGTGTGACGCAGTTCATGGCGGTTCAACCTCGTACTAACCATGTTACATGGAAATGTTATTTTTCAGTTTACCAGCAAATACAGCTGTATTTTGCCATAATGTTTTGATCACGTTATCCTCTGTATTCCGTTATTATGCTGTATAAATTTCGTTGGTATCAGAAGTCTCCTTCTTGGTGTTCTTTTTCACTTTCCGCCAGTGTATATACTGTATATTCCACTTTGGAACTTACATCTTCTTTATTTGTCCTCATCTCTCTTCTCTTTTGAATATTGTTACTTCAAATTCGCGATATTTTCATATATATATATATACACTGCTGGCCAACCGAAATGCAACACCATGAAGGAAGCAACCAATTCGCCTGAAATTCGCAGCATGCGTCGCTCGCGACAGGACATGCAAACGATTAGCATTGCTAGGCATATACAAATCATGTGCTCCCGGCACGCCACCGAGAAGCACTATAAGAAGGGTGCACAGAAGGCGGGGTGTAAGTAGCGGCAGTGTGTTGTGCTGTCGGACCTGTGCGTGGGAAGTTTCCTGATGCATCGTCGCAGAATACGGCAGTCATTCCAGCACGTTTCGGAGTTCGACAGAGGACGAATAGTGGCTTATCGCGACAGCGGTTTATCGTACTGAGACATCGGCGCCAGTGTGGGATGACATCCAGCCACAGTGAGGCGAGTATGGATTCGGTGGGTGCAGGAGGGATAAACGGACCGACGAGGGTGATTACCGCAGCCGCGGCACACCACCGAACGAGAGGACCGGCATGTTGTGCGGCGGGCATTGACGGCTCGCACCGCCACATCACGAACGTTAGCGCAGAAATTAGGGTGTGTTGTGCAACAACCAATGTCAGCACGTACCGTTCGACGTCCTATGCAGGAGCGCGGACTTGTCGCACGGCGCCCATTGCTCCGATTACCATTGACGTTACACCACCGGCGAGGGCGGCGGCAGTGGGCTGTTGAACGCCGCACCTGGCCTACGGAATGGCACGACATTGTCTTGCCATTCCGTATAAAATCCTGTCTTTAGTAGGGGATATGATTACTCCTGACTGCGTTGCAGGATTTACAACGTCTGTCCATGCTGAGGACGTGGTTGTCAAGGACCTGTTGAGGCATCGCGGCCCATTCCTGTTGTAGCGCCAATCGCAGCTGCGGAATCGATGCTGGCAGCTGGGGACGTTCTGCCAATCGTCTTCCGAGAAGGTCCCACACGTGTTCGATTGGATTTAGGTCCGGGAACCTTGTGGGCCAATCCATGCATTGAATATCTTCACTCTCCAACGGGCTCTGCGACAGCCACTGTACGATGAGGTGTAGCGTTGTCGTCCATGAAGAGGAACTCAGGACCCACAGCATCTCTAAACGGAATCACGTGAGGCAGGAGAACCTCGGTACAATAGCTGACACCAGTGACTGAACCTCTTTGGAAGATGTGGAAGTCAGTACGGCTGCTAAGCATGATACCGCCCCAAACGAGAATTCTTCCACCTCCAAACAGGTCCCTTTCTATGATGTTGGATGTGTGATTGCGTGTTCCCTGCTCTCTCCAGATGTGTATACTTCCAGAATCGCTCGTCCGACTAAATCGGCTCTCATCCGTAAAGATAACTCGACCCCATTGCTGATGTGTCCAGTTCTTGTGTTCTGGTACCACAAAAACGCTGTCTCCGATGAGCAGGCGTTAATGGCACACACGTACTGGTCGTCGTGCAAATAGACCACCTTTGTGCAGCCTCTTGGCCACGGTAAAACGCGATAACGGACGTCCAGTTGTCTGTTGCATGTGCCTTGCGATTTCTCCAGCTGTCTGCCGTCTGTGTCTTCTCGCCTGTAGGACAATATACCGGTCGTCCGCCACCGTGGTTGCTCGTGGACGACCACTGCTAAACTCTCGGACATCTGTTTCTGTGGTTTGAAATGCTCTCCAAGCTCGTGAAACGATGCTGTGAGCGATCTCGAACTCTTCGTCCACACTACTCACCTTTTGACCTTCTTCCAACTTCCCAATGACGCGACCTCGGGAAAAATCATATAGATGTCGTCTACGGATGGATTGCTTGTTGGCCATATCACACGGTGGCAGCTAGTCGACGTCGTTCAAACCGATGTACACCGTGCAATAGCTTTCACCGAATTGCTGAGCGTACACTGCCCGTGTGCTTTATACCCTTCCGACCCCCCCTACGTCATGCTGCATATGCGCATGCCCTACCGTACCGGACCCTAGTCTATCTCCTGAGTGGTCTTTTGGTCTGTTCTGCCTGCTCGTTCCGCTGTTATGCTAATTTCTCCTCTTTGTCCTTAATTTTTGCACATTAGTGTATATATATATATATATATATATATATATATATATATATATATATATATATATATATATATATATATATATATATATATATATATATATATATATATATATATATATATATATATATATATATATATATATACCTGTTCTTCAAGTTGGAACTGAAGAACAGGTTCTCTGCTTTAGAAGGCCTAACATCAGAAGAAGTGGACATCTCTGAAGTTAACAGAAAAGTAACCAAAGCTCTTATGGAAACAGCAACAAAATTAGCTGGGTCTAAGAACAAGTTGCATGTAAATAAATTATCAGGAAAAACGAAAATGTTGATGCAAAAAAGAAGAGAGATGAGGACAACTAAAGAAGATGTGACTTCCAAAGTGGAATATATAGAGCTATGCAAGACAGTAAGAAAAAGTATCACTGAAGACGTAAGAAAATTCAACTGTGAACTAGTGAGGAAAGCAATTGAAAACAACCAAAGCCTAAAGATAGCAAAGGGACATCTCAGTAAGGGAAGAAAACAGATTATGGCACTGAGAAAAGAAGATGGTTCTGTAACAAGAAATAGAGGCGAAATTTTGACAAGAGTGAAATATTTCTACTCCAAATTATATGAAAGGGATGATACATGCAGTCCAGACATCATGAAAGATACCAGTACCAGAGTTCCTCCAGTCCTTCCAGCAGAAGTTGCACATGCAATCAAGAACATGAAGCGGGGAATAGCTCCAGGAGAAGATGGAATTACTGTAGACATCATAAAAGAAGCAAGTGGAGAAATCGAAACAGTACTCGCCCAAATTTTCACTCGATGCCTTAATGAAGGAAAGATTCCTGAGGATTGGAACACCGCTACAATGATCCTGCTACAAAAGAAAGGTGACATTGAGGATCTCGGAAACTACAGACCTATCAGCCTCCTATCAGTAGTTTATAAAATCTTCACTAAAGTTCTTTCACACCGCTTGAAGGTAACACTGGACATGGCTCAACCGAGAGAACAAGCTGGATTCAGGAGTGGCTACAGCACAATAGATCATATCCACGTGCTGAGAGAACTAATTGAAAGAGCGAGGGAATATGAACTTCCATTGTGCATGGCTTTTATCGATTATGAAAAAGTCTTTGATTCGGTGAAACCATCAGCAGTTACAATGGCTCTGAAAACCTGCGGTATTGAAGATGCATACATTAATATTATTAATAACATCTATGAAAATGCAAGTGCAAAGATTCGGCTGTTTGAAAATACAACACACATAAAAATTGGAAAAGGAGTGAGACAAGGTGACACCATATCTCCGAAGCTCTTTAATGCCACATTGGAAAATGTCTTTCAATCACTGAACTGGGAAAACAAAGGGATAAAGATTAATGGAGATTATCTAACCCACCTTCGTTTTGCTGATGACATAGTCATTTTTGCAGCTACCCCATCAGAGCTACAGAGTATGATCCAAGAACTTGCTGACAAGAGTAAAGAAGTGGGATTAAAAATGAACTTTCAGAAGACAAAAGTGATGTACAATGCTTTTACAAGAAATGAAGATTTATCGATTGATGGAGAAAAGCTGGAGATAACAGACACGTACGTTTATCTTGGACAGCAGATATCAAGTGAGGGTCACATTGGTGAAGAAATTAATCGGCGTACAAAACTTGCCTGGAGAGCTTTTGGAAGAAACAGCATAATTTTCAAGAGCAATATGCCATTATGTCTTAAAAGAAAAGTGTTTGATCAATGCATCCTTCCAGTGCTTACGTATGGTGCAGAGACGTGGACCTTAGCTAAAAGAGACATACAAAGGCTGCAGACAACTCAAAGAAGCATGGAGAGGTGCATGCTTGGTGTAACCAGGAGAGATAAGAAGAGGAACACGTGGATCCGAAAAATGACAAGAGTGGAAGACATCATGATCAGAGTTAAATCCCTGAAATGGCAATGGGCTGGACATACTGCTAGAAGAACAGACCATCGATGGACAGCCGAAATTTTAGATTGGATTCCAAGGGACAGGAAAAGACCCAGAAGAAGACCACATGGAAGATGGGTGGATGAAATTCGAAAGTATGCGGGAGTGACATGGAGGAGACTGGCACAAGACAGACCGTTGTGGAGGAAACTTGGGGAGACCTTCGTCCAGCAGTGGATTGATAATGGTTGACAATGATGATGATGATATATATATACTGAAGAGCAAAACTGAAAAATAAAGGAAAAACTTTAGAATTTAAAACGAAAGTTGCAAAATAACCTGAAGATCAAAACGCGCAACGCAGCAGTTTTGAAAATTCAGAATTCACATTCTATTAAGAAGAGACCTAAGCAAAAAAATACATATATATTTTTGACTCATACCAAGTACAACATAGAAAAGGCTATGTATCTACCGGTGTGAGTAAAAGGAGAAAAGATAAAAAAATAAAATAAAACAACTGAATGTAGAAGGTGTCGAGAATACTGAGCCTTGGCTTTATCAAGGACCAGCAAAAACTCTGCATTTTCTCACTTCCACAAAGCCTTGGCTTTATCAAGGACCAGCAAAAACTCTGCATTTTCTCACTTCCATATATATATATATACACTAATGTGCATATGTGTATATATATATAATTGTTTGGCGAAAATGTGTATAACCAACATATCCGCATCCCCTCTTCCGATAAATGTGCTTCTAGTAGTGATAACTACAGAAGCGAATTTATCGGAACAAAAACCGAAAGGATAAATACAGTGGATACCACTATATCAACACGATACAGAATATAAATAATCCTGGGTAGATTTCGGAAAGCTGAGAATCGGGAAAAAAATACAAATATGTATTTCCGCTACCCACTAGGAAAACTAAGAATCAGAAAGAGCAAGAAATATTCTGAACATTTATGTTATAATTACATCTTTTTAGTGCGTAGAGAAAGAGAGTGTTTCCCCATTTTGTATGTTTAATTTCGACTTAAGGTGTTTTTCCAATTTTGTCCTTATCTTTTGCGGGGCAGTGCATACGTACGCTATAAAAAAAATCATATATGAATACCTGTACACTGAAGTATTTTACGTGCGCGAATAATTAGTAATTAGTTTTGATGAAACGCATGGTAGATTTTCCTGATTTTGTATTCGGTAAGTGAATTTCCAGTGTTCGAGATAGCATATTCGCAGACAGAGCATGCCCCATTTTTTTGGCATTTAGGGATGCATATAGGACATTCTAAAATTACTCAATAAAGCACCAAACGAAAGGAATTCATTGTCAAAGATTTTGTGAAAGTTGGTTTGAAGAAGATAACACTTGACATAAGGGAAAGAAGAAGTGGTCTTGTTATCAGTTTGAAGTAACATTAAAAGACAGCTTGTTTTTGCAAGAGCTTTTTCTTTATAGATGGTTCTTTACAAAGCCAAATAAAGAGGCAACCAGAAAAAAAAAAAAAAAGGAATACATTAAGAGCTCTGTGAAATCTCGAGATCTAAATTATGATCAAATTTCCCTTTTTCACTTCAGGAAATCCAAAGATTAGCAACATCGCATTTTTAAACTCTTTTTGTTTATACATTCGTGTCTAGTTACACAAAACCTGAAGCTTCTGATGTTCAGTCGCGCACTGCAAGTAATAAATTATTTGCGTAATCCCGGCTAAAATTATAAGAAGTGGCTTTCATAAGCAGTAAAAATTTACCGGATTATGAGTGTTTGCACAGTGTTATTTACTTAATAAGCTTTCAGTGATGTAATGAGAAGGGGGAAAATAAAAAACAAAACAAAGAAAAATTAGCTGTAGCGGGAATGGCAAAGCACAAAGGAAAAATAACAACAACAACCTTAATTAGGTAGCCTCTTTTTATTCTGAAAGATAAGAAAAATAAAATATACTTATCAACGATAAATAATGCTATTTTCTATATTTAGATTCCTATATTTAGAAATAATTAAGCAGGAAGTGCACTAGTTCAATTGGGTATTACATTTCAGATCGATGGGTAAAGATTTTTTTCAAAAGAAGCCGTTTAATAATGTTGGAATTCACATGAAGCTTATGAACAGAAGACCAGGAATTTAGCAAAGCACACGAGTATCGTCCGTCTCGGAAAATTCGAGAGAGTACCCTGGTACTTTGTAGATAATTGATGCTGTGCATCGTTTTCATGCCAAGGTTTTTGTGTGTATGAAATAAAACGAGTGATTCGATACTATACAATTATTTACAAACAAAGCATTGCGTTTTTCATATCACTCATAACGACACCAAGACGCAGTCTGGTACATACTAAGTGGAATTAAATCATAACAACAAACAATAAGGTTTACTAATTCCGGACATTGAGCGGTACTTATGTACGTGGATTAACGAATGTTATTGTCGTACAACCAATGAAAGAAGATATGTGAGTCACAGAATTAAATATTTACTAAAGTATGGCGACGGCAATAATATTTCACTATTGCCTTAGTTTAAAAAAATACTAAACAGTATTTCGACTGTTTAGTTTCTCAAAAACAATATTTATTGTTATTATCTATATATTAATTCTATAAGGTTTTTTACTGTAAGACCAGTTGCGAGAGAACGGCTGAACGTAAAGATATGGTTGAGGTATCAAAATAAAGGTCTTACCACGTAGATGTGCCAGTCCAAGAGAAAAATGAGATTGGGGCAACGGTTAAAGAGTTGTGGGGCGGGAAAGTTCCCATGTAAAGTCAATGGGAGAAGCGGGCGGTTGACTCACGCGCTGTTGAAGGCGGTAGTATAGAGGGGCTCAGAAAGTCCAAAGTCCGAAGTCTCTGTTCTCAGCGAACCATTGTGCAAAACAACGCTAGCAGGAATTTGTTTGAAAGTTCTTATCGGAACAGCGAACACTCGAAGACCTGATTGCGTTGTGCTATTGGACTGTGTGATGTATACATACAATTTAACATTCATTCCATCCAGTTTATTCGCGTTGGTAAGACGTTTCCCATTATGTAAACATTTAAATAAACGTTTCAAATGAGTTTATTTTTTTCAAAAAAAAAAAAAACAAAAAAACTTTTCGTCGATTCCGACGGGTTTCGTCTACCGGGAAAAAAGAAAAAAAAACAACAACAAAAAAACATTCGTCGATTCCGACGGATTTCGTCTACCGGGTTCGAATCTCGGTGAGGCATGGAAGTTGTGTTTGTCTTACGGCACTGGCTCTCTCCCTTCCCTGAAACCAGTGACCCTACATTAGGGACGGGTGACTGCTTATAGCCCAAGTGTTGGCTTATGATCATTCGTTCGTGAAGGGTCCGGGTTCGAATCCGAGTGAGGCAAGGATGTTGTGTTTGTCTTACGCCACTAGCTCTCTCCGTTCCCTGGAACTACTGAACCTAAATTATGGACGGGCGACTGCTTATAGCCCATTGAGTTGTTCACTGCATTTGTTAAATCTTCAGTCACAAAAAAAAAAAAAAAAAAAAAATCACGAACTTGGACTATTGCCTGTTCTGAAGTGGCTGAATGAATTTGTCAATCAAATAAAGTTTACATTTGTGATTTCATATGAGTTTATTATTTAAAAAAAAATAAATTACCGTCGACTCCGACGGGTTTCGTCTAGTTATACATTATTCATATTTAGACGAATGTAAGAAACAACCCTGACACCAATGAAATGGGATGTAGCTACGATAGTCAATGTGCGCATGCGCAAGATAAAATCTGATCTCAAGATAGAAAGAAAAACTAAATCGCAAGTGTGTTAGTGAGGAGGATTTGTAACTTTTGGTCAAGGATACCTACAGGTTACACCACATTGTGTTATACACCATTTTAAAGCTCTCGTCAATAGCAGGTAGCTTAGGAGGATCGAGTGGAAGCCAAATTTGGCTACGATGCATACTTTACTACTGTCGGGAAAAATGCATAGCATCAAAATGCATTTTTGTAATGGCTTTAATCACATTTAATATGACGTTCTTAAAATTTACAAAGACTGCAATGAGATATTGTTACGTTTATGTAAAACGTGATGAAATAATGTTCGGCGATAGTTTGTAAATATATTGTTGAGTAACAACGAAATTTATTACTGTTGCTTCCAGCATGCGGCACGATCAGATTTCAACAATGGTTTTGACCGTTACCCATTTTCGTTACATCGAATGTTTTTACTAGGGATTTACTTTACCATTGCGGGGAATGATGCATAGCATCAAAAACAGGTGATATAATTTAAAACTCCTGCTTTTTTAGAAAGGAAATAAGAAGCCATTTATTTTCCGTGTATTTTACTTTCGTTAGCCTACTAAGCCTAAATCAGTAGGAGTCCTATTGTCGCAAACAGGAGATATTCACGCACAGAACACAAATTAATTTTCGAACATAGTGACAAGTGTAACGTATAATCTAATTTTACCTTCCTCTTTGGTTCCGGTCTTCTTACGTAAATTTGGTTTATTCTCGTCAAACGTTTTTCTAAGCTGAACGCCACTTATTCCTGCCCAAAGAATTTGAGTTTGGCAACCCTGAAGGCAGGCCAAATAACAATTACGTAATCGAAAGCTAAAGATAAGAACTGATGGTTTTACCCATCGTGGGGCAATGGTACTTCTGTTATCGGAAAGCAATATTATCGCCGGCAGTTTGTTATCAACCAATGTATTAGCAATGTTATTAAAGTCATGTTATGATTAACGAGCTTCCGTTAGCAATCCGTGTTTTTCAATATTTGAGGCTTCTGTAGTATTAATATACGACTAATCAGCGAATGAACGTGCTTATAATTAATATAATTTTCGCCTTCTAATTGTTTCTTCAGTTGCTGCTTACCATCTTTGGTGAATCCCCAGCATTGTGCGGGGCTCCAAGAAGCAACCTGCCAAATTGGCTTGGCAGTTAGCGTGTGTGAGTCTGGAGGAATTCGAGGCCGCTGTGGTGTAGCGGAAGCATATCCGGCGCGTAACTGGAAGACCCTGGGTTCGACTCCCGGTGGCGGCCAATGAGAATTTTTCCGTGACTCACTTATAAACGTGGAAAGAGCGAAGATCTTTGTTTGATGATGAACGTGCTTATGTTCAAGTTGTTCAGAAGAAAAGTGTTCTTGAGGGTGAATTAAACTGCATACCTCGGCAAATTTGAATTAAAGCCAGTGTGTGTGCATGCTCAATTGACGACATGCCCTGAAAATAAAGTATTGGGCTATTAACGTAAGTCATCTGTCTCCTTACTGACCTTGGGTCATATATTGAACTTAATTGTACGTCTGACTAAGGACTTTACAGCTGTTAGGATCTAAGCTATCCGGGTAGACGAATATCACAGCACGATAAGACTAACGACCTCTATTGTACACTGAAGAGCAATTGAATTAGAGACAGCTGGCGTTATGCAAATGTGGTGCTGTGGGCGGCCCTGTAAACGGAAACGGCATGACGTATGCAGCGATCCGACAATATAAGGAGTGATGCGACGGGAATCAGTAAGAGCCGGACGCAGTATGGGTAAGACGAAGGATCTAAGCGCATTTGATCGTGGGCAAATTGTTGGGGCCCGACGAATGAGTCATTCCATCTCGGAAGTCGTGCACGCACTGGATTTTCACGAGCCACTGTGTCACGGGTGCACAGTGAGTACATCGAATCCGGTAAAACCATCCCTGCAAGGGCCAACTGCCGTGGAAAACAGCGTGTGGATGAGCGGGGTCATCGTCGGCTAGCTCGCATTGCAACAGTGGATAGACGGGCCACAGTGCAAGAAATCACTCGGCAATTTAACGCTGGTGCCCAAAACGCGTAAGCAGCCACACCATCCAGAACCATCTCATCGCTATGGGGTACAGAAGCCATCGTCCCACGAGGGTACCGCTGCTGACCGCACATCACATTGTGGAAATATTAGCATGGGCGCGAGAACATCGCCACTGGAACCTAGCATGGGCGCGGGAACATCGCCCTAGACATGTGGGAAAATGTTGCCTGGACTGATGAGCCGAGAATCACGTTCGTACATGCGGATGGCGGGATACGAGTACGGCGCAAACCACATGAAGCGATGGATCCTTCTTGCCAGCAGGGTACTCTTCAAGCTGGTGGGGGTGGCATTCTCGCCTGGGGACTGTTTACGTGGACTGAAATCGGACCCCTGGTACATGTGACATCGTCCCTCACAGGTCAACGTTACCGGGATATCCTGGACGACCATTTGCTCCCGTTCGTGTGTCTTCAACATTCCACTAGGGACCTCATCCTGCAACAAGACAATGCACCGTGCCATCGCTTCCTAATTATATCTGAATGGTTGGATGAACACTCCAGCGACGTGACCTCGCTTCGTTGGCCAGCTAGATCACCTGACCTCAATCCTATCGAGCACATCTGGGATGCCATCGAGAGAGATGTTCGAGGCTCTGACCCCCCTTCACCAAATCTTCGTGAACTGTGGGAGTTTGTTCAGGGGTCGTGGATCCGTATTGGTTCCCAATATTTCCGCTGTTTTGTCGAGTCCATGCCGAAACGAATCGCCGCCGTCATCAGGGCGAAAGGTGGTGCTACACGTTACTAGACAGGTATCTCTAATTCAATTGATCTTCAGTGTATACAGTAAAGCTAATGCAACATTATCGTATGGTTCAACTTAAAGGCATTCCGTAAGACATAAAGTAGTTTTACAGTATAGCTAATTTAACATTAACGTATAGTTCAACTTAAAGGAATTTCGTAAGCCTTAAGAGTGGTTTTACAGTACAGTTAATGTAATATTAACGTATGGTTCAACTTAAAGGATTTCCATAAGCTTTAAGAGCAGTTTTATTCGTGAGAGTCATTCCCACTGGAAATTGCTGACTGAAAGTGTCAACGAATGGTATGAACGAATCGAATCTGACTCAGAACCGAATCGCGAGTCATTTCCCGCCAAAATCGTGCACCAGAAGAGTTGCAACGAATGACGGCAATGGAAATGGAAAAGCATTATTTGCAGCAGATTAATGACAAAAAAAACTTCATGTATTTGATGTATTGTTGTATTTACTTAATGAAATTGTCCGTGAGTGTACATTATTATCTGGCTCAGAACTAGTTCGCGATAGTCATTCTCGACAGAAATCGATCACTGGAAGTGTCAAAGAGTGGCATAAACGAATCTGTCTCAGAACCGATTCGCGAGAGTCATTCCCCGCCAAAATCGTGCTCAGGAGGAGTGAACGAATGACGCAAATGAATCCCCTTTGGAATCGATTCGCGAGTCATTCCCTGCGGAAATCGTTCACCGGAAGATTCAACGAACGATACAAATGTATCTACTCAGAAAAGGTTCGCGAGAGTCATTTCCTGAGGAAATCACTCACCAGAAGTGGCAGTGAACGAATTGTTGTAGCGAGTCGAATAAGAAGAATCCGTTTGCCCAACACTACGGCAGAACAGCGCTTTGGAACTCCTCCTAGGGTATCTGAGGTCGCTTATGGTAACCATTGTGGTGCAGTGAGACATGCGCAGCACTTGGGAATATTTCCAGAGCCTTCCGAAATTTTCCATTTCTCACGTCATGTCTATCTTCGAAAAGGGTTTCGGATATCGGAGGTCTTCGGTTGTGGGATTTTTGGTTAAAGAATGATCAACTTGCTCTGGAAGTTTGGTAAGTATCACTAACACTGCCCCTAAGATGTGTATGATGGTCACAAACGCTATATTGACCGGTAGAAAGAAGCGTGAAAGCTGTTGTGGTAAAAGAGAAGTTCTTTTTGTTTTGAAATTCTAAGAAGCGAGCATGGAAAAGGAATAATAAAGAACTACGAACTTAACGTACACCGAAGTGATGCGAAAGAGCCGCGTGCTTGAAATAACCGATCTATATATTTCACGGTCTTCCTATCAGTTTCATCATCACATGTTACTTTCGGGAATGCACTTTGTCGCATATTTGCACTACTTAACTGCAGAATCTATATGATTACGGACTACGCTTGTGGCATTTATTCCCTGCTTGTTTAAATTACGCTTGCTTTCAGTGGGTGCACCTTGTCGGGAAATGCATCTCAGTCGTTATGAGACGAATATATTTCACCTTGAAAAAGAAATCAGTTCCAAATTTTCATAAGAGAAATATCTGATAACTTCATTACTATTGCGCACCAAGCGTTAACGAAATTTTCGGAATTATTCCACGAATGTTTCGCAACCGCTGAGAGACATTGATTTGCTAAAATGCCTTCTTGAATGAAATGGTGAAACTTTGCCTTACACATTAATGAACATCTTCCTATGACTTAATGTGACGGGAGTTTTCAGAGTTCCGAGAAAATCAATAGCAGTGAGCTGAAGATGCGGGAGATCGAACGGATTGTTAATACAGGCGTTCCTTGTCTGCGGCAGTCAGACTTCCATGGAACAGTCGGGCGCTCACTTAGGGGGTCGTGAAATGTAACATTCATTCATTACGATCCATGGAGTATCACTTCGGTGAAGTTCATGTCGTTTCGCGAAAAATGTCGTTTCAAGTGATCACTCTTTTCGAACGAAATGTGATAACTGTCGCTCTGGTTAGAAAACGAAAATGGGACTCCAGATGAAAAACATAATACACGTGCTTAATTCCTTAATGAAAAAAAAAAAATGAGAGCGTATCTTTTTGATCTTTAGAGAAAGGTATTTGAAAGTTTCGGAACGACTTTTTAAAAGTTCATGTGTTTTTTCGCTTTTTCGTTTCTTTATTTCTATATTCTGAATTCAGCTTTAGCAGAATTACGTCATTAGTCTTACTACAAGGGTTGTACCCCAAAACAAATGGGAATGTTTTTATAAAAAAAATATGCGTACCTTAATTATCTAAGGGAGTGGTCATCTTTTTCGAAAAAACTGTCCGTTGCATCGAACACAGGTGTCCCAACGGTCCACCAACTTTCTGAATGTTTTCTGGAATTCTTTTTTTTTTTTTTTATTTTGATTGGAGGTTTAACGACCACCGTGAGCAACTCAATGGGCTATAAGCAGTCGCCCGTCCCTAATTTAGGGTCACTGGTTCCAGGGAAGGGAGAGAGCCAGTGCCGTAAGACAAACACAACATCCATGCCTCACCGGGAGTCGAACCCGGACCCCTTCGGACGAATGATCAGAGGCCAACGCCTTAGACCACTGCGCCAAAATTCTTCAAATGCTGGAATTCTTCAAATGCTGTTCAAACCCCCACGCGCAGCTCTAATGAGTTGTTGATCAGTCTTAAATTATCGTCCCCGTTATGCCTTTTTGGCTCGTCTTTCGTAAAAAAAGATCGTGCTTATGTTATCGTTTTGTCCGTCCGTCCGTCCGTCTGTCTGTAGGCACCATATCTCTGCAAATATAAGTCCGATTTGAAAAATTCTTTTTACATTAGGAAGCTTAAAATATACGAATGATGATCCTTCATTTCGTTTTTTTTGCAATGTACAATTTCGCCGCTAGAGGGCGTAAACGCAGATGATGTTGAATGCAAAATACATTTTATTCCACATATATGCTTCTAAACATCCGATTGAAAAAAATATTTTCATTCGATTCCATTTATGTCGAAGAATATTTTAGGTATAGTTACTTTTCAAATTACGCACAGATTTTCCGCTAGGGGCGTAAAAGTAAGTTACCTTTCCCCCAATATCTCTTCTTCTAACACTCTGATTTGAAAAATGTTTTCTTTAGCGGAAACCGCTCGTGATGGAAATTATTTTGCATATAATTTCTAATTTTTGGTAAAGAATGCTTTAGCCACCAGGGGCGTAAGTGTTAATTTTTGCTTCTGATGTACACTGGCGGAAAGTGAAAAAAGAACACCAAGAAGGAGACGTCTGATACCAACGAAATTTATACAGCATAATAACGGAATACAGAGGATAACGTGATCAAAACATTATGGCAAAATACAGCTGTATTTGCTGGTACACTGAAAAATAACATTTCCATGTAACATAGTTAGTACGAGGTTGAACCGCCATGAACTGCGTCACACTGTGCAATTCTGGCATGGAGTCTGTCGTACAGATGTTGGATGTAAATTTGGGGTATTGAGTTCCAAGCATCCTCAACCTGGACGCGTAAATCGGGGATGGTCGTGGATGGCCGTGGAGACCGGATAAGTCGTTGGCCCATAAAATCCAACACGTGCTCAATGGGGGACAAATCCGGTGAACGTGCAGGCCATGGAAGTTGTCTCACACCCTGAAGTGCATGTTGCGTTTCACGTGCCGTGTGTGGGCGTGCGTTATCTTTCTGGAAAACACCACGATGGACCGACCTCACAAATTGGCACAACAACGGGCTGAATGATGTTGTTGACGTAGGAGGTGCTGTTTAACATACCCGGTACAAACACTAGTTGTGTACGGGGGTGATAGCTGATCGCTCCCCACACCAGGAGACCAGGTGTATGCCCTGTGTGTCGCTGGCGGATGCAAGAACGGTGGAGACGCTCCCTTGTGCGTCTGCAAACACGCATACGGCCATCGGAGGCTCCCAAGCAGAATCTGCTTTCATCGCTGAACACGACAGATCGCCATTGCGTTCTCCAGTGCAGACGATGGCGACACCACTGCAGCCGTTAATGACGGTAGGCTGGAGTCAGAGGTGCACATGCCAGAGGCACACGTTCACGTAGTCCTGTATCCAGTAGACGGTTGCGGATTGTTCGCACAGTCACCTCAGGTGCAACGGTAGATCGGATTTGCGTCGCAGTTGATGTTCTGCTTGACAACGCCGCTCTTCTTATGCGTCGACCGGTCCGCTCATCTGTCCGTCTGTGACTCCCAGTTCCACGTCTTCTCGTGTGGGAATGTTCCTCGGACCATCTACGCCACCATCGTACCACCACCGATACTTCCCGTCCAGTTCGCTCCGCAATACGACGATACGACCACCCGGCCTCGCTCAAAGTCCGATAACTGCTGAAATCGTGCACGTCTTCCATGTCCAGTCATTGCAGCTTCTTCAGGGTCTTCGCACGTGTCCGTAAGCTGACGACTGATTACATTCACTTCGCCGTACTCCTTACATACCACCGACGATAATTTGCATATTATGCCGTGCTGTGGCATAAGCGCTCACCGGTTGGTCCCGAAATTAACATCACACCTACGTAAACTCGACCCATTAACATATGTAAATTTCATGATCTTCTGCCAGTTCCTTCTTGGTGTTCTTTTTTCACTTTCCGCCAGTGTATTTGCCATAAAATCTGAGCTTCTAAAATCTGAATTGAAAAATTATTACATCGATAAACCTTTTCGGCATATTGTTTTCTTAAAATATTGCATGGTTTCTCCACCAGGGGGCGTAGATGTATATCTTATTTTTTGTCAATATCTCTGTTTCTAATGGTCTCATTTAAAAAATTCTTTTTTTATTAGATAGAGTTTCCTGTGTGTCATGTTATTCACATAATTTCAAAATTTTTAAGTAAATCATAGACTTTCCGCTAAAGGACGTAAAGGTAAATTGCGTTTCCTCCGATATCTCTGCTTCTAAATCTCGGATTTGAAAAATTCTTTCTGCATCGGCCCTGATGGGAACTGCTTTGCACATAATTTCTAATTTTTGCAAAAAAATAGCTTGGCCACCTGAGGGGGTAAGTCTTAATTTCCCTTCTGATGTATTTGCAGCAAAAAAGATCTAAGATCTCGATTGAAAAACACTTGTTTGTGGACCGATACTACTCACGCTGACGAACCTTTAAGGAACACTTTCTCCTTAAGATAATGCATGGTTTTTACGCCAGGAGGCGTAGATATATATCTTATTTTTGTCAATATCTCTACTTCTAGGAGTCCGATTTGAAAAATTCCTTCTTTTTGAATACTGTTTCCTATGCAAAATGTTTTTCATATAAATTAAAAATTTCAAGTAAATCATAGACTTTTGGCTATGGGGCGCAATTGTAAATTGCCTATTCTGCTTCTAAAACTCCAATTTGAAATATTCTTCCTGTATCGCATACAGCACCTGATGGAAAATATTTTTCATATAATATTTAATATTTGGCAAAGAATAGTTTGGCCAGCAGGAGGCATAAGTGTTAATTTCTGCTTCTGATGTATTTGCAGTAAAATATGAGCTCATAAAAACTCGACTAAAATTTTTTTTTCTTGGACCGATGTCGCTCACATCGAAAAACCTTTTGAGAATACCTTCTTCCTAAAAGAATGCATGGTTTTCCCGCTAGGGGACGTAAATGCATATGTTATATTCGTCCATATTTCTTCTCCAAAAAGTCCGATTTGAAAAATTCTTTCTTTGTTGGAGAGCGTTTCCGCTGTGAAATGTTTCTCATATAAATTCAAATTTTTCTTAACGGACAAGTCTGCAACCAGAGGGCGTAAGCTCACGATTCCGTTTAAAGCAATATCTGTAGGATTAAAAACCCGATTGAAGAACTTGTTTCTTCTGTCAGATACTATTGTTTTTCATACCGGTTCAATTGACTTTGAATAGCTTCGATAAAATCAATTTACGTCAGAACAGATTCAAAATACGTGCTCATTACACTCGAAAATTCGGTGTCATCTTGTGTAAAATGAGGAACAACCAGAAATCAAATGGTGGCAAGTCTTCTACATACAGGTTGAGGCATCAACTTAGTATTCATTTTCCCCAAATAAGAAACGACAGAACTGGCCATTTACGGCCTTGCATTGGGCCGCACATGAAAAGAAATGAGGAAAATGAGGAACTAAAGTTGAACAAACTGGTTTTATGCCCAAATGATCGGTTAAAGTTCTGTGAATTGAAGACTTTGAAATGTGAACCATATCTTCGATATCTCTAATTGACAGGTGTCTGTCTGTCTTCCCGTATAATAACACGTATTTTATTGATGTTTGCCTCTGTAACACTCGTTGAAGGTCTTCCTCCATGCGAAATTAAAGCCGCGGACTCACGTATCCATAAATTCTTTACGCCATCTGTAAATTGTTGATTTTCCTAGACATTCATCTTTATAAGCCTCCTGCATAAGATGACTTGTTATGTCGATAGTAAAATTTGATCGCGAGACTTGTTATGTCGATAGCAAAATTTGATCGTGAGACTTGTTTTGTCGATAGCAAAATTTGATCGCGAGATTTGCTATGTCGATAGCAAAATTTGATCGAGAGACTTGTTATGTCGATAGCAAAATTTGATCGCGAGATTTGCTATTTCGATAGCAAAATTTGATCGCGAGGCTTGTTATGTCGATAGCAAAATCTGATCGCGAGACTTCTTATGTCGATAGCAAAATTTGGTGGCTTATCTTTGTTCCTCTTTCACATTCATTCTTTCGAAAAATCACAGCACGAAAAAACTTAAGTGTTTAAGGAAACAACGCTTATTTAAATGCGCACTGCTGACGACGCATGCGTGATAAACAGGTATGGCTAGTTGCTATGATTACTACAACGACTGTCGTTTTTCCGAGACTCGTGCCAAGGTCGAACGCAGTGTTGTATACTTTTTACAGAAGCATTCTGAGTTGTTTTGGGGACAAGCTATGGGGGAAAAATTATCTATTGGGTTGTGTAAAAGGTCGTTTCGCATTTGTAAAAATCCATTTACACACTATTGTCATTCTTATTTATTCTTCTTCTTGGTTACTCAGTCCAAGGACTGGTTGTTCAGTAGATGTACTCTGTCTCTCCATTCCTCTCTATTCTCTGCCATTCTCTTCAAGTCATAGTATGCCCTAATATTGGTGTCTTGGAGTAATTGTGCCACAAAACCATTCCTTGGTCGTCCTCTTCCTCTCTTGCCTTGAATTTTTCCTTCCAAAACTTTCAGAATCGGACCTCCATCGTGCAATGTGTGTCCCATCCATAGCATTCTTCTTCTTCTTAACATGTTGATCAGATTCCTGGGAATTCCCACTCTCTCCAGGACCTTCTCATTAGTCTTTCTATCGAGCCAGCTTATTCTCTCCATTTTCTATGGCTCCACATCTCAAATTCCTCTAGCCATTCCATTTCGCTCGCGGTCAATGTCCATGTCTCAGAACCGTAGAGAGATACTGGCCAAACATATGACTTAAAAATTCTCTTCCTCAGTTTTAGATCTATATTTTTGGCTGTCAGTAGACTTTGATTCTCTCTAAAAGTCATTTTTGCCATCCCCAGTCTCATTCTAATTTCCTTTTCAGATCTCGCATCTTCAGTAATAATTTGACCCAAATAGCGAAATAATTTAACTTGTTCGATGCATTGTCCTTCAATTTTAAGGAAAGCCTGTTTTGGATCCTTCCCTATTGCAATTAATTTTGTCTTATTTTTATTTATTTTCATTCCATAAATATCCGCCTTTTTAGCACTTCTTTTGTAAAAAAAGATCGTGCTTCTGTTATCCGTTTGTCCGTCCGCTCGTCTGTACCCTCGATATCTCTGCAACTATTAGTCCGATTTGAAAATTTTTTCTTGCATTCGGAAACTTGAAATATGCAAATGATGATCCTTTATTTCGTTTTTTTTTTACGATGTACAATTTCGCCGGTAGAGGGCGTAAATACAGATGATGTCGAATTCAAAAATACATTTTATTCCACATATTTGCTTCTAAACATCCTATTGAAAAAAAAATAAATTATCTTTCGATTCCATTTATGTCGAAAGGTATTTTAGATATAGTTACTTTTTCAAATTACGCATAGATTTTTCGCTAGGAGGCGCAAAAGTAAATTACATTTTTCCCGATAACTCTTTTTCTAAAACTCCAATTTGAAAATTTTTTTCTTCGGCGGATACATCTTCTGATGGAAAATGTTTTGTATATAATTTCAAATTTTTGGTAAAGAATACTTTGGTCACCAGGGGCGTAAGCGTTGATTTTTGCTTCTGATGTATTTGCCATAAAATCTGAACTTCTAAAATATCGATTGAAAGAATTCTTTCGTGGACTGATGCCACTCACATCGATAAACCTTTTCGGAATATTTTCTTCTTAAAATTTTGGTCAGTTTCTCCGCTAGGGGGCGAGATGTACATCTTATTTTTGTCAATATCTCTACTTCTAGGAGTCTGATTTGAAAAATTTCCTTCTTTGTTGGATAGTGTTTTCCGTGTGACATGTTTTTCATATAATTTCAACATTTTCAAGTATTTCATAGACTTTCCGCTAGGGAACGTAGCGGTAAATTGCGTTTCCCCCTATATCTTTGCTTCTAAATATCCAATTTGAAAAATTCTTTCTGCACCAGATACATCTCCTGGTGGGAAATCGTTTTCACATAATTTCTAAATTTTTGTAAAAAAATAGTTTGAACACCAGGAGGCGTAAATCTTAATTTCCGCTTCTGTTGCATTTGCAACAAAATATGAGCTTCTAAATTCTCGATTGGAAAAAAACGTCTTTTGTTGACCGATACTAGTCATGTCGACAAACCTTTTAGAAACATTTTCTTCTTAAAATAGTGAATGGTTTCTACGCCAGGGGGTGTAGATGTATATCTTATTTTTGTCAACATCTCTACTTGTAAGAGTCCGATTTGAAAAATTCTTTCTTTGTTGGATAGTGTTTCTAGTGTGACATGTGGTTCATATAA
The DNA here is from genome assembly GCA_039090855.1 of Macrothele yani. Taxonomy (NCBI): domain Eukaryota; kingdom Metazoa; phylum Arthropoda; class Arachnida; order Araneae; family Macrothelidae; genus Macrothele; species Macrothele yani. The sequence continues at coordinate 56,851,650 of CM076990.1, forward strand.
TTTCAAAATTTTCAAGTAATTCATAGACTTTCCGCTAGGGGGCGTAAATGTAAATTGCGTTTCCCCCTATATCTCTGCTTCTAAATCTCCGATTTGAAAAATTATTTCTGCACCGCATACAGCTCCTGATGGGAAATCGTTTGCACATAATTTCTAATTTTTGTAAGAAATGGTTTGGCTACCAGGTGGCGTAAGTCTTAATTTTCGCTCCTGTTGTATTTGCAGCAAAATATGAGCTTCTAGAATCTCGATTGAAAAAAAAGTCATTTGTTGACCGATACTACTCATGTCGACAAATCTTTTAGGAAAATTTTCACATAATTTCTAATGTTTGGTAAAGAATGATTTAGCCACCAGGGGTCATAAGTGTTAATTTCTGCTTCTGAAGTATTTGTTGCAAAATCTGGGCTCCTGAAAACTCGACTAATTTTTATTTTCTTGGACCGATACCGCTCATGTGGATAAACCTTTTGTGAATACTTTCTTCCTAAAATAATGCATGGTTTTCCCACCAGGGGACGTAAACTCACATCTTATTTTTGTCGATATCTCTGTTTCTAAGACTTCGTAAGCTCACGATTCCGTTTACAGCAATATCTGAGGCATTAAAAACCCGATTGAAAATCTTCTTCTTTCTTTCGTCAGATCTATTGTTTTCCATAACGGTTCCTTTGACTTTGAATAGCTTTGATAAATTTGATTTGCGTCAGAACGGATTCAAAAGACGTGCTTATTACACCCGAAAATTCGGTGTCATCTTTCTTGTTGTATATTTTTGACATCATGCGCTGTAATCATTTGGCTGATCCTGAAGCAATGCCTGGTCATCAGAAAACTTAATGGCCTTAATTCTCTATTACCATTATTTTCCAATACCACGTGACATTTATCGGATAGCTTTAGGACTCCATCCATCGATAACTTTACACAGCGAGAAAAAAAGTTCGTTTGAAACAACAAAATAATTTTGTTGAGCTGTTTTGTCGATTTATTTTGTTGCTTTAGCAAAATTCCATCGGAATTGTTTTGTTGGCAACACAAAAATATTTCGTTGGCTATATTTTGTTAATTCAACTATATGGAGAATGCATGGACCTTACGACAAAGCGCACGTGATTACTAGCTACTCCATACGGGCACTACCAGACTACCACTAACCAGGAGAATCTCGTTTTGCGCTTAACATTTCGCTTTGAATTATGGCTGACTACTAAGTGAGGGCATTGTTAGAAAACTGGGAACTGTCAACTGTGAGAAAGACATTCAGAGGTAAGAATTTCTAATATGTCTTAATAATTCCGGCGTATTTTTATGCTAGTGCTTATTGTGTGTTATTTTGGTTGGATTCAGTGAATCTCAGTGATCATTTGGCCTCGATTTGTAGACTCATAATTACAATGGTCACGATAGAATCCGCATCTTATTAGATGCACATGGGCACATACCAAATTTAAACCAAAATTTCTAATAAAGCAATAATACATTTCTTATAATGGCCTGATGTTCCTGATCGTAAACAAAAATTTGCTCATGAGAAAATGATAAGAGTTTTAATTTATGTATAGAGCTTGATTTCATGTACAGGCTATACACTGAAGAGCAAGTGAATTAGAGATACCTGTCTAGTAACATGTAGCACCACCTTTCGCCCTCATGACGGCGGCGATTCGTTTCGGTATGGACTCGACAAGACACCGGAAGCGTTGGGAATCCATACGGATCCACGACGCCTGAACAAGCTCCCACATTTCACGAAGATTTTATGGAGGAGGTCAGAGCCTCAAACATCTCTCTCGATGACATCCCAGATGTGCTCAATGGGATTGAGGTCAGGTGATCTAGCTGGCCAAGGAAGCGAGGTCACGTCGGTGGAGTGTTCATCCAACAATTCGGATACAATTCGGGAGCGATGGCACGGTGCATTGTTTGCTGCAGGATGAGGTCCCCAGTGTAATGTTGAAGACGCACAAATGGGAGCAAATGGTCATCCAGGATATCCTGGTAACGTTGACCTGTGAGGGACGATTTCACACGTACCAGGGGTCTCATTTCAGTCCACGTAAACAGTCCCCAGACGAGAATGCCACCCTCACCAGCTTGAAGACCCTGCTGGCAAGAAAGATCCATCGCTTTATGTGGTTTGCGCCGTACTCGTATCCTGCCATCCGCATGTACCAACGTGAATCTCGGCTCATCAGTGCAGGCAACATTTTCCCACATGTCTAGGGTCCAGTGGCGATGTTCCAGCGCCCATGCTAATCTTTTCACCATGTGATGTGCGGTCAGCAGCGGTACCCTCGTGGGACGATGGCTTCTGTACCCCATAGCGAGGAGATGGCTCTGGATGGTGTGGCTGCTTACACGTTTTTGTGCACCAGGGTGAAATTGCCGAGTGTTTTCTTGCACCTGTGGCCCGTCTATGCGCTGTTACAATGCGAGCTAGCCGACGATGACGCCGCTCATCCACACGCTGTTGTTCTCGGCAGTTGGGCCTTGCAGGGATGGTTTTACCGGATTCGATGTACTCACTGTGCACCCGTGACACAATGGCTCGTGAAAATCGCAGTGCCTGCACGACTTCCGAGATGGAGTGACACATTCGTCGGGCCCCGACAATTTGCCCACGATCAATTGTGCTTAGATCCTTCGTCTTACCCATACTGCGTCCGAGTCTTACTGATTCTCGTCGCATCACTCCTTATATTGTAGGATTGCTGCATATGTCATGTCGTTTCCGTCTACAGGGTCGCCCACAGCGCCACATTTGCATAACGCCAGCTGTCTCAAATTCAATTGCTCCTCAGTGTAAAATAGGCCACTAAATTTAAAACAACTCGGAATTTCCTTACTACTTCTTCCGAGCATTTTCCTGAGTTTCTTACTGCTGCTTCCATACTGCTAGCTGCTTCTACTGGGATAGAAGGGAAAACCAATTCACAAATTTATGTGATCTTATTGTCTCCTTAATCATTAGTGGTGAACTTTGTATCTTTTGTACATATCCTTAAGATCATTCCCATATCAAGTAAGTTTTTTTCTTCGTCCTTTATAGTATTTCTTAACACGAGCGGCTTTATATTGGTTTTAGACCATCTGCCACTTAATACAAGACAAAAATAGTGCATTTTTCCCCGATCGTTACGGCCAAGAGATTCAATTTACGTTCGAGCGTCTTCTAATGGGTCTGGCACGATTCGTCCAACGACGATTGGTCCAATGCCGATTCGTCCAAAGGGACGATTCATCCAATGGACAATTGGTTCAAAGGTGCGATTGGTCCAATGCCGATTCGTCCAATGGGGCGATTGGTCCAACGCCGATTCGTCCAATTCCGTCCTATCTGTCCGAAGTGCTACTCGTGCTATAAAAGTCTCATCTGTTCTGATTCTATCTCCGATGTTATACGAAAGTACCGGTAGTCCAAAGAATGTAAAATAATGTTACATTTCATGCGTAATATTGTGGTTAGAGATTTTTTTTTTTAAAGTCGCGTTTTCTTGTTATACTGTCCTTGCTGCTGTATGAAGTTACTGATGTACGAGCCGTTCTATCAACTTCAATGTTTCTCTTTTTTTTTTTTTTTTTTTGATTGGAGGTTTGACGACCACCGTGAGCAACTCAATGGGCTATAAGCAGTCGCCCGTCCCTAATTTAGGGTCACTGGTTCCAGGGAAGAGAGAGAGCCAGTGCCGTAAGACAAACACAACATCCATGCCTCACCGGGATTCGAACCCGGACCCCTTACGGACGAACGATCAGAGGCCATCGCTTAGACCACTGCGCCACCGGGGCGGCGTTTCTCTTTTGCATGAAATAATATAAGATACTAGTGTTCCGTTTCTGTTTGTAGAATGCAGTGGGGTTTTCCGCCAACTGCCCAATGGAAACAACTGGTCGGGGTTTGGACAGAGGCCTTTTCAACAGTTTTTATTCCAGCGATGTCAAATTCATAACGTTTGCATATTAAATCAAGTTAATAATATTGCGCTTTTATTTAAACACGAAATATTAATTCATAGGCCCTAGGCCTAGGCTTTTTTAACAGTTTTATTTCCACCGATGTCAGATTCATAAAGTTTACATATCTAATCAGGTTAATAATATTAAGCTTTTACTTTGGCACGAAATGTTAATTCATAGGCTCTAGGCCTAGGCCTTTTTAGGACTTTTTATTCTACCGATGTCATATTCATAACGTTTACATATTAAATCAAGTTAATAATATTGCGCTTTCACTAAGCACGAAATATTAATTCATGGGCCCGCGGCTTAGGTGCTTAGCAAAGACCTCAGAAATGATACCATGAGTGCTTTTTATAAAGTTTTATAAAATGTTTACAAATACCAAATATCTAGGTTGTAACTTAAAATCTTTTAAAATGGCCCGCGGCCTAGGTGCCTTGCAAAGACCTCAGAAATGATACGATGAATGCTTTTTATAAAGTTTTATAAAATGTTCACAAATATCTAGGTTGTAACTTAAAATCTTTTAAAAAGGCCCGCGACCTAGGTGCCTGGTAGATAGCTGAGAAATGATTCGTTGAGTGCCTTTGATAAGGGTTCATAAAATGTTTACAAATACCAAATATCTAGGTTGTGACTTAAAATCTTTAAAAAGGCCCGGGGCCTAGGTGCCTCATAAAGACCTGAGGAATGATACGATGAGTGTCTTTTATAAGGTTTTATAGAATGTTTACAAATACCAAATATCTAGGTTGTAACTCAAAATCTTCTAAAAAGGCCCGGGGCCTAGGTGCCTCGTAAAGACCTGAGAAATGATAGGAGGAGTGCCTTTTATTAGATTTTATATCATATTTACAAATACCAAATATCTAGGTTGTAAATTAAAATCTTCAAAAAATGCCCACGGCCTAGGTGTTTTGCAAACAACTGAGAGATGCTCCATTGAGTGCCTTTTACCAGGTTTATGTAAAATGTTTACAATTACTAAATATACGGAAATTATCTTTCAAAAGGATATAAAGAGGAGAATAATTTAAATTATTATTCCTTTCTGGAAAATAAAAAAGTTTACCGTTAGTAAGATGATAGCATTGGACGAATCGGCGTTAGACGAATCGTACCATTTGACGAATCGGCATTGGACCAATCGTACCATTGGACGAATCGGACATTGGACCAATCGGCATTGGACCAATCGTCCCTTTGGACGAATCGGCATTGGACCAATCGTCGTTGGACGAATCGTCCGGGATCGTCTTCTAATATAGCGAAATGCCTTTTTTGCCCGTGATGGGATTCGAAACTACGTCTCCATACGCCGGAGTGGGTTGTTCTTCCAACTGAACTACGTCGGCAAGACTTATCCTGCAACTTGTCGTTTTGACTCATGCGTTACCTTTGTACGTAACGCATGAGTGTCTTTGCTGAGAAACACACAGCCGATCGATTCGATATACAAGTCAACTGCGAAAGTAATTCAGAAACTTGCACTACTGCACCTTTGGACAAGTCTTGATTGGCGGCCTGAAAATTATTCTTGGGAAAATGCCATTAAATCTTCTTGCGAAAAAGTGAATTTACTGTTGCGCAGCGGAATAGCACATTTCCAGAAGCGCAATTAATAATAATGCACTTCTCCAAAAATGTCAGGTATTTCGGTAATTCAGCTTCTTTCAGTGTCGAATATCTGATATTCCACTGCAATTATAATTTGTGTTCGTTCTTGTCAAATTTACAGAAAATTAAGTTGATAACACATTTAGCTATTGTTTTTCAACTCGGCTACATGGTAATGTGTTTTCTTTTTCCGATTTGAAACCAAGACTTAAAAAGGTATGTCTGCAATTTTTATTAACAGACTTTTCTCGAAGAAAGGATGCACGCGTTGAAACAGGAAATCATGGCGATTACCAAAATAGCCCTTGAAAACTTCTAATTGCCCGAAGTACTGGAAAATTTGCATTCTCCAAAAGAAAGGATTCAGCTCGTATTTACTCAAAATATAACAGCTCGCAAATCATTTAAACGCTGTGATTAAAAGTACTTAGTTTTTGTAATTCATTCGCGTTTCTCTTGATTTGCCTGCCCTTCTGCGTCATTGTTTTCCTTTTATACAATGGAATTTACTGAACTTCGCTGAAATGCGTTATTTATTTTATTGAATTTTCATTCAACCAAAATGGGGCAAGCTAGACATTATAATGATTTTACAGCCATTCTCCACTTATAAGAGAAGCACCTTCTTGAGACTTTAATGAAAAGTTCAGAACAAACAAATCTCGTTTTTCTTACTTCATTAATAATTCTCTTTTATAATTCTTTTGTTCGATATCTTTACACATTCTGAGAAAAGAGATCTGAGAGTGTCTATAAAAATAATTGCCAGACCAGATCCTCTGCTATTAATAGAACATATGGGGAAACGAAAAAGAAAAATCCCTCAAATGTCGAGTTTCTCATTAAAAATAAAACTTCAATCGCTAAAATAAATGAGATTACAGAACTGCCATTTTGTGTGATCAATCCCATTTCGGTTCACTAAATGTTAATGTCTGTCTGCCGGGTACGTAGAATTTACCAAAATAGAAAAACTTTGAATCGAAAACAATTGGCAAAAAATTAATATTAACTAAATATGAGCAACACTTTTTCAGATATCTACTGAACACTGATGCAAAGAAAATTTCATTGCTAAGAAAATTTTATTTCGAGAACATAGACTTACACTGCTGGACAATTGCTAAGGACGGATCATAAACGGCTATATAGCGCATAAAAAAGTAAGTGTGGTAGGATGCCAAGTGAAATAAAATAATGTCAGAATGCCAGGACATTACAAGAAAGACAATTTATTGTGCTCTGAAATCCAGAAGGCTTTGGAACGTGTTCAAGGGACAAACAGGCCATTTTGTGCAGAATACGTAAACGTGAAAAAAATGCAATTACCGTCCGCAGGCGTTCCGGCGTAAGATGTCAATACGAGATATGGCCACCATGGAGGGCGATGCAAGATTCCACACGTCGTGCCATGCTTTGCACAACATTATCAAGCAGCTGTTGGGGTAATTTATCCTATTCCTCTGTCAGTGCACGGATGAGGGTGTCCTTGTTTATTGGAGGGCATTGGCGACCAGCAAAACTCCTCCCCAAAGCATCCCACACATTTTCAATGGGATTCAGATCTGGAGAACGTGCTGGCCATACGAGGCGTTGAATATCCTCGCTCTCAAGACACTCCTGGAGAGCGACTGTTCGATGACATGTTGCGTTGTCGTCCATGAAAATGAATCTATCACCGACAGCACCACGAAACATGCGAACATGAGGTAGCAGAACATCATTAATGTATCGTTGGCCAGTCATAGTCCCAGTTGGAAGCACATAGAGGGACGTACGGCCATTGATCATGATGCCAGCCCATACCATGACACTACATGTCGGATATCGGTCCCTTTCCTGTATGTTTGCTGGACAATATGCAGTACCACTATCACGCCAGATCAGTTGTCGTCGACAATCAGACGATAGACTGTATCTACTCTCATCTGAGAAGAGGACAGCAGACCAGTCGTTATCAGTCCAATTGCGATGTTGATGGCACCATTGCAAACGGGCGGTACGGTGACGTCTGGACAATGGGATGCACACAACATGACGGCGGGCGTATAGTCCTCCTTCATGCAAACGTCTGGCGACAGTTTTTCGGGAGATCCGCTTGCCAGTAGCAGCCATAAACTGATTTGCTACCTCACTAGCTGTGCTGCGCCGGTGTCTTTTTGTTGATAGCACTATGTACCGATGCAGGTGTCGTACTGCGAACACGACCTCCCCCGTGACGTTTGCTACACTCTCCATTTCTTTGAAATGATTTCCAAAGCCTTGAAACAACACTGTGGGTGACGTCGAACTCCCTGGCAACATCTGTTATTTTTCGCCCTTCTTCAATCTTGCCAAAAATACGGCCACGCGTAAAATCATCTAGGTGATGTCGGAAATACATACTGAAAATTGCAAGTTTGTCAATTCCCTTTCAACTTTGCGTTTGAACAACAACGGTCAATACGCGTCAAATCCTTTATATCTCTTATCAGTGCTATGACGTCACGAACAAGTTCGGCAATCCATAATTTGCATACGCACAACACGTCTTACTGTATCCCGCACTTATGCTAATTTCCCCATTTTCCTGCCTTCCATTTTATGGTTGCTATCGTTGCTATTGCCATCCGTCCTTAGCAATTGTCCGGCAGTGTATAAGAAGAACATTTTATGTTTTGCTTTTCGTGTACAGAGTGCGTATAAGGTAAATGAGTGAAGCAGATCTCCGGCGAGCGCCCTCTTGATATGCTATCCGATTCTGACTATATGGTTTTAGACGTAGGACTATGTCAAACTCCACGATAGTATGGGCAACTTACGACCTCTGACAAAAATAGGTTCCAATTGAAATCATTATAGCATTAAAAATACGTGCCGTTCACTAATCGTGTTAGCATATTCGTAAACAGCATGGAGTCCAATTCGCGTACTGCGCAATACATGGTGCGCACGATTCTTCCCCGCCTCCTGCGCGCGTGGGAGAATGCAATATTTCGGGGTGTGCCGCCGCGTTTGCCTCAGTCAATCTCGGCAACTATGAGCGCAAGACGACTGTGCGTGGTATCGTTTTAAAGCTCTCGACGAGATCTATTCGAATATATAAAGAGCATATCATAGTGGTTTAAACTAAATTTTTTTAAAATTGTTTTCGTGTGAACGGATTCACATTTTCGACAATGCCGTGGAATTCGCAGAATGAACGCAAGCGAAAGTGGAGGAAATGAAAACGAGACCCAAAAGCAAGTGATGAGTAATGTAAGAAGTCCAAGAAGACAGAGCACCACGTTGTGTAATTTGTGTATCGATCTGCTTTGTGTTCGCAATGTATCCAGCATTATTCGTAAAAGTTATGTAAGCTACTTTTCACATCATAGACCTGTGTTGGCTATAACAAATTAAATAGACGCTTTGAAAACATGCCCGACCAGCTCATTTCATCTCTCCAATCTCCAAGTCGTAGTCCTACGTTCCAAACTGACGGTTCAATCAGTACTGAGCCTACCTGTACTTTTATCACGTCTTTTGTAAAAAAAGATCGTGCTTATGTTATCGGTTTGTTCGTCCGTTCGTCTGTACCCACGATATCTCTGCAACTATTAGTCCGATTTGAAATATTATTTTTGCATTGCGAAGCTTGAAATATGAGAATGATGAACCTTCATGTCGTTTTTTTTTACGAAGTACAATTTCGCCGCTAGAGGGCATAAATGCAGATGATGTCGAATTCAAAAATACGTTTTATTCTACATATTTGCTTCTAAACATCCGATTGAAAAAATTCTTTTATCTTTCGATTCCATTTATGTCGAAGAGTATTTTAGATATAGTTACTTTTTCAAATTACGCATAGATTTTCCGCTAGGGGGCGTAAAAGTAAATTACATTTTTCCGATAACTCTTCTTCTAAAACTCCGATTTGAAAAATGTTTCCTTCAGCGGATACATCTCCTGATGGAGTTTGCATATAATTTCTAATTTTTGGTAAAGAATACTTTGGCCACCAGGGAGCGTAAGTGTTAATTTTTGCTTCTGATGTATTTGCCATAAAATATGAGCTTCTAAAATATTGATTGAAAAAATTCTTTCGTGTATTGATGCCACTCACATAAATAAATCTTTTTGGAATATTTTCTTCTTAAAATATTCCACATTTTCTCCGCCAGGGGCGTAGATGTATATATTATTTTCGTCAATATCTCTACTTCTAGGAGTCCGATTTAAAAAATTCCTTCTTTGTTGAATAGTGTTTTCCGGGCGACATGTTTTTTTCATATAATTTCAAAATTTTCAAGTAATTCATAGACTTTACGCTAGGGGCGTAACGGTAAATTGTGTTTTCCCCTAATATCTCTACTTCTAAATCTCCGATTTGAAAAATTCTTTCTCCAAGGGATACAGCTCCTGATGGAAAATCGTACGCACACAATATCTAATTTTTGTAAAACAATGGTCTGGCCACCCGGGGGCGAAAATCTTAATTTCCGCTTCTGATGTATTTGCAGCAAAATATGAGCTTCTGAATTCTCGATTGAAAAAAAGTCGTTTGTAGACCGATACTACTCATGTCGACAAACCTTTTAGAAACATTTTCTTCTTAAAATAGCGCATGATTTCTACGCCAGGGGGCGTACATGTATATCTTATTTTTGTCAATATCTCTACTTTTAGGAGTCCGATTTGAAAAATTCCTTCTTTGTCGGATAGTGCTTCCAGTGTGACACGTGGTTCATATAATCTCAAAATTTTCAAGTAATTCATGGACTTTCAGCTAGGGGACGTAAAGGTAAATTGTGTTCCCCCCTATATCTCTGCTTCTAAATCTCCGATTTGAAAAATTCTTTCTAGCTCTTAATGGGAAATCCTTCGCACATAATTTCTAATTTTTGTAAAAATGGTTTCACCATCAGGTGGCGTAAGTCTTAATTTTCGCTTCTGATGTATTTGCAACAAAATATGAGCTTCTAAAATCTCGATTGCAAAAAAAGTCGTTTGTTGACCGATACTACTCATGTCGACAAACCTTTTACGAACATTTTCTTCTTGAAATAATGCATGGTTTGCACGCCAGGTGGCATAGATGTATATCTTGTTTTTGTCAATATCTCTACTTCTGATAGTCCGATCTGAAAAATTCCTTCTTTGTTGGAGAGTGTTTCTGATACGAAATGTTTTTCTTATAAATTCAAAATTTTCAAGTGTATGATAGACTTTCCGCTAGGTGGCACAAAGGTAAATTGCGTTTTCTACGTTATTTCTGCTCCTAAAACTCCGACTTGAAAAATTCTTCCTGTATCGCATACAAGACCTGATGGAAAATATTTTTCACATAATTTCTATTGTTTGGTAAAGAATGGTTTGGCCACCAGGGGTCATAAGTGTTAATTTCTGCTTCTGATGCATTTGTAGCCAAATCTGGGCTCCTGAAAACTCGACTAATTTTTTTTTTCTTGGACCGATACCGCTCATATGGATAAACCTTTTGAGAATACTTTTTTCTTAAAATAATGCATGGTTTTCCCACCAGGGGACGTAAAGTCACATCTTATTTTTGTCGATATCTCTGTTTCTAAGAGTTCGTAAGCTCAGGATTCCGTTTACAGCAATATCTGAGGGATTAAAACCCTATTGAAAAACTTCATTCTTCCGTCAGATTTTCTGTACCGGTTCCATTGACTTTGAATAGCTTTGATAAATTTAATTTGCGTCAGAATGGATTCCAAAGACGTGCTTATTACACCCGAAAATTCGGTGTCACCTTTCTTGTTTCCACTGCTTTTATTCTCGATGATGTCTTGATACAGTTGAAAGCTGACTCGTCACAAGTTAATGGTTATATATTTTTTTATTTTCAATCTGAATAAAACGGAACGAGACCAATTTGGATGCAATCTGCCACTGAAATGTGAAAAAAAGCGCTCTTTTGTAAGAAACTCTGTTGAATATCAAGTGATAAAGGTTACGTTTGGCAGAAATATATGTGTCGAAACTGAGCAACAAACGACAGCGAAACTACTACGAATAAAGGAACTAAAGCACTCAGAGGGTGAGAAAGGAAGGGCGTTCTAAACTTTAGAATAAAAAGATCCTGTCCAGAAAATCTAGGCAACACCTCCTGTGATACAGCACTATAAAAGTAAACAAATTTATCCAGCTTATACTTGTATGAGTAGGCGCGACACCAGTTCCTGTAATTGTCAAGACTTTAAACTTGGCGCACTTACTAAACTGTTCTTGAGAACGTCTACTGAAGACTGCTAGAAAAGAATGGCATCCCTATCTAATTGCTGTAATTTTTTTGTGATTCGTGCTGACAGATAAACACACATAGCGCCGTGGATTGTTGGCCCCGTAGCGTAAGGCGAACGCACTCGGCTAGTTATCGAGAGATCTGGGGTTCGATCCCAGCGGTGTCGGAACAACAATTTTTCAGTTGCCTTGCATTGCTTATAAAATAACGTGGACAGGGTGATGACATCGTCTATTTACATTATCTCCACGTATTTGGAATATATCCAACTTTTCTATCGCTCTTTGGATTTATCAGCTGTAATTAAATAGCTTGCTCTGTTGAACGCCACCAGATGGCGACACATCAGTTGCTAAGCCCATTCATACGGATTTGTGCTGACTGATAAACCACGCATAGCGCTGCGAATTGCTGGCACCGTAGCGTAAGACGAACGCACTCGGCTAGTTATTGAGAGATCTGGGGAGAAAGGGATCGCGGAATTAGTTTATTTGATTTCGGTAAATAGGGGGTCACACAAAAAGGCTTCTTAAAAACGTCGTGCTCGATCTCTGCATTTTGCATCTTAATTTGTAATAAATTATGCACATGTAAATTGTTGGAGCGAGCTAGGGAAAAATGAGTCAAAAAGAATCAGTCTTGAAACAGCACCGAAAGAAGGAAGAAAAACTTGGTTTGCAGGTCTTAGCGTGACCCTGTGTCTGACGGAAGTCGGTAAAAGACCGACTGCATGAAATATGTCCCAGAGGCCCAGGTATTTGGCCTGTGAGTGGCGTAGTATGCAAATGAGTCACTTTGATTAGACCAAAAGTTAAGTTGGTCTGCGTTTACTGTGGCAAATAAAAGCGTCCGTGCTGCGATTTACTCAGCCTGGAAGGAGCATGGTGCTGTGGAAAGTCCTAGATGAAAGGACGTGCTATCGTAGCAGCGACACGCCATGTCGAAGTCAGATTATTTAGAGGCTGCTGCACCCAAGAGTGCTAATGGACAGCCGGACGGAGCTGCTGTTCTACACTTTCGTTGAGTCTTCGGAGGAGTAGGGAGGACTGGGGGTCCTGTGTGTGCTCGCCTCTCCCTCCTACAGAGCGGAGACTCAACGCCAGCTCAGTTTCGTAAGACAACTACGCCCGCATTCTATGCGTGTCATCGTGTGAAAACAAATTGTCATCCATCCTCGTGTTTTTGTGTGTGTGTGTGTGTGTTGTGGTCCGAGTTTCGTCGAGAACCATCGGCGCGCTATAAATTAATGCCCGCGTATTTCACAGTGGGTCTACAAATTGGATATTCAGATATCACTCTACACAAACTGTAAAGTGAAAAAACAGTTTCTACTATTTTGACTGTTACCGAGTACGAAAAACAACTCAGAATGTTGGAAAACTTACTAAATTTGAGAAGTAGGAACTGAATTAGGCAGTTGTTCTACAATTTACAGCTGAAATCGAGGCTGCTAGTTATGTTTATGCTGAATATTCCGCAATGGCGTCTTCTTTATTTTATCTTTTACTGTGTTTTTAATTGATTAAACATGCCTATCGTCTTGTTCCAATTCCTGAATCTCATTGTGTTATTCTCAGTGTCAGTTAAATTTGTCTTCGATTGGTTAATAAGTTTCGGTCAATAATTCTCTCACCCCAATTTGACTTCTGCAATAAAGAATACCGGAATAATTTATTCTCATGTTTCTAAATTCTAATGTCTACCTCCTGGGCGTGGCATTCGTCCGGCAAGCTATCGCTCTAAATTCTTCAAATTTTATTTTCTTTTGATTCGGCTACCCACAGTGTGTAACAATACATACGTTGATGGTGTTATCGTGGATTTATGTCTACAAGCTGTAAGTCGACAAGCAAAGAAGAATAAAGTACGATTTGGATTCGAAATGTAAGTAGTTCCCTAGTCAAATGAACTGGCCGTTAAATCGCTTGTCTAAGTGCTTAGTATTTAAGAGACTGATTAACAACAGACAACCTGAACACAGAGGTAAAATCTCAAAACATTGTAGAATACGGATCCATTTAAACAGAGTAATGCGCTCAAATGGATTTAGTTAAACAGGCTGGTGCTCTGAAATAAATTCGGTCGAACAGATCGATAAGTTGAACGAATTCCTTCGGACAGACTCATGCTCTGAAACAAATTCCTTCGGGAAGACAGATGGCCTATGACACATGCAAATCTTGTTGGTTAATCCACCATCATACCAGATAGACCCGGTGGGCCATATCTTTGTCTTGTAAAGAGTAGATTCTGTTGGACAAACTGATGCCTTGAAACATACAGTATTAGGAAAGGTAAACAGATTCTATGAAAAAATTCCGCTGAACTTCCAGATACCTTGATAAAGATTCGGCCAATCGTACCTCCAAGTGAGAAAATGTTCCCGAACGGGTTGCCATTTTCGCTTGAATCTGTTCTCCAGCCTTTTCATCCAAATTTCTGTGCCAAACAACGTTTTCTAGTCTGGAGAGTGTGATGAAGTTGGAAGACACCGACTTACATTTTCCGAATCCTCCGCCATGTGTCATCGGAAGTTCATCCTATGTGTCTTTAAAAGTCCAAATTCACATTACATGGCGAAAACCTTTTATCTTGAAAGGTTCAGAGATGTACGAAGGCCGTTCCATAAAAACTGAGAGTATTTTTTTTTTTTTTTTGAGTTGGAAACAGTGCGAAGGGGAAAACTAACCACGCAGACGACTAACTGAATTAAGGAAGTATCTATGGCAACATTTATTAGCCGTGGCAAACGAATCTGGTTTTGTTATTGCGCAGTTGTTTAAGGTACTTCTGCATTTTGCCGTACAGCTATGGAGGTGAGTGATGCAGAGTTCAGAAGTGAAATGCGCTGTGTGATAAAACTTTGCTATCGTCTGGGTAAAACGGCTCTACAAATAGTTGATTTGATGAAAAAAGCTTACAAAGATAAATATTTGGGTGAGTCAACGATTTTTAGATGGCACCATGTTTTTAAAAAAGAGCGTTTGTCGGCAGAACTCTCTCCTAAACCTGGTCGACCTGAAAGTGTTGTTACGGAGCTTATTGTTAACACTGTTTAGGCAATTTTACAAGAAGATTGACGAATGACGTGTATAGACATAGCAGCGTCAACTAATATTTCAAAAACGTCGGCGTTCCGCATTCTACGCGACAAATTACTGCTGCATCGTGTGTGTTCCGGATGGGTACCTCATCACCTGACGAGAGAACAGTAGTTTACCAGAGTAAAGGTGCGTCATGAGTGAAAATAAATGATTGCAAAGGGTTTAAACTTTCTAAACACAGTAAAAACTGCCGATGAATTATGGGTCCACTATTTCGACCCCCTCATGAAGCGCGCACAACGGATATCTGGGAAACACATCAGCTCGTCTCCTTCGAAAACGTCCGCCAAACCAAATCAGCTGGGAAGGTGATAATGATAATATTCTTTGACCATGAAGGTACAATCTATCAGCATGCCGTTCCTCCACAAATTATTGTCAATTCTGAGTGTTACATTTCAGTCTTGAAGCGTCTGAGACGACACATATCGATTAAGCAACCACAACTGATGGGCAAGTGGACCCTACACCATGATAACGCCCACCCACATGTGGTTGCATGTGTTCAACAGTTTCTTACGAAATGCAGTATTGAAATCATGCCACAGCCTGCCTACAGTTCTGACCTCGCTCCGTGCAATTTCTGGTTATCTCCAACAATGAAGAAGCTCCGTTGCGCAACATTCAACACAGATGCTGACGCTATTCAAGCTGTACAGGGGTCGCTAAAGTAGCTTCCACAAAATGCCTTCACCACATGCTTCGAAAAGTGAACTGAACGATGGGACATTTGCATTTAATTCGAGGGAAGATACTTTGAGAAATAATAAAATATATTTTGCTGTACCTATATTTCTTCATTTTGCGTGATTTTACTCTCAGTTTTTATGGAACGGTCGTTTTTTGATACCGTTCTTGAATGGCTTACAGTACCTCATTTTCCAGCAAGATAATACCAGTGCACACACACCCCCTTGGGTCTCCCGACAATGTTCGCAAGATGTTCAAACACTGCCATGGCCAGCAAGATCACCTGATATTTCCCCAATCGAAAATCAGTGGGATTACATTGGACGTCGTCTGCAATCGAATCGGCCTGCGCACGATGTCAATGAATTATGGGAGCAAGTCAATCGTGCTTAGTGTTGCATTCCCCAGGAAGATATTCGTCGACTGTCTGACTCATTGCTACACCATATTGTTGCCTGTATGACTCATTGCTACGCCATACTGTTGCCTGTATGACTCATTGCTACGCCATACTGTTGCCTGTATGACTCATTGCAACGCCATATTGTTGCCTGTATGACTCATTGCTACGCCGTATTGTTGCCTGTATGACTCATTGCTACGCCATTTTGTTGCCTGTATGACTCATTGATACGCCATGTTGTTGCACGTATGACTCATTGCTAAGCCATATTGTTGCACGTATGACTCATTGCTACGCCATATTGTTGCCTGTATGACTGATTGCTACGCCATATTGTTGCCTGTACGACTCATTGCTACGCCATATAGTTGCCTGTATGACTGATTGCTATGCCATATTGTTGCCTGTATGACTGATTGCTACGCCATATTGTTTCCTGTACTGCCGTTCACGGCGGTGCAACCACTTTATGAAGCGTACTAATTGTGCTGCACTATCTCATCTGATAAACACTATACGTGGCTGAAAAAAACACCAAGGTAAACCCTTATGTATTCCTATTTGAATGCCCAATTTCACAATTCTATCCTCACTGCTTCTGGGTGGGACAATTTCTACGTCCAGCAGGTGGGACAATATCTACGTCCTACCAACTGAAGAAAAATCACGGATCTCTCACTGATGTGAATGAGACTCGTGGTTCTTTTTTAATTGCACGGACTATAACTTTTGGCGCTACATAGCAGTAAATGTGTGCAACACACACAAAAATTGCTCAGTCCGTTTTACAGAAACGTATATATTGTGAAAAAAGAAATTAAAATGTTTTTACGCGCCTCCTAGGAGAAATTCTGCGTATAATAGAAATTCGAAGCTGCGTGAATCATCATTGTCATGATTTCCGGTATCCGATGCAAAAAGAGCTTTTGGAATCCGTCTTATTGGTTCTGACTTACTTTGTTTAAGAAAGGGCGGGCGGACAAATTAATAGCACGCACTTCCTTTTATTATTATTATTATTATTATTTGTGTGTGTGTGTGTGTCGGGGTTCTGAGCAACTCTAAGCGCAACAAGAAATCGCCCATCCCGAACTTTCGGGGAACTGGTTCCGCAGAGGAGACAGAGTGAGGTAGGACAAGCACACCTCCCACGCCTCATCCGGAACTTGAACCCGGGCCCATCTTGGACAACTAGCCATAAAAGTACGCCTCTGACCGCTCGACTACCCGGACGGTGTTCTTTCTTTCAAACCATCCGAAAATCCCATAATCGAAAACCTCCGAAGTGAGGTTTTCGGTTATGTTTAGGTAACGTATTTGGTAGTTTTTACAAGCACCGTCAAGACGTCACAAATGAAAAATTCCAGAAGGGTCCAAGTTGTAGCCCATACCGGCGGTTTTGATAAATGACCTCAGATATCCTGGGTAGAACTCTGACGCTCTGTTCTGTTGTAGCGATTGGAATACCGATTCTTTCGATTGGAATCATTAAACAATTCATTCACATTATTTTGTTCATTGACACTTCCTGTGAAGGATTTCTGCAGGGAATGACTCTCGCGAATCGGTCTAGAGACGGATTTATTTGTGTCGTTCGTTGACTTATTCGGCGGAAGATTTCCGTAAGGAACGACTCTCGCGTTCGGGTCCGTGTTTGTTGGTCGTAGGCATTTCCGGTGAGTGATTTTCGGGGGAATGACTCGCGAATCGTTTCTGAGTCGGATCCATTTGTATCATTCGCAGATTCTTTCGATGAAAGATTTACGCAGGGAATGACTCATGAATAAGTTCTGAGTCAGATCCGTTTCGTTTACTATTCGAATATAGTGAACGATTTTCAGTGTGAATTTATTTTCAGAACTTACTGAATATAAACTGTTTTACACTGAGGGATCACTGAATTATGACCACATACTCAATACTTCGTAGGTCCTTCTTTCGCCCTTAGTGCAGAAGCTATCCGACGTGGCATCGATTCAATAAGATGCCTTAATCAGTTAAGAGGTATAACCAACCATGCTGTGTGTAATGCGCCTTCAGTGCAGGTATGGAGGTGATTGGTGTATTCAGACGCATGATATTTCATCCATAGTGTCCCGCAAGTGCTCTAGGCGATTGATTTCGGGGAATTTCTGCGGCCAATTAATATATTGAAAGTCTTAACTGTGTTCCTTAAACTATCCCTGCACAACATTAGACCTGCAGCTCGGCGCATTGTCATCTTGGAAGACACCGTCGCCATTCAGAGACAAGTTAGTAAAATCATGCAATGAATTAATTATGATACGCTTTCCAACATACCAGAAATCATTACTCAAGTTATGAGGATAATGGCTGTGGAATAAATCTCGCTCCTGTGCCCTGACCTTTGACCCTACTTCGATGTTAATAAAGAGAATTCGCTCAGTATACCTCCGGAACAACATACTAAAGTTTTGTTGTAATAGAAGCATTTTTAGTCAAGTTATGAGGATGATGGCTGTGGAATGGATTCCGCTCCTATGTCCTGACCTTTGACCCCATTTCGATGATATTCAACAGAACCGGTTCAGTATACCTCCGGAACAATATGGTAAATGTTTGTCGCAATCGAAGCATTTTTACATAAGTTATGATGCATAAAGGCAATGGAATGGATCCGGCTCCTATGTCCTGACCTTTGACCCCGTTTCTCCCATACGGTTCGACCCCAGGAGGTCCTTTACCACATACTAAAATTTCATCGAAATCGAACCATTTTTAGTTGGTTTATAACGCATAAAGGCAATGGAATGGATTCCGCTTCTATGTCCTGAGCTTTGACCCCATTTCGCTCATTTTGAATAGGGTTCGTCCCCAGGTGGTCCCCTACCACATACTAATATGTCATCGAAATCGAACCATTTTTACGGGAGTTATCGTGCAGACGGGCAGACAAACAGACGGACAAAGCTGGAGCATATCCGCTTCTTCAATCTACGGTTGGAAATCGTAAAAAAGTACAACACTGCTGGGTGTACAGAGTCAGCAAGCAATTCTCGATAGTGGGCACCAGTCATACATTGTTTCACTTGCACCAGGGGTTCAAGTTCCTTCCAGGTAAACATGTCCTACACCAAACAACCGCATCCATCGGCTTGCACTAAGGAGACCATGCGGAATGGATTGAATACCTCACGTTGCTTGCGCCAAATACGTACACGATCATTCACGGGTTGATTAAAAAAGCGACTTGTCAGACCAGCACACTTTTTTCCAGTCATCCGACGCCTAATTTGCAGGATCTTTGCACCAGGCAAGTCTTTTTCGCAGATGAACCGTGGTTAGAAGAGGATGTTGTCGGGGTCGTCTACTGTTATAGCCCATACGTGCGAGCATTCGACGGATGGTCATGACAGACACTGCTCCGGGTTGACCTCTGTCGTATTGGTTAGTCAATCGTTGAAGAGTGCTACGTCTATTAAACTGTACGGGTAGTCGGATTCGGCGCTCACTTCTCACATCTACCTTTTGCTAACCTGTGCAGGTTTGCATCCGGGTAGTTGTTTGACCATTTTGTCGCCAGTCCTGACACACTTTAACTACAGCGGTTCGCGAATAACCCACCAGTTCAGCCGTTGTGGGAAGTCCAGGCACCCGCTCTCCGAGATCTCACAATCTGTCCTTTCTCAAAGTCCAATAAATTTTTCCGTTTACCCATCACGTTCCGAATTTTACTATCTACTGCCTCAGTCACACCTTATAGGCTATATGTTACGTCGGTCGACTGATCGCGCTTTCTTGGAAATCACATTATCAACTGACCGCGTCCACTTTTAATAGGGGTGGTCATAACCCAGTGATCACTGGGTGTTATATCCCAGCGAAAACAGCGTTGATGGGCCAGCACTGTCAGCGGTGGCCCAGCACTATATTGCCGCCACCCAACCGTCAATAAAACGTCCAGAGCGCCACCACATGGGCCAACAACGGGCCAAAAGTGGCACCCCATCAGTTGTAATATGCCAGAACAGGGCCATTAGTTATCCATCACAGGCAGTAGCTGCCACAAGTGGACCTTCAGCGGCCCTGCAAGCACGTCCCTTAAATGATGGCTAGCCTAATGTGGTCCGCTAATTTCCCGGCAGTGGTAGCCGGCAATCACGTGACGTAACGTATGGCTTGCCAAATCTTGTCCGCCAATTTCCTAATAGTAGCCATAAAAAATTAATAAAGGATAACCGCAGTTTTCCAAAGCTACAACTAGTTTTTCTTTCGCCTTACGAAACTTCTTTATTACAGCACTGCACTGGGGAAATTTTCTCAACAGGTCCTGAAAAACGCCCGTTTGGGTCTGTGTGGGAAACGGGCGCTCTACGAACGGGACTGATTTTCCGCTCACGAGGGTCTGCTTGAAGCTGAGCTTCTTCCTGCGGAATGTGTAACGAATGGTTTCCTTTTTAATTTTACAATATTGCGAGGTATTTTTCATAAAAAAAATTATTTTTTAAAAGTAACGATTGTTTTTTTACCTTAAGGGAACTTCACTCATTTTCAACGAGTGTACCAGCTTAAAGGCGGTTTCCAAAATTTCGTGCTGTCCTTCTCGTTTTGAAAGGCGATTGTTGAATTAATATATTTATCTGTTCATATCACTTTCTGTAACATTTTTAACGTTGTATCTTTCCTTTCCGCTGTCCGATGCTACATTTGTTTTAAAGAGGAAATATATTTTATTTTACTTCTCGTTATTTGTGGATTCAACCCATAGTTGAGTACATTATATCAACATAGCGTTGCTACTTTTTTTTTTAATAATTTATACATTTTGTACGCGTATAATTCTTCTTTTTTTCCCCCAACGTGAAACGTTTTTTCAATGTTTTTCCAGGACTTTTGTTTCAAGCGGTTTAGTGTATGTTAAAACGAAAGATTGCACATACATTATTTCTTGCTGTTCATGGGAATGGAGTAGGCGTATTTTATGGCTTAATCTGATATTTTCGTCGACGTGGCATTTCATTACAGGAAATTAATTCGCTTCTCTACATATATGTTTTTTCTTACATCCACTAGAATAACACAATGGCGGTAGCGTCGTCTTCAACTAACTGGTGCCACAAGAGACATAGCACGTGTTGCTTCTGCGCATGCGCAGTTCCGTTGCTTCCACTTGGTATTGGGGTTGCATCGGTTGCCAGCTAAGGGCCACTAGTAGCACTTGATTGGAGGCCCGAAATTCATGGCGATGCTGCCAACTGATGGCGCTGCCACCAACGGACCGCTACCGGGCAGTGAGCGGCAGATTTCAGCCAGCAGGTGGCCAGCAGTTTCCCAACACTTGTGTATTCGCTGGGATTTAGACTTGGACCCGTTCCCAAGATATCTAACTATATAGGTATACCGTATACAAATATTCCAAAAAGGGAAATTATCCGAAATCCAAGGCACTTCCGGTCCCCCAACCTGTACATCGTAAAACACATTACGAAATGAAAGGAAGAAAGCAATTATTTCTTTTCCAAAGAACATCTTATTGAATTTCTGAGAGCCATTCTTTTCTTGAAAGAAAGCCAGAGCGATGTTCTTCAGCAGAAAAGCACGATAATGTTAAAGAACAGCGAAATATAAACACGGTACTAACACGTATAGAGAATATTTATTCGTGCAATCAATGGAGAACTAATAATCGTCTGTTATAAATAACAACCATTAGCTTTATGGCATTTTCGATACGCAGATCTCCGCTTATGAATGACGACGATTTTAATAAAACACACAGTGAGTTGCTCGGATGGCTACATTCTCCAAGTAGCCAACGTTATCTCTCATAAACAAGAGAAATAAGATGCGAAATATTCTCCGAGAAAGAATGGAACAGCACACTTGAGGTTCTAGATGACATGTGTGATCTATCTGCGTGGAAACTAACAGCGATGATAACGTTTCCCCCTCATCCGTTCGCTCGATGTGATCAATATTTGAGCGAAAAGCATGGTCATAAAAGCGAAATGTGAAATATAACAGAAATAAACTGGAGATCGTTAAAACTCATTGCGATTAATAAAAGATTTAATAAGAAATCATAGTCTGTATTGCGTTACCCAACAAGAAAATAAAGATACGTAGTCCTTTATGACGGCTTGCACTCTTTCAATGAAAATTTTAACTACTAATAAATAAATTGTAGAGAGAGACAACGATGATTTGTTGGATGCGACCCGATACCTAAACGAAAGATGATAAAAGCATGAATTTTCTGACAGCCGTTCAATATCTTCCTTGATGTTAAAGGACTTTTCCGGGGATAATTTCAATGAGACATCTCTATAAGGTAATAAATTTTGCCAAGCACAGGAGTTATTCTGCGCAACAGGAGGTACAGATTACCAGGACATAGAGCTCTTATCACCCCCACTGCTAAAAATAGCAAAACACTAAAAAAAAATTGAATTAAAAAAAAAACAATATTTGCTGTTTCATTGAAATTCCGATTTATAATCTTTTCTCATTTCATGCTGCTTTGAAATAAAAGTTTCAGCTATCGACCCATAAGGTTTATGACGTCATTCCTTCTGAAGTGCAGTCGCTGGGTGACATCCAACTCAGCAGACGCTTTAACATCTCAGCGAACAACCCAAACTACACTTCCGAGTATCGGCTATCAACCAATTCTAGTGTTGTTGCATGGGATTAAACTGCCCCGCTAAATTGTAAAACGAATGAATACCATAAAACTAATATTCCCGTTTCTACGTTAACTTACATAACGTTTGCTCTCATTCCACGTTTCTTTACACCGATGAACAATTCCATTGTGTCCACCCTCAGCCTAGAGAAATGAGCGCGCCTGGAGATCGAATGGTGGCGCAAGTGAAGTTCACAGAGCAGTATACATACAACCCGAGGACCGGCTTTCGGTTAGTAGAGTGTTTTGAGTTTGAATGGGAAAAACTGCCGATTTATCGGAGTTTGATAAAGGACAAATTGTGATGACACGGAGCCTCGGAACTACGATCTCGGAAATGTCGCGGCTTGTGCGTTGCTAGCGTGCCGCTGTAGTGAGTACGTATCAAACATGGTGCACAAATGACCAAACGACGAACCGTCGTCCAGCCGTATGTCATCCGCAGCTCATTGATACCAGAGGGAAGAGGTGAATGTCGCGTATTGTTCACAGCGACCTCAGGGCCACAGTGTGCACCCGCCGCTACAACAGTGGTGATCAGGGCAACGTATCTCAGCACACAGTTCATCGCAGCCTTCTGCGCATGGGCCTGCGTAGCCGAAGACCCAGCCGGGTCCCCATGCTCACTGCACGTCATCACCAACAATGCGTGAAATGGGCCCAAAATCATCGAGATTGGACCGTCGATGATTGGAAGAAAGTGGCCTGGTCTGACGAATCAAGATTCCTGGTGCGTCACGTAAATAGCCGAGCTTAGATACGCCGGTTAGCAACGAAGGATATTGCACCTGGATGCACTGTTGGGCGGAAACTGGCCGGCGGCGGTGGTATTATGCTGTGGGCGATGTTTTCTTGGGAGACTTTAGGCCCCATTATCCTAATAGCACAATCCTTAACAGCTGTCAGGTATCTGAACATAGTTGCGGACCAAGTTAACCCATTCATGGCAACTTTGTTCCCTGCTGGTGATGGCCATTACCAACAAGATAATGTGCCATGCCACACTTTCAGAATTGTCAAGGAATGGTATGATAAACATGCTGGTGACTTTCTCTTAATGTTCTGGTGTCCAAATTCACCTGATATGAACCCAATCGAACATGTGTGGTTCGACTTGGAAAAGCGGGTTCGCGCTAAATCACCACCACCCCGAAATGTACGGAAACTGGAGGACCTGCTGTTGACATTATGGTACCAGATACTCCAGAATACCAGTCGATACATCATCGAATCGAAGCCTCGCCGAACGGCCGCTGTATTTAAGGCTAAAGGGGATACTAGAACTTATTTAGGTAGGTGGTCAAAATGTAAAGGCTCATTGGTGTAATGAAGTGAGGAATGAAATAAAACTCAACCATTATGTTTGTCATCTCTTACATTTCTATTTACATAAACTTCGTGTTTTCTCATTTCCTGGTTTTGGTTTACAAATAGTAACTCAGAAAAAGGTCTTCGAGCATCAGAAATAAGGACATGGGTATGAATGTAATGCCAGAACCCTGGTCGGTTTTGCAATGAAAGAAAAGAAGAATGCCGAACTTAGGTCTTACTTCTTATTCAATCTTTTTAATTCCGTACGTCGAAATTCACAAAGGTAATAGAACTTTCAAAGCAAGGAACTTTGTCATGGTGCCATTACTTGAAAATCAATAAAAAGATACACAGAAAGTCGTACGGACCTACTGGAAGACAAATGAGTTGTCTCAATGCAGGGCAAGGGACAATGTCATAAAATAACTAGAAACAGACAGCAGACAGATGAAACGAACTAAAAAATGCGAATACTGTTTTGTATATTCCGAAAGACTTTTTCGGATAACTCTTCTAAAAATACGAAGAGATATCGAAACAAATGAGAATGAGAGAGAGATAGAGATAGAGAGAGATAGAGAGAGAGAGAGAGAAAGAAATTCAGAGTGAGAGGGAGGGAGAGAGGGAGAGAGGGAGAGAGAGAGAGAGAGAGAGAGAGAGAGAGGAGGGAGAGAGGGAAAGAGAGAGAGAGAGAGGGGGATAGAGGGAGAGAGGGGATAGAGGGAGATAGGGGATAGAGGGAGATAGAGTGGGATAGAGGTAGAGAGGGGTAGAGAGAGGGAGAGAGAAAGAGAGAGGAAGAGAGAGGGAGAGAAAGAGAGAGGGAGAGAGAAAGAGAGAGGGAGAGAGAAAGAGAGAGGGAGAGAGAAAGAGAGAGGGTGAGAGATAGAGAGAGGAAGAGATAGGAAGAGAGAGAGGGGGGAGAGAGGGAGAGAGGGAGAGAGAGGGGTAAAGTGAGGGAGGCAGAAAGGGAGAGTGAGAGGGAGAGAGAGAGAGAGAGAGAGAGAGAGAGAGAGAGAGAGAGAGAGAGAGAGAGAGAGAGAGAGAGAGAATCTTGGTCTTGGGTGTATCTATCGAGATTAGAAACGTTTTCGAATTTTCTAGGACTAAATCACCACTGCGGCTAATTCATACTTTCAAAAACAGCTGCAAACATACAAATAGTACCTGTCATAGCTACATCTGTCCGAAGCAAAAGGAATTTAAGACTTGTGAAAGCAGAAGATATCTTATTCATCAAGGGACAAAGGGGCGAATAAATCGACTTTATACACTGAAGTGTAGCTTTGATAACCTAATAAAAGCACATTTGAAATGTACCAAGAGATGAAGCCAAGCCTACCGGCGTAGAACGCATCCCAAACCGGCAGAATGCCTCGTTAACAGAATTGCGACGTTAAAATGGCTTTATAAACAGCTCACTGCAAAGGACTCAGAAGTGTATGAAGCGTAAATAGCGTAAATATGGGAAATACTTTTGATTTAAATAACTTTAAAAGAGGCACGGTAGCCTTCTCAATCCCCCAGGCTGGAACACAACTGAACACCTTCAGGATGAGATTGAGAGAGCCATGCGTAACAAAGATTCTCCTCTAGCTAACATTCGGAAATTGAGGGACGCCATCTTATTTGTTTGGTTAAACATGCGTGTAGAACGATATCAGCACCTCGTTGAACTGATACCATATCGAATTTGATCTGTTTTAGATGCCATGGGTTTCACAACGCGTTATCAGGTAGGTGTTCCTAATACACTAGAATCTCCTTAACGAACACTCCTGATATAGTGGACAGTTTTGTGACACCCAGTGTGGAATCACTGGGTTACGGTTCAGCATATTTACTTCCAAATAACGAGCAGTGATCCTGGTCATAAGACAGTTTAAAACATGAACTTTCAAGGAAAAAAATAAGCGAATCTCAGCCGCAAAGATTTTGTTTAGCTATTTTGGACTGAAATCGGGTTCTTTTTGTCATCCAGATTTCCATTAGAAAAACTACTGATCTGTGGCTTCAAAATGGCCGATCTTTTCTTATAAGTGGTGCGATGTACTACAAGGTGCAGCACGTGTCAAGACGACAAATCTGCAGACACATCCCTTCGGTGTAGTTTAGTCTGTTAGAAAAAGTGGCTCCGGACGAGGAGGAGCGGTTTCGATCTTCGTCACCGTGAAATTTGTGTTCCACATATCGACTGGAATTAATGAAAAATTCCTTCTTTGCTTCAGAAAAAAAAAAAACAACTTAAGAGGCAGACGATGTGACGTACTACAGAGGTGAAGCACGTGTCAAGATGAATAGTTTAGTCTATTAGAACAACTGTCTCCGGACGAGTAGGCGCGATTTCGATCTTCGTCACCGACACGTTTATTGATTTCACAGTGGGCAAAACAGCTTCTTTCAAACAAAATGGGTTATTCATTGTCTATTCAGAAGAAGAGGATGTAGACGCAATTTCCGAAATAATTACGTGTCTAAACAGTGAACGAAATTCAAAAGATTTCATTGCCGTAGACGAAGATCTGTGTACGGAAGGGACAACGAACAATGTGCGCGAGTTTGTTGCTTTGAAAACGTCGGAAGAAAATTATTTGATTGAGGAAGAATATGATGCGGCTGTAGGAGAGATGTGCAGTTTTTTAAAGATGCTGTAAAGTGTAGTGAAGGGTAAAAAAGTTTCATTGTAGACAAAGGACGTACAGGAAGATTAGCACTATTGGAAAATTTGAAATGTGTTTTGAAAAACATGCTAGGAATCTCCCTATTCTAAAAAAAAAGTAACTGCCGCTGCCGCCGACCCCGATGTTTTAGAAATTTCGCGACACTCGTGCTTTTTTAGCTCGCAGCGCAAAAAAGTATTGAACACAAAAATATGAAATTTATATCGTTTGTAGAGAATTGCTCGGAAAACCCGCTGAAATAAACCGCTTTTCGATTCTGGTAAATACTTCAAGAGCTATTGTATTTCGAAGTTTAGGTAAGCAAAAAAGTGCTATCAGTTAGCGTTCCGGACACACTAACAGCAACAGAACCATGAAGCTTTGTAGGCATGTAAGGCCATGGCCGAAGTTTTGCACCACGTCACCCTATTTTTAGCACGTCTTTTGTAAAAAAGATCGTGCTTCTGTTATCGGTTTGTCCGTCCGTCCGTCTGTACCCACGGTATCTCTGCAACTATTAGTCCGATTTAAAAAATTCTTTTTGCGTTCGGAAGCTTGAAATATGTGAATGATGATCCTTTATTTCATTTTTTTTACGATGTACAGTTTTGCCGCTAGGGGGCGCAAATGCAGTGATGTCGAATTCAAAATTACGTTTTAATCCACATAATTGCTTCTAAACATCCGATTGAAAAAATTCTTTTATATGTCGCTTCCATTTATGTCGAAGAGTATTTTAGATATAATTTCCTTTTCAAATTACGCATAGATTTTCCGCTAGGGGGCGTAAAAGTAAATTACATTTTTGCCGATAACTCTTCTCCTAAAACTCCGATTTAAAAAATCTTTTTTTCAGCGGATACAACTCCTAATGGGAAACCTTTTGCATATAATTTCAAAATTTTAGTAAAGAATACTTTGGCCACCAGGGGGCGTAAGTGTTAATTTTTGCTTCTGAAGTATTTGCCATAAAATCTGAGCTTCTAAAATATGTATTGAAAAAATTCTTTCGTGGACTGATGTCACTCACATCGATAAACCTTTTCGGAATATTTTTTTCCTAAAATACCACACAGTTTCACCGCCAGGGGCATAGATGTATATCTTATTTTTGTAAATATCTCTACTTCTAGGAGTCCGATTTGAAAAATTCCTTCTTTGTTAGATAGTGTTTTCCGTGTGACTTGTTTTTCATATAATTTCAAAATTTTCAAGTAATTCATAGACTTTCCGCTAGGGGGCGTAAAGGTAAATTGCGTTTCTCCTATATCTCTGTTTCTAAATCTCCGATTTGAAAAATTCTTTCTGCACCGGATACAGCTCCTGATGGGAAATCGTCTGCACATAATTTCTAATTTTTGTAAAAAAAAAAGTGGTTTGGCCACCAGGAGGCGTAAACCTTAATTTCCGCTTCTGATGTATTTGCAGCAAAATATGAGCTTCTAAATTCTCGATTGAAAAAAACGTCGTTTGTGGACCGATACTACTCGTGTCGATAAACGTTTTTGAAACATTTTCTTCTTAAAATATTGCATCGTTTCTGCGCCAGGGGGCGTAGACGTATATCTTATATTTGTCAATATCTCGACTTCTAGGAGTCCGATTTAAATAATTCTTTCTTTGTTAGATAGTGTTTCTATTGTGACATGTTTTTCCTATAAATTCAAAATTTTCAAGTTATACATAAACTTTCCGCTAGGGGGCGTAAAGGTAAATTGCGTTTCCCACTATTTTTCTGCTTCTAAACCTCCGATTTGAAAAATTCCTTCTGCACCGGATACAGATCCTGATGGGAAATCCTTTGCACATAATTTCTAATTTTTGTAAAAAAATGGTATGACCACCAGGTGGCGTAAGTCTTAATTTCCGCTTCTGATGTATTTGCAGCAAAATATGAGCTTATAAAATCTCGATTGAAAAAAAAGTCTTTTGTTGACCGATGCTACTCATGTCGACAAACCTTTCAGGAACACTTTCTTCTTGAAGTAAGGCATGGTTTCTACGCCAGGGGCATAGATGTATATCTTATTTTTGTCAATATCTCTACTTCTAAAAGTCCAATTTGAAAAATTCCTTCGTTGTTGGATAGTGTTTCCGATGTGAAATGTTTTTCCTATAAATTCAAAACTTTCACGTAAATCATTTAAGACTTTCCGCTAGGGCGCATAGAGGTAAATTGCGTTTTCTGCTCCTAAAACTCCGATTTGAAAAATTATTCCTGTATCGCATACAAGACCTGATGAAAAATATTTTTCACATAATTTCTAATGTTTTGTAAAGAATGGTTTGGCCACCAGGGGTCATAGTGTTAATTTCTGCTTCTGATGTATTTGTAGCAAAATCTGGGCTCCTGAAAACTCGACTAAACTTTTTTCTTGGACCGATACCACTCTTATGTATAAACCTTTTGAGAATACTTTCTTCCTAAAATAATGCATGGTTTTCCCACCAGGGGACGTAAAGTCACATCTTATTTTTGTCGATAACTCTGTTTCTAAGAGTTCGTAAGCTCAAGATTCTGTTTACACTAATATCTGAGGGATTAAAGACCCGATTGAAAAACTTCTTTCTTCTGTCAGTACTATGTTTTCCATACCGGTTCCATTGCCTTTGTTGCTTTGATAAATTCAATTTGCGTCAGAACGGATTGAAAAGACGTGCTTATTACACCCGAAAATTCGGTGTCATCTTTCCTGTTGAATTTCTATTTAGTTCACGAGAAATAAAATTTTTAAATTTCACAAAATTCTCTATTTCGCGAGGGTATCCATTTTAAAAAACACATATATGGCAAACTATAAATCATATCGCATTGAAACTTTTACAGCATAAACTCACAACTATCAACCCTCTTTTACAAAACAAGAAAAAGTCATTTTCTGATTTTTAAGCATTTTTTAAAGACGCAAAGGAAAGTAACGAGCGACTTATTCTGTCTTCAGCGTTAACCACACAGGAAAGGAAAGTTCTGGTCCGGTGTCCTGCTGCCATGGTGACGCAGCTATTTTTAGCACTATGTTCTCATTGGGTGAAAGGAAAGGCTAGAATGAAACTGGCAATGACACAGTATTTAATGACGTAGCGACGCTTTTAAAGTTCGATGTTTTCCGCCGCCGTACGTGAATACCTATGTAAATGTAAGCTTTCGCCTTGTATATGAAAAGCAACGAGGGGAAATGCCAGTGTGTTCGTCTGCGAATTGTTCGACCATTTCTAAATGACCTAGAGATTTGAAAATTGGCATGCTGATCAGCTCTTAAGGTCCGTATGCTTAGAAAAGTACGAAAACAAAAAAAATCAAAATGGCAGCTTTGGAAAATTGTCTGCTTGAATTTTCCGCAAATTCTTTGACCGTTTCTAAAGGACCTAGAGATCTGAAAATTGGCATGCATATAGCATATAGGGCTGAAGGGTCCTCATGCCTAAAAAAGTACGAAATCAAAAAAAAAAAAAAAAAAAAAAAAACAAAATGGCGGATTTGGTACATTGTCTGCTTGGAATTTTCGCGAATTGTTAGACCACTTTTAAATAACCTAGAGATCTAAAAAATTGTCATGCTGGTAGGTCTTAAAGTCCGGAAACCTGCAAATGCACAAAAACCATAAAAAAAAAACCTGTCTTTTGAAACATTGTCTGCGTGAATTTTTCTACCACTTCTACACCTAGAAAAAAGTCTGAAAGCCAAAACATTCAAAAGGTTTACTTAGCTTTACTGTTTCAAAATGCTGATAGGTTTAAAGATAATTTTGTCAGAATCACTGAAATGCTTTGAAATTTTCAAATTTTGATTTAAAATTAAGGGGCGCCAAAGCCTGCTCCGTTTTTACGTCAAACCTTTCTTT
Source organism: Macrothele yani (assembly GCA_039090855.1). NCBI lineage: Eukaryota > Metazoa > Arthropoda > Arachnida > Araneae > Macrothelidae > Macrothele > Macrothele yani. The sequence continues at coordinate 56,882,115 of CM076990.1, forward strand.
ACATTGACGTCACGAAGCTGTTCTAAATCGTAAAACAGCTACGGATTTCAAACTACCTTTTCCTTTCTTTAATTTTACGTTCAAAAATTTATTTTATAGATTCACCGCTCGGAAAACGGGCATGATTGCTAGTTAAAAAAAAACAAACAAAAAAAAAACAAAAAAAAAACAAAGGAAACGAAACTTTTATAAGATTTTTGCAGCAAAAAATTGACTTTGTGAAAACAAGAATTTGCCGGATATCCAAACCGCGTCTTCTCGCTCCGGAGTGAGTTGCTATAACCGACTAAGCTACACCGACAGAATATGTTGCTGCATATTTGCCGTCTTGACACGTGCCTCACCTCTGTAGCACGTCACATCTTATATAATTAAATAATAATCGATAAGTACGTCTGTTTTTAAATTAATTGCGCAATACATTTTAGTGTTACGTAAGTATGTTTAAACATGCATAAAAATACGTACATTGTATGCACTGCATTTTAAAAGGAAAATACTGTACATGTACTATATGTAGCCACACGAATTTTATTATTTCTCACTGTAAAATAATAGCAAAAATAATCAAACATATAATCAAAAAACACTATTTTAATTATATATTGTGCGTAGGTGTTTTATACGAAGTTTTTGTATTGTGGGTCAATTGGGCTCAGAAGTCTACCCCCGAACAGAAGACAAATATTTAAGTCTCTAGGTGTCACCTACGGTGGGTCGAAAATACCGAAATGTTTTTGATCGTATCGCTATAGTGTGGAAATATTGCCCCTGGTAGAGGTAAAGATAATGTAAAAAAAAAATTAGTCAGACAATATTTTCCGTTCGCGCATGACGATCAAAATGATAGAAATTCCACACATTTTAACAAAATTAATATTGCGCAAAGAACTTCTGGACTTCAGTTTGAGGTGATGGGTTTCTTTCAATGTAGACAACAGGAGGTTAAGGAGAGTAACTCTTCCTCATATCCTCGTACTCACTTGTGGTCTGTCCACAGGATGGAAACTCAGAGTTAGAAATGGTACCGATTGACATATAGTGGAGTTTACGTTCTTTTCTTTGCTTCCTCTTTTTAATTTTTTGGGTTTCCTGTACACCGACGAGCCATTACATTGTAACCACCCACCTACCGAATAAGCTGTAGGGCCCCGTTTAGCCCGCAAAACAGCGGCCACTCGGCGAGGCATCGATTCGACGAGGTGGCGATAGGTATCCTGGGGTATATGATACCATAATATAAACGGCAGGTCTCCCAGTTCCCGTACATTTCGGGGTGGTGATGATTTAGCGCGAACCCGCTTTTTCAAGTCGGACCACACATGTTCGATCGGGTTAATGTCAGGTGAATTGGCAGGCCAGGGCATTAACAGAAAGTAACCAGCATGTTTTTCGAACCACTCCTTGACAATTCTGGCAGTAGGTAATGGCGCATCATCCTGTTGGTAATAGCCATCACCAGCAGGGAACACAGTTGCCATGAATGGGTTAACTTAGTCCGCAACGATGTTCAGATACCTGACAGCTGTCAGGGATTGTGCTATTGGTATAATGGGAACTAAAGTGTCCCAAGAAAACATTGCCCAGAGCGTAACACCGCCGCCATGTTTGCGCCCAACAGTGTATCCAGGTGCCGTAGCCTCCGTTGGTAATCGGCGTATCCGCGCTCGGCCGTTTACGTGATGCACCAAGAATCTTGATTCGTCAGCAGACCAGGCCATTTTCTTCCAATCATCCACGGTCCAATCTCGGTGATCTTGGGCCCATTTCATGCGTTGTTTGCGATGACGTGCAGTGATCATGGGAACCCGGCTGTGTCTTCGTCTACGCAGGCCCAGGCTCAGAAGGCTGCAATGAACTGTGTGATGTGACACATTGCCCTGATCACCACTGTTGTAGCGACAGTCTTCGCTTACCTCTGTCATCAATGAGCTGAGGACGACGCACAGTTGGACGACGGTTAATCATTTGGTCATCTGTGCACCACTTTTGATGCGTACTCACTACAGCGGCACGTGAACAACCCACAAAACGAGCCGTTTCTGAGATCGTAGTCCCGAGGTGCCAGGCCATCACAATTTGCCCTTTATCAAACTCCGATAAATCGGCAGCTTTTACCATTCAAACTCCAAACACTCTATTAACCGAAAGCCGGTCCTCGGGTTGTATATATACTGTTCTGTGAATTTCACCTGCGCCACCGTTCGGTCTCCAGGCGCGCTCGTTTCTCTAGCCTGGGGGTGGTCATAATACACTGCCGGACAAGTGCTAAGGACGGATGACAATAGCAACGATAGCAACCATAAAATGGAAGGCAGGAAAATGTGGAAATTAGCATAAGTGCGGGATACAGTAAGACGTGTTGTGCGTATGCAAATTTTGGATTGCCGAATTTGTTCGTGACGTCATAGCGCTGATAAGAGATATAAAGGATTTGACGCGTATTGACCGTTGTTGTTCAAACGCAAAGTTGAAATGGAAAGAATCCATTGACGAACTTGCAATTTCAGTATGTCTTCCCGACATCACCTAGATGATTTTACGCGTGGCCGTATTATTGGCAAGATTGAAGAAGGGCGAAAAATAACAGATGTTGTCAGGGAGTTCGACGTCAGCCACTGTGTTGTTTCAAGGTTTTGGAAATCATTTCAAACAAATGGAGAGTGTAGCAAACGTCACGGCGGAGGTCGTGTTCGCAGTACGACACCTGCAGAAGATCAGTACATAGTGCTATCAACAAAAAGACACCGGCGCAGCACAGCTAGTGAGGTAGCAAATCAGTTTATGGCTGCTACTGGCAAGCGGATCTCCCGAAAAACTGTCGCCAGACGTTTGCATGAAGGAGGACTACACGCCCGCCGCCCTGTTGTGTGCATCTCATTGTCCAGACGTCACCGTACCGCCCGTTTCAATGGTGCCATCAACATCGCAATTGGACTGATAACGACTGGTCTGCTGTCCTCTTCTCAGATGAGAGTAGATACAGTCTATCATCTGATTGTCGACGACAACTGATCTGGCGTGATAGTGGTACTGCATATTGTCCAGCAAACATACAGGAAAGGGACTGATATCCGACATGTAGTGTCATGGTATGGGCTGGCATCATGATCAATGGTCGTACGTCCCTCTATGTGCTTCCAACTGGGACTATGACTGGCCAACGATACATTAATGATGTTCTGCTACCTCATGTTCGCATGTTCCGTGGTGCTGTCGGTGATAGATTCATTTTCATGGACGACAACGCAACATGTCATCGAACAGTCGCTGTCCAGGAGTGTCTTGAGGGTGAGGATATTCAACGCCTCGTATGGCCAGCACGTTCTCCAGATCTGAATCCCATTGAAAATGTGTGGGATGCTTTGGGGAGGAGTCTTGCTGGTCGCCAATGCCCTCCAATAAACAAGGACACCCTCATCCGTGCACTGACAGAGGAATGGGATAAATTACCCCAACAGCTGCTTGATAATGTTGTGCAAAGCATGACACGACGTGTGGAATCTTGCATCGCCCTCCATGGTGGCCATATCCGGAATTGACATCTTATGCCGGAACGCCTGCGGACGGTAATTGCATTTTTCACGTTTACGTATTCTGCACAAAATGGCCTGTTTGTCCCTTGAACTCGTTTCAAAGCCTTCTGGATTTCAGAGCACAATAAATTGTCTTTCTTGTAATGTCCTGGCATTCTGACATTATTTTATTTCACTTGGCATCCAACCACACTTACTTTTTTATGCGCTATGTAGCCGTTTATGATCCGTCCTTAGCAATTGTCCAGCAGTGTATAATGGCTCATCAGTGTATATCTACTGGTTCAATCCTTCCTGTCCTATGCTGTCTTTGGAGATATAGGAGCTTCAGTTCCATCGAAGGGACACTTTTCGATTTCAAACAGGCGCAAGTGGTTGATATTGGGCAAATATTAGTCACCTTTTTTTGCTACAAATGCAATCCAGCGTCATTGAACACTTGTATGCAGCAACATCAAAAAGGGCCTTAGATTCTCTTGTAAAACTGTCAAGCTTGTTTTGAAAGTTTGGTTTGTTTTTGTCCTGGTTATAATACTTCCTCAGTTTCTAATGCACTCACGGACAATGAAATTTGCGCACCTAGAAGAAAACATGTTACAACCTCGAAAATTTGCAAATAGCTAGAGTGCGTGCTGGTATGCAAATGATCCACGTTCGGTGCGATTGCGCATGACCGAACACCCTGTGGTGGCGCTGCAAGCACGAACCGGCGTGTAGTCGGTGCCCCATGAAAGCGGAAAGCACCGGCCGACGCAAGTAAGAGTACAGAGTGAATACAATTTACGGACTTCGAGAGTGGCCTGATCATCGAGCTGAAGACCGCAGGGTGATCGGCGCGCAGTATAACCCGCCACGTGGATCGTTCTGACCATACCGCCCGACTGTGTCGGGAGCAGTGCACAAGTGATGGCACTACCACACGGCGGAGCGTCTCCGGACGGACCAAAACCACCAGTAGAGAGGATCGATGGATCGTGCGCCAGGCACGAACGGATCCCACGGAAACCAGGTCCACTATACAGGCAGATGTAGCGGCTCATGTGTGCCCACGAAGCCTTTCCGGAAGCCTCGCAGAAGCAAATACCAGCGCCTTACGTGTGCTTCTATTATAACCCGAACATTGCCGGCTCCGTGGGCAATGGTGCCAGGCCAGAGCGACGTGGAACGCCACAGACTGGCGACGTATGGTGTATAACGATGAGTGTCGCTTCGTTTTGGGGACAGATGATAATCACGTTCGGCTGTGGAGGTCCTCGGGTCCACGGCACAAACCCAACTTCGCTATTGAGCTCCACACTTCCTTCACTGCAGGAATTATGGTCTGGGGAGTCATATCCTACGATAGCCGATCAGCTCTAGTTGTAGTACGTGGATCATTGACGGGTCAGCGGTATGTGGATGAGATCCTACGGCTCCATGTGCTCCCATTCTTGGCCGGGATTCCAGGTTCACTATACCAGCAGGACAATGTCTGATCGCACACGGCTTGGGTTGCTCAGGACTGCCTACGTCATTGTCCAGACACTTTCATGGTCTTCCTGCTCCCCAGACAACATGTCCCCTAACAAGCATGAGTGGGACAGGTTGAAACGCTAGCTACCACCGTGCCGCACTATCCGGGATTTGGAGCACACCGTCCAACACGTGCGGGCATGTCTGCCGCAGGAAAACAACAGGCGTCTGTTCGCCTCCATGCCAGACCGCATTGCAGCATGTATCGCCGCTCGAGGCGGTGGGGCGCGCTATTGAAGATGAACGGACTGCGTGCCATAGATCCCTCTGTAATTGTCCTGCAGCTCTGTTTTTGCCACCATGTGTATCATTCATCTGTATCATTACGTCCATAAAATTTCAGTTCAATCCGATGCTTCCTTCTTGGTGCGCAAATTTCATTGTCCGTGAGTGTATTTATCATGGTAGGCCTTAATAAGCTCCACTATCCTATTCTCAGACACTGTAGGGATGCATGCTTTATCAAATTTAGATTATATTTTGTTTCCCTCTGCCACCTGCTTGTCAGGGTTACGGTGGACGTCAAGTAATTTTGCTTTCTATACTTCCAATGGAAAAACCTTTGTACACATTTCCTTCACAATTAGTGTGTTCCCAAGGATGAAAATTTGAACATCGATTAAAGTAACTTCATATTATAAATTGGAATACTTAATATTTTATAAAACATAACCATAATTACATTAAAAATCAATAACTTTTCCTTTGGTGGTGTTGAAACCAGAAAACAGATGGCGCGACCTGTACTTTGATGACGTCAGTAGACAAACGAATGTTGAATTGCATAATTATGGTTATGTTTTAGAAAATATTAAATATTCCAAGTTATGAAATGAAGCTATTTTAATCGATGTTCAAATTTTCGTCCTTGGGAACGCATTGGAAGTATAGGAAGCAAAATTACTTGACGTCCACCTTAAGGTCGATGGGTCTCAGCAGCAAGTGAGTGGAGAGGGAAGGATTTGATACTTAGAACGAATCTCTACAAATGTCTAAATTTGTGGAATTCGTGCAATTTTGATCGACATTCGCTGACGGAAGATATTATCTTAATTCAAAGAACTTTTTTAGATTACATTTAGCTGTACTAGAGGCAACATTTTCGCACTGCAGTGATTCGATTATAATTTATTTGTTATTTAGAAAAAAAATCAATAAAATTGCGTAAATTTTGGAAATTGTTATAAATTTGATCATGCGCGAGCGGAAAATAATGATTTTTTTTTACATTATCGTTAGCTATACGAGGGGCAACCTTTCCACACTAGAGCGATACGATTAAAAATATCTCGGGGTTTTCGACCCAATCTAGTGTCCGTTGTTCAGAGGTTTTACTGTAATTTTCTACCTCAGTGTATATGTGGATTCAACAAAATACATGCTGAAAGCTGCACCTTTTTTATTTAAGCTGCAACTTCTTTATTTCTATACAAAAATTTATGCAAAAGAAAAAGTTGCGTAATTTAATACTAGGGGTGTTCAAATGAAAAGGTACGAAACGTCATAAGAACGTAACCGTTAACATATTTGCCTATGCCACTATGGGAGAACGTAGCGACACATCTAGGGATTCGATTGGAGTCGCCGGCGTGGATCGGAGCATGCGCGGGCGCCCGCATGCGCAGGAGAGAGCAGAGGCTCTTATAAAGAGCGCCGTCCAATTGACTACTTGTTGAATTCCTCCAGCACAGACGAACCATTAATTCCGATGTGTACTGTGAGACACTCCGAAGCCTACGCAGGTCCATCAAGAGCAAAAAACCGGGGCTGCTCACGGAGGGTGTGGTTCTGCTCCATGATAACGCGCGTCCACACGTCTCCAGGGTCACACACGCGGAACTGGCCAAGTTCCAGTGGGAGCAGCTTGACCATCCGCCCTACAGCCCGGACATGTCGCCCTGCGATTTCCATGTGTTTGGTCCCCAGAAAAAAACATCTGAAAATGAAGCGCTTCCACTCGGACGACGAACTCAAGGACGCTGTGCACGACTGGGTCTCGTCACGGCCACAGGAATTCTGAGAACAAGGAATCCTTCGGCTCGTTAATCAATGGGATCGTTGTGCTACGGCCTATGGTGTATACTTTGAATAAAGTCTTCGTTTATACCCACAGTGTCGTTTCGTACCTTTTCATTTGAACACCCCTAGTACTTAACAAGGTTTTACACTGCCGGATAGTGAAAAAAGAACACCGAGAAGGAATTGGCGGACGGCCGCCCCGGTGGCGCAGTGGTCTAAGGCGCTGGCCTCTGATCATTCGTCCGTAAGGGGTCCGGGTTCGAATCCCGGTCAGGCATGGATGTTGTGTTTGTCTTACGGCACTGGCTCTCTCCCTTCCCTGGAACCAGTGACCCTAAATTAGGGACGGGCGACTGCTTATAGCCCATTGAGTTGCTCACAGTGGTCGTTAAACCTCCAATCAAAAAAAAAAAAAAAAAAAAAAAAATTGGCGGACGATCATGAAATTTACATATGTTAATGGGATCGAGTGTACGTAAGTGTGATGTTAATTTCGGGACCAACCGGTGAGCGCTTACGCCACAGCACGGCATAATATGCAAATTATCGTCGGTGGTATTTAAGGAGTACGGCGAAGTGAATGTAATCAGTCGTCGGCGTACGGACACGTGCGAAGACCCTGAAGAAGCTGCAATGCCTGGACATGACATGGAAGACGTGTACGATTTCAGCAGTTATCGGACTTTGAGAGAGGTCATCTAGTCGGACTCCGCGAAGCCGGGTGGTCGTATCGTCGTATTGCTGAGCGACGGGAAGTATCAGTGCTGGTACGATGGTGGCGTAGATTGTCCGAGAAACATTCCCACACGAGAAGACGTGGAACCGGGAGTCACAGACGGACTGATGAGCGGACTGATCGACGCATAAGAAGAGCGGCGTTGTCAAGCAGAACGTCCACTGCGACGCAAATCCGAGCTGCCGTTGCACCTGAGGTGACTGTGCAAACAATCCGCAACCGTCTACTGGATGTAGGACTACGTGCACGTGTGCCTTTGGCAAGTGTACCTCTGACTCCAGCCCACCGTCAGGAACGGCTGCAGTGGTGTCGTCAACGTCTGCACTGGAGAACGCAATGGCGATCTGTCGTGTTCAGCGATGAAAGCAGATTCTGCTTGGGAGCCTCCGATGTCCGTATGCGTGTTCACAGACGCACAGGGGAGCGTCTCCACCCTTCTTGCCTCCGCCAGCGACACACAGGGCCTACACCTGGTCTCCCGGTGTGGGGAGCGATCAGCTATCACTCCCGTACATAACTAGTGTTTGTACCGGGTACGTTAAACAGCACCTCCTACATCAACAACATCATTCAGCCCGTTGTTGTTTCATTTGTAATGTCGGTCCATCGTGGTGTTTTCCAGCAAGATAACGCACGCCCACACACGGCACGTGTAACACAACTTGCACTTTAGGGTGTGAGACAATTTCCATGGCCTGCACGTTCACCGGATTTGTCTCCCATTGAGCACGTTTGGGATTTTATGGGCCAACGACTTATCCGGTCTCCATGGCCAGCCACGACCATTCCCGATTTACGCGTCCAGGTTGAGGATGCTTGGAACTCAATACCCTAATCTTATACATCCAACACCTGTACGACAGACTCCATGCCAGAATGCACAGTGTGACGCAGTTCATGGCGGTTCAACCTCGTACTAACCATGTTACATGGAAATGTTATTTTTCAGTTAACCAGCAAATACAGCTGTATTTTGCCATAATGTTTTGATCACGTTATCCTCTGTATTCCGTTATTATGCTGTATAAATTTCGTTGGTATTAGACGTCTCCTTCTTGGTATTCTTTTTTCACTTTTCGCCAGTGTATTTTAATTCCCTTTTGTTACAGTGTGCAAAACGGTTGGGAAGTTTGCTATCACAGAAAGAGATATCTGTGTCATATCTCTAGAAGCATTCTCTCTTCAAATCCTAGAAACGCCTTTATTTTGTCAGACGTGACCTCGCAAAAAACGTCGTGGATGTCGGCTGTTGATTCTGCTTTATATTCCACTATAGGAAGCTCGGGGAAAAGTCCGGTATAAATGGATCGAAGCTCATAATCGAATCGCCAAGCTCTTTCAGTTGCCAAAAGCAGGAATGCCACCAAAGCCTTTTTTGTAGAAAATTTGCTGGTGTTCTGACAGGAAATACGACAACTGGAAGTTAATTATTTTTGGGGTGTGGCGAGTTTAAGTTGAGTAATTCGTCCAAACTTCAACCTCCTGGCTTCAAAGAAGAAACAAAACGAGCACCACAGTACAACCGGGTATGGGAGCAGAAGACCCACCATATAGTGCCTTAGTTGAATGGATCATTTCGAAAAAGGCTCGTGTTGAGTTTTCGGCCAATTTTATTTTTTTACATGTTTGAAATCTGGTACATCTCATCATTTGTAAGCGAAATCGGCTCATATAGGATGCTTTTAATGCTTGGAAATCACTATGCATTTTTGCGACTCAGGAGATGAGCCGTTTTCGAAATACATCGGCGCGCCCTCTATTATGAAGAGTGAGAGACATACTAAGATTGAACCTTGAACAAAATACTGTAAATCTGTGAAGGAACAGCACGCGCTTCTACGCTTCTCGGTCTAGTGTAATTCACTTTCTGGATTTAAACATTTTTTGTAGTTTTAAATTGATTAAAATAATTTTGTGGGCGATAACGGATTGCAGTGAATCAGATGACTTTGGTGAAAAAGTGTCGCGAAAGCTAAAACGGGAAATACGGAACGATAGCAGTTACAAACACAACGTGATAAAAATGGCTAAAATTAAAGGTCTCCTCCATGCAACACAATGTGATTAAATGGCTAAAATTAAATGTCATGGAGATTGCGACAAAAGACATCATTGACTTCAAGAAGTGCTCAAGTTTAAATTTCAAAAAAGAAAAAACCTGTTGCAGTAAAGAGTTATGGTAAGAGCGTGCGAATAGAGGATAAAGCTTTGTTTCATGTGTCAAAATATTTTGATTTTCAATTCGAACCTGAAAAACTGGGAGAAGTGATTACACGCACTTGCATTTCTAACACGATGACTCAACAATTCTTTTCACTGTCAAAAGTAAAAAGAGTTTGTGCAAACCTGCCATACCTTTCTGAATTTCGATGTTATTCAGCCAAATTACCTATTAACATGTTGAAGATGGAAGACCTGAAGAAACCGCAACAGTATACACTGAAGTGCCAGAAAAACTGGTACACCAGTCTAATACTTGGTAGGTCCCCCACGGGAGCGCAGGACCACAGAAATACGACGGGGCATGGACTCCACTAGCTTCTGGAAATATGCTGTAGGCAATGCACGCCATACTTCCTGCAGAGCGTTCCACAATTCGGGTATATTCCGAGGTCTTGGATTTCTGTGTTCTATAGCGCGTTGCATGGCATCCCAAATATGCTCTATCACGTTCAGATCTGGGGACTTCGGTGGGAATGGCAACACCGCAAAGCCGCAAACTGAGATGGATGCTCCTCTAACCATAATGTGGCGTCCCGACACTTGTTTGGAGGTGCCATGTCCTGTTGGAACAGGCCCAACCCATCAGCATGAATTCAGGACATGAACGGGTGTACCTCGTCAGAAAAGATGCGCATATAGTGTATGCCGGTCATAGACGTTTGTAAAGGTACCACGGGTCCCAGTGAAGTCCAGCTAAATACACCCTATACCATTACGGACCACCCACCAGCCGGTACAGTTCCCTGTTGAGAGGCGGATCCATGGCTTCATGGGGTTTGCGCCATACACGAATAGTTCCATCTGCCCGATACAGCTGGAAACGCGACTCGTCAGACCAGGCTACTTGTTTCCAGTCATCGACTGTCTAGTGGCGGTGTTGCCGTGCCCAAGCGAGGCGCATAGCTCTATGTCATGCACCCATGAATGGGGACTCGAGTTGGGCGTCGGCTCCCAAAGCCCATATCGTGCAGGGAACGTTGCACAGTCAGGACACTGTTGCTTGTTGAGGCTCCAGCAATGAATTCCGATGCTACCTGCGAGAGTGTTGAACGCCTATCGCGTGAAAAGATTCTTAACAGCCGACCATGTCACGTTCACCCAATGTCTTTTTACGGCCACACTGGTATCGTTGGTTGGAGGTTTTGCCGGAAATCTTGTAGTCACGGTACACCCTTGCAATAGTCGTCCGTGAAAATCAGAACTGCGTTTCTACCTCCGAAATACTATGGCCCATCTCACGAGCACCAACTATGACACCGCGTTGAAAATCGCTAAAATCGTTATTACTTGTCATTCTCATGCCGAAAACAGCCCTGACAGCTGGCAAGGATGTCTATCGCTTTATATACGCTCTGGAGGACGCAACCGAGTACGCGCATTGGTGACGTTGCTATGTATTTTGGATAAGCTCGTCTGTACCAGTTTTTCTGTCACTTCAGTTTATACCTAAAGAACTCCAACAATTCTATGAAGAAATTTTTCAATGGCCTACCTCTGAAGCAGAACCAGCAGAAAAGGACTTTTAGATTTTCTTTTGTTCAACATATTACATTTGTTCTGTTTTATGTTAATATTACCATTAAACATTGCTTACATCTTGTTTTTTTATATGTATCCACGTTGCCACGTACAAGTCACTTCGAAAAGGGCTCATTTGTGGCAATTTCTATTACACATTTCTTAGTCCTCAAATTTTTGTTATTCTTTATTCACTTCTTACATAACTAAGGAAATGCAACATATCATCATTATAAAATATGGGACTTCCCCCCCCCATTACTTTGCGAGTTATTCAGTTTTTTTAGTTTCTGAAAAATTTCGTTTTTAAGAGATGAGCCCTTTTCGAAATGACCAATTCAGTTAACATCACGACATCGGACACAACGCCTCACCTAGGCTCGTGAACACGATAATTGGACCCTGAAAGACTGGCAACATGTGGCGTGGTCCGATGAGTCACGCTACCAGTTGTTACGAGCTGATGATGGTAAGGTTCGGGTGTGGCACAGACCCTACGATGCCATGGAACCAAGCTGTCAAGAAGGCACCGTGCAAGCTGGTGGTGGTTCCATACATGTGTTGGGTGTCTTTAGGTGGCACGGTTCAGGTCCTCTGGTCCTTGTAAACACGTCATTAACCGGCAATCACATTGTTGCTCAGATAGGTGACTATTTTCAGCCCTTCACGGACTTCATGTACTCCAACAAAGATGGAATTTTCCAGGCGGATAATGCACCATGTCATCAGACCCAAGTTGCCCAAAATTGGTTCGAGGAGCATTCTGGACAATTCCGACAGATGGTGGAGCCACCACGTTTGCCCGACATGAACCCAATAGAGCACTTATGGGACGTGGTGGAGAGGTCCATTCGCCACCAAGATCCTGCACCTACAAATAAATACTAGGGAACTGTGTGCGGATATTCAGACGGCATGGCTCAACATCTCTCTAGAAGTCTTCCGGCCACTCGATGCCACGTCGACTTTCTGCACTTCGCCGGGCTAGAGGAGAACCTACACGATACTAGGTACGTATCCCATGACATTTGGCACTTCAGTGCGGGAAATGGTTGTGTGAAATTCGAAAGCATGGCGTAGTGACATTCAAGAGACTTCGTCAAGACAGACCGCTGCGGAAAAAACTTGGGGAGATTCTCACTCGGCATTGGATTGATAATGTGAAAATTCTCCAAATACGTGGCGTCAGTGAATAAACGAAGACATAGATCTTTCCACGTTTTAGCAACACACAGCAACCTAAAAATTGTTATTCCGTCTCCGCTGGGGAATCGAATCCCAGATCTCTCGATATCTAGCCGAGCGCATTATCCTTACACCACGGTGGTCAACAATCCACGGCGCTATGTGTTTTTCCGTCAGCTTCTGACATCATAAATCTGTAAGATGGGCTCAGCTGCTGAGACGTCTCCATTTGGTGGTTATTAACGGCACTGGCTATATATTAATTACAGCAGTTAAATCCAAAGGGCGAGATCCAAAGTGAAAATCCTCCAAATGCGTGGCATCAGTGAGTAAACAAAGACATCGCTCTTTCCACATTTTAGCAACACACAGCAACCGAAAAATTGTTATTCGGCCACTGCTGGGGTTCCGAATCCCAGATCTCTCGATATCTTGCCGATCGCGTTAGCTTTACACCACGGTGGCCAACAGTCCACGGCGTCTATGTGTGTTTTTCTGTCAGCTTCTGACATCAAAAGTCCGTAAGATGAGCTCAACTACTGAGACGTCTCCATCTGGTGGGCATTAACGGCACTGGCTATATATTAATTGTAGCAGTTAAATCCAAAGAGGCGAGATTTGAAGTAAGAGTTCTCTCCAAACGTGTGGCTTCAGTGAATAAACAAAGACATCGCTCTTTCCACGTTTTAGCAACACACAGCAGTATTCCAATAAAAAATATTTCGGTTGCTGTGTGTTGCTAAAACGTGGAAAGAAAGATTGATAATGGTTGGCGATGATAATACAATATAACTCAGCTTCTTCATAGAAATAGTTTAGAAACCCGAAAAAAAAGTACTAGATATTAAAGATGTGCTACTATGGCATTTTGATTTGTTTCCTGTACACAAGCAAAAGAAAATCTCTAAGTTGGTGAACGGAAAACATTCTTCTGTGGCGTAAACGTTCGACACTCTTGTTGATGTGACAGCTATTTTCTTTTGATGCTCAGTTCTTCCGTGTCATAAATCAAACATAGCAATATTTCCCAACATTAATATTTCTTCAGTAGAGCAAAGCTCGTGAGAGGGACACTGTTGTAGACATGTGTACTTGTTCCTTCTTAAATAACTTTAGCTCTCTGTCGAAAATTGGGAAGATGTGATATTTGTCTTTCTGTGTTTGCCTTTCCTCCCTGAATGTTTGAGAAGCCAATAAATGCTTAAAATCGTTTTACTTGATTCAATAAGGGAACTCGCAGAAAAAATGGTAGAACTCTTTTATTGGAGTATAATTGACTTAAGCTTGGTTAGCTTGGCTGCGAAATGCTTCTGAGTAAAAGGAGAAAAATAAACTCACGTAAAAAGAATTAGGCAAAATATTGCTAAAATTTTCAATGGTAAATTAAATAAAGAATGAAATCATTATTTTCGACTGTTCATTGCCAAGACTGCGGTGCTTCAACCCTATAACACGAACTTATAGCGTACATTATTTTGGTTAAGATATCAGCACATGAGAATCAGCAAGATTACATCCCGATCCATCTTCATCTCTACTGAAAAGAACGCTCTTGCCAGATTAACTTTTGCACATGTAATAACAAAATATTCTCTGGGACGAATTGGGATGTATACCTTTATTTACCCATTTAACCAACTGGAACGGATTATTTCGCGGTTAGCAAAGTGATTTCAGTTAGAACAAATAATCCGCTGCCTAAGAAGCGGACCAAATGCGATTGGAATGAGTGAACCTGCGATTCACGAAATGTTGCTTTCCCCTTAGCTTTGTTATTCTGGAATGAATTACGTCGGGGTTAAAAAAATGGACTGAAATAAGTTCGAACGAGTATATACGCTGTTTAAGAAGTTGGGCAAATGCGGCTGGGACGAGTGAACCAATGATTCAGAAAGTGTTGCTTTCCCCTTAGCTTTGTTATTCTGGAACGAATTAAGTCGGGGTTAGCAAAATGGGCTGAAATCACCTCGAACGAATATACACTATATTGACAAAAGCCACCGGACACGCCTCGAAAAATCAAATGAACGAATCCGCTGCGTCGTTAAAATGCACGGTACAGCTGAAAATTGTATAAAAACAAGCTTGCAATTGACCGCGATCATATCGCACTGTGAGGTTCAGTGAAAATGTCGCAGCAGGAGAGAACTGACTTTGAGAAAGAAAAGATAGTTGGGTGTTATTTTAGTGGGTTGTCCTCAAAAGAAACCGAGAGGCGTTTAAGTATACCCAAGTCAACTGTTTTGGATGTACTGAATAAGTACATCCAAACAGTTGACTTGGATACATGGCGTGCCTGAAACAGCATAACGTACCGGCAGACCAAAGCAAATCAGTGATAGAGGACGTCGAAGCCTCTTGAGAGTCGTTACTGCTAATCGATGGAGTACTGCGCAAGATCTCAGTGTAGAGGTGAGTAACAATGCTGGTACCTCGGTATGTACACGTACCATTCGCAGAGAACTTCATTCCATGGATTATCATGGTCGTGTGGCTGCTCATAAGCTTTTCATCTCCACTCGGAATGCTACTCGTCGTTTTTTTTTTTGATTGGAGGTTTAACGACCACCGTGAGCAACTCAATAGGCTATAAGCAGTCGCCCGTCCCTAATTTAGGGTCACTGGTTCCAGGGAAGGGAGAGAGCCAGAGCCGTAAGACAAACACAACATCCATGCCTGACCGGGATTCGAACCCGGACCCCTTACGGACGAATGATCAGAGACCAGCGCCTTAGACCACTGCGCCACCGGGGCGGCTTACTCGTCGTTTAGCATGGTGTAAAGAACATTTATCGTGGACCGTAGATCAATCGAAACGGGTCCTATGGACTGATGAATCCAGATACACGATTCATCAGTCTGTTGGCCGTGTGTAGGTATGGCGGCAGCCGGGGGAACGCTATTTACTACAGTTTACTGTTCTTACGGTCAAGTTTGGAGCTGGCAGTGTATTCGTGTGGTGGTGTTTTACGTGGTATGGTCAAGGCCCATTCGTTATCTTGGACAAACCTGTTAACCAGCACCATCTACCTCGATATTCTGGACAATTATGCGACAGTACTATGGAACCGAGCCTTGTTGGTACCAGCAGGATAATGCACCGAGCCATAAAGCAAGGACTGTTACGTGGTGGTTTGACGATAATTTCGTATCGTGTGTGGACTGGCCAGCACATAGCCCTTATCTTAATCCCACAGAGCACCTATGGGGTGAATTAGACTGCCGCATTAGAAGTTCGTAACCAAGGCCTACTACTAAGCAACAGTTAGCGGCAGCACTGTGCGCTGAATGAATGGAAGCTCATACCTATCGTTGTGTTCCAAAACCTTGTCGAAAGTATGTCTCGAAGGGTCAGTGCATCCATTTAGGCCAAAGGTGGACCGACATCGTACTAATGTATGTCAATAAATGCTATGTTGTGTTTCTCTTCTAGGTATCCGGTGACTTTTGTCAATGTAGTGCATACGCTATCTAGGAAGTGGACCGAACGCCAATGGAACAAGTGAATCTACGCATTAGAAAGTGTTGATTTCCCCTTAGCTTTGTTATTAAAAGTGATCAATCTGAAGGATGATTCAAATTGGAATATTCTAATTGATTACCTGCTGAAAGGACAATAACAATGGAGGGGAATCTAGAAAGGAGAAAAAAGATAGAAACGGTTGCTTCTACCCATTGACACGATGTTTGTGTCAGGAAGACTAACTTTCTCCTTCATGCCTTTGGTCATGGAGCAGAAATTAAGGAATTAGAAGGAAGCATTTATTGTCGTCGGAAGGTTTATGATCGAAACTGCTCAGATCAGAGTAAGGGTAAGGAATTATTTTGCAGTAGATTTCGGAAAACTCAGCCACTATGTTAAACTTTCTATTTGGAGAGCGCAGACAATTTTGTCCCTATTTGGTTCAAGTACATCAGCTGCTTAAAGGGTTAATCTGCCTTTTGAGGTTTTTGTTTCCTAAGGTGCACTTATCGTTAAACGTTTTCTCGCTGAAGGCCATATTTCTGCCCCAAAGAGCTTTAACGACGATGACAGTGAGTCACAGTACCATAAAACGAAAAAACTGAATGTAGTAAACTGCAAATAATACGCGCGAATAGTAGGGCAACATTGATTAATGTGCAGATTGATTAAGGAGGAGACTGAAGACTGTAAAGGTGCACTAGTAAAAATAAATACACACAATTGACGTGGATTAAGAACATCAAACAGCGAGTCTGGAGAATTCGAGGCCACTGTGGTGCAGTGGTAGCATGTGCGGAGCGTAACTGGAAGACCGTGGGTTCCAATTCCCGGTGGCGGCCCATGAGAACTTTTAAACGTGGAAAGAGCGACGACTTCTGTTTGAAGGTACACTAGTTTCCATAAATCAAGGAAAGAAACAGAGAAATCGCCATGACTTAAAAATACATGATCAAATGTTATGAAATTGGGAAAAATCTGTATCATATCGTACGTTATTGTTCTACCAGCCGCCCTTAGTGAGGACGAGCGTTATCGTCTTGTAGGAGAAATGAAGCTATTGCACCTCCATAAGGCAAACATTGAGGATCAGGACATCATCCCTAAGACGTCCAGCATTCATGGCTTCTCCTGGAAGCACATAAACGTATGTACGTCCACCTAAGGAGAAGTCACCCCAAACTAGCACCAACGTAAGTGTCCCTTTCACGGGTCATAGAGGAAGACTGAAGAGTCTGCTGCCCGGAGCGGTAAACAAAGATCAAACAACGAAGAACAGTTCTGAGGGAATCAATGATAAAAAGGGATACCTGAGGTGGATGTTCAACTGCAAGGAGTAGCTGAGTTTAATCGTGGCCTGGAAAAATTCGTAAATAAGAATGAACAGTAGATTGGGCAGTACAGCAGAGCTCAATGACTTTCAACGTTACGCGGTCAAAACAAGTCAGTTCGGGAAATATCTGTCCTGCTACAACTGACTCAATCAAATGTATGTTATGTTAATATGAAGTGAATGCCTAGGAGCAACAACACCCCAACCGCTACCTTAGAAGCCATCTAAAATGGCAGAGCGGGGTTGCCGGGTGCTGAAGCGATCGTGCAACAAAGTCGTCTGCTCTCAGTTACAACACTCACCACCGAGTTTCAAAATATCTCTGGAAGCAACCCCTGCACCATAACGGTTCGTTAAGAACTGAATACAACGGGTTTCCATAGCCAAGCAGCTAGCTGTACACAAGCTTAACATCAACAAAACAATAGCCAACCTTCGACTGAAGTGGTGTAAAGCTTCGATTGGAGTGGTGTACAGCTTCGATTGGAGTAGTGTAAAGCTTCGACTGGAGTGGTGTAAAACTTCGATTGAAGTAGTGTAAAGCTTCGATTGGAGTGGTGTACAGCTTCGATTGGAGTGGCGTAAAGCTTCGATTGGAGTGGTGTAAAGCTTCGATTGGAGTGGCGTAAAGCATCGATTGGAGTGGCGTAAAGCTTCGATTGGAGTGGTGTAAAGCTTCGATTGGAGTGGCGTAAAGCATCGATTGGAGTGGAGTAAAGCTTCGATTGGAGTGGTGTAAAGCTTCGATTGGAGTGGCGTAAAGCTGCGATTGCAGTGGTGTAAAGCTTCGATTGCAGTGGTGTAAAGCTTCGATTGGAGTGACGTAAAGCTTCGATTGGAGTTGTGTAAAGCTTCGATTGGAGTGGTGTAAAGCTTCGATTGGAGTAGTGTAAAGCTTCGACTGGAGTGGTGTAAAACTTCGATTGAAGTAGTGTAAAGCTTCGATTGGAGTGGTGTACAGCTTCGATTGGAGTGGCGTAAAGCTTCGATTGGAGTGGTGTAAAGCTTCGATTGGAGTGGCGTAAAGCTTCGATTGGAGTGGTGTACAGCTTCGATTGGAGTGGCGTAAAGCTTCGATTGGAGTGGCGTAAAGCATCGATTGGAGTGGAGTAAAGCTTCGATTGGAGTGGTGTAAAGCTTCGATTGGAGTGGCGTAAAGCTGCGATTGCAGTGGTGTAAAGCTTCGATTGGAGTGGCGTAAAGCATCGATTGGAGTGGAGTAAAGCTTCGATTGGAGTGGTGTAAAGCTTCGATTGGAGTGGCGTAAAGCTGCGATTGCAGTGGTGTAAAGCTTCGACTGAAGTGGTGTAAAGCTTCGATTGGAGTGGTGTACAGCTTCGATTGGAGTAGTGTAAAGCTTCGACTGGAGTGGTGTAAAACTTCGATTGAAGTAGTGTAAAGCTTCGATTGGAGTGGTGTACAGCTTCGATTGGAGTGGCGTAAAGCTTCGATTGGAGTGGCGTAAAGCTTCGATTGGAGTGGCGTAAAGCATCGATTGGAGTGGAGTAAAGCTTCGATTGGAGTGGCGTAAAGCTTCGATTGGAGTGGTGTAAAGCTTCGATTGGAGTGGCGTAAAGCTTCGATTGGAGTGGTGTAAAGCTTCGATTGGAGTGGCGTAAAGCATCGATTGGAGTGGAGTAAAGCTTCGATTGGAGTGGTGTAAAGCTTCGATTGGAGTGGCGTAAAGCTTCGATTGCAGTGGTGTAAAGCTTCGATTGGAGTGGTGTAAAGCTTGGCGCTAATGGACTCGGGGGCAGTGAAAACGCGCTCTCTGCGTTGGATACATAAGTACGTCTCACAGCAGTCACCGAACATTGTTCCGACGCGCGGTGAGAAAAACTTGTTATTTCTAACAGCTCTGTGGTAACTGCCTAACTACGTTAAGTACTATAAGTGTCACGTGATCACTTCGCGGGAGAAACACCTGGCCGTGAGAAGTTCAACTAGCTTCCGTTGACAAGCTTTCACACTCTTGGTGCCGACCATTCTATTATGGCGTTAATCTTTTCAGATGCGTTGTTTTTCTCGCATGCTGTGCGCGCTTATTCCGCATAAAAAAGCTCAATGTTCATTACTTTCGATCTTGATTTATTTCTATTCCATGTGTTGTGCTCATATAGCAATTAAATATATATCATTATGATCTTCACCCTTTTATTGGATACCCTTATTTAAGGTGAGTCTTTTATCTGCATACAATAATTTCCGAGGTTTCTAGTCTGTCCATTGGAATGTAGCGCTATAAGCTTACTGAAGGCAACACGTGTAGGTACATAAGCATATAGTTCTTTATATCACACTAATAATAATAACAACAACACTCCGAAGTGATGAATAACTCTTAGTGATCTGGCAGACCAAATGATGAATCCGGGTGAGAAGGGTGCATGTGAACACTACCTGCCCAACTGTGTTGTGCCAACTTTAAAGTTTGGTGGAGGAGGCATCATGCTGTGGGGCTGATTTTTATGATTTCAGCTTATCTCTCTAGTTCTAGTGCCACTAATCTTAACGCTACTGCATATACTGACATTCTTGATAATTGTGTGCTAACAGCATTATGGCAACAGTCGGTGAAGGCCCTCTCCTTTATCAACGAAACAATTGCCCCGTCCACGAAGCGAAGTCAGTGCAGGAATGGTTAGATGACATCAGCGTGGAAGAAATTGTCTGGCCTGATCAAAGGCCGATCTCAACCCCATGGAATGTCTTCAGTAAGAATTGGAACGCCAACCTCAAACCAGGCCAAACCTCCCGACATCGGTGACAGACTTGACTAATAATGATCTTATGGCAGAATGGAAAGCAAATCCGGTAGCAGTTTGCCGAAATCAAACAGAAAACATTACCAGCAGAGCAGAGGCCATGATGGCTGCAAAGAATGGGTCAGTTCGATGTGAGGATTGTTCAAAAAGTAACGGGACTGATTTTACATGGGGCAGAAGTGTAATGCAGTAAATACACTTACATATTTTCGAAGTATTTTAACTGTATCTGAATGCACCGGTCCCACCTCTCTATCCACTTTTGAATGGTTTGAACGAAGCCTTTCCTCAACTTGTGGTTCAGGATACCCCTCACAGCATTGTTCAGTTCAGTATTCGATGCAAACCGACAGGCACGAAGTTGTTTTTTCACTTCAGGAAATAGGTGGAAGTCACACAGCCTCAGTTCTGGTGAATATGTAAGGCGCGTTATCATTTCGATGCCTAGATCTTGAATAACCTGCTGGGTAAGCAAAGCACGATGTACAGGGGCATTATCTTGATGCAACATCCATCCAGTTTGTGCATATTCGGGGCGTTCGGGGAAATTTGTTTCTTTAGAGGACCTTTGCGAACTTCAGAGTAATAGGAACCGGTAACAGTTTTTCCTTGTGGAACAACATGACCATACACAATTCTCTTTTTATCGACGAAAACTAGGTGCATGACCTTCCGTGCATGGTGCATCTTCTAGACAATCTTCACCATTCAGCCGGAAGACCCACAACAATGGGTATGAACCTGAAGGTCTTTCTGGCGATCGACCCACGTGTGACCACGCGGGAGTTGGCCGACCAGCTGGGGACTGTCCACACGTGCACTATCACGCACCTACGTCAACTTGGGAAGGTGCACAAGAGGGCAGTTTGGGTACCCCATCAACTCACAGTTGAGCACCAGGCAAATCATATGAGTGCATGCATTTCCCTGTTTGCACGTAACAAAGTTAGATCGCATTGTGACAGGTGACGAGAAATGGATCCCGCATGACAATGTCAGCGCCCGGAAACAGTGGTTGGACCCAAAACAGAAGCCCATGCCGACTCCCAAATCCGGCTTAACCCCCATGTGATGCTTCTGTCTGTGTGGTGAGACATGCAAGGTGCCGTGCTTTTTGAGCTGTTGCCGGACAAAACCAACATCACCACCGATGTGTACTGCCGTCAGCTCGACCATCTGCATGCATCGCTAACGTGGAGACGACCAGCACTCCTGAACCGGAAGTGCGTCCTTCCACAGCAGGATGGAGCGAGATCTCATACAGCACCGGTGACCTATCACAAGATCATGAACTTCGGTCCGAATCCGCTGCAACAACCAACCTATTGGCCGGATATTTTCCCCAAGCGAGTGCTACCTTTACCGGTCGTTGCAGTATTTCCTGGGCCCAAAGCGTACTTACTTCTTTCCGTCCAAGCCGCCACAATTCTACAGGGACGGTTTCCAACAGCTGTCCTGACAATGGGAGCTGGTCGTGGCAAACGATAGCGATAACAGTTTGGACTGATTTGTACTAGTGCTGTTCACGGATCTCCGATTTCCGGATATTTTACTATCTGAAAACCGGATTTTTAGCATTCGAACAGTTCGAACTCCGGTTGACCGGATTTCGAACTTCGGAAGTGCTGTTCACGGATTTCGGATTTCCGGATATTTTACTATCTGAAAACCGGATTTTTAGCATTCGAACAGTTCGAACTCCGGTTGTCCGGATTTCGAACTTCGGAAGTGCTGTTCACGGATTTCAGATTTCCGGATATTTTACTATCTGAAAACCGGATTTTTAGCATTCGAATAGTTCAAAATCCGGTTAACCGGATTTCGAACTTGGGAAGTGCTGTTCACGGATTTCGGATTTCCGGATATTTTACAACCGGATTTTAATTCGAATAGTTCGAACTCTGGATATCCGGATTATGAACTGAGGATATCCGGCTTTCGAACTTCGGACTTCGGATGTATTTCATACTATAGGAAGTTGAATTTCACAATAATACGCCAAGCATTTTTTTTCACGTTCGAAAGGGGAAAATGTTTCTGGTTACAATGGCTGGTTATTATTACTAAACCGGGTAAACCAGGTATATCCCACTCACTAGCACTTATAGTGTTTGTGATTAATTCACTAGGCCACTGGGACAGCAAAGAAAGAAAAGATGGAAAGGGATATCCAGATTTCGAAATTCGGAATTCATGCCGCAATCCGGATTTCGGATTTGATATTTCGGATATTTTGACAGCAGTAGCCGGATATCCGAATATCCGGATTTTGAAATTCGGATTTCATGCGGCAATCCAGATTTCGTATTTATCATATTTCGGATATTTTGAAATTCGGATTTCATGCGGCAATCCAGATTTCGTATTTATCATATTTCGGATATTTTGAAATCCTGATTTCAAAATATCCGGTTTTTGACAGCACTAATTTGCACTTGAATATACGGTAATTTTGCCTTGCATTTGCAGACATTACTTTCTTTTCAACCCAATATTTAACAGAAGTTTCAATACATCATTTATATGTTACTTACATAAAGAGTCACGACTTCCTCATATTTACAAGGTTAGAAAGTTTTTCATTAGTATTCGCATATATTAGCATTTTTCTTCTACGTGATAACGTCGTTATTGCATAAATGAAAAATGGTGTTTTTAACAAACCACCTGCAGGTGTCTGTTTGGGTATTTCACGCTGTGTATCTGGAGAGCTTTTGGAAGAAACAGCATAATTTTCAAGAGCAATATGCCATTATGACTTAAAAGAAAAGTGTTTGATGAATGCATCCTTCCAGTGCTTACGTATGGTGCAGAGACGTGAACCTTAACTAAAAGAGACATACAAAGGCTGCAGACAACTCAAAGCAGCATGGAGAGGTGCAAGCTTGCTGTAACCAGGAGAGATAAGAAGAGGATCTCGTGGATCAGAAAAATGACAAGAGGGGAAGACATAATTGATCAGAGTTAAATCCCTGAAATGGCAATGGGCTGGACATACTGCCAGAAGGACAGACCATCGACGGACAGCCTAAATTTTAGATTGGATTCCAAGGGACAGGAAAAGACCCAGAAGAAGACAACATGGAAGATGGGTGGATGAAATTCGAAAGTATGCGGGGGTGACGTGGAGGAGACTGGCTCAAGACAGACCGTTGTGGAGGAAACCTGGGAAGACCTTCGTCCAGCAGTGGATTGATAATGGTTGACAATGATGATGATGATGATCGACAACTATCGAAAGCTGAGGTGTTTCTAATACACGGACTATGTAAGAATATTTCTCTGGAAAAACTTGGAAGGCATTTTTAAGGTGTTGTCCGCATTCATGCTGGTTTTCAGACGAAGTTTGTTTTTTGTACTTGCTTCTCTAGTCTGCGATTTTATTTTTCTTAGTCTAGTCTACCGGTCTGCTCGTTGCAAAATTATTCGGCTTCAATATGAAGTCAAGTGAGGGCACACGCAGAACTTTTTGGCATGCACTCATGGATGAAAAATTGAATGTTCGACATTCCAAGCGACTGTGACGACGGCAAACTTTTAAAAGTAGTTTTCAGTTTTTTAAAGCTATAAATTTCTACATTGCTTCGTCACTTGCTGGTCGCATGTTATTTCTGTCTCGTTGCTCTCCTTTCTGTAATTCCTTACTAGAAAAAAATCAAAATATTCCCTCGTTCATGAAATAAGCAATTCAGATGTTTTACAATGTTTTCACGAAAAGATCTTCAAAATGATAAATTACGTATTAGTTAAGGAAGAAAATAATTTGTACATTTTTTTAGATGGACAGTTCTGGAAGAAAATAATTTGTATAGTTAGACAGCAAATCACCAACTTCAGTTTGCTGTCTACCTTCCATGAAAAAGCCATCTGGTTGACGTACGAAAGCTTGGAAACTTTGATTTCTATTCTACGCCAAGAAATTCGAATCGTTAGTACAGTTATACTATTTTGATTATAGTCAGTGTATAAGTTCCTGTTTATTAATTAATCGATATACACTGGCGGAAAGTGAAAAAAGAAGACCAAGAAGGAGACGTCTGATACCAACGAAATTTATACAGCATAATAACGGAATACAGAGGATAACGTGATCAAAACATTATGGCAAAATACAGCTGTATTTGCTGGTAAACTGAAAAATAACATTTCCATGTAACATGGTTAGTACGAGGTTGAACCGCCATGAACTGCGTCACACTGTGCAATTCTGGCATGGAGTCTGTCGTACAGATGTTGGATGTAAGTTTGGGGTATTGAGTTCCAAGCATCCTCAACCTGGACACGTAAATCGGGGATGGTCGTGGTTGGCCGTGGAGACCGGATAAGTCGTTGCCTGATAAAATCCCACACGTGCTCAATGGGGGAAAAACCCGGTGAACGTGCAGGCTATGGAAGTTGTCTCACACCCTGAAGTGTATGCTGCGTTGCACGTGCCGTGTGTGGTCGTGCGTCATCTGCTGGAAAATACCACGATGGACCGACCTTACAAATGGCACAACAACGGGCTGAATGATGTTGTTGATGTAGTAGGTGCTGTTTAACGTACCCGGTACAAACACTAGTTGTGTACGGGAGTTATAGCTGATCGCTCCACACACCAGGAGACAAGGTGTAGGCCCTGTGTGTCGCTAGCGGATGCAAGAAGGGTGGAGACGCTCCCCTGTGCGTCTGCGAACACGCATACGGCCATCGGAGGCTCCCAAGCAGAATTTGCTTTCATCGCCTGAACACGACAGATCGCCATTGCGTTCTCCAGTGCACACGTTGGCGACACCACTGCAGCCGTTCCTGACGGTGGGCTGGAGTCAGAGGTACACATGCCAGAGGCACACGTGCACGTAGTCCTGCATCCAGTAGACGGTTGCGGAATGTTCGCACAGTCACCTCAGGTGCAACGGCAGCTCGGATTTGCGTCGCAGTAGATGTTCTGCTTGACAACGCAGCTCTTCTTATGCGTCGATCGGTCCGCTCATCAGTCCGTCTGTGACTCCCGGTTCCACATCTTCTTGTGTGGGAATGTTCCTCGGACCATCTACGCCACCATCGTACCACCACCGATACTTCCCGTCCAATTCGCTCAGCAATACGACGATACGACCACCCGGCCTCGCGGAGTCCAACTAGACGACCTCGCTCAAAGTCCGATAACTGCTGACATCGTGCACGTCTTCCATGTCCAGGCATTGCAGCTTCTTCAGGGTCTTCGCACGTGTCCGTACGCCGACGACTGATTACATTTACTTCGCCGTACTCCTTAAACACCACCGACGATAATTTGCATATTATGCCGTGCTGTGGCATAAGCGCTCACCGGTTAGTCCCGAAATTAACATCACATCTACGTAAACTCAACCCCATTAACATATGTAAATTTCATGATCGTTCGCCAATTCTTTCTTGGTGTTCTTTTTTCACTTTCCGTCAGTGAATATCTTGTTCTTAAAGTAAAATAGACAGATATCTCCTAATATTTGGGTCGGATTAGAAAAATTCTCATTGCACTGGGAACCAGAGGCAGATCCAGAGAAACAGATCTTTTACTCGGTTCATGGGGGGGGGGCACCCCCAGGGACCGAGGAGAAAGCTTCGATTTGTTAGGTTTTAATAACAAATTGAATATGTTTTTGGCGAAATAAAGTACTACTCAACCTGCCATGTAGTTTGGAAGTAAGTCGTATGTGAGTCTGGAGGAATTCCAGGCCGCTGTGGTGCACTGGAAGACCCTGGGTTCGATTCCCGGTGGCGGCCGATGAACATTTTTCCGAGACTCACTTATTGACGTGGAAAGAGCGATGTCTTCTGTTTAGTGTTCCTGATCCAAGTCGAGCGTTTGAATCAATCACACCTGATAATGAAATCTCCTGATGATTTTGGAAGCGCTTGCGTATATATACGAATAAATTTTTAGCGTGCCTAGGCGGTGTTTTAATCTCACTATTTCGACCTATCCGGTGCGTATTTTAACTTACCAAGCACATTGCCTAGTGACATTTTGGTTTCAGATGTAAGTGCATCGAAACTCTGCTTCGTAAGAAAGGAAACTGCAGCCGATAAAAGAAGCATGAACAGAATTTTCTGTATTTATCTTTTGTGTTAGCAAGATACTTGTTTTCCCCTCCAGTTAAACTAAACGTGGAAAAAGAAAAGAAACCTTACTGAAGATGACGGAACTGTGACATCAGTTGTCCAGTTAATAATCAGTCAATGTAGAAAAAATATCAAAACAAGAAATGCCAGGACTGTTATCGGCCGCTGTGACTCGCGGCTTCGGTATGCCGTTATTAAGGAAAAGAAATAAGTGGAGCTGCTCGTTTCGGAAATCCGAAATTCTAATATCACATTGTAACCACACGACGTCTCTACGTGGCATACATATTTATGAATGGTACTAATGCAATCTCTTGTTGTTTTGCGTGTCATGATTGTACTGAACAATGTGGTTGCAATTTTCACCTTTTTTTGTTCTATAGAGAAAATCTGTTTCTAGATTCAACAATATTAACAAAATTGACGCACGTCTGACGAGAATACAAAAATTGCTTAATGTTGAGATGTAGTGATGGAAGATTGCATGAAAATATGTTTTGTCGATCTGTTTAATAACACTGTCGAGGAACGTAGCATCGAGTCCATTACGGAATGGTCAACATAGACAAAGTCATCGCTTTTTCTACGGGTTTTCTCTAATTAACACGCATCAACCTAAAACTTGTATTTCAACACCGTTGAAATTGAACCCCAAATCTCTCGATAACTAACCGAGTGCGTTCGCCTTACGCTACGGTGCCAACAATCCACGGCGCTATGTGTGTTTATCTGTTAGCATCTGACTTTACAAATCCGTAGGGATGGTCTCAGAAACAGAAACGTCTCCATGTGGTGGAGCTTAACGGCACAAGCTATTTAGTTATAGCTAATAAATCCAAAGGGCAGGAGAAATGGTAAAAATCTTTGAAATACGTGGAGACAATGTAAATAGGCAAAGTCATCGCTCTTTCCAAGTCATCGCTCTTTTCTCAGTTGCTGAGCCTATTTCTACAGAGCTATAAAGTCAGGTGCTGACAGATAAACACACATAGCGCCGTGGATTGTTGGTACCGAAGCATAAAGCGAACACACACGGCTAGTTATCGAGAGATCTGGGGTTCGATCCCAGCGGTGTCGAAATACAATTTTTCGGTTGCTGTGTGTTAATTAAAGAAAAAACATTGAAAGAACGATGACTTTGTGTATTTTTTATACATTGTTTTCACGTATTTGGAAGATTTTCACCAGAGAAGGGTGAGTTTAACGAACAGCATGTACTGTAGTTGACCCTCGTTATTTTCAAGCATTATTTTCAGCAAAGAAAGATTTAAATTTTGAAAAATAAATTTGTAAATGAAAAGAACTAAGCTGGTTTAGGCTTATTTTGCTATTTTCTCGCAATGTTTCCTTCAACACTTACAGTGTATGTTAAATTCAGTTTAACACTTCTAGCTGCCTAAATTTGTTAAAAATATTTTAAAACTTCAATTGCTCTCGTGTCTTTACTTTTAGAAGATATTCTCATAAAACTGTACACTATATTGGCAAAAGTCACCGGACATCTAGAAGAGAAACACAACATAGCATTTATTGACATACATTAGTACACTGTCGGTCCACCTTTGGCCTTAATGCATGCATTGACTCTTCGAGACATGCTTTCGACAAGGTTTTGGAACACAGTGATAGGTATGCGCTTCCATTCAGTACATAATTCTGCAGCTAACTGTTGCTTAGTAGTAGTCATTGGTTCCAAATTTTTTATGCGGCGCTCTAATTGATCCCATAGGTGCTCTATGGGATTAAGATCAGAGCTTTATGCTGGCCAGTCCACACACGATACGGAATTATCGTCAAACCACGCTGTAACAGTCCTTGCTTTAGGGCTCGGTGCATAATCCTGCTGGTACCAACAAGGCTCGGTTCCATAGTATTGCCATAGAGTTGGTACGGCATTATTGTCCAGAACATCGAGGTAGATGTGCTGGTTAATAGGTTTGTCCGCGATAACCAATGGGCCGGGACCATACCACGAAAAACACCATAACACGAGTACAATGCCAGCTCCAAACTTGATCGTAGGAACAGTACACTGTGGTAAATAGCGTTCCCCTGGCTGCCGCCATACCCGCACACGGCCATCAGACTGATGGATCGTGTATCTGGATTCATCAGTCCATAGGACCCGTTTCCATTGATCTACGGTCTACGACAAATCTTTTTTACACCATACTAAAAGACGAGTAGAATTTCAAGTGGAGATTTTTTTTTTTTTGATTGGAGGTTTAACGACCACCGTGAGCAACTCAATGGGCTATAAGCAGTCGCCAAGTGGAGATGAAAGGCTTATGAGCAACCGCACGACCACGGTAACAAATGGAATGAAGTTCTCTGCGAATTTTATGTGTACATACCGAGGTTCCAGCATTTGTACTCACCTGTACACTGAGGTCTTGTGGAGTGCTTCCGTCGATTAGCTGTAACGACTCTCCTGAGTATTAACAAATTTATTGAACTTTTAGGCATAAAATAATACAGGCGCACCACAAAGTGGGAAAAACAATAATTAAACAATGAATGAAAGTAATGACATTATCAACAGATGAATGCGGCTACGCCGGTCAAGATAATATGAAAAATGCTAAAAACCACAACAAGGTGGTAAAATACACGATACACAGAGACAGCAAAGTACACGAAAGCAATTACAATTGGCACTGGCAATAGCCAGGATGTAATCGAAGAACGCCTAACAACAGAAAAGGACATCCAACACGGCACTCTATTAACAATCAGGAAAACCAGAAATAGAAACAATAAATACAGTAAGCACTGTACACCAACAGTGCGCAACAAACCCGGTAAAATTCACATGAATACCACTCAAGTGAGTGATTCTGAAGACAAGATTAAGGCGTGCCACACTGAGCGACGCAAAACAATGAGAAAACAGATCTACAAGTGAACGGGCATCACCACTCAAGAACATAGAGGGAAAAACATAAAGGAACAACATAGCATCATGCACAATTTGAAAAACGGTACAAATAAATGTGAGCCCAATGACACCGCCTCGAACAGAAATCGCACGAGGTTTGGAGATACAAAACAGAACGCCAAAAACGCAAGTGCAAAACCCCCGGGGCACATCGGGGATACAAAACAAACAAGAAATACAAACAGCACGGTGAACTGTGAACAGGAAAAATACGCGTGAGAGATAGTTGAAAATGACAGCAATCACAGTACCAGAGAAATAATACAGATTACGGTAAGTTACATAATACGCACTACAGGTGAATGGCAAGCGTCAACTAAACAAAAACAGAACAATAAAAATTACAATTCACACTTGATGGTAAGCTCAATTCACAAAAATCAACATTGATACAAAATTTTTAGTGACCCTGGACTCGACCAAGGATCAAAGGATCACAAAGGAACTAGTACCAACAGAAATGCCGAAAAAAAGTAGTGTATACATACAAGAAAACTGAAAAAATTGTACAAATTCAAGAAACACAATAACAAGAACAAGGCATGAACAACACGGTAAACATTAACAGCTTATCCGTGATGAACACCGCAAGCGAGTGCGAAAAAAAAAGAAGCACAACGCTCGCGTTAACTGGTGAAAGCATGAAAAAGAAAATCGTATAAAATGATACAGTATTTACAGGTCAATGAACTTTCACCAACTCAAACAGAACGAAGAGCGTGAAAAGTGTGGAGCGAGGTCACGTTCACATAACACAAATACAACAGGGGAATGAGAGTCCGGGAACTTCGGACTCGAACATAAACCCTGTGATAAGCCAAACATTACATGACTGGAAAGGAAAACAAGGAATAAGCACACTGGGTACACAGGGAAACAGAACATTCGAGTGAGAGGTACGAACAAGCAAGCGCTGTTCCCCGTTGCATAACAATACATAATACACAGTACAATGGTCCAGTGAACAGGAACGATGTAAAACTTCAGTATACACAATGTGCGTGCTATATAAATTACAAGCATAGAGAACAGAACTTCGCTGTCTCAGATAACAGTAGGGGAAAAGAAGCAATGGACGAACAATTTACAATAAACAGGGTACATGGCAAACCAAGGTACGAAAAAAAGTGACAATATCAGAAATTATGTACAATGAAGATAGGTTACAACAGCATACAATTACAGGCAACCAACAATAACACGCCAACTGACAGCAATAAAGTGACCATAAGATATGGTACATATATATCATATAACACCAGGAAGAAAATGAAAAAAGAAAGTGGTACATGCAGCTTAGATTCGGGTACAAACCTGTACCGAAACAAAAGAAAACGAGTCACATTAGTTAACAATTCGCAAAACCTATGCCAAGAAAGGCACGCCACGGTGGACAACTACATAACCTGCCATTTGAGAGAACAGACACAAAGAAATGCAGATCCAACAAAATAACAAAAAAAAATTACAAATATACACTGTGTCTCAAAAGGCACATGGAAAAGTAAGAGGAGAAAGCACAACACAATTAACATGAAAGATACAGCGTCGACCCGTCAACTCAGAACCACCCGGTTTCCTGCGCCCAGGCAGACCGGAAGGAAACTAGAGATTGGGGTGGACGCTGCAAAGTACTCCAGCCGGAGACGAGCCAAGATGCGATTCCGAAAAATCTTCCGCAGAGCTGCACCTGCAGAAAGGATGCTAGGTGTGGCAGAACGTGATCGTATAGAAAGGCGGTAAAGATGAATAACATGCTTCACAAGGACGAATAGGTAGGCAGAAGCATCCGGAAGTTTAGTTGGAGGATGCTTAGTTAGAAGTAGCCATGGATATGATTGGAAAGGAAGATCCCTGGAACAAATGATGCCAGCAAGACGAAAAGCAGTATGAAGCAGAGGTAGCAGAATGGGACAGTGACAATAAACGTGTGGAACATCGCCTTCAGAACCACAAAAAATACAGAGTGAAGTAGAAGAAATAGACATACGAAAGAGAGAGGAAGGAACGGGAAGGCGACGGTGGAGAAACCGCCATTGAAGGTTAAGCTCCAGCGGGGAGGAGAGCGGCGAAGAAGATGCAGACCAGATTGTCAAAGAAAGCGAAGAAGAAACATCCGGGAGTGGGTGGGGAATAGCGAGGGGTGTGCTAAGAAGAGTATATATCGAACCGGTGGAAAAAGAAGAAATGGGGGCAACAGAGGCACGATGAGGAAGGAAGAAAGGAATAGAGAGGCTAGGACCAGAAACAGAGATGAGACCAGAATCAGAAACAAGGGAAGGGAAGAGAGAACAGAGAGTAGAACGAAGGAGATCATAATCGTCCTCCAGTAGGGGAGTAGAAGCGGGGAAGAGAGAGGAAAGGGGCTTCCAGGAAAGGTCAGCAGTAACTAAAGCTTGAACAGTTAAGATTCCAGAGAGGACCCAAGGAGGGAAGATGAAGTAGGGTTGATCAGGAGGGTGAATCAGAGTCGAAAAGAAAAGTGGTTCGGCAAGAAGATCACGAGTAGTAGAGGGAGTTGTGCGAAGAAGTGGAAGTGAGCGGAAGAACGCTAGAGCTTGAGTAATGAGGGGTGGAAATTGATTAAAATAAGAAGGATAAGAGTCCATCCGAAGATATAAAAGAAAAGAAAAGGATGGATCTCGGAGAGAGATAAGAATATCAAAAGTAGAGCAGAGTGATGGAGAAGGAGTGAGAAGAAGGCGAAGGAATGAAACGATGCGAAAGGCTCGGTAGTAAAGGCGTACATCCGGTAGGCGAATTCCTCCCAAAGAAGCTGGAAGAATGAGAGTCGTAGCAGCAACCCAATGCTTTGCTGACCAAATCACGGAAGTAAAGATGCTGTTGATAGTAGAGAGACGAGCCGAGGTAAACACCGATGAGTTCCAAGAAAACAAGCATTGAGATAGAAGGTATCGCTGGACAATTTGCGCTCTCTGAATGTAAGATGCGAAAGAATGCGTGAATCGCCAAAACGCAGCTGAGCGTTGTAATCGAGGAAGGAGTCCATTCCAGGTAATAATTCCAGAAGTGAATGGATGTCCAATCTGGGCGCAAAGAATTTTCTGGGTCGAGGAGGACCATACCGCACCCCATGGGGCATCGGTGCGACCCATCCAAGACCCACACCACAACCCGGTGCTCTTGAGCACATTCAAGGACGCACCAGAGAGAGCAGCATACTGTTGATACGTGGATTGTAGAATATAAAACTGTTCATCTCGTCGGAGACAGAAAGTGGCGTCATCTGCATAGGCTGAAACAACGAAACAGTGATGCCTGGTGCTAGAAACGGTCAACGGCAATGCAGAAAGAAGAGATGAACGGCTGGCAATCAAGAAAGGTTCGAATGCGAGGGCCAAGAGTTGCCCTGAGAGGGGCAACCCTGCCGGATTCCTCGTTGGAAAGGGATGGGTGCCGTCAAAAATGAGGCTGCCCGTACATGAAAATGAGCGCCCCGATTAAGACTGAGAAGGAGAGAGACAAAAGCAGAAGGAAAGCCAAAATGGGATAGAACAGCAGAGAGATAGTCATGGGAAACGTTATCAAAAGCAGACTGTTGATCAATGTTAAATATTGCTAGGGGTTCTGAATGTTTGCGAGCAAGAAAATTGAGATTAAGAAGAAAAGAAATGTTGTTAGCGATAGATCGACCAGGCACAGTGTATGACTGGTCGGGAGAAACAAGAAACGAAAGGACAGAGTTAAGACGTCGAGAAAGGAGTTTCGTGAAAAATTTATAATCAATATTAAGGATGGAGATAGGGCGCCAATTTGTCAGATTCAGGAGGTCCCCCTTCTTTGGCAGGAGGATGACATGAGCAACTGTAAATTCCGGCGGAAGCGCAGAAGAAGAAAGATCACAAGAAAAACCAGCAGAAAGAAAAGGTAGAAGGGACGGAAGAAAAGCACGGTAGAAGGACAGCGGAAGACCATCAGGTCCCGGGGAGGCATGGGAGTTCAGGGAGGAAAACGCCTCTCGAAGTTCAGGCAAAGAAAACTCAGCAGTGAGGGGAGCACAGAGAGAAGGCGGGACCTGAGGGAGAGAAGAGAGAAGTGGAGAAGAAGAAAGATCAGTAACCTGCGCGACCGCTCGGAACTTCTCCTGAAAGAAGTGACG
Organism: Macrothele yani; assembly: GCA_039090855.1. NCBI lineage: Eukaryota > Metazoa > Arthropoda > Arachnida > Araneae > Macrothelidae > Macrothele > Macrothele yani. The sequence goes on from CM076990.1 coordinate 56,915,550, forward strand.
GACTTTGGAGCAAATAAGAGATGTGTCGAACGTGGTGGAGCCATTAGGAAGGCGAAGATGTCGAAGTGAGGTTGACGCTCGTCTCGAAGATTCCATCTTGGAAAGAACTTCAAAGGCTTGTGTCGATGGAGATAGATGCAGAAGTCGAAGTCGACGCACAGCTTGTTGGGCAAGCGGTTGTAGGTGAGCGTGTAGTTCATCGTGAACTACTGAATACTGTGGATCCGACATTTGTAACGAAGAAAGTAAACCCCGAAGATTGCTGATCGCCATCGCACGAGTGGTAGTGATGGAAAATGAAAGGCGTCGTACCAATAATAGAAGGTCTTGTTTAATGTCGAGCCACAGGCGCAGGGCACTCGGAGTAGTAGCTAGCAGAGGTTTCCTAGCAGCAAGGAACTGCTCAACTGTATCGCAGAAAGATCGATCTTGTAAAATTGTATCATCAAAACTCCATCCACGACGAGCCGAAGGTGGTGATGGGGAGACACAAACAGATAGAGACACGGCGCTATGATCGGAGGACACTGTAGGGAGGTGCCGTGCCGAAGTAATAGTGGGAATCAAAGAAGAGACAACATAAATACGGTCCAATCGAGTGGCAGCAGAAAACTGCGTCGGGGAATTGCACCAAGTAAATGAAATGGTTTGAGGATTTAGCTGGCGAAAAGAGTCAACAAGCTGAAAATCAGCAATAAACTGTGTTAACTTGGAGACAAGATTCGCACGGTGTTCTCCGTGCGACAAATAGCGGTCTACAGAGGGCTGCATCGTGCAGTTAAAATCCCCTCCAATGATGAAAAAATCCCCGGAGGGAATCGCAACAATCGCTGCACGTAGACTCCGAAAAAGTGGATCAACAAATGATTCTTCAGTTGGTATATACACATTAAACACATGAAAAGTTACAGTATCAACACAGAAAGTAAGGCATTGCAATAATTCTGAATATAAGTTATTGACAGAAATGGAAGATATACGTTGCATTAAACGACGGTGTACACCGACGGCAATGCCACCAGACCTAGATTGGCGGTACGCATGGTAGAATGTGTAAGGCCACGACCGCCATCTGTGTGTCGGCGTATCAGTTGAACACCGAGTCTCTTGAAGGAGGAGGACATCACTGGCATCCGCCGCGAGCTCCTCATAGACAAGGGCATTCACATCAGGGGTCGCAAATCCGCGACAGTTGAAGGTCGTCACCGTGAAAGCGCCAAATCAGAAGGTGGAGTGAGGACTTTACGCAAGTGGTCTCGAAGATTAGTGTATCGACGATGCATCATTTTCACAGCAGCAGCATCATTAGAAGACGGACTACGAAGCGCTTGATAGATGCAGTCCAACTCCGTCAACTGCGCAGTCACAGCTGGAAGCTGAGCCGTATGTGCCTGGACAAAAGGAGGGAATCCCCCAGGCAACGATTTCCGACAGAAAACGTCATATAACTCTGGATATGATAAAGGAGTCGACGGAAATACATGTTGTTGCAGTCTTGCAAGAAAATCATCATAAGGTAAGATAAAGTCTTCAGGGTTCGAAGACAAATCACAGTTTTTCAGGCGAGAAGCCGAGGTACGAGATCGAGTAGAAAGTGGCGATTTACCTTGAGGCTTCCGCCGCTTGGAGGAATCGTCGGGGGCTTTTGGAGCTTCTCTTTTGTCAGTGCGAGACCTAGAGGTCGCGTCCGACCCATCACTTAAGGTGTGGTCACTGACGCTCAGGGCCGCCCCGGTGGCGCAGTGGTCTAAGCGATGGCCTCTGATCATTCGTCCGAACGGGGTCCGGGTTCGAATCCCGGTGAGGCATGGATGTCGTGTTTGTCTTACGGCACTGGTTCTCTCCCTTCCCTGGAACCAGTGACCCTAAATTAGGGACGGGCGACTGCTTATAGCCCATTGAGTTGCTCACGGTGGTCGTTAAACCTCCAATCAAAAAAAAAAAAAAAAAACTGACGCTCAGGTAAGCGGTGTCGGTGTCAGCATTGGAAGTTTCAGTATCAGACAACACCCCTCCATCAGCATCAGTAATGTCGCCAGGTGGTGCAGGAGCAAGGAAAGGCGATGTCGGTGGTAATTCAGGATAATGCTCTACAGAAGCAGGTGGTGGTAAGGCAGTCGACTTAGGAGAGATCTCTATGTGAAGAGGATCAGCAGGTGCTGAAGATAGTGATGAGGCACCAACAGGGGTGTAGTGAGTATCCATCCGTGGTGCAGAAGAACCAGTAGATGGCCGTGCAATAGGACACTCTTTGTAGAAATGTCCAACTTCCTTGTACTGACTGCAATGGAATTCAGTCAATAGATCAATTTGGCGAGTCTGACCATCACACTTAACTGTGAAGTGAGTTGGGAGCTGAGCAATAGCTTCTTGAGAAGGAAAAACGACACGTGCAACTCGACGGGCTCCACGGATGGTATCATGCATCGGGTCGTTCTTTGCAGCTAAGTGTGTTTGAATCCCTCCAACGACTCGCCCCAGAGATGAAAGCACGGCATATAACATGACGTCAGTCACCTCTGGGGGTACAGGATAAAAGGAAACATTTACTGGTCGTTGGGCCACTGGTTCTGGAGTAAGTTGGCGATCTCCAATGGTTAGGCCTGTCGTCAGGACAGACTTGGCATATTCAACTTTGGCAAGATAAACGACAACCGTCCGGCCCCGCCGGAACATATGCGAAATGGCGTCTGGGGGAAACAGGCTTTGAAGGGCATCGGCATAAATCCGCATCGGTGTATCTGGGAGAGCCTCAAAACTAACTCCCTTAGCCAGGTTTTCAAAAAAAGCAGTCGCGGCTGGCGAGCCTGCTGGAATTTCAAGAAGAATGTTGTTTCCAGCACGATAAATATAAGTGTGCAAAGCTTGAGCGTTTGCAAACAGATCCTTGGAAAGCTGTCGAGGAGTAGAAGAGGCTGCAACCTTAGAATACGTGGCAGGCGACTGAACGGGCACAGAAGAACTGGAAGAGGCTTCACCACCAGTAATATCCATGGCTTCATCAACTGGAGCAGAAGCTGAAAGGTTTGACGTAGCTGGGGAAGTCAACGGATTGACACTCGAAAGGCTACCGAACGCACCACTCGGAGAGGGTAATGCATCAGTGCTAGCTAGGGAAGATAGCGCAGGGACGCTGACATCAGTCGGAAATGATGATGATGATGATGATGGACCACGGGAAGCGAGGGCTGGGCTCCGCCTCTCTCCGCCGGAAGTCGCCATTTGCATATTTGAGGAAGTGTGCATCGCCGACCTGCAAGGTCGAACGTAAATAAACTGATAATAGCAAAAGAAAAAAACTCACCCGCTCGGGAGTAGACTTAAAATAATCAGTGGACTTTCACGAATCGACGACGACAAACAGTTAAGGAAGAAACACTAATATCACACAACACAAACCAATATATACGGAACTCGCATGAACGTGACCGCTGAGCCTGAGGCTTCGACGTCCTCTATCACTGATTTTCTTTGCTCTGCCAGTACGTTTTGCGTTTCAGGCGCGCCATGTGTCTTCCACTTATTCAGTACATCCAAAACAGCTGACCACGGTATATTTAAACGCATCTCGGTTTCTCTTATGGACAACCAACTAATATAACGCCCAACAATTTTTCCATTCTCAAAGTCAGTTCTCTCTCGCCGCGACATTTGCACTCAACCTCACAGCGCGATATGATCGCGGTCAGCTGCAGGCTTGTTTTTATACCATTTGCAGCTGTACCGCGCATTTTAACGACGCAGCAGATCCGTTAATTTGATTTTGAAGGGGTGTCTGATGATTTATGTCAATATAATGGATATTCGTATCATCAGTAGCAGCAGCAGTCATTTTCAGTCTACTGCTGAATGAAGGTCTTCCGAAGTTTCTTCCACAACTTTCTGTCTTGAGACAGTCTCCTGCATGTCTTTCAGACATGTTTTCGAATTTCATCTACCCATCAACTACATTGTCATCTTCTGAGTCTTTTCCTGTCCCTGGGAATCGAGTCTAGTATTTCAGTTATTCAATGGTGATCAGTTCTTTTAGCAATATGTTGATCCAATTACCACATCAGGATTTTACCTTGATGATGTGGTCATCAATGAAGCGGAGGATTCATTTTTGTAATTTTTGCAATTGTTTCATGTTGTTTTACCATATCTACAGTCAAAGTGAGGTGATTAGGCTTTACTTCGGTCGTAACTTTTAATCCTAAATCTTTCTCATGTTTATTAACATGAAATGAATCTTTCGAAAGGACTTCAAGAGCAGGGTAGTGCACATTTTTCATATCTTTCATTAGTAGATTGTCATTTTCCTGATCCATGAGTTCCTCTTCTTACGTTTCCTGGTTATAATAAGAATGCATTTTTCCATGCTTCTTTGAGTCGTTTGCAGCCTGTGAATGTCGTTTTCAGTCAAGCTCCATGTCTTAAATCTATAAGTAAGAAACGGAAGTATACATTGATTAAATACTTTTCCTTAAGATATAACGGTAAAAAATAGCCTTTGAAATTGAACGACTTCTTCCAAATGTTCTCCAACGAAGTTTTATTCAGTCAAAGGCAATTTACAATCAACACACACACACCAGAGCTGATTTTGTGCTCAAGTTTAAGAGCCCGAGCCCAAATGATGTCAGCCCGAGCACGCTCGAGCCAGAATTTTATATTTCAAGATAGAGCCCGGGCCCGAACGAGTCCGAAAACTATATGATTAAAGTGGTTAGGCCTTAACAAAATCTCTTCTTCCAGACTTACCTTCTTTCCTGCTGTGCAGTTAACCTATGTCTTTCGCAATTGCAGAAGACGGAAGGGATGTCTACCTATTTATGTAGCATAACGAAGTAAATATCTCCGTCATTTTTAGTCCACGCCGGGGCTCGAACCCGGGTCCCCTCATTCCGGAATAAGTCGCTCTACCAATTGAGCTACGCGGACGTTCGTTATCGCTGCTATATGCCTATATATCGCGTGCGTCCTGCTGGGCAGGCACGTCACATCTCCCCCACCCCCGAAGGAGGGCCGGGGGCATGGCCCACGGGTCAGCCGTGACCATGAATTGTCGTAGGCAGTCATCCGCTGAAGAACGTACTTGAGAACTCCCAGTCAATCTAATGTTTGGAATGCAACGTCACACAATTTTTTATTTTTCGAAGCGCTGAAGAAGGGATTCTCTTATTTTTCCTCTCTCGCGGTGTGGAAAGAACATCACACCATTGCGAAATCTTGAACGGCCGGGTCATTCGGAAAGTTCAGGCGCCATTATAACGAAGTAAATTTCTCCGTCACTTTTGTCCACGCCGGGGCTCGAACCCGGGCCGCCCTCATTCCGGAATAAGTCGCTCTACCAATTGAGCTACGCGGATGTTCGTTATCGCTGCTATCTGCCTTTATATCGTGTGCGTCCTGCTGGGCAGGAACGTCACAGTTGTTTTTTACTATTAATTACTTCCTGAAATGTTTCGAGGTGCCGAGCATCTGGAAAAATCGGGGGCACAACAATCTACGTCGCACGTTGCTTGATAGAATTAGCAGAGAGCTGCCCCGTTGAGGTAGGAAGCAAAATTTCGTCAGCTTGCTTCCTATTATTTATAGTTCTTAAGGAAACCTTTTCTTCTCAGGAATCCAGTAATTCATGGCCTGTGGCAGAGGTTCCTAATCTGTGGGTCGCGATGCCCCAGGGCGTCGCAGGTCATGGTCTGGGCGTCGCGGCATCTCTAAGAAAAAACCAAAACTTGTAATTTATAGTGAAATGCAACATGCAAATTTTAAAGACGTGTACATTTTTTAAAGAATGAACTGTAAGAAAGAATGTTAAAGGAAAAAGAAAACACATAATTTTTCTTGTTGTCAAAGCGCTCCCTTCATCTGAGTTCCGGACTGCAATGCTCTTTGAAAACTTGGGGTGACGCCGTGCGAATCTCACTCCCCCTTCAGTCTGAAAATGGACTGATCCAGTCAAGGTCAAGTTCTGCCGTTGTATTGTTGGGAGCTTAGTTTATTACGCAGTCTTCATTCGGTACATATGTATCATGTGCAAATATTCGTTAAAACTGAGCTGCTGTGTTTTAATAACTGTTAACGTAGTCCGTCATTTCTATGTGAGTGTGTGTTGGTATATGATAATGGAGACGTTTTTTAATAAAAAACGTGGTGTAAGTAGTTCTAAACAGGCGAGAAGGAACAAGTCCAGAAATTATGATGACACGTACTTGGATTGCGGTTTCACGTGCACTGTTGTTAAGAACGAAAAATCGTCCTCAGTGTGTAATCTGTGTATAATCGGCCTGAATAAAAGATAGTAATGTAAATGACTATTTCCTTTTAAAAAATACGACAGACTCAAATTTCGGCAATTTGTTTTTTAATTTTGGGTACGGGGCGTTGCACAGTGTGAAATTTCAGCAATCTAGAGGAACTTTATTCCTATGGCTAAGCATACTTGAGATTATGGGTTTAGAAGGTAATGCAAGCAAAACTAATAAGTACTTACGTATTTCTACATTTTATTTGGTATGATTTATACACTGAGTGGCTACTTTATTATGGCCACCTGACAGTTTTAAGCAAATGAGCTATGGCTGCAGGCCATTGCCGCCAGAGGGCGAGGCTAGTATAAAAGGGAAAGCTTAGTGCTTGCGACAGTAGTATAAGTGATATTTGGGTGACGAGATGGGTAAAAAATGCGATTTAACGGACTTTCAACGTGGGATGATTGTAGGAGCTCGGAGCCATGGAGCGAGTATCACCGAAACTACCGCATTCGTAAAATGTTCCAGAGCAGCTGTTGTTAAAGTGTTTAAAGACTGGACTGTCAGCCAAAAAACTGTGCCTCTACGTGCAACGTGTGGTCGTCGTCGACTAGTGACTGCTCGGGCGGAACGGACAGTGGCCAGACTGGTAACAGACAACAGAAGGGAAACAGTGCAGCAAATTACAGACCATCTTAATCAAGTATCTCCTCAAATGATCTCTGCACGCACTGTTCGCCGTACACTGCATCGGATGGATATGGCAGCCGAAGGCCTGTTCGAACACCTTTGCTGTCTGCAGTTAACAAGAGAAAGCGTCTCCAGTTCGCACAGGAGCAGAAGGATTGGACAGTCGATAATTGGAAACAAATTATGTGGTACGATGAATCACGTTTTCAGTTGCACCATGCCGATGGCCGAGTGAGAATTTGGCGGAAGCAGAACGAAAGCATGGACACCAAATGCATTGCTACAACCCTTCAAGCTAGTGGATGCAACGTTATGGTTTGGGGAATGTTTTCCTGGCATGCTTTGGGCCCTTTAATTCGTGTGTATCAACGTCTGACTGGCACATCATATCTAAAAATCGTTGCGGATCAAGTGCATCCTGTCATGTGGATGGTTTATCCCAATGGCGATGACTACTTTCAACAAGATAATGCGTCCTGCCATAGTGCTCGTATTGTACAGGATTGGTTTCAGGAACATGCCGGTGAGTTTACTTTGCTTAGGTGGCCCCCACAATCTCCAGATCTCAACCCCATTGAGAATTTGTGGGATGAAGTTGAGCGAGCCATCAGACAGCTGGATCCACAACCCTGCAATATCACACTCCTGAAAAGTGCTATTCATCAAGCATGGTCTCAGATTCCACAAACCACCTATCAACATCTCATAGAGTCCATGCCACGAAGAATCGATGCAGTATTAAAGGCATAAGGTGGTCCAACCAAGTACTAAGGGGGTGGTCATAATAAAGTGGCCACTCAGTGTATATTACATTTGGCAGTAAGTACATATTTTGGGATTATTCACATTTACTTTTATGTGGCATTATTGTCTATTTCGACCTAAGTACGAGTCACAGGTCAACTTCGTGTAACAAAAAGGAGAACCGTACATGTTACGCATAAGACTGTAATATGTACGTACACATGTAGGGACAGTTGGTGTAGCCACTGACACATAAATTAGACTGTAAAATGTTTGAAAATCAACAGAACGAAACCTGTATTTGCAGATTAGAAATGAAGTAAAACACTTATATTAGAATTGTAAGTAAGTAACAATCAGATAGTTGAATCACCTTAGCTGAAATCTAGTCTTGAAGCAGTCTTCAATGTTCGGCAAAAAAGAATTGGCGGGCAGCCCCGGACATACATTTCAACGATGGCCAAACCGTTTTTTAGCCCTGCAAACGTCACAGTAAAAATAAACTTTCCAAGGGTCAATGTCCACACACTCATCCTGCGCCCAGTCTTTGCATCTATGACATTGAATCCAATCTTCTTCAAAAGATTCTCCCTCATTGCTGACTGCTAGAGTCAAATTGGGAATGTTCTGATTTTTTTCTTTTTTGTATTGCTTCTGACCTGGTTTTTCTCTGTCAACGTGTTTGTAAAGGGCACAGATGTTAGAATTACACTTTTTTGTGTCTTTCGTGAGCGCGTCAGAAGGCGTTTCCGAGTTGCATTAGGAAGAGGGGTAAATTGTTTGAGCACTTCGCTTGCAAAATAACGTGCAGTTGAAGGTGTAGTTTCGGGTGTTAGATGCGTGTTTCTATTTGATGACTGCTATATCTGACCGGGATATAGGACAACTAAAGAAGATGTGACTTCCAAAGTGGAATATATAGAGCTATGCAAGACAACACGAAAAAGTATCACTGAAGACGTAAGGAAATTCAACTGTGAGCTAGTGAGGAAAGCAATTGAAAACAACCAAAGCCTTAAGATAGCAAAGGGACATCTCAGTAAGGGAAGAAAACAGATTATGGCTCTGAGAAAAGAAGATGGTTCTATAACAAGAAATAGAGGTGAAATTTTGACAAGAGTGAAAGATTTCTACTCCAAATTATATGAAAGCGATTATACATGTACTCCAGACATCATGAAAGGTACCAGAGTTCTTCCAGTCCTCCCAGCAGAAGTTGCTCATGCAATCAAGAACATGAAGCGGGGGAAAGCTCCAGGAGAAGATGGAATTACTATAGACATCATACAAGAAGCAAGTGGAGAAATTGAAACAGTACTCGCCCAAATTTTCACTCGATGCCTTAATGAAGGGAAGATTCCTGAGGATTGGAACAATGCTACAATGATCCTGCTACATAAAAAAGGTGACATTGAGGATCTCAGGAACTACAGACCTATCAGCCTCCTATCAGTAGTTTATAAAATCTTCACTAAAGTTCTTTCACACCGCTTGAAGGTAACACTGGACATGGCTCAACCGAGAGAACAAGCTGGATTCAGGAGTGGCTACAGCACAATAGATCATATCCACGTACTGAGAGAACTAATTGAAAGAGCGAGGGAATATGAACTTCCATTGTGCATGGCTTTTATCGATTATGAAAAAGCCTTTGATTCGGTGAAACCATCAGCAGTTACCACGGCTCTGAAATCCTGCGGTATTGAAGATGCATACATTAATATTATTAATAACATCTATGAAAATGCAAGTGCAAAGATTCGGCTGTTTGAAAATACAACACACATAAAAATTGGAAAGGGAGTGAGACAAGGTGACACCATATCTCCGAAGCTCTTTAATGCCACATTGGAAAATGTCTTTCAATCACTGAACTGGGAAAACAAAGGGATAAAGATTAATGGAGATTATCTAACTCACCTTCGTTTTGCTGATGACGTAGTCATTTTTGCAACTACCCCATCAGAGCTGCAGAGTATGATCCAGGAACCTGCTGACAAGAGTAAAGAAGTGGGATTAAAAATGAACTTTCAGAAGACAAAAGTGATGTTCAATGCTTTTACAAGAAATGAAGATTTATCGATTGATGGAGAAAAACTGGAGATAACAGATACGTATGTTTATCTTGGACAGCAGATATCAAGTGAGGGTCACATTGATGAAGAAATTAATCGGCGTACAAAACTTGCCTGGAGAGCTTTTGGAAGAAACAGCATAATTTTCAAGAGCAAGATGCCATTATGTCTTAAAAGAAAAGTGTTTGATCAATGCATCCTTCCAGTGCTTACGTATGGTGCAGAGACGTGGACCTTAACTAAAAGAGACATACAAAGGCTGCAGACAACTCAAAGCAGCATGGAGAGGTGCATGCTTGGTATAACCAGGAGAGATAAGAAGAGGAACTCATGGATCCGAAAAATGACGAGAGTGGAAGACATCATGATCAGAGTTAAATCCCTGAAATGGCAATGGGCTGGACATACTGCCAGAAGGACAGACCATAGATGGACAGCCAAAATTTTAGATTGGATTCCAAGGGACAGGAAAAGACCCAGAAAAAGACCACATGGGAGATGGGTGGATGAAATTCGTAAATATGCGGGAGTGACATGGAGGAGACTGGCACAAGACAGACCGTTGTGGAGGAAACTTTGGGAGACCTTCGTCCAGCAGTGGATTGATAATGGTTGACAATGATGATGATGATGATGATGATGATATCTGACCGGTGGAAAGCTGCGTGTTGTGACTGGTAGACGGCTGATTAGCAGTGTTTTCTGTCAACGCCGGTTCTTGTTTAATATCGGTCATTAAGGCTGGCAAGAAATCCAAATCTCCGAAAACATCCCGATTGAAAGGATAAATTCTTGAGCACTTAAACCCATTTTGTGCTATTTCTACTCTAGCTGCTTTAGCAAAAGCAACATTCACTAAAGCAGCGATGTCATAGTCGGTGATCCTAGCCCTTGGGTTTCGTCTCATCCACAATATACTTTCTGAAGCAAACGCAGTTTTAAATGGCTTGAAAAATGTTCTGTCCAGCGGTTGCAATTTGTGTGTTGTGCGTGGTGGTTTACTCAGGATATGTATGTTATTAGCTCGAGCAAACTCTATCACTGGCAACTCCTTGTGACCAGCATGTCCATCGAGAATCAATAGGACAGGACTCTCCTTTGAAGGCTGCGCATGCTGTTGGAAGTGTTGCAGCCATTGTAAACATATCTCACCATTCATCCATCCACTTTCATGTGGAATGGCAATGCTGTCGGACGGAGCTCCAATCATCAAACGCCCATTTTTGTCCATTCTTTTTCTTGGAAAAATAAAATGAGGAGGTACGAAATGGCCAGTCACACTCATAGAAAACATCAACGTGATGTTTCGTCCTCTCTCACCAGAAGTAATGTCCGGGGGTACCCGACATAATTGTGTCCGGGCCTACCCGAACGCCTTGACCCCACGTTTTTAGCACGTCTTTTGTAAAAAGATCGTGCTTCTGTTATCGGTTTGTCCGTCCGTCCGTCCGTCTGTACCCACGATATCTCTGCAACTATTAGCCCGATTTCAAAAATCTTTTGGCATTTTGAAGCTTGAAATATGCAAATGATGATCCTTTATTTCGTTTTTTTTACGATGTACAATTTTGCCGGTAGAGGGCGTAAATACAGATGATGTCGAATTCAAAAATACGTTTTATTCCACATATTTGCTTCTAAACATCCGATTGAAATTTTTTTTATCTTTCGATTCCATTTATGACGAAGAGTATTTTAGATATAAATACTATTTCAAATTACGCATAGACTTTCCGCTAGGGAGCGTAAAAGTAAATTACATTCCCCCTATAACTCTTCTTCTAAAACTCCGATTTGAAAAATGTTTTCTTCATCGGATACATCTCCTGATGGAAAATCTTTTGCATATAATTTCAAATTTTTGGTAAAGAATACTTTGGCCACCAGGGGACGTAAGTGTTAATTTTTGCTTCTGATGTACTTGCCATAAAATCGGAGCTTCTAAAATATCGATTGAAAAAATTCTTTCGTGGACTGATGCCACTCACATCGATAAAGCTTTTCGGAATATTTTCTTCTTAAAATATTCCACAGTTTCTCCGCCAGGGGGCGTAGATGTACATCTTATTTTTGTCAATATCTCTACTTCTAGCAGTCCGATTTGAAAAATTCCTTTTTTGTTGGATAGTGTTTTCCGTGTGACATGTTTTTCATAAAATTTTAAAATTTTTAAGTAATTCATAATCTTTGCGCTAGGGGACGTAGCGGTAAATTGCGTTTCCCCCTATATCTCTGCTTCTAAATCTCAGATTTGAAAAATTCTTTCTGCACCGCATACAGCTCCTGATAGGAAATCGTTTGCACATTGTTTCTAATTTTTGTAAGAAATGGTTGGGCCACTAGGTGGCGTAAGTCTTAATTTCCGCTTCTGTTGTATTTGCAGCAAAATATGAGCTTCTACAATCTCGATTGAAAAAAAAGTCGTTTGTTGACCGATACTACTCATATCGACAAACCTTTTAGGAAAATTTTCTTCTTGAAATAATGCATGGTTTCTACGCCAGGGAGCGTAGATGTATCTCTTATTTTTGTCAATATCTCTACTTCTAAGGGTACGATTTGAATTTTTTTCCTTTGATGGATAGTGTTTCCGATGCGAAAGTTTTCCCTATAAATTCAAAATTTTCAAGTAAATCATACACTTTCCGCTAGGGGGCACACAGGTAAATTGCGTTTTCTGCGTTATTTCTGCTCCTAATTTCTGTTTTCAAAAATTCTTCCTGTATCGCATACAAGACCTGATGGAAATTATTTTTCACATAATTTCTAACGTTTGGTAAATAATGGTTTAGCCACCAGGGGTCATAAGTGTTATTTTCTGCTTCTGAAGTATTTGTTGCAAAATCTGGGCTCCTGAAAACTCGACTAATTTTTTTCTTCGACCGATACCGCTTATATGGATAAACCTTTTGAGAATACTTTCTTCCTAAAATAATGCATGGTTTTCCCATCAGGGAACGTAAAGTCACATCTTATTTTTGTCGATATCTCTGTTTCTGAGTGTTCGTAAGCTCACGATTCCGTTTACAGCAATATCTGAGGGATTAAAAACCCGATTGAAAATCTTCTTTATTTCGTCAGATCTATTGTTTTGACTTTGAATAGCTTTGATAAATTTAATTTGCGTCAGAACGGATTCAAAAGACGTGCTTATTACACCCGAATATCCGTTGTCATCTTTTTTGTTATTCATAGCAGTCAATTAAAATACGAAACTTTAGTCACAAACTACGATAAATTCTCTATTCTCTCTAACATAATCAATAAATCATAACAAAATACTTACATTTTACATACAGTAATTTTATTTCAAAAGTAAACGGCGACGACGAACAGGTTAGCACTGGAACACAATTCACTGTCACGGGTCACTCGCTCAGCGTTCGCGGCACTACTGATTTGAATCTGCGGTTACGGGTTGCCGTTCGTGTTTTGACGTGTCGCGTTCGTATCTCTGTGTGCGTGATCGTCCGGAATGTAAAGTGCCCTGGGGTACCCACCGTCCGGGGCTACCAGAACTTCCCCTATTGTACATACAACGACCGCATCGGTATACGTAAGATTGTAATGGAAAATATACAAGACTCAGCCGGCAAAATTAATCACAATCACTGTTCGAATAATCTGTCGTCTGAGAATCATTGGAAGAAGAGTCTTTCAGTATACGTAATACCTCGGGCATGGTGTTTGCATGTTCCATTTTAGGCGAAGCACGCAGGCTATCGATAAGAGGATGAGATGTGATAAGCAATCGATGTAATAAGTCCGTGTTGGTGTCGATTCTAGAAGTCTTTCTAGCAAAGAGTTCACGGTATGTTCTGCTGTCTTTATTTCTTACCACTTGGGCTTCCTCGGAAAACTGACGGATTGACATCATGGCTGTACCTATAATATCTCTGCCATGGATAAGTACTTTGTGTACGCTTACGGGCATAGAACACCAAGGATACTCCTTCAAGTATCACAGTCTTTGAAAGACTTTTGGGACCTGCTTCTTTTACAGGAGTCTCTGTACGAGCAAGTAGTCTTACAGTGTTTGCAAAACTGATGTTCTTTTGAAGCCATGATGCATTGTCCGTGAGGAATCTTTCCCGATGTCTTTGCGCTTTCAACCAATTCTGTTCGACTTCATTAGCAACATTTCTACGTGTTGCTTTTACGCTGTTTAAGGCGTCGTTTGGCAAATGTAGCCTTCCCCATTCGTCCTGGATATACGCCAATATTGCGTCCGTACGTTGTTTTGGAGGATGTTGATACCATTTTTCAAAAATGGCAAAACGGGATTTTCGAGAAGTCATTCTGACCCAAATAACGATAGGGTGTAGATGCGGCGAATTTGCGCAAGATTTCTCTTTTCAGTTCAATAGTGTAGACGTCTAGCTTTAATCTGGTTGGGTGAATAACGCTGAACAACACAGAATAATGCCTTAAAAGGTTCGTTATAATGTGACAACAACTGTTTTGTCACAATGTAAACACTCTTTCTTTAAAATACGATATTTTGCACTGCTCTATTTGTATAAGTAAATGTTCACGCACGTAATCTTATCTTGAAACACTGTCGAAGATATTCCCACACCCCACAAACCGCCATGTTTCACCACTGCTACCCACTCATCCACTGAACTGGAAGCAATGATGCGCTTCTGTTCGACTTGCTGTCTGGCCAACGCCACTGGCTGTAGTTTGAGCGGCATGTAATAATTGTTCGGCGCGATTGTTGATTGGTTAAACTGCTGTCGAGGACACTTAAAGGTCATCTTTAGCTATCGGAATTCCGTGTGTTTCTAATGATATCGGTAATTCTCAAAATTCAATTAAGTTTGCTTAGATTGCTGAAATTTCACACTGTGCGTGGCAGGGAAAATGTGACACGTGAAGGGCGGCGCTGTCTCAAAACGTTTGACAACCCCTGGCATATGGTATGTGTTATCCATGCACGAAATGAATAGCCCAGCCGAATTCCTACTCCCCATCTAGACCCAGTGGCCGAAAAATTCTCTTCAACAAACTAGAAAGTATAAAAACGTTTCGTGTGCTAAATCATACAAAATCACATTAAAAGAAAAAGGAATAAAATTCTCTCCCTTTCTCAAAGCCTGAGCCAGAACTCCAGTAGGTATCCGCTTCGGGATCCGGCTCAGCCCGTCTCAGCCCTGATGCACACACACACACACACCTAAAAGCCAAAACATTATTGCCACCTGCCCAATACACTGTTATTAATAGAAATAGCAACACCATGAAAAAATGCTCAGATTTGCACGAAATTTGCAGGGTGGATAGGATCTCCCATAATGTACATTATGGGAGATGAAAATTATTACAATTGCAGCGCATATGTAATCATTTTCACGCACAACGCCATCGAAAACGTCACACCAAGGGGCATAAAGGCACGCACAACGCCATCGAAAACGTCACACCAAGGGGCATAAAAGAAGGCGTACAGAAAGCAGGCTTTTTACGCTTTCCAACCGTAGGTTGAAGAAGCGTATATGCTCCAGCTTTTTCCGTCCGTCCGCCTGTCGGCACGATAACTCGCGTAAAAATAGTTCGATTTCGATGAAATTTTAGTGTGTGGTAGGGGACCACCTGGGAACGAACTCTATTGAAAATGGACAAAATGGGGTCAAAGTTCACGGCATAAGAGCGGGATCCATTCCATAGCTCTGTTGCGTCATAACGTGCGTAAATATGGTTCGATTTCGATGAAATTTTAGTATGTGGCAGGGGAACACCTGGGGACGAACCCTATTGAAAATGGACGAAATGGGATCAAAGGTCAGGACATAGGATCGGGATCCATTCCATCGCCCTTTTCCTATACTATTAAAGGAGCAATTCTTGTATGTGTGTACATTTTATTTTGAAAACGGCTTTGAGGATTTTGATGAAAGTCGTAAACCTACCGTTTTCTGGTACTAGAAATCGATTTAGCTTGATCTCGACTTTAGGAAAATTCGTTTAGTGCGTTAAATAACCACCCCGAATTACCACGTTTTAGTGTCATAGCGTCCTATTCATGTTACCCATGCTTAGAAATCTTATGACGTCACAATCTCGCGATTGAAATGCTGGCGCGCGGTCACGTCATCTGTCTCATTACGTCCCGCGTTGTGCGTGGATCCTATTAAAGTTTTATAACGTCACAATCTTTCGAGCAGATGGTCGCGATTCCCATCTGTCTCATTACGTCACGCGTTGTATGCGTATTTCCGTCCGCACGATAACTCGCGTAAAAATCGTTCGATTTCAATGAAATTTTAGTATGTGGAAGGGGAAGGAACCCTATTGAAAGTGAACGAAATGGGGTCAAAGGTCAGGACATTGGAGCGGAAACACTGCCATCGCCATTTTGCGTCATAACGTACGTAAAAATTCTTCGATTTGGATAAAATGTTAGTATGTCGTAGGGGCCTGCCTGGAAACGAATCCTGTTGAAAATGGGCGAAATAGTGTCAAAGGTCAGGACACAGGAGCGGAATCTATTCCATAGCCCTTATGCTTCATAACTTACGTAAAAATGCTTCCATTGCGACAGAACTTTATCATGTTATTTCGAAGGTATACTGAACCGGTTTTGTTGAATATCACCGAAATGGGATCAAATGTCAGGGCACAGGACAGATATTTATTCCATAGCCATTTTCCTCATAACTTGAGTAATGAATTCTGGTATGTTGGAAAGCGTATCATAATCAATGCATTGCATGATTTTACTAACTTGTTAAACTTGCTATCGCTAAACTCGACCGTACACAGTTGTTAACACGTAAGCATGCCGCGTAAGAGGACGAGACAACCATACGAACACTTGAGGGAGTTTGAAAGAAGTAGAATCGTCGGACTCAGAGAAGGTGGTTTATCATACCGCAATATTGCTGCATGCGTTGGACGTGACGCAACTATCGTTATGCGCACATGGCGTCAATGGACAGCAGAAGGTTCTGCTCATCGTCGTGCAGGGTTTGGAGCTCTAAATCGCACGACCGAGCAAGAAGAAAGGCACTTGCACCGTATGGAAGTGACGTCGCGCACAGCACCATCCACGACACTTGCGCAACAATGGAGGATGGTCACACATCGTCCGGTATCTGCAAGCACTGTTCGTCACCGATCACTGCAGAGAGGCCTCGTTGGTCGGCGTTCATTCCTGCGAATTACCTTGACTCTGAATCATAGGCGTCAGCGATTGCAGTGGGGTCGCGAACGTCAAAACTGGAGTGCTGAGTGAAAGCATATTGTATCTTTGGACGAGTCCAGATTCAATCTAATGCATCACAACAGGCGAATCCTTGTTCTCAGATACCGTAGTGAACGGCATCTAGAAGGCTATATTGCGAAACGCCATACCAGTCTCACGCCGAGCTTGATTGTCTGCGGTGCGATTGCGTTTCATTCACGCACTCGACTACTACGCATCACATGCACATTGAACAGTCAATCAGGCGATCAGTTCCTTCAGGCGATCACGGAAGCCCTCTTCCAACGAGACAATGCCCGACCCCATGTTGCTTGTACCGTCCAAGACGTGCTCTGTGCGCATCAAGTCACCCGTCTTTCGTGGCTTACTCGGTCGCCAGATTTGTCGCCAGTAGAGAACGTCTGTGGTGTCATTGCGCAACGACTGGCTCGCATGGCCTCACCGTCTGTCGCAACCAACGAATTGGGATGCGAACAGAAGCAGAATGGAATGGAATACCGCAGACGACCATCCAAACTCTGTTTAATTCGATCCCATGGCGTGTGGGGTCGGTCATCACCGCCCATGGTGGATTTACTTATTACAATTTTTCTTGGCCTTCCTCGTCACGGACTGGTATGTAATTGTGATCGTTTGCAGCTTGTACCGTAACTAACGACTCCCATAAATTTACTGGAAGGCGAATGAATAAGCGTCACAGAGACACTCTGTGACTCACTTATAAACGTGGAAAGAGCGATGATTTCTGTTTGATATTCCTAGTCTACGTCAAATGTCTGCATTAATTATTCATTCGCCTTCTAGTTATTTGCTCAGTTGCTGCTTACCATCTTTGGTGAATCCCCAGCATTATGCGGGGCTCCAAGGGACAACCTGCCAAGTGGCTTGGCAGTAAGTAATTTGTGAGTCTTGAGGAATTCGAGGCAGCTGTGGTGCAGTAGAAGCATGTCCAGCGCGTAACTGGTAGATCCTTGGTTTCGATTCCCGTTGGCGGACACTGATAATTTTTCCGTGGCTCACTTATAAACGTGGAAAGAACGATGACTTCAATTTGTGTCATTCTTTGATTTCCGGTGAACGATTTTCGCAGGGAATGAACCCCAATGAACCCCAATTAGATGCCGAGTGTGGTTCGTTGTCTCTTCTGGTTTAGTGAATGACTTTATGCTTAAAATTATTTTTAAATCTTACAGAATTTTTTTCTTAGTGTTTAGATGTTAGTTTAAAAACGTTCATGAAATTTATTGCACTTTTTATCCTTCTGAATAAGGTTACGTCTTCTGAACGAAGTATAAGCGTCACAGAGATACTCTGTGAACATTTTATATCTAGTGAAAAGTTATTCCGACCGATTATTTCAGGGAATCAGCTCGATCCTTTTCAGGAAAAAAAAGTGATCGCGAACGACTGAGTTTGCTGATTCGTTCTTACCAAACGAATTGCTCGCGAACGAGTTTATTTTCTTGAAATATATCGAAATCCCTCTAATCTATGGAAATATAAGTGGATTTAGTGTTTTTCACTTGGTTCTTTCCCCAAATTAGCTCCTTATGTACATACACCATACGCAACTACTCCCAAACCCGAAAAACTGCGAAATCAGATACTCCTCTGGCCCTAAGCATTTTCGTTATGGAATGCACATACAGCAATAAATTTTCATTAGTCATGCTGCAGATCAACGAATTCAGTATATTAACTTTCCCGTTCTCGTGTAATAAAAAGCTTCCCTCCAAACTAACATTCCGAAGCCAAATACATTAGAACACGCTTATAAAGTGGTGCTTGAAGCAACAGAAGTTTTCACTAAATCCGGGTACTCGCTAAAACCGGCGAAAAGAAATCACAACGTGTAAGAATATACACTATATTGACAAAAGTCACCGGACACCAGTTCAAAAACAAATGAACAGTTCCGTTGCGTTGTTGAAACGCGCGGTACAGCTGCAAACGGTATAAAAACAAGCATGCAGCTGACTGCGATCATATCGCACTGTGAGGTTGAGTGAAAATGTCGCGGCGGGAGAGAACTGACTTTGAGAAAGGAAAGATTGTTGGATGTTATATTAGTGGGTTGTCCATAAAAGAAACCGAGAGGCGTTTAAACATACCCAAGTCAACTGTTTTGGATATACTGAATAAGTGGAAAACACGTGGCGTGCCTGAAGCAGCAAAACGTACCGGCAGACCAAAGAAAATTAGTGATAGTGGACGTCGAAGGCTCAGGAGAATCGTTACAGCTAATGGGCAGAGTACTGCACAAGACCTCAGTGTATAGGTGAGTAAACATACTGGAACCTCGGTACGTACACGTACCATTCACAGAGAACTTCATTCCATGGGTTACCGTGTTCGTGCGGCTGCTCATAAGCCTTTCGTCTCCACTCGGAATGCTACTCGTCTTTTAGCATAGTGTAAAGAACATTTATCGTAGACCGTAGATCAATGGAAACGGGTCCTATGGACTGATGAATCCAGATACCGTAGTCGTGCGGATGGCCGTGTGTGGGTATGGCGGCAGCCGGGGGAACGCTATTTACCATAGTGTACTGTTTCTACAGTCATGTTTGGAGTTGGCAGTGTACTCGTGTGGGGGTGTTTTTCGTGTTATGGTCCCGGCCTATTGGTTATCGTGGGCAGACCTGTTATGAAGCACGTCTACCTCGATATTCTGGACAATTATGCCCTACCAACTCTGTGGCAGTGCTATGGAACCGAACCTTGTTTGTACCAGCAGGATAATGCACCGAGCCGTAAAGCAAGGACTGTTACGGCGTGCTTGACGATAATTCCGTATAGTGTGTGGACTGGCCAGCACAGAACCTTGATCTTAATCCCATAGAGCACCTATGGGATGAATCATAGCGCCGCATAAGAAGTTCGTAACCAAGGTCTACTACTAAACAGCAGTTAGCGGCAGCATTATGCACTGAATGGAAGCGCATACCTATCGCTGTGTTCCAAAACCTTGTCGAAAGTATGTCTCGAAGAGTCAGTGTATGCGTTCAGGCCAAAGGTGGCCCGACACCGTACTAATGTATGTCAATAAATGCTATGTTGGGTTTCTCTTCTAGGTGTCCGGTGACTTTTGCTAGTGTAGTGTATTGTTGAGTAACAACTGTTACTGCTTCACCTAATGGGACAACGTTCAAAAATTATATTTCAACAATTGTTTTGACTGCTTCCGTTACCCATTTCCGCTACATCGAAATTTTTTTTTACTAGGGATTTAATTTACTTGTTGGAAAAGATGTGTAGCATCTAAAATTCGTTAATTTGTATGCACATTTGGTCTGTGTCAGAAATTGAATATGAAGAAGCATGAAACTCATTCCTATAATAAATACAGATTTTTATATTGATAAAATTCAGAATGCAACCATTTGGCGTTTTAAGTCGTAACTCTGAAAGTAGCAATCAGTGCTTAAAAGAAGGGTTCTCAACGAATATTTCTGCTGTCAAAGGGGAAATGAACAGTTTACTTAAAAAATTAGAGAGCTTTATTCAGAAGATCTTTTCCAAAAAAATCTGCATTAGAAATTGGTGAAAATAATCTATGGGGAAGAAAAAAGAAATGCATTTTGAGTTTGATAATGTAAGTTAATCTTCTAATCTTATTACCAAAGGGATTAAGAAAATGTCATCACTGTGTTAAGAACGATTCCGAATAAATTTCTGTCTTACTGTCTGGCAAATGTTGACGATACAGACGTGAAAGATAATGAATAGCATGTTACCAGAAGCGCACTAATTAATAAAACCTACAGAAGAGCTATTAGAAATGATGTAATGAAAAATAAAACTACTGCATTCGATATCTACGATAATTTCTAAAAAGAAATAAAAAGATAGAGGGCTAATTCTTACTACGATTAAACTGCCGATACATGCGACTGAGCGAAAATTAAAGTACAAATTTCAAAGGATAATTCATTGAATAAAATTGCTATATTACCCACAGTTTATAATTTTCGATATGCGTTCAGATTTAACGCAAAGCGTGAATAGTGTAGGTATTAAGACTACAAATCCTATTAATTCAATAGGGATTAAACAACTATGACGAAATTTTGCATCCTACCTTATGCCTGTAGAAATGAAATCCACCCACTCAGAATCTTACTACACTGCTGGCCACCCAAAATGCAACACCAAGAAGGACACGAGATAGCAAAGCCAGATTTACTGGACACATAACAACATATACAAAGATGAAACGATTGAGCTTACAGGCCCGAGAGACTTGCGGAACACGCAAACATCAATAGTTCGTGTGGCCTTCGTGGCTGGCAATAACGGCCGCTACACGCCGCGGCATCAAACGAAAGAGGCTTTGGATGTGGGCTTGGAGTATGTCGGTCCAGGCTGCTTCCACACGTTGCCACAGTTCATCAGGCGTAACCGCGGGTGGCGCTTGCCGGGCCACTCGGTTGCCGATCAGCAACCGGACGTGTTCGATGGGCGACATATCGGGAGAACAGGCGGGCCATGGCAGCAGTGACACTTGGTGGGCTGTGAAGAATTGTTGCACGACGCGTGCAAAGTCCGAGCGTGCATTGTCCTGTTCAAACGTGTCCGTTGGCAGGTCATGCAGGTAAGAGAGGACTACAGGCTCCAAAACGTCGGAGATGTAACGGTGGCTGTTGAGTGTACCGGCGATGTGTACCAGAGGGGTGCGGGTGTCATATCGAATTGCGCACCAAACCATAACGCCAGGCTACGGACCGGTATGGCGATGCATAATTGCATAATGCAGGCGTCATACAGTCTCTCGCCGCGGTGCCGCCACACGCTGATCCGACCATCGTTGTGTTACAGTCAGAAGCGGGATTCGTCGGAGAAGACAATGTCGTGTCATTCCGTAGTCCAGGTGCAGCGTTCAACGGCCCACTGCCGCCTTACTCGCCGGTGGTGTAACGTCAATGGTAATCGGGGCAATGGGCGCCGTGCGACAAGTCCCCTCTCCTGCAGACGACGTCGAACGGTACGTGCTGACACAGGTTGTTGCGCAACACACCCTCATTCCTGCACTAAAGTTCGTGATGTGGCAGTGCGAGCCGTTAATAGCCGCCGCACAACATGCCGGTCCTCTCTTTCGGTGGTGTGCTGCGGCTGCGGCAATCGCTCATGTCGGCCCGTCCGTCCCTCCTGCACCCACCGAATCCATAATCGCCTCACTGTGGCTGGATGTCTTCCCACACGGGCGGCGATGTCCCGGTATGATCGCGATAAGCCACTGTTCGTCCTCTGTCGTACTCCAAAACGTGCTGGAATGACTGCCGTATTCTGCGACGAGCCATCAGGAAGCTTTCCACGCACAGGTCCAGCAGCACAACACACTTCCACTACTTACACCCCGCCTTCTGTGCACCCTTCTTATAGTGCTTCTCGGTGGCGTACCGGGCGCACATGATTTGCATACGGCCTGCAATGCTAATCGTTTACATGTCCTCTTGCTGGCGACGCATGCTGCGAATTTCAGGCCAATCGGATGCTTCCTTCTTGGTGCTGCTGTTTGGGTGGCCAGCAGTGTATTTGAGTATAATTTGCTGGTTGAATTATGAGGCCCACGTGCTTGGGTGATTAGACTAGAATTTATTGTGGACATAATGTATCATTCAAGTATTTGACACAACACTACAAATGAATACCTTTTAACAATAAAAACCTCTAATTGAGTAAGTACAATCTATTTACAAATTTCTTTTGTGGAAAAGTCAAATGATTATACTTCTATTCAAGTACCTAATGCCGTACTACATATGCTGGAGTCAAGTTTCGAATTTCGGGTATACAAGGTCACATCAGAATAATATGATAACCCCTCCCCGGAATCACAGTGCACTCGCCCAGGCGCGTCATAGAGTGCACGTAACAAAGTTGACCACACGAAATATAAGCGGCCGGCCAGGACAGGTGAGCTATAGTGCTTCACGGGAGAAAAATTGGGCAGATAAGTTATTTGACGGACGTTCAAAAAGGAATGATCATCGGCCACCGCGCCAAGGATGAAAGCATCTCAGAAACAGCAGACTTTGTGGACTGTTTGCAAGGTGCTGTCGTAAGGTTGTACCAAGAATGGGCCGATGGCACACCGAGTACCTCCCGACGTCCTGATTGTGAAGCCCGTTCATCCCAGAGGAGAACACTACACCCTAGAGGAGAACACTACACCCTAGAGGAGAACACTACACCCTAGAGGAGAGCACTACACCCCAGAGGAAAACACTACACCCCAGAGGAGAACTTCGCCTCCGTCGACTGGAAAAGGGGAATGGACGGGTAAAAGTGCAGCAAATGACCATGCAAATGAACACTGGGGCACCAAGGTACATGTTCAGGTACGGCGCCGATGTTAACCCAGGTCCATTGGCAACGACCCTTGCAATTCGCATGGGACTACCCTCATTGGACGAGTGGGAAAATGTTGACTTCTCCGACGAATCCAGGTTTCTACCTCACAGAATTGACCAGCAGTGGCGGATATGGCGGGAGTTACACGAGAACTAATACCCGGACACGCATGTCGGTCAAGTACAGGCCAGGGGTGGCAGTGTGCATGTCTGGAGGATGTTTTCCTTCTATGACCTGGGACCGCTGGTACCACTGGATGGGCCCCTGAACACCAATGGTTACCTGTGCACCCTCGCTGACCACGTACATACCTTTATGTTGGACGTTTACTCTGGTGGTTCGCTATACCCCAGTAGGTCTATGACCGCCATACTGGGCTATATATACGGCAACACGACGCGGCATTGAGTGGAAAATTACCGCGGATGGTGTCCTGAGGTATCTCTAGCCATGCGTCGTTGACCTGTGTCCACAGTTTATAGACATTGCAAGGGGGTCGTGCAGAGGCGTTAAGTCGTCTGTCAATGACGTCACACACGTTCTCTATTGGGGAGAAGTCTTGGGATCGTGCCGGTTAGGGCAGCACCTGGACCCATTTTTGCATTATCTTGTTGAAACTAGGCATCAGGAATACCACGAAGATACGACAATAACACTGACGTATTTGTCATACTGTCATTGTATCCACTATGGGCACTAACGGCTGCTGAAACTGGTAGCTCTCCAAACTATGACACCAGTCTGAGGAGTCGTACGATGGTTACAGATGGCAGAAAGATGAGCTGGTGACCACGTCGTCTCCAAACTCTCAATTGGCGATCTTCGGTGCACAGACAGAAGCGAGACTCGTCGCTAAATATAACATCGTTCCATTCATTCCGCCACAAATGCCTGGTATCGCACCACAGAAACCTTGCGAGACGATGTGCTGCAGTGAGTGTTAGTCGTCGCAATGGTAACCAAGTGAGCCTCAAATAATTTGTGATTGACAGTCCGTGTTGTTACGGGGATGTCTATAGCTACCTGTACACTTCGTCGAATATCGCCCGCTGTGGATTATATAGAGGCTACGGCTTGCCACCGAATACGGCGATCGAGGCGTTTCCCCTACGTGCATCAGTCCTACAACAACGACGAACGTTACTTTCCTGCAATCACTGTCGTGATGATGACTCAGGTAAAGGTGACCGTGTGATATTAGGATTCCCGGTGACGTCACCCAGGCTTTCCCACTTAGCAAACAGGTCTATCTTCACTGACGCACGTCACCGAAATAATGCTGAGAGTAAGGTAAACTTCGCATTTCCGGTTATGGAGAGTTCAAGATCAGTGAACATCCACACACTTTTGAACTGCTTCGCGTGTTTCATTCTCCACAAACGCAACCACGTTATTTTATAACCGTATCTGGTACTGCTAAAGGAGATGCAATAGCAGCAAGAAAGATAGAACCAAATTGTCCGGTTGTAACGAGCAAGCCTTTTGAATCCTCTCTGACACGAATAAAAGATTTCAAAGTTATACATAGTCAATGGAACCCATTACAGAAAATAGAAAAGAAGTCAACCGCATTTCTACAATCGATAAAATATCTAGAAACAGAAGCAGTTACTCCCTCAGTCCTAGGGAATAAAAAGTCTGCTGCGAAAATAAGCACATTGTGCTCAAAAATTACAGAAGAAAACATGTTCTAACTTTACGCCTTATAGCGGAAGAATTTTGAGTAATGGAAAAATAGGAAATATATGAAAGGCATTCTTCACAGCAAAAGCTACAGTATGTAAAGAAAAAAATATTTTTTTCAAATACGTCCCTTGGGATCAGAGATAGCGAGAAAAAGGTTTCGACTTTTCTGCCACCTAGCGGGTAAACTGAGCACTATTTTAACAAGATAATATTCTTCATCTGTACTATATCAAACTGATATTTTTCAAAAGTACTTTTATAATCGGAGACGCAACATCAAACGAAAGTACACACTAACACCACCTAGATATAGGACTGTGAACTGCACCTCATCCCCTCCGAGTAGCGGCAAAGTGATCCACAAAGTAAATGGCATACGGCGTCCAAATAATTTTTTAAATCAGACTTATAAAAGCAGAGAAATTAATAAAAACAAATAAGATATTTTAGCCCCTGGCAAGAAAACTGTTCATTATTTTTGGCAAAAAATGTACACAAAATAAATGTTTTGTCAGTTAGTAATATTTGATTCAAACAGGACTTTTTCAATTGCGATTTCACATGCCAATATGATGCAAACGTAAACGTGAACTTATGTACCTTAGTGGCTCAAGTGTGCTTTAAGGAAAATTGGAAATTACACTATATTGAAAAATGTCACCGGGCACCTAAAAGAGAAACACAACATAGCATTTATTGACATACATTAGTACAGTGTCGGTCCACCTTTGGCATTAATGCATGCACTGACCCCTCGACACATGCTTTCGACAAGAGTTTGGAACACATCGATAGGTATGCGCTTCTATTCAGTGCACAGTGCTGCCGCTAACTGTTGCTTAGTACTAGGCCTTGGTTCCAAACTTCTTATGCGGCGCTCTAATTCATCCCATAGGTGCTCTATGGGATTAAGATCAAGGCTCTGTGCTGGCCAGTCCACACACGATGCGGGATTATTGTCAAACCACGCCGTAACAGTTCTTGTTTTACGGCTCGGTGCATTATCCTGCCGGCACCAACAAGGCTCGGTTCCATAGTATTGCCACAGAGTTGGTAGGGCATAATTGTCCAGAATATCGAGGTAGACGTGCTGGTTAACAGGCTTGCTCACGAAAACCAATGGGCCGGGACCATACAACGAAAAACAGCCCCGCACGAGTGCACTGCCAGCTCCAAACTTGACCATAGGAATAGTACGCTGAGGGAAATAGCGGTCTCCCGGCTGCCGCCCATACCTACACACGGCCATCGGACTTTTGAATCGTATATCTGGATTTATCAGTCTATAGCACCCGTTTCCATTGATCTATGGTCTACGATAAATATTCTTTACAACATGCTAAACGTCGAGTAGCATTCCGACTCGATGTCAAAAGCTTATGAGCATCCGCACGGTCACAGTAACCCATGGAATGAAGTTCTCTGCGAATGGTACGTGTACATATCGAGGTTCCATCATTTTTACTCACCTGTACACTGAGGTCTTGTGCAGTACTCCTATTAGCCGTAACGACTCTCCTGAGGCTTCGACGTCCTCTTTCAGTGATTTCCTTTGGTCTGCCGGTACGTTTTGCTGCTTTAGGCATGCCATGTGTCTTCCACTTATTCAGCACAATCGAAAGAGTTGAGCCGCCCCGGTGGCGCAGTGGTCTAAGCGATGGCCTCTTGATCATTCGTCCGAACGGGGTCCGGGTTCGAATCCCGGTGAGGCATGGATGTTGTGTTTGTCTTATGGCACTGGCTCTCTCCCTTCCCTGGAACCAGTGACCCTAAATTAGGGACGGGCGACCGCTTATAGCCCATTGAGTTGCTCACGGTGGTCGTTAAACCTCCAATCAAAAAAAAAAAAAAAAAAAGAATTGACTTGAGTATGTTTAAACGCCTCTATGCTTCTCTTATTGACAACCCACTAATATGACACTCAACAATTTTTCCTATGTCAAAGTCAGTTCTCTCCCGCCGTGACATATTCCCTTAACCTCACAGTGCGATATGATCCCGGTCAGCGGGAGGCTTGTTTTTATACCGTTTTCAGCTGTACCGCGCATCTTAACAACACAGCTGGTCCGTTCATTTGCTTTTGAAGGGGTGTCCGGTGAGTTTTTTCAATATAATGTATATGCAAAATATTTCAAAACAAAAACGTTGTCCGACAAAAAAAAAAAAAAAAAAAAAGAAGTGAATATCCACTACTGGCCACCCAAAATGCAACACCAAGAAGGAAGCATCCGATTGGCCTGAAATCCGCAGCATGCGTCGCCCGCGAGAGGTCATACAGACGATTAGGATTGCAGGGCAAAGGGAAATCATGTGCGCCCGGCACTCCAACGAGAAGCACTATAAGAAGGGTGCACAGAAGCCGGGGTGTAAGTAGTGGAAGTGTGTTGTGCTTCCGGATACCTCGTCGCAGAATACGGCAGTCATTCCAGCACGTTTCGGAGTTCGACAGAGGACGAACAGTGGCTTATCGCGACAGCGGTTTATCGTACCAAGACTTCGGCGCCCGTGTGAGACGACATCCAGCCACAGTGAGGCGAGTATGGATTCCGTGGGTGCAGGGGGGACGGACTGATCGACGGTAGCGATTGTATCAGCCGCGGCCCACCACCGAACGAGAGGACCGGCATGTTGTGCGGCGGGCATTGACGGCTCGCACCGACACATCACAAACGTTAGCACAGGAATTAGGGTGTGTTGCGCAACAACCTGTGTCAGCACGTACCGTTCGACGTCGTCTACAGGAGCGGGGACTTGTCGCACGGCGCCCATTGCTCCGATTACCATTGACGTTACATCACCGTCGAGTGCGGTGGCAGTGGGCCATTTAACGCTGCACCTGGACCACGGAATGGGACGACATTGTCTTCTCCGACGAATCCCGCTTCTGACTGCAACACCACGATGGTTGGATCCACGTGTGGCGGCACCGCGGCGAGAGACTGCCTGACTTATGCCTCGCCATACCGGTCCGTCGCCTGACGTTATGGTTTGGGGCGCAATTGGATATGACACCCGCACCCATCTGGCACGCATCGCCGGTACACTCAACAGACACTGCTACATCTCCGACGTTTTGGAGCCTGTAGTCCTCCCTTACCTGCAGGACCTGCCAGCGGCCACGTTTTAACAGGACAATGCGCGCCCGCACGTGGAACGCATCGTGCAACAAATCTTCACTGCCCACCAGGTGTCACTGCTGCCGCTGCCCGTCTGTTCTCCCGATATGTCGTCCATCGAACACGTCTGGCCGCTGATCGGCAACCGAGTGTCCCGGCAAGCACCACCAGCGGCTACACCTGATAAACTGTGGCAACGTGGGGAAGCAGCCTGGACCGCCGACATACCCCAAGCCCACACCTAAAGCCTCTTTCGTTCGATGCCGCGGCGTGTAGCGGCCGTTATTGCGCGCCATGGGGGCCACACGAGCTATTGATGTCTGCGAATTCCGCAAGTCGCACGGGCCTGTAAGCTGAATCATTTCATCTTTGTATCTGTTGTTATGTGTTCAGTAAATCTGGCTTTGCTATCTCGTGTCCTTCTTGGTGTTGCATTTTGGGTGGCTAGCAGTGTATATATACAAATCGGTCTATTACAAGCAGAGATATCGACAAAGATAAGATATACATCAACGCCCACTGGCGGAAAATTATGCACTATTTTCAGCACAAGGTATTCTCAAGCAGCTTGACGTGGTGAATGGTATCTAACCGCGAAAAATGTTTATAAGTTGAGCATTCAGAACCGCAG
Organism: Macrothele yani; assembly: GCA_039090855.1. Classification (NCBI taxonomy): domain Eukaryota; kingdom Metazoa; phylum Arthropoda; class Arachnida; order Araneae; family Macrothelidae; genus Macrothele; species Macrothele yani. The sequence goes on from CM076990.1 coordinate 56,944,289, forward strand.
ATATTGCTGCAAATATTATAAAAACGAAAATATACACTTACGTTCCCTAGTGGCAAAACCATTATTTACAAAAATTTGAAATTACATGCAAAACATTTCCCACCAGGAGCGCTATCCGTTGAAAAAGAATTTTTCTAATAGAACTTTTAAAAGCAGAGATATCAGGAAAATCATATTTCCCTTTACGCCCCTTACGGAAAAACTATGCGTTACTTGAAAAATAAACTGCAACTAAAATAATGGCATCGAATAGAAGGAAGAGTGTTTTTAAGCGGATGTTCAGAAGCAATTATTTTGAATAAAATATTTTTTGAAGTCAACAGCATCTGCATTTACGCCCTCTGGCGGTGAAGTTGTGCATTGTAGAAAAACGGGATAGCAAGTATCATCGCTCTCAGTTAACAAGTTTCCTAATGCCAAACAAATTTTTCAAATCGAACAAATAGTTGCACAGGTATGGTGTCTACTGACGGATGGACGCGAGGGAAATATCATAACATAAGCACGATCTTTTTTACGCTTTCCAACCGTAGGTTGAAGAAGCGTACATGCTCCAGCTTTGTCCGTCTATCCGCACGATAACTCGCGTAAAATTTCGATGACATTTTCATATGGGGTAGGAGACAACGTGCGGAGGAACCCTGTTGAAAATGGACGAAATGGGGTCAAAGGTCAGGTCATAGGAGCGGGATCTATTCCATCGCCCTTATGCGCCATAACTTAAGTAAAAATGCTTCGATTGCGACAAAACTTCATCACTTTGTTCTGGAAGTACACGGAACTGGTTCTGTTGAATATAATCGAAATGGGATCAAAGGTCAGGGCACAGGAGCGAGATTGTTTTCCACAGCCATTATCCTCATCACCTGAATAAAAATGCTTCGATTGCGACAGAACTTCAGTGTGTTGTTCCGGAGGTGTACGGAACCAGTTCTGTTTAATATCGTCGAAATAGGGTCAAAGATTAGAGCACAGGAGCCAGATTTATTCCACTGCCATTATCCTCATAACTTGAGTAATAAGTTGAGTAATGGTTCCTGGTATGTTGAAAAGCGTATCATAATCAATGCATTGCATGATTTTACTAACTTGTTTTACAAAAGACGTGCTAACAAGCACTGTCAACGTACATGCGTGTTTCTATCATTTCAAAAGTTTTCATGAAAATAAAAATGTGGAAAAAAATATTCATATGTTTATTGAAAGTAAAGAGCTGCCGAAGTTTCTCCATAGTCCGGTAGAAATACGTAGCGCCTAAGGAAATAAGAGAAAAAGTTTTGCAAAGCCAGGATATAGTTCTAGTAGCATTAATGTCAGCTGAAAAGTCCCTCAAAGAATCTTTTCATCTTTCCAAGTATTGCTTTTCCTTTATAACGACGACAAATAATTACAGCACAGTAACGTTCTACCCTACGTCGAAATAAACTTGAAATGGAGACGAAGGAATTTGAAATTAAGTTACGAGATATTTATTCGAACACCAACAGTGAATCATTCTGAAGAAATATTTTTAGACGGAAATTAGATTTAAAAAACACTCTGCTAGCAGGATGAAAATTGTAATTTCATTACGTTAGGAAATTTCCTTCCACGGTTTGTTAACGCTGACGAACCCATCGTTGGTTCATGAGGTTCACTTCCATTCACGAAGCAACCATCTTTTCAAGAAAAGCTAGGGGGAGAGTTGTCGACATTTTGCCATGCTGTAATCCATCATAAGGTTCAAGCAAAGAATGCAGGATGGTGGTAAGACGCGGGGTACTTATTTTTATGTAAACCAATTTATCACGCTGTTGACGAAGTAATTTCTCATCATGCTTTGCCGGCCAGTGAAAAATATTGGATGGAAATATATGTAAAATATGGAATAAGTATAATAAATAAATACATCGCTCTTTCCACGTTCCAGAAACACACAGCAACCGAAAAATTGTTTTCAGCCGCCGCTGTGTGAAACGAACCAACAGAACTCTCGGTATCGCGCCGAGTAAAGGTAACGCACTCGGCGCGATACCGAGAGTTCTGTTGGTTCGTTTCCACAGCGGCGGCTGAAAACAATTTTTCGGTTGCTGTGTGTTTCTGGAACGTGGAAAGAGCGATGTATTTATTTATTAACTGTCGCCACGTATTTGGAATATTTTCACCTTGGAATAAGTATGTTGTTTGGTCTACGTGATCTATATTGGTTTTCAAAACGGGGTGAGAAACTCATCAAGACTTAAAAAAAAATTTCCCTTTTCAAGAGATGTGCTTCCTGGATGTTATATTTGATTTCTTGGTTATTATAACCACAGACGTAGAATCGTATGAGGAGGGTGCGACATGCCTCCCTCAACTCTTATTTTACGTAGGGACCGTCTCCCTCAACATTTAGCTTTAGTTTGTCACCCGACGTAATCTAAATGTTTCAAATCCAATAGTTTATTTTTTCTAGATTTTAAAAGTCATAACAATTGAGAATTACATTTTTCTAATACTAAAAGTATTGTTGAAGTTAATAAATAAAAAAGTATCTAAACGTATTGTTGAAGTTTGTAAGGCTAAATGCTCTGGGCTAGATATCGAGAGATCTGGGATTCGGAACTCCAGCTGTGACCGAATAACAATTTTTCGGTTACCATGTGTTACTAAAACGTGGAAAGAGTGATGTCTTTGTTTATTCACTGACGCCACGTATTTGGAGGATTTTCGCTTTGGATCTCGCCCTTTGGATTTAACTGCTATAATATATATATAGCCAGTGCCATTAATGCCCACCAGATGGAAACGTCTCAGTAGTTGAGCCCATCTTACGGATTTATAATGTCAGATGCTGACAGAAAAACGCACATAGCGCCGTGGATTGTTGGCCACCGTAGTGTAAGGCTAACGCGTTCGGCTAGATATCGAGAGATCCGGGATTCGGAACTCCAGCTGTGACCGAATAACAATTTTTCGGTTACCATGTGTTACTAAAACGTGGAAAGAGCGATGTCTTTGTTTATTCACTGACGCCACGTATTTGGAGGATTTTCGCTTTGGATCTCGCCCTTTGGATTTAACTGCTATAATATATATATAGCCAATGCCATTAATGCCCACCAGATGGAAACGTCTCAGTAGTTGAGCCCATCTTACGGATTTATAATGTCAGATGCTGACAGAAAAACGCACATAGCGCCGTGGATTGTTGGCCACCGTAGTGTAAGGCTAACGCGTTCGGCTAGATATCGAGAGATCCGGGATTCGGATCCCCAGCTGTGACCGAATAACAATTTTTCGGTTACCATGTGTTACTAAAACGTGGAAAGAGCGATTTCTTTGTTTATTCACGGACACCACGTATTTGGAGGATTTTCACTTTTTCATTGTTGAAGTTATTTTTGTCTTTATACCAATGTGTGTAATACAATCGCATGGAAACGAGATTTTCTGAATCATGTGGTTGGGAAGTACGTGCTCTGAGCTTCTGTCGCGGACGGCAATGTACCCTTCCTTATCCTCCTTGATTTTTTATTTTATTTTATGTATGTGTTTAATGACCGCCGTGAGCAACTAAATTTACGTCGCCTGTCCCTAATTCAGAGCCACTGGTTCCAAGGAAAGGAGAGAGCCAGTGAGGTAACACAAATTCAACATCCATTCCTCAGCAGGATTCGAACCCAGACCAATCTCGATACGAACGGTTAGAAACCAACGCTTAGCCCATGCGCCACAGGACGGCCCTCCTTGTTGTTTTGTTTTTGTATTTTTGCGGTTCTTAGAACCTGAACGTGCAACCCTAGTATGACCGCTCTGGGAAGGGAACAGCCCCCCCCCCAACGGTAGATATGGCTTTGGAGCTGCTGCTAGAAACGTTGCCAGAGATTTTTATTTTTTACTTTGTGTGAATGTGAATGGTTGTATCTTTGCAATTGAAATACGAATCCACTAGTTAGATTACAGTTGTACTGTACTTTAAAATTCTTTCGGAGGGAAAAAGAAGAACATTAACGTACTGCACTGGCATCACTTTAGAGCAGTGTTTCCAAAACTTTCTTACTTTGAAGAACCCTTGAAGTAAGACTTCAGACCTCGCGGAACTCTTGAAGTAGCCCTTCAGACTTCGTGGAACCCTTGAAGTATGCCTTCAGACATCGTGGAACCCTTGAAGTATGCCTTCAGACCTCGCGGAAACCCAGCTTGCATAATTACACCAGGTTTAGACGATGTAAAGTTATTTGGACAATAATTAGTTTATTTTACCAGATTATCTAAAAAGAACGAATAAAATGACATAAGTAATGTTGAATTCGAATGAAAAAAAAAACATAAACAACGATTCTCACACAAATTATATTTAGAATACTTAATAATATACGTAATATAAGTTAGTTTATTTGCCCCAGATAATAGACACTGGAATGGGACAATGTTCCTCACCAGCCCAAGTGAAACTCATTGCTAAATAGCTTTCATAAGAAAGGCGATTCTTCCTAATGTCTACTACCTCCCGGCTCACACTACGTATGCTTGGTTTGGAAATCGAATCGCTATCACTTGCCTTTCTTTGGTCATTGGTAGATTTACTGTTCTCTGCACTGTTTTCTTTATCTTGTGACGTACGAGTACGTTTTACGAGTTTTCTAATCTTCAAAACACACACGCCTTTAATTGTTTGCACCACGTTCACCAAAGTATTCATGCAAGAGACGTAATTTAAGTAATGCAAGCTCCGAATAGTGGTCTTTGCTCGGACTGGGAGAAAGTGACCGTTTTTTTTTTTTTTTTTTTTTTTTTGATTGGAGGTTTAACGACCACCGTGAGCAACTCAGTGGGCTATAAGCAGTCGCCCGTCCCTAATTTAGGGTCACTGGTTCCAGGGAAGGGAGAGAGCCAGTGCCGTAAGACAAACACAACATCCATGCCTGACGGGGATTCGAACCCGGACCCCTTACGGACGAATGATCAGAGACCAGCGCCTTAGACCACCGCGCCACCGAGGCGGCAAAGTGACCGTTGCTAGGAGGTGCCGTTGTTCGGAATTTATGCCTAGTTTAAGATTGCTTGCCCGTTGCTTTGGTACAAAATGAGAATAATTGTACAAAGCTTACTCACACACAAAAAAATGATTTCAGAGCTTTCTCCAAAGGTAGAAAGAATGCTGAACGGTTCTCAATTTAACAATTTAAAATAAAATCATGTGTAGAGGATTTTAGGAAAGTGGTGTCTGACTCGTTCTCTCAAACTTCCCTTTAGAAATATCAAGCTACGAGGGTACTCTAAGGGAAACAAAAAGAAAAATGCTAGACAGTGAAGTGGAATTTTACAGTTAGCTAGCCGCGCGCCGGAAAACTGCAAGCGAACCCACAGGAACGAATCAAAGATATAACGCCACCAACGGAAAACATTTCGAGCAACAGCAACTCCTCTCCCCAGGTTGCGACTGAAACATACAGACACTGGAGTTCGCCACATGTAGAACTAAACATTAACTCCCTTTGTGAAAACACAAATTTGTCCGTACCCCCTCACTCCGGAGTAAGTCGCTCTCCCAACTGAGCTAAGCGGACAGAATGTATCTCTGCAGATTAGTTGTCTTGACACATGTTGTCACCTATGTAGTACGTCACACTTTCTTTTCACTTAAGCACACCATCCTACTCGTCGTAGTCCAACCCATCGAGCTCGAGGCACAGTAGCATTCGTAATTCTTAGTAGCACACCTTATTCCTGTCTTATCCCTTTCGCTCAAGTACCGAAAGAAATGCGTAAAATTCTAAAGGACAAAATGTCTGTTAGATCTCTTTCGGGACTGACTGGGGTGTCCGTTGGCCGCTCTTGAGAGGTTTCGTTTTTCGGAGTTTATCGTTAATGTAAATCCTACGGGAGCTGTTCTGTGCCAATCAAAACTTACCGTTGTTCGGAGGTGTCCGTTAATGGAGGTTTCACTGTATCACATCACTGATTAAAGCAGAGGAAGTTTCATATGTTCGAGGAACTTTAGAAGTTATGAGCTGCGTATCACCACAAGCGTGTTCCTGCTCTTGATGCAGTTGTAAGTGGACCAACGAAAATTCCCTCAAGGCAAAAATTCCTCCGTTATAAAGGCGCCTTCTCCACAGTAAAGATGGGTCGGAAATGACGTAACTGTTACTTTGTCACCATTACTGAAAAATCACTGTCACCCTTACTACTAACGACGAAAAGTAAGATTTCCAAAGTCAGTGATAAAAATATAACCGCTAGCTGTCTCCGAGCAATACTTGCGATCCAAGGTTACCATGTCGTTTCTGTTGTAACAACCCAGAGGTCGCTAGTGATGCCAGCTTTCTTCAGAAGAAACCGGCTCATTAGGAATGGACGAGAACGATAATTAAGTATTTAATGCTCTTCAGCATTCAATATAGCGGAATGTCTGACGCCAAGCGTGGAAAAACTAGTGAGATTTGGAATTATTTCACTGTCGTTGATGAAAATTTCCTTTCTTGTGATGTTTGTAACCAAAAACTTTATTACAAAAGTTCGAAACTCGCCGTTCCATTACTGTTTTGTCACCCGTATCGTAAACAGTGATTTTTTCCTTTTGATTGGAGGTTTAACGACCACCGTGAGCAACTCAATGAGATATAAGCAGTCGCGTGTCTCTAATTTTGGGCCACTGGTTCCAGGGAAGGGAGAGAGCCAGTGCCGTAAGCCAAACACAACATCCATGCCTTACCGGGTTTCGAACCCGGACCCCTTGCGGACGAATGATCAGAGGCCATCGCTTAAACCACTGCGCCACAGGGGCGCGGCCAGTGATTTTGTCACAGATACTGTTAAGACGGTGACTCGCCATTCCGTTTCAGTTCCGTCATTCCTATCGTAAACGGTGTTTTTGTTACTGTTTAAAGTCATCTTTACTGCAGTGGAACTGTCACCGTTGTCACTGTGACAGGAAACTCATTGTTAAGCCAACCTCTACTCCACAGACAAAACAAAGTATATTTACATTTGATAGTAGTTATTCTTACGTCTTATAAGCAACATATACACTGAAGAGCAATTGAATTAGAGATACCTGTCTAGTAACGTGTAGCACCACCTTTCGCCCTGATGACGGCAGCGATTCATCTCTGCATGGACTCGACAAGACACCGGAAGCATTGAGATGCCATACGGATCCACGACCCCTGAACAAAGTTCCCACAGTTCACGAAGATTTGATGGAGGTGGTCAGAGCCTCGAACATCTCTCTCGATGTCATCCCAGATGTGCTGGATGGGATTGAGGTCAGGTGACCTAGCTGGCCAAGGAAGCGAGGTCACGTCGGAGGGAGTGCTCATCCAATCATTCGGATACAATTCGGGAGCTGCATTGTCTTGTTGCGGGATGAATTCTCAGTGGGATGTTGAAGACGCACAAACGGGAACAAATGGTCGTCCAGGATATCCCGGTAACGTTGACCTGTGAGGGACGATGTCACACGTACCAGGGGTCCCATTTCAGACCACGTAAACAGTCCCCAGAGGAGAATGCCACCGCCACCAGCTTGAAGAGTACCCTGCTGGCAAGAAGGATCCATCGCTTCATGTGGTTTGCGCCGTACTCGTATCCTGCCATCCGCATGTACCAACATGAATCTCGACTCATCAGTCCAGGCAACATTTCCCCACATGTCTAGGGTCCAGTGGCGATGTTCCCGCGCTCATGTTAATCTTTGCACCCTGTGATGTGCGGTCCGCAGCGGTACCCTCGTGGGACGATGGCTTTTGCACCAGATAGCGAGGAGATGGTTCTGGATGGTGTGGCTGCTTTCACGTTTTTGTGCACCAGCGTTAAATTGCCGAGTGATTTCTTGCACTGTGGCCCGTCTATCCGCTGTTGCAATGCGAGCTAGCCAACGATGACCCCGCTCATCCACACGCTGTTGTCCACGGCAGTTGGCCCTTGTAGAGATGGTTTTACCGGATTCGATGTACTTATGGTGCACCCGTGACATAGTGGTTCGTGAAAATCCCAGTGCCTGCACGACGTCCGAGATGGAGTGACCCATTCGTCGGGCCCCGACAATTTGCCCACTATCAAATGCGTTTAGAACCTTTGTCTTACCCATACTGCGTCCGACTCTTTCTGATTACCGTCGCATCACTCCTTATATTGTCGGATCGCTGCATGCTTCATGTCGTTTCCGTTTACAGTGCCGCCCACAGCGCCACATTTGCATAACGCCAGCTGTCCCTAATTCAATTGCTCTTCAGTGTATGTTACAGTCTTATAAACGATTCTTCCTTCTGGCAACTGATCGAGTGGTAATGGCAGGTACTTTGGGAACGTGAAGGGTTGCTTAGAAAACTGTTTTCTCTACTGTTTGGGAAACTCAGAGAAAAAAGTAACGACTTCCCGTGGCTTTTATGCTGAAGACCTTGATATCGCTGTTTCCGGGCCTTATGACATTATTCCTAGATATCGCGAGTTTAAGAAATTCGGAAAAGAATAGTTGATGGAACACACACACACCCGGACGTTTTTGTCAGAATGTAAAATCTCGGTAATTCTCGAGAGGGTAAGAAAAAAGAAAATAATATATAAACCTGATTTTTCATTAGATGTGTTCCCTATTTGAAAACAAAAAACAGTCCTAGCATTTCTATAAATAAGGGAATTTAATGAGAGTTGCTTAATTAATGCAATAATTAAGATAATCTCTAATTTTAAATAAGAAAATAAATAACACCAATAAAGATTTTCAAGTGTTGCTCGAATACAGAATTTTGCGGTATCAATGTATTAGAAAGATAAAGAAACTAATTTCTGTTAATGGTAAGAAGTGAATCAGTAAACGCAGCGGTAATTTCCTTGAAAGCATTCAAATGTTATTTTTTTTTACTTAGTGCTTGTCAAGATGGTAAATCAATAAAGATTTTAACCTATAAGATTTACCCTTTTTAATATTCATTTGTTATTATGTATCACCCTGATTTTCGCTTTTTCAGTTCATCGAAATTTCATATCAAAGTTGGACTCTTTTTTTATTGAAGCTCGTGTTTTAACCATTTCTGTGTCCGATGTTACATTTTCTTTCATCTGTTTTACTTATTAACATCCTAATTGCTTTCCGGATGCCCATTTTTGTTTTGTGGCAACTACATGTGTTCCATTCGCATTCTGGTTTCCTATGAATCAAAAATTGGTATAAAGTTCCTTTATGCATTTCGATTAGATGCCGATTATCATCGTGGAGGTGTTTATTCAAACTTTTTTATTTTTATTATTTTATTTTTTTCGCAATGAGTGTTGTGTATAGCTTGAAGGTGTTTTTCTGAATTTCTTTGAGCTGTTTGTTTTAGTGTAAGAACAGTATGAGAAGAGATTTGAATAGAAATTTCGATAAACATCTTCCCAATAAGTGCTTTGATATCCACGAGCAGTGAAGCTTTGATGAAAGGAGAACCTCCAAATAAATAAAAAAACAGTGCGTGAAAACAGCATTGCTTTTTAATTTTAATATTCAAGAGAACTAAGGGACACCTTCAACACTGTAAATACCTTTGATGTTTTTGTTTTAATATATTGCGTGTACCTTCCTTGAGAAGAAAGGTAAACGGTTCTTGGTATTTACTTACTCATCTGAAGCACCTAATGAAAGAGAAGTAAAATGTTAAACAGGAATTTGGGTTACGTAAGATAAGCAGGAGACGTTGAATGCATTCTTTTGAAAGTTAACACATTGCATACGAGCTCATTGAAATCTCTCCTCACACAAGCATTCATCAAGTTCGGGGAGTGATCGTTTTTATGCTGTCCATCTTTCCCGGCTGTAGAAAAGAAAATACCAAGTAAAAAAAATCCATGTAACGAAAATGGGTAACGGAAGTATCTAAAATTATTTTTGAAATCTGATCGAGCCGCGTGCTCACCCATGAAGCAGAGTTGGAAACGGGTAAAAATTTTTAGACCCGGGCCTGCCTCGGATAAATCTGTTTTGAGCTATAAACTTTAATATATTACCACCATTGTAACGTATACTCTAGATTCACTTTCCTTTTGATTTTTACTATCTCTGGTTATTTTATTTTACTATGTAAATTATCTTCTTACTGAACGAGATGTTATTTCTCCCGCTGAATGAGATCTGGCAATGAGTGTAAGTCATGACGTGGTGGTAGCCAGTATAAATAGGCGCGTTCAACGATACTTGAGGAGAGCGTTTGTTGTTGTATAGGGAGAGCGTTTGTTTATGTGGAGAGCTGTTGTTTATGAGTATAGAGCTTCGTTCATGTGCAAGGAGCTACGTGTTATTTGAGTAGCTGTGTGTGAAGTGTGTGTGATGATACCAGTAGAAGTTCATAATAAAAGGTTTTAAGTAAGTACGTCTTTCTCAGTTCATAGTACTGTCAGACCTCTGTCTGGCTGTTAGGTTTATTTCATTTAGTGTTATTAGTAACAACCAGCATAAGACTTTATTCATCTTAATTACTACTACAACATTACTACCAGTTATAAGTTTGTTCATTACTATTACTACACTATTAGCAGGAGACTTTATTCATGATCTTAATTAACTAGTAACAACAACCATTTGAATTCACTATTAGAAGCTTAGTACAAGCATTGAATTCATTATAATATTAGTGAAAGCTATATTCACAGTAATTAGCTTGGTAGCAAAAGCGTTATTCATTATACCATCATCGTCAATCATTATCAATCCACTGCTGGATGAAGGTCTCCCCACGTTTCTTCCACAACAGAATGTCTTGGGCCAGTCTTCTACATCCACCCATTTCCTATGCGGTCTTGTTCTAGTTCTTTTCTGTCCCTCTAAATCCAGTCTAAAATTTGGTTTTTTATCGGTGGTCCGTTCGGGCAATTTGTATATAGCCCATTGCCATTTCAGGGATTTTACTCTGATCGTGATGTCTTTCACTCTTGTTATTTTCCTTATCCACGAGCTCCTGTTTTTATCTTTCCTGGTTACACCAAGCATGCATCTCTCAATGATTCCTTCAGTTGTCTGCAGTCTTTGTATGTCTTTTTTAGTTAAGGTCCACGTCACTGCTGCGTACAGAACTGGAAGGACGCATTGATTAGACACTTTTCTCTTAAGACATGATAGCATATTGCTCTTAAAAATTGTACTGTTTTTTCCAAAAACTCTCAAACCAAGTTTTATACATAAATTAATTTCTTCATCAATGTGACCCTCGCTTGATATCTGTTGCCCAAGGTAAATGTAGGATTGGTATCTCCAGCTTTACTCCATCAATTGATAAATCTTCATTCCTTGGAAAAGTATTGTACATTAGTTTTGTCTTCTGAAAGTTCATATTTAATCCCCATTTCTTTACCCTTCTCAGCATCATAATCTAAAGCTCTGAAGTATTATTTCAAAGACCTCTGAAGGGTTCTTTGAAATATTTATTTTGACGTAGAATACTTCTATCGCTTCGTTCTAGTACTGGGTCCCTTGGTAAAAATCCGTGAGTCACAAAAAAGTGTACACCATACTTCCTTCAATAATTTCAAAACCATGAAAGCTAGCAAAAATATAATAACTGAGTTGAAGAGAGGAAGGTCCAAAAAGTCTACCGAAATAGTGTTGAAGGTCAGATGACGCAATGGCGCGCGTCCGTCAGTTTGTGGTTAAATCGGCGCGCGCGATTGAAATAGTGTAACTCGGAACCGCGACGTGATAGCACGTACAGCGAGGTGTCATCGTTTCCTCTATGCGAGATCTATCGATATCTATAACAATATTTGTGAGAAAACTTGATCAGGTGTGTGATAAATTGTGAAATAGTTGAGAACTTTGTGAAGATTTCCGAAATGACTCAATATCTAAATTTAAAGAAGGTTCAAGGCTGCCGCAAACTCAAACTAGAAGAAAGAATGAGTCAAAAAGTCTTCAACCGTCCATCTCAAAACAAGTGTTGCTGACCAAAAGACGACGAATAGCCGGCGGCATCGCAATGTACAGAAATCTTAACAGTCCCACCGAATGCAGAGGGATCGAGATAGACTTAAACGCGAGAAAACGGATAATTGAAGACTACGTGGGAGACATGTGCCTCGTCGACATCACACTGAACGGCAAGTCACGCTTCATTCAAGGATGCGTTTACATTCACCTAAACGTCTCCATCTCAGACCTCGAAATGTTTCTCTTTGCGATGATGATCAAGTACTCCGGGAACGCCAGGAAAATCAGCAAGAATATTATTGGGGACACAGAGGTACCGATGGTAATCATGGGAGACTTTAACGTCGACGCTCAAGCGAATCTACTCGAGCTCGATTTCATGAAGACTCAATTCAACTTGAACTTTGAGCCGACGCAATCGCCAACCACGCTGGGAAACACATACATCGACTTGACCTACGCGAGAAACATCATCGTCGATGTCATGCCATGCGTGAGCCACTTCTCGTACCATGGGGCCCTCGTCAACAAGACCATTCTCTCAAAATACATTACTCTCTACACAAGATTTCTGTAAACAGCCAAAAAAAATAAAATAAAAACAATTATCTCTAAACCTAAATTCTGCGCATTCACTCATTTCTAACACCCACCCGACACCCAACAGCCACGCGACGTATTCTACGCCCAAAAGACCTTCTGCCGTGGCTCCGACACAGCCCCTACCAATTTTTTTCTATTCAAAAGTAAAACGGATATCAAACTCGGTTGAAATCGGGTCAGGAACATCTTGACCCGAGCCGTTTGACCTGCAAGAAATTGTCGATCCGGTGACCGGTTTCCATCTCTACCATGAAGTGGCGCAAATCCAGTTAATTTCATTGCTTCTCAACAATATATTTTACTAAACTATTGCCGAACATTATTTCATCGCGTTTTACATAAACGTAATAACAATCTGCATAAATTACGAGAACCGTATGCTAAATGTGTCAAAAATCATTACAGAAACGCGTTTTTGATGCTATGAAGACGGTGCGTCGTAGCGAAATTTGGCTTCTTCTCGATCCCACTCCCCCAAGATGGGGTTACCTGATATCGATGAGACTTTTAAAATGATGTATAACAATATGGGTTATAACCTGTAGATATCCTAGACCAAAGGTTACACTTTCCATTCAGCTTTTCTTTCCATCTTGAGATCAGATTTTAGCTTGCGCATGCACAGATGGACTTGGTAGCTACATTGAATTTCTTTAGTGTCATGGTCGTTTGTTACGCTCGTGTAAATCTGAATAAAATAATAACACTAATAATAATAATAAATATTGTTTTCGAAAAACTAAGCAGTCGAAATATAAATATTGTTTTGAAAAACTAAGCAGTCGAAATATAAATATTGTTTTGAAAAACTAAGAAGTCGAAATATAAATATTGTTTTGAAAAACTAAGAAGTCGAAATATAAATATTGTTTTGAAAAACTAAGCAGTCGAAATATAAATATTGTTTTGAAAAACTAAGCAGTCGAAATATAAATATTGTTTTGAAAAACTAAGCAGTCGAAATATAAATATTGTTTTGAAAAACTAAGCAGTCGAAATATAAATATTGTTTTGAAAAACTAAGAAGTCGAAATATAAATATTGTTTTGAAAAACTAAGCAGTCAAAATATTAGGTGTGCAACTGAATTCCCTGCCACAGGCACAACACGCTGACAGCAAATTTGAGCAAATAGAATACGTACCTAATCAGGGAAATAATCCCCGTCGTGTTGGATACATTTGAGCCATCGGTCAGGGAGCTGCCGAATGACACTTCAGAAAAAAGAGGGTTGTTTCTAGTTGATAAAGTCATCAATACCTGTGTGGACTTCCTCGGCAGAAGTGAAGTACGTATCTCTCAGGTGATGTTGCAGGGAGCGAAAGAGCTGATAATCCGACGGGGCAAAGTCTGGAAAATACGCCGGGTGGGACAAAATCTCCCATCCCAGGTCGGTCATCGTGTTTAAAGTCGTTTTCGCGGTGTGAGGACGCACATTATCCTGAAGCAACAGGATCGACCTTCTGCCCTTGCCGGTGTATGGCCTTTTCGCATCCAGTGCGTCACTCACACGAATGAGTTGCTGACAATAACGCTCAGCATTGACCATTTTACCAGGTTTGAGCAACTCATAGTGTACGACACCGCGCTGATCCCACCATATGCACAGCAACAACTTCCTGTCATGGATATTCTGTTTGGCGGTACTGGTGGTAGGCTGACCTGGATAAACCCACGATTTGCGCCGCTTAGGATTATCGTAGAGGATCCACTTCTCATCACAGGTCAAAATCTTGTGGAGGTAATCCTTTTTGAATCTGGAGAGCAAGGACACAGCAACATCGTAGCGCCTAGACTTGTTCGCAGCTGTGAGTTGGTGGGGCACCCAACGACCCTCCTTTTGAATCCACCTGAGCTTGTGGAGGCGCTTTGCAATGGCTTGCAGTGTTACTCAGAGTTCTTGGGCGAGCTCTGACTGTGTGCGACAGGGATCCGCGTCCAACAGTTGTTCCAGTTCCTAATCGCCAACTTCTTGTGGCTGTCCCGGACGTTCTGCATGACGGATATCGAAATTTCCCTGCTTAAACCGCTGGAACCACTTCTTACACGTACTGTAGGACACAACAGCATCACCCAAAGCAGAACAGATCATTTGCTGTGCTTCCGCGGCACTTGTTTTCAGCTGAAACACGAACATGAGGCAGTGCCTCCAATGTTGCTTCTCGAAAGACATTGCTTTCACCTCCAACTTTCGTCCCTTCTGTCACTACAGCTGTGAGCGGTTACGGTTGCCTGGAAAGCTGTTGAATGGTGCTGTAATGAGCCGTTATCGCACACAGTTATTTGCATTTGTCGACGTTCTATGATCGCTTGCGGTTAGGGGCCGAGAATTAAGTTGCACACCTAATACTTACTATTGCCGCCACCATACTTTAATATATAAATATTTGCGTTTATGTCTCACGTATCTTCTTTCATTGGTTTTACAACAATAACATTCATTAATCCATCTACCTTAGTACTGCTCAATGTCAGGAATTAGTAAATTTTATTGTTTGTTGTTATGATTTAACTCCGCTTAGTATGTACTGGACTGCGACTCGGTGTGGTTATGAGGGACGCGATTAAACGCATAGTGTTGTGCATAAATAAATGTATACTCTCGAATCACTGGTTTTGTTTCACACCCGCAAATATCTTGGTAAGCGAAAAATGCATAGTATAAATTATCTACAAAGAATACCAAGGTACTCTTTCGATTTTTTTTTTCTTTTGCACTAGTGAGTTTCTTTAAGACTGCAAATACCGTCTTGGACAAAAAAATCAAATGCCATGATACAATCCATTGAGATGAATCAAAGTTGGCATAGTAATACAATACGGTATAGAGCATGGATGAAGAACATTTTTGAGAGTGTGTGTGCCTATATTGCCGAGCCGCCCCCGGTGGCGAAATGGTCTAAGCGGTGGCTTCTGATCATTCGCCCGAAGGAGGGGGTCTGGGTTCGAATCCCGGGTATGGCATGGATGCTGTGTTTGTTTTACAGCCGCCATGGTGGCTCAGGGATCTAAGCGATGGCTTCTGATCACTCGCCCAACGGAGGGGTCCGGGTTCGAATCCCGGTAAGGTATGGCTTTTTGTGTTTGTCTTTCGGGGGTTTATTCGCTGAGTTCCTTGTTCCCCTATGCACATTGCTGACGTTGACACACAGAATGTCTACACTGTATATATCTGTCAACCAAGTCCAATATATGTTCAATATACACTATCTACCAACAAGTAATTGAAAACCCTTGCAATCGAAGATATCTGTGGTCCTGATACACGTCACGGCCGCCGCCCTTAAATGTTATGTGGGAAACAACAACGCAACCAGTCGCATGCAAGATGCCACGCAGTTCGAAGCTCTCTGATTTCGAGAAAGGTGTAATCGTCGGGTATCACAAAAATGGCCGATCCATACGTGACATATCCAGCGAGTTGAAGTACCCAAAATCGACAATGGCCTACGTGATTGGCAAGTGGAAGATGAGAGGTGACTGTCGGAATGTGCCCCGACCCGGCACACCCACAAAACTGGGAGTTAGAACCCGACAGGTGCTGGCCAGAGAAATTTGGAGGAACCGCACAAAATCGATAGGCCAGATCCGCGAGGAGTTTCAACAGGCATCCGGGAGTGTTCTTTCGATGAATACCATCCGTAAGGAAGCCGATCTGCTCTGTTATCATGGACGTGCTGCCGCCCACAAGCCTTTGATCACCAAGTCCAATAGCGCTGCTCGGCTAACGTGGTGCAAAGAACGTCGACAGTTTTTTTGATTGAATGTTTAACGACCACTGTGAGCAACTCAATGGGCTATAAGCAGTCGCCCGTCCCTAATTTAGGGTCCCTGGTTCCAGGGAGGGAGAGAGCCACTGCTGTAAGACAAACACAATTTCCACGCCTCACCGGGATTCGAACACGGACCCCGTGAAAACGAATGATTAGAGGCCATCGCTTAAACCACTGCGCCACCGCCACGTCGACAGTGGACCGTTGAACAGTGGAAACAGGTTCTCTGGAGCAACAATCAAGGTTCACCCTCTACCGTTCGGATGGCAGGATCTGGGTTTGGCGTCTGCCTGGATCTGGGTTTGGCGTCTGCCTGGAGAACGCCTCCTGCCGGAATGTATTGTGCCAACTGTGAAGTTTGGCGGCGGTGGAATTATGCTATGGAGGTGTTTCTCCTGGTATGGCACGGGGTCCTTGGTCGCAATTCCTCGTATACTCAAAGCCGAGACCTACTGCACCATTTTGGGTGACCATGCGCTTCCTACGTTGTGGCAGTTTTACGGGATGGACCCATGTTACTTTCAGGATGAAAATGCCACCTGTCATGTTGCGAGATCCACAATGGCTTGGTATGGTGACAATGGGGTTAATCGAATGGACTGGTCTGCGCAGAGCCCGGACCTTAACCCTATCGAGCACCTCTGGGACGAGTTGGAGCGTTGACTTAAGGGGTTCCCCCACCGTCCGAAATCGGTGAAGGAACTGACCTGTCAACTCCAAGCCGAGTGGAAGAAAATACAGCTAGCCGTCGTACAACGCCTGGTTGAGAGTATGCCCCGGTGGGTCGCAGCTGTAATCACCGCTCGTGGAGGCTCCACCAACTATTAAAGGTGAATAAACTTCGCTTTCCTTTGCTATCACAGGTGTCGAATTACTTGTTCGTAGATAGTGTATATGTCAATGTATCTCCCAACCAAGTCCAAAAAATAATTAAATTTTCTTTTAAACCCCCAATCAAAGAAAAAATTGCCGACGAGTTTCTAAAAATTCTCTCGCTTGCTTTCGAGTATGATAAGTTTTAGCAGCAGATAATCATTTATCATTTATCGTCACTGTTCACTCGCAAGCAAGAGAAGGAAAATACAACCTGGGCGAAGGTAATGCCAACAGTTTAATTTCATTATTATCGAAATACTATTGTGGTTACTGAATCTGCGAGAACTTCAAAACGTCTCATACGGCATCACATGTTCTGCAATTGCCCTGCTGGCGCTCAGCGAATGTGAGATGTCTCCTATGAACACTTTTCACTACTCGTGTTAGCGCATGCAAGACGTGGGGGTAAAGCAGTGTGAAAACACAGGTTTGTTCACACCGGGCATCGGAATCGGGTCCCCTCACTCCGGAGTAAGTCGCTCTCCCAACTGAGCTACATGGACATGTGCTCTCATTGCTATCTGCCTTTATTTCATGTGCGCCCTGCGGTGCAGGCACGTCACAGCAGCAAAAAAAAAAAAAATACACAGGGTGTCTAAAGTCCGAAAAATAACTATGCACTGAAAGTAACGCCGCCCCGGTGGCGCAGTGGTCTAAGCGATGGCCTCTGATCATTCGTCCGAAAGAGGTCCGGGTTCGAATCGCGGTGAGGCATGGATGTTGTGTTTGTCTTACGGCACTGGCTCTCTCCCTTCCCTGGAACCAGTGACCCAAAATTAGGTACGGGCGACTGCTTATAGCCCATTGAGTTGCTCACGGTGGTCGTTAAACCTCCAATCAAAAAAAAAAAAAAAAAAGAGTAACACTTACCATGTCGAACTGGTCCCTGTAGGAAGTGTTGGGAAGGGGAACCACCGACGTCCAGACATGTCTGCACACGCTTCTTCATGCTGGTGAAGACCTTTCTCAGGGTATGTGGTGTGATTCGTTGGATGTTGGTCGTTATTGCAGCCTGTAGCTCTTGAAATGTATGTGGATTACCTGCGTACGCCTTTCCTCCACAGAAAAAAGTCAGGCGGTATCAGATACGGTGACCGGGCAGGCACAGTGTCCGGGAGATGATGCGATTTCCGAAGAATTCCTCCAGAAGCTGTATTGATGCACTAGCTGTGTGAACAGTTGCACTGATTTGCTGGAACCATCCTTCATTAATTTCCCGTTCCGTGAGTTCAGATATGAATGGTTGGATAATCTGGGCACGGTACAATTCTGAGTTAATGGTTTCACCGAAGAAAATGGACCCAATAATGCGCGTACGAGTCATGGCTCACCAAACACCGACCTCCTGGTTGTGGAGTTGTGGAGAGACACTTCTTTAAATTCGTAGGGATGTTTAGTACTCCACAGACGAGTGTTTTGGCTCTTGATTTAGCCAGACAGGTGGAATCATGCCTCATATCCTGTACGGTCTGGTCTGCCGTGGATGTCCTACCATGGCGGGGGACATCCAGAACACTACCAGTTTCCCGAAACTTCGCTATGAGCTGACGTACCACATTACAGTGAGGGACTTCTGCATCACGAAATTTCCTAGAGAACTGTTTTTGCACTTCGTCCGTGCACTTGTCGTCATGGCGAAAGACGTGTTCCATCAAAAACACCCCATATTCAACCGTCAACACCACTATCCTTGTGCCGAGACGCGTGATTAATCCAAACGTCTGCTTCCGTCGACCAAGCTCTCGGGAACGACCTTCGCTATGCATGACAGCTGCGTTCACCTCGGGGTGGTGAGAGGTCACTGGACACAGAACACTTACACGTAGCGGGTCACTTCTACTGTAATCCAATTCAAAAATTCTTTATTGTCACACGGAAGTAAGGGTGACTTTAAACGGTGACAAAATCACCGCTTACGACAGCTGAGACTGAGCTGTAATGAAACCGGAACTTCGAGTCACTGTATTACTTGTAATAATGAGAAATTCACTGTTTACGATATGTGTGACAGAGCAGTATCAGAACGGCGAGTCAGAGAAAATCACTGTCACATTCGTCTCGCTTTCAATTATTTGTCTACAAGCGAACGCACAGCAAAAGCCAAAGCAAAAACTACCTTAAGCGTGGGAAAAGGGGAGACTGAAAGAAAGCTCGCGTCACTAGCTCCCTCCGTGATATTTCGACAGAGGAGGTGACGTTTAGATATGGCGACATAGTAACGGAAACTATGATGTAACAGTGATTTTGGACCCTAAACACTACTTGGACCTAACTAAGGGTAACATTCTTATCAGTGAATTTGGAACTGTTACTTTTTGTCTCTGTGGATGATTTCGAAGACAGTGATTTTTCAGTAGCTGTGGAAAAGTAAGAGTGAAGTGATTTCAGTCTCATCTCTACGAGCAGTTGTTCTGGATGTGAACGCCCTCAAAATCAGCGTCCCAGGATGTGCTGAGTAATGGGGAATGGCACAATTAGCTCTTCTTCCTTCAAATAGAATATCAAAATGTCAAGCATCTGTACTCGATACGAACACCATCGAAGTTAGTGTTACAGGGTATCCCAGATGTGTTTAGTAAGGGTGAAAGTGTGCATTTCACTATTCTTCCTCCAAGTATTCATCTGTGCTGGATCTGAACGCCGTCGAAGTTCGCGTCTGAGGATATTCCAGGTGTGCTAAATAGAGCAAACATTTGAGGACATATCTGGTTGTTTGATTGATATCACGTAGACACTGTAAGTCGACGTAAGCCACATGTGGACGGGCATTATCATGTCAAAACATGGAATTAGAGTTTCAGAACGTCATTGGCGAATCGTTGTGGTGTCAGATGAACACCAAAGGTAAGCGGTCTCGTAGATTATGACACCCCACACCAATACTGCAGGTAGTATGAGGTATCTGAAAATACGCTCGATCATTCCCCCTGTTTCTGGCGATGCTACATTCTTATGTAGCCAGAATTTGCACTCAAACAGAAGTAGGGCTCATTGGAGAAGATCATTTGTCGCTATTCTTCTATCCAAGAAATCCGCTTTCGACACCACAGCAGGCGTTCCCGGAGGTGGCGAAAAAGAAGAGGCAAGCTACACATTGGGTGCCATGTTTGCACTCCGATTTCGGACGAATGCCGGGGCAATATTTTGCTGGATACAGTAGCAGGGTAGCATGCAGCTGATATTTTAGGAGGGAGGGTGCTCCCTTTTTGCTGAACGTTTGCGTGAACCACATTCATCTCGTCGGGTGGAGATAACCACTACTGTAAACAATCACTGTCAGAGTTGGAAACGGGTCAGCAATTTTGGACCCGGACTCGAACGTCACACAATTGGACCCGACCCGAACGTCACATAATTGGACCCGACTCGGAATTTACGTGGACAAATATACTTATATGTATATATTATACGTATAAATATACCCACAGGCCGTTCAAGAAGAGTCTTCGTAGTGGATCATCATCATCATCATTGTCAACCATTATCAATCCACTGCTGGACGAAGGTCTCCCCAAGTTTCCTCCACAACGGTCTGTCTTGTGCCAGTCTCCTCCATGTCACCCCTGCATACTTTTGAATTTCATCCACCCATCTCCCATGTGGTCTTCTTCTGGGTCTTTTCCTGTCCCTTGGAATCCAATCTAAAATTTCGGCTGTCCATCGATGATCTGTCCTTCTGGCAGTATGTCCAGCCCATTGCCATTTCAGGGATTTAACTCTGATCATGATGTCTTCCACTCTTGTCATTTTTCGGATCCACGAGTTCCTCTTCTTATCTCTCCTGGTTACACCAAGTATGCACCTCTCCATGCCCTTTGAGTTGTCTGCAGCCTTTGTATGTCTCTTTTAGTTAAGGTCCACGTCTCTGCACCATACGTAAGCACTGGAAGGATGCATTGATCAAACACTTTTCTTTTAAGACATAATGGCATATTGCTCTTGAAAATTATGCTGTTTCTTCCAAAAGCTCTCCAGGCAAGTTTTGTACGCCGATTAATTTCTTCATCAATGTGACCTTCACTTGATATCTGCTGTCCAAGATAAACGTACGTATCTGTTATCTCCAGCTTTTCTCCATCAATCGATAAATCTTCATTTCTTGTAAAAGCATTGAACATCACTTTTGTCTTCTGAAAGTTCATTTTTAATCCCACTTCTTTACTCTTGTCAGCAAGTTCCTGGATCATACTCTGCAGCTCTGATGGGCTAATTGCAAAAATGACTACGTCATCAGCAAAACGAAGGTGGGTTAGATAATCTCCATTAATCTTTATCCCCTTGTTTTCCCAGCTCAGTGACTGAAAAACACCCTCCAATGTGGCATAGTGGATATCGTAGTGGATATCGTAGGTTATATAGAAATCGTACAAATGTATTACGTGAACGTATAATTTACTCACTTACTTACAGAAAGTATTGAAACTGTCATCCTTCACATACTGTTTTACACATGTTTTCAAACACATCTGCGAGACTCAAAAGATTCCTCCGCAGGGATGTTAAGGCTGTTCCACTTAATTTTTATGGTGCTAGAGTTCAAATTTTTAAATTAAGGAACCAGTTGTACGTTTAATTTCAGTA
The DNA here is from genome assembly GCA_039090855.1 of Macrothele yani. NCBI lineage: Eukaryota > Metazoa > Arthropoda > Arachnida > Araneae > Macrothelidae > Macrothele > Macrothele yani. The sequence goes on from CM076990.1 coordinate 56,965,984, forward strand.
TTCTGAAGCTTGATAACATATCAAGCTTCAGAATACTGTATGTTTCACAGCAACACCGATTTTCACCAGCTTCTAATGAGTTGAAAGTTCCCAAACTGTGGATGTTGATTTCATCATTGCCCCTCAGGAGGAAGGAACTCTCATTAAATCAACATTCACATCTTGAAAACTTTTAACTCCTTACAAGCTTGTGAAAATTGGTGTTGCTGTGAAACATATTCTGGTTTCTTAATGAGACGAAACAACTCTCAGCTTTCACTCTTCCCCTTTTTGTTTTCAACAAGAACGTATTTGGCATCGACGCCTTTTTCAATCTCCTTAATATTGAATTCATCCATATTAACAAATAAGGCATTAATTCCGGCACGGCATGCAATGGAACCAGGTGTTAGCACGTCAAACGAAAACCTCCGAATGCTCAATGCAAAAGATGCAATGTGAAAAGTAGCTCTCAGTCTTACAATGTGACACGCGGGGGTTTGAGAGAGTGAATTACCAGAGAAACAGACGAAAGACGTTTGACTGTATCTTCCTGCGGACAGTCGCACTGATAACAAACGCAAAGGAAATATGGTTTTACGGCATGGTATCTGTGAGTCTAGCATCTGCGCCGTATCGTCGGTCGGTGGAAATCTTCGTTGCTTTAAGAAAGACACGACAATATTTCTGTACGACAAATCATTTTTCATTTCGCTGGCACCAGTGTCAAGCACAGAAGTCTACGGTACACATTCTTCTTTGAAATATGTTTTTTTCTTTACAAAGAATGAAAATATAGCGGCAATTGAAAAATAAAACCGGGTAGAAATCGTGTCTGGAACACCTTGACCCGATCTGTTTGACCCGCAAGAAATTGTTGACCCGCGGACCCGTGACCCTTTCCATCTTTGGTCATTGTGCTTGCCACATAACTGATGGCTATTTCATGTGTTTGCAACCCGCTTTATACACCCGAGCTCCACGACTCCCTCAAAGATTCCTATTTTATTGATCTTTCTGTCCCCCTCCGTCGTATTGGCTCACTAAACTAGCATACTGCCTTATTATGTGACCTAATAGCACGGCACTGAAAGACTCATTTTAACACATCCTAATCTACCCCCCCCCACATGCTGTGTTTTTCATCTTCCGTGAACTTCATGCATTCCATTCGCGCTCTGTTGTTCTAAGAACTCAAGAATTGGCACAAAGTTTCACTTTCGATTAATTGTTGATCATCTTTGTGACTTTTTGTTGTAACGCGCATCCTGCATGATTTGAAGGTGCTTTTCAAATTCTTGTGTGCTGTATGCACAAATGTGACAACAGTGGGGTATAGGTTTGAATAAGAATTTCGATAAACATCCTTCGTAATCTGTCTTTAGGATTTACCCTAAATCTAAGATGATCTTAGGATTACGCCTAAGGTCAAGTTAGACCTCATTTCCATCATTACCTCTGGTATATCACGACTCTGGTATATCACGACTCATCCCTCTGACCTCATGGTAGACAAAATTGACAAAACCGATTACATCCCTAAAAGTTTAATTTGCCTGAAATCTGGTCTATGGAAGGACTGTCAGACACGAAATTATGTGACGACGTAGGCCTCCATCATTGAAAAGAGGAATGGATAGATGTTCAGATAGAAAAGCTAAGAAGTAGAAGAACGAAATATAGAGTTAGAAGAGAATATGTATTGTCCGAAGCTTATTGTACAAAGTAGGAAGCAAGCTGGGGAAAACGGAAGAAAGGCGGAAGTATAGTTAGCGTGCTTTGTTTTAAATAAATTTAGTTTTATTTAACGGTGCAGGTATTACTTGTATAAAATAATTCAAATTTAGCAAAGACCTTGGAATGGCTTCTATATATTTTGATGTAATTTTGAAGTTGACCCTGTTTTATATATTAGTTGTATATACGGAAGAATCAAAACATTATGACAATCGCGTCTTTACGTAAATCGAAGCAACTGGAGACGAACGACTGCGCGTATGAAGGTCATGGAACGGTATAAATAATACCTGATCTGAACTCAGTTAATCAGTATTATTCTTGTTCATCAGATGGGAAAGGATGCGGACTTAAGCGAGTTTGACAAATGCCAAATTGTAATGGCCAGACGACTCTGTCAGAGCATTTCCTAGACGGCAAGACTTGTGGGGTGCTCACGCTCAGCCGTCGTTAGTACCTTCAAAAAGCGGTCGGAGGAGGAAAAACCACGAAACGCCGGTAAAGTGTGAGCCGACTACGGTTCATAGATGTTACAGGTGAGCGAAGGCAATTCCGTAAGGTACGAGCCAACAGAAGGCATACTGGTGCACAACTCGCAGGTAATTTGAATGCTAGTGACGGGAGTAATGTGTCACTACACACAAAGCATCGAACCTTTTATAACGAAGTAAATTTCTCCGTCATTTTTGGTCCACGCCGGGATTCGAACCCGGGTCCACTCATTCCGGAATAAGTTGCTCTACCAATTAAGCTACGCGGACGTTTTATTCTGATTCCTATCTGCCTTTATGTCGTGTGCGTCCTTCTGGCAGGTACGTCACATCTCCTGGTACGTTACATCCTCTCCCCTTATTTTCTTTTTTTTTTTTTTTTTTTTTTTTTTTTCGAAGTGCTGCTCTTATTTTTCCTATCTCGCGGTGTGGAAATAACATCACACCAATGCGAGATTTTGAACGGTCGGGTCATCCGGATAGTTCGGGCGCCATTATAACGAAGTAAATTTCTCCGTCATTTTTGGTCTACGCCGGGATTCGAACCCGGGTCCACTCATTCCGGAATAAGTTGCTCTACCAATTAAGCTACGCGGACGTTTTATTCTGATTCCTATCTGCCTTTATGTCGTGTGCGTCCTTCTGGCAGGTACGTCACATCTCCTGGTACGTTACACTTTCTGAAAATGGGTCTTCGTAGCTGTCAGCCGCTCCGCGTGTCAATGATAACCTCGGTTTACCTTCGAAAGCGCTCACAACGGAGTACGGGTGCATCAAAGCTGGACCTCGAATGATTGGAAGAAAGTCGTCTGGTCCGGCGAATTTCGTTTCCTGTTGCATCACGTGGGTGGCTGGGCGAGTGTGCGTAATTTACATGGGGAAGTGTTGTCACCAGGATGCACCGTGGGACGAACACAAGCCGGTGGAGGAAGTGTAATGCTTTGGGCAATACGTCGTGCAATCAAAAAGTTCCAAGACTAGGTACGTAGCGCGCTAAAAGATGGCAGTACGCGGATGCGCGAGCTGCGGTCGAAGGCAGTGAACTTCGTGAGTCATTGTGCCAAGTGGCGTTGTTCTGTGAACATCGGAAGCTGTGCTACACGATATTTGGTGACCACGTGCGGAACACAACTGCGATTTTGGTATGGACTGCAAACTAGAGCAGCGAGCGAACATCGAATTCTGCATCAAACTTGGCAAATCGGGAATGGAGACGCATGAAATGTTCCTGTCGCGGCTCATCGTTGGGGACGAAACTAGGGACTACGGTAACGACCCGGAGACCAAACAGCAGTCGTCGCAATGGAGGAGTCCATCATCTAGCAACCAAAAGCATGTTCATCGTGTTCTTCGACATCCATGGGTTGTGTACCGCGAATTCGTTCCCCAGGGCCAGACCGTCACCACGCTGTTTTACTCCGATGTTCTGCAGCGTCTTAGGGGGGATATTCGCCGCAAACGTCCCGAAATGTGGCGCAGGGGCGATTTCCTGCTCCACCACGATAATGCAGCAGCTGACAGAGCGTTAGCAACACGCCAGTTTAACAGCTGCAGCAGCAGGACTACAATTCCTTACCCACTTTACTCGCCGGATTTGGTCCCCGGCGACTTTTCCTGTTCCCGAAGATGAAGCTGAAGCTCAAGGGTCACCATTTTGAAACCGTGGACGAGATCCAGCGCGAATCGCAGACGGTGCTTGACACGATTCGCGAACAGGACTTTCAGGGAGCGTTCCAACAGTTGCAAAAACGCTGGCAGCGGTTTATCTCTGCCCGAGGAGACTACTTTGAAGGAGATCACAGCCAGACTTAAGTAACGTAAGTACTTTGTTGTATATTGGCCTAGTCTCGGAACTTTTTGATCGGACTTCGTATTCTGCTGGAGAACCCAGGGTTCATTCATTCATGTGTGGAAAACTACGACGTCTACCACCTACTATAATGCACAAGTTTGTCTGCGCCGGACATCGAATCCGGGTCCCCTTACTGCGGAGTAAGTAGCTCTCCCAACTGAGCTACACGGACATGTGATCTCACTGCTATCTGCCTTTACCTCACGTGAGTCCTGCGGTGCAGGCACGTCTCATCTCCGCAAAGGTCATTTATTGATAGAAATAACAAAGACCAATCAATGATATAATGCCCGTTTTGTTCGATAACCGTTTGCCATCTTTCAGTGAGCTGCAGAATGCCTCGTTCATAGAAGGACCTGTCTTTCGTGGCGAAAAACTATACAAGGTGCTGATTTACAGCCTCATCTGAATTGAACGTTATACCACGCAAGGACTGTTGAAGAGAGCGAAACAAGGGGAAGTCTGACGGCACAAGCTCAGGCGAGTATGCTGGGTGTGGCAACACATCCCACCCAAGCTCCAATAATTTTTGGCGGGTGATCAAACTTGTGTGTGGTCTTGCGTTGTCGTGATGGAACACATCACCTTTACGATGAACGAGCTCTGGAAGTTTTTGGGTGATGGATTCGTTCAAACTGTTCAATTGTCGACAGTACACATTCGAATTGATTGATTGGTTTCGTGTTAGGAGCTCGAAAGACACGACTCCTTTAAAATCCCACCACACTGAGACCAGAACCTTCCGCTGATGAATGTCTGCTTTGGATGTCGTTTGAGGCGAAGTAGCACGTCGGGTTCAAGACCGTTTGCGCAGCACATTGTTGTACACAATCCACGTTTCGTCACCAGTTATCAGTCGCTTCAAAAAAGGATCGTTTTCCTCACGTTTAATGAGCCTATCGCAGATGTTTATACGCACCGTCAATTGAGCTTCTTTGAGTTCATGAGGAACCCACACATAGAGCTTGCTTACGTACCTCAGCTTCTTCGGGTAGTCATGAACTCTTGAATGACGGATGTGCAATGTGTCTGCAATCTCTTGTGTCGTGTAACGTGGGCTTGACTCGATCAATGCCTTGATTTGGTCATCATCAACCTCGGTTGGCCTTCCGGACCGAGCAGCATCGTTAAGGTCAAAATCACCAGCACGGAATTTTGCGAACCACCGCTGGTACTGACGTTCTTGTAGAGCATTATCACTGTACACTTTACGCAACTTTTCACAAGCTTGACGCGCGTTCTTTCCTTTACGGAAGTAAAACAGTAAAATATGGCGAAAATGCACAGTTTAGGTCTTCCATCTTCAAATTGATGTCAAATCTCCGCAAATCAACCAAATCGCTCACTATTCCTTTTAGACTGCAGCTAGAACTGGCACCTGTCGAATGCCATAGCGATAAGAGAGCTGCGCATGCATCTAGTACTTCCAAAACCGCCCAACCACCATCGGGTGTCAAAATACGTCATGACCTTTTCCGACAACCTAATACTTTGTATATTGGTTTATTGCTCTGTAGCTCAGAGCAAGATGACGAGCATCGTTTCTCGTGGTACCTGGGAAAAGGTACGGTGTTTAGTGAGTGATCTTCAGGCAAAGGTGCTCCGTAGTATATAGTAAAGGCTGGTTTCTCAGTCAAAGAATACTGCGTTGGCTCTATTGCACAGAGAAGCGGAAATTTCAATCATATCATTCTGAGATTTACTCTAAATTCAGAGTTGATGTAATAAGGTTAAATCTTTGTGGTATTTCAGAATACACTCCGTCGTAAAATATTAGAGGTCGTCTTATGTTGACCGAAAAACAAATCGAGAGAGTACCCTGGTACACTTTGTAGATAATTTATTCTATGCGTCTTTCGCATACTAAGATTTTTGTTGGTGTGAAAAAAACAACACCCGAGTGATTCGGGAGTATACATTTACTAACGTACAACACATTTCATTTATTCGTGTTACTCACTGCCACACCGAGCTACATTCCTGTACATATTAGGTGGACAGATAAGTTTTAAAGCGTGTTAAGACAACGCAACATGTAATTTGAGAGAAAACAACAATAGCTTTACGAATCAAAATATGCACCGTCATTATCTATCACCTTCCGCCATCGGTCGGGCAGCTGACGGATTCCAGCCATGAAGAATACTTCGTCGTGTGACGCGATGAAGTAGTCAACCCATTTTTGCACTTCGTCACATGTCCGCAAACGTACAGCAGATAAACCACGTTGCATCGATCGGAACAAATGATAGTCTGAAGGGGCTATTTCGGGACTATACGCGGGGTGCTCCAAAACTTCCCAGCGAAGCGTCAATAACGTTTCCTTGACCGATTTCGTGGCATGCGGCCTAGCGTTGTGATGCAGTAATTTCACTGGATGCAATCCTTTGCCTGTGAATGGACGTTTCCGACAGATTTCCCTGTTCAATCGCAGAAATTGTTGCTTGTAGCGATCATCAGTAACAGTTTGACCCTGTTTCAATAGTTCATAATAGAGCACACCCTTCATATCCTACCAGATGCCCAGCAGAACTTTCTTGGAGTAAATAGTGTGTTTCGGTGTTGAAGTCGTTGCTTCACCGGAATATACCCAGTGTTTTTTGCTTTTGGGATTGTCGTACTACATTCACCTTTCCTCACCTGTAACGATTTTCCACAGCAAAGACTTTCTGTGTTGTTTATTCAAAACATTCAAACACTTCATGGCACGCTCATCCTTGTTCCACTGGCTGAGGTCATGCGGCACCCTTTTTCCTTCCTTCTGAATCTTTTCCATTGCGTGTAAACGATTGGAAATGGTTTGTTGAGTTTCCCCAGTTGTTCAGCTAGTTTGTTTTGTGTTTGAGACGAATCTTCATCCAGCAATGCTTGCAGTTCCTGATGTGCAACCTTCTGCAAGGCGCCGCTACGTTTTCGATCGCCAACAACAAAATCACCTGCTTTAAACCGTCTAAAGTCTAAACCAAAACTCACACGTGCTTTTCGATACAATATTTTCCCCCAGAACAGAACAGATCGATGCACATGCTTTTGTAGCACTTTTTCCTTGATGAAATTCGTAACGGATGCAGTGTCGAATAAGTGCAGTATCGCTTGCCATCTTTCACCTACCGATGTGCAAGTGCATTTAACTGTTGCGCAATCTTCTGTGTCGCATTTTATACTCGAGACCACTTACGGTCACGTTATAACAACGCGTGGTAACGTCGGATATGCAACTTAGCCGTATACATCACACAAATAACGCTTTAAAACTTATTTGTATACTTAATACCAAGTGTCGGCGGCAGTAGTAAGTATTTCCACTATTTGGTTCTTTAAAAACAATATTTGTTATTATTATTATCACATATTAAGCAGATTTTGACGAACGTGAGAAATGACCCTGACACCAATCAAATGTGATGTATGTACGATAGTCCGTTTGCGCACGGTGCAATATGAAATTTGATTTCAAGATGAAAAGAAAATCTAAATCGCAAGTGTGTTAGGGAAGGGGATTGTTAACTTTTGATCTAGGATATCTACACGTTCACTCCATCGTGTTATACATAATTTCAAAGCTTTCGTCGATAACAGGTAACTCCCCCTCGCCCAGAGGTAGAGAGAAAGCCAAATTTCGCTAAGAAGCATATTTTACTACTGTCGGGAGAGATGCAGTTTTGTAATGGATTTTATCACATTTAGTTCTCGTAATTTACGAATATTCCAAAGAGATATTGTTACGTTTATGCACACGGTCGTATCAGAATAATATGACGCAGTGAGGCCCTGGAAGGTTGCCCGAGACACATGTGCCCATTGGGACTGCAGCATAACACGGAGGTCCCAGTGGTGACGTAGTTGTGAGTCGACACGTCAAATCTATGGATCCAAATAGTCCCACAAGTGCCTTATGGAATTGAGGTCGAGAGATGTTGCCGGCCAAGGGAGAACGGAGACATCGCTGTCGTGTTTCTGAAACCAGTCGCGCACCCCCTTAGCGACATGGTAGGGCGCATTGTCCCTTTGGTAGACACCACCACCACCACGGTAAACTCCCAACATGAAGGGATACATGTGGTCAGCTAGGATGGACGGGTGGGCATTGGCGTTCAGGGACGCATCCAGTGGTACCAGCGGTCCCAGGTCATACCAGGAAAGCATCCCCCAGACATGCGCACTGCCACCTCTGGCCTATAATTGACTAGGAAACTTGTCCGTGTGATGGTTCTCGTGTGTCTTACGTCATATCCGCCACCGCCCGTCACTTCTGTGGAATAGAAACCTCGATTCGTCGGGGAAGGCAAACTTTTCCCACTTTTCCACTGTCCAATAACTAGTCCCATGTGAATTACAGACGTTTTTGCCGGTGGACCTGGGTTAACATGGGCGCCTTAACGCAGCGTCGACTCCAGAGACCCATGCGTAACAGGGTTCGCCCTACTGTTATCGGGGACACATATCCGAGTGTTCATTTGCGTGGTCAATTACTGCACTGTTGCGCGTCGATTGTCATTTACCAGTCGACGGAGGAGCCTCCGGTGTCGATGGCCTTTGGGGTTCCACAGTTATGACGTCTGGAGGTACTTGGTGTGGCAGATGTCCATTCTTGGTACACCCTTACTATATCACCTCGTGAACTGCCAACGAAGTCTGCTGTTTCTCATATGCTTCCACCCTTGGCGTGGTAGCCGATGGTCATTCTTTTTTGCACGCCCGTCAAATCACTACCTCTGTCCATAGTACTCACGGCACGCACTATGACTCATCGGTCCTGGCCGGCAGCTGATATCTCCGTGCGGTCGACCATGTCACGTGCACTCAGTGACACGCTAGGACGGCTGCCCCGTGAGTCTAGGGACGATCATACTATTCTGATACGACTGTGTGAATCGTGATGGAAAAATGTTTGACGATAGCTTAGGAAAATATATTGTTGAGTAACAATGAAATTAGCTCGATAACAAGGAACAGTACACCAATTAAGTAGTAAATAGTAACACTGCACTAGTGATCCGATTTATTGGCGTAGAAAGTAGACGCATTAGCGTTTCCAAGCTTTCGCACATCAACCAGGTGGCTTTTTCAAGGAAGTTAGACAGAAACTGCAAACTGAAAGATAGAACGCATTAACAATCTGAACGCGGAAACTTGATTTGACAACAATAGATACGACGTTATATTTAGTTATAGATATGACGCATCACGTTGGTTGCACTCGCAGTATCCTGGTAGGCAGAGTCAACGAACATAAAAGAGACACAAAATACGGTAAAGTGGCCACGGCACTATCCAGAGAAGAGAAATTCAAGTCCGCTACTCCTATGTGTGACGATACAAAGAAATTAGCTATCTACTCTACCCCTAAAGGTACAGCCATTCGGGAAACCTTGGAGATCATTACCAACAGCGATACTTGCAATGATTGCGCCTCACTCGAGTTGCCACGAATTTGGAGCCAATTTTTCAAGTAAAGCCTTCTTCCTACCAGGATACCGCGCATGCACCCAAAGTGATGCGTCATTTCTTTAAATGAATATAACGCCGTATCTGTTGTTGTTAAGTCAAGCTTCTGCGTTCAAATTGTTAATGCTTTCTATTTTTCAGTTGCAGTTTCTGTCTGACTTCCTTGAAAAAGCCACCTGGTTGTTGTGCGAAAGCTTGGAAACGCTAATGTGTCTACTTTCGACGCCAATAAATCGGACCACATAGTACAGTGTTACTATTTAACGAAATTAGCTATTGCTGGGTCACTTCATGAGATAGCATGCTGCGCGATCAGATTTCGGCAATGGTTTTGACAGTGACACACAGTTACCAAGTTTCGTTCCTTCGAACGTTTTTACTTTGAAGCTGCCGGAAAAGATGAATAGCATAAAAATACCGCCCATTAGGACACGAATGGATAGAGAAGCCGGGAGAAAGGCGAGTGTTGTTATTATCAGAATGTGAGGAAACACTTAAGGAGATAGTGACATTCAGAGTATGTTTTCACGTATCGAAAAAGAGGGCTAATGTGGAGTGAAGCGTGCGAGAAAACCAAACACAGAAATTAATACCTAGAAAACAGCATAATACACTGGTGTGCAAAAATTAAGGACGAAGAGAAGAAATTAGCATAACAGCGGAACGAGCAGGCAGAACGGACCGAAAGACCACTCAAGAGATAGACTAGGGTCTGGTACGGTAGGGCATGGGCATATATGAAGCATGACGTGGGGTGGGGGTGGGGTGTCGTAATGGTATAAAACACACGGGCAGTGTACGCTCAGCAATTCGGTGAAAGCAATTTCACGGTGTACATCGGTTTGAACGACGTCAAGTTTCTGCCACCGCGTGATATGGCCAACAGGAAATCCAGTAGACGACATCTGGATGACTTTACCCGAGGTCGCGTCATTGGGAAGTTGGAAGAAGGTCGAAGTGTGCCTAGTGTGGCCGAGGAGTTCGGGATCGCTCACAGCATTATTTCACGAGCTTGGAGAGAATTTCAAACGGCAGGAGCAGCTGCCCGAGAGTTTAACAGGCGAGAAAAGACAGACGGTAGACAGCGGGAGAAATCGCAAAGCACATGCAACAGACAACTGGACGTCCATTATCGCGTTTTACCGTGACCAGGAGGCTGCACAAAGGTAGTGCATTTTCACGACAACCAGTACGATGTGTGTCATCAGGAACAGCCGTTGTTACTGGGTAGAGGGTCACCGTAACTGGTCTTTGGGCTGCAGCGACAGGTTATAGATGAAAAGATCGAATATCAACCCCATAAACTATAATTAAATCTATTGATTGCTGGTGGGTGAAGTGAACAACCACCCCTCCCCCAAGCGAATAATGGACACAATGCTTCCGGCTGGAACAACCTTCGAGACAGCATGCAGATACTGAGGGAGAGGGTGTCACGCAAAGCAGGAATGAAAACACTTAATAATAAGGCAGACGACACTTGCTTACATTGCGGTGAATCACTTGGAAGAATAATTTTCAAATCCAAAGCTACACGTTTGAAATGTGGTGCAGAATCACTAGAAATAGATAAGGTACTTCCCACAGCTTGTGCGAACGATGTTGAAGTATAACTAGCAGAACCAGGAATATTAGACTCAGTCGTCACACGGGTGGCCGGAAGCACGGTCTTTGGGAGTCCAGCAGCACTAATCGACGCGATATTTTTTTATTGGAGGTTTAACGACCACCGTGAGCAACTCAATGGGCTATAAGCAGTCGCCCGTCCCTAATTTAGGGCCACTGGTTCCAGGGAAGGGAGAGAGTCAGTGCCGTAAGACAAACAAAACATCCATACCTCACCGGGATTTGAACCCGGACCCCTTCCGTACGAATGATCAGAAGCCATCGCCTTAGACCACTGCGCCACCGGGGCGGCGACGCGATATTCCCCGATGGAGACACAGAACTTTGAAACGAAGACATATCAGCAGTCGACGAGACGACAGTGACTTATTCACAGTGGTAGTGGACATTCTCTACCACTGGCCCACCGAAACTCATGCGTCGTAACTGACGACACACGAAAATTAAAAAATAATAATAATAATAAATGAGCACCCACTCAATACTCAGCCTCACTGCTCGTGAAGCGAGGGTACGAAACACTTCAACCAAAACACAGAACGACGAAATACCACAAAAAGAACAAGTAAACAAACGAACGTTGACTTCTACGCAGGAGCCGAAAAAATGCGGCTTGACTGTTCAACGACCACTGCGCCACAGGGGCGGCCAGTACCAATTTAAAATAACTGCTGGACTATTGGTCTTAACGGGACTTTATTTGGAAAACCCAGCCAGCCCCGTCTCATACTTTCTTGAAGCGTTCTCTGCCATTTCTGCAAATACCACAAGGCTTCCTCTATAACAGGGGTCTTCAACCGGTGACCCTTGGAGCAATTTTAATGTCCTACAAGACGTCCACAAAGGAAATTCTAAAATGGACAAAATAAAATACACTTTCGAAACGGAAAAATGAACACAGTCGTATCAGAATAATATGACCACGTACCTAATAATAGGAATAACCACCCTTCGCCCGGATGACAGCGGCGAAACGGCGCGGCATGGACGCCATGATGTCCCGGAAGGTTGCCCGAGGCACACGTGCCTATTAGGACTGCAAAGGACCATGGGGGTCCAAGTGATGACGTAGTTGTGCGTCGGCATGTCGAACCTGTCGATCCAAATAGTCCCACAAATGCTCTATGGGATTGAGGCCGGGCGATTCCGCCGGCCACGGGAGAATGGAGATATCGCTGTCGTATTCCTGGAACGCATTTCCTTAGATCACCACCAGGGTAAACGTCCAACATGAAGGGATGTGTGGTCAGCAAAGAAGGGCAAGGAGCCATTGGCGTTCAGAAACCCATCCAATGGTACCAGCGGTCCCATGTCATACCAGTAAAACAACCCATTGCCAGCCTGTACTTGACCAACAAGTGTGTCCGAGTGTTGGTTCTCGTGTGTCTGACGCCGAATATACCACCGCCCGTCATTTATGTAGATTCATCTGCGTCGAATGGCATGGAGTAGCATATCAGACGTCTAACAATACCGTTTAGCCGTTACACTTACACCACGATCCAGAGATCAATCAGAATCCCTGATAGTCCGATATTTTTCAGCTGGAAGACAACGTATTGATGTTATTGGCAGATGGAGATAACGGGTGCTTCCACATCAGGAATACTTGTCAATTATCTGGTGTTGAATGATGCACCCAAAGTTCGCTTCCTGCGAAAGTGCGATTGAAGAAGACCTCACCTTGCTGATGATACCCTATCCATTGTGTGAGGAAACGTGGCCCATTGGTTTTTCCTTATGCTCTTCTGTGAGATTCTTAAGCAGTCTGAGAAAGTTTTCCGATAATGCAGTTGGTCATTCATAGCACTGTGGGCACCGAAATTTGCAGTTCGGAAGAGAGTACTCTGTGACGTTTATTCTAGATTAACTTTCCTTTTTTAGTTTCTTTCCCTATGTAAATCTTGAGTTTAATTTCAGCATTCTTCACGCTTAACGAAATATCTTTTCCCTCAAACGAACACGTTTGGCAACACAATTGAGGTTGAATGCACGTGACGTATGCCTGATCTTAATAAGAACAAGAAATAAAAACGACGACTGATTTATTGCTCGAGAGGGTTGTAAGAGAGCATTGTTGTAGAAGAGCATTGTTGTAAGAGAGCATTGTTGTACGAGAGCGTTGTAAGAGAGAGCGTTGTACCTTCGAGAGGGTTGCTCGAGAGCGTTGTAAGAGAGCGATTATTACGAGCGTTGGATTGTAAACTGATTTTTGATAAGAGTGTTGTGATAATGTATGGTGTGTGGAGCGTTCACTACAATATGCCATGCTACGATGTGTGTGCTACAGCCTGAATAAAGCATCTTTCCGTAAGTTGACTTCTGTTATTTACGTGTTTCGTCTGGCCGTTAGGGTTTCTTTCATTTAGAAACTATTTCTTAGTATGTTGATGTGTTAAAACAGCGTAGAAGTCGAAAAGACTCTTACGCTATAACTCTCACTCTGATGCTTCTGTTTTTAAGAATGAGAGTATCTGCCTGTAGCTCTTGAATTGCGGTCGTTGAGCGCTCATATCGAGGTTTATTTTCAACGTAAGTCCAGGCCTTTACACAGTCCTTGCACCATTTGCGCACCTGCGTGAGTGGCATAACACCTTTTTCGTACACATCCACCAACTTGCGAAAGATTTCAATTGGAATAACATCATTCGTATGAAGAAAACAAATTACGCTTCGTACTTCCCCGTGTGACTATGTTGACAACAACGCAACCACATTTTAGCAGTCGTGACATAACACTTTCGCCATACACTTCCACCCATTGGCGATAGTTTTCAGCTGAAGCAACAGCTTTTGCATGACAAAAATGAATTACTGTCTTAAAACTTTACCATGTTGACAACAACACAGCCACATTTTATCAGCCGTGACGTAATACCTTCGGCGTACACATCCACCAACTTGCGAAAGATTTCAATTGGAATAACATCATTCGTATGAAGAAAACAAATTACGCTTCGTACTTCCCCGTGTGACTATGTTGACAACAACGCAACCACATTTTAGCAGTCGTGACATAACACTTTCGCCATACACTTCCACCCATTGGCGATAGTTTTCAGCTGAAGCAACAGCTTTTGCATGACAAAAATGAATTACTGTCTTAAAACTTTACCATGTTGACAACAACACAGCCACATTTCATCAGCCGTGACGTAATACCTTCGGCGTACACTTCCACTCTCTGGCGATAGATTTAACACTGAAGCAATTATTCTTTGTATTTTCTCATGTGACTATGTTGACAACACCGCAGCCTACTTTTGACTGCCGTGTCATAATACCTTCGCCGTACACTTCCACCAACTGGCGATGGCTTTTCACTGGGGCAACATGCATCATTTGCATGAAGAAAACGATTTATGCTTCGTACTTCTTCGTGTGATCGTTTTGGCATAACGCAGCTGTCTATCAACAGCCACTCCTCGTAAATGAGCGAACACAGAGCCTTCTGGAGGCGATGGTGTTGTTTCTGTCCCTATGGACGTGCGCACTTTAAAACTTCATTGACGCGTTAAAAAGTTTGTTGCCAGACGTCTTGTTATCTTATTGTTTGAACGACTCTTGTATCTATTTCACACAGCAAATATTCTTTGTCTATCGCTTGAAAATAAAATAAAATTATCGTCTCCTATGCACCTTTAACTTTTTCTCACGTAGTCAGTTCTCCAAAACAGAAAATACGCATTGCACTCCGTGTTGCTTCGTAAACTGTAACGGAACGGTTTTGCACTGATAAAATGCAAAACAGGAAGTTAATCACGTTAGCCAGGTCATATTTTAATTTTTGCTTCCGGAAAAAAAGGAGACATCAATTTAAAAACCGCATCCTCGAAAAAGGTATGAAAACAACAAAAAAGTGCTAGGTGGCGCAATTACTCCACACGAAAACCCAATAAAGATTACTTAGACCAAATAGCAAACTCACTTATTTCTACGTTTTCCTGTGCCCAGGAGGCATCAACATTTCTCATTGGCCGGCAAAGTATGATGAGAAAAGTGCTTTGTCAGCAGCGTGATAAATGGGTTTACATGAAAATAGATGTCTACCCCCTCCCCCTCCCCCTGCTGTTATACCATCATCCTGAATTCTTCGCCTGAGCCACATGATGGATCACAGCATGACGAAAAGTCGACAACTTCCCTCTGGCTTTCTTTCGAAACTGACTTTGTCGAACCGAAGAAGGTTCGTCTGCGTAAACAAACCATGCGAGAAAACTGCCCTTTGTAATGAAATGAAGATTCTCGTCTCGGTTGGTAAATTTTCCTCTCAGAATATTTCTTTACAATGCTTCACTGTTTCTCCTTAGAATAAATACCACATGACTCAATTCTAAATTCCGCCTAAACCCATTTTGTAGCATCAGTAAGGTGGGAAGCAAGTAATTCCGAGGAATGTACACTCATGGACACAAACATAAAGAGACCCAGTATGGAAGAACTTTGCATTTCATGCTAATACAGTAAATAGTAAATGTATTCCTAACAGCATGATACGAAAATCAGATTTGTGATGTCACTGGCCATGGAGATAAAGGTGGCGGGGTCACCGATTACATCTGAATTTAAGGTACCCCTATTGTGCTGCCATAAGGTCATACTTCAGGTCACCGTTTTTATCTTTCTTGCCAGAGATCAGAATGTAGTATCTGTTCTTATTGGACTGATAGATGATGCTTAACAGAGGGTGCTGCTTTTGAATGCACCCTCTGTTAAGCCATGTGGGTGACAAGAGATCTTCATTTAGGATCTCGAGTGGTGCATTGGGTTCCCCTGTTTCTGAAGATACACTCGCGTGCAAAAATTAAGGACGAGATGGGTTTTCGAATGTAACGTCGTGCAGAAGTGCTCCACATCGACTCAAATCATACCATAAGAGCCCCAAGATGTAAGAATATGGACAAGTGAGCAAAACCGTCCAAACAAGGAATCCAAAAGATACAAAGGCACTTTATTGAAAAGGTAGCTTCGAGCACAACTGAACAGAAGACAGAAACGTCCATGTGACAGGCGGCTGCCAAGAAAAATCCAGTCTTCAGTAGGGTATATGATCACCCCTGACTGCGTTGCAGGATTTACAACTTATGTCCATGCTGAGGACAAGGTTGTCAAGGAGCTGTTGAGGCATCGCGGCCCGTTCCTCTTGTAGCACCAATCGCAGCTGCGGAATTGTTGCTGGCGGCTAGTGACGTGCTGCCAAGCGTCTCCCGAGAAGATCCCACACGTGTTCGATTGGATTTAGGTCCGGGGACCTTTCGGGTCAACCCATGCGTTGAATATTTTCACTCTCCAACAGCTCTGCGACAGCCACTGTACGATGAGGTGTAGTGTTATAACTGATCCTGTTTTCTACGCTGAAATTTGCTCTATGATCTCGTCTTCTGTGCAACAACTTTCCTCGTCTGACGACCCAGTGGCTCTGTGGCTTTCCACGAACATTTCGATTATTTCATTTGCACGTCAGTTTTCTTTCTCTTCCCGTACGTCTCGCTTTCAAGATATTGATGTTCTCAGTCGTAAATTGCAGACCATTTCTCCTTCTGATCCTTCTTTTCTCGTGTTTTAAGCTCAACGTCGTCGTATTCTGTTTACTTTTGCTTCATCAGCCCTTACTCGTCTGAAATTCACTCACGGGTTCACGACGACCCCTTTTCTGGTTTGAAGTCCTTTGAGGAGAATCATGTTAAAAGCAACACAAGTTCCTTTCTTTCACTACCAGACGGATCTACAGTTACTGACCCTTATCGCATCTGTGAATTTACTTTTTCCCATTGTTCTGATCGTTTTCAACACCGACTCCTTTCTCCTGCAGCCACCTCCTCTTCTTCATGGCCTTCCTCAGGTTCCACAATGTTTCTTTGATCCTCTTGTTTCTCCTATCTCTCCTTCTGAAGTCCGCTCTGCAATTTCCAGTCTGAATGACCGTTCTTCCCCTGGCGCGGACGGTCTTCCGTTTTCATTTTATAAGAAGTTTCTTTCTTCTCTCCTCCCGCTTCTGGTTACATGCTTTAATGCCGTTTTTACTTCTTCAAATTTTCAGTCTTCTGATTGCACTTTTGCTATTCTCCGTCTCATCCCTAAAAACGGAAACCTTGGTCTTTTTTCAAACTGGCGTTCTATCTGTATTCTTAATACTGACTACAAAACCTTTGCTAAAATTCTCGCTTTTCGCCTCAATCCGGTCTTGCAACATTTAATCCACTCCGATCAAACTTACACTATTCTCTCCCGTTCGATTACTACCAACATTTTCACCTTTCGCAATTTATATTTTCTTGCTTAATATCTTTCCGAACCTCTCGCAATTTTTAATATTAATAAAAATTAAGCTTGTGACTCCATTTATCATTCTTATCTTTTTGCTGTTCTTCGTCATTTTGGCTTTCCTACTCTTTTCTGTCAAGCTCTTTTTTAATCTCTGCTCTCACTCTTCTTTCCGTATTAGCACTTCCGCATTCATGACAGCTACCATCCCCTTTGACAACGGGATCCGGCAGGGTTGCCCCCTGTCGGGTCAACCTTTTACGCTTGCATTTGAACCTCTCTTAATTTGTCTGCATTCTCGTTTGTTTTCTGTGATTCCCCGCAGTATTGCTCCTACTCGTCACCACCGCACAGTGTTGTCTGCATATGCTGATGACCTCACTCTCTTTCTTCGCTCTGAACGTTCTTTCGGTGTTGTCCTTTCTGCTTATCGTGAGTATGCATCAATTTCCGGTTCCGAACTTAATCTGTCTAAATCTGTCGGTATGTGGGCCGGATCGTAGGTGGCGCACGGTGATCGCCCTTGGGGCGCCCATTGGACATCCTCGGTCATTAAACTTCTTGGTGTGTACGTTGGAAATCCCGTGGTGTTTGCTGATGCCACATGTATCCCTTTGGTTCAGCAGCTCGATCGCCGTCTTGCTCCTTTTTGCCGGTTCAAAGCTTTTTTGTACTTGTTTAGTAGAGCACATCTGGTTTCTTCCTTTCTTCTTCCCATTCTGACATTTTCGTGGTTCGCTAATTTTCCCTCGCCCATTTTGTTTCTAATCCGCTCAACGCTTGATTACTGATTTCATCTGGAATAATGTTCACTGGGTACATCGTTCTACTCTCGTCCTTCCTCTGTCCTTTGGAGGCCTTGCCCTCACAGATCTTTTTCAAAAATCGAACGCTATTCATCTTCAGACCTTTCTCCGTTCTTTTTCTTATCTTCAGATTTCTTCGATTACTATTGTTGATACTTTATTTTTCCCCTCGCAGTCCGTTTCTCACTCTCGCTACTTTCCTCCGTATGGATCTGTTCCCCCTAATTCCAGATCACTTTCCCGATACTTATCGCACCATCTTTTCCCTCTGGCATTCCTTATGTCCCGAACGTCTCCCACCTACCTCAACTAATGACCTGCTTTACGGAACCTCTCTTTTACTCTTCTGCACTCCGTTCTCCCCCTTGACCGTACCTGTGCTTCTCCACCTGCTTCGCCAATGGCGTGGTGCAGGTATTCCAACTTGTAGATGCTTCTCTCCGCAGGAAGTCTCTTTCCCAAATCAACCCCTCTCTTGCCGACATTCTGTTACATCGCGCTCAACTCCGGTTGCTTCATTTTATGCTTCAACGCCTTTACCCGTCCCAAGTGAATCCTTTTGGGTTAATTGTTTCTTCTTCGGCGTCCGCTTGACTTCCTTTTCTGGTTTATTTGAATGATGTTCCCTTTCTGGGGCATCAAGTTATTGCAAAACTCTTGTACCGCCACTTTCTTACTTATTTTAGAGCACCCCTAGCTATTCCTTTTGTGCCTCCTGATGAAACCTCTCAGACTTGGATCGATTCTCACACTTCCCTGGCTTCCCCAAACGCAACTGACATTCATTGGCTCCATCTTC
The DNA here is from genome assembly GCA_039090855.1 of Macrothele yani. Lineage (NCBI taxonomy): Eukaryota > Metazoa > Arthropoda > Arachnida > Araneae > Macrothelidae > Macrothele > Macrothele yani. The sequence goes on from CM076990.1 coordinate 56,984,986, forward strand.
ATTGTCACTTGCTCACACCACGGACTCTTCATCGTTTTGGTCGCCTGTCTTCTCCCTTGTGTTTTTTCTGTTCAACGCTCGGTGATGTTCATCACGCATATGACTCCTGCTTAGTTTTACAGCCTCATTTTTCGTTGATGTTTGCTCTTCCCTCCAAGGTCTGTCCTTCCTTTCACTCTGTTTTACATTTCTATTTTCTTCGCCGTCATCATCCTTCCGCTGCTGTTCACAATCCAGTTTGCGCGTTTTTATTTTTGCAGGCCAAACTGACTATTTATTTATACTATCATACCAGTGTTGATCGGCTTGCTCTTCGTCGATATCATCCTGCGAGAGTTTTTCTGTGCCGTAGGTTTCGTTCCTCGATTAAGTCCGTCATCCAACTTGAGTACGAGGTAGCTCTGGCCCGGCAGGCTGTTCCTGCTTTCTTCTCGATCTTGTCCCCCATCTCTAATGCTTTCAGTTGAGCATGGTTTGACTGAATTCGTTTGATCAGTTTTTTTCTTGTTTTTGTTTTGGTGTACTGTTTTCTTCACCTTGTTTATTTTTGCTTTTCAGCAGCCCTTCCGGTTTGTTGTCTTGTTCTGTTTTTGATTGAGCTGCAGGTTTTTTTCCTTGTGTTCATTCTATGCCTCGGAACCTATTTTTTGCGTTTTGATTTTTTACCTCGTTTTCCTTTTTGTTTTGTTTTTTGATGTCCCTTTGATAATGTTGTACTGTTTTGCTTTATTGAGATTCCGGTCTTTTTGATGTTTTTTCCCCTGTGCCTTGTTAGCTCCATCTAATGGTCGGTACATTCTTTCTTGGATAGTGCTTTTCTTTACCATTCCTCTTACTAGCTGCCTCGGCCTCTTTGTCTGAATTTTCTTGTCATTTTGCGCTGTGATTGGATGTTTTACAGCTAGTTGCTTTGAATTTTTTCTGTTCAGAGTTCGTGGGTTGTTTCTGTGTTATGTGTGTATTTTTTTTCTGGTTAGTGGTGGTGCTGTGCAATCGGTTATTGTCTTTTTTGTGTCGGTATTTTAGTTTAGTTGTTTGCCTATGTACTATTGTGTGCTTGCTTTCTATGTTTCCGTCGGTAACAGTTGTTGGTCGACGCATTTTTTGTTGTGGTGTTTTGTTGTGCTGGTTGGCCACCAATTGTTTGTGATCCGTGTTATTGTTTGTAATAGTGTGATGATTGTTGGGTGTTGTTGTTTTCCGTTGGGCTAGTCCGTGTTGTCTAGTTCTGCAAAGTTTTATGGCGTGCTGTGTTGTTCTTTTTGTGCTTGTTTGGTTGTTGTTCCTGATTTTCCTTTTTTGCACTGTGTTTCCTGTATGTGGTATTCCCGGGTTTCTGTAATAGCTCTTGCACGTTTTTGTTTAGTTGTTTGGATGGCAGCTGTCCTACTCGGTCTGCTCCTGTGTGAGTTTTTTTAATACTGTGATTGTTTTTTACCTAGACTGCTAATGTGATAATAATGTTTTTACTTGTTTCTGTTTGTTCTACTTTCGTGTTTCAGTTGGCTCCGCAGTTTGGGGAGCCTTTTTTCTCATGCCCTGTGCTTAATGTTCACTTTTGTTTTTGATGCACTGGGAATTACTTAGTGTGGCCCTGCTGATCTCGTTGTGTTTTTCATTGAGTACACAGCCTTATCTCTCGTTTTCTATACAGTGTGCTTCTCGTGCGTATCTTGCCTATTGGGTTACGTTTACCCAAGGAGTTGGTCAACGCACTATTTCAGGGTTGTTTTGTTTTGGTGTTGACTATGCAATGAGGGTTTCCTTTTTAGGGATTCTCATGTGCGCCTCTTGCGGGGCTACTTTGCCTTGTGCTCATTTTTTTACTGTGCCTCTTGTGTTTTTCTTGACTGTATGCGACTACGCGTGTAGTCAGTCAAGGCAGTTTTGTCATTGATTATGTTTTGAGTGCACCTTTTGTGTTTCCGTTTTTGTGTTTCTTTGCACCCAAGCTCGGATTCTACGTCTTGCTTCTATTTTCTCCTGTCTAGGTTTTTCCTGTAATATTGTATTTTTTCTCGGCCCAGCCTTCTGTTGCCGTGCACGATTGGACGTACTCTGTGTTGTTTTCAATGTGTTATAGTGCTTTGTGCTCTTGTTTCCGCGTGATTCTCTCTATAGCGCTACGTCGGCTTTCGGAGTTTGTCAAAGCACGACTTCTTGTTTTGAGTGTGGAAATTTGAATTGAGTGTGATTTTTTGCGAACCTTATAACAAAGTAAATTTCTCCGTCATTTTTGTCCACGCCGGAGCCCGAACCCGGCGTGGACAAAAACGTTCGTTCTGACTGCTATCTGCCTTTATGTCGGGTGCGTCCTGCTGGCAGGTACGTCACACCTCCCCTCCCCCGAAAGAAGGCCGGGGGAATGGCCCGCGGGTCAGCCGTGACCATGAATCGTTGCTGGCAGCCATCCGCTGTAGAGCGTGCACTTGAGAACTCCCAGTCAATCTGGTGTGTGGAATGCAACGTCACACACATTTTATTTTTTGAAGCGCTGGAGAAGGGATTCTCTTTTTTCCCCTTTCGCGGTGTGGAAAGAACATCCCACCATTGCGAGATTTTGAACGGTCGGGTCATCCGGAATGTTCAGGCGCCATTAAGACGAAGTAAATTTCTCCGTCATTTTTGTCCACGGCGGGGTCCGAACCCGGGTCCGCTCGTTCCGGAATAAGTCACTCTACCAATTGAGCTACGCGGACGTTCGTTCTGGCTGCTATCTGCCTTTATGTCGTGTGCGTCCTGCTGGACAGGTACGTCACAACCTCCAGTGCCTTTTTGGCTACATTTATTTGTCTGATGCAGCGTTTTTTCCCCTTATTATAATGTATTTTTCTGTGTAGTGCTCCTTCTGACATTTATGCGTCACTTCGTATTTCGTTTTTGGTTATAGCGGTTGGTTAACACCCCTCTTTATGTGCACCGTTCTTTGTTTTTATGTTCTTCTTGTACTAATGTTTTGGCCGCTGCTGCATGTTTTCAGTAGTACAGTTTTGTTTCTCCTGTCGCTGTCTTGCAGTGTCAGTCAATCTGTGTTGTGTTGTATTGTTTTTTTAACTGTCACTGCACTGTTTCCATTGCATCTCACTTGTCATTTCTCTTTGTCGTTGTATTTCCTGTCCTAACTGTCTGCCTTTGTGCAAAACTAGGATAAGATTGTGATTATATTTAATTAGGGTGATTTATTCTGCGTGCTTCTTCGGCTATGAGTGTTGTTTCTTCTGTTGTGTCACGACGCCCAAGAGCGTTGATCAACTCGCCTCTTTTGTATGTGACAGTTTGTAACGTACCAGGAGATGTGACGTACCTGCCAGAAGGACGCACACGACATAAAGGCAGATAGGAATCAGAATAAAACGTCTGCGTAGCTCAGTTGGTAGAGCGACTTGTTCCGGAATAAGCGGCCTCGGGTTCGAATCCCGGCGTAGACCAAAAATGACGGAGAAATTCACTTCGTTATAATGGCGCCCGAACTATCCGGATGACCCGACCGTTCAAAATCTCGCATTGGTGTGATGTTATTTCCACACCGCGAGATAGGAAAAATAAGAGAATCCTTTCTCCAGCACTTCGAAAAAAAAAAAAAATAAGGGGGAGATGATGTAACGTACCAGGAGATGTGACGTACCTGCCAGAAGGACGCACACGACATAAAGGCAGATAGGAATCAGAATAAAACGTCCGCGTAGCTTAATTGGTAGAGCAACTTATTCCGGAATGAGTGGACCCGGGTTCGAATCCTGGCGCGGATAAAAATGACGGAGAAATTCACTTCGTTATAAGTTTGTTTTGAGTCTGATCTTCAGCCTCACTTGTGCAAACCTTTTCTGCATTCATTTGTCATGTGTTTAATTTCCTTTTTCCTTCGGGTTTTTTTTATGTAGTGCTTTCTATGGTTTTTGTTAATGAATTGTTGGGTCATAATTTCGTAATATCAGTTGATTGTAGTCCTGCTGTTTCGCAACTCACATGTCACTTTTATTTTGTCTTTGCATTCCCTACCCTAGATTCTTGACTTAGTGCAGAACTGATCTAGTGACTTAATTTAATAGAGTTATTTGTTCTGTGTACTTTGACGGCTTTGAGTGCTGATCTTCGGTTGTGTCACGCAGGCCTAAGGTGTTGACCACAGCGTTTTCTCTTTTGTAATGTGCATGAAAATTTGTTTTGAGAGTGTGGTTGCAGTTTTGCTTGTACACAAATTTTCTGCACTCCTCTGTCATGTGTTTTACAAAAAAAAAAAAAAAAAAAAAAAAAAAAAGGTTATTTCTTGTTCTTCAGTGCTTTTCATGTAGTGTTTGTTATCTGAATTAGATTGTGAACTTTTGGGTCATAAATCAGTTACAGAAGTTCGTTGCAGCTCTGCTTGGCCCTTGCTTTTACGCTTTCCAACCGTAGGTTGAAGAAGCGTATATGTTCCAGCTTTGTCCGTCCGTCTCTCCGCCCGTCCGCACGATAACTCACGTGAAAATGGTTCGATTTCGACGAAATTTTAGTATGTGGTAGGGGACCACCTGGGGACGAACCCTGTTGAAAATGGGCGAAACAGGGTCAAAGGTCAGGACATAGGAGCGGGATCCATTCCATTGCTCTAATGCGTCATAACTTGAGTAAAAATGGTTCGATTTCAATGGAAATTTAGTATGTGGTAAGGAACCACCTGGGCACGAACCGTATTGAAAATTGGTGAAATGGGGTCAAAGGTCAGGGCATAAAAGTGGAATCAATTCCATTGCCTTTATGCGTCATAACATGCGTAAATATGGTTCGATTTCGATGAAATTTTAGTATGTGGTAAGGAGCCGTTGGGGAGGAACCCTATTGAAAATGGGCGAAATGGGGTCAAAGGTCAGGGCATAAAAGCGGGATCCATTACATTGCCTTTATGCGTCATAACATGCGTAAATATGGTTCGATTTCGATGAAATTTTAGTATGTGGTAGGCAACCACCAGGGCAGGAACCTTATTGAAAATGGGCGAAATGGGGTCATAGGTCAGGCAGGGCATAAGAGCGGGATTTATTCCATTGCCCTTATGCGGCATAACTTGAGTAAAAATAGTTCGATTTCGATGACATTTTAGTGTGTGGTAAGTAACCACCTGGGGACGAATCCTATTCAAAATGGGCGGAATGGGGTCAAAGGTCAGGACACTGGAGTGGGATACATTCCATTGCCCTTGTGCATCATAACTTACCAAAAAAAATGCTTCGATTGCGACAAAAGTTTATCATGTTGTTTCGGAGGTGTAGTGAACCGGTTCTGTTGAATATCAACGAACTGGGGTCAAAGGTCATTGCACAAAAGCAAGATTTATTCCACAGCCATTATTCTCATAACTTGCGTAATACTGCTTTTATTGCGACAAACCTTTAGTATGCTATTCCTGAGGTATACTGAACCAGTTTTGTTGAATATCATCGAAATGAGGTCAAAGGTCACGACACAGGAGCGAGATTTATTACACAGCCATTACCCTCATAACTTGAGTAATGATTTCTGGTATGTTGGAAAGCGTATCATAATCAATGCATTGCATTATTTTACTAACTTGTGTTATTTACAGTTCTGTTGTGTGTTTCCTACTACTGTTTTTTTTCAGGATTTGTCACACCATGTTTTTGCGTTCGCATTGCTATATGTACTAGTCTTTGGGATGTGTTTTCTTCCCTCACTCTAGGGTTTTGGGTTTTGTGATGTGTTTTTTTTTTTTTTGTTTTCTGTGTTACTTTTTTTATCTGTATGTATTTTAATCTTGTTCTAATGTTACCAGTTATCTTTCCTTCTTTCTTTTGTGTTGAGACATCTTGGACTCGTCTCTTTTAATAGTCTCATGTGACTGAAGCGTATCACATGTACCTTGCTTGTAGACTAATAAAGGGTTATTTTGAAGGCAATGGTCTAAGCGATGACCACTGATCATTCGTCTGAAAGGGGTCCGCGTTCGAATCCCGGTGAGGCATAGATGTTGTGTTTGTCTCTCTTCCCTGGAGCCAGTGACCCTAAATTAGGGACGGGCGACTGCTTATAGCCCACTGAAGTGCTCACCTTGGTCGTTAAACCTCCAATCAAAAACGAAATGATACTGTTGCGTTAAAAATAATGTTTTCGTAGTTGAAGAAGTGTCTTGGAGCACACGCTGCCCAGTTTTGTCTTTCGTTTCTTTTGTTTTGGTGCTAATGAATGTTCTGCTTTGACAAAGAGTTAGAAAAGCTGAAGAGAAATATTAAAGGAAGACGTGAATCAGAATAGCATTAAAAACTATGGACGTGAAAACCTGTTTTAGTATTTTATTTCTTTCCTACGCAATAATCGGTATCATGTTCTCAATCTGCGAAATAGTTTCAACTTTACAGCTGTCCTCTCTAATATCTTAGGAAGTCAGATATTACAGAATACGCAGCATAGTGCTCAAATACCCTCTAGGGCGCTTGGCAACTATTACGGAGAGCAGCAGTGATTAGGAGAAATTGCCATTTAGATCCCTCATTAACCCACTTAGCTTTTGGAATTCAAAATAAATGCGTCTTGTATATTCACTGTTCTAGCGAAATGCAGGAATGGATATTTAATGAGACGTATCTTTCAAGATATGCCATTTGTTGACACTCCAGATGCACATTTACGCACCGGGTGAAACATGTCTTTTGTAAAATAACTTCTCCGGAATGTAACACATTCGTTCCATTACGCTTGTCGCTTCTGAAACTCTTGATGGCCATCATTTTTAGAAAGAACCTTTAGAATTAACTCGTGTACACATAGTTCTTTGTCATTTTATTAGACTGAGTTAAAGGCAACCATTTCCTAACACCTTCAGAACTTTAATTATTTTTTTCTTTTGCAAGAGTGGTATGACCGAAACCTGTAGTCTCATAAACACGTTGTGACGTACTACAGAGGTGAAAATATGTGTCAAGACGACACATTTTCACAAGGCATTATGTTTGCGTAGCTCAGTGGGGAGAGCGACTTACTCCGGAGTAAGTCGCTCTCCCACTGGCACGATTCCGATGTCCGTCGAGGAGAAACTTGTGCTTTTACAACATCTGAAAGAAAAATGAGTTTTGCATGGTAGTTAAATGCCTCTTGAAACATGACGACAGATAGGAAGTATGGGTTGAACCTTTCATTTGTATTTTACCGATGTCTAGAAAATTTCTTGAGCGAAGGAAGAGAAGTTTCGGGTTTTCTTTGTCACTTTCTTTTTCTACATAACATTTTCTTTGTCGCGTTGTAACAAAGTTTGGAAGTCACTCTCGTAGCTGAGATAATTTTTACAATATACCAATATGTGTGCGCCACGAGATGTGACATGGAATTGCTTATGTCACAATGGTAGATCACAGAAAGCATATCACATTAATTCTTCATAGAAACGAAAACAATTATCACAGATAGGAAGTACAACACGAAGTGACGCAAGGGTTACTTTTTGTGATGAAAAGAAAGAATCGCGAAAAATTTTAATTTTGTAAAATTGCAAAGCAAGAAACAGACTGAGATTACAGTACAGTCAAAACTCGTTTTAAAGAAGTACGACATAACAAAAAGCACATTGGATAAAAAATCATGAACTTGTTTGTTTTGTTGTATTTACATATAAGAAATAACCTTCTCCGCTCAAGAAATTTTCTAGATATCTTTAAAATATGATTGAAATGTTAGAACTGTACTTACTTTTTATGACTTTATGGATGCGTGTGTGCGTGATTCCAACATGAACAACACTGGTTTATGTCTTGGTGATATCCTTGTGCGCAGATTGCTGTATGCTGATGACACTGTCCTGTTGGCAGAGAGCAAAAGTGAGTTTCAGAGTTTTTTTGTTCCGGATGTACGAAGTTTGCATGAAATTCAAACTGAGTATAAATAAGGGAAAAACCAAAGTTATGGTTTTCCAGCGTGAAACTATTAGCACTGAATGTAATATAAGTCTAAATGGCACAGTGATTGACCGGGTGAATGAGTTTGTGTATTTAGGAAGCATGTTTGACAGAGAGAACAAATTGGATGCCAAAATTAGTAGGCGAGTGTATTTTTCTTTGAAAGTCATGGCTGCTTTGGAAAGTTTTCACAGGAATGATGGGTTCTCAAGAGAGTCCGGCATGGTTGTGTATGAAAGTGTAATTGTACCTACTCTGATGTATGGCAGTGAAACCTGAGTACTACAGAAGAAACATAGGAGTCGTTTGTGTGCTGGACGACAGTCGTTGTTTACTTCGTGCTCGTATTTTGTTCCGTTTGTGATAATTTCCGAGTCTACAGCTCCTAATGTTGTGTGTGCGGCGTGTGTGAAGGTGCGGTCCTACTTCTGATCCATTTACCAAGTCGGTAAGTGCTCTTTCTGTGTTGTATTCCTCATTTTCCTGCTTTGGTCGAGTTGGCCAAAGCTCGTAATCTTATCGCCATTGCAAATGGCGGCTTCCGAGGGTAGCGGAGCTTCTATCCTCACTTCCGAAAGTAGCTCTTTATCCCAATCAGCTGCTCAGCAGCAATCCGCCAATGGAGGGCTTCCTTTGATAAGCGCCTCCTCTCCGCAGCGTGACAAAGTTGCCTTGCCCATGGAGCCATCTCCCTCCCATCTGACGAAGAGTGGTGAACCATTGCCTTCCCATCAGACGAGGAGTGGTGAACCATTGCCTTCCCCTGTGCCTTCTGATGACGCCATGTACGTCACACTTCCACCAGCCACTTCCGCGTCATCACAACGCGCGCCAGGTGTTTTTTTGTTGTTGGAGGTTTAACGACCACCGTAAGCAACTCAATGGGCTATAAGCAGTCGCCCGTCCCTAATTTAGGGTCACTGGTTCCAGGGAAGGGAGAGAGCCAGTGCCGTAAGACAAACACAACATCCATGCCTGACCGGGATTTGAACCCGGACCCCTTACGGACGAATGATCAGAGGCCAGCGCCTTAGACCACTGTGCCACCGGGGCGGCCGCGCCAGGTGTGTCGTATGCTGCCGTCACCTCAGGTGCGTCAACTTCTTCTTCTCACCAGCCCCCTTCTTCAAAGTGCCCTTGCCGCCCCGGTGGCGCAGTGGTCTAAGCGATGGCCTCTGATCATTCGTCCGAACGGGGTCCGGGTTCGAATCCCGGTGAGGCATGGATGTTGTGTTTGTCTTACGGCGCTGGCTCTCTGCCTTCCCTGGAACCAGTGACCCTAAATTAGGGACGGGCGACTGCTTATAGCCCATTGAGTTGCTCACGGTGGTCGTTAAACCTCCAATCAAAAAAAAAAAAAAAAAGAAAAGAAATATCATGATAAACGCGACGGAATAAACCTTTGCTTTTTACCCTAATTTCTGATTTATGCATTATGTCGTAATTAAAGCCTGTATTTTGAAACGACCCTCAAGAGGGCGCTGCCAGCGTTAATTTTGTGCTTATCAGTTAGTGTCAGTGCCGTGCTTAAGTGAGTGTGCTGTGTGTATCTCATGGCGGCCAGAGTGCTCATCCTCATGGAGACTAGAGTGTTCATCCTCATGGCGACCAGAGTGTTCGCCCATCATCAATGTTTCATCAGTGTAGTTTATAATAAATTCCTTCAGCCCATTTAAGTGTGACTGTTGACCTAAGTGACTAACTGTTCCTTTGCGTCATTCTACAGTCGTCACATGCGCTAATTTACATAAGAATATGCTTGATTCGGCTGTCTACATTTCACTCGACGTGCGTTTTCCCGGTTTCGGTAAGATATCACACTACTGGCTTGCACAATGTCGCCTAAGTCACATGCTCCCCTAATTATTTTGAGCAGTGTAGCAAAAATGGTCAGGTTCAGGAATGCAGCACAGAAGCATTACTTAAGTGTTCAGTATCCACTTTCATTGGATCAGAAGGGCACCGCAAAACGAATAGCTGGTCACACAAATGCGCTTAGTCGTAATCAACTGCAAACAGAAATTTAAGTACTTCTAATTTAAAACTATCAACCTCAATTTTATATGAAATTCACTACTTATAACTCGCTATATAAAAAAACACTATAATTTCTAATCTAACAATTTTATCGTTCACTCTTCACATAGCACATAGTATAACATAACAGAAGACGAGAAGCTCTCTCTCTCGTACTCAAAAATTTAGCTCTCTGAATATCAGCTTTAAAATCGCTCTTATCGTACTTTGTTCTCGCTACTAGATTTATTTAAATATTTTATCCACTATCAGGATGCCAACTTTGAAGAGTTTGTTGGGAGAAATAATCTCCGTTAAGTGAGAAAATATTTTACGAGGAGAAACCAAATTTATATGCGAACACGCAGAAACTCAAAAGGAAGGTTAAATTAGAGGTATACGTAACACCTTACAAAACAAAACTCATGTTCTTCGTATAAGACACTTATATTTGTCGTACAATACACTTCGTATTTATCGATATGTTAAATATTGAAGGGAAAACCATATTTTCTTATTTGTAAACAGAAGAAATAGTAGACGTCCCGGTGTAAAAGTGATATAATCCCTGGCTTCTGACCATTCGTCCAAGATGGGTCTGGTTTGAATCTCGTTGAGGTATTGATGCTGTGCTTTTCTTACGCCACTGGGGGATCTCTCCCTTCCCTGGAACAAGTGACCCTAAATCCTAAATTAGAGACGTGCGATTGCCAATAACTCATTCAGTTGTTCACGGTGGTCGTTAAACTTTCAAACAAACAACAACAAAAAAAAACAATACCAACAAGTTAGTAAAATCATGCAATGCATTGATTATTATGATACGCTTTCCAACATACCAGAAAGCATTACTCCAATTATTACTCAAGTTATGAGGATAATGGCTGTAGAATAAATCTAGCTCCTATGACCTGACCTGTGACCCCATTTCGATGATATTCAACAAAACCGGTAAAGTATACTTTCGGAACAACATGATAAAGTTTTGTCTCAATCGAATCATTTTTACGTAAGTTATAACGCATAAGGGCGATGGAATGGCTCCCGATCTTATGTACTGACCTTTGACCCCATTTTCAATAGGGTTCTTCCACAGGTGGTCCCCTACCACATACTAAAATTTCATCGAAATCGAATCATTTATACGTAAGTTAAGACGTATAAGGACAATGTAATCCATCCCGCTCCTATGTCTTGACCTTTGATCCCACTCCACCCATTTTCCATAGAGTTTATCCCCAGGTGGTCCCCTATGACATACTAAAATTTCATCGAAATCGAACCATTTTTACGCGAGTTATTGTGCGGACAGACGGACAAAGCTGGAGCATATACTCTACTTCAACCTACGGTTGGAGTTTTGGGATAGCACTGATCAGGCATAATGATGTGTACTTGCATACCTCGTGGGAAAGATGGAAAGAAAGTAAAGGAACACTATTATTGGGTTGGAAAAGAAGTAACGCTGCAAATGCAAGGCAATAGAAAAGTTCTAATTACCGTACAAACAAGTACAAATCAGTCCAAAATGTGGTCGCCATTGTTTGCCACGACTTACTTCCATCTTCTTGGTAGCTGTTGGATGCCTTGCCTGCATAATTGTGGCGGATTGGACGCAAAGAAGTGTAAAAGTGCGCGTTTGACATCGTCCGCGGTTGCTGAACCACTGTCGTCCAGGAAAGGTTGCAACGACCGGAAAAAGGTGGCAGTCGCTTGGAGCAATTTCCGGGTAATAGACTGGGTGCGACAGCAGCTATACCGGAGCAGAGCCCTGATCTTGTGACAGGTCACCCGTGCTGTGCGTGGTCACGTTTTATAATTCTGTAGAAAGACGCCCTTGCGGTTCAGCTGGTTGTTCCGACGTGAGCGATGCGTGCAGATCGTCGAGCTGACAACACATTGGCGATGATAGTGGTGTTGGTCGGCAGCAGCTGAAACAACACGACACCCCCGCATATCCTACCAAACAGACAGCAGGACCTTATCTGGGTCTAAGCCGGCTTTGGGGGACGGACGACCTCCGGGGCATACTCTCAACCAGGCGTTGTACGACAGCTAGCAGTGTTTTCTTCCACTCGGCTTGGAGAAGACAGGTCACTTCCTTCATCGATTTCAGGTGGTGGGGCCACCCCTTAAGTCGACGCTCAAACTCGTCCCAGAAGTACTCGATAGAGTTAAGGTCCGGGCTCTGCGCAGGCCAGTCCATTCGATTAACCCCATTGTCACCATATCAAGCCATGGTGGACCTCGCAACATGACAGGTGGCATCGTCATCCTGAAAAACTGTCACAACGTAGGAAGCGCATGGTCATCCAAAATGGTGCAGTAGGTCTCGGCTTTGAGTCTACCAGGAATTGCGACCAAGCGTCCCGTGCCATACCAGGAGAAACACCCCCATAGCATAATTCCACCGCCGCCGAACTTCACAGTTGGCACAATACATTCCGGCAGGAGGCGTTCTCCAGGCAGACGCCAAACCCAGACCCTGCCATCCGAACGGTAGAGGGTGAACCTTGATTCGTCGCTCCAGAGAACCTGTTTCCAATGTTCAACGGTCCACTGTCGACGTTCTTTGCACCTTGTTAGCCGAGCAGCACTATTGGACTTGGTGATCAAAGTCTTGTGGGCGGCAGAACGTCCATGATAACCGAGCAGATGGGTTTCCTTACGGATAATATTCATCGAAAGAACACTCCCAGATGCCTGTTGAAACTCCTCGTGGATGTGGCCCATCGATTTGGTGCGGTTCTTCCGAATATCTCTGGCCAGCTCCTGTCGGTCTCTAACTCCCAGTTTTGTGGGTCTGCCGGGTCGGGGCACATTCCGACAGTCACCTCTCATCTTCCACTTGCCAATCACGTAGGCCACTGACGATTTTGGGTACTTCAACTCGCTGGATATGTCACGTATGGATCGGCCATTTCTGTGATACCCGACGATTGCACCTTTCTCGAAATCAGAGAGCTCCGAACTGCGTGGCATCTTGCATGCGACTGGTTGCGTTGTTGCTTCCCACACGATATTTAACGGCGGCGGCCGTGACGTGTATCAGGACCGCAGATATCGTCAATTGCAGGGGTGTCCAATTACATGTTGGTAGATAGTGTATAATTATAGCGAAAAGCAAATTTCAACAGTTGTATATCATACTACTACAATGTAAATGAACGTTATTTTCATTCAATCAATAGTAAATTACACAAAATACAATATACCAAACGAAAAAAACAACATAGAGGAATTGAAATTACTACATGAAATACAGACAATAGGGGCCTACAGGTGAGTGCGTCTTGTCTTTGCTTGTCGCCTGTAATCCTGTTCTGGGGCATCTCTTGTCAATGTCGAACAGTAGTCTACAAGCACGGAACTGTTCCACGGATCCTGATATCTTTGTTCCACTGTTGAAATGTCTTCGTGGAACCGCTTACCATGCTCACCACACCGCAGTTTTCTGGGAAGCAATCTAGATAACAGTGCAGAAAATGCATTTTGAGGGACATGTTGCAGCCTAAGCGATGATGCTTGTCTAGAAGGTTGTTTACAAGCTCAACATAATTTACAGCTCTTCAGTTACCCAAGAAGTCATGCACAACACTTTTAAAGGCTACCCAAGCTGGTTGCTCATTGCCCTGGAGGACTAGCTCGAAGTTTTCATCCACAAGAAGTTCACGAATTTGAGGACCAATGAAGATTCCTTCCTTCACTTCAGCCGTGGAAATGTGTCTCTCAGGTACTTGAAAGTCTCTCCATCCTTGTTCATCCCCTTTACGAAGTTCTTCATAAGGCCGAGTTCGATGTGTAAATGGGACAGAACGTTTACACATCGAACTCGGCCTTATGAAGTAATTGGGCGTTTCTGGGCTGCAAATGTCACATCACCACAGACATAACAAAAATTGTCAGATTTGTTAAGGCATTGACGTGGCATCCAAGCTTTTCAAGTTAAGTATGACCACAAGATCAACATGCAACAAAGAAAGGAACGAAACTATAACTTTCACCCCAAGCAAGCTGTAAACAGACATTGAACGAAAATACGTTATTAATAAACAAAAGAAGATCTACAGTGACTCTTCATTCCCGCTCTCAGGTTTGCCAACCCCTATATTTGCCCTTACGTACTACCTTAATTAGCCGCTAGGAGCGCCACACGCTTCATTTCATATACATATCCTAAAACATAAATGGGCTATATCTCGGAAATGAGAGCTAACTAAGCGTTTTAAATGCCATATTTGTTTTTACCGTACTAAAATCAATACGAAATAAGTATTTTCAAGTCAAAAACATTTTCATTGTTGACCAGTGTAATCTTAGTGGCCAATATGCGCCGTGGCCAAGGCTTCGGTTTTGTGTACCTCGTCATCGGATATTACTATCTCTCCAACCCAATATTATTACGCGTCATAGAAGAAAACCATAGGGAAAAAGAGGGGAGAAACATTACCATAAAAAATAAATTAAACAGAGACTTGCTGTACTTGTTTATAGAGATTTAACTTATTGGAAAAAATTAGACTTCAAAAGGGAACGGGTATAACTTAATCTGCGTGACAACTTGTTTCAATTACACGTCGCTCATTTGCAATCCTTTTTGAAAGCAGCAGGACAAAATGTTATAAAATTTTGTAAAAATTATTCATTCAATGGCAAAAATTATTAACTGATGTTAAATTGGTGCTTTGTTTTTGATTTATTTGTTTATCATTCCTTTACTGAAAATTTCTCCGGCGCACCTGTAGCACAGTGGTCTAAGCCAGTATTCCGCAACCTTGTTCTACTCGCGGCACACCATAAATTACCCATGACTCAACACTGCACACCAAAATGTCAATCCCCTCAAAAACGTATGATATGACACTATTAACATAAGGTACGTAATGTAATCAACCTATCATTATTGTTATATTATATTATTATATTATTATTCTACTACATTATTATTCTATATTATTATTATTATTAAACAGAAATCGACTCGTGTATTTCTTAACAATTTCTGAACTTTAATTCACCGTAGAAAATACACTGCTGGCCACCCAAAATGCAACACCAAGAAGGACACGAGACAGCAAAGCCAGATTTAATGGACACATAACAACAGATACAAAGATGAAACGATTGAGCTTACAGGCCCGTGCGACTTCCGCAACACGCAGACATCAATAGTTCGTGTGGCACCCATGGCTGGCAATAACGGCCGCTACAACGCCGCGGCAGCGAACGAAAGAGGCTTTGGATGTGGGCTTGGGGTATGTCGGTCCAGGCTGCTTCCACACGTTGTCACAGTTCATCAGGCGTAGCCACGGGTGGTGCTTGCCGGGCAACTCGGTTGCGTATCAGCGACCAGACGTGTTCGATGGGCGACATATCGGGAGAACAGGCAGGCCACGGCAGCAGTGACACCTGGTGGGCCGTGAAA
Organism: Macrothele yani; assembly: GCA_039090855.1. Classification (NCBI taxonomy): domain Eukaryota; kingdom Metazoa; phylum Arthropoda; class Arachnida; order Araneae; family Macrothelidae; genus Macrothele; species Macrothele yani. The sequence continues at coordinate 57,000,310 of CM076990.1, forward strand.
AATTGTTTCACGATGCGTGGCACGTGCGGGCGCGCATTGTCCTGTTGAAACGTGACCGGTGGCTGGTCCTGCAGGTAAGGGAGGACTACAGGCTCCAAAACTTCGGAGATGATACGGTGGCTGTTGAGTGTACCCGCGATGCGTACCAGAGGGGTGCAGGTGTCATATACAATTGCGCCTCAAACCGTAACGTCAGGCGACGGACCGGCATGGCGATTCATAGTGCAGGCGTCATACAGTCTCTCGCCGCGGTGCCGCCACACGCGGATCCGACCATCGTGGTGTTGCAGGCAGAAGCGGGATTCGTCGGAGAAGACAATGTCGTGCAATTCCGTAGTCCAGGTGCGGCGTTCAATGGTCCACTGCTGCCGTACTCGCCGGTGGTGTAACGTCAATTTTATTCGAAGCAGTGGGCGCCGTGCGACAATTCCCTGCTCCTGCAGACGACGTCGAACGGTACGTGCTGACACAGGTTGTTACGCAACACACCCCAGTTCCTGCGCTAACGTTCGTGATGTGGCGGTGCGAGCCGTCAATCCCGCCGCACAACATGCTGGTTCTATTGTTCGGTGGTGTGCCGCTCCAGTGGCAATCGCTCACGTCGGTCCGTCCGTCACTCTTGCACCCACCGAATCCATACTCGCCTCACCGTGGCTGGATGTCGTTCCCCACGGGCGCCGATGTCTCGGTACGATACACCGCTGTCGTGATAAGCCACTATACGTCCTCTGTCGAACTTCGAAACGTACTGGAATGACTGCCGTATTCTGCGACGACGCATCAGGAAACTTCTCACGCACATATCCGGCAGTTCTCGGTGGCGTGCCGGGCGCACATGATTTACATATGCCTTGCAATGCTAATCGTTTGCACGTCCTCTCGCGGGCGACGCATGCTGCGAATTTCAGGCAAATCGGATGCTTCCTTCTTGGTGTTGCATTCTGGGTGGCCAGCAGTGTATTAAAGTAAATAATTCTCCTCATACCTTCAATGTGATACTTGAGCCTGCTTTGCTCCACGCAGGCGGCTGCTCCGTGACAATGCAAGTTACATTTCTTCATCGACGGATTTGAGTCTCTCCCTCTTTGATGTTTTAATTTCAGTCAACGTCGAGAAGCCCATGCTCTAAACACTATACGAATTTACGATAATTCGCTCATCATCTTCTCCCCCATCTTCATTCATTTCCACAAGTGGCCCGCTTCGAAACGGTCCTCCTTCCCTGTTTAGACTGGCACGTAGGCTACGATCTACGATTTACGACGTCAAAGCGCTCAACTCTGACCACCTTGCCAGTGTGAGAATTCTTCGTCTCTTTTCTGTCCTATCCCCAGATAAAACTTTCTCTGCTGTTTACACTCCATAACTCCAATAAAGCCTGGAACTTAATTAAATAGTACCTAAATAATTTCACACATCTACCACGCATCTTAATTCCCGAGGCGTGGGTGGGTCGTAACAGTACTTTAATAGTAATAGAAAATAGCAAGACTGTCTAGCAATCACAATTTTCGGAATACTTCGGAGCACAGCTGTGATAGAAGTGAAATAATTGTAAGACGCGGGACCTATACTCTTCAAAGGGAAGAACGCACACATATACCGACTTACTTAAAATAAAGTCTAACAATGGATGGGTGCATCGGTACACGAAAAAAGTAATAAAGTTGAAGAAGAACTAACAAACAAGGAAAAACACCAAAACAGCGTAATAAAATAATAAAAGACCGGGAAAGTTTTACTACTCCTTTCACTTTTAGGGAGAACCGTACACTGAACACGCGGCAAGTGTAACAAAGAAATCGCATAGCGCGGTGATAGAGGCGAGAAATACAAGTATATCAATAAGCAAAATTACGATATAACAACAACTGTGAGTAAATAATTTACATGTAATTTCTTAGAATACATAAAAATTCATGGCATGTAATATAGAATAAACAAGCATCATGTTATTTAATCAATGCAGCGACAGAGAATGAAATACAAGCATATGAAACACAGTAATTGGGATACAATTGAAAAATAAAACTCGACAGTTAATGTCTTACAATAGGATACTAGGTAAAAGTTCGTCTCACACCTTTCACGGGAACACTGCTCTAAGTGATGGTATAACGAACACTTTTGTCCACGCCGAGCATCGAATCCAGACCCCCATCACTCCGGAGTACGTCGCTCTCCCAACTGAACTACGCGGACACGCGTTTTCACTGCTATCTGCCTTTATCTAATGTGCGTCCTGCGGGACAGGCACGTCACATTAGCCTGTGATCGTTCGTCTGAAAGGGGTCCGGGTTCGAATCCCGGTGAGGCATGGATGTTGTGTTTGTCTTACGGCACTGGATCTCTCCCTTCCCTGGAGCCAGTGACCCTAAATTAGGGACGGATGACTGCTTATAAAACCTCGAGTTGCTCATGGTGGTCGTTTAACCTCCAATCAAAAAAAAAAAAAAAGAAATTCCTCCAGTAACCTTAATTTCTGATTTTAGCTGACATTAAGGCATAAGATATCTCCGTAGGCCGCCCCGGTGGCGCAGTGGTCTAAGCGATGGCTTTGTAAAGGTTGTGTTGACCTGTGCTCCGTGTTTGACCTGCGTTTATTGGTGTTCTTTTGTGTGTGTGCCGTCATTTTGTGTATCTCATGTGTTGTGAACGTCTCCTGTGTCGATTGAGTCCTACCTTTACGTCCTGTAGGTAAAAATTTACTTGTACTAACTCTTTTTCCGTCCTGACTTTGCCCAGGGTCGGGTTTACCAAGCCAGCCATTGAAAATGGCGGCGACCGCATCTGATAGGCCAGGTCTGAAGCTTGATAGCAAAGCTCCGCCCCTACCTGGCCACGTTCGGTCATCGTCACTACCACACGCAGCTGGTTTCCAAGCCGCGTTATCTGATGTTACCACCTCCTCTTCCAACTTTATGGATGTTGATTTCCCAACATTTTCCACCACAGTGACGTCATTAACTTCTTCAGTATCCGTTGTCTCTGGTACTTCATCTGCTCCTGCGAGCACTGCGTCTCGACCTTCCCCATCTCCGCCCATTCCTACGGTAACTCTACCTTTTTTTGTTTTTTTTTGTTTGGAGGTTTAACGACCACCGTGAGCAACTCAATGGGCTATAAGCAGTCGCCCGTCCCTAATTTAGGGTCACTGGTTCCAGGGAAGGGAGAGAGCCAGTGCCGTAAGACAAACACAACATCCATGCCTCACCGGGATTCGAACCCGGACCCCTTAGGGACGAATGATCAGAGGCCAACGCCTTAGACCACTGCGCCACCGGGGCGGCTAACTCTACCTTATGCTTCCGTTGGGAAGGGTACCAGTTCATCTTCATCTACAGCGAAAAATCCATGTACAACACCTCTTGATATGATTGTCACTAGAGACAACAAGAAATTACGCATCGAAATTCCGGAAACTTCAGCTGCTGGGCAGGAGGTTTTACACACACATAAACTTGGCATATGTTTTGATGACCTCCCGGAAACCAGGCTTAAGAAATACTCCTTAGACGTCCGCCAAATCCTCCCTAAGGGAGCCATCACCCATATGGCGAGGAAGCCTAGGACTGTTATCATCTATTTTGCGACGCCAGAGTTTGTGGAGCGCGTCTTATCTGACGGACTGCATGTTGGGGATTATACCTTACTGGGAGTCCCGCTCACGCAGCGCCTCGTACTTGTTACGTGCTACCCCGTACCACCAGATATCAAGGACCATTATTTAATGGTGGCCCTTTGCCGTTGTGGAAAAGTAGTTGGTTCCATTTCCACTCTGTCTTCCGCACCAACAGACCCAGATGACAGGAACATCTTAGGTCTGCGTCGCCAAGTAAGGATCCTGTTTCCTACTGAAGATGCCATTGCTGATTGCCCTACTGACCTCACTGTGGTTGTAGGGAAGCAGATTTTCCGGATCGATATCGTTACTGCCTTGCATTGTTTTAAATGCAAGGCATATGGCCACATTCAATCACGTTGTCCACATGTATCTGCCAAGCCACCTATTTCTATACCACCCGAAGTCAACACCCCACCCTCAACACCAGTTTCTCTGGCCACGCCAAGTTCGGCTCCACAGACGTCCTTGATCCCTTCTACTGTTGTTCCAGAGGCTTCTCCCCCAGCAAATGATGATTCATCATCAGTCTCCAAGTCTTCGATATCTACTACAGGAACTTTGGCCACCTCTCCATCGTTGGACCCACTTGCTGCTGTGGTACCTCTACGTTCTTCGGAGGGTATTATCTCAGAAAAGGAATGGCAACCCCTCCGTCGTGTTGCTTCATCTTCTTCCCTTGGATCCCCTAATGTGGAGTCAGATCTAACTGTCCTACACCCACCAGCTTCTCCCGGCGTTCCCACGTTGAAACGTACCAGACAGAGTTCCATCTCGCCGGTGACGTCTTCTCCACGCTGCTCTCGTTCCCGTTCGCCAATTCGACAGTCTTTCTCTCCAACAGCAGTTCCTACATCTCTTAAGTCCCCAGCTGTTCCAAAATTGTTGGTTCAAAAAGCTTTCGCAGAATATCTGGAAACTTTCCCTGCATTAGACGGGCCGCTGGCGCTCTCTGATCTTGCTCTCATCATACTCAATCAACCGTCACGTCCTCTCAAGCAGCTAGACTGCGTTCAATCACGTAATGCTCAGCTTCCTACTATTATCACCCAACTTCAGAATCTACTTGCTCTTTTGCCAAAAATTGACACAGTCACTAATGCGCAGACATCTAACTTAAAGAAACGTGTAACCAGTCTTCACAGAAGTGCTGATAGTAATATTCAACCACTACAACCTCTTTCAAGTTAAAATTACCTTCTTTTAACTGTAAGGGATGTTCCGTCCCTCCTACCAATGCGTTAGTGTTTGAAGACATTACACCGCATGATGCGGATATATTATTGCTACAGGAGACTAACTGCCATCCCAACACCCCATACCACCGGTGGCGAACCTGGCCATTTCAATTCTACCATGTCCATCGACTTAGTCTTCACGCAGGAATTGCGGTGGCCATCTATTTTCGTCTTCGATCCTTCATTACTGATATCACGGTCAAACCGATTTATCGTGACCTCCTGCAGCTTGTCTTTCCGACTTCACAACTTCCGATTCCATATCTTCAACATCTATGTTTCCGACAGTCAACAGTATGCAGACTGTCTTTTTGAGCATTTTGTTTCCTGTCTTCAAGGTCTTCCGGCCACTGATATTGTCATCTTAGGTGATGATTTTAACTGCACCCTTGACCCATCCTTCGACAGATCGGACGGTTCCACGGATACCAGGTATTTTCTTACCAGAGCACTTTCTACAGCCATCAAACAGGTACAACTCCAAGATTCTTTTCGACACCCGCACCCATTTCTTCGTTCGTACACCTGGCGCTCCTACTCCACTTCCTCCCCTACAACTGCCCGACTTGACCGGTTTTATGTTTCTTCAATTCTTCTTCCTTCAGTTATCTCCCTTTCTCACACACCGACAGTTTCTTCCAACCACAGCTGTGTCGTAATGTGTCTTCACACCGGTCCATCTCCTCGGCAATACTACCGTACTTGGACCCTTGATGATGATCTTTTACTTGATTCAACTTACGTAAATTCCATCCAATCGCAGCTCCAACAAGTCTTATGTACGCTCCCTTTATCTTCTTGTCCCTTGCAACACTGGTTAAATGTCAAATCCCAAATTCTTCTTTATACCAAACAATATTCCCACGAAAAACGTACTACCGCCTCTATGAAGATTGATGCTGCACGCTCGATTTTTCCACCCTAGATCTTGATTCTCCGCTGTTTTCTCATTACCAAGCTGAACTTCGTGCCTTGCTACTTCCTGTCTCCCAACAAGCTCTTCACCGCCTCAAGCTCCTTTATCTCCAGCCAAATGACTATCTATGTGAACAGGTTCAACAACTGGAATTCCACAAACGTTCTGCTCATCACCTCCGTAATCTGAAGTTACCCGATGGAACTGTTACTAATGACCCCACTCTCATTTGCTCCCGTGTTAGAACATATTTCCAGTCACGTTTTTCTCAGTTCCAGTCAAGTTCTCCGCATGCTGATTCGATTTTTCGTGCCTTACCACATATTCCATCGCATCTTGTTACATCTCTTTATATGCCTATCACCCCAGCAGAAGTAGTACAGTCACTTGCCTTACTTAACTGTCACTCGTCACCTGGTCCTGTCGGGTTGACAGTTAATTTCTTTCCTACGTTTTCCTCTTTCTTACACCCTCTCCTATTGCCTTGCTTTACAGTGCTTTTTCCTTATCCGTTCTTCCCCCCGCTTTTATTCTAGCTCACATAATTCTTCTTCCAAAGAAGGGGTGTCTGCTGGAGTTGGATAACTGGCGTCCTATATCCATCCTTAAAGTTGACTGCAAGATTTATACTAAAATACTCTCTCTTCGATTGAACCCTGTCCTTTCCACCGTCATACATCCCGACCAAACGTACACCATCCCTGGCAGAAGCATTCATACTAATATTAATCTCCTCCGTGACTCATATTGCCTTGCCCACCTTTCCTCCGAACCTTTAGCCTTCCTCAATCTTGATCAGAGGCAGGCCTTTGATAACGTGAGTCATCAGTGGCTTGTCTCTGTGCTCTCTGCCTTCGGTTTCCCATCTGTCTTCAACACAGCCCTCCTTGCCCTGTACCAGGACTCAGTTGTCCATATCCGAACGGCCTCCTTACTTACAGCCCCCATTCCGTTTCGTAAGGGCATCCGTCAAGGAAGTCCTCTTTCCGGACAACTTTTTTCTCTAGTCTTTGAGCCTTTTCTTTGCTCTATCCGTTCTCTTCTACAACCTCCCCCTCCACCATTAAGCATAGCACCAGGCACCATTCTATCGTTCTTACTGCCTACGCCGATGATCTCACAGTTCTCATCCGAGAAGAATGGCAATTCACAATTGTTCTTGCATGGTATCAAGTGTATGCTGCGGCTTCCGACGCTTCGTTAAACCTTTCAAAGTGTACAGGCTTGTGGTGTGGCTCCTGGAGACATCGCCCCGATACACCATGGGGCGCTCATTGGACTTCCACCAGTCAAAAGATACTTGGGGTGCACATTGGCAGCCGGGTCTCAGCAGCGGCTGCCACCTGGAGACCCCTCGTCAAGAAACTACGTCACACCGCTGCTTACTGGTCCAAGCTCAAGTACTGTTTGACCTACCACAGTCGTGCACGGCTTTCTGGCACCCACATCCTGTCGTTAGTTTATCATTCCTGGATTGCACAACCGGCACCAGCCTACGTTCAAACTGCAACAACATCAGCAATGCTCAGCATTGTTTGGTCATCTACTCATTAGTTATCTTCCTCAGTATTGTCTCTACCTTCGACTTGTGGTGGCCTCAATATGCCAGAGATTACCATACGTTATAAAGCTGTAAGAATTTTCAGTTTCCTCCGTTTGACAGTTCAACCAGACTCTTCCGCTTCCATTCTTCTGCTTAATGTTCTGACTTCCTACCTTAATCCCTGCCTCACCGTCTATCTTCTTCTCAAGATGGATATTCACACTGTCATCCCCCCGTTTCCCTCTAGTCTACCATGAAGCTGTTCAGTTCCTTCGTTCTTAACGCTCATTCGTCAGCCCCCTCTTCCACTCTTGATCTTCTTTCCGAGCCTCTTTTTTTCTCCTCCGTCCTCCATCCCCCTACTGCCAACTTTTTCTTTTTCCCCGCATGGCTACACGCTGGTGCAGTCTCCGTTTCCCAACTGGTCCTCCCCGATTTTTTATGGAAACCCGTTTCCGACCTTTTTCCCGCCCTACCGCCCTCGCCCGAACTCTCTTATAACTTCCTCCAACTTAAACATGCTCTTCAATCACTTTTTCCTTCCCTAGTCGATTTCTCTGGCCTCCTTTCCGTTTCCTCTGCCTCTCTCCCTTTTCCTTTCTTCCTTCCCTTTTCCAGTGATCTCCTCCCTCTCCACAGTCTTTCAACTCGCACCCTGTACCGTTTTCTCCGTTCTTCTTCTGCGGTACCTTGCCCTATTCCCTCTGTTCCTTCTTTTGCACTAACCCCAGTCTGGTCTACTGCCCAACATTCACCGGCCCTCTCCTCAGAACTTAATGTGCACTGGAGGTTTTTGCACAATCGACTGCCTGTCCCTTCGACTTTGTTCAGGAGAAATATAGTATCATCAGATCTCTGTCCTTTTTGTAACGTCGTTGGAGAAGTCTTACACATGTTTGTTTACTGTCTGACGCTGCTCCCACTATTTCACATTATGTTTCAACTTGCACATCCTTCTTGTACCAGTGATCTCACCCTAGAAGATTATCGTTTCCTCGGCCACAGTTCTACAAGTTTCTCCTCTATTTTATCAGTTTGTTCGTATTTATTAATCCTAGCTAAATATATTATTTTCTCTCACCTGCTACAGTTACAAGAACCAGATCCTATCACATTCTCTACCTCCTTGGTTGCACACTACCGCAACAGGGTCAAAGCCAGACTCACCCTGGAATATTCCTTGGCGAAAGATACGGCACGGTTACCAGCCTTCTTCACAACATGGTCGCCGTATCGTCCCTGGTTTCAGTTTTCTAGTGCCCAGGCTGTTCATCTGCTATTTTGATAAACCTACGTCGGAACTTTCAAATTTTACTGTTCCCTCACCATGTTTTCTCCTGGAACTGGATTGTGTTTGCTAGCTGCTGATGTCACATTTTGTACAGAGTTCTCTTCATCCTCACAGTGACTCTCTGCCACCAGTGATTCCCATGTCACTAGAACTGCAAAATTTTTTTCTGTAAATGGTTTCGCTCCAGTGATGTTCCAAGACTTCAATGAACAGTTATCCCAGAGCTACTGCTGTTTACAGCAAATAATGCAATGCCTGTCATTGCTCATTTGTATAATTATCATTTCATTGTAAATATCTACATTTTGTTTTATTTCTCCCCTTCTCTCACACTGCGTGTGAGGTTGGGGATGTTCTGTTGTAATTCTTTTAAGTGAATAAAAGCGAATATTGAAACTATGCGATGGCCTCGGATCTTCGTCCGAAAGGGGTCCGGGTTCGAATCCCGGTGAGGTACGGATGTTGTGTTTGTCTTACGGCACTGGCTCTCTCCCTTCCCTGAAACCAGTGACCCTAAATTAGGGATGGGTGACTGCTTATAGCCCATTGAGTTGCTCACGGTGGTCGTTAAACCTCCAAAAAAATTATCTCCGTAGAATGTTTCTGTAGTGTTCAGCAGGTACATGAGATGTATTTGGATATTTCAAAATGGAAGAAATAGAAAGGAGGAAAAGATATCATTCTACGAACAGCACAATCTGTTATATTAAAATGACATATTAACGCGGATATTATTTGTCTGCAGGCATCAACCAATATGGCGGTAACTTTATGCATCAGCGCATACTTCATAATAGTTCGAAATGATTTCGGGAACACATAAATATTTTTCCCATTTTCGCTACTGCCGTCTTTAAATTAAAAAAAAAAATTTACGAAAACCTACATCTTCAATGCATATGCAATCAAGAACCCTCGTCTTACATCATTCAAATATTCATTTTCCTTTCGTTATTACAACCGTATGAAAAGGAAACTTCACGAGAGATATTGCAAATTAGTTTCTCGTATTGTCGCATGTATTTTCAATGTTATCAGTTTCGAAAACATGAAGTTTTTTTTAAAGAGCGGATTGATTATATTTTCTTTTAGTTAAGGTTATTTGAAAAATATTTCTACAAACACGAACTACTCGGCAAAACAAAACAATCAGATTCTTGGGTGTTTCTCAAATTCGACATTTTATGTGTCACAATCAATAATTCTCTTGAAACATAAGATTTCGTAGAATTTCTTTGAATTCTCTTTTGATACATAGGATCGGTTTATATACCGGAGGCATTAAAACTGAAAAAAGATGCCTGTTGGAAACGGAAAGCCAAATTGGTCTCTCAAAGCACAGAAAAGGACGGAATTCAGATTAAGAAAGGTATAAGAGAAGTATTTATTCTGTCTCCTATTTCACGAGATCAATACGCAGAAAAAACGAGAACGAGTAATCTACTGGATGGTAGAGAAAAATATTATGCTAAATGGTTTCACTCTAAATAATTCAATATATACAGAAGTCGTTTTACAATAAGCAAAGTCCAGAAGAGACCTTCAAATACAGGATGCTCCCAAATTCGTGCGACAAAGAGGGGTGATAGTACACGTAAAAGCGAATAACTTTTGCAATGGAACGTAGGGCGAAACTTCGGTCACTTCGACAAATGCCCACAAGACGCTAAACACTTTGATTAATGCGCACGAGCCGCTAATTACTTGGACTAATACCCACAAGCAGGTATTCCCTTGACCTAATGCCCACGATCCGTTAATCATTTGGACTAATGTCCACAAGAAGCTAATCACTTCGACTAATGCCCACAAGCCGTTAATCATTACTGCTAATGCCCATGAGCCGCCAACCACTTCCACTAACGCCCACAAGTCATCTAATTACTTCTACTAATGCATACAAGATCACTTTCACTAACGTCCACAGGCCGCTAATAACTTCGTATAATGCCCACAAGCAGCTAATCACTTCCACTAACACCCAAAAGTCGCTAATTACTTCCACTAATGTCCACAGGAAGCCAATCACTTCGACTAATGTCACAAACCGCTAGTAACTTTGTCTAATGCCCACAAGCAGCTAGTCCTTTTGTCTAATGCCCAAAAGCATTAGACAAAAAGACTAGCGGCTTCCACGTTGATTCTCCAACAGTGGAAAAAGGCATAACTTACCTAAATTATGGGTTGCACAGTTGTGTTGGTGAAAGTAGAGGCAGAAAAGGACTCAAAGGAGATGCTCGAAAACAAAAACGTCTTACCGGCGCCAACGTCTGACACATGTTCCGTGTGTTCCCGTACCAAGTGCTTCCCGGTTTGTTGCAGAGTGTTCCGCACAATACTCGGAGAGACACGTGGTTCATGCATGATGGGGCCTCTACACATTTTTACACCGCGGTACAGGACTTCCTGAAAGTGATGTATCCCGGCAGGTGGCTTGGACGGGGAGGACAGGTGGCTTGGCTTTCACGCTCTCCGGACCTGAATCCACTGGGTTTCTTCTTCTGGGAGACACCTGAAAACACTGTTGTACGAGACGCATGGGATGTCATTGGAAGATCTCGTCGCAAGGATCCTTGTCTTCTGAGGACCAGATCAGCACTACACCGGGAATCTACGTGAGAGGGAAACAGTCCTTCATCCGTCGGTGGGGGCTGTGCAACGACGCCCACGGGCTCCACTTCGAGAACCTCCTTTGAGTCCTGCTCTGCCTCTACGTTCAACAACGCTAGTGTGCAACCCATAATTTAGGTAAGTTGTGTTTTTCTCCACTGTTGAAGTTGAAGGTTCAACGTGGACATGGAACTTAACGTTTTTCGGGCACTAGGAGCGGAGTGCCCTCCTACGTTCCTTTGCAAAAGTTATTCGTCCTTTTGTGTACTATCATCCCTCTTTTTTTTTTGGTTAGCGAAATAGGAGTAAAGAAATAATGACTGTTGTGCTCAGATCAAATTCAAGGCATTGTGCGTCTTTAAAACTAATGTCTCTGTGAACATCTATTGCAAAAACTACTTGCACAGGTGGCCTAGAAAAATATACTGCCCTGCCATTAATATCCGTACACCTGAATACATGCAAATAAAATTTATTTAGAGAAAAAATCATATTGTCTACTAAAATATTTGACCCTTATGACGGCATTTAGTCCTGGTGGAATACTTTTCACCTGTGTTTTGTAAACGTTCGCCGATATGTTCCAGTTGCTTTGTCTTTTTGTTGGGGAAGGGAAGGTGGTGTTTAACGCTCACCTTGAGTAACTCAGTGGGCTATAATGTTATGAACCTACGTCAGAGGTGACACGTGTTAAGATGAAAAAGTTGCAGCGACAAACTTCGTTGGTGTGGCTTAATTGGGAAAGCATTCGGCTCCTGAGCAAAAGGTTTCAATTTCCGCCACCGGCCACTGTTGGCCGTTACGTTCTTCGAAAAAATATATGAAATTAGTGAAAGTTCCTTCTTCTACAGAAAGATTCTTCAATCATGGTTTGCGTCGGTCCCGAAACCTGAGGTTTCGTGTCCACGCCTTTTTCAAGAGGTAACATATGTTACGTACCTACCTCACAGCTGACGCACATGTCAAGACTGCAAAGTTGCAGCGACAAACTTCGTCAGTGCAGCTTAATTGGGAAAGAATTCGGATTCGGGGCGGAAGGATGATGGTTCGATTCTCGCTGTCGGTAAAGTCACTTCTACACTAAAATAAGCACTCCTCTGTATTTAATCTATGGCCACTTGTTCCAGGGAAGGGAGAGAGCTAGGGTCGTAAAACGAGCACAACATCCATGCCTCACCGGGATATGAACCGGAACCCATCTCGGGCGAATAGTCAGAAGCCAGCGCTTAGACCGCAGTGATCAATTCATTTTCGTTTGTTGGGCGACGAATTCGACGACGGAATTTGTCCCAGACAGCACAAGAAACTGTGCTGAACAGTCCAAAATTTTGACGCCCATATCTACAAACTAACGCTAACAGTATAACATGGCGCGCTGTCCTGCTGACAGACATATGGACTTTCCCCAAAGTACTGCTCCAACGTTGCTATTGAGCAATTGTCGAGGACACCTAGGTAGAGCTCAAAATTCATGATTTTATCCAAAATGAAGTAATGGGCCCAAGTCGAACAACGGAAAACAGCTCCATACTATCAGGCTGCCTCCAACGAGCTTAACCATAAGGACGATGAAGTTCAGATAGTACCTTTCTGGTATTCTCCAGACCTTGAAATGACAATCAAACTGGTAGATTGTGACGAGACTCGTCAGTTCAAAGAATAGTTTCAATTGGTCTACACGACAAATCGCCAGTCTTTACACGACGCAAACTGTGTAATCAAAGTGATTAGCGATTTGTAGATGGCTGCTCAACACTGATAACCCATGTCCTTTCGCGTCCTTCTAACATCGATTTCAACAGTCTCACTTGAGTTTTGTGTGATTTGAAGCAATCTTGATCTGAGTTATGAGCTGACAGTCCTTCCCATAGTTCTCCTGCCACATTCTGTTAGCTTCGGAGACATACCTTGGCAGATTTATACCCAGTCCGCTTCCATTTGCGCACCACATCACCAACTGTCAACCGAGAGATCTTCAGTGCCACGAAAACGTCACGCACAGAGCAATTGTTCATGTGCCATCACGTTATTAATAAGAACTGAAAGTCACTTAACCCTGCACGCCTATGAATACATGTATATCTTGTATTTATAGTCGTGCAGTTGTATGATCATAATACTTTGAGCACATTTGTAAGTATGTATACGTGGCATCCGCCACATCCGAAAACGACCATCAGACTAACTCATGAGTCCAAATCACAGTTTTTTGTTGTCCACGATCGACGTTCCGTAAACCACACGAATCAGTGTGTGGCATTAATTAAAGTGATTAGCGGCTTGTAGACATTAGTCGTGATGATTAGCGGCTTGTGAACATTAGTTGTGGTGATTAGCGGCTTGTGGGCATTAGACAAAAGGACTAGCGGCTTGTGGGCATTAGGCAAAGTTACTAGCGGCTTGTGACATTAGTCGAAGTGATTGACTTTTTGTGGACGTTAGTGGAAGTAATTAGCAACTTTTGGGTGTTAGTGTAAGTGATTAGCGACTCGTAGGCATTAGTCAAAGTGCTTAGAGGCTCGTGGAAATTAGTCGAAGTGATTAGCTGCTTGTGGGCATTATACGAAGTTATTAGCGGCTTGTGGACGTTAGTGGAAGTGATCTTGTAGGCATTAGTAGAAGTAATTAGTGAGAACTTGTGGACGTTAGTGGAAGTGATTGGCGGCTCGTGGGCATTAGCCGTAATGATTAACGGCTTGTGGGCATTAGTCGAAGTGATTAGCTTCTTGTGGACATTAGTCCAAATGATTAATGGATCGTGGACATTAGTTCAAGGGAATACCTGCTTGTCCAAGTGATCAGCGGCGCGTGCGCATTAATCAAAGTGTTTAGCGCCTTGTGGTCATTTGTCGAAGTGATTACCGGCTTGTGGTCATTAGTCGTAGTGATTTGCGCTGTGTGGGTATTAGCCGAAATGATTAGCGGCTTGTTGGCATTAGTCGAAGTGATTAGCGTCTTGTAGACATTAGTCGAAAGGATTAGCAACTTGTGGACGGCCACTCGATCGTGGTAACCCATGTCGCGTAGCGTTCTGCACACTTCACTGGTACCAACATCCGTCTCAATAATTCCACACAGGGTTCGCGTGATATGAAATAAAACTGATTTACGTTTGAGCTGACAATCTTTTGCAGAGTTCTCTTGTCACGTTTTGATAGCTTCTGAGATTTACTGGTTGGTTTCTTGGCAGATGTTTCCCCAGTCCGCTTAATTTCTATATCACATCACCAGCCGTCGTCCTAGGAATCTGCAATTATTTTTGCTGCTAAAGAGTCACGTACAGATCGATTGCGTACGTGGCATGCAATCCTGTTGGAAATCAGGTAACTCTGTCGACCCAGACACATTGCATTCACAGTCGTGCGAAGGTATCATCATAGCCCTACGAGCACATTGATAGTTGGGTTCGTGACTAAATGCTTCCGTAGGACCTAATTTTTGATTTTTATTTTGATTGGAGGTTTATCGACTACCGTAAGCAACGCAATGGACTATAAGCAGTTGCCCGTGCCTAATTTAGGGCCACTGGTTGCAGGGAAGGGAGAGAGCGAGGGCTGTAAGACAAACACAACATCCGTGCCTCACCGGGATTCGAACCCGGACCCCTTTCGGAAGAATGAACAGATGCCATCGCTTTGACCACTGCGCCACCGTGGCGGAAGGACCTAATTCACTATCAATAGCGGGGTCCGGATATTAATGGTAAGACAGCGTATTCCTCATTGCAAAAGACATCCCAGCAAAAGCAATTTTTCAAATCGGATCACTACAAGATGAGACTTTGCGGAAAACGCAGCATAATTTTGCGCCTTCTAGCAGAAGAATCGGTCGATGTTTGAAGGTGAAAATAGGTACAGAATGTTCTTAGTAGCTAAGGATATCTCCATCAGGAAAGAATGCTTTTAATCAGATTTTTAAAACAGAGAAAATGTTATAAATCGACGTTCGTAAGTTGATAAAAAAGGTGGAAAATATGCGCAATCTTCATAGCAGGTTCTATTGTATAAAAAATTATCTTTCACATCAGCTTTTTGAACAGGAAATAGCCATAAAGTACTCAGAAGTCTTTCTCAAGGAAGGTCGACAGCAAACAGTTTGCTGTCTACCTTCCTTGAAAAAGCCATCTCGTTGATGTGCGAAAGCATGGAAACTTTGATTTTCTATTCTATGCCATGAAATTCGGATCACTAGTATAGTTATACTATTTTGAGTATAGTTGGTGTGCGGTTCCTGTTTATTAATTAGCCAGAAAGTATTTGTATATGCATGTTTCCTAGTGGGAGACGGCGAATTATTTAAATTAGGTCACATTCACAGTGTTTCTAATAGCGAATGGCATACTGTAGGAAAAGATTTTATTTTTCAATCGAAATTTTAAGAACAGGGAAACACTTTCAAACAGAAATGCACACTTACGTCATCTGGCGATGGAGCTTTGTGTTGTGAATACTCCAAAAATATATGCAAAATGTGCCCCGTAGGTAAAAGGTGTCCGATGTAAAAATAAATTTTTAATCAGACACTTAGAAATAGAGGTATCCAGAAAATTGAAATATACGTTGTTTGCTCCCCGAGGGGAAAACTGTGTATGATTTCCAGGAGGAAATGTGCATAAAATGTTTTCATAGTGAGCAATGTCAAAATCATTTTTTTTCAAACAGATTTTTAGACGCGTAGATGGAATTGCAAATACACTGTTGTTTGTTGAAACTGCAACACTAAGAAAAGCGTGTACGATCGGACTAAAACTCACAGGATGGATAGGTCACGTGAGGAGGCGCTAATATCAGCAACTGCAGCGCACATTATTGTGCCAGCCAAGGCTTCGCTGCGGTCCCGCAGGAGGTATAAAAGCTGGAACAGATGAAGCAGCGATTTTATGTAGAGGAGTGTAGGAAGGAAGAGTCTTATACCAGGTGTTCAGCAATCCTTAGAACTAGGAAGCTAAGGGACTTGGGATACAGTGCCCGACAGGAAAGTCAGACGTAAGCGAAGTAGAAAGGGGGAAGAAGACGCCCTTACTTATGACTCTGAGGGTTCGACGGCTTAACGTGCCCATCCGGCGCACTGCGGATATTTAGTGGTTTGAGCAGAAGGGAGAGTCTTATACCAGGTGTTCAGCATTCCTTAGAACTAGGAAGCTAGAAGACTTGTGATAGAGTGCCCGACAGGAAAGTTACACGGAAGCGAAGTAGAAATGGGGAGGAATACGCGCACACTTATAACCCTAAGCGTTCGATGGCTTAACGTGCCCATGCGGAGCACGGCGGTTATTTATTGGTTCGAGCGGAAGGGAGAGTCTTATACCAGGTGTTCAGTAATCCTTAGAATTAGGAAGCTGGGAGACTTGGGATCGAGTGCCCGACAAGAAAGTCACACGGAAGCGAAGTTGAAAGGGGGAGGAAGACGCGCTTACTTATAACCCTGAGCTTCCTACGGCTTAACGTGCCCATCAGGCACACGGCGGTTGTTTAGTAGTTCGAATGTTCGTACCTGCCTGGAATCGATTCTGAGATTTTCCCTTAGCAGTCACGAACGTTTGAAATCTAGGCCATCCGTTGCCCTGAATGTAGCAGAGTTGGTGTGCGTATCTAATGCGGTGGTTATCCCCTCTCTCTGGAGGCATTGGTCACAAAATAAGGAAAGACGAATGCCTATATACTATTGAGTGCGGTCGTTAAACCTCATATGAAAGAATTTCGAAGATGTAAATATTTTTCTGCTACAATAAGATGGAGTGCAAAAAAAAAAAAAAAAGCTAAAAAGGAAACATACACTATATTACCAAAAGTATTCACGATGTTTTGAGACTAAAGTGAGTCGGCCCACCTTTTGCTTCTTCGACAGAGGCAACACGTCGGGGCCGACAATCAACCAATTTCCGTTAGGTCTTGACAGGATTGGCTCGCCATTCGTCCTGCAAAGTTGCTGCGAGAGTGGAGAGCGAAGGCGGTCGTTGTGGTCGATTTCATATCCGTCGCTCCAGTTCTTCCCATAGGTGTTCTGTGGGATTAATATCAGGACTCTGAGCAGGCAGTCTAAAAATGTCACATCATTTTCAAGAAACCAGTAGTGCCCACGCGGTGCAGTGTGGTAGGGAGATCGATCATTTTGGAAAAGACAGCGGATATATCGAGGTACACTTCAGAGTTTATGTTTTCTGGTATAATAACCAACTGGGCGAGTCCCATCAACAAAAAAACAACTCCATACCATGATGGAGCCTCAACCGAATTTAAGAGTGGAAAAACACAGTCCGACGAAAATCGTTCGCCCGGCTGTCGCCAAATCCAAACACGCCCATCAAATTTGAAGAGTAAAAAAGCGTGACTCATCATTCCAAGGAACAGTTTTCCAGTCGTCCTCAGTCCAGGAACGACGGGAGACACACCACTCCAAACGGCGCTTCGCATTCACGGTAGTGATGTGTGGCTCGTGTGCCGCTCCTCTACCATAATAACCCACACTGCGCGACTCTCTGCGGATAGTTCTGATACTAACCAATCATTACAGGCATTTTCTACTTTAGAAGCAATGGAAATGGCAGAGCAAGAACGGTATTTATTAAGATTTCTTACCACGGTTCTTCCGTCACGTTCCGTGAGCTTGTGCAGCCTTCCTGAACGATATTTTGAGCTTTCCAACCGTAGGTTGAAGAAGCGTATATGCTCCAGCTTTGTCAGTTTGCCCGTCCGCACGATAACTCGCGTAAAAATGGTTCTATTTCGATGAAATTTTAATATGTGGTAGGAGACCACCTGAGGACGAACCCTATTGAAAATGGACGAAATGGTGTCAAAGGTCTGGACGAAGGTGGACCTATTCCATTGCCCTTCTTCCTCATAACTTGCATAAAAATGGTTCTATTTCGATGAAATTTTAATATGTGGTAGGGGACCACCTGGGGACGAAACCTATTGAAAATTTAAGAAAGTAAGTCAAAGGTCAGGACATAAGAGCGGGAACGATTCCATTGCCCTTATGCATCCTAACGTACGTAAAAATGCTTCGATTGCGACAAAACGACATCATGTTGTTCCGGAGGTATACTGAACCTGTTCTGTTGATGTCATCGAAATGGGATCAGAGGTCAGGGCACAGGAGCGAGATTTATTCCACAGCTATTATCCTCATAACTTGACTAAAAATGCTCCTATTGTTACAAAGCTTCAGTATGTAATTCCAGAGATATACGAAACTGGTTCGGTTGAATATAATCGAAACGGGGTTAAAGGTCAGAACACAAAAGCGAGATTTATTCCACAGCCATTATCCTCATAACTTGAGTGATGATTTCTGGTATGTTGGAAAGCGTATCATAATCAATGCATTGCATTATTTTACTAAGTTATTTTTTTTTGCTGTAATTGCACCGTCCTGCTCCCGTCTCTTCATGACATCTTACAGTCGATTTTGGTACTGTGTGTTTAGTTTAGCTGTAATGCTCCGTACGAAAACGTTACTCAAACGACATCTTATGACCACCCTACGCTGGAACTCGGAAAGTTCACGTTCACGCGGCATATCCGCTTCAAAGTTACTGATAACACGACAGAACATCTCAGCTTTATGTAGGTACGTCCCTGGTCACAGCGCACCTTTGTGCGCAACCGTTCTTTGTACCTATGAAAACATTTGGTGGGGTCCGAATATTTTTGATAATATAAAGTAGCTTTTAAGGAGTGAAAGGCAAAGTGACGTCTCGATGGCGCAGTAGTACACGGGTGTACAAAAAATAAGGACGAAGAGGAGAAATTAGCATAACAGCGGAACGAGCAGGCAGAACGGACCGAAATACCACTGAGGATATAGACTAGGGTCCGGTACGGTAGGGCATGCGCATATATGCAGCATGACGGGGGTGGGGGGTGTCGGAAGGGTATAAAGTACACGGGCGGTGTACGCTCAGCAATTCAGTGAAAGCTATTGCACGGTGTACATTGGTTTGAACGACGTCGAGTTGCTGCCAACGTGTGATATGTCCAACAGGCAATCCAGTAGGCAACATCTGGATGAAAAATTTACCTCAGGTCGCGTCATTGGGAAGTTGGAAGAAGGTCGAAGTGTGACTAGTGTGGCCGAGGAGTTCGGGATCGCTCACAGTATCGTTTCACGAGCTTGGAGAGCATTTCAAACGACAGGAACAACTGTCCGAGAGTTTAGCAGTGGTCGTCCACGAGCAACCACGGCGGCGGACGACCGGTATATTGTCCTGCAGGCAAGAAGAGACAGACGGCAGACAGCGGGAGAAATCGCAAGACACATGCAACAGACAACTGGACGTCCGTCATCGCGTTTTACCGTGGCCAGGAGGCTGCACAAAGGTGGTCTATTTGCACGACGACCAGTACGGCGTGTGCCATTAACGCCTGCTCATCGGAGACGGCGGTTTCTGTGGTGCCACGAACACAAGAACTGGACACATCAGCAATGGGGTCGAGTTCTCTTTACGGATGAGAGCCAATTTAGTCTGACGAGCGATTCTGGACGTATAAACATCTGGAAAGGGCAGGGAACACGCAATCAGACCTCCAACATCATCGAAAGGGACCGGTTTTGAGATGGCGGAGTTCTCGTTTGGGGCGGTTTCATGCTTGGTAGCCGTACTGACCTCCACATCTTCCAAGGAAGTTCAGTCATTGGTGTCCGCTATTGTACCGAGGTTCTCCTGCCTCACGTGCGGCTGTTAAGAGGTGCTGTGGGTCCTGAGTTCCTCTTCATGGACGACAAAGCTACACCTCATCGTACAGTGGCTGTCACAGAGCTGTTGGAGAGGGAAGATATTAAACGCATGGATTGGCCCGCAAGGTCCCCGGACCAAAATCCAATTGAACACGTGTGGGACCTTATCGGGACACGCTTGAAAGCACGTCACCAGCCGCCAGCAGCGATTCCGCAACTGCGATTGGTGTTACAAGAGGAATGGGACGCGATGCCTCAACTGCTCCTTGACAACCTCGTCCTCAGCATGAACAGACGTTGTAAATCCTGCAACGAAGTCAGGGGTGATCATATCCCCTACTAAAGACTGGATTTTTCTTGGCAGCAGCCTGTCACATGGACGTTTTTGTCTTCTGGCCAGTTGTGTTCCAAGCTATGTTTTCAATAAAGTGCCTTTGTATCCTTTGTATTCTTTGTTTGGACGGTTTTGCTCACTTGTCCCATATACTTACATCTTGGGGATCTTATGGTATGATTTGAGTCGATGCGGAGCACTGCTGCACGACGTAACATTCGAAAAACCGTCTCGTCCTTGATTTTTGCAAGCCAGGGTATAAGCGCTGGCTTATCACCGTTCGCCCGAGTTGGGTCTGAGTTTTGATCCCGGTGAAGCATGGATGTTTGTCATACGACACTGGTTCTCTCCATTGTCTGGAACCAGAGACCCTTAACGAGGGACGGGAGAATGCTTTATCCCCAAAGAATTGCTCACTGTGGTTGTTAAATCTCACCACTCCCATAATAAAAAAAGGTTAAAAATTAACAAGAACTAAGTGAATAAATGTCCAACTAGAAATAACTACTAAGTCTGTAGCAAAAACAAATGACAATACGAAGAGAAGAACAAGCTAGTAAAATCATGCAATCCATTGTTTATGATACGCTTTCCAACATACCAGAAATCACTACTCAAGTTATTACTCAAGTTATGAAGATAATGGCTGTGGAATAAATCTCGCTCCTGTGCCCTCACCTTTGACCCCATTTCGATTATATTCAACAGAACAGGTTCAGTATACCTCCGGAATAACATACGAAAGTTTTGTCGCAATAAAAGCATTTTTAGTCACGTTATGAGGATAAGGGCTGTGGAATAAATATCGCCGCTGTGCCCTGAACTTTGACCTCATTTCAATGATATTCAACTGAACCAGTTCAGTAGATCTCCGGAACAACGTACTAAATTTTTGTCGCAATAGAAGCAGTTTTATTCAAGTTATGACGATAATGGCTGTGAAATAAATCTCGTTCCTGTGCCCTGACTTTTAACCTCATTTCGATGATATTAAACATAATCGGTTCAGCATACTTTCGGAACAACATGATAAAGTTTTGTCGCAATCGAAGCATTTTTACATAAGTTATGACGCATAAGGGCGATGGAATAGATCCCGCTCCTTTGTCCTGACCTTTGACCCCAATTCGTCCATTTTCAATAGGATTCGTCCCCAAGTTGTCCCCTGCCACATAATAATATTTCATCAAAATCGAAACATTTTTACGTCAGTTATCTTGCGGACAGACAGATAGACAGACGGACAGAGCTGGAGCATACAGACTTCTTCAACCTACGGTTGGAAAGCGTAAATAAAAAACGAGAAAATGTTGGGAAGACACAGCAGCAACTTAGATTTTAAATATTTTGTTGAAATTTAGTCACTAGACAAAATAGAAAGCTATCAGGAGTGCAATAGATAATTAGCCTGCTGTTGATAAGCTATGAAGCTGAAACAGTAATCAGATATGCGAGCTGGAAGAATGGAAGAAATCTAATGTTATGAAAAAGTGTTACCAAAATACACAAAAGAAAATGAAAATCAAATATCGCAAAATCGCTCTTCAACGCGATGCTCATTTGTTAATATTTGCTCCTTTGCTGGTTTAAATAGAGCTACACATTCAGAAAAATCAGAAATTATTACTTCCATTCTGTTAGACAAATTCATTTTCGCCGCCACAAATAGCGATCGATGCGATTTCTTGTTGTCTTCCAACATAATTAATGACACAAAGCCTCGTCCTGTTTTATAGACAGCGCCGAAAAAAGAAAAAAATAATAATTCCCGGCGAGGCCTAGATAATGAGAGATGTCAAGAAAAAGAAAACTCGATAAACGATTCAACACCATTTTTCTGACACTTATTAACCTGCTACGAATTAGAACTGAGAAATCCTGGGAATAAATTTAATTAGGGCTGGTCGCCTTCTGCTTCATGGTGTTGCCTACTAAATGAATTTGCAACGTTTTGTGCATTTAATATCCCAGAGCTATTTTCATTTAAGAAGGAGAGGCGTGTTGGCAAAACTTATTTTATATGCAAAAGATGCAACTGTGTTTTGGAAAAGATTTTTGTAGAAGAAACCTTTTTTTGTTTGATTAAAAACCTTTTTTTGTTTGATTAAACCTCCAATCAATCAATCAATCAATTAATCCCTTCCCTGAATTTTTTTTTTGATTGGAGGTTTAACGACCACCACGGGCAACTCGGTGGGCTATAAGCAATTGCCCGTCCCTAATTTAGAGCCACCGATTCCAGGGAGCCGCCCCGGTGGCGCAGTGGTCTAAGCGATGGCCTCTGATTATTCGTCCGAAAGGGGTCCGGGTTCGAATCCCGGTGAGGCATGGATGTTGTGTTTGTCTTACGGTACTGGCTCTCTCCCTTCCCTGGAACCAGTGACCCTAAATTAGGGACGGGCGACTGCTTATAGCGTTGCTCACGGTGGTCGTTAAACCTCCAATCAAAAAAAAATTCAGGGAAGGGATTGATTGATTGATTGATTGATTGATTGATTGGAGGTTTAATGACCACCGCGAGCAACTCAATGGGCTATAAGCATTCGCCCGTCCCTAATTTAGGGTCAGTGGTTACAGGGAAGGGAGAGAGCCAGTGCCGTAAGACAAACACAACATCCATGCCTCGCCGGGATTCGAGCCCGGACTCCTTTCGGACGAATGATCAGCTGCCATCGCTTAGACCACTGCACCAAAGGGGCGGCTAGGGAAGGGACAGAACCACTGCCACAAGACAAACACAACACCATGCCTCACCCTCGATTCGAATCCGGACCCATCTTGTACGAATAGTCATATGCCATCGCTTAGACCATTGCGCTACCTTGGCGGCAAGAAATCCTTGAAAAACAAAGTTTGTATGAAAACAAATAAAAATCCTGACGCAGCATACACTTATGAAGCATAACACCGTGGCGATCTACCTAATAGTATGTTGGGCTGTCTTTCACGCCGCGGTAACTGCTATCACTCTGCGTGGTAACGACTGCCCTAGACAGGAAGTGCCCTTAGGTATTGCTTGCTCTGATGAGTCCAGGTTCCTACTCAAGCAGGCCTATGAATGGGTGTGTATTCAACGTCGTTAAGGTGAACAGCAGCACCAGCTGGATAAAATGATATCCTGGAGTTTCACAACGCGACATCATTGTGGTATTGCTTTGCAGTGGACCGGCGATTGCTGCGCTCCACTCCATTCCACAAATGTTCGACGGGATTCAAGTCGGGGAAATTGGACGGTCAGGGGAGCGCATGAAATGCTCAAACATGATACTAGAATCGCTCTTGCGCAATGCTAGTGTTCTTACAAAGGGAGTTGTACTTCACAGTGCAATCCGGATACATGGTCACCATGAACAGCAACACTTAGTCCGAAACAATTCCCTGGCTTGATTTAATGGAGAGGGTGTACTGAACGGTTATGAGGGGAAGCAGTGACATCCATGAGAATAATATCTATTCCATTGAACCACCCACTGCTGGCCTGTTGCTGTTCAACAGTAATTTCCGATTGTAGCCGTTCACCCTAGCGGCGTTGAATATGGACCCAATCCATAGGCATGCTTGAATGGGAATCTGGACTCACCGGAGCAAACAATTCTTTTTCAGTCGACCAATTAATAGGCATCGTGTCTGCTGTAGGTGGAGCTGTCGATGACGGTGGCTCAACATGACTACATGATTGGGCCATGATCCTTTAGGCCCGTCCTCAAGAACTTAAGCTGCTGCATTATGTGCTCGAAAATGTATTCCTGTGAACTCCGGTTGTAGTCCAATGTTATTTCAGGTTCACGGGACAAAAGTAGTCAAGGTAAGTACTTGCCAGCCGGCCTTCACCTTAACTGCCAAAAAGTCGCGATCTTCCATTTCCGGCACACTGGGTGGATGTGTATCCCTTTTTGGAAAA
The DNA here is from genome assembly GCA_039090855.1 of Macrothele yani. NCBI lineage: Eukaryota > Metazoa > Arthropoda > Arachnida > Araneae > Macrothelidae > Macrothele > Macrothele yani. The sequence goes on from CM076990.1 coordinate 57,024,447, forward strand.
TTTCCGACACACCTTCGCCATAACGCCACTCGAGCAGCCAACAATACCTGCGGTTGATGATGTGCTTCCCCATTCCCGCTTTTCTGGTGCCAATTATCATTCTCCTTTAAAACTCTGACAAATTTTCGTATTTGCTTACTGCACGGGCTTCATACTGGAGCACCGACACGAGACTGAGACTTGAGATTTGTGTAGAGGATTTTAGGAAGGGAGTGGCTGACCCTAGGTCTTAAACAACCCTTAGAGGGAGGAAGCTGGGAGACTTGGGCTAGAGTGTCCGACAGGAAAGTCACACAGAAGCGAGGTAGAAAGAGGGAGGAAGACGCTCTTATTTATAACCGGTGGACCAATACTCAGGGTCGGACGGCTTAACGTGCCCATCCGACGCACGGCGGATATTTATTTATTCAAGCGTTCGTACCGGACAGGTACGGTCCTTAGACTTTTCCGAAGCTGTCACGAACGTTGCTCACGAGGCTATCGGCGGCCCGAGCCCTGACAGTCCCTGCACACATCCTTCATATACCATTTCTCGTGGCAAATCGGTTAAGTTGCTGCTACGTGCTATGGGACGAATCGATTCGAGGTTGTACGGGTGGTCATAATGTAGCCTATAAGTGTATGAAACAAATCGTCGAAGTGAAAGTGGTACCACCAGCAAGTTTTACATTTTCGCTCGGGTGTCATTATATCAGCCCTGTATCGTATTCAATACAGACGGGATGAAATTTAGATAACTATTGTTCAGTATTTAGCCACGGAGCAGTTTTTACATGCATTTGAGGATGTAACCATTTAAGAAACATCAAAATACATACGTTGTCAAAAATGGGATTTTCTCAGAATCGTTTTCAGCACAGTTACGCACATACCACTCGTCATCGTGCGATATACTTCTTTTAATCATTTTTTGTTTTTACATTTGAGAAGCTGTGTTACATTAACGAATTTGTTTCCACAAAAGAATTCCTGATTGTTTCTACCTCAGGCTTCTACTTTCTGTACATAGGTTAGGGGAACTAAATTAGATCCTTCACGTTTATGAAGAGAGCATTGCTACCAACACAGCAGCTATCAACGTCATAAAGAAATTACATACATAATATTTGCCAATGCCAGAGGTCTGCTTTTTTTTTTTTTTGGTTGTTGTTTTTGTTTTTGGGTTTACCGACGACACGAGTAATTCCATTTTCTTTTACCTTAAGAGCAGCGGCTGTTATGGTTACAAAAAGTGCGGTTGGCCCATCCTGCGGCTCTTATGCCGATGTGGCGCTTACCGAGAACGGTTTTTTCTAAACAACTGCTCAACAAAAAGCAATTAAAGGTTTGTGTGTTACACCACTCTCACGGTAAATTGTCTTTAAATTCCCCGAAGTTTGTAACCATACGCTCTACTCTTCTAGGTTATTGAGAACGAGAGAAAGAACCATCGCCTCTGTTTTTTTCCCAGAGACTCGCCTTTTTCATTTTCCTTACAAAACTACACTGAGCAAAGCTTAACAACACAGCGGAACCCATTAAAAATACTTAAACTATTCTTTGATACGCCATTAAATTTAATATACAGTAGTCAGTCAAAAAACTATGACAACCTGTTAGTATAAGATATGACCTCCTTATGCCGCCAATGCCGCAGATATACGAGCTGGCATTGATTCAGTAATGCACCTGAAAATTTCTGTAGATGCTATACTATACTGTGCAAATTTATTGGGACCAAGTAAAAAATCACTCTTTTTTCCAAATCTATGCCTTTATATGATTCTATGCTTTGATATGCACTGATAAAATACCTGTATTAGTATGAAGTATGTCCTCCTTTAGAAGAAATGACCTCTTGAATTAGTTTTGGCATTGACTCCACTAATTCAGTGCACATATTTTTGACTCCATAATCGTGGAACCACACATTTATAGCATTCGTTACCATGGGTTCTTTGATTGTACAGTCCATTTTACCTAAACGTCTCTTCAAAATATTCCTCAAGTTTTCTATGGGATTTAAGTCTGGTGAATTTCCAGGCCAATCAAGCAAATGACATTGATTTTTCAGCATGAAATTCTTGACCAATCTCGAATTGTGACATGGGGCCAAGTCATGTTGAAATGTCCCGTCAAAAGTTTACAAGAAGGGAACAATCCTACGTTGTAATATTTCTACGTACTTGGCTGAATTCATCATAGCTTGAACAGGAGCTAAGCTTCCAGTGCCATTTGATGTGAAAAAACCCCCAAAACACTGTTTCAGAGGGTGTTTTACAGTTTGTTTGATATGCTCAGGTTTTAAGGGTTCACAGTTGCTCCATCTAACGACATTTGCTTAGTAAACCTGCACAAATAAATGAGCTTCATCACTGAAAATTACCTTTTCCCAGTCGTCAACAGTCCATGATTTATATTTTTTGGCCCATGCTAAACGTTTAATCTACATTTTCGCTTTCAAATATTGATTTTTCGTTGGTCTTCTTGCTTTCCGGCCAACTTCCAGAAAGCCTACGGCGTACAGTTGAATCACTAACATCACAACCACTAGCCAATGAATCTCTTTGAAGGTCGGTGCTTGTTTTCTTTGGATTCATTTTACTATTTCTGATTAGATATTTATCGGTTCGTGGAGTTGTTTTTCGTTTTCTTCCACATTTAACTTTCCATTTTGGAGACGATGATCCAGATGCATTGTATCGCGTAAGCAGTTGGTGTAGGCAAATCAAGTGATACACTTCATTTGCCTACACCAACTGCAGAAGCGATATCTCTCACTGTCATAGCAGTGTGATATTTCAGAGCAATTATTGTTGCACGCTTCCTTGGGGAAATATCCATTTTTCAATACACGAAAGCAACACGTACTCACATAGAGCAAAACCTAACATCCACCTGTCATACACGAAAGCTCACAACTGAAGCTGAAGTGCCTATATCCTGTTTAATACCGGTCAAACCACACTCCTACTATCAAGTTCTAACAGTCACACCACCTCACAGCTGATAAAACCGGCTTACGTGGGTTTCTGACATCAACTGGCGATCACATTACAATTCTGAGAATAAAATAGCTTGTCCAAATTAATTTGCACGGTATAGTACCATGCATACACGAGAATTTCTCGCAGATCATGAAGAGTCATCGGTAATGGATCCATACGTCGAATATGTTCATGAAGTTAGTCCCACAGATGTTCAATGGTATCGATGTCCGGCGAGTACGGTGGCCAGGATAGTAAGCTAAATTTAATGGAATGCTCCTCAAACCATTCTCGCACATAAGGTGTGTCGCATAAATAAAGAGACAGTCGACTTTGCGTCGTGAACGCAATGCGAATATAGGTAGGAAGCTGAAGTGGTACCTAATTAGACATAACCCCTACAACAAACGTTTCGATACGTCGAGATGACCGGATTGTGTAAAAAGAACACCACAAAGTGAAATAGTGTAATTTCAGGTGTCTCATAAATATAAAGATAACTATGTAAAGTATCCACATGCAAATGAGATATAAAAATGAGCATGTTGTACGCACGCGCGTGGGCCGTAATACGGTCCACCCTACAAAAGACAGCGGAACTGCCGTCAGACATTCATTTGCCGAAATGGCACGCAACAGTCAACTTTCTGGTGAGGAGGTGCACATGATTTGGAGACTGAGAGCAAATGGATTGCCTGTAGCGAAAATTTGTAAAGCCATGGGGAGGAGTAGGGCAGTCGACTTTATCGAAGATTTTATCGAAACGCGGTGCGTTAACTGCCAGAAAACGGCCTGGAAGGCCTCGAATAACAATCAAACAAGATGATCGTGCCATCATGAGTTTAGTTTCATCCCAAAGGTTATCACTTCGTCAAGTTTCTCGGACTGTTGGTGTCACCGTTTCAAAGGACATAGTTCATCGACGAATCAAGAAAGGTCGCAATATTGTGCTCCGTAAAATGCGCCATCTGCCACACCTCACGCGGCGCCACAAGGAAGTTAGATTGTTATGGGCAAGCAGCCACATGCACTGGACGGACGAGTGGATCACAAGTATTTTCTCCGATGAGAAAAAGTTCAACCTGGACGGCCCTGATGGTTGGAACTGCTATTGGCATGATTTACGACGCGAACCAAGCATCTTCTTCAGCAGACAGAAATGAGGGGGAACTGTGATGATCTGGGGAGATTTTGCGTTCAATGGGACAACGGATATCACTTTTCTGCAAGGCAGCCAAACTCCGAAACGTATCAGGACATACTCAGCAGCAACCTTCTACCGTTTTCCGAAGCTCCAGCGGGAATAATCTGTTTCAGCAAGACAATGCCTCTATCCATCGGTCTGTATCAACGAAACGCTGGTTTAACACTTATCATGTGACCGTAATGGATTGGCCAGCACTCAGTCCAGATCTGAACCCTATCGAGAACGTCTGGGGTATCCTAGCTCGTGGTGTGTATGCGAATGGACGGCAGTTCTGAAGTGTGGTGGCATTGAAAGAGCAGATTGAACGAAGCTGGTACACACTCCGTCCAGAAGACTTACATCACTTGGTGGTCAGCATGCACAATCGGGATGTCAGTGTTATTCGGAACAACGGCTCCACTATTCGTACCGGAGGTGCACCTATATAGTAAGTCTTTATATTTTTGTGACAGCGTACTTCTGCTTTTTTTTTCTTGTACTTGGCGTTGGAATTGTTATGTTTCCGTCAAACAATTGCGCAGCTGCGTGTCCTATGCTATTTTTGCTATGAATATGAGGTGTACATTTCAGCTCGTTGTTGTTTCTTTTTTATTCGAGAATTTGTTTTGTCTCTATATTTATGCGACGCACTATGCATAGCTGCATGGTAAAGGGCATTATTTTCCTGGAAGCATCACGTGCCATCGGGGTTGACAGTCATCATGAATGGAAACACCTGATCATCCACAATAGATATGTATCCTGAAGCGTTAATTTTGCAGCAGAGGGGGATGATTGTCGCCAATGATTCCTTGGAAAACATTCCCCGCTCGAGCAACTGCAACATCCTGCCTGTTTCTTCTCGAGCATCGTGTCCGGATGATTTCTCTCAGCAGTGCTTCGCCGTAATCCCTATCGACTATCCATAAGACAAAGAAGAAAACGTGATTCGTCTGAAAAGGCGATTTTTTTCCAATGTACGATGGTCCAATGCCTCCTCTCTGTAAGCTGTAATCGTGGAAGTCTGGCCGTCAGCATGAGCACCTTGAGTGGACGGCGGTTCCGGAGACCCATTGAGAGCAGAGCGTTCGTTGGACTGTGGTCTGTAATATGCTCCTCGATGTTCCCGCATTAAATGCTCTGGCCAGTTACTCCACTGTGGCCCGTCTGTTATATCGTACTAGTTGGGATAGCCGTCGCTGCTCACAGTCGTTAATGCTCCGTGGGCGTCCACGATTACTCCAATTACTGCATGTCTTGCGGTTTCCTTTCACTCTTTCCACTATTACTCCGATTACAGAAAATCTTGCTGGTTTCCTCCCAATCCTGGAACACCTGCTGAGCAGCCCAGAATATAGACCGTTTCTGTAATGCTGCCATCCTTCAGTAGGTAGTCAACATTCTGTTAGGTGACGTCCTTTTCCCATTTTCACGCGAAACTGCGTACCGTTCGCGAGTTCGTGTCCTATTAAATGCCTTACATGATTTGTTTATGTTGCTAAGCACGCTATCTGGATGCTGGTTACGGTTCATACTTAGTCAGCGGTAGTCAAAATTTTCTGACTGGACTGGGTAAATGGGAGAGGAACATATTTATTACACCATAATTGCGTTAACACTGTTTTATTAATGCAAATCGTAGTGTACATTTTTTGATTGGAGGTTTAACGACCACCGTGAGCAACTCAATGGGCTATAAGCAGTCGCCCGTCCCTAATTTAGGGCCATTGGTTCCAGGGAAGGGAGAGAGCCAGTGCCGTAAGACAAACACAAAATCCATGCCTCAGAGGGATTCGAACACGTACCTATCTCGGACGAATGATCAGAAGCCATCGCTTAGACCACTGCGACACGGGGTCGGCGTGGCGTACCTTATCTGTTGTTTCTAAAAGTATTGGGCCAGTTTGTAAAAGTATTGGCGCAAATAGTCTAATGCCGCCCCGGTGGCGCAGTGGTCTAAGGCGTTGGCCTCTGATCATTCGTCCGTAAGGGGTCTGGGTTCGAATCCCGGTCAGGCATGGATGTTGTGTTTGTTTTACGGCACTGGCTCTCTCCTTCCCTGGAACCAGTGACCCTAAATTAGGGACGGGCGACTGCTTATAGCCCATTGAGTTGCTCACGGCGGTCGTTAAACCTCAAAAAAAAAAATAGTCTAAGCGATGGCTTCTGATCATTCGTCTGAGATGGGTCCGGGTTCGAATCCCGGTGAGGCATGGATATTGTGTTTGACTTACGGCACTGCCTTTCACCCTTCCCCGGAGTCAGTGGCCCTAAATTAGGGATGGGCGACTGCTTATATAGCCTATTGAGTTGCTCACGGTGGTCGTTAAACCTTCAACAAAAAAGAAAAAGGATTGGATTTAAAATAATATAAATATTCTTATTTAAAGTTAGCAGCTTGCAAAAATTTAACCTCTCCAGAGTAGGCTCCCGAACGCTTGAACTTTGTAGATGCGCAAGTCTTCCATTTGTATTCCATGTTTTTTTTGCTTTGCCTCAACTCTTACCAGCTTTTATCTTTAGGAAGTAGTTGATTAAATTTGGCTCAAGTGTTTATACATGCCTCCTCCGTCATCTTCCAGTAAAAAACGCTGTCTTCTTCCTAGCTGGAAGGTTAAAGCCAAGAACAGGGACTATCATTCATGATGGAGTTGTGGGACATTTCTCTCACACGTGGTCAGCAGTAATTTAAGAGCCAAATATAAATAACACGAATTTATAGCTGTGGTCTCGCCTTTCTGTAATGCACTTCCGAGAATTCAGGGTTATTCCAAAAACAGGATTGAAATTGTCATCAAAAATAGCATTCATGGCTTTCACAGAGGCACTAAAAGTATTGGACACTAATAAGAAGACTGATGTTTATTTCTTCTTTCCAGAACATTTCTGCAATATTTACAATTTTTTCATGAAGCATTCTTCTAGAAAAAAATAGCTATTTAATAGTTCACACTTTATTTTCGTTCAGATATTTCTTTTTTTTTTTTTTTTTTTTGATTGGAGGTTTAACGACCACCGTGAGCAACTCAATGGGCTATAAGCAGTCTCCCGTCCCTAATTTAGGGTCACTGGTTCCAGGGAAGGGAGAGAACCAGTGCCGTAAGACAAACACAACATCCATGCCTCACCGGGATTCGAACCCGGACCCCGTTCGGACGAATGATCAGAGGCCATCGCTTAGAGCACTGCGCGCCACCGGGGCGGCAGATATTTCTTGATAGTGTAAATGAGTTTTTTTCAGCTAACAATAACGCTTCTTACCTTAAATTCTGTATACTCGCTGAAATTCCTAATCAGTGTCACACTCTAAGAACGACGATTAACCTCAAACAACTAAGGTGATACATTCAGTAGGCAAAACATTAGGTAGGGGATGATGGGCAGTTGACATTGGAATCCCCGACTCATAGTAGAACACACCCAACGCAGCCAATAAATAGGCGGACACCAGCAGTGTAGCGCAATCGACAAACATGGGTAAACACAGTGATCTGAGCGACTTTGATCGTGGACTTACTGTCGGCGCAAGACAGGTGTGTGTGTGTGGGGGGTCATTCTATCGCCCAAGTGGTAAGAACCATAGGGTACCCGAGATCAACCGCATGAAGGTTGTACCGCGAGTATACTATCGATGAACATACCAGCGCCCATACGCCATTGATGGCCGTGGCCGACGTAGATTATCCTGTTTCGTACGGACCGATCGCTGGGCAACGGCATGCAAATCACATCCAGGTTAAATATCGGAGGCCCGAGCAGCATCACCGAGTTAACGGTATGGCGCACGTTGCTACGGGAGCTGACACACTACTGTTGTGCCACTGTTGACTGCTGGTTATCGGACATTACGCTTTGCTTGGTGCCGGGAGCATCACAACTGAACCTCTGCAGAATGACGTCATGTCGTGTGGTCAGATGAATCCCGCTTGCAGCTGTACCGAGCTGACGGGGAAATACAAGTGTGGCGTCGCACACCAGCGGCATTATCGTGCCAAGTAGGATCTGTTTAAGATAGTGGTGCTTCTGTGACGGTTTGAGGAGCCTTTGATGGAACAAAATAGGTCCCTTAGTGTGTCTGGAGAGGTTCTTAACCGCTGGGCGCTAATAGCATGTGTTGGCTGATTACCTGCACTCTTTAATGGTCTTCGCGCACCCTGCGGCTGATTGTTTGCTTCAGCTGGATGGTGCACCGCCTCACAGGGCCGCAAGCACCCAGGCATGGCTCGAGGAACACTCATCTTAGTTTGGAAACATTCAGTGGCCCCAAAGACCCTCAGATTTAAACCCCGTAGAAGCTCTCTGGGATGCTGTGGATGGGAACATCAGATCCATGGATCCTGGACAGACGTCTCAGGCGGAGTTGTTGACAATGCTGCCACAGGCATGGCTGGCATTGCCTCCGGAAACACTCCGGCATCTGGTGGAGTAAATGTCTTTGCGTACACAAGCTGTTATTCGCGCCAGAGGGAGACTAACACGCTATTTTTTAGGCATCTCAAATGTTTTGTCCTTTGATTTTAAATGAAAGAATATTTGAGATTACCAATTGCATCATTGAGCGTAGCTCTCTTTACAAGACTCGAAACAAATTGTTGTTCGGGCATAGGTACGAGATGACACATCCGATCACCGTGAGTTTTTGCATGCGATTGGACATCGTCCATGGTCAGGTTTTGATGCCTTCCGATTCCTGAAATTCTATATCGCTGAGGAATAATCGTCCAAAAACTTGCATTTTTAGGGAGGCTTTCCCGGTTTTGAGAAGGGATCGTTTGTTACCTATCTCCTCCAAAGACCTTAAGCCGATCGCAACCACACTTGCCACAGAGAAAGGGAAGGACATGGTGAGTGAGACGGGGTTGGTATCATGGTGACTGGTCGTGTCGTATAAAAATAAGGACCATTAAAATACTGCCCAATTTTAATAATAATTGAAAAAATCCGCTCTCTATACGAGACTTGGGACAATTAGTTGTTCGAGCATAGCTACGACATGACAGGTCCGATCACCGTGATTTTTGGCATGCGATTGGACATTGCCCATGGTCAGGTTTTGACGCCTTCCGATTCCCGGAATTCCGTGTCATTGAGGAATTTGAATTAAAACTAGATGGCTTTTTACTTGAACCGTTTCAGGAAAGTCGGATCACTAACATTAATTAAAAAAATCGTTTGAATTGAAAAATGAAGTAATTGAAAGACTCTGTCTGTTAGCTCAACACTTGATTAATCTATAATAATAAAAGGAAGTTTGTGTATGTGTGTGTCTGTCTTTCGCGATACAAAATGGAAAACGTGGTTCCCGATCTGAGTGTGTCTTTCCGCTTTGTTACCATGCAACCTGATCACAACCAACGTTAAGGCGTGAAGGAAAGTAGTTCATGATAAATTTCAGGCATTTCCTTTGTAGAACGTTTCGTACTTTTGTTCTGGAAGTCATAAATTTTACGCTTTTGTTTTTTAAAATTTATTATAACAGGCGCCTTAATGAGCTTAGATTTTGCAATAGCTTCGCACAAAATTTGCCAACTGTACCCTAGTTATGCGATACCGTTGGCGGCATGTCCTAGTTAATTTCATTTTAAAGATTAGAAAATTATGGAAAAACGACTTTAAAAATATGCAGGTAGTTCAAATAGTGATCCAAATGTGTCGCGATGTTATTTATCGAAGCTCTTATATCGATAAAAAGATTACAAAAGTTTGGGGTCCGGCTGGTGGATTTTTTTAATTTCGCAAACAGCTATTTTTATCAAGCGCTGCATTTTACCCCAATGCTGCCCTAAAATTACGGTACTTTGTTCTCTGTTCCATAACGAAGTAAATTTCTCCGTCGTTTTTTCCATGCCGGTTCACGAACCCGTATCCCCTCATTCTGGAATAAGTCGCTCTACCAATTGAGCTACGCGGACGTTCGTTATCACTGCCTTTATGTCGTGTGCGTCCTGCTGGGCAGGCACTTCACAGTTCCTGAAACGTTAGCACCACCGAATAAGAAACGAAATCCAGTGCTGTGCTTCCTATGCCTTTTTGCACATTTCTGGTCACGCGATTATTTCTCCCATTGTCTCTTAATTGAACAGAATCAATCCCATTCGAAATGTTCTGCACTAGAAATTTATAAGAAATCGTCGATAGAGGAAGAACGGGATGTGGAAAAGTTGGTATCTTATAAACGAAATATTTTATTTTTGTTTTTTTTTCTTTCCTGTGCGCTGGCTCTTTGAAAGTTAACAGACGTATTTTTTGCGATTCTCCTTTTAAAGGATAAAGTTTAACATACGAAGTGTCGTAAAACGCGACAATAAGAATGGAAAGGATGAAGGGAGCAGTCCTCTTTCTCTCTGATTCCGTGCAAATAAAAAATAGAAGATATCGAAAGCTGAGGGTACATATTGGTGTATAGGGTAATGGACCAGACAATCCGTTTGGAAGCGGAAGATTCCCTAGGGGGATGGAAGCATTGGATCATATGCGTTCTTACGTAATGCGGAAAAGGAAGACGAAACGAGGAAAAGGAGCATCAGGAGCAGGAGCATTAAGAGAGAGAAAGAGAGAGAGAGGGGAGGGGGCGGAATAGCTGGAGGGAGGGAGGCATAGGATATGGAGGGAAACCATAACGCAGCTACAATAATTTTACATTGCTGAATATCTGGGCAATAGAATCCGAAATAGCAGATCCACTGGCAACTCAAGCGGAAGACACAACAGGAAAAAGGATCATCCGTAGCAGGAAAACGATTGCACCATCCCTGCTTTCATCTTAATTCTTCAAGTTTCTGTGAGAGATGATGGACAAGAGCAAATGTATTTTTCAAAGAATCTTTCCGCACTCGTTGTATTGGAAATGCTATTGAATAGAACTATCCCTCAAGAAATATTTAGTTTTCCAGCGAGTTCACCTGATATGTAAACACTGGGTATCATACGGTAAAAACAAACATCGTCCAGGTTGCAAATTTGTTATCGCCACAGCAAATAAATCTTTATTCATTCGTTATTTGCATTAAAACTACACTTGCGTTAGATAAATGTTTCTTGCTTTTCAAAAAGGTAAAATCCTTAAACTATGCTTACATTTCTATGAGGAATCTCGCAAGACTTGTGAAACTAAATATTTATTTAGCTCACACTTCTGTCTTCTTACTAAGATTGAGTAAACATTTCAACCAGTTTTATATTACAGAGTCGCAAGTTGAAGTTGTGATAAAGCAGAAAAAAAAATTAAAAAGAGTAAGTATCGGAAAGAAATCCACGATTTTTTTTTTATTTTCTTCTTCATTTGCAGTTTAAATATCTTTACTATCGTCAAAAATACCATACGCGTTGTCCATTAATAATATGAGGCTGTTGTTCCAGAGAAAGGAGTGAACTAAAAACCCAAATACACAAACCCTGTTTAGGACCTGTAACAAGGTGGGGAACAAATGTAAAAGCCATCTTTGCAGAGAGCAATTTGAATCCTTAGCTCTTAATACAAGTAGTTTTCAAAATTTCTTAGGTGACAAAAAAGAAACTCATACCTTTTGAAGGATAATACCATATAGAGACAAAGAACTATTACAGTGGTCTTATGATTTACTCCGGTTTAATTTCAACTACGAACTGAGTGGCAATGAGAATGTTTTATGACGAAAATCTCAAACTTACGGTATTAAAGTATTTCAAGGTACTATTTTTCCTAAATTATATAATCGGAAGTTCTCTAATTAAGAGAAACAAATTTTGTGCCGCCCAGAAGGAAATATGTAAATGAAAAAAAGTTGGGAGATCGAGTGAAAGACCTTGATCATGGTCGAAGCGATCAAATTAAATAACAAAAAAAATGAAAAGCAGAGGGCAGATATAGTTACAAATGTAAATATATTTTTATGCTCCTAGTGGGAAAATAGCGCATCTAATCGAAAGAAGAATCAGAATATATATAACTTAACGAGAGAATTTTGCCTAGAAAAAATTTCTTTCACTATTATAAAATGGCTGTCATACGTAGAGTAAGATTGCAATCTATCTGTCACATCAGAAGAGGAGCTGAGCTTTCTTAAACTGTAAGGACTTTTTCTCTGTGTCTGTTGTACGTGTACACATCAATACAATCTTTGAGATTGGGGGGATTGACAGCAAAGTACAGATCGAACCTTGTATCCGAATAAACATTCCTTATAATGTATACCAGAAAAAAAAAGCAAACTTTTTTCAAATTGCATGTTTGGGAAGGGGCAGTTTTTCTTTGCTTAGGACAGTTGTTTTGGCACAAAATAAAAACATTTCTAAAAATGGCAGGTTGACTCGACCTACCTTTATATCCACGCCTGCTTACTGTGGCTGTTCAACCTTAATTCAATCTAACAAAGAAAAAAAAAAGAAAAATGTGTTGGAAATGGAACAACATTGCATCTTATTAAATATGAGAAATGCGGTCATCTTCAAAGAAGCTATTTCTCGAAGATAACTAAAAGTTCACTGAAGTCGAAAACGCAATCAGGAACTTCGCTGGTTGTTTGAAAAGTTGTGTACCACTAAATGAGTAATCCATTACTTTAATCACAAACAATATAATTTCCTTTGTCTGAACGTTTGAACGTTTTTGTCCCACTTTGGTGGCTTCGTGGAAAGAACACTCGCTTGTTTTAATTGACGAATCTCTGCCTCAACCAATATGCTTTCTTTTTTACGCTTTCCAACCGTAGGTTGAAGAAGCGTATATGCTCCAGCTTTGTACGTCTGTCTGTCTCTCCGCTCGATAACTCGAGGAAAAATGATTCGATTTGGATGAAATTTTAGTAGGTGGTAGGGGACACCCTGGGGATGAACCCTATTGAAAATGGATGAAATGGGGTCAAAGGTCAAGGCATAAGAGCGGGTTCCTTTTCACCGCCCTTATGCGTCATAACTTACGTAACAAGTTAGTAAAATCATGCAATGCATTGATTATGATATTCTTTCCAACATACCAGGAATTATTACTCAAGTTATGAGGATAATGGCTGTGGAATAAATCTCGCTCCTGTGCCCTGAACTTTGACCCCATTTCGATTATATTCTACAGAACCAGTTCAGTGTACCTCCAGAACAACATGATAAAGTTTTGTTGGAATCGCAGCATTTTTACGTAAGTTATGACTCATAAGGGCGATGGAATAGATCCCACTCCTGTCCTGACCTTTGACACCATTTTGTCCATTTTCAATAGGGTTGGTCCCCAGGTTGTTCCCTACCACATAGGGAAATTTCATCGCAATCGAACCATTTTTATGCGAGTTATCGTGCGGACAGACAGACAGACGGACAAAGCTGGAGCATAAACGCTTCTTCAACCTACGGTTGGAAAGCGTAAAAAAATGATTCGGTTGATACAAAACTTTAACATGTTGTTACGGAAATATACTGAACCGGTTCTGTTGAATATCATTGAAATGGGGTCAAAGGTCAGGGCACAGGAGCGAGATTTATTCTACAGCTATTATCCTCATAACTTGCCTAAAAATGCTTCTATTGCGACCAAACTTTAGTATGTTGTTCCGGAGGTATACTGAACCGGTTCTGTTGAATATCATCGAAATGGGGTCAAAGGTCAGGGCACAGGAGCGAGATTTATTCCACAGCCATTATCCTCATAACTTGAGTAATGGTTTCTTGTATGTTGGAAAGCGTATCATAATTAATGCATTGCATGATTTTACTAACTTGTTATTGTTGTAATTTTAGTGAAACATACTTGCACATTTCGACATCACAAACGAAAACGAATACCCTGTTATTAAAACTTTGCTCAACATATCTTATTTTCCTCCGTGATTATTGACAGGCTTCATACACATATTTGGCGTCGCGATTCTTGTGACAAAGATCCACGCGCGCACACACACAAACAAAGGAACAAATTAACGACTCACCAAAAGTTAGTTAACGTTCTTTTAACGTGAGTCAGACATAGCTATTTTTTACTCTTTATGAAGCAACGCAACTCAGCCGCGAAGAAAATTTTGAAATTAAGGAAATTAGTATAACTTTCATAAAGTTTCTCAAGTGCTTCTAATAGGTAGACAAAAGGGGAAAATATTCTGTAATCTGCCATGTTATCATCACTTTTCTGAACTAGTCCGTATATAACAATAGCTTTCTTCACTTTATTTGAACAAAGCAATCAAAGCAGCGATGGATTTATCTTAAGCCTTAGAGGCATAATTCGATAATTAGCCGGTTGCTGATTCAATCACTGTCTGAAATTTTCGAATTTTTCAAGTCGCCTAAGTTCATTAAAACCTGTAAGCCTGACAAACAACGAAGAGCTAATATTTTAAACTTCAATAACAGTCTTACACGCCAAGATATCTTCATAAGCAGCACTAGTTTGAAGGCAGGAACAAATAGAATGATGAACGTATTCTCTGCCAACGGCAAAACAATTCTGATTTATCTCGCAATAGAAGTTATTAAATTACAATGTTGGTTAAAAGGCGCTGGGGTGTGCGCAGACACAAAAAGAATTCTTGATTGAGGAATCACTGAATTTTTCTAAAGAACATCGTAACAGGTTATACAACAAAAGAAATATTAATTTAGTTATGAAAAGCTAACGTAAATATGACTATAGAAATTAATTTAATAAAATAAATTAGGTACTGCATTTTTTCAAAAATGTCATCAAATTTGTTTATTAAATTACATGTTGATTAAAATTTTCAAAGAACTCTTGCTGCATTGCAGTATAAAAGCGTTCTTAACAACCGGAGGTAATGAGTATGACTTTTAGCACAAACAAGGAATTAGTGAGCATCTAAACTTTTATAATTCCTTAACATTTATTGGCATATGGAATTTTATAAATGAGATTTGTTATGTGGATTTTTCGAATATCACTTAATATTATGAAGCAGTCACTTTAATTACGCAACTTAGAAAAACAGAAATCATTTTGTCGTCGCAGAAGCATTTAAGAGCAAACTTCCTTATCAGGGAAGCAGATCCCTTTCACAGCCAACCAAATTGCATCATTAGAGATAAAAAGCACTTCGTCATACCCTTATTCCCACAGAAAAAAAGGAACACGCTTCCGTTCTACATGTGGTATGGAGAAACTATCACCAACACTCTCAACAAGAAGATATTTATCTCTCGATGGTCACTTACGACTTTAATGGGCAGATGTTAGATAGAGAAAAACTTTCTTCAGGAGGTTCGAAAACTGACCTCTGCACCATGCAAAGCTAGCCAATTAAAGAAGTCGAGATTCATAAAATGGGCCCGTCCTGACGTAAAGCAGAAGAAAATAAGGAGGAAGTTGAAATTAGTAGCGAATCTGAGATAAACGATTTTCCTTGGGATATAAAGCCGGGTTCACCAGGGGCGAAGTGCCTTGAACAAAAAACGACCATGTAATTTCCTATCAACGGTGCGACCGAAGAAGGGTTAGTGATTTTGTGGAAGACTGGAAGATGATTCCACAGAAGCGTACAAAAATCTATTATAATAGGAAGACGTCCTAGCAGCATGGAGAGTGTGATAACTGCAAAGGGTGCATTAACTCGATAGTAATTTTTTTCTTATTAAAGGTAGTTTGTGGTTAGGTAAGTATCTGGATTCCTTTGATCAGATAGTGCTTATGTGATAAACAAATGAGTGTCATTAACATACGATTAATGTTTGCATTGGTCACTTACGACTTTAATGGGCAGATGATAGATTGAGAAAAACTTTCTTAAGCAGGTGCGAAAACCGACCTCCGTACCATGCAAATATTGCTAATTAAAGAAGTCGAGAATCATAAAATGGACCCATCTTGACGTAAAGCAGAAGAAAATACGGAGGCAGTTGCAGTTAGTACCTGATCGGAGAAGAACGCATTTTCCTTGGGATGCAAAGCCCTGGTTACCCAGGGCAAGGTGGCTTGAGAAAATAGCTTTCAAGTCGGCTTGAAAGAGGTAACTTGAAAACGGAGTCCGTTTACATGCTTCAAAATAACTACCAACTCTGAAAATTAGCGAAGAAGAAGACGGTTATTCCTGTCTTCAACTCGCTTCAAAAATTGGAACATATCTTACTCACTCGAATTGAAAGATGACTTGATCATTGTACTTGAAAGCAGCGATGCCACGTTCCAGTATGACAAGTAGCTTTCAAGTGCCACTTGCTCAAATTAAATTGTCCCGTGTAAAAAGGGCTTAAGTAAAAGGCAGAAAGGTAGCGAAATTTCACTCGGAGGCTAACTAAATCCTGATCATTCCACTCCTCGCTGAAAGTGAAAATAAATATCAATATTGTTTACTTAATTAGAAAAATAAAGGTTTTACGTGCGATTTAAACATTTTGCTTTCTTATCTGCTCTCATACAATAGAGAATATAAACTACTGTTTGTGAAAATTGCAACACCATGAAGGAATGATGGCCATCACGTGAAACTTACATTATATGCAGAGCAGGGTAGGACATGAACATAATTAGAAGGGATCACCGCTTTCAGGCATTTTAGCCAAAAATTGCATGCAGTACCTTGAAAATACATTTTTGGCTTCTTATTCCCACCAACCTCTGTTATTTCTCAGGTATGTAGACGATATCTTGTTACTCTGGCCCCACTCCTTACCTGGATTACAAACATTCACGAGTTCTTTCTCTTCACAATATCCGTCAATACAGTTTACCCTAGAAATCGAACAAGACCTAATACTCCCGTTTCTTGATATTATAATTACCAGTCATCCAAACCAGGTTTTTCCATTGCACTTTGCTCCTTATAGAAAACCGTCTTGTACCCCAACCATGATTCCACAATCCTCTAATCATCCGCAAAACCAAAAATTAACGTCTCTTCACTTTTTCATTCGTAGAGCCTACACCCATTCCTCAACCCTCACTGCACGCATTGAAGAACTACAGTGGGTCTCTTCGTTTGCCTCCCAATTTGGATATCCTGATTACGCTTTTAACCGGATCCATTCCCGAGTTAAAAGCAAACTTGCCACTACATTACAACCATTTTTGCCTACACAATTACGCTTCATTTACCTCCATCGATTACATCCCTTCAATTACTCAACCTCTTCGTAATATTTGCCGGAAATTTGGATTTGATTTTGGCACTCGCTCCCTTAATATCCTGCCACTAATAAGAAAGGACAGGACTCCGACGGATATTCCAAAAAGATGGGGTATTTCATTAAAAGTCTATTGTATTCCATTAAAAGACAATTATGGAACTACTCAATCTGTCTATATAGGATCGACCGGGCGGAATTTGTCTTGCAGGGTAAAGGAACATAAATATAATATCCAGACAGGAGGTACCAACACAACACTGGCTAAAAAGTACCAGAGGGGATTTTATATCCGGACTGGGAAAACCTTAAAATTCTGGTTACCCCTAAAAATCGTAATACGCTGCTTACCGAAAGCATGTTCATTTATCACTCACAAAGTGTTTGTTGTAATGACTCTATGCCTTATGAGCTCCCCAACGTTTGTAAAGTATTAATTAACTCTACTCCTAGGTGCTTTGAATTACCTGTAACAGTGGGATAATGTGCCGGAAAGGAATGTCTTTATTCTTTGCATATACACTATCTACCAACAAGTTATTGGACACCCCTGCAACCGACGATATCTGCTGTCCTGATACACGTCACAGCCGCCGCCGTTATATAGTGTGGGAAACAACAACGCAACCCGTCGCATGTAAGATGCCACGCAGTTCGGAGCTCTCTGATTTTGAGAAAGGTGTAATCGTCGAGTATCACAGAAACGGCCGATCCATACGTGACATATCCAGCAAGTTGAAGTACCCAAAATCGACAGTGGCCTACGTGATTGGCAAGTGTAAGATGAGAGGTTACTGTCGGAATGTGCCCCGACCCGGCAGACTCAAAAAACTGGGAGTTAGAGACCGATGGGTGCTGGCCAGAGAAATTCGGAAGAACCGCACCGAATCGATGGGCCACATCCGCGAGGAGTTTCAACAGGCATCCGGGAGTGTTCTTTCGATGAATACCATTCGTAAGGAAGCCCATCTGCTCGGTTATCATGGACGTGCTGCCGCCCACAAGCCTTAGTCCACCAAGTCCAATAGCGCTGCTCGGCTAACGTAGTGCAAAGAACGTCGACAGTGGACTGTTGTACAGTGGAAACAGGTTCTCTGGAGCGACGAATCAAGGTTCACCCTCTACCGTTCGGATGTCAGGGTCTGGGTTTGGCGTCTGCCTGGAGAATGCCTCCTGCCGGAATGTATTGTGCCAACTGTGAAGTTCGGCGGCGGTGGAATTATGCTATGGGGGTGTTTCTCCTGGTATGGCACGGGACCCTTGGTCCCAATTCCTATTAGACTCAACGCCGAGACCTACTGCACCATTTTGGATGACCATGCGCTTCCTACAGTGTGGCAATTTTACGGGGTGGACCCATGTTACTTTCAGGATGACAATACCACCTGTCATGTTGCGAGGTCCACCATGGCTTGGTATTGTGACAGTGAGGTTAATCGAATGGACTGGCGTGCGCAGAGCGCGGAACTTAACCCTATCGAGCACCTCTGGGACGAGTTGAAGCGCCGACTTAAGGGGTGCCCCACCGTCCGAAATCGGTGAAGGAACTGACCTGTCTTCTTCAAGCCGAGTGGAAGAAAATACCGCTAGCCGTCGTACAACGCCTGGTTGAGAGTATGCCCGGAGGTCGCAGCTGTAATCGCCGCTCGTGGAGGCTCCACAAACTATTGAAGGTGAATAAACTTCGTTTTCCTTTGCTATCACAGGTGTCCAATTACTTATTGGTAGATAGTGTGTGTACAACAACGGAGTATGACTGGGTTTAATGTGTGTATATATGCACTGATGGCGTGCCAAAGCGCAACATCAAGAAGGAAGCATCCGATTGGCATGAAATTCGCAGCATGCGTCGCCCGCGAGAGGACATGTACACGATTAGCATTGCAGGGCGTATGCAAATCATGTGCGCGCGGCACGCCACCGAGAAGCACTATAAGAAGGGTGCAGAGAAGGCGGGGTGTAAGTAGTGGAAGTGTGTTGTGCTGCCGGACCTGTGCGTGGGAATCTTCCTGATGCCTTGCCGCACAATATGGCAGTCATTCCAGCACGTTTCGGAGTTCGACAGAGGACGAATAGTGGCTTATCGCGACAGCGGTTTATCGTACCAAGACATCGGCGCCCGTGTGAGACGACATCCAGCCTCAGTGAGGCGAGTATGAATTCGGTGGGTGCAGGAGGGACTGACGGACCGACGTGAGCGATTGCCGAAGCCGCGACACACCACCGAACGAGAGAACCAGCATGTTGTGCGGCGGGCATTGAAGGCTCGCACCGCCACATCACGAACGTTAACACAGGAATTAGGGTGTGTTGCGGAACAACCTGTGTTAGCACGTACCGTTCGACGTCGTATGCAGGAGCGGTGACTTGTCGCACGGTGCCCATTGCTTCGATTACCATTGACGTTACACCACCGGCGAGTGCGGCGGCAGTGGGCCGTTGAACGCCGCACCTGAACTACGGAACGGCACGACATTGTCTTCTCCGACGAATCTCGCTTCTTCCTGCAACACCACGATGGTCGGATCCGCGTGTAGCGGCACCGCGGAGAGAGACTGTATGACGCCCTGCATTGTGCATCGCCATACTGGTCCGTCGCCTGGCGTTATGGTCTGGGCCGCAATTGTATATGACACCCGCACTCCTCTGGTGCGCATCGCCGGTACACTCAACAGCCACCGCTACATGTCCGACGTTTTGGAGCCTGTATGTATTCCCTGCCAGCGGCCACGTTTCAACAGGACAATGCGCGCCCGCACGTGGCACGCATCGTGCAACATTTCTTCACGGCCCACGAGGTGTCACTGCTGTCGTGGCCTGCCTGTTCTCCCGATATGTCGGCCATCGAACATGTCTGGTCGCTGATTGGCAACCGAGTGTCCGGGTAAGCACCACCCGCGGCTACACCTGATGAACTGTGGTAACGTGTGGAAGCTGCCTGGACCGACATACCCCAAACCCACCTTCAAAGCCCCTTTCGTCCGATGCCGCGGCGTATAGCGGCCGTTATTGCCAGCCATGGGTGCCACACGCACTATTGAAGTCTGCGTGTTCCGCAAGTCGCACGGGCCTGTAAGCTCAATCGTTTCATCTTTGTATCTGTTGTTATGTGTCCAGTAAATCTGGCTTTGCTATCTGGCGTCCTTCTTGGTATTGCATTTTGCGTGGCCAGCAGTGTATATTATGCGGATCTTGTCAATTTTGTCCCTCCAGCTGATGATGGGCTATGCGATGGCTCGAAAGTACTCATGTCTTTTAATCTGTTTCTAAATATCATAGGGTTTTACTAAATTGATTTCTCATACTATGGGTTATTTGATTTAAGCTAAACCAAGTTTAATTCTTTTAATTATCCGCACAAAGACGGCTTTTACTCGAGAGAGAAGTGTAGAGTCATTGCGCATGTCTGGGACCGGCAGCGTCTGCTGGGCAGTCGAGGGACAGGTATAAAGAGAGGGCTGTTTATGATGCACACCAGTAGGGCATCGTGGACAGCGTGTTGTAAAAGGGTCTCCAGGATTCAATAACGCCTCGGCGATGACGAAGGGCGCAATATCACCATACGACAGAGTTTAAACGGGGACGAATGATATGTCTGCGAGAAAGTGCATCTTCGTACCACGACATTGCGGCTCAAACGAGACATAACGCCATGATAGTGATGCGCGTGTGGCAGCAGTGGACCGAGGAGAACCAGGTGCATGGACAATCCGGGAGTTGACCGAGAAATGTGAAGACATTGCGGTATGTCCAACACCTCGTCCGCATGGCAGTGACGAACCGTTCCTTACCTTCGCAAGTTTTAGCACAACAGTGGAGCACTGCAACAGATGTGGCATTGTCTGCCTCCAAAGTTCGACGTCGTCTGCTGCACAGAGGACTGGTTGCACGCATCCCTTTGAGATGGATTCCTTTAACACTGAACCACCATGGACGCCTCAGACTGGAATGGGGATTTCAATATAGACAATGGTGTGCTGATTGGCAACATGTTGTGTTTTCGGGCGAGTCCCGATTCAACTTGTACTACCATGATGGCCGCATACTACACTGTATTGTGGTAAGCGCCTCCTTCCAGCATGCACTGTCGGACCGAACGCAAGTGTGATGGTGTGGGGTGCCATTGCGTGCCATTCGCGAACTCGGCTGCTACGACTTGAATGTAATCTGAACAGCGACAGCTATAACAGGGAAGGTTTCCCGGCAGAAGTCTTACCCTTCCTTCAGAGCACTCTTGGGGCTATATTCCAGCAGGACAATGCTCGACTACATGTTGCCAGGGATGTTCAAGTCCTTTTCACGGCACAGTAGATACCGCTTCATCCCTGGCCTGAACTCTCGCCAAACATGTCGCCTATTGAACATGTCTGTGATATGGTCATTCGGCAACTGGCCCAATAAAGTCCTCCAGCGGTCAGTACCATTGATCTGTGGACTCGCATACATGCCGACTGGCAAGCAATTCCCCAGGACATCAGCTAACGCCTTTTCCATTCAATGCCACGCCGTCTAGGACCCCTTTTTCAGAAATTTAAATCACTTATGTACAGTCATATAAGTAATGTGTGGCATAAATTTCATTCGAATTTCTTGCTTCCTTCTTGGTGCTGCAATTTTCTCCAACAGTAGTGCATAAACTCAATTTAATCTTCTGGCAACCAACAACAGTACGGTAATTAACAAAGTGTTTTTCAAAGAGATGCAGTTCGATTTAAGACGAAATTTTCAAGTGGTATTCTAGAAACAGAGGAACTATTACAAATTAAAACTTTCATTTGTGCTCATACCAGAAAACTGAATAACGATAGTAAAAAAAAAACCCAAAAAAAACAACCACGCAAAATATTATTCACAAAAGAAATCTATTCGAAGATAGGGCTTTTGTTTTTTCGCTCGGGGTTTTAGAAATGGAGCTTTGGTTGTACAAATATAGAACTAGGACAAGCCGCCAACGGCAACCGACAACTCGGGTACAGTTGGCAAATTTTGAGCGAAGCTATTGCAAAATCTAAGCTCATTAAGGCGTCTATTATAACAAATTCTAAAAAACGAACGCGTAAAATTTATGACTTCCAGAACAAAAGTACGAAACATTCTAAAAAAGAGATGCCTAAAATTTATCATGAACTACTTCTTCACGCATTCATCGGGAACCATGTCTTTCATTTTTCATAGCGAAAGACAGACAGACACACGCACCTACACAAACTTCCTTTTATTATTATAGATTAAGCAAGTGTTAAGCTAACGGACGGAGTCTCTCCATTTCTTCGTTTTTCAATTCAAAGGATTTTTTTAAATTAATGTTAATGAGCCGACTGTCATAAAACTATTCAAGTAAAAGACCATGCAGTTTTATTTTAAATTCTTCAATGACACGGAATTTCGGGAATCGGAAGACGTCAAAACCTGACCATTAGGCTGGAGCGAAAAACATTTTTTTAACTTGAAACTTCACCATGCGTAATAATTGCGATTTTATTCCTGAAATGACCCCCGAAATATGTATGATATTATTCGATATCTTAGGCTTCCCCAAGAACCCCGAAGTTTGAAAGTTGTAAGGAAAAATAGTTTAAAAACACCCGCTTTCTCCATTTTGTAAATATAAAAAAATACTGTGTCGCCATGTTATTTAATATCACCTTCGAGTTTATAAACACGGGTGAAAATTCAGCAGACATGAGTTAATTTCTTAGGCTTCCCCAGATCCCTTAAATTATGTAATGTTTCGCCAAAAATGTCATGATAAGTTAATTGCTTAAGCATCAAGTTCGACAGCAGCCTTATTTTGTTACCAATTTGGGCTTAACATTAACAATCCCCCCCCACCCTCTCATTCTTTCTGGAAACCTCGTGTTGATTTTCACAAGCATAGTTCTTTTTGTTTTGCTCCGCTCTCCTTCGTTTTTGTTACCTTCTTCACCTCACCCGACCCCCTCCCTCACAGCCTAGCTCTCTTTGCGAATTTGCTGAGTCATCTCATCACAGTCGCACAGATCCTTTTGGGAGAGAGTGTTGGCGGATTTGCGTCATAATGTTGTAACAATTTCTTTCACTCCTAGTGACGTTGATTGGAACGGCGTACCGGCATTTTCGTTTTGTCGTTCAACTACTTAACATGGCTGAAACAAGAAATAAAGCTCCTCGTGAGTTATAAGGAGATGCATGAAAATGTGTTGCCTTCGTACGAAGATGCAATGCGCCATCACTACCTTGTGAGGAATACTCTTAGGCAGGAAGGTGGAAATTATGAGTCTGCTGCAGCAGAAATAGCAAGTATTGTCGCAGACAAAGTGCTAAGTATATGGAAGAAAACATCTCTTCCGACATCGCTCCACAAATTAGTTGTAAAGCGTATTACCGCATATAACACTGAAATTCAAAAGCTGAAAAAACAAGCTGCAAGAATGGATGAAACCTACCGAAAGAAGGTTGAACAATTTTGTGCAGATTCGCAACGCATCTTTGACATATGCTCATGCAAGTGCAAATGTCTTATAACCTGCAAATGCAGCTCTGCAAAAGGTACCCGTGAAAGATCGAGACTTTCTAATGGACCATAGAACAAACAGAAGAATGATAGTAGGTGGGCTTGACGCAAAAATCACCAGTGTATTGAAGAAAAGATCAGCTCCAAAGAGGGATAGGGAAAAGCATGTTCGTAGGAAACTACAGAAACCTGCGTCACTGAAATCTGCCGTGCGAGTCGAGAATGCTCCTTCAAAAGAGGATACAAATACTAATTCTGCAGGAAAACCAGACGAGCTGGATCCTAGTCATTTGTTGGCCTCCGAGAAATATTACGATTTCACTCCCCGTCGCTCTTCAAAACCTAGGCGTCAAATGACACTGTCTGCATTTTCTAGAAAGTGCGATAGGCGAGGCATCAGCGATCGAGCGGCAGCTGATCTTGCGTCGGCGTTGCTTCATGAGGTAAGTAAACCAGTTCAGTCCAAAGAATCTAATGTATCTGTTATTGACCGGCATAAAGTAAGACGAGGAAGGAAAAAGACCCGTCAAACAATTCAAGATGAGGTAAACTTGACTGGTCGCAAGATTGTTGTAGCTCTATTTTTAGACGGAAGAAGGGATGAAACTCTTACGAATACACAGACAGATCACGGCAAATGGCACAAGCGAAAAATGGGAAGAGCATATTACACTTATTGAAGAACCGGGTTCGGTCTATTTGGGACATTTTGCACCGAAGAGCAGAGAGTGCAAAGGACATTTCCGACGGTATCTTCAGCTTATTGGACCAGGAGGCCTTTGACTTGTCGGAGTTAGTCTTTCTTGGAAGTGACGGGGAAGTGACTAATACCGGCACAAATGCAGGTATAATTAGGCACCTTGAAGAGAAGCTAAATTCTGCCGTACACTGGATTATATGTCAACTTAATTTTAACGAACGGCCTTTGCGCCATCTCACTGAAGCACTCGACGGGAAAACATCAGGTTCAAGAGGATTTAGTGGATTGATTGGAAAGCGCCTGAAGACGCGCGCAAACCTTTCTATCGTTAATTTCCAGAAAATTGAATTTTCGCTTCAGTCTGACATTAACTATGAAGATCATAGCTCGGAGCAACTTTATTTGGCGGAAATTTGTAAGACAGTCTCTATAGGTGATTTCCCACAAGATCTGGCAAATCGGGATCCTGGAGCACTTGCACATTGCCGTTAGCTGACCCTCGCAAATCGCATTCAGCGTTTGTATGTTGGAACTTGTTATCCAACACCACAACTTGTCTCATTAGCCACCTTCATGATGAAAGTATGTGCACCACCGTGGTTCACGATCAAGTGTAACGGTATGTGTAAAGATAGTCCAAGAAATTTGCAGCTTTTTATATCTGGGTTTCAGAACCTTCCAGATAATTTAAAGGATATTGTAAAAAGAGTCGTCCAAGACAACTCGTATTTTGCCCATGCAGAAAACTTGCTCGTTGCAATGTTGTTTGACGACGGAAGGTATGTCCATGAGCTTGCTGTTCGACTGATCATGAAGGCCAGGAAATCTTCCGAACGAACAACTACCATTAGGAAGTTTCGGATTCCTAAGCTGAAGTTCCAGAGCAATGATTACATCGACTAAATCGACTGGCAAGAGTGTATTGTGACTGAGCTTCTCATCACACGGAAATGGAAAGACGATGAGCTTCTGGAATTACTACAGTCGGATAAGTATCCAAGTTCTTGCCACGAATTTGCAAAAATACCTTGCCATTCTCAGGCAGTAGAGAGGATGGTTAAGATTGTAACAGATTCTTCTGCTAATGTGTGCGCCCTTCTTGCAAGAGATGGATTCATCAGAACAAAAATTTTGGATAGGAAGCTGATACCAAGTTTTGAAAAAGTCTGATTTCCAAATGAAATAAACTCACTCCTCAAGTTATGCTACTACGTAAGGCTGGTGTCTATCATATTTGCCATGCCATTTTCGTAGAAATATGACAAATTTTGAGCTCTTTGGGGAAGCCTAAGGAATTAACTCACGTCTGCTGAATTTTTACCCGTGTTTATACACTCAAAGGTGATATTAAATAACATGGTGATACAGTATTTTCTTATATTTACAAAATGGAGAAAGCGGGTGTTTTTAAACCATTTTCCCCTATAACTTCGAGGTTCTTGGGGAAGGCTAAGATATCAAATAATGTCCTCCATAATTCAGAGGGATCATTTCAGTAATAAAAGCGCAACTATTGCACATGGTGACGTTTCAAATTAAAAAAGTGTTTTTCGCTCCACCCTACTGACCATGGACGATGTCCAATTGCATGACAAAAATCACGTTGATCGAATTTGTCATTTCGTCGAACAACTAATTGTCCCGAGTCTGGATTTTTTAAATTCTTATTAAAAGTGGTCAGTGCTTTAATGGCCATTATTTGTACACAACACGACCAATCACCATGATACCAACCCCATGTCACTCACCATATTCTTCCCTTTCTCTGTGGCAAGTGTCACCGTGATCGGCTGAAGATCTTTGGAGGAGTAGGTGACAAACGACCCCTTCTCAAAACCAGGAAAAACCCCTAATAAAAATGCAAGTTTTTCGACGATTATTCCTCAATGACACGGAATTTCGAGAATCGGAAGGTTTCAAAACCTGACCATTGACGATGTCCAATGGTATGCAAAAAATCACGGTGATCGGATATGTGATCTCGTACCTATGCCCGAACGACTAATTGTCTCAAGTCTCGTAAAGAGAGCTCCGCTAGGCCTATGGCCTCGCTTCGCACAAAAAGACACTTGTGCCCTCAGTAGGAAAAGGTGCGTCATTAGAAGCAAGAAATATGCACAAATCTGTTTCCATAGTGGCTAGAATCCCACGCAGAAGTTTTATCGATTGATCGTTTAGAAACTTTAACTTCACATGCATATATGCATTTGCACTGCCCCTCAACGGCAGACTTTTGGATTATCGAGTAAGAAAAAAATGTATACGGAATATTCCCTGTGATAGACACAATAAGAAATTTTCGAATTTCATTTTTAGAAGACAGTGCAATCAGATAGGAAGATATGTATTTATGCCTCCTAACGAGAAAATTTCGCATTATTTACACAGTGCAATAAAGCGCAGTGCTCTTCATAGTGAATGGCACTTCACACAGAAACCTTCATTTTTAAAGGATTTATTTAGAAGCGGAAATATACACTCACGCCAACTAGCGGCAGAGTTGTGCAATATGATAAATCAGAAGATATATGCAAAATGATCCTCATAGCGGAAGATATCCGATGAAAGAGAAAAACAATTTTTGTAATTGGACTTGAGAGGCTGTGATATCAAGTAAACCATAATATAACTTGCCGCCCGCTGTAAAGAAAACTATTCGGCACGTGAAGCAGATAATGCGCTTTAAACGTTCGTAGTCAAAAGCATTCTTCCGGAAATGCATTTTTAGTCGACCTTCAAAAACGGAGATACCATTGCATGTAGAAATTCGACATGTACATCTGCACCCCTTTGCGGCATTACGTTTTACGTTATGCAAGAGCAAAGGGCCTACCCTGTTGCGCAGTGGTCTAAGCCCTGGCATATGACCATTCGACAGAGAAGGGTCCGGGTTCGAATTCCATGGAGTTTGTGTTTGTCTTACGGCACTGGCTCTCTCCCTTCCCTGGAACCAGTGGCCCTACATTAGGGAAGGGCGACTGCTTATAGCCCATCGAGTCGCTCACGGTGGTCTACAAACACCCAATAAGAAAAAAAGAGCAAAATATAATGCAAAGTGTTCCTCGTGTTAGAAACTATGTTACAGAAAAGGAATTTTGAACTACGATTCTTAGAAGCACAGGTAGCAAGGGAAACAGATTGTATATGCAATCAAGGCACCACTTGCATACTTGTAATTTTACCTTCTTTTTGAACTTCTGTGTTCATATGCAAATTGAGTTTCTTCTCGTTAAACGATTTTGCACTTAACGGCACTATTTTATTTTACTATTTTCATATTTATTTTATTATTTATTTTACATTTTTACTATTTTACACGACGATTTTTCAAATTTGGAGGCACTAACAGTGTGTCAGAGGTCAATAAAGAGTAAGGGCGAATAAGTGACGTGAAGTTTCTTTAGGGCAGGTTCCTGTTAGAAATAAAACGTGTGCGTTACGAGCAGTGTTGCAACGTTATTGATTTGTAACCGAGTAGTTTGTAGATTTTAACGATTTGTTACGAGCAGAGTTTGAGACAACACTTTGTTGAACGGAACTGATGTCGTATGTTTGCAAGATAAAGATTTAGTAATTTGAAGTGCATGTGTAGTAGAATTTGTTATTGTGAAGTGATTGAAAATGAACACTGTTTTGCTATGATGGGCCAATAAGAGGAATGAAAGAGACATTGGAATTTTAAATACTGCTTGCTGATTCAGTGACTCTGAACCATTGAACTATATTCTATGTTTATGAGTGTTTTAATGAAAATTACAAGTGCATAGGAATCGTACAGTTTGCACTCCTATATATATGTATTTTTTTTGGAGGTTTAACGACCACCGTGAGGAACTCTGTGGGCTATAAGCAGTCGCCCGTCCAGGATAGAGAGACAGCCATAGCCGTAAGACAAACACAACATCCATGCCTTACCGGGATTCGCACCCGGATCCTATTTCGGACGAATGATCAGAAGCCATCGCTTAGATCTCCTCGCCACCGGGGAGGCCAACTCCTATTAGCAAGACTTAAATTAAACCATCAAGTTTGAAAAGGTATCTTAAATATTCATATTTCTCGAGTGAGAAAACGCTATATTTTTACAATTTATGCTTAATGTCGGGTCACCTTTCGTTTTGAAAACCGCAGCAACACCTCGTGGCTAGGACTCTAATTAGGCGTTCGTAACGCTTCGTGGTTTTGTGACTAGAATCCTGGAACAACTGTCGTTATATAGCCGAGAAATGCAAGTGTTGGGTTTAGGGGGCAAAAGCATAGGTCCACTTTATCCAAAAGATGCTAAATTGGGTTCATATCCGGGGGCGAGAGGGCCATTCATGGTTTACTAACTCAGTGGAGTGCTTCTCCAAACAGTCTTTCACTAAACTGGAGTAATGAGAGCGGGCGTCGTCTTGTTGAAAGAAGAAAAATTGCTTTTGTAAATTGGTAGCAATGAACGTATTCAAGTGGCGGGCGAGTACGTCTACGTCGCCCTCAGTATAGGCACAAGGGGTTTCATAGGGTCTCATGTAAACACGCTTCAGAACATTACACCGCCTCCCATGGTCTGCAAAACTTCGATTTGACAGTTGACGTCGATGGCCTCGTGAGGTCTGCGCCTCACACACGCACGCACGCACACCGATTCGGCTAACCAAGCTATCAGTTTTCAGTATTCGCCCAAATGGGCGATTTTCGTTTGCCTACTCTGGGCTTCAGCTACCCTTGCCCATTGCTGCCATCGCAGGATGACTGGTCTTGGTGCAGACCTCAGTAGATTCTCTAGCGTCGAGAGCTGACGTTATCTCCTCTAGTGTGGTCTCACATTCTGACGTTACGATATTTATCATTTTACACAACGACTTACGGACGGGCGCATTTCCCCCGGGAGTTCCCATTTTTTTATTTACGCTTTCCAACCGTACGTTGAAAAAGCGTACATCCTCCAGCATTGTCCGTCTATCTGTCCGCACGATAACTCGGGTAAAAATTGTTCGATTTCGATGAAAATGTAGTATGTGGTAGGGGACCTCTGAGGACGACCCCTGTTGAAAATGGACGGAATGGGTTCAAAGGTCAGGACATAGGAGAGGGATCTATTCCATGGCCCTTATGCGTCATAACTTACGTAAAAATGATTCGATTTCAATGAAAGTTTAGTATGTGGTAGGGAATCACCTGGAAACGAATCTTATTGAAAAATGGGCAATATGGAGCCGGATCCATTCCATTGCCATTATGCGTCATAACTTAGGTAACAATTTTGTAAAATCATGCAATGCATTGACTATGATACGCTTTCCAACATACCAGTAATCATTACTCAAGCTATGAGGATAATGGCTGTAGAATAAATCTCGCTTCTATGACCTGATCTTTGACCCCATTTCGAAGATATTCAACAGATCCTGTAAAGTATACTTACGAAAAAATATGATAAAGTTTTGTCTCAATCGAAGCATTTTTACGTAAGTTATAACGCATAAGGGCGATGGAATGCATTCCGCTCCTATGTCCTGGCCTTTGACCGCATTTCGCCCATTTTCAATAGGGTTCATTCCCAGGTAGTCGCATACAACATACTAAAATTTCATCGAAATAGAACCAGATTTACGCAAGTTATGTTGCATAAGGACAATGGAATGCATCTCGCTCCTATGTCCTGACCTTTGACCCCACGTCACCCATTTTCGATAGAGTTGGTACTCTTGTTTGTAATTACACGTACTGACCTCAGTATAAAAGTAGCCTAGAGAGCATGGGACCTTGTCTGGCCTGGCTGGCCTTTTCCCCCTGTTTCCTTGCTGTGAATTGTTTCAACTATTTCTGTAACACTGGGTTTTTTTTTTTTTGCTCAGCAAAAGAAATGAATTGAATTGAATTGAATTGTTGGTGCACAGGTGTTCCCTTACCACATATTAAAATTGCATTGAAATTGAACCATATTTACGCACGTTATGACGCATAAAGGCGATGGAATGGATTCCGCTCCTATGTCGCGATATTTGACCCCATTTGTCCCATTTTTCAATAAGGTTCGTCCCCAGGTGGTCCCCTACCAAACACTAAAATTTCATCGTAATCGAACCATTCTTACGAGAGTTATCGTGCGGACAGACGGACAAAGCTGGAGCATATACGTTTCATCAACCTACGGTTGGAAAGCGAAAAAATTGTTTCGATTTCGATGAAATTTTAGTATGTGGTTAGGGAATACCTGAGGACGAACCCTATTTAAACAAGTTAGTAAAATCATGCAATGCATTGATTATGATACGTTTTCCAACATGCCGGAAATCATTACTTAAGTTATGGGGATAATGGCTGTATAATAAATATCCCACCTGTGTCCTGACCTTTGACCCCATTTCGATAATATTATAGAGAACCGATTCAGTATGCCTCCGGAACAACATGATAAAGTTTTATCGCAATCGAAGCATTTTTAGTCAGGTTATGAGGATAATGGCTGTGGAATAAATCTCGTTCCTGTGTCCTGACCTTTGGTCCCATTTCAATGATATTCAATAGAACCTGTTCAGTGTACTTCTGGAACAACATAATAAAGTTTTGTCGCAATCGAAGCATGTTTATGTAAGTTATGACGCATAAGTGCAATGGAACGGATCCCGCTCCTATGACCTGAACTTTAACCCCATTTCCTCCATTTTCAATAAAAATGTGACCCCAGGTGGTGCCCTACCACGTACGAAAATTTCATCGAAATCGAAACATTTTTACACAAGTTATGACGCATGAGGGCAATGAAGTGGCTCCGATTCCTTTGTTCTGACCTTTGACCCCATTTCATCCATGTTTAATATAATTCATTCCACGGTGGTCCACTACCACATACAAAAATTTCATCGAAATCGAAACATTTTTACGCAAGTTATAAACTATAAGGGCAATGGAATGGATCCCGCTCCTATGCAGTGATATTTGACCCCATTTCGTCCATTTTCAATAGGGTTTGTGCGGAGGTGGTTCCCTACCACTCACTAAAATGTCATCGAAATCGAATAATTTTTACGCAAGTAATGACGCATAAGGACAAGGGAATGGATCCCGCTCTTAGGTCGTGACATTTGAACGCATTTCATCCATTTTCAATAAGATTCCTGCGGAGGTGGTCCCCTACCACATATTAAAATTTCATCGAAATCGAACCATGTTTACGCAAGTTATGATGCCCAAGGACAATGGAATGAATCCCGTTCCTATGTCGTGACTTTTGACCCCATTTCGTCCATTTTCAATAGGGTTCGTCCCCAAGTGGTCCCCTACCACATACTACAATTTCATTGAAATCGAACAATTTGTTCGCGAGTTATCGTGCGGACAGGCAGACGGACAAAGCTGGAGCATATACGCTTCTTCAACCTACGGTTGGAAAGCGTAAAAAATGGACGAAATGGGGTCAGAGGTCAGGACATAAGAGCGGGATACATTCCATTGCCCTTATGTGTCATACCTTGCCTAAAAATGCTTCGATTGTGACAAAACTGTAGTATGTTGTTTCGGAGGTATACTGAACGAATTCTGTTTAATATCGTCGAAATGTGTTCAAAGGTCAGGACACAGGAGTGAGATTTATTCCACAGACATTATCCTCATAACTTGAGTAATTATTTCTGGTATGTTGGAAAGCGTATAATAATCAACGCATTCGTGATTTTACTAACTTGTTTGGGAGTTAATGCTTTAACTGGCTGGAACGAATTGCCTCGGGGTTAGCAGAATGGGCTGAAATTAGCTCAAACGAATATATTCGCGGTGTAAAAAGTTGACCAAAAGGTGCTGGAACGAGTGAACCTATAGGCATTAGAAAGCTCTGTTTTCCCTTCAGCTTTTTTATTCAAAATGGTCATTTAGGGGGATGACTGACGCTAATCCTTTCTGAATGATTATACTGTATAAATGCTATAAAAATGGCGTGGAACTTTGAAATCCACTGGTACATGCAACTGAGCTTCGCGGTATAAAGCACTTGCGGGCACGGCATCTCATGTCGCGGACGACTGTCGACTCTCGTAGCCCTAAGGGAATCGTAAACAGATTGCAAATGTAACAATCACCAAGGAAACAAAGACGGGTTCTTTAAAGGGAGCATCTACAAATTGAAATGTTACTTCGACTTACTACGGCCACACGAAAGCATGCTTCTTAACAAGTAAGAAACCGATTTGCACGCAAACAGTCTCTTTCTACTCAAAACCAATTCCCCATGAGATACGATACAGATATAATTTCCATCCTCCCGCCGTCTGTCCGTCCGTCCCGAAGAATAAAAGAAAAATCTCCTCCGAGAAACAACCGATTTGCACGGAAATGGTCTCTTTCTACTCAGCGACGCCTCACACCTATCAGATACGATAGAAATTACGTTTCATCTATCCCCCGTCTGTCTGTCCGTCCGTCCGGAAGAATAAAAGCACGTAACCCCACCGAGAAACAACCGATTTGAATAGAAAATATTTCTTTGTACTCAGGGATGCATCACACCTATCAGATACGATGACAGAATTATGTTCCATCCCTCAGCCGTCTGTCCGTCCGTCCCGAAGAATAAAGCAAATATTTCCTCCGAGAAACAACCGATTTGCACGGAAATGCGTAACCAGATGCATAGGCGTAACCACTAGCGGAGGGGGGGTCAGGACCCCCGGATTTTCAGAGTCGGGGATCCTCGTATATATATATATATATATATATATCATCATCATCATAATTATGATTGTCAACTATTATCAATCCACAGCTGGACGAAGGTCACCCCAAGTTTCCTCCACAACGATCGGTCTTCTGCCAGTCTCATCCATGTTACTCCCGCATACCTTCAAACTTCATCCACCCATCTCCCATGTGGTCTTCTTCTGGGTCTTTTCCTGTCCCTTGGAATCCAGTCTATAGTATCAGCTGCCCATCGATGGTCTGTCCTTCTGGCAGTATGTCCAGCCCATTGCCATTTCAGGGATTTAACTCTGATAATGGTGTCTTCCACTCTTGTCATTTGTCTGATCCACGAGTTCCTCTTCTTATCTCTCGTGGTTACAGCAAGCATGCATCTCTCTATGCTACTTTGAGTTGTCTGCAGTCTTTGTACGTCTCTTTCAGTTAAGGTCCACGTCTCTGCACCATATGTAAGCATTGGAAGGACACACTGATCAAACATTTTCTTTTAAGACATAATGGCATATTGCTCTTGAAAATTATACTGTTTCTTCCAAAAGCTCTCCAGGTAAGTTTTATACACCGATTAATTTCTTCATCAATGTGACCCTCACTTGATATCTGCTGTCCAAGAAAAATGTAGGAATTGGTTATCTCCAGCTTTTCCCCATCAATCAATAAATCTTCATTTCTTGTAAAAGCATTGTACATGACGTTTGTCTTCTGAAAGTTCATTTTTAATCCCACTTCTTTAATCTTGTCAGCAAGTTCCTGGATCATACGCTGCAGCTCTGATGGGGTAGTTGCAAAAATGACTATGTCATCAGCAAAACGAAGGTAAGTTAGATAATCTACATTAATCTTTATCCCTTTGTTTTCCCAGTTCAGTGATTGAAAGACATTTTCCAATGTGGCATTAAAGAGTTTGGGAGATATAGTGTCGCCTTGTCTCACTCCCTTTCCAATTTTTTATGAGTGCTGTATTCTCAAATAGCCGAATCTTTGCACTTGCATTTTCATAGATGTTATTAATAATATTAATGTATGCGTCTTCAATGCCGCAGGATTTCAAAGCCATTGTAACTGCTGATGGTTTCACCGAATCAAAGGCCTTTTCATAATCGATAAAAGCCATGCACAATGGAAGTTCATATTCCTTCGCTCTTTCTCTTTCAATTAGTTCTCTCAGTACGTGGATATGATCTATTGTGCTGTAGCCACTCCTGGATCCAGCTTGTTCTCTCGGTTGAGCCATGTACAGTGTCACCTTCAAGCGGTGTGAAAGAACTTTAGTGAAGATTTTATAAACCACTAATATAAGGCTGATAGGTCTGTAATTCCTGAGATCCTTAATGTCACTTTTTTATAAAGCAGGATCATTGTAACAATGTTCCAGTCCTCAGGAATCTTCCCTTCATTAAGACATGGAGTGAAAACTTGGGCGAATACTGTTTCAGTTTCTCCACTTGCTTCTTGTATGATGTCTACAGTAATTCCATCTTCTCCTGGAGCTTTTCCCCGCTTCATGTTCTTGATTGCATGTGCACCTTCGACTGGGAGGACTGGAATAACTCTGGTACTGGTACCTTATACCGACTGATTCAGAACTCATGGGACAAAATTTAAGGGGTGGTAGAGCACACTGCAACAAACATTTTTTGTATAGGAATGTATGGGCGCAAGTGACGCGTTGAGGCACAAACACAAGAAATAGACATGAAAGGAAACATAAATTGTGTACTTACAACATCGTTGACAAATGCTTCTTACAGCAATGTTTAAAATAATTGCTCAAAATTGCGTCCACCAACAGTAATACATGCCTGGCAGCGTCGACGCAGGTATTGGCGTACAGTTTCAAAAATGCCAGGTATTTCTCGCACACGTGCAGCCGCAATGGACATTCGAGCGACGAGGTCCTCAACAGAGTCAACTGGAATCTTGTAAACGAAGGCCTTCAGA
The DNA here is from genome assembly GCA_039090855.1 of Macrothele yani. NCBI lineage: Eukaryota > Metazoa > Arthropoda > Arachnida > Araneae > Macrothelidae > Macrothele > Macrothele yani. The sequence goes on from CM076990.1 coordinate 57,059,447, forward strand.
TGTGCCCTTAAGAAGTAATAGAAGTTCGATAAATCGGGCGATCGGGGTGGCCAACGGACTGGTCCTCGTGTCCCAAAAGTGGCATCCAGGTAATTTCGCACATTAATGTTGAAATGGGCTGGCGCCCCATCATGCTGAAACCACAGTCCTTGTTGGACGGTCAGAGGTACATCTTGAAGCAATTCTGGTAAAACCTCTTTCCATCACGGCCGACAACAGAGTCGCAAATGGCATGTTCCCGTAGATGCATAATGTTGAAGGGTGGAAAGCCGCCTGCTACCCTCTACCGGCAACAGTACACGCCAAAATCTCCGTCGACGCTGCCACGCATGTATTACTGTTGGTGAACGCAATTTTGAGCAATTATTGTAAACATTGCTGTAAAGAAGAACTTGTCAACGATGCTGTAAGCAAACAATTTATGTTTTTTTTCATGTCTATTTCTTGTGTTTGCGCCTCAACGCGTCACTTGCGTCCATACATTCCTAAACCAAAAATGTTTGCTGCAGTGTGCTCTACCACCCCTAAAAGTTTGTCCCACGAGTTCTGTACCATCGGGATCAGAGGAAATGCTATCCCACACTCACCAACCCGCTTGGCCAGCGTGGTGAGTTATGGCCAAACATCTCCAAAATGACTCTACAACTTAAATCTTGGCCCTCAGTCTCCGGCAGCTGGAATGTACCTGGCCAAGGCAGCGGCCAGTGCGACATGAAAGCAGAGGGTGCTAAGAATGCCCGGAGGACCGGACTGGGCAGAACTGAAAAGTGGACATCTCTTCTACTATCGTGGGACAGATACTGGCAGAACTAGTGGTGTTGGATTTATAATAAACAAGAAACTGAAGGATAAAGTGGTAGAAGTTGAAAGTTCCTCTGACAGTGCTGCACGACTCGTTATCCAACTCTCGAGAATATACCAGGCTCAGATTATTCAAACTTATGCACCCACCACAAGTCATCCTGAAGAAGAAATTGAAGAATTTTATGAGGAAATTCGTCATCTAAATAATAAAGGTAAGCAGCACTTGAAGATAATTATGGGAGATTTCAGTGCAAAAAATAGGGTAACGGCAACAGAATAAAACTTCAGTAGGTAAATTCGGTCACGGCAACAGAAACCAGCGTGGAAATACTCTCGTTGAGTTGGCAGAGGCAGAAGGATTTTTCATCTTGAATTCCTTTTTCAAGAAAAAGACACACAGGAAATGGACATGGAGACATCCAATTGGGACGACAAGTGAAATTGATTTTATTATGTGTAACAAAAAATTCGTCATCGAAGACTGCAGTGTGCTGAACAAGTTCAACACAGGTAGTGACCATAGATTGGTGAGATGTAAGATGCACCTCAACACTAAACTGGAACGTGGCAAGCTCATAAGACAAACAAAATGTATTGACATAACCAACCATAAGAAAACACCACTTTCAAGTTGGAATTGAAGAACAGATTCTCTGCTTTAGAAGGCCTAACATCGGAAGAAGTGGATATTTCTGAAGTTAACAGAAAAGTAACCAAAGCTCTTATGGAAACAGCAACAAAATTTGCTGGGTCTAAGAACCAGTTGCATGTGAACAAATTTATCAGGAAAAACCAAAATGTTGATGCAAAAAAGAAGAGAGATGAGGACAACTAAAAAAGATGTGACTTCCAAAGTGGAATATATACATAGAGCTATGCAAGACAGTACGAAAAAGTATCACTGAAGATGTAAGAAAATTCAATTGTGAGCTAGTGAGGAAAGCAATTGAAAACAAACAAAGCCTAAAGATAGCAAAGGGACATCTCAGTAAGGGAAGAAAACAGATTATGGCACTGAGAAAATAAGATGGTTCTGTAACAAGAAATAGAGGCGAAATTTTAACAAGAGTGAAAGATTTCTACTCCAAATTATATGAAAGGGATGATACATGTACTCCTGACATAATGAAAGGTAACAGTACCAGAGTTCTTCCAGTCCTCCCAGCAGAAGTTGCACATGCAATCAAGAACATGAAGCGGGGGAAAGCTCCAGGAGAAGATGGAATTACTGTAGACATCATACAAGAAGCAAGTGGAGAAATCGAAACTGTACTCGCCCAAATTTTCACTCGATGCCTTAATGAAGGGAATATTCCTGAGGATTGGAACAACGCTACAATGATCCTGCTACATAAAAAAAGGTGACATTGAAGATCACAGGAACTACAGACCTATCAGCCTCCTCTCAGTGGTTTATAAAATCTTCACTAAAGTTCTTTCACACCGCTTGAAGGTAACACTGGACATGGCTCAACCGAGAGAACAAGCTGGATCCAGGAGTGGCTACAGCACAATAGATCATATCCACGTACTGAGAGAACTAATTGGAAGAGCGAGGGAATATGAACTTCCATTGTGCATGGCTTTTATCGATTATGAAAAAGCCTTTGATTCGGTGAAACCATGAGCAGTTACAATGGCTCTAAAATCCTGTGGTATTGAAGATGCATACATTAATTTTATTAATAACATCTATGAAAATGCAGGTGCAAAGATTCGGCTGTTTGAAAATACAACACACATAAAAATTGGAAAGGGAGTGAGACAAGGTGACACCATATCTCCGAAGCTCTTTAATGCCACATTGGAAAATGTCTTTCAATCACTGAACTGGGAAAACAAAGGGATAAAGATTATTGGAGATTATCTAACCCACCTTAGTTTTGCTGATGACGTAGTCATTTTTGCAACTACCCCACCAGAGTTGCAGAGTATGATCCAGGAACTTGCTGACAAGAGTAAAGAAGTGGGATTAAAAATGAACTTTCAGAAGACAAAAGTCAAGTTCAATGCTTTTACAAGAAATGAAGATTTATCGATTGATGGAGAAAAGCTGGAGATAACAGACACGTACGTTTATCTTGGACAGCAAATATCAAGTGAGGGTCACATTGATGAAGAAAATAATCGGCGTACAAAACTTGCCTGCAGAGCTTTTGGAAGAAACAGCATAATTTTCAAGATCAATATGCCATTATGTCTTAAAGGAAAAGTGTTTGATCAATGCATCCTTCCAGTGCTTACGTATGGTGCAGAGTCGCGGACCTTGACTAAAAGAGACATACAAAGGCTGCAGACAACTCAAAGCGGCATGGAGAGGTGCATGCTTGGTATAACCAGGAGAGATAAGAAGAGGTACTCGTGGATCCGAAAAATGACGAGAGTGGAAGACATCATGATCAGAGTTAAATCCATGAAGTGGCAATGGGCTGGACATACTGCCAGAAGGACAGACCATCGATGGACAGCCGAAATTTTAGATTGGATTCCAAGGGACAGGAAAAGACCCAGAAGAAGACCTCATGGGAGATGGGTGGATGAAATTTGAAAATATGCGGGAGTGACATGGAGGAGACTGGCACAAGACAGACCGTTGTGGAGGAAACTTGGGGAGACCTTCGTCCAGCAGTGGATTGATAATGGTTGACAATGATGATGATGATAGTGCGACTTGCGGAACACGCAGCTATCAATAGTTCATGTGCCCCCATAGCTAGCAATAACGGCCGCTACACGCCGTGGCATCGAACAGAAGAGGCTTTGAATGTGTGTTTGGCTTATGTCGGTCGAGGCTGCTTCCACACGTTGCCACAGTTCTACAGGCGTAGCCGCGGGTGGTGCTTGCCGGGCCACTCGGTATCCGATCAGCGACCAAACGTGTCCGAGAGGCGACATATCAGGAGAAAGACGGGCCACGGCAGCAGTGATACCTGGTGGGCCGTGAAGAATTGTTGCACGATGCGTACTATGTGCTGGCGCGCATTGTCCTGTTGAAAGGTGGCCACTGGCTGGTCCTGCAGGTAAGGGACGACTACAGGCTCCAAAACGTCGGAGATGTTGTGGTAGCTGTTGAGTGTACTGGCGAAGCGTACCAGAGGGGTGCAGGTGTCATATCCAATTGCGCCCCAAACCATAACGCCAGGCGACGGTCGGGTATGGCGATGCATAATGCAGGAGTCATAGAGTCTCTCTCAGCAATGCCGCCACACGCGGATCCGATCATCGTGGTGTTGCAGGCAGAAGAGGTATTCGTCGAAGAAGAGAACGTTGTGCCATTCCGTAGTCCAGGTGCGGCGTTCAACGGCCCACGGCCGCCGCACTCGTCGGTGGTGTAACGTCAATGGTAATCGGATCAATGGGCGCCGTGCGACAAGTCTCCGCTCTTGCAGACGACGTCAAACGGTACGTGCTGACACAGGTTGTTGCGCAACACAACCTAATTACTGCGCTAACGTTCGTGATGTGGCAGTGCGAGCAGTCAATGTCCACCGCACAACATGCCGGTCCTCTAGTTCGGTGGTATGCTGCGGCTACGGCAATCTCTCACGTCGGTCCGGCCATCCTTCCTGCCTCCACCGAATCCACACTCGCCTCACTGTGGCTGGATGTCGTCCTACAAGGGCGCCGATGTCTGAGTACGATAAACCGCTGTCGCGATAAGCCACTATTCGTCCTCTGTCGAACTCCGAAACGTGCTTGAATGACTGCCGTATTCTGCGACGAGGCATCAGGAAGCTTCCCACGCACAGGTCCGGCTGCACAACACACTTCCACTACTTACACCGCGCCTTCTGTGTACCCTTCTTATAGTGCTTCTCGGTGACGTGCCGGGCGCACATGATTTGCATATGCCCTGCAATGCTAATCGTTTGCATGTCCTCTCGCGAGCGAAACATGCTGCGAATTTCAGGCCAATCGGATGCTTCCTTCTTGATGTTGCATTTTGGGTGGCCAGCAGTGTTTATATATATAATGTGTGTATGTATGATCGGACCCACCAGATTTTGAAACATGGTTACACCACTGGACAGACGGCAGACGGATGGAACGTAATTTCCTATCGTATCTGATAGGTGGGATGTAAGGTCAGGTGATGCGTAACATCACAGCCTCTCCTTGACAAATGTCAACCCCGCCTTCTCGTGGTGCATCCTGTTCCCACTAAAGGGGCTCTGACGACCGCAAATAGCGGTATAACTATACCATCGGGATCAGAGGAAATGCTATCCCACACTCACCAACCCGCTTGGCCAGCGTGGTGAGTTATGGCCAAACACCTCAAAATGACTCTACAACTTAAATCTTGGCCCTCAGTCTCGGCAGCTGGAATGTACCTGGCCAAGGCAGCGGCCAGTGCGACGTGAAGGCAGAGGGTGCTAAGAATCCCCGGAGGACCGGACTAGGCTGCCATTTGATGCTGACCTTGGCTACCTACAACGGACGCTCTCTATCTTCTGATTCAAGGCTTCTTGAATTGGAAGAGGAACTACAAAGGATCAGGTGGGACATCGTCGGGCTAAGTGAGGTAAGGAGAAAAGGAGAAGATCTCATTGAACTGAAAAGTGGACATCTCTTCTATTATCGTGGGACAGATACTGGCAGAACTAGTGGTGTTGGATTTATAATAAACAAGAAACTGAAGGATAAAGTGGTAGAAGTTGAAAGTTCCTCTGACAGAGCTGCACGACTCGTTATCCAACTATCAAGAAGATACCAGGCTCAGATTATTCAAACTTATGCACCCACCACAAGTCATCCTGAAGAAGAAATTGAAGAATTTTGTGAGGAAATTCGTCATCTAAATAATAAAGGTAAGCAGCACTTGAAGATAATTATGGGAGATTTCAATGCAAAAATAGGGCACCGGCAACAGAATGAAACTTCAGTAGGTAAATTCGGTCACGGCAACAGAAACCAGCGTGGAAATACTCTCGTTGAGTTTGCAGAGGCAGAAGGATTTTTTCATCTTGAATTCCTTTTTCAAGAAAAAGCCACACAGGAAATGGACATGGAGACATCCAATTGGGACGACAAGTGAAATTGATTTTATTATGTGTAACAAAAAATTCGTCATCGAAGACTGCAGTGTGCTAAACAAGTTCAACACAGGTAGTGACCATAGATTGGTGAGATGTAAGATGCACCTCAACACTAAACTGGAACGTGGCAAGCTCATGAGACAAACAAAATGTATTGACATAACCAACCTTAAAAAACACCATAATACTTTCAAGTTGGAACTGAAGAACAGATTCTCTGCTTTAGAAGGCCTAACATCGGAAGAAGTGGATATTTCGGAAGTTAACAGAAAAAGTAACCAAAGCTCTTATGGAAACAGCAACAAAATTAGCTGGGTCTAAGAACAAGTTGCATGTAAACAAATTATCAGGAAAAACCAAAATGTTGATGCAAAAAAGAAGAGAGATGAGGACAACTAAAGAAGATGTGACTTCCAAAGTGGAATATATAGAGCTATGCAAGACAGCACGAAAAAGTATCACTGAAGACGTAAGGAAATTCAACTGTGAGCTAATGAGGAAAGCAATTGAAAACAACCAAAGCCTTAAGATAGCAAAGGGACATCTCAGTAACGGAAGAAAACAGATTATGGCTCTGAGAAAAGAAGATGGTTCTATAACAAGAAATAGAGGCGAAATTTTGACAAGAGTGAAAGATTTCTACTCCAAATTATATGAAAGGGATGATACATGTACTCCAGACATCATGAAAGGTACCAGAGTTCTTCCAGTCCTCCCAGCAGAAGTTGCTCATGCAATCAAGAACATGAAGCGGGGGAAAGCTCCAGGAGAAGATGGAATTACTATAGACATCATACAAGAAGCAAGTGGAGAAATTGAAACGGTACTCGCCCAAATTTTCACTCGATGCCTTAATGAAGGGAAGATTCCTGAGGATTGGAACAATGCTACAATGATCCTGCTACATAAAAAAGGTGACATTGAGGATCTCAGGAACTACAGACCTATCAGCCTCCTATCAGTAGTTTATAAAATCTTCACTAAAGTTCTTTCACACCGCTTGAAGGTAACACTGGACATGGCTCAACCGAGAGAACAAGCTGGATTCAGGAGTGGCTACAGCACAATAGATCATATCCATGTACTGAGAGAACTAATTGAAAGAGCGAGGGAATATGAACTTCCATTGTGCATGGCTTTTATCGATTATGAAAAAGCCTTTGATTCGGTGAAACCATCAGCAGTTACCACGGCTCTGAAATCCTGTGGTATTGAAGATGCATACATTAATATTATTAATAACATCTATGAAAATGCAAGTGCAAAGATTCGGCTGTTTGAAAATACAACACACATAAAAATTGGAAAGGGAGTGAGACAAGGTGACACCATATCTCCGAAGCTCTTTAATGCCACATTGGAAAATGTCTTTCAATCACTGAACTGGGAAAACAAAGGGATAAAGATTAATGGATATTATCTAACCCACCTTCGTTTTGCTGATGACGTAGTCATTTTTGCAACTACCCCATCAGAGCTGCAGAGTATGATCCAGGAACTTGCTGACAAGAGTAAAGAAGTGGGATTAAAAATGAACTTTCAGAAGACAAAAGTGATGTTCAATGCTTTTACAAGAAATGAAGATTTATCGATTGATGGAGAAAAACTGGAGATAACAGATACGTATGTTTATCTTGGACAGCAGATATCAAGTGAGGGTCACATTGATGAAGAAATTAATCGGCGTACAAAACTTGCCTGGAGAGCTTTTGGAAGAAACAGCATAATTTTCAAGAGCAATATGCCATTATGTCTTAAAAGAAAAGTGTTTGATCAATGCATCCTTCCAGTGCTTACGTATGGTGCAGAGACGTGGACCTTAACTAAAAGAGACATACAAAGGCTGCAGACAACTCAAAGAAGCATGGAGAGGTGCATGCTTGGTATAACCAGGAGAGATAAGAAGAGGAACTCGTGGATCCGAAAAATGACGAGAGTGGAAGACATCATGATCAGAGTTAAATCCCTGAAATGGCAATGGGCTGGACATACTGCCAGAAGGACAGACCATCGATGGACAGCTGAAATTTTAGATTGGATTCCAAGGGACAGGAAAAGACCCAGAAAAGACCACATGGGAGATGGGTGGATGAAATTCGTAAATATGCGGGAGTGACATGGAGGAGACTGGCACAAGACAGACCGTTGTGGAGGAAACTTGGGGAGACCTTCGTCCAGCAGTGGATTGATAATGGTTGACAATGATGATGATGATGATGATCTGATAGGTGTGGTTAGTTACTGAGTAGAAGACCATTTGCGTGCAAATAGGTTACTTACTTGTCAAGAGCCATGCTTTCGTGCAGCCGCAGTAAGTCACATTTCTATTTGTAGATGGTCCCGTAAAAGAACCCGTCTTCGTTTCCTAGGTGATTGTTACATTTGCAGTTTGTTTACGATTCCCTTAAGGGTATGGGACTAAACAATCATCCGCGACGTGAGATGCCGTGTTCGCCAGTGCTTTATGCCTCGAAGCTCAGCTGCATGGGCCGGTGGATTTCAAAGGTGTCTGTATGAGGACATTACCGAAAATACTTATTTTTCTACAAAATAATCCAAATTATTTAAAGTATCATTAACCATTACAAGACTTATGGCTCAAACACAGTATATTTATGAACATTAATAGATAACACTATATTTTTTACATTATTTCAATTTCACGTCGTCAACAATTTGTCAATATGTTTTTGTTTACTGGAGGTTTAATAATCACCGCGAGCAACTCAATGGGCTATAAACAGTCGCCCGTTCCTAATTTAGGGTCACTGGTTCCAGGGAAGGGAGAGATCCAGTTCCCCAAGACAAACACATCATCCATGCCTCACCGGGATTCGAACCTAAACCCCTTTCGGACGAATGATCAGAAGCAATCGCTTAAACCACTGCGCCCCCGGAGTGGCCATTATGTTTTAATAGCATGAGTTCATAATCTAACAACTTTCCCTCACACTTTTCCAGGCTTAGGACAGACAGTTAAACATCTGTTGTGTTTAAAAATCGTGAGCATAACGTGCTCTTGTCTTTTTTGAGTCAAAAAATAATTGAAGAAAGCCAAGGCTTGCCTTTTGAAGTTTCAGACAACACTATAAGATCCATTTTGTTTAAATAAAATCTGCAGATGAAACAAGAGCACTGTGAGACAGAATTTTAAAAGAATAAACTACCAAAGTAATGATTGTCACTCTATGTACGGAAGTAACACACGATCAATTCGCCTGCCTCAGAAGAAGTCGGAGGACGCAGCTGAGGAATGCTTGCTTGTACGGATCTGACACAAAATTTTCATTGCACGGAAGCGCTATATACAAATGTGCCACGACACCTTCATGTCAGGGGAATTAACCCTTCCCCATCATGCCCTGGGTTATTGAGCAGCGAATAAAGCACAAAAAGCGAGCTCTTGTCAGCCGTAACAGGTTTACGGTCGATACTGCTCAGATGATATCGAGAAGGAACTATTTTTCCGTAGCTTTCGTAAAACTCCGCCGTTGTAAGAACGTTTATGCTTAGGCAAAGGAGAAAAATTTGGGCGCCTTTTAATTCAGGTACTTAAAGAGTTAAAGAACACCATGAGCTGTTTGTTGAGCTCTATGCAGTCACCCGTCCCTAATTTAGGGCTACTGGTCCCAGAGAAGGGAGATAGCTATTGCCGTGAGATAAGCCGACCACTCATGCCACATGCGGGTTTCGAACCTGTGCCCATCTCTAATGAGCGTTGATGTTGTTGGTCATGACGTAGCCGTAGTACACACGTGCAAGGGTAGCACCAGAAAATCCCAGACTTTCTGCGCATTTGCAGAGATGGAAACGTATCACGGGTCGGCAGGTCAACGGGAGGAAAATTTCTAACAGGTCAGATGGGTCGTGTCAAGATGTTCCTGCCCCGATTTCGGCTCGGGTTTACTTTCATTTTATTTTTGAAAAGCAAAACAAAATATTTTTCAAAGAAAAATGCGCACCGTGGAATTTTATATTCTGTATTGGTGCTCGCGGAAGGAAAAATGATTGTCATGCAATATGAAAGTTTGTCACCAGAAGGAAAAGTGTTCCTCCCTTTTGAGGAGCAATGAAGAAAACAACATCCACATTTTGGAAACTGTCAACTCATCAGCTGTGAAACATATTTTGAAGCTTGATATGTAATCAAGAAAACAGCAAAAACTGAAATTAAACATACATTATATTGATAAAAGTCACCGAAAACCTACAACAGAAACACAACATAACATTTATTGACATACATTAATACGGTGTCAGTCCGCCTTTGGCCTTAATGCATGCACTGACCCTTCGAGACTTGCTTTCGACAAGGCTTTGGAACACAGCAATACGCGCTTCCATTCATTACATAATGCTGTCACTAACTATAGCTTAGTAGTAGGCCTTGGTTCCGAACTTCTTATGCGGCGCTCTAATTCATCTCATAGGTGCTCTATGGGATTAAAATCAAAGCTCTGTGTTGGACAGTCCACACACGATACGGAATTATCATCAAACCACGCAGTAACAGTCCTTGCGTTGTGGCTGGGTTCATTATCCTACTGGTACCAACAAGGCTCGGCTCCGTAGTATTACCAGAGAGTTGGTAGGACATAATTGTCCAGAATATCAAGGTAGACGTACTGGTTAACAGGTGTGTCCACGATAACCAATGGGCCGGGACCATACCACGAAAAACACCCCATACACGAGTACACTGCCAGCTCCAAACTTGACCGTAGGAACAGTACACCGTGGTAAATAGCGTTCCGCCGGTTGCAGCTGTACCCACACATGGCCATCAGACAGATGGATCGTGTATCTGGATTCATCAGTTCATAGGACCCGTTTCCATTGAACTACGGTGCACGATAAATGTTCTTTACACCATGCTAAAGGACGAGTAGCATTCCGAATGGAGATCGAAGGCTTATGAGCAGGCGCACGACCACGGTAGCGCATGGAATGAAGTTCTCTGCGAATGGCACTTGTACATACCGAGGTTCCATCATTTTTACTCACCCGTACACTGAGGTCTTGTGCGGTACTCCGTCGATTTAGCTGTAACGACTCTCCTGAGGCTTCGACGTCTTCAATCACTGATTTTCTTTGGTCTGTCGGTACATTTTGCTGCTGGAGGTACACTATGTGTCTTTCACTTATTCCGTACATCCAAAACAGTTGACGTGGGTATGTTTAAACGCCTCTCGGTTTCTCTTATGGACGACCCACTAATATAACAACCTAGCAATCTTTCCTTTCTCAAAGTCAGTTCTCTCTTGCCCCGACATTTTCACTCAACCTCACAGTGCGATATGATCGCGGTCAGCTGCAGGCTTGTTTTTATACTGTTTGCAGCTGTACCTCGCATTTTACGAACGCAGCGATCCGTTCATTTGCTTTTGAAGGGATGTCTGTTGACTTTTGTCAATATAGTGTATAACAAGTTGCTTAATTAATTGTTTTTTTACTTTTGAGTTAACGCCATCAAAATTAGATGGATAGCTTTAACACTACTGTGGGAGGACTTATTGACTCTCGCAGATGTGTTTGAAATCATATGTAAAACAGTGAGGTTATGTCTTGGGAATGAAGAACGACAGTTCAGCACTTTTTTTTTTTTTTTTTTGATTGGAGGTTTAACGACCACCGTGAGCAACTCAATGGGCTATAAGCAGTCGCCCGTCCCTAATTTAGGGTCACTGGTTCCAGGGAAGGGAGAGAGCCAGTGCCGTAAGACAAAAACAACATCCATGCCTCACCGGGAATTCGAACCCGGACCCCGTTCGGACGAATGATCATAGGCCATCGCTTAGACCACTGCGCCACCGGGGCGGCCCAGCACTTCTTGTAAGTAAGTGAGTAAATTATACATTCTTATAATACATTTGCTTGATTCCCATATATCTTAAGATACCTACTGCGGAGATACGTTTTGAACGCCTGTGTATATATTATACAGTATACTGGTGTTTAAAATTAAGTCGAATTTCGGAAAAACTAATGGACACACATTTTAAGGAAATTTCATATGGATACACAGTTATAAAAGAGAAACAATTATACCATACAACTGTCATGGTACGCACGTATGATAGTCAGTGCGGCTAATCAGCGCAGGAATGTCCAAAATCCATGTTGCAAGATCGAACATAAAATTACTCTTATGTGGGGTATGGTCCCTTCACACAGTCATTCAGCTCTCACAGCGCGACGTCATACTGGAAACGAGGCAGTTGATGAGTCCCTGTGGCAGTCAGTCCCACTCATGCAGCAATGACGTTTTCAGCTCCTGGATGTTTCTCGGAGGGGGATGGCGATCTGCCATTGCCCTCCCAAGAGCGTCCCAGACATGTTCGATAGGGTTTAGGTTTGGCGATCTGGCTGGCCACTCTATCCGTCGAATATCCTCACTTTCAAGATAATCGCCGACCAGGTGAGCCCTATGTGGACGAGCGTTGTCGTCCATAAAAAGGAACCGAGGGCCATCTGCGCCCCTGAAAAGTCGAATATAAGGATGTAAGATCTCAGCAGTCAGGGAGCCTCTGTCAAACACATGGAGAGGTGTGCGGCCGTCCAACATGATGCCTGCCCAGACCATGACACCTCCGCTGCCATAGCAGCCGCTTTCTCGGATGTTGGAGGAAAGGTATCTTGTCCTAGGTTCTGTCCAGCTGAAGGTACGTGAATCAGAGCCCAGGCTGAATGGCGACTCTTCTGTGAAGAGAACGTTACCCCACTGAAGTCTGGCTCAAGGCTGATGTTGTTTGCACCATCTAAACGCGCTCTCTTGTGTGCTGAAGTGAGCGGAACGCAAAACAGCGGGTCTTCTGGCAAAAATCCCTCTCTTATGAAGCCTTCGGTAAACAGTAACCCTTGAAACTCGGGTTCAAGTTGCAGCATGCAACTCACGAGATAGCTGTTTAGCTCTAGCAGTCCTGGGGCGCCTCGCTGAAAGTGCCAAATAACGATCTTCGTTGACCGTCGTGGCTCTTGGACGACCTTGCCCAGGCCTTCTCGATATGGGACCGGTGCCCTTAAACTGTTTCGACAAATTGCAGACGGCACTGGGCGTTACATTGAGCTCTGTAGTGACCTGCACTTGCGAATACCCTGCCTCCAATCTACCGACGATTCTCCGCCTCATTCCGTCATCAATACGTTCGTGGCAACTCATTTTACTTGATTGTTTATGAAATTGAACCAACTCCTGCTAGAAACCCAACCAATGTCGCCAAGCAGTGCGAGCGAACTAATCGCGGAAAAAGTCACGTGTGCTTTTCATACCTTGCGCTTTCACAGCTCCGCCCACACGCACGTGTACGCTTATGTATTCGGCACTGCAAATTTGCATTCTTTTTCGGCGGCATTATTTGTACCTTTTGTTCCGCACTTTTTGTGAAAATCGACAAAATGTGCAAATTCTCTTAATTTTGAACACCAGTGTGTATAATTCGGAACAAATTTGTCCGGGTTGCGTCCGGATCAGTTACAGATCCGGGTCATGTCCAATTATGTGATGTCCCAGTTCTGGTGGAGTCCAATTTCACTGGTGTGCTAAAATTAAGGACGAAGAGGAGAAATGAGCATAACAGCGGAACGAGCAGGCAGAACGGACCGAAAGACCGCTCAGGTCTTTCGGTCCGTTCTGGGCCCGGTACGGTAGGGCAGGCGCATATATGCAGCATGACGTAGGGGTGGGGGTGGGGTGGGGGGTGTCGGAAGGGTATCAAGCACACGGGCGGTGTACGCTCAGCAATTCGGTGAAAGCTATTGCATGGTGTACATGGGTTTGAACGACGTCGAGCTGCTGCCTCCGTGTGATATGGCCAACAGGCAATCCAGTAGACGACATCTGGATGACTTTACCCGAGGTCGCGTCATTGGAAAATTGGAAGGAGGTCGAAGTGTGACTAGTGTGGCCGACGATTTCGGGATCGCTCACAGCATCGTTTCACGAGCTTGGAGAGCATTTCAAACGACAGGAACAGCTGCCCGAGAGTTTAGCAGTGGTCGTCCACGAGCAACCACGGCGGCGGACGACCGGTATATTGTCCTACAGGCGAGAAGAGACTGACGGCACACAGCGGGAGAAAGCGCAAGGCACATGCAACAGACAACTAGACGTCCGTTATCGCGTTTTACCGTGGCCAGGAGGCTGCACAAAGGTGGTCGATTTACACAACGACCGGTACGGCGTGTGCCATTAACGTCTGCTCATCGGAGACGGCGGCTTCTGTGGTACCAGGAACACAAGAACTGGACACATCAGCAATGGGGCCGAGTTCTCTTTACGGATGAGAGCCGATTTATTCCGACGAGCGATTCTGGACGTATACACATCTGGAGAGAGCAGGGAACACGCAATCACACCTCCAACATCATCGAAAAGGACCGGTTTGGAGGTGGCGGAGTTCTCGTTTGGGGCGGTATCATGCTTGGTAGCCATACTGACCTCCACATCTTCCAAGGAGGTTCAGTCACTGGTGTCCGCTATTGTACCGAGGTTCTCCTGCCTCACGTGCGTGTGTTTAGAGGTGCTGTGGATCCTGAGTTACTCTTCATGGACGACAACGCCACAGCTCATCGTACAGTGGCTGTCGCAGAGCTGTTGGAGAGGGAAGATATTCAACGCATGGAAGGTCCCCGGACCTAAATCCAATCCAACACGCGTGGGACCTTCCCGGGAGACGCTTGGCAGCACGTGACCAGCCGCCAGCAACGATTCCGCAGCTGCGATTGGAGCTACAAGAGGAACGGTGCGCGATGCCTCAACAGCTCTTTGACATCCTCGTCCTCAGCATGGACAGACGTTGTAAATCCTGCAACGCAGTCAGGGGTGATCATATGCCCTACTAAAGACTGGATTTTTCTTGGCAGCCGCCTGTCACATGGACGTTTCTGTCTTCTGTCCAGTTGTGCTCGAAGCTACCTTTTCAATAAAGTGCCTTTGTATCTTTTGGATTCCTTGTTTGGACGGTTTTGCTCACTTGTCCCATATTCTTACATCTTGGGGATCTTATGGTATGATTTGAGTCGATGTGAAGCACTTCTGCACGACGTAACATTAGAAAAACCGTCTCGTCCTTAATTTTTGCACGCCAATGTATGTGATGTCCAGGTTTGGGTTCAAAATTGTCGACCCGTTTCCAACTCTGCACACGTGCCATTTGGAGCACCCTATTGCAACGTATGAGAATATTTATTCATTGAACGAAAGCGTGCCATTAAATCGTAATACCAATTTACTTAGTACTGGATATTATTTTTCGTTGGCACAGTCTTCCAAAAGAAAAGAAGACCTTCGCTTTACGTATGCACAACAGCATTGTTTATGTTTCCCTTGCAAAGTGAAACATGTAGTATAATGGAACGCTTTCAGAGCAGAACAGATTCTGTCATAGCAGCAAAATGTAGGCCAACTCGACATTAATTCCTTTTCTATTACAGGCAGTTTGTGGATGGACAAGTGTACTGATACTTTTCATCAGATAGTGTGTGCATTTACAGGAGTATTTCTATTTCAGTTTTTCTTGCAATAAAAAATTGTTTTGAAGCAGCAAACTCACTGTACTGGAATCACGTGAGTTTGCATCCGATATTCCAAACGGGTTTTTAAATGAACTGACGCAATATGTTTTTGTACTTTCAAATTTCCGAATCGCACAATAAATCCTGCTCGCAATTTATTTAAGGATTTCTGAATTGTTTTCTTTGCTGCAGTTTACTGCCAGGAGATTCCATCAGTAGTTCCCTCCTACTATGAAAGTGTTCTACTTTTTATTGTTCATTTGACGTGTTCATAGAGATGAAATTCTCATAAGCGTACATACAAGCAGCTTAATAATGCGGGAAATTAATTTTCATATCTTGAAGTTCTAAATTAAGACTGCGTTGTTGAAGAACTGAAAAGTTGCTACGGAAGCTACTTTGAGTTACCAGACAAGTAAGCAACGTGTTCACATTAGCGGATGAACTTCCAGAGAAGCTGTTATTGTCACGTATTATATACACAGACGAGTCATATTATTGTGACCACCTCCTTCTTTTGACGTCAACAGCGAGTAGACAATGAAAGAAGGCACGTGTACTGAGCTGGCTTGGAGGGTATGTACCCTAAAGAGCAATTGAATTAGAGACAGCTGGCGTTATGCTAATGTGGCGCAGTGGGCAGCCCTGTAAACGGAAACGACATGACGTATGCAGCGATCCGACAGTATAAGGAGTGATGCGACGGGAATCAGTAAGAGTCGGACGCAGTATGGGTAATACGAAGGATCTAAGCGCATTTGATCATGTGCAAATTGCCGGGGTCCGACGAATGGGTCACTCCATCTCGGAAGTCATGAAGGCTCTCGGAATTTAACGAACCACTGTGTCACGGTTGCACCATAAGTAAAATACTGATTTCATTGTCCCGTTCCGCCAATATGTCTTGGCTCCACGGGGACTAATTGAGCACCTTGGATTTTATTTTGACATGTTGCGACAATTATCCTGCCTTGAGACGCCGGTTCGGACCCTGGCCACCCCGTGGCCCAGAGACCAGCCGTGGTGACGTGCTGGCAGGCGACCTAGCATACCTTGTCTGGGTTCCCGCTCTGTCTGGCGGGATAGGTCGTTCATTTATTTACGTTGACTGGGAGATTCCTTGCCCTCGAACTTTTTGGGGGAATAATTTCCCTTTATTATTTTTTCAACAAAAACTTACACACATCAATTACACTGTCCTTATGCTTAGGACTTACAACATTGAGAGATTTAAAGAGTATTTACAAAGTATGTACACTGGAGGGAATTTCGTCTGCTTGCCCACAGACTTCTGCCCTCATTCCTCTTCCGAATCGCTTTCGGTGTGCACGTACACCTCTTGCGTTTCGGTCCCCGTTTGACTGGGGAAGATCGCATGTTGCTGGAGGGTTAGCCTCTCAACCAGGGCTATTCTCCCCTCCTGTTAACGGAGGATTGGATGAGCAGATCCAATCTTCGCGTTCTTTGCACACCTGGGATCAGTGTGTTTCTCTATTCGGCGAAGCCGCTGCAATCTAGCACGCAGTGTTCAATGCTTGCCGACCTATTTCCACAGGGACAAGTGCAGTTCCGGATGGCAAATCTGCCTAGGTATTCAGAGCTGATGCCATGGCCACTGAGTACTTGATTCAGGAACTTGTTTGTCTGTGCTCGTTTGGTCGAGACCTTCGGAAACACTCTGTGTGTCTTCCGCCCTGTCTCTCCCGTGTCCCATCTGACCTGCCATTCGGTCATGGTCTGTCGTGCTAATGCTGCGCGAATACTCCTTCGCGGCGTTCTACATTGCACGTCAACCGTCTCTTTCAGCGTGGCTGCCTTCGCCAGCTGGTCCGCCCTTTCGTTTCCTTGGGTTCCGACATGGCTTCGTACCCAGTGGAAACTGACTGCCCCATCTCTCTCTGCCCTCAAGAGGGTTTTGATCCTCTGGACGACGGGGTTTCTTCCCTTGAATCTACTCAGAGCCTGCAGTGCTGCCTCACTGTCCGAGTAGAGTTTTATCCTTTCGTCACTACGCCTGGGGAGTGCCCAGGTGAGTGCCTTCTCTATCGCCAGAAGTTCTGCGATAGTTTCACGCATTCTGCAGTGGCTTCGTTCCCATCCGAGAACGCACAGAAGCCTGCTCCCACTTGTCCCTTCAACTTTGAGCCGTCCGTGAACAGCTCATGCCCAACTCCCGTGGGTTTCTCCTTGTCCCACGGTGGGAAAATTTCCTCGGCCGGGTGGATCTGCCAGTCCACGCTTTCCAGCTCCATGTTGGAGGCTCGATGTGGCACACCGAGTAGGTAGGCGTCCTCGCCTGACCTTAGGCAGTGCATTGCTGCCTCCCTTTCCACTACTAGGTCTGCCGGCTCGCACCCCGCCAGCACTTGGAGTGCTAGGGTCGACGTTGTGCGAAAACATCCGGTGATCCCTAGTAGGGCCAACCTTTGGATTTGGTTTATCCCCTTCTTCATTCTGACGGTGGGAGTCCACCATGCTCCACTGCCATATGTCAGAAATCTTTCTATTCCTCTCTGATAGATGGTCTTCTTGATTTTGCCCGATAACCTCATGCCATTCAATCTATTGAGGATCAGCGTGCACCTTGTTCGAAGATGCCTCAGGTGTGGCAGCCCTGATAGACTCTGATCCAGGACCACACCCAAGTACTTCATTTCACGCACCGCCTTGATAGTGCACCCTTGGAATTTGCACTTAGGTGGTGTTTTCATTACTCCACTCTTAGCTATCGCTAGTAGAGTGGTCTTTTCAGGAGCGAAGCACAGTTTGCTTTTCTGCTCCAATTGTCTAGCACAGCTAAGGCACTGTGTGCTTCCCTTTCGATCACGTGTCTTCCTGAGACGGAGACCACGAGAACGAAATCGTCCGCATAGGCTTGAATTTCCACTGCGGGCCCCAGGTCTAGATTCAGAGCTGCGTCTGCAACTATGTTCCACCAAAGCGGCCCGGAGTTGGATCCTTGCGGACACCCTCTGTGGTACGAACGCGAGGCTTGCCCATTCCCCGCTTCAAACTCGACTCTTCTATCAGACAGGTAGCTGCTGATCAGCTTGAACAGGTTCCTTGGACAGCCAAGTTCTTTGAGTCTGGTTAAAACCATTGGCCGCCAGACACTGTTGAATGCCCCCTTCACGTCTAGTGAGATGAAGCAGGTATGGAGCCCCTCCGCTTTGTTCCTCTCTGCCCCTCTCTCTGAGGCTGCGAATTGTCTGCGTTGCGCAACGCCCCGGAAGGAAACCAAATTGGTTCCTGTTTAACTTTCCCTGCTCCATGAGAAAGCCAAGCGCTCTGTTCGTTATGAGCTTGTCCAGCACCTTGCTCCACGCAGAGAGAAGACAGAGGGGCCTGTAGGCTGCGGGCTCATTTTTGTTCTTTCCGGTCTTGTTGAAAAGAACTAGCACCGCTGTTTTCCACAAGTCTGGGAAGATTCCCTCCCGAGGCATTCGTTTAGGAGCGCCACAATATACCCAGGATTTGCATAGTAGATTTCTTTCACTATGCTGAGGTCGAACCCATCCTTGCCTGGTGCTTTGCCAGTATTTAGACTGGAGAGGGCGTTCTCCCCTTCCTCACTCGTGAAGGGGGGAGGGTCCTCACCAGTGTCCGGCGGGATCCGACATTCATCCCTTATTTCGTTTTGTTGTGGGGAGTCCCCTTCTCCCTCGTCTCCTTGGAAGTGGTAATCCAAGAGACTCTCTATGATACTATCAAAAGTCTTTGATAGGCTTCCGTCTGCCCTTTCGACCGCTGCCAGTTTTAGCGGTTCAGTGATGGATCCCCTCGAGATCTTATAGGGGATCCCGAAAGGGTCTGCTGGAGTTTGGAACTCACACAGCTTTCTCTAGTAGGAGATTTTCGAGAGATTCAGTTCTCTCCTGTATGCTGAACGAGCCTTTTTATGCACTTCTGTGCACTCCCTGTCTTGCGGTGTAGCTTTCGCTCTTTGCAGAGCTTTCCTACTCCGCCTAGCTCTCGCTCTGAGAGCTTTTAGTTTCTCCGACCACCAGGGGTGGGGATACTTGGCTCCCCTTTTTTATTTTCCCTACTACTCTCGCATAGCGCTGTGACTTGACTTTTAAGTTCTTCAAAGAGGAGTTGAGGTCCGACGTTTCTCCTGCCTCTTCTGCCCTCCTACCCCCAACAGGGTAGTTAATTTGGCTTTAAAAGCCCACCAGTCCAGATTCTTCATGAAGAACCTTCTGCGCTTGGGTCGGATGGGCTTTTCCGATCCCAAAACGAAAGATAGTGCTAGGTGGTCACTGCAGCTTTCATCGCCCAGTACTTGCCAATCCTGGACGAGGCTGCGCTTAGAGACCCTGACGAGAGTCACGTCGATCCAGGAGGAGCCCCTCGCCACTTGGAAGGTCGGGGTGCTCTCTGTATCGTTCAGGAAACTCAGGTCTGCCGCGTTGGCAAAGTCCACTAGAAGCTGGCCGCGTTCGTCCTCGTCTTGTTGGCCCCAGAGAGGACTCTTCGCGTTGAAATCGCCTGCTATTATTATCTCATGACTGGGAATTCCCTAATAGAGCCATTAGCTCATTCAGCGTTTCTCTCAGATCGCCCGCTGGAGAACTGTATACGTTCACCATTAAAAATTTCTCATCACCACATTCCACCCCCAGGGCGACCACGTTCTCGGAGCATTTTATCTCGAGAACCGCTAGGGACGGGTCCTTCACGACCGTGGCCGCCCTGGGCTTTGCCACCCTAGGGTGGTAGATCCGGTAGGAGTTAGGGAAGCCCACCACTCTTCCCCCTGCTCGAATGGTTCCTGCAGTAGCAGAATATGAGCTTTTTGCTCAGTGGCTGTCACCAGGGCCTGTGCTGTTGCTGCCCGTGCATGGTGCAGATTTATTTGGAGCACCTTAACGCCTCTCTTTGGATTTTTATTCTTAATGAGTGCGTTCTTTTAGTAGAGCCAGTTCTCTGACAAGGCTTGGACATTCCTTGTCGAGGCTCGAGTGGCCTATATCCACTCGACGCCTAAATCTCTTGTTGTTTGCCAGGCAGTTAGTGCAGACTGGGCTATTGCTGTACTCCTGGCGCTTGTGCCTAGTTTCCCCACACCGGGCACACCTATCCTGCTCTTCGTCGGGCACACCTATCCTTGACCTAAAGTGGCCGAACCCGTTACACCTGTAGCAACGGACCTCCTTCAGGTATTCCCTTATTGAGTGGACGGTCCATCCCACTCCGAGCTTGCCTCGTCTCATCACTTTTTTGAAGGTCAGTGGGTCCGCCTCTGCTACCCAGTGGCGTTTCCCACTCTTCACCTTCAA
Source organism: Macrothele yani (assembly GCA_039090855.1). Taxonomy (NCBI): domain Eukaryota; kingdom Metazoa; phylum Arthropoda; class Arachnida; order Araneae; family Macrothelidae; genus Macrothele; species Macrothele yani. Next base: position 57,080,082 of record CM076990.1, read on the forward strand.
TGAGAACTTGAGCTGGAGGCTGCTCTCCTCCTGCTCTGGGTTCTGTTTCACGAGACATTGCTCGACTTGTTGCCTTGACAGGTTTCCGTCTATCCGTAGACGATAAACTTTGGATTCCTTTTAGCTGGCAACCTTGACCGAAGGTTCTCCTTGGTCACCTCGTTGCTTTTTAGCTCGGAATCCAGCTTCTCTATTTCCTTGGCGGAGGAGCATTCCACCATTACTCCTCCCCCATTCACTTTCCTTACTCCCTTTACTCCAATTTGGAGTTTGGCGGGGCAAAATCTGTGTTTGCAGAACCGCCTTAACGTCATCTGACGAGGAGAACCCTTGTCTGATGCCGGGTAAACGAGAAGCACGTGCCTCTTCTCGACCCTCTTAGCTACCACCTTCTTAGCTACCTCCTTTTAGTTGTCTTTTGACTTGGGGCCGTGTTCCCCTTGCTTGGCTTTGCCCGAGCCGCTTCGGCATATGTTTTAGGAGCTGCACTAGCGTGCTCACTTCTCTCTTGGAGTCTCCCTTGGGCGAGACTCATATCTATCACTTGCTTGGTGTAAGCTTCTTGTAGCGAGTTCGCTACCTTTCTAATCTTGGTTCTGGTGTTAACCAGAACCTTGTTTGATGAATTCTCCAGAATCCTCCAACTCCTGGAAGAAGGAGTTGACTGCGCTTGCGAACTCCGACGGAGTTTCCAAGCCGCAGTCTGCCACAACGGGCCCACTTGGACCGGGGGTTGGAGCCCCGCATCCTCTGCCATCTCTCTACTCGGGTTGCTAACCGAGTGCAAGTCCTGGGACGTGTGTCCCTGGTGGGTAAGACTTACGTCGTTCGAAAGTCAAGTGCTCAGCGGTACCCTGGGGTTCTTCCGCTGTAACCTGCACCTGACCCTGGTTGAGTGCGGGGATTTGTCCTGATCCGTAGATCAGGGGGACCGGCACGACGACGACGTACCCGCTCGTATGTCAGAGTTCCGCACCTTGCTATGACCGTGGTTTGGACCTTGCCCTTACAAGGGCAGTTTTAACTAAGTCCAAACCCACGGCCTCGAAACCCTATTGTATATTAGGGGATCGACTGAAAAAATTTTTCTGAGGGGAGCGAATCACTCCCCTCGCTCTGTTAACAGAGTCAATCGGAACAGCTGTCGATTTGAATCGCAATCAATAGCACTGTACTCACTCAACCAGCCTCTGACAAACGGCCGGTCGCACCATAAGTACATCGAATCCGGTAAAACCATCTCTGCAAGGGCCAACTGCCGTGGACAACAGCGTGTGGATGAGCGGGGTCATCGTTGGCTAGCTCGCATTGTAACAGCGGATGGACGGGCCACAGTGCAAGAAATCACTCCGCAATTTAACGATGGTGCACAAAAACGTGTAAGCAGCCACACCATCCGGAACCATCTCCTCGCTATGGGGTAGAGAAGCCATCGTCCCACGAGGGTACCGGTGCTGACCGCACATCACAGGGTGCAAAGATTAGCATGGGCGCGGGAACATCGCCCCGGGACCCTAGACATGTGGAAAAAATGTTGCCTGGTCTAATGAGTCGAGATTCGCGTTGGTACATGCGGATGGCAGGATACGAGTACGGCGCAAACCACATGAAGCGATGGATCCTTTTTGCCAGCAAGGTACTCTTCAAGCTGGTGGAGGTGGCATTCTCTTCTGGGGACTGTTTACGTGCACTGAAATGGGACCTCTGGTACGTGTGACATCGTTCCTCACAGGTCAATGTTACCGGGATATCCTGGACGACCATTTGCTCCCGTTTGTGCGTCTTCAACATCCCACTGTGTACCTCATCCTGCAACAAGATAATGTACCGTGCCATCGCTCCCGAATTGTATTCGAATGGCTGGATTACCACTCCACCGACGTGACCTCGCTTCCTTGACCAGCTAGGTCACCTAACCTCAATCCCATTTAGCACATCTGGGATACCATCGAGAGAGATGTTCGAGGCTCTGACCCCCTCCGTTAAATCTTCGTGAACTGTGGGAGCTTGTTCAGGGGACGTGGATCCGTATGGCTTCCCAACGCTTCCGGTGTCTTGTCGAGTCCATGCCGAGACGAATCGCCGCCGTCATCAGGGCGATAGGTGGTGCTACAAATTACTAGACAGGCATCACTAATTGAATTGCTCTTCAGTGTACGTGGAGGTAATCTAAATATACGATGTCATCGCTCTGTCCACGTTATTTTATAAACAACGAATAGCAGCTGTAAAATTGTTCATCGACATCGCTGGGATCGAATCCCAGACCTCTCGATGACTGGCCGAGTGCGTTCGCTTTACGCTACTGTGCCAACAATTTACAGCGCTATTCATGGTTTATCAGTCAGCATCTGACTACACAAATCTAGATTGATAGGCTCAACAACTGAAGTGTCGCCATCTATTGGCATGTAACAGAGCAAGCTGTTTATTTACAGCTGATAAATCCAAAGGGCAATAGAAATGGTGAATACATTTCATATATGTGAAGATAATATAAATATGCGATGTCATCGCTCTGTCCACGTTATTTTATAAATAATGAATAGCAACTGAAAAATTGTTCATCGAAAAACCACGAATAGAGCTGTGAATGGTTGGCACCGTAGCGTTAAACAAACGCACTCGGCTAGTTATCGAGAGATCTGGGTTCGATTCCAGCGGTGTCGATGAACAATTTTTCAGTTGATATTCGTTGTTTATAAAATAACGTGGACAGAGCGATGGCATCGTATATTTAGATTTACAAAAAGGGATGATTATCGGCTTTCCGGCCAAGGCTGGCAGTATTTGTGAAACAGCGCAGTTTGTGAACTGTTCGCGTGCTGCTGTGGTTAAAGTGTTTCGTGATTGCAGAAATGACGCCATTCCGAATAAGCGATGGAGAAACTGCTGGGCACCACGTGCCATTTATATGAGAGGTGAACGTCGTCTGCGAAGGTGCGTGAGGGCCGATCGACACACTACAATGGAGCAACTCACTGACCGAATGAACCAGGGGGCTACCGGAAGTGTGTCTAAAACGACAGTTCAGCAAACCCTGATGCGTATGGGGCTCCGATGCAGACGGTTATTCACTGCGCCTATGCTAACGAAGGTGCATCGGCAGAAAAGGCACGGCAATAACGGAATTGGACCTCCGCTGAATGGCAAAGGATTGCCTTTTCCGATTAGTCACGTTTTCTGGTTAATCGAATGGATGGATGTTGGCTTATAAGGCGAGAAACAGCGGAGGACAAAAACTCTTCAATCATTGCTGGAAGAACACAAGCTGGTGGGGGCAGCGTTATGGTGGGAGGAATGTTTTCGTGGCATTCTCTGGGACCACTGATAACTGTGGATTGCACTGTGGACCTAATTCGTTATGAATCCATCTTTCCAGGCTATATACACCCATATATGCTGATTGTCTTCGTTGGGACGGATGGGACTTTCCAGAACGACAATGCAGCGTGTCACACAGCTAGAAATGTCCGAGAGTGGTTGGAAGAGCACGATGGAGACTTCAAAGTACTCCCAGGGCCACTAATACCTCAGACGTAAACCCAATTGAGCATCTGTGGGTCAAGCTGGATCGTGTTGTTCGCTCCATGGATCCTCCACCACGCACCCTCCAGCAGCTGTCAGATGCACTGCTGTCAGCAAGGCTCCACAGACCTGTTAACGCCTTCCAGCACCTTACTGAGTCACTCCCAGCCAGTCTAGATGCTGCCAGCGCTGCACACGGTGGTTACTCTGGATATTAGCTGGTGGTCACAATAATGTGACTTGACCGTGTATATGCTCTCATGGAAATCCTCCCTTAACCGAATGACTGACAGTAATAATAGAGCATTCATTCTTGTTCTATTGTCTATCGATGCTGGTCGTTTTTGATTTCCGTGCATCTGCAGTCACGAAGAATAAGAGAATATTTTGCGATACGTTTAAGAATCTGTGTGGTGACACGTTATAGGCTACGATGTTAACTTTGAAGGATAAAGCCTTGTTAATGAATATATTTTAAATCTGAATTGCAAAAAAGGGCTCCGAGGTGCACACCATCATGGGCTTTTGCAGGTCCCTGCCTAATTTGAAACATCTGGAATTAGTAGTTTGTACTGTAGGAGACTGACAGAAACGGTAATTTAATTACATTATAGATATTATTGCATTTCTACAGTATGAGGACAAAGTCATTGGACACTAAGAAAATAGAAAAACACGGTGGTTCCTCCATTTGCACAGATTACAGCAGCCACCCGTCTAGTTAAACTGTCCACAAGTCCATTGAGTTCAGGGAAAGCGGGATGTTCATCCATTCCGCCTTTAGTACATCGACCAATTTTTTCAGTGAAGGAGGTCGTGTTGGTGTAGACCTTACCCGTCGTTCAAGTTCATCCCATAGGTGTTCAGTGGGATTGAAGTTCGGGCTCTCAGCAGGCCAGTCCATCAGCGAGACCTGAATTTCCTCAAACCGCTGCATTGTAGCCCTGGAAATATGACAAGTGGCGTTGTCGTCCAGGAAGAAACAATCGTCGTGCCCGTAGAACTGCCACAAGGTTGAGAGCATTGAGTTATCCAGGATATCTCTATATAGAACAGAGGTCATGTTGCCATGAATAACAACCAGTGGACCCACACCGTACCAGCTGAAACAGCGCCATACCGTAACTCCATCGCTAGGATATCTCTATACAGCACAGAGTTCATGTTGCCATGAGTAACAACCAGTGGACCCACACCGTACCAGCTGAAACAGCGCCATACCGTAACTCCATCGCCAGGATATCTCTATACAGCACAGAGGTCATGTTGCCATGAATAACAACCAGTGGACCCACACCGTACCAACTGAAACATCCTCATACCATAACTGTACCGCCTCCGTGCTGCACAGTGTGAACTGTACACTCCGGAAGCAGACGTTCTTCGGGTAACCGCCAAAGCCAGACACGTCTATCTAATAGGAATATTGTAAAGCGGGATTCTTCGTCCCATAACACCTGCCGCCGTTGCTTCAATGTCAAATTTTGTGCTATTGACACCATCGTAGCAGCGTGGCTTTAGTGGTGTTTGTGATGAGAGGTTAATGGCCGGCTGTTCGGCCATGACACCCTAGTGCAGGGATGGCGAACCTATGGCACGCGTGCCACTGGGTGGCACACGAACACGATTCGGGTGGCACACCAATATGAAAACATTAACATTAAATAAAAATTTAGTTTTTTTAGAGAGCATATTTCAACAGCATGTCTGTAGTGTTTTCTTGCAAATAACTGAGCTTTGACAAGAAAGTTAATCTAGCCAAGAAGTGTCTTCCAAAGGGGTAGTAAATAAATCAACTTCACCTCATCTAATCGCCGTATGCATTAATTCCCAAAAATTAAGCGTCACATGCACACAATTATTTTATCATTCTGCTCCTACGGTCTTGCACCACGAGACGTCCCCACCTGCTTCAGCTCAAGCTCCCATCTCTCCTGTTTCTCCCTCACGTTTGCAGGAGGGAGAGAAAACCAATCTGACAAGAAGACGTGCGTGAAACAACGAGTTCCTGTGAGAACTGAAAGTAACCTAGAGCAATGAATGGAGAGATTTCAAATTTATAACTTGGAAACACTGCGATGCCAGTCCAGAGCTTCACTTTGTCAAAGAAGGTTGATTTCTTTGTAGTTGCTGCGTATTTCTCTTGTGTACTGTAATTGTTTCTTTGCTGGTGTTTTTTGTATCCGGACCACGCAAACATGTTTTCGGTGCCAAAAAAAAACAGAAACTTAACATAGATAGTGGCCGAGTATTTCAAGAACAATAGAAATCGGAGTTCGGAGTCATTGAGAAAAACAACTAAGCTTTCTGTTGCATGAGTACGGAAACAGTAGTGTTTCGCAAATTCAAGGTATAGCGTCAATTTGAGAGGAATCATAAACATGTTTGTTCCATGTCAAACGAAGAAAGAAGGGTGTACATTTCACAAAAAGTAAAACAATATGAAAAACAATCAAATTGTTCCGTATCTTCTTTCAGCCCAAGGAATAATATCATTGCGGCTAGTTTTCGTCTATTTCGCTGTATTGCACAGCGTGAGAAGCCATTTTGTGATAGTGATTTTTTGAAGGCGGCTTTCTTAGCTAGGTCTGACACATTAAAGAAAGATTTTCCCAACAAGCAACAAATTGTGAATAGAATTAAAGAAATGCCAGTCAGAAGGAACTCTCTTAAAGATAAAATAATAAGAATGAGTGAAGATGTTACAGGTCATATTAAATCTTATTCGGACAACGCCGATATGTTTTCAATATTTAGTATTTCTTGATTAAAGCACTGATGTGACGTCACATGCAAGGTTAGATATTTTTGTAAGATTTCCTTGTGGAAATGCAAAGGGGGGCATTGACTGCTGAGTTTGCCAACTACAATCACAGGGAAATATATAATGTGTGAAGTGAAGTGAAGCAGGAATTTGTAGTAAAAATGCGAATTGATTTAAATAATATAGTATCTATGACTATTGATGGTGCCATTACCGTGAAGACAATAGGTTATGAACTGAACATAAATGCCTTGGCTAGTAGCATTAAACAACACGTTTTACACTAATGTTAATTAAAAAAACCGCTAGCAGGAGGTGGCTCACTCGACACTTGAAAGCAATAAAGCCAACTACGCTGCTTGACAATTGCTAAGGACGGATCATAAACGCCTATATAGCGCATAAAAAAGTAAGTGTGGTTGGATGCCAAGTGAAATTAAATAATGTCAGAATGCCAGGACATTACAAGAAAGACAATTCATTGTGGTCTGAAATCCAGAAGGCTTTGGAACGTGTTCAAGGGACAAACAGGCCATTTTGTGCAGAATACGTAAACGTGAAAAATGCAATTACCCTCCGCAGGCGTCCCGGCGTAAAATGTCAATACGGGATATGGCCACCATGGAGGGCGATGCAAGATTCCACACATCGTGTCATGCTTTGCACAACATTATCAAGCAGCTGTTGGGGTAATTTATCCCATTCCTCTGTCAGTGCACGGATGAGGGTGTCGTTGTTTATTGGAGGGCATTGGCGACTAGCAAGACTCCTCCCCAAAGCATCCCACACATTTTCAATGGGGTTCAGATCTGGAGAACGTGCTGGCCATACGAGGCGTTGAATATCCTCGCGCTCAAGACACTCCTGGACAACGACTGTTCGATGACATGTTGCGTTGTCGTCCATGAAAATGAATCTATCACCAACAGCACCACGGAACATGCGAACATGAGGTAGCAGAACAACATTAATGTATCGTTGGCCAGTCATAGTCCCAGTTGGAAGCACATAGAGGGACGTACGGCCATTGATCATGATACCAGCCCATACCATGACACTACATGTCGGATATCGGTCCCTTTCCTGTATGTTTGCTGGACAATATGCAGTACCACTATCGCGCCAGATCAGTTGTCGTCGACAATCAGACGATGGACTGTATCTACTCTCATCTGAGAAGAGGACAGAAGACCAGTCGTTATCAGTCCAATTGCGATGTTGATGGCACCATTGCAAACGGGCGGTACGGTGACGTCTGGACCATGGGATGCACACAACAGGACGGCGGGCGTATAGTCCTTCTTCATGCAAACGTCTGGCGACAGTTTTTCGGGAGATCCGCTTGCCAGTAGCAGCCATAAACTGATATGCTATCTTACTAGCTGTGCTGCGCCGGTGTCTTTTTGTTGATAGCACTATGTACCGATCTTCTGCAGGTGTCGTACTGCGAACACGACCTCCCCCGTGACGTTTGCTACACTCTCCATTTGTTTGAAATGATTTCCAAAGCCTTGAAACAACACTGTGGCTGACGTCGAACTCCCTGGCAACATCTGTTATTTTTCGCCCTTCTTCAATCTTGCCAATAATACGGCTACGCGTAAAATCATCTAGGTGATGTCGGGAAGACATACTGAAAATTGAAAGTTCGTCAATTGATTCTTTCCCTTTCAACTTTGCGTTTGAACAACAACGGTCAATGCGCGTCAAATCCTTTATATCTCTTATCAGCGCTATGACGTCCCGAACAAGTTCGGCAATCCAAACTTTGCATACGCACAACACGTCTTACTGTATCCCGCACTTATGCTAATTTCCACATTTTCCTGCCTTCCATTTTATGGTTGCTATCGTTGCTATTGTCATCCGTCCTTAGCAATTGTCCGGCAGTGTATAAGTAGCACACCAGTCGCAAAAGTTTCGCCATCCCTGCCCTAGTGCATGGTCTTCTCTTCGAAGTGTTTTGGTGGAGACCATAGCATCTGTGGTCATCTGGAATTCATGTGCCATGGCGTGCATTGGTCGAGATCTGGTTTTCCGGATCTCCTCTGCGGGAGTCTTCGGTCCCAGGGTTACAGTTTCGTGGGTCTTCCAGGGTGAGGTGAATTCCTGCAATGTCCCGTCATCTTCCACTTGCTGATGACAAAGGCCACTATCGATTTAGCGACTTGTCTGACATCAGCAATTCTTCTTATGCTCATACCTCCAATTGAGCAGCCTATTATAACACCCTTTTCAAACTCGGAGAGCTCTCTTGTGCTAGCCATTTTATCAGCGATTGATCTGAGCGGACTCCCGTAAACGTTTTTTTTAATTTTAACTTATTACTTATCGGCCACGTGTTTGCTGCGGGAGCACACCATTGCGCCTGCGTGGTGGGGCCCAATCCATTTTGTCCGCATAGCGTATGTTAAATTGCTTAACCTTTTACTATTTGCAGATAATTCACACTCTAATGAGCCAGCATCGCTCCAAGTATTACACTTTGGTAACCAGCGAACGTCACAATAGAGTTGAAATTCAGCAATGTCCGATTTGAAATATTCTTTGTTTGTCGAAGCTCGTTTCTGGTCCACACTGTTTTCCGTATAATTTCAAGTTTTCCTTAATGGACAAGCTCACCACTAGAGTGCATACACACACGTTTCAGTTTACGCAATATTTACAGCAGCATCTGAGCGGCCAGACTGAAAATATCCTCTCTAGGTCAGATACTACCCACTACGAAAACCTTTTGTGCGCATTTTCTGCACCAAAATAGTATAAAGTTTCCTCGCTAGGTGGCCCAAATATTAAATCTACTTTTCTTGATACCTCCACTTCTAAAATTTCGATTCGAAAAATTCTTTTAACGCCGGATGCCATTCACTTTGGAAGCTCTCGTTGGTTAAAAGTTGACACTTCTGGAGCTATGTGGTGTTAGTGTATATTTACGTTTTTGAAAAATTTCTTTTTGTACTGTATGACATTCTCTACAGTAAATTTGAGGAACATAATACTCTTTAAATAATTCACAGTTTTCCCGTTAAGTGGCGTAAATGTAAAACTTCTTTCTCTGCTTAGATAAAACCTATTTGAAAAATTATTTTTCCTTAGTGTAGGTTTTTGCTATGAATACTACACAGTGCGTCAAAGAATTTTTAAGACTGGCGGCTGATTTCAGCCTATGGTGGGGCCACCAGTGCAATCGCGAATGCGTTATAAACCGTGACCATCTGCTTGCTTTCTGCCAAACGTACTGCGCAGTTGTGAAAGTAACTCAAACGTAACGGCCATTTATTAGAGAAGTAAAATTGTTTTTCATTTTGAATTATTAACATGGAACAAAGGGCTGTTATTAAATTTAACGCAAAACTTGGTAAAAGTGCCTCGGAAACGTACCAAATGATGAAACAAGTTTACGGTAAGTTTTGTTTAAGTAGATCAAATGTTTTCCTGTGGCACAAACGTTTTTTGGACGGAAGAGATACGCTAGAAGATGATAAGCAACCGGAAGACCAAGTTCATCTAGGGCACCTGAGATTATTGAAAAAGTGCGTGATTTCGTGGCAAACAATCAATGTGTTCCTCACTAAGAATGATGGAATAGTCTTTAAACATCAACAAAGAAACTATTCGAACCATCCTGCATGAAGATTTGGGCAAAACAAAAGTCTGTGCTAAATTTGTTCCACACACGTTAACCAATGAACAAAAATCAAGGAGAAGTGCATTCTGCAGAGACATCATTTCAGCTGCTGAAAATGATCCGAACTTCTTAAAATCGATTGTTACAGGTGATGAAACATGGTGTTTTCAATATGATCCTAAAACAAAGCGACAAAGTGCGGAATGGAAGTAAAAAAACTCACCACAAGCCAAAAAAAAAACAAGAAAAGTTCCATCGAAAATCAAAACAATGCTCATTACATTCTTCGATAGTAAGGGTATTATCCACAAAGAATTTGTTCAAAGTGGATAAACAATTACTGGTGAGTTTTATTTAAATGTTTTGAGGCGTTTGATGGGCAGAATTCGAATTCATCGCATTCGTCCAGAATATCGGGATGAAAACAGATTATGTCTGTTGCACGATAATGCACCCAGTCACACCACACTTCTTCTTCGTAGATTTTGGAGAAAAATAACATCTGTGTGTTGAATCATCCACTGTATTCGCCTGATTTAGCACCCTGCGAATTTTCTTTATTCCCAAAACTTAAAATGACATTAAAAGGGTGTTATTTTGATGATATTTCGAACACACAAACAGCTTCGACGCGTGCTTTGGAGGCAATTCCGCAAAGTGAACTAGAACAGGCATTCGAATCATTATTAAATCGCTGTAACAGGTGTATTTAAACCGGAGGGACTTATTTTGAATAACAAACCAAAATGAATTATAATTTCTTGTTTCTATTTCATTTTACAGACCCAGTCTTAATTTTTTTGCCACACTGTGTACTTTCAGCATTTTTTCTACTTCTATTCAAAACCCTGTCGCCATAGAGCGCCAGTGAATAGAATAAATTGAAAGAGTTAATTTGATTCTAATAATGCCTTAAAAAGTCTGTTTCTGGTACTATACTCTTCATCTTGAAAATTTTTTTAAACCATTTTCTTCTTTAAGTAAACCAAAAGTTTTTGTTTGGGGGCATACAGCTATATCATGTTTTACAGCAGATTAGCATAACAAGAATTCTCTTCAAGTCTTACAAAATTCAACAACAATTTGAGACTCAGTGTCAGCGAAGTATAACATCAAGTTAATGGATTCAATCCAGCTCACATAATGTCTTTCGTGACAAATGTCTCGTAACCAATCTTTCCGTAACAAATCTCTTCGAGCTATCTCAATCTCTCTCTCTCTCTCTGTCTCTTTCTGATGCAATCGTAAACGGCACTCTTATCAATCTAGATCACATACGTTATTCACTTTTGACCTAGCGCTAAGTTACCAAACCAGCATTCAACAAGAAAAAAAAATGTAGCGTTAAGATAAGAAATTTCTCGGAGAGAATGAACCAAAATTTACACAATCGTATCAGAAAAATATGACCAGCAACCTAATAATGGGATAAAACTCACTTGGCCCGGGTAACAGCGACGAGACGGCGTGGCATGGACGCAATGAGGCCCTGGAAGGCTGCCCGAGGCACACGTACCCATTCGGATTGTAGCAGAGCACGGAGGTTCCGGAGATGACGCGGCTGTGGGTCGGCACGTCGAACCTGTCGATCCAAATAGTCACACAAGTGCTCTATGGGATTCAGGTCTGACGATTTCGCCGGCCAAGGGAGAACGGAGACATCGCTGTCGTGTTTCTGGAACCAGTCACGCACACCCTTAACGACGTGGCAGGGCGCATTGTGTCTGTTAGCAGATACCATCACCACCAAGGTAAACGTCTAACAAGAAGGGATGCATGTTGTCAGTGAGGATGGGCAGGTAGCCATTGGCGTTCAGGGACCCATCCATTGGTACCAGCGGTCCCAGATCATACCAGGAAAACATCTTCCAGACATGCGCACTTCCACCGCTGGCAGTTAGTTCTCGTGTGTCTGACGTCATATCCGCTACCGCCAGTCACTTCTGTGAAGTAGAAACCTCGATTCTTCGGGGAAGGCAACCTTTTCCCACCCTTCCACTGTTCAATGACGATAGTCCCATACGAATCGTTGCCAGTGGACCTGGGTTAAGATGAGCGGCTTGATGCAGCGTCGACTGCGGAAACCCATGCGTAACAGGGTTCGCTCATGTACTTGGGTTCCCCAGCGTTCATTTTCGTGGTCAATTGCTGCACGAATGCGCGTCGATTGCCTTTTACCAGTCGACAGAGGCGTCGTTCTCCTCTAGGGTCGATGTCCTTTTGGGGCTCCGCAGTTATGACGTTGGAAGGTACTCGGTGTGCCAGCAGTTCATCCTTGGTACACCTTTAGTACAGCACCTCGCGAACAACCCACAAAGTCTGCTGTTTCTGAGATGCTTCCGCCCCTGGCACGATAGCCGATGATCATTTCTTTTTGAACTTCCGTCAAATCACTTCTCTGCCCATTTTTCTCACGTGACGCACTATGGCTCACCTGTCCTGGCCGGCCACTTATATTTCCGTGTGGTCGACTTTGTCACCTGCATTCTGTGACGCGCCTGGGCGGGTATACTGTGATTCCGGGGATGATCATTATACACTGAAGAGCAATTGAATTAGAGATACCTGTCTATTAACGTGTAGCACCGCCTTTCGTCCTGATGACGGCGCCGATTCGTCTCGGCATGGACTCGACAAGACACCGGAAGCGTTGGGAAGCCATACGGATCCACGACCCCTGCACAAGCTCCCACAGTTCACGAAGATTTAATGGAGGGGTGTCAGAGCCTCGAACATCTCTCTCGATGGCATCCCAGATGTGCTCGATGGGATTGAGGTCAGGTGACCTAGTTGTCCAAGGACGCAAGGTCACGTCGGTGGAGTGTTCATCCAACCATTCGGATAGGACATCCCACTGGGACCTGCAGGATGAGGTCTCCAGTGGGATGTTGAAGACGCACAAACGGGAGCAAATGATTGTCCAGATATCCCGGTGACGTTGACCTGTGAGGGACGATGTCACACGTACCAGGGGTCCCATTTCAGTCCACGAAAACAGTCCCCAGACGAGAATGCCACATCCACCAGCTTGAAGAGTAAGTACCCTGCTGGCAAGAAAGATCCATCGCTTCATGTGGTTTGCGCCGTACTCGTATCCTGCCATCCGCATGTACCAACGTGAATCTCGACTTATCAGTCCAAGCAACATTTTTCCACATGTGTAGGGTCCAGTGGCGATGTTCCTGCGCCCATGCTAATCTTTGCACCCTGTGATGTGCGGTCAGCAGCGGTACCCTCGTGGGACGATGGCTTCTGTACCCCATAGCGAGGAGATCGTTCTGGATGGTGTGGCTGCTTACACGTTTTTGTGCACCAGCGTTAAATTGCCGAGTGATTTCTTGCACTGTGGCCCGTCTATCCGCTGTTACAATGCGAGCTAGCCGACGATGACCCCGCTCATCCACACGCTGTTGTCCACGGCAGTTGGCACTTGCAGGGATGGTTCACCGGATCCGATGTACTCACGGTGCACCCGTGACACAGTGGCTCGTGAAAATCCCAGTGCCTGAACGACTTTCGAGATGGAGTGACCCATTCGTCGGGTCCGGACAATTTGCCCACGTTCAAATGCGCTTCGGTCCTTCGTCTTACCCATACTGCGTCCGGATCTTACTGATTCCCGTCGCATCACTCTTTATATTATCGGAACGCTGCATACGTCATGTCGTTTCCGTTTACAGGGCTGCCCACAGCGCCACATTGGCATAACGCCAGCTGACTCTAATTCAATTGCTCTTCAGTGTATTCTGATACGATCATGTACATAAGAGTACTGAAACCAAATATTGAATAAATTAGAGTATATACTACGTTACAACTTCCTCACAGCGAACTACGCTTCGAATCACCTGCTTGATTTCATCTTGTTGTTCAAAATAGCTCGTAGAACCATCTGGTTCGAATAAGATTGCATCGCATGCTTGTTTACTGCTCACTGAAAACGACTTTTGGAACAGCTTGCTTGATCAGCACACTCTTTTTTAACACATGCATGATTTCAGATCTTCATTAAGAACTGCTCTTCAACACCACTTGCTTTTCCTCGTTGTAAACAGTTCATCGAATACCTTTTCTATTCCTGTCGGCATTAGAAATGCCACTTTAAATTACCTGCGCAGTTTTATTCCCAAATTGCAAACAATGTATCTTCGTTATATGCTAAAAGTCTCTGTTAATTACATGCCTTATTTTATTTCCACTGTTATCACCTGATTTTCTCCTCATGATTTTGTCGTTAGAAACATCTTCTTTTAACTGTTCGCTTAATTTTGCTTAAAGAACTGTGAATCTCACTCTCTTCACTTTTTTGCTCATTAAAACTGTCTGACACATCTTTGCTCGTTTCAGACATCACTTCGAATCCCCAGTGAACTTTAATTTCCTCATTAAAAGCTGCTGCTCAAATTACCTTCTTCTTTTTATATTCTCATTAAGACCATGAATCCGCGTGAACCTGCTTATTCAACCGCAATCGCCTTTCGAATCGTGATTCCGTTATAGTCCCTGTGCTTTGTATCTTATATAACCTATTTAACTTTTCGGTTTTGTTGCTATCTCTTACATAAGTTTTACTTTTACCTCAATTAGACTTCCTGAAGTTAACGACACGTCTGAACTGCGAAATGTTTCTCTGGATGTGGCAACACTGGATCAGGTGCGAGGTGAAGGAACAGATAAAGTGAAGAGTCGCCGTAGGTTTAGCTTGATAGATGGTGAGATTTTACCAGCGTTAGCTTCAGTTACTACAATTTGATAATTACGACGATATTACACTTTTTACAAGTTCTCCATTAGTCCTTTCTAACCTGCACTCACATTCGTTTTAGTCAGTTTAGTACTACGAGTTAATCTGCGTTTTATGACGTCTTCAATCAGATACAGGTACATACATACATACATATCACTAAGCTGTTCTCTGAGATTCAGAGGTTAGCTCCAAAAAGAAATACAAACTTCCAGATATTTTTACTTATTGTTGTCGTATCCAACTTCTCCATTTACAGCGATCTTGACATACAACTCGTGCTTCACTGATATCCATTACACGCCGTACACAAGATCTTTTATACTTCATAATCATAATCTTTTTCTCATGCAGACATTCCTGAATCTGATCCACCCATGTCTTCCTTGGCCTTCCTCTGCCTTTAATTCCTGCCACTTGGGGGCTGAAAAGATTTTCTTAGTAAGCGTACAGGTAATGGACAGAATAATGTGAACACCACACTTAGGGACGTGACTTTGGGTACGTCGCAATACGCAATAGTATCCACCACTTTTTTGTTGTAATAGCTTTGTTTAGAACCTCAAGGTCCTGTTTAAGTGAATTTAAAGTGTCTTGTTGCAAAATTCCTTTCAGGGTGACGACGAAATGTGCGACCTAACAGACTTCAAAAGAAGATTAATTATTGGTGGCCGGCAAGTTGGTGCCTCCGTAACAACAGTCGCCAGGGTAGTGGGGGTATTGAGAGGTGCTGTGTCTAGCGTCAGGACAACATACCGTGTTCTTGGCAAAACCTCGTCTGTGAATCACAAGAGCGGCAGGAAAACAAACCTGACTGATAGAGACAGGAGAGCAATTAAAGAGGATTGTTACCCGTAATAAGAAGACCTCGGTACCGAAAATTAGTGCTGAGCTAAATCTGCATGACCAGACCCCAGTATACCGAAAACAGTGCGCAGGGAACTGTATAAACGAGATATTTTATGGCAGAGCTGCTATCGCAAAATCTCTGGTGACTCGGGTGAATGCACAACGGCGACGGCAGTGGCGCTAGGAGCATATAACTTGGACTGCCGATGCATGAAAGTGTGTAATGTGGTCGAACGAATCCACATTCACACTATTCCCCACCGCAGAACGTGTTTACGTATGAAGAAACCCGTCAGAAGCGTACAACCCGGAATGTCTGTTCCCCAAAGTACAGCAAGGTGGCGGTTCTGTCATGCTATGAGTAGTCATATCGTGGTTTTCAGCAGGTCTCCTGATCACCTTGAAAGGACAGATGACTGGCAGGGTTTATGAAATCATTTTGGCCAATCAAGTCCATCCAGGGTCTCAGACATTCCTGCAGGGGATGCCGTCTATCAAGATGATAACGCCTTAAATTCACAGAGCTTGGAATGCCCAATAATAGTCTGAGAAACATGAGGACGAACTTTCACACCTTCCGTGGCCTCTCCAATCACCAGATTTAAACATCGCTGAGCCATTGTGGTCTGTGTTGGAAAACAGAGTAAGATGCCGTTATCCTCCTCCTGCATCTGTCACGGACCTGGAGCAGTTTCTGCATAAAAAATGGTGTAACATCCCACTAACCATCATCCAGGATCTGTATGCGTCCATTCCAAGGAGGATGCAGGTGGTTTTGAATGCCAAAGGTGGTCTCACACTACACTGAAGAGCAATTGAATTAGAGACAGCTGGCGTTACGCAAATGTGGCGCTGTGGGCGGCCCTGTAAACAGAAACGACATGACGCATGCAGCGATCCGATATTATAAGGAGTGATGCGACGGTAATCAGTAAGAGTCGAACGCATTATGGGTAAGACGAAGGACCTAAGCGCATTTGATCGTGGGCAAATTGTCAGCGCACGACCAATGGGTCACTCCATCTCGGAAATCATGCAGGCACTCGGATTTTCACGAACCACTGTGTCACGGGTGCACCGTGAGTACATCGAATCCGGTAAAACCATACCTGCAAAGGCCAACTGCCGTGGACAACAGCGTATGGATGAGCGGGGTCATCGTCGGCTAGCTCGCATTGTAACAGCGGATAGACGGGCCACAGTGCAAGAAATCACTCGACAATTTAACGCTGGTGCACAAAAACGTGTAAGCAGCCATACCATCCAGAACCATCTCCTCGCTATGGGGTACAGAAGCCATCGTCCCACGAGGGTACCGCGGCTGACCGCACATCACAGGGTGCAAAGATTAGCATGGGCGCGGGAACATCGCCACTGGACCATAGACATGTGAGAAAATGTTGCCTGGACTGAAGAGTCGAGATTCACGTTGGTACATACGGATGGCTGGATACGAGTACGGCGCAAATTACATGAAGCGATGAATCCTTCATGCAAGCAGGGTACTTTTCAAGCTGGTGGGAGTGGCATTCTCGTCTGGGGACTGTTTACGTGAACTGAAATGGGACCCTGCTACGTGTAACAACGTACCTCACAGGTCAGCGTCACCGGGATATCTGGACAATTATTTGCTCCCGTTTGTGCGTCTTCAACATCCCACTGGGGACCTCATTCTGCAACAAGACAATGCACCGTGCCATCGCTCCCGAATTGTTTCCGAATGGTTGGATGAACACTCCACCGACGTGACTTCGCTTTCTTGGCCAACTAGGTCACCTGATTTCAATCCCATCGAGCACATCTGGGATGCAATGAGAGAGATATTCGAGGCTCTGACCCCCTCCATCAAATCTTCGTGAACTGTGGGAGTTTGTTCAGGGGTCGTGGATCCGTATGGCTTTCGAACGCTTCCGGTGTCTTGTAGAGTCCATGTCGAGACGAATCGCCGCCGTCATCAGGGCGAAAGGCGGTGCTACACGTTACTAGACAGGTATCTCTAATTCAGTTGCTCTTCAGTGTATGTTAGGCACGTAAAACGTTCTTTTCTTACGTGTTCACATTATTCTGTTCAACCCCTGTATGTTGTGTGTGCTGTCCAAGCTTGGACGTCGTGTTTAATAAATAGTCCGGCCACTGTATGTTACAAAAGTATAGAGCCTGCAAGAAATGGAATAAAAAGTGGTTCTCTACAAGAAACTAAATTTGTTTTCATCCAAAATTCCTGGTTCGTTAGGTTTGCAGTGCTTGTATTTAATCAGAACATAATAGAGAACATTTATTAAGGTGGGTCGAAAATACCGAAATATTTTTGATAAAATCGCTATAGTGCGGAAACATTTCCCCTGGTATAGCTAATATAAAAGTATTTTTGAATTAAGCCAATATTTTCCGTTCGGGCGTGACGATGAAAATTATAGAAATTCCAGAAATTTAGGCAATTTTTCTGTTTCAATTTTACTTCTTTTATTCCTTTTCTTTTTTGGGGGAATCACTTTGAAGGCAGTCTTATGTAAGAATTCAAGCATGATAGATCTTGATAGCAATATTTCACGGACGTTCCGTGATGTACTACAGAGGTGAAAACATGTCGACAAATCTGCAGCGAGACATTCTGTCCGCGTAGCTTAGTTGGGAGGGCGACTTTCTCCGGATTGAGGGGACACGGATTCGATGTCCGTCGCTGGCATATTTGTGTTTACATAGTAACCGTCTTTGGACTGAGAACTACAACCCTGCCTTGATGCTTCTGTAACTAGTTTCACACATCGCTATTCAGCTTGTTTCTGTCACGGAAATCTTGTTATGTCCCAGTGAGGTTCAGTACCTGAAGTGACGAAACAGTGTCATCCCTCATGTTATATAAAAATACAGTAGCTTTCGAAATACGCCTCAATCCAAATTATCTGATATGTTATCTTTCAATCAGTGCCATAGCTAAGAGCAGGTTCTCAGGATGGACGAAGCATGCGTTACGCTTGATAACAGATCTGTAACTTGAAGCAGTATTTTTCAAGTATCGGGAAGTTTGTATCGCCGTGAATACGTGTTGAATGGGATTTCATCCGTGAAAGACGATTTCTTCTTTATGGTAAACCACATGGGCATGCATGACAACAAAATAAATGAAACCATTTGTTTCAATTCAGCTAATGGCGTCTCTAGGGATATGTATTAACGGAGAACTCAATTAGCTGATGTTAATCGTCTGAGCCGCCCCGGTGGCGCAGGGGTCTAAGCGATGGCTTCTGATCATTCGTCTGAGATGGGTCCGGGTTCGAATCCCGGTGAGCCATGGATGTTGTGTTTTTCTTACGGCGCTGACTCTCTCACTTCCCTGGAACCAGTGACCCTAAATTAGGGACGGGCGACTGCTTATAGCCCATTGAGTTGCTCACGGTGGGTTAGTCGTGTTTATCTGTGCTCCTTAAGTTTTCGTTGGTGTGTTATTTTTCTTCCTTGTCAGTGTTCTATTTCGTGTGTGTGTTGTGTGTGAAGGTTCCGTGTTTCTTTTTATATGCCTGCCGAGCTGGTAAGTGCTTATTTTGATTAGTTTACCTTATTTTTCTGCCTTGGCCAAGCTGGCTAAGGGCTAAGCTTTTCCTCGCCATTGCAAATGGCGGCTTTCGGGCAGAATGACGTCCTAATCCTTGCTACCGGAAATGATGATCTCCCAATAACAGCTTCTCTAAATACTACTACCAATGACGAGTCTATCTCGATAAACCACTCCTCCTTGCAGCCTTCTGTTGCTGCCTTACCATCGGATATCGCCTCTTCTTCCAAGTCTCCCAGCGGCGATACGATGTCTTCTCTGCAAGCTAATGATGACGCCATGGATGTTTCGCACTCCATGCCGGATTCATCTCCAAAGCAACGTACAACTACCCTCTCATATGCTGACGTAACCGCATCTAAGTCGGGACCTTCCCAGTCTTCTTTTTCTCCTGGACAATATGAGATGGCGCATAATGCCGAAGTCATCGAGGTTGTCCTTAACGAAGATACCCCTTCTGGGATGAAATTCCTTCAAACTATGGAGAATGGTGTTGTATTTCCGAGCCTGAGAAATACAAAACTCACTGCATATTCTGCTGCTCTTCGAGAGATTGTTCCTGCATCAGCCATAACTCATGTGGGCAGAAAGCCTTACAAAGTAGTTGTTTACTTTTCTACTCCTGCCCATTCCCTACATGTACTGACCAAGGGCATCTCAATTAGTGATCGTCACATCCATTCCGAACCTGTTTCACAGAGTTCCGTTGTTGTAAGCTTCTCACCAGTTCCACCTGAGGTTTCCGATGATCTCTTGATTGCCGCTCTTCTTCCTTATGGCCGGATCATTGGAGGTGTAACTACCTACTTTTCGTTTCCAGAGGTGCCAGAAGATAGATACCTACTCGGGTTTCGCCGCAATGTTCGTGTGGTCTTCCTTTCAGAGGAGCACATGCTGCGTATTCCACCCACTTTACGTGTACGCTGTTGCACGCACATTAGAGAGATATTCATCACAGTAGGCTCCGTCTGTCCGAATTGTAAAGGCACGAGACATCCCCGCGCTCTATGCCCTCATAATGCGAACACTCTTTCCAAGTCAACTGCACGACCTTCGTCCTCTTTATCACGTCAATCGGCATCCTCTTCTGGTGCTAAAGACCAGCAACAGCAGACCTTCCTCAAAAAGTAGTGATGCAGCAGTTGGTCAACCGACGTCTACCAGAAGTAGTGAGACAGCCGTTGGTCTACCGACGTCTCCCATAAGTTGTGAGACAGCCGTTGGTCAACCGACGTCTACCAGAAGTAGTGAGACAGCCGTTGGTCAACCGACGTCTCCGGGTAAACCCTCGACCTCGGGTGATGCATTGGCCATCATCTCTTCAGTCGAAAGAGGCATCAATTGTTAATCCAAAGTCTCCTATAGAGATGGTTGATGACGATTCCCGTCATACTGCTACACAGACCGTTGAGGTTGCTTCTTCAGTTCCTTTTAAATTGCCGGAAGTTCCAATTCCGGTTACAGCACAAAGTCGTGGACGGACAAAGCAACGTAGAACTTCACGCGCCCAGAATAAGAAGGTTAGAATTACAACCACCCTTAGGGCAGGACGTGATCGTTCTAGTAGTCAGATGCTCACGTCTGAAGGCTCTATGGAATCTGATACAGATGATGGAACAATTATTCCGATCTCCTGTGAAAACTTTTTAAATATTCTAGAGGCATCCTCTCTTCCACAGACACCTGTGTCTGGGGAGAAGGTGTATGCGTTCCTAATAAGTCCCCGTAGAGACAAGCTGTCTCGCAATTTTTTGGAAGGTTACTCCCACTGTCTGTCTGACACCATGAATCAAATGTTGGCTATACATTCTCATTTACGTACCGTTCCGGGCAGAGATCTGGGTGGTCCCTACTGGGCAAAGAGGTTCCGTAGCCGTCTCGCCAAGTTACAGAACGCAGCCGACAACATCCTCCAATCATCATCAGACTATTCTGTTCAATACAGTCTCACTGAATAGTAGGGGTATGTGTACCCCTTTGGCGAATGCTTTAGCGTATGAAGACGTCCACCACCTCAAAGCAGATCTCCTACTTTTGCAAGAGACAAATTGTCTATCCACTTCACCCTTCCATCGCTGGAGGAGATGGGACTATCAGTTTTATCACGCGTATAGGCTCTCTCTTCGTGGAGGTTTAGCGATTGGTGTACATAATATATTTCGTCAAGCACTCTCCTCTGTTAAAGTTCATAACCTGTGCCGAGATTTATTGCAGCGACTCACTTTCGTCCTAGATGGACAACGATATTTAGTTTTCAACATATATATTCCATGTTCATCTACACATCTAACGTTGTTATTTTCGTCGCTCCGCACTGCACTTCAGTCAGCATTACCATCAGATCATGTGCTCATTGGAGGAGACTTTAACTGTACACTTCAACAGAGCTCGATCGCGCTCCTTCGAGGATTGAACATCGTTCACGTCTTGTGGAGCAATTGCGATCATTAGTGTCTGATTTTGATTTACATGACGTGTTCCAACGATTGCATCCGACATCCATTTCACATACCTGGAGAGCTGCATCTGCATCCTCCTCTCTTTCTGCCAGGCTGGATCGATTTTACGCTTCTGCTCCGTTATTGCCCATTACAACGGATTGTATGCACTCTCCTACAGCTTCATCGGATCATTGTGCCATCGCTATCTCCTGTAGCTCTTCATCTCGTCTGCATGTTAGGCCTCGGTCATGGACACTGGACACTTCTCTCCTAGCTGATGAGAATATGTGCACCGAGATCAGAGATCTTCTTGATCATATGCAAGAGGGCCTGTCCACTGCATCTTGTGCCATCAATTACTGGCTCGAGGTAAAATCTTACCTAATTTATCTTCTCAGACGTCATTCTTTCTCCGAAGGCACGAAGCGCTCCATGGAAGAGCAAAATCTCCGAAACATCCTGTTACAGCTTGGTGCGAGTCATCCCATGTATACAGCTTACCAAGCGGATCTTAGAGCACTTCTTGAGCCTCGTGCACGTCAGGTAATTCTTCGTCACCGTCTACAACATCTATCACCAGAGGACTGCTCCTTTGAGTTTCTATCCGCGTTAGAAGAAAAACGCCGCTCGTCGCATCAGCTTCGACTACTTCGGCGGCCTGATGGTGAAATCATCTCTGATCCGGATGCAGTTTGCTCTCAGGTTCGTCGATATTTTACTATCAAATACAGTGAAACTCCTCAGCCTTCTGTTTCTGCTTCTGCTACTTTACTCTTTGCTCTTCCCCAAGTTCCTTCCAATCTCTCTGATTCCCTTTTACAACCTATTTCGTAGACTGAACTTTGGACCATTCTTGCCTCTCTAAATTCCCGTGCTGTCCCAGGTCCAGATGGCCTTCCGCTCCTTTTCTACCGTACTTTTCTCCCTTCGTTGCTTCCATTTCTTCTCGCCGCTTTCAATGCTGCTCTTTCTTCCTCTTCTCTTCCGAGGGGTTTCACAGAGGCTCATATGGTGTTATTCCCCAAGAAAGGCGATCTGCTTGACTTGGGAAACTGGCGTCCTATCTCGCTACTAAACATTGACTATAAACTCTTCACTAAACTCCTTTCCAGTCGAGTCAACCAAGTTCTTCCATTTCTTCTTTCTCCCGACCAGACCTACACGGTTCCTGGTCGGTCCATCACTTCTAATGTCAATCTCCTTCGAGATCTCCTACATCTGACTCGTACTAACTCTGAACCACTTGCCCTCTTTAATCTTGACCAAAGAGCTGCTTTCGACAATATCTCACATTCGTATCTTTCTGCTGTTCTTATTGCTTTCGGCTTTCCTTTTGCTTTTGTTACTTCTATTCTTGCCCTTTATCAGGACGCTGCTTTCCATGTCAAGACGGCCGCCTTCTTGACTGCACCTATTCCTTTTCGGCGAGGCATTCGGCAGGGTTGCCCACTTTCTGGCAGCTCTTTGCCATTGCTTTAGAGCCGTTTCTTCGGTCTGTCCATCGAGCCTTTATAGATGCACTGCCACCGCCTACTGCAAGTACTAGGCACTTTTCTGTGACATACTCTGCATATGCCGATGACGCGACCTTTTGTGTACGGACAGACGCTCAATTCGACATCTTGCTCCAGATTTACGATCAATATTCTTCATGTTCAGCGGCATCACTTAATATATCCAAGAGTGCAGGTCTATGGAGCGGAGCGTGGGCCCCTAGGACTGACACCCCGTGGGGCGCCTCATGGACTGCTTCATCCCAAAAATTCCTTGGGGTCCATCTCGGAGTCCGTCTTTCTGCTCAAAATGAAACATGGAATGCTCTCAGAACACGCCTTACTCGAACTGTTGCCTTCGGGCGAGGTTCCCAGTTTTGTACTTCTTACTTCTCAAGAGCTAGAATAGGTCAGACTTATATTCTTTCACCATGCCTATATGCATGGTCAACTGAACGTATGCCCATTTATCACCTCAATGAAATCACTCGAATCATCTCAACGATAATATGGAACAGGTACCATTGGATCCAGGTCTCCACTCTCTGTCGTCGAGTCACTGATGGAGGTATTTCACTGCTGGACGTTCGCACCTACTATAAAGCACATAAAGTGGTTTCTTTCCTGCGGCTACTAAGTGCACCAGAGTCGCCAGTTACGCTCGTTAGAGATGTCATGATATCGCCTAGGAATTCCCGAATCACTTTCATCATGTATCTTCTAATGGATCAATCTCCTTTTTTCCATTCTAAACTTTCCCCTTTCTACAAAGCGGTCCTTTCCTTCCTTCGTTCTCTACCCCTCTTCCGTGCTCCACCGGCTTCCACCACTGAACTATTAGCTGAGCCCCTGTTCTTTTCTTCCATCTTTCATCCCCCTAATGCTCCCTACTTTACTGACCTTTCCTGGCTCCCCGCCGGGATAGTATCTGTTCAGGATCTAATTTCTCCAGATCTTTCTTGGAAACCCTTCTCTGATCTTTCCCTCCTCCTCCCCCATACCTCTTCCTCTCTTTTGCTGTATGATTCCTTCCGTTCTTTAATCATTACCCTCTTCCCTAACCTTGCCGCTCAAGCTGGGTTAACTCTTGTTCCCTCTGCCTCTCTTCCTCTTCCCTTTTTCCTTTCCGTTCGGGGCTCATCACTTCCTCTCTCCAGTTTTTCTATCTCGTCTCTTTACCGTTGTCTCATTGATTCACTGTATGCTACACCATTGATGATTCCAGATGTTCCGAATGTCGCCCTTTCACAAGTGTGGTCCATGTCTAATTCACCACTATCTGTTCCAGCAGAAAGAAACATCCAATGGTTGTTTCTTCATCGGCGGTTACCAGTTCCTACCAAATTATTCAGGATGACGCTTGTTAATTCGCCTAACTGCATGTTTCGCTCTACGATTGCGGATGTAGATCATGTATATCAACATTGCACAGTGCTTCTTCCCTTGTTACATCTGACCTTCACTACTGCACAGTGCCTTAGTACTACTGATCTCTCTTTCTCAGCCTATAGCACGCTACTCAGTTCCAGTACTCTGCCTATTCCTATATCAGAGTCATGTGCTTATGTTTTCATATTAGCAAAACATGTGATTTTTTGCTACTATCAACAGCTTCGTTCTACCCCTATACAGCCTACCATTTTTCAGGCGGGAGCTGCGATGTGCAGTCGTTTCCGGAACAGACTGATTTCCCGCTTGAGGCTTTGCTTTCACTGTTGCTAAGGCTACGAATCGAATCCCGCACTTTATGTCAGTGTGGTCACCTTTTCGTCAATGGTTTTCTGGTCCATCAGAAGACCTTAGACTATTGTTCTGACTTCTGTGAATTTGTTTGGACTAACTAAAGTATAGTTTTGTGATTAACGTGTTCTTAGGTGCCCTCTTCATCATTGCTGCCTAATGTTACTGCGCGTCTACATGTTTCTCACCAACAAGGTCCTGTAGGTGAGGTTTTTTTTTTTTTTTTGTTACACCACAGGCACTTAGAATAAGTTTAAAGTTTTATGTTCAACGCTTTCCTTATGTCTGCCGGGCTTTATAATTTCTGGTTCATGCTCACGGTGCTGAGCAAATGTTTGTTAGTGTTTAAATTTAATTATTAATTTTGCACAGTGGGGTTTTTGATCATGTTACATGTACATAAAGGTATATGATCAGTCGAATACACAATGTTCAGCGAGGTTTAGCACTTTTGTTGTACAAAGAGTAATTGTTCCTCGTTCAGATATTTGTACTATACCTGAAGTATAGTTGCTATGCCAACAGCTCAGTTTTGTATATACTAATGTACTTTCCTAATTGCACTGTAAAGTTTATGTTCGGCACATCTCGCATGTTGGGTCAAGATTAGATGTGTTAAGTTTTATGCTCATGGTGCGGAGCAAACGTTTTGATAGTATTTTAATTATATGTTAATGTTACACAGTATGGTTTTTCTCATGTCACATGTGCCTACCAGGAAATAATCAGTCTATTACATAATGTTCTGCGCTGTATTGTACATTTGCTGTACAAAGAGTCAGTTTCATATTTTCATTATTTGTATTGTACCCGAAGTATAAATTTTCTGTAAAACGCAAGTTCTGTTTCTACTAATATACTTTACTCTTTGCACTGTGAAATTTACAGTTGTACCATGGAATTGTAATTCCTTATTAGTGTCTTCCCTATGGCGTTGCACCTTGTGTACATATGTTGTTGTTCATTACAAGTTAATCTATAGTATTGTGATTGAGGCACTTGTTTAAGCCTAAGTAATAGTTCTTTTTATAATTTGACAGTGTTTCACAATAGAGATATTGCATTCAATTTGTATAGAGTTCACACCATCATTGTAATTAGATTATTTATTCGCTTATCTTTCAGATACTGAAAAGTATAAGCCTTCTGCTCTTTTCTTCTTTTTTTTTCAAGATTGCTCAAAATATACATGTTTGTTTTTGCACTGTAAAATTTATAGTTTTACCTTGTACTGGTGTTCACCTATTAGAGATGGCACTCTGCTGATGCACATTGCGAACATATGTTGTACATAGAGTAAGTCAACCCTTCAGTCCAGTATTGTCAGTGTTATGAATTAGCTTACATTGTATATAGTGCATCCACATAGTGTAAATATCTCATCGTCATTGTAAATAGGTCATCTACTTCTTTATCTTTTGGTAACTGTTAAGCACAGGCCATCTGTATCTTCCTGTCCATGTTTGCTCCAAATAAAAATTGTTGAAACTCACGGTGGTCGTTAAACCTTCAATAAAAGAAAGAATCGTCTGGAATGGTAAGCGGTTCTGGATCACGAATAGCCAAACCAACTGATTTTATAGCCATTGGTATGTCGAAAAGATATCTCTGGTCTTCGCTCAGGTCTTTACTAAGATTCAACCTCGGGAAGTTTATACTCAATAGTCTAAAAGTCGATAACTGGTAGTTTATCACAAACAGTAAGCTGTTGGCCAATAGGACCACCAAATGATTTAGGCCCCATTATATCTCCATCCAGATGTTTAAATAAATGCCTACATGACAGTTCATTGAATTGTAGGAGACAAATACCCCATTGCAATGGTCTTCCTACGTGTAATTCTAGAAGATGATTTATGCTATTCTTCCATCCGGTGTTGGCCACAGGTCTATCACATCCAATCAACTTTAACGTCTTTGCTGAGGTGCCTTGTTCAGACAGGTTAATTTAAAAACCTTTTTTGCATTATATTTAGCTATACTAGAGGCAACTTTTCCCACTATAGTGATTCGATTGTAATTTATTTGGTACTTAAAACAAAATCCGTAAATTTTGGAAATTTTTATAATTTCGATCGTCATGTCAGAACAAAAAATATTGTCTGATTTAATTTATTTTTACATTATCTTTAGCCATACCAAAGGCAACTAACTTTTCCGCACTATAGCGATTTGATCAAAAACATTTCGGTATTTTCGACTCACCCTAATATTTGCATTTAAAGAAGGATTCTTCAAATAGCCTTGTGCTTTAATTCGTTCTGAAACCGTTTTATGCTATTTTGATTTTGCTTTTCAGAGTTAATGCTACGACTCTCGAGAAAAATGGCATTGTGTTTCTCTGGGAAGTTTAGCAGTAGGCTAATATCGTCACCTTTTCTGTACTAACTTCATCTAAAGCCTAAGGGTATCTAGAAGAGATATAGCGTAACAGTGCTAGCGCCATTATTTTTAGATCATGACTATCAGGCCGAATTAATAAATAATTTAATTAATTCTAAGGCGCTGATCGGGTTTCAGAGCAAGGAAAAATGTCACTTAGTAAAACGGTTCACCACCCAGGCAGTCTATCTCGCTTTGTGTGGTCGGAGACGAAGCAAATGAAACCATAAATTAGGAGCGATTCCTTGCACGGGATTGCATCTTAACGCTCGGTAGACTACACAACGGCATGTTTTTAAGTCTGAAGAGCCTTTCGAAGTACTGGTGACGGCGGGAGTTGCACCTATTGCAGAGCAATTTATGGGAACGGTGGAAAATGGAATTTCAAGAACTCTGTGTTCTTGTGTGCGCGCCGATAAACAAAAAGGATCCGGAGATCATCGCAAGAAGAAGGATTAGGAAGATAATTACTTCTCAGTGACTCAAACAGAAGTGTCTTCGTCTGTCGTTGCATCCTCAAGCCAAATAAAACGTATATCGAAGGATGCTCTTCTCTCGTAGTAACTCGAAGTACGGTAAGACATGCCATGGCTTGAGAAGTGATGGCAACTGAAAAGTTCACGGAGGGGTGATCGGAGCCTCGAAGGGTATCGTAAGAGTAGGTGATTTATTGGCCGTGCATTTCCGAGGAAGGAGAGCAGTACTTGGTCAGTATCCTACGAATCCCCGTCGCTTCCTCTACCTAACGATATGATTGAAGCTTGTCTAAGGGAATGAAAGTTTACGGAATCACCCACCAGCGCAACGAACGATTGGATTTGTTCGTAGTGAATTCGCGGTGCAAATAATTGTACGCAAACAACAGGATGCTGGAAAGGTGAACACATCCCTTTAGCGTGAGAAATGCTAAAGTTGATTATATACTACAGCAGAACACAAAGGAAACTGTGATACTATTTTTGTTTATGATTAATATCGCTGACATCTGATAACTTAGATACAGCCAACTGCGCAGTAAACATGAGACGAGACGGTCAACTGAGTCTTATTCGGAATAAAATTTGGACAGTGTGATCGACTGAAATTATAATGTTGGTCTCAGCGACATATAACGTTTAGATACTTCGTGGCATCCAAAATGTTGTTGCAGAGATATAAAGGAGCCCAATTTCCACCATGAAAAGAGACTCCAGACCATTATACTTCCTCCACCAGTTTGTACATTTGTTAATGGGGTCCACCAATTCGTACTTTGAACGCGATAATCTGGCTCGTCCATTGCAATGTATTAACTGAAATCGTAATTCATTTCGACCAGGCAACTTTTTCGTAGCCTTTAAGGGCCCAGTTTTGGCACTCCAGTACCCTCTGCAGAATAATTTGTTGGTTTGTAGCTAAAGCGAGTGGTACACGAAGGGGACGTGTGCTGTTATAGCCTATCCTCTCCAATGTTCGGAGAGCTGCGCTTGTTGAAATTCTGATCTTGATACCGTTGTTGAACTGGGCGGTTAATTGACGCTATGGGTCTCGTCTACTACCTTGTACATTCCTCTTCATCTGCCGTTGCCGTAGAGCACGGATGACGAACCTTTACCGACTGGCGTGCAGTTTAAAGTTTGCTTTACTGCTTTCCAGTATGCCACCTCTTGTTTCCGTTTTTTTGAACAATTTTTCATGAAACGTTTTTGCGAATACCATAAAAATGACATTAAAAGAATAAGTAAGTAGGTGAGTTTTCGGACTAGGACAATTTCAATTTGAGTCTGATTTAATTTGTAAGACGATAATTGAGAAATCATACTTAATTACATTTGTGTGAAACTTGTGGCCGAATGCTACTAGCCGAAGCATTTATGTTCGGTTCATAACCTGTTGTCTTCCAGGTTACGGGCACCATCAGCAGTCACAGACACTATTTTATTTAAGTGAATTCCCATTCAATTATTTTAATACAAATTTCTGCTTCACTTCTCACATTACATCTTTCCCTGTGATCGTAGTTGGCAAACTCAGCAATTGAATTAATTCCTCCTCATTACATTTCCACAAGGAAATCTAACAAAAATATCTAACTTTGCTTTTGACGTCACATCGGTGCTTTCATCGATACATAGTGAAAGCACACGGGCGTTGTCCAAATCAGATTTAATTAGATCCAAAACATCTTCGCTCATTAATGTTATTCTACCTCTAACAGTGTCCTGGTGGCTGGCATTTCCTCAATTCTATTTACAATTTGTTGCTTGTTGGGAAAATCTTCCAATATTGTGTCAGACGTGGCTAAGAAACCCGCTTTAAAAAAATCCCCATTACAGAGTGGTCTCCCGTGCTGTGCTACACAGCGAGATAGATGAAAACTATCTGCAGTGATATTATTCCTTGGCCTGAAAGAAGATGCGAAACAATTCGATTGCTTTTCATGTTGTTACACTTTTTGTTAAATGTACTCCCTTCTGTTTTCATTTGACATGGAACCAACATTTTTATGATTCCACTCAAAATGACGCTTTACATTGAATTTTTGGGACACTACAGTTTCCATACACAGGCACAACATAAAACTTTATTATTATTTTTTTCAATCAC
Source organism: Macrothele yani (assembly GCA_039090855.1). Lineage (NCBI taxonomy): Eukaryota > Metazoa > Arthropoda > Arachnida > Araneae > Macrothelidae > Macrothele > Macrothele yani. The sequence continues at coordinate 57,109,790 of CM076990.1, forward strand.
TCCAAACTCCGATGTTCACTGTTTTTGAAATACTCTGCCACTATCTTTGTTAAGTTTTTGTTTTTTTGCCCCCGGACACATGTTTGCACGGTCAGGATACAAAAACACCAGCAAAGAAACAATTCCAATACACAAGAGAAATAAGCAGCAGCTACAAACAAATCAACCTTTACTGACAAACTGAAGCTCTGGACTGGCGTCGCAGTGTTGCTAATTTATAAAATTGAAATCTCTCCATTCATTGTTCAAGGTTACTTTAAGTTCTCACGGGGACTACCTTCTCACGCGCGTCTTCGTGTGTTTGGTTTTTCTCCTTCCTGCAAAGAGAAAACAGGAAAGAGAGGGGGCGTGAGCCGAAGCAGGTGTGAACGTCTCTTTGACCCCATTTCGATGATATTCAACAGAACCAGTAAAGTATACTTCCGGAACAACATGACAAAGTATTGTCTCAATCGAAGCATTGTTACGTAAGTTATGACGCATAAGTGCGATGGAGTGAATCTCGTTCCAATGTCCTGCCCTTTAATCCTATTTCGTCCATTTGAAATAGGGTTCGTTTCCAGGAGGTCGCCTACAACATACTAAAATTTCATCGAAATCGATCCATTTTTACGCAAGTTATGACGCATAAGGGCAATGGAATGCATCTCGCTCCTATGTCCTGACCTTTGAACCCACTTCACCCATTTTCAATAGGCTTCGATCCCTGGTTTTCCCTTACGCCATACTAAAATGTCATCGAAATCGAACCATATTTACGCGCGTTACGATGCATAAGGGCAATGGAATGCATACCGCTCCAACATCCCGACCTGTAACCCTATTTCGTCCATTCTCAATAGGGTTCGTCCCTAGGTAGTCCCCCACCAAATACTAAAATGTCATAGAACTCGAACCATATTTACGCAAGTTATGACGCATAAGGGCAATGGAATGGATCCTGCTCCAATGTCCTGACCTTTGACCCCATTTCGTCCTTCCCAGGTGGTCCCCTACCACATACTAAAATTTCATCGAAATCGAATCATTTTTACGCGAGTTATCGTGCGGACAGACGGACGGACAAAGCTGGAGCATGTACGCTTCTTCAACCTACGGTTGGAAAGCGTAAAAAAGGACACTGCGACAGGGGTCTATTCACGTACTTATATCTTCATGTCTGTGTACAGCATAGATTGTCCAAAAAAAAGTACTGATACAAATACATATTTTCGAAAACGCACCTGAAATTCTGAAAGTAAGTAAAAAATAATGCGGGGCTTTTCTTTTGATATGAAGTATAAACTTGAAGAGATACCTATACTTCAATTGTACTTAATTTAAATTTTGAAGATGACAATCCGATTTTTGGCGTAAATGTGACAAGGATGGTAAGTCAGATAATATCCGAAAACTTGAAAATTTTCATCGTCCTGGAGCGGGACTCGAACCCGCGTCTCCCAGAAAACGCCTGAGTATGCTAACCACTACACCACCCAGAACCACCACGTTTCAAGTTTCCGATCAATTTGAATTAAACCATCACAGGATTCGCTAGTCGAAGCAATCGGCATTCATGTTTAGCGAATCTGGAGGTTAAAAATCTTATCCCGTGTTTGCCCGGATCTCTGTGATGGCTCATGAATTATCTGCTTCTCCGGGCAAACACGGGATAAGATTTTTAACCTCCAGATTCGCTAAACATGAATGCCGGTTGCTTCGACTAGCGAATCCTGTGATGGTTAAATTCAAATTGATCGGAAACTTGAAACTTGGTCGTTCTGGGTGGTGTAGTGGTTAGCATACTCAGGCGTTTTCTGGGAGACGCGGGTTCGAGTCTCGCTCCAGGACGATGAAAATTTTCAAGTTTTCGGATATTATCTGACTTACCATCCTTGTCACATTTACGCCAAAAATCGGATTGTCATCTTCAAAATTTGTATTATATGGCGTAATCCCGTGTTTCTTTCATGATGTACTTAATTCGTTGCAAAAATGTTTTTTTTTTTTTTTTGCGATATCGGGTTAAGGACAGTAACTTTTTTTTTTTGGGGGGGGATTGGAGGATAACGACCACCGTGAGCAACTCGCCCGTCCCTAATTTACGGTCACTGGCTCCAGGGAAGGGAGACGAGCAGCACCGTAAGACAAACACAACATCCACACCTCACGGGATTCGAACCCGGACCCATCATCAGAAGCCATCGCTTAGACCACTGCGCCACCTTAAACACAGCAATCTTTCCCTTATAGCAAAAAAAATCCTCATTTTGAATGTAATCTATTTCCTGGGAAAATATTTTCCAATATATCTTTTTCTGTAATTGTTTTGGGTAATCGATATTCTACTGCATAATAAAAAGCAGAACTTTAGACTGCAGCTGCCTTTCTATTTGGGGGGGGGGGGGTGTCATTCCAAGTCTTTTTCTTTGTCTCCTCTGCTGATTCAATGGGGAAAAATTACTATGCTTTCTGTACATTGAAGATTGAAGACGGCGTAAATGACAAACTTATAATATTAATGAAGTACGTACTAAGTAATATACTAATTCCACTGCTTCTGGGAGATTTTCTCTTGAGAAATGAAGAAATATCTCTGTGAAATATTCTTTTTAACAGATTTAGAGAGATTCATTAACGGGGAAGTGAAGAACAAGTGGAATGAGAAAGTAAAGAAGCGAAAATTAAATTACACAAACCCATAAGCAGAACTCATACTCTTATTATATTTGCGAACTTATTTTATTTGCCATCTTATTCTATTTACGAAGTCTGAGGAGGAATTCCAAAAATATTTTTATGCTTTAAAAGAAATGAAGAATGACATTATGAAATAGTTACACCATAAATCAACAGAAATTTCAGATTTCTTCATAATGCAGTCGGAAGGAAAACCTCCAACAAATTAAATTTGTATTTATTCATGTTTGACTTACTAAAAATGTTTAATTTTTAAAAAATAGCTTTTCTTGGATTTTTTTATTTGTGGATTTAACGACCACTACGACCAACTAAGGCAGCTGTTTCGAAACTTTTCGGCATCACGACTCCGTTCTTCCTTTACCGTCCAACACCATTTTAACAAAAAATCAATCCTCAAGAATTTTGAAATTAAAATAGTAACGGTAGTTTTTCTTATCTCAAAGGCTTAATAAAGTGTAATTTACCTTAAGAAATAGCGGAAACTAAATTAATTTTATATGAAGGGCGATGCTGTAGCATTCTTTATTAGTCTTTAAAATCAGAAAAATTTCAAAGACGAATCTTCTCGACATAATTCGCTTTCGGCAACTGGTAGTTTCCTTTATTTTGTTTCAATTATGATTAAATTTGAAAAAATATTATTACAGCTGTGAGTTAATGGAAACGGAACAGTAACACGTAGAGCTGCTTCTTCATATTTCGGATAAATTAGGAAATATTTTACCCAACATTCCTCCAAACTTTAGTCATTGAAATTACTTTTCGCGCTTGAATGATATTTCTTTCCGAATGCTCATTCTTATTGTACTTATAGTAAAAAATCGACATCAACAGTCAGCGCATTGTTACCATTCTACTGATTTCGGCTTTATTCCACTGATAGATTTTCGTAATCTACTGTTTTTTCTCTCTTTTAATACCACCTAACACTCAGGGACATGCTGTCTGAGAATGTCTGCATTCTTTCAGTACTCATCATCTACAATATTAATCCAATGGACAAGAGTCACCTTAGAACTGGTCTAACAAGAAGAAGCTGACAAAGAATATAATTATTCAGCACCTGCAACCAATTATATTGCCTTGAATTCATACTGGTTGCCATTAAATATTATATTCAAAGCAAACTGAATTTGCTTGTACTTCTTACTGGTCAACCATGTATTACTTCTCAGAAAACTTGAAAATAAATGTTACATGGATGCAAGCAAATTCAGTTTGCTTTGAATACTCTGTCGATTTTTTATGTATTATGAATAATATTTTTTCCTTTATTGATTTATGAGATATTATTTTATTCCAGATGACTAATTAGTCAGTTATACAAAGATTTTCCCTAGTTTTGTTAAAACGCAGAATATTAGGAAAACAGCTTTAGTACGATATTAAGACTAACCGAGGATGACCTTGGCATGTTTCAACAACGCACCAAAAAAGTACAGAAGGTAAGGATAATTACCGTCGAAGCACGTTGACACATTTATTCATTAAAAACATTTAAACACACAAGTACTTTCGGGAAACTCAACTTATTCCCATCATCAGGTGTAAAAACAAGTTTGTAAAATCATGCAATGCATTGATTATAATACGCTTTCCAACATACCAGAAATCATTACTGAAGTTATCACCCAAGTTATGAGAATAATGGCTGTGGAATAAATCTCGGTCCTGTGCTCTGACCTTTGGTCCCATTTTGATGATATTCAACACAACCGGTTCGGTATACCTCCGAAATAACATGATAAAGTTTTGTCGCAATAGAAGCATTTTTACGTAAGTTATGATGCATAAGGGCTATAGAATAGATCCCGCTCCTGTGTCTAACCTTTGACCCCGTTTCGCCCATTTTCAATAGAATTCGTCCCCAGGCAGGCCCCTACAACATACTAACATTTCATCCAAATCGAAGCATCTTACGTAAGTTATGACGCATAATGGCGATGGAAGTGATTCCGCTCCTATGTCCCGACCTTTGACTCCATTTCGCCCATTTTCAATAGGATTTGTCGCCAGGTAGTACTCTACCACATACTAAAGGTTCATCGAAATCGAACCTTTTTTTACGTTAGTTATGACGCATAAGAGCACTGGAATGAATCCCGCTCCTATGTACTGACCTTTGACCCCATTTCGTTGTCTTTAAATAGGGTTCCTTCCCAGCTGATCCCCTACCAGATACTAAAATTTCATCGAAATCGAACGATTGTTACGCGAGCTATCGTGCGGACGGACTTACGCACACAACGCGTGACGTAATGAGGCAGATGGGAATCGGGACCATCTGCTCGCAAGAGTGTGACGTCATAAAACTGTAATAGGATCCACACACAACGCGTGACGTAATGAGACAAATGGCGTGACCACGCGCCAACAGTCTCAAACGCGTGATGAAAGTCGTTAACCTACCGTTATATTTCGGGGTGGTTATTTAACCCACTAAACGAATTCTCCTAAAATCGAGATCAAGCTAAATCGATTTCTAGTACCAGAACACGGTAGGTTAACGACTTTCATCAAAATTCTTAGAGCCGTTTTCAAAATAAAATGTACATATTTTAAGGTGGACGTCAAGTAATTTTGCTTCCTATACTTCCAATGAAAAAACTTCTGCAGACATTTTCTTCACAATTAATGCGTTCCCAAGGATGAAAATTTGAACATCGATTAAAATAGCTTCATTTCATAACTTGGAATACTTAATATGTTCTAAACAATAACCGTAATAATATTTTCTGAACCATAACCGTAATTATGCAATCCAACATTTATTTGTCTACTGACGTCATCAAAGTACAGGTCGCGCCATCTTTCTTCTGGTTTCAACACCACCAAAGGAAACGCTATTGTTTTTAATATACACTACCGGACAATTGCTAAGGACGGATGACAATAGCAACGATAGCAATCATAAAATGGAAGGCAGGAAAATGTGGAAATTAGCATAAGTGCGGGATACAGTAAGGATTGGATTGCCGAACTTGTTCGTGACGTCATAGCGCTGATAAGAGATATAAAGGATTTGACGCGTATTGGCCGTTGTTGTTCAAACGCAAAGTTGAAGAGGAAAGAATCAATTGACGAACTTACAAGTTTCAGTATGTCTTCCCGACATCACCTAGATGATTTTACGCGTGGCCGTATTATTGGCGAGATTGAAGAAGGGCGAAAAATAACAGATGTTGCCAGGGAGTTCGACGTCGGCCACAGTGTTGTTTCAAGGCTTTGGAAATCATTTCAAACAAATGAAGAGAGTAGCAAACGTCACGGGGGAGGTCGTGTTCGCAGTACAACACCTGCAGAAGATCGGTACATAGTGCTATCAACAAAAAGACACCGGCGCAGTACAGCTAGTCAAATCAGTTTATGGCTGCTACTGGCAAGCGGGCGTATAGTCCTCCTTCATGCAAACTGTCGCCAGACGTTTGCATGAAGGAGGACTATACGCCCGCTGTCCTGTTGTGTGCATCCCATTGTCCAGACGTCACCGTACCTCCCGTTTGCAATGGTGCCATCAACATTGCAATTGGACTGATAACGACTGGTCTGCTGTCCTCTTCTCAGATGAGAGTAGATACAGTCTATCGTCTGATTGTCGACGACAACTGATCTGGCGTGATAGTGGTACGGCATATTGTCCAGCAAACATACAGGAAAGGGACCGATATCCGACATGTAGTGTCATGGTATGGGCTGGCATCATGATCAATGGCCGTACGTCCCTCTATGTGCTTCCAACTGGGAGTATGACTGGCCAACGACACATTAATGATGTTCTGCTACCTCATGTTCGCATGTTCCGTGGTGCTGTTGGTGATAGATTCATTTTCATGGACGACAACGCAACATGTCATCGAACAGTCGCTGTCCAGGAGTGTCTTGAGAGCGAGGATATTCAACGCCTTGTATAGCCAGCACGCTCTCCAGATCTGAATCCCATTGAAAATGTGTGAGATGCTTTGGAGAGGAGTCTTGCTGGTCTCCAATGCCCTCCAATAAACAAGGACACCCTCTTCCGTGCACTGACAGAGGAATGGGATAAATTACCCCAACAGCTGCTTGATAATGTTGTGCAAAGCACGACACGACGTGTGGAATCTTGCATCGCCCTCCATGGTGGCCATATCCCGTATTGACATCTTACGCCGGAATGCCTGCGGACGGTAATTGCATTTTTTTCACGTTTACGTATTCTGCACAAAATGGCCTGTTTGTCCCTTGAACACGTTCCAAAGCCTTCTGGATTTCAGAGCACAATAAATTGTCTTGTAATGTCCTGGCATTCTGACATTATTTTATTTCACTTGGCATCCAGCCACACTGACTTCTTTATGCGCTTTATAGCCGTTTATGATCCGTCCTTAGCAATTGTCCAGCAGTGTAAGTATGCTTATATTTTAGAAAATGTTAAGTATTCCAAGTTATAGTATGAAGTTATTTTAATCGATGTTCAAATTTCCATTGTTGGGAACACACTAATTGTGAAGGAAATGTGTACAAAAGGTTTTCCATTGGAAATATAGGAAGCAAAATCACTTGATGTCCACCTTAACAGTGTGGGATAAGGGCGATGGAATGTATCCCGATCCTATGTCCTGACCTTTTTGACTCCATTTGTCCCATTTTCAATAGGTTTCCTCTCTAGGTGATCCCCTACCACATACTAAAATTTCATCGAAATCGAACCATATTTACGCACCTTATGACGCATAAGGGCAATGGAATGCATCCCGCTCCTTTGTCCTGACCTTTGCCTCCACTTCAACCATTTTCAATAGGATTCGTCCCCAGGTGGTCTCCTACCACATACTAAAATTTCATTGATATCGAACGATATTTACGCAAGTTATGACGCATAAGGGCAATTGAATGTATCCCGCTCTTATGTCGTGACCTTTGACCCCACTTCACCCATTTTAAATAGGGTTCGTCCCAAGGTGGTCCCCTAACACATACTAAAATTTCATCGAACTGGGACCATTTTGACTTGAGTTATCGTGCCGACAGACAGACAGACGGACGGGAAAAGCTGGAGCATATGCGCTTCTTCAACCTACGGTTGGAAAGCGTAAATAAGGTGGTTAAAAGCTAATGATGTTTCTAAGTTAAGACCACACGATACGACATGTAAGAAACAGATGACACGTCTACTTGAAAGACAACATAACTAACACAGACGCCATAACAAACTTACAGTTAAGAATGAAAAAGACAGGTACGGTTAACTAGCTGGACGTCAGAAGATCTCATGAAGAGTTGTGATTATGACGTCAGGCTACGCTGGTAATGTTCAATAGAGTTTATGAGCTGTAACCAAGGTCTGAGTAGGTTAACAGGGTAATCTGTCTCTTACATGTGTAATCTGTCTCTTACATGTATCTGTCTCTTACATGGTAATCTGTCTCTTATATGTGTAATCTGTCTCTTACATCGGTAATATCTCATGGAAACGCGAATCAGGATTGTATTGGTTTGAATTTTATTCCGGTGTTTAAAAGCAGTTTGTGTAGCACTGGTATTATTTGAAATACCGGTAGATTTAAGTGTTCCTTTGTACTGAGATTACATAAAAAAAAATCAGATTTACCGATTTGTACTGAGTTTTTGAGCTCTGGTCTACTGATCTCAGGTAAAAGTCTCTGGCCTTCTAAATCTAGAGTGTGTGTGACAGATACCCAGGGTTGGCTAAGGCTTTTAAATCAACCCGTTTATTTTAAAGAACATGGTCGAGACGTCAATACATGCGGTTTGACGTGAAACGGTAACAGGATTTGGGGCCTCTTAATTTGAAATTAAAAGTTCTCGGAATTTTTACAGCATTTTAACGTTTCTGGCATAATTACCTTTAAACCTATCACAACAGTACAGCTAAGCCACCCTTTTGAATTTTTTTATTTTCATATTTTTCTAGGTGTAGGAGTGGTGATAAAATTCAAGCAGATAATATTCCAAAGTCACCATTTTGATTTTTTTGGTTTTCGAAATTTTCTAGGTGTCCGGATTTTAAAACTTATCAGCATGCCAATTTTCAGATGTCTAAGTCATTTAGAAGTGGTCAAACAGTTCGAGAAAATATTCAAGCAGACAATATTCCAAGGCCACCATTTTGATTTTTTTGTTTTTGGACTTTTTTAGGCATTCCGATCTTAAGACATGCAGCATATTAATTTTCAAATGTGATGATGTCAAAAATACACCAAAATGCGACTATATATGAAATGAAGATAAATAAAAATAAGACAAAACTAATGGTAATAGGGAAGAATGCAGAACAGCAATTCCTTAAAATTGGAGGACAATTCATGGAACAAGTTAAATCAATTCGCTATTTGGGTCAAATTGTTACTGAAGATGCGAGATGTGAAAAAAAAATTAGAATGAGACTGGGGATGGGAAAAACGGCCTTTAGAGAGAACAAAGACTACTGACTGCCAGAAATGTAGATATAAAATTCAGGAAGATAATTTTAAAGTCATATGTTTGACCAGTAGCTCTTTGCGGCTTTGAGCCATGGGCATTGTCCAAGAAGGAAGTGAAAAGGTTGGAGGCATTTGAGATGTGGATTTATCGAAGAATGGAGAGAATAAGTTGGCTGCATAGAAATACTAATGAGGAGGTCCTGGAGAGAGTAGGATGACCCAGGGATTTGACCAATATGCTAAAGAGAAGAAGCATGTTATGGATGGGACACATATTGCGCCATGGAGGCACGATTCTGAAATATTTGGAAAGAAAAACGCAGGGCAAGAGAGGAAGAGGGCGGCCAAGGAATAGTTTTGTGGCACAGCTACTCCAAGACACTAATACCAGGATATATACTATGATTTGAAGACACACATTTCGCCATGGAGACCCGATTCTGAAAGTTGTGGAAGGAAAAATTCAAGGCAAGAGAGGTAGAGGACGGCCAAAGAATAGTTTTGTGGCACAGCTACTCCAAGACACTAATACCAGGATATATACTATGACTTGAAGACACACATTTCGCCATGGAGACCCGATTCTGAAAGTTTTGGAAGGGAAAATTCAAGGCAAGAGAGGAAGAGGACGGCCAAAGAATAGTTTTGAGGCACAGCTACTCCAAGACACTAATACCAGGATATATACTATGACTTGAAGACACACATTTCGCCATGGAGACCCGATTCTGAAAGTTTTAGAAGGAAATATTCAAGGCAAGAGAGGAAGAGGACGGCCAAAGAATAGTTTTGTGGCACAGCTACTCCAAGACACTAATACCAGGATATATACTATGACTTGAAGACACACATTTCGCCCGGGATGCCCGATTCTGAAAGTTTTGGAAGGAAAAATTCAAGACAAGAGAGGAAGAGGGCGGCCAAAGAGTAGTTTTGTGGCACAGCTACTCCAAGACACTAATACCAGGATATATACTATGACTTGAAGACACACATTTTACCATAGGCCCGATTCTGAAAGTTTTGGAAGGAAAAATTCAAGGCAAGAGAAGAATAGGGCGGCCAAGATTAGTTTTGTGGCACAGATACTCCAAGACACTAACACCAGGGCATATTGTGACTTGAAGAGAGTGACGGAGAATAAAGAGGGTTGGAGCGACAGAGTACATTTACTGAACAACCAGCCCTTGGAGTGAGTAACCAAGAAGAAGAAGAAGAAGGGATTTTAGGAGTGGTCGAACAATTTGCGAAAAAATCCAAGCAGGCTGTGTTCCAAAGACGCCATTTTGATTATTTTAGCTTTCGTACTTTTCTACATATACAGAGCTTAAAACCTATCAGTATACCAATTTTTCAGATCTCTAGGTCATTTAAAAGTGGTCGAACAATTTTCAGATGGAAGCACTCGACTCACGTTTTAATATTTACCCACTTAGCTTTATATATACACTGTCGGACAATTGCTAAGGACGGATGACAATAGCAACGATAGCAACCATAAAATGGAAGGCAGGAAAATGTGGAAATTAGCATAAGTGCGGGATACAGTAAGACGTGTTGTGCGTATGCAAAGTTTGGATTGCCGAACTTGTTCGTGACGTCATAGCGCTGATAAGAGATGTAAAGGATTTGACGCGTATTGACCGTTGTTGTTCAAACGCAAAGTTGAAAGGGAAAGAATCAATTGACGAACTTGCAATTTTCAGTATGTCTTCCCGACATCACCTAGATGATTTTACGCGTGGCCGTATTATTGGCAAGATGGGAGAAGGGCGAAAAATAACAGATGTTGCCAGGGAGTTCGACGTCAGCCACAGTGTTGTTTCAAGGCTTTGGAAATCATTTCAAACAAATGGAGAGTGTAGCAAACGTCACGGGGGAGGTCATGTTCGCAGTACGACACCTGCAGAAGATCGGTACATAGTGCTATCAACATAAGACACCGGCGCAGCACAGCTAGTGAGGTAGCAAATCAGTTTATGGGCTACTGGCAAGCGGATCTCCCGAAAATCTGTCGCCAGACGTTTGCATGAAGGAGGACTATACGCCCGCCGTCCCGTTGTGTGCATCCCATTGCCCAGACGTCACCGTACCGCCGTTTGCAATGGTGCCACCAACATCGCAATTGGACTGATAACGACTGGTCTGCTGTCCTCTTCTCAGATGAGAGTAGATACAGTCTATCGTCTGATTGTCGACGACAACTGATCTGGCGTGATAGTGGTACTGCATATTTACCAGCAAACATACAGGAAAGGAACCGATATCCGACATGTAGTGTCATGGTATGGGCTGGCATCATGATCAATGGCCGTGCGTCCCTGTATGGGCTTCCAACTGAGACTATGACTGGCCAACGATACATTAATGATGTTCTGCTACCTCATGTTTGCATGTTCCGTGGTGCTGTCGGTGATAGATTCATTTTCATGGACGACAACTCAACATGTTATCGAACAGTCGCTGACCAGGAGTGTTTTGAGAGCGAGGATATTCAACGCTTCGTATGGCCAGCACGTTCTCCAGATCTGAATCCCGTTGAAAATGTGTGGGATGCTTTGGGGAGGAGTCTTGCTGGTCGCCATTGTCCTGTAATAAACAAGGACACCCTCATCCGTGCACTGACAGAGGAATGGGATAAATTACCTCAACAGCTGCTTGATAATGTTGTGCAAAGCATGACACGACGTGTGGAATCTTGCATCGCCCTCCATGGTGGCCATATCCCGTATTGATATCTTACGCCGGAACGCCTGCGGACGGTAATTGCATTTTTTCACGTTTACGTATTCTGCACAAAATGGCCAGTTTGTCCCTTGAACACGTTACAAAGCTTTCTGGATTTCAGAGCACAATAAATTGTCTTTCTTGTAATGTCCTGGCATTCTGACATTATTTTATTTCACTTGAGATCCAACCACACTTACTTTTTTATGCGCTATATAGCCGTTTATGATCCGTCCTTAGCAATTGTCCAGAAGTGTATATATATGGGATGTAAGGTCAGGTGATGCGTAAAATCACAGCCTCTCCTTGACAAATGTCAACCCCGCCTTCTCGTGGTGCATCCTGTAACCACTAAAGGGGCTCTGTAGACCGCTAATAGCGGTATAACTATACTATCCGGATTAAAGGAAATGCTGTCCCACACTCACCAATCCGCTTGGCCAGCGTGGTGTGTTATGACCAAACCCCTCCAAAATGACTCCACAACTTAAATCCTGGCCCTCAGTCTCCGGCAGCTGGAATGTACCTGGCCAAGGCAGCGACCAGTGCGGCATGAAGGCATACAGTGCTAAGAATCCCCGGAGGACCGGACTAGGCTGCCATCTGATGCTGACCTTGGCTACGTATAATGGACGCTCCATAGCTTCTGATTCAAGGCTTCTTGAATTGGAAGAGGAACTACAAAGGATTAAGTGGGACATCGTCGGGCTAAGTGAGATAAGGAGAAAAGGAGAAGATCTCATTGAACTGAAAAGTGGACATCTCTTCTACTATCGTGGGACAGATACTGGCAGAACTAGTGGTGTTGGATTTATAATAAACAGGAAACTGAAGCATAAAGTTGTAGAAGTTGAAAGTTCCTCTGACAGAGCTGCACGACTCGTTATCCAACTCTCGAGAAGATACCCCCACCACAAGTCATCCTGAAAAAGAAATTGAAAAATTTTATGCGGAAATTCGTTATCTAAATATTAAAGGTAAGCAGCACTTGAAGATAATTATGGGAGATTTCAATGAAAAAATAGGGCAACGGCAACAGAATGAAACTTCAGTAGGTAAATTCGGTCACGGCAACAGAAACCAGCGTGGAAATACTCTCGTTGAGTTTGCAGAGGCAGAAGGGTTTTTCATCTTGAACTCCTTTTTCAAGAAAAAGCCACACAGGAAATGAACATGGAGACATCCAAATGGGACGACAAGTGAAATTGATTTTATTATGTGTAACAAAAAATTCGTCATAGAAGACTGCAGTGTGCTAAACAAGTTCAACACAGGTAGTGACCATAGATTGGTGAGATGTAAGATGCACCTCAGCTCTATACTCGAACGTGGCAAGCTCATAAGACAAACAAAATGTATTGACATAACCAACCTCAAAAAACACCATAGTACCTTCAAGTTGGAACTAAAAAACAGATTTTCTGCTTTAGAAGGCCTAACATCGGAAGAAGTGGATATTTCTGAAGTTAACAGAAAAGTAACCAAAGCTCTTATGGAAACAGTAACAAAATTAGCTGGGTCTAAGAACAAGTTGCATGTGAGCAAATTATCAGGAAAAACCAAAATGTTGATGCAAAAAAGAAGAGAGATGAGGACAACTAAAGAAGATGTGACTTCCAAAGTGCAATACATAGAGCTATGCAAGACAGTACGAAAAAGTATGACTGAAGACGTCAGGAAATTCAACTGTGAACTAATGAGGAGAGCAATCGAAAACAACCAAAACCTAAAGATAGCAAAGGGGTATCTCAGTAAATGAAGAAAACAGATTATGGCACTGAGAAAAGAAGATGGTTCTGTAACAAGAAATAGAGGCGGAATTTTGACAAGAGTGAAAGATTTCTACTCTAAATTATATGAAAGGGATGATACATGTACTCCAGACATCATGGAAGGTACCAGTACCAGAGTTCTTCCAGTCCTCCCAGCAGAAGTTGCACATGCAATCAAGAACACGAAGCGGGGAAAAGCTCCAGGAGAAGATGGAATTACTGTAGACATCATACAAGAAGCAAGTGGAGAAATCGAAACAGTACTCGCCCAAATTTTTACTCGATGCCTTAATGACGGGAAGATTCCTGAGGATTGGAACAACGCTACAATGATTCTGCTACATAGAAAATGTGACATTGAGGATCTCAGGAACTACAGATCTATCAGCCTCCTATCAGTGGTTTATAAAATCTTCACTAAAGTTCTTTCACACCGCTTGAAGGTAACACTGGACATTGCTCAACCGAGAGAACAAGCTGGATTCAGGAGTGGCTACAGCACAATAGATCATATCCACGTACTGAGAGAACTAATTGAAAGAGCGAGGGTATATGAATTTCCATTGTGCATGGCTTTTATCGATTATGAAAAAGCCTTCGATTCGGTGAAGCCATGAGCAGTTACAATGGCTCTGAAATCCTGCGGTATTGAAGATGCATACATTAATATTATTATTAACATCTATGAAAATGCAAGTGCGAAGATTTGGCTGTTTGAAAATACAACACACTAAAAAATTTAAAAAGGAGTGAGACAATGTGATACCATATCTCCGAAGCTCTTTAATGCCACTTTGGAAAAATGTCTTTCAATCACTGAACTGGGAAAACAAAGTGATAAAGATTAATATAGAATATCTAACCACCTTCGTTTTGCAGATGATGAAGTAATTTTTGCAACTACCCTATCAGAGCTGCAGAGTATGATCCAGGAACTTGCTGACAAAAGTAAAGAAGTGGGATTAAAAATGAACTTTCAGAAGGCAAAAGTGATGTTCAATGCTTTTACAAGAAATGAAGATTTATTGATTGATGGGGAAAAGCTGGAGATAACCAATTTCTACATTTATCTTGGACAGCAGATATCAAGTGAGGGTCACATTGAAGAAGAAATTAATCGATGTATAAAACTTGCCTGGAGAGCTTTTGGAAGAAACAGTATAATTTTCAAGAGCAATATGCCATTATGTCTTAAAAGAAAAATGTTTGATCAGTGTGTGTCCTTCCAATGCTTACATATGGTGCAGAGACGTGGACCTTAACTGAAAGAGACGTACAAAGACTGCAGACAACTCAAAGTAGCATAGAGAGATGCATGCTTGCTGTAACCAGGAGAGATAAGAAGAGGAACTCGTGGATCTGAAAAATGACAAGAGTGGAAGACATCATGATCAGAGTTAAATCCCTAAAATGGCAATGGGCTGGACATACTGCCAGAAGGACAGACCATCGATGGACAGCCGAAATTTTAGATTGGATTTCAAGGGACAGGAAAATACTTAGAAGAAGACCACATGGGAGATGGGTGGATGAAGTTTGAACGTATGCGGGAGTGACATGGAGGAGACTGGCACAAGACAGACCGTTGTGGATAAGACTTGGGGAGACCTTCGTCCAGCAGTGGATTGATAATGGTTGACAATGATGATATATATATATATATATATATATATATATATATATATATATATATATATATATATCCAAAACAACTGGATACACTTGAAATATATAATTAAGTAACCACGGTAGTGCGAATTAAAATAAAATAAGCATTTAGATGAACACAAAGTAGCAGCGAATCCTGAAGAAGGCATGTAAAAATATTTTATAAAAAATGATCTACATCATGTAAGAACATTTTATAAAAAAGGATCTAATGTCGTTTGTTTTGCTTTACACTTATTTTCCTTTAAGTTTTCCTGAATGATCCTTAACGAAATAAATACCTTATCATCAGCGTAGTCTGTTGCTAAAAAAGCGTTGGATATTTTCCGCACAATCGGTGTATGTTGAATACTACGGTGGCCGAGTGTTCTCGAGGCAGTGGATACTATTCCAGGAATCGTTACCATCTGCTATACTGTGCAAATTAATTGGGTCAAAGTAATAAATCACTCTTTTTTCCAAAACTATACCTTTATATCATTCTATGCCTTGATATACACTGATAAAATGGCGGAATTAGTATGAAGTATATCCTCCTTTAGCAGAAATGACCTCTTGAATTCGTTTTGGCATTGACTCCACTAATTGAGTGCACATATTGTTGAATTCATAATCGTGGAACCACACTTTTATAGCATTCGTTACCATGCGTTCTTTGGTTGTGGAGTCCATTTTACCTAAACGTCTCTTCAACATATTCCACAAGTTTTCTATGGGATTTAAGTCTGGTGAATTTCCAGGCCAATCAAACAAATGAATTTGATTTTCCAGCATGAAATTCTTGACCAATTTCGAATTGTGTCATAGGGCCAAGTCATGTTGAAATGTCCCGTCAAAAGTTTGCAAGAATGGAACAATCCTACGTTGTAATATTTCTACGTACTTGGCTGAATTCATCATACCTTGAACAGGAACTAAGCTTCCAGTGCCATTTGATGTGAAAAACCCCAAAACATCTGTTTCAGAGGGTGTTTCACAGTTTGTTTGATATGCTCAGGTCTTAATTGTTCACATTTGCTTCGTCTAACGACATTTGCTTCGTCTAACGACATTTGCTTGGTAACCCTGCACAAATAAATGAGTTTCATTACTAAAAATTACCTTTTTCCAGTCATCATCAGTCCATGATTTATATTTTTTGGCCCATGCTAAGCATTTTATCTTCATTTTCGCATTCAAATATTGTTTTTCCGTTGGTCTTCTTGCATTCCGGCCAACTTCCAGAAGCCTACGGCCTACAGTTGATCACTAACATCACAACCACTAGCCAATAAATCTCTCTGAAGGTCGGTGCTTGTTTTTCTTGGATTCATTTTACTATTTCGGATTAGATATTTATCGGTTCGTGGAGTTTTTTTTAGTTTTCTTCCACATTTAACTTTCCTTTTTGGAGACGATGATCCAGATGCATTGTATCGCGTAAGCAGTCTCGATATACTTGATTTGCCTGCACCAACTGCAGAAGTGATATCTCTGACTGTCATAGAAGTGTGATATTTCAGAGAAATTATTTTCGCACGCTTCCTTGGGGAAATATCCATTTTTCAATACACGAAAGCAACACGTACTCGCAAAGAGCAAAAACTAACATCCACCTTTCACACACGAAAGCTCACAACTGAAGCTGAAGTGCCATTTCCTGTTTAAAACCGGTGAAACGTCATTCTTACTATCAAGTTCTAACAGTCACACCACCTCACAGCTGATAAATCTGGTTTACGTGGATTTCCAACATCAACTGGCGATTACATTACAATTCTGAGAATAAAATAGCTTGTCCCAATTAATTTGCACGGTATAGTATGTTCCCTCAGGCGACATTCCTATTCCATTACTCCCGTTTCTAAAATCGTCGCCCAGAAATCCCTTTACCTATGTGTGAAACTCACCGATACTCTTTTTGCTTCGCAGTAGTTCGCCTGTCTTCAACTCAGCTGATTGGATACTCCCAAGGCATAGACCCTTGAATTGTGTGACGGAGAGAGTCTTCTGCATAACCAGCTTATTGAGCGTTTAGTTTACTCATTCCCCATGGCTTTTCAATCAACATTCTTCCACTAGGATACCAAAATTTCCCTGCGCAATGCAACTACATCCAGTAATCAACTATATTTCTATTCCTCTGCAGATTTTCTCTTTCTCGTTAAATCATCATCAACCATTATCAATCTACTGCTGGATGAAGGTCTCCACAAGTTTCTTACACAATTATCTGTCTTGAGCCTGTCTCCTCCATGTCCCGCCAGCATACTTTCGAATTTCATCCATCCATCTTCCATTGGGGTCTTCTTCTGAGTCTTTTCCTGTCCCTCAGAATCCAGTCTAAAATTTTAGTTGTCCATCGGTGGGCCGTTCTTCTGGCAGCATGCCCGGCCCATTGCCATTTCAGTGATTTCACTCTGGTCATGATGTCGTCCACTCCTGTCATTTTCTTTATCCACAAGTTCCTCTTTTTATCTTTCCTGGTTACACCGAGCATGCATTCCTCCATGCTACTTGAAGTTGTCTGCAGTCTTTGTATGTCTTTTTTAGTTAAGGTCCATGTCTCTGCTCAATATGTAAGCACTGGCAGGATGCATTGATTAAACTTTTCTTTTGAGACATAATGGTATACTACTTTTAAAAATTGTACTGTTTTTTCCAAAAGCTCGAAGGAAGGTGTGCGTGCAATATTGCTCTATGAATATTTAAATTGGTTACGGAAGTGCTCGGAAAATTGCGAAACGCGTTTGGTGACGATATTAAAGGACAGAGTACTTGCTATGACTGGTACAGGAAATTCGACACTGACGTACTGGAACTGTCTGATGCGCCCAGAAGTGGCAGACACAGTAAAGATGAAGACGATACACTGCAGAACATGCTATCGACCAAGCCTGGCGCAACATTACGAAAACTGGCAGAGAAACTGAAGACCTTCCATACGACCATCAACACCCGACTTGGAAAGTTGGGATATTCGTGTAAACTGTGCAAACGGGTACTCCATGCTTCGTCTGACCAGAATCGCATGCAACGCTGTACTCGATTGCTGTTGCCCTCTCGGTTACCCCATGCTTCGTCTGACCAGAATCGGATGCATCGCTGTACTTCATTGCTGTTGCTCTCTCGGTTGCCCCATGCTTCGTCTGACCAGAATCGCATGCAACGCTGTACTTCATTGCTGTTGCTCTCTCGGTTGCCCCATGCTTCGTCTGACCAGAATCGGATGCAACGCTGTACTTCATTGCTGTTGCTCTCTCGGTTGCCCCATGCTTCGTCTGACCACAATCGGATGCAACGCTGTACTTCATTGCTGTTGCTCTCTCGGTTGCCCCATGCTTCGTCTGACCAGAATCGGATGCAACGCTGTACTTCATTGCTGTTGCTCTCTCGGTTGCCCCATGCTTCGTCTGACCAGAATCGGATGCAACGCTGTACTTCATTGCTGTTGCTCTCTCGGTTGCCCCATGCTTCGTCTGACCACAATCGGATGCAACGCTGTACTTCATTGCTGTTGCTCTCTCGGTTGCCCCATGCTTCGTCTGACCAGAATCGGATGCAACGCTGTACTTCATTGCTGTTGCTCTCTCGGTTGCCCCATGCTTCGTCTGACCACAATCGGATGCAACGCTGTACTTCATTGCTGTTGCTCTCTCGGTTGCCCCATGCTTCGTCTGACCAGAATCGCATGCAACGCTGTACTTCATTGCTGTTGCTCTCTCGGTTACCCCATGCTTCGTCTGACCACAATCGGATGCAACGCTGTACTTCATTGCTGTTGCTCTCTCGGTTGCGCCATGCTTCGTCTGACCAGAATCGGATGCAACGCTGTACTTCATTGCTGTTGTTCTCTCGGTTGCCCCATGCTTCGTCTGACCACAATCGGATGCAACGCTGTACTTCATTGCTGTTGCTCTCTCGGTTGCCCCATGCTTCGTCTGACCAGAATCGGATGCAACGCTGTACTTCATTGCTGTTTCTCTCTCTGTTGCCCCATGCTTCGTCTGACCAGAATCGCATGCAACGCTGTACTTCATTGCTGTTGCTCTCTCGGGTACCACAGGCTTCGTCTGACCAGAAACGGATGCAACGCTGTACTTCATTGCTGTTGCTCTCTCGGGTAGCCCAGGCTTTGTCTGACCAGAATCAGATGCAACGATGTTCTTCCTTGCTGTTGCTCTCTCGGTTACGCCATTCTTCCTCTGACCAGAATCGGATGCAATGCTGTACTCCATTGCCGTTGCTCTACGTGAAAGGGAAAAGCGGGAGGGCCTTTTGCATCGGTTGTTCACGGGTGACCAAAACTGGGTCACATACGTGAATATTGGCTGACAAAGTGCATGAACCAAGCAGGGAAAAAACCCCTCCCCCCCAGAAGATCTCTTAGGCAGACCTTCATGAACGGAAGGCGATGCTGATTTGCTACTGCAATAGTCCCTCTGTGATTCACTATGAACTTTTACCGCTGAACAGTACCATCAAAGCTGATGCTTACATCCAAAAATTGGACCGTCTCCATACTGCACTGCAAGAAAAGCGCCCAGTGTTGATTAATCGACATGGAGTTGTTTTCAAGCAAGATACAGATCGTCCACATGTCGCTGTATGCTGACCCAGCAAAAATTGCACGAGCTGGAAGTGGAAGTAATGTCGCACTTCGCCTATTCTTCAGACCTTGCCTCGTTCAAATTTCATGTCTTCTGGTCTTTGTCGAATTTTCTCGTTGTGAAAAAATTGATAATGACGATGATGCAAAACGTTGCTTGGATGACTTCTTCAACTCCCGCTTGTCGGACTTCTATCGTAATAGGATATTTCAACTCGAAGATCGGTGGAACAATGTTATCTGTTCCAATGGGGTCTACCTGGAAGTGCTTTGTACTATTTTTTAAGCTTGAAATACAGGCTTCTCTATTTTCCGGATACTTTACACTGAAATGCCAGAAAAACTGGTACACCAGTCTAATACTTGGTAGGTCCCCCACGGGAGCGCAGGACTGCAGAAATACGATGGGGTACGGACTCCACTAGCTTCTGAAAATATGCTGTAGGCAATGCACAAATATGCTGTAGGCAATGCACTTTCTCCAGAGCGTTCCACAATTCGGGTGTAATCCGAGATCTCGGATTCCTGTGTTCGATAGAGCGTTGCATGGCATCCCAAATGAGTTCCATCACGTTCAGATATGGAGACTTGGGTGGGAATGGCAACACCCTAAACTCAGATGAATGTTCTGTTGGAGCAGGCCCAACCCATCAGCATGAATGCAGGACATGAACGGGTGTACCTCGTAAGAAAGGATGCGCACATAGCGTTGGCTGGTCACAGACATCTGTGGACGTACCAGAGGACCCAGTGAAGTCCAGCTAAACACACCCCATATCATTACGGACTCCCCACCAGCCGATACAGTTTCTTGTTGACAGGCGGGATCCATGGCTTCATGGGGTTTGTGCCACACACCCATCCTTCCATCTGCCCGATACAGGTGGAAACACGACTCGTCAGACCAGGCTACTTGTTTCCAGTCATCAAGTGTCCAGTGGCGGTGTTGCCGTGCCCAAGGGAGGTGCATAGCTCTGTGTCATACACCCATCAAGGGACTCGAGTTGGGTGTTGACTCCCAAAGCCCATATTGTGCAGGGTACGTTGCAGAGTCCGGACGCTGATGCTTGTTGAGGCTCCAGCATTGAATTCCGAAGATACCTGCGAGAGTGTTGCGCGCCTATCGCGTGAAACGATTCTTAACAGCAGACGATGGTCACGTTCACCCTATGTCTTTTTACGGCCACACTGGTATCGTAGGCTGGAGGTTTTGCCGGAATTCTTGTAGTCACGGTACCCCTTTGCAATGGTCGTCCGTGAAAATCCGAACTTCGTTTCTACCTCTGAAATATTATGTCCCATCTCACGAGCGCCAACTATGAAACTGCGTTGAAAATCGCTTAAATCGTTATTACTTGTCATTCTCATGCCGAAAACTGCTCTGACAGCTGGCAAGGATGTCTATCGCTTTATATACGCACTGGCGGGCGCAACCGAGTACGCACATAGGTGGCGTTGCTATGAATTTTGCATAAGCTCGTCTGTACCAATTTTTCTGGCATTTCAGTGTTATTTACAACCTTATAATTAACTTGTTATATATAGTCATTTTAGCTTTTCTCACCCTCATTAAGTCAGGGACAACACTGAATTTTATTCGTTATAAACGATAAAATTATCTCTGAATTAACATTATATCAAACGCAAGTTCCTGTTCTGCTTCTTAAATCTGGAGTCTGCCAAATAAATGCTCGGTATAAGCGGGTTCTGCTGTACATAATTTGATAAAAACTGACTCAATTTTTTAATTTAATTATTTTTATTACTCTTTTAATTTCATTGTTGAATATAATTTTACAGAAAACTGAGCTATTTCCCATAATGAGGCGTTTTGATAAGAGTGCGCGTGTTTTTGGTTTCTGTTGATGACGTCATTTACAGGAGCAAGGCGTTCAGCAATTGCAGTGTGTTTCGAAATTTGGTTTAAGTCCTACCACCGCCAAAAATCCAACCTCACAGATGTACGAAGATATGAAAGCCAGCAGCACCGTCAAAGCTTCAGTAAAAGGAGTTGGATATGTTTGTTGAATGGACAGCCAGCAGTACGTCAATTTTTGCAGTTGAAATTCATTTTTAATGAAGTGTCTTTGGACATATCATATATTTTGCGTCTTTTTTTTTTATTTCACCATTTTTCATTTTTTCACTTTCCCATTTTTTAAAATGATGTTCTATTTTCAAGTAATTACAAAATTTTGACATTTCAAAAACTTTCGCTGCTCACGCAAAATTGGAATGCGACCCACAGTTTGCGAAACGCTGTACTAGAATGATGAGGAGGAAGTAAAGAAAAATGAAACATCTTAATAGCATTTTATTGGGCCAATGCATAAGTTCAGTAAATTATTTGGTTGATGCTTAAGTTCAGTAAATTATTGGTTGATGCATAAGTTCACTAAATTATTGGGTTGATGTATAAGTTCAGTAAATTATTGGGTTGATGCATAAGTTCAGTAAATTATTGGGTTGATGCATTCAGTAAAGTATTGGGTTGATGCATAAGTTCAGTAAATTATTGGTTTGATGCATAAGTTCACCAAATTATTGGGTTGATGTTTAAGTTCAGTAAGTTATTGGATTGATGCATAAGTTCAGTAAATTATTGGGTTGATGTATAAGTTCAGTAAATTATTGGGTTGATGCATAAGTTCAGTAAATTATTGGGTTGATGCATAAGTTCAGTAAATTATTGGATTGATGCATAAGTTCAGTAAATTAATGGGTTGGTGCATAAGTTCAGTAAATTATTGGTTTGATGCATAAGTTCACTAAATTATTGTGTTGATGTATAAGTTCACTAAATTATTGAATTGATGCATAAGTTCAGTAAATTATGAGGTTGATGCATTCAGTAAATTATTGGGTTGATGCATAAGTTCATGTCGTTTTTTCACCGCACTACAGGAATGTATTACATCAGAAGAGAAAAGGGTATCAATGAACAATGTATCCCCCCTCCCACCAACATTGTTTACGATGGTATCCCAACGTCTGGATAGGTCTGCAATGCCATTCTTGGTAAAACGAGCAGGTTTTGCTGCGAAGAAATAATCAAGGAAATTCTGGAAATCAACATAATTATTGAACGTTTTGCCACGCAGTGCATTCGACAGAAATCGGACCAGGGGATAGTTCTGAAGGAGCGACATCTGGGGAATAGGCCGGATGTGGAAGCATCTCCTGTGTCATGTCCTGAATGGCCATTTTGGTCATGTGTGCACTGTGAGGGCGTGCGTTATCATGTTGGAGAAGGCCACCATGGAGCCGATGTGGCCGTTTCTGCTGAATTGCTCCCTCCACACGGCGGAGTTGCTCGCAATAGAGTGCATTGTTGATGGTCCGATTCCTCAGCAGCATTTTCCAGTGAATAATTCCTTCCATGTCCCACCAGACAAACAACATGATCTTCGCAGGATGAAAGTCATGTTTTGGACGAGGTGTGGGCGTCTTGTTTGGGCTTAACCATTCCCTCTGATGCCTGAAATTCACGTACAGGCACCACTTTTCGTCTCCAGTAACAATACGTGACAGAAAGGGTTTGTGTTGCTGAGAACATTCGCGATAACGGGCGAGCAAGGAACCACATATGGCAACACGCTGATTCTTGTTGTCCTCGGTGCGAGTGTGAAGCACCCAAGACCCCAATTTCTGGACGTTCCCCATACGTTCCAGGTGTCGCACCACTGTGGCCTCATAACAGTCCATCTCAGTGGCCAATTCACGTGTGGTTTGACGCGGATGCAAGTGGAACAGATGGTTCAAACGAACCTCACCAAATGGAGATGGACGACCTGAGTGTGGAGAGTTGTTGAGGTCAAATTTGCCACCTCGGAACCGCTGAAACCATTTGCGGGCTGTCCTCGGAGCAATAGCATCTCCCCATACAGCACAAATTTGTCAAGTAGCCTCGTCTGCTGTGGATCCCTTAAACTCGTAGAGGAGCAGATGTCGGAAATGTTCATTCGTCTCTACTTGACACTTCATACTTCCAGACCTGAAAACCAAAAAACCATTAGCCACAATCACACAACGCAATATGATTTAGATACACAATATTACTGGCTACATTTTAATATACAACTGGCCATCTGCACCGTCACTACTGACCTGGGAAACACTCGTGTAATAAAACGGTATGAACTTATACAAAATATTTATTACAAAATAAAACTTATGCAAAATATTTAAATCAAAATATGAAAGACGTTTCTTTGACTGTGACTAACAATATCATTACGAAGCCTCCTACGAGTTTTTGAAAGTGAAATAGCTGAATTCATTATTTAAAGGGGACCAGCCCTTAGAAGAAAAAAAATTATGTATTTATTTTTTATTTGCATTTTTTTTTCTACAGAGTTTGCCGAATCGAATGGTATACGGCGCTTGATAAACAGAAAGTAATTTGTAGGCAACAAAAAAAAATGTTCGAAGCTAAGGGTACAAGTTGCACAAGTGGGCGTGCCCAGCCACATCTGAGCATGCGTGAGACGGTCGAGTATCTGTCGTCATCCTGGGAAGAAGAAAAAACAGATTCTAGAAGGTGCGGGAAAGCAAAGGAAGACGGCGAGCAGAAAGCTGAAGTTCAGCAAAGCAGAGGAAAAGGAGTATGACGCGGGAGGCTCCTACTCACAGGCCTTCTTCGTTTTTTGTCTCCCTGAAAAGTTGTGGTTTTGTCCATTTAGGAACATTTTTCTCATAAACCTCTGAAGATAATGGCTTGAAATTTTTTTATACCGTACTGTATATATCAACAACCATCTGAACTAGAATCATGACTAAATAATGTACTGAATTCAAATAATAAATACAATTGCTAATGAAAACGTCAGCAAAATCGACAGTAATTTTGATTAATTAATGCAAAATTAATTAATTGACCGATTGCGATAATTCTCGTTCAGGTGTTGTATAATATCCTTAGGAAAATGCAGGCCGAGTTTGCAATTGATAGGCCAAGTTTATCGTGAGAAATATGTACCTAAGTACATCGAGACCTCCCATAAGGCTAACATGCGAAGCCTAAAAAGGGATTGGTTCCCTTAAAGAAATGAGTTTGCCAAGCGACGCGAGTTGCAGTTTGGTTGTAGTCAGCACTTAGTTTTAGTCTTGCGCATTTACAAACATCGAGTTTAGCATTGCGGCGTTTAAATCGGAAAATGCGGTAGTTAAAAGACGTTACCGTTAATTGTTAGTTTAAATTGCTTATTAGCTGCACCGGTGGCATTTTGGTACGATGCATTTGCTCCGAATCATTCTTCCAGGATGAGTCCGAGCTGGAGTCATTGATGGCGTGTTTGTCTTACGCCACTATAGCTCTCTCTTTTCCCGAAAACCGGTGGCACTAAATTAGTAACGCCAGCGACTGCATTATAGCCCATTGAATTGCTCACTCTGGCGGTTAAACATCCGAGTAAACTAAAAACTTTGTTTATTAACTTACAACATTTACTAGTTTTAGTAAGATATACTTTAATTTCCCAGGATTGTCCAGCATGGAAGTCATCTTGAGGGTGCTCACTCATGCTACTCACCAACCTCGAGGGGACAAAGCAGAGGAGTAAGGTACGTATATCAAATAAGGATTGGCCTCAGAAAAATAAAGACACGGCTTTGATTAATTAATAAATTGTCGTCGTGTTGAACATATGCGTTCGTTTAGATTATCATAATTTTCATTAAACCAGTTAATTCTCTTGACAACGGTCTTTTTTATAGGCTGGTAGCAGTCGAACCTGTCCCTCCGAACGGTGAATCTATAAAACCATTTCTTGAACATAAAATTAAAAGTAGAGAAAAGTAATTAAGGAAAAGAAAAGTAATTTAAGATCCACAACTGTTTAACCATCTAGAACAGCCTCGTGGCGTCAGTGCATACGGTTTGACGTAAAACTGTTACCGGCTTTGGCGCCCTTTAATTTTAAATCAAAATTTCATGGAGTTTTTACAGCATTTAAACATTTCTGACATATTTATCTTTAAACTTATCAGCATTTTGAAGAGTAAGCCCAAACCATATTTTTGAATTTTTTTCGTTTTTGGACTTTTCCAGGTGAAGATGTAGTAGAAAAATTCACGCAGACAATATTCCAAAGCCGCCATTTTGCTTTTTTTTAATTTTTGGACTTTTCTAGGTATCCGGAATTTACGACCTGTCAGCATGTTGAACAGTAAAGCTAAGCCACCCTTTCGAATTTTTTTGTTTCAGGACATTTTTATGTGAAGATGTGGTAGAAAAATTCAAGCAGAAAATATTTCAAAACCGCCATTTAGATTTTGTTTTGGTTTTCGGACTTTGCTAGCTATACGGACGTTAAGACCTATCAGCATACCAATTTTCAGATCTCTAGTTCATTTAGAAGTGGTAGAACAATTCGCGGACGTAAGTACTCGCATTTTCCCAATTTGCTTAAAATTTATACATAATATCTATCAATCTTATTTGTAGTCTAAAACAGGACTCATTTCCTAAAACCAATTTTACCAGAAATTTCGGCATTCTGTACGTGCTTCTATAAGTTACTAACAGTCGAACCCGTCCCTCCGACAGGGTGAATCTACACTGAAGAGCAATTGAATTAGAGACAGCTGGCGTTATGCAAATGTGGCGCTGTGGGCGGCCCTGTAAACGGAAACGACATGACGTATGCAGCGATCCGATAATATAAGGAGTGATGCGACGGGAATCAGTAAGAGTCAGACGCAGTAT
Source organism: Macrothele yani (assembly GCA_039090855.1). Classification (NCBI taxonomy): domain Eukaryota; kingdom Metazoa; phylum Arthropoda; class Arachnida; order Araneae; family Macrothelidae; genus Macrothele; species Macrothele yani. The sequence goes on from CM076990.1 coordinate 57,136,352, forward strand.
GGGTAAGACGAAGGATCTAAGCGCATTTCATCGTGGGCAAAATGTTGGGGCCCGACGAATGGGTCACTCCATCTCGGAAGTCGTACAGGCACTGGCATTTTCACGAGCCACTGTGTCACGGGTGCACCGTAAGTACACCGAATCCGGTAAAAAAATCCCTGCAAGGGCCAACTGCCGTGGACAACAGCGTGTGGATGAGCGGGGTCATCGTTGGCTAGCTCGCATTGTAACAGCGGATAGACGGGCCACAGTGCAAGAAATCACTCGGCAATTTAACGCTGAAGCACAAAAACGTGTAAGCAGTCACACCATCCAGAACCATCTCCTCGCTATGGGGTACAGAAGCCATTGTCCCACGAGGGTACCGCTGCTGACAGCACATCACAGGGTGCAAAGATTAGCATGGGCGCAGGAACATCGCTACTGGACCCTAGACATGTGGGAAAATGTTGCCTGGACTGATGAGTCGAGATTCACCTTGGTACATGCGGATGGCTGGATACGAGTGCGGCGCAAATCACATGAAGCGATGGATCCTTCTTGCCAGCAGGGTACTCTTCAAGCTGGTGGGGATGGCATTCTCGTCTGGGGACTGTTTACGTGGACTGAAATGGGACTCCTGGTACGTGTGACATCGTCCCTCACAGCTCAACCTCACCGGGATATTCTGGACGACCATTTGCTCCCGTTTGTGCGTCTTCAACATCCCACTGGGGACCTCATCCTGCAACAAGACAATGCACCGTGTCATCGCTCCCGAATTGTATTCGAATGGCTGGATGAACACTCCACCGACGTGAGCTCGCTTACTTGGCCAGCTAGGTCACCCTATCTCAATCCCATCGAGCACATCTGGAATGCCATCGAGAGAGATGTTCGAGGCTCTGACCCCCCTCCATCAAATCTTCGTGAACTGTGGGAGCTTGTTCAGGGGTCGTGGATCTGTATAGCTTCTCAACGCTTCCGGTGTCTTGTCGAGTCCATGGCGAGACGAATCGCAGCTGTCATCAAGGCGAAAGGTGGTGCTACACGTTACTAGACAGGTATCTTTAATTCAATTGCTCTTCAGTGTATAACATTCTTTTTTGAACATAAAATTAATTTAATTTAACTCTAATTTTTATTATAAAATTGGCCTTCAATCGGCTCTCAGTCATCCCGATCCCCTGTGAGTGCACGGGATTGTTACGTGGCAGCTGTTCGTGCATAAACCACCGCTTTAACCTTCCATGTTTGTTATTTTTTATCTATATAAATTTTAGTTGCCTCTCGTTACGTTTCCCATACTGAGCACACAATGATTTCGTTCCTGGGATGTGACTAAATTTTCTGGAAGCACTACACATAGACCACAGGAAACAGATCGCGACACATAACTCTAATTAAACCTTCCATTTGAGTTCCTGTGTTCTTACGTAATTGTTTTCTTCTAGTTAAACTCGTTAAATATTTTTTACGACTTAACGCCACAGATTTCTTCTCGACGAATTTCAAGTGGGAAACCCTTTAAACCCTTGTGTGCTAGTCAAAATGCAATATGCCTAGTTGGCCTCGAGAGAAAGAGCTTGTGCCTGCAGTATTTCTCAGGCAATCATTGTGTAATGATCCAAAGGCTATGACAGAGAGGCAACTTATGTTATGAGATATATGCAATCTTTCGTATATGCTTTATGTTCGATGTTATACGCTAGGAGAAAGTAGAGGGCTAGGTTGGTGCAAATTAAATGTCAGGCGCGAACGAGCAGTGGAGACAGGCCCCCACCACAGCGGAGTGGAACCACCCACAGGCGTTGCGGGTATTACGTCACAGAGTTACTATAAATAGCTAGCACGTTGTGAAGAACAAGGTTCAGGCGTGGTTTGTTTGGATGTAACGTGGCTTGCAAGGGAAACAGGCCTAGTGGTCAACGTTCGTGCCAGCCATGGGGAGACCTGAGGTTCGATACCAGGCAGGTACGAACGCTCGAACAATTAAATATCAGCCGTGCGTCCGATAGGCACGTTAAGCCGTCCGACCCCGGGTAAAGGCCACCCGGTAATAAATAAGGGCGTCTTCCTCCCCCTTTCTACCTCGCTTCCGTGTGACTTTCCTATCGGGCACTCTAGCCCAAATCTCCTAGCTTTCTATTTCTAAGTGTTGTTTAAGACCTGGGGTCAGACACTCACTTCGCAAAATCCTCTACATCTGATCTGATCTGATGTGCAAGGGAAACATGCTAGATGCCATATTTGAAAGTCATCTTCCTGTATGAATTTAAACTGGGCCATTTTGCAGAATTGCTGCTCGAAACGTTAACAAAGCGTTTGGGGAGAATACAGCCAACGAACGAACCATTTAGCGATAGTTTGTGAATTTTCGAAGTTATAACGAAGTAAGTTTCTCCGTTATTTTTGTCCACGCCGGGGCTCGAACCCGGGTCCCCTCATTCCGGAATAAGGCGCTCTACCGATTGAGCTACGCGGACGTTCGTTATCGCTGCTATCTGCCTTTATGTTGTGTGCGACCTGCTGGGCAGGCACGTCACAAAGTGGAGATACCTGCAAAACGAAGCACGTGATCACCGTCCTGCCGCTGTTTCTGACGATGTTCTGTTACGTGTGGTTGAAGTAGATTCCCAAAAAACGTGTCGTGAGATAGCGGAAGAGGTAGGTGTCCACCACACGACAGTTGTTCGGCTTGTGGCTGCGCTGGGTAAGGTAATAAAGCTGAACATGTGGTTGCCGTATGAGTAGTCAACTGCCAACAAGACTGGCATTTGGAAGTCCGCACGTCGCTGCTTGCCAGGAATAAACGGGAACCTTTACTGCATCGAATAGTCCCCTGCGACGAGAAGTGGGCCGCCCCGGTGGAGCAGTGGTCTAAGGCGCTGGCCTCTGATCATTCGTCCGTAAGGGGTCCGGTTTCGAATCCCGGTCAGGCATGGATGTTCTGTTTGTGTTACGGCACTGGCTCTCTCCCTTCCCAGGAACCAGTGACCCTAAATTAGGGACGGGCGACTGCTTATAGCCCATGGAGTTGCTCACGGTGGTCGTTAAACCTCCAATAAAAGAAAGAAAGAAAAAGAAAGAAAAGACGAGAAGTAGGCCTTTTATGATAATCGGAAATGATCTGCACAATGGTTAAGCGAGGCACAGCCTGCCTGCTGGACGGCATCTTAAGCCACCCCAACCCACCAAGAAGATGATGCTCTTTCTGTGGTGGTCCACAGCCGGGATAATTCATCAGAGTTTCTTAACAAGATGCCAAACCATCACTGCAGAACGTTACCGTGCTTAATTACACCAGATGCACCGGAAAGTGCTGAAGAAACAATCAGTTTGGTCAACAGGCATGGTGTTCTTCTGCTCCACGGCAACGCACGCCCTCATGTCGCACAACGAACGATGCTAAGTGTCTTGGGCTATGAAGCTCTGCCGCATCCGGCCGATTCCTCTGACTTGTTTTGTGACAGACTATCATCTATTTTGTCTCCTGGATCACTTCCTATCCGGAAAACAGTTCTCGACAGACAACGAGGTTTAACGTGCAGTTGATGACTTCTTCTGGTCCCATCCACAAGACTTTCTTCGTTCCAGGATCATGGCCGTGCCGGACAGATGGCAACTATGTGTCGATGCCGAGGGGGATTATTTTTCCTAGATAAGTTGTCCTACTTCTCCGTTCTCGCCGCCCACGTGTGCTGGTCCTTTGCCGGACATTTCATTAGCACCAAACCAATATTATATTGAGAAAGATTTCACCTTTGTTGGGATTCAAGGGCTTTTTTGTGATATGAACGAATTTATGGCTGGGTAAGTATCAGCATGGTGATTGAGACTAATAAAAGATTTTAACCCGTAAATAACCTTGTTTTCTCTGAACTCTAGTCGTATTTTTGTAGCAAAATTACATATTGTTACGTTGCTGATGGCCTTCTGCTTCGAATTAGATTCGAACACCACACACAGTATGAAACCGGAACGGCTGGGTTGACCTCTGCATCGGAGAGCAGTAAAGAAAACAATGGGAACGTAAAACTTTCTTCTAGAGAGCGTTGAACAACAAACAAACAAAAGACAGCAACATTTAATCACTAAAAATATATGTTTTATATTAGATGATACAGCACAATCCAGTTAGCCGCCCCGGTGGCGCAGTGGTCTAAGCGATGGCCTCTGATCATTCGTCCGAACGGGGTCCGGATTCGAATCCCGGTGAGGCATGGATGTTGTGTTTGTCTTCCGGCACTGGCTCTGTCCCTTCCCTGGAACCAGTGACCCTAAATTAGGGACGGGCGACAGCTTATAGCCCATTGAGTTGCTCACGGTGGTCGTTAAACCTCCAATAAAAACAAAACAAAAAAAACAATCCAGTTAAATAAACAGAGTGAAACAACGCGTACGTAAATCAGTACATCTGACTCTCCGTAGTGACTCAGTTCAGACAGAAAACTATTTGTTTTGCACTGCGGACAATAATTGGGCTCTGTAGTTTTCCATTTAAAACGTTAACATATCCGTTGTTTCCGACATAAATGATGTGCTTACCTTGCATACGGTGAAAGTGTAATCCACTTACGTATCTGAATTTCAACACACGCACAGACACACAGGGAAGCATTTGTTCCAAACCCGCTCATGATGACGCACGTCAGAAAACCACGAGTTTCTCCTCCCACTGTCACAAGAGCACTGCTTTTTAACCTGTTGCTTTGTTTTTTGCTGCAACACGATGTTATCACGTGACCAACACTCAGCTTCCACGACATTAAAATTCGCCAGTAAATTCGCTTACAAAAACATAAACAACGTTCGCCGACTGCAAAGTTTCTCATGGTAAAAGGGAAGAAAACTGGTGACAACACAAACTCTTGTCACAGCTAGTGATAGGCAAAATCGGTAATTTTTGGTACTCGTTACTTTTTTGTAAAGAGTCAAAAGTAACGAGTTCAAGTACCGAAATCGGTACTTTGTTATTATATATATATATATATATATATATACTTTTCCGTTCTAGGCCAATGAATCCAGGGAGGGTGAAGAGCCAGTGCCATAAGACAAACACAACATCCATGCCTCAGCGGGATCCGAATCCGGACCGGACCCATCTCGGACGAACGATCAGACCACTGCGCCACGTGGGCAGTGTGAAAATGTTTAAGTCTAAGCGCTGGTTTCTGACCATCCGTCCGAGATGGGTCCGGGCCAGGTTTGAATCCCGGTGAGGTATTTGTTTTACGGTACTGGTTCTTTCCCTTCCCTGGAACCAGTAGCTCTAAATTAAACGAAAAGAAGTGTTTAAGTTTCATGACTGTCTGTTACTTAAAGTATTGTTACAACAGCTCTTTTTCTGCAGAGAATATGTATTTTTAAAATTCACATCCTCTTTACTATTAAGGAACAGTAAAATAATAAAAATAAAATTAAAATAAAACAAATGAGAAAATCAGGTATATATTTCATCATGGATTTCAGAGACTCAGCTTTTTACTTTCTCGACTACTTCTGTAAACCAATTCTGGTTCCCGAGAAGTAAAAATAAAAGACTTGTATTCAGATCCAAGGAATAGCTACTGTGAATCGGCACTTGTCCTGAGAAAGAAACAGTAAGGACTGTAACAAGTAACGGTTAAAATACGAAAGTACTGATCTTCTGTACTCGTTACATTGTAACGAGTACAGAAGTACATACCCATCCTTAGTCACAGCTGCAAGTTTATCTTCTAATGTCACATTATTTACCGAAACGCCAGTAAAGCAGTTAGGATGAATTCTCGAATATTTGTTTTTGCCCACGGTAATAAAAATAAATTAATTATTGAAGCCACGTATCAATATATTAAGAATTTAAGCTACTACGACTGGGAAAAAATCCGAAGTTTCACAATGAAACCAATTCACGAAGTTAAACTACACTGCTGGCCACCCAAAATGCAACACCAAGAAGGAAGCATCCGATTGGACTGAAATTCGCAGCATGCGTCGCCCGCGAGAGGACATGCAAACGATTAGCATTGCAGGCTATATACAAATCATGTGCGCGCGGCACGCCACCGAGAAGCACTATAAGAAGGGTTCACAGAAGGCGGGGTGTAAGTAGTGGAAGTGTGTTGTGCTGCCGGACCTGTGCGTGGGAAGCTTCCTGATGCCTCGTCGCAGAATACGGCAGCCATTCCAGCACGTTTTCGGAGTTCGACAGAGGACGAATAGTGGCTTATCGCGACAGCGGTTTATTGAACCGAGACATCGGCGCCCGTGTGGGACGACATCCAGCCACAGTGAGGCCAGTATGAATTCGGTGGGTGCAGGAGAGACGGACGTACCAACGTGAGCGATTGCCGTAGCAGCGGAACACCACTGAACGAGAGGACCGGCATGTTTTGCGGCGGGCATTGACGGCTCGCACCGCCACATCACGAACGTTAGCGCAGGAATTGTGTCAGCACGTACCGTTCGAGGTCGTCTGCAGGAGCGGGGACTTGTCGCAAGGCGCCCATTGATTACCATTGACGTTACACCACCGGCGAGTGCGGCGGCAGTGGGCCGTTGAGCGCCGCACCTGAACTACGGAATGGCACAACATTGTCTTCTCCGACGAATCCCGCTTCTGCCTGCAACACCACGATGGTTGGATCTGCGTGTGGAAGCACCGCGGCGAGAGACTGTATGACGCCTGCATTATGCATCGCCATACCGGTACGTCTCCTGGCGTTATGGTTTGGGGCGCAATTGGATATGACATCCGCACCCCTCTGGTACGCATCGTCGGTACACTCAACAGCCACCGCTACATCTCCGACGTTTTGGAGCCTGTAGTCCTCCCTTATTTGCAGGACCTGCCAGCAGCCACGTTTCAACAGGACAATGCGCGCCCGCACGTGGCACGCATCGTGCAACAATTCTTCACGGCTCACCAGGTGTCACTGCTGCTGTGGCCCGCCTGTTCTCCCGATATGTCGCCCATCAAACACATCTGGTCGCTGATCGGCTACCGAGTGGCCCGACAAGCACCACCTGCCGCTGCTCCTGATGAACTGTGGCAACGTGTGGAAGCAGTCTGGACCGACATACCCCAAGCCCACATCCAAAGCCTCTTCGGCCTTTATTGCCAGCCATGGGGGCCGCAAGAACTATTGATGTCTGCGTGTTCCGCAAGTCGCACGGGCCTGTAAGGTCAATCGTTTCATCTTTGTGTCTGTTGTTATGTGCCCAGTAAATCTGGCGTTGCTATCTCGTGTCCTTCTTGGTGTCGCATTTTGGGTATCCAGCAGTGTAGCATTTTAGTATTCTACAGAAAAGTAAACTTAACGAAAAAGTTCTATTCAAGCAATTCAATTCAAACAATTAACATTACAAGATAGACTCGGTAATGATACTTAGCGCCAGAACTCTCTCTATTTCTGCTTGCCGAAGTCATTTGGAAAAAGTCTTTCCTTTCACGTAGCTCTTTGAAGAATAGTTTGGGCATATTTTCTGCTTTTTGTTTAATTCAAAATTCAGGGCGTCACCGTATATTTCTATTTTAATTCTAAAACCCCTTCAAAATCTCCAATTCTAGAAATCCCTTGAAAAAATCTTGTTTTGTAGGATGCCCTTCAATATGAAGACTATCTTAATTGCATTTTGTCCTTTAATTAACGCACTTGTTTTTCTCTAGTGGGGTAAAGTTACATTACTTTTTTTTTTTAATATCACTTCTTTCTCGAATACCTTCTGCTATGAGAAACATTTTGTGCAGAATTTGATTTCCGTTGTACACATTTTATCCGCTGGTGACAGAAAGTATTAAGTTGGAAATAAAGTAACGTCGGCAAATGCAAGACAACAAAAAAGTGCTAATTGCAGTATATAAAAGTATAAATCAGTCCAAAATGCAGTCGCCATCGTTTGCCAAGACCTGCTCCCATCGTCTGGGCAGCAATTGGACACCGTCCCTCTAGAATTGTGGCGGCTTTGACACAAAAGAAGTGAGTAAGTGCGCGTTCGACATTATCCCGGTCGTTGAACCGCTGTCTGTCCAGGAAATGTTGCAACTACAGGAAAAGTTGGTAATCACTTTGGTGAACATCCGGGGAATAGGCTAGGTGCGAGGCAACTCCCAACCCAGGTTCTTGATCTTGTGATAGGTCACACGTCGCACCATCCTGCTGTAGGAGGACGCCCTTGCGGTTCAACAGTGCTGGTCGTTTCGACGTGAGCGATGCGTGCAGATCGTCGAGCTGACGGCAGTACACATCGGCGATGATAATGGTGTTGTTCAGCAGCAGCTCAAACAAGACAGATGACACAGAATTTTCGGGTGTAATGAGCACGTCTTTTGAATCTGTTCTCAAGCAAATTAAATTTTTACAAAGCTATTCAATGGAACCGGTATGGAAAACAATAGTATCTGACCGAAGAAAGATGTTTTTCAATCTGGTTCTTAATCCCGCAGATATTGCTGTAAACGGAATCGTGAGCTTACGCCCTCTGGTGGCAGACTTGTGGGTTAAGAAAAATTTGAATTTATGTGAGAAACATTTCGCAGCTGATACGCTCTCCAACAAAGAAATTATTTGTCAAATCGGACTCTTCGATGCAGAGATATAGACGAATATAAGATATGCATCAACGCCCCTGGCGGAAAAACCATGTATTATTTTAGGAAGAAAGTATTCTCAAAAGGTTTTTGGATGTGAGTGCTATGGGTCCAACAAATTTTTTTTGTACTTGAGTTTTCAGGAGCTCAGATTTTGTTGCAAATACATCAGAAGCAGAAATAAACCCTTACGCCCCCTGGTGACCAAACCATTCATTAGCAACTATTAGAAATTATATGAAAGACTTTTTCCATCAGGAATGGTGTGCTATACAGAGATATTTTTTTAAATCGGAGTTTTAGAAGTAAAAATAACGCAGAAAATGCAATTTGCCTTTTCGCCCCTAGCGAAAAGTCTATGATTTACTTAAAAAATCTTGAATTTATATGAAAAATATTTTGCATCCGATACACTATCCAACAAAGAAGCAATTCTTCAAATCGGACTCCTAGAAGTAGAGATATTGACAAAAATAAGATATACATCTACGCCCTCTAGCGTATAAACCATGCATTATTTTAAGAAGAAAATATTTCAAAAAGGTTTATCGACGTGATTGGCATCGGTTCGCGAAAGAATTTTTTCAATCGATATTTTAGAAGCCCAGATTTTATGGCAAATAAATCAGAAGCAAAAATTAACACTTACGTTCCCTGGTGGCCAAAGTAGTCTTTACGAAAATCAGAAATTATGTACAAAATGTTTCTATCAGGAGCTGTATCCGGTGCAAAAATAATTTTTCAAATCGGAGTTTTAGAAGTATAGATATCGGGAGAAACGTAATTTACATTTACGCCCTCTAGCAGAAAGTCTATGAATTACTTGAAAATTTTGAAATTATATGAAATACGTGTCACACCGGAAACTCTATTTAATAAAGAACAAATTTTTCAAAACGGACCATTAAAGCAGAGATATTGTCAAAAAATAAGATATACATCTACGCCCCCTGGCGGAGAAATCATGTAATATTTTAAGAAGAAAATATTCGAAAAAAGTTTATCAACCAAAGTGGCATCAATCCATGAAAGAATTTATTTCAATCGAGATTTAGAAGCTCAGATTTTATGGCAAAAACAAGAAGCAAAATTTAAAGCTTACGCCCCCTGGTGGCAAAATTATTCTTTACCAAAAATTAGAAATTATATGCAAAATATTTTCCATCAAGAGTTGTATCCTCTGAAGAAAAAGTTTTTCAAATCAGAGTTTTAGAAGAAGAGATATCGGGGAAAACGTAATTTACTTTTACTCCCCTAACCGAAAATCTATGCTTAACTTGAAAAACGTAACTATACCTAAAATACTCTTCGACATCAATGAAATCGAAGGATAAAGTAATTTTTTCAGTCGGATGTTTAGAAGAAAATATATGGAATAAAATGTATTTGGAATTCGACATGATCTACATTTACGCCCTCTAGCGGCGAAATTGTACCTCGTAAAAAAAAAAACAAAAAAAAAAACAAGAAAGATGACACTGAATTTTCGGGTGTAATAAGCACGTCTTTTGAATCCGTTCTGACGCAAATTAAATTTATCAAAGCTATTCAAAAAGAAAAAACATGAATTTACATGAGAAACATTTCGCACCGTAAACGCTCTCCTACACAGAAATAATTTTTCAAATCGGACTCTTAGAAACAGAGATATCGTCAAAAACAAGATGTAACTTTACGTACCCTGGTGGGAAAACCATGCATTATTTTAGGAAGAAAGTATTCTCAAAAGGTTTATCCATATAATCGGTACCGGTCCAAGAAAAAAAAAATTAGTCGAGTTTTCAGGATCCCAGATTTTGCAACAAATACATCAGAAGCAGATATTAACACTTATGCGCCCTAGTGGCCAACCCATTCTTTACCAAACATTAGAAATTATGTGAAAATATTTTCCATCAGGTCTTGTATGCGATACAGGAAGAAATTTTCGGAGTTTTAGGAGCAGAAATAACGCAGAAAACGCAATTTACCTATGTGCCCCCTAGCGGAAAGTCTATAATTTACTTGAAAATTTTGAATTTATAGGAAAAACATTTCGCATCGGAAACACTATCCAACAAAGAAAGAATTTTTAAAATCGGACTATTAGAAGTAGAGATATTGACAAAAATAAACTATAAATTTACGCGCCCTGGCGTAGAAACCATGCATTATTTCAAGAAGAAAATGTTCCTAAAAGGTTTGTTGACATGAGTAGTATCGGTCAACAAGACGACTTTTTTTTCAATCGTGATTTTAGAAGCTGATATTTTGCTGCAAATAGATCAGAAACGGAAATTAAGACTTACGCCACCTGCTGTGGCCAAACCATTTTTTTACAAAAATTAGAAATCACGTGCAAAGGATTTCCCATCAGGAGCTGTATCCGGTGCAGAAAGAATTTTTCAAATCGGCGATTTAGAAACAGAGATATAGGGCGAAAGCATTTAACCTTTACGCCTTCCTGGCGGAAGGTCTGTGATTGACTTAAAAATTTTGAAATTATATGAAAAACATGTCACACTGGAAACACTATCCAACAAAGAAGGAATTTTTCAAATCGGATTCCTAAAAGTACAGATATTGACAAAAATAAGATATACATCTACGCCCCTTGGCGGAGAAACTGTGGAATATTTTAAGAAGAAAATATTTCGAAAAGGTTTATCGATGTGAGTGGCATCAGTTCAAGAAAGAATGTTTTCAATCGCGATTTTAAAAGCTCAGATTTTATGGCAAATACATCAGAAGCAAAAAGGAACACTTACTCCCCCTGGTGGACAAAGTATTTATTACCAAAAATTAGAAATTATATGCGAAAGATTTTCCATCAGGAGGTGTATCCGCTGAAGAAAAAGTTTTCAAATCGGAGCTTTAGAAGAAGAATCATTGGGGAAAATATAATTTACTTTTACGACCCCTAGCGGAAAATCTATGCGTAATTTGAAAAAGTAACTATATCTTAAATACTCTTCGACGTAAATGGAATCGAAAGGTAAAAGAATGTTTTCAATCGGATGTTCAGAAGCAAATATGTGGAATAAAACGTATTTTTGAATTCTACATCATCTGCATTTACGCCCTCTAGCGGCGAAATTGTACATCGTAAAAAAAAACGAAATAAAGGATCATCATTCGCATATTTTAAGCTTCCCAATGCAAAAAGAATTTTTCGAATCGGACTAATAGTGTCAGAGATATCGTGGGTACAGACGGACGGACAAACCGATAACATAAGCACGATCTTTTTTACAAAAGACGTGTTATAAAACGAAATGAAAGATCATCATTTTCATATTTCAAGCTTCTCAATGCAAAAAGAAGTTTTTAAATCGGACTAATAGTTGCAGAGATATGGTGTCTACAGGCGGACTGACGGACAAACCGACAACATGAGCACGATCTTTTCTTACAAAAGACGTGCCAAAAACGTGACAGCGCACATATCCCACCACACAGACAGCAGGACTTTACGTGGGTGTAAGCTGGAATTGGGGGTCGACATGGGCTTCTGTTTTGGGAGCAACCACTGCTTTCCAGCGCTGACATTGTCATACAAGACCCATTTCTCGCCACCTGTCTTGATACGGTCCAAGATCGGTTCAACTTGGTCACGTGCCAGCAGGGAAACGCATGTACTCATGCGATTTGCTTTCTGCTCAGCTGTGAGCTGATGGGGTACCAAAACTCCACTCTTGTGCACCTTCCCAAGTTGACGCAGGTGCATGATAATGCTTGTGTGGATAGTCGCCAGCCATTCGGCAAACTGCCGCGTGATCACATTTGAGTCGGTCTCCAATGTAAATTCTTCAGCATTCCATATACACTGCTGCGGTTTTCCGGATTTCAGACGGTTTGACAGGTCAAAATATCCCTCTGGAAACTTTTCCAACCAACGATAGCACTGACGATGTGATATGGCATTGGGGTACCCACTGGTATGTTTCTTACAGAAACGAAACTCCTACAGCATGCAATGCTGGAAGTACTCCTTGTCCATTTCCATGTTGGTTGGCTCTTACACTCTTCGCTTTCTGACGGCTAACTGCCACTGACTTAGGTCACCTACTTGCTGGTGTCATGCTGGTGTGCTTCGCAATCTTAGTGGTCAGTGGCATAACTAGCACAACGTACACCCCAACCCCCTCCCCGCAAGATTTACTTTAGCACCATTAACCACAGTAATTTTCTCAGGATTCTGCATATGTGGGAGAATGAATTTTTTGCGGTGTGTGTGTGTGGTGGTTGGAGGTGGTTATTAGGAACGCAGGGAGAGTGTCTGCAAAAGTAATGGTGGTACCTAGAGCCCTGCAGTTATGACTTTCTAAGTAAAAGATTTGACAATGCGTGTAACTGCTCTGTCCAAAACTAAAATGAATCACTTGAAGAAAAAGAAATCACCCTCTTACACATTGCCGATCTGCGTCTGCTGCGAATAAATGTTAATGCCTGTCGTGCACGTAATCCTAGGTAACTCACTGTTTTCCCACATCCTAAACGGGGAATCCGACTGTGGCCTTTCGCTTTTCCCCAGAAGCGCAAAGAGAGGGCGATTGGAGAGCTATCGTATTATTTACAACCCATTGCAGAGCAATCGTATTACAACCTTAAGTCAAAGAGCCGAACACTTCCAATCTGTAGGGCCACCCCGGTGGCGCAGTGGTCTAAGCGATGGCCTCTGATCATTCGTCCGAAACGGGTCCGGGTTCGAATCCCGGTGAGGCATGGATGTTGTGTTTGCCTTACGGCACTGGCTCCCTCCCTTCCCTGGAACCAGTGGCCCTAAATTAGGGAGCTCATTAAGTTGCTCACGGTAGTCGTTAAACCTCCAAACAAATAAAATCTGCAGGGCATTCAGTGTCTTAAAATTGAAACTACGCATTTATTTATAAAATATGAATATTTGGGTTAATTATGGTGCGTGTTCGGATGTTTTCATAAAACTATAACTGGCAGTTATAGATTTATGAAATATCCCCTTCGTTACCCGTGACCCCTCCCCCAAGCAACTGCGAAGCCTGCGGGGGTGGTAGTTACGCCACTATCAGTAGCTGATATTCTCCTTGTTCAGAGCTTTGGCTTGGGGTGCCTCGTCATCGGACATTACTTTCTATCAAACCCAATAGCTATTTCTATGCTTGAGTGATTTGCCGTTCGAAGAAATCCGTTTTATTTCTTTCTGGTAACCAGTCCCATAAACCACGAAGAACACTGCTCACATTGCGCATTTTAAATTATGCGCAGATTGTCTCAAAGGAATATACACTATATTGACAAAAGTCACCGGACACCCCTTCAAACGCAAATGAACGGATCCGCTGCGTTCTTAAGATGCGTGGTAAGGGTGCAAACGGTATAAAAACAAGCCTGCAGCTGACCGCGATCATATCGCACTGTCAGTTTGAGGGAAAATGTCGCAGCGGGAGAGAACAGACTTTGAGAAAGGAAAGATTGTTGGGTGTTATATGAGTGGGTTGTCCATAAGAGAAACCGAGAGGCGTTTCAACATACCCAAGTCAACGGTTTTGGATGTACTGAATAAGTGGAAAACAAATGGCGTGTCTGAAGTTGGAAAACGTACCAGCAGACCAAAGAAAATCAGTGATAGAGGACGTCGAATCCTCAGGAGAGCCATTACAGCTAATCGACGGAGTATTGCACAAGACCTCAGTGTACAGGTGAGTGAAAATGCAGAAACCTCGGTATGTACACGCACCATTCGCGGAGAACTTCATTCCATATGTTACCGTGGTCGTGCGGCTGCTCATAAAACTTTCATCTCCACTCGGAATGCTACTTGTCGTTTAGCATGGTGTAAAGAACATTTATCGTGGATCGTAGATCAATGGAAACGGGTCCTAAGGACTGATGAATCTAGATACACGATCTATCGGTCTGATGGCCGTGTGGGTATGGCGGCAGCCGGGAGAACGCTAGTTACCACAGGGTACTGTTCCTACGGTCAAGTTTGGAGCTGGCAGTGTACTCGTGTGGGGGTGTTTTTCGTGGTATGGTCCCGGCCCATTGGTTATCGTGGACAAACCTGTTAACCAGCGCGTCTACTTCGATATTCTCGACAATTATGCCCTACCAACTTTATGGCAATATTATGGAACCGAGCCTTGTTGGTACCAGCAGGATAATGCACCGAGCCATAAAGCAAGGATAGTTACGGCGTGGTTTGACTTTAATTCCGCATTGTGTGTGGACTGGCCAGCACAGAGCCTGATCGTAATCCCATAGAGCACCTATGGAATGAATTTGAGCGTCGCATAAGAAGTTTGGAACCAAGGCCTGCTCCTGAGCAACAGTTAACGGCAGCATTATGTACTGAATGGAAGCGCATACCTATCGCTGTGTTCCAAAACCTTGTCGGAAAGCATGTCTCGAAGGGTCAGTGCATGCATTAAGGCAAGGTGGACGGACACAGTACTAATGTATGCCAACAAATGCTATGTTGTGTTTCTCTTCTAGGTGTCCGGTGACTTTTGTCAATGTAATGTAAGTGCATCCTCTTTTTTGACGAATGTTTTCTTCTAAAAATGTACTTTGAAATATATTTTTTTTACGTGTCGGAAAGGATTTAAAAGAAAGGCTTATTACATCGGAGAATCAGTGTCATCTTTCTTGTTAATTATTTTAGAAAACATATTTCCTTATTATAAAGCTTCCATGACATTGTCATTGCTGCAGATATTTATTACCTTTGGCATAGTGCTTTGCATTATGAGTTCCATGCCTAAGAAATAAAGAGTAAAAATGCCTGAATAAAAGAGTATTCTCTTTGTCACAAATATCTGGCTGCAAGAACAAATAAAATAACGTTACTTTAAAATTTGCGGAGTAAAACTTTATTCAGTCATGTGATATAGGTAATGTTAGTTCCGATATTCTAAGATTAAGACGGTTCTGCGAAAGCAACTGAAAAGAACTTTCGACACCAGAAAGGAGAAAAGAACTCTCTATGCCAGAAATTGACTGTTCCCCCTCCCCCAAACAGGAGTCAAAAACATGAAAACGGAAGGAATCCTTTTCAGATAGCGAAAATCCGCTGCAACTCTTTTAAAGTAACCGACCAAATCCTAGGGGATCAGAATCGTGCAACACAATGCAACGTCTAATACCGAACAACGGAAAGAGGTTTTTCAAATAAAACTGGAACGCCTTTTATATAATACCGTCTCAGAACGAAAACCGGAGAAAAAAATTACTGTATCCTAATTCCCCGTGCACCGGTGCAGAAAACGAAGATTTTTCTGGAATTGTCGCACTCCAAGTTTAATCAGCAGCTCAATAAATAAAGGGGAGTGTACTTGAAAGAGGATGACATGCTCTCCGAAAATGTCAGAAGCAATGGGAGAATGAAATCAACAACTGGAAATTTTTATTTCGTTTTTATTTAAAAGGGAGGCAATGGTAGAATGAAATCAACAACTGAAGAGGCTTATTTAGAGTTTATGCAGCAGGGGGATCAACGACGCCCGCACATCTTCAGTTGTAAGCATGGAGAAAAAAGAAGTGGAACTGGTTAAATCAGACGTCACCAAAAAGACAAGGCTAGATTCATCGTGGGTTATGTAGTGTGAGAAGCTGTATAACGCAAGCTGGGTTCTTCAAAATACATATTTTGACCATTCAAATTCAAAAAATGAGCCCCCAGGTACTCTTTCTAGATAATGTATGCTATGCAACTTTCGCATGCCAAGATCATTGTGGATATGAAATAAAACGAGCGACTCGAGAGTACACAATTATGTACCTACAAAACATTGCATTTATTCGAGTCACTCACGACCACACCGAGCCACAGAGTAAATAAAAAGGAGTGTAGTGTAAATAATGGGTATATACCCACACAGCACAGAATATTTCGTATATGTTACAAGTACGTAGCACTGAAACATTGAGACTTTTCAGATACGTTGCGGAATGGGGTGTAGGAGAACTGGCCACCGGAGAACTGACCACCCGGAGAACTGGCCACAAAAATTTTAAGGGGTCGTATAAAAATTGCGTTTTTGACCGCTTCATGCCCACGACCCCCAGAGGTTGGTTATCTGAGTCATATAAAGTTTCCGTAATTTCGTCTTTTCTTAATTGCGATAATTAATGTAATTTGATTTATAAAAAATGTTTATGATCTACATTTCAACAGAAGATTTCAGGGTTTTCAAACTACAAGTCTTCAAATTATCTGAGCGCATGTCCGGGGGAGGGGGTTAATACCAAAAGTGTAACACATGAAAAATTTCTCGTCCGATCGGAAGATTTTCAGAATTTATAAACTACAACTCGGCAAATTTTCTGACGGCATGTGTTTACTCAGCATACTGTCGGGGGGAGGGGGAGGGGTTATACCAAAACTGTAAAATATGAAAAAGTTCTCGTCCGATCCTCAGATTTTCAAGCTACGTACAACTCGACACATTATCTGAGGGCATGTGCCTACTCTGCAAACCCGTCGGGCGGGGGGGGGGGGTTAATACCAAAAGTGTAAGATATGAAGGATTTCTCGTCCGATCGGGAGATTTGCAGCATTTACAAGTTACAACTCGACATAATATCTGAGCGTATGTGCCTACTCTGGAAACCTGTCGGGGGGTAATACCAAAAGTGTAAGATATGAATAATTTCTCGTCTGATCCGAAAATTTTCAGCATTGACAAGCTACAACCCCCCCACCCCCACGACAGGTTTACTGAGTAGGCACATGCCTTAAGATAATGTGTCGAGTTGTAGCTGCTAAATGCTGAGAAACTCCTGATCGGACAAAATTGTTCATATTTTACACTTTTGGTTTCCACCCCCCACCCCCACCCCCACTCACCCCGACAGGTTTACTGAGTAGGCACATGCCTTCAGATAATGTGTCGAGTTGTAGCTGTTAAATGCTGCAATCTCCCGATCGGACGGGAAATTCTTCATATTTTATACTTTTCGTATGCCCCTCCCCCCACAACACCACACACGCACACAGGTTTGCTCAGTAGTCACATACCCTCAAATAATTTGTCGAGTTGTAAATGCCAAAAAATCTGCCGATCGGACGAAAAATTCTTCATATTTTACACTTTTGAAAATACCCCCTCCCCCGGACGGGTTTGCTGCGTAGGCACATGCGCTCAGAACGAAAATTTGTCGGCCTGCAGCTTGTAAATACTGAAAATCTCCCGATCGGACAAGAAAGTCTTCATATTTTACACTTTTGGTATCCCCCCCTCACATACACAGAATTGCTGAGTAGGCACATGCCTTCAAATAATGGATTGAGTTGTAGCTTGTAAATGCCCAAACTCTTCCGATCGGACGAGGAATTTTTCATATTTCACACGAATAATTTTTCATATCCCCCCCCCATCATCGCTCACAGGTTTCCAGAGAGTGCGCATGCGCTGAGAAAATTTGTCGTGTTGCAGCTTGTAAATGCTGAAGATCTCCCGATCGGAAGATAAATGAGAAATTCTTAATATTTTACGCTTTTGGGAAGCCCCCCCCACCCGATTAGTTTCCTGAGGCAGCAGATGCCCTCAGACAATTCGATGACTTGTAGCTTGTAATGGCTGAAAATCTCCCGATCGAACCAGAAATTATTTATATTTCATAATTTAGGTTTAAGCCTCCCCCCCCCCGCCCCCGACAAGTTTCCTGGGTTTGCTCATACTCGCAGAGAATTTGTTTAGTTATAGTTTATAGAAAAATATCGTAAATAAGAAAATACGAAATTACGGATATTTTATGTGTGTCAGATAACAAAACTCGTAGAGACGTAGCCACGGAGCAGCCCGGAACGGAAATTTTATACGGCCCCTTAAAAATTTTGTGGCCAGTTCTCCGGTGGTCAGTTCTTTGCTTAGTCTTAGCTCCGAAAATCATGGAAATGCCTAAATTTCTTACTGAAAAAGAAATATAAAAAAAATTATTAACAATAGTTGCTCAAGTAGTGGGGAATATAGCCACACGAAATTTGTTTATGCAGAACCATTTTATGGCACTGAAATTGCAATGTGTCCAGATCTCCGTACCCGTGCGCAATGTAACAGTAATATTTCAGAAACCTTACGGCTACGTCAAAATGTCCTCTAACGTTACATAACTTTGAAACATAATCGATACGTTACTGTGAAAGGTCGTTGTAACTTCATCTTACGTATTAGAAATATATTCGTAACATTACTGTTACGTATTTGAAAGAGGGTCAAGTGCATGCATTAAGGCCCACCTTTGGCCTTAATGCACCCACCGAGACAGGCTTTTGGAACACGACGATAGGTATGGGCTTCCATTCAGTACATAATGCTGTCGCTAACTACTGTTTAGGAGCACGCCTTGGTGAAATCATCATACTACTGTTACGTGATGATAGGGGTTTTCTGTAACAAAGGAAGCCGTCCATATGATGCCTCAAGGACGGATGTGGTCGATTACGGGTCAATGATGACATCAGTTGCAGGCATTTTTTCCCACGTGATCTTTCCCACCATCTTTTGTCCGCCATTTTCGCTTTGTGTTCAACCATAACATTTTGTGTGCCACGTGGTCTTATAGAACATTTTTTGTTCGCCATCTTGTTTTCTTTACCTCCCACATGGTCTCACCGATATCATTTTTAAAGGCCATTTTGTTTTTCCCCGTCAGGAAATTATACGTTGTGACGTCACGAAATTTTATTTCCAAGGAAATACAAATCCTGGAAGATCACTCTAGGCTCGAACCCTTGTCCAGCGGATTGCTGGGCAGATGCATGAGCCCACCCGACCACGAGTCGCCTCGGTCTTGCAGCGTTCTGTAGGAACTAACGAGAAGGCCAATGCTTTGCGAATACGTTATTTAATAGAAATACATTAATTTTTCCCCATAGATCATTTTATTTTTCTGTAGGATGACTTAAATTTCTTCATGATTAATCAACGAAATGTATCTTTTAATGTATATCTTAATCTATTTTTTCTAAATGATTTGCGAATACGTTATTTAATAGAAATACATTTTTTCCCCATATATCATTTTATTTTTCTGTAGGATGACTTAAATTTCTTCATGATTAATCAACGAAATGTATCTTTTAATGTATATCTTAATCTATTTTTTCTAAATGATTTGCGAATACGTTATTTAATAGAAATACATTATTTTTCCCCATAGATCATTTTATTTTTCTGTAGGATGACTTAATCAACGAAATGTACCTTTTAATGCATATCTTACTCTATTTTTTTTTCAAAACTTGCGTAGTCGTTAAACCTCAATATATCACATTGTTTTTTTTTCTACCTTTGCAAACTAACAACTACTTTCATTGAGACTTTTTTTTTATTCAAAACCAACAAGCGTACTAAGATATTATACACTGGAGTGAAAAACTTAAGGACGGGCACTAGTATACACCAACTAGCTAACTCGAGTACGACAGTATCACCAAGAAATATCCAGTTGCACATGAAACGACTACGAGAGTGCTTCGGTGTTTCCAAACCAAAAGTCTTAAATATCGCAGGAATGTAACATCAAGGTAGCAATTATGTACAATGAAAATTATAAAACAGTAGCAACGGTGAAAGCTATTTTTAACGTAACCGTCATATATACAAAGAGTTATGTTCCAAAATCGATGTTGCTGAAACGTAATTGTAAGATATCTCTGAAAGTGTTACAAAATTAGAGACTGTAACATTATTGATACATATCTTAAACGTTTCGTGCTGTATGGGTACATATATATATATGTATACCGAGTGGCCATTTTATTATGACCACCCCCTCAGTACTTCGTTGGGAAACCTTTTGCACTTAATACTACGTCGTTTCTTCGTGGCATGGACTCCACGAGATGTTGGTGGGTGGTTTGTGGAATCTGAGACCATGCTTGATGAATAGCACTTTCCAGGAGTGTGAGATGTTGGTGGGTGGTTTGTGGAATCTGAGATCATGCTTGATGAATAGCACTTTCCAGGAGTGTGAGATTGCAGGGTTGTGGATCCAGCTGCCTGCTGACTCGTTCAACTTCATCCCACAAATTCTCAATGGGGTTGAGGTCTGGAGATTGTGGGGGCCACCTAAGGATAGTAAACTCACCGGCATGTTTCTGAAACCAATCCTGTACAATACGAGCACTATGGTTGGACGCATTATCTTGTTGAATGTAGCCTTCGCCATTGGGATAAACCATCCACATGACAGGATGCACTTGGTCCGCAACTATGTTTAGATATGATGTGCCAGTCAGACGTTGATCAACACGAATTAAAGGGCCCAAAGCATGCCAGAAAAATATTCTCCAAATCATAACGTTGCCTCCACCAGCTTGAAGGGTTGTAGCAATGCATTTGGGGTCCATGCTTTCGTGCTGTTTCTGCCAAATTCTCACTCGCCCATCGGCTTGGTGCAACTGAAAGCGTGATTCATCGGACCACATAATTTGTTTCAAATTATCGACTGTCCAATCCTTGTGCTCCTGTGTGAACTGGAGACGTTTTCTCTTGTTAACTGCAGACAGCAAAGGTGTTCGAACAAGCCTTCGACTACCATATCCCATCCGATGCAGTGTACGGCGAACAGTGCGTGCAAAGATCATTTGAGGGGATCCTTGAATAAGATGGTCTGTAATTTGCTGCACCGTTGCTCTTCTGTTGTCTGTTTCCAGTCTGGACACTCCCCGTTCCGCCCGAGAAGTCACTAGTCGATGACGACCACACGTTGCACGCAGAGACCCAGTTTTTTGGCTGACAGTCCAGTCTTTAAACATTTTAACAACAGCTGCTCCGGCACATTTCACGAATGCGGCAGTTTCGGTGATACTCGCTCCATGGCTCCAAGCTCCTACAATCATCCCGGGTAGAATGTCTGTCAAATCGCATTTTTTACCCATCTCGTCACCCAAAAATCACTTTACTACTGTCGCAAGCACTAAGCTTTCCCTTTTTATTCTAGCCTCGCCCTCTGGCAGCAACAGCGTGGAGCCATGGCTCATTTACTTAAAACTGTCAAGTGGTCACAATAAAGTGGCCATTCAGTGTATAAGCCATATGAAACACAAATCAAACAAAATGTTCAATAAACAACACTAACTACATACATTCTCGAACAGAGTGAAGCCTAGTTAAAGCCAGGCCAACAGCATCAAATACAAATAAAAAACTCTAGAATGGTAAGTATAGTCAATAAAAAATACCTTGGCCAGACAACTTGTCTAAAAATCTAAAAACGCGAATGCAGCTACCATGTCAAAGTTTCAGAATGCCTAGCTCAAACCCACAAAGAAAAAGGACAATAACACAAACCATGACGAAAACATTAAATCCAAAAATTCAAACCAAGAAGAGGGGTTTCAGAAAGGTCACTAACCCGTAGTGACCTTTCTGAAAGGGCAATGGCAGAATTCTCAAAAGACCAGCCCTTGTGCTCCCAAGGTCCCAAATTTTTGAAACGAAATCAAAACTTTTTTAATTTTCAGTCATATTCAAAGGAACACTGCAAATGCCAAACAAACAAATAAATCACTCAAAATTAAAGGAAATTCGAAAATGAGACAAACTTCAAACCCCAACGCATCCCATCGAACAATCGAGCAACACCAAATCCGTCCGCTCCTCGAAGTTTGCCTTATTTCCGCATTTCCTTTAATTTTGAGTGATTTATTTGTTTGTTTGGCATTTGCAGTGTTTCTTTGAATATGACTGAAAGTTTGAAATTTTTTGGTGTCGTTTTAAAACTTTGTGACTTTAGGAGCAAAAGGGCTGGTCTTTTAAGAATTCTGCCATTGCCCTTTCAGAAAGGTCACTACGGGTTAGTGTTCCCCTGATGAAGACAGCCCTCTTCTTGGTTTGAATTTCTTGCTTTATGTTTTCGTCTTGGCTTGTGCTATTGTTCTTTTTCTTCTTTGTGGATCTGAGCTAGGCATTCTGAAACTTTAACTTGGTATTTGCATTCGCGTTTTTAGACAAGTTGTCTGGCCATGGTATATTTTATTGACTATACTTACCATTTTAGAGTTTTTATTTGTATTTGGCGCTGTTGGCTTGGCTTTAAGTAGGCTTCAATCTGTTTGAGAATGTATGTAAATAGTGTTGTTAATTGGACATTTTGTTTGATTTGCGTTTCTTATGACTATAATATACTATATATATATTTTTTGTTTGATTTGTGTTTCATATTTCAATATATATATCATCATCATCATCATCATTGTCAACCATTATCAATACACTGCTGGACGAAGGTCTCCCCAAGTTTCCTCCACAACGGTCTGTCTTGTGCCAGTCTCCTCCATGTCACCCCTGCATACTTTCGAATTTCATCCACCCATCTCCCATGTGGCCTTCTTCTGGGTCTTTTCCTGTCCCTTGGAATCCAATCTAAAATTTCGGCTGTCCATCGATGATCTGTCCTTCTGGCAGTATGTCCAGCCCATTGCCATTTCAGGGATTTAACTCTGATCATGATGTCTTCCACTCTTGTCATTTTTCGGATCCACGAGTTCCTCTTCTTATCTCTCCTGGTTACACCAAGTATGCACCTCTCCATGCTGCTTTGAGTTGTCTGCAGCCTTTGTATGTCTCTTTTAGTTAAGGTCCACGTCTCTGCACCATACGTAAGCACTGGAAGGATGCATTGATCAAACACTTTTCTTTTAAGACATAATGGCATATTGCTCTTGAAAATTATGCTGTTTCTTCCAAAAAGCTCTCCAGGCAAGTTTTGTACGCCGATTAATTTCTTCATCAATGTGACCCTCACTTGATATCTGCTGTCCAAGATAAACGTACGTGTCTGTTATCTCCAGCTTTTCTCCATCAATCGATAAATCTTCATTTCTTGTAAAAGCATTGAACATCACTTTTGTCTTCTGAAAGTTCATTTTTAATCCCACTTCTTTACTCTTGTCAGCAAGTTCCTGGATCATACTCTGCAGCTCTGATGGGCTAGTTGCAAAAATGACTACGTCATCAGCAAAACGAAGGTGGGTTAGATAATCTCCATTAATCTTTATCCCCTTGTTTTCCCAGCTCAGTGACTGAAAAACACCCTCCAATGTGGCATTAAAGAGCTTCGGAGATATGGTGTCACCTTGTCTCACTCCCTTTCCAATTTTTATGTGTGTTGTATTTTCAAACAGCCTAATCTTTGCACTTGCATTTTCATAGATGTTATTAATAATATTAATGTATGCATCTTCAATACCGCAGGTTTTCAGAGCCATTGTAACTGCTGATGGTTTCACCGAATCAAAGGCTTTTTCATAATCGATAAAAGCCATGCACAATGGAAGTTCATATTCCCTCGCTCTTCCAATTAGTTCTCTCAGCACATGGATATGATCTATTGTGCTGTAGCCACTCCTGAATCCAGCTTGTTCTCTCGGTTGAGCCATGTCCAGTGTTACCTTCAAGCGGTGTGAAAGAACTTTAGTGAAGATTTTATAAACTACTGATAGGAGGCTGATAGGTCTGTAGTTTCCGATATCCTCAATGTCACCTTTCTTATGTAGCAGGATCATTGTAGCGGTGTTCCAATCCTCAGGAATCTTTCCTTCATTAAGGCATCGAGTGAAAATTTGGGCGAGTACTGTTTCGATTTCTCCACTTGCTTCTTGTATGATGTCTACAGTAATTCCATCTTCTCCTGGAGCTTTTCCCCGCTTCATGTTCTTGATTGCATGTGCAACTTCTGCTGGAAGGACTGGAGGAACTCTAGTACTGGTATCTTTCATGATGTCTGGAGTGCATGTATCATCCCTTTCATATAATTTGGAGTAGAAATCTTTCACTCTTGTCAAAATTTCGCCTCTATTTCTTGTTACAGAACCATCTTCTTTTCTCAGTGCCATAATCTGTTTTCTTCCCTTACTGAGATGTCCCTTTGCTATCTTTAGGCTTTGGTTGTTTTCAATTGCTTTCCTCACTAGTTCACAGTTGAATTTTCTTACGTCTTCAGTGATACTTTTTCGTACTGTCTTGCATAGCTCTATATATTCCACTTTGGAAGTCACATCTTCTTTAGTTGTCCTCATCTCTCTTCTTTTTTGCATCAACATTTTCGTTTTTCCTGATAATTTATTTACATGCAACTTGTTCTTAGACCCAGCTAATTTTGTTGCTGTTTCCATAAGAGCTTTGGTTACTTTTCTGTTAACTTCAGAGATGTCCACTTCTTCCGATGTTAGGCCTTCTAAAGCAGAGAACCTGTTCTTCAGTTCCAACTTGAAGGTATTATGGTGTTTTTTAAGGTTGGTTATGTCAATAGATTTTGTTTGTCTTATGAGCTTGCCACGTTCAAGTTTAGTGTTGAGGTGCATCTTACATCTCACCAATCTATGGTCACTACCAGTGTTGAACTTGTTTAGCACACTGCAGTCTTCTATGACGAATTTTTTGTTACACATAATAAAATCAATTTCACTTGTCGTCCCATTTGGATGTCTCCATGTCCATTTCCTGTGTGGCTTTTTCTTGAAGAAGGAGTTCATGATGAAAAACCCTTCTGCCTCTGCAAACTCAACGAGAGTATTTCCACGCTGGTTTCTGTTGCCGTGACCGAATTTACCTACTGAAGTTTCATTCTGTTGCCGTTGCCCTATTTTTGCATTGAAATCTCCCATAATTATTTTCAAGTGCTGCTTACCTTTATTATTTAGATGACAAATTTCCTCATAAAATTCTTCAATTTCTTCTTCAGGATGACTTGTTGTGGGTGCATAAGTTTGAATAATCTGAGCTTGGTATCTTTTCGAGAGTTGGATAACAAGTCGTGCAGCTCTGTCAGAGGAACTTTCAACTTCTACAACTTTATCCTTCAGTTTCTTGTTTATTATAAATCCAACACCACTAGTTCTGCCAGTATCTGTCCCACGATAGTAGAAGAGATGTCCACTTTTCAGTTCGATGAGATCTTCTCCTTTTCTCCTTACCTCACTTAGCCCCACGATGTCCCACTTGATCCTTTGTAGTTCCTCTTCCAATTCAAGAAGCCTTGAATCAGAAGATAGGGAGCGTCCATTGTACGTTGCCAAGGTCAGCATCAGATGGCAGCCTAGTCCGGTCCTCCGGGGATTCTTAGCACCCTCTGCCTTCATGTCGCACTGGCCGCTGCCTTGGCCAGGTACATTCCAACTGCCGGAGACTGAGGGCCAAGATTTAAGTTGTGGAGTCATTTTGGAGGTTTGGCCATAACTCACCACGCTGGCCAAGCGGGTTGGTGAGTGTGGGATAGAATTTCCTCTAATCCCGATGGTATAGTTATACCGCTATTTGCGGTCGTCAGAGCCCTTTAGTAGGAACAGGATGCACCACGAGAAGGCGGGGTTGACATTTGTCAAGGAGAGGCTGTGATGTTACGCATCACCTGACCTTACATCCCATATATATATATATATATATATATGCATGTATATCTAGTATTATACAGGGTGGTTCAAAACTATATGTCAACAATGTAAAGGCAAGTAGAGGGGATCTAAATCATTTGAAGATGCATACATTAATATTATTAATAACATCTATGAAAATGCAAGTGCAAAGATTAGGCTGTTTTAAAATACAACACACGTAAAAATTGGAAAGGGAGTGAGACAAGGTGACACCATATCTCCGAAGCTTTTTAATGCCACATTGGAGGGTGTTTTTCAGTCGCTGAGCTGGGAAAACAAGGGGATAAAGATTAATGGAGATTATCTAACCCACCTTCGTTTTGCTGATGACGTAGTCATTTTTGCAACTACCCCATCAGAGCTGCAGAGTATGATCCAGGAATTTGCTGACAAGAGTAAAGAAGTGGGATTAAAAATGAACTTTCAGAAGACAAAAGTGATGTTCAATGCTTTTACAAGAAATGAAGATTTATCGATTTATGGAGAAAAGCTGGAGATAACAGACACGTACGTTTATCTTGGACAGCAGATATCAAGTGAGGGTCACATTGATGAAGAAATTAATCGGCGTACAAAACTTGCCTGGAGAGCTTTTGGAAGAAACAGCATAATTTTCAAGAGCAATATACCATTATGTCTTAAAAGAAAAGTGTTTGATCAATGCATCCTTCCAGTGCTTACGTATGGTGCAGAGACGTGGACCTTAACTAAAAGAGACATACAAAGGCTGCAGACAACTCAAAGCAGCATGGAGAGGTGCATACTTGGTGTAACCAGGAGAGATAAGAAGAGGAACTCGTGGATCCGAAAAATGACAAGAGTGGAAGACATCATGATATGAGTTAAATCCCTGAAATGGCAATGGGCTGGACATACTGCCAGAAGGACAGATCATCGATGTACAGCCGAAATTTTAGATTGTATTCCAAGGGACAGGAAAAGACCCAGAAGAAGACCACACGGGAGATGGGTGGATGAAATTCGAAAGTATGCAGGGGTGACATGGAGGAGACTGGCACAAGACAGACCGTTGTGGAGGAAACTTGGGGAGACCTTCGTCCAGCAGTGGATTGATAATGGTTGACAATGATGATGATGATGATGATACATGCATGTATATCTAGTATTATACAGGGTGGTTCAAAACTATATGTCAAAAATGTAAAGGCAAGTAGAGGGGATCTAAATAAGCAGATTTCGTATAGGAATGTGTGTGCGATAATGCCGCATTAAAGCGCTAGCACGTAAAGCAGTATGAATCACAGGAAACTGAAAAGACAAGTACAGACAAAAGAAAACAAATATTTATTAACAGTTTACAAGAGATGCTCGAAAGAGCGGCCACCAACAGCGATACAAGATTCACAGCGGCGGCGCATGGATTGGCGTACATTAGAAAAGACGTCAGGCATGTCGAGCACATGTCCAGCAGCAACAGACAAGCGGACAACAAGATCTTCTGCAGATGTGACGGGACTCTCGTACACGAGGCGTTTAATATGACCCCAAAAGAAGAAATCCAAGCAGGTTAAATTAGGTGAACGCGGTGGCCATGGAACTGGTCCTCCCCGTCCTATCCAATGCTGACCGTAGACAGCGTCCAGGTGATTCCTGACGTTTCGGCTGAAGTGAGCTGGGGCTCCATCGTGCTAGAACCACATTCGTTTGC
Source organism: Macrothele yani (assembly GCA_039090855.1). Taxonomy (NCBI): domain Eukaryota; kingdom Metazoa; phylum Arthropoda; class Arachnida; order Araneae; family Macrothelidae; genus Macrothele; species Macrothele yani. The sequence goes on from CM076990.1 coordinate 57,163,919, forward strand.
GAACATCTGGAGGAACATCGACCAGAAGTTCAGGTAAGAGCACCTGTAGGAAGATGCCGTATGTGTGGCCAGTTAAACGACTAGGTAGAATGTACGGCCCTACTAAATTAGTGTGCACAATGCCTGCCCAAACATTAATGGAAAACCTTTCTTGGTAGGCGTGTGTTATTGTGCCATGTGGGTTATCATGAGCCCACAGGTGAGAATTATGGATGTTAAACATACCCGACCGCGTAAAGGTAGCCTCATCAGTGAATAAAACATCTGCAGGGAAGGTTGGATTGGCTGAAGTCTGCTGTAGGTACCAACGGGCAAAGTTGAGACGTGGAAGATAATCGTCAGGGGTCATTGCTTGCACTCTCTGTAAATGATACGGATGCATTCCGTCTTCATGTAAAGTCCTCAAAACAGTTGGATGGCTCACACCCAACGCACGTCCTACAGCTCTTGAGCTTGTGGACGGATTATCCTCAACTGTGTTTAGTATTCTTTCTTCCATTGCAGGAGTTCTGCGATATCTTCCAATGCCAGTATCACGCCATAAAACGACCCACTCGTGCTTAACTCCCGATGAAGCTGCTCGAATGTTCGACGATCCGGCTGATTCCTATCGGGGAATCGTTGCCTGTACATCCGTTGAGCAGCTAATCCATTTCCTTGTGTAGCCCCATACATGAAATGCATATAGGCCAGCTCCGCATTGGTGTAACGATGCATGCTGCTCGAGATCCGTGCGGGAAATGAAGAATCAGTCAGCGTCATTTTCTTGTAGGACTTCCGTCCACAGGTAGTAGAGTTTAGGTCCCAGCCACCTACAGCGAGATCGCCTTTTGGGCACTACACAGAAACGGAAGGAATGAGAGCAAGTCTAGCGACTTTGACAGAACAGTTTATAGTGAGATTAGAGTACAGTAGATGGCGCCACCGTACAAGTACGATATTGCACAAAGAGGGGTGAGAGAATTTCAGGTGGGGTATAGGAAAGGATACCCATTTAACCAGTGGGTCCAGCCTGGGGGCCGTCACTTAACGTGCTCGTCCGATGCACGGCGGATATTCAGCGATTGTTAGTAAATCACACCATCTCTGAAAGATCAGCCCAGGCTTGAACCTGGGGACCCAGCATCGATAGTCTGAAACACTAACCACTAAGCCATCCGCGGCTTGAAATGAAGAATCCAGCTGGCGAAGCGCTTTTATACGCCGCACTCATCAGCGCTCTCTACCGGCTCAACGCGGCATTACCGCACACACATTCCTATACGAAATCTGCTTATTTAGGTCCCCTCTACCTGCCTTTACATTTTTGACATATAGTTTTGAACCACCCTGTATATTTATATATATACACAGTCGAATCACATTATTGTGACCGCCTCCTACTTTTGACGTAAACAGCGCGTAGCCAATGAAAGAAGGCACGTGTCGTGAGCTGGCTTGGAGGGTATATAAGGTGTGCGGTAGGCATTCTGAAAACATATCACTCGTTGCTGTCATGGATAAAAGGAGCGATTTATCAGATTTGCAAAAAAGAAGTAGGCATCTCCGAAGTTAACAGAAAAATTTATAAGGCCCTCATGGAAACAGTGACAGAAAGAGGTGACATTAAGAATAGTAACCATATGAAGAAAATGCCAGTACAAGCAGAAATTCTGATGGAAAAAAGAAGGATGAATAAGATGATTTTAAAAAAATATAACTTCCAAAATAGATTATGCAGAACTATGTAAGGCAATTCGGAAAAGTATCATCGCAGATAAAAGGAAATTCTATTGTGAACTAGTGAAAAAACAAAAGTCCACTTGAATTCAGAAAACAAGAGTCGTCTCTGTAATGGAAGAAAATATTCATGGCACTCCGAATTGGCACAGTAAAAAGAAATAGAAGCAAACGTTTCGCTGAATTGAAGAGTTCTACACAAAACTAGATGAAAGAAACGATACATGGACAAATCCTCCACTAGCAGAATTTGCCCATACAATTATGAACATGAAATTAGGAATAGCTTTAGGAGAAGACAAAATCACCGTGGGAATTATACAGGAAGACAGGAAAGAAATAGAAACTACATTCTCGCCCAAGTTTTCACTAGAAATTTCAACAAACGGAAGATTTCCGATGACCGAAACAATGCAACAGTGATCTTACTAAATAAAAGAGGGGTATAAACTATCACAAGAAATGCTGACCCATCATCCTCCTATCAACTGTTTACAAAACGTTCATTAAGTTAGTGTCACATCACTTGAAGAAATCACTCGACTGACTCAACCAAGTAACAAGCTGGATTCGGGAGCGGCTACAGCAATACACGTAAATCATGTATATTTTCTTAGAGAACTGACAGATGAAGATAGTAAATACATTGCTGGCCACCCAAAATGCAACACCAAGAAGGAAGTATCCGATTGGCCTAAAATTCCCCGGATGTGTCGCCCGCGAGAGGACATGCAAACGATTAGCATTGCAAGGCATATGCAAATGATGCGGCACGCTACCGAGAAGCACTATAAGAAAGGTGCACAGAAGGCGGGGTGTAAGTAGTGGAAGTGTGTTGTGCTGCCGGACCTGTGCGTGGGAAGCTACCTTATGCCTCGTCGCAGAATATGGTAGTCATTCCAGCACGTTTTGGAGTTTGACAGAGGACGAATAGTGGCTTATTGCGACAGCGGTTTATCGTACCGAGACATCGGCGCCCGTGTGGGACGACATACAGCCACAGTGTGGTGAGTATGGATTCGGTGGGTGCAGGAGTGACGGACGCACCGACGTGAGCGACTTCCGCAGCCGCGGCGCACCATCGAACGAGAGGACCGCCATGTTGTGCGGCTGTCATTGACGGCTCGCACCGCCACATCACAAACGTTAGCGCAGGAATTAGGGTGTGTTGCGCAGCAACCTGTGTTAGCACGTACCGTTCGACGTCGTCTGCAGGAGCGGGGACTTGTCGCATGGTGCCCATTGCTCCGATTACCATTGACGTTACACCACCGGCGAGTGCGGCGGCACTGGGCCGTTGAACGCCGCACCTGGACTACGGAATGGCACAACATTGTCTTCTCCGACGAATCCCGCTTCTGCCTGCAACACCACGATGGTCGGATCCGCGTGTGGCGGCACCCCGGCTAGAGACTGTATGACGCCTGCATTATGCATCGCCATACCGGTACGTCGCCTGGCGTTATGGTTTCGGCGCAATTGGATATGGCACCCGCACCCCTCTGGTACGCATCGCCGGTGCACTTAAAAGCCACCGCTACATCTCCGACGTTTCGGAGCCTATAGTCTTCCCTTACCTGCAGGACCTGCCAGCTGCCACGTCTCAATAGGACAATGCGCGCCCGCACGTGGCACGCATCGCGCAACAATTCTTCACGGCTCACCAGGGGTCACTGCTGCCGTGGCCCGCCTGTTCTCCCGATATGTCGCCCATTGAACACGTCTGGTCGCTGATCGGCAATCGAGTGGAGCGGCAAGAACCACATGCGGCTACGCCTGATGAACTGTGGTAACGTGTGAAAGCAGGTTGGACCGACATACCCTAATCCCACATCCAAAGCCTCTCTCGTTCGTCGCCGCGGTGTGTAGCGGCCGTTATTGCCTGCCATGGGGGCCACACGAACTATTGATGTCTGCGTGTTCCGCAAGTCGCACAGGCCTGTAAGCTCAATCGTTTCATCTTTGTATCAGCCTTGGGCAGTTACCATATTTTTGAAATCCTTCGCGGTCGAAGACGCATACATTGATATCCTTATGCGCTGGGTGTCAGCCTATCAAACAAAATATCACATTGAGAATTTAACTTTTAGAGTGTTGGGCGTTGGACGACGACCCGGAGGTAAACATTAGAAATTAGAAATAATTATGCGTTGATTATTTACAGCCGAAATTTTAATTATTAGGTAATAGAATTTAGCCTATAAATTTAGCCAATCAAATTCAAATTCTTTGGCAACTGGAATACAGCTCGATCACTTCAGAACTGGCACGAGACAACAGTCATTTGATAAATTAACGTTGAACAGATAATACAAAATAATGGAGACGTCTAATTAGTTACATAACACAACGGAGAGATGCCAAATAATCTCGCCTACTTTAGTTAGCCCTTACGCTGAATGCACCTTTAGAGTTCAACACTATCTGACAGGCTTATACTGTCCGACTTTTCTATAGTTCTCAACAAGTGCAGTTCGCTATTATCTGACCGTATCCAATTTAATCATAAACTGGGATCCGAAGTGAAATAAAATGTCTACAGGATGGTTTCGTGTACTGAAGACCTTAATCCTCTACGGAAGCACAAAGTCGCTCATATAGTGCATTCACAGATCAATTTGTTCATTCAGAGGGAGAGTCAAGCCCCACCTCATATTAAACACACTCGTACATACACACCCTTGCCCACTTTCGCTACTTCCTGTATGAAGAGGAGTGTATTTAAGATCAGCTTCCTGAATCACAAATTCGGAGAGCCGCGGATGACTTAGTGGTCAGCAAGTCAGGCTATCAATACAAGGTTCTCAGGTTCGATCCTGGGCTGATCTTTCAGAGATGGTGTGATTTACTAACAATCGCTGAATATCCGCCGTGCATCGGACGAGCACGTTAAGTGACGGTCCCCAGGCTGGACCCACTGGTTAAATGGGTATCCTTTCTTATGCCCCCCACCCTGAAATTCTCTCACCCCTCTATGTGCAACATCGTACTTGTACGGGGGCGCCATCTACTGTACTCTAATCTAACTACAAAACTGTTCTGACAAAGTCGCTAGACTTGCTCTCATTCCTTCCTTTTCTGTGTCCTGCCCAAAAGGCGATCTCGCTGTAGGTGGGTGGGACCTAAACTCACTGTTGACGGAAGTCCTACAAGAAAATAACAAATACCACACATTCGGACTGGGCAGGTACTGACTATTTTTTTCGGAAACCTGCTGGAGTATGAGGACGCCCTGTGATATTAATCCTCTATGGAAGCACATACTCGCTCATGTAGTGCATTCACAGATCAATTTGTTCACTCAGAGGGAAAGTCAAGCCCCACCTCATATTAAACACAGGCGTACATGCACACCCTTACCCACTTTCTCTATATCCTGTATGAAGAGGAGTGTACTTATTATCAGCTTACTGAACCACACATTCGGACTGGGCACGTATGCTGAATGATGTCTCGTACGTGTCAACGTGCACGGATGCCGAGATTATCCGGTGCCTTAAACTTGATGTACGAATCCGTCCAGATGTCGTAACTCCCTCAGGCAATTCGGCGTTTTTTCTTACATCACAGGTCGTCCGCATACTTCAGCAGGTTTCTTTCCGAAAAAATTAGTCAGCATCTCTCCATCGACTTACCTGCAATCATGCATCAGGAAAACGTATCTTTAACCTTCTTCTTTCCGCGTGGTGTAAATTACTGCTGCCTTCGGCAATCGTAATATTTTATGAGCTAGATCTCGTAATAGCAGAATTTTCTATGATAGATGCTTTGTTGCCGCCTAACACCGCAGCGAGGAATCACCCCAGTTTAGGCTATCGAGTCCAAACCCTTTCTCCATCACGGGCTTTCGAAGACTGTTTTTTTCTCCGATATGAACTTTTCACCTATCTTCTTGTCGTAGGGGTCTGTATTCACTCAGTTGTCAATTTTATTGCCGTGAAAGCAATTAGCGCGATGCAAGATTGTAACAGTACAATGCTCGGCGCTCGGAATATATTGCAGTCAGTGATCGCATCAGTGACTGGACACATTAATTACACTACTATGCAAGGTTTTGTTGTTTTGAAATGAATAGGTGTATCTGAATGGATTTCTTGCGCAGATTCCGAAAAGGACCTTCAAAATTCCGTATCATGTCAAGTTTTTTCACAAATGACGGAAATGTTAAAATTTTAAAAAAAGTTATTTTTTAATGACATTGTTATATGGCAACGTTTGTAACGTGTGAAAATGTTCTCTGGAGGGGCGGAATGATTGTTTAAGGAATAGATAAACATAAATATATAGCTGATAATGGAAATGCAACTGTTTTATCTGTATGACGTCATTATTTGCGCAACTCACAAAGGCGGAACATGAGAAAATGTTATCTTGGTACAGCAGTATGACTCATACCTCACGCCACTGCTCATTTCTTTCTGTTGGCCACATGTTGCGCCATTCGGAGCAGAACGTGTTACACTAGTCAGTGCAAAGAAGGGACTGGTCCCGTTCGGTTGTTTCTTTGTGGCGTGTGCAATGGCTTCACGTGGTTGTGTAAATCATCCAGACATATTTTGCTGCATATGTGGCTGTTATACGACAGGAAAAAAACAGAGGCAAAATATTACGCCTTTCATGAAAACTGCTTATTTTCTATACTTCGGCATTAAACTAGCAGATCAGGACAAAGTTTGGTCTCCTCACAATGTGTGCCGTGCATGTGTGGAGGGGTTGAGAAACTCGAAGTGGAAAAAGGGCATCAATGCCGTTCGGTGTACCCATGGTGTGGCGTGAGCCAAAAAATCACAGTGAAGACTGCTACTTCTGTGCAGTGAATATCGTGGGCCATACCAGAACCAGTATGCGTTGTGTATCCCAATATCCCATCTGCCATAAGACCAGTGCCCCATAGTGAATTCATCCCTGTGCCATCCCCGTCCAATATCAAGCCCTCAACAGACACCGATTCAGACGGTGATACAGGTGATGAGATGTACCAACCGGACATCATGGAGGATGAAACTCCAGTGTCATTTACCCAGCATGAACTGAATGATTTGGTTCGTGATCTGAATTTACCTAAAGACGCAGCACAGCTTTTAGGATCACGACTTCAGGAAAATAATTTACTATATCCTAATACGAGATTCTCCTGGTACAGACACCGAGAAGCAGAATTGGTTCCGTTTTTTGCTGAGGAAGGCGGTTTGGTATATTGTCGAGACATTCCGGCAGACATGAAATACTTCAACATTAATTACAATTCAGGACAGTGGGGGTTGTTCATAGATGCCAGCAAATCCAGTTTAAAAGGGTTTTTTTGCACAATACTAACATCCATCCATCCATTACAGTAACACATTCTGTGACTTTGAAAGAGACATACGAGAACCTTAAATTACTGCTGGAAAGTGTGCAGTACAAGTTTCATGAATGGTCTTTGTGCGGGGATTTCAAGGTGAATGGAATATTGCTCGGCCATCAAGCAGGCTACACCAAATTTCCTTGCTTTTTGTGAGAATGGGACTCCAGAGCAAGGACGGAACATTGGGTTCGGCAGCAGTGGCCAGTCAGAAGTACATTCACACTTGGCGAAAAAAACATTGTTTCACTTCCACTGGTTGATCCCTCGAAAATACTGTTGCCATCTTTACACATCAAACTTGGCTTAATGAAACAATTCGTGACAGCTTTAAGCAGGGACAGTAAATGCTTTCAGTATCTTGGTGGTAAGTTTCCATCAATCACGTCTGAAAAAATTAAAGCTGGCATTTTCATAGGCCCTCAAATACGAAAATTAATGACAGACAACATATTCGAGGAAACCCTGAGTGAGTGCGAATTGCGAGCATGAACTGCTTTCAGAAAAGTGGTACACAACTTTTTAAGGAACACGAAGGCTTCAAATTACACCACTTTAGTCGAGGACATGCTGGAATCCTATGAACTGCTTGGTTGCAACATGAGCGTCAAAGTTAACCTTCTTCATGCTCATCTAAATTACTTTCCTAACATTCTTGGTGATTTTTCGGAAGAACATGGCGAGCGCTTCCATCAGGATATTAAAGTGATGGAAAAGAGATACCAAGGAAAGTGGACTGTACATATGATGGCCGACTTTTGTTGGATGCTGAACAGAGACTGTACTGAGATACACCGAAGACAATCCAAAAAGAGGAAGTTTGAAGGAAAACCCAGTGACGAATGTTAGGTATGTTTGCTTTTGTATATGTATTTCTGTTTATCTATTCCTTAAACAATCATTCCGCCCCTCCAGAGAACATTTTCACACGTTACAAACGTTGCCATATAGCACTGTCATTAAGAAATAACGGTTTTTTAAATTTTCACATTTCCGTCATTTGTGAAAAAACCTGACGTGATACGGAAGTTTGAAGGTCATTTTCGAAATCTGCGCAAAAAATCCATTCAGATACACCTATTCATTTAAAAACAACAGAAAAAAGGTGAAAAATTGCAGATCAGTGTTATCACTGGACAATAAAAATAAACGTTTTGTTTGTTACAAAGACTGCATATGCCGAAGTATACAGTATTTGTCATACTGATTACAAATCTGCTAGCTAAGTTGTGCTATCGGGCATAGTTCTCGAGTAACCTGTTGTTTCAGTGTACGATAAGCCTACATTTTAGCATGTATATTTCGCTACAAGCAATTAATTACACTTACCTTAAAAAAAAGTTAATTTAGATTTTCTTCTGTATTTTGGTTGTACTATATCCGTGTTTAGAGTCCAACAGTAATCAGCACTTTAGTGCTCCATTTTCCTATATAGCGTGTGACGTACCTGCCAGCAGGACGAACACGACATAAAGGCAGATAGGAATCAGAACAAATGTCTGCGTAGCTCAGTTGGTAGAGCGACTTGTTCCGGAATAAGCGGCCTCGGGTTCGAATCCCGGCGTAGACCAAAAATGACGGAGAAATTTACTTCGTTATAAGCGGTTTTCCATGGTACATATATGTCCTGATGAAAACTTTCTCCGTGCTACTCGCTTACAGCTCCTAAGTTCTGTGGGAAAAAGGCCAGATGCATGTGAAGGAAATGTATTTTAAGGGACATATTGCATCCGATGGCATTATTATTTTCTAGTAGCTAAGTAACAAGTTCTTTATAATTTTCTGCCTTCCGGTTACCTAAAAAGTTTAGTACAACATTTTCAAAGGACTTCCACGCAGCAGCGTCAGTTTCATTCAAAGTGCCTTCCAATGCAAGATCAAGCATAAGTTCCCTTATTTGTGGACCAATAAAAATGCCTTGTTTAATTTTGGCTTCAGATGTTTTGGGGAATATGCTCTTTTGAAAACGAAAGACTTCTCCGTCTTTATTCAATGCCTTTACAAATTTTTTTTATCAAACCCACTTTGACGTGAAGCGGTGGTAAGTACACGTTCTGAGTATTTACTGAAGGCTCAGCAACAACACTTTTATTACCTGGAATTCAGGACTCTCTTTTAGGCCATGCCTTTTTAATGTAATGAGAATTTCTTCCTCTACTGTTCCATTTACAGAGGATGCAGCAGTATTTTGTGTATCCAAGTTGTAGATCAAGGAGTAAAGCTATCACTTTAAGATCGCCACAAATATTCCATGAGTGTTTTTTGTATACTATACTTTGAAGCAACAGTTTCATATTTGCATATGTTTCTTTCATGTATGCAGCAGGTACTGACGGATACATATTTCCGTTATGAAGAAGGGCAGCTTCTCAGCTTTTTTGAAGAATCTGTAAAAGGTCTCCATTCTTCAGGGTTGTGTTGCTGTCCTAAGGCTTCAAACAATAAGTCTATATCATTGCAGTACACACAGTCACCACTCTTTGAAAATAAGTGTTCAAACTCTTGCTGTCATCGACAAAAAAATGCAAACTTTTGCCCTTGGTTGTAAAAGATCCCATCCCTTCAATCTTGAAGCCAATACTGTATTTCGACCTAACTTTTTGCTGAATGAAGGTCATGCACCAGATCATTTAATTCTTCCTGCCTTTTTTTTTATTCGGGGTTTAACAACCACCGTGAGCAACTCAATAGGCTATAAGCAGTCGCCCGTCCATAATTTAGAGCTTCTGACTCCAGGGAATGGAGAGAGCCAGAGCCGTAAGACAAACACAACATCCATGCCTCACCGGGATTCGAACCAGGACCCATATCGGACGAATAATCAGAAAGTATCGCTTAGACCATTGAGCCAACGGGACGGCCTTCCTGACATATAAGGTGAGGCACAGAATCTTCCGAGAAATCAGGGTCTTGTTTTACTTCAATATCTTCTTCGCTGTGAGGTTTTTTATTTCATCCGTATCACTATCATCTAAACTCCAAGACTGTGGAGATACAGGAACAGGAAGATCTGAACCATGAGGAATAGGTCTTATGGCCGAAGGAATACTGGGATTCTGTTTTTAGTCTTAGCTGTAATTTCAGATATCTTAGTGATGCAAAAGTAACAGTCTGTTGAGTGATATTTCGGTTCTCTCCAAACCATTGGTACACTAATTGGCATTTGACGTGTTCCCTTCAACCAGCCAATCAACAAAGTTACAAGTGAAATGCAACAAATGTGAGGCGCCCAAGATTTATCTTCATCACCCATTTTGTACTGGAAATAAAGTTCATACGAGTTTCTAATCAACAGTGGGAAATGTCGCCTTTGAGACTTTAAAGTAAATTGTCCACAAATGTAGCAGAAACTGTTTGAATGGTTCACACAAGTACGCGGCCTTATTGCACAATCTACACTACTTTGTAAAACCACGAGAAAATGCACGTCCTTCAATACAGATTAAATGCATTCGAATGATAAAAATTCTGCTTTGTTCCCCCTTCCCAGAAGGAATTGCACAACAGGAAGTAATGGCGCCAGTATGTCTACTCTCAGAGACACAGCTATCCTGACTGCAGATAGATGTCTCTGTTGGGAAACATAGGGACATTCCTTTAAGTAACACAACATTCACCCAAATAGAGAGTTCCATTACAACAAATTGGAGCTCAGTGGAGCAAATGTGACTTCATATTTGGTTTCAGCGCCTGTAAATACATACAAAACCGTGAAAGGTTTCTTTGTAACAAAACCATTGTTGTTCAGTGTTATATGCTACATTTGTTCCATGTTTCCGTTCAAACACTTTTCGTTTTCTCTAAAGCTCCGGAAATTTCCCACGAACTTTCCTATTGGGCACTTAACTGCCTCCAAACATCTGGTGAAAGGACGATTCCTACCACGGGCTAAACGCTCTTCTTTTCATACTTACACGGACCTCCCACATAGCCTTGGCGACCACGGCAACCATTCGTTCTCCCCATAAACTACACGAGCTCCCTTGTGTATTTATCTCTTTCAGGTAAGGGCAAGGTCACGAACCATCCTGTTTTAATTTATTTTACCAACTCATAAAGTCATTAACTGCTAAATTTTTTAACAAACGCTATCCCCGCGTTATGGAAATCATCTTAACTACACTATCCAAAATTCGTAATAATATTAATCATAACATCTATGAAAATTCAAGTTCACAGATCCGTGTTCGAAAATATAGTATACATATAAAACTGGAAAGGGAGAGAAACAAGGCATCACCAAAGCTCTTCAGTGCCGCATTGCAGAATATCTTTGAAGTCCTGAACTGAGAAGACAAGGGGATGAAGAGTAATGGAGATTGTTTTACCACACCTTTGTTTTTCTGACTATGTAGTCATTTGTCTCCTCAGAGCTGCAAAATGTATGATCCAGGAACTTGCTGCCAACAGTAAAAACATGGAGTTAGAAAATCAGTTTCACAAAATAAAATCGGGTGTTCAATTGTGTTCTGTGAAAGTGGGTAAATTGCGCAGATTTAGAAGTAACAGATGCCCACAATTACCTTGATTGGCAGATTCCAAGCAGTGGTCAGATCGAAGAAGAAAATAATCGGTGTACAAAACTTGGCTGGAGAGCATTTGGTAGAAATAGTACAATTTTCAAGAGCAATTTAACATTATGTCTTAAAAGAACAGTGCTTAATCAACGCACCGGTTTAGTCCTTACCTGCGTATCTCAGACATGGGCCTTAAACAAAAATGGCAGACAGAGGATGCAGTGCATGCTTGGTACAACGGAAAAAGATGGAAAAGGAACTCATGGATCAAGAAAATGATAAAAGTGGATGACGTTACGATCAAAATACAAACCCTCAAGCAGCTATGGACTAGAAATACTGACCAGTCTTTGACAACTGTAACATACTCTTTGCAAAAAAAAAAAAAGCAAATAAAGTACGGAGCACCCAGAAGGAGTCATCCAATCGAGGAGAAAATTGGTATGTGTAATGTACATTTATATAAAAAAAAATGGTTGCAATTCTAGAGCAGTCCGGACTTTTACTCGGATAAAAGAACTACACGAGTGGAACAAGCCAGCACCTTGTAGCGCCACCTCTGGCTGGGATGCAAGCGGTAACCTGGCGTGGCACAGACGCCCGCAATTAACGGATACTGTCCTGAGGCACAGCATGCCAGATGGTGTCCAAACTGTGAGCCAGTTCGCCGACATTCCTGGATGGTCGTAGGTGGTGTTCCAATATGTCGCAAACATGTTCGATCGGTGTAAGGTCGGGCGTGCCTCCCAGGTGGCGTAGTGGTCTAAACGCTGGCTTATGACCATTCAGCCGAGATGGGTTCGGGTTCGAACCCCGGTGAGGCACGGATGCTGCGTTTGTCTTACGGCACTGGCTGTATTCCTTCTCTGAAACCACTAGTCTTAAATTAGTGACGGGCGACTGCTTATAGCCCTTTGAGTTGTTCACAGTGGTTGTTAAAACTTCAATTAAAATTAAAATAAATATCGGGCGATCGGGATGGCCATGGAAGGGTGTTGAAATTACGCAGGCCTAAGAGAGCTGTACCGTGTGTGATCCATAAGGTGGTGCTGAGGACTACCAAGGGTGACCAGCTATCGTAGGAAATGACTGCCTTGACAGTCACTTCCGGTGTGCGAGACGTGTGCCGTTCCTAGGTAAAGGCAGGGTCCATGCGCTGTTCGACTCGTCTCCAGATGCGTGTGTGCTGGTCATCGGAGCTAAGTGTAAACCGTGACTCATCACTGAAGACAACACGACGCTACTGAACACTATACCACGTTGATTGGACCCGACACCACTGTAACCGGTGCAGGCGATGCTCGCTAGTCAGTGGTAGGTGGCGGAGTGGGGAACGTAGTCTCCGTGCGGTAGATCGTCTAGCAACGGTTTGGATGACCACTTCCGTTTTTGTAGAGGACTCAACATGGCCACTGATGGATGAGTGTAACGAATTCGGTTCTGTTCGTGTGGCTTTCACAATCGTTCGATCCTCGCGTTCTGTCGTTGCCCTCGGCCGTCCACTGCCCGCGTGCCTCTGGGTTGTGCTCTTCTCGACCCATTGGCGCCAACATCATTTAATTGCTGCGTCGTTACGACCCAAATGCCTGGCGATACGGCGACTTGACCAACCGGACTCTCTCAGCCCAATTACACGCCCTCTCTCGAACACGCTCAACTGCTCATATTGTGCACGGATCCGATCCGACGTCGAGGCATCCTCACACTCCGTGGAGGTTAATGCATCCGCAATACGCTGTCACAATTGTGCCGGCAGGCGAGCTTTGCTCTTGATACACCCTCCTCGATGCGCGGTTCCCATGCGCTGTGGACGGCCACTATTTAGTCATTGGTCGTTATTTTCTAATCATTTGCATATTCAGTCCTGAGGTATTTGCATACAGAATTTCATCAGGATCGAACAACTTTCACGTGGAGATTCGTTTCTCTTTTTTTTTTTTTTTTTTTCGGCAGATAGTGTAGAAGACTGGACACGAACGGACAGAAAATGATCTAAAGACAACGTGAGCGATAGGTGGATGAAAGTAAAATTCGGAAGCATGTCGTACTGACATGGAAGAGTGTAGCTCAAAATAGGATGTTGTGGAAGAGATTTAAGGTGCGTGTGTGGGCATCTGTACTCAGTACCTGTACGTATTACAGTATTTTCCGGTTAATTGATATACATTCGTACTAAAGCACTTTGATTCGATTAAGGTGATTCCTTCTAAAATCTAGGCGTTATGTTTCCAATGAAATGTCTTTACATATTTTCTTCGGAATTAATATATTCCCAAGGATGAAAATTTCCACATCGATAAAACTCACTTTAAGTTATAGCATGGGATACTTAATACTTGCTAAAATATAACCATATTTATATTAAAAATCAATCTTTTTCTTTAAGTAATGTTCAGACCTGTTAACAGATGGCGCCACCTGTACATTGATGACGTCAATAGACAGATATATGTTCGATTGCTTGGTTATGGTTATGTTTTAGCAAGTATTAAGTATCCCATGCTATAACTTAAAGTTAGTTTTATCGATGTGCAAAGTTTCATCCTTGGGAATACAGTAATTTCGTTAGGAAACACAAGGCAGAGGATTTACGTGAAACCAACTTAAGTGCCTGGTCCAGCAATTATGTGTAGCTTTATCACAAAAATCTAATTTGGGATATCTTCAATAGTTTTCCCAAATAAATGGATGCCCCTGATTAATCGAAAGCCCAATTAACTGAAATTTACTGCATACATCGATGAGCCATTACATTATGACCAACCCCAGGATACCGAAATGAGAGCACCTGGAGACCGAACGGTGGCGCAAGTGAAGTTCACAGAGCAGATTACACACAACCCAAGGACCGGCTTTCGATTTACGATCTCGATGGAGACCGAACGGTGGCGCAAGTGAAGTTCACAGAACAGATTACACACAACCCAAGGACCGGCTTTCGATTTACGATCTCGGTGGAGACCGAACGGTGGCGCAAGTGAAGTTCACAGAGCAGATTATACACAACCCAAGGACCGGCTTTCGATTTACGATCTCGGAAACGGCGCGGCTTGTGGGTTGTTCACGTGGCGTTGTAGTGAGCACGTACCAAAAGTGGTGCACAGATGGTCAAACTAAGACCGTCGTCCAGCTGTGTGTCGTCCGCAGCTCAACGATGCCGGAGGGGGGGGACAGAGACTGTCGCGCATGGTTCACAGCGACCGTAAGGTCACAATGAGACAAATCACCCGTAGCTACAACTGTGGTGATCAGGGCGATGTGTCACAGCACACTGTTCATCGCTGTCTTCTGCGCATGGGCTTGTGTAGCCGAAGATCCAACCAGGTTAGTGGCCGCGTGTGGCCGAGTGGGTAACGTTCGTGACTGCCACGGGAAGGGCCTCAGGTTCGATCCCAGGCAGGTACGAACGCTCGATCCACTAAATACCTGCCGTGCGTCGGATGGGCACGTTAAGCCGTCGGACCCCGGGTACTGGCCCCCAGTAATAAATAAGGGCGTCTTCCTCCCCCTTTATACTTCGCTTCCGTGTCACTTTCCTATCGGGCGCTCTAGCCCAAATCTCCTAGTTTCCTATTTCTAAGGGTTGTTTAAGACCTGGGGTCTGACACTACCTTCCTAAAATCCTCTACATATGATCATGACCCAGCCAGGTTCCCATGCTCACTGCACGTCATCGCCAACAACGCATGAAATGGGACCAAGATCATCGAGATTGGATTGTGGATGATTGGAAGACAGTGGCCTGGTCTGACGAAACAAGATTCCTGGGCATCACGTAGACGGCCAAGTGCAAATACGCCGATTACCAACGGAGGCGATGGCACCTGTATACACTGTTGGGCGGAAACAGGCTGGCGGCGGTGGTGTTATGTTGTGGGTGAGGTTTCCTTTTGACACTTAAGGCCCTATTATTTCAATAGCACAATCCCTGACAGCTGTCAGGTATGTGAACATCGTTGCGGACCAAGTTCATCCATCCATGGCAACTGTATTATCTACTGGTGATGGCCATTACCAACAGGATAATGCGCCATGCCACACTGCCAGAATCGTCAGGGAGTGGTTCGAGGAACATGCTCGTGACTTCCTGTTAATACCGTGGTTTCAAAATTCACCTGACATGAAACGAATCGAACATTTATGGTTCAGTTTGGAAAAGCGGGTTCGCGCTAAATCACCACCACCCCGAAATGTACGGGAACTGGAGGACCTGCTGTTGCCATTATGGTACCAGATATCCCAAGATACTTATCGCCACCTCATCGAATCGATGCCTTGCCGAGTGGCTGCTATTTTGCGGACTAAAGGGGGTCCTACCACTTATTAGGTCGGTGGTCATAATGAAACGGCTCATCGGTGGATATACATATACATACACTCACCACTAACCCCTGGGCCAGCGTGTTGAGCTATGCCCCCCCCCAGATGATTTCCAAAAGGAAAAATGTTTAATCAATGCATCTTTCCAGTTCTAACATATGGAGCAGAGACATGGACCTTAACTAACAAGTTAGTAAAATCATGCAATGCATTGATTATGATACGCTTTCCAACATACTAGAAATCATAAAATGGCTATGGAATAAATCTCACTCCTACGCCCTCACTTTTGATCCCATTTCGATGATATTCAACAGAACTGGATCAGTATACCTACGAAATAACATGATAAGGTTTTGTCGCAATCGAAGCAATTTTACGTAAGTTATGATGCAAAAGGGCTATGGAATAGACCCCGCTTCTTTGTCCTAACCTTTGACCCATTTCGCCCATTTTCAATAAGATTCGTCCCCAGGCGCAGGCCTCTACAACATACTAACATTTCATCCAAATCGAAACCTGTTTACGTAAGTTATGACGCATAATGGCGATGGAAGTGATTCCGCTCCTATGTCCTGACCTTTGACCCTCATTTCGCCAATTTTCAATAGGGTTTGTCCCCAGGTGATCCCCTACCACATACTAATATTTAATCGAAATCGAACCTTGTTTACGTTAGTTATTGCGTCACGACGCCTAACAGCACTGGAATGGATCTCGCTCCTATGTCCTCACCTTTGACCCAATTTCTTTCACTTTCAATAGGGTTCCTTCCCAGGTGATTCCCTTCCACATACTAAAATTTCATCAAAATTGAACGATTTTTACGCGAGTTATCGTGCAGACGAACATACGAACTCAACGCGTGACGTAATGAGGCAGATGGGAATCGCGGCCATCTGCTAGCAAAAGTGTGACGTCATAAAACTTTAATAGGATCCGCACATTTGTTTGACTGCTGACGTCATGAAAATACAGGTCGCGCCATCTTTTTTCTCCCCAATTAATGCGTTCCCAATGATGAAAATTTCGACATCGATTAAAATAGCTTCATTTTATAACTTGGAATACCTAATATTTTCTAAAACATAACCATAATAATGCAATCCAACATTTGTTCGTCTACTGACGTCATCAAAGTACATGTCGCGCTATTCTTTTTCTGGTTTCAACACCACCAAAGAAAAAGTTATTGATTTTTAATATAATTATGGTTATGTTTTAGAAAATATTAACTATTCCAAGTTATAATAAGAAGTTATTTTAATCGATGTTCAAATTTTCATCCTTGGGAACACATTAATTGTGAAGGAAATGTGTACAAAAGTTTTTCCATTGGAAGTATAGGAAGCAAAATTACTTGACGTCCACCTTAATAATATGGAATAAGGGCGATGGAATGGATCGCAATCCTATGTCCTGACCTTTGACCCCATTTCGTCCATTTTCAACAGGGTTCGTCCCTAGGCGGTCCCCTACCACATACTGGAATTTCATCGAAATCGGACCATTTTTACGGACGTTGTGGCGCATAAAGGCAATGGAATGCATCCCGCTCTTATGTCCTGACCTTTGACCCCAATTCACCCATTTTAAATAGGGTTTGTCTCCAGGTGGTCTCCTACCACATTGTAAAATTTCATTGAAATCGAACCATATTTACGCAAGTTATGACGTATAAGTGCAATGGAATGGATCCCGCTTCTACGTCGTGACCTTTGACACCATTTATCCCATTTTCAATAGGGTTCGTCCCCAGATGGTCCCCTACCACATACTAAAATTTCATCGAAATCGAACTATTTGTACGCCAGTTATCGTGCGGACGGACGGACGGACAAAGCTGGAGCATATACGCTTCTTCAACCTACGGTTGGAAAGCGTAAAAAAGGACATACGTACAAAGGCTGCAGGCAACTCACAAAAGCATGGAGAAATGCATACTTAGTGTAACCAGGAAAGATAAGAAGAAGAACTTGTGGATAAGGAAAATGACAAGAATGGAAGACATCATGATGAGAGTAAAATCCCTGAAATGGCAATGTGCTAGACATATTGCCAGAAGTATGGACCACCGATGGACATGGGATTCCAAGGGACAGAAAAAGACCCAGAAGAAGACCACATGGGAGATGGACGGATGAAAATCGAAAGCTTACCAAGTAACATGGAGGAGACAGGCTCAAGACCGACAGTTGTGGAAGGACATTCTTCCAGCATTCATTCGGCAGTGGATTGATAATGGTTGATGATGATGATATACATTATATCATAAACTTTTGAACTTTATTTTTGAAATTGCTTCAGAATATATTTAAATGTATTTGCATTTTGTGAGGTATATTTTAACACTGTACACCTTGTTGTTGCAGCATGTAAGTTGGCTGGCAACTTTAACAAATAATTCTGGAACCAACGAAATGCTGCCACCTTTCGGTCATGCCAATAGTCTCGTTACAGAGCCACATAACAGTTCTTTCCATGCTCGAAAACGTAGCAGTTTTATCTTTCTTTAGGTTCCAAGACAAGAAAAAAGTGCCCGGTGTGGAATATCATCAACACGAGATACGGGACCACATATTTCTGGTTGTGTAGAAAATTTCGTACGACATGTGCAGTTCTTTTATAAATTCATCGCTGTTTAAACAACGTTGAATAATGTTATCTGATTTCCAAAACAACTAAAAAAATTCCGCGGGTCTTACGCCACCCACTATCTGATGAAAAGTATCAGGACATTACTAGTCTACCCACAAACTCCCTGTAACAGGAAATAAACCCTATTACAGGGAGTTTTTCGGTAGACTAGTAGTGAACTTATGCAGTTTGTGGGTAGACTAGTAGTCAACTTATGCAGCGTTCTTAACTAATTAAAATTTTGTGACATACTACAGAGGTGAAAACGTGTCAAGACGACAAATCTGCCGCAAGATATTCCGTCCGCGTAGCTTAGTTGGGAGAGCTACTTACTCCGGAGTGAGGGGATAAGGATTCGATGCTGGTGGCGGACAAACATGCATTTTCACAAGTTCTTAAATAAATATCAAGGTATGCATCATTCTTCACTATTTTAAAGTTCTTAAATATGAAATATCAAATTATGTAGCGTTCTGAACTATAATATTTCAAAGTTCTTAAATAAATATCAAATTATGTAGCGTTCTTAACTGTAATATTTCAAAGTTCATAAATACAATAAATATCATGTTATGTAACGCTCTTAACAATTTGAAAGTTCTTTATAAATAAATATCAAGTTACGTAGCGTTCTCAACTATTTGGAAGTTCTTATATGCAGTAAATATCATGTTATGTAGCGTTGTTAACTATTTGAAAGTTCTTATATATAGTACATATTATGTTACGTAGCGTTCGTAACTATTTGGAAGTTCTTATATGCAGTAAATATCATGTTATGTAGCGTTCTTAACTATTTGGAAGTTCTTATATATAGTAAATATCATGTTACGTAGCGTTCTTAACTATTTGGAAGTTCTTATATGAGATAAGAAGAGGAACTCGTGGATCCGAAAAATGACAAGAGTGGAAGACATCATGATCAGAGTTAAATCCCTGAAATGGTAATGGGCTGGACATACTGCCAGAAGGACAGACCATCGATGGACAGCCAAAATTTTAGATTGGATTCCGAGGAACAGGAAAAGACTTAGAAGAAAACCACATGGGAGATGGGTGGATGAAATTCGAAAGTATGCGGGAGTGTCATGGAGGAGACTGACACAAGACAGACCGTTGTGGAGGAAACTTTGGGAGACCTTCGTCCAGTAGTGGATTGATAATGGTTGACAATGATGATGATGATGATGATGATATGCAGTAAATATAATGTTATGTAGCTTTCTTAACTATTTGAAAGTTCTTAAATAAATATCAAGTTATGTAGCATTATTAACTATTTGAAAATTCTTAAATAAATATATATATTTTTGCTTGATTGTAGGTTTAACGACCACAGTGAACAACTAAATGGGCTATAAGCAGTCGCCCGTCCCTAATTTAGGGTCACTGGTTCCAGGTAAGGGAGAGACCCAGTGTCGTAAGACAAACACTAACATCCGTGCCTCACGGGATTCGAACCCGGACCCATCGCGGACGAGTGATCAGAAGCCATCGCTTAGACCACTGCGCCGGCTTTAAATACATGACAAGTTATGTAGCGTTCTTAACTATTTGAAAGTTCTTAAATAAATATAAACTTATATAGCGTTCCTCAAGTTGTCTGTTAGTCGGAGAATGAGAAAACGAACATGATTTACGAAAGAGCATTACCAATCCCTTTTACAGTACTTTTACCCCTACTGCTAGACGAGGCAAATTTCTCCATCATTTTTTATACCAGAGGAGAGGTTCGAACCCCCCAACTCTCGCCTCCGGAGTTCCGAGTGCTATCCACTATACTACACTGGCATATGCTTTCACTGCTCTCTGCCTTTATCCCATGTGCGTCCTGCGGGACAGGCACTTAACACTGCATTAAAACTTCGGGATTCCATTTCAGGTTGCATCTTGGGTGAACATTCTAACTTTCATATTTTTAAATCTATGGCTGACAAATTGCTTTTGAGTTGTCTGTTAGTCGTAGAATGAGAAAACTGAATGTGATGATATGCATTACGAGTAATACCTTTCACGATGTAGGACTTTAGAAAACATTGAAGAGAAAACGTACCAGAAATCGCCGAATTGCCTGGGACGCGTCCTTCGCGTTAAGCGGTTGTTCCTTGCTGATGATTAAAGGATTTCCTGTGAAAGGGGTTTGGTTTCCTGTCGCCATTCGAAACATCGTACGAACCGTTTAATGATTTCACGAGAAACAAGTATTTTATTCTGACCACGAAGATCATTTTCCCTCCTTTTTTTGTTCGTTTTTTTTTTGTTTAGTAGTCCAAGAACAGACATTGGGCTTGTATCTTTTCTCACACAGAGCACAATTTACTTCAGGAAATAAGAAACCCGTGCTTCCCATGAGAGATATGTGCGATGTTCTCCCTCACGATTCTTTTAGATTCATTTTAATTACTCCTCTCAGACTTTTTCTTATTTGCAACTGATTTGCCCCTAGTGCATTTTGAAATAATAATACTTCACCAAGAAAAGAGTTTTGCCTTTTTTTTTCATTTTTTTAAATGATACCGATGCTTTTTAACAAATATAATTTCTTGGTTTTTATTTCCTTCTTATTTGCACCAATTTAGAAGCTCACAGAAAGATAAATCATGATTGTCTCAATTATGATTTTATTTCGCTTTGGGCACGAAAATAGTCTCATCTTTCATTTAAGAGCTCTTGTCATTTTTCTCTCCTGCAATTTTTTTTTGCTTCGCTTGATTTACAGCCTATCATTTTTTATCCCTAGTGTGGAATCCGTGATTCTCGAACCGTCAATTGGAATTATTAATAGCTATTTCCTTAGCGAGAATTGCTGCTTCTTTATCTTTTAGTTTGCGAGGAGAAACCAGAAAAAAATAAGTGGAGTTGCTTCCCTCCCCTTGGCGCGCACACGCGAGCCTTCAATTTGAACCTTACATTTTGCATGTTGTGTTCATTTCCCTTAACCGGCTATTAAAAACCCTTGAATCTCAGTCTTGACTAGATCTTTCTAAGACAGTAGTTTCAAACCTTTTCGCACTTGCGGACCGGCAAAACGTTGGGAAATGTTTCGCGGATCAGTGATGCCGAAACAAAACCTTTAAGCCATTTTCGAGCATTTAAACTCGTGATATTATTTTATATGATAATTATCACTGCGTAAAGTAGTACATAATTTATATACCAGATTATTCCATGTCACCTACTTACAGCTAATATCATTTAGTCTGTTAATATTCTTTAATGGTTAATAAGTGAATAAACAAAGACATCGTTCTTTCTACGTTTTAGCAACACATAGCAACCGAAAAATTGTTATTCGGTCACCTCTGGGGAATCAAATCCCAGATCTCTCGATATCCAGCCGAGCGCGTTAGCCTTAAACCACGGTGGCCAAAAATCCACGGCGCTATGTGTGTTTTTACTGTCAACTTCTGTCATCATAAATCTGTAAGATGGGCTTAGCTACCGTGGTGTAAGGCTAACGCGCTCGGCTGGATATCGAGAGATCTGGAATTCGGATCCCTAGTGGTGACCGAAGTTGCTAAAACGTGGAAAGAGCGATGTCTTTGTTAATTCACTGAGGATTTTTACTTTGGATCTCGCCCTTTGGATTTAAATGCTATAATTAATATATAGCCAGTGCCGTTAATGCCCACCAGATGGAGACGTCTCAGTAGCTGAGCCCATCTTACGGATTTATGATGTCAGAAGCTGACGGAAGAACACACATAGCGCCGTGGATTGTTGGCCACCGTGGCGTAAGACGGATGACAATTCCCCGTACCGCCTAACTAAAGGCACAACAGGATAAGTACACATCTTTAAAGTTGAAAAGTTAACGATAACAATCCTTCCCACCCTAAAGGAGCCGCAGTCCCAGACCCTCGGCTCCACTCAACATGGGGGCATAGGAGACTCATCTGATTCCGACCGAGAGATCGTCGCCGCGGGAGCAGACTATGACCAAACTTGGTCTTTATTTTTCAAACAAACAGAATACAACGCCAAAAGGCACATCTTTCAAATTATAATCACCCAGAATTAATAATATTTGAGAATCAATCTCTGACAATTTACTGCTGAACAAGTGGAGTAGATTTTACATTTCATTCGCTACAAGCGATTATTTCATAAAATTCTTTACACATTTTCCAAAATTTATTACAAAACTCTTAATACTGAATCATACAAAACAGAATTCATTAAACTCTAAATTCTAAAATCCTATCTAAACAATAAGGCTGGGATCCGGATTCCCAGCGGTGACCGAATAACAATTTTTTGGTTGCTATAGTTGTTAAAACGTGGAAAGAGCGATGTCTTTGTTTATTCAGTGATGCCAAGTCTTTGAAGGATTTTTACTTTGGATTAATAAGTGCAATCCATAATCAATGTACGACAATATTCTCCTTACCGTTAATATGGTGTGTCCCAAAATGAAAGAGCCACTAGAATGTAGAATGGCTGTGAAATTTCGGATCCAATGTTTGAAATCAGACAATATGACAGAGATAGGCATTTCAAATAGGTGTTGCGGTGTTGTACATGAATAATGATTCAAATAGGTGTTGCGGTGTTGTACACGAAGAATGGTTCAAATAGGTGTTGCGGTGTTGTACATGAAGAATGGTTCAAATAGGTGTTGCGCTGTTGTACACGAAGAATGGTTCAAATAGGTGTTGCGGTGTTGTACATGAAGAATGGTTCAAATAGGCGTTGCGGTGTTGTACATGAAGAATGGTTCAAATAGGTGTTGCTGTGTTGTTCATGAAAAATGGAAGCAAATGTCATACAAATAAATGAGTATGAGAATTATAAAGATATTGGTGTTAGAGATACGTGTCCCAAAATGATAGAATCACTCATGAATACCGTCGTGTAATCCAAATGTTACCGCAGCTACGCTGCAGATTGTTGCTGCGGGACTGCAGGCGCAAGAAATGTTAATCGTTTGCAGTACGTTAGAACTTCGTAGTTGGAGTTCGTTAACGGCAACCGAAAGTTTATGCGACACGGCCGTCGAAAATCATTGACGGCGCCCGAGCAACGTAAAATTGATGCATTTTACCAGAATAAACCGTCCATTTGAGGTATTGCAAGGTGTATCAATCGTTCCCATCATGTGATTGCCCATTTTTTGACATCAAATGAATTGTACGGCAGCAAGAAATCTACTGGCCGTCCTTCAGTTTTGACTTCACGTCAGAAAAGGTAGATTATGCGTCGGATGAGTAACTCAACATCCAGTATCAAGTAAATCTCGTCTGCTGTGGACATAAACGTATCGGAATCGACAGTACATCGTGTTCTAAAGAAGTGTCCATCATCCGCCATCGAAAAATGCGGTACCCCCCCCTTAGCTTACTGAAACACATAAACAGAAAAGACGCAACGGGGCTGAATACCATATGTCATGGATTCAGAAATGGCATAACGTTATTTGGAGTGATGAAAAGAAGTTTATTTCGGATGGTCCGGACGGGTGGAAGTATTATTGGCACGACCTTCGAAAGGGAGAATTGAGTTACTCCAAGCGCCAACAAGGTGGTGGAAGTACAGCCGTCTGGGGGCATTCAGTGGATGTGGCAAAACACCATTAGCCGTTCTAACTGGACACTAGAAGGCTATGAACTACCGCCAGCTGTTGAATGAGCATCTCATTCTGTATTTTGAATCATTAAATTACTCTGAAACTCAGTTTCAAGAGAATAATGCACGCCCTCACACTGTGAACTCAACCTGGGAGTGGTTTCTTCGCAATGGAATTCCTGTCGTGGACTGGCCTGCATGTTGTCCAGACCTGAATCCTATGGAAACATGTGCGAAGCTGACGCACGTAAGGTGTATGCACATAGGAAGCAATTCGACAGTGTTAGGTACCTTCAACGTGCAATTTTGAAAAATTGGGGCAATATTTCCTACAGCGTCAGAAACTAGTGAACTCCATGTCAGAACGTGTGTTTGATGTCATCCAGCAAAATGGAAGTTTTATTGGCCATTAAAATTTGTTTTGACACATATTTGTGACAGAGGTTCTATCTTTTTGGGGCAGTCCCCTGTTCAACGAATTTGTTTGGAACACTCAAACAGGTACACGTTTTGTTATTTCACTTTTATTTTGGTGCACACATATGTCTCACTGCATGATTACTTATATGCACTCCTGTACATCACTTGATTGAATTATATTTTGTTATTTATCCACTTTCTTCTGTGGCTCTATCACTTTGGGACATACCTTATAATTTTCTCTAGGGTTTATGCGACGTCTGTTGCTGCTGCTTCGCGATAATCTTCTCGAGCCGTTGTTCCAGAGTCGTTTCTGCAAGCCGCAGTACAACATTAATGTCCGTTATGTTCTTGAGCTTTGTTTTGATTGCCGAAACTCCTGAAAAAGCTTCTTCGCAAAAAAATACGTGGTCGAAAAAATTACAAAATTCTTTAGGGTTTGTCGCTGAGACTTGGATATTCTTTCTCTATAACAGCCAAAAACTGAGTCAGAGATTTGAATCTGAATATCGATACCAGACTGGCATCAGAAGGAAGTTCAACAAAGTTTTCCTTTTCCTGGTGAGTTAACCTTCAGGAGTTCAGATCTTCTGTGAAGAGATTAACGATACAAATTTCATTCAACCTTCCGCGACAGGTGTTCCAAAAATTTAGACCTAGATTCCTCTTACTTTGACTCCATTGTGATCCAAAAGAAAAATAAATTAATTCACTCGTTTCTCGCTGACCGGCGGTTGGAAACACTGTTCTAAGTGACACGGGAATGCAGGGGATTTTAAAGATAACCTTTCAAGAGGTCGGTCAATCTTTCTGAGGGAGGCTTCTCGTCGTATATACGTAAACGTCCATGTAAACCTTTGAACAACTATGAAGCCGCCGAATTATTGGGTGCTGTACGTAGAGGTCTACACGGGCCCGGTCGGGCCCTCGGTCAGGGTCGGGCCTTTGCTCATTTCTAAGTTGGGAAAACGGGCCGGTCCTGGGCCTTCAATATTTAATGTAAAACAGACACGGGGCGAGCAGGGTTGTTTTTTTATGTGCAAAACAATTGCATTACGGTGCCTTTCTCGTTTGGAAATCTCACAACATACAGCAGCAGGATAAGAATAAATAATTTCCGCTGTTGGAAAAAATAGAAGCTTTACGACGTCCTCTCCTCTCACAAAACAATTGGAGTGGGTCAGCTGCCTTAGTTTTTCAATGTGAATGTCGTCCCTTCTCTCATGCTTCAGGGCAGGCTATTAACTGAAGCATTTATAAACCGAGCCACCCGCTCGAAGACGATCTTTTTTATTGTTCTGGTCGGCGGCACTTTGTTCTCTAGATGTGTGAAAAGCTTTTAAGTTGTCTTAAATGGCACAGGACAAATGGTCTGGGAGAAACTTACTTCTGTGTATAAATCTGTGCCGTATTTTCCCCATTTGTACTCTCAGGGAGTCAGCAGATGGCAAATGAACCCTTAGGCATCCCAGCCCAGCCGTTTCCAAAACTTCTGTGACACTGGTTAGCTGGACAGTCTGTCGTTGTTTTCCCTAGCATAGGCTCAGCTCAGTGTTGCTGATTAACACTCTTCCATACTTATTATTGAGTTTAAAAACGCGAAAGATTTTCGCAAAAAAATCGTGTCCGAAGAATATGTGCTTGTAGACAATGTAAAGTAGAACGATCGGACGCATAGTTCTGGATATTTCGTGGTTTTCGAATTAACCCGCCCCTCTATCCCCAAGGATAATCCGGGTCCGGCGGTAGGAAATGATAATTTAAAAACCCAGAAAATTTGAAAGGCATGGAAGTTCTCGTTCATATGCAATATTTTTGAGTATACAAGACACGCCCCCTCCTGCTCAGACATCACGTGACTTATACAGAGTCACAGAAATATTCCGAATTAACGTTTATTGTAATAGAATAAAAAAACTTCAGGAGTCAAATAAACTTCAGGAGTTGAAAACTCTTCAGGAATCAAATGACCGAGTGCACCAGGTATCATATTCGTGTTTTAGTAATTGTTGAAATTTTACGAGCGTGCTCGTGCCTTGGAAACATGAGAAATACATGGGCCGGCACGGGCTTAAGAATTTGAAACGGGCCGGGTATGGGCAGGGTCTCGGACGTGCGAGCTTGGGCCGGGCTTTCCAAATTAAGGCCCGTGCTGACCTCTAGCAGTACATATGAACCTTTGTGACAAAATATTTCCCATTTAGCAATGGCAAAGTATTTGCTGGATTAGACATTTAACAGTTAAGGGCATATCCTACCGGAATATACACTGCCTGTCAAAAATTAAGCAGCCAATGCGAAAGTATAAGTAGAAATGACAAACTACGCAAAAGAGACTTACGCAACATTTTCACTGTGTTGCACGTGAATGTAAAATCACTTGTTGGATGCTGATTCCCCCAGTAGGTAATATGCAAATTAAAACACTCATTGAAAGAAGTGCTTTCTATCTGAGGCTATTGTACAACGAAGAACATACCAGCATAAATCGGAAGTAATCATTTTCCTTTTCATCCCACAGAGAAGACGTCTAGAAATAGAGGGTTATATGTCAATTCGTCTTGCCTAATTCGTCGAGTGACAATTCGTCGCCGACTCAGTTCTTCGAGTGCAAATTCATCGCGAGCAATTCGTCGATTACACAGTTTGTCGTGGGACAATTCGTCGTATTTCGACCCTGCTAAGTGAAATACTTTGGAGTATGTAAGAGGTCTTTGAGCTCTCCAACCTGAAAAGGTTTTTCGGGAGGATGGTTGGAGGGTGGGCTGCCGTTACGATTTTGAATGTTGTATATATTACTCGTCGATCTTTCATGTTTCATGTGACACGTCTCCTTCCCGGAGCCCCGGGAACCCTTTTTGAATGATCCAGTTGTTCACGAGGCTGGGAGCGCCTGTCCCTCGGTTGCTCTTGCAGTATTAAATTTAAATCTTGTACAGATATAAAAAAAATAAATAAAGGAGTTACCCCCTTAACTTTGAAACCGCTTGCCGCGTATAAACAAGTAAGGTACCGTTGGAAAGGACTCGCAGGGAACTATCACATGATGCGAAGAAACATGCTAATTAAGCTCATTAGCACGCTAATTATCTCTCTATCATCGAATTTTTCCATGTTACTGGGATGACAAAGGCTTCCTGGCTCCCTCCAGATCAAACAATGTCTGGAATCGCTCTCTAAACTGTATCTCGATTCGTTAGTGAAGAGGACAGACTTCCATTGACTCTCACGCCAGCTAACATGCATGCGGGGCCAACTCAATTCTTCCCTCCTGTGCCATACATTGAGCGGAACATAAATTGCTGGTCGTCGAGCATACAGACTTCCTTCATGAAGCCGTCTGCGTACAGTTGAAGCTAATATCAACCTTCCAGTACCGACAGAAAGGGCAGGTCTGAGCTGGGTTGGTGTTGAGGTCCTTTGTCTCCGTGCGGTTAACTGCAAACAACGGTCGTCAACGGCAAATAACGGTCGTCAACGGCAGTTGTTGCTCGAGGCCTTCCTTGGTTGTACTTTTTAGACGCTGAATTTGTTCTTAGAAATGCATTCCGCAGCCTATGAAATACAGAAGGACTTACATTCAACCTTCTGGCTACATGTGTTTGACTCTGGCCTGCCTCCAGAAGTCCAATGGCTCGTCAGCGCAACTCTTCTGGTAAATGATGCCTCGAACTGACTCCTACATAATGGCTGTCTCCGATTTTTCCGATCGCACTTTTTAAACACGAAATCCTAGCACTTAGTGAAACGCGCGGTTTTATTCCGTGCCTGATAACGTCGTACGATTGTAGCGTTACTACTTTACATATGATATTCTGAGCCGGCAGTGGTTTTTATGTTACCTATGCACATTTGGTGCAATTCGATGATTTTTGGCTGAGGTATCGCAAATTTTCTGTTTTTTCCTTAATTTATGGAAACCAGTGTATATATATATATATAGATAGATAGATAGATAGATAGAGAGAGAGAACAAGCTAGATTCAGGAGTAGCTACAGCATTATAGATCATATCCATGTACTGAGAGAACTAACTGAAAGAAATAGAGAATATGAACTCCCATTATGCATGGCTTTTATTGACTATGAAAAGGCCTTCGATTCCGTGAAACCATCAGCAGCAACAATGGCTTTGAAATCCTGCGGTACTGAAGATGCATACGTTAGCATTAATAACAACATCTATGAAAATGCCAGTGCAAAGATTCGGCTATTTGAGGATACAGCACACATAAGAATTGGAAACGGAGTGAGACAAGGTGACACCATATCTCCCAAGCTCTTTAACGCCACATTTCAAAATGTCTTCCAATAATTGAACTGAGAAGACAAAGGGATAAAGTTTAATGGAGATTACTTAACTCACCTTCGCTTTGCTTATGACGTAGTCATCTTTGCAACTACCCCTTCAGAGCTGCAGAGTATTATTCAAGAACTTGCAAGAAGTGGGATTAAAAATGAACTTTCAGAAGACAAAAGTGATGTACAATCCTTTTACAAGAAACGAATATTTATCGATTGATGGAGAAAAGCTTGAGACAACCGATTCCTACATTTATCTTGGACAGCATATATTGAGTGAATGTCACATTGATGAAGAAATTAATCGGCGTATAAAACTTGAATGGAGAGCTTTTGGAAGAAACAGTACAATTTTTAAGAGCAGTATGCCCATTATGTCTCAAAAGAAAAGTGTTTAATCAATGCATCCTGTCAGTGCTTACGTGTGAAGTCGAAACATGGACATTGACTAAAAAGACATACAAAGACTGCAGACAACTTAAAAAAGCATGGAGACACGCATGCTTGGTGTAACCAGGAAAGATAAGAAGAGGAACGTGTGGATAAGGAAAATGACAGGAGTTGACGACATCATGACCAGAGTGAAATCACTGAAATGGCAATGGGCTGGACATGTTGCCAGAAGAACGGACCACAGATGGACAACCGAAATTTTAGACTGGATTCCGAGGGACAGGAAAAGACGCAGAAGAAGGCCACATGGGAGATGGAAGCATGAAATTCGAAAGTATGCTGGAGTGACGTGGAGGAGGCAGGCCCAAGGCAGACAATTATGGAAGAAATTTGGGAAGACCTTCATCAAGCAGTGGATGTTCTTTTTCACTGGCGTAAAATGAAAAAAGAACACCTAGAAGGAATTGGCGGACGATCATGAAATTTACATATGTTAATGGGGTCGAGTTTACGTAGGTGTGATGTTAATTTCGGGACTAACCGGGGAGCGCTTACGCCACAGCACGGCATAATATGCAAATTATCATCGGTGGTATTTAAGGAGTACGGCTAAGTGAATGTAATCAGTCGTCGACGTACGGACACGTGCGAAGACCCTGCAGAAGCTGCAATGCCTGGACATTGGAAGATGTGTAAGATTTCAGCAGATATCGGACTTTGAGCGAGGTCGTCTAGTCGGACACCGCGAGGCCGGGTGGTTGCATCTTCGTATTGCAAAGCGAATTGGACGGGATTTATCGGTGGTGGTACGATGGTGGCGTAGATGGTCCGAGGAACATTCCCACACGAGAAGACGTGGAACCGGGAGTCACAGACGGATTGATGAGCGGACCGATCGACGCATAAGAAGAGCGGCGTTGTCAAGCAGAACATCCACTGCGACGCAAATCCGAGCTGCCGTTGCACCTGAAGTGACTGTGCGATCAATCCGCAATCGTCTACTTGATGCAGGACTACGTGCACGTGTGCCTTTGGCATGTGTACCTCTAACTCCAGCCCACCGTCAGGAACGGCTGCAGTGGTGTTGCCAACGTCTGAACTGGAGAACGCAATGGCGATCTGTCGTGTTCAGCGATGAAAGCAGATTCTGTTTGGGAGCCTCCGATGGCCGTATGCGTGTTCGCAGACGCACAGGTAAGCGTCTCCACCCTTCTGGCATCCGTCAGCGACAGACAGGGCCTACACCTGGTCTCCTGGTGTGGGGAGCGATCAGCAATCACTCCCGTACACAACTAGTGTTTGTACCGGGTACGTTAAACAGCACCTCCTACATCAACAACATCATTCAGCCCGTTGTTGTGCCATTTGTAATGTCGGTCAATCGTGGTGTTTTCTTGCAAGATAGCACACGCCCACACACGGCACGTGCAACGCAACATGCACTTCAGGGTGTGAGACAACTTCCATGGCCTGCACGTTCACCGGGTTTGTTCCCCATTGAGCACGTGTTTGATTTCATGGGACAATGACTTATCCAATCTCCACGGCCAGCCACGACCATCCCCGATTTACGCGTCCAGGTTGAGGATGCTTGGAGCCTAATACCCTAAACGTACATCCAACATCTGTACGACAGACTCCATGCCAGAATTGCACAGTGTGACGCAGTTCATGGCGGTTCAGCCTCGTACTAACCATGTTACATGGAAATGTTATTTTTCAGTTTACCAGCAAATACAGCTGTATTTTGCCATAATGTTTTGATCACGTTATCCTCTGTATTCCGTTATTATGCTGTATAAATTTCGTTGGTATCAGACGTCTACTTCTTGGTGTTCTTTTTTCACTTTCCGCCAGTGTGTATATATATATATATATAGATAGATAGATAAGGAGCATAGATTTCTATATAGAAAGAAAAGAGATCGGAAAGTAAATGCGTACATTTGTTTAGGTCAAGTTATCAGTTTTAAAGAAAGACAAGAAAGAGAAATCAATAGAAGAATTGTCCAAGGTAATAGAGCTTTTTAAAGACTTAAAGACTATGTAACCTGCGATCTTCCATTGTGTTTAAAAAGAAAAAAATCTTCAATGCATGTCTTAACCTCGTACTTACTTATGGAAGTAAAACGTGGAGTATCACAGATCGACAATGTGAAAAACTAAGGGTATCAGTAAGAAAGCAAGAAAGAAGAATGTTAGGAATAACAAGAAGAGACAGAGCTAGAAATGCACTTATGAGATAAAGAACAGGAATAATCGATATTATAAAAATAACAAAAGAATCAAAATGGAGATGGGCTGGACATGTTGGTAGAGTGAAACATGGACACGATTAATAAATACTAGAATGGCAACCGAGAGATGGAAAGATATGAAGAGAACAAGATGGAGAGATGACCTTCAGAAATTTAGAGGTGTTAAATGGTGAACTGAGGCTTAGGATCGAGAAAGTTGGAAAAGACTGGGGAGGCCTATACGCAGCAGTAGGTGTTAACATGCTAAGAAGAAGAAGAGGCAAAGATGATCCGAATGAACAAAATACGTAAAAAAAAAGTCAAAGTTGTATGTAAATATACTGAGTGGATAAATTGTTAGGACTACCTACAAAATAGTTTGTTGGACTATTGCTTTATTTTCACTTCAGAATGGCAACAGTTAGGCTCGGCGCTGATTCGCCTACGGCAACGTCCCTTGTCAAATATTGAATCTTGCAGTACGTGCAGACTGAATGGCATTGGATCCAAATGCTGATGCCCAGTTCGAATTCCTCCCACAAGCGTTCCATAGGATTGAAGTCTGGAAACTGCGAGGTGGGAAACGAAGCAGGGAAAGGTCTTTATCATGCTTCTTAAATCTCTACAATACAATGCGAAAATCGTGGCATGGTTCAGTATGCGCCCAATTCTCAAAAACTAGCGACCATCCCTACGCCAAATGAGTTGCATACAATATTTGAGCATGAGAATTAGGCCTGTAGGCTAAAGGAATGTGCATAATAAGAAGATGGAGGATCAGTTGAGAGCGAAATTACGGACGTGAGGGATAAAACCAAGAATTTATCGGAATTTTCGAAAGTCAAATTGTAGGCACATGAAAGTTTGGCGCTTCCATTTCAGAAACCGTAAGCTTGGGGTTTATTTGATGGCCTCTGCAGTAAAGTGTACCAGAAGTGGCGCGAAAGTGGCAAAAAAAAAACCAATAACTGCTGATGCAATTGTAGAAGATGGTATAAAATAAATGTTATTATCAGGGTTTTTGAATTTACGTAGCGTTATGATTTCGACTTTTACTTAACTTAATCTTAACTTTTCTCTGGGTGACTTAAATGTCACTATCCCGGATGAGTTTCCGTTGTTTTTAGCCAAATAATCTTAATTACACATGGAATTCACTTTCAAATTAAAGGTCAGCGTTCACTGACAACCGAAATCAACTTTGTGAATTCCAAATATTTTATTAAAAATTCGAGTGCGTCAGATTGATCAGCAACATGTCTTTCGTAACACAAGATACGTCGAATAGAACTTACCAACAGATGTTTCGCAATACGTGTGAATCTACTCTCTCAGTACAAAACGCTGCTTGGAGGATCAGCTCGCTCTCCGATTGTCTCAGCATTGCATATTATGAATCGCTCAACTCACATTACAGGGAGTGTACTCCTATGCTTTTCTATGACGTACCTCCTAGCTTCCAGCAGAATGCTTAACTGGTCATGCTCAAATACTGCTGAACCGAAGCAGCTGGAGATTGTGCTCACTGGGGCATAATTCAAGGTTGTACATGAGCTGTGGGGAAAGACTGAATGTTTAACTTCAACGAAATGCGAGATCACTGCAGTAATAGTGCTTTTTAGAAAACGTAATAACATATTAATTCAATATGTTTTCAATGTAATCTTCTCACTCACAGAACTGTTTTTAATCTCACTGAATTTCTTGAAAGAATAAAAAAAAACGGGACCGGTGTCAAGTCTATACCTTTTGCTCATATTCCGTCAAAGTCCTCTGATATGTCCCCAATGGACTAATGTGCCACCGGACTACTAAAAAGAGGCCTTTCTAAAAGCAGACCTAAAACAATATGTAAAGCAGTGGAAAAGGAGTGGAATAAAATACCACTACCAATTTTAAGAAATACCATGTTATCTTGGAAATCTAGATGTAGGTTCATAGTTCAGATATGCTCACTAGGACATAATTCAAGGTTGTACGTGAGCTGTGGGGAAAGGTTCATAGATCAGAGAAAGGACTATCATATAAAACATTTAAGAAAGAAATCATTTTATTTTAAACATTAATTATATTGCTGGAAAGTCTCTCTAAAAATGTGTGGATGTCCTATGTATTGAAGTTAGAAGAAATGGAAACCTACGGGCAACTTTGCTGCACCTTATTTTTGAGAAATTTTCGTGAATTCATACCACTTATTTTTTTACAATGTACGTCACATCCAAATAAATTAGGCTGTCAGGGTATATCAAGTGGACGATATGTCTTGAAAACCAAGATGACTTCTATCAACAAATTTGGAATACGTGCGACAGATACCTTGAGGGTGTTTACCATGTGGGTTGAATTTTGGCTTTTCCGCCACGAAGTAACGCAAAAATGAATCATGCTTTTCGATGACGTCAGCAAGGCATTCGAACTCCTTGCACGTGCTCTCTCCACCGAGATCACTCCCACGCAGTGGTCCACACCCTCAGCTGACGACGACGTAACTTAACTACGCCAAGCCGTTTTACCCTTTTATCTCCCTCACCTATCTCCTGGTTAGTCAGCAACTGCAATAATTTACATATCCCAGCATTCAACACATTCTCACCAGTTTGCGAGAGGCTCCAACAAACACTTCCTCTGGAGGCATTTTCTATGTCAAGCAGTGTATATATATCAGATCAGATCATATATAGAGGTTTTTGAGAAAGGAGTGTCTGACCCCAGGTGTTGAACTACCCTTAAAAATAGGAAGCTAGGAGATTTGGTCTAGAGTGTCCGACAGGAAAGTGGCTCGAAAGCGAAGTAGAAAGGCGCCCTTATTTATTATCGTGGGGTCAGTACCCGGGGTCCGACGGCTTAATGTGCCCATCCAACGCACGGCGGATATGTAGTGGTTTGAGCGCTCGTACCTGCCTGTGATCGACCTTGAGGTTTCTCCGTGGCAGTCACGAACGTTGATCACTAGGCCATCCGCGGCCCTAGAGCAATGTATATATTATATACAGTAGAACCTCTATATAACGAACTTCCATTTAACGAAATCTTCTATTTAACGGAATTTTTCCCACAACCTTGACTTTTGAACATTTAGACGTAAATTAATCTCCATATCAGAAATATCAATTTCTATATAACGAAGTTTTTTCAACTAAAAATTACCATTGTGTGTGTGTTTGTACTTCGTATGTTTTGCTTTACAATTTTTTAGCACGCAGATGGAAGTAAAGTGTCGTTTTTTTCCTATCTTGAAATTTTTGGTTGCGTAAGGCGCCGGGAGTCTTGTTGGAAGGAGGATAACGCAACAGGAGTTGTATTCTTGGAGACGCTACGAAGCATCCCTTTTTCCAAATGTGGATAGAAAGTCCAGCGTAAAAACTTCATTCGACAGGGTAAAACCGGTTGTAACTAGTGTGGGCCTAACTCTGTAGAAGTTACGTATTCATTCTCATTCAATCAATACGATTAACTCGCCTGTGTTTTTCGTTGAAACTGTCGAAATGAAAATGCCTGCCCCTTGCGGATGAAGTAAGATTTTTACACTGCTGGCCACCCAAAATGCAACACCAAAAAGGAAGCATCCGATTGGCCTGAAATTCGCAACATGCGTCGCCCGCGAGAGAAAACGCAAACGATTAGCATTGCAGGGCATATGCAAATCATGTGCGCTCGGCACGCCACCGAGAAGCACTATAACAAGGGTGCACAGAAGGCGAGGTGCAAGCAGTGGAAGTGTGTTCTGCTGCCGGACTTGTGCTTGGGAAGCTTCCTGATGCCTCGTCGCAGAATACGGCAGTCATTCCAGCACGTTTCGGAGTTCGACAGAAGACGAATATTGGCTTACCGCGACGGTGGTTTATCGTACCGAGACATCGGCGCCCGTGTGGGACGACATCCAGCAAAGTGAGGTGAGTATGAATTCGGTGGGTGCAAATGGGACGGACGGACGGACCGACGTGAGCGATTGCCGCAGACGCGGCACACCACTAAACGAGAGGACCGGCATGTTGAGCAGCGGGCATTGACGGCTCGCAGCGCCACATCACGAACGTTAGCGCAGGAATTAGGGTGTGTTGCGCAACAACCTGTGTCAGCACGTGCAGGAGCGGGGACTTGTCGAATGGTGCCCATTGCTTCGATTACCATTAACGTTACACCACCGGCGAGTGCGGGGGCAGTGGGCCGTTGAACGCCGCACCTGGACTACGGAATGGCACAACATTGTCTTCTCCGACGAATCCCGCTTCTGCCTGCAATACCATGATGGTCGGATACGCGTGTGGCCGCAGCACGGCGAGAGACTGTATGACGTCTGCATTATGCATCGCCATACCGGTCCGTCGCCTGGCGTTATTGTTTGGGCGCAATTTGATATGACACCCGCACCCCTCTAGTACGCATCGCCGGTACACTTAAAAGCCACCGCTACATCTCCAACGTTTCGGAGCCTGTAGTCCTCCCTTACCTGCAGGACCTGCCAGCTGCCACGTTTCAACAGTCCAATGCGCGCCCTCACGTGGCTCGCATCGTGCAACAATTCTTTACGGCCCACCAGGTGTCCCTGATGCCGTGGCCCGCCAGTTCTCCCTATATGTCACCCACTGAACACGTCTGGTCGCTGATCGGCAACCGAGTGGCCCGGCAAGCACCACCCGCGGCTACGCCTGATGAACTGTGACAACGTGTGGAAGCAGCCTGGACTGACGTACCCCAAGCCCACATCCAAAGTCCGTTTCGTTCGATGCAGCGGCGTGTAGCGGCCGTTATGGCAAGCTATGGAAGCCACACGAACTATTGATGTGTGCGGGTTCCGCAAGTAGCACGGGCCTGTAAGCTCCCTCGTTTCGTCTTTGTATCTGTTGATATGTGCCCAGTAAGTCTGGCTTTGCTATCTCGTATCCTTCATGGTGTTGCATTTTGGTTGGCTAGGAGTGTAGGTGATCTTGATCAAGGAGTGAAGAAGAATGATGGGTCTGTAAAGTACAGGGTGATTCATAAAGAAATATGCTGTTTCAACGCACCATAAAACACGAACAATGTAAGATATTTGATGTTACCTGTAACAGAATTGTAGGGGAATGTTTTAAGCTTTTTTAGAGACAATCAGAGATGTTCTATGTGTGCACCCTTAGTCACCCGACACACATGGAGCCGGTAATCCATTTCCGCACAAACGCGAGGTAAGATATTTGAATCAAGTGCAGTGATAGTGGCTGTGAAATCCGCACTTGACGACTCACCCTCCGCGTTGATTTTCCCGGGTTTCGTTGAATGGCGGTGCAAACACTATGGACGACTTTTTCGGATACACGTCTACATTTTTATGGTTGGAGGTTCTTTTCCGAATCGTGATCGAAAATGCCGTTGCACAACAGTTACAGATTTCGTTTTGCTCAATTCAAGAACACAAAACGCCTTCTCCACCGCAGACGCTGCCATTTTGACTGACTAGTCACGTGACTCGCGCGATATCGCGTACGTCACTTCCCTCAGTAGTGGGACACAAGTTTTATGAGTACATCTATTTAACGGTTTGCAGTTGTAATCCGTGTCTTCAACTGTTACTGTTTTACAGCATGTGGAAACTATATTCTTCTTTATGAATCAAGGTGTAATGTAGAGCCGCAAGCATTGTTGTAAAATGCAGTGAAGGTATTTCACTGAGTGATGAAGATGATGATGAAGAGGCTTTCAAAAAACTTAACATGAAGAAATGTTAAAAGCATTCGGTACGATTCGACGAGGATTAGTTTCAAGAAAGTGTTCCAGATGAAATGTTACGATGTTTATAAAAATGTGGAACTTTTTATGAACAAAACGCTTTTTATATGAAACCTGTACAGAGTCGAATTATGGAATTTTTTACAGTTTGAAATGAGTACATATTTAGTACATAGGTTATTAACATTATGAAGAGGAGAGGTAAGCTTTAGTCTTTGTTTTGTTCTCTTCATTAATTTGTTTATTCATACAATGTATTCTACTTCTATGAATACGAGGTCCGATCAAAATGTTCCGAGACTAGGCAGATATACATCAAAGTTCTTACGTTACTTAAGTCTGGTTATGATCTCCCTCAAAGTAGTCTCCTTGGGCAGCGATACACCGCTGCCAGCGTTTTTGCCACTGTTGGAACGCTCGCTGGAAGTCCTGTTCGCGAATCGTGTCAACGATCGGCTGCAGTTCGTGCTGGATCTCGTGCACGGTTTCAAAACAGCGACCCCTGAGCTTCAGCTTCGTCTTCGGGAACAGAGGAAAGTCGCAGGGTCCAAATCTGGCGAGTAAGGCGGGTGAGGAAGGGTAGTCATGCTGTTGCGGCTGCAAAACTGGCGTGCTGCTAACGCTCTCTGTGCTGCTGGCTTGTCGTGATGGAGCAGGAAATCGCTCCTGCGCCCCATTTCAGGTCGTTTGCGGCGAATGTCCTCCCTAAGACGCCGCAGAACTCGCAGTAATAAAAAGCGGTGACGGTCTGGCCCTAGGGGACGAATTCAAGGTGCACAACCCCACGAATGTGGAAGAGCACGATGAGCATGCTTTTGGTTGCACTCCGGACCTCTCGGGCCTTCTTCGGTCGTGGAGATGACGTGCTCTATAACTGCGACAACTGTTGTTTGATCTTCGGGTCGTAACAGTAGACCCAAGTCTCGTCCCGAGTGATGACCCGCGACAGGAACGTTGGATCATTCACCACCTGCTGGCAAAGATCTTGACGGAGTTCGACACGGAGCGCATTCTATTCGGGGCTCAGAATATTTGGCATAAACTTTGCAGCAACGCGGTGCATGTTCAAAACCGACATCAGAATTTCTTGCACTGTTCCGTATGACACATTGATGTTGGTAACAATGTCTTTAATAGTTCTCCGTCGATCCTTATGCTTTCATTCCTTAGTTTTGTTCACATTCTTGGGGGTTTTGCTCGTGGACGGTCTTCCAGACTTCTCGTCGTATTCCAGTACCGTTCTGCCGCTCTTGAATCGCGTATGCCACACAAAACACCTTGCACGACTCATTGCTTCATTGCCATAAGCCTGCCGCAACATTTCATGTGTCTCCGCTTCCGATTTTCCGAGTTTGACGCAGAATTTGATGTTCGCTCGCTGCTCTAGTGTGCAGTCCATACAGAAATCGCGGCTGTGTTCTGCACGTGGTCGCCAAACATCGAGTAGCACAGCTCTCGATGTTCACAGAACAATTCCACTCGGCACAATGACTCATGAAGGTCACTGCCCTCGACCGCTGCTCGCGCATCAGCGTACTGCCATCTTTTGCGCGCTACGTACCTACCCAGCAAAAATAGTATTGCTGGGCCAGGAGTGGGCCATTGCTGGCAGCCAGCACTGCCAGCAATGGCCCAGCACTATGTTGCCGCTGCCGAACCGTCAATAAAATGTCCGGGCGGCCAACAGAAGGGCCAGCAGTTCAGGCCAACAGCTGGCCAACAGTTGGCACCCGATCAGTTGTCATATGCCACAACAGGGCCATCAGTGGTCCATCACAGGCAGTAGCTGCCACAAGTGGCCCTTCAGTGGCCCTGCAAGTACTTGCCAGAAATGATGGCTAGCTTAATGTGGTCCGCTAGTGGGCCGTTAGTGGCAGCCAGCAACCACGTGACGTAACTGGTGGCTTGCCGAATCTTGTCCGCCAATTTCCCAGTAGTAGCAATAAAAAAAGCAAGGATAACCGCAGTTTCCTAAAGCTACAATTTTTTTTCTACCCTTACGAAGCTTTTGAATTAACGCACTGCGCTGGGGAAATTTTCTCAACAGACCGAAAAAACGCCGTTTGCATCT
The DNA here is from genome assembly GCA_039090855.1 of Macrothele yani. Classification (NCBI taxonomy): domain Eukaryota; kingdom Metazoa; phylum Arthropoda; class Arachnida; order Araneae; family Macrothelidae; genus Macrothele; species Macrothele yani. The sequence continues at coordinate 57,203,150 of CM076990.1, forward strand.
GACTAGATTCGATCCCGGGCCGTTCACGTGGAAGCCGCGCTCGCTACCGACAGGACTAATTCACGTCGCTCGGGTGCGTGCTGGAAGCTATCTGTTTGGTATGCAATTTGTAATCGAATGCTTTTTTTCATTTTATAATATTGCGAGGTATTTTTCATAAAAGTCAGTTTCATATAATTGATAAATTAATTTTTTCAACGTAACGATAGTTTTTTTTTTTTTTACCTTAAGGGAACTTCACTCATTTTCAAGGCGTGTACATAATTAGAGTCGCTTTCCAAAGTTTTGTACTGTCCTTGCCGTCTTGAAAAGAGATTGTTGAATAAATATATATTTACCCGGGTTCATGTCACATTCTGTTACATTTTTAACGTTGTGTCTTTCCTTTCCCAAAGCTCCGAAGCTACATTTGTTTTAAAGAGTAAAATATATTTTATTTCTCGTTATTTTTAGAAGCGAATTCCTCCCAGTCTTGTGTATTCAACCCATGGATGAGTAAACCACATAGCGTTGCTTTTTTCTTTCAAATAATTAATAAATTTCGTACGCGTATAATTCTTTTTTTTTCCCGAACAAACGCTATTTTAATGGTTCTCCAGGATATGTGTTTCAAGCGGTTTCAAATTTTTTCTTGCTATTCATCCACTCCATTCCATGAATTGTTATTCACGGGAATGGAGTGGGTGTATTTCATGGCTGTAATCTAATATTTCACGGCTTAATATGATATCTTCGTCGACGTAAAATTTCGTTAGGAAATTAATTCGCCTCTCCACATATGGATGTTTTTCTTAACATCCACTAAAATAACACGATGGCGATAGCGTCGTCTTCAACTAACTGGTACCATGAGAGACACAGCCAGTGTTGCTTCTGCGCATGCGCAGTCCCGATGCTTCCACCTGCTGTTGGCGGTTGCATTGGTTGCCAGCAACGGGCCACTAGTGGCACTTGCTTGGAGGCCCACAATTCACGGCGATGCTGCAGGGCCATCAATGGCTCGCCAACTGATAGTGCTGCCACCAACGGACCACTCCCGGGCCGTGAGCGGCAGATTTCAGCCAGCAGTGACCCATCACTGCCAGCTGGTGGCCAGCAGTTTCCCAGCACTTGTGTTTTTGCTGGGTAGTCTCTGAACTTTTTGATCGCACTACGTATATGTATAACAAAAAATTTAAACTCATTTACGAAACATTTCCACTCACACGTTTAATTTACTGTCCAAATTCAACTGTGTAATATCGTCTTTTTCATTTAACTTCATTTAGTATTTACACAATTTAAGTTTATTTTAATTTAACGAATTTTCTTCATAACGAAGTTTTTAAGTGGAACAAGTCCCATTGTTCCACTTAAAAACTTCGTTATAAAGAACATTCGTTAAATCATGAAAGAAATACGGGATTACGCCATATAATACAAATTTTGAAGATGACAATCCGATTTTTGGCGTAAATGTGACAAGGATGGTAAGTCAGATAATATCCGAAAACTTGAAAATTTTCATCGTCCTGGAGCAGGACTCGAACCCGCGTCTTCGAGAAAACGCCTAGATATGCTAACCACTACACCACCCAGAACGACCAAGTTTCAAGTTTCCGATCAATTTGAATTTAACCATCACAGGATTCGTTAGGATATGAAAGATAGAGCTACTACATCTAGAGCTTCAGAGACAGTACAACAGCGTGAGGCCCGACTACAGGATAAGAGAGATAGAGCTACTACATCTAGAGCTTCAGAGATAGTAGGTTAAATTCAAATTGATCGGAAACTTGAAACTTGGTCGTTCTGGGTGGTGTAGTGGTTAGCATACCCGGGCGTTTTCTGGGAGACGCGGGTTCGAGTCCCGCTCCAGGAGGATGAAAATTTTCAAGTTTTCGGATACTATCTGACTTACCATCCTTGTCACATTTACGCCAAAAATCGGATTGTCATCTTCAAAATTTGTATTATATGGCGTAATCCCGTATTTCTTTCATGATTTATCTGCTTCTCCGGGCAATCACGGGATAGGATTATTAACCTCCAGATTCGCTAAACATGAATGCCGGTTGCCTCGGCTAGCGAATCCTGTGATGGTTAAATTCAAATTGATCGGAAACTTGAAACTTGGTCGTTCTGGGTGGTGTAGTGGTTAGCAGCATACCTAGGCGTTTTCTGGGAGTCCCGCTCCAGGACGATGAAAATTTTCAAGTTTTCGGATATTATCTGACTTACCATCCTTGTCACATTTACGCCAAAAATCGGATTGTCATCTTCAAAACATTCGTTAAATTAAAATAAACTTAAATTGTGTAAATACTAAATGAAATTAAATGAAAAAGACGATATTACACAGTTGAATTTGGACAGTGAATTAATCTTTTGAGTGAAAAGGTTTTGTAAAATAAAGAGTGGAGTCTCATAAGAGACTCCACTGTATTTCGGCTGGAAAGACAGCAATGTCTGGAAATGCAAGTCAACAGAAAAGGACTAATTACCATATACACTGAGTGGCCACTTTATTATGACCACCTGACAGTTTTAAGCAAATGAGCTATGGCTGCACGCTGTTGCCGCCAGAGGGCGATGCTAGTATAAAAAAGGAAAGCTTAGTGCTTGCGAGAGTAGTAGAAGGGATTTTTGGGTGACGAGATGGGTAAAAAAGCGATTTGACGGAATTTCAACGTGGGATGATTGTAGGGGCTCGGAGCCATTAAGCGAGTATCACCGAAACCGACGCATTCGTGAAATGTTTCAGAGCAGCTGTTCTTAAAGTGTTTAAAGACTGGGCTGTCAGCCAAAAAACTGGGTCTCTACGTGCAACGTGAGCTCGTCATCGACTAGTGACTGCTGGGGCGAAAAGGAGAGTGTCCAGACTGGTAAAAGACAACAGAAGGGCAACAGTGCAGAAAATTACATACCATCTTAATCAAGGCTCCCCTCAAATGATCTCTGCACGCACTGTTCGCCATACACTGCATCAGATGGGATATGGTAGCCGAAGGCATGTTCGAACACCTTTGCTGTCTGCAGTCAAGAAGAGAAAACGTCTCAAGTTCGCACAGGAACGCAAATATTGGACAGTCGATAATTGAAAACGAATTATGTGGTCCGATGATTTACGTTTTCAGTAGCACCATGCCGATGGCCGAGTGAGAATTTGGCAGAAACAGCACGAAAGCATGGACCCGAAATGCATTACTACAACCCTTCAAGTTCGTGGAGGCAACGTTATGGTTTGGGGAATGTTTTCCTGGCATGCTTTGGGCTCTTTAATTCGTGTTGATCAACGTTTGACTGGCACATCATATCTAAATGCATCCTATCATGTGGATGGTTTATCCCAATGGTGATGGCTTCTTTTAACAAGATAATACGTCCTGCCATAGTGCTCGTATTGTACAGGATTGGTTTCAGGAACATGCCGGTGAATTTACTTTGCTTAGGTGGCCCCCACAATCTCCAGATCTCAACTCAATTGAGCATTTGTGGGATGAAATTGAACGAGCCATCAGACAGCTGGATCCACATCCCTGCAATCTCACACTCCTTAAAAGTGCTATTCATCAAGCATGGTCTCAGATTCCACAAACCACCTATCAACATCTCGTGGAGTCCATGCCACGAAGAATCGACGCAGTATTAAAGGCAAAAGGTGGCGCAACGTAGTACTGAGGGGTGGTTCTCATCGTCTGGGCAGCTGCTCGATGCCGTCCCTGTAGAGTTGTGGCGGCTTGGACGCAAAGAAGTGAGTAAGTGCCCGACCGACATCGTCCCGGTTGGTGAACCGCTGGCCGTCTAGAAAGTGCTGCAACGACAGGCTAAGGTGGCAGTCGCTTAGTGCAATGTCCGAGAAATAACCCGGGTGCGGCAGCAGCTCCCATCCCAGGTCCCTGATCATGTGACAGGTCACCCGTGCTGTGTGAAGCCTCGCTCCATCCTGCTGTAGGAGGACGACCTTGCGGTTCAGCAGTTCTGGTCGTTTAGACGTGAGCGACGGCTACAGATCGTCGAGCTGATGGCAGTACACATCGGCGGCTATAGTATTGTTGTTTTGCAGCAGCTCAAGAAACCCTACCCGCATATATACATAATATATAGTTCAGGGCAATGGCATTGTCACACAGGACTCATTTCTCTCCACCTGTTACAGTGCGATCCAAGAGGGGTTCAATTTGGTCAGATGCAAACAGGGAAACATTTGCATTCTGCTGAACTGTCAGTCGATAGGGTACCCAAATTCCATTCTTGTGCAGGTTTCGAAGTTGACGCAGGTGCGGGATAATGCTCGTGTGGGTAGTCCCTAGCTGTCCGGCCAACTTCCATCTGGTCACACGTGGGTTGGTCTGCCGATAAGATCGTCAGCATGTCCATATCGTAAGGTTTCCAGCATGTCCTTTTATCGTGTGTCGCACAGGGTCTCTGAGGGCTTAGTGGTCACGATAACTGCCACGGAAAGGTCTCAGGATCGATCCCAGGTAGGTTCGAACGCTCGAACCACTAAATATCCGCAGTGAGTGGGATGGGCACGTTAAGCCGTCGGACCCCGTGTGCTGACTCTCTTTTTATAAATAAGAGCGTCTTCCTTTCCCTTTCCACCTTGTTTCCGTTTGACGTTGCTGTAGGGCACTCTGGCTCAAATTTTCTAGCTTTCTACTTCTAAGGGTTGTTTAAAACCTGGAGTCATACACTTCCGTCCTAAAATTCGCTACATAAATATCTGATTTCTGTTGGTGCGCGCGCACGCACGCACGCACACACACACTTTACAATTGTCTCAAGGTCAAACCACAGCTTAGAATTTCTTAGTGCTGTTTCTTCCGTTGCAGTGCTTCAAATTAGTCCGTTTTTAGTCCGTTTCTGTTGCAGTGCTTCAAATTATGCGTTTTTAGTCCGTTTCTGTTGCAGTGCTTCAAATTAGTCCGTTTTTGGTCCGTTTCTGTTGCAGTGCTTCAAATTAGTCCGTTTTTAGTCCGTTTCTGTTGCAGTGCTTCAAATTATTTAAACTAAAACTAAAAACTAAACTATTCATATTATTATACGCTTTTTTGTGTTACTATTACTTCATTTGTACTTTGCATTATATGTATATTATTATTGTATAATACTTGTATTTTCATGTTTGATGGTTTATGTGTTTGTATTAGTTGCATTATTATTCATATTTTTGCATTTATGTGTTGTATTAGTTCTTTTATTATTCTTATTTCTGCATTTAATTGTTGTATTAATGCTTTTCTTACATATATATACTGTATTTCTTTTGTGTTTGCATATGGTGCGATTTGTATTTGGTCAATCGTTTTTTTTTGGTACAGAAATTGTATGTGAGATTTGATTGTGTGGTGGATGGTGTAATATGGCAAAATTAAATTCAAATTCAAATTCGACACAATTTCAGTGCATTCCTCCATTGATGTTACTTTTTTCTTTTCTCGCCTTTCCTCATTAAGACATTAATCCAAATAGTTGCGACATTTCTAAGTAAGTTCTCTTGCAAATAGAATAAACCGAAAATTTTAAATTGTTCCTTAAAAGTTTTAGTTTGAGGGCACCCTGTGTTTTCTAGAGAAGAAACGAATACATTCTTGTCTCTGTCTTCATTCATCAGTATAGCATTTAACATTTCCCCTCTAATGATAATAATTTTTCTTTGCAAAGTTCGGTTTTCTAGTTGTTATGCAATATATTTTCGGCCAAATAAATGAAAAAAAGAGAAAAAAGAAAAACGCAAACATAAAGCACTTGGAGTTATTGTATGCATCAAAAGGAACGTGACTGTTTCTGGATGGCATGTTATGACTCGTTACGAAAAACTGCGGTTGTCATAGCAACGATGTTACTCCAAGAAAAAAAATGGGGCAAGAGGTTTTTTCTAGTTTCGCGAAGTGATCCTTAGGAATGTATGATAAACTCTTCTTCCTTTGATAACTTTCTATGCTGAACAAATTCGAGACTACAGAAGAAAATAACATAATGTCCCTTCCAATGCACAAAATTAAGAAAAAATGCTTAGCCTTCGACAATAAACTACTACTACAGGCATTTATGTGTATGTATACTTTGTGCCTTTACATAAACCATCCAACACAAAGTCAGGCATCTTCAAAAGAGAGATCATTTTCGCAAGCGAAACATCCTAAAAGGGCTTGAAAACTTCCAATAAGAATTCCTATCCACCCGTTAAAATAGACCCAGCTTGGCATTTTCTTTATTTTCCTTCCTTTTTTTCCTTAAACGCCATGAAGCAGCCATAATGTTATAGGAATGCTCAAATTTGTTTCACTGGGATTTTCTGCGTCAAGACGTTCAAGGAATCTTCTGGTAAGAAACTCCGACGCATGAAATCAAGAACATTTTCCGTCGTTTAAAGAAAACTCCACTCTATTTTTATTTTTGCCTTTTCCAAACACTGCTAAATGAATTAGAAAGCTGCCATTTTACTTTTCTTGCTATAATCTTGCAATATTTATTTCTTGGAATGTCCTTTTAAAGAAAAGAAATATGCTATTGGAGCATTTTATATGATAGGAAATATAGAGGAAAGTTTTGAAGAGTTTTGTAATTGTGTATTTTGTAAAGATAACAAAAGTAGAGAAGGAGAGATATTTATATTGTCGAACTACTTGGATTGCGTCGTTTTATTTATAAGCGCACGACTTCATAAATTTTTTGACCACAATAAAATTTCTGTCACTGGCTTAAAAAGTTTGGTAAGTAAAAATCAGAAAATGGACGATGTCATCGTTCTGTCCACGTTAGTTTTATAAACAATGCATAGCAACTGAAAAATTGTGTTTCCGACACCGCTGGGTTCGAACTCCAGACATCTGGATAACTAGTCGAGTGCGTTCGCATTTACGTTACGGTGCCAATTTTTTAGTTGCTATGCGTTATTTATACCCTGGCGGAAAGTGAAAAAAGAACACCAAGAAGGAGACGTCTGATACCAACGAAATTTATACAGCATAATAACGGAATACAGAGGATAACGTGATCAAAACATTATGGCAAAATACAGCTGTATTTGCTGGTAAACTGAAAAATAACATTTCCATGTAACATAGTTAGTACGAGGCTGAACCGCCATGAACTGCGTCACACTGTGCAATTCTGGCATGGAGTCTGTCCTACAGATGTTGGATGTAAGTTTGGGGTATTGAGTTCCAAGCTTCCTCAACCTGGACGCGTAAATCGGGGATGGTCGTGGCTGGCCGTGGAGACCGGATAAGTCATTGTCCCATGAAATCCCACACGTGCTCAATGGAGAACAAACCCGGTGAACGTGCAGGCCATGGAAGTTGTCTCACACCCTGAAGTGCATGTTGCGTTGCACGTGCCGTGTGTGGGCGTGCGTTATCTTGCTGGAAAACTCCACGATGGACCGACCTTACACATGGCCCAACAACGGGCTGAATGATGTTGTCGATGTAGGAGGGCCTGTTTAACGTACCCGCTACAAACACTAGCTGTGTACGGGAGCGATAGCTGATCGCTCCCCACACCAGGAGACCAGGTGTAGGGCCTGTGTGTCGCTGGCGGATGAAAGAAGGGTGGAGACGCTCCCCTGTGCGTCTGCGAACACGCATACGGCCATCGGAAGCTCCCAAGGAGAATCTGCTTTCATCGCTGAACACCACTGATCGCCATTGCGTTCTCCAGTGCAGACGTTGGCGACACCACTGCAGCCGTTCCTTATGGTGGACTGGAGTCAGAGGCATACGTGCACGTAGTCCTGCATCCAGTACACGGTTGCGGATTGTCCACACAGTCACCTCAGATGCAACGGTAGCTCGGATTTGCGTCGCAGTGGATGTTCTGCCTGACAACGGCGCTCTTCTTATGCGTCGATCGGTCCGCTCATCAGTCCGTCTGTGACTCCTGGTTCCACGTCTTCTCGTGTGGGAAGGTTCCTCGGACCATTTACGCCACCATCGTACCACCACCGATACTTCCCGTCCAATTCGCTCCGCAATACGACGATATAACCACCCGGCCTCGCGGAGTCCGACTAGACGACCTCACTCAAAGTTCGATAACTGCTGAAATCGTACACGTCTTCCATATCCAGGCATTGCAGCTTCTTCAGGGTCTTCGCACGTGTCCGTACGCCGACGACTGATTACATTGACTTCGCCGTACTCCTTAAATACCACCGACGATAATTTGCATATATGCCGTACTGTGGCGTAACCGGTTACCGGTTGGTCCCGAAATTAACATTCCACCTACGTAAACTCGACCCCATTAACATATGTAAATTTCATGATCGTCCGCCAATTCCTTCTTGGTGTTCTTTTTTCACTTTCCTCTAGTGTAAAATAACGTGGACAGAGCGATGACATCGTCTATTTACATTATCTCCACGTATTTGATATACATTCACCAAAAATCAGAAAGGTGCAAATATTTAGAATTCCTTGGTAAACTGACAATAATTCATTGCTTGACATTAAAAATGAGGGGATATTTGTCGGAACACCACGCTAGTTGCTGGGTATGTGTCAAGAGTTGGCTTATGTAAATAATTGCAGTTGTGAACCAATCACGTAATCGGTGAGGGAGGTAATAAGGGGAAAACGACTTGGCTATGAAAAATGTGGTCGTCTTCACCTCGGAATGCGGGCCTCTGCGTGGGAGAGATTTCGGTGTCGAAAGCACGCGTAAGGAGTAAGAATGCCTGTGCGGCTCCATCATTGACACATGAATACCTTTACCAGAGGCTAAAATACACATCGCCATACATCAGCTGTCAGCCCAACGTGGCAACAGTAGTCGTAGGAAGATAACGTGTGTCGCCGTAGTGGGACTGGTGCACGCAGCTTAAGTCCGAACGCCTGAATTCGACGGTAAACCGTAGAAGTTCTCACAATGAAAAGCGGATGACATTCGGCGAAGTCTACAGGCTACTATGGCCATTTTCTTATCGACACGGACTGAATTGCTGATTGGCTGAAGCAGGTTTGCGCTGTCATCATCAGCCAGTGAGACGAATGCCACCCATCGCAGGATATCGTAGCGCATGGTTGAAGTTATGCCGTCGTGATTCGTCCAGATATGCATGACTGGACAAATGGAGCCATGTCGTACTTAGCGACGAGCCTCGCTTCTGTCTTAGCGCTGACGATCGCCGATTGAGAGTCTGGAGAAAAAGTAGTCACCGAGCTGATCACGCTGCCATCAGTGAGCGCCATTCTGCTCCTCACCCTAGTGTTTTTCAATGCACGAAAATAAATACGTCCACTTTACCCGTGTATACAGACACACATTGAATCGGACATCTGGTAAGAAATATAAATATTAACTCTTTTCTTTCTGACGTAAAGCACGCGTCAAGGCGACAAATGTAGAGCGATACATACCGTCGATATAGTTTAGTCTGTTAGAACAACTGACTCCGGAGCAAGAAGGCACGATTTTGATAGCGTCACAGACAGGTTTGGGAATTTCACATCTTCTGATACAAACCTCGCATTCATGTTCAAATGTGAAGCAATTTTAGATGTCCAGGAACAACATTTTATTTGAACAGATATAACGAAGTAAATTTCTCCGTCATTTTTGGTCCACGCCGGGGATCGAACCCGAGTCCACTTCTTCCGGAACAAGTGGCTCTACCAACTGAGCTACGCAGACGTTCGTTCTCGCTGCTATCTGCCTTTATGTCGTGTGCGTCCTGTGGGGCAGGCACGTCACTCAGATGAAAACATTTTTCAGAGAGGATAAAAACAAATACTGCAGAAGCATTCACAGAAATTGGAATGAAGTCTAGATCAATTGATTTTGTATATGACCCCCAAGACAATTCTGAATTTATATTACAAAGTGAAAAGGGCGATAGAGAGCTAAACTGAATTTAAAAACACCCCCTCCCAAAGGAAAACCCCTATAGAATATGATGATATGTTATATGTTACTTGAATTAATAAGAAACTGATAAAATTGATGTAGTTGAGGTCTTTCATAAATCGAATGCAAATTTGTCATTTGCTATTCCACTGAAAAAGACTAATTTCGCAGATCTACAAAAGTTCTATTGTTGGTGAGATTTGTTGCCTGTTTCTTATATGTTAACCCTTTAACCGGCTGGAGCGAATTAACTCAGGGTTAAAAAATGGGCTGAAACCAGCTCAAATGAATATATTCGCTGTCTAAGTAGTGCGGCTAGAATGAGAGAACCTGATCATCGAAAAGCTTTACTTTCTCCTGAGGTGTGTTGTTCAAAATGGTCATTTAGAGGGATGATTGCTACTAATCCCTTTTCACTGACTATCTGCTAAAACGAACTATAACAGTGGCGACGAACTCAAAACAGGAGAGAGATTTTCAAGTCTTTCCATCCAGTGGTATGATGTTCGGAGAGAGCGGGCAGTTTAAAAACGATGTAGTTTAGGAACACGGGCCGCTTAAATTGTTAATTACGATATGCTAATTTAAAAAATCATGCAGAAATATTACACTGCCGGTCAATTGCTAAGGACGGATGACAATAGCAACGATAGCAACCATAAAATGGAAGGCAGGAAAATGTGGAAATTAGCAAATTTTGGATTGCCGAACTTGTTCGTGACGTCATAGCGCTGATAAGAGATATAAACGATTTGACGCGTATTAACCGTTGTTGTTCAAACGCAAAGTTGAAAGGGAAAGAATCAATTGACGAACTTGCAATTTTCAGTATGTCTGCCCGATATCATCTAGATGATTTTACACGTGGCCGTATTATTGGCAAGATTGAAGAAGGGCGAAAAATAACAGATGTTGCCAGGGAGTTCGACGTCAGCCACAGTGTTGTTTCAAGGCTTTGGAAATCATTTCAAACAAATGGAGAGTGTAGCAAACGTCACGGGGAAGGTCGTGTTCGCAGTACGACACCTGCAGAAGATAGGTACGTAGTGCTATCAACAAAAAGACACCGGCGCAGCACAGCTAGTGAGGTAGCAAATCAGTTTATGGGCTACTGGCAAGCGGATCTCCCGAAAATCTGTCGCCAGACGTTTGCATGAAGGAGGACTATACGCCCGCCGTCCTGTTGTGTGCATCCCATTGTCCAGACGTCATCGTACCGCCCGTTTGCAATGGTGACATCAACATCACAATTGGACTGATAACGACTGGTCTGCTGTCCTCTTCTCAGATGAGAGTAGATACAGTCTATCGTCTGATTGTCGACGACAACTGATCTGGCATGATAGTGGTACTGCATATTGTCCAGCAAACATAGAGGAAAGGGACCGATATCCGACATGTAGTGTCATGATATGGGCTGGCATCATGATCAATGGCCGTACGTCCCTCTATGTGCTTCCAACTGGGACTATGACTGGCCTACGATACATTAATGATGTTCTGCTACCTCATGTTTGCATGTTCCGTGGTGCTGTCGGTGATAGATTCATTTTCATGGAGGACAACGCAACATGTCATCGAACAGTCGCTGTCCAGGAGTGTCTTGAGAGCGAGGATATTCAACGCCTTGTATGGTCAGCACGTTCTCCAGATCTGAATCCCATTGAAAATGTGTGGGATGCTTTGGGGAGGAGTCTTTCTGGTCGCCAATGCCCTCCAATAAACAAGGACACCCTCATCCGTGCACTGACAGAGGAATGGGATAAATTACCCCAACAGCTGCTTGATAATGTTGTGCAAAGCATGACACGACGTGTGGAATCTTGCATCGCCCTCCATGGTGGCCATATCCCGTATTGACATCTTACGCCGGAACGCCTGCGGACGGTAATTGCATTTTTTCACGTTTACGTATTCTGCACAAAATGGCCAGTTTGTCCCTTGAACACGTTCCAAAGCCTTCTGGATTTCAGAGCACAATAAATTGACTTTCTTGTAATGTCCTGGCATTCTGACATTATTTTATTTCACTTGAGATCCAACCATACTTACTTTTTTATGCGCTATATAGCCGTTTATGATCCGTCCTTAGCAATTGTCCAGCAGTGTATATATCGATCAGTTAAAGTTCCTCTCTAAAATGAAGTTTTAAGCAATCTGTCTAAATAAAAAATAAAGGCTTTCTATGTTGGTTATCCTGTTCGATCTCCAGTAAAATAACGTTGTCATTCAAACATGCTGTGTGACAGGTCTGAGCGTGATCAGCCTGGTAACATTTGGGGGACATTTTAGGAGCAGGGAGCAACTGGGTATTATGACGTAGAAGTCGTTTCCTACTTCTTCATTATTTTAAAATAACATAACCATAAGATGAAATAGTTCCTAAATTAAACCTTAACGGCCAGACGAAACATATAAACAACAGAAGTCAAACTTACGGAAAAGATGCTTTATTCAGGATGTGGCAAACACATCGTAACATAGCACAGCATATTGCACTAAACTCTCCACACACCACACAGCTCTTAACACAACGCTCAACTTGCAACACTTCTCCAAGCAACGCTCTCTTTTACAAAACTCGCTTTACAACGCTCGCCAAGCAACAGTTTAGTCGTCCCCTTTATCTCTCGTTCTTATCTTATATCAGGCATACGTCACATTCATTCAGCCTCAATTATGTTACCAACAGTATTTGTTTGAGAGAAAAGATATTACGTTAAGAGAGTGAAGTATAACTGAGAATAAACTCAAGATTTACGTAGGGAAGGAAATTAAAAAGGAAAGTAAATTTAGAATATACGTCACAGTATGTAAAACAGGGGTCAAGCTGTAAATTGTATAAACAATTATTGCTTGTAACGAAGGGCTAGTGTAAAAAAATATAAGCGCTGGCTAGTTTAACGATGAATCTATCAAAGCAACGATGAAGTTCGTTTCAAATAAGAAGTATATAAGAACACACTGCGTTTTGTTGTCTTGCTTACAGAAGTATTCAATAGATGAAAATCACACAAATATATTCATGTAAAGGATGTGAAATACTATTTTTATATATGTTCTGAATCGGAAGATATCCACATTTTCTTGGTTAAATTCACTGGAAACAAGTATAACACAAGTCTGAAAGGGAGTTTTCTTTCCTTTCACTAGCCAAGCTTCCTCTAAGCCAAAGAGGGTATGATTAATTGGATCTAGTGTTTCACGTGACCTGGTACGTACGCTCTCCCTGTAAAAATTCCGCTTTTATGCACCGAGCAAGAAGTCGGTAGGCTCCGCACTTTCCAACATGAGAAATGCCTGAACTTGCGCGCTTGCGCGCCGGCACACACACACGCACACACACACGCACACCCACACATACACCTCTATAACGTTGAAATCTGTCAGCTGGATTTGTATCTGTGCAAGGCGGCTTGAAGGTTTCTATTTCACGAGAGTGTGGTAACTGTCTGGACCATTACCGTTTTATTTGTGTTGAGTTTATCATTAAAAGGCAACAGAGAGATATTACAGACTTGGAATAATAGCTTGCTTTGCATAATTTGGAGTGCAACTTGGGCACCAGGAAGGATCAGGGACTTCATATAATGTCTGTGATGTTTGTGTTGAAGAACTAAGTTAATAGACAAAATACAAGCAAAAAATTCCTTCGTTTTGGTGGGTGAGTGAACTGGTCTGGGGAGAAGTAAAAAACGTCCAGTGATTATTGATACTTTTCTTCTTGTAATGCGCAAGGATACAACACTGACAATGATACAAATATATACGAACGATGAAGAAACGGGTTTCTGTACGCCCAATTAATGTGAAAGACGATAAAAAGTGAATTCCGTTTATTCGGCGTATAAAATAAAGGGATCAAGAGACGCTAGCTTTCACTACCTCCGGGTAGCTTCATCAGGCATTTAGCAGCTAAAGAAATATTTTTTCCAGTTGCTCCAGCGATCTTTAGCTACTAAATGCCTGATGAAGCTACCCGGAGGTAGTGAAAGCTAACATCTCTTGATCCCTTTAATTTATACGTCTAATAAACGGAGTTCACTTTTTATCTTCTTTCACATTAACAATGATTATGGACAATTACCGTTGGAATTTACACAGGGTAACGCCACAAAAAGCTAATGAACGGAAGTATTGGGTTGTCGGAAAAGTCTTGACGTATTTATTTTAGCCATGTTTTGCGAAGGTCATTTATTGATAAAAAGAACAAAGATCAATTAATGATATAATGCCCGTTTAGTTCGATAACCGTTTGCCATCTTTCAGTGAGCTGCAGAATGCCTCGTTTATAGAAGGACCTGTCTTTCGTGGCGAAAAACTGTACAAGGTGCTGATTTACAGCCTTATCTGAATTGAACGTTATAATACGCAAGAACTTTTGAAGAGAGAGAAACAAGTGGAAATCTCACGGCGCAAAGTCAGGCGAGTGTGCTGGGTGTGGCAACACATCCCACCCAAGCTTTAATAATTTTTGGCGGGTGATCAAACTTTTGTGTGGTATCGCGCTGTCGTGATAGAACACAACACCTCTACAATGAACGAGCTCTGGATGTTTCTGGATAATGGATTCGTTTAAAGTGTCCAATTGCCGACAGTGCACATTCGAATTGATTGTTCGGTTCCGTGTTAGAAGCTCGAAAAACACACCTTTAAAATACCACCACACTGAGACCAGAACCTTCCGCTGATGAATGTCTGCTTTGGATGTCGTTCGAGGCGAAGCAGCACGTCGGGACCAAGACAGTTTGCGCAGCACACTGTTGTACACAATCCACTTTTCGTCCCCAGTTATCAGTCGCTTCAAAAAAGGATCGTTTTCCTTGCGTTTAATGGCCTACGTATCCCACCTTCTTCAGGTGGTCGTGAACGCTTAAATGATGGATGTGCAATGTGTCTGCAATCTCTCGTGTCGTGTAACGTGGGTTTGACTCGATCAATGCCTTGATTTGGTCGTCATCAACCTCGGTGGGCCTCCCCGACCGAGGAGCATCGTTGAGGTCAAAATCACCAGCACGGAATGTTGTGAACCACCGCTGGCACTGATGTTCTTGTAGAGCATTATCACCGTACACTTTACGCAACTTTTCACAAGCTTGGCGAGCGTTCTTCCCTTTACGGAATTAAAACAGTAAAATATGGCGAAAATGCACAGTTTGGTCTTCCATCGTCAACTTGATGTCAAATCTTCGCAAATCAACCAAATCGCTCACAAATTCTTTTAGACTGCAGCTAGAACTGGCACCTGTCGAATGCCATAGCGATAACAGAGCTGCGCATGCCTCTAGTACTTCCAAAACCGTCCAACCGCTATCGGGTGTCAAAATACTTCATGACTTTACCGACAATTTAATATAAGAAGTGCAGGTTTGAAGAAAAATGCAAAGATTTTTTATAAGGTGTCTGAAATTCCTAAGATGTAAGCGATAAATGTTTTACGTAAATGTGATGCGTGCGCCTGCGCATTCTACAATAGAACTAATTGTTTTTTTCTGTATTTGATAACCTAGCATTTTACGTATGCTATGCCCAAAGTATAAAAGCCAAACAAATGAAAGTGAGTCAAGGCGATTACGTCGAAAAGCGTAACCTTTGTATAAAAAAGTCACCACCAGCATTGAGGCATCTGTCCGACTGAATAACGAGACTGATGATTTCACGCTAATAGAAGTCCCTTGGTTGCTGTCAGAATTAGTGTAGCTGCCTGCTACACTTCAGCGTCCAATGCTGTGACCCCACTTTAGTTTAAAAAAAGTGCTGTAATATGCTGTGACCCACTTTAGCTTCTAAAAAAAGCTGTAAAGTGCTGTGACCCACTTTAGCTTCTAAAAAAAGCTGTAAAATGCTGTGGCCCACTTACGTTTCTAAAAAAGCTGTAAAATGCTGTGGCCCACTGTAGTTTCTAAAAAATGCTGTAAAATGCTGTGACCCACCTTAGTTTCTAAAAACAATGCTGTAAAATGTTGTGACCTACTTCAGTTTCTAAAAAATGCTGTAAAATGCTGTGACCCAATTTAGTTTCTAAAAAAATGCTGTAAAATGCTGTGACCCAATTTAGTTTCTAAAAAATGCTGTAAAATGATGTGACCCAATTTAGTTTCTAAAAAAATACTATAAAATGCTGTGACCCACTTTTGTTTCTAAAAAATGTTGTAAAATGCTGTGATCCACTTTAGTTTCTAAAAACAATGCTGTAAAATGCTGTGTCCCACTTTAGTTTCTAAAAAAGGCTGTAAAATGCTGTGACCCACCCACTTTAGTTTCTAAAAATGCTGTAAAATGCTGTGACCCACTTTAGTTTCTAAAAAATGCTGTAAAATGCTGTGGCCCACTGTAGTTTCTAAAAAATGCTGTAAAATGCCGTGACCCACCTTAGTTTCTAAAAACAATGATGTAAAATGTTGTGACCTACTTCAGTTTCTAAAAAAATGCTGTAAAATGCTGTGATCCAATTTAGTTTCTAAAAAAATGCTGTAAAATGCTGTGACCCAATTTAGTTTCTAAAAAATGCTGTAAAAGGATGTGACCCAATTTAGTTTCTAAAAAAATACTATAAAATGCTGTGACCCACTTTTGTTTCTAAAAATGTTGTAAAATGCTGTGATCCACTTTAGTTTCTAAAAACAATGCTGTAAAATGCTGTGTCCCACTTTAGTTTCTAAAAAGACTGTAAAATGCTGTGACCCACCCACTTTAGTTTCTAAAAAATGCTGTAAAATGCTGTGACCCACTTTAGTTTCTAAAAATGCTGTAAATTGCTGTGACCTAATTTAGTTTCTAAAAAATGCTGTAAAATGCTGTGACCCACTTTAGTTTAAAAAAAAAGTGCTGTAAAATGCTGTGACCCATTTTAGTTACTAAAAAATGCTGTAAAATGCTGTGACCCAATTTAGTTTCTAAAAATGCTGTAAAATGATGTGACCCAATTTAGTTTCTAAAAAATACTATAAGATGCTGTGACCCACTTTTGTTTCTAAAAAAATGTTGTAAAATGCTGTGATCCACTTTAGTTTCTAAAAACAATGCTGTAAAATGCTGTAAAATGCTGTGTCCCACTTTAGTTTCTAAAAAAGGCTGTAAAATGCTGTGACCTAATTTAGTTTCTAAAAAATGCTGTAAAATGCTGTGACCCACTTTAGTTTCTAAAAATGCTGTAAAATGCTGTGACCCATTTTAGTTACTAAAAAAGTGCTGTAAAATGCTGTGACCCAATTTAGTTTCTAAAAAAGCTGTAAAATGCTGTGACCCACTTTAGTTTCTAAAAAAAGCTGTAAAATGCTGTGACCCACTTTAGTTTCTAAAAAATGCTGTAAAATGCTGTGGCCACTTTATTTTCTAAAAACAATGCTGTAAAATGCTGTGACCCATTTTAGTTACTAAAAAAATGCTGTAAAATGCTGTGACCCAATTTAGTTTCTAAAAAATGCTGTAAAATGATGTGACCCAATTTAGTTTCTAAAAAAATACTATAAAATGCTGCGACCCACTTTTGTTTCTAAAAATGTTGTAAAATGCTGTGATCCACTTTAGTTTCTTAAAACAATGCTTTAAAATGCTGTGTCCCACTTTAGTTTCTAAAAAAGGCTGTAAAATGCTGTGACCTAATTTAGTTTCTAAAAAATGCTGTAAAATGCTGTGACCCACTTTAGTTTCTAAAAAATGCTGTAAAATGCTGTGACCCATTTTAGTTACTAAAAAAGTGCTGTAAAATGCTGTGACCCAATTTAGTTTCTAAAAAGCTGTAAAATGTTGTGACCCACTTTAGTTTCTAAAAAAAGCTGTAAAATGCTGTGACCCACTTTAGTTTCTAAAAAAAGCTGTAAATGCTGTGACCCACTTTAGTTTCTAAAAAATGCTGTAAAATGCTGTGGCCACTTTAGTTTCTAAAAACAATGCTGTAAAATGTTGCGACCCACTTCAGTTTCTAAAAAAATGCTGTAAAATGCTGTGACCCAATTTAGTTTATAAAAAAATGCTGTAAAATGATGTGACCCAATTTAGTTTCTAAAAAATACTGTAAAATGCTGTGACCCACTTTTGTTTCTAAAAACAATGCTGTAAAATGCTGCGTCCCACTTTAGTTTCTAAAAAAGGCTGTAAAATGCTGTGACGCACTTTAGTTTCTAAAAATGCTGTAAAATGCTGTGACTAAATTTAGTTTCTAAAAAATGCTGTAAAATGCTGTGACCCACTTTAGTTAAAAAAAATGCTGTAAAATACTGTGACCCATTTTAGTTTCTAAAAAATGCTATAAAATGCTGTGACCCAATTTAGTTTCTAAAAAATGCTGTAAAATGCTGTGACCCATTTAGTTTCTAAAAAAATACTGTAAAATGCTGTGACCCACTTTTGTTTAAAAAAATGTTGTTAAATGCTGTGACCCACTTTAGTTTCTAAAAACAATGCTGTAAAATGCTGTGACTCACTTTAATTTCTAAAAAATGCTGTGTCTCACTTTAGTTTCTAAATAGGCTGTAAAATGCTGTGACCCACTTTAGTTTCTAAAACAAATGCTGTAAAATTGACAAAAGTCACCGGATACCTAGAAGAAAAACACAACATAGCATTTATTGACATACATTAGTACGGTGTCGGTCCACCTTGGCCTTAACGCATGCACTGAGACATGCCTTCGACAAGGGTTTGGAACAGAGCTATAGGCATGCGCTTTTATTTAGTACATAATTCTGCCGCTAACTGTTGCTTAATAGTAGGCCTTGGTTCCAAACTTATTCTGCGGCGCTCTAATTCTTCCCATGGGTGCTCCATGGGATTAAAATCAGGGCTCTGTGCTGGCCAGTCCATACGATACGGAATTACACGTCGTAACAGTCCTTGCTTTATGGCTCGGTGTATTATCTTGCTGGTACCAACAATGCTCGGTTCCATTGCATTGCCACAAAGTTCGTAGGGCATAATTTTCCAGAAAAGCAATGTAGACGTGCGGGTTTACAGGTTTGTCCACGATCACCTATGGGCAGCGACCATATAACGGAAAACATCCCCACTCGAGTACACTGCAACCTCCTAACTTGACCGCATGTAAAGTAAGTACACTGTGGTAAATATCGTTCTCCTGGCTGCTGCCATACCCACACACACCCATCAGACTGATTGATCGTGTATCTGGATTCATCAGTCCGTAGGACCCATTTCCATTCATCTACGGTCCACGATAAATGTTCTTTATACCATGCTAAACAACGAGTAGCATTCCGAGTGGAGATGAAAGGCTTATGAGCAGCCACACGAGCACGGTAACCCATGAAATGAAGTTCTCTTCAAATGGTATGTGTACATACCGTGGTTCCAGTATTTTTACTCACCTAGCTGTAAGACAGTACTCCGACGATTAGCTGTAGCGAAATTTCTGAGGCTTTGACGTCCTCTATCACTGATTTTCTTTGGTCTGCCGGTACGTTTTGCTGCTTCAGTCATGCCATGTGTCTTCCACTTATTCAATACATCCAAAACAGTTGACTTGGGTATGTTTAAACACCTCTCGGTTTCTCTTATGGACAACCCATTAATATAACACCCAAGAATCGTTCTTTTCTCAAAGTCAGTTTTCTCCCGCCGCGACATTTTCACTCAACCTCACATTGCGATATGATCGCGGTCAGCTGCAGGCTTGTTTTCATACCGTTTGTAGCTGTACCGTGCATCTTAACAACGCAGCAGATTCGTTCATTTGCTTTTGAAGGGGTGTCCGGTGACTTTTGGCAATATACTGTATCTGTTACAGAGCTGTATTATTCTCGTAGCGGCGTCATCACAAATAACACGTCATGGAGTCATGCCGCAGCTGATTCTTTTCACTTTTTGTTTTTAGGATTAATGACCACCGTGAACAACTCTAAGAGCTATAAACAGTCGCCATTCGCTAATTCAGGGTCACTGGATCACAGAGAGGAGAGAGCCAGTACCGTATGGCAAAAACACCGCCCATGCCTCACCCATGACTGGAACCTGCTCCCATGTTACACGAATAATCAGAATGCAGCAGCATAGACCATTTGACCATGTTTTGTGTACTTGGCATTAAACACAATAAGCAAAGGCAGCACTAACAATCTTTTACTTTTCAGCACTGCTCTTTACATGCGATGACGTCATCACAAATAATAAGCATGGTCTTAGGATGAGCGATGCTGTCTTTGCTTTTCAAGTTTTGTTCGTTTGCTGAGACAACAGGAAATTCCCTAATGCCATGACTTGTGTTCCGCAAATATCTTTGTGTACGTCTCTTAGTGGGGAATAATTTGGCTTATTATTTGAATAAATATCTTTACAAATATTTTTACAAATTTATTTGAGTTTATATTTTCATAATTTATTCTTGTAGAGGAGATAAATTTTTTTAACCGCTCTTTATTTACGCTTCATTTTTACTTCTTTCTTTGTTTTGGGGCATATCGATTTCCTGAAAAAGCTGTTGGCTACTTTTAAGAAAACAAAAATAAAAACCTCTTTTCTGCCAGTCGTCGCGAACACTTCACGCCGTGAAGACATCGTCTCGAATGGATGAGAAGCAAGACTGAGGCCACAAATGTGCTGAGACAAAATCTAAATCCTACGAGAAATCCCTCATCTCTGAAGATCATCGCATTTTATGACCTCAGAAACCATCAAAGGGGGTACTGAAAAATGCATTTTTCTGCTTTGCTAGTCATCAGCAGTCCGGAAAGCACTTAATAAATTTTATTTTCTTGAGACGATTTTTTTATGGGTCAGAAGCGCTCAGCAAGAATAATGGTAGCTGAGAAAAACTTGAGAAGCCTTTTTTTTAAAAAAAATTCTCTAGAAAACGTCAAATTTTCAGTGTCTGAACTCCTTAAAGATAAAACTGCGGGAAAATGATGTATTCTTCCACTTCGTTAGTTAGGACATCAAGTTTTCTGCTGCTGTAAAAGAGCAAGAGAACAGTTGCAAAATATCGGGCTACCCTCGCATGACGAGACACTGAGCCAGTTCCGTGTGAAACTTCAGAGTTCGATTGTGCTACGGTTCTCTTTCCCTCTCTTTTCTCGAGTCAGATACCACTAATTAACGGTGACTGACTCGCCTTCGCCTTACTATTCCAAGGATTTGTTAAAATCTCGCAGCCAGTTGAAGCGTTTTGCCCGTTCAAATATTCATGCGGAGTAAATACACCGCAACCGTTGTGCTCGATACATAGCACATGAAGCACCACACGAGTTTTATTGGAGGTTTCATGATCACCGTGAACAACACAATGGGCTATAAGCAGTCGACCGCCCCTAATTTAGGGCCATTGGTTCTAGGAAATGGAGAGAGCCAATGTCGAAAGACAAACACAACATCCATGCCTCACCGGAATTTGAACCGGGACCCATTTAGACGAACGATCATACACTGGCGTGCAAAAATTCAGGACGAGACGGTTTTTCGAATGTAACGTGGTGCAGAAGTGCTCCACATCAACTCAAATCAGACCATCAGAACCCCAAGATGTACAAATATGGGACAAGTGAGCAAAACCGTGCAAACAAGGAGTCCAAAGGATACAAAGGCACTTTATTGAAAAGGTAGCTTCTAGCACAACTAGACAGAAGACAGAAACGTCCATGTGACAGGCGGATGCCAAGAAAAATCCAGTCTTTAGTATGGGATATGATCATTCCTGACTGCGTTGCAGGATTTACAACGTCTGTCCATGCTGAGGACCAGGTTGTCAAGGAGCTGTTAAGGTATCGCGGACCATTCCTCTTGTAGCGCCAATCGCAGCTGCAGAATCGTTGCTGGCCGCTTGTAACGTGCTGCCAAGCGTCTTCCGTGAAGGTCGCACACGTGTTCGATTAGATTTAGGTCCGGGGACCTTGGGGAACAATCCATGCGTTGAATATCTTCACTCTCCAACAGCTCAGCGACAGCCACTGTACGATGAGGTGTAGCGTTGTCGTCCATGAAGAGGAACTCAGGACCCACAGCACCTCTAAACAGACGCATGTGAGGCAGGAGAACCTCGGTACATGAGCGGACACCAGTGACTGAACCTCCTTGGAAGATGTTGAGGTCAGTACGGCAAATAATCATGATACCGCCCCACACGAGAACTCCTCCACCTCCAAACCGGTCCCTTTCGATGATGTTGGAGGTGTGATTGCGTGTTCTCTGCTCTCTCCAGATGTGTATACGTCCAGAATCGCTCGTCAGACTAAATCGGCTCTCATCCGTAAAGAGAACTCGACCCCATTGATGATGTGTCTAGTTGTTGTGTTCCTGGCACCACAGAAGCCGCCGTCTCCGATGAACAGGCGTTAATGGCACACACCGTACTGGTCGTCGTGCAAATAGACCACTTTTGTACAGCCTGCTGGAGACGGTAAAACGTGATAACGGACGCCCAGTTGTCTGTTGCGAGTGTCTTGCGATTTATCCCGCTGCCTGCCGTCTGCCTCTTCTCGCCTGTAGGATAATATACCGGTTGTCCGCCGCCGTGGTTGCTCATGGACGACCACTGCTAAACTGTCGGACAGCTGTTCCTGTCTTTGGAAATACTCTCCAAGCTCGTGAAATAATGCTGTGAGCGATCCCGAACTTCTCGGCCAAACTAGTCACACTTCGACCTTCTTCCAACTTCCCAATGACGCGACCTCGCGTAAAGCCATCCAGATGTCGTCTACTGGATTGCCTGTTGGACATGTCACACGGTGGCATCAACTCGACGTCGTTCAAACCGATGTATACCGTGCAATAACTTTCACCGAATTGCCGAGCGTACACCGCCCGTGTGCTTGATACCCTTCCGATACTCCCTTCCCCCTACGTCATGCTGCATATATGCGCATGCTCTACCGTACCGGATCCTAGTCTATCTCCTGAGTTATCTTTCGATCCGTTCTGCTTGCTTGTTCCACTGTTATGCTAATTTCTCCTCTTTGTCCCTAATTTTTGCACACGAGTGTAAGTCAGCGCTTAGACCACTGGGCTACAGGGGGCGGTCACAAACAAATATAATGGAAACAGTTTCTGTTTGTGGAGAACTTGAGGGACCATCTCGGGCTTCCAGAACAGAAGCAGTTCGACTTGGATTAGACTGATACATGCCATGCACATGCATTAGTTTGATTTGGGACTACTCATCCCGTAAAACATGTCCAAAATTTGCCAGTTATATCGGAGGTAGAGAATGTGGTCTAACCTTTGTCTCCAGATATTTCCAAAAATGTTCAGTAGTACTGAGGTTTGGGGATTAAGATGACCAGAATAACTCCTGTATCTTATCTACAAGCTCTGGAAACTATGACTTGACACGTTTCCCACAATGCACCGGTGCATTATCGCCCTGAAACCAGAGATGGTCATTAGGGATTAATGTCTACAACATTGGGGGAAGATGGTCGCCAAGAACGAACTCTTACGCTGCAGATGTGACGTGACACTGCGGAACAAAAATGACGTTAAGGATTGCCATGATAATCCCCCCCCCCCGGAATCAGGAATACACCTCCATGCTTCTAAGTTGGAAACAGCAAGGGTGGTACATTTCTGCAGGTTTTCATCAGACGTACACTCTACCAGTGGTGGTAAACAATGTGAAACATCATTCATCAGACTAGATGAAACGTTGCCAGTATTTAGTATCTCAGTTTTTACGTGTTTTGCACTACCTTGCAGGGTGGTTTGTTGCATCGACGTTGGTGGTAAGAGGATCGTGAACTACAGCAACGCCATAAATATCAGCACGATGGAGTTCCTAACGAACTGCTATGACAGAAACGAGATCATTCCAACTGGTGTTCAAGTCTGCTGCTTTTTGCGGGGCCGTGATCTTGTGCTTCTGTTGTACAATGTATGCCAACGTTCGCTTATCCCTATCTGACATCTTCGTATGTCGTCCACAGTTCTCACGTTTGAAGACAACACTTTGTACCATTTGATAGGTAGTGATAATCTTCGAACAGTTCCTCGTGTTAGACCTACTTCTGCAGTTGTAGTTACTGAAGCTCCAGTCAGACGAGTACCAATGATCATGGTTAATCTGGGGTCACTGAGATCTGACAATGTCAGTCTTAGGACAAGTTATTTGGCTCAATCCCTTTTTTTTGTATCATTGCACAGTATTGGAGAAAATCGAGTAAGTGTGTTGCTTGTGTTCTAGAGTTAGGTTTTATACAGAATGTCTTACAACGTAAGAACGCCAAACGTTTCCAATTTTGTTTTAGAAGCGCTCAGGAGAAGAGAATTAACTGAAGTATGGTATAGACATAGGAGGAAAGAGAATAATACTGCTAATGCAGATCCTGATAAAAAAGGGGCTTGGCTCTGGATGGGGTTTCAACCTTAAAATATATCCTGGTTGCACCCCTGCTTACTCACGGTAACACTGTGTACAATAATCGAAACACTAAGCCCCAGCATCAGAAAATTACACCATAATTCCAAGTCAAATTGGGATCTGTCTCCAACCACATGATGCTTATTCACTAGTAAATAGTAACACTGTACTGGTGATCCGATTTATTGGCGTAGGAAATAAGCACATAAGCGTTTCCAAGCTTTCGCACATCAACCAGATGGCTTTTTCAAGGAAGTTAGACAGAAACTGCAAACTGAAAAATAGAAAGCTATATTACATACACTTATTCACTGTATTACATACATACACCGATGAGCCTTTACATTATGACCACCCCTAGTCTAGAGAAATGAGCGCTCCTGGAAACCGCACGGTGGCGCAGATGAAGTTCACAGAGCAGTACGTATACACAACCCAAGGACCGGCTTTCGTTTAGTAGAGTGTTCGGAGTCAGAATGGGAAAAGCTGCTGATTTATCGGAGTTTGATAAAGTACAAATTGTGATGCCATTGCGATCTCGGGAGCGGCGTAGCTTGAGGGTTGATCTTGGAAACGGCGAAATCGTACGTTTAGTGTTCAGTAAGATCTCTGAAACGGTGCGGCTTGTGCGTTGTTCACATGCACCTGTAATGAGTACGTATCAAAAGTGGTGCATAGATGGCCAAACGACGAATCGTCGTCCAGACGTGTGCCGTCCACAGCAGCTCATTGATCCCAGAGGGGAGTGAAGACTGTTCGCGCATTGTTCACAACGTTCACAGGTCAATAGTGCGACAAATCATCCGCAGCTACAACAGTGGTAATCAGGGCAATGTGTCACAGCACACAATTCATCGCAGTTTTCCGAGCACGAACCTGCGTAGCCGGAAACCCAGCCGAGTTCCTATACTCACTGCACGTCATCACCAACAACGCATGAAATGGGCCCAAGATCATCGAGATTGGACCGTGGATGATTGGAAGAAGGTGGCCTGGTCTGACAAATCAAGATTTCTGGCGCATCACATAGACGGCCTAGCGCGGATATGCAGATCCTTATCAAAGGACGCTATGACACCTGAGTGCACAGTTGGGTGGAAACAGGCCGGCGGCGGGGGTGTTATACTGTGGGTGATGATTTCTTGGGACACTTTTGCCCTATTATCCCAATAGCCCAATCCCTGACAGCTGTTAGGTATCTGAACATCGTTGTAGACCAAGCTCACCTATTCACGGCCACTGTGTTTCCTGCTGATGATAACCATTACCAACAAGATAACGCTCCACACCGCACTGCCAGAATCGTCAAGGAGTGGCTCGAGCAATATTCTGGTGACTTTCTGTTAATGCCTGGTCTCCAAATTCACCTGACATAAACCCAATCGGACATTTGTGGTCCGACTTCGAAAAGCGGGTTCGCGCTAAATCATCCCCCCGAAATGTACGGGATCTGGAGGACCAGCTGTTGGCAATATGGTACCAGATACCCCAGGATACCTATCGCCACCTCATAGAATCGATACCTTGCGAGTTACGTCTGTTTTGGGGGACAAATGGGGTCCTACAGCTTATTAGGTAGGTGATCATAACGTAATGGCTTATCGGTGCATAGTGCATAATGCTGCACTGTTGTTAACACAGCGCACACCGTAGCCCGTAACAGAGTGCTCGTCACCAATTGACAGGAAACCTATTCTTTGTCTTTAATAACACCATTGAATACAAGCATTCAAATTATGCTTTATAATCAGGAACGCCGAGAAGTTTGACTCGTCCTTAAGAACACGTATGCACATGGAAAGGTATTATAGTAACGGATAAACTTGTGAAGAAAAAGCGCGATGTACACAATTGAGTCAAATAATTGTGAAAACCTCGTACTGCTGACGTCAACAGATCCTAGCCCATGAAAGAAGGCACGTGTCGTGAGCTGGCTTGGAGGGTATATCGGGTATGCTGTAGGCAACTGAAAACATATCACTCGTTGCTGTTATGGATAAAAAAGGAGATTTATCATATTTGCAAACTGAGATGATTATCGGCTTTCGTACCAAGGGTGGCAGTATTTCTGAAACAGCGCAGTTTGAGAACTGTTCGCGTGCTGCTGTGGTTAAAGTGTATCGTGATTAGAGAAATGGCCCCATTGCGAATAAGCGCCGTGGAAACTGCGGAACTCCACGTGCCACTGATGTGAGAGATAAACGTTGTCTTTGAAGGTGCGTGAAGGCCGATCGACAAGCTACAGGGGAGCAACTCACTAGCTGAATGAACCAGAGGGCTACCAGAAGTGTGTGTAAAACGACACTTCAGCGAACCCATTTGGGTATGGGGCTCTGATGCAGACGGATGGCCATTCCACCTATGCTAACGAAGGTGCATCGGCAGAAAAGGCTTACATTTGCACGGCAGTATCGGAATTGGACCTACGCTGATTGGCAAAGGACTGCTTTCTCTGATGGTTCACGTTTTCTTCTTCATTGAACGGATGGACGTTGGCGTAAAAGGCGAGAAACATCGGAGAACAAACACTCTTCCACCATTGCTGGCAGAACACAAGCGGGTCGGGGCATCGTTGTGGTTTGGGGAATGTTTTCGGGACATTCTCTTAGTTTACTCTTACTTGTGGAAGGCACTATGGACCGAATTCCTTATGAATTCATCCTTGCAGACCATGTACACCCATAGATCATGATTGTCGTCCTTGGGGAGGATGGGATCTTCCAGACAATGCGACGTGTCACACAGCTAGAAATCTCCTAGAGTTGTTGGAAGAGCATGATGAAAATTTCAAAGTACTTCCGCAGCCCCGTAATTCCTCAGACGTAAACCAAAATGAACATCTGTGGAACCACCTTGATCGTGTTGTTCGCTCTATGGATCCTCCACCACGCACCCTCCAGCAGCTGTGGAGTCATCGTTCAGCATGGCTCCACATACCTGTAAACACCTTCCAGCACCTTATTGAGTCACTCCCAGCCCGTCTAACTGCTGTCCCCGCTGCACACGGTGGTTACTCTGGATATTAGCTGGTGGTCACAATGATGTGCCTCGACCGTGTATATCTTTGGAGTAATATTTACCTCCATTCCACGGCGGAAACGTCGTATGAAAATACATGATACACTGTTGTTTGTGAAAATTGCAACACCATGAAGGACTGCTGATATTATTTTGAAACTTACAGGATATGTACAACAGGTTTGGGCACGCACATTGTTAAAATGTCAGGGAAATGCGCATGCGGTTTCGGAGCAGCGCGCTCTGAACTGTCTGTTCTTGGATATAAAGACCTAGCTCAAACGAGACGTTGCAATCAGGGAAAATCGACATTGAGTCGAAAGGGTGTTTCTTTTGTCTCACTATGCCCGTAGCCGAAGAAGGTTGCATAACGAACACCTGACAGGCTTTGCACGAAGAAGGATTGTTGGGATGAGAGAAGCTGGATTTTCCTATACAGCGAAACTGCCATTCGTACGAGACGAAGCGCCAGTACAGTGATGCAAATGTGGCGTCAATAGACAGATGAGTCTCGGGCGCACAGAAATTCTGAAAATGGACAGCAAAATCTCAAAACTGCGGGGGATGACGGACACCTATATCGCATGGCAGTGACCAATCGCACAGGGACATCGACGTTGTTAGCAGCAGTGGCGCACTGTCACAGGTCAGGCTTTGTCTTCCAGCACAATTGGACGTCGTCTGCTTAATAGAGGGCTGGTTGCTAGGAGCCCATTGCTGCGCATTATTTTGACCTTGAACCACAGATGTCTAAGGCTGCAATGATGTCTCGAACACAGGAATAGGCACGCTGATTGGTAACAGGTCGTGTTTTATGACGAGTCACGATTCAGCTTGAAGCACCATGATGGTCTGACACGTGTTGGAAGACATCGTGGTAAAGAGCACCTTACGGCGTGCGTTTCGTTATGGCGCAACGCCAAGCGTCATCGTTTGGTTCCGTTCACGATCTCGCCTGACAGGGATTTAGGAAACCCTCGACAGGCAGCGATATATCAGGGATATTTTAGAGGGAGAGGTGAAACGTTTCCTTTGGAGTTGTCTTGTTGCTGTATTCCAGCAGGACCAGCTCTGCCACGTGTTGACCGAAATGGACAGGACCTCTTCCATGCACAGCAGATATCACTTCTACCCTGGGCTGTACGTTCGCCGGACATGTCTGTGATCGAACATGTCCGTGGCATGGTAGCTAAGCATGTGGCCCGTGAATCGGCTCCTCCAGTCACCACACATGAACTCTGGTCTCGCATAGAAGAAGTCTGGCAAGTTATTCCCCAGGTCAATATAAAAAAACTTCTTCCATTCAGAGCCACGCTGTGTAGAGACGAATGTTTTTGCTCTGGGTGGTTTCACATGATACTGAGCTTTGAAGCGAAAAATCTTTTATAACTCTACAAATGCGATCAGTTATCTCCCATAACATTAGGAATCTGTGATATAATTTCATTCAATAGCGCGATTCTTTCTTGGTGGTGCAATTTTCTCAATACGTATCGTGAAAAAAATCAAGCTATGACTTTTCTGTTCAGAGATGTACTTCATTTAAAAAAATATCATATCAGTGAAGCTGGATTTCATTACATTATCCTTCTTTTATTATTATTATTGGGGGTTTAGCAACTATCATGAGCAACTAAGTGGGCTATAAGCAGTCACCCGTCCCTAATTTAGAACCACTGGCTCCAGGAAAGGAGAGAGTCACTACCTTAAGACAAACACAACATCCATGCCTCACCGGGATTCGAACACAGACCCATCTTGGACGAATGGTTAGGAGCCATCTCTTAGACCACTGCGCTACCGGGGCGGCCATTATGATGCTCAAAAGACTTCACAGGAAAGCTGAAACAGTGCCTGAGAAGCCAATCCTGATTTAAAATATTAGGACAATGCATTTATTTTGGTCGAATAGATGTCGTAGCTACAAGAAAATGTCGCAGTTAATCATCATCGAAGTACATTGGCGCTCAGCATCTCTTTCGGCAATCCGCTACGCTGTTTGTCCTCCACGCTACAGTTACCACTTATGAACTCCACAAACCACTCACGAAACGCTCTTGCTCTTTCAGCATTCTGCCATTTGCCGAAAAAATCCACTCAGGTGCTTCTGCAGCGGTTTTCCAGAGATGAAACACGAACAACAGACAGTGACGAATATTCACCTTGTCGGTCGTCCTAGCTCAACTACCAGCACGTGTGGGCTGTCCACGAGCACGTGTTATTTGTCGCAGAGTTGCCACCTGACCCGCATCGCACGGAATTCCGATAACAAAAATTCAGCTGTTAAGCGCTTTTATCTCGTTACGTGCAGAGCCTGAAATTTAATTTTTTTTATTGGAGGTTTAACGACCACCATGAACAACTCAACGGGCTATAAGCAGTCGCCCGTCCCTGATTTAGGGCCACTGGTTCCAGGGAAGGGTGAGAGAGCCAGGGCAGTAAGACAAACACAACATCCATGCTTCACCGGGATTCGAACCTATACCCCGTTGGGACGAATGATCAGAAGCCATTGCTTAGACCACTACGCCACCGGGGTGGCAATTTAATAAATTAACCTAATACTTTATTGAGACACTGTAGAACGCTGTTAGTCATTTAAATGAAATCGAATTGCAGGCCTGGTAAGTATTCATTCTCTGTTGCCGATAAAGATTTGTAGTGTTACTCAATGTTTAAAGCGTGTACAATATATGTAGCTTTGGGAACACTACGTAATACATCTTCTTATTCACTCACTTTAAGGGAAACAGGACTCATTTAAATAAAGTTGAAGAAAGTGGTACTCACAGTTCTTCTTTTATTCTGTCAATATGTCATAAGTACTTCACCCGGATATTCCAATACTCATGAAGAACTAATTCGTAAAGGACTAATAATTTACCCTGATTAAAGTGAATTAGTAAACACAATAGCAGTTTGATAAACACGAAACATATACACCACAGATCAACAAATAATATCTGCATAAAAAATACCGCTTACAGATTACCACTAACGCACTATACACAGCTACTAGTTTCACACAGTATAAATGCAGCGATCTCACCTGTCAACCACGCATACGTCATTCACCCTTGAACTCAAGACTGTTGCCAGATAACATTCAGTGAGTGAGAAAATGTAACGCTAATGTTGAAACGCTAAAAGAGAACGAGCTTAAAATTTACACAGAGGAAGACAATTAAAAATGAAAGTTATATTAGAGTACGCGTCATAGATT
Source organism: Macrothele yani (assembly GCA_039090855.1). Taxonomy (NCBI): domain Eukaryota; kingdom Metazoa; phylum Arthropoda; class Arachnida; order Araneae; family Macrothelidae; genus Macrothele; species Macrothele yani. The sequence goes on from CM076990.1 coordinate 57,233,527, forward strand.
CAAAAACAGACTGAATTTCGTTACCCCGGTGGCGCAGTGGTCTAAGCGATGGCCTGTGATCATTCGTCCGTAAGGGTTCCGGGTTCGAATTCCGGTGAGGCATGGACGTTGTGTTTGTCTTACGGCACTGGCTCTCACCCTTCCCTGGAACCAGTGACCCAAAAATTAGGGACGGGCTACTGCTTATAGCCCATTGAGTTGTTCACGGTGGTCGTTAAAACTCCAATCAAAAAAAAAATTTGTTACCTACTCTTATAATTGCATAACTATGTGAAACCCGTTTATTTATTTATTTAATTGGAGGTTTAGCGACCACCCACCGTGAGCAACTCAATAGGCTATTAGCAGTCGCCAGTCCCTAATTTAAGGCCACAGGTTCCGGTGAAGGGAGAGAACCAGTGCCGTAAGACAAACACAACATCCAAGCCTCACCGGGATTCGAACCCGGACTCCTTTCGGACGAATGATCAGAAGCTATCGCTCAGACCACTGCACCACCGGGGCTGCAAACCCATTTACGACGAAGCTCTAAACACAAGACAGGCAAAAAACGGCAGAATTTGTAAATGGTGGATAATGCTTTAAATATTTGTAAACATGTTATACCTGGGATTTCATTTGTTTACATACCTATTTTTGTAGGGCGAATCGCTGGTTTGCTTAGCAAAAGGAGGAAAAATCGTGCTGGGCTTCGCATGGAAGGAAATAATTGTGTGAAAAGAAGTAATTACTTCACTCTTTTTGCGTCCTGTCTGTAGAGTTTAATTATCTGTTTCTTTGTGTCGTATCGTTCGCTGAATAGCCCAGCACACCGCAGACACTTTCACCAACGCGTTAAAGATATAAAAGGGAGCGTGGCAGTGACCATCTTGCTTTCGGGTGTTTCCATTAAACCTTCCTCGTGGTCTGCTACCAGCATATAATTAAAAGTAATCACTAACACTGAGCCGGGATGAATTGCAACGGCAAAAGACCCCGGATCATTAACTGTAACGAACCCTTATGGGAACGGCATCACCTGTCCCGTGGCTTTCGCCTAGCTCGTTGTCTTCACGACCGAAGCACTGTAATAGGCGACTTAAGACGTAGGGACATTACCGGAATTCAGAAAGGGATGCCAGAAAAGAATAATTCCCCGGCTTCCCTACCCACACATCTACCCACCCTCTTCTTCAATTCAGCGGGAACCCCAAACTGCTCCCAAGTGGCTATTTTCGGGTGGAGATTTCAGGGATTTCTGCTCTCCTGGTATAATTTAGAAACGGCGGCCTGCATCTCGATGAAACGGTTACTCGAAACCACACATTCTTCCGAATAAAATATGTTGAAAGGTCAGGAACGTGTTCTACTTTATCGTGAATTCTGTTATTTATTACGATAAAGTAAGAGTTCCCTGCCGAACAGAATTCTAGGAAGTGGAAATAAAGCACGAAACCGTTTAAAATGTTCAGCTGGAGATCGGTAATGTGTGATCGATATCCTGAAGTGTAGTATATACATTCAATTTTAGATACAGTTCATTTTATTTCTCCATCAATCCATAATCCAGAAATAGATTGAAAACCAGATATTAGAAATATGCAATTTATAACTGTCAAGTGTTTCAATTCGTCTTGGCATTCTATTTTAAGCGAACGTGTTTGTCTAAAAGTTGAGCTCGTCGAGCATAAATTCGCTGTACATCATTCATTATTGCTGAACTTTTAAAATGCAGCGAGAAGATTCGTCGTGAATCAATTCTTTGCATTCATTAACCATTTAAGCGGTCGTTGTCTCTGAAATAAATGGTACCCAAGTTTTTCTCCGCTTCCCAAACAGAAAGAATGTTCACATAGCAACCGGATATTACGAAAGCTGCAGCAAACTAATTCCTTTCTTCACCTCAACTCAGCCGTTCGACCTGCCAACGGGAGATTAGAGCTTATATCTAGTTCTTTATTGTATGCTCCAGTTAGTCCCACTGACACGGACATCTAGCTACTGGGTAGAAACAAGTAACTCAAACATTTCTCTTATAGTTCGTCGATATTTTACAGGTAATAAGCTTGAAAGGATTAGTGTCAATAATGCCCCTAAATGACCACTTTTAGGAAGAAAGCTAAGGGGAAAGCAACATTTTGAAGTGCGCTGGTTCACTCGTTCGAGCCTGTTTCGGCCCACCTTTCAGAGCGCCAATGGCATTCTAGTTGATTTCTAGTTGACTTCAGCCGATATTGCTAACACCGAGTTAATTCGTCCCAGTCGGTTAAAAGGTTAAAAAAGAGCTCGTTGTTACGCCCATAAATCGAAGCAGGTGTTTTAGATTTTCAATTTGTTGTCGAACAGTCAGCTCGGTGTATACACTGACATGCAAAAATTATGGACGAGAAGGTTTTTTGGCAGAAGTGCTACACATCGACTCAAATCATACCATAAGATCCCCAAGATGTAAGAATATGGGACAAGTGAGCAAAACCGTCCAAACAAGGAATCCAAAGGATACAAAGGCACTTTATTGAAAAGGTAGCTTCGAGCACAACTGGACAGAAGACAGAAACGTCCATGTGACAGGCGGCTGCCAAGAAAAATCCAGTCTTTAGTAGGGCATATGATCACCCCTGACTGCGTTGCAGGATTTACAACGTCTGTCCATGCTGAGGACGAGGTTGTCAAGGAGCTGTTGAGGAATCGCGGCCCGTTCCTCTTGTAGCGTCAATCGCAGCTGTGGAATCGTTGCTGGCGGCTGGTGACGTGTTGCCAAGCGTCTTCCGAGAAGGTCTCACACGTGTTCGATTGGATTTAGGTCCGGGGACCTTGCGGGATCCATGCGTTGAATATCTTCACTCTCCAACAGCTCTGCGACAGCCACTGTACGATGAGGTGTAGCGTTGTCGTCCATAAAGAGGTACTCAGGACCCACAGCACCTCCAAACAGACACACGTGAGGCAGGAGAACCTCGGTACAATAGCAAACACCAGTGACTGAACACCCTTGGAAGATGTAGTCAGTACGGCTACCAAGCATGATACCGCCATAAACGAGAACTCCGCCACCTCCAAACCGGTCCCTTTCGATGATGTTGGAGGTGTGATTGCGTGTTCCCTGCTCTCTCCAGATGGTTATACGTCCAGAATCGCTCGTCGGACTAAATCGGCTCTCATCCGTAAGGAAAACTCTACCCCATTGCTGATGTGTCCAGTTCTTGTGTTCTTGGCACTACAGAAACCGCCGTCTCCGACGAGCAGGCGTAAATGGCGCACACGTACTGGTCGTCGTGCAAATAGACCACCTTTGTGCAGTCTCCTGGCCACGGCAAAACGCGATAACGGACTTCCAGTGTCTGTTGCATGTGCCTTGCGATTTCTCCAGCTGTCTGTTGTCTGTCTCTTCTCGCCTGTAGGACAATATACTGGTCGTCCGTCGCTGTGTTTGCTCATGGACGACCACTGCTAAACCCTCGGACAGCTATTCCTGTCGTTTGAAATGCTCTCCAAGCTCGTGAAACGATGCTGTGAGCGATCGCGAACTCCTTGGCCACACTAGTCACACTTCGACCTTCTTCCAACTTCCCAATGACGCGACCTCGGGTAAAGTCATCCAGATGTTGTCTACTGGATTGCCTGTTGGCCGTATCACACGGTGGCAGCAACTCGACGTCATTCAAACCGATGTACACCGTGCAATAGCCTTCACCGAATTGTTGACCGTTTACCGCCCGTGTGCTTTACACCCTTCCGACATCCCCCCGCCTCTACGTCATGCTGCATATACGTGCATGCCCTACCGTACCGGACCCTAGTCTATCTCCTGAGTAATCTTTCAGTCCCTTCTGCCTGCTCGTTCTAGTGTTATGCTAATTTCTCCTCTTCGTCCTTAATTTTTGCACACCAGTGTATGACCGACTAGGGTAATTAGCTAGTCGGTCATATATACAGACTAATGTTGATAATTTGAATGTTGATAATTTGATTTTGATAAAAAAAAACAAAAAAAAAACACTTACATGGCGTGACCGTTGCTTCGGTGAAAACGAATATTATTAATTTGATTTGACTCAAAAAACCTTGACATTCGATACATCAAACGGTAATATAATTTTTTAAATGCAAAGCATATTATGAAATAATGCTTTTCACGTGATATTTTTAAAAGTTTTTTTTTGCTAAATAAATTTAGAACAAATCAAAAATTCTTGACATTCGATATGACAAACTATAATAAATATTTAAATGCAAAGCATATTTTGATATAGCTTTTTTTACGTGATTTTAAGGTTTTTTGTTAAATACATTCAGAACAAATAAATTTTGAATAAAATTTATACTGAGAATTTCAACTCAAGTCATTCAAAACTTAGGGTGGGGCTTAGTTGCTTGGCAACAATGGCTCGATCATTGCAAAACGTCCTAGGGTTATCAAAGCTGGGTTATTTAAAAAACCCATTTCGACATAATTAAAGCTATCGTAAGAAAAATGCCTTTCATAGTGCGCCTCTATGTTGTAAAAGGAACATTCCTGCCAAATGTGAAAGTTCTAAGTTCAGTAGTTTCTGAGATTCGGTGATGAGTCTGTTAGTGAGTGCTTTCCGTTTTATATATACAGATTTGGGGCCCTGATGACGGCGGCGATTCGTCTCGGCATGGGCTCGACAAGACACCGGAAGCGTTGGGAAGCAATACGGATCCACGACCCCTGAACAAGCTCCCACAGTTCACGAAGATTTGATGGAGGGAGGTCAGAGCCTCGAACATCTCTCTCGATGGCACCCCAGATGTGCTCGATGGGATTGATGTCAGGTGACCGAGCTAGCCAAGAAAGCGATGTCACGTTGGTGAAGTGTTCATCCAACCATTCGGATACAATTCTGGAGCGATGACACATTGTATTGTCTTTTTGCAGGATGAGGTCCCCAGTGGGATGTTGAAAACGCACAAACGGGAGCAAATGGTCGTCCAGGATATCCCGGTGACGTTGACATGTGAGGGACGATGTCATACGTACCAGGGGTCCCATTTCAGTCCACGTAAACAGTCACCAAACGAGAATGCCACCCCCACCAGCTTGAAGAGTAACCTGCTGGCAAGAAAGATCCATCGCTTCATGTGGTTTGCGCCGTACTCGTATCCTGCCATCCCCATGTACCAACGTGAATCTCGACTCATCAGTCCAGGCAGTATTTTCCCACATGTCTAGGGTCTAGTGGCGATGTTCCCGCCCACATGCTAATCTTTGCACCCTGTGATGTGCGGTCAGCAGCGGTACCCTAGTGGGACGATGGCTTCTGTACCCCATAGCGAAGAGATGGTTCTGGATAGTGTGGCTGCTTACACATTTTTGTGCACCAGCGTAAACTTGCCGAGTGATTTCTTGCACTGTGGCCCGTCTATCAGCTGTTACAATGCGAGCTAGCCGACGATGACCCCGCTCATCCACACGCTGTTGTCCACGGCAGTAGGCCCTTGCACGGATGGTTTTACTGGATTCGATGTACTCACGGTGCACCCATGACACAGTGGCTCGTGAAAATTCCAGTGCCTGCACGACTTCCGAGATGGAGTGACCCATTCGCCGGGCCCCGAAAAATTTGCCCACGATCAAATGCGCTTAGATCCTTCGTCTTACCCATATTGCGTCCGACTCTTACTGATTCCCGTCGCATCACTCCTTATATTGTCGAATCGCTGCATACGTCATGTCATTTCCGTTTATAGAGCCGCCCACAGCGCCACATTTGCATAACGCCAGCTCTCTCTAATTCAATTGCTCTTCAGTGTATATCTATATTATAATTGTATAGAGCTCGTATTTGCATGTGTGATGGTTCATGTGTTTGTATTAATGTATTTTTTGTATTTCTATTTGTGTGTTGCATTAATTCATTTCTTACATATATGTATTGCATTTCGTTTTGTATTTTGTTGACCTTTTTTGGTATAGAAACCGTTGCGTGCAATTTGTTTGTATGTTGAATAGTGTAACATGGCAAAATTCAATTCAATTCAGTATATATATATATATTTCGAGTAAGAGAGAGAGAGAGAGAGAGAGAACGGCGGAACGGAAACACCTGCGCAAATTGCACCCAACGTGTCACACCGCTGTACGCGCCATCTGGTGGCCAGCCCGCTTCTATTTCGCAGTCGATCAATGAGAGTGGAGTGTGAAGGTTGCATTAGCAAAGCAGAAACACAGCTGGACGTGAAAAAGTGCGATCCACGCAACATAAACTCCACTCTCATTGATCGACTGCGATCCACTCTCATTGATCGCAGTCGATCAATGAGAGTGGAGTGTGAAGGTTGCATTAGCAAAGCAGAAACACAGCTGGACGTGAAAAAGTGCGATCCACGCAACATAATGGGAGACATATCCAAGCTTCAAAGAGGACAGATTGTTAGTACGCGTTTCGTCGGTGCATCTGTGTCCAAAACAAGCAAGTCTTTGTGGTGTATCGCGAGCCACGGTATCCAGGGTCATGTCGGCTTACCAGCAAGAGGGAAGGACCACATCCAATAGAGGTAATTGTCGAGCTAAGAGGAAGATTTCTGACCGTGACATATGGGTGCTAACACGGATGGCAGTCAAAAAACATAACACCACAGCCGCACAACTCACCGCACAGTTGAATAGGTACCGCGTCTCACCTGTTTCCATCAAAATTGTTCGTCCAAAGCTTCACCGGATTAACATTTACGGTCGTGCTGCTATCGCGAAACCCGGGTATCGTTCACTTGACCGAAAATCACTTGATCGAAAATCACTTGATCGAAAGGTACATTTCCCCGAAGGGTCACTTGATCGAAAAGTTCATTTCATCGAAAGGTCACTTCACCTAAAATTTATTTTCATCGAAAAGACATTTGATCGAAAAGTTCATTTCACCGAACTTACTTAAAAGTTCATTATATCGAAAGATCATTTCACCGAATGGTCAATTTACCGAAAACTTAGAATTCTGTTGTTAGAGATCTGTTGGAGTGTGGTGCGGGTTTTTGAAAAACTGGTCACCTAAACATTATCGAATTGTAAACAAAAATACATATTTAATTTATATGAAACACCTCCCCATGTACCTTTTTGTCCAATTTTAATCCTCCGAGCTCATATTCATCAGGCTTACATAGTAAATCAAGTAAATAATGCTCTATTTTTACTCAACCACAGAGCATTAATGTTTTGACCGTAGGTCTAGACACAGGCCATTTTAACAGATTTTAACCCTATTCATATTCATAAGCATTACCTAAAATGTAAAGTAACTTTTTATGTAAACCTTATGGACATGAGCACGCACGTTTAAAATTTGCTAAAAAGGCCTAAGTCGAGAGAGACCCAGGGCCGTAAAATTGAATCTTTTTGCCTGAAAAAATGTGCAATATTATTAACTTGACTTTTTATGTAAACCTTATGAACATGAGTCCGCACAATTAAAATTGGGTAAAAAAACATAAGCCAAGGCATAGGGACCTAAAATTGAAACATGTGCAACATTACTAATTTTACTTTTTATGTAAACCTTATGAACATGAACACTGAACATGACTTTTATGTAAACCTTATGAACGTGATTAAAATTTGCTAAAAAGGCCTACGCCGAGGCCTATTGTCTTAAGAAAAAAGATTTGTCTTAAAACTAAATCTTTGCGTTCTCTGTGACACGCAGAAATCAAAAGTATAATCCCCTAACGTTTCGGTGGTCTGTCTGCCGAACTTGCACCATGCTTCATCAGATCCTGTAATGAAATCCAAAGTTTTCGATAAAGTGACCCTTCGGTGAAATGACCTTTCGATGAAATGAACTTTTAGGTAAAGAGACCTTTCGGTAAAAAAACACTTTTCGATCAAGTGACCCTTCGGTGAAATGTACCTTTCGATCAACTGACTCTTCGGTCAAAATTAAATTAATTTTGACTCTTCGGTCAAAATTAATTTTTCGATCAAGTGACCGTTCGGTGCAACAATCTTTTCGGTGAAGGGATTTTCGGTCAAGTGACCCTTCGGTGAAATGACCTTTCGATGAAATGAACTTTTAGGTAAAGAGACCTTTCGGTGAAATAAACTTTTCGATAAAGTGACCCTTTGGTGATATGTACCTTTCGATCAAGTGACTCTTCAGTGTAATGAATTTTTCGATCAAGTGATCTTTCGGTGAAACAATCTTTTCGGTGAAGTGATTTTCGGTCAAGTGACCCTTCGGTGAAATGACCTTTCAATGAACTGAACTTTTAGGTAAAGAGACCTTTCGTTAAAATAAACTTTTCGATCAAGTGACCCTTCAGTGAAATGTAGCTTTCGATCAAGTGACTCTTCGGTGAAATGAATTTTTCGATTAAGTGATCTTTCGGTGAAACCATCTTTTCGGTGAAGTGATTTTCGGTCAAGTGACCCTTCGATGAAATGAACTTTTAGGTAAAGAGACCTTTTGGTGAAATAAACTTTTCGATCAAGTGACCCTTCGGTGAAATGTACCTTTAGATAAAGTGATCTTTCGGTGAAACAATCTTTTCGGTGAAGGGATTTTCGGTCAAGTGACCCTTCGGTGAAATGACCTTTCGATGAAATGAACTTTTAGGTAAAGAGACCTTTCGGTGAAATAAACTTTTCGATCAAGTGACCCTTCGGTGAAATGTACCTTTCGATAAAGTGATCTTTCGGTGAAACAATCTTTTCGGTGAAGGGATTTTCGGTCAAGTGACCCTTCGGTGAAATGACCTGTCGATGATATGAAATTTTAGGTAAAGAGACCTTTTGGTGAAATAAACTTTTCGATCAAGTGACCCTTCGGTGAAATGTGCCTTTCGATAAAGTGATCTTTCGGTGAAATAATCTTTTCGGTGAAGGGATTTTCGGTCAAGGGACCCTTCGGTGAAATGACCTTTCAATGAACTGAACTTATAGGTAAAGAGACCTTTCGTTGAAATAAATTTTTCGATCAAGTGACCCTTCGGTGAAATGTAGCTTTCGATCAAGTGATCTTTCGGTTAAACAATCTTTTCGGTGAAATAATCTTTTCGGTGAAGGGATTTTCGGTCAAGGGACCCTTCGATGAAATGACCTTTCAATGAACTGAACTTATAGGTAAAGAGACCTTTCGTTGAAATAAATTTTTCGATCAAGTGACCCTTCGGTTAAATGTAGCTTTCGATCAAGTGATCTTTCGGTTAAACAATCTTTTCGGTGAAGTGATTTTCGGCCAAGCGACCCTTTGGTAAAGTAAACTTCGGGCAAATGAACCAGACCCGCCAAACCCTGGATCACCAGTGAGAATGCTAAACGTCGGTTGCAATGGTTCCAGCAGCGTAAATCATAGACGTTGGACAACGGACAGTGCGTATTGTTCTCCGATGAATCGTCTTTCACTGTCTTTCCCACAACCAGGAAAGTTTACTTGTGGAGACATTCCCCACAGGCTTACCGTCCGGCCTGTTTATTGTCCACAGTGCGGCACGGAGGTGGATCGGTGATGGCTTCGGCCGCAATATCATGGCAGTGTGTTGGCTCTCTGATTTTTCTTGTGGGGCACATCACTGCCAAGGACTATCGGACAATTCTGGGGGCCAGGTGCACCGAAGTTTTCAAACATTCTACCCTGACGTTGGTGCCGTGTATCAGGATAATAACGCACAGATACACAGAGTCAAACTGGTGGAAGAGTGGCTTACTGAACATGAAAGTGGGGTTGAACATCTGCGATGGCCTGCACATTCACCCAACTTGAACATTATTGAGCCACTTTGGAGTGTTCTGGATGAGCGAGCCAGGAAATGTTTTCCTCCACCAGATTCACGTCATGCACTAACCATTTTTCTGCAAGAGGAATGGCTTCAAAACGCTCTGGCCACTGGACAGGACTTGTATCAGTCCTTCGCATGACGAATTGCAGCTGTATTGGCCTCCGGAAAAGGCCCTACACCGTACTAATAAATTGTTGTGTCCTAAACCCATGTGTTTTAGTTTGCCGTCTACCTCCTAAAAATATATATAAATATAAGTTACAAATAATATTGAAAAAAAAATATATATATATAAAATTTGAATTTTGCAGCTCGTGGTATATATATAAATTTTATTTTGTACCACGAGTTGCAAAATAAAATTTATATCAAAAATAAAAAAAAGGAATAAAAAAACAATAAAAAAAACAATAAAAACTAAAAAACAATAAACAAAAAAAAACAATAAAAATTACAATAAAAAAACTTCCAAACAAAAAAAAATTTTTTTTTTTATTTAGCGGTCGTCTAATTAGTTATGGTAAAGATCTTTACATACACTCCATTGTAAGAAAAATCTGAATTTTCTGTGCAAATACCTAAGTGATGAGCGAATTTTCAGTATTCTTATTTTTTATTTTTAAATGCAGGTCGAGGTTTACCTTCCTTAACTATATTTACACAATCTGCAAAAGAAAATGGGACACTTAGTACATCGTCAATGCTGTTCCCCATCCCAAGTGGATATCAAAATTCAAATTGTATATATTGAAATCTGTGCTCATAAGCACATCGATTCACACAGCGATGAATAGACAGAAAAGCAGTAACTCGTAGCAGAACTTTGATTGGTTTTTATGACCGCACGCTATTCCAAACGCAACCAAATATGTTTAGTGTTGCTTTTTTAAGAGAGCACACCCTGGAAAGTTTATCATCTGCGTTGAAACTACGAGGAAATAAAAACCTCTGAAGGGCTTTGTATTATAGTTGCTTTAACGACCTGTGATGTCCGCAGGTAAAACAGCACTCCGACTGCTGCAAACATTACTTACAATGTTTTGTTTACTCAACGAAGCAACGAAGCCTTTTCCTCTTCACTAAAATATTGCACAAGAGAATTAATTTTAGCCAAACACGCAAAGACGTAGGACAAATTTCGGCGAGTTTTATTAGAAACTAGCTTTACTATCCGGCTTTGTCAGGTACAGAATGTATGGAATCTGTAGAATCTGTAGAATGAAACGGACCAAAAGCGTTACGAATTATTTAACACGCGTCCAGGAGACACAGCATTAGAACACTGACTGAACAAAATTTGCTAACAATTTGTTATCGACGATCAAATGCATCACGTGGTTTCGATTTCAGACGTCTTTGAGGGGCGAATCTCAGGGATAAAAAAGTTGAAAACTTGTCTTTGCGAATATTTTATGAAACTGGCTGAAATTTTAACGAACACCATAAATCGTTGATAGGAACATGACCAAAGTTTGCCTGAATCGGTAAATAACTTTTTAAATTTGCCGTCAAAATTTTATTAACCGTTTCGGCGTATATATTTCTGTTTACCGATGAATTAAAAATTTCATGCCTATTTTAAAATGTTTTGGCCTGATTCCGGTGAATTTTTGAGGGACTCCTCTTATTACTAGTTCATGGTGTTGATAAAAATTTCAGCCCGTTTCGTAAAGATTCCGCAAAGTTTGTTTTTGCATTTGTTTATGCACAAGTTCTCAAAGAATAGAAACACCTGTGAATGCGCCGGGGCGATGAACCCAGTCACGTGTTTTCAGATTTGGAACAGGATGACGTAGCAAACGAGGCTGACTTTATTGGTTAGCTTATTAATTAATTCATAACTCGCGAACTGAACAGCGTAGACATCTTAAAATAGTTGCGTTGACCTAGAAATGTCAGTATTAATAAGCTATGCAAATTTAACGAATCCACAGTTCGCCGTTCGAGAGTTTTTGCTGCTTCAGGCAAACAGACGTTTTGTGTTTTATATACAAGACACATCGTGTTTTTAGAAGTTAGATTTTGCGGCAAATATATCAGAAGCGGAAATAAACACTTACGCCTCCTGTTGGCAAAGCCATTTTTATCAAAAATTAGATTTTATAATTAAAACATTTTTTATCAGGAGCTGTATCTGATGAAGGAAGTTTTTTTCAAATCGTAGTTCTAGAAGTAGAGATATCCGGGAAAACGCAATTTTTTTATAAGCCCGCTAGCGGAAAATCTATGCTTTACTTGAAAATTTTGAAACTATATGAGAAACATTTCTCACCGGAAACGTTCTTCAACGAAGAAGGATTTTTCAAATCGGACTCTCAGAAGCAGAGATATCGGCAGAAATAAGATAAATATATATCTACGCCCCCTGGCTGAAAAACTATGCATTATTTTAAGACGGCATTCTGAAAAGATTTTCTCAGGTGAGCGGTATGGGTTCACGAAAGAATCTTTTCAATCGAGTTTTCAGAAGTGTAGATTTTGCTGCAAATACATCAGAAAAAGAAATAAACACTTGTGTCCCATGGTGGTCAAACCATTCCTTACAAAAATGAGAAATTATATGCAAAACATTTTCCATCAGGAGCTGTATCTGATGCAGCAAAAAGTTTTCAATTCGGAGTTTTAGAAGCCGAGATATCGGGGGAAACGTCAATTCAGCTTTTCCCCCAAGCGAAAATCTATGCATTACTTGAAAAAGAAATTGTGCCTAAAATAGTCTTCCTTATAAATGGCATCGAAAGGAAGAGATAATTTTTTCAATCGGATGTTTAGAAGCAAATATACGCAATGAAACTGATTTTGAATATGATGCCCACAGGCTGACGGATGGACGGACAAACCGACGGGCTTTTTTTTACAAAAGATATTATAAAAAGAGAAGTACTCATTCTACCAGTGTTTGTTAATTCATCTTACAAGGGAAATTATCGGACCTCCCGACGACAATTGTCACGAAACGTTCTGTGGGGGACAAGCGTAACACAAAAGTAACAGGTGTGAAGTACGGCATTTCGCAATCGCCTGCAACCCCTAGAACATGGCTTATAAAAATGGGACGCCCGCTTATAATGTATGCAGCCATAAAGTGTCAAACAACATGTAAATGTATGTGTGATATGATTGGTGATACTGCGCATGCATGGAAGGTGTCCTGCGTTGTGTACGTCAGTGACTGTTAAACGTGAGTAGTGTGAGACAGCGCACGGGCCTGTTCGTACGCATACAAATATTGTGTTGTTGTGTTTTAAGAAAATGTTTTGTAACCCTCATGCTGCAGTACAGTTACTGGTGAACGAGGTGACACAGAGATACCAAGCGGACGACACGGCTCAAACGTACAGTGACAGGTGAATTGCAAGGCAGTTGTATAGCGTTTTGGAGCAACATGTCATTAGAGGCGCTGACGTGTGAGAAGGACAGGCATTGTGGCGTGATAGTGATGAAACCTCGGACACGTTTGCAACACCAAGAAGGAAGCATCCGATTGGCTTGAAATTCGCAGCATGCGTCGCCGGTGAGAGGATATGCAAACGATTAGAATTGCAGGGCATATGCAAATCATGTGCGCCCGGCACGCCACCAAGAATCTCTATAAGAAGGGTGCACAGAATGCTGGGTGTAAGTAGTGGAAGTATGTTGTGCTGCTGGAGCGGTGCGTAAGAAGCTTCCTGATGCCTCGTCGCAGAATACGGCAGTCATTCCAGCACGTTTCGGAGTTCGACAGAGAACGAATAGTGGTTTATCGCGACAGCGGTTTATCGTGCCGAGACATCGGCGCCCGTGTGGGACGACATCCAGCCACAGTGCGGCGAGTAGGGATTCGGTGGGTGCAGGAAGGACGGACGGACCGACGTGAGCGATTGCCGCAGTCGCGGCACACCACCGAACGAGAGGACCCGCATGTTGTGCGGCGGGCATTGACGGCTCGCACCGCCACATCACAAACGTTGGCGCAGGAATTAGGGTGTGTTGCGTAACAACCGTGTCAGCCCGTACCGTTCGACGTCGTCTGCAGGAGCGGAGACTTGTCGTACAGCGCCCATTGCTCCGATTACCATTAACGTTTCACCACCGGCGAGTGCGGCGGCAGTGGGCCGTTGAACGCCGCACCTGGACTACGGAATGGCACGACATTGTCTTCTACGACGAATCCTGCTTCTGCCTGCAACACCACGGTGATCAGATCCGCGTGTGGTGGCACCGCGGCGAGAGACTGTATTACGCCTGCATTATTCATCGCCATACCGGTCCTTCGTCTGACGTTATGGTTTGGGGCGCAATTGGATATGACACCCGCACCTCTCTGGTACGCATCGCTGGTATACTCAACAGCCACCGCACCATTTCCGACGTTTTGGAGCCTGTAGTCTTCCATTACCTGCAGGACCTGTCAGCGGCCACGTTTCAACAGGACAATGCACGCCTGCACGTGGCACGCATCATGCAACAATTCTTCACGGCCCACCAGGTTTCACTGCTACCGTGGCCCGCTTGTTCTCCCGATATGTCGCCCATCGAACACGTCTGGTCGCTGATCGGCAACTGAGTGGCCTGGCAAACACCACCCGCTGCTACGCCTGATGAACTGTGGCAACGTGTGGAAGCAGCCTGGACCAACATATCCCAATCCCACATCCAAATCCTCTTTCGCTCGATGCTGCGGCGTGTAGCGGCCGTTATTGCCAGCCATAGGGGACACACGAACTATTTATGTCTGCGTGTTCCGTAAGTCGCACGGGCCTGTAAGCTCAATTTTTCATCTTTGTATCTGTTCTTATGTGTCAAGTAAATCTGGCTTTGCTATCTCGTGTCCTTCTTGGTGTTGCATTTTCGGTGGCCAGCAGTGTAGTTATCAATGTAGGTCTAATTTTAAGTCAATCACGTATCATCAACTGTGCTCGATCAATATGTTCATGAACAGGCGCTAGAATACACCGAAGAGCAATTGAATTAGAGATACCTGTCTAGTAACGTGTAGCACCACCTTTCGCCCTGATGACGGTGGCGATTCGTCTCGCCATGGACTCGACAAGACGCCGAAAGCATTGGGAAACCATACGGATCCACGACCCCTGAACAAGCTCCCACAGTTCACGACGATTTGATGGAGGGGGGTCAGAGCCTCAAACATCTCTCTCGATGGCATCCCAGATGTGCTCGATGGGATTGAGCAGATGATCTAGCTGGCTAAGGAAGCTAGGTCACGTCGGTGGAGTGTTCATTAAACCATTCGGATACAATTCGGGAGCGATGGAACGGTGCATTGTTTTGTTGCAGGATGAGGTCCCCGGTGGGATGTTGAAGACGCACAAACGGGAGCAAATGATCGTCCAGGATATCCCTGTAACGTTGACCTGTGAGGGACGGTGTCACACGTACCAGGGGTCTCATTTCAGCCCAAGTAAGTAGTCCCCAGACGAGAATGCCACCCCTACCAGCTTGAAGAGCACCTTGCTGGTAAGAAGGATCCATCGCTTCATGTGGTTTGCGCCGTACCCGTATCCTGCCATCCGCATGTACCAAGGTGAATCTCGACTCATCAGTCCAGGCAGCATTTTTCCACATGTCTAGGGTCCAGTGGCGATGTTCCCGCTCCCATGATAATCTTTGCACCCTGTGATGTGCGGTAAGCAGCGGTACCCTCGTGGCACGATGGCTTCTGTACCCGATAGCGTGGAGATGGTTCTGGATGGTGTGGCTGCTTACACGTTTTTGTGTACCAGCGTTAAATTGCTGGGTGATTTCATGCACTGTGGTCCGTCTATCCGCTGTCACAATGCGAGCTAGCCGACGATGACTCTGCTCATCCACACGCTGTTGTCTACGGCAGTTGGCCCTTGCAGGGAAGGTTTTACCGGATTTGATGTACTCATGGTGAGCCCGTGACACAGTGGCTCGTGAAAATCCCAGTGCCTGGGCCCCGACAATTTGCACACGATCAAATGCGCTTAGATCCTTCGTCATACCCATACTGCTTCCGACTCTTACTGATTCCCGTCGTATCACTCCTTATATTGTCGGATCGCTGTATACGTCATGTCGTTTCCGTTTACAGGGCCGCCCACAGCGCCACATTTGCGTAACTCCGGCTGTCTCTAATTCAATTGCTCTTCAGTGCATGTAGTACGTATGAATTGTCTCCATGATGAAGGTATTATTGTTGGTAAATCCTCATTACAACAATGGGTACCATATAGAAGAATGTACATTGCCTTTGTGAATCACGTGTCACTCTTATTCGTTGTGGTTGATAGATGCCTTATGTCTTCCCATTGGGGACTGCAATCTTCATCTTTTACAAACTTGACTAAAGCTGTCTTCCTATTGTCTTTTCTGATGTCATATTGGTGCTCCTTACGCTGTACTCCCAATGTTCTTGTAGTTGAGCCAATATATACATTGGGTTCTTGACCCGATATACTTGGCAATAATGGTATCATGTATACACGATGTCTATTTATATATGGAATAGGGTCGCAGTCGCACTTTATCATTTCGAAAATGTTTGTTGTTTTAACCCCAAAGGCCAACATATATGTATTTATTACATATATTATGTAACTGTTGATTTACCACCGGTTGGAAATCCAGAGATCCTACATAACGTGGTTTTGGGTGGTCCAACCGTAATGTAGTGGTGTCAGCCCTAATTGAGAATGAGCTGCAGTTCGAGCTCGAAAGATCTTGCCTTTTCAAATTATCATCATTTACTTGCACTTTGTGACCTGACTGCATTAAACTTACTGCTAATGACTGAATTGTACATAATTGAGATGTTTTTATTCGTGTGAGACAGTTGTAATTTTAAATGTATATCGTTTTAAAGCACGAAAAGAAGAAATTTTTAGCTTGACTACAGAAGGTTTCTGCAAAATATTTGCTCCCAAAGATTTGCCAAAGAAATCCCGACATGATAGAAGCTGGTGTCATTATTTTGCGTGACAACGCGAGACCGCATGTTTCCCGTACAGTAAGGGATATTTTGGGAAAGTATGGATGGGAATTGCTTCCCCCTGCGCCATACAGTCCTGACATGAGCCATACAGTCCTGGCATGAGCCCACCAGGCTAAGACTTGTTCCCAAAACTAGGGAAGCCACTCCGACAGAAACGATTCAGTACGATTCAGGAGTTTGCTAATGAGGTGACCTGAATAATCCGACGCCTCAACAATGGAGGTGTCGTGACTGGAATACGAGACTTCCCCAAAAGTTGGGCCGCTGTCATAAAGAAACATGGAGATTACTTCGAGGGCCTACAAAGGTAAAGAGACATTCTGGAAAAGTATGGATGGGAATTGCTTCCCCATGCGCCATACAGTCCTGACATGAGCCATACAATCCAGACATGAGCCATACAATCCAGACATGAGCCATACAGTCCTGACACAAGTCCACCAGAATATGACTTGTTTCCAAAACTAGGGAAGTCACTCCGACAGAAACGATTCAGTACGATTCAGGAGGTTGCTAATGAGGTGACCTGAATAATCCGACGCCTCAACAATTAAGGTTCCCTGACTGGAATACGAGACTTCACCAAACGTTGGGCCGCTGTCATAAAGAAACACGGAGATTACTTCGAAGGCCTACAAAGGTAAGGAGACATTCTGGAAAAGTATGGATGGGAATTGTTTCCCCACGCGCCATACAGTAATGACATGAGCCATTCAGTCCTGACATGAGTCCACCAGACTATGACTTCTTTCCAAAAACTAGGGAAGTCACTCCGACAGAAACGATTCAGTACGATTTAGGAGGTTGCTAATGAGGTGACCTGAATAATCTGACGCCTCAACACTGGAGGTGTCCGGACTGGAATAAGAGACTTGTCCAAACGTTGGGCCGCTGTCATAAAGAACCACGGAGATTACTTCGAAGGCCTGCAAATGTAAAGAGACATTCTCGAAAAGTATGAATGGGAATTGCTTCCCCACACGCCATACATTCCTGACATGAGCTCACCAGACTATGACTTATTCCCAAAACTAGGGAAGTCACTCCGACAGGAACGATTCAGTACGATTCAGGAGGTTTCTAATGAGGTGACCTGAATAATCCGACGCCTCAACAATGGAGGTGTCCTGACTGGAATAAGAGACTTGTCCAAACGTTGGGCCGCTGTCATAAAGAACCACGGAGATTACTTCGAAGGCCTGCAAATGTAAAGAGACATTCTCGAAAAGTATGAATGGGAATTGCTTCCCCACACGCCATACATTCCTGACATGAGCTCACCAGACTATGACTTATTCCCAAAACTAGGGAAGCCACTCCGACAGGAACGATTCAGTACGATTCAGGAGGTTTCTAATGAGGTGACCCGAATAACCCGACTCCTCAACAATGGAGGTGTCCTGACTGGAATACAAGACTTGTCCAAACTTTGGGCCGGTGTCATAAAGAAACACGCAGATTACTTCGAAGGCCTATAAAGATATGTTATGAAATATATTCTTTTTTAAAGAGATAAACCACAGTGTGCAAACAAATTTGAAATGACCCTCGTACATCTACATGCCCTGGAGGAGAAAATCCTCATTGCTACAGTGGTGCCAAAAATTGAAGTAACAAACACAAAGTCATGAATGACGCAACAGTGTTTAATGGCAGTTGGTGCTGACATACATGCTTCAATTACTTAGCAATACACAACAGAAAAGGAATGCTATCATCGCATGAGGAGGAAGCATTAACATGATAGCATAGCAGCCCAAAAGTATAAACAGAAACATCGCTCTTTCTACCGTTTAGCAACGCACAGTAACCGAAAAATTGTTATTCGGCCGCCGCCAGGGAATTGAATCCCGGATCTCTCGTTATCTAGCAGAGCGCGTTAGCGTTACACCACGGTGGCCAACAATTCACGGCGCTATGTGCGTTTTTCTGTCAGCATCTGACATTATAATTGCCGTTAATGCCCACCAGATGGAGACGTCTCAGTAGCTGAGCCCATCTTACGGATTTATAATATCAGATGCTGACAGAAAAACGCACATAGCGCCGTAAATTGTTGGCCACCGTGGTGTAAGGCTAACGCGCTCGGCTAGATTTCGAGAGATCCGGGATTCGATTCCCCGGCGGCGGCCGAATAACAATTTCTCGGTTGCTGTGCGTTGCTAAACGTGGAAAGAGCGATGTATCTGTTTATCCACTGACGCCACTGGTGAGTGTGTTTACCTAGAGAAGTGAAAAAGCTTGCACAACGGACACTCATTCCGTTTACAAGGCTGGAAACTGGAAATAAGAGTTTGGGGCAATAACTGCCATTCCTCCACTTAGTCCTTTGGAAGTCCTGGGAAGGGCTGTCGCCTTGCAATTGCTTTTCCAAGGACATCTCAGACATGCTCTATCGGGTTCAAGTCCTGAGATCTACAGGGCCACTCCATCTTCTACATATCCTCTTTCTCCAGGTATTCGTCGATAAGCCGATCACCATGAGGAAGGGCGTTATCGCTCATGCTTTCTCACGAGCTTCGTTATTCAAAGTGGTCACATAAGAGCAATATTGACACAAACCCATTTCTCACCGATTTCCTGCTAAAAGAGTTACAACAATGATAACGAACTTAAGAAAGGAGGAAAAAGTTACTTGTTTCGACCCATTGGCATGATGTCCGTGTCAGTGGGACAAAGAATAAACGGCCAGAAGGAAGCGCTCATCACAAGTGACGGATTTATGATTGGAATTGCTGATATGAGAAAAGAAAAGGAATTATATTGCCACAGCTTTCGTAAAATCCAACCGCCATGCGAGCATTTTTGTTTTGGGGAGAGCTGAAAAATTTGGAAATATTTGGTTCTGGTAATCAGCGGCTAAAAGAGTTAATCAGTTGATCATTTTTCATTAATTTGTAAGATTGTGTATCAAAAATATCTGCAGATAGAATTTTACGATAACATTAATTATTATGAACATTGTAACCTTGAACGATGAGGGTTTTAGTATGCTTTTAATATTTGTTTTGGAGAACACTGCAGTTGTTGTTATAACACCCACAATACGCCATCATTTTTGCGGTGTCCGCACTAGAGGAACAACGAGGTAATGTTCGATTTCTACGGTGTCAGAATCTCACACAATTGGCAGAATTAAATCGGTGTAAGGTTTCTCACCGTGGAGTAAAATCGTAAACACAGGAAATCTGCCAATATGCATAAATTAGTGTAACCCAGTGGAACCATTTGACAATAATTTCCCTGTGCCTACTGGTAGGAGAGATATCATGTTTGTACAACGGCCGTTCGATAAAAACTGAATAAAATCACACAAAATGAAGAAATATAGGTACAGCAAAATACATGTTATTCTTTCTCAAAGTGTCTTCCCTCGGATGATACGCAATGGCTGCATCGTTCAGTCCACTTTTAAAAGCATGTGGCGAAGGCATTTTGTGGAAGCTGCTTTAGCGATCCCTGTACAGCTTGAATAACGTCAGCTTCTGTGTTGAATGTTGCGCCACGGAACTTCCCCTTCATTGTTGGAAACAATCACTAATCGCTCGGGGCGAGGTCAGGACAAGTGGCAGGCTGTGGCATGATTTCAATACTGCATTTCGTAAGAAACTATTGAACACAAGCGGCCACATGTGGCTGGGCGTTATCATGGTGTAGGGTCCACTTGCCCAGATCGATATGTATTCGATATGTGCCGTTGCAGACGCTCCAAGACTGACATGTAATACTCAGCATTTGCAAAGGAACGGCGTGCTGGTAGATTACACCTTCATGATCAAAGAAAATTATCATCATCACCTTCCCAGCTGATTTGGTTTGTCGGACTGTTTTCGGAAGAGGCGAGCCTGTGCGTTTCCAAACACTCGTTGCCCGCTTCGTGAGGAGATTGAAATAGTGAACCCATGTTTCGTCGGCAATTTTATTGTGTCGAGAAAGTTTGGATCCTTCCCAATAATTTGTTTCCACTCATAACACATCTTAACTCTGGCTAACAATTGTTCTCTCGTCAGGTGATAAGGTACCCATCTGGAACACACACACGATGCGGTAGTTACTTGTCACGTAAAATGCGGAATGCTGACGTTTTTGAAATATTAATTGACGCCGCTATATCTTCACACGTCATTCGTCGATGTTCGTGCAAGATTGCCCAAGCAGTGTTGTGCACAACACTGTTAATAGTGCACTCCGAAAGGACACTTTTAAGGTCAACCAGACCTAGGACAGCATTCTGCCGACAAACGCCCTTTTTTTTGAAATCATGGTGCCATCAAAAAATCATTGACTCACCCAAATATTTATTTTTGTAAGCTTTTTGCATTAAATCAAATGTTTCTGTAGCCGTTTTACCCAAACGAGAGCAAAATGTTATCGCACAACGCATTCCGCTTCTTAACTCTGAATCACTCACCTCCATAGCTGTATGGCGAAATGCAGAAGTACGTTAAACAACTGCGCAATAACAAAACCAGAGTCGTCTGCCACGGCTAAAAACTGTTGCCACAGACACTTCCTAAATTCTGCTAGTCGTCTACGTGGTTATTTTTTCCCTTTCGCACTGTTGCCAACTCAAACAAAATACTCTCATTTTTTATGGAACGGCCATTGTATTATTCTAACAAGCAGAATTTTAACAACAAATGTTAAGAACGAATAAAAAATCATACTACTTGGTGTGTTCTGAAATTAATACACACTATTGACGCGGATTAGGAACATCAAACAGAAGTCATCGCTCTTCCCGCGTTTATAAGTGAGTCACGGAAAAATTCACATCGGCCGTCACAGGGTATCGAACCCGTGACTCACTTATAAACGTGGAAAGAGCGATTGCTTTTTGTTTGATGTTCCTAATCCACGTCAATTGTGTGTAATAATTAATTCATTCGCCTTCTAGTTATTTGTTCAGTGCTTTCCGTCTTTGGAGAATCCCCAGTATTGTGCGTGGCTCCAAGAAGCAACCTGTCATGTGGTTTGGCAGGTATTCGTATGTGAGTCTGGATGAATTCGAGGCCGCTATGGTGCAGTGGTAGCATGTCCAGCGCGTAACTGGAAGGCCTGGGTTCGATTCCAGGTGGAGGCCAATGAGAATTTTTCCGTGACTCACTTATAAACGTGGAATGAGAGATGACTTTTTTTTTTTTTTGATTGGAGGTTTAACGACCACCGTGAACAACTCAATGGGTTATAAGCAGTCCCCCGTCCCTAATTTAGGGTCACTGGTTCCAGGGAAGGGAGAGAGTCAGTGCCGTAAGACAAACACAACATCCATGCCTCACCGGGATTCGAACCCGGACCCCCTACGGACGAACGATCAGAGGCCATCGCTTAGACCACTGCGCCACCGGGGCGGCAGAGAGATGACTTCTGTTTGATGTCTTGAAATGTTCGTAAAACTGAAATACACTGCACAAACGAAGAATTCTGACATAAGTGATTCTTTTTGTATTTTATTAACCGCACGAATAAAATATAAAGGACTGCAGAAAGAACCACGGCTAAATAATGTTGCAACCTACAATAACAAAACACCCGTCAAACAAGCAAAATAATGGTGGAAGATAGACGAATAAAAGTAAAATGTCGGAAATACATTCAGGAATAATGAATTAGCGAGCTCCCTTCTTTGCGGGAAATGACTTCAAACATTAAAGCGGGGTCTTTGAACCTCAGCAGACAGTTATGAAGTATGTTTAGTCATAATGAATTAGTCTTACTATCCTTTGATGTTTATGAAACATGTGGAGCTGAAGAAAATATACGAAAACACCCCCTGCGCACTATAGTATCAATTACTGGGTGGCTTCATGTGATTAACTGAAAATTTCCAAGATGACAATCCGTTTTTTGGCGTAAATGTGACAAGGATGGTAAGTCAGATAATATTTGAAAACTGGAAGGCCTGGGTTCGATTCCAGGTGGAGGCCAATGAGAATTTTTCCGTGATCTTTCATGATTTATCTGCTTCTCCGGGCAATCACGGGATAGGATTATTAACCTCCAGATTCGCTAAACATGAATGCCGGTTGCTTCGACTAGCGAATCCTGTGATGGTTAAATTCAAATTGATCGGAAACTTGAAACTTGGTCGTTCTGGGTGGTGTAGTGGTTAGCATACCTAGGCGTTTTCTGGGAGACGCGGGTTCGAGTCCCGCTCCAGGACGATGAAAATTTTCAAGTTTTCAAATATTATCTGACTTACCATCCTTGTCACATTTACGCCAAAAAACGGATTGTCATCTTCAAAATTTGTATAATATGGCGTAATCCCGTATTTCTTTCATGAAAATTTCCGTTTCACTACGAACTGATTTTTGCTGAACCACGAAGAATTTCATTGAAATGTTATTTTCATTTAATTTTTTGCTTACTTTTCCATAAATGTGTACGAGATGAGAAGGGAGAACTTCTCTGAACGCAAATAAAACAAGATAGATGACAATACATTTTCTGTGGTATTGAGTACGTCTTTTGAATCAGTTCCGGCACGAATAAAATTTATCAAATTTATTCAAAGTCAATGGATTTTAGAATCGTAGATATCGGGGAAATATAAATTTACCTTTACTCAGCGGAAAATCTATGAATTTCTTGACAAACTGTACCTAAAATAGTCTTCGTCGTAAATAGCATCGAAAAGAAGGAAGCATTTTTTTAATCGGATATTTAGAAGCGAATATATGGAATAAAACGAATTTTGAATTCAATAACATTCGCATTTAGGCCCTCTAGTGGCAAAATTATGCACCGAAAAAAACCACCTCTCTCACATTTCAAGCTTTCCAATGCAAAAAGAATTTTTCAAATCAGACTAATAGTTTTTCTGTAGGCTTAGCGGCGCTAAGGCGAGTTTTCAGCTCGCCAGGCCCTCTTCGTCGTTAGTTGGGAAGAAAAGCAGAGCAGAGACATTTCTTTAGATTATCATGTAAAAAAATCACTGATTTATATGAAAGTATACTCGTATCTTTACAGAGCATGCGTATTGCAAGTACGATACTAAACTATCGGACCACGCAGCAAGGCATAATCATCCATGTAGACACAGCGACAAGTGGTCGATACGATGGCGTAGGCAAGTTGTCGTTCTTCTGGGTGAGCCTGCGTTCGAGTCCCAGTCGAGACATAGGTAGTGTGCTTGTCTTACAGTACTGTTTTGTTCCCTTCCCTGGAGCCAGTTACCTTAAATTAGGGACAAACGGCTGCTTATATCCCTTTCAGTTCTTCACAAAGGTCGTTAACCCAACCCTCAAAAAGTGACAGTTGTTTTATGGTTGAGAAGGGCATTTCAGGTGAATGCGGTACCGATCCAAAGAAAAGGTTTCGCTGGGCCTATTCTATGATTCCCTTATGAGTAAAGCAGAAGAATGCTCCGGAGGTTTGAGTGGTCATAGACACTGGCTTCTGGCACCAATCGCTCGAGATGGGCACGAGCTCAGGCGAGGCATGCGCAGCGCGCCCGTTCCAAGGCGCTGGCCATCACAGTAACCAATGGCTCCAAATGTTTTTTTTTTTTTTTTTTTTTTTTTTTGATTGAAGGTTTAACGATCACCGTGAGCAACTCAATGGGCTATAAGCAGTCTACCGTCCCTAATTTAGGGTCACTGCTTCCAGGGAAGGGAAAGATCCAGCGCCGTAAAACAAACACAACATCCATGCCTCACCGGGATTCGAACCCAGACCCCTTTCGGACGAATGATCAGAGGTCATCGCTTATACCACTGCGCCACCGGGGCGGCCAAAACGGGGGTTCAGCTACTATAGCCCTAGATGACAGCGGGGATCTTTATACCCGGAAAGATACAATAAACAACACAAAAGATATCCTTAAATTCCCACCCCATAATTTTAACAAGAATAGCATATAAGTTATATCTATTCAGTGTGACTGACAACTATTATTCACACTGAATTTTTAGAACCATACAGAATGACACAGTGGTATCTGAAGGGAAACTTATTCTTAGAATCTGACACCCATGAAACTTTTATCTTTTATTTAAAATTGCCCCGATTAGGCAATTTTAATATAAGTTGATGAACATAATTGTTAACAAAACTTTAATAAAAACACTAACTGATGAAAACAGCAAATCAAATTCTAAATTGATTTTGAAAATTTTAAGGTTCATCTTAAAGGTGTGACGTACTAAAAAGGTGAAGCACGTCACGAGACGACAAATATTCAGCCATACATTCAGTCGGTGTAGTTTGGTCAGTTAAAACAACTGGCTCCGGAGTGAGGAGGCGCAATTTCGATCTCCATCATCAATTAAAGTGTGTGTTCACATTGGCCCCCGATTGTGAAATTTAGATTTACTGGCCGTTGGGTTCTTCGAGAAATATGCGATGTTCGTTGTACATGGTCTGAATTTGTGTACATCGTTGATAATTGCTTATGTTCGTTGTACACCGTCTGAATTTGTGTACATCGTTGATAATTGCTTATGTTCGTTGTACACCGTCTGAATTTGTGTACATCGTTGATAATTGCTTATGTTCGTTGTACATCGTCTGAATTTGTGTACATCGTTGATAATTGCATATGTTTGTTGTACATCGTTGATAATTGCTTCTTCGCTTAAGAAAACAATAAGAGAGAGATGCTGTGGCGTACTAAAAAGGTGAGACACGTGTTAAGATGACAAATCTGCAGAGATCCATTCCGTCGGTGTAGTTTAGTAGGTTAGAAAAACTGGCTCCGGAGCGAGGATGCGCGAATTCTATTTCCGTTTCCGACAAAAGTGTGTTTTCACACTGCGGTTGTTTCACTTAACCCGTACACACAACTAAGGTATTTTTTTTTCTTAGAATTACGTCACTGATAAGCACGTAGTTTTTTTTTTTTTTTTTTTTACAAAAGACGCGCTAAAAAGCAAAACACAATCGACTTATTTTTGTCACATGCTAACAACTACATTCGTTTTCGTGGCGCATTCAAACTTGCATTGAGAGAACATGATGAATCGGACAAGACGCCGAATCCCGCAATTTCTTTTTTGCATCTTATTTCTTGAGGTACTATCTAACAGCATTCTGAAGCATATATATAATTAATACACCGAAGAGCCATTATATTATGACCACCCCTAGCCTAGAAAAGCGCGCGCGCCTGGAGACTGAACGGTGGCACAGGTGAAGTTCACAGAGCAGTATATATACAACCTGAGGACCGGCTTTCGGTTAGTAGAGTGTTCTGAGTCAGAATGGGAAATGCTACCGATTTATCGGAATTTTATAAATGACAAATTGTGATGGCACCGCGCCTAGGAACTACGATATCGGAAACAGCGCCGCTTGTGGGTTGTTCACGTCCCACTGTAGTGAGTACGTATCAAAAGTGGTGCACAGATGGCCAAACGACAAACCGTCTTCTAGAAGTGTGTCTTCCTCAGCTCATTGATACCAGAGGGGAGCGGATACTGTCGTAGCAGTGTTCACAGCCACCGTAGGGACACAGTGCAGCTAATCACCCGCAGCTACAACAGTAGTGATTAGGGCAATGTGTCACAGCACATAGTTCATTGCAGACTTCTGCGAATCAGCCTGGGTAGCCAAAGACCCAGCCTGATCCCTATGCTCACTGCACGATATCGCCAACATCACATTAAATAGGCCCCAGATCATCGAGCTTAGGATGATTGGAAGAAAGTGGCCTTGTCTGCCGAAGCAAGATTCCTGGTGCATCACGTAGACGGCCGAGCGCGGATACGCCGATTATTAATCGAGGCTATGGCACCTGGCAGCATTGTTGGGCGGAAACAGGCCGGCGCCAGCGGTGTTATGCTGTGGTTGATGCTTCCTTTTAGACATTTTAGGCCTCATTATCACAATATCAAAATCCCTGACAGCTTTCAGGTATCTGAACCTCGCAGCGGACCAAGTTCACCCATTCATGGCAAATGTGTTCCCTGCTGGTGATGGCCATTACCAACCGGATAATGTGCCATGCCACACTGCCAGAATCGTCAAAGAGTGGCTCGAGAAGCGTGCTGGTGGCTTTCTGGTAATGCCCTGGCCTCCAAATTCACCTCATATGAACCCAATCGAACATTTGTGGTTCGCTAAATCACCACCACCCCGAAATGTACAAGAACTGGAAGACCTGCTGTTTGCATTATAGTAACATACCCCAGGATACCTATCGCCACCTCATCGAATCGATGCCTCGCCGTGTGGCCGCCGTTTTGCGGATTAAATGGGGTTTTACAGCTTATTAGGTAGGTGGTCATAATGTAATGGCTCATCGAAGTACACTGAAGAGCAATTGAATTAGAGATACCTATCTAGTAACGTGTAGCACCACCTTTCGCCCTGATGACGGCGGCGATTCGTCTCGGCATGGACTCGACAAGACACCGGAAGCGTTGGGAAGCCATACGGATCCACGACCCCTGAACAAGCTCCCACAGTTCACGAAGATTTGACGGAGGGGGGTCAGAGCCTCAAACATCTCTCTCGATGGCATCTCAGATGTACTCGATGGGATTGAGGACAGGTGATCTAGCTGACCAGGGAAGCGAAGTCACGTCGGTACAGTCGTTTCATCCAAACATTCGGATACAATTCGGGAGCGATGGCACGGTTCATTGTCTTGTTGCAGGATGAGGTCCGCAGTGAGATGTTGAAGACGCACAAACGAGAGCAAATGGTCGCCCAGGAT
Source organism: Macrothele yani (assembly GCA_039090855.1). Classification (NCBI taxonomy): domain Eukaryota; kingdom Metazoa; phylum Arthropoda; class Arachnida; order Araneae; family Macrothelidae; genus Macrothele; species Macrothele yani. The sequence goes on from CM076990.1 coordinate 57,260,856, forward strand.
ATCCCGGTAACGTTGACCTGTGGGGTACGATGTCACACGTACCAGGGGTCCCATACAGGGGTCACGAACGTTGCTCACTCGGCCCGCGGGTGGCCGAGTGGGCAACGTTCGTGACTGCCATGGGAGGGCCTCAGGTTCTATCCCAGGCAGGTACGAACGCTTGATCAACTAAATACCCGCAATGCGTCGGATGGGCACGTTAAGCAGTCGGACCCCGGGTACTGGCCCCCTGGTAATAAATAAGGACGTCTTCCTCCCCTTTCTACTTCGCTTCCGTGTCACTTTCCTATCGGGCGCTCTAGCCCAAATCTCCTAGTTTCCTATTTCTAAGGGTTGTTTAAGACCTGGGGTCAGACACTCCCTTCCCAAAAATCCTCTACAAATGATATGATTTCAGTCCACGTAAACAGTCCCGAGACGAGAATGACACCCCCACCAGCTTGAAGAGTACCCTGCTGGGAAGAAGGATCCATCGCTTCATGTGGTTTGCGCCGTAGTCGTATCCTGCCATCCGCATGTACCAACGTGAATCTCGACTCGTCAGTCCAGGCAACACTTTTCCACATGTCTAGGGTCCAGTGGTGATGTTCCCGCGCCCATGCTAATCTTTGCACCCTGTGATGTGCGGTCAGCAGAGGTACCCTCGTGCGACGATGGCGTCTGTACCCTATAGCGAGGAGATGGTGCGCTTAGATCCTTCGTCTTACCCATACTGCGTCCGACTCTTACTTATTCCCGTCGCATCACTCCTTATATTGTCGGATGGCTGTATACGTCATGTCGTTTCCGTTTACAGGGCCACGTTTTTGGAGTATTTTCACCTGGATCTCGCACGTTGGATTTAACTGCTATAATATATATAGCTAGTGCCGTTTATGCCCACCAGATGGAGACGTCTCAGTAGCTGAGCCCATCTTACGGATTTATGATGTCAGAAGCTGACTTAAATACACATAGCACCGTGGATTGTTGGCCACCGTGGCGTAAATGTAACGCACTCGGCGCGATATCGAGAGTTCTGTTGGTTCAATTCCACAGCGGTTGGTTGGAAAACAATTTTTCGGTTGCTGTGTGTTTCTGGAACTTGGAAAGAGCGATGTATTCATTTATTTATTCACTTTTTCTAAATTCATGGGAGCCAGCTTTTACAAGCTCATCGGGATCGGGAGAAATTGTGTGGCGTAAAGTCAAAACGTATTTAACGGAGAGAAGCCCAATATACATGAGAACAAAGAAACCGAAGAGGATTAAATTAGAAGTATACGTCACACGTCTTTTGAAGTTCAAATTTAATAGTAATGAGCCAACTTCTTGCTCTTCCGCTGTTTGATGCAGGAAAACAAAAATATGATCGTGGCCTATGCACTAGAGTTTTTCTTTATGTTCATCTGTCGATAAAATACGAAAACAATTGCTCGTATGCCTTACTCATGTCCTTCCTGATGCTAATAATTTGCATCTGTAGCAAAAATACTGTTAGAACAATTTGCTTAATTCTGTCTCCACTGCTTCATGTTGTTGCAAGGCGCAGGTCAATTCCATATATTAGGAAGACTTCATTACGTGCTTCTCAGGAAACTGTTTTTTTGAAATTAAAAGCTTCTTATCTTTGGCCGTCTTTATAAGAACTAGCTCCACTCATAACGGAAGAGGATTTGGAGGATTGCATTTTTTATTTCAGTATCTAATGAGACAGTACATTTCAATTTGTGCCCATTTATAAGAAAACATCTTCAAATCCAGCACAAAATAAAACATATGAATAATTTATGAACGCGAGGTTTCCTGTTGTATCCTAATCTTCGGTTAAGTGGACAGCACGCGATTAACAGAAGCACCAGGCGACACAAAGTCCCAATCCCAGTTCTTCCCATTTTACCGAGACAGCAGTTTCACAAAATATGTCACGCCCGCGAATTAAAGAAACATCATGATGCGAAGAAGCGGCAGCATAAATAAATGACAGAGAAGTACTTTATACTTGAAATAAGCCCCTGTCAGAAATCGTGTTGTTACTTGTGACTAATGCCTGTTATTTCGGCTGTCTATTTGTAAAGCTTTGTTTAAACAAACGACAGTTGTATGTATACGTTGATGGAATAAACATTCTTTTTTGTTGGAGTATTCGTGGAGGTCTGAGGGAAAGCCACTTTGAGAGACACGTAGTTGCAGCAAATCCATCCAACGTCGCCTTTAGGAGGCTGTTCAGCCATCACGCGGCAGGAAGTTAAGCTCCCTCTTAAACCTGGTGTAATTGGATATTGATCAGCCACGAGTTGCAGCAGTGCCCAGATTTCATACTTTGTCCTATGAACAACGCTTTCGTTAAAGCCGCACTCTCGGGAGACGCCATAAAACATACGATGAAAAATCTTCATAATAAAAGGCTGGTTTTTATCGCTGGGGAAACACATAATCTCCAGTAACAGAAGGAGAAACTGCAGATCCCTTACGAAAAGATGGAAGCATTATGCGAAATTTTTCTTCTTCTCTTAAAGGGCTTAATACAAGTTGGAGTTGAATGCATCCCACAACCAACAAAAATTGCGAATTCTGATAGAAACAAAATATAAATGCAGGAAAAAGTTTTACAGGTCTGTACACTAATGTCCAAAATTGTGTTTGTCGCTACTGTTGCCAAGGGATCGTACGCACCTTGCCCAGATTCAAATTCCAGAGTACATCAGTGTTTTTCACTTCCCTGGGAGCAGTGACCCTGAATTAGCGTCCACGCCGACCCGGTAGCGCAGTGGTCTAAGCGATGGCTTCTGATCATTCGTCCAAAAGGATAAGTGGCGCAAACACATAACATACTAAGAAATAGTTCCTAAATGAAAGAAACCTTAACGGCCAAACGAAACATGTAAATAACAGAAGTCAACTTACGGAATTCATAGCTTTATTCAGGCTGCAGTAGCATTTCCATAACTGAACGATAACATCACAATGTACTCCACACACAACACATTATCACAACACTCCTATTAATAATGATCAGTTTACAACCCAACGCTCGTACTAATCGCTCTCTTACAACGCTTTCGAGCAACCCTCTCGACGGTACAACGCTCTCAAGCAATAGATCCGTCGTCGTTTTTATCTCTTGTTCTTATCACAACTCAGACATACGTCACGTGCATACAACCTCAATTGTGTTGCCAAACGTATTCGTTTGAGAGAAAAGATCTCACGTTAAGAGTGAAGAATACTTAGAATAAACTCAAGATTTACATAGGGAAAGAAACTAAAAAGGGAAAGTTAATCTAGAATATACGTCACAAGGGGTTCGAGTTCGAATCCCGGTCAGGCATGGATGTTGTGTTTGTCTTACGGCACTGGCTCTCTCCCTTCCCTGAAACTAGTGACCCTAACTTAGGGACGGGCGACTGCTTATCGCCCACTGAGTTGCTCACGGTGGTCGTTAAACCTCCAATCCAAAAAAAAAAAAAAAATCCAGTCAACGACTACTTGTAACAACAGTATGGATTCTCATTGGTGTCGGTAAATCCATGGGTACTGTTTCGGATTTTGTGCGAGGTATCAGGCATTAATGTCAAACCATACATCGATGAGCCATTACATTATGACCACCCCCAGCCTAGAGAAATGAGCGCGTCTGGAGACAGAATGGTAGGTCAGATGAAGTTCACAGAGCAGTATACATATATGCAACCTGAGAACCGGCTTTCGGTTAGTAGAGTGTTAGGAGTCAGAATGGCAAAAGCTGCCGATTTATCGGAGTTCGATAAAGGACAAATTGTGATGGCACGGAGCCTCGGAACTACGATCTCAGAAATGGCGTGGGTTATGGGTTGTTCACGTCCCGCTGTAGTGAGTACGTATCAAAAGTGGTGCACAGATGGACAACCGACGATCTGTCGTCCAGATGTACGTCGTCCGCAGCTCATCGATGCCAGAGTGAAGCGGAGATTGTCGCTTATTGTTCACAGCAAGGCAGGGCCACAGTGCAACAAATCACCCCCAGCTACGACAGTGGAGATCAGTGTAATGCATCATCGCAGCTTTTTGGCCACGGACCTGCGTAGCCGAAAACCCAGCGGGCACCCCATGCTCACTGCACGTCATCGCCAACAACGCATGAAATGGGCCTCGATATTGGACTGTGGATGATTGGAAGAAAGTTGCTTGGTCTGACGAATCAAGATTCCTGGTGCATCACGCAGACGGCCGAGCGCGGATACGCCGATTACCAACGGAGGCTATGGCACCTGAATGCAGTATTGAGCGGAATCAGGCCGGCGGTTGCGGTGATATGCTGTGGGCGATGTTTTCTTGGGACACTTTAGGCCCCATTATTCCAATAGCACAATCCCTGACAGCTGTCAGGTGTCTGAACATCGTTGCGGACCAAGTTCAGCCATTCATGGTACCTGTGTTCCCTGATAGTGATGGAAATTGCCAACATGATGATGCGCCATCCCACACTGCCAGATTCATCAAGGAATGGTTCCAGGAACATCCTGGCATGGAGCCGCCAAAGTACTAAGGCCGACTTCGTTCTTTTCGTAGTGTGAAGAGGAACACTGATGCCATTCGGTTATCTCAACACCGAATCAAATGCTTCCCTATCTAGAAAAAAACTCTCAACACTCTTCTGTAGCACCATAATTCAAAGGTATCGACTTTGTGACGCATGAGTCAAATGCGCAATGAAGCTACGCTAAGCCTACCTTCGTATACCAATTGGGAGAGTAGCCACTCCGGAGTAGGAACGTGTGAGTTCGAATGCCACTGTGGGTAAAAGAAAGGTTATGTGGCGCCCAAACCAAAAAAGATTTCCTGGCTGCGAGGATTGATAGAAAAAATTGGATGCTGGTTCTTCCGCACAACGTACGTAAGTGAAACAAATAATTTCCACAGTGAAATGGTCTCCGGGTGTTGCTATGCCTCCCCAATGGTGCAGTGATCTAAGCGCTGGCTTCTGACTATTCTTCCGAAATGGGTCATGATTCGAATCTTAGTGAGGCATGGATGTTGTGTTTGCCTTAAGTCACTGGTTTTCTTCCTTCCCTGGAACCAGTGACCCTAAATTAGGGACATGCGACTGTTGTAGGCCATCGAGTTGCTCATCGTAGTCGTTAGCCTTCTCTACTACCAAAGTGTTGCTCTTGGTTGATCAGAAGCTTGCTTAGCGATTTCGTGCCCATACCTTTCTCAAGGGAAAGAGGTGATGTGACGTATGAGGCATATGAACCGCAAAACAGCGATAAGCCGGCCAGCGTATTCAATTGGGAGAACAGCCGCTGTGGAGTAAGTAGATATGGGTTCGAATCCCACTGTCGGCAAAAGAAAGGGCATAACTTGCGCGCTCAAGAAGCCCTTGTGGCTTCTTGAGCGCGCAAGTTATCACGGGTGTAATACACTTAAAGATTCCCCAAGCGTCCATTTCTCCACTGGAAGACTTTTTCAATGCAACAGTAGGCATATGTATACCAGTCTACCATTGCCTTGAAAAAGTCTGCCAATGGAGAGTGATCCCGAAGACTTTCGACCCAACTTGGTTGGTATATATCTACTATTCCCTTGAAGAAGCTTCCCAATGGAGAGTGAAAGCTTGGCGAATCTTTATGCTTATCACACATATCTACCATTTCCCTGCAAAAGCGTCCCAATAGGGAGTGAAAGCTTCGAGAATCTTTGTTATGCGTATTACACATGTCTACCATTGCCCTGAAAATGCCTCCCAGTGGAGACTGATCGAGAAGACTTTCGACCCGGTTTATTTGATATATGTCTACCATTGCCTTGAAAAAGCCCGCAGTGGAGAGTGAAATCTTGGCGAATCTTTATGCTTATTACACCAGTGATTAAGCGGATTTACTTGGCTATGAGCGCTTTTTGAGTGTGTACTGTCTGGTGTACTTTAAAATAAGGATATAACTTGCTCTTCCCGACTGTTTTTATGACCCCACCTTTCACATCTGTGAGTGATCACGGTTGAAATAAATGAACCCCATTTTATTATGCGTTTCGTATATCTCAATTCTAACAATTATTTTTTGAGTTTACTTTTCATATGTTCGGTTGTTATTGTTTCGTTATGTCGTTATACTTGATATGTGTAGTGTAACCGTGAATATTCAGACTCTGTTTACCGACTGCGAATAGGCAGACATTTATTTCACGTATGGAGGAGCTAATCTGTTGGTACCACAGTTTACAACAGCAGCACATTTCCCAGTATTACTAAACTTCTGGCTGCGTATAAAAAGAATGTTACCTGACGGAGCTTTGATTCTTCCATGGCAATATTAACCCTCTCAGACACATCTGCAGTTCCTCTGTGGAAGAATACTGAACAAATTTCTCCTTTCGTCAACCAAAGGGCTGTACATTTTTGTAAGGGCATTGAAATAACTACCCCTTTAAACTGTAATATCGATAATCCTGATTTTATCTCCATCGTTCAAAAATCCATTATGCCGTTTATCAAAATGGAACACTTGAAAATCAAATCTGGCAACAAGACTCGCTTCAACTCTTATACAACTGAACCCTAACCGGGTTGAAAGTCTTCTATGTTTTTTTCAATTTTACTTAATGTAACTGACGTGATTTCTCCTCTGACTTCAGCGATTACAGAAATTCTGGAAAGCTTGCAGAGTTCAGAAGCCCAAAATCCCACTTCCACTAACCCCCACAAGCATCATTAAAAGCGCCTATAGCCGTGCCTATCTGGATACAACTGCTTGGGTTAGCTTCATCTTTGATGAAACAATTTAGCTCCTTCTAGGAGCCTATGATCACCGTATAAGCTTAAGAACTATGAATTCCGCTACCTAGCTATCAACTACGTAAGACAATTAGGTCATTCGAGAAGTACGCGCAAACTTCCATTGGCGTACATTTCGGAAACTTGGAGTGGCAACACAGGTGACGTCTGGCCATTGCGTAGTACGTACCTCGGGATCATTTCGTGCCTACCTGTTGGCTAGTGAAAGTTGTAATGATGATGGAGCAGCTGAGATGATCAGTGACACTGGAAGAACTGCAGTTTTGTGCCTTATTGCGGCATTCAGAAAGCGTGGTTCAAAATCTTTTGCGTACAACAGTAGATCACCTCGAGGAAATGGCCGCGCACAATTGGATGAAACGATATGAAGAAGGCAGGACATTACCCAAAGATACTCAAAGATGCTGTCGACATGTTTCCACCTCCAGGAAAAAGTCAGTGACAGTCCTGCATATCTGAGTAACACTCACATAATCCCTTATACGTGTTGGCGGAAGATTTAAGCCTTGTGAGGAGACTAGCCACGTGGGTACCGCACACTCTAACTAAAACACAGAAGGAAGTACGGTGTAACCTTGCGTAGTATCGTTGCAATAGTAGGATGCTCACAAGGTTCCTCCGATTAGGTGAAAGTTGGGTGGTATTTTACATCCTCAAGGCAACGACACCAGTCAATGTCTTACATTGAACCTGGTACACAGGTTGAGTCAAAAGTCGCAGGACACCCTTGCATTTCAGAAACGGGAGGGGAAAATGAAATATCTGAATACCCCAGCAAAGAATCGGTGAGGGGCCTATCTTTTAGGCAATTTCCCGAACATGGTCGCCATCTTGAAATCCGCCATATTGGACCAAGGTCAACATTTTTAAATGGTAAGGGAGTCATGTTGCATATAAAACAAGACCAAAATTTTCTCAAAAATTGATTGCCGTAATCACATTTGACATATGTATTGTGGTTCACATGTTATCAGCACAAAAATGTAAAATAACAATTCTTTGTTGCAGGTAACTGAAGATGGCATTGACGAAACAGGATAGGATTGAGGTGATCCTTATGTCTGGGTCACGTAGCTGAGGTATGATAGCCTCAGACGTCAACAACCGACACACAGAAAGACCACCAAGGACTTTCACACACCACTGTCGCATACCTGATATTCAAATTCCGAGAAACTGAGACTTCTTGCATTCTTAGCACAACAATGTAGCACACGACGTCTCTCAGCCAATGAGCCATTATACGGATTCTTCACGCCGCTCACTGGCATCCGCTCGAGATCCAGGTGTAACAGCAACAATCACAATATGACCCTGATAGTCGTGTAGAGTTCTGCACCTGGGCTTTAGACCAACATAAACGGGATCCATAATTCTTACTGGGCATTTTGTTCGGTGACGATGCCAATTTTTATGTCAGTGGTGAAGTTAACTGTAAGAGCCACAAGTACTGGAGTGACAGAAACTCTCACTCGATGGAACTATCCAGCGTCGTTGGCAATGTGAAGGTTGTTATGTGGTTTGGAATATGAAGCACTCGTGTAATCGGACCCATCTTCTTCGACAATAACCTAAATGCTAGCTCTACCTGGAAATGCTGCAGGAAACAGCATTCTCTTCCCTTCTGAATGAAGATGGCAATTTTCCCTGTTATTTCCAACACGATGTGGCTCCACCACACTAATGGACAACTGTTCATCAATTCCTAGATGTTCAATTCCCTGATCATTTTATTGACCGGCGTGGTCCTGTGGCGTGGCCACCCAAATCCCCCTATCTCACACCACTCGACTTTCATCTGTAGGGTCATCTGAAACACTAGGTGTATGCTGAAAGAATACTTAACAAACACTATCTTAAGCAACGCAACCTGAAGGCCTGTAACCGCATTTCTCCCGATATTCTTGTGCGAGTGCATAATGATTGGATCAAGCGCTTCCAGCTCTTTGCTCAGCAGCATGTACAACACATTGAACACTTCAAATAGCTGCATATTACAGGGTACTTTAGAGGTTGTTATTTCAAATTTATGTGTTGATAACTTGTGAACCACAACACATACGGCAAATATGATTACGGAAATCAGTTTCTGAGAAAATTCTGGTCTTGCTTGATATGCAAAATGGCTCCCGAACCATTTAAAAAATTTGACCTTGATCCAATATAGCGGGTTTCAAGATGGCGGCCATGTTCCTGAAATAACCTAAAAGATAGGCCCCCCACTGATTGTTTGCTAGGGTATTCAGTTATTTCATTTTCTCTCCCGTTTCTGAAATACGAAGTTGTTTAGGTTTTCCTTGAACAGAACGTATAGGTTCTTATCCACTACATTCACATGATATGAACCCGTGTGATTACTGTTTTGGCCAATTGTGAAGAGAGATGTCTTGTACTTGTACAACAACAAACAGGATTAGGACCTGCGAATCACAGACATTTTTCACAGATTTAATGACACTGGAACTGTTAACGGTGTCAGTGAACTGCCCACAATTTGTAAACGTATTATTGGTAATGAGAGGGACTACTATTGCAAAATATATTGTGATCATTGCTTTGCTGTTACCAGAATTACGGTAAGTTGAAAGTGTTCGCCAACTTCTTAAAACCCCCAATACTAACGTATTATTGGTAATGAGAAAGCAGGTATTATCTGTAGTGCATTCAGTAAGAGTAGCAGGGAAACTGTATTGTGTACTCCAGGTAACTGTACGGGAAGCTACTACATCAGGAACGTCCTGGCCCTCATGTGACTACCCTCTATTTTAACGGTGCTTAACACTTCTCATCAAGATAACACCAGGCGACATTTCTTTAACACCGTATTGTCATAGCTACGATCTGCTGACACTTTTCCTTGGAAATTCAGATCCCCGGAGTTGTAATAAGTCTGAGGTGGAAACACGTCACCTTCAGACTTATTTACAACTGGCGTTGACTTTAGGTACCTTGTGCGACAGCCTGCAGCAATTACGATGGGCCATGCCCTAGAAGACTGTAAGACTCCATGTCCAGTTGTGAAGTTTCACGTGTTGTAAAGTATGGGAGCTTTATTGGTATTGGCTACTGTCATTCAGCCCGTATGAGAAAAATATTGTGTCTTCCTTTTGTAACTGTAAACAATGTGGCGAAATTCCTTTTTGCCGGTGGTGGGATTCGATCCCATGTATTCTCATCCGGAGTGGGATGTTCTCCCGACTGAACTACGCAGGCAATGCTTATTGCTGGAACTTGCCGTTTGGACTCATGTGTCCCTTCAGCAGCGTATAAGATTACTCCCCGCCACTTTCCCCTCGAAAAAGGCTGCAGAACAAGTCCCCTGACAAACTATGCTTGAAGGAGGTAGATCACTATACGCAGAAGAAAGAATTTGCATATACGTATAAATTGCAGACGATATGCGGAAGAATCAGCATATTTTTTTTTTCGAACCTCACGGTCAGGCGATTCATTTTACATTAGGGAGCCAATATAGACTTATGCGTCATCTCAGTACCACATCACATGTCTTAAGCCTGTCCTATTGGTGTTTTTCATCCGTTTTTTACCACCTCTTCTGTGTGACGCACTTTCACGAGGTACACTTTCAGACGCCCAGTGTGTAACCCGCAAATGCATTGCTAGAACATCATGTATGTACTTTTCAGTCACGACTGATGAAAAAGAACACCTTTCCACATAATTTTCTAAGCGATTTGCGGAAATAAATATCTGTTTTTGAATCTTCTTGTTTTCCCAGAGCATTTCTCAGACAAATTTCCTGGTATTCCGTTTCTTTGATGTTTGTTTGTCTCGTACAGCTCGTCTTTGCCTCTTTCTGTTTCTCATAGTCGTCAAAAAGTTCCAAGAATATCTATTGCCGAAATAAGAGTTTCGAAGTTTCGTTATCGCTCCTTCACTTTTTTAGGTTGATAACGGTGGCAACTTGCGTAGAATTATTGCAGCATTTCCAGAAAACTATACAGACGTTCACAATCATATATCCTCGTTATATGTTTGTGCTTTTGTATTTTACCAGTTAAATCACACAGAAATATTTTCTCTCAAGATGAAATAAAAGAACATACAGAGCAATTCTGCAACGCTATGCTTCTCAAATGGAAGGGCGCTATATGATTACAGCCTGGGTAAAATGATGTCCAAAAGAATAAAAAATAACCTCTATGACGATTCAATATCACCAAATATTCCTACACATCAGCATGAAACTAGAAACAGGACGACACCTGTTCCAATATTTCCCCAGGTGGAATCGGCAAAAACGAATATAAACAACTCTGGTCCTAAATTGTGGAATTCATTATGTGTTGACCTAAGATCTCTAAATAGCATTGACCAATTTAAAAAAAAACTGAAATTATATCTTATGGGAAAAATTTAAATAAATAATAATTTTGGACGGAATCACAGAAAATGCCAAATTAAATTTATCGAAAGTTTATACTAAAAATAATCTATGGTCTCTGGCAGAGTGTCCGGATCTGGTAGTGTTTGATCCCGAATCGAAATTAACTCAGGAATCAACTTGGTGTAATATTGGTATTAGAGGGAGATCTGATGTATGTGTTTCACTTTCTCATATTATAACAGAAATATAGGGGGGAGGTTAATGGTTTGAAAGCGGACTATGGAGGGGGGGGGGGTTGATTAATTCTCTTTATGTAATTAAATGTTGTCGCATGCTAATTTGTCTTAGTGTTTGTAACTATTTCTTTCAGGGAGAAGAGGGCTATGTCAGGCCTAATGGCCTTTTCCCTCTTACTTCCAAGTTATCAACAATCATTAATTGTCACGTTAATATCCATGCTAATCATCCTGATGCGACAACTAAATAAATGAAATGAAATATGTGAAGAGAAGTCTACCATAAATTGAATTTCTGCGAATTTAGAAAAGTGATTTCGATACAGCCGTACTCACTACACAAAGTTCGAAAGCGTAGAGCATTGCATTACTAAAATAGTACTATCAAACATGTACACTGAAGTGCCAGAAAAACTGGTACACCAGTCTAATACTTGATGGTTCCCCCACGGGAGCGCAGGACTGCAGAAATACGACGGAGCATGGACTCCACTAGCTTCTGGAAATATGATGTAGGCAATGCACACCATACTTCTTGCAGAGCGTTCCACAATTCGGGTGTATTCCGAGGTTTCGGATTCCTGTGTTCGATAGCGCGTTGCATGGCATCCCAAATGTGTTCTATCACGTTCAGATCTGTGGACTTGTGTGTAAATGGCAACACCCCAAACTCAGATGAATGCTCCTCTAACCATAATGTGGCGTCCCGACACTTGTGTGGAGGTGCATTGTCCTATTGGAACCTGCCCAACCCATCAGCATGAATGCAGGACATGAACGGGGGTACCTCGTCAGAAAGGATGCGACATAGCGTTGGTCGATCACAGACGTTTGTAGACGCACCAGGGGTACCAGTGAAGTCCAGCTAAACATACTCCATACAAGCACGGACCCCCCAACAGCCGGTACAGTTCCCTGTTGACAGGCGGGATCCATGGCTTCATAGGGTTTGCGCCACACACGAATCCTTCCATATGCGCGATACAGTTGGAACCGCGACTCGTCAAACCAGGCTATTTTTTTTCAGTCATCAAGTGTCCAGTGGCGGTGTTGCCGTGCCCAAGGGAGGCGCATAGCGCTGTGTCGTGCTCCCATCAAGGGGACTGGAGTTGGGCGTCGGCTCCCTAAGCCATATCGTGCAGGGTACGTTGCACAGTCCGGACGCTGATGCTTGTTGAGGCTCCAGCATTGAATTCCGATGATACCTGCGAGAGTGTTGCACGCCTATCGCGTGAAACGATTCTTGACAGCCGACGATGGTCACGTTCACTCAATGTCTTTTTACAGCCACACTGGTATCGTAGGTTGGAGATTTTGCCGGAATTCTTGATGTCACGGTACACCTTTGCAATGGTCGTCCGTGAAAATCCGAACTTCGTTTCTAACTCCGAAATACTGTGGTCCATCTCACGAGCGCCAACTATGACACTGAGTTGAAAATCGTCCAAATCGTTATTGCTTGTCATTCTCATGCCGAAAACAGCTCTGACAACTGGCAAGGATGTCTATCGCATTATATACGCACTGGCGGACGCAACCGAGTACGCGCATAGGTGACGTTGTTATGTATTGTGCATAAGCTCGTCTGTACCAGTTTTATGGCACTTCAGTGTATATAATTAAGCGAGTTGAAAGCATTCGATATATGCAAATTTCGTTACAAACGAACACCAAAAAAAGGGAATTTCTTAACATAAATTGCCATAATACATTATGGGTGTCAGGTTAAAACTACACTGCTGGCCACCCAAAATGCAACACCAAGAAGGAAGCATCCAATTGGCCTGAAATTCGCAGCATGCGTCGCTCGCGAGAGGACATGCAAACGATTTGCATTGCAGGGCATATGCAAATCATGTGCTCCCGGCACGCCACCAAGAAACACTATAAGAAGGGTGCACAGAAGGCGGGGTGTAAGTAGTGGAAGTGTGTTGTGTTGCCGGACCTGTGTGTGGAAAGCTTCCTGATGCCTTGTCGCAGAATACGGCTGTCATTCCAGCACGTTTCGGAGTTCGACAGAGGACAAATAGAGGCTTATCGAGACAGCGGTTTATCGTACCGAGACATCGGCGCCCGTGTGGGAGGGCATCCAGCCACAGTGAAGCGAGTATGGATTCGGTGGGTGCTGGAGGGACCAACGGACCGACGTGAGCGATTGCTGCATCGCCCACGTCAGTCCATTGGTCCCTCCTGCACCCACCGAATCCATACTTGCCTCAGAGCACACCACCGATCGAGAGGACCCACATGTTGTGCGGCGGGCATTAACGGCTCGCAAAGCCACATCACGAACGTTAGCGCAGTAATTAGGGTGTGTTGCGCAACAACCCGTGTCAGCACGAACTGTTCGACGTCGTCTGCAGGAGCGGGGACTTGTCGCACGCCGCCCATTGCTCCGATTACCATTGACGTTACACCACCGGCGAGTGCGGCGGCAATGGGCCGTTGTACGCCGCACCTGGACTACGGAATGGCACTAAATTGTCTTCTCCGACGAATCCCGCTTCTGCCTGCAACACCACGATGGTCGGATCCGCGTGTGGCGGCACCGTGGCGACAGACTGCATTATGCATCGTCATACCGGTCCGTCGCTTGGCGTTAAGGTTTAGGGCGCAATTGGATATGACACCTGCACCCCTTTGGTACGCATCGCCGATACACTGACCAGCCACCGCTACATTTCCGACGTTTTGGAGCCTGTTGTTTTCCCTTACCTGCAGGACCTTCCAGCGGCCACGTTTCAACAGGACAATGCGCGCCCGCACGTGGCACGCATCGTGCAACAATTCTTCACGGCCCACCAAGTATCACTGCTGCCGTGGCCCGCCTGTTATCCCGATATGTCACCCATCGAACACTGGACGCTGATCGGCAACTGGGTGCCCGGCAAGCACCACCCGCGGCGGCGCCTGATGAACTGTGGCAACGTGTGAAAGCAGCCTGGACCGACATACCCCAAGCCCACATCCAAAGCCTCTTTCGTTTGATGCCGCGGCGTATAGCGGCCGTTATTGCCAGCCATGGGTGCCACACGAACTGTTGATGTCTGCGTGTTCCGCAAGTCTCACGGGCCTGTAAGCTCAATCGTTTCATCTGTGTACCTGTTATGTGTCCAGTAAATCTGGCTTTGCTATCTTGTGTCCTTCTTGGTGTTGCATTTTAGGTGGCCAGCAGTGTAGAATGATGAACAGTTTACCAATTAATAACAGGTAAACATTACACTACTGTTTGTGAAAATTATAACACCAAGAAAGAATCGCGGCATTTAAATGAAATTTATATCACTGATTCCACGTGTTACAGGAGATAACTCATTACATTTCTAGAGATATACTAGATTGTTTCGCTTCAAAACTCAGTATCGTGTCAAGCCACCTCGAGCAACAATAACAACCTTCTACACGTCGCGGCATTGATTAGAAGAGGTTTTTGATACCGTCCTGGGGAATAGCCTACCAGGGTCTTTTCTACTCAAGACTAGAGTTTATTTGTGGTGACTGGCGGAGGCGCCTGACAGGCCTGTCACTTTGTTACCATGTTCGAGACATGTTTGATCGGGGACATATCCGACGAATCTGCAGAGCAGGAAACAAGTGGTATCTGCCGTGAATGGAGGAGGCCTTGATTATTCCGAGTCACTTGTGGCCGAGCATTGTCCTGCTGAAGTATAGCGTTAGGACAACTCTGAAGAAAGAGTAACACTTCTGCCCGTAAAACATCCCTGACGTATCGCTGGCTGTTGAGGGTTGTCTCAGTTCATATCAGTCGAGTATCGTGAATTGAACCCAATGGTGCTCCAAAACATGACGCTGCAAGGTGTTGTTCACCACGATATCTTCGAACACATATGCGCGCCGCCCCAGTAACGCAGTAATCTAAGCGATGGCTTCTAATCATTTGGTTCCGGGTTTGAATCCCGGTGAAAAATGGATGTTGTGTTATGGCACTGGCTCTCTCCCTTTCCTGGAACCAGTGTCCGTATAAATTTGGGACAGGCGACTGCTTAGAGTGTACTGCGTCGCTCACCGTAGTCGTTAAACCCACACAAAAAAAGTATGTGACCACCATGGTACATTAAGATGAATCGTGCTTTGTCAGAAAACACGACCTGTTGCCAGTCAGCGCGCCAATTCTGTGTTCGAAACCCCATTGCTGAGAATTCTGTGGTTGAGTGTCGAAAGAATGCGCAGCAA
The DNA here is from genome assembly GCA_039090855.1 of Macrothele yani. Classification (NCBI taxonomy): domain Eukaryota; kingdom Metazoa; phylum Arthropoda; class Arachnida; order Araneae; family Macrothelidae; genus Macrothele; species Macrothele yani. The sequence goes on from CM076990.1 coordinate 57,276,388, forward strand.
CGGGCTGCTAGAGACAGCTCCTCTGTTAAGTAGACGACTTCGAACTGTGCTGAAGGACCCAGACTGACATGTGACTGTGCTCCTCTGCTGCGCGTCCCTGTGTGATCGGTCACTGCTATGCGGTAGAGGTGTCTGTCATCCCGTGCAGTCGTGCGATTTTGCGGTCCATTTCCTGGATTTCTATGCGTCCGAGCCTTATACGTCCACTGACGTCACGTTCGCATCCCTGCACGGGCGATTCGTTTCGCAGGAGTAGCAATTTCGCGGTGAGAAAATTCAGCTTCTCTCATCCCTACAATCCTTCCCCGCTGAAAGTACGTCAGGTGTTCATAATGCGACCTTCTTCGGCGACGTTACATGGTGAGACACAAGGAACACCACCCTTTGGACTCAATGTCAGCTCTTCACCGGTTGGTACATCTCGACCGGACAGATCCGAGGGCGCTGCTCCAAAACTGCATGCGCATTTTCCTGGCATTTTAATCATTTGCATGTCCCAACCTGTTTTATATATCTTGTAATAAGTGCTTGACTAATACCATTAGTCCTTTATGGTGTTACAATTTTCGTAAGCAGTAGTGTACTTGGTAATTAAAAACTCCACCAAGCAATGAAAATATGAATGAGATCTGCAATAAGCAAATCATTTCATTAATGCTAAAATTCAAGTAACTGCAGAGATTTTTAATTTAACCTGTTACATTAGTTGTTTACACGTTATGTAGGAAGCAAGAGTCAATTGTCCTTTGTTATGATAGCAGCTATTATTATTATTTTTCAATTTCTTCTAACGCTGTGGTTTAGATGTTTTTTGATACAAAATAAACTCTAAAATTTTAACAGCAAATCTGTTTAAAATTATTTTCTATCTACTGAGATTTTTATTTGAATCGATTGATTGATCATCATTCTTGCCCTAAAAAGTACTCCAGTATGTCAACACATTTGTGTAAATTCCATCTCGAAATCTTTTAAAACTTGATGAATCAAAACTGAATTTTGCTTTCAATTCTTCCTTGTTTCGTTTTTTCCCTAAATTCTGGAATGAGAATTTGGGGAAATATCAAATTGCTTTTCGAAACTTCAATCGTTTTTAAACAGATTGTTTTTATTTCGTCACCGAATGTTAGAATTACAGGCTTGTTTAAAGCTATTATTATTTTTTATTTTCGTACGTACGCTGCATAGACTGTTGAGCAACTAAGCAGTCGAAGTCCAACTAAATTTACCAAATGTGACCACGCCATCGTGCTCCATACCGGAACTTCTGACCGCAATACAAACATCTTGGTTGCAGATCCTTACACAACTGTACAGAAACCTTTTGGAGTCGATGCTACACCGGGTGACTGAGGTTCTGCTGGTGAAAGGAGTTATCACAGGGTGTTATGTAGGTTTTCATAGTTCACTGAGCAGTGCAGAGCTTGTGCAACAACGACACCACCTCCTGACGTGATGACTGCAATGCCTGGTTCCATGCCCTCTAATCAAAAGGCATATTTTCCATCGTTGTCAATACACGCACGAAGTTACCTCTGCATTGGTGCGTACAGATCCCGAATAGCATTCTGAGGCAACTTTCTCCATTCATGTTCCTTCTAGGTGCTCAGGATGTCGTAACGACCTTTCAACTCTCCCCAACAGGGGAAAATCAGGAAACATGGCTGGCTAAAGTATTATGTTGACATGAAGTTGTAGCTAGGCTGCGTGTGAGTGCCTCTGTGGTCTACAGACGGTGGAAATACATTCAAAATACGCAAGCAGCTTTCCTAAGGAACAGAAAAGGACGTCCAAGGGCTACGACATTCGTGGATGACCGATATCTTTGATTAACTGCGGGGAGGAAAAAGGTGGCCATCCCAACGCAGCTGCTATCTGCCTTTGCTGCGACTACAGGAACCTGTGGCATAAGCTTCTATTTTGTGTAAATGGCTTCGAGAAAAAGGTCTTTATGCTAGGCGACCATCACTTTGCGTGCCTCCTATCTCCCTTCACAGAGGGAACGTATGAATTTGGCGAGACTTCACATCAATTAGACTGAAAACCATTGGAAGCCAGTACTTTTCACAAATGAATCCAAATTTGCTTTGGAGAGTGATTTTAGGCGTGCTCTGAGCTGGAGAGAACGAGGAGTACGTTACTATTCCTCTATGACCTGTGGAAGTGTTAGCTATGGCAGTGGTAGTGGTATTTATGGTAGTGGTAATGGTAGCGTGCTGGTTTGGTGTGGCATTTCGTTAGATGCGTGCACCAAATCTATGTGCTTCCAGGAGGAACCATGACTATTCGACGCTATAGAGAGGATGTCCTGCAGCCCTATGTTTGCTTTTATGTAGGTTCCCTAGGAGATACCCTTCTGCTACTAGACAATACCGCCCGTCCCCACCTTGCGAGGCTGATAGAAGAATATCTTCGAGAGCAGACCATTGTCGGTCCGGATTGGACAGTCATGTCTCCCAATTATTTATCCGATCGAGCCTGTTTGAGATGCTCTTGAGAGACGTGCTGCATTCCTTGATCCGTCTTCGCAGAGACCTGGTGGAGCATAGACACGGTTTGCACAAACAATGGTCGCTACTACCTAATGAACTTACAGACACCATCATCGACAGCATGCAATATCGCTATGAGGCCTGCACTGTTGTGATGGATGACCTAATTTATTATTGAGCTATTTTGGTTATTTCATTTTGACACCTTGTATTGCATCTGGTTCTGTGTGTGGTCATTTTTATCTTAATGAAGTGTTTCTTACGAAATGTTTTCGTATTTCTCTAACGAATGATATGATACAGGTTTACACCAAATTTTAAAACATTTCTTCGTGTATTTTTGAGTTTTTACGATTTTTTCGTTTTTTCTCAATTTATGGATAACAGTGTAGCCAACCACTAGATTATCTTAAATTACCCCTACATTTATGGATTTCAGTATAGATGAAAGAGTAACTTCGTACAAATGTGTCAAATGAAATAAAAACTTCACCGTCTTGGTACGATATTTAATAAAAGATGAAACTATTTACAGATTAAAATACCCCACTAGTACTTTCGGGGCAACATTCACCCCATCATCAGGTGGAACAGAGGGGTAATTCGGCACTCGCTTAGCTTTTTATAAGAGTGCAGCGATGCACTATGGGAAATAATCTTGAATGTGATGTGGGTCGTGACTGTTGCCATTACATCGGGACAAAAGATACAGTTCTCATACAGCAATTTCACATTAAATAGAAATTTTGTTACAAATGAATGTTATCGTCATATTGGTAAACTGTTGATAATATTTAATTTATTACTACTGTAATTTAAAGTTCAAGTTGGTAATATGGTCTTTCCAAATTTTTGAAATGTACGTAGGTGTGTAGTCATTGCAGCAATTGTCCCCCAAGGCTTTTTTTTTTTTTTTTTTTCGATTGGATGTTTAACGACCACCGTGAGCAACTCAATGGGCTATAAGCAGTCGCCCGTCTCTAATTCAGGGTCACTGGTTTCAGGGAAGGGAGAGAGCCAGTGCCGTAAGACATACACAACATCCATGCCTCACCGGGATTCGAACCCGGACCCCTTTCGGACGAATGATCAGATGCCATAGCTTAGACCACTGAGCCAAGAATTTTCTTATAAGAAAATTCTTATTAGAAGACCCTTCACGCATTCTCCAAACGATAGCCATTTACAATCTGAGATTAATTTCATTTTCAAATTGGCGGATAAACATGGATACCCAAGGATGATGGTTAACAAATTATATAACAGAATACTAAATGAACGAACCATTAATCTGAGGCAAGACCCGAGGCCTAATAAACGGTACGTGGGAGCATTGGATCAACACTCCCATATCAACAATGCACTATCTTGTATTTGCTCACAACATAATATGCAGTTTGGCACCCGATCACGAAACCTTCTAACATCTGTTAAAAAAGATCGAGGAACAACTGATATCATGAGCAAATGGGGTGTATACAATATTCCATTACTGGGCCCTACTACAGGAGAACACGTCAGCAATTATATAGGCTCGACACGTAGGAGCTTGGGTACCAGTGTCTATGAACATAAATACGATATCCGAACCAGTAGTAACAATACGGCATTATCAAGGAATGTCGTTAATGAAATACTACAACCAGACTGGGCGAACATTAAACTACTGAACACTCCAATGTATACACACTCGCTGCATTTTGTTGAAAGCATGTATATTGAAGCCTTGGGGGACAGTTGCTGCAATGACTACACACCTACAGACATTTCAAAAATTTGGAAAGACCATAACTTGAACTTTAAATTACAGTAGTAATAAATTAAATATTATCAACAATTTACCAATATGACGATAACATTCATTTGTAACAAAATTTCTATTTAAAGTGAAATTGCTGTATGGGAATTGTATCTTTTGTCCCGATCTAATGGCAACAGTCACGACCCACATGACACTCAAGATTCTTTCTCATAGTGCATCGCTGCACTCCTATAAAAAGCTAAGCGAGTGCCGAATTACCCCTCTTTTCCACCTGATGATGGGGTGAATGTTGCCCTGAAAGTACTAGTGGGGTATTTTAATCTGTAAATAGTTTCATCTTTTATTAAATATCGTACCAAGACGGTGAAGTTTTTATTTTATTTGGATTTCAGTATGTAGAATATCAAATGTTTTATGGAATTAATTCTTGCAGCCCCAGCAGAGTCGAGGATTGATTCTCTCTTCCATGCATTACCTATCTAGAAAAGAAGAAATTTTCTTTTCATATTAACGGAAAGCTGCTCTTCTGTAAACATGTAACGGTGACCGAATGATCAGCATTAATAGAACAATTTTGGAGGATTAATGATGGCATTAATTTCTAAATCGTTTCTGCATGTTGATTTCAGAAATATCTTCATTTTATTCTGTCAGATTGGAATGTTTAAACGACTGAAGGAAATAAAAGGATAAATATTTGTAATTACAGTTCGGATGCTTTATTCATTTCATTATAAAATACAATTTCAACAATCATTTTACATTTCAGATTGCGTTGAAAACAAAAGGTAGAACACATAGGTGTGGAATTTCAGTTTGTGACATTTCCACATAGCTTTAAAGAAGGATTGAATTCTTTTTTATCTTCAAATTCATTTTCTGGTGTATAGAGATTTTTCGCAAGCGCCAATCTAAAACCCGCTTTACTTAAATTTATTTTTTTATCTTTTATGGGATTTTGTTAGGTTTATTTTCGGCAGGATGGGGAATAATAAAACACTTTTTAATTTTGTGAACTTTATTTAAAGTGCATGTTATTATTATAAAAAATGAGATTCTACTTTTTCCTGAGAGTTTTCGTTCTCTTCCTTCCGGGACGGGTACGACGTACTAAATCTGGGAAGTGGTATTTCCTTCTCTCAAATGTCCAGGAACGTCCTTACTATCCTACAGGTGTTTAGGATAGTTGCCTTCTGTTGTTCCATGTAGGTGTTAGGTTGAATGTCTAGTGTCTGTATAGAGCTGTGAATGGTCTTAAGTACAATTCCTGTGCCTGATATTATTATGGGAACGGTGGTGACGTTCTCCATATGCCACATTTCCTTGACTTCGTATCTTAGGTTGTTATACTTTGACAGCTGCTCTCCGTGCGTCTTTTGGATTTTGCACGTGTTGGGCACAGCTACGTCAATGAGGTATGTTGAATTCTTCTCTTTGTCGACCAGGACGATGTCGGGCCGTTTGTGGAAGATGTTCTTATCTGTTCGATCTGTCCCAGTACATCTTGTGGGTGTTCTTCTCTAGAAGCGCTGTTGGCTCATATTTGTAGTAGGGGACAAGCTCAGTTGTAATGAGGTGGTGCTTTCTTGCCAATTTCTGATGGACAATCATGGCGATGTGATTGTTCCCGTTCGTGTACTCTGTTTGTGTGAGGACTCTGCACTCTGCTGTGATGTGTTGGATGGTCTCTGACGCTTGATGGCATTGATGACATGTGTCGCTTTCCATTATTATTATATTTATTACTACAAATGTGTTATTATTATTACAGGTTACCCCGCTATCCAAAAGTACAGCGTTCATATGAAACCATTCGTAAGCCAAAATGGCGTCAAGCGAAGAAGCAATGATAATTTATTTACATGGAAAATTGTTTTCAGTGGTCTCAAACCCAAACAATAGCTTACTAAATCATACTAAATAACACATAAAGCGTAAAACAAAGCTAACGTATGCGTAGTAAAAGCAGGAATGATATGATAAATACTCAGCGTATTGATAAACACACATTTCATACATTACTGGATGGCGACTGAAAGAGCCCACTTCGCTACTATCAGATCGAAAACTAACTTCGTCAGATTTAAAGATTCTTCCTCTCTGCGCGTAAATAATACAAATGGTGGACAACAAATACAATGAACATGCAATGTCTCTATTTCGTTCATCACGATAGAAACGATTAATTACGTCCAGTTTTACGACAAGCGTTACATTTGTGGTCCCTCAGGATACATCTTGTTAACTGATGCACAAAATAAATCGGATAAAGCACAGATGCTTACAGAAACAGTTCAAAGCTATTTAGGTTTGATATTGAGATGCTGAGTATCATTCCCGGGGAAGCTTGGCAGCGCCACTCTCGCTGCTAGGGATGAGCAGCGAGAGCGGCGCCGCCAAGCTACGAAAATAGCGTTCAACGTTTATTTTGCAGGGAGCTTATAATGTATATATACTATATACACTATATTGACAAAAGTCACCGGTCACTCATTCAAAAGCAAACCAACGGATCCGCTGCGTTAGTAAGATGCGCGGTACAGCTTAAAACGGTCTAAAAACATTTGCATTCAGCGTTTTATTATTTTCGATTAAGCTGATCGATCCTTAAGTTAGTCCCCGCCATTTACAATTGCGGGCACTGAGAAGGGTGATGTCCACGCCCACATCAGTGATGCTCATTCAACCTCCTCCTCCTCCTCACTCTCAGGAGAGCCGCCCCGGTGGTGCAGTGGTCTAAGGCGTTGGCCTTTGATCATTCGTCCGTAAGGGTCCGGGTTCGAATCCCGGTCAGGCATGGATGTTGTGTTTGTCTTACGGCACTGGCTCTCTCCCTTCCCTGGAACCAGTGACCCTAAATTAGGGACGGGCGACTGCTTATAGTCCATTGAGTTGCTTACGGTGGTCGTTAAACCTCCAATCAAAAAAAAAAAAAAAAAAAAAAAAAAAAACTCTCAGGAGACCAATCAGCATTTATGCACGTCAGAGACGTCATACGCATACAAGATGTGGCGCGTGACTCCTCTGCAAAGGCTCAAGCTAATATCCCTGCCCAGGAGAGTGACGTCACCTAAAAGCACGTCCCTGGTTCATTTGCCGAAGCTATGGATGTGACCGATTGCACGATTGCGTTGCCTTCAACTGGCTCAACTCAGTTTACCAAGCCGCTACCAGCAATCAGCACTGTGTCGCATCCTTCCCCTACCAACTCTACATCTCTCACTTACTCCAAAGGGACCTCCGGAGCGAGAGTTCCTTCCAAGTTTATTGCTCCAGTTTTTCCTGACTCTTACGTCAGTGTTGAGGGTAGTTCTGCCACCATCGATATCCCAGAGGATTCTCCAGCCGGGAAACAATTTTTCTCCACAATGGATTTCGATGTCTGTTTTGATGCATTACCAGACACGAAACTCAAGGAATATAGTATTGCCCCAAAGAAGATGCTTCCTACAGGAGCTTATATCACTCATATGGCTCGAAAGCCACGGGCCGTATTAGTGTATTTTGCCCGTAAAGAACACGCAGACATTGTGATGACTGATGGCTTATCCATGAAAGATGTGCATCTTCTGGCTGAACCGGTGGCGCAGCGACATATCCAGGTCACTTTCCACCCAGTCCAGCCTGAAGTCTCAGATGTCGCTCTATGCACTTTACTCAGCAAATTTGGCCGAGTGGTTGGACCAATAACGACCCTTTCGGCGGCGCCCAGAGATCCCGATGGCAAATCCATTGCAGGGTTTCGAAGAAGTGCCCGTGTCATATTTCCGTCGGACGATCATCTGCTTGCGTGCCCGAAGATCCTAACCGTACGGTGTGGCCAGCAACGTCGGGGAATCGACGTCATTACCTCCTTGCACTGCACGCTTTGCCATGGCGAAAACCATCTTCGCGTGCACTGCCCACATCAAGTTCCACCTACTCCGACTGGCGCTCCTACAGGTACTGTTCCTACCTCGAAGCGTACCACACCATCTACTTCAGCACAGCAGGCCTCGGAGCCAAAATATGATGAAATAAGTTCGCTTACAGACGTTGGTCAACGCAACGCTCCCACAGCCGCTTCCTCGTTTTCACTAGAGCACTTTCCTACAATTGCCTCCTCACTCCAGCAACGTCGTCGCTCTACCACTGAGTCCCTTTCAGAGGGTTCACAACCAGCTATTACAAATGGAACATCCGAAACAGCTGATGTGGAGTCCGTTGGTCCAGAGACGCTGTGTGAGGATGAGACGACCGAGCCTCCACTGAAGCACCGCGGCTCTGGCCGCAGCAGGCGAGTACCGAAGAAGCAAAACTCTACTTCACCTCGTTCAACCTCCCTTTCCAGCAGTTCTCCTCGACACACCTCGCCAGCCGTTGTCTCCTTTCCCACGGTCGAAGAGTTCGCTGCATTTCTCCAGACAACCAATATACCTCCCGTACCATTCTCATACATTGATTTCCGTACATAATTAACGAATCCTACCAGCTACGCAATAGCACGTGCCTTAACAGTCAAGAATCCATCGCTTCGCCAACTTGTGCCAGAGCAGATCTTCAATGTGTCGCATTTCTGCCGTCAGAATGTTCCCACCCATCCGTGTGCACAAATCTTCTATAATCGTCTCAAGTCTTCTCCTCCAGCTCTGAAAGATCTTCAGCTAGAGGCAAGGAACCCCACAATTCAAGATCGTGTCACTTAATTGCAGGGGATTCGCTTCCCCCCTCAGCAACTCTCTGGCATATGAAGACCTCAACCCGTTGGCGGCTGATATTCTTCTCCTTCAAGAGACAAATTGCAAACCAACTACCGTCTATTCTCGATGGCGCCAGTGGAACTTTGTGTTTCATCACGCCTATGTACTAACCTCTCATAGCGGCCTTGCCATCGCATTAGTCATACTCTCAATTCTACTGTATTATCACATCCCTCTCTGTGAGAAATATTTGTCGAGAACTCTTACAGCATGCATCCTTTACCATCGCGTCTTCCATATACCATTTATTCAATATCTATATTCCAAGCACTACAACTCATTTATCGATTCTCTTCACACGTCTTTGCAGAGCACTGGACCGTATCCCACCGTCAGACCATGTTCTCGTTGGTGGGGATTATAACTGTACCCTGGATCCTCATCTGGATAGGTCTTCTACCAATAGAGAGCGCCGCCATGCCCTGGCGAACCTGCTCCAGATAGTTGTCACCAACAACGCTCTTCATGATGTACATCGGCATATTCATCCATGGTCGACTAATTACACTTGTCCCTCCTCTCATGCGCAAAATCCTTTCTTAGCCCGCCTTGACAGGTTTTATGCCTCCAGTACTCTACTTCCTGCCGTGACAGAATCGAGTGTGCATCCCACGGCCTCATCTGACCACTGCGTCATTGCCATCATAGTCCATACTGCACCATTCAAACCCAGGATAACACACTTCTCTCCGACCTGGCATTCTGCTCTTCGGTCCGGTCATTCCTGATTGACAGACGCCGCAGCTTCAATCTGCACTCTGCGGATTAAATTCTTGGATGGAGATCAAGCATAAACCCGTTCTGCATGCCCGCAACTACTCATTCCAATTAAAGACACTCCAGAACATGCGCCTAGACTATGTTCGTTCAATGTTATCCATGCTCAGTCTCAGCGATACTCTCTTCTCCTCCTTTCAAGAAGAGCTTCGATCTCTTCTCACTCCTCTGGCGCAACAAGCTCTCCGCCGACTTCGTTTGCAACACCTGACGCCGGATGCTCACAACTATGAGTTCCTGACGTCGGTGGAAAACACCCGACGAGCTTCGACCATACTTCATCATCTACGCCTTTCTTCTGGAGAGGTATCAGATGAGCCGATTGCGCTTTGTTCCCATGTCCGTCAGTACTTTTCCATGAAGTTCTGTGAACCTCCTCAACCATCCTCTGCAGCAATGGATTCTCTCCCTTTCTAATCTACCTCAGGTTCCCCCATCTCGCTTCTTCTCTTCTCCTTTCCCCACGCCCTCTGAACTAAACACTACATTCTTTTCTCTGAATTCTGGTGCCGCTCTGGGTCCGTACGGCCTAAACCTTAGCTTTTATAAAACCTTTCTGCCTCTTCTACTTCCGTTTCTCTTATCCGCTTTCTCTGCTGCCTTTACTTACTCTCCTCTCCTGAGGGGGATCCACAACTGCATACGTTGTCCTTTTCCCCAAGAAAGATGATCTCCTTGACTCGGTGAACTGGCGCCCAATTTCCCTACTGAATCTCGACTACAAACTTTATACCAAGCTTCTTTCACAGCGACTAAATCCCATCCTCACTTACATCCTCTCCCCTAACCAGACTTACACAGTTCCCGGCCGTTCCCTATCTCACAACATCCATCTCCTGACTGATCTAATTCCCCTTGCGCGCTCCCGCTCTGAACCCCTCGCCCTCCTCTCTTTAGACCAACAGTCCGCCTTTGATAACATCTCCCACACTTATCTCTCTGCCACACTTCTCCGATTTGGATTTCCGCCTACGTTTATTTCTCTCCTCAATTCCCTCTACCAGGACGCCAGTTTCCCGGTCAAGTTGCCCACCTTTCTTACAGCACCAATCCTCTTCCGCCGTGGAGTGAGGCAAGGCTGCCCACTCTCCGGTCAACTTTTCGCCATAGCCTTAGAACCTTTTCTCCGCTCCGTTCAACGCTCCTTTCAAGCCACACTTCCGCCACTCATCGCCCACACGAGACACCATGTCACCTCCTTCCGTGGCGTATGCAGACGACGTTACCTTCTGTATACGCCAGGATTCACAGTTCTTTTTGCTCCAAAATCTTTTCGCCGATTACGCCTCCTGCTCCGGAGCTGCGATTAATACAACAAAAAGCACAGGCCTGTGGTGCGGCTCATGGGTTGACCGCTTGTATTCCCCATGGGGAGCGCACTGGTCTTCAGCCTCTCAACATTTCTTTGGCGTACATCTTGGCGTCCCAGGTGAAGCCTCCAGCACAACGCGGAATACCATCCAGCCACGTCTTCATCGGTAAAAGCGCAGTTATGTACTTCATATTTTCAATGTGCACGTCTTGCGCAAACCTATCTTCTCTCCATGTGCACACATTCCTGGCTTGCTACTAAATCCCCACTTCTTCGTCTCAATGATATCACTCGCTGCTTCACCTCAGGTATCTGGACCGGACATCACTGGCTTAGTGCCCCCAAGCTCAGCCTTCCTCCTGACCAAGGTGGCATTGGCCTAATTGATACACGACTGTACTATCAAGCTCTCCGGATTACTTCGCTTCTCCGTCTTCATACTTTACCTGTTATTGACGCCGTTACCGCAAGGAATGTCATCACCTCTTCGAACAACACTAATTTCACTTTCACTTCCTTCATTCTATTGGACCTCCGAACTACCACTCACTCTCGCCTTCCTCCTGCCTTACGGGAGACACTTACCTTTCTCCGCTCTCTCCCGCTCACTCGATTCCCACCCGATTCCACCACTGAACTCCTTGCCGAACCCCTGTTCTTCTCCTCTCTTCTTCACCCCCCCTCATCTTTGATGCTTCGCCTATCCTTCTTGGCTCCGAGTCGGAGTTGTAACCGTCAAAGACCTTGTAACCTCAGATCTTTCTTGGCGACCCTACGCCAGCCTCCCCCCACTGTTCTTCTTTCACCCTCCTCTCGCTCTGTCTATGATTCCCTACTCTCTACCATCATTGCTAAGTTCCCTCATCTCGCAACCTCCACCGGCCTAACCTTTGTTCCTTCCGCCTCCCTTCCCCTTCCTTTTTTTATTTTAGTCGGCAGATCTACACTTCCACTCTCCTCTCTTTCAACCTCAGTTCTCTATCGGTTACTTTTAAAATCCCACTCTCCTTCTCCCCTTCACATCCCTGATGTCTCCCAATCCTCTCTCACCGCTGTCTGGTCTGCCACCCTTTCTCCTCTTTCAGCTCCTCTTGAAATAAACACTCACTGGCTTTTTCTCCACCGCCGTCTTCCCGTTCCATCCATCCTCCACCGCATGACCATTCTTGACTCACCTCTTTGCCCCTTCTGTGCTCAAGAAGCTGATGTCTCTCACGTTTATCTACAATGTGTCATCCTCCTTCCACTACTCCATCTTGCATTTTCCATTGCTCAACGTTCAGCCACAACTGATCTTCCTTTCGATGCCTATAAGACACTCCTCCTGCAGGTCTCTCCGCCAGTCAAGCTTCCACCCATCTGCTCATATATCCACTCATCTGTAGAAACATGGGTCCTTCCACCCATCTGCTCATCACTTTCGGGAGCGTCTCCTCTCAAGACTTCGTCTAGAGAACCTTGTGGCCGTTGCCCAACAGAGAGAACAACATTTCCGTTCCACCTGGTCTCCGGCCGCTTCCTGGTTCGCCGGCATGCCAGCGACGTTGCAACTGACTGTCGGTAATTTATAACCTCGTTGCTCCTGTCTCTGTTGAACTTCGGTTCAACGTGCATGCTCACCATTGGTTTTCGAAATCAAACTTCAACATAAAGCTTATATCTTCTAACAAATGTGAATATAATATGCACCATACTGTACAAATGTATATAGTCTTACTTGTTTTCTCTCTGATTATCATTTTTTCTCCCAGTACTAAGACACCGTTATTCTGTTTGCCTTAGGTTTCACATTGTCTACTTTGTTATCTACAGTTCTCCTTTTGTACAGTGCTTCATTATAATATTCTCGTTCTGTTATTTGTCAGCACTATAATATACTTATGCTTCGAGACGAAATGTTTCGACAATCTCTCTTATTGTTCTTGTGCAAAATGCCTGCACCTCTTACCACGAGGCTCCTTTGTGAATCAATACATCGTGCTGTATATAATGTACATAGAATTTTAGAGTTTGTATATTTTACCGTACAATATATGTACCAGGACGCCCATGTTCGCCTCCTGAACACAACCTTGTTAATAAAAAAAAAAATGTGTTGAACTGAAGAAGCGTATATGCTCCAACTTTGTCCGTCCGTCCGTCCGCACAATAACTCACGTGAAAATGGATCGATTTCGACGAAATTTTAGTATGTGGTAGGGGATCACCTGGGGACGAACCCTGTTGAAAATGGGCGAAACAGGGTCAAAGGTCAGGACATAGGAGCGGGATCCATTCCATTGCCTTTATGCATCATAACTTGCGTAAAAATGGTTCGATTTCAATGAAATTTTAGTATGTGGTAAGAAACCACCTGGGAACGAACCGTGTTGAAAACGGGCGGAATGGGGTCAAAGGTCAGGCCATAAAAGCGGGATCCATTTCATTGCCTTTATGCATCATAACATGCGTAAATATGGTTCGATTTCGATGAAATTTTAGTATGTGGTAGGGAACCACCTGGGCACGAACCCTATTGAAAATGGGCGAAATGGGGTCAAAGGTCAGGCAGGACATAAGAGCGGGATTTGTTCCGTTGCCCTTATGCGTCATAACTTGCGTAAAAATGGTTCGATTTCGATGAAATGTTAGTATTTGGTAAGGAACCACCTGGGGACGAACCCTATTGAAAATCTGCGAAATGGGGTCAAAGGTCAGGGCATAAAAGTGGAATCCTTTCCATTGCCTTTATGCGTCATAACATGCGTAAATATGGTTCGATTTCGATGAAATTTTAGTATGTGGTAGGGAGCCACCTGGGCACGAACCCTATTGAAAATGGGCGAAATGGGGTCAAAGGTCAAGACACTGGAGTGGGATCCATTCCATTGCCCTTGTGCATCATAACTTACCTAAAAATGTTTCGATTGAGACAAAACGTTATCATGTTGTTGCGGAGGTATAGTGAACCGGTTCTGTTGAATATCAACGAAATGGGGTCAAAGGTCATTGTACAAAAGAAGATGTATTCCACAGCCATTATTCTCATAACTTCCGTAAAACTGCTTCTATTGCGACAAAACTTTAGTATGTTATTCTTGAGGTATACTGAACCAGTTCTGTTGAATATAATCGAAATGGGGTCAAAGGTCAGGACACAGGAGCGAGATTTATTTCACAACCATTCTCCTCATAACTTGAGAAATAATTTCTGGTATGTTGAAAAGCGTATCATAATCAATGCATTGCATGATTTTACTAACTTGTTTGATTTTAGTGTCGTCTCGGTTTTTTGTTTGTTTTGTGTTTCACCTTTTAAAGTGAGACGGCTGTGATGCTGTTCTGTATTTGTTTCTTGTTTGCATTTTGGATTCCATTCGGTACGTTAGCAGTGTAATGGGTTCGAGTATTTTTGTGTTTTCTTTTGGGTTCAGGGCTTTTTTGCAAGTATGTGGGAATTGTTTGCTCCTTTGGTGGTATGTATTATATGTTATGTTTGGGTGTTTGTGGGTTTCCTTGGTTTGTTTTAATTATTATTTGCCTATATAGCCTTTCCGGCCAGATTGCTGCTTTGCGCGTCAGGGGGTTTGAGGCCACTTTTGTGTTGAAGTGCTTTAGCTTTCTTATTAATGTTCTATATATATATCATCATCATCATCATCATTGTCAACCATTATCAATCCACTGCTGGACGAAGGTCTCCCCAAGTTTCCTCCACAACGGTCTGTCTTGTGCCAGTCTCCTCCATGTCACTCCCGCATACTTTCGAATTTCATCCACCCATCTTCCATGTGGTCTTCTTCTGGGTCTTTTCCTGTCCCTTGGAATCCAATCTAAAATTTCGGCTGTCCATCGATGGTCTGTCCTTCTGGCAGTATGTCCAGCCCATTGCCATTTCAGGGATTTAACTCTGATCATGATGTCTTCCACTCTTGTCATTTTTCGGATCCACGTGTTCCTCTTCTTATCTCTCCTGGTTACACCAAGCATGCACCTCTCCATGCTGCTTTGAGTTGTCTGCAGACTTTGTATGTCTCTTTTAGCTAAGGTCCACGTCTCTGCACCATACGTAAGCACTGGAAGGATGCATTGATCAAACACTTTTCTTTTAAGACATAATGGCATATTGCTCTTGAAAATTATGCTGTTTCTTCCAAAAGCTCTCCAGGCAAGTTTTGTACGCCGATTAATTTCTTCACCAATGTGACCCTCACTTGATATCTGCTGTCCAAGATAAACGTACGTGTCTGTTATCTCCAGCTTTTCTCCATCAATCGATAAATCTTTATTTCTTGTAAAAGCATTGTACATCACTTTTGTCTTCTGAAAGTTCATTTTTAATCCCACTTCTTTACTCTTGTCAGCAAGTTCCTGGATCATACTCTGTAGCTCTGATGGGGTAGTTGCAAAAATGACAATGTCATCAGCAAAACGAAGGTGGGTTAGATAATCTCCATTAATCTTTATCCCTTTGTTTTCCCAGTTCAGTGATTGAAAGACATTTTAAAATGTGGCATTAAAGAGCTTCGGAGATATGGTGTCACCTTGTCTCACTCCTTTTCCAATTTTTATGTGTGTTGTATTTTCAAACAGCCGAATCTTTGCACTTGCATTTTCATAGATGTTATTAATAATATTAATGTATGCATCTTCAATACCGCAGGATTTCAGAGCCATTGCAACTGCTGATGGTTTCACCGAATCAAAGGCTTTTTCATAATCGATAAAAGCCATGCACAATGGAAGTTCATATTCCCTCGCTCTTTCAATTTGTTCTCTCAGTACGTGGATATGATCTATTGTGCTGTAGCCACTCCTGAATCCAGCTTGTTCTCTGGGTTGAGCCATGTCCAGTGTCACCTTCAAGCGGTGTGAAAGAACTTTAGTGAAGATTTTATAAACCACTGATAGGAGACTGATAGGTCTGTAGTTCCTGAGATCCTCAATGTCACCTTTTTTATGTAGCAAGATCATTGTAGCGTTGTTCCAATCCTCAGGAATTTTCCCTTCATTAAGGCATCGAGTGAAAATTTGGGCGAGTACTGTTTCGATTTCTCCACTTGCTTCTGGTATGATGTCTACAGTAATTCCATCTTCTCCTGGAGCTTTTCCCCGCTTCATGTTCTTGATTGCATGTGCAACCTCTGCTGGAAGGACTGGAGGAATTCTGGTACTGGTATCTTTCATGATGTCTGGAGTGCATGTATCATCTCTTTCATATAATTTGGAGTAGAAATCTTTCACTCTTGTGAAAATTTCGCCTCTATTTCTTGTTACAGAACCATCTTCTTTTCTCAGTGCCATAATCTGTTTTCTTCCTTTACTGAGATGTCCCTTTGCTATCTTTAGGCTTTGGTTGTTTTCAATTGCTTTCCTCACTAGCTCACAGTTGAATTTCCTTACGTCTTCAGTGATACTTTTTCGTACTGTCTTGCATAGCTCTATATATTCCACCTTGGAAGTCACATCTTCCAAAGTGGAATATATATATTCCACTTTGGAAGTCATTTATATATATATAAATTAACTGACAAAGGTCGTTCAAAGTGCACACGTTGGTAGAGTAGCTCTTCTTCTATAGTAAGCCTTCTTTTTCATTGCAGGTAAATAATGGATTCCAAGCAGTAGCAAAGTGCCGTCATTGAGTGCTTGACAAAGGAAGGGTGCAGGCTGTCCGACATCCAAAGAAGGCAATAGAATGTTTACGGAAATCACATTATTGACAAGAGTAATGTGCACAGATGGATGAAGAAAGTTAAAGATGGGGTAACCAGCACTTAAAATAAACCACGCAGTGGGAGACCATCTTGTGCAACCATTGACAGGAATCGTCAGTGAGTGGAGTGATTGATTCGCGCGGATAGACGAGTCACAATAACTTGACTGTGGTCACAATTCCATACAGAAAATGGCGGAAGACTTTGGGTATCGGAAAGTGTGTGCAAAGTGGAACTTTGGAAGTTAACACCCGATTTGATGGAGAGAAAGGTGGAAGTATGCTCTGATCTGCTGGAAGCACTTGAAGACAATGAAGACACTTTTTTGTTCCGATCTGGTGACAGAGGATGATACGTGGGTGTATAATTACGATTCGGAAACAAAGAATTACGATCCATGGAATGGCGTCACACGTCTTCGCCAAGGCCTAAGAAATTCAAGAATCAGAGAAAGTCATTATGACTGTTTTTTGGGATGACAAGGCTGTCATTCTCCTTGATGTTCTGGATCGTGGCCATACTGTGACCAACCAGCGGTACATTGAGACACTCGTGAATATTAGAGAAGCCGTAAGGAGAAAGAGGTCTAACAAGGATCTGAAAAAGATCCACATTCACTATAACAATGCGCGAACACACACATATTTGGCAACAAGTCAGGCGATCAGCAAATTAGGCTGGTCGGTGATTCCCCATCCACCAGGGTGCCCAGATCTGGCGCCCACCGACTTCCACCTGTTCGGTCCAATGAAGAACAGTCTCAGGGGACAAGATTTGATGACTCAGACAAGGTGAAAGCGTCTGTGAAAAAGTGGGTACAGCAGTCCACAGCTGATTTTTTTTCAAAGAGGATTCGAGAGTTGGGTTCAGCGATGGCGCAAATGCATCGCTTGTGACGGAGACTATGTTGAATGATATCTTGGTGTAGGGAAAGAATTACTCTATCAACATGTGCAATTTGAACGACCTCTGTCAGTTAATAAAGTTACGCCCGCTTTTGCATTACTTTCGGCACAACCCTCGTACAACACACACACACTCACACACACACACACACACACACATAGCCCCCCCTCCCTCCAACAAGAATTCCTGGGTGCGCCGCTGTTTCTAACACATACAACATACTCCTCAAAATCAATTGCAAGTTCATTGATGTAATCATCCTCTGGCTCAATCGGAACGTCAAGCTCATTTGAATCATCCTCAGCTTCCATGTGAACTTTATGAGATGTTGGAAACCCGTCGTCTCCAAAAGAATGAGAAATGCAGGTGTTTGTCACGCTATTCCATGAAAGAGATATGAAATGTATCGCTTCCAATACGGTATGCAGTTTCCAGGTTTCCGGAATCAAGTTCTGCCAGTGCTTTTTTGTCCCCAACTGTTTCCTCTCAAACCCTTCGCAGGAGCGGATAATCCCCAAATCGCACGGCTGAAGTTTGCGTGCAGTTTGGAGGGAAAAACTGTATGTGCACATTTCGAAGTTTTAAATCATAATGAGCCGAACACTGATCAATAAATAGGATAACGTTTCACTTTTGTAATCTCATTTTCTTATCTACATTGTGCAAAAAGATCTTGAAATGTAGTTTGCGTCATCCAGGACCTTTTGTTTGCTTCATTGCTCATAGGGACACCTTTCACATTTCTCAAGCAATGTGTTTTTTTAGAATTGCCAATTAACAGAGGTATTAATTTTTCACTCCCGTCGGCATTGCAGCATAGTAAGTCAATCAGTCAATCGGATTTTTGACATTTTCTCACCGTGGCATGATTCTCTCTTCATTTTCAACGCCAATGAGACTCGCATTTTTATTTAGAAGAAACGGCGAGTCTCATTGGCGTTGAAAATGTCCGTCCGAGCATAATTTGCGACTAAAGAAGGTAAGGTCTTCGTCTTCCTATCATCAATTGTTATCAGATCCACGCTTGCAGATTCACCACAAAGGGATCGATACGTAAGATCATGGCGTTTCTTTAGTCGATCCATTTATTCATTTGAAGCTGTTGATTCGTTAAACGAAGCCGAGTAGCTTTCGATAAATTCTGGGGAGCTAGTAAAACCCGTTTAAGGCAACCTAGTCGTCATATTCTACTGAGGAATGCGGCGGGATGGTGAAGAACAATCTTACATGCGTACGGAAACCAAGAATGAATCGAAATTAGAGAAAAATCAGGTTTGGCGCCAAAAATTTTAAACGACGTTCAAGGCGGGAAATCGTGTGATTGGAAAAACATATAACACGGAGAAAATGTAGGAGTATCATCGGGACTTCAGAAAAACATCATTCGAAACGGAAAAACGGAAAATGCGGGAACGTAAGATCTGGGTTTCACTCTGGCAGAGGCAACGTGCTACCCAGCAATTCGTTCTCCCGCCCAGATGATAAACATCGTCGTAATGGCACCGGTAGCTCGTCCACCGGTAATTATACTTTCCATTTTTCGGAGAAAGCATTCGACACAAGTGCCGAAAACTGAAAAAAAACCTACTTACCGGAAGAAAAGCGATACTGGTAAATTTACCACTTAATGTTTCGTTGATTTATATTTGAAGACCTGAAAGGACCCATGTTTCTACAACCACATCGCATGTTTTCAATTCCAAAGATATCTCTATGTTCAGACAATGAGCAATCTTTGAGATTAAACATGGATATCACTCACCTATGTGCATATCAATAGGCATCATCTATAGGTTGGGATGTAATATTAAGATCGACAATTCCTTACTTGGCTTTTGCACCGCAGTATCAACTCTTGTCGTCCATAATAAAATATCTTAGATTTTGCGCCTCTTTCCGTACAGTAAGGAGACGATATGGCCTTCTGTTCTCCTCATGCATAGCTGTAAACCTATATCTCATGGTACGGCATACATTACGTCGAACACATGACCTCTCTCGATCGTGTTTTTGCAAGTATGCCATTTTCTTCACTCAGTCCGTGATGCTATTCGTTTGCGTACCACTACAACTTATGTAACAAAACATACTGATGCTCAAAACTAAAGCAACAACAACAAAACTTTGTTAGCGGAGGAGCCCTGCTCCGAAATCCCATGTGAATCGTAAACAAGAAGCTGAGTGGTTATGTGATCGTAGAATTCTGTGATCAAAAAACGCACAACGGCGCCATAGGAAGCTATCGGTCAGCAAAATTCGCATATGCAATACACAAGTGAATGTCGTATAAAAGCGTTTGGAGTTGCGACGTATATTCTAGATTAACTTTCCTTTTTTAGTTTCTTTCCCTATGTAAATCTTGACTTTATTCTCAGTATTCTTCACGCTTAACGAAATATCTTTTCTCTCAAACGAATACGTTTGGCAACATCATTGAGGTTGAATGCACGTGACGTATGCCTGATCTTGATAAGAACAAGAGATAAAAACGACGACAAATCTATTGCAAGAGAGCGTTGTAAGAGAGCGATTATTACGAGCGTTGGGTTGTAAACTTATTATTGATAGGAGTGTTGTGATAATATGTGGTGTGTGGAGCGTTTACTGCAGTATGCCCTATTACGATGTGTTTTCTACAGCCTGAATAAAGCTTTTCCGTAAGTTGACTTCTGTTGTTTCGTCTGGCCGTTAAGGTTTTCTTTCATTTAGGAACTATTTCTTAGTATATTGATGTGTTAAAATAGCGTAGAAGTCGAAAAGACTTTTACGCTATAGAGTCGAATACCTGGGCAATCTTGGGGTTCGGACTGGCAGATTTGACGTCGTCATGTCTCAGTGGGTTCATTTAAATAATTCATTTCGGCGAAGAGCTACCGGGAGGTTGTGAGCACAACAGTCTCATGCTGAAGTATCCAGATCGTTAAATGTGGATCAATCCATTCTTTCCCGCCTCTGGAGACAATTTCAGTACAAGGAAAACATCTCGAAAAAACCAGGATAAGGAGACCTTCTTCTGCTCGACAAGACCACTTACCTGTGTTTACCACCGAGCTCAATCCAAAGAACACGGCACGTTATTCCGCGCAGAAGCTCACTGCGGCAACAAGGCGGGCCATATCCCGACATATGGTATACTGCAGATTTCTTAACAGTAGATTTTTTTTATGCAAAACGGCTTGTTGTTTACAGTTCCTTGAGAGTACCTCAGAGAAGAGCTCGCTTCTAATGGTGTCAGCACGTACATTGGACCCACCAAGAATGGGCATACGTACTTTTACCGATGAGGGCAGATTCTATTTACAACGAGTTTCTCGAAGAATATTCACATTTCGAAATTTATGGAATAATGGTTCGGACCAGATCTGCTCCAACGATATTTCGAGTCTCCATTTAATAACCAGAGAAAACAGTCGAGGTCTAACGATTTCCCGATATCTCGATGTCATCCAGGATTCTCGTGTTCGTCGTTTTAGAGGAGCATGGTGATCCGGATTTCCTGTTAATGGACGACAACGACCGACTTCATAGGGCTTTTCTGGTCAATGAGTATCTTAAAAGCGACAATATTGCACGCTGGCTTCTGATCATTCACCTTCTTATTGGAATGGAGCATAATGAGGGACACTTTAAATTAATGAACTGCTGCTTGCTCACCTCCCGTACAACTCTACAAGACTTGCGGTGTGTTGTTCTGAAAGAATGGGACTTAATCCTACAGTTTCTCGCGGGTATACTCATTCAAACATGGTTCAGCGTCGTCGTTGTCGTTGCTGTCCGTTGTGATAATGTTCCGTATTGAAGACTGTGATACCATGGCCTTTCGTTAATTTACGGTATAACGTTTTTTTGCTTTCATTCACTGATTTTTTCAAAGATTTATAATATAGGCACATTTCATACATCTTAGTTCTTTTGTGCTAACGAATATAAATCACTGTACCATACAGTATACAAAAAGTTCCTTTCCTTATGTTCATTACGTCGTCAGTTATTGCATCTTAACAAGGATTTCGTGGTTGTTCCTTTAATTTTGAGCACCAATGTATTTTAAAACTCTTCACATACACTTGCGATGATTAGTTCCATTAACATATTTTATGTTTTGGTGTTTGACGACCTTTATGAGCATCTAAGGCTGTAGGGAGTGGACCTTCCCTAATTTAGGGCCACTGGTTACACAAAAAGGAGAGAACCAATCTCTTACGACAAATACATCGCTCGTACTTCATCTAAGATTCCAACTCAGGCCCTACTGACGATCGGCTTCTGACACTCGGTCACCGTGACGACCACAACAGCTTAGCATGAATCACCCAGTATCGTACTTTTATGGACACTACCCTGAATGCGAATGAGCGAACAATTTCGCGGCCTGGAAGGAATACCGCACGCTGTGCCCAAGGTCAAATTACATACTAACCTTTTTTTTTACTTTGGGGATTTAACGACCACTATGAGCAATTTAATAGGTTGTAAGCAATCACACGTCGCTAATTTAGGATCATTGGTTCCGGGAAAGGAAACGAGCCAGCGCCTTAAGACAAACAATTCATCCATGCGTCATCGGGACTCGAATCTGAACCAACTCGGAAAAGTGATCAGAAGCCATCACTTAGAACACTGCGCAACCGGGCGGATATCATATTATACCTAGAGACTAGAATATGGCTGGAAGTAGGCACAGCCGCCCCTGTGGCGCAGTGCCCATCTCGGACGAATGCTCAGAAGCCAGCGCTTAAACCACTGCGCCACCGGGGCTGATATCAGCTTATAGCTAGAGACTGGAATATAACTGGAAGTTGGCACAGCCGCCCCTGTGGCGTAGTGCCCATCTCGGACGAACGATCAGAAGCCAGCGCTTAGACCACTGCGCCACCGAGGCGGAATCAGGTTATAGATAGAGACTGCATAAATACGTATATATTGTAGCTGGAAGTTGGAACAGCCGCCCTTGTGGCGCAGTGCCCATCACGGACGAATGATCAGAAGCCAGCGCTTAGACCATTGCGCCTCCGAGGCGGATATCAGGTTATAGCTAGAGACTGCATGAATATAGCTGGAAGTTGGGACAGCCGCACCTGTGGCGCAATGCCCATCTCACACGAATGATCAGAAGCGCAACCGGGTCGGATATCAAGTTATAGCTAGAGACTACATGAATATAGCACCACTGCGGCACCGAGGCGGATATCATTTTTATAGCTAGAGACTGCATGAATAAAGCTGGAAGTTGGCGCAGTGCCCATCTCGCACGAATGATCAGAACCGCAACCGGGGCGGATATCAGGTTATAGCTAGAGACTGCATGAATATAGCTGGAAGTTGGCACAGCCGCCCCTGCGGCGCAGTGCCCATCTCGTACGAATGATCTGAAGCCAGAGCTTAGACCACTGCGCCACCCGGGGCCGATATCAAATTATAGCTAGAAACTGCATGAACATAGCTAGAAGTTGGCACAGCTGTCCCTGTGGTGCAGTGGTCTTAGCGGTGGCTTCTGATCATTCGTCCGATATGGGTCCGGGTTCGAATCCCACTGAAGCATGGATGTTGTGTTTGTCTTAGGCGCTGGTTTTCTCCCTTGGCTGGACACAGTGGCCCTAAATTAGGGACGGGTGACTCCTTATAGCCCATTGAGTTGCTCACCGTGGTCGTTAAACACCCAACCGACAACTATAATCTGATAAACCCATTTCTCACCTAAACGTAATGAGATATTATAGATTTATACACTGAGTGGCCACTTTATTATGACCATCTGACAGTTTTAAGCAAACGAGCTATGGCTGCACGCTGTTGCCGCCAGAGGGCGAGGCTAGTATAAAAAGGGAGAGCTTAGTGCTATCGACAGTAGTAGAAGTGGTTTTTTGGTGACGAGATTGGTAAAAAATGCTATTTGACGGACTGTCAACGTGGGATGATTGCAGGAGCTCGGAGCCATGCAGCGAGCATCACCGAAACCGCCGCATTCGTGAAATGTTCCAGAGCCGCTGTTGTTAAAGTGTTTAAAGACTGGACTGTCAGCCAAAAAACTGGGTCTCTACGTGCAACGTGTTGTCGTCATCGACTAGTGACTTCTCTGGCGGAACGGAGAGTGTCCAGACTGTTAACATACAACAGAAGGGCAACAGTGCAGCAAATTACAGACCATCTTAATCAAGGATCTCCTCAAATGATCTCTGCACGCACTGTTAGCCGTACACTGCATCGGATGGGATATGGCAGCCGAAGGCCTGTTCGAACACCTTTGCTCTCTGCATTTAACAAGAAAAAACGTCTCCAGTTCGCACAGGAGCACAAGGATTGGACAGTCGATAATTGGAAACAAAGTGTATGGTCCCACGAATCGCATTTTTAGTTGCATCATGCCGATGGCCGAGTGAGAATTTGGCGGAAACAGCACGAAAGCATGAACCCTAAATGCATTGCTACAACCCTTCAAGCTGGTGGAGGCAACTTTATGGTTTGGGGAATGTTTCCTGGCATGCTTTGGGCCCTTTAATTCTTGTTGATCAATGTCTGACTGGCACATCATATCTAAACATCGTTGCGGACCAAATACATCCTGTCATGTGGATGGTTTATCCCAATGGCGATGGCTACTTTCAACAAGATAATGTGTCCTGCCATAATGCTCGTATTGTACAGGATTGGTTTCAGAAACAAGCCGGTGAGTTTACTTTGCTTAGGTGGCCCCCACAATCTCCAGATCTCAACCCCATTGAGAATTTGTGGGATGAAGTTGAACAAGCCATCAGACAGCTGGATCCACAGCCCTGCAATCTCACACTCCTGGAAAGTGCCATTCATCAAGCATGGTCTTAGATCCCACTAACCACCTATCAACATCTCGTGGAGTCCATGCCACGAAGAATCGACACAGTATTAAAGGCAAAAAATGGCCCAACGAAGTACTGAGGGAGTGGTCATAATAAAGTGGCCACTCAGTGTATATGCATGCACGATGAATTTATAGATATTCCTAGCTAACCTTACTGTGCAATTTAGAAAACAAATTACGATGAGAGTGCTCGCAACAAAAATGTACATGATAACTCAAGAACGTTTTTTATTTAAGCTTTGACGTCAGAAATAGCTGTAAGTTTGAAATATATCGAAATCAATGCAAACTGGTGTGATTACTTACAAATAGCCCCACGGGAACGCAGAAATTGAAGTCTTGGTGGGGGGAGGGGGTAGCGGGGTTTAGTGATGTGGTTTCAACAAACTTGTTGCCAGATTCCGATTGCTTCATTACTTTTTTAATCAAATTCCGTTTCCTCGACCAACGTCGAATGTAGAACTTGGAAAACGAAACAGCGACAGCAAAATCCACCGTCATTACTTTCCGAAATAAACTTTCAAGATGTGAGATAAAATATTACTTAGAGAACATCAGCGGGAGTAAGTTTTTCTATTACGAATGGGATTTAAACATAAGCTTCGCCAAAACGATGTGCATGTGAAATGATGTGACGACGATCGTTCCGGAACTCTTTAATTTTTTTTTCGAGCCATCTCATTGGAAATGGTGAAGATGGATTCCCGACACGTTATTTGTGAGATTTGGATGGTAATAACAACCTGTTGCTTGGCAACGATGGACAATTTTTTCTCTCTTTTTCGTATGAGTTACGGCAACGTCATCTCTACAATGAGACCTTAAGCTTCGTAACGGTTACGGCTACAAAAGAGATAAGACATTCATTTTTCTGATGGAGTGGGCGGATTACTTTGCGCGGGGAACGAATCAAACTGCCAGTCAAATGGAAATGCATACACTCAGCGCCGTCTAGGTTCGGATTTATGCCATCTGCCTCGAAACTTTCAGCTCAATGAGCTTCAAGCGCAGATTAAGAGCTCTTGCTCGGCAGGTTGTGGAAATAGAACACATCTTATCCTAAGTACAACATAAATTTCAAAGAAATGTTGAGATCCAACAAAAAAAGAATTTGTTTCGTGATAGTGTTATGGTGCCAGACATCAAACTGATGTTTGAAAAGGCGAGCGATGTGCTTTATCTGCGCTTAGGATTGATGACCGCCATTTTGTGGAATGCGCCAAGGTATTTGTTACGAGAAACTGTTCGCCCCATTCATACACAGATTTTCACACAAAGTAGATTACCCTGGAAACTTTCAAGTGCGAAAAAAATTGCAATAGGTACAAATAATTCAGAAAGTAAATTTTTTCTCTCTCGCTGGTTTTCATTGGATTGAGACTTTTTGATAAATAATTCTAATAGGATTAATTTGCTTTCTGAATCTCAGTACCAAACTAGGGATCAAATACGTGAGTCAATGTCATGTAGTATTATGCGTTAGATAACTCCAGGATGAATTAACATTTCCCAGGAGAGCAGATTTTTCGGAAAAATGCTGAACAACTTGGCACTAATTAAAAAAACTATGTGTTTTGAAAAATTGCTGATTTACAGGTACAGACGAGGGCACTTAACTCTGTTGTCGTGCACAAGGAATTGTTTTTCTATAACACATGGACTGCTTCAGTTTTGCTATGCGCACACAACCATTAACTACTAATAGAATGATTTTCACTTTGGAGACTGGATGTTACCTATGTTTGCCCAGTTTGCTGATTGGTCCACAGCTCCAATATGCCATGATCAGAGATGAAAACGGGTCACGGTCAGCGAGTCAACGGGTCGGGTCAAGGTGCTTCTGACCCGATTTCGGCCCGGTTTTATTTCCGTTTTCATTTTGGAAAGAAAAAAATATTTCAAAGGAAAATGCTTACTGTGGAATTTTGTGCTCAATACTAGTGCTGGCGGAGTGAAAAAAATTCGTTACACAAAAATATTGCCGTCTCTTTCTTAAGGTGGACGTCAAGTAATTTTGCTTCCTATACTTCCAATGGAAAAATTTTTGTACACATTTCCTTCACAACTAGTGTGTTCCCAAGGATGAAAATTTGTACATCGATTAAAATAACTTCATATTATAATTTGTAATACTTAATATTTTCTAAAACATAACCATAATTATATTAAAAACCAATAACTTTTTCTTTGGTGGTGTTGAACCCAGAAAAAAGATGGCGTGACCTGATGACGTCAGTAAACAAACAATGTTGGAATGCATAATTATGGTTATGTTTTAGAAAATATTAAGTGTTCGAAGTTACAAAATGAAGCTATTTTAATCGATGTTCATATTTTCATCCTTGGGAACGCATTAATTGTCTAGGAAAAAGATGGCGCCGGACGGTATTTTGATGACGTCAGTAGGCAGACAAATGTTGGATTGCATAATTATGGTTATGTTTTAGAAAATATTAAGTATTCCAAGTTATGAAATGAAGCTATTTTAATCGATGTTCAAATTTTCATCCTTGGGAACGCATTAATTGTGAAGAAACGGTGTACAGAAGTTTTTCCATTGAAAGTAGAGGAAGCAGAATTACTTGACGTCCACCTTAAAGCAACGAAGCTTTCCACCGATCGACGATACGGCGCAGACGCTAAACTCACCGATACCATATCGTACAACGATTCCTACTTCGCGTTTGTTTTCAGTGTGATTAACCAGAGCAAGATACAGGCAAACGCCTGTCGCTTGCTTCTCTGAATATTCATTTTCTCACACCTCGCGTGTCACGTTGCAAGACTGAAAGTTATATTTCATATCGCGTCTTTTGCATTCAGCATTCAAAGGTTTTCTTTTGACGTGCCATCATCCCATTCCTTTGCATGCTGTGTAGGAATTAATGCCTTGTTTATTAATATGGATGAATTTAATATTAAGGAAATTGAAAAGGGCTTCGAGGTCAACAAATACGTGCTTGTTGAAAACAAAGAGAGGAAGAGTGAATGCTGGAAGTTGTTTAGTCTCATTAAGAAATCAGAACATGTTTCACAGCAACACCAATTTTCACAAGCTTGTTGTATGTTGAAAGTTTCCAAAATGTTAATGTTGATTTCATGAGTGTTCCTTCCTTCTGAGGGGAAATGATGAAATTAACATTCACATTTTGGAAACCTTCAACTCATCAGAAGCTGGTGCAAATTGATGTTGCTGTGAAACATATTCTGAAGCTTGATATGATATCAAGAAAACGGCAAAAATTTAAATTAAACATACAACAAGTTACTTAATTCAAAAATTTTGGCACCATGCAAAAATTCAGTGGAACAGACTTAACATTACTGTGGAGGGACTGACTTTTTGATTCTCGCAGTTATGTTTGGAAACATTATATATGTTAAAAAAAAGTTTCGAATTTATAGTTGAAAGCAGATTTGACCCGGTCAGGTCCAATTATGCGACTTCAGTAGCGTCCGAGTGAAATTATTTTTGACGCGTTTCTAACTCTGGCCATGATGGTTTCCTGTACAGCCCTCCATACCCTTAAGTGCCTTAAGGGATGACGAAATGCTGTTTTAGGTATTTGCTGATTCCAACAAAACGGTCGCTGAACATGACGATATGCAGATTTTGATTCTATGCGTTTTCTCCGACAGCAGGAAAGTAAATGCTAAGTAAAAAATTTCGATGCAACGGAAATGGGTAACGGAAGCAGTCCAAACTATTGTTGAAATCTCGGTTTTCAGTGCTGTCTCATGAAGTGACGCCGCATAGTTAATTTTGATGTTACTTAACAATATATTTTACTAAACTATTACCGAATATTACTTCATCACGTATTACATAAAATTAACAAACATTTCATTGCAATCTGCGTAAATTACGAGAACCAAATGCGAAGTGTGATAAAACACATTATGAAAATGCATTTGTGATGCTATAAAAACGGTGCGCTGTTGCAAAATTTGGCTTCCTCTCTAACCCCACCAAGAAGGGGTTAGGTTAAAGCTATTGACGAAAGCTTCAAAATGGTGTATAACACAATTTGGTGTAAACTTGTAGATATCACAGACCAGGGATGGCGAACCTATGGCACCCATGCCACTGGGTGGCACACGAAAACGATTTGGGTGGCACCCCAATATGAAAACATTAACATTAAATAAAAATTTAGTTTTTTTGGAGGGAATATTTCAACAGCATGTCTGTAGTGTTTTCTTGCAAATAACTGAGCTTTGACAAGAAAATTAATCTAGCCAAGAAATGTCCTCCAAAGGGGTAGTAAATAAATCAACCTCACCTAATTTAAGCGCCTTATGCATTAATCTCCCCCCCCCCAAAGAAACGCAAACAGGAGGTGACACACTCGGCGCTTGAAAACAGTAAAGCCAACTGTAAATGGCACACTAGACACTTGAAAGCAGTAAAGCCAACTATAAGTGTCACACTAGACACTTGAAAGCAGTAAAGTCAACTATAAGTGGCACACTAGACACTGGAAAGCAGTAGAGCCAACTATAAGTGGCACACTAGACACTTGAAAGCAGTAAAGCCGACTATAAGTGGCACACTAGACACTTGAAAGCAGTAAAGCCAACTATAAGTGGCACACTAGATACTTGAAAGCAGTAAAGCAAACTATAAGTGGCACACTAGACACTTGAAAGCAGTAAAGCCAACTATAAGTGGCGACACTAGACACTTGAAAGCAGTAAAACCAACTATAAGTGGCACACTAGACACTTGAAAGCAGTAAAGCCAACTATAAGTGGCACACTAGTCGAAAAAGGTTCACCATCCCTGTCCTAGACCAAAAGTAAGTTACCAATCCTCTACACTAACGCACTTTCGATTTAGACTTTCTTTCTACCTGGAGTTCAGATGTTAGTTTGCGAATGCGCAGATGAACTTACGTAGCTACATTACACTTCATTGGTGTCAGGACCGTATCTTAGTTCTCCTAAATCTGAATAATATATAATAATAATAATAAAAATAAATATCGCTTGTAAAAAACTAAACAGTCGAAATACTTATACTATTCCCGCAGTCACAGTTCAGTAGATATTTGAGCGAAGCGAGGCGGAAGGCCGAGCGGAGCTCTGTTTTCGAGAATCGAGACAATTAGTTGTTCGGGCATAGGTACGAGATGACACATCCGATCACCGTGATTTTGGGCATGCGATTGGACATTGCCCATGGTCAGGTTTTGACGCCTTCCGTTTCACAAAATTTCGTGTCATTGTGAAATTTCAATTAAAACCAGGTGGTCTTTTACTTGAACCGTTTCACGTTAATTTATAAAATCCTTTGAATTGAAAAACGAAGAAATGGAAGGACTCCATCTGTTAGCTCAACACTTGCTTAATCTATAATAATAAAAGGAAGTTTGTATAAGTGTGTGTGTGCCTGTCTTTCGTGAAACAAAATGAAAAACATGGTTCCCGATCTGAATGTGTCTTTCCGCTTTCTTTACATGAATCCTTATCACAACCAACGTGAAGGTGTGAAGGAAAGTAGTTCATCATAAATTTTAGGCATTTGTTTTCAGAATGTTTCGTACTTTTGTTCTGGAAGTCATAAATTTTATTCGTTCGTTTTTGTTTTAATTTTTTATAATAGACGCTTTAATGAGCTTCGATTTTGCAATAGCTTCGTTCAAAATTTGTAACTGTACCCGAGTTATCGGTTACCGTTGGCGGCTTGTCCTAGTTACTTTTATGACTCACATATCTTTCATTGGTTTTACGACTATAACATTCATTAATCCACGTACCTAAGTACCACTCAATGTCAGGAATGAGTAAATCTCATTGTTTGTTGTTGTGATTGAATTTCACTCAGTATGAACCTGACCGCGGCTTGGTGTAGTTGTGAGTGACGCGAATAAATGCAGTGTATTGTACATAAGCAAATGTATACTCTCGAATCACTGGTTTTATTTCACACCCACAAAGATCTTGGCATGAGAAAGATGCATAGCATGAAGTACCTATAAAGGGTACCAGAGTACTCTCTCGTTTTTTTGTTTTTTTTGCTTGTTTGGGTTTTTATCGTCCATTGTGTGTGCAACTCTGTTGGCTATATAAGCAGTCTCTCGCCCCTAATTTGGAGCTGCCGTTTACAGCAGAGGGAGAGAGAGAGCCACAAATAAACCATTCAAGACTCATCTGGTATCGAACCCGGCCTTACTGGGACGAACGGTGAGAAACCAGCGCTTACACTACTGCGCCACCAGGGCGGTTAAAGTGCATATTTGAAAACTTGAACAGAACACTATTTTTTCTTGTTAAGTAGCCGCTATGGTGGCGTAGTGGTCTAACTGCTTGTTTTATGACCATTCCTCCGCGATGGGTCCGGGTTCGAATCTCGGTGAGGCATGGACTTTGTGTTTGTATTACGTCACTGATTCTCTCCCTTCCCTGGAACCACTGTCCCTACTTAGGGACGGGCGACTTCTCATGGCTCACTGAGCTTCTGACGATGGTCCTTAAACCCGCAGTAAAAGAAAACGTTCCATAACGGCTCCCCCAGCCCCCCCACACACACTCAGCTAGCACTTAAAACTTTTATTGCCGCCCCGGTGGCGCAGTGGTCTAAGCGATGGCCTCTGATCATTCGTTCGAACAGTGTCCAGGGTTCGTATCCCGGTGATTGATTTTTTTGATTGGAGGGTTAAAGACCACCGTGAGCAACTCAATGGGCTATAAGCAGTCGTTCGTCCCTGATTTTGGGTCACTGGTTCCAGGGAAGGGAGAGAGCCAGTGCCGTAAGACAAACACAACATCCATGCCTCACCGGGTTTCGAACCCGGACCCCTTTCGGACGAATGATCAGAGGCCATCACTTAGACCACTGCGCCACCGGAGCGGCGCATCCCGGTGAGGCATGGATGTTGTGTTTGTCTTATGGCACTGGCTCTCTCCCTTCCCTGGAACCAGTGACCCTGAATTAAGGACGGGCGACTGCCGTCCCTAATTTAGGGTCACTGGTTCCAGCCCATTGAGTTGCTCACGGTGGTCGTTAAACCTCCAATTAAAAAAAAAAAAAAACTTTTATTAACACTTAAAATAAATCGTGTTTTTCTTTTTCTAACCCACCCTTCCAAGTAACTTGCCTTGCAGCCTTTTTCCTTCCTGGCATGATATTTTATTTTTCATATGGAAAATTGTGAGGAATATTTTGGCGTGCTACTTTTTTCCTATCTCATAAGTGCGCAGTTACAGAGAATTTAACCGTACCTTTATCAGCATTCCTCTACAAATCTAAATTTTCATTCCTTTTCTTTCTTTTTTCGGAGGTTTAAAAAGGATTTATTGGACCTGGTGGTACAGGGACATGACAAACAGACAAACATAGATAGGATACAGATGTTTCAAAACAAGCACATCAAACATGGTTTGCTAAATGACCAATGTACACAGAGAGCCAATGTTGATCAACTAATCATAATCATCAAACAGGGTTTTACAGTATGCTAAATGCGCAATGTACACTGATGACCAGTGTTGGATGAGTAACACATTGAGAGCCAGTGCCGAAAGACAAGCACCCATGCCTCACCGGGGTTCGAACCCGGACTCAACGAGGGTGAATGGTCATAAGCCAGAGCCTTAAACCACTGCGCCACCGAGGAGGGATTTCATTCTTCTCCTATAAATACTTTCCAATCAGGACACCCTAGTCCGAACTTACTGCGAACCTACTCCTTCGTTCTTCGTCTTATACAACTGAATGTTAGATAAGGCCGTAACCTAAATAAATTATCGTATTCTTTCACGTCAGTATTGCTGTTTTGCCTTAGCTCATAAGGGGGCAGTTTCGGTGAATTAAACCGTACCTTTATCAACATACTCCTGCAGCTCTGGATTTCCATTCTTCTCTTATAAAATACTAAATCAAGGGACCCTACCCCGAACCTACTCCATCGTTCTCCGTCTTATACAACTGAAGGTGAGATTGGGCACAAATATAAGAAATTATCATTATAGATAGCCATAACATGGCATAGAGTCGTGATTTAAGGGACTTTGAAAGAAGCATGATAGTGGGAACTAGGCGAGCAGGTGGGCAAACCTTCTTTGCTATGGAAGAACAAATGTATCCAGAGTGCACAAGGATTGGTGCACAAGCAACAGAACAAGACACCAACGGTCTTCCGTTGGGTGGAAATGACTGGCCGATATACGGAGGCCAAGGCGGCTAGGGGAGGATTGTACATGATAACAAAAGAGCTCCATTGCGTCAAGTATCCGTGCAGCACAGCGGCGGTAGCCGGAGGAGAATTTCAGATTACATAACCCGCTACACATTGACGCGAATCGGATCTAACAGTAGACGTCCTCTTCATTTACAAATTGTCTCTGCTTAAAACCGGTGTCATGTCAATTCGTCGCCAGTAGAAACGGGTGCACTAAAACCGGATCTTTGAAGACTGGAAAATGCTCCTTAGTCGGAAAAATCACATTTTAAGTTCATACAGGCCGATTAACAGGTCAGAATATAGAATCAACAGCCCGATTCGATCGATCCCATCTGGGTAGCATTAACAGCTCAAGCTGATGAAGGAGATGTAATAATCTGGAGTTTGGTTTCATGGCAGGTATTGGGTTCTTGAATACCTCTGGAAAAGCATTTCAATGCCATCAGGTATTTTAACATCCAGGAGCACAAAAATGGTTTCAAAGTGCTAAATTGGACCCCACTGTACCCAGATCTTAATTCAATTAAGCACCTGTGAGGTCTGATTACACAAGTAATTCGCAACGCAGATCTTCCTCCAGTGAACATTCGAGTGCCATCCCTTCCGCTTGGCCGAAATACCTGTTGAATGTTATCAGCCCCTCGATGAATTCATTCCTCATCGAATCGAGTATGTTTCGAACTCCACGGGCTGCACAACACGTTATTAGGTAGGTGTTCCTAATAATTTATAAATTCAGTGTATGGTTAAGAAAGACTAACTATGCCAAATATAAAAGTGTTCAGAAGGTGCATGAGGCAGCAAACCCCATTTTATCGCAAAAGCAATCTTTAAAACACTGCGTGCACTTTCAAAGAGCGCCTCGAACATGTTCCATAGTACACAGGTTCGGAGATATTGCTGGCTAAGACATTTGTTTAGTAATTTGAGCTAGTAAGTTATTCTCTATCTCTGTTACACCGTGTGGTGCCACCCATAAACAGAAAATGTGGTACCATAACGGCTCTAAAAAGTCGCACATAGGGCTCCAGGACATGATCTTCATATTTGAGTACTGACGGCCACTCCATCAAAGACGTGAAACACCGAGTTACCGTCCGTCAGCATGCCCCCTTACACACTAGCACATAACATCCATCACAGCCATTCCTTTCCTGGTGTTTTGCAGATTAAGCAATATATGGAATCAGGGTTATGCGTTGAAGAGAGACTGTCCGGAAATGGAATTATAGCCCGTTGGTCAGCTCTCCGATGGTCTCTCAAGCTGAGACGATATTTTGATTTATCAGTGGTCAGCCGAACACACACCATGAAACCTCTTGGAATAGACGTCAATGACATTTAATCCTGGTAACACAGTTATACTAGACGTTTTTTCCACATGTGGCCGCCGCAAGCTCGAAATACAGTTGCAAGTACAGTCTTCAATGTGCTTCACTTCGCCGTTACAGCCATATAACAGAAGGGTAGTGTTGCAGAAGCTATAGGACCACCTTAGCTAGCTATTCTTCTAGTAGTTCCCATTTTGTATAACTACCTCCATAACACTGAAACGATCTTTCTCGAAACACCGTGTCCTCACGCTATCGCTGGCTACTTATATCCAATTCCAAGTCTGTCAGCTTCCTGCGATCTCAGATAATCATCTGAAATATGTATGATGACTGGGAATCTTCAGTATTGACGAAGTGTTGAAACTCTTAGCATGTTCAGGTTCTTTAGTGAAACGAGAGCTGGAAACCAGAATTCTTATACCAATGAGTAATATGCTTGCTGTCTTCATTGGATATTCCGAACGCGCATAATAATGTTATTATATTTGCGTTGTTTTATCGTCAGTGACGTT
Source organism: Macrothele yani (assembly GCA_039090855.1). Classification (NCBI taxonomy): domain Eukaryota; kingdom Metazoa; phylum Arthropoda; class Arachnida; order Araneae; family Macrothelidae; genus Macrothele; species Macrothele yani. The sequence continues at coordinate 57,310,942 of CM076990.1, forward strand.
GTTGAAATGCAACACGTTCTCGATTTATGCGAGCTTGGCGAATACAGTTTCCTCAATATACGAGAGAGAAATTCTTCCAGCTGCTCGTTATATGCGAGAAAATATTGCAGTTATGCGGTTTCGGTTCTGTGCGCTGGAGCACAAAGCTGCTGGACGCTTCCCCTTCTGCTGCTTTTTTCTTTTCTTTTTTTGATTGGAGGTTTAATGACCCCCAAGAGCAACTCAGTGGGCTGTCAGCAGTCCCCTCTCCCTAATTTAGGGCCACTGGTTCCAGGGAAGGGAGAGAGCCAGTGCCGTAAACCAAACTCAACATCTATGCATCATCAGGATTCGAACCCGAACCCATCTCAAACGACTGATCAGAAGCCATCGCTTAGACCACTGCGCCACCCGGGAGGCCCTGCTGCTTTTCCGCCACAACGTGTGTGGCCATAATGGGCCATAATATTGGGCCATGTGTGGCCATAATGTTGCATTTCAACAACGTCACTGTGCGAAATATGGTATACCAGAAGAAGGATTATTTATTCTCGCAGTAGAAGGTATTGTGCTGTGCTTATCTGAGAAGCCGTTTACTACATATATATCGCTTATCCTGTTTATTGAACGCTGCTTTCATCTTATTGGTCACTGTAGATTCGAAACGTCGTATAAACGCTTCTGCAACTGCTTTAGTGGTAAATAAATGGATGGGAAGCTCTTTAGCTTTAAAAAGGATGTTAGAAACTTTACCAAGCCTGATGCCGGTGAAGGATCATTGGGGGCTTCTTGGGAGTGCGTTCAGTCTTGGTTAGTCTGATACTGAACGTAAAATAGAATTTTGACAGTATTCGCGTTGCTGTAATTCATTCTACGTCGCCGAACGCCGAACAAATGAACTACGAACATTAGAAACCCACTAATGGAGATGGGGAAAATGCTATCGCTATACACTGAATACGAACCGAAAAGTCAAGTCTTAGTAATCTGGTGTTTAGGGCCAAAACGCTTAAGATTTATGAGCCTCTCTGGGGCTTAGGTACAAAAAGAAATAAACTCTTAAGATTTATGAGAAATTCCAGCTTTCTAAAGGTACCGGTGGTTTTGTTAACCTAGTGAGTAAGCCCACAATTCGGCAGTTGTGAAAACGCTACAGCAGCAAGCGTGCTATCGATATAATTCAAGTGTCGTGGGAAGAAGTCAAGACAGCAATATTGAATGCATCATGGAAGACATTGCGAAATGCATTTCTGATGACCTCAAACCTTTCCATTGTTTTCAAGTAATAGCCAGTGAAATTGTGGAGATTGGACGGACGATGGTTGAAGACAACCTCTCTGATACGAAAGAGTATGGTGGGGTGGAGATGATTGACTCACATGAGCTATGAGTTTCTTGTTGTTGATTTGATAGATATGGGTCAGGAATAGGAGGAAGAAGAAGAGGAAGAGAGTTACGTTCTCCAAGTAAAAGATTTGAGTATGGAGATATTGGTATCATCAATTTCGCAGATAACATTGCCCAACACGTTTTAATTGAAGACCCACGTTTAGAGAAACCAGCTGTTTGAGCGTGACCTTCACAACACCCTTACGCTTTAATAGTAAAACTGCATTCAGAACGAAAAACTGGCACATCGGTATGCTGCACTGCCTCAGTCCACCGTCAGCCTTATCTGTTCTAACTGTTTCTGAACGAAGAGCAGTGACGTGAACCCGCTTTGTGGAAGTGAACCTGGATAATCTTCAACAATTTCCCTTTCCCGCCCCGATGGCGCAGTGGTCTAAACGATGGCTTATGACCATTCTTCCGAGTTGGGTCCGTGTTCGAATCCCGGGGAGGCATGGATTTTGTGTTTGTCTTACGGCACTGGCTCTCTCCCTTCCCTGGAGTCAGTGGCCCTAAATTAGGGACGGGCGACTGATTTATAGCCCATTGAGTTGCTCACAGTGGTCGTTAAACTTCCAATAAAAAAAAAAAAAAAAAACTCCACTCGTGCTTTCAGCTACTAACTTCTCCTCAGAAATAGTTTGTCCACTGATGTAATCCTGTTTGGTTTGGATGATTCCTACTCAGATGACCCTGTACCCACCTCCCTCAGTATGCAAACACCTACCACTACAATTACAAGAAGCCATATTTACTGCTTATACTGGCTAGCGTTGATTTATTTTAGTAAAAAATATGTTTCTGCTGATATTTCTGATGAATTAACATGATTCCAATATGGTTAAAATCAGTTTGACATTACATTTTACGTTGTTGAATGCAAACCCATTTTCTCTCTATATTAAAGCATTCGGTATATGCAACTTCAGTTTATGCGAGGCCGTAACTTCGCTTAAATCGAGAATTTAATGTATTAATGGAAACCATGGTTTTATCTGAAAATTTTCTACCTATGTACAAAGTACTGATTACATAGGTAGAAGTGTGTTAACCATAATTTTGACCACCAATGTACAAAATACTAATAGAAACCACTGCGTTACCTTAACTCTGACCGCCTATGTACATATTAATGATGGCAACCACTGTGCTACCCAAATTTTGTCTACCTATGTGCACAGTATTGATATAAATCATTATGTTACTTTAATTTTGACCACTTATGTACCATCCGATAATTAGGGAAGAAGACTGTTGCTAGAAAAATGATACTCTCGTGTATAAGTAAAACTAGTCTCGGTTTATTTAAAAAAACTTCCGACCGGATTACACACTGCATGGAAAGATCGCGAAGCTAAAGAAACGCCTGATGGACAGTATACACTTCAATGTTTTCACGACAGGTCATTTAATGATGTCATAATATTCAAAGTAACAGCATTTCAGTGGTGCATTGAGCTTTGCGAACTAGAAGTGGCGTAGAGCGAAGTCAGTGAATACGATGGGTACGACAGTAAGCAAATATTTTTGCTGCCCAAAGGCTCCTGAACAACAACAAACCTGTGGCTTAGAGAGTTGTCATTCAAAAAGAACCAACTCTACATTAAATCTAGTCTTTTTCATGTGCAAGGCAGTGCACCTTCATAGTGATGGATACTTCGAGGAACGCTCTGCACCACCATGCTAAATGCCAACATTGAATGGGAATGGTTTTAGAATCATAACTTCTCCTTGCTTCATTAGCTACCCTAGTCGTCGATCTTCAGTCCTAAGAAGGCCGCCCCGGTGGCGCAGTGGTCTAAGCGATGGCTTCTGATCATTCGTCCGAACGGGTCCGGGTACGAATCCCGGTGAGGCATGGGTGTTGTGTTTGTCTTTCGGCACTGGTCTCTCCCTCGAACCAGTGACCCTAAATTAGGGACGGGCGACTGCTTATAGCCCATTCAGTTGCTCAAGGTGGTCGTTAAACCTCCAATAAAAAAATGTCCTAAGAAGCATTTGTGGGATGAAACTGAATGGAACATCAAATGTTCCATTCAGTTTCACCCCACAAAATGTCCCAGTGTCAGCTAATCTTCTGCGTGAATTGAAATATGCTACTCGACATACGCGCGCAATATTTGAAAACTACACAGTCGAGTCACATTATTGTGACCACTTCCTACTTTTGACGTCAACAGCGCGTGGCCAATGAAAGATGGCACGTGCCGTGAGCTGACTCGGAGAGTGTATAATGTGTTCTGTAGGAAATCTGAAAACTTATCACTAGTTGCTGTCATGGATAAAAAGAGCGATTTATCAGATTTCAAAAAAAGGGATGATTATCGGCTTTCGTACCAAGGGTGGCAGCATTTCTGAAACAGCACAGTTTGTGAACTGTTCGCGTGCTGCTGTGGTTAAAGTGTATTGTGATTGGAGAAATGGCACCATTGCAAATAAGCGAGTGGAAACTGCGGAGCACCACGTGCCATACGTGTGAGAGGTTAGCGTCGGCTTCGAAGGTGCGTGAGGGCCGATCGACACGCTACAGTATATCAACTCACTGGCCGAATGCCCCAGGGTGCTACCTGAAGTGTGTCTAAAAAGGCAGTTCAGCGAACCTTGCTGCGTATGGGGCTTCGATGCGACGGATGGTCACTGCACCTATGATAACGAAGGTGCAGCGGAGAAAAAAACTTACATTTGCACAGTAGTATCGGAATTGGACCTCCGCTGACTGGTAAAGTATTGGCTTCTCCGATGAGGCAGGTTTTCTGCTTCTTCAAACGGATGGACGTTGGCGTATAAGACGAGAAACATCGGAGAACAAACACTTTTCAACCACTGCTGGCACAACACAAGCTAGTGGGGGCAGCGTCATGGTCTAGGGAATATTTTCGTGGCATTCTCTGGGTCCACTCGTATTAGTGGAAGGCACTATGGATCGAATTCATTATGAATCTATCCTTGCAGACCACGCACACCTATGCATGCTGATTGTCTTCCCTGGGGTGGAAGACATATTTCAACCGACAATGCGACGTGTCACACAGCTAGAAATGTCCGAGAGTGGTTGGAAGAGCACGATGAAGACTTCAAAGTACTTCCCTGGCCCCCTTATTCCCGAGACGTAAACCCAGACGGACCACCTCGATCGTGTTGTTCGCTCTATGGATCCTCCACCACGTACCCTCCATCAGCTGTCAGATGCACCTCAGTCAACATGGCTCCACGTACCTGTGAACACCTTCCAGCACCTTATTGAGTCACTCCTAGCCCGTCTAGCTGCTGTCCGGGCTGCACATGGCGGTTACTCTGGATGTTATCTGGTGGTCACCATAATGTGACTCGACCATGTAGTTGAACTAATGCAAAGATCAGTTGCATCAGTTTTGTACGCCAAATATAATCGAACATATGCACTGAATGAACAAAACATTAGAGATATTAACCTAATAGAGTGTTAGTCCATCTCTAGCGCGACTTCACCGGGTGCAGGAGAGTTTTCGGAGGTAATGCCCGCCATGGCTGTTGCAGAATTGTCCAGAACTCCGCCCGAGACGTTGGTCCAGGATGTACTGCCCCACGTTTTCTCAGATGGCTTCCACAGGCTTTAAATTCGGAGTATCGTGGGCGCCGCTGGATGTGTCCAAACTCAGATTTGTGCTGCCGGGTCCATTTCTGGGTAGTTGCGGCCTGGATAGGTGGCGCATCGTATTGCTAGAACAGAGCATCGGCCGCAGGATGCATCTAGGCCATGAAAGTGTGTAGGTGTTCATCCAGGACATGTTGGTAGAGCGCAGCGGTTAAGAACCTCTCTCAGCACACACAAAGAGGCATAATGTGTCCTATGAGAAGGCTCCACAAATCATCACAGAGCCACAACCCCCTTGTACAGGGCCGCCCTGGCAACACGGGGCCAGGGCCTCATGCTGTCGAAGCCACACCCGCATCCTCTAGTCAGCTCGGTACACCTGAAAACGGAATTCATCTGATCACATGAAGCGGCGCCATTCACAGAGGTCCAGTTTTAATGTTCGTGGGACCAGGCGAAGCGTAATGTCCAAGGACGAGCATTCACCACTGGCAGACAAGTATGGCGTTGGCTTCCGTAGTCCAGGGTTTGTAGGGTGCGCCATACTGTTCGCTAGATGGCGCTGCTTGAGCATCCGACATTTAACCTAGATGTGATTTGCACCGCCGTTCGCAAGCGGCTGGTCTGCACGAGCATGATAGTTTATATTGACCACGGTCATGAATGACGTCTGGTCTGCCAGCGCTTGCACCCTGGGCGCTGTTACATCCGTCGATGGTATACTCGTGGTACACCATTGTCGCGGTTGCCCTCAGGAACCCTAGGGTTCTTATCACTTGGGCAACAGAATGAGCCATCATTCTTGCGCCCACAATGAGTCCACGGTCAAAGTCCTTCAGGTAACCACGTTTACCCAAGTTCGTAGGACACACGCTGTATATTCACTATATTGACAAAAGTCAACGAACTCCCCATTAAAAGCAAATGAACGGATTCTCTGCGTTGTTAAGATGTGAATTACAACTGCAAACGGTATAAAAACGAGCCTCCAGCTGACCACGATCATTTCGCACTGTGAGGTTGAGTGAAAATGTCGCGGCGCGAGAGAACTGACGTTGAAAAAGGAAATACTGTTGGGTGTTATATTTGTGGGTTGTCCATAAGAGAAACCGAGAGACGTTTAAACATACCCAAGTCAACTGTTTTGGATGTACTGAATATGTGGAAGACTCATGGAGTGCCTGAAACAGCAAAACAAACCAAAGAAAATCAGTGACAGAGGACGTCGAAGCCTCGGGAGAGTCGTTACTGCTAATTGACGCAGTACTGCACAAGACCTCAGTGTACAGGTGAGTAAAAATGCTGCAACCTTGGTATGTACACATAACATTCGCAGAGAAGTTCATTCCATGGGTTACCGGGGTCGTGCGGCTGCTCATAAGCCTTTCATCTCCACTCGGAATGCTACTCGTCATTTAGCATGATGTAAAGAACATTTATCGCGGACCGTGAATTAATGGAAATGGGTCCTATGGACTGATGAATCCAGATACGCGATCCATCAGTCTGATGGCCGTGTGCGTGGGTGTGGTGGCAGCCGGGGGAGCACTATTTACCGCACTGTACTGATCCTTCTGTCAAGTTTGGAGCTGGCAGTGTACTGGTGTGGGGGTGTTTCTCGTGGTATGGTCCTGACCCATTGGTTATCGTTGACAAACCTGTTAACCAGCACGTGTACCTCAATATTCTGGACAATTATTCCCTACCAACTCTGTGGCAATACTATGTAACCGAGTCTTGTTGGTACCAGCAACTATAATGCACCGAGCCAAAAAGCAAGGACTGTTACGGCGTGTTTTGACGATAATTCCGTGTCGTGTGTGGACTGGCAAGCAGAGATCCCTGGTCTTATTCCATAGAGCATCTATGGGATGAATTAGTGCGCCGCAAAGGAAATGTGGAACCAAGGCCTACTACTAAGCAACAGTTAGCGGCAGCATTATGTACTGAATGGAAGCGCATACGTTCCGAAACTTTGTCGAAAGCATGTCTCGAAGGGTCAGTGCATGCATTAAAGCCACAATTGGACCGACCCCGTACTAATCAATTAATGCTATGTTGTTTCTCTTCTAGGTGTCCGGTGACTTTTGTCAATACATAGTGTACTGTATTGTGTAATGAACATATTCACAGAGATTCACCGCTGTCTGTTTTTTTGTTTTCAGTCAAATTCTTCAGAAAATACATCGGACACAGGAAGTCAGTCTGTTGCATGCCGAGAAAGAAATTTAATGAGTAAGTTTTCGCTGATTGATTCTCTCAGCTTACCTGACATAGGTTAACATATTGCTGAAGTTTTTTTTTCTTTTTATTTCCGCAAGAAACAACCATCTTTAATAATGGAGGAACAAGAGCATTTTTGGAATAAATGAATGAATAAGAGCAGCAAACAGAGTTCCGAAGCAAAGCAGATGTAGCAGGATGTTAAGAGAAGAGAAAACAGCAATTTGGATTTCTTGTGTACGAAGCCATCAGCACAGGATGTTTGATTTCTCCCAAATGAATAAGTAATGACGGGAATCATGTTGATGGGGAACAATGTATTTGCCTCGAAACGAGAAATGGAAGGATCTGAGTAAATATACCTTTCAGCTTCAGCACAATTTGCATTTTATTGTACTTGTCTAACGGAAGGAGAAACATTCTATTGCATGATTAAAAAAAAAATCCTTTTCTTTTTCATTTTTATTGGCTTTCTTTACACCTCCCCACGAACTCAGGGAATAAGTGATGGGTTCTATGTTTTGCATATTCTCCTTCCCTTTTTTATAAAAAAGAAAGTGGGGAGGGGCTTAACGAACAATATGAAGGAGAGAGTTTATTGACTTCACGTGGCGCTGATGCAGGTTTCTTATGGTGCTTTTAATTTTCCCTTTACTCTTTTTTGCTGCCACACGCGATTTAAAAGAAGCTACTGCGCAATTTTAAAAATGAATTGAAACAAGACAAACACATGATGTGCAGAATAAGCTACAGTATAGTCGTCAAACACAAAAATAAATTATTCATCTCTATATTACTTTTTAAAATATTTTTCGCTGAAATGTTTGGAACGAAAAAAAATGAAATTTTCCGAGTTTGTCTCTAATCATGCAACAGTGGCGGAAAAGCTTCGATATGTGTTAATTCATTTGATAACAGTATGGTCTCTTCGTTGGGAAACAGAGGTTATTCGAAAATATTTCTAACTATAAATCTGCCAGAATGATGTGTACCTGTGTAGAAAATCAGTTTAATAATTCTTGATAAACAATTTCGACGCAAAGTGAAGGACGAGACTGAAAACGAATTCGTACCACCAGATCAGGTGCAACTAAGAAGACATCGGTACTAAAATGATAACTCGAATTTCAGCACACAGACACGCACCGATTAGCCCTTATATTATGACCATGTCCATCCTAGAGAAATGAACGCACCTGGAGACCGAACGGTGACGCAGGTGAAGTTCACATAGCAGTATATACATATACAACCCGAGGACCGGCTTTCGGTTAGTAAAGTGTTCTGAGTCAGAATGGGAAGAGCTGCCGATTTATCGGAATTTGATGTGATGACACGGCGCCTCCGAACTACGATCTCGGAAACGGCTCGGCTTGTGGGTTGCTCACGTGCCGCTGTAGTGAGTACGTATCAAAAGTGGTGCATAGATCGCCGACAGACGAACTGTCGTCCAGCCGCGTGTCATCCGCAGCTCATTGATGCCACAGGGGAGCGCAGACTGTCCCGCACTGTTCACAGCGACCGCAGCGCCACACAGTGACAAATAAACCCGCAGCTACAACAGTATTCGCCATTGCAATGTACTACATCACACAGTTCATCGCAGCCTTTTTCACATGGGCTGCGCAGCCGAAGACCCACCCCGGTCCCCATGCTCACTGCACGTCATTGCCAACAACGCATGAAATGGGCCCAAGATCATCAGATTTGGGCCGTGGGTGATTGGAAGAAAGTGGCCTGGTCTGACGAATCAAGATTCCTAGTGCATCACATAGGTGACCAAGCGCTTATACGTCGATTATCAACGAAGGCTATGGCACCTGGATGCACTGTTAGGCGGAAACAGGCCGGCGGCCGTGTTATGCTGTGGGCGATGTTTTCTTGGGACGCTTTAGGCCCCATTATCCCAATAGCACAATCCCTGATAGCTCTCAGGTATCTGAACATCGTTGCGAACCAAATTCACCGGTTCGTGGCAACTGTATTCCCTTCTGGGGATGGTCTTTACCATTAGGATAATGCACACTGCCAGAATAGTCAAGCAGTGGTTCGAGGAACATGCTCGTGACTTTCTGTTAATGCCCTGGACTCCAAATTCACTTGACATGAACCCAATAGAACATTTCTGTTTTGACTTGGAAAAGCTGGTTCGCGCTCCCCGTAATTTACGGGAACTGGAGTTGACATTATTCCCCACAGCACAGAATATTTCGTATATGTTACAAGTACGTAGTAGCACTGAAACATTGAGACTTTTCAGATACTTTGCGCAATGTATAACAGTATTGTTTCAGAAACTTTACGGTTACGTCAAACTCTCCTCAAGCGTTACATGACTTTGAAACATAACCGATACGTTACAGTGAAAGGTCATTGTAACTTCAACATACCGACTTCATGTTACTGTTACGTATTTGAAAGATATTTGTAACTACGTTACATTACTATTAGGTACTTGAAAGATATTTGTGACATTATCATATTACTGTTACGTATTTACTACGTTGAACATTTTATTTTTAATAAACTTTGTAAAATCAAAATAAAAAGTATTACACTCGACCCCACATAGCACAGAATATTTCGTATATGTTACAAGTACGTAGCACTGAAACATTGAGACTTTTCAGGTACGTTGCGCAATGTAACAGTAATGTTTCAGAAACCTTACGGTTACGTTAAAATGTCCGCAAACGTTGTAATTGTAATTGTACCAATGAGAGGGTACATTGACCCAGCACCGCGACCTAAGGTCTATTGTGCATTCCGCAAACGTTACATAACTTTGAAACATAACCGATACGTTACAGTGAAAGGTCTTTGTAACTTCAACATACCAACTTCATGTTACTGCTACGTATTTGAAAGATATTTGTGACGTCATCATGTTACTGTTACATAATAATAGGGGTTTCTGTAAAAAGGAGGCTGTCCACATGCTGCCTCAAGGACACATGTGGTCGATCAAAACGTCAGTTGCAGCCATTTTTTTTCCACGTGATCTTCCTGACCATCTTTTGTCCGCCATTTTCTCTTTGTGTTCAACCATAACATTTTGTGTGCCACGTGGTCCTACCGATCATGTTTTGCTCGGAATTTTTTTTTACCTCCCACAAGGTCTCACCGATATCTTTTGTACGCCATTTTGTTTTCCCCATCAGGAAATTTTACGGTTGTACCGTCACGACGCTAGGGAAATTTTCTTTCCAAGGAAATACAAATCCTCGCAGATCACGCCAAGTTCGAACCCCTGTCCATCGGATTTGTAGGCAGATGCATTATCCTACTCGACCATGGGACGCCTCGCGCTTACAGCGTTCTATACGTTATTTAATAGAAATACATTATTTTTTTCCGTTGATCATTTTATTTTTCTGTAGGATGACTTAAATTTCTTCATGATTAATCAACGCAATGTACCTTTTGATGCATATCTTACTCTATTCTTTTTTCAAAGCTTGCGTAGTTGTTAAACTTGTTAATATATCAACATTTTTTTTTTTACCTTTACAAACTAACAAATACTTTCATTGCGACTTTTTTTCTGATTTAAAACCAACAAACGTACTAAGATGTTGTGCACTGGCGTGCAAAACTTAAGGACGGACACTAGTGTACACTAACTAGCTAACTCCGGGTACGGAGAAGTGGCAACCGGAGAACTGTCCACCGGAGAACTGGTCACACGGAGAACTGGACACATTGGAATTTCAGTGCCAGAAAATTGTTCTGCATAAATACATTTCGTGTGGCTATATTCCTCTCTACTTGAGCAACTATTGTTCATAACATATTTTTTTTTAGTATTTCATTTTCAGTAAGAAATGTAGACATTTCCATGATTTTCAGGCCAGATCAGATCAGATCATATGTAGAAGATTTTAGGAAGGGAGTGTCTGACCCCAGGTCTTAAACAACTCTTGGAAACAGAAGCTAGGAGATTTGGGCTAGAGTGTCCGATAGGAAATTGACACGGAAACGAGGCAGAAAGAGGGAGGAAAACGCCCTTATTTATTACCGGGGATCCGATGGCTTATCGTGCCCATCCGACGCACGGCGGGTATTTAGTGGTTAGAACGTTCGTATCTGCCCAGGATCGAACCTGAGGTTATCTACATGGCAGTCACAAACAGTGACCATTAGGCCACCCACGGCCCCATTTTTGAGCCAAAGACAAAGCGGAAAACGGGCCACAAAGATTTTAAGGGGCCGTATAAAAATTGGGTTCTGGGCTGCTCCGTCTCCCGAGATTGGTTATCTGACAGACATAACATTTCCTTAATTTCGTATTTTCTTATTGACGATATTTTTCAAGGTTTGTAAACTATAGCTAAACAAATTCGCTGCGGGTATGTGCAAACCCAGGAAACTTATCGGGGGGAGGGGAGGGGGTCCTTAAAACCTAAAATATGAAATATAAAGAATTTCTAGTCTGATCTGACGGCAGATTTTTTAAGCGTTTACAAGCTACAACTCAACAAATAATCTGAAAGCATTTGCCTACTCAGGAGACCTGTCGGGGTGGGGTGCGGGGGGGGGGGGTAATAACAAAAGTGTAGAATACAAAGAATTTTTCTCGTCCGATTGGGAGATTTTCAGCATTGACAACCTGAAATTCTTTGTAGTTTGTTTTATATTTTAGGTATTTCCTCCCCCGAGAGGTTTCCTGAGGCAGCACATGCCTTCAGAGTTTGGTGAGATGTAAGTTGTAAGTGCTGAAAATCTCCCGTTCGGACCAGAAATGCTTTATATTTCACACTTTTGGTATTGACCCCCACCGCCACCACCCCGACAGGTTTGCTGAGTAAGCAAATGCCCTCAGATAATATATAGAGTTATAGCTTATAAGTGCTGAAAATTCACCGATCGTACCAGAAATTCTTTATATTTTACACTTTTGGTATTACCCCTTATGGTATTATTTTGCACTTTTGGGGGTGCACTTGACAGTTTTCTTGAGTCAGCACATGCTCTCAGATAATTTGCAGACTTGTAATTCGTAAACCCTGAAATCTTTTGTTGAGTTGTAGACCACAAACCTTTTTTTATAAACATTAGATTGATAATGACAATTAAGAAAAGACGAAATTAAGAAAACATTATATGACTCAGACAACCAACCTCCTGGGATCATGGCCACGATGCGGTCAAAAATGCAATTTTCATACAAACCCTTAAACGTTTTGTGGCCACTTTTCCGGTGGCCAGTTCTTCTACACCCAGCTAACTCGAGTACAACAGTATCACCAAAAAAATATCACAGTATCACATGGAACAGCTACGGAAGTGCTTCGGTGAAATGGCATAAATGCGCATGCGTATCCACGCCGTTGCCAAATCAAAAATTTTACATATCGCCGGAATGTAACATCAAGGTAGCAGTTATGTACAATGGAAACAGTAAAGCAGTAGTATCGGTGAATGCTATTTTAAACGTAATCCTAATGTATTCAAAGAGTTTAGTTTCAAAGTAGATGTTGTTGAAACGCAATTATAACATATCTCTGAAAGCGTAACGAAAATGAGACTGTAACATTACTGATACATATCTGAAACGTTTTGGGCTATATGGGACAGCTGTTTCAAAAGCAACAACACACGTATTACGAGTTGTTGCTTTTCCACAGGTTCAACGCAGTCCGCTTTCCATTGGTTTTTCTTCTAAGTCGGCTAACGATTCCTTCAGCTAGACATTTTCATCTAGGACTTCCGTCCACAGAGAAGATTTAGTCCCAAACCACCTACAGCGGATCCGCATTTTGCGCAGGGATACAGAAATGGAAGGAGTAAGAGCAAGTCTAACGACTTTGACAGAACAGTTTGTAAGTGCGAGAGAGCTCAGTAGATGGCGCCACACCCAACGTAACCGGAGGTGGGTCCAACCCGGGGGCCGTCATTCAACGTACACGTCCGATGCATGGCAGATATATTTAGCGATTGTTAGCAAATCAAACCACCTGTGGAAGACCTGGGGACTCTCCATCCGTGGTTTGACATCGCTAACCACTAAGCCATCTCCTGTCCATTGGGAACAGTGGCGGGGTTTCTATATACTGATAACAAAGGAAATAAAAATCGGTCCAAAATGAGGGTGTCGAATTTCTATTATATACACTGGCGGAAAGGGAAAAAAGAACACCAAGAAGGAATTGGCGGACGATCATGATATTTACATATGTTAATGGGGTCGAGTTTACGTAGATGTGATGTTAATTTCGGGACCAACCGGTGAGCGCTTACGCCACAGCACGGCATAATATGCAAATTATCGTCAGTGGTATTTAAGGAGTACGGCGAAGTGAATATAATAGGTCGTCGGCGTACAGACACGTGCGAAGACCCTGAAGAAGCTGCAATGCCTGGACATGGAAGACGTGCACGATTTCAGCAGTCATCGGACTTTGAGCGAGGTCGTCTTGTCGGACTCCGCGAGGCCGGGTGGTCGTATGGTCGTATTGCGGAGCGAATTGGACGGGAAGTATCGGTGGTGGTACGATGGTGGCGTAGATGGTCCGAGGAACATTCCCACACGAGAAGACGTGGAACCGGGAGTCAGTGAAGGATTGATGAGCGGACAGATCGACGCATAAGAAGAGCGGCGTTGTCAAGCAGAACATCCACTGCGACACAAATCTGAGCTGCCGTTGCACCTGAAAAGACTGTGCGAACAATCCGCAACCGTCTACTGGATGCAGGACTACGTGCACGTGTGCCTCTGGCATGTGTACCTCTGACTTCAGCCCACCGTCAGGAAAGGCTGCTGTGGTGTCGTCAACGTCTGCACTGGAGAACGCAATAGCGATCTGTCGTGTTCAGCGATGAAATCAGATTCTGCTTGGGAGCCTCCGATGGCCGTATGCGTGTACGCAGACGCACAGGGGAGCGTCTCCACCCTACTTGCATCCGTCAGCGACACACAGGGCCAACACCTGGTCTCCTGGTGTGGAGAGCGATCAGCTATCACTCCCGTACACAACTAGTGTTTGTACCGCGTACGTTAAACAGCACCTCCTACATCAAAAACATCATTCAGCCGCTGCTGTGCCATTTGTAAGGTCTGTCCATCGTGGTGTTTTCCAGCAAGATAACGCACGCCCACACACGGCAAGTGCAACGCAACATGCACTTCAGGATGTGAGACAACTTCCACGGCCTGCACGTTCACCGGATTTGTCCTCCATTAAGCACGTGTGGGATTTTATGGGACAACGACTTATCCGGTCTCCATGGCCAGCCACGACCATCCCCGATTTACGCGTCCAGGTTGAGGATGCTTGGAACTCAATACCCCAAACTTACATCCAACATCTGTACGACAGACTCCATGCCAGAATTGCACAGTGTGGCACAGTTCATGGCGGTTCAACCTCGTACTAACCATGTTACATGGAAATGTTATTTTTCAGTTTACCAGCAAATACAACTGTATTTTGCCATAATGTTTTGATCACGTAATCCTCTGTATTCCGTTATTATGCTATATAAATTTCGTTGGTATCAGACGTCTCCTTCTCGGTGTTCCTTTTTCACTTTCCGCCAGTGTATTTCATAGACACCTGCACAAAACCTGAAGCGGGGGAGTCTTTCCCTGATGAGTGGCTTCCGGTTCCCGACCCCAAGTGTTTACCATTATTATTTTTATTATTGTTGTATGCGAACTGTGAGAGTTTTAGTTTCAGTTTAGGTGTGTTAATTCAGTGGGATTCAGAGATTTCTATGGGAAGTTCTTGGTTGAAGGTGTAGAGAATTTGACCTATATATATCATCATCATCATCATCATCATTGTCAACCTTTATCAATCCACTGCTGGACAAAGATCTCCCCAAGTTTCCTCCACAACGGTCTGTCTTGTGCCAGTCTCCTCCATGTCACTCCCGCATACTTTTGAATTTCATCCACCCATCTTCCATGTCGTCTTCTTCTGGGTCTTTTCCTGTCCCTTGGAATCCAATCTAAAATTTCAGCTGTCCATCGATGGTCTGTCCTTCTGGCAGTATGTCCAGCCCATTGCCATTTCAGGGATTTAACTCTGATCATGATGTCTTCCACTCTTGTCATTTTTCGGATCCACGAGTTCCTCTTCTTATCTCTCCTGGTTACACCAAGCATGCACCTCTCCATGCTGCTTTGAGTTGTCTGCAGCCTTTGTATGTCTCTTTTAGCTAAGGTCCACGTCTCGGCACCATACGTAAGCACTGGAAGGATGCATTGATCAAACACTTTTCTTTTAAGACATAATGGCATATTGCTCTTGAAAATTATGCTGTTTCTTCCAAAAGCTCTCCAGGCAAGTTTTGTACGCCGATTAATTTCTTCACCAATGTGACCCTCACTTGATATCTGCTGTCCAAGATAAACGTATGTGTCTGTTATCTCCAGCTTTTCTCCATCAATCGATAAATCTTCATTTCTTGTAAAAGCATTGAACATCACTTTTGTCTTCTGAAAGTTCATTTTTAATCCCACTTCTTTACTCTTGTCAGCAAGTTCCTGGATCATACTCTGTAGCTCTGATGGGGTAGTTGCATAAATGACTATGTCATCAGCAAAACGAAGGTGGGTTAGATAATCTCCATTAAACTTTATCCCTTTGTTTTCCCAGTTCAGTGATTGAAAGACATTTTCCAATGTGGCATTAAAGAGCTTCGGAGATATGGTGTCACCTTGTCTCACTCCTTTTCCAATTTTTATGTGTGTTGTATTTTCAAACAGCCGAATCTTTGCACTTGCATTTTCATAGATGTTATTAATAATATTAATGTGTGCATCTTCAATACCGCAGGATTTCAGAGCCATTGCAACTGCTGATGGTTTCACCGAATCAAAGGCTTTTTCATAATCGATAAAAGCCATGCACAATGGAAGTTCATATTCCCTCGCTCTTTCAATTAGTTCTCTCAGTACGTGGATATGATCTATTGTGCTGTAGCCACTCCTGAATCCAGCTTGTTCTCTCGGTTGAGCCATGTCCAGTGTCACCTTCAAGCGGTGTGAAAGAACTTTAGTGAAGATTTTATAAACCACTGATAGGAGGTTGATAGGTCTGAAGTTCCTGAGATCGTCAGTGTCACCTTTTTTATGTAGCAAGATCATTGTAGCGTTGTTCCAATCCTCAGGAATCTTCTCTTCATTAAGGCATCGAGTGAAAATTTGGGCGAGTACTCTTTCGATTTCTCCACTTGCTTCTTGTATGATGTCTACAGTAATTCCATCTTCTCCTGGAGCTTTTCCCCGCTTCATGTTCTTGATTGCATGTGCAACTTCTGCTGGAAGGACTGGAAAAACTCTGGTACTGGTACCTTTCATGATGTCTGGAGTGCATGTATCATCCCTTTCATATAATTTGGAGTAGAAATCTTTTACTCTTGTCAAAATTTCGCCTCTATTTCTTGTTACAGAACCATCATCTTTTCTCAGTGCCATAATCTGTTTTTTTCCCTTACTGAGATGTCCTTTTGCTATCTTTAGGCTTTGGTTGTTTTCAATTGCTTTCCTTACTAGTTCACAGTTGAATTTCCTTACGTCTTCAGTTATACTTTTTCGTACTGCCTTGCATAGCTCTATATATTCCACTTTGGAAGTCACATCTTCTTTAGTTGTCCTCATCTCTCTTCTTTTTTGCATCAACATTTTTTTTTCCTGATAATTTGTTCACATACACTTTGTTCTTAGACCCAGCTAATTTTGTTGCTGTTTCCATAAGAGCTTTGGTTACTTTTCTGTTAACTTCAGAAATATCCACTTCTTCCGATGTTAGGCCTTCTAAAGCAGAGAATCTGTTCTTCAGTTCCAATTTGAAGGTATTATGGTGTTTTTTAAGGTTGGTTAGATCAATATATTTTGTTTGTCTTATGAGCTTGCTACGTTCGAGTTTAGTGTTGAGGTGCAACTTACATCTCACCAATCTATGGTGACTGCCTGTGTTGAACTTGTTTAGCACACTGCAGTCTTCTATGACGAATTTTTTATATATATATATATATATATATATAATCATCATCAACCATTATCAATCCCCTGCGGGACGAAGGTCTCTTCCACAACGAAGATATATATATCATCATCATCAACCATTATCAATTCCCTGCTCTCCAAGCCTCTTCCACAACGGTCTGTCTTTTGCCAGCCTCCTCCATGTTACTACCGCATACTTTTGAATTTCATCCACCAATCTCCCATGTGGTCTTCTTCTTGGTCTTTTTCTGTCTTTTGGAATCGAATCTAAATTTTGGCTGTCCATCGATGGTCTGTCCTTCTGGCAGTATGTCCAGTCCATTGCCATTTCAAAGATTTAACTCTGATCATGATGTCTTCCACTCTTGTCATTTTTCGGATCTACTAGTTCCTCTTCTTATCTCTCCTGGTTACACCAAGCATGCACCTCTCCATGCTTTTCTGAGTTGTCTGCAGCCTTTGTCTGTCTCTTTTAGTTAAGGTCCACGTCTCTGCACCATACGTAAGCATTGGAAGGATGCATTGATCAAACACTTTTC
The DNA here is from genome assembly GCA_039090855.1 of Macrothele yani. Lineage (NCBI taxonomy): Eukaryota > Metazoa > Arthropoda > Arachnida > Araneae > Macrothelidae > Macrothele > Macrothele yani. The sequence continues at coordinate 57,328,601 of CM076990.1, forward strand.
TTTTAAGACATAATGGCATATTGCTTTTGAAAATTATGCTGTTTCTTCCAAAAGCTCTCCAGGCAAGTTTTATACGCCGATTAATTTCTTCGTCAATGTGACCCTTACTTTTTTTTTTTTTTTGATTGGAGGTTTAACGACCACCGTGAGCAACTCAATGGGCTATAAGCAGTCGCCCGTCCCTAATTTAGGGCCACTGGCACCAGGGAAGAGAGAGAACCAGTGCCATAAGACAAACACAACATCCATGTCTCACCAAGATTCGAACCCGGACTCCTTCGCGGACCAATGATCAGAAGCCATCGCTTAGACCGCTACCCTCACTTGATATCTGCTGTCCAAGATAAACGTACGCGTCTGTTATCTCCAGCTTTTCCTTATCAATCGATAAATATTCATTCCTTGTAAAAGCATTGTACATCACCTTAGTCTTTTGAAAGTTCATTTTTAATCACACTTCTTTACTCTTGCCAGCAAGTTCCTGGATCATACCTGCAGCTCTGATGGGGTGGTTACAAAAATGACTACGTCATCAGCAAAACGATGGTGAGTTAGATAATCTCCGTTAATCTTTATCCCTTAGTTTTCCCAGTTCAGTGATTGAAAGACATTTTCCAACGTGACATTAAAGAGCTTGGGAGATATGGTGTCACCTTGTCTCAACCCCTTTTCAATTTTTATGTGTGTTGTATTTTCAAACAGCCAAATCTTTGCACTTGCATTTTCATAGATGTTATTAATAATATTAATGTATACATCTTCAATACCGCAGGATTTCAAAGCCATTGTAACTGCTGATGGTTTCACCAAATCAAAGGCCTTTTCATAATCGATACAAGCCATGCACAATAGAAGTTCATATTCTCTCGCTCTTTCAATTAGTTCTCTCAGTACGTGGATATGATCTATTGTGCTGTAGCCACTTCTGAATTTAGCTTGTTCTCTCGGTTGAGCCATGTATAGTGTTACCTTCAAGCGGTGTGTAAGAACTTTAGTGAAGGTTTTATAAACCACTGATGAGGCTGATAGATCTGTAGTTCCTGAGATCCTCAATATCACCTTTTTTATGTAGTAGGATCATTGTAGCGTTGTTCTAATCCTCATGAATCGTTCCTTCATTAAGGCATCGAGTGAAAACTTAGGCGAGTATGTTTCAATATCTCCACTTGCTTCTTGTATGATGTCTACAGTAATTCCATCTTCCTCTTGGAGCTCTTCCCCGCTTCATGTTCTTGATTGCATGTGCAACTTCTGCTGGGAGGACCGGAATAACTGGTACTGGTGCCTTTCATGATGTCTGGGATACATGTATCATTCCTTTCATATAATTTGGAGTAGAAATCTTTCACTCTTGTCAATATATATATATATATATATATCCCCTTTTATATATCCCATTTGCCACCCTCAAGGGTGTACGGAGGACTCCAAATGTGATATATCCAGCTGTCGTAGAAAATCGCTTTCCGGACAATCATTCCAGCTGTGTGAGACATGTGCCGTTCCACAGTAAAGCCAGGATCCGTGAGCCAGGCGGCTTATCTCCAAACACATATGCGCTGGACATCGGCGTCAAGTGCAAACTATGAATCATCACTAAAGACATTACAACGCCACTGGACACCATCCCACTTTAATCGGGGCCAGCTCCACTGCAACCGATTCCGGTGATGCTCGCTGGTCAGTGTTGGGCGGCGGAGTGGCCTTCTCGAACGCAGTCCCTGTGCATCACGTGGTCTGGCAACGACCCGGACGGCCACTTTCGTTCCTGTGGACGACGCAATATGGCCACGGATGGTTGAGAATGACGAATTTGGTTCTTTTCGCGCGACTCTAACTATCGCTAGACCCTCGCTTCTGTCTTTGCTTTGGGGCAGTCCACTACCCACATGCCGGTGGGTTGTGCCGTCCTCGACCCATTAGCACCAACAGTGTCCGATTACCGTGTCGCTCCGACCCAAATGGTTGACGATACGGCGATATGACCAACCGGCCTCTCTCAAACTACCTCAACTGCTCGTATTATGCACAGGTCGGCATCGAGGCATTCTAATGGTTCCTGGAGGTTTATGCAACCGCAATTCGCTGTCATAAATATTCCTGCATGCAAGTTTTGCTCTTGGTATACCTTCCTCGGTGAGCGGTTCCCATGCGCTGTGGCGGGCCACTATTTTGTCATTGGCCGTTCTTTTTTAATCATTTGCATATTCGACCCTGAGGTACTTGAATGCGGAGTTTCACCAGGATCAAACGACTTTCCGAGGGTGTTTCGGTTTTTTTAGGGGGAAGAGCCTACATCAGACTACTTTTCGACTAGCGTTTTCCAAGTTTTCCTGAATTTATGACTAGGATATGTTGCACGCAAACATTTAATTAAAATAAGTTCCAATAATGAAAAGAGACAAAAATAATAAAATCTATACTTGTGCCGGCACTACTGGATGCACCCAATAGTATTTATTTACTGTAAATATACGAAAAGTGTTATACGAAACATCTATATTTTTTAACAAAGATCTTCGCTCGTTCCACGTTTATTAGTGAGTCACGGAAAAATTCTCATTGGCCGCCACCGGGTATCGAACCCAGGTCCTCCAGTTACGCGCTGGATATGCTTCCACCACACCACAGCGGCCTCGAATTCTTCCAGACTCACACAGGCTAACTGCCAAACCAATTTGGCAGTTTGCTTCGTGGAGCCCCGCACAATGCTGGGGATTCACCAAAGATAGTAAGCAGCAACTGAAGGAATAATTAGGAGGAAGAATAAATAACTGAAAGACCCAGGGTTCGATACCCGGTGGCGGCCAATGAGAATTTTTCCGTGACTCACTTATAAACGTGGAACGAGCGAAGATCTTTGTTTGATGTTCCTGGTCCTCGTCAAATGTCTGTATTAATCTACATTTTTCATTTGTGTTGTAATCAGTGTAACGTCAATAAATAGCTAAAATAGGATGGGAGAATGAGCGAACGGAGGAATAGCAATGTTAAGCTTTGACACAAAGGAATGCGAAAAAATTCACAGTTTTATCACGTTCACTTTGGACGTAGGACTTCGTCTAACTCCGCGAACAGTATGGGGCGACTTACGGCCGAGCGCCTCTGACAAAAATAGGTCCCAACAGAATTCATTATAGCGTTAAAAATACGTGAAGCACACTAATCGTATTAACCTATTCGTAAACAGCGTGGAGCCCGAATTGCGTACGGTGCAATACATCGTCCGCGTGACGCTCCCTTCGCTCACTGTGCGCATGGGAGTTGATCCAATATTTATGGTTGTACCGCCGCGTTTGGTCTTTATTGGCAACCGTAAGCGCAATACATCTCTGCGTGGTATCGTTTTAAAGCTATCGATTACTTTTCTTTAGTTTTTTTTTTTTTTTTTGCCTGTATCCGTATTTCACGAAAAGCCTTCCAAAATTCGGATTATGATAATGAAGTAAAAATCGTGAGAAATAGATGCTGACTTCAACTTAGAAACGTGTTTAAAAATGACGCTAATGAAAATGTACGCTTAGGAGGCCTACATTTTGTGTCAGTATATTTAATACTTCGAAAACGATGTACGAAGTGAGTCGTTCACTCGTGCGCAAATTTCCAATATAGTCTTCAAAAACATTTAGATACCTGTAGCTATGTATATGAACATATTTTATTCCTCAGCATGAAATTCTTTTCGCGCCCTCCTGCAAGAGCGCAGCAATATTTTACTCCATCTGTATTTGAAGAGACGTAGTTTCAGATGCTTTTTCAATAGTGAAAAGAGGGGGAAATCGCTGACGGAGTGATTTTTCATTTCTTCACTTTGCTCTGCGTTGATTTTCGGAGCTGCTTGGACTCCCTCTGTGATTGTTGTCGGTTACAGTATCTCTACCAACCTCAAACTTTCGACAGCATTCGGCGTATGTTCACGCTACATTACTAATACCTTGTACACTTCCATATGCTGTTGATGGATATCTTCCCCCGAAACTTTCTTCACTCAGAGAAATACAACTGGATCTTTGACATCCTCACGATGTCGACCTTTGAGCCAAATCTCCGTTTTGAGCTTTCATAACAAAACTGCAATATGCGCATGCGTCTTCAAGCAACGCAGGTTTCTTACTAGATTACGTTATGGTCTGTATTCACGGTTGTTGCAATTCCTGCGGATCTGCTCGTGGAATGATCCGGGTTGTAACCGTATTTTTGCAGCGTAAGAAACCCGGAAACAAAAACAACTTTAAATACAGCAACTTATTTAATAACGGTCTAAACTGTGTGCAAGTTTAGTTCAAAATTCCCTATTTTACATCATTTAATATCTACTGATGGATGCGAGAAGTGTGCTTCTTTCTCAAGAGGACATGATGAATTTTTTAGATGTTCTTAAACTTTCGAACTTGAAATTCTCAAACTGAAACTATTCTAAGTTTGTGAATAGAACACCTTGATAAATTATTGCAGTGAAGATAATTATACTTAATCGACAAAACATTAGATATACATACTAATAGCGTGTTGTTCCTCTTGTAGCGCGAATAACAGCCTGTAAACGCCGAGGCATGGACACCACCAGATGCCGGGGGTTTCCAAAGGTAAGGCCAGCCAAGCCTGTTGCAGCGTTGCGCACAACTTCGCATGAGACGTTAGTCCAGGAGCTAAGGGTCCAATGTCGCGCTCTATGGCATTCTAGAGAGCTTCCACAGGGTTTAAAACCGGAACCTGTTGCGCCAGTGCATGGTTCCAAACTAAGGTGAGAATTCCTCGAGCTGTGACTGAGTTTTGCGGTCCAGTGGGGCGGTGAATCGTTCTGCTGGTACAGACCATCTGCCACTGGATACGGGAAGGCCTTGAAAATCTGTCGATGATCAGCCAGCACGTGCTGATAGCGCTCAGTGGTTAAGGAAATCTCCAGACACATTAAGGGACTTAATGTGTTTCATGAGAAGGCTCCCCGCACCATCACAGAGCCTCCACCACCTTGAACAGAGTTGATCCGTTACGAAAAAGCCATGACTTCATGCCGTCGATGCCACACCCTCACCCATATGTCAGCTCGGTACAGCTTAAAATGGTATTAATCTGACCCCACGACGCGGCGTCAATCTGTAGAAGTTCAGTTTTGATGTTTACGGCACCAGGCGAGGCGTAATGTCCGATGACGAGCAGTCACAATGCAACACGACTAGGGCGTCGGCTCCTAGCTCAGGGTTTGCAGCGTGCGCCATACCGTTCGTTAGATAGCGCTGCTTGGGCATCCGACATTTTACCTGGATTTGATTTGCGCCGCCTTCGACAAACGGTCGGTCTGTGCGAGCATGGATTATGAACCCCAACCCTGGTCAAGAATGTCATGTGGTCCGCTTCTGCTTACTCTTTGGGCGCTGGTACTTCCGTCGATGGTATACTTGCGGTACACCCTTGATACGGCTGTCCTCGGGAACCCTGGGGTGCTTACCACTTGGGCGATAGAATGGCCCATTCGTCTTACAAAGACAATCTATCCACGATCAAATTCACTCAGATCACTACGCTTACCATTATTCATCGATTGCGATACACTGTTGGGAAGCCCTGCTGTTCGTCTATTTATCGCCTGCATTTTATAAAATCAAAGTAGATGGCTGTGTTGTTGTATTAGTATAATATACAAGCATTTTTTTTTACTTGAAGCTCAGAAATTTCATATTGATAGGTATTTAGAGAAATGACGAATTTAATTTTCGTTCTTTTTTTCGCTGAAATATAGTCTATTCCATATACACTGGCGGAAAGTGAAAAAAGAACACCAAGAAGGAATTGGCGGACGATCATGAAATTTACATATGTTAATGGGGTCGAGCTTACGTAGTTGTGATGTTAATTTTGGGACCAACCGGTGAGCGCTTACGCCACAGCACGGCATAATATGCAAATTATCGTCGGTGGTATTTATGGAGTACGGCGAAGTGAATGTAATCTCTCGTCGGCGTGCGGACACGTGCGAAGACCCTGCAGAAGCTGCAATGCCTGGACATGGAAGACGTGTACGATTTCAGCAGTTATTGTACTTTGAGCGAGGTCCTCTAGTCGGACTCCGAGAGGCCGGGTGGTAGTATCGTCGTATTGCGGAGCCAATTAGACGGGAAGTATCGGTGGTAGTACGATGGTGGCGTAGAAGGTCCGAGGAACATTCCCACACGAGAAGACGTGGAACCGGGAGTCACAGACGGACTGATAAGCGGACCGATCGACGCATAAGAAGAGCGGCGTTGTCAAGACAGAACATCCACTGCGACGCAAATCCGAGCTGCCGTTGCACCTGAGGTAACTGTGCGAATAATCCGCAACCGTCTACTGGATGCAGGACTACGTGCACGTGTGCCTCTGTCATGTGTACTTCTGACTCCAGACCACCGTCAGGAACGGCTGCAGTGGTGTTTCTAACGTCTGCACTGGAGAACGCAATGGCGATCTGTCGTGTTCAGCGATGAAAGCAGATTCTGCTTGGGAGCCTCCGATGGCCGTATGCGTGTTCTCAGACGCACAGGAGAGCGTCTCCACCCTTCTTGCTTCCGCCAGCGACACACAGGGCCTACACCTGGTCTTCTGGTGTGGGCAGCGATCAGCTATCACTCCCGTATGCAACTAGTGTTTGTACCGGGTACGTTAAACAGCACCTCCTCCATCAAAAACATCATTCAGCCCATTGTTGTGCCATTTCTAAAGTCGGTCCATCGTGGTGTTTTCCAGCAAGATAACGTACGCACACACACGGCACGTGCAACGCAACATGCACTTCAGTATGTGAGACAACTTCCATGGCCTGCACGTTCACCGGATTTGTCCCCCATTGAGCATGTGTGAGATTTTATGGGACAAAGACTTATCCGGTCTCCACGGCCAGCCACGACCATCCCCGATTTACGCATCCAGGTTGAGGATGCTTGGAACTCAATACCCCAAACTTACATCCAACATCTGTACGACAGACTCCATGCCAGAATTGCACAGTGTGACGCAATTCATGGCGGTTCAACCTCGTACTAACCATGTTACGTGGAAATGTTATTTTTCAGTTTACCAGCAAATGCAGCTGTATTTTGCCATAATGTTTTAATCACGTTATCCTCTGTATTCCGTTATTATGCTGCATAAATTTCGTTGGTATCAAACGTCTCCTTCTTGGTGTTCTTTTTTCACTTTCCGCCAGTGTATATATATCATCATCATCATCATCATCATTGTCAACCGTTATCAACCAACTGCTGGATGAAGGTCTCTCCAAGATTCCTCCACAGCGGTCTGTCTTGTGCCAATCTCCTCCATGTTACTCCCGCATACTTTGGAATTTCATCAACCCATCTCCCATGTGGTCTTCTTCTGGGTCTTTTCCTGTCCCGTGGAATCCAATCCGAAATGTCGGCTGTCCATCGATGGTCTGTCCTTCTGGCAGTATGTCCAGACCATTGCCATTTCAGGGATTTAACTCTGATCATGAGGTCTTCCACTCTTGTCATTTTTCGGATCCACGAGTTCCTCTTCTTATCTCTCCTGGTTACACCAAGCATGCACCTCTGTATGCTGCATTGAGTTGTCCGCAGCTTTTGTATGTCTCTTTTAGTTAAGGTCCACGTCTCTGCACCATACGTAAGCACTAGAAGGATGCATTGATCAAACACTTTTCTTTTAAGACAATGGCATATTGCACTTGAATATATATATATATATATAGCAATAGTGTCAACCACAAGTAAATTTCATTCCCAATGCAAAACTATTGAAATAACACCCTAAAAATCACGAGAAGAGAATTAAAATAGTTAAATGCAAAAAGATAGAAATTACAAAAACGCATACTTTTTTTAGGTTAAAGCACACAGACCACTTATCAGGGAAAGACGTCCGGAGCCCCAGGACCTGAGGTTCAGGTTTCGTGGGAGTGCTGAATTTTCTTTAGCCAAAGGACAGACGTCTTAACTAATTTAGTATCAAATACTTTCTCTGCACTTTGTCTTTCCTACCTGAATCGGTTAGTAAATCATAAATGACATAATACATCTGAAACTTACACGTAACTCACAAATAAACTACACATAACCGTAATTAAAATTATGAAAAATTATGAAGCACACAAGATCAAAACTTAAGCTCCCCAAGGAAGAAATGTGAACAAGGCCTGGCGGTTGTGGTTAGAACTCACTTCTTAATGTGAATGGTGAGTCCGTTAGGTTACTTTCCGAAAATAGTGAAATGTTTTTGATCACGTCATGTGAAATGTTTTTGATCACGTTATCTAACAAACCGAACTTTCATGCATGACAGTGAAATGTTTTTGATCACGTCACGTGAAATGTTTTTAATCACGTTATCTAACAACTCGAACTTTAATCCATGACGTGATCAAAAACATTTCACTATTTCGGAAAGTACCCTAACGGACTTACCGTTCATCTTAAGAAGTGAGTTCTGACCACAACTTCCAGGCCTTATTTACATTTCTGCCTTGGGGAGCATAAGTTTTGATCTTGTGTGCCTCATAATTTTAATTACGGTTATGTGTATGCAGTTTATTCGTGAGTTACATGTAAGATCCATATGTGTTATGTCATTTATGTTTTACTAACCGGTTCAGGTAGGAAAGATAGAGTGGTAAGGAAGTATTTGATACTAAATTAGTTAAGACGTCTGTCCTTTGGCTACGGAAAATTCAGCACTCTCAAGAAAGCTGAACTTCAGGTCCCGGGGCGCCGGACGTCTTTCCCGGATGAATAGTCTGGTGCTTCGATGTGCTTTAACCTTAAAAAGTATTTGTTTTTCTAATTTCTATCTTTTTGCATTTAACTATTTTAATTTTCTTTTCATGATTTTTACGGTGTTATTTCGATAGTATTGTATTGGTAGTGTAAATTACTTCTGGTTGATTCTACTGCCCAACTGATTAAGCTTGAAACCTGCAGCTACTGGCGGTTTTGCAATGATATATATATATATATATATACATATACAGTGGTGGCAAAAATTGTGGACACTTTTTGAAATTTTCATGTTTTGCAACTTTGCAGGCTTATACGAAATGTTATTTTGCACCAAATGCAAATGTTTATATGTCGATTTAAAGACAATTTAGTGCTGAATTCAATACAAAAACCAGAATGCAAATATACACAGTACAAAAAAAAATGTATGCTTACTTTAGTTTAAAGAGGAAACACAAGTTTGATTCAGTTAAGAAGCGGATTGTAAGTGCAAACCCTATTGGCCAATCACAGTCCTTCTTCTGGGAACAAATCAATGGCAGTATCTGCAATACATCTTGTAAGAAGTTGGGGAAAGTCAGTTTTGCTGTTTGTTCTGTAGAAGAAAGACTGTTAGCGGTGTAAGCGAAGCGTAATTGTAGATTGTGTAAATATTTTTGATATATATATATAAGAGCAAAACTGAAGACTAAGGAAAAACTTTAGAATTTAAAACGAAGGTTGCAAAATAACCTGAAAATCAAAACGCGCAACGCAGCAGTTTTGAAAATTCAGAATTCACATTCTATAAAGAAGATACCTAAGCAAAAAAATACAAATATAATTTTGACTCACACCTAGTACAACATAGAAAAGGTTATGTATCTACCTGTGTGAGTAAAAGGAGAAAAGATAAAAAAATAAAATAAAACAACTGAATGTAGAAGGTGTCGAGAATACTGAGCCTTGGCTTTATCAAGGACCAGCAAAAACTCTGCATTTTCTCACTTCCACAAAGACCTAGTTGGAAATGGGTTTCTGCAAGGCCATAGATGCAAGTAACATTCCCACCTAAAATAGTTTAAAAAATATATATATATATGTCATGTCCTCCGTAGAGTTGCATGACCTAGCACTGGTTAACAATTTCGCTTGCATCCATTAACCTTCCTGGCCCGACCCATGCTCTTCATCTGTTACTATTAAACAGAGAGAAGAAGATTAAAGAGAACTCAAGCTGTGAGAGTGACATAATAATTAGAAATGATTTTCAGCCATAACGAAATTCCAAGTTCGTTTGAGAGAGAATTTAAACCTGAAAATCAATGCAAAAGAAATCCAAATTTTTACATTGCAATTAAAAAAGGAAATATTAATTTTTAACGAACAGAATTTTGAAAGAAAACTTGATTCTAAAAACCCCTACTCTACAACTTATGACAGCACGAAAACGAGAATAAGTTAAAGATAATAATTAACTAAAGAAAACTTTGTGAAAGTTATATACCTTAAACAGTTAGTTGCAATATGTACAAAGTATTTCAGCAGTGCTTTAAGTGCATAATTAATTAGTTATTAAGAACTTAACTACTTTGAAAAAACAGCGCATAGACAGCGCATAGAAAAGGAACAAGCTTAGCCATCTGCTGTCCCTAGGTACCCCAAAAGACGCTCAAAGTTACAAAGAAAAGAAAGAGTTAAAACCCGCAAAAATGTTAACAGACTAACCAATGCCTAAAAGCTGAAAAGCTAAAAAACGACAGAGAAAAAGTACATGAAGTACAAACATAGAACTTATAAAACCTAGAACCCAAAAACCAGGAAGAGAGCTTACCTCTTGTGTGACAAAAACTTTTCTCCTCACAAGAGAAGAACATGGCTGACCTCTTCCGCCACTCCCTAGACGCTAGGGGGCAGTGTGGGTGGGGCTGATGGCCTCCTCATACAGCAAGAAATCAACGCGCGGAGATTTTAACCAGAGAAAAAAATATATAAACTTAAGACTGTGGATCTGTATGATCAGAAAGAGCAGAATTAACTCTCCAGAACACATGAGGAATATTATAAAATACACGAGCAGTGTATTTAATAATCTTTGCATGTATTAAATCACCTTAGTGAGCTTCTATAGATTAATCAGAATCTTATTAATTTTAATGTTGGTTTTACTATTTTTAGTATAGCTATCCTAGTGATGAATAACTAGTTTTCTTTTTTATTTGTTTTTATTTTCTTTTATAAACAGATTTTTAAGCTTTTTTTGTGATTTTGTTTATATTATTTAATTTTTTGTTTTAATAGGACCGTCATATCCATAGCACTAAGGTTCCCTTAGGTAGTTAATAGGCATCCTCTAGCCAACTTCCTTACGGCTTTGATTGGTCAGAATCATATTATTAACTGTGTAGAAAATTAAAGCAGATCTGCCAACCTTACTCTATTATTCAGAAAAATTTTTCTTAAAGTTCTTTTGATGAAAGAAGAAGGAATTTCGTTCTCTATGTCACTCTCACAGCTTGAGTTCTCCTTTAATCTTCTTCTCTCTGTTTAATAGTAACAGATGAAGAGCATGGGTCGGGCCAGGAAGGTTAATGGATGCAAGCGAAATTGTTAACCAGTGCTAGGTCATGCAACTCTACGGAGGACATGACATATATATATATTTTTTAAACTATTTTAGGTGGGAATGTTACTTGCATCTATGGCCTTGCAGAAACCCATTTCCAACTAGGTCTTTGTGGAAGTGAGAAAATGCAGAGTTTTTGCTGGTCCTTGATAAAACCAAGGCTCAGTATTCTCGACACCTTCTACATTCAGTTGTTTTATTTTATTTTTTTATCTTTTCTCCTTTTACTCACACAGGTAGATACATAACCTTTTCTATGTTGTACTAGGTGTGAGTCAAAATTATATTTGTATTTTTTTGCTTAGGTATCTTCTTTATAGAATATATATATATATATATATACGAAATGTCATTTTGCACCAAATGCAAATGTTTATATGTCGATTTAAAGAAAATTTAGTGCTGAATTCAATACAAAAACCAGAATGCAAATATACACAGTACAAACAAAAATGTATGCTTACTTTAGTTTAAAGAGGAAACACAAGTTTGATTCAGTTAAGAAGCGGATTGTAAGTGCAAACCCTATTGGCCAATCACAGTCCTTCTTCTGGGAACAAATCAATGGCAGTATCTGCAATACATCTTGTAAGAAGTTGGGGAAAGTCAGTTTTGCTGTTTGTTCTGTAGAAGAAAGACTGTTAGCGGTGTAAGCGAAGAGTAATTGTAGATTGTGTAAATATTTTTAGTATTTCTTTAAATTTAACGTTTAGATAATAAGTACAGCAATGGCACCAAAGAAAAGAGTTGATTGGTCATCCACGAGAAGGACCAGGATTGTTTTGTTAGGTGAATCGGGTCTTTTTTATGCTGAAATTGCAAAGTAAGTAAGTGGGTCAGTGATAACATCTGGTGTACGAAAATACTATTTACGTTATCAGGAAACAAAGTCCCCGAAAAACAAACCAGGAAAAAACCGAAAAAGTGCACAAAAGCTGTTTATGACAGAAGAGTAAAAAGACTGTGACTGAAGAACAGAAAAATTTAATCTGAGGCTATTAGAGCTGAACTGTGTTCAACTGGTGTTTCTGTCAATTCAAGAACGATAAGGAGCAAACTATCAGATATGGGACTAAGAGGTAGGATTCCGAGAAACAAGCCATATCTGAATCTATATCAGCGTCAGAAACGACTACAGTAGGCAAAAGATCATATTGGATGGACAGACGATCAGTGGAAGCAAGGTATCTGGAGTGACGAAAATAAGATATCCTTATTTGGTAGTGATTGCCGAAAATACGTGAGACGTAGAGTAGGAGAAGAGCTACATCCTGACTGCATGGAGGCCAATGTAAAGCACCCAACACGCGTTTTGATTTTGGCATGTATGGCAGCAAACGGTGTTGGTGGCTTTCATGTAATCGACGGCACACTGAACGCAAGAAAATACATTGACACCATCCCAGAACCAAAACTGCTGCCTTTCATCTCTTACCCAACAATGCACCATTTATTTTTCAGAAGTATTCAGCTCCCTTCCACATAACAAGAATATGCAATCAGTGGTTCACAATTAAATCCATTCCATTGGTGACCTGGCCAGAAACAGCTCTGACCTGAACCCGATAGAAAATTTGTGGTACCGTTTGAAAAGCCTTGTACAAATGAGTCTTCCATCAAATAATCAAATAAAAGGCAATTAATTGAAGGCTATAATTGCTTCCCGGAACCATGTAATAACAAAGGAAGAGCTTCAAACACTCATTGGCTCAATGCGACGTCGCTGTGGTGCGGTTTTAAAGAGTAAAAGCTATCCTACTAAATACTGATAGTACTTTGAAATCATAAGTGCATTACAGTAAATTCAGCATGATTGCAATTCTCCCTGCATAACTTTTTTGTTCTGCATATATTTGCATTTTGTTTTTTTGTATTGAATTCAGCATTACATGTTCTTTAATTTGGAAATATAAATATTTGCATTTGGTGCAAAATAGCATTTCCTATAAGCCTGCGTAATTGCAAAACATGAACATTTCAAAAAGTGTACACCATTTTTGCCACCACTGTATAAATACTTTTCACATCAACAACGCGTAATAGCCAATGAAACAAGGCATTTGTCGTGAGCTGGCTTGGAGGGAATGTAAGGAGTGCTGTAGGCAATCTGAAAACATATCACACATTGCTGTCATGGATAAAAGGAGCGATTTATCAGATTTGCAAAAATGGAGGATTATCGGCTTTCGGTCCAAGGGTGGCAGTATTTCTGAAACAGCGCAGTCTGTGAACTGTTCGAGTGCAGCAGTGGTTAAAGTGTATCGTGATTGGAGAAACAGCACCATTACGAATAAACGACGTGGAAGCTGCGGAGCACCACGTGCCATTGATGTGAAAGGTGAGAGTGGGCTTCGAAGGTGCGTGAGGGCCGATCGCCACACTACAGTGGAGCAACTCACTGGTCTAATGAACCAGGGGCTTCCGGAAGTGTGTCTGAAACAAGGTTTCAGCGAACCCTGCTGCCTATGGGGCTTCGATTCAGACGGATGGTCACTGCACCTATGCTAACGAAATTGCATCGGCAGAAAAGGCTTACATTTGCACGGAAGTATCGGAATTGGACCTCCTCTGATTGGCAAACGATTGCCTTTACCGATGAGTCACGTTTTCTGCTTCATCGAACGGATGGACGTTGGCGTATAAGGCGAGAAACATCGAAGAACAAACACTGTTCAACCATTGCTGTTATAACACAAGCTGATGGGTACAGCGTTATGGTTTGGGGAATGATGAAAAATGTTTGAAATATCGGAGAACAATAATTTTTCAACCATTGCTGGAAGAACACAAGCTGGTGGGTGCAGCGTTAAGGTCTCGGAAATGTTTTGGTGGCTTTCCCTGGGTCACTGATAGCTGTGGAAGGCACTTTGGACTGAATTCGATACGAATCCATCCTTGCAGACCACATAAACCCAAACATGCTGCTTGTCTTCCCTGGGGCTGATGGGATCTTCCAGCACGACAATGCGACGTGTCACACAACTAGAAATGTCCGAGAGTGCTTGGCAGATCACGATGAAGAATACAAAGCACTTCCCTGGCTCCCTAATTTCCCAGACTTAAACCTAATTGAGCATCTGTGTGACCACCTCAATCGTGTTGTTCGCTCTATGGATCCTCCAGCAGCTGTCAGATGCACTGCAGTCAGCATGGCTGCATTTACCTGTCAAAATCTTCCAGCCCCTTATTGAGGTACTCCCAGCGCTACTAGCTGCTGTCCGCGCTTCACACGGCGGTTACTCTGGATATTAGTTATAGCTATTGGTCACAATACTGTGATTCGACCGTATAGATATATATATATAATACTTGAACCCGGGCCGGAAAACTAATTTTTTGAAAAAACTTTAATGTATATATATACATATATACACTGAGTGGCTACTTTATTATGACCACCTGACAGTTTTAAGCAAATGAGCTATGGCTGCACGCTGTTGCCGCCAGAGGGCGACGCTAGTATAAAAATGGAAAGCTTAGTGCTTGCGACAGTAGTAGAATATATTTTTGGGTGACGAGATGGATAAAAAAGGCGATTTGACGGACTATTAACGTGGGATGATTATAGGAGCTCGGAGCCATGGAGCGAGTATCCCCGAAACAGCCGCATTCGTGAAATGTTCCAGAGCAGCTGATGTTAAAGTGCTTAAAGACTGGACTGTCAGTTCAAAAACTGGTTATCTACGTGCAACGTGTGGTCGTCATCGACTAGTGACTGCTCGGGTGGAACGGAGAGTGTCCATACTGGTAACAGACAACAGAACGGCAACAGTGTAGCAAATTACATACCATCTTAATCAAGGATCCCCTCAAATGATCTCTCCGCGCAACTTTCGTCGTACACTGCATCCTATGGGATATGGCAGCCGAAGGCCTGTTCGAACACCTTTGCTATCTATCTGTAGTTAAACGTTTCCAGTTTGCACAGGAGCACAAGGATTGGAGAGTCGATAATTGTAAATAAATTATGTGGTCCGATGAATCACGTTTTCAGTTGTACCATGCCGATGGCAGAGTCAAAATTTGGCGGAAACAGCACGAAAGCATGGACCCCAAATGCATTGCTACAACCCTTCAAGCTGGTGGAGGCAACGCTATCGTTTGGGGAATGTTTTCCTGGCATGCTTTGTGCCCTTTAATTCGTGTTGATCAACGTCTGACTGGCACATCATTACTAAACATCGTTGCGGACCAAGTGCCTCTTGTCATGTGGATGGTTTATTCCAATGGCGATGGCTACTTTCAACAAGATAATACGTCCTGCCATAGTGCTCGTATTGTACACGATTGGTTTCAGGAACATGCCGGGGAGTATATTTTCTTTAGGTGCCCCCACAATCTCCATATCTCATCCCCATTGAGAATTTGTGGGATGAAGTTGAGCCAGCCATCCGACAGCTGGATCCACAACCCTCCAATCTCACACTCCTGGAAAGTGTTATTCATCAAACATGGTCTCAGATTCCACAAACCACCCATCAACATCTCGTGGAGTCCATGCAACGAAGAATCGACGCAGTATTAAAGGCAAAAGGTGGCCCAACGAAGTACTGAGGGGCTGGTCATAATAAAGTAGCCACTCAGGGTATATGTATATACACTATATTGGCAAAACTAACCGGACACCTAGAAGAGAAACACAACATAGCATTTATTGACATACATTAGCACAGAGTCGGACCACCTTTGGCCTTAATGCATGCACTGACCTTTCGAGACATGCTTTCGACATAGTTTTGAAACACAGCAATAGGTATGCGCTTCCATTCAGTACCTAATGCTGCCACTAACTGTTGTTTAGTAATACGCCTTGGGTACAAACATTTTATGCGGCTCTCTAATTCATCACATAGGTGCACTATGGGATTCAGGTCAGGGCTCTGTGCTGGACAGTCTACACGCGATATGGAATTATCGTAAAACCACGCCGTAACAGTTCTTGCTTTATTGCTCGGTGCATTATTCTGCTGGTACCAGCGAGACACGGTTCCATAGTATTGCCACATACTTGGTAGGGCATAATTGTCCAGAATATCGAGATAGACGTGCTAATTATCAGGTTTGTCCACGATAACCAATGGGCAGGGATCATACCACGAACTCCCCCCCCCACGATTGCACTGCCAGCTTCAAATTTGATCATATGAACAGTATACTGTGGTAAATAGCGTTCTCCCGGCTACCGCCATACCCACACGCACAGCTATCAGACTAATGGATCGTGCATCTTGATTCATCAGTCCATAGGACCCGTTTCCATTGATCTACGGACCACGATAAATGTTCTTTACACCATGCTAAACGACGTGTAGCATTCCGGGTGGAGATAAAAGGCTTATGAGCAGCCGCACGACCACGGTAACTCATGGAATGAAGGTTTCGTTGAATGGTAGGTGTGCATACCGAGGTTCCAGGATTTTTACTCACCTGCACACTGAGGTATTGTGCGGTACTCCGTCGATTAGCTGTAGCGACTCTCTGAGGCTTCGACGTCCTCTATCACTAATTTTCTTTGGTCTGCCGGTACGCTTTGCTGCTTCAGGCACGCCATGTGTCTTCCACTTATTCAGTATATAAAAAACAGTTGACTTGTGTATGTTTAAACGCCTCTCGGTTTCTCTTATAGGCAACCCACTAATATAACACCCAACAATATTTTCTTTCTCAAAGTCAGTTCTCTTCCGCTGTGACATTTTCACTCAACCTCACAGTGCGATATGATCGCGGTCAGCTGCAGGCTTGATTTTATACCGTTTGCAGCTGTACCGCGCATCTTAACAACGCAGCAGATTCGTTCATTTGCTTTTGAAGGGGTGTCCGCTGACTTTTGTCAATATATTGTTATATAGATTCTTCAAGCTTATGCACCCACCACAAGTCATCTTGAAGAAGAAATTGAAGAATTTTACGATAAAATTCGGAATCCAAATAAAAAACGCGAAATGTACTTGAAGATCGAAATGTACTTGAAGATCGAAATGTACTTGAAGATCGAAATGTACTTGAAGATCGAAATGTCCTTGAAGATCAATGCAAAAATAGGCTAGCAGCAACAGAATGAAACTTCGGTGGTTGGCAAATTCGGTTACGGGAACAGAAATCAACGTGGAAATACTCTCGTAGAGTTCGCAGAAGCAGAAAGGTTTTTCATCAAGAACTCATTTTGTTTCAAGAAAAAGCCACACAGGAGATGGACATGGAGCCATCCGAATGAGACGACAAGTGAAATTTGTTTTATTATGTGTAACAAAACATTCGTCATCGAAGACTGCAGTGTGCTAAAAAGTTCGACACAGATAGTAACCATGAATTGGTGGGATGTAAAATGCACCTCAACACTAAACTCGAACATGGTAAGCTCATAAGACAAGCAAAATGTATTGACATAACCAAAGTAAAGAAACATCATAATACCTTCAAGTTGGAACTGAGGAACAGATTCTCTATTTTTAGAAGGAAGGCCTAACATCGGAAGAAGTGGATATTTCTGAAGTTAACAGAGAACTTACCAAGGCTGTTATTGAAACAGAATCAAAAATAGGTGGCTCTAAGAACAAGTTGCATATGAATAAAATTTCAGGAAAAAGAAAAGTGGTGATGCAAAAGAGAAAGGAGATGAGGACAAATAAAGAAGATGTCGCTTCCAAAGCGGAATGTATAGAACTATGCAAAACAGTACGGAAAAGTACTGCTGAAGACATAAGGAAAGTTAATTGTGATCCAGTGAGAAGAGCAATTGAAAACAACCGAAGCCTGAAGACAGGAAAGGGACATCTCGGTAAGAGAAGAAAACAGATTATGGAACTGAGAAAAGACAATGGGACTGTAACAAGAAATAGAAGCGAAATCTTGACAATGGTAAAGGATTTCTATTCAAAACTATATGGAAGTTATTATACATCTATTTCAAACATTACGACAGGTACGAGTACCGAAATCCCTCCAGTCTGTCCTGCAGAAGTTACACACGCAATTAAGCACATTAAACAGGGAAGAGCTCCTGAAGAAGATGGAATTACCATGAATATTACACAAAAAGCAAGTGGAGAAATTGAAATTACACTCTTCCAAGTTTTCACCAGATGTCTCAATTAAGGGAAGATTCCTGAGGATTGGAACAATGTTACAATGATCCTGCTACATAAAAAAGCTGATGTTGATGATCTCAGCAACAAAGTGGCATGCAATGATATAGTCTCTACGGTACTACCGATGGTTTGGCATGCATTATTAAAAGATGGAAACACATCACGGCACTCTGTGTAATTACGTGATAAAAATTCATATAATATGCTCGTGATGTCACCCGCGTTGTTTTCAAAAATCATCTTCGTTCTTTACATGTTCCAATTCTCTGCAGTTTTGTGTCTACCATTGTCTTGAAAAAACCTCCCAGTGGAGTGCGAAAGCTTGGCGAATATTTGTGCTGACTACACCACGAAAATAAACGGATTTCATACGCTATATGCGTTTCATAACTATGAATTAAGATTATTTAACTCACCTTCGTTTTGCTGATGACGTACTCATTTTTGAAACTACCCTTTCAGAGCTGCAGAGTAGGATCCAAGAACTTGCTGACAAGAGTAAAGAAGTGGGATTAAAAATGAGCTTTCAGACGACGAAAGTGATGTACAATGCTTTCAGAAGAAACGAAGATTTTTCGATTGATGAAGAAAAGCTTGAGACAACCGATTCCTACATTTATCTTGGGCAGCACATATAAAGTGAGGGTCACATTGATGAAGAAATTAATCTGCGTATAAAACTTGGATGGAGAGCTTTTGGAAGAAACAGTACAATTTTTAAGAGCAATATGCCAGTATGTCTCAAAAGAAAAGTGTTTAATCAATGCATCCTGCCAGTGCTTACGTGTGGAGCCGAGACATGGACCTTAACTAAAAAAGACATACAAAGACTGCAGACAACTTAAAAAGCATGGAGAGATGCATGCTTGGTGTAACCAGGAAAGATAAGAAGAGGAACTTGAGGTTAAAGAAAATGACAAGAGTGGACGACATCATGACCAGAGTGAAATCAATGAAATGGCAATGTGCTGGACATGTTGCTAGAATAACGGACCATTGATGGACAACCGAAATTTTAGACTGTATTATGAGGGATAGAAAAGGACCTAGAAGACGACCACATGGGAGATGGATGAATGAAATTTTAAATCATGCCGGAGTGATATGGAGGATAAAGGATAAAGGCAGACAATTGTGGAAGAAACTTGGGGAGACCTTCATCCAACAGTGGATTAATAACGTTTGACATGGTTGATGATGATATATATGAGTATATATACATGTATATGTAATAGTCAAAGAGAAAAGGGCTGTTCCACTTATTTTTCTATTTTTTACTTAAGGCTGTTCCACTTAGTTTTGAAGGCGCTGCATTCAATATTTTTAGATTCACTTGTATATTTAATTTCAGCGTTTTCTGTTTTCTTGATAACATGATATGTTTCACAGCAACACCAATTTTCAACTGCTTCTAATGAGTTGAAGGTTTCAAAAATGTGGATGTTGATTTCATCATTGCCCTCCAGAAGAAAAGAACACTCATGAAATGAACATTCACATTTTGGAAACTTTCGACTCAACACAAGCTCGTGAAAATTGGTGTTGCTGTGTAACATATTCTGGTTTCATAATGAGGCGAAACAACTTCCGGTATTTACTGTTAACTTTTTTGTTTTCAGCCTTGACGCCCTTTTCAATTTCCTTAGTATTAAACTCATCCACATTAACAAATAACGAATTAATTCCGTCACGACATGCAATGGAACAAGATGTCAGCACGTCAAACGAAAACCTCTGAAAGCTCAATGCAAAAGATTTGACTTGAGAAGTAACTTTGAGTCTTACATTGTGACACGGGGAGTGTGAGAGAGTGAATCACAAGAGAAGCAGGCGACAGGCATTTGCCTGTGTCTTGCTCCGGACAATCGCACTGACAACAAAGGCAAGGTAAGTATCGTTGTATGATATGGTATCGGAGAGTCTAGCGTCTGCACCGGAATGGAATTCTGTGGCTGCATATTTCATCAACAGTCTGGTGATGGGTATGCATCGTCTTTGTGAGAGTTGTAGGTTGGTACGAGGTGATCACATTCCTCATTGACATATTTAGGTTACAATCTTACAACTCATCTTGGTGACGTTTACGGATGTGACCCTGCATGCGCAAAATGTGTACACACTTGTACACATTTTGCCTATATTTATTACCCTTATGACTGTGTCCCCTTACTTGCTAAACGTTTCTACCTACTTTATATCCCTGCGAATACCTTCCGAACACCAACGTATGTCCATGTCTTTCTTTTCACTTTCTTATCTTTCCCATCTGATTATTTAGCAGTTCTATTTCTTTTATCTAGGAACAAATGCTAGTGAGCGATGGGTTTGCCTCCTCGGGGCTCTCCGTGGTAACAATGGCACACGCAACAGCAACTAGGGCCTCTGTGAATCTTGGAGAGGTGCAAGCTAGTTCTGTGTGACACTGGACCCAACTCACTGAGTTTTGTTCCAGAATCCTTAGGTTGAATGACCAACTGGAACCCTCAGATGAGGGCTAATCCCCCACACTTATGTACTTACCTGATTAAAAAGACAAAAAGAAATAATAAGAATGACTCAAGTGTGGGATATGGTGGACCTACCACACTTGAGAAGGACGGTCCACCACGGAATCGTCCTGGACTTTCTAAACGGCGTATCAGAAAGAGATCTCGGCTGAGTAAATGTTAGATTGGTGTATGGAATACTAGAGGTATAAATGGAAAGATCAGTGAGGTGATTGAGGAGATGAATAAGTATAGACTGGATGTGCTGTGTGTAAGTGAAACCAAAAAGAAGGAAATTGGGGTAGAAGAAGTGAATGGCACGGTGAGTGTGTGGTCTGGAGTATTGGATAATATGAGAGGACAAGATGGTGTAGGTATGATTTTAAGTGAAAAGATGAAGAACAACTTGATTCACTATAGTTGCATAAGTGAGAGAATTCTCTGGATTCGTGTGAAAGTGAAACCAGAGAATTGTTATTGTTGTAGTTTATGCTCCTTGTGACTCTGAACCTTCTGATAAGAAAGAAGATTTCTGGAATGAGCTAAAAGCTGTTTTGGGCCAGTTTGGTGCTAAAGAAAAAGTTATAATAGCAAGGGATTTTAATGCTGTAGTAGGTGTGCAAAATGCAATTTCTGAAAATGTTCTGGGTAAGTTTAATGATCCTTGTGTGAATGATAATGGTGAAAGATTAATTGAACTCTGCATTGAGAATGGTTTGTGTGTATCTAATACATTTTTCAACCACAAGTATATCCACACATATACTTGGGAAAATCTTACTCTTGGTCAAAAGAGTTTGATGGATTTTTGTTGTCTACGATCAGCGTTTGAAACACTTAGTTGTTGACACCCGTGTGATGAGAGGTGCGGATGTTGGTTCTGATCATTACTTGGTAGTGTCACGAGTGAAACTTAATGTTGGTTGGAGGAAAAGGAATAGGAAGAGACCCAGGATAGAAAGAATAAAGGTTGATAGGCTCCTTGAAGATCATCAGCGGTATTCTGACTTACTCAGAGAACGACTGAAGGATCTGAAGTCTGGTGAGAGGGATGTAGAAAAGAAGTGGGAATGTTTTAAGAACTGTGTTGTCACCGCTGCTAAAGAGGTCTGTGGCACTACAATGGTGGGTAACAATAGAGGTGATGCTTGGTGGAATAGTTAGATTGAAGAGGCAGTAAAGAAAAAGAAGGAAGCCTATTTGGGCATGTTGCAAGGTAGAGTCTCTGTGGATGAATATCGCTGTAAGAAGCGTGAAGCTGCTAAGCTGGTTCACCACAGTAAGGCAAAGGATAGGAAGGAGAAAGTGGAAAGGCATGAACTGGCTTTTTGGAAAGATAGGAAGTCCTTCTGGAAGTACATGAGACTCAGGAAAAGTAGGAGAAACAAAGTTGTACGTTATGTGAAGAATGAGATTGGGGAAATGATATGGGAGCCCAATGAGGTAAGTGACAGATGGGGTGAATACTTCTGTGAGTTATAAGATCAGGAAGGCAAAAATGATTCTGAGACAGACGCAAATGATGTCACAATGAGGGATAAAAGCACAGGAGGGATCTCAAGAGAAGAAGTGTGTAAAGCTCTAAAATCTCTTCAGAATGGTAAATCTCCAGGAGTTGATGGCATAACTGCATAGATGTTGAAATATGGCGGTGACTCTATAATTGACTGGTTAACCAAAGTTTGCCAGTTGTGCTGGGAGTTAGGAATGATCCCTCGAGATTGGAAGGATGCTATCATTGTTCCCTTGTATAAAGGAAAAGGTGATTGGACTGAATGCAAGAACTATCGTGGTATTAGCCTACTGAGTGTGCCAGGGAAAGTGTTTGGTAAGGTTGTTATTGAAAAAGTACGGGGTCTTACATCATTGAAAGTGTGGGATGTTCAGAGTGGTTTTATGCCTGGTAAAGGTTGCATTAACCAGATTTTTGCATTACGCATGATTATTGAAAAGGATCTGGCTGTTGGGAAGAAAGGTTTTACTGCCTTCATAGATTTAGAGAAAGCTTACGACCGAGTCAATAGGACACTTTTGTGGAAGGTATTGAATGAATATGGTGTTACTGGGAATCTACTTAATAGTGTAAAAGCCATGTATGCTGGTAGTAGAGCTTGTGTACGAGTGAATGGTGTGTTATCAAAATGGTTTTCCATTGGTGCAGGAGTTAGACAAGGTTGTGTAATGTCACCATGGCTGTTTAATATATTTATGAACGCATGCATGCGTGATGCCAAAATAGATAATAGTGGTTTATGTCTTGGTGATATCCGTGTGTACAAATTGCTGTATGCTGATGACACTGTCCTGTTGGCAGAGAGCAAAAGTTAGTTGCAGAGTATGTTGTTCCAGATGTACGAAGTTTGCATGAAATTCAAACTGAGTATAAATAAGGAAAAACCAAAGTTATTATGTTTGAGAGACGAACTGGTAGCACTGAATGTAATGTAAGTATTAATGGCACTGTGATTGACCAGGTGAGTGAGTTTGTGTATTTAGGAAGCATGTTTGATAGAGAGAACAAGTTGGATGGTGAAATCAGTAGGCGAGTGAATTCTTCTTTAAAAGTCATAGCTGCTCTGGGAGGTTTTGAGAGGAATGATGGGTTCTCTAGAGAGTCCCGCATGGCTGTGTATGAAACTGTAATTGTTCCTACTGTGATGTATGGCAGTAAAACCTGGGTACTGCAGAAGAAACATAGGAGTCGTTTGTGTGCTGGAGAAATGCGTTACTTACGTGGGGTTTGCGGCAAGACACGATCTGATTGTGTGAGGAATGAAGATGTATTGCAGTTGTGTGATGTGAAGCAAAATGTTGTTAGCAAGGTGAAGACCAATATGCTCGGTGGTTTGGCCATGTTGAAAGAATGAGTGATGAAATGCTTACTAAGAAACTCTTTTCAGCCCAAGTGGCAGGAAGAAAAGGCAGAGGAAGGCCAAGGAAGACATGGGAGGATCAGATCCAGGAGTGTCTGCATGAGAAAAAGATTATGAGTATGAAGTATAAAAGATCTTGTGTACGGCGTGTAATGGATATTAGTGAAGCACGAGTTGTATGTCAAGATCGCTGCAAATGGAGAAGTTTGATACGACAACAATAAGTAAAAATTATCTGGAAGTTTGTATTTCTTTTTGGAGCTAACCTCTGAATCTCAGAGAACAGCTTAGTGATATATACACTGCCGGACAATTGCTAAGGACGGATGACAATAGCAACGATAGCAACCATAAAATGGAAGACAGGAAAATGTGGAAATTAGCATAAGTGCGGGATACAGTAAGACGTGTTGTGCGTATGCAAATTTTCGATTGCCGAACTTGTTCGTAACGTCATAGCGCTGATAAGAGATATAAAGGATTTGACGCGTATTGACCGTTGTTGTTCAAACGCAAAGTTGAAAGGGATAGAATCAATTGACGAACTTGCAATTTTCAGTATGTCTTCCCGACATCACCTAGATGATTTTACGCGTGGCCGTATTATTGGCAAGATTGAAGAAGGGCGAAAAATAACAGATGTTGCCAGGGAGTTCGACGTCAGCCACAGTGTTGTTTCAAGGCTTTGGAAATCATTTCAAACAAATGGAGAGTGTAGCAAACGTCACGGGGGAGGTCGTGTTCGCAGTACGACACCTGCAGAAGATCGGTACATAGTGCTATCAACAAAAAGACACCGGCGCAGCACAGCTAGTGAGGTAGCAAATCAGTTTATGGCTGCTACTGGCAAGCGAATCTCCCGAAAAAATGTTGCCAGACGTTTGCATGAAGGAGGACCATACGCCCGCCGTCCTGTTGTGTGCATCCCATTGTCCAGACGTCACCGTACCGCCCGTTTGCAATGGTGCCATCAACATCGCAATTGGACTGATAACGACTGGTCTGCTGTCCTCTTCTCAGATGAGAGTAGATACAGTCTATCGTCTGATTGTCGACGACAACTGATCTGGCGTGATAGTGGTACTGCATATTGTCCAGCAAACATACTGGAAAGGGACCGATATCCGACATGTAGTGTCATGGTATGGGCTGGCATCATGATCAATGGCCGTATGTCCCTCTATGTGCTTCCAACTGGGACTATGACTGGCCAACGATACATTAATGATGTTCTGCTACCTCATGTTCGCATGTTCCGTGGTGCTGTCGGTGATAGATTCATTTTGATGGACGACAACGCAACATGTCATCGAACAGTCGCTGTCCAGGAGTGTCTTGAGAGCGAGGATATTCAACGCCTCGTATGGCCAGCACGTTCTCCAGATCTGAATCCCATTGAAAATGTGTGGGATGCTTTGGGGAGGAGTCTTGCTGGTCGCCAATGCCATCCAATAAAAAAGGACACCCTCATCCGTGCACTGACAGAGGAATGGGATAAATTACCCCAACAGCTGCTTGATAATGTTGTGCAAAGCATGACACGACGTGTGGAATCTTGCATCGCCCTCCATGGTGGGCATATCCCGTATTGACATCTTTCGCTGGAACGCCTGCGGACGGTAATTGCATTTTTTTCACGTTTACGTATTCTGCACAAAATGGCCTGTTTGTTCCTTGAACACGTTCCAAAGCCTTCTGGATTTCAGAGCACAATAAATTGTCTTTCTTGTAATGTCCTGGCATTCTGACATTATTTTATTTCACTTGGCATTACACCACACTTACTTTTTTATGCGCTATATAGCCGTTTATGATCCGTCCTTAGCAATCGTCCAGCAGTGTATATGCATGTATACAAAATGCTAAACCTTCTAGTGTAAACACTGCCCGATCCTAGCATGAAAATCTTTCACTTAACCAATGAATAGCAAAGACCCTCCCGAGGACGTGCTGGGCCAGGCCCATGAAATACTATACAATGGATTAGCCGATGCGAGGTTGTGTATCCTTTTCAGCAAACCATGAATCGGCAACAGTTCATTGCTGGAACAAGTCTCCAACCAGAAAGGAAAAAGGACACATTTTTATTTTTAAGTCTTCATCAAATAGATTCACTAAGATTCATTTCAATGCATTCCTATCTCTTTATCATTGTCAGTTTTTAGCACGTCTTTTGTAAAAACAAGTTAGTAAAATCATGCAATGCATTTATTATGATACGCTTTCCAACATACTAGAAATCATTACTCAAGTGATGAGGAAAATGGCTGTGGAATAAATCTCACTCCTGTGCCCTGACCTTTGATCCCATTTCGATGATATTCAACAGAACTGGTTCAGTATACCTCCGAAATAACATGGGATAAATTTTTGTCGCAATCGAAGCAAGTTTACGTAGGTTATGATGCATAAGGGCTATGGAATGGATCCCGCTCCTGTGTCCTAACCTTTGACCCCATTTCGCCCATTTTTAATAGGATTCGTCCCCAGGCAGGCCCCTACCACATACTAATATTTCATCAAAATCGAAACATTTTTACGTAAGTTATGACGCATAATGGCGATGGAAGTGATTCCGCTCCTATGTCCTGACCTTTGACCCCCATTTCGCCAATTTTCAATAGGGTTTGTCCCCAAGTGATTCTCTACCACATACTAAAATTTAATCGAAATCGAACCTTTTTTACGTTGGTTTTGACGCATACGAGCAGTGGAATGGATCCCGCTCCTATGTCCTGACCTTTGACCCCATTTCGTTCACTTTCAATAGGGTTCCTTCCCAGGTGTTCCCCTACCACATACTAAATATTCATCGAAATCGAACGATTTTTACACGAGTTATCGTGCGGACGAACATACGCACACAACGCGTGACGTAATGAGGCAGATGGGAATCGCGACCATCTGCTGGCAAGACGGTGACGTCATAAAACTTTAATAGGATCCGCACACAACGCGTGACGTAATGAGACAGATGGCGTGACCGCGCGCCAACATCTAATCGGACGACGCCATGACATTACACTAAAAACGTAGTAATTCTGGGTGGTTATTAACCCACTAAACAAATTTTCCTAAAGTCGAGATCAAGCTAAATCGATTTCTATTACCAGGAAACGGTAGGTTAACGACTTTCATCAAAATCCTTAGAGCCGTTTTCAAAATAAAATTTACATACATACAAGAATTGCTCCTTTAAGGTGAACGTCAAGTAATTTTGCTTCCTGTAGTTCGAATGGAAAAATTTCTGTACACATTTTCTTTCCAATCAATGCGTTCCCAAGGATGAAAATTTGAACATCGATTAAAACATCTTCATTTTATAACTTGCGATACTTAATATTTTCTAAAACAATAACCATAATTATGCAATCCAACATTTGTTTGTCTACTGACGTCATGAAAATACAGGTCACGCCATCTTTTTTCTAGACAATTAATGCGTTCACAAAGATGAAAATTTGAGCCTCGATTAAAATAGCTTCATTTTATAACTTGGAATACCTAATATTTTCTAAAACATAACCATAATTATGCAATCCAACATTTGTTTGTCTACTGACGTCATGCGTTCACAAAGATGAAAATTTGAACATCGATTAAAATAGCTTCATTTTATAACTTGGAATACCTAATATTTTCTAAAACATAACCATAATTATGCAATCCAACATTTGTTTGACTACTGACGTCATTAAATTACAGGTCGCGCCATCTTTTTTCTGGTTTCAACACCACCAAAGGAAAAGTTATTGATTTTTAATATAATTATGGTTATGTTTTAGAAAATATTAAGTATTCCAAGGGATAATAAGAAGTTATTTTAATCGATGTTCAAATTTTTATCCTTGGGGACACATTAATTGTGAAGGAAATGTGTACGAAAGTTTTTCCATTGGAAGTATAGGAAGCAAAATTACTTGACGTCCACCTTAATAATATGGGATAAGGGCGGTGGAATGGATCGTAATTCTATGTCCTGACCTTTGACCCCATTTCGTCCATTTTCAATAGAGTGTGTCCCCAGGTGGTCCCCTACCACATACTGAAATTTCATCGAAATCGAACCATTTTTACACACGTTATGATGCATAAAGGCAATGGAATGCATCCCGCTCTTATGTCCTGACCTTTGACCCCAATTCACCCATTTTGAATAGGGTTCGTCTCCAGGCGGTCCCTTACCACATAATGAAATTTCATTGAAATCGAACCATATTTACGCAAGTTATGACGTATAAGTGCAATGGAATGGATCCGGCTCCTACGTCGTGACCTGTGACCCCATTTGTCCCATTTTCAATAGGGTTCGTCCCTGGGTGGTCCCCTACCACATACTAAAATTTAATCGAAATTGAACCATTGTTACGCCAGTTATCGTGCGGACAGACGGACTGACTGACGGACAAAGCTGGAGCATATACGCTTCTTCAACCTACGGTTGGAAAGCGTAAAAAAGATCGTGTTTATGTTACCGGTTTGTCCGTTCGTCTGTCTGTCTGTACACACGATATCTCTGCAACTATTAGTCCGATTTGAAAAATTATTTTTGCATTGGGAAGCTTGAAATATGCGAATGATGATCCTTCATTTCGTTTTTTTTTTTACGATGTACAATTTCGCCGCTAGAGGGCGTAAATGCAGATGATGTCGAATTCAAAAATATGTTTTATTCCACATATTTGCTTCTCAACATCCGATGGAAAAAAATATTTTTTCTTTCGATTCCATTTATGTCGAAGAGTATTTTAGATACATTTACTTTTTCAAATTACGCATAGATTTTCCGCTAGGAGGCATAAAATTAAATGACATTTTTCCCGATAATTCTTCTTCTAAAACTAAGATTTGAAAAATAATATTTTCTTCAGCGCATACACCTCCTGATGGAAAATCTTTTGCATATAATTTCAATTTTTTGGTAAAGAATACTTTGGCCACCAGGGGGCGTAAGCGTTCATTTTTGCATCTGATGTATTTGCCCCAAAATCTGAGCTTCTGAAATATCGATTAAAAAAATTATTTCGTGGACTGATGTCACTCACATAGATAAACCGTTTTGGAATTTTTTTTTTTTTTTTTTAAATATTCCACAGTTTCTCCGCTGCCGACGGGGGGGGGGGGGGGGGGGTATATCTTATTTTCGTGAATATCTTTACTTCTAGGAGTCCGATTTGAAAAATTTCTTCTTTGTTTTATACTGTTTTCAGTGTGTCATGTTTTTCATATAACTTCAAAATTTTCAAGTAATTGATAGACTTTACGCTAGGGGGCGTACATGTAAATTGCGTTTCCGTCTATATCTCTGCTTCTAAATCTCCGACTTGAAAAATTCCTTCTGCACCGGATACAGCTCCTGATGGAAAATCGTTTGCGCATAATTTCTAATTTTTGTAAAAAAATGGTTTTGCCAGCAGGGGGCGTAAGTATTAATTTCCGCTTCTGATGTATTTGCAGCAAAATAGGAGCTTCTAAATTCTCGATTGAAAAAAACGTTGTTTGTACACCAATAGTACTCATGTCGACAAACGTTTTAGAAACATTTTCTTCTTAAAATAATGCATGGTTACGCCAGAGGGCGTAGATGTATATCTTATTTTTGTCAATATCTCTACTTCTTGGAGTCCGTTTCGAAAAATTCCTTCTTTGTCGGATAGTGTCTCCAGTGTGAGATGTTTTTTACATAATTTCAGAGTTTTCAAATACTTCATAGACTTTCCGCTAGGGGTTGTAAAGGTAAATTGCTTCCCCCATATATTCCCCCCCCCCTCCCATATCTCTGCTTCTAAATCTCCGATTTGAAAAATTCTTCCTGCACCGGATACAGCTCCTGATTGAAACCCTTTGCCCATAATTTCTGATTTTTGTAAAAAATGGTTTGGCCACCAGCTGGCGTACGTCTTAATTTCCGCTTCTGATGTATTTGTAGCAAAATATGAGCTTCTAAAATCTCGATTGAAAAAAAAGTCGTTTGTTGACCGATACTACTCATGTCGCCAAACTTTAAGGAACATTTTCTTCTTGGAATAATGCATTGTTTCTACGCCAGGGGCGTAGATGTATATCTTATTTTTGTCAATATCTCTACTTCAAGGAGACCGATTTGAAAAATTATTTCTTTGTTGGATAGTGTTTCCGATGCGAAATGTTTTCCTTATAAATTCGAAATTTTCAAGTAAATCACAGACTTTCCGCTAGGGGGCACAAAGGTAAATTGCGTTTTCTGCGTTCTGTCTGCTTCTAAACTTCCGATTTGAAAAATTGTTCCTGTATCGCATACAAGACCTGATGGTCTTGTATGCGATACTGCGTTGTGTCTGCTTCTAAACTTCCGATTGAAAAATTCTTCCTGTATCGCATACAAGACCTGATGGAAAATATTTTTCACATAATTTCTAATGCTTGGTAAAGAATGGTTTGGTCACCAGGGGCCATAAGTATTAATTTCTGCTTCTGATGTATTTGTAGCAAAATCTGGGCTCCTGAAAGCTCGACTAATTTTTTTTTCTTCGACGGATACCGCTCATATGGAAAAACCATTTGAGAATATTTTCTTCCTAAAATAATGCATGTTTTTCCCACCAGGGGACGTAAAGTCACATTTTATTTTTGTCGATATCTCTGTTTCTAAGAGTCCGATTTGAAAAATTCTTTCTGTGTTGGAGAGCGTTTCCGGTGCGAAATGTTTTTCATATAAATTCTTGTTTTTCTTAACGCACAAGTCTGCAACCAGAGGGCGTAAGCTCACGATTCCGTTTACAGCAATATCTGAGGGATTAAAAACCCTATTGCAAAACTTCTTTCTTCCGTCAGATATTATTGTTTTCCATACCGGTTCCATTGACTTCTTTTTTTTTTTTTTTTTTGATTGGAGGTTTAACGACCACCGTGAGCAACTCAATGGGCTATAAGCAGTCGCCCGTCCCTAATTTAGGGTCACTGGTTCCAGGGAAGGGAGAGAACCAGTGCCGTAAGACAAACACAACATCCATGCCTGACCGGGATTCGAACCCGGACCCCTTACGGACGAATGATCAGAGGCCAACGCCTTAGACCACTGCGCCACCGGGGCGGCCCATTGACTTCGAATAGCTTTGACAAATTAAATTGCGTCAGAACGGATTCAAAAGCCGTGCTTATTACACCCGAAAATTCGGTGTCATCTTTCTTGTTTTTCCTTTTATCACTCATTCAGACATTTTATGTTTTGTGGTAAGCGAAAAATCATTCATTGTAACTGAAATACAAATGAAAAAAGAAAAACAAAGATTAAGCAACAACACAACTCAGCGCTCTGAAAAGGCTTAACAGAAAATATCTCCTCTAACAGTTTATTCTATGCTTTTCATTCAGAATTGCGTCAGAAAAGAAAGAAATGAGAATGATAACGAAGAAAAAAAACATGCTGCTACCTAGTCAGTGGTGCAGCATTACGGTTCTGCCCAATTTTCGTATTTTCTCATCTTCTTTTCTTTAGAAAGCTGTTACTCATTTCATTTTTATTCCCCGTTTTTGTTCTCTCTAGCTCTCTCTCTCCCTCTTGTTTTTTTTTTTTTTTACATTTTATGCATCGCATTACATCCTCTTCTTTTATGTTGCGTGGCTGAGCGGATATCAGAAAGTACATTAGAAAGCCAGATAAGGCGAAGAAGCTACACGTGATACGAAGTCGATAAAGACGTTACTCTTTTCTTCAGTCATTTCTCGCCGCTTCTTCGTATTTTATTTTCCTTTTTTGCAGAGAAATGGAAAACGACAAGAAAGAAAGAAAAAAAAAAAGCTGAAAGTGGAAGCATCACGTCATCCATTCCAACAAGTGAAAACAGTTTTTCCTATTAAAGAATGAGATGTCTCATTTTTTTTTCTTTTTGGTCAAACCCCAACTGCAAAATGCAAATTGAACCCAAAGAGAATTCTTCTCGATCATCATATTTCATCACTTTTTATAATGTACAAAACATCTCTACTCATAAACATTTTTCAGTCGTTAGATATTCATTTGTGGAAACTCAACTTCCTTTTTTTTTTTTTGATGATATCTTACAGAAAATAAGTTATTTTCTATCTCCTGCTTTTTTTTCTTTTTGGTAGCTTTAAAGTGCGTTTAGAAGTTATTCTTTACCTGTCTTTTTAAGCGTGGGAGTGAGAAAAGAAGGAGCTACTTGAGTACGAGTTGTTTCACTAGCTTCGTAATGAAGACACAATAATAACATAATAGTATTGTATACCTGGCCACTGTAATTGAAACACCATTATATTAACTAGAATGGATACTGGTACGCCGCTTTATTATCAAAATAATAACTGCAGGCATATTTAAATAATTTTAAAGAGACAATTGAAAACATTCAAATTTATCGTTATATGCCAATTATGCTGTGTGACGTACTACAGAAGTGAAAATATGTGTCAAGACGACAAATCTGCAGCGAGACATTCTGTCCGCGTTGCTCAGCTGGAAGAGCGACTTACTCCGGAGTGAGGGGACGCGGACAATCTTGTGTTTTCACATTGACGCCCCCGATTGTGGAAAATGGATTCACTGGCCGTTGGGTTCTTCGAAAATTGTGTGATGTTTGTTCCACACACTGTTTGCAATTAATAAAAAATTCCTACTTTGCTTCAAAAAAAAAAAAAAAAAAAAAAAAGGGAAGGAGGTGATGTGACAGAGGTGAAAGCATGTGTCAAGACGACAAATCTGCAGCGAGGCATTCTGTCCGCGTTCCTCAGTTGGAAGAGTGACTTACCCCAGAGTTAGGGGACACGGTTTCGATGGTCGTCGCTGACAAACTCGTGTTTTCACAGCGTCAAGAACACGGAAACCCTGCGCCGCCCCGGTGGCGCAGTGGTCTAAGTGATGGCTTCTGATCATTCGTCCGAAAGGGGTCCGGGTTCGAATCCCGATGAGGCATGAATGTTGTGTTTGTCTTACGGCACTGGCTCTCTCCCTTCCCTGGAACCAGTGACCCTAAATTAGGGACGGGCGACTGCTTATAGCCCATTGAGTTGCTCACGGTGGTCGTTAAACCTCCAATCGAAAAAAAAAAAAAAAACTCTGCACCACTGCTAACACATCGGCAGACCCTGCAACGCATCGGACCCCTGAAAGCTTAATATATACTCACAAGCCACGTAGAAGTATTATTTCTTTAATTTTTACTACGTCAGTGTTAAAATAATACTCCTATTGACTCTCTGTCCTCTATTCCCTGCTTAATCCGGGAGACGCGGATTTCCGCTTCAGGACGAAATTTACATGACAAACGGATTCACATCTTCCAAATTTGTACTCCCGTAACAATTGTGAATTACCTTACGAACTTCTTAAAAGCCTTTTCTCAACTCTTGCAAACTACACTCCTCGAAATAACTATGGGAGCTAAAGATATCGTAGAGAAAATTATGTCCGACTGACGTTGTGAGCACAATATATTATTTTATGTAAGATACAATAGAATATTCAGTAATATGAGAAAGAAAAAGCACATTAGCGGAGGTTTATGCAATATTATTATTTAACACACATGATGAGATATGCTATAGGCCTACAACCAGAAAAAATGACTTTTAAAAGGTGGTGAATGATCTCTAGTATAGGGTGTGTTCTCTCCCCCCCTCTCCGAAAGGCTAAGACCGTTGTACGTCTGTGTGGCATGGAAATGATGAGGCCATCGAGAAGGTTTTGGGAGTTCTCTCCCACTTCACAATAAAGGCAGTCTCCAGTTCACAAAGAGTAAACGAAGCTACCGGCTGACCTGAAACGCATCTGACCAGTCCATCCCGGGCATGCTCAAATGGATCTAAGTCAGGGAAGCATGCTGGCCACTCCATAAGCACGATTCCCTCCTCTTGAAGAACGTTATCAGCTAGCCGAATTCAATGTGGACGAGCGTTATCGTCCATGAAAAAGAACGAATCACCGATGGTTGCAGAATACAGCATAACAACAGGTCTAGGAATTTCGTCATCTCTGGGCCGTCAGAGTGCCGTTCCATATGACGTACAGGTCCGTACGTCCACAGATGCTGATGCCTGCCCAGACCATCAATCCATGTCTGCCATAATGTGGTGTTTCCTGCACAAAAGCTGGGTTATTTCGTATGCCTGCTTCCTCCAGATGAAAACTCCTGTATTGTCAGACTCCAGACTGAATCCGGACTCGACATAGAAGACAACTTACGTTACTCGTCGTGCCCTAGCGGCCCAACCCATGATACTCCACAACCCAATTTGTATGGGCCGTACGGTGTCGTGCGGTTAAAGAGACACACACACACCATGAATCGACGTGCATGAAATCCACCTTGGTTAGGGCGAATGTGGATAGTTTGAGTTGACAACCTGCGTCCTGTTGACACAATAAGCTCTCACTGGAGCTGAGTAGCATTTTGCCGCCAGATCCAACTGGCTGTTAACAACAGGTAGCAGTTGTCCCTTGCCGTAGGTACTCGTTGACGGCCTTGACATTATTTTCTTCAAACACTTCCCGTATCATTGAATCGTGTCCACAGTCGTAAAATGGTATTTCGTGGCATGCCAATAATTTCTGCTACCACCGTCTGTGTCTGACTTGCTTCTAACCTTGCTTCTAACCTGCCAATAGCTCTCCACATGGTTGATTCCGACAAAAAGGGCCGCTGAAACATCGTTCGAATTGAAAACTACAACAAACGATAAGTCGCGATTAACGCGACGGAATAAGGGAGCTCCCGAAAAACCTTCATTTTTATCCCAATCTCTGATTTATACATTTTGACGCTAATTTGCATAAGCACATGCATGATTTGTATGTCAGCGTCACATTCGACTTGCGTTTTCCACGTTTCGGTAATACACTATATTGACAAAAGTCACTGGACACCTAGAAGAGAAACGCAACACAGCATTTATTGACACACGTTAGTACGGTGTCGGTCCATCTTCGGCCTAAGTCACGTTTTTCTGAGCTCCGTGTTGTGTGCCTATTTAGTGTGTTTTATCGTGTGGTTCGTCATTTTCCTTTCGTGTTCCTTCAAGCTGAAGGTTCGTGCTTTGTTTTGATACATCTCCCAAGTTGGTGAGTAGTTTATGTTTTCTGTTATCATCATTTGAATTGTCGACCTAGCTGGTCGATTTCTCAGGCAGCCCTCGTCATTAACAATGGCGGCGGCTGCTGCTGATAAGAGCGATGTCCACGCCCATATCAGCGAGGCATTTCCTGCCGCCTCCTCCTCCTCCTCGACACGAGACCAATCTCCTCCAATGTTTGTAGGTGACGTCACCCAACCACTAGAAGTGGAAAGTGACTCCTCAACTACAGCTCAAGCTTCTTGCCCTGCTTCGACCAGTGACGTCAGTGCAGCGCAACTCTCTGTTGCTTTAAGTGAAGACATGGATGTGTCTGACAGCGCTGCTAATTTACCCTCTACTTCCACTCAGTTCAAACAGCAGGTTGCGTTGCAGCCCTCACGCTCGAGTCCTGCTCCTAGGGCATACTCTGCCGCTCTTACTGGAACAAAAGCTCCTTCCAAGTTTGTTGCAGAAGTCTTACCAGACTCGTACGTCATTGTTGATGGCCTTACTGCCACCATAGATATTCCCGAAGATTCCCCAGCGGGAAAACAATTCTATTCTAGAATGGACTTCGGAGTGTGTTTTGATGCGCTCCCAGACACAAAGTTGAAAGAATATAGTATGGCTCTCAAGCAGATACTTCCAGCTGGAGCCAGTATTACTCACATGGCTCGAAAACCTCGAGCTGTGTTGGTGTACTTTGCGCTTAAAGAGCATGCGGATCTTGTCTTGACAGAAGGTTTGTCCCTCAAAGACGTCCATCTTCTACCAGAACCTGTCTCTCAGCGTCCAATCCAGGTTACATTTTATCCGGTTCCACCTGAGGTGTCAGACGTTGCGCTGTGCACTGTACTCAGTAAGTTCGGCCGAGTTGTTGGGCCAGTTACTACTCTTTCAGCCGCGCCGAGAGATCCAGACGATAAATCCATAGGAGGATTTCGCCGAAGTGCAAGAGTGATCTTTCCATCTGATGAACATTTGCTCGCCTGCCCAAAGGTGCTCAACGTTCGTTGTGGACAGCAACGTAGGAGAATTGAAGTGACTACCTTCCTCCACTGCACTTTTTGCCACGGAGAGAATCATTTACGTGTGCATTGCCCACATCTAGCATCACAGGCTCCTGATAATTCTCCTACAACTTCTGGCCCTCTTCTGAGCCGAGCAACACCTTCTTCCACTGCACAGAAAGCTTCAGAATCGAAACTTTCACAAAAGTCGACTGCAGGAGTTGGTCAACGCGTGTCTACGGACCCTTTATCCTTCGACCAGCAACTGGATTTTCCCTCACTTAATTGTTCGCTTCCCATGAGTCGTCATTCTGTAGCGGAGTTCCCTTCAGGGGTTTCTCCACTGCCCTTATCATTGATACTTCTAAATCTGCTGATGACGGATTTTCTGGCCACGAATCTCGAGTTAATGAGAGCTCAACTGAGCCTTCGCTGAAACGTCGTGGTTCTTCTCGAAGACGCCCACCGAAGAAGCCGACTGCCGCATCACCCCGCACCTCTCCCCGTACTGGTAGTACCTCTCGAAAGAATTCACCATCAAAGGCTGCTACCTCTTCTGTCCAGGCCGACGAAGAGCCTCCTCTTAAATTTGAGGATCTTGTCGAATACCTTAAGGATGGCTCGGTTCCTACTGGGCCGATTTCATTTGAAGATTTACATCAATACCTGTCACATAAGACAGACCACTCCACAACGCATGCTTTACTCTCAAAGTATGCATCGTTTCTCCCTCTAGTGCATGATCAGATCCAAGTCCTTAATCAATGCATCTCCCACCTTCGCAAGGAACATCCGTGGGCTAAAACCTATTTTAATCGACTCAAATCATTTCCTCCTGTTGTGAAGGCTCTTCAGCAAGCATTAATGGAAAAAAGTCTTCAAGATTGTATCTCTTAATTGCAGGGGATTTGCATCCCCATTTTCTAATGCCTTGGTACATGAAGACCTCACTCCGTTAGGAGCTGATCTTCTCTTACTACAAGAGACGAATTGCCAATCCACTACGATATTCTCACGATGGCGACAGTGGAACTACACATTTCACCACGCCTACCAACTATCATCCCATAGTGGTCTAGCTATAGGTATCCGCCATACTTTCAACTCCATAATCACCTCTTTTTCGGTTCGAAACTTATGTCGAGACCTATTACAGTGTGCATCATTCACCATAGCTTCCACATCTTATCATATATTTAATATTTATATTCCAAGCTCTTCAACCCACTTGACAATACTTTTTACTCGCCTTCGTCGTGTCTTGTCTCGCATTCCTCCCATAGATCATGTTTTAATTGGAGGATTTCAATTGCACTCTGAATCCTACCCTGGACCGATCTCCTTCCACCAGAGAACGCCGTGTTAACTTGGTGAATCTTCTTCAGTCAGTGGTCTCCGACAACTCATTCATTGATGTTCACCGTCATTTCCATCCTTCATCGACTGTACATACTTGGCGCTCGCAACATAATCAAAATCCGTACACAGCTCGCCTTGACAGATACTACGCCTCATCTACTCTGCTTACAGCTGTGACAGAATCTATTATCACTCCTACAGCTTCTTCTGACCATTGTGCCATCGTTCTTATTATTCAAGCAGTTCCAGCACAACCCCGTACAATTCGTCCATGGACTCTTGACGACACTCTTCTTACAGATCCAGACTTCTGTACTTCAGTACGCTCCTTCCTTGAGGACAAACGACCTCAACTTCAATCAGCTCCTTGTGGTCTGACTTTTTGGTTGGACATTAAACAGCAACTCGTTCTCCACGTTCGCAATCTTTCTTTTAAAGCAAAAACGCTTCAAAACATGCGTCTCAACCATGTCCGTTCCATGCTCTCCATCCTAAGCCTAAGTGATCCTCTCTTCTGCCACTATCAAGAAGAACTGCGATCAATCCTCCTTCCTCTGGCTCAACAAGCTCTACGACGTCTCCGGCTACAACATCTATCGCCAGACGCATCCAATTACGATTTCCTTACATCCATGGAAAAAACACGAACAGCATCGAATTCACTTCGGCACCTTCGCCTCGCATCTGGAGAGGTGTCTGATGATCCACTCACTCTATGTTCCCAGGTCCGAAAGTTCTATACAGAGAAGTTCTGTGAATCTCCTCCGCCATCCTCTTCAGCTTTGGCATCACTTCTTTCTAACCTACCACAAGTTCCTCCCCATCTTGCCTCTTCTCTCCTCCTTCCTCCCACGTTCTCTGAACTATCCTCTACGTTTTCTTCTTTAAACTCTAGGGCCGCACCGGGTCCGGACGGCCTCACTTTCCTCTTCTATAAAACCTTTCTACCTCTCCTTCTACCATTTCTCTTTTCTGCACTTTCTGCTGCTTTCAATCACTCCCCTCTACCGAGGCGATTCACAGTAGCATATGTTGTACTATTCCCTAAGAAAGGTGATCTCCTTGACCTGGGGAATTGGCGCCCTATCTCCCTCTTAAATCTAGATTATAAACTTTATACTAAACTTCTTTCCCAACGCCTTAACCCCATTCTCACTCACATTCTCTCCCCAAATCAAACTTACACAGTTCCCGGCCGTTCACTTTCTCATAACATCCATCTACTAAATGATCTAATCCATCTTGCCCGATCTCGCTCTGAACCCCTCGCCCTTCTCTCTCTTGACCAACAATCCGCTTTTGATAATATCTCACATTCCTATCTATCGGCTACACTCCTTCACTTCGGTTTTCCTCCTTCCTTCGTCTCTCTTCTTTTCTCACTCTATCAAGACGCCGTTCTCCAGGTCAAGCTGCCCACCTTTCTCACAGCGCCTATTCCCTTCCACCGGGGAGTGCGGCAGGGTTGCCCACTCTCCGGACAACTCTTTGCAATCGCAATTGAACCCTTCCTCCGCTCTGTACACCAATCTTTTAAAGCAGTTCTGCCACCACTCTCTGCCTGCACAAGACATCATGCCACTACCTCTGTTGCATACGCAGATGATGTCACCATCTGCATCCGTCATGACTCACAGTTTCCGTGTCTCCAACGTCTATTCGCAGCTTATGCCTCATGCTCCGGTGCAGCGCTCAACTCATCTAAAAGCACTGGTTTATGGTGCGGCTCATGGGCACATCGTGTAGACACCCCTTGGGGAGCAAGCTGGTCGTCCATCTCACAGCGCTTCCTTGGAGTTCATCTTGGTTCCTTGCAAGCTGCCCCCCTCTACACGTGGAATGCTATTCACCCACGCTTGCTCAGGTCAACTGCCTCCTGGAGGAGAGCCCAGTTCTGCTCATCATTCTTCCAGAGAGCTCGCCTCTCTCGAACTTACCTGATTTCCTTGTGCACACACTCTTGGCTTGGTGTCAAGTCTCTACAACTCCGCCTTCATGAAATTACCCGATGTCTTACTTCTCTGATTTGGACCTGCCACCACTGGGTCAGTGTCACAAAGCTTTGCCTCCCTCCGGATCACGGCGGCATCGGACTCCTTGATACACAGGAGTACTACAAGGCCGTCAGAATCACTACTTTTCTCCGTCTCTTCACGTCGCCAGTACCAGATGCCGTTTTAGCTAGGGACGTCATCGCCTCCCCGAGCAACCCTAACTTTTCTTTTCTCTCCTTACTACTCATGGACCACCGACCCCTCACCCTCATTCGACTTCCCCCTGTTTACCGTGAAGCTCTAACTTTCCTTCGTTCCCTCCCTTTCTCTCGTTCTCCACCTGATTCCACAACTGAGCTCCTTGCTGAACCCCTCTTTTATTCTTCGATTATTCACCCCTCTCATCTTCCGTACTTTGCCTATCCTACCTGGCTCCGAGCAGGTGTGGTAACAGTTAAAGATCTCACTAACCCTGACCTTTCTTGGCGACCCTTCGCCAGCCTCCCTCCCTCTCTTCTCCTCTCCTCCTCCTCTCGTGACATCTACGACTCCTCTATTCTTTCATCTATCATTTCTCAATTTCCTCATCTTGCTTCCCACTCAGGTCTTTCCTTTGTTCCTTCTGCTTCTCTCCCATTTCCTCTTTTCTTGCTTACTTCTGGCTCAGCTCATCCCATTTCTTCTCTCTCGGTGTCAGCTCTTTATCGGTTCCTCTCTATGTTCCATTCTTCTCCTCCTCTCCCCATTCCTGATGTTCCCCCTGCTGCCACTGCTACGGTGTGGTCAGCCGCCCTGTCTCCTCTTTCTGCTCCTCTAGAAATTAATACCCATTGGCTTTTCCTCCATCGCCGCCTTCCTGTTCCCTCCGTTCTTTTCCGAATGTCTCTTCTCGATTCCCCTCTTTGCCCTTTCTGTGCTCGGGAGGCTGATGTCTCCCATGTCTATCAACACTGTGTTATATTACTCCCAATGCTGAACTTGGCATTTACTATCGCCCAATGTTCCATTACAGCAGATCTTACATTTGATGCATATCGGACTCTTCTGCTACAGAACTATCCCCAGTCAAGCTCCCATCAGTCTGTGCCTATATTTTTATTTTAGCGAAGCATGTAATCTACGTGTTTCATCAACGCTGCAGATATTTGACTACTCCTCTGACTGTGCATGAAGCTTCTACGGCATTATTATGCCATTTCCGCGACCGTCTGACATCTCGACTTCGGCTAGAGTATTCTGTTGCAGTTACTCAGCGTCGGGAGAGCCAGTTCCTTGCCACCTGGTCACCGGCTGCCTCATGGTTTACCAGCTCGCCAGCGTCATTGTACCTGACAGTCGGCAGATTTGGTATTTGACCTTTTTGAATCAGAAATGCATATGTAAATATCAACAATCTGTTTTCAAGATCTTTGCACAGCTTGGAAATTTACCGCATGGGTTTTTTTTATAAAGGGCTGTACGTGTTTACACAGCAAATTGTTTTTTGTGACACTCATCTTGTATTTTTTTTTCCTACATTGACGTTCAAGTTAGTTCGTCTTTAGTTTACATTTTGAGTATAAATATTGCAGTTAGTCATTAGCATAGTGCTGTATAAACATAGATATTGTTTCTGCAGTGTAGTTTTTTGTAATTTTGTTCTATTTTGTTTCCCGAACATGTTTGCACTGTGCTGTATAATTGTACATAGTTTTCAAAATATTGCGGAACAAGTAATCCATCTTATTTGCATCAGAATGTCCAAGTTTAGTTATTTCCTGTTATTAAACATTCCAATGATTTGTCTGATAATCAGTTTTTTTTTTTTTTTTTTTTTTTAAATTGCATAGTACTGTACATCCTTGTAAATATGTTGTGTTAAAACTCACTGTCATATCGTACCTTCTTTCAAGAGACATGTCGACTAATGATTCTTACTGTATTTATTTTTGCACAAGTTAGTCAATTGCATGGTGTTGTACTCATGAGTAATATATTTTGAAAAACATTTTACCTATTTTGTTCTTTTGTGTGAGGTGATGCTTGGTACTATCATTCTTCTATCACTACATATGGATAGTGAGAATATGTTAAAGCTTTATTCATCGTGTGTTTTCTTATTATACTTACATTTTCTATCTGGTCAACAGAATAGTGTTACATTTCTGTATATGGTCCGATTTTGATTTGTAACATGTTGACACTGTGCTGTATATCTGTACATTGTTTTTGAATATTGCCGAACAGGTAATATATTATATTTACACCAGGAAGTCCAAGTTTGTTCTTCTCCTGATATTCATCATTTCATTGATTTGTCTTATGATCAGTTTGTCAATTGCTTTGTACTGTACATTCTTGTAACTATGATGTGTTACACCTTACTGTCTTATTGTACTGTATTTTTTTTTTTTTTTTTTTTTTTTTTTTGCAAGAGAAATGTTGTCTCCTGAAGCTCTCAATTTTCTTGAACAAGTTTGTTAATCGCACAGCAATGCACTTATGAGCAATAAGTTTTTTTGTTAAAATCCTTCCTCAATGCCCAGACATGCTTGTCGCTATTCATTTATCACGAGCTGTAATTTTGCTCCATTTTTCAACTTGTGCACTATGCTGTATATTTTTATATAGGTTTTAGTAGTTTAACGATCTTTGATCGTATTTTATTTGTATTTAGACGTCCTTATTAGTTCGTCTCCTGATTTCTACCTTGAATAAAGATATTTTGAAACCACCTTTGGACTTAACCCTTCGAGACATGCTTTCGACAAAGTTTTGGAACATAGGTATGCGCTTCCATTTAGTACATAATGCTGCCGCTAACTGTTGCTTAGTAGTAGGCCTTGCTTCCAAACTTCTTATGCGGCGCTTTAATTCATCCCATAGGTGCTCTATGGGATGAAGTTTAGGGCTCTGTGGCTGCCAGTCCACACCCGATATGAAATTATCATCAAACCACGCCCTAACAGCTCTTGCTATATGGCTCGGTGCATTATCCTGCTGGTACAAACAAAGCTCGGTTCCATAGTATTGCCACAGAATTGGTAGGGCATAATTTTTCATAATATCGAGGTAGACGTGCTGGTCAACAGGTTTGTCCACGATGACCAATGGGCCGGGGGCATACCACAAAAATACCTCTACACGAGTAAACTACCAGCTCCAAACTTGACCGTAGGAACAGTACACTGTGGTAAATAGCATTCCTCCTGCTGCCGCCATACCCAAACACGGCCATCAGACTGATGGATTGTGTATCTGGATTCATCAGTCCATAGGACCCGTTTCCATTGATCTACGGTCCACGATAAATGTTCTTTACGCCATGCTAAACGACGGGTAGCATTCCGAGTGGAAAAGAAAGACGTATGAGCCGCTGCACGACCACGGTAACCCATGGAATGAAGTTCTCTCCGAATGGTACGTGTACATACCGAGGTTCCATCATTTTTACTCACCCGTACACTGAGGTCTTGTGCAGTACTCCGTCGATTAGCTGTAACGACTCTCGTGAGGCTCCGACGTCCTCTATTACTGATTTTCATTAGTCTACCGGTACGTTTTGCTGCTTCAGGCACGCCATGTGTCTTCCACTTATTCAGTACATCCAAAACAGTTGACTTGGGTATTTTTAAACGCCTCTCGGTTACTCTTATGGACAACCAACAAATATAACACCCAACAATCTTTCCTTTCTCAAAGTCAGTTCTCTCGCACACCGACATTTTATCTCAACCTTACAATGCGATATGATCGCGGTCAGCTGCAAGCTTGTTTTTATACCGTTTGCCGCTGTACCGGACATCTTAACAACGCAGCGGATCCGTTCATTTGCTTTTTTAAAGGGTGTCCGGTGACTTTTGTCAATATAGTGTATATCACACGATTGACTTTCATAATGTTACCAAAGTCACATGCTCCCCAAATTTTTTGAGCAGTGTATATTTAGCAAGCAGACTAGAAAACATGAGTAGCAATGATTGGGGAAAAAATAGACCATCCAAATTATTTGCATCAAGACAGCATATATTTGAAAAACATAGATAGTGTAATACAATTAGACTTGTTGATTGTTGTAAACCTGTTATTCATCTACAAATTTTCCAAATGTCTGGAGCCGCCACGGTGGCGCAGTGGCTACTGATCATTCGTCCGAAAGGGGGTCTGGGTTCGAATCCCGGTGAGGCATGGATGTTGTGTTTGTCTTACGGCACTGGTTCTCTCCCTTCCCTGGAACCACTGATCCTAAATTAGGGACGGGCGACTGCTTATAGCCCATTGAGTTGCTCACGGTGGTCGTTAAACCTTCAATAAAAAAAAAAAATGTCTGGATATTACTGGTTCCCGCGAGTTGCTTAACGCAGTAGTTCCCGTCCTTTTTGCATCCTCCGCCCGGCGAAACGTTGGGGAACCTTTCGCGGATCAGTGATGCCGAAACAAAACTTTTAAGCTATTTTCGAGCATTTAATCTCATAATATGCTATATTATAATGCGTACAGTCCATAATTTAAATACCAGGTTATTCCGTGTCACCTATTTACAGCTAATATTATTTAATATGTTAATATGTTTTAATGATTCATAAGTGCAATCCATATAATCAGCACCGGTATGGCGCAGTTGGTA
The DNA here is from genome assembly GCA_039090855.1 of Macrothele yani. NCBI lineage: Eukaryota > Metazoa > Arthropoda > Arachnida > Araneae > Macrothelidae > Macrothele > Macrothele yani. Next base: position 57,372,400 of record CM076990.1, read on the forward strand.
AAAGCGCTGTGTGCAGTGTGGGTGGCAGACGTTTCTGTCGGGTGTCCGAATCCCAGTCCTGCCGGCCATCTACTCAGCGGCTTTTCCGGGGTTTTCCGCTGACTCTCTGGCCTCGGGGACGCGAATTCGTAGATGGTTCCCTGTGAAGTCGCCCCCGGACGCACTTTGTCCCTTACCCACATACAGCAGAGGAATGGCAAACCGGCTACATTAATTTGCCAGTAACCCTCAAAGGCGCATGAGCATCTTTGCGGGACTCAATCAGTCACGGACGGACGAGATAAAGAGAAAGAATCCATAATACAAATACCATAATATACATCTTACCGTTAATATAATTTTTTCTGGGGTCAATGGGACGTCCGTTACTGCTGCTTCACGATGATCTTCTCGAGCCGTGGTTCCAGAGTCGTTTCTGCGTGCCGCAGTGCAACATTAATGTCCACTATGTTCCTGTGTTTTGTTCCGATGGCCAAAACGGCTGAAAAGGTTTTCTCGCAATGAATACGTGGTCAAAAAAACTTCCAATAATTTTAGAACATTGCCGCGGAGACTTGGATATTATTTCTCTATAATACCCCAAGACAGAGTCAGAGATTTGGACCTGAATATCGATACCAAACTAGCAACAAAAGGAAGTTCAATAAAGCTTTCCTTTTCCTGGTGAGTTAGCCTGCAGGAGTTTAGATCTTCTGTGAAGAGATTAACAATACAAACTTAACTTCCTTTAATCTTCCGCGAAAGGCGTTCAAAAAAAAATCTAGACCTTCTCTTACTTTGACTTCATTTCTATTCAAAAGAAAAAAAAATAACTTAACTCGTTTTTTGCGAACCGGCAGAAATACCCTCCGGACCGGTGGTTGGGAAACACTGGCCTAGTGGTTAGAGCTACCGCCTCTAGAGATGATCGTGAATCGATCCCATACACAGTATGTTGATTTGCTCTGTACCACCGAATACTGGCTGGCGTCAGATGTGCACGTTAAGCCGTCGCACTCTGAGTATTGGATACCCTTTACAAATGAGTCATTTGTTTCTTCCCCACATTCCCATTCCCTCATTCGCTGCATTTTCGGATTTGCCGTGGTCTAGCACTTGCTACAACGTCGATTCGCACTAATCATCTGGCCCTCCGGCCATGTATACTCTCTACCCTATCCAAGTCTCTAGGTTTAATCTAATGCACTTTCGTTTCCGATACGCAGCACGGAAGATTCCTTGTGATGCAAGCGGTTGCATCGAAACCTTCCATATCGATGAAAACTCTACGAGATATTGCAGAGAGGCTTATTTCCTCTACAGCGGTGGTGTTATTTTTAACAGTACAGTCAGTGATTGCAAAATGAAAGGAATAAAAGCATTTTTTGAGAAATATTATTGTTCAAAGTCGATTCAAATTTCATACTGAGTACCAAATATTGCGAGCCGCCCCGGTGGCGCAGTGGTCTAAGCGATGGCCTCTGATCATTCGTCCGAAAGGGGTCCGAGTTCGAATCCCGGTTAGGCATGGATGTTGTGTTTTTTCTTACGGAACTGGCTCTCTCCCTTCCCTGGAACCAGTGACCCTAAATTAGGGACGGGCGACTGCTTATAGCCCATTGAGTTGCTCACGGTGGTCGTTAAACCTCAAAAAAAAAAAATGATTGGATGCCGCCCCGGTGGCGCTGTGGTCTAAGGCGCTGGCCTCTGATCATTCGTCCGTAAGGGGTCCGGGTTCGAATCCCGGTCAGGCATGGATGTTGTGTTTTTCTTACGGCACTGGCTCTCTCCCTTCCCTGGAACCAGTGACTCTAAATTAGGGACGGGCGACTGCTTATAGCCCACTGAGTTGCTCACGGTTGTCGTTAAACCTCAAAAAAAAAAAAATATTGCGACGTACTACTACAGATGTGACGCACATGTCAAGACGGTAGGTAGTAGTGGAAACCCCCTTGCTGCGTAACTTACTAGGGGAAGCAATCTACTCCGGCGCAGAAGGATATAGGTTCGAGTTCCGCCACCGGCAAAAATATGTTTCACATCGGCGCCATGACATAAAATTGGATCTACTGGACGTTAGGTTCTTCGAAAAATGTGTGATGTTCCTTCCACACATCGTCTGGAATTAATGAGAATATCTTCTTCCTTCCAAAAAATGTGTAATGCTTCTTGCACACGTAGTGTGGAATTAGGGGAATTCCCTGTTTTACAGAGAGTTACTTCAAAGTTTGCGACGGACCCGAAACCTGCGATTTCCTGCATCCTCCTTTCTCTTTGGAAGGGAGGTCGTATCAGAATAATGTGACCACCCCGGAATCACAGTGTACCGCCGCAGCGTGTCACAGAGTGCAAGTGAGAAGGTCGACCACACGGAGATATAAGCAGCTGGCCATGACATATGAGCCACAAGGCGTAACGTGGGCACAACAGGCAGAGGTACTGATATGACAGACGTTCAAAAAGCAATGATAATCGGCTACTGCGCCAAGAGTGGAAGCATCTCAGAAACAGCAGATCGTGTGGGATGTTCGCGAGGTGCTATAGTAAGAATGGACCGCTGGCACACCGAGTACCTCCTGACGTCATAACTGTGGAGCTCCATAGGTCATCGATCCCAGAGGAGAACGTCGCCTCCGTCGACTGGTAAAGGGCAATCGACGCGCAACAGTGCAGCGATTGACAACGCAAATGAACGCTGGGGCACCCAGGTAAGTGTCATCGATAACAATAGAGTGCACCCTGTTGCGCATGGGTCTCCGGAGTCAACGCTGCGTTAAGACGCCCTTGTTAACCCAGGTCCATCGGCAACGACGCCTGCAGTTCGCATGGGACTACAGTCATTGGACAGTGCAAGAGTGGGAAAAGTTTGCCTTATCCGACGAATTGAGGTTTCGTCTTCACAGAAGTGACGAGTGGTGGCGGAAGCGGCGTCAGACGTATCCGCCGCCAGACACGCTTGTCGATCAAGTGAAGGCTGGCGGTGGAACTGTGCTTGTCTGGGGGATGTTTTCCTGGTATGGCCTGGCGCCTCTGGTACCACTAGATTGTTCCCTGAACGCCAATGGCTATTTGTCCATTCTCGCTGACCACATGCATCTCTTCATGTTGGATGTTTACCCTGGTGTTGATGGTGTCTACCAACATGTGCGTGATTCTTTCCGGGGATATGGTATCTTTATCGCCGTTCTTCCTTGGCTAGACAAGTCGCCCGAACCCAACCCCGTGGAGCACACGTGGGACTATTTCGATCGACAGGTTTGACGTGCCGACCCACAACCACGTCATCAATGGAACATCGGGGCTCTGCTTCAGTCCGAAAGGGCACGTGTCTCTCGGGCAACCTTTCAGGGCTTCATTTGGTCCACGCCATCTCGTCGTTGTTATCCTCGACAAGTGTGATTATTCTTATTGTTAGATAGGAGGTCATATTATTCTGATACGATTGTGTATATGCCTATGGACTCCAAAATATTATACTCGTTTTACGTCGTTGGAAAACAGAAATGTCTGAATAACTTCTGACAACAAATGGAAAAAATGTACACCGGAAAAACTACAACAGAGATGTCTGACTATATCAGATACTCTTGGCAAATGCAGCACTACTGCCTAAGACTTATTAGATTTTTTAATATCGAGGTTACAAATTGCAATATCATAGACATAATCTCACCATGGTTTTTGGTAATATCCTAGTGATTGCTACTAATACGTTTATAAAACTAGGTTGCTTTGTTCGTTACCTTACACCTATTAAATTTCAGAGCAGTGTGGTGTTATCTGTTTAAGGATAAGTTGTACATTGGCTTGACACTTTATTTGTATCTCCGTCGAACTGGCATCGGTCGCTAAATTAGAAACCTTTATATTGATGCTCGTAAACGCCACTTATGCTTCGTATATGCAAAACAAAACGTGGTTACGTGCGTCACCAAGTGATATAGGCAAGTGTTTAAGGAAAATATTAATACTATTAAAGCAACACCGAGACCGAACACTGGAAGACTGGAAAAAAGCCATGTGATCAGACGAGTAGCGGCACCACATGTTCTATACCACCAATAGGCAGAAAGATGTCCATGAAGTATTGAACCCAGCTTTCCTTGTAAACACAAATCGAGGTTCTGGACGTGGTGTCATGGTGTGGGACACGTTCTGCTGGTACGGAATATATTCTCCGGTGTCTCTGAAAGACTATGTGTCCTCCAACGGTAATTATCTGAACACTGCTGCCGATCAAATCCATCCTGCAATGTTGTCTTTTCATCCAGCAGGTGACGGCTGTTTCATGGATGACGATGCTACTCTTCATCGCGCAACATGTGTTCAGCGGTGATTCAGCAAGCATGAGAGCGACTTCCGCCATCTTCGCTGTCCACCGCGGAACTGAACCATATTGAGAATGTATGAGATATATCAGATAAACAGATCCAGGAGCAACGTCGTCTTCCATCAAATCTGTGCCGATTAATGGACTGTGTGGTGAACGCCTGTAGACGTAGACGCACCCTAGCACCATGTGAAATCTACACCGATGAAAGATTCCATTACGACTACCAGAAATGAGTGCGTCTGGACACCTAACAGTAGTGCAGGTGATCAAATGATCATATGTAGAGGATTTTAGGAAGGGAGTGTCTGACCCCAGGTCTTAAACAACCCTTAGAAATAGGAAGCTAGGAGATTTTTCGCTAGAGTGCCCGATAGGAAAGTGACACGGAAGCGAAGTAGAAAAGAGGAGGAAAACGCCCTAATTTATTACCAGGGGGCCAGTACCGATTACAGTCAAGCGCGATCTAAGCTCCAACCAGTGCCCCTGTGAGTCATCAACATGGAGGGAGGCTACGCCTGATGCAACATTGTTCGGTCACAGAGCACGTGATAACTGGAACTTCCATTTAGTAGAATAAATCTTATTGTTGCATTTTCTGCATGTTTTATCACACATAAAATAATTTTAAAATAGCTCTTATCAAAATGCGATAGCATGTTTTTTTATAGATGTTGCATTTTTTGATGCTGCTTTATTTCTGCAGCATCGAACTGATTTTTGGAAGCTAAGTACATCGTGTCTAAAATAATCAAAAAATCCTATTCATCCTACGGATATTTTTTGTTACGTACACGCAGTAAAAAACCGATGAATGTGATGGATGAGAGTTGTTTGGGCTTCAGTGATATCGGAGAGGGAAATGAAAATAGATAAGTTTGTTACAATATACTTTCTTAGTGACAAGGAAGTGTGTTTAAACTACTGGCTAATTACAAATGACAAATTAACTAGTTTCTTCACTTAGGTATGATATGAGCATGCGAGTTTGTGTAAAGAAAAGGCGAATATTTCCATAATTCGAAATTTAATATTCCAGAATTTCAGCACTCTTATCTCAAATTATGATGTGAGTTCAGTAAAAACTGCAAACATAAACATTGCAGTAAATTGTAGGTTATGCTGTAAACTGATTTCACAATGTTTTCTTTGGAAAGATTTCTTGTAACATTACCTCAATGAAAGTTGCATACTTTTATATTGTTAACGATAGTGTAAATCTGTATATTTATTTTTCTGTGTTGTCGCTAAAACAAGAGGACACAACATCAACACCGTTCAATGAATCAGATTTTGGTATTTTATGATTTTTTACACCGACTTTTGCTGTCAAATTATTTTAACGGGCCTAGACTTACATTGAAGAGCAATTGAATTAGAGACAGCTGGCGTTATGCAAATGTGGCGCTGTGGGCGGCCCTGTAAACGGAAACGACATGACGTATGCAGCGATCCGACAATATAAGGAGTGATGCGACAGGAATCAGTAAGAAGTCGGACACAGTACGGGTAAGACGAAGGATCTAAGCGCATTTGATCGTGGGCAAATTGTCGGGGCCCGACGAATGGGTCACTCCATCTCGGAAGTCGTGCAGGCACTGGAATTTTCGCGAGCCGCTGTGTCACGGGTGCACCGTGAGTACATCGAATCCGGTAAAACAATCCCTTGCAAGCGCCAACTGCCGTGGACAACAGCGTGTGGATGAGCGGGGTCATCGTCTGCTAGCTCGCATTGTAACAACGGATACACGGGCCACAGTGCAAGAAATCACTCCGGAATTTAACACTGGTGCACAAAAACGTGTAAGCAGCCACACCATCCAGAACCATCTCCTCGCTATGGAGTACAGAAGCCATCGTCCCACAAAGGTACCGCTGCTGACCGAAAATCACAAAGTGCAAAGATTAGCATGGGCGCGGGAACATCACTACCCGACCCTAGACATGTGGGAAAATGTTGCCTGGACTGATGAATCGAAATTCACGTTGGTACATGCGGATGGCAGGATACGAGTACGGCGCAAACCACATGAAGCGATAGATCCTACTTGCCAGCAGGGTACTCTTCAAGCTGGTGGGGGTGGCATTCTCGTCTGGGGACTGTTTACGTGGACTGAAATGAGACCCCTGGTACGTGTGACATCGTCCCTCACAGGTCAACGTTACCGGGATATCCTGGACGACCATTTGCTCCCGTTTGTGCGTCTTGAACATCCCACTGGGGACCTCATCCTGCAACAAGACAATGCACAGTGCCATCGCTCCCGAATTGTATCTAAATGGTTGGAAGAACACTCCACCGACGTGACCTCGCTTCCTTTGCCGGCTAGGTCACCTGACTTCAATCCCATCGAGCACATCTGGGATGCCATCGAGAGAAATGTTCGAGGCTCTGACCCCACTGCATCAAATCCTCGTGAACTGTGGGAGCTTGTTCAGGGGTCGTGGATCCGTATGGCTTCCCAACGCTTCCGGTGTCTTGTCGAGTCCATGCCAAGACGAATCGCCGCCGTCATCAGGGCGAAAGGTGGTGCTACACGTTACTAGACAGGTATATCTAATTCAGTTGCTCTTCAATGTATATTGGATAAAGAAAAACCTGTCTAAATTATGTTTTCATACCTTACATTTGTTCTATGTGACTTTGTTGGTCACGCGAACTACGTCGAGGCGATAATCAAATTCCTGCCATACGTGATCAAACATGCCTGTTGTCAAAGACTGCAGAGCACTATGAATACGAACTTTGAGTTCATCTAGCGCTGTGGGCAATCTTATCATCTACACATTATCCTTAGCATACCCCTTTAAGAAAAAGTTGCAAGGGCCGGAGACCTGGCGGGCCACCTATACAGTGCCTTGTCATCGTGTCCACAGCGACCAATCCAGCGGGTAGGAAGCTTTTCCCAGGAAACAAACAGTAACAAGGCACTCTTATTTAGATACAGGGACTTGTGTATTGGGTTGATGCATACGTTTATGCCCTTTTTTTCACCGCACTACAGTAATGTATTATATCAGAAGGGAAAACGGAATCAATCAACTATGTATCCCCCCCCATTACTTACGATGGTGTCCCAACATCTGGATAGGTCTGCCATGCCATTCTTGAAAAAACGCGCAGGTTTTGCTGCGAAGAAATCATCAAGGAAATTCTGGAGATCAACATCATTGTTGAACGTTCTGCCACGGAGTGCATTCGACAGAGATCGGAACAGGTGATAGTCCGAAGGGACGATATCTGGGGAATAGGCTGGATGTGGAAGAATCTCCCATTTCATGTCGTGAATGGCAATTTCGGTGATGTTTGCCCTGTGAGGGCGTGGGATATCATGTTGGAGGTGAACACCCTAGCGCCGGTGTGGCCGTTTCTGCTGAATTGCTCCCTCCATACGGCGGATGTGCTCACAATAGAGTGCAGCGTCGATGGTCCGATTCCTCGGCAGCATTTCCCAGTGAATGATGCCTGCCATGTCCCACCAGACACACAACATGATCTTCGGAGGATGACAGCCATGTTTTGGACGTGGGGTGGGCGTATTGTTTGGGCTTAACCATTCCCTCCAATGCCTGAAATTTACGTACAGGCACCACTTTTCATCTCCAATAACAATACGTGACAGAAAGAGTTTGTGTTGCTGAGAACATTCGCGATAACGGGTGAGCAAGGAACCACATATGGCAACACGCTGATTCTTGTCCTCTGTGAGAGTGTAAGGCACACAAGACTCCAATTTCTGGACGTTTCCCATACTTTCTAGGTGTCGCAGTACTGTGGCTTGACCACAGCCCATCTCAGTGGCCATTTCGCGTGTGGTTTGACGCGGATCCAAGTGGATGAGATTGTTCAACCGAACCTCATCAAAGTGAGATGGATGACCTGAGCTTGGAGAGTCGTTGAGGTCAAAATTGCCACCTCGGAACTGTTCAAACACCTTGCGGGCTGTCCAAGGAAGCCATAGCATCATTCCCATGCACAGCACAAATTCGTCGAGTAGCCTCGGCGGCTGTGGATCCCTTGTTAAACTCCTAGAGGAGCAGATGTCGGAAATGTTCGTTCTTCTCTACTTGACACTCCAAACTTCCGGACCTGAAAACTAACAAAAAAAACCATTACCAACAATCACAGAACGCAATATGATTTAGATACACGATATTACTGGCTACATTTTGATATACACTGGCGTGCAAAAATTAAGGACGAGACTGTTTTTCGAATGTAACGTCGTGCAGAAGTGCTCCACATCGACTCAAATCATACCATAAGACACCCAAGATATAGGAATATGGGACAAGTGAGCAAAACCGGCCAAACAAGAAATCCAAAGGATACAAAGGAACTTTCTTGAAAAGGCAGCTGCGAGCACAACTGAACAGAAGACAGAAACGTCCATAAGACAGGAGACTGCCAAGAAAAATCCAATCTTTAGTAGGGGATATGTTCACTGCGTTGCAGGATTACAACGTCTGTCCATGCTGAGGACGAGGTTGTCAAGGAGCTGTTGAGGCATTGCGGCCCATTCCTGGTGTAGCGCCAATCGCAGCTGCGGAATCGTTGCTGGCGGCTGGTGACGTGCTGCCAAGCGTCTCCCGAGAAGGTCCCAGACGTGTTCGATTGGATTTAGGTGCGGGTACCTTGCGGGCCAATCCATGCGTTGAATATCTTCACTCTCCAACAGCTCTGCGACAGCCACTGTACGATGAGGTGTAGCGTTGTCGTCCATGAAGAGGAACTCAGGACCCACAGCACCTCTAAACAGACGTACGTGAGGCAGGAGAACCTCGGTACAATAGCGGATACTTGCCTCTGATCATTCGTCCGTAAGGGGTCCGGGTTCGAATCCCGGTGAGGCATGGATGTTGTGTTTGTCTTACGGCACTGGCTCTCTCCCTTCAATAGAACCAGTGACCCTAAATTAGGGACGGGCGACTGCTTATAGCCCATTGAGTTGCTCACGGTGGTCGTTAAACCTCCAATAAAAAAAAAAAAATAGCGGATACCAGTGACTGAACCTCCTTGGAAGATGTGGAGGTCAGTACGGCTACCAAGCATGATACCGCCCCAAACGAAAACTCCGCCACCTCCAAACCGGTCCCTTTCGATGATGTTGGAGGTGTGATTGCGTGTTCCCTGCTCTCTCCAGATGTGTATACGTCGAGAATCGCTCGTCAGACTAAATCGGCTCTCATCCGTAAGGAAAACTCGACCCCATTGCTGATGTGTCAAGTTCTTGTGTTCCTGTCACCACAGAAACCGCCGTCACCTATGAGCAGGCGTTAATGGCACACATCGTACTGGTCGTCATGCAAATAGACCACCTTTGTGCAGCCTACTGGCCACGGTAAAACGCGATAACGGACGTCCAGTTGTCTGTTGCATGTGCCTTGCGATTTCTCCCGCTGCCTGCCGTCTGTCCCTTCTCGCCTGTAAGAAAATGTACCGGTCGTCCGCAGCCGTGGTTGCTCGTGGACAACCACTGCTAAACTCTCGGACAGCTGTTCCTGTCGTATGAAATGCTGTCTAAGCTCGAGAAACGATGCTGTGAGCGATCCCGAACACATCGGCCACACTAGTCACACTTCGACCTTCTTCCAACTTCCCAATGACGCGACCTCGGGTAAAATTATTCAGATGTCATCTACTGGATTGCCTGTTGGCCATATCACACGGTGGCAGCAACTCGACGTCGTTCAAACCGATGTACACCGTGCAATAACTTTCACCGAATTGCTGAGCGTACACCGCCCGTGTGCTTTATACTCTTCCGACACTCCCCCTCCCCGTCATGCTGCATATATGCGCATGCCCTACCGTACCGGACCCTAGTCTATCTCCTGAGTGGTCTTTCGGTCCGTTCTGCCTGCTCGTTCCGCTGTTATGCTAATTTCTCCTCTTCGTCCTTAAGGTTTGCACACCAGTGTACTACTTGCCATCTGCACCGTCACTGCTGACCTGAGAAACACTCGTGAAATAAAATGACATGAACTTATGCATCAACCCAATAGATATAATTATTTCCGCAATTAAATGAAGATTCACGTGACTACATCATTCAGCTTGACGGAGTTCCGCCGCATTGGCGTCTGGATGTTTGCCGTTACCTTAACGAACAGCTTCCTAACCGTTGGATTTGTCACTGTGGACATGATGACAGGACGCTCTACAGGTGGCCCGCCAGGTCTTCGGACACCTGACCCCTTGCAGCCTTTTCTTATCGGGGTATGTTGTGGAGATGTTACATGTGCCACCATTGCCCGCAACGCTAGTTGAACTCAAAATTCGCATTCACTGTGCTCTGCAGTCGTTGAAAATAGACATGCTTGATCACGTATGGCAGGAATTTGATAATCGCTTCGACGTAGTTTAAGTGACTAACGGAAATCACATAGAACATTTATAACGCATGAAAACAAAATTTGGACAGTTTTTAGCACGTCTTTTGTAAAAAAAGGTCGTGCTTATGTTACCGGTTCGTCCGTCCGTCCGTCCGTCCGTCTGTACCCACGATATCTCTTCAACTATTAGTCCGATTTGAAATTTTTTTTTTGCATTGGGAAGCTGAAATGCAAAACAAAATTGCAAAAAAACAACAACAACGAAATGATGATCCTTCATTTCGTTTTTTTTTCTTGCGATGTACAATTTCGCCGCTAGAGGGCGTAAATGCAGATGATGTCGAATTCAAAAATACGTTTTATTCCACATATTTGCTTCTAAACATTCGTTTGAACAAATTATTTTATCTTTCGATTCCATTTATGTCGAAGAGTATTTTAGATATAGTTACTTTTTCATATTACGCATAGATTTTCCGCTAGGTGGCGTTAAAATAAATTGCATTTCCCCCGATATTTCTTCTTCTAAAACTCCGATTTGAAAAATCTTTTCTTCAGCGGATACAACTCCTGATGGAAAATCTTTTGCACATAATTCTTAATTTTTGGTAAAGAATACTTTAGCAACCAGGGGGCGTAAGTGTTAATTTTTGCTTCTGATGTATTTGCCATAAAATCTCAGCTTCTAAAATATCGATTGAAAAAAATTCTTTCGTGGACTGATGCCACTCACATCGATAACTTTTACAGAATATTTTCTTCTTAAAATATTCCACAGTTTCTCCACCAGGGGGCGTAGATGTATATCTTATTTTTGTCAATATTTCTACTTCTAGGAGTCCGATTTGAAAAATTCCATTTTTGTTGGATAGTGTGACATGCTTTTCATATAATTTCAAAATTTTTAAGTTGTTCATAGATTTTCCGCTAGTGGGCACAAAGGGTAAATTGCATTTTCTGCGTTATTTCTGCTCCTAAAACTCCGATTTAAAAAATTCTTCCTGTATTGCATACAAGACGTGATGGAAAATATTTTGCACATAATTTCTAATGTTTGGTAAAGAATGGTTTGGCCACCAGGGGTCATAAGTGTTAATATATGCTTCTGATGTATTTGTAGCAAAATCTGTGATCCTGAAAACTCGACTAAATTTTTTTTTCTTGGACCGATAGTGCTCATATGGAAAAACTTTTGAGAATACTTCCTTCCTAAAATAATGCATGGTTTTCCCACCAGGTAACGTAAAGACACATCTTATTTTTGTCGATATCTTTGTTTTTAAGAGTCCGATTTGAAAAATTCTTTCTGTGTTTGAGAGCGTTTCCGGTGCGAAATGTTTCTCATATAAATTCATGTTTTTCTTAACGCACAAGTCTGTAACCAGTGGGCGAAAACTCACGATTCCGTTTACAGCAATATCTGAGAGATTAAAAACCCGATTGAATTTTTTTCCCGTCAGATACCATTGTTTGCCATACCGGTTCCGGTTTCATTGACTTTGAATAGCTTTCATAAATTTAATTTGCGTCAGAACGGATTCAAAGGAAGTGCTTACTACACCCGAAAATTCGGTGTCATCTTTCTTGTTTCTTTATTCTATGTACATTTAATTGCTGTATATTTAGAAGCACATAACATATAGTCCGAGATTCAGGAAGTATTTATTTATCTCAGCGAGTGCAAAAGCTTTGTAAATATTTTTTTGTTTATATATGGCATAAGTGTCTCAGAAAAGTGAGTCTTGCAAAATTTCAGTGGTGGGTTGCTGCGTGATGACGTCATCAATATGGCTGCCGGATATTACATAGTTTCCACATTTAAATATGCATAACTTCTCACCCGTTTATGTCACAGGGATTAATTTTTTCTGAAATGTTTCAAATTTAATGACAAATATTTTTTGTTCTTACACATTTTTGTTTACTCCATTAGCTTTTGAGATAATTTCATTTGAACGTGTAAAATCAGTGTTCACATTGGCTATGTGTGACATTTTACCATGATTTACTCAAAACTATACGACTTTCGAAAGAATGCTCCCGAACAAAAAAGTTGCATTTTGTAATGATGATTACGAAAATGTATAAAACATGGGGTTTATCCCAACGTTTAGAGAATTATGAGTGATTACTCGTTATGAGTCCACTTTCTCATCAATACGGCTCCCGCGGTATTATGTAGTTGCCCAATTTAAATATGCAAATCTTATCACCCGTTTATGCTACAGAGATGATATTTTTAACGAAATGTTTCAGACTTAATGACAAATACCTTCTGTAATTATACATTTTTTTCTGATTTGTTCCAAGTTAGCGTATTTGTTGTTGAAATTCAAAATAACTGCAGAGGAAAAGTCTTGTATCATCCACACAGGAAATATTCAAGGACCGATCTTCGGTTTAACTGATCCGACATGGATGAAAATATTAGATACATCTTCTGCAAGATAAATAACTTATAAAGACTCCAAGTACAATAATATTTGTAAATTCCTCCTAAAAATATTTGATGTAAGTAAACATGGCAATCACCGAATTTGCTGCAAAAATTTCACCGCTGTCCAGAAGACAGGAAATACTGAAATTTCCTAAGCAAACATTTCAAGGATACTCTTTGTGATCAAACGATCCATCTGACGTTCTGTGAAAATAGCAACAAACACAGCTGTTGTTGAAGAAATTTGTATTTTTTGTGGAATTAAAAAGAAAAAAAGTTAAAGGGAAAGAAGAAGCGCTGGGCAAATATTAAACCAAGGACGCGTGGAAAGGTACCAAAGATGCAGCAAAATTTCTTCAAGATCAGAATTTATAGCTAAACTTGGTGACGGAAATTTTATAGCAAAGGAGGCATGAGATCTCCACTCAAGCCGCAAACAGTACCTTAAGACTTCATAGTCTCGAGAGACAGAGAATAAAAGAGAAACAACCACTGAAACATTTAGAAATGTTTATCAAGTAAAACACAACAGAGCATTTAGTAAAATAGTAGACTACGTCGATGAATACATAATTATATCAAATAAGGTCCAAACACTGACTTTGGTTAATTCCCGACATTGTGTTTACCTTTCTGAAGAAGGAATTGAGGGTCCTAGGTGTTCAACTCCAATAGTAGTTCACAAACCGATGAGCCAGTTTGGTCCTGCCTCAAAAACAACAAAATCGAGCAACAAATAGGGAATAATACTATATTCAAATCGTATTTCATCAATTGAAGCTGAAGCAATAACCAATGATTACGCATCTCAAAGTGAGGAACAGATTGAAGAAGTGGCTTTATATTTGCACAGACAGATTTTTAAACATTCAGTGTGCCTGAAATTTGATCACTTTCTTAATGCTCACGATATTACTTCAGGAGAAAATATAATCCCGAAACTTCTTGAAATATTTTTTAGAACTTTATACAGTGGCACCCTCTAAACCAACAAGTGAAAAACTGGAGCGTCGAGTTTCTATATCTTCACAAGGTGCAATATTTGTTACAAGCAACGGAAGATTAAAACCAAGAAAACATCTTCTGTTCAGTTTAGGCATGAAAAGTCTGACAGGAAGCAGAAAGGACCTAGAATTCTTAACCACTTGGGTCACTGTATTGGTTACCACACCATTGAGGAGCTTGAGACAGATTTTGCTATGTCTCTAATGAAGCAATCAGGAGTCACACCAGATAACATATGTAGAAAATCTAGGCTTTTCACTGGCGTAGCCTCGGACAACTTCGACTCCCATTTGGAGACATTGTCATTAAAAAGGGAAAGGTAGTTTATATAACACGCTCAGCATTTGTTGCAAACTGAACAGACTGGAAATCAAACTATGGAAGCAGAAAGGGAGACAAAAGAGAAGAATCCAGTATTCTCATAGATAATCCCAGGGATCTTGCAAACCACTTAGAAAGATGAGATCACTTCAAATTGATTCAAAGGGTCTTGAGCCATATCCAAAGAAACCAAAATTAGCCAAGCCATTGTGTTCTTTGGTGAGTAATTGTCCTGTTACAAAACATTTCAAAGACTCCATGCTGACAGATTTTACTTGGGTGGTTTTTGTAAAATGGGCTCAAACAATAACATTGTGGGCTGGGTGGAATCCCAAAATTATAGAAGATACATCTGTAAAACAGAAGACTGATTACATGAGAAATATCACTTTGCCCCTACACAGAATGATGTGGTGCTGGAAACTATGAAGGTATCACAATAAGTAGCTCCTGAGTGTGGAGAGTCTTAAATTTCGGTTCATTGTAGTCTTGATCAGGCTAAACTTTCAATCATGATGCAAAATCAAGAAAGCCCTCGCTCTGACAATCTCTTCATTTGCTTTGGATCATTCTACATAGTTAGCCTACTTTGAAGCTCTTGGATACTACCTCGATAGTTCTGGGATTGAACATATTCTTTCAGAGAGCAAAGTTCTAGCATCTGGTCCAATACATGGATTTCTCGGAGGAAAGGATTTCAGCAGATGTAAGTGAGTACACATCTTACTTTCCCTGTCTCTCGAAAGCTGCCTTTTCCAGAAGTTTATAGAACAGTTGTTCTACAACACAATATTAGAACTTCAACATCAGGTGAAAAAACTGAATGATGATCTTTCTCAAGATACTTCGGACAAGTTTATTGAGAGCTCAAATATAAAGCAAGTGTATGATGAATTCAATGAATTCAAAGCAAAAACGAGAACAGAATTTCACGGAAAAACAGCCCAGTTCTATCAACAGCACATTGATCTCGTTAGCATCCACAATTTCTTAAACAGAGCCTATAGGACAAGTAACTTTGAAATGCATACGGATGCCTCAGAGAAAATGATTCCTGCTTTTTTCTAAGACATGTGACTGAACTATGCGTGATGGATGACCGTGTACCTCCTAAAACTTCTGAACCTAGGAACCAAATGCCCTGAAATCATGTATGCACAAACGCAAGGTAGTCTAGGTATAAACCGCTCTAGTAACTCATTCTCTAGGGTACCAGTTGACATGTCACTAGAGCTGACTCTAAATGCTGACGCTTAATCAAGGTTCACAGGCATCACTGCATTTTCAAATTCAGAATCTGCTAGAGCTCGATGGATGATCACATAGTTATTGAAAAGTGAGATAGTGAGCATCTCACTTGAAAGCAGTGGAATTATAAACGCTCCAGATACGAAGCATGATTTTCAAAAAGGATGCATTCTAAAAGATAAGAGATATTAAAAAAATAATTTCAACCTTAAATGGTTTTCCAAACCCATTTCAAGACTTGGATCCTAAGGCACCTCTAAGGAAAATTTCAACTGGACAGACGATCAATGAAAAGGTCACACTGGATCTTCTTTCATTTTCTTCTAAAGGGCAAGAAGCTGCTAAAAAGTTTAAAAAAATGTACTTGCTAGATCTAAAGAATGTTGACAAACCTATACCCCAAAATTTGGTAGCTAATTCGGGGTATAGGCTTGTCATAACGTATCAAGTAACCTGAAAACAGAACAAAAGAAACTAGAGTTTGCCAAATGCACTTTAGCTGTTTTCGATAAATTAATTCATATCGCTGCTGCCCAAAAATGTGATGTGGAAAAAGTCATGGAGTATCCTCTAACATCCGTGCCATTCTCTCTTGTCTGTGCCATGTACGGACACCGTTGATACTCCTCTGTGAGTGAAGTAAGATACAGTCTATTTATGAAGAAAACAACACTTGAGATCCAGTCTAAGGCTTTCTCCAAAGTTAAAAGGATTGATCCAACAATGCTGCCACCATCTAAACCTACTCTGATCCAAAAGATTAAAAGAAGCAAATCAGTGGCATAGTTCTGGAAACGAGCCCATTGCAGGAAACCTGACGAAAAATCTCAAAAGCTAATGAAGTTAACTAAAATGTGTAATTGCAGAAAGTATTTATCATTAAATCTGAAACATTTCGTTAAAAAAGATCATCTCTGTAGCATAAATGGGTGAGAAGATTTGCATATTTAAATTGGGCAACTACATAATAGCGCGGGAGCCATATTGATGAGAAAGTGGACTTATAGCGAGTTATCACTCATAATTCTATGAGCGTTGGGGAAAACCCTAAGTTCTTATACATTTTCGGAATCATCATTAAAAAATGCTACTTTTTTTGTTCCGGAGCATTTTCTCGACAGTCGTATAGTTTTTGAATAACTCATGATTAAATGTCGCACATAGCCAATGTGAACACTGTTTTTACGCGTTCAAATGTAATTATCTCAAAAACTAATGGAGTAAATAAAAATGTGTAATTGCAAAAAATACTTGTCATGAAATTTGAAACATTTCAGAAAAACAATTCATCTCTGTGAAACAAACGAAATAGAAGTTATGCATATTTAAATATGGCAACTACGTAATAGCCGGCAGCCATATTGGTGACGTTATCACGCGGCAACCCATCACTGGAATTTTGCAAGATTCACTTTTCTGAGACACTTATGTCATGTATGAACTAAAAATATTTACAAAGCGTTTGCACTCTTGGAGTAAATAAATCCTGGTCTGGCTCTTGGACTAATACAGTCATTTGAAATCGGTTGAATTATTTTGAATTACCCTATATTACGACTACGAAGCACAAATAAAGTAGTTTCAAGTAAAGAATTCGTTGAAAAGTTTTCATAGGGCTTTCGATCTAAAATGTTGTTCGAATTGCCTGGCATTGTTGCATTGATATAGAAAGACAGATTTTTACTTCGATTACTACCTGCGCTTCATAAAATTGCCTTTGCGTTCGATCTCAATCTCTGTCGTGACTCCAAAAGTTTGTTGTTAGTACTGCTTTTATTTCATAAAAAACTGAGTTTAACAAGAGAGAATTGCTTATGAAAGGTCTGCGAGAAGTAAAAAGGAAACTTCTGCGGAAGCACGCTACTTTTTTCTTTCCTTTTCTTTTTCGCTAAGTGGCATGTGAAATGAAAAATGTGGCAGCTACTATAAAAATTGGGGCAAAATGCAACAAAGTATCTCACTGGGATAGATAACAATGCCTCACAACTTTCGTAAGAAAATAGATTTCTTTCCTTATTAATAACTTTCAGCGTTGGTTAGAATGTGTAGAATGAACTCTAGTGAGAGCTTTTGAAACTCGAGTGTTAGTTTTATTGAAGATTTATGCCCTACTGCAGAGTTTGTCAAGAAAAACTGCAGAGTTCGTAATTAAGAAAAGGGGAAAACTAAGTCAACGAAAAGCCGAATGGTCCATTAATGACGGAAAACTGATATGGCACACAATCAAAAATATGAAAATTTATGGATAATCATCATATAATAACCGGACAGGCACAAAAAGAACGGTAATTGCGATTCATGCACTCCGCTCTATAAGCAACAAAACTAGTTTTATGGGTAAACATCTGATATTTGAAAACTTATTACTTCGCACAAATAAATTTTCTCACTCAGGGCCGATGTCTTTAATGAACATACAGTAAAATATTTCTTACTCTCATCGTCAAAAAAATAGTTCCACCCAGAAAGACGTGTTGGATTTTAATGCTGTTCGGGAGGAAGGTAAAGGTTACCAGGAACAATAAATGATTAAACACTGACACTGATATGGGCAATATTTATTGAGCTACCCTCCAATAAGTAGTGTCTCTCAGTATGGCGTCGGGCCGCTATGTTTTCTCACGCATGCCTGACGTCTCGGCATGTAGTTGTACAAGTTCCTAATAGTGTCTATAACGAAGTAAATTTTCTCCGTCATTTTTTATCCGCGCCAGGATTCGAACCCGGGTCCCCTCATTCCGGAATAAGTTGCTCTACCAATTGAGCTACGCGGACGTTTTATTCTGATTCCTATCTGCCTCTATGTCGTGTGCGTCCTGCTGGCAGGTACGTCACATCTCCTGGTACGTTACATGTCATCTGATAAGCCATCCCATGCAGCTTGAAACTCCTCACACAGTTCCTGCAGATTGTGCTGTAGGGGTGGAGTGTGGATAGCGTGTCCAATAGCATCCCACACGTTTCCAATCGACGATATGTCTGGCGATGTAACTGGCCATGACAGAGTGTCAGTGCCTTGAAGGCAAACTCTCGAGACAGCAGCGGTATGCGGACGAGTGTTGTCCTGTTGGAAAATCGTACAGGAGTGAGCGTTCAGAAAAGTTAGGGCCACTGGTTGCAGGATCTCATTAACGTAACGTTGGGCTGTCAAAGTGCCTGTAATGAACATCAAAGGTGATCTGGCATCATAGGCAATTGTACCCCATACCACGACACTAGACCTTTTGGACTGGTGACGCTCGACAACAAACCGTTCATCTTGGCGCTGACCACGATGCCTCAACACGCGGATTCGTTGATCGCCTCTTTCAAGATAAAAGCGGGACTCGTCACTGAAGATCACCCGCTGCCATCTGCATGGCTCCATGATAATCTGGCATGACAGCACGTCGTGCAGCCGTCTGCTAATGGTGCTGGCACTAATCGGACGATGCATGGAAGGCACCACTGCTCGCTGAATATCAGCAGTCATGGCTGTTGGGTCACTCCGCGCATGTCGGACAACACGTCGGTCCTCTCTCTCTCTATCTCTCTCTCTCTCTCTCTGTGGTTCGCCTTGCTCTCCCAGACCCTTCCTGTCGCTGCTGCATGCCTTGTTCTATCCACTGACGCCGACACCGTGCTATGGTGATATCCGCACCACCGGTATGGCCCACAATACGGCAATAAAACCATTCCTCTTCCCGGAGCCCGACGATGAGGCCCCTCTCGAATCCTCCAATTGTTCGAAATGTTACCGAACTTTTCTCCGAGGTATACTTCACTTGCAAAGGATGCAACCAACACAACAGCACGAGTCAGAATAGCAAGGAGGCGCAACAGGACAGCCTTATATAGTCGGTCAGTCCCAGCGCTATGACCCATCCATGCTTGCGTCACATGCGCGTGCGAGCTTGATACTTGAATCATTTTCATGTCTCACGACGTCAAACCTATCCACAAAGTTTCATTTCTGTCGATTGCTTCCTTCTCGATGCAACTATTTTTTATTATGAGCGTATATAGCGTGGGTTTCATGAACTCGTTGCGTATAACAAAGATAAGTTTCCTTTGTCAAACACTTAATTATTTTATTTTCTGAATTTGTTGCCGTTTATTTCCAAGTGAATTTGATTCATGGGAATCTTTCTTTGGCTTATATTTTCTACTTTGGAATGCATACCTTTAATTTGAGCTTCCTTTTGGGTTCCCGTGTTCTTATGAAAATTTAGTTCCTTCTCGTTAAATAGTTTCTGATTTAACGCCACATTCTTTTCCATGAATTTTTTTTTGATTCGAGGTTTAACGACTACCGTAAGCCACTCAGTGGGCTATAAGCAGTCGCCTGTCACTAATTTAGAATCACTGACACCAGGGAATGGAGAGAATCATCGCTATAAGACAAACACGACATCCATGCCTCACCGGGATTCGAACCCGAATCCATGTAAGACGAGAGATCAGAAGCCATCACGTAGACCACTACGCCACCGGGGAGGCTCGATGAATTAGAATTTGGCGACTCCTAACAGCGGGGTAAAGGACAAACTACGTAGTAATATTGCTGAGATATGAGCTCAGTGTGCAGTGTGAGATAAGGCAATATTTTCTTAGACTATGCTTAGTCAATCTTCTCTGAACAATCTGTAATAGGAAATTATTTCTTAGACTATAATGTAGGCAATGTTCGAAAGTTAGTCGTCTATGAGGTAACTTGTGAAAGGCAATGATTCTATGTTTTGGTATGCGATTCTTAGGCAATCTTTCTTAGTCGATTCTTCATTAATGCTTGTAAACTAATTCACGAATGATTAACAGACGAAAGAAAGATAGTATGCGCAAGATTGTTAAGAGCCGAGAGGATAATTGTATTTAACTAGGTGAAAACCCATCAAATGACGGGGAAAATAAGATACGTAGAATAATTTTTAATAATCAGGTATTTTCTTTTTGTTTGTGAACTTAGAATGAAGCAGTTGCAAATGTTAAAATGTTATGGTAGTTCATGTGCAGAACTCAAACACTATTTTTTTTTCTGTTTTTCTCTCTTTTTCATTTCTTCTACAGATATAAATGAATACATACCTGGATATATTCTGCGAAACAAATTTAGTTATATTCTGAGAATTTCGTTGTTTAAGGAAAAAGAAAGTTCCCAAATCATATTTCTCTAGCATACACATGAAATAATAACAACACATTGTTACGTACTTTGTATTGGAACTCTCAATTTTTTTATTTAAATGAGAAAAGATACTGGTTTGATAATCTATAATAATCATTTTAGGTTCTCAAGGAAAATCATAAAATCGAATTTCATACGATAGAATGCTAAATAAAAATTCTGTATGTCGTTTATGAACGACAAAGTAGAACCAAACTTCCTGACGTAACGTTTTCCTGTTTCTAAAGAGTTAATCGTGTGACTTAACGCATCTCTGACGTCATGTCAAAATGATTTGATGAGATCACGACACACAAGCCGTTATGAAAAATTGGTCTTTGTTACTATGACAACAAAACAAAGTGGTACACGCGTGTGCTGTCGTGTAGGCGATGACGTCACCTTCACGAAAAACTAAGCGTGACGTCATAAATATTTCTTTCTCGGTTGTTGCTATGGGGACGACTTTGCGCTGCGCCACAACAGTGGGACAAACATTCAGACGTTCAAACAAAGGAAATTATATTGTTTTAGATGTTGGATATAACATATATTATTGTGATCTGATTGAAAGTCCGAAAGTGCTTCTGGATAAAGGAGTGCAAATTGGACGATGTACCCTAACAGAAAAAAAGAGCACACATAAATGCTTTTACGGAAGAGAATAATATTTTCAGTGAGATCTTTAGAAGCAAAGACACGATTGCAAACATATTGAAAATAGAAATACGCACCTATGCTCCCTAGTGGCAAGCATTTTTTCACACAAAATTATAAAACAAATTCAAAATATTCATCGTTGTGATCTCTATCTAACGCAAAACAAATTGTTAAATCCTATTTTTAGAAGCATAGGTTTTGGGAAAAAGACAATATATATTTTTGCTTCGTAGAGGTGACACCATGCGTTATTCAAACAGAAAATGGCATTAGTGTTAAAAAATATTGGAAGGTAAAAGTAATTTTTAACCGTATTTGAGGTAATTGTACCGAGCAAAATATACACGACTCAAAATAATTTGCGAAGCATGAGATTTTGTCGGCATATGCAAGTCAGTTGTGTGATATCTTACAAAAACGTGGAAAAATCATGTCGAAGTTGCATAGACAGCGGAGTAATGCATATCCTTATGCATCTTACGGTCTGTGATGCCAGAATGCATAATCCACAGACTAGGATAAAAATTAATATTTTCCAGGATCTCCCTTATTCCGTCGCGTTAATCGTGACATTTCGTTTCTTGTTGTCTTAGGTTCGAGTAATGTCTCAACGCCACGATTTATCGGAATTAACCGTGTGAAGAGGAAAGCATGTCAGATACAGAGGGTGGTAGAAGAAGCTATTGAAGTGTCACAAAGTGTCATTTCCCGACGGTGGGCACGATTCTATGATACGGGAAGTGTTTGAACAAAACAAGGTCAAGACCGTCCCAGAATAACTACGACAAGGGACGACTCTTATTAATTGTTAACAGCCAGTTAGAACAGGCGGCAGCGTGATACTCAGCTCCAGTGAGAGCTTCTCGAGTTAACAAGAAGCAGATTGTCAAATCGAACTATCCGCAATCGCATTCACCAAGCTGGATTTTATGTACCTAGACCAACGGTGCGGGTTCCTTTAACTGCACCACACCGCATTTCCCGTAGAAACGGAGCTGAGAAACATCGTGGTTGAGGATACGACGAGTGATGTCAAGTTGTCTTCTCTGACGAGTCGAGATTCACTCCGGAGTCTGACAATCGACGAGTTCTTAACTGGTGGGAAGCTGGCACACGAAGTAACCCAGCTATTGTGCAGGAAACATCACATTACGGCGGACATGGATTGATGGTCTGGGAAGGCATAAGTATCGGTGAACGTACGGACCTGTACGTCATCCGTAAAGGCAGTCTTACCGCCCAAAGATATAGAGACGAGATTCTCAAACCTATTTTCTTGCCTTATAGTGCAGCGGTCGGTGATTCGTTTCTTTTCATGGACGATAACACTCAGCTCATAGACCTCGGATAGTGGAAACATGCTTCAATGCGAGGTAATAGAGTGTATGTATGGTGTGCTCAGCATGCTCCCCCGACTTAAATCCAATTGAGCTTCCCTGGGACGTACTTGGCAGACGCATTGCAGCAAATCTGTCACCTCTGTTAACTCTTCCTGAACTAGAGACAGCTCTCATGTAGGAATGTCGAAGACACCTCCAAAACCTCCTCGATAATCTCATCAATTTCATGACACAGAGGTATGCTTCCTTCTTAGCCCTTCGAGGAGATCGCATACTCTTTAGGTGTTCAGTTACACCTCTAAAACGTATTTGGTACAGATATGTACGTAGGTGAGTCAAAATGTAAGTTACACTAAGCGCCATCTGGAGTGGGATTGCAGTCAGACCGTGTGTGCTTGAGAGCGAAGTAGACAATACGTCAGAGATGGCGACGGGAGGAGTTTTAGTTCAGTAACTGCGTACGGCGTGTGCAGGAGACAGTTCATAATGGCGCGTCAAATGTAACCTTATTCCAAATAGGAAGTGTGAGGAACCATTTGGTTTTTGTGGTATGAGCGCCTAAATTGCACTGACATCCATCGTGAAATCTG
The DNA here is from genome assembly GCA_039090855.1 of Macrothele yani. Lineage (NCBI taxonomy): Eukaryota > Metazoa > Arthropoda > Arachnida > Araneae > Macrothelidae > Macrothele > Macrothele yani. Next base: position 57,395,789 of record CM076990.1, read on the forward strand.
TGCTGTATACGGGGGAAATGCCATGTCTCGATCGGGAATCGTAAAGTGGTGCCAACAATTTGAAAAGGGTAGCATAAATTTGACGGACGAATACCGCGAAGGCAGGCCATTAATATCCAGCACTCCAGAGCATGTTGCCGCCGCTGACAACATAATACGGGACAATAGGCATATCAAAATCAAGGAAATTGCCAGTACGTTAGACATTTCATACGGGACTGTGCATTTCATCATTCACTGGGATTTCGGAAATTGTGTGCAAGATGGGTGCAACGTTTACTCACAGACCAGCAGAGAAATCAATGTTTCCTGTCGTCTTTGGCTCTTTTACAACGGTATTCTGCTGAGGGTCACATTTTGTTTAGTCGAATCATCACAGGAGACGAAACGTGGTTTCACCATTTCACCCCTGAAACCAAACGATCGTCCATGGAATGGAAGCATGTCATCTCTTCAACAAGAAAGAAGGGCAAAGTCCAAACGTCTGCGGGAAAGGACATGGCGACTGTTTTCTTTGACTCGGAAGGTGTGGCTGACACATAATTTCTTCCAAACGGGACGACTATGAATTCTGATTTAAATTGCCAAGCGCTACGAAATTTGCGAAAGGAAATTAAGGACAGATGCCGGAGTAAGTTTTTACACAACACGAAAAAACAAAGGAAGTGCTGCAGTCATTCAAGTAGGAAATGTGGCAACATCCACCGTACAGCCCCGACCTATCCCCGTGATACTACCATTTGTTCGGTAAAATGAAACAGGACCTTAGTGGACAACGATTCCAAACCGATAAGGCTGTGAAAACTGCGGTGCCGCCCCGGTGGCGCAGTGGTCTAAGGCGTTGGCCTCTGATCATTCGTCCGTAAGGGGTCCGGGTTCGAATCCCGGTCAGGCATGGATGTTGTGTTTGTCTTACGGCACTGGCTCTCTCCCTTCCCTGGAACCAGTGACCCTAAATTAGGGACGGGCGACTGCTTATAGCCAAATGAGTTGCTCACGGTGGCCGTTAAACCTCCAATCAAAAAAAAAAAAAAAAAAAGAAGAAAACTGCGGTCCTTAACTGGTTGCACCAAACTGGAGGAGACGTATTTCTGTACAGGTATGGAAAAGTTAATCACATGTTCCGACAAATGCTTACAGTTCTTAGAAGACTATGTCCAGAAATGAATAAATGTTGTACCTTTAAACCAAAATACATCACCTGAGTATAACTCTTTATTTTGTTATTATTCAACAGTGTATCTAAATTTTTGATCCGCCCTCTCATATTGTTCTGTATCATATTGCATCATGTGCATTAAGGTCGTTCCACCTAAAATCTCTGCCTTATGTTTCCAATGGTAAAACTTCTTTACGTATTTTCTTCGCAATTAATGTATTCCCAACGATGAAAGTTTGGACATCGATAAAACTAACTTTAAGTGTTAGCATGGGATACTTAATACTTGCTAAAACATAACCATAACTAAGCAATCCAACATTTGCTTTTCTACTGACGTCATCAATGTACAGGTCGCGCCATCTGTTAATAGGTCTGAACATTACTCAAAGAAAAAATATTGAGTTTTAATATAAATATGATTATGTTTAAGCAAGTATTAAGTATCCCATGCTATAACTTAAAGTTAGTTTTATCAATGTGCAAATTTTCATCCGTGGGAATACATTAATTGCGAAGAAATTATGTAAAGAAATTTTACCTTTGGAAACATAAGGCAGAGATTTTACGTGGAACCACCTTAAATGATTATATTACGTAAAAATTGGCTAATGTGCTATTTATTACCCATGTTACCGAATATTCTACATCAATCATAAGTAGAAAATAGTATTTATGCTCAACAAGGTCAGTCGCACATGATTGTTCTTAAGATATCTCTTACTCCCCTAATGCTTTTGAGCAGTGCAATTTGAATTTAATAACATGAGAATTTTGCCTCCTGGTTGCGTAACTATGCAACGGAAAAGAAATGCCAAAACGTAAGGATCGTCTTTCCTCACAGTTCGACCTGCAAAAAGAACTTTTCCAATCGAACTAATATTATATGTTATTCACAGACGGGCTGACGCACAGGGGTACAATTTTTGTTTCAAATGACGTGCCAAAATGCATAAGTTGTTTCAAAGAAAACGATGTTTGTTCCTAGTATCTATGGTACGTCATGTTCACATGTGGTGTGTGTGTGTGTGTGTGTGTGTGTGTGTGTGTGTGTGTTTTCAGATAGGATTACCCCTTTTGATTTTATTCTGGTTAAACCAAAATAGTACTTCGATTCCTTTCAATGGCACTCGAACGTTTTTTTTTCTTGATGCTATTCCCCTCCCTTAGTGGAAGAGAAAGGAAGGAAGAAAATACGTTTTTCACTTTCACAAAGCGTTCAAGATAAAAGCAGTGAAATGGATGAAATTCTTTAGAAAGGGAGCAAGCCTTTTTGAATTTAGAGTAATAAAAATTTGGCGCAAGCTTTCTGGATATTTCGAACATCCCATCAATTTGTCTTCGTTTAAAACTAGACACATGGATCGTCTACGAGATCCAGACGTCAATATTTTCCATTATCTGTGCTCTCGAACACTTCAAATCCTGAAACAACTTGATGCATCGGGATTGCCTCGAAACACTTTTAGTGTTGCTGATCTCATTTATTAAACTGGAACAGGATGACTTCCGATTAAAACATGAAAGAGTCTTTCTACGTTAGAATCTGTAACAATGTTTCTTTAGATATTTTTCATGATATTTATTTTAGTCTCTGATGAAAAACCGGAATTTTAAATTTTGCTTGATAATTTAACAAAGATTTGAATGTAGAAATGCGTTACATGGGTAAAAGATTCTTACAGTTCTCACAATAGAAAAGCAAACTAAAATTCTCGGATCGCATTGCTAAACTAGCAATTATAATTTGTTCCCATAACTCACTCTCATATGATCATCACCATTGTCATCCTATTTTATGCTTGAAATTCTGGCTTAAACAGTTCTTGTCCACGCTTCTCTGCTGATTTTCCGATTGGTTGAACGCTCCCTCACCTGATCACATGTTGAGTTTGATCAGTTCTCGTCCATGCCTCTCTGCTTGCTTTCCCATTGGATGAAAGCATCCATCAGCTGGTCGCATATTTCAGTTTGATTATTCTAGTTTGGTTAGTTTTTGTCCATGCTTCTCTGCCTAATTTAAAATTGGATGAACGCATCCCTCTCCTAATCACACACGTTAGTTTTATCAGTTCTTGTTCATGCCTCTCTGCCTGCTTTCCAATTGGGTGAACTCGTCCCTAACCTGGTCACACATTTTTATTTGATCTACGCAGCTTTCACGTGTTCAACATATATCGTATTTCCTACAGTAGTTAGACCTATGCATCATTTCCATTGCCAATACTAGACCATACTTTCCAGTTTGATCTATGCATCCTTATCGTGGCTATCCAATTGGAAACAGGAACTAGGTCACATTTTCCAGTTTGATCTATACATCCCTTCCGTGGTCATCCAATTGGAAACAGTGACTAAGCCACAACTTCCAGTTTGATCTCTGCACCCTTTCCATGACCATCCAATTGGAATCAGTGACTAGGATTCACTTTCCAGTGTGATTTATACATCCTTTCCGTGGCCAGCCAATTGGAAACACTGGTCAGGTCACACTTTCTAGTTTGATCTATACATCCTTTCCGTGACCATCCAATTGGAAACAGTGACTAGGTCACACTTTCCAATTTGATCTATACATTCTTTCCGTGGCCATCCAGTTGGAAACACTGACTAGGTCACACTTTCCAGCTTGATATATACATCCTTTCCGTGGCCCTTCAATTGGAAACAGTGACTAGGTCACACTTTTCAATTCAATCTGTGCATCATTTGCGTGAACACTGCTCTGTTACGATTTGCAGTTTGATACAAAAGTATTTTTTACAGCGTCATTGCGAGGTAACCCTTTTATTCAGCACGAGCCTACTCTTCGAGCGTTCAGAAGCACACTCTTAGACCATTCTGCCTATGACGTTCCGGAACGCTTTTCAATCTGATCTATGAATCCTTTACGGGGAGCCATTAATAGATGGCCACGCCTTTCCAATTTGATCTATGCATCCTTCAAGTGAACAATATCAAGGACACGCCTTCTTGTTTGACTTATGCATTCTTTTTTTATTTGTTTCCGGGTTTGACGACAACCCTGATCAATTCTATGGGATATAAGAAATCGCCCACCATTAATTTGGAGTCAACTGTTTCCAGTGAAGGACCAAAGCCAGTTCCATGAGTAAACACTCTTCCCATGTTTCTTTGTGACTCAAATCCGGAGCCACTTCCGCTGAATGATCAGGTACATCATTGTCGTTGTTTCGACTAGATCATTCTTTTTAATTCGATTTATGCATCCTGAGGGCACAATTACTTGTTTGTTCTACACGTTCTTCACGTAGCCTTTAATATGCCACGGTATGCCAATTTGATCAAAAGATCTTTTATATCAGCATTGCATTGTTATGGGTTTCCAATTTTATCTAAACATCCTTCATATGAGCATTAAGTTGTTATGCTTTTCCTATTTGCTCACAGCGTTGGTCATACAATCATTACATTGTTATGGTTTTCCAACTTGGTCCAAGCATCCTTCATATGGTTATTAGGTTTTTATGGTTTTCCAATTTGGTCTAAACATCCTTCATACGGGCGTTAAGTTTTTATGGTTGTCCACCATGGTCTTCATATGAGCATTAAATTGTTATGGTTTATCAGTTTAATCTAAATATCCTTATATAGGCATCACATTGTCATGGTTTTCCAATTTGTTTTAAGCATCCTTCATATGAGCATTACGTTGTCATGGATTTGCATATTGATTTATATAACCTGCATGTGCCCATTATTAGATCAGGCTTTTCAGTTTGATATGCACACTCATACTAGGTCATGTCGTTCGGTACCTAGGTATGTGTTCATCATGTTCAAATACTAGGTATGTGTTTTCACAGGTTCAAGTACTAGGTATGTGTTCATCATGTTGCAGGCCACTTTACGAATGAATGAAAACAAGACAGTACCTAGGCATTTGTTCATCATGTTCATTTTTCAAGAAGTTTGTCCAGATATTTATAATTTAAAATCATTAAAAAGATGAAAGTATATTCCATTTCTGTTCATGTAATTCCTTTCTCTTTCGGGAGAAAACCAAGCACGCATCTATTCTAACTGCCTTGTTTTCACTCGTAAAGTGCCTCCGACATCGTGGTTCGATAGAGGGGAAGAATTAACAAGCTATTCCAGAAACGATAGACATAAATCTTAGCTTTGTAATACACGTGTTGGAAATGGGTAGCTGCTGAGCAATATAGTGCTCGTAAAATTCACCACACAACATTCTGGGAAAAGTGGAATCAGTACCCGGCAAACTTCTCTTTATAAATTTGACTCCTCATATATCTGAACTAAATAATTGGCAATGGAGAGATTGTTAAAATTATAATTATCAGCGTGGATTTCACTTGTAAGTTTTCCTTTGCTGTTAGTGGCATTCGAATCCACATCTTCCTACTTGGGAGTGGTTGTTCTCACAATTGAATTACGCCGCCAGGCTTATGTCTACTTCATCGTATATTTGATTCATACATCACATCAGTAGTTCGTTACACACTGTAAATGCAGTCTAAAAGAAGAGAATATAGCTAGTGGATCATAAGGCGAGTTGCATTAGTCGAAAGTTTGATTAGTTGAAGTGATTAACGTCTTGCGGATGGCTGCTAACATTCGTTGTTCAGCATCTTCTACCCTTTGCTGGTGACATAATTCCCAATAGTTTCAAATAAGGTTCGTGTAATTTGAAATAATGTTGATTTGCTTTCAGAACTGGGGCTCTTCTGAAGAGTTTGTCTGTCCTGTTCTGTTAGCTTTGCAGTTTCACCGGGTAGTTTTTCTGTCAGATTCAGCCCCAGACCGGGGATACTAAATGCATACCACACCGCTTACCGTCGTTCTAGTGATCTTGAACGGTACTGTGGTATTACGTAAAGAGCAATTGCTTTTGTGCAATTGCTGTAAATCAGTTAACTCCGTCGATTGAGACATTTGCATTCACAGCGTATAGCGTAAATTCCATTTATCAATGGCGCGAATCGAAATCGCACCCTTCTGCTCCGGAGCTGAATGCGTTTCCAATTAAGCTACACCGACGAAGTTTGCTCGCTGCAACTTTACCATCTTGACATGTGCAGTCATCTCTGAGTACATCATGTATACCAACCCTCCTCTTGATAAACTGTTGGGACGGTATCTTAGGTTTCCGTGTCAGCCGGCATACCACACTTGAAGGAGGTCGCTACAGAAGAAGAAATTCGCATTAATTCTAGACGATATGTGGAAGGAATATCACACTTTTTCAACGAACCCAAAGGCCTGAAGATTCATTTTACGTTCGGGTGCTGTATAGCGTAAAATCCAGTCGCCGGTGGCAAAAATCGAAACCGCATCCTTCTGCACCGGAGTAGAATGCTTTCTCAAATAAGCTACACCTACGAAGTTTGCGGTTGCAACTTTACCGTCTTGACATGTGTATTACCTCTGTGGTAAGTACGTCACAAGAGGTGCTATGGTCTCATCATAGTTCTACGAGCAGATTTATAATTGGGTCTGGCACGTGGATCCAATTCACTAACAATAGAGAGGTGTCCGGACGTTAATGGTAGGGAGGGGTACTTTCCCTTGATTCTACGGACCGAAGTATACACACTGAACACGATGACGCACAGACACGATGAATCACCCAATTATCATTAAAAGTTTAGGTTCTTTAGAACTGTCCTGTACTTGTCTGTTATTTGAACATTTTCTACTCTCAGAATCTGTACATGCTGTAGCGGTACTAAGAGATTTTTCTGTTTCCTTTAGAAAAAAAATCCCCAGAACACTTTGAAGCCATTTGCAGAATTCTTAATCTTAGAATCAATATGACTGCTTTTAACTTAAAAAAAAGACTTCTTATTATCATCCAGAAAGAGTATGAATGTTCAATAATTGCCCTGATATCCTGTTTTCAGTGAAATATTCTATTGACCACAACGCCTTTATGGAATGTTTTAGAGCCAAAAATGGTTTATTTACGCTCAAGCCGAATATTGGTTGTTCATTAACTCTTGATCATAGCAATCATTAGCATCAGTGAAGCATAAAACAAAGTAACTCAGGCTTTTTCAGAGCAATAGTCGACGAAGAATTGCTCAATAAGCAATTTGCTTGTAAAGATCGCGTTTATCAGTCGTGGGGGAATTACCAAAAAAGTGCATCCATTTGTTTTTGGAAAGAAAAAGATAATATAAAAATAAAGAAAAGACATATTAGCCTCTTTGCTTTGTTTTTAGATCGCAAATAGCCCGCTTTGTTCTTTTGAATACTTCGCATTTGTTCTAATTTTGCATGCTTAGCTATCACTTCCGCATTGATCTGCACAGTACCTAGAAGAAAAGATGTAGAAAATGGATAATATTATTACGAAAAAAAAAATTAATTATATCCCTAATTTAAAGCCAGCGAAGATAGTCAATTATTCTCCCTTGCTCCACGTGGTGTCCTTCCCCACCTCTTATTTCCTACTTCACGTGACAAAGGAGAAGCCTGTGAAAAAATAATCCAGCCGTTGCCTGTTATTCAGAGTTAATGCAGCGCATATTTGACATAAGAGGAATAATTATATAAAAAAGAGCCAAGTGTGGTGCACTTGTTTCGCGTAAATCAAGACACGCAGCTCAGAATTTAACATACCCAGCGTGGAAAAAGTATCCGGACAAGTCCTCCCGCAACAAAAATGGAACATTCTAATAGATCAGGTGTTCCGGATTTCCTTTAAAACTGCAGGGAAACTCCTCAGATGTTGTATATCATCAACTCGTGAAACATTGCCACGTGTGTGGAACTTACTGACTTCTAACTAGGTGTTATTATAGGGTGCCATATCAGCAACTTGTCCGTGCGTGCGATTGCAGAACAATTGCAATACTCACGGTCAACTGTTCAAAACGTTGTAAGTAAATGGGAACGTGAGGGATCTACGACTGCCAAGAAGCGTTCAAGAAGGCCAAATAAATTGACGCCGAGGGGCTATAATTCCTGTTGGAATTATAGCCCCTCAGCGATTGAAAAAAAAGCAGATCGTCAGACAAGATTTGCAACCGCTCCAGATAGATTGCGACATAACTGCGTGGCCTGCGCAGCTGTTGTTCACTACGTGTGCCTTGAAACCACAATCCTGGTCTCTTTCTCCCGCTCTCTGCTGTGAGCACGCTTGTAAAGAAAACTCTCTTTGTGCTCTGGTCAATGATTGTAAAGATCGTGTGCTCAATGATGTCAGTGTGTGTTGTTCATTAATAGAACTAAATGCTCCTGAATAAAGGAAGCAACTTTATTAAATGTAATGTTCCCGATCATTAGACTCATTACGCTACACTATTTCAAGGATGTGTATTTTCTATTATTAAGTAAGTGTTTTCTCCAACAGCCACGCAATTATGTGCCAAGACTGAAGTGTTCTTTTACAATAAATATGGCGTCAGCAAGAAAGGCGTTATTGTGTTATCGTGGAGCATCTACCTGTTGTGAACATATTAGCTCAATTTGGATATCACTGCGTCTACATATCAGCCTTTGTATTATAATTAAAATATTTTTCGATTTGCATACACCTCGGTCCGGTATATGGTTTTATTATTACTAGTATGATGCGCTCTTTGTTCTAATATTGTTAGGCATACATTCTTCCGCCTTGAATGAAGGTATTGCGAAAAGCCTTTTCTTTTCTACTGAGTACCGAACCGGTTGGAGTGCTGGTATTAACTATTTGACTACACATCCAATTTAAAAATTAAATTCAACAATTCCACTACACAAATCATCACCAAAGAATTTTGGGATTCAACAGGGATGAGTGGGTGCACTGTGACAGTTCGTAAGGTGCTGTGTCAGTTAAATTTCGATGGCCGAACTGCTGCTTGCTAGCCGTTAATAACTCGTAAGAATGCGAATAAGCGACTTGCTTGAAGTGAAGTACATCGTCTATAGGTATCAGCCAGAATGTATCATTACAACTGTTAAATTTGGTGCTGGCAGTGTCATGGTCTGGGAATGTTTCTTGTGATATGGGCTTAGACCTTTGGTGGTTAAGGATAGACACATGAAAGCCACGAAGCACCGGGGTGTTCTAGACAACGCGGCACTGCCTATGATTTACCAGTTTTACGGATACTGGTCGCTCTTGTTATAGAAAGACAACGCGCCGTGTCATAAGTCACCCTCCATTTCAACATCGTTTTAGGATATGTCTGTGCAGAATGTGTAGTCGCCAACTTAAAGCCCCGATCTGAATCCTATAAATGCTGTTCTGGGTGAAATTTGAACGTCGGATTCGGCATAGAACGACACGTCTAACTTCTGTGCCTGAACTAACCACTGCTTTGCTGGAGAAATGGGAAAATATAACTGTAACCACTTACCAGAATCTCATTGAAAATGTGCCAAGGGGAGCTCACAATGTATCCCACCTTTGGCCACAGAGTGGCCAAAGGTGGGCTAACTTCTTATTGCTTTTGCCATAAACGCTACTGTATTGTATAAAAAGCACTGGTGTTCGGAGACTTTTCAACATAGTGAAAATATTCGAGGGCAATTCTAAAAAAACTTCCCAGTTTCATTCCCACCTAAAGAATTCCTGCATGGAGTTGGGAAGCATAGCTTCACTAAATACATTTAGCGACCAGCTGATCGCAGTGGTAGCCCGACCTCGGACGACATGAACCGACTTAATAGTAGTTACTATATGTCAACCACACACACTGAAAGAGTGGGCAAAGCTAGAAACGCTTTCTATAGTTCGTCTTTTATGGGCAAAAAGGGTTTCAATTATCAAAATTACTCGTGAGCTAGTGAGAATGTTTGGTTCTAATGAGATAAGAGTGCAACATATGCAAACAATGATGCAAAGAGTTACATAGCATTCGACCACACAGTGCTGCTGCAACCGTGAATCTCTTGAAATAATTGGGCTTGGAAATTCTTCCACATCCACCGTACCTTCCTGATTTGTCACCGTAGGACTACGTTCTCTTCGAAAACCTTAAAAAACACTTTAGAGGTCAGCATTTCTTTTCCGACGAAGATGTTGAAAATGAGGTTAAGAAATGATTACGCGCCCAGGACGCAGTTTTCCCGTGAAGGACTTGATAAGTTGATTTATCGCTACCATAAGTGTCTAAACAGACACGTTGACTATGAGGGAATGTAAAGTTAATATAAAAATATGTCACACAGTGATGCTTTACTTGGAATTTTTTTATTTTACTAACAATTTGGAGACCTAATTTTTGCTTTACCTTTGCACCGTAAGCTCAATTATGCTCTATAGAAGCGCACCTACACTGGTTTATTGTGAATATTCTCATTCTACCCATCTTTCCTATACGTATTGAAACGTACAAATTTGTCTTCGCCGGACATCGATTCCGGGTCCCCTCCCTCCGGAGTAAGTCGCTCTCCCAACTGAGCTACACGGACATGTATGTGCTCTCACTGCTATCTGCCTTTATCTCATGTGCGTTCTGCGGTGCAGGCACGCCACAGTATCTATATTCATAACAGTTAAACCAGAATTAATTTGTTTCTCACATCGTTGCTTGTGAAAAATGGAAATTCATATTCAACACCAGAAAAACCGCTCTCTATCCACGAGTAGACACGTCCCTCAGCACCAAGGAGCAACATCCCTCACCGGTGAAGAATACATAAAGACAATTCAGGCAAGGCGCGTCAATCCGCCAGTACGAAGCTAGTGTAATGAGGAGAGGAAAGAACTTGCCATGATTTTTCGAGGGAGGATGGTGGTGGCCAGCACCTCCGCAACCGCAGGCATAGTTGGTTGTTCGACTGCCTCAGTAGAAGTGTGGCAGCAGTGGTCCGAGAAGGGACACACATCCACTCAGCATGCCGGAAAGCGGAGACAACCACAGATTGACCGTCGATGTGAACACCGATTAGAATATACTGTTCGATACAACAGACGGCACATGATCCTTTGTTTAACCAAAGAATATCTAACGAGAAGAAGTTAAGGCTCAGCGAGACGTAACTAGCGCAGCCATATCTTCAGGGAAACCATGCATTGCGCAGAAGCCAACATACATGCTGATCTGCTGATGCCGGAGCAGACTGCGCATGCGTATTTCTGTTGACTTCAATTCTTTGGGTAAAGAACAGTCTGCCGAGCTACTCAGACTCACAGCACGTGATTGTAACCTTCTCGGTAGCATAATCACTTCGCAAATAGGATATGTTAGTTTTCTTAGGCCAACCAAGTTAGTTAAGGCTTTTGTTTGTTCTCCAGAAACATTTTCAGTAATGCCAAATACTAGGGAATGTCTGCATTTTGTACGGATCCTTAGGCCTAACTGTAATATTTGCTGAAATTTAATTTAAATAGTAATACTAATGTTATTGTATATTTTTTTCACCAAAATAAGGGATGGGCGAGAGATCAGAAAACAGCTACAAAAACAACCAACAACTGCTCTAAGCAAATAGTAATCAGATCGAAGGAAACCATCGCGGATCAAAGAAAACCTTCACCGCCGTAGTCCTCCCAAACGTGTTTTGCTCTTGAATGTTAACTTTCCCGCAGAGCATATTATCTCTTAAGATGTGGTGGCGCTGTTGCCGCCTGTTTTACGTTATCACTATGAGAGTTGATCTTCTTTAAGCGTTAGGTATTCTTTGGTTTAACGGTAACCTACAATCAAACTGTCCAGAGAGACATTTCCGAGAACACAATCTAGAGGAATCTCTTGCGGATGTGTCTCAAGAATTGGCGGCTCTTACGCGTGCCGAACATCATGTACCGTCAGGTCTTCAGTGAGCACGGAAGCACTGTATCTGGACATTGGAGGACTGAAAATGAGTCACCTTTTGCAATAAGTGCTGGTTGAAGTTCCACAGGCTGATGGATAAGTTCACATTCAACATCACGCACATGCAATCAGACTTTAAGATTGGGTAAAAACATTCCGACGGCGACAGGGGCCTCATGGTATATGTATTATCCTGATTGACAACACTGGGTTCAGTTCCCTCCTTTGGACACACCGTCACAGTCATATCCTACTTAGGCATTGATCGAAACCGAGTGCAGCCCAACATCTTGATAGTGTATCCTGATTGTGCTGGACTCTTTCGGAAAGACAACCTGTGTGTCACAAGGTCCTCACTACTTTAGACTGTTTGGAGGCTTATTTCGTGCGATTCCTTGGCCATCAAATTTCCCCGATTTCATTCCCATGGAACATTTTGTCAAGGTGGAGAGTAACACAGCAATCGCCGTGTTCATGCCGAGTGCCCTCATTCGTCGCCGACCTTTCAAAAGTCATTTGGTCCAGTTTGTACAAATTACCCGAGAACAACATCCAACATCAAATGCAATCGATAACATGAGGCGCAGGCCGTTATCGTGCCGATAGGGAGCCCTAATACGCTATTAGTTAAGCGGTAATAATACTATAGTTCACGAGTGTATTAATAGTTCCCTTTTACCGTGATCAATTGTCGTGTTTTAGATTGAAAATAAAATACCAAGAGAAGTTCATGTGAGCAGATTTTGAGTGTTCTATTAAAATAGTACTAGCGATCCGAAATTCTTGGCGTAGAATATAAATCAAAGCTTCGCACATCAACCAGATGGCCTTTTCAAGGAAAGTAGATAGCTTACGTGATCTTTTTTTCTTTGAGTGGAGGTTTAACGACCACCGTGAGCAACTCAATGGGCTATAAGCAGTTGCCCGTCCCTAATTTAGGGTCACTGGTTCCAGGGAAGGGAGACAGCCAGTGCCTTAAGACAAATACAGCATCCATGCCTAACTGGGATTCGAACCTGGACCCCTTTCGGACGAATGATCAGAAATCATCGCTTATACCACTGCGCCACCGGGGCGACCTATGTGATTTAGTATCAGAATATTTGCCTACCGAACAACTCCCTGTAACAGGCAAGAAAATAATAACGAGTTGGCCCAACGTTTGCTGCTATCACGGCCTCCACTCTACTGGGAAGGCTTTTTGCTAGATTTTGTTACGTTGCTGCGGGAACTGCTTTCCATTCCGTCACAAGAGCATTAGTCAGGTATGACGCTTAAATCGTGTGGTTCGAACTAGCTGGCAGTAAGCATTTCTGTTTATCACAGAAATGTTCTATAGGTTTAATATTGGGTCTCTGTGCAGGACAGTCAAGTTCTTCCATTCCCATTTGATAGAATTATTCCTGCACGGACATTGCTTTGGGGACGAGGGAGATGTTCTGTTGGTGAAGGAAAAAGACTTCATCAAACTGTTGCCAAAATTCTGGGAGCGCAGGTTTGTCGAGAATGTCATTATACGCTTCAGAGTTAAAATTCTAGTGAACTGGAACTGGGGGCTCACTCCAAAACATGACAAACATCACCAGAGCATGATGTATCCCCCACGAAACTTTTCAGTGTACGCAACAGGCAGAAACGTAGCGTTCACTTGCCATGTCAACACCTAAACTCGTCCCTTTGACTGCTATACAGGGTGGTTGTAAACTCCTTCAACAAAACCAGAGGGGTGATATTGCACATCAAGACAAACAATATTTGCAATGGAACCTAGGGCCGCATTCCACTCCTAGTGCCTGAAAGAAGCGTGCTCCAAAAACGTCCAGCAGGCACACAGAGTTCCAACCAGTGCATGAGAAGCACAAAATGCAAATCAGGCGCGCTGAACACGTGCGTAGACGATGAGGAGCGAGCGAACATTTAGAAACGCAACTGAACCCGTTCAGCTATATTACCGTGCGAACATCACATGAGAATTAAGGTACTCGTGAAAGGCATGGAGGAGTACACATACGACCTATCCCGTGCGGTGGATTGGGCACGGTGGACATTTGGCTTGGCTTCCACGCTCCCCTGACCTTAATCCACTAGACTTCTTCTTCTGGGGGCACATGAAAACATTGGTAAACGAGACAATTGTGAACTCCCTGGAAGATCTCGTCGCGCGAATCGCTGTTGCTGGGGACAAGATCAACAACACACCGGGATTCTACGAGGGGGTGCGACAGTCCTTCATTCGCCCGTGTGGGCTGTGCAACGCTGCCCTTGGACGCCAGTTTGAGCAGCTCCTTGTAGTCTTTCTCTGATGCGATTGGAATTGTGCAACTCATAAATTATGTATGTCTCTGTGTTTTCAATGTTGAAGGCTCAACCTGGATATGTAACTTTACCTTTTCTGGCACTAGGAGTGGAATGCGGCCCTAGGTTCCATTGTAAATATTGTTCGTCTTGATGTGTACTATCGCCAGTCTTGTTTTGTTGAAGGAGTTTACAATCACCCTGTATACTGAAGTGTGATTCGTCATTCCAGGAACTCGCTTCCACTGCTGCAGGGTCCACTGAGGCAGAGCTTTACATCGCTTCAACCGTCGCTTGGCGTTGATCTTGCTGATGCTATGTTTGTGTTCGGCCTCTGAAACCTATTCTCTTCAGCTCTCGACGAACCATTACGGTGTTGGCTTACAGAGGTTTTTCGAACTCGGTGGTGCCTGTTACAACCGCGGGCAGGCGATTTTGTCGTGCTAACCGTTTCAGATCTCAGATGTCCCGCTCTGTTATTTTACGCAATCAACAAGGTCGCAACTGCGCGGTTGTTGCTTCCAGGTTTTACGATTTCACAGTAACATTACTTACAGTTGATCGGGTCAGTTTCAGCAGGTCAGAAATTTCCCTAACTGGCTTGTTGCTAAGATGGCCTCCTATGACCATTCCACGTTGAAAGTCACTGAGCCCGTACGGCCCATTTTACACTACTTTTCATGTTGGTCTTTGAGGGTCGTTCAAGAAAGTAACGAGACTGATTTTACATGGGGCAGAAGTGTAATGCAGTAAGCATACTCACACTTCCACAATTTCGATGTATTCTTACTGTACCTGAATGCACCGATGCCACTTTTCTATCGTCTTCCGTAAGGGTGTGTTCGAAGCCCTCATGTTGTCCGAGATACTCATCACAGAATTGTTGAGTTCAGTATTTTATGCAAACCGACACCCCCGAAGTTGGTTTTTCCGCTTCAAAGAACAGGTGGAAGTCAAAGGGTATGAGCTCCGGTGAATACGGAGCGTGCGCTATCATTTCGAACCTTGGATAACCAGCTGAGTAAACAAAGCACAATACCCAGGGGCATTATCTTCACGCAAACTCCAACCAGTTTGTGCAAATTTCGCGCATCTTCTTTTTTGGAATTTTCTTTTGTTTAGAGGATCTTTGAGAACTTTAGAACAACAGGTAAGTCAATGGTCATTCGGCAATCTTCTTGCTGGAGTACCTCGATGGTATCGAGATTCACCTCCGTAGTCGATGTCGAAGACATACCAGAGCTTGGCGCATCTCCCAGGCACTCTTCACCATTCAAAAATTTCTTGTGCTACTCCAAAACCTTTGCGCGGAACAAAATAGCTTCCTTATATGCCGTTTTAATCATTTCGTGCATTTCTGTGGCAGTTGTATTCAAACGTACGCCAAATTTTTTAGCTGCTTTTTGCTCCAGATTTAAATCCATAGTGTGTTACAGAAACACGTCTGAACTCTACACCGTCTACTGCAAGTATGAACTAGCGGAGCGCTGTAGAGAATGTCGTCACGTGACTGATCTTGCAGGTGTTCCGACACAAGCAGCTGCAGTTTTCGGCGTGGGTTTATTTTGGCGGTATGATGTCAGCCTCGTTACCTTTTGAACTACCTACATATAATGTCTGCCAGACCATCAGTATAATTTTATACCTGTATGAGCTACTGCTGAGACGAATATGGGTACATTCACTACTGAAAGTGGGTGTCCGGCTGCTTTTAATCATTTGTTTTGTCTTTTTTTAAGCAAACGTAAAGGCAAATATGCTACAAATTGGTCCAGCTTTCCCGTTTCCCCTATTTTTTTCCGTATTCAAGACGCATCTGCTCTTGGTTTTATCTGTCCTGTC
Source organism: Macrothele yani (assembly GCA_039090855.1). Lineage (NCBI taxonomy): Eukaryota > Metazoa > Arthropoda > Arachnida > Araneae > Macrothelidae > Macrothele > Macrothele yani. The sequence continues at coordinate 57,411,818 of CM076990.1, forward strand.
GTTCACCGGGTATCACAGTTTTCCTTTCAAGTGCTCAGAGAATTTCAAAGTTCATCTACTCGTGTTCTGCTTTCACTTTCCACTTTCTCTTTGCTGAGCGATTATTACCAATACAGCTCAACTTGCGATTTGTCTGCGGGCTCACAAACCTGATTTTCTTTGTTCGGCAGCTATTAATATACGTATGCATGTGTTGAGCTGGCACGTTCACGTTTTCTTTGTTTCTCTGTAATTAATATGCATCAATGCGTGATGAGTGTGCATGCTTACATAATTATCTGCTCTTCTGTTTAACAGTTATTAACGCACACGATCTTGTTACCCATTTCTTCTTCGTTCAGAGGTTATTAACATGCACGTACATGCGTCGTCAATGTAGGCTCATATTATTTACTTTCTCTTTGTTCAAAGTCTATTAATATGCGTTTACGTATGATAAGCCTTCTTGTTGACGTTTCCCACTTTCACTTTGTTCAAAGGTTTTAACACGTGTAAACTGGCATCAGGGTGTTGCGTGCTCTGCCACTACACTGTGGCAGAAAGTTTAAAGGGGTGTCGAACTGAAATTACTTTTAGTGAAATGGTGGAGTATACACACGGTCGAGTGTATATACTCTACCATTTCCCTAAAAATAATTATTGTGACCACAAGCTAATGTCCAGAGAAACCGCCGTGTGCAGCGCGGACAGCAGCTAGACGGGCTGGGAGTGACTCGATAATGTGCTAGAAGGTGTTCACAGGTATGTGGAGCCATGCTGACTGCATTGCATCTGGCAGCTGCTGTAGGGTGTGTGGTAGAGTATCCATAGAGCGAACAACACAATCGAGGTGGTCCCACACATGCGCAATTAGGTTTAAGTCTGCGGAATTAGGGGGACAAAGAAGTACTTTGTCTTCATCGTGCTCTTCCAACCACTCTCAGACATTTCTAACTGTGTGACACGTCGCAATGTCGTTCTGGAAGATTCCATCCGCCACACGGAAGGCAATCAGCATGTATAGGTGTACGTGGTCTGCAAGGATGGTTGCGTAATAAATTCTGTCGATAGTGCCTTCCACAGGTATGAGTGGACCGAGCGAATGCCTCGAAAATATTCCCCAGACCATAACGCTGCCCCCACCAGTTTATGTTCTGCCAGCAGTGGCTGAAGAGTGTTTGTTCTCCGATGTTTTTTGCTTCATACGCCAACGTCCATCCGTTCGATGAAGCAGAAAACGTAACTCATCGGAGAAGGCAATCTTTTGCCAATCAGCGGAGGTCCAATTCCGATACTGCAGTTCAAATGCGAGTCTTTTCTGCCGATGCACCTTCGTTAGCATAGGTGCAGTGACAATTCGGCTGCATTCGACCAGTGAGTTGCTCCACTGTAGCGTGTCGATCGGCCCTCACGCAGCTTCGCAGCCGACGTTCACCTTTCACATTAATGGCACGTGGTGCTCCGCATTTCCCCCGTCGCTTATTCGCAATGGTGCTGTTTCTCCAATCACGATACATATTAACCACAGCAGCGCTCAAACAGTTCACAAACTGCGCTGTTTCAGAAATGCTGCCACCTTTAGCCCGAAAACCGGTAATCATCCCATTTTGCAAATCTGACAAATCGCTCCTTTTATCCATGACAGCAACGAGTGTCATGTTTTCATAATGCCTACAGCACACCTTATATACCCTTCCAAGCCAGCTCACAACACGTGCCTTATTTCATTGGCTACGCGCTGTTGTCGTCAAAACTAGAAGGTGGTTACAATAATCACCGGTCTACAAAAAAAAAAAAACATTTTTTCTGTCCCAAAGATGTTACTGGCCAATCTTTATAGTATTTGTCGCGCTGAATTTAATAATGAAAACCATTTTTCTCTATCACGTAAGGTTTTCGTGTGACAGGTACGTAAATATTTTACGTTAATAATAAGATTTCCTGGAATACTTTGCCTCAGAAAGGTCCCTTTTGAGAGTACAGTAGTAATCTGCTAAAATACTTGAACTCCACTTTCCTTTATATCTTTTTTCGATGCTTGAAATGTCCTGATGAAAGCGTTCACCGTGTTCATCACTTACTTCGCCCAGGTTTTCGGGAAGGAAATCTGAGTGAGAGTGAAGGAAGTGGATCTTTAGAGACATATTGCAGCCTAAGTCTTCATATGCTTTCAGCATCTCATGTACTACATCCGTACAGTTGTCAGACCTTTTGTTGCCTAAAACGTGTTTTACTAAACTCTTGTAAGAAACCAATGCGCCTTTTTCAAAGTCATTCAAACGTCCTTCAAATGTTTCATCTTTCATTAGTTGTCTAATTTGTGTTCCTACCAAAATTCCTTCTTTAATTTTTGTATCGCTAATTTTGGGGAACTTCTCCTTCAAGTACAAAAAAACCACTTCCATTTCTGTCCATGGCTTTCACAAAATGTTTCATCAAACCTAATTTGATATGAAGTGGTGGGAGATATATGTTTTTGGGATCAACTAAAGGAGCATTCATTACATTTTTTCTCCAGGTGTAAGAGATTTACGTGAAGGCCATGTGTTCCTTTTGAAATGACTTTTACGATCCCGGCTGTCCCACTCGCAGAAAAAACAGCAACATTTTGTGCATCCAGACTGTAACCTGAGCAGCATAGCGATTACCTTGAGGTCTCCACATATGTTTCAAATGAATTTTTCATACTGTATCTTGTTTAGAATGATCTTCATATTTTCATAGGTTTCTTTCATATTAATAGCATGTGCTAGTGGAACTGATGCGAATTACAGTAGTTTCCATTGTGCGAAAGGACAGCTTTTAGGCTAACTCTTGACGAATCTATAAAAAAATTCATTCCTGTGCGTTATGAGCATGTCCTATAGTATCCATCACTAATGAAATATCATTACAGTACACTATATCTCTTTCTTGCGAGGAAAACTCTTAGAAATCTTCTTGACGATTCCGCGATGAAGAAGGTTCCACCCTTTTAGTCGTGATCCCAAAAGTTCAGCCTATTTTTTTTAGATAAATTTAAATCACGCACTAAATCATTTAGGTCTCCTTGTGTCAATAAATGAGACTCATTAGAAATGTCGAAATACACATCATGTCGATCAGCGTGATTTTCATTCTGATCCTCTTCAGAGCTTGAATTCTCATTTATATCGGTTGATACCGGGTGAGGTGGTATTGGCATATCATCACTGTGCGGTCGCATCGTTGAAGGTAAGTTGGGATATTTTAAACTGTGTTTCGACTTACTTGTGATTCCCTTTGTATTTGTTATACAAAAATAACAGTCCGAAGAATGATCTTTCGGCTCTCTACACACCATGGGAACTGCAAATGGCATATGGCGAGAACCGTTTGCCCACCCCGTTAAAAGTCTTGACCATGGAACACAACAAATATGTGGGGCCCAACGCTTGTCCTGATCTCCTACTTTGCAACCAAAGTAAAGCTGATAACATTTTAGTAATAACGGGGTAAAGTTTCCGCTTTTGAGGTTTGAATGTCAATTCACCGCACACATAATAAAACGTGTCCGAATAATTGAGGCACTCGCGTTTCATTTTTCAGTTTTCACACACAAACAAAAGCTACTAATAAAGAGCAATAGCAGAGCGTTCACTTCGGCTGTCTACAGAGAACTGAGACAAAATACGTAGTCGAGCAGTCGAATGAGCAGCGGGGAAGGGTGCAGGTGGCGCCATGTCTATGACTCATTCGCACATGCGGACAGCCCCCCCCCCGTTTGATAAAACAAAAACGCAACAGAGTCTGTAAGTCGCCTGCAGCTTTTTTTCTTTTATTTTCACATATGAATAAACGATGCTATGTGCTCCAATTTAATACTGGTATTATTTCTCGCAAAAAAAAAAAAAAAAAAAACTATTTCTAACGTGAAAAATCGAAAAAAGCATATTCTTATATCTCTAAAACTATACGTGATAGCAAAATTTGGATCGCAAATCTGGATTCCTTGTATGAAATTACTAAACAATTAAAATAAATGATGTCTGGGACAAAACATGTGTTTACCAGTGTAATATGTCTACACTATCTACCAACAAGTAATTGGACACCTGTGATAGCAAAGGAAAACGAAGTTAATTCACCTTCAATAGTTGGTGGAGCCCCCACGAGCGGCGATTACAGCTGCCACCCTCCTGGGCATACTCTCAACCAGGCGTTGTACGACGGGTAGCGGTATTTTCCTTCCACTCGGCTTGGAGAAGACAGGTCAGTTCCTTCACCGATTTCGGACGGTAGGGGCACCCCTTAAGTCGACGCTCCAAATCGTCCCAGAGGTGCTCGATAAGGTTAAGGTCCGGGCTCTGCGCAGGCCAGTCCATTCCATTAACCCCATTGTCACCATACCAAGTCATGTTGGACCTCGCAACATGACAGGTGGCATTATCATCCTGAAAGTAATATGAGTCCACCGCGTAAAACTGCCACAACGTAGGAAGCGCATGGTCATCCAAAATGGTGTAGTAGGTCTCGACGTTGAGTCTAGCAGGAATTGCGATTAAGGGTCCCGTGCCATACCCGGAGAAACACCCCTGTAACATAATTCCACCGCAGCCGAACTTCACAGTTGGGACAATATATTCCGGCAGGAGGCGTTCTCCAGGCAGACGCCAAACACAGACTCTGCCATCCGAACGGTAGAGGGTGAACCTTGATTCGTCGCTCCAGAGAACCTGTTTCCACTGTTCAACGGTCCACTGTCGACGTTCTTTGCACCACGTTAGACTAGCAGCGCTATTGGACTTGGTGATCAAAGGCTTGTGGGCGGCAGCACGTCCATGATAACCGAGCAGATGGGCTTCCTTACGGATGGTATTCATCAAACGAACACTCCCGGATGCCTGTTGAAACTCCTCGCGGATGTGGTCCATCGATTTAGTGCGGTTCTTCCGAATTTCTCTGGCCAACAGCCGTCGGTCTCTAACTCTCAGTTTTGTGGGTCTGCCGGGTCGGAGCACATTCCGACAGTCACCTCTCACCTTACACTTGCCAATCACGTAGGCCACTGTCGATTTTGGGTACTTTAACTCGCTGGATATGTCACGTATGGATCGGCCATTTCTGTGATACCCAACGATTACACCTTTCTCGAAATCAGAAAGCTCCGAACTGCGTAGCATCTTGCATGCGACTGGTTGCGTTGTTGTTTCCCACACGATATTTAACGGCGGCGGCCGTGACGTGTATCAGGACCGCAGATATCGTCGATTGTAGGGGTGTCCAATTACTTGTTAGTAGATAGTGTATAAGGAGAAAAAAATATACTATGCGAGTATTGTAGTTCTAGATGATTAGTGATGATGATTTGAGAAGATAAAAGGTGTCTCTCTAACTCACTGGAACAATCAAATTTATCACAATAATTGTTACAATTTAGAGCAAAAGGAACGTTATTTTTGGCTTGGGTTGAACGAGCGCGGCCATTTATTCTTATTGCACCGCATATCTTTCATATGCGACTGAAAAACCATACAATCAAACGCACGCACGCATGCTAACACACACACACACACACACACACACACACACACACACACACAACTGATTCCAAGGGACATCAAAACATATTTTCGCATCAGACACCAAAAGTGCTAAATCTGGCCTTTAACATATATATAGCTTGTACAAAAACAACTGAGAATGTTTTTATAAAAAATGTGCAATACTGCGTTCGACCTTGACATGAGCCTCGAAAAATACGGTAGTCGTTTTCGTTACCATATCAGCCGGCCACACCTGCTTATCATCGATGCGTAGTCGGTAGAGTGCAGTTTAACACGTGTTGTTTTGTGAACCCCTAACAAGTGTTTTCGCGCTGCGAGTTTTCGAAAAAATGGATGTGAAAGAAGAACAAAGATGCACTATTAAATTTTGCTGTCGATTTGCGAAGTCTGTCGGAAAGACTTTCCGTCTTATACAAGAGGCTTACAATGATGAATATCAAGGAAAATCAACAATTTGCAGATGGCATAAAAAATTTATGGATGGTCTTGGGTCGGCGGATTTAATCGCGCATGGAGGAAGACCTTCAACGAGTGTTACTGAAGTAAATGTCAATACAATAGGTGTAATTATACGGGTATACAGACACCCATCAATTAGAGATATCGAAGATATGGTTATTTCACATTTTGAAATCATCGATTCCCAGAGTTTTAACCGAGCATTCGGGCATGAAACGAGTTTGTTCAACTTGGGCTCCCCATTTCTTGACATAGGAATAAATGGATCGTCAACTTAAGATTTTCAAACATTTAAAGCAAATGGTAAACGAAGATGCAGAAGTCGTGCAACGGGTTATTACAAACGACAAAACTTGGCTACACTGTTTTGATACACACACTAAAGCAGAAAGCTGTGTTTGGAAATCGCCGTCCACGCCGTCCTCGCCGTCATATTACCAGGCCTTTTTTAGCGGAACCTTGAATTTCGACATATATAAAGTTTGCCAACTGTTCTCATATAATTTTGATGTGCCGATCCAAATCTGAGAAGTACCACTTTCTAAAGCTTGGGAAATTTCACAATCCATCAATAGTACTCAATCGGCCATGGGGTTTCTTCTCGTGAATTCACATTTGAGGCCATTCAACAGTAAAACCGATATTCCCACGGAAATATTCATTCTAAGAAAAAGTAAAATTAATTAAATTCCCGAAAAATATGATGTCTAAGAAATCTCATCCAGGTGCAGCGGTTTTCGTACAAAACATTAATTAGTGATGCCACATTTTTATTTTCTGCGAAATATTGTTTCCATTAGTTGTTAATCCATTGTATGTATATCTTTATTATTTGCAGGTTGTTAATGAGTGAATCTTATTAGAAATGGTTGAGACAAAGACCTGTATCTTCTGTGGTAGCGGAAGAAACGTGAAGGAGACTGAAAGGGTGCAAAGTACACTGAAGAGCAATTGATTTACAGACAGCTGACGCTATGCAAATGTGGCGCTGTGGGCGACCCTGTAAATGGAAACGACATGACGTATGCGGCGATCCAATAATATAAGGAGTGATGCGACGGGAATAAGTAAGAGTCGGACGCAGTATGGGTAAAACGAAGGATCTAAGCGCATTTGATCGTGGGCAAATTGTCGGGGCCCGACGAATGGGTCACTTCATTTCGGAAGTCGTGGAAGCACTAGGATTTTCACGAGCCACTGTGTCACGGGTACACCGTGAGCCATCGAATCCGGTAAAACCACCCCTGCAAGGACCAACTGCCGTGGACAACAGTGTGTGGATGAGCGGGGTCATCGTCGGCTAGCTCGCATTGTAACAGCGTATAGACGGGCCACAGTGCAAGAAATCACACGGCAATTTAACGCTGCTGCACAAAAACGGGTAAGCAGCCACACCATCCAGAACCATCTTCTCGCTATGGGGTACAGAAGCCATCGTTCCGCGAGGGTACCGCTGCTGACCGCACATCACATGATGCAAAGATTAGCATGGGCGCGGGAACATCGTCACTGGACCCTAGACATGTGGAAAAATGTTGCCTGGACTGATGAGTCGAGATTCACGTTGGTACATGCGGATGGCAGGATACGAGTACGGGGCAAACCACATGAAGCGATGGATCCTTCTTGCCAGCACGGTACTCTTTAAGCTGGTGGGGGTAGCATTCTCGTCTGGGGACTATTTACGTGGACTAAAATGGGACCCCTGGTAAGTGTGACATCGTCCCTCACAGGTCAACTCTACCGGAATATCCTGGACGACCATTTGCTTCCGTTTGTGCGTCTTCAACATCCCACTGAGGACCTCTTCCTGCAACAAGACAATGCACCGTGCCATCGCTCCCGAATTGTATCCGAATGGTTGGATGAAAACTCCACCAACGTGACCTCGCTTCCTTGGCCAGCTAGGTCACCTGAACTCAATCCCATCGAGCACATCTGGGATGACGCCGAGAGAGATGTTCGAGGCTCTGATCCCTCTCCATCAAATCTTCGTGAACTGTGGGAACTTGTTTAGAGGTCCTGGATCCGTATGGCTTCCCAACGCTTACGGTGTCTTGTCGAATCCATTGCGAGACGAATCGCCGCTGCCATCAGGCTGAAAGGTGGTGCTACACGTTACTAGACAGGTATCTCTAATTCAACTGCTCTTCAGTGTATAGCGAAAGCAAGTTTGCGGCGGTGCGATAATCTTCATCTTCAACTAGGAGGCGTGGATTCTATTTGGTGCCACCAAAACTGCTTGTCAACGTACTGCAACAAACATGATATGGATAATCATTTTAAGCGGCAGTACCTGTTAGGAGACTCAGGAAGCCACCATCCAAAGAAAAGATTAAGAAGTACTGCCACGTTAACATTTAAATAGCATTGCATCTTCTGTGGCATACATGTTCTACACAACATGATGATAGACACCCATTCAGGTAGAGGGAAGCTTATCTTTGTCGTATCGTGTTGGGAAAGTTACATTTCAAACTTCCCTACTTTACCAGGCTGTACAACAAAATGATCAGCGGGGAAGAGACGTCATGTTGCGTGTAAGCAGTGCTATCAGTAACCACCATGGAGCCGAAAGTCGTTACGATAAACACTGCTCTTCAAAGTTTTTCACCAATAATGCGTCAATTAATTCAGGCGAAGACGGTAATGCCTTACAAGTTTTAGTACATGAAATGGAAAAATACATGAAGAAAAAGAATGAGAATAATGTAGTGACTAGCCACCAAAAGGAAGCTGGTGCACGCATCAAAGCCGACTATGCAGATCAGTTGTTAATTAAAGTCTTTAATTGAGTCTGTAAGGGGCGTATAGCACCGAGTTATCACCAATGGACAACTAGAGAAGCTCATTAGTTCCATGCCAAGAAGGTGCACTTTGTTACTAAGTAACCGTGGTTATCAAATTAAATACTAAGCGCATTTTTCTTGTTGGTAAGTTATTTCAAGTGTCAATAATGTACTGTACAGTAAGTTTACGTTAAATGCATTGAACCCTAATTTCACAAATTCCACTATTTGTTATTTTTAATGACTAGAGGCTGTACTTTTGCTTGTACCTACACTTCTATTACTGGTAATAACATTCTGTAAACATATTTGCATTCAGCATAATATTTCCTTTAAAATGATGTATAAAATGTATTCCTGACTTTGCCATTACGCTGTATAAGTTGACTTCAAACATCAAAAAGTTGACTTTCACTCTACTGGTACAGAACCTTTGGCCACGATTGTAATGTTTCACCATTTGTGTGACTGTGTGTGACATTTCATTTTATTCCTCTTCTCCATTATCGAGCTTACTTTTCGGAAACCCTTCGTATTTAAAAATTTTTCCTGAATGCTAGTGTTCTCTAAATTTTTTTGCTTTGCCTCATGAGTACTTAAACGCGCCTACACACTTAGGATAAACCTGAAAATTATTCTTTTCTACTTTTTTATTTTTGCACTAAGCGCGGTTTAAAATTAAATATTACTGTACTGAATATCCTTCACTCATCGGGCAAAAAAACATGTATTTCTCTTCTCAGCTTAACTAGCTTTCCAAATTCAGTCAGCATGACTGAAAATTTATTCTACCAACATTTCTCACGTGGGGCTGAAATTCAGACAATTTTTCTGCTGTTAAAAACAAGTTAGTAAAATATTAAAATGTATTGATCATGATACGCTTTCCAACATACCAGAAATCATTACTCAAATTATTACTCAAGTTATGAGGATGATTACTGTTGAATAAATCTCGCTTTTGTGCCCTGACCTTTGACCCCATTTGGATGACATTAAACAGAACCGGTTCAGTATACCTCGGGAACAGCATGATAACGTTTTGTGGCAGTCGAAGCATTTTTACGTAAGTTATGACGCATAAGGGCGATGGAATGGATCCCGCTCCCGGTCCTATGTCCTGACCTTTGACCCCATTTCGACGATATTAAACAGAATTGGTTTGTGTACCTCTGCAACACCATACTAAAGGTTTGTTGCAATAGAAGTATTTTTAGTCAAGTTATGAGGATAATGGCTGTGGAATAAATCTCGCCCCTGTGCCCTGACCTTTGAACCGATTTCCATGATATTCAACAGAACCGGTTCAGTATACCTCCGGAACAACGTGATAAAGGTTTGTCGCAATCGAAGCATTTTTACGTACGTTATGACGCATAAGGTCGATGGAATGGATTCCGCTCTTATGTCTTCACCTTTGAACAGATTTCTTTCGTTTTCAATAGGGTTCGTCCCCAATTTGTCCTCTACCACATCCTAAAATTTCATCGAAATTGAACCACTCATACGCGAGTTATCGTTCGGAGACGCTTCTTCAACCTACGGTTGGAAAGCGTAAAAACACTTTCGCTTATTCGATGAGTTGTTTGTGCATTTGAAAATTTTTGGGGATATGTTTAGCATAAGAGCACCGAAACCTTTTACAGGCATACACAAAGCAGCTCTGCCCGTGGGGACTGGTGTCCCCAGTCCCCTGGAATAACCAGCTAACCACCTGCCGTTTCTATATCGGATGATATTCCCAGAAATGAATTTAACAACACAATGTTGTCTGGCACGTGCAGCAATGTTGTAGCTAGTTTGAATTGCTGTAGCTGAGTGGTTTGAGGCGCTGGCTTCTGACCATCCATCTGAGATATTCTCACTGTCTCTCCCTGGAACCAGCGGCCTGGAATTAGGCAGGGCTTGAAAAATTACATGCGCAATTGGGCATGTGCAAAAGATATTTGCTTGCCTAAGTAGTAAAAGCTGGATACCCAGGAAATCTTATCTTTAACCTTTGAGCGGGCGCGTACCATTTACTACCACGAGCGGGCGCACATACTATAACGATTGCCGACCAACTGTGTGACACGCGATTAATATATCATATCGAACAGTTACTGAATGTTATTATATAACAATTAAAACTTCATGAGAACTATTGAAATAATTCCTTTTATTTGCTGAAATAACCGAAGAAGACCATAAACAAATACCCTGCAAAACAAATAGCAATAAAATAAAATATTCGTAACGACAGAAGTATTTTTTTACCCTGACTGCGAATTGTCATGTGCGTGACATGTAGCGCATGAAATGTTGGTGTTATTTTTTTTTGATTGGAGGTTTAACGACCACCGTGAGCAACTCAATGGGCTATAAGCAGTCGCCCGTCCCTAATTTAGGGTCACTGGTTCCAGGGAAGGAAGAGAGCCAGTGCCGTAAGACAAACACAACATCCATGCCTGACCGGGATTCGAACCCGGACCCCTTACGGAAGAATGATCAGAGGCCAACGCCTTAGACCACTGAGCCACCGGGGCGGCATGTTGGTTTTGGAGTGGCGTTTACAAGTAAATGTATTACAACTGTGATATTTCATTGACGCTGATGTTCTTTTCGTGTCCATGACGCACAAACGACGTCGTAACTTCGGTTGCTCTTCATTTAGTTGGTTTACCTGTTCTCCATAATTTACTTTGAGAAATGCACTGACATCAGACGGTATGTTTGAAAGTTTTGCTCTAGCAGTAAGGTGCACCTTCATAAGACTGAGAGATAATTCTTTGAGAAATATTCTGCGATATTTCGGACAACTTGTCGGTTTGGCAAAGGAATATAATACCTGGGAATGTATTAAGGAATATATTACATGATGAATGAAAATATGCGATATTTACGTAGATAAGCGCGCGTCGTAAACTTTACTAGTATATCAAACGCTCTTATCACATCAAAATCTTCTCACTGACTAAATAAAAGGTCGCACCACTAACTTGTCCCCCACAGTGTCTTCCATAAACGTTGTTCTAGGAATTCTTTCAGCCTATAGGAAAGCTGGGATTCGCAGAAAAGTCTTACTCGGAAACAACTACATTTGTCGTAAATTTTGCGACAGATCAGAACAATCTTTTTTAAAGTTAAATAATACGATGAACTTCTCTTGCATGTTTTGCATAAACGTTTTAAGGGTCTGCATTCAAAATGTTCGATGTACAAAAGCGTGTATCTCAAGTTTTAAGATAACGATGATGAAATTGGTAGTAGAGAAATTTAGTGATTCTGCCATGTTCCTCTCGTTGAAGTTTTCGTCCTTTGTCACTACACACCGAAGGCTGGCTCCGTCGGAGGCACACATCCCGTCACTGACTATAAACAACATTTTGAGCAAAGCTACATAGGATCCCAATTAGGACACACAATTGACGTGGATTAGGAACATCAAATAGAAGTCATCGGTCTTTCCACGTTTATAAATGAGTCACGGAAAATTTATCATCGGCCGCCACCGGGAAATCGAACCCAGGGTCTTCCAGTTACGTGCCGGACATGCTTCCACTGCACCACAGCGGCCTCGAATTCCCCCAGACTCGTATACGACTAACTGCCAAGCCAAACTGGCTAAGAAGCTGGCTTGGCTATAGATGAAGGCAGCTGGCTTGGCTGTTAGGAAACTGGCTTGGCTGCGATGCAGTGGAAGCATGTCCGGCGCGTACTTGAAAGACCCTGGGTTCGCTTATCGGTGGCGGCCGATGAGATTTTTCCGTGACTCACTTATAAACTTGGAAAGAGCAATAACTTCTATTTATAGGTTCCAGTTTCTGGATCTTGAGCACAATATAATTAAAATAGTGGTATTCTTCTGTTCTGTTAATTATATTGTAATAATACAACTAAACAATAATACAACGTCCGGTCATAGACCTTGGCATTCCGAAACAATAATACAACTGCTACTCATAGCAGTGAAACGGAACACGACATTCGAAGATTTTCTTTCTCTTGTAGTAGAAAATATATTGCAACCTATTTTACGCTTGCCAACAGTAGGTTGAAATAGCGTATGCGTTCCAGCTTTGTCCGTCTGTCTGTCCGCACGATAACTTCGCGTAAAAATATTTCGATTTCGATTGAAATTTCAGTATGTGATAGAAGACAAATTGGGGAACGAACCCTGTTGAAAAAAATGGACGAAATGGGGTCAAAGGTCAGGACATAGGAGTGGGATCCATTCCATCACCCTTATCCGTCATAACTTATTCAAAAATGCTTCTATTGCGACAAAACTTAGTATGTTGTTTCCGGAGGTATACTTAACCAATTCTGTTTAATACACTGTTGTGCAAAAATTAAGGACGAAGAGGAGAAATCAGCAAAACAGCGGAACGATCAGGCAGAACGGACCGAAAGACCACTCAGGAGATAGATTAGGGTCCGGTACGGTAGGGCGTGCGCATATATGCAGCATGACCTGGGAGGGGGGATTGACGGAAGGGTATAAAGCACACGGGTGGTGTACGTTCAACAATTCGGTGAAAGCTATAGCACGATGTACATCGGTTTGAACGACGTCCAGTTGTTGCCACCGTGTGATACGGCCAACACACAATCCAGTAGACGACATCTCGATGACGTTACCCGAGGTCGCGTCATTGGGAAGTTGGAAAAAGGTCGAAGTGTGACTAGCGTGGCCGAGGAGTTCAAGATCGCTCACAGCATCGTTTCACGAGCTTGGAAAGCATTTCAAACGAAAGGAACAGCTGTGAGAGAGTTTAGCAGTGGTCGTCCTTGAGCAACCACGTCGGTGGACGACCGGTATATTGTCCTACAGGCGAGAAGAGACAGACGGTAGACAGCAGGAGAAATCGCAAGGCACATGCAACAGACAACTGGACGTCCGTTATCGCGTTTTACCGTGGCCAGGAGGCTGCACGAAGGTGATCTATTTGCACGACGACCAGTACAGTGTGTGCCATTAACGCCTGCTCATCGGAGACGGCTGTTTCTGTGGTGCCAGGATAACAAGAACTGGACACATCAGCAATGGGGCCGAGTTCTCTTTACGGATGAGAGCCGATTTAGTCTGACGAGCGATTCTCGACGTGTACACATCTGGAGAGAGCAGGGAACACGGAATTACACCTTCAATAACATAGAAAGGGACCGGTTTGGAGGTGGCGGAGTTCTCGTTTGGAGCGGTATCATGCTTGGTAGAAGTACTGACTTCCACATCTTCCAAGGAGGTTCAGTCACTGGTGTCCGCTATTGTACCGAGGTTCTCCTGCCTCACGTGCGTCTGTTTAGAGGTGCTGTGGGCCCTGAGTTTCCTCTTCATGGACGACAACGCTACACCTCATCGTACAGTGGATGTCGCAGAGCTGTTGGAGAGTGAAGATATTCAACGCATGGATTGGCCCGCAAGGTCCCCGGACCTAAATCCAATCGATTACGTGTGGGACCTTCTCGGGAGACGCTGGGCAGCCCGTCATCAGCCTCCAGCAACGATTCTGCAGCTGCGATTGGCGCTACAAGAGGAATGGGCCGCGATGCCTCAACAGCTCCTTGACAACCTCGTCCTCAGCTTGGACAGACGTTGTAAATCCTGCAACGCAGTCAGGGGTGATCATATCCCCTACTAAAGACTGGTTTTTTCTTGGCAGCCGCCTGTCGCATGGACGTTTCTGTCTTCTGTCCAGTTGTGCTGGAAGCTACCTTTTCAATAAAGTGCCTTTGTATCCTTTCGGATTCCTTGTTTGGGCGGTTTTGCTCTCTTGTCCCATATTCTTACATCTTGGGTATAATATTATGGTATGATTTGAGTCGATGTGGAGCACTTCTGCAGGATGTTACATTCGAAAAACCGTCTCGTACTTAATTTTTGCACGCCAGTGTATCATCGAAATGAAATCGAAAGTCAGGGCACAGATGCGAGATTTTTTCAGAGCCATTTTCCTCAGAACGTGAGTAAAACTACTTCTATTGCGACAAAACTTTAGTATGTTGTTCCGGAGGTATACCGGACGAATCAATAGTCAGGGTAGGGAGGATGGTTTGTCTGCTCGCGCTTTCTGGTATGTTGGAAAATGTATCATAATCAATGAATTGAATAATTTTACTAATAATAAAAGCTAGAATTTTCGTATGGAATGTTACAATAAATATCCAAAAGGCTGTCTGCGTACGATAAGTTAATAAACCATACTCTTTCGGACTGCAAATTAAAATCACTTTATTTACACTCTAAAAAGTCTAGTTAAAACATGCGAGATCTTTCAGGGCCACAAGGCCTCTTCCTCAAGCAAAGTGTCAATAAATACCGAGAGGCAACCATTATATACATCATACGTCACCCACAATACACTCTGTCATTTGCACAAATGATGCTATTATAATAAGTTAAAGTTCAAAGAAAATAAGTAACAAAATGTTTTGTGGATTCCTCATTTTCAGGAAGTTGAGTGTTAGGTGTAACTTGCTGCCTCCACTGTCGAGGGACGAATGTTGGAAGTTCCGTGTTACAACAAGTTGGCCTATACTTGATAATAAACAAACTTTCTGAGAAGAAGACGGTACGTTTATTAACGTTGGAATAAAGAAATTTAGAGTTAATTCAGTCTGGTCAGAACCTCTCCTGGTTAACGGCATTAGTTAGAGCCGTAGTAGTTATTCTCGAGCAAAGAGAGTATTTATGTTTTGACAACAGTATGTTAAACGTCCTAAGTGTAGACCCAATGTAGTAACGAACATCAACACTGGGGTCCTATGAGGACCCCGATGTTGATGTCCATGATTACAATAAATTTCCAAAAGGCTGTCTGCGTACGATAAGGTAACAAGCTATACTCAGGGTCTTCATGGACATCAACATGGTAATAAACTATAAACCATACTTGGGTCCTCATGGACATCAACACCGGTGTCCTATGAGGACCCCGATGTTGATGTCCACGAGGACCCCGGTGTTGATGTTCGTTACTACATTGGGTCTACACTTAGGACGTTTAACATACGT
Organism: Macrothele yani; assembly: GCA_039090855.1. Classification (NCBI taxonomy): domain Eukaryota; kingdom Metazoa; phylum Arthropoda; class Arachnida; order Araneae; family Macrothelidae; genus Macrothele; species Macrothele yani. The sequence goes on from CM076990.1 coordinate 57,427,564, forward strand.
TTGTCGGAACATAAATACTCTCTCCGCTCAGGATCAACTACTACGGCTCTAACTAATGCCTTTAACCAGGAGAGGTTCTCACCAGACTGGATTAACTCTAAAGTTCTTTGTTCTAACGTTAATAAACGTAGGGTCTTCCTCTCAGAAAGTTTGTTTATTATCAAGCATGGGCCAACCTGTTTTAACACGGAACTTCCAACATTCGTCATTCGAGAGCGGAGACAGCTAGTTACACCTAACACCCAACTTCCTGAAGATGAGGAATCTACACAATATCTTGTTATTTATTTTCTTTAAACTTTAACTTATTATAATGGCATCATTTGTACGAATGACAAAGTGCATTGTGTGTGACGTATGATGTATATAGTGGTTGCCTCTCGATGTTTCTTGACACTTAGCTTGAGGAAGCGGTCTCGTAGCCCTGAAAGATCTCGCATGCTTTAACTAGACTTCTTAGAGTGTAAATAATGTGATTTTAATTTGCAGTCCGAAAGAGTATAGTTTATTAACTTATCGTACGCAGACAGCCTTTAGGTAATTTATTGATGATTTTCCTAACTTGTTAATTTTTAAATTTAGTTACCCGGACAGAGCAACTGTCTCCGGCTAAGGGATTTTCATAAAGAAGTCTACACCATGTTTAGCTCTCAGCCACGTGCCTAGGCTTCTATTGCCTCAAAACATTATGTTGGAAAAATTTTATGTTGGATGTGAACATAATGTTTTTATTTTTTATTTTGAGATTCAAATCTTTGTTCATTACCTTGTTTATAGTTGTTACAGTGATTTTAAACGACTCAGCGATTGCTCTTTGTGTCGGTCGATTTTCTTTTAAGATCAGAGGCCTTACTTTTGAAATAGTCGTAAAAGCACGTACCTTCTTTAGATATTCGTTTGGTGCTCCTTTTCCTGTTAAAAGCAACGCTCGACGATTATTTTCTCCTATTTTTAATAATATTGCATATTTTATAATTTGAAAGACTAGTTTCATGATTTTTATCAGTTTTTTAGTTACAAAATACAAATATTTCTCTTCGTAAAGCACAAAAGCTTAACCTTCTGTATACAGCTTGTTTGCGTGCGACATTTTCTTAGCAGAAGACATTTAGTTGCAGCAGATGTTTTTATCGTGTTCATGTGTTGATAATTTCAATTCTTTGAACCTCTTTTATTTTCTGCAGTTTCTTATCAAAGACGTTCTAAAAATATGTAAACATTTTCCGTATGTTTCGAATTGTGTTAGGTATAGGCAACTGCTTATAAACTTGCGAGTGGGTAATGGCGATGAATTACCCTCTACTTTAAAAACACTGCATTCTCTATGTAATTTAGCGCATATTTTCTAGATATTCTGGAGTGGTATGAGAATACGGAATTCAATTCCCCTTTTTTTTTAATTTTCATATCGCTTCAGTTGCAAATCTGTTAAGGCAAAAACATTGGCAACTTTCCCTGGTGAAAGCTATTTTCATGATGAAACACACATTATTTCGTAACTTGTTAACAACAGATTGTTCTCTGCCAATGAAAAAAATAGCAGTAATGGCTAATTATTATTTTCTATTTCTGCCGAACTTGGGTCACGAGCTATGCGTTTTATTATTTACCTTGCTTGCTCTTTTTTGGAAGTAATAGCAAGATTAGCTCTTAATGAACGACCACTATGTAGTCATTATGTCTTCCCCTTTTTTTAAATCTCGACTGTACAACCTGTCTCATTACTCTATCATTACATTTCCTACGGAACGGCGTTTGTTTTGAGGCGAAGTAATAGCGTCTGTGTGGCAGAAAGATTTCTCCCACAACCACAAAACTGACACTATCAATCTTCCTGCACTACGCATTTTTCTGGAAGAACGACACCTGTCTTAATATGCGAACATGATGTTTCAACGTGAAAAGAGCATAGCCCCTTAAATAATTTCTTTCTTGTGTTTCGCTAAGCGGTGTGTAACGGTGTGGACTCAAAATATTACTCATGACATATTGGTCCCACTTTGAAAAACGTCAGTTCGACGCTAATGCAATTTCTTCGAAGATTTATCACTGATGTTAGCGTCAGAATACGGGTGCGTCGATAACAACGAAGAACAAAATTTTAGTATACACAACAAAGAAATTCGGACACAATTCTTAAGAAAAAGATATTTCAAAACTTAATAGAGCTAAACTTTGTCATTAAACACCGTCAAGTAATTATCATAATGCATGTAAACTCTTATTATCAGAAACTACACTGTCGTATCAGAATAACATGACCACCTACCCAATAATGGGAATAACCATGCTTGGCGCGGATGATAACGGCGAAACGTCGTGACATGGGCCCAATGAGGCCCTGGAAGGTTGCCCGAGGTACACGTGCCCATTCGGACTGCAGCAGAGCACGGAGGTCCCGGAGATGACGTGGTTGTTGTTTAGCACGTCGAACCTATTGATCCAAATAGTCCCACAGGTTCTCTATGGGATTGAAGTCGGGCGATTTCGCCTGCCAAAAGAGAACGGAGACATTGCTGTCGCATTCCTGGAACCAGTCATGCACTCCCTTAGCGACGTGGCACGGCGCATTGTCCTGCTGGTAGACACCATCACCACCAGGGTAAACGTCCAACATGAAAGGATACATGTGGTCAGCGAGGATGGATAGGTAGCTGTTGGCGTTCAGGGACCCATCCAGTGGCACCAGCGGTTCCATGTCATACCAGGATAACATCCCCCAGATATGCGTACTGCCACCGACAAGCGTGTCCGTGTGTTGGCTCTCGTGCGTCTGACGCCATACCCGCCACCGCCCGTCATTTCAGTGGAAAAGAAACCTCAATTCGTCGGAGAAGGCAACCATTTCCCACTCTTCCCCTGTGCAAAGACGGTAATCCCATGAGAACCGCAGGCGTCGTTGCGGATGGACCTGGGTTAACACGGGCGCCTTGACGCAGCATCAACTCCGGAGACCCATGCGCAGCAGGGTTCACTCTTCTGTTATCGGAGACACGTACCTGGGTATCCCAGCTTTCATTTGCGTGGTCAATTGCTGCACTGTTGCGCTTCGATTGCCCTTTATCAGTCGACGATTATCTTCTCTCGGGTCGATGGCCTTTGGAGCTCCACAGCTATGGCATCGGGAGGTGCTCAGTGTGGCAGCGGTCCATTTTGCGTACACTCTTACTACAGCACCCGCGAACAGCCCACGAAGTCTGCTGTTTCTGAGACGCTTCCACCCCTTGGCGCGGTAGCCGATGATCGTTCCTTTTTGAACGTCAGTCAAATCACTACCTCTGCCCATTTTGCTCTCGTTACGCACTATGGCTCATCTGTCCTGACCGGTCGCTTATATCTCCGTTTGGTCGATTTTGTCACGTGCACTCTGTAACGCGGCTTTGCGGGTACACTGTGATTCCGGTGGTGGTCATATTATTCTGATACGACCGTGTATTTTCGAATGCTTGCTTATAAATAAATCAATTACTCATGATAGCGGTTTTGACGTCTGTCTGCGGATTGCATGTCTCTGTTTACAAAAATCGCACTTCATCTACTTGATTCTTACAAGTAAAGAAGAAACTAAAATCACGAGGTTTCCAGCATTTCCGTATTATTCTTACATGCATTTGCCGCGCAGGAGAGCGCAAATGTAACTCTGCAGCAGGCATAAAATAACTATTCCTAAAAGACGGAATAGAAAAATATATTCTATGTCTAATTCTTTCCGACTTGATTAACAATTTCCACATACACTGGAGTGCAAAAATTAAGGACGAGACGGTATGTCAAATGTAACGTCGTGCAGAAGTGCTCCATATCGACTCAAATCACAACATAAGATCCCCAAAATGTAAGAATATGGGACAAGTGAGCAAACCGTCCAAACAAGGAATCTAAAAGATACAAACGCACTTTATTGAGAATGTAGCTTCGAGCACAACTGGACAGAAGACAGAAGCGTCCATGCGACAGGCGGCTGCCAGGAAAAATCCAGTCTTTAGTAGGGGATATGATCACCCCTGACTGCGTTGCAGGATTTACAACGTCTGTCCATGCTGAGGAAGAGGTTGTCAAGGAGCTGTTGAGGCATCGCGGCCCATTCCTCTTGTAGCGTCAATCACAGCTGCGGAATCGTTACTGGCGGCTGGTGACGTGCTGCCAAGCGTCTCCCGAGTAGGTCCCACACGTGTTCGATTGGATTTAGGTCCGGGGACCCTTGCGGGCCATTCCATGCGTTGAATACTTTCACCCTCCAACAGCTCTGCGAAAGCCACTGTACGATGAGATGTAGCATTGTCGTCCATGAAGAAGAACTCAGGACACACAGCACTTCTAAACAGACGCACGTGAGGCAGGAGAAACTTGGTACAATAGCGGACACCAGTGACTGAACCTCCTTGGAAGATGTGGAGGTCAGTACGGCTACCAAGCATGATACCGCCCCAAACGAGAACTCCGCCACCTCCAAACCGGTCCCTTTCGATGTAATTGAAGGTGTAATTGCGTGTTCCCTGCTCTCTCCAGATGTGTATACGTCGAGAATCGCTCGTCAGACTAAATCAGCTCTTATCCGTAAAGAGAACTCGACCCCATTGCTAATGTGTCCAGTTCTTGTGTTCTTGGCAACACAGAAACCGCCGTCTCCGATGAGAAGGCGTTAATGACACGCACCGTACTGTTCGTCGTGCAAATAGACCACCTTCGTGCAGCCCCCTGGCCACGGTAAAACGCGATAACGGACGTCCAGTTGTTTGCTGCATGTGCCTTGCGATTTCTCCCGCTGTCTGCCGTCTGTCTCTTCTCGCCTGTAGGACAATATACCGGTCGTCTGCCAACGTGGTTGCTCGTGGACGACCACTGCTAAACTCTCGGACGGCTGTTTCTGTCGTTTGAAATGCTCTCCAAGCTCGTGAAACGATGCTGTGAGCGATCCCGAAGTCCTCGGCCACACTAGTCACACTTCGACCTTCTTCCAACTTCCCAATGACGCGACCTCGGGTAAAGTCATCCAGATGTCGTCTACGGGATTGCCTGTTGGCCATATCACACGGTGGCAGCAACTCGACGTCATTCAAACCGATGCAAACCGTGCAATAGCTTTCACCGAATTGCTGAGCGTACACCGCCCGCGTGTTTCATACCCATCCAACACTCCCCCCTCCCTACGTTATGCTGCATATATGCGCATGCCCTACCGTACCGGACCCTAGTCTGTCTCCAGAGGCGTCTTTCGGTCCATTCTGCCTGCTCGTTCAGCTGTTATGCTAATTTCCCCTCTTCGTCCTTAATTTTTCCACAACAGTGTATTTTCTGCTGATCCTGACCCACAGAATATTTTGACTCTGGTGCAAATTCTTATTTGCATTCATAGCTGGAAGTTAGTAAAGCCTTTGTGCATCAAGTTAAAGGCATCTCATTTCAAACACAAGATGGGCCCCAAGATAGCAGAGCGCAAAATGATAGGTGTGAAGCTGACAGGAGGCAACTTACTATAATTTTTCTCTTGGAATTTCTCATTTCCTCGTCAGGTACATTAATAAACCATAAAATCACATTTAAATCATCCATGCTTTAGAATTACAAGTATGTGTGTACTTTCATGGCAAGGTTCTGTATACACGCATTTGAAACACCGTGGTTTCGGAAATTTTCCGATGACCAGGAGTTTAACTATTTCATTATTTTCCAAATTTACACAAAGGGGAAAAATAATACTTTCGTTATTTACTCTTCTTACAACCGTGGTTACCATCACGGCGATATAAAAATACACTATATCTACAAAAGTCAACGGACACCACTTCAAAAGCAAATGAACGGATCCGTTGCGTTGTTAAGATGCGCGGTACAGCAGCAAACGGTATAAAAACAAGCCTGCGGCCGAACGCGATCATATCTCACTGTGAGGTTGAGTGAAAATGTCGCAGCGGGACGGAACTGACTTTGAGAAATGAAAGATCGTTGGGTGTTATATTAGTGGGTTGCCCATAAGAGAAACCGAGAGGCATTTAAACATACCCAAGTCAAATGTTCCGGATGTACTGAATGAGTGGTAGACACATGGCGTGCCTGAAGCAGCAAAACGTACCGACAGACCAAAGAATATCAGTGATAGAGGACGTCCAAGCCTCAGGAGAGTCTTTACAGCTAATCGACGGAATACTGCACAAGACCTCAGTATACAGGTGAGTAAAAATGCTGAAACCTTGGCATGTACACGTTCCATTGGCGAGAGATCTTCCAGAACGAGAGCGTTAGCGAGAGGTTTGGCAAACCCCCTACAATTCAGAGTGGCGACCTTGAATGGGTAAGGCCGACGTCGGATGAAGGGCAGCTATGGCAGTTTTCTGGAATGTGTCGAGGCGATTGATGATACCACCCCACAAGACGTAGTCGGGTTGCTTGGCATTTTGCCAGAGGAATTTGAGGATGGAGGTTGCTTGGTCGAAGACCTCGGGAAGAACTGCTACAAACTTTTGTAAAAAGATGAGAGAAACCTCCCGATTTGTTTTATGAGTGAGAAACTCGTAAAGACCTTCAAAGGAGACAGGTTCTGAAGGGAAAGAGGTAATGGTAATCAGAGTCGAGAAATCTTCAAACGTCGGCAGAGGACCCTTGGACTTTGAAGAGGAAGAGATAGAATGCGACTGGGGTGACTTGGAGCCTGCTAAACGGGTGGAACGATGTGGGCGGCCAGTCGGAGAAGGTGACTTCTTCTTTTTCCTCCGGGCCTCGGTACTGGTAGTCGAGAGGCGTTTGCCGTGGATCGATGACACACGCGATGTGGAATCAGAGGAAAGGTCCCCCTCATCGCCGGGAACAAACGTGCCGACGGTGAATGAAGCTTGAAGATCAGCCGTGATGTCCTCTGATGGAGAGAGAACAAGCGAAGGCAAGGAGGAGTCAAGCGGAGGAAAATCCGACAGAGTGGAGAAAGCAACATCGGAAGACGCTTGTTGATCGAAGGCGTTAATCTGATTTTCTGATTTTCGGCAGGACTGGTTCCAGGATAAGCAGACGCAGAAGGAGGCATGGCAGCAGAAACGGAGGAAGAATTAGAATGCTGCCTTGGAGCTGCAGGAGTCAGTGGCTCTGCATGGGGGCATTGAGCCTGCTGATGTCCGTAAGCCTTGCAGCGTGAGAAATGAGCAGAGGTGAGGAGCTCAATCCGGCGGCGCTCGTTACCGCAACGAACGTTGAGGAACCGTGGAAACTTTGTCAGATGCTCTTCCGACGGGAAGATGATGCGAGAGCAGTTCTACAGAAGCCACAGATATGTTTATCATCTGATTCAGAGGGGGAAGAGAGAGTCTTCACTGGGCCAACTACTCTGCCGCATCGACTAAGTGCAGCACACAGCATATCATCAGAGATCTCCGGGAGTACCGGATGTAGAGAGACCAGAACAGGACGCTGGGCGATGGATTCGGCTAAGAGGTGACAATCGCCAATTGATAGGCCCCGAGACAAGACAAGCTCGGCACATTCTTTCTTCGAAAAATAAACAATCACAGTTCGTGGCTTTCGGGTGAGGTGGGTGATGGCACCAGAAGGAAGTATCTTCTTGAGAGCGGAGATGTACTGCTTCAAAGGAGTTTTGGGCAGTGCAACAAAACAAACCCCCAACTCGAGGGTCGAATGAAGACGTTGACCAGTAGGAGAGTTCTCGGGAATGTCTAATAAGATGGTGTCACCGTTGAGAGTAACGTAAGAATCCATAAAGGACAGACGAGACGAGAAGGAAGCCGCAGATCACGTGCTTGCAGAACAGCCTCCTCTGGAAGGCATTGACGCAGCATGAGACAATGTACTGGAAGCAGAGGCAGTAGAATCTGTAGAGGACACATTAGCAATGCCATCAGAGACGCCCATGAATTTATCATTGTCAGCAGAGGCCAGGGACGTCACATCCACGTTTTCAATGGAAGAGTCGGAGACCTGAACAGGAGAAGACGTGCAAATGATAGGAGGAAAATTAAGAGGCTCTCTATTAGCAAGCGAAGATGATTGATCGGCTGCGTCTGTCGTTGTAGAGGCGACGCGAGGAGATGTAGCGATGCGGGAAGGAACAGCGCTCTCATCGGCAGATGCCATAATCAATGGCAAGGGTTAACGAAGAAAACAACCAGCTTGGTGTAGAAATTAAAACAGTGATAATGAAACAAAATAAACACTCACCAACTCGGGAGGGATCTTAAGCGAAAGTACAGACCTTTAACTTCGGTATACACACAGAAGAACAATGATGGGACACACAAAACACGTACGTGAAGCACTTAAAAACTGAGCTCGTGAAGACACGTGTAGGTCAAAAGTGGACCGACACCGTACTAATGTATGTCAATAAATGCTATGTTGTGTTTCTCTTCTAGGTGTGCGGTAACGTTTGTCAATATAGTGTATGTTGTCAAGCATTAATTTAAAGAAAAAATTAAAGAGGTACAGTAGCGACTGTACCGCAACCTACACCGTAGAACAACGTCAAGTGTCACTATTTCATGGCATTATCTCACTAGTATTACGTCTTTAAAGTATTCAGCGAAGCACAGTTGACGTAGCCCTACGTTGTAGGTTTTGGCACGGTTGCTATAGTGCCCCTTTGATTTTTTCAGATATAAGAATTTTAAGAAATAAATCGAAAGAAGTGTTTACTTTATTTACTTAAGAGCAACTCATATTATATACAATTCATAGTAACTTATGTTGATTATAAATTTATGTTAGTAGAAGTAGAAGGCGTAGTATCATCGTTGTCAGTAGTTATTGCTAAAATGGTTTCTGAAGAAATCATTCTTCAGAAACAATTTTTCGAACTCCTTAGTTGCCTTGTTATACATTTGGAGATACATTTCGGGCTAACGTACTCTTGTCTAGATTCAGAATGCATCGGCGGTATAAAGCTTTGAGACATCAGCGGTGTAAAGGTTTGAGACGTAATACATTCCTTACCCAGCGAACTTGTGAAGTCTGGCGATGTTCATTGGTATTCCACGCTCGGTCTGAAAATTTCAAAATTTGGATCGATGACGTCAATCTCCATCTGTTCTTGCTGTTCAGGCTCAATTTGCGGAGTTGAAGTAGAAGGTTGTGACTCTAGAGTCCGACTCGGGTGAAACGCAACCTGGTGCGAGAACTTTTGACGCTTCCTACATTCCCATGACCTTTCGGTTGATGATTTAGCGGGCCTTTTTAGATTCTTCTCATTCTCCTGTAGCTTTTTCTTCAACTTTCTTCTGTTCTTATAGTAATTTTCCCTGAATTTTCATGGCATTCCTAAATTTTCGTCACCAAATTTATTTTTATCTAAAAAATCAAGTTTAGATCCACTTTATTTGGGTTTATCACATACTTCTGTCAGTTCTGACCATGTAAAAACACAAGTTTGTCAGCGACGGACATCAAATCGTGCCCCTTCACTACGGAGTAAGTCGCTTTCCCAACTGAGCTACGCAGACAAAATGTCTCGCCGCAGGTTTGTCGTCTTGACACATGTTTCCGCCTCTGTAGTGCGTCACAACCGTCAGCAATGGAATGCGAGGTGAGATCATCGCTATCATTATCTATTCACTATTTATCAATCTTCAAAGGGCTTGCGGAGAAACAAAATCACGCGAAATTTAGCTTAGCTTTCTAACGCTACTGTACCGAAGGGTTAAGGGATGGAGAGTTAGAACTTGTTTTGTTATAAATGGGACAATATAAACTATCTAATGATGTATGAAGATATAAGTGTTCAAAGTGTGCCATATTTTCATTGCATCCATGCTCTTGATGTTACCCCGTACCCAGCGCGGAGAAACACGTAGTTCTACATCAAGTTCTCTGTCTTGTCAACCACGAAGACATGTTTTTCCCGTGTAGGCGTCAGTAATTTTCATCAATTCATCATTTCTCACTTTTCTACTTTCACGGGACTAGTTGTCTCACTAGATAACGCCTTATACAGAAGTTTCTGTCTGCTTTTAAATCTTTCAATGTTACCAGGAGATGCCGTGATCTGTTCGATTCCTAACTACCATGCACTTTTCTTGTCCGTTTCACGTAAGATAACACCAGTAATAAAGAGACAGATCCCACTGGTTAACACGAATTTTGGCATATGAAACCGTGAAGGTGTTTCTTACATAACGTTTCACGCTGAATTCAAATATGCAATCAGAAGTTTTCTGCCACTCACAGTTTTTCTGTGATGAAGCTCTTTATTAATAAATATTTGAAACGTTTTGTCCTGTTTTGTCACAATATGTTGAATACATTTTATGCGGATATATGTTTTTAGTTATACAGGCAGGAACAGACACACTAACTGGCAGGCAGGAACAGACACACTAACTGGCAGGCAGGAACAGACACACTAACTGGCAGGCAGGTTGGCTGTCGACAGACGAGTTATGCAGCGTGTCGCGACATCAACATGTTACTAGTCTGAGCAACCTATAAGAGAAGTGAGCTGACATTCACTGTGTACGCACTAAGAGAGTGAGTTCTCTTTTGTCTAGCGATTAGATCACTGTGCAACTGTGTTGCGGTTAAAACTGTGTCATTATGTCAAGGAAGTGTTTAAATCATCCAGATACCTTCTGCTTTATGCGTCGGGAATTGACTTAGCGAGATTTCACTCGACTCGTTAAAAATGCTAAGAGCTATAATTTGGCTGTAAAGTAGGTGACGTAGATAAAACCTGGACCCCCGCTGATATCTGCGGTTGGACATGTACAAATCATCTGACTGAATGGGTAAAAGGTTTCCAACATACGTGTTTTGCATTTCCCGTGAATTGGAAGGAACCTAGAGAAAATAGGATGAATTGAAGTCGTCATGTGTTTGTAAGATTCATAAGTACGTCGATTTAGGAAATCAATATAACCTCTTTTTTGCCTGATAATGAAGCGGAGTCGTTTAGTCTCAGAAGTCTTTAAAATTATGCTGTCTCTCAGAGATATGGGTTTTTGACGAAGTAATAAGAATTTAGGGATAATGCCAAGATCTCGACAGTTTAGTAAAAAGGTTAAGTGCATACCTTCCGAAGTCAATCGTTGTCTCCATTTCCCAAAAGTCGCTCATCGCCACCAATGCTGTAACGACGATTACCCAAGTATCATTCATAATCCCTGGAAATCTTTGCTACAGATTGCAGCTGCAAAAACATTTATATAAACTTTGAATTATAACACACTCCCCTGTTTGAACTTTTATGTTTCTGTAGTGCGCATGACTTCATTACACTCTACGTCATTTTTGTATCTCACCCCACTGTATATATATCCTGCTGATCTAAACATCAGACTTACACGTGAGGATGGATCCGTTGCGGATCTGAAAGATTCCAGTGTACCTTTTATGTGAATGCTTTTATGACTAAGGTGTTTTTACATTAAAAAATTTTTTAAACTATTTTATCGTGCATAGAAGGCAATGTACTTACATTCATTTTTTCATTTAGAACACTCATCCAATATTTTAATTTCTTTCTACCCGAGTTTGTAAGCCGTTCACATCTGTAGAAGCTTCGTGCAGGTCTGAATCCTTTGTAGTGAGCTGTGTATAAAGCACCTCAACAACATAATTGCGTTCGTGAGGAGGGTACGTGTCCGATTGCTCTCTCGTGTTCCAAGTAATTTGGTACTTTCGTGTATGCAAATTGTGTTACGTATTGTATTTAGGGGCAACAGAAATATATGAAATTATGATATTAGTGAAAATCAGTTATCTTGGATATACCATTTAGGGAGTCACTAAGTAAACTCCTTCAACAAAACAAGAGGGGTGATAGCACACATCAAGACGAACAATATTTGCTATTGAACCTAGGGCCGCATTTCACTCTTAGTGCCAGAAAAGAGCACGTTCGAAAAACTCCCAGTGATGACAAGCACAAGATGCAGATCAGGTATGCTAAGCACGTGCGTAGACGACAAGGAACAAACATTTAAAAACGCAGCCGAATCTGTTCACCAATATTACCGTGCGAACATCACATGAGAATTGATGCATGCGTCTGACCGGCGTAGCGTACCTGTGTTCCTGGAGCAAGTGCTTCCCGGTCTGTTGCAGGATGTTCCGCTCACCGCACTGAGAGACATGTGGTTTACGCATGATGGGGCCCCAGCACACTTTGCCACAGAGGTCCGATTACTTCCTAAATGCGACATAACCGGGGTGTTGGATTTGACGCGGCGGACCTGTGGCTTCGCCTACGCGCTCCCCGGACCTTAATTCACTGGACGTCTTCTTCTGGGGGCACATGAAAACATACGAGACACTTGTGAACTCCCTGGAAGATCTCGTCGCGCCGAATCGCTGTTGCTGCGTACAAGATCAACACCACACCGGGAGTCTACGAGAGGGTGCAACAATCCTTCATTCGCCGGTGTGGGCTATACAACGACGCCCTTGGACGCCAGTTTGAACAGCTTCTTTGAGTCTTTCTTTGTTGCGATTGGAATTGTGCAACTCATAAATTAGGTATGTTTCTTTGTTTTCAGTGTTGAAGCCTCAACGTGGATATGTAACTTTACTCTTTTCTGGCACTAGGAGTGGAATGCGGCCTTAGGTTCCTTTGCAAATATTGTTCGTTTTGGTATGTACTATCACCCCCTCTTGTTTTGTTAAAGGAGTTTACAATCACCCTGTATTAATGTGACTTCTGGAACTAGTAGAGAGTGTAGAGCTGCCTGTTCGTGTGTGCGCGCGCGCGCGCTTTTCCTGGGCGTGAGGACTACTGCGAACAACGTAATGAGCTATAAGCAGTCTCCCGTCTCTAATTTAGGGCTACTTGTTCCAAGAAAGGGAGACAGCCGGTACCATCATTGCCCCACACAGGATTCGAACCCGGACCCATCTCGAACCAATCGTCGGAAGTCACGCTTAGACCACTGCAACACCGGTACGGCCAACCTGGTTTGGGTCGGGCCCCCAATTTTGTTTTTTTTTTAATTCTCTGCTTCTGATATAAACCAAAGTTTTCCCATTATACAGATTATACCCTCCTAGTTTGATGCCTTGCCGTAGATATTAAAATGTAGATCCCTAAACCTAAACGTCAGTACCCGTGATCTAGAGTGTGAACTGATAATTGCTTTCAACCTTTGCTTTTGCGCGAGTGTTGGGCAGCACATGATTGATGTACTTATGCTGTCCTTCCCAGAAACGAGGGAGTTGGTCACCTCACTTGCATGTATCACTTGTTTAACAATTTCACCGGCTGGAACGAATTAACTCGGGGTTAACAAAATTGGCCGAAATCAGCTGGGACGAATGTATTCGCTGTCTGAGAAGTGGGCCAAACGCGACACGAACGAGTGAACCTGAGCATCAGAAAGCTTTTTCTTTTACCTCACGTTTGTCATTCTACGTGGCCATTTGGGGGAATGTTTATCATTAATCCTTCCTGTCTGATTATCTTTTCCGCTAAAGATGTTAAGAAAATGGCGAAGAACCCAAGAAAGAAGAGAAAAGATGTTTGAGTGACTTGTTTTTATCCAGTGGCATGATGTCGGTGTCCGGGGGTCTACTGCTTCCGAATAATTCCTTGGGAAATAGAACAGAGAATAAAGGATGGGAATCAAACTACATACTGTAAGACTAAGAAAGGTAAGGAAACACGTACAACCAGCGAGAGATTTATAGTCGATACTCCTGAGATCAAAGAGGGGGAAGAAATTGTTTTGTCGTAGCTTTTGGCATAAGCTGGCCACTATGGCAACAGTTCTGTTTCAGCAACGCAAGAAAATTTGGGAAACTTTTGGTTCAGGTACACCGGCCGCTTAAATGGTTAAAGGACTCTTTGAGATAGCACGATATATCAATGGATGGGGATTGTGGATGGACAAATGATCTGAACCCCCATGCTGTTCGAATCCTGGATATGAAATAGTTGTTACGTCTTGTCATTAATCCTCACCCTTTTACCCCTTTTAAATCAATGAATTAGGGATGAGTAGCTCATTGTATACATTGATTCCTATGGAAATCGTTAAACGGACTGAAAAGTTAATGTTTGCTCTAAAGCTGAGCTGTATGTTCTGGAACAGAAGCGTCAGCTTTCCGCAATTGATAACATTAAATAAGGAGGGCATCGAGAAAATTCTGTTTTAGCTACTGTTTGACTGTTTGACTGTTTGCAGTTACTATCTACTGATACAGCAATGAATTTATTTGTATATTTACTTGCGGTTAATTTCAGGACAAGGGAATTTCTTTTCAAAGGTTTACTTTGTGCGACCGAGAAGGCATTTCGCACCTCCCAACATCCGATCAATTATGGGAAGCATCTTTAGCATAAGAGCTTCGCCATTGTTCGATGTTAATGAGTTGAAGGCGAAACAATTGCGATGCTAATACAAAAGCGACAAAAGGGAGAAGGGGTTTGTTTTTGGCGTCGCCAGATTTGTCTTGCATTGTTGCCCTTAATTATTCTGCTCCACACTGGCGTCATTTGTTTCCCGTCGGCTGTTCATGGTTTGTTTAACACGATTCCGAGATTTGCCCGAACAAAGACGCCGAATATCTAAAATTAGAACACTTCTTTCGAGAGCAACCGGCTCTCTGGACGGTGTTGGTAATCGCTTTCTTCGCCTGGTGTGTCTTGTCATCTTGGCTCGGTCTAAGACTCAGAAACCACTGAGGGAGCACAACTTCATTTTTAAGACGAATGAAAGAACGAGAGAGATCACTAGTTGAATAACAATAAGGGCGGAACCCACTAGCCTTCTGAAAAGATCAGAATTTCATCCACTTCGGGCAGTGGCGTGACGTCTCTGGAGAAGGAGCTAAAAAAAAATACAAAGCTAATTTCAATACTTACAGCAAAGTCTCACTACTGGTCGAAATCGTAATATTTCTGGAGATCAAATCCCCAGATATATTACGATTTTGACCAGGACCCCTGAACACTTGGGGGGGGGGGGGGGTATGCAGATACACCTACTTCTCATCAGTAACCTTTAGAGGCATGGGTTAGGCATGTAAAGCCAGCAGTGTATCCGAAAGCCAGCAGTGACTTTTGTTTTCCAACACATACTACAACGATGTACATACACCAGCCATTGAATTAGGAACTCCGTGAAGGGTCAGGGTTCGAATCCCAGCGAGGCATGGATGTTGTGTTTGTCTTACGACACTGGCTCTCTCCCTTCCCTGGAACCAGTGGCCGTAAATTAGGGACGGGCGACTGCTTATAGCCCATTGAGTTGGTCACGGTGGTTGTTAAACCTCCTGTAACATCACAGACACTCGATCACAACACAAAACATTTATTTCTTTACACAAAAACATCAAATGGAATACACTCCGCGATATAAACTGAACTTGTTGTCTTAGCCAAAGCTCGCCATGTCCTCCTCCTTCGATATCTCTCTCGCAACTCTCTTCATCACTCACACACGCTCAAGTCATTAAATGTCAATGTATCCTTCCGCACTTTTGTGCGTGGAAGTCGTACTTTACAACCCCTCCTCACTCCGTAGAAACTTTTTCCAGTGGTAAAAAGTTCTTGTCATTTTACAATACAATAGTCATAGTTCACATAATGAGTCATAATCCATTTACAAAGAGAAATATATGAGTTAATTTAACAATCATCTTTACGTGTTTTCCAACAATTTCTATGTAGTATATAACACAACAAAAAAAAAAAAAATGTTTTCACTAGCAGACACATAGCATGATCATGGTGGATCATCTAAAGTTGGAACTCTGCTCAGTCCATCTGCATTTTTGTGCATAGTTCCCGATCGATGAATTATAACAAAATCATATGCTTGTAAAGCAAGGGCCCATCTCATCAGACGAGCATTTGAACTTGCGTTGGTGCGTAACCAAACGAGAGGGTTATGATCAGTTTGTATGAGGAAATTTTGACCATCCAGGTAGCATTTCAGTTTCTGTACCGCAAATATAATGGCGGCACATTCTTTTTCACTGGTACTGTATGTCTTCTCTGCTGTCGAAAGTTTTCTGCTTAGATAGAGTACAGGATGTTCAGCGCCATCTTCTTGTTCTTGCGAGAGGACGACTCCCATTCCTTGATCTGAAACATCAGTTTGTAGAATAAATCTACGTTCATAGTCAGGGGCATACAGAACAGGAAAACTAGATAAATATTTTTTTAGTTCCACAAAAGCTTTCTCACATTGTTCTGACCATATAATTTTCTCTTTACGATTTTTACCCTTCAAGATGTCTGTCAAGGGAGCTGCTATCGAAGAAAACATTGGAATATATCTGCTGTAATATCCCACCAGGCCTACGAAAGATCTTACTTGCGTCTTGTTCTTTGGCGTAGGAAAATTTTGTATGGCCTGAACCTTTCGTTCCGCTGGTTTCCGATATCCTTGTCCAACAATATGACCCAAATACAAGACGTGATCTTGAGCAAACTTACATTTGGAAGGTTTTATGGTCAAGGAAGCCCTCTGCAACCTCTGTAGCACGTCTTCAAGGTGTATCAAATGATCCCCCAGTTTTCGGAAAAAATGGCAACATCATCTAGATATGGTACGGCAAACTCTTCGCAGCCTCTCAAAAGTTCCGACCATATTTTGCTAAAGAAATAAGGTGCGTTCTTAAGGCCAAATGGCATCTTTAAGGGCCGATACGTTCCAAAAGTAGTCACAAACGCTGCCAATCGTTGAGCTCTAGCACTTAATGGAATTTTCCAGTACCCTTTTGTTAAATCTAATACTGTAATATACTTCGCTCCAGAAACCTTTTCGACTCTTTCTTCTATATTAGGCAATGGATAGAACTGGGTCCTTGTCACTTCATTCAATCGCCTGTAGTCAATACATGGGCGTGGATCTCTTCCGGGTACTTCTACCAAAATCATGGGTGATGTATAGTCTGATTCACTAATTTCTATAATCTTGTACTGCAGCATTTTATCTATCTCGGCTTTAAGAATATTTATCTGCCTGGGCGACATTCTATAAGGCTTAACTCTTACAATAGCATTACTAGCTAGCTCGATATCATGTTCGACCAAATGAGTCTTCCCTGGAATATTAGAAAACATTTTCAAGTAATGGCATAATAGTTTTTTCAGATCCTGA
This sequence comes from Macrothele yani, assembly GCA_039090855.1. NCBI lineage: Eukaryota > Metazoa > Arthropoda > Arachnida > Araneae > Macrothelidae > Macrothele > Macrothele yani. The sequence goes on from CM076990.1 coordinate 57,444,600, forward strand.
ATTTGTTGGCCACTTAGGCGCTCTCGAAGTTTACTGTTCTCCTCGATATCAGAAAGTTAAATATATTTGGATTTTTTTCAACTTGCAGAAATTTAATCTCTAAATCCATTTCACCATTTTCACAACCGGGCAATAAGTTCACAAATTCTGGTTGTTTATGGTATGGTTTCAGCATGTTAATATGATATACTAGATGCTTTACAATTTTACCTTCAAAGCTTACTACATAATTAGTCTCAGAAATTTTTTTCTCAATTTTCCCTGGTCCTTTCTACTGTTCCGCTAACTTATTTGGCCTGCAGGTAACAAAAACCAATACTAAATCTCCTTCTTGAAATTAACGTTTTACCGCATTTCTGTCATACCAATATTTTCTTTTCAATTGAGCCACTTCCATGTTTTTAATGGCAAGTTCTTGACATCTGTTCATCCTATTTATTAACTCAAATACATATTCAGTGACATAGTTTTCTTCTTCAGGATGACCCATCCATTTTTCATACAATAGTGTCATTGGCGTCCTCAAATTTTTTCCATGCACCAATTCAGCAGGCGTAAACCCTGTGCTTTCATGTGTCACAGTTCTCAAAGCAAACAGCGCCGCCGGTAACTGTTTTTCCCAATCCGGAGCAGACTCAAGACATAAAACTCTCAACATCCTTTTAATAGTTCGATGGAATCGTTCTACCGGATTACTTTGGGGATGATATACAGAACTATGAGTAACTTTTATTCCAAACCGCTCCAGAAATTCTAGTGTCAAAATGCTTACAAAACTGGCTTCTTGATCAGTTTGAATTTCTTTCGGAAATCCCATGCGGCTAAAAATGTGTAACAAAGCGTCAACTACCGACTTGGATCCTATGTCTGGTACTGGTACTGCATCTGGATATTTGGACGACAAACACATAGCTGTAATTATGTATCTATTTCCGCTTGAAGTCTCGGGCAAAGGCCCACAGGCATCAACGTTGATTTTTGTAAAAATTTCAGGAATAATTGGAACTATTTTTAAAGGTGCTTTCTTTTTGTCCCCAGCTTTTCCAGCACGTTGGCATGAATCACAAGATTTTACAAATTCTTCAATGTCTTTATAACAGTCAGGCCAATAAAAATACTTCGCTAGTCTGTCTTTGGTTTTTGTCATTCCTAAATGCCCCGAAGTTCCCTCATGACACATGTTTTTTATTTGTTCTCTATATTGTTCTGGAACAACAATAAGATCTCCTTCTTCGCCAATCTTGCTGATCTTCTTCTTCACCAACATCCCATTTCTTAGTACAGCATAACCATTTGCCTTTTTAAAATCTGTTTTCGCTATTTCTTTGAGAATTTTTTTCAATTCCAAACTTTGCCGTTGATCTTCCATGAAACTTTTTGAATCCATTTTTACCAACTGTAACATGGCTTTATCTTCATCATGCCTCAATGGCAGAATTTCTTCTTCTAATTCATCTGATTCTTCGGAACCCACAGCCTCTCCTTCAAGGGCTTGTTTTTCTTTCTTCCCTGAATCATTCTTTACTGAATTTCTCTCTTCGTTGTTTCGTTTATGTTTTTCTTGATACCTAGTAACCACAACATTTACTTGTTCTGAATTAAGTGGCCACTCCATATCAATTTTTTTAACAAAGCGGCAGTCTTATTTCCAAGTAAATATCTACCTTGATCTAGCGACTTTCTAATCACTGCAGCCTTAGTTACAATATGACCTAATTCACATTCTAGTTCAACTTCTGCGAATGGTAAACAAACCTTTTGTTCATCCAGAAGATGCTGTACCCACACATGTTCTCCAGTAAACTCACCTGGCGACACATACTCTTGACAAATGATATCAACTGATGAACCTGTATCCCGGAGAATAGGCATGGTAACTCCATTTATTTTTCCTTCAAAGGTATAGGGTGCCAAGAGATCCCCTTCAGTTTCCTCTCCGATTCTATTTACGCTTCCTGAGTTCTGTGATTTTAGCTTAGGACACTGAGGTCGAATGTGATCATAAGATGCACACTCGTAACATTGAATCTTCCGTCTGCGATCATACTTTTCTTCATTCTGAGATACATTCCGTTTTGACCACCCTTGTCCTACATCTGACTTAACATAATTTTTGTTATAAAATCCATTTTTCATAAAATTTCTGCGATCATAGTTATCTCTAGTTTTTTTCTCACTGCCTTGCATTTTCTTTGAAGCACAAAATTCATTCGACGAATTTTTCTTGATTCCTCCTCTTACACTTTCATAATTGTCCACCATATCAGCCAAATCTGAAGGTGAGACAATATTTGACCATTTATCAATAAATCATAAAAATGCTCCCTTATTTCGATAGGCACTCTCCGCTTCAATTGATCTGTGATCATAAATTTTTTTAGCCCTTCAAAATCGCCTATTTTAAGTCCTGAAATCCATTCATTAAAATAATTTTCTAACTCGAAGGCAAAATCTCTCCAGGTCTTCTCCGATGTACGCATGTGTTGTACAAATTTCAATCTAAATTTCTCAGGACTTAACTTATATCTTTTAAGAAGTAACCTTTTAACATATTCATAGTTTTAGCGTCTTCCACATTTTCTCTGGCAATCAATTGTGATATTTCATAGGGCAAAAGTCCTATCAAATTCGTGACCCAATCTTCCCTTTTTATTTCTGCTTGCTGTGCTTGCCTTTCAAATAAAACTAAGTAAATACTTATATCACTGTCTTTTGGGTCAAATGTTTTCATCAAATGACGAAGTTCTAATCTCGGTTTTTGAGAATTTCCATTTTGCTCCAAACTACCTCCCAGCGGCTGACGTCCAGCTTCTATTCTGAGTTTTTCAAGCTCAAATTCCATTTGTCTTTCTGTTTCTCTACGCTCTTTTATACCTGCCAAAAGTTCTTTCACGAAATCCTCTTCATAACCTTCAAAGTTGACAATTTTATTTTTAATTCCAGAATTTTGAGATTTGGCATAACTTCTATACCCAATTCTTCCGCCAACTGCAGAAGTTCTTCTTTTCGAGCTCTTCCTAAGAAAGCCATTTCAACAAGCTCTACGTGTACCCAATGTTTATTTATTATCGTATATGTGTATACGTTCACAGAAATTGTTTACAACAATATTCTTCATTTACCTATAATCTAGGCTCAAACAGTTGATCTGAATGTACTATTTCTTGACAGAAATTATTTCCTTCTATTTTCGTATATGTGTATACGTTCACAGAAATTGTTTACAAAAATATTCTACATTTACCTATAATCTAGGCTCAAACAGTTGATCTGAATGTACTATTTCTTGACAGAAATTATTTCCTTCTATTTTCGTATATGTGTATACGTTCACAGAAATTGTTTACAACAAAATTCTACATTTACCTATACTCTAGGCTCAAAACGTTGATCTGAATGTACTATTTCTTGACAGAAATTATTTCCTTCTATTTAATTCCGTGCCTGGAAACTTCTAAAAAACTTGCTTTGATATTCCATTCCTTTGGATAATTCTCTAAGAACAACAACAAAACAGTACTTACATAAACATCTAATGTGGTGTAAATCCGATACGGAACAAATAATTTCGAAAAAACAAACTACAGTCACAATCCTTTGTTCTTCCCAACACAAAGAGGAAAAAAATATCCCTGTCGCGTTGGTTCTTTCGCACGCTTGAAGAACTTTCAACTCATCAATTCCGTCTCACCGGCGCCTTCACTTCCTGTCTTTCGTAGTTCGAATCTCACAGGTGCCTTTACTTCCTGTCTTTCGTAGTTCGAATCTCACAGGTGCCTTCACTTCTATCTTTCGTAGTTCGAATCTCACAGGTGCCTTCACTTCCTGTCTTTCGTAGTTCGAGTCTCACTGGTGCCTCCAATTCTATCTTTCGTCTGTAACATCACAGACACTCGATCACAACACAAAACATTTATTTCTTTACACAAAAACATAAACTGGAATACACTCCGCGGTATGCCGCCCCGGTGGCACAGTGGTCTAAGGCGCTGGCCTCTAATCATTCGTCCGTAAGGGGTCCGGGTTCGAATCCCGGTGAGGCATGGATGTTGTGTTTGTCTTACGGCACTGGCTCTCTCCCTTCCCTGGACCCAGTAACCCTAAATTAGGGGCGGGCGACTGCTTATAGCCCATTGAGTTGCTCACGGTGGTCGTTAAACCTCCAATCAATAAAAAACAAAAACACTCCGCGGTATAAACTGAACTTGTTGTTTTAGCCAAAGCTCACCATGTCCTCCTCCTTCGATATCTCTCTCGCAACTCTCCTCATCACTCACCACACGCTCAAGTCATTAAATGTCAATGTATCCTTCCGCACTTTTCTGCGTGGAAGTCGCACTTTGCACTCCGATCAAAAAATAAAAATAAAATAGGAAAGTTTATGACGTCGCTTAGGCAGCGTGTTTATGACTTCACGTGCGTGCAAAATACACCTAAGAGCAATTAAATTAGAGATACCTGTCTAGTAACGTGTAGCACCACCTTTCGTCCTGATGACGGCGGCGATTCGTCTCGGAATGGACTCGACAAGACACCGGAAGCGTTGGGAAGCCATACGGATCCACGACCCCTGAACAAGCTCCCACAGTTCACGAAGATTGGATGGAAGGTGGTCAGAGCCTCGAACATCTCTCTCGGGGGCATCCCAGATGTGCTCGATGGGATTGAGGTCAGGTGACCTAGTTGGCCAAGGAAGCGAGGTCACTTCGGTGGAGTGTTCATCCAATCACTCAGATACAATTCGGGAGCTGTATTGTCTTGTTGCAGGATGAGGTCCCCAGTGGGATGTTGAAGTCGCACAAACGGGAGCAAATGGTCATCCAGGATATCCCAGTAACGTTGACCTGTGAAGGACGATGTTACACGTACCAGGGGTCCCATTTCAGTCCATGTAAACAGTTCCCAGACGAGAATGCCACCCCCACCAGCTTGAAGAATACCCTGCTGGCAAGAAGGATCCATCGCCTCATGTGGTTTGAGCCGGACTCGTATCCTGCCATCCGCATGTACCAACATGAATCTCGACTCATCAGTCCAGGCAACATTTAACACATGTCTAGGGTCCAGTGGCGATGTTCCCGCGCCCATGCTAATCTTTGCACCCTGTGATGTGCGGTCAGCAGCGGCACCCTCGTGAGACGATGGCTTCTGTATCCTATAGCGAGGAGATGGTTCTGGATGGTGTGGCTGCTTACACGTTTTTGTGCACCAGCGTTAAATATCCGAGTGATTTCTTGCACTGTGGCCCGTCTATTCTCTGTTACAATGCAAGCTAGCCGACGATGACCCCACTCAACCACACGCTGTTGTCAACGGCAGTTCGCCCTTGCAGGGATGTTTTTACCGGATTCGATGTACTCACGGTGCACCCGTCACACAGTGGCTGGTGAAACTCCCACTGTGTGCACGACTTTCGAGATGGAGTGACCTATTCGTCGGGACCCGACAATTTTCCCACGATCAAATGCGCTTGGATACTTCGTCTTACCCATACGGCATCCGACTCTTACTGATTCCCGTCGCATCACTCCTTATATTGTCGGATCACTGCAAACATCATGTCGTTTCCGTTTACAGGGCCGCCCACAGCGCGACATTTGCGTAACGCCAGCTGTCTCTAATTCATTTGCTCTTCAGTGCACATTATCACGTGCGTCGCCGCGTGATCTAAGCAACTATTTAAAACTGTTGCTCGTCAGTCATAGTCCGTAGTGTTGATCACAATCGGAAAAAACAAAGTATCTTACGGAGTTGGAGCAAGGGTTTATTGTGGGTCCCTTCTGGGCGGAACGACGATTCTATTTAGGCAGTTATTTAAAACTGTTGCTCGTCAGTAATCGCCAGTAGTGTTGATCACAATGGGAAAAATTAAAGATCTTTCGGAGTCCGAACAGGGGATTATTGTGGGTGACCTCCTGGCCGGAGAGACGATTCCATTTAGGCATTTCAGGTTAATCGTCGTGCAAGGAGTAAGTGAAGTAATTGAAGTAGGCCGTATCTGCTCTATCTATACAGTAGATGAAAGGTACCGATGACCATAAATATCACTAAATGTATTAAAATCACAGGTTAAAAAATATATTTACAAGTAAACACCATGAGATCTTTCGGCCTTACTATAAGACCATCATCAGATAGAAGCACTATAAAAAATAGTGCTATCATCTGATAATGGCCTTATAGTAAGGCCGGCCAAAAGATCTCATGGTTTTTACTTTTAAATATTATTTTATCCTGTGATTTTAATAAATTTAGTAATTTTTATGGTCATGAGTACCTTTCATCTATTGTATAGATCGTGCAGGATACGGCCTACTTCAATTACCTCTATTTTGACAACTATTTGAAACTGTTACTTGCCTGTAATCGTCCGTGGTGTTGATCACAATCGGAAAAACAAAAATCTTTCCGAGTTCGAACAAGGGCTTATTGTGGGTGCCCATCTGGTCGGGACGACGATTCAATGAACAGCGGAGCTCACTGGTTTCTCAAAAGGTGAGATATCTTTGGTCTTTAATCAGTGGAAAACTATCCCACATTGCGTGCCTAAGAGACGTTACTGTGGCGCGACGACCATCTGCGGGAACGAGATTGCCGTCGTCTAAGAAGGTTTGTACGGAGAAACAAGACTTACCGTGTGCAGCAATTGACCGAAGTATTTAATGAAAGCTATTCCCGTTTCTCCGCAAACTATCAGCAGAGAATTGAAGACGATCGATATTGACGAGAGAATCGATGAGGATCAATATTGACGAGAGAATCGATGAGGATCGATATTAACGATAGAATCGATGAGGACCGTTATTGATGAGAGAATCGATGAGGATCAACTGTGGTGGCTTCAGAAAATACTATATCGTTCATTTCCTTTACTAATCCTTCAGTTTCATTACCAACTATGTAATGACAATATTAATCATTTAGAATAACGTTTCCAGTTGGTTTCTGGCTTTCAAGCAGGTTTTAGTGTTCAAAAATGCCCTTACTCAATTCATTTGATTCCAGCAATCTACTTTTCATTTTATCTAGTTAAAACTGATACAGATATGATGCCGAATTGACTGTTCATGACCAAAAATGAGAAGGGTTTTTAGATCTTTTAAAAACTTGTGTTAACTTTGTGAAAAGTGCACATGTTCCCTTGATGACTGTTTTGAGGGAGATGTTTTCCTTATTTGAATTCAGCGTCATTACTGTTTTTTGCGGCATTGTGTCACATCTATTAAAGGACTAACATGTAAAAGCCAGTGCAACCAAATTGCGTTAACAAATAGAATTTAACAATTCTGTTGTTAACGAATGTTATATGTGTTGTATATACAGACTATAACGAAGTAAATTTCTCCGTCATTTTTGGTCAACGCCGAGATTCGAACCCGAATCCGCTTATTCCGGAACAAGTCGCTCTACCAACTGAGCTACGCAGACGTTCATTATGATTGCTACCTGCCTTTATGTCGTGTGCGTCCTGCTGGCCGGTACGTCACATCTCCCCCCGAAAGAGGGCCGGGGGCATGGCACACGGGTCAGCCGTGACCATGAATCGTCGTAGGCAGCCCTTCGCTGTAGAACGTGCACTTGAGAACTCCCAGTCAATCTGGTGTGTGGAATGCAGCATCACACATTTTTATTTTTCGAAGCGCTGGATAAGGGATTCTCTTATTTTTCCTATCTCGTGGTGTGGAAACAACATCACACCACTGCGAGATTTTGAACGGTCGGGTCATCCGGATAGTTCTGGTGCCATTATAACGAAGTAAATTTCTCCGTCATTTCTGGTCTACGCCGGGATTCGAACCCGAGACCGCTTATTCCGGAACAAGTTGCTCTACCAACTGAGCTACGCAGACGTTCATGCTGATTGCTATCTGCCTTTATGTCGTGTGCGTCCTGCTGGCAGGTACGTCACAAGACACTGGCGAAAAAGATAATTATGACCACTACCGTCTCTTGGAGCAGACGCGCCCCCCAGTACGTACTAGTTACGTCCCTTATACAGGCTGTTTCTAAAACGTTTGACCTAAACTCTGGGAGTTTGCTCTGTCGCCAGGTATGATGAGAAGAAAAGTTACATAAACATAAGTCCGGAAACGCGTCCCAACAGATATGCACAAGGTGTATAGTAAAGTCGCACATCAGCTGCTTCCCAGGGGAACAGAGGCCCTTAAAAATACGGAACCGACGAAATAGGCTGAAGTCCTCGAAAGCCGTACACTTCCGTGCAAATTCAGCGCCCCTAGCGGCAAATTAGCGAATATAGATAAATAAAAAGGCGATAGTATCATAAATACAGCAAACATGTCAATTAAAAAGTTGTAGAGCGTCATTCGTTTGTCATAAATCGGTTACAAAAAGTGGGGGTCAGTTCGAATTTTGTTGTGCGCTGAAGAGGTGAAAGTACCCAAGGGAATCTCTAAGTGGTGCAGTGTCACTGGATTGCTCTTGACGGATGGCAACACCCCAAAAACGAAGGACAGAATACATCGCGATACTGGATTCCCGATCCCCGTTCGAAGATACTGAGGTTTCGGCATGGGAAAGGATGGGATTGCAACTGGAGGCATCAACTCGGCAGTTTCGTGAGAAGGGGAAAAGGAATTAGCGTCACGATGTATCCTCTCCTCCGTTCAGAGGTTCTGTCATCTCTAGACAGTAATCCAATGATACTTCATCACGTAAAAACGCCTTTGTATGCTTTTGCTTCTTCAGCGTGCAGCCTAAATTCCCCCTTTGACACTCAACCTTTATGACAGATTTGTGGCAAATGAATTATATTCCTACCTTTGGAGCCGCTTCACTGTGCGAGTGGGTCTGGGTTCGAATCCCAGGTGAGGCATAGATGGTGCGTTTTTCATACGGCATTGGATCTCCTCCTCTACTTGGAACCAGGGCCCATGGGCGCCCAAAGCTTACTTTTCAGTAAGTTGCAAACAGAAATGGTAACTAATACAAATGATTTACACACCAAGTAGGCTATGTAAGATTGAAGTGGTAATCCGTTTAATTGGTGGAAGAAACAAAATACAATTTGCCAACATTTCGCTCATCTACGGATGGGTTTCTGAAAGCTAAGATAGTCAACACTGAAAATGAGAACGATTACGAATTAAATATTAGAATGGTTACACGAGGCATAAGGAATGATTAAATACGTGGCTCATCGTGTTCTGACTTCATCAAAGTGCGTTTGTTTGGAACATGGCGGTTTTCAGGGGAGAACTCATTCAGGCATTGAATCCAGATGTTTGGTAACCAAGAAGACACGGTCGTTGCAGGCCTCACGGCTGGTTATAATCTCCAGAGACTCTCTTAATGCCGTTGCTTTCGGGTTAGTGTATGAGGATAAGTTTTTATACACTAACCCGAAAGCAGAAGATCGTTCTTTCTTTGCGTCCCTTTTGTGTTCTCTGATTCGGTTTTATCATTATGTCTATACAAACCATACAATGAGCGTTTTATCATCATGTCTATACAAACTATACAATGAGCGTTTTATCATCACTTCTATATTATATTACAATGAGCGTTTTATCATCACTTCTATATTGGCTATACAAACCGTATTTAATCATTCCTTATGTCTCGTGTAACCATTCTCATATTTAAATTGTAATCGTTCTCATTTTCAGTTTGTTTACGCTCTTAGCCTTGACAAAGCCATGCGTAGATGAGTGAAAGCTCGACAAATTGTATTTTGTTTCTTACGTCAATTAAATGGATTACCACTTCAATCTTAGAAATGGTAACAGAAAATAACATGCACAAACACCTATAACGTAATCTCTTTTCGTTCTGATCCTTTGTCGTCCTTCTTCCGTTATTTTAAAACATAGTCATACGATAAAAGAGTTCCAAAATTTAAACCTTAACGGCCAGACGAAACATTTAAACAGAAGTCAACTTACTGTAAATGATGCTTTATTTCTCCAGCACAGATAATGGCACTTTAGGATGGTATAGAAATCACAAAACACATCTCTAACACAAATCCTCACCCCACACGAGCAACTGTTGTATCGTTGTTTGTATCTATGGTTCTTATCTCAAAACAGGCATACGTCACGTTCATTCTGACCTCAATTGTGTTGCCAACAGTATTCGTTTGAGAGAGAAGATATCACGTTAAGTGTGAACTAAGAACAAACTCAAAATTTACATAGGGAAAGAAACTAAAAAGAAAAGTTAATTTAGAATTTACGTCACACACCATCTACAGACTATTACTGTGGCTTCTTGTTATCCAACCAATTTTACATAAAATCAAAACAAGCTTCAAAGGCGGGACAACGAAACTGAAACACATAGGTACAGGACACAACAATTTATTGATACGGTGTAGGGCCTCCTTTGGAGGCCAATACAGCTGCAATTTGTCATGTGAAGGGCCGATACAAGTCCTGTACTATGGTCAGAGGGATTTGAAGCCATTTCTCTTGCAGAAAAATGGCTAGTTCGCGACGTGATGCTGGTGGAGGAAAACGTTTCCTGACTCGCTCCTCTAGAACACCCCAGACTGGCTCAATAATGTTCAAGTCCGGTGATTGTGCAGGAAATGACAGATGTTGAACCTCACTTTCATACTCAGTAAACCACTCTTCCACCAGTTTGGCTATGTGTATTGGTGCGGTATCATCCTGATACACGGCACTACCGTCAGGGTACAGTGTTTGAACCACTGGGTGCACCTCGTTCTCAATTGTCCGACAGTCCATTACAGTGATGTGCCTCTCAAGAACAATCAACGGGCTGACAGAGTGCCACGCTATTCCGGCCGAAACCATCACCGATTAAACTCCGTTCTTCACTGTGGGCAATAAACAGCCTGGGTGGCAAGCCTGTGGAGGATGTCTCCACAAGTAAACTCTCCCGGTTGTGGGAAAGACAGTGAAGCACGATACATCGAAGAACAACACACACTTCACGTTGTCCAACGTCTATGATTTGCGCTGCTGGCACCATTGCAGCTGAAGTTTGGCATTCACATTAGTGATCCAGAGTTTGGCGATAGCAACACGACCGTGAATGTTGACCCGGTGAAGCTCCAGACGAACAGTTTTGATGGAAACAGGTGAGTCGCGGTGCATATGCAACTCTGATGTGAGTTGGGCAGCTGTGGTTTTGTTTCTTGGCTATCACCCGTGTCAGCACCAAGACATTCCTGTCAGAAAGTTTCCTCCTACCTCGACAGTTACTTCTATTGGATGTGGTTCTTCCCTTTTGCTGGTATGCCGACATGACCTTAGATACCGTGGCTCGTGATACACCCTTTTGTCTTGGACAGAGATGCACCGGCGAGGTGCGCAACAACAGTCTGTCATCTTTGAAACTTGAATATGTGGACGCGTCTTCACTTATGTTGTGTGGAGCATACGTTTTGACGTCCAGCTGTGCTAGTGCAACCTTCACATTCCGCTCTCGTTGAACGACTGCGAAATAGGTGTAGGCTGACCACCATGTAGCGCGTACAGCGGCATGACACGTGGGATGCAATTTGTGCAAGTGTTTCAGTTTCGATGTCTACCCCTGTAAAAATACATGCAGTAGATGGATAAATGAAATTAGACAGCAGCGTGAGGACAGTAAGGAAATTCCTTCCTCGCATTTTTCACCCTTATGCCTTTTAGCCACAACATGTGCCCCATGCGGCATGGAAAATCCAGCAATTAGTCAAATAGTAAAAATGTCCTCAAGATTTGAAAACAACTTCGGGAGATATTTGCTCAGCAGTAAATTGCTGTTTCAGAGGATGATATCTTATTTTTCATTTATTCGCCTTTCGTATTTTTTTTACACTGTACATACGCAGGCTATGCTGTAATATTCAATAAACAATTTGAATGCTACTGTAAATTCCCAGAGCTTTTTTCTATTTTTACAGCATACACAACACAAACTGCCAAAATTTCAAAATGCTTGAGGCATATTTAGTTGCTTAAGGAGATCGTGAATTCTTCCCTTAACCAAAAATTACTTTGCAATTGTCATTTTTGCTCTATCTATCACATTTTCTGAGTTCGGGGAGCTAATTTCTTGTACAAGCTGCTAGAGGAGTTGACGTGTAGCTGATAGGATCAGCCTTCTGCCACCTATACCACCCCGATGGTTTCATGTCGTTGTGGCTCCTCGGTCGCATGCGAAACGGCAGGTGCGCTACTGTTTATATGCTCTGTATATCTACGTAGGAAAGCGCCTACGGTCGTATGTTAACATTACGTTTTCTTCAATCAGAGTCAGTGGTAGAAAAAGTTCTTGAGATTTGGCTGAACTTGTATGTGACTTCACCAGTATGAAGCCCTTGCAATAAGCTACGAACGATTATGCGGGCGAGAAAGTGCATAGGTAGCATCTCAGCAACTGAAGACATTGTCAGTTGCTTGAGGACCTCCGTATTAGATGGTGAGAAGAGAAAACACCGAAGAGTCACACATATCAACCAGGACTACCGGAAATGTGAAACCACAGCTCATTGACAGTCGAGGTGGAATGTGGTTTAGATGTGCTATCTGGGAATTCAGACGCCTCACAGTTCCTCATTTTGCGGTAGCCCGAAGCCAAGTAACGCAGATGAACAAAAAACGGTTCTGAACAACACAGTCTAGCATACGCTGTTGTAGATGTAACTAAGTGGTGGACGGTCTGTCCATATGGCCATGTTGACCAAATGACATGGTCAGCCTCATCGGCAGTGGTTAGAGGAGCAGGTTGACCGGTCGTTGGACGACTGGAAGTAATGTCTATGTTCGGTGAGTCCATATTCCAGTTCCAACATGCTGAGTGATGTGAACATTCTATGCCGCGTGGGTGAACAGCTGCTACCAGCCTTCACCCAGTAAGATTTTACGGTTGGACAGATCCAGACTAGTGCCAGTGGTGCCATGGTAAGGCGATTGTTATCATTAACATCACTGGGTACCCGCATTTTTGTTGAACACCCCACACTGCAGTGTCTTATACAGCCTTTGTATCGACTCAAGTGTTGCCTTACACGTTAAACGAGTTCCACATGTCGCCGAACTTTTTTACCGAGATCCGCATGTCATTGAACTTTTTGGCCGAGATCCGCATGTCGCTGAACTTTTTGGTTGAGATCCGCATGTCGTCGCCGAAATGTTTTAGGGAAATAAGCATCTACACCTTCTCCCTTTTGTCGCTTTTGTATCAGCATCGCGATTGTTTCGCCTTGCCTTACATACTAACCAAGATACGCATATCGCCGAACGTTTTCCCTGAGGTCCGCATTTTGCTGAACTCTTTGATCGAGATTCGCATGTCGCTGAACTTTTTCTTACCGAGTTCCGCTTGTCGCTGAACATTTTGGTCGAGATCCGCATGTTGTCGCCTAACGTTTTTACCGAGATCCGCATGTCACTGAACTTTTTTACCGAGATCCGCATGTCATTGAACTTTTTGACCGAGATCCGCTTGTCGCTGAACTTTTTGGTCGAGATCCGCATGTCACTGCCATTTTTGATCGAGATCCGCATGTCACTGCACTTTTTGACCGCGATTCGCATGTCGCTGCACCTTTTGGTCGAGATCCGCATGTCGCTGAACTGTTTGACCAAGATACGCATGTCGCTGAACTTTTTGGTCGAGATCCGCATGTCGTCGCCGAAATTTTTTACGGAAATACGCATCTACACCTTTTTCTCTTTTGTCGCTTTTGTATTAGCATCGCTATTGTTTCGCCTTGCCCTACATGCTAACCGAAATCCGCATGTCGTCGCGGAACTTTTCGACCGAGATCCGCATGTCACTGAACTTTTTGACCGCAATCCGCATGTCGCTGCACTTTTTGCTCGAGATTCGCATGTCACTGAAGTTTTTACCGAGAACCGCATGTCGCTGAACTTTTTGGTTGAGATCCTCATGCCGTCGCCGAACTTTTTTATCGAAATCCGCATGTCACTGAACGATTTGGCCGAGATTCGCATATCGCTGAACTTTTTCAGAAAAACAAAGCTCAGTATCACAAAACTAATATTGTGAACGATAGATTTTAGGATAACGTCCATAAATAGTGACCTACACGGTTCTCCGACTTGGAGGCCACAGGAAAAACTGAGTGAATGAATTGAGTGAGTGGAAAGCAATATTCTCCCGTGCTGTGCCCTGTCGCTGTAGTTCTGGACATTATTCTGTCTAGCTGGTTGACAATGTCTGTGTAAACTTTCTGCAGGTCGGTAGAATCAACGGAACTCTGTGCACAAGCAGTTATGGTGATTACAATTGTTGACTGAGCACACAATACAGGGTGTCCCGGAACTTCGTGTACAAACTGGGAGGGGAGGTAGAAAACAGCGTTAGGAACCAGAATTAAATAGGAAAGCATGGGTGGAAACGTCACCCTCACGTGAGAAAGAGACACAAAGACACAGTAAGGCTACAATACAGAAAGCAGTGATGAAGCAACCTTTTCACGTGACGGGGTGTTCAATACGCACAACGCGCACATGTGGGCCGACCACGAGCCGCACAACAACGCTTCACTGTTAATGTGTGGGCGGGTATCATGGCGGACAGTTTAGTCGGGCCATACATCTTACCACCTCGAGTGGACGCTCGCAAGTATCTCGTCTTTCTTCAGAAGGTTCTTCCGGAAATGCTGCACGATGTCCCCGCACATGTTCGACGCAGAATAAGGTTTCAACATGATGGGGCGCCATCTCATTACGCAAGGTGCGTACGTTACCATTTGGCCCGGACATTTGGAACCAAGTGGTTTGGGCGTGGCGGTCCCGTCGAATGGGCCCCCAGATCACCTGATTTATCTCCTCTTGATCATTATCTCTGAGGTGCCATGAAGAGCATTGTGTACGATACGCCAGTAAATTCTGAAATGGACCTGGTGGCACGAATCTCCATCGCTGCTGCCACGATCCGCGAAACGCCAGGTATCTTGGACAATGTTCGCCAATCCATGTCGCGTAGGTGTCATGCGTGCATCCAGGCCAATGGGCGCAATTTCGAACACTTCCTGTGATGCTTGTAAGTCCTACATTGTACTCTTTTGTTGTGTAATAAAGTGATTTACACTGCTTTCTGTATTGTTGCCTTACTGTGTCTTTGTGTCTCTTTCTCACGTGAGGGTGACCTTTCCGCCCACGCTTTCCTATTTAATTCTGGTTCCTAACGCTGTTCTCTACATCCCCTTCAAGTCTGTAAACAAAGTTCTGGGACACCCTGCATACTACATAAGCTAACTCTCTGAAATGAAAGTGTTAGTCATAAGTTCGTAGCATTTTGGAGTGCAATGTTCAGTCCGGTACCACATGTTGACCACATATGGATATTTGGCAAAATACAGTCCATCAGAGTCTATGGTCTTACGCCAGCATTCAGCCAAAAATGCAATGTCGTTGCAATACCAGGCGGCTGGCTTGGATGCAAAAAACTAGGTGATGCCGTCTTTCACAGCTTCCAAGGAATCGAACGGTCTGACGGCCAATACGCAAACCTTGGAATGAAACAGGTAAAAATCCGAAGGGGGCAAAGAAACTATTCAGTTGGTGCTTGTTCACAATGGTATTTCTTATAGGTATTTATTAACATCATCAAGCGTTCTCAATTCACTGATGTTTTCTCAAGTATCTTCCATAATTCCTTGTCTTGAGCAATTTTCTTTCATATCTGTCCAGCATACATTGGAATTTCATCCCCCAATTTCCCACATAGCCTTCTCGGTCTTTGCCTGCTCGTCGGCATCAAACATAATATTTTAGATGTCGTGCGGTATCAAACCTAATATTTTAGATGTTGTGCGGTATCAAACCTAATATTTTAGATGTCCTGCGGTATCAAACCTAATATTTTAGATGTCGTGCGGTGGTTAGTTTTTCGAGAACGATGTCCAGCCCATTGACATTTGAAGGTCTTTACTTTAATCATGGTGTCGTCAATCCTTGTCATTTCCTCGATCCATCAGTTTTTCTACCATTCTTTCTTGCAGTAGAAGCATTCGTCTCTCCACGCTTCTTTGAGTTTTCCACTGACTCTGAGTGACTTTTTCAGTTAACATCCGTGCAACTGATCGATAACAACGAACTGGAAAAATACGCTTTGATTGCACCGTTCTTTTAAGACAGTGGCAAATTGCTCTTGAAAATTCTAATGTACGTTCAAAACGCACTCCTACCGATATTAATATGATTATTATATTCTTTTTCGTTGTGAGCTTCCCTTGTTATCTGTTGTCCAAGGCAGACGTAGGTACAAGCTACACTATCTAGCAACAAGTAATTGGACACCCTGTAATCGACGATATCTGCGGTCCTGATACACGTCACGGCCGCCGCCGTTAAATATCGTGTGGGAAACAACAACGCAACCAACATGCCACGCAGTTCGGAGCTCTCTGATTTCGAGAAAGGTGTAATCAACAGGTATCACACAAATGGGCGATCCATACATGACATATCCAGCGAGTTGAAGTACCCAAAATCGACAGTGGCCAAAGTGATTGACAAGTGGAAGATGAGAGGTGACTGTCGGAATGTGCCCCGACCCGGCAAACCCAAAAACTGGGAGTTAGAGACCGATGGGTGCTGGCCAGAGAAATTCGGAAGAACCGCACCAAATCGATGGGCCACATCCGCGAAGAATTTCAACAATCATCCGGGAGTGTTCTTTCGATGAATACCATCCGTAAGGAAGCCCATCTGCTCGGTTATCATGGACGTGCTGCCGTCCAATAGCGCTGCTCCGCTAACGTGGTGCAAAGAACGTCGACAATGGACCATTGAACAGTGGAAACAGGTTCTCTGGAGCGACGAATCAAGGTTCAACCTCTACCGTTCGGATGGCAGGGTCTGGGTTTGGCATCTGTCTGGAGAACGCCTCCTGCCGGAATGTATTGTGCCAACTATGAAGTTCAGCGGTGATGGAATTATGCTATGGGGGTGTTTCTCCTGGTATGGCACGGGACCTTTGGCCGCAATTCCTGGCAGACTCAACGCCGAGACCTACTGCACCATTTTGGATGACCATGCGCTTCCTACGTTGTGGCAGTTTTACGGGGTGGACCCATGTTACGTTCAGGATGACAATGCCACCTGTCATGTTGCGAGGTCCACCATATCTTGGTATGGTGACTATGGGGTTAATCGAATGGATTGACATGCGCAAAGCCCGGACCTTAACCCTTTCGAACACCTATGGGACGAGTTGGAGCGTCGACTTAAGGGGTGCCCCCCGTCCGAAATCGGCAAAGGAACTGACCTGTCTTCTCCAAGCCGAGTGGAAGAAAATACCGCTAGCCGTCGTACAACGCCTGGTTGAGAGTATGCCCCGGAGGGTCGCAGATGTAATCGCCGCTCGTGGAGGCTCCACCAACTATTGAAGGTGAATAAACTTCGTTTTCCTTTGCTATTATAGATGTCCAATTACTTGTTGATAGATAGTATATTTCTAAATTTCCCCCACCAACTTCTGAATCTTCAAAAGCAGTTTTACATCCATTTCGTTTTCTTAAAGTTCATTTTAAATCCCACTTCCTTATTCTTGTGAGCAAGTTCCTGCACTATACACTGGAGCTCTAAATTGGTACTTCCACAAGTTACTGTGCCATCAGCTATAAGAAGGGAAGTTAAATAATAGACATTTATCTTTATCCCCTTGTTTCTCCAGTTCACTGACTGAAAGACAATCTGAAATGTGGCACTGAAGATTTCGGAAGATATGGTGTCACGTTCTCTAATGTTCCAAATTTTGTTTGTGGTGTATCCTCAAATAGCCGAACTTCTGCACTCACATTTTCTTAGATGTTATTAATATAGCTTAGGTATGCACCTTCATTACCGCAGGATTTTAAGCACATTATAGCTGCTTAGAGTTGCAAGGAATTAAAAACCTTTTTATAATCATTAAAAGCTAAACATAGTTGGAGTTTGTATTCATTTGCTTTTTAGTTAGTTTTTCTTAGTACATGTATCAATGTATGATTTATAGTGCTGTCTCCACTCCAAAATCCAGCTTGTTTCCTTGGTTGTACCGTGGCTGGTGCTTTGTGGTTTTTTTCCTTACTGTATGACAGAACCTTAGTGAAGATAGTATAAAAAAACTGATAAGAAATTTTCCAGGTAGCACAGCCTTGCAATTTAACTTATGCCCAACACTGGGCTACCGTCTTTTAGTAATAGAAGACGGTGGCTCATTATTGGGCCTACGTTAAATTGCAAGGCTGTGCTACCTGGGTAATGGTTGTGTAGCACAAGGGACATCCTGAAAGTAATCCCACCTCCTTAATAACGTTTGAAATTTTGAAGTGATTTTAATGAAACTACATTGACATGTACTGTGATATGTTACCGATGAGCGAAAAAATATTTTTAGAAACGGAAGTAAAGATCTGGAATGACAGAGAAAAGCACCGAGCCGTAATTGAATCCTGAAAAAAGAGGGATGTGAGGTTCCAGAAATTCATAGAAGACTACTGGCTGGTGTATGGAGCTGCTACAATTGATTTCAATAATGTCTGAAGATGGATAAAGAGCTTTCGAGAAGGACAAAGTTTAGGGTCGGAAAAACAACGAAGTGGAAGATCCACAACTGCAGTGACAGATGCCAACAGGCAACGAGTGAAAGACCTCATCACAGCTGATCGTCGTGTCACCATCCAGGAGTTGCAGCAATAAACACTGTTCACTATGTGCAGACATTGAGAAAGCTAAAAGAAGCTAACAGAAGGAAAAGACGTAACATTCCACTTCATAGTGTTATTTTACACCATGATAACGCACGTCCCCAGACCTCAATGGAGACTTCAAAAGCTATTGCCAAAATGGGGTGAACAGTGATTCGCAATTTCCCCTACAGTCCTGGTTTGGCACCTTTTCTTGTTTGCTCCTGTGAAAAACACCTTTCGTGGGGAACTTTTCGACGATGTGACAAACGTTAAACTGGCTGTGAACTCATGGATGAAACGATAGCCTCAGGAAGTTTTCCAAAATGGATTTTACCAATGGGTTCAAAGACGGCGGAACTGTATAGAAAGTGATGGACAATACTTTAAATAGGCTAGCATTATTAACAATATGTCCAAGTATTTGCCACCAAGTTTCCCATTTTTGCTGCTACAAATATAAATCTTACGAGGGACGAGGCATTACTTTCAGGATGCCCTTTGTACCTGAGATCCACTTTCTTTATGTAGCAGGATCTCTTCCTTTATGTAGCAGGATAATCGTACATCGTTCCAATCCTCAGAAACATCCCTTCGTTGAGGCATGGAATAAAAGGTTGTACTAGTTTTGTTTCCATTACTGCACTGGATTCCTGTGCAATGTCCACAATAGTCCCATTTCCGTCGGAATCTCTTTTCAGTTTTATATTCCTAATTGCATGGACAACTTCTTCTGGAGTACAGGAGGCACTTGAAAGCCTAATACATACAGCTTTGAGTGGAACTTTTTATTCTCCTCAAAATTTGGCCACCAATTTTTAAACATTTCCATCTTTACTGAGTCCCACAATCTGTTTTTTTTTTAATTTTGAGATGAGCTTTTGTTATCTTCAGGCTTTGGCTGTTCGCAGATGCCTTTTTTCGCTAGTTCATAATTGAATTTCGTGTCTTCAGTGACACTTTTCCCAACTGCCTCACATAGTTCTATATATTCCATTCAGGAAGTTACATTTTCTTTATTTATATCTTCATTCCCTTTTTTATCAGTTTTTTCTGTTTGTTCCAATATTTTCTCCACTAATGTTTCATTCGTAGTACCACCTACTTTTGCTGCTGTCTCCGAAAGAGCCTTGATAATTTTTTTGTGCTAACTTCGGCGACGTCTGCCTCTTCTGCTGTTGGACCTTCTAGAGGTAAGAATCGATTTCTCAGTTCCAGTATGAAAGTTTTATGATGTTTTGTAAGATTTTTCATGTCAGTTCTTTGCGTTTGCTTTACACGTTCTCGTCGTTTAAGTTACGTGATAAGATCATCTTACATCTCTTCATTCTATGGCTACTTCTTTACAAACGAAAATGAGAGTCCATTACGTAAGGCTCTTTTTGATTAAGAAAAGGCTTTTAATTCAGGGAAAACATCAACAGTTATAAGGTATATGAAATATTGCAGTATTGAAGATTTATACATGAATATTATTAATAGCACCTACGAAAATGCTGGTGCAAAGATTCGTCTGTTCAGGGACACAGCATGTTTAAAAATTGGAACGAGACTAAGACAAGATGACACCATATATCCCATTACTATTCAGTGCCATATTGTAGAATGCTTCGCAAATTGGAAAGGGACTGAGCGAAGATGACACCACATTCCCCATTACTATTCAAAGGAACATTGCAGAATGTTTTTCAAAAACTTAGAAAGGGACTGAGATAAGAGACCACATCTCTCATTGCTCTTCAATGCCTGATTGCCGAATGTTTTTCAAACTGGAAAGCGACTGGGAGAACACACCATATCCCCCGTTGCTCTTCAATTCCACATTTCGGAATGTTTTTCAATCACTGAAATCCGAAGACAAAGGCATAACAATTAATGGAGAATATTTAACCCACTTGCGGTTTCCCGACGACATAGTCATTTGTGGAAGTATCACTTTATAGCGGCCGACTATGGCCCAGATTTAGCGATAGATCAAGCAATCCTAGAAATAACCGATTGCTACATTTACGTTGGGTAACTGATATCAACGAAGACCTAAATCGAAGAAGAAATTATTAGACCCATAAAACTTGGTTAGAGAGCATATAGAACAAAAGTAGAATTTTCAAAACCAATTTACCATTACGTCCTAAAAGAAAATTGTTTCAATGCACTCTTCCACTTCTTCCTTATGGATCAGAGACACGGAACTCAACTGAAAAGGGTATCCAGAGGATGCAAACACTTCACCGATCGACCATTGCATTATGACCATCCCCAGCCTAGAGAAATGAGCTCGCCAGGAGACCGAACGGTGGCGCAGATGAAGTTCACAGAGCAGTATATATACAACCCAAGGACCTGCTTTCGGTTAGTAGACTGTTCGGAGTCAGAATGGGAAAAGTTGCGTATTTATCGGAGTTAGATACAGGACCAATCGTGATAGCACGGCGTCTCGGAACCACGATCTAGGAAACGGTGCGGCTTGTGGGTTGTTCACGTGCTGCTGTAGTGAGTACGTATCAAAAGTGGTGCATAGATGACCAAACGACGAACTGTCGTCCTCAGCTCATTGATGCCAGAGGGGAGAGGAGACTGTCGCCCATTGTTCACAGCGAACGCAGGTTCACAGTGCTACAAATCACTCGCAGCTACAACAGTGGTAATCAGGGCAATGTGTCGCCGCAGACAGTTCACCGCAGCCTTCTGCGCATGCGCCTGCGTAGCCGAAGATCTATCTGGGTCTTCATGCTCATTGCACGTCATCGCCAACAACACATGAATGGGCCCAAGATCATCGAGATTGGACTGTGAATGATTAGAAGAAAGTGGCCTGGTCTGACGAATCAGGAATCCTAGTGCATCACGTAGACGGCCGAACCGGTATACGCCGATTACCAACGAAGGCTATTACACTTGGAGGCAATGTTGGGCGGAAACAAGCCTGTGGTGGTTTGGGCGATATTTTCTTGGGACACTTTAGGCCCCATTCTTCCAATAGCACAATCTCTAACAGCTATAAGGTATTTGAACATCATTGCGGACTAAGTTCACCCATTTATGGTAACTGTGTTCCTTGCTGGCGTAGGTTATTACCAACAGGATAATGCGCTATGCCACAGTACTAGAATCGTCAAGAAGTGGTTCAAGGAGCATGCTGGTGACTTTTTGTTAATGCGCTGGCCTCCAAATTATAACTGCATTAAAAGATATTAAAGTCGAAAGTTTTAGCACGTCACATCCGCCTTGAAATAAAATTTGTCTAGCTTGTGGAAACATCAATAGAGCTGCCAAGGATTCAAAGAGTTCCTCATTGACTGACTTCCACGCTTTCCGGATCTTCCACCGCTGGAATATTTTCTTTGGAGCAATATGATAAGTATCCTCTACAAGAAGAGCAAGTAGACACTGAAGAAGAAGTTCTGGGAAGAATACAATTGCCTTTTGTCATCATCTGAAGTACTCTCGGAATTTTTGGTAGGGTTCAGAAATCCATCATAATACGAATCAGTGACTGCATCGCAGTTGGCGATCGGCACTTTAAACAGGTATTGTAAATAGACAACAGTAAGGGGTTTTTACCTGTCGATGACATGCGATTTCTTCGTTGTTTCACAGCCAAAGCGAAATAACGGAAGTGACGTCATAAAACATTCGCCCTTAATATCTCCGTAACGAAATTACATTTCCAAAAACTGTAAACCGTTCTTTCACCACAGTGGCGTCACCTACTGTTTCTAAACCGTTGTAACACTTATTACGGGGCACTCTTTCTCTGTATATATATACATACAATATGTCGACAAAAGTCACTAAACGCCTCGAAAAGAAATACAACGTAGTATTTATTGGCATACATTATTACGGTGTCGGTCCATCTTTGGCCTTAATGCATGCACTGACCCTTCGAAGCTCGAAGTGGTTGGGTTTTGAGCTCCGTGATTTTCGTTGCTATAAGGTGTTTATTTAGTGCTTTAGTTTCTGTGGTTGCGTGTATCTTCAAGTTGAAGTTCTACGCTTTACGTTCGTGTATCTCCCAGGTTGGTGAGTGCCATATTTTTTCATTATTCACTGTTTTATTTTTCAACCAAGCTGGTCTTTTTCGTTAAAGTCTCGCCATTGCTTCGATGGCGGAGGCAGACAAGGGTGACGCCCACATCCTTATCTTGGCAGATCAGCCAGCTTCCTCTTCTTCTTCTACCACTCAGCTTAATGAGGTGGCTCCCGAGCGTCATTGCGACGTTATGGACACGTCGTCTTCTCCAGCTATTACTCCCACCAAGTGCGGTGGTGCCAAGTCTCCTATCTACATCTCAGCAGATGATGACGTATCCGTTATCAGCAATACTGAGCTCATAGCTTCTACTTCTCATCAACTTTCTGATTCGCCCTCACTGCTAGGAGCCGCTTCATCGAATTCTCGACCCATGTCTGCCCAAGCGTCCTATGCTTCTGCAACTTCTGGGGTCCTCACACCCCCAGTTTCATCTGCTATGCCTTTTCCTGAATCCTATGTCACTGTCGTCGGTTCTACTGCTACAATTGACATACCAGAGGATTCCCGAGCTGGTCACCTTTTTTCCTCCACTATGGAACGGGGCGTCTATTTTGATGCGCTTCCCGACACTAAGCTGTGGCAATATAGCCGAGCCCTCAAAACTATCTTACCAAAGGATGCAATAGACTTTATAGCTCAAAAACCCAGATCTGTCTTGGTCTATTTTAAGGATAAAGCGCATGCTGACCAGGTCCTTACGGAAGGTCTAACCATCAATGACGTGCATCTGTTAGCACAACCGGTTGCGCACCGCCCGGTGCAGGTGACCTTCTACCCCGTACCACCAGAAGTATCCGACGCTGCACTTTGCACCTTGCTCAGCAGGTACGGCAGAGTTGTTGGCTCCATAACAACTCTCTCTGCGGCTCCCAGAGACCCTGAAGACAAATCGATTCGAGGTTTTCGCCGCACTGCTCGAGTCCTCTTTTCATCTGATGCTCAGCTGAAAGCGGTTCCGAATGTTTTGCACATCCGCTGTGGACACCAACGCCAAAGAGTTGAGATAATCACTTCACAGTATTGCACTATATGTCAGAGCGAAAGTCACATAAGGGCTCAGTGCCCACGTGCCTCCCTGCAAACAGCTCCACACACACTACATCTTCTTCTACTTTGTCCACCAACGCTTCACAGACTTCTTCCTATTCGAGGAAAGTCGCGGAATCAAGATCTTCCAAAATTCAGCTTACTGCCATTGGTCAACAAACGACTTTGATGCCTCCACCTCCTGCTGATCCTAAGAATTTTCCCAGGCTTCCAAAATCGACTTACCCCTTGTACTTTTACAACCACTGCTGATGTACATGTTGACCACTCCTCAGCTTTTACCGTTGGCTCCATGACACGAGTCACAGGTAACGCTTCGGGTTCGGACTCTCCAGACGATCATGAAGCTTTAGTGGTTGCTGGAAAATGCAGTGGTGCTACTCGCCCCAAGACGAAGAAGTCAAAGACTCTGGCGTCCCGAAGATCATCTCGCTCTTCTACCCGCTCATCCACTCGCTCCGTCAGCTCTCGACGACCGTTCTCCAGGTCGCCTCTACACACTTCCTCTGAGACAGCATGTGAGGTTGCCTTTCCCTCACTAGAAGAATTCGCAACTTTTCTTGCTGAAAATGCTTTCCCTGCTGAGCCTCTGCCATACGAGGACGTGCTGGATTGCCTTTTAGGGTCCTCTAGCCCTTCCTCAGCACGCACTTCCATTCAGCAGTATGAAGCAGCCCTTCCACAAGTGCTGGTTCAATTACACTCACTTGAAAACACTCTTCGGCGCACTGCGGACGAGGTCCCGTGGAGTGCTTGTTTTCTCCGTCGACTCCACTCCATCACTACAGCCAGTCAATTCCTACTGCATCCCACAACTAACCTAGACATTCAAGGTGGTGTCACTTAATTGTCGCGGTTTTACGACACCTCTTGCGAATGCGCTGGTACGAGAGGATCTTGCTCCGCTGAATGCTGATATATTACTTCTGCAGGAAACAAACTGTACTTCCATCACTCAATTTCATCAATGGCGTCAGTGGGATCATACTTTCCATCACGCCTACAGCCAACTGTCGCGTGGTGGCATGGCAGTTGGTGTTCACTCACGTTTTCGTTCAACTCTTTCCTCCTTCTCAGTGAAAAACTTATGTCGAGACTTATTACAACGAGTCTCTTTCACCGTCGCAGCTGAAAAATTTCATGTATTCAACATTTATGTTCCTTGCGCTCCTACTCACGTGCCAGAGCTGTTTGCAAAACTTCGACGGGCTCTGTCACGTATTCCCATCACCGACCGGGTACTTATCGGAGGTGACTACAATTGCACTCTACATCCCCTAACTGATCGCTCTTCTTCTTCCAGAGAACACCGTACGGAAGTAGTACATCTCTAACAGTCTATCACTTCAGACTTCTCACTCGTAGATGTTCAACGCCATTTGTCACCAACCCAGACTACACATACATGGCGTGCACCAAGAGCCATTGATCCTCCTACAGCAAGATTGGATCGCTTTTATGCAACTTCTCTTCTTCTACCAGTAATATCAGATTCATGCTGTACACCCACAGCTTCCTCGGATCATTGCGCCATTGCCGTAACAGTTTTTGCTACTTCAACACAGCCACGTACAATCCGGCCTTGGACTTTTGACGACACTCTTTTAGATGACTCAGCCTTCTGCTCATCGGTGCGAGATTTTCTTGCGGATTGGCGTACAAGGCTTCATTCTGCACCGTGCCCCCTCAACGTTTGGTTGGAAGTAAAACGCCACCTCATACTACTGGTACGAAACCTGCCATACTCGATCATGACACAACGGAGGATGCGACTTGATCATACTAGGCAAATGCTTTCTTTGCTCAATCTTGCTGATCCCCTATTTCAAGTCTACCAGGCAGAATTACATTCACTTTTGGTGCCACTTGCAAAACAAGCCCTTCAACGCCTTAAACTACAACACCTGAAACCTGATGCTTGTTCGTACGAATTCCTTACGTCACTTGAGTCAACTTGCCGATCCTCTTCTGTTCTACAGCACCTTCGTCTTCCAACTGGAGTAGTTTCATCCGAACCAGTTCCAATTTGTTCTATGGTACGTAATTACTACATTTCAAAATTTTGTGAAACTCCTCCTCCCTCCCCTACGGCTTCTGCTCTTCTGTTCTCTTCTTTGCCTCAGGTCCCTTCTCATCTTTCAGCCAGCCTCCTCTATCCTCCCACTTTAACTGAGCTCTCTGACACTTTCTCGTCTCTCAACCCCCGGGCTTCACCTGGCCCGGACGGTCTCCCTGTTTCTTTCTATAAGGCTTTTCTTCCTGCCCTCCTTCCATTTCTCCTCTGTGCCTTTTCTACTGCCATGCATCTTACATCTCTTCCAAGGAGTTTCACGCTCGCACATGTTGTACTTTTCCCCAAGAAGGGTGATCCGCTTGACTTGGGGAATTGGCGTCCCATCTCACTCTTAAATACTGATTATAAACTCTATACTAAATTTCTGTCCCGCCGGCTTAACCCCATACTCCCTCATATTCTCTCCACTAATCAAACCTATACTGTACCCGGGCGCTCCATCTCCCATAATATTCAGCTTCTTAATGATCTAATTCACCTCGCCCGCTCTCGCTCAGAACCCCTTGCTCTTCTTTCCCTCGATCAACGCTCAGCGTTCGATAATATTTCTCATGATTACCTTCTTGCTACATTACTAAATTTCGGCTTTCCTCCTTCCTTTGCTTCTCTTCTCATCTCCCTCTACCGGGACGCAGTTTTCCACGTCAAGCTGCTCAACCTTCTCACAGCTCCCATACCCTTTCGTCGCGGCGTGCGTCAGGGTTGCCCCTTATCCGGGCAGCTCTTCGCCCTCGCAATAGAACCTTTTTTACGCGCAGTCCATCGATCCTTCTTTGCTTCACTACCACCGGTGGTAGCCAGCACACGTCATCATGTTGCTACCTATGTTGCCTACGCCGACGATATTACATTCTGCATTCGGCAAGACTCACAATTTCACGATCTCCACAATCTCTACAATACCTACGCCTCATGTTCCGGAGCAGCGCAAAACACAACGAAAAGCACAGGCCTATGGACCGGTTCGTGGGCTAACCGCACTGACTCTCCTTGGGGAGCAGAGTGGTCCAACACCTCTCAACGATTCCTAGGAGTCCACCTTGGGAAAAAAGCAACTGCTTCACTGGTCACCTGGATGACTCTCCGGCCACGCCTACATCGCTCGGTCGCAATCTGGCGGCGCGCACAATTCTGCACCTCCGTCTTTCAAAGAGCACGTCTAACGCACACTTACCTGCTTTCAATGTGCACGTATTCCTGGTTGGTTTCGAAGCAACCAGCACTACGTCTTCTTGAACTCACCCGCTGTCAAACTCAGGTTATCTGGCCCGGCCATCACTGGGTCGGAGCACCTCAACTCAGCCTGTCTCCTTCCAACGGAGGCATTAGTCTACCCGACGTCAGATCCTATTACAAGGCTTATCGTGTGCCTACGTTTTTACGATCACTTGCGGCACCTGCTCCCTCTGCAGTTGCTGCTCGTGATGTCATAGTCTCTCCGCATAACCCGCGCTTTACTCTCCTTTCGTTCTTACTCATGGACCACTGTCCCCTTCTAACACTTTTCCCTCCTGTCTACAAAGAGGCTATCTCCTTTCTTCGTTCCCTCCCTCTTTCTCGCTCTCTCCCTGCCTCCACAAATGACCTACTTTCCGAACCTCTTTTTTTTTCTTCCCTGCTACACCCTCCCCATCTCCCATGTTTTGCTTTTCCTTCATGGATCCGAGCTGGAGTCGTTACTGTCAGCGATCTTGTTAACACCGATTTTTCCTGGCTCCCCTTCTCTTCTCTACCCTCTGCTCTCCGTTTCAATGCCAACGCTCACTTTGTTCACAACTCTCTTATTTCTACTATAATCTTCCTGTTCCCTGAGCTTGCTACTCCCTCAGGTCTCATTTCTGTTCACTCTGCCTCTCTCCTTCCCATTTTTTCTGTCGTCCATTGGTCCACCTCTTCCTCTTGTCTCTTTCTCAACAGCTGATCTCTACCGTTTTCTCTCTCGCTCTTCCGCACCTCTTCCCATTTCTGGAATTCCACTTTCTTCTACCTCCGCAGTGTGGTCCGCTGCGCTTTCCCCACTTTCAGCACCCCTTGAAGTCAATTCACATTGGCTTTTCTTACACAACCGCCTCCCTGTGCCGTCGATTTTACATCGCATGACCATTTTATCTTCACCCTCCTGTCCGTATTGTGGCGAGGAGGCTGACGTCCAGCATGTCTTCATGTATTGCACAGTATTATTGCCAATACTCCATCTCGCTTTCACGCTAGCGCAACGATCCTGTGAGACCGTCCTCACCTTCAGCGCCTACCGAACACTACTTCTGAACTCTTCTCGCCCTATTCACCTTCCGGCAGTCTGCTCCTACATCTTCGTGCTTGTAAAACATATAATTCACGTGTATCATCTTCAGCGTCCCCCCGAAGCTTCTGCTGACATAAATAAAGTCAGTACTGCGTTACTTTGTCATTTTCGTAATCGCCTACTCTCCCGCCTTCGACTAGAACTTACCACTGCAGTTGCACGCTGCAGTGAACCACAGTTCCTATCAACTTGGTCACCAGCAACCACTTGGTTTGCAGGGTCGCCCACAACGCTTCACCTTACAGTCGGAACTTTTGTTTCACCTACCTCCTGATAGATACAATTTTTGCCATGCTGACTTGTCTTCAATCTCTGCTTCATCAGAGACTATTTTTTGTCTTTTCCGACAAATTATCATACATAAACTGTATTATCTCACAACTATATTGAGCTTTGTGAATAGGTCGTTGCGTCAGCTACAAGCACCTGTAAATCTTCTTTTTATATGTCATTTTGAGACGATTTTTCTATACACATTTCCTGTTTTTTTTCTTGCTTCGCAACTGAGTGCAATCTTGTTCCTCAACATTCACTGTACTATATTATTTGTACTCTCTATTTTATCAGAATTTTTTTGTTTGTCTCACTATTGTACATCACTTTTAGTAGATCAATTATTGTATAGAATCCTATGAATTGTTCGAAGCATGAGCTACTTATAATTGTCAATTTCTTTTCACGCTTTTTTTAAGCCTCTGTTCTCATCCTCTTCACATGTATCATTTCGTGTATAACTCATGTGTAAATTTTTTTGTTTTTCATTACTCATCTTGCTGAATTATGTATTCTCTCTGCGATGTCAGAGACTATTTCTTTTTACCACCTCTGACAAACCAATATATATAAATTGTAACTTCTCATTGTACAGATTCATGTACATAGGTCGTTTCACGAACCACAGACATCTGTAAACTTTGTCGTTTTTACAGTATATTCTTATCTTCAATTCCTGATTCAACAGTGTAATTTTACTTCAACTATGTAAATTTGTGTTCTCCAATACTCACTGTGATGAGTTGTGTCTTCTCTCTGTATTTTCAGAGATTATTTTTTCTTTTGTATTCTCAGGAAAATTATTGTATATAACTATTTTTCATATCACCGTTGTATGTAACATGTAGTACCGCGAGCCACATTCATCTGTAAATTTTTCATCATCTGCCTTTCGAACTTTCGATTTCATGTTTGTCCCTTGATCACCTGCAACCTCCTGGTTTTCCAGGTCACCCACAATGTATCACCTTTCGGTCAGAACTTTTTTTTTCATCAATATTGTGTAAAATTTATACTCTATAGTGCTCATCATTCTGGATTGATTTTACTCTCTGTATTACCAGAGATTCATATTGCCTCGCCAGATTTCTACTGCACTTAACTGTTGTCATGCAAACGTTACACCGAATCCTGTAATTAACGTAGCGCAAGCTGCACATTCTGTTAATTTCTCATCACCTGTCTTTTGAATCGATGTCTGCAAGCTCGAATTCTGTATTATTCCTTGCATCAATACTGTGCAAAATTAATATTGTATAACGCTCTTCAAGCTGAGTTGTTCCTATTCTTTGCTTTGTCAGAGACTTTTGTTGCCTCACCAGACACTCGAGTGTAATTAACTGTTTTTTTACTATCATCAATGTACAGAACCGTGTAAATAAGCAGTAGCGTAAGCTACAAGCATCTGTAAATATTTTTTTTGTCATACATCATTTGAGAGGATTTATTCAAGCACATCTCCTGTATCTTTCTTCTAATAAATACTGTGTGAAAACTGACCCTTCGAGACATGCTTTCGACAAAGTTTTGGAACACAGCGTTAGGTATGCACTTCCATTCAGTACATAACGCTGCCGCTAACTGTTGCTTAGTAGTAGGCCTTGATTCCAAACTTCTTACGCGGTGCTCTAATTCATCCCATAGGTGCTCTATGGGATTCAGATCAGTGCTCTGTGCTGGCCAATCCGCACATGATACGGAATTATCATCAAACCACTCAGTAACAGTCCTTGCTTTATGGCTCGGTGCATTATCCTTCTGGTTCCATAGTATTGCCACAGAGTTTGTAGGGCATAATTGTCCAGAATATCCAGGCAGACGTGCTAGTTAACAGGTTTGTCCACGTTAACCAATGGGCCGGGACCATATTACGAAAAACACTCCCAAACGAGAACACTGCCAGCTCAACATTTGACGGTAGAGACAGTACACTGTGGTAAATAGTGTTCCCCCGGCTGCCGCCATGCCCACACACGGCCATCAGACTGACGGATCGTGTATCTGGAATAATCAGTCCTAAGGACTCGTTTCCTTTGACCTACGGTCCCCGATGAATGTTCTTTACACCATGCTAAACGACGAGTAGCATTCCGAGTGGAGATGAAAGGCTTATGAGCAGCCGCATGACCAAGGTAAACCATCGAATGAAGTTCTATGCCGATGGTACGTGTACATACCGAGGTTTCAGCATTTTTGCTCACCTGTACACTGAGGTCTCGTTCTCTACTCCATCTATTAGCTGTTACGACTCTCCTGAGTCTTCGACGTCCTTTATCACTGATTTTCTTTGGTCTGCAGATATATTTTGCTGCTTCAGGCATGCCATGTTGATTCCACGTATTCAGTACATCCAAAACAGTTGACTTGTGTATGTCTAAACGCCTCTCGGTTTCTTTTATGGACAACCCACTAATATAACCCCCAACAATCGTTTCTTTCTCAAAGTCAGTTCTCCCCGCCGCGACATTTTAACTCAACCTCACAGTGCGATATGATCCCGGTCAGCTGCAGGCTTGTTTTTATACCGTTTACAGCTGAATCGCGCATTCTAACAACGCAGGGGATCCGTTTATTTGCTTTTCAAGGGTGTCCGGTGACTTTTCAGTATACTGTGCATCATCATCAACCAATATCAATCCACTTCTGGATGAAGATCTCTCCAAATTTTTTTTACAACGGTCTACCTTGCGCCATTCTCCTATATTTTTCATGTCACTACCGCATGCTTTTGAATTGCATCCCGCACATCCCACGTGGCCTTCGTTTGGTTCTTTTCCTGTCCGTTGGAATCTAGTAAAGAATTTAGGTTGTCCATCGGTAGTCCGTTCTTCTGGCAACATGTCGAGCTCAGTGCCGTATCAGGGGTAGCCAGGTTCAGCATTAGCCTTCGGTGATTCTTAGTACCCTATGCCAACATGTCGCACTGTCTGTTGCCTTGTCCAGGCACATTCCAGCTGCCTGAGACTAAGGTCCACGATTCAAGTTTTGACATTTTTTGGGGGGAAGGGGGGGGAATAGCTCACCATGGTGGGCAAGGAGGTTGAGAGTATTGAATAACGTTTCCTCTAATCCCGATAGTATAGTTATACCTCAATTTGGCGGTCATCAGAGCCCCTTTAATTGCAACAGGATGCACCGGGAGTACGGTGCATCCAGAGGTAGTGATTTGACGGATTTTCAAAAAGGAATGATCATTGGCTAACGCGCCAAGAGTGGATTCATCTCAGAAACAGTCGTCTGCCAGGTGCTGTACTACGGGCCACTACGACACCGAGGCCAGTTGGAACGCCGAGTACCTTCTGACGTCATAACTTCGGAACCTCAAAGGCCATTGACCTCAGAGGAGAACGTCCCCTCCGTCGACAGGTAAAGGGAAATCGACGCGCAGCAGTGCAGCAATTGACCACGAAAATGAACGATGACCACGCAAATGAAGCGAACCCTGTTAAGCATTGATCCCGGAGTCGACGCTGCATCAAGAATCCATGTTTTCCCAGGTCCATCTGCAACGACACCTGCAGTTTGCATGGGACAACCATTATTGGACAGTAGAAGAGCGGGAAAAGATGCCCTCTCCAAAGCATCGAGTTTTGTACTCCACAGAAGGGAAGGGCGCTGGCGGATACGGCGTCAGACACACGAGAACCATCACCCGGACACGCTTGTCGGTCAAGTACAGGTCAAAGGTGGCAATGTGCATGTCTGGGGAATGTTTTTCTGGTATTACCTGGGACCGCTGGTACCACTGAATGGGTCTCTGAGCGCCAATGGCTACCTGTCAATCCTCGCTGACCACATGCATCCCTGCATGTCGAACGTTCACCCTGGTGGGAATGGTGTCTACCGATATGCGCCATGCCACGTTGCTAAGTAGGTGCGCCACTGGTTCCAGGAACATGATAGCGATGTCTCCGTTCTCCCTTGGCTGGTGAAATCGCCCAACATCAATCCCATAGAGCGCTTCTAGGACTATTTGGATCAACAGGATCGACGTGCCGACCCACAACCACGTCATCTCTGGGATCTCTGTGCTCTGCTTCAGTCCGGCTTGGCCCGTGTGCTTCAGGCAAGGCCCATATGCTTCAGCTCTACTGTTATCTAGGCCGTCATTGAGTCCATGCCACGGCGTGTCGCCGCTGTTATCTGGGCCAAGGGTGGTTAGACAATGGTTATTTCCATTATTGGATAGGTGGTCATATTATTCTGATACGAGTGTGTACATATACATGCGCAATAAGGTGGAGCGAAAAACACTTTTTTTCTAAATTTGAAATGTCACCATGCGCAAAGTTGCAATTTTATTATTGAAATGACCCCCCAAAATATGGATGACATTATTCGATATCTCAGGCTTCCTCGAGAACCTCGAAGTTTGAAAGTTATAGAGAAAAATGCTTTAAAAATACCTGCTTTCTTCATTTTGTAAATATCAAAAAATTACTGTGTCACCATGTTATTTAATATCACCTTTGAGTATATAAACACGGGTAAAAATTCAGCACACGTGAGTTAATTCCTTAGGATTCCCCAGATCCCCTAAAGTATGCAATTTTTTTACCAAAAATGGCATAAGGTATGTAAATATGATAGACACCAGCCTTACCTAGTAGTATAACTTGAGGAGTGAGTTTATTTCACTTGGAAATCAGACTTTTTTTCAAAACTTGGCATCAGCTTCCTATCCAAAACTTTTGCTCTGATGAATCCATCTCTTGCAAGAAGGCCACACACATGAGCAGAAAAATCTGTTACAACCTTAATTATCCTCTCTACTGCTTGAGAATTGTACGGTATTTTTGTAAACTCGTGGCAAGAACTTGGAAATTTATCCGACTGTGGTAATTCCAGAAACTTGTCATCTTTTCATTTCCGTATGGAAGGCTCAGTCGAAATACACTCTTGTCAGTCGATTAGGTTGATGTAATCATTGCTCTGTAAATTTAGCTTATGAATTTGAAACTTCCTAATGGTAGTTGTTTATTCGG
The DNA here is from genome assembly GCA_039090855.1 of Macrothele yani. Lineage (NCBI taxonomy): Eukaryota > Metazoa > Arthropoda > Arachnida > Araneae > Macrothelidae > Macrothele > Macrothele yani. The sequence continues at coordinate 57,477,942 of CM076990.1, forward strand.
AAGATTTTCGTGCCTTCATGATGCGTCCAACGGCAAGCTCACGGACATACCTTTTGTCGTCAGACATTGCAGCGAGCAAATTTTCTGCATGGGCAAAATACGCGTTGTATTGGATGACTCTTTTTACAATATCCTTTAAATTATATCTGAAAGATACTGAAACCGAGATATAAAAAATTGCAAATTCCTTGGACCAGCTTTACAGGCACCGTTAAATTTGATCGTGAACCATGATGGTGCATATACTTTCATTACGAAGATGGCTAATGAGACAAGTTATGGTGTGGAAGCACTAGTTCCAACATACAAACGCAGAATGCGATTTGCGAGGGTCAGCCAGTGAGAATGTGCAAGTGTTCCAGGTCCCCGATTTGCCAGATCTTGTGAGAAATCACCTGCAGAGACTGTCTCACAAATTTTACACAATTAAAGTTGATCCGAACTAAGATCTCCGAAGTTAATGTCGGAGTGAAACGAAAATTCAGTTTTCTGGAAATTAACGATAGGAAGGTTTGCTCCCTTCTTCAGGCAATTTCCAATCAATCCGCTAAATCGTCTTGGGCCTGATATTTTCCCGTCGAGTGCTTCAGTGAGGTGGCGTAAAGGCAGGTCATTAAAATGAAGTTGTCATATAATACAGTGCATGGGAGAATTGAGCTTTTCTTCAAGGCGCCTAATTATACCTGCATTTGTTCCGGTATTAGTCACTTCCCAGTGACTTCCAATGAGACTAACTCCAACGAGGCAAAGGCCTTCTGGTCCAATAAGCTAAAGATATCGTCGGAAATGTCCTTTGCACGCTTACTGTTCCGTGTAAAATGTCCCATATAGACCAAACACGGTTTTTCAACAAGTGTAATATGCTCCTCCCATTCTTTTCACTTGTGCCACTTGCCATCATCTGTCTGTGTACTCGTAAGAGTTTCATCCCTTCTTCGGTCCAAAATTAGAGCTACATTCTTGCGACCAGTCGAGTTTACCTCATCTTGAATTGTTTGACGGGTCTTTCTCCTTTCTCGTGGTATTTTATGCCGGTCAATAACAGGTGCATTAGATTCTTTCGAATGAACTTGTTCACTTACAGCATGAAGCAACGCAAATGCAAGATCAGCTGCCACTCGATCGCTGATGCTTCGCCTAGGTTTTGAAGAGCGACGTGGAGTGAAATCATAATCTTTCTCCGAGGCCAACAAATGACTAGGATCCGGCTAATCTGGTTTTGCCACATAATTCGTATTTGTATTCTCTTCTGAAGTATCATACTTTACTCGCAGGGTCGATTTCAGTGATGCAGGTTTCTTTAATTTCTAACGGACATGCTTTTCCCTATCAATCTTTCGAGCTGATCTTTTCTTCAGTACACTGGTGTTTTTTGCATCAAGCCCACCTACTATCATTCTTCTGTTTGTTCTCTGGTCCATTAGAAAGTCTCGCTCTTTCACTGGGCAGAGCTGCATTTGCAGGTTATAATACATTTGCACTTGCACGAGAATATGTCAAAGATACGTCGCGAATCTGGGCAAAATTGTTCAACCTTTTGCCGGTAGGTTTCATCCATTCTTGGAACGTGTTTTTTCAGCTTCTGGATTTGAGTGTTGTATGATGTAACGCGCTTTACAACTGATTTGTGGAGCGATGTCGGAAGAGATGATTTCTTCCATATACTCAACACTTTGTCCGCGACAATACTTGCTATATCTGCTACAACAGGCTCATAATTTGCACCTGTCTGCCTGAGAATATTCCTCATAAAGTAGTAATAGGGCATTACATCTTCGTACGTAGGCAACAGATTTTCCATGCATCTTCTTATAACTCCTGAGGATAGGGCAATTAACTTTATTTCGTGCTTCAGCCATTTTAAGTAGTTGAACGATTAAACGAAAATGCCAGTACGCTCCAGTCAACGTCACTAGGAGTAAAAGGAACTGTTGTATCATTATGATGCAACACCCGCCAATACCCTCTCCCAAAAGGATCTGTGCTACTGTGATGAGGTGACTCAGTGAGTTCTCAAAGAGAGCTGCGCTGTGAGGGAGGGGGTGAGGTGAGGTGAAGAAAGTAACAAAAACAAAGGAGAGCTCACGGCCACAAGCTATGTGTCTGAAAATCAACACGAGGTTTCCAGAAAGTATGAGAGGGGGATTGTTAATGATAAGCTCAAATTGGTAACGGTAAGGCTGCTGTCAAACTTGATGCTTACGCAACTGATCATGCCATTTTTGGTGAAAAATTACATACTTTAAGGGATCTGGGGAAGCCTAAGAAATTAACTCAAGTTTGCTGAATTTTTACCCGCGTTTATACACTCAAAGGTGATATCAAATAACATGATAAAACCGTATTTTTTCATATTTGCAAAATGGAGAAAGCAGTATAACGAAGTGAATTTCTCCATCATCTTTGGTCCACGCCGGGAATCGAACCCGAGTCCACTTATTCCGGAACAAGTCGCTCTTCCAACTGAGCTACGCAGACGTTCGTATCGCTACTATCTGCCTTTATGTCGTGTGAGTCCTGCTGGCACGTTACATCCCCCCGAAAGAGGGCCGGTGGCATGGCCCACGGGTCAGCCGTGACCATGAATCGTTGCAGGCATCCATCCGCTGTAGAACGCGCACTTGAGAACTCCCAGGCAATCTGGTGTGGGGAATGCAACATCACACACATTTATTTTTTGAAGCGCTGGAGAAGAGATTCTCTTATTTTTCCTCTCTCGCGGTGAGGAAAGAACATCACACCATTGCGAAATTTTGAACGGCCGGGTCATCCGGAAAGTTCGGGCGCATTATAACGAAGTGAATTTCTCCGTCATCTTTGGTCCACGCCGGGAATCGAACCCGAGTCCACTTATTCCGGAACAAGTCGCTCTTCCAACTGAGCTACGCAGACGTTCGTTATCGCTACTATCTGCCTTTATGTCGTGTGCGTCCTGCTGGTAGGCACGTCACAGCAGGTATTTTTAAAGCATTTTTCCTTATGACTTTCAAACTTCGAGGTTCTTGGGGAAGCCTAAGATGTAGAATAATGACATCCATATTTTGGGGGGTAATTTCAATAATAAAATCGTGGTGATATTTCAGATTTAGAAAAAAAGTGTTTTTCGCTCCACCCTAATACGCATATACTGTATGATAAGCGTATATATATATATACACGATCCAGTCACGTTATTGTGACCATCAGCTAATATCCAGGGTAACCACCGTGTGCAGCGCGGACAACAGCTAGACGGGCTGGGAGTGACTCAATAGGGTGCTGGCAGGTGTTCGCAGGTATGTGGAGCCATGCGGACTGAATTGCATCTCACAGTTGCTGGAGAGTGCGCTGTGGAGGATCCATAGAGCGAACAACACGATCTAGGTGGTCTCACAGATGCTGAATTGGGTTTACGTCTGGGAAATTCAGGGGCCAGGGAAGTACTTTAAAGTCTTCATGGTGCTCTTCCAACCACTCTCGGACATTTCTAGCTGTGTGACACGTCGCATTGTCGCGGTGGAAAATTCCATCCGCCCCAGGGAAGTCAATCAGCATTTATGGGTTTACGTGGTCTGCAAGGATGGATTCATAACGAATTCGGTCCATAGTGCCTTCCATAGGTATGAGTGGATCCAGAGAATGCCACGAAAACATTCCCGACATCATAATTCTGACCCCACCAGCATGTGTTCTGCCAGCAATGGCCAACGAGTGCTTGTTCTCCATGCTTCTGGCCTTATACGCCAACGTCCATCCGTTCGATGAAGCAGAAAACGTGACTCATTGGAGAAAACAATCCTTTGTGAATCAGCGGAGGTCCAATTCCAATACCGCCTTGAAAATGTAAGCCTTTTCTGCCGATGCACCTTCATTAGCATAGGTGCAGTTACCATCCGTCTGCATCGGAGCCCCATACGTAGCATGGTTTGCTGAACTGTCATTTTAGACATACTTCCGGTAGCTTCCTGTTCATTCGGCCAGTGAGTTGCTCCACTGTAGCATGTCGATCGGACCTCACGCACCTCCGAAGCCGACGTTCACCTTTCACATCAATGTCACGGTGTGCTCCGCAGTTTTCACGTCGCTTATTCGCAATGGTGCTATTTCTGCAATCACGATACACTTTAACCACAGCAGCACGCAAACAGTTCACAAACTGAGCTGTTTGAGAAATTCTGCCACCCTTTTCCCGAAAGCTGATAATCATCCGTTTTTGCAAATCTGATATATCGTTCCTTTTTATCCACGACAGCAACGAGTGATATGTTTTCAAATTGCCTACAGCACTACTTATGTACCTTCCAAGCCAGCTCATGACACGTTCTTTCATTGGCTTTAAGCTGTAGACGTCAAAAGTAGGAGGTGGTGACAATAACGTGACTCGATATATACAGGGGGATCAGAATCGACCGCACAATAAACCTACCGGACGATTCATTGTGGAGAAAGAAGCCGAAAACCGTTGTCCATTGTCCGATCGGACGTCGCATTCCGGAGATATACGCGCCGAAAGTTTTGCGACGTCGCATCCGGTAACGCACATGCTCGTTGAACAGCGACGTGGATAGTTATATAGACGCACGTATCGCAAGGCAATCAAGCCGCCTCGGTGGCGTAGTGGTCTAAGGCAATGGCTTCTGATTATGTGTCCGAAAGGGGTCCGGGTTCGAATCCGGGTGAAGCATGGATGTAGTGTTTGTCCTGCGGCACTGACTCTCTCCCTTTCCTGGAACCAGTGGTTATAAATTCAGGACGGGCAACTACGTATATCCCACTGAGTTGCTCACGGTGATCGTTGAACCTCTAATAGAAAAAAAAAAGGCAACCAGCGTTTAAAAATGTGGCCTGGGGTGGGTATGCAAATTCGAAGGACTTGGTGGCGTGAAACCATCAGTTGTACGCCTGCTAGAGATAAAAAGGATAAAAAGGGTTGGCGACGGTAGCAGATAAGCTCATACTGCGTTGGTACATTTGACAGTAGTGTGAATAGCGATATGTCGTACAGTTTGATAGAGTATTGTGACATGCATCTCCTATTGGGGGAATGCCATGGTTCAGCATTGCGTGCAGCAAGGGCCTCCAACGAGCGATACCCAGCACGACGGCACCCGGATGCCCAGGTCATAAGGCGGTTTGATGCTCGAATGGGCGACACAGCCAATGTCGCACCACGTCCAAGTGTAGACAGTGGCGCTGGACCCTCTGTTATAACACCATCCCTCGAGGACGCCATAATAGAGTTAATAGAGGAGGAGCCAACGACCAGGAGCCGCGAGATCGCGCGACTGTTCGGTGTGCACCAAAGTACCGTACTAGGCGTTCTACATAACGAAGACCTGCATCCATATCACATCACGCGAGTGCAAGGCCTATTACCACAGGATTATCCTCGAAGACAGGCATACTGTGAGCGGCTGCTACAGCAACATGCTGCTGATAATAGTTTCATCCGCCGGATCTTGTGGACTGATGAAGGAAGGTTTACACGGTAGGGTATCTGCTACACCCATAATAGTCATGTTTGGGCATTGGACAATTCGCACGCAACACGTGAACACGCTCACCAGGTCCGGTGGGGTGTTAATATCTGGTGTGGTATTGTAAGCGATATCCTAGTGGGACCGTATCTTCTTCCTGAAAGTGTCGCAGCTACCAACTACATGGTGTTCCTACGTGATGTTCTGCTGGAGTTACTGGAAAACGTACCATTGGCTGTTATCAGAAATCTATGATTCCAGCATGATGGAGAACCGGCGCATTAAGCTGCAGATGTTCGCCAGTGGCTGGATCCTGAATATCCCGGTCGATGGCTTGGCCGTGGTGGTGCTGTCGCATGGCTCGCTAGATCGCCGAATCTTAACCAATTGGACTTCTTCCTCTGGGGTCATCTAAAGGAACTGGTATATCGATGGCCTGTCAACAGCCTGCACGACTTAGTGACCACTTTACACGCGGCCCTCACAACTGTAACCCCTGCTATGCTGCAACGCGTGCAGATGTCTATTCCTCGGCGGGGTGCCGCCTGTTCCGCACTGAAAGGTGGTCATTTTGAACACATGCTGTCATCTGACACGAATCCATGTGTTTTATCATTTGTGTTGTAGTGGTACACATCAATAAATTATATGTTTTCTGTCAAAGTGATTAGGTAAGTTATTTCTAATGTCTGTATTCTTACCGGATGTGACGTCACGAACTTTCGGCGCGTATATCTCCGGAATGCGACGTCCAATCGGACAAAAGGCAACGGTTGTCTGCTTCTTTCTTCACGAGGAATCGTCCGGTAGGTTTATTGTGCGGTCGATTCTGATCACCCTGCATATGTGTGTGTGTGTGCGTATGCGTGAATATGTGCATACATGCATGCATGTATGTATGTATGTTTGTATGTATGCATGTATGTATGTACGTATATTCGCTATCTGCTTGAAATAAATGTTTGATCACGATCCCCCTTTCAGACACTTATCTTGTCTTACCTGAATTCAGAAATGCTAATCCGTTTTCGCATGACATCCTCCCTCCCGCTTTTAATAAAGCAAGTCTTTTTCGTACTCTGTGATATGCGCTCGCGGAAATAGATGATATTTGCGCTTCAAACGTTTTACTGCAGTACCAAGAACATTCGAAGTTAAACCCATTTGCCAAGTTACAGCTTCTAGTTCAAAGGGCAGACATCTGGAATTAAATTAGTACCTGTGTTTCGCATTGAAACAAAACATGTCACTTCATTTCAGAAAGAGAAACAAACAATCTTAATGGACTTCACTAAAACCATTAAAGTTTTTCAGGATAGAAGTAGTAGAGAAACCTACGATGAGTACATGCGTATTTATGGAATTACTAATCTTTTCCTCGTGCTCATTGAACAAGAAGTATTTATCGAAATGAGGAAGTCGGAATTGAGTCGTTTTCCTTAATCTGAACTAAAAACTAAATGTATAGTTTTAAAGTTTCAAAGTACTTGTTCCATCAATTTGCGCAAACGATCCCAGATGTGGAAATCCACGCGTAATATTTATTTTACACAGAAGGCTCTTCTTTTCCACTTAGTTGTTTTATCTGTTGAAGGATCCTATTACTCTTCAGATGCTCGTAAGAATTCTTAAAATGCTATCAAGCCAGAGAAAGGAAACGAGTGTGATAGCGTGAGAGTCGCAACAAAAATAGTACTCAACAATAATTTTCTAACAACACTAAGGGAATCCGCGACTGGAGATAGCGTGTTATGAGTAATTTAACATATAATTTATTCAATGTTCGTCAAAAACTAAGCTTGAAATTTTAGGTGTGGAATTTAATTCTAGGCCCCTAACCGCAAGCGATCATTGAACGTCGGCAAATGCAAATAGCTGTGTGCGATAATGGATGATTGCAGCGCCGACCAGCAGATTTCCAGGCAACCTTAACCGCTCACAGCTGTAGTAACAGAAGGGACGAAAGTTGACGGTGAAAGCAATGTCGTTCGAGAAGCAACATTTGAGGCACTGCCTCCTATTCGCGTTTCAGCTGAAAACATGTGCCGCGGAAGCCCAGCAAATGATCTGTGCTGCATTGGGTGACGCTTCTGGGTTCTACAGTACGTGCAAGAAGTGGTTCCAGCGGTTTGAGCAGGGAAATTTCGATCTCCGTCATGCAGAACGTCCGGGTTAGCCACAGAAAATTGACGACGAGGAACTGGAACAGCTGTTTGACGCGGATCCCTGTCGCACACAGTCAGAGCTCGCCCGCGAACTTGGAGTAACACGGCAAGCCATTCCAAAGCGCCTGCACAAGCTTGTACAAATTCACAAGGAGGGCCTTTCCACCAACTCACAACTGCGAACAAGTCTCGGCGCTACGATGTTGCTGTGTTCTTGCTCTCCAGATTCAAGAAGGATTTCCTCCACAAGAGTTTGACCTGTGATGAGAAGTGGATCCTCTATGATAACCCTAAGCGGCGGAAATCGCTTATCCAGGCAATCCTACCACCAGTACCGCAAACCGAATATCCATGACAGGAAGATGCTGCTGTGCATATGGTGAGATCAGCGCGATGTCGTACACTATGAGTTGCTCAAACCTGGTGAAACTGCCAATGCTGAGCGTTATTGTCAGCAACTCATTCGTGTGAGTGAAGCAATGGAGGTGAAAAGGCCATACATCGGCAAGGGCAGAAGGTCGGTCCTGTTGCTTCAGGATAACGCGCGTCCTCACTCCGCGAAAACGACTTTAAACACGATCACCGACCTGGGATGGGAGATTTTGTCCCATCCGGCGTATCCTCCAGACTTCGCCCCGTTGGAGTATCACCTCTTTCGCTCCCTGCAACATCACCTGAGTGATATGCACTTCACTTCTGTCGAGGAGGTCCACACAAGTATTGACGACTTTATCAACTCGAAACAGCCCTCCTTTTTCAGCAGTGGCATTCGGCTGCTCCCTGACCGATGGCTTAAACGTATTCAACACGACGGGGATTATTTCCCTGATTAGGTACGTATTGGATTTGCTATATTATGCTGTCAACGTGTCTTGCCTGTGGCCGAGAATTAAGTTACACACGTAATACTAATGTGTGAATAAAAGGGGAAAGATTTTCACTGTGCTGCTGTATTAAAATTAAAACATACGCATGCCAAATTGCTTTCTGGATGGCGATTCAGACAGAACGCCAGACAATATATCTCGTACAACGTGCCATGACCCAGACAATATAGGAAATAGCTATCTTCTTCGTCATGGTTCGATAAAAAAACGCATTGAAGACCCAGAAATATGTAAAGCCATTGAGAAGTTAGAATCTACCAAATAAATCTTAGAAGTTTCTCGATTCGTTTGGCATCAAACATTCTTCGATCTCAGGGCCTTTAAATCAAATTTAACCGCATTTTATCTCCTAATCTAGATAGAGCACGGGGCCGAGGTTTAGTGGTGCTTGACTTTGTCGTCTGGCTCATTTGTTGCCTGCAGTGGAGGTTTAGTGTTGTTAACTTTGTGCCCATCGCCTTCTGTCCTTGCGCCGGACCAGTTGAGCAGAGAATCTGCACCAAAATTTTCCACATACTAGGCTACACGTCAGGTGAAACAATTCAAATCATTAGAAAGGCTTGGGAATAAATAGGTGCAACACAAATCAAGGTGTGGTATCGGCGATTCGAAGATGGACGCGCAACGTCTCAGAGTGACGGGCATTCAGGATGGCTCTTCACGTACACCAAACCCGAAATAATCGAGAAAGTGCGTGCTGTAAGCAAACTGCAAACAAGAAGTACCACCAGGAAGTTCTCAGTCCCCTACAAATGTAGTGCGGCGAAAGAGACATGCAATATGGCAGCTGCACCATGATAATATCAGTGACAATTCGTCTCACCTCATTCAGGCTTTTTTGGACAAACACCGGATCCCCCAATTGAGGCAAGCTCTATACTCTCCAGACATGGCTCCTGGGGACTTCTGGCGATTCCTGAAGTTGAAAATACATTTCAATGGGAGACGTTTTGAAGACACAGAGGTAATCAAGAAAAATGCGACTCGGCATGTATTGGATATCCCTAAAAGTGACGATACTTCAAAAGTAGCTAGAATACAGCGTGGCAAAAATTAACGTGTGTACGTTGAAGTCCAAGGTGGCGTGCTATTGAGCCTTGGCGCCCCCTGCTCTGCCTAGTTTGGAGGGGGAAATACAGTCGGATACTTTTTGATCGAACCACGATGCAATGTTATTCCGGAAATGGCGTTTTTCCTGATACTCTCTTGATGCTGTGTAGCGTTCTTACTATTTAAAACGTGCATATATGGCTTGCTGAAAACTGCATACAGTCAGTTCTTCTTATCCTCTCATTTTATGTGAAACAGAAGTCACTCAACTAAAGTTCAAGAAACAGTTATTTACAGTGCTTCCCTTTATTCTGTCAATATCTCATAAGAACTGCTCATGAAGAAGATTTATAATAGCACCAATCTTTTGCAGCTAATTCATGTGTGTCAACAAGTTAGTAAAATCACGCAATGCATTTATTATGATACGCTTTCCAACATACCAGAAATAATTACTCAAGTAATGAGGATAATGGCTGTGGAATAAATTTTGCTCCTGTTCCCTGACCTTCGACCCCACTTCGGTGATATTAAAGAGAATGACGCATAAGGCGATGTATGGAAGGACGCATAATATTACATAGAATGACGCATAAGACGATACACTCGGTGTACCTCCGGAACAGCATACTAGAGTTTTGTTGCAATATAAACATTTTTTAGTCAAGTAATGAGGATAATGGCTGTGGAATAAAGCTCGCTCCTGTGCCCTGACCTTTGACCCCATTTTGGTGAATATTCAACAGAATTGGTTAAGTATACCTCCGGAACAACAAACTAACGTTTTGTCGCAATAGAAGCATTTTTAGTCAAGTTATGAGGATAATAGCTGTGGAATAAATCTCGCTTCTGTGTCCTGACCTTTGAACCTTTTTCGATAATATTCAACAGAACCGGTTCAGTATACGTCCGGAATAACATGATAAACTTTTGTCGCAATCGAAGCATCTTTACATAAGTTATGATGCATAAAGGCAATGAAATGGATCCCAATCCTATGTCCTGACCTTTGACTCCATTTCGCCCATTTTCAATAGGTTTCGTCCCCAGTGATCCCCTACCACATACTAAACGTTCACCAAAATCGAACCATTTTTTACGCAAGTTATGACGCAAAAGGGCAATGCAATTGATCCCGCTCCTATATCCTAACATTTGACCACATTTCGTCCGTTTTAAATAGGTTTCGTCCCCACATGGTTCCCTACCACATACTAAAATTTTATCGAAATCGAATCATTGTTACGCGAGTTATCGTGCGGACGGACAGATAGACGGACGGACAGACAGACGGACAAAGCTGGAAATTATATACGCTTCTTCAACCTGCGGTTGGAAAGCGTAAATAACACTAAAAACCTTTTACTCCAAACTATCAATATATAACAACGCAATTCAACACGCAGCCTTCAAGAGAATCAAACTTCAGTGTAACGCAACTTCAACAATTATAGCATCACATCACCTTGCCACACACTTTTGCCTGCTCCTTCAACAATATATATCTCTAGTTCTTATCTGTCACATGTATATGCCATGATCTCTGACCTCAGAAGTGTTGCCAACCTCATTCTGCGAGGGAGAATATACACTGCAGTGCCAGAAAAACTGGTACACCAGTCTAATACTTGATAGGTCCCCCGAGGGAGCGCAGGACTGCAGAAATATGACGGAGCATAGATTCCACTAGTTTCTGGAAATATGCTGTAGGCAACGCACACCATTCTTCCGGCAGAGCGTTCCACAATTCGGGTGTATTCCGAGGGCTCGGATTCCTGTGTTCGATAGCGCGTTGCGTTGCATCTTAAATGTGTTCTATCACGTTCAGATATGGGAAATTGGGTGATAATGGCACACCTCAAACTCAGAGGAATGCTCCTCTAATCATAATGTGGCGTCTTCTGACACTTGTGTGGAGGTGCATTGTGCTGTTGGAACAGGCCAAACCCATCAGCATGAATGCGGGACATGAACGGGTGTACCTCGTCAGAAAGGATGCGCCCACAGCGTTGGCCAGTCACAGACGTATCAGGGGTCCCAGTGAAGTCCAGCTAAACACATCCCATACCATTACGGACACCCCACCGGCAGGTACAGTTCCCCGTTGAGAGCGGGATCAATGGCTACATGGGGTTTGCGGCACACACGAATCTTTCCCCCTGCCCTATACAGTTGAAAACGCGACTCGTCAGACCAGGCTACTTGTTTCCAGTCATCAAGTGCCCAGTGGTGGTGTTGCCGTGCCCAAGCAAGGCGCATAGCTCCGTGTCGTGCACCCATCAAGGGGACTCGAGTTGGGCGTCGGCTCCGTAAGCCCATATCGTGCACGGTAAGTTGCACAGTCCGGGCGCTTATGCTTGTTGCGGCTCCAGCATTGAATTCCGATTATAATTGCGAGAGTGTTGCACGCCTATCGCGTGAAACAATTCTTGACAGCCGACGATGGTCACGTTCACCCAATGCCATTTTACGGCCACACTGGCATCGTAGGTTGGAGGTTTTGCCAGAATATTTGTAGTCACGGTACACCTTTGCAATGGTCGTCCGTGAAAATCCGAACTTCGTTTCTACCTCCGAAATACTATGGCCCATCTCACAAGCGCCAACTATGACACTGCGTTGAAAATGGCTTAAATCGTTATTACTTGTCATTCTCATGCCAAAAATAGCTCTTACAGCTGGCAAGGATATCTATCGCTTTATATACGCAATAGCTGACGCAACCGAGTGCGCGCATAGGCGACGTTGCTATGTATTTTGCATAAGCTCGTCTGTACCAGTTTTTCTGGCACTTCAGTGTATAACGTTAAGGTTGAAAACCCTTAAAGAGAATGAAGTCAAATTTACACAGAGAAAGCAACTGAAAATGAAAGTTAATTTGGAGTATATACGTCACAACTGTTGAATGGATATACTGCAATTTTTGTACCACTTCGGCGATAGAGTGACCCATGCGCCGGACACTCACTATTATTCCTGTTTCAAACTCGTTTAATTCACGATGTTCATCCACACTGACATTGGATCGTCGTTTACCTGAATACAGAGATATCCTCCTACCTACATTGATGAGACATTGCATTGTGACCACCCCGTGCCTAGAGAAATGAGCGCGCCTGGAGAGCAAACGCTTTAGAAGATGAAGTTCACAAAGCAGTATATATACAACACGACGACCTGCTTTTGGCTAATAGAGTGTCCGGAGTCAGAATGGGAAAAACTGCCGGTTTATCGGAGTTTTATGAAGGACAAATTGTAATGACACGGCGCTTTGGAACTAGGATCTCGAAAAAGACTTGGCTTGTGAGTTGTTCACGTGCCGCTGTAGTGTGTACGTATCAAAAGTGGTACATAGTTGGCCAAATGACGAACCGTCGTCCAGCCGTGCATCGTCCGTAGTTCTTTGATGCAGTGGGGAGCGAAGACTGTGGCTCATTTCCCTTGATGCAGTGGGGAGAGCAAAGACTGTTGCTCATATTTCCTTGATGCAGTGGGGAGCGAAGACTGTTGCTCATTTTTCCTTGATGCAGTGGGGAGAGAAGACTGTTGCTCATTTTTCCTTGATGCAGTGGGGAGCGAAGATTGTTGCTCATTTTTTCTTGATGCAGTGGGGAGCGAAGATTGTTGCTCATTTTTCCTTGATGCAGTGGGGAGGGAAGACTGTTGCTCATTTTTCACAGCGCCCACAGAACCAGGTGTGACAAATCACCAGCAGCTACAACAGGGGTGATCATGGCAACGTTTCACAGCACACAGTTCATCACAGCCTTCTGCGCATGGGCCTGCATAGCCGAAGTCCCAGCTGGGTTGCCATGCTCATATCACGTCATCGCCAACAACGCACGAAATGGGTCCAAGATCATCGAGATTGGACCGTGGATGATTAAAAGAATGTGACCTGGCCTGACGAATCAAAATTCCTGGTCCATCACATAGACTGCTGAGCGTGGATACGCCGATGATTAACGGAGGTTGCGCTATTGGGCGAAAACATGCCGGCGGTGCCGGTGTTATGCTGTGGGCGATGTTTTCTTGGAACAATTTAAGCTCCATTATCCGAATAACACAATCCCTGACAATTTAAGCTCCATTATCCGAATAACATCTGAACATCGTTGCGGACCGCGTTCACCCATTCATGGCAACTGTGTTCCTTGCTGGTGATGGCAATTACCAAAAGGATAACGCGCCATGTCACACTTCCAGAATCGCCAAGGAGTGGTTCAAAGAACATTCTGGTGACTTTCTGCTAATGCCCCAGCTTCCACATTCACCAGACATGAACCCAATCGAACATTTGTGGCCCGACGTGGAAAAGCGGTTTGCGCTAAATCACCACTACCCGGAAATGTACGGTAATTGGAGGACCTGCTGTTGACAATATGGTACCAGATACCCCCAGGATACCTATCACCACCTCATCGGATCTATGCCTTGCCGGGTGGCAGCTGTTTTGCAGGCAGTGGTTAATGTTTTTAGGTACGTTGTCCTATAGTAGTGGCTAATCGGTGTATACCTGCCAAGTGGTGGGTTCGCCCACTAGCGAGCGGGGTGACAGCTTTGTGTGTCCGGGAACCAGCCACCCCACAATTTCTGTCGTCTGAGTGAATATTACTTGAAATAAATGTGCGCAAAATTTCCACGTTAAAAGATAAACGGCAGACGCAAACTTTTTTTCAACGAGATTTTTTGTGGGCTTAATACATATACAATAATATCTTCATTTGGACCCTGAGTGGCAAAACTATGCAACGCAATAAGTTAAACAGCAATGGGTCATCATTTTTAGGTTCAAGTGTTCCACGAAAGAAGAATTATTCAAATCGAACTAGAAATAAGCAGAAGTGCTAGTTTCCGGCAAGTCATCAAGCTGGACATAGGCCTGAGCTCCGGATGACGTCTAAGTGGTGCGTCTGTTCCATATGTCGCGTATCATCTATGACGAGACTGAGTCCCTCTCCATCTCATCATACGTCTTGTACTCCACTGTCTCGGCTGCGTCACTTTCTGTTTCACGTAATCTTATTTCCTACACACTGCCCTAAAAATAATATTCGAACAATTTTCTGTTGAGAGTGAATTAGGTCCTACCAATGCACCACGTCATAGACCCAACGATAAATAAGCTTGTAGTGCTATGAGGAGACAATAGCACGACTGTAAATGCAAAACGCCTCGATCTACAGATTTAACTCGTATCAAGTGCGGATAAGTAACAGGGTGTCACAAAAGCAAACTCTTCGTATGTGACTTTGCAACGGCATTGAAGATCCTTAATCAGACAGTTGGTGATGTGACATACAAACAGAAGTGAACTGGGGCTGAATCTGCCAAGAGACCAGTCAGTAAACTTCCCAAGCTAACAGAACATATTAGATTCTGAAAAGAACTGTCTATCCAGGATACAAACCAATATTATCTCAAATCGCGTGAGACTATTCGCAACATGAGACTATTGGGATTGATGTTAGCACCATCACGATGTGCGGAATTCTGCGTATCATGATCTTCCACGGTCAAGCAGCCATTCTACAAGCCGGCAATCTTTTCAATTAACACCACACACCGATTAGTGTAGTACTTAAAGAGCTAATCCTGGACTATAGACCAATGGAAGATTATGCTTTGGATTGTCAAGTTGTGGTACACAGTCAACAAGCCTGGTGGTAGTCCCTAGGTGTGGTAGATGCTAGGACAAAAGTACGCTCTGGGCTGTACTCTCCCGACAATGAGTTTTCGTGGAGGCAGTATGTTTGTATGGATATGTTGTTCGTGGTTCAGCTTGGGCTGTAATGCTCTTAGTTAATTATATGTGTAGAAAAGTCAGTCTCATTAGACCATGTATTACGTGAGATAGGAAGCTGCTTTTATTTAAACGTTCACTAGCTCTTATGTGATGTGCAGGATATCTAAATATACCACATAGATATTTTCTTAATCACACATTGATTGGCTTGAACTTTCAGTAAATAACAAGTCTACTCATTGAAACTTTAACATCTTAATTTAATCCAGAACTGGTCACTTAAACGATAAGCACACTTCATTAAGTTACAAGTATCGTGCAACGTTCTTCAAGTATAGCAAACGTGGTAACATGTATAGCAAACTGGTAACGTTCTTCAAGCATAGTAAGGTGGTAACGCTCCTCAAGTATAGTAAGGTGGTAACGCTCTTCAAGTATAGCAAGGTTGTAACGCTCTTCAAATACAACAAACTTGGCAATGCTGTAAGCTCAAGCAGTATAAGAACCAACTTCTAAAATACGCGAGCCTCAAAATGAGATACTCGAAATGTCTGACTAGAAAAATACATCGAAGAAACAGCACTTTGAGAGAAATGAACTAGGAAGCATCAAACCACAGCTAGAACGCCACCCAGTTCGAAACCCAGATAATATACATCGTAAACATCTTTCTTATATCTGATATTTTGCAAGTCTTTTGTTTTTATTTGAAACGTGCAAATATAAACGTGAGCGGTAGAATAATAATCCGAATGCGATTTCTACTCAAGAGCACGAAGTGCAGCTGATAATGGGGTTCATTTTATCTATATTTTGCCAACCAACAGCACGAGGGCGCGGCATTTGCTTTGCGATCCGGACTTCATAGAAGTTACACTTCTCTTGTACTCTCTTTGAGCTAGAAGCACGTCTGAGACCGACTTCTGTACATAAATGAGATTCAGATTCTTTAGGGAAATCATGTATTTCTAATCAAGTGAAAGGATTACAGACTTTTTTAAACACGGTCCACGATCAATTTGTGTTTATTAAAACCACAAAAAGGCTTTGAAAAAAGATGGCCGCCCCGGTGGCGCAGTGGTCTAAGGCGTTGGCCTCTGATCATTCGTCGGAAGGGGTCCGGGTTTGAATCCCGGTGAGGCATGGATGTTGTGTTTGTCTTACGGCACTGGCTCTCTCCCTTCCCTGAAACCAGTGACTCTAAATTAGGGACGGGCGACTGCTTATAGCCCATTGAGTTGCTCACGGTGGTCGTTAAACCTCAAAAAAAAAAAAAAAAAAAAAAAAAGATGTTCGTTCTTATTCAAAGGGAGATTTTCCTTCCGATAACTCTAGTATTGCTCTTTTAATCCCAAAATTAAATACGTTGAAGGTTTTTTTTCTGAAAGTTCTCGCTCAACTTCGTCACTCTGTTGAGAAGTAACATGAAACAATTATGCCATTTCTGCTTTGCTGCCTTTCGATCCCTTATAGGCCAGTTCAAAGTTGCTAGCTGCAAATACACCCAGTCATCCATCATGCCATGTCACTGATAGCCTTTACTTTTCTGAGGGCGGAGGAATTGTATTTATTTGAAGAATTCGGTCATCGGAAAAATAAGAAGTGTTACCGATGGATTCCTTTCTCTCTCTCTCTCGCTGTCTCGTTGGTTTACAGCAGCGCAAATCATCTTCAATGGTTTACTTATTTATTTTTCCACGTTTTCGAAACCCATACTGTTCTATTATAAAAAGAAATAGGAAAAAAGAAAAGAATGAGAAATAAAAGCATCAACAGAAGCGAAAATTGAAACAATTCATCATCCCAAGAAGCTGAATTTGAAGGCTTTCGTGAATGAAAAGTCCGTCCTTCGGCAAACTCATTTGGTCCCCCATCAGCGTGAGAAGAAATGAAACTCTAAATACAAAAATGCAAAAGAAATTTTCTTGTAATGGAAAAGTTGCCTGCATGTGTTGCCGCTACAGAATGACTTGCTTTGCTGATTTTTTGAGGATATGACCATAATATCACCTACTTCGGAAACTAAATGAGATTATTAGCAACTTATTCTTAATAAAAAAAAAATGCCAGAAAATTTACATTTTAATACGGCCTAGCGATCCACGTTGCTGAAATGAACATTCCTTGTGTTGAAATATCAGACATTTAAATAAAAGAAGAAAAGCACGAATAAAATTCTTAAATTATTCTTTTCAAATCCACTGCCCAAGAAGAGCCACATCTCTAATAGCAACAGACCGTTTTCAATAGTGCTATATCTAAACACTTTAATGCTATGCTATGGCATCATATCTTATAATAAATCTAGAAATTGACTGATGTTGCAACGGTGGCGCAGTTGTTTAAGCGATGGATTCTGCACAGGGAGGCGGTCTGGGTTCGAATCACGGTAAGGCATGGACGTTTGTGCTTGTCTTTCGGCACTGGCTCTCTCTGTGTTACTTGATCATTTGGCATACTGTATACCAGTGGTTCTCAAACGTTTTTTAGATTGTACTTCTTGGTCACGACTAAAAGTGTAATGTAATCTATATATCTCCCGACGAAACTTCCCCAAATGACCGGTTTAAAATTTTTTTATGAATACCTGGCGAATTTTTGAGGCAGTTTTAATGTATTGGAAAAACATATCTGTAATAAAAATATTTGAAATGTGGCAAAGCTATTTAAATAATCCTACTTTTATTACCTTAATATTATCGCTTCTTGAGAATCGTTATGATCAGTTAAAAAAACAATTTTATTGAGAAAAGTCTGCAGAAATATCTTATCTTCAATAAATCGCTCAAAAATAATAAACGAAAGAAACAGGACAGTAACTTTTCTCATCAAAATTCTTACTCTGAAGTTGAGAGATTATGAAACTTCAAGATTTTTCAGTAAGAGGAATGTGCCTGCATGGTTTCACACACTTTTCCGATGTCTGGGTGTCCAGTTGATACTTTCAAGTGGAGATCCTGCTCCAAATTTAGCCTATTGCGGTACTTATTTTTCGCGTACACCATGGATAAAAAATTACTCTCACATAAATAAGTTATATAGAAAGGCATCATGAACTCGATGGCATGGTCAGCGATATGTGGAAACTCGTTCAGTCCTCTGCAACCAAAAGCCTGTCAAAGATGTTTTCTTAAAACTGGATTTGAGTGTTTCATCACAGGACAGTTCAATAATTTCTTCCTTTTCTTTCGTTGAAAAGAAATTGGGTGGCCTGAAGTCCTCCACATCAGAAAAAAGGTCTCGCATCCAAAACTGGCTGTTTAAAATCTCAGAAAAATGTTCGTCAAAGTTTTCAATTAAAACCAGACAATACTGACTTATATAGCTGACAGCAGAACCATGAAGCTCAAGTTCATTTTCTTCTACGAAGTTTTCTAAGAACGGAAAGGATGACAGTTGTCCATTCACAACGTCTGTTGCTGAAAATTGAAGGGTTTTTTTAAAGGTTTTATGTTCTCATGAACCATAAAGGGTGTTGTTGTGTATTTACCCAGCATTCTTTTGTTCAGCTTATTCAGCCGCTGGAAGATATCAGCCACGAAAGCTACTGTTCATCTGTAAATCTATCACGAAGCTTACATTTACTGTCAGAGAGAGAAACTTGAACTTCTTGTCTCAATTTATTCAAACGAGCAAGACAATTTCCTTTGAAAGCCACCTTATCTTGGTGTGGAAGAGGATATGTTTATGCTCGCCATTCATTTCTTCACACAAGATTGCAAATAATCTGGAATTGCCTGAATTTGACTTTATGAAATTAATGGTCTTCACTGCTTTTTGCAATACTATTTTCGTACCATTTGGACATTTCCTCGCTACTAGAGCCTCCCTGTGAAGACTACAGTGGGTGGACGAATTTTAACCGTGGCGCAACATTCTTTATTTGAAAAAACACACCACTATGCTTGCCAGATAGCTCGTGCACAGTTAGTGTAAACACCGACATCCTTCTCGCAGTCTACAGCATGCTGAGTTATAAAGCCATTAAAAGTGTTAAATATCTGCTGTGCCGATGTCCGACCTGGGAGCTCCTTGCAGAACAAAATGTCTTCTGCCACAGCGGGGATAGTATCAATATATCTAACAAATGCTAGCAACTCAGCTATATTTGTGCAATCTGAACTCCCCTCCAATTGCACAGCAAAGTATTTTTCTGTGCAGTAGAAGTATTTTTAGTCAAGTTATGAGGATAATGGCTGTGGAATGAATCTCGCCTGTGTGCCCTGACCTTTGAGCCCATTTCCATGATATTCAACAGAACCGGTTCAGTATACCTCAGCAACAACGTGATAAAGGTTTGTCGCAATTGAATAATTTTTACGTAAGTTATGACGCATAAGGGAAATGGAATGGATCCCGATCCTATGTCCTGACCTTTGAACCCATTTCGCTCATTTTCAACACGGTTCGTTCCCAGGTTGTCCCCTACCGCATACTAAAATTTCATCGAAATTGAACAATTTTTATGCGAGTTATCGTGCGGACGGACAAACAGACGGACAAAGCTGGAGCATATACGCTTTTTCAATCTACGGTTGGAAAGCGTAAAAAAAAGAGTTGTAGTTAGTCTTGTTGAAGTGCCAAAGTATTAGTGGCTGAATAAAGACTAATCGTAAATAACTTTTTATCGACGTTTACTTGAATGATTCCTGTTTCACTCTATGTGAAGATTTTATGTAGTGTTCAGCCAGCTATACTTAAACGAAAATTTACAGGTCCGCAATCAGCAAAAGTGAAAACAATGTCGAACTTGTGGGCGCAACTCTGCGGAAAAATACACAAATCACTATTCATGAGATATCCGAAGACTTCAACATTCGTTTCCGTTCAGTTTTCTCGATTCTTACAGACGATTGTGATTGGAGACGCATCTCAGCCAGATTTGTGCCAAAATTGCTCTCAGCTGAGCAAAAACAGGCCCGTGTTTCAGTTGCTAGTGACCTGCTGGAGGCAGTGGAAAACGACGAAATTGTTTTTTAAAAGTTATCATAACTGCTGATGAATCGTATGTTTACGAGTATGACTCCGTAGCTGATACCAGTCTTCACAGTTAAAGTCCTCAAACTCTCCCAGACCAAAAAGAAAAAAAAAAGAGGTCGGCAGAGTCGCAACACTCTGAAAATGATGCCGACTGTTATTTTTTTTTCAATCATGAGGAAATTGTGCATCATGGTTTCGCTCCATCATGCTAGACAATCAACACGGTGTACTACTGTCAAGTTTTGCGGCGCTTGAGGAATGCAGTTCATCGTAAAAATCGGCATTTTTTTTTTTTTTTTTATTGGAGGTTTAACGACCACCGTGAGCTACTCAATGGGCTATAAGCAGTCGCCCGTCCCTAATTGAGGGTCACTGGTTCCAGGGAAGGGAGAGAACCAGTGCCGTAAGACAAACACAACATCCATGCCTCACCGGGATTCGAACCCGAACCCCTTACGGACGAATGATCAGAGGCCAGCGCCTTAGACCACTGCGCCACCGGGGCGGCAAAAATCGGCATTGCATGAGAGTAGCAAGAGAATTTTGCTAAGCATCGCATTGCACTGGTCCGATAGCCACCCTATTCACCATATCGCACTCCTACGACATTTTTCTCTCCCCAAAAGTCAAATACCACTTGAAAGATAAAAAGTATTTCAAGATATTGAGGAGATACAACAAAATGTTACGAAGCAGATACCCGCTATTTCGTAAGATGACTTCAAAAAATTCTTCGAGCAGCAGAAACAGCGCTGGGCTAAGTGAGTGGCTTCGGAAGGAACTACTTCGAAGGCGATTATGTTTCAAATTCGTAAGCACTGCGCTTTCTTTTAAATAAATCCGGTCTGTAAAATTTTTTATCACACCTTATATGCTTACTTCAGTGGAGACAGCAACTAGAGGTTTATTCTAGTATTTGCTGTAAACTTGATAAAGAAATCCGCTACCTCTCATCACGAGGCATCATATTTCTCAAACATTCCTGTACTGTTATTAAAATAATCCTTATTAAAATGATCACCCACCCCCCGTTATGTGATCTCTCTCTCTCTCTCTTTCACTCTATCTTTTACACATTCTCTTGAGATAAACGACTGATTTTTGCAGTAATTCCTGATATCCTTTAACCTATTTACTAAGCGATCAGCTGGTAAACAGGATATCCTTAACCTTTTTAGTAATAGGAAACGGTGATGTAATTCTAAACGAAAGACATTTGTTTTTGAAACGGGCATTTAAACAGAGGCACACACACTGTTAGTGCGTGAGTGAGTGTGTGTGGGTGAGAGAGAGAGAGTGTTGCTCTTTCCAAATTCTTTCATAAAAGCCATATCGGAATTTTTATTATAGCTCATGTACAAACTAACAGAATAGAGATCAACATCATCGTAAGAGCTCTTTGTTTTTACAAGTTAATTCGTTATTAATTGCTTCGTTTTATTGCGTCGTGAATACGAGGGTCATAAAAAAAGTTTGCACACGTTAATCGAAAACGGAAGCGGGTGACGCAATCGGGCTAATGATTGCGTCATGTCAAGGCCAGACTTTCAGCAACGCAGTGGTGTCAGAACGACGCGCTATCATTTGCTCTGTGGACGTTGGAGGGAATGGAAATGGAAGCGTGCAGCTCCTCAGGTCGAGTCATCGAGTTAGACCTGTGCTCGTACGTGAAAATATAAACTATGCGGGGAAAAACTCCAACACAGATCCATACTGTCTTGCAAGAAGTCTGTGGGGAAGGAACTCTTCATCGAAACACAATTTCTCGCTGGGCATCGCGCTTTCAGGAGGGCCGAGGTAGCATCGAAGATGATCACCGCTCAGGCCGAGATAGCATCGAAGATGATCACCGCTCAGGCCGAGATAGCATCGAAGATGATCACCGCTCAGGCCGACCTCAAATGGCGACAGACAAGACATCTGTCAGTATTGTTTCAAATCTTTCTCGAAGAGAATCGCCGTTTGACAGTTGTGGTGATTGCTCATCAGGCAAATTTGTCCACCATGTCTGTTCACCGGATTTTGACGGACTCACTGGGAAAAAGAAAAATTGCCGCACCCTGGGTGCCCCATCAAACTCACCCCCAAACGGAAGGCAGCCAGAGTAAGCATCGCACAGGAATCACCTCACAGGTTCGAAAGGGAGTGCGACACCTTCCGGAACAGAATTATCGCAATTGATGAGACTTGAACGCGTGATTTTGAGCCGGAACTGAAGTCACAATCAGCGGAATGGATGCATCCAAGTTCCCCACGTCCCTCAAAGTGTTGTCGGCAACAATCCAAAGTGAAGTAAATGGTGATTTTTGCGTATGATGCCCAGGGTGTTGTGGTCTCTGATCGAGTGCCGGTAGAGCAAAATGTGAACGCACAATATTATCGCGACTTTCTGAGGACAAAAAGTTGAGACTGAAAACTCGTCGAAATCGCCCCAACTTGTTGGAAGCGGGAGCGATCTTTTATCATGACAACGAATCGTGTCATGATGCAGTGTCGTTACGGGGACTTTTGCCTATATATGGCTGGGTAACTTTATCAACCCACCATACAGCCCTGATCTCAGTCCATCCGACTTTGATCTTTCCTCAAAGTTAAAAAATCGTCTCTGTGGCATTCGCTACGAATCGCCGGACAAAATGTCATTCGATGTGACCCGAGTAATACGACAGCTGAACAAAGATGGCTTACTACGGGGCATCCAGACATGCCTCATCGCTAGCAAGCTGTCATTAGCAACGGCGGGGAATCCATTGAACGGCAATAAGGTACGTTTTCTCCGTTACTTTACATTTTCCTCAAAAATGGACAGTGTTCAGAACTTTTGTTAGGACCCCGTATTTTTCTGCCACTTTCTGATAAAATACTCAATTATGAGCATATGCGTTCTGCATTACTTTAGGAACTTATTTCGTTATTTCATGAAAATTTCCCTCCAGAATGTTTTATTAGCTCAAGGATTTGCAGATGAATTATGTGAAAAAAGCCCATTTGCCAGAGATGGGATTCGATCCTATATCTACCTTCTCCGGGGTCGACTGTTCTACCGACTAACTTACGCCGACAAAGCTTATCGCTGCAACTTTTCCTTCTTGACATGTGCGCCACCTCTGAGGTAGGCACTCCACATAAACTATATTGACAAAAGTCACCGGACAGCCCTTCAAAGCAAATGAACGGATCCGCTGCGTTGTTAAGACGCGCGGTGCAGCTGCAAACGGTATAAAAACAAGAAAGATGACACCGAATTTCAGGGTGTAATAAGCACGTCTTTTGAATCCGTTCTGACGCAAATTAAATTTATCAAAGCTATTCAAAGGCAATGGAACCGGTATGGAAAACAATAGTATCTGACGGAAGAAAGAAGTTTTTCAATCGGGTCTTTAATCCCTCAGATATTGGTGTAAACGGAATCTTGAGCTTACGAACTCTTAGAAACAGAGTTATCGACAAAAATAAAATGTGACTATACATCCCCTGGTGGGAAAGCCATGCATTATTTTAGGAAGAAAGTATTCTCAAAAGGTTTATCCACATGAGCGGTATCGGTCCAAGAAAAAAAAATTTAGTCAAGTTTTCAGGAGCCCAGATTTTGTACAAATACATCAGAAGCAGAAATTAACACTTATGACCCCTGGTGGCCAAATCATTCTTTACAAAACATTAGAAATTATGTGAAAAATATTTTCCTTCAGGTCTTGTATGAGATACAGTACGAATTTTTCAAATTGGAGTTTTATTAGCAGAAAACGCAATTTACCTTTATGCGCCCTAGCGGAAAGTCTTAAATGATTTACGTGAAAATTTTGAATTTATAGGAAAAACATTTCGCATCGGAAACACTATCCAACAACGAAGGAATTTTTCAAATTGGACTTTTAGAAGTAGAGATATTGACAAACATAATATATATATCTACGCCCTCTGGTGTAGAAATCATGCATTATTTTAAGAAGAAAGTGTTCCTAAAATATTTGTCGACATGAGTAACATCGGTCAACAAAAGACTTTTTTCAATCGAGATTTTAGAAGCTCATATTTTGCTGCAAATACATCAGAAGTGGAAATTAAGACTTACGCCACCTAGTGGCCATACCATTTTTTTACAAGAATTTGAAATTATGTGCAAAGGATTTTCCATCAGGAGCTGTATCCGGTGCAGAAAGAATTTTTCAAATCGGAGGTTTAGAAGCAGAGAAATAGTGGGAAACGCAATAATTTACCTTTACGCCCCCTAGCGGAAAGTCTATGAAATATTTGAAAATTTTGAATTATTAGGAAATACATGTCACACTAGAAACGTTATCCAACAAAGAAGGAATTTTTTAAATCGGATTCTTAGAAGTAGAGATATTGACAAAAATAAGATATATATCTACGCCCCTGGCGCAGAATCCATGCACTATTTTAAGAAGAAAATGTTTCTAAAAGGTTTGTCGACAATAATAGTTCGGTCTACAAACGACGTTTTTTTCAATCAAGAATTTAGAAGCTCATGTTTTGCTGCAAATACATCAGAAGCGGAAATTAAGGTTTACGCCCCCTGGTGGCCAAACCATTTTTTTTTTTTACAAAAATCAGAAATTATGTGCAAACGATTTCCTATCAGGAGCTGTATCCGTTGCAGAAAGAATTTTTCAAATCCGAAATTTAGAAGCAGAGATATAGGGAGAAACGCAATTTAGCTTTACGCCCCCTAGCGGAAAGTCTATGAATTACTTGAACATTTTTAAATTATATGAAGCACATGCCATACAGGAAACACTATCCAACAAAAAAGGAATTTTTCAAATCGAACCCCTAGAAGTAGAGATATTGACAAAATTAAGATACACGTCTACGCCCCCTGGCGTAGAAACCATGCACTATTTTAAGAAGAAAATGTTCCTAAAAGGTTTGTCGACATGAGTACTATCGGTCTACAAACGATGTTTTTTTTAAATGAGAATTTAGAAGCTCATATTTTGCTGCAAATACATCAGAAGCGGAAATTAAGATTTACGCCCCCTGGTGGCCAAACCATTTTTTTACAAAAATTAGAAATTGTGTGCAAACGATGTCCCATCGGGAGCTGTATCCGGAGCAGAAAGAATTTTTCAAATCGGAGATTTAAAAGCAGAGATATAGGTCGAAACGCAATTTACCATTACGCTCCCTAGCGGAAAGTCTATAAATTACTTGAAAATTTTGAAATTATATGGAAAACATGTCACACGGAAAACATTATCCAATAAAGAAGGAATTTTTCAAATCGTACTCCTAGAAGTAGAGATATTGACAAAAATAAGATATACAGCGACGCCCCCTGGCGGAGAAACTGTTGGATATTTTACGAAGAAAATATTCCGAAAAGGTTTGTCGATGTGAGTGACATCAGTCCACAAAATAATATTTTTAATCGATATTTTAGAAGCTCAGATTTTATGGCAAAAATATCAGAAGCAAAAATTAACACTTACGCCCCCTGGTGGCCAAAGCATTCTTTACCAAAAATACGAAATTATATGCAAAAGATGTTCCATTAGGAGATGTATTCGCTGAAGAAAAGATTTTTCAAATCGGAGTTTTAGGAGAAGTGTTTTCGGAAAAAATGTAATTTATTTTACACCCTATAGCGGAAAATCTGTGCGTAATTTGAAAATGAAACTATATCTAAAACACTCTTCGATATAAATGGAATCGAAAGATAAAATAATTTTTTCAATCAGATGTTTAGAAGCAAATATGTGGAATAAAAGGTAATTTTGAATTCGACATAATCTGCATTTACGCTAGCATCAAAATTGTGCATCGTAAAAAAAAAAAACGAAATGAAGGATCAGCATTCGCATATTTCAAGCTTCCGAATGCAAAAAGAATTTTTCAAATCGGACTAATAGTTGCAGAGATACCGTGGGTACAGACGGACGGACGGACAGACGGACGAACGCACAAACCGATAACAGAATCACGATCTTTTTTTACAAAAGACGTGCTCACAAGCTTGCAGATGACCGTGATCATATCGCCCTGTGAGGTTGAGTGAAAATGTAGCAGCGGAAGAGAACTGACTTTGAGAAAGGAAAGATTGTTGGGTGTTATATTAGAGGGTTGTCCATAAGCGAAACCGAGAGGCGTTTATACATACCCAAGTTAACTGTTTTGGATATATTGAATAACTGGAAAACACATGACGTGCGTGAAGTAGCGAAACGTACCGGCAGACTAAAGAAAATCAGTGATAGAGGACGTCGAAGTCTCAGGAAAACCGTTACAACTAATCGACGGAGTACCGCAGAAGACCTCAGTGTACAGGTGAGTAAAAATGCTAGAACCTCGGTATGTTCACGTACCATTCGCAGATAACTTCATTCCATGGGTTACCGGAGTCGAGCGGCTGCTCATAAGCCTTTCATCTCTACTCGGAATGCTACTCGTCGTTTAGCATGGCGTAAAGATCATTTACCGTGGTCCGTAGATAAATGGGAACGGGTCCTATGGGCTGATGAATTCAGATACACAATCCATCAGTCTGATGGCCGTGTGTGGGTATAACAGCAGACAGAGGAACGCTATTTTGAGCTGGCAGTGTACTCGTGTGGGCGTGGTTTTCGTGGTATGATCCCAGCCCATTGGTTATCGTGGAAAAACCTGCTAACCGGCACGTCTACCTCGATATTCTGGACAACTATGCCCTACAAACTCTGTGGCAATACTATGGAACTGAACCTTGTTGGTACCAGAAGGATAATGCACCGAGCCATAAAACAAGGATTGTTACGGCGTGGTTTGACGATAATTCCGTATCGTGTGTGGACTGGCCAACTCAGAGCCCTGATCTTAATCCCATAGAGCACCTTTGGGATGAATTAGAGTGCCGCATGAAAAGTTTGTTCCCTGGGCCTACTACTAAGCAACAGTTAGTGGCAGCATTATGTACTGAATGAAAGCGCATACCTATCGCTGTGTTCCAAAACTTTGTCGAAAGCATGTCTCGAAGGGTCAGTGCATGCATTAAGGACAAAGGAAGACCGACACCATACTAATGTATGCTAGTAAATGCTATGTTGTGTTTCTCTTCTAGGTGTCCGGTGACTTTTGTCAATATAGTGTATATGAAATAGTTCAAAGCAGATTTGTTCGGGTCGGGTTCCGGTCAGTTACAGTTCCGAGTCGGGTCCAATTATGTGACGTCCGGGTCGGGTCAGTTTCCAACTCTGACATCAACCGGTTGATTTTGTTCTTCATCACAACCGTATTCGCCTTAAAATGTAATAATTTTTTAAGGATGATGTGACGAACTACAGAGGTGAAGTACGTGTCAGCGATATATCGAATGAAATAAAATAAAATAAAAATCTGTAGCGACGCATTCCGACGGTGTATCTTGGTCAGTTAGAGCAACTCACTCCGGCGCGATGAGACTCGGAATCGATCAAATCATCGAAAAATTCCTTTTTTCACAATGCCTGCTGTTCTTCATCTTAGATTTTCATTGCTTTTTCATCAACAATTCTTGTCCTAAACCTTTCAAACTTTTTGCTCATGAACTGTACATCATCTTCACGCTAGAGTTACTTCATTCCCTTTTTGTGTTCTTTTTCTCCTGGTCAGGATGTTTTAGTGCCAGAATGTAATTCACACCTTTTTATATATTTACGAGATTTGATAAATAAGTTAGGTCTTCTACCGCATGGCGTCGCTAGTAGTTGGGGAAGAAAAATGTTTGCGCATGCGTTCGGTAGCCGATACTGTGTAGCGCAAACGCGTTTGGTTTCAGGTCACTGTGTGACGTCATTGAGTAATAGCGTTCGTAAGTCATGAGTGCTACATCCGAGTTACGTGTAAAGCAGCGATTAGTAATAGAGTTTTTGACACTGTAAGGTCGTGTGCCAATCGAACTTCACTGGCATATGAAAGCAATTTATAGCACGTAAAAGCAAGTAGGAAAGAAATTTATTGCATCGCGACAACGCAAGGCCACATTAAAGTCGACAAACGATGGAAAGAAAGAATGACACGCCTAAAATTAACACTTGTTCTACAGCCTCCTTGCAGTCCAGATTTGGCACCGTCCGACTTTTGGTTGTTCACAAAACTGAAACAGATCTTGAAAGGTCAACATTTTTCATCTGATGCCGAATTTGAAGTTGCTGTGTGTCAATGGATCAAACGCTAACCACAAACTTTCTTCATAGACGGAATAAAAAAGTGGATAGCGTGTTTGGAAAAATGTGTTGCAGTAAATTGTGACTATGTTGAGAAATAAGGTTGTAATGTTTAAGAGAAATAAATTTCCTTCGTTTTGATACCACTTTCATTATTGTAATTTGTCGGAAGCTTATTTTATACGATTGGAGACCTTACTTATCAATCAACACTCGTATCTTGCTCTTCCAGTGTATTTATTGTATATATTGTTGTTCTCGCAATAAAGTGCTATGAATGTCTGTTGCTGACAGCCACTAAAACTCATACTATCGTCATAATCTTATATATAAAACACAAAACGTATGTTTGTCTGAAGCAGTAGAAACTCTCGAACGCCGAACTGTGGCATCGTGAAATTTGCATAGCTTATTAATACTGGAATTTCTAGGTCAACGCAACTATTTTAAGATCTCCACGTTGTTCCGTTCGCGAGTTACGAATTAATTAATAAGCTAATCAATAAAGTCAGCATCGTTTTGTACGTCATCGTTATCTGAAAGCACGTGACTGGATTCATCGCCGCGGCACATCCACAGGTGTTTCTATTCTTTGAAAACTGTGCATAAAAATACATAAACGAACTTTGCGAAATCTTAAAAAAACGGGCTGAAATTTGTATCAACACCATGAATTGGTAATAAGAGGAGTCCCTCAAAATTTCACTGGTATCCGGTCAAAGCTTTTCAAAATAGGCATGGAATTTTTAATTAATCGGTAAACAGAAATATATACGCAGAAACGGTTAATAAAATTTTGACGGCTAATTTAAAAAGTTATTTACCGATTCAGGTGAAATTTAGAGGTCATGTTCCTATTAACGATTAACGGTGTTCATTAAAATTTCAGCCAGTTTCATAAAATATTCGCAAAGATACGTTTTTAACTTTTTTATCCCAGAGGTTCGCCCCTCAAAGACGTCTGAAACTGAAAGCACGTGATGCATTCGACGCTTCTCACATGGACAGCTGTATGTTGGAATGTCAAAAGCAAAGAATCCAACAAAATTATATATTGTCGCTGATGAATGAGAAACCAAAAATGTTGTGTACGGCCAAGTGCTGAAATAATCATACTATGAATAAATAATTTGTAATGACCGAATTTGTGAAATCAGCTTTTTCTTTCTTGCAAGTATCAATTTTTTCTCGATTTTTTCAGTGACATATAAGTCAAGAGGAAATTAATAAGCCTAAATCCCGGGCAAAGCCGGGTATAAAAGCTAGTTGGTAAAGAGAATATAAATTTTGAAGATAGCAATCCAATTTTTTGGTGTTGAAATGACAAGGATGATAAGTTAGATTTCAGTAAGTTAGGTTTGGTTTGTAAGTATGATTTTCAGTAGGCCATTTTAGTAAGAGTTATTTTAGTAGTCAGAAGTCAGTAAATCAAATTTTGAAGATGACACTAAAAAACGGATTGTTATATTCCAAATTTGTATTGTGTGTTATAATCCCGTATTCCATTCATGGTAATAAGAAATAATTTCTTTGTTGCTAACTGTTTCCTGAAAATAATCTAAAATGGGAAGTAGGTGTTGAAATGGACAATTTCTCAGGCGATGTTTGCTCCAAATGTTCAATCACTGTGTAAAATGCGCTGAAAATTATAAGTTATTTTGTGACAAATGTAACCACCCGAAGATGGTTTAATGGGAACTGATTTCTCGTCAAGGGGGAAAATAAAAGTATTAAAATTGTAATATTTACAGAACTGTAACTCGCATTCCTCGTTTGGGTAAAATAATAGAGAAACCATTAAATAGAAAGATAGAAAAATGAAATAAAATAATGAAGAGAATGTTTGAGGAAGAAAAACGGAATAAGTCTGTTGCTACGCTAAAGTTATTCATGAAAGGAAACGAGAAGTTAATCAAGATGTGAGTGTGTATTTTTCGAAAGGGAATGTGATGAAACAGATCGTTGGAATTTATGGGCGTTCTGAAGAGAAAGGGACGCTGATTAGGTATTCAGCAAGCTTGTAAATAACTTACATAAAACGGAACTCACCAACGTGGAAGAAATATAACCAAGATTGGAAAAACAGTTTATGAAAAGGTGTAATTTGATATATGCGAAAAATAAATTATACATCTTAACATGAATATGAAATAACATATAACAGCATAAATCCTTACATGAGAGGTAGGCGTAAACTGTCTAAGAATTGGCTATGCAACCAAACCGAAACCGAATAATGAACGCTTTAGAAATAAGGCTCATAAATTATGGAATGGAAATGAACGTTTAGTAAGACAAGACAAACGGGAACTAATGGAGAAAATAAAAGAAAACAAAAAAGCTAAAGATTGCACTAAATGAAGCGGATATCCAAGCAGATTTTGCAATTTAAATATTTCAAAAGGAGAAAGATGAACGAGCGATAAAGAACTTCGTTCTAGAATAACAATGGGATAAGCAGCGCTTATTACAAACTGATGGATTGTACTCGGCAAATTAATTATTGGGTAAAGGGGTGCAATAGTTCAAGCTTTATCGCGGAGTATAAGCATTGTGCTAAGAAGAAAAGATATGAAAAGGATAAATTAGCAGTCTTATTATGGAGGCAAACACTGAGAGAGGAAACGACAAATGAGAAACACTTTAGGGAGATCCGGTAGAAATATGATCGAAGTGCTGATTAAAGTGGTTTCTTCTGATAGGATTAGATTATGCGTAGAAAAGCCACAATAAGCAAGACAAATTCTTGTTAATATTCAGACGTGCAAAACGCACCGAATTTTGCTGATAACATAAGAATACACGATGATCAATATTATTCGCATTGAAATTACAAAATCATGGGTTATACAGACTCTTTCTAACAACACGGAAAATAAATACTGATTCTTGATAACAAACGCAGCTAGCTTACTGTTTCTTTGTAAAATATGGGTGTTCTTCCCAATAGCGCCTGCGCTCGCCTGCTTACGTAGCGGTTGCGCTCGGTAGAGTTGCAAAGACCTGTTAGGAGTTATGTCTACAGCATAAACGTTCGGCGAAGGAGTTAATTCCTATAATTAAAAAAAACGTGGCCAAAGGAACAGCTGTTATGGCATATCAGTGGATGGCATATTCCACTTTGTCGGATGACGGTTATTACGTACATCAACGTGTTCCCCATTCGGAACATTTTGTAGAACAAAAAACAAGTTAGTAAAATCATGCAATGCATTGACTGTGATACGCTTTCCAACATACCAGAAATCATTACTCAAGCTATGAGGATAATGGCTGTGGAATAAATATCGCTCCTGTTTCCTGACCTTTGACCCCATTTCGATGGTACTCAATATAACCGGTTCAGTACACCTCTAGAACAACATACTAAAGATTTGTCGCAATAGAAGCATTTTTAATAAAATTATTAGGTTAATGGTTGAGGAATAAATCTCACTCATGTGTCCTGACCTTTGAGACCATTTTGATCATATTCAGGAGAACCGGTTCAGTGTACCTCTGGAACAACATGATAACGTTTTGTTGCAATCGAAGCATTTTTACGTAAGTTATGACACATAAGGGCAATGGATCCCGCTTCTATGTCCTGACCTTTGTCCTATTTCGCTCATTTTAATAGAATTCATTACAATGTGGTCCCCTACCGCATACTAAAATTGCATCAAAATCGAACCATTTTTACGCAGGTTATTACGTATAAGGGCAATGGAATGGATCCCCCTTCTATGTCGTGATCTTTGATTCCATATCGCCCATTTTCAATAGGGTTCATCCCCAGGTGGTTCTCTACCACATACTAAAATTGTATCGAAATCGAACAATTTTTACGAGAGTTATTGTGCGTAGAGGAGGACAGACAGACGGACAACGTTTGAGCATATATGCTTCTTCAACCTACGTTTGGAAAGCGTAAAAATCAGGTGCACATGCACAAAATACGTATTGAGTCTAATTGGAGTGCTGTGAAACGTGTACTTCATTCAGGCGGCGTTAGAAAAGAAGGCATCGCCGATAGAATACTGGAGTTCTTATTCCGAAGAATTTGTAGAATTTACAAATTAGATGTTTCTTCACAAATGTTAAATGTAATTGAAAACACAGAGTGGAGCAAATCATAATACTCCATGATAGCCGTGTTTTACTGCTTCCAGTAGTTAAATAAATGATTTAGTAATTTTGCTTTAATGTTTTTAATTATATTTACCGCTGTAAACTTCATGTACCCTGTTGTAACATCTCTGAGTGGAAGAATCTATCATTTTCAGGATTCTTCATCTTTTTTTTTAGTAAACGACAGAGAATGTAAACAATGAAATTCAGCGCTAGCGAACACAACCGCTGCGTGAGCTGTTGAAAAGAACACCCTAAAATATTAATCCAGCTCGACAAATTTAGGAAAAGGATTGACTTTGGAAAAATTTTCAGCATTATAATATCGGTTGCAATGCGTGTTTTGAATTCTTTTCAACACGAAAAAATATTTCGTAGCTAATTTTTAGAAAATCTAAACATTCAGCGAAAAAGAGAATACACTTATACCACTTAGGGGAAAAATATGCATAATTTAAAATACCCAATGTGAGGGCATTATTTGCCAGTGGAACCAGTTGCCAACCAGAAAAAAAAACCCGAATGTTCGGTTGAAATGATCACGTCTTTTGAATCCTTTCCAACGCGAATAAAATTTTTCGAAGTTATGCTTAGTTAATGGAACTGGTTTTAAAAAAATCAACCGGATTTCTACAATCGACAAAAAATCCAGAAATAGAAACAGCTACTGAAAAGCGTGTATGGAAAATTAATAAATTGTGTACACATATCAGAAAAAATATTTTCAAATCAAACAGTTGAAAGAAGAAATGTAGAGGGAAAAATGTTACATTTCTATGTCTGCTAGTGGAAGAATTTTGCATAATTGAAATTAGAAAATATGGAAAAATTATTCTATTATATTATGTCAAAAATTATAATTATGTCAAAAACGTTGTTCTTGGTTCATTTATTTGGTGTGAGATAGTGGAAGGTATATATTGGTGAATGATATTTCCTTTTGTTTCACTGAGATACTTTCACCATCAAGGTGCACTTACTGTTTTCGCTGCCACCAGTCTAGATTGGGGATAAGGTCTAGACGACTTATCCAGATCCACTTTATTAGCCTCCATCAAATCTTCGTGAACTATGGGAGCTTGTTCAGGGGTCGTGGATCCGTATGGCTTCCCAAAGCTTCCGGTGTCTTGTTGAGTCCATGCCGAGACGAATCGCCGTCGTCATCAGGGCGAAAGGTGGTGCTACACGTTACTAGACAGGTATCTCTAATTCAATTGCTCTTCAGTGTAGTTGATACTATGCCTCGACGTCTTGCCGCTGTTATACGAGCAAAAGGTTTACCGAGTAGCTACTAATTGATAAAATAAGGCCATTTGTTCGCAAACAACGTGGTACCCGAATACTTTTTAATAATATTGTGTAGGTCTCCCGCTAGTCGTCCGAGTTAATCCTAGATTATGCATGTGTGGTGTGCCTTAGGGAGTTGAGTGACTTCGTTTTCTGGAACCAGTTGCCGCAAAGTAGGGATGGGCGACAGCTCATGGCTACTCAGATTAATGCTATATTATTATTTTATCTATCCTATGTTGTCTTATTGTATTTTGGCCTGGGGTCAGACAACGGATGGTAATGTAAACATAATTCTTGTTCTTCAGATAAAATATATTTGGCTTCTAAATTCATCTTTAAATACTGGTAGTATTTATTTTCATTATAACATACTTCCCTTCGATAAAATATTTATTTTCAGTTTATTACTACTTATGCATGACAGAGTCTACACGAATAGGTATCTTGAACTGTTGCAATTACAGCATTTCTCCCATTCACATGATACTCGGCGTCATACGAGTTTCCTGGTTCCTAGGGCACGCACAAGATTATTGCATAACAGTGTTATTACAGCTGGACCCAGTGAGTGGAACAGCCTGCCATTATACATCAGGGAAATTGTGGACTCTAGGGTATTTGAAAAACTGTTACGAGAGTTTTTGTTGTTTGTTTGAGTTCCTGTATTATTTCTTTTACTGTATTCTCAACACCGGTCATATTTTTAGGACGTCTTTTGTAAAAAAGATCGTGCTTATGTTATCGGTTAGTCCGTCCGTCCGTCTGTACCCACGATATCTCTACAACCATTAGTCCGATTTGAAAAACTCTTTTTGCATTGGGAAGCTGGAATTATGCGAATAATGATCCTTTTTTCCGTTTTGTTTACGATGTACAACTTCGCCGCTAGAGAGCGTAAATGCAGATGATGTCGACTTCAAAAATATGTTTTATTCCACATATTTGCTTCTAAACATCCGATTGAAAAAAATCTTTTATATTTCGATTCCATTTATGTCGAAGAGTGTTTTAGATATAGTTACGTTTTCAAATTACGCATAGATTTCCCTCTAGGGGACGTAAAAGTAAATTACATTTTTCCTGATAACTCTTCTTCTAAACCTACGATTTAAAAATTATTTTTCTTCAGCGGATACATCTCCTGATGGAAAATCATTAGTATATAATTTCAAATTTTTGGTAAAGAAGACTTTGGCCACCAGGGGGCGTTAGTGTTCATTTTTGCTTGTGATGTATTTGCCATACAATCTGAGCTTCTAAAATATCGATTGAAAAAATTCTTTCATGGACTGATGCCACTCACATCGATAAACCATTTCGGAATATATTCTTCTTAAAATATTCCACAGTTTCTCCGCCAGGCGGCGTAAATGTGTATCTTATTTTTGTCAATTTGAAAAATTCCTTCTTTGTTGGATAATGCTTTCCATGTGACATGTTTTTCATATAATTTCAAAATTTTCAAGTAATTCATAGACTTTCCGCTAGGGAGCGTACCGGTAAATTGCGTTTCCCCCTATATCTCTGCTTCTAAATCTCCATTTTGAAAAACTATTTCAGCACCGGATACAGCTCCTGATGGGAAATCGTTTGCAATGTAATTTCTAATTTTTGTAAAAAAATTGTTTTGGCCACCAGGGGGCGTAAATGTTAATTTCCGCTTCTGATGTACGTATTTTCAGCAAAATATGAGCTTCTAAATTCTCGATTGCAAAAAAAGTCGTTTGTTGACCGATACTACTCATGTCGACAAACCTTTTACAAACATTTTTTTTTTGAGATAATGCATGGTTTCTACGCCAAAAGGCGTAGATGTATATCTTATTTTTGTCAATATCTCTACTTCTAAGAGTCCGATTTGAAAAATTCCCTCATTGTTGGATAGTGTTTCCGATGCGAAATGTTTTTTCTATAAATTCAAAATTTCAAGTAAATCATAGACTTTCCGTTCGGGGGCACACAGTGAAATTGCGTTTTCTGCTTTATTTCTGCTCTTAAAACTCCGATTTGAAAAATTATTCCTGTATCGCGTTCAAGACCTCATGGAAAATATTTTTCACATGATTTCTAATGTTTGGTAAGGAATGGTTTGGCCACCAGGGGTCACAAGTGTTAATTTCTGCTTCTGATGTATTTGTAGCAAAATCTGGGCTCCTCAAAACTCGACTAAATTTTTTTTTTCTTGGACCGATACCGCTCATATGGATAAACCTTTTGAGGATACTTTCTTCTTAAATTAATGCATGGTTTTCCCACCAGGAGGCGTAAAGTCACATCTTATTGCCGATATCTCGGTTTCTAAGAGTCCGATTTGAAAAAAAATTTCTGTGTTGGAGAGCGCTTCCGGTGCGAAATGTTTCTCATATAAATTCATGTTTTTCTTAACGCACAAGTCTGCAACCAGAGTGCAGAAGCTCACGATC
The DNA here is from genome assembly GCA_039090855.1 of Macrothele yani. Classification (NCBI taxonomy): domain Eukaryota; kingdom Metazoa; phylum Arthropoda; class Arachnida; order Araneae; family Macrothelidae; genus Macrothele; species Macrothele yani. The sequence continues at coordinate 57,514,193 of CM076990.1, forward strand.
CCGTTTACAGGAATATCTGATGGATTAAAAACCCGATTGAAAAACTTCTTCCGTCAGATATTAATGTTTTCCATACCGGTTCCATTAACTTTGAATAGCTTTGGTAAATTTAATTTGCGTCAGAACGGATTCAAAAGACGTGCTTATTACATCCAAAAATTCGGTGTCATCTTTCTTGTTAATGTTGCTATCTTTATCGTTTTGACCTGACACATCTACCTTTGGAGATCGGAGGCACGTTAGGCTTGAATTTAAGCCTTTTTCCCTGGCTCCATGCGACAGTTCCATAGTACATTATGTTATTTTTTTAATAAAGTACATTGTATCGATTTTTTTTTGGTCAGTTGTAAACGGGATTAGTGCTTGAATGTTTATGATTATTATACTAGATATATTTGAGGTGGTTGAGCTCTTGTTTTCTCTTAGATTAAATAATTAGTACTAAAGACTATTTAATTATATTGAACTTTGTGATATTACTGTGACTTCATGTTTTTATTCCATTGTGTTAACATTGTGTTAATATTTAAATTTAGTTTAGTACATATAACAATTTTTGATGTTTGTGTTTTGTTAGATATAAATGTACTACGTTGTGTGGCAGAATTTTCATTCAGTTAAATTCAATTCAATATAATAAGAACGAAATACAAAAAGGTTTTGAGTAAGACGTGTGATAGATATCAGTGAAGCTCGAGTTGTATGGCAAGATCGCTGTAAATGGAGACGTTTATTTCATCAACAGTATGTAAAATCTAGCACCATAAGTTTTAACTTTAATCTCACAAATGAGCTTTATTTTGAGGAACTAACTTCTGAATCTCAATCAACAGTTTAGTGACATGTGTGTATGTATGCACTACAACACAGAGTGTAAACTATCACCGTTAAGTTTCGTTTAACTGTAATGCAGTGTAGAATTGTTGCACTGAATGTAATTTATTTTCGGTCCATAGTTATAATATCTTCAAGTACTGCATTGCTATTGCATTTAGTGTATAATATTGTCACACTATATACTGGGTGTTTCACTGGGTAGTGACAAAAGAAAGCGACAATAAAGTTAACTTACTTTATTGGAAGAGGAAAAAGACGTTTACAGGAGTAAGAGTAGGCAAAATGTAATCAATGGATGACATGTCCAACAAGATGACCATCCGCTGTCATGACGTAGCGAATATGTGCTTCGAAGTGCTGCAATACCAATGGGAAGAGGTTCGACGGGATCTGTGCCATTCCCTGTTGGATGGCACGTCGGAGGTCAGGGGTTGTTCGCGGGTTCTCCTGGTACACCCGATCTTTCAGATAGCCCCGCAAGAAGAAGTCGAGCGGCGTTAAATTGGGGCTATTCGGAGGCCAAGAGAGACCAACTGAAAAACGTTGGGGTAATCGTCTGGCGGTGACCCTTGTGGGCCATACTGCTGGTGAAGCAAACCAAGAACAGCGTTTCTGGAGTGTGGCGGTGCTCCGTCCTGTTGAAACGTGCGGTTGTGAATACAGTTTTTTGTGGACTACAGCGAAAAAAAAAAAACGATTCTTCAAAAGGTCACTGTAGGAAGCAGCGGTAACTGACGACTCCAGCAGGAAAAATGCCCCAATGAGGTCATCACCACTCATTGCGCACCAAACGGTGAGCTTAAGCGGATGGAGGGGCTTCACAACACAGACCGCCGGCGTCTCGCTTCCCCAGATGCGGTAATTTTGCCGGTTACCGTAGCCATCCACAGAAGTACGCCTCATCGCTGAAGACAATGCTCTTCACATCAAAGTTGTGCTTATCGATCAGCGAACACGCCATTTGTAAACTCATAACGCTACTGGGCGGCTCTTGTGCTCAAAGGCTGAGGTACCTGGATTTTGTAGGGAAACATGTCCAACTCCGACGTCACAATGAGCCATGCGGAAGCTGGGCTAACGTCTTCTTGTTGCGCAAGTCTTCATGTTGACGTACCGGCTTTTTCGTGTTGGAGTTCTCGTGCGGCTTCGATGTTTTCAGCCATCCGCGCTGTTCTTATCTTCGTTGCCATGCTTGCCACGTCATCTGTGACAATACCGGTTCGTTCGAATTACGCTAACAATTTCATCAGGTACGCACGGGTTAACCTACGGCGATTATTAAACGCTGCACCCCACTATCGTAACACCTTTGTGAGTTTCCGCATTCCGCCTACCAATTGTTCACCAAGAAAACTCTTTCTTCCGTGGTATACCGCTGCATGTCCGACATTGCGTGTCCGACGTCCCACTACTTCCTCACGAATGCCTGTCGCCTGCTGATCGACGTCTCGGACTTAGAGGGCCATCTCGGTATTTTTTAATGATTTATTGCACAGGAAAGTTGTCACTACCAAATGGAACACCCGGTATATTTAACATAGCTAGAGTCACTGAAAAGAATCATCCTGAGACGAAAGACAAAAAGAAAAATGCTAAAAAATAAGACATAGTCATCCTGATGAATTTATATTAAACTATTTCAACTCCTTTTAACAAACACGTTACAATAAAAAAGCTACATTTTGTATATTTTCAGTTGGAAAGATCCAAATTTCTGACAAAACACACATTACTCCAAATAACTGCAACGTTTAAAGTCTCACTGTCTTGACTTCTCCATTCCATGAAGTTCACACACTTCCTTCATGTTTGTTCATGACATTTACACCTAAAATCAACAAGCTTGAGTGTTTTCAAACATGAGAAACTTATTTTAATTTCATTGTAGAATACGCGCAACATTTTTAAAGTTAAATTTCTGTTATAATTCTTTTTTTTTTCTTGTTACTGTGATTTTGAGAACTGGAAGCACAAATTATTTTTACAAACATAAAAGTTTCATTTCTGGGTCTAGTGTGTATTATCTGAAATTCCAAAGGCACGATTAAAATTTGCTACAGAGTTGTTAAATTTCAAATTTCCGATTTATGGAAAAGAGAGAACTTTCACGATGATAGAAAAAAATATAAATATTTTGAAGAGGAACTTTAAGAGAAAATTTGTCTTGTACCTGCAGCATTAATTCATTCCATATGCATTTTCTCAAAGATTATTCCGTTCCAGTTTTCGAGAACTTGGACGCTAGCTCATATTTACACATATATACGAGCTGCGATTTTGGAAAATTTGTCGGGCATTTTTTTTTTTTTAATTCAATTTACAAGGGGCATCCTAAAAGTAATGCCTCGTCCTTAATAACTCTTGAAATGTTGAAGCAATTTTAATAAAACTTCGCTGACATGTACCAAGATGTATTACCAATGTGGAAACAAATTTCTTTCAGAAACGGAAATAAAGATCATGAATGACAGAGAAAAGCAGCGAGCCGCAATTGAATTCCTGGAAAAAAAGGGATGTGAGGCTCCAGAAATCCACAGAAGACTCCTGGCAATGTATGGAGATACCAGTAATGCCACAATCATTACTGGTATCTCATATAATCGATACCAGTAATGTCCGAAGATGGATGAAGAGGTTTCGAGAGGAAGAAACTTCGGTGTCTGACAAACAACGGAGTGGAAGATCCACAACTGCAGTGACAGATGCCAACAGGCAACGAGTGAAAGACCTCATCCACAGCTGATCGTCGTGTCACCATCCAGGAGTTGCAACAATATACAGTGCTCACTATGTGCAGACATTGAAAAAGCTAAAGGAAGCTATCAGAAGGAAAAGACGTGACATTCCACTTCATAGTGTTATTGTACGCCATGATAACGCACGTTCCCATACCTCAATGGAGACTTCACAGGCTATTGTCAAAATGGGCTAGGCAACCACCCTGCAGTCCTGATTTGGCTCCCTGAGACGTTTTTCTGTTTGCTCCTTTGAAAAACACCCTTCGTGGGCAAAGTTTCGACGATGTGGCAGATGCTAACTGGCTGTGAACTCATGGGTGAAACGACAGACTCAGGAATTTTACCAATGGGTTCAAAGATGGCGGAAATGTATAGAGAGTGATGGACAATACTTTGGATAGGCTAGCATTATTAACAGTATGTCCAAGTATTTTGCCATCAAGTTTCACTTTTTTTTTATTGGATGTTTAACGACCACCGTGAGCGACTCAGTGGACTAGAAGCAGTCGCCCGTCTCTAATTTATGGCAATTGGTTTAAGGGAAGGGAGAGACCCAGCGCCGTAAGACAAACACGACATCCATGCCTCACTGGGATTCGAACCCGGACCCATCTCGGACGAATGATCAGAAGCCATCGCTTAGACCACTGCGCCACCGGGGCGGCAATCCAGGTGTACCAATGGGCTGTAAGCAGTAGCCCGTCCCTAATTGAGGGCCACTGGTTCCAGGGAAGGGAGAGAAAGCCAGGAACTTAAGACAAACATAACATCCATGCCTTAACGGGATTCGAACCCGGACCCCTTTTGGACGAATGAAAAGAGGCCATCGCTTAGACCACTGCGCCATCGGGGCAGCTGTCTCCTGTCCCTAATTTAGGGCCACTGGTTCCAGGGAAGGGAGAGAGACAGTGCCGTAAGACAAACACAACATCCATACCTCACGAGGGTTCGAACCCAGATCCCTTTCGGAGGAATGATCAGAGACCATCGCTTAGACCACTGCGCCACCGGGGGGCGGCTTTCACATTTTCGCTGCTAGAAATAAATTTTTTATGAGGGACGAGGCATTACTTTCAGGATGCCCTTTGTATATCAATCGGTGCCAAATCGGAATACCTCCCGATTCAAATAAATTGAATTAAAGAAGATCAGACACATGTTTCAAAATCAAAGGAAAAGTGCACACATTCTTCGCAAAAAAAAAAAAAAAAAAAAAGAAAGAAAAAAGAACCACCCTAGACAGTCGTTCGATCCTGATGAAACTCCGCATGCAAGCACTGCTTGGCTAAATATGCAAATGATTAAAGAAGAATAACCAATGACTAAAGAGTGGCGCGCAATGGCGCATGGGAGCCACGCATCCAGGAGGGTACATAAAGAGCAACGCTCGCATGCTGGTACAATTGTGACTGCGAATTGCGATTGCATTAACCTCCACGGACTGTTTTGATGCCTCGACGTCGGATCCGTGCACGATACAAGCAGTTGAAGGAGTTTGAGTGAGGTTGTAATTGGGCTGAGAGAGGCCGATTGGTCAAGTCTTCGTACTGCCAGACATTTGGGTCGGAGCGACACGGCAGTTGGACGATGTTGGCGCCAATAAATCGAGGAGGGCACAAATCAGCTGAACGCCTGCAGTGAACTGCCGAGGGCAACGACAGAGCGCGAGGATCGAGCGATTGTGAGAGCCGCACAAACAGAATCGAATTTGTTACTTTCAACCATCCGTGGGAATGTTGCGTCGTCTACAGATACGGAAGTGCCATCCGGACGGCTGCCAAACGACTGGCGGCAAAGAGACTACATTAAAGGAGACACCTCCGCCGTTTACCCCTGAGCAACGACCACCGCCGGTACAGGTTGTAGCGGTGTCTAGCCCCTTCAACGTGGGACAGTTTACAGTGGCTTCCTGTTATATTCAGTGATGAGTTACCTTTTGCATTTGGTGCCGATGTCCGGCGCAGAAGTGTCTGGAGATGAGTTGGCCAGCGCACGGATCCTGGCCTTACCGAAGAACAGCACACGGCTCGTACACCGGGAGGTACTGTCTGGGGAGCCATTTCCTACGACATCCCGACATGCTTGGTAGTCCTTCGTATCACTGTCATGGCTCAATGGTACGTCGACGTTATTCCACTACCTGTTGTGTTGCCATTCCTGTCGCAGCATCACCGAGCAAATTTTCAACAGGATAATACCTGGCCACACGCAGCACGGGTGTCTCAGGCCTGCCTAGGTAATCTCGACACCCTTCCATTCAAACATGCTCGATCGGTGACTCTCACCGATCGAGCATGTTTGAAACATGCTGGGACGCCACCTATCTATGTCGGCGAACTGGCCCGCAATTTAGATTCCATCTGGCATGAACAGTATCCGTGAACTGTATGTGTCTATGCAACACCGGCTTGTGTCCGAGCCAGAAGAGGTGCTACAACGTACTGACTTGTCCTACTTGTGTAGCCGTTTTATCCGAATAAATGGCCCAACTACTCTGGAATTACAATCGTTTCCTTTCCTACACATGTGTGACTTATATTCAAAAATAACTTTCATTTTTAGGTCCTTTTCCTATGTAAATTTGAGTTTGTTCTCCTTTACACTTTCCAAACTTAACGTGACATCTTCTCTCTCAGAAGAACGAGGTTGGCAACACAAGTGAGCTCAAAGTGGGTGACGTATGAATGTGATAAGAACGATAGATAGAAAGGACGATACAACAGTTGCTTATTGTATGTGTGTGTGTGGAGATGTTCGATCGCTCTTAAGAGATACGTGAATTGTAATAATAGCAGCGCTATATTGTGGATATCATCATTCGTGCTGGACCAATAAAAGGTTATCGTAAGACTGATTTCCGTATATGTTTCGTCTGGCCGTAAAACCTTAATTAGGAACTATTGCATCGTAATCTCATTTAGTTTAACATTTTTAGACATGGCTTTAGACATAGCGTAACACCAATCTTGCTCACGAAAAAGTGTTACGTTATTATGCATGTACAATTGTACATTGCACATGCCAATTTTCATCTTGATTGGATGATTCTTTCTAGGTACTTCGTTTTTTTTTTTTTTTTTTTTTTTTTTTTTTTGCAAAGGGTGTATTAGCAAATGATTTTATTTTTTGGAGGTTAAAAGTTTGTAGACCGCAATGCAATAGTCTTTGAGAAGATAGAGCGAATTAACGTTGTTGGTATAAGATTGATTTTACTTTGATGTCCTTCTTAAATGAAAGATGAAAGAGGGTTTTTTTCGCTTCAGTAATTAAGTTCATTTCGACCTCTATTTTATGTTTCTCTCTAATGAAATGCTTTTAACTCACTAGCTTTAAACTAATTCACGGAAAAATCCGCAAAAAAAAAAAAAATCTATTTTTTGTAATTTATGTTCACATGGTTATTTGGTTATTTATGTTCACATGGGAAGTAAAAGGAAATAACTTTTGAATAACATTTCATAAACTAGGCTTCCATTCTTATATAAGATCATCCAGAACCCATAAGCATTTCAGTTAAATGTAAATACAATAACGCACTACTTACCTTAACACATTTAATGAATCAAATAAGAATACACTAGCTGCACATTTACGAAATAATTCTCTTTGAATTCTGAAATGAAAATTATTTGGTTACTGAAAACACTAAAATTAATAAGATGCAATTAGTGAAAAAATATTTTTCGACCTCAAGAAAAAATGAACGAAAAATTGCGGATTGTTAACTTGTTGAGATCGTGCTCTTCAAAGCAAAAAAATCAGTCGAATGTAATTAATTCTTTTTCAGTTTTAAGTAAATGTTTTTTTTTATCTGAATTTCCAAGCTTTATCCTGCTGTTATTTAATATATAGATATACGTGCGCTGAATGTATTGGAATGTATGTACCTTAATGCTTTGAACTTGGATGGCCAATTGTGATCTTTCTGTATAGAATGCAGAGCATCAAGAGAATAAATCGAAGTCTTTGCGTATTTGCGGAATGTTCTATCCATTTCCACTCTAAAGAAACAGTACAATTTATCATTGTAAGGGTAAAAAAATGCAAAACCCGTTCCATAAAAATTAAGATTATTTTTTTTGAGTTGGCAACAGTGCGAAGGGTAAAAATAACCACGAAGACGACTAACTCAATAAAGAAGGTATCTATGGCAACAGTTATTAGCCGTGGTAGACGATTCTGATTTTGTTATAGCGCAGTTGTTTAAGGTACGTCTGCATTTTGCCATGCAGCTATGGAGGTGAGTGATTCAGAGTTAAGAAGTGAAATGCGTTGTGTGATAAAATGTTGATATCTTTTAGGTAAAACGGCTCCAGAAACAGTTGATTTAATGAAAAAAAAGCTTACAGAGATAAATGTTTGGGTGAGTCAACGATTTTTAGATGGCACCATGATTTCAAAAAAGGCCGTTTGTCGGCAGAACTCGCTCCTAGGCCTGGTTGACCTGAAAGTGTTGTTACGAACCGCATTGTTAATACTGTTTGGGCAATCCTGCAAGAAGATCGACGAATGACGTGGGAAGAGATAGCGGCGTAATCTAATATTTCAAAAACGTCGGCATTTCGCATTCTACGCGACAAATTATTGCTGCATCATGTGTGTTCCAGTTGGGTACCACATCACCTGACGAGAAAGCAATCGTTAACAAGAGTTCAGGTGTGTCATGAGTGGAAACAAATGATTGCAAAGGATCCAAACTTTCTAAACACAAGATTAACTGTCGATGAAACATGGCTCCACTTTTTCGAACGCCTGACGAAAGGCGCAACGAGTATCTGGAAACACACAGACTCGCCTCCACCGAAAAAAGCCCGACAAATCATATCAGCTGGGAAGGTGATGATGATACTTTTCTTTGCTCGTAAAGTTGTAGTCTACCAGCATGCCCTTTCTCCAACAAATTACTGTCAATGCTGAGTATTACATTTCAGTCTTGAAGCGTCTGCGACGACACATGTCGATTAAGTGACCGGAAATGGCGAGCAAGTGGACCCTACACCATGTTAACGCCCGCCCACATGTGGCTGCTTGTGTTCAAGGGTTTCTTACGAAACGCATTATTGAAATTATGCCACAGTCTGCCTGCAGTCCTGACCTCGCCCTGTGCGATTTCTGGTTGTTTCCAACAATGAAGGAGAAGTTCCGTGGCGCAACATTCAACACAGATGCTGACGTTATTGAAGCTGTACAGGGATGGCTAAAGCAGCTTCCACAAAATGCCTTCAACACATGCTCTGAAAAGTAGACTGAACGATCCAGACCGTTGCATATCATCCGAGGGAAGATACCTTGAGAAAGAATAACATATATTTTGATGTTTCTTCATTTATGTGATTTTACTATCAGTTTTTATAGAAAGGCCGTTGTATATAGAGGGGCACCAAAAGACAGTTGGCGAGACATTCAGAGACGAACCCTTCATGCATCCGTCAGCATGAACGTCGATGGAAGAGACTGCATTTTAGGCAAGGTATGATAGTAAGCAGTGGAATAGTATTGCTTGTTTACTCTTTCGCACGAGCGTAATATTAATCAAAAAGGTCTCTTTTACCCTCTGTGTGTGATGTCAAAGGCTTGATTGTTATAACAGATACAGGCAAGTTCAACGTTTGGCGCTGCAAAAAGTTAATTTGTTGTGTTTTGAGGTGTGACAGTATTTCGCTCCATTAGATCCTTAAAAAATAATTCAGAATTCATGATTTTCTTTCCTGTTAGCAGACTGATATTTAGCCAGTTCATCTAGTATCAGCAGACTGAGTATTAGCTAATCTATCCTTGCATCAGCAGACTGAGCATCGGATCTATTCAAAGCTGAATTCACCTGCTTGCGCTCTCAATTAAAGCAGCAACTGCATTGTAATCTACAGACCAACGAGTTTTGCACAGGCTCTTTTCAAAGATCCATGTATTTGAAGAAGGAGAACATATGTAACAATTGTATGAAGTCAAAGTAAATTAGAACTTCTATGTAACCTTTTGACATTGTCGTCCCTTAAGGAAAGAGTATTAGCTAACCTATCCTTGCATCAGCAGACTGAGTATCGATTCTATTCAAAGCTGATTTCACCTGCTTGCGCTCTCAATTAAAGCAGCAACTGCGTCGTAACCTACAGACCAACGAATTTTGCACAGGCTCTTTTCAAAGATCCATGTATTTGAAGAAGGAAAACATATGTAACAATTGCATGAAGTCAAAGTAAATTAGAACTTCTATGTAACCTTTTGTTGACGTTCAAGAAATTGGATATCTCTCAGAAGTTAATCCCACAGGTTACACGATCTGTGAGCTGGCCAAAAGACATTATGGAAAAGTTGTGTATAAGAATTCTCTTATTAGAGAAGCATTAAGTCATGATATTAGTGCCCCACAGAAAATACAGCTGGCCAAAATATGTATATTTTGGACACTATATCTGAAGAAAACCCATAACAAGTAGATTCCCCCCAAAAAAAAAAACTGGTTTTTTAAGTGGGGCTGTCTCTCATTTTGGAGAAATCGGTGAAAGGAGGGAGCGGAAGTTGCCTTCTGGGCACAGTTAAAAAAACATTCTAAGTCCGAAAACCGAGAAATCACCCAAATCTATTACGTTAGAAACCCGCACGGAGGAGAGTGTAGTGAAAGACTCCCAAAAAACAGTCTTTTTCAGGGTAAGCAGTTTGTATTGGTGTTTTATGTACGGACGCTTTGTGATTTTCTGTTTTTATCTCTTTCCAGGTTCCCCCATGCAGAGGTCGGTTTTCTTCGGTTCTCCGGCCTGGTATGATCGCATGGCTGGAATTGCAGAGATATGACGAGACCGCAACGTTGTGGTGAATAGTGATAGGCAAACTTGTAAATACTAATTCACTTTTTAAGAATGCACTTCATTAAAAGTGCACTTCTCAATAGCAAAACAAATGAGTGAATGCTATGGGAAAGCCCCAAAAATTGACTTTATAGACACGAGTAGAGGTTCAGAAACTGGCTAGAAAATCTTATTATGTATAAAGCTTGTAGATTTAAATTGGCATGACAAAGCTGACCGTGACATTCACCAGGCTGTGAAACATATTGAATCCACAGGGAAAACCATTCATGCAAATGTTAAACCAGTTCATAGAAGTGCTTACTCTTCTACGAATCTCAGTTTTAGATTTTAATACCGTGACAAAATAGCTGCCTGACGCAATGGAAGAAATGAGGAAAACGTCAACTTTTTTAATCGAACGTTATAATCAGCAGAGCATAACTTTGTAGCAGCCATCCAAGAGAGAGAAAGAAGAGTATGTATGCAGGTTAGAAATGTCATATCTTAAGCTTTCAAGATGATTTCCTCTGCCATTAATCTTTTAGACGAGCATGGCCTCCACCTCACGAGGAGTTTTAAAGTGTTAATAGGATTTGAAAATGTCCTGAGATCCGTTGAAAACTTCTACAATAAAAGGATAAACATAGTTCATCTTTAATCGAAGAATGGGAAAGAGAAAGAAAAAAACACTCAGTTTCTAAATTGAGCTTCAGCTTCAGTTAGGTTTTTTACTTCAGCTAGGTATTCTGTCGGATTTATTTCGTTCCCCGCGGAAACGCCTGCTTACATTATCGCATAATTAGATAAAGCATACATAAGATTTTGAAATTCCAGTAATCGCATACATTCAACTTTTGTAATGATTTTAGTTTCCTTTAGCACACTAATTTCTAAATTCTGTAAAATCCCAATCGGTAGTATTCTCGACTTTCCCCTTAATATTTAACTCTTAGTAAAATAACGGTTATATAGAAAATTAAATTTTAACTGCTAAATATCATACGAACAGAAAGAGAACGTCCATTGTTACATGTTTAAGTAATCACGTTTTACGCGGATTTGATATCCGCAGCGATTCACGGGAACGTATCTCGCAGGTACAATGGGAGCCTGCTTTGTCTCGGTTCGTACGTCAGCTGTACTTCTTTGTGTGAACTTCATAATCAGTTTTTGTACTTAAACGTTTCATGTTTTTAGTCCCTTTTCTCAGTTATTGAGATTGCAATATATTCTTAATTTAAAACATACCCTAGCATGAATTTAATGTAATTTGTAGATCGACATGATTTATCAGGTGTTCCACTTTATTTAAAGTGTCTTTTCTTAGACATGCACTTACAAAACTAGCTGTAAGTACATCGTATTCAAGATATAATGGATGAAATTAAAATCATTCGGACATATGCGACGACTATCGATAAGTAAAATATCATAATATACGTGTAGGTATATAATAAAATAAAAAAAGTAAAACACTGATAAAAGTAGGTGTTCATATGTAAGCTTTGTAGGAATAAAGTATTTGGTAACCAAAATGTTCTTGTCGTTTTGCGCATTCAAACAGGTAAGGCGATGTATTTGCAGAACAAAAGACTCGAGGCAACACTGCTACGTGATGCTTCTAGCTAGAAAGTGATCATTAATAGAGTAGGTGGCGTATATCTTCGAGGACAGTATGATTCTGTGGAAACAGTGTGCAAAATGCAACCTTCCTTGATGGAAACAAAGGGATGTATACCCTAATAAGAGTTCTAACTGGGGACAAAAGTGCCACAGGCCACGAAACGGATATGCACAGCTTTTGGGGACAGCGTGTTAAGTGGGAGAACCAGGAGGAAGTAATTCCAGAATTTTCGTTGGACGATATCTCACGGATTGGACGACTACACGATTTGATGATGACCAGCTGCGTACCACCACTAAGACACTACGCAAACGTGTCACTAGCCATAGAAGTAATGAAAAAATTGGGGTTATTTCACCGTTATTTCTTCTGTTATTCGCGTTTGAATTACATCCTATATTCTGAATCAGGAGTATGGTCTCCGTGTCTTTCCTTACCATTTTTGGAGTAAGCTTCTTTTTTTTTCTTTTAATTTTTTTAGTTTTGAAGTTTTCAATTTTTCCTTCAGAGCTTTGAATTTTGTAGATCAGTTTTTAGTGTTCCGTTTCTCAGTAAAGTCTCGTGGTGTGCTTCTTTGTTTCAAAGACCACGTTTATAGCACACGTGCAAGTTAGGCTTACGAGTACTCTTGCTTTAGGATATTAGAACTCATTTTTTAATAATTTGTAAATAGATAAACTAATACGAGCTGTTTCCATCCTTTTATTAATTTAACAAAAGGGTGTGCTTCTAGTAGTTCTTACGATGTCGTGTATGTATATTTGTGTCCTTTAATGATTTTTTACAGGTAGTGTTTTGAGGTTCTCTCCGTGTGAGCAGGGCTACGATAATTCACTTTGCAACTATAGGCTTTGTTAATCTTAATTGTTTGTGTTTAAAACATATTTTTTATTTCCCTCTAATAATGGTGATTTGTACTCTAATAAAAAAGTAACTGATGATTTGTACTCGTTTCTTTGCATTATATATATATAAACGCGAGTAACAAAGGTAAAAATGGTAAAACAAACCCTCTTTTTTCACCAAATTTATGATCAATCCACCGCGTCAATATCGTATGCATTTTTGTGACAGTTGTTACAACTATTGATACAATATACTGTATTTGTGCCACCAGCTTATCACAAGGTTCAGTGTAAGTGCCAAAGCCCTTTACTTGTGTTAAACAGGTTAGTGTTTGCATGTCATGGGAAAGACATACAGCTCCCTTTGATCCTCCATCAATTGTCACATGACAACAAACAGCAGTGGTTAACTGTATGCATTTGTTGTTCTCACGTCAGTACAAGGAGCCTTTTCTCAACTAAGCGCCCACCTGCTAAGAGAAGTGTGTTCAATAACATACCTGACACTGGTTGTCACGAAATGAACTAATACCGCATACCAGTAAGCGACTCTGTAGATACGTAAGGTTTTGCTAAGAGTGTGGTGGACTATCACGGACATAATGCATTATGAGCTTTTCTCACGTAGGGAAACCATCACACCGGACATGCACTCCTGCCCGCTGCAACGGGTTCGGGATGCCCTGATTCGCAACTATACTATATTGGTTGATCAGAAAACTGTACCGTTTCCACAACGCAACGCCAGATCTCACGTAGCAAGCTGGACTCTGGCAGCCATAATGTTTCATGCTTGAGAAACGTTGTATCTTTCAGCTTAAATACCAGACATCTTCCCCTCGAATTAGTACATTTTCAGTGCATTAGACAACAACCTCCAACGACAGGAGTTTCAAATCCGAAGAACAAGACGTTTTACCATCTGCGTGCTTAAACGCTGGTTTGCCGCTGAGAAATATTATGGTCGCACAGGAGGATGGATAACCTTGCGGCGTAAAGGTACGTTTATTTTATCCGTGCTATGTTATGTACGAGTCTTTTAGAATGGCCCCAAAGCTTTGGTTAGCCAACAGACTGGGACAAGAAAATAAGCTCATGAAGCAGGATGGTATCGTGGTCGCAGACAAATCTGATCTCCACCTCCATCTATAAGCAGATACTGGTCGATCACACGAAAGTAATCCATATCTTCAAAATGATTCCAGCAGAGAACACAGCAGGTGATTAAGTCATATACGTCAAAAATATATACTAAATGTCATGTGAAAGCGAAAGACGGAGTCGATGTTGAGGTCAGGTAAAGTAAATGGAGAAAACCTAATGTGTATATCCATAGCCCAGTCAGGATAAAAGATAACATTTCCAAGATTAGCAAAATCAGCAATTTACAAGAAATTTTCAAAGATAAACTGTACGATAGACACAGCAAAATTTATGTCACTAAGGTGGATGTACAGTGTTATAAAGGATAGAACTGTTAGGGAAAAGGTGATACCCGTATGTCCTCCGGAATATCTTGCAACATTGGAGGACTATGATTTCTTAGGTAAAAATTTCGGAGAGGGGGCCTACAATTTAGTAAGTGCAGGAAATCAATTCATTCACCAAATAATTCCAAGGTATCACGTAGTACGAGGAAATAGTAAAACGAAGAGAGTAGTTACCGAGTAGAAAATTAACAGAGCCCGGAAATTGGGAAAGAAAACCCGAGAAGCATAAAGCAGACAGGCAGTCTTATAGGAAAATTATAATTTATATTTCTTAATTATTCTAAGCTCTGGCTGAGCAGATTTCCTTCTTTAGGAGGAAATTCCTTATTTGATTTTTTTCATCATTCTTTTAAATTTCTGCTTTTATTTTTTTTTCTGTTCCCCGAGCTCGCCGGAATTCAAGTAGGGATAGGCACGAAACACACCCCTTCGTTAGTAAAGCAAAAACTCGAAAGGAGGTTACAACGAACAACGCTGCGATAGTCGAGATGGCTCGCACTCACAGGAGGGGGCCAATTTACTTGCCCATCTTCTATTGATGAAAGCACGTTTTACGCAACGCTAGCGGGGAACGAACAGAGCATATTTCTCGTAGTGGGCGTAACTGGTTGACACCAACAGAAAGGGTCACACAGGAAGCGTACGCGAAATTTCTCAGGCAACTCGGATATCCCGCAGAGCAGTTGACAGGAGAAAGGAATATTCATCTTCCAAAAACTCCAAGTTCTCACCCTTTGCCGACGAACCGGAGGGATCCCATTTAGGGATGTAAACCAATGCCGAATCGAGGGAAGGAGGCACAGCCAATGAGGGAGAGCCATTTTGGGTAGGACGAAGAACCCCCAGCCCCTTGAACATAGACGGAGAGACAGAGAATTTTTGGGAGGCACAGAGTTTCAAGATCGAGAGGTCAAAGAGTAGTCACGAAGAGACTAGGCGGAATTTTAGGAGAATAGTATAGAAAGACAGAAAAGATTCGGGTAGTATGCATCCAGGTAGATGATTCGGAAAGTATGCATTCAGAGAGAAGAGTAATCTGAGAGTAATATGCATTCAAGCTGTTAATTCAGGAGAATTTTGCGAGAAATGAGTCAAGCATTCGAGACTTGGGAGGCAAGCAAGAAAAACCAGAAGAACGAGATAATAGAAGAGCAAGCGAACCTAACCGGGACCGGATGAGGTCCCAGCCATAGACTTTATGCCTATAAGTAATACCGGACACCAACGAAAGAGATGAACAGAAAAGGATTTGGTGAGAGATATTTATAATTCCCAATATCTCGTTAGCATGAGTATGCATGATCTTGTCTCCTATACATCCTCGGTAGGAAAGATAATTTTTCTCTTGCAAGTACTGAATAATATAAAGTTTCTTATATTTTGCGAAAGGTGAATTTTTAGAACATAAGTACGAATTTTAAGCTGCTTAATGAATTTAATATATAACTTGGTTTAAGTTAAATTAAATCTCCACCGATCAATGTAATAAATTTTAAGGAAGCATTAATGAAAATAAATTCTTTATTCTGTATTGAAATTTAGCAACGTTTCTCAAATCTTTGTAAATTTAAAATAAGTGAATCTTTTTTTGTTTAAACCAGAATACTTAACTAAAATAATCGCAAAGTTTTTTGATAGAGTAGTAACTTCCAGCTTTTAAGAAGTTAATTTTTTTTAGCAATTAGCAAGCCCAGTCACGGGATAAAAGTCCCAATCTAACATCATGAGTTTCTTAAATTTCAAGCGGCATATGGAGGAATATGGGTTTCCCATGTTCTCCCATATGAAACACAACGCAATGCACCCGTCAACTCTGAGCTTGGAGACTCTTAATTAGGGAACCCAACCTCACGGTAGACACCCATAGGCGGAAGGGAAGATATTGGAGGATAAAGAGTAACGAAAATTTATGGCCTTTTTAAAATTCATCCCACTGCAGTGAATAGGACGGAGCAGATGGTTCACTCACCCATCAAAGAGGGGGTGGTAATAAAGTAAAGACACTGTGGTTTCAAGAAGTATGACGTACCACAGAGGTGAATCACGTGTCAAGACGACAAATCTGCAGCGATACATTCTGTCCGTGTAGCTTAGTTGGGAAAGCAACTTACTCCGGAGTGAGGGGATGCGTGTTCGATATTCGTAGCGGACAAATTTTTGTTTTCAATTGGCGGCCGAACGTAAAAATTGATCTACTGGCCGTTGGGCTCCTCGAAAAATGTGTGATGTTTGTTCCACACATCATCTAGAATTAATTAAAATTCCTACTACGCTTCAAAAGAAAAGTTAAGAGGGAGATGTGCCGTACTACAGAGGTGAATCACGTGTCAAGACGACAAATCTGCAGCGGTACATTTCGTCCGTGTAGCTTAGTTGGGAGAGCAACTTAATCCGGGCAGCCCCGGTGGCGCAGTGGTCTAAGGCGTTGGCCTCTGATCATTCGTCGGAAGGGGTCCGGGTTCGAATCCCGGTGAGGCATGGATGTTGTGTTTGTCTTACGGCACTGGCTCTCTCCCTTCCCTGGAACCAGTGACTCTAAATTAGGGACGGGCGACTGCTTATAGCCCATTGAGTTGCTCACGGTGGTCGTTAAACCTCAAAAAAAAAAAAAAAAAAAAAAAACTTAATCCGGAGAGAGGGGGCGCGACTCGAATTCCGTGACGCACAAATTTGTGTTTTCACAGAAGGTCCATGAGGTAAGACTGCGGTGGAATAGTCATGTACTCGATGTGAATGACGTGAACGTAGGACCCCAATGAACGGGTACAGGACGTTTTAATATAAAATACGGAGAGTGAGTGAATAGCGGATAAATAATTTAGGTATCGCAGAACAGAATTGAGAAGAGGAGGAAGACCTTCAACAGTTACCATACCTAAATTTGGAATAATGTGGGTGTAAAAAGACAGTTTAGTTTTCAGTATTACTTCCAAAACTAACTGACTGCATTTTAAAGTTTCCAAAATCACAGTAACATGTTCAAATAGTATAACACTTCTTAAATTCTCATTTTTGATGTCCTAGGTCAAAAGAATAAATAAAAACTTTATTTTCTCCCTCTAACATTTCTTAAGCTTTTGTGATTTGCAAAACTCTCTTTTCCTGAGTCATGAAGTTTCTCAGACTACGATGACTAGTTAGCTAACAGAATAGCTCCTCATTGTATTTCGTTCATCTACCATTTTCTTTCTGGTAATGAGATGATATAAGGTTTTGATTCGCATGCGAAGTGGTCATTCAGAAGGCGGCTACATAAGAGAGCAGTTCCTTGATCTGTCGTCTTTTAGCTCCACCTTGTTCCTGTACTTGACCCTTGTAGTGGCCAAGGTGCTCCGCTGCTGTTGCAGGGTCAAGTGGTTCTTGTTCAGCTTCCCTAGGGCGGCGAGGGCAGATATCTCGAAGGCATCCCGAGCACTCCGGGTGCATGTTCGGGAGGAAGATTCCACGTACGTCGTGGCGTTGATCTGGCGGGAGACGCCCAGTGCCTGAAATGAGAAAAGGGTCAAAGGTTATCCAATTGAATTGTATTTTCTTCTTCGCAAAACTGCTGCGGCTGAAGGCGCAGAACATGTGAACAAGGAAGGTTTGAAAGAGTTCGTGTGTGAGCATGCACATATCAGATGTACACCATATTGACAAAAGTCACCGGACACCTAGAAGAGAAACACAACATATCATTTATTGAAATACATTAGTACGGTGTCGGTCCACTTTTGGCCTTAATGAATGCACTGACCCTTCGAGACATGCTTTCGACAAGGTTTTGGAACACAGCGATAGCTATGAGCTTCCATTCAGTGCATAATGCTGCCGCTAACTGTTGCTTAGTAGTAGGCCTTGGTTCCAAACTTCTTATGCGACGCTCTAATTCATCCCATAGGTGCTCAATGGGATTACGATCAGGAGCTGTGTGCTGGCCAGTCCACACACCATTCAGAATTATCGTCAAAGCACGCCGTAACAGTGCTTGCTTTATGGCTCGGTGCATTATCCTGCCGGTACCAACAACGCTAGGTTCTATAGTATTGACACAGGGTTGGTAGGGTATAATTGTCCAGATTTTCGAGGTAGACGTGCTGATTAACAGGTTTGTCCACGATAACCAATGGCCGGGATCATAGCACGAAAAACATCCTCCACACGAGTACACTGTCAGCTCCAAACTGGACCGTAGGAACAGTACACTGTGGTAAATAGCGTTCCTCTGACTGCCGTCATACCCACACACGGCCATCAGACTGATGGATCGTGTATCTGGATTCAAAAGTCCATTTGACCCGTTTCCAATGATCCAGGGTCCACGATAAATGTTCTTTACGCCATGCTAAACGACGAGTAGCATTCCGAGTGGAGATGAAAGGCTTATTTGCAGCCTCACGACCACGGTAACCCATGGAATGAAGTTCTCTGAGAATGGTACGTGTACATACCTAGGTTCCAGCATTTTTACTCACCTGTACACTGAGGTCTTGGACAGTACTCCGTCGATTTGCTGTAACCATTCTCCCGAGGCTTCGACGTCCTGTATCACTGATTTCCTTTGGTCTGCAGGTACGTTTTGCTGCTTCAGGCCCGCCATGTTTCTTCCACTTATTCAGTACATCCAAAACAGTTGAGTTGGGTATGTTTAAACGCCTCTCGGTTTATCTTATGGACAACCACTAATATAACACCCAACAATCTTTCCTTTCTTACAGTCAGTTCTCTCCCGCCGCGACATTTTCACTGAACCTCATAGTGCAATATGATCGCGGTCAGCTGCAGGCTTGTTTTTATACCGTTTGCAGCTGTACCGCGCTTCTTAACAACGCAGCGGATGCCTTGGTTTGCTTTTGAATGGGTGTCCGGTGACTTTTGTGAATATAGTGTATATGGATTTAATGACCTAACCCTTTTTCGTGTGCGAGGTTGGTTTTACAATTTATCTAAAACCATGAATAAGGTAATGATGAACTAAATGATAATACACTGGCGGAAAGTGAAAAAAGAACACCAAGAAGAAATTGGCGGACGATCATGGAATTTACATATGTTAATGGGGTCGAGTTTACGTAGTTGTGATGTTAATTTAGGGACCAACCGGTGAGCGCTTACGCCACAGCACGGCATAATATGCAAATTATCGTCGGTGGTATTTAAGGATTACGGCAAAGTGAATGTAATCAGTCGTCGGCGTGCGGACACGTGCGAAGATCCTGCAGAAGATGCAATGCCTGGACATTGAAGACGTGTAGGATTTCAGCAGTTATCGGACTTTGAGCAAGGTCGTCTAGTCGGACTCCGTGAGGCCGGGTGGTTGTATCGTCGAATTGCGGAGCGAATTGGACGGGAAGTATCGGTGGTGGTACGATGGTGGCGTAGATGGTCCGAGGAACATTCCCACACGAGAAGACGTGGAACCGGGAGTCACAGACGGACTGATGAGCGGACCGATCAACGCATAAGAAGAGCGGCATTGTCAAGCAGAACATCCACTGCGACGCAAATCCGAGCTGCCGTTGCACCTGAGGTGACTGTGCGAACAATCCGCAATCGTCTACTGGATGCAGGACTACGTGCACGTGTGCCTCTGGCATGTGTACCTCTGACTTCAGCCCACCGTCAAGAACGGCTGCCGTGGTGTCGCCAACGTCTGCACTGGAGAACGCAATGGCGATCTGTCGTGTTCAGCGATGAAAACAGATTCTGCTTGGGAGCCTCCGATGGCCGTATGCGTGTTCGCAGACGCACAGGGGAGCGTCTTCACCCTTCTTGCATCCGCCAGCGACACACAGGGCCTACACCTGGTCACCTGGTGTGGAGAGCGATCAGCTATCACTCCCGTACACAACTAGTGTTTGCACTGGGTACGTTAAATAGCACCTCTTACATCAACAGCATCATTCAGCCCGTTGTTGTGCCATTTGTAAAGTCTGTCCATCGTGGTGTTTTCCAACAAGATAACGCACGCCCACACACGGCACGTGCGACGCAACATGCATTTCAGGTTGTGAGACAACTTTCATGGCCTGCACGTTCACCGGATTTTTCCCCCATTGAGCATGTGTGGGATTTTATGGGACAACGACTTATCCGGTCTCCACGGCCAGCCACGACCATCCCCGATTTACGCGTCCAGTTTGAGGATCCTTGGAACTCAATACCCCAAACTTACATCCAACATCTGTACGACAGACTCCATGCCCGAATTGCACAGTGTGACGCAGTTCATGGCGGTTCAACCTCGTACTAACCATGTTACATGAAAATGGTTTTTTCAGTTTGCCAGCAAATACAGCTGTATTTTGCCATAATATTTTGATCACGTTATTCTCTGTATTCCGTTATTATGGTGTATAAATTTCGTTGGCATCAGACGTCTCCTTCTTGGTGTTCTTTTTCACTTTCCGCCAGTGTACAATGTAACAGTTGCACAGGATTAAGGTTTTACGGCCAGACGAAACATATGCAGTAATTAAACTTACGATAACCTTTTATTGGTCCAGCAATATTTGATGAAAGCCAAAATATAGCACTGCTAGTTTTACGCTTTACATATAATGCCTTCATTATCTGTCGTATTATCTTAACAACGATCGAAAATCTCCACACACACACACACTAAGCAACTGCTGTATTGTCCTTTTTATCTAACGTTTTTATCACATTCATACGACCCTTTCTCTGACCTCAAAAGTGTTGCCAACCTCATTCATATGAGAGAGAAGATGTCACGTTAAGTTTGGAAAGTGCAAAAAAGAACAAACTCAAATTTACATAGGAAAAGGAACTAAAAAATGAAAGTTAAATTAGAAGATACGTCACAATCTTAAATAAGAAAGAATGAAATATTCGAATTTCTCTCTCTCTCTCGGCGTGGAAGCCGGCGATCATTCCTTTTTGAAAGTCCGTCAAATCACTATCTCTGCTCATTGTGCTCACGTTTCGCACTATGGTTCATCTGTCCTGGCCGGCCGCTTATATCGCCGTGTGGTCGACCTTTCGACGTGCACTCTTTGACGCTGTTGGACGGGTATACTGCGATTCCAGGGCCGATGTGTATCCCATGCTCATTCTTCTGGCAACATAATAGTCATTTCTTGCAATTACGCTCTTACAGCTGAGAGTATGGCTAGGAGGTTTCTGACAAGTGTGAACAAGTAAGCGTTAAAACGAACTTACAAGAAACACATTTGATCTATAATGCTTTTAAAGAATTGGAAATTTAGCTATTGAAGCAGCAAATTTGAAAGTAACCGTTGCCTGTCTTTGGTCAAGCGATATGAAGCAAGGACCACATCGAAGAGGAAATTAATGAATGCACGCAACTTGGTTCGAGAGCATTTTGGTGAAACAGCCCAATTTTTAGAATTAATTTACCATTACGTCTTGAAATAAAATTATATAATTAAATCGTCCTTCCCTAGTTCTTACTTATGAATGACAGACATGGATAACTAAGAACGTCATGCAGAGGTTGAAGACAACTGAAAGGAAAAATAGAAAGGTGCATGCTTATTTTGATCAGGAAAGATGAGAAGACGAACTCATGAAACAGAAGAATGACAAGAGCCGTGACACCATGATCGAGGTAACAATCCTGGAAATGGCAATGGGTTGGACGTATTGCTAGAAGAACTGACCACCTTTGCACAAGTGAAATGCTTGACTAGATTCCAATGGACAGGAAACGACCCAGACAAAGACCCCGTGGTAGATTCGTGGATCAAATTCGAAGGAATGCTGGAGTGATATGGGAGAGACACGCTCAAGACGAAAAGTCGTGGAAGATACTTGTTCAGACCTTCATCTAGCAGTGGATTGAAACTGGTACATGATATCCAAATATGTTGTTGTCCAAAACCCGACGGATAATGCTTTGCATTATGAATTTAAACAGTCTACAATCTTCCAAAGAAAAACAAATTAAAATATCAAATTCATATCAATGTGATATTTTTCATTATCTCAAAATTTCTGAAACCGATGAGCCGTTACATTATGACCACCCCTAGCGTAAAGAAATGAGCGCGCCTGGAGATCAAACAGTGGCGCAGGTGAAGTTCTCAGAGCAGTATACATACAACCCGACAACCGGATTTCGGCTGGTAGAGTGTTCGGAATCAGAATGAAAAAAGCTGCGAATTTATCAGAGTTTGATGAAGGACAAATTGTGATGGCACGACGATTTGGAACTACGATTTCGGAAACGGCGTAGCTTGTGGGTGTTCACATGCCGCTGTAATGAGTACGTATCAAAAGTGGTGCACAGATGACCAAACGACGAACCGTCGTTTGGTCGTGTGTCGTCCGCATCTCATTGATGCCAAAGGGAAGAGGATACTGTCACGCATTGTTCACAGCGACCGCACGGCTACAGTCACCCGCAGCTACAGCAGTCGTGATCAAGGCAATATATCACAGCATACAGTTGATCGCAGCCTTCTGCGCATGAGCCTACATAGCGGAAGACCCAGCCAGGTCCCCATGCTCACTGCACGTCATCGCCAACAACTCATGAAATGGGCCCAAGATCATCAAGATTGGACCGTGGATGATTGGAAGTAAGTGGCCTGCTCTCACAAATCAAGATTCCTGGTGCATCACGTAGACGGCCGAGCGCGGATACGCCAATTACCAATGGGGGCTATGGCACCTGGATGCATTGTTGGGCTGAAACAG
Organism: Macrothele yani; assembly: GCA_039090855.1. NCBI lineage: Eukaryota > Metazoa > Arthropoda > Arachnida > Araneae > Macrothelidae > Macrothele > Macrothele yani. The sequence goes on from CM076990.1 coordinate 57,537,176, forward strand.
GCCGGCGGCGGCGGTGTTATGCTGCGATCGATGTTTTCTTGGGACAATTTACGCCCCATTATCCCAATAGCATAATTCCTGACAGCTGTCATGTATACATCTTTGCGGACCAAGTTCACCCATTCATGGCAACTGTGTTGTTCCCCGCTGTTGATGGCCATTACCAACCGGATAATACTCCATGCCACACTGCCAGAATTGTCAAGAAGTGGTTCGAGGAACATGTTTGTGACTTTCTGTTAATGCCCTGGCCTCCAAATTCACCTAACATGAACCCAATCGAACATTCATGATTCGACTTGGAAAAGTGGGTTCACGGTAAATCACCACCACCCCGAATGGTACGGGAACTGGATCACCTGCTGTTGACATTATGGTAATTGTTACCTCAGGATGCCATCGAATGGATGTCTCGCCGAGTAACCGCTGTTTTGCGAGCTAAAGTAGGTCCTACAGCTTATTTAGACAGGTGGTCATAATGTAATGACTCATGGTGTACACAAAATTCCTCATCCCGTTAAAAAACTCCAAAATTAATCAAATTGTTCTCCATTCATGCTTTTTTCACAGTTTTGTCCCCCAAATTTCTTTGTTCCAGTGCAATCATTCTTTCCATTCATAATTTACTTAATCTTTCTCTTTTTTCACTCACTACCTGTATCCAACACTTCCTGTGTTTCCTATTTCAGCATTTTTGCACCTTTTTCTATTTAGTAGATCTTTGGCTTTCCTCTCGTTCCTTTAATCATTCAATTCAATATTTCTTAGGTCATCATCATTCGTCATCATCATCTTCTTGTGTCATTCTCTCCATTCAGTAGTTTTGATATTCGTTGGCATTCCTGCACCCAATTTCTTTAGTCTTCCTTTTCTGTTATCTCCTTCATTCAATACTCCAACACATCTTTGGTGTTCTTCTCCTCCTCTCACTCCCTCTGTTTAATATCATCGTGCAACAAGACGGATTTCTTTTAATATTAGTATTTATGCACGAATTATAGTGTCAACCGTCCTCTCACTCCCTCTGTTTAATATCCCTTTGGTGTTTTTCTTTTCTTCTCTCATTCCTTGTGTTCAACAATTCTTTGGTTTTCTTCTCCTTCTCTTATTTCGTTTATCCAATTCTTCTTTGGTATTCCTCTTCTCTCATTCCCTCCATTCCGTACTCTTTGATCTTCCCATCCTTTTCCCATAGTCCATCCGTCCGGTTTTTTTTTCTTTCGTCTCTAACTCCCTTCCTTTAATACATTTTGAAATACCTCTTCTTTTCACACTCACTCCATCCACTATTTATTTGGTCTTACTCTTCTCTCATTCCCCCCAAGCAATAATTTTACATGTTCCACTCTTTCTCTCATTCCCGCTGTACACTCAGTAGACGAAAAATTAGAGATAAGGGGTGATGAGCAGTTGACATGTGTATCCCCTCCCCACGCAGAGTGGAACAAACCCAAACCGATCGCAGGTTATAAATAGGATGACAGTAGGGCTCTCTCACAGTGAGCCGCGGGTGGCCTTGTGGGCAACGTTCGTGACTGCCACGGAAAGGACCTCAGGTTCGATCCCAGGCAGGTACGAACGCTCGATCCACTAAATATCCGCCGTGTGTCGGATGGGCGCGTTAAGCCGTCGGACCCCGGGTACTGGCCCCCCGGTAATAGTAAAGGGCGTCTTCCTCCCCCTTTCTACTTCGCTTCCGTGTTACTTTCCAATCGGGCACTCTAGCCCAAATCTCTTAGTTTCCTATTTCTAAGGGTTGTTTAAGACCTGGGGTCAGACACTCCCTTCCTAAAATCCTCTACATTTGATCTCTCACAGTGTGTCACAATCGACGAATATATGTAAACGTGGTATTCTGAGCAACTTTGATCGTAGACGCATTGTCGCCGCAGGACAGGTGGGTCATACCATCGCCCAAGTGGTAAGAACCATAGGCTTTCCCAGGGCAACAGTATCAAGGATGTACCGCGAGTATACCATCGACAGACGTACCAGCTCCCAGAGAGAAACCGATGGCTAACCACACGCTATTAATAACCGGGGTCGACGAGACCATCCAGCTTCGTACAGACTGCCCGCTTGGCAACGGCGGCGCAAATTGCATCTAGATTACATGTCGGCTGCCCAAGCAGCGTCAGTAAGCGAACGGAACGACACACGCAGCATACTATGGGCTACGGGAGCTGACGCTTTACCCGTGTGCTACAGTTGACTGCTCATCATCGAAAATATTACCCCGCCTGGTGCCATAAATAAAAACTGGACTTCCTCAGAGTGGCGCCATATTGGGCAGTCAGATGAGTCCAGGTTTCAGCTGTACCCAGCTGACGAGAGGGTGCGGCTGTGGGGTCGACTGCATGAGGCCATGGCTTCGTCGTACGAGGTAGGCTCCTTTTAATGCAGTGGTGGTTGCACTGTGAGGGTTCGGAGAGCCTTTTCTTGAGCACATATTACGTTCCTTAGTGTGTCTGGAGAAGTGTTTAACCGTTGCACCCTACCAGCATGTGCTGGCTGATTATCTACACACTTTCATGACCTTCGTGCGTCTTGCGGCCAATAGTCGATTTCAGCACAACAATGCGCCACTCCACCGCGTCACAACCACGCAGGCACGGTTTAGGAACACTCACCTGAGTTTGGAACCATCTGTGTTCCCCAAGGTCCCCGTATTTAACCCTTTAACGACCATAACGCCCAAACCGCCCGTACATACAAACGGACATAGCCGCCCGAAACGCCTGTCTAGAGTGAGTAAGATTTCCTATTCGTACTTGTTCTTCAAATTTTCTGGACCTATGAGAAATCAGCTGGAGTCACTTTCAGTCACTACTGTTGTTATTAAACAAAGAAGTGAAACAACAGACAGTTTCGGACGTTATGGTATTTAGAATGATACAAGATTTTTGTGTCGTGGTCATTAAAGAGTTAAACCCTGTGTAAACTCTCTGGGATAATGTGGAACAAAACATCACAACCATGGATCCTGGATTGAAGTGTCAGGCGGAGTTCGGCAACCGGCGTGGTTGGCATTACCTCCGGAAACCCTCTAGCACGTGGTGGAGGCGATGCCTTTGCGTGTACAGCTTGTTGTTGGCTCTAGAGGAGGACCAACACGATCGTATGTAGGTATCTCTAATGCTTAGCCCATTAAGAGTATCCTGAATGATTAGATAGAGAGAGCGAGATAATTCCCTCCGTTGAAAATGTTGAAAATGTTTTCAACGGAGGGAATTATCTTGTTGAAAATGTTCCTATGTTGTTCCTCTCTGTTTATCACTCCCTCTATGCAGTATTTCTTTCGTGTATCTCTGCTCTGTTTTCCTCAACTCAATACCATACTACTCTCCAACGTTTTCTCTCTTTCCTTCCATTCAATACATTTAGATTTTCCTCTTCTTCTCCCAATCCCTTGTCCTATATTTCTTTAGTATTCCACTTCTTCTCTCATTGCGTCCGTTCAATACTTTTTAATATTCCTCTTCTTTTCTTAGTTTGGCTATCTAGTGTTTCTATCAACATAGGAAGTGATAGAATATCTTCCGTTTACAAATACATTTATGGGTTTCCTCACCTCTTACTCCCATAATCCAATATATTTTTCTCATCTGATATCACTTCCTCTATCCAGTACTGTTCTGCCCTTTCTCTTCTCCCGTTATTTACTTCATCCAATAGTTTTGCCGTCTTTGTGCTTCCTTTTCCTAATCTTTAACTATTCTCAATTCAGTCCATCTGCATTTGTCATCATTTCTCTCATCTCTCCCTACTTCCTCCATCCAGCGTTTCTTGGACATCCTGATTCTCATCTTCCCCTCATTCACTTCATCCAATATTTCTCTGGTCTCTCTCTGTCTTTCTTATCTACATCAGGGTGCCAATCTGCAATCACTTCATAAAAGTTATTTCGTCTTGGTAATTCGGATTTACATATTTCAAATTCACAAATTCTCAGCTGTCACTCAACTTTTGTTGAGCTTTCACAAGCATCATATAATCTTATCTGGAACAGATTTCGACGTGTGCATCTTCCATTCTCAACTGCTAATTATAATTAAAACGGGACTGTTTTAATTCAGTGTTCATTTAAAATTCTAAAATTGGGACGCTACATAGTGTTGTAAAGAGCTAACAGAAAAAAACGTTGTTTCTGGGTCATAAAGAATCGGCATAAATCCGTAGCTGGTCAACAATAACCGCAATAAATTTAACCATGATTATAAACTCCGGGATACTTGAGAGCTTTAATACTTTCAGAAATATCTCATATCTCTTTCAATTTCGTCCCAGTTAATATTAACACCTTTCCTGCGTCTTTTGGTAATTTGGGTTTCAGGTATTAATATTATCGGAGGTTTGAATCATACAGATAATTTTTTTCGTCACAAAAAAAAAATTAATGTTGGGTACGGAAATGTTACAGTTAGAGATGTTAAATTCCAACCTGACAAAGAACATTACGAACAAAGCTCTTTGTGTCACTTTATAAAACATCATGAAAGAAATACGGGATTACGCCATATAATACAAATTTTGAAGATGACAATCCGATTTTTGGCGTAAATGTGACAAGGATGGTAAGTCATTGGATGACTTACCATCCTTGTCACATCCGATTTGACAATCCGATTTTTGGATTGTCAAATCGGATGTGACCATCCTTGACAATCCGATTTTTGGCGTAAATGTGACAAGGATGGTAAAAAATTTTTCATCGTCCCGCTGCAGGACGATGAAAAATTTTCAAGTTTTCGGATATTATCTGACTTACCATCCTTGTCACATTTACGCCAAAAATCGGATTGTCGTCTTCAAAATTTATAAAACATTATACAATTTATTGTATATTAATAAGATTACCGTGTCTGTCCGTAGTCGGTCGCCTGCAGAGGAAAGGAAACTACTGAACGTAAAAACTTGCTATTTTGTACGCACACAGTGGTTAATAGAGCATGATGCACCACGGCGTAATTTTGAAATTCGGATTTTCTGATTTTTAATTAATTTATTAGTTTCAAAGCAATTAACCACTGTCGAAAAAGTCGTGCGGCATGTTGTCCACGAAATGGCGCAACGATACTTAATTTCATTGTTACCACGAACATTGTTTCATTACATTTTTATCAAGGAGGTTAGAATAGATGAAGTAAGCATGACATCACAAACATACAGCTTTTTTTAGAAGACGACGCTCAGATGATTACCACTCCCAGTGAGACGTTGCAAATACTTTTTTTTTTTTTTTGATCGGAGGTTTAACGACCACGGTGAGCAACTCAATGGGATAATAAGCAGTCTCCCGTCCCTAATTTAGGGTCACTGGTTCCAGGGAAGGGAGAGAGCCAGTACCGTAAGACAAACACAACATCCATGCCTCACCGTGATTCTAACTCGGACCCCTTTCGGACGAATCGTTAGAGGCCATCGCTTAGACCACTGCGCCACCGGGCGGCATACTTTTTCACCGTTGTGACAACCAGGAACAGAACATTTTCCGTCAAAAAAAATTACATTTCCTTTAAAATGGAATAACAATGTGAATTTGTATGTGTCAGCTTATCAACAAAAACACCTTGTGGTATAACTTTCGTCGGTAATTTTGCATGCGATATTAATTTTTGTATAAATTTTGTATTTTTTAGCAAGTCATTGAAGTGTTGTTCGGGGGTTTCTGGTTCTGAAACGTACCAAAGTTTTAGCACACGACGACTTAAACTCTTCCTTTGGATGATTCATCTTCCTTTCAAAAAATAATCTAAAAAATGTATTCATTTACTAATAATTGATATACCTTTCGCATTTGTATTATTTTCGTACCTAATCATACTAATATATGAAGATCTTGATCAGTGCTTTAGGCAGCAGACAGCGTGATCGCGGCAAAATGGATTTTAATTCTTCAAGTTTAGGATATAACTACCAAAATACAAATGTAACACAATTTTCCGATTGTTTTGCTCCTCGAACCTCTAATTTCCCCAACCCAATATGCATCCATTTTTAAATCAAAGCAAGTAGCTAATCAAAATTATAAAGACAGAGCCTAAGAATAGTTTACTAACGTATATTGAAGGTTTAATTGATTCCTAATACCTATACATGAAAATCATCGTACGGAGCAAGTGTTTTTCTGGTGTAAACTTTCGAAATAAATGGAATATGGTTTCAAAGGGGAGTTCGATTGCCAAAGATCAAAGACGAAAAGACGCGCGCAAAATAAATAAATAAATAAATAAAACATTGCACAAGGCGGGAGAGAAGAATGATTGCGAGAAACAAGAATTTTGATCACGGGAAGGGAAAGACACAAAAACAGAATGAATGACCTAAATTTATGGACAACCTGACTACACGGTACACATGCAAGTGCAGGCCCGTTCAAGCCAGCCTACGAAATTGTAGGTCCGGCCCGGCCCGTAAGTCTTAAATTACAAACAGGCCCTGCTGGGGCCTCGGGCCAGCACCCGGCCCGTGCAGGGCTCTACCGTGGGCCATGCCCCCGACACTCTTTCGGGAGGGGGCGTGGGCAGATGTGACGTGCCTCCACCGTAGGACGCACATGAGATAAAGGCAGATAGCAGTGAGGGAATATGTCCGCGTAGCTTAGTTGGGACAGCAACAGCGGACATGTGCTCTAATCCGGGTTCGGCGGGTACCCGGATTTGATACCCAGCGGGGACAAACTTGGTCGTTATATTGGAGCCCGAACTTCCAGGATGACCGGGCTATTAAGTTTCACGCAATGATGTGATGTTCTTTCCACACGGCGAAATAGGAAAACTGAGAATCCCTCTCATGTCGTAAAAAATGATGGCGGAATTTACTTCTTCATAGCCTTCCGAAATTGTTCCACATCGTCTTCCGAATCACTGAGAGACGCACTTCTTGGCTTTTCCAACACAGTCCCAGTTTCTACAAATTTATTTTCTAATGCTTAATTCTTATTGCATCAGGAGAAATCCTGCCGAAACGTGTCCAAAAATTGTTTTGCACTTGGATTACAGATTTCGTTTTGAAACAACGTGCCATACAAATCGTCTTTTCCTGCACATTCGCAGTTGTGGCTTGTAGCTATGAACAGGAAGAATACCTAGCGCCACCTAAACGCAGTGAGAGACAACAAAACTTCAGATATTTGCCTTTTAATCGTATTCATTTCTGTAAGTGGCGTAGTTATTCTTTATTAATTTTCTAGAAATAGAGCACAACTTTTGGACCACCATGTAGTTTTACCTGGACCTGGTAAACAACTTCCTAACGAATCGTGTTACAGAACATTTTCATCTTGCTGGATGTCTAAGCTTATAGACACAGTTTTAACAATTTTGTTATGTCTGCCAAAAGCTTTCTCGTTTTTCGTCGTACTATATTTTTCTCGTAAATGGAAGAAATGTACTGGTATACCTTCGCTCATAGAAACAACAAGGTAATATCTATCTGTGAGAAAGATATATTTCTATTTTCTCGGAATGTTTTAGAAGGCTCTATATGACACCAAAATACTGTGGAGTGTCCTGAATTTGAGTGCTTCTTGTTAACAAACGTTGTCATTATACTCAAGATATCCATATAGCATACAGCTAAGATCACGATATCCATAGTATACACCTAAGATCAAGATATCTATAGTATATAGCTCAGATCAATATGTCCACAGCATACAGCTAAGATCAAGGTATCCAAAGCAAATACTGTCTTGTAGCTACAAAATCCACATCTTTACTAGTAAACAATTTGCAATTCAAAGTCCTGAAGTTTCATTCTCCTGACAGGTAACCACTGATGGTCAAAGCAACCACTGATGGTCAAAAAATTCTAGAAGAGTTTATTCTGGCGGTTAAGTGCACTGGACGCTTTCTAAGTTCAGAGAACGTCAACTTTTCTTATGATATTTATTAATAGTTTCTAAGTCACTTAGTGCACAGAACATAGTAAGGTATTCGAGGGAAACTTGTATTTCTTGTTGTGCTGCTGAATCAAGCGACAAACGGATACCGACAGCATACCAATGGGAGCCTTGTTTTTTCTTCGGAATTCACGGACAGTAATGAAGAGCAAAGGCAAGGAGGAATTATACAATGTTAAGGGCTACTGATTCAGAGGAGAGAGAGAGATAATCGTAATTGGAAGTATAAACATAATGTCCTTGTTGCCTCCACGATTTCTGGCTACGGGAAAGACAAAAACTACTACGAGACACCACGCGCTTCCTCAATATACATGTACTATTCGACTACAGGAACTATAATCAATCAAATGTTTCGTCTTTTTACGGTGCTCTCTTTATTATCTAGCAAATGTATCAGGACGATTGTCTAAAAAACCTCTGCATTTTTTTGCTTTATTTAGGGGTTTAACAACAATGGAGTGCAACTCGATGGTCAATAAGAAGCCGCCCGTCCCTAATTTACAGCCACTCACTCCAGGGAAAGAAGAGAGCCAGTGCCGTAAGAGAAATACCACATCCGTGCATGCCTCACTCAGATTCGAACCCGTACCCGTTTCGGACGAATAGTCAGAAGCCAGCGCTTAGACCACTGTGTCTGCGGGAGTGGCTCTTCTGCAAACTGAAGACGATTATTATCTGATACCAAACGTATCCGGACACTTGCTTATCCACAAACTCTGTTTAATTGGAAAGAAAGAAAAATCGTGTTCGTCCATATCCTTTCTACTATGACAGCCTCCACTCCTCTGTGTTTTCTACTAGATTTTGGTATGTTGTTGCGGAAATTGCTTTCCATTCTGCCACAAGAGCATTAGTTAGGTCAGTCACTGATCCCGCGCAGTTCGGCTTGGCTGGCAGTCGGTGTTCCCATTCATCGCAAAAGTGTTCCATGAGGTTGAAATCTAGGCTCTGTGCAGGCCAGCCAAGTTCTTCCACACCCATCTTATCAAACTATTCCTGGAAGGAACTCCTTTTATGGACAGGGATATTGTGCTGTTGGCAAAGAAATGTGTCTTCACCGAACTGTTGGCATTACGTTGTGAGCACATAATTGTCAACAGTCTCATTGTAGAACGCAGCGTTAAGATCCCCAAACGCTGGAACTAGGATGCCGAGTCCAAGCCATGAAAAACAGCCCCAGAGCATGTTACCTATCTCCACCAAACTTCACAGCTGTCACAACCAAATCTGACAGGAGGCGTTCACCTGGAATCCTACACACACCCAGACTCGTCTGTCGGACTTCCAGATGGTGGAGGTGATTCATCACGCCAGAAAACACATATGCTCCAGACTCCATGGGCGTCGAACGTTGCACAATTCCAGCCGAGCGCTGTTCTTGTTGATGTTAGGCTTGTGAGTGGATGCTCGCCTTGGAGATTGATTCCTTTCTGCTCTCGACGAGTCATCACGAGCCATCATAATACTGACTTTACTTCTAGAGGCATTTTGTAACTCATTCGTGAATGTTGCAACTAAGGGCAGGATATTTTGTTGCAGCATCCACTTCAACACTCGGCGATCGCGCTTTCTCAATTTACTTGGCCTACCAGGCTTTGATTTTGCTGTTGTTGCTCCTAGGCGTTCCCACTTCACAATGACATCACTTACAGTTGATTATGGCAGCTACAGCACGGCAGAAATTTGGTGAACTGACTTGTTGCTAAGACGTTATCCTCTGACCGTGCCATGTTGAAACTCACTGAGTTTTACCGTATGGGCCATTTCACTGTTCATGCTTACCTGTTGTTTCCCAGGTCACGTGCGTCTCTTTATACATACTTGTATGGATCATGATCGTGATGTATATGGGTATATCTACTACTCAAGAAAGGTGTCCGAATGCTTTGACATTATAATGTACCTCGTAACTCCAGTTATGAATGCTCCACATCGGAACACTCCGTGCTTGTAGGATTTGAAAACACTTAAGTGATCGCACAATACTTACAATAAAACTAAGGAGTGGTTATACTAGGGCTAATAAAACAATAAGTTTACAAGTCTCGTTATTCCACGAGCACACCTGTGAAACGGACAACAACCGTAAGTATAGAGAGTAATCTAATCGAATTGTAATATTCTGAATAACCCATGCACACACTGTTCTGTGAGAGTATAAAATGGCGATGACAGAGGACTGTGGATGTCGCTAGGAAGTTCAAACTGAAATCAATTTCTGTGGGCAAACAAATTCCCAGACGCTGATATTCATCAGCACTTCATTGTAGTGTATGAAGAGTATTTTTTTGCTGAATGGTGCTGGAAGTTTGTAGAAGTCCTTAACGTTAATGAAAGCAGCACGAATCGGAGAAATGAAATCTCGCACTAATGGGTTGTCACGACTTGTCACTGTTGAAAGATCGACTGAAACGAAGTATCTTCATCAGAGATGAAGGAGGGAGAATTGTTGTGCTTTAGCAGCTAGAACAAGAACCTTATACAAAGGTAATTAAAAAAAACTTATAATCAGTTGTGACAAGTAGATTAATATTTTTTGTGACAATACTGAACTACAGTACATGAATGAATTTCATTTCGCGCATACCATTCAAAGCGTTAAATATAGTGTTGCTGCGGAAGACTGGGTATCAACACACCGCAGATTCCAAATTTTTAAATGGCGTTATTGCGCAGTAGACTTGAATTAGGAACAATGCACGATATTTGTTGATGCTAACAACGAACTATACTCACCTTGAAATGATGTATTCTCACTTAGAGTAAGAATAATGAAAAATTTAATTTAATATTTTACAGCTGCTTGAAGGTAAAAATAGGAACAGTAAGACACGTAGCCTATGTAGATACAATATCTACCAACACGTAATTGGACACCCCTGCAATCGACGATATCTGTGGTCCTGATACACGTCACGGCCGCCGCCGTTAAATATCGTGTGGGAAACAACGCATCCAGTCGCATGCAAGATGCCACGCAGTTCGGAGCTTTCTGATTTCGAGAAAGGTGTAATCGTCGGGTATCACAGAAATGGCCGATCCATACGTGACATATCCAGCGAGTTGAAGTACACAACATTGACACTAGTCTAGGTGATTGGCAAGTGAAAGATGTGAGGTGACTGTCGGAATGTGCCCCGACATGGCAGACCCACAAAACTGGAAGTTAGAGACCGACGGGTGCTGGCCAGAGAAATTCGGAAGAACCGCACCAAATCGATGGGCCACATCCGCGAGGAGTTTCAACAGGTATCCGGGAGTGTTCTTTCGATGAATACCATCCGTAAGGAAGCCCATCTGCTCGGTTATCATTGACGTGCTGCCGCCTACAAGCCTTTAATCACCAAGTCCAATAGCGCTGCTCGGCTAACGTGGTGCGAAAAACGTCGGCAGTGGAGCGTTGAACAGTAGAAACGGGTTCTCTGGAGCGACGAATCAAGGTTCACCCTCTACCGTTCGGATGGCAGGGTCTGGGTTTGGCGTCTACCTTTAGAACGCCTCCTACCGGAATGTATTGTGCCAACTGTGAAGTTCGGCGGCGGTGGAATTATGCTATGGGGGTGTTTCTCCTGGTATGGCACGGGACGCTTGGTCGCAATTCCTGGTAGACTCAACGCCGAGACCTACTGCACCATGTTGGATGACCATGCGCTTCCTACGTTGTGGAAGTTTTACGGGGTGGACCCATGCTACTTTCAGGATGACAATGCCTCCTGTCATGTTGCGAGGTCCACCATGGCTTGGTATGGTGACAATTGGGTTAATCAAATGGACTGGTCTGCGCAGAGCCCGGACCTTTACCCTATCGAGCACCCATTGGACGAGTTGGAGCGTCGATTTAAGGGGTGCCCCCACCGTCCGAAATCGGTGAAGGAACTGACCTGTCTTCTCCAAGCAGAGTGGAAGAAAATACCGCTAGCCGTCGTACAACGCCTGGTTGAGAGTATGCTCCGCAGGGTCGCAGCTGTAATCGCCACTCGTGGAGGCTCCACCAACTATTGAAGGTGAATAAACTTCGTTTTCCTTTGCTATCACAGGTGTCCAATTACTTGTTGGTAGGTAGTGTATTTAATACTCAGCGCTGTCGGCACCTCAGCGAACACGCACTCTTTCTTTCAAATCCAGATCTGAATTTACTATTCATGGATCGTAAATAAATCGTCTGTATCATTCACATGCGAAGGAGTTTACACAATTCGATCCATATTTTAATGGAGTTAATTCCTGGAAAAAACGCTCACGGAAAAGTGGCTTCCCTTTTCCTTTTATTGGAGCCAACAACTGCCAAGTCTCTTTTGCTACTGAGAACTTTCAAACTTTTTTGTGCGCATACGCCTAAAATGTCACGGTCTCTACTTGCGAAGCGCACTTGGGAATAGTAATTCTTATCTCCTATTCGATGCGGGGAGAGGTTTATGTACCAACAGGTACAAGAGAAATGCTTTACATCTTCAGACTTTTGATTAATCCGCATATGCGGCGCCTTCCAAAACAATACCTTTCACGTAATAATTTTACTATAATAGATAGAAGGCTCAAAATATACATGTATATTCATCAAACATTTCTCTGTGCAAAGTTACTGTTAACAATTATCTTCAGCACAGGTCATGCGACGTCTCTGAATCGAAGACAGTAATCCTGCTTCGGGATACTGTCTTCATTTATGTTGTATGTTTGTGCCAAAACACTGTCGTTTATCGGGCAGAAGAGATGAAATTCTAACTCCACGTCAGCGTTTTTTCACTTCCCCAAGATTCGAGAATAATTAGGTATCTTATTATATGATCGTCAGCGGAAATTACGTGCAAATATTCACAAATATTCACAAATCGTCTATTAGCTAGGGAGGAACACATGTGCCATATGCTCGTACCATTCGATTGTCTAAACACATTGGTGTCAATACTTAACTGGACAAATACAAATCCGGAAATATGTCCAAAAGGATATAACTGATGGTTAACAGTTTTCAAAGACATGGGCAAAGGGAATACGCTATGTCGTGCCCAAACAACACTGTACTAGCTTGTAGACATGCCTTATAAAACTTTAAAATTACATCGTGCTGGAGCGGAAATCTTACCCGCAGCTCTCGATTTACCTTCGAATAGGTTACCGTTACACCATCCAGAACAAGAAACCTTCAAGCAACAGAGGATGTACACTGAAGAGCAATTGAATCAGAGACAGCTGGTGTTTTGCAAATGTTGCGCTGTGGGCGGCCCTGTAAACGGAAACAACATGACGTATGCAGCGATCCGACAATATGAGGAGTGATGCGACAAGAATCAGTAAGAGTCGGATGCAGTATGGGTAAGACGAAGGATCTATGCACATTTGATCGTGGGAAAATTGTCGGGTCCCGACGAATAGGTCACTCCATCTCGGAAGTCGTGCACACGCTGGGAGTTTCACCAACCACTGTGTCACGGGTGCACCGTGAGTACATCGATTCCGGTAAAAACATCCCTGCAAGGGCGAACTGCCGTGGACAAGAGCGTGTGGATGAGCGAGGTCATCGTCGGCTAGCTCGCATTGTAACAGCGGATAGACGGGCCACAGTGCAAGAAATCACTCGGCAATTTAACGCTGGTGCACAAAAACGTGTAAGCAGCCACACCATCCAGAACCATCTCCTCGCTATGGGGTACAGAAACCATCGTCCAACGAGGGTACCGCTGCTGACCGCACATCACAGGGTGCAAAGATTAGCATGGGCGCGGGAACATTGCCGCTGGACCCAAGACATGTGGGAAAATGTTGCCTGAACTGATGAGTCGAGATCCACGTTGGTTAATGCGGATGGCAGGATACGAGTACGGCGCAAACCACATGAAGCGACGGATCCTTCTTGCCAGCTGGGTACTCTTCAAGCTGGTGGGTGTGGCATTCTCGTCTGGAAACTGTTTACGTGGACTGATATGGGACCCCTGGTACGTGTTACATCGTCCCTCACATGTCAACGTCACCGGGATATCCTGGACGCCCAGTTGCTCCCGTTTGTGCGTCTCCAACATCCCACTGGAGACCTCTTCCTGCAACAAGACAATGCATCTCCCGAATTGTATCCGAAAGGTTGGATGAACACTCCACCGACGTGACCTCGCTTCCTTGGCCAGCTAGGTCACCTGACCTTAATCCCATCGATCACATCTGGGATGCCATCGAGAGAGATCTTCAAGGCTCTAACCCCCCTTCATCAAATCTTCGTGAACTGTGGGATTTTGTTCAGGGGTCGTGCATCCGTATGGCTTCCCAACACTTCCGGTGTCTTTTCGAGTCCATGCCGAGACGAATCGCCGCCGTCATTAGGGCGAAAGGTGGTGCTACACGTTACTAGACAGGTATCTCTAATTCAATTGCTCTTCAGTGTATTTCGGGGCTCCGATGAAACGCTTTGCCTCGCCGTTCGCAAATCGAAGCATATATGACCCTTCATCTTAGCGGCAGGCAAGGAACAAGCAAATCCCCTGAAGAAATAACTCTTCAGAAAGAAACGATAGTCAAATAGATGTTACAAGCAAACGGATGCCAAATTAATCAAGCAAGTAGACATGCCTCAGAAAACTGAGATGAAGGTTCATACACAGTTGAGTCACATTATTGTGACAATCACGTACTTTTGACGTCAACAGAGCGTAGCCAGTGAAAGAAGGAACGTGTCGTGAGCTGGCTTGGAGGGTATATAAGGTGTGCTGTAAGCAATCTTAACACATATCACTTGCTTCTGTCATGGATAAAAGGAGCGATTTATCAGATTTGCAGAATGGGATGATTATCGGCTTTCGTGCCAAGGGTGGCAGCATTTCGGAAACAGCGCAGTTTGTAAACTGTTCGCGTGCTGCTGCGGCTAAAGTGTATCGTGATTGGAGAAATGGCGCCATTGTGAATAAGCGACGTGTAAACGTCGGAGCACATCGTGCCATTGATGTGAGAGGTGAACTTCGGATTCGAAGGTACGTGAGGGCCGACCGACACGCTACAGTGGAGCAACTCACTGGCCGAATGAACTAGGGGCTACCGGAAGTGTCTCTAAAATGAAGGTTCAGCGAAATCTGCTGCGTATGGGGCTATGATGCAGACGGATGGTCACTGCACATATGCTAACGAAGATGCATCGGAAAAAAAGACTTATATTTGCACGGCAATATCGGAATTGGACCTCCGCTGATTGGCAAAGGATTACATTCTCCGATGAGTCACGTGTTCTGCTTCATCGAACGCATGGCCCTTGGCATATAAGGCAAGAAACATCTGAGAATGAACACTCTTCAACCATTGCTGGAAGAACACAAGCTGGCGGGTGAAGTGCTATGGTGTGGGGAATGTTTTCGTGGCATTCTCTGGGTCCACTCATACTTGTGGGAGGCACTATGGACCGAATTCGTTATGAATCCGTTCTTGCAGACCACGTACACCCATACATTCTGATTGTCTTCCCTGTGGCGGATGGAATTTTCCAGGACGACAAAGCGACGTGTCACACAGATAGAAATGTGCGAGAGTGGTTGGAAAAGCACGATGAAGACATCAAAGTACTTACCTGGGCCATACATTTTCCAGACTTAAACCCAACTGAGCATCTGTGGAACCACCTCGATCGTGTTGTTCGGTCTACGGATCCTCCACCACGCACCCTCCAGCCGCTGACTAATGCACTACAGTCAGCATGGCTCCACATACTTTTGAACACCTTCCAGCACCTTATTGAGTCACTCCCAGCCCGTCTAGCTGCTGTCTGCGCCGCACACGGCGTTTACTCTGGATACTAGCTGGTGGTCACAATAATGTGACTCGACCGTGTATATGCTTCAATTTACGCACGGCGGAGCATTCATCTGAGTTCCGAAAGACATCCTCAGTTCCTTGGAGGTTCCTTGTACTGGGTAGTATAACGGTAACATACTCGAACGTGAATCGGGAGCTATACGGGTTCGGTTCGCTTTTAAGGATAATGCAATTCTCATGTTTTCTGCGGCATATCTACTTCCTTGATTAATTTGGCATCCATAGTCCTGTAACATCTGTTTAGCTATCAGTGTTCTAGCTCCTACGGAAATATGCAAATGACGATCGTACATCATCGAGCTGGTAGACAACCTATCTTGATGAACGTTGTTCTGAGCTGCATGCGGCAGTTGAAGCTTGAGTTAGACGGTTAGCGGAAGAATCGCTCCGCACCATCGTTTAGAAAATTCCTTACGGTGGAGAGCGATCGGTAGATTGGAAGCAGGTCATTCGCAAGCTGATGTAGCAATACGGTTGAATGTGTCGAGGCAAGTGGCCTCCAATCTCTGGAGACAGTTCCAAGAAAGCGGAACAATAGCCAAAGGCAAGGAGACGTACGTGACACAACAAGTCAACACGACCAGTATTTGCCTCTAACTGCTCGCCGCCATAGGGAGGAGTCAACAGTCAGCCATCTCTCTCCGGAGCTCTCCTCTGCTCCGGGATATAGAAGCAAACAGTTTACAGAAAACCCTACGTGAGAGAAGTCTGTACGCAAGAAGGCCAATGATCTGTATTCCAACATTGCACAGAAATGTTCGTATTAATTGGGCCCGACATCATCCCTGTACTCGTGGTCAATGGCCCTGTGTTCCCTTCAGTGACGAGTCATAAACACGTATTCTCGACGTGTGTACATTTGGAGAAGGCGAGAAGCTGCAATGCTCCCTCCAGCATTAGGGAAATTGACCACTATTGTGGTGAAGGACTCCTGGTTTCTGCTGGTATCATGATGGATGGACGCACGCCGCTACATGTTTTTCCAGGAGTAACCCTAACCGCTGCATGCTACAAAGATTACATCTTAGAGCCTTATGTATGGCTTTTCATGGAAGCTGTTTGCCACCAGTTCCTTTAGATGGACGATAACGCCCGTCCAGAAACGACACGGCTGACAGTCGGCGAGCACCTAGAGTGTGAGGATATTCACAGGATGGAGTAGTCCGCAAGATTTCCAGAGCTCAACAGGGTAGAGCATGTCTGGGATGCCCTAGGAAGAGCAACTGCAAGCTATCAGATCATCCTATAAGGACCCATTTGTGTCTCCCACGCGCCTTGGTGAAAGGGTGGCGCTTATTGCCTACAACTCTCATTCACAGCCTTGTAAACAGCTTCAGAGCCGATCGGCATCGCCGTTCGGGGTAATAGCATTCCGTATGATCACATATCATTAAGGTTTCTGAATTCAATAGATAAATCACTTCGTACAGCTACCCAATAACGTGTTGCCCCACCTTCTGCCTTCGCAACAGCAGCCAGACCTCTTGGTAAGGACTAAGTCAGGTGACCGCCCCGGTGGGAAGTGGTCTAAGCGATGGTTTCTGACCATTGGTCCAAGATTGGCCGGGGTTTGAATTCTGACGAGGCATCCCAGGAAGCACAGCTTTGAACAAAAAACGTAGGCCCATCACTGAGACGTAGTCTTTCAGGCAGAGAAGACTGTGTCTCAGTGCTGGGCCTACGTTAAATTGCAAGACTGTGATACCTGTGATGGATGTTGTGCTTGTCTTACGACTAGCTCTCTGCCTTCGCTGGAACCAGTGGCCATAAATTAAGGACGGGCGACTGCTTATAGCCCACTGAGATGCTCGTGGAAGTCGTTAAACCCGAAATAAAAAAGTGAGATATTGAATACACGGCGGTGATATTACCGCCAATGAATCCATGATCGTCCTTCGCAAAGTATCCGCTGTTGCCGGTGGAAGCTGGCTGCCTTCAACAGATGTTTTCTATTTTTCCCAAATATTCTCATTGGGGTTGAGGACCGGCGATCGAGTGGGCCATTTCAATGTGCTACACTCACTTGAATGCTCCTAGTGCCAATTGGTCACTACTCGGGTAGTATGCCGTGAGGCGTTGTCTTGTTGGAAGATGGCGTCATGGTGTGAAAACAGAAGTGTTACGAACGGATACACACCGTCAGCGAGGACGTTCCCACAGCTTTTACCAGTGACTCAGTTCTCGATGGGTACGAGGGACTCCAAGGAAGATCATGCATACGCACCCTAAACTGTTTCTCCCGCTTCCAAATGCCGTCATGACCGCAACCTAGCATGCTGGGTCCATAGCTTCATGTGGATATGTCACACACGCACTATCTCATTGGTGTGATAGATATGAAACACTGATTTGCTAGGCCAGATGACGTGATTTCGCTCCTCCGCACTCCAGCTGCGATTGGTCTTCGCCAACTGCAGCCGAAATTTTCGATGTCTTCCAGAAAACAAGAAGACACGATGTGGATGTCGACTGCCATATCTTATTTTTGCCATGGTACTACGGATAGTCTTTGTGCATAATCTTGTGGACGCGTCCTCATTATATTCCGACGTTAACCACTTCGTGGTAGCCGTGGGGTTCCTTGGAACGATGCGAGACGGTCTGGGTTTACCTCTAAAGTGAATTGCATGTTTAAGTCACATTTCTTCCGTTAGTTAGTAATTTTACTGTATATTACGCAACCTTGTTATATACGTGCGACTGTGTGACGTGGAAATCTTCGCCATTCAGCACTTGCGGTGATTGAACAACCAGGATTCCTCGCAACTGATATCTAGCCATTTTAAGCCAAGGCGATCTAGGAAATACAAGGCCATGACCTTAGAGAATTGAGTTCCCTCAGTTTTTCACCTGATACGTGGGTGTCGTGTATGACGTCATACACGAGAGCGTTGGAAACCAACCGGAAGCCTTGGTTTCTGCGTGATGTCACTAAAAGAGGAAACTCGTCTCTCTAATGTCATGGCCTTGTATTTCTAGAAGGCCTTGGTCAAGGACACCTACGTTGCTATTGTTTCCCACATTTGACATCTTGTCTTCCCCTAATGCTGTGGCTACATCCTCCACGGGAAGCAACCCACGGTCGCCTAGTGTACTGACTCCCGTCTCCTTCTAGGTTTGACGCCCAAAGGACCTATCGCTTCAAACTTTCGGAGAATGTTACGTAAACCATTTGCGGGTGTTGGTCCAGGTTTTAAGCAATTCAGTGTTCATAACTTGCGTATTGTTGTTTAGGCCCAGCTGCTATTCTAGTAAAAACACATTTTTTTTTGATTGGAGGTTTAACGACCACCGTGAGCAACTCAATGGGCTATAAGCAGTCGCCCGTCCCTAATTTAGGGTCACTGGTTCCAGGGAAGGGAGAGAGCCAGTGCCGTAAGACAAACACGACATCCATGCCTCACCGGGATTCGAACCCGGACCCCTTACGGACGAATGATCAGAGGGCAGCGCCTTAGACCACTGCGCCACCGGGGCGGCCAAAAAAAAACACAGTTACAAGAAGCCTCCGATCTTTTGGTCAAAGTGCTGTTGCACTTTAATACGTTGAATACTCACCTATATTGAAATGACGCATCCTGCAGATGCCTACTTTCATGGCAGTTTCTTTTCAAACATGCAGCTAGGAAAGGATACATCAGGCACTCATAATTTGCATATTTGCATTCTGGTAGCGCCTATAACTGCAGCTCCTCGTTGTTACAAGTTATTTCAAAGCCATTGAATGACATAAATTAGTTCCAAAATCCCTGGTGGCAAGTTTTGTAACTAATTTATGTCATTGCGAGAAATAGTTCCACCTGCAGCGCCCCTGGAGATGGGAACTTCAATTATGGACTCCCGGTATATTGAATTCATGCAGACAGTGGTTTTGTTATTTTCCCTTAATTCAAGAAGACAACATGTGAGATGGATTCAACGAATTCGAGTTCCATATTTTTGAAATGTACTAAATCGGGCTTGATAAATTTCAATATATTTTGCAGATTTTGTCTAGCGCAGCAATGAGACCCGCCGTTCTCTTTCAATAGTTACGCTACGCCGCCCCGGTGGCGCAGTGGTCTAAGCGATGGCCTCTGTTCATTCGTCCGAACGGGGTCCGGATTCGAATCCCGGTGAGGCATGGATGTTGTGTTTGTCTTACGGCACTGGCTCTCTCCCTTCCCTGGAACCAGTGACCCTAAATTAAGGACGGGTGACTGCTTATAGCAGATTGAGTTGCTCACGGTGGTCGTTAAATCTCCAATAAAAAAATAGTTACGCTACAGACCTATCTTCCTGTATTGGTTTAGCACGTCTTTTGTAAAAAAGATGGTGCTTATGTTACATGTTTGTCCATTCAGCTTGAAATGTGCAAAATGACCCTTTGTTTCTTTTTTTTCATTTTTTAACGATCGACAATTTCGGCGTCAAGTGCAGATATTATCGAATTCAAAATACATTTTATTCCATACATTTGCTTCTAAACATCCGATTCAAAAAAATGTTTTACCATTTGATTCCATTTATGTCGAAGACTATTTTACGTTCAGTCACTTTTTTAAGCTACGCATAGATTTTCCGCTAGGGAGCGTAAAAGTAAACTGCCAATATCTCCGCCTTTAAAACTCCTATTTCAAAAATTCTTTCTGAAGTGGATACAACTCCTGATGGGAAATCATTTGCATATAATTTCCAATTTTTGGTAAAAACTGGTTTAGCCACCAAGGGGTGTAAATGCTAATTTCTGCTTCTGACGAATTTGCTGCAAAATCTGAACTTCTAAAATCTCAATTGAAAAAAACATTTGTTCGTGGTCCGATGCCAGATACGTCGGGAAACCTTTTCGGAATATTTTCTTTTCAAAATATTTCATGGTTTCAACGCCAGGGTGCGTATATGTATGTCTTACTTTTGTCAATATCTCTCCTTGTAAAATCCGATTTGAAAAATTCGTTCTTTGTTGATAGAGTTTCCGCTGCGAAATCGTTTTCTTATAATTTCAAAATTTTCAAGTAATTCATAGACTTTCCGCTAGGGGCTGTAAGGGTAAATTGCGTTTCCCCCGATATCTCTGCTTCCAAAACTCCGATATGAAAATTTCTTTCTGCATTGGATACAGCTCCTAATGGGAAATACACTGGCGGAAAGGGAAAAAAGAACACCAAGAAGGAGACGTCTGATACCAACGAAATTTATACAGCATAATAACGGAATACAGAGGATAACGTGATCAAAACATTATTGCAAAATACAGCTGTATTTGCTGGTAAACTGAAAAATAACATTTCCATGTAACATGGTTAGTACGAGGTTGAACCGCCATGAACTGCGTCACACTGTGCAATTCTGGCATGGAGTCTGTCGTACAGATGTTGAATGTAAGTTTGGGGCATTGAGTTCCAAGCATCCTCAACCTGGACGTGTAAATCGGGGATGGTCGTGGCTGGCCGTGAAGACCAGATAAGTCGTTGTCCCATAAAATCCCACACGTGCTCAATGTGGAACAAATTCGGTGAACATGCAGGCCATGGAAGTTGTCTCACACCCTGAAGTGCATGTTGCGTTGCACGTGACATCTGTGGGCGTGAGTTTTCTTGCTGCAAAACACCACGATGGACCGACCTTACAAATGGCACAACAACGGGCTGAATGATGTTGTTGATGTATAAGGTGATGTTTAACGTACCCCGTACAAACACTAGTTGTGTACGGGAGAGATAACTGATCGCTTCCCACACCAGGAGACCAGGTGTAGGCCCTGCGTGTCGCTGGCAGATGCAAGAAGGATGGAGACGCTCCCCTGTGCGTCTCCGAACACGCATACGGCCATCGGAGGCTCCCAAACAGAATCTGCTTTCATCACTCAACACGACAGATCGCCATTGCGTTCTCCAGTGCAGACGTTGGCGACACCACTGCAGCCATTCCTGACGGTAGCCTGGAGTCAGAGGTATACATGCCAGAGGCACACGTGCACGTAGTCCTGCATCCAGTAGACGGTTGCGGATTGTTCGCACAGTCACTTCAGGTGCAACGGCAGCTCGGATTTGTGTCGCAGTTGATGTTCTGCTTGACAACGCCGCTCTTCTTATGCGTCGATCGGTCCGCTCATCAATCCTTCACTGACTCCCGGTTCCACGTCTTCTCGTGGGGGAATGTTCCTCGGACCATCTACCCCACCATCGTACCACCACCGATACTTACCGTCCAATTCGCTCCGCAATACCACGATACGACCACCCGGCCTCGCGGAGTCCGACTAGGCGACCTCGCTCAAAGTCCGATAACTGCTGAAATCCTATACGTCTGCCACGTCCAGACATTGCAGCTTCTTCAGGGTCTTCGCACGTGTCCGAACGCCGACGACTGATTGCATTCACTTCGCCGTACTCCTTAAATACCACCAACGATAATTTGCATATTATGCCGTGCTGTGGCGTAAGCGCTCACCGGTTGTTCCCGAAATTAACATCAGACCTACGTAAACTCAACCTAATTAACATATGTAAATTTCATGATCATCCGCCAATTCCTTCTTGGTGTTCTTTTTTTACTTTCCGCCAGTGTATTTTGCATATAATTTCTAAATTTTCTTAAAAAGTGGTTTGGCCACCAGGCGGCGCAAGTCTTCATTTCCGCTTCTGATGTATTTGCAGCAAAATCTGGGCTTTTGAAACCTCATTGTAAAAAATTATTTCGTGGACCTACACCTCTCATATTGGAAAACCTTTTGAGAATACCTTCTTCTTAAAACAATGCGTGGTTTTCCCACCAGGGGGCGTAGATGCATAGCTTATTTTGTCCATAGCTCTGCTTCTAAAAGTCTGATTTGAAAAATTATTTCTTTGTTGGAGAGCGTTTCCGCTGAGAAATGTTTCTGATATAATTTCAAATTTTTCTTAACTCACAAGTCTGCCACCAGAAGGCATACGTTCACGTTTTCGTTTACCGAAATATCTGTGCGATTAAAAGCCCGTTTGAAAAACTTCTACCTTCGGTCAGATAATACTGCCTTCCATAGCGGTTCCATTGACTTTGAATAGATTTGATAAATTTAACCTGCGTCAGAACAAATTCAAAGGACGTGCTCATTACAACCGGAAATTCGGGGTTATCTTTCTTTTTATTTTCTTTTTTTGCTGTTGTTTAAAGACCACTAAGGGCAACTCTTAAGACTGTTAGCGATTTCCCGTCCCTAACATAAGGCCAATAGTTCCAGGGAATGAACAGAGGTAGAGCCATCGGACAAAATACACCACCCATTCCTATTCTGGGACTCGGTCCCGGGCACATGATGCGTAAATAATCAGAATCCCGCGTCTCAGAACACTCGGCCATTGTGGCGGCCTGTCCACCCTTCGATAGACATAATATGTGTATGGTCACAATACGGTGATCAGACAATATTCTGCGCGCGTGCGTGTGTGTGTGTGTGGAGAGGTAGTGAGAGAGTGAATGGAAGAAATACCACATACACTGCGAAAAAAATAATGCCATTCGCATGGATTCAGGATTCTTAAACTCAGAATTAATTTCTCTTTTCCCGAAAAATGTTTGCCTTATTCTGTATACAAAAATAATTAGCGTGAAACATCATGACGGAGAGCATGCAATTTTACACTTTATATAAATAAGAGTTCAACAATATTGCACCGCCTGCTGCTTCGTGCTGGACATTCAAGAGATGAAAATTCTCCAAAGCATCCACAGTATAATTTTGTTCATTTTACGAAGAAATTCCTTTCTACTTTGAAAATTTTTATAAAAAATTAAATAAAATGAGAGAACCATAAATAATTTAGAATTTGATAGGATGTTTAACCCGGTGACCGTATTACAGTTTTCTCGATAAAAGCTCTTAATGCTTATCTAACCAGACGATGGGGAATGTTTAGGACTTTATGATCCATCGAGAAGGAAAAACCGCCTTCCTGTTCCCAGGAGTTTTATTGCGAGTCATTAAGCAATCTTGTTAATACTTCATCATTGGGTAATAAAGCTCGTTATTAATCCGCTCAACATTCATTTATTAACCATCCTCGGGTACTTTAATCTATGGAGTATGATCTCCCACGGACAAGTGCTTGGATTCCACATTCCGTTGTTCGGTAGTCATTTGCTTTAATGGTGTAATCAGTATCCAGTTCGGAATAATTTTAATGACTTCTCATGTCGTTCGTCCCACCGTAGAATGAAATATCTTTCAGCGGGAACAATAAAAATTCGCCAAAAATCACCAGAAAGCCTTTTTATCTGATTTAATGTGTACTTACAGCAATTCGATGTATTGAAATGCACATCTGTCGTACTTATGATGTCTCAAACACTGAAATATGGTTTTGCTTGTTAAGCAATATATCAGACATTGCGTAGGAACAAAAAAGTGATCTACAGACACCAAAATTTTATTTCTTAGAACATGCCTTCACGAATATTTACAATAGTAAGTTGTAGACTCCTCCGTCCGTCTCAATTTTGGAAACCTAATGTTAAGTGATGTCCGAGATACACGACCTTGTCGCAATGTCCCTATCCTCATCCGGGATCTAAACCTGGCTAAGCGACACATCTGAAGGTCCTAGTCCACGTCAAATGTCTGTATTAATTATTCATTTGCCTTCTAGTTAGTTTTTTCAGCTGCTGTTTACCATCTTTGGTGAATCCTCAGCATTGTGCGGGGCTCCAAGAAGCAACCTACCAAGTGGCTTGGCAGTTAGTGTATGTAAGTCTGGAGAAATTCTAGGCCGATGTGGTGCAGTGGAAGCATGTCCGGCGTTTAACTGGAAGACCTGGGTTCGATTCCAGTGGCGGCCAATGCTAATTTTTTCGTGACTCACTTATAAACGTGGAAAGAGCAATGACTTCTGTTTGACGTCAAGCCTCGTCCCATAATCTTACCATCAATAGATGACAAATTGTGGACTGTAGAACGACGAAATGTTCAATAAAAGCTGTTCAGATGAACATGGTTCATTCTGTAATTTTGATTACAAGAGCGAGATGCACACTCTTCCAAGTCGGAATTTCAAACTGTAGAACACTTCTACGACAATGGGAGTTGAGACGGGGTTCGAGTTCCAGATGATGCATGGCCGGTGTTTTTTACTTGA
The DNA here is from genome assembly GCA_039090855.1 of Macrothele yani. Classification (NCBI taxonomy): domain Eukaryota; kingdom Metazoa; phylum Arthropoda; class Arachnida; order Araneae; family Macrothelidae; genus Macrothele; species Macrothele yani. The sequence goes on from CM076990.1 coordinate 57,561,965, forward strand.
GGCCCTAGATCTCTCTCTCTTCTCTGGAAACGGCGACCCATTTTTAGGAAAGGCCAAATCTTTTTAGCTTTTAGTTACTGTTGTGTAGGAAAATCCATAACAAAACCCTGCAAAAAAACGCAATGACTCGATTCGAAGCCCGTGTAAGACATGGAAGGATGATCGTTCTGTCCTCTCTCCTTGGCCTGAAACTTGCCACATTAAATTTGAATTTCAACAAGCGTAGTAGCTCTGGAGCTCGAACCATAATCATACGAAAATGTAGATACACCCATACACACCTCAACATTTGGAATTTCCCCACCCAGAAGAAGTTGGCATATGAGCATGCAAATCGGTAGGTACCTGCTGGCAGGCGGGATCAAAGACATTGTAGGAGAATAGACTGGAAAAGTGCATGATACTTCCGGCATACATACAAATCCGCCATTGTAGGTGTTTTTTTTTTTTTTTTTTTTTGATTGGAGGTTTAACGACCACCGTGAGCAACTCAATGGGCTATAAGCAGTCGCCCGTCCCTAATTTAGGGTCACTGGTTCCAGGGAAGGGAGAGAGCCAGTGCCGTAAGACAAACACAACATCCATGCCTGACCGGGATTCGAACCCGGACCCCTTACGGACGAATGAGCAGAGGCCAACGCCTTAGACCACTGCGCCACCGGGGCGGCCCATTGTAGGTGTAACTAATGTGTTAAAGTGTTTGAGCGGGTATTTCAGTTTAAAATATTTAAGGTTTTGGTATGTCTTTAAGTGTAGGGACTCGAAATTTTCCTCTTTGGTAGTTTTCTTTCTATTTTTTTACTTCTCTGCTCTTTGTATATAGCCGGCCGCGATGTAGCCCTGTATTTTCTTGCTTACTGGTCTTGTTTGTTTTTCTCGGATATGACACTTGCTAATTACAAGGGGATGCTGATAAGTTCTCGGCCTCACAAAGAAGCCATGAAACTTACAGACTATTCCACATATTCATCCCGAACTTCAACACACTTGGCACAGCGTTTTTAAAGTTTTTTAACCCTTCCAAGAAAAAATTCTGAAGTCTGTTAACTCAAATACTGCTCTGCTGCTGATATCAGCTCCGAATCATTCGAAAAATACTTCCCTTTCAAACTTTTTTAAACACCCTACTCACCAGACCTTGTCGGATGGAGCAAGGTCTGGTAAGTAGGGTGGATGGTCAATGCACTGAAACCCCAGATCTCTCAAAACATCCGTTGTCTAGCCAGCCTTGTGAGCGGGCGCATTGTCCTTCAAAAAGAGAAAAGCTTTCCGTAGTTTTCCTCGCCTTTTTTCCTTCAAAGCCTCCTTTAATTGGCACAGCAAGTTGGAATAGTATTCAGCAATTTTTTTTGGCCTTTCAGGAAATAGTCAGTAAAGCGCCTTCTGAATCCCAAAACACCTTTTCGCAATAAAGGTCATGGCAACGGTTTCGAGTCTTGAATTTCTTTGGTCTTGGATAACCCGAGTGCCGCCACTGCAGGGACTGTTGTTTCGTCTCTGGATTGTAGTAATGTAACTACGTTTCATCAACAGTGATAATTCGCTGCAAAACATTATCAACAGATCAATTAAAAATTCTGCAAAACCGATCGGGAAGTGTCCACTCGTTTGGGTTTCTCATCGGCGTTCAAACATTTAGGCACCCACTTCGCTGACATCTCCTGCATATTCAAGTGCTCATGAATTATGAACCCAACACATTCCCTGGTTATCTCCAGTGTCTCAGCTATTGTTTTAGTCGTGATTCTCCTATCTGACAAAATCAAGTCATGAACATGATCAACAATTTCGGGGGTTGTCACTGTTGAAGGCCTCCCAGATCTTGCTGCACCTTCGGTCTCAAGGTCTCCAGGCTGAAAGTTGGCACACCATTTCTTCACAGTAGAATATGAAGGGCACTTGTCATTTAATGTTTGCGTCATACACTCATATACTTCCTTTGCAGTTTTCTTCTGCAAGAAGAGAAAATTTCCTGACAGCCCCGAGTTCCACACTCGAAAATTTAGCACTTTGCATTGACAAGATCCAGTTCAGGACGTCAAACATCTGAGAAAATACAAAGAGTTGTTATAAGTCTGAAAATTGGCACTTTACAATACAAAAGAACAATCTTTCGAGCTGCAGTGACCAAAATAATGATGCAATTAGAGGAAGTGGGTTAGGCCGAGAACTTTTCAGCATCCCCTTGTGCAATTTCATCTAAAAAGTTCTCGGGGCGTACGCGAACATTCTTTCTACGTAATTTCTGTATGCAGTACATCATGAATTGAATCAAACTTTCTTTAGTTCTACAATAGGTATCTCTTCACTGCTAAATCTTCCCATTCATAGATGGCGCTGCAGGTTCTATTGGTCTCCGTCGTTCCAGAACCGCTAACATTACGTTTCCCAAATCATGCTACTCTAATGTCTTTGGGTGATATTACAAACCATTGGAGTATGTAACTAGCTGCGTCAGATGAAGAATGAGCGACAAATAAGAACATATGGGCCTCCGAAGCCCTCTGTTGTCCAGTGCTTCCGGTCGTACTGGACCATGCAATGGATGTAAATGAGTAACACCATTACCAGCTGAAGGCGTTTCGGAAAGCAAGAATCGTAGGTCTCTGCGAAACTGATTGGTCGATTTGCCGAATTGCTGCCCACGGACATCAGGATGTCAGAACAGGTGAACATTGTCAGTAATAGTGGTTGCATTAAGGCAGCCCCAATTGCTGTAGCGGAACCAGCGCGGTCAGGCGGACGTCAGGCCGCATTAATCGACGTTTTCATTGACATTCAATCACGGAGACACAAGCTTCTACAGAGAGCATTGGACGGGATATAGCTTCGATTATGGACATGCCCATCACGACTCGGAGGGTGAACCGAAGATTGACAGAGAGAGGTATGCGTTCCGTGTAGCAACTGCGTCGAATGCGATTGATCATAGGGCATCCCTGAGCTTGGTTAGAGTGTTTTAGTACTAGTGGTAGAGCTGCATGGAGATACGTATGGAACCATGTTTTGTTCGGTGATGAGTCCCACCAAGTCGGGACTCATCGCCGAAACAAAGATCGCAAGTACTTGGCTACAGGAAATATGCGGCTATTTTTCGCGAGCTACAGACTGGTCTCCAACCAGACATTCTCGTATGTGGTACCATTAATTACAATAGTTGGTCAGCTTTGATACGCATAACATGCAGTAACAGCTCGTAGTACGTGGATGATCTTTTAACAGCCTTGACATATCTGAGGTTTATCTCGGAGGACCTTTTCCAGCAAGATAATGCTCGGCCGCACATACACCGCTCATATCTCCCGAACGAAAATGACTACTAGTGGTCCATATGTCTACATGGCCAGCGTGATCTACGGGCAAATCACACATCCAGTATGTATGGAACTTCACTGAACTACGCTTGCAAGCCTCTCCTCGGCCACCCCGGAATGCAGTTGAATTATGGGGTCAGGTAAAAACTTCAGCAGCTGAATTATGGGAACAGGTAAGCAATTCAGCTGAATTATGGGAACAGGTAAACAATGCATCTGGATTATGGGACCAAGAAACAATGCAGCTGAATTATGGAAACAAGTAAACAATGCAGATGAATTATGGGAACAAAAAAAGCAGCTGATTTATTCTGTAATTAGTTCAGCTGCTAAATACAAAATAATTATTTGAATTAGTTCAGCTGTTAAATACAAAATAATTATTTTGTATTTAGCAGCTGAACGAATTCTGTTGAATATCATCGAAATGAGGTCAAAGGTCAGGACACATGAGCGAGATTTATTCTACAGCCATTATCCTCATAAATTGACGTAATGATTGCTGGTATGTTGGAAAGCGTATCATAATCAATGCATTGCATGATTTTACTAATTTGTTTAGGACTGGTTCGGGTGATTTTTTGGGATTTAACCACTGTCTTCTCGTGTCCGGATTCCGCAGATTATTCATTTTTCGTTACACCTAAAGAAATGGTCGGGTTTTTTTTTGATTGGAGGTTTAACGACCACCGTGAGCAACTCAATGGGCTATAAGCAGTCGCCCGTCCCTAATTTAGGGTCACTGGTTCCAGGGAAGGGAAAGAGCCAGTGCCGTAAGACAAACACAACATCCATGCCTGACCGGGATTCGAACCCGGACCCCTTACGGACGAATGATCAGAGGCCAACGCCTTAGACCACTGCGCCACCGGGGAGGCAGAAATGGTCGTCCTGGGTATTTTCTAGCAAGTGGTGACACACATGTACATGTCACTGAGCTTGAGCAGCAATCAGTCCATGGGGTACTTGTCGACAGCTTCTGCGCCTCTGGCCGAGCTCGTGCAGTTTGCGAACAATTAAGCCTGAGGTATTTCCAGCTCATTTGACAGTTGTTTAGAGCTTGCGCACAGATTTAACTCTACGACTACAGCTTCAGAATTCACCGTTGAAGGTATACCAGCACGTGCTTTGTCTTCAAAAATTGCTGAAACCAAAATCTTGCCTTTCTTTCAGACACTGCTCCTTCACCTTCCACAGAGCAAAGTTCTTCGCTGCAACTGCAGCGGTCAATCTTTTTTTCTTTTTTGTAAAAACCGTAACAGCACTCGAATCGTGTTTTTCTTGTCATATAGCTTTTGACAGCAGAACATTTTCCAATAAATTACTGCAGCATGTGCTCCTATTTATACCAACCGGAGGATACCTATTTTCCGGTCATGCGTTGTTCTTATCTGCATAACGCATGCGCACCGAGTAATTGCCTGACAAAGTACGACTCTTAAAAGCGGCAATGACTTTTGAATCACCATATTAGTAAGAGGTTTAATGAAGAATATTCTTAAACAAGTTAGTAAAATCACGCAATGCATTGATTATGATACGCTTTCCTACATACCAGAAATCATTACTCAAATTATGAGGATAATTGCTGTAGAATAAATCTCGCTACTATGCCCTGACCTTTGACCCCATTTCGATGATATTCAACAGAACCAGTTACGTGTACTTCTGGAACAACTTGATAAAGTTTTGTCTCAATCGAAGCATTTTTACGTAAGTTATAATGCATAAGGGCGATGGAATGGATCCCTCTCCTATGCCCTGACCTTTGACCCCATTCCATTTTCAATAGAGTTCGTTCCCAGGTTTTCCCCTACCACATACAAAAATTTCATCGAAATCGAACCATTCTTACGCAAGTTATGACGCATAAGGGCAAAGGAATGGATTCCACTCCTATGTCCTGACCTTTGACCCCATTTCTCCCATTTTCAATAGGGTTTGTCCCCAGGTGGTCCCCTACCTAATGCTAAAATTTCACCGAAATCGAACTATTTTCACGCGAGTTATCGTGTGGACAAATAGACAGACGGAGGGACGGACAGACAGACAGCTAGCCGGACAAAGCTAGAGTATATACGCTTCTTCAACCTACGGTTGGAAAGCGTGAATTACAAACAAGCAGGGGAAAAGACAAGCACTTCACAGCAGGCTGTATTAAAAAGGCAAGTATTTTTTATTTTATTTTCAAGTGTGAAAGGGAGGCGTTTTGGCAAATTGAACCACTCTGTTTGGCAGTCAGCTGTCAATATGGTCATTTTTCAAGGAACCGTGGATGACCTTGCTAAACAGGTTTGATCGTATTATCAAAATCATATTCTATGTCGCTGGTGATTTTTTTATCGGCTTATTTAGTTTGCTATTTCTGGTTGGTGGACGAAATTCAAAAATACAAAGGCCGTTCCATACAAAGTGAGAGTATTTTTTCTTGAGTTGGCAACAGTACGAAGGGGAAAAATAACCACACGGACGACTAACTGAATTAAGGAAGTATCTGTGGCAACAGTTATTTGCCGTGGAAGACGATTCTGGTTTGGTTAATGCGCATTTGTTTAAGGCACGTCTGCATTTCGCCATACAGCTATAGAGGTGAGTGATTCAGAGTTAGGAAGTAAAATGCGCTGTGCGATAAAAGTTTGCTATCGTTTGAATACAACGGCTCAAGAAGCAGTTGATTTAATGAAAAAAGCTTACAAAGATAAATGTTTGGGTGAGTCAACAATTTTTAGATGGCACCATGATTTCAAAAAAGGGAGTTTGTCGGAAGAACTCGTTCCTAGGCCTGGTCAACCTGAAAGTGTTGTTACTGAGTGTATTGTTGACACTGCTTGGGAAATTCTGCAAGAAGATTGATGAATGACGTGTGAAGAGATAGAGGCGTCATCTAATATTTCAAAAACGTCGGCATTCCGCATTCTACCTGACAAATTACTGCTGCATCGTGTGTGTTCCAGATGGGTACCACATCACCTGACGAGAAAGCAATCGTTAACAAGAGTTCAGGTGTGTCATGAGTGGAAACAAATGATTGCGAAGGATCCAGACTTTCTAAACATAGTAATAACTGCCGATGAAACATGGGTTCACTACTTCGACCTCCTCACGAAACGCTCAACGAGTATCTGGAAGCACACATTCTCGCCTCCCCCGAAAAATGTCCGTCAAACTAAATCAGCTGGGAAGATGATGATGATAATTTTCTTTGATCATAAAGGTGAAGTCTGCCAGCATTCCGTTCCTCCAGAAATTACTATCAATGATGAGTATCACATTTCAGTCTTGAACCGTCTGCGACGACACATATCGATTAAGTGACCGGAACTGATGGGCAAGTGGATCCTACACCATGTTAACGTCTGCCCATATACAGCTGCTTGTGTAATGCGGTATTGAAATCATGCCACAGCCTGCCTACAGTCCTGACATCGCCCCTTGCGATTCCCGATTGTTTTCAGTAATGAAGGAGTAGTTTTTTGGCGCAACATTCAACACAGATGCTGACGTTATTCAAACTGTACAGGGATCGCTAAAGCAGCTTCCACAAAATGCCTTCGCCACATGCTTTGAAAAGTGTACTGAACGATGGAGCCATTGCGTATCATCCGAGGGAAGATACTTTGAGAAAGAATAACATATATCTTACTGTACCTATATTTCTTCATTTCGTGTGATTTTACTCTCAGTTTTTATTGAATAGCCATTGTAGATAGATAGATAGATAAGAGTATTCGTAATGTATTGGATTGGAAAGAAAGTAATGTCCGATGACGAGGTACCCAAAATCGAAGCCCCGGTGACGGCTTACACTAGCCATTGAGAATGCGCAGCACACCTACGTGACATCAGCAGGTAGGTGGCTTAAGCCAATGGTAGTTAGCCGTCAGAAGGCGAAGAGTGTAAGCACCAGCTAACATGGAAATGGAGAAGGAGCACAGCCACCATTGCATGCTGTATGAGTTTTATCGTGGTAGCATTCCTCAAGTGCTGTAAGGAACATTACTAGTGTATACTCCAATGTCATATCATATAGTCAGGGCTGTCGTTGGTTCGAACGGTTTCGAAAGGGAAATTTCGACCTGTCAGATCGTCCCAAACCCGGAATACCCGGCCGGCAACAGTGGATATGGACATGCTGAAGACCTTAATAGAGACCGACTCACTGTTCCAAGGGGGATATGGACTATGGACATGCTGAAGACCTTAATAGAGACCGACCCACTGTGTTAAGTTGGATATGGACATGCTGAAGACCTTAAAGAGACCGACCCACTGTTCCAGGATGGATATGGACATGTTGAAGACCTTAATAGAGATCGACCCACTGTTCCAAGGTGGATATGGACATGCTGAAGACCTTAATAGAGACCGGCCCATTGTTCCAAGGTGGATATGGACATGTTGAAGACCTTAGTAGTGACCGACCCACTGTTCCAAGGTGGATATGGACATGTTGAAGACCTTAATAGAGACCGACCCACTGTTCCAAGGTGGATATGGACATGTTGAAGACCTTAATAGAGACCGACCCAGTGTTCCAAGGTGGATATCGACATGATGAAGACTTTAATAGAGACCGACCCACTGTTCCAAGGTGGATATGGACATGCTGAAGACCTTAATAGAGACCGACCCACTGTTCCAAGGTGGATATGGACATGTTGAAGACCTTAATAGAGACCGACCCACTGTTCCAAGGTGGATATGGACATGTTGAAGACCTTAATAGAGACCGACCCACTGTTCCAAGGTGGATATCGACATGCTGAAGACCTTAATAGAGACTGACCCACGTGTGAGCATTATCACGAGTATTATCACACACGAGCATTATCACGCACCTTGCTCAACTTAGAAAGGTGCCCAAGAGCGGAGTTTGGGTAGCCCATCAACTCGCAGTTAAGTAGAAAGCAAATCGCATGAGTGCATGCGTTTCCTGCTTGCACGTGACCAAGTTGAACCATTCTTGGACCACACTCTGACAGGCGACAAGAAATGGGCCCTGTATGACAAGTTTGCGCCCGGAAACAGTGGTTGGTCTCAGAACAGACGCCTATGCCGGTCCCCAAAGCCGGCTTACACCCACGTAAGGTCCTGCTGTGTGTTTTGTTGGATATGCGGAGGTGTGTTGTATATGCGGAGGTCTGCCGTCAGCTCGAAGATCTGCACGCATCGCTCACATCGAAACTGCCAAAACGACCGGAACTGCTGAACTACAAAGGCATCGTCCTACAGCAGGATCGCGCGAGGCCTAACACAGCGCGGGTTGCAAGATCAGGGAGCTGTCATGGGAGCTGCTGCCGCACCCAGCCAATTCCGCGGACATTGCCCCAAGCTACTACTACTTCTTCCGGTCGTTACAGCACTTCCTGCACGGATAGCGATACACCAACCGGAACGATGTCAAGGCGCACTTCTTTGCGTTCAGGCCTCCACAATTCTACAGGGACGGTGTCCAACTGCTGCCCAGACGATGAAAGCAGGTCGTGGGAAACGATGGCGTCTACATTTTTAACTGATTGTATCTGTGTATACGGTAATTAGCACTTTTCTGTTGTCAGACATTACTTTCTCTCTAAGTCGAATGTTAATGCGAAATTTTTGCAGTCATAAATTCAACACCATTGCAAATATTCATCATAATTTGCTTGGTACTGGTATGCGACGACTTAGAGCTCTTTGTGTCAGCTCAGTTGAGCTCGACGTTGCTTGTTTTAGGTGGGCTGACTTGGATTTCGGAATTCATATTTAAATATCCTTGTACTACACTTTTCCGCTGCAAATTTCTTGGCGATGAAAATTGCTGTGTGACTCGAGTTAGGAAGCATTATTCCTCTGTGAAAAGATTCGAAACTGAAAATCCTCTAAATACGTGGCGTCAGTTGAATAGATAAATCCATCGCTCTTTCCACGTTAAGCCACGCACAGCAACCGAAAATTTGTTATTCGGCCGCCGTCGCTGAATTGAATCCCGAATCTCTCGATAGCTAGCCGAGTGCGTTAACTTTACACCGCAGTGGCCAATAATTGACGGCGCTACGTGTTTTTCTTTTTCAGTCAGCATCTGATATCTTTGGATCCTTTGGATCTCGCCCTTGGATTTAATTGCTATAATTAATACATAGCCAGTGCCCTTAATAACCACCAGATGGAGTCGTCTCAGTAGCTGATCCCATCTTACGGATTTATGATGTCAGATGCTGACTGAAAAAGAAAACACATAGCGCCGTGAATTGTTGGTCGCTGTGGAGTAAGGCTAACGCGCTCGGCTAGATATCGAGAGATTCGGGATTCAATTCCCCGACGGCGGCCGAATAACAATTTTTCGGCTGCTGTGCGTTGCTTAACGTGGAAAGAGCGATGGATTTATTTATTCGATTCCAAACTCTTTGTTCTAATGCTATTCTACCTGACCAACACTGTTCCGATTTCAGTCGGCCTGGTTATGTTTCTCTTAATGTGAAATGACCATTTTTCGCGGGGGTCAATTTTTTTTTTGATTGGAGGTTTATCGACCACAGTGAGCAACTCAGTGGACTATAAGTAGTCGCCTGTCCCTAATTTACGGTCACTGGTTCCAGGGAAGAGAGAGAGAGAGAGAGAGAGCCATTGTCGTGACACAAACACAATATTCATGCCTCGTCGGGATTCGAATCCGGACCAATTTCAGACGAATGTTCAGAGGCCATCGCTTAGACCACTACGCCACCGGGTCGATTTGGAGAAATATATTCTGGTGTGAATCGCCCTGAAGGAACCTATTTCTGTATGAGTCAACTTAGGATGCAATATCACGATGTAAGTCGAGATGGAGAGCTCAATCCGGTATGAGTCGACTTGAAGAACAGTATTTCTATGTGTGAGTCTAATAATATTAAATATTTGGGAATAACAACTGAGGATAATATAAAATGGAATATTAATATACAAAATTATATAAATAAAATTTCAGGCGGTATTGGGTTTAACTACGAAACGTTTAAGTAATTTAACAATTAAAATATTAAAAATTCTGTATTACAATCCAATTTATCGATGTTTGAAGTATTGTTCAGTGGCATGGAGCCAAACTACACTGGTGAGCAAAAATTAAGGACGAAGAGGAAAAATTAGCATAACAGCGGAACGAGCAGGCAGAACGGACTGAAAGAACACTCAGGAGATAGACTAGGGTCCGGTACCGTAGGTCAAGCGCATATATGCAGCATGACGTAGGGGGAGGGGGAGTGTCGGAAGAGTATAAAGCACAAGGGCGGTGTACGCTCAGCAATTCGGTGAAAGCTATTACATGGTGTACATCGGTTTGAACGACGTCGAGTTGCTGCCACCGTGTGATATGGCCAAGAGGAAATCCAGTAGACGACATATGAATAACTTTACCCAAGGTCGCGTCATTGGGAAGTTGGAAGAAGGTCGAAGTGTGACTACTGTGGCTGAGGAGTTCAGGATCGCTCACAGCATCGTTTCAAGAGCTTGGAGAATATTTCAAACGACAGGAACAGCTGTCCGAGAGTTTAGCATTGGTCGTCCATGAGCAACCACGGCGGCGGACGACCGGTATATTGTCCTGCAAGCAAGAAGAGACAGACGGCAGACAGCGGGAGAAATCGCAAGGCACATGCAACAGACAACTGGACGTCCGTTATCGCGTTTACCGTGGCCAGGAGGTTGCACAAAGGTGGTCTATTTGCAAGACGACCAGTACGGTGTGTGCCATTAACGCCTGCTCATAGGAGACAGCGGTTTCTGTGGTGCCAGGAACACAAGAACTGGACACATCAGCAATGGGGTCGAGTTCTCTTTACGGATGAGAGCTGATTTAGTCTGACGACCGATTGTGGACGTATACACAACTGGAGAGAGCAGGGAACACGCAATCACACCTCCAACATCATCGAAAGGGACCGGTTTGGAGTTGGCGGAGTTCTCGTTTGGGGCGATATCATGCTTGGTAGCCGTACTGACCTCCACATCTTCCAAGGAGGTTCAGTCACTGGTGTTCGCTATTGTACCGAGGTTCTCCTGCCTCACGTGCGTCTGTTTAGAAGTGCTGTGGGTCCTGAGTTACTCTTCATGAACGACAACGCTACACCTCATCGTACAGTGGCTGTCGCAGAGCTGTTGGAGAGTGAAGATATTCAACGCATGGATTCGCCCGCAAGGTCCCCTGACTTAATTCCAATCGAAAACGTGTGGAACCTTCTCGGGAGACGCTTGGTAGCACGTCACCAGCCGCCAGCAACGATTGCGCAGCTGCGATTGGCGCTACAAGAAGAATGGGCCGCGATACCTCAACAGCTCCTTGACAACCTCGTCCTCAGCCTCGACAGACGTTGCAAATCCTGCAACGCAGTCAGGGGTGATCATATCGCCTACTAAAGACTGGATTTTTCTTGGCAGCCGCCTGTCACATTGACGTTTTCGTCTTCTGCCCAGTTGTGCTCGAAGCTATCTTTTCAATAAAGTGCCTTTGTATCCTTTGGATTCCTTGTTCGGACGGTTTTGCTCACTTGTACCATATTCTTACATCTTCGGGATCTTATGATATGATTTGAGTATATGTGGAGCACTTCTGCATGACGTTACATTCGAAAAACCGTCTCGTCCTTAATTTTTGCACGTCAGTGTATTAAGACTCATTTATAGAAATTAAAATCGTTACAAAATAGGATGGTCAAAATTTTAAATAATTTTGGGGAATTAATTTGAATATGTGGTGACGGATTAATATCTATGGATTTTTAGATATTGAGAAAATATGGCAATATAGATTATTAGGATTTATGTATAAAAGAGTAAATGATCATAGGTATCAACATTTGATTCAGCTGAACATCGTGGCTCACGACTATCGAACTAGAAACAGAAATACGTTTTTGTTACCAATGCCTAACACTTTAACCCAACACAGATTTGTTGATTACCATGGATTGGTGTTATGAAATAATCTACCTTATTAAATAACACATATCAATAATTATAATTATTTTCGAAATTAACTAAAATTATTTGCTAACAAACTAAAATATAAAATTTAATAGTACAAAGTTATTAATCAGAGCATATATATGCGTAAATTTTATATGTGCAGGACGTTTGGGTTGACTATGTACTTTAGGGGAATTGGTATTCACGCAGGCTATATACACTGAAAGGACAAAGTATTATGTACACCCAACTAATAGCGTGTGGCACCACCATTTGCAGGCAGGAAAGCATCCAAACGTCGTTTTACGGACACAATGAGGTTCGGAAACACAGACTCGAATATCGCTGACCAACAATCTAAGAGTGCTTGCCGTAGAGCAGGCAGAGATGTATGTGGGGATGGTTGATCACGAACAGCTCGTTCCAATATGTCCCATAAATTCTCTATGGGGTTGATGTCCAGAGAACGAGGAAGCCATGCGAGTGGGGTAAGCTCACTGCTATGCTCCTGGAGCCAGTCGGTTGCTAGCCGGGACCGATGGGGTGGAGCTCTGTCCTGTTGAAAGGTCGGAAATTGGTTCGGACAGAGGCATGTAATGAAAGGGTTGAAATGGTCAGCCAGGAGCTGCACATAGCTAGAAAAAGTGACGGAAGACTCAAGAGGTACCAAGGAACCTAGGCCGGACGACGTGAAAGCTGCCTAAACAGTTACAAAGCCTCCACGGGCTTGTAGTACCCCAGCTGGGCAAGCGGGATCCATAGCTTCCTGTGGTTAACACCACACACGCTGCCTACCATCGGCGCAATGCAGTGTTAAACGGGATTCGTCAGACCATATGACGCGTTTTCAATGATCCGTGCTCTAGTTTCGATGGGTCTACGCAAACTGCAGCCGAATAATGCGATGCTGTGCCGTTAACATCGGAACACAATGCAGTCGTCCACTGCTTCAGCCGAGTTGTGCCATGTGTCGATGGATTGTCTTTGAGCATAGGCTTGTGGATGCTCCTTCATTAAATTGTGACGTGATTTGCTATAAACAAGCCTGCCGATGTGTCTGTACGATGCGGACTAATCGTCTGCGCCCTTGATCATCCAATGCATTTTTACGGCCACATTTCATCGGACTGTTAGCGGACTTCCCGCACTCCTGGTACACGCTTGCTATGCTTTGTCGTGGAATTCCTAACAGTTTCGCCGTTGAGCTGGTTGAACATCCGACTTTCCTGGCTGCCACGACTTGACCTCGATCAAACTCACTTAAGTCTCGTCCTCGACCCATGTCGGCATTGACGGAATGTATTTCCTTGCGAACCGACCCACTGCATTTATAGCCACAACCGGTTTTCCTGCACACCGCGATTTTCTGCTCTCCTGCTTCTTTGTGTATTTTCACCGGGGTGTACTTAATAATTTGTCCTTTCAGTGTATATTTTACTCAATTTCCTGTTCTGTGGCTACCCTGTACATAAGTACGATTACATACATAATATATGTTTTCTTCTTTATATTATATGCTATAAAATTAATATTGAAATGTTATATGGTCAAATATAACCTCATGACGAAAAATAAATGAAAATGAAATGGAGATAGCATAATAAATTTTACCTGGAGCTGGTGGGAACTCTATACGCTCCTGTTAAAAACTTTCCGATAGGAATTGGATAGAATCAATCGTATAATATATGAGAAATTTTCATTAGAAGCATAAATATCTCTTGGACGTTGGAAAAGTGAATTCATTCTGTCTAGAAATATTCTTTTCCGTGCGATAAAACAGTTTTCCTAATCCTTGTCACTTTAAACATTTTTAAAAATAGAAAGCGTCTTTTTTCTACCAGCGATTAAGCGAAAGAAAATAAAGGGGGCAAAAACTGCCCTCTCTAACAATTAATTTGACGTTTACGATGAAAAATTGCAAAGCATTTTCTTAAAACCTTCTGTCTCAGGTTTCTTAAAGCAGCATTCTCATTAAAAGAACGTGTAATGCCTGTGGAATTCAGGCTGCGGGGACTAATCACGCGGATTTGAAACAAGAAAAGTTTAAATCCTGCGGCAAATGCTTCTAATTTATCTTGCCCGTGAAAGAGGAAAAAAATCCAGATTTTTCAGTTTGTGTAGTTTCGAGTGTTTAAATGCCGTTTTTTTCCCTCGTTTTCTTTTTTCAAAGGAAACAGCAGCGCTCGAGAAATAGAATATTCAGTTGAAGTGGGAAACTTTGCATGTGGTGAAATTAGATTCACCTGCGTGGGTTCTCGGAAATGAAGATATTCTCTTACCAAACAATTTCTTCATTATCGCTTTTTTTGAGTTCAGGAATATATCTGATCTATAATACTCGTATTTTTAACTTTACAAGAAGAGATTTATATAGGAAGCATCACCCTGAAGAAAACTTGGTGTTTCGAAAAACCTGTTTCAGGTTGAGGGCGTTGGTAACATTTTCAGAACTGCTGAAACAGTGGTTGCATAAAACACTTTTGCAAATTAACAGCTCAAAACTAATTACACCGTTTGATAAACTTGGAAAAACGCATTTAAATAAAAAAAGCGTTGCTAAGCAATTGAGTTTACTGTGCGTTCCTCTCATAGGAACCAGGCGTTTTCTTGTTCCTAGAGGACATTTGGGAGCCACGTTGAAAACATTTTTCTTGCCATTAAATGAAAAAAAAAGCTTAACAAGTTTTTTCTTTCGGCTTTGCCACTCTGCCTTTGGAAAATATTCGTTTTGCATTTTACGATCCTTATTCCAGAAACAGAAAAATATCATGTATCCAGAAAACAAAACTAACAAAATCAGGGGAAACTTTTCCAGTGAACATTGTCTCTGAACTTGACACATATGTCAGTTCGTATCTTCTTGAGAGCACGTCTCACACGTACTGGAAGAAATACTTTCCATTAGGGAGGCACAGAAAAGCCTCCCAGTGGGCCGAGTAGCACCGGATGCAGTCTTCTAGTCAGTCCTTGGTAATTTGTCCGGACGCGATTCCCGGCTGAGGCATAGATGGTGCGCATATATTATGGCACCAACCCATTCACCTACCTGGAAAT
The DNA here is from genome assembly GCA_039090855.1 of Macrothele yani. Classification (NCBI taxonomy): domain Eukaryota; kingdom Metazoa; phylum Arthropoda; class Arachnida; order Araneae; family Macrothelidae; genus Macrothele; species Macrothele yani. Next base: position 57,577,261 of record CM076990.1, read on the forward strand.
AGTGGCCCCAAATTAGGTATGGGTGACCACCTACAGCTCGCTGATTTGCTCGCGATGCTCATCCCCCTCCCACGAAAAAAACCCCCCCAGTGAGAAACATGTTTTCAGCGTTTTGCCTGAGAACAAGGTATTTTCACGCGTGGCAGTAATATTGACGGATTTTTTCACCTTCTTCTCCCTCTTTAGAAAGCAGACAGGCAAGCGTGCTTCCATTTCCCTTTTCTGTGTCTCTGTGGAACCAAAAATCACAGCTTGTGGAACTCGACGTAGCCCAATGATGTAGTTTCTGATAAATATATTCTTGTAGTGGTAGGATTCCCGATGACATCGCCCAGGCATTCTCACCCTTACATCTGCTTTCGCCACTGAAACCACTCAGATACATTGATACGCACACCTAGGTGAGGACGACAAAACTTAGCTACGCCTAGTCGTTTCTTTCTTTTATCTCCCTCGCCTATCACGTAATTGCTTGGCAACTGAAATTATTTACATAATCCAGCTATTGACATATACCCAGTGGCGGCCCCAGGTACGGGCATTCCGGGCAACCGCCCAGGGCCCCGCACCTCCCCAAATTAATTAGTAGTTTTTGCCTGGCGTCACCTAAAATATTGTAGTTGTAGTTCACGATCATATACAAATAAATGACCAATTTTAATATTTCGTCTCCCGAGAGAAGCTTTTCTAAGCTGAAGCTCCTCAAGACCTACCTACAAGGAACACCATGACCCAAGACCGGCTGTGAGCTGTCGCACTTCTGTCCATAGAAAAAGACCTATCATCTACTCTGAACTATAGTGATTTGATTGAAGACTTCAAGAAAGGTGGCAGAATATTTCTTTAAATAATAGGCTTGGGTTATAATTATTCAGCTATCCTTGATTATTTAGTAAATGGTGATTTTGGAACAGGTAATATTTTGGATTCCTAATTATATTTATAAACCATGTATTGTATTTCATCGTGTTTATTTCATACAAAATCAATACCACAATTCCCGATAAAAAATTGATTTGGGATCATGTTTACCCCAAGTGAGCGCTTGTGTGAGAAAAAACAAAGCGAGCAACTGGTTTACGGTCAGAGTAAGCAACATGTAATTCGTTTTCGTATATATATATATGGGATGTAAGGTCAGGTGATGCGTAACATCACAGCCTCTCCTTGACAAATGTCAACCCCTACTTCTCGTGGTGCATATTGTTCCCACTAAAGGGGCTCTGACGACCGCCCATAGCGGTATAACTATACCATCGGGATTAGAGGAAATTCTATCCCACACTCACCAACCCGCTTGGCCAGCGTGGTGAGTTATGGCCAAACCCCTCCAAAATGATTCCACAACTTAAATCTTGGCCCTCAGTCTCCGGCAGCTGGAATGTACCTGACCAAGGCAGCGGCCAGTGCGACATGAAGGCAGAGGGTGCTAAGAATCCCCGGAGGACCGGACTAGGCTGCCATCGGATGCTGACCTTGGCTACTTACAATGGACGCTCCCTATCTTCTGATTCAAGGCTTCTTGAATTGGAAGAGGAACTACAAAGGATCAAGTGGGACATCGTGGGGCTAAGTGAGGTAAGGAGAAAAGGAGAAGATCTCATAGAACTGAAAAGTGGACATCTCTTCTACTATCGTGGGACAGATACTGGCAGAACTAGTGGTGTTGGATTTATAATAAACAAGAAACTGAAGGATAAAGTTGTAGAAGTTGAAAGTTCCTCTGACAGAGCTGCACGACATGTTATCCAACTCTCAAAAAGATACCAGGCTCAGATTATTCAAACTTATGCACCCACCACAAGTCATCCTGAAGAAGAAATTGAAGACTTTTATGAGGAAATTTGTCATCTAAATAATAAAGGTAAGCAGCACTTGAAAATAATTATGGGAGATTTCAATGCAAAAATAGGACAACGGCAACAGAATGAAACTTCAGTAGGTAAATTCGGATACTGCAACAGAAACCAGCGTGGAAATACTCTCGTTCAGTTTGCAGAGGCAGAAGGGTTTTTCATCTTGAACTCCTTCTTCAAGAAAAAGCCACACAGGAAATGGACATGGAGACATCCAAATGGGACGACAAGTGAAATTGATTTTATTATGTGTAACAAAAAAATTCGTCATAGAAGACTGCAGTGTGCTAAACAAGTTCAACACAGGCAGTGACCATAGATTGATGAGATGTAAGATGCACCTCAACACTAAACTCGAACGTAGCAAGCTCATAAGACAAACAAAATGTATTAACATAACCAACTTTAAAAATCACCATAATACCTTCAAGTTAGAACTGAAGAACAGATTCTCTGCTTTAGAAGGCCTAACAGCGGAAGAACTGGATATTCCTGAAGTTAACAGAAAAGTAACCAAAGCTTTTATGGAAAAAGCAACAAAATTAGCTGGGTCTAAGAACAAGTTGCATGTGAACAAATTATTAGGAAAAACCAAAATGTTGATGCAAAAAAGAAGAGAGATGAGGACAACTAAAGAAGATGTGATTTCCAAAGTGGAATATATAGAGCTATGCAAGGCAGTACGAAAACGTATCACTGAAGACGTAAGGAATTCAACTGTGAGCTAGTGAGGAAAGCAATTGAAAACAACCAAAGGCTAAAGATAGCAAAGGGACATCTCAGTAAGGGAAGAAAACAGATTATGGCACTGAGAAAAGAAGATGGTTCTGTAACAAGAAATAGAGGTAAAAGGTTGAAAAGAGTGAAATATTTCTACTCCAAATTATATGAAAGGGATGATACATGTACTTCAGACATCATGAAAGGTACCAGTACCAGAGTTCTTCCAGTCCTCCCAGCAGAAATTGCGCATGCAATCAAAAACATGAAGCGGGGAAAAGCTCCAGGAGAAGATGGAATTACTGTAGACATCATACAAGAAGCAAGTAGAGAAATCGAAACAGTACTCGCCCAAATTTTCACTCAATGCCTTAATAAAGGGAATATTCCTGAGGATTGGAACAACACTACAATGATCTTGCTACATACAAAAGGTGACGTTGAGGATCTCAGGAACTACAGACCTATCAGCCTCCTATCAGTGGTTTATAAAATCTTCATTGAAGTTCTTTCACACCGCTTAAAAGGGACACTGGACATCGCTCAACCGAGAGAACAAGCTTAATACAGGAGTGGCTACAGCACAATAGACAATATCCACGTACTGAGAGAACTTATTGAAAGAGCGAGGGCATATGAACTTCCATTGTGCATGGCTTTTATCGATTATGAAAAAGCCTTTGATTCGGTGAAACCATCAGCAGTTAAAATGGCCCTGAAATTCTGCGGTATTGAAAATGCGTACATTAATATTATTAATAACATCTATAAAAATGCAAGTGCAAAGATTCGGTTGTTTGAAAATAAAACACACACAAAAATTGGAAAGGGAGGGAGACAAGGTGACACCATACTCTTTAATGACACATTGGAAAATGCCTTTCAATCACTGAACTGGGAAAAAAAGGGATAAAGATTAATGGAGATTTTCTAACCAACCTTCGTTTTGCTGATGCCATAGTCATTTTTGCAACTACCCTTCAGAGCTGCAGAGTATGATCCAGGAACTTGCTGACAAGAGTAAAGAAGTGGGATTAAAAATGAACTTTCAGAAGACAAAAGTGATGTTCAATGCTTTTACAAGAAATGAAGATTTATCGATTGATGGGGAAAAGCTGGAGATAACAGACACGTACGTTTATCTTGGACAGCAGATATCAAGTGAGGTTCACATTGATGAAGAAATTAATCGGCATATAAAACTTGCCTGGAGAGCTTTCGGAAGAAACAGCATCATTTTCAAGAGCAATATGCCATTATGTCTTAAAAGAAAAGTGTTTGATCAATGCATCCTTCCAGTGCTTACGTATGGTGCAGAGACGTGGACCTTAACTAAAAGAGACATACAAATGCTGCAGACAACTCAAAGTAGCATGGAGAGGTGCATGCTTGGTGTAACCAGGAGAGATAAGAAGAGGAACTCGTGGATCCGAAAAATGACAAGAGTGGAAGACATCATGATCAGCGTTCAATCCCTTAAAGGGCAATGGTATTGGTATTGGTAACTGTGGGTACCATAGTGGTACCCAGTTAATTGCTATAACGAAATACAGACATAGGAGTTTCAGTAAAACCTGCAGTACAGAAAACAACAGTGCGGAAAGTAAGTATTTCCACGATGCAGCACAACGTTACACAGAAAGGAAAGGAATATGCACACGAACAATGAAAGACCTAACGGCATATCAAACACTATAACACATGTGCACAAATGCATGAAATGTACTATGCTATCATAAATCAACCGAACGGAACTGAATTGTGGTTAGAGAGCAAAACAACATGGAGTACCTCAGCAACTATATAAAAATAACATAAGTAACAAACGTACCACTATAAAATTCCGCGATAGAGGAAAGCACTAACACAGCAAACACTCACAATTATAGGTAATTTAAAAACAGGCACAAATTCAGGAAACAACAGATAAGATAATGATGAGATAATGAGGAGATCACACAAGCAACGAGACCGATTAGTTGTGAAAACACAGCAAAAACACAAAATTATCGCAATCTTAAAATACATTACTTGTGAAACACAGCCAAACACACAAATAAAGCAAACGTACAATACATGACTTGTGAATCACAGTAAAAACACACATGGAAAACATCAGAATCAACATCCACTAAGTCTGCAAAACCAGGGAATCTGCGAACGGGTTCGCAAATCCTCTAGCATTGAGAGAACAAAAAGTAATCGGTGTGAGGAAGAGAGCTAAAGGTCATCGGTAAAAGGATAGAAGGTATCACATATATGCTTCTCAACGAGCTCCTTCAAGGAGGCGAGACGGCGCGTGTAACTTCTAAAAAAGGCTGATACCGAGAATCGGTGGCACACAGAGATTTAAAAAGTGACAGATAAGCTTCGAATTGCGTTACCGCTGCATACAGGTCCAGATCATATGAGTGAAGAAATTCTTCAGAACCAACAATCGTACGTGCAGGTTGAAAAAGACGTAAAAGTTGCTGTCTGGACAGTGGGCCAGGAACTGGAGGAAGCGTATCAACTGCCTGTAGAACCTCAGCATCAGAGAGAGGATTGACAGGACCTGAGCGGAGAAGCATACTGTTTGAAGAAACATCAGGTGGAGAAACACCGGAACCGGAAACCTCGGGAATACTAGATGAATCCTCCGAATGTGGCACAGAAAGTTGTTTTAACTTTTTTTGTTTTACAGCGCCTGTGGAAGTTCCAATCCGCTTCGAAGAAGTAGCTGAGGCGGATGTATCCATTAGTGAATCAGGCTCACCTCCCAAGTCAGGAGACGAGGAAATGAACGTCGCCGAAGAAGCAGTACGTAGCTGAGCTGCCATAGTGGAGACTGGTACAACAGCTGAGGCTTCAGGAAGATGTTGCAACAAGGGTATGGTAGACAAGGTTGTAAACGGGGATCCGATATCCGAGAGGCTAGGAGAAGAGCCAGACGGCCGATCCGCCAAACCACCACTCAACACACCCGGATCGGAACACTCCGCTGTAGACACATCTGTAGTCGAAGACAACTCTGTCAATCTTGAAGGTGGATGCAGAATCGTACGGGTCGGGAGAGGAGGAAAGGCAGCATTGTCCGTGACGGAAATGTTCGTCTAACGGAAAAACGAAGAATTCGCGTCAGGCAAACTACCGGTAGTGGGGATAGTAGAAAGACCAATGTGGTCAGCAGTGGGATGTGAACTTGATGAACGTCCACGTTGAACGCGGTCACAGGAGGCAGTGGTGTGATTTTGTGTTAAACAGTGTGCACAATAGTGAGCAGTGAAAATCTTGAAACTGTACGTTCGTGCGCCAATTTCAACAGCAGCTTCTGTAGGGCAATCCGCCAAGGCTTTCTCGGTGGGATAGACGACCAATAACTGACGGCGAGGTCCTGTAGCATGTGCAAATCGAGTTCCGCGGGGAGCGTCAGAAAGGCGACGGACCTTGCCAACAATTTTACAAACATGACTGACAAGGAGAGGAAGTGCAGTATCCGGCACTTCCTGTGGAACAGGATAGAACGTGATGTTCACCGGTCTCTTGGAAAGAGGCGACGGGATGAGATGGTTTGTCCCAATCGAAAGTCCGTTAGCTAGAAAAAAGTCAGCATCCTCCATGTGATTGAACTGTACCGAAATAACCCGAAGAGTACGGGAAATTCCTGCAATGGACGCAGACGACACATGTACAGAGAGGGCTTCCATGTAGCGTGGCAATGGAGTATTTGGTAAAGCATGAAAGAGCACACCTCTATCCAGGAGCTTATGGAACTCACGGCCAATCTGCGAATTGTCATCAATCGTTACCTTCACCTTGTGGTTGGATACCTGAATAATAGGTGTTGCTTGCAAAAGACCATCTGGTTGAGAGGAATCGGACGTAGAAGTAGCGCCTCGTTGCACTTTAGAGGCAAATGACATCCTCGGAAGAGAAGTCTGTTCGGATCCGGCAGGCAGAGAAGGCTGTGAGAGAAGAGAAGCACAGACCGAAGGCAAGGCAGTAGAATCAGTAGTTCCCAGGGAGGGCACCGAGACAGATGCAGGAGCTGAAGAAGAAAGCGCAGCCAAGTCCAGTGAAGGCACCGGTGAAGGAGTACTAGAAAGCTGGGAAGGCAACTGAGCAGACACATCTGAGGACGAGAGTATGTTAACTTCCCTGGACGTGGGAAGTGTGACGTGACGTGCATCCGCCACGCCCATAGATGATAACCAAATACCGGAAGCCGCCATGTTGGCAGCTTCCAAACGTAAACAAACAAGCAAACGATAAGCAAACGGATGAATATGAACTAATATGAGGGTGAGAACGCTAGAAAAGAAGCTCAAAACGTACAGAGTACTTTTAGACAGCCAGGCCACGCAACAGGTGAGTTAAAGACAAGGTATTCCACACTAAAACGCATAAAATATTGGAGCCACCAACACTACGTCTATCACGAACGAGCAATGGGCTAGGCATACTGCCAGAAGGACAGAACATTGAAGGACAGCCGAAATTTTAGATTGGATTCCAAAGGACAGGAAAAGACCCAGAAGAAGACCACATGGAAGATGGGTGGATGAAATTCGAAAGTATGCGGGAGTGACATAGAGGAGACTGGCACAAGACAGACCGTTGTGGAGAAAACGTGGGGAGACATTCGTCCAGCAGTGGATTGATAATAGTTGACAATGATGATGATAATGATGATACACTGAAGAGCAATTGAATTAGAGATACCTGTCTAGTAACGTGCAGCACCACCTTTCGCCCTGATGACGGCGGCGATTCGTCTCGGCATGGACTCGACAAGACAGCGGAAGCGTTGGAAAGCCATACGGATCCACGACCCCTGAACAAGATCCCACAGTTAACAAAGATTTGATGGAGAGGGGTCTTGGTCTTGAACATCTCTCTCGATGGCATCCCAGATGTGCTCGATGGGATTGAGGTTAAGTGTCCTAGCTGGCCAAGGAAGCGAGGTCACGTCGGTGAAGTGTTCATCCAACCATTCGGATACAATTCGGGAGCGATGGCACGGTGCCTTGTTTGTTGCAGGATGAGGTCCCCAGTGGGATGTTGAAGACGCACAAACGGGAGCAAATTGTCGTCCTGGATATATCGGTAACGTTGACATGTGAAGGACGATGTAACACGTACCAGGGGTCCCATTTCAGTCCACGTAAACAGTTCCCAGACGGGAATTCCACCCCCACTAACTGGAAGAGTACCCTGTTGGCTAGAAGGATCTATCACTTCATGTGGTTTGCGCCGTACTCGTATTCTGCTGTCCTCGTGTACTAACGTGAATCTCGACTCATCAGTCCAGGCAACATTTTTCCACATGTATAGGGTCCAGTGGTGATGTTCCCGCACGCATGCTAATCTTTGCACCCTGTGATGTGCGGTCAGCACGGTACCCTCGTGGGACGATGGCTTCTGTACCCCATAGAGAGGAGATGGTTCTGGATGGTGTGGCTGCTTACACGTTTTTGTGCACCAGCGTTAAAGTGCCGAGGGATTTCTTGCCCTGTGGCCTGTCTATCCGCAGTTACAATGCGAGGTAGCAGACGCTGCCCCCGCTCATCCACACGCTGGTGTCCACGGCAGTTGGCCCTTGCAGGGATGGTTTTATCGAATTCGATGTACTCACGATGCACCCGGGACACAGTGGCTCCGGAAAATCCCTGTGTCTGCACCACTTCCGAGATAGAGTGACCCATTCATCGGGCCCCGACAATTTTCCCACGATCAAATGCGCTTAGATCCTTCGTCTTACCCCATACTGCGTGCGACTCTTACTGATTCCCGTCGCATCACTCCTTATATTGTCGGATCGCTGCATACGTCATGTCATTTCCGTTTACAGGGCCGCCCACAGCGCCACGTTTGCATAAGGCCAGCTGTCTCTAATTCAATTGCTCTTCAGTGTATTTATACGAAAGAGTTATTGCGATGACTTCGGGTTATTGCGATTGCGAAGGGCCCCGTGAAGAGCCATTGCCCTAAGCTCCGCAAGGGTTATGGCCGCCACTGCATATACCCATCAATTTACATGGCGATTTGAAAAATAGTTCTTGGGGTCGCATTTTCTATGTCGAACAGTGGATTTGTATTCTTTACATGGAATCAGAAGGGCGCAAGTATTTTAGGTCTTTCATAAGGAAAGTGAATCAATGATTCGACACAATATACGAGGGGTGATCAAAAACTATGGTGACTGCGTGCACAAATGTTAAATGGGGCGACGGAGCAGAATGTCTTTTGTCAGGCTATGACCTTGGAGCCTACTACACATGCGCCTGCCGAGAGAACGCTGTCGGCGCAGAGCCTGGAGTCTAGTCTGATCGAAGTCGGCGCAGAGACTGGAGTCTAGTCTGATCGAAGCGCCTGCCGAGAGAACGCTGTCGGCGCAATCGTTTGGAGTCTAGTCTGATCGAAGTGTCACATTAACGATATCTTAAAAAGTTTAGCAACGCATTTGCGTCAAATTCTGTCAAAAACTTGGGGATTATTTCAAAGAAACTTGTGACTAGCAACTGAGAGTATATGGTAAGGACTAGATCCACAAGTTTAGGAGAGGTACAAACGTTTCGAAAATAGCCGTGGAAGTGTTGACGATCGTTGTGGAAGATCCTCAGTAAACAGGAATAACCCAGTAAGAACACAAATGTTGGGAAACTGCTGCCCATCAGCTGGCAGTTATGGGTCACTGCTGGCGGAAATCTACCGTTAACGGTCCGGTAGCGGTCCGTTGATGGCAGCGTTATCAATTGGCAAGCCATTGATGGCCCTGAAGCATCGCCGTGAATTGCGGGCCTGTAAGCAAGTGCCACTAGTGGCTCGTAGCTGGCAACCTATGCAACCCCAACACCAGATGGAAGCAACGGGACTGCGCATGCGCGGAAGCAACACGTGCTGGGTCCCTCGAGGTACCAGTTAGTTGAAGACGACGCTATCGCCATCGTGTTATTTTAGTGGATGTTCAGAAAAAAAAAGCCATATGTACAGAGGCGAATTAATTTCCTAATGAAATGCTACGTCCACGAAGATATCAGATTAAGCCATGAAATACTACATTACAGGCGTGAAATACACCCATCCTATTCCCAAGAATAACAAGAAATAATTTGAAACCGCTTGAAACAACAGTTCTGGAAAAACATTAAAAAAACGTTTGTTGGAAAAAAACAAAGAATTATACGCGTACAAAATTTATCAATTATTTGAAAGAAAAAAAAAGCAACGCAATGTGGATATAATGGATTCATCCATGAGTTGAATACACAGGACTGGAGGAATTCGTTTCTAAAAATAACGAGAAGTAAAATAAAGTATCTTTTCTCTTTAAAACAAATGTAGCTTCGGACAATGGAAAGGAAAGATACAACGTTAAAAATGTAAAAGAATGTGACATGAACGGGTAAATATATTTATTCAACAATCGCTTTTCAAGACGACAAGGACAGCACAAAACTTTGGAAAGCGCGTTTAAGTTGGTACACTGCTTGAAAATGAGTGAAGTTACCTTAAGGTAAAAAAACTCGCTACGTTCAAAAAATAAATTTATGAATTATATGAAACTGACATTTATGATAAGTACCTCGGAATATTGTAAATGTAAAGAGAGAACCATTCGATTACCCATTCCGCAGGAAAGAGACTCAGCTTCAAGCACACGCTCGTGAGTGGTAAATTAGTCCCGTCGGCAGAGAGTTCGCATTCAACTCCGACATACAGTACTTGGTTCGTTTCCACCCAGATCCAGACGGGAGTTCTTTCGGTCTGTTGAGAAAATTTTCCCAGCGCAGTGTCATAATTCAGAAGTTTCGTAGGAAGGGGGGGGGAGAAAAGTTGTAGCTTTGGGAAACTGCAGTTATCCTTAATATCTATCTATCTATCTACATATATATACATATATAGAAATGGGATGTAAGGTCAGGTGATGCGTAACATCACAGCCTCTCCTTGACAAATGTCAACCCCGCCTTCTTGTGGTACATCCTGTTCCCACTAAAGGGGCTCTGACGACCGCTAATAGCGGTATAACTATACCATCGGGATTAGAGGAAATGCTATCCCATACTCACCAACCCGCTTGGCCAGCGTGGTGAGTTATGGCCACACCCCTCCAAAATGACTCCACAACTTAAATCTTGGCCCTCAGTCTCCGGCAGCTGGAATGTATCTGGCCAAGGCAGCGGCCAGTGCGACATGAAGGCAGAGGGTGCTAAGAATCCCCGGAGGACCGGACTAGGCTGCCATCTGATGCTGACCTTGGCTACGTATAACGGACGCTCCCTATCTTCTGATTCAAGGCTTCTTGAATTGGAAGAGGAACTACAAAGGATCAAGTGGGACATCGTCGGGCTAAGTGAGGTAAGGAGAAAAGGAGAAGATCTCATTGAACTGAAAAGTGGACATCTCTTCTACTATCGTGGGACAGATACTGGCAGAACTAGTGGTGTTGGATTTATAATAAACAAGAAACTGAAGGATAAAGTTGTAGAAGTTGAAAGTTCCTCTGACAGAGCTGCACGACTCGTTATCCAACTCTCGAGAAGATACCAGGCTCAGATTATTCAAACTTATGCACCCACCAAAAGTCATGCTGAAGAAGAAATTGAAGAATTTTATGAGGAAATTCGTGATCTAAATAATAAAGGTAAGCAGCACTTGAAGATAATTATGGGAGATTTCAATGCAAAAATAGGGCAACGGCAACAGAATGAAACTTCAGTAGGTAAATTCGGTCACGGCAACAGAAACCAGCGTGGAAATACTCTCGTAGAGTTTGCAGAGGCAGAAGGGTTTTTCATCTTGAACTCCTTTTTCAAGAAAAAGCCACACAGGAAATGGACATGGAGACATCCAAATGGGATGACAAGTGAAATTGATTTTATTATGTGTAACAAAAAATTCGTCATAGAAGACTGCAGTGTGCTAAACAAGTTCAATACAGGCAGTGACCATAGATTGGTGAGATGTAAGATGCACCTCAACAGTAAACTCGAAAGTAGCAAGCTCATAAGACAAACAAAATGTATTGACATAACCAACCTTAAAAAACACCATAATACCTTCAAATTAGAACTGAAGAACAGATTCTCTGCTTTAGAAGGCCTAACATCGGAAGAAGTGGATATTTCTGAAGTTAACAGAAAAGTAACCAAAGCTCTTATGGAAACAGCAACAAAATTAGCTGGGTCTAAGAACAAATTGCCTGTGAACAAATTATCAGGAAAAACCAAAATGTTGATGCAAAAAAGAAGAGTGATGAGGACAACTAAAGAAGATGTGACTTCCAAAGTGGAATATATAGAGCTAAGCAAGACAGTACGAAAAAGTATCACTGAAGACGTAAGGAAATTCAACTGTGAACTAGTAAGGAAAGCAATTGAAAACAACCAAAGCCTAAAGATAGCAAAGGGACATCTCAGTAAGGGGAAAAAACAGATTATGGCACTGAGAAAAGAAGATGGTTCTGTAACAAGAAATAGAGGCGAAATTTCGACAAGAGTGAAAGATTTCTACTCCAAATTATATTAAAGGGATGATACATGTGCTCCAGACATCATGAAAGGTACCAGTACCAGAGTTCTTCCAGTCCTTCCAGCAGAAGTTGCACATGCAATCAAGAACATGAAGCGGGGAAAAGCTCCAGGAGAAGATGGAATTACTGTAGACATCATACAAGTAGCAAGTGGAGAAATCGAAACAGTACTCGCCCAAATTTTCACTCAATGCCTTAATGAAGGGAAAATTCCTGAGGATTGGAACAACGCTACAATGATCTTGCTACATAAAAAAGGTGACATTGAGGATCTCAAGAACTACAGACCTATCAGCCTCCTATCAGTGGTTTATAAAATCTTCACTAAAGTTCTTTCACACCGCTTGAAGGTGACACTGGACATGGCTCAACCGAGAGAACAAGCTGGATTCAGGAGTGGCTACAGCACAATAGATCATATCCACGTACTGAGAGAACTAATTGAAAGAGCGAGGGAATATGAACTTCCATTGTGCATGGCTTTTATCGATTATGAAAAAGCCTTTGATTCGGTGAAACCATCAGCAGTTGCAATGGCTCTGAAATCCTGCGGTATTGAAGATGCATACATTAATATTATTAATAACATCTATGAAAATGCAAGTGCAAAGATTCGGCTGTTTGAAAATACAAAACACATAAAAATTGGAAGAGGAGTGAGACAAGGTCTTTAATGCCACATTGGAAAATGTCTTTCAATCACTGAACTGGGAAAACAAAGGGATAAAGATTAATGGAGATTATCTAACCTACCTTCGTTTTGCTGATGACATAGTCATTTTTGCAACTACCCCATCAGAGCTACAGAGTATGATCCAGGAACTTGCTGACAAGAGTAAAGAGGTGGGATTAAAAATGAACTTTCAGAAGACAAAAGTGATGTACAATGCTTTTACAAGAAATGAAGATTTATCGATTGATGGAGAAAAGCTGGAGATAACAGACACGTACGTTTATCTTGGACAGCAGATATCAAGTGAGGGTCACATTGGTGAAGAAATTAATCGGCATACAAAACTTGCCTGGAGAGCTTTTGGAAGAAACAGCATAATTTTCAAGAGCAATATGCCATTATGTCTTAAAAGAAAAGTGTTTTGATCAATGCATCCTTCCAGTGCTTACGTATGGTGCAGAGACGTGGACCTTAGCTAAAAGAGACATACAAAGGCTGCAGACAACTCAAAGTAGCATGGATAGGTGCATGCTTGGTGTAACCAGGAGAGATAAGAAGAGGAACTCGTGGATCCGAAAAATGACAAGAGTGGAAGACATCATGATCAGAGTTAAATCCCTGAAATGGCAATGGGCTGGACATACTGCCAGAAGAACAGACCATCGATGGACAGCCGAAATTTTAGATTGGATTCCAAGGGACAGGAAAAGACCCAGAAGAAGACCACGTGTAAGATGGGTGGATGAAATTCGAAAGTATGCGGGAGTGACATGGAGGAGACTGGCACAAGACAGACCGTTGTGGAGGAAACTTGGGGAGACCTTCGTCCAGCAGTGGATTGATAATGGTTGACAATGATGATGATGATGATGATGATGATTATGGCTACTACTGGGAAATTGGCGGACAAGATTCGGCAAGCCATCAGTTACGACACGTGATAGCCGGCTGCCACTGCCGGTAAACTAGCGGAGCACATTAGGCTAGCCATCATTTATGGCACGTACTTGCAGGGCCGCTGAAGGGCCACTTGTGGCAGCTACTGCCTGTGATGGATAACTGATGGCCCTGTAGTGGCATATGACAACTGATGTGGGTGCCAACTGTTGACCCTTCTGTTGGCCACCCGGACATTTTATTGACGGTTCGGCAGCGGCAACATAGTGCTGTGTCATTGCTGGCAGTGCTAGCCCAGCAAGACTGTTTTTGCTGGGAAAAGAAACGTCCAAGATCTTCGTTCAGTTGAGAGGGAAAATCTCAGAATTTTAATCAGACAACTCGCTGACGACTTAGGCCGTAGTTTTGGATCAGTACAGCCAATGCTCACAGAAGATTTAGGCATGAGACGTGTGTGTATGCAAAAGTTGTTCCAAAAGTCCTCTCAGATGAGCAAAAGGAAACTGGACTGTCTGAAGCCATTAACTTGTTGGAATTATCCACACATGACAATAATTTCATAAAAAAGAGTGTTACTAAACTAACGAATAAACATGAGTTTATGGGCATGACTCAGAAACAAGGATTCGGTCCTCATAATGGAAGACCCCATCTCACCGAGACACAAGAACACTCACCAGACATTGTTAATGAGACACGCCGATTGGGATAGCCACAAAACAACTGGCCACAACACAAAAGGCACTCCGTTGAAAACATTCTCTCTGCAGGCGCATGTGCAATCTTTTCCAAGGTCACATTCTGCCAAACGACATTCTACTCCGCCGATCCATTTAACAGTTATGCATGCAGTAGGGATACTATCTGATCATCCCTAGTATATCGATGAAATACGGCTAAGATGCACAGAAAAAACCGATTGAGATGAACAGTATAACGGAAACGAATGAAATGTGTTTTCTTTTCTAAAAATTAACTCCAACTGCTGCAAGTTGCTTAATCACACCACAAGGTGACATCAGGAAGAGTTAATAAAAAAGCAATAGAAATGTGTAATCCAATTTTAGTTTAAGTAGAACAGATCTGAACAGAAAACATAAAGAGAAGCTGGTTTCATGTGAATAATTTAACTCCGACTGCTGAAACTTACTATCTATACCTAAACTCGTATCATTCCAGTCCAAGTTTCAATAGATCTTAAGCATATATAAGCACACCGGACAAAAAAATAGTCACCCCTGTCAGAACGTACCTAGTAACGAGTGGCTCTTGCCTTGATAACAGCATGAATCCGGTGTGGTAGAGACTCCACGAGGTTGTGGATGTATTGAACATCGATTTGCAACCACTCGTGGGTCAACTGGTCCCGAAGTTCCACCAGAGTACGTGGATTTATATTCCTACATTTCACCTTCTGTTCCAAATGATTCCACAGATTTTCAATAGGGTTTAAATCTGTGGATTTAGCGGGCCAGTCGAGGTGAGACAGTGTTTCTGATTGTTCGTCGTACCACTCAGACACAGTTTTAGCCCTGTGCGCACGGCAATTGTCGTCTCGGAAGACAGGAGTGGGAAAATGATGCTGCTCCTGGAAATGTAGGGCAAAGGGAAACACGTCATCATTCAGAATGCGGAGATACGCATGCTGGTTCAAATTCATAGTCACTGGAACGAGACGGCTCATTTCGTGGTGCGAAAAACACCCACAAAACATCACAGAATCCCCTACAGCTTGAACAACACCTTCGACACAATCAGGATTAAAGGCTTCATTGGACCTGCGATGCACTCGTCGCCTCCCATCATTGGAGTACAAACATAAAGAAGATTCATCAGACCAAACTACGTGTTTACATCCTCCACGGTAAAGCTTTGGTGCCCCTGAACCCATTTATAACGTGCGGCTAAAAGAGGCATCTTCCGTGGTACTCTGCCCATCGCATGGAGTTCTCGTCGTAATGCCCTTTCGGAAATTGGTTGGAGTGGACTTTCATTGATTGTTTGCAGCAATTGTTTCTTGGTTTGAAACCGATTTGCAGTTACTAGGCGTGAAGCATGGCGCCGGTCCTTGTTGGTGAGAATCGTTTCCCGGCCAGTTACGTCGCCGATTTTCAGTTGACTGCGAACTGCACCACTTTTTGTAGACCCGTTGGAGAGTATGCTTCGACACATCAACAAATTGGGCGACTTCATTCACTTTGTGTCCGTGGGCACGGCCAAACACGATGGCTCCTTTTTGCCACTCAGTAACGTCTGTCTTACGACCCGTATTGCAGACTAAATTCAACACACACGTTGCTCTTTACCACTGCAGGAGACAAAAATGATCCTGTAGGCCACGTCAGTGCTATTTTTCTCCTAACAATGCTATCACGGCATCCTCTGGGCAACTGGTGACTTGCTACTGTCATTTCTGTTAGAGGTGACACATTTTTTGTCCGGTGCGCTTAATATCTGGTTAAATGTACCCGGAAACTTGCCTGTTCACACATTCCCTATAATCGAAATGAACTAATATCGAGATGGTGCACTTTTTTCTGATACCAAAGCCTCCACTCTTCTGCGATGGTTTTTGACTAGATATTTGTACCTTGCTGATGAAATTGCCTTTATTTCTGCCAGGTGGGTCACCGATGTCAGGCGGTTTGGCCTGCCTTGAATACAGCGTTCCAATTCATTCCAAAGGTATTTCATACCGCTGAGATCGGATCTCTGTGCAGGATAGTCAAGTTCTTCCTCACTCGTATCTTCAAACCATTTCTGCACGGACCTCGTTTTGCGGACAGAGGCGTTGCTCTGTTGGTAAAGGAAAGGGCCTTCTGGCCAAAATGTCGAGAGCAGAGAATTGTCAAGAACGTCATTACGGGCTGGAGGTTTAAGATTCTCAAGCACTATAACTAGTGGACCCAAGTGAAGCCATGGAAAACGGCCCCAGAACATGATGCCATTGATATCAAGCTTCACAGAGGGCACAACGCAGTAGCTTTCACTTAGCATTCTCCGCCAAAACTCGCTGGTTGGACTGTCAGATGGTGAAGCGTGATTCGTCACTCTAGAGAGCGCATTTCTATTGCTCGAGAGTCCACTAGCGCTGAGCTTTATACCACTCCAACCGACGTTTGGCGTTGATCTTTCTCATGGTTAGCTTGTGTGTGGCTGCTCGGCCGTGAAAGCCAATTCTCTTAAGCGATCGAGGAATCATCATGTTGATGGCGTTGTTTCCTGAGGCATTTTACAATGCGGTATTCAGGTTGCAATCAAGGACAAAGGATTTTTTGACACCAGCCGCTTCAGCACTCAGCTATCCATCTCTGTCATTTATCGTGGCCTACTAAGTCGCGATTGCACTGTCGTTGTCCCTAAGCGTTTCAACTTCACAATAACATCATTTACTGTTGATCGGAGTAGCTGCAGTAGGGCAGAAAGTTCTCGAACTGGCTTCTTGCTAAGATGGCATCGTATGACCATGCCACGTTGAAAATCACTGAGTTCTCCTGTGCGGCCGATTGCTGTGCTCATACTTGTCTTTGATGTTTCGCAGGCCTCGTGCGCAGTGGCGGCCCCCAGGTACGGGCACACCGGGCAACCGCACCCGCAGGGGCCTCGCACCGCCACCAATTAATTAGTAGTTTTTGCCTGGCGTCACGTAAAATATTGTAGTTGTAGTTCAAGATCATAAATACAAATAAACGACCAATTTTAATATTTGTTTACTGCTTTGAATTAGTGACATCAAAAAGTTACTCCTAATTCTTGCGTTAACGTTCGTGATGTGGCGAGGCCGGCCGTCAATACCTGCAGCACAACATGCCGGTCCTCTCGTTCGGTGGTGTACCGCGGCTGCGGAAATCGCTCACGTCGGTCCGTCCATCCCTCCTGCACCCACCGAATCCATACTCGCCTCACTGTGGCTGGATGTCGTACCACATGGGCGCCAATGTCTCAGTACGATAAACCGCTGTCACTATAAGCCACTATTCGTCCTCTGTCCAACTCCGAAACGTGCTGGAATGACTGCCGTATTCTGCGACGAGGCATCAGGAAGCTTCCCACGCACAGGTCCGGCAGTACAACACACTTCCACTACTTACACCCCGCCTTCTGTGCACCCTTCTTATAGTGCTTCTCGGTGGCGTGCCGGGCGCACATGATTTGCAAATGCCCTGCAATGCTAATCGTTTGCATGTCCTCTCGCGGGAGACGCAAGCTGCGAATTTCAGGCCAATCGGATGCTTCCTTCTTGGTGTTGCATTTTGGGTGGCCAGCAGGGTATTTAGTTTTGGGTTATTGCGATCGTGAAGGGCCCCGTAAAGAGCCATCGCCCGGGACTGTATCTGTATGAGCTATGTTTATGTATCTGTATGAGCCATGTTTTTTTTGTATCTGTATGAAAAAACATGTATCTGTATGAGCCATGTTTTTTTGTATCTGTATGAGCCATGTTTTTTTATTTGTATCTGCATGAGCAACAATGGGCAAATCCCTACTGAAAAATAACGTGAGGATATTTTTGATCATATTGTGTATATTCACATTTAGAGCGCATCTGCAGCAAACTGAAATTACCAATTGATTCTTCAACTGAATTCGTTACTACAGTCTCTTTGAGTTTTGAATGGAAAGAACTTCTCGCGCCTCTTCTGACCTCGAGGGATTTTGCTCCTTTACTTAACAAAGTATCAACTCAGGTGAATCAATCAGCCGTGTCATACTTGAGATGTGTAATGATATTTGTAAATAGTCTTTCAGGTGGAGTCTGATGTCAGTGTACCTACATTAACCAGAAATTGATCGGATCATTTCTAAGACAAAATCCCAGTGGAAAATTGGTTCAGCCATGACTCGCAGTCTTTCTCATTATCAGTTCTCGTGTGTCCTCGAATGAAATCAATTTTCCATTTTGGAAACTGTTTATGTGAAGTAATTTGTTGGACGCCACGGTGCACACGGAGACCCTTCACAGGCAGACGAAGAGCTGTATTTCTCAAACGTTCTGTATTTCTCGCATGAGTTCCCCAAATGTTCGGCTGCGTTGAAGTTAAAATTACCAACTTCTAGTCTGATTTGTTCGCAATTTATGATGATCTAAACTCCCTTTTACACGGAGTTCTTGTCATAACATTTGGAACAATTCTTTTTCGTTAAAAAAACTGTCACATTGAAGACATTCTGGCTAAACCCAACGTACTTGCAGCTCTGGAAAATTCCAGAAAAACAGAGAAAGAATTTCGGGAAATTCTAGAAAAGCAGGGGAAATGTTTAGGATGCAATTACAGCTTTAAAATGGAAAAATAATAATATTCCAAATCGGACTCTTACAAGTGGAAACACCGTGGCAAGACGCAGTACACAACCTGTACGATGGAGTACAAATTGAAAGCTTTGTTTTAAAAAATACAAACTTTTTTTTTTCTATACAGCACTTTGGGCTTCCGCACCATGTGAATAACAGTACCTACGTCATTCACCGCGTGAATAACAGTACCTATACGTCATTCACCGCGTGAATAAGAGTACCTACGTCATTCACCGCGTGAATAACAGTTCCTACGTCATTCACCGCGTGAATAACAGTTCCTACGTCATTCACCGCGTGAATAACAGTACCTACGTCATTCACCGCGTGAATAACAGTACGTACGTCATTCACCGCGTGAATAACAGTACATTAACAAGTGAGATAATTGGAAACCCCCAAACCTGAGAAACGCTAGATACCCGATTTTGACGGTTCCTAGTTACAGAAAGCGAGCATAATTTTTGAATCCGAATGACGTGTCTTAACGCACGGATAGACAAAGAAATACTGTAAACATTCCTTTGTCCAAAGGATTTTCAAAACATTCTCTATTAGTTATGAGCCCAGGTTATCACCTTTGACTGTCTATCTACACTCTCTACCAACAACTAATTGGACACCTGTGATAGCAAAGGAACACGAAGTTTATTCACCTTCAATAGTTGGTGGAGCCTCCACGAGCGGCGATTACAGCTGCGACACTCCGGGGCATACTCTCAACCAGGTGTTATACGACGGCTAGCGGTATTTTCTTCCACTCGGCTTGGAGAAGACAGGTCAGTTTCTTCACCGATTTCGGACGGTGGGGGCACCCCTTAAGTAGATGCTCTAACTTGTCCCAGAGGTACTCGATAGGGTTACGGTCCGGACTCTGCGCAGGCTAGTCCATTCGATTAACTCCATTGTCACCATAGCAAGCCACGGTGGACCTCGCAACATGACAGGTGGCATTTTCATCCTGAAAGTAACATGGGTCCACCCCGTAAAACTGCCAAAAGGTAGGAAGTGAATGGTCATCCAAAATGGTGCAGTAGGTCTCGGCATTGAGTCTACCAGGAATTGAGACCAAGCGTCCCGTGCCATACCAGGAGAAACACCCCCATAGCATAAATCCACCGCCTCCGAACTTCACAGTTGGCACAATACATTCCGGCAGGAGGCGTTCTCCAGGCAGACGCCAAACCCAGACCCTGCCATCCGAACGGTAGAGGGTGAACCTTGATTCGTCGCTTCAGAGAACCTGTTTCCACTGTTCAAAGGTCCACTGTCGACGTTATTTGCGCCACGTTAGCCGAGCAGCGCTATTGGACTTGGTGATCAAAGGCTTGTGGGCGGCAGCACGTTCATGATAACCGAGCAGATGGGTTTCCTTACGGATGGTATTCATCAAACGAACACTCTTGGATGCCTGTTTAAAATCCTCGCGGATGTGGCCCATCGATTTGGTGCGGTTCTTCCGAATTTCTCTGGCCAGCACCCGTCGGTCTCTAACTCCAAGTTTTGTGGGTCTGCCGGGTCGGGGCACATTCCGACAGTCACCTCTCATCTTCCACTTGCCAATCACGTAGGCCACTGTCTATTTTGGGTGCTTCAACTCGCTGGATATATCACGTATGGATCGGCCATTTCTGTGATACCCGACGATTACACCTTTCTCGAAATCAGAGAGCTCCGAACTGCGTGGCATCTTGCATGCGACTGGTTGCGTTGTTGTTTCCCACACGATATTTAACGGCGGCGGCCGTAACGTGTATCAGGACCGCAGATATCGTCGATTGCAGGGTTGTCCAATTACTAGTTGGTAGATAGTGTATTATGTGTACAAATAAGTTTTAAAGCGTTTTTTGTGTGACGCATACCGTTAATTTACATATCCGACAATCCCTTGCGCTGACGCAGAAGTTTGTCCAACAGCCAAATGCACTTGCACATTGGTACGTGAAAGATGGCAAACGATACTGCATTTATTCGACACTGCATTCGCTACGAATTTCATCAAGAAAAAAGTGTTGCAAAAGCATGTGCATCGATCTATTATGTTCTGGGGGAGAATATTGCATCGAAAAGCACGTGTGAGTTTTGGTTTAGACGGTTTAAAGCAGGTGATTTTGATGTTAGCGATCGAGAACGTAGTGTGGCCCCGCAGAAGGTTGAACATGAGGAACTGCAAGCATTGCTGGATGAATATTCTTCTCAAACGCAAAAAGAACTAGCTGAGCAACTGGGGGTAACTCAACAAGCCATTTACAATCGTTTACGCTCAATGGAAAAAATTCAGAAGGATGGGTGCCACATGACCTGAGCCAGAGGAACAAGGATGAGCGTGTCATGAAGTGTTTGAATCTGTTGAATAAACAACACAGAAACTCTTTCCTGGAGAAAATCGTTAAGGGTGATAGAAAGTGGATATGGTACGACAAGCTCCAAGAAAGTTCTGCTATGCTTCTGTTGGGATATGAAGGGTGTGCTGTATTACGAACTTCCGGAACAGGGTCAAACTGTTACTGCTGATTGCTACAAGCAACAATTGCTGCGATTGAACCAGGAAATCTGTCGGAAACCTCCATTCACAGGTAAAGGATTGCGTCCCGTGAAATTACTGTATCACAACGCTAGGCCGCATGTCGCGAAATCGGTCAAGGAAACGTTATTGACGCTTGGCGGGGAAGTTTTGCAGTTCCCGGCAAATAGTCCCAATATATCCCCTTCAGACTATCATTTGTTCCGATCGATGCAACATGGTTTGTCTGCTGTACGGTTCCGGACATGTGACGAAGTGCAGAAATGGGTAGACGACTTCATCGCGTCACACTACGGAGTATTCTTCACGGCTGGAATCCGTCAGCTGCCCGACCGACGACGGAAGGTTATAGATAATGATTGTCGTTTTCTCTCAAAATTACATGTTGTGTTGTCTTAAAACGCTTTAAAAGCTATTTGTACACCTAAAATTTCCTCGTATGTTTTTGGACTCAATATGTCCTCTAATGGAAGGCCTTTAGAAGTATTCAGGAGTTACCATGGCCAAACGTTTCATATATTTCCGCTTTACATAGTGTTCAGTTCTACCCGCATCTTTTGTCGTATACATAATATACGTTCAGATGGCAGTTTGTATGGCACAACTACCTGGTAAGGTGGTGGCCTGCAGAACAGCCGAAATTCTTCGGGGCATGGAATATATTAGATAATGGAAGCGCCAAGCAGGAATTTTGCACCACACGGAAAGTATGGAATCTCATAGTTGCCGTACATTGAATGGACGCATAGCCTCGCAGAGGACAGGTCATTCCAGAGATGATCGACGGGGTTTAAATTCGGAGACTGTGCAAACAACTGATGCAAGGAAAATTCGGCATCTTCATGCCGAATTTTCTTTACAGTACCAGGATAGTCACACAAGAATAGAATACAAAGAAGAATATGATATAAAAAATAGGATATATATAGAAGAATTGAATAAGAATGTGATGGAATGCCAGGATAGTCACACCGAGAATGTGCTGGAAGTATAATATGGATTAAACGTACGTTGCGTATCAAACCACATAATGATATTTTTTTAACTTTGAATAGTTCATGGTGTGTTTCATCAGGTGTATACCTGAAACAAAAATTTTAGGTGGATATGTGTTGTATGTAAAGTTCCTGGAACAGTTCGATGACGATACGAACCTTGTGAGCGGGTGCCTTGTCTTGCTCGATGTGTTCATCTGCTTGAAGATGCAATGGCGCCAGAGGGGATTAATTTGGTCGCCAACAACACTCAGACACATCGAGGCTTCTAGATTTCGTTCGACTGGTATCAGTAAGTCTAATGCGCGACAGAAAAATATTTGACAGAACAGCACACAGCCATCAGTCTTGGCAGCTGACAGGGTGGCTCCCTTACCTATTCTTTCTTGCGATAAATTCGGTGTCTGCATTAGCATGATGAAAAAGGAAGAGTAATTCCCTTTCAGGGGATCTTCTCCACTGCTGGACATTAAAATTGCAACACCACGGAAAACAAGATATATCGAAGCCATATTTATTGAACAGCAAGCAAATAGTACAAAGGTAAATCGATTGCAAATACAGCACGGTTAGACGAGGTGCACGCATAGCAATCAGTATCTGGTGTAGCCACCATAGGCGGCAATCATAGCTGCTGCACCATCCGGCATCGAGAGGAAGAGACGTTGGAAGTGTGTTTGGGGAATGTCCGTCCACGCAGCTTCAACACGATGCTACAGTTCCTCCGTTGAAGCCGGGGTGCTTGCAGGCATGCCAGTCGTCCGGCAATCATGGGCCACACGTGTTCAATAAGCGACATATCAGGGGACCGCACGGGCCAAGGGAGACGTGGCACATGGTCACGATCCAGGAGGTCTTGGACGTTGCATGCCACATGCGGACGCGCATTATCCTGTTGGTAAATGGCACCACATAGTCCTTCAATGTATGGTACAACAACAACAAGGGCTTCAACACATCAGTGATGTAACGATGGCTGTACCGGTAATGGAGACGAGGTGAATGCAGGAGTGGAATCCAATGACACCTATATCATGACGCCGGGTGCTGTGCCGATATGGCGCAGCATAATGCAGAACTCACTCAGTCGGTTACCGTGGTACCGCCAAACAAGGATTCATCCATCATGGTGCTGCAAAGTGAAGCGGGATTCGTCGGGAAACACGACGCCATGCCATTCGTTCCTCCATGCGCGACATTCTTTTTACCATTACAGTCGCAGACGTTGGTATTGTACAGTCAAAGGCAGCGGAAGCAATGGGCGCTGTGCAAATATGCCCCGCTTCAGCAGACGACGTCGAACTGTCCATGTGAAGACTGTTTGCCGTGCCCCACAGCCGAACTGTTGAGTTACGGTGTTCGATGTGGCTGTGCGATCCGTCAGAGCCATGCGCACCAGATGTAGGTCCTCTCGTTCGGTGGTGTGACGGGGCCGTTGTGATCCCGTACGTCGTGTGATCGCTCCTCCGTAACCTATTAACGCCATATTGTTCCCACCGTGACCGCATGCCCTCACACATGAGTACCGATGTCTCGGAGTATTAATACGCAATCCTGCCTTGCTACAATTCTACTGCGATCGAATACTGAAACCTGCTGATAGGGCTGCCGTTGTCTTCCACGAGGCATGCTGTATCTGTCCGTGGCCAGGAACTATGAGCAAACACAGTTCGAGTGTTCAACACAGGCTCCTTGTTCACCCCTCTTATACGACTTCCAGGCGGTGTTAGTGTCCCGCATGATTTCCATATATGCTGCCCGGTTAATTACATGTGCGCCCATGTTCTGCCCTTCTGCCAACTTTCGAGCCCCTAGGATGCGATCTTCCCCGTGTTGCATTTTTAATGACCAGTAGTGTAGTTCTCAAAGGTTTAGTGTGAATGTTCCTGCTCTCGAATAAAAAATAAACTTTATCTACCGGAAAAAATTTGTACTACAAAAAAGACGAAAAGGTAGTGTTGAATAGGGACCACATCTGCATAAAGTAAACGCAAGAACACAATTCCAAATTTTCCGTGTTTATCACGATTGACGAACTATTATATTCACCCCGATAACAATATGCAAAGCAGAAGTATTGCGTCCAGTCGCACAGGGCGATGCAACTAGCAATGCTTACAAATACAGAGAATGCTCACAAGTTTTCAGAACGATATTTCAGCAATATAATTCATGTTTACTATACAATTATTTCTTTTTATTGTTTCTTAAATGTTCTATCTGATAGCCCTTTCACTGGTTTTTAAATCTACATCTACTGTATATAGATTTCGAAGATAACAGAGCTTTTCTTAAATTTGGTAGTGGTACAATATTTTATTCCACTGCTTTCCATAGTCCAATCATTGTTTCAAGTCTACATTTAGAAAGCACTCTTTTTAGCAGCCCGAAAACATAATAGTTCATTGGTGACTCATCAGGGGACTTTGAAGGGATATGAGCGAAAAGTATAGACTCGATACCAGTCTCTTTTTTCAAGTTTTCAAGAAAAAGAGTGGTGGATTTGGATGTATAACTGGTAGCCTTATCATGATGGAGTTCCACTCCAAAATGTTCTGCCTTCCTCAAATAGAACTGTTTATATAGTGGCTGGGTTATACGAAAGCTACAGCAAAACTATTTCTTTCCCTCTCGCATCTCAGCAGAATCGACTACATATCCCTCTCTGGTAGTAAGAGCTCCCTATGGTCTTTAGTCTTGTAATACAGTCTATAGTCTGATTCCCTTATAGTGCCTTATTCTCTGCTCCATGACCCAAGGAATGACTGGAAAGGGCTAGCCCCCCCCCCCCGATACGGACATCATGCCATTGGGTATATAGAAGACAAGTTAGTCAAACATCTGTTCTCTCCTTTCTTAGGTTCTTCGCTATATTTGTTGTATTTTCGGGAGAAAGGGTAATATGATACAAAGGGTTAAGGAAAATCATTCCCCTTAAATGACCATTTTGAATGACAAACCTAAAGAAAACGCAACACTTTCTGATGTTCAGGTTCACTCGTTCTTGACGAGTTCGGCTCACTTATTAGACAGCGGATATATATATTCGTTAGAGCTTATTTCAAACAATTTTGCTAACCCCGAGTTAATTCGTTCCAGCCGGTTAAAGGGTTAAAGCATTATTTTGGTAATATGTAGAATTGATTTTAACATTATTTTCAACTTTCCTTAACTTTAATTTCCCATTGCATGAGAAACCAGCAATGATCATGAATTCGTTACTGAAACTTTCTTGGGATTCTTGGAACCGAAGTTTGTAAGTCTGTATCTGTCCTTTTGGGATAGTAAATAGACCTTTATTGTTAATGTCCTTTAGGTAGATCCATGCTTCATCAATAGTCACAATAAATTTCTATCTGCCTCATGCCAAATGGTTTTCATAAAGAAGTCTGTACCGTGTTCTGCGCTCAACCACGTACCTAGGCAAAATGCGGTGAACATTATGGGGTTTTTTTTTTCAGACCAAATTTTTGTTTATTACCTTTTTGATACAGAGATTTTTAACGACTCAGCGACTGCTCATTCGGTCGGTGGATCTTCTTTTAAGACGGGAGACCTTACTTTCGAAAAAAGTCGTAAAAGTACGTATCTTCTTCGAATACTCATTTGGCGTTCTTTTTCGTGAATGGAATACGAGATTACACCATACAATACACATTTTGAAGATGTTTTTTGGTGTAAATATGACAAGGATTGTAAGTCAGATAATATCCGAAAACTTGAACATTTCGTCGTTCTGGAGCGGGAATTGAACCCGCGTCTCCGAGATAGCGCCTGGTTATGCTAACCACTACACCACCCAGAACGACCAAGTCTCAAGTTTCCGATTAATTTGAATATAACCATCACAGGATTAGCTAGTCGAAGCAACCGGCATTCATGTTTAGCTAATCTGGAGGTTAATACGACTTGGTCTTTCTGGGTGGTGTAGTGATTAGCATACCCTGGCGCTGTCTGGGAGACGCCGGTTCGATTTTCGCTCCAGGACGACGAAATTTTCAAGTTTTCTGATGTTATTTGACTTACCATCCTTGTCATATTTATACCAAAAAACGGATTGTCATCTTCAAAATGTGGTGTTCTTTTTTCTGTTAAAAGCAATGTTTGACAATGTTTCCCTCTATTATTAGTAATATTGCTTATTTCACATTTATAAATGCTAAATTTAATGATTTACACAGTTTTGTTTAATTACAGAATAAGAATATTCTCTTCCTAAAGTGCGAAACCATAACTTTCCTTCCACGGCTTGTTCACGTGCGCCATTTTCTTAGCAGACGATATTTAACTGCAGCACATGTTTCTTTCGTGTTCATCTAACACACTGTTGCCAATTTCAATTCGTTGGACTTCTCAAAAACGTTCTAAAAATGTTTGAACATCCTCTGTAGAGCAGCTCTTTGCGCAGTGGAAAGCAGTCACGGAAAAGTCATCATAGGTAAAGGCTCCGACGTAAATGAATTTGACCGTAACAATACAAAAGCTGCGAATAAGTCCAGTAGCTCAATCACCGCAACTACTAAATTGTTGAAACTTCTACGTCACGCAAGACTCCGCGAAATATGGCAAAACTTCCAACAAACGGGAGAAATGTGCTCGTAAACTTACAACTGACTCTCGAAGTGAGCGCATACTGTCTCACAGCGTTACAAGGAATAGCACGGTTGTCGCGGAGCAAATAAGGACAACATTTAATTAGTGCGCGTCCACACGTTACGCAGAAAAAGTCTGTTCGTCCAGCCGTGAAAGAACGGCAGTTAACGTTCACATTACGTCCCTTTGTTGACTGCAAGGCACAGATAGATTAGGATACAGTTCTCAAACAAAAGCCTATCGCAGTTAGTATTCAGATTAATGGAAGCACGTCATCTGGTCTGCCAAATCATGGTTTTAAATCTATCGCCTCAATGAGGTAAGCCAAAAGAAGCCATGGACCCAGCTAGTAATTTGGCACAGTACAGGAAAGTGTAGGCGGTGTAATAATTAGGGGTGCGTTTACATGGTCTTCGTCCAGACTTCAGAACCCATCGTACCCGTCCAGGCTTCCCTCACTGACACAATATATGTGAACATTTTCTTCAACCATCCACACCTGTTCATAACGATTATGTTTCCTAACTTTGATCTTACAACAGCACAACGCTACGCCGCCTACTTTCCGAGTGGCGACCAATTGGCACCGGCGTCATTCATGTTACTTCACCTCGCACGAATGGCCCTCTCGTTCACCAGACCTCAACCCCATTGAGAATTTGTGAAACACATTGGAATGACTTGTTCGAGAGCGCCAACCCCCAGCGGCAACTGTGGATGTTCTACAAAAAGCGACTCTCACTTTATTGTCGGCAATATCACCTCCTAAGTTTCATTACCTCACTGAGTCCTTACCACATCGTCTTGCCGCTGTTGTAAGGGCAATGATGGAGTAACACGTTATTAGGTAGGTACATATAAGAAATATCCCATTCAGTTTAGTTCGAAATGTTAGTACACTGTGATACCAGTAGCGGAAAAATTGTACATCTAAAAAATCTGAGACCTCCGTTAACGGACACCTCCGAAAAGCGGTAACACCCGAGCAGTGGCAAGTTTTGATTGGTACATAACAGTGTGACGTGCCTGCACCGCAGGACGCACATGAGATAAAAGCAGATAGCA
This sequence comes from Macrothele yani, assembly GCA_039090855.1. Classification (NCBI taxonomy): domain Eukaryota; kingdom Metazoa; phylum Arthropoda; class Arachnida; order Araneae; family Macrothelidae; genus Macrothele; species Macrothele yani. Next base: position 57,605,394 of record CM076990.1, read on the forward strand.
GTAAGAGCACATCTCCGCGTAGTTCAATTGGGAGAGCGACTTACTCCGGAGTGAGGGGATCCGGATACGATGACCGACGCGGAATAACTTGTTCGTAATAACAGTTACGCAGGATAAACATTAACGATAGCCTACAAACAACGAATCCTCGTAGCAGCGGCCAACAGACACGCCAGTCAGTCCTGAATCCTCGTAGCAGCGGCCAACAGACACCCCAGTCAGTCCTGAATCTTCGTAGCAGCGGCCAACAGACACCCCAGTCAGTCCTGAATCCTCGTAGCAGCGGCCAACAGACACCCCAATCAGTCCCGAAAGAGATATAACAGACATCTTGTCCTTTAGCATTGTACGCATTTCTTTCAGTACCTCGGTGAAAGGGATAAGACAGGTATAAGGAACGCTATTACGAATCAAAAATGCTATTGCGCTTCGAGCTCGATGGGTTGAATAATCGAATAGAATGGCGTGCTTAAGTAAAAGGAAAGGCGTTAAAGTTTAGTTCTACGTGTGGCAAACACCAGCGCCTTCATCAGTCTCATCCTGGGGACGAGTGTTGCTGTTGAGTGAAATGCTTTTCGTTGGCGGTGGTATATCTTTGATAGGTTCCTGTGGGTTCTGTTCCTATTTTTCGACGACCGGCTAGCTAACTGTTCAGTCCCACTTCACTGTCTAGCACAATGTTTCCCAACCGGTGGTCCGCGAGAAGCTCAAAAGTGGTCTGCTGGGCTACCGAGATATAAGTATAAACCAAACCAATTCATCCAAGATTACGCAAGTAAATATGCATACGAGAATGAAAGCGATGGATTTGCTTACGTGGTTGAGCTGAAGGCTGGCCGACTTCAGCCGTAACCATGGCTACGCCTCAGCATGAGTCGTGCGCATGCGCTGCAGTGCTGGACGCTATAACGCAGTCAGTGTCAAGAAGTCAGACACTCGGTAAGGTTGTACATTTTGTGATATTGTGCATTCGCACTATAACTTATTTTTGGGTTGTGTAAGAAAATGTCACCGAAAACGAAATACGACAGTGGTTATATCAAGTTCGGGTTCACCGCAATTGAAGTAAATAAGGAGATCAGACCCCAGTGTATAATTTGTTCTACAGTCCTCAGCAATGATGCATTAAAACCGGCAAAGCTGGGACGCCACTTAAAGACAGACCATTCTAATTTGAGCGATCGCCCACCAGAATATTTTGCTGGAAAGTTGGAGAACTTGAAGGAAATGAAACTCGAAAAAAGTGGTACAAAATTTGAAATGTACGAAAGAGCGCTTTCCACATCATTTGAGATTTAACAATTACACTGCCGGACAATTGTTAAGGACGGATGACAATAGCAACGATAGCAACCATAAAATGGAAGGCAGCAAAATGTGAAAATTAGCATAAGTGCGGGATACAGTAAGACGTGTTGTGCGTATGCAAATTTTGGATTGCCGAACTTGTTCGTGACGTCATAGCGCTGATAAGAGATATAAAGGATTGACGCGTATTGACCGTTGTTGTTCAAACGCAAAGTTGAAAGGGAAAGAATCAATTGACGAACTTGCAAGTTTCAGTATGTCTTCCCGACATCACCTAGATGATTTTACGCGTGGCCGTATTATTGGCAAGATTGAAGAAGGGCGAAAAAAGCAGATGTTGTCAGGGAGTTTGACGTCAGCCACAGTGTTGTTTCAAGGCTTTGGAAATCATTTCAAACAAATGGAGAGTGTAGCAAACTTCACAGGGGAGGTCGTGTTCGCAGTACGACACCTGCAGAAGCTCGATACATAGTGCTATCAACAAAAAGACACCGCCGCAGCACAGCTAGTGAGGTAGCAAATCAGTTTATGGCTGCTACTGGCAAGCGGATCTCCCGAAAAACTGTCGCCAGATGTTTGCATGAAGGAGGACTGTACGCCCGCCGTCCTGTTGTGTGCATCCCATTGTCCAGACGTCACCGTACCTCCCGTTTGCAATGGTGCCATCAACATCGCAATTGGACTGATAACGACTGGTCTGCTGTCCTCTTCTCAGATGAGAGTAGATACAGTCTATCGTCTGATTATCGACGACAACTGATCTGGCGTGATAGTGGTACTGCATATTGTCCAGCAAACATACAGGAAAAGGACCGATATTCGACATGTAGTGTCATGGTATGGGCTGGCATCATGATCAATGGCCGTACGTCCCTCTATGTGCTTCCAACTGGGACTATGACTGGCCAACGATACATAAATGATGTTCTGCTACCACATTTTCGCATGTTCCGTGGTGCTGTCGGTGATAGATTCATTTTCATGGACGACAACGCAACATGTCATCGAACAGTCGCTGTCCAGGAGTGTCTTGAGAGCGAGGATATTCAACGCCTCGTATGGTCAGCACGTTCTCCAGATATGAATCCCATTGAAAATGTGTGCGATGCTTTGGGGAGGAATCTTGCTGGTCGCCAATGCCCTCCAATAAACAAGGACATCCTCATCCGTGCACTGACAGAGGAATGGGATAAATTACCCCAACAGCTGCTTGATAATGTTGTGCAAAGCATGACACGACGTGTGGGATCTTGCATCGCCCTCCATGGTGGCCATATCCCGTATTGACATCTTACGCCGGAACGCCTGCGGACGGCAATTGCATTTTTTTCACGTGTACGTATTCTGCACAAAATGGCCTGTTTGTCCCTTGAACACGTTCCAAAGCTTTCTGGATTTCAGAGCACAATGAATTGTCTTTCTTGTAATGTCCTGGCATTCTGACATTATTTTATTTTACTTGGCATCCAACCACACTTACTTTTTTATGCGCTATATAGCCGTTTATGATCCGTCCTTAGCAATTGTCCAGCAGTGTAATTGCTGGTTCAAGAAGACCTCATGGCATTGGTGAAACATTAGTGAAACCATGTCTGCTAAAAGCAGAACAAGAAGTTTTAGGTGAGGAAGCAATTGGGTTGGTGCGAATGAAATGTCCGGCAAAGGACAAGCACACGTGGTCGGCGAGAACGGAAAAGTAGGACAACTTACCAAGGCAAAATAATCCCCCTCGGCATCGATACATAGTTGCCATCTGTCCGGCAAGGCCATGATCTCGGAACGAAAAAAGTCTTGTGGCTGGGACCCGAAGAAGTCATCAACTACACGTTGAACCTCGTTGTCTGTCGTGAACTGTTTCCCGGATAGGAAGTGATTCAGGCGACGAAACAGATGATAGTCTGTCGGATACAAGTCCGGGAAATAGACAGGACGAGGTAGTGCTTCAAAGCCTAAGGCACGTAATGTCAGCATCGTTCGTTGTGCGACATGAAAGCGGACATTGTCCTGGATCAGAAGAACACCATGTCCGTCGACCAAAGCCGGTTGTTTCTGCAAAATTTCCAGTGCATCCGGTGTAATTCAGCACAATAACGTTCTGCAGTGATGGTTTGGCCTCTTGCCAAGAAACTCCGATGAATTATCCCAGCTGTGGACCACCAGACAGTGAGCTTAATCTTCTTGGCGTGTAGGGGTGGCTAACGCTGCTGTCCAGCAAGCTGTGCCTTGCTTAACCATTCGTTTCTGATTATCATAAATGACCCACTTCTTGTCGCAGGTGACGATTCAATGCAGTAGAGGTTCCGGTTTATTCCTGGCAGGCAGCGACGTGCAAACTTCCAAACGCCAAGTCTTGTGGGAAGTTGTCAACTCATGTGACAGCCACATGTCCAGCTTTTTGACCTTACCCAGCGCAGCCAGACGCCGAACAACTGTCGTGTGGTGGACACCTACCTCTGCCGCTATCTCACGACACGTTTTTCGGGGGTCCACTTCAACCACACGTAACAGAACATCGTCAGAAAGAGCAGCAGGTCCGTATCTCCACTTCGAAACTTCACAAAACATCGCCGAATGGTTCCTTCGTTGGCTGTATTCTCTCCAAATGCTGTGTTAACGTTTCGAGCGGCAATTCCTGCAGAATGGTCCAGTTTAAATTCATACAGGAAGACGACTCTTAAATCCGGCGTCTGCAAGTTTCCTTTGTAAGCCACGTCACGTCCAAAGTAACCACGCCTGAACCTTGTTCTTTACACATGCTAGCTATTTATAGTAACTCTGTGACGTAATACCCGCAACACCTGTGGGTGGTTCCATTCCGCTGTGGTGGGGGCCTGTCTTCACTACTCGTTCGTTCCGGACATTTCATTCGCACCAACCCAATAAAAAGCAAGTTCAAGAAATTCCGTTACCGAACATTACCGTGACGGTGCGAATAGAAAAAAATGCCACATGACATTGAAGAGCAGCTCGTGAGTGAAATTAAAAATTCTCTCTTTTTCGCTCTGCAGTATGACCAAAGTACTGAAGCTGCTCAGTGTTGTCAATTACTTGTCTTCGTTCGATTTCTAGGCGAAGACAACACGATCAATAAATTGCTACTGTCACGAGAATTGGAAACTACGTCGAAAAGAAAGGACGCCATAAAAATAATCTGCGATTATTTTGAGAAGCATGAAATTAAGTAGGAAAAACTGGCTGGGATTTGTACTGATGGGGATCCCGCCATGCTAGTATTGCGTTCGAGTTTAGTAACGTTGGTGAAAGAGAAGAACTCCTCCACATTGAGGACGCACTGCATCATTCATCGCCAAGCGTCCAAATCGTTGTCGGATGACATAGCCATTAACAATGAAACTGGCCATCAAGTTGGTGAATACTGTTAAACAAAGTGCGCTAAATACACGCGTTTTCAAAAAATTGTGTGCGGACTTGGACGTTCACCATGCGACGCTACTTTATCATACTGAGGTTCGTTGGCTTTCAAAAGGAAACATGTTGGAACGCTTGTATGAGCGAAGACAAGAGTTGAAAGTGCTTTTAATCGAGAAAAAATGAATTATTATTTGTTGGAGAAGTTTTGTGAACCAAAATTCGAAATGAACCTTGCCTATCTCGTGGACATTTTTGTCCTCTTGAACCAGGTAAATTTGTAGCTGCTAGGATCTGGGAACAAAAAATTGGAAGGTGTGGCAAACATCTTTGTGTTTGAAGACAAGCTTCGCGCGTTTCTTTGCAAAATAGATCTATGGGTTGACTAAATTCAAGCAAAAAAATTATTTGTCATTTCCTACTCTGAAATCCTTTTTGATGATCATAACGTATTGCGTCACCTACAAATACAAAAAGACGAATTCAACCGTTATTTTCCAGAATAGGGCAAAGTTGAAACTTCTCTTATGAAACTAATTCGCAGTCCTTTCAATGTCAAGCCAAAGGATCTTCCTGATAAAATCCAAGAAGAGGTAATCGAACTTCAACACGATAGTAACTTCAGGGATTCGTTTAAATCTGGTGGGAACATTGAGGACTTGTGGTGTAAGAAGGCCATGACTTATCCAAACATTCGGCAAACCGCCTTACGGTATCTTATGGTATTTTCGACAACGTTTTTGTGTAAACAGTCATTTTGTACTCTGCTATTGATTAAAAACAAGCAAAGAAATCGGCTGGACGCAAGCGATGACATACGACTAGCATTGAGAAGCAATAACAGCCCGAGATTTCCGCAGCTGGTGAAACAAATGCAAGCCCAAAGATCCCATTGATTATAACCCGTGACGTGCCTGCCCCGCAGGACGCACACGACATAAAGGCAGATAGCAGTCAGAACGAACGTCCGCGTAGCTCAATTGGTAAAATGACTTATTCCGCAATGAGGGGACCCGGGCTCGAGCCCCGACGTGAACAAAAATGACTGAGAAATTTACTTCGCTATAATGGCGCCCGAACTTTCCGGATGACCCGGCCGTTCAAAATCTCGCAATGGTGTGATGTTCTTTCCACACCGCGAGATAGAAAAAATAAAAGAATCCCTTCTTCAGCGCTTCGAAAAATAAATGTGCATTCCACACACTAGATTGACTGGGAGTTCTCAAGTGCGCGCTCTACAGCGGATGGCTGCATGCAACGATTCGTGATCACGGCTGACCCGCGGGCCATGCCCCCGGCCCTCTTTCGGAAGGGGGGGGGTGACGTGCCTGCCCGCAGGACGCACACGACATAAAGGCAGATAGCAGCGATAACGAACGTCCGCGTAGCTCAGTTGGTAGAGCGACTTATTCCGGAGTGAGGGGACACGGATTCAATCCCGGCGTGGACAGAAATGACGGAGAAATTTACTTCGTTATAAATCTCAAACAAGACAGTAACAATTTCAGTTGATTTCAGTTATTTCAAACGTTGTTTTAGTTAATTAAAATGAACTAAAATGTTGTTCAGGAGGTATACTAAACCCGTTCTGTCTAATATCATGGAAATGGGGTCAAAGGTCAGGACATAGGAGCGAGATTTATTCCACAACCATTATCCTCATAACGTGAGTAATAACTTGAGTAATGATTTCTGGTATGTTGGAAGGCGTATCATAATCAATGCATTGCATGACTTTACTAACTTTTTTCTTTCTCTTAGCGTGTCCTAAACTTAACCTTGTAGCTTTATATTTCTAAAGAAAATTTCAGACAACGGGCCAGACACCACTTTTCTAAAATCCTGAAAGCCATGATTTTATTTGAAATTGTTATATTGAGTTTTATGAAGAAAGCTCTGAAACCGTTTTCTTTGTGCGTAAGCTTTATACAGTTATTCTCCTTTTGTACGGCACCTCCTAACAACGATGACTTTCTTTCGGTCCGAACAAAGACCGTTATTCTAAGGTTTCGCTGTAGTATATGTACGTATTTTAACCTTAGCCAAAGCCTGCGAATGTTAAAAAAAATTCTTCCAACTCTATCGATACAGAAATGTGTATATCTAGGAATTCAAATGAACGTCACCAGGAGATAACATTTTATATAACAAGTTTCGGAAATGCACGAAATATTTCTTGCAGCTGAAGTCTTTCAGGAGCAAAAATATTTTTGCTAGAGGACATTATAAAGCTGATATACTGTATAACGAAAAAAAAATACTATTTTTCTTCATATTCATTTTTTTATTGGAGGTTTAGCGACCACCGTGAGCAACTCAATGGGCTATAAGCAGTCGCCCGTCCCTAATTTAGGGTCACTGGTTCCAGGAAAGGGAGAGAGAGCCAGTGCCGTAAGACAAACACAACAACCATGCCTCACCGGGATTCGAACCCGGACCCCTTTCGGACGAGATTCATTTTCAGAAGTGCGCATATTAAAAAGATATGCGTTAAGTAATAAAAAAAATATATATAACATCATAAATGTCATTTAACGCTAAGTAGAAGGGAAAAACCAGAAGGGGTCCATTCGATGCTCAATAGTGAAGGCATTTTTAGGCGACTCGCGAATGACGTAGCCGTGGAGGAAAATCGTTTGTGTGTTTGTTTTCCAGTAAACTCCACAGTGTGTTGTAATTTCGTAAGAACGATACCTGATCGCGCTATTGAACTTTGCCCTTCGGAGAATAAGAAAACCAAAGTAACTGGGATTGTTTATCACGCATTATCAAAAAAATGTTGCAAAAACGTGATTACTGAAATGTAAATGAAATGGTTCTATCCGTGTGAAACATGCCATAAATATTCAAACCAGTCAGTAGAAATGCAGCAGATATCACATGAAACAATTAAGTAGCTGAAAATCACAGATAAAAAGCTATTTGGCTAAATTAAAATCTCGAAATACAGTTTCGAATGATTTGTTATCTGCAAAGCGACGACAACTGCTTGGGGACGCACAAAATTCCAAGACTTTGTGTATCGATGGTCACGCTTTCACGCGTGCATACAATCATCGTCAAAAAAATAGTTGCGTCCAGAAGGAAATGTCGGATTGCAATGCTATTCGAGAGGAAGGTAAAGGTTACGAGGAACAATAAATGATTAAACATTAAGACTGATATGGGAAGTGTATATTAAGCTACACGCCAATAAGTAGAGTCTTTCAGTATGGCGTTGGGCCGCCATGTTTGTTCACACAGCATGCCAGACGTCTCGGCATGGAGTTGTACAGGTTCCTAAACGTATCCTGCGATAAGCCATCCCATGCAGCTTGAATCTTCTCACGCAGTTTCTGCAGATTGTGTGGTAGGGGTGGAGTGTGGACAGCGCGTTAAATAGCATCCCACATATTTTCAATCGGCGAAAGGTCTGGCGATGTGGCTTGCAATGGCAGAGTGTCAGTGTCTTGAAGGCAAGCTCTCGAGACAGCAGCAGTATGCGGACGAGCGTTGCCCTATTGGAAAATCGCACCGGAGTGAGCGTTTAGAAACAGTAGGGCCACTGGTTGCAAGACCTCATTAACGTAACGTTGGGATATCAAAGTGCCTGTAATGAACACCGAAGGTAATCTGGCATTGTATGCAATTGAACCCCACGCCATTACACCAGGCCTTCTCGACGTGTGACGCTCGACAACAAACCATTCGTCTTGGCTCTGACCACGGTGCCTCCACACACGGATTTGGTAGTCGCCTCCTCCAAGACAAAAGCGGGACTCGATACTGAAGATCACCCGCTGCCATTCTGAATGGCTCCAGGGCAGTCGTCGTAACGGTCTGCATGTGTGTAGTCCTACGTCATGCAGCTGTTTGACAATGGTGCTGGCACTAATCAGACGATGCATGGAGGGCACCACTTCTCGCTGAACATCCGCAATCGTAGCTATTGAGCCACTTCGCGCATGTCGGACAACTTGTTGCTCCTCTCTCTCTCTCTCTCTCTCTCTGTGTAACGTACCAGGAGATGTGACGTACCTGCCCGAAGGACGCACACGACATAAAGGCAGATAGGAATCAGAGTAAAACGTCCGCGTAGCTCACTTGGTAGAGTGACTTATTCCGGAATGAGGGGATCCGGGTTCGAATCCTGGCGTGGACAGAAATGACGGAGAAATTTACTTCGTTATACGTGGTTCATCTAGGTCTCCCAGACCCTTCCGATCCCAGCTACGGGCCTTGTTCTATCCACTGCTGCAAACCGCGTGCTATGATGATATCCGCACGACCGGTATGGCGCACGATACGGTGATAAGACCATCCCGCTTTCCGGATAAGGCCATCCCGCTTTCCCCTCTCGAATTCCTCCAACTGCTTGAATTGCTTCCGAACATTTCTCCGAGCCATTGTTGTGTTGGTTGCAAAGGATGCTACCAACACAATATAATGAGTCAGAATGGCAAGCACGCGCAACGGGACGATCTTATATAGCCGGTCAGGCACAGCGCTACGACCCCTCCTTGCTTGCGTCACATGCGAGGCCGGGCGTAATACTTGAATAATTGGCATGTCTCACGATGTCAAACCTACCCATCAAGTTTCATTCCTGCCTGCTGCATCCTTCTGGGTGCAACTATCTTTTTGACGATGAGTGTACTTCATAGCCTAAAAGTGGTATTAATCCGCATGCAGTCAACTCCCTTTATAATGAATCTCCGAGGAGTCGCACATTTCGTTCACTATGTCCGAGGTTCATTAAAACCGAAGTGTCTTCCCTTAACCTGAATTGAGTAGAATGGTGAGCAACAAAATAAAATATGTACATATGTATCTCAAAAAAATAATATTTTTATGTACGTAGTGTGTATCCATTAAATTAAGTAAACAAAATTAATTTTACATTACCTTAATTAACATGAAAATAGCCTGTTATGTGCCGGTGCTTGCTCTAGACAGTTTTAATAAATATTTTCGCTGTGTTCAGTTTCTGTGTTTTTGCTACACTCGATTCTACATTTTCCATACATTCTAGGAACTTTAGCACAGTCCTGATATCCCCTCATCATCTCTTTCACTATTGAAACACGTTCTTCATTATCGTCATCGTTGTCTTCAGCCACGTTTCCTTCTGTGCTGGAACCGTCTTTCACAGCCTCTACAATAGTTTCACCCACCGGGATTTCATTCGTTGTAACTTCACAGTGAGCATCGATAAAATCTTCAGCTTCAGAGGAATTCGCACCGATATGTTGAAGTAGGTCCTTAAGAGGCGCATCATCTTCTTCATCTTCGAATGTCACACATCCAGTAGCCAAGCAAATCTCTGGAAACGGTTTTGTATAGTGACAGTTGACACAATCCTCCATGCTTTGTTTCGAAAACGTACAGCATTCAGAACATTTATTGACGTGTTCTGCTTTCATTCAAACGCTTGGATTAAATGAAGTGTTATTTGCCTTCTGTAATAGGTTTTAAAGCCGCGAATCACATTTTGCTCCATGGATCGGTTGATTGACGTGGTGTTGGCAGGAAGGAACACCATCTTGATGTTGCAGAGGTTTTTAATCCTACCTTTGTCTTTCAATGCACTGAAAGAGTGGTAGGCCTGCAATATTTTTCTCAACACATTCTTTCAAGATTTTTACAAGAAGGTTTGTTTTGAAATAAGTATAACGAAGTAAATTTCTCCGTCATTTCTGTCCACGCCAGGATTCGAACCCGGATCCCCTCATTCCGGAATAAGTCACTCTACCAATTGAGCTACACGGACGTTTGTTCTGACTGCAATCTGCCTTTATATCGTGTGCGTCCTGCTAGCAGATACGTCACATCTCCCCCCCGAAAGAGGGCTGGGGGCATGGCCCACGGGTCAGCCGTGACCATGAATCGTTGCAGGCAGCCATCCGCTGCAGAACGTACACTTGAGAACTCCCAGGCAATCTGGTGTGTGGAATGCAACATCTCACATTTTTATTTTTCGAAGCGCTGGAGAAGGGATTCTCTGATTTTTCCTCTCTCGCCGTGTGGAAAGAACATCACACCAATGCGAGATTTTGAACGGCCGAGTCATCCGGAAAGTTCGGGCGCCATTTTAACGAAGTAAATTTCTCCGTCATTTTTGTCCACGCCGGGGCTCGAACCCGGATCCTCTCATTCCGGAATAAGTCACTCTACCAATTGAGCTACGCGGACGTTTGTTCTGACTGCAATCTGCCTTTATGTAGTGTGCGTACCTGCTAGCAGGTACGTCACATAAGTTACAGTTTCATGTTACAAGTACATTATTTTCTTTGAAGTTTTACTTTTTAGGTTCACTATAAACGGAAATTTTAATGCACATTTCCGATGTTACCCGGACCAATGATTTCGGTTCACTATAGCCGAATGGTCTCTGTAACAGAGTTCACTGTATTAAAACTGTGCAAATTAGATAACATTGGGAAATATTTTGTAACTATAAATCCTTATTTGTTTTGGTAAAAATCTCAGGTTCCCCCATTGTGCTGTTTTAGAAGTGCATATGACAAACGGTGTGCACGTAACTATTTTATATTAGTTAAGAATTCGTTCGAAACTCCGCATTTTTCTTTTCTTTAGTAATTTCCGGACGAAGTGAAAACTTTTAAGCGGAGAAAATTTTATTTTTACCTCATATAAACTTTTAAGTTCTCCATGCTTTAAGTTACGTATGTGCACGCTGTGTTTTCCTTCCGCTTCGTTCCTCCACAGTGACGTTAAATAAAAGAGCCAATGAGAGCATAGATCACTAATGTACCCAACCTAAAGAGATGTGTAAGAACCTAAGGGGAAACGTTCATCTTTGAAATCAGGAGGTGAGTAATCCTCATCACCAGAGGTGTCCGATGCAAAAAAGAAAAAAAATCGAATACAATTTAGACGTATCACGAACCAAACAATTATATACACTGAAGAGCTTGAATTAGAGACAGCTGGCGTTATGCAAATGTGGCGCTGTGGGCGGCCCCGTAAACGGAAACGACATGACGTATGCAGCGATCCGACAATATAAGGAGTGATGCGACGGGAATCAGTAAGAGTCGCACGCAGTATGGGTAACACAAAAGAGCTAAACGCATTTTATCGTAGGAAAATTGTCGGGGTCCGACAAATGGGTCACTCTATTTTGGAAGTCGTGCAGGAACTGGGATTTTCACGAGTCACTGTGTCACGGGTGCACCGTGAGTACAACGAATCCGGTAAAACCATCGCTGCAAGGGCCAACTGCCATGGACAACAGCGTGTGGATGAGCGGGGTCATCGTCGGCTAGCTCGCATTGTAACAGTGGATAGACGGTACACAGTGCAAGAAATCACTCGGCAATTTAACGCTGGTGCACAAAAACGTGTAAGTAGCCACACCATCCAGAACCATCTCCTCGCTATGGGGTACAGAAGCCATCGTCCTACGAGGTACCGCTGCTCACTACACATCACAGGGAGCAAAGATTAGCATGGGGGCGGGAACATCGCCACTGGACACTACACATGTGGAAAAATGTTGTCTGGATTGATGAGTCGAGATTCATGTTGGTACATGCGGATGGCAGGATACGAGTACGGCGCAAACCACATGAAGCGATTGATTCTCCTTGCCAGCAGGGTACTCTTCAAGCAGGTGGGGTTGGCATTCTCGTCTGGGGACTGTTTACGTGGACTGAAATGGGACCCCTGGTACGTGTGGCATCGTCCCTCACAGGTCAACGTTACCGGGATATCCTGGCCGACCATTTGCTCCCGTTTGTGCGTCTTCAACATCCGACTGGGGACCTCATCCTGCAACAAGACAATGCACCTTGCCATCGCTCCCGAATTGTATCCGAATGGTTGGATTAACACTCCACCGACGTGACCTCGCTTCCTTGGCCAGCTAGATCACCTGACTTCCATCCCATCGAGCACATCTGGGATGCCATCGAGAGAGATGTCCGAGGCTCTGACCCTCAAATCGTCGTGAACTGTGGGAGCTTGTTCAGGGTTCGTAGATCCGAATGGCTTCCCAACGCTTCCTGTGTCTTGTATACGCTTCCAAGACGAATCGCCGCCGTCATCAGGTCGAAAGGTGGTGCTGCACGTTACTAGGCAGGTATCTCTAATTAAATTGCTCTTCAGTGTGTATATACGACTTATTTTTTGACGTAGTACTACATCTAACTCCGCGGATAGTATGGGACGACTAACATCCGACCGCTTGTGCCAAAAACAGGTCCCAATTGAAATCAATACAGCGTTTGAAATATGTGCCGCACACCAATCAGGTTAGCATATTCGTAAACAGCATGGAGTCCAATTCGTGTACTGCGCAATACATTGTGCGCACGACGCTCCCGTAGCTTCCTGTGCGTAGGGAAGATGATGAAAAATTCTTGGGTGTGCCGCTGCGTTTGACTCAGTCTATCTCGGCAACCGTGAGCGAAACTCAACTGTGCGTGGTATCGTTTTAAAGCTCTTGGCGAGATCTGTTCAAATATATGAATCTTTTTTTAGTGGTTTGAACTGAACATTTCAAACATTGGTTTCTTTTGAACCGGTCAACACTTTTGCCAAGATCGCGGTTTGTCTGGGCAACCGTGAGTGGGAAACGATTGTGCGTGGTATCTCGTTTTAAAGCTCTGGACGAGATCTGTTCAAATATATAAAGAACATATCGCAGTGGTTTAAACTAAAATTGTTAAAAATTGTTTTCGTGTGCATGGGTTAACATATTCGGCAATGCCACGGTATTCGTAGAATGAACGCAAGCAAAAGTGGAGAAAATCAGAACGAGATGCAAGAGCGAGTGATGAGGAATTTAAGAAGCAAAAGAAGACAGAGCACCACGTTGTGTAATTTGTGTGTATCGATCTGCTTTGTGTTCTCTATGTATCCAGCATTATTTGTAAAACTTATGTAAGCCACTTTTCATATCATAGACCCGCGTTGGCTATAACAAATTAAATAAACGCTTTGAAACCATACTGGACTAGCTCATTTCAACTCTCCGATCTGCAAATCGTAGTGATACGTTCCAAACTGATGGCTCAGTCAGAACTGATACTACCTGTATATTTTTTAAAAAAAGATCGAAATGCATGCAAACAAACGCATGTAACAATTATTTTCAAATTTCAGAGCTTAGTATAACATGATACCGAAATTGTAGTCGAGTAATCGACATGGATTTCCTCAATTGAGCAATAAAACATTGCATACACAGGGTGTTTCAAAACTAATGGAACAAACTTTAAGACGTGACAGAACACACCGAAACAAGCACTTTTCATCAAAGAATGCACGGTCGCAAGTTACGCAGTTAGGAGCTGGAGGTCGCTTTCCGTTTTTCCACACACGCCATCTTTCGTAACGCAAAGACAGAGGGTCATTTCAGGCGCGCGTGTAAAAGCTGAGGCTTTTGCATGCACCGTCATTATGGGCCGCGGGTGGCCTAGTGGTCAGAGTTCGTGACTGCCATAGAGATAACCTCAGGTTAGATCCTGGGCAGGTACAAACGTTCGAAACACTAAATACCCGCCGGGTACTGGCCCCGCCCGGTAATAAATAAGGGCGTCTTCCTCCCCCTTTCTACCTCGCTTCGGTGTCTCTTTCCTATCGGGCACTCTAGCCCAAATCTCCTAGCTTCCTATTTCTAACGGTTGTTTAAAACTTGGGGTCAGACACTCCCTTCCAAAAATCCTTTACATATGATCTAATCTGATATGCACCGTCATTAGCGACTTGGAATGGGTCAGTAACTGAAGATTTTCCTGCACGAGTTGAATTCGCACGCTGGTTCCTGCAGAGGAATGCAGCTTATCTGGAGTTTCCGGCACACGTGCTGTTCACGGATGAAACAACGTTCACCTGTTAAGGCGTATTGAATACCCCCAATGTGCATGTACGGGCCAGCGATAATCCGCATCTAACATGGCAACATTCCTAGCAGCTACGTTTCTCAGTAAATGTTTGGACAGGTATCGTTCACGACTATTTGACTGGCCCATATCTTTTACCGGGACGTCTGGATGGAAGGACCTGCCTTATTTTCCTTCAACAAGTCTTGCCTGAATTGATCCAGCCTGTACCAGCAGCCTTTCGCCGTAGCACGTGGTTCAAGCATGATGGAGCGCCAGCTCATTTCAGCACTCAGGTGCGTGATTACTTGAACGCCACATTTCCAGGACAATGGATTGGTCGAGGTGGACCCATCGATTATCCCCCACGATCCTCTCTTGATTTATTTTCACGGGGGCATCTTAAGTCTGTAATGTACGACACTCCCATTGATTCCAATGAGGAACTATAGTCGCCAGACTTTCGGTCGCTGTTGCAGCTGTCAGGAAAATGCCTGGTATTTCCCACAACATACGGGCACCTTTACGTCGACGATGCGAAGCGTGTATCGGGAGTGGCGGTCGCCCTTTTGAGCAGCTTTTGTAATTGTAATTAATTTCAGTATTTACTTAATGTTTGCAAATTTGATGTATTTTTGTGATGTTACGTTTTGTTTTTTATTTTGTCTGCTATAAAGCTTTCTTGTGACATTCCTGTCTTTACGTTGCAAAAGACGGCGTGTGTGGGGAAACGGAAAGCGCCCTCTAGTGTCTAACCGCGTAACTTGCAACCATGCACCGAAAAGTACTTGTTTCGGTGTGTTCTATCACCCCTTAAAATTTGTTCCATGAGTTTTGAAACACCCTGTATAAAGGAATCGGGTATTAGCAACGAACAGCGAACGCGCACGATGAGATTTTAATTTATCCATAGATTAAAAAAGGGGCGTAAAAAGTAATTAATGTAAATTCTTCGGTAACACGATGCAGTTTGTTTGGACCACTGCTGTAACATTAGTTGCAAAGAAGAATTTTATGCAATCTTCTAAAGAAAAACAATGTTGCTTCTCTTACATTAATCAAAGGATGGCTACTTGTGAAGATACAAAATCAATCAATATCTGCCTGCGAACAGTAATCTAAAAATCTATCTCCTGACTTCTCAGCCGTATATTCTGGCTTCATCTTCCGAATTGAGTGATAATGACTTGACGTGAAGTAAAATGCGTAGCCCCGAAAAACTTTGTTAGGAGAAAAATCTCCTTTAAATCTTCCAGGCCTTTTGCAGCTGTATGTGTATGGAGAAAAACGGGTTTAAGTAGTTTGAAGAAGAGCAGAAAAGATGCGACGAGGGAAGTTCGCGATAAATCATTTCGCTGTGATAAAAATGATGGTCACTGCAGGAGAAGTCCCAGATTCAGTGCTAATTAGCAGATTAATTAGCGTCATTAAATAGATTTTTTTTTATATCTGTCTAAATAATGAGCGTGTTCTACTTTTTTTTTCTCTCTTGCTCGAAAGGTTACTGGTGCTTTCAGGTTTGGAAAGATGAAGGCATGGCTTTGCAGCCGGACGCCACAGAAATTAAAAATTTAAAACGTGCATTTGCAGTGTTATAGCAACTAGAATAATAGACATTCATTAAAATTTTATATCAACGAAGTTTAGGTCTTCATTTGCGCTTCAGAGTCAGGGCCGGGCCAACATAATGCGAACACTCACGACCAGTAGAGTGTACCGGAAGCATCCCCCCCCAACCCCTCAAAAAACAAATAAATTCGAGACACTTTTGCGAAAATCTATTAGATTTCAATTGCTGAAAATTTAACCCCCCCCCCAATCAAAGGATGGCTACTTGTGAAGATACAAATATTATTATTAGTGGCTTAACGGGAGTTTTAGTAAATCAAATTCTTTCGAACCTACAAGTATTTTTCGCAAAACCAAAATTATTACATTTTATTGATGGAAATACAAATGTGCCCAAAACGAATATTGCACAAATGATTACCCTAGTTTCATACCAATACAAAGTACTCCAAAACACGCCAAAGTTAATACCATCATCATGATGAATTTCCACTATACCAAGTGGATTTCCTTGACCATATATACACTATCTACCAACAAGTAATTGGACACCTATGATAGCAAAGGAAAACGAAGTTTATTCACCTTCAATAGTTGGTGGAGCCCCCACGAGCGGCGATTACAGCTGCGACCCTCCGGGGCATACTTTCAACCAGGCGTTGTACGACGGCTAGCGGTATTTTCTTACACTCGGCTTGGAGAAGACAGGTCAGTTCCTTCACCGATTTCGGACGGTGGGAGCACCCCTTAAGTCGACGCTCCAACTCGTCCCAAAGGTGTTCATTAGGGTTAAGGTCCGGGCTCTGAGCAGGCCAGTCCATTCGATTAACCCCATTGTCACCATTCCAAGCCATGGTGGACCTCGCAACATGACAGGTGGCATTGTCGTCCTGAAAGTAACATGGGTTCTACGTCAATTCGTCGCGTGCGTCAATTCGTCGACCGCGTCAATTCGTCGACTGCGACGATTCGTCGCGCGTCAATTCGTCGCCTACGTCAATTCGTCGCGCGTCAATTCGTCGACTGCGTCAATTCGTCGCGCGTTAATTCGTCGCGCGTCAATTCGTCGACTGCGTCAATTCGTCGCGGACAAATTCGTCGACTACGTCAATTCGTCGACTACGTCAATTCGTCGCGTTTACAGATTTTGGTTACATACAAAACGAAGGCAGGAAAACGTACGATTTCGAACGTCTTGCTCCCTGATCAAATTTATAAAGTTTGGCCACGCAGACAGGATAGGAATATTACGTTTTTCTTTGGCACTAAAAATATTAGACGGTAAACGGTTTTTGGAACGGGGCAGGGCCCGGTTGGTCAGAGCCCCCATATACAAAATTTTCCTAAAATCTACAGTTTTCAATTCAGAACCACCAAATCTGGTATACTATCTCGTGGTATTCTAACTTAGACTGTAGACGGTTTTGGGAAGCGGTTGCAGAGAGGGGGTGTAGGGGGGGGTTAGAGCCCCCCCTACAGAATTGCCGTAAGATATAGTTTTCAATTTAGAACTACCAAATTTGGTATATTATCTCATGGTACTCTAACTTAGACGGTTTTTGGAACGGGTCAGGGGCCCTGTTGGTCAGAGCCCCCCACACACAAAATATTCGTAAGATCTACAGTTTTCAATTCAGAACCACCAAATCAGGTATCCTATCTCATAGTACTCTAACTTAGACGGTTGTCGGTTTTTGGAACGGGTCAAGGCCCGGGGAGTCAGAGCTCCCCCTCCCCTACATACAAAATTTTCGTAAAATCTAGTTTTCATTTCAGAACCTTCAAATTTGGTATCATGAAACTCTAACTTAGACGCTAGACGGTTTTTGGAAGGGGTTGGAGCCCGCGGGGTCGGAGCCCTCCCCCTCATAAAAAATTTCGTAAAATCTACAGTTTTCATCTTAGAACCACCAAATTTGGTATACTATCTTATGGTACTCTAACTTAGACGGCAGACCGTTTTTGGAACGGGTCAAGGCACGGGGGTCAGAGCCCCCCACATACAAAATTTTCTTAAAAACTACAGTTTTCAATTCAGAACCACCTAATCTGGTATACTATCTCATGGTACTCGAACTTAGACGCAAGACGGTTTTTGGAAGGGGTTGGAGCCCGGGGGGGTTTGACCCCCCCGAATAAACACTTTTTCGTAAAATCTACAGTTTTCAATTTAGAACCACCAATTTTGGTATACTATCTCATGGTACTCTAACTTAGACGCTAGACGGTTTTTGGAAGGGGTTGGAGCCCGGGGGTCAGACCCCCCCCCCCGAATAAACACTTTTTCGTAAAATCTACAGTTTTCAATTTAGAACCACCAAGTTTGGTATACTATCTCATGGTACTCTAACTTAGACGCTAGACGGTGTTTGGAATGGGTTGGAGCCCGCGGGGTCGGAGCTCCCCCCATCATAAAAAATTTCGTAAAATCTACAGTTTTCATCTTAGAACCACCAAATTTGGTATACTATCTTATGGTACTCTAACTTAGACGGCAGACCGTTTTTGGAGCGGGTCAAGTCTAGGGGGTCAGAGCCCCCCACATACAAAATTTTCTTAAAAACTACAGTTTTCAATTCAGAACCACCTAATCTGGTATACTATGTCATGGTACTCTAACTTAGACGCTAGACGGTTTTTGGAAGGGGTTGGAGCCCGGGGGGTCAGACACCCGCTGAATAATTTTTTTTTGTAAAATCTACAGTTTTCAATTTAGAACCACCAACTTTGGTATACTATCTCATGGTACTCTAACTTCGACAGTAGACCGTTTTTGGAACGGATCAAGGCCCGGGGGTCAGAGCCCCCACATACAAAATTTTCTTAAAAACTGCAGTTTTCAATTCAGAACCACCAAATCTGGTATACTATTGCATGGTACTCTAACTTAGACGCTCGATGATTCTTTGAAGGGGTTGCAGCCCGGGGGTAAGGGCCCCCCTCATATAAAAATTCGCAAAATCTACAGTTTTCAATTTAGAACCACCAAATTTGGTATACTATCTCATGGTACTCTAACTTAGACGCTAGACGGTTTTTGGAAGGGTTGGAGCCCGGGGGTAAGAGCCCCCCCATAAAAATGCCGCGTAAAATCTACAGTTTTCAATTTAGAACCACCAAATTTGGTATACTATCTCATGATACTTTAACTTAGATGGTCGACGGTTTTTGGGACGGGTCAAGGCCCTGGGGGTCGGAGCACCCCCCCCCCCCGCCCCGCACACGCACACAGACATACAACATTTTCTTAAAAACTACAGTTTTCAATTCAGAACCACCAAATTTGGTATCATGAAACTAACTTAGACGCTAGACGGTTTTTGGAAGGGGCTGGAACCCCGGGGTGAGAGCCTCTCCCCCTCCTCATAAAAATTTCGTAAAATCTACAGTTTTCAATTTAGGACAACCAGATTTGGTATACTACTTATGGTTATCTAACTTAGACGGTAGACGGTTTTTGGAAGGGGTCGGGGCCCGGGTCAAGGTAGCCCCATGCAAAATTTTCGTAAAAAGTTCCGTTTTTTACTCTTAAGAATACCCTATTTACGTTCTAAGGCGCTCTTTGGCCCTTTGAGGGCCTTGCACCATAAACCATCAACCAACCAACCAACTAACCAACCTACGGTCTAAGTTAGGGACTGTAGATAACAATAAAGTGCAAAAATATGCGTTCAATGGTGTATTAAAAACGCAAATCTATATAGTTTAGCTTTCACTACCAACGAACGGCTTATCAGAAAGAAATATAATGTAATGTAAACAGAGAGTTCCAGATATTCAAAATGGTAAGAAAAAGATGATCAATGCCAATGTGAAGTCGTATGCATACGACATCACATAGGTACATTGCATTTCTGTGTCGCGGGATTCACAGAAGCACACGCCAGATGTACGGCAGTTCTATAGATGTCTCCTAGAAGGTAAGTATTCCCATTCCTTTGATGATCAATGCCAATGTGAAGTCGTATGCATGCGACATCACATAGGTACATTGCATTTCTGTGTCGCGGGATTCACAGAAGCACACGCCAGATGTACGGCAGTTCTATAGATGTCTCCTAGAAGGTAAGTATTCCCATTCCTTTTTCTTTCTTTTTTTGTTTCGCAAAATTAAATTAACTAAATCAAAAAATTTAAAATAAGTTTACTGAAAAATCGCAGGAATATCTTTTTTATTCATTAACTTTCACCCGCTAAAATTGGTGATTCCACAAATAGTAATATGTACCTGGCAAATAACTGGTATCCCTGCTAGTACAAATTATATTAATGATTTATTTGCGTCCAGTTCAATCTAGTATGTCCATAAGAGCGTTTGGGGCCGTATGAAAAATACATTTCAACGTGTGCCGCTACGGCGGCGGAGTGATCTAGGCGCTGGCTTCTGACCACTTGTTGAGAAGGATCCTGGTTCAAATCTCGGTGAATCATGGACGTTGTGCTTGACTTCTGGCACTGGCTGTCCCCCTTCCCAGGAACCAGTGGACCAAAATTGGGAATGTCCGACTGCTTATAGCCCACTGAATTGATCACGGTGGTGGTTAACCCCCCTCCCCCAAAGATTGCGACGTGTCCATTGCTATTTGTTGTGGACCGTACAAAAAGTATGTTTTTGATATCAAAGTGTCCACTTCCATGTAGGCTGGCCATAAAATGTTAGGGGACCGTACAAAACTGCACTTTTGTTTTCACCTTGTCAGCGCTTCGGTATATGGTTGAAGTATACGTACATATAGTTGGGCCATTTCAGCACGTAGTTTGGTTTATATAGAAAATCAAGATAATGTTACATTTTTACTCAGCTACAACACATTAATCCCAAAGGCTATTTGTTGAAATCTTTAATCCGCCGTGCTCATATTCACAACGTTAACATAACATGTCAAGTTATTAATGTTGCAGTTTTACCCTGTCACAAAACTTTAGTTACAAGACCTTAGGCGTAAACTTTTTTTAGGAATTTTTAGTCCGACGTATTCATAAGGTTTCGATAACATGCCAAGTTTATGGTACTGCGTTTTGACTGAGGCACAAAAATTAATAAACAGGCCTTAAGCCTTTTTATCAGTTTTCAATCAACCGTGCTCATATACATAAAATTTTCAGAGAAAGTCAAGTTTACTGTGTTACGCATTTACTCGAGTACAAAACTATAAACAGCCATTAACTTTCACCCGCTGAACTTGGTGATTCCTCAATTCATCCATTAACAAGTCTTTTAAGTGATTGTATGCTATATCCAAAAACCTACTAGCGTCTAAGTTAGAGTACCATGAGATAGTATACCAGATTAGGTGGTTCTGAATTGAAAACTGTAGTTTTTAAGAAAATTTTGTATGGGGGCTCTGACCCCCGGGCCTTGACCCGTTCCAAAAACGGTCTGCCGTCTAAGTTAGAGTACCATAAGATAGTATACCAAATTTGGTGGTTCTAATTTGAAAACTGTAGATTTTACGAAATTTTTATGAGGGGGGCCGACCCCCTGGCTGCAACCCCTTCAAAAAACCTTCTAGCGTCTAAGATAGAGTACCATGAGATAGTATACCAAATTTGGTGGTTCTAAATTGAAAACTGTAGTATTTACGAAAAAGTTTTTATTCGGGGGGTCTGACCCCCCGGGCTCCAACCCCTTCCGAAAACCGTCTAGCGTCTGAGTTAGAGTACCATGAGATAGTATACCAGATTAGGTGGTTCTGAATTGAAAACTGTAGTTTTTAAGAAAATGTTGTATGTGGGGGCTCTGACCCCCGGGCCTTGACCCGTTCCAAAAACGGTCTGCCGACTAAGTTAGAGTACCATAAGATAGTATACCAAATTTGGTGGTTCTAAGATAAAAACTGTAGATTTTACGAAAAAGTGTTTAATCGGGGGGTCTGACCCCCGGGCTCCAACCCCTTCCAAAAACCGTCTAGCGTCTAAGTTAGAGTACCATGAGATAGTATACCAGATTAGGTGGTTCTGAATTGAAAACTGTAGTTTTTAAGAAAATTTTGTATGTGGGGGGGTTCTAACCCCCGGGCCTTGAGCCGTTCCAAAAACGGTCTGCCGACTAAGTTAGAGTACCATAAGATAGTATACCAAATTTGGTGGTTCTAAGATGAAAACTGTAGATTTTACGAAATTTTTATGAGGGGGGCCGACCCCCCGGGCTGCAACCCCTTCAAAAAACCTTCTAGCGTCTAAGATAGAGTACCATGAGATAGTATACCAAATTTCGTGGTTCTAAATTGAAAACCGTAGTATTTACGAAAAAGTTTTTATTCTGGGGGGGTCTGACCCCCGGGCTCCAACCCTTCCGAAAACCGTCTAGCGTCTGAGTTAGAGTACCATGAGATAGTATACCAGATTAGGTGGTTCTGAATTGAAAACTGTAGTTTTTAAGAAAATGTTGTATGTGGGGGCTCTGACCCCGGGCCTTGACCCGTTCCAAAAACGGTCTGCCGACTAAGTTAGAGTACCATAAGATAGTATACCAAATTTGGTGGTTCTAAGATAAAAACTGTAGATTTTACGAAAAAGTGTTTATTCGGGGGGTCTGACCCCCGGGCTCCAACCCTTCCAAAAACCGTCTAGCGTCTAAGTTAGAGTACCATGAGATAGTATACCAGATTAGGTGGTTCTGAATTGAAAACTGTAGTTTTTAAGAAAATTTTGTATGTGGGGGTTCTCACCCCCGGGCCTTGACCCGTTCCAAAAACGGTCTGCCGACTAAGTTAGAGTACCATAAGATAGTATACCAAATTTGGTGGTTCTAAGATGAAAACTGTAGATTTTACGAAATTTTTAATGAGGGGGGCTCCGAACCCGCGGGCACCAACCCCTACCAAAAACCGTCTAACGTCTAAGTTAGAGTTTCATGATACCAAATTTGATGGTTCTGAAATGAAAACTAGATTTTACCAAAAATTTGTATGTACGGGGGGGGGGGGGCTCTGACTCCCCGGGCCTTGACCCGTTCCAAAAACTGACAACCGTCTAAGTTAGAGTACTATGAGATAGGATACCTGATTTGGTGGTTCTGAATTGAAAACTGCAGTTGGCACAATACATTCCGGCAGGAGGCGTTCTCCAGGCAGAAGCCAAACCCAGAGCCTGCCATCCAGACGGTTAAGGGTGAACCTTGATTCGTCGCTCCAGCGAACCTGTTTCCACTGTTCAACGGTCCACTGTCGACGTTCTGTGCACCACGTTAGCCGAGCAGCTCTACTGGACTTGGTGATTAAAGGCTTGTGGGCGGCTGCACGTCCATGATAACTGAGCAGATGGGCTTCCTTACGAATGGTATTCATCGAAATAACACTCTCGGATGCCTGTTGAAACTCCTCGCGGATGTGGCCCATCGATTTGGTGCGGTTCCTCCGAATTTCTCTGGCCAGCACCCGTCGGTCTCTAACTCCCAGTTTTTTGGGTTTCCTGGGTCGGGGCACATTCCGACAGTCACCTCTCGTCTTCCGCTTGCCAATCACGTAGGCCACTGTCGATTTTGGGTACTTCGACTAGCTGGATATGTCACGTATGGATCGGCCATTTCTGTGATACCCGACGATTACGCCTTTCTCGAAATCAGAGAGATCGGAATTGCGTGGCATCTTGCATGCGACTGGTAGCGTTGTTGTTTCCCACACGATATTTAACGGCATCGGCTGGGACGTGTATCAGGACCGCAGATATCGTCGATTGCAGGGGTGTGCAATTACTTGTTGGTAGATAGTGTAGTTCAGCGAGAGCCTTCCTCCACTTCTCTGTATCCAAGGCCATCACTTCATCCGGACCATTATTTTTTAAACTTGATTTAATCTTCTCCATTAACTTTCGCCTTGGTCTTCCTTTTATGCACTTCTCTGGAGCCTCCGACTGCATCAGAATTTTAGGAAATCATTCTGATGACATTCTCCTTACATGAACGAACCATTGCAATCTCCGTATCTCAGTAATTTGAAGAATATCTACTTAACACTCATAATATCTCGAATTTTTGTATTACGCATTTTTTCACATACGGACTTTCTGGCAGAACTCCTGCAAAAGTCCATCTCTATAGCCAATAATCTTTGTTGATGCCTTTCATTCAATGTCAATGTCTCCGTAATATATAAAATGATGCTCTGTACAATTGCAGAAAAAATTTGTCTTTTTACACTTGGAAAGACATTGCTGCTATAAAGAACAGGGCTCAAATCTGAAATAGCTTTCCTGCCATCTGCAATTGTCCAATCAATGTCGTGATGACATGTACCATCCTGATGTATTATTATGTATCCGAGGTATTTAAATTCCTCAACTGTTTTCAACGGTTCTCAAAGTTAATCACATCATGCAATTTTTTTCTTTTAGAGAACTAGCGCATCTTGAAGTGAGCGTCTTGAAACTAAGCCTCTTTGAAATGCCTCATGTTCAAACACACACAAACCATATAACTGCCGTGTGATAGTGTCTTATAACCTTTTCCGGTCAATACCAAAATACAGAACATAAGTAAGCAAATAAATAAATAACATTTAAGAATTGCGGCACAAAACACGTAAAACTATTTAAAATATTTCCTCTGGAATATAAAAACACTCAATATAATATCACTATGTTTTGTCTGCACATAGTAAAGAACTTTTAACTTTCCAAAAAAAGAGAAAGAAAAGAAAAAGGCGTTACTTCTCTTCACTCTGATTCTTCGTTCCCTCGAAGAACACCCTTTAAAAAGTTAATTATATTCTGAAGGAGATACGTAGTTATCTGCAACATTTGTAATACATAACACCTTATACTCATTGGTATAAAAATTCCACTCTCTGAACTGATATTTCTTCCATATACTGTTGTTAATACACTCGCACATGAACTTTTGCTATTTTCTCGTTTACTCAGGTCTTCTGGAACAGGAAAGTCGCCAAGGGCCTGAAATTTGGCCCACTCACACTCAGTTCATGATGTTTTTTTTTTTTTGATTGGAGGTTTAACGACCACCGTGAGCAACTCAATGGGCTATAAACAGTCGCCCGTCCCTAATTTACGGTCACTGGTTCCAGGGAAGGGAGAGAGCCAGTGCCGTAAGGCAAACACAACATCCATACCTCACCGGGATTCAAATCTGGACCCCTTTCGGACGAATGATCAGTAGCCATTGCTTAGACCACTGCGCCACCGGGGCGGCCAGATCATGATGTGCCATTTTCACTGTTTTTTTAACTTCAAAATATAATCTGGACTTTGCCAAATAATAACACATCTTGTGTTTTTTGGCATGTAGTTCTATATATTTTCCCTTAGAAAGTGCATTGCTTACGTCTTCGTAGAAAGGTTATCAAAATAGCATTTCAAGGGCCATGAAAATGCGATTGTCTCTACTCTTCCAAATCATTAATTTAAGCCATTTTTTTGCACGTTAGTTTGGCCAGGGGTGATCGAGGAGGGTGGCTAAGACTTCACTGAGGAAGGTTATTATTAATTGTTCTGCTGTTTGTTTGTTCCTACAATGTAAGGGGACTCCCACACGGAAAGTAGAATCTAAAGCTATATACTATATCTCCACGGTGGCGTAGTGGTCTAAGCGCTGGCTTATGATTCCTATCCCGATGAGGCATGGATGTTGTGTTTCTCATACTACAGTGGCACTATTCCTTCCCTGGAACCAGTGGTCCTAATTCAGGGACTGGCGACTGCTTATACCGCATCGAGGAGTTGTTTGCGGTGGTATTTATACACGAAAAAAAAACTACACCAGCGCTATTAAGCCTATTCCGAGGCAGCAGGACGTGGCTAACGACTGCATTGGAGGAAAGTAGTACAAGGTAAGGTTGATGGCTTGAAGATAGAGTTTAGTATTTTCGTTGTTGTTTTGGGAGTTTAACGGCCACCCTGTGTAACATGATGAGCTGTAATTAGCCACCCGTCCCAAATTTAGAGCCACGGGTTCCAGGGAAGGGAGAGTGCCCGTGCTGTAAGACAAGCACAACATCCATGCTTCTCTCGGGATTCGAACCTAGACCCATCTTTAGTTTTATTAGGATTTTTTAAACGCAAAAATCCTAATAAAACTAAAGAGTAATTTCTGTTTGAGCATCTCAAAGAGAAATTCATTGGATGATGCACATTCGCAGAAATGTAGGGCTAAAGATGTGTAAATAATTAATCAAACGCACTCTACAGAGCATATTGTTATTCTTTGAAACTAATTTAAACAAATATGGAAACAGCTGTCGTTTAAGTAGAATTTTAATCAACTGAATTCCGTGCTAATTTAATCAAATACTGGTGTAAGCAGCTTTACAATAAAAACCAAAATCTTATCAAACCAGAATGCTATTCACGCGTCGAAACAGAATGGCTTTGATGCGTAGGTGTTAGAGGGGAATCGACAATACTGTCTCTAAATAGAAATCATATGAAATATGAGAATATGAAAAATAGTTTTTCTTATTCCGTCAATGTGGAAAATGTTTTCTACCTCTGGGTTTCGGTACAAAATCATGAAATCGTGTTTCAGTCTGCATACAAGAAATTATTACAGATGTGTTCTCATAAGAAAATAGGAGTTCACGGTTAAACTTAAGACACTTGCGGGTGGTATTCTGGTGATATTGTTCCATTGTTTTAAGATGTAGTTCATGGCAACTCTCTTCCACATACTTAGTTCATTGTAATTTTTTACTGCCTCTGGTCCAAGGAGAGGACAGAATCATAGACAGAAGGACAAACACGTCATTCATGAAGTGTCCCGATATTCGAACCCTATAAATGGTACCATGAGGATTTTGGTGCCTCTATCCATTAGAATAAAGTGCACTGAAAATTTGTTAGCCCTTTGTAGTAACGGTTTTATTCATGTTGCTCATGAACAGCTTTTTGAGGTATATCATAGAAAAGAATATCCACAGGCTTTAATCATTGGGTTCTGAATATTGACTGACGTAACTCTTTATTTCATTTAAAATACAATTACCCCTTCCAACACCTCAGTTTCCCAAATCATTGTTCTGAAAGGTGATAAAAGATGGCCATCTAGGTGGGGAAGTTGCCTAAACGTTGACTTCTGACCATTCGTACACAAGATGGGTCCGGGTTTGAATCCCTGAAACACACGGATGTTGTGTTGGCTCTTTCCCTTCCCTGGAGCCAGTGGCCCTGCATTGGGGACGAGTGACTGATTATAGCCCACAGAGTTACTCACGGTGGTCGCTAAACCCCCAACTAAAAAAAATAAGTAGAAGATGTTGCGTAATATACCGACTGTTGATGTTCAGTAACTACGACGTCGTTCGTGCTGCGAAAGGACGATGCAGTCAACATTTCTGCCAACAACAATGTGTTATCGCATGATACTCAAAATCAGGTCATCATGCTTACAATAAGCTTTAAAATGGTATTCGTAACGTGCAGGGGAAACCCGGCCAACCGCCAATTTCTTCACTTTGAAGCTGCCCCAGTGGTGTTAGCGCTGGCTTCTGATGATTCGTTCACGACAGGTCTGGGTTCGAGTCCAGGTGGGGCATAGATATTTTACTTGTCTTGCAGCACTGGCTCTCTCTCCCGTCCTTGCATTCAGTTGCCCTAAATTAGGGACGTGCTACTTATTATTGCCCACATCTGGTTTAAATTATTAATTAATTCGGCTTGATCGCCATGATCTAAAAATAATGGCGCTTGGAGTGTTACGCTATATAAAGTGTTGTTTTTTCTTTAAAAATGAACATTTTGGGAAAGTATTTTTAAAAAGAATTTATGAATTTTACATTTGTTGGTAGAAAACATTGCAAAATTTTTTTCTCCCCTTTAATGTCATAGATTTCAGATTTACTAAAGTGTAGCATGACATTAATATAGGCTGGTATGTGAGTTACCTAAATGTTAAAACCATATCTTCTTTTAAGTAGGTACCTCAACATGTTTTTGCTTTTATTCTTACGGTTTTTTCTGCTTTGTTGTTCTGAGTTGATTTTGTTCTATCATTTCTCCTGCCACTGTTTTTTATTATATTATTTTTTCAAAAATTTCTTGTAAACGGGATAGCAGAAATCTCTGGTTTTTCAGCACTATACAGCAAATTAAGTTTAAGTATATTCCTGTCCAGAAAATTAAAAGAACAACAAAAGAATAATATATATATATAATACATATACAACCAGCTTCATAGACATTGAATACCAACTTCTAACAGATGTTGAATCTGCATTTTCCACATCAGTTATCTAGAAGATTACATATGGCATTCACCTTTTCTAGAGCTTGAAATGTTTTTGGATGAGTATGAACACGATGTGATTTGCTCTGCCAGAGTGAGTAGTTATAGGCTGGAATTCAAGCTCTCCTATTGTGGTAAGACCAGTTTCAACTGACCTTGTAGTGAAAAAAAATTCAGCCAATGCAAGACACTTCAATTTAGCTGTTGATTGCTCTGTTTTTTGTGGCATACAGTCAAGGAAGCTATGATTCTGCAAAGCATTGTTTGGCTGACTCTTCATTTAGATATAAAAAAAATGGCAAGCTCTCCTATTGTGGTAAGACCGGCTTCAACTGATCTTGTAGTGAAAAAAATTCAGCCAATGAGAGACACTTCACTTTAGCTGTTGATTGCTCTGTTTTTTGTGGCATACAGTCAAGGAAGCTATGATTCTGCAAGGTATTGTTTGGCTGACTCTTCATTTAGATGTCAAAAAAATGGCAAGCTTTCCTATTGTGGTAAGACCGGCTTCAACTGATCTTGTAGTGAAAAAATTCAGCCAATGAGAGACACTTCACTTTAGCTGTTGATTGCTCTGTTTTTTGTGGCATACAGTCAAGGAAGCTATGATTCTGCAAAGCATTGTTTGGCTGACTCTTCATTTAGATGTAAAAAAAATGGCGAATGATATTAGTCCTGCTTGATGAGTTAACTGTGTTTCGTTAGATACTAGCATATGTTGTTATATTATTAAAGGTTTAAAAAATGAAGCTTTCTGTTGTGCCGATAATTTTTAGGGAAATTTCAAATTGTGGAAAAAGGAAATCCCATGCCTAATTTAAAAATTTATTTAAAATTATCCATTTTCCTCAACAGTTAAAATTTCAAATTATGAATTGCAATTATTGGCGTTCTCTTCTCAACACCAGATTTAATTTGGTCCGAAACATCTTCACTCATTCTTGTTATTCTATCTTTGACAGTGTTCCTGCTGTGACTGACATTTCCTCAATTCTATTCACAATTTGTTGCTTGTTGGAAAAATCTTCCAGTAATGTGTTCGACGTGGCTAAAGAAGCCGCCTTCAATTTGATTGTTTTTCATATTGTTTCACTTTTTGTAAAATGCACTCCCTTCTTTCGACATGGGGCAAACAGTTTTATGATTCCTTTTACAATGACGTTTTACAATGAATTTTTGGGACACTACTGTTTTTTTTTATTGGTGGTTTAACGACCACCGTGAGCAACTCAATGGGCTATAAGCAGTCTCCCATCCCTAATTTAGGGTCACTGGTTCCAGGGAAGGGAGAGAACCAGTGCCGTAAGACAAACACAACATCCATACCTCACCGGGATTCGAACCCAGACCCTTTTTGGACGAATGATCAGAGGCCACCGGTGTGGCCACTACTGTTTCCTTACACAGGCACAAAATAAAGCTTTATTGTTTTCTCTTCAGTCAATTTGAACACCGATGTCCATTGTTCTTGAAGTACTGGGCCACTATCTTTGTTAAGTTTTTGTTTTTTCGGCACCGAAAATATGTTTACATGGTCCGGATACAAAAACACCAGCAAATAAATAAATAAAAAAAAATCCCAATTACAATACACAAGAGAAGTAAGCAGGAGTTACAAACAAATCAACCTTCACTGACAAACAAGCTTTAGACTGGCGTCGCAATGTTTCTGAGTTATAAATTTGAAAGCTTCCTGTTCATTGTTCAACGTTACTTTCAATTCTCCGGGTACTCGCTGTCTCACGCGCGTCTTCCTGTCAGATTGATTTTATCTCCCTCCTGCAAAGGTAAAGGAAAGTAGGAGAGGGAGGAGGCTTGAGCCGAAGAAGGCGTGGACGTCTCGTGGTGGAAGTCCATAGGAGCTGAAGGGTTAAAAGAAAAATAATAATTTTGTGCCCGTGAGCCTTGGCTTTTGGGAATTAATGAATAAGGCGGTTAAATAACATGAGGTTTGTTTACTAGCCATTTGCAGAGTACTTCTTGGCTAGATTAATTTTCTTGTCAGAGTTGGGTTATTTGCAAGAACACACTACAGACATGCTGTTACAGACATTATTTTTTAAGAAAACTAAATTTTTGTTTAAAGGTAATGTTTTCATATCGTGTTACACCCAGTGATACATACGCGTCTCATAGGTTCGCAATCCCTGCCCTAGATGGTAACCATGTGTCCGGATGGCACAGGACTCTTTCTAAAACACAACGCTAATGTCACAAAGCCATCATTGCACGCGAATGGCTGGAGGATCACGTACAAATATTTCGTTTTCTACCAGGCTACCATTTCCTGACTTGATTCCTACCGAACATTTGTGTGATGCAGTGTATCGTAGTATCCGCCCTTTCAGTTGGTTCAGACTATCTGAAAAACATTTTCGCGGGGTACTGGAGTGAATGGCATGACTGATGGAAGCGTTTGCTGAGGAGAAAGACGGTTCAACCCGGTATTAAGAAGGTAGTCATAATGTTATTATTTACGAGTGAAATATGAGAATATTACTAAACAAGTGATGACTCATAGCACATGATAGCGTTTTATAGAGATTTATTTTATGCAAGAAAGGTTTTTTAATTGAAAGTTTAACGACGACCGTGAGCAACTCAGAAGGCTTTAAGCAGTACCCCGTCCCTAATATAAAGCCACTGGTTACAGGGAGGAGACAGGGCTAGTGCCGTAAGGCAAACACAACATCCATGCCTCACCGGGATTCGAATTCAGACCCATCTCGGACGAAAGAGCAGAAGCTATCGTTTAGACCACTGAGTCACCGGGGCGGACAAGAAATGTGAGAACCATCGCACGGGGCTGATATTAATTTCAATTTTGGTTTTGTTTCAACACTTTATGCTTAAATTTCCAAATCTTCGTTTCGAACAACGCGTGATATGTGTTTTATGATATCTTTTGAACACATTTGAAAAAACTTTTATTGTCATCCTTTTGGCTGTTCTTCGGTGTGGTGCAAAAGTATGATAGCTGATCTTCTCGGCATACGGCGAGAAAGCTGTAGGTACGAACACGTAATTTGTAATTTTCTGTTTACTGGGGTTTTAATGACAACCTTGAGTAACTCAGTGAGTTGTAAGCAGTCACCGTCCCTAATTTAGAGCCACAGGCTCCAGGTAATAGAGAAAGCCAGTGCCATAGAAAAGCACACTATAGGTGCCTCACTCAGGATTCGAGCCCAGACACAACTCGGATGAGTGGTCGTAGAACCACTGCGCCGCCGAAACGGCGGTTTGTAAAGTTTAGAGGTGGTGAACGCAGCGTGAGGAACAAGCAGCTTAGTGTACGGCCGAAGGAGCCAGAAAGCGATTACATACGTCGATTATATAGCCTTCTTGTGTAAGTAGGACATCTATTCGACAGTGAAACTCTGAAAACGTGCGCATAAACCTAATGATTTACGCATAAAAAGAAATAAAAGTGATCATTGTATTACTGTATTTATAAATAAGTTTCATGAGATGGATGTAACGAAAGCAAGTTGAACATGATACGACATATGAAACACATTTTAATATGCTTTCAGTTTACTGAATAAGAGGAATAAGCTTGTGGAACCAATATCTTTAAGATGAGATGTTCGCTTCTTAATTTTCGGCTGGAACTTAAAACGGTTTCGTACGTATTGAATTTACAGGAAGAATGATTTTTTTTGTCTTATCGCAATTTTAATTACAGTCTTTATGAAAGGGAGATAACTTAAAATATTTAAATTTTCCTAGTCGCTAAATATGCTGAAATGGTAATAAATCGGTTTATTTGGATACAGTTCAAATATTTCTCAAAATCGTTTTCTTCCCTGAAATGGTTAATTTCAGTGGCTACAACCCTAATAATACCACATTCTATGGGCATAATAGGAAGATCTTCCCAACGAGAAAGCCTCGAAGAATGTGTCTTATGAATTTTCTGTATAATATCTGACGAATTGTGGGGATTCCTCCTCTATCGTAAGCACAGCGCAGTTTTGTAAGACCTCTTTTTCTCGTAGCATGTTATTTTTTCACCAGATGGTTAAACAAAATGATAAAAATATAGTAGAATACGTTTATAAGGAGCCCGATTTTTTTTATATCCCGAATTTAACGAGAAAACAGGAATTTTCGTTTAGTATAATGTTAATTCAAAGCTAATTCGATTGTATTTAACGAACAAAATTTAATGAAGTCCCCGAATTGAACGAGGGAGATAAAACGTAAGATGATAACTTTTAACAATGAACGTTACAGAATTAAATGAAATTGCATATTTAATGAGGTAAAGAACATCTGTTACGCCCTGTTCTGGAATGAAGGAAAATGCTGCACACAGGAAGAATTTCCAACGGCCTAGAGAAGTACTTATGTGCTAGTAGAAACATTTTGAGAGAAAAGTAATGAGGACGGAGTACATGAAATGCCTCAGCAAGCAAGTTGTGGAAAAGATTCTCTCCACCTCTCCACCACACACTCCAAGTAGGAGTACCTTGTCAGCAGGATTGAAGATAGGTGGCTTATTCCTAGGGAAAAAGGCTAATCAAAAAAGCAAAAGGGAGAACACTTGGCCACTTTCGAATGCACCAGCCACTGAGTGCGCGGAAAATCTCCAATTCTGTTTTTTTTAGCACGCCTTTTGTAAAACGAGTCCGTGCTTATGTTATCGGTTTGTCCGTCCGTACATCCGTCCGTCCGTCCGTCTATCCATCCGTCCGTCCGTCCGTCTATCCATCCGTCAGTCCGTCCGTCCACCTGTACCCAAGATATCTCTGCAACTATTAGTCCGATTTGGAAAATTCTTTTTACATTATGAAGCTTGAATTGTGCGAATGATGATCCTTTATTTCGTTTTTTTACAATGTACAATTTTGCCGCCAGAGGGCGTAAATGCAGATGATGTCGAATTCAAAAATACGTTTTAATGCACATATTTGCTTCTGAAAATCCGATTGAAAAAAATCTTTTCACTTTCGATTTCATTTATGCCGAAGAGTATTTTAGATATAGTTACATTTTCAAATTATGCACAGATTTTCCGCTAGGGGGCGTAAAAGTAAATTACATTTTTCTCGATAACTCTTCTTCTAAAATTCCGATTTGAAAAAAAAAGTTCTTCAACGGATACACCTCCTGAAAAAAATTATTTTGCATATAATTTCAAATTTTTGTTAAAGAATACTTTGGCCAACAGGGGGCCGTAAGTGTTAATTTTTGCTTCTGATATATTTACCATAAAATTTGAGCTTCTAAAGTATCGATTGAAAAAATTATTTCGTGGACTGATGCCACTCACATCGATAAACATTTTCGGAATATTTTCTTCTTAAAATATTCCACAGTTTCTCCGCCAGGGGCGTATATCTTATTTTCGTCAATATCTATACTTCTGGAAGTTCGATTCGAAAAATTTCTTCTTTGTTGGATAGTGTTTTCAGTGTGACATGATTTTTATATAATTTCAAAATTTTCAAGTAGTTCATAGACTTTCCGCTTGGGGGCGTAGAGGTAAATTGCGTTTCCCCCTATATCTTCTAAATCTCAGATTTGAAAAATTCTTTCTGCACCGGATACAGCTCCTGATGGGAAATCGTTTGCATATCATTTCAAATTTTAGTGAAAAAATTGTTTGGCACCCAGGGGGCGTAAGTCTTAATTTCCGCTTCTGATGTATTTGCAGCAAAATATGAGCTTCTAAAATCTCGATTGAAAAAAACGTCGTTTGTAGACCGCTAGTACTCATGTCGACAAACCGTTTGAAAACATTTTCTTCTTAAAATAATGCATGATTTCTACGCCAGAGGGCGTAGATGTATACCTTATTCTTGTCAATTACGCTACTACTAGGAGTCCGATTGGAAAATTGCTTCTTTGTTGGATAGTGTTTCCGATGAGAAATGTTTTTCCGAAAAATTCAAAATTTTCAAGTAAATCATAGAATTTCCGCTAACGGGGCACAAAGGTAAATTGCGTTTTCTGCGTGATTTTTGGTCCTAAAACTCTGACTTGAAAAATTCTTCCTGTGTCGCACACAAGACCGAATGGAAAATATTTTTCACATAATCTTTAATGCTTGGTAAAGAATGGTTTGGCCACCAGGTGTCATAAGTGTTAATTCCTGCTTCCGATGTATTTGCAGCCAAATCTGGGTTCCTGAAAACTCGAAAAATTTTTTTTCTTGGACCGATACCGCTCATATGGAAAAAACCTTTTGAGAATACTTTCTTCCTAAAATAATGCATAGTTTTCCCACCAGGAGACGTAAAGTCAGATCTTATTTTTGTCGATATCTCTGTTTCTAGGAGTCCGATTTAAAAAATGATTTCTCTTTGGAGAGCGTTTCCGGTGCGAAATATTTCTCATATAAATTCATGATTTCCTTAACACACAAGTCTGCAACTAGAGGACGTAAGCTCACGATTCCGTTTACAGCAATATCTGAGGGATTAAAAACCCGATTCAAAAACTTCTTTCTTCCGTCAGATACTATTGTTTTTCGTACCGGCTCCATTGACTTTGAGCAGCTTTGATAAGTTTAATTTGGGTCAGAACGGATTCAAAAGACGTGCTTATTACACCCGAAAGTTCGGTGTCATCTTTCTTGTTTTTCAAGCAACCGACTGTGGAGATGAGGAGGCATTTCGTGCGCTAAGCCCTACCCAGGGGGAAAAAAGGTAATAAAATATTAAAAAAGTAAACAAAAACACCCCATCTTCCTTAAAAATGTTTACACAAGATACCTGTTTTCAGATTCTCTGTCACTATGCATTCATGATAGTGTTCATTTTAGTTTCATTTGTAGTACTGTAGTTAATTAATTAAATGTTTTAATTATATTCAGTTGTTTGTTACGGATATACCACATAAACATATGTGCATGTTTTCATATAGTGGTGTTTTTCACCACAAAACGCTTAGAAGAGGGTTCTATGTAAAACTCATAGATAAGGAAAATGACAAGAGTGGAAGACATCATGATCAGAGTAAAATCCCTTAAATGGCAATGGGCTGGACATGTTGCCAGAAGAACGGACCACTGATTGACGACCGAAGTTCTAGACTGTATTCCAAGGGGCAGAAGAAGACCCAGAAAAAGACAAAATGGGTGATAGGTAAATGAAATTCGAAAACATGCTAGAGTGAAATGCAGAAGACAGGCGCAAAACAGACCGTTGTTAAAGAAACTTGAGGAGACCTTCATCCAGCAGTGGATTGATAATGGCTGTTGTTGTTGATGATGATGATATATACACTGCTGGACAATTGCTAGGGATGGATCATAAACGGATATATAGCGCATAAAAAAGTAAGTGTGGTTGGATGCCAAGTGAAATAAAATAATGTCAGAATGCCAGGACATTACAAGAAAGACAATTTATTGTGCTCTGAAATCCAGAAGGCTTTGGAACGTGTTCAAGGGACAAACGCGCCATTTGTGCAGAATACCTAAACGTGAAAAAAATGCAATTACCTTCCGCAGGTGTTCCGGCGTAAGATGTCAATACGGGATATGGCAACCATGGAGGGCGATGCAAGATTCCACACGTCGTGTCATGCTTTGCACAACATTATCAAGCAGCTGTTGTGGTAATTTATCCCATTCCTCTGTCAGTGCACGGATGAGGGTGTCCTTGTTTATTGGAGGGCATTGGCGACCAGCAAGACTCCTCCCCAAAGCATCCTACACATTTTCAATGGGATTCAGATCTGGAGAACGTGCTGGCCATACAAGGCGTTGAATATCCTCGCTCTCAAAACACTCCTGGACAGCGACTGTTCGATGACATGTTGCGTTGTCCTCCATGAAAATGAATCTATCACCGACAGCACCACGGAACATGCGAACATGAGGTAGCAGAACATCATTAATGTATCGTTGGCCAGTCATAGTCCCAGTTGGAAGCACATAGAGGGACGTACGGCCACTGATCATGATGCCAGCCCATACCATGACACTACATGTCGGATATCTGTCCCTTTCCTGTATGTTTGCTGGACAATATGCAGTACTACTATCACGCCAGATCAGTTGCCGTCGACAATCAGACGATAGACTGTATCTACTCTCATCTGAGAAGAGGACAGCAGACCAGTCGTTATCAGTCCAATTGCAATGTTGATGGCACCATTGCAAACGGGCGGTACAGTGACGTCTGGACAATAGGATGCACACAACAGGACGGCGGGCGTACAGTCCTCCTTCATGCAAACGTCTGGCGACTGTTTTTCGGGAGATCCGCTTGCCAGTAGCAGCCATAAACTGATTTGCTACCTCACTAGCTGTGCTGCGCCGGTGTCTTTTTGTTGATAGCACTATGTACCGATCTTCTGCAGGTGTCGTACTGCAAACACGACCTCCCCCGTGGCGTTTGCTACAGTCTCCATTTGTTTGAAATGATTTCCAAAGCCTTGAAACAACACTGTGGCTGACGTCGAACTCCGTGGCAACATCTGTTATTTTTCGCCCTTCTTCAATCTTGCAAATAATACGGCCACGCGTAAAATCATCTAGGTGATGTCGGGAAGACATACTGAAAATTGCAAGTTCGTCAATTGATTCTTTCCCTTTCAACTTTGCGTTTGAACATCAACGGTCAATACGCGTCAAATCCTTTATATCTCTTATCAGCGCTATGACGTCACGAACAAGTTCGGCAATCCAAAATTTGTATACACACAACACGTCTTACTGTATCCCGCACTTATGCTAATTTCCACATTTTCCTGCCTTCCATTTTATGGTTGCTATCGTTGCTATTGTCATCCGTCCTTAGCAATTGTCCGGCAGTGTATATCAAGATGACACCATATCTCCGAAACTTTTAAATGACACATTGTGAAGTTTCTTTGCCGTCCTGGTGGCGCAGTATTCTAAGCGATGGCCTCTGATCATTCGTCCGAAAGGGGTCCGGGTTCGAATCCCGGTGAGGCATGGATGTTGTGTTTGTCTTACGGCACTGACTCTCTCTCCTTCCCTGGAACCAGTGACCCTAAACTAGGGACGGGCCACTGCTTATAGCCCATTGAGTTGCTCACGGTGGTCGTTAAACCTCCAATAAAAAAAAAAAAAAAAAAAAGAAGTTTCTTTCCGTCATTGAACTGGGAAAACAAGAGGCTAAAGATTAATGGAGATTATTTAACTCACCTTCGTTTTCCTGATGACATAAACATTTTTACAACCCCTCCAGAGCTGCAGAGTATGATCCAGGAACTTGGTAACAAGAGTAAAGGAGTGGGATTAAAACTGAACTTTCAGAAGACGAAAGTGATGTACAATGCTTTTTCAGGGAATGAAGATTTTGCGATTGAAAGGGAAAAAGCTAGAGGTAACCGATAACTACATTTACCTAGGCCAATAGATATCAAGCAAGGGTCACGTTGATGACAAAATTAATCGGTGTATAAAACTTGGCTGGAGAGCTTTTGGAAGACACAGTACAATTTTCAAGAGCGAAGTACCTCTTAAAAGAAGAATGTTTAATTAATGCATCCTCCCAGTTCTTACATATGGAGCAGAGGCATGGACCTTAACTAAAAAAGACATAGAAAGGCTGCAGACAACGGAAAAATGCTGCGAGAGATGCATGTTTCGTGTAACCATAGAAGATAAGAAGAGGAACTCGTGGATAAGAAAAATGACAAAAGCTGAAGACGTCACGATCAGAGTTAAAATCCCTGAAATGGCAATGGTTTCGGTTTTGGTAAGTGCGGGTACCAAAGGTGCCCAGTTTATTGCTATCATGGAATACATACATTGGAGATATCATTTAAAAGTTTAACATAGAAAATATGAAGAGGAAAAATCTTGTTTAAAATGACGATGTACACAATGAAGGAAAAGCAGATCAGCATATTCTGCGATACAAAGTAGAACATGTACAACGTTATAAACATATGAACAAGGAAGTTAGAACAAAGTTAACAAATTTATTAAGAAGAAATCCGCGACAAAGGATAACAAATGCGAGCAAAATAAAAACACAAAGCACTATAACAAAAACATGAAACATTATGGCAGTACGTGAGGGACTACAGAAACAGTGTCTGGTGGGGAAGAAGCGCTAAATGTCATCGGCTACAGGAAGGACGGTATCACAAAATTGCTTCTCAGACACGTTTTTCAAGGAGGAGAGACGGTGGGTGCATCGTCTCATGAATTCTTGGTATCTAGGATCTGTGACACTCGGGGATTTGGAAAAGGATACATACGCTTCAAATTGCATTACCGCTGCACAGAGATCAAGATCAGGTGAACGGAGAAATTCTTCGGTACAGACAACCGTGCGAGCAGATTGGAAGAGGCGTGCAAGTTGTTGTCTGGACAGTGGGCGAGGAACAAGAGGAAACTTATCAATGGGCTGTATAACCTCTTCATCTGAGGAAAAAGAGGAAACTTATCAATAGGCTGTATAACCTCTTCATCTGAGGAACAAGAGGAAACTTATCAATGGGCTGTATAACCTCTTCATCTGAGGAACAAGAGGAAACTTATCAATGTGCTGTATAACCTCTTCATCTGAGAGAGGATCTACAGGGGCTGAACGAAGATGCAAATTGTTCGAAGAGTCATCATGCGGAGAAACATCTGAACTGGAAACATTGGGAACACTAGATGAGGCCACAGAGGAAGTAATATAATTATGTTTTACTTTTTTCTGTTTCACAGAGCCTTTGGAAGTTCCAGTCCGTTTCGAAGACGAAGTTGAGGTGCAGAAATCCATTTGGTGGATCTGGATGAGCACCTGAATCAGGAGACGAGAACTCAAGTTGTGCCGAGGAATCAGTATATTCCCGATCAACGTCGGTGAACACAGGAACATCAGCCGAAGCAGAAGGAAGGTGCGGCAACAGGGAAACATCAGACATGGTCGTAGTTGAAGTTCCGATATGCAAGGGACACAGAGGAGTGCCCATGGGTCGGAGTGCCGAAGCACAACTCGACACATCTGAATCGGCACAGTTCTCCGGAGACACATCAGTGGTGGATGACTTCGCTACTGACCCAGAAGGAGATGCACGTCCGTACGGTTCCCAAAAGGAGGAAAGGGATCATTGTCCTTGACTGGAAGGTGCGTCTGACGGAGAGAAGGAGAGAAGGAGAGTTCGCGTCTGGCAAAACACTGGAAGAGAGGATGGTAGAAGAGACAGTATAATCGGCACTGGGAGGCGAGATAGAAGAAAGACCACGGCGCATGCGTACACAGGACGCAGTGGTATGATCCTGTGTAAGACAGTGAGTGCAATAGTGAGTGGGGAAAACCTTGAAACTGTACGTGCGGGAGCCAATTTCTGTAGTAGCGTCTGTAGGACAATCCGCCAAGGTATTCTCAGTGGGAAACACGACCAACAACTGACGGCGAGGTCTCCGTAGCATGTGCAAATCGAGTTCCGCGCGGAGCGTCAGAAAGACGACGGACCTTGCCAACGATTTTACAAACATGATTGACCAGGAAAGGAAGCGCAGTATCAGGCACTTCCTGTGGAACAGAAAAGAACGTGATGTTCACCGAACGCTTGGAAAGAGGCGAAGGAATGAGATGATTTGTTCCAATCGAAAGCCCGTTTGCAAGAAAAAAAATCAGCGGTGGGTACGACAAATTCCGACAATGGACGCAGACGTATTTGCTAAGGCATCAAAGAGCACAACTCTATCCAGGAGGTTGAGGAACTCACGGCCAATCTGCAAAATGCCATCAATCGTTAACTTCACTTTGTGGTTAGATACCTGAATAATAGGTGTTGATTGCAAAAGACCATCAGGTTGAGAAGAATCGGACATAGAAGTAGCGCCTCGTTGCACTGTACAGGCAAATGATATCCTCGGAAGAGAAGTCTGTGCGAAGGCGGCAGGCACATATGGCTGTGAGAAAAGAGAAGCACAAGCAGAAGGCAAGGCAGTAGTATCAGTAGTACCCATGGAGGGCACCGAGGCAGAGGCAGAAGCTGAAGAAGGAAGCGTCGCGAAGTCCAGTGAAGGCACCGGAGCATCAGTACTAGGAAGTTGGGAAGGCATCTGAGCAGACACATCTAAGGACGAGAGTATTTTTTTTTTTTTTTTTGGAGGTTTAACGACCACCGTGAGCAACTCAATGGGCTATAAGCAGTCGCCCGTCCCTAATTTAGGGTCACTGGTTCCAGGGAAGGGAAAGAGCCAGTGCCATAAGACAAACACAACATCCATGCCTGACCGGGATTCGAACCCGGACCCCTTACGGACGAATGATCATAGGCCAGCGCCTTAGACCACTGCGCCACCGGGGCGGCCGGACGAGAGTATGTCTACTTCCTTGGACGTAGGAAGTGTGACGTGACGTGCATTCGCCACGCCCAGAGATGATACGGAAAGACTGGAAGCCGCCATGTTGGCAGTTTCCAAACGTAAACAACCGAGCAAACGATATGAAAACGGATTAATGTGAACTCATACAAGGACGATAACGCCAGAAAAGTAGCTCAAAACGTACACAGTACCTTTAGACAGGCGCGCCACGCGACAGGTGAGTGAGGACGAGGTATTCCACACCAAATGCATAAAATATTAGAGCCACCAACACTACGTCTGTCAAGAACGAGCAATGTGCTTGACATGTTGTCAGAAGAACGGATCACCGATGGACAATCGAATTTTTAGACTGGAATCCCAGGGACAGAAAAAGATTTAGAAGAAGTCCACGTGGGAGACGGGTCAATAAAATTCAAAAATATGGCGGAGCAACATGAAGAACACAGGATCAAAAGAGTTAGTTGTGGAAGAAACTTCAGGAGTCCTTCTTTCATCTGCGGTTTGATAATAGTTGACCATGATGATGAGGATATAACATGCGTGTGTGTGTGTGTGTGTTTGTTTGTGTGTGTGTCGTGTGGCCATTTTTCACTGGAAATAATATCTACGTCGCTTTGAAAAATTCTAGGATATTCCATTAGATCGGGAATACTTTATAAACTTTAAATTTGAGATTACTTTTTTCAAAAGCCGTGCTTACTTCCCCCGAAAATTCATCGAAGTAGTAATCTATGTACTGTTCTTAATGTTTTCCTCTCATTGTGTTTTAGGTCTGATGCAGCAACAACAAAAAATAGAGAAAAAACAATGAATTCGTTCATTAATGAGGGCAAATAATTTTGTAACGTGCTCCACATTTTTTCTCTCTCTACGACATTTCAGACTTATCATAATGTAATTAAGTGCTTAATTCAATAAACAAAAGTCCTCTCTTTTTAATGCTTGGTTGAGAAATGGCTTTTTTTAAAACCCTTTTTCCGCCTCTTGTCTTACCGCTTTGTGAGATCCATTAAGTGTGAAAAGTGAGGCATAAAAAGGTTTAATAAAACGACAAGTAGTTTTTCTATAAATGGAGATATTGCGTTGCATTTAATCACAAAGCACAAAAAAATAGCTGCCAAAAAAAAAAAAAAAAAGATTTCTGAAAAAATATATTTACACAGAAAATATTTATTTATCTTAAGGTCTCTACCCACATAATTCGTTTTCGTAAATTTCTGCGCTTTTATTTTCCACACTACTGACTAATTTCAGTGCTGTTTTGCTCCTTTTTTATGTTTTGTATTTCTTTTGTACTATATTTGTGACAATTACTTAATTCTTGCAGTTTTTTCTCAGTAAGCTTATTTTATGCTTGTGAAACATTAATTAGGAAAGATTCATTTCTTCAATCAAGATAGCAAGAATAATGGGAATAGATTTCGAATTTACGTCAAAAGAAAAAGACACGGATTTAACTATAATACGCAAATATGAGGTTATTTTCTTCAGAATTTTTTTCTGGATTTAGTCTTTCGCTACGATAATATGATGAACAAAATAAAATCTTAAATAATCCAATAAAGTTACTCGACTTTTAATCTTATAGGTTATTATTAGAAGTATAATCACTCATTAAAGTGACACTATTTTTTCGCCTCAGAAATTGCGGAAATTCTCTTACAAACCAGACGGTAACTTAACCGCAAAACTTTAGGCATCACGTATGTCTTGTACCAGCACCGAAATAATTTTTTGCATTTGTGGTAGACTTCTTGATGCTGTGGAAAAAGTTCATTTCGCAGGCAGGAAGCAACACTTCTGTTAAAAGAATATTTAACGATGTCTCGTACTATCATGGGGGTTACTCTCAAAAACCTTTTGTCTTTCTTCCCAATTCTGACATTTTCTGTCCCAATACAAGAAGTGCAGTCACCCCAAACTCCTTATGTAGACAGCTGAACGAAGTTCACCACCTTTGCGGAATTATTATCAATAGAACAGCCAATCGTAAGACCCGAAGCTACAGAGGGTGTCATAAATCACAATAAAAATCACAGCGTCAACAATCAACCACTTGAAGTGTGTGTTGCTGTTACCGATAGGCGGTGAATCGCCATCATCTCCGTTTTTGGTAAAAAGAAAAAAAAATAATTCAAACAGTGGGACTTACTGATCCCGTGTTACTGAGTTGCTCACAAAATATTATAATGGTTTCAATGAACACCCAAAAAGGATGTATTCTTCAAAAATAAACAGAATTGTCTAAAAAATAACTAACGTGCCGAACCTACAGAACTATACTCTGAGTAACTAACAACAAACAATAATTCTGACTGGAGCACTGGACTTATGATCTGATTGAGTCAAAACATC
Organism: Macrothele yani; assembly: GCA_039090855.1. NCBI lineage: Eukaryota > Metazoa > Arthropoda > Arachnida > Araneae > Macrothelidae > Macrothele > Macrothele yani. The sequence goes on from CM076990.1 coordinate 57,648,259, forward strand.
GGTGACAAAAAATCGGTTTTTTTCTCGATACTATCGATCAACGCAAACCACGATGATCAGTAAAAAACATCAATGCGTTTTGCCCATCCCTACTTGCAGTTGAAATTTTCTGGAAGAAAAGTTAACTGAAGTTTTCCTCGTTAAGAATTCAAGGGCACAAATACCAAGGAATAAATACATTGAATTTTACCACTGGTTTAGATAATTAATTTTTACAGAATAAATTTTGATAAAAACACATTTTTACCTCCTTGTGTGGCTTCTGTAATAACTTTGGCCAAAAACCTGTCTTGTTAGTTTTTAAAGGTGAGAAAGTGGTTAAATCTGGTACACTGGTTTGATTTAGACAGATTTTTTAAACATTTTTAACACAAAACAAGTATTTAATACTTAATTTTTTTTTCTTAATTACATATTTGTGAAGTATATCGGCTGTCGAGCGTTATAACTTCCACCAAGAAAAACTAAATAAAAAAAATAAAAAACCAGCACTGCAGTCCGAGTAAGCAGAATTCAGTAAATACTATTATCTGAACTCATATTGGAAACTAAGTTCGACTTATAATTAGTTGTTTAGGCATTAGATTTTTTTAACTTAGTAATACACTCATAGTAATTTTGTACTTTTTTTTAAATCATCATCATCATCATCATTGTCAATAATTATAAATCCACTGCTGGATGAAGGTCTCCCCAAGTTTGCTCCACAACGGTCTGTCTTCTGCCAGTCTCCTCCATGGCATTCCCGCATACTTTCGAATTTCATCCACCCATCTCCCATGTGGTCTTCTTCTGGGCATTTTCCTGTCCCTTGGAATCCAATCTAAAATTTCGGCTGTCCATCGATGGTCTGTCCTTCTGACAGTATGCCCAGCCCATTGCCATTTCAGGGATTTAACTCTGATCATGATGTCTTCCACTCTTGTTATTTTTCGGATCCACGAGTTTAAATAGGTACTGTATAAACATTTCACCAAACAAAAGGCATTGACTGGTGCTTTTGCAGATCTGAATTATTTTTTTATCATTTCGATATATGCAGCCAATTTTGAGAAATAATATTTTGAATTACAATACTTTACCTTTTTTGTTGTCTACAGGCCCAGTTAATCAACGCAGTGGTTAAAGCCGGGAGGGATATTTGATAGTCATTCATTTCTTCACCAGCCGACAAATGATTGGATTTTTACCAAGGGCTTTTCTTGCCGTGTAGGAGCACTTCTAGATTTGTTTCAGAAACACCGGAATAAAAGGAACCTACTATGCTTGTATGCTTATCGGCAATCAGTGACGTAGCATGAAATTATGCTCCCCTCGTACAAAACCACTTTGGAACCACTTTGTCAATTTGTAAGGACTGTTTTACTCACCCTTTCTCTCCCAGAAAAATAGGAAATTTTTCTTCTATGTTCTACTTACAGCCAAGTATTGTAAGTTAAGAATGTTGGGAAATCTGAGTTTGCTGATACCTTGAAATTGCGGCAGTAAATATTGATTTTCTTTTTAATCCTAATAAACTTGGATTTAAAAAAAAAAAAAAAGGAAAAGGGCTCATTTATGTATTTTTTTCTATTTTTTTTCTTTTCTACCTTTTGTTCTAGTAGTATCCCAATACCTATCGCACACCCGCTATCATTGCTTGGGTTCCTAATCGAGTTCACCCTGAGTAATATTGGGAGCCAAGGGGGTGTCGAGTGGATTGTGATTCTGCGATTCCCTGATTTAGGGCTGACGCAGCTTAAGGATCCACTGACGGGGCGTTGTGATTCACACAGCAGATTTTCCTTTGGGAGTCAAAGGGTCCGCTGTGTGCCGCAATGTTTTCCTGAATGTCTAGTTTTAAAATGAAAAGCATAAGTGAACGTATTTTTTAAGTTCCGATCGTAAAGTTACATATTCTCCAAATAATATAGAGTTGAGCACACGTTTTGTAGTTAATGAAACACTCATGATAGAACTTAGACAAAATTAACAAACGATAACAATTTATTGGTTATGATTTGGCATAATATAATAAATATACGCTCATGATACTAGCAAAAAATGTGATTTTCGACTCTCTGACAAGAACCTGTACTCAATTAACTATTTGCTTATAAAAATATTAACTCTATCGGAAGACATTCCTATGGACTGATCCGATAAACATTTTATGAGGGGACACCAAAAGAAAGAATAGGATGGATTTCCTACCTGAACATCCGAATCTGGCCTGGCGATCAATTGGCGGCTGTGGCTTCTAGGTAGTCGCATCTTAACGTCTCTGGGTTCGCGCCTCTGACCACTCCTGACCCGGAAGAATTCTCGTCCGGTGGATATTAACTTCTATCCGCAGCTGCAACCGTCGTATGGGCCCTAATGGTCCTTAGTGGGGTCCGTTCGTCCGGAAAAGTCGGTTGAGATCTTACATCCGCAGCTCGGAAAATTGTATGCAGCTTACGGTTGTCCTGCCGTAATATTTGGCAGCTCCTAGGTGACAGCCCATGGAGGAAAAGTGCACGCGATGCACGCCGCGAAACACACCAAACGTAAAGTTTCGTGTAAAAACTATAAACGTTAAGTGACGAAGTTCTCCTCTTCCCTTGTAAAAAATTTCGACGACCCCCAAGAAGACCCACACTACCTCCAAAAATCCCATCATCCAATCACTAACTGGCGAACGCAAGCCTCCCTGAATTAAATTCCCCAGTGCAAATCCTACTGGTCAGAGAATTAGCATTTTGATCATCCATTCTTTAGGGGGATCAAGATTGCCACCCGTTCCCGTGAAATTCTGATAACTCCTCGAGTTACGTTTGCCGCGTGATACAACCACCGGCCGTAAATCTTTATCCAATAAAACTGTTAGTTTCGGTTCCAAAAAGTCTACGGTCTGCCCAACACGCATTGTGGAAGCTAGACACGGTGGGCACTTCTATTGCCCCCAATAAAACATACTAAAAAGTCATCTCGCCGATGGATGTCGCCAGCGTTGCCTAGCTAATCTTACGCTATGCGACGCCTTGTGCTGGAAGAGGAGGGGGGGGCGGAGAGAAAAAAAAAGAAAAGAATCACCCGAAAGTATACAGCAAAATAAATCGTACTCTTTCCTGAAAAAATACACGAATTAATAAACATGAAAAAATAAATAAATGAATAAATAAAATAATAATTAAATAAATAAACTAGGGAATGGATTTTCGACCTAAATGTGTAGCGCTAGAGTCAGGGCGCTGTCACGCCGCCTCCTCTAAAAAAAGTATTACATACTTGTATTATTAGCTGTACTTTTAGATTTTTAGCCTGACATGCATGCATGAAGTTCTAGTTTCAATTTACTGTATTCGCTTTTCTTCCCAGCTGGATACAATAAACTCAGCGTAAACTACGTTCTCGTACACCGCTGTTCCATGAACTGTTCAAAATACTCTCGGGGAAGGAATTATTTCTCTTTCAAAACAATAGTTGATGGGAATTGCTTCAGGGTTAATCAAAGAATTTCAAATGGGATGTGGGTGACGGTTAACTGATGACATTTGATGGTGTTTATGTTATGGTTGACTGATGAGATATACTGTTAACTTTGCATTAGGAACACACCCCCCCCCCTCCCCGCTTTACCTATTCGGAGCGATAAAAAAATCCAACGCAATTAATATTAGTAAATGTTTGGCAGTAAAGGGGAGACGTGGGTCACAATTGACCGCTGCCAGATAGTTTTGGTCCAGATGGCAGGTGCCAGTATTTCTGAAACAGCCCAATTTGTTGGCTCCTCCTGTACTACTGTATCAAATGTGCAATAGGACTGTGTTGATTATGCACAGATATCAGGCAGAAAGGCTCGCATTGGTCTGCCCCGCGCGATTGACCCTAGAACTGAGCGTTGAATGTAGCCTAGCTTCTCAGCAACGACGTGCAACAGTCACCCAGCTCACCCGCCAGTACATCAGCTGTGTAGTAACATAGTGCAGAGCTAACTCAGTGTATTTATAATGGCAATTATCTAAACCTGTGGTTTAGGATACATTGAATGGACAAAGTATTATATACACCTCGATAATAAAATGCAAAGCAGCGTAATCGCATCCAGTCTCGTGGGACGCACAAACTGGCAAAGAAGATACTTACTTCGGCGAATTTCTATGAGGATGAAAGTAAGGTTGGTTTGCATTGACATTTGATATTTTGCATTCCGATGAACATCAACTGAGATCATGAACATCATTGTCATTGACCAATGGTAAACCAGTCACGGACATGATACCCAGCAAAAGCACAAGTTTTGGAAAACTGTTGGCCTCCAGCTGGCAGTGATGGGGTCACTGCTGACTGAAATCTGCCACTCACGGTACGGTAGCAATCCTTTGGTGGCAGCGCCATCAATTGGTAGCCATTGATGGCCCTGCAGCATCGTCGTGAATTACGGGTCTCCACGAAATGTGAAACATTGCTTCATCACTAGTGACCGTAGCTGGCAACCGAAGCAGGCTAAACAGGAGGTGGAAACAGCGAGACCGCCCATGCTCTGAAGCGACACGTGCACAATCTTTCGTCTTTCGTTTTACCAGTTAGTTGAAGACGACGCCCTCGCCATCATGTTGCTTTAGTGGATGTTAAAAAAAAATCATGTGTAGGGAGACGGATGAATTTCCTAATTACATGTCGTGTGGACTAAGACTACCGTCGGTGGAAAATTATATAAATAATTAATAAACTGTAAGAAATAGTCAATCTCATGTGCAGTTACCGAAAAATTAATAGCAACTCTGGAAATTTCTGGCGTTTTTGTGTTTTCAGTGTTGCTACAAAAGTAAATATGCAAGTAATACTCACTACATATATCATTTTAAACCACATTCCATGCAGAAGCCAAATCAGTTTATAGAATAGGAATATCTTTAACATAACTCAAGTTTAAAAATACGGAACTCAACAACAAAAATAAACGGCATGTGTTTTTCTTAGTATCTATAGTAAATGTGCTATGCGTACTTTTTCTACATTCACTATATTTTCAATTGTGTATTTATTCATAAATACACAAACAAATACAAGCTGTCCGTAAAGTTAATGTTCAGATTTGAATAATAATAAACTTAAGTTTTACATGAAATAAAAATAGCACATGAAATGCGTTAAAGAAGTAATTTATTCATGTCTCTTTATGGGCAGTGTGACGTATATTCTAATTTAACTTTCATTTTTAGTTCCTTTCCCTATGTAAATTTGAGTTTGTTCTCTTTTGCCGTTTCCAAACTTAACGTGATATCTTCTCTCTGACATGAATGAGCTTGCCAACACTTTTGAGGTCAGAGAGGGTGACGTATGAATGTGATAAGAACGATAGATAAAAAGGACGATACAGTAGTTGATTAGTGTGTGTGTGTGTGTGTGTGTGTAGAGATGTTCGAACGTTGTTAAGATAGATTATATGACAGATAATTAAAGCATTATATGTGAAGCGTAAAGCTCGCAGTGCTACAAGTTGGATTTCATCAAATATTGCTGGACCAATAAAAGGTTATCGTAAGTTTAACTTCTGTATATGTTTCGTCTGGCCGTAAAACCTTAACTTGAGCTATCCCGTGTAACTATTGCATCGTATTCTCATTTAGTCCAATATTTTCTTAGTCATGGTTTTAGACATAGCGTAACACCAACCTCACACACGGAAAAGGGTTACGTTATAGCAGAAAGATGTTATTATTACTTTTACTTTTTCCAGATGATCTACCCCAAACACACTGAATGGTTTCAGTCGAAGAGTAGGTCGACTGCAGTTATGTCAGTTAACCTTACCACTAATGTGAAACGTTGCTTCATCACTAAACATCAAACTGTCAAGAAATGAGATGTTATTTCTAAATCCTTCAACAAAATGGTGACAGAAAGCTACACTGTTGGACAATTGCTAAGGACGGATCATAAACGGCTATATAGCGCATAAAAAAGTAAGTGTGGTTGGATGCCAAGTGAAGTAAAATAATGTCAGAATGCCAGGACATTACAAGAAAGACAATTTATTGTGCTCTGAAATCCAGAAGGCTTTGGAACGTGTTCAAGGGACAAACAGGCCATTTTGTGCAGAATACGTAAACGTTGAAAAAATGCAATTACCGTCCGCAGGCGTTCCGGCGTAAGATGTCAATACGGGATATGGCCACCATGGAGGGCGATGCAAGATTCCACACGTCGTGTCATGCTCTGCACAACATTATCAAGCAGCTGTTGGGGTAATTTATCCCATTCCTCTGTCAGTGCACGGATGAGGGTGTCCTTGTTTATCGGAGGGCATTGGCGACCAGCAAGACTCCTCCCCAAAGCATCCCACACATTTTCAATGGGATTCAGATCTGGAGAACGTGCTGACCATACGAGGCGTTGAATATCCTCACTCTCAAGACACTCCTGGACAGCGACTGTTCGATGACATGTTGCGTTGCCGTCCATGAAAATGAATCTATCACCGACAGCACCACGGAACATGCGAACATGAGGTAGCAGAACATCATTAATGTATCTTTGGCCAGTCATAGTCCCAGTTGAAAGCACATAGAGGGACGTACGGCCATTGATCATGATGCCAGTCCATACCATGACACTACATGTCGGATATCGGTCCCTTTCCTGTATGTTTGCTGGACAATATGCAGTACCACTATCATGCCAGATCAGTTGTCGTCGACAATCAGACGATAGACTGTATCTACTCTCATCTGAGAAGAGGACAGCAGACCAGTCGTTATCAGTCCAATTGCGAGGTTGATGGCACCATTGCAAACGGGCGGTACGGTGACGTCTGAACAATGGGATGCACACAACAGGACGGCGGGCGTATAGTCCTCCTTCATGCAAACGTCTGGCGACAGTTTTTCGGGAGATCCGCTTGCCAGTAGCAGCCATAAACTGATTTGCTACCTCACTAGCTGTGCTGCGCCGGTGTCTTTTTGTTGATAGCACTATGTACCGATCTTCTGCAGGTGTCGTACTGCGAACACGACCTCCGCCGTGACATTTGCTACACTCTCCATTTGTTTCAAATGATTTCCAAAGCCTTGAAACAACACTGTGGCTGACGTCGAACTCCCTGGCAACATCTGTTATTTTTCGCCCTTCTTCAATCTTGCCAATAATACGGCCACTCGTAAAATCATCTAGGTGATGTCGGGAAGACATGCTGAAAATTGCAAGTTCGTCAATTGATTCTTTCCCTGTCAACTTTGCGTTTGAACAACAACGGTCAATACGCGCAATCCAAAATTTGCATACGCACAACACGTCTTACTGTATCCCGCACTTATGCTAATTTCCACATTTTGCTGCCTTCCATTTTATGGTTGCTATCGTTGCTATTGTCATCCGCCCTTAGCAATTATCCGACAGTGTAATTTTGTATAGTAGATCCCTTTCAACAACATCAGATGGACATGAATTTTCTAAGGTTTCTGACCCAGTTCAACGCTTTGAATTGTGGGCAAAGCTGATTTTGGAACATCGTGCTGCAAAGGTGCCAGTCTTACAGACCTTCATCTATTTATTTGAAACGCTACAGACCCCATAGTTACTTCGTTTACTCTCGGTGGTGATTTAGTTCGCGGCAATCAATTATATTATCAGAATCAATCGTTTTAAACTTCTTTATCCAGTATGTAATTGAATTTCTGTGCTGTGCTTTGAATCGTATACTTTCTTCTCAACGCTGTTACAGAATTGATCTCAGCTAATCTGAACCACACAACTAACCCTTTAAGTGAAGCCATTTAATGTAGTGAGCGTAAATTATCTGAAAAAAAGAATAATTATATTTTGTTTTCACTTCTCTTCCGTATAAAAAACTTGATTAAATAATGCATTTTACAGACTTCGTTTACCCCATGTAGAAACTAAGATTTCAATATTTAAAACTGCCCAAGGACTATTTGGACATCCTGTATTATTATGAGATCAGATTAATTATTTTTCCAGTATCAAGATTTACCTTATTTTTAATTTTTGGGGGAAATATACTTTTCGAAATGCGTTGACCGCAGTTATTTCGGATAATCGAAGCTCTGCTGTATTTTTTGAATGTGAATTCTTACTTCTGCTTTCTAACAGTGTTTCCCGGCAAGAAATTATCCATCTTAATCCACAAATAAGCAAATCTTCACGTTTCTGAAATATGGACCTATCATCATGTCTTCTGCTGTCAAACTCAACTGCCATTCAAACGTGCTATTAGCATAAACTGCATGTCTGTTCGGTGTGAATAGCGTTGGTTAAAATAAAGTTCGTGTTCTTAGTGTAAGTTAAATTACAGATATACAAATGTGATTCATCAGTATTCATTCTTTCTGTCACAAGTAATTTCTTTCAGTCATTAACTTTGTTAACTCCTTTCCTGGCTGGAACGAATTTACTCGGGCTTAGAAAAATGGGATGAAATCTGCTCGGGTGTCCAGGACGAAAACTACCAAAAAGAAATCGTCGTAAATCACTGCAGGGCCGTGGAGAGCGAGCTGGCGCCACATTGAAATAAAATCTCCGCCCCCCTTCACCTTGGATCCTCAACTAACCACATAATCCATATTTCCGTTTCCTCACCTACCTCCCACCCACCATTCCCCTACTCCCGACAACCCGACCGGTTGCAACTCTTCAATCGTTTCTTTTTTTGCTGTGGATTATTTTTCATATTCTCCCCTCCGTAAACTAACCCTCGAACCCTCCCTTTTCGGGAAAAGCGTTTTCTCAGAAAACTCTTGTACGCCATCTACTGACAGACATTGTTATTTTTCTTAGTACTTTTTCATAATCATCACATTTTTTCACATTTCATTTTTAGTGTAATATACGTCTAAAGATGCAGCTTCTGGGAAAGTATCCACAAAGAGTTCTCATAAGTAAACATTAAATTTTGTGTTTTCTCTTTTAAGTTGCCGCTGTGAACAGGACGACATCATCGGTCATCGGAATAAAATAAAATAAACGAAGTCGGAATTACGGACAAAAACACTATATTCATTTATAAAAATTGCCGCAATGCGAAACTAATGAGTTGAGCATAAAATAAAAAGACAAAATATGCCAGCTTCTGGTTGGAAACACAAAGTGCCAAAATCCACATGATCAAAATTGTCTGCAGCCTTTGATGACCAGCAATAACGTTGTATATCATACAATAAAGAACACTTGAATTAGAGACAGCTGGCGTTATGCAAATGTGACGCTGTGTGTGGCTCTCTAAACGGAAACGACATGACGTATGCAGCGATCCGACAATATAAAGAGTGATGCGACGGGAATCAGTAAGAGTCGGACGCAGTATGGGTAAGACGAAGTAACTCCATCTCGGAAGTCGTGCAGGCACTGGGATTCTCACGAGCCACTGTGCCACGGGTGCACCGTGAGTACATCAAATCCGGTAAAACCATCTCTGCAAGGGCCAACTGCCGTGGACAACAGCGTGTGGATGAGCGGGGTCATCGTCGGCTAGCTCGCATTGTAACAGCGGATAGACGGGCCACAGTGCAAGAAATCACTCGGCAATTTAACGCTGGAGCACAAAAACGTGTAAGCAGCCACACCATCCAGAGCCATCGTCTCGCTATGGGGTACAGAAGCCAACGTCCCACGAGGGTACCGCTGCTGACCGCACATCACAGGGTGCAAAGTTTAGCATGGGCGCAAGAACATCGCCACTGGACCTTAGACATGTACGAAAATGTTCCCTGGACTGAGGAGTCGAGATTCACGTTGGTACATGCGGATGGCAGGATACGAGTACGGCGCCAACCACATGAAGCGATGGATCCTTCTTGCCAGCAGGGTACTCTTTAAGCTGCTGGAGGTGGCATTCTCGTCTGGGGACTGTTTACGTGGACTGAAATGGGACCCCTGTTACGTGTGACATCGTGCCTCATAGGTCAACGTTACCGGGATATCCTGGACGACCATTTGCTCCCGTTTGTGCATCTTGAACATCCCACTGAGGACCTCATCCTGCAACAGACAATGCACCGTGCCATCGCTCCCGAATTGTATCTGAATGGTTGGATGATCACTACACAGACGTGACCTTGCTTCCTTGGCTAGCTAGGTCACCTGACCTCAATCCCATCGAGCACATCTGGGATGCCATCGAGAGAGATGTGCGAGGCTCTGACCCCCTCCATCAAATCTTCGTGAACTGTGGGAGCTTGTTCAGGGGTCGTGGATCCGTATGGCTTCCGAACGCTTCCGGTGTCTTGCCGAGTCCATGCCGAGACGAATAGCCGCCGTCATCAGGGCGAAAGGTGGTGCTACACGTTACTAGACAGGTATCTCTAATTCAATTGCTTTTCAGTGTACAAGTGTACACCGTGCTCTGTGTCGGCGAGTAGCAAAGCAACACAGATAACCCAATGTGTGGTGTCGGCGTGTCGTTGGAAAGGAAAGAAGAAATGAGAAACGTAATATGGAGAGCTCGTTTGATTTGCCGCAGGTAACCCACGCAGGTGTGGCAGTTAGCCTGGGAACTCAAGTAACATTGTATCTCCTCGTTTTTTTTTTGTTGTTGTTGTTGTATTTAAAGCAAGTTTTGAATTTATTACATTTTTTACATTTAAGACATAAATTACGCATTTTTACGCGTCACGTAGAAAACATTCCTTTACGCGTAACTTCCCAACCCTGGTGACGGTATAGCTTGAAAAATATTCGGACACCATAAAATAATAGTTAGAAAAAATTACTTTAGAAACGGGCTCTGGGCCCATTTAGGGGCCCGAGCGCCGGTGCTACAGCACCGCCTCCTCCACCCTCTCGTCAGGCATGAATCACTGCAAAACATAGATACAAGAATGCTGTTTGCGTTAGCAGATAGAGGGACTTGACTTACCAAGTTCCGTTGGCGGCCGACGGCGAGGCTCGTTGACAATAGATGGCGCTGCTGTTCCCTTGCGCAGCTGGTACGCACGTTGTGAGCCAGTCGTTATTAAAATGGCCCTCCACGGTGCAGCGGAAAGTGCAGTGTCGTTACTGGCTTGCAGAATTTAAGTTTCCAGTGACCGGGCAGAGGAAATTCCGGCAAACGTACGAAATGAAACCACCGGAGACAGACATAATAAGAACGTGGCACAAAAGGTTGCTGGAAACCGGCTCACTTGAAAAGCAGAAGGCACGTAGAAAGCACGTGTCTGAAGGACAAATGAAGGTCATTTGTGAAACGTTCCACCGCAGCCTAACCAAGTCCGTTCGTCGTTAACTGGGGACCCCAAGGTTGACAGTCCACGATGATTTTATAGTAGATTACATCTTCGTGCATACAAAATTCAGTTATTACAGAAGTTAAAGCTAAATGACATGCCCTTGAGTTACCAGTTCGCTTCCGACATGCTGTCAACAGATTGATAACGACAATATTTCCTTCAGAAGGCGATTTTCAGAGACGAGTGCACATTTCACGTCTCAGGGACTGTCAACAGACACAACTGAAGAATATGGGAGATCTGAGAATCCGCACGTAGTGAGATAGCTTTAACGAGATAGCGCTAAAGTGAACGTTTGGTGCGGCTGAAGTGTGCAGGAAATTGCCGGCTCGTTCTTTTTCATTGAAAGGACTGTAACTGCAAATGTTTACTTGGATGTGCTGTGCATTTATGGCATACCGCAGATACCAGATGGATTCTGTTTCCAACAAGATAGAGCGCCCCATTACGCAACGAATGTCAGGGCTCATTCAGGCGAATGTTTTTCTAGGATTTTGATCGGGCGTGACGGACATGTGCTATGGGCCTCTCAGATCCCCGGAACTTACCCCTCTTGATTTCTCCTTTTGGGGACAAACCAAAGACATTGTCAAACAAACTCCAGTAAATGATTTGGTGGATTTACGTCGGAGAATCATCGCTGCTTGTAAGAGTATCACTTCATAGGGGCTAGAAAACACATGACGGGAGGTCAAATTATTGTGTGGATATCTGTCGCCCCACAAAAGAGGGTGCACATGTGGAGATGCACAACAAAACTTGGTAAGTTCCTCTTTCTGCCATCGCAAACAGCGATTTGGTAGCTATGTTTTGCACTGATTTACAACGATTTCTTATTGGTAGTTTTCGTCCCTGTATATTCGTCGTCTAGGTGGGCCGAATACACTTCAGAAACCGTTGCTTCCTCTTACCTTTGTTGTTCAAAATATTCGTTTAGAGCTACGATTGATATTAATCCTTCCTAACTGATCGTCTTCTAAAAAAGCTATAACAACGGCGACAAACATAAGAAAAGAGAGAAGTGTTTGTGTTGTTGTTCCTGCCCTATAGCACGATGTCCATTTTATGAGGACTAGCCTTTTAGCATTATGCCTTGGGGTCATGAAGCAGAGAATAAAGGACTAGAGGAGAACTCTTATCATCAGTAACATGTAAGTGTATGGTCAGTTCAACCGAGACACAGGTGGAGAAAGGAATTGTTTTGCCGTTGCTTTCGCTCAGGATACTACGATAATCATAGGCGCATACTTACAAAAGCATTGATTCCATGTAGTTTAAACACATAAGTAAATTACGAAGTGCATCACGAACTGACGTTAAATGTCTATTCAACTCATGATTTATATATAAGGTGATTGTAAACTCCTTTAACAAAACGAGACGGGTGATAGTACACATCAAGGCGAACACTATTTGCAATGGAACCTAGGGCCGCATTCCACTCCTAGTTCCAGAAAATGGTAAAGTTAAATATCCTTCAACAGTGGAAACAAAGAGACATACCTAATTTATGAGTCACACAATTCCAATCACGTCAGAGAAAGACTCAAAAGAGCTCCTGTGACGTACCTGCCAGCAGGACTCACACGACATAAAGGCAGATAGTAGTCAGAACGAACGTTCGCGTAGCTCAATTGGTAGAGCGACTTATTCCGGAATGAGGGGACCCGGGTTCAATCCCCGGAGTGGATAAAAAGGACGGAGAAATTTACTTCGTTATAATGGCGCCCGAACTTTCCGGATTACTCGGCCGTTCAAAATCCCGCAATGGTGTGATGTTCTTTCCACACCGCGAGAGAGGGAAAATAAGAGAATCCCTTCTCCAGCGCTTCAAAAAGTAAAAGTGTGTGATGTTGCATTCCACACACTAGATTGACTAGGAGTTCTCAAGTGCACGTTCTACAGCAGGTGGCTGCCTGCAACGATTCATGGTCACGGCCTACCCGTGGGCCATGCCCCCGACCCTCTTTCGGAGGGGGAGATGTGTCGTACCTGCCAGCAGGACGCACACGACATAAAGGCAGATAGCAGTCAGAACGAACGTCGGCGTAGCTCAATTGGTAGAGCGACTTATTCCCGAATGAGTGGACCCGGGTGCGAGCCCCGGCGTGGACTAAAAATGACGGAGAAATTTACTTCGTTATACTCCTCAAACTGGCGTCCAAGGGCGTTGTGGTACAGCCCACACCGGCGAATGAAGGACTGTCGCGCCCTCTTGCAGACTCCCGGTGTGGTGTTGATCTAGTCCGCAGCAACAGCGATTTACGTGACGAGATCTTCCAGTGAGTCCGTACACTAATTTATCATGTGCCCCCAGAAGGAAAAGTCCAGTGGATTAAGGTCCGGGGAGCGTAGAGGCCAAGCCACAGGTCCACCGCGTCCAATTCACCTGTTTAGGATATATCGCATTTAGGAAGTATCGGACCTCGGTGGCAAAGTGTGCTGGGGCCCCATCGTGCATAAACCACATGTCCCTCCATGCAGTGAGCGGTTCATCCTGCAACAGACCGAGAAGCACTTGTTCTATGAACACACGGTACGCGGCGCAGGGCAGACGTATACGTCAATTCTCATGTGATGTTCGCACGGTAAGATCGCTGAACTGGTTCGACAGCGTTTTTAAATGTTTGCTCCTCATCATCTACGCACGTCTTCAGCTCACCTGATTTGCATCTTGTGCTTCTCGTGCACTGGTTGGAACTCCGTGTGCCTGCTGGACGTTTTTCGAACGTGCTGCTTTCTGGCACTAGGAGTGGAATGCGGCCCTAGGTTCCATTGCCGTGTATACGATATCTTTAAATTTCCAAATCTGCAGAGATGCACTTTAGAAATAAACATTTTATCCACCTGCTCAGTAATGTGTAGGTTCTCGGTGAGCCTCAACCACTGCTACAATGTGGCGAAATATGGGGTTTACAAGTGTCCGGAACCTAATTATTGGTATGGCGCGCGGTATCCACTTCAGTGCTCCCCACGGATGGCCTAGTGGTTAATGTTCGTGACTGCCACGAGAAAGTCTCAGGATCGATCCCTGGCAGGTACGAAACCTCGTACCACAAAATATCCCCCGTACGTCAGATGGGCACGTTAAGCCGCCGGACCCGTGGTACTGGCCTACCAGTCGTAAATAATGGCGTCTTCCAGCCCCTTTCTACCTCGCTTTCGTGTGATTCTAGCCCAAATATACCAAATTCCTAGCTTCTAACTTCTGAGGGTTGTTTAAGACCTGATTCAGATACTCCTTTTCTAAATCCCTCTACATAAATAAGTACTGCGCCTAGGGAGGGGAGGCATGCAGGAGTCGTACACCGCTATCAGGGGACCGAGAGTGTCCCAGGAAAACATCCCCTACAACATTCCATCCCCGCATTTCCTCCTGTACCCGTGGAGTTACGGCATGTTTTACCCTCTTCTGCGCAGCTTCATCCTTTATTCCCCATCGACTATCAACTCAGTGTTGTAAGAAACGTGATTCATCAGATAAGGTTAATGTCTTCCAATCCTCCGCGACCCACTTTCAGTATTTCCTGGATTACTCCAGTCGTTTTCATCTATGACATGCTGTAAGCATGTGTTTACACTGTAGGCACATACGGTGAAAGTACCGTTGAACTGTAGCTGTGGACACACCCCTTTGTGCTTTCTTGTTGCAGACCATAGTCAGCTGTTGCAAGATATGCATGCCAATTATTCCGGACAATAAGGCCGAAACCTCTCTCTCGCCAAGTATTATACAGATATGGCTGTACAACACTCACCTGTTGGTTATGCGTTTCGCCTCTTTCCATTCACTCTCGATACGCTTTAACTACGGCAGTCAGTAAACTACCGACAAAGTTCACCGCACGGTATCCCTGATACTACACTGTTGTGCAAAAGTTAAAGAAGAAGAGGAGAAATTAGCATAACAGCGCAACGAGCAGGCAGAACGGACCGAAAGACCACTCAGAAGATAGACTAGGGTCCGGTACGATAGGGCATGCGCATATATGCAGCATGACGTAGGCGGTGGAGTATCGGAAGGGTATAAAGCATACGGGCGGTGTACGCTCAGCAATTCGGTGAAAGCTGTTTCACGGTGTACATCGGTTTGAACGACGTTGTGTTGCTGCCACTGTGTGATATAGCCAACAAGCAATCCAGTGGACGACATCTGGATGACTTTGCCCGAGGTCGCGTCATTGGGTGGTTGGAAGGAGGTCGAAGTGTGACTAGTGCGGCCGAGGAGATCGGGATCGCTCACAGCATCGTTTCACGAGCTTGGAGAGCATTTCAAACGAAAGGAAGAGCTGTCCGAGAGTTTAGCAGTGGTCTTCCACGAGAAACCACGGCGGAGGACGACCGGTATATTGCCCTACAGGCGAGAAGAGACAGACGGAAGACAGCGAGAGAAATCGCAAAGCACATGCAACAGACAACTGGACTCGGTTATCGCGTTTTACCATCGGAGACGGCTCATCGAAGACGGCGTTTTCTGTGGTGCCAGGAACACAAGAACTGGACACATCAGCAATGTGGTCGAGTTCTATTTACGGATGAGAGCCGATTTAGTCTGACGAGCGATTCTGTACGTATACACATATGGAGAGAGCAGGGAACACGCAATCACTCCACCAACATCATCGAAAACGACCGGTTTGGAGGTGGCGGAGTTCTCGTTTTGTTTTGGGGAGGTAACATGCTTGGTAGCCGTACTGACCTCCAGATCTTCCAAGGAAGTTCAGCCACTGGTGTCCGCTATTGTATCGAGTTTCTCCTGCCTCACCACGTGCGTCTATGTAGAGGTGCTGTTGGTCATGAGTTTCTCTTCATGGACGACAACGATACACCTCATCGTACAGTGGCAGTCGCAGAGCTGTTGGAGAGTGAAGATATTCAACGCATTGATTGGCCCGCAAGGTCCCCGGACCTAAATCCAATCGAACACGTGTGGGAACTTCTCGGGAGACGCTTGGCAGCACGTCACCAGCCGCCAGCAACGATTCCGCAGCTGCGATTGACGCTACAAGAGGAATGGGCCGTGATGCCTCAACAGCTCCTGGACAACCTCGTCCTGAGCATGGACAGACGTTGTAAATCCTGCACCGCAGTCAGGGGTGATCATATCCTCTACTAAAGACTGGATTTTTCTTGGCAGCCTCCTGTCACGTGGACGTTACTGTCTTCTGTCCAGTTGTGCTCGAAGCTACCTTTTCAATAAAGTGCCTTTGTATCCTTTGGATTCCTTGTTCGGACGGTTTTGCTCACGTGTCCCATATTCTTACATCTTGGGGATCTTATGGAATTATTTGAGTCAATGTGGAGCACTTCTGCACGACGTTACATTTGAAAAACCGGCTCGTCCGTATTTTTTGAATGCCAGTGTTTTCCGTATCCGATGACCATGCGCCCAAGGAAATTAAATTAGTCCCTTACCCACTGCAATCACAGTTTCTGCTTCAACTGGCATTGCACGTGGTACTGAAAGCGTTGCACATGTCACTGATTTTCACACGTGTACATCTTGGCAGATAAGAGAAAAATCGTAATTTTTTACTTTACTGGAAATCTTTGTTACATATTCAAACACAACGTTGCGTTTATGTCTCAACTGACGAAACCATTCATTGATAAATGTGTTCTAACCAGAGACTCAGGTCAGAAGTAGGCGTCCAGATCATATCCATTAAATACATTCCATTAGGAGCTCGTCACAATGGGAATTGAATTACCTCCTACAGCTAATCTGAAACGTAGTGGAAACAGAGCACATAATTCCACACAGGCTTGGTACTCTAATGGCTATTTTCATTTGCGGCTTAGAGAAGTGATTCGATCGTGAATATAATGTATTTGCTCAAGAAATCCAGGCTAGACTGGTCAATTTGTTATTGTTTTCTGAAAATGATTAATTCACGTAACATCCGCTGAAACCTGATAGCGCTTTAATCCACTTCTACGCTCTATCATTGAGTGACACCCTTGTCTTACATATTGGCTTTTACTTTTTTTTTTAGTAGCAATCATGCCCGTTCTACGAACGGTGAATTTATAAAAACATTTTTTGAACACAAAATTAAAGAAAGGGGAAAGTAATTAAGTGAAAAAAAAAGTAATTTAAAATCGTAACGTCAATGCATACGGTTTGACGTAAAACGAAGCAATTAATTTTAAAGCAAAATTTAAAATTTTTAAAGCATTTCAGTGATTCTGACAAAATTATCTTAAAACCTATCAGCATTATGAAACAGTAACGCTAAGCCACCCATTTGAATTTTTTGGTTTTCAGACTCCTTTCTGGGTGTAGAAGTGGTAGAAAAATCCAAGCAGGAAATGTTTCAAAGCGCAGTTGTTGTTTTTTTCGTACATTTGCAGGTATCCGATGTTTAAGACCTACTAGCATGCCAATTTGCAGACCTTTAGGTCATGTAGAAGTAGTCAAACAATTCGCGAAAATTCAAGCACAGAATGTTCCAAAACCGACTTTTTTTCTTCGTACTTTTCTAGGTATACGGACGTTGAGACCTATACATTCATGCCAATTTTCAGATCTCTAGGTCATTTAGAAGTGGTTAAACAATTTGTGAAAAATTCAAGCAGACAATGTTCCAAAGTCGCCATTTTGATTTTTGTTTGTTGTTTTCGTACTTTTTTAGGTATACGGACCTTACGACCAATCAGCATGCCACTTTTCATACTTCTAGGTCATTTAGAAGTAGTAGAACAATTCGCGGACGTACACACTCGCATTTTCCCTCCTTGCTTTTTATATACGATGCGAAAGCCTATATTAACATAGGTATTCACGTATGCCAGCGGAAAACGCAAAACTTCAACAAAAGCGTCACTGCGTCATTAAGTATTGTGCCATTACCAGTTTGATTGTAGTGCTGCTAAAAATACCTACGTCACCATGGCAGCAGGTCACGGGATCAGAACTTTCATGTGTGCCTAAGAGAAAGCGCAGCTCGTTTCTTTCCTTTGCATCTTTAAAAAAATGCTTAAAAATCAGAAAATGGCTTTTTCTTAAAACAATTTTTGTAAAAGAGGGATGATAGTTGTGAGTTTATGCTGTAAACATTGCAATGCGTTATGAGTTATAGTTTGCCATATATCCGTTTTCTAAAATGGATCCCATCGCGAAATAGAGATAATTTTGTGAAATTTAAAAACTTAATTTCTCGTAAACTAAATCGAAACACACACAAAAAAAAAAGAGCAACAAGGTGCAAAAATTCGGCCATGGCCCTACATGCCTACAAAGTTTCGTGGTTCTGTTGCTGTTAGTGTGTCCGAAATGCAAACTGATAGCACTTTTTGACTTACCTTAATTTTGAAATACAATAGCTCTTGAAGTGTAGCCAGAATCGAAAAACGGTTTATTTCAGCGTGTTTTCCGAACAATTCTCTACAAACGATGTAAATTTTATATTTTTGAGTTCAATACGTTTTGCGCTGCGAGCTAGAAAAGCGCGAGTGTCGCGAAATTTCTAAAACGGCGACGGCGGAGGCAGCGCCAGTCTCTTTTTTATAGAACAGAGAGATTCAAAATTTAACGACCACCGTGAACAACTGAATGGGCTATAAGCAGTCGCCCGTCCCTAATTTATGGCCTCTGGTTCTGTAGTGTTCTTACTATTTGAAACGTGTATATATAGCTCGCTGAACACTACATACAGTCGGTTCTTCTTACCCACTCATTTTAAGTCGAAGAGGAGTCACTCAAATAAAGGCCAAGGAACAGTTACTTACAGTGCTTCCCCTTTTATGCAGTTAGAAATCAAGTTCTGTTCATGCAGAACTTGATTTCTAACAGCACTAATTTTTTGCAGCTAATTAATGTATGTTAATAAAACAGAAAACTTTAACTCCAAACACTCAATATACACAGTAGAGTCACATTATTGTGACCACCTCCTACTTTTGAGGTCAACAGTGCGTAACCAATGTAAGACGGCACGTGTCGTGAGCTTGCTTGGAGGGTATATAGGGTGTGTGTAGGCATTCTGAAAACATAGCATTCGTTGCTGTCCTGGATAAAAAGAGCGATTTATCAGATTTGCAAAAAGGGATGACTATCGGCTTTCGGGCCAAGGGTGGCAGTATTTCTGAAACAGCGCAGTTTGTTGAACTGTTCGCGTGCTGCTGTATTTAAAGTGTATCGTGATTGGAGAAATGGCACCATTACGAATAAGCGACGCGAAAACTGCGGAGCACCACGTGCCATTGATGTGAGAGGTGAACGTTAGCTTCGAAGGTGCGTGAGGGCCGATCGATACGCTACAGTGGAGCAACTCACTGCCCGAATGAACCAGGGGTATACCGGAAATGTGTCTAAATCGACAGTTTAGCGAGCCCTGCTGCGTATGGGGCTACGATGCAGACGGATGGTCACTGCACCTATGCCAACGAAGGCGCATCGGCAGAAAAGGCTTACATTTGCACGGCGGCATCGGAATTGGACCTCCAATGATTAGCCAAGAATTGTCTTCTTCGATGAATCACGTTTTCTGCTTCAACGCCCGGATGGACGTTGGCGAATAAGGAGAGAAACATCGGAGAACAAACACTCTTCAACCATTGCTCGCAGAACACAAGGTGGTGGGGGCAGCGTTATGGTCTGGGGAATATTTTCTTGGCATTTCCTGGGTCCACGCATGCCTGTGGAAAGCACTATGGACCGAATTCGTTATGAATCCATTCTTGCAGACCTCGTACACCCATACAGGCTCATTGTCTTCCTTGGGCCGGATGGGATCTTCCAGAACGACAGTGCGATGTGTCACATAGCTAGAAATGTCCGAGAGTAGTTGGAAGAGTACGATAAAAACTTCAAAGTACTTTCCTGCCCCCTAATTCCCTTAAATCCAATTTAGCACTGTGGGACCACCTCGATCGTGTTGTTCGCTCTATGGATCCTTCACCACTCACCCTCCAGCAGCTGTCACATGCACTGCATTCAGTATGGCTCTACACACATTCCAGTACCTTATTGAGTCGCTCCTAGCACGTCTAGCTGCTGTCCGCCCTGCAAACAGCGGTTACTCTGAATATTAACTAGTGGTCACAATAATGTGACTCGACCGTGTATAACAACACAACGCAAATATACGATGCCATCGCTCTGTCCACGTTATTTTATAAACAACGAATAGCAACTGAAAAATTGTTCAACCGACACCGCTGGGATCAAACCCCAGATCTCTCGATGACTAGCCGGGTGCGTTCGCTTTAGTGTAGTCAGATGCTGACTGATAAACCACGAATAGCGTTGTGAATTGTTGGCACCATATGGTAAAGCGAATACACTCGGCTAGTCCTCGAGAGATCTGGGATTTGATCCCAGGGGCGTCCGTTGACCAATTTTTCAGTTGCTATTCGTTGTTTAAAAAATAACGTGGACAGAGCGATGACATCGTATATTTACATTATCACCCCGTATTTCAAATATATTCAACACAACGCAACTCAACACGCAGCCTTCAAATAAACCAAACTTCAGCGTAAAGCAGCTTCCACAATTATAACATCACACCACCAAACTATTGGCTGCTGCTCCAACATTAGATATCCCTAGTTCTTATCTGTCAACATGCATACGTCACGCTCACTGACCTCAGAACTGTTGCCAACTTCATACTGCGAGAGAGAAGGTATATTACGTTAAGGTTGAAAATGCTAAAAGGGAATGAACTCAAATTTATATTCAGAAAGCAACTTAAAAGGGAAGTTAATTTAGCGTATACGTCACAGTTCCAGGGAAGGGAGAGAGTCAGTGCCGTAAGACAAAGACGACATCAATGCCTCACTGGGTTTCGAACCCGTAACCTACTCGGGCGAATGCCCAGAAGCCAGCGCTTAGACCACTGCGCCACCGGGGCGGAGTTTTGTATAATACTTGGGAGAGTGTAGTGCAGAAACGCTGCCAAAAGCGTTTCATGTTTATTTTCAAAGATTTAATTTAAAAAAATCCAACTATTTTTTTTTATTTCAGGTGATCGGATATTTATTGGCAGCGGAATCGCCTTATACTCTTTCCTTTAGTTAAGATAAATCATAAATAACACAATTATGAAACCCATCGAACTACGACCTGATAATATCGCTAATTTTTATCAACGAGTACGTACGCCGCCACCGTGGCCCAGTAGTTTAAGCAATGGTTTCTGATCATTCGTCCGCGCTGTGTCCGGGCTCGAACCTCGGTGAGGCATGGATGCCGCGTGTGTCTTACGGCAGTGGCTCTCTCCCTTCCCTGGAACCAATGACCCTAAATTGTGGACGAGCAACTGCTTATAACCCACTGAGTTGCTCACGGTTGTCTTTAAACCCCCAATAAAAAAAAACCCTGTGCATACGTAAACAGCAGAAATAGTTTTCATAAACATACTCACCTGCTCTGAGGTAACAGGCACTTTCTTCATCTGCGCAAGCGTACATATCGTCTGTGCGTCGGTTCGAAGGTCACTTTGGCAGCCACAAAGGATCACGGGAATATTCTGGCTATGTTGACGCAGTTCCGGATACCACTGGATCAAGAAAAGAAAACGAATTATCATATTGATTCGAAAAATCACAAGAAAATGTTCGCAAATGTATAAATATTCATTGTGTATTTTTTTTTATCTTATTAATTATTATGATATTTACTGCAAGATGTTTCATTCTAAGTGTACATGAGTGTGACACTACTGATAAAGACGCATTATTCCTACAAGCCTATATGAATTACGCCGGTGATAAATTAGTATGACTCTAGTGATAGATAAGTGTTATGCTCACATGCGTACATGAATTACGCTGGTCATAAATTAATGTGACTAGTGATTATGATATACTGCAGAGATGAAGCACTTGTAAGCCACCCGTGGCGCAGTGGTCTAAGCTCTGGCTACAAATCATTATTCCGAGATGGATCCGGGTTCAAATCCCGGTGAGGCATGGATGTTGCGTTGGTTATACGGCACTGGCTCTCTTACCTTCCTGGAGCCAGTGGCCCTAAATTAAGGAAAGGCGACTGCTTATAGCCCATGTAAGTGCTCACTGTGGTGGTTAAATGTCAAAAAAAAAAAAAAAGAAGCACATTTCTAGACGGAAGAGTTGCAGCAATATATTCCGTCGGTGTAGCTTACTTGGTAAAGGAATCGTCTCTGGGGGTGATAGATGCGGCTTCTGTCTCCGTCACTGGCAAGTTAGTGAATTTCACATTGGCTCCCGATGGTGGAAAATACACCCACGGACAATAAAATTAGCGCACCTAGAAGAAAACATGCTACAACCGCGAAACTTTGCAAATAGCTACGGTGTGTGCTGGTATGCAAATGATCCACGTTTGGTGCGATTGCGCATGACCGCACACCCTGTGGTGGCGCTGTAAGCTCGAACCGGCAGCCTTTCAAACCGGCGTGAAGCCGATGCCCCATGAAGGCGAAAAGCACCGACCGAAACAAGCAAAAGTACAGAGTGACAAGAATGCCGGGTAGACGCCAAAGACGTTGTTTTGCACACTTATGTACTTTGAGAGAGGCCTGATCGTCGGACCGAAAAACGCAAGATGGTCGGCGCGCAGTATAGCCTGTCACGTACATCGTTCTGACCATACCGCCCGACTGTGTTGGAAGCAGTGGATATGTGACGGCACTGCCACACAGCGGAGTGGATCCGGAAGTACCAGGAGGACCACTGGTAGAGAGGATCAAGAGATCGTGCTACCAGCATGAACGGATCCCATGGAGACCCGGTCCACTATACAGGCAGATGTAACGGCTCCTGTGTGCCCACGAACCATTTCCCGATGCCTCGCGGACGCTAATCTGCGATTCCAGCGTCCCTTACGCGTGCTTCCATTAACATCGGAATATCGCCGGCTCCGTGTGTAGTGGTGCCAGGCCAGAGCGACGTGGAACGCCACAGAATGGCGACGTGTGGTGTTTAGCGATAAGGGCCGCTTCCTTTTGGGGACAGATGATCATCTTGTCCAGGTGCGGAGGTCCTCGGGTCAACGGCACAATCCAAACCTTGCTATCGAGCGCCACACCTCCTCCACTGCAGGCAATATGGTCTGGGGAGCCATACCCTACGATAACCGATCAGCTCTAGTAGTAGTACGTGGATCATTGACGGGCCAGCGGTATGTGGATGAGATCCTACGGTTTCATGTTCTCCCATTCCTGCCCGGCATTCCAGGTGCGCTATAAAATTAGGATAATGCCCGCCCGCACACAGCGCGTGTTGCCCAGGACTGCCTTCGTCATGTCCAGACATTTCCATGGCTCGCCCGCTCCCCGGACATGTCCTCTATCGAGCATGTGTGGGACCAGTTGAAACGCCAGCATCCGCCGTGTCGTACTATCCGGGAATTGGAGCACACCGTCCAACACGTGTGGGCCAGTCTGCCGCAGGACAACATCTGGCGTCTCCATGCCTGACCGAATTGCAGCATGTATCACCGTACGAGGCGGTGCGACGCGCTATTGAAGATGACCGGACTGCGTACCACAGATCCGTCTGTAATTGTCCTGCAGCTCTGTTTTTACCACCATGTGTATCATTCATCTGTATCATTACGTCCATAAAATTTCAGTTCAATCCGATGCTTCCTTCTCAATGCCAAAATTTCATTGTCCGTGAGTGTAGATATAAAGGCCGTTGAGTTCTTCGAAAAATGTGTGATGTTTGTTCCACACATCGTCTGGAATTAATGAAAATTTATTTCTTCGCTTTAAAAAGAAAGTGGGAGATGATATGACGTACTACAAAGGTGAAGCACGTGTCAAGACGACAAATATGCACTGATACATTCCGTCGAGGTAGTTTAGTTGGGTAGAACAACTCGCTCCGGAACGAAGAAGCGTGGGTTATATCTCCATCACAGGAAAATTTGTGAATTTAAGATGTTAAATACGTGATGCTCCCACAAGTTTATGTGAATTACGCTAGTGATAAATTCGTGTGAATCTAGGGATTGATACGTCTTACGCGCCCCAGTGGATTTGAAATATGCCGTCTGGACGCGCTTTTCGGATCACAATGTGCAGGATTGAAACAATAAAAAAGCACTAAAAGTTTGCTGAACAGGCTCTTCAATACAAAAAACGATTGCCTAGGAAAACGTTTTTTGCAACTCTTGCTGGTTACCTTTGTAGCAGCAGACGGCACCTTCGAACATTCCTGTGCTAACTGAAAAAATCTTACCGCTAAACATTCCTTACTTGGAAATGAATTAACACTGAAACCCAAACATTCCCCTTATTAAATCTCCGTAGCACATATGTCCGAATCTACTGCAACCTCACGCATCAATCGAGAAAAATTCCACGTACTCATAATCTCCACAACAAACAAAAAAATCGCACAAATACACTCACGGTCAATGGAATTTGCACACCAAGAAAGCATCGGACTGAACTGAAATTTTATAGACGTGATGATACAAATGAATGATACACGTGATTGCAAAGACGAAGCTGTAGGACAATTACAGATGGATCTGTGTCACGCAGTCCGGTCATCTTCAGTAGCGTGTCGCACCGCCTCGTGCGGCGATGCATGCTGCAATACGGTCCGACATGGAGGCGAACTGACGCTAGATGTAGTCCTGCGGCAGACTAACCCACACGTGTTACAAAGTATGCTCCAAATCCTGGATAGAGCGGCACGGCAGCAACCGGAGTTTCAACTGGTCCCACACATGCTCGATAGGGGACATGTCAGGGGAGCGGACAGGCCATGGATCAGGCTCTTTGTGGTGGTATTTTCAGAAACTTCAATTCCAGCATCTTTATGGCGTTGCCAGGGAATTCAGAGGCGATATGTATTAACATCTTGACTCTAATGTGATGTGTTTGCATTTCTGTCGGTGTGACAATGTTAAGAAAGTTTCTTCGAGATGACAAACGTCTAAGTTGCGGCATATGTACGAGTATATAGAGACGATGTCGAACATCAGTAAGCCGCTTCCTTCTTTTAATCAGGCTGTATACCTCACTTTG
The DNA here is from genome assembly GCA_039090855.1 of Macrothele yani. Taxonomy (NCBI): domain Eukaryota; kingdom Metazoa; phylum Arthropoda; class Arachnida; order Araneae; family Macrothelidae; genus Macrothele; species Macrothele yani. The sequence goes on from CM076990.1 coordinate 57,673,436, forward strand.
AAACGAAGTTTGGGCAGTATCATCTGACTCATAAAGATTATAAATATGAATGAGTTCGTTCCAAACTACAGTATCGATATGGATTCGTTCCAATCAGTCTGCAGCGTTGATCAACATCTCAGTCATAGCTATCGAGAAGACAAGGACAAGCCACTCTCTTTGTGACGTCCACTATCTGGACAATTTCAATACAAATTCTTTTTCAAGGTAAATAACGTTTACTGTAGAATGTTTTAATAACCCTCGATTATTCTATGTCTTCAATTAAAAGAGGTTATAAAAATAAAATTGATATATCTGTTTCTTTCTAATAACTTTTAGTTCAAAGCGAAGCATAAGGTTAAGACATTTCGAAGTAACACCGTTATTTTCTTCGAAAAAGAAACGATAAAGGAAATAGTTCGAAATTACGGTAAGTTGTATTCCATTAGTTCTACGCAGTTTAAATTGCCATATTCCCGATTTACGTTGGACGTCTCCTTGGATGTAGAAAGCCGGTAGAGGATCTTGGCCGGTACGAAGCGTGCTTAAAGACGCTCCTTCGGTCATGTGATTTCCAAAAGTCAAAAAAGTATCTTTCATTCTCGGTAAGTACAATCAGTAAGAATATAATTATTGTTACTCTTGTTTACAAGTTTTCCAGTATTTTAAGAAATTGTTCTGTCATGTCAAAGCAAATCAGTACCTCGGTGCGGCAGTAGCATGCTGTGAGATAAAAGATTCCAAATTTATTTACCAAAGTTTCCTTGAAGGTCTTGTAAAAAAACTATATACTTAGTATGCAAACTAAAGTGTAGCTTTAAAGTATGTTCTTTCTGATGAGAATTGCATTCGTGAATTAAAATAACCATTGATTTAATTGTCTTGAAAAAACACAGTAGTACCTCACAATAAGGAACCTGATATTCTGTCCCTTAAATGGAGGTGCCCCTTATTGGGGGTTCCTAACGAAAAATATGTGTTAAATAAATATGTAATAGATATTTCATTTTAATATGGAATATAAATTTTATATGTAAATAACAGTAAATCTTAAATACGATAAAATGTAAAATACATATGTATAAAACAAAAATACGGTACATGTATAAAAGTTCAGTAATGAAACAGTGGAAAATATGTGTAGTACATATTTATTTAAAATAATCCAGCAGAAAGGTTTGTTTTGAAGCTTTCAATTTACAGGCATTTTTCTTCACATGAATATTAAGTTTAGTAATCAAAAAGGAGTCCTTCAATTGTCAGACATTTAAAAAGAACTTATACAACTGTCTAGCGTATTTTAATACTTCCCTAAAGTTTTTGATATCACATCTTTCCGCTTCTTCCCCATCACGTTCCGGATTCTTCAAGTACTTTTCTGTTATGCTTTCATTTTCAACTACAGGAATAAAAGCTTTGATGTAGTTTTTAGTAACAACGCTACACAGCTGTTCATTGATCGCAATATATTTGCCTTTGCGAAGTTCACACAGTTCTGTATTTTCTTTAACATAATCACTCAGTTCACTTACACTGGAAACTGGAATAGTGAAGCCTGCCTTTTTTAAAGAACTGTTTAACAGAACTTAGAGGTATACATTTAACATCCGTAGTTATCCACTGTATTGCATTCAACACACTGACAGACTTGGCAAACTGTTCGCTGTTTTCACAGAAAGAACTTTGAGAAAGAACATGCCAAAGAAGCGGTTTTCTACATGGTATTCTGAGCTTTTGGTGATACCTTGGTCCCTAGGCTGCAGTACTGATGTTGTATTAGGTGGAAAGAACACCAATTTCACAGTTTTTAGTTCTACGTTTTGATTTTTGAGTGGAACAATTTCTTTTTAAAGAAATTTTGGCTTCCATTAGTTTCCCTAAAGTAGAGTGTCCTTTATTCGGAGGTAAATACATTTGGATCCCTATACCAAAGGACTGGGTACGGCCTGACTCGAAAGAGCGTGAGGAGACGATCTCTACGGGCAGTGCGATGAGAAAAAAACAATGCTTATGCCAGGAATCACCACACTGTGAGTACTTCTGTTTTTCTTCGTCTGCAGGCGCTGTTAGCTTACTGTTTTCGTTATTTTGTGCAGGTGATGTGAATGTATCTTGTACATGGATTTCTAAGCTTTATTCGACATTCCGAAGTTATCGTCTCTAATTGAACAACTTTATTGTTCGTATTATTTGTTTAATTTTGCATTTTGTGGGCTTTCTACTTATTTCGTTCAAGTCTGTTATAATAGTAGGCACGAAATTTCTTTCCTACTTCCAGATCGTTCAGTGGGCTATTTTCTTCTTTATTTTGTGAAACAGCAAGTTTAAAGCAGCGGTTGATAGTTCTTTCTTCACCGTCGAGTTTTTTGTTTTAGAAAACAAAAATAACCCACATTTTTATCTATGCGTGTTTGCCAATGTTTCGTGAGCGGCGCCGTTTGCAATTTTCAAACGTAAATATCTTGCATTGCCAGAATTTTATATAGTGTTCTATACAAAATGTCAACTTCCTGTGTAGTAAATTATGTAAACAAATGATATTTTATGGATAACAGATCACGCGTTGCAGTGATATTTTAACTCTGCCAGTGTAAGAAGTTTACGTTTTCAAATTACAAATGGCGCCGCGCATGAAGCGTTGATAAAAATATGCATAGGTAAAAATGTAGTTCATTCTTTTTTGTTTTTGTTCAGAAGTTTTAAAACAGGCTGTGAAAATTATTTTCCCTTTTATCGAATGGAAATTTATTTCATTGAAACTCATTTGTGGAAATGATTTGTTTTCGTGAATTCTGTATTTCAATTTTCGTAGCTAATGGCATAATCACACCACCATCATGTATTGATTCAATGACTAATGTAATGCCATACGCTTTATCCGCTTACTCATCGGATTAGTTCACCAGCTAATAACAGCTTCATTCCTTCGATGTATTAAGAAATAAGTAGGATATTTTCTGATATTTGAGTACAGTTAGTTAAACATTTTATGAGAACCACAACAATCAGACGCTTGCGGTTCCTGAAACTAAAGGCTAAGACGTTTAAAAGGTGGCAGGAGTTTAGCGTTGTTTGGCAGCGCACAAATAGCGCGGTTCGCCATAGTGAAATGTGAAATATAGTTTCACCCTAAAAATGAAAGTAAAGCAACGTTTGGTGCCGAATGTTGTAGAAAAGCAGAAAGATTTTTTTCACCTAAACTGTATCTACCACTGCATCAAAATGAAGTAAGTTTTGATATTTTGTTAATTTGATTTTCAGTGCCGCCAATTAAAATCATTGGAAAACCAAACATTTACGCCAAACAAAAATAGATAATATAAACATTTTTTCAAAAAAAATAAATTGCTAAAAAAATGTCTTCAAAATGCTATTTTTACATAAATGTTTATCAGTTATCTTACGATTGTTAATTCTTCAGCTGATTTTTATAAAATGTAAGCGAAATATTCACATGATATTGTATAATTTATTTTTTTAAACGCCCACATTTTTTTTTAAACGTCAAGCGAAATATTCACATGATATTGTATAATTTATTTTTTTAAACGTCCACATTTGTATTCTTCACAGGCCCAACTGGGCAGGATTTTTGGAAATGTAATCTGTGTAATTCTAATTCCAGCAATAGCAGCTAGCACACATTTGTTCATTTAGACGTCATCCACTTTTCTTGGTATTAAAGTTAATTATTCATTCAAGAAACAAGTAGAGATCTCTGATAAACATGCTATTTTCCTAAATTTTTAAATTCGTTATATCTGGAGATGTTTTTCATCGCATTCGTTGTATACATTTCTCATTTGCGCTTATATTAGGGGGAGACACCAGTAGCTTTGTCACCATAGATCACAGCTAATCTTTGGCGTGACGTCACATACAAGCAAAAACAAACTGAATTATACAGTTGATAAAACAGTAAGCTTGTATATATAATAAAGATTATTAAATCCTCCATTTTATCCGTCTATACGCTTTGAAGTTTTTGTTTCATTAGTTTCAGTTGGTTCAAAGCAGCTTCTTGCCTGGATGTGACGTCACCCGCAGCACGGACAGTGACCTATGGCGGCCAGTATTACGTGAATAGGATTGGTGCCTCCACCTAATATAAACTCCAGGATATTTCTCGTTTAAGGTGGTTCCACATAAAATTTCCACCTTATGTTTCCAATGGTAAAACTTCTTTACATATTTTCTTCGCAATTAATGCATTCTCGAGGATGAAAATTTGCGCATCGATAAAACCAGCTTTAAGTTATAGCATGGGATACTTAATACTTGCTTGAATATAACCCTAATTAAGCAATCCAACATTTGTTTGTCTACTGACATCATCAATGTACAGGTCACGCCATCTATTAACAGGTCTGAACATTACTTAAAGGAAAATGATTGATTTTTAATGTAATTATGGTTATGTTTTAGCAAGTATTAAGTATCCCATGCTATAATTTAAAGTTGGTTTTATCGATGTGCAAATTTTTATCCTTGGGAATACATTAATTGCGAAGAAAATATGTAAAGAAGTTTTACCATTGGAAACATAAGGCGGATATTTTAGGTGGAACCACCTTAACATACAACCAAATACCCCTATAACTGAAGCTCAGCAGTATTTTATGACGTCATCATAAGCGGACCGCATTGTTTGTTTCCAGTGCTCGTCGACCAAAGAGAATATGCCGTTCCTGGTGTAGTCAGAACAGACAGGCAGAACAGATGTTCAAATGCAGTCTTCATCTTTAGCGATTTTTGTAGCAACTCTGACTGAATTCGTAATATAGTATAACTACAGGGGTCGCTGAGTTATGTCACTAGTTAAAACAATTGTGTTTTTACTGCTTATCCAGTCAGTTTGGTGAAGCGAAATACCATAAAAACGACTACATATAGACATCTGCTGTCCCGTCTGTTTAAGCTCTGCCTATTCTCATTGAAAAGACGAACACGGAAAACGAAAATGAGATCCACTATGATGACATCATAAACAAGTTAGGCTATCAGTTATAGGGCGATTTGATACAATTCATACGAGCAAAGGCTATCGCTTGGCTCTCTTGCTTCCGCGCTGACGTCATTTCGCCAGTTAATAGTAGCTCTTTTCCGAAAAAGCTCACACTTATCATTGGGAAATACCTAAAACTTATGTGGGACGGATAACGTAACGTCACAGAAAAGACTCTCATGGCTTTCTGCGTCCTCAGGGCCACGCTGGACCAGTTTTGGGGCATGGCAAGATCGATTCACGCAAGTAATGATAAAGCGCATATGTATGATGAAAGCTGTTATTATGCACTGTGTTATCCAGCAAAAACTGCGTGCTACGTAAGAGAGCTGGATGCATGCTGTTATATTAATGAATGAATTTTACGCACATGAAGTATGTGCATAACGTGAGTCATAGTAACTTAGATTGAAGAGAGATAGGTCCATCTCAGGGGCGCTGTAATCCGGCTTCTCTTGGCGGCGCTGTGACGTCACGGCAATCATAAGCGGTTCTGCGCCAGAAGCTCACGGAGCCACAACTCTTCATAAGCAGTGGGCATTTTCAACGAAAGAAACAGCTTAGGTTTTGAGTAAATAATTTTTAAAGACAAATTGTACAAACGGTTAAATATTTTTTAGGACAAACGAAAAAGAATAATGGGGAAGAAAGGAAATATGGCATGAATACTGTTCTGTGCTCACTATACGAAAATTGTTGAATGACTCTTATTCAAAGAACGTTCCATGAAGAATCAGATTACCATCTTAAATCGCTACAAAAACAACAGATTAGAAATTTTCTTTGTATAACGGCAAACCTCAAAGCGAGGCTATGGGCATCATCCACCCAGTGAAATGGAAAAAGTTCATTTCTTCCATTAACGCACATTGATCAAAGTGTAGAATTAGAGGTGGGACGAATCCTAAATTTTCTCGAATCCGACCCGAATCCGAATCTGAGTCCTAAAAGGTTCTCGAATCACTCGAATCTCTCGAATCCTTCATATAAGAATAATTTTAAGAAAAAAAGGGAAAGGAAAAGTCTTCTACTTAAGATTAAAAGTTTTTAATTGAAGCAAAATTTGAAACCTGTGTTTAATGAAAAACAAATTAAAGAATACAGTTTTCGAAAAATTTACCCCTACTTATTAAGAAGATCCAAATGAAATTTACAATTTACATTTACTAAATGAAGTACATAACTCTTCAGTTTTGAAGTTCATTTTCACTTTCTGAGCATAATTTGACAAAAAGTATTTGAGTAACAATTCACAGATGCTCTTGATCAGCCATTTCTGACATTTTTCTTTAATAACAAAAGTTCCAAAACCTTTTTAAATCAAAGCAAGTGTAGAGATGGGGAGGATTAATTCAAGAGTTAATGTAGATAAACACTAAACAGGGTATACTAAATTAAGTAAATTCTTTCCAGAAAATTAAGAAAAATCAAAAACGTGTTTGTTTTAAGAGTTAATAAAAACACTAAACACTGAATTCTTTCAGGGCAATATAAATAAATCAGAAACCTTTAATGGAGATTTTTATTTTAAAACACTAGCATTCGAACTCGCTCTGTATCTAGCCCACTTCATTTCTTATCAGCTATGACACCTGTTGTGCTGAATAGTCTTTCTGACTTTACTGTCGATAGTGGTGCGATTAAGAACTTTTTAGAGAGTTTCCTCAAATTTTGGAAGTAACGAGCTATTTCAAATAGCTGTGTACACACTGTAAGCGATGTCCTTCGGTTGTTTTCTAATGTCAGAACTCGTCATGCTGATAAAAATGCTAACAAATATCGCTCTAGAACAAACACCAAACGCCAAGTTTTTTAGGTTAAGATTCGAAAGACGCGAAAAGCGCGAAGATTCGAGTTTTCAAATCTCGAGATTCGCAGGATTCGAGGATTCGAATGTCCCATCCCTACGTAGAATACACGTCATTCAAAAATTTCGAATGATAATCTACACTCTTTCCAAAAAAAAAAAAAAAAAAAAAAAAAAAAGCTAAGCACCCGGACAATATTTTTGGATCCTGATGAAACTCCGCATGCAAATACCTCAGGACTGAATATGCAAAAGATTAAAAAATAACGGCCGATGATTATATAGTGGCCCGCCAGAGCGCATGTGAACTGCGCACCGAGGAAGGTATATCAAGATCAAATCTCGCATGCAGGCACAATTGTGACAGCGGATTGCGGGTGCATTAATCTCCACGGACTGTGAGGATGCCTTGACGTCGGATCCATGCACAATATGAGCAGTTGAGCGAGTTTGAGACAGGACGTGTAATTTGGCTGAGAGAGGCCGGTTGGTCAACTCGCCGTATTGCCAGGCATCTGGGTCGGAACTATGCGGCAGTCGGACGATGTTGACGCCAGTGAATCGAGGAGGGCACAACCGAGCTGCACGCGGGCAGCGGACTGCCGAGGGCAACGACAGAACGCGAGGATCGAGCGGTTCTGAGAGCCGCACGAAGAGAAGCGAATTTGTCGCTCTCAACCATCCGTCGCCACGTTGCGTCGTCTAGAGATACGAAAGTGGCCATCCGGACTGTTGCCAGGCGCCGCCTACCACTACAGGCACCTACCACTTACCGTCTATAGGTACGGTAAGTGGTATACTACACCGCCGCCTACCACGTACCAGCGAGCTTCGCCGAGATTTGTTGCAGTGGTGTCGGGTCCGATCAAGGTGGGATAGTATCCAGTGGCTTCGTGTTGCTTTCCGTGATATGAGTCACGGTTTGCACTGGGCCCCAACGACCAGCGCATATGTATCTAGAGACAAGTCGGCCAGGCCACGGAACATGCCTTTACCATGGAAAGGCACATGGCTCTCACACCGGATGTTACTGTTTGGTGAGCCATTTCCTGCGACAGCCGGAAACCCTTGGTAGTTCTGCGTACCACCCTCACCGCCCCGCGGTGCGTCGAAAACATTCTACGACCTGCTGTGTTGTCATTCCTGTCGCAGCATCACCGAGCAATTTTTCGACAGGATAGTGCCAGGCCACACACGGCACAGGTCCTCCAGACCTGCCTCCGTAATGTCGACATCCTTATGGTGTACGGTGAGAGGTGTCGACATTACCAGGCCTACCTTGCAATGTCGACACCTCTCACCGTTCAAACATGTTTGAGACATGATGGAACGTCAACGCCCATCCGGGAATGTCGGCGAACTGGCCCGCAATTTGGACACCATCTGGCAGGACAGTATCCGTGAACTGCATGCGTCTATGCCACGCCAGATAACCGCTCATAACCGAGCCAAAGATGGCGCTACAACGTGCTGACTTGTCCCACTCGTGTAGCTGATTCATCCGAAGAAATGGCCCAACTGCTCTGGAATTGCAATGGTTTCCTTTCCTATGCATTTATTTTGCACATACCGATTTCATCTTGATTGGATGATTCCTACAGGTTGCTTTTTTTTGCAAAGAGTGTATTTTTCAGCAGAAAGCACACTTTGGGGGGGGGGGGGGGATTTGGCGACTACCTTGAACAAGTCAATGGTCTATAAGCAGTTGCTTGTCCTTAACTTAATGAAGTTTGTTGGTTCTAGGGAGGAGAGAGAGAGAGAGAGCCAGTGGCGTAAGAGGAACACCTCATCCACGCCGTATGGGATTCGAACCCAGCCCCACTTGGACGACGGTCATAATCTAGCGCTTAAACCACTATGGCAGTTTTTTGGCCCTAAAAGCACACTGCAATGGCTCTGTGGAATTGAGTGATCAACAGTTCATAACATCGACACAGTTATTTACTAATTTTATCAAATTAGCAATTTTTTTGTTGCCACTTTGATTTAATTGGATCCATTTGATTAAAGAATCACCTTTAATTCTGAGCTCTTACGCTCCATCAAAAGGTTAAATACCAGCTGATATATGTTTTTTTTTTTTTTTTAACAAGCTGGATTCAGGAGTGGCTACAGCACAATAGATCATATCCACGTGCTGAGAGAACTAATTGAAAGAGCGAGGGAATATGAACTTCCATTGTGCATGGCTTTTATCGATTATGAAAAAGCCTTTGATTCGGTGAAACCATCAGCAGTTACAATGGCTCTGAAAACCTGCGGTATTGAAGATGCATACATTAATATTATTAATAACATCTATGAAAATGCAAGTGCAAAGATTAGGCTGTTTGAAAATACAACACACGTAAAAATTGGAAAGGGAGTGAGACAAGGTGACACCATATCTCCGAAGCTCTTTAATGCCCCATTGGAGGGTGTTTTTCAGTCACTGAGCTGGGAAAACAAGGGGATAAAGATTAATGGAGATTATCTAACCCACCTTCGTTTTGCTGATGACGTAGTCATTTTTGCAACTACCCCATCAGAGCTGCAGAGTATGATCCAGGAACTTGCTGACAAGAGTAAAGAAGTGGGATTAAAAATGAACTTTCAGAAGACAAAAGTGATGTTCAATGCTTTTACAAGAAATGAAGATTTATCGATTGATGGAGAAAAGCTGGAAATAACAGACACGTACGTTTATCTTGGACAGCAGATATCAAGTGAGGGTCACATTGATGAAGAAATTAATCGGCGTACAAAACTTGCCTGGAGAGCTTTTGGAAGAAACAGCATAATTTTCAAGAGCAATATGCCATTATGTCTTAAAAGAAAAGTGTTTGATCAATGCATCCTTCCAGTGCTTACGTATGGTGCAGAGACGTGGACCTTAACTAAAAGAGACATACAAAGGCTGCAGACAACTCAAAGCAGCATGGAGAGGTGCATGCTTGGTGTAACCAGGAGAGATAAAATGAGGAACTCGTGGATCCGAAAAATGACAAGAGTGGAAGACATCATGATCAGAGTTAAATCCCTGAAATGGCAATGGGCTGGACATACTGCCAGAAGGACAGATCATCGATGGACAGCCGAAATTTTAGATTGGATTCCAAGGGACAGGAAAAGACCCAGAAGAAGACCACATAGGAGATGGGTGGATGAAATTCGAAAGTATGCAGGGGTGACATAGAGGAGACTGGCACAAGACAGACCGTTGTGGAGGAAACTTGGGGAGACCTTCGTCCAGCAGTGGATTGATAATGGTTGACAATGATGATGATGATGATATGGTTGTTTCACACTACATACGTATTCCATTGTCTAATATGTGATTTTGGAGAAGTGTTTGTCTAAATGTGATTGTTAGTGTACGACAGCGTATCGAGGCGTTTTCAAGATATTTGTGCGTTACACAGAAAACAAATGAAGAAAAATATTATGATCGAAAAGAGCAAAGTAGGTCTAAAACTGACAAAGGAATGCAGCGAGCAAATTAACAGTACAACAGCAACTATTAAATAGCCTTGACTTCGCTCCATCGCAGCTGTGACAGCATACGTCAGCTCATGGGGACACGGTACACTCGCGGCAGGAAAACAAGGTCTGTTAGACCCAAGGTTAGTAGATGCCAAGCAAGACCTTGACGCCAAGGTTATGCTCATCCTCCACTTCCGGTGATGGCTTTGGGACGTCACTGTCCAAATCGCCGTCGTAAGACTACCTAATCTCCACCTTTTTCTGTATCTATACCATTGCAGCGTGTTGGAATTATTATTCGTAAACCAGCTGGAATAAGCTTTGTAAATTCTACCAGAAATTTAATGCATAATGTTTTCAATTTTTAATTTCAAAATTTGGGGAATGTTGCCGAGATGCTTTTTCTATTCCTCATAAGGAAGATCTTTATTATATGACAATAATATGTCTTTCTGCGCGTTTTACCTTCAAAATGTATATAAAAACAGCCAAGCGTCCCCTTGTAACTAAATTAACATTTAAAAGTATAACCGTTTTTCCATCCTTTACGTAACAAATATGTGCGGGAGGTAATTTTGAAATCTGCGTTACTAAAATATTCACATGACTGTGAATTTCTCATGTATTTAATGTAAATATGCTTTTGTTCTGTGTTCGAGTTATAAAAATTGTTGACAAGACATCTTCCTGCATAGCTACGTACATTTTGGATCTACCATTCACATATCAGGACGGTGATGTCACTCAGTGACGTCACCATTATTCGTCTGCGAGGAAGGTGGGATGAGCAAACATTACTGTCTATTAACCTTGCGTTAGACATACCTTATTCCTTCTAAACATCCTGGCGCTGAAACACCCTTTGGATTTATGCGTGCGTATGTGTGAGTTGGCAAAGCAGCTACTGTTACTCAGTGGTAGATTGGTGATAGCTTGCGTGTGTGAATGTGTATGTGCATTGCACAAGTAATATATCACAGCCATGAGAATGCTGTATATAAAAAAAGAAAGAAAGAAAAAGGTGTGTAGGTGAGGAGAGACAAAGAAATGGCAAAAATCAGGCATCAGCTTTAATTAGAATATGGAAAATTATCATTGAGGAAGTCGAGTTTGAATTTTCGCAAATATCTTAGCAGTATAAATCTATGAGTTTTTTGTTTCGGTTTGCCTACTTAAATTTTATTCAATCGTTGTTTTTAAAACTTTTCCAGTTTAATGAGTTTCGCATTAACCAAAAAACAAATTCAAATAGTTAAAGAAAGAAAGAAAGACTGCGATAGGAAATTCAAATTATTCTGGAGAGTATTTAATAGCGCTTAATGATATTCGAGGTAGCTAAAATGTCTGTTACATTTTCCCACGATTGGCCGACTCTTTTTAATTTTCTGAAAGCGATTTCCTGTTATTCTAATTACAGTTGCTTTTTCGAATACTTCACCGTTTTTTTTTCTAACATTTCCGTATTAATGCTCCGAATAAAAGAGATGGTAGCAAATGAAATTCTGTCTTCCTTTTTTATTTTCACGACGTTCATAATCAACATTTTATTGCGCAATATCCACTCGGAAGTAATTGGCGTCCATTTAATTGGATCGTTTGTTTGGAAATGAATTTCCACGTGAGCGCATAACGAATGCAATTGAGTTTTTAGTAACAAACGAATTTCAAAATATTCATAACTGTTTCGTAAATGCTCTTTTTAAAGAACGTATTGCTATTGTATAGAAACTGTCGAGTTCCTGGATTTAATAAAGTTATTTTGAGACATGAACACAGACGTGATTTATTTTTCGTGCCGAAGTGCGAAAGTATTTAAGCGACGAAAATAATTAAATCCTTGGCAGCAATATGTTGCATATTTTAACATGCATTTCTGCTTAGTAAGCAAAGTCCACCTGCTACATTCAGCATGACTTTTTACCTATTTTCAGTGGCACTTGTAGCTCTGTGTTTTCCATGTTACAAAGATCAACTACCTAATAATCAGTAGCTACCTCTTTTGAACCTAGAACAGACTGATTTCGAATCGACATGAAATCAGCGAAGAATTGGAAGCGTGCAGCAAGTGTGCTATGTGAACTCCACTTCCCATATCTACTACAAATTGGCAGAGTATTGTTCTTTACGCCGAATTGTTTTTTCAATCTCATTACACAGAAGATCTATTGGATTCAGATCTGGCGATTGGGAAGGCTACTGCAGTATGTTGAAGTTCCTGTTATGACCAGAGAAGCATTCTTGATCTATAGTGCTTGTGACGTACTACAGAGGTAAAACCCGTGTCAAGACGACAAATTTGCAGCTATACACTCTGTTCGTGTAGCTTAGTTGGGAGAGCAACTTACTCCGGAGTGAGGGATCTCCGTCACGGACAAATTTGTGTTTTCACATTGGCGCCCGAGCGTAAAAATGGATGTACTGCCCTTTGAGTTCTTCGAAAAATGGGTGATGTTTGTTTTACACATCGTATGGAATTAATGGAAAAATTTCTACTTCGCTTCAAATAAAAAATAAATTAAGAGAGAGATGATGTGACGTACCACAGAGGTAAAACACGTGTGAAAACGACCAATCTTCAGAGATACACTCTGTCTGTGTAGCTTAGTTGGGAGAGCAACTTATTCCGTAGTGAAGGGACACTGGTTCGGTTCCCGTCACGGACAAATTTGTAATTTCACATGCTGACATTTTTCTATGGATACAAAGTTTCCAAAAAAGGGTGCACCTAAGTCTGAACAAGGCCGTCAAGAAAATTAGAAAATACAAGGCCATGGCATTAGAGAGATTCTTTCCCTCTTTTAGTAATGTCACGGAGAAACCAAGGCTTCCTATTGGTTTCCTACACTGTCATGATTGAAGTCAAACACGACAACGACGTATGAAGCCGTGTAACATAAGAGTGACGTCACAAACGGAGGGCACACATCTCTCTAATGACATGGCTTCGTATTTCTAGACGGCCTTGGTCGAGACCTCTTCCACCATCATCTTATTCAGACCTCTTGACCTCTTCCACCATCATCTTATTCAGACCTCTTGACCTCTTCCACCATCATCTCGACTACTGACGTTATGAATCCATTGATTTTGTCATGCTTTGGTACCCAATGGAGGTAAACGGTTTCATCAGACCTGACGATGATTTTTTCAACACTCTTCTGCCCACAGTCTTTAATAGGAAAAAAATCACTGGCAATTATTTGTTATTTATTACAGACCTCTATTGCAGACTGAATGCTGTTACAAGAAATGCGGATTTATTGATTGATAGGGAAAAGCTGGCTGAAGATAACCGATACCTACATTTACCTTGGACAGCAGATATGAAGAGAGGGTCGCATTTATGAAGAAAATCAGCATGTAAAACTTGGTTGGAGAGCTTTTAGGAGAACCAGTACAATTTTTAAGAGCAATATGCCGTTATTTAAAAGGGAAGACATCCTTCCAGTGCTTAAGTATGGAGCTGAGACGTTGACCTTAACTGCAAAAGTCATACAAAGACTGCAGACAACTGAAAGAACATGGAGAGATGCATGCTTGGTGTAACCAGGAAAGATAAGACGAGGAACTCTTGGATAAGGAAAATGACAAGAGTGGAAGACAACATGATTTGAAAAAAATCCTGAAATGGCAATGCGCTGGACATGTTCCCAGGAGGATGGTCAACCAACATTCTAGCGTACAAACAGCTCGATTAGTAGGTACACTGAAAAATTCTAGCGTAGTAACAGCTCGATTAGTAGGTACACTGAAAAATCTAGCGTAGTAACAGCTCGTTTAGTAGGTACACTGAAATATCTAGCGTAGTAACAGCTCGATTAGTAGGTACACTGAAAAATCTTGCGTAGTAACAGCTCGATTAGTAGGTACACTAAAAAATTTTGCGTAGTAACAGCTCGATTAGTAGGTACACTGAAATATATAGCGTAGTAACAGCTCGATTAGTTGGTACCCTGAAAAATCTAGCGTAGTAACAGCTCGATTAGTAGGTACACTGAAAAATCTAGCGTAGTAACAGCTCGATTAGTAGGTACACGGAAAAATCTAGCGTAGTAACAGCTCGATTAGTAGGTTACTTCAGACTTCTTGTAGCTCTGAGAAAAAATATCAAGTTTTAGTCTTCTTAATCACACCATTTTATTGCAAAAAACTACGCAGGCTCTTAGAAAACAGAGTGCATAAGAGAAGTATTTTCACAACACTGCTCGAACCTTACTCGTGCACACCCACTTTGACCTCAATGATATTTTCCTTTAGTTTGTGTCATTTTCACAGCAATTCTCGAAGGGTTCCTAGAACTGAGTTTTTGGAAAGTATCGGTTCATTTTAGCGAGCATCAAGGAAGATAAAAACCATAAAATTCCATTTCATGCAACGTTCATTCGTGACCGGCTGCAGGACTTCGACTCTGTTCTGACGATACCGGCAATATGCAAAACTACATCCTATGGAAGAAGAAAAACAAGAAAGATAACACCGAATTTTCGGGTGTAATGAGCACGTCTCTTGAATCCGTTCTGACGCATATTATTAAATTTGCCAAAGCTATTCAAAGTCAATGGAACCGGTATGGAAAACAATAGCATCTGACGGAAGAAAGAAGTTCTTCAATCGGGTTTTTAATCCCTCAGATATTGCTGTAAACGAAATCGTGAACTTACGCCCTCTGGTTGCAGACTTTTTTTTTTTTTTTTTTTTTTTTTTTTTGATTGGAGGTTTAACGACCGCCGTGAGCAACTCAATGGGCTATAAGCAGTCGCCCGTCCCTAATGTAGGGTCACTGGTTCCAGGGAAGGGAGAGAGCCAGTGCCGTAAGACAAACACAACATCCATGCCTGACCGGGATTCGAACCCGGACCCCTTACGGACGAATGATCAGAGGCCAACGCCTTAGACCACTGCGCCACCGGGGCGGCGGTTGCAGACTTGAGAGTCAAGAAAAATTTGAATTTATAAGAGAAACATTTCTCAGGGGAAACGCTCTCCAACACAGAAAGAATTTTTCAAATCGGACTCTTCGAAGCAGAGATATGGACAAATATAAGATATGCATCTAGGCCCCCTGGCGGAAAAACAATGCATTATTTTAAGAAGAAAGTATTCTCAAAGGGTTTTTCAATGTGAGCGGTATCGATCCAAGAAAAGAAAAATATTCGAGTTTTCAGGAGCTCAAATTTTGCTGCAAAAACATCAGAAGCAGAGATTATCGCTTTTGCCCCCTGGTGACCAAACCATTCTTTACCAAATATTATAAATTATGCGAAAAACATTTCCCATCAGAAGCTGTATGCGATACAGGAAGAATTTTTCAATCGGACTTTTAGAAGCAGAAATAACGTAGAAAACGCCATTTACCTTGCTCCCCCTAACGCAAAGTCTATGATTTTCTTGAAAATTTTGAATTTATGTGAAAAACATTTTGCATTTGAAATACTATGCAACAAAGATGGAATTTTTCAAATCGGGCCTTTAGAAGCAGAGATATTGACAAAAATAAGGTATATATCTACGCCGCGGGCGGAGAAACCATGCAGTATTTTAAGGAGAAATTATTCCGAAAAGGTTTATCGACTTGAGTGGCATAGGCTTACGAAAGAATTTTTTCAATCGAGATTTTAGAAGCTCATATTTTATGGCAAATACATCAGAAGCAAAAAGTAACACTTACGCCCCCTAGTGGCTAAAATATTCTTTATCGAAAATTGGAAATTATATGCAAAGGATTTTCCATCAGGAGCTGTATCCACTTAAAAAAAAATAAATTCAAATCGGAGTTTCAGAAGAAGAGACATCGGGGAAAACGAAATTTATTTTTACCCCTCCCCCTCCCACGTGGGAGGGGGGATCTCTGCGTAGCTGAAAAAGTAACTATACCTAAAATACTCTTCGACATGAAGGGAATCGAAAGGTGAAAGAATTTTTTCAGTCCGATGATTGGAAGCAAATATATGGAGTAAAATGCATTTTGAATTCGACATCATCTGCATGTACGCTTTCTAGCGGCGAAATTGTATATCGCAAAAAAAAAAAAAAAATTAAATGAAGGATCCTTATTCGCATATTTCAACCGAACGCAAAAATAATTTTTCAAATCAGACTAATAGTTGCAAAGATAATGGTGTCCACAGAAGGACGGACGGACAAACAGATAACATAAGCACGATCTTCTTTTACAAAAGACGTGCTAACAAGAAAAATTTGATTTTTTCCTCCTCTGAAGCACCTTATTTCTGCTTTGAATATACAATGAGTGGCCAAGTTATTATGACCACCTGTTTAGTACATTTGTGGGCTCCATTTTCCCTGAATACTGCTTGAATTCGTCATGCAATGGACTCCATTAAATGTGAGTAAGTGGATTGGGGTGTATTATCCCAAATGCGATGAATTACACCCTTTAGCGCCTGGAGATTTGATGGTAGCGGATGCATACGACAACGACTCCATTGGATTGAGATCCGGTGATGGAGGAGGATTATGCAGGACGGAAAAGACCCTATGATGCTCCTCAAAACGTTCGGGTACAATGTGAGAACTATGATATGAAGCATTGTCTTGCTGCAAGTAATAATCTCTATAGTGGGATAAACCATTAACATAACTGGATCGCTCGGCAAAGATATTTAAATACCTTTGGGTGGTAGACGTTAACAACACGAATCAAAATTCGCAAACACTCCCACGAAATCATACCCCAGACCGTAAATTTGCCTCCACCAGCATGCAGAGAAGTGACGATGCAAGATGGGTTAATGCTTTCGTGCTGTTGTCTCTACACTGAAGAGCAATTGAATTAGAGACAGCTGGCGTTATGCAAATGTGGCACTGTGGACGGCCCTGTAAACGGAAACGACATGACGTATGCAGCGATACGACAATATAAGGAGTGAGGCGACGGGAATCAATAAGAGTCAGGACGCAGAAGGGGTAAGACGAAGGATCTAAGCGCATTTGATCGTGGGAAAATTGTCGGGGCCCGACGAATGGGTCACTCCATCTCGGAAGTCGTGAAGGCACTAGGATCTTCACGAGCCACTGTGTCACAGGCGCACCGTGAGTACATTGAATCCGGTAAAACCATCCCTGCAAGGGCCAACTGCCGTGGACAACAGCGTGTGGATGAGTGGGGTCATCGTCGGCTAGTTCGCATTGTAGCAGCGGATAGACGGGCAACAGTGCACGAAATCACTCGGCAATTTAACGCTGGTGCACTAAAACGTGCAAGCAGCCACACCATCCAGAACCAACTCCTCGCTATTGGGTACAGAAGCCATCGTCCCACGAGGGTACCGCTGCTGACCGCACATCACAGGGTGCAAAGATTAGCATGGGCGCGGGAACATCGCCACTGGACCCTAGACATGTGGGAAAATGTTGCCTGGACGGATGAGTCGAGATTCACGTTGGTACATGCGGATGGAAGGATGCGACTACTGCGCAAACCACATGAAGCGATGGATCCTTCTTGCCTGCAGGGTACTCTTCAAGCTGGTGGGGATGGTATTCTCGTTTGGAGACTGTTTACGTGGACTGAAATGGTACCCCTGTTACGTGTGACGTCGTCCCTCACAGGTCAACGTTACCGGGATATCCTGGACGAACATTTGCTCCCGTTTGTGCGTCTTCAACATCCCACTGGGGACCTCATCCTGCAACAAGACAATGCACCGTGCCATCACTCCCGATTTGTATCCGAATGGCTGGATGAACACTCCCCCGACGTGACCTCGCTTCCTTGGCCAGCTAGATCACCTGACCTCAATCCCATCGAGCACATCTGGGAGGCCATCGAGAGAGATATTCGAGGATCTGACACCCTTCTATCAAATCTTTGTGAACTGTGGGAGCTTGTTCAGGGGTCGTGGATCCGTATGGCTTCCCAACGCTTTCGGTGTCTTGTCGAATCGATGCCGAGACGAATCGCCGCCGTCATCAAGGCGAGAGGTGGTGCTACTCGTTACTAATCAGGTATCTCTAATCCAATTGTTCTTAAGTATATATATGCATAGTGTAGTTGAAAATGTGATTCGTCGGACCAAATTACCCTTTCCCACTCATTTACTGTTAATTCGTGTATTCCTGAGCAAACTGAAGGCGTTTTCTCTTTTTCGTTTCAGATAGCAATGCCTTACGGACATGCCATCTGCTTCTGTAGTCCATAGGATGTAATGAGCCGCGAACTGCACATTGAGTGGCCTCGAACTTGGTCCCTCATTCAGATTAATTTCCCGAAAGAAGTGTTGCCCGTCTGTTGAACTGAACAAATGTATTTACTCACCGCTCAGCTTCAGCATCCAGTAGCCGTTGACGACCACGCACTTTGCGCTCAGAATCGGTTTTTTGACTGGTGGTTTCTCTCTGTAAAATTTAACTACTACCGTCGAACATTTCACAATTGCAGCCAATTTATTAGTGCTCGCACCAATGTTTCGATCATCCACGTTCAAAGGCCTCCAGATCGCGTGGTTTACCCATTATTTATTACGCAATATACTTTATCATCTGTGCATGATCATGATCATCATATGTAGAGGATTTTAGGAAGGGAGTGTCAGACCCCAGGTCTTAAACAACCCTTAGAAATAGGAAACTAGAAGATTTGGCCTAGAGCGCCCGATAGGAAAGTGACACGGAAGCGAAGTAGAAAGGGGGAGGAAGACGTCCTTATTTATTACCGGGGTGCCAGTAACCAGGGTCCGACGGCTTAACGTGCCCATTCGACGCACGGCGGATATTTAGTGGATCGAATGTTCGTACCTGCCTGGGATCGAACCTGAGGCCCTTTCCGTGGCAGTCACGAACGTTGCTCTCTAGGCCACCCGCGGCCCCTATCATCTATGCATGTTTTCAGCGTTCCCTTTTTATAATTATTCAGCCATTTTGCGTCAGCAGTATCTGCAGGATAGCAACTTTGCATAAAATGGTCTGGTGATCATAATAATTTCGCCACTCAGTGTATTTTGCCATAGAGTGATCAAAATTTCATGTAGCACTTATTAAAACCTTTATTGATAGTTTTAATCCAAAACAAGTTAGTTGGATTCACAAATCAACATCACTTTTCTTTTCTGTCTTTCTCCTTTTACTTATTTACTTACTAATTTACTTACTTATATTTGTTAAGATCATCCACTGAAAATGCAATGTAAACAGATATAGACAAAAAAAAAAAAAAAGGTTTCTCAACTGGATCGACGATATCGCCAAAATTGGCAGAAGTATACAAAACTAACTTGGAAGAAAAAATGTTTAAAGAAAATGAATTGCAGTTAGAGCTACACATTACATTAGTAGATGATATACTTAATCGTTATGACTCAAGACTACATAACACAACGGAAGTTTTGAATAAACCCGCTGAATTGGATAGGAGTAGCAAGTTTGAACTAGAAGATGAGGACAGTTCACAGGTAGCACAGTCTTGCAATTTAACGTAACCCAACCCTGAGCCACCGTCTTTTAGGAATAGAAGATGATGGCTCAGTGTTGGGCCAACGTTATATTTCAAGGCTGTGTGTGCTACCTGCGTCGCACACACACACACACACACACATTTTCGGTTTTTGGATGTAAAAATTATGTAACAAATAGCTCGCACAGATTTTATTCATAATTTCACGAAAGAAAAATGCGATATAATGCCGAAACATACAACTTAACACATGAATTTCGTTAAAATTAAAATGGCTGGCAATTTCATAAAGGAACTAGGCTTACTATCTTTGACACATAATCAAGACAATGCAGTTACAGAAATATCCAAAACTTTGAACTTCTATGACGAAGTAAATTTCTCCATCATTTTTATGCTAGGGGTGGGATTCGAACCTACATTTAGCGAGCTACGAGTGTATTCCAATCTACTACACTGGGATGTTATCTCACTGCTATCTGCCTTTATCTCCTGTGCGTCCTGCTAGGCGCCATTAGGTTCAATACGAGATCTCACCTGATACGAATTGAGGGAACAGCTAGCGATACATCAGGGATGTTTTAGAGGCAGAGGTGATGATACCCTTCCCTCAGAGTTGTGCTGGGAAAATATTACAGCAGGGAAATTTTGTTGTGCTGGGAATATATTCCAGCAGGGAAATTTTGTTGTGCTGGGAATATATTCCAGCAGGGAAATTTTGTTGTGCTGGGAGTATATTCTAACAGGGAAATTTTGTTGTGCTGGAAATATACTCCAGCAGAGATATTTTGCTGTGCTGGGAATATATTCTACCAGGGAAATTTTGTTGTGCTGGGAATATATTCCAGCGGGGAAATTTTGTTTTGCTGGGAATATATTCCAGCAGGAAAATTTTGTTGTGCTGGGAATATATTCCAGCGGGCCACATGTGGCCCGGAATGTCCAAGACCTCTTTCATGTACGGCAGACACCGCTTCTTTCCTGGCCAGCACGTTCGCCGAATATGTCCCCGATTGAACTTGTCTGGGATATGGTAGCTAAGCGACTGGCCAGTCAAGCGCCTCCACCGGTCACCACAAATGAACTCTGGTCTCTCATAAAAGCGTCCTGGCAGGCTATTCCCCAGGACAATATCAAAATCATCTTTGATTCAATGTCACGCGGCTGCTATTTTTGCTCGAGATTGCTTCACACGATACCAAGTTCTGAAGCAAAAAAAATCTTGTACAGCTCTACAAATGTAATCAGTTATCTCCTGTAGCAAAAGGAATCTGTGATATAAATTTCATTAGAATAGCGCGATTCTTTCTTTTTGCAATTTGAACAAAAACATTGGTATTTAAAGGATCCATTAATGAACCTACAAAAACTATAAGTTCTGTTTTTAAAAAAAATGTAACAACACCTAGCATTCAGGAAGTAAATCAGATTCTATTTTAATTTGGATAGGTAATGTTTTTGCGTGGAATCTTGCAACGTAATTTATATTTCATTCAGCGTCAACTAGTTTAAGAAGGGACACATCATTGAGAAATAGCCTTGATAAGCATCAAAAGATCAGACATTTCTAGAAAAAAAAATTAAACAAGTAGAAAACGAATTTTCAACGGAATAATAACTATCTCGAGCAACAATAGCAGCCGTATCTGAGTAAATCCCATTTATATCTCAGTAAAGCAGAATGTAAATGTTTTTTTGTAAACGCACAAAGTGTAACTTTAACTGTGCATGAGTCTAAAGTTAGCGCTTACCGGTTTCTCGCAAAGAAATAAAAAAGAAAGGGGGAGGGAAAAGCCTTGGCTTTGTACACGTACGAAAAGCATAATCTTTAAATAACCCTGCATAAATAATCATCCGGCTGAAAATATTTTGTATCGAATAGATGGCTGATTAGAAGTGGTGGAGTTATGGCATAAAGGACAGTTTAATATTGAACAACAAAAGTAAGAGGAATTAGGAAAACTAATAGTTTGGCCTGTAGGTACGTCATGAGCTGATTCGTGAGAAAGACATTTCGCCGTAGTTAATGACAAAATAACAAGGCAAGCTATTCAACCGTAATTTGCGAAAGTAATCTTACCTTGTTGACTGTATTATCTAAAGAATCCGGACAGCTGATCCGAAAACAAAGTAGGAAGACATTGGCGTCCTGATAGGCTAAAGGCCGCACTGTGTCGTAAGTTGATGTCCCTAAAGAGAGAAGAAAATAAACACATTTATTCCATTGTTTATCATTTATAATTTTTCGGTCATTCTAAGTAATTTATCTTATATAAAACGCTGAACAAAAAAATCAGGTTTGCGTTACACAGAAAAGAAAGCCAACGCTGTCAAAGATAAGTTCCGGAACAATCAACCATTAAAGGAACTGCGTATTATTTTTCTGAAGATATTTATTCGACCAGGCGTAAGAGATATGGGGAATACATTAAAAAAGAAGGCCCCAATGGCGATTAAAAACAACAACAAAAGGCTTTATAAAGAGCTTACGAAATCTGGCCAGCCTCCAATGAAATGTATCGTAGTCTGGAGAAATTATCGTCCATCGAAAACAAGAAGATGTGCAGATTGTTCTAATTTCAAAGGCATGTGGTGGAATAGTTACCATGAACAAGATTGATGGTGTGTTTGCTTTCTTCTAGACGATTTAGCTGACTTCTTCATGCTGTCGTCTCGTCGGAAACTGCAAACGTAACTATCTACTTACGTTCTCTGCACAGTTAAGGCTGCCTTCGGTCCACGTAAAGCGTATACGCATTAGCTGAAAAACCTTCATGAAGGAAAAATCAGGCAATCCGTTTTTAAAGGCACAGAGATCTTCCGAAATTCTTTCAACACATCTTTCAACATACGTATTGCTACGATGTGTGAGGTCGAATATCAACGTCGTTTCTTTTAGCATGGAAAGGAACACGCTCATTGGGTCATACGTCTGTCCGTCCGTCCTTCTGATACACAATATCTTTGCACCTCTATTTGCGATGAGAAGCCTGATCTGCGATCCATGTCTTTTTGTCTTTTTACAAAGCATAATCTTACATCTAGTGACGTATATGCAGGTGATAACAAGCGGAAAGAATATTTCATCCCATATCGTTGCTTCAGGAGCGCAGCCAGCGTATTTCTTGGGGGAAGGGGGGCCGGCTGATGAAGCGCGATTTCAGTCTCGGAGTACAGAACATAATATTAATAATAACAAAACTCATTATTGCTATTTTTATTTGCAATAATTAAGGGAGAATTATGGCTCAAACTAGGAGCAAACTTTAAATCTTAAAGATCTCGAAACATTTTGTATTTCCTTTTAGAAAAATTAAACCATGTGACGTTATATTTATTCTTACACCATAACATTTTACCCTCTATTATGTAGGCCTACACTTATCTCCAAAATCACGGAAGACTCGTAAAATAAAATATCTTTCTCGTAAAAGCACGACGGTGTAATATTTCATTTCAGGTTTTACTTTTATTTGTTCTAGAGGATGCACGGTAAATGGCAAAAATATGAGATTGAAAGATTAATAGATTCTTTTCGAAAGATATAACGGAAATAAAGGAAAAGAATTTCACCGTCGAGTTTTTATTAGATGGAGACACAACTCCTATCCACGCAGTACTGACCACCATAAGTCACCGCACTAGGCAAGAAACTGCTTGAAACCACGCCACTTCAAGGTAACAAGTTGCTTGAAACCACGCCACTTCCAGGCAACAAGCTGCTTGAAACTACGCCACTTCCAGTTAACAAGCTGCTTGAATTATAGATGGGTTTAACTGTGATTTCCGTGTCACAGTGACTGTTCCACAAATGTAACAGTGATTTATAACTGTGAAAAAGTCACAGTTAAGGATCCTCTTAACAGCCCTGCCCGAACTGTAACAGTAACAGTTTGGATTGGAACAGGATAGAGTTGACAGAGAAAGTCGTCGGGTCACAATGACAAGCTGTTCCAAGTGTTGATGCGCACTTGCACTTTTGAACGGCGTTCTGCTTAAACTAACAACAGGAAACGTTATTTACGAAAATCTTAATATCAAACGAGTGATACAACTTTTAAAATTGTACGACAAATAAAAAGTGCAACATCAAGACAGGAAAAAACACAACAACAAAAAAAGCAGTGCACGATGTAAAAATCCGAACAAATTTTGCCTGCTCATTGCCGGAAATGTATAATACAGTTACACTACCTACCAACAAGTAATTCGACACCTGTGATAGCAAAGAAAAACGAAGTTTATTCCCCTCCAATAGTTGGCGTAGCCTCCACGAGCGGCGATTACAGCTGCGACCCTCCGGGGCATACTCTCAACCAGGCGTTGTACGACGGCTAGCGGTATTTTCTCCCACTCGGCTTGGAGAAGACAGGTCAGTTCCTTCACCGATTTCGGACGGTGGGGGCACCCCTTAAGTTGACGCTCCAACTCGTCCCAGAGGTGCTCGATGGGGTTAAGGTCCGGGCTCTGCGCAGGCCAGTCCATTCGATCAACGCCATTGTCACCATACCAAGCCATGGTGGACCTCGCAACATGACAGGTGGCATTGTCATCCTGAAAGTAACATGGGTCCACCCCGTAAAACTGCCACAACGTAGGAAGCGCATGGTCATCCAAAATGGTGCAGTAGGTCTCGGCGTTGAGTCTACCAAGAACTGAGACTAAGGGTCCCGTGCCATACCAGGAGAAACACCCCCATAACATAATTCCACCGCCGCCGAACTTCACAGTTGGCACAATACATTCCGGCAGGAGGCGTTCTCCAGGCAGACGCCAAACCCAGACCCTGCCATCAGAACAGTAGAGTTGTAACGTACCAGGAGATGTGACGTACCTGCCAGAAGGACGCACACGACATAAAGGCAGATAGGAATCAGAATAAAACGCCCGCGCAGCTCAATTGGTAGAGTGACTTATTCCGGAATGAGGGGATCTGGTTCGAATCCTGGCGCGGATAAAAATGACGGAGAAATTCACTTCGTTAAAGAGTGTGAACCTTGATTTGTCGCTCCAGAAAACCTGTTTCTACTGTTCAACGGTCCACTGTCGACGTTCTTTGCACCACGTTAACCGAGCAGCGCTATTGGACTTGGTGATCAAAGGCTTGTAGGCTGCAGCACGTCCATGATAACCGAGCAGATGGGCTTCCTTACGGATGGTATTCATCGAAAAAACACTCCCGGATGACTGTTGATACTCCTCGCGGATGTGGCCCATCGATTTGGTGCGGTTCTTCAGAATTTCTCTGGCTAGCACCCGTCGGTCCCTAATTCCCAATTTTTGGGTCTGCCGGGTCGGGACACATTCCGACAGCCACCTCTCATTTTCCACTTGCCAATCACGTAGGCCACTGTTGATTTTAGGTACTTGAATTTGCTGGATATGTCACGTATGGATCGACCATTTCTGTGATACCCGACGATTACACCTTTCTCGAAATCAGAGAGCTCCGAACTGCGTGGCATCTTGCATGCGACTGGTTGCGTTGTTGTTTTCCACACGATACGTAACGGCGGCGGCCGTGACGTGTATCAGGACCGCCGATATCGTCGGTTGCAGGGGTGTCCAATTACTTGTTGGTAGATAGTGAATGTTTTTCTTCCAACACGTCAAAACAAATAAAGCAGTAAATAACGAACGCGGTCTTGGTTTCCGACAAACATTTAATATCTTGGAGAAAGGATTTTTCATTACATTTAAGAAATTTGGAGGAAGAAGTAAATCACACTGAAAATGGCAGTTTCATCATTATACGAAAATTGCAAGCCTACTATCTGATCTGTGGAGAAATAAATGACACGAGTTTTTGTTTTTTTTTACACTCAGAGTTTAGTAAGAAATGTAATTTTATTTTCAATAACTTTGAACACAAATAATAACAAATTTCACTTTTTAATATTGTTATATAGAATCGGTGAACAAACACTATTAGCTCTTTAGCCCTGCAATCCTGGGAGGGAATTTAAAGAGGAGAATGGAATGCTGCAGCCAATATCCAATAACCAAATGACAAGAGAAATATTGTTATAGGATTAGACGCAATTTTTTATTGTAGAATGCAAACATATACAATCATAAAATAATATTCCTTCAATTTTAAATATCTGCATTGGGATACAAACTTATGAGTTTTTAGAAATTAAAAAAAGATCACCCTGAAATTCCATTTTTTAAGTTTCAAATGCATGCATTTGTGCTACTCAAGTTTGTGCGGTTTTATAAATAAAAAACTGTGATATGTTCTTTTTAATTTGTTGAAAGATTTTCTGTGTTGTTTCAAAGTACCTGCACTGATCATGCAGGTAGGTATATTTGTACATGATTTGCAATTCCCTATAACAATAGAATCTGACATAGAAACAGAGAAACAGTGTCGTGCATAGCAAGAAAGAGGTTGGGTAAAAAAAAAAAAGGACATGATGTACAGTGCAGTATTTAGACCGACCCTGCTTTGTCGTAGTGAAAGTTGGGTGAGAAACAAGGGCCTCGTAAGATTTGAGGTGGCAGACATGAGGTTTTTAAGGAATACCAAAGGAGAAATATATGGGTCCAGTGGCAAGACAAAATTAGAAAAAGTATAAAAATACACTGAAGAGCAATTGAATTAGAGACAGCTGGCGTTATGCAAATATGGCGCTGTGGGCGGCCCTGTAAACGGGAACGACCTGACATATGCAGCAATCCGACAATATAAGGAATGATGCGACGGGAATCAGTAAGAGTCAGACGCAGTATGGGTAAGACGAAGGATCTAAGCGCATTTGATCGTGGGCAAATTGTCGGGGCCCGACGAATGAGCCACTCCATCTCGAAAGTCGTGCATGCACTGGGAATTTTCACGAGCCTCTGTGTCACGGGTGCACCGTGAGTACATCGAATCCGGTAAAACCATCCCTGCAAGGGCCAACTGCTGTGGACAACAGCCTGTGGATGAGCTGGGTCATCGTCGGCTAGCTCGCATTGCAACAGCGGATAGACGGGCCACACTGCAAGAAATCACTCGGCAATTTAACGCTGGTGCACAAAAACTTGCAAGCAGCCACACCATCTAGAACCATCTCCTCGCTATGGGGTACAGAAGCCATCGTCCCACGAGGGTACCGCTGCTGACCACACATCACATGGTGCAAAGATTAACATGGGCACGGGAACATCGCCACTGGACCCTAGACATGTGGGAAAATGTTGCCTAAACTGATGAGTCGAGACCCACGTTGGTACACGCGGATGGCAGGATACGAGTACGGCGCAGACCACATGAAGCGATGGATTCTTCTTGCCAGCAGGGTACTCTTCAATCTGGTGGAGTTAACATTTTCGTCTGGGGACTGCTTACGTGGACTGAAATGGGACCCCTGGTACGTGTGACATCGTCCTTCACAGGTCAACGTTACAGGGATATCCTGGACGACCAGTTGCTTCAGTTTGTGCGTCTTCAACATCCCACTGGGGACCTCATCCTGCAACAAGACAATGCACCGTGCCATCGCTCCCGAATTGTATCCGAATGGCTGGATGAACACTCCACCGACGTGACCTCGCTTCCTTGGCCAACTAGGTTACCTGACTTCAATCCCATCGAGCACATCTGGGATGCGATCGAGAGAGATGTTCGAGGCTCTGATCCCGCTCCATCAAATCTTCATGAACTGTGGGAGCTTGTTCAGGAGTCGTGAATCCGTATGGCTTCCCAACGCTTCCGGTGTTTTGTCGAGCCCATGCCGAGACGAATCGCCGCCGTCATTAGGGCGAAAGGTGGTGCTACACGTTACTAGACAGGTATCTCTAATTCAATTGCTCTTCAGTGTAGTATTAGTAATTAGTATTTTTTGGTATTAAAATCAGCCAATATATTTACTGCTGAACTAAATGCAAACTTTCTGTATAAATTAAAAACTAAAAAAACAAACTACGATAACAGTATAAATCAGATTTGACAGAGCAGATAGAGACAGACCGTGCCGTTAACTCAGGACATTTATCGTGGTTCGTTTTTGAGTCGTGACGTGCGTAGACAGACTTTTAGAACTGTTACTTTTCGGCGCTGCTCGTGACATAAGGCAACCTTTAACCGCGAGAGTAATTTTAGATCGGACCTGTTTATTACTCGTTTGGGCGCTGGCTACAGCCGAACCAGAAATAGTGAATTTGGAACTGTTACTTTTGGTTGCTGGTCGTAATCGTGATAGTGATATTTCAGTAACTGTGACAAAGATACAGTTACGCGATTTTCGACCCATCTCTACTCCACATCCAGGCAAGAAGTTGCTTTGAAACTACTGAAACCAATGGAACGAAAGCTTTGAAGCGTATAGACGTATAAAATGCGGGATTTAGTAATCTTTTTCAATTATACAAGCTTACTGTTTTGTCACCTGTATAATTTAGTTTGTTTTTGCCTGTACATGGCGGCACGCCAAAATTCGCTGTGACCTATAGCGGCAGAGCCTGTGGTAGAGGTCTGCAAGGGATGGGACCGGTCGAGCTTTCTTTAATTTACAGAACAAAGCAACAGGTCGGGCCAAGTCGACCCATTCTTTTTACCGCAACGGTTATCAAAGAAAAAGTCGTATTTCCCAATTTCCTGGTCTTTTTAACCGTTTAGCTGGTTTTACTTAATTCCATGACATAGCCCAGAGCGTAATCCAAGTGGCAATGAGAGGCATTCGCAGTGCTTTTACCATCTGTAGGAATTAAGAGAGTAAAGCCATTTTGGGGTAACAAAAGGTAAGACCCCGAGCGAGTGTGTGGAGTGGCGGACGGCGGGTATCTGCAGTGGGGTGGGGTGTGTGGTTTTGCGTTTATATGAGAGAGTGGAATGACATGGTTGTTTCTCGTAACCCTAATCTGTATAGGGATTGACTTTTGTAGTGTTACTAACTGCTAGTTCAGTTTGTAGTGTTACCGCTTGCTAGATTTTGAATGCGCTTTAGTCTTCTTTACTCTATCTCTTTAAATGTAAAGTTTTTCGATAATTACCAAAGTTTAATTAATATTTTTAGGTTTATATTCATTCAATAATATCTAA
Organism: Macrothele yani; assembly: GCA_039090855.1. Classification (NCBI taxonomy): domain Eukaryota; kingdom Metazoa; phylum Arthropoda; class Arachnida; order Araneae; family Macrothelidae; genus Macrothele; species Macrothele yani. Next base: position 57,702,132 of record CM076990.1, read on the forward strand.
TTTTTTTTATTTAATTTTCACAATTTAATGAAATACAATAGAAAATGGCACATCACAGAGCGTGCCGGGTCTAAACAATAGCTGCGATTGAAGAGCCCAGGCCGGGTCGAGAGTCTAATAATTGAAATTGGCCGTGCAGAACTCTAGTCAGTGGTTTCTCCACGTAATATATACTCGATGGAATTCATATTAACTTTATTCTTTCTCCAGTGTGTACTCCAAGTGTGACTATTGAGTGGACATCTAACAGGAATAACCAAAGCTTCCAAAGTTGGTATAAACCGTTGACTTGTTGACGTACAAATGTTGATTGCAAAGCAACAGAGCGTCGAAGCCCGTTGCTCATCCGCTGATGTAAACTGACGAAGCATATAAGCGACAACCAATGTTCTCAACATTAACTGAACTCTGCAGGTGCTTATCAACTGGTTATCCTGAAAATGGGGAAGCATTCACTTCTGGTTTATTGAATAGCTGCTAGATTTACAATTTTTTCATCCTTACCTTGCCTACGTGAAACAACTTGGTGAAGACACTGCGATAAGCACCAGTGTTGGGATGAGGAAGACAAAACGGCTGTTTGAAAGACTACCAATTGTAAACTAGATACAAACTCATTCGGGGATCATGCTTTACTAACTCTTTATTTACTTTTTTAACTCTTTTTGTTTTGTAGATTTGAATAATTTTGTGTTGCTCCAGTGGGCGTTGAGTTTAAGGCTAAAATGGGGAGCAAAATACATGTAGTACTCCCGGGAGGGACTCGAGCTCAACGAGGTCCCCTTCCCGTGAGCAACCTCTGCATGGGTAACCTCTGCGATTCAAAACTTCCAATTGAAAAAAGTATCTCATTGCATTTACCACTAACACCATTTCACATACGCTTTATATTTAAAACAAAACAAAGATTACCTACTAACGGTCGTCAAAGTTCATTGCATTTTCTCCTATATACCTTCTTCTAAAATTTTGATTTGAAGAATTCTCTTCCCTCGGATAGCGTTCAAGATGAAGTATGATTTGCATAAAACTTGTAATATACTGTTTGAAAAATACGTGATACGCAAAACATTTTACGCATTTTTGCTGCTTAAAGTAACACACAATTTTCTTACAAGAGGATGTAAATTTCAATTTCATTTTTCTTGGTATCCGTGCTTCTAAAGATCCAATTCGAAAAATTTCTGTTACACCATTCTCTGTGGGAAACATTTAGCATATATTTCTGAATATCTTGTAATTCACATTTGGGGTTGTATATGGCGTAACTGTGTGCTTTTGTTTGTAACTATATAGCCGCTTCTAATTTCATAATGCGAGATTCTGCAGTTAGAGGGTGTCATTATATTTTCATTTGAAAGAGTACTTCCCCTTCTAAAATTGCGATTAAAAAATTATTTCTTTCGTGGGATACACGTTACTATGAATAATGTTTTGCTTTTCTTCTCCACTTCATGTAGCTCTTTCCTCAGTCGGGATCGTAATATCACATTGTGCGTCTTCCTCCATTTCTTTGCTTCAAATTGCTCGAAACTTTCCTTTTGCTTCGAAGTTAATGAGACACGAAGAAAATTTTGCGTACAATTTGTGATTTCTTCGTAAAGCACTTTTCTGCCACAACTGGACGTAAGCAGATATTTTGACTTGCAAATGTTTTGTCTATTTTAGACATTTATTTGACAAAACTTCATTTTTTACGCTTTCCAACCATAGGTTGAAGAAACGTATATGCTCCAGTTTTGTCCGTCTGTCCGTTTCTCTGTCTATCCGTCCGTCCGTCCGTAACTCACTCAACTCGATAACTCGCGTAAAAATGGTTCGATTTCTATAACTCACGTAAAATGGTTCGCACAATAACTCGCTCAAAAATGGTTTCGATTTCGATGAAATTTTAGTATGTAGTAGGGAACCCTGGGGACGAACGTTATTGAAAATGGTTGAAGTGGGGTCAAAGGTCAAGACATAGGAGCGGGATCCATTCCATTGCCCTTATGCACCTTAACGTATGTAATAAATGCCTCGATTGTGATACAATTTTATCATGTTGTTCCGGAGGTATACTGAACAGGTTCTGTTGAATATCATCGAAATGGGGTCAAAGATGAGGACACAGAAATGAGATTTATTCCACAGCCATTATCCTCATGACGACTTAAATTTGGTTATATTGCCACAAAATTTTAGTATTTTGTTCCGAAGGTATACTGAACTGGTTCTGTTGAATATCATCAAAATGGGATCAAAGGTTAGGGCACAGGAGCGAGATTTATTCCGTAGCCATTATCTTCATAACTTGAGTAATAACTTGAGCAATGATTTCTTCTATGTTGGAAAGCGTATCATAATCAATGCATTGCAAGATTTTACTAACTTGTTAAATGCTTCCATTCACTATAAAGAGCACTGCTCAAATTGTGTACTTTAAGTAATTCGCAGTTTTTCCGATAGGAGAGTAAACGCACTTTTTGCTTTTTGCTTATATTTCCCCTTCCTAAAAATCCACATTGAAAAATTCTTCTTGTGTAGGAAAGAACTCAAAATGATTGCTCGAAGAATTAGGTGTTATTTTCAGTTTTCATTTTAAATCTGTGAATTCTGGGGTTTCTATGGGTTTTCGTCGAAAGTCTTCCGTTATGGATTACGGGGCTACGATCGCTTGCCGTCGAATGTGGCGATCGAGACGTTCGGATGTCTGGCAGCTTGGACCATTCCCGCTACGGCAGCGACGCCCGTTACCTTGCTCACCTCATACGACCGAAAGTTATTGCTTCCGGACGCGTTTCCACCCCAATGCGACTCAGGGACCAACCAGCAGTACAAAGTTGGAAGCCCATGATAAAGATATCCGTGTGATAGTAATATACCCGATGACGTCGCCCAAGCATTCTCACACGCGCTTTCACCACCCACATCGCTCCAATGCTGTTGTCCACACACCAAAGAGAAGACAGCCAATCTTAGCTACGACGAGCAGTTTTCCCCTCTTATCTCCTTCATCTATCATGCGAGTTTCTCGCAACTTTAATCATTTACATAACCTACCTCTCGACACATTCCCATTAATTTGCCTGGGGATTCGGCAAATACTTTTACTTGAGGCATTTTCTATGTCGAACAGAGTGGATACTGCATTTTTCGTCAGCCCTTACCTAACATTATTGTATTTGTGTTCCTGCTGTGAGTTTGATGGGACATTTTTGGATTTAGTCTGGACCCTGACAGATCTACCCTATTAGAGATGCTTTTGGTGGCACGCGGAGGGCCAACATCATGCTAGACCACAGTGTTTTGGCCCTTTGGTATAAGCTTATATTTGTAAAAGGAAACTGAAATTGAATCATTAGCTGAGGAGATATCAAACATTTACTATTTCGTTCGATCTGGCGCTTTGAAACTCAGACATGTTGAAGAGCTATCCTGCTGGAATGGATATCGTCTTTTTTGTCACTTTGACTAAACCCCAATGAATAAGTGCTTCAAATTTCTTTAGGTCTCCCAACTCCCTTCCCACCAGTTTATATCAAAACACTATTTGTGGTTCATGGTAGAATACATAACATGAACCACAAAATGATGTGCCAAAAGTCCCTGTGCACCTGACGTACTGCGATAAGAAATAATAATACTGTTAAACATTTTGCGGTAGGTTACACCAAAAAGTGGTTCTACACCAGCTGTATCACTTTCTGAGAAAATATACACCATTGTGTGGTGCAAACAAAACCCAACAACATGATGCAGCCTTGCACCACGGTATGGTACGAGCTTGCACTACATTACGGTGCGAGTTTGCATCATGTTGTTGGGTTCTGTTTGCACCACACAATGGTGTATCTTTTCTCAGAAAGTGATGCAGCTGGTGTAGCACCACTTTTTGGTGTAACCTACACAAAATGTTTAACACTGTAGTTACCGCGCACGTACATGCAATATTGTGAATGGACAATGCTCGTGTGTTTAAGGCTGGGTTACGTGCATCCTGCCCTCAGTTTTTGAACGATGCAGCCGGACTTTCCGGCGTCTCACAGTAAAAGAATGAGTCAGTAGTGAAGCGTCACAGTGGCCGGTTGAACATGATGTCGTTTCTTGATGGTCGAGTGTTTCTGATTGAACATGTGTTCCGTAGTGGAGGTGAATAAACGGACGAAGTCAAACGTAAATACAGAGAACAATTTCTCGATATTGAAGCACCCCATCGCAATGCAGTGAGCCCGCTAATTGAAAAATTTTTATAAAACTGGATTAGTGAGAGATGTTCCGAAAAGCGGTAACAGAGAAAAAGGTGGAGGATATTTCATTTCGCAGCACTAAAATTCAAAAGAAATTGATTCGAAAATTGGCACAACAAGCTGGTATATCATACAGCAGCAGCCGTACGGCACTGAAGACGCGACTGCAGCCCTACAAAATCATAATAGTGAACGAACTGGAACACGCAGACCACGTTAACCAAATGGGATATTGCAGATGGTTCAAGGATTTTATTAATGGCAACGGAGATGATATTCTGGACGTCACGTATTTCTCCGCTGAGGCGCTGTTCCACTTATTGGGATATGTGAACAGCCAAAACAGTCGCATGGGTCTTCCAATAATCCGCATCAGATACACGAAATGCCATTACATGATCAGAAGATCGGTGTGTCGTGCGCGATATCTCGAAGATGCACAATTGGGCCCATATTCTTCGAGGCGAGCATAAACACGGCAAGGTATTGTGACAATATCCTGTACATATTCATCGGGCACTTAATGGCGGAGGAAATTGTTAATGGCTACTTACGGGAGGATTCCGCTACGTCCCATACAGCTAATGTCTCCATGACGTTGTTGACTGATGTGTTCGGTAACAGGATCATCTCCAAAGGCATATGGCCTCCATGTTCGTCCGATCTCACGCCGCCAGATTATTATCTGGGTTTTACTGAAAGATTCTCTGTTAAAAGAACAATTCCCGATCTCTGCCGGAACTACAGGAAGCCATCACCACAGTAATCAGCAACATTTCCTCGTTGGAGCTGTCACGTGTCTTTGAGAACATGTTCAGACGCGTGGATGCATGTCTACACACAGGTGGGCGCCGTTTTCAGCATTTATTGTAGCATGTACGCTTGTAGTTTTTGTACGCGTAATGTCGTGTCAGGTGCACAGTGAATTTTGGCTCACCCTGTATTACAGAATCAAACACAGTATCGAGCACTCGGATTAATATTGACACAAAATATCTCATTCGTGATGCACCTGCAATCTTTTGAACATTAAAAGTTAAATTACATGTGTTTCTATAATTACATATAATGCTTTCTGGCCTAAAACACTGATTTTATTATATTAATTAGTCACAAATTGTATAAAATGATGGGTATAAAACAATGAAGTTAAATAAACTCTGCAACTGCTTTACATTTTTAGTAGATGTGCACTGTTCATGGACACCTTCACGTATACGTTCATAAAAAGTATTTCTAATGTCAGACAGGTAGCTAAATCGACTGTGACGTTTGTCATCAAGATTGAAGGAATTCATCTCCCCTCGAAGACCCATGAAACTGCAAACCAGGGATCGGAAGTGCTGCAGAGTGAGATCCGGAAAACCAGGTCTCAACTAATGCACGACATATATGAGGTCTGACAATTAAGTAATGAGACTGGGTCAAAAAAACCACATTTACTTACACTTTTAATCAACTATAATGTGATCACCTTCGAAGTAATTCCCTTGAGCTTGCACACACTTATTCCAATTATGCTGCCATTGCAAGTAGCAGCTGTGGTACTCATCAGCTGAGACACTGTTCAAGGCCTGCGTCACAGCATTTTGGACGTCTGCTGATGTGTCAACATGGCGTCTTTTCACAACTGATTTCAGTTTTGGGAATAAAACAAAAGTCGCAGGGAGCCATGTCGGGTTAATAAGGAGGATGCGGTAGTGTTGCAATGCATTTAGAGGACAAAAATTGGCGTATCGACAGAGCGGTATGGGATGGCGCATTATGGTGATGCAGAATCCAGTTATCAGCAATGTGCGGACCCGCTTTCGAAGTCGTTCGAGAACTGTTTTGTAGTAATGTTGAATCACAGTCTGTCCACGAGGTACCCACTCTTTGTGCACAATGCCTTTCGAATCAAAGAAGGTCACAATCATGCATTTCACTTTTGATTTCGCCATGCGAGCTTTCTTTCAATTTGGGTATGTCGGCGTGCATCATTGCGAACTTTACCATTTTGTCTCTGGATCATATTGGAAAAACCAACTCTCGTCACCAGTGATAACCCGGTTCAGTAAATGTGGTTGCAATTCCACTTGTTCCAACAGATTAGCTGCCACATTACGCCGTTCTTCTCGCTGATGTTCTGTGATATTTTTTGGAACCAATTTCTCACAAGTTTTTCTCATTCCCAGATCTTCAGTCAGCATTCGGCGAAAACTTTCGCGATTTATGATCAGTTCTTCCGCTAACATTCTCTCTGTTAACCGCCTATCACGTCGCACAACTTCACTCACACGGGCTGTGTTGTCCTCTGTCCGTGTTGTTGTTGGTCGCCCACTCCGGTGTTCGTCTTCCACATTGGTTCTGCCCTCACAAAACATTTTGTGTCAGCGGAAGGCTTGTGCTCTTGACATTACCTCATTACCGAAAGCCTGCTGCAGGTTTCCGTACGTTACCGCCGCATTTTCACCGAGTTTCACACGAAAAAAGATGGCATACCGCTGCTCAATATTCCGCGAGTCAATTTTCCTGACGAGGAGCACACATACACATACAAGTTCACGAGCCAAGCAGCTACTACACACTGAGGCCTTCCATGGTGCTGCCACTTGGACTACGGGTGGGGAAGAACCGATGTCACACATATGTTACGTACGAGGCTGCAGCGTTGCCATAGCGCGCGCGACAAAATCAGTCTCATTACTTAACTGTCAGCTCGTACAGTAGCACATTAATTCGAGACGGCCACAGATGTTATAATCTCAACCAAGACACTTCGAAGAGAGACCCATGCATTTGGATATCATGGCTGAGCATCCGCTCATACACCTCTCATCACGAACACCAATAAAGCCACACAGCTATGATGGTGTCAACAGCACAAAAATTGGGCACTGGAGCAATCGCGGCAGCTGTTATGCAGCGACGAATCCCGCTTCACATTATTCAGGTCGGATGCATGTGTCTTGGTTTGAAGGTCACCCGGAAAACGTCTGCATCCGGAGTGTACAGTTCAGACTTTGGAGCACGGAGGCAGTGGAGCTATGGTATGGGCTGTTTCAGCTGGTATGATGTGGGCCCACTGGTTGTTATGCATCGTAACTTGAACTCCGTGCTTTATAGAGATGTCTTCGATAACTCAATGCTCCCAACGTTGTGGCAGTTCTACGGGCACGACGATTGTTTCTTCCAGGACAATAATGCGAGTTGTCATATTTCCAGGGATGCAACGAAGTGGTATAAGGAAAATCAGGTCTCGCGGATGGACTGGCCTGCTGAGAACTCGGACCTCAATCCCATTGAATACCAATGGGATCAACTTGAACGGCGGGTGAGGTCTTGACTAACACGACTTTCTTCACTGGCAGAGTTGGTCGATGTATTCAAGGCGGAATGGAGGAACATCTCACATTTCGTACTACATGGAAATGTGGGCAGTTTACCTATAATGTCTGCAAATGCAGGTCCTACCCGCTACTGATGTAAATACAATAACTACTGATGTCAATACTGCTATGTAAATACAATAAAATGCAAATACAATAACTACTGATGTCAATACCCTCTACTGACGCAAATATAAATTCAGGACAAATTTGTATGTAAACACAATAACTACTGATGTCAATACCAGCTACTGATGCTAATATTAAATCAAGACAAATTTATATGTAAATACAATAACTACTGATGTCAATACCCGCTACTGATGTAAATATAAATTCAGAACCTACCCGCTACTGATGTAAATATAAATTCAGAACCTACCCGCTACTGATGTAAATACAATAACTACTGATGTCAATACTGCTATGTAAATACAATAACATGCAAATACAATAACTACTGATGTCAATACCCGCTACTGATGCAAATATAAATTCAGGACAAATTTATATATAAATACAATAACTACTGATGTCAATACCCGCTACGCCGCCCCGGTGGCGCAGTGGTCTAAGGCGTTGGCCTCTGATCGTTCGTCCGTAAGGGGTCCGGGTTCGAATCCCGGTCAGGCATGGATGTTGTGTTTGTCTTACGGCACTGGTTCTCTCCCTTCCCTGGAACCAGTGACCCTAAATTAGGGACGGGCGACTGCTTATAGCCCATTGAGTTGCTCACGGTGGTCGTTAAACCTCCAATCAAAAAAAAAAATAAATAAAAATACCCGCTACTGATGTAAATATAAATTCAGGACCTATCCGCTACTGATGTAAATAGAATACTCTTTTTGTATTTACTTACAGTTTGTTTTTTTCGATTGAATGTTTAACGACCACCGTGAGCAATTCATTGGGCTATAAGCAGTCACCCGTCCCTAATTTAGGGCCACTGGTTCCAAGGAAGGGAAAGAGACAGTGCCACAAGACAAACACAACATCCATGCCTCACCGGGATTCGAACCCGGACCCATCTTGAACGAATGATCATAATGCACCGCTTAGACCACTGCGCCACTGGGGCGGCTATTTACTTACATTGTCCAATTGCTTTTGTCCATATAGTGTATAATGAACGTCGTCTCCATCAGTGACAAATGACAGATTAATATTCATGACTTCACGTTTAGCATTTTGTGTGTTAGGGACAGTATGTAGTGACTGGTAATTTCTTTAGGGTTGAAATTATGTCAATGTAAGAACTGTATGACGCAGGACAGCTAATACGTTTCGTTTTATTATTATCAGTGGTTATAATGAAATTAACTGAATCTTATACACTATTATGTCGGTGTATCCGCAATTAACTAATCACACACACACACTGAGTAATCACTTATGATCTTCCTAATACTTCGTAGGTCCTCCTTTCGCCCTATGTACAGCAGCTATAAGACTTGGCACTAATTCAATAAAAAGCTGGAAGCAGTTAAGAGGTATGGCCTACCAAGATGCGGGTAGGGCAGCCTTCAATGCAGGTATGGAGGTAATTGGTGTATCAAGACGCCTGATATCCGGTTTCGTAGTGTCCCACAAGTGCTCTATGGGATTGGTATTGGGGGAGTTAGGAGGCCAATCGATATCCTGAAAGTCTGAAATGTGTTCTTCAGCAACATTAGATCTGAGGATCGGTTCTTTCACATCTTGGAAGACACCGTCGCCGTTCGGGAAAAAGTGAAGCATTGATGGGTGTACAGAGTCAACAAGTAATTCACGATACTCGGCACCAGTCATACGTTGTTCCACATGCACCCAGGGGTCCAGGTTCCTGCAAGGTAAACTTGACCCACGCCTTACAACCGCTTCCACTGGCTTGCAATGTGGTGACCATGCAGAATGAACCCGATGCCTCATATTGTTTGCACCAAATACGTACACGACATTCCACGGAGTGGAGTAAAAAACGCGACTCGTCAGACTAGCACAAATTTTTTCCAGGCATCCGACGTACACCTTGCATGGACTTAGCACCAGGCCAGTCTTTTGCGCGATGATCGTTGGTTAGGAGAGGATATAGTCGGCGTCGTCCGCTGTTATAGCCAATACGTGCGAGCGTGAGACACATGGTCACGACAGATACCGTTCAGTGTTGACCTCCGTTGTATTGGTCGGTCAACTGTTGGACAGTTCTGCGTCTGTCGGTCTGTATGAATCCTCGGATCCAGTGCTCACCTATCACATCAACCTCTCGCTGTCTTCTGCAGTTTTGTCTCCGGGTCGTTGTCTGAAGATTTTCCCGCCACTCATGATACACTTTAACTACGGCCGATCGCAAAAAATCCACCAGTTCAGCCGTTTGGGAAATCGAAACTCCTGATCTTCGAACTCCCATAATCTCTCCTTTCTCAAAGTTCGACAAATCTTTCCGTTCATCCATCATGACCCGAATTTTACTACCTATTACTACGCTTGCACCTTATACACTGCTGGCCCTCCAAAGTGCAACGCCAAGAAGGACACGAGATAGCAAAGCCAGTTTTACTGGACACATAACAACAGATACAAAAATGAAACGATTGAGCTTACAGGCCTGTGAGACTTGCGGAACACGCAGACATCAATAGTTCGTGTGGCCCCCATTGCTGGCAATAACGGCCGCTACACGCCACGGCATCGAACGACAGAGGCTTTGGATGTGGGCTTCGGGTATGTCAGTCCAGGCTACTTCCACACGTTGCCACAGTTCATCAGGCGTACCCGTGGGTGGTGCTTACCGAACCACTTGATTACCGATCAGCGACCAGACGTGTTCGATGGGCGACATATCGGGAGAACAGGCGGGCCACAGCAGCAGTTACACCTGGTGGGCCGTGAGGAATTGTTGCACGATGCGTGCCACGTGCGGGCGCGCATTGTCCTGTTGAAACGTGGCCGCTGGCAGGTGCTGCAGGTAAGGGAGGACTACAGACTCCAAAACGTCGCAGATGCAGCGGTGGCTGTTGAGTGTACCGGCGAAGCGTACCAGAGGGGTGGGGTGTCATATCCAATTGCACCCCAAACCATAACGCCAGGCGGTGGACCGGTATGGCGATGCATAATGCAGGCGTCATGCTGTCTCTCGCAGCGGTGCCGCCACACCCGGATCCGACCATCGTGGTGTTGCAAGCAGAAGCGGGATTCGTCGGAGAAGACAATGTCGTGCGATTTCATAGTCCAAGTGCGGCGTTCAATGGCCCACTGCCGCCGCACTCGCCGGTGGTGTAACGTCAATGGTAATCGGAGCAATGGGCGCCGAACGACAAGTCCCCGCTCCTGCAGACGACGTCGAACGGTACGTACTGACACAGGTTGCTGCGCAACACACCCTAATTCCTGCGCTAACGTTCGTGATGTGGCGGTGTGAGCTGTCAATGCCCGTAGCACAACATGCCGGTCCTCTCGTTCGGTTGTGTGCCGTGGCGGCGGCAATCGGTCCGAACGTCCCTCCTGCACCCATCGAATCCATACTCGCCTCACTGTTGCTGGATGTGGTCCCACATGGGCGCCGATGTCTCGGTACGATAAACCGCTATCGCGATGAGCCACTATTCGTCCTCTGTCGAACTCCGAAACGTGCTGGAATGACTGCCGTATTCTGCGACGAGGCATCAGGAAGCTTCCCACGCACAGTTCCGGCAGCACAACACACATCAACTACTTACACCCCGCCTTCTGTGCACCCTTTGTATAGTGCTTCTTGGTGGCGTGCCGGGTGCACATGATTTGCATATGCCCTGCAATGCTAATCGTGTGCATGTCCTCTCGCGGGCGACGCATGCTGCGAATTTCAGGCCAATCGGATGCTTCCTTCTTGGTGTTGCATTTTGGGTGGCCAGCAGTGTATATGATACATCGGTCCCATAACCGCGCCCTCTCAGAAATCACATTGTCAACGAGCCACATCCACTTTTGAAAGGGGTGGTAATACTTCAGCGATCACTCCTGTGTATATACAGGGTGTTTCAAAAACAATTATCCGATTTCAAAGTAGTATATTTAATAAGGCAAATGTGGGATAGTTACAAAACAGAGCCAATTATGAAGGAAGGTCTAAAGTTTCACTCACCACAATTACAAATGCTCAATGTGCCCACCACCTGCTGCACGGACAACATCAAGCTGATGGCTGGATTCATCTTAAACTCGTCGGAGAGTGTCTTCAGTCACAGAATTTACCACCGCCGTGATTCTCGTTCGGAGCTCATCCAAATCAGCGGGTAAAGGGGGAACATAAACACAGTGTTTTACGTATCCCCATAAAAAAAGGGCACATGGTGTGATGTCTGGAGACCTTGGAGGCCAAGCGTGTAATGCCAAGTCATGGGATCCCCTGCGTCCAATCCAACACTGAGGCAATGTGTCGTTTAGAAACTGACGAACTTGGAGGTTTCAATGTGGTGGTGCGCCCTTCTTGCTGCAAAATGTGATCTTTAGAGTCGCCCTGCAGCTGTGGAAGTAGCCAGTCCTTCAGAATTACAAGATAGGAGTTGCCCGTAACCGTGTTGTTCGCAAACAACAAATGGTCATAAACCTTTGTAACAGAAACCACGCAAAAAACATTCCGTTTTCGTGAATCACGTTCATGTTGGAGAGTTTCGTGTGGATTCTCCAGTCCCCATATGCGAACATTGTGGCGAGAAACTTTTCCGCTTACATGAAAGGTTGCTTCATCGCAAAAAATCAACCTTTTTGCGACGGTGTCGTCCTCCATGTCCTCTAACAGAGTTGCACAAAAATATTTTCGTTGTGTTTTGTCACCTCCACGAAGAGCTTACACCAGTTGCAATCTGTACGGCTTCAGCAGCAAACGTCGTCGTAAAACACGCCAAACAGTCACATGAGGGATGGCAAGTTCGCGGCTCGCACGACGAGTAGACTTCTGTGGGCTTCGCTGAAAAGCCTCGTGACTTCGTTGCACATTCGTCGCTGAGGTGGTTGGTCGTCCAGGACTCTTTCCCTTACATAAACACCCTGATTCTTCAAATTGTCGATACCAACGGCGAATATTTTTGCCCACTGGTTGAGCACTGCCGTAACGCCGTTTAAACGCACGCTGCACCGTAATCACGGACTTGGTCTTGCTAAATTCGAACACACAAAACGCCTTCTGTTGCCTCGACGCCATCTTCTTGCTCACTAAGCGTAGCGGCTGTTTGGATGCTCGTGCTACCATCTAGCGGTAGTCAAAGCAAACTCTGGTCCACGCCCGTAGACATGATACGAGTCGCATTCATCGGTGGTTCGTGGTTGCCGAGATATCCACTTTTCAAAGCGGGACATTCTTTATGAAATTTAATCAAATACAGGAAATCATGGGTTTGTGTTTTGTTAAATCCCTTTTAAATATCCAGTTCTGTGGTGAGTGAGCTGTAGTTCCAAAAACATTACTAAAACAATCATGAACTTCAATTCAGTGTATTTATTCACCCCCACTTACACCGGTAAAGGTTGGGGTGCATAAACATACTGAATTAAAGTCTGCACAATGAAATTTTCTTTCAATTATTTATAAATCGAAGTATTCGTTCCTCAAACGTCGTTCATGAGCGACAAAATAGAACAAATATTCGTGACGTTACGTTTTCCTTTTCTTAATGTGCTGTTAAAACAACTTTGATCGTGAGGCGTCACTGTGCTCTGGCGTCATATCAGATTACTTTGGATGAGATGACGTCACAGAAGCAACTTCGTATATGTTGCTATGTCAACAAAGCAGAACCTTTACAAAAGGATCTACAGCAAAACTAATATAGCATGAGAATAGTTTAATGGGCTGTCTCACTTATCCAAGTCGTTGGTTGATTGAAGTTTAATTTCTCAAGAACCTCAGTGGGGCAAAAGGTGCCAACCTAATCGATTATAGTATATTTATAGTTAAACAGATTATTCCTCTACCCTGTAGTGTATATCACTTTTTCGCATCTTAGCCTGATATCGCTGCCTACCAGAAGGGTTGATTGTATAGATTAACAGAGCAGAAAGTTATTTTAACAAATCATTCTTTCTTAATGCGTGATATTGAATTTTGGGAAACTATTGGTAGTTCTTTCTTTTGATTATTATTTTTTTCTTGTTTTTAGTTACGCTAAGTATTGTTGTCGCAATGTCTGTATTGGAAATCTGACGGACAGCCTGTTTTTCTACAGTCTGTCGCAGGCTTTATGCAATCGTGAATTGCACCTACAGCATTTAAACAATTCCTTTTGTTAACCCCTACATGAAAGCTTCCGTATTTTTTTGCTGTCCTGTTATTTTGTAACTTGCTGAATCGTATTTATTCCTTCGAAAACGTTTTTCATTTTTAAGAAAAAACTGCAAAGAATTTCTAATTATTTCTGAAGCCGAATGTTTTCTTTAGATAGGTTTATATGTAGCAGTTCTTTGATAGGAAGAACGAAACTGGCTACAGAAGCATGAAAAGATGACAAAACTTGCAGCAAATAATTTCCTTCATACTCAAATTTTAATTGTTCTTTCTTTCTTCCCCATTTCTTTTTTGTTCTCTCAGTTTTGTGTTTCGATAGTCTTCTGATTACTAGCGAATAATTTTCTTTTTCGTTACCTGCGCGGGGTAAAAAAAGCTTCATCTGACTGTTTTGTCTAAGGATGATTACAGCGAAAGTTTTCGAGCGACACAATATTTAACAGGCTGGTAAACATCATGGAAATGAAAACATGGTGAGAAATTGTTTTCTGCTTTTTTTTTTTTTTTTTTTGCCCCAGTAATTTTTTATCCTTCTGCTGTGTTGTGAAACTGAACAGAAGCAGAAATTGTTATTCCAAGCTAAATTAAAGTGGAAAGCTAAGCATAAAAGAATCGTGAAAGAAAAACAAAAGGAGCAAATGAATTAAAAGAGAAGTACGCATATAGAAACCTTGTAATTTCCGTTTAAGTGATTTGTTTTCCTTTTACCTTTATTTTTTACTCTCCGTTGAAGATGCGTGCTATTCTTTGCTCCATGACTTCACAAAAATCTATCTCACTTTTTAAAATCAGTATTGCTATTCTTCCCCATGTTTTCCAGAAGGGTTACTCATAAAATATAAAACCATCCGTAGATGCCGCTGTTGTTCTTTTTTTCAAAACTTGGAATTGGTCAAAAGCTGTTAGTTTGACTTTAATACAAGTACTCGAACATTGTAAATTTTGTGAAACTGTTAGTATGAGATAATTCCAAAGTTTCATCCCTAAAAGAAAGCAATGGCAGTGACACTCGAATATACAAAGCGATGGCGGTGACACTTGAATAAGGAAAGCTATGACAGGGACACTTGAATAAGGAAAGCTATGACAGGGACACTCGGATAAGGAAAGCAATGATAGTCACACTCGAATAAGGAAAGTTAGAGGTGATGCTTGAATAATGAAAGCAAAGCAGTGACACTCGAATGAAGAAAGCAATGATAGTGACACTCGAATAAGGACATGACAGTGACACTCCAACAAGGAAAGCGATGCAATGGTACTCGAATAAGGAAAGAAACGACAATAACACTCGAATAAAGAAAGCAATGATAGTGACACTCGAATAAGGAAAGCAATGGCAGTGACACTTGAATACGAAAAGCAATGACAGTAACACTCGAATAGGAAAAGCAAAGACAGTTACACCCGAATAAGGACAGCAATGATAGTGACATTTGAATAAGGAAAGCAATGACAGTGACACTCTAATAGGAAAAGCAATGATAGTGACACCCGAATAAGGAAAGCAATGATAGTGACACTCGAATAAGGAAAGTTAGCGGTGATGCTTGAATAAGGAAATCAAAGCAGTGACACTCGAATAAGGAAAGTTAGCGGTGATGCTTGAATAAGAAAATCAAAGCAGTGACACTCGACTGAAGAAAGCAATGGTAGTGACACTCGAATAAGGAAACGACAGTGTCGCTCCAACAAAGAAAGCAGTGCAGTGATACTCGAATAAGGAAGACAGTGCAGTATTACTCAAATAAGGAAAGCAATTGCAGTGACATCCGAATAAGGAACGCAATGAAAGTGACACTCGAATAAGGAAAGCAATGACGGTGACACTCGAATAAGGAACGCAATGACGGTGACACTCGAATACGAAAAGCAATGATAGCGGTGACACTCGAATAAGGAAAACAACGATAGTGACACTCGAATAAGGAAAGCTATGTTAGTGAAATTCGAATATGGAAAG
The DNA here is from genome assembly GCA_039090855.1 of Macrothele yani. Classification (NCBI taxonomy): domain Eukaryota; kingdom Metazoa; phylum Arthropoda; class Arachnida; order Araneae; family Macrothelidae; genus Macrothele; species Macrothele yani. The sequence goes on from CM076990.1 coordinate 57,717,930, forward strand.
CAAAGACAAATGACACTCGAAAAAGGAATACGTAAAGCAATGACAGTGACACTCGAATAAGGAAAGCAATGACGGTGACACTCGAATACGAAAAGCAATGATAGTGACACTCGAATAAGGAAAACAACGCAGTAATGACACTCGAATAAAGAAAGCTATGTTAGTGAAACTCGAATATGGAAAGCAAAGACAATGACACTCGAAAAAGGAATACGTAAAGCAATGACAGTGACACTCGAATAAGGAAAGCAATGACGGTGACACTCGAATACGAAAAGCAATGATAGTGACACTCGAATAAGGAAAACAACGATAATGACACTCGAATAAGGAAAGCTATGTTAGTGAAACTCGAATATGGAAAGCAAAGACAAATGACACTCGAAAAAGGAATACGTAAAGCAATGACAGTGACACTCGAATAAGGAAAGCAATGACGGTGACACTCGAATACGAAAGCAATGATAGTGACACTCGAATAAGGAAAACAACGATAGTGACACTCGAATAAGGAACGCAATGACGGTGACACTCGAATACGAAAAGCAATGATAGTGACACTCGAATAAGGAAAACAACGATAATGACACTCGAATAAGGAAAGCTATGTTAGTGAAACTCGAATATGGAAAGCAAAGACAATGACACTCGAAAAAGGAAAGCAATGACGGTGACACTCGAATACGAAAAGCAATGATAGAGACACTCGAATAAGGAAAACAACGATAGTGACACTCGAATAAGGAAAACAACGATAGTGACACTCGAATAAGGAAAGTTAGGTATGATACATGAATAAGGAAAGCAAAGCAGTGACACTCGAATGAAGAAAGCAATGGTAGTGACACTCGAATGAAGAAAGCAATGGCAGTGACACTCGAATGAAGAAAGCAATGGTAGTGACACTCGAATAAGGAAATGAGAGTGACACTTCAGCAAGGAAAGGAATGCAGTTGCACTCGAATAAGAAAGGCAATGCAGTAACACTTGAATAAGGAAAGCAATGACAGTGACACCCGAATAAGGAACGCAAAGATAGTGACACTTGAATGCGGAAATCAATGACAGTGACACTCGAATGCGGAAATCAATGACAGTAACACTGGAATACGGAAAACAATGACAGTGATACTCGATTACGAAAAGCAATGAGAGTGACACTCGAATAGGGAAAGCAATACAAGTGACACTCGAATAAAGAAAGCAATGATAGTTACACTCGAATAAGGAAAGCGATCACAGTGACACTCGCATCAAAATGGATGTTAGTTGTCTTTATTCAATAATATTCAATAATAAGAAAAGTAATGCAGTAACACTCGAATAAGGAAAGCAATGACAGTGACACCCGTATAAGGAACGCAAAGATAGTGACACTGGAATAAGGAAAGCAATGACAGTGACACTCGAATACGGAAATCAATGACAGTGACACTGGAATACGGACAACAATAACAGTGACACCCGAATAAGGAACACAAAGACAGTGACATTCGAATAAGGAAAGCAATGACAGTGACACTGGAATACGGAAAACAATGACAGTGATACTCGAATAGGAAAAGGCAATACCAGTGACACTCGAATAAATAAAGCAATGATAGTTACACTCGAATAAGGAAAGCGATGATAGTGACACTCGCATCAAAATGGATGTTAATTGTCAATATTCCTTAGATCCTAACGAAATCCCTGATCAAATGGGACATGGGCTGACTGCTCTGGATAGCCAAGTACATGGTAGCGCCTGTAAATAGTAGGGGATGGACGAATAGTTGTTACTTAGTGAACAGCGATTTTATTTTACTTTATGTTTTATTTTCTGCCTTGCGTTCAGAAACTTTACTGCTTATATGGATATTCACTCATGTGCCATAACATTAATCCCACCTATATAATAGCCGCGACGACCGCTTAACGCTTAGAGTGGCATCGAGTCCAATAGACAGCGGAAGGTGTCTTCAGGTGTTTCGCACTTGATGAACAGATTAAGCTACCACAGTTCGGCCACGTAGCAAAGCACAGGCATGGACCGCTGAATGCTGTATTCCACAGCATCCATATATACTATATGATCAAAAATATCCCGACACCGCTTTTGAATAGTAGATTTGCTCATATACGTCACTGCCATAGCCCATGCACGTATAAAATGACGAACGTCGCTTATTAGACATCAAAGAAAAACATAAACAATATGGCGCTTAGCTGCGTGACTTTCAATGTGTCACGGTCACAGGATGTCATCTACCCTGCTGTATCTGTCCCGATCAACTGCAAATGATGTCATCGTGAAGTAGAAACGCCTAGGAGCAACAATAGCGCAGTTGCGACCGGGAAGGCTACGTAAAACGACAGAGAAGCACATCCCAGTACTGAAGCGGGCGGTGAGAAGACAAAATTGCCTATTCTCTGTTGTAACACTTGCCAGCTAATTTCAAAATGTCTCTGAAAGCAACGCCAACACCATAATGGCTCGTCTAAAGCTGAAGGAAACGATTTTCCGTGGCCCAACATCTTCACTCAAGCCTAATATCAGCAAGACTAATGCCAAGCATCCGTTGGAGTGGTGTAATGATAGGCGCCGCTGACTCTTGAGCAGTGTGAACACGTTCTATGGAGCGATAAATCACGTTCACTATCTGGCAGTCTTACGAGATAGTCCGGATGTGGAAGATGCCAGGTGAATGCCACCTGGCCAACTGGTGTGCTAAATGTGACGTTTAGTGGAATAGGCATCGTGCGCTGGAGCATTTTTTCATGGTTTGGGTTTGTTCCCCTGGTTTCAGTGCATAGTAATCTTACCGATAAGGTCTGTAAGGATATCCTTGACAATTCTCTGCTCCCAACCTTATATGAACAATTCGGTGAAGGCTCTGCCAACAGGACAATGAGGTACGTGCGAGAATAGGTTAATGAGATGGAAGTGGAGGAATTTGTCCTCCAACACACCTCCCCGATCTCAACTCAATGGACCACCTTTTGAATTAGTTGGAACGCTGACTGTGGGCCAGGCAGACCCACCCGACATCGGTGCCCGATCAGACTAATGTTCTTGCGGCAAAATGGAAGGCAATAACTCAGCAGCGTACACAAATTTAGTGGAAAGCCTTCTCAGCAGGGTGCAGCTTGTGTGTGTGTGTGTGTGTGTGTGTGTGTGTGTGTGTTTAGGGATTTAACGACTACCGTGATTATCTCATTAGAACGTTACGATTCGCCGCCAATCCCTAATTTTGAGCCACTGGTTCCAGGGAAGGAAGAGGCCTAGTACAGGACAAGCCATCATCCATGACGGATCCGGGACTCAGGGCCCGCGCCCACTCGGACGAAAGATCAAAAGCCAGCGCTTAGCCTACTGCGTCACCGGACATTTTCGCCACTAGTTCTTTCCTTTGTCTATTAGTGACTCCAAATTACGGATGGGACGCTCCTTCTGAACTTAAGAGTTTCGTAAAAACACAGCAGAAAGAACTTTTCCTGTCCGATGCGAAAAGAATGTTTCACATATGAGTTGTAGAAGCAGAAATATGGGGTGAAATAGGAATTGTAGAAACAGAAATAGAAGAAAGAGCTTTTTCTGTCCGATGCAAAAAGAATTTTTCACATATGACTTATAAAAGCAGTAATATGGGGTGAAATATGAGTTGTAGAAGCAGAAATAGAAAAAATAACTTTCCTTGTCCGATGTGAAAATAATTGTTCTCATATGAGTTATAGCAGAAATATGGGGTAAAATATGAATTGTAGAAACAGAAATAAAAGAAAGAGCTTTTCCTGTCCGATGCAAAAAGAATTTTTCACACATGAGTTATAAAAGCAAAAATATGGGTGAAATATGAGTTGTAGAAGCAGAAATAGAGGAAAGAATTTCCTTGTCCGATGCGAAAAGAATTTTTCTCACATGAGTTATAGAAGCAGAAAATGGGGTGAAATATGAGTTGTAGAAGCAGAAATAGAAGAAAGAACTTTCCCTGTCAGATGCGAAATGATTTTTTCACATATGAGTTGTAGAAGCAGAAATATGGTGTCCACATAAAAATGTTTGTTAAAAAGGATAGAGAGAGAGAAAGAAAAAAAGTTAAGCCACTTCGGCACGTTTTTTTCTTCTGGTACAAAAAATATCTTATCAGACACAACGGGCAAATGAATGATCTAATACCCACTGTCAAAAAATGCAGAGAGCGAGAGCAGGAATATCTTGCTGTTGTATATCCTCACCGACCCATAATAAAATTTTGCAATTCGACTCACACTAAGGATTTATGTCCATATCTAGACAGAAGGACAGACAAGAGAAAGTATATGCGTCAGTTCGTATTTTACAAAAAGGCGTCATGGGTGGGAATCTATTTTGTTCGAGATTTCTGGTACTGAAAATGCACGAGCAAGTACTAGACAAAGCACAAGTGAGGATGCGAGCGTGCATAGAACATTTCAGGGAAACTTTCCTTTAATGCAAGCAACAGCATTTTCTCCTGCTAATCTCCTTAATGCTCTCCATTTCCCGAAGGAAGGTTCGTGAACTTCAACATGGAGGCCATGTGGAACATTTAGATACCAGTGAGATACCACGCAGGCACGTATTAGCTAAATGTCGCAATAATGTGATAACATTGCCTCTGGACAACTTGAAATACCTTGAGGTGGTAGCAACGCATTTCTCCGAAAATTTTCGTCGTTATGATAAGATGTCTGTTTAAATTCTGTTAATGTCCCTGCTGGTTTGAATATGAAAACTTTGACCTTAAACTGTTACGAGGAATGCAATGCTGTCATAAAGTCGGCACAACTTTGCTTGTTCAAATGAGTGAAGCCATCTCACCTATGAAAGTTGACAAATAAGGATTTTGGCATTTAATGAGGAGCTTCCTTTGAAATGACGCCTCCCAGTATGTGAAAAATTCCTTTTTGAGTTGGGTAGATTTAAGCATGGCTCTGCATGGCATTTTTCTGATGAACAGTAAATATTGTAACGTACAAGTTCGTCCGCACCGGGCATCGAATACGGGTTCCCTCACTCCGGAGTAAGTCGCTCTCCCAACTAAGCTACGCGGATATTTACTCTCACTGCTATATGCCTTAAAATATATACACTTTAAATACACTGCTGTGCAAAAATTGAGGACGAAGAGGAGAAATTAGCATAACAGTGGAATGAGCAGGCAGAACGGACCGAAAGATCGCTCAGGAGATAGACTAGGGTTCGGTACGGTAGGGCATGCGCATATATGTAGCATGACGTAGGAGGGGAGGGAGTCTGGACAGGGAATAACTCACACGGACGGTGTACGCTCAGCAATTCGGTTAAAGCTATTGCACGGTGTACATCGGTTTGAACGACGTCGAGTTGCTGCCACCGTAAGATATGGCCAACAGGCAAACTAATAGACGACACTTGGATGACTTTATCCGAGATCGTGTCATTGGGGAGTTGGAAGAAGGTCGAAGTGTGACTAGTATGGCCGAGAAGTTTAGGATCGCTCACAGCATCGTTTCGCGAGCTTGGAGAGCATTTCAAACGACAGGTACAGCTGTCCGAGAGTATAGCAGTGGTCGTCCACGAGCAACCACGGCGGCGGACGACCGGTATATTGTCCTACAGGCGAGAAGAGACAGACGGCAGACAGCGGTTGAAATCGCAAGGCACATGCAACAGGCAACTGGACGTCCGTTATCGCGTTTTACCATGGCCAGGAGGCAGCACAAAGGTGGTCTATTTGCACGACGAACAGTACGGTGTGTTCCACTAACGCCTGCACATCGGAGACGGCGGTTGAACATAAGAACTGGACACATCAGCAATGGGGTCAAGTTCTCTTTACGGATGAGAGCCAATTTAGTCTGACGAGCGATTCTGGACTTATACACATCTGGAGAGAGAGCAGGGAATACGCAATCACACCTCCAACATCATCGAAAGGGACCGGTTTGGAGGTGACGGAGTTCTCGTTTGGGGCGGTATCATGCTTGGTAGCCATACTGACCTCCACATCTTCCAAGGAGGTCCAGTCAGTGGTGTCCGCTATTGTACTGAGGTTCTCCTGCCTCACGTGCGTCTGTTTAGAGGTGCTGTGGGTCCTGAGTTCCTCTTCATGGAGGACAACGCTACACCTCATCGTACAGTGGCTGTCGCAGAGCTGTTGAAGAGTGAAGATATTCAACGCATGCATTGGCCCGCAAGGTCCCCGTACCTAAATCCAATCGAACACGTGTGGGACCTTCTCGGGAGACGCTTCGCAGCACGTCCCTAGCCGCCCGCAACGATTCCGCAGCTGCGGTTGGCGCTACAAGAGGAATAGGCCGCGATGCCTCAACAGTTCCTTGACAACCTCGTCCTCAGCGTGAACAGACGTTGTAAATCCTGCAACGCAGTCAGGAGTGATCATATCCCTTACTAAAGACTGGATTTTTCTTGGCAGCCGCTTGTCACATGGAAGTTTCTGTCTTCTATCCAGTTGTGATCGAAGCTATCTTTTCAATAAAGTGCCTTTGTATCCTTTGGATTCCTTGTTCGGACGGTTTTGCTCACTTGTCCCATATTCGTACATCTTGGGGATCTTATGGTATGATTTGAGTCGATGTGGAGCACGTCTGCACGACGTTACATTCATTCAAAAACCGTCTCGTCCTTAATTTTTGCACGCCAGTGTATTTTAAAGTATATAGCAGAACGCATATGGGAATATGCGTTCTGCTGTGCAGGCACGTCACCCCACCCCCACCAAACTCCCCCGAAAGAGGGCCTGGGGCTTAGCCTACAGGTCAGCCGGGACCATCTGTCGCTGTAGGTAGTCATCCCATGAAGAACGTGAGTTTGAGAAATCCCAGACAATTTGGTGTGTGTGGAACGTTACATCACACTGATATCTTTTTTCGAAGCACTGAAGAAGGGATTCTCACTTTTCCTTTCTCGCCGTGTGGAAAGAACATCACATCACGGCAAGAAACTTAACAGCCGGGTCATCCTGGAAGTTCGGGCGCCAATATAACGAACAAGTTCGTCCGCACCGGGCACTGAACTCGAGTCTCCTCACTCCGGAGTAAGCCGCTCTCCCAACTTAGCTACGCAGACATGTGCTTTCACTGCTATCTGCCTTTATCTCATGTGCGTCCTGCGGTGCAGGCACGGCACAATATATGTTTGCTTTTCTCGAATAACTATGGTTTCTCGAAACAAGCTGGAAAATTCTGATTGTATAGCACAGATGTTAGCTGCACTAATGACTTTTCTAAGTATTTTTCACTTTTTTTGTGTTCTCTTTTCTTCAGAACGACTTCTGATAACAAACGGGATGATTCTATTTAATCTGTAAAATACGGTAAAACAATTAGCATAAAAATCATATAGTTACTTCAGCACACTACTTCAAGTCAGACTTCTTAACTTCGGAAAAACCTGCGCATTTTTTATAACATATCATCTACTTATACGCAGCAGGATGAAGAAACTTTTCTTCGATTAAATGGGCGCAACCGCGACAGATATTTTTTCCCATATTTTTCATATTTTGTAGTTCGCAAATTTTTTTTATGTGACATACACTGCTCTACTAGTAATATTCGGACACCTGCATATCTGCAAGTAATATTTATTTACAAAAAATTATTATTGTGTATGGTTAAACCTTATGCTCTTACGATGGCCGTCAGCCTTCTCTTCATCAGTTTTTCATAAATAGTATATATGACACTCAGCCTTTCAAGCAGAGACTAGTTCAATTTTGTTTTTTTTTATATCTCTTCTTCTCCTCACTCGACGATCGGATTCCTTCCAGAGATTCTCTATACTGTTCTGGTCAGGACTTTGGGATGTCCAGTACAACTTTTTGACTCCCATTTCTGCAAACCATTCTGTAATAACGCAAGCAATATGACACGGTCCGTATTCTTTCTGATAGAGGTAATATCGGTCTTCCCCAAAGTACTTTTACAAAGTCAGTAGAGCTCAGAATTCACGGTTTTGTCCAAAATGACTAATCCCCCCAAACCAAGCATTCCAAACTTAAGGCCACCATCACTCTGCACCAATTAAACTTAATTGTCGGAACGATACGGCTTGCATGGCAAAAATGGTCTTCTTTTTCTTAACTATTTTAACATGTACTCTAATATAACTTTCTCTTTTAATTCATGTTACCTACGAAAATGCAGTTCATTCTCCTTAAGTATTTTCCAAACTTAACGCCACATTTTCTCTTTCACTGAATGTTTTGGCAACCTGAACTGAGGTCGGAGTAGAAATGATGTATGAGAAAAACAAAGATAAGAACGTTGTTTACAAGACGTGCTCGCTGGCTTTCAAGTTGGGCGGCGTTCTATCTGACTTTAGTCAGATGCTAGGCGCTATTTCTTGGATATATTTTGCTAATTGGATGTTTGGAGGCTAGAATTTGTTAGAAGTAGATTGTTATACAGTAGATTCCGATTAATTGGGCAATCGGTTTATCGGGGTTGCCGTTTATTTACAATTCTTGAAGGACATCCCAAGTTAGCTCTTTTGGATAAAGCTTCGCATAATTGGGTAAGCCATATAATTGGGTCAAAGCTTTTTAGACCCAATGTGTCACAATTAACCAAAATCTACTGTATTGCTTTAAGCTTACAGCATTAATCTGCTGTCAAGTTTCCTGTACTTGAAGAGCTTTACACGTTACGAGTCAAATGGTGAAGTGTGCTAATCATTAAAGTGATAAATTTTGGACGAAATAAAGTTCAAGTGTTTGTAAGTAGGCAGGTTATTTACTGGCCGTTCAAACTAATCACTGTGTAATTAAAAAAATCTGTGTGGGATATTTAGCTGTCCGATGCATTATATAAAAGTTACAGAACGTTTATTAAATCAAAGTTTGTGTGTGTGTGTGTGTGTGTGTGTGTGCGCGCGCACTTTCATTCACATCCTGAAAGAGAGAGAGAGAGAGAAGACTAAAAATTCGTCGCCCGCCAAGGGAACTTCTTTTACACTGCAGGCCAACCAAAATGCAACACAAAGAAGGAAGCATTCGATTGGCCTGAAATTCGCAGCATGCGTCGCCCGCGAGATTACATGCAAACGATTAGCATTGCAGGGCATATGCAAATCATGTGCGCCCGGCACGCTACCGAGAAGCACTATAAGAAGGGTGCTCAGAAGGCGTGGCGTAAGTAGTAAAGTGTGTTGTGCTGCCGGACGTGCGTCGGAAGCTTCCTGATGCCTCGTCGCAGAATACGGCAGTCATTCCAGCACGTTTCGGAATTCGAAAAAAGACGAATAGTGCCTCATCGCGACAGAGGTTTATCGTACCGAGACATCGGCGACCGCGTGGGACGACATCCAGCCACAGTGAGGCGAGTATGGATTCGGTGTGTGCAGGAGGGACGGACGGACCGACGTGAGCGATTCAAGCAGCCGCGGCACACCACCGAACGAGAAGACTGGCATGTTGTGCGGCGGGCACTGACGGCTCGCTCCGCCACATCACGAACGTTAGCGAAGGAATTAGGGTGTGTTGCGCAACAACCTATGTCAGCACGTACCGTTCGACGTCGTCTGCAGGAACGAGGACTTGTCGCACGGCGCCCATTGCTCCGATTACCATTGACGTTACACCACCGGTATTTGGTACCACGCCAAGTTCCTGCAAGATGCAAATTACGTATTCCTATAAGTGCTTATATGGTTCTTTCCTAATATTTCATGTTAAAAAGATTAGTTATTATCCAGTACTAAGAAGACTAATTATCACCGTTTAGACAGTTCTGTCAGACGGCAGGCGGTTGGATGATTAGAAGAACAGCTGGTAGGCTCGTGACTGCTCATTGTGTCGGAGAAGGACGTTTCGATGTTATGAAAGCAATTCTAGGAAACTAAAGAGCTGCCCGGTAGAACCAGAGGTACTTTAACCTAAACCGACTCTTATATAACTCTAACAGAAAAACGTAACACAACGATGACTGCGCAGCAACCATCTGTCTAGGCTGCTGGTGAAATAATATAGGTGAAATCATTTTCTGTAGAACTGTGTTACGACTAGCGGTAGACTCCATTCCAGGAGGGTCATGTTATATGTTCCGCTAACCCCCAAATCGCTGAAGAGCTCGTTAGGACTACAGCCGTCAACATGCGACTTGAAGCCCTGATCTGTAGAATACAGTTCTGTTTCCTGAGGAGTCCCGCTTCAGCTTACAACGTGATTGTATAGGTTTTTTAATCTGAGAAACATCATCACTTTAACATTTGGGAAAGGGCTGCCTAGCAAGGAATTTGCATAATAATGAACAACCGCACTCCCCTTTCACGACCAGAGCGCCCAACGCCCCCTTGCACGCAAACAACCACAAGCGCCCGAGTCTCCCGGATAGCATGAGTAGGGTTTTCTACCCCTATGTTTTTTTTAATACGCACAGTGTCCGAGGGATTAGCAGAAGTCACTCTCAGTCTTGATTGCTGTCGCTAAACAAAGGAGTGAACCAGGAGTTGGTTTGTCCCGGGGCAATATAATTAAGCTTTCTGACATCGTTCAATATAAATGTTGCTTTTTTGACATGTGTTACGTTTGTCTGTGATATTTTGCATTGTCTCGTAAGCGGCGTTTTACCGTGAAATTTACCGTAGAAATTATTTAATATTGCTCAATACAAATAAACATATTGGGAGCATATTTTTTACAAGAAAGAACAAAAAAGGGGAAAACTGAACAAGATTTTTCGACTGTTACCACTCCCTCCTATCTGCCTAAGGTTCTCAGTATAAGAATGCACTGATTGCCTCAGGGAAATGTCCGAAGGTCAGCGTGTGTCAAGCCTAGTGATCGGAAGTTTCCAGCGGTGGCCCAGCACTAATCCTTCTTTTGTTATTGCAAAAGGGAGTGGAATGAAATTCAGAAAGCTGCGGGAGACACTGTCGGGCGTTATGATATTCTGAACGACAAGACATTTTAGGATCGTGGTCGCTAAAGGACAAGACATTTTAGTATCGTGGTCGCTAAAAGACAAGCCATTTTAGGATCGTAGTCGCTAAATGACAAGACATTTTAGGATCGTGGTCGCTAAAGGACAAGCCATTTTAGGATCGTGGTCACTAAATGACAAGACATTTTAGGATCGTGGTCGCTAAAGGACAAGCCATTTAAGGATCGTGGTCGCTAAAGGACAAGTCATTTTAGGATCGTGGTCGCTAAAGGACAAGCCATTTTAGGATCGTGGTCGCTAAAGGACAAGCCATTTTAGGATCGTGGTCGCTAAAGGTCTAGTTCTATGTCTTTTCATGGAGCCCTAACTTCTCTTAAATACAGAGACCATACACTCAAACAATATATACGACTTTTTAGACTTCCTATTTGTCCCTATTTTCTGTTTAGGATAACGACGCTATACCGATTGAGTTTGTGCTTAAATATGTGTCTCTGCAAATGTACGTGATGCACTAGGCGAATACTAATCCCACTTTGGCAAAATTATAAACAAATGGCCAGGGAAAGGAACAATATGATTACTTACAAACAGTTCTACGTCTTTCATTCGTCCACAACTGGAAATTCAGGTCACTCATATACGAGATTCAACCATGAGTAAATACGTGCGTTGATCACATCGATTTCAATAAAAACGCCTTTTCGTATACTCTCGTACACAAATCTCGACACATGTAAATAACTGCAACTCTATCTCATATAAATCTCTCGACAACTCTACATCAACTATATCGCTTTAACTACTACTCCAACTTACTCTTTAAACATTCATTCTCTACTCCAACTTACTCTTTAAACATTCATTGTTGCCATTCTTATTTATTCTTGACTCGCTGTCAATGTTGCCAATTTCTAACAGTTCTTCTGGGAAGCAATGTGTCTTCAGGGAGGAAACGTTTAACGAGAAGTAACTAAATTTACATAAGTCAACAGAAATTCAAAAAGAAATTTCAAAAGCACCCATCGTCACAAGGCTCACCTGGTGGATGAATAGCGACCCAACGAATGCCTAAGCCACTAGATCCCCAGATTTCATCCTAGCGAAAATGTGTGGGGGGCGCTTGTGAGGCGTACCACATGTCGGAAACCACCTCCTCTGTCGGCCCGGTGAGTTAAAGCGAGTTCTAGCAGCAGAATGACACTTTTTCTTCCTGAACAGCACGGCTATTCTTTAAAAATGCAACACCAGGGAAAACGTGTGCGTTTGGACTGAAACTCGCAGGATGGGTAGGTCACGTGAGGAAGTGCAAATTAAAAACGTGTGCGATTGGACTGAAACTCGCAGGATGGGTAGGTCACGTGAGGAGGTGCAAATGGAAAACGTGTGCGCTTGGACTGAAACTCGCTGGATGAGTAGTTTACGTGAGGAAGCGCAAACAAGTACAACGGCAGCGCACATGCAAATGATTTTTGCCACCCACGCCATCGTTACTATTCTGCGGGATGTATGAAAGCACGACACAGAGGGCAAGTAGCCATAGTCTATTCACGGGAATTGTGGTAGTTAGGAAGTGGTAGTAACTGAGTATGCTCCGCCGCAGCAGGCGAAAACTGCTAGTACAGCTGAAGAACTTTAAGCGAAACCGATGTGCTGGACTGCGGATAGACAGGCTTTCCTTCCACGACATCGCCGACGGTGTTGGACGAAACGCGAGCGCAGTTATGCGAATACGGCGTCAGTGGGAAGATGAAGCTCTGACTCACCAACGTGAGGATTCTGGAGAACAGCGAAGTCCGAACACACAAGAAAATCGTTATCTCCTCCGTGTGGTGTTCGCAGACCGAACAGCCATATTCCGAGGGTTAGCACAATGGTGGAGGCCTGTATCACATCAAGAGTTGCCTGCAAGCTCTGTGCGATGCCGTTTTGCTTAAGATAAACCTCACCGCTCGTAGCCCGTTGCTTCGACTTCCCTTGACCTTGAATTACAAACGTCAGCGGCTGTAATGGGGCTAAGAACAGAGACACTGGCGTGAGGAATGGCAGCGCATAGTGTTTTCCGACGAGTCGTGGTTCAGCCAAATAACCCATGATGGACATGTTCTTACACGGCGACACGAAAGTGAATGGCTGCTGGAGCCATGCATTATACAACGTCATGTAATCCCGATATAAGACCTTCTTCTGTGAGGTGCTCTTGGGTTCCATTGAGGTTCCCTCCACCTACGCATTGTAGGAACCATTACCTGCCAGCGGTACATCGCGGACGTTGTGGAGACCGAAACGCTGCCGTATTTGCATATGGGTACCCGGCACTATTTCTCAACAGGAAAGTGTCCGACTACATGTGGCGAGGAATGTCGTACAGCTCCTGGATGCCCGACATGTGCTACGTCTTCCTTGGCCAGCGTGTTCGCCTGATTTGTCGACAACCGAACAAGTGTATAATATAGTCGCTCGATGCCTGGAACGTTACGATTCGCCGCCAGTTACTAAAGATGAACTTTGGGTAAGAATCGACACAGTATGGAATCACCATCCGCAGTGCGACATCCAGAACCTCTTCCAGTCGATCCATGCCGTGAATGAGCTGTTATCTCTGCTCGTGGTGGGTACACAAGGTATTGTGTATTATACTTCTCTCACAAGCCTTTATTAATTTTGCTCGCCTTCGTCTTGCACCATAAGCTATGTAGCTTATAAATCCCACTTCCATATCTCAGGTCTTTCTTGTTGCTGCATTACAGACTGCAGTGTATTAAGCATGGTTCCTCGCTGTCAAGCATATTTATCCGTTCAGAAACACATCGGTGAGGAGTAGAAAGGACTGTGCTCCTGAACGATGTGTTATGTGTATCTTCTGAGCACCTACATCGATTTATACAATGCACACTCTTTGTTTATATCGATACAGAGGGTGAGTCGAAGGTTTTGCACTATGTGCCTCATTTTATATCTTCATACGTACCTTTACAACGAAAGCTAACTAGCATTAAACGTATAGGCCATCGTGTTGCATCGTCTTTAGCCATATGTTTGCCAGTTCTTCGATTCAGCAGCGTTACCAGTTTTTGTCTTTTGAGGCGAAGAACTCCTTCATCCCAGCTGTCACCTCCTCCTTGTTGTTGAAGTGCCGCCCGCGAAGGAGGTGGGCCATGGACCAGCATAGGTAATAATCCGACGGGGTAAGGTCCGTACTATATGCTTTGTGTGGCATCAGTTTGGTGTCCGCACGTTCCTGGTGTTTTGTCCGGGTCGTTCAAGCGGTATGAGGTTGAACGTTGTCCTGCTGTAGGAAAGCTCGCTTTTTGTTCACCAGTCCCGGGTACTTATCCTCCAATATAGCATACATCCGCTCCAGTTCTTCAGAGTAGAGGTTGGCATTGATGGTTCGTTCAAGTAGAATATACAGAGGTTGAGTCGAGGGCACCAAACTGATGCAGAGGGCTAAACCACTACTGTTGTATGTTAGGATTACGGAAATAGATCCACTTTTAATCGCACATAAGAATTCTCTTGATGAAGCGTACATCGCGCGGGTTTTCTAGGAGTTTCGTGCACACTTCCATTCTGTGGTTTGCTTCAGCTGGGGTCAGTTCGTGAGGGACAATGCGGCAGCTCCTGTAGACCTTGCCGGAGGTCCTGAAGGTTGTGAACCGCGGTGGCCTGTGATATGCTTAGTTCGCCTGATAAATTTCGAGTGCTGGTTGTCGGATTTGCATCTACGGCCTGGCGCACGGCCTCTGAATCCATCTGACTTTGGCTGATTGTCGAGATTTCTGTCACCTGGGCGACATTTCTTGAACCATATGGTTGCAGTGCTGTGGTCCACGGAACCTTCCCCTTTCGCGTGACAAATGTTTCGTGTTGCTTGAGCAGCGTTATGGCTGAGTTCAAGCTCGTAAAGCAAAAGTTCCCTAATTAGACGTTTGTAGCTGTTCATCTTTTAGGCGTCCTAACCACAGACAGAACGACGACATGCAGTGTTGTTCACAACAGCGACAGCCACTTTATATCCCTGACTGCAATGTGCGACTTGAGCTGGTTCAAACACGTGACATACCCACCGCAGCAGATGTGTTTGTGTAAATATTGCAAAACTTTCGACTCACTCTAGCACTACCACCGCAGATGTTCATTCGTTTCGTAGTTATATCACAACACATTGCCATACACCTTGCAGTTTCATTACACCTTAAACTAAAAAAATTATACCACAAGTTTTTTTTTTTTTTTTTTTTTTTTTGATTGGAGGTTTAACGACCACCGTGAGCAACTCAATGGGCTATAAGCAGTCGCCCGTCCCTAATTTAGGGTCACTGGTTCCATTGAAGGGAGAGAGCCAGTGCCGTAAGACAAACACAACATCCCTACCAGATACTAAAATTTCATCGAAATCCAACGGTTGTTACGCGAGTTATCGTGCTGACGGACATACACACACAGCGCGTGACGTAATGAGGCAGATGGGAATCGCGACCATCTGTCCGCCGTAAAAGTGTGACGTCATAAGTCTTTAATAGGATCCACACACAACGCGTGACGTAAAGAGACAGATGGCGTGACCGCGCGCCAACATTCTCAAAGTCGAGTTGTGACGTCATAAGATTTCTAAGCATTGTTAACATTAATGGAACAACACCATCACTAAAAACGTTTTAATTCGGGGTGGTTATTTAACCCAACAAACGAATTCTTCTACAGTCGAGATCAAGCTAAATCGATTTCTAGTACCAGAAAACGGTAGGTTAACGATTTTCATCAACATTCTTAGAGCCGTTTTCAAAATAAAATGTACATACATACATACAAGAATTGCTACTTTTTTTTTTTTTTTTTGATTGGAGGTTTAACGACCACCGTGAGCAACTCAATGGGCTATAAGCAGTCGCCCGTCCCTAATTTAGGGTCACTGGTTCCAGGGAAGGGGAGAACCAGTGCCGTAAGACAAACACAACATCCATGCCTCACCGGGATTCGAACCCGGACCCCTTGCGGACGAATGATCAGAGGCCAGCGCCTTAGACCACTGCGCCACCGGGGCGGCCCACAAGTTTTTCGTATACTCTTAATATTGTGGAGTAGTGTAGTAAAGGTATTGGTAAAATTCTGAAACCTTATCTAGAAAACATAACTAGCTCAACAACGTAAGCTTTGTTAACAGCAGAAAACTAAGCTCCTGCTCAATGCAAACAAATGCAGCGTGACACTGCGTTTAGCTGAAGGTAGGTTAAAGTTGTTACACTCTCAAAAGAAAATTCATAGTGGAATATTATCATCATTTCCCCGTCATTGTTCAATTTTGAATCATATTGATTATAGCAAAAGCAAGCCGATATAAAAAATAAAACTTCTCCAATTAAACAGTTAGAAACAGGGATATCTTTCAACTAAATACGATATTTAAGTCAGCTGATAAGAATATTTTTACACGAAAAAAAGTTCGAAAATACTTGGAATTGTTTTCTTCGTAACTATAGTTACCAGATAAAGAAAGAAAATTTTCAAGCATTTGGAACTTTTCAAAAGAATTTTGAAATATTAAAAGTCTCGCCAAAATTCTGAAACCTTATCTAGAAAACATAACTAGCCGCCCCGCCCCCGGGGGGGGGGGGGGGTGTTAGTGGTCTAAACGATGGCTTCTAATCATTCTTCTGAGATGTGTCCGGGTTCGAATCTCGGTGAGGCATGGATTTTGTATTTGTCTTACGGCGCTGGCTCCCTCCTTTCCCTGGAACCAGTGGTCCCAAATGAGGGACGGGCGACTATTTTTAGCCCATTGCGTTGCTCACAGTAGTCGTTAAACCTCCAATTAAAAAAACAAAAACATAACTAGCTACATAACTGTTTGAAAGAGCTTCAGCTATGAAATCTGTAATCAATATTTTCATTGCGGCTTATAGATGTGCAGATGCTATGCAAAACACAAAAACTACTTTACGCCACCTGGTGAGCAACTGGTGCATCGCACAAATTCAAAAGTGCACGAATTATCATTCTCCCGGTCAATGCTGCGCGATGCAAAAATGATTTTTTTGAACGCAATTTATAGATCGAGATAGCATATCGTAACTACAGATAGACGAACAGAGTGATACTATAAGCACGCGCTTTCTTTTTCCTAGAAAAGGCACTCGAAAAAGGAAGCATTTCAACTTACATACTCAGACACGCTCTGCAAAACTACCTAGACTCACTCTTGTAGCAATAATACCTATTCTTAAGTTTTAAAATGAAATCAATAACAACATAAACATCTACTTGAATACGAGTTTTCTAGAACGAGTGAGAAATGAAGAGTTGTTATAAATAACAGCATTCTAACGTCTCCTGGAATACCAGTATTCCACAACAAGTAGGAATTCCAGGAAATTTAAAAGTACCTCATTTGTCATGTTTCTTTCTGTAGCACTCGGCAATGATTATTTTGTGAGAGAAACGCAATAATACGGCATAGTGGAACTTTATGTAGAGTGAAAATATTGGTTATTTATTTTCAATAATGATTATATGTGCCCAAGTATATTTAAAACATTCAAAGAGCCATATAAAACACTTTTAAACAACCATGCCATGCAACATAGTGAAATGTATGCCTTTTTGCATCTGCAATGGAGCTCGGAATTAAAGAATAATTAAAAATGTCACACATAACTCAAAGTATTTATGAGGACGTTCAATGAAATTCGATAAAGAGCTCCGTTATTACATTACCTATGAAACTCAAGTAGAAGGCACTCATAGTTTTATAGTCTTCGTGTGTTAATATCATGATTTTGTAATTTACAATAAACAGCAGTCAATGGAGCAAGATTTAAATCCCTTGCTAAAGACAAGGAGTACTTTAAAATGGAGTATGATCACATCTGAGAGAAATTCAGCTCAAGGAACGACGCCTCTTACTGTTTATGACTGTATTGATGAGGTTTTGAGAGATTAATGATCCCTTCTTAACAAGAGCAGTTCTAAGTTCTTGAAGTGTTCTGGCAGGGAGAGAGTTAGCTTTAATGAGTCTCCCTACAGTATCCCATACATTCTCAATGGGACTGAGATCAGGGAATCTGGGTGGTCACTCCATTCTGCGAATATCTCCTTTAAAAAATCGTCTTCCAAATGAGCTCGATGAGGCTGAGCATTTTCGTTTATAAGAATAAAATCTGTACATACGGATTTCAGATCTCATCTCTCTGTCTCTGGTCATTAACTTAGAGACTGTGAAAGATGTGCAAGTCTGTGCAGCAGTTCGTCATGATTCCTGCACTGGTTATTAAGACACCAGCACCATAGCAGTCCCTACATCTAAAGTTAGTGGGACTGTTTAAGTCCCTATTTTCTCCAGATGAGAGTACGTCGCGAATTAGACCTTAAGCTGAATTGCGACTCGTTTATGAAAAGAGCACTGGTCTGAACTCCAAGTGGGATGCTTCCGACTCCACGTTACACGATGCTTCCGATTCCACGTTACGCGATTTGGTACTGATTCACGTCATATCGTTGACGTACAGGGACACAAAAATAATAGGTTTCCTTGCATAAAGGCATTATTCACGATGTCTTTTACAACCTGTTCTTGTAGCTGCTGTAAGCTCTAAAAAGTGTCGTCTGTTGGATATCTCTCTGTTCTGTATGGCATTCAGACTCATATGGCTATCGCCTGCAGCAGTGGCGGCTCTGGAACGGCCTTGTCTTGGTCGACGGCAAACATCTCCTGCCCATTGAAATTGTCTCCACAGTCTTGACGGAACATTTGTGGAACATTCAATGCTCTGAAAACTTCTATCTAGGACTGACCTGTTTCAATTTTACTAATCGCTCTCCAGCGATGAAAATCGCCCATATAATGTCTTCTTGACATTATCAGCTCGACGTTGCTACCGAAGGGAAAGTAAGAGCTGCTTAGACCAGTTGAAAGATACGAGTAGACACGCGCCTTTTTTTAATACAATCCTAATTTTAAAATCAATGCTTACCTGCGGGAGCTTCCTCGTAGCGAAAGTTTCCTGTTCGCCAATTCTCAGTGAATTATGTTACATACATTGGCATCTATTATCCCTTAATTTTGAGCACCAGTGTAGTTGTACATTAAATTGAAAATTCAGCTCCATGTGTCAGGTCCATATCAGATCAAAAGAAGTCTGTTGTTTGGCATATTAACAGGTGGTCCATGATCTGTGCCTCACCTCAGTTGCATTTGTTTGGGTCAAAAGAGAAGTCCTACTTAACCGTGCTTTCCCAACTTCTGCAAACTCTTGGGCAACAGCGATTGACAGATTTCCAAATCGGCCAGTGCCATGAGGTTCAGGATGGTAGTTTTTCTGACGGTGCAAATCTAATTCTTATTGTATTGTTACAGAATTCAGAGGAGGTATCTCTCTGTATCTCGGCTCTGGCCTGTTATTCTGACATTTTTGTAGGTGTGACGTTGGTAAGAAGGTTTTTTCGAGATAACAAGCTTCTAGGTAGCGGCGTGTGTCCACACAGAAGATGTCGAGTATCAAGTGCTGCTTCTTTAACCCATCCGTAATGCCAGCTCACACATAATGATTCTCGATAAGAGTTGTTATTAAACATTAGATGATCTCTCTGTGGCATTTATAAAGAAATGAGTCCGATTTTGGGGCGTCACATCAGCACTGGGAATGCGTGTTCTACAGCCAAGGGCTTCATTTAAACAAAACAAATACAATTCTTTTTTCATTATTTTGGTTGGATGCTTAACGATCACCGTGAGCAACTGAATGGGCTGTAAGCAGTCGCCCGTCCCTAAGTTAGGGCCATTTGCTCGAGGAATGGGAGAGAGCCAGTGCCGTAAAACAAACACAACATCCATTTCTCACCGGGATTCGAACCCGAACGCACTTCGGACGAATAGTCACAAGCCTTATACCACTGCGCCACCAATGCGGCCAAATACAATTCAGGGATTTCGTAAATACTTAATTGAAATTCAGGCATGATCCGAATACGATACCAATACCATCCGAATCCGATACTGATTTCTATAAGTGAATGTGAACGTGAGGATTTTCAAAAGTAAATATGATCAACAGCTTAACCAGAATTGTTGATGATAAAAAAATAAATCTGTATTATTCTCTTAAAATTGCAGTTTTATCCCTGAAACATTTGTGTTCTTCAAAACATCACGGATGCTTTCAAAATATCATTCACCTGCAGATACAAAACAGCTGGGAAAAATGTAAAGATATTCTGTTCAAACGAGAACTCAACCTTCGAGAAATTCTGATTAATTTTCGTCCAAACACTTTTTTCTACATTTTTAATTGCCGATACGCATTCCAAATCACGTTTTTCCTATTTGTTCCTTTTATTTGAACAATTGTAACACAATATGAAGCAACAGTATCAACAAATCGCTTTAGCATTTGTTTAGAAGACAGAGAATATTTTCATCATCTGCTTGCTAAGAAGGAATGGGAGCCGATGCCTTGTGTATTTTTTTATTTTTGAACAAAAATTGCATTAAAGTGAGGAATAATCTTAAAAAACAGTTTAACACAATTAAAATATCAGGTTAATGCATGTTAAACATCATAGGAATGTATCAGACAAATATTTGACGAATGATCCGGAAGAATGTACTTATAGTACTCGACACAGAAAATGCCACACTATGGAAGAATGCCACGAAATGAGACAAAACAAAACAACGCATGTGGAAAAGTTGCTTGGGAAGAAGTAACTTGATTTCTGAGAGATTGCAAGAATGCGATGAGCGACGAGACGGTATAATAAGATTTGAGTCATTTGGTCGCATAATCCCCCAATGCTGAACTATACATTGAGCAACACAGTGTCGCATGGAGTGGAAAATCCACCCTGGATGGTATCCTGAGGTATCGGTGACCATGCGCTATTGACCTGTGTCTACAATTCTTCAAATTTGGAGGTCAGAGCCATTAAGTAGTTTTAGAATGACGTCCCACGTGTTCTCTTTTGAGGAGAAGTCCGTGGACTGGCCAGTGAAGCACCTAAACACCTTGAAGTCACAGTCCGCTGATGTTGGAAAAGTTCGGGCGGGTATTTTCTTCTTGAAACTAAAAGTCAGGGATATCACCGAGATACAGCACGTTGTGCTATCATCGTAGCCGCTGTACGTACGAGTGGTGAACGGTTGTCTAAACTGATAGGGCCCCGAACCATGGCACTAGGATGAGGCGCAATATGACGCCTACGGATAGTAATAAGATCATCCTGGTTACCACGTCGTTCCTAGACCCTCAATCGGCAATAAGATAGAATCAACAATCGTCGCAGAATACCACATGGTTCCATTTGTTCCGCTACGCATGTCTGGTACGTTCACCGCTACAATTGCTTGAGGATGTGATTGCTCCATGATAGGCAGTAGACACATTGGCTAGCGAGAGCGCAAATTTAGCTCAGCCAGTGTGCTATTCATAGTATATGCGGTTACGGGAATGCCCATAGCTACCAGTACCCGTCTCTGAATGTCGTGCGCTGTAGATCGTGGGGCTACCACTGCTTGCTGTCGAATGCGGAGATCGATGAGTTCGGACATCCGCCAACGTGCACCAGTCACACTACAGGAACGCAAGTCACCTTCCTCCAAGTATTGCCTATACAGTCGACCTACAGATGTTGCATCTCGATCCATTTCCGCCGGCGCACCTAATCGAGATGCAACAGCTGTCAACCAGGGACCACTTAACCGTGGGTAAACCTATGATGAAGTCCCTAGTAAAATGGTAGGATTCCCGTTGATGTCGCACAAGCATTCTCACTCTTCCCAACTGCTTTGGCCACCGAGATAACTCTGTTGCAGTTGTCCATACGCCCACGAGAGGACGATCAAACTTAGCTACGCCGAGCCGTTTTACCCATTTATCTCCTCCATCTTGTCATGTTATTGGTTTTCAACTGTAGTTCTTTACATTCAACTGTAGTTCTTTACATCGTCGACACAATCTCACCAATTTTCGTTGCGTTTCGAGAATCATTACCTGGTGCGGCATTTTCGATGTCGAGCAGTGTACTTTCAGTTATGAAGTGAGCTAGAAATGATATCGATTGATTACCTGATGTGTCCCATAACGTGAAGTGAATTCGATAATCACCAACTGAATACGTGGCAGTATATCGCTCGAAGCCTGTTGGAGTGTACACCTGAGGAAGACAAGAAAAATGATATTAACAACTGCTTACAGAAATAATTATTAGTAAGCGTAAAACACATTGAGATTATTTGAGTTCTTTCCTGTAATTGGGATAAAGTTGCATTATTTGTCCATCAGGAAAGAACTGCTGAAATGGTTTTGGCAAAATAATACACAGTCAGTTTTTCAAGGGAGGTTTCTGAAAAAATTGAAAGCAAGGGGAAAGTAATTTTAACTGTATGGACGAAATTCGTAGTAAATTGCATTTTTGCGGTACCTCTGGAGAAATGAGTAATTAGTTTTTTTATTTTATTTTATTTTTTTTTAAATCCTAATTTTCAATGAATTGACAGGTGGTCTTAAACTTTTGCAAATGATTGTAATCACGCATGGAGTTTAACTATTGTTACAGAGGTACACATCAATACAATAATTAATACAGACATTTGACGTGTACTAGGAACAACCAACAGAAGTCATCGCTCTTTCCACGTTTATAAGTGAGTCCCGGAAAAATTCTCATTGGCGGCCACTGGGAATCGAACCCAGTGTCTTCCAGTTACGCGCCGGATATGCTTCCACATGCACTAACTGTCAAGCCAATTGGCAGATTGCTTCTTGGAGCCCGGCACAATGCTGGGGATTCACCAAAGATGGTAAGCAGCAACTGAACAAAATAATTAGAGGGCGAATGAAGTGTATGTGTATGGAGAAATTCGAGATCAATGTATAGTGTATGTGAGTCTGGAGGAATTCGAAATCAATGTATAGTGTACGTGAGTCTGGAAGAATTCGAGATCAATGTATAGTGTATTTGAGTCTGGAGGAATTCGAGATCAATGTATAGTGTATTTGAGTCTGGAGGAATTCGAGATCAATGTATAGTGTATGTGAGTCTGGCGGAATTCGAGATCAATGTATAGTGTATGTGAGTCTGGAGAAATTCGAGATCAATATATAGTGTATATGAGTCTGGAGGAATTCGAGATCAATGTATAGTGTATTTGAGTCTGGAGGAATTCGAGATCAATGTATAGTGTATGTGAGTCTGGAGGAATTCGAGATCAATGTATAGTGTATGTGAGTCTGGAGGAATTCGAGATCAATGTATAGTGTACGTGAGTCTGGAGGAATTCGAGACCGCTGTGGTGCAGTGGAAGCATATCCGGCGCGTAACTGGAAGAACCTAGGTTCGATTCCCGGTGGCGGCTAATGAGAATTTTCCGTGACTCACTTATAAACGTGGAAAGAGCGATGACGTCTGTTTGATATCAATACAATGGATTATATTATACGGAATCACAGACACCTATCAATTATAGACATCGAAGATATGTTCACATTTCAAAAACATCGATTCACAGAATTTTAACCGATCATTTGGAAATGTAACGAGTTTGTTCTACTTGGATTCTCCATTTCTTTTCATGTGCTGCCCAATGCAAGGCCGCAGCTGCCCAATTTTGTCGTTTTTATTTAGAGAAAAGTAATATGATCCAACCTGCATATGACTTTTGGTTGTTCCCAATTTTTAAAAAGAGATTTCGCGGTCGACAATTTGAGACTCATCAACAACTTATAACAGCTGTGCAGGGACGCTTCGACAGCATTTTAGAAGAAGAGTTCCAGAAAACATTTAAAAAGTGGTAGAAATGTTGGAACATATGTTTTCGATGCAATGGGCAGTATTTCAAAAAAGATGACCACTTCCTCGATAATTAAAGTACGCATACGTTTTTCTAAAAACATTCTCAGTTGTTTTTGGGACAACCCTTGTACATAATACTGCACACGGTGGCCAACAAATTTTCAATTTTAACTTAAAATTTGTCAATCCTTTGACGCACACACTGAAAGGAATTACTAATGCTATTTAAGAAACTAAAACTTTAGCAATACAAATTTGGAAGATGAGAATCCCTTTATTGGTGTAAATATGGCATGGATATTAAATCAGATAATATCCGAAAATTTGAAAATTTCGTCGTTATGTATCGGGAATCGAACACTCGTCTCCCGGAATGCACCCGAGTATTTCTTTCACTAAAACCTTGGCACCTGGTAACATATCTCGTTTTGCTGGTCTTAGCTTTATCAGTGCTAAAAGGTCGGGCGTTACCCAAACTGTAGTATCTTTTCCGATCATTTCAAAATCTGATACGACTCCTACTGTGCGTCACGGATCTTTTACATTACGTCCAAACTTAACGAATTTCTCTCAATAAACTTTAATTGAAGCCTCAAACTCATAACTTTTATATATACATAAAAAAAGAGAAAAACCCACAAGTACTTGTCAAATTTACATAAAAAAATTGTCGCAACTTCCACTGAATAAAATTACCTTAACATAAAGAGAGCCTGTTGAACCCTAACTATAATTGCAATCTTGGAGAAGCTCAACTAAATTATTTGGAAAATAAGAAACCAATTTACTCGTAGCAGCTGACTATCTACCTGCTTATTAAACCGGCCCGTACCTGGCAGTTAAGTACAATGCGTACTTATCAAGATGCCTATGGTCACCAATCGATGCCCACCCGTATGAGCTTACAACTTCATTTCTTTGCGGTTCGACGTGTACTCGTCTTAAACCCTTATTTTTCCTCCTCTTGCCTGTTTCCTGTCCCCTGTCCTGTCAAGACGCTCGGTCTGTTTCATTCTTTCAACGTGTTGCCTAAGCATCATGCATTATAAAGTCAGATGTCAGGAGACCCTTGAGGGCTTCAACGTTCCCGTCTGTAATGGCCGAACCAAAAGCTTATTTGCATAGGATCTAAAACTATGTTTAGAGAATGTGATGGTCATGGTTATTTTAGGATTTTTTTATCGCCGAAGTCTTATTGGGACGAGAGAATTTTTTAATCGAAACTTATTAACCAATCAAAAGCAAATTTCACTGACACTCAGAGTAACTCATTGAAATTTAAGGTTTGGCACAGGACAACAGGCGTATTTAATCAATTGAAAACAGGATAACTGAAATAAAGACGAGGTCAATGTCGAATACATTTAATAAACGGACATTGAATGGCCTTTGTTACATTGTAGACTCCGTTCTTCAAAGTCTTGGCGTACAAACTGTCTAATAACTGACTGACTGCATAAAGCAATTCCTATTAAATTCAGTTTAACTAATCTGCCATGCAAGCTTGAATTCTACTGGAAGTTTATGTTTTTTACCCTGACAGGTGGTAAAGAAATCACGCCAATTAAAAACGTAGGCCTGTACTTAGTTTCTTCTGGCACGGTTAAACCCGATTTCTGTTGTAAATCAATGTATTTTGAATTCGATAACACCTGCATTTAAGCCTTTTAACGAAGAAATTTTGCATCGTAAGAAACCGGAAAGCAAAGATTATCGTTCTTATATTTCAATCCTCCCAATGCAAAAAGAATTGATCAAACCGGACTAATAATTGCAGGAATATGGTGTCCACAGACGGACAAAGTGATACTACAATCACGTTTTTAAACAGAAGACGCACTAAAAAGGAGTCGTAGGTATGAATTCGTATTGAAGGTGAGGAGACGTCTGAGCGTTAGAGATGTTAAGTCATTTTCTTCAAGCACGGAAGTTCGGCTATTCTATGGAATATTCAAGGCGAAAGCATTTTTTAGTCCCGGTATTCCTGTCTTAGCTTGTTTTTCCAACGGGATGTTCCTTCGCTGTCATCAGCCGTAGCATGAAGAAAATGTTGTTGCATATTTGCGATATGTAGAAGCTGACTTGCATCTCAGATAAGGCAGAGTGGTACAAATGGCATCACCGGGAAGAAGAAATTTTACACATACACCTACTGTCTCCTCTTGGTATGTAGTCAATAAGAAGACGAGTAGTCTGTGAAACATCACATTGCCAATGTTTAGAAAGAAAGACAGCTGATTCATATTCATCCAGACGCTCGCTGAGCTGACGTTTCGAAATCACACCGGAGCTTGTTCTTTGACGCTGTATTGTTTCTGTGTTGCATGCACATCGAGAACAGTTTCGTGTTTCATCTTTCGAAGTCAGTTGTTCAAAGGGAATACTTTTCGTAGATGAATGGTCATAAACAGAAACCAGCCATAATATCATAAACTCAGTCTACCAGACATCTAAGAAGATATTTTAAACACAGCGCGCAAACGCTTGTTTGAATGGCACTGGGTTAGAATTGCTGGTAGGACTTTACTTATCGGTTCGGGTTATATTGCGCTGCAATACTGTCTGCTTCCACTTTAGTGTATCCGCAAATGGCATAGCCAAATGCAAAAATATGTACTTTTGGGAGCGAGAGGGTTCTGAATGAGAAGAAAAAAAAAGTCGACGAGAGGAGAAAGAAAAAGTAATAGTCAATACAAAAGAAGGGAAAAGTTTTGTCCCATTTTTTTCGTTCTAAAAATTGGGAGCAAATTGCTGAGATGAAGTTTCTACAGAAGAAACAAAATATTTTTAATTATAACCAGAATTACATCAACCAATATCGATCTTCTGCTGGATGAAGGCCTCCCCAATCTCTTTCACAGCTCTCTATCTTGCATCGTCTACGAGTGGTAGTCATAAATAAGTCACAAATAGTTGTGGGATAGCTGATAATGATAGTTATTAGTTTCTAAAAATGCTATTAGGTAGCAGCGCAATTCGCCTTTCTCGTACTTCAACGTAACATAACCTAGGTGTCGCATGCGCATGCCCAGAACAAATTGCAAATGGTGACCCTACTCGAGGAGTGTACGACCGAAGATCAGCGTACTGTTGTGCATTTTCTTTAAGCCACGGGTAATCTTTCAGAGGATATTCGTACGGAAATGCTTCCTATTTATGGTGAGAAATGTTGTCGCGTGAAGCGGTACACATCTGGGTCGATAAATTCCCTTAAGAAAGCTCAAAAGTTGCTGATGAAGACCGAGCGAGCTGGTCATCCAGTTCAGATTGCGCAAGAAGCAACTGTGAGGCAGGTGGAGGAGATAATTCGATCTCACAGGCCAGCAGCGGTACACAGTAGGATGTTCTCATGGTTTAGCCTATGGTATAATGCATGATCATTTGAATTTCCGGAAAGTGTCCGCACGGTAGGTGCCCAGAGAACTGACTCAGGAGCACAAAATGAACCGAGTGAGCTTGTCTTTCCAGCATCTATCTCGTACTTTAGTAACAGTTCTCTCTCTCTCTCTCTCTCTCTCTATATATATATATATATGAACAAAAAATACGTGGGAGGTAGTCAATGTATAATGGGACAAAGTTCCATAAAATACTGTTACACACGTTATTGTACATGAGCCCAAAAAAGACAGGTTGACATCAATGATAATGAAATATTTGTATCTGAACCTAACAACATTTCTACATATTCAATATATTTCCATTACATTTTGTAAGAACATGTACGTTTCAGCCAGAGAGACCAAAAATCGTCAATGAGCTATATATCGAGCTACACATATTACGCACACTTTATTTCAGCTTCATTCCTCCTTGTTTGAACATGTCAGGTGTAAACATACCTATTACATTTCAGTTCAACTTTGCCACTTGCCCGGTGCCCAGTGTTGCGCTACACCATTAACCCTTTTACGACCATAACGCCGAAAACGCCCGTATGTACACACGGCCATAGCCTTCGCCCGAAACCTCTTTCTAGAGTGACTCAGATTTCCTACCCTTACTTATTCTTCAATTTTCTCGACCTATGACGGATTAGCAGGAGTCACCCTCAGTCACTATTGTTGATATTAAACAAAGATGTGAAACAACAGACAGTTTCGGACATTATGGTATTTAGAGTGATACAAGATTTTTGGATCATGGTCATTAAACTGTTAAAGGATATTCAATATTCACAGTTCAACACAAACACAAATTCTAAAACATGGGGTGATGAGTGAAAATCATTCTAAGACTGTTGTTAAGACCAGACTACGTCGACGCAGTAAGAATTTCAGCAACTGCAGTGCTTCACTGTTCGTCGTCAAAATATTACGAACTATCAAAATTAAAATAGTCGACAAGTCGTTCTACGCTCGTATCACAGAACATGTTTCAGGCAACTCTGTGCCCATCTTCAGTAGTCTGGTGCAAGAGACACCAATCTGGCTTTTATTGCGGTAACTACCTCCAAGCCACCAATCGGCCCATTACCCTTTGGTCCTGCGTCCATACGTACGTTGTTCTCGTGACTTTCGTCACTTTCTATTGTTGCACCATCTGGTGTTCATCCTATGTAATCTCATTACTCATCACTATTAGATGCGACATTTCCTATAGATTTAGTTTTTATGGTCTTTTCTTCTGTTTCTTTTTCTTTTGTTATGTACCGCCAGGCAAACGGCAATTCAAGTGGTGTCTGTACATTTATATCAATTACATCCCCTGGCTTTTTCTATCATAATAGACTCAGAATACAAATTCTTCTTATGTGTATTAAGCTTAGTATCTATTTTTGCATTTTCCCATACGGGGATAGAATTATTATTAATACAATAGGTAATAAGAGATGTTCGTTGTTCACCCTTTTTCCAATCTCCTTAATGCTCTTCCATTCTTGTCTGTAGTCGTCTTTTAGTACTACCTATGTAGATGCTATCTGTATTACCGGAATTATTATTCTTAGTGGGTATACAATATACTCCTGCTCTATGCATAATTGCGTTATTACTGTAATCGCCAGTAAGGAATTTGTTGTTATCGACGACAGTATCGGTGAATCTTTTATTTACCTTATTACATTCCCTTTTTAAAATGTTGCTTAACTGTATTACATAAGGCAAGCGCCCGCAGAACTGTGTGGTGTTCTCAACGTTATTTTCACTTTTAGATTTATTAATACTGATTTTATAGTTTTTATACATTTCCCAAATATATATTTTATGATAACCAAATGCTGTGGCAGTTTGCATAATCCACTTCACTTCAAAATGTTCCTAACGTCTATTCGACGTATGGGAAACAGCTCTTTTAATATATGAGTGAAAGGCAGCCTCTTTCTAATATTTAAGGTGGAAAGAATCATTCGGTATGATTACCGGTACGTAAGAGTCTTTTCTGTATACAGAATAGTTAATATGCCCACGGTTTTTACAAAGCAGAATGTCTAGGAAGGGTAAATTGCCCATTACTTGAAGGTACTACCTCCAAGTAATGGGCAATTACCCTTCCTTGACATTCTAGGGAGGGTTACTGCCCATTATTATTTTGGAGGTAGTTAGCGCAATAAAAGCAGATTAGTGTCCTTTGCACCCAACCGCTGAAGATGGACACAGAATAGCCTGAAACATGTCCGGTGATACGAGCGTAGAACGACGACTTGTTGACTATTTTAATTTTGATTATTCGCAATATTTTGACGACGAACACTGAAACACTTTAGTTGCTGAAAGTCTTAGAATGTTTTTTACTCATCACCCCCTTTTTTTAGAATTGTGCAATTGTTTGTGTTTGTGTTAAACTGCGAACATTGAATATCTTTTAATGGTGTAGTGCAACACTGGATACCGGGCAAGTGGCAAAGTTGAACTGAAATGTAATAGGTTTATTTACACCTGACATGTGTAAACAAGGAGGACTGAAGTTGAAATAAAGTGAGCGTAATATAGCACTGTCTAAAACGTACATAAGCTTACAAAATTTAATGGAAATATATTTAATATGTAGATATGTTCTTAGATTCAGATATAAATATTTCAATGTCAATGATATTATATTGTCGTTTTTGGGCTCATGTACAATAACGTGTGTAACAGTATTTTATGGGACTGTGTCCCAATATACATTGATTATCTATCTCGTACGCATGTGAAGGAGAAGGATTCTTACTGGGGACGAATCATAAGTGCGCCACTACCAACCCGAATCAAAGCGTGCTTCAATGCAATGGAAACATCCCTCTTCACCTTCAACCACGAAATTTCGAATTTTGCCACCAACAGGAAAGGTTATGCTGACAGTGATTTGAAATTCTCAAGAATTGCTGTTAGCCTATTTCCAGAAGCGAGGTGAGAATGTAAATGCTGCATTGTACTGTGAAATTCTGTTGATCCTTCGGGATGTAATTAAACAAGTTAGTAAAATCATGCAATGCATTCATTATGATACGCTTTCCAACATTCCAGAAATCATTACTCAAGTTACTACTCTTTGCCGACCCGGTGGCGCAGTGGTCTAAGCGATGGCCTCGTCCGAAAGAGGTCCGGGTTCGAATCCAGTGAGGCATGGGTGTTGTGTTTGTTTTACGGCACTGGCTCTCTCCCTTCTCTGGAACCAGTGGCCTTAAATTAGGGACAGGCGACTGCTTATAGCCTATTGAGTTGATCAGGGTGGTCGTTAAACCTCCAATTAAAAAAAAAGTTATTACTCAGGTTATGAGGATAATTATCCTCATGACCTGAGTAATAATAATGGCTGCGGAGTAAATCTCGCTCCTGTGACCTGGTCTTTAACCCCATTTCGATGATATTAAGTAGAATTGGTTCAGTATATCTCCGGAACAACATACTAAAGTGTTGTCGCTAGAAGCATTTTTAGTCAAGTTATGAGGATAATGGCTGTGGAACAAATCTCTTTCCTGTGCGCTGACCTTTCACCCTATTTTGATTATATTAAACAGAATTGGTTCAGTACATCTGCGGAACAACATGATGAAGTTTTGTCGCAATAGAAGCATTTTTAGTCAAGTTCTGAGGATAATGGCCGTGGAATAAATCTCCCTCATGTACCCTGACCTTTGACCCCATTTTGGTGATATTAAGCAGAATTGGTTCAGTACACCTCCGGAACAACATGATAATGTTTTGTCGCCAATGAAGCATTTTTAAATAAGTGATGACGCATAAGGACGACGGAATGGATCCTGCTCCTATGTCCTGACCTGTGACACGGTTCGTATGTCACTTAGTTCGTCCATTTTCAGTAGGATTCATCTCCAGGTTGTTCCCTACCACATGCTCAAATTGCATCGAAATCGAACCATTTTTACGGGAGTTATCGTGCGGAAAGACAGACAGACGGACAAAGCTGGAGCATATACCCTTTTCCAACCTACGGTTGGAAAGCGTAAAAAATAAGATTCAGGAGCTAGTGATTATACGAGCAGTGCTCCATCACGACTGCAAGAAACTTTATACGACTAGAGTAACCCAGCTGGAAATTTAGTAACCAGGCTGGCAACTTCTTGCGCATCTATCTGCCTTTCAGCCCCTAGAGATTTCCGCCTGTTTTTTCCGCTAAAAATGTCATCTTGACGGCAAATGTTTCCCGCATGACGAAGAGGTTGAACGTGAAGGGCGAATGTGATGGCTGAGACAACAGACTCGGGACTTCTATACTGCAGGTTTCGACGCACTGATAAAGCAATGGGATAAGTGCGTCAATACTGATGGAAATCATGTTGAGGAACAAGGGGAAATGTAAAGATAAGAATACATGTTTTTCAGGTTCGTATGTCACTTAGTATTTTTAAATAACTACAGGGGTTGGACACAATAAAGTGAACACCTAGGAAGAGAAGAATTTACGTACCTAGTAAGGTGTGGGACTACCTTTGGCATTCAAAACCGCCAGAATCCTCCTTGGAATAGACGTGTACAAATCCTGGATGGTAGTTAGTGGGATGTTACACTATTCATCATGCGCAAACTGCTCCAGGTCATTGAGAGATGAGGGAGGAGGATAACGGGATCTTACTCTGTTTTCAAGACATACCCCAGTGGTTCGATTATGTTTAAGTCTGGTGATTGGGGATTCCAAGGAAGGTGTGAAAGTTTGTCCTCATGTTCCTCAAGCCCTGATTCGGCATTCCGAGCTCTGTGAATTGGGGTGTTATCATCTTGATAGATGGCATCCACTGCAGGAAGCAATGCCTCGGCCATTGGATGGACTTGGTCGGCCAAAATTGTTTCATACGCCGTGCCAGTTATCCGTCCTTTCAAGATGATCAGGAACCTTCTGAAAACCACGATATGACCGTGAAAGAACCACCACCACGATTGGGAGCAGCCAGTCTGGGATGTATAGTTTTGACGGTGTTCTCCACATGTGAAGACGTCCTGCGGTGGGGAATAGTGTGCATGTGGATTCATCCGACCACATTACACGCTTCTATGCATCGGTAGTCCACGTTGTATGCTCCTGGCAGTACTGTCGTCGCCGTTGTGCATTCACCTGGGTCACCTGAGGTTTTACAATAGCAGCTGTGCCATGAATGTCTTGTTTATACAGTTCCATGCACACCGTTTTCGTTTACACTGGAGTCTAGAGATGCATATCGCACTAATGTTTGCTGCTGTGGGATTCTTACTACGGGTAACAATCCCTTTTAATGCTCTCCTGTCTCTAACAGTCAGGGTCGTTTTCGTGCCACTCTTGTGTTTCGTAGACGAAGTTTTGCCACGAACACGGTATGATTGTCATGGCGCTAGACACAGTAGCTCTCAACAGCCCCAATACCCTGGCGACTGCTGTCAAGATGGCACCAACTAGCCGCCCACCAACAAATGGCCCCACTTCGAAGTCCATTAGGTCGCACATTTCTTCATCCCCCTGAAAGAAATTTCCCAACAGGACATTTTAAATGCACTTCTTCAGGTTCTGAACAAAGCTATTATAACCAAAAAGTGGTGGATACCTTTGCGTATTGCGATGTATGCAGCTGCATTAAAAGTCACGTCTCTGAGAGTGGTGTTCGCTTTATTATGTCCAACCCCTGTATGACTTATTTACTGACATCGTATATCATTCCGGCATGTTTTCGAATTTGATCTTCCCATCTCCCACGTGTGTTCTGCTGCGTCGTTTGTTGTCCCGTGGTATCCAGTCTAATATTACACTTGTCCAGAGGTGGTCCCTTCCTCAAGCAGTATGTCCAGCCCATTGTTGCTGAAGGGTTTTTACTTTAATCATGATGCCACCTCCAAAGTAGCACAGCCTTGCAGTTTAACGTAGGCCCAACGCTGAGCCAACGTCTTCTATTCCTAAAAGACGGCGGCTCAGCGTTGGGCCTACGTTAAATTGCAAGGCTATGGTACCTGGGCTACTCGTATCAGTTTCATAATCTATACGTATGAGTCTGTGTGTTCTTTTCTCTGTCTCTTTGTATTACACTAAATGTTCACCTTTCCATGCTTCTTTGGGGTTTTTTTATTGTTGTTTGGGGGTTTAACGTCCAACGGGGTAGCTCAATGGGTTATAGGCAGTCGCTAGTCCCTGAGTTAGGGCAACTGGTTCCCGGAATTGAAGGAAGACAGCGCTGTAAAGCAAGTGCACCATCCATGCCTCATCCAGGGATCGGGACCGGACTCATCTTGAACGAACAGTCAGAAATCTACGATTAGACCAATGCGCCACCGGGGTTGCCTTTTCTTCTTCTTTTGAGTTCTACGTAGTCTCTATGTCTTTTTTAACACGTCTTTTGTAAAAAAAAAACCGCGCTTATGGAATCAATTTGCCCGTCTATATATCTGCAACTGTTTGTCCAACTTGGAAAATTCTTTTTGCATTAAGAATCCCGAATTATGAGAACACTGATCCTTGCTTTCCGATTTTTTTTTACGATACTAGGAGCTAAGTCTCTAGGCTCGCTACGCTCATTTCCAAAGTAGCGCTCGAGCCTTGCAGCCCGATCTCCAAATATATCACATTAAATAAAAACTGGAAAATTCATTTAAATTTCAATTTTTATTGCATGTCTAAGCAAGCAAGGCTTGTTATTCTGAAGTTTCAGAGTTATTTTACTGTCGTTAATTTTTGGAAGGTCGGACTTTTGTCGTTTGAACTTATAGCACTTACTAAATTTATCACTAAGGAAAACAAAAGCGGTACAAAAAGCATTTCCGTAAACCGTAAACCGTTATGCTAAACCGTTAAGGTGGACGTCAAGTAATTTTGCTTCCTAAACTTCCAATGGAAAAACGTTTTGTACACATTTCCTTCACAATTATTGTGTTTCCAAGGATGCAATTTTGCACATCGATTAAAATAACTTCATATTATAACTTGGAATACTTAATATTTTCTAAAACATAACCATAATTATATTAAAAATCAATAACTTTTCCTTTGGTGGTGTTAGAACCAGAAAAAAGATGGCGCGACCTGTACTTTTATGACGTCAGTAGATAAATAAATGTTGGATTGCTTAATTATGGTTATGTTTTAGAAAATATTAAGCATTTCAAATTACAAAATGAAGCTATTTTAGTCGATGTTCAAATTTTCACCCTTGGAAACGAATTAGTTGTGAAGAAAATGTGTGCAGAAGTTTTACCATTGGAAGTATAGGAAGCAAAATTACTTGACGTCCACCTTAAACAACTGAGATAGTTTTACCAACAAAACATATGCACACCAAATTCTCTGCGTTGCCATGGCAGCCGGTCACGGAACCAGAACGTTCCTCTGTGGTTAACGTGAAGACAGACAAGCCGTTCGTTTCTTTCCTTTGCGTCTTTAAAAAATGCTTAAAAAACAGAAAATGACTATTTCTTAATTTTTTTTTGTAAAAAAAGGATGATAGTTGTAAGTTTATGCTGTAAGTTTGCCATATATCCGTTTTTTTAAATGAATCCCATCGCGAAATAGAGAATTTTGTGAAATTTAAAATTTTAATTTCTCGTAAACTAAATCGAAATTCAAAAAAAGGGCGACTTGGTACAAACATTCGGTCATGGTACTGCATGCCTACAAAGTTTCGTGGTTCTGCTGCGGTTAGTGTGTCCGGAACGCGACCTGATAGCACTTTTTTGCTTACCTTAAGTTTGAAATACAATAGCTCTTGAAGTATCGCCAGAATTGAGAAACGGTTTATTTCAGCGTAGTCACCAAACAATTCTCTACAAACGATGTAAATTTCATATTTTTGTGTTCAACACGTTTTGCGCTGTGAGCTAGGAGAGCAAGAGTGTCGCGAAATTTCTAAAACAGCGGCAGCATCAGCGGCGGCACTTACTTTTTTTTTTAGAGTAGAGATGTAACTTAGCCGCTGGAGGGCGTAAATATAGATTTTTTTTTTTTTTTTTTTGATTGAAGGTTTAACGACCACCGTGAGCAACTCAATGGCCTATAAGCAGTCGCCCGTCCCTAATTTCGGGTCACTGGTTCCAGGGAAGGGAGAGAGCCAGTGCCGTAAGACAAACACAACATCCATGCCTCACCGGGATTCGAACCCGGACCCCGTTCGGACGAATGATCAGAGGCCATCGCTTAGACCACTGCGCAACCGGGGCGGCATAAATATAGATGCAATAAATTTCTTAGTATGATTTATACCATATAATTGCTTCTGAACATCTGATTGAAAATATTTTTCATCCCTTCGATACCACTAATAACGAAGACTATTTTGGGCACAATTGCTTTTGCAAGTAATGCATAGTTTATCCGCTAGGAGGCATAAAGTTAAATAGCAATTTCTCCGATATCTCTTCTTTCGAAAGTCCGATTTAAAATATTCTTTTTGCATTGGGTAGAGCTCCTGGTGGAAAATGTTCTGCTTCTTACTTTTAAATTTTGGTAAAGACCGGATTTTTGCAGCTGAGAGGGGCTAAGAGTGTGTTTTTGTATTTGATGTATTTGCAACAATATATATGCACTTCTGAAAATTCGATTAAAATGTTTTTTCTCGTCGGATACCGCTCAACAGGAAAATAAATATCTTTTGAGAATATTTCCTGCTTAAAACTGGGCATAGCTTTTCCGCCAGAGAGCGGACGTGTATATCTTTATTTTTTTTTCAAATATATCTTCTCTAACAGTGCGATTTGAAAATTCTATCTTCGTCGAAGAGTGTTTCTGGTGCGAAATGCTTTGCATATAATTTCAAATTTTTCTTGACGCACAAAGGGGTTACTAGAAGGCAAAAGTTGACGTTCTGTTTGCAGCATATTACCAGCAATATCTCCTAAAAAACGGACTGAAAAAAACTTTTTTTGTTTTGATAGTGCTATTTGACAAAATATTTTACAGCCAGAAAGAGTGCAACATTTCCCCACTAGGGGCGCAAATGTTTAATCTGATTTTGTCAATGTATCTGCTTCTCAAAGTCGAATTTAAAAAAAATATTTGAATGGCCTTGTGGAACACTTTGCTTGTGCTCGTGTGTATTTTGTAGTTCACAGTTTTAGCGCTATGTGTGGTTGGTGTGTATATCTGTTTGCAGCTGCTAGCTCCGCTTTTAAACATTCTTTTCAAAATTGTCCTTTTTGTTCTATGCCACTCGCTACAGCAAAGATGAAGAATAGTATCTTCTTTAAATAATGCAAACTACCTTAAGAAGGAAAACTATTTCTGAAACGAACAATGCTATAATTAATCAACACCGTGCTTTGCATAGCTAAATAAGATAAACTTGAGAACCCTTTTTTCCGCAATTTAGATTTTGAGTCTTCGCTGTAAATAAACTTTTCGCAGAGTTCCTGTTCGAAATTAATTCTCCATGCCTTTACATGCGGTTATTTAAAGTTCAAGTTTCCCATGATTTGGAAATCTTGAATAATTAAGGTATATGTGTGTGAGAATCGGTAAGTTTTTGAAGTAAAAAAAACAAACTGAAAAGCGCAATATACTGACACATCTTAATTTAACTAGTTTTCTTCTCAAGTTTTAATTACCTATTTTCAGAGATAATTGATTAAATGCAAATTTAGGAGGACAAATTACTAATTTCTAAAGAACTGCCATTACGAGATAATTTAAGAAACGCGAAGGTTTCGGGAGTTAAATATTTGTTCAGAGATAAGAATTAATGGTGCTATTATGCACTGAGTAATTTCAGGAGCAACAAAGTGACGAAAAGTAAGCTATATGCAGATCGTGTGAAATGGCTTAATGTCATATAATTAATCTTTTTATGCGGGCGCTGACGAGTTTATGAATTATTTAAGAAAGATACGATTCCGTTTTAACTATTAGTTCAAACTTTTCAAGTCTTTTGCTTCAGAGATAAACAATTTGCAGCGAAATTACTACAAAACAAGAACAGTTCCGCCAAAATCTCGAGTGTAATGATAAAATCTTTAAAAAGAAAAGAAAAAACATTGAATTTGAGACTACTCCACGTACTTGAATCATGCAGGTACTGGTAGAAAATGCTTGAATAATAATGACATCATCTCTAGTGGGAAGCAAAGCAGCTTTTCATTTTCTCTCGTTACTTTCATGCCACGGGAGAGTATCTCATACTTTGAAGAACTGGAAAGGCTATGCAGGTCGGCGCGTATGTCTGAGGCACTGCCCTCTAGCCAAGAGTCCCGGATGAAGCATAGATGTCGGCCCTGCTTCTTTCTCTGGAAACAGTGGTCCCAAATTTTGGGCAAGCGATAGCGCGTTGCCCTTAGCTGGGTCTTAACACTTCTAAAAAAAAAGCTAGGAAATATCGGTAGTGCAGACTCACCAACCAAAGAAAATTTTCTGGTGTTTGCAAACCTAATTTCTCGAAGCGTTGTGGATACGTGACGGATGTGAATTACGTTATTATTTTCGAAGTGCGATCTGTTCTACTGATATAATGGTGGAATAAAAAAATAATTACCGTAAGTTGACTTCTGTCTTATGTTTCGTCTGGCCGTAAAGTTTTAATTAGGACTTATTCCATCGTATTTTTATCTAATGGTTTAGACATAACGTAAGAACCAATATCTCTGAACGAAAAAGACAATTACGTTATACAACATAATTTATATTACTGGCAATGTGTGAAAAACAGGCATTGTACAGAATGCCTAGGAAATCTATAGAATGCGTGACTTTTTTAGGCAAAGTATAAAATATTTATGTTATTTTCATATTGTATATACTTTTCCTAGGAATTTTATTTAAATCGTAGGCATTATATAAAACGACAAGGAGTATTTAGGAAAAGTATGAAAATAGAATCATGAAAAGATCATTATTGAAAAGACGTATATATGAACATAAAGGAAGAAATACAAAGTAAAGTACACGAATTTCTTACTGAAAGAACAAGAGAAAAAGACCAGCACTGACCTACTTGTTGCAACAAGGAAGGCTAGAATGGCATTTTGAATTGCATTTAATTGTCTTTTTTACACAAGAACACTTCATATTTTGGCACTTAGCCTTGTACATACACCTCACGAATCCTTGATCACTTCCTGTGAACTGAGCGATAGCAGCTGATCTAAGAGGAATTTCGTGGTCGGGAACGTCTTCAACTCTTAAGTCTTTGAAACATAAAGTGAATTGACCTGGTATAGAGTTGGTTCAAAATTCCTCGAGTAGTTATAAGTCGGTAAAAAGCGTCTTCTGTCACCCTCATAATAATTGTCAATAGATTGCGCGAGTCACCCCATCTCTTATCGACGTCCAGAATAGGAACTCGGACAGTGGCCCCCAAAGATGCAGAAGGAATGTTTTTGTCCAAGTCCATTTTCATTTTTTTTATGCCCTGTAAATTCAGATTCAATGTAAATTCAATTTTACTTTCGACAGTATTCTAAATTTTGAAGAATAGAGTGCACAAAATATTAACCTCATAACCATCCACTTTCTCATCTCCATCGGTTTTTATAGTCACTGTCGAGAGTATTTTATACTTTTCTGATTTGACTTTTGCCATATGCCTAGGAAATGTGTGAAATGTTAAGCTTTTCATATTTCGACGTCTCATTTTCAGCATTCTACAGATATCCTAGGCATTCTGTACAATACCTCATTTCAGACATTGCATACATACGTATCATCATCATCATCATCATCATTGTCAACCATTATCAATCCACTGCTGGACGAAGGTCTCCCCAAGTTTCCTCCACAACGGTCTGTCTTGTGCCAGTCTCCTCCATGTCACCCCTGCATACTTTCGAATTTCATCCACCCATCTCCCATGTGGTCTTCTTCTGGGTCTTTTCCTGTCCCTTGGAATCCAATCTAAAATTTCAGCTGTCCATCGATGATCTGTCCTTCTGGCAGTATGTCCTGCCCATTGCCATTTCAGGGATTTAACTCTGATCATGATGTCTTCCACTCTTGTCATTTTTCGGATCCACGAGTTCCTCTTCTTATATCTCCTGGTTACACCAAGCATGCACCTCTCCATGCTTCTTTGAGTTGTCTGCAGCCTTTGTATGTCTCTTTTAGTTAAGGTCCACGTCTCCGCACCATACGTAAGCACTGGAAGGATGCATTGATCAAACACTTTTCTTTTAAGACATAATGGCATATTGCTCTTGAAAATTATGCTGTTTCTTCCAAAAGCTCTCCAGGCAAGTTTTGTACGCCGATTAATTTCTTCATCAATGTGACCCTCACTTGATATCTGCTGTCCAAGATAAACGTACGTGTCTGTTATCTCCAGCTTTTCTCCATCAATCGATAAATCTTCATTTCTTGTAAAAGCATTGAGCATCACTTTTGTCTTCTGAAAGTTCATTTTTAATCCCACTTCTTTACTCTTGTCAGCAAGTTCCTGGATCATACTCTGCAGCTCTGATGGGGTAGTTGCAAAAATGACTACGTCATCAGCAAAACGAAGGTGGGTTAGATAATCTCCATTAATCTTTATCCCCTTGTTTTCCCAGCTCAGTGACTGAAAAACACCCTCCAATGTGGCATTAAAGAGCTTCGGAGATATGGTGTCACCTTGTCTCACTCCCTTTCCAATTTTTACGTATGTTGTATTTTCAAACAGCCTAATCTTTGCACTTGCATTTTCATAGATGTTATTAATAATATTAATGTATGCATCTTCAATACCGCAGGTTTTCAGAGCCATTGTAACTGCTGATGGTTTCACCGAATCAAAGGCTTTTTCATAATCGATAAAAGCCATGCACAATGGAAGTTCATATTCCCTCGCTCTTTCAATTAGTTCTCTCAGCACGTGGATATGATCTATTGTGCTGTAGCCACTCCTGAATCCAGCTTGTTCTCTCGGTTGAGCCATGTCCAGTGTTACCTTCAAGCGGTGTGAAAGAACTTTAGTGAAGATTTTATAAACTACTGATAGGAGGCTGATAGGTCTGTAGTTTCCGAGATCCTCAATGTCACCTTTCTTATGTAGCAGGATCATTGTAGCGGTGTTCCAATCCTCAGGAATCTTTCCTTCATTAAGGCATCGAGTGAAAATTTGGGCGAGTACTGTTTCGATTTCTCCACTTGCTTCTTGTATGATGTCTACAGTAATTCCATCTTCTCCTGGAGCTTTTCCTCGCTTCATGTTCTTGATTGCATGTGCAACTTCTGCTGGAAGGACTGGAGGAACTCTGGTACTGGTATCTTTCATGATGTCTGGAGTGCATATATCATCCCTTTCATATAATTTGGAGTAGAAATCTTTCACTCTTGTCAAAATTTCGCCTCTATTT
Organism: Macrothele yani; assembly: GCA_039090855.1. Lineage (NCBI taxonomy): Eukaryota > Metazoa > Arthropoda > Arachnida > Araneae > Macrothelidae > Macrothele > Macrothele yani. The sequence goes on from CM076990.1 coordinate 57,758,255, forward strand.
CTTGTTACAGAACCATCTTCTTTTCTCAGTGCCATAATCTGTTTTCTTCCCTTACTGAGATGTCCCTTTGCTATCTTTAGGCTTTGGTTGTTTTCAATTGCTTTCCTCACTAGTTCACAGTTGAATTTCCTTACGTCTTTAGTGATACTTTTCTTACTGTCTTGCATAGCTCTATATATTCCACTTTGGAAGTCACATCTTCTTTAGTTGTCCTCATCTCTCTTCTTTTTTGCATCAACATTTTGGTTTTTCCTGATAATTTGTTCACATGCAACTTGTTCTTAGACCCAGCTAATTTTGTTGCTGTTTCCATAAGAGCTTTGGTTACTTTTCTGTTAACTTCAGAGATGTCCACTTCTTCCGATGTTAGGCCTTCTAAAGCAGAGAACCTGTTCTTCAGTTCTAACTTGAAGGTATTATGGTGTTTTTAAGGTTGGTTATGTCAATAGATTTTGTTTGTCCTATGAGCTTGCCACGTTCAAGTTTAGTGTTGAGGTGCATCTTACATCTCACCAATCTATGGTCACTACCTGTGTTGAACTTGTTTAGCACACTGCAGTCTTCTATGACGAATTTTTTGTTACACATAATAAAATCAATTTCACTTGTCGTCCCATTTGGATGTCTCCATGTCCATTTCCTGTGTGGCTTTTTCTTGAAGAAGGAGTTCAAGATGAAAAACCCTTCTGCCTCTGCAAACTCAACAAGAGTATTTCCACGCTGGTTTCTGTTGCCATGACCGAATTTACCTACCGAAGTTTCATTCTGTTGCCGTTGCCCTATTTTTGCATTGAAATCTCCCATAATTATTTTCAAGTGCTGCTTACCTTTATTATTTAGATGACAAATTTCCTCATAAAATTCTTCAATTTCTTCTTCAGGATGACTTGTGGTGGGTGCATAAGTTTGAATAATCTGAGCCTGGTATCTTTTCGAGAGTTGGATAACAAGTCGTGCAGCTCTGTCAGAGGAACTTTCAACTTCTACAACTTTATCCTTCAGTTTCTTGTTTATTATAAATCCAACACCACTAGTTCTGCCAGTATCTGTCCCACGATAGTAGAAGAGATGTCCACTTTTCAGTTCGATGAGATCTTCTCCTTTTCTCCTTACCTCACTTAGCCCCACGATGTCCCACTTGATCCTTTGTAGTTCCTCTTCCAATTCAAGAAGCCTTGAATCAGAAGATAGGGAGCGTCCATTGTAAGTAGCCAAGGTCAGCATCAGATGGCAGCCTAGTCCGGTCCTCCGGGGATTCTTAGCACCCTCTGCCTTCATGTCGCACTGGCCGCTGCCTTGACCCAGGTACATTCCAGCTGCCGGAGACTGAGGGCCAAGATTTAAGTTGTGGAATCATTTTGGAGTGGGTTTGGCCATAACTCACCACGCTGGCCAAGCGGGTTGGTGAGTGTGGGATAGCATTTCCTCTGATCCCGATGGTATAGTTATACCGCTATTGGCGGTCGTCAGAGCCCCTTTAGTGGGAACAGGATGCACATATATCATATTATATCTTATACGTATATATCTTCCTGAGGATTGAACTCAAGGCGTCGCTGTGGCCAGGTAGTTAGATGTGTGGGCTTCAGTGTTCGAAGTTGGCCGGTATGGCATACCGGTAGTTAACAAAAATGGAAGTGAGTATACCGTCAGTTAAAAAAAACATTATTTACCATCCCGGTATGTAATAAATTATAAACCCGTCACAGACTACGTAAATAAATTATGATGAAAGCACAAATTTTAAAGCAAAAAATCGGCAAATGACATTTTTAAGGGATAAAATCGATAAATGATTAGCAGCTGGGAATGAAAAGACGTAGGAAGTAGAAGCATGGTGTCAGAATTCTTGTTAATGCGAAAAGGGGGTGGGGTGAAAAGTGAAACAGTCTGAAAGAGGTCCCAAACACTTCAATGAAGGGTTTTTTTAATTATTACATTAATTTTTTTAATATTATGTACATTAATTTATTAACCAAAAAAAAATTATGTGGAATGGTATGTATTTCTTTTGAAACCTTCTATTTATACAATGCGGATCTATGGTTGACACTATACCGATAGTAGCTCTGTGCCACTTCGACCACTGGCGGACTTCCGGCTGACTCCTGGATTCGGACCCAGGTGAGAGTTCCGCGTGACACTTGATCATTTTGTTTGTCTTATGGTCCTAGTCGTATCCCTCCTATGAAAGTAGTAGCTCTAAATTAGAGATCAGCAACTCTTTATAACCCAAAATGTAGAAATAAATAAAAGTAACGTTGAGTGACCGCGCTTCTTGTTACACTAAGGGAAAATGAAGAATGCAGGACAGAGATTGACGTATCTTAAGAGTAATGCTCATAGAAGTAAAAGTTATAATTATAGGTAATGATAGAGGTAAAAGTTATATAAGCAAAAGTAGCAGCGAGATAGTATAACTGATACAACACAGTAATAATATCTTAGACATTTATGGAGAGTGGTATGGAGGATAATGGAGGATAATGAAGAATAAAGCTTCATAGCTAAATGACAGGCATACAAAAGTATAATGTTTTTAAGTTTATGTATTCAACTGTTAACATGTAATCAGTTTGTCAGTTTTCAACCTTCCTGACAAATTGGAAACCGTTAAATACGGCATTCTTATGCCAAAAGACTAATATGCTTTCACACTGTAAAAAATTACTGAAATGTTCCGTGATGTTCTTCGGGTGTTCCGTGATGTTCCAATTAACCAAGCATACTGAAATGTTCCGTGATGTTCCAATTAACCAAGCATAATCCTGATACAACGTTTTCGGTGAAAGGATAGAAACACCTAATTTTGACTAATTTTGTATTCACGAATTGGCAGAAATTCACCAATTAATCTTATCGGATTAAAAACGGAAAATGTCCCTTTTTTAGAGGTGTTAAGAGAAATTTCTGAATTTTCAGGGAACCTTCCTGTGATATCCTCGTATATTAAAGGAAACATTCTGTTCTCACTTTTGCGTAACCATAAGATGGAAACATTTCGGAAATAAGAGCATTTCGCTGGAATTATTGAGGTGTGATCAACTACTAAAATTCAGTCGTCTGTTGGCTGACCTGATTTTGAGGTCCTAGAGAAAGAACAGGTACTTGAGGTCCTATAGCAAGAACGGATACTGTGGACGACATGTCACATGATATTTAGGTTATTGTGGCAACGGGTATCCCCTTTCCAGTTGGCGCACCTTCTATTATGCTCTCATGTTTATCAAAAAGCAGAAAACCTGGGAAAAGTGGAGCTACGACTTTGATTTTTACTGAATATGTCCATTTGGCAATACCGGACAAATGATTAGCATCTCGGGGTCATACGTACCATGCGCCTGTTACCAATAATCGGTGTGGCCACCTCTTGCTTGTATCACCTGCTGCACGCGCTGAGACGTCGAATCAAATAACGTGTGAATGGTATCCTGTGGAATAGTCATCCAGGCTGAATTGACCTATTTCCGAAGTTATAACGTAAAACGTATTTTCGTACTGATATGTTATTTTAAAAACATAACCATACGATGAAATAGTTCCTAAATTAAACCCAAACTGCCAGACAAAACATTTATACAGAAGTTAAACTTATAGAAATGATGCCTTATTTCTCCAGCAGAGATATAGCACTTCACGTAACAAATCAGTATTCACATTACACATTAAATGCTCAACCACACCACGCTCCACAAGCAACTGTTGTTTATATCTTTCGTTCTTATCTCATAACAGGCATACGTCACGTTCATTCAACCTCAATTATGTTTTCAACAGTATTCGTTTGAGAGAAAAGATATCACGTTAAGTGTGAAGTATAACTGAGAACAAACTCAAGATTTACATAGGGAAAGAAACTAAAAGGGAAAGTTAATTTAGAATATACGTCACAAAATTCATCAAGAGTTGCTAACGGACTGTCGAACCGCTGCACCTGTAGTTTGAGTATGTTCCAGAGATTTCCTATCGGTGATAAATCCGGTGATTTGGCCGGCCAAGGCAAAGGTGGAACGTTGTTGCCCCTGAAGAAGGCACGTGTTGTCGCTGCAACATGTGGTGTTGCTTTGTTCTATTGAAATATGGGCCTGGGGACGTTCTGCAGGTAAGGAAGGGCGACCATCCCTAGAATGTCATTGATCTATTAGGCAATCGTTATGGGGATACGGACTCTCACGAGAGGTGATCTGCTTTCGCACCCAATAGCAACCATGCCATAATGCATCGTGTTGTTGCGGTATGCATGGTGCTGATATAGTCTTCCCGACGCCTGTCCTGTGCGGACACAGGTAAACCATCATTTTTGCCTAAACAGAAGCACGGCTCGTCCGAGAACACGATATTGTACCACTCGTCATGCCACTCGCTTCGTTCGATGCACCATTGCAGACTGGCAGTCTGTTGCTATGGTGTCAAAGGTATCCATAAAAGTAGACGACCAGCCTGCAGTCCAAACTGTAATAACCGGCGACATACTGTTACAGCTGATATGGTAGAATGCGTCACAGTTCACCACTGCTGCGCCAACGTTGGTGATGATGCACAACGGTCACTCAAACAAATTCTTATAAAATGACGGTTGTTCCTTGGGGTTGTTTGTATATAACGTCCAGAACGTTCTTTTTGTGTCCTACGCCCTTCCTCATACTATTCTGTGCACACTCTTCCCATGACGGATACACAGCGTCCCACACGACCGGCAGTCTCTCGGATGGAAGCGTTGCCTACGCCCTTGCTCATACTATTCCCTGCACACTCGTCCCACGACAGATACACAGCGTCCCACACGACCGGCAATCTCCCGGAGGGAAGCGTTGCCTACACTCTTGTTCATACCATTCCCTACACACTCTTCCCACGACGGATACACAGCGTCCCACACCACCGGCAATCTTCCGGAGGGAAGCGTTGCCGTTTTTCATGTCGATAATGTTTTTCTTTTTCGCTGATGAACTCGCTGATGTGACCTCTGTCGAGCTCGCTGATGTGACCTCTGTCGAACTTGCTGATGTGACTGTATGACTTCCTTACACGACGACAAAGCATCCCGTTGGTTAGCAGTGGTACGTTAGAGGGATGGTTCGGTTGATTAAATTGTATTATTTTTGATTTCTTGTTTTCATTTTGATTACTACGATATATCCAACAAGTTAGTAAAATCATGTAATGTATTGATAATGATGCGCTTTCCAACTTACCAGAAATCATTACTCAAGTTATTACTCAAGTTATGAGGATAATGGCTGTGGTATAAATCTAGATCCTGTACCCTGACCCGATTTCGATGATATTAAACAGAATTGGTTCAGTATACCTCCGGAACAACATACCAAAACTTTGTCGCAATAGAAACATTTTTAGTCAAGTTATGAGGATAACAGCTGTGGAAAAACTCTTGCTCCTATGCCCTGACGTTTGACCCCATTTTGATTATATTAAGCAGAATTGGTTCAGTATACCTCCCAAACAACATGATAAAGTTTTGTCGGAATCAAAGTATTTTTACGTACGTTATGATGCATAAGGGCGGTGGAATGGATCCCGCTCCTTTGTACTGACCTTTGAACCCATTTCTTCCATTTTGAACAGGGTTCGTTCCCAGGTTGTCGCCTACTACATACTAAATTTTCATCGAAATCGAACTATTTTTACACGAGTTATCGTGCGAAGACACAGACAGACAGACGTACAGACAGACGGACGCACAAAGCTGGAGTATATACGCTTCTTCAACCTATGGTTGGAAAGCGTAAAAAAGCACTTCTCCACCTTAAACGACTTATCACATTAACAATTTAAAATACAACCATTTTTTACATAAAGAAATAACATGTAGACACAATGAGCTCTTCGCTACACAACTCATGACAACTTCTCTCTACGGAGACGAATCTCGAAGTGACGCTCTTACGTCATGCACAGAATCTCTGCAGTGTGATGTGAACCTGGCGCCATCTAGTAATCAAACCACGTAGTGTTTATACCGGAAAAACGGCCAGTTTCTGATCTGTGACATTCCACGATATAATTTTCCTAGACACGATAAGTATGCACCTATGACGTCAAAATGTTAATTATTTCTGCGCTATTGTTTGATTAGCATATCCTTTAAAAAATCGAAGTCGTAATTCGACTCCTTTCAGGTGTTCTGGTTTTTTATGAACGTGACTGTATATTGTAGCCGGGTGCTTGAAGTGTCATGCGGGTGATTGTATGACGTCTACGTATATTGCAACCGGGAGCTTGAAGTGTCATTTGGGTGATTGTATGACGTCTACGTTTATTGTAACCGGGAGCTTGAAGTGTCATGCGGGTGATTGCATGACGTCTACGTATATTGCAACCGGGAGCTTGAAGTGTCATGTGGGTGATTGTTAGACGTCTACGTATATTGTAACCGGTAGCTTGAAGTGTCATGCGGGTGATTGTATGACGTCTACGTATACTGTAACCTCGAGCTTGAAGTGTCATGCTGGTGATTGCATGACGTTTACGTATATTGCAACCGGGAACTTGAAGTGTCATGCGGTGATTCTATGACGTCTACGTATATTGTAACCGCGAGCTTGAAGTGTCATGCGGGTGATTGTATGACGTCTACGTATATTGTAACCGCGAGCTTGAAGTGTCATGTGGGTGATTGTATGACGTCTACGTATATTGCAACCGGGAGCTTGAAGTGTCATTTGGGTGATTGTATGACGTCTACGTATATTGTAACCGGGGGCTTGAAGTGTCATGCGGGTGATTGTATGACGTCTACGTATATTGTAACCGGGGGCTTGAAATGTCATGCGGGTGATTGTATGACGTCTACGTATCAGCCTGTGGACCCTTTAACACAAGAGCTATTATTATATTTATCAAGAGTAAATTTTGTATTCAGAGGTTTTGCGAAATAGTACTTTGAACTAGTGCATTTGATCTTCCTTCGAACATAAATGAAAGTCATTTTCAGTTCAAAATATTTCGAGCTCTATAAGATTATGTTTGCTTCAAAAAAAACATGACGAAAACAAAAAAAAATTACCTATTAGAAAAAAAAAACCTCCAACAGTAAATAAAATGACTAATTTACCGGCATTCATAACGAAAAGAATTCCTCATTAAGCGAATCTAGTTCTCTTCGTTTGTACCTTAAACAAGAGCGCACGGAACTAACCTTGCTAGCTCAGTCGGTAACGCTCATTTTTGGCGTTCACACCCTCGGGTGATCGATCGTCCCCTCCGGCAAGGATTCCTTCACTTCGTTCGTCAGGAAAAAGTCGTGCAGTGTGTATGGTGTATTCAGGGTTAAAAAAAGAAAAGGTGGGAAAGGAAGGTGATTCAAAGAGTCGAAATTTTTTGGAAACTAGGGACATTTCTTTATAGAACCGAAACTGACATTTCTTAAAAAACCAGCATTAGTGACAACAGAATTTTTTCAAAACACTAGCTTGTGCGGGAGCTTTTCAAAACGGAAATTCCGTTAAAAGTCACAGACATATCGGCAATTTCGCTGCACATTATTTTCAAGAATTTAGCGTAAATTCATATCACTTAGTTTTTACAGTGCAGAAAAAGATGGGTCTTTTTCTTTTTTTCTGTTCAATAACGTAATTTTTTTCTCATCTAATCAGTCAGCATCTTACTACAACATTTTTTTCAGTTCAATAACGTAATTTCTTTCATCAGTTAGCATCTTTATCACGTCAGTTAGGATCTTACTACAACACGGTGAAAGACCTCAGATTTCACTGCAAATCAGTTTTAAAAATGGTTTTTGAAACCATCTTATGAAAATATTAAGCATAAGTATTACATTACCTTTACGCAGACGTCAAGTATTTTGACATCTTTTTATCAAGTAATCCTTGTCTGAACAAGAGGTGAAATGGTTGTTTGCATATATCGTTAAAAATTATTGCAAAATTTGCTTTTGCATTTTAAATAAGAAAGATGACACCGAATTTTCAGGTGTAATGAGCACGTCTTTTGAATCCGTTCTGTGCGAATTAAATTTACCAAAGCTATTCAAAGTCAATGGAACCGGTATCGAAAACAGTAGTAACTGACCGAAGAAAGAAGCTTTTTAATCGGGTTTTTAATCCCACAGATATTGCTGTAAACGGAAACGTCAACATACGCCCTCTGGTGGCAGACTTGTTTCTTAAGAAAAATTTGAAATTATATGAGAAATATTTCTCAGTGGAAACGTTCTTCAGCAAAGAAAGAATTTTTCAAATCGGGCTCTTAGAAGCAGAGATATCAACAAATATAAGATATGCATCTACGCCCCCTGGCGGAAAAACCACGCAGTATTTTAAGAAGAAAGTATTTTCAAAAGATTTTCTACGTGAGCGGTATTGGTCCATGAAATAATTTTTTCAATCGAGTTTTCAAGAGCTCAGCGTTTACTGCAAATACATCAGACGCAGAAATTAACTCTTACGCCCTTTGGTAACCAAACAGTTCTTTATCAAATATTACAAATTATATACTGAGCATTTCCTATCAGAAGCTGTATGCGGTGCAGAAGGAATTTTTCAAATCGGAGCTTTAGAAACAGAGATATTGAGGAAATTTCAATTTACCATTACTCCCCATAACGGAAAGTCAATGAATTATTTGAAAATTTTGAAATTATATTAGAAACATGTCGCACCGGAAACTCTGCTGAACAAAGAAGGAAGTTTTCAAATCCGACTTTTAAAGGCAGAGATACTAGCAGAAATAAAATAGACATCTACGCCCTATGGTGGAGAAACCATGCATTATTTTAAGAAAAAAAATATTCCCAAAAGGTTTGTTTACGTGAGTATTATCGGTCTTTGATAGATTTTTTCAATCGAGATTTTAGAAGCTCAGATTTTGCTGCAAATACCTCAGAAGCAGAAATCAACATTTACACCCCCTGGTGGCCAAACCATTGTATACCAAAAATTAGACATTATATGCAAAGCATTTCCCATTATGAGCTGCATCCGCTGAAGGAAAAAAATTCAAATCAGGGTTTTAGAAGCAGAGATATCTGGGGGAAAGCAATTTACTTTTACGCCCTCTAGCGGATAACACATGCGTAACTTGGAAAAGTGACTACGTCTAAAATAATCTTCGACAAGAATGGAAAGATGACACCGAATTTTCAGGTGTAATGAGTACGTCTTTTGAATCCGTTCTGTGCGAATTAAATTTACCAAAGCTATTCAAAGTCAATGGAACCGGTATCGAAAACAGTAGTAACTGACCGAAGACAAGAATGGAATCGAAAAGTAAAAGAATTTTTTTGAATTGGATGTTCAGAAGCAAATATATGGAATAGAATGTGTTTTGAATTCTATATCATCTGCATATATGCCTTCTAGCAGCGAAATTTCGCATCGTAAAAAAAAAAAAAACGAAATAATGAGTCATCATTCGCACATTTCAAGCTTCCTAATGCAGAAAGAAGTTTTCAACTCGGACTATTAGTTGCAGAGATATCGTGTCTACAGACGGACGGACAAACCGATAACATAAGCGCGATCTTTTTTTACAAAAGACGTGCTAAAAATAGTTACCAAAACTGCATATTATTAAAGATTCTTCAGTGTTTCGAAGAACACAAATTTCAAACCAATACTTTATCCAATACAAAAAAAAAAAAAGCTTCACGTAGTTCATCTCTTATAAGCATCGATGTCGTGCCCAGAGACACAGACAAGCAGACAGACAGACATGGACGAGTAGTTAGACACATATAGGCTAGAGGACAGACGAGCATAGATGATAAGCAGTAAGATATAGAATAAATAGCAGGTAGACTGATATAGAAAAGAAATAAACGGGCATAGAAACAAAGGAAAATTTGGCACGTGCAAGTCGCCGGAAAGACGAGCAAACGGATAGTTATAGATGAGTAGGCAGACTAATGGACAAGGAGTTTGACAGATAAAGATGACAAGGGGGTAGATCTAGATGACCAACCGGATAGACACAGGCGAGCAAACGGACAGAAATTATATTTTCATCAATATTTGGAAGAACATGAACTACCAAACGTTGCTTTAACCGTCTCCAAAGCGAAGCTGAAGTGCCTTCCAACATGTACACCACAAACAGGCAGACATACATTCACGAAGACAAAGAATCATGCAGTACTCGAATAAACACAGACGATTACACAGATAGACAAACACGTCAAAAGACAATATTCATCGATTTTCTTCTTCCTCTTCTCTCGCCTTCATTCCAGGATTCATTTCAATGCATCGATGCTTTCAACAGTTCCTTCTCTTTTCCGAAGGATGGCTCCCATAAAACAGCACAATTAAATTGATGATTATTGTATTTCCGACCATTTCATCCCCGGCCTTGACTTTTAAACTTCAGCTAGGATCTAACAGGAGGAAGAATTGCAGTTTATTTAGCAAAGTGTCGTTTTTTACATCACTAAAATTTATAGCTCCATCTTTCTAAAAGGGGAGGTAATTTCATTTGAGATGGAAGTGCATTTTACCACACATGCGAAGTGTCACATTTCCGTCTCGCGGAGCTGTTAGCTGGCATGTAATCGACAAATTTACCCCCCGATCCATGGCGAACACGAAAGGAGGCGATATATCCTCGCTCTCTTGTTGCACGCCCTATCGAATTTTACTCCATTCTTCGGAGCGAATGTGAGAGCAAATAGAAATATTTGAGCCCCACGTTCGATACATTGCCTTATCAGAACTTTTAGAAAGCCGGAATAAAAATACAAAAAAGTATGGCTAACTTTCGATCGCTTCCCTTGCAAGAGGAAGAACCAGCCGGAATGATTTCGAACAGGCTAAGGAGGAGTTTGACTGGGAACATTTTGATGGATGATCTTTGGTCATGTTTAGAGTCAAAGGGGGAGAGAGGGGCCGAATGGGCGACATTGAGCGATGGGAATAGAAGTCTGCAGCTAAATGCCGACTTGGTCGCATGTTTATCACAAGATCATTCATCAAACAGTTCAGGGATGGTTCTTTGCTATCAGTGGCAAACATACACATATATCCTCTCCCTTTGCCATATTCCACAGCGTTGGTTTCCCTCACAGGAATATTTATTTCTGCTTGTGCTCCCGAAGAGCCCATGTAGTAAGGCTCTGAATTGCGAATTAGTAGGGATTTCTCTACTTAATATCTCTAACAAGAACACGTTCAAAAAGAATAATATTAATCTAGTTTGCATGCTGCCAATTAACCTTTTCCGTAATGTTCAAATTAATTTGTATCATCTACAGTTCCGAGTTTTATTGTATCAGTCACGCGGTGTAGGAAACGGAAACGTGATTGCTCTTTCGGGTGGCCAAGAATCTGGCATGACCGCTGGGGACCGGCAGATCTCCGGTTTGTGTGCCGCTGTCGCCAAATGCCTTCTATCGTTCGAAAGGGATGTTAAGCCGTAGATCACGGGACATAGGCTCCTGGTTATGAGCAGGGGTACGCATCCCCTACTTGTGGACTTTTCCTTTGAGATGGGGTTAACCACCACCATGAACAACTGTAAGGGTCATGAGCAGTATCTAATTTGGCGTCTTTGGATCCATGCTGCGGAGAGAGAGTCAGTGCAGCAAGCACACCACCTATACCTCATGCGATGCTTGAATCAGGGTCCTTTCAGAACGCTCAGAAACCAGAGCTTAAACCACTGGGCTGCCTATGCAGCTTTTTCGTTTTCTTAGGCTGTAACAGCCACCTTGAGCAATTCTGCAGACTATAAGCTGTCGCCCTTCCTAAATTTGGAGCCAATGGTTCCAGAAAGGAACAGATCCAGCGCCATTGTAAAACATACCTCCCATGCCTCATCCACCTCGGATGAACGACAAGACACTAGCGTCTCATACCACTCAGCTGCAGGGCGGATGAGACTCTTTAACATACTTGCCATGCCTTATCCACCTCGGATGAACGATAAGCCACCAGCGTCTCATACCACTCAGCTGCGGGGCGGATCAGATCCTTTAACATACGTCCCATGCCTTATCCACCTCGGATGAACGATAAGACACCAGCGTCTCATACAACTCAGCTGCGCCGGCGGATCAGACCCTTTAACTCTTAAAATAACCTAGGGAGTGCTCTGTGGGGTTTGAAAGTCAAGAAACCAGCCATTAAACAAATAGGTTCAACTTCTGATGAGATATGACCTGCGCTTTTGTCCACCCATCTGGCTCCAGGGTACATAGAGATTTGGTCATCACAGATGGATATATTTGCGGCATATAGCGCCGATAAGTATGCGCAACATCAACTCTATATCTCTTGCCCTGTCTTGAAAAAAACACAAATGGGTCACAGGATCAAAACGCAAAGGATTTCTGCTCTGGACACACGTTTGATGTTCTTGTTTTTAACTTTTATTAATATTTAACTTCCTTTTTTTAGAAATTTAACTCTTTTGTAGGTTTACCTCTTTTTTTTACATCTCTATAAAGAAAGACGGCCCATCCATGAATGATATCTTATACGGTACTGTTCCAAGCGATCCCGCTCGAGGCTTTCTTTAGGATAAGACAACAAACATACACTGGTGTGCAAAAATCAAGGACGAAGAGGAGAAATTAGCATAAAAGCGGAACGAGCAGGCAGAACAGACCGAAAGACCACTCAGGAGATAGACTAGGGTCCGGTACGGTAGGGCATGCGCATACATGCAGCATGACTTAGGAGGGGGGGAGTGTCGGAAAGGTATAAAGCACCTGGGCGGGGTTCGCTCAGCAATTCGGTGAAAGCTAATGCACGGTGTACATCGGTTTGAACGACATCGAGTTGCTTCCACCGTGTGATATGGCCAGCAGGCAATCCAGTGGACGACATCTGGATGACTTTACCCGAGGGCGCGTCATTGGGAAGTTGGAAGAAAGTCGAAGTGTGACTAGTGTGGCCGAGGAGTTCGGGATCGCTCACAGCATCGTTTCACGAGCTTGGAGAGCATTTCAAACGACAGGAACAGCTGTCCAAGAGTTTAGCAGTGGTCGTCTACGAGCAACCACGGTGGCGGACGACCGGTATATTGTCCTACAGGCGAGAAGAGACATACGGCAGACAGCGGGAGAAATCGCAAGGCACATGAAACAGGCAACTGGACGTCCGTTATCTCGTTTTACCGTGGTTAAGAGGCTACACAGAGGTGGTCTATTTGCACGATGACCAGTACGGTGTGCTCCATTAACGCCTGCTCATCGGAGACGGCGGTTTCTGTGGTGCCAGGAACACAAGAACTGGACACATCAGCAATGGGGTCAAGTTCTCTTTATAGATGAGAGCCGATTTAGTCTGACAAGCGATTCTGGACGTATACACATCTGAAGAATGCAGAGAACACGCAATCACACCTCCAACATCATCGAAAGGAACCGGTTTGGAGGTGGCGGAGTTCTCGTTTGGGGCGGTATCATGCTTGGCAGCCGTACAGACCTCCACATCTTCCAAGGAGGTTCAGTCCCTGGTGTCCGCTATTGTACCGAGGTTCTCCTGCCTCACGTGCGTCTGTTTAGATGTGCTGTGGGTCTTGAGTTCCTATTCATGGACGACAACGCTACACGTCACCGTACAGTGGCAGTCGCAGAGCTGTTGGAGAGCGAAGATATTCAACGCATTGATTGGGCCGCAAGGTCCCCGGACCTAAATCCAATCGAACACGTGTAGGAACTTCTCGGGAGACGCTTGGCAGCACTTCACCAGCCGCCAGCAACGATTCCGCAGCTGCGATTGGTGTTATAAGAGGAATGGGTCGTGATGCCTCAACAGCTCCTTGACAACCTCATCCTCAGCATCGACATACGTTGTAAATCCTGCAACGCAGTCAGGGGTGATCATATCCCCTGCTAAAGACTGGATTTTACTTGGCAGCCGCCCGTCACATAGACGTTTCTGTCTTCTGTCCAGTTGTGCTCGAAGTTACCTTTTTAATAAAGTGCTTTTGTATCCTTTGGATTCCCTGTTTGGACGGTTTTGCTCACTTGTCCCATATTCGTATATCTTTGGTATCTTATGGTATGATTTGAGTCGATGTAGAGTACTTCTGTACGACGTTACATTCGAAAAACCGTCTCGTCCTTAATTTTTGCACTCCAGTGTACTATGCTACTCTTCATCATTTGAAATAGTTATGATTTACACCCTAGCATAATTTCCCCTTATAGTTCCTGTTATCTCTATAAATTTTAGTTCCGTCTCCTCAAGTATGTTCCAAACTTTTCGCCACAATTTCTCTCGCACTGAATGTTTTGTGTCAACCTGAATCGACGTCGGGAGTGGAATGACGTATGAGTTCAGCAGAGATAAGGGGAATGTCTGCGATGCAGCGAGGCTCTGCTGTCGTTAGATATTCGTGGCTCTCGTTAGAATTCAGGTGGAACTTCTTTGTAACTGATTTGAAAAGAGATTTATTACGCGAGCTTAGACTAACTTGATGCTTAGAGTTTCACATTAGTATTTGGTTCTTTCGCTTTGATTATAGCTCTCGTTTTGATCATCGAAGACTTAAGTTATTTTCAAGCTAATGTTACTTGGCGATTACTTGATACTTCGAGCATGATGTTGTTTAGCTATTGATATGTTCTCGATGTGGAACTATTATACATCGATGAGCCATTACATTATGAGCATCCCATGCCTAGATAAATGAGTGTGCCTGGAGACCAAACGGTGGCGCAGATGAAGTTCACAGAACAGTATATGTACAACCCAAGGACGGCTTTCGGTTAACAGACTGTTCGGAGTCAGATTGGGAAAAGCTGCAGATTTATTGGAGTTTGATAAATCACAACTTGTGATTGCACGGTGCCTCGGAACTACGATCTCGGAAACGGCGCGGCTTGTTCCCGTGCCGCTGTCGTGAGTACGTATCAAAAGTGGTGCACAGATGGCCAAACGATGAACCGCCGTCCAGCCGTGTGTGTCGCTCGCAGCTCATTGATGCTAGATTGGAGCGATGACTGTAGCGCATTGTTCACCCCGACCAGAGGACCACAGTGCGACAAATCACCCGCAGCTACAACATTGATTATCAGGACAGTGTGTCACAGCACATAGTTCATCGTAATCATAGCTTTGTTCGCGTGGACCTGCGTAGCCGAAGACCCAGCCGGGTCCTCGTGCTCACTGCTCGTCATCACCAACAACGCCTGAAATGGGCCCAAGATCAAAGAGATTGGACCGTGGATGATTGAAAGAAAGTGGCCTGGTCTGACGAATCAAAATTTCTGGTCCATCACATATACGCCGCTACGCCGATTACCAACGGAGGCTATGGCACCTGGATGCACTGTTGAGCGGAAACAGGCCGGCGTCGGTGGTGTTATGTTCTGAACGATGTTGTCTTGGGACACTTTAGGCCCCATTATACCAATAGCACAATCCCTGACAGCTGTCAGGTATCTGAACATCGTTGCCGGCCAAGTTCACCCATTCATGGCAACTTTATTATCTGCTGGGGATGGCCGTCACCAACAGGATAACGCGCCATGCTACACTGTCAGAAACGCCAAGGAGTGGTTCCGAGAACATACCGCTGACTTTCTGTTAATGGCCTGGCCTCCAAATTCATCTGACATGAACCCAATCGAACATTTGTTGTTCGACTTAGTAAAAAGCCAGTTCGGGTTAAATCACCACCACCTCGAAATGTACGGGAACTGGAGAACCTGCTGTTGACATTATGGTACCAGATACCTCCTGATACCTATCGCCACCTCATCGAATCGATACCTTGCCGAGTGGGGGCTGTTTTGCGGAATAAAGGGGGTTCTACAGCCTATTAGGTAGGTGGTCGTAACGTAAATGTTAATCAGTGTAGCTCAACGCCGGATGGTGACAGATACCTCAGGACACCATTCGGGGAATTTTTCCACGCGATGCCACGCTATGTTGCCGCTTGTATAGTCCAGCATCGCGGTCATACCACCTACTGACTCAGGCCATGTTATGCAGTGTCCTCACGTGCGCGTCCTTCGTGTTCATGTAATCATTCAGAAATGAAACCACTTCGTTTCCATGTATTTGTCTATATGTGTGGAAAGTTTCGTCTCATTTCGTGCATTCTTTCACGGTGTGGTATTTTCTGTGTCGAGCAATGCAATTAATGAAATTTAATTTAATTTGATCATAGTATTAATTTTTGTACCATTGATTAATATTGATATAATTAGTTATTGATATATAATAAATATGTGTCTTATAACATCTGCCCGCGGAGAAAAAGTTGCAGAATCGTTGAAAAAAAAACATTCACACAACCAAATACTGATGTTTCATAACATCTTTATAAAACACACCTAGCAAAAGCTCAAATCCGCAGTATAATGCTTCAACATTTACAAAGGATGTTCGATATTTCGAATGACTTTCCAGCAATATAATTGATGTTTAAAATGAAATTATTTCTTTCTTAAATGTTCTACCTGGTAGTCCTTTCTCTGTACTATAAAAATACACCTACATTTCCAACATAACAGGGCATTTCTTAAAATTGGTAGTGGTATTTTATTACATTCCCCTCCACTGCTTTTTATAGCCCAGTCATTATTTTAGCTCTGCGTTTAGAACGTGTTCTTTTTAGCAGTCCGAAGACGCAATAGTCCGTTGGTGATGCATTAGGAGACTTTGGAGGAATATGAGCAACAGGTATAGACTTCACACCCGTCCCCTTTTTTATTTTTTATAAGAAATATAGTGGTAGCTATGGATGTACACGGTTGAATCACATTATTGTGACCACCAGCTAATATCCAGAGTCACCACCGTGTGCAGGGCGGACAGCAGCTAAACGGGCTGGGAGTGATTCAATAAGATGCTGGAAGGTGTTCACAGGTATGTAGAGCCATGCTGACTGCAGTGCATCTGACAGCTGATGGATGGTACGGAGAGAGAACAACACAATCGAGGTGGTCTCACAGATGCTCAATTGGGTTTAAGTCTAGGGAATTAGGGGGCCGGGGAAGTATATTGAAGTCTTCATGGCGCTCTTCCAACCAGTCTCGGACATTGCTAGCTGTGTACGTCGCACTGTCTTGCTGGAAGATCCGATCAGTCCCGGGGAAGACAATCACCATGTATGGGTATACGTGGTCTGCAAGAATGGATTCATAAGGAATTTGGTCCATAGTGTCTTCCACAGTTATGAGTAGACCCAGTGAATGCCACGAAACCATTCCCCACACCATAATGCTGCCCCCAGCAGCTTGTGTTCTTCCAGTAATGGTAGAAGAGTGTTTGTTCTCCAATGTTTCTCGCCTTATACGCCAACGTCCATCCGTTCGATAAAGCAGAAAACGTGACATCGGAGAAGGCAATCCTTTGCCAATGAGCGGAGGTCCAATTCCGATACTGCCGCGCAAATGCAAGCCTTTTCTGTCGATGCACCTTCGTTGGCATAGGTGCAGTGACCATCCGTCTGCATCGGAGCCCCATGCGCAGCAGGGTTCGCTGAGCTGTCGTTTTAGACACACTTCCGGAAGCCCTCTGGTTCATTCAGCCAGTGAGTTGTTCCACTTTAGCGTGGCGATCGGCCCTCACGCATCTTCGAAGCCGGCGTTCACCTCCCACATCAATGGCGCGTGGTGCTCCGCAGTTTTCACTTCGCTTATTCGTAATGGAGCCATTTCTCCAATCACGATACACTTTGACCAGAGCAGCACGCGAACAGGCCACAAACTGCGCTGTTTCAGAAATACTTCTCCTTGCCTCGAAAGCCGGTAATCATCCTTTTTTTGCAAATCTGATAAATCGCTCCTTTTATGCATGAGAGCAACGAGTGATAAGTTTTCAGATTTTCTACAGAACACCTTATATACTGTCCAAGCCAGCTCACCACACATGTCTGTTTTCATTGGCTACGCGCTGTTGACGTCAAAAGTAGGAGGTGGTCGCAATAATGTGACTCTAATGACTGGCAGCTTGATCCCGATGGAGTTCTACTGTTTAAAGGCTTCGAATAAATGAAATGGTACTTCCTCTTTAAATATAGGAGTTAAAACATTGTTTTAATAATATGCAGAATTGATTTTAACAGTATTTTCTACTTTTGTTAACTTTAATTTTTTTTTTTTTTTTTTTTTTTTTTTTTGGAGGTTTAACGACCACCGTGAGCAACTCAATGGGCTATAAGCAGTCGCCCGTCCCTAATTTAGGGTCACTGGTTCCAGGGAAGGGAGAGAGCCAGTGCCGTAAGACAAACACAACTTCCATGCCTCACCGGGATTCGAACCCGGACCCCTTACGGACGAATGATCAGAGGTCAACGCCTTAGACCACTGCGCCACCGGGGCGGCTCTTTAATTTTCTATTTTACGAGAACCAGCAATAATTATGAATCCTTTACTGAAACTTTCTTTGGATTCCTGGAAACAAGTTTGTAAGCCATTTTCTTCTGTTTTGCCACACTAAATTGACCTTTTTTTGTGTTAGGATCGTTTAGGAAGATTCATGCTTCATCAATAGTCACAATAAATTTCCATCTTTCTCCTTCTAAGTGATTTTCATAAAGAAGTCGACACCGTGTTCTGTGCTCAGCCACGTGCCTAGGTAATAGGCGGTGAACCTTATATATACATATATATATTTTTAACGGAAAACGTCTTACTCCGCGGGTACGGTATGAAGGGAAACGATGCGAAAGTCGACGCTACGATTTTGTGTATACCAGACAAACCTTAATAACTTTAAAACTATAACGCATATCGAAATAAGCAATACAAGGTTTAAAAGAACAAGAATGAAAAAATATCACGCAACATTATATTTCAGCGCATGACGTCACACGCCGCCACAACATGGTTGCCAAGTTGGATTGGAAAATTACAGGTTCGCCGCGTGGCAAAATTAGTATAGCGCCGGAACGCGTACGCGTAGGACATTGTGTGAGGTGTCGTTTAACAGAGCTCGGAGAGTACTATACAATAAAACACTCATAGTGAGAACAGTGCAAAAACTTGAAAAAACATACAGTGACAAAGTGTTGAACTTGGACAAATTTTCGCTAAAATTTCAAAACGTCGAAATATTTTCAAAACAAGAAGATAAATGCCTATCGTAAACGGTTACAAAGTGAAAGAAGAATAAAAGAGGAATACAAAAAGATCCCTATGACAATAGCAGAACGAATGCGGAGGACGAGGCAGCGTCGACATTCTAAGGCGAGTACCAGTCGCGCAGACGCCTAACGCCAGTTCACAGGCAATGGATGTTCACAGTGAGATAGAACCGAAGGAATGAGAATTGAGATTTGGTATTTATAACCCATTGGCGTCTGGCAACGAAACACTTTGAAAAGTCGTTCTATGGTAACAAGTTGGGTTTTGTTTGTGGAGTTTGTGATCGCATGTGGTTCCGAAATAATTTAAAACGGCCCAATGCAGCTATGTTGCAATTCGTACAACAGGAATTCACAGATGACGTTCAACAGGAATTCAAAGATGACGTTCAACAGGTTATGTTGTGCTCAAACTTCTGGGCATCAGTAAAACAAGGAAAGATGCCAACGTTGAGTAAGAACAACGGATTCGCGTATCACGCTCCGACTACTTTTCAGTCACCGAGACTTAGATTTATAAAGACAAAACCGTCGACATACCCGGCTTGAAACACATTGAGTCCAAAGAGTGCGACAGAAACAGAGATGACGACGACAAACAGCCCAGTACGAGTCGTGGCACTGGCAAGAAGAAGCGTGGACTCTACGGTGGCACGGCAGTCTTCAAAAATCAGAAAACGTGCAGGGCTCATGTCGCTAGACCAGCTCCACGACGGACAATACCCAAGTATTCTGGATTCAATTGTCTACAGGATATTTATGTCGGCGAAGGCGTACTAGGGGAAGTTGAGATACTCAACCAATTCAAATTCGTTCACGTGTCAGTTTATATTCATCCACAGACACCACTCAACTACATCGAGTTGTTTCTTTTTCAACTAATACTTTACTACACAGAGCATGTCAGAACAATAGTTAGCGACTGGCCCTGCGCTGCAACATACCGCTTCTGCTCACCGAGGATTTTAACATTGAGGCATCGAACGAACGTCTGAAACAGTTTCTGAACGAGAAGTTCAGATTGGTGTTGGCCACGGATTCAACTGACTTCACAACTTTTAAGAATACCACGATAGACTTAACGTTCTCTAGAGATATAAGTGTAGCCTGTAAGTCTTACAAATCGTACTACTCGTATCATTGCCCTGTCTTCAACAAAATTTTACAAATTAGTCAGCATTGTGAGAAGCAATTAAATAAAAGACATGCAAGTTCGTTGCCCTCATTTGTTTCTTAATAACCCTACAAAACCCCGCCCCGACAACAACGCCTGGGAAAGACTTTTCCCGACAAAAACCTCAGCGGTAGTGACCACGACACTACCTACCCCGAATTTTTTTCAGATTCAAATCATTGTTTGTAATTTTATTTACAGCTGATACAAAGATTTCTAACGATTTATGTGTTACTCTTTGTGTCGGTGGATTTTTTTAAGATCGCAGACCTTACTTTTGAAATAATCGTAAGAGTACATACCTTCTCTGAATATTCGTTTGGTGTTCTTTTTGCTATTAAAAGCAATGCTTAACTATTTTTCCCTCTACACTGAAGAGCAATTGAATTAGAGATACCTGTCTAGTAACGTGTAGCACCACCTTTCGCCCTGATGACGGCGGCGATTCGTCTCGGGATGGACTTGACAAGACACCGGAAGCGTTGGGAAGCCATACGGACCCACAACCCCTGAATAAGCTCCCACAGTTCACGAAGATTTTATGGAGTGGGTTCAGAGCCTCGAACATCTCTCTCTCTCTCTCTCGATGGCATCCAAGTTGTGCTCGATGGGATTGAGGTCAGGTGACCTAGCTGGACAAAGAAGCGAGGTCACGTCGGTAGAGTGTTCATCCAACCATTCGGATACAATTCGGGAGCGATGGCACGGGATCATGGTCTTGTTGCAGGATGAGGTCCCCAGTGGGATGTTGAAGACGAACAAACGGGAGCAAATGATCATCCAGGATATCCCGGTAACGTTGACCTATGACGGACGATGTCACACGTACCAAGGGTCCCATTTCAGTCCACGTAAACAGTCCCCACACGAGAATGCCACCCCACCAGCTTGAAGAGTACCCTGCTGGCAAGAAGGATCAATCGCTTCATGTGGTTTGTGTCGTGCTCGTATTCTGCCATCCGCATGTACCCACGTGAATCTCGACTCATCAGTCCAGGCAACATTTTCCCACATGTCTAGGGTCCAGTAGCGATGTTCCAGCGCCCATGCTAACCTTTGCACCCTGTTATGTGCGGTCAGCAGCGGTACCCTCGTGGGACGATGGCTTCTATACCCCATAGCAAGGAGATGGTTCTGGATGGTGTGGCTTCTTACACGCTTTTGTGCATCACCGTTAAATTGCCGAGTGATTTCTTGCACTGTTGCCCGTCTATCCGCTGTTACAATGCAAGATAGCCGACGATGGCTCCGCTCATCCACACGCTGTTGTCCACGGCAGTTGGCTCTTGCAGGGATGGTTTTACCGGATTCGATGTACTTACGGTGCACCAGTGACACAGTGGCTCGTGAAAATCCCAGTGCCTGCACGACTTCTGAGATGGAGTGACCCATTCGTCGTGCCCCGACAATTTGCCCACGATCAAATGCGTTTAGATCCTTCGTCTTACCCATAATGCGTCCGACTCTTACTGATTCCCGTCGCATCACTCCTTATATTGTCGGATCGCTGCATACGTCATGTCGTTTCCATTTACACGGCCGCCCACAGCGCTACATTTGCATAACGCCAGCTGTCTCTAGTTCAATTGCTCTTCAGTGTATTATTAAACAATACTGCTTATTTTACATTTAGAAATGCCAATTCCATGGTTTTCACAGCGGTTTCTTTTAATTACAGGATACGAATATTTCTCTTCGTAAAAAGTAAAAATATAATCTTCTATCCACAGGTTGGTTACGTGGACCATTTTCTTAGCAGACGACGTGTAACTCCGGCAGATATTTCATTCGTGTTCATCTAACATGCTGTTGCCAGTTTCAATTCTTTGAACTTCTTTTATTCTTGTAATTTCTTATCAAAAATGTTCTACAAATGTGTATAACATCTTTTATATCATCTGATAAGTTCGTAGAGAAAAGAACACAATTTTATAAAAATTTAGATTCTTCTAATTAAATTTTCTCTTGATAAAGTAAGGATAAACTCAATTTCTGTCACCTTCATCTCATTTACCGGTTTCACACTGGTGCTTTGCTTCGTTAGTCGCATTTGTAATTGCAGATAATTTTATTTCTGCTACATGGGCTTTCACAGTTCTTGACGTGTCGCAGTTGGGAGGAAATCTGAATGCACATCCACTGCGGCGAAACACGTCTTCGGAAGCAGGGTATTCTTTAATGATCAGAATTTGTTTTTCATTTCGTTATTCATAAGACTCGTATAAAAAAACATATCTTTTAAGATCAATATAATGAAGTTCTGACATTACATCTTTGTCTCTCCGTTCAAAAAAGTTTAGTTTTTCCTTTTATTCCAGTCAGGCTTTTTGGTCCAAAATAAATTTTAGATACAATCAACCCTTGATGTACCGCCACCGTTTATTGCATGTTGCATACATTGTGTCGTTACATCATGGTGACGCTATATCCAATTTCCAATTATTTTTAAACAATGTAACACAAAATAATTCTACATACCTTTGTATACATAAAACCTTATAATTCTAAATTGCCCAGAACTACTTTTTGTTCGTAGTTAAAAGCATTACAAACACACACACTAACTAACAACAAGTAATTGGACACCCATGCAATCAACGATATCTTCGGTCCTGATACATGTCACGGCCGCCGCCGTTAAATATCATGTGGGAAACAACAAAGCAACTAGTCGCATGCAAGATGTCACGCAGTTCGGAGCTTTTTGATTTCGAGAAAGGTGTAATTGTCGGGTATCACAGAAATGGCCGATCCATACGTGATATATCCAGCGAGTTGAAGTACCCAAAATCGACAGTGGCCTACGTGATTGGCAAGTGGAAGATGAGAGGTGACTGTCGGAATGTGCCCCGACCCAGCAGACCCACAAAACTGGGAGTTAGAGACCGACGGGTGCTGGCCAGAGAAATTCGGAAGAACCGCACCAAATCGATGGGCCACATCCGCGGGGAGTTTCAACAGGCATCCGGGAGTATTCGATGAATACCATCCGTAAGGAAGCCCATCTGCTCGGTTATCATGGACGTGCTGCCGCCCACAAGCCTTTGATCACCAAGTCCAAAAGCGCTGCTCGGCTAACGTGGTGCAAAGAACGCAAACAGTGGACCGTTGAACAGTGGAAACAGATTCTCTGGAGCGACGAATCAAGGTTCACCCTCTACCGTTTGGATGGCAGGGTCTGGGTTTGGCGTCTGCATGGAGAACGCCTCCTGCCGGAATGTATTGTGCCAACTGTGAAGTTCGGCGGCGTTGTAATTATGCTATGGGGGTGTTTCTCCTGGTATGGCACGGGACCTTTGGTCGCAATTCCTGGTAGACTCAACGCCGAGACCTACTGCACCATTTGGGATGACCATGCGCTTCCTACGTTGTGGCAGTTTTACGGGGTGGACCCATATTACACTCAGGATGACAATGCCACCTGTCATGTTGCGAGGTCCACCATGGCTTGGTATGGTGACAATGGGGTTAATCGAATGGACTGGCCTGCGCAAAGCCCGGACCTTAACCCTATCGAGCATCTGTGGGACGAGTTGGAGCGTCGATTTAATAGATGCCCCCACCGTCCGAAATCGGTGAAATAACTGACCTGTCTTCTTCAAGCCGAGTGGAAGAAAATACCGCTAGCCGTCGTACAACACCTGGTTGAGGGTATGCACCGGAGGGTCGCAGCTGTAAACGCCGCTCGTGGAGGCTCCACCAACTATTGAAGGTAAATAAACTTTCTTTTCCTTTACTGTCACAGGTGTCCAATTACTTGTTCGTAGATAGTGTATTTTGAGAAACTTTATCTGTTTTAGATTTTTGCCCAATTATTTTTTCAGGACACAATCTCATTTGCGAAGTGCTTTCTTAGTATCGCTATCCTGCGGTTTTGCTCTAAAGAATATTTTTAGTGTTGAAAGACACTGATTCGCATATTTAATTGAATCGGTGTATTTAACGTTTCCTACAATTAACTCATGGCCCAATAAGGTG